>OX438846.1:7500-10007500 GCA_949315975.1 Eudonia truncicolella
AACCTAACCTAACCTAACCTAACCTAACCTAACCTAACCTAACCTAACCTAACCTAACCTAACCTAACCTAACCTAACCTAACCTAACCTAACCTAACCTAACCTAACCTAACCTAACCTAACCTAACCTAACCTAACCTAACCTAACCTAACCTAACCTAACCTAACCTAACCTAACCTAACCTAACCTAACCTAACCTAACCTAACCTAACCTAACCTAACCTAACCTAACCTAACCTAACCTAACCTAACCTAACCTAACCTAACCTAACCTAACCTAACCTAACCTAACCTAACCTAACCTAACCTAACCTAACCTAACCTAACCTAACCTAACCTAACCTAACCTAACCTAACCTAACCTAACCTAACCTAACCTAACCTAACCTAACCTAACCTAACCTAACCTAACCTAACCTAACCTAACCTAACCTAACCTAACCTAACCTAACCTAACCTAACCTAACCTAACCTAACCTAACCTAACCTAACCTAACCTAACCTAACCTAACCTAACCTAACCTAACCTAACCTAACCTAACCTAACCTAACCTAACCTAACCTAACCTAACCTAACCTAACCTAACCTAACCTAACCTAACCTAACCTAACCTAACCTAACCTAACCTAACCTAACCTAACCTAACCTAACCTAACCTAACCTAACCTAACCTAACCTAACCTAACCTAACCTAACCTAACCTAACCTAACCTAACCTAACCTAACCTAACCTAACCTAACCTAACCTAACCTAACCTAACCTAACCTAACCTAACCTAACCTAACCTAACCTAACCTAACCTAACCTAACCTAACCTAACCTAACCTAACCTAACCTAACCTAACCTAACCTAACCTAACCTAACCTAACCTAACCTAACCTAACCTAACCTAACCTAACCTAACCTAACCTAACCTAACCTAACCTAACCTAACCTAACCTAACCTAACCTAACCTAACCTAACCTAACCTAACCTAACCTAACCTAACCTAACCTAACCTAACCTAACCTAACCTAACCTAACCTAACCTAACCTAACCTAACCTAACCTAACCTAACCTAACCTAACCTAACCTAACCTAACCTAACCTAACCTAACCTAACCTAACCTAACCTAACCTAACCTAACCTAACCTAACCTAACCTAACCTAACCTAACCTAACCTAACCTAACCTAACCTAACCTAACCTAACCTAACCTAACCTAACCTAACCTAACCTAACCTAACCTAACCTAACCTAACCTAACCTAACCTAACCTAACCTAACCTAACCTAACCTAACCTAACCTAACCTAACCTAACCTAACCTAACCTAACCTAACCTAACCTAACCTAACCTAACCTAACCTAACCTAACCTAACCTAACCTAACCTAACCTAACCTAACCTAACCTAACCTAACCTAACCTAACCTAACCTAACCTAACCTAACCTAACCTAACCTAACCTAACCTAACCTAACCTAACCTAACCTAACCTAACCTAACCTAACCTAACCTAACCTAACCTAACCTAACCTAACCTAACCTAACCTAACCTAACCTAACCTAACCTAACCTAACCTAACCTAACCTAACCTAACCTAACCTAACCTAACCTAACCTAACCTAACCTAACCTAACCTAACCTAACCTAACCTAACCTAACCTAACCTAACCTAACCTAACCTAACCTAACCTAACCTAACCTAACCTAACCTAACCTAACCTAACCTAACCTAACCTAACCTAACCTAACCTAACCTAACCTAACCTAACCTAACCTAACCTAACCTAACCTAACCTAACCTAACCTAACCTAACCTAACCTAACCTAACCTAACCTAACCTAACCTAACCTAACCTAACCTAACCTAACCTAACCTAACCTAACCTAACCTAACCTAACCTAACCTAACCTAACCTAACCTAACCTAACCTAACCTAACCTAACCTAACCTAACCTAACCTAACCTAACCTAACCTAACCTAACCTAACCTAACCTAACCTAACCTAACCTAACCTAACCTAACCTAACCTAACCTAACCTAACCTAACCTAACCTAACCTAACCTAACCTAACCTAACCTAACCTAACCTAACCTAACCTAACCTAACCTAACCTAACCTAACCTAACCTAACCTAACCTAACCTAACCTAACCTAACCTAACCTAACCTAACCTAACCTAACCTAACCTAACCTAACCTAACCTAACCTAACCTAACCTAACCTAACCTAACCTAACCTAACCTAACCTAACCTAACCTAACCTAACCTAACCTAACCTAACCTAACCTAACCTAACCTAACCTAACCTAACCTAACCTAACCTAACCTAACCTAACCTAACCTAACCTAACCTAACCTAACCTAACCTAACCTAACCTAACCTAACCTAACCTAACCTAACCTAACCTAACCTAACCTAACCTAACCTAACCTAACCTAACCTAACCTAACCTAACCTAACCTAACCTAACCTAACCTAACCTAACCTAACCTAACCTAACCTAACCTAACCTAACCTAACCTAACCTAACCTAACCTAACCTAACCTAACCTAACCTAACCTAACCTAACCTAACCTAACCTAACCTAACCTAACCTAACCTAACCTAACCTAACCTAACCTAACCTAACCTAACCTAACCTAACCTAACCTAACCTAACCTAACCTAACCTAACCTTTTTTTTTTTTTTTTTTTTTTTTTTTTTTTTTTTTTTTTTTTTCCCAGGGGAACTCGTTACGAGTACCGGGGCCTTGAAGAGACACCCGGTTATGTGGGACTCGCCCGTCCGCCTTTCCACACCCACTGACAAGGAGAGAGGCTCCAAGTCAGCTGCCAGGACTAAGTCTCGGCTGGGAGGGCGAGACGGAGGGGGATACCCACTAAACCCCTGGGGGACCACAATCCGAAAGCAGAAGGCTGAGGTGGAGGTCACGGTACCTGATCCCTGAGGAATGACCACGTGAAAACCACCCCGTCGCCCGTGTGTTAACCTATGACCGCTGAGGCGCACCCACAAGTGGATTCGTAACAGCAGCCACGCGCCCACACACGGGCAACTTCGCGCATAAGGCACCACAAGAATAAAACAGCACGCCCACCCTTTTGTGGGCATGCGGAAACAGCACATTTTAAAAACCTACCTCATCACTAAACAGTAACTCCCATTAGGGATCACAACAAGTACCAGGACAGAACCCGACACTAGCAGCGCTCCCTCTCCTTTCCAGGTGGCTGCCTGGCTAACCTGGCAGACCGCCTGCACCTTCTGGGCAGTGTAGGGGAGACACCGTGTCTGACATCTTCATCACGCTCAGACTCCCCATCCTCTCTGTTCTCCCTCAGGCTCTCCCTGTCTCTCACCACCTCCTCCGCCCCCAAGGCCAGGACCTTCTCAGCGCCCTTTCCAGAGGAAGAGGCGCCGATATCAGCCCCAAGGCTGAGGGGGGGAGAGGGGGGGGATAACGACTGCAAGGCAGCAGGTGCCTCAACTACCGAGGGCGACCCCTCAGTCGCCTCCATCCTGTCCGGTGTAGCAAGCTTCCTCCCCTGCTCTTCCGGATCCCTCATTTTCGTGACGGGAGGGCGGCACTCTCTGCTGCCCATGATATGCCCGTGGGGCAGCGCCGCCTCGGCACACACCAGGCAATGCGGCGGCTTGGTGCAAGCTCCCACCTGGTGGCCAAGCATGCCACAGCGGAAGCAGCACCCCGCTCTGTCCGTCTTTGAGAGGCACATCGGGCGCGTATGGCCCAGTCCCATGCACCTGAAACAGCGCATGGGTCTGGGTCCCACAGCCGCAACCTTGGCCAAGCTCCAACCAAGCTGCAATTTCCCCATACTTGCGAGTTTCCTCGCCGCCCTCATAGGACACCGGACCAGTACCGATGTTGATCCGTCAGGGCCCGGCCGGAAGCCTCCAACCTTTACTTTGCCCTCGAGGCACCCTCCCTGTGTCGATACAGCGGCAACCACTGTCTCCGGCGTGACGTAGCTGTCGAAGTCGTAGAGGCGGACGTCCGCCCACTTCTCCGGCCGAACAACCATCGCCACATCCGACACGACGCCTTCAAGCCTTTGTGCCAGCCTGTCAGCGGCCTCTCCGCTGTCGGCACCCGGCACCTCAATCAATTTGGCCCCAGATTGGGCCGTCTTGATCCTCACGCCGGGGATGCCGAGCTCCTCCAAGTGAATGGCCTCCCTGGCTCTGGCGATGGTGTCCGCATACGACACTCCTAAGGCAACAGCCTCCGGCCTGAGCTGAATGATTACCGCCGTGGATCTGGGCTGCCTCAGGGTAACCCTCTCCCTTGGCAATCCCGGCGGTGTCGGCCTGGCATTAGGCACCGTTGGTGCTCCCGTCTGAACAGGGGCCTTAGCTTTCCTCCTCCTCCTCCCCTTCCTCCGGCTGCGGACGTCGCCGGTACGCTCTACAGCAGGGGCCATAAGAGCCGGATCGACCTGGACTTTAGGCTGCACTTTCCCTCTTAAGGGCCTAGTGTTGGTGGCGAGGGCGGGGAACTCCTCCTGCGCAACAACCCTGCGCGCAGCCACCGAGCTATACCTAACGCGCTCGGGCACTGAGAGTCCAGCCTCCAGAGCATCTAGTCTCCTGCTAATGCCTCCAATAGAGGACTCAAGAGTGCGTTGCATGGCCGCCAGCGCATGCACGACCCCTTCACTCATCTCAGGGACAGAGGGAGAAGGACCGACCCTTGCCTCCGCAAGGCGCCTCTCCGCCACCGCAGCCCCCTTTGCAACCTCCTTTGCCTCTGAGGCCTCCTGCTCAAGGAGCCTCAATTTCCCCTTCAGCTCCATTACCCGATTATTGAGGATCTCGTTGGCCTCATTGAGAATCCTCTTCTCCTCCTTCTGGGCCTTGAACTCCGCAAGCATCCCCTGCCACGCAGCGATGCCCCTGTGGTCCATACAATCCACCATATCCTTCAGGTATTTCATCGAGGCAGCCATGGTCTCCTTGGCAACCGCATGCTCCTTTGGCAGCTTGGAGATTTGATGCTCCATCGAGAAAATCAAATTTTTTGCGATGCTGGCCACCCGGTCAAGACCCACCTTCTTCGCTTCCGGATGCAGTAACTCCAGCATTTGCTCCTCCGCTATCTCCAGGACGTGCTTGGTTTTCGGGTCCTTCCCCTCATTTTCAAGGAACCTGATGCTCACGTCCCGGTAAGACATGCCCAGTACTATGCTCATATAGCGGAGCCGCATATCGAACTCTCTGTCAGCCTCCGATTTCATGCTTTTAGCATCCCTCAATGACCTCACCGTGACCGGCTCCCAGGTCATCCAGACGTCCGGTTCAGGTTCGGAAACCTCGTCCCAGTCGATCGAACCCTCCGAACTACTCTCCTCTCCAATCTCCATCCCCTCGTCTCTCCCTTCCAGACGTTCCTCATCACACTTCACCTCATCTGCCTTCCTCCTCTTTGCAACACTCAGCGAATCTTTGCCCCCCCCAGAAACGGTGGGGCGGCCTGGAACCAGATCCCCGACCTTGGTCGGTGAACCAGTCCCAGGGAGGGATTCTCCCGTCTTACGACGGGTACCCTCCTGGGGTAATGCAGATTTAGAGTTCGCTTTCATGTTTTTGACATCATTTGGGATGTCTCCCAGACAATTTTATGGGGTTGTCATCCCCCTGGCAATTTAAGGGCTGCCGGTCCCTATTAGGCAACGACGGTCACCCATGCGAAGCCCACTCGCCAAGGGAACCCTATATACCCACGGAGGGCGGGAGGTATCCGCGGGGTTTTAACGACTTTTCCTTGTCAACACCCAAATGGGCTGCAGGCCTGACCCAGAGCACCACGTACCCAGCTTATGCCAGAACTGGGGTCGTTGCGGCGAACGGGACAGAACCCGCGACACTACAAAACACAAACGAAGACTGGCATGAGGCCCTCGTTCCCTCGAGTTGCGTATAAACGCTTGAAAGACGCCCAGAAGGGGCGCCGTCCTACCCTGTTCCCCCCCGTGTAACGACGCCCAGAAGGGGCGCCGTCTAAACTCCCCTCAAAGCCGCTCAGAAGGAGCGGCGAGTGTACGGCCCAGAGTGGGCACGTACATGGAGGTGCAGGGCCCAGAAGGGGCTCCCGCCTGTGTCGGGTTGTTAGCCGGTCAGTCTCACAGCAAACTCCTCTCGAGGAGGAGGATGTTGAGGCTGCCCGTTGCCCAGGGTGTACCACGAGGAGGTCACCCAACACACACCCCAACCTAACCTAACCTAACCTAACCTAACCTAACCTAACCTAACCTAACCTAACCTAACCTAACCTAACCTAACCTAACCTAACCTAACCTAACCTAACCTAACCTAACCTAACCTAACCTAACCTAACCTAACCTAACCTAACCTAACCTAACCTAACCTAACCTAACCTAACCTAACCTAACCTAACCTAACCTAACCTAACCTAACCTAACCTAACCTAACCTAACCTAACCTAACCTAACCTAACCTAACCTAACCTAACCTAACCTAACCTAACCTAACCTAACCTAACCTAACCTAACCTAACCTAACCTAACCTAACCTAACCTAACCTAACCTAACCTAACCTAACCTAACCTAACCTAACCTAACCTAACCTAACCTAACCTAACCTAACCTAACCTAACCTAACCTAACCTAACCTAACCTAACCTAACCTAACCTAACCTTTTTTTTTTTTTTTTTTTTTTTTTACCCAGGGGAACTCATTACGAGTACGAGGACCTTGAAGAGGCCCAAGTTATGTGGGACTCACCCGTCCGCCTTTCCACACCCACTGACGAGGAGAGAAGCTCCAAGTCAGCTGCCAGGAAGACCCGGCTGGGAGGGCGAGACAGAGGGGGATACCGCACTAAACCCCTGGGGGACAACGCAATCCGAACACTAAATAAGGCGACAACCACGGTATACTTCCAAAGGAATTGAGCCGCGGGCGCCCGTGCACCAACCTACGGCCATCTCCGTGCGCTCATTCCCGCTTGCGCGGGAAAATGCGCATTTGACGGCCGCGCGCCAGTGCACGGGCACGTGCTGACAACGCACAGCATGGGAAATTCAAAAGGAATTTCGGCTATTTGTTAGGTGGCACATCAGTGCCACTTAACTACGGCTTGGGGGGGGTAGACGCCCGCCACGGACCACGGTCCATGGCGGGTGCCCCCTTTCCCCCCCGTGCGACCTGAGAACCTTTAAGAGGCGGCCGTCTTTTTGGTACGACGCCCAGAAGGGACGCCGCCAGAACTCCTCTCACTGCTCAGAAGGAGTAGTGAGTTACGCAGCCCAAAGTAGACCACGTATGGGAGCTGCGAGGCCCAGAAGGGACCCCGCCTAGTCAGATGTCAGCCGGCTGGGTCCAAGCGTCTACTACACGCCAGAGCGGGAGACTGTTGGAACCAGCCGTTGCCCAGGGTGCACCAACGTGGAGGTCATCTGACTCGCACCCCAACCTAACCTAACCTAACCTAACCTAACCTAACCTAACCTAACCTAACCTAACCTAACCTAACCAGTACCCCCCGCGCGCTTGGCCCGAACGTCACGATTTTGACACGCTCCGCATAGTTCGGAATTTTTTAGAAAATTTTTGTGCTCTTTATACCCGAAAAATATACCATTCGACGCGGCTCGACGAGCCCGTCACGGGGGTGTGCCACACTTGGTATAAAAAGTGAAAAAAGTGCGCGGAAATCGGCAAAAACCGTTTTTTCCCTCCCCATACAAGGGAAAAACAAAGTTTTCTCAAGATTTTGAGTGAGAAGTTGTGAAACTGGGACTGTGGCGAGGAGCGGAAAGGCGAGGAGTACCTGTTTCCCGATTTTGGGATTTTTCGGCGCAAACCAGGAGCAGCTAGAGAGAGTTTCCCAAAAACCCGGAAATTCTGGGTTTCTCCAAAACTCTCTCCGGAGCGCCGGAAACCACACCAGCGGGGAAGAGGACGTCGAGGCCAGCCTGTTTCTGCAAGCAGATCCCAGATCGCCCCACCAGGAGCGGAGCAATTAAGGTCCATAGTTTTTAAGTTTTTAGATGACAATATTCCCTAAGAAAATTGTCTGTACAAGGAATTCCCGTTAATTATAAAATCTGGAAAAATCTCATCTAGCAAGCACATTTATCTGGTAGCATTAATAAATAAATTTGGAATTTTTAATTAAGTAGTTTTTGATTTATTTCAATTTCCGGGCCGGCGGGGCGCAGCGGAAATCGCAGCCCCCGTTTGTGAAATTGAAATAAATCCCTAGTTTTTTGATAGCCCAAAGCTGGAATTCCTGGTACATAGGGTAAACTAGGCGGGCTATCTGGTGAAAGTAGTATTTTAGTGAAATTTTGGAAATACGGCGCAAACCAACTGGTTTTGTAGCTGCGTAAATAAACTTTTATTTTTGCAAGGTAGTAATTTATATGAAAATATAAATTAAAAATTCCGTTTTTCATAACACCAGAAAGCCCACTTCGTCCCCTCTATTTTAGCATTAAGAACGAAAGGGCAGGAGCCCGGATTTCCGAGCGCCACCCCTTCGAAGCCGCACGGGGAAGCCGACCCGCCCGCATTTAGTTTGGTAATTTATTACGTAACTTGAAAAATCACTTTTTTGTTTTTGGCCATTTTCAAAATTTTAAATTTTTATTGGAAGGATAGGAGCCCAAAACGGTTTTGTACGGTGACAGAATCATCGAGGCTCCGTCAGTTCTTAAGATATAGGGCTCTAAACTTCCAAAATTTTTCGAATTAATTTATCAAAATTTTAATTAGCTTTTAAAAATCAGATATATAGTAAATAAGGTTTTAAATAGTGAATTTTAACAAAATCTTACTCGGCGGTGTTAGTTATTAAGTTTTTATCAATAAGGGTGAAACCACCCCTATTTTCTGCGGCTTTTATGTTTTTAAAATTTAATATTATTTTTTAATCTAGTCTTTTTTACCCCTTTTAAACAATTTTAAAATTTTTTATTTTATATAGGACTATAGGAAATCTCATAGGCTACAATATAGCAGTTCCCAAAACCCCATACGGGTTGTGGTTTCCGAGCGCGGGCCCCCTAAAGGCAAGTAAGTCGCGCGGCCCCAAAAGCCGAACCCCGTCACCTTTAGTGTCATTGGCGAGGCACACAAGGTCGCGCGCTTATAAGACAAGTTAAATTCCGCAGTATTATTTACAATTACTCTCTGTCTTTGGAGGCCCATAACTGGGAAACTACTTCTCAGTTTTTACTCAAATTTGGGGAGGAGGGTTAGAGCGCCCTACCAAGCAATTTTCGGAGTAATTTGGACATAGTATATTTTTTGGAAAAAACTCAAAATTCACTTTTCAAAATTCTTTAAAGCACTAGTTGTTCCCGCCCCTTGCACTTATCTCCAATCCCGAACACCCTATAAAAACCACCCCTAAAATCCCAACCCTACCTATATTATCCCTCCTAATTTCGATTTTCTCCCACTTCCACATACCCCACCTATACACTCCCTTGGGAGAAAACCATCCCTATCACCTACCCTATCCACCCCCATCAAAAAATTCCACCCGATTCCCGAAGTCCCAGGTTCGTTCCGCGTCGCTTTTGCCCTATCTCCTAAACTACGGGAGATAGAGCAAAAAGGACGTCAAATTCGGCTTTAAGGTGTCCGTAGGACACCGAAGTCAAATACAGCCTTCCCAAACCCATCCCCCCACCTTTCAACCCCCTACCCTTAACCCCATAATAAAAATTTTCAAAACTTTTGGATCTTCAAAATCAAAAATTAAAGAAACTACACATTTGGCAGGTATAGTTTCTTCAAACAAAATAGTCATCACCACATACCTTATCTGATCCCATCAAAAAATCACCTCCCTTTTGTCCACTCAAAGGTCCTAGGATCATCCCTCCTATTCCCCGTTGCCTGAAGTCCATACTAATCTCTTTTTTGCCCTATCTCTTAAACTATAAGAGTTAGAGCAAAACGGAGAAAAGTTTGACCTGAAAGGCAGCGTTTCCACCCCTATTTCCCTTTACCCCTACTTTCAACCCCCTACCCCCAACCCCAATTTTTTCTAAAAATTTAAAATCCCTTGAATCCCAAATTTCTCCCAGTTCCCTATTTCGGCCACTACTAGTTTCTTTGGAGAAATTATTCCCAATAACCGACCCTATCCATCCCCGTCAAAAAACACCCCTCCATTTTCCCAAAAAAGGTCTTAGGTTCTTCCCGGTTGAGCCATTTACTTGTTTTTGTTCTATCTCCTAAACTACGGGAGATAGAGCAAAAAGGACTTAAATTTCGCTCCCAGTGGTGCCTTACGCGCCGGACAAAGGAACCTATACCTCCTTCACCCATCCCTCACCAAATCATCCCCCTACCCCCAACCCCTAGAAATAGCCCAAACGGAAATCCTTATCGCCGAGAAAGTATACCTTTTACGGGTGCACTTCCTTGGCGAAAGGTGTTTACCGTCACCCACCCTACCCTAATCCGTCAAAAAACCTACCTCCCCAAACCCACCCTAATTCCCCAAAATAAAAAGTTCTATAGCTCAGGAAGCACGGTTCTGACAGTGGTGCTTCCTTGACAACTTTTTATCCCCACATCCCACCCCACCCACATACCCACAAACCCAACCACCCCCCACCCCTACTTCCCACCCCCAACTAGTAGCCACTTGTATCTCCGGACTCCCTGGCCCGATCGGCACCAAATTGGTACCGTTGGGACCGGAGAGGAAAGCTCCATTTTTAGGTAGCCATATTGACTCTACATAGAGCACATAGAGCCGCAGAAAATTAAATTTTAAATTTATTTTTTAATTTTATTTTAATTTTGACACCTGAATCTCTCTTGAGATCAGGTTTAGGTTTAAGTTCTTGACACTGTGATTTAGATATAAGGTTTTAAATTATTATTGACATTTTATTTTATTGAATTCAATTTATATTTAATCACAGTTTATTTTAGTTATTATTTAATCGCAATTTTGCATTAGTTTAGGACTCCTGCGCCTCTATTGAGGGCAGGCATAGTATTAAGATTTTAACTATTGTCTTTTGACTTTTATCTTCTGTTGTGTTGTTGACCCTGAGACTCTATTGAGTCCAGGTACTAGCATTAAGACTATAGTTATAAGATATTAGTTAGGTTTTTAAATTGAGTTGTAAATTCTGACCATTTTATTCAACTACTTAAATTTACACTAGCTTTAGGACACCTGTACCTCTATTGAGGACAGGAATAGTTTGTAGGTTTCTAATTAGGTTTTTAATTTTGACATTTAAATTTTTCGAATTATTTTATTTTATTTTATTTTATTTTATTTTAACTAAATTGACATTAGCGTTAGGACACCTGTACCTCTATTGAGGACAGGCATTAGTTTAAGTTTTTATTATATTATATTTTGACATTTTAAATTTTAATTTTAACATTTTGACATTGACATTCTAATTATTTTATTTGATTAATTGATTAATTTGACTAAAAAGGACGTATAAAACTTCTACAAACCTTTAATAGGTTAGTTAGGTTTAGGTTCATTGTTTTGTGGCGTTGTGACCCTGAGACTCTATTGAGTCCAGGCTCTAGTATTAAGACTGAATTTTAATTAATCCAATTTTAACTATATTTTAAAATTTTAGACAAAGCTACTCCCGGGGTCTTGCTTATTAACAACATATACACACCACATACACAAACAACATCACACAAATTCATTCATCATCACACAAGTTAGAACAAACATTAGAATCTGCCGCCCTACCTTTTAATTTTAACTTCATTTAATTTATTTACTAGTCACATTCATTTATTTATAATTTTTAAAATTTTAAATTTAATTTATTTATTCAATTTTAATACAATTCCATTTTAATTTAATTTCATTTTAATTTCATTTTAATTTTATTTCAATTTGAATTCAATTTAATTTAATTTATTGTTGGTTTTGGGGTTGATTTTAGTTTTAAATTTGTGTTTGAGACTGAAATCTAAATTTCGAAGCCAATTTTATTTTATTTATTTGGTTCAGTTTTAATTTAATTATTTAATTCAATATCTTTATAGTTTAGTATTAATTTTCTAGTCATTAGCTAGGTAGATTCTTTTTGTTTAGTTTTGTCCCCCTTTTTACAACTTATACAAATTTTTTAAACGTGTGCTGTATTCTGGTGTCTGTGTATATTTTAGAATTTAATTTTAATTTGTGTGAGTCCCAATTATCCCAATTTATCCCATTTATCGTGTTTACAACTTTTACAAATTTACTTTTAACGTGTTTTATTCAATTTTATTAGTTTAGGTAATTTATTTGATTTAAATAGGTCTTTACAACTTTTACAACTTTACTTTTAACGTGTTCTGTGTTTCCTTTTTACAACTTTTACAAACCTAATTTTAACGTGTTAATTTATTCTGTCCGTCCTAACTTATTTTGTCCGTCCTAAATTATTTCGTCCGTCCTTAACTTATTTACTCAATATGACTACCAAGAGCCCAACCCGTTTGTCGAAAGTGAACAGTAGGGAGGAGTCGATTGTTCACCAATCCCCACCACCAAAGCCGAAGCTGAAATCAGCATCGACCCGATTGGAACTGGAACTGACGCACCTTCTCCCGGAAATGTCGTGCACTGACATCAAACAAAACGCCAAGAAGGCACAAAGTAGAATGATGAAGGCCTTGGAAACGAGCGCCGGTCATCGATCAGTCACGAAGGAAGACAAGGCCATCATCCAAAAGGAAACCAACGAATTGGTAGTGATGGTGGTAGAGTTGGTCGGAAGGATAGAAAGGATGGAAAGGAACAAAGAACCAAAGATGGGAATCGGAAAGACTGTCCACACGCAGATTGTAAGGGACAGCACAGAATTTGAGAAAGAAACCGGGAGAAGATTAGAAAGGATAGAAATACTACTAGCGGAAAATAAAGCAGTTAACGAAAGATGTGAAAGACTGCAGGAAGAGACAAATAAGAAAATCGCAGAAAAGATCACAGACTTGGCTAAAGAGATGGAGACAAAGGAAAAGCCGCAGAAGGCAACGTATGCAAGGGCAACCGCGGAAGGTCGGGCGAGAACCGCACCACAAACACTCCACTCCCTTATCGTGGCGTCGACTGACGCAAACCTGACCAGTGACCAGGTCATGGAAACGGTCAGGAAGACAGCGGAAGTCGACCCCGAAGGAGAGTGGATAAAGGTCCAAAAAGTCAGGAAGGCAAAGGACCAGAAGATTATTATCGGGTGCGGTTCGGAAAAGGATGTAGAGATGCTGAAAGAAAGACTTGAGAAAGAGAGCACTCTAAAGATAGAAAGAGCCAAGAATAAAAATCCGCTAGTGATAGTAAGATTTGTAAGGGGGGACAAGAAAAAGGAACAAGTAGAAGAAGCAATAAGGAGGAAGGTTGGGAAAATAAAATCCAAAGACGGGAAAGAGGAAATAGAAGCGATATACGAGAAGAGTACAAGAAACCCACACGTAGCACACATAGTGGTCAAGGTGGCCCCAGCAATCTGGCAGCAGCTGACAGAGGCGGGGACTCTTCAACTACAATGGGGAGTCTCCAAGGTAGAAGATCAGTCCCCGCTAATCCAGTGCTCCCGCTGCTTGGGCTACGGCCATATCAAGCGGGTCTGTCAGGAGCGGCTGGACAGCTGCAGCCATTGTGGGGGTAACCACTTGTACGCCGCGTGTGAGGTAAAATTAAGTCCCCCCCGCTGCCTTAATTGCGAGAGAGCCGGCCTGGAGGATAAGTCCCACAACACATTCAACGAGAGTTGTCCAATAAGAGCAAAGTGGGACAGGCTGGCCAGGGCAAGGGTAGCGTACAGGTGCTAAGGGCATGGCGTCAGTTCAAAAGGGTAAAAAATTATACGAGATAGTGCAGGCAAACCTCCAACGGAGCAATAACGCAACCACAGAACTGTTGGCGGAAGTAGCCAACAGAAATATATGTTTCGCACTCATTCAGGAGCCGTACGTGGGTAATAAAGGTGTTATGATTGATGTGTCCGGAGCGCGGATCGTCCAGGCGGCACATGAGGTTGGGAAAAATAATAAAGCCGCTATACTTATACATAATAAAAATATTAACATCATACAATTTCCCAACCTCACAACTACCAACTTAGTAGCGGCTAAGTTGGAAACAGCCGAATGGACGATCGGAGTAATATCCTATTACTTTGAGCCGGACACAGACATAGATACCTACGTGCGGCTTCTGAAGGAGATGATCAGAGAACTGGGTTGCGGTTTGCTCTTAGTCGGAGGAGATGCGAACGCCTGGAGTGAGTGGTGGGGAAGCGAAAGAAGCGATAGTAGGGGTGCGGATTTAGCAGGATTATTTGCAGAGTTAGGGTTAGAAATCATGAATGAAGGGAATACTCCAACTTTCGATACCTGGCGAGGAGGGAAAAGGTACAAAAGCTCGGTAGACGTGACGTGCTGCTCGGACGGCTTGGCCAAGATGGTACAGGAATGGAAAGTCGATGAAGGGATGACGACCTCGGACCACAATGCAATAATTATAAAGATTAATATAGAAGAAATAAAAGAAAGGGAAGATACAAGAACCACAAGGAAATATAAGACAAATAAGACAGATTGGTGTAAATTTAAAGAAGAATGTAATATAGAATATGAGAAAAGAAAGATTAACGTAGAAGAGGTGAGTAAAACTAAAGAAGTAGACGAATTGGAAGTAAAGGTAGGATTATTTATAGAAAGTATAGAAGAGACTTGTAACAGAACACTAAAAAAGAAAAAAATGAAAAGAACAATTAAGATTGCATGGTGGTCCGAGGAATTAGAGGGTATGAAGAAAGAAAAGAATAGGATGAAGAGGAAGATAAAATGGGCAGCGCCAAACCGAGTGGCTGGAGTCGTCGAGCAGTACGTAAAGGCAAAAGAGAAATATCAGAAAGAGATGGAAAGGGCCAGGATCGGAAGTTGGAAGGAATTTTGTGAAAAGCAGGACAGGGAATCTATGTGGGAAGGGATATACAGGGTAATAGGGAGAACAAAAAAGGCATACGAAGACCTTCCAATAGCTAGGGATGGCAAAAACACCAGCCCAAGGGAGTCGGTGCGCATTATGGCCGAAAGCTTTTACCCGGAGGATACCGAAGTGGGGGAGAACGAGGACCACAGAAAAGTGAGAGGAAGGGCAGCCGAAGCGAATGAGGGAAGCAAAGATGATCTTTGCGACCCTCCATTCGTGGAAGCTGAACTTCTTCAAGCGGTGAACTCGTTCAACCCCAAAAAGGCCCCGGGTAGTGATGGCTTTACGGCCGACATATGCGCAGCAGCTATAAAAGCCGACCCCAACTTATCCCTAGCTATATATAACAAATGCCTTGAGCTCTCCCATTTCCCCAAGCCCTGGAAAGTAGCGACGATAATCCTGCTAAGGAAACCAAATAAAGAAGACTACACGCACCCCAAATCATATAGACCAATAGGGCTCTTGGCAATACTAGGAAAAATACTTGAAAAAATGCTAATTAAGAGAATAAGATGGTATGTGCTGCCCAAGTTAAACCCCTACCAGTACGGCTTTGTGCCACAGCGCAGTACCGAAGACTCCCTCTATGACATGGTACAGCGGATCAGGCATAATTTGGTAGAGAAGAAAATTATGGTCCTGATCTCGCTGGACATAGAGGGGGCCTTCGATAATGCGTGGTGGCCCCAAATTAAATGCCAGCTAAAAATAAAGGGGTGCCCGGTGAATCTGCGAAGGCTTATAGGCAGTTACCTGGAGGATAGGAAGGTGACGGTGAAGTATGCGGGGGAACAGTACAGTAAGAGTACCAACAAGGGCTGCGTCCAAGGTTCCATCGGCGGGCCCTTGTTGTGGAATATAATTCTGGACCCCCTGCTCAACGAACTCACCGACACCGACATATACTGCCAGGCCTTCGCAGACGACATCGTACTAATCATAGAGGGCAGCACAGCCGGAGAAATTAGCAATAAGGCAAACTCCGTCCTCTCCCGTGTCCAGAAGTGGGGCGAGTCGAACAAACTAAACTTTGCGCCACAAAAAACTAAGGCAATGGTAATTACCAAGAAACTAAAGTTCGACACGCCCCGCCTGGAGATGGGAGGGACGGATATAGAGTTAGTTAATAGCATTAAGATCTTAGGAGTCATAGTCGATAATAAACTCCTGTTCAATGAACATATAAAATATATTTGCAAAAAAGCAATTAACATCTACAAAGGAGTATGCAGAGCGGCGAGGGCTACATGGGGACTGCACCCGGAGATCATTAGGACGATCTACAAATCTGTTATCGAACCTGTGATCTTGTACGCAGCCAGCGTCTGGTCCAAAGAAGCGAAGAAGGCAGTCTCCCGGAAAGCCCTCGATGTAGTGTTAAGAGGCTTCGCGCAGAAAATTTCAAAAAGCAATAGGACAGTTTCCCTAAACGCTGCTCTAATACTGTCGGGGCTGCTTCCGCTGGATCTTCGGATCCAAGAAGCATCCCGGCTTTTTGAGGCAAAGCGCGGGAAACCCCAGGCAGTATTAGGTGGCAGGAGGGTCGAGCAGCGCGCACCTTTCACGGAGAACACCCACCCCAGTAGGATGCTAAATTCAAAATTTACCCTTTTGGAAAACGCAGAAGAGGATAGCAAGTTGGCAGAAGGCTTGGCTAAGATCTACACTGATGGCAGTAAACTGGAGGGGAAAGTCGGAGCCGCCCTGACCTGTTGGAAAGGGAAGGTCGAGATGTGTACCCGAAAATTCAGACTGGAGCCATACTGTACGGTCTTCCAAGCCGAGTTATATGCTATCCTCCAAGCGACCGAAATTATTATTGGCAAGAAATTTGAAGAAGCGGCTATTCTGAGCGACTCGAGGTCGGCTCTCCAGACGCTGATGGATCCAGAATCCTCGCACCCAATCACGAAGGCGATACAGGGTAACCTAGAATTCCTGAGAGACAACCACCAACTAGTCTCTCTATACTGGATACGGGCCCACGTCGGAGTAGGAGGGAACGAGAGAGCGGATGAATTAGCGAAGGAAGCCGCCCTCAAACTGAAGACCAGAGCGGACTATGACTGCTGCCCCATCTCGTACGTTAAACGTCATTTACGGGCGGGAACGATCGAGCAATGGGACAGCAGGTATAGGACCGAAGCCACAGCCGCGACCACCAAGGTCTTTTTCCCGAATGGGGTGGACGCATATAACACCGTGAGGAAGATGTCCATCGACCGGCTAGCGTCGCAGGTCTTGACAGGTCATGGGGGATTCTGTGCATACCTGCACAGATTCAAGTGCAGGGACAGCCCCGCATGTGCCTGTGACCCGACGAAGGACGAGGACATCTTCCACATAATATTAGACTGCCCAATACACACGCAAATTAGGTACACTCTGCAACAGAGCATAGACACAAAATTAAGCAAAGACACCCTTAAGGAAATAATGAGCAACAAAAAAGAAAGGAAAATATTTATGAAGTTTGCCAAAGAAATCGTTAGTAAAGTAAATTTTAGAAATAAGGACAATTAATGTAAGTAACGTAATATAAGGTAATATAAGTAAATGTAAGTAAGACCACATAAGTGGCGGGATTTTATAATAAAGAGAGCAATGTATAATTTATGGGTAAAAATAATATGTTTATAAATAATATGTTTTTAAAATAATAAAGTACAATGTATCAGAATTAACGTAATAATGTAATATAATAATGTAATACAATAATAATGTAATATATAATAATATGTAATGTAATAATGTAATATAGTAATATAATAAATAATTATGTAATGATGTAATAAGCAAAGAAAAGAAAAATGTAATAGATTTAAGAGACACATTGTTAAAAGAAAAGAAAAGAAACAAAAAAAGAGAAACAAAAAAGAGAAAATAAATAAAAATGAGTAGAGCTCTTCAAGCTCAAGCTTAATAACCCTAGTTAAAAAAGAGATACAAAAAGATAAAAAGAAAGATAAAGTCCTGCAAAAATAGCGGGGAGTAGCTGCAAAATAAAAAAAAAAAAAAAAAAAAACCTAACCTAACCTAACCTAACCTAACCTAACCTAACCTAACCTAACCTAACCTAACCTAACCTAACCTAACCTAACCTAACCTAACCTAACCTAACCTAACCTAACCTAACCTAACCTAACCTAACCTAACCTAACCTAACCTAACCTAACCTAACCTAACCTAACCTAACCTAACCTAACCTAACCTAACCTAACCTAACCTAACCTAACCTAACCTAACCTAACCTAACCTAACCTAACCTAACCTAACCTAACCTAACCTAACCTAACCTAACCTAACCTAACCTAACCTAACCTAACCTAACCTAACCTAACCTAACCTAACCTAACCTAACCTAACCTAACCTAACCTAACCTAACCTAACCTAACCTAACCTAACCTAACCTAACCTAACCTAACCTAACCTAACCTAACCTAACCTTTTTTTTTTTTTTTTTTTTTTTTTACCCTGGGAAATCTGCTCTCAGACCGTCTCGACCGGGCTGTTGCAAGCGCCGGGAGGTGTGTGGGGATGGGCGATGGTCTGCCCGACCCACTAAAACCCAGGGACATCCGTCAGCCGCATATTAGCGAAACCACGAGAACTTGGGAGCCATTCGCGGTCCGCGCGGCGGCCCGTTGGGGCCCTCCAACTAGGCCTTTCGGCCCCTGAAAGCGCCATACCTCCCGGATGTGAGAGGGGCACTTTCCACCTTGAGGCTATGGCACGGGGTGTGTGGGGAAGATGGTGGCCCCCACCCCCGCGCTGGGCTACGATGGGTGCAACAGCCCATGTAGCCGCCTCCGACGACCCGTTCGTCTGCGTCGCGATGCAACTGACATCGGGTCATCCTCTCTCGCCCTCTCCGCCTCCTCTTTCCGCGAGATGACGTCTTCGCAGAATGAGGCGAAGGCGTCCCATGACCTTCCGCTCATGACCATGGCTTTGGCCACGGCCGTTAACGTCAGGTCGGGTCCGACGACGGCGAGTAGCGCCTGGCGTTCGCTGCTGAACGCCGGGCAGAATGCCAGCGTGTGGGTAGCCGAGTCGGCCCCAGCGCCGCACTCGTGGCACTCCATGGTAGGCTCCCGACCGATCTTGTGCAGGTATCCACCGAAACAACCGTGTCCGGTGAGGACCTGCGTGATGCGGAAGGAGAGCCCACCCTCCTTGCGATCGACCCATCGCTCCAGGACGGGCCGAATCGCTCCAATGGTCAAGTGGCCGGCAGTTGGATGCTCCAAGCGTTGCCGCCATTGGCGCAGAGCCATCTTTTGGGCCCGTTCCCGCCATTGGATCACCTGCTCGGGCACAGGTCTGCCGCCCAAGCTCCGTACCTCCGCACTCTGCTCATAGACAGAGGCTAAAACCTCGGCCTCCAGCTCCCAAGGGGGAGTCCCCGCTAACACGCAGGCCGCCTCGAAGGACACGGTGCGATAACCGTGTATCACCCTTAGTGCCATAGCCCTTTGGGGCCTCCTAAGAAGGGTTTTGTTATGGGCACTAAGGGCATCCACCCACACCGGTGCTCCGTATAACGCCATTGAGCGTACGACGCCAGTATAAAGCCGGCGTGCGCTGGAGCTGGGGCCACCAAGGTTTGGCAGCAAACTCCCCAGCGCGTGCGCTGTTTTCACCAGCTTTGGTGACTGGCGTCGGAAGTGCTCTTTAAACAGCCACCTTCCGTCTAGATACAGCCCGAGGTACTTCATGAACGGGCTGACATCTATACGAACGCCGTTTACCAGGAGATGTGCATCCTGGGGCGGTCTCCTACGAGGGCCGTGAAACAGCAATGCCTCTGTTTTCTCCAGGGCGACCTTCAGTCCCAATTGCTGAATCCGGCCAATTACGTGAGACACTCCGACTGAGGCCAACCTAGCTGCAGCGGGAAACTCCCTGGCGCGAGCAGTCACTAGCGTGTCGTCCGCGTAACATATTACGCGGAGACCACGCAACATCGCACCTCTGAGGGCCCAATCGTAGCCCACATTCCACAGGAGCGGCCCGAGAACCGACCCCTGCGGAACGCCACACGATACCGATCGGCTTTGTAGCCTACCACCCTGATCCACGTACACTACCCTTCTACCGCGCAGGTAGCTGTTGATGATACGCTGAAGGTAGCTGGGTATACCGTGGTATCTCAACGCCTCGCCGATGACCTCGAAAGGCAAGCTGTTAAAAGCGTTGGCGATGTCGAGCGACACCGCCAGCACAACGTCTCCTTGAGCCACAGCTTCCTGAGAGTGCCCCTTCACACTCAAGATGGCATCCACCGTGGACCGCGCCTCTCGAAAGCCGTACTGGCAGGATGCCAGATCGGGGCCGATGTTGCTCAGGTGGCTATTGATGCGGAAAGCCAGGACGCGCTCGAATAGCTTCCCGGCCTCGTCCAAAAGAACGATGGGCCGGTAGGCTGATGGTGAATCGAAGGGTCTGCCCTCTTTCCTAAGCAGTACGAGGCGTCCCGACTTCCACCTTGCGGGAAATTCGCCCGTTCTGAGGCACGCGTCTAGAAGAGCTCTAAAACGCTCCTCTATCACCTCTTCAGTCAGCACCCAGACCTTGCCGGGGATTCCATCTGGCCCTGGAGCCGTGTTTTTGGCCTTGAGCCGCAGGAAGGCCGCACCCAACTCGCCGGTGGTTATCGGCGGCACATGGGTGTCTTCCCCGTTTAATGTTACCGGGGCCATCCGCGGAGGCACAAATTCAGCTCTCTCCGGAAAGAGGGCACGGACTATGGAGTCGAGCAGCGCCGGCTCGAGAGACTCAGTCAGAGGGGGGCCTATGTTGCGCAGTTTACCCCGAACTGAGCGGTACGGGCGCCCCCAAGGATCCCGATTGAGACTCTCGAGCATCTCCTCCCTTGCCTGGTCCTTGGCCTGACATATGCCGACTTTCAAGGCCTCCTTGGCTTCTTTGTATGCGGTGTGCAATGCGGCATCGTCCAGTACATTCCGCCTACGCCGCCTAAGATGGTTTGTGTAGGCTCTGCGCGTCACGATGCATTCTTCGCGCAGGGCAGCCACCTCCTGCGACCACCAATGGACTGCTTTTTTGGGAGGACAGCGGCGAACCCGGGGCATCGCCGCGTCGCAAACCTCCGACATGGAGTCGGCGAACCAATTCGCTCCTTCATTCACCTGGATCGATTCAGTGGGAGGGCGGGCAAACCACGACTGAACCATGGCCGCCTCTATAGCCAGCTCCCGATCCAGCTTGGTGATTGCCCAACGCGGGAACGGCAACGGACCCGTGTTACGCGGTCGGCCGGTATTGACACCGTTCGAGGGGGCGAGGTCGAATCTGATGTACAGATGATCCGACAATGTCTCAACCCCCTCGACAACCTTCCACCCGGACACACGACGTGCGACGACAGGAGAAGCGAAGGACAGGTCCACAATGGATCCGCCCTGCTGTCGAACGCACGTATTTGTGATGCCCTGGTTTAGGAGGAGCAGGCCGGATGTAATGGCCCACTCTTCCACAACTTCGCCACGCTGACATGTGGCCGGGGAGCCCCAGGTCGTCGACTTGGCGTTGAAGTCGCCGAGGACGATTACTGGCAGGGGCGAGGCACGGTGAACCGCAGCGCCCAGTTGGCCAATAAACATCTCGAACTCCGCCACGGTCTTATTTGGGGAGAAATATACCCCAATCAGGGCAAATCCTCCCCATTTGACGACGACAAAACCGGCTCCCCGTTCAATGAAAACGAACGGAGGGGTCGCGTCCGACGAACCACCGACGATCGCCACAAGTTTCGTGGAGTCCACCACCCAATTACTGCGGTCAGGCACGTAGTACGGCTCTGCCGCTACCGCAATACCTATCGACCACGCTGCCATTGTTTGCACAAAGAGGTCTTGTGCGCCAGCAGCGTGGTTTAGGTTTGTCTGGAGTAGGCGTAGTGGGGCCGTGCTACACATTGCCTATCTCCATATCATCAGCTTGAGGCGTCTGCTGTGCGCCTCCTTGGGAGCCTGCAGCCAATGCTTTGGCCACTGTCCTTTTCCGCCTTGGGGCTTGGCACGATTTGCTGCCGATGATGTGAGCCGCGGATCGCTTCTCATCCGCGCACATCGGGCAGTGTGGTGCCAGGGAGCACGATGCAGCTTTATGGCCAGCTTTACCGCAGCGATAGCAGAGATCACTGCGGTCAATCAGGCTCGTGCATCGAGCTTTTACGTGCCCCTTTTCGAGGCAGCGGAAGCATTTCAGCGGCCGCGCCTCCAGAGCCTCCACTCGGGCATGACTCCAACCCACAAACATACGTCCTGTTTTGAGGAGAACTTTCGCTGCAGCGACTGGGCAGGACACATACGCCGTGAACATGCCACCAGCTCCTTTACGCATCTGCCCGACCTTTACAGAGTCCACCGAGCATGATCCCACTTTGGCTACTTGCGCCTGGACGCGCTCGGGGGTAAGGCAGTCATCTAGCTCGGATATGCGCAGGTCAGCGCATTTGGTCGGCCTGGTGACCTTTACTGCCTCCCCTAGTGCATCCCTAATCTGACCAGCAAACTGGTCAGCTTGTTCCTCGGTTGCAGTGCTCGGAAGATGGAGTATTCGAGCACCAGTCGCTGCCATTCTAAAGCGAACACCTTCAAACCCATGGTCAGCCGGGTTTACGCTCTCGCTGGCTTTGAGCAGCACGTTAGCGTAAGTTAGGCCTCGCTCTATAGCCTCTGGCTGCAGCGTTATGACAACCGCCGCAGAGCGGGGTGCCTTGAGCCTACGCTTCTTGCTGGGGCGCGGCTTGGCCTGCTGTGCAGCCTGTTTGGCCTTCGCCGCCGCTTTCCTTACAGCCTTACGGCCGCCAGTCACAGGGATCCATGCTCCCTCCTCCGATGTTCTGGAGGTGGATGGGACAGGAGCCACAGGAGCTTTAGCAGCTTGGGAGGCATACGAAGTGGTCTTCGCCGCCTTCGCTCCCTTTTTGGGCTTGCTTGCCAATTCTTGGGGCCTCACAGATGTTGGTGGGGCCGCAGCCTTCTTGCCCTTGGTTTTGGGCGCTGGCGTCGATGCACTTTTTGCTGCCAACGCAAAGCTCTTGCCAGCCTTGTTCCTGGCGTCAGCTGCAAGCGGCGGACGCAGACTAGGCTCGGGAGGCAGCCTGGCTTCGATTGATTCCAATCTGGTTGAAACCATGAAACCAACCTGTCTCATAACTTCCGCCAGAACCGATTGGTCGATTTCTGGCGGGGTAGGAAGCGGTGGCGGTTGAACTGCCTTCGCTTTCGGCTTCGATTGTGCCTTCTTTTGCTGCACCAAAGGGGCCAATGCTTTAGGAGCCGCAAGAGCGATTGGAGGCACATCGTCGGCCATCTCTCCATCCCACGCATTAAAAGTGGGTGTCACCACAGGGGGGTACTGCTGCTGGTGGAGATTCTCCACCGTGGCTCGTAGGGTAGCCATTTCCACCCTAAGGCTGGACACCTCCGCACTGAGACGAAGGTTCTCGGCCTTCAGGGCTTCGGTTTCCTGCGTGACCGTACGGTGTCGCAGGAGTCCTATATTCTCCTTATAGGACTTAGCTATCGCCTTAAGGGATTTAACATACGTCCCCTTGAGATGGCCAGACGTGTTGGCTACATGAAGCAGCGTTTTAATATCGTCCTCCACCTCCCGGACAACAACTTCTGCGCAGGCTTCCTCATCCTTATCAAAGCCACCCATTAGAGCAGCTCTGTTTGCCCTAGTGACACGTCTCTCGTGCACCATTTCGGCAAGCTCCTTTTCGGCCTGGAGTTCCACGGCCATCCGCTCGGCTTCGTTGTGCCGTTCTTTGGCAGCAGCGAGTCCTGCATACTCTCCGGTGGTGGGCGGTCTGCCACGCCCCCGGCGAGCTGTTGACATCTTGGACGCAGAGCGGACCGAGTCTTGGTCAGACTCCGAAGAAGTCAGATCCGCGCGCGTCCTTGTCCTTTTACGACCTCCTTCGGTCGTAACGGTGGCCACCGAAGAGTCGGACAAGTTGTCCTCCTCCCCAGCCGACAGAAACACCGTTTCCTCCACCTTCATGGTGTTGCCTTCACCACGACGACGGTTGCTCCGGCTCCGAGTTCGAGCCACGTCGAGTCTGGTCAGCGACACCGACAACACCTTGCCCATTGTGGGACTTCCGCTGTCCTTTTGGGACAAGCCACCTCTGCCCGATCTACTGGGCCTCGTCTCCGCACCCTTGTTCTTCCCGGACTTAGCGCTCAAAGCGCCACACCCAACTACGTCCCCGACAGACTCATTCCGGCCGTCTTCAGCCCCACCACTAACCACGACGGATCTGTAAACAGACTCCGCCGACTTCTCCGAAACGTCTGAAAAATTATTAGGCATCTTTAACACTTATCCCACGAGTGGAGAGCAAATAAATGTCACCCTGCGCAGTGGCCTCATACGCAGGGAACCCTAACGACTGCCAAGGTCGGGAAGTATTGGCAGGTTTTTACGAGTTTTCTCTCGGGTTTTATAGTGTGTCCTTCACGCGGCCGGCCGGTTAAGGCAAGCCCTCGCTCCACCACGGAACCCGCGTACCCCACAACGCCGCGAGTGGGGGTCGTTGCAGAAACCGCAGTGGTTTACGACGATCGGGGGCTGGCGTGGGCCCCCGTTGCACCGCTTTCGCGGTGTTCCCCTTTCCCCCCGTTGCGACCTAAGAACCCTTAAGGGGCGGCCGTCTTTGTGTTACTCCTCTCAAAGCTGCTCAGAAGGAGCAGCGAGCTGTGCGGCCCAAAGCAGGCACGCACATAGGAGTTGCAGGGCCCAGAAGGGGCTCCCGCCTTGCCAGATGTTTGCCGATTGGGCCCAACCTTCTCCGAACGGAGAATGTTGGAACCACTCGTTGCCCAGGATGCACCACGTGGAGGTATCTGACTCGCACCCCAACCTAACCTAACCTAACCTAACCTAACCTAACCTAACCTAACCTAACCTAACCTAACCTAACCTAACCTAACCTAACCTAACCTTTTTTTTTTTTTTTTTTTTTTTTTTTTTTTTTTATCCCAGAGAAACTCAATTACGAGTACCAGGACCTTGAAGAGGCTCCTGGTTATGTGAGACTCACCCGTCCGCCTTTCCACAACCCACCAACTATACGGAGACGCCATTGTCTCCAGTCGGCTGCCAAGGGAAAAGCCCAAGGCCGGGAAGGGCGAGACGGAGGGGGATACTCACTAAACTCTGGGGGTCCAAACTCCGAAAACGGTGAGGCCGCGGGGCCTATTCCGAGGGAAATTGAACCGCGGGGCTCACCCTGGCCCCCATGTGCCCACGCGTGTCGGTCCAGTCACACGGAGTGTGATTAGGACCGGCACGCGCAGGCAAACGGGGGGTAACGCGTACGCGACAGCGATCACCATCACCCCATGCCTCGCAAGGAGTGACGGTTAAGCCCTAGAAGGCTTCGGCAAAAAATAACTCACAGGGCCCAGTCTGAGTCCGTGTGGTCATACTAAAAACTAGACTTATCCTAGACTATTTTTGGGTTTTCTTTTTTAAATTTTTTTTGGTATTTATTTATTTTTTATTTTTTTTTATTTTTATTTTTCTGTTTTCTGTAAAATCCTAAAGCTAATCTTAACTCTAAAAAATATACACAAAACAAAATAAAACAAACAAAGACCAAAAGACAAACTATTTACAACAACAATCAAAATATTTACAAGACAAACATTACATTATATACAAGACATATGTACAACCGAGGCACATAGCGCACGACACTGTTCGAGGAGGGGGACTGGACTACGGCGGATTAAGATCCGCGCCCCTCCGTCTCCTCCTCCTTCGCCTCCGTCTGGCCGGAGTGGCGTCGAGGGCGTTCTCACGCTCTCTCTCCGCCTCCTCCTTTGTGCCCATGACGTCGGCCGCGAACTGCGCCACCGCACTCCACGAGTCCTCGCTCTCCAGCATTGCGGCCACAATGTCCGGAAGAGCGAGACTCCCTCTACCCCCGAGCGCCATCTCCATAGTGCGTCGCTGAGAGGCAAAGGCACCACACACCTGGAGAGTGTGCAGCGCCGTGTCCTCCGCAGCTCCGCACTGGTGGCATACGGTGCTCTCCTCCTTTCCTATCCGACACAGATACTTGCCGAAGCAACCGTGTTCGGTCAGTAACTGTGTCAGATGGTAGGATAGTTGCCCAAAGGACCGATCCAGCCACTCCCGCAGCACAGGACGCACTGCCTCGACCGTTCGGTGTCCGGCAATTGGGGACTCCAATTGGTGTTCCCACACCCACACCGCCATCTCTCTACCGCCACGCCGTGCACCCTGGACCTCTTCCAAGGCGAGGCGTTCCCCCCTTTCCCGCATTTCCGTGCGGAGCTCGTAGACTTCGGTGAGCACCTTGGCCTCGAGCTCCCACGGAATCATGCCGGCGAGAGCCGTCGCGGCTGTGAAGGACACGGTCCGATAGCCCCTAATCGCCCTCACCGCAGCCACCCTCTGTGGCCGTCGCAAGAGTGCGACTGTTTTGCGGGAGAGCGAGTCGGACCAGACCGGAGCCCCGTAGAGCGCCATGGAGCGCAGCACTCCAGCATACAGCCGGCGGCAGCTCTCACCAGGACCTCCGACATTCGGCAACACACGCCCTAGCGCCATGCCAGCCTTCACAACGCGAGGCGCCATCTCAGCGAAGTGAGGCTCAAAGGACCAGCGGCTGTCGAGGATGAGGCCCAGATACTTCATCTGGCTTTTCACCTCGACTCGCACGCCATCCACTGTGATCCTCCAGTTACCCGGGGGAGGGCGCATCCGGGGGCCGTGGAACACCATGGCCTCCGTTTTCGATACTGCTACCTCTAACCCCAGCTGTCGGATCCGCGATATGGTCAAAGTGGCAGCCACTGACGCCAATCTGACCACCCTCCGATAGTCACTGCCCCGGGCAGTGACCAGGGTGTCGTCCGCGTAACAGAGTACACTGGTCCTGGGGAGGGGAGTCCCCCGCAGGACCCAGTTGTACCCCAGGTTCCACAAGAGTGGTCCTAAGACCGACCCCTGCGGAACCCCACACACCATGCGACGAGCACACACATGTCCAACACCTTTCTGCAAGAATAGGACCTTCCTATCTTGCAGGTAGTCAGCCAGGACTCTCTGGATGTACCACGGTACCCTATGGTACCGGAGAGCCTGGAGGATGCAGTTAAAGGGGAGGGTGTTAAAGGCATTCGCTATGTCTAGCGACACTGCCAGCACCCTCTCCCCTCTTCGCACCGCTTCTTCGGTAGTCTTACGTAGGGTAAGTATTGCATCGACCGTTGACCTACCCCGACGGAACCCATACTGAGTATCCTCAAGATTGGGTCCGTCAGCGTCCAAGTGCTCGACGATTCGGGCAGCGAGCACACGCTCAAAGAGCTTGCCCGCCTCGTCAAGCAGGACGATCGGCCGATAGGCCGATGGCAGGTCCGGCGGACGGTCGCCCTTTCTTAGAAGGACCAACCGGCCCTCCTTCCACAGCTTTGGGAACTTGCCCTGCCGTAAGCAACAGTCCAGGAGGCCGGTCAGCCTTCCTCCGAGATGGTCCAGCGCGATACCAAGCACCTTGCTGTGTACCCCGTCCGGCCCAGGTGCCTTTCTTTTAAGGCGCAGACGGTCCACAGCAACCTCCAACTCTCCCTCGGTGACGCAGGGGATGGACGATGAGTCGTAATCCTCCTCACTCTCTGGAAGAGAGAAAGGGACGGCCACGAAACCCTGAGACGGGAACAGGCCATCCACGATATGGTCGAGCAGCACCGGGTCGAACGACTCGGTTGGGGGGGCGGAGTTCCTGTACCGGTTTCGGACCACTCGGTAGGGCCTCCCCCAGGGGTCCCGGTCCAGATCTGCCAGAAACTCGTTCCAGGCGGCCGTCTTGCTTCTCAAGATCGCCACCTGAAGCTCCTTCCTTGCCCCCTTGTAGACGGCATAAAGGCTGTCTTCTTCCGCCCGCGTGTGGTGCCGCCTGCGCCTGCAGTGCTGGTAGCCAAGCCGCGCCAGTATGCTGGCGGTGCGCAGGTCAGCGATGGCTTGCGACCACCAGTACACCGCCCTCTGGTGGGGTCTGTCACCAGCTCTGGGCATGCATGTGTCGCACACGCGGGTCAGCGACTGCTGGAACTTGACAGCCTGTCTGTCCACGTCCATCTCCGGGGGGGGGGCCGGGAACCACGTTTCGAGCTGCGCCGCCTCGTTAGCCGCCTCGACATTCAGCTTCGTGAGGGCCCACTTTCTGAAGCGAGCCGTTCTTACCCCATCCGTCGGCCGAAGGGAGCTCAGCGGGACTGGGGCTGGGGAGATCTTGATAGCCACATACTCGTGGTCGGAGAGGGTCTCCGCTCCCTCCATGACCCGCCATTCCCGGACGCGTGCTGCGGTAGCAGGGGATGCGAAGGAGACGTCGACTATCGACTCCCCCTGCCACCTCGAGCACGTGGCCACGCTGCCTCGATTGAGGAGCACCAGCCCCGACGCCACGACAAATTCCTCCACCTCCGTCCCTCGGTGGTCAGTCGCTGGGCATCCCCAGGTGGTGGACTTGGCGTTCAAGTCACCCGCTAACACGACTTGTAGCGGGGACAAACGTCTCACCACACCGAGGAGCTGGGCCATGAACTGCCGGAACTCCCGCAGGGGACGGTTCGGCGAGAAATAGACGGCGACAAGTGCCCGGTCGCCCCAGGATACCGCCACATACCCGTCGCCCCTCTCTCTGAGGTGGATGGGGGTAGGACTTCTGGAGGGGACAGTTACTAGGGCCAGTCCCTGCTTGTCCCCAATCCAGTTCGGCCCAACAGGCACAGAATGCGGCTCTGACACCAGGGCCGCACCGACCTCCCACTCCGTCATATGCTGCACCAGCAGGTTTTGCGCGGCGACAGAGCGGTTGAGGTTCGCCTGTATTATAAGCTCGTTAGGCTGAACTGGCATTGGGTCCCGGTGTTGAGCAGTCCATGCTTTCGACGACGGCAGGTGCGGGGTCAACTACCCTCCACAGAGGGGTGGAACCTTTCGTGGGGGGAGGTCTGCATAGCCTACTCCCCATGTGATGCTTGGCGGGCAGTTTGTGCTCAGTGCAAATGAGACACTTGGCCACCGTGGCTTCACATGCTTCCGCCTGATGTCCTTCTGACCCACAGCGGAAGCACAGGACGCCTCTGTCCACCTTCGAGGGACATGTCGGACGCGTGTGGCCGATGCCTAAGCATCTAAAACACCTCGTAGGTGAGGGCTCCAACACGGCCAGGGAGAGCGTGGTCCATCTCACCTTTAGGACCCCTTCTTCGGCCAGCTTTTTAGCTATTGGTATCGGGCACCGAACCATAACAGACCTAGGGGTCCATCCCTGAGGCTCCCGGATCTGCGCCACCGCGACCTCATTCGTAGAGCACTCCCCCTTGAGAGCGACTGCCTCCGCGATCCTCTCCCGGGTCATCGTCTCATCGAGCCCGGTGAGCTTAATTTCAGCCCTCTTCATCGGCCTGTTGATGTGGGCGTCTTCGCCGAGGACCTGCCTCAGACGCTCCGCCAGGCCGTCGGCTTTGGGACCACTGGAGGTTCCGGCAATCTCCAGCTTCCTGCCCCCGGAGGCTGTGTTGCGGATCTTTAGGGTCTCCAACCCCAGCTCCGCCAGGTCAATGTTGTCGATCGCCTTTGTCATGACCGACAAGTAAGTTGCCCCCTTGGCTACTCCCTCTTTGCTGAGGGAGATGGTCACGACAGAGGACCGGGGCACCTCTAGCTTGACCGGCGCCTTGGCGGCAGCTGCAGGGGGGGCCTTGGTTGGACCCTCTGGTCCCGCCTGGGCAGATGGGGAAGACTTCTTCTTCCTCCTATTCTTTTTCCCCGCAGTTTTCCAGTCGTTGGCTGGCGTCGCACCCGCGGCGTCAAGCGACGGATCGTGGGCCACGTGGCCAGGAGCAGCATCCCGGACCGGAGGAGCAGCACCCGGAGCAGACGCAGGGACAGGAGTCCTTTTCGACGGAGCAGCCAGGTAAGTCCTTTGATCCTTATTAACTCCTCTTACTTTTTCAGGTACCACGTGCGGGGCCCAGGAGGGACCGGCAGCAGCACCATCGTCCCGGGAGGGAGCAGCGGCAGTGGCGTAGGAGCGACCGGCGGGAGCAGCGGGAGCGGCGGCAACGACTTGGGGGCGACCAGCACGGGAAGCGGCATCACCATAGGAGGAGCGACCGGCGGGGGGAGCGGCGGCGGCGGCGGCGGCGGCGGCGGCGGCGGCGGCGGCGGCGGCGGCATCTCTCTTCCGGTCCACGGCAAGAGGGGGCCTAAGCATGGGCTCCGGGCCAAGCCTCTGGTCGATTCCTGCCTTGAAGGCGTTGAGCATGTTCCGAATCGACTCCATCGATTCGGAGTGCTTGGCCTCCATGTCCCTGAGCATCTCGGAGCGCATTTCTGCCCCGAGAGCCCTGACCATATGGTCCACACCTGGTCCTTCCACCACGATGGGGGGAGTCGGAGTCTTCAGCAGGTTGTTAACCCTTCCGGCCTCGTTCAGGCCCTCCTTGACGGCCCTGAGCTCCTCCTTCATCTGAGCCATCTGCGCATCCTGAGACCGGATGCACGCTTTCAGACGGCGGATCTCCTCGTCCTGGGTCATCGTCTTGAGGACGTGCACCATCTTCGCCAGGGTCACGGCCGCACAGTTGATGCGTCCATGGACGGCACCGTTCAGGTTCCCCGACTTCTTGGCGGATGCGAAGATACTTCGCACCGCCGCCTCACCCTCCAGTAGCATGTCCATCCTGGTCGAATCCTCCTTATCCGCCAGGGTCTGGAAGCCCTTGCCTTTGTGGCCTCTGATGGCTCGCATGGCCTCACTGGCCGAGCTGCTCGGACTCTTGCGGAAGTTGGTCTCCTCGTCCGCAGTCCGCTCGTAGCCCGATGTGGAGCCCACCTCCTCATACGTCCTTTGGCCTTTGGCCTTCCTCGGCAAGGATCTAGCGTCCTCGCCATTGGCGAGCACATCCTCTATGTGCTCGCTTGTGAGGTACGCATAGGCCTCATAGTCCTCCTCGTCGCTCTCGACGAGGGCCCGCCTGGCTGAAGCCACTCCTTTGGAGGTACCTGGGCGACCGCCCCCCCCCACTTTGCCTCCCCCACGCTGGGCAGAGCAGACCTTGGCCGGGCGATAATCCCTGGCCTTGCCGTCGTCCTCTTCATCCGTCTCATGGAGCCTTTTGGCCCCCAACGGCGCGCTCGAGTCCATCGGCTCCGGCTCTGGCTCCGGAGAGGAAGCAGAACTCAAATCCGGCTGCAGGTGCGCTCCACTGCGCTCACTGCAGTCGACAAACTCGTCCGAGACAATTCCATGTCCTTCCAAAATTACCTCCTCCAGCCCGGAACCAGAGCCGGAGCTGGAGTCAGTCTCGTCATCCGACAGCACCGTGACGGGATTAGCCCTCCTGGCCCTTCCCTTACGGTCAATCTTGCTTTTGGGCATCTTCCGGGAACTAAAAAGTACCGAATCGGTACTCAACAGAAACCGGAGAAAAAGCGATTATTTGGTCGCATAAAACCCCCAGATGGTATGGCCGTACCACCGGAAGCCTATGGACTACAATTCGTAACGATCTAAAAATATAATTTAAAACAAGTTTCATACAAATTTAAATTTCGGTCAAGTTCGAGTCGTTTTTTTTTTTCGACAATTTGAGTTGCCGAGAAAAAAATCGACCAAAAATCGAATTCTTGACCGAAATGAAAACTAAAAATACCTACAACTAGAATATGGAATATAACACTAAAAAGCCCTTGGGAACCCAAGCGGGGTCCCAAAGACAAAGAAACTAAAAAATAATTAAAATTTTTGTCTCTGCATTGCAGACGTTTTGAATACAAAAAACAGAAACAAATCAATAATAAATCGAATATCTAACCTAGGAAAACAGAAAAATAATCAAAAAATGCACGACAAAAGTTTACTATTTATCAAATAGACAGCCGATTTTTAAAATCAAACCGTCTATTTTTAAAGGCCGAAAAACCACTTTGGATTTTACGGAGCAGACATGCGCACGGGTGCTGTGTTCGGGCGACAGAACGCCACTAACCTAACCTAACCTAACCTAACCTAACCTAACCTAACCTAACCTAACCTAACCTAACCTAACCTAACCTAACCTAACCTAACCTAACCTAACCTAACCTAACCTAACCTAACCTAACCTAACCTAACCTAACCTAACCTAACCTAACCTAACCTAACCTAACCTAACCTAACCTAACCTAACCTAACCTAACCTAACCTAACCTAACCTAACCTAACCTAACCTAACCTAACCTAACCTAACCTAACCTAACCTAACCTAACCTAACCTTTTTTTTTTTTTTTTTTTTTTTTTTTTTTTTTTTTTTTTTTTTTTTGACGGAGTGGAAATCTGCTAACAGACGCATCAGCGGGCAAAAGGGGTCCCGCTGTCCCGCTGGCTGTACGAGGCTCTTGCTAAGACTCTGTTCCAGGGCCGAAGCCCTAGAGAAAGCGAGTATAGGCCGACTCGGTAAAACCACTCCGATGTCCTCTCGTCACCTTGGAACCAGCAAACCAGCGATCATCGCGTCGTCCTCATCTGAGGAGGACGCATCGAACGCCGGCATGCCGGAGCCTGACGAGGTCATGGGAACCCTTTCGGACACTTCCACAACCCCGTCGGTTTGCTCGCCCAGTTGGGCGAGCCCCTCTCCCGCCCCTGGTGGGGGGCGGGTGACCACCCTCGAAAACGATGGGCGGACACACCTGACCCGTCCTTACAGACGGGTCGCCGACGCGCCGGGACATACGGAGCGTCGGCCCTCAGTGGGGACCCGTGCAATGCACGGTCAAAGCCCCCCCTAGAGCTCGGACCGCGCTGGTTCCCGACAGGAGGCGTCTGCGGCGGCACGGATCTGCCAGAGGGCCATGCCCCCCGGCCCGCTCCGCGCCCTCCGCTGACCTCCTCCCCAGGACCCCTCGCCACCGAGCATGGACAGAACCACGGTCGGCAGAGAGAGGTCCGCGCCAATCACAGCGACCAATGCGGAGCGCAGGACATCGAACGCAGAGCGCACCACTAGGGCGCGCTGTGCCGCGTCCCCCGCCGCCCCGCAACGGTGGCACCGCGGGGTCAGCCCTCTCCCGATCCGGTGCAAACAGCGTCCGAACAAACCATGTCCAGACAGTATCCGCATCAGATGGTACGCGAGCGACCCATGGCGCCGCTCCGCCCATGCCCGGAGGACGGGACGCAAGGCCTCCAGACCACGCATTCGCGCAGCCGAGAAACCTAACCTAACCTAACCTAACCTAACCTAACCTAACCTAACCTAACCTAACCTAACCTAACCTAACCTAACCTAACCTAACCTAACCTAACCTTTTTTTTTTTTTTTTTTTTTTTTTAACCCAGAGGAACTCGTTACGAGTACGAGGGGCCTTGAGGAGGCCCCAAGTTATGTGAGGCTCACCCGTCCGTCTTTCCACGACCCACCAACTATACGGAGACGCCATTGTCTCCAGTCGGCTGCCAAGGGAGAAGCCCGAGGCCGGGAAGGGCGAGACAGAGGGGGATACTCACTAAACCTCTGGGGGACCAAACTCCGAGAACAGGTGAAGGCCGCGGGGCCTATCCTTAGGGAATTGAACCGCGGGATTCACCCTGGCGCCCGTGTAATCACCCGCGCCGGCCCATTCGCACATTAATGCGTTTAGGGCCGGCACGCGCGACCACACGGGCGGTACGCGATCGCGACGTCTACTGCCACACCACGCCCTGAAGGGGCATGTTGTGGATTAACCTCTATGGAGGTTACCTCCAGAGGCCACACCATCCCGGGGATAGTGCAACCTTTACACACACATAACATTAACACATTCACTCACACACTCATATTTACAGACCATATACACAGACACAGACTATTGACATCATACAAACAAACATACGTCATTCTTCCACAGGTTCGGCTGGCATCAGAGGCAGAACTCGACACCTACCACCCATGGGATCCGGCCTACGGTGGGCGAAGGTCAGCGTCCCTCCGTCTCCTCCTACGCCTCTGTCTCCTGGCAGGAGGGGCGTCAGCCGCATTTTCACGCGCTCTCTCCGCCTCCTCCTTCAGGCCCATGCTTTCGCTGCAGAAGCGAGACACCGCATTCCAGTGATCCTCGCTCTCCAGCATTGCAGCTACAACGTCTGGGAGAGCGAGACTTCCCCTTCCCCCCAATGCCATCTCCATAGTGCGTCGCTGCGAGGCAAAGGCGCTACACACCTGGAGAGTGTGCTGCGCCGTGTCCTCAGCAGCTCCGCACTGATGGCAGTCAGGCCTTTCCTCTTTACCTATTCGACACAGGTACTTACCGAAGCATCCGTGGTCGGTCAGTACCTGTGTCAAATGGTACGTCATTGCACCGAATGGCCTATCGATCCATCTCAGCAGGACCGGCTGAATAGCCTCGGCAGTACGGACACCGGCAGCTGGGGACTCCAAGTTCTGTTCCCACTGCCATACCGCCATGTCCCGTGCAGTTCGTCTACAGGCCATCACCTCCTCCATGGTTGGCCGCTCGCCATCGGCTCGCCTCTCCGTGCGGAGCTCGAAGACTTCGGTAAGGACCTTGGCCTCGAGCTCCCACGGGATCATGCCCGCTAAGGCCGTTGCCGCCGTGTACGACACCGATCGATATCCCCTTATCGCCCTCACCGCAGCCACTAACCTAACCTAACCTAACCTAACCTAACCTAACCTAACCTAACCTAACCTAACCTAACCTAACCTAACCTAACCTAACCTAACCTAACCTAACCTAACCTAACCTAACCTAACCTAACCTAACCTAACCTAACCTAACCTAACCTAACCTAACCTAACCTAACCTAACCTAACCTAACCTAACCTAACCTAACCTAACCTAACCTAACCTAACCTAACCTTTTTTTTTTTTTTTTTTTTTTTTTTTTTTTTAACGGAGTGAAAGATCTGCAAACAGACGCATCAGCGGGCAATGAGGGGTCCCGCTGGCTGTCCGAGGATGGCCAAGACTCTGTTCCAGGGCCGAAGCCCTAGAAAAAGCGAGCCGTGGCCGACTCGGTAAAAAACACTCCGATGTCCTCTCGTCACCTTGGGACCAGCAAACCGGCGATCATCGCGTCGTCCTCATCTGAGGAGGACGCATCGAACGCCGGCATGGTGGGGCCTGACGAGGTCATGGGAACCCTTTCGGACACTTCCACAACCCCGTCGGTGACTGCTCGCCCTGTAGACGGGCGAGCCCCTCCTCCGCCCCTGATTGGGGCGGGTGACCGCCCTCGAAAACGATGGGCGGACACGCTTGACCCGTCATTTGGTGAGACGGGTCGCCGACGCGCCGGGACATACGGAGCGTCGGCCCTCAGTGGGGACCTGTGCAATGCACGGTCGGAGCCCCCCCTAGGGCTCGGACCGCGCTGGTTCCCCACCGGATGGAGAAGGCGCTGGTATTGCCGCCTTCTCCGCAGGAGGCGTCTGCGGCGGCACGGATTTGCCAGGGGGTCATCCTCCCTGGCCCGTTCCGCCTCCTCCTTCAGCGTCATGACGTCGACGCAGAAGGAGTTGACCGCCTCCCAGGACCCCTCGCTACCGAGCATGGACAGAACCACGGTCGGCAGGGAGAGGTCCGCGCCAATCACAGTGACCAATGCGGAGCGCTGGACACCGAACGCAGAGCACACCGTTAGGGTGTGTTGCGCCGTGTCCTCCGCCGCTCCGCAATGGTGGCACTGTGGGGTCGGCTCTCTTCCGATCCGGTGCAAATAGCGTCCGAACGAACCATGTCCGGACAGTATTTGCACCAGATGGTATGTGAGCGACCCATGGCGCCGCTCCGCCCACGCCTTGAGGACGGGGCGTAGGGCCTCGAGGCTACGCGTTTGCGTAGCTGAGGCCCCTTCGCCCAGGTCCTCGGACCATAGGCGGAACATCTCCTCGCGCGCTCCATCGAGCGCAGCACGCCTCTCCTGGGGGGCCAGTCGATCGCCACTGGCCCTCCCCTCCGCTCGCTGCCGGTACGCTGCAGCGAGCACCTCCGCCACCAGCTCCCACGGGGGCGTCCCCGCGAGAGCGCACGCCACTTTCCGGGACACCGTTCGGTAGCCCCGGATCGCCCGCAGCGCCATTGCGCGCTGGGCCCGCTGAAGGGAGGCGGTAGCGTGTGGGCTTAGACAGTCAGCCCACACCGGCGCCCCATACAGTGCCATAGAGCGGACGATGCCGCCGTAGAGTCGGCGGCACGCCACGCTCGGGCCCCCCACGTTGGGCAAGAGACGCCCGAGGGCGTCTGCTGCTCCCAGCAGCCGGGGCTCGAGGAGCTTGAAGTGCTCCTCGAAACCCCACCGCCCATCGATCACCAGCCCCAGATACTTCATCTGGGGCTTCAGACCGACCCTCTCGCCCTCCACAACGATCGACGCGCCCGCTGACGGCCGTCTCCGAGGCCCATGGAACACCATGGCCTCGGTCTTGTGGAGGGCTACCTCCAAGCCCAACGTCCGTATCCGCCGCACTATATGGCTGACGAACACGGACGCCAGGCGCTGGACATCCTCCAGCCGCGTCCCCCGGACGGTGACGAGCGTGTCGTCTGCATAGCAGAACGACCGCACCATCGGGGGGAGGCCACACCGGAGGACGTAGTCGTAACCGACGTTCCACAACAGGGGGCCGAGGACCGACCCCTGTGGAACGCCGCGGGACACCCTGTGACGGCCAAGCTCGCCGCCACGTCCCACGTACGCTACGTCCCGGTCCCTCAAATAGTCTCCCACTATTCGGCGCAGATATGGAGGCATTTGATGGAAAAGAAGCGCCTCCATAATGACGCCGAAGGGGAGACTATTGAAGGCGTTGCGGATGTCCAGCGACACCGCCAACACCATCTCCCGCCTCTCAACGGACTCTTCTACAAGAGTCCGGAGATCAGACAGGGCGTCAATTGTCGACCGCCCCGTCCGGAAGCCGTATTGGGCCTCGGAGAGGTCGGGGCCCGTTCCCCCTCCCAGCTGCTGGACTATTCGGGAAGCGATGATCTTCTCGAAGACCTTCCCGATTTCATCCAGCAGCACAATGGGGCGATATGCCGAGGGGTCATCCGCCGGACGCCCCTCTTTGCGTAGCAGGCATAGCGCCCCCTCCTTCCACACTTTGGGGAACTGTGCGAACTTCAGACTAGCGTCGCACAGTTCCCTGGCCCTGGCCCCAAGATGTTTAAGGGCCAGGTCCAACACCCGCTTCGGGACGCCGTCAGGTCCCGGTGCCGTCTTTCGCCCCTTTAGACGGGCGACGGCGTCCTTCCACTCCTCCTCATCAATAAGAGGAGGAGGATCACTCCCTCCCTCCTCATCCGGAGCTGGCGGGGCCATCCGAGGGGGAACAAAACCCTCCTCGGCCGGGGGAAACAGTGCCCCGATGACCGACCCCAGGAGGTCGGGATCCATCGTCTCCGTGAGGGGCGCGCCGCGCGCTCTGAGCTGGTTGCGCGCCAGCTTATACGGCCGCCCCCACGGATCCCGATCCAGACCCTGCAACTGCTCTTCTCTGGATACCTCCTTTGAGGAGGCAATCGCAGTCTGCAGGGTCTTCTTCGACTGCCTGTACAGCTCGTACAGGCGGTCTTCCTCCTGACGGTCCCTCACGCGGCGCCGGCGGGCCCTAGTGTAGGCCCGCCTTTGGACACTGCAGTCATCCCTCATGACTGCAATGTCCTGGGACCACCAGTGAACTTCACGGCGGTCCCGCGGAGGCTGCGCCCGAGGCATAGAAGCCTGGCACACCTCCGTTAAAGCGCCGCGGAGACGGCGAGCTGATTCGTCGACGTCCGGACCGGACATCGGACGCGAGAACCAGTCTTCAAATATCGCCGTCTCGTTCGCCAGCTCCGGCTTGAGCCTGCTGAGCGCCCAGCGAGGAGGCCGTCCACCGCTTGTGGGCTGTGGGGGCCTTTGGTGCAGGGTGGAGCTCTCGAATCGGATGTATCGATGATCCGAGAGAGTCTCCACGTCCTGCACTACCCTCCAGCCGCTGATCGTGCGCGCGAGGGCTGGGGTGGCGAACGACACGTCCACCACCGAGCCTCCGTTGTGTCGCACGCACGTGTGGACTGCGCCCCTGTTGAGGAGCGACAGCCCAGCAGCGGCTGCCCACTGCTCCACAGCCTGGCCCCTCTGGTCGGTCGCTGGACAACCCCAGACGACCGACTTGGCGTTCAGGTCTCCAAGGACGAGAACCTGACGCGGGGCCGCCCTCCTGATGGCTACGCCGACGACTCCGAGGAACGCCTCGAAGTCGGCGAGCGGTCTATTTGGGGAAAAGTAGACAGAGACTACTACCATTTCCCCCCAAACGACCGCCGCGTACCCAGCACCCCTCTCATAAATTGAGGGGGGTGTATAACCTGGGGCCGCGCGTACCATCACGGCGACAGAGTCGCAAGTGTCTCCCACCCAGTTGGGCTGGTTGGGGACAAAGTACGGCTCTGACACCGCCGCCACATCCACTGACCACTCTGCCAGGCTCTGGTGTAGCAAATCCTGAGCCCTGGTAGAGTGGTTCAGGTTCACCTGCAGAAAGTTGATATGGGGCCGTCTTAACATTGTTCGACCACCATATCAACCTCCTCGGGCCCCGTTTGGGGCGCCCTCTGTGTGGCGGGGGCGGCCTGGCGAGCTGGACGCGCCGGCAACTTGCCCTTGGCCAGGGGAGGCTTACAACTGCGCCCCCCCATAACGTGGCCTGCCGGTCGCTTGGCAGCGGCACACACGGCACAGTGGGGCTTCGCGCTACAATCGAAGCCCCTGTGCCCCTCCTTACCGCACCGGAAGCAGAGGTTGCTCCGGTCGGTTTTTGAAGGGCAGCTCGCTCTGGCGTGCCCCACCTGCATGCACCGGAAGCACCGGTCGGAACGGGCCTCCAGTGCTCTGACGTTGGCCGCGCTGAACCCTATCAGCAGGCGGCCGGCGTCCACGACCTTCTTAGCAGCGGCGACCGGGCACGACACGACTGTCGAGCCAAAGCCGTCAGGGCCGTAGCGGATGGGGCGCACCTTCACGGCGTCCACACCACATCCACCCTTGGCCGCGATCTTTGCGGCCAAGTGCGCCTCCACCACCGACTCATCCAGACCGCCCACCCTCAATTCTGCGGTTTTGGTGGGCCGGATGACCGTGGCCATGCCCTCAAGGGCCTCCCTCATCTTGCCGGCCAGCTGGTCGGCCTTTTCGGCAGAGGCCTTGCCCGAGATCTCAATGATCTTCGACCCGGTCATGGTGTTTCGGCACCGACGGTTTGGGATATCCATCCCGTCGATGTCGACCGAGTCTCGGGCTTTGGCCAGCGCGTCGGCGTAGGTGACCCCCTTCTCAACCGCTTCGGGAGTGAGGGTCACCACAACTGCCGCCGACTTCGGCGCAACCAGCTTGGTCCTTTGACCGGCCTTACGGGCCTTCTTAGCAGGAGCAGTGGCGGGCGGGGCTGAGGTGTTATTTGGCCTCCGCCGAGGCGCCTTCTGCTGCTTGGCCGCCGCCGAGTAAGATTGGCGGGGCGGAGCCTGCTCCGGAGGGGCCGATGTTGTTGCCTTCCTCCTCTTCCTTTGGCGCTTTTTGCGCGACTCCTGGGTCGTCCATTCCGGATCTGCCTCAACCGGGGGAGGCGCTTTGGCAGCACCCCGGGAGGTGGATGGAACGACCGCAGGAGGTCCAGCTTTCTTCGCCTGTTTTGGCGGAGGATCAGGCTTTTTGGCCGCCACCTTGCCCTTTTTAGCCGGCACTGCTGGTATGGCCGGCTTGGCTTTCCCCTTGGTAATGGGGGGCGCGGGCGCAGCTGCTGCAGCTGCTTTTTTGCGGTCCGCCGCGAGCGGCGGTCGCAGGCTCTTTGCCGGCAGCAGGCGATCCTCCAGGCCCTCCAGGCGAGCATTAAGCATGGCCCCGAATGTTCGGGCCAGCCTAGCTTCAAATGCCTGGAGGGCATCCGGCTCCTCGTAGGCGGCCTTGTTTTTGCCGCGGCCAGTCTCCTCCTGTATAATGACCGTCGGCGAGAGGGGCCTTGGAGGAGGGCAGTCTGTCTCCATTGAGGCCAGTGAGGGCAGAACCTCAGGAACCTCAGGGAGAGTGGGGGGAGGAGAGATACACTTCTTCCCACCCTTAAGCTCCCTCACCTCTGCAGACAGAGCTGCTACACACTTTGTGAGGTCTGCCAGTTGCTCCTGCAGCCTCACATTCTCCGCCTTAAGTATGCGGGTGTCCTCCGAGATGTTTTTTGAGGACACCTCGCGGAAACTATCCATGATGGACTGCGCCGCTTTCTTTAAAGCCTTTTGGAAGGGGCCCTGGAGGTGCGAGGACTTTTTAGCCACCTCCACTATGACCGCACAGTCCGCCTTCACCACCTCCTCGATGTCGAGGGTGGTCTTCAGGTCCGGATCTGTGGGTGTAGGGGCCTCACCTTCCATTCTGCTAGTGTAGAACGCAGCCCTGGTCTCGTAGGCGCGGCGCTCCATGTCGGCCACCTCCCGGTCCATCGCGATCTGCTGCTCCTCACGCTTTGCAGCGTTGAGCTTGCGCTTGGCCTGGGCAAGACCGACATACTCCCCAGTTGTGGGGGGTCTCCCGCGACCACGTTGAGCCGGCTTCTTGGGATCGTCCTCAGATGAGTCCGATAGAGCCGCCGACTTTTTGTCCCCCTTAGATGTTTTGGGGGGACGCTTCCTCTTCAGCGAACCAGTGAGCGTGTCGACGCTGATAGAGCTGTCGTCTGACACATCGCTGCACTGGTCGCTTTTCAGTCCTCTTTTGGGATAAGGGGAGGTGCGGGCTAGGCCCTTGCTGCGAGCCGACACTGCCGGCGAGCTGGCACGACTCCCCTTTTTCTTCATGGAAGAAGATTTTTGACTTGCGACGGAGTCAACGGCCGATTTCATTGAAACCGCCGATGAGTCGGACTCGACGTCGATATCCCATTCCTTCCTTGCTGCAGACACGCTGCGCGATCGCGCGGCGGTTGGCGGTGTACTGCCAGCAGCGCTGGACGAACTGAAGGTGAGCTTCAGCCCGCCCGTCTCCAACTCAACTCTGCCCTTCTCGGGCCCACCCAAAAGGCTCAGCGAAGCAGCCTCTGCTTGCCCTGCACACATCTCTCGGTCCCCACTGTCCTTCCCTTTGGGGTTGGACACTCCACTACTACCCACGACGGATCTGTAAACAGACTCCGCCGACTTCTGCGAAACGTCTTTTAAAAATTTATGATTCAACTTTGACATTAATCCCACGAGTAGAGAACAATTATTGGTCACCCCGTGCAGTGGCCTCATACACGGGGAACCCTACATACTGTCAAGGGCGGGGAATATTGACAGGTTTTAACGAGTTTTCTCTCGGGTTTTATAGTGTGTCCTTCACGCGGCCGGCCGGTTAAGGCAAGCCCTCGCTCCACCACGGAACCCGCGTACCCCACAACGCCGCGAGTGGGGGTCGTTGCAGAGACCGCAGTGGTTTACGATGATCGGAGGCTGGCGTGGGCCCCCGTTGCACCGCTTTCGCGGTGCTCCCCTTTCCCCCCGTTGCGACCTGATAACCCTTAAGGGGCGGCCGTCTTTGTGTTACTCCTCTCAAAGCTGCTCAGAAGGAGCAGCGAGCTGTGCGGCCTAAAGTAGGCACGCACATAGGAGTTGCAGGGCCCAGAAGGGGCTCCCGCCTTGCCAGATGTTAGCCGATTGGGCCCAACCTTCTCCGAACGGAGAATGTTGGAACCACTCGTTGCCCAGGATGCACCACGTGGAGGTATCTGACTTGCACCCCAACCTAACCTAACCTAACCTAACCTAACCTAACCTAACCTAACCTTTTTTTTTTTTTTTTTTTTTTTTTTTAACCCTGGGAAATCTGCTCTCAGACCGTCTCGACCGGGCTGTTGCAAGCGCCGGGAGGTGTGTGGGGATGGGCGATGGTCTGCCCGACCCACTAAAACCCAGGGACATCCGTCTGCCGCATTAGCGAAACCACGAGAACTTGGAAGCCATTCGCGGTCCGCGCGGCGGCCCGTTGGGGCCCTCCAACTAGGCCTTTCGGCCCCTGAAAGCGCCATACCTCCCGGATGTGAGAGGGGCACTTTCCACCTTGAGGCTATGGCGCGGGGTGTGTGGGGAAGATGTTGGCCCCCACCCCCGCGCTGGGCTACGATGGGTGCAACAGCCCATGCAGCCGCCTCCGACGACCCGTTCGTCTGCGTCGCGATGCGACTGACAGCGGGTCATCCTCTCTCGCCCTCTCCGCCTCTTCTTTCCGCGAGATGACATCCTCGCAGAAGGAGGCGAAGGCGTCCCACGACCTTCTGCTCGTGACCATGGCGTTGGCCACGGCCGTTAGCGTCAGGTCGGGTCCGATGACGGCGAGTAGCGCCTGGCGTTCGCTGTTGAACGCCGGACAGAATGCCAGCGTGTGGGTAGCCGAGTCGGCCCCTGCGCCGCACTCGTGGCACTCCATAGTAGGCTCCCGACCGATCTTGTGCAGGTATCCACCGAAACAACCGTGTCCGGTGAGGACCTGCGTGATGCGGAAGGAAAGCCCACCCTCCTTGCGATCAACCCATCGCTCCAAGACGGGCCGAATCGCTCCGATGGTCAAGTGGCCGGCAGATGGATGCTCCAGGCGTTGTCGCCATTGTCGCAGAGCCATCCTTTGGGCGCGCTCCCGCCATCGAGACACCTGTTCAGGCACAGCTCTGCCGCCCAGGCTGCGTACCTCAGCACTCTGCTCGTAGACAGAGGCCAGCACTACTGCGTCCAGCTCCCAAGGGGGAGTCCCTGCCAGTACGCAGGCCGCCTCAAAGGACACGGTGCGGTAACCGTGTATTACCCTTAATGCCATAGCCCTTTGGGGCCTCCTGAGAAGGATTTTGTTTTGGGCATTAAGGGCGTCCACCCACACCGGTGCCCCGTACAACGCCATAGAGCGTACGACGCCAGTGTAAAGCCGGCGCGCGCTGGAACTGGGGCCGCCAAGGTTTGGCAGCAAGTTTCCTAGCGCGTGAGCTGTTTTCACCAGCTTTGGAGACTGACGCCGGAAATGCTCGCAAAAGCTCCATTTTGCATCTAGATACAGCCCGAGATATTTAATACACGGGCTGATCTCGATCCGCACACCATTGATGCGAAGATGGGCATCTTGAGACGGCTTTCTGCGGGGACCGTAAAAATAAAGCGCCTCGGTCTTTTCCAGCGCGACTTTTAGACCCAGCAGTTGGATTCGCTGGATCATGTGCGATACTCCGACAGTTGCGAGAGTAGCCGCCTCCAAAAACTCCTTGGCCCTGGCAGTCACGAGAGTGTCATCTGCGTAACAAACCACCCGGAGTCCGCGCAGCATGGCACCTCTCAAGGCCCAATCATAACCGATGTTCCACAGGAGCGGACCCAGAACCGACCCCTGTGGAACTCCGCACGACACTGCTCTGTTGCGCATTCTGCCATCTTGGTCCAGGTACACAACCGATCTATTCCGCAGGTAATTTTCAATTATCCGCCGCAGATAGCCAGGTACGCCATGGTATTTTAACGCCTCCCCGATACACTCAAAGGGGAGACTGTTAAATGCATTGGCGATGTCGAGCGACACCGCCAATACAACTTCTCCCTGTGCAACAGCCTCCTGTGTGTGAGCCTTGACATCGAGAATAGCGTCGATAGTCGACCGCGCCTCCCGGAACCCATACTGGCAAGGCGCCAGGTCAGGACCCACGTTGTTCAGATGGCTGTTTATCCGAAAGGCCAGGACGCGCTCGAAAAGCTTCCCGGCCTCGTCCAGAAGAACGATAGGCCGGTAGGCTGATGGTGAATTGAGTGGTCTACCCTCTTTCCTGAGAAGTACGAGGCGTCCTGTTTTCCACCTTGCAGGAAATTCGCCCGTTGTGAGGCATGCGTCTAGGAGGGCTCTGAAACGCTCCTCTATCACCTCCTCGGTCAGCACCCAGACCTTGCCGAGAATCCCATCTGGCCCTGGAGCCGTGTTTTTGGCCTTAAGCCGCAGGAAGGCCGCACCCAACTCGCCGGTGGTTATCGGCGGCACATGGGTGTCTTCCCCGTATGATGTTGCCGGGGCCATCCGCGGAGGCACAAATTCAGCTCTCTCTGGGAAGAGGGCACAGACTATGGAGTCGAGCAGCGCCGGCTCGAGAGACTCAGTCAGAGGGGGGCCTATGTTGCGCAGTTTACCCCGAACTGAGCGGTACGGGCGCCCCCAAGGATCCCGATTGAGACTCTCGAGCATCTCCTCCCTTGCTTGGTCTTTGGCCTGGCATATGGCGACCTTTAAAGCCTCCTTGGCCTCCTTGTACGCGGTATGCAGTGCCGCATCGTCAGACACGTTTCGCCTACGCCGCCTAAGGTGGTTTGTGTAGGCTCTGCGCGCAACAATGCAATCTTCGCGTAAAGAAGCTACCTCCTGCGACCACCAATAGACCTCACGCTTGCAAGGACGCCGCCTGACACGAGGCATAGCCGCGTCACAGACTTCCGTCATGGACTCGGCGAACCAGTTCGCTCCTTCATCCGCCTGTACCGACTGATTGGGAGGGCGGGCAAACCACAACTGAGCGATGGCCGCCTCTATAGCCAGCTCCCGATCCAGCTTAGTGATCGCCCACCTCGGGAACGGCGATGGACCCGTGTTACGCGGTCGGCCAAAGTTAACACCATTTGAGGGGGCGAGGTCGAATCTGATGTACAAATGATCCGACAATGTCTCAACCCCCTCAACAACCGTCCACCCAGACACACGACGAGCGACGACAGGGGAAGCGAAGGACAGGTCCACAATGGACCCGCCCTGCTGCCGTACGCACGTATTTGTGCTGCCCTGGTTTAGGAGAAGCAGGCCGGATGTTATGGCCCACTCTTCCACAGCTTCACCACGTTGATCTGTGGCCGGGGAGCCCCAGGTCGTCGACTTGGCGTTGAAGTCGCCGAGGACGATTACTGGCAGGGGCGAGGCACGGTGAACCGCAGCGCCCAGTTGGCCAATAAACGCCTCGAACTCCGCCACGGTCTTATTTGGGGAGAAATATACCCCAATCAGGGCAAATCCTCCCCACTTGACGACGACAAAACCGGCTCCCCGTTCGACAAAGACGAACGGAGGAGCCGTGTCCGACGAACCTCCTACGATTGCCACAACTTTTGTGGAGTCCGCAACCCAATTGCTGCGGTCAGGCACGTAATACGGCTCTGCCGCTACCGCTATACCTATCGACCACGCTGCCATTGATTGCACAAAGAGGTCTTGTGCGCCAGCAGCGTGGTTTAGGTTCGCTTGGAGAAGGCTTAGTGGGGCCGTGCTACACATTGCCTATCTCCATAGCATCAGCTTGAGGCGTCTGCTGTGCGCCTCCTTGGGTACTAGCGGCCGGTGTTTTGGCCGCTGTCCTTTTCCGCCTCGGGAACTGGCACCGTTTACTGCCGATGATGTGTGACGCGGGCCGCTTCGCCTCCGCGCACATCGGGCAGTGTGGTGCCAAGGAGCACGATGCCGCTATATGGCCTGCTTTACCGCAGCGATAGCAGATATCGCTGCGGTCTATCATGGCCGTGCATCGGGCTTTAGTATGTCCCCTTTCGAGGCAGCGGTAACATTTAAGCGGCCGCGCCTCCAGAGCCTCCACATGGGCAATGCTCCAACCAACGTGAATACGTTTCTCCTTCAGCAGGACTTTGGCCGCAGCAACTGGGCATGACACATAAATCGTGTACATACCCCCAGCGCCACGGCGCATTTGCCCGACCCTAACATGCTCAGGCGAGCATGATCCCACCTTTGCCACCTGTGCAACGACTTGCGCTGGAGTGATGGTGTCATCCAGGTCGAATATGCGCAGGTCTGCGCATTTCACCGGCCTGGAGACTCTGGCATCATTACCCAGAGCGTTCCTAATTTGGAGGGCCAGTTGGTCGGCTTGCTCCTCCGTGGCCGTGTTCGGAAGGTTGAGGATCCGAGCACCCGTGATCGCCGCTCTGAACCGTACGCCCTCGATCCCCAGGTCGGCAGGATTCACGGACTCCTTCGCCTTGAGGAGGACGTTGGCGTATGTCAAACCTCGCTCTTGCGCCTCCGGCTGCAGTGTTATCACCACTGCCGGCGAGCGAGGAGCCCTCAGCTTGGGCTTGGGCTTTTGTTTGGCCTGCGGTTTGGCCTGCGGTTTCGCCTGCTGTTTAGCCTTGGCCGCCTTCTTCCTGCGGGCCTTTCGGCCGTTGGTAACCGGGGTCCACTCTCCCTCAGCTGAGGTGGACGGGACAGGTGCCGCAGGAGTTTTGGTAGCCCGTGGGGTATTACCCTTTTTGGGTTTTCCGGGAGACGGGGCCACCACCACCTTGCCCTTTTCCTTGGGCGCTGACGTCGGCACGCTTTTAGCGACCGACGCAAAGGTCGACTTGACCTTGTTCTTAGCGTCAGCCGCAAGCGGCGGACGCATACGAGGCTCTGGAGGAAGCCTAGCGGCGAGGGAGTCGAGCCTGGTGTTTACCATCAGGCCCACTTGCCGCATCACCTCTGCCATCATAGCCTGATCCATCTCCGGCTGGGGCGGTGGTTCTGCCCTAACTTTAGGCTTGGCCTTCGGCTTTGACTTTGCCTGCGGTTCCTTTCGCTGCGCCACGGGGGCGTCCAGCGCTTTGGAGGCTGCAGGTGCAACCGAAGGTATGACATCGGTCATCTCCCCATCCCACGTATCGGAAGTGGGTGTTACCACAGGGGACAACCTCTTCTGGTGGTAATGCTCCACCGTGGCGCGTAAAGTCGCCATTTCCTCCCTGAGGCTGGCCACCTCCGTACTAAGACGGAGGTTCTCAGCCTTCAGGGCTTCGGTTTCTTGCGAGACCGTTCGATGCCGCAGGAGTCCTATGTTTTCCTTATAGGACTGGGCAATCGCCTTAAGGGACCTAACATAGGTACCCTTGAGATGTCCGGACGTGTTGGCCACATGAAGCAGCATTTTTATGTCGTCTTCCACCTCTCGGACGACAACCTCTGCGCAGGCCTCCTCGTCTTTATCTAAGCCACCCATTAGGACAGCTTTGGATGCCCTTGTGACACGCCTCTCGTGCACCATTTCGGCGTATTCCTTTTCGGCCTGAAGTTCTAAGGCCCTCCGCTCGGCTTCGATGTGCCGTTCTTTGGCAGCAGCGAGACCTACATACTCTCCGGTGGTTGGCGGTCTGCCACGCCCCCGGCGAGCTGTCGACATCTTGGACGAAGAGCGGACCGAGTCTTGGTCAGACTCCGAAGAAGTCAGATCCGCACGCGTCCTTGTCCTTTTACGACCTCCTTCGGTCGTAACGGTGGCCACCGAAGAGTCAGACAAGTTGTCCTCCTCCCCAGCCGACAGAAACACCGTTTCTTCCACCTTCATGGTGTTGCCTTCACCACGACGACGGTTGCTCCGGCTCCGAGTTCGAGCCACGTCGAGTCTGGTCAAAGACACCGACAACACCTTGCCCATTGCGGGACTTCCGCTGTCCTTTTGGGACAAGCCACCTCTGCCCGATCTACTGGGCCTCGTCTTCGCACCCTTGTCCTTCCCGGACTTAGCGCTCAAGGCGCCACACCCATCTACGTCCCCGACAGACTCATTCCGGCCGTCTTCAGCCCCACCACTAACCACGACGGACCTGGAATCAGGCTCCGCCGACTTCTCCGAAACGTCAAGAAAATTAATTGAACACTTAGACATTAATCCCACGAGTGGAGAACAAATACAAGTCACCCCGTGCAGTGGCCTCATACACGGGGAACCCTACATACTGTCAAGGGCGGGGAATGTTGACAGGTTTTTACGAGTTTTCTCTCGGGTTTTATAGTGTGTCCTTCACGCGGCCGGCCGGTTAAGGCAAGCCCTCGCTCCACCACGGAACCCGCGTACCCCACAACGCCGCGAGTGGGGGTCGTTGCAGAGACCGCAGTGGTTTACGATGATCGGGGGCTGGCGTGGGCCCCCGTTGCACCGCTTTCGCGGTGTTCCCCTTTCCCCCCGTTGCGACCTAAGAACCCTTAAGGGGCGGCCGTCTTTGTGATACTCCTCTCAAAGCTGCTCGGAAGGAGCAGCGAGTAGTGCGGCCCAAAGTAGGCACGCACATAGGAGTTGCAGGGCCCAGAAGGGGCTCCCGCCTTGCCAGATGTTAGCCGATTGGGCCCAACCTTCTCCGAACGGAGAATGTTGGAACCACTCGTTGCCCAGGATGCACCACGTGGAGGTATCTGACTCGCACCCCAACCTAACCTAACCTAACCTAACCTAACCTAACCTAACCTAACCTAACCTAACCTAACCTAACCTTTTTTTTTTTTTTTTTTTTTTTTTTTTTTTTTTTTTTTTTTTTTTTTTTTTTTTTTTTTTTTTTTTTTTTTTTTTTTTTTTTTTTTTTTTTTTTTTTTTGTTTTCCCAGGGGAACTCGTTACGAGTACCGGCGCCTTGAAGAGGCACCGATTATGTGGGACTCGCCCGTCCGCCTTTCCACACCCCCTGCCAGGGAGAGAGGCTCCAAGGCAGCTGCCAGGACAAAGTCCCGGCTGAGAGGGCGAGACGGAGGGGAATACCCACTAAACCCCTGGGGGCCCACAATCCGAAGCTGAAAGCTGAGGTGGCTGCAACGGTACAGTCCACTGGGGATTAACCACGCGGCGGCCACCCCGTCGCCCGTGTGCCAACCTATGACCGCAAGCGGTCATGCGCCGACACACGGGCGACTACGCGCACGGCACAACACGAACAGCATGCCCACCCTCTAATGGGCACGCAACCCCACAAAAGTACATATACAAACAAAACATGACAACACACGACAAAGACACGATGGTCCTCCGACCCTTGGGCTTTTGGGGAGGTATGGCCAGATACCCACACCAAAGCCCATCTGCACACGCACTTGCACCAGCAAGCGCCCCACTTTGCGGTCCGGCAGGAGACAAGTCTCCGCACTCCCTACAAAGGACATAAAACAAAAACGCGCGGCCTTCCACCAGCCCGCCTTACCTTCTTTGGCGACCCGGACCCCGACTCAGACTCCGACTCCGACCACGAATCTGATTCCGACTCGGACTCCGACCCCCACAAACACTACCCTACAATCCCTCGACACTCGGTGATCGATTGCCAACACTCGCAACTCGGAGGCGGAATTCCCCGACAATCCGCGGCAGCGGCCCTGCAGCTTTCCCGGCGGTTTTCCCGTGACCAGCGGTAATAACTCGCCGGTAGTCGTCTACACGGCAAGCACACCGGGACTCGGGGTCGGCCGGCCCTCCTCGAGCCCGACACTTGACGCTCGACACCCGAGGTCGTACCCACAACTAAAAAACTACAAACTCCCCTCAAAGCTGCTCAGAAGGAGCAGCGAGTTGTGCGGCCCAGAGTAGGCACGCACATAGGAGAGGCAGGGCCCCAAAGGGAGCTCCTGCCTTGCCAGGTGTTACCGACTGGGTCCAACTTTCTATAACGGAGACCGTTGGAACCATTCGAACCCAGCACTCAACCCTCGGCACTCGGTACACGACACTCGAAACTCGGAGGCGGAATTCCCCGACAATCCACGGTAGGTGCCGGCAGCTTTCGCGGCGGTGTTCCCGTGGCTTTCACGGGCCTCATAGAGTTGTCCAAGCTCCGTTCGCCTCGCTAATCACCTACGGTAATAACTCGCCGTTACTCGTCCACACGGTCACCACACCGGGACTCGGAGTCGGCCGGCCCTCCTCGAGCCCGACACTCGACTTTCGACACCCGGGGTCGAGATCCCACAAAGGACGACGCTCAGAAGGAGCGCCGCCAAGACTCCTCTCAAAGCTGCTCAGAAGGAGCAGCGAGTTATGCGGCCCAGAGTAGGCACGCACAGGAGAGGCAGGACCCCAAAGGGGGCTCCTGCCTTGCCAGGTGTTAGCCGACTGGGTCCAACTTTCTCTAATAGAGACCGTTGGAACCATTCGTTGCCCAGGGTGCACCAACTTGGAGGTCACCTGACTCGCACCCCAACCTAACCTAACCTAACCTAACCTAACCTAACCTAACCTAACCTAACCTAACCTAACCTAACCTAACCTAACCTAACCTTTTTTTTTTTTTTTTTTTTTAACGGAGTGAAAGATCTGCAAACAGACGCATCAGCGGGCAATGAGGGGTCCCGCTGGCTGTCCGAGGATGGCCAAGACTCTGTTCCAGGGCCGAAGCCCTAGAAAAAGCGAGCCGTGGCCGACTCGGTAAAAAACACTCCGATGTCCTCTCGTCACCTTGGGACCAGCAAACCGGCGATCATCGCGTCGTCCTCATCTGAGGAGGACGCATCGAACGCCGGCATGGTGGGGCCTGACGAGGTCATGGGAACCCTTTCGGACACTTCCACAACCCCGTCGGTGACTGCTCGCCCTGTAGACGGGCGAGCCCCTCCTCCGCCCCTGATTGGGGCGGGTGACCGCCCTCGAAAACGATGGGCGGACACGCTTGACCCGTCATTTGGTGAGACGGGTCGCCGACGCGCCGGGACATACGGAGCGTCGGCCCTCAGTGGGGACCTGTGCAATGCACGGTCAGAGCCCCCCCTAGGGCTCGGACCGCGCTGGTTCCCCACCGGATGGAGAAGGCGCTGGTATTGCCGCCTTCTCCGCAGGAGGCGTCTGCGGCGGCACGGATTTGCCAGGGGGTCATCCTCCCTGGCCCGTTCCGCCTCCTCCTTCAGCGTCATGACGTCGACGCAGAAGGAGTTGACCGCCTCCCAGGACCCCTCGCTACCGAGCATGGACAGAACCACGGTCGGCAGGGAGAGGTCCGCGCCAATCACAGTGACCAATGCGGAGCGCTGGACACCGAACGCAGAGCACACCGTTAGGGTGTGTTGCGCCGTGTCCTCCGCCGCTCCGCAATGGTGGCACTGTGGGGTCGGCTCTCTTCCGATCCGGTGCAAATAGCGTCCGAACGAACCATGTCCGGACAGTATTTGCACCAGATGGTATGTGAGCGACCCATGGCGCCGCTCCGCCCACGCCTTGAGGACGGGGCGTAGGGCCTCGAGGCTACGCGTTTGCGTAGCTGAGGCCCCTTCGCCCAGGTCCTCGGACCATAGGCGGAACATCTCCTCGCGCGCTCCATCGAGCGCAGCACGCCTCTCCTGGGGGGCCAGTCGATCGCCACTGGCCCTCCCCTCCGCTCGCTGCCGGTACGCTGCAGCGAGCACCTCCGCCACCAGCTCCCACGGGGGCGTCCCCGCGAGAGCGCACGCCACTTTCCGGGACACCGTTCGGTAGCCCCGGATCGCCCGCAGCGCCATTGCGCGCTGGGCCCGCTGAAGGGAGGCGGTAGCGTGTGGGCTTAGACAGTCAGCCCACACCGGCGCCCCATACAGTGCCATAGAGCGGACGATGCCGCCGTAGAGTCGGCGGCACGCCACGCTCGGGCCCCCCACGTTGGGCAAGAGACGCCCGAGGGCGTCTGCTGCTCCCAGCAGCCGGGGCTCGAGGAGCTTGAAGTGCTCCTCGAAACCCCACCGCCCATCGATCACCAGCCCCAGATACTTCATCTGGGGCTTCAGACCGACCCTCTCGCCCTCCACAACGATCGACGCGCCCGCTGACGGCCGTCTCCGAGGCCCATGGAACACCATGGCCTCGGTCTTGTGGAGGGCTACCTCCAAGCCCAACGTCCGTATCCGCCGCACTATATGGCTGACGAACACGGACGCCAGGCGCTGGACATCCTCCAGCCGCGTCCCCCGGACGGTGACGAGCGTGTCGTCTGCATAGCAGAACGACCGCACCATCGGGGGGAGGCCACACCGGAGGACGTAGTCGTAACCGACGTTCCACAACAGGGGGCCGAGGACCGACCCCTGTGGAACGCCGCGGGACACCCTGTGACGGCCAAGCTCGCCGCCACGTCCCACGTACGCTACGTCCCGGTCCCTCAAATAGTCTCCCACTATTCGGCGCAGATATGGAGGCATTTGATGGAAAAGAAGCGCCTCCATAATGACGCCGAAGGGGAGACTATTGAAGGCGTTGCGGATGTCCAGCGACACCGCCAACACCATCTCCCGCCTCTCAACGGACTCTTCTACAAGAGTCCGGAGATCAGACAGGGCGTCAATTGTCGACCGCCCCGTCCGGAAGCCGTATTGGGCCTCGGAGAGGTCGGGGCCCGTTCCCCCTCCCAGCTGCTGGACTATTCGGGAAGCGATGATCTTCTCGAAGACCTTCCCGATTTCATCCAGCAGCACAATGGGGCGATATGCCGAGGGGTCATCCGCCGGACGCCCCTCTTTGCGTAGCAGGCATAGCGCCCCCTCCTTCCACACTTTGGGGAACTGTGCGAACTTCAGACTAGCGTCGCACAGTTCCCTGGCCCTGGCCCCAAGATGTTTAAGGGCCAGGTCCAACACCCGCTTCGGGACGCCGTCAGGTCCCGGTGCCGTCTTTCGCCCCTTTAGACGGGCGACGGCGTCCTTCCACTCCTCCTCATCAATAAGAGGAGGAGGATCACTCCCTCCCTCCTCATCCGGAGCTGGCGGAGCCATCCGAGGGGGAACAAAACCCTCCTCGGCCGGGGGAAACAGTGCCCCGATGACCGACCCCAGGAGGTCGGGATCCATCGTCTCCGTGAGGGGCGCGCCGCGCGCTCTGAGCTGGTTGCGCGCCAGCTTATACGGCCGCCCCCACGGATCCCGATCCAGACCCTGCAACTGCTCTTCTCTGGATACCTCCTTTGAGGAGGCAATCGCAGTCTGCAGGGTCTTCTTCGACTGCCTGTACAGCTCGTACAGGCGGTCTTCCTCCTGACGGTCCCTCACGCGGCGCCGGCGGGCCCTAGTGTAGGCCCGCCTTTGGACACTGCAGTCATCCCTCATGACTGCAATGTCCTGGGACCACCAGTGAACTTCACGGCGGTCCCGCGGAGGCTGCGCCCGAGGCATAGAAGCCTGGCACACCTCCGTTAAAGCGCCGCGGAGACGGCGAGCTGATTCGTCGACGTCCGGACCGGACATCGGACGCGAGAACCAGTCTTCAAATATCGCCGTCTCGTTCGCCAGCTCCGGCTTGAGCCTGCTGAGCGCCCAGCGAGGAGGCCGTCCACCGCTTGTGGGCTGTGGGGGCCTTTGGTGCAGGGTGGAGCTCTCGAATCGGATGTATCGATGATCCGAGAGAGTCTCCACGTCCTGCACTACCCTCCAGCCGCTGATCGTGCGCGCGAGGGCTGGGGTGGCGAACGACACGTCCACCACCGAGCCTCCGTTGTGTCGCACGCACGTGTGGACTGCGCCCCTGTTGAGGAGCGACAGCCCAGCAGCGGCTGCCCACTGCTCCACAGCCTGGCCCCTCTGGTCGGTCGCTGGACAACCCCAGACGACCGACTTGGCGTTCAGGTCTCCAAGGACGAGAACCTGACGCGGGGCCGCCCTCCTGATGGCTACGCCGACGACTCCGAGGAACGCCTCGAAGTCGGCGAGCGGTCTATTTGGGGAAAAGTAGACAGAGACTACTACCATTTCCCCCCAAACGACCGCCGCGTACCCAGCACCCCTCTCATAAATTGAGGGGGGTGTATAACCTGGGGCCGCGCGTACCATCACGGCGACAGAGTCGCAAGTGTCTCCCACCCAGTTGGGCTGGTTGGGGACAAAGTACGGCTCTGACACCGCCGCCACATCCACTGACCACTCTGCCAGGCTCTGGTGTAGCAAATCCTGAGCCCTGGTAGAGTGGTTCAGGTTCACCTGCAGAAAGTTGATATGGGGCCGTCTTAACATTGTTCGACCACCATATCAACCTCCTCGGGCCCCGTTTGGGGCGCCCTCTGTGTGGCGGGGGCGGCCTGGCGAGCTGGACGCGCCGGCAACTTGCCCTTGGCCAGGGGAGGCTTACAACTGCGCCCCCCCATAACGTGGCCTGCCGGTCGCTTGGCAGCGGCACACACGGCACAGTGGGGCTTCGCGCTACAATCGAAGCCCCTGTGCCCCTCCTTACCGCACCGGAAGCAGAGGTTGCTCCGGTCGGTTTTTGAAGGGCAGCTCGCTCTGGCGTGCCCCACCTGCATGCACCGGAAGCACCGGTCGGAACGGGCCTCCAGTGCTCTGACGTTGGCCGCGCTGAACCCTATCAGCAGGCGGCCGGCGTCCACGACCTTCTTAGCAGCGGCGACCGGGCACGACACGACTGTCGAGCCAAAGCCGTCAGGGCCGTAGCGGATGGGGCGCACCTTCACGGCGTCCACACCACATCCACCCTTGGCCGCGATCTTTGCGGCCAAGTGCGCCTCCACCACCGACTCATCCAGACCGCCCACCCTTAATTCTGCGGTTTTGGTGGGCCGGATGACCGTGGCCATGCCCTCAAGGGCCTCCCTCATCTTGCCGGCCAGCTGGTCGGCCTTTTCGGCAGAGGCCTTGCCCGAGATCTCAATGATCTTCGACCCGGTCATGGTGTTTCGGCACCGACGGTTTGGGATATCCATCCCGTCGATGTCGACCGAGTCTCGGGCTTTGGCCAGCGCGTCGGCGTAGGTGACCCCCTTCTCAACCGCTTCGGGAGTGAGGGTCACCACAACTGCCGCCGACTTCGGCGCAACCAGCTTGGTCCTTTGACCGGCCTTACGGGCCTTCTTAGCAGGAGCAGTGGCGGGCGGGGCTGAGGTGTTATTTGGCCTCCGCCGAGGCGCCTTCTGCTGCTTGGCCGCCGCCGAGTAAGATTGGCGGGGCGGAGCCTGCTCCGGAGGGGCCGATGTTGTTGCCTTCCTCCTCTTCCTTTGGCGCTTTTTGCGCGACTCCTGGGTCGTCCATTCCGGATCTGCCTCAACCGGGGGAGGCGCTTTGGCAGCACCCCGGGAGGTGGATGGAACGACCGCAGGAGGTCCAGCTTTCTTCGCCTGTTTTGGCGGAGGATCAGGCTTTTTGGCCGCCACCTTGCCCTTTTTAGCCGGCACTGCTGGTATGGCCGGCTTGGCTTTCCCCTTGGTAATGGGGGGCGCGGGCGCAGCTGCTGCAGCTGCTTTTTTGCGGTCCGCCGCGAGCGGCGGTCGCAGGCTCTTTGCCGGCAGCAGGCGATCCTCCAGGCCCTCCAGGCGAGCATTAAGCATGGCCCCGAATGTTCGGGCCAGCCTAGCTTCAAATGCCTGGAGGGCATCCGGCTCCTCGTAGGCGGCCTTGTTTTTGCCGCGGCCAGTCTCCTCCTGTATAATGACCGTCGGCGAGAGGGGCCTTGGAGGAGGGCAGTCTGTCTCCATTGAGGCCAGTGAGGGCAGAACCTCAGGAACCTCAGGGAGAGTGGGGGGAGGAGAGATACACTTCTTCCCACCCTTAAGCTCCCTCACCTCTGCAGACAGAGCTGCTACACACTTTGTGAGGTCTGCCAGTTGCTCCTGCAGCCTCACATTCTCCGCCTTAAGTATGCGGGTGTCCTCCGAGATGTTTTTTGAGGACACCTCGCGGAAACTATCCATGATGGACTGCGCCGCTTTCTTTAAAGCCTTTTGGAAGGGGCCCTGGAGGTGCGAGGACTTTTTAGCCACCTCCACTATGACCGCACAGTCCGCCTTCACCACCTCCTCGATGTCGAGGGTGGTCTTCAGGTCCGGATCTGTGGGTGTAGGGGCCTCACCTTCCATTCTGCTAGTGTAGAACGCAGCCCTGGTCTCGTAGGCGCGGCGCTCCATGTCGGCCACCTCCCGGTCCATCGCGATCTGCTGCTCCTCACGCTTTGCAGCGTTGAGCTCGCGCTTGGCCTGGGCAAGACCGACATACTCCCCAGTTGTGGGGGGTCTCCCGCGACCACGTTGAGCCGGCTTCTTGGGATCGTCCTCAGATGAGTCCGATAGAGCCGCCGACTTTTTGTCCCCCTTAGATGTTTTGGGGGGACGCTTCCTCTTCAGCGAACCAGTGAGCGTGTCGACGCTGATAGAGCTGTCGTCTGACACATCGCTGCACTGGTCGCTTTTCAGTCCTCTTTTGGGATAAGGGGAGGTGCGGGCTAGGCCCTTGCTGCGAGCCGACACTGCCGGCGAGCTGGCACGACTCCCCTTTTTCTTCATGGAAGAAGATTTTTGACTTGCGACGGAGTCAACGGCCGATTTCATTGAAACCGCCGATGAGTCGGACTCGACGTCGATATCCCATTCCTTCCTTGCTGCAGACACGCTGCGCGATCGCGCGGCGGTTGGCGGTGTACTGCCAGCAGCGCTGGACGAACTGAAGGTGAGCTTCAGCCCGCCCGTCTCCAACTCAACTCTGCCCTTCTCGGGCCCACCCAAAAGGCTCAGCGAAGCAGCCTCCGCTTGCCCTGCACACATCTCTCGGTCCCCACTGTCCTTCCCTTTGGGGTTGGACACTCCACTACTACCCACGACGGATCTGTAAACAGACTCCGCCGACTTCTGCGAAACGTCTTTTAAAAATTTATGATTCAACTTTGACATTAATCCCACGAGTAGAGAACAATTATTGGTCACCCCGTGCAGTGGCCTCATACACGGGGAACCCTACATACTGTCAAGGGCGGGGAATATTGACAGGTTTTAACGAGTTTTCTCTCGGGTTTTATAGTGTGTCCTTCACGCGGCCGGCCGGTTAAGGCAAGCCCTCGCTCCACCACGGAACCCGCGTACCCCACAACGCCGCGAGTGGGGGTCGTTGCAGAGACCGCAGTGGTTTACGATGATCGGAGGCTGGCGTGGGCCCCCGTTGCACCGCTTTCGCGGTGCTCCCCTTTCCCCCCGTTGCGACCTGATAACCCTTAAGGGGCGGCCGTCTTTGTGTTACTCCTCTCAAAGCTGCTCAGAAGGAGCAGCGAGCTGTGCGGCCCAAAGTAGGCACGCACATAGGAGTTGCGGGGCCCAGAAGGGGCTCCCGCCTTGCCAGATGTTAGCCGATTGGGCCCAACCTTCTCCGAACGGAGAATGTTGGAACCACTCGTTGCCCAGGATGCACCACGTGGAGGTATCTGACTTGCACCCCAACCTAACCTAACCTAACCTAACCTAACCTAACCTAACCTAACCTAACCTAACCTAACCTAACCTAACCTAACCTAACCTAACCTAACCTAACCTAACCTAACCTTTTTTTTTTTTTTTTTTTTTTTTTTGACGGAGTGGAAATCTGCTAACAGACGCATCAGCGGGCAAAAGGGGTCCCGCTGTCCCGCTGGCTGTACGAGGCTCTTGCTAAGACTCTGTTCCAGGGCCGAAGCCCTAGAGAAAGCGAGTATAGGCCGACTCGGTAAAACCACTCCGATGTCCTCTCGTCACCTTGGAACCAGCAAACCAGCGATCCGCGTCGTCCTCACCTGAGGAGGACGCATCGAACGCCGGCATGCCGGAGCCTGACGAGGTCATGGGAACCCTTTCGGACACTTCCACAACCCCGTCGGTTTGCTCGCCCAGATGGGCGAGCCCCTCTCCCGCCCCTGGTGGGGGGCGGGTGACCACCCTCGAAAACGATGGGCGAACACACCTGACCCGTCCTTACAGACGGGTCGCCGACGCGCCGGGACATACGGAGCGTCGGCCCTCAGTGGGGACCCGTGCAATGCACGGTCAAAGCCCCCCCTAGAGCTCGGACCGCGCTGGTTCCCCACAGGAGGCGTCTGCGACGGCACGGATCTGCCAGAGGGCCATGCCCCCCGGCCCGCTCCGCGCCCTCCGCTGACCACCTCCCCAGGACCCCTCGCCACCGAGCATGGACAGAACCACGGTCGGCAGAGAGAGGTCCGCGCCAATCACAGCGACCAATGCGGAGCGCAGGACATCGAACGCAGAGCACACCACTAGGGCGCGCTGTGCCGCGTCCCCCGCCGCCCCGCAACGGTGGCACCGCGGGGCCAGCCCTCTCCCGATCCGGTGCAAACAGCGTCCGAACAAACCATGTCCAGACAGTATCCGCATCAGATGGTACGCGAGCGACCCATGGCGCCGCTCCGCCCATGCCCGGAGGACGGGACGCAAGGCCTCCAGACCACGCATTCGCGCAGCCGAGACCCCTTGCCCAGACCCCCAAACTATAGGCGGAACGTCTCCTCTCGTGCTCCCTCAAGAGCAGAGCGCCTCCCTTGGGGGCCAGGCGACCACCGCCGGCCCCCTTCTCCGCTCTCTGCCGCTGCTTTCGCTGGTAGACGAAAAGACACAACAAATCGCGAAGCCCGCCTGCCCTTCTTTGGTGACCCGGACCCCGACTCAGCTTCCGACTCCGACCACGAATCTGACCCGACTCGGACTCCGACCCTCACAAACACTTCCCAACCCTCGACACTCGGCACTCGATGCTCGACACTCGACGCTCGACGTTCGATACCCGAAGTCGTGTCCTACAACAAAAAAAAAAAAAACCCACAAAGACGGAGCTCAGAAGGAGCGCCGCCGAGACTCTTCTCAAAGCTGCTCAGAAGGTGCAGCGAGTTGAGCGGCCCAGAGTAGGCACGCACACAGGAGAGGCAGGGCCCCAAAAGGGGGCTCCTGCCTTGCCAGATGTTAGCCGACTGGGTCCAACTTTCTCCACGGAGACCGTTGGAACCACTCGTTGCCCAGAATGCACCACGTGGAGGTATCTGACTCGCACCCCAACCTAACCTAACCTTTTTTTTTTTTTTTTTTTTTAACGGAGTGAAAGATCTGCAAACAGACGCATCAGCGGGCAATGAGGGGTCCCGCTGGCTGTCCGAGGATGGCCAAGACTCTGTTCCAGGGCCGAAGCCCTAGAAAAAGCGAGCCGTGGCCGACTCGGTAAAAAACACTCCGATGTCCTCTCGTCACCTTGGGACCAGCAAACCGGCGATCATCGCGTCGTCCTCATCTGAGGAGGACGCATCGAACGCCGGCATGGTGGGGCCTGACGAGGTCATGGGAACCCTTTCGGACACTTCCACAACCCCGTCGGTGACTGCTCGCCCTGTAGACGGGCGAGCCCCTCCTCCGCCCCTGATTGGGGCGGGTGACCGCCCTCGAAAACGATGGGCGGACACGCTTGACCCGTCATTTGGTGAGACGGGTCGCCGACGCGCCGGGACATACGGAGCGTCGGCCCTCAGTGGGGACCTGTGCAATGCACGGTCGGAGCCCCCCCTAGGGCTCGGACCGCGCTGGTTCCCCACCGGATGGAGAAGGCGCTGGTATTGCCGCCTTCTCCGCAGGAGGCGTCTGCGGCGGCACGGATTTGCCAGGGGGTCATCCTCCCTGGCCCGTTCCGCCTCCTCCTTCAGCGTCATGACGTCGACGCAGAAGGAGTTGACCGCCTCCCAGGACCCCTCGCTACCGAGCATGGACAGAACCACGGTCGGCAGGGAGAGGTCCGCGCCAATCACAGTGACCAATGCGGAGCGCTGGACACCGAACGCAGAGCACACCGTTAGGGTGTGTTGCGCCGTGTCCTCCGCCGCTCCGCAATGGTGGCACTGTGGGGTCGGCTCTCTTCCGATCCGGTGCAAATAGCGTCCGAACGAACCATGCCCGGACAGTATTTGCACCAGATGGTATGTGAGCGACCCATGGCGCCGCTCCGCCCACGCCTTGAGGACGGGGCGTAGGGCCTCGAGGCTACGCGTTTGCGTAGCTGAGGCCCCTTCGCCCAGGTCCTCGGACCATAGGCGGAACATCTCCTCGCGCGCTCCATCGAGCGCAGCACGCCTCTCCGGGGGGGCCAGTCGATCGCCACTGGCCCTCTCCTCCGCTCGCTGCCGGTACGCTGCAGCGAGCACCTCCGCCACCAGCTCCCACGGGGGCGTCCCCGCGAGAGCGCACGCCACTTTCCGGGACACCGTTCGGTAGCCCCGGATCGCCCGCAGCGCCATTGCGCGCTGGGCCCGCTGAAGGGAGGCGGTAGCGTGTGGGCTTAGACAGTCAGCCCACACCGGCGCCCCATACAGTGCCATAGAGCGGACGATGCCGCCGTAGAGTCGGCGGCACGCCACGCTCGGGCCCCCCACGTTGGGCAAGAGACGCCCGAGGGCGTCTGCTGCTCCCAGCAGCCGGGGCTCGAGGAGCTTGAAGTGCTCCTCGAAACCCCACCGCCCATCGATCACCAGCCCCAGATACTTCATCTGGGGCTTCAGACCGACCCTCTCGCCCTCCACAACGATCGACGCGCCCGCTGACGGCCGTCTCCGAGGCCCATGGAACACCATGGCCTCGGTCTTGTGGAGGGCTACCTCCAAGCCCAACGTCCGTATCCGCCGCACTATATGGCTGACGAACACGGACGCCAGGCGCTGGACATCCTCCAGCCGCGTCCCCCGGACGGTGACGAGCGTGTCGTCTGCATAGCAGAACGACCGCACCATCGGGGGGAGGCCACACCGGAGGACGTAGTCGTAACCGACGTTCCACAACAGGGGGCCGAGGACCGACCCCTGTGGAACGCCGCGGGACACCCTGTGACGGCCAAGCTCGCCGCCACGTCCCACGTACGCTACGTCCCGGTCCCTCAAATAGTCTCCCACTATTCGGCGCAGATATGGAGGCATTTGATGGAAAAGAAGCGCCTCCATAATGACGCCGAAGGGGAGACTATTGAAGGCGTTGCGGATGTCCAGCGACACCGCCAACACCATCTCCCGCCTCTCAACGGACTCTTCTACAAGAGTCCGGAGATCAGACAGGGCGTCAATTGTCGACCGCCCCGTCCGGAAGCCGTATTGGGCCTCGGAGAGGTCGGGGCCCGTTCCCCCTCCCAGCTGCTGGACTATTCGGGAAGCGATGATCTTCTCGAAGACCTTCCCGATTTCATCCAGCAGCACAATGGGGCGATATGCCGAGGGGTCATCCGCCGGACGCCCCTCTTTGCGTAGCAGGCATAGCGCCCCCTCCTTCCACACTTTGGGGAACTGTGCGAACTTCAGACTAGCGTCGCACAGTTCCCTGGCCCTGGCCCCAAGATGTTTAAGGGCCAGGTCCAACACCCGCTTCGGGACGCCGTCAGGTCCCGGTGCCGTCTTTCGCCCCTTTAGACGGGCGACGGCGTCCTTCCACTCCTCCTCATCAATAAGAGGAGGAGGATCACTCCCTCCCTCCTCATCCGGAGCTGGCGGGGCCATCCGAGGGGGAACAAAACCCTCCTCGGCCGGGGGAAACAGTGCCCCGATGACCGACCCCAGGAGGTCGGGATCCATCGTCTCCGTGAGGGGCGCGCCGCGCGCTCTGAGCTGGTTGCGCGCCAGCTTATACGGCCGCCCCCACGGATCCCGATCCAGACCCTGCAACTGCTCTTCTCTGGATACCTCCTTTGAGGAGGCAATCGCAGTCTGCAGGGTCTTCTTCGACTGCCTGTACAGCTCATACAGGCGGTCTTCCTCCTGACGGTCCCTCACGCGGCGCCGGCGGGCCCTAGTGTAGGCCCGCCTTTGGACACTGCAGTCATCCCTCATGACTGCAATGTCCTGGGACCACCAGTGAACTTCACGGCGGTCCCGCGGAGGCTGCGCCCGAGGCATAGAAGCCTGGCACACCTCCGTTAAAGCGCCGCGGAGACGGCGAGCTGATTCGTCGACGTCCGGACCGGACATCGGACGCGAGAACCAGTCTTCAAATATCGCCGTCTCGTTCGCCAGCTCCGGCTTGAGCCTGCTGAGCGCCCAGCGAGGAGGCCGTCCACCGCTTGTGGGCTGTGGGGGCCTTTGGTGCAGGGTGGAGCTCTCGAATCGGATGTATCGATGATCCGAGAGAGTCTCCACGTCCTGCACTACCCTCCAGCCGCTGATCGTGCGCGCGAGGGCTGGGGTGGCGAACGACACGTCCACCACCGAGCCTCCGTTGTGTCGCACGCACGTGTGGACTGCGCCCCTGTTGAGGAGCGACAGCCCAGCAGCGGCTGCCCACTGCTCCACAGCCTGGCCCCTCTGGTCGGTCGCTGGACAACCCCAGACGACCGACTTGGCGTTCAGGTCTCCAAGGACGAGAACCTGACGCGGGGCCGCCCTCCTGATGGCTACGCCGACGACTCCGAGGAACGCCTCGAAGTCGGCGAGCGGTCTATTTGGGGAAAAGTAGACAGAGACTACTACCATTTCCCCCCAAACGACCGCCGCGTACCCAGCACCCCTCTCATAAATTGAGGGGGGTGTATAACCTGGGGCCGCGCGTACCATCACGGCGACAGAGTCGCAAGTGTCCCCCACCCAGTTGGGCTGGTTGGGGACAAAGTACGGCTCTGACACCGCCGCCACATCCACTGACCACTCTGCCAGGCTCTGGTGTAGCAAATCCTGAGCCCTGGTAGAGTGGTTCAGGTTCACCTGCAGAAAGTTGATATGGGGCCGTCTTAACATTGTTCGACCACCATATCAACCTCCTCGGGCCCCGTTTGGGGCGCCCTCTGTGTGGCGGGGGCGGCCTGGCGAGCTGGACGCGCCGGCAACTTGCCCTTGGCCAGGGGAGGCTTACAACTGCGCCCCCCCATAACGTGGCCTGCCGGTCGCTTGGCAGCGGCACACACGGCACAGTGGGGCTTCGCGCTACAATCGAAGCCCCTGTGCCCCTCCTTACCGCACCGGAAGCAGAGGTTGCTCCGGTCGGTTTTTGAAGGGCAGCTCGCTCTGGCGTGCCCCACCTGCATGCACCGGAAGCACCGGTCGGAACGGGCCTCCAGTGCTCTGACGTTGGCCGCGCTGAACCCTATCAGCAGGCGGCCGGTGTCCACGACCTTCTTAGCAGCGGCGACCGGGCACGACACGACCGTCGAGCCAAAGCCGTCAGGGCCGTAGCGGATGGGGCGCACCTTCACGGCGTCCACACCACATCCACCCTTGGCCGCGATCTTTGCGGCCAAGTGCGCCTCCATCACCGACTCATCCAGACCGCCCACCCTCAATTCTGCGGTTTTGGTGGGCCGGATGACCGTGGCCATGCCCTCAAGGGCCTCCCTCATCTTGCCGGCCAGCTGGTCGGCCTTTTCGGCAGAGGCCTTGCCCGAGATCTCAATGATCTTCGACCCGGTCATGGTGTTTCGGCACCGACGGTTTGGGATATCCATCCCGTCGATGTCGACCGAGTCTCGGGCTTTGGCCAGCGCGTCGGCGTAGGTGACCCCCTTCTCAACCGCTTCGGGAGTGAGGGTCACCACAACTGCCGCCGACTTCGGCGCAACCAGCTTGGTCCTTTGACCGGCCTTACGGGCCTTCTTAGCAGGAGCAGTGGCGGGCGGGGCTGAGGTGTTATTTGGCCTCCGCCGAGGCGCCTTCTGCTGCTTGGCCGCCGCCGAGTAAGATTGGCGGGGCGGAGCCTGCTCCGGAGGGGCCGATGTTGTTGCCTTCCTCCTCCTCCTTTGGCGCTTTTTGCGCGACTCCTGGGTCGTCCATTCCGGATCTGCCTCAACCGGGGGAGGCGCTTTGGCAGCACCCCGGGAGGTGGATGGAACGACCGCAGGAGGTCCAGCTTTCTTCGCCTGTTTTGGCGGAGGATCAGGCTTTTTGGCCGCCACCTTGCCCTTTTTAGCCGGCACTGCTGGTATGGCCGGCTTGGCTTTCCCCTTGGTAATGGGGGGCGCGGGCGCAGCTGCTGCAGCTGCTTTTTTGCGGTCCGCCGCGAGCGGCGGTCGCAGGCTCTTTGCCGGCAGCAGGCGATCCTCCAGGCCCTCCAGGCGAGCATTAAGCATGGCCCCGAATGTTCGGGCCAGCCTAGCTTCAAATGCCTGGAGGGCATCCGGCTCCTCGTAGGCGGCCTTGTTTTTGCCGCGGCCAGTCTCCTCCTGTATAATGACCGTCGGCGAGAGGGGCCTTGGAGGAGGGCAGTCTGTCTCCATTGAGGCCAGTGAGGGCAGAACCTCAGGAACCTCAGGGAGAGTGGGGGGAGGAGAGATACACTTCTTCCCACCCTTAAGCTCCCTCACCTCTGCAGACAGAGCTGCTACACACTTTGTGAGGTCTGCCAGTTGCTCCTGCAGCCTCACATTCTCCGCCTTAAGTATGCGGGTGTCCTCCGAGATGTTTTTTGAGGACACCTCGCGGAAACTATCCATGATGGACTGCGCCGCTTTCTTTAAAGCCTTTTGGAAGGGGCCCTGGAGGTGCGAGGACTTTTTAGCCACCTCCACTATGACCGCACAGTCCGCCTTCACCACCTCCTCGATGTCGAGGGTGGTCTTCAGGTCCGGATCTGTGGGTGTAGGGGCCTCACCTTCCATTCTGCTAGTGTAGAACGCAGCCCTGGTCTCATAGGCGCGGCGCTCCATGTCGGCCACCTCCCGGTCCATCGCGATCTGCTGCTCCTCACGCTTTGCAGCGTTGAGCTCGCGCTTGGCCTGGGCAAGACCGACATACTCCCCAGTTGTGGGGGGTCTCCCGCGACCACGTTGAGCCGGCTTCTTGGGATCGTCCTCAGATGAGTCCGATAGAGCCGCCGACTTTTTGTCCCCCTTAGATGTTTTGGGGGGACGCTTCCTCTTCAGCGAACCAGTGAGCGTGTCGACGCTGATAGAGCTGTCGTCTGACACATCGCTGCACTGGTCGCTTTTCAGTCCTCTTTTGGGATAAGGGGAGGTGCGGGCTAGGCCCTTGCTGCGAGCCGACACTGCCGGCGAGCTGGCACGACTCCCCTTTTTCTTCATGGAAGAAGATTTTTGACTTGCGACGGAGTCAACGGCCGATTTCATTGAAACCGCCGATGAGTCGGACTCGACGTCGATATCCCATTCCTTCCTTGCTGCAGACACGCTGCGCGATCGCGCGGCGGTTGGCGGTGTACTGCCAGCAGCGCTGGACGAACTGAAGGTGAGCTTCAGCCCGCCCGTCTCCAACTCAACTCTGCCCTTCTCGGGCCCACCCAAAAGGCTCAGCGAAGCAGCCTCCGCTTGCCCTGCACACATCTCTCGGTCCCCACTGTCCTTCCCTTTGGGGTTGGACACTCCACTACTACCCACGACGGATCTGTAAACAGACTCCGCCGACTTCTGCGAAACGTCTTTTAAAAATTTATGATTCAACTTTGACATTAATCCCACGAGTAGAGAACAATTATTGGTCACCCCGTGCAGTGGCCTCATACACGGGGAACCCTACATACTGTCAAGGGCGGGGAATATTGACAGGTTTTAACGAGTTTTCTCTCGGGTTTTATAGTGTGTCCTTCACGCGGCCGGCCGGTTAAGGCAAGCCCTCGCTCCACCACGGAACCCGCGTACCCCACAACGCCGCGAGTGGGGGTCGTTGCAGAGACCGCAGTGGTTTACGATGATCGGAGGCTGGCGTGGGCCCCCGTTGCACCGCTTTCGCGGTGCTCCCCTTTCCCCCCGTTGCGACCTGATAACCCTTAAGGGGCGGCCGTCTTTGTGTTACTCCTCTCAAAGCTGCTCAGAAGGAGCAGCGAGCCGTGCGGCCCAAAGTAGGCACGCACATAGGAGTTGCAGGGCCCAGAAGGGGCTCCCGCCTTGCCAGATGTTAGCCGATTGGGCCCAACCTTCTCCGAACGGAGAATGTTGGAACCACTCGTTGCCCAGGATGCACCACGTGGAGGTATCTGACTCGCACCCCAACCTAACCTTTTTTTTTTTTTTTTTTTTTTTTTTTTTTTTTTTTTTTTTTTTTTTTTTTTTTTTTGACGGAGTGGAAATCTGCTAACAGACGCATCAGCGGGCAAAAGGGGTCCCGCTGTCCCGCTGGCTGTACGAGGCTCTTGCTAAGACTCTGTTCCAGGGCCGAAGCCCTAGAGAAAGCGAGTATAGGCCGACTCGGTAAAACCACTCCGATGTCCTCTCGTCACCTTGGAACCAGCAAACCAGCGATCATCGCGTCGTCCTCATCTGAGGAGGACGCATCGAACGCCGGCATGCCGGAGCCTGACGAGGTCATGGGAACCCTTTCGGACACTTCCACAACCCCGTCGGTTTGCTCGCCCTGATGGGCGAGCCCCTCTCCCGCCCCTGGTGGGGGGCGGGTGACCACCCTCGAAAACGATGGGCGGACACACCTGACCCGTCCTTACAGACGGGTCGCCGACGCGCCGGGACATACGGAGCGTCGGCCCTCAGTGGGGACCCGTGCAATGCACGGTCAAAGCCCCCCCTAGAGCTCGGACCGCGCTGGATCCCCACAGGAGGCGTCTGCGGCGGCACGGATCTGCCAGAGGGCCATGCCCCCCGGCCCTCTCCGCGCCCTCCGCTGACCACCTCCCCAGGACCCCTCGCCACCGAGCATGGACAGAACCACGGTCGGCAGAGAGAGGTCCGCGCCAGTCACAGCGACCAATGCGGAGCGCAGGACATCGAACGCAGAGCACACCACTAGGGCGCGCTGTGCCGCGTCCCCCGCCGCCCCGCAATGGTGGCACCGCGGGGTCAGCCCTCTCCCGATCCGGTGCAAACAGCGTCCGAACAAACCATGTCCAGACAGTATCCGCATCAGATGGTACGCGAGCGACCCATGGCGCCGCTCCGCCCATGCCCGGAGGACGTGACGCAAGGCCTCCAGACCACGCATTCGCGCAGCCGAGACCCCTTGCCCAGACCCCCAAACTATAGGCGGAACGTCTCCTCTCGTGCTCCCTCAAGAGCAGAGCGCCTCCCTTGGGGGCCAGGCGACCACCGCCGGCCCCCTTCTCCGCTCTCTGCCGCTGCTTTCGCTGGTAAACGAAAAGACACAACAAATCGCGAAGCCCGCCTGCCCTTCTTTGGTGACCTGGACCCCGACTCAGCTTCCGACTCCGACTACGAATCTGACCCGACTCGGACTCCGACCCTCATAAACACTTCCCAACCCTCGACACTCGGCACTCGATGCTCGACACTCGACGCTCGACGTTCGATACCCGAAGTCGTGTCCTACAACAAAAAACCCACAAAGACGGCGCTCAGAAGGAGCGCCGCCGAGACTCCTCTCAAAGCTGCTCAGAAGGTGCAGCGAGTTGAGCGGCCCAGAGTAGGCACGCACACAGGAGAGGCAGGGCCCCAAAAGGGGGCTCCTGCCTTGCCAGATGTTAGCCGACTGGGTCCAACTTTCTCCACGGAGACCGTTGGAACCACTCGTTGCCCAGGATGCACCACGTGGAGGTATCTGACTCGCACCCCACCCCAACCTAACCTAACCTAACCTAACCTAACCTTTTTTTTTTTTTTTTTTGACGGAGTGGAAATCTGCTAACAGACGCATCAGCGGGCAAAAGGGGTCCCGCTGTCCCGCTGGCTGTACGAGGCTCTTGCTAAGACTCTGTTCCAGGGCCGAAGCCCTAGAGAAAGCGAGTATAGGCCGACTCGGTAAAACCACTCCGATGTCCTCTCGTCACCTTGGAACCAGCAAACCAGCGATCATCGCGTCGTCCTCATCTGAGGAAGACGCATCGAACGCCGGAATGCCGGAGCCTGACGAGGTCATGGGAACCCTTTCGGACACTTCCACAACCCCGTCGGTTTGCTCGCCCAAATGGGCGAGCCCCTCTCCCGCCCCTGGTGGGGGGCGGGTGACCACCCTCGAAAACGATGGGCGGACACACCTGACCCGTCCTTACAGACGGGTCGCCGACGCGCCGGGACATACGGAGCGTCGGCCCTCAGTGGGGACCCGTGCAATGCACGGTCAAAGCCCCCCCTAGAGCTCGGACCGCGCTGGTTCCCCACAGGAGGCGTCTGCGGCGGCACGGATCTGCCAGAGGGCCATGCCCCCCGGCCCGCTCCGCGCCCTCCGCTGACCACCTCCCCAGGACCCCTCGCCACCGAGCATGGACAGAACCACGGTCGGCAGAGAGAGGTCCGCGCCAATCACAGCGACCAATGCGGAGCGCAGGACATCGAACGCAGAGCACACCACTAGGGCGCGCTGTGCCGCGTCCCCCGCCGCCCCGCAACGGTGGCACCGCGGGGTCAGCCCTCTCCCGATCCGGTGCAAACAGCGTCCGAACAAACCATGTCCAGACAGTATCCGCATCAGATGGTACGCGAGCGACCCATGGCGCCGCTCCGCCCATGCCCGGAGGACGGGACGCAAGGCCTTCGCGCAGCCGAGACCCCTTGCCCAGACCCCCAAACTATAGGCGGAACGCCTCCTCTCGTGCTCCCTCAAGAGCAGAGCGCCTCCCTTGGGGGCCAGGCGACCGCCGCCGGCCCCCTTCTCCGCTCTCTGTCGCTGCTTTCGCTGGTAGACGAAAAGACACAACAAATCGCGAAGCCCGCCTGCCCTTCTTTGGTGACCCGGACCCCGACTCAGCTTCCGACTCCGACCACGAATCTGACCCGACTCGGACTCCGACCCTCACATACACTTCCCAACCCTCGACACTCGGCACTCGATGCTCGACACTCGACGCTCGACGTTCGATACCCGAAGTCGTGTCCTACAACAAAAACCCACAAAGACGGCGCTCAGAAGGAGCGCCGCCGAGACTCCTCTCAAAGCTGCTCAGAAGGTGCAGCGAGTTGAGCGGCCCAGAGTAGGCACGCACATAGGAGAGGCAGGGCCCCCAAAGGGGGCTCCTGCCTTGCCAGATGTTAGCCGACTGGGTCCAACTTTCTCCAACGGAGGCCGTTGGAACCACTCGTTGCCCAGGATGCACCACGTGGAGGTATCTGACTCGCACCCCAACCTAACCTAACCTAACCTAACCTAACCTAACCTAACCTAACCTAACCTAACCTAACCTAACCTAACCTAACCTAACCTAACCTTTTTTTTTTTTTTTTTTTTTTTTTTTTTTTTTTTTTTTTTTTTTACCCAGGGGAACTCATTACGTGTACGAGGACCTTGAAGAGGCCCAAGTTATGTGGGACTCACCCGTCCGCCTTTCCACACCCACTGACGAGGAGAGAAGCTCCAAGTCAGCTGCCAGGAAGACCCGGCTGGGAGGGCGAGACGGAGGGGGATACCGCACTAAACCCCTGGGGGACAAGGCAATCCGAACACTAAATAAGGCGACAACCACGGTATACTTCCAAAGGAATTGAGCCGCGGCCGCTGCCCTGCGCCCGTGCACCAACCTACGGCCATCTCCGTGCGCTCATTCCCGCTTGCGCGGGAAAATGCGCATTTGACGGCCGCGCGCCAGTGCACGGGCACGTGCTGACAACGCACAGCATGGGAAATTCATAAGGAATTTCGGCTATTTGTTAGGTGGCACATCAGTGCCACTTAACTACGGCTTCGGGGGGGGTAGACGCCCGCCACGGACCACGGTCCATGGCGGGTGCCCCCTTTCCCCCCCGTGCGACCTGAGAACCTTTAAGAGGCGGCCGTCTTTTTGGTACGACGCCCAGAAGGGACGCCGCCAGAACTCCTCTCACTGCTCAGAAGGAGTAGTGAGTTACGCAGCCCAAAGTAGACCACGTATGGGAGCTGCGAGGCCCAGAAGGGACCCCGCCTAGTCAGATGTCAGCCGGCTGGGTCCAAGCGTCTACTACACGCCAGAGCGGGAGACTGTTGGAACCAGCCGTTGCCCAGGGTGCACCAACGTGGAGGTCATCTGACTCGCACCCCAACCTAACCTAACCTAACCTAACCTAACCTAACCTAACCTAACCTAACCTAACCTAACCTAACCTTTTTTTTTTTTTTTACGAGCGGAATTTGCATCCAAACCTTCTCGACCGGGCTGTTGCAAGGCCCGGGAGGTGTGTGGGGTTGGTCACCTGATGGGCTGTGACCGACCCACTAAACCGCTCGACATCCGTCTACCGCTTTTGCGGAACCCCGAGCACTCAATGGAGCCATTCGCAGTCCGCGCGGTCGCCCCCTAGGGCTCACCACTTTGGCCCGTCGGCCACTGAAGACGCCATACCTCCCGGATGCGAGAGGGGCGCCTTCTCTCCTGGAGGCTAAGTCGCGGGGAGTGTGGGGAAGATGGTAACCCCCACCCCCGCGTTGGGCTACGATGGGTGCAACAACCCATGCAGCCGCCTCCGACGGCCCGTTCGCCTGCGTCTTGACACAGCAGATAACGGGTCGTCCTCCCTCGCCCTCTCCGCCTCCTCTTTCCGCGAGATAACGATCTCACAGAAGGAGGCGAAGGCGTCCCACGACCTTTTGCTGGTGAGCATGGCGTTGGCCACTGTCGCCAGCGTCAGGTCAGGTCCGTTAACAGCGAGCAACTCCTGACGTTCGCTGCTGAACGCCGGGCACACCTCCAAAGTGTGTAGGGCCGTGTCTGCTGCGGCCCCGCACTGGTGGCATGCCTCAGACTCCTCACGTCCGATCCTCGACAGGTAGCTGCCAAAACAGCCGTGCCCTGTCATAACCTGAGAGGTACGGAACGTGAGGGTCCCCTCCTTGCGACCGACCCATCGCTCCAGGACGGGCCGGATCGCTCCGATGGTCCAGTGGCCGGCACTTGGGTTCTCCAAGCGTGCGCGCCATCGTTCCATCGCTACTTCCTGAGCGTCTTCGCGCCACCTTGCTGCCTGCTCGGGCATGACTCGTTCGCCGAGACTGCGCAGTTCAGCCCCTTGCTCGTACACCGCAGCAAGTACGCTCGCCTCCAGGTCCCATGGAGGAGTGCCCGCAAGGACACATGCCGCCTCGTATGACACGGTGCGGTAGCCACGAATGGCCCTGATAGCCATGACCCGCTGAGGTCTTCGTAGCAGGGCCTTGTTTTTGGCATTCAGGGCGTCCACCCACACCGGTGCACCATACAGAGCCATCGAGCGTATCACTCCGGTGTACAACCGTCGTGCACTGCCACTCGGCCCGCCAAGATTCGGCAGAAGACTGCCCAACGCCCCTGCAGCTCTAACCAGTTTCGGCGACTGTCGACTGAAGTGCTCGGAGAAACTCCACTTGCTGTCCAAAGTCAAGCCTAGGTAGCGCATGCATGGGTTGATTGCAACCCGGACACCGTCTATACGCAAGTGCGCCTCCGGAGGAGGGCGCCTGCGAGCCCCGTAAAAGAAGAGGGCCTCCGTCTTTTCGAGAGCGACTCGAAGTCCCAACATTTGGATCCTACGAACCAGATGCGTGACCCCAGTTGAGGCCAGCACGGTCGCGTCTGGGAAGGTGTTCGCTCGAGCCGTCACGAGTGTGTCGTCAGCATAGCACACCACTCTTAGTCCCCGCAGCAGGGCGCCTCTCAACGCCCAGTCGTAGCCGACGTTCCACAGGAGCGGCCCAAGAACCGACCCCTGTGGGACCCCGCACGACACTGCTTGACTGCGCAATTGCCCATCTCTGCCCTGGTATGTTACCGTTCGCCCCCTTAGGTAGTTGTGGAGGATACGCATTAAGTAATGGGGCACCCCGTGGTAGCGGAGCGCCTCCCCTATGCACTCGAACGGCAGGCTATTAAAAGCGTTGGCGATATCGAGTGATACCGCCAGCACGACTTCTCCTTGCGCAACGGCCTCTTGAGAGTGCGCTTTGACGTCTAAAATGGCGTCAATCGTGGAACGACCCTCTCTGAACCCGTACTGGCATGAAGCCAAGTCCGGGCCTACCGAACCTAGATGGTCGTTGATTCGGCGAGCCAGCACGCGTTCGAAAAGCTTACCGGCTTCGTCCAACAGGACGATTGGCCGGTATGCCGAGGGCGAATCCAACGGTCGCCCCTCCTTCCTCAGAAGTACGAGCCTTCCGGTTTTCCATCTGGCAGGGAAAATGCCTGAAGACAGGGAGGCGTCTAGAAGCTCCCGGAATCGTTCTTCCAGGACTTCCTCGGCCAACACCCAGGCACGCCCGGGGATGCCATCCGGACCCGGAGCCGTCTTCTTAGCCCGAAGCCTCAGAAAGGCCGCGCCCAACTCACCAGATGTGACTGGCGGGATCTGGGCATCGGCGTGGGGTTCATTCCGAGGCGGGGCCATTCGAGGGGGCTCAAACATGGCTCTCTCCGGGAAGAGGGAGCAGATGATGGACTCCAATAGAGGAGGCTCGAGAGACTCGGTTAGAGGGGGACCTACGTTGCGGAGTTTTCCGCGAACGGAACGATACGGTCGCCCCCATGGATCTAGGTTGAGCGTCTCGAGCATTTCTTCCCGGGCTGTGTCTTTGGCCTGGCATATGGCCGCTTGGAGAGCCTTTTTGGCCTCCTTGAGGGCCTCATGCAACACACCCTCGGCTGCTTCATCTCGAAGGCGTCTTCTGCGCTGGCTTGTGTATGCGCGACGCGCAATGATGCAGCTTTCCCTGAGGTCGGCTATCTCGCGATTCCACCAGTATACCTCCTTTTTGGAGGGTTTACGGCGAACCCGGGGCATGGCAGCGTCACAAATCTCCGTCATGGCGCCCGCAAACCATTCAGCCTCATCGTCCGGGTGAACCGGTTGTGTCGCTGCTGGGGAGAACCAGGCTTGGACCAATGCCGCCTCGAACAGGAGTTCGCGGTCCATCTTGCCAATGGCCCACCGCGGATACGGTAAACTACGGCTACGTTGGTCGCTCATGCTGAACCTCTGAGAGGGAGAGATGTCAAATCTGATATATAAATGATCAGACAGAGTCTCTACCCCCTCCAGAACAGCCCATCCAGACACCCTCGAGGCGATGGTGGGGGAAGCAAATGAGAGGTCCACAATGGATCCGCCATTGAGGCGGACACATGTGTTTGCATTGCCCCGGTTAAGAAGGCAAAGGCCAGATGTTATGGCCCATTCCTCCACCAAATCGCCCCTCTGATTAGAGACAGGACAACCCCACGCCGTTGACTTGGCGTTGTAATCGCCAAGAAAGACAACCGGGGAAGGTGCTGCCCTCCTTACAGCCGCTCCAAGGCCTGTGATGAAGGCCTCGAATTCGATATACGGCCTGTTGGGGGAGAAGTACACTCCGAACAGAATTACCCCTCCCCATTTGACCGCCACGAACCCCGACCCCCTCTCGTGAAGAGAGAAGTGGGACGATGTCGCTGAACCCCCCACGATAGCGACGTCACCGTTTACATCCGCCGCCCAGTTGTTACGCGTCGGGATGTAGTAGGGCTCACAGGCCACAGCAATATCTATCGACCACTCCGCCATCGACTGCACGAAAAGGTCCTGTGCACCGGCGGCGTGGTTGAGATTCGCCTGGAGTACATGCAATGTGGTTGTGCTACTCATTGTTGATCCCCATCTCGACATCGCGTGGTGCTTGCTGGGCACTCGTAGGTGGAGCGGCCTTAGTGGCCGCCGTTTTCCTCCTCCTTGGGGGAGAGCAGTTTTTGCTTCCCGCAATGTGTTCTGCAGGCCGTTTGGCCTCTGCACAGATGGGGCAATTCGGCTTAGCCGAGCAAGATGCTGCAGTATGGCCAGCCTTACCGCAGCGGTAGCACAATCCGCTGCGGTCTATCTGGGCCGTGCACCTCAACTTTGTGTGCCCCTTCTCCAAGCAGCGGTAGCACCGAAGTGGCCGCTTCTCCAGAGCCTCCACGCGCGCAGAGCAAAACCCTACGCCAACTCTACCTGCTGCTAGCAGGACTTTTGCAGCGGCTACTGGGCATTGCACGTATAACGTGCCCATGCGCCCAGGACCGTCCCTGATCTCCCCGACTCGGACAGAGTCAATAGGGCACTTGCCCGCTTTCGCTACCTCAGCCTGAATATCCGAGGGCTCGATCCCGTCGCCGAGGCCGATGATGCGCAGATCAACGCGCTTTGTTGGCCGAGTAACTTTGACGACTTCGCCGAGAGCGTCCCTTAGCCGTTCAGCAAGGGTGTCAGCCTGCTCTGCAGTCACGGTGCTCGGTAAACTAAGGATCCGAGCACCCGTAAGCGCCTCCCGAAACCGAACATGTTCGATTCCCAGCGCAGTTGGGTCGACACACTCGCGGGCCTTTCGGAAGATGTTGGCATACGTAATGCCTTTCTCCTTGGCTTCTGGCTGTAGGGTAACCACAACAGCCGTTGTGCGAGGCTCCTGCAGCTTGGGCTTCTTTTTACCGGCCTTACCGTTAGGCTTGGCCTGCGGATTAGAAGCCGCCTTCTGCTTTCGACGTGCCTTTCGGCCGCCCATCGCAACAGTCCACTCCCCCTCTTCAGGTGTTCGTGAAGTGGAGGGAGCCGGCGCTTTGGAGGCTCCGGTAGTACGAGGGGCTGAAGTAGAGGTAGCTTTGGCCACCTTTTTGCCCTTTTTGGATTGTGAGCCCTCTTTCACCGCATTAGCGGCAGGGGGCTTCGGCTTGCCAGTCTTGGCTGGGAGCGCTGCGACGGGTGCGGATTTGGCAACCGACGCAAACGAAGATTTCGCCTTGTTTTTGGCGTCAGCCGCAAGCGGCGGACGCAACCTTGGTTCCGGGGGGAGCCTCGCCTCTATGGACTCTAGTCGAGTTGTCAGGAGAAACCCGACCTGGCGCATCACTTCAGCCATGACCGATTGGTCGACCTCTGGCGGAGGGGGGGGCGGCTGTTCAACCCTAGCCTTTTTAGGCTTCGGTTTGGCTGCCGTCGGGTCTTTGCGTAGGGTCTTAGGGAGATCCCGGGGCTCTGACACAATGGGCGCCGGTGGAGCCATTTCCTCCTCATCTACCTCCGAGTAGGGCGTGACGGGCTTGTATCGCTGCGCATGCAGGGACTTGACCGTGGCATTGAGATTAGCCATTTGCTCCTTGAGGATTTCAACCTCGGAGCTCAGGCGACGATTCTCCGCCCGTAACGCCTCCGTCTCGTCAGACACCGTGTGCAGACGCAACCGACTGATGTTAGCCTTGTAGGAGGCTGCGACATCCTTCAGGGCCTTGATGTAGGTGCCCTTTAAATGCTTAGAGGTCGAAGCCACCTTCTCTAGCAGCTGGATGTCTTCAGCCGCCTGCTTTGCTATGACCTCCGCAGTCATCGCTTGGTCATTGTTGACCCCGACTTCTGCAACCCTCTCGGCCCTTTTAACGCACTGGGTGCGGTTAAATTCGGCCAGCTCCTGTTCAGCCTGGAGCTCCATCGCCTTACGTTCCGCCTCGGCCAGCCGTTCTTTTGCCGCTGCGAGGCCCACGTATTCGCCAGTTGTGGGCGGTCTACCACGCCCACGGCGAGCTGTCGACGTCCTAGACGCCGAAACTTTCGAAGCCGAACGGATTGAGTCATGGTCCGACTCAGAAGAGGACAAATCCGCCCGGGTTCTCTTGCGACCGCATTCGGTCGTCACCGTTACTACCGAGGAATCGGACATGGCGTCCTCATCCTCGGCCGACAGATAAACTGTCTCCACCTCTTTAGGAGCCGCCTTGGCCCCGCGTTGGCTGCGGCTGCGTGTACGAACGCCAACCTCATCCAATCGCGACAGCGACACACTCAAAACCTTGCCCCTCCCGGGCCTTCCTTCCTCGACTCCCGAAACAGCACCTTTGCCCGATCTACTGGGCCTAGTGTTCCTAACACCATCCACCACGGACTCTTTCCGGCCGTCCTTAGCCCCACCACCCACGACGGACCTGGAATCAGGCTCCGCCGACTTCTCCGAAACGTCTGAAAAATTATTTGGCATCTTTAACACTTATCCCACGAGTGGAGAGCAAATAAATGTCACCCTGCGCAGTGGCCTCATACGCAGGGAACCCTAACGACTGCCAAGGTCGGGAAGTATTGGCAGGTTTTTACGAGTTTTCTCTCGGGTTTTATAGTGTGTCCTTCACGCGGCCGGCCGGTTAAGGCAAGCCCTCGCTCCACCACGGAACCCGCGTACCCCACAACGCCGCGAGTGGGGGTCGTTGCAGAGACCGCAGTGGTTTACGACGATCGGGGGCTGGCGTGGGCCCCCGTTGCACCGCTTTCGCGGTGTTCCCCTTTCCCCCCCGTTGCGACCTGATAACCCTTAAGGGGCGGCCGTCTTTGTGTTACTCCTCTCAAAGCTGCTCAGAAGGAGCAGCGAGCTGTGCGGCCCAAAGTAGGCACGCACATAGGAGTTGCAGGGCCCAGAAGGGGCTCCCGCCTTGCCAGATGTTAGCCGATTGGGCCCAACCTTCTCCGAACAGAGAATGTTGGAACCACTCGTTGCCCAGGATGCACCACGTGGAGGTATCTGACTCGCACCCCAACCTAACCTAACCTAACCTAACCTAACCTAACCTAACCTAACCTAACCTAACCTAACCTTTTTTTTTTTTTTTTTTTTTTTTTTTTTTTTTTTTTTTTCCCAGGGGAAACTTGCTGACCAAGTTCCCGTAGACTGGGGCGATCTACGGGATATGTGGGGTTGACCTAAAAACGCGGCCGACCCACTAAAACCCCTGGGGAAACCTCACACCGATAACGTGGTTAGCGCGGGAGCTGTCCGAAGATATTGTGCCGCGCTTTCCACCGGCTACGCTGTTAGCGTCCCTCAACTGACCTATGTGCCCCAGGTCAGCGAGGCCCCCCGGACGTGGGGGGGCCGGTCTTCGGTGTGGGTTTCACTGCGGCTTTGAACCGCCCGTCTGGTGCGCGTGGTCTGTCCCACGCAGGAGTGGTGGACCCGCTCGGGCCTTCGCCCGGGTCCTCCGCCTCTACCACCCTACCGCCTTCCGACCCTGTGTCTCTCTCGAGAGAGACATTGGGGTGGTCGGTCGTAGGGACTTTGGGAGACGGGAGTGGCTCCTCCACCGTCTCCATCACCTCCTCTTCTCCCACCTGACGGGGGTCAGTCCCGGCAGTCCTGGTTACCAGGCCCTTGGCCCTGGTGGCGGGGGGACTGCAGCCCCTGCCGCCCATCACATGCCCATGGGGCTTGCCGGCGTCGGCACAAACTTCACAGCGAGGCACTTTAGCTGTGCACTCCACCATCTTGTGCCCAGCTCGACCACAGCGGAAACAAAGTCCACTGCGGTCGGTTTGTGCCGGACATCTTGGCCTGGCATGGCCCACACCCAAGCATCGGAAGCACCGAAGCGGGCGGGGCTCAAGGGCCACCACCGAGGCAGAGCTCCAGCCTAGGAACAGCCTGCCATCGGTGACTAGCGATTTTGCCGCGCGAATGGGGCAACGCAGAATCACCGAACCGGCATAGTTGGGGCCGTCTCTTATCGCCCCCACCCTCACGCTCTCAACGGAGCACCCCGTCTTCAGCGCCACAGCCGCGGCGACTTTCTCGGGCGTGGCATATTCGTCCAATCCAGAGATGCGCAGCTCTGCGCTCTTCTCTGGACGGACGATTGTTGCCACGTCCCCCAACTCCTGCTCAAGCCTAATGGCGAGCTTGTCGGCCTTCGCGCCGCTCTCTGCCCCCGGGACCTCGAACAAACGAGCACCCGTGGCAGACATCCTAGTCCGTAAGCCCTCCTCGATGCCGAGTTCGGTGAGCGGAATAGCCTGTATGGCCCTCGCAATCACCTGGCTGTAGGTCACCCCGTTTGAAATGGCCTCCGGCCTCAGCTGCAGCACGACGGCAGCAGATGTGGGCGGTTTCAGCCTCCCTCCTCCTCCGCGTCTCCTCTTCCTTCGGCTTGGCGTCGCTCGCGGCACCTGCGGTGCAGAGCGGTCACGCATCGTCGCAGGGCGAGCTGCCGGAGTCCGTGGTGGGAGAGGTCCCACTGGAGGGGCGCCTGTCGATGCGGGCACTCCCTGTCCCTTCTTTTTCCTGCCTCGCTTACCCTTGGGCACGTCCACCCACGGCTCGGACTGGGCCATAGGCGGTAAAGATGCCCTGCTGGGACCCGGCTGGGACGAAGGTACGCGAGGGGTCAGCTCTCCAGCTAGATCGATGGGCAGGTCAACTGGAGTGATTGTCCTGCGCCATCGACGTGGCGACTCCGTTATGGGAGGAAAGTCCTCCAGGCTTGGGCGGCTCTCTGACACAAAACCCGGGCGTGTCTCGTGCGCAGCCAACCTAGCCTCCAGGCCGTCGAGTCTTGTGCCAATGGCACCGACAGAGGCGACCAGGGTTCCCTTCAGCTCGTTACAGATAGCCCGCATCTGCTGTTCCGGCAATGCTGGGGGAGGAGATCTCGAGCGAGAGCCCCTGACCTCTGCCAGCTCTTTTTTGAGCGCCTGCACCTCGGCGCTCAGTCTCCCCACCTCATCTCGAAGACGAGTATTGGCCATCTCGGTGCAGCGCGTCTCCGCCGAAGCCGACCTGGATGCCAGGTTCGACAGGCACCTGCTCAACGTCTTGGTCGACTCATTGAGCGCCCTCTGCATGCTCCCCTTGAGGTTTCCCGACTTGTGGGACACCTCCGCGATGATGCGAGCACATGCGTCTCCAAGCATCTGCACCTCCAGCGCCGTCATGGGGTCATCGGGTCCAGACTCCCACAACACCTCTTTAGGAGGGTGTACCGCCTCCTTAGCCCCTCTGGCTGCAGACTTCCTAGTGCCCGGAGCGAGGTCCAAGGGGTTTGCCTCGGACTCTCCCTCGGGCAAAGGAAACAGTCGCAGGCTCAACGGCCCGGCTGACTTCCCTTTAGGGACAGGTTTGGGACCACGGCCCTTGATGGTTCCCGTTCCCTCTTTAGCGGCAACTACCTCCACCCCTGCCACCGCTTTGGGAGAGCAGTACTGTCGATAGTACTGCTCTAACAGCTCCTCGTACTCGGCCTCCTCTACCGGCAGGACAAGCCGATCCTCCAATTCGGCCCGCTTCTTCCGCGCCTGCTGCTCAGATAGCACCTCGCAGCGATTGCGGGTAGCTCGGCCCCTAGCTCCTGACGAAACCTTGGCTCCGGAAGGCCTCAGCTCCATCTCCGACAGATGTTCGTCGGCATCACAGTCGATGTCCACAGTGTCGTATCGCCGTTTCCGGCCGTCGACAGCTGCGTCCATGCACGTCACCTCCTCGAATTCGTCATCAGAATCCGGCACATCCACCGCCTCCAACACCCTACTGCGCAGAACTTTGCCCCCCCCAGATACGAGGGGCATGCCCGGGGCCAACGAGACGGACGACTTAGCGCCCGACTTGCTAGTCCCGGGGAGGGGTTCTCCCACCTGTTGGTGGGTACCCTCCTGGGGAAATACTTTTTCAGATCTGCTCGTCATTTTTGGGTTGGCAATTTCCGGGTTGCCATTCCCCCCCTCACTATGGCACTTTAGGGGCTGCCCTTCCCCGGACCAAAAACATCACCCACGCGTCGTCCACACGCCGAGGGTGCCCTATATACTACGGAGGACGGGAGGTATCCGTAGGTTTTAAGCCGGTGTTCTCCGGGGTGTTAGTGAGTTTTCCTTCTCTTGGCCATTGGGCCTCCGGTCTGCCCAGTCACCGCGTACCCACGGCGCCAAAGGTGGGGTCGTTGCAGCGAAAGAGTAGATACCGACTTCGGGGCTGGCGTAAACCCCGGTTGCACCGCTCTCACCGGTGCCCCCTTTCCCCCCCATGCGACCTGAGAACCTTTAAGAGGCGGCCGTCTTTTTGGTACGACGCCCAGAAGGGACGCCGTCAGTAACTCCTCTCACTGCTCAGACGGAGAAGTGAGTTACGCAGCCCAAAGTAGGCTACGTATGGGAGCTGCAAGGTCCAGAAGGGACCCCGCCTAGTCAGATGTCAGCCGGCTGGGTCCAAGCGTCTACTACACGCCAGAGCGGGAGACTGTTGGAACCAGCCGTTGCCCAGGGTGCACCAACGTGGAGGTCATCTGACTCGCACCCCAACCTAACCTAACCTAACCTAACCTAACCTAACCTAACCTAACCTTTTTTTTTTTTTTTTTTTTTTTTACGTGTGGAAATCTGCTGACAGACCTTCTCGACCGGGTGTTGCACAACCCGGGAGGTGTGTGGGGATGGACGATGTTCTGCCCGACCCACTAAAACCACACGGCACCCGTCAACCGCTGGGCGGGACCCCGAGCACTTGTGAAGTCATTCACGGCCCGCCGCGGTGGTTCCTTCGAACCCTCCTTGCGTCTCACCTCCCCCGAGTGCGAGGGAGGGACGCGTGACACCTTGAGGAGCTTTGCGGGGAGTGTGGGAAGATGGTGTTTCCCACCCCCGCGTGCGGCTACGATGGGTGCAACAGCCCATGTAACCGCCTCCTCCGACCACCCCTCCTGCGCCTTGTGGCGCTCGATAAGGGATCGTCTTCCCTCTCGCGTTCGGCCTCTTCTTTGCGAATGATGACATTTTCGCAGAAGGAGGCCACCGCGTCCCACGACCTTTGATTGGAGACCATAGCATTGGCTATGGCCTCAAGCGAGAGGTCGGGCCCTACAACAGCCCGCAGATCTTGGCGGGGCTGTTCAAACTCCGAACATGTTAACAATGTGTGAATTGCCGTGTCATCGGCAGCACCACACTGGTGACACTCTGTGGTGGGTTCTCTTCCGATCCTATACAGGTAATGGCCGAAACACCCGTGGCTGGTCAGTACCTGTGTTAGGCGGAAAGAGAGCCTCCCCGCCTTGCGATTGACCCAACGCGCCAATATAGGCCGAATCGCTCCGATGGTCCAGTGGCCGGCACTTGGGTGCTCAAGCCGTCGTTCCCAGCGGCGCATTGCCGTTTCTTGGGCGTCGGACCTCCAGTTCGCTATTTCTTCGGGCGCTGCCCGTTCGCCTCGTTGCTTCATTGCAGCAACGTTCCTGTATACCTTGGCCAGGACTCTAGCCTCTAAATCCCACGGGGGAGTGCCCGCGAGTACACAGGCCGCCTCGTAGGATACCGTGCGGTATCCGCGTATTGTTCTAAGTGCTATGACCCGTTGGGGTCTCTGGAGTAAAACCAGATTTTGAGCACTTAGAGCATCCGCCCACACGGGAGCCCCGTAGAGGGCCATGGAGCGTACTACCCCCGTGTATAAAAGCCGTGCGCTGGTATTAGGATTGCCGACATTAGGCAGCAAGCTGCCAAGGGCGGCCGCTGCTTTAACCAGCTTGGAAGATTGGATCTGGAAATGATCTCGAAAGTTCCATTTTCCATCTAGGTGAAGCCCGAGGTATTTGATCGTCGGTGTGATCGCGATCGCAACGCCGCCAATGCGAAGATGTAAGTCCGCTGGCGGCCACCTACGGGCTCCATAAAAGAATAAGGCCTCGGTCTTCTCTATGGCGACCTTCAAACCGAGCGTCTCAATCCTCCCCACCATGTGGGTGACACCCACTGTGGCCAATCTGGCCGTCGCCTCAAAATCAGCACCACGAGCGGTGACCAACGTATCGTCGGCGTAGCACGTGACGCTAATGCCACGGAGCTGGGCACCTCTGAGGGCCCAGTCGTAACCGATGTTCCACAGGAGCGGCCCGAGGACCGACCCCTGTGGGACACCGCACGACACTCCTCTGCTGCGAAGAAGTCCATCACGGCCAACATACACCACCTTTCTACCGCGCAGGTAGTCGTATAAGATGTGTCGTAGGTAGTTGGGAAGCTGATGGTACCTAAGTGCCTCATCAATAACCTCAAATGGCAGGCTATTGAAGGCATTGGCGATGTCAAGTGATACCGCCAAAGCCACCTTGCCCTGCGACACTGCCTGCTGCGTCTCCTCTTTGACACTTAAGATGGCGTCAATGGTGGAATGCGCGACCCTGAACCCGTACTGGCACGGGGATAAGTCAGGGCCGCGCGCACCAAGATGTTCGTTGATGCGGGACGCCAAAATGCGCTCAAAGAGTTTACCGGCCTCATCGAGAAGTACGATGGGCCGATATGCCGACGGGGAGTCAGATGATCGTCCCTCCTTCCTTAAGAGGACTAGCCGTCCTGTCTTCCATTTCGATGGAAAGTGGCCGGACCGAAGACACGAGTCTAGTAGACCTCGAAACCTTTCCTCGAACAGCTCTTCCACAATGACCCAGGCACGCCCCGGGATTCCATCCGGACCAGGGGCTGTCTTTTTAGCCCTGAGCCGCAAAAAGGCTGCGCCTAACTCACCAGTAGTGACCGGTGGCACTTGGGCGTCAGCTACAGGCTCAGCTGCTAATGGGGCCATATGCGGTGGAACAAACGCCGGTCTTGTTGGAAACAACGCTGCAACGACGGATTCCAGGAGTGGAGGCTCGAGGGATTCAACCACTGGAGGGCCGACGTTTCGCAGTTTCCCACGAACGGAACGGTAAGGGCGCCCCCAGGGATCCCGGTTTAGCTCCTCAAGCAACTCTTCTCTAGCGCGATCTTTGGATTGGCAGATTGCCACCTTGAGTGCCTCTTTTGCCTCTTTGTAGGCCTCTTGAAGCGGGCCGTCGTCCGCGACATTACGCCTGCGGCGCCTACGATGGTTGGTGTAGGCCCTGCGAGCCACAATGCAATCTTCGCGGAGGCCCGCGATCTCCTGGTTCCACCAGTAGACCCCGCGTCTCGGTGGTCGACGCCTTACACGTGGCATGGCTGCGTCACAGACCTCAGTCATTGCATCAGCCAGCCATTGTGTGCCCTCCTCTACTGGTATGTCCTGTGTGGTAGGTGGTGGTGAGAACCATAACTGTGCTATTGCGGCCTCCACCAGTAGATCGCGGTTCATGCGAATCAGCGCCCATCGCGGGAACAGCGAGCCAGATGTTCTCGGCACGTCGAGACTATCGATTCCTTGAGAGCGGGAGATATCGAACCTGATATATCGGTGATCCGAAAGAGTTTCCACCCCCTCCAGGACCTTCCATCCCACGACTCGTTGTGCGACTGCCGGTGACGCAAAGGACAGATCTACAATAGATCCTCCCTGCACCCGGACACAGGTGTTTACCCTCCCACGATTGAGCAGAGATAGGCCCGATGATATGGCCCACTCTTCAACTGCGTCACCACGCTGGTCTACGACGGGGGACCCCCAAGCGATTGACTTCGCATTGAAGTCTCCCAGGACTACGACTGGTAATGGGGCCGCACGATTTACCGCGGCACCCAGAAGACCCAGGAAGACTTCGAACTCTGCCAATGTTCTGTTGGGAGAGAAGTAGACACCTACAAGCGCCACTTCGCCCCACTTTACAACGACAAATCCCGCACCTCTTTCGATAAACGAAATCGGCGGGGATGTGCCATCCGAGCCACCCACAATTGCCACCGACTTATCCGATGCCGCAACCCAGTTGTAACGGTTGGGAATGTAGTATGGCTCAGCCGCCACCGCAACCCCAATGGACCACTCTGCCATTGACTGCACGAATAAGTCCTGTGCGCCAGCAGAGTGGTTTAAGTTCGCCTGAAGAAGATGGAAGTTAGGCGAACTACACATTGTTGGTGTCCATTGCTTCTGCTTGAGGCGTCTGCTGAGCGCCATTAGATGAGGCAGGGGCAGATGACCTGCCCGCCGCTCGTCTCCTCCTAGGGGGTGAACATTGTTTACCCCCCACGATGTGGTTAGCGGGCCTTTTGGCTTCCGCGCAAACCGGGCAATGCGCCTGAGCCCCGCAAGATGATGCGATATGGCCAGCCTTACCGCAGCGATAGCAGAGTTCGCTGCGGTCAATCTGGGCCGTGCATTGTATGCGGGTATGTCCTTTCTCGAGGCACCGATAGCACTTACGTGCCCGCGCCTCAAGAGCTTGCACTTGAACATAGCCCCACCGTATGTATATCTCCCCTGTGGCGATTAGGGTCTTGGCTGCCGTTACAGGGCACCTCACATATGCTGTGCCCATTCTGCCCGGACCCTTACGGATTTGGCCCACCTTGATATTGTCGGCCTTACAGCCGCCTATCTTAGCCACCTCATTAATGAGGTCTGCTGGGGTAATGGAGTCGTCAAGGCCCGAGATCCTTAGATCTGCGCACTTGACTGGTCGCGAAACCCTGACCGACTCTCCCAATGCCTCTCCAATTTTGCTGGCGAATAAGTCCGCCTGCTCCTCCGTGGTCGTGCTCGGAAGATGAAGGATCCGAGCTCCCGTGGCTGCTTCTCTAAATCGGACCCCTGCGATCCCAAATTCGGCAGGCGTGACACTCTCCCTTGCCTTCAGGAGAACGTTGGCGTACGTTAACCCCCTCTCCAGTGCCTCCGGCTGCAGTGTTATGACTACAGCGGAGGAACGCGGAGCACGCAGTTTGGGCTTCCTCTTGGGGGCCCTTGGCTGAGCTTGCGCCTTGGCTATGGCTGCCTTTCTCCTAGCCTTGCGACCACCAGTGACTGGAGTCCACTCCCCCTCACCAGTTGTTTTGGAGGTGGACGGGCGCTGTACAGAACTTGCGTTCACTGCCCTAGGAGCGACTGCGTCTGGGGTCTTGACCCCTTTCGCCTTCTTGCCCCCTTTCGCCTTCTTGCCCTTTGGCTTGGCGGTCTCTTTTAGAAGAGGAGGCGGCTTCTCCTTCTGCTGGGCAGCTGATGCGTAAGACGCCTTAGCCTTATTCTTGGCGTCGGCCGCTAGCGGCGGACGCAACCTTGGCTCAGGAGGGAGCCTCGCCTCTATTGACTCCAGCCGTGTCGAAAGTAGGAATCCGACCTGCCGCATCACCTCGGCCATTACCGACTGGTCAACCCCAGGCGGGGGAGGCGGCGGTGGGGGCTGCTGCTCTACCCTAGGCTTTGTCGGATTGGGCTTGGTTGCCTTCGGACCTTTGCTTAGAGCCACGGGCCTCTTACGGGGCTCAGGCGCAATAGGGGCCGATGGAGCCATTTCCTCTTCGTCCACCTCCAAATATGGGGTGGTTACGGGCTGGAATCGTTGCGCTTGCAGGTGTTCCACCGTAGCCTGGAGAGTGGCCATTTGCTCCTTGAGGCCAATGATCTCAGAGCTCAGACGACGATTTTCCGCCCGCAACGCTTCCGTCTCGTCCGACACTGTGTGTGTACGCAGCAGGCTGACGTTCCTCTTATAAGAGGCAGCCACATCCTTGAGGGCCTTTATGTAAGTGCCCTTCAAATGGCCAGAGGTCGAAGCCACCTTGTCCAGCAGCATGATGTCAGCAGCCGCCTGCTTCGCTATAACCTCCGCGGTCATTACTTGATCGTCATTGACCCCGACTTCTGCCGTTCTCACGGCCCTCTCAACGCACTGAGTGCGGTTGAACTCAGCCAGCTCCTGTTCAGCCTGGAGCTCCATCGCCTTGCGTTCCGCCTCAGCCAGCCGTTCTTTTGCCGCTGCGAGGCCTACGTATTCGCCAGTTGTGGGCGGTCTACCACGCCCGCGGCGAGCCGTTGACGTCTTGGACGCCGAAACTTTTGAAGCCGAGCAGATTGAGTCATGGTCCGACTCAGAAGAGGACAAATCCGCTCGGGTTCTCTTGCGACCGCTTTCGGTCGTCACCGTAACTACCGAGGAATCGGACATGGCGTCCTCCTCCTCGGCCGACAGATAAACTGTCTCCACCTCTTTAGGAGCCGCCTTGGCCCCGCGTTGGCTGCGGCTGCGTGTACGAACGCCAACCTCATCCAATCGCGACAGCGACACACTCAACACCTTGCCCCTCCCGGGCCTTTCCTCCTTGACTCCCGAACCAACAACCTCCTTGCCCGATCTGCTGGGCCTGGTAGTAGAACTACCATCCACCACGGACTCTTTCCGGCTGTCCTTAGCCCCACCACCCACGACGGACCTGTAATCAGGCTCCGCCGACTTCTCCGAAACGTCTGAAAATTTATTGGACATCTTTGCACTTAACCCACGAGTAGAGCACAAATATAAGTCACCCCGTGCAGTGGCCTCATACACGGGGAACCCTACATACTGTCAAGGGCGGGGGATGTTGACAGGTTTTAACGAGTTTTCTCTCGGGTTTTATAGTGTGTCCTTCACGCGGCCGGCCAGTTAAGGCAAGCCCTCGCTCCACCACGGAACCCGCGTACCCCACAACGCCGCGAGTGGGGGTCGTTGCAGAGACCGCAGTGGTTTACGATGATCGGGGGCTGGCGTGGGCCCCCGTTGCACCGCTTTCGCGGTGTTCCCCTTTCCCCCCGTTGCGACCTAAGAACCCTTAAGGGGCGGCCGTCTTTATGATACTCCTCTCAAAGCTGCTCGGAAGGAGCAGCGAGCAGTGCGGCCCAAAGTAGGCACGCACATAGGAGTTGCAGGGCCCAGAAGGGGCTCCCGCCTTGCCAGATGTTAGCAGATTGGGCCCAACCTTCTCCGAACGGAGAATGTTGGAACCACTCGTTGCCCAGGATGCACCACGTGGAGGTATCTGACTCGCACCCCAACCTAACCTAACCTTTTTTTTTTTTTTTTTTTTTTTTTTTTTAACGGAGTGAAAGATCTGCAAACAGACGCATCAGCGGGCAATGAGGGGTCCCGCTGGCTGTCCGAGGATGGCCAAGACTCTGTTCCAGGGCCGAAGCCCTAGAAAAAGCGAGCCGTGGCCGACTCGGTAAAAAACACTCCGATGTCCTCTCGTCACCTTGGGACCAGCAAACCGGCGATCATCGCGTCGTCCTCATCTGAAGAGGACGCATCGAACGCCGGCATGGTGGGGCCTGACGAGGTCATGGGAACCCTTTCGGACACTTCCACAACCCCGTCGGTGACTGCTCGCCCTGTAGACGGGCGAGCCCCTCCTCCGCCCCTGATGGGGGCGGGTGACCGCCCTCGAAAACGATGGGCGGACACACTTGACCCGTCATTTGGTGAGACGGGTCGCCGACGCGCCGGGACATACGGAGCGTCGGCCCTCAGTGGGGACCTGTGCAATGCACGGTCGGAGCCCCCCCTAGGGCTCGGACCGCGCTGGTTCCCCACCGGATGGAGAAGGCGCTGGTATTGCCGCCTTCTCCGCAGGAGGCGTCTGCGGCGGCACGGATTTGCCAGGGGGTCATCCTCCCTGGCCCGTTCCGCCTCCTCCTTCAGCGTCATGACGTCGACGCAGAAGGAGTTGACCGCCTCCCAGGACCCCTCGCTACCGAGCATGGACAGAACCACGGTCGGCAGGGAGAGGTCCGCGCCAATCACAGTGACCAATGCGGAGCGCTGGACACCGAACGCAGAGCACACCGTTAGGGTGTGTTGCGCCGTGTCCTCCGCCGCTCCGCAATGGTGGCACTGTGGGGTCGGCTCTCTTCCGATCCGGTGCAAATAGCGTCCGAACGAACCATGTCCGGACAGTATTTGCACCAGATGGTATGTGAGCGACCCATGGCGCCGCTCCGCCCACGCCTTGAGGACGGGGCGTAGGGCCTCGAGGCTACGCGTTTGCGTAGCTGAGGCCCCTTCGCCCAGGTCCTCAGACCATAGGCGGAACACATCCTCACGCGCTTCATCGAGCGCAGCACGCCTCTCTTGGGGGGCCAGTCGATCGCCACTGGCCCGCTCCTCCGCTCGCTGCCGGTACGCTACAGCGAGCACCTCCGCCACCAGCTCCCACGGGGGCGTCCCCGCGAGAGCGCACGCCACTTTCCGGGACACCGTTCGGTAGCCCCGGATCGCCCGCAGCGCCATTGCGCGCTGGGCCCGCTGGAGAGAGGCGGTCGCGTGTGGGCTTAGACAGTCAGCCCACACCGGCGCCCCATACAGTGCCATAGAGCGGACGATGCCGCCGTAGAGTCGGCGGCACGCCACGCTCGGGCCCCCCACGTTGGGCAAGAGACGCCCGAGGGCGTCTGCTGCTCCCAGCAGCCGGGGCTCGAGGAGCTTGAAGTGCTCCTCGAAACCCCACCGCCCATCGATCACCAGCCCCAGATACTTCATCTGGGGCTTCAGACCGACCCTCTCGCCCTCCACAACGATCGACGCGCCCGCTGACGGCCGTCTCCGAGGCCCATGGAACACCATAGCCTCGGTCTTGTGGAGGGCTACCTCCAAGCCCAACGTCCGTATCCGCCGCACAATATGGCTGACGAACACGGACGCCAGGCGCTGGACATCCTCCAGCCGCGTCCCCCGGACGGTGACGAGCGTGTCGTCTGCATAGCAGAACGACCGCACCATCGGGGGGAGGCCACACCGGAGGACGTAGTCGTAACCGACGTTCCACAACAGGGGGCCGAGGACCGACCCCTGTGGAACGCCGCGGGACACCCTGTGACGGCCAAGCTCGCCGCCACGTCCCACGTACGCTACGTCCCGGTCCCTCAGATAGTCTCCCACTATTCGGCGCAGATATGGAGGCATCTGGTGAAAACGAAGAGCCTCCATGATGACGCCGAAGGGGAGACTATTGAAGGCGTTGCGGATGTCCAGCGACACCGCCAACACCATCTCCCGCCTCTCGACGGACTCTTCGACGAGAGTCCGGAGATCGGACAGGGCGTCGATCGTCGATCGCCCCGTCCGGAAGCCGTATTGGGCCTCAGAGAGGTCGGGGCCCGTTCCCCCTCCCAGCTGCTGGATTATTCGGGAAGCGATAATCTTCTCGAAAACCTTCCCGATTTCATCCAGCAGCACAATGGGGCGATACGCCGAGGGGTCGTCCGCCGGACGCCCCTCCTTCGCAATTAGGCACAACAACCCCTCCTTCCATACTTTGGGAAACTGTGCGAACCTCAGACTAGCGTCGCACAGTTCCCTGGCCCTGGCCCCTAGATGTTTTAGGGCCAGGTCCAGTACCCGCTTCGGGACGCCGTCAGGTCCCGGTGCCGTCTTACGCCCCTTAAGACGGGCGACGGCGTCCTTCCACTCCTCCTCATCAATAAGAGGAGGAGGATCACTCCCTCCCTCCTCACCCGGAGCTGGCGGGGCCATCCGAGGGGGCTCAAAACCCTCCTCGGCCGGGGGAAACAGTCCCCCGATGACCGACCCCAGGAGGTCGGGATCCATCGTCTCTGTGGTGGGCGTGCCGCGTGCTTTCAGCTGGTTGCGCGCCAGCTTATACGGCCGCCCCCACGGATCCCGATCCAGACCCTGCAACTGCTCTTCTCTGGATACCTCCTTTGAGGAGGCAATCGCAGTCTGCAGGGTCCTCTTCGACTGCCTGTACAGCTCGTACAGGCGGTCTTCCTCCTGAGGGTCCCTCACGCGGCGCCGGCGGGCCCTAGTGTAGGCCCGCCTTTGGACACTGCAGTCATCCCTCATGACTGCAATGTCCTGGGACCACCAGTGAACTTCACGGCGGTCCCGCGGAGGCTGCGCCCGAGGCATAGAAGCCTGGCACACCTCCTTTAAAGCGCCGCGGAGACGGCGAGCTGATTCGTCGACGTCCGGACCGGACATCGGACGCGAGAACCAGTCTTCAAAGATCGCCGTCTCGTTCGCCAGCTCCGGCTTGAGCCTGCTGAGCGCCCAGCGAGGAGGCCGTTCACAGCTTGTGGGCTGTGGGGGCCTTTGGTGCAGGGTGGAGCTCTCGAATCGGATGTATCGATGGTCCGAGAGAGTCTCCACGTCCTGCACTACCCTCCAGCCGCTGATCGTGCGTGCGAGGGCTGGGGTGGCGAATGACACGTCCACCACCGAGCCTCCGTTGTGTCGCACGCACGTGTGGACTGCGCCCCTGTTGAGGAGCGACAGCCCAGCAGCGGCTGCCCAATGCTCCACAGCCTGGCCCCTCTGGTCGGTCGCTGGACAACCCCAGACGACCGACTTGGCGTTCAGGTCTCCAAGGACGAGAACCTGACGCGGGGCCGCCCTCCTGATGGCTACGCCGACGACTCCGAGGAATGCCTCGAAGTCGGCGAGCGGTCTGTTTGGGGAAAAGTAGACAGACACTACTATCATTTCCCCCCAAACGACCGCCGCGTACCCAGCACCCCTCTCATAAATTGAGGGGGGTGTATAACCTGGGGCCGCGCGCACCATCACAGCGACAGAGTCGCACGTGTCCCCCACCCAGTTGGGCTGGTTGGGGATGAAGTACGGCTCTGACACCGCCGCCACATCCACTGACCACTCCGCCAGGCTCTGGTGTAGCAAATCCTGAGCCCTGGTAGAGTGGTTCAGGTTCACCTGAAGAAAGCTGATATGGGGCCGTCTTAACATTGCTCGACCACCATATCAACTTCCTCGGGCCCCGTTTGGGGCGCCCTCTGTGTGGCGGGGGCGGCCTGGCGAGCTGGACGCGCCGGCAATTTGCCCTTGGCCAGGGGAGGCTTACAGCTGCGCCCCCCCATAACGTGGCCTGCCGGTCGCTTGGCAGCGGCACACACGGCACAGTGGGGCTTCGCGCTACAATCGAAGCCCCTGTGCCCCTCCTTACCGCACCGGTGGCAGAGGTTGCTTCGGTCGGTTTTAGAAGGGCAGCTCGCTCTGGCGTGCCCCACCTGCATGCACCGGAAGCACCGGTCGGAACGGGCTTCCAGCGCTCTGACGTTGGCCGCGCTGAACCCTATCAGCAGGCGGCCGGCGTCCACGACCTTCTTCGCAGCGGCGACCGGGCACGACACCACTGTCGAGCCAAAGCCGTCAGGGCCGTAACGGATGGGGCGCACTTTCACGGCGTCCACACCACATCCACCCTTGGCCGCGATCTTTGCGGCCAAGTGCGCCTCCATCACCGACTCATCCAGACCGCCCACCCTCAATTCTGCGGTTTTGGTGGGCCGGATGACCGTGGCCATGCCCTCAAGGGCCTCCCTCATCTTGCCGGCCAGCTGGTCGGCCTTTTCGGCAGAGGCCTTGCCCGAGATCTCAATGATCTTCGACCCGGTCATGGTGTTTCGGCACCGACGGTTTGGGATATCCATCCCGTCGATGTCGACCGAGTCTCGGGCTTTGGCCAGCGCGTCGGCGTAGGTGATCCCCTTCTCTACCGCTTCGGGAGTAAGGGTTACTACCACTGCCGCCGACTTCGGCGCTACCAGCTTGGTCTTTTGACCGACTGTACGGGCCTTCCTAGCAGGGGCCGTGGCGGGCGGGGCTGAGGTGTTATTAGGCCTCCGCCGCGGCGCCTTCTGTTGCTTGGCCGCCGCCGAGTAGGATTGGCGGGGCGGAGCCTGTTCTGGAGGGGCCGATGTTGTCGCCTTCCTCCTCCTCCTTTGGCGCTTTTTGCGCGACTCCTGGGTCGTCCATTCCGGATCTGCCTCAACCGGGGGAGGCGCTTTGGCAGCACCCCGGGAGGTGGATGGAACGACCGCAGGAGGTCCAGCTTTCTTCGCCTGTTTTGGCGGGGGATCAGGCTTTTTGGCCGCCACCTTGCCCTTTTTAGCCGGCACTGCTGGTATAGCCGGCTTGGCTTTCCCCTTGGTAATGGGGGGCGTGGGCGCAGCTGCTGCTTTGCGGTCCGCCGCAAGCGGCGGTCGCAGGCTCTTGGCCGGCAGCAAGCGGTCCTCCAGACCCTCCAGGCGAGCATTCAGCATGGCCCCGAATGTTCGGGCCAGCCTTGCTTCAAATGCCTGGAGGGCGTCCGGCTCCTCATAGGCGGCCTTGGTTTTGCCGTAGCCAGTCGTCTCCTGCACGACGACAGTCGGCGAGAGAGTCTTTGGAGGAGGGCAGTCCGTCTCCATAGTATCCACTGAGGACAGAACCTCAGGGAGAGTGGGGGGAGGGGACATGCACTTCCTGCCACCCTTGAGGTCCCTCACCTCTGCAGACAAAACTGCAACGCTCTTCGTGAGGTCTGCCAGTTGCTGCTGCAGCCTCACGTTTTCCGCCTTCAGGATGCGGGTGTCCTCTGAGATGTTTTTTGAGGACACCTCGCGGAAGCAGTCCATAATAGACTGGGCTGCTTTTTTTAACGCCTTTTGGAAGGGGCCCTGGAGGTGCGAGGACTTTTTCGCCACCTCCACTATAACCGCACAGTCCGCCTTCACCACCTCCTCGATGTCGAGGGTGGTCTTCAGGTCCGGATCTGTGGGCGTAGGGGCCTCATCTTCCGTTCTACTTTCGTAGAACGCAGCCCTTGTCTCGTAGGCGCGGCGCTCCATTTCCGCCACCTCTCGATCGAGCACGACCTGCTGCTCCTCGCGGATTGCAGCGGCATGTTCGCGCTTGGCCCGGGCGAGACCAACGTACTCTCCCGTAGTGGGAGGTCGCCCTCGACCACGTTGGGCCGGCTTCTTCGGATCGTCCTCAGACGAGTCCGAGAGAGCCTCCGACTTTTTGCCCCCCTTAGATGTTTTGGGGGGACGCTTCCTCTTCAACGAGCCAGTGAGAGTGTCGACGCTGATGGTACTGTCGTCTGACACATCACTGCACTGGTCGTTTTTCTGTCCTCGCTTGGGATAAGGGGAGGTGCGGGCTAGGCCCTTGCTGCGAGCCGACACTGCCGGCGAGCTGGCACGACTCCCCTTCTTCTTCATAAAGGAAGATCTAGGATTTGCGACGGAGTCAACGGCCGATTTCATGGAAACCGCCGATGAGTCGGACTCGACGTCGACATCCCGCTCCCTTCCTGCTGCAGACACGCTGCGCGAACGCGCGGCGGTTGGCGATGAACTGCCAGCAGCCCTGGACGAACTGAAGGTGAGCTTCAGCCCGCCCGTCTCTATCTCAACTCCGCCCTTCTCGGGCCCAGCCAGAAGGCTTCCATCCACGTCCTTCCCTTTGGGGTCGGACACAACCTAACCTAACCTTTTTTTTTTTTTTTTTTTTTTTTTTTGACGGAGTGGAAATCTGCTAACAGACGCATCAGCGGGCAAAAGGGGTCCCGCTGTCCCGCTGGCTGTACGAGGCTCTTGCTAAGACTCTGTTCCAGGGCCGAAGCCCTAGAGAAAGCGAGTATAGGCCGACTCGGTAAAACCACTCCGATGTCCTCTCGTCACCTTGGAACCAGCAAACCAGCGATCATCGCGTCGTCCTCATCTGAGGAGGACGCATCGAACGCCGGCATGCCGGAGCCCGACGAGGTCATGGGAACCCTTTCGGACACTTCCACAACCCCGTCGGTTTGCTCGCCCAGATGGGCGAGCCCCTCTCCCGCCCCTGGTGGGGGGCGGGTGACCACCCTCGAAAACGATGGGCGGACACACCTGACCCGTCCTTACAGACGGGTCGCCGACGCGCCGGGACATACGGAGCGTCGGCCCTCAGTGGGGACCCGTGCAATGCACGGTCAAAGCCCCCCCTAGAGCTCGGACCGCGCTGGTTCCCCACAGGAGGTGTCTGCGGCGGCACGGATCTGCCAGAGGGCCATGCCCCCCGGCCCGCTCCGCGCCCTCCGCTGACCACCTCCCCAGGACCCCTCGCCACCGAGCATGGACAGAACCACGGTCGGCAGAGAGAGGTCCGCGCCAATCACAGCGACCAATGCGGAGCGCAGGACATCGAACGCAGAGCACACCACTAGGGCGCGCTGTGCCGCGTCCCCCGCCGCCCCGCAACGGTGGCACCGCGGGGTCAGCCCTCTCCCGATCCGGTGCAAACAGCGTCCGAACAAACCATGTCCAGACAGTATCCGCATCAGATGGTACGCGAGCGACCCATGGCGCCGCTCCGCCCATGCCCGGAGGACGGGACGCAAGGCCTCCAGACCACGCATTCGCGCAGCCGAGACCCCTTGCCCAGACCCCCAAACTATAGGCGGAACGTCTCCTCTCGTGCTCCTTCAAGAGCAGAGCGCCTCCCTTGGGGGCCAGGCGACCACCGCCGGCCCCCTTCTCCGCTCTCTGCCACTGCTTTCGCTGGTAGACGAAAAGACACAACAAATCGCGAAGCCCGCCTGCCCTTCTTTGGTGACCCGGACCCCGACTCAGCTTCCGACTCCGACCACGAATCTGACCCGACTCGGACTCCGACCCTCACAAATACTTCCCAACCCTCGACACTCGGCACTCGATGCTCGACACTCGACACTCAACGCTCGAAGTTCGATACCCGAAGTCGTGTCCTACAACAAAAAACCCACAAAGACGGCGCTCAGAAGGAGCGCCGCCGAGACTCCTCTCAAAGCTGCTCAGAAGGTGCAGCGAGTTGAGCGGCCCAGAGTAGGCACGCACACAGGAGAGGCAGGGCCCCAAAAGGGGGCTCCTGCCTTGCCAGATGTTAGCCGACTGGGTCCAACTTTCTCCACGGAGACCGTTGGAACCACTCGTTGCCCAGGATGCACCTCGTGGAATTTTGACCTAAGTAAAAACGTCACGGTTTTCAAGACTCTGGGACACCCCGCAGCCCTCGAAAACAACCCACTCACGGCCTGTCCTTATCGTGCCATTTCTACAAATGAAGAGGTTTTTCCATCTAGTTTTTTTTTTAAATTTCATCGGTATTAGTTTATATATCAAACAAAATGATTAGAATTTAATAAACGAGTTAAAAAGTTTAAAAAAAAAATTAACTAGTAAAAAAACTATTAAAATTTAAAACTTTGATCCCTGTTTAATTAAGTGAAAAAAAAATGTACGGTACTCATCGTGCCCATAATTTTAAAAAGTTGCTTAGTAAATTGAGATTCTAAATGAATGAATGGTAGAAATGATAAAACCAAACTGTAAGTAGGTTACTCTCGAAAACCACAAAACATCCCAAAATCTTGAAAACCGTGATACCCTAACTAAGGTAAAAATTTGAGATTAGAGGAGCCATGGTGAAGCCTATCAATGGTTATAGGGCTATCCATTGTTTTTGGGACATCCTGTATATTTGCATCGATTTTAGTAGTAGCACAGAATGTACTACTTATATCTGAATTTAATTTTATCTTATCTTCTGTTCCTTGGTTAAATATTTGCTGTTAGCTATAAGTGGTCTTTAATTATCTTCTGCTCATTTCAATATATTTTTTTATTTTTTGTTTATAGTGGTTGTACTGAAATATATTCAAAGTTTTTACCTGTACATGACTCTGTCAAGAAGAATTTCAATTGCTCGATCAATGTTCTGACCAGTCTTAGCACTAGTCTCCAGATATGGTAAGTTATAATTCTTGGCAAACTCTCGGGCACGATTTTGATTAACAAGTCTCTTTTCCTGCAAATCACATTTGTGACCGCAAAGAACAATATCGGGGTCGTCATTTAAACTGTGGGTCTTTAACTGTTCTATCCAATTCCGTACTTCAAGAAACGATGCTTCATTTGTTAAATCAAACAAAAGAAGAAAACCCATCGCATCTCGATAGAATGCCGTTGTCAAACTTCGAAAACGCTCTTGACCAGCTGTATCCCATAGCTGCAAATGTATGCGATGTTGTCGTCCATTTTGCTGGTAGATCACAGTTTTCTCTCTAAAATCAATACCAACAGTTGAAATAAACTGGGTATGAAAAACTCCATCAGTGTATTTATAGAGAAAGCTCGTTTTTCCAACTCCTGAATCTCCAACACATAACAACTTAATCAGATAGTCGTAGTCCATTGCTCGTGATATGAATCTTAAGCTTAAAGAGATCGATGAATCACTGTAATAGCTTACTGTACAGAATCCCTAAATCATGTAAAAGCTGAGTTTGATAATAAAATCAACCTAACCTAACCTTTTTTTTTTTTTTTTTTTTTTTTTAACGAGCGGAATTTGCATCCAAACCTTCTCGACCGGGCTGTTGCAAGGCCCGGGAGGTGTGTGGGGTTGGTGACTTGATGGGCTGTGACCGACCCACTAAACCGCCCGACATCCGTCTACCGCTTTTGCGGGACCCCGAGCACTCGGTGGAGTCATTCGCGGTCCGCGCGGTCGCCCCCTAAGGCCCACCACTTTGGCCCGTCAGCCATTGAAGGCGCTATACCTCCCGGATGTGAGAGGGGCGCCTTCTCCCCTGAAGGCTAAGTCGCGGGGAGTGTGGGGAAGATGTTGACCCCCACCCCCGCGCTGGGCTACGATGGGTGCAACAGCCCATGTAGCCGCCTCCGACGACCCGTTCGTCTGCGTCGCGAAGCAACTGACATCGGGTCATCCTCTCTCGCCCTCTCCGCCTCCTCTTTCCGCGAGATGACATCTTCGCAGAAGGAGGCGAAGGCGTCCCACAACCTTCTGCTCGTGACCATGGCGTTGGCCACGGCCGTTAGCGTCAGGTCGGGTCCGATGACGGCGAGTAGAGCCTGGCGTTCGCTGTCGAACGCCGGACAGAATGCCAGCGTGTGGGTAGCCGAGTCGGCCCCTGCGCCGCACTCGTGGCACTCCATAGTAGGCTCCCGACCGATCTTGTGCAGGTATCCACCGAAACAACCGTGTCCGGTGAGGACCTGCGTGATGCGGAAGGAAAGCCCACCCTCCTTGCGATCAACCCATCGCTCCAAGACGGGCCGAATCGCTCCGATGGTCAAGTGGCCGGCAGATGGATGCTCCAGGCGTTGTCGCCATTGTCGCAAAGCCATCTTTTGGGCGCGCTCTCGCCATCGGGACACCTGTTCAGGCACAGCTCTACTGCCTAAGCTGCGTACTTCAGCACTCTGCTCGTAGACAGAGGCTAGCACTTCTGCGTCTAGCTCCCATGGGGGAGTCCCTGCTAGTACGCAGGCCGCCTCAAAGGACACGGTGCGGTAACCGTGTATCACCCTTAATGCCATAGCCCTTTGGGGCCTCCTGAGAAGGATTTTGTTTTGGGCATTAAGGGCGTCCACCCACACCGGTGCCCCGTACAACGCCATAGAGCGTACGACGCCAGTATAAAGCCGGCGCGAACCTAACCTAACCTTTTTTTTTTTTTTTTTTTTTTTTTTTTTTTTTTTTTGACGGAGTGGAAATCTGCTAACAGACGCATCAGCGGGCAAAAGGGGTCCCGCTGTCCCGCTGGCTGTACGAGGCTCTTGCTAAGACTCTGTTCCAGGGCCGAAGCCCTAGAGAAAGCGAGTATAGGCCGACTCGGTAAAACCACTCCGATGTCCTCTCGTCACCTTGGAACCAGCAAACCAGCGATCATCGCGTCGTCCTCATCTGAGGAAGACGCATCGAACGCCGGAATGCCGGAGCCTGACGAGGTCATGGGAACCCTTTCGGACACTTCCACAACCCCGTCGGTTTGCTCGCCCAAATGGGCGAGCCCCTCTCCCGCCCCTGATGGGGGGCGGGTGACCACCCTCGAAAACGATGGGCGGACACACCTGACCCGTCCTTACAGACGGGTCGCCGACGCGCCGGGACATACGGAGCGTCGGCCCTCAGTGGGGACCCGTGCAATGCACGGTCAAAGCCCCCCCTAGAGCTCGGACCGCGCTGGTTCCCCACAGGAGGCGTCTGCGGCGGCACGGATCTGCCAGAGGGCCATGCCCCCCGGCCCGCTCCGCGCCCTCCGCTGACCACCTCCCCAGGACCCCTCGCCACCGAGCATGGACAGAACCACAGTCGGCAGAGAGAGGTCCGCGCCAATCACAGCGACCAATGCGGAGCGCAGGACATCGAACGCAGAGCACACCACTAGGGCGCGCTGTGCCGCGTCCCCCGCCGCCCCGCAACGGTGGCACCGCGGGGTCAGCCCTCTCCCGATCCGGTGCAAACAGCGTCCGAACAAACCATGTCCAGACAGTATCCGCATCAGATGGTACGCGAGCGACCCATGGCGCCGCTCCGCCCATGCCCGGAGGACGGGACGCAAGGCCTCCAGACCACGCATTCGCGCAGCCGAGACCCCTTGCCCAGACCCCCAAACTATAGGCGGAACGCCTCCTCTCGTGCTCCCTCAAGAGCAGAGCGCCTCCCTTGGGGGCCAGGCGACCGCCGCCGGCCCCCTTCTCCGCTCTCTGTCGCTGCTTTCGCTGGTAGACGAAAAGACACAACAAATCGCGAAGCCCGCCTGCCCTTCTTTGGTGACCCGGACCCCGACTCAGCTTCCGACTCCGACCACGAATCTGACCCGACTCGGACTCCGACCCTCACATACACTTCCCAACCCTCGACACTCGGCACTCGATGCTCGACACTCGACGCTCGACGTTCGATACCCGAAGTCGTGTCCTACAACAAAAAACCCACAAAGACGGCGCTCAGAAGGAGCGCCGCCGAGACTCCTCTCAAAGCTGCTCAGAAGGTGCAGCGAGTTGAGCGGCCCAGAGTAGGCACGCACATAGGAGAGGCAGGGCCCCCAAAGGGGGCTCCTGCCTTGCCAGATGTTAGCCGACTGGGTCCAACTTTCTCCAACGGAGGCCGTTGGAACCACTCGTTGCCCAGGATGCACCACGTGGAGGTATCTGACTCGCACCCCAACCTAACCTAACCTAACCTAACCTTTTTTTTTTTTTTTTTTTTTTTTTTTTGACGGAGTGGAAATCTGCTAACAGACGCATCAGCGGGCAAAAGGGGTCCCGCTGTCCCGCTGGCTGTACGAGGCTCTTGCTAAGACTCTGTTCCAGGGCCGAAGCCCTAGAGAAAGCGAGTATAGGCCGACTCGGTAAAACCACTCCGATGTCCTCTCGTCACCTTGGAACCAGCACACCAGCGATCATCGCGTCGTCCTCATCTGAGGAAGACGCATCGAACGCCGGAATGCCGGAGCCTGACGAGGTCATGGGAACCCTTTCGGACACTTCCACAACCCCGTCGGTTTGCTCGCCCAAATGGGCGAGCCCCTCTCCCGCCCCTGGTGGGGGGCGGGTGACCACCCTCGAAAACGATGGGCGGACACACCTGACCCGTCCTTACAGACGGGTCGCCGACGCGCCGGGACATACGGAGCGTCGGCCCTCAGTGGGGACCCGTGCAATGCACGGTCAAAGCCCCCCCTAGAGCTCGGACCGCGCTGGTTCCCCACAGGAGGCGTCTGCGGCGGCACGGATCTGCCAGAGGGCCATGCCCCCCGGCCCGCTCCGCGCCCTCCGCTGACCACCTCCCCAGGACCCCTCGCCACCGAGCATGGACAGAACCACGGTCGGCAGAGAGAGGTCCGCGCCAATCACAGCGACCAATGCGGAGCGCAGGACATCGAACGCAGAGCACACCACTAGGGCGCGCTGTGCCGCGTCCCCCGCCGCCCCGCAACGGTGGCACCGCGGGGTCAGCCCTCTCCCGATCCGGTGCAAACAGCGTCCGAACAAACCATGTCCAGACAGTATCCGCATCAGATGGTACGCGAGCGACCCATGGCGCCGCTCCGCCCATGCCCGGAGGACGGGACGCAAGGCCTCCAGACCACGCATTCGCGCAGCCGAGACCCCTTGCCCAGACCCCCAAACTATAGGCGGAACGCCTCCTCTCGTGCTCCCTCAAGAGCAGAGCGCCTCCCTTGGGGGCCAGGCGACCGCCGCCGGCCCCCTTCTCCGCTCTCTGTCGCTGCTTTCGCTGGTAGACGAAAAGACACAACAAATCGCGAAGCCCGCCTGCCCTTCTTTGGTGATCCGGACCCCGACTCAGCTTCCGACTCCGACCACGAATCTGACCCGACTCGGACTCCGACCCTCACATACACTTCCCAACCCTCGACACTCGGCACTCGATGCTCGACACTCGACGCTCGACGTTCGATACCCGAAGTCGTGTCCTACAACAAAAACCCACAAAGACGGCGCTCAGAAGGAGCGCCGCCGAGACTCCTCTCAAAGCTGCTCAGAAGGTGCAGCGAGTTGAGCGGCCCAGAGTAGGCACGCACATAGGAGAGGCAGGGCCCCCAAAGGGGGCTCCTGCCTTGCCAGATGTTAGCCGACTGGGTCCAACTTTCTCCAACGGAGGCCGTTGGAACCACTCGTTGCCCAGGATGCACCACGTGGAGGTATCTGACTCGCACCCCAACCTAACCTAACCTTTTTTTTTTTTTTTTTTTTTTTTTTTTTTTGACGGAGTGGAAATCTGCTAACAGACGCATCAGCGGGCAAAAGGGGTCCCGCTGTCCCGCTGGCTGTACGAGGCTCTTACTAAGACTCTGTTCCAGGGCCGAAGCCCTAGAGAAAGCGAGTATAGGCCGACTCGGTAAAACCACTCCGATGTCCTCTCGTCACCTTGAAACCAGCAAACCAGCGATCATCGCGTCGTCCTCATCTGAGGAGGACGCATCGAACGCCGGCATGCCGGAGCCTGACGAGGTCATGGGAACCCTTTCGGACACTTCCACAACCCCGTCGGTTTGCTCGCCCAGATGGGCGAGCCCCTCTCCCGCCCCTGGTGGGGGGCGGGTGACCACCCTCGAAAACGATGGGCGGATACACCTGACCCGTCCTTACAGACGGGTCGCCGACGCGCCGGGACATACGGAGCGTCGGCCCTCAGTGGGGACCCGTGCAATGCACGGTCAAAGCCCCCCCTAGAGCTCGGACCGCGCTGGTTCCCCACAGGAGGCGTCTGCGGCGGCACGGATCTGCCAGAGGGCCATGCCCCCCAGCCCGCTCCGCGCCCTCCGCTGACCACCTCCCCAGGACCCCTCGCCACCGAGCATGGACAGAGCCACGGTCGGCAGAGAGAGGTCCGCGCCAATCACAGCGACCAATGCGGAGCGCAGGACATCGAACGCAGAGCACACCACTAGGGCGCGCTGTGCCGCGTCCCCCGCCGCCCCGCAACGGTGGCACCGCGGGGTCAGCCCTCTCCCGATCCGGTGCAAACAGCGTCCGAACAAACCATGTCCAGACAGTATCCGCATCAGATGGTACGCGAGCGACCCATGGCGCCGCTCCGCCCATGCCCGGAGGACGGGACGCAAGGCCTCCAGACCACGCATTCGCGCAGCCGAGACCCCTTGCCCAGACCCCCAAACTATAGGCGGAACGTCTCCTCTCGTGCTCCCTTAAGAGCAGAGCGCCTCCCTTGGGGGCCAGGCGACCACCGCCGGCCCCCTTCTCCGCTCTCTGCCGCTGCTTTCGCTGGTAGACGAAAAGACACAACAAATCGCGAAGCCCGCCTGCCCTTCTTTTGTGACCCGGACCCCGACTCAGCTTCCGACTCCGACCACGAATCTGACCCGACTCGGACTCCGACCCTCACAAACACTTCCCAACCCTCGACACTCGGCACTCGATGCTCGACACTCGACGCTCGACGTTCGATACCCGAAGTCGTGTCCTACAACAAAAAACCCACAAAGACGGCGCTCAGAAGGAGCGCCGCCGAGACTCCTCTCAAAGGTGCTCAGAAGGTGCAGCGAGTTGAGCGGCCCAGAGTAGGCACGCACACAGGAGAGGCAGGGCCCCAAAAGGGGGCTCCTGCCTTGCCAGATGTTAGCCGACTGGGTCCAACTTTCTCCACGGAGACCGTTGGAACCACTCGTTGCCCAGGATGCACCACGTGGAGGTATCTGACTCGCACCCCAACCTAACCTAACCTTTTTTTTTTTTTTTTTTTTTTTTTTTTTTTTTTTTACGTGTGGAAATCTGCTGACAGACCTTCTCGACCGGGTGTTGCACGACCCGGGAGGTGTGTGGGGATGGGCGATGTTCTGCCCGACCCACTAAAACCACACGGCACCCGTCAACCGCTGGGCGGGACCCCGAGCACTTGTGAAGTCATTCACGGCCCGCCGCGGTGGTTCCTTCGAACCCTCCTTGCGTCTCACCTCCCCCGAGTGCGAGGGAGGGACGCATGACACCTTGAGGAGCTTTGCGGGGAGTGTGGGGAGATGGTATTTCCCACCCCCGCGTGCGGCTACGATGGGTGCAACAGCCCATGTAACCGCCTCCTCCGACCACCCCTCCTGCGCCTTGTGGCGCTTGATAGGGGGTCGTCTTCCCTCTCACGCTCGGCCTCTTCTTTGCGACCCATGATGGTGTCGCAAAATGAAGCCACCGCGTCCCACGACCTCGTGGAAGAGACCATGGCTTTTGCCACGGCCCCGAGGGAGAGGTCGGCGCCGATCACAGCCCGCAAATCCCGGCGTGGCTGCTCCCACTCCTGGCATACCTCCAATGTATGCAGAGCCGTGTCGTTAACGGCCCCGCACTGGTGGCATGCAGTGGTCTCCTCTCGTCCGATCCTCGACAGGTAACTGCCGAAGCAGCCGTGTCCTGTCATAATTTGAGTGGCTCGGAACGAGAGGGTCCCCTCCTTGCGGAAGACCCATTCCTGCATAATGGGTCTAACCGCTCCGATGGTCCAGTGGCCAGCATCGGGCTGCTCCAGGCGATCTCGCCAGCAGAGCATAGTCTGCTCCTGGGCATCCTCCCGCCAACGGCTGATTTGCTCAGGCATTGGCCTGCCGCCTTGACTGCGGATGTCCGCTCCCTGCCTATACACCTCCGCCAGGACCTTTGCCTCCAGGTCCCATGGAGGTGTACCCGCCAACAAGCAAGCAGCCTCATACGAGACCGTGCGGTAGCCTCTAATGGCTCTAATGGCCATTGCCCTTTGAGGCCTTCGCAGCAACATCCTATTCTGGGAGTCCAGCGCGTCGATCCACACTGGAGCTCCATAAAGCGCCATTGAGCGCACGACCCCTGTGTAAAGTTTCCGAGCACTTATGCTAGGGCCACCGAGATTTGGTAGTAGCCTGCACAGCGCGTTGGCTGTTTTGACCAATTTCGGCGACTGGCGAGCAAAGTGCTCGTGAAACTTCCACTTCGCATCTAAGTATAGCCCAAGGTACTTCATAGCTGAAGTGACCTCGATGCGAACCCCATTGAGACATAGATGTGCGTCTGGGGGGGGTCTCCTGCGTGCACCAAAGAAGAAAAGCGCCTCCGTCTTTTCTAGTGCCACCTTTAGGCCCAGCGCTTCAATTCGCCGGATGACCTGCCTGACGCCAACAGTGGCCAATGTTAGTACTCCGGCGAAGTCTGCCGCACGAGCGGTCACCAATGTGTCGTCTGCATAGCAGATGACGTTGAGGCCCCTGAGTAGTGCTCCTCTGAGCGCCCAGTCGTAGCCGATGTTCCACAGGAGTGGACCCAGCACCGACCCCTGCGGAACACCGCACGACACCGCACGGCTTCGGACATTCCCGTCGCGATCCTGGAAGACCACCGTTCTGCCCCTGAGGTAGTTGTTCAAGATGCGCAGTAAGTAGGGGGGCACTCCGTGAAAGCGAAGCGCCTCACCTATGATCTCAAAGGGCAGGCTGTTGAACGCGTTAGCGATGTCCAGGGACACCGCCAACGCGACATCTCCTTGTGATACAGCCTCTTTGGTGAGGTCTTTCACATGCAGTATCGCGTCTACAGTCGACCGCGCTACTCTGAAACCGTATTGGTTGGGCGACAGATCAGGCCCCACATTGCCGAGGTGCTCGTTGATACGAGCAGCTAAGACACGCTCGAAGAGCTTCCCGGCCTCGTCCAAAAGGACAATGGGCCGGTAAGCTGAAGGAGAGTCTTCAGGCCGTCCGTCTTTGCGGAGTAGCACGAGGCGACCAGTTTTCCACCTAGTGGGGAAGTGGCCGGACGAAAGGCAGGCATCCAGTAGCGCACGAAAGCGCTCCTCGAAGATCTCCTCCGTTAGAACCCAGGCTTTGCCAGGTACGCCGTCTGGTCCAGGAGCCGTATTTTTAGCCCTCAGCCGCAGGAAGGCTGCACCCAGCTCACCGGTAGTGACCGGTGGCACTTGGGTAATAGCGCCCTCAGATGGTATCTGCGGTGGGGCCATTCGTGGAGGCTCGAATCCAGGTCGCACAGGGAAGAGTGAGTTGATGATAGACTCCAGCAGCGGTAGCTCTAAAGACTCAGTGACCGGGGGGCCCACATTTCGCAATTTACCGCGAACATTGCGGTATGGGCGACCCCACGGATCACGATTCAGTTGCTCCAGCATCTCTTCCCGCGCATCATCCTTTGCCTGACATATGGCCACCTTCAATGCCTCTTTGGCCTCTTTGTACGCCGTTTGCAATTCGCGATTTGCGACCTCATCCACGGTTCGGCGCCTGCGCTGGTTCGTATAAGCCCGCCGAGCAATGATGCAGTCCTCACGGCAGGCCGCAATGCGTTGGGACCACCAATATACTGCCCGCTTTGGCGGGAGGCGCCTAACCCTGGGCATGGCCGCATCGCACACCTGCGTCATCGCGTCCGAGAACCATTTGGCTCCGTCCTCCACGTGAACCGGCTGTTCGACAGCCTGAGCGAACCATGACTGCACGATGGCCGCTTCAACGAGCAGCTCCCGGTCCATTCTTCCCAAAGCCCAACGAGGGAAAGATGGTCTACCCCCATTGCCCGCTTGACCCGCTCTATTGCTGCTGTACGAGGGGGAGACCAGATCAAACCTAATGTATAGGTGATCAGAAAGCGTCTCCACATCCTCCAGAACAGCCCAACCGTCTACCCTAGAGGCGATGGCAGAAGACGCAAAGGACAGGTCAACAATAGACCCACCTTGCTGCCTGACACAGGTGTTCGTGTTGCCTCTGTTGAGTAGACACAGGCCTGTGGACACAGCCCAATCCTCGACCGCGTCGCCGCGCAGATCGTTAGCAGGAGAGCCCCAATTAACCGATTTGGCGTTGAAGTCACCTATTACTAGGACCGCCGAAGATGTTGCCCGGTTAACCGCGGCCCCCACATTGCCAAGGAATACCATGTACTCCGCCAAGGTTCTATTGGGGGAGAAGTACACCCCGATCAGGGTTACCTCACCCCACTTGACCACAACATAGCCGGGACCTCGTTCGCGGAACGAGAACGTCGAGCCTATGGTTGTATTACCACCAACAACAGCAACCGTTTTGCTAGAGTCCACGGCCCAGTTGGTACGGGCCGGGATATAGTACGGTTCAGATGCTACCGCTATGTTAATGGACCACTCCGCCATCGACTGCACAAAAAGATCTTGTGCGCCAGCGGAGTGATTCAGATTCGCCTGCAGGATATGTAGTGCGGCGTTAGGCATTGCAGGTGTCCATTTGCACCGCACTTGGCGCCTGCTGAGCGCTCGCAGAAGTGGGGGCCTTGGAATTCAAGGCCGCCTTTCTCCTCCTAGGGGGATTGCATGACCTGCTCCCGACATTGTGGTCAGCAGGTCTTTTGGCGTCAGCGCACAGCGGACAGTGCGCCTTGGCCGAGCAGGAGGCAGCGATATGACCAGCCTTACCGCAGCGATAGCAGAGCTCGCTGCGGTCAATCTGGCCCGTGCATCTTGCGCGGGTATGCCCCTTCTCCAAGCATCTAAAGCACTTAAGTGGACGCGGGTTGAGAGCACGAACCTGTGCCCCACCGGCCAATCCGACCAGGAGAAGACCGGCGTCCACTAACACTTTAGCAGCAGCTACTGGACACTGAACGTACACAGTGCCCATGCCGCCTGGACCATGGCGAATTTCGCCAACTCTCAATGAGTCAGCTGAGCAGCCTCCCTGCCTTGCGACCGCTGCGCGAACGTCTGCCTGGACGACTGAATCGTCCAAACCAGATATTCTAAGGTCGGCGCATTTGGTTGGTCGAGTGACCCTGACCGTGTCCCCTATTGCACCCCTGAGTTTATCAGCCAGTTGGTCGGCCTGCTCAGGGGTAGCGGTGCTCGGGAGATGCAAGATCCGAGCACCGGTAGCCGACTGCCGAAAGCGGATGTACTCCACCCCCATCTCAGCAGGAACCACACTCTCTCGGGCCTTGAGGAGCACATTCGCATACGTGATCCCCCTCTCCTGCGCCTCTGGCTGCAGAGTGATCACGACCGCCGAAGTACGAGGGACGCGCATTTTCACCTTCTTGTTCTTCGCCTTCGGCTTGGCCTGTTCCTTGGCTAGGGCCTTCCTTCTAGCCTTGCGGCCTCCAACCACTGGAGTCCACTCCTCCTCAGCCGTGAAATTCCTTGTGGAATTTGTCTTCGCCTTAGCCGTCTTAGGGGGTGCAGGTGCCGATGCGGCCTTAGCAGCCTTGACCCCCTTGCCGGGCTTGTTGCCTCCCTGAGGCGCTGCTTTAGCAGCGGGAGACTTTTCTGTACTTCCCGATGAACGGGGAACGGTTGCCGGCGAGATGTTAGTCGCCGACGCGTATGTCACCTTGGCAGCCTTGGCCTTATTTTTGGCGTCCGCCGCAAGCGGCGGGCGCAGACGCGGCTCAGGAGGCAGCCTTGCCTCGATCGACTCGAGCCGCGTCGACAGCATAAAGCCAACCTGCCGCATGACCTCCCCCATGAGGGTTTGGTCGACTTCGGGTAGGGGTGGGGGCTGTTGTTCCGCCCCAACCTTCGCCTTAGGCTTGGATTTTACTACCTTAGGCTTCGGTTTCACCTCTTTTTTGTTCTTGGCCGGATTAGGGACCAAGCTAACCGTCGCCGGTGGGTCCGGAACCACCTCCATAACCTCCGTGTCCGAGCAAGGCGTTACTACCGGACGGTAGCACTTACTGTGGAGGTGTTCCACCGTGGCATCCAGAGTTGCCATATGCTTCTTAAGGCTCGACACCTCCGCACTTAGGCGTTGGTTCTCGACCTTAAGAGCCTCGGTCTCCTCGTTGACCGTGCGGAGACGCAACAGGTCTACGTTCGACTTGTAGGAGGCAGCTACATCGCGAAGGGCCTTTTGGTAGGTCCCCTTCAGATGACCAGACGTAGCAGCCACGTGGAGTAGCAGGGCCACATCATCCTCCACCTGCCGCACCACGACCTGTGCCTGTGCCTCCTTGTCTTTATCAAGACCGCTTACGAGCTCAACTCCACTAGCCCTAGTCGCGTATGTTTTGCGAGCCATCTCGGCACATTCCCTCTCGGCCTGGAGTTCGAGTTCGCGGCGCTGAGCCTCGACATACTCATTTTTGGCCTTAGCCCACCCGACGTATTGGCCCGTGGTCGGAGGACGGCCACGACCTCTGCGCCCGGACGGACCAGACAAAACCTTGGGCGCCGAGCGGACTGAGTCGTTGTCAGACTCAGAGGACAAGTCCGCTCGGGGCCTCTTTTTCCCTGTCAATGTCGATGAAGAGGAATCGGACAGCTGTTCGTCCTCTTCCCCCGCCGACAAAAATACACTGTCGTCCACCTTTGAAGCGCCACCTCGACGGCGGCTGCGACTGCGACTGCGATCGGCAGAACGCATGCGATCTAAATCGAGCCGCGTCAATGAGACACTTAACACTTTGCCCCTGCGAATGGGCCTAGCGTCCCTTTCAACCTTGCCCATTGTGGGCGTGCCATCATCCTTTTGGGACGAGCCACCTTTGCCCGATGTACTGGGCCTCGTCTCTACACCACTGTCCTTCTCGGACTTTGCGCTTGAAGCGCCACCTGCAACTACGTCCCCGACAGACTCATTCCGGCCGTCATCGGCCCCACCACTAACCACGACGGATCTGTAAACAGACTCCGCCGACTTCTCCGAATCGTCTGAAAAAATTTTAGGCATCTTGAACACTTATCCCACGAGTGGAGAGCAAATAAATGTCACCCTGCGCAGTGGCCTCATACGCAGGGAACCCTAACGACTGCCAAGGTCGGGAAGTATTGGCAGGTTTTTACGAGTTTTCTCTCGGGTTTTATAGTGTGTCCTTCACGCGGCCGGCCGGTTAAGGCAAGCCCTCGCTCCACCACGGAACCCGCGTACCCCACAACGCCGCGAGTGGGGGTCGTTGCAGAGACCGCAGTGGTTTACGATGATCGGAGGCTGGCGTAGGCCCCCGTTGCACCGCTTTCGCGGTGTTCCCCTTTCCCCCCGTTGCGACCTAAGAACCCTTAAGGGGCGGCCGTCTTTATAATACTCCTCTCAAAGCTGCTCGGAAGGAGCAGCGAGCAGTACGGCCCAAAGTAGACACGCACATAGGAGTTGCAGGGCCCAGAAGGGGCTCCCGCCTTGCCAGATGTTAGCCGATTGGGCCCAACCTTCTCCGAACGGAGAATGTTGGAACCACTCGTTGCCCAGGATGCACCACGTGGAGGTATCTGACTCGCACCCCAACCTAACCTAACCTTTTTTTTTTTTTTTTTTTTTTTTGACGGAGTGGAAATCTGCTAACAGACGCATCAGCGGGCAAAAGGGGTCCCGCTGTCCCGCTGGCTGTACGAGGCTCTTGCTAAGACTCTGTTCCAGGGCCGAAGCCCTAGAGAAAGCGAGTATAGGCCGACTCGGTAAAACCACTCCGATGTCCTCTCGTCACCTTGGAACCAGCAAACCAGCGATCATCGCGTCGTCCTCATCTGAGGAAGACGCATCGAACGCCGGAATGCCGGAGCCTGACGAGGTCATGGGAACCCTTTCGGACACTTCCACAACCCCGTCGGTTTGCTCGCCCAAATGGGCGAGCCCCTCTCCCGCCCCTGGTGGGGGGCGGGTGACCACCCTCGAAAACGATGGGCGGACACACCTGACCCGTCGTTACAGACGGGTCGCCGACGCGCCGGGACATACGGAGCGTCGGCCCTCAGTGGGGACCCGTGCAATGCACGGTCAAAGCCCCCCCTAGAGCTCGGACCGCGCTGGTTCCCCACAGGAGGCGTCTGCGGCGGCACGGATCTGCCAGAGGGCCATGCCCCCCGGCCCGCTCCGCGCCCTCCGCTGACCACCTCCCCAGGACCCCTCGCCACCGAGCATGGACAGAACCACGGTCGGCAGAGAGAGGTCCGCGCCAATCACAGCGACCAATGCGGAGCGCAGGACATCGAACGCAGAGCACACCACTAGGGCGCGCTGTGCCGCGTCCCCCGCCGCCCCGCAACGGTGGCACCGCGGGGTCAGCCCTCTCCCGATCCGGTGCAAACAGCGTCCGAACAAACCATGTCCAGACAGTATCCGCATCAGATGGTACGCGAGCGACCCATGGCGCCGCTCCGCCCATGCCCGGAGGACGGGACGCAAGGCCTCCAGACCACGCATTCGCGCAGCCGAGACCCCTTGCCCAGACCCCCAAACTATAGGCGGAACGCCTCCTCTCGTGCTCCCTCAAGAGCAGAGCGCCTCCCTTGGGGGCCAGGCGACCGCCGCCGGCCCCCTTCTCCGCTCTCTGTCGCTGCTTTCGCTGGTAGACGAAAAGACACAACAAATCGCGAAGCCCGCCTGCCCTTCTTTGGTGACCCGGACCCCGACTCAGCTTCCGACTCCGACCACGAATCTGACCCGACTCGGACTCCGACCCTCACATACACTTCCCAACCCTCGACACTCGGCACTCGATGCTCGACACTCGACGCTCGACGTTCGATACCCGAAGTCGTGTCCTACAACAAAAACCCACAAAGACGGCGCTCAGAAGGAGCGCCGCCGAGACTCCTCTCAAAGCTGCTCAGAAGGTGCAGCGAGTTGAGCGGCCCAGAGTAGGCACGCACATAGGAGAGGCAGGGCCCCCAAAGGGGGCTCCTGCCTTGCCAGATGTTAGCCGACTGGGTCCAACTTTCTCCAACGGAGGCCGTTGGAACCACTCGTTGCCCAGGATGCACCACGTGGAGGTATCTGACTCGCACCCCAACCTAACCTAACCTAACCTAACCTAACCTAACCCATCCCACTGCTGGGCATTGGTCTGGGCAGACGCGATAAATACCGCTCCGTATTCAAAATTATTTTTAAAATTTTTTCTCACACGTTAAGGGTTGAAAGAGGCAAAAATCGACGCGGCTCGTCTAGCCCTTTCCCCTGATATATCACACTCCGCGGTTCGTGACAGTGAAAGTGCGCAAAAGCTGCGAAAAGTGCCGGACATGAAGTGTCAGAAATTTTGAAAAATTTTTCAAAATTACGTGTAGTGAGTGGTCAAAATCGACGCGGCTCGCCGAGCCCTTTCCAAAAAGGTGCCACACTTGTACCTTGAAGAAGTGAAAGCAATATAAACAGTGAAAGTGCTCCGGAAAACAACCTCAAAAGTGAACGAATCAACGATCAGAATTTTGGCGGGCAGAAATCTCCCTTATTCGTCACAACGAACTGGGAGTCGGTGACAAATATCCCGCAGCAACTCATAACTTGGCTGCCCTGTGGTTTCCAGAGGTCTGAGTTGCAAGACCTAGGACTTCTGAGCCAAAACAACTTGGGCGGAATTTTGGCACTTGTCAAAAATTCGCATCTGGACGCCCAAACGGATAGCAGCCGGGTAGAGGAGCAGCCAGCGGTCCCGACCCTGCCTCCAAAACGAAGATCGACCCACCAGGAGCCTCACCAGCAAGGTCCGTAGATTTAAGTTTAGTGTATATTGTTTACATACTGTAAACACTATTGTGACAGAAATTCCAGTGCATTTTAGGCTTTAATATCACCAAACCCAGATAGACTATCTATCTGGGCACTTTTTCTAAAAATTTTAAGTTCTAATTTAGACTCAAAACAAAGATATCTCACTTTTAGGACCTGAAGAATAACCATAGGCCATTTTGCCTAAATTTGACACCATAATTGAAAAGTGAAATATCTTTATTAATTACTTACTAACAATACTGGAATTCCTGATACATAGACAGGGCATGAACTGGGCTTTCTAATAATACAAAAAAAAAAAAAAAAAAAAAAAAAAAAAAAAAAAAAAAAAAACATTAAAGTAAATTCTGTTAACAAGGCAAAACAAATACAATTTTGTAGCTATATTAAAAAATTTTTCGTTATCATACAACTTTGGGCCACTTGGGCTCAAAGTAGGTGTAACCTGACGTTCAACCAGGGGCACCAAAAGAAGGCCCAATTCATCCTCTTTCTACCAATACCCCTTTTAGTTATAATTAAGTTAGATATAAGCATCTGGAGCAAATTTTGTGTGACAAGGGTCCCTTTTAAATTTTTTCCGGAAGTCACGTGACCCACCGACACTCCAGAACATTCCAACAAAATTTTATTATAATTATTGTTTTTTATCGTAGTGGCAACACCTTGCAAAACCACTCCACTAATCTCTTCCTGTCAAGGAGAAGATAAACCCCGCCCCTTTTTAGGGTAATTTTGTGACATTTGAGATAAAGCGGGGAGATAAAAGCAAAAGTTTTGTTTTAAAAGTAAAACTTTTAAAAATTTTTTATTAGATTATCGTCAAAGTTGTACCAAACCATAATAATAAGCAGCCCCCAATATATAAAAATATTAAAAAATCTTAACTTCACTTAAAATTACCAATTAAAAAACTTTAAATTAGTAAAATAACACTTTTATAAAACATCTAAGTAAATAAAACTTATATCTAATTTAAATCTATCCCCAATTCAAAATCCTTACATCTAAACATAAATTCAAACCATTAAAATTAAAATATATACTAAGATAGTAATAGAACACAAAGGGGTAATTTACCCCAAAGTTGGGAGACTGCCAAGTCGTATGCAACATAGGGGCGGAACCAAACCGAGGAGGTGCGGCCATATTCTCCCCGATTTGGGGTAATGAAACAATAGAATTAGGCAAAATAAAAAATTAAATAAATACATATACTATAATAAACTCCTGAACTTTTAAAAACTAAAACATACAATAATTTAATAACACAAAATAGAAATTTTAGATAAGATTTTGGAAAAGTTTGTTAAAAATCTTTTGAAACTATTGTGGATTCAAAAGATTTTAAACACAAGCCACCTAAATTAACTTTATTATAATTCCGAATTTTAAGAGTATAATTATAATTATAAACTTACATACTATCGTAAACTCCTTTAAATTTTTAAAATGAAATTTACAATTAAATAAATAGCACAATAGCAAATCCTATAAAAAACTTTAAAACTTTAAATAAAACAATATTTTAACTTTAACTACCTAAATAAATATTAATTATAGCTCAAATACTTTAAAAATCACTTAAACTTACTAATATAGTCACCTTAAATCATTAAATTACAATAAACACTAATATAAAACAATTAAAATTAAAATATTAAAATATTGATACTTACCCCAAATCGGGGAGTCGGTCCCGCGCTCGCCACTCGGAGGAGGAGCCTACTGGCCGCCCAATACGCACTTGACGCTAGACCCACCTTCCGTCCGCCCGCCGCTGAGTGGAGTCACTATTTTTTCATTTTCGCAACGTTAGAGACATCGCACCGCACTGGTTCCCTGGAACAAAACATACAAAATTAATTACCTTACAATAATAAAAAATAAAATAAAAATTTTTCGAAAAGTCCCGGTTTCATTTTTCATACAATCCCGGTTAGGCCTATTTTTAACATATTAAATTCCTAATAACTCCCAAACCATACACCCTACGTGTATGGTTCCTTAGAACTTTTTGATCAATTCATAGCACCCGATTAGAATAGACAACTAACAACCCCAAAAAACACCCTTAGAAATTTCACATTTTTAAACAGACCCCGCCTCTGACTCCGCCCCCTTATATTCGATCGACCGCTGCGCGCGAATATTGGTACATTTTTTCCTGCCGTTTTTTTGGTTAGCTGTTGTAGGCCTAATTGAACGGGATTTTTTGGGGCATCGTGAGTGGTATCAGGAGAAAGCCCATCTCTCCCCCCACCTACCCTCAACAGGCCAATTAAAAAGGGCAAAGGGTTTAGGAGTAATAAGCGTGCAAAGACGGAGTGAACCATCCGCCCAACGGGAAAAATTACGTAACTTGAAAACGCACTTCCTCATTTTTAGTCTTTTTCAAAATTTTATTTCACAAGTTTTTAGGCCTCCCCCAAAAACTAGTTATCCTTCTTACTGGATTTTTTGAAAATCAATAGTTTTTTAGTTACAGTAATTACAAAATCGGAAAAAAAATCAAAATTCAAAAATTCAAAATAAAATTAGCTAACTTCATTCTCGGCACAATTCTCATAATAACCTCGTTTACAAAAATTTTTTAAAATAAATAGTCAATTAGATATAAGAGTTACAAAACTCAAAAAATTCCTATAAAATTATAAATTGTTAGTTTTACCCTATTTTTAGGGAATAATTATTCTAGTATTAGTTTTAGTGACGCCTAAACCTCTTTTGAGGACAGGCCTAGTTATATATAAGCTGCTGTGTATTGACCGGCTGTTGACAGCTGACTAAACGGCCATATTGACAATTGTTTTTACTGTGTTTTTGTTATTGTTGTGTATACTCTTCTTAGACCAGCCAATATTTATATTGCTATAGACCCAGACTTGACGAGCTTTCTCGTCCACTTTTTTACACAACCACATAGGACACCACACAGCACATAACACTAAACGCAATACACAAATTTTAACTTTAAATCTATTTAAATCTATTATATACAATTTTAACACTCCCGTTTACAACTTTTACAAAATTTCCTATTCTACTTTGATTCGCACTTTGTTATTTTAAGTATATCTGACGCTTAGCTAGTATAATGTATAGGACTCCGCCATCTGACACAAGCAGGATGAGCAATATATCCCTTCGCTCTCCTTCAACATCCCCTACCACCGCGCGGACATCAACCCCTAAGAAGAATGCCGCTAACACCACGCTTACTATCAGCTCCTCGGCAGGCCCTACATCTAGCCCAACGACATCCGTGGTTAGAAGGCTCAGCGGCAAGTTTGAGGAAAAAGTGCCCCCAGCCAAACCACTGTCGCAGACCGCCGCAAGAACATACGCGGCCACCACAAAGCAGAGTCAGACGTCCCAGGCCATAAAAGCCAAGACGGCTCCTCCGCCCAAGGTTAGACCACCACCACCAGCGACGTCCGGCAAGAGTGCAGCGGACATCATAACCTCATCCAGCCAATTGCCGGTCTTTGACGGGTTGATTGAGGTCCTGAGGTTCGCGAGCGAGTGCCTGACGGAGACGCGAAACATGAGGTCAGACCTCAAGAAGGCCATAGGAGACAGCATCACGCACGTCAAAACGGCGCTGATCCGCTTGGGGGAGCCGAGAGTACCTGTGGAAGAGGCATCGCTCTCGTTGGAGCAAAACGTCACGGCCAGACCCGCTACCGAACCAGTGGAAGACGTCGCAATCCACGCTAAGCTCGATGCGATCCTTGAAGAGGTAAGGGCGCAAAGACAGACCACCAACCAGCAGGCACCTGTGCCCAATACAGCAGCGGCACCCTCCCACAGACCTGAAGTGCGCCCCACACTGCATTCCGTGATCGTAACATCGAAGAACGAGGCAGACACGGGAGACGCCGTTCTCGAGAGGATTAGGGAGGCGGTTGATGCAAAGGAGGGATGGGTAACCGTATCCAAAATACGGAAGGCAAAGGGTGGGAAGGTGATCATGTCCTGCGAAACAAAGGAGGAAAGGGAGAAAATTAAGAAGAGGCTGGATAGTGCTGGAAGAGACCTCATAGCAGAGAATGCGAAAAACAAGGACCCCCAAATCATCGCCAAGAGCGTCCTCAAGGTGAGAACCGACATTGAGGTGCTCGAGGCCATGAAAAAACAGAACAGGGCAGTTTTTCAGGACCTAAATGAGGAAGAGCAAAAGGTCATAATAAAATATAAAAAGAGGACACGTAATCCGCACACCCACCACATCGTCATGCAGGTTTCCCCAAAGGTGTGGGGAAGATTGACAAGTGCGGGGTACATGCACGTGGACCTGCAAAGGGTTCGGGTGGAGGACCAATCGCCACTGGTGCAGTGCTCCCAATGCCTAGGCTACGGGCACAGCAGGGGATTCTGCAGGGAGAAGGAGCCCACGTGCAGCCACTGTGGTAACGCAGGACATATTGTAATGGACTGCCCCACATGGACTGACGCGGGGGCCCCCCCTTCCTGCAGAAACTGCTGCAGAGCCCAGCTAACGCAGAAAGAGCACAACGCCTTTAGCTCCGACTGCCCGATCCGTAAAAAGTGGGACCGGCTAGCACGATCGACGGTCCAATACTGCTAAGGGCACCCCAAGCAATAATACACCCTACCGCGTGATTCAGGCGAATTTGCAAAGAAAAAGGCTTGCAACCGAGGAAGTTCTAATCGAAGCAAGCAAGAGAAAAACTGCCATAGCCTTATTGCAAGAACCTTATGTAGGTGCCGGACCGGGAATGAAGACGCGAGGAGGAACGAGGATCTACCAGAATACCGGTCAGGATACTGTCAAGGCTGCAATCGCCATCTTTGATCCAAACCTTGACGTCATCCAACACCCAGAACTAACCACCAACAACATCGTGGTGGTGGAAGTCAAGACCGAAGCATGGAAGATAACCCTCGTGTCCTTCTATTTTGAGCCGGACCAACAAATCGAACCCTACCTAGAACATATCAAAAAGGTACTTAACATGTCCAGAGGCAGAAAGATCCTTATTGGAGGAGATGCAAACGCCAAAAGCACGTGGTGGGGAGTACGCAGATAGATAACAGGGGTGTGGAGATGGTAGGAATGCTACACGAGAGCAACCTCCACATTTTAAACGGCGGCAACATACCCACATTTGACACCATCAGAGGGGGCAAAAGATACTCAAGCTACGTAGACATCACGGCATGCACAGAGGACCTGCTGAGCTTCATAGACAGGTGGCGTGTAGAAGAGGATCTGACGAGCTCGGACCACAATGGCATAAGCTTCAGTATAAATCTGAAAAAATCAAAAGGTATAAAGATAGAAAGAACTACAAGAAAATACAACTCTAAAAAAGCAGACTGGCAAAAATTTAAAAATCAACTAAACGAAATTAATATAGAAAATGAAATAAACTTAGAACTAGTAAATAAAATAAATAATAAAATACATATAGATGAAATAGCAAATAGATATAATAAAGCAATACAAGAGGCATGCAACAAATCCATGCCCATAATAAAAAAGAAAAATATACTTACCTTACCATGGTGGTCCGACGAGTTGGAGAAGATGAAGAAGCAGGTAGCCACGAAGAAACGCAGGATCCGATGCGCAGCGCAGCGTCGCAGAGCCGTCGTAGTCGAAGAGTACCTGAAACAAAAAAGAGAGTATGAAGCCGCCGTTTCAAATGCCCAGACGAGGTCATGGAAAGAGTTCTGCACACAGCAAGATCGCGAATCTGTATGGGACAGCATTTACAGAGTCATCAAACGCACATCCGCAAGAGAGGAGGATCAGATGTTGGTCAAAAATGGAGCACAGCTGGATGCAGATGGATCCGCAAAACATCTTGCGGCAACATTTTACCCGGAGGACCTTACGGAAGAAGACAATGCAACACACACTGAAACACGCAAAAAAGCAATGATCGCAAATGTGGAGACAAATGTTGACACATTTGACCCCCCATTCACTGGCACTGAATTGCGAATGGCTGTGGATGCATTCAACCCAAAAAAGGCTCCGGGGAGTGATGGACTTACAGCCGATATATGCAGGATAGCTATTCAGAATGATCCCAATCTGTACTTGGGCATTGTGAATAAATGTCTTGAACAAGGATCCTTTCCGAGTGATTGGAAGCGGGCAACGGTAGTGGTGCTCAAGAAGCCGGGCAAGACAGATTACTCGGCCTCCAAATCATACCGCCCGATTGGCCTGCTTCCGGTCCTCGGAAAGATCTACGAAAAGATGATAGTCGGGAGGCTCAAGTATCACCTGTTGCCTAAATTCAGTAGGTACCAATACGGGTTTATGCCCCAACGGAGTACTGAGGATTCACTCTTCGCCCTCGTAGATGATATTAGACTACAGATCAAAAACAAGAAGATAGTGACTTTGGTCTCCCTCGATATCGAGGGAGCTTTTGATAGTGCATGGTGGCCAGCCATCAAAGTAAGACTGAAGGAAGTAGGATGCCCTCTAAATATTAGGAGAGTCTTAGGCGACTATATGTCGGGTAGGAGCGTCGCGATCCGTTACGCGGGGGAGGAAGTCCACAGGGAAACCACGAAGGGATGTGTCCAGGGATCAATTGCTGGACCTATCCTGTGGAACCTACTGTTGGACCCTCTCCTAAAAGAACTAGAGAGTCGCGAAGTTAGGGTGCAGGCATTCGCCGATGACGTTGTGCTGTCTTTTGTGGGCAACACGTCCCTGGAAATATCCAACCAGGCTAATCCTGTTCTCGCCCGTGTTGAGGAGTGGGGTGTACAAAATAAGCTGAAGTTCGCAGCACACAAGACCAATTGTCTCACGCTCACCAAAAAGCTGAAATACGACACCCCTCGCCTCAACATGGGTGGAACGGTCATAGAACATAAGCCAGAAATAAAGATCCTGGGGCTTACAATTGACAGCCAACTAACCTTTAACTCCCATGTCGCAAATGTCTGCAAGAAAGCAGCTGGCTTCTACAAACAGCTCTCCAAAACCGCCAAAGTCAACTGGGGACTAAACCCAGAAATACAAAAAACAATTTACACAGCGGCAGTGGAACCTGTTGTGACATACGCGGCTGGCGTTTGGGCTACGGCCGCGGAGAAGATCTCTGCACGCAAACAGCTGGATATGTTACAGCGGGGCTTTGCACAGAAAATGTGTAAAGCATATCGCACAGTATCACTCAACTCTGCCTTGGTTCTGTCCGGAACGCTCCCACTGGACCTTCGAGTTAAAGAGGCAGCCGCCCTTTACAAGGCCAGAAGGGGGATCCCCCGGTCAGATCTCAGGGGTAGAGACATAGAAACTCCACATTCATTTTTACACACACCACACCCAGCAGAGCACAAAAACATTGACATCAAACACATCACCGAAGACGCACAGATACACGCACATACACACAACATTTACATTTACACAGACGGCAGTAAGATTGACGGCAAGGTGGGAGCGGCACTATCCCTGTGGGACGGAACTGCTGAAACCAAGGCCGTGAAACTTACTCTGCCGCCATACGCCACAGTATATCAAGCAGAGATACTAGCACTCAACAAAGCCTCGGAGGTGGTGCTGAGTAGAAGGGAAGTTTCCTTTGGAGTGTATAGCGATTCCATGGCAGCCTTGCAAACGGTCGTGAATGTCTCCTCCCTCCACTCCCTTGCGGTCAGCACAAGGCATAATCTTGGACTAGCTTTTAAACAGGGCAAGTCTGTTGACTTGTACTGGATAAAAGCACACGCGGGGCTAGAGGGAAACGAGAGGGCCGACCAGCTTGCCAAGGACGCAGCTCTACACTCCAAGAGAAAACCCGACTACGACAGGTGCCCTGTTTCCTTCGTCAAGCGACTCATCAGAGATGGGACGCTGGACGAATGGAACGAGAGATACCGGACAGGCACAACAGCCGAGGTTACCAAACTATTCTTTCCTGACATCACTGCCGCTTACAAAATCATGCGCCATATCACCCCCACACAACTCACCACACAGGTGTTCACAGGACATGGCGGGTTCTCAGCGTACTTAAATCGCTTTAAGTGCAAGGATAGCCCGTCGTGCGCCTGTGACCCAAATACAGACGAAACTCTCATACACATCCTCTCCGAGTGCCCTATACACACTTTGGAGAGGTACAACATCGAGGCCTACCTGGGCATCCAAGTCTTACCTAAAAATTTTGCAAAAATACTGGCTGGAGACAGTAGAGATAGAATTAAGTTTTTAGAATACTGCATAAAAGTGACAGACGCTGTCAGACTTAGAAATAAGATATAAAAGTAAAAAATGTAATAGGAATAAGATATTATAAGGGCAACATAAATATATTTGAAATATATTTATAGTTCCCTAAAAAGCATTAGTATATAAGTAAGTAATATAAGAATAAGTTTAAAAATGTATGTAAAACGAAAAAGTAAATAAAAAACTGTCTAAGGACCTAGAAAAGGCCACCAACACATAGCCATAGTAAAACAATAGCATAAGATTTAAATTAAACATAGATAATAGTAATGATGTAAAATAATGTTAAGAAAATGTAATAGAATTAAGCAATAATGTAAGAACAAAGAAAGTCCTGAGCCAACAGCTCTATGAAAAACTTATTTTCCCAAACTAGCGTAAGAATAAAAGATGTTAATTATAGTGTATTAAAATAGAATAGGAAACGGGAGTCCCACCCGTAAAAGAGCAAAAGATGATGAATGAATGTTAAGGATGAGGAATAAAAGTACGAGAGGAATAAATGCGAGAACTAGTATGAAAGAGATATAGTATATAACAACTCCGATCATGTTGGAGGAGAACTAGAAAAAAAAAAAAAAAAAAAAAAAAAAAAAAAAAAAAAAAAAAAAAAAAAAAAAAAAACCTAACCTAACCTAACCTAACCTAACCTAACCTTTTTTTTTTTTTTTTTGTTATCCCGGGGGAAACTTGCGTCCAAGTCATCCCGCGGAGAGCAATGTGCTCAACCCGCTGTCGGGGTATGTGGGGTTGGGCGATGGTCTGCCCGACCCACTAAAACCCCCGGGTGAATCTCAACAGGCCGACGTTTAGGCTGAGCGGAACCCATTAACTGATTTAGACCGCTACAGCCTATCGGAGACGCGATGGCGTTCCACTTGTTTTATAGCCCTTGTGGGCTTTATCGCATGGAAGTCGTGGGAGCGCTACGCTCCTTCATCATTGGCGATAAGCGCCAGGACAACCGGGCTTGCCGGCTGGTCCTCTATCTCCTCCGTCACGGGCATCCCGGTACCTCTCATAGGAGAGGCATTGGGGAGGTCGGCAACGGGAGATGTGGCAAGGGACGCCGGCCTGCGACCTATACCTAGGTACACCTCCGGCATCTCAAACTCCTCCTCCATGGCCTCTTCAGGTCCCCTCTCTACGGTCGTATTACCGAGGGGCGGGTTAACTCGTCCCCGGGTCGCCGGAGGGCCGCAGCTCCTACTTCCCATCATGTGCGCTGCCGGTCTTTCGTGAGAGAGACATATGGCGCACTTTGGCTCTCTGGAGCATTCCTTCTTTTTATGCCCTTCACGGCCACAGCGGTAGCATAGACTACTGCGGTCCGTTAATGATGGGCACCTTTCCCTCACATGTCCTATGCCCAAGCACCTGAAGCAGCGCATTGGGCGGGGCGCTAATGCCGTTACTTTGGCAAAACACCACCCGATTTTGAGTTGCCCAGCTCTGGCCAGTACCCTAGCGGCAGCCATTGGGCACCGGACCAATGTAGACCCGTCGCCACTGAGAGCATTGCGGATCGCCCCAACATTTACACTGCCTTCAGGGCAGCCCCCTTTGGTAGCAATAGCTGCGACCAGATCTTCACTCACGACATGGCTATCGAGACCCGAGACACGGAGTTCTGCACTCTTCTCGGGCCTGTCAATGACAGCGATGTCGGATATCACCCGCACGAGCCTTTCGGCAAGCAGGTCTGCCTTGGCCGCTGAGTCGGGTCCTGGCACCTCTAGTAGCTTTGCTCCAGTGGCCGCTACACGGAATTTCAGGCCATCTGTGATTCCGAGCTCCTCTAGATTTATGGCCTCCTTGGCCCGCTGTATGGCCTGGGCGTAGGTGGTCCCCCTTTCGGCCGCCTCTGGCCGGATCTTAATAACAATGGCCGCCGTCTTTGGGGGGACCAATCTAACCATCTTCTTTCCGACTGGTGGTCGTGGAACCGTCCTGTTAGAGGGGCGGGATGCCGGTTGCGATGAACGCTGCACAGCATCAGCCTTTTGGGTCAAACCAGGCGCCGGTTGCTGGACAAGACCCGTAGTCACAGCGGTCGTTGCCGAGGCCTTTCCTCTTCTCCTTTTCTTTCTGCCGACTGCCGGTGACCACTCATTCCCATCAGGAACCCGACTAGGTCCCGGCATGGGTGGAGGGGCAATGGCGTCAGCAGCACCAGCTGTAGCGGCCGCATATGTGCGAGCCGCCGCTCTCTTCTTAGGTGCAGCGGAGTTCGCCGCCTTGCGTCTGTCCGCAGCGAGCGTTGGACGCGTCCTCGCAGGAAGGGCTGGAAGTCGCTCCTCAAGGCCATCAAGCCTCGAGTTGAGGGCTCCCAGTGAAGTAGAGACAGAGCGCCTGATTTCATCAAGCGCCCTCTCCACTCCACTATTGTCAGTCGAGGGTGGGGGCAAGAGGTGCCGATCAGGCGACCTCCTTACCTCGGAGACAGACTGCCGAAGAGCATCGAGCTCCTTCTGCATCCGCTCCATGTCCGTCCTGAGCTTTTTATTCTCAGCGCTAATGCGCTCGTTTTCCTCCGTTACCGTCCTAGAAGAGAGGTTAGACAGGCACCTCATAAGGACGGCAGAGGCTCTATTCAACCGCCCCTGGTGAGAGCCTTTGAGGTTCCCGGAAGTCCGAGATACCTCACGCACCGCCTCGACACACAGCAGTCCAATCTCCTTGATTGACTCTGTGGTCTGTCCCCTGTCGTCATCTGCCGGGTCCCACTCAATTTTAGAGGCCAGCGCGCGCTCCATGTCCTCTTTGGCCTTCTTTAGCTGCTCCGCTAGCGTGACCCTGGGAGAGAGGGACTCCCTTGCCCTCCTTTCAAGGAAGTCGTTTCGAGAGCGCTCAATCGCCTCCTCTCCGACTTCAGCTCTGAACCGCTCTCCGTCTTTCCTCCAGCCCTCCCGTATGGCAGCACGGTGAGCCTCCTCTTCTTCCGCTTCCTCAATGAGCATGCGGTCCACTTCCTCCTCATAGGAGTGGAGTTCCTGCTGTCGCAACTCATCTTGCACAGACTTCAGGCCAACAGAGATGCCGGATTTACCCCTAGCACCGCGACCCCGACTTGCTGAGGAAACCTTCTGCGCAGAAGAAACCGCAGGCTCGTCCTCATCATCGTCAGAGTCGACAACGCGATCAGGGTACGGTCTCTTACGACCCACCGTAGCCCCATTCAACTCGCCATCCGAGTCACTTTGGGGGTCCAACTCCGAGACCACGGAAGTAGCCGCCGCAGGTCTTTGTTCCCTCTCCTTGCTAGGGGTAGCCTTCGCGGACTGAACCGCCGCATACCCCACGTCACAAACTCGTTTGTCCTCCTCGGACACCTTAACAACGAGCTCTCGCTCCTTCCCCTTGCCGAATCCACCTTCAGAAACCGGCACCTCCAACACCCTACTGCGCAGAACTTTGCCCCCCCCAGATACAAGGGGCATGCCCGGGGCCAACGAACCGGACGACTTAGCGCCTGGCTTGTTAGTCCCGGGGAGGGGTTCTCCCGCCTCCCGGCGGGTACCCTCCTGGGGTAATATGATTTTAGGTCTGCTGTCCATAGTGTGTTTTGGCAATTTGCGGGTTGCCATACCCCCCCTCACAGTGGCACTTTAGGGGCTGCCCTTCCCCGTTGGACCAAGAAGTCACCCACGCGTCGTCCACACGCCGAGGGCGCCCTATATACTGTCGGGGGCGGGAGGTACCGACAGGTTTTTAGCCGGTGTTCTCCGGGGTGTTATTGAGTTTTCCTTCTCTTGGCCGTTTGGCCTCCGGTCTGCCCAATCGCAGCGTACCCACGGCGCCAACGGTGGGGTCGTTGCCGCAAAAGGGCAGATAACGGCTTCGGGGCTGGCGTACACCCCGGTTGCACCGCTCTCACCGGTGCCCCCTTCCTCCCCGTGCGACCTGAGAACCTTTAAGAGGCGGCCGTCTTTTGTGGTACGACGCCCAGAAGGGACGCCGTCAGTAACTCCTCTCACTGTTCTGACGGAAAAGTGAGTTATGTGACCCAGAGTGGGCCACATATGGGAGCTGCAAGGCCCAGAAGGGACCCCGCCTAGTCAGATGTCAGCCGGCTGGGTCCAAGCGTCTACTACACGCCAGAGCGGGAGACTGTTGGAACCAGCCGTTGCCCAGGGTGCACCAACGTGGAGGTCATCTGACTCGCACCCCAACCTAACCTTTTTTTTTTTTTTTACCTGGGAAAATCTGCTTACAGACCGTCTCGACCGGGCTGTTGCAAGCGCCGGGAGGTGTGTGGGGATGGGCGATGTTCTGCCCGACCCACTAAAAACCCAGGGACATCCGTCGACCGCAGGGCGGGACCCCGAGCACTCGAGGAGTCTTTCACGGCCCGCCGCGGTGGTCCATTCGGACACGCCTTGAGGATGAACCTCTACTGAGTACTACCCCCGGATGCGGAAGGTAGCCTCGACACCTGGAGACTGTCGCGGGGAGTGTGAGGAAGGTGGTAGCCCTCACCCCCGCGACGGCTAGGACGGGTGCAACTGCCCGTGTAGCCGTCTCCGCCGACCCGTACGCCGACGCCTGTTAGCGTCCGCTAGGGGGTCAGCCTCCCTCTCGCGTTCGGCCTCTTCTTTGCGACGGATGACAATGTCGCAAAAAGAGACCACCGCGTCCCACGACCTCGTGGAGGAGACCATGGCGTTTGCCACGGCCTCAAGAGAGAGGTCGGTGCCAATCGCAGCCCGCAGATCTTGGCGCGGCTGCTCCCACTCCTGGCACGTTGCCAGCGTGTGTTCCGCCGTATCGGCGGCGGCACCACACTGGTGACATGCGGCGCTTTGCTCACGTCCAATTCTGCACAGGAAGCTGCCAAAGCAGCCATGGCCGCTGAGAACCTGTGTCAGTTGGAACGTGAGCACGCCCTCCTTGCGGTCGACCCATCTTTCCAAAACGGGCCGAACCGCTCCGATGGTCCAGTGGCCAGCGCTAGGATTTTCCAAGCGCTGGTACCATTGCAGCATAGCCGCACTTTTGGCGTCTTGCCGCCATCTAGCCACCTCCTCGGGAGCCGCTCCGTCCCGGCTCCGTGCATCCGCTCTCCGCCTGTATACGGACGTGAGCACCTCAGCTTCCAGCTCCCAAGGGGGAGTTCCGGCAAGCACGCATGCCGCCTCGAACGAGACCGTGCGATAGCCCCTTATTGCCCTAATCGCCATAGCCCGCTGCGGGCGACGCAGCAAGGCCTTGTTCTTGGCGTTTAGGGCATCGCTCCACACGGGCGCCCCATAGAGCGCCATCGACTTGACTACGTTGGTATAGAGTCGCCGAGCGCTCACGCTGGGGCCACCCAAGTTCGGCAGGAGCCGACCCAACGCCGCAGCCGTCTTCATAAGCTTCGGCGATTGTCGGCGGAAATGCTCTGAAAAATTCCACCGACTGTCGAGGTACAGCCCCAAGTACTTCATGTACTGGCTGACCTCGACACGGACACCGTCAATCGCAATATGTGCCCCCGGAGGCGGCTTTTTGCGAGCGCCATGGAAGCAAATCGCCTCTGTTTTTTCCACTGCGACTCTTAGGCCCAGCATGCCGATACGCCTGACAACATGGGTCGTACCAACTGACGCCAACCTGGCCGCATCGGGGAACTCCTCTGCACGCGCCGTAACGAGGGTATCATCGGCGTAACAGACCAGGCTGAGACCCCGTAATAGGGAGCCCCTTAACGCCCAGTCATACCCAACGTTCCACAGAAGCGGGCCCAACACCGACCCCTGTGGAACACCGCACGTGACAGACCGACTACGCAGCACTCCATCCCTGTCCTGGTATACGACTTTTCGCCCTCTCAAGTAGTCGTGGATGATCTTCCGCAGGTACAGGGGTGCACCGTGGTAGAGCAGCGCTTCGCCGATGCATTCAAAGGGGAGGCTGTTGAAGGCGTTGGCAATGTCCAAGGACACCGCCAATACCACCTCACCCTTTGACACTGCCTCCTGAGCCGACTCCTTAACGCTCAATATAGCGTCCACCGTGGACCTTCCCTCCCGAAATCCATACTGGCATGAAGCCAGGTCCGGACCAATGGTTTTCAGGTGGTCCACGATGCGGTGCGCCAGGACCCGCTCGAACAGTTTCCCGGCTTCGTCCAAGAGGACAATGGGCCGGTACGCTGACGGCGAGTCTAAGGGGCGCCCATCTTTAAGGAGGAGGACCAGCCGGCCCGTCTTCCACTTAGTGGGAAACCGTCCCGTGGAGAGACAAAGATCCAAGAGACCGCGGAACCTCTCCTCCATCTGCTCCTCAGCCAGCACCCATGCACGACCGGGGATGCCATCTGGCCCAGGGGCTGTCTTCTTAGCCCGGAGACGCAGGAACGCTGCTCCCAGTTCCCCAGATGTTATTGGCGGAATCTGGGCAGCAGCTGGTTGTTCAGCCTGCGTCAAATGGCGGCACATATTGGGCGGCACGAATGCGCCGCGCTCCGGGAAAAGAGAGCCAACCACAGACTCCAGAAGCGATGGCTCAAGTGTCTCGGTCAACGGGGGCCCAACGTTTCGGAGCTTGCCCCTAATCGAACGATAGGGGCGCCCCCATGGGTCCCTGTTGAGCTCCTCGAGCATCTCCTCGTGAGCCGAATCTTTAGCCTTGCAGATGGCGATCTTAAGGGCTTCCTTGGCCTCCTTGTAGGCATTGCGGAGGACCAGCTCGGCAGCCTCATTGCGCCTACGTCGCCTGCGCTGGTTCGTGTATTCCCGGCGAGCGGCAATACACTCTACGCGAAGGGTGGCCAGATCTTGTGACCACCAGTACACTTCGCGTCTTGGAGGGCGCGGGCCAGCTCTAGGCATGGCGGCATTGCACACCTCCGTCATGGCCTCCGCAAGCCACTGTGCCCCTTCATCGACATTGGTCGGTGGAGACGCAGGCTGGAACCAGACTTGAACCATCGCAGCTTCGATGAGCAACCCCTTGTCCATCTTTGTCAAGGCCCATCGCGGGAACGGAGACGCATTTGGCGCTCGACGCACTCTGGAACCCTGAGAGGGGGAGAGGTCGAACCTGATGTAACGGTGGTCCGACAAAGTCTCTACCCCCTCCAGGACGGTCCAACCGGACACTCGCTGGGCGACTGCAGGGGATGCGAACGATAGATCCACGATCGACCCGCCCTGCAGTCTGGCACAGGTGTTAATGTTGCCCCTGTTCAGTAGGCATAGTCCAGAGGACACTGCCCACTCGTCCACCGCGTCGCCACGCTGGTCGGAGACCGGAGAGCCCCAGGACGTGGATTTGGCGTTAAAATCCCCGAGAACGACGACTGACGAAGTTGGGACTCGGTTGACAATTGTCCCTAGAAGGTCGATGAACGACTCGAACTCCGCCAGTGTCTTGTTCGGGGAAAAGTAGACGCCAACCACAAACACTTCGCCCCACTTCGCAACGACGAAGCCCGCACCGCGCTCATAGAGCGAGATTGGAGGGGACGTCGTAGAACCACCGATTATTGCGACCGAGCCTTTTGTGTCCGCAACCCAGTTGGAACGGGTTGGTATGTAGTAAGGCTCGGCCGCCACCGCAATGTCTATGGACCACTCTGCCATGGATTGCACGAAGAGATCCTGTGCACCGGCAGCGTGGTTTAGGTTCGCCTGTAGAAGATGACGTGTAGACGAACTAGACATTAGCGGTGTCCATTGCGTCTACGCGAGGCGTTTGCTTTATGCCTTCTGAAGGTCGGGTCTCGGCATTGCCGGCCGCCTTCTTCCTTCGCGGTGGGGAGCAAGATTTACTCCCCACAATGTGGTTCGCAGGGCGCTTCGCATCCGCACAGAGAGGGCACTGCGGTTTGGCGTGGCAGGACGATGCGATGTGTCCAGCCTTACCGCAGCGATAGCAAAGCTCGCTGCGGTCAATCTGGGCCACACATCGCGCCTGAGTGTGCCCTTTTTCGAGGCACCGGAAACATTTCATAGGCCGTGCCTCTAGCGCCTCTACCGGGGCAAAGCCCCACCCGACAACGATACGGCCTGCGCCGATCACCACCTTAGCGGCAGGTATGGGGCATTGCACGAAGAGCGTGTTCATGCCACCAGGACCTTTCCTAAGGCTGCCAACCTTGATGGAATCGGCTGGACAGCCCCCCAAGCTCGCCACCGCATTCACCACGTGCTCAGGCCGGACCATGTCGCCAAGCATCGTAACCCTGAGGTCTGCGAGCTTAAGAGGACGGGCGACTCTAGCGACGTCGCCGACAGCGTCTCTGAGTCTGCCAGCCAGTTGGTCGGCCTGCTCATCAGTCGCAGTAGTCGGCAAGTGGAGGATACGACCACCTGTCGCTGACTCCCTGAAGTGGACATATTCAATGCCCAAATCAGCCGGCACTACGCTCTCCTGCGCCTTCCGCAGAATGTCGGCAAACGTGATGCCTCTCTCCGCTGCCTCCGGCTGGATATTCAAGACTACGGCCGCAGATCTTGGTGGCCGTAGTTTGGGCTTCCTCTTGCGGGCAGGAGCCTGCCGTTTGGCCTGCTTGCCCTGGGAGTTCGGCTGCGACTTGGGCGGCGCCTTACTCCTAGCCTTACGCCTGGCCTTGCGGCCTCCGACCACAGGAGTCCATTCCTCCTCGGCCGTAAAATTCCTAGTCGGATTTGACTTCGGATTAGCCGTCTTAGGGGGGGCAGGTGCCGATGCGGCCTTAGCAGCCTTAGCCCCCTTGCCGGGCTTGTTGCCTCCCTGAGGTGCTGCCTTAACAGCGGGAGGCTTCTCCACATGTCCCGATGAACGGGGAACGGTCGCCGACGCGTATGTTGCCTTAGCAGCATTAGCCTTATTTTTGGCGTCCGCCGCAAGCGGCGGGCGCAGACGCGGCTCAGGAGGCAGCCTTGCCTCGATCGACTCGAGCCGCGTCGACAGCATGAAGCCAACCTGCCGCATGACCTCACCCATTAGGGTTTGGTCGACTTCAGGAAGGGGTGGGGGCTGTTTTTCTGCCCTAACCTTCGCCTTCGGCTTGGTCTTCACCACCTTCGGATTCTTGTCCAGATTAGGGACCGAGCGTGTGATCGCTGGTGGGTCCGGAACCACCTCCATGTCTTCCTCCATGCCTGAGTAAGGCGTTACCACAGGACGGTAACACTTACTGTGGAGGTGCTCCACCGTGGCGTTTAATGTAGCCATGTCCTCCTTGAGGCTTGCCACCTCCTCACTAAGGCGTCGGTTTTCTGCCTTAAGGGCCTCGGTCTCCTCAGTGACCGTGCGGAGACGCAACAGGTCAACGTTCTGCTTGTAGGAGGCAGCGACATCCCGAAGGGCCTTTTGGTAGGTCCCTTTCAGGTGACCAGATGTAGCGGCCACGTGGAGCAGCAGGGCCACATCATCCTCCGCCTGCCGCACCACGACCTGTGCTTGTGCCTCCTTGTCTTTGTCGAGTCCACTCACGAGCTCGACTCCGCTGGCCCTGGTTGCGTACGTCTTGCGAGCCATCTCGGCGCATTCTTTCTCGGCCTGAAGTTCGAGTTCGCGGCGCTGAGCCTCGACATACTCGTTTTTGGCCTTGGCCCATCCGACATATTGGCCCGTGGTCGGAGGACGACCACGACCTCTGCGCCCAGACGGACCGGACATCACCTTGGGCGCCGAGCGAACTGAGTCGTTGTCAGACTCAGAAGACAAGTCCGCTCGGGGCCTCTTTGTTCCTGTCAGAGTCGACGATGAGGAATCGGACAGCTGGTCGTCCTCTTCCCCTGCCGACAAAAAGACAGTGGCATCCACCTTAGTGCCACCACGACGACGGCTGCGACTGCGACTGCGATCGGCAGAACGCATGCTCTCTAAGTCGAGCCGCGTCAGAGAGACGCTTAGGGCCTTGGCCTTGCGACTAGACCCATCTTCCACCTTGCCCATTGAGGGCTTTTCAATGTCCTTATGGGACAGAACACCTCGGCCCGATCTTCTGGGCCTCTCCTTCACCTCCTTGTCCTTGCTGGACTTCGCGCTTGAAGCGCTACAAACTTCCACGTCCTTCTCGTTAGAGTCGGACACACTTCCACTACCCACGACGGACCTGGAATCAGGCTCCGCCGACTTCTCCGAAACGTCAAAAAAGTTATTGTTCATTCTGTACACTTAACCCACACCCCAACCTAACCTAACCTTTTTTTTTTTTTTTTTTTGACGGAGTGGAAATCTGCTAACAGACGCATCAGCGGGCAAAAGGGGTCCCGCTGTCCCGCTGGCTGTACGAGGCTCTTGCTAAGACTCTGTTCCAGGGCCGAAGCCCTAGAGAAAGCGAGTATAGGCCGACTCGGTAAAACCACTCCGATGTCCTCTCGTCACCTTGGAACCAGCAAACCAGCGATCATCGCGTCGTCCTCATCTGAAGAGGACGCATCGAACGCCGGCATGCCGGAGCCTGACGAGGTCATGGGAACCCTTTCGGACACTTCCACAACCCCGTCGGTTTGCTCGCCCTGTAGATGGGCGAGCCCCTCTCCCGCCCCTGGTGGGGGGCGGGTGACCACCCTCGAAAACGATGGGCGGACACACCTGACCCGTCCTTACAGACGGGTCGCCGACGCGCCGGGACATACGGAGCGTCGGCCCTCAGTGGGGACCCGTGCAATGCACGGTCAAAGCCCCCCCTAGAGCTCGGACCGCGCTGGTTCCCCACAGGAGGCGTCTGCGGCGGCACGGATCTGCCAGAGGGCCATGCCCCCCGGCCCGCTCCGCGCCCTCCGCTGACCACCTCCCCAGGACCCCTCGCCACCGAGCATGGACAGAACCACGGTCGGCAGAGAGAGGTCCGCGCCAATCACAGCGACCAATGCGGAGCGCAGGACATCGAACGCAGAGCACACCACTAGGGCGCGCTGTGCCGCGTCCCCCGCCGCCCCGCAACGGTGGCACCGCGGGGTCAGCCCTCTCCCGATCCGGTGCAAACAGCGTCCGAACAAACCATGTCCAGACAGTATCCGCATCAGATGGTACGCGAGCGACCCATGGCGCCGCTCCGCCCATGCCCAGAGGACGGGACGCAAGGCCTCCAGACCACGCATTCGCGCAGCCGAGACCCCTTGCCCAGACCCCCAAACTATAGGCGGAACATCTCCTCTCGTGCTCCCTCAAGAGCAGAGCGCCTCCCTTGGGGGCCAGGCGACCGCCGCCGGCCCCCTTCTCCGCTCGCTGCCGCTGCTTTCGCTGGTAGACGAAAAGAGACAACAAATCGCGAAGCCCGCCTGCCCTTCTTTGGTGACCCGGACCCCGACTCAGCTTCCGACTCCGACCACGAATCTGACCCGACTCGGACTCCGACCCTCATAAACATTTCCCAACCCTCGACACTCGGCACTCGATGCTCGACACTCGACGTTCGACGTTCGATACCCGAAGTCGTGTCCTACAACAAAGAACCCACAAAGACGACGCTCAGAAGGAGCGCCGCCGAGACTCCTCTCAAAGCTGCTCAGAAGGTGCAGTGAGTTGAGCGGCCCAGAGTAAGCACGCACATAGGAGAGGCAGGGCTCCCAAAGGGGGCTCCTGCCTTGCCAGATGTTAGCCGACTGGGTCCAACTTTCTCCAACGGAGGCCGTTGGAACCACTCGTTGCCCAGGATGCACCACGTGGAGGTATCTGACTCGCACCCCAACCTAACCTAACCTAACCTAACCTAACCTAACCTAACCTAACCTAACCTAACCTAACCTAACCTAACCTAACCTAACCTAACCTAACCTAACCTAACCTTTTTTTTTTTTTTTTTTTTTTAACGGAGTGAAAGATCTGCAAACAGACGCATCAGCGGGCAGTGAGGGGTCCCGCTGGCTGTCCGAGGATGGCCAAGACTCTGTTCCAGGGCCGAAGCCCTAGAAAAAGCGAGCCGTGGCCGACTCGGTAAAAAACACTCCGATGTCCTCTCGTCACCTTGGGACCAGCAAACCGGCGATCATCGCGTCGTCCTCATCTGAGGAGGACGCATCGAACGCCGGCATGGTGGGGCCTGACGAGGTCATGGGAACCCTTTCGGACACTTCCACAACCCCGTCGGTGACTGCTCGCCCTGTATACGGGCGAGCCCCTCCTCCGCCCCTGATGGGGGCGGGTGACCGCCCTCGAAAACGATGGGCGGACACACTTGACCCGTCATTTGGTGAGACGGGTCGCCGACGCGCCGGGACATACGGAGCGTCGGCCCTCAGTGGGGACCTGTGCAATGCACGGTCGGAGCCCCCCCTAGGGCTCGGACCGCGCTGGTTCCCCACCGGATGGAGAAGGCGCTGGTATTGCCGCCTTCTCCGCAGGAGGCGTCTGCGGCGGCACGGATTTGCCAGGGGGTCATCCTCCCTGGCCCGTTCCGCCTCCTCCTTCAGCGTCATGACGTCGACGCAGAAGGAGTTGACCGCCTCCCAGGACCCCTCGCTACCGAGCATGGACAGAACCACGGTCGGCAGGGAGAGGTCCGCGCCAATCACAGTGACCAATGCGGAGCGCTGGACACCGAACGCAGAGCACACCGTTAGGGTGTGTTGCGCCGTGTCCTCCGCCGCTCCGCAATGGTGGCACTGTGGGGTCGGCTCTCTTCCGATCCGGTGCAAATAGCGTCCGAACGAACCATGTCCGGACAGTATTTGCACCAGATGGTATGTGAGCGACCCATGGCGCCGCTCCGCCCACGCCTTGAGGACGGGGCGTAGGGCCTCGAGGCTACGCGTTTGCGTAGCTGAGGCCCCTTCGCCCAGGTCCTCGGACCATAGGCGGAACATCTCCTCGCGCGCTCCATCGAGCGCAGCACGCCTCTCTTGGGGGGCCAGTCGATCGCCACTGGCCCTCTCCTCCGCTCGCTGCCGGTACGCTGCAGCGAGCACCTCCGCCACCAGCTCCCACGGGGGCGTCCCCGCGAGAGCGCACGCCACTTTCCGGGACACCGTTCGGTAGCCCCGGATCGCCCGCAGCGCCATTGCGCGCTGGGCCCGCTGGAGAGAGGCGGTCGCGTGTGGGCTTAGACAGTCAGCCCACACCGGCGCCCCATACAGTGCCATAGAGCGGACGATGCCGCCGTAGAGTCGGCGGCACGCCACGCTCGGGCCCCCCACGTTGGGCAAGAGACGCCCGAGGGCGTCTGCTGCTCCCAGCAGCCGGGGCTCGAGGAGCTTGAAGTGCTCCTCGAAACCCCACCGCCCATCGATCACCAGCCCCAGATACTTCATCTGGGGCTTCAGACCGACCCTCTCGCCCTCCACAACGATCGACGCGCCCGCTGACGGCCGTCTCCGAGGCCCATGGAACACCATGGCCTCGGTCTTGTGGAGGGCTACCTCCAAGCCCAACGTCCGTATCCGCCGCACGATATGGCTGACGAACACGGACGCCAGGCGCTGGACATCCTCCAGCCGCGTCCCCCGGACGGTGACGAGCGTGTCGTCTGCATAGCAGAACGACCGCACCATCGGGGGGAGGCCACACCGGAGGACGTAGTCGTAACCGACGTTCCACAACAGGGGGCCGAGGACCGACCCCTGTGGAACGCCGCGGGACACCCTGTGACGGCCAAGCTCGCCGCCACGTCCCACGTACGCTACGTCCCGGTCCCTCAAATAGTCTCCCACTATTCGGCGCAGATATGGAGGCATTTGATGGAAAAGAAGCGCCTCCATGATGACGCCGAAGGGGAGACTATTGAAAGCGTTGCGGATGTCCAGCGACACCGCCAACACCATCTCCCGCCTCTCAACGGACTCTTCTACAAGAGTCCGAAGATCAGACAGGGCGTCAATTGTCGACCGCCCTGTCCGGAAGCCGTATTGGGCCTCGGAGAGGTCGGGGCCCGTTCCCCCTCCCAGCTGCTGGACTATTCGGGAAGCGATGATCTTCTCGAAGACCTTCCCGATTTCATCCAGCAGCACAATGGGGCGATATGCCGAGGGGTCATCCGCCGGACGCCCCTCTTTGCGTAGCAGGCATAGCGCCCCCTCCTTCCATACTTTTGGGAACTGTGCGAACTTCAAACTAGCGTCGCACAGTTCCCTGGCCCTGGCCCCTAGATGTTTTAGGGCCAGGTCCAGTACCCGCTTCGGGACGCCGTCAGGTCCCGGTGCCGTCTTACGCCCCTTAAGACGGGCGACGGCGTCCTTCCACTCCTCCTCATCAATAAGAGGAGGGGGATCGCTCTCTCCCTCCTCGTCCGGAGCTGGCGGGGCCATCCGAGGGGGAACAAAACCCTCCTCGGCCGGGGGAAACAATCCCCCGATGACCGACCCCAGGAGGTCGGGATCCATCGTCTCCGTAATGGGCGTGCCGCGCGCTTTCAGCTGGTTGCGCGCCAGCTTATACGGCCGCCCCCACGGATCCCGATCCAGACCCTGCAACTGCTCTTCTCTGGATACCTCCTTTGAGGAGGCAATCGCAGTCTGCAGGGTCTTCTTCGACTGCCTGTACAGCTCGTACAGGCGGTCTTCCTCCTGGAGGTCCCTCACGCGGCGCCGGCGGGCCCTAGTGTAGGCCCGCCTTTGGACACTGCAGTCATCCCTCATGACTGCAATGTCCTGGGACCACCAGTGAACTTCACGGCGGTCCCGCGGAGGCTGCGCCCGAGGCATAGAAGCCTGGCACACCTCCGTTAAAGCGCCGCGGAGACGGCGAGCTGATTCGTCGACGTCCGGACCGGACATCGGACGCGAGAACCAGTCTTCAAAGATCGCCGTCTCGTTCGCCAGCTCCGGCTTGAGCCTGCTGAGCGCCCAGCGAGGAGGCCGTTCACAGCTTGTGGGCTGTGGGGGCCCTTGGTGCAGGGTGGAGCTCTCGAATCGGATGTATCGATGATCCGAGAGAGTCTCCACGTCCTGCACTACCCTCCAGCCGCTGATCGTGCGCGCGAGGGCTGGGGTGGCGAACGACACGTCCACCACCGAGCCTCCATTGTGCCGCACGCACGTGTGGACTGCGCCCCTGTTGAGGAGCGACAGCCCAGCAGCGGCTGCCCACTGTTCCACAGCCTGGCCCCTCTGGTCGGTCGCTGGACAACCCCAGACGACCGACTTGGCGTTCAGGTCTCCAAGGACGAGAACCTGACGCGGGGCCGCCCTCCTGATGGCTACGCCGACGACGTCCAGAAAACTCTGGAAGTCGGCGAGCGGTCTGTTTGGGGAAAAGTAGACCGACACTACTACTATTTCTCCCCAAACGACCGCCGCGTACCCAGCACCCCGCTCATAGATTGAGGGGGGTGTGTAACCTGGGGCCGCGCGCACCATCACGGCGACAGAGTCGCATGTGTCCCCCACCCAATTGGGCTGGTTGGGGATGAAGTACGGCTCTGACACCGCCGCCACGTCCACTGACCACTCCGCCAGGCTCTGGTGTAGCAGATCCTGAGCCCTGGTAGAGTGGTTCAGGTTCACCTGAAGGAAGTTGATATGAGGTCGTCCCGACATTACTCGACCGTCATATCAACCTCCTCGGGCCCCGTTTGGGGCGCCCTCTGTGTGGCGGGGGCGGCCTGGCGAGCTGGGCGCGCCGGCAATTTGCCCTTGGCCAGGGGAGGCTTACAACTACGCCCCCCCATTACGTGGCCTGCCGGTCGTTTGGCAGTGGCACACACGGCACAGTGGGGCTTCGCGCTACATTCGTAGCCCCTGTGCCCCTCCTTACCGCACCGGTAGCAAAGGTTGCTCCGGTCGGTCTTTGAAGGGCAGCTCGCTCTTGCGTGCCCCACCTGCATACACCGGAAGCACCGGTCGGAACGGGCTTCCAGTGCTCTGACGCTGGCCGCACTGAACCCTATCAGCAGGCGGCCGGCGTCCACGACCTTCTTGGCAGCGGCGACCGGGCACGACACCACCGTCGAGCCAAAGCCGTCTGGGCCGTAGCGGATGGGGCGCACTTTCACGGCGTCCACACCACATCCACCTTTGGCCGCGATCTTTGCGGCCAAGTGCGCCTCCATCACCGATTCATCCAGGCCGCCCACCCTCAATTCTGCCGTTTTGGTGGGCCGGATGACGGTGGCCATGCCTTCAAGGGCCTCCCTCATTTTGCCGGCCAACTGGTCGGCCTTCTCCGCAGAGGCCTTGCCCGAGATCTCTATGATCTTGGACCCGGTCATGGTATTTCGACACCGACGGTTTGGAATGTCCATCCCGTCGATGTCGACCGAGTCTCGGGCTTTGGCCAGCGCGTCGGCGTAGGTGACCCCCTTCTCGACCGCTTCGGGAGTAAGGGTCACTACCACTGCCGCCGACTTCGGCGCGACCAGCTTGGTCTTCCGACCGGTCTTACGGGCCTTCCTAGCAGGAGCAGTGGCGGGCGGGGCTGAGGTATTAGTAGGCCCCCGCCGAGGCGCCTTCTGCTGCTTGGCCGCCGCCGAGTAGGATTGGCGGGGCGTGGCCTGTTCCGGAGGGGCCGATGTCTTGGCTTTCCTCCTCCTCCTTTGGCGCTTCTTGCGCGACTCCTGCGTCGTCCATTCCGGTCCTGCCTCGACCGGGGGAGGCGCTTTTGCAGCACCCCGGGAGGTGGACGAAACGACCGCAGGAGGTCCGGCTTTTTTCGCCAGCTTTGACGGGGGATCCGGTTTTTTGGTCACCACCTTGCCCTGTTTTGCCGGCATGGCTGGTTTAGCCGGCTTGGCCTTCCCCTTAGTGATGGGGGGCGTGGGCACTGCTGTTGCTTTGCGGTCCGCCGCAAGCGGCGGTCGCAGGCTCTTGGCCGGCAGCAGGCGGCTCTCCAAACCCTCCAGGCGAGCATTTAGCATAGCCCCGAAAGTTCGGGCCAGCTTTGCTTCGAAAGCCTGAAGAGCGTCCGGCTCATCAACCGCAGCCTTCGTCCTGGCACGGCCAGCTGTCTCCCGCACGGTGACAATCGGGGAGAGGGGCCTTGGAGGAGGACAGTCCATCTCCATGGAATCCATTGTCTGTGGGACCTTGGGGAGCGTAGGGGGAGAAGATCCGGGCTTCCTCCCGCTCTTGAGGTCCCTAACCTCGGCAGACAGAACTGCCACGCTCTTTGTGAGGTCCGCCAGCTGCTGCTGCAGCCTCACGTTCTCCGCCTTTAAAATACGTGTGTCCTCCGAGATGGATTTGGAGGACACTTCGCGGAAACAGTCCAGGATAGATTGCGCCGACTTTTTCAGCGCCTTCTGGAAGGGGCCCTGGAGGTGCGATGACTTCCTCGCAACCTCCGCTATAACCGCACAGTCCGCCTTCACCACCTCCTCGATATCGAGGGCGGTCTTCAGGTCCGGATCTGTGGGTAGGGCCTCATCTTCCGTCCGACTGGCGTAGTAGGACGCTCGGGTTTCAATGGCGCGGTGCTCCATGACAGCCACCTCCCGGTCCAGCGCGATCTGCTGCTCCTCACGCTTTGCAGCGTTGAGCTCGCGCTTGGCCTGGGCAAGGCCGACATACTCCCCAGTGGTGGGAGGTCTCCCGCGACCGCGCGGAACCGTCTTCTTTGTCGGACCGTTCTCCGACGAGTCCGAATTAGACTCATTGCTTTTGTCCCCCTTAGATGGTTTAGGGGGACGCTTCCTCTTTAAAGGGCCAGTGAGGGTGTCGGTGCTGACACAACTGTCGTCCGACATCTCGCTGCACTGGTCCTGGTTCTTCCGTCCTCGTGTGGGATAAGGGGAGGTGCGGGATTCGCTCCTGCTGCTGCTGCTGCGAACCGACAATGCCGGCGAGCTTGCCCGACTCCCCTTTCGGTAATAGTCCGATCTTGATTTTAGGACGGAGTCCACGGCCGATCTCATTGAGACCGCCGACGAGTCGGACTCGACGTCCTTTTCACCATCACCAAGTGCAGCGGGCAGAACCACCACACTTTCTCCCTTCACCGCCGAGCTCACTGAAGAGCTGCGCGATCGCGCGGCAGTCGGCGTAGAAACGCCATCCCTCTTCTTCTGAGTGTCGGGCGTCTTAAACATTAGTTTAAGTCCGACCAACGACTCCCTCTCACCGGTAGCCTGCTTTCCAACTGCCGGCCCGGATACCGGCAGTGGCCTGCTCTCAACAGGTTCGCATCTCCCTTCCTTCCCTCTTGCGCCCACTTGCGCAATCACGCCAGGTAGAATTTTGCCCCCCCCAGAAACGGTGGGGCAGCCTGAGACCGAAACGGTCTCAGGGAGGGATTCTCCCGCCTCCCGGCGGGTACCCTCCTGGGGTAGTGTGTATTTAATCCTACTTGTCATGATGGTTTTTGACAATTTGCGGGTTGTCATCCCCCTCCAAACGATGGCACTTTAGGGGCTGCCCTTCCCCGGACCAAAAGAAGTCACCCACGCGTCGTCCACACGCCGAGGGCGCCCTATATACTGTCGGGGGCGGGAGGTACCGACAGGTTTTTAGCCGGTGTTCTCCGGGGTGTTATTGAGTTTTCCTTCTCTTGGCCGTTTGGCCTCCGGTCTGCCCGATCGCAGCGTACCCACGGCGCCAAAGGTGGGGTCGTTGCCGCAAAAGGGCAGATAACGACTTCGGGGTTGGCGTACACCCCGGTTGCACCGCTCTCACCGGTGCCCCCTTCCCCCCCGTGCGACCTGATAACCCTTAAGGGGCGGCCGTCTTTGTGTTACTCCTCTCAAAGCTGCTCAGAAGGAGCAGCGAGCTGTGCGGCCCAAAGTAGGCACGCACATAGGAGTTGCAGGGCCCAGAAGGGGCTCCCGCCTTGCCAGATGTTAGCCGATTGGGCCCAACCTTCTCCGAACGGAGAATGTTGGAACCACTCGTTGCCCAGGATGCACCACGTGGAGGTATCTGACTCGCACCCCAACCTAACCTAACCTAACCTAACCTAACCTAACCTAACCTAACCTAACCTAACCTTTTTTTTTTTTTTTTTTTTTTTTTTTTTTTTTCCCAGGGGAAACTTGCTACCAAGTTCCCGTAGACTGGGGCGACCTACGGGATATGTGGGGTTGGCCTAAAAGCGGCCGACCCACTAAAACCCCTGGGGAAACCTCACACCGATAATGTGGTTAGCGCGGGAGCTGTCCGAAGATATTGTTCCGCGCCTTCCACCGGCTACGCTGTAAGCGTCCCTCAGCTGACCTATGTGCCCCAGGTCAGCGAGGCCCCCCGGACGTGGGGGGGCCGGTCTTCGGTGTGGGTTTCACTGCGGCTTTGAACCGCCCGTCTGGTGCGCGTGGTCTGGCCCACGCAGGAGTGATGGACCCGCTCGGGCCTTCGCCCGGGTCCTCCACCTCTACCACCCTACCGCCTTCCGACCCTGTGTCTCTCGAGAGAGAGACATTGGGGTGGTCGGTCGTAGGGACTTTAGGAGACGGGAGTGGCTCCTCCACCGTCTCCATCACCTCCTCTTCTCCCACCTGACGGGGGACAGTCTCGGCAGTCCTGGTTACCAGGCCCTTGGCCCTGGTGGCGGGGGGACTGCAGCCCCTGCCACCCATCACATGCCCATGGGGCTTGCCGGCGTCAGCACAAACTTCACAACGAGGCACTTTAGTTGTGCACTCCACCATCTTGTGCCCAGCTCGACCACAGCGGAAACAAAGTCCGCTGCGGTCGGTTTGTGCCGGACATCTTGGCCTGGCATGGCCCACACCCAAACATCGGAAGCACCGAAGCGGGCGGGGCTCAAGGGCCACCACCGAGGCAAAGCTCCAGCCCAGGAACAATTTGCCGACGGAGACCAGCGACTTCGCCGCTCTCATGGGGCAACGCACTATCGCCGAACCTGCATAGTCGGGGCCCCTTCTGATGGCCCCCACCCTCACGCTCTCAATGGAGCACCCCAACTTAAGTGCCACTGTCGCGGCGACGTTCTCGGACGTGGCATACTCGTCCAATCCAGAGATGCGCAGCTCCGCGCTCTTCTCCGGACGGACGATCGTTGCCACGTCCCCCAGCTCCTGCTCAAGCCTTATGGCGAGCTTATCGGCCTTCGTGCCGCTCTCTGCCCCCGGGACCTCGAACAAGCGAGCACCCGTGGCAGACACCCTGGTCCGTACGCCCTCCTCGATGCCGAGCTCGGTGAGCGGAATGGCCTGTATGGCCCTGGCGATCACCTGGCTGTATGTCACCCCGTTCGTGATGGCCTCCGGCCTTAGCTGCAGCACGACGGCTGCAGATGTGGGCGGTTTTAGCCTCCCTCCTCCTCCTCGTCTCCTCTTCCTACGACTCGGCGTCGCTCGCGGCACCTGCGGTGCGGAGCGGTCAAGCACCGTTGCAGGGCGAGTTGCCGAAGTCCTTGGTGGGAGAGGTCCCACTGGAGGGGTGCTTGTTGTTGCGGGCACTCCCTGTCCCTTCTTCCTCCTCCTGCCTCGCTTACCTGAGGGCACGTCCACCCACGGCTCGGGCAGAGCCGTTGGCGGTACGGAAGCCCTACTAGGACCCGGCTGGGACAAAGGTCCGCGAGGGGTCGTTTCTCCGGCTAGGTCGATGGGCAGGTCAACTGGAGTAATTGTCCTGCGCCAACAACGCGGTGACTCCGCTATGGGAGGGAAATCCTCCAGACTTGGGCGGCTCTCGGACACGAAACCAGGGCGCGTCTCGTGCGCAGCCAACCTAGCCTCCAGGCCGTCGAGTCTAGTGCCAATGGCACCGACAGAGGCGACCACGGTGCCCTTCAGCTCAGCGCAGATCGCCCGCATCTGCTGCTCCGGCAATGCTGGGGGAGGGGACCTTGTGCGAGTGCCCCTGACCTCTGCCAGCTCTTTCTTGAGGGCCTGCACCTCGGCGCTCAACCGTCCCACTTCGTCTCGAAGACGGGTATTCGCTACCTCGGTGCAGCGTGTCTCCGCCGAGGCCGACCTGGATGCCAGGTTCGAGAGGCACCTGCTCAAGGTCTTGGTCGACTCATTGAGCGCCCTCTGCATCCTCCCCTGGAGGTTTCCCGACTTGTGGGACACCTCCGCGATGATCCGAGCACATGCGTCTCCCAACATCTGAACCTCCACCGCCGTCATGGGGTCATCGGGACCAGACTCCCACCACACCTCTTTAGGAGGGTTTCGCACCTCCTCAACCACTGCTGACCTCCCTTTGGGGATGGTTTTGGAACCACGGCCCTTGCTGGTTCCCGTTCCCTCCTTAGCGGCTTCCTCTGGGGCAACCACCTCTACCCTTGCCACCGCTTTGGGAGAGCAGTACTGTCGGTAGTACTGCTCTATCAGCTCTTCGTACTCGGCCTCCTCGACAGACAGGACTAGCCGATTCTCCTGTTCGGACCGCTTCCTCCGCGCCTGCTGCTCGGATGTTACCTCGCAGCGATTACGGGCAGATCGGCCCCTAGCAACTGTCGAAACCTTGGCTCCGGAAGGCCTCGGCTCCGACTCCGACTGATGTTCGTCAGCCTCAACATCGATATCCGCAACGTCGTATCGCCGTTTCCGGCCGTCGACAGCTACGTCAATCATGGTCTCTTCCTCCTCGGACTCATCATCTGAATCCGGCACCGCCAACGCCTTCAGCACCCTGCTGCGCAGATCTTTGCCCCCCCCAGATACGAGGGGCTTGCCCGGGGCCAACGAGACAGACGACTTTGCGCCCGACTTGCCAGTCCCGGGGAGGGGTTCTCCCACCGGTCGGTGGGTACCCTCCTGGGGTATTACGTTTGTAGAACTGCTAGACATAATTGGGATTTGGCAATTTCCGGGTTGCCATTCCCCCCCTCACTATGGCACTTTAGGGGCTGCCCTTCCCCGGACCAAAAAGTCACCCACGCGCCGTCCACACGCCGAGGGTGCCCTATATACTACGGAGGACGGGAGGTATCCGTAGGTTTTTAGCCGGTGTTCTCCGGGGTGTTAGTGAGTTTTCCTTCTCTTAACCTAACCTAACCTAACCTAACCTAACCTAACCTAACCTAACCTAACCTAACCTTTTTTTTTTTTTTTTTTTTTTTTTTTTTGACGGAGTGGAAATCTGCTAACAGACGCATCAGCGGGCAAAAGGGGTCCCGCTGTCCCGCTGGCTGTACGAGGCTCTTGCTAAGACTCTGTTCCAGGGCCGAAGCCCTAGAGAAAGCGAGTATAGGCCGACTCGGTAAAACCACTCCGATGTCCTCTCGTCACCTTGGAACCAGCAAACCAGCGATCATCGCGTCGTCCTCATCTGAGGAAGACGCATCGAACGCCGGAATGCCGGAGCCTGACGAGGTCATGGGAACCCTTTCGGACACTTCCACAACCCCGTCGGTTTGCTCGCCCAAATGGGCGAGCCCCTCTCCCGCCCCTGGTGGGGGGCGGGTGACCACCCTCGAAAACGATGGGCGGACACACCTGACCCGTCCTTACAGACGGGTCGCCGACGCGCCGGGACATACGGAGCGTCGGCCCTCAGTGGGGACCCGTGCAATGCACGGTCAAAGCCCCCCCTAGAGCTCGGACCGCGCTGGTTCCCCACAGGAGGCGTCTGCGGCGGCACGGATCTGCCAGAGGGCCATGCCCCCCGGCCCGCTCCGCGCCCTCCGCTGACCACCTCCCCAGGACCCCTCGCCACCGAGCATGGACAGAACCACGGTCGGCAGAGAGAGGTCCGCGCCAATCACAGCGACCAATGCGGAGCGCAGGACATCGAACGCAGAGCACACCACTAGGGCGCGCTGTGCCGCGTCCCCCGCCGCCCCGCAACGGTGGCACCGCGGGGTCAGCCCTCTCCCGATCCGGTGCAAACAGCGTCCGAACAAACCATGTCCAGACAGTATCCGCATCAGATGGTACGCGAGCGACCCATGGCGCCGCTCCGCCCATGCCCGGAGGACGGGACGCAAGGCCTCCAGACCACGCATTCGCGCAGCCGAGACCCCTTGCCCAGACCCCCAAACTATAGGCGGAACGCCTCCTCTCGTGCTCCCTCAAGAGCAGAGCGCCTCCCTTGGGGGCCAGGCGACCGCCGCCGGCCCCCTTCTCCGCTCTCTGTCGCTGCTTTCGCTGGTAGACGAAAAGACACAACAAATCGCGAAGCCCGCCTGCCCTTCTTTGGTGACCCGGACCCCGACTCAGCTTCCGACTCCGACCACGAATCTGACCCGACTCGGACTCCGACCCTCACATACACTTCCCAACCCTCGACACTCGGCACTCGATGCTCGACACTCGACGCTCGACGTTCGATACCCGAAGTCGTGTCCTACAACAAAAACCCACAAAGACGGCGCTCAGAAGGAGCGCCGCCGAGACTCCTCTCAAAGCTGCTCAGAAGGTGCAGCGAGTTGAGCGGCCCAGAGTAGGCACGCACATAGGAGAGGCAGGGCCCCCAAAGGGGGCTCCTGCCTTGCCAGATGTTAGCCGACTGGGTCCAACTTTCTCCAACGGAGGCCGTTGGAACCACTCGTTGCCCAGGATGCACCACGTGGAGGTATCTGACTCGCACCCCAACCTAACCTAACCTAACCTAACCTAACCTAACCTAACCTAACCTAACCTAACCTAACCTAACCTTTTTTTTTTTTTTTTTTTTTTAGACAGAGGAAAGCTTGTTGCCAAGTTTAATTGGGGCTCTCCCCTTCTGCTCTCGACGCAAGTCGGGAGAAGAAGGGGCCTACCCAATAAAAACCTCTGTATATCCCGCATACCGCACGAGTGGCTCGAGATCGTGTTCTACATGTCACCGAGTCCACTCAACGGATGTGCCGCCAGGGGGAGGAGATGCCCGGGGATATATGGGCAAATCCTCAAGGACGTTCATTGCCGTGCAAGGCAGACCACCCTGGTCCACTGGCAATGTTAGGGTGGTAGAAGGCGCGCAAAGCGGCGCCTCCTGACGCCTGTCCGTCTTCTGCGGATCTGGTCCGCCTCAGCATCGTTTTCACGACCTCGCTCCGCGGTTTCCTTTTGAGTCATCACTTCCTCACAAAAGGAGACTACGGCCTTCCAGGACTTTTCGTTCTCCAGCATGGACTTTACCACGCTGGGTAACGAGAGGTCCCCACCAATCGTTCCCTCCAAGATGTGGCGCTGAGGAGAGAACAGGCCGCACACCTCCAAGGTGTGCTGCGCTGTGTCCTCGGGCGCACCACATTCGTGGCAGGAAGCTGTCCGCTCCCTACGGGCCACCCGATACAGGTATCGACCAAAGCACCCGTGTCCAGTCAACACCTGCACGAGCCGGAACGTTAATGCCCCGTGCTTCCTCGAGCACCATTTTTGGAGCACTGGCCTGAGGGCGTCTATAGTTCTGGCTCCATAAACCGGGGCCTCTAGATCCGCCGTCCACCTCAACATGAGAGTTTCTTGCGCCACGCGCCGCGCCTCTATTATCTCTTCCGGTGCCAGTCGCTCCCGGCGACTTCTGGCCTCCGCTCGGAATTGGTAAGTAGCTGCCAGGACTTTGGCTTCTAACTCCCAGGGGGGGGCTCCTCCAAGGGCACAGGCTGCCGCAAAAGAGACGGTCTTATAGCCTCTTATGGCTCTAACCGCTGTTATCCGCTGTGCTTGATGCAACAGGGATTTGTTGGCAGCATTAAGAGCCCCGGCCCAGATGGGCGCTCCGTAGAGTGCCATGCTGGCAATAACCCTTGCATACAGGCGGCGGCATGAGACGCTCGGCCCCCCCAGATTTGGGAGAAGCCGTGCCAGCCCAGCAGCCATTCCTACCAGTCGCGGTGAGAGCCTGCGGAAGTGCTCCGTGAACGACCACTTGGAGTCAAGGGTAAGGCCTAGGTACTTAAGGGTACCTTCCACCTTGATCGTCTTCCCGTCCACGGAAATGTGAGCACCGGCCGGAGGTCTGCCGCGGCGACCATAAAACAGGATGGCTTTGGTTTTATCCAGAGCCACCTCTAGACCCAGTTCCCGAATTCGGCTAACCGTCAGGGTCGTCATGACCGTGGCTCTTCTGGCCGCGTCCTCATAATTACTACCCCGGGCTGTAACCAAGGTGTCGTCTGCGTAACACAACACCTCGGTCCGGGGCAGCAGAATACCCCGCAAGACGTAGTTAAATCCGAGATTCCATAACAGGGGCCCGAGCACCGACCCCTGTGGAACACCGGCACTCATGCGGCGTGAAGCCATTTCGCCATTGGGCCCTATGAAGACCACGTTCCGATCCCTGAGGTATGAGCCTATTATTCGGCGCAGATACAGAGGAACCTGGTGGAAACGCATAGCTTCTTCTATCGTGGCGTAAGGGAGGCTGCCAAACGCGTTCTTTATGTCTAGCGAGACAGCTAGCAGCACCTCTCCTTGTTCCGTCGCCTGCTCCGAGAGCCGTTTCAGTTCGGCCAACGCATCCAGCGTGGACTTCCCTTTGCTGAACCCGTACTGCCGGGGGGAGATGTTCGGGCCGTCATTTTCGAGATGCTGGAAGATGCGGGCGGCAATAACTCTTTCGAGCAGCTTGCCCGCCTCGTCCAGCAAAACGATTGGGCGATAGGCGGACGGCGTGTCGAGTGGGCGGCCTTCCTTTATAAGGAGGCACAAACGCCCTTGCCTCCAAATCCTGGGGAACTCCCCGGACTTTAGGCATGCAGAGAAAATTCCCCGCAACCTTTCTCCCAGTTGCTTACACGCCAGCCCGAGGACTCGTCCTGGAACCCCATCTGGACCTGGCGCCTTCTTTTTAGCTCGAAGGCGGTCCAGAGCAGTCTCCATCTCCTCCTCGGAGACTTCTGGAACAGCATCAGGAGTAATAATGGGCTCGAGCGACGGCGGGCACATGACTGGAGGGGTGAAGGGCGCTTGTTCTGGGAACAGCCCTTCCACCACCCTGTTCAGCAGCTCTGGGGCCATCGTGTCCATGGGGGGGGCCTGGCACCGCATTTTATTGCGAACCATGCGGAATGGCCTCCCCCAGGGATCCCTGTCAAGGTCAGCCAGAAACTCATTTCGAGCGTCCTCCTTAGCCACATATATGGCCTTTCTAAAGGCCTTGCGCGCCTCTTTAAAGGCCGCGAACAGGGCCCTCTCCTCCTCGGCTGTATGTCGGCGGCGGCGGCACCGCGTGTATGCGCGGCGGGCACTGTTACAGACGGTACGGAGGGCGCCAATTTCCCTCGACCACCAGTACACCTGATTACGCCTGGGAAAGAGGCAAAACCGGGGCATTGCAGCATCACACACAGCTGCCATACACTTTTTAAAGTTGACGGCCTGCGTGTTGACGTCTAGGGGGTCGCCAGGAGCAGGATACCAGTTTTGCACCATAGCAGCCTCCTCTACCATTCCTTCCTTGATGTGCGTAAGGGCCCAGCGAGGGAATGATGCACGGCCTTGACTCCTGGTCGACCCATCAGTCCCTTGCAGGGGAGAGACCCTGAGTGTTATATAGAGATGGTCACTCAAGGTCTCTTCCTCTTCCAGGACCTGCCAGTCCCTGATTCGTGCAGCTAGGGCGGGGGTAGCGAAAGTAAGATCCACTATGGACCCCCCCGTCCGCCGCACGCAGGTGTTAGCAGATCCCTGGTTGATCAATACCAGACCTGATATGGCCGCCCAGTTCTCAACGGCTGTTCCTCTGGGATCGGTGCGTGGGCATCCCCACGTCACAGACTTTGCATTCAGGTCCCCCATTACGAGGACCTGGACTGGCGCCAAACGTCTTACAACGGCGCACAATTGCAGCAGGAAGCTTTCAAATTCAGACAGCCCCCTGTTAGGGGAGAAATAGACTCCTAAGAGTGCTATGTCCCCCCATGTGCATGCTACATATCCCGGTCCTCTCTCCTTGATTGAGAGGGGAGGGGAATGTGCAGCACTAACAGGGGTCACTATGGCAACGGATTTCCTGGTATCCCCAGCCCAATTGAATCCGGAAGGGATAAAATAGGGTTCCGCCGCTACGGCCACATGCAACCCCCACTCCGCAACGTGCTGCACAAGAAGATCCTGTGCAGCTGCGGAGTGGTTGAGGTTAGTCTGAAGAAGGTTGAAATGGGCCGTACTAATCATTGAAGATCCATTTCAACCGCCTGGGGTTTTCGACCCTGCACCTGGTTAGCGGCCCTTGTCCAAGGGATCGCCTTTGCCTTTACCTGGGGAGGGGAACAGCTCCGACCACCCATCTGATGCCCAGAGGGCAACTTAGCCTCCGCACAAACTGCGCATTTCAACAGTGTTGCGGTACACGACAACGCTTTGTGCCCGTTTAGGCCACACCTATAGCAGATGTCCGACCGGTCCACCTCTAGTGGGCATCGCTGCCGAGTATGGCCGATGTTCATACATTTATAACATCTCATCGGCAGCGGGTTTAATGCCACAATACGAGGAATGTTCCAACCCACGAAGAGCCTGCCCTCATCTTCCACCAACAACTTAGCTGCTGCCATCGGGCAGCGGACTAGGCAAGAGCCAAACCCTCCTGGTCCAAAACTGATGGCCCCAGACTTAACGTCGTCCAGGGCACACCTGCCCTTATTCGCTACAGCTGCGGCGAGTTCCTCAGCCTTGACGGATTCATCAAGGCCTGTGATCCTCAGGTCTACACTCTTTGAAGGCCTCACCACCTTGACTGCTGATGAGAGGACCTCCCGCAGCTTAACTGCAAATGCGTCTGCGATTGGGCCGCTCGAAGCACCCGGAATCTCCAGGATCCGGGCACCTGTAGCCGTTTGCCTTATGCGGAGCCCCTCAATACCGAGCTCTGCAATATTTATTCCAGCTCTGGCTTTGGAAATGGCCTCCCCATAGGTCATTCCGTTCTCTATGGCCTCAGCGGACAGGGTGATCACCACCGCCGCTGATTTGGGGGCCTGCAACTTCCTAGGCTTTGGAACTGGCGGAGCTGGCACAGGGGGAACCACAACGCCCGGCCTCGTCCTTTTCCTATTCCTTTTCTTATTACGGCCTACGGTGGCCCAGCTATTGGTCTCTTGGACCTCTTCCTCAACAGGCCCCGCAGAGGTAGATGTCGGTGCCCTGCTGGTGCTGGGCTGAACCAAGGGTGCCCCGTTGGGCTCAGCCACAGATGCACGGAGCCGAGGAGTTGGGGTGCCCGTGGCAGAGACAACAGGGGCCGCCTCAGCATAGGAGCCGGCAACACTGGCAAATGACGGTCTGGAAGCCGCCTCTCTTCTTTTATCTGCCGCAAGGGGAGGGCGGTAATTCCTTGCCGGGAGTAACCGATCCTCTAGTCCCTCCAAACGGGCATTAAGCATGGCCCCGAAGGACCGAAGCAACCTTTGCTCCAGGTTTTCAGGGTCTACAGCAGGGGGCGCCTGGCGCGGAGCGGGGCGCGGGGGAGGCAGGGGAAGTTGGGGAAGAGCAGTCTTTTTTGCGTTCTTCTCGTAACCCTCCTTGAACGCCTTCATTTCTGCCCTAAGCAGTTTTAACTCATTATTGAGCCGATCATTATCAGCGCTCAGCCTTTTAACCTCCTCGGAGGTCGTCAGAGATGACATGCCAGAGACCTGTTCTATGGCTGCATCGATGTTGTCGTAGATATCTCTCTGGCATCTGCCGTTCATGTTCTTGCTCTTCTTGACGACCATCCGAATTTCTTCGAGGTTTCTGCACACGAGCTCACGAGACTCTTTCCCGCTTCGTTTCTTAGGAGATTTTCTCCCTGTTCCATCGATGTCAGCAGTAGAAGATGCCCCCTTTTTCCACATAGATGGATTCGGACCCCCATCATCCCTATCCAACGAGGTCACAGATTCCTCTCTGCTGCCCGCCAACGGGCGTACCAAGTCCGCTTCTGACATGAAGGCATTATACCTCACGTCAGACTTTTCTTGCCCAGTAGCAGCCCCTGCGGTCGCAGGTCTTCCGCGACCTCTGCGAGCCGTACTGACCTTTGAAGGAGCCTTAGAAGCAGTCCGCTGTTCCTCTTCTGGATCAGATTCTAAGCTGCTTAACGGCCGTTTGCGGCTCATTGCCGCCACATCAATTGGGCTATCAGCCCTGCCGAACTCTGCCTCCATTTCCGTAAGGGTCGGTCCATTGGTTTCCTCCCCCAAGTCGACTTCAGATTCGGAGTCGGAGATGAACTCCTGTTCCGACACCGCTGCAGAACCAGAACCAAACTGCTTCTCTACAGTCGGCTCCTCTCTCTTCCCCCTCCTACTCCTCAAACCATAAATTTCACTCACTGCTTTTAAGCCCCTATTAGGCCCGCTCGCAGCAACATCCAGCAGTTCTTTGCCCCCCCCAGAAACGGTGGGGCAGCCCGAGGCCGACGCACCGGGCGGGACGCCCGGCTTACCAGCCCCGGAGAGGGGTTCTCCCGCCTTGCGGGTACCCTCCTGGGGTAATACATTTTTCAGACTTGCCTTCATATTGTGTGTAACAATTCCGAGGTTGTCATCCCTCTCGCTTTCTTCCTTACTAAGCAAGGCAGCCTTCGCAGCGCTAGACGCCACCGCGTACCTTGCACATCTCTCTTGGTCCCCACTGGACAACTCGACCACGAGCTTTCGCCCATGCAACATTACAGGCGGATTCTTGTCTCCCCCAGATACAGGAGACTTGCCTGAGTACGACGAGTCGGACGGCATGTCCGGCTTGTCGGCCTCAGGGAGGGGTTCTCCCACCATTTGGTGGGTACCCTCCTGGGGTATTATCTGTTTAGAAGCCGCTTTCATGCTGGTGTAGCAACTTAAGGGTTGCAATCCCCCTGACAATTTAGGCGTTGTCATCCGCCAGGACTGTGCGGGACAGAGGTCACCCCGAGACGAAGTCCCCACGACCGAGGAACCCTATATACTGCGGAGGGCGGGAAGTATCCGCAGGATTGGACCAGTTTACTCTGGGGTTTTAGAGAGTTTTCCTTCTCGCGGTCCCAGACCACCCCGGGTCTCCCTGACGCCGCGTACTCGTAATCGCCAAGGACGAGGTCGTTGCAAGCGACGAAGAGACTTACGGCTGCAGAAAGCCGGCGAAAACTTTCTACCTCTACGCGCATGAAGCGCTATGCGCACAGCGGCGCTTGAAGGGCACCCAGAAGGGGCGCCAAGTTGCCCTATTCCCCCCCCGTGTAACGACGCCCAGAAGGGACGCCGCCAAAACTCCACTCAAAGCCACTCAAAAGGAGCAGCGAGTCGTACGGCCTAAAGTAGACACGCACATGGAGGTGCAGGGCCCAGAAGGGGCTCCTGCCAGTGTCAGGTTGTTAGCCGGCCAGTCTCACAGCAACCTCCTCATTGGAGGAGGATGTTGAGGCTGCCCGTTGCCCAGGGTTTACCACGAGGAGGTCACCCAACACAAACCCCAACCTAACCTAACCTAACCTAACCTAACCTAACCTAACCTAACCTTTTTTTTTTTTTTTTTTTTTTTTTTTTTAACCCAGGGGAACTCATTACGAGTACGAGGACCTTGAAGAGGCCCAAGTTATGTGGGACTCACCCGTCCGCCTTTCCACACCCACTGACGAGGAGAGAAGCTCCAAGTCAGCTGCCAGGAAGACCCGGCTGGGAGGGCGAGACGGAGGGGGATACCGCACTAAACCCCTGGGGGACAAGGCAATCCGAACACTAAATAAGGCGACAACCACGGTATACTTCCGAATGGAATTGAGCCGCGGCCGCCGCCCTGCGCCCGTGCACCAACCTACGGCCATCTCCGTGCGCTCATTCCCGCTTGCGCGGGAAAATGCGCATTTGACGGCCGCGCGCCAGTGTACGGGCACGTGCTGACAACGCACAGCATGGGAAATTCAGGAGAATTTCGACTATTTGTTAGGTGGCACATCAGTGCCACTTAACTACTGCTGGGGGGGGTAGACGCCCGCCACGGACCGCGGTCGGATCCGGTCGGCGACATCGCCCTCTCCGTGCCACCTTCGGACGCTACCTTCTTGGGGCCGCGTCTAATGGCTCTAGGCCGAGCGGGGCGCGCGACGGCCTCCTCGCGCTTTGGCTCCCCCTCGGTCTCCCTCAGCCTTTCGCGCTCCCTCACTACCTCCCTTGGGGGGGAGGGGGGAGGCGCCGGCGTCACGACAGCAGGCGCCACGGTATCGGTCGCCTCCATCCTCTCAGGCACCGTTGGCGCCGCCACAACAGGCCCCGCCTCCTGTCCCGTCAGGGCCCTCCCTTTGATGGCAGGGGGGCGGCACCCCCTGCTTCCCATCACGTGCCCATGGGGCAGCGCCGCCTCAGCGCACACGAGGCAGTTCGGTGGCCCGGTGCATGCTTCCGCCCTGTGGCCGACCATGCCACACCGGAAGCAACACCCCGTCCTGTCCGCGCTGGAGGGACACATCGGCCGTGTATGGCCCATCCCCATGCACTTGAAGCAGCGCATGGGTCTGGGTCCGATGACCTCGACCCTGGCCAGGTCCCAGCCGACGCGGACCTTCCCCATGATAGTGAGGGCTCTCGCCGCCCTCACTGGGCACTCCACGAGCACCGACGAGTAACCGCCGGGGCCCGGTCCGACCCTCCCCACCCTGACCCGCTCCTCCGGGCAACCTCCCTGCGCCGCCACCGCGGCAGCAACCATCGCCGGCGTCGTGGACACGCCCAAGTCCAGCAGCCGGATGTCCGTCCGCTTTTCCGGGCGGGCGACGGTCGCCACGTCCGACACTACCTCGGCCAGCCTTCGCGCCAGCCGATCAGCGGCCTCCCCGCTGTCGGCGCCAGGCACCTCAATTAGAGTGGCTCCGGTCTGGGCCGCCTTCGTCCGGACACCAGGGATGCCCAGCTCCTCCAGCGAGATAGCCTCTCTGGCTCTCGCGAGGGTGGCCGCGTAGGACACCCCCCGGGCGACAGCCTCCGGCTTAAGCTGGAGGACCACAGCTGTCGACCCGGGCTGCCTCAGGGCTGTCCCCTCCTTTGGCTTCCCTGGCGGCGTCGGCCTTGCGTTGGGCACCACCACTGGCGCCCCAGCCTGTTTAGGGCCCTTCGCTCTCCCTCTCCTCCGGCTGCGGGCGCCGGCAGCCCGCTCGTTCCTAGGCGCAGGTGCAGGTGGGGTCGGTGCAGTGCCGACTCCATGCTTCCTCTTCTCGGGGAGGGCGGGAAACCTCTCCGCACTCCTGAGCGCAGCCATTGAGCTGTAGCTCGCGCGCTCGGGCACCGAACGCCCGGCCTCCAGACCGTCCAGCCTCTTGTTGATGCCTCCAATTGAGGCATCGAGGCTCCGCTGCATGGCAGCCAACGCCTGCGCGATTCCCGCATTCGGGTCGGCAGCAGGGGGAGGAGCAGCAGGGGTGAGGGGAACGACTCTCTCCTCCGCAAGGCGCCTCCCAGTCACGGCAGCCTCTTTTGCCTCAGAGGCCTCCCGCTTTTGGATCCTCAACAACTCCTTGAGATCTGAGACCCGGTTGTTGAGGATCTCATTGGCCTCATTAAGGACCATCGCATCTTCCCTCATAGTCCTGTGTTGCGCGATCATCACGTGCCACGCCTTGAGGTTCGTGACGTCCAGGATCCTCACCAAGTCCGTCAAGTAGTCCATTGAGGCAGACGTAGTCTCTATGACCACCCCAAAATACTCCTCAGGCAGTCCAGAGATCAGTCTCCTCACCGAACTGATCAGGCCCTCCGCACAATCAGCCGTTCGTTCGCTCCTCCCCCTCGCTTCCTCTTCCGTTGCTGCCTCCGGGTCCAGCCACTCCCTCATCTTCTCCTCTGCCACCTTCAGGAAGACTTTGGAGTCATTGTCCGTCCCTTCCTTGTTGGCTAGGTACCGGTTTTTCACTTCCGAGTACCTCATGCCCAGTACAGTAGCCATGTACCTCACCAAGACATCGTGATAGCGATTGGCCTCAGCTATCAACTTCTTCGTCTTCCTCATTGACTGCAACGTGAGCGGCTCCCAGTCCTTCCACTCATCTGGGTCAGGCTCCTCCTCTCCTGAGCCAGGCTCCATCTCCTCCACTCTCTCCCGACGCTCCTCGTCGGACCTCCTCTCTTCGTCCGTCCTCTCCTTTCCTAATGTAGGCGTGTTCTTGCCCCCCCCAGAAACGGTGGGGCAGCCTGAGACCAGTGAACTGGTCCCAGGGAGGGATTCTCCCGCCTCCCGGCGGGTACCCTCCTGGGGTAATAACTTTTTGGAAGACGCTTTCATTATTGTTTCGGCATTTCTGGGATGCCTCCCTGACAATTTCGGGGTTGTCATCCCCCTGGCAATTCAAGGGCTGCCGTTCCCTATGTAGGCCGTGAACTTCACCCATGCGACGCCCACTCGCCAAGGGTGCCCTATATACTCGCGGAGGGCGGGAGGTATCCGCTGGGTTTTACCGACTTTTCCTTGTCGACGCCCAATTGGGCTGCGGGACTGAACCCAGACCACCACGTACCCAGCTTATGCCAGGGCTGGGGTCGTTGTGGCGGACGGGACAGAACCCGCGACCACGACACAAACAAGGGCTGGCATGACACCCTCGTTACGACATTGCGCACTGAGGCGCTTGACAGACGCCCAGAAGGGGCGCCGACTACCCTTTCCCCCCCCGTGTAACGACGTCCAGAAGGGACGCCGTCAAAACTCCCCTCAAAGCCGCTCAGAAGGAGCGGCGAGTGTGCGACCCAGAGTGGGCCGCACATTGGAGGTGCAGGGCCCAGAAGGGGCTCCCGCCTGTGCCGGGTTGTCAGCCGGTCAGTCTCACAGCAGACTCCTCTCAAGGAGGAGAATGTTGAGCCTGCCCGTTGCCCAGGGTGTACCACTAGGAGGTCACCCGACACACACCCCAACCTAACCTAACCTAACCTAACCTAACCTTTTTTTTTTTTTTTTTTTTTTTTTTTTTTTTTTTTTTTTTTGACGGAGTGGAAATCTGCTAACAGACGCATCAGCGGGCAAAAGGGGTCCCGCTGTCCCGCTGGCTGTACGAGGCTCTTGCTAAGACTCTGTTCCAGGGCCGAAGCCCTAGAGAAAGCGAGTATAGGCCGACTCGGTAAAACCACTCCGATGTCCTCTCGTCACCTTGGAACCAGCAAACCAGCGATCATCGCGTCGTCCTCATCTGAGGAGGACGCATCGAACGCCGGCATGCCGGAGCCTGACGAGGTCATGGGAACCCTTTCGGACACTTCCACAACCCCGTCGGTTTGCTCGCCCAGTTGGGCGAGCCCCTCTCCCGCCCCTGGTGGGGGGCGGGTGACCACCCTCGAAAACGATGGGCGGACACACCTGACCCGTCCTTACAGACGGGTCGCCGACGCGCCGGGACATACGGAGCGTCGGCCCTCAGTGGGGACCCGTGCAATGCACGGTCAAAGCCCCCCCTAGAGCTCGGACCGCGCTGGTTCCCGACAGGAGGCGTCTGCGGCGGCACGGATCTGCCAGAGGGCCATGCCCCCCGGCCCGCTCCGCGCCCTCCGCTGACCTCCTCCCCAGGACCCCTCGCCACCGAGCATGGACAGAACCACGGTCGGCAGAGAGAGGTCCGCGCCAATCACAGCGACCAATGCGGAGCGCAGGACATCGAACGCAGAGCGCACCACTAGGGCGCGCTGTGCCGCGTCCCCCGCCGCCCCGCAACGGTGGCACCGCGGGGTCAGCCCTCTCCCGATCCGGTGCAAACAGCGTCCGAACAAACCATGTCCAGACAGTATCCGCATCAGATGGTACGCGAGCGACCCATGGCGCCGCTCCGCCCATGCCCGGAGGACGGGACGCAAGGCCTCCAGACCACGCATTCGCGCAGCCGAGACCCCTTGCCCAGACCCCCAAACTATAGGCGGAACGTCTCCTCTCGTGCTCCTTCAAGAGCAGAGCGCCTCCCTTGGGGGCCAGGCGACCACCGCCGGCCCCCTTCTCCGCTCTCTGCCGCTGCTTTCGCTGGTAGACGAAAAGACACAACAAATCGCGAAGCCCGCCTGCCCTTCTTTGGTGACCCGGACCCCGACTCAGCTTCCGACTCCGACAACGAATCTGACCCGACTCGGACTCCGACCCTCACAAACACTTCCCAACCCTCGACACTCGGCACTCGACGCTCGACGTTCGATACCCGAAGTCGTGTCCTACAACAAAAAACCCACAAAGACGGCGCTCAGAAGGAGCGCCGCCGAGACTCCTCTCAAAGGTGCTCAGAAGGTGCAGCGAGTTGAGCGGCCCAGAGTAGGCACGCACACAGGAGAGGCAGGGCCCCAAAAGGGGGCTCCTGCCTTGCCAGATGTTAGCCGACTGGGTCCAACTTTCTCCACGGAGACCGTTGGAACCACTCGTTGCCCAGGATGCACCACGTGGAGGTATCTGACTCGCACCCCAACCTAACCTAACCTTTTTTTTTTTTTTTTTTTTTAACGGAGTGAAAGATCTGCAAACAGACGCATCAGCGGGCAATGAGGGGTCCCGCTGGCTGTCCGAGGATGGCCAAGACTCTGTTCCAGGGCCGAAGCCCTAGAAAAAGCGAGCCGTGGCCGACTCGGTAAAAAACACTCCGATGTCCTCTCGTCACCTTGGGACCAGCAAACCGGCGATCATCGCGTCGTCCTCATCTGAGGAGGACGCATCGAACGCCGGCATGGTGGGGCCTGACGAGGTCATGGGAACCCTTTCGGACACTTCCACAACCCCGTCGGTGACTGCTCGCCCTGTAGACGGGCGAGCCCCTCCTCCGCCCCTGATTGGGGCGGGTGACCGCCCTCGAAAACGATGGGCGGACACGCTTGACCCGTCATTTGGTGAGACGGGTCGCCGACGCGCCGGGACATACGGAGCGTCGGCCCTCAGTGGGGACCTGTGCAATGCACGGTCAGAGCCCCCCCTAGGGCTCGGACCGCGCTGGTTCCCCACCGGATGGAGAAGGCGCTGGTATTGCCGCCTTCTCCGCAGGAGGCGTCTGCGGCGGCACGGATTTGCCAGGGGGTCATCCTCCCTGGCCCGTTCCGCCTCCTCCTTCAGCGTCATGACGTCGACGCAGAAGGAGTTGACCGCCTCCCAGGACCCCTCGCTACCGAGCATGGACAGAACCACGGTCGGCAGGGAGAGGTCCGCGCCAATCACAGTGACCAATGCGGAGCGCTGGACACCGAACGCAGAGCACACCGTTAGGGTGTGTTGCGCCGTGTCCTCCGCCGCTCCGCAATGGTGGCACTGTGGGGTCGGCTCTCTTCCGATCCGGTGCAAATAGCGTCCGAACGAACCATGTCCGGACAGTATTTGCACCAGATGGTATGTGAGCGACCCATGGCGCCGCTCCGCCCACGCCTTGAGGACGGGGCGTAGGGCCTCGAGGCTACGCGTTTGCGTAGCTGAGGCCCCTTCGCCCAGGTCCTCGGACCATAGGCGGAACATCTCCTCGCGCGCTCCATCGAGCGCAGCACGCCTCTCCTGGGGGGCCAGTCGATCGCCACTGGCCCTCCCCTCCGCTCGCTGCCGGTACGCTGCAGCGAGCACCTCCGCCACCAGCTCCCACGGGGGCGTCCCCGCGAGAGCGCACGCCACTTTCCGGGACACCGTTCGGTAGCCCCGGATCGCCCGCAGCGCCATTGCGCGCTGGGCCCGCTGAAGGGAGGCGGTAGCGTGTGTGCTTAGACAGTCAGCCCACACCGGCGCCCCATACAGTGCCATAGAGCGGACGATGCCGCCGTAGAGTCGGCGGCACGCCACGCTCGGGCCCCCCACGTTGGGCAAGAGACGCCCGAGGGCGTCTGCTGCTCCCAGCAGCCGGGGCTCGAGGAGCTTGAAGTGCTCCTCGAAACCCCACCGCCCATCGATCACCAGCCCCAGATACTTCATCTGGGGCTTCAGACCGACCCTCTCGCCCTCCACAACGATCGACGCGCCCGCTGACGGCCGTCTCCGAGGCCCATGGAACACCATGGCCTCGGTCTTGTGGAGGGCTACCTCCAAGCCCAACGTCCGTATCCGCCGCACTATATGGCTGACGAACACGGACGCCAGGCGCTGGACATCCTCCAGCCGCGTCCCCCGGACGGTGACGAGCGTGTCGTCTGCATAGCAGAACGACCGCACCATCGGGGGGAGGCCACACCGGAGGACGTAGTCGTAACCGACGTTCCACAACAGGGGGCCGAGGACCGACCCCTGTGGAACGCCGCGGGACACCCTGTGACGGCCAAGCTCGCCGCCACGTCCCACGTACGCTACGTCCCGGTCCCTCAAATAGTCTCCCACTATTCGGCGCAGATATGGAGGCATTTGATGGAAAAGAAGCGCCTCCATAATGACGCCGAAGGGGAGACTATTGAAGGCGTTGCGGATGTCCAGCGACACCGCCAACACCATCTCCCGCCTCTCAACGGACTCTTCTACAAGAGTCCGGAGATCAGACAGGGCGTCAATTGTCGACCGCCCCGTCCGGAAGCCGTATTGGGCCTCGGAGAGGTCGGGGCCCGTTCCCCCTCCCAGCTGCTGGACTATTCGGGAAGCGATGATCTTCTCGAAGACCTTCCCGATTTCATCCAGCAGCACAATGGGGCGATATGCCGAGGGGTCATCCGCCGGACGCCCCTCTTTGCGTAGCAGGCATAGCGCCCCCTCCTTCCACACTTTGGGGAACTGTGCGAACTTCAGACTAGCGTCGCACAGTTCCCTGGCCCTGGCCCCAAGATGTTTAAGGGCCAGGTCCAACACCCGCTTCGGGACGCCGTCAGGTCCCGGTGCCGTCTTTCGCCCCTTTAGACGGGCGACGGCGTCCTTCCACTCCTCCTCATCAATAAGAGGAGGAGGATCACTCCCTCCCTCCTCATCCGGAGCTGGCGGAGCCATCCGAGGGGGAACAAAACCCTCCTCGGCCGGGGGAAACAGTGCCCCGATGACCGACCCCAGGAGGTCGGGATCCATCGTCTCCGTGAGGGGCGCGCCGCGCGCTCTGAGCTGGTTGCGCGCCAGCTTATACGGCCGCCCCCACGGATCCCGATCCAGACCCTGCAACTGCTCTTCTCTGGATACCTCCTTTGAGGAGGCAATCGCAGTCTGCAGGGTCTTCTTCGACTGCCTGTACAGCTCGTACAGGCGGTCTTCCTCCTGACGGTCCCTCACGCGGCGCCGGCGGGCCCTAGTGTAGGCCCGCCTTTGGACACTGCAGTCATCCCTCATGACTGCAATGTCCTGGGACCACCAGTGAACTTCACGGCGGTCCCGCGGAGGCTGCGCCCGAGGCATAGAAGCCTGGCACACCTCCGTTAAAGCGCCGCGGAGACGGCGAGCTGATTCGTCGACGTCCGGACCGGACATCGGACGCGAGAACCAGTCTTCAAATATCGCCGTCTCGTTCGCCAGCTCCGGCTTGAGCCTGCTGAGCGCCCAGCGAGGAGGCCGTCCACCGCTTGTGGGCTGTGGGGGCCTTTGGTGCAGGGTGGAGCTCTCGAATCGGATGTATCGATGATCCGAGAGAGTCTCCACGTCCTGCACTACCCTCCAGCCGCTGATCGTGCGCGCGAGGGCTGGGGTGGCGAACGACACGTCCACCACCGAGCCTCCGTTGTGTCGCACGCACGTGTGGACTGCGCCCCTGTTGAGGAGCGACAGCCCAGCAGCGGCTGCCCACTGCTCCACAGCCTGGCCCCTCTGGTCGGTCGCTGGACAACCCCAGACGACCGACTTGGCGTTCAGGTCTCCAAGGACGAGAACCTGACGCGGGGCCGCCCTCCTGATGGCTACGCCGACGACTCCGAGGAACGCCTCGAAGTCGGCGAGCGGTCTATTTGGGGAAAAGTAGACAGAGACTACTACCATTTCCCCCCAAACGACCGCCGCGTACCCAGCACCCCTCTCATAAATTGAGGGGGGTGTATAACCTGGGGCCGCGCGTACCATCACGGCGACAGAGTCGCAAGTGTCTCCCACCCAGTTGGGCTGGTTGGGGACAAAGTACGGCTCTGACACCGCCGCCACATCCACTGACCACTCTGCCAGGCTCTGGTGTAGCAAATCCTGAGCCCTGGTAGAGTGGTTCAGGTTCACCTGCAGAAAGTTGATATGGGGCCGTCTTAACATTGTTCGACCACCATATCAACCTCCTCGGGCCCCGTTTGGGGCGCCCTCTGTGTGGCGGGGGCGGCCTGGCGAGCTGGACGCGCCGGCAACTTGCCCTTGGCCAGGGGAGGCTTACAACTGCGCCCCCCCATAACGTGGCCTGCCGGTCGCTTGGCAGCGGCACACACGGCACAGTGGGGCTTCGCGCTACAATCGAAGCCCCTGTGCCCCTCCTTACCGCACCGGAAGCAGAGGTTGCTCCGGTCGGTTTTTGAAGGGCAGCTCGCTCTGGCGTGCCCCACCTGCATGCACCGGAAGCACCGGTCGGAACGGGCCTCCAGTGCTCTGACGTTGGCCGCGCTGAACCCTATCAGCAGGCGGCCGGCGTCCACGACCTTCTTAGCAGCGGCGACCGGGCACGACACGACTGTCGAGCCAAAGCCGTCAGGGCCGTAGCGGATGGGGCGCACCTTCACGGCGTCCACACCACATCCACCCTTGGCCGCGATCTTTGCGGCCAAGTGCGCCTCCACCACCGACTCATCCAGACCGCCCACCCTTAATTCTGCGGTTTTGGTGGGCCGGATGACCGTGGCCATGCCCTCAAGGGCCTCCCTCATCTTGCCGGCCAGCTGGTCGGCCTTTTCGGCAGAGGCCTTGCCCGAGATCTCAATGATCTTCGACCCGGTCATGGTGTTTCGGCACCGACGGTTTGGGATATCCATCCCGTCGATGTCGACCGAGTCTCGGGCTTTGGCCAGCGCGTCGGCGTAGGTGACCCCCTTCTCAACCGCTTCGGGAGTGAGGGTCACCACAACTGCCGCCGACTTCGGCGCAACCAGCTTGGTCCTTTGACCGGCCTTACGGGCCTTCTTAGCAGGAGCAGTGGCGGGCGGGGCTGAGGTGTTATTTGGCCTCCGCCGAGGCGCCTTCTGCTGCTTGGCCGCCGCCGAGTAAGATTGGCGGGGCGGAGCCTGCTCCGGAGGGGCCGATGTTGTTGCCTTCCTCCTCTTCCTTTGGCGCTTTTTGCGCGACTCCTGGGTCGTCCATTCCGGATCTGCCTCAACCGGGGGAGGCGCTTTGGCAGCACCCCGGGAGGTGGATGGAACGACCGCAGGAGGTCCAGCTTTCTTCGCCTGTTTTGGCGGAGGATCAGGCTTTTTGGCCGCCACCTTGCCCTTTTTAGCCGGCACTGCTGGTATGGCCGGCTTGGCTTTCCCCTTGGTAATGGGGGGCGCGGGCGCAGCTGCTGCAGCTGCTTTTTTGCGGTCCGCCGCGAGCGGCGGTCGCAGGCTCTTTGCCGGCAGCAGGCGATCCTCCAGGCCCTCCAGGCGAGCATTAAGCATGGCCCCGAATGTTCGGGCCAGCCTAGCTTCAAATGCCTGGAGGGCATCCGGCTCCTCGTAGGCGGCCTTGTTTTTGCCGCGGCCAGTCTCCTCCTGTATAATGACCGTCGGCGAGAGGGGCCTTGGAGGAGGGCAGTCTGTCTCCATTGAGGCCAGTGAGGGCAGAACCTCAGGAACCTCAGGGAGAGTGGGGGGAGGAGAGATACACTTCTTCCCACCCTTAAGCTCCCTCACCTCTGCAGACAGAGCTGCTACACACTTTGTGAGGTCTGCCAGTTGCTCCTGCAGCCTCACATTCTCCGCCTTAAGTATGCGGGTGTCCTCCGAGATGTTTTTTGAGGACACCTCGCGGAAACTATCCATGATGGACTGCGCCGCTTTCTTTAAAGCCTTTTGGAAGGGGCCCTGGAGGTGCGAGGACTTTTTAGCCACCTCCACTATGACCGCACAGTCCGCCTTCACCACCTCCTCGATGTCGAGGGTGGTCTTCAGGTCCGGATCTGTGGGTGTAGGGGCCTCACCTTCCATTCTGCTAGTGTAGAACGCAGCCCTGGTCTCGTAGGCGCGGCGCTCCATGTCGGCCACCTCCCGGTCCATCGCGATCTGCTGCTCCTCACGCTTTGCAGCGTTGAGCTCGCGCTTGGCCTGGGCAAGACCGACATACTCCCCAGTTGTGGGGGGTCTCCCGCGACCACGTTGAGCCGGCTTCTTGGGATCGTCCTCAGATGAGTCCGATAGAGCCGCCGACTTTTTGTCCCCCTTAGATGTTTTGGGGGGACGCTTCCTCTTCAGCGAACCAGTGAGCGTGTCGACGCTGATAGAGCTGTCGTCTGACACATCGCTGCACTGGTCGCTTTTCAGTCCTCTTTTGGGATAAGGGGAGGTGCGGGCTAGGCCCTTGCTGCGAGCCGACACTGCCGGCGAGCTGGCACGACTCCCCTTTTTCTTCATGGAAGAAGATTTTTGACTTGCGACGGAGTCAACGGCCGATTTCATTGAAACCGCCGATGAGTCGGACTCGACGTCGATATCCCATTCCTTCCTTGCTGCAGACACGCTGCGCGATCGCGCGGCGGTTGGCGGTGTACTGCCAGCAGCGCTGGACGAACTGAAGGTGAGCTTCAGCCCGCCCGTCTCCAACTCAACTCTGCCCTTCTCGGGCCCACCCAAAAGGCTCAGCGAAGCAGCCTCCGCTTGCCCTGCACACATCTCTCGGTCCCCACTGTCCTTCCCTTTGGGGTTGGACACTCCACTACTACCCACGACGGATCTGTAAACAGACTCCGCCGACTTCTGCGAAACGTCTTTTAAAAATTTATGATTCAACTTTGACATTAATCCCACGAGTAGAGAACAATTATTGGTCACCCCGTGCAGTGGCCTCATACACGGGGAACCCTACATACTGTCAAGGGCGGGGAATATTGACAGGTTTTAACGAGTTTTCTCTCGGGTTTTATAGTGTGTCCTTCACGCGGCCGGCCGGTTAAGGCAAGCCCTCGCTCCACCACGGAACCCGCGTACCCCACAACGCCGCGAGTGGGGGTCGTTGCAGAGACCGCAGTGGTTTACGATGATCGGAGGCTGGCGTGGGCCCCCGTTGCACCGCTTTCGCGGTGCTCCCCTTTCCCCCCGTTGCGACCTGATAACCCTTAAGGGGCGGCCGTCTTTGTGTTACTCCTCTCAAAGCTGCTCAGAAGGAGCAGCGAGCTGTGCGGCCCAAAGTAGGCACGCACATAGGAGTTGCAGGGCCCAGAAGGGGCTCCCGCCTTGCCAGATGTTAGCCGATTGGGCCCAACCTTCTCCGAACGGAGAATGTTGGAACCACTCGTTGCCCAGGATGCACCACGTGGAGGTATCTGACTTGCACCCCAACCTAACCTAACCTCTCAGACCGTCTCGACCGGGCTGTTGCAAGCGCCGGGAGGTGTGTGGGGATGGGCGATGGTCTGCCCGACCCACTAAAACCCAGGGACATCCGTCTGCCGCATTAGCGAAACCACGAGAACTTGGAAGCCATTCGCGGTCCGCGCGGCGGCCCGTTGGGGCCCTCCAACTAGGCCTATCGGCCCCTGAAAGCGCCATACCTCCCGGATGTGAGAGGGGCACTTTCCACCTTGAGGCTATGGCGCGGGGTGTGTGGGGAAGATGGTGGCCCCCACCCCCGCGCTGGGCTACGATGGGTGCAACAGCCCATGCAGCCGCCTCCGACGACCCGTTCGTCTGCGTCGCGATGCGACTGACAGCGGGTCATCCTCTCTCGCCCTCTCCGCCTCTTCTTTCCGCGAGATGACATCCTCGCAGAAGGAGGCGAAGGCGTCCCACGACCTTCTGCTCGTGACCATGGCGTTGGCCACAGCCGTTAGCGTCAGGTCGGGTCCGATGACGGCGAGTAGCGCCTGGCGCTCGCTGTTGAACGCCGGACAGAATGCCAGCGTGTGGGTAGCCGAGTCGGCCCCTGCGCCGCACTCGTGGCACTCCATAGTAGGCTCCCGACCGATCTTGTGCAGGTATCCACCGAAACAACCGTGTCCGGTGAGGACCTGCGTGATGCGGAAGGAGAGCCCACCCTCCTTGCGATCAACCCATCGCTCCAAGACGGGCCGAATCGCTCCGATGGTCAAGTGGCCGGCAGTTGGATGCTCCAAGCGTTGCCGCCATTGGCGCAGAGCCATCTTTTGGGCCCGTTCCCGCCATTGGATCACCTGCTCAGGCACAGGTCTGCCGCCCAAGCTCCGTACCTCCGCACTCTGCTCATAGACAGAGGCTAAAACCTCGGCCTCCAGCTCCCAAGGGGGAGTCCCCGCTAACACGCAGGCCGCCTCGAAGGACACGGTGCGATAACCGTGTATCACCCTTAGTGCCATAGCCCTTTGGGGCCTCCTAAGAAGGGTTTTGTTATGGGCACTAAGGGCGTCCACCCACACCGGTGCTCCGTATAACGCCATTGAGCGTACGACGCCAGTATAAAGCCGGCGTGCGCTGGAGTTGGGGCCACCAAGGTTTGGCAGCAAACTCCCCAGCGCGTGCGCTGTTTTCACCAGCTTTAGGGACTGACGTCGGAAGTGCTCTTTAAATAGCCACCTTCCGTCTAGATACAGCCCGAGGTACTTCATACACGGGCTGACATCTATACGAACGCCGTTTACCAGGAGATGTGCATCCTGGGGCGGTCTCCTACGAGGGCCGTGAAACAGCAATGCCTCTGTTTTCTCCAGGGCGACCTTCAGTCCCAATTGCTGAATCCGGCCAATCACTTGAGACACCCCGACTGAAGCCAACCTAGCTGCAGCGGGAAACTCCCTGGCACGAGCAGTCACTAGCGTGTCGTCCGCGTAACATATTACGCGGAGACCACGCAACATCGCACCTCTGAGGGCCCAATCGTAGCCCACATTCCACAGGAGCGGCCCGAGAACCGACCCCTGCGGAACGCCACACGATACCGATCGGCTTTGTAGCCTACCACCCTGATCCACGTACACTACCCTTCTACCGCGCAGGTAGCTGTGGATGATACGCTGAAGGTAGCTGGGTATACCGTGGTATCTCAACGCCTCGCCGATGACCTCGAAAGGCAAGCTGTTAAAAGCGTTGGCGATGTCGAGCGACACCGCCAGCACAACGTCTCCCTGAGCCACAGCTTCCTGAGAGTGCCCCTTCACACTCAAGATGGCATCCACCGTGGACCGCGCCTCCCGAAAGCCGTACTGGCAGGGTGCCAGATCGGGGCCGATGTTGCTCAGGTGGCTATTGATGCGGAAAGCCAGGACGCGCTCGAATAGCTTCCCGGCCTCGTCCAAAAGAACGATGGGCCGGTAGGCTGATGGAGAATCGAGGGGTCTCCCCTCTTTCCTAAGCAGTACGAGGCGTCCCGACTTCCACCTTGCGGGAAATTCACCCGCCACGAGGCACGCGTCCAAAAGAGCCCTGAATCGCTCCTCTACAACCTCCTCGGTCAGCACCCAGATCTTGCCTAGGATACCGTCAGGCCCTGGAGCCGTGTTTTTGGCCTTAAGCCGCAGGAAGGCCGCACCCAACTCGCCGGTGGTTATCGGCGGCACATGGGTGTCTTCCCCGTTTGATGTTGCCGGGGCCATCCGCGGAGGCACAAACTCGTCCCTTTCTGGGAAGAGGGCACGGACGATGGAATCGAGCAGCGCCGGCTCGAGAGACTCAGTCAGAGGGGGGCCTATGTTGCGCAGTTTACCCCGAACTGAGCGGTACGGGCGCCCCCAAGGATCCCGATTGAGACTCTCGAGCATCTCCTCCCTTGCCTGGTCCTTGGCCTGACATATGCCGACTTTCAAGGCCTCCTTGGCTTCCTTGTATGCGGCGTGCAGTGCGGCATCATCCAGTACATTCCGCCTACGCCGCCTAAGATGATTTGTGTAGGCTCTGCGCGTCACGATACATTCTTCGCGCAGGGCAGCCACCTCCTGCGACCACCAATAGACTGCTTTTTTGGGAGGACAGCGGCGAACCCGGGGCATTGCCGCGTCGCAAACCTCCGACATGGAGTCGGCGAACCAATTTGCTCCTTCATCAACCTGGATCGATTGAGTGGGAGGGCGGGCAAACCACGATTGAACCATGGCTGCCTCTATAGCCAGCTCCCGATCCAGCTTGGTGATTGCCCAACGCGGGAACGGCGACGGACCCGTGTTACGAGGTCGGCCGGTATTGACACCGTTCGAGGGGGCGAGGTCGAATCTGATGTACAGATGATCCGACAATGTCTCAACCCCCTCGACAACCTTCCACCCGGACACACGACGTGCGACGACAGGAGAAGCGAAGGACAGGTCCACGATAGACCCGCCCTGCTGTCGAACGCACGTATTTGTGATGCCCTGGTTTAGGAGGAGCAGGCCGGATGTAATGGCCCACTCTTCCACAACTTCGCCACGCTGACATGTGGCCGGGGAGCCCCAGGTCGTCGACTTGGCGTTGAAGTCGCCGAGGACGATTACTGGCAGGGGCGAGGCACGGTGAACCGCAGCGCCCAGTTGGCCAATAAACGCCTCGAACTCCGCCACGGTCTTATTTGGGGAGAAATATACCCCAATTAGGGCAAATCCTCCCCACTTAACGACGACAAAACCGGCTCCCCGTTCGACAAAGACGAACGGAGGAGCCATGTCTGACGAACCTCCTACGATTGCCACAACTTTTGTGGAGTCCGCAACCCAATTGCTGCGGTCAGGCACATAATACGGCTCTGCCGCTACCGCTATACCTATTGACCACGCTGCCATTGATTGCACAAAGAGGTCTTGTGCGCCAGCAGCGTGGTTTAGGTTCGCTTGGAGAAGGCTTAGTGGGGCCGTGCTACACATTGCCTATCTCCATAGCATCAGCTTGAGGCGTCTGCTGTGCGCCTCCTTGGGTACTAGCGGCCGGTGTTTTGGCCACTGTCCTTTTCCGCCTTGGGAACTGGCACTGTTTACTGCCGATGATGTGTGACGCGGGCCGCTTCGCCTCCGCGCACATCGGGCAGTGTGGTGCCAAAGAGCACGATGCAGCTATGTGGCCTGCTTTACCGCAGCGATAGCAGATATCGCTACGGTCTATCATGGCCGTGCATCGGGCTTTAGTATGTCCCCTTTCGAGGCAGCGGTAACATTTAAGCGGCCGTGCCTCCAGAGCCTCCACATGGGCAATGCTCCAACCAACGTGAATACGTTTCTCCTTCAGCAGGACTTTGGCCGCAGCAACTGGGCATGACACATAAATCGTGTACATACCCCCAGCGCCACGGCGCATTTGCCCGACCCTAACATGCTCAGGCGAGCATGATCCCACCTTTGCCACCTGTGCAACGACTTGCGCTGGAGTGATGGTGTCATCCAGGTCGAAAATGCGCAGGTCTGCGCATTTCACCGGCCTGGAGACTCTAGCATCATTACCCAGAGCGTTCCTTATTTGGAGGGCCAGTTGGTCGGCTTGCTCCTCCGTGGCCGTGCTCGGAAGGTTGAGGATCCGAGCACCCGTGATCGCCGCTCTGAACCGTACGCCCTCGATCCCCAAGTCGGCAGGATTCACGGACTCCTTCGCCTTGAGGAGGACGTTGGCGTATGTCAGACCTCGCTCTTGCGCCTCCGGCTGCAGTGTTATCACCACTGCCGGCGAGCGAGGAGCCCTCAGCTTGGGCTTGGGCTTTTGTTTGGCCTTCGGTTTGGCCTGCGGTTTGGCCTGCGGTTTCGCCTGCTGTTTAGCCTTGGCCGCCTTCTTCCTGCGGGCCTTTCGGCCGTTGGTGACCGGGGTCCACTCTCCCTCAGCTGAGGTGGACGGGACAGGTACCGCAGGAGTTTTGGTGGCCCGTGGGGTATTACCCTTTTTGGGTTTTCCCGGAGACGGGACCGCCACCACCACCTTGCCCTTTTCCTTGGGCGCTGACGTCGGTACGCTTTTAGCGACCGACGCAAAGGTCGACTTGGCCTTGTTCTTAGCGTCAGCCGCAAGCGGCGGACGCATACGAGGCTCTGGAGGAAGCCTAGCGGCGAGGGAGTCGAGCCTGGTGTTCACCATCAGGCCCACTTGCCGCATCACCTCTGCCATTAGGGTCTGATCCACCTCTGGCAGGGGCGGTTGTTCTGCCTTAGCTTTAGGCGTGGCCTTCGGCTTCGGCTTCGGTCTTGCCTGCGGTTCCTTTTTCTGCGCCACGGGGGCGTCCAGGGCTTTAGGGGCCGCAGGAGCGACCGGAGGCGGATCATCAGCCATCTCCTCGTCACACTCGGTACGAAAACGCTGTTGATGGAGGTACTCAACTGTGACTTTCAGCGTTTCCATTTCCTCCTTCAAGGTTTTGACCTCCGCACTGAGGCGAAGGTTTTCAGCCCGCAATGCCTCCGTCTCTTCCGTGACTGTACGGTGACGTAACAGGCTTATGTTCTCCTTGTACGACGTGGCAATCCTCTTAAGGGCTTTGATGTAAGTGCCCTTAAGGTGGCCGGATGTGCTGGCCACATGGACAAGCATCGCCACGTCGTCCTCCACCTGCCGGACCACCACTTCCGCGCAGGCTTCTGCATCTTTGTCCACCAGGCCTCCCATTAGAGTGGCTCTTTTGGACCTAGTGACACTGCTCTCGTGAACAGCCTGTGCGAACTCCTTCTCCGCCTGGAGCTCAAGAGCCACACGCTCAGCTTCATTGTGCCGCTCCTTTGCAGCGGCAAGGCCTACATACTGCCCTGTAGTAGGCGGTCTACCCCTGCCTCTGCGAGAGGTCGACACTTTCATCCCCGAACGGACTGAGCGAACCGAGTCATTGTCCGACTCCGAAGACAGATCCGCTCGAGTCCTTTTGCGACCACTGGTGATTGTGGAGGTCGAGCAGTCAGACATTGCGTCCTCCTCCTCCGACCGAACCACCACGACCTTTTCCACCTTGTCCTGATCGTCTCTAACTCGACGACTGCGGCTGCGAGTTCGAGTTGCAGCCGCGTCGAGCCGCGTAAGCGAGACCGACAACACCCTTTTGGGCTCATCATCGTCCTTTTGGGACGAGCCACCTCTGCCCGATCTACTGGGCCTCTTCTCCACTACCTTGTCCTGACCGGACTTCGCGCCTGAAGCGCCACATACAACCACGTCCTTCTCGTTAGAGATGGACACACCACCACTACCCACGACGGATCCAGTACAGGACTCCGCCGACTTCACCGAAACGTCAAAAAAAGTTAGTATTCATTCTTTACACTTATCCCACGAGTAGAGAACAAATACAAGTCACCCCGTGCAGTGGCCTCATACACGGGGAACCCTACATACTGTCAAGGGCGGGGAATGTTGACAGGTTTTAACGAGTTTTCTCTCGGGTTTTATAGTGTGTCCTTCACGCGGCCGGCCGGTTAAGGCAAGCCCTCGCTCCACCACGGAACCCGCGTACCCCACAACGCCGCGAGTGGGGGTCGTTGCAGAGACCGCAGTGGTTTACGATGATCGGGGGCTGGCGTGGGCCCCCGTTGCACCGCTTTCGCGGTGTTCCCCTTTCCCCCCGTTGCGACCTAAGAACCCTTAAGGGGCGGCCGTCTTTATGATACTCCTCTCAAAGCTGCTCGGAAGGAGCAGCGAGCAGTGCGGCCCAAAGTAGGCACGCACATAGGAGTTGCAGGGCCCAGAAGGGGCTCCCGCCTTGCCAGATGTTAGCCGATTGGGCCCAACCTTCTCCGAACGGAGAATGTTGGAACCACTCGTTGCCCAGGATGCACCACGTGGAGGTATCTGACTCGCACCCCAACCTAACCTAACCTTTTTTTTTTTTTTTTTTTTTTTTTTTTTTTTTTTTTTTTTTGACGGAGTGGAAATCTGCTAACAGACGCATCAGCGGGCAAAAGGGGTCCCGCTGTCCCGCTGGCTGTACGAGGCTCTTGCTAAGACTCTGTTCCAGGGCCGAAGCCCTAGAGAAAGCGAGTATAGGCCGACTCGGTAAAACCACTCCGATGTCCTCTCGTCACCTTGGAACCAGCAAACCAGCGATCATCGCGTCGTCCTCATCTGAGGAGGACGCATCGAACGCCGGCATGCCGGAGCCTGACGAGGTCATGGGAACCCTTTCGGACACTTCCACAACCCCGTCGGTTTGCTCGCCCAGATGGGCGAGCCCCTCTCCCGCCCCTAGTGGGGGGCGGGTGACCACCCTCGAAAACGATGGGCGGACACACCTGACCCGTCCTTACAGACGGGTCGCCGACGCGCCGGGACATACGGAGCGTCAGCCCTCAGTGGGGACCCGTGCAATGCACGGTCAAAGCCCCCCCTAGAGCTCGGACCGCGCTGGTTCCCCACAGGAGGCGTCTGCGGCGGCACGGATCTGCCAGAGGGCCATGCCCCCCGGCCCGCTCCGCGCCCTCCGCTGACCACCTCCCCAGGACCCCTCGCCACCGAGCATGGACAGAACCACGGTCGGCAGAGAGAGGTCCGCGCCAATCACAGCGACCAATGCGGAGCGCAGGATATCGAACGCAGAGCACACCACTAGGGCGCGCTGTGCCGCGTCCCCCGCCGCCCCGCAACGGTGGCACCGCGGGGTCAGCCCTCTCCCGATCCGGTGCAAACAGCGTCCGAACAAACCATGTCCAGACAGTATCCGCATCAGATGGTACGCGAGCGACCCATGGCGCCGCTCTGCCCATGCCCGGAGGACGGGACGCTAGGCCTCCAGACCACGCATTCGCGCAGCCGAGACCCCTTGCCCAGACCCCCAAACTATAGGCGGAACGTCTCCTCTCGTGCTCAACCTAACCTAACCTGCCCGACCCACTAAAACCCAGGGACATCCGTCAGCCGCATTAGCGGAAACACGAGAACCCGAAAAGCCATTCGCGGTCCGCGCGGCGACCCGTTGGGGCCCTCCAACTAGGCCTTTCGGCCACTTAAGGCGCCTCTCCTCCCGGATGTGAGAGGGGCGCCTTCCACCTTGAGGCTATGGCGCGGGGAGTGTGGGGAAGATGTTGACCCCCACCCCCGCGCTGGGCTACGATGGGTGCAACAGCCCATGCAGCCGCCTCCGACGACCCGTTCGTCTGCGTCGCGACGCGACTGACAGCGGGTCATCCTCTCTCGCCCTCTCCGCCTCCTCTTTCCGCGAGATGACATCCTCGCAGAAGGAGGCGAAGGCGTCCCACGACCTTCTGCTCGTGACCATGGCATTGGCCACGGCCGTTAGCGTCAGGTCGGGTCCTATGACGGCGAGTAGCGCCTGGCGTTCGCTGTCGAACGCCGGACAGAATGCCAGCGTGTGGGTAGCCGAGTCGGCCCCAGCGCCGCACTCGTGGCACTTCATTGTGGGCTCCCGACCGATCTTGTGTAGGTAGCCACCGAAACAGCCGTGTCCGGTGAGGACCTGCGTGCTGCGGAAGGAGAGCCCACCCTCCTTGCAATCGACCCATCGCTCCAGGACGGGCCGAATCGCTCCGATGGTCAAGTGGCCGGCAGTTGGATGCTCCAAGTGCTGCCGCCACTGGCGCAGCGCCATCTTTTGAGCACGCTCCCGCCATCGATTCACCTGCTCGGGCAAAGGTCTGCCGCCCAAGCTCCGTACCTCCGCACTCTGCTCATAGACAGAGGCTAGAACTTCCGCCTCCAACTCCCATGGGGGAGTGCCCGCCAACACACAGGCCGCCTCGAAGGACACGGTGCGATAACCGTGTATCACCCTTAGTGCCATAGCCCTTTGGGGCCTCCTTAGAAGGGTTTTGTTATGGGCACTAAGGGCGTCCACCCACACCGGTGCTCCATACAACGCCATCGAGCGTACGACGCCAGTATAAAGCCGGCGTGCGCTGGAGCTGGGGCCACCAAGGTTTGGCAGCAAACTCCCCAGTGCGTGAGCTGTTTTCACCAGCTTTAGGGACTGACGTCGGAAGTGTTCTTTAAATAGCCACCTTCCGTCTAGATACAGCCCGAGGTACTTCATACACGGGCTGACATCTATACGAACGCCGTTTACCAGGAGATGTGCATCCTGGGGAGGTCTCCTACGAGGGCCGTGAAACAGCAATGCCTCTGTCTTCTCCAGGGCGACCCTCAGTCCCAATTGCTGAATCCGGCCAATCACATGGGACACCCCGACTGAGGCCAACCTAGCCGCAGCGGGAAACTCCCTGGCACGAGCAGTCACCAGCGTGTCGTCCGCGTAACATATTACGCGGAGACCACGCAACATCGCACCTCTGAGGGCCCAATCGTAGCCCACATTCCACAGGAGCGGCCCGAGAACCGACCCCTGCGGAACGCCACATGACACCGATCGGCTTTGTAGCCTACCACCCTGATCCACGTACACTACCCTCCTACCGCGCAGGTAGCTGTGGATGATGCGCTGAAGGTAGCCAGGTATACCGTGGTATCTCAACGCCTCGCCGATGACCTCGAAAGGCAAGCTGTTAAAAGCGTTGGCGATGTCGAGCGACACCGCCAGCACAACGTCTCCCTGAACCACGGCTTCCTGAGAGTGCCCCTTCACACTCAAGATGGCAACCTAACCTAACCTTTTTTTTTTTTTTTTTTTTTTTTTTTTTTGACGGAGTGGAAATCTGCTAACAGACGCATCAGCGGGCAAAAGGGGTCCCGCTGTCCCGCTGGCTGTACGAGGCTCTTGCTAAGACTCTGTTCCAGGGCCGAAGCCCTAGAGAAAGCGAGTATAGGCCGACTCGGTAAAACCACTCCGATGTCCTCTCGTCACCTTGGAACCAGCAAACCAGCGATCATCGCGTCGTCCTCATCTGAGGAGGACGCATCGAACGCCGGCATGCCGGAGCCTGACGAGGTCATGGGAACCCTTTCGGACACTTCCACAACCCCGTCGGTTTGCTCGCCCAGATGGGCGAGCCCCTCTCCCGCCCCTAGTGGGGGGCGGGTGACCACCCTCGAAAACGATGGGCGGACACACCTGACCCGTCCTTACAGACGGGTCGCTGACGCGCCGGGACATACGGAGCGTCAGCCCTCAGTGGGGACCCGTGCTATGCACGGTCAAAGCCCCCCCTAGAGCTCGGACCGCGCTGGTTCCCCACAGGAGGCGTCTGCGGCGGCACGGATCTACCAGAGGGCCATGCCCCCCGGCCCGCTCCGCACCCTCCGCTGACCACCTCCCCAGGACCCCTCGCCACCGAGCATGGACAGAACCACGGTCGGCAGAAAGAGGTCCGCGCCAATCACAGCAACCAATGCGGAGCGCAGGACATCGAACGCAGAGCACACCACTAGGGCGCGCTGTGCCGCGTCCCCCGCCGCCCCGCAACGGTGGCATCGCGGGGTCAGCCCTCTCCCGATCCGGTGCAAACAGCGTCCGAACAAACCATGTCCAGACAGTATCCGCATCAGATGGTACGCGAGCGACCCATGGCGCCGCTCCGCCTATGCCCGGAGGACGGGACGCAAGGCCTCCAGACCACGCATTCGCGCAGTCGAGACCCCTTGCCCAGACCCCCAAACTATAGGCGGAACATCTCCTCTCGTGCTCCCTCAAGAGCAGAGCGCCTCCCTTGGGGGCCAGACGACCACCGCCGGCCCCCTTCTCCGCTCTCTGCCGCTGCTTTCGCTGGTAGACGAAAAGACACAACAAATCGCGAAGCCCGCCTGCTCTTCTTTGGTGACCCGGACCCCGACTCAGCTTCCGACTCCGACCACGAATCTGACCCGACTCGGACTCCGACCCTCACAAACACTTCCCGACCCTCGACACTCGGCACTCGATGCTCGACACTCGACGCTCGACGTTCGATACCCGAAGTCGTGTCCTACAACAAAAAACCCACAAAGACGGCGCTCAGAAGGAGCGCCGCCGAGACTCCTCTCAAAGCTGCTCAGAAGGTGCAGCGAGTTGAGCGGCCCAGAGTAGGCACGCACACAAGAGAGGCAGGGCCCCAAAAGGGGGCTCCTGCCTTGCCAGATGTTAGCCGACTGGGTCCAACTTTCTCCACGGAGACCGTTGGAACCACTCGTTGCCCAGGATGCACCACGTGGAGGTATCTGACTCGCACCCCAACCTAACCTAACCTAACCTAACCTAACCTAACCTAACCTAACCATTGCTCCGCGCGCGCCTGGCCCGAACGCCACGATTTTTATTCGCTCCGCATATTTTAAAATTTTTTAGAAAATTTTTTGTGCCTTTTTACCCGAAAGTTATATCATTCGACGCGGCTCGACGAGCCCGTCACGGGGGTGTGTCACTCTTGGTGCGGAAAGTGAAGAAAGTGCGTGAAAAGTGACAAAAACCGGATTTTTCGGTTTCATACAAAAAGGAAATCGCGTTTTCTCGAGATTTTGAGCGGGAAAGTGTGTAACTGGAACTGTGGCGAGGAGCGGAAAGGCGAGGAGTACCTGTTTCCCGATTTTGGGATTTTTCGGCGCAAACCAGGAGCAGCTAGAGAGAGTTCCCCAAAAACCCGGAAATTCTGGGTTTCTCCAAAACTCTCTCCGGAGCGCCGGAAACCACACCAGCGGGGAAGAGGACGTCGAGGCCAGCCTGTTTCTGCAAGCAGATTCCAGTTCACCCCACTAGGAGCGGAGCAATTAAGGTCCATAGTTTTTAAGTTTTTAGGTGGCAATATTCCCTAAGAAAATTGCCTGTACAAGGAATTCTCGTTAATTATAAAATCTGTAAAAATCTCATCTAGCAAGCACATTTATCTGGTAGCATTAGTGAATAATTTTGGAATTTTTAATTAAGTAGTTTTTGATTTATTTCAATTTCCGGGCCGGCGGGGCGCAGCGGAAATCGCAGCCCCCGTTTGTGAAATTGAAATAAATCCCTAGTTTTTTGATAGCCCAAAGCTGGAATTCCTGGTACATAGGGTAAACTAGGCGGGCTATCTGGTGAAAGTAGTATCTTAGTAAAATTTTGGAAATACGGCGCAAACCAACCGGTTTTGTAGCTGCGTAAATAAACTTTTATTTTTGCAAGGTAGTAATTTATATGAAAATATAAATTAAAAATTCCGTTTTTCATATCACCAGGAAGCCCATCTCGCCCCCTTTATTTTAGTGTTAAGAACGCAAGGGTAGGCGGCCGGAGTTCCGAGCGCCACCCCTGCAAAGCCGAGCGGGGAAACCGTCCCGTCCGCATATTAGTTTGTATATAATTACGTAACTTGAAATTGCACTTTTTTGTTTTCGGCCCTTTTCAAAATTTTTTATTTTCTTTAGAAGGACTGGACCCTAAAACGATTTGGCACGGAGGCAGAATCGTCGAGACCCCTTTCGTTCTCGAGATATAGGGTTCCAAACTTTTAAAAATTTTCGGTTAAATTTAACAAAATTTTAATTAGCTCTTAAAAATAGATTATTTAGAAAATAAGGTTTTAAATAGTGCAATTACATAAATTTTACTCGGCTGTGTTAGTTGTTAAGTTTTTATTGATAAGGGTGAATACCACCCCTAATTTCCTGCGGCTTTTGTGTTTTTAAAATTCAATAATATTTTTAATCTAGTCATTTTTACCATTCAAAACATCCTTAAAAATCTTATTTACTATATAGAAAAATAGGAAATTTAATAGGCTACAACATAGCAGTTACCAAAACCCCAAACGGGTTGTGGTTTCCGAGCGCGGGCCCCCGAAAGGCAAGTAAGTCGCGCGGCCCCAAAAGCCGAACCCCGTCACCTGTTGTGTCATTGGCGAGGCACACAAGGTCGCGCGCTTATAAGACTTCTTAAATTCCTGAGTAATATTCGGAATTACTCTCTGTCTTTGGAGGCCCATAACTGGGAAACCACAGCTCAGTTTTTACCCAAATTTGGGGAGGAGGGTCAGAGCGCCCTTCCAAACTAATTTCGGAGTAATTTGGAAATAGTATATTTTTTGGAAAAATCTCAAAATTCACTTTTCAAAATTTTTTAAAGCACTAGTTGTCCCAGCTCCTTACACTAATCTCCAATCCAGAAAACCCTATAAAAACCACCCCTAAAATCCCAACCCTACCTACATCATCCCTCCTAATCCTCGATTTTCTCCCACTTCCACCCACCCCACCTATATACTCCCTTGGGAGAAAACCATCCTTAGCACCTACCTTATCCATCCCCATCAAAAAATTCCACCCGATTCCCGAAGTCCCAGGTTCGTTCCGCGTCGCTTTTGCCCTATCTCCTAAACTACGGGAGATAGAGCAAAAAGGACGTCAAATTCGGCTTTAAGGTGTCCGTAGGACATCGAAGTCAAATACAGCCTTCCCAAACCCATCCCCCCACCTTTCAACCCCCTACCCTTAACCCCATAATAAAAATTTTCAAAACTTTCGGATCTTCAAAATCAAAAATTAAAGAAACTATACATTTGGCAGGTATAGTTTCTTCAAACAAAATAGTCACCACCACATACCTTATCCAATCCCATCAAAAAATCACCTCCCTTTTTTCCACTCAAAGGTCCTAGGATCATCCCTCCTATTCCCCGTTGCCTGAAGTCCATACTAATCTCTTTTTTGCCCTATCTCTTAAACTATAAGAGTTAGAGCAGAACGGAGAAAAGTTTGACCTGAAAGGCAGCGTTTCCACCCCTATTTCCCTTTACCCCTACTTTCAACCCCCTACCCCCAACCCCAATTTTTTTCTAAAAATTTAAAATCCCTTGAATCCCAAATTTCTCCTAGTTCCCTATTTCGGCCACTACTAGTTCCTTTGGAGAAATTATTCCCTATAACCGACCCTATCCATCCCCGTCAAAAAACACCCCTCCATTTTCCCAAAAAAGGTCTTAGGTTCTTCCCGGTTGAGCCATTTACTTGTTTTTGTTCTATCTCCTAAACTATAGGAGATAGAGCAAAAAGGACTTAAATTTTGCTCCCAGTGGTGCCTTACGCGCCGGACAAAGGTACCTATACCTCCTTCACCCATCCCTCACCAAATCATCCCCCTACCCCCTACCCCTTGAAATATCCCAAACGGAAATCCTTATCGCCGAGAAAGTATACCTTTTACGGGTGCACTTCCTTGGCGAAAGGTGTTTACCGTCACCCACCCTACCTCAATCCGTTTAAAAACCTACCTCCCCAAACCCACCCTAATTCCCCAAAATAAAAAGTTCTATAGCTCAGGAAGCACGGTTCTGACAGTGGTGCTTCCTTGACAACTTTTTATCCCCACATCCCACCCCACCCACATACCCACAAACTCAACCACCCCCCACCCCTACTTCCCACCCCCAACTAGTAGCTACTTGTATCTCCGGACTCCCTGGCCCGATCGGCACCAAATTGGTACCGTTGGGACCGGAGAGGAACGCTCCATTTTTAGGTAGCCATATTGACTCTACATAGAGCACATAGAGCCGCAGAAAATTAAATTTTAATTTTATTTTTATTTTAATTTTGACACCTGAATCTCTTTTGAGATCAGGTTTAGGCTTAAGTTCTTGACACTGTGATTTAGATATAAGGTTTTAAAATTATTATTGACATTCTATTTTATTGAATTCAATTTATATTTAATCACAGTTTATTTTAGTTATTATTTAATCGCAATTTTGCATTAGTTTAGGACTCCTGCGCCTCTATTGAGAACAGGCATAGTGTATAGGATTTTAATTAGATGTAATATTGACAATTTTAATTGACTATTTCATTTTATTGTATTATTTCATTTTGACTCTAGTATTAGGACCCCTGTACCTCTATTGAGGACAGGCATAGTATTAAGATTTCAACGAATTCCAACCAATTGTCTTTTGACTTGTGACTTTATCTTTTTGTTGTGTCGTTGACCCTGAGACTCTATTGAGTCCAGGTATTTTATGTCCAGGTGCTTTAAGACTATAGTGTAAAATTTTAATTAGGTTTTTAATTGCAAATTTTAAATTGAAAATTTTGACTATTTTTATTATAATTAATTTAATTTACACTAGCTCTAGGACACCTGTACCTCTATTGAGGACAGGAATAGTTTGTAGGTTTAATTAGGTTTTTAAATTTTGACATTTTTAATAATTTTGATTATTATTTTATTTTATTTTATTTTCGGTTTTATTAATTTGACACTAGCTTTAGGACACCTGTACCTCTATTGAGGACAGGAATAGTTTGTAGGATTTTAATTAGATTTTAAATTTTTACATTTTAACAAATTTTGATTATTATTTTATTCTATTTTATCCGGTTTTATTAATTTGACACTAGTTTTAGGACACCTGTACCTCTATTGAGGACAGAAATAGTTTGTAGGATTTTAATTAGGTTTTAAATTTTGACATTTTAACATTGATTATTTATTTTAATTGTTTTATTAAACTGACACTAGTTTTAGGACACCTGTACCTCTATTGAGGACAGGCACTAGTTTTAGGTTTTTAAAATAGTTAACTTAAATAAATTCGACACATCCCCCGACATGGCCACAGTTAGGACCCCGGCAGGACCAGGTAACGGACTCAGGGGCCGGACTGTCTCACCTAAGAGAACCAACGACGGACCCTCTACATCCGAAGTTAGGAAAAGCGTAGGAGAGACCGTAGACGAGTTGGAGGGCAGGCCGATCTCTGGTGCCAAAGCGGTAGGTAGGAGCCAGGTGGAGACGTCGATGACCTCGGTGAAGCTTCCCGCGAGCCGGCTTCAGATGGCGGTCAGGCAGCTGGATGTCGGACTGAAGTGTTTGGCCGAGTCGCGGAACCTCAAGACAGAGGTCAAAGAGGGCGTCACCCTGGCACTGAAGAAGCTGTGTGACTTCGTGAAAGAAGCCGAGGCTGAGTTAGCTAGGGTCAAGAAGGAAAAATCGGAGGGTAGAGTCAGTGTGAAAGATGATGGTATGATAGAGAAGATTGAAAGAATGATGAAAGAGAACGAAAGAAGAGGTAGGGAACAGGAAGAGAGACAGAAGTTGACGACAGAAAGAATAGAGAGAATGATGAAAGAGAACGAAAGAAGACTTAAGGAACAAGAGGAATGGAGAAAAATAGAAAAAGAGAAGATAGACGACCTTAAGAAGACCATCTCCGAACACAAGGAGGTGATCAAAGGGGTGTCCTATGCGAGTGTGGCGGCTGGCAGACCGCAGAGATCTACTCCGGCCGGCGAGCAGCTACACTCTATCATAGTGACAGCCAAGGATGAGACGGAGACTGGGGACCAGATCATCGAGCGGGTTCGGAGAGCGGTGAAGGCGAAGGAGGGAGGGGTAGAGATCGACAGGATAAGGAAGACCAAAGAAAGGAAGGTGCTCATAAGCTGCAGCAGCAAGGGAGCAAGACAGGAGGTGAAGGAACGGTTAGAGGGAGAAGAAGGAGGCCTGCACGTAGAGGAGGTACGGAACAAGGACCCCCTCCTGGCTCTAAAGGACGTCCTACAGACAAATACCGACGAGGAGATTGTCAGATGCCTGAAGAGCCAGAACGGGGACCTTTTCCGTGACCTCGGCGAGGAGGAAGACAGGGTAGTCGTGAAGTTCAGAAGGAGAGCACGCAACCCGCACTTAGCACACGTAGTGCTAATGGTCTCCCCACAGATTTGGCGAAGAGCGGTGGAAAGAGGGTCCGTACAACTGGACATACAGAGAGTAAGAGTGGAGGACCAGTCCCCGCTCATACAATGCTCTGTATGTCTGGGTTACGGACACGGTAAAAAATATTGTACGGAGACCGAAGCGAAGTGTAGCCACTGTGGGGGAGCACATATGCGGGCTAGCTGCGAAAAAGTGTTGGCAGGATCACCTCCGTCTTGCCTGAACTGCTGCAAGGCAGGGAAGAGTAGCATCCACCATAATGCCTTCGATGGGGATTGCCCGGTCAGGAAGAGATGGGACGACTTGGCAAGAGCAAGGGTGGCTTACTGCTAAGGGCGTCCCGGGAACAACACAGCAGTCAGGCGACCCCAGCAGAGGCCAGAGGTACACCGTGGCGCAGGCCAATCTCCAGCGCAGCAATTTGGTGACCACGGAGCTGGTCCTCGAAGCCTCGAGGAGGAGAGTGGCCTTCGCTCTGGTGCAGGAGCCGTATGTGGGCAACACAGGCAGAGTGAAGAATTACGGGACGGCGAGGGTCTATCAAAGCGCAGGACTGGAAGAGGGGGCTGTCAAGGCGGCGATCATTGTTCTTGACCCCAGCCTTGACGTGGAACAGCACCCAGAACTCACGACGAACAACATCACAGTCGTGAGGATCCGGACCAGCGCTTGGTCAATCAACGCCGTCTCGTTCTACTTCGAGCCCAACGCCCCAATCGAGCCCTACGTCGCCCAGATAACAAAGATCATAGCAAAGATAGGGACGGCAGGTCTAGTTATCGGGGGCGACGCCAATGCCAAAAGCGTCTGGTGGGGTAGTGCAAGGACTGACCTCAGAGGGCAGGAGCTGGCGGGGGCACTCCATCAATGGCAGCTTCACATACTGAACACCGGAGATACACCAACCTTTGAAGTGGAAAGGAACGGGAGGACCTGCACCAGCATAGTGGATGTTACGGCGGCGTCGGCGGATCTGCTGGATAAGATCGTGGACTGGAGGGTGGACAGGGAGATGACGGGGTCGGACCACAATGCTGTCCTCTTCGAACTGGATCTCACAGTAGGGAAATGCATTACACTGAACAGAACCACACGCAAATATAACACACACAAAGCAAGCTGGAGTGAGTTTGATGGCAAACTCACTCAGCTTCTACAGGCAGACAACATAAACACAGAAAACATAAACAAAGTTATTAACACTACACAAATAGATGAAACACTACACAAATACACAAAAGCAATCACACAAGCATGCACACTACACATTCCAGCGAAGAGGTCACAGCAGAAACTTACCATCCCATGGTGGACCGACGACCTGTACCGCCTGAAGAGGAGAGTCGCGACGATGAAGCGAAGGATCCGCGGCGCCGCCCCAATCCGACGTGCGAGAGTGGTGCAGGAGTACCTGGAAGAGAAGGAGGTGTATCACAAAGCTGCCAAAGATGCCCAGACCGCCAGCTGGAAGGACTTCTGTCAAAGGCAGGAGAAGGAGACGGTATGGGACGGAGTCTACCGCGTTATAAAAAAGACGGAGAGGAGGAAAGACGACCTGCCCCTGAGGAAAGACGGGAGAATGCTGGGACCGGAGGAGTCAGTAAGGTGGATCGCAGAAAGGTTTTACCCCGAGGACAAGGAGAATGACGACACCGACGAACATCGCAGGGTACGGGAGCTGGTGCGGGAAGCGAACATTGGAGGCGAAGAAGAAGTGCATGACCCATGCTTCACGCTGCACGAGCTAACCGGCACCTTAAAAACCTTCAACCCCAAGAAGGCCCCAGGCGAAGACGGCTTCACTTCGGACATCTGCAGCAGGGCAATAGTTGGCCACCCCCAGGTCTTCCTGGCAATTGTGAATAAGTGCCTAGAGCTAGGGCACTTTCCAAAGATCTGGAAGAAGGCTGTAGTGGTCATCCTGCGCAAGCCCGGAAAAACGGACTACACCGAGGTCAAATCCTACAGACCCATCGGGCTTCTCCCGGTGCTGGGCAAAATATTTGAGAAGCTCCTCATGTATAGGGTGAGATTTTATTTGATACCCAGACTCAGCCCCTGGCAGTACGGGTTTGTGCCCCAGAAGAGCACCGAAGACTCCCTCTATGTCCTGATGAACCATATCAAAAGTAATTTGAAAAATAAAAAGATAATCACTATTGTATCACTGGACATAGAGGGAGCCTTCGATGCGGCCTGGTGGCCCAAAATTAAAATAAGATTAGCGGAGGAGGCCTGCCCGGTCAACTTGAGAAGGGTCTTAGGGAGTTATTTAGAAGATAGGAGTGTGGAAGTCAGGTACGGAGGAAGGAAGACGGATAGAGTTACGAGCAAGGGATGCGTTCAGGGGTCGATTGGAGGACCGATCCTCTGGAACTTGCTGCTGGACCCATTATTGTGGCAATTGGCCAGGAAAGGGCACCATGTGCAGGCGTTCGCGGACGATGTAGTGATGGTGTTTGTGGGGGACTCGGGACTGGAAGTCTCGATGAAGGCTAACGAAGCGCTCTCGGATGTTTGGAATTGGGGTGTCGGAAACAAACTAAAGTTCGCTACCAATAAAACGGTAGCAATAACAGTAACTAGAAAATTGAAGTACGACACACCAATTCTAAGCATGGGGGGGCGCGATATCGTGATGCAAAGAGAGATGAAGGTCCTGGGTCTCACCATAGACGATAAACTCACTTTTAACACTCACGTCGCGGATGTCTGCAGGAAGGCCCTCAATATTTATAAACAGTTGAGGACAGCAGCAAGGGTCAGCTGGGGATTGAACCCCGAGGTAACACGACATATTTATACCATGGCTGTGGAGCCAATAATCACGTACGCAGCGGCAGCATGGGCCCCCGCAGCCCAAAAGATAGGGACACGTAAGGAGTTGGCAGCGGTGCAGCGAGGATTTGTACAGAAGCTCTGTGGCGCGTACCGAACGGTCTCCCTCAATTCGGCCCTATTGTTGGCCGGGATACTGCCCCTAGACCTCCGCATTCTTGAGGCTTCGGCCTTGTATGACGCGAGGAGAGGCAGGTCTCAGGCGTTGCCGGAGGACAGGGAGATGGAGGCGCCTGTTGGCTTCGCGGAGATCCCGCACCCCGCCCTGAATGTGGGGAGTGAGTTTGTGGCCCTCGGGGACCAGGAGGCCCTCGATAGGTACGCCGTGCAGGAGGTCCAAATTTACACCGACGGGAGTAGGATCGACGGAGGCGTCGGGGCCTCCCTTTCCATGTGGAAGGGGGGAGCCGAGGTGAAGTCGATCAAACTGCCCCTCGCGGACTACTGCACGGTCTACCAAGCCGAACTCCTCGCCATATCCAGGGCGACTGCGGAGATCCTCAAGAGGGGTGAAGCGAGCTACGGTATCTACAGCGATTCCAGATCTGCTCTGGAAACTGTAACCAACCGTAGCTCGCTCCACCGCTTAGCCCTCGATTCGCGGGCAAATATGCAGAAGGCCTTCACACAGAGCAAAACTGTGAGTTTGTTCTGGGTGAAAGCCCACGCAGGATTGCCCGGGAACGAGCGTGCTGACGAGCTCGCGAAGGAGGCCGCTACTTCGTCAAGGAGGAAGCCGGACTACGATCGGTGTCCGGTCTCATTCGCCAAGCGATTCATTCGTGATGAGTCGATCGGCGAATGGGCCCGGAGATACGAAGCGGGGACGACGGCCTCCGTGACGAAGGTGTTCTTCCCAGATGCTGTAGGAGCCTATAAGATCGTTAGGAAGATCAAGCCGACTGGGGTATTAACCCAGGTGATGACGGGGCACGGTGGGTTCTCCTCGTACTTGAACCGCTTCAAGTGCAAGGACAACCCATCGTGCATCTGCGACCCCGAGCAGGAGGAGACTATTTTACACACCATTCTGGAATGCCCAGTCCACGAGTATGAAAGAATGAAGTATGAAAGAAAGATAGGTATGAATGTAAACAAAGAAAACATAAGTAGGATAATGAGTAATAAACGTATTAGGCCGTCATTCCTGGAGCTTTGCACCAGCATTGCCTCAGGAGTGATCAATAGGAACAAGACATAACCCTTAACACCTAGGTTTTCACTAGTATATAATTATACATGGATTAACAGGGTGAAAGGGAATGTGTCTTGTTAAATTTTAAAAATGGTCAAAATTGCTAATTATTGTGCTTATTTATAAAAAAGGTTTTAATTGTATGTTATTGTATTGAATTGAATGTTATTGTAATGTATGGCGAATGTGGAATTTATATTGGAATTTTTATGGAATTTTATTATCGTGTGATTATTATTGTGGCGTAAAAAATGTGATATTAGTGTAATAAAAATTAAGATTAGAATAAGGGGTAGATAGGGCACCTAGCGTGCAATAAAAATGGAAAAACATAATTGCAAAGTACCTTTGTATAAATTAGAATAGAAATAGAAATGTAAGTGTAGATAGGGCACAACCCGTGCCAAGAAAATGTAGGCGCAAAGCCACGAGTAGTAGTAGTAGTAAAGAGGACGTTGTAGAGAACGTCTCCGACACTGACCCACGTCGGGGGACAAGTTTAAAAAAAAAAAAAAAAAAAAAAAAAAAAAAAAAAAAAACCTAACCTAACGTAACCTAACCTTTTTTTTTTTTTTTTTTTTTTTTTTTTTTTTTTTTTTTTTTTTTTTTTTTTTACCCAGGGGAACTCATTACGAGTACGAGGACCTTGAAGAGGCCCAAGTTATGTGGGACTCACCCGTCCGCCTTTCCACACCTACTGACGAGGAGAGAAGCTCCAAGTCAGCTGCCAGGAAGACCCGGCTGGGAGGGCGAGACGGAGGGGGATACCGCACTAAACCCCTGGGGGACAAGGCAATCCGAACACTAAATAAGGCGACAACCACGGTATACTTCCAAAGGAATTGAGCCGCGGCCGCCGCCCTGCGCCCGTGCACCAACCTACAGCCATCCCCGTGCGCTCATTCCCGCTTGCGCGGGAAAATGCGCACTTGACGACTGCGCGCCAGTGCACGGGCACGTGCTGACAACGTACAGCATGGAAATTCAGATGGAATTTCGGCTAGATGTTAGGTGGCACGTCAGTGCCACTTAACTACTTCTGGGCTTCGGGGGGGGTAGACGCCAGCCACGGACCGCGGTCGGATCCGGTCGGCGACATCACTCTCTCCGTGCCACCTTCAGACGCCACCTTTTTGGGGCCGCGTCTTACAGCTACAGGCCGAGCGGGGCGCGCGACGGCCTCCTCGCGCTTTGGCCTCCCCTCAGCCTCCCTCAAGCCCTCGCGCTCTCTCACCACCTCCCTTGGGGGGGAGGGGGGAGGTACCGGCGCTAAGACAGCAGGCGCCACGGCATCGGTCGCCTCCATCCTCTCAGGCGCCATTGGCGCCGACATAACAGGCCCCGCCTCTTGTCCCGTCAGGGCCCTCCCTTTAATGGCAGGGGGGCGGCACCCCCTGCTTCCCATCACATGCCCATGGGGCAGCGCCGCCTCAGCGCACACGAGGCAGTTCGGTGGCCCGGTGCATGCTTCCGCCCTGTGGCCACCCATGCCACACCGGAAGCAACACCCCATCCTCTCCGCGCTGGAGGGGCACATCGGCCGCGTATGGCCCATTCCCATGCACTTGAAGCAGCGCATGGGTCTGGGTCCGACGACCTCGACCCTGGCCAGGTCCCAGCCGACGCGGACCTTCCCCAAGATAGTGAGGGCTCTTGCCGCCCTCACTGGGCACTCCACAAGCACCGACGAGTAACCGCCGGGGCCCGGTCCGACCCTCCCCACCCTGACCCGCTCCTCCGGGCAACCTCCCTGCGCCGCCACCGCGGCAGCAATCATCGCCGGCGTCGTGGACACGCCCAGGTCTAGCAGCCGGATGTCCGTCCGCTTTTCCGGGCGGGCGACCGTCGCCACGTCCGACAACACCTCGGCCAGCCTTTCCGCCAGCCGATCAGCGGCCTCCCCGCTGTCGGCACCAGGCACCTCAATCAAAGTGGCCCCGGTCTGGGCCGCCTTCGTCCGGACACCAGGGATGCCCAGCTCCTCCAGCGAGATGGCCTCTCTGGCTCTCGCGAGGGTGGCCGCGTAGGACACCCCCCGGGCGACAGCCTCCGGCTTAAGCTGGAGGACCACAGCCGTCGACCCGGGCTGCCTCAGGGCTGCCCTCCCCTTTGGCTTCCCTGGCGGTGTCAGCCTTGCGTTGGGCACCACCACTGGCGCCCCAGCCTGTTTAGGGCCCTTCGCCCTCTTCCTCCCTCGTCTGCGGGTACTGGCATTTCGGGTCTCAGCAGGGGCAGAAACCACTGGGGCCAGAGCCGGAGCAAGCTGAGCTTTCGGCAGCATCTCTCCTCGTCGAGGCACAGTATTTGTGGAGAGGGCGGGATACTCCTCCGCACCTCTACCCGCAGCCACCGAACTGTACCTTGTCCGCTCATGCGACGAGAGCTTGGCCTCCATCTCGTCCAGCCGCCTGCCGATTCCCTCAATGGAGGTCTCCAAGGTGCGCTGCATAGCCGCCAGCGCAGCCATCACGCTCCCAATCAACTCCGCATCGGGGGGAGGAGCGACCTTCGCCTCTGCAAGGCGCTTCCCCTCCTCAGCAGCCTTTCTGGCCTCATTGGCCTCCAAGGCCTCCCTCTTGCGGATCCTCAACTGGTCCTTGAGCGACTTGACCCGCTCACTCAAGACCTCATTGGCCTGGATAAGGAGTTGATTCTCCTCTCTCAAATCCTCCCCGCCTCCCAGGTCCTCCTCCACTTTGGATTCAGATCTCCCGAATCCAGCTTTCTCAAGCTCATTCCTGGTGATTTCCATGAATCTTGCCGAGAAAGCCTTATTGTTTTCCTCCTCCTTCCGCACGTACACCTCCAACTGTTCGTCAAACATCTCTGCACACACCTTCGCCTCATGGCGCCTCCTTGCCGCTAAGTCATCTGGCGTTTTTGTGCCCCCCCCAGAAACGGTGGGGCGGCCTGGAACCAGTGAACTGGTCCCAGGGAGGGATTCTCCCGTCTTGCGACGGGTACCCTCCTGGGGTAGTTTAGTTTTCAAAGACGCTTTCATCATTGACATCTAATGGGGTGTCTCCCAGACAATTTTGTGGGGTTGTCATCCCCCTGGCAATTTGAGGGCTGCCGGTCCCTAGGTAGGCCATGAGTTTCACCCATGCGACGCCCACTCGCCAAGGGTGCCCTATATACTCGCGGAGGGCGGGAGGTATCCGCTGGGTTTTACCGACTTTTCCTTGTCGACGCCCAATCGGGCTGCGGGACTGAACCCAGACCACCACGTACCCAGCTTATGCCAGGACTGGGGTCGTTGTGGCGGACGGGACAGAACCCGCGGCACTGCAAGACAGCGATAAGGGCCGGCATGAAGCCCTCGCTGACGACCTTGCGCATGAAGCGCTTGACAGGCGCCCAGAAGGGGCGCCGACTACCCTTTCCCCCCGTGTAACGACGTCCAGAAGGGACGCCGTCAAAACTCCCCTCAAAGCCGCTCAGAAGGAGCGGCGAGTGTGCGACCCAAAGTGAGCACGCACTGGAGGTGCAGGGCCCAGAAGGGGCTCCCGCCTATGTCGAGTTGTTCGCCGGCCAGTCTCAAGGAAACTCCTCATGAAGAGGAGGATGTTGAAGCTGCCCGTTGCCCAGAGTGTACCACGAGGAGGTCACCCGACACACACCCCAACCTAACCTAACCTAACCTAACCTTTTTTTTTTTTTTTTTTTTTTTTTTTTTTATAGCCTGGGGAAAATTCCCTACGGAATCATCCCGCGGGTCGGGGCTACCCGCGGGGGTATGTGGGGTTGGCCTAGATGTTGTTCGGCCGACCCACTAAAAACCCCAGGGGAAACAAGACACGCTGGTTCGTGGCTGACGCGGAATCTGTTGTAATAATGGGCCGCGCCATCCACCAGCCACGCCCCATCGGGCGTCCCACCGCTGACTGATATAGAGCCCCACAATCAGCGTGGCCCTTTGGGGCCTTCCTCTTGTTTTTGGGCGACAAAACGCCCATTCTTGGACCTGGGTCTGAGCCGAGCTAAAGCTCCAGAACTCGTTCCCGGATCCCTTGCCTCCCTTACGCCTTCGTCCCCGGTACCTCTGGAAGCAGAGGCATTGGGGGAGTCGGGCGCAGGGCTTGCGGAACGAGGCGTTAAGGCCTCCTCTGCCGTCTCCATGGCCGACTCTTCCGCCAGTGGCGGGGCGGCTTCCCTCGGGGTAGTCTCGGGATCAGGGCGTGGCTCCGGCATCTCCGGACGAGCCCTGACGACAGGGGGACTACATCCCCTGCCACCCATCAAATGGCCGAATGGCCTGCTGGCATCAGCACAAACTGCACAGCGTGGTTGGTGTGTGCAGACCCTCGCCTGGTGACCTGGCTTACCACACCGGAAGCAAAGTCCGGTGCGGTCTGCGGCGGATGGGCACCTCTGCCTCGTATGGCCCACGCCCATGCAGCGGAAACACCGCATTGGGCGGGGCTCGAGAGCAACCACTGTGGCAGTACTCCACCCCAGGAGCAGCCTGCCTGTCACCACCAGCGCTTTGGCCGCTCGTATGGGGCAGCGCACGATGGTGGATCCCGCGTTATCTGGGCCAGCTCTAATTCGGCCCACCCTCACGCTCTCAACAGAGCAGTTACCTTTTGCAGCAACGGCTGCAGCGACGTCGGAGGCGGCGATTGCGACGTCTAGCCCTGATACGCGGAGATCCGCGCACTTTTCAGGCCGGACGACTGTGGCCACCTCCGACAACACCTGCTCAAGCCGTTGGGCGAGCAAGTCGGCCTTTTGGCCACTTCCAGCACCCGGAACCTCTATTAGCCTCGCTCCTGTGGCGGCGGTTCGGGATCTCACGCCTTCCCCTATACCGAGGTCGGTCAGCGAGATTTCCTCCCTGGCTTTCGCGATGGTCTGGGCATACGTCATCCCCATCGCGATCGCTTCGGGGCGCAGCTGAATCACGATAGCCGCGGTCTTCGGCTGCCTCAACCCGGCCCTCCTGCGCTTCTTCTTCTTCGGCGCCGCCTGCGCTACCGGATGAACCGGTGGCACAGCTGCGCGACCTGGCACTGAAGCCAAAGGCGGAGTCGTCGTTGGTGGGCGAGTGGTAGGACTTGCCACAACAGGAAGTGCCTTTCGGCCTTTCCGCTTCCTCCCGCCACGGGGCACATCCGTCCAGGTCTCAGACGGGGGTGGGTCCAGCGGCTGCGCTCGACTAGTGCCCGCTTGGGAAAGCGGGGCTCTAGGAGCCGACGTCGGTTCGCTGATGAGCGACACTCGGGGTAGAGGGGTAGACACCCGTTTGCGCCCAGCCACCCTTGCAGGAGTAGGGAGAGGGGGGAAGTCCCCAAATCTCTCGCTCTCTACCACAGAAGGCGGGCGGACACTCTCCGATGCCACCGATCTGGCCTCTAGGCGGTCAAGCCGTGCACCCATTGCAATGGCGGACGCCTCCATCATCTCCCTCATGTTGGCGATAGCTGCCAGCAGAGGGTCGTCTCGTCCGGGTTCGGAAGCGGCGACTTGAGGGCTCTGTGCCCAGCGCGGTGACGCACTGTTTCGGCCAACCTCACTCCTCAATGAGGCGACCTCTGCTCTCAAGCCCTCCACTATCTCCTGAAGGCGCAGGTTTTGCGCCTCAATCCGCTTGGACTCATCGTCCAAAGTCCTGGATGCCAGGTTGGACAGGCATCGGCGGATCACAGCCACAGCATTGTTTAGCGTGCCTTGGCACGTGCCTTTAAGGTGCCCAGTTGTCTGGGCCACCCTCTTCACGGCCAGCGCGCATCTGATGCCCACCTCTTGTATTTCGTCGGCCGTCAAGGGGTCCGACGGTTCCGCGACGAATGGGATCTCCATCTCAAGAGCCGCCTCGCTGGTCAGCCCAACAAGCTCCCCAAAGGAGTCTACAGAGGCGGGGCGAGGTGACGGGTGTCCTTCGGACAACCCCTCTCGCCCATCCCTCACGACATCCCTGGCGCACCTGCTTCGCTGATTATCGGCTCGCTTCTCCTCTCTTGTGCCGTATGTTCCGGCGGCGACTGAGCGTCCTCTTCTCGCTGACGATACCTTGGCTGAGGCCGACGACACCACAGACTCGTTCTCCGACTGATCGTCAGAGTCCAAGTTAGGGTCAAGTGGCCTCTTTCTAGCACCGCTAACACTCCCCACGATTACGGACTCGGAGTCCGAATCCGTGAAGCCCTCCTTCTCCTTTGTCTCCACACGCAGAATAATGCCCCCCCCAGATACGAGGGGCTTGCCCGGTGCCAACGAGACGGACGACTTAGCGCCCGACTTGCTAGCCCCGGGGAGGGGTTCTCCCACCTGTCGGTGGGTACCCTCCTGGGGTAACACGTTTTTATTGCTGCTCGACATCATTGGGTTTTGGCAATTTGCGGGTTGCCATACCCCTCCTCACAGTGGCACTTTAGGGGCTGCCCTTCCCCGCTGGACCAAAAACATCACCCACGCGCCGTCCACACGCCGAGGGTGCCCTATATACTACGGAGGACGGGCGGTGTCCGTAGGTTTTTAGCCGGTGTTCTCCGGGGTGTTATTGAGTTTTCCTTCTCTTGGCCGTTTGGCCTCCGGTCTGCCCAATCGCAGCGTACCCACGGCGCCAACGGTGGGGTCGTTGCCGCAAAAGGGCAGATAACGACTTTGGGGTTGGCGTACACCCCGGTTGCACCGCTCTCACCGGTGCCCCCTTTCCCCCCCGTGCGACCTGAGAACCTTTAAGAGGCGGCCGTCTTTTTGGTACGACGCCCAGAAGGGACGCCGTCAAGAACTCCTCCCACTGCTCAGAAGGAGCAAGTGAGTTATGCGACCCAGAGTGGGCCACGTATGGGAGCTGCAAGGTCCAGAAGGGACCCCGCCTAGTCAGATATCAGCCGGCTGGGTCCAAGCGTCTACTACACGCCAGACCGGGAGACTGTTGGAACCAGCCGTTGCCCAGGGTGCACCAACGTGGAGGTCATCTGACTCGCACCCCAACCTAACCTAACCTAACCTAACCTAACCTAACCTTTTTTTTTTTTTTTTTTTTTCTTTTTTTTTACCCAGGGGAACTCATTACGAGTACGAGGACCTTGAAGAGGCCCAAGTTATGTGGGACTCACCCGTCCGCCTTTCCACACCCACTGACGAGGAGAGAAGCTCCAAGTCAGCTGCCAGGAAGACCCGGCTGGGAGGGCGAGACGGAGGGGGATACCGCACTAAACCCCTGGGGGACAAGGCAATCCGAACACTAAATAAGGCGACAACCACGGTATACTTCCAAAGGAATTGAGCCGCGGCCGCCGCCCTGCGCCCGTGCACCAACCTACGGCCATCTCCGTGCGCTCATTCCCGCTTGCGCGGGAAAATGCGCATTTGACGGCCGCGCGCCAGTGCACGGGCACGTGCTGACAACGCACAGCATGGGAAATTCATAAGGAATTTCGGCTATTTGTTAGGTGGCACATCAGTGCCACTTAACTACGGCTTCGGGGGGGGTAGACGCCCGCCACGGACCACGGTCCATGGCGGGTGCCCCCTTTCCCCCCCATGCGACCTGAGAACCTTTAAGAGGCGGCCGTCTTTTTGGTACGACGCCCAGAAGGGACGCCGCCAGAACTCCTCTCACTGCTCAGAAGGAGTAGTGAGTTACGCAGCCCAAAGTAGACCACGTATGGGAGCTGCGAGGCCCAGAAGGGACCCCGCCTAGTCAGATGTCAGCCGGCTGGGTCCAAGCGTCTACTACACGCCAGAGCGGGAGACTGTTGGAACCAGCCGTTGCCCAGGGTGCACCAACGTGGAGGTCATCTGACTCGCACCCCAACCTAACCTTTTTTTTTTTTTTTTTTCTCGCTGTGAAAACCTTTATCGTATATTATCAGCCCAAAGTGAACTTCAAATCGTCTGGGACTCTTCTAGCTTTCCGTCTCCCTTTCCCTACGCTAATGCGCCGGGTGAGAGAGAGGGTCCACCAGACATACCCGAGCAAAAACACAGCGTACACAGTCGGATCTGTTCTAGGGCCTTGCGATACCTGCCATTTGGCTACTACTCGCTTGGCCCTCAGACGTGCGAAACGGCACTCGACTTAGGTGTAGCCGCCCTTAAGGGGCTCCCTTCTTGCTGGCAAATTTGCCATCCGCCGACCTTGTAAAGGAAGGTCGACGCCCTGTCTCCTCTTCTTCACGGAGCGCCTCACGCTCTCTCTCCTCTTCTGCTTCGCTACGCGGCATGCGTCTCCGAAGAGATGATGCGCGTTCGCGCAAACAACGCTCACGCTCAAGCACCACAATCGGAATGCGTTCCGGTGCGAGCTTGGGCTTGGACACTGCGTCCTGCGTCACTGAGGCGGTTTTACTAACCGCGCTCTGTGGCGTCGGGGGGGGCGCTGGCGTCTCAACGCTCGCCACCTCCTCGACTGTTTCCATCCGCTCGTTGCCGAGCTCCCTCTCAACAGCCTCGGGGCCAGATGCAGATGTTATGCCTCTGGTGGCCGGGGGGCTACAACCCCGGCCGCCCATCACATGCTTGTGTGGTACACCTGCCGCTGCGCAGACAGCGCAGTGCGACTCCTTCTTCGAGCATGTCGCTGCTCGGTGACCTAATTGACCACACCGGAAACAATTTCCGGTGCGATCGACGTCCGAGGGGCACCTCGGGCGCGTATGTCCTACTCCCATGCATCTAAAGCACCGCATAGGGCGGGGCTCTAGGACAGTCACTTGGGCGGCACTCCAACTGAAGAGTAACCTACCCGCAGCAACAATAGCTTTCGCTGCCTTTGTTGGGCAGCTCACAATTGTCGCGCCAGTTTTGTTGGGGCCCATGCGAATGTTCCCCACTCGGATGAACTCCCGGGAACATCCTCCCTTCGTCGCAATCGCCTCCAAGAGGGATTCCTTCGTGACGGACTCGTCCAGATCCGAGATGCGCAGGCTCACGCATTTCTCGGTCCGGACGACAGTGGCCACATCGGAGATGACCTCTTTGAGACGACCAGCAAGTAGGTCAGCCTTGTCACGGTTCTGCTGCCCGTAAACCTCGACAAGTCTGGCTCCCGTCGCCGTCATCTTCGTCCTGACCCCAGCAGTGATGCCAAGGTCGGCGAGTGGGACGCTCCTTATCGCCTTCTGTAGCGTTTGGGCGTAAGTAACGCCTCCTTCAATGGCCTCAGGTCGCAGCGTGATGATAATTGCTGCGGACCTGGGCGTATTTACGCGCACTGTCTTGCCGCGTGTCCGTCCTTGCACATGGCGGCCTGAAGCCGCTTGGGGGCGAGATGGTGTTGCCCCCTCAGCAAGCGGTTTGCGCCTCCTCTTACCTCGTCGCCTCCCTTTTTTGCCACGAGTTACCGCCTGCGGCGCCTCCAAAGGAGGCGCAGGGGCAGCCACTGCTGGGCAAACCGTCGGCATAGCAGCACGACGGGCGACTGGTGTTGTTGTCGCAGAGAGACGGGAGGTTTTCTTCGCCGGTGGTCGACTAACCGACGGATTGGTCACAATCGGGGCAGGGAGAGGTGGATATTCCACCGATCGCCTGCGATCGGCCGCTAAAAGCGGTCGGGTCCTCTCGGATCCAGGCAGCCTAGACTCGATTCCATCGAGGCGAGAACTCAATTCCCCGATGGAAGCGTTCAAGGAGCGCTGAATCACGCCAAATATGCCAGAGGCATTTTGGTCTGGTCCGGTATTAGAAGGGACCTCACTACGGGAAGGGGATTTCTTCCCCTTGCCGACTTCCTTTCGTAGGAGATCAACCTCCGCTCTAAGCGACTGCAGTTCTAACCGCAGTCTCTTGTTGTCCTCTCTGAGGTCTTTGGTCTCAACGCTGAGCGTCCTAGACGACAGGTTGGACATGACCCGAGTCATGGTGCTGGCGGCGTTATTAAGCGTCTTTTGGAGCGTCGACTTGATGTTGCCCGACTTCCTAGACACCTCCTTAACAGCTCTAGCACACAGAATCCCTACTTCGTGGACATCCTGTGCTGATGGTCCACCCGGCTCCGCCTCCCAAGGGATGATGATTTGGGTGGCTAGCTCAACCTCTGCCGCAGTGGGGACACTGATGGTGTTGTCCCTGGACTGCAAACGACTCTTAGCAGGACCCTTTTTTGGGGCACTCTTCCTTTTCTCCGCTAAGGCTTCCTTCTGCGACTTCTCTCGCTCACCAGCGAGGCTCCTGTCCTCTTCCTCTAGCCGACTCAGCTCTTGTTGAGCGGCACGCAGGCCGACGGAAGTGCCAAGGTAAGCGCCACGACCCCGGCTTGTTGAGGGAGCCCCCAACAAAGCCGCTGCCGGGTACTCATTCTCGGCCAAAAACTCATCGTCGCCTGAGTCATATTCCACGACTGGGTGAGCCCGCTTTCGGCTCTCACTCTCCAGATCGTGCATTTCTACTTCCTCGTCTGACGAGTAGTACTCGTCTTCTCCGAACACTCCGCCATGCAGGTCTATGCCTCCCCCAGACACGAGAGGCTTGCCCGGGGCCGACAGGTCGGACGCTTTAGCGCCCAGCTTGCCGGTCCCGAGGAGGGGTTCTCCCGCCTTGCGGGTACCCTCCTGGGGTAATAATTTTGTAGGTCTGCTTGTCATAAGTGTTGTCCAGCAATTTGCGGGTTGCAATACCCCACCAGTCTTTGCGCACAGATACGCCCGTTGCGGTCTAAAAACCCTTAAGGGGCGACCGTCTTTTAAAACGACGACCAGAAGGGGCGTCGTCCAATCTCCTCTCACTGCTCAGAAGGAGCGAGTGAGTTATGCGACCCATAGTGGGCCACGTATGGGAGTTGCAAGGCCCAGAAGGGACCCCACCTATGTTAGATGTTAGCCGGACAGGTCCAACGTCTACAACGAGCCAGGCGGAGACTGTTGGAACTACCCGTTGCCCAGGATGCACCACGGGGAGGTCATCTAACTCGCACCCCACCCCAACCTAACCTAACCTAACCTAACCTAACCTAACCTTTTTTTTTTTTTTTTTTTTTTTTTTCTCGCTGTGAAAACCTTTATCGTACATTATCAGCCCAAAGTGGACCTCAAATCGTCTGGGACTCTTCTAGCTTTCCGTCTCCCTTTCCCTACGCTAATGCGCCGGGTGAGAGAGAGGGTCCACCAGACATACCCGAGCAAAAACACAGCGTACACAGTCGGATCTGTTCTAGGGCCTTGCGATACCTGCCGTTTGGCTACTACTCGCTTGGCCCTCAGACGTGCGAAACGGCACTCGACTTAGGTGTAGCCGCCCTTAAGGGGCTCCCTTCTTGCTGGCAAACTTGCCATCCGCCGACCTTGTAAAGGAAGGTCGACGCCCTGTCTCCTCTTCTTCACGGAGCGCCTCACGCTCTCTCTCCTCTTCTGCTTCGTTACGCGGCATGCGTCTCCGAAGAGATGATGCGCGTTCGCGCAAACAACGCTCACGCTCAAGCACCACAATCGGAATGCGTTCCGGTGCAAGCTTGGGCTTGGACACTGCGTCCTGCGTCACTGAGGCGGTTTTACTAACCGCGCTCTGTGGCGTCGGGGGGGGCGCTGGCGTCTCAACGCTCGCCACCTCCTCGACTGTTTCCATCCGCTCGTTGCCGAGCTCCCTCTCAATAGTCTCAGGGCCAGAGGCAGATGTTATGCCTCTGGAGGCCGGGGGGCTACAACCCCGGCCGCCCATCACATGCTTGTGTGGTATACCTGCCGCTGCACAGACAGCGCAGTGCGACTCCTTCTTTGAGCATGTCACTGCTCGATGACCTAACTGACCACACCGGAAACAATTTCCGGTGCGATCGACGTCCGAGGGGCACCTCGGGCGCGTGTGTCCTACTCCCATGCATCTAAAGCACCGCATAGGGCGGGGCTCTAGGACAGTCACTTGGGCGGCACTCCAACTGAGGAGTAACCTACCCGCAGCAACAATAGCTTTCGCTGCCTTTGTTGGGCAGCTTGCAATTGTCGCGCCAGTTTTGTTGGGGCCCATACGAATGTTCCCCACTCGGATGAACTCCCGGGAACATCCTCCCTTCGTCGCAATCGCCTCCAAGAGGGATTCCTTTGTGACGGACTCGTCCAGATCTGAGATGCGCAGGCTCACGCATTTCTCGGTCCGGACGACAGTGGCCACATCGGAGATGACCTCTTTGAGACGACCAGCAAGTAGATCAGCCTTGTCACGGTTCTGCTGCCCGTAAACCTCGACAAGTCTGGCTCCCGTTGCCGTCATCTTCGTCCTGACCCCAGCAGTGATGCCAAGGTCGGCGAGTGGGACGCTCCTTATCGCCTTCTGTAGCGTCTGGGCGTAAGTAACGCCTCCTTCAATGGCCTCAGGTCGCAGCGTGATGATAATCGCTGCGGACCTGGGCGTATTTACGCGCACTGTCTTGCCGCGTGTCACGAGTTACCGCCTGCGGCGCCTCCAGAGGAGGCGCAGGGGCAGCCACTGCTGGGCAAACCGTCGGCATAGCAGCACGACGGGCGACTGGTGTTGTTGTCGCAGAGAGACGAGAGGTTTTCTTCGCCGGTGGTCGACTAACCGACGGATTGGTCACAATCGGGGCAGGGAGAGGTGGATATTCCATCGATCGCCTGCGATCGGCCGCTAAAAGCGGTCGGGTCCTCTCGGATCCAGGCAGCCTAGACTCGATTCCATCGAGGCGAGAACTCAATTCCCCGATGGAAGCGTTCAAGGAGCGCTGAATCACGCCAAATATGCCAGAGGCATTTTGGTCTGGTCCGGTATTAGAAGGGACCTCACTACGGGAAGGGGATTTCTTCCCCTTGCCGACTTCCTTTCGTAGGAGATCAACCTCCGCTCTAAGCGACTGCAGTTCTAACCGCAGTCTCTTGTTGTCCTCTCTGAGGTCTTTGGTCTCAACGCTGAGCGTCCTAGACGACAGGTTGGACATGACCCGAGTCATGGTGCTGGCGGCGTTATTAAGCGTCTTTTGGAGCGTCGACTTGATGTTGCCCGACTTCCTAGACACCTCCTTAACGGCTCTAGCACACAGAATCCCTACTTCGTGGACATCCTGTGCTGATGGTCCACCCGGCTCCGCCTCCCAAGGGATGATAATTTGGGTGGCTAGCTCAACCTCTGCTGCAGTGGGGACACTGATGGTTTTGTCCCTGGACTGCAAACGACTCTTAGCAGGACCCTTTTTTGGGGCACTCTTCCTTTTCTCCGCTAAGGCTTCCTTCTTCGACTTCTCTCGCTCACCAGCGAGGCTCCTGTCCTCTTCCTCTAGCCGACTCAGCTCTTGTTGAGCGGCACGCAGGCCGACGGAAGTGCCAAGGTAAGCGCCACGACCCCGGCTTGTTGAGGGAACCCCCAACAAAGCCGCTGCCTGGTACTCATTCTCGGCCAAAAACTCATCGTCGCCTGAGTCATATTCAACGACTGGGTGAGCCCGCTTTCGGCTCTCACTCTCCAGGTCGTGCATTTCTACTGCCTCGTCTGACGAGTAGTACCACTCGTCTTCTCCTAACACTCCGTCATGCAGGTCTATGCCTCCCCCAGACACGAGAGGCTTGCCCGGGGCCAACAGGTCGGACGCTTTAGCGCCCGGCTTGGCGGTCCCGAGGAGGGGTTCTCCCGCCTTGCGGGTACCCTCCTGGGGTAATAATTTTGTAGGTCTGCTTTCCATGAGTGTTGTCCAGCAATTTGCGGGTTGCAATACCCCACCAGTCTTTGCGCACAGATACGCCCGTGCGGTCTAATAACCCTTAAGGGGCGACCGTCTTTCAAAAACGACGACCAGAAGGGGCGCCGTCGAATCTCCTCTCACTGCTCAGAAGGAGCGAGTGAGTTATGTGACCCAGAGTGGGCCACGTATGGGAGTTGCAAGGCCCAGAAGGGACCCCGCCTATGTTAGATGTTAGCCGGACAGGTCCAACGTCTACAACGAGCCAGACGGAGACTGTAACCTAACCTAACCTAACCTTTTTTTTTTTTTTTTTTTTTTTTTTGACCCAGGGGAACTCATTACGAGTACGAGGACCTTGAAGAGGCCCAAGTTATGTGGGACTCACCCGTCCGCCTTTCCACACCCACTGACGAGGAGAGAAGCTCCAAGTCAGCTGCCAGGGACCCGGCTGGGAGGGCGAGACGGAGGGGGATACCGCACTAAACCCCTGGAGGTCTGCAATCCGAGTACTAAGGTAAGGCAACGGCACGGGACGTGTCCGAACCTAACCTAACCTAACCTAACCTAACCTTTTTTTTTTTTTTTTTTTTTTTTTGACCCAGGGGAATCACTTTAGACTTCCCTCACCCTGAAGGGGCAAGGGGGCATGTGGGGGTCGCCCGTCCGCCTTTCCACACCCACTGACAAGGGGAGAAGCCCCAAGTCAGCTGCCAGGAAGAAGTCCCAACTGGGAGGGTGAGACGGAGGGGAATACCCACTAAACCTCTGGAGGTCCGCAATCCGAGTACAAAAGTAAGGCGACGGCACGGTATCTGTCAGAGATTCAGACCGCGACCGCCACCCTGCGCCCGTGCACCGACCTGCAGCCATCTCCACACACTTATTCCCGCGTTTGCACGGGAAACGTGTGCTTTGACGGCCGCGCGCCAGGGCACGGGCACGTACTGATAACACAGCATTAAACAAAAGTTAATTCCAAGAAAAACCACCCCTGAGTGACAGGGAGCAGTGGGAAACCTCTAAAAGAGGCCGCAGTGTCCTTGGGGGGGCACGCAGCCGAACAAAAATTGCGGCACATGTGGGCGGTTCGGGGTGGAACCCGACACCGGCCTTCACCGCGTCAATCCGGGGTTCTACGGGGGGCGGAGATCCGTACCTCGCCTCCGTCTACGTCTTCGCCTTCGGGAAGGAGCGGCATCAACGGCGTCTTCACGTCGTCGCTCCGCATCCTCCTTTAGGCCCATCACCGTCGCGCAGAAATGCGCCACCGCGCACCAGTTAGCCTCGCTCTCCAGCATCGCGGTCACAATGTCCGGCAGAGCGAGACTCCCACGTCCGCCCAGCTCCATTTCCAGAGCCCGTCGCTGCGAGGAAAAGGCACAACACACCTGGAGAGTGTGCTGCGCAGTGTCCTCTGCAGCTCCGCACTCATGGCAAACGGAGCTCTCCTCTCTCCCCAACCGACAGAGGTACTTCCCGAAGCACCCATGGTCTGACAGCACCTGCGTCAGGTGGTAGGACGGGGCGCCATGGGTACGATTGAGCCACTCCGGGAGTACAGGCCTGATGGCATCGATGGTCCGCGAACCGGCAACTGGGGACTCAAGGTCGCGCTCCCACTGCCATATCGCCATCTCTGTCGCCTCTCTTCGCGCCGCCTGGATCTCTTCCAGCGTGGGGCGTTCCCCTCTCGCCAACATCACCGTGCGGAGCTCGTAGACCTCGGTCAAGACCTTGGCCTCGAGCTCCCACGGGATCATCCCGGCTAGGGCCGTCGCTGCCGTCCACGACACCGTCCGGTAGGCTCGTACTGCTCTCACCGCTGCCACTCTCTGCGGTCTCCGCAGGAGGGCGGTGGTTCGGCGGGAGAGCGAGTCCGACCAGACGGGTGCGCCGTAAAGCGCCATGCTGCGCAGCACCCCGGCGTACAGCTTGCGACAGCTAGAGCCGGGCCCACCAATATTGGGCAAGACACGTCCAAGGGCCATTGCTGCCCCCACTATTCGAGGCGCCATCTCGGAGAAATGGGGCAGAAAGCTCCACCTGCTATCCAAAGTTAAACCCAGATACCGCATCTGGGATTTAACCTCAACCCTCACCCCGTCGACCACAATGTGGTAGTAGTGGGGGGGTTTCTTTCGGGGACCATGGAATATCATGGCCTCCGTTTTGGGGAGAGAGACCTCCATCCCCAGAAGACGGATTCTCGATGCGGTCATGGTGGCGGCCACCGACGCGAGGCGCAGCGTACGCTGGTAGTCACTGCCCTGTGCAGTGACTAGGGTGTCATCCGCGTAGCAGATGACACCCACCCTGGGGAGACAAGTCCCCCGCAGGACCCAGTTGTATCCGATATTCCACAGGAGTGGTCCTAGGACCGACCCCTGCGGAACACCGCACACCATACGCCGAGATGTTATGCGCCCCGCGCCCTTCTCCAGGTACAGGATGAACCTGTCCTGTAGGTAGTCCCTAAGGACACGACGGAAACCTAACCTAACCTAACCTAACCCATATATCAATTACAATAACAGTTAGAAGTTTACTTCAAAAACGCTAATTGATATTTATAGTAAAATCTCTCGCCAGAGATTTTACTCCAAAACACACTCTCGCCAGAGTGTGTTTTTCTTTCGTGCGAAATTTTGTGTTTAGCAGAACACAAAATGGTGGTCTTCTCAAGAATAACCGTTCATCCAGACTTGAACGTAATAGATGGGGGTAAGTACTGTATAATGAAAAATCATTTTGCGACAGCAAATGGTTATTGTTATCTTATATATTTCTACAACAAACCGTTTACTCTAGCGGATTTAAGTTATGTCGCCCATGAATTAGGACCTTTCCCAAAAATAAGGGTTCTTACTGAAATTCTAGACAAGATATATGATAAAGATGATTTAGTACCGCGACCATTCATTAAATCAAATGGGATTGTACATGTCACCAATAAAAATGTGAAGATGACATATAGTGACTTTAGGGATTTATATAGGCATTTGAATTATAGAATAGGTGGTGAATTATTACCAACTTCTGTTGTCCCTAACCTGATGCGGAAAATGGGATTAGATTATGACGAGGAAATTAAGAAAATCATTTCTAGAGATATAGGGAATCCTGATAGTGTTTTGTCTGAAGCCATCAGGAATTCAGTCATTAATGATGCGAAAAGGTTAGTAGATCCTAATACTAAGGAAGATAAGATAGTTATTCAGTATCAACTCACTCCTGAGGAGGAGTCATCTCTAATTACTTCATACCCGGAATTAGACATGGAATTTAAGCACAAAATTAGACATTCTCACGCTTACGCGGCCGCTTCGAGGCAAATTGAAGAACAGATTAATATTTTAACTTTAGGGGTAAAAAAGCAGACAGTTCTACCCACGGGTTATGATGTGTTGATAAAAGACTCAGGTGGTTGTGCTTTTAAAGCGATTCAAAGAGGTAGGGAAAATTTCCATATTTGTAGTCCAATTTTGAGCGTTCACGACCAGCAGAGACATGCGAATAGAATGGCGACGCTGACAACTTTCATTCCCAAAAGCAAGAAGCAGACTAATGCTTTAAGAAAATTTAACAATGATTTGACCGATGGTACTAATAAGTTTTATTGTGAGAGGGTTTCGGAACATTGCAACGTGAAAGCTCCTTTCCAGACATATTTACACGCCACCTATGACCGGACATGTACTCAGATTGCTGATAGCATGACCAGCGCAAATTCGATTGTAGGAGCTGGTTCTTTCATTTATGACCCCTTGATGTTAGTAGAGACTCGAGGTACAATCGCACATCTAAATGCTCACTGGTACATAGAAGAAGTGAATGGTGTAAAGAAAATTTTCATGAATTTTGTGCACGACAGTTCTTGGTCGTATGAGCATACTTTAGCAAATTATATTCAATTAATGACAAACCCGGTGATTTTTGATTCTAATAAACAGCCCTATTTCGTAAATATTCAATCTATTAGGAATAACATAGTATTTTTTAAAATTGTCAAATGCGCTTCTCGTGGACTATTAAATGCGTGTGTTCGTAGGTATCTTTGGTTTGACAAATTCGAGTATTTCAACGTCCAAGGTTATATTTGGGAAGCAGACGGTTTCGACTCCGAGAAAAATCATATGAGATTAGTTAGATTTGTGGCGCCTAAGAAATTAATCAACGATACAATAGCGTATTCAATGGGTTTGGATCACAACAGATTTTCTGTTCAGAAAATCTATGAAGCATTGAAATCTTTTGCAACACGTGTTGTAGGAACGAAGGCGGTATGTCTTGCATCGTACGAATTAGCACCTGAAAGGTTATACCAACTAGCTAGCATCATATTTATACATTGTTTTGTACAAAGGTATAGCATATCAAAAGCTACTTCCGTCGTGACTAATGAAATATTAAAATTGAGGGAGCAGAAGGGTTTCTCACCTGCTCAGATGATGAAAAATCTGTGGGATAAGATTACTGGTTGCAAAACACCGCAACACGAGAACGTCGAGAACACCCCTTTCGGTCAATATGTTAACCCGCACAAAAATCCAGGGAATGTGCCCTGTGAAGGTACTCCACCTTTAAACCAGGGTACTTCCTGGTTTCATAGGTTTTTCTCGAAAGTAATTGAATGGTCAGCAGTACCGACGAAGTATTCAGTTGCAATATGTGACGCGGTTAAATTCATAGAGTTACGCACATACATAGACGGTGACTATGAAAACTTAGTGAAGTTGCCTGAAAATTATTTACCAAATTTAGATGTGATCGATTTTGAGAATCCATTAAGGGATTCACCGTTATCCGATGAAGCATGCGGGATTAGAGCCGTCGAGGATTCACCTAAATCTGAAGTTCCATCATCATCAAACATGATACCTGAAGGTATTATACCATTAGATAAATTAGTGGAAGGTTCAGCAATTGGCGATGGCAGTTGTCTTTTCGATTCGGCTCGTCAATTGTTGGCACCGGACATGAGTGTCAGAGAGTTTAAGATGGGTTTGTTACATGGGCAAAAACTACATTTAATGCCAGCACAATTAATCTCTGAAATAGTGAGTGTGTTAAAGGGTGATCATCAATGGGGTGGTGAACCCGAAATGCAATTGATTGCGTACACACATAACGTAAAGTTAGTATTGTATTCGGACGAATTGAACTTTGTACCTAGAATTTATTGCCCGGATAAAGAAAATGTGATCTACATTAAACTTCAAGAAAATCATTTTACACCGTTATTCCAGAGTCAAATTAAATCAATGGGAAAAATCAATAATGATGAAACTGCATTATGTGATAAAAATTCTTCGGAAGATCTTGAGGAAGAAGTATTTTCTGTTTCTGATGAAGAAAGTTCTTCGGGAATAATTTTTGGGGACATAGATATTAACGAGTTTAACAAATTATCGGGTACTTCTGATTCTCTTGAGGATGATATTAAGGGTTTTGAAAATCAAATCGATGATCTTCAATTTAGCGAACTCAAATTACTTTTGAATAATGAATCAGTCATCAGTGGTAATTGTACTGAGGATTTCAATAGTTTGTCAGATAATGAATCTGAGTATTCATATTCAAGTTATGACAACACATTTATCTATAACAAAGCATTATATATAACATTGAGTGAAATTTTTAATGAGAGTGATGATAAGATATCTGAACGTAGTAATGATATTAACTTGAACAATAAAGAAATTTTAAATTCATCATTCAACACTATATGTTTAGAAATTAGGACTAGCGATATCGATGAAACTTTGGTTGAGAACATAAAATCAGTTAAAAAACAAGAAAAGCGTGAACCGAATTTATTTAAAGAAACACTAACAAAAATTAATATTCCCACTGAAAATAGGTTCGCGTTTCTGAGTACACTTGCAGAAAACTTTTTTGGTAATGATTGTAAAGTTAAAGAAGAAAATTTGAATGATATCACGCAAACGAAAACTTGTAGGATTTACAAAGGTATTAAGCGGATTTTAGGGAAAAAGAAGAAAAATTATTCAAAAAATGAGCCCAAACCAAACTTGAAATGTAAAAGTAACATGTTAGGGATTAAACGGAAATTTATATTAGGTCGCGTAAATCCATCAGAAGATTTAAAGCGAATTACTGACCTAACTTCAAAAGGAGGTCCTAAACCAATAGAACCAAAATTTATTAATGTTAAACCCGGAAAGGAGATCACGGCTAAAGTTTTTAAAGTTTCTAATACAAAAAATTTAACTAAATCGAATAATCCTGATTTGAAAAGTTTTGTAGATTCATTACCAACACGTTCAAGATTAGAGGGTGAGACCAATAAATTGATTATCACTAAAGATAAACTTGCAAAAAATTTTATCAAACACGGAAAATTATCCTCCGGTGAAGATTTTGGAATATTGGATGGTAATTTGATTTTGGATTTCTTTATCACTGAAAAAACTTTAAATGTTCTCTCTTATGTTATGGAATTATTATGTGAGGAAACCAGAGAGTGTGTGATTGATTTGGGTAATATTGATGAGTCATCGGTAGACACAAAATTACAGTTAATTAAAGATATCATATTAAAATTAAACGATTTCAAATCAATAGTCTATGTAATTTGTAAAGGAGAAGATGTAAATGACACTGAAAATAATATTGGCAGTAATGATGTAAAAATAGAAGAGGACATAAACAAATTTTGGAAACCAATTAATAATCCAATCTATCCTTCTCCGAATCATAATCCTAAATTTATTAAAGAGAAATCTGGTAACGATAGCGCAATAAATTCAATGATAGAGGTTAGAGAATTGTGGCATACCACTGTGGGAACAGCTACTTGCACCTACGGTGATGCGTATAAAAGATTGTCGATTCCTCTGTCGCTTGATACCAAAAGATATTACATGACTCACAAAGAAGGGTTTTCTGTTTACGACACTTATGAGAACAAATGGTTGTTGCGCGATGCAAAAGAGTCGGAATATGCTTTTGCTTTCGATGGAGAAAATTTTGTATCTTTTAAATTTAAAAATTTAACACCTTTAAAATCATCACCTAAAAGATTACTGTTGTGCGGGAGATATACGACTTTAATGCAGGAACCAAATTTAATAGAAGCAACCGATTGCTTCGATGATTTGAGAGATGATTTTAGACTGCCCAACATAGACATGATAGTTGGTGTTCCAGGTTGTGGAAAAACCACTTTTATATTAAAAAATCATAAGGAGGGAGATTTAGTTTTAACATCAACATCTGAGGGAGCTGCTGATATTAGGGACAGATTAGCCACAATGAGTGGATATTCAAAAACCCCTAGTGATTTTAAGACGAACTATAGGACAATAGACTCTTACATTTTAAATAGTAGGGAAAGTTATGATAATGTGTGGATTGATGAAGCACTCATGAAGCATCCAGGTGAAATTTTTATGGTATGTTTGTACAGTAGATGCAAAACATTGCATTTATTAGGTGATCCAAACCAAATAGGATATATAAACCGGGTTGGATCAATTAGCATCAGGTACGGAAATTTTTCAAAGTTTTTTGAACCAACTAGAACATTACGCACTTCTTATAGGTGCCCAGTTGACGTGATGGCAAAGATTAAACATAATTACAAAGGGGGAGCAGATTCGGCTTCGAGAGTAGAGAGAAGTATGACAACTAAAGTGTTCACATCAATAAATAATGTTCCTTTAGACAATAAATTATATAAATATTTAGTATTTAAACAAACTGAAAAGGAAATGTTGAAGAAAATGGGCTACAATGTTTCGACAGTGCATGAATTCCAGGGTAAACAATCTGAACACATTATCATAGTAAGAACATCTACTAAGGTTAAGGAGGAAATTTATTTATCAGAGTCTCACATTTTGGTGGCTATCAGTAGACATACCGTGTCCTTATTGTATGTGACACCAGTGACTGATAAGTTGAAAATTTTGATAGATAAAAGAGTATCTAACGATGACATTAGGAAAACTAAATTTGGAGATCCTAGACTTCGTGGTGGGTATGTTGAGGTTACGACACAGAAACCCGTGGAGACCTCCGAATGTGATTATGTCAATAATTTATGTGATAGGTTGCCGGACAATTGCGTCATAAATTTAAAATTTTCTGAAATTGATGATATAAAAGAATTTAAAGCTTATAATAATTTAATGAAGGCAGCATGTTCACCTGATATTAGCACATTGATGTCATTCCATGATCAGATTCTTCCGGGGAACTCCTATCATGATCATAGAATGGATAGTGTAAATTTATTAAATAATGATTTGGACATAGATTTAGAGGATATTAGGATTGTTGAAGCTAAAAAGCCTCAAAGAGAAGTTAGGTTCGACAAATTAAAACCGGTATTGGAGACTTTAATGCCCGTATCTCGCAGACCATCACAAATAGAATCATTAATCGCTTTAAATAAAAGAAACATGGCTGTACCTGAATTAGACGGTTTAGTAGATGCGCACTGTCTTGGTGAAAGATTAGTTACGCAATTTTTTGGTTCTTACGTAAGTAAGGAAAGGGAATGGTTACTAGAGGAATACAAGCAAAATCCTATTGCACCGAATGCTGAAGACATAGAAGCTTGGTTGCTAACCCAGGTTCCAGCTGTTAGGAAATTATTGGATTGTCCTGAGAAATCAGCATTAGAATGGGATTGGAAAAAGTATAAGTTCATGATAAAACCAACAGTTAAGCCGACGTTAGATTTAACAGCACCTTACGTAAATAACGCGTTGCAAACGATAGCATGCCAGAAGAAGTATCAGAACGCTGTATTTTGCCCCATTTTCAGAGAGATAGACAGGAGGATGGAAGCGTTATATTGCGACAGGTTTAAAGTTTTACTAGAACAACCAATGAACAGTTTGCGGAACAAATGAATGACATAATCCCTCCATGGTTGTTTGAAAAATTGATATCAGAAGGGGCAGCAATGTTGGAAATTGATATATCTAAATACGACAAAAGTCAGGGTCTTGCTGCTTTAATTTTTGATTGTTTGCTAATAAAAGTTATGGGTGTGTCAGATATATACACTGGTTTGTGGTATGAATCACACGCCCATACAATTTTATCAGATGTTGAAAATGGTGTTAGTTATCAGGTAAATTATCAGCGTAAATCAGGAGATGCATCAACATTTTGTCAAAATACTCGTTTTCTTATGGCAGTAGTTGCCACTATGTTTAATATGGATGATGTGCATTTTGGGATGTTTGCTGGAGATGATAGTTGGTTATTGACGAAAGGAGAATTTAGAGATATGAATTCGTGGTGTGCAACATTATTAAATTTAGAATCAAAATTTTTTAAATATACCAGATCGATATATTTTTGTTCAAAATACTTCGTACATGATTTTTCTCGGTGGTTTATAGTTCCTGACCCGGTGAAATTATTGGTAAAATTGGGACGTAGTGATTTAGCTAATTATACTCATGTTGAAGAATACAGAACGTCTCTTATGGATTTGACTGGTGTATATGAATATTTCAACATTCAGCATATGTTAATTATAGCTATCGCTGAGAGATATAATGTTAGTTTTAACGTGGGTTTGTTACTTGAAACATTGAGAGCTGTTATAGTGAATCATGGAATATTTCATGATTTATATTATACAGTACCAGGTGATGTATTGTGTTTGGACCCTACGACATCTAAATTGTAAGTACTCACAATGTGGGAAATAGTACCTATTGAACATATATGATGGAAAAGAGAACTTATTGCATAGTGTGTATTAGTGTGAATATTTTCGATAAAACCGATAGAGAAATCATTGTAGGTATAATAACATCATTACTTCAAGCTGATATTATAGAGTTTACTAACGCAGTTCTGATACTCAGTCTATTGCAAAATAGTAATAATATTGCCGAAGAAGGTAGATCCGATCATTTTGAGCGTTATTGTGAGGCGGTGAGGATAACTTTTGATAATTGAAACCGCCAAAATTGATACCAGGGAGCCTCGTGACACTGAAGATTCAGACAGTCGTAGAGTTTCGAGGGTAACCAGAAGTACATCGAAACAACGTGGTCGTAAAGCGCGTAAATCTAAAACTCGTGGAGTTTCAACCACAGAGAGATCACAGAGCGAATCACCAGAAACATCAAGAACTAGAAAGATTGCCACAAGACGAACATCAACACCCGTGATAGAGATTGAAGCTCAAGCAGGACAGTCTGATTCACCTGTTGTTAGTGGTATATCTAAACAATCATCATCTAGTTCATCAACTGATACCCAGTTAGTTTTGGCGACACAGAAGTTAAACTTAGAGACTTGCAAAACAAATAGATTATTAATAGTAATTAAAAATCTTGAAAGGAGAAATAAAGAACTTAGTGAAGAAAATAAAAATCTCAACTTAGAAAATTGTCAATTGAAAGCAAGTATGGCGAATAATGGTGATACTTCTGGTGCCCCTAATGAAGTGATAGAACTTAGGAGTAGAGTTGCGAACATGGAGCAAACATTACAGGAGATGATTAAGTCAATGCGCACTCGACCACATAGTAGTTCTTATCAGCCGATTGAAGTTGATAGTGAATGTTATTGCAATTGGAATTCTAAACATACTCAATTGGCAAATCATTCTTACGTTTTGATGACCGATATCATTCGTGCGATATCATTAGCGCACAAAATTAGATTCACTACTGTATCTGGTCGTGACGAACTTCGTACTTTATTTTCTGATTTTAAAAGTTTTGTAATAAATAAAGTGACTCGCTTCCCCACCGATGGGGAGTATATTAATATTAATAATAGGTGTGTTTCTATTCACTTAGTTCGCATATTAAATGCTTGTGATGTTGGAGAGAGATCATTGGATCATTCTAATTTTAATTATTAATTGTATTGTGTTGTTCCATTTATTTTTACTAGGATAGGACCCCTGCGCCTCTCTTGAGGACAGGTATTAGATTTAAGACCGTAAATAGTAGTTTTCTACTATTTACTTTATTCTTTAACATAAATTTTTAACTGTGATATTTTCGTGTTGTTTTGACCCTGTATCTCTATTGAGAACAGGCACCATTTTATAGCTTTTTAATTGTGTACGTTGACCCTGTGACTCTTTTGAGTCCAGGAAATAGTTATAGGAAATTTTACCCAAAAGTTTTAATTAATTAATCAATTGAATTGCGTCTTATTGACACACGGTTTATTGACCACACATTTTAAATTTATTCTTGCAATTTAATTTTCATATTTAATTAATTTATTGAATCGTACCTCGCTGACCTCGAAATGTTCGTAGCACGTTCACCAGCAAAGCAGACGACTCCTAAGGGAGAAATAGACAAGCCAACAGCAATGGAGAAGGTGCCCCCAAAGGCCCCGCTGGCCGACCCGTCTTCGACGAAGCCCGGACAGGTGAGGAGGAGCGCTGGAGAGATCGAACTGCGTCTTTCCGCAGAAGATGCTCCCCAGGGCACCTCCACACCCATTACTAGGACCGAAAAGCCTACTGCGCTCAAGCTAGCTTTAGCGAAAGCGCAGAAAGCTTCGGCGCGACCTAATCCGGCTGCTACCGTCCCCGCACCAGATCCTAAGGGGAACGAGACATACCGCAAGGACACAGAGAAGGTATATAGCAGCCGGATAAAGGAAGCCCAGTCCTGGTATCAGAAGGCATCGAAGAAGATGGATGAGAGCGGGAACCTGAGGAAGGACATCAAAGCAACTGTCCTCGAAGCCCTGGAGAATATGGCCCGGCTAATTAAGGACGCTGATTCTGGTAAGCCCTATGGTGTAAAGGGCTCCACGAAGAAAGGAGAGGGTGGAGACCCCATAGAGAGCTGGAAACCGGAGGCGGACAGTCAGGGCGGAGGAGAAGGGGTAGAGAGGATGGCGAAGTTGCTCAAAGATCACTCGAAGTTGCTGAAGGAAAGTAAGATAGAAATGGAGAAGCTGAAAGAGATGTTAGTAGAGGCGAAGGAAAATGGAAGGAGAGAGGAGGGAGAGAAGCAGAAGGTAGAGGAAAAACATAAAGAATTGTTTGAGGAGAATATGGTGGAAGTCATAAGGTTGAGGGAGGAGCTGGTAAAGGAGAGAGAGGAGAGGAGAACCTATGCTGGGGTGGTGGCCGCCCCGACTAAGGAAAAACCCAGAGTCGGAGCGACCATCCACTCAGTAATAGTCAGCTCAAATGACGAAATGGATACGGGAGATGAGGTATTAGAAAGGATTAGGACGGCGGTAAATGCGAAGGAGGAAGGTTGGAAAATCGAGAAGGTACGGAAAGCAAAAGACAGAAAGGTGATAATTGGATGTGGGACTAGGGAAGAGATGGGAAAGGTCAAAGAAAGGCTACAGAAGGAAGGTAGGAATCTAAATGTTGAGGACGTCGCCAACAAGGACCCATTGGTCATGTTGAGGGATGTCCTCAAGATTAATAAAGATGAAGATGTGCTGAAGGCCCTGAAAAGCCAAAACCGCCATCTGCTGGAAGGCCTAAAAAAGGAGGATGACAGAACCGAAGTGAGGTACAGGAAGAGGGCCAGAAACCCCCTTGTCGAGCACGTCGTGCTCAAGGTGTCGCCCGAGATCTGGAGGCGACTAACCGAAGCCGGCGCGATCCACCTGGACCTGCAGCGGATCAGGGTGTCCGACCACTCGCCCCTCATCCAGTGTGTACGGTGCCTCGGATACGGCCATACCAAACGGTTCTGCCGCGAGCCCGAAGACCTGTGCAGCCACTGTGGAGGGCAGCACATGAAGACCGACTGTGACCAGAGGAGGGACGGACACCCCCCAAGCTGCACCAATTGCCAAAAGGCCGGTTTAGCCAATGTGGGTCACAACGCCTTCGATGAGGAATGTCCTATCCGAAGGCGTTGGGACGCACTGGCCCGGCAAGCGGTGCAATACTGCTAAGGGCGACCAGGTGGAAAACTCGGCACCGAAACTAACGACTCGGTACAGTGTTGTCCAGTCCAACCTCCAGCGCAGCAGACTCGCGACGGAGGAGCTGATAGCCGAAGCGGTGACTCGCAAATTTACGTTCGCACTGGTACAGGAGCCTTACATCGGTGGAGTGGGAGCGATGAGGGCTTACTCCGGTGTAAGAGTGGTACAGTGCGACACGAGAACCGCGGACGCAGTCAACAAGGCGGCCATTTTGGTCTTCGACGGGGAGATCGACGTCATCCAATGTCCTACGCACACGACCGAAAACATCGCGGTTGCGAGGTTGAGGACCGGGGCGTGGGAGGTTGTGGTGATGTCGATCTACTTCGAGGGAGACAAGCCGCTCGACACCTATGTCGCGGGTGTCACCAAGGCTGTGATGGAGGTTGGAGGGGAGAACGTTGTAGTGGGCGGTGACGTCAACGCGTGGAACACCTGGTGGGGTAGTCGCGAGGTGGATCACAGGGGAGAGGAGGTTGCGGGAATGCTCGATGATTTAAACTTGCACCTCCTCAACCAGGGTCTGGAACCTACCTTCGACACCATCAGAGGTGGAGTGAGATGTACCAGTCACGTTGACATCACGGCCTGCTCGGAGTCTGTCCTAGGGCGAGTTGAGGGCTGGAGGGTGGCGGCCGACGTCACGAGCTCTGACCACGCGGCAATTACTTTCAATATAAAATTAGAGAAATCAACAGGTATAAATATTAAATCAACGACCAGAATTTACAACACTAAGAAGGCAAATTGGGGCCAGTTTCGTGCGAAACTGACCCAAATTTGTGAAAAGAAAAATTTTAATAAAATAGAAATAGACAAAATAACAACAATAGAAAAATTAGAGTTAGCGATAAATAAATACACAGAAATAATAAAAGAAACATGCAACGAAGAAATACCAAAAACAAAAACAAAAAGAAGAACTGGTATACCGTGGTGGACGGAGGAGTTGGCCGCGATGAAGAAAGGGGTGATGCGAAAGAAGCGGCGCATATCCTGCGCATCCGCGGCTCGACGGGAGTGGGTTGTTGGCCAATACCTGAAAGCAAAGGAAGAGTACATGGCGGAGGCCAATAGGGCCCAAACCGCAAGTTGGAAAACCTTTTGCGAGAAGCAGGAGCGGGAAACAATGTGGGAAGGGATTTACCGCGTGATAAGGTGCACAGCAGCCCGACAGGAAGATACCCCATTGGTGGTCAATGGGAGGGTACTGGAGGGCGCAGAATCCGCGAGCCTTTTAGCAAGGACCTTTTACCCGGAGGACAAGCATGAAGAGGATTTGGCAGACCATAAGCTGACGAGAGAGGTAGCTGAAAAAGTAAATGAGGGGAAGCATGATGACTCATGTGACCCCCCTTTTACCGCGGAGGAGCTCAAATGGTCTGCCCTCAGCTTCAATCCAAAAAAGGCTCCAGGTCTCGACGGATTCACTGCAGATATCACGAAGGCGGTAATTTCCCAGGATCCCGAGCTGTTTCTAGCCCTGCTAAACAGGTGTTTGGCTCTGGCCCACTTCCCGGTCGCGTGGAAGGAGGCGGTAGTGGTGGTATTGAGGAAAGGAGGAAAAACGGATTACACCCAGCCAAAATCCTACAGGCCTATTGGTCTCCTGCCGGTATTAGGGAAAATCCTCGAGAAGATCCTGATGAGACGCATCCGATGGCACGTGTTGCCGGGTATGAGCAGATGGCAGTTTGGCTTCACGCCCCAGCGCAGCACCGAGGACTCGCTCTATGCCATGGTGCAGTATATACGCGACAGGTTGAAAGAGAGGAAACTGACCGTCGTCGTATCACTTGACATAGAGGGAGCCTTCGACAGCGCTTGGTGGCCGGCTGTGAAGTGCAGACTAGCAGAGTCTGGATGCCCGGCAAACTTGAGGCGCCTCGTGGACAGCTACCTGAAAGAAAGAAAGGTACGAGTAAGGTATGCGGGATCCGAGGTGTCGAAAGCCACGACCAAAGGATGTGTCCAGGGTTCAGTAGGGGGCCCAACATTTTGGAATCTGCTGTTGGACCCACTACTGAAGGATCTGGAGGAAAGAGGCGAGCATGTTCAGGCGTTCGCTGACGATATTGTACTGATCATCTCGGGAGATAGTGGATCGGAGATCCAGAGACGGACTAATGCGGCCCTCGAGCATGTTCGGGAGTGGGGCGTCAAAAATAAGCTGAAGTTCGCACCGCACAAGACCCAAGCCCTGCTGGTGACGAGGAAGCTGAAATTTGACGCCCCGGTCCTGACCATGGGCGGGATACGCATTGGACTGTCTAGGGAGATCAAGGTTCTCGGCTTGACAATTGACGATAGATTGACGTTCAACACACACGTCACAACCGTGTGTCGTAAAGCGCTTAACATCTATCGTCAATTGTCGAGAGCGGCCAAGATCGATTGGGGGCTAAACCCCGAGGTGATCAGAACAATATACGTGTCGGTGATAGAGCCGATAATTATGTACGCCTCTAGTGTGTGGGCGTCGGAAGCTGGGAAGCTAAGTGTCCGCAAGCAGTTGGATGCCGTGCAGCGCGGGTTCGTCAGGAAGATGGCCAAATCGTACCGGACGGTCTCCCTACACTCGGCCCTAGTGCTTACCGGGATGCTACCTTTGGATCTTCGTATAAAAGAGACAGCTCTTCTATACGAGGTGAAGAAGGGGCATTCCCGGGAGGTAATAGGGGACCGGGAGGTTGAGAGTCCGGTAGCCACTACCGACGCGCCGCACCCTGCGTCGCAGACGGAGCTGGGCTTCGGGGACATGGAGGACGGTGCAGAACGAGACCAGGAAATAGAACAAATATACACAGATGGCTCTAAAATCGAGGGGAAAGTTGGAGCTGCCGTCTCTCTATGGAAAGACGGTAGCGAAATATGTACCCAAAAAGCCAAACTGGAATCGTTCTGCACCGTGTTCCAGGCGGAGTTGGTAGCCCTAGTGAAAGCGACGGAGATGGTGCTGAAGAGGAAGGCGAGCTGCACGCGCATATACTGCGACTCGAGGTCGGCTCTACAGGCAGTAACAGACATATATTCCCTGCACCCCCTGGCGGTCAGAACGAGATCGAACATAGAAACAGCCAAGGTTCGAGCCCAGAAAATTGAGCTTTTCTGGGTGAAAGCGCACGTGGGGGTGCCAGGAAACGAGAGAGCCGACCAGCTCGCGAAGGAGGCGGCACTTAGAATCAAGACAAGGCCCGACTACGGTAAATGTCCCGTTTCTTATGTCAAGCGCCAGATTCGTCTGGAGACGCTAGACGTTTGGAACGGGCGATACCTGGGGGGGGACACGGCGGGGACCACAAAGGTCTTTTTTCCGGACGCGGTGGAAGCGTACCGGATAATTAGAAAAATAGAGTTGGACCCAGTATTAGTGCAAATTATGACGGGACATGGCGGATTCTCCCAATACTTGCACCGTTTCAAGTGTAGGGAGAGTCCGGCATGCATTTGTGATGATGGAAAAGAAGAGAGCGTAGTCCATCTGCTGGTGGAGTGCCCTGTTTTTGGAAAGGAAAGATATGAAGTAGAGCAAAAACTGGAAACCGAGGTTAGCGAGGTAAATATTAGTCAGATAATTAGGTCTAGGAAACTTAGAGATATATTTTTAGGATACTGTAGAGAAATAGCAAAAAGAGTAATAAGTAGAAATAAGGACAAGGGGTAACACTCAGTTATATAAAATAGTAGCGATAATGTTATGGATATAACTCGAGTGAGACCCATAGAAGGATGAATAGTAATGTAATGTAGTAATGAATGTAATGTATGTAATGTAATGTAGTAAATTGTAATGTATTTTAAGAATGTAATGTAATAATAATGTAATAATGTAATGTAATAATAATAATGTAATAATGTAATGTAATAATGTGATGTAATAAATAATGTAATAATGTAATATAATAATAATAATAATGTAATGTAATAATAATAATTGTAGGAAATTGGAATGTATTTGAATTGGAATGTATTGGAATGTATGTAAGGATATAAATATAGGAAATATTGTAAATTAGAAAATAAGTACCTAGACTTAAGTTACCACCTAGAAAGAAAGACCATCTTCAAAACACAAAGATGAAAATCTGACAAAAAAAAAAAAAAAAAAAAAAAAAAAAAAAAAAAAAAAAAAAAAACCTTTTTTTTTTTTTTTTTTTTTTTTTATTTTTTTTCCCAGGGGAAACTTGCTACCAAGTTCCCGTAGACTGGGGCGACCTACGGGATATGTGGGGTTGGCCTAAAAACGCGGCCGACCCACTAAAACCCCTGGGGAAACCTCACACCGATAATGTGGTAGGCGCGGTAGCTGTCACGGGGATATTGTTCCGCGCCTTCCACCGGCTACGCTGTAAGCGTCCCTCAGCTGACCTATGTGCCCCAGGTCAGCGAGGCCCCCCAGACGTGGGGGGGCCGGTCTTCGGTGTGGGTTTCACTGCGGCTTTTGCAAACCGCCCATCTGGTGCGCGTGGTCTCTCCCACGCGGGAGTGGTGGACACGCTCGGGCCTTCGCCCGGGGCCTCCGACTCTACCACCCTAACGCCTTCCGACCCTGTATCTCTCTCGAGAGAGACATTGGGGTGGTCGGTCGTAGGGACCTTTGGAGACGATAGTGGCTCCTCCACCGTCTCCATCACCTCCGTGCGGTCTAGTGGCAGCTCCACTGAGGGCTCCACTTCAGCCGGCATCCTCCTGGCAGTCGTCCCCGTTTGCTCGAGGGGAACAGGGCGGGCCCTGATGGCGGGGGGACTGCAACCCCGGCCTCCCATAATGTGGGCGTGCGGCTTCTTCGCTACAGCGCATACCGCACACCGTGGCTCTTTCGAGCATCCCCTCGCTTGGTGCCCTGGCAGACCACACCGGAAGCAAAGTCCGGTGCGGTCAACGGCACTGGGACACCTCTGCCTAGTGTGGCCCACGCCCATGTAGCGGTAACACCGCATTGGGCGAGGCTCCAAGGCGACAACCTGAGCAATGTCCCATCCGAGGAGGAACCTGCCGGCCTCTACGAGCGCTTTTGCCACGCGCATGGGGCAACGCACGATCGAGCTTCCCGCCTGATTTGGGCCCGCACGGATGCGTCCCACCCTCAAATCCTCCACCGAGCAACCAGCCCTCGCCGCCAATTCAGCGGCGACGTCGTCCGTGGACAGCGAGCTGTCCAACCCTGATACGCGGGTTTCCGCGTATTTTTCGGGTCGGACGATTGTGGCCACGTCCGACAGCACCAGCTCTAGCCTTTTGGCGAGCTGGTCGGCCTTCGCACCGCTCTCCGAGCCTGAGACCTCAATGAGCCGCGCCCCAGTGGCAGCCGTCCTCGACCTCACCCCCTCGATACCGAGGTCGGGTAGGGAGATGGCCTGCCTAGCTCTCTTGATGGCGTCAGCATAGGTGACACCAATCTCGAGAGCCTCCGGGCGCAGCTTCACTACTACAGCCGCTGTTGTTGGCGGCCTGAGCCGGACCTTCTTGCTGCGCGTGCGCTTGCGCTTCTTCCGTCCAGGCTCTACGCTGGCCGCCGCTTGTGGCGCTGAGCGGACTGGCGTCACAGCAGGGCGGGCTTGCGTTGAAGCCTGGGAAGTGGCAATCAGTGGGCGACTCGGAGTTGTCGCCGTATTAGGGACTCTCCCTTTGCCCCTCTTCTTCCGATTCCCACGGGTCACCGTCGTCCATTCGGACGCGGGAGGAGGACCCAATGGGGGCGGGACCTGTCTCACCTCCACCTGAGGGAGGGAGAGGCACTCCTCATCGAGGACGGACGAGGATCTCGCGGGCGTGGCCGGCCTCCCACGGAGTGAGAGGGCACGCACAGGCGCCGCTCGACCCTCGAGTCCGTCCAGACGGGCGTTGATGGAGGCATTAGATGCCTCCATTGTACGCCTCATCTCAGTTAAGGCCTTCAAGAGGACCTGATCCGAGCTGGTCTTGGTCGTGGCAGTACGCTCCCGGCTGGAGCTCAACCCCGTCCCGACCTGGTCGGCGATTTGCCTCCTCAACGCGGCGTGACTCGTCCGAGGAGGTCCGCGACGCCAGGTTGGCGAGGCACCTCCGGATGGTCATCGAGGCGTTATTGAGAGTGCGCTGGCAGGTACCTCTGAGGTTCCCGGATTTTCGGGACACCTCCTTCACCGCAAAAGCGCACTTCAGCCCTACCTCATGGATCTCGTCAGCAGTCATAGGATCCGACGTGCTGGCGATGAATGGGATGTCAACTCGAGTGGCCATCTCCGAGTCCATCTCGTCCAGGGCCGCGGAATCCACCGTGGATTGGCCAGGAGTCGGGCGTCCTTTGGACAGCCCCGCCGGCTCAATCACGGCTGGTAATACGACGCCCCGGGCTCGACGGTCAGCAGACAGCCGCTTGTCCAGCTCTTCGAGCTGTTCCTCCTCACGATCTAACTGCTCCTCATACTCCCGCATTTGGGTGCGGGCGAGGGCAGTTTTGGCCGTCGCAAAACCCGTCGCGATTGTGGCCGTTCTGCCACGTCTCGACGACGAGATCTTCGCCACAGAGGCTGCGGACGCCACGGACTCAACCCCCGAAAGGTCATCGGAGTCCAGGTCCGCGTTACGCAACCTCTTCCTCCTGCTGCCTACGGGTCTCAGGAATACGGAACTACCGTCCGAGTCCGAGCCCCCCGCAGCCTCCACTTCTCTCTCCTCCGTGCGCATTACGTTGCCCCCCCCAGAAACGGTGGGGCAGCCTGAGACCGGAACGGTCTCAGGGAGGGATTCTCCCGCCTCCCGGCGGGTACCCTCCTGGGGTATACATTTCGTTCTGCGACTTGTCATTATAAATTGAGCAATTTGCGGGTTGCGATCCCCCCCTCACGATGACACTTTAGGGGCTGCCCTTCCCCGGACCAAAAACATCACCCACGCGTCGTCCACACGCCGAGGGTGCCCTATATACTGTCGGGGGCGGGAGGTACCGACAGGTTTTTAGCCGGTGTTCTCCGGGGTGTTATTGAGTTTTCCTTCTCTTGGCCGTTTGGCCTCCGGTCTGCCCAATCGCAGCGTACCCACGGCGCCAACGGTGGGGTCGTTGCCGCAAAAGGGCAGATAACGACTTCGGGGTTGGCGTACACCCCGGTTGCACCGCTGTCACCGGTGCCCCCTTTCCCCCCCGTGCGACCTGAGAACCTTTAAGAGGCGGCCGTCTTTTTGGTACGACGCCCAGAAGGGACGCCGTCAGAACTCCTCTCACCAACGGTTCCAACGGTCTCCGTGGAGAAAGTTGGACCCACTCGTTGCCCAGGATGCACCACGTGGAGGTATCTGACTCGCACCCCAACCTAACCTAACCTAACCCTTTTTTTTTTTTTTTTTTTTTTTTTTTTTCCCAGGGGAAACTTGCCTGCCAAGTTCCCGTAGGCTGGGACGACCTACGGGATATGTGGGGTTGGCCTAAACGCGACCGACCCACTAAAACCCCTGGGGAAACCTCACACCGATTTCGTGGTTGGCGCGGGAGCTGTCACGGGGATATTGTTCCGCGCCTCCCACCGGCAACGCCGTTGGGCGTCCCGCATCTGACCTGTAAAGTCCCAAGGTCAGTGCGGCCCTGTGGGGCCGGCCTTCGGTGTGGGTTTCACTGCGGTCGCCTTTGCGAACCGCCCGTCTAACCTAACCTAACCTTTTTTTTTTTTTTTTTTTTTTTTTTTTTAACCCAGAGGAACTCATTACGAGTACCCGACCTTGAGGAGGCCTGGCGGTTATGTGGGACTCGCCCGTCCGCCTTTCCACAACCCACCGACTATCCGGAGACGCCATTGTCTCCAGTCGGCTGTCAAGGGAGAAGCCCAAGACCGGGAAGGGCGAGACAGAGGGGGATACCCACTAACCTCTGGGGGACCAAACTCCGAAAACAGGTGAAGGCCGCGGGGCCTGTCCTGGGGAATTGAACCGCGGGAACCTTTTTTTTTTTTTTTTTTTTTTGACCCAGGGGAACTCATTACGAGTACGAGGACCTTGAAGAGGCCCAAGTTATGTGGGACTCACCCGTCCGCCTTTCCACACCCACTGACGAGGAGAGAAGCTCCAAGTCAGCTGCCAGGGACCCGGCTGGGAGGGCGAGACGGAGGGGGATACCGCACTAAACCCCTGGAGGTCTGCAATCCGAGTACTAAGGTAAGGCAACGGCACGGGACGTGTCCGAAGATAATGACCGCGACCGCCGCCCTGCGCCCGTGCACCGACCTGCAGCCATCTCCACACACTCATTCCCGCGTTGCACGGGAACCCATGTGCTTTGACGGCCGCGCGCCAGGGCACGGGCACGTACTGTTGACACACAGCAATATGAATAAACAAGAAAAGAAAAAAAGCCCACGCGCACCCCCCACAGACAGGGTGCAGCGCTAGCACCTCAACAAGAGGCGCACGTCCATTGGGACGGTGCGGCCTCAACCATCGACCAAACTTGGCCACGCGTACACATATAAGTGCACACAACAAATAAAACTTACAGACGACACAAAATATATACAATTACAAACTACACAAAACAAAATAACACATTCAAATATTTACAGAAGGTAGGTGCGGGACGGGACAGAACCCGACGCCGGCCTTGCCTATGTCAAGTCCGGGTTTAGGGGGGATTGAGGTCTGCACCTCTCCTCCTCCTTCTTCTCCTCCTCCTTCGGGCGGGGGCGGCGTCGACCGCGAGCTCGCGCTGCCTCTCTGCCTCCTCCTTGAGGGACATCACCTCCTGGCAGAAGCGCGCCACTGCGGTCCAGCTGTTCTCGCTCTCCAACATTGCCTCCACAACGTTTGGAAGAGCGAGACTGCCCCTACCGCCCAGCTCCATCTCAAGAGTGCGTCGCTGCGAGGCAAAAGCACAACACACCTGGAGAGTGTGCCGCGCATTGTCCTCAGCAGCTCCGCACTCATGACACACGGAGCTCTCCTCCTTCCCAATGCGACAGAGGTAGCTGCCGAAGCATCCGTGGTTGGACAACACCTGGGTCATGTGGTAGGACATGTGCCCATGGGTCCGCTCCACCCACTCCGAAAGTACCGGCCGTATGGCCTCAATGGTGCGCGAACCGGCGACTGGGGACTCAAGGTCGCGCTCCCATTGCCACACCGCCATTTCCCTCGCCGCTCGCCTCGCCGCCTGGATCTCCTCCAGGGCTAGGCGCTCACCTCTCGCAGCCGCCTCCGTGCGGAGCTCAAAGACTTCGGTCAGGACCTTAGCCTCGAGCTCCCACGGGATCATCCCGGCTAGAGCCGTCGCCGCCGTCCACGACACTGTCCGGTAGGCTCGCACTGCCCTCACCGCAGCCACCCTCTGTGGCCGTCGCAAGAGTGCGACTGTTTTGCGGGAGAGCGAGTCCGACCAGACAGGTGCGCCGTAGAGTGCCATGGAGCGCAGCACTCCGGCGTACAGCCTGCGACAGCTTTCGCCAGGTCCTCCGATGTTCGGGAGGACACGCGATAGCGCCATTGCCGCCTTCACTATCCGAGGCGCCATCTCGGAAAAGTGCGGCAGGAATGTCCAGCGGCTATCCAGCGTCAGGCCCAGGTACCTCATCTGGGACCCAACTGCGATCACGACTCCGTCGACCGTGACAGTGAGGTTGCCACGGGGTCTTCTTCTGGGGCCATGAAAAATCATGGCTTCGGTCTTGGGGAGAGCTACCTCCATCCCCAGTTGCCGAATTCTCGATATAGTCCAAGTGGCTGCTATCGACGCGAGATGGGCCGCACGTTGGTAGTCACCGCCCCGTGCGGTGACTAGGGTGTCATCTGCGTAACAGATGACCCCCGAACCGGGGAGACAGTGCCCCCGCAGGACCCAATTGTATCCGATGTTCCACAGGAGTGGTCCTAGGACCGACCCCTGCGGAACACCGCACACCATACGGCGAGATGTGATCCGCCTCGCGCCCTTCTCCAGGTACAGGATGAACCTGTCCTGGAGGTAGTCCCAAAGGACCCGTCGCAGATACCAGGGCACCCGGTGGTAAGCCAGGGCCTGGTTGATGCAACTGAAGGGGAGGGTGTTAAATGCGTTGGAGATGTCCAACGAGACTGCTAACACCCTCTCCCTTTTGGCGATTGCCTCTTCGGTGACGTACCTAAGGGCAAGTAGCGCATCGACGGTGGACCTGCCCCGACGGAACCCGTACTGAGTTGCCTCAATGTTGGGCCCGTCGGCGTCCAAATGCTCGACGATGCGGGCCGCGAGCACACGCTCAAACAGCTTGCCCGCCTCGTCCAGCAGGACGATGGGCCTATAGGCCGATGGCATGTCCGCCGGTCGATCGTCCTTCTTCAGGAGTACCAGCCGGCCCTCTTTCCACACCTTGGGAAACCTCCCTTGGCGCAGACAGCAGTCGAGAAGGCCGACTAGTCTTCCCCGCAGATGTTCGAGGGCAATGTCCAACACCGTGCCATGGACCCCGTCCGGCCCGGGCGCCTTGCGCTTCAGCCGGAGGCGGTCAACGGCGTGGTCAACTTCCTCATCTGCGATCGGGGGAATTGTCAAGTCCGGTGGGGCATCATCTGTTTCTGGCAGCTCAAACGGGACCGCAGTAAAAACGCGGTCCGGGAACAGGCCGTTGACGATGCGGCTGAGGAGCTCTGGCTCGAATGACTCCGTTGGGGGGGCCGAGTTGCGAAACTTGTTCCGCACGGTGCGATAGGGCCTCCCCCACGGGTCTCTGTCCAAATCGGCCAGAAACTCGTTCCAAGCCGAGGTTTTCGCGTCCAGGACTTTGATCTGTAGCGCCTTTCGGGCCGCTCGGAAGAGGGCGTACAGATCTTCCTCTTCATCTGCGGTATGCCTCCGCCTTCGGCAGTGCTGGTGCTCGAGTCGCGCCGTGATACTGGCGGTACGCAGGTCGGCTATCCCTTGCGACCACCAGTACACCGACCGTTGGTGGGGATGATCCCCGACCTTCGGCATGCTGGCATTGCAGACCCGAGTCAGCGAACGCCGGAACTTCTCCGCCTGGAGGTCAGCGCACATGGAGGCTGGTGGGTCCCGGAACCAGGTCTCTACGAGGGCCGCTTCGTCGGCCGCCTCGCGGTTTAGGCGTGAGAGCGCCCACCTCTGGAACCGGGCTGTGCGCACTCCTGCAGCAGGACGGAGGTTTGTCAAGTCCGGGGATATGGACATCGCTATGTAGAGGTGGTCAGAAAGGGATTCCGCCTCCTCCAAGACTCGCCAGTCCGTAATTCGCGATGCGATGGGGGGGGTTGCGAACGAAACGTCCACGATGGACTCCCCCTGCCATCGGACGCAGGTACTGGCGGCACCTCTATTGAGGAGAACGAGACCACTCTCTACAGCGAAGTCCTCGACTTCGGTTCCTCTGTGGTCCGTTCGAGGGCAGCCCCATGTGGTCGACTTCGCGTTCCAATCACCCGCTACGATGGTCTGTAGCGGGGACAAACGCCGCACCACGGTCAGGAGTCGCGCCAGAAACGACCGGAACTCATTCAGGGGCTTGTTAGGGGAGAAGTAAACGGCCACTAGGGCCACGTCGCCCCAGGTCACGGCGACGTAGCCATTGCCCCTCTCCTTCAATATCATCGGGGTTGCGGAACGTGAGGGGGTGGTGATGAGCGCAAGCCCCTCCGAATCCCCTAGCCAGTTTGCACCTGTTGGCACGGAATTAGGCTCCGACACCAAGGCTACGTCGACCTCCCACTCCGCCATCTGCTGCACCAGCAGGTTCTGTGCGGCGGCGGAGCGGTTGAGGTTTACTTGGACGAGGCTCAAGTTAGGCCGTACTGGCATTGGGGTCCGTAGGCGCTACATCCATTGGCTCCTGTGGCGGAGCACTAGTCGAGGGGGCCGAGGGGACCGCTCTCCAGAGCGGAGTGGCACTGTTAGTGGGGGGTGGGCGACAGCCCCTGCCTCCCATTATATGTTTGGCCGGCAACTTGGCGGCCGCACACACCATGCAATGGGCCTCCTGGGCCGAACACTCTTGGACCTTATGGCCCTCCTTGCCACACTTGAAGCAGTGGGCACTGCGGTCCTCCTTCGATGGGCAGGAGTACCTTGTGTGCCCGATCCCCAGGCACCGGAAGCAACGTGTCGGGGACTGCTCCAGGACGGTCAGGTGCACCTCCGACCACCCAATCTTCACATGGCCCTTATCGGCCAGCACCTTGGCCACTGGAATCGGGCACCTGACCAACGTGTATTTGGGGCCCCAGCCGAGTCCCTGCCGGATGGGGGCCACCGCCACATCGTTGATGCCGCAGCCTCCCTGCTGTGCCACAGCTGTCCCTATCATGGCTATCGACATGTAGTCGTCGATGCCCGAGAGCTTGAACTCCGCCCGTTTAGTCGGGCGGCTCACGTGCACCTCGTCACCGACGACTTCGCGGATTTTGGCCGCCAGGGCGTCCGCTTTCGGGCCGCTTGTGGTTCCGCCAACCTCCAGTTTTCGGCCTCCACTGGCCGTGTTCTTGACCCTCAGAGAGGTCAGGCCGATGTCCTCGAGCCGGATGGCTCCCACGACCTTGGTCATGACCGCGGCATAGGTGGCGCCTTTGGCCACGGCCTCTTTGCTCAGTGTCATGGTCGCCACCGACGAGCGTGGCACGACCAGTTTCACCGGCATTCTCGCCGAAGCAGGAGCAGGAGCAGGAGCAGCCGCGCTGGAGTCAGCATTGGCTCGCTTCTTTGCTCTGCGTCTTCTTTTCCTGCTTCCAGCACTTCTCCACTCATTGGCCGGCGTTGCAGCGGCGGCACCGAGTGCCGGTTCGCCTGTCGGAGCAGGAGCGACTGGGGCAGGAGCAGACCCGGGAGCAGCACCTCTACGCGTCGGAGCAGCCTGGTAAGTATGTAGGCCACTACTAACCCTTTCTTTTTCCTTTTCAGGTACCATCGCGGCTACAGGGGCCCGGGAGGGCCCTGCGACAGCACCATCTCTAGCAGCGGCGGAGTACGACGGAGCGGCGGCGGCGACACGGGACGTGGCGACGGCAGAAGCAGTAGCGGCGCGTGACGGATCGACGGCGGCGGCGTGAGACGGAGCAGCGACGGCGGCGGCAGCGGCGGCGGCGGCGGCGGTGGCGGCTCTCCTCTTGTCAGCGGCTAGCGGAGGTCTGAGCACAGGCTCCGGACCAAGGCGCTGGTCGATTCCGCTTTTGACGGCGTCAAACATGTTGCGCATGCAGGCCATCGCCTCGGCCTGTCTGCGCTCCATTTCACCCGTCATTCTCGACATCAGCTCTTCCCCCAGGGTCCTGACCAGGATTTCCACATTTGCCCCCTCCACGACAATGGGGGGCGGTGGTGTCCTGAGAATATTGTTCTCCCTGTTGGAAGAGTCGTATCCCTCTTTGAGGGCCCTAACGCTGTCCTTCAGCTGAGCAATTTCTGCCTCCAGGATCTTGTTGCGTATTCGGAGACGGCGCATCTCGTCATCCCTCGACATGCGTTTGAAGGTGCCGACCATCCTTGCAAGGTACACGGAAGCGGCGTTGATACGCCCGTGCACCTCACCCTTCAGATTGCCCGATTTCTTGGCAGCGTTATATATGGCCATGATGGCTTCCTCCCCATGTGCCAAGAGGTCGTCTTTGGTGGCGTCTTCGTCATCCGCAACAGATTGGAATTGCTTCCCCTTCCTGTTGCGGATCTCGTCAATGCCAACGCTCGAGTCGTCGGACCTCCTCCCATCACCTCCATCCCTTCGGAACTCGCGTCGGCGGTCGTCGCCCTCGTCAGGCTCCTCAGAGCCATTCATCGATGGGGGGGGAGACTCCTCGTGAAGCCCGACAGAGTGCACAGTCCTCCTGCTCTCCCTCCTCTCTTCAGGATCCTCCAGCGACATCAACTCCTTCAGCTGGTCACCCTCCAAGTCCTGGAAATCGGTGCTGTCGCCACCCCGCAGCGCTCTCTTCACCGCAGTGGTGCTCCGGTAGGTCCCCTTGCCCTTGCCCTTGCCTTTGCCCTTTCCCCTGTGGGAAGTGGCACATTTGGGTGGGTGTCTCCTCTTCACTTCCTCATCATCGGGCTCGCGGAGCCTTTTGGCCCCCTTCGGGACGCTGGTGTTCCTGGGCTCCGGTGAGGAGGCGGAGCTCAGTTCCGGGTAGTATTGCCCATAAAAACGGTCTCCACAGTCCGCGAAATCGTCGTCGGACCTGAGGCCGCTGCCAGTCAGTTCCACGACTTCCATGCAGTCCGAATCGGGATCCGGATCGCCCACTCCACAAACTCCGCCCTTCTCGGGCTCCTTCCTCGGTCGTCCAGACGCATTGTCGCTCCCTGGGGCCTGGTTGCCTACCCCAAGGGAGGTATCGGAGTTATCCGATAATGAAGACGCATCTTTGCCCCCCCCAGAGACGGTGGGGCAGCCTGGGTCCAGCGAACTGGGCCCAGGGAGGGATTCTCCCGCCTCCCGGCGGGTACCCTCCTGGGGTATTGCTTTTGAAGAATGCGAGTCCATTATTATGACATTGATGGGGTTTCACCCAGACAATTTGGGGATTGTCATATCCCTGGCACTTCGAGGGCTGCCGATCCCTAAAGTGGCACAACAAGTTACCCATGCGTCGCCAACGCCAAGGGCACCCTATATACGCCGCAAAGGGCGGGAGGTGTTTGCGGGGTTTTACCGACTTTTCCTTGTCATCGCCCATAAGGGCTGCGGGACTGAACCCAAACCACCACGTACCCAGCTTATGCCAGGGCTGGGGTCGTTGTGGCGGCCGGGACAGAACCCGCGACACTGCAACAGCAGCTACGACAGCCGGCATGAAGCCATCGCTCGCACATCCTTGTGCGCACAGAAGCGCTTGAAAGGCGCCCAGAAGAGGCGCCGAACTACCCTTTCCCCCCCGTGTAACGACGCCCAGAAGGGGCGCCGTCAAAACTCCTCTCAAAGCCACTCAGAAGGAGCGGCGAGTGTGCGACCCAAAGTGAGCACGCACTGGAGGTGCAGGGCCCAGAAGGGGCTCCCGCCTGTGTCGAGTTGTTCGCCGGCCAGTCTCAAAGAAACTCCTCATGAAGAGGAGGATGTTGAAGCTGCCCGTTGCCCAGAGTGTACCACGAGGAGGTCACCCGACACACACCCCGAACCGCGGGAACCTTTTTTTTTTTTTTTTTTTTTTTTTTTTTTTTTTTTTTTTTAACCCAGGGGAACTCATTACGAGTACGAGGACCTTGAAGAGGCCCAAGTTATGTGGGACTCACCCGTCCGCCTTTCCACACCCACTGACGAGGAGAGAAGCTCCAAGTCAGCTGCCAGAAAGACCCGGCTGGGAGGGCGAGACGGAGGGGGATACCGCACTAAACCCCTGGGGGACAAGGCAATCCGAACACTAAGTAAGGCGACAACCACGGTATACTTCCAAAGGAATTGAGCCGCGGCCGCCGCCCTGCGCCCGTGCACCAACCTACGGCCATCTCCGTGCGCTCATTACCGCTTGCGCGGGAAAATGCGCACTTGACGGCCGCGCGCCAGTGCACGGGCACGTGCTGACAACGCACAGCATGGGAATCAAAGTGATTACCGCTATTGGAACTAATTTGCCACTACTGGGCTTCGGAGGTGGGGGTAGACGCCCGCCATGGACCAGGGTTAGATCCGTCCGGCGGCATCGCCCTCTCCACGTCATCTCCAGACGCTCCCTTTCTACGGGGACGTCTGACTGCTCTAGGGCGAGTGGAGCGCGCGACAGCCTCCTCGCGTTTTGGCTCCTTCTCGTCCTCCCTCAAGCGTTCCCTCTCTCGCACCACTTCTGTCGCCACCACGCCCGGGACCCTCCCGACACCCCTTCCGAGGGAAGAAGCAGTTGGGGGGGCATCCGGTTCAGGAGGAGACGAGGGGGGAGGTTTTGGGAGCGCAGCTGTGGAAGCCCCGGCCGTCGATGTTCCCTCCTCTGACGCCTTTGTCGCGTCCATCCTCTCCTGCGCCGCCACAATAGCGGGCCTCCTCTCCATCCCTTCCGGGATCCTCATCGCAACAGCGGGGGGACGGCACCCTCCGCTGCCCATCACGTGCCCGTGGGGGGCTCCCGCTGCCGCGCACACCGAGCAGTGCGGCGGCTTGGTGCATGTTTCCGCTTTGTGGCCAAGCACGCCACAGCGGAAACAGCACCCCGTCCTATCCTCTGCGGAGGGGCACATAGGCCGAGTATGACCCATCCCCATGCACCTGAAACAGCGCATGGGTCTGGGTCCGATGACCTCAACTTTGGCCAGGTTCCACATCACCTGGACCTTTCCCTCGTTGGCGAGCTTCCTCGCCACCCTTAGCGGGCACTCCACGAGCACCGTAGAGAACCCGCTGGGGGCCGACCAGATGCGGCCCACCCTCACCCTCTCCTGTAGACAGTCTCCTTGCGCCGACACTGCGGCGGCCACACTTTCCGGCTTGACATAGTCGTCGAATCCGGAGACGCGGATGTGGGCTCGCTTCTCCGGGCGGACGACTGTCGCCACGTCCGACACCACTTCCCGTATCCTCGCCGCCAGCCTGTCAGCGGCTTCCCCGCTGTCGGCACCCGGCACCTCAATGAGCTTGGCCCCGGATTGGGCCGTCTTTACTCTGACGCCCGGGATGCCAAGCTCCCCCAGGGAGATGGCCCCCCTGATCCTGGCCAAGGTTTCCTCATAGGTCACCCCCTGGGCAGCAGCCTCCGGCCTGAGCTGGAGGACCACGGCCGTCGACCCGGGCAGTCTCAGGGTAACCTTCTTTGGGGCCTCTAGTGGCCTCGGCCCAGCGTTAGGCACCGTCTGTGCCCCAGCGCTTGCTCGGGTAGGGCCTTTGGGCTTCCTCTTTTGCCGCCTGCGGGCGCCAGCAGTCCGCTCCTCAGCAGGGGCAGAAATTTGGGCAGGCCGAGCTCTCGCTTGCACCCCTCTTCGTCGGGGCACAGCGTCTGCGGATAGGGCGGGAAACTCCTCCGCACCGTTGCACGCAGCCACCGAGCTATATTTAGCTCGTTCGTGTGCCGTGAGCTTGGCCTCAAGCTCGTGGAGACGTCTATCAACCCCCTCCATCGAGAGCTCAAGGGCGCGCTGTATGGCTGCCAACGCAGTCACCACGCCCCCGTTGAGCCCCAAGGCAGGGGGCGGAGCACCATTCTCCTCTGAATGGCCTCTCCCCTCCTCGCTAGACCTTCTGGCCTCCTTGGCCATTAGGTCCGCAACCCTCGCCTCGGCAACACGCCTCCCCTCTTCAGCAACCTGTCTGGCCTTATCGGCCTCCAGGGCTTCCTTTTTTCGACGCCTCAGCTGCACCTTAAGCGCCTCAACCCGCTCGCCCAAAACCCTATTGCCCTCAGTGAGCAACCGGTTCTCCTCCATTACGTCCATCTCCGGTTCGGATGCAGAGCCTGAATCCGCTCTTCCTCTCCTCGACCGTTCGAGCATTGCCAAGGACATTGCCCTGGAATTCTCAACGTCCCCACCGACCTCGTTGAGGCGGCGTTCAAGGTCGTTGAGAAGCTCCATCCCTACCAGTCCACCGTGGCGACACCACACGTCTGGCGAGTCTTTGCCCCCCCCAGATACGGTGGGGCTGCCTGGGACCAGTAAACTGGCCCCAGGGAGGGATTCTCCCGTCTCCCGACGGGTACCCTCCTGGGGTATTCGTTTTGTGGATCTCGCACTCATGGTTGCATTTGATGGGATGCCTCCCTGACAATTTCGGGGTTGTCATCCCCCTGGCAATTCAAGGGCTGCCGTTCCCTATGTAGGCCGTGAACTTCACCCATGCGACGCCCACTCGCCAAGGGTGCCCTATATACTCGCGGAGGGCGGGAGGTATCCGCTGGGTTTTACCGACTTTTCCTTGTCGACGCCCAATTGGGCTGCGGGACTGAACCCAGACCACCACGTACCCAGCTTATGCCAGGGCTGGGGTCGTTGTGGCGGACGGGACAGAACCCGCGACCACGACACAAACAAGGGCTGGCATGACACCCTCGTTACGACATTGCGCACTGAGGCGCTTGACAGACGCCCAGAAGGGGCGCCGACTACCCTTTCCCCCCCTTGTCACGACGTCCAGAAGGGACGCCGTCAAAACTCCTCTCAAAGCCGCTCAGAAGGAGCGGCGAGCGTGCAACCCAAAGTGGGCCGCACGTTGGAAGTGCGGGGCCCAGAAGGGGCTCCCGCCTATGCCGGGTTGTTAGCCGGTCAGTCTCACAGCAGACTCCTCTCGAGGAGGAGAATGTTGAGCCTGCCCGTTGCCCAGGGTGTACCACGAGGAGGTCACCCGACACACACCCCAACCTAACCTAACCTAAACCAACCCTCCGCGCGCGCTTGGCCCGACGACCGACGACCGGGTGAGTCTCACATAACTTGGGCCTCTTCAAGGTCCTCGTACTCCTAAATCCTAAAAAAATAATCGTAAATCTTTTTGTAAATCCTGCAAAAATAGCGGGGAGTAGCTGAAAAAAAAAAAAAAAAAAAAAAAAAAAAAAAACCGTTTATGTAATCACCACAAAGCCCACTTTGTCCCTTTATTTTAGTATTAAGTACGTAAGGGCAGGTGCCTGGAGTTCCGAGCGCCACCCCTTCAAAGCCGAGCGGGGAAACCGACCCGCCCGCAAAATCGTTGACAAATAATTACGTCAATTGAAATAGCACTCTTTCATTTTTGGACTTTTTCAAAATTTTTAAATTTTATTGGATAGTTTGGATCATAAAACGACTTGTCACCGAGTCAGAATTGACGAAATCCTGCTCGTTTCTGACATATAGGGCTCCAAACCTCTAAAAATTTCGGCTAATGTTATCAAAATTTTAACAAAACTTAAAAAGCGTTTTAAAAATCGAACATTTAGAAAATAAGGTTTTCAAAAGTGCCGGCCAACTAAATTTGGCTCGGCGTGATTAGTATATAAGTTATACTGATAAGGGTGAATACCATCCCTAATTTCCGCGGCTTTATTGTGTTTGGAAATCCTCTTCTTACTTTTTAACCTCGACTATTTACACTTAGATTTACTTTTAAAATTTTAATTTTTATACAGAAACGTAGGAAAATAGATAGGCTATAAGATAGCAGTTTTGGAAACCTCATACGGTTATAGATTCCGAGCGCGGGCCCCCTAAATGCAGATAAGTCGCGCGGCCCCAAAGCCGGTTCCCTTTGTGTGTCGTCGACGAGGCACTCAAGGTCGCGCGCTTAACTGTAATTCCTTTTCCACCCAAATTTTTACACCACCCACCCCACCTATACACTTCCTTGGGAGGAAACCATCCCTATCACCTACCCTACCCTACGCAACCCCATCAAAAATCCCCATCAAATTTCCCAGTTCAAATTCTCAAATTCACAGGCTCAAATTTGATCTTTCAAAGTATCAAGGATAGAGAAAAAAAAAAAAAAATACCCCTCTTTTTCCAACCCCAAGGTCCCAAGTTCATTACCCGTCGCTTTTGCCCTATCTCCTAAACTATAGAAGATAGAGCAAAAAGGACGCCAAATTTGGTTTTAAGGTGTCCACAGGACACTAAAGTCAAATAGAGCCATCATAATCCCATCCCACCAAATCTCACCCCCCCAAACCCACACAAACCCACCTAATCCACAAAAAAAAAAAAAAAAAAAACTTGTTTGCTGAGAAAATATAATATAAAAAATAAATAGAATAAAAATATATAGAAAATATAATATAGTAAGTAATAAGTAGAGATCGGATATTCGGATGCATATTCACCTAAAGTTCATTTTTGGCTACAATATTATGGAAGCGGCTTCTTACAAAATAATTTTTTTAAAGTATGAATCCCGAGATTCTGGAAAATTAGTGAATGCGAATCTAGTCGATATTATGGTGACAAATAACGTCTTTAGATTGGATGTATTTTTTTTTATGTATGTCCGGCGATTTCTCCGGCATTTGTGGACCGATTTGTAAAATTCTATATGTATTCGAAATAAGTGTAAGTCGAGGTCGAGTGTCGAGGTAAGTGTAAATTTGGTTATAACTCCTTAAAAATTCGTACTCTGTTTGGAGATTTTAAAATATTTTCTTTACATTTTTAATTAAAGTGTCTACATCATCGTAGCTTAAACGTATTGTCTCGGCTAATCTGTGTAGGGCGTGCGCTAAACACGTAAAATGTTTCAAATTGGGAAATGTATTTTTTAGTATTCTTCCAGCCAGTAACATACACGCTACGCTATCGGTACATAACATTGAGACATCCTGCACTTTACTGTCGAATTCATCTCCCCATAAGTCTTTTAAACATTGAATTACAAATTCAGACACAGAATGACCGTTAACCACATCTAACGTTTTTCAACATAGTATGTAAATTAGCCCAGATATGTTTTCCCTTAACGGTTTTACTAAAAAATGTACCACATATCGGCCCAGAAAATCAGTGGTTTCGTCTAGTGATACCCACAGTTTATTGTTTTGTACGTCACTACGAATTCTTTTTAATTTGTCTTCATAAACTTGACTCAAGTATTTTTTTCTCAACAACAACAAACAAGAAAAAGATAGAGTTACGCGCGCTTGTTCTGTAAGTTTGTGTTGGTCTGTACAAGCCGTGCTGTGGACATCTAACAACGTTTTGCATGAGCCGTCTATTTCTTTTTATAGTGCCAATGGCTATACCACAAACAGAAAAACAAGAGATAGCCTTATTGACAGCGGACAACCACTGAAATTAGTTAAGTTGTTTAACACCCGCCACCGTTGTAGGAGGCAGTGAAATTACATAGATATTTTGTATCCTAAACTTTCAACTTATTCGTCACATGCGATAATGTGAGTAAGTTATTAGTTTTTAGAGATTTAATTAGTTTTTCTTTGTAATTCGTGTTATTATTAGTTTGATAAAAATATTTTGAAAATTGAAGAAAAAATATGAGGCAATCGTTATTTCTGTTATAAAAACATTGAATTTATCGAATCCAAAACCTCCAAATTCTTTTGATACAAAAGTGCACTCCATATTAGCACCTTAAAATAAGTAAATATAGCTACACCCGATTTGATTCTATAATAAAAAACTAAATTTGTCGATCCCGGAATCCTGGGATTTTTTCGATACGAAAGTGCTTTCCATGTTATGACAACACCTCAACTTTAGGCAAATATGCATCCGATTATCCTATCTCTGGTAATAAGGCAAAGTAAGACCACTTAAGTGGCAGGATTGTAACTGGAGAAAGAAATGAGAAATGTTAATAATATGGTGAGAGTGTAGAAAGGAGTAAAGTATAAAAATTGTTAATTAAAGTTAATAATTAAGTTTATTTAAAATTAATTCGGTTCTTTTAAGATCTACGGTTGCGATATTCGTAATTGTCACCAAAACAAAGAATTTCATATTTCTTACCATTAAATATGCGTTCATCCTCTCTCATCATTATTCAACCGATCCGATCCAAACCCTTCGGAGATTCTAGTACTAGAAAACCTCCGAAAGTGATTCGTTTCACACGGCTTGAGGGACCCTTTACGTTATTCGCCGCCCCCAATCAAACCCGGTAAAGCTGAAAATGTCGTCTGAGGCAATCAGCAATGTCTCTCCAAAAAGAAAAAAAAATCATTATTCATTAAATCCTCACTATTACCCACTAGCGATATGGAGTGCAATAAGTTGGGTTAATGCTCTAAGTGCAATAAAATGATTAAATTGAATTGATAATCATGCCGTGGTATGAGCTAGATACCTTTGCTTATGTCCACATTATATGGAAAAAAGAAAAAGAAACACCTTCACATGTTGTCAATGTCACAAAAGACGCAGTGTGTCAAGTAATTGTCAATTTGTTCACGCATGACATTCGTTACATATTATGTAGGACAGGTACCTATTTCATTCGAGCAACGATTTTGCGATTATCCAAAATACAGTCTCGGGCAGTGGTCTATCGTTTCTTTGTCAAGTACTGTGATACCGTAATGAGTATAATTTGATTACTGCGAGTGGTAGCGAGCGCGAGTGTCGCAGTGCAGGCAGAGCGAGCCGCGTGGAAGCACGGCGCATCAGGTGGGTTTGTTTACGCGCGCCATGTGAGCATGTGACGGCGCCGTAACTGCGTCGCGGCCTTCGCACAGCTCGACGGTCGGCGGCCACGTGTTTGCCGGTGTAATCCAGTTAGCGAGTGAGGTGGTGGACGGCGATGTCGCAGGGCCACGCTGCCGGGCTGTGCTGACGCTGTGTTTGTTGTGCAGGTCCGCAGCCGCGAGGGTCGAGCCGCGCGATGAAGCCACGGGACGACTACAGGAACGGAGATGGTGAGTTGACAGTAGGATGTGTGGTCAGAGTGTCGCCTTTAGTTTTTCCCTCAAGGTTATTTAAAATTTTATCAAGAAAGAGTCATTTAATATTATGCTTGCTAGTGTCTTTACAAAATTCAACTGGTGTATTTATCACTTTCATTGATAAAATAAATATTGGAATTAAGTTTATTAATTAATATTAGATTGGTATAAGTAATTGTAATTTATAAATTGTAGAGCCTAGCCATTACTGCTATCTATTTATTGTGAATTGCTAATTCTTTGTGATTGGTGAGGAGCTCATACAGTGCCAATTGAAGCAATCAATTGACTCATTCAACGTCTTGTCAGTTACAGCCTCAATGAATGCTATACAATGTCTGAAACTATGTTGGTGTCAAGGTCCCTACACAGTTATCAAGAGTTTATTTTGTTATATATAGATATATTGTTTGAAGTAATAGTATAGATAAAACTATGTAAATAAATTTGGATTTACTAGATTTAATGTTGTTAAGATGTCGGATGTAGTAGGAAGCTTGTTGTTGTTATTGTTGTGTACTTAGGTGAGATTTTACCTCAATAGGAAAGTTCTTTGCCTTCATTATCATATAGTTGAATACAGAAAGCATGTTCTTCATGCCTCTCTGTGTACCTATCTGTGCAAGTGCGGATCTAGCACACAAAAATGGCTGTGGGTACGACCACCCTAAAATCCGCCAAGTGCGAGTCAATTCTGAATTTGGTAAGGTTTTAGCTGTGAATGTGTGTGTTTGTTGTGTGCTACTCTACATTCAAAATCACACACACACACACACACACGGTTCATTGCTAATTTTTTTAGGGATTGAATATAACCACAGATAAAGATAAAGAAACATTTATTGCCCTGCACAACACATAACAATAAAACATACAAAACGGATATATACATTAAAATTCGTCCAGTTTTAAAAGTACAAATACCCTAGCACAAAAAAAAAAGTATCTTCGATCTCAATTAAGGTTGTGGGCATGCCCACTGTGCCCACAACGGTGGATCCGCCCTTGTATCTGTGTGTCAAAAGCCATACAAAGACTTGAAATTCATAACTGATTCAAGTTACACACAGATTCCTCCAATTCCACAGTGGTGAAGCTCTTGGCCTTCATCTAACCTTTTTGTGAGTTGCTGAATACTTGCTGAAGATGTAAGCACACTTACTAAAGATCTTAGCTCCATTAAGAGGTCTAACCACTAGACTGTAGAGGCTATGTTATATCATTCTAAATAAATAATAATAAATATTTAATAATAAAATCTCTTTACATATTTTTTTATTAAGGTGTTTACTGTACACATGTGCTATGCATAAATTGTAGATAGGTAACATTCAGTTTAGAATATTATGTGAACTAATAATTTCCTGTTGACATAAAAACATCTTTATAAAGAAATATTGAAAAAAGAGTGAAGGCAATGAATGTTGTAGTAATCGGTGGCAGCATGGCCTTGTAGGGCTTTCCATTGGCTTCTGCAGCGGCTAGTCCAGTTACCTGTACTGTATACCATTTAGTTTTGCTTTTTTCTTCCATCTTATTTGAAATTTGAACCCCCTTATTCATAAAAACTATTTAAGTATTATTTAGTTAAATATTGTTTTGTCAACGTCACACAAACATCATTTTGAATTTGAGAAAAAGAGACGAAACAATGATTAACTAAATAATGCTTAAATAGTTTTTATGAATAAGGGGGTAAATAATGGCTAAGAAACATTGCTTATCATAATTACATAAGATAGTAGGAAGTTATCTGAACTCAGAAATTGAAACTGCTAGTGGTTGTATTATCAATTAAAGATCTGATCTCTGAATAAATAGCTTTATCATCATTGTTTAAACAAATACCCACCTTATGTTTGTTGGTGCTTATGCAGATACTTCGACTTGCAGTTTAAAGTTGTTGCCGCATCAATGTTCTAATGAGGATAATGAGTGATATGACATATTACATTACACACTGCCTGCTGATTTAAACAATAAGTTATTATCAATACATTGTTATTACAAAGTCTGTCCAAACACAAAATGTACTAAAAGTGTTTTAGCCTTGAAATATTCATTTTACTTTATTCAGTAAAAACTATCAGTAGTGAAGTGACAAAAAGGTGCCATTATATGTTTTGTGCTAGAAACCGTCCACATCAATCTTAAAGCTTTAATTGCATGAGATTGAGGAACCTTCTTTAACCATGTACATATAATGTAATAAATAATCATTTATTTTGAGATACTTTAGTTTATATTTATTTAGTTATTTGAACAATAATATAAATTTACAATTGGTAATCACTAAAACAATATTCAGTTAATTTTAATATAATTTTAACAATATCAGTTATTTTTAAGACTTACAAAACTGCCTTTTTGTCGGTACCATGAAGCATAACATAGCAGCGCTGTTCATTCTATAGTTTTAATTGCTTATCAATTTTATAACCAGTATCCAAAATATATTGGTTTTCAAATATAAATGCATTTAAGGAAACTTAATATATACCAAAGTTTTAACAAGACATTGAATCTTAGGTTTAGGTGACCTTTCAGTAGCCTAATCTAGCAGCCATGATCTAGTTTACAGTGAATCGTATTTCACCTTTGACCTGTTACCCGCCAACCGCCTACCGTCGAGCGTAGCAGCCCCGTTGCCATGGCGATGACGAGTAGCTTACACTTCGGTGTCTAGTTCTTATAAAGCCGATATTTAAGAGTGCCTCACCGCACCACGCGGCACGCGGCAACGGCACGCGGCGCACGCTCGATCACGTTTAAGTTGAAGCCACAATACACAACAAGCACTTGGGCTAAATTTAATTAATCCATTTAATAATATTGATAATTTTTATTTGTTGAAGCCAAAAATGGTTTCTATGCAATTTGCAACCGTCTGGTGTATGAGCCATTCTACTAGAATCTAGATGTTAGTGGAAATTGGCATTTTCACATCATGTGCTCTATAACATGGTTATTATTATTTCTTAAAAGTGCCTTATGGAGTGTCTTTCTTCTGTGCTTATGGTGCCAGCAATACAAAGCAAACTGTATAAAGATCACGTCTCACAATTCAGATTCTTACAAGTCACTCATAACATCATTCACTAATAATATAATTTACTTAGTATATATTTCATTACATTGAGGGATGACGATGAACGGGAACGGGAACGGGAACGGGAACGGAACGGGTATTTTGATTGCAAGTGTAGTTTAGCACGAAGGAGTTTGTAAAGTCTCTCGCGTCGGTTCATGAGCACTCGGATGAAGTTGGTGCCTTATGAACGAGTCCCGTTGCGTTCGGTTGAAGAGCTGGTGTGTCCTGTGGCAGAGGGATCGGAGGGGTCGCGGCCGGCGAGCGCGTCCGGCTCCGAGTCGGGGTCGGGCGGCGAGGGCGCGGAGGCGCTGTCGCTGCGGGACGCGGGGGCGCCGGCGCGCGCGCTGGCGGCGCTCAATGCGCTGCGCAAGTCGCGGCAGCACTTCGACGTGGTGCTGCTGGCCGACGGCGCCGAGGTGGCCGCGCACCGCGCCGTGCTGGCGGCCGCCTCGCCCTACCTGCTGGAGGCGCTGCAGCCCGCCGCCGCCGCGCACCGCGTCGAGCGCGTGGACGCAGACTCGCTGCGTGCGCTCGTCGAGTACGCGTACACGGGTCGGCTTCGAGTGCGCGACGCGGCGCACGCGCGGCGGCTGTACCGCGCGGCGTGGCGGCTGCGCGTGGAGCCGGTGCGCGCCCACCTCGCCGCCGCCCTGCTGCGCCGCGCCGCGCCTACGGACGCGCTCGAGCTGCGCGCGCTGCCCGACCTCGCGCCCGACCAGCTGAAGCAGCTCGACGAGTTCATCGCCGCTAATGTGCGTACCACGCGCTTCCACAGATGCATTCGTTTTGGGTTCAATTGCGCTCGAACTTCCGGAGCTAAAATAGTTTTACAAATAACATTATAACGAACTTTAACGTTTCAAGTTCTCTCTTAATTAATCTTCTAAAGTTTACCATGTTATTATTGACACAAAATTTTGTCGTAATGCAATAAGCAGTAGTACACTGGGTGTTTGTCGTGCGTCAGTTCGAGGAGATCTGCTCGTGCGGCGCGCTGGCGGCGCTGCCGGTGATCAGCATCGAGATGCTGCGCGAGAGCTCCGCGGAGGACGGCGAGGAGACGCCCGTGGCCGTGGCCGAGGCCGCGCTGCACTGGCTGCGCGAGCGGCAGCCTGCCGACGTCGACGTGAGTGCTGCACTAGCTACATGCCACTCGCACTACACTAAAGTACCCAATGTGAAACCCAATGCAACTGAACTTCCGTAACTTGAGAATTTTGTCGTAGAGTAAATTTTTATAGATAGCGAATGGAACTTATGAAACTTTGTCCCCCTTTGAGCAGTCGTTCCCGCGTCCTGTAGCTAGCCTCATGTCCCCCGCAGCTGGAGGAGCTGTGCGCGCGCACGCACCTGCTGTTCGTAGACGCGCGCGGCGAGCTGCGCGACTGCGGCGAGCTGCCGGCCGCGGCCGACGAGGCGCCCGAGGTGGGGGACTACCGCCGCGAGGCCGCGCAGCGGGACCAGGCCACGCGCCGCCGCGACGCCAAGGACGCCAAGGTACTCCACCACCACCACCTACCCGCACTGCTAAGGAGCGGAGTTGGTATTCCGTTCAAGATATCATTGAAATATGTAAATTCTGATGAAAAGTGTATTTAAAATGTTTTTTTAATCTCAAGAGGTAGCGCATTTCATAGGAGAATGGACTGAGTATGGAAGGAGGAGTGTACAAAGCCAGATGTGTGGGACAGAGAAGGAGAAGATAATTTGTAGGTTGGAGATTCCTACTATGAGAGGAGTAAAGGTATTGAAAATGAGGAGTGAGGTAAGAGGGAGCATTGGAGAATTAAGTAGCGAAAATAGTATCGCCAGGGCTCGTACACGCCTCCGCTGGCGAATGGGCAGCTATTTCAGCTCGGACCTATATTGCATGATGTGGTCATTCTTTTTGAGGTTGTAGATGAACCGTATAGTGTCGTCGAGCAATCTGTCGAGTCTATGTAACGAGTCAGCATTATGATCGAATTATAAGTTTGGTATAGTTTAAAACGTTCGTGTCGAAGGAGTCCCGGTCAGCGGCGGGCGCCGTGGCCGAGGGGCCGGGGTCGCTGGGCGGGCGCGTGTCGCGCGGCGCGGCCGGGGACTGGGGCGTGCTGGCGGCGCGCGGCGGCGCGGGCGGCGCGGGCGGCGCGGGCGGCGCGGGCGGCGTGGGCGGCGTGGGCGGCACGCGGGCGCTGGTGGTGGCGCGCGGGCGGCTGGCGGCGGCGCGCGTGGCGTGGCGCGCGGGCGGCGCCGTGGCGCGCGGCGGCGTGCTCGGCGGCACGCGCGAGGCGGCGGGCGAGCGCCGCGCGCCCATGTCCGTGGCGCGCTGCGCGCTGGGGGCCGCCGTCATGGACGGGAAGCTCGTCGTCTGCGGCGGGTACGACCGCGCGCGGGTGCTGAAGACCGCCGAGGCGTACGACCCGGACGCGAACGCGTGGGCCCCGCTGCCGGACATGCGGTGCGCGCGCGCCAGGTTCCCCGCCGCCAGGGTGGGGGACGCGCTGTACGTGCTGGGGGGCAGCGACGGCCACGCGGAGTTGGATTCCGTCGATGCCCTGATGAACGGGGCGTGGAGAAAGCGCGCGCGGTTGCCGCTGCCCCGCTCGCACGCGGCGGCGGCGGCGGGCCCGGGCGGAGGGGAGCTGTACGTGCTAGGGGGGTGGGCGGGGGGGCTGGGCCTGCGGCGGGTGGACAAGTACTCGCCCGTCGACGACGCGTGGACTGAGGCGCCGCCGCTTATTCATGGTGAGATGCATTCTTTATTTAAGTACATTTTTAGATTACAAATATCTAACCTACTGTGCTACACACTGAATCTTATTTAACGTCACAGCGCAATCAGTAAACTCTCTATTTTCATTGTTATGAACGTGCCCGCGTGTGCGCAGGGCGGTCGCAGTGCGCGGGCGTGCTGTGGGAGGGCGCGCTGTGGGCGCTGGGCGGCTGCGACACGTGGCACTGCCTGTCCTCCACGGAGACGCTGGCGCTGGGCGCGGGCGCGGGGGCGGGGGCGGGGGCGGGCGCGGGGGCGGGCGCGGCGTGGGCGCTGGGCCCGGCGCTGCCCACGGCGCGGCGCTCGGTGGGCGGGGGCGGGTGGCGCGGGCGGCTGGTGTCGGCGGGCGGGTCGGACGGCGCGGCGTCGCTGCGGCGCGTGGACTGGCTGCTGCCCGGCGAGCCGGCCTGGCGCAACGGACCGGAGCTCAGGTGAGTGGGCCGCACTCCATCGCCGGTACTTCGGCACGCCACGGAACGCTATCCGCGACTACTCTCATCTAGCTCTCGCCGACCACTGCTTTCATCGCCGCTTCATCTACTCTGAGTGCGTCATACAATACTTTTGCCGATATTATTTGTGTAACATTTAAACTTCCACATTTTTTTAACACGACAAAGGCGACGACGCTTTTTTTTGTCAAAAAATTATGTCGATGGCAATTCAACAAAAAGATGCATCTTTCATTGATCGTGTAACGCATGGAGGTACTCAGCGGTGGTTGTGTGGCAGGCGGCCGCGCGCGGCGCTGGCGCTGGCGGTGCTCGGCGACGCGCTGTACGCGGCGGGCGGGTTCGACGGCAAGCAGTTCCTGTCCTGCGTGGAGTGCTTGTACGCGCCCGACGGCGAGTGGACGGCGCTGTGCGCGCCCTCCGCCCCCGCCTCGCCGCTGCACGCGCCAGCCCCCGCCCCCGACCCAGGGCACACCGCCCCCGCCCCCGCCCCCGCCCCCGCCCCCGCCGCCAACGGCACGCACGACGAGCAGCAGCAGTGACGCGGGGGCGGGCGGAGCCGGACACTTCGGGTTATGATGATAACGACTTCGGTGTGACCTTTGGAAACGAAAAATGCCTGCAATATTTTAAATAAATATTTATACTTCGCAATGGTGACGTCGCGACGCCGGACCCGAACTCGTGGCGATGAATTATTTATTGGACGACCGTTTTAAAAGATCTCGTATATCCGCTTTTAATATGTACCTTTTAAACGAACCCAACGAATGATAGATCGTGTCCGCGTCTGCGTTTCGACCGACCGATTGCATTTTGATAATAGATTTAGCCGAGGGCCGCGCGCCCGTCTCTACCTCAGGCGGCCGCCTCATTGTGATATTTAGCGTAATGGTTATGGTTCGGCGGCGCCCGCCCGCGCCGGCGCCGCCTTTTATATTTTGTATATCGGCCTTTTGTAAACTTTTAAACTGAATTTTATGAGAATCGTTTCGAGGCAGTACTGCATCATTCCAGCGTCGCGTGCTCGCGCGTCGCACTTAGTGCTCGGCGCGGCCGCGTCGGCTCTCGTGTTAATAGTCGTACGTAACTATGATAAACTATGCCTATTTCTTGTAATCGGGTACACTAAGTACGCGTCCGGGTAGTTGTTAATTTGTATCGTTCTTATTATTATTAAGCCGTTCTCCGCCCCCTCCCCCCTCCCCCCGCCGCCCCCGACCTCGCGCGAGGCTTTGGCCGCATGAGGGTCACGGCGACGCGGCGGCGACTCGTCGGTACATTAACATTGATCAGTTATTATCACTCAAGTCGTATGATAGACATCGGCGACCGCGAGTTTGAGCTTATATACCTACTTCCTTTTGTTTTTGTTACAAATAGTCACAAACTAATATTATATAAAATTAATTTTATTATATGTACCTAATAAATTATCAAACACAAATTATTGTTCACAAAAATTATTTGTTGAAAAGACAGAGTTTGTTGAAGAGACAAGAAAAGTAAGAGTGTAATTGGATAAAGAGCATTCCAAAAGCGAATTGTTTTGTTACGTTTAGGGTAAACGGGAGGGGGGGCGTGGGGGGCCCTAGTTAGTGTAAAGCTAAAAGACACGGCGGCAGCGCCCGCCGCCGGCCGGCACCCGCGCGGTGACCGCGCGCCAACCGCGCAGGAACCGCGCAGGAACCGCGCGCCACCGCTCCCCGCGCACACGGGACGCTGCGTAGTTAACGATCTCGCCTCTTGACTTGAGTCCATCCAGCTTGCGTTAATACTAATGAATAAGATTACTTTTACTACATCTTGTTACAAGAGACTCGCATGCTGTGTGATGATGCTTGCGTGCGAATGCATCCCGTGTGCGCGACGACTCGCGATCGGGCAGAGAGCGGGGCCGCCGCGAACACTATCATGTCGTCCACGTAAACAAAGGGAGCGAAAACATTAGAGAATTATTAGAATTAAGAATTATATTAGAAAAATATTTTTATAAAATACTAATCATCGTATACCATCAGTCCCGCGCGGTGCGCCGGCGACGCGTGCGCTAGGCCGATACTGTCCCAGTATTCACTCTTGTTTATGTTTAACTCAATAAATATTCCATTTATTACTAACTGGTGTTTCACTCGGTCGCCCGTGGACGATCACGACGCATGTTTACTGTAACGCTCCGGCGCGCGCCGGCCATGCCGCGGCCAGCGCGGGCGGCTGTACCCGTCACATGTTTTTTCTTTTTGTTCTATCTGACTATATTTTATTTTTATATTCTTCTAAAACGTTTTGTGGCTTTTGACTTGACTGGAATAATCTGTGATATTTGGGAAAAACTAAGATTAGTATTCCCAAGTATAAAATAACATAAGAGGGTGCCGCGCGGACGCAAAACTGCGGAAAATATAGCTGACGACCTCCGTAGCCGAGTGGCTTGCACGCCGGATTTTGGGCGGCGCTAACTCCTGAGGTCCCGGGTTTGATTCCCGGTCGGGTCAATGTCGAAAACGAACTTTTCGGTATTGTGTCGGGTCTGGGTGGTTGTGGTACCGTCGTTGTTTCTGATTTCCATGAAACGAGTGCTTTAGCTACTTACTAGCTACCTTGGGATCAGAATGTATGTATGCGATGATGACTCATATTTATTTATTATAGCTAGCGTTCGGCGCGTGGATGAATTTGATTGATTGATTGATGAATTGAACATGAATACGCACGCACACTTATAACTGTACAAAGTAGGCTGGTGATTTAATTGGAGCAATGTTTACTTTCGTAAAATCATAGGAGTTTAGGTAAAAAATAATAATAGTCTTAATAATTTCATATTTATATTTTTTAAATGAAAAATTAGACAACAGTGGCCTGCGGAATATCAATACAAACATTTCGATGTCGGATTATTGTTGCATGTGCTATATTTACAAAGTTTATGAAGAAATAACTTTTTAGATGTCATTACTTTTACGTACTGTTCATGCAGTTTCTGGGTATTTGTTTCAAATTCCAAGACAACCATGGCCTAGTGAAAGGCCATGGTCCTTTTAATGTATATGACCTATTCAGCGCCTAGCAGCAGTGACTTAAAAACAAGTAAATTTTCGAAATTCCGCGCGGCATAAGAGCATGTTATTATTCCTAAAATCAATAATCTTGATAAAAACCCAAATCTGTTGAAAACTTTTTTAAATATCATCTTTAATGAAACGTTTCTTCTCAATTACATAAATACATAATTGTATTGACGCTCTTAGTGAAGTTCACTAGGTATGCTAGTTATTTTACATTTTTATTGAGTAACTGGTGTAAGTACAGTGCCTGACGTGGCGAATATCGCGAGCAGCCGTGAGCGAGGTCAAGCCTCCCGCCGACCTCGACCGGCGCCGATTGAAGAGTTCCTCTGTGGGCGCAACACGCTATTTATTTATAGAAAGATTTCAGGTCTAAAGTCTAACTTTGACAAGTGTTTTATTTAGAACTCCATCGCAGAAATAATTAATGCCTTCAAACTTCAATTTGAAAATAACAGATTTAACATAAATATGTTCACAAGCAAATACCGGTTTCTCAAGATAGTAGCCACCAGTTTATAAGTTCTTTACATTAAATATGGAAATGTGATTAATATATCAAATACACACATCAAAAATGTCTAGAGGTCAAGTACATTTTTAACTATAATTTTTTATATAATAATGTTTACCTAATCTGGTTTTCTTTTTTGTGGCCAGCATTCTAAAAGAAAAGTTTTTACTGTGTGACAATACTTATGACCTGATTGTGTATAAACTGTGTACAAACATATAAAATAAGAGATTATGTACTTTAAATAATACCTTTTAATTCAGGATAATAAGAGTGAAGATTTCTAGGAACTAGTTAATTATTAAATTAAATAAACTAAGTGTGCTATCTAAGTATAACGAGTATGAAGTTAAAAAGGAGTAAAGTGAAGTGTTTGGACTGTTTTTGGGCTGCGGTGGTCGCTTATTGAATGTAAACAACTATCACACTCGCTTAACACTTGTCGCTGGCTCAGAAACATAATAGGTATGTCCGGTGGATGTGGATTCCCTTTAAGGGTTCCCAAACCTGTAACCTGTCGTACTTCTAGAAATATACCTAGGATTCTCATTTGTCTTCAAAATCATCTGGAATCGGTTCCCTCTTTATATACATAGTATAAAACAGAGTCCCGGTGGATGTGGATTCCCTTTAAGGGTTCCCAAACCTGTAACCTGTCGTACTTCTAGAAATATACCTAGGATTCTCATTTGTCTTCAAAATCATCTGGAATCGGTTCCCTCTTTATATACATAGTATAAAACAGAGTCGCGCCCGCTGTCTTATTTTATGGAAAATGACTTCGTAAATATGATTTGCATGTTATCACAGTGCTCGTATACTGGTTGCATGGTTATTTTTCGGGAGTATACACCTATTACCAAACATCTTGTATAATACATGCATAGTATATTTTAATGATATTTGGACAGTCTGTAGGGTCAGCTAGTTTTTATACAAAATTATCTCTTAAACGGGAACGCATCGTAATGAGACAACAGTGTTCAGTACAAAAGTTTATTGTGGATCAGTCTGATTTGGCGCGCTCCTCCAGCAGCAGCCGCGCGAGCCCGTGCCGGTCGCCCAGCAGCAGGTGCCGGAACCCGGCGGCGGCGTGCGCGCGCAGGCAGGCGGGGGCGGCGGCGGGGGCGGCGGCGGGGGCGGCGGCGGGGGCGGGGGCGGCGGCGGGGGCGGGGGCGCGGCACGGCGGCGGGGGCGCGGGCAGCACGAGCGCGGGGTCGGGCGCGCGCACGCAGCGCAGCGGGGACGCCGCCAGGATGTCCGCCACGCTGGCGTCGGCCGGGCCGCGCCACGCCGCCAGCGCTGCGGGGGCAACCACGTAACACTATTCTATTAGGAAACTACGTTCCTAACTAAACGTATACGTATCCTTACTAAAGGCATGTAAAGATAACGAAACAAAACCGGTACAGGATAGCATTGCATCGAGTGCAGACATTACGCGGGCGGTTACCGATACTTGAATCTGACGATTTATCTTAAATTCTACAAAAGGTACATAAATTGCTTTTTTTACATTATAATGTGTTTATTTTAGTATACGCTTTTTGAGAATTGTGTAAATATTGATCGTTAACCTCGTATACAGACGGCTTCGTGACACTCATAACCGACCAGTGTATCCATAAGGAAAGCTCGTCTCCTAGCAGGGGGTGCCGCGTGGCAGTATCGCGGGCGTACCGTCCTCGTAGTCCTTGCGGTAGAAGGCGAGCGCGTGCGTGCCGGCGGCGTGGAAGCGGCCGGCGTGGTGCGCGTGCGCGTGCGCGGCGGCCGCGTAGCGCGCGAACCCCAGCGCCAGGAACCACTGCCACCCCGGGATGCTGTTCATGCGCACCTGCACGACACACCGCACTCTATTCATTGATTCACATTTAATATTAATATGACAATAAATCATTAATCATTAACATTCGAAATACCGTTACAAATGGGTCAACTGGATTAAAACAGTTACACGTGGGTAAGTGCAAACGGTAGAGCACGTCGATTAATACAGTTTTCAGTCAAAAAGTAAAAATCGCAATTTTTGTAATTAGAACATGATTGTGTGCTCTAAGCCATCGATATAACCAGTCATAATACAGTGCATGTAACCAATACTGACCCTGTTGAGGAAGTCGTCGTTGTAGTCGGCGGCCGGCGGCAGCAGCAGCAGCAGCGCGTCGCGCGGCAGCCGCGGCAGCACCGCCTGCAGCGCCGAGCGCTGGCGCCGCGACCACGCCGCCGCCGCCGTCTGGCGCCATCACTCACACTCTCAATATATTCAATACTAGCTGACCCGGCGAACATACACTCGGCGTCAAAAAAATCGCACCTTTTAAAAATCATCTTTAAAAATTCTTAAACCTTATGTAGAGGATAGTGTTGGGTATCATTAGAAAGGTAACAAAAAGGAGTATCAAAAAACAATTAAATTTAACTTTCTGTTTAATTATAATTATACAAACAACATTAAAATTAATAAAATAATAAAAATCCTTAATTAAGTCCTAATTAACAACAGATAATTTACAAAGAAAAATGTAAAAAAAGTGTCTTAAAATTAACTTAAAATCTAGTGTTACCCCCCCTTGCCCTGATCACGGCTTCCATACGGTCCCTCATGGACCTCACCAACTTCAGGAGCTCTTCTTGAGGGATAAGCCCCCATTCTTCAATCACCGCGTCTTGGAGCTCCTGTAGAGTCGAAGGAGCTGGATCCCGAGATCGAACCTTACGTTTAAGATGGTCCCAGAGGTGCTCTATAGGATTCAGATCCGGACTTCGCGCTGGCCACTGCATCACAGAGATTTGGGACCTCTGCAAGAAGTCGCTCACGATGCCTGCAGTGTGAGCGCGAGCGTTGTCGTGCATTAATGTGAACCCCTCGCCAAAAGATTCGGCAAAGGGGACCACATGCACTTCCAGGACCTCAGTGACATAGCGGCGAGCAGTCAGCGACCCTTGTCCGCGAGCACCTCCAGTCCGGGAGACGCAGACAAGGTCGGTTTTGCCGGCAGCAGACATACCGCCCCAGAACATGCAGGATCCGCCACCATATTCCACCGTCTCCTGGATGCAGGCTTGGGCGAAACGTTCACCCTGCCTCCGGTATACTCTTCTCCGTCGGTCGTTGCAGAAAAGACACACTCGCGTCTCGTCTGAGAAGAGAACAGCTCTCCACTGCTCAAGGGTCCAATCGACGTGGTCACGAGCAAACTGCAAGCGGGCTCGCCGATGCGCTGCAGTCAATTTTGGACCCGTAGCAGCTCTGTGGGCCGCTATCTTCTTCTCCTTCAATCTTCTTCTAACCGTAGATACGCTTACGGTGCGTCTGCGAACTGCCTGGAGCTGCTGTTGCAACTCAACAGCGTTGGAGAAACGATTTCTCAAAGAGTTCGACACAACGAACCGGTCGTCTCTTTCCGAAGTGCAGCGACGTCTACCCGAACCGTGTCTGCGGATATAGCCACCGGTCTCTATGAAGCGCTGGTACACTCTTCGAACGGAATAACGGCTCAGGTTCAGTTGCCGGGCGACATCACACTGCCGCACCCCTGATTGCAGTAGTGCAACCACTTGAGCGGCTTTATCAGCTGTGGTATCCATCAAAATCTGTGCGTGTGTCCTCTTCAACGGTTGAATAGCGAATGACCCACATTGAACCCGTGTTGACCGTTTTATACCCACAAAGGAAGCGCAACTAGCAACTCTCACGGGTAGCAAAATTTGCATCGAATTTTTGTGACACTTTATTTGTTGCATTAGGTTTTATTTGATAATGAAAAGTAATGTTTTTTATTAAGTTAATTAAGTAACCTTGTAAATAAAATCATAATTAATGCGACTGCATGTGCATATGAAGAGTAAATGACATTTGAAAGTGATTTTCTAAGAGGTGCGATTTTTTTGACGCCGAGTGTAGTACCGCTTTGACAGTTTCTACCGACCAAACGAGCAAATCGCTAAATAGTTGACTCGTGAAAACGTATCAATAATTGCCTTCACAGGCAATTATTGACGTCAAAACTTTAAAATCCAAATGATAATAAAAACAAAAGTATAGACTAAACCACTGAATCTACCACCAGTTCGGATTTTGGGAGAACCTTCGACCGAGAAGAGCTGGCAAGAAACTCAGGAGGCTTATTTCTTTTTCTCCAACTTTTCAACCAAATTACAATCGCAATTATCAATATACACCTATAAAAAGTTACCATAAAAAATAAAACCTCGTTATCAGTATCCGAGAGCACTCATTTCAGCACCGGTTCAGCTTGAATGTTTGGGCCGGGCGTATTGAGCGACGAAATCATCGGTCCATATTTCATTGAAGGCCGACTCACGGGCGAAACCTATATGAAGCTACTTCGGACGATGGTTTCAACTATGCTGGATGACATTCCGGTGTCGAACTTGAGAGGACTGTGGTTTCAGCAAGATGGTGCACCGCCGCATTATCATCGCGATGTAAGAGAGTACCTAACACAGGAGTTCGGTGGATGCTGGATCGGGCGCGGTGGCCCGGTCCCGTGGCCAGCGCGCTCGCCTGATCTTCCGCCGCTAGATTTCTTCTTGTGGAGCGAAATAAAACGTAGAGCGTACGTAAACGCCCCTGGCGCTGTTGAAGTGCTAAACCAGCGAATAACAGAAGCTTTTAATGAGGTAAAACAACAGCGAATCGTTTTAATGTCACTTAAAGGAAACTTAACAAAACGGGCGCGTGTGCGCATTGACAATGAAGGCGGACATTTTGAACAGTTATTAAAATACTTGTAAGACAGGGACTTTATTGTGAATAGTGTACATCACACTAATATCACAATACGAAAGTTTGTGTGTATGTGTGTATATTTGTTGCTTTTTCACGCTGTAACAGATGGATAAATTTGGATGAAATTCGGCATACAGGTAGTTTATAACCTGGGTTAACACATAGGATAGGACATTTTTGTCCCGGTGACAGCATTCTGTGGGATAGTGTAGTCTTTGCGAACGAAGTCGCGGGCGACAACTTGTATCGTTATAAACAGGGATGATTGTATCAATACGCCAAAATTTCTTCGCTGCTGGTAAGTACCTAGTTATTTATTATTTTACATTAAGTCTTTAATCGCCGTGGTGGTCACCGGTGACCGACAAACAATAAATTTTCTATTGTGTCTGGTTTTGCGGCAGTCAACGTGTTAATCATGTTTATTTCGGCAACTAGAACGTAATTTGGTCCTAAACTCGATAAAGTATGAGAGAAAAGCTAGAATTACAAATACAAGTGCTTAATTTGTGTTGTTTACATAGCGGCGCGATAGATACTAAATAATTATTACCAACCTACCGTGCTAAAAAAGATCAAAGATGGCGCGTGTATGGTATCTCAGCGGACGAGGCGGGCGACTGGCTAGCGTTCATTCCACCTTATTTCCGTGCGCCGTAAGCTTATTATCAATTGTGAGACGTGGAGCATGCGTAACCGTATGCGAACTAATGCTACTATTTTCATTGAAAACTAAGTAATATGTCCATAAATTTGTTGATACTTTCCGTGATTTTTAAACGTAGTACTTTATTATCATAACGCTGACAAACAAAAGTTTGCTGATTTTTGATAATGAAGCTTTACTACATTTGTCATTACAATTTTTATGGTAGTTAAATTTTTGTAGTATACAAATTTTGTACTCATTGATAGTAATATTTTTTTTTATACTTTGCACGGCGAATGACTCCACACCACCTGATGTTAAGCGGAAATGGAGAATAATATTAAATTAATTAATTAAAATAAAATATTCAAGCCAGCCATACAATTTACGCTGCAAGTTGCTCTTATGCCAGCCGCACTTTGGATACGTTTTCATACGATTTTCACTCGCACGATTATGTACGAATACGCACGATACATCCCGATACTCCCGACTACTAATGTGCCTCGCACGCTAGTATAGGCACAAGCTAGGCATACGTGTACGCGCGTATAATCCCAACGTTTGGATGTCATATGCGGTCATACTATGTACAGTACAGTCCAACTATGTAACTCTGACATTTCAACTGACAAAAACGTTCAATATCGTATGTGTACGTACGAGTTAACTTTATACGAGAACGCATCCAAAGTGCGGCTGGCCTGTTTGGCGAGAAAATGAAGTCAATTTTGCGGTTTGGTTAATTTTTGTTAGGTCCAATATTAATGTGAAATAATGGTGGATTATTTGCCGTTAAGGCGCTCCGCAAATAGCGGGAGCGGTAGAATACAGGGATCCCACAACGCAAGCAGAGCGCAAAAACAGTGCGCGCCCGCCCCGCCGCCCCACCGTCGTTAGCAACCACCGCCCCGCACTGGGTCCGCGTGGTGGTGTATGGCCGTTCTTCCTATCCATCCACATGGAAGGCTCTAGCCGTGGGGACATAAAATGCGTGTTCACCTCGTTGCCGCCGGCCGGCTCGTCGTCGGCCTCGGCCAGCTGCAGCGGCGCGCGCTCGCGGGCGGCCAGCGCCTGCAGCTCCGCGCGCGCCGCCGCCAGCGCCGCCCCCGCCCCCGCCCCCGCCCCCGCGCCCGCCGGACGCATTAGCACCTGCCGAACGACTCATGGTTGAGCAAAAACTGTGACGTTCGCAAGCAAAAAAAGTCGTTTATTTTATATAATTCCTCATGTACTTATTACGGATAAATGACTTCTAATAAGTAACGAATTTTTTTTAAAGTAAAAAGTCTGTAGATTATCACGCATTAGGCTTTCCAATTATCGCCAATTATCGATGCAACGAATCGAGATGATCCTGTCCTCCATCCTAAAAGCATAAATAAACGAAAATTGTGAAATGTATTATATATTGGCATAAATGTACCTAGACGTTAGACGAAGCACGCTTTCGTATTTTCTCAAATGATTAAACATTCGAGAGAAACCGGACGGCGGACGGTGGCGAGCTGCGCGATATCGGTAAGAATGTATGGGTCGCACCGCTGTCGTCGAGATCGGGTTATGGTGCCCAGACATTCTTATATAGTCATGCTCGCGCCGCCGGCCTCGGTCGCCACTGCTGCTCCGGCTGCTGTCTGGCCCGCGGGAGGGTACTGACCAGTGCGCGTGCGACGTTGCCGGCCCGCGGGAGGGTACTGACCAGTGCGCGTGCGACGTTGCCGGCCCGCGGGAGGGTACTGACCAGTGCGCGCGCGACGTTGCCGGCCCGCGGGAGGGTACTGACCAGTGCGCGTGCGACGTTGCCGGCCCGCGGGAGGGTACTGACCAGTGCGCGTGCGACGTTGCCGGCCCGCGGGAGGGTACTGACCAGTGCGCGTGCGACGTTGCCGGCCCGCGGGAGGGTACTGACCAGTGCGCGTGCGACGTTGCCGGCCCGCGGGAGGGTACTGGGGCGCGCGTGCAGGGCGAGCGGCTGCAGCAGCCACACGCGCGCGCTCTCCGTGACGTACGGCGCCGCCACCAGCCGCGCCGCGCCCAGCGCGCGGGACACCTCCACCAGCCGCACCGACTGAGGACAGTGTTAGGCTCAAAAATGCATCCGAAGTGCAGCTAGCTTTAATGTCTTATATCAACGGAAGAACCGTACGCTCCTTGAAAACTTTACTGATTCGTAATTTATTTAAAACGTGAAAAAATCTGCGGTAAGAAGAGCAAGAAATAAAGTGTCTCCTAATAGAGACACTCTAAACTTATAAAGTGTACATGTAAAAAAATCACACCAAATAAATATGTGCCACTGTGTTAAATAGTATACCTTGAACTGTGTGGAAATACTAATAGGGTTGAAAATAAAACCGCTAAGACTACTTTTGCTCTGTTATATAGTAGGTAACAACTTTATTTGATAATTCAAGTGACTATATACTTTCTAATGTGAAATGTTGATAGCGCGATTAAGAAACCAATCCGCGCCGCCATCTTGTAACATCTATTGGAACTAATGAAGACGTCACACATATTGACTTGTATTATTTTGCTCAATATAACAAATATTATTAATATATAGCATCAAAAGTGTTTTGAACACACTGCAATGCGTAAGAAATTAACCTGCTACTCTATGGTTAAATACCAGCAGACTTATGGTTTAGGTACCTATTACAAAGATAAGAAAAATGATGAATATTCACTGACCGGCGGCTCGCCCCCCGGCTTGGTGTGCCGCAGCAGCAGGCGGTACCGCAGCGCGTGGGGCGGCTCCCAGCGCCACGCGCCCTCCACCAGCTGCACGCGCGCCGCCCCCGCCCCCGCCCCCGCCCCCGCGCCCTCCCAGCGCCGCAGCGCCCACGCGGTCGCCTCAGTCAGTACCAACTGGGAAAATTATACCAATCTATATCTCGATACGTAAACAAAAATAATTATACATTGTGCACACGGAGCAGTGACTGTTTATTTTCATATGAAGGAGTGCAGAAATATACAAAGTGGAGATGGCACTACGACAATAAATTAGCCATTGTATACCTAATGACGCTCCCAATCTAAAAATAAAAAAAAACATTTAAAAACATTCAATATGTTAGCCACAGGACATCATTTTTAATTAGTAACATTTCCATATAACAACGAAATATTATGTGAATTATGAAATTGAAAGATGAATAATATAATTTTCGCATTATTATTTGGTTATGTTCAATGAAAAGTATCTCGATCCCTGTATTTGATTTAGCGATATATAATATGTTAGTATAACATGTTAGCACGCTGTCACACGCCGCGTACCTGCACGGCCGCCCCGTGCGCGGCGGGCAGCGGCGCGGCGGCGCGCAGCTCGTCCGCCAGGAACGCGTGCGACGCGTTGAACAGCGTCCAGCGCACGTGGTCGAACCTGCCACACAACCGCGTATACTACACTACTGTCTGCTGATTATAAAGGTGGATTTTCGGCTCCTTATATACTTGGGTGTTTAGCTACTATGTATGAGTAGATGGTATAGCTATGGGTAGCGGTAGGTCTATCTCTCGAGGTCCCTAAGCTGCTACGGACCAGCACTACCTATCGGGTATCAGAAGGTCTATAATGAAACTGCGAAAGTCACTGTATATGTATATTGTACTATAGTTGGTACACACAGATAACAAGTTATACGTTTGTGTTAAGGCTAGTGCGCGTGACGCGTGACAGGAGACGACTGTGGTCGCCGAACGCGTGTGTTCGCCAGCGAATTATTCCTGCAATGTTACATTTTATAACATTGTGTTTCTACATATGAATAAGATTATACTCATTCAGGATTAGACAGTTGTCATACATAAGCGAGTATTCAAATAAAAAAAGGTCAATTCCGAACAAAAAAAAGATAATTAAAAAAAAATTGGACAAAAAAATAAAAATCAGGGACTTTTTGGCGGAAAAGTGAAGAGTCATGTCTGCGGTTTTGTTTTTTTTTTTAAAAATTTGTGTTATGTCGAATATTAATGTGAAATAATGGTGAATTATTAACCGTTAAATGTTCGTGAGTGTGCATGAGTGTTGGGAAATGAAACAAAACAGTGCAATTACTACTTTTCAAATTCTCTCAAGAAGTCCGCCGAGGAATTAGTAAAGCCCCACATCTTTACTGAGATACTCGAGGGGTTGGGGGTATATCATTTCTCACTTCTCATTTTTATTATCATTCATCATCATTCATCATCATACTGACTGGAAGGAAATATTGTATATTTATTTATTACTTGTAAGAAAAATAATGTCCTTTCTAAAAAAGGCTAATCCTACCGGATAGTAGTGACTGCGCAGGTACCTGTTGCTGGGCGGGGGCGGCGCGAGGCCGGGGTCGTCGCGCAGGCCGGCGGGCCAGCTGGTGTTCCTGTAGCCGGGCGGGTGCTGCGCCCTCGTGCGGGCCAGCTGCGCGCGCAGCCGCGCCGCCGCCGCCGCGCCGCGCCGCAGCCGCACGCGCGCCGCGAACGCGTGCAGCCGGTGGAAGTCCGCGCGCTCCGTCACCGGGTGCACCGTCACCGCCTGCGCCACGCCCGCCGTCAGCGGCAGCGGCCCGCCCGCGCCCGCCAGCCGGACCGACGTGTACGTCTCGCCCTGCGGCACGACGACGGAGGCTTTATACGATCGGGGACATAGCACCCGTATGTACGACTCGCTTCGCTCTTTATACATAGGTATTTTATTCAATCAGTAAGCCGGCTATTATGTTTAGCTCAGCTGAAATGGGATTGGGCTGTTCATGTCTGCGTGTTGCCAACATATTGGAAGCCAACACGACACCGAGGAGCCGCGGTACACCGAGAAGGAGATGGCGGGACGAACTGGATATATTTAACCAAAATTGGAATCAATTAGCTCAGGACCGTAATAAATGGAAGAATGGAAGAGAATGGAAGAAGTGAAGGGGACTCCTTTGCCTCCTCCTTTCCTTTGCCTAGCGATGGGACAGTGAGGGCTATTTGCCTTTAATTGTCCCACTGCTATAAATTGTAATAACACTACATAGATAATTAAAAATACAAAAAGAAAGTGATTATAACTTGGGTCTCCAATCCATTCATTCATTTTTGAGTCATTCACTTAAGCCTCTTCTAAATTACACCCAGTCTAAAACGCTACAAGGTGGGTACGGGTTCCATTCAAAATTTCCCATTGTTCTTTATTGGATAATAAAACCTGGAGCTGTTTAGCATAGCGGGTTTCTAAAAGTATACTTCTTTATAAAATATCCTGTTAAGGCACACGTCGTTCGTCTTTTATTCCCCTAACAGGAAGACAGGACTACAATGACTTGCTCCTAGCGTTCCACAACGTAGAGTCGTACCTGCAGCGCGCTGGTGCAGCGCAGGTGCGCCGCGTGCAGCACGCAGCGGCCGAGGTTCTCGTGGTGGTGCGCGGAGTAGGAGTTGCGCACGCACCAGTCCAGCTCGCCGTGCACCGCGCGCAGCACCGAGCTCGACAGCAGCACGCCGCCGTCTGCGCCGACCGCGCTCAATCAACATCTTTATACACATTCCGGCACACAACAGCACAAATGTTATTGAAGCAAACTATAATTTTTATAAATCACTACTTTGCCTGTCGTGAATGAATGAATGAACGAATGAATGAAAAAATTATTCGGAGCAATAACATTTAAACTTAAACATATTAAACAGAACATGATTAGATGCTACCGAAATGGTTGCCACTCAGCTTGATGCCGTGACATTGATGTGCCATGGCGCTGATTATCTGTGGAACCAGTGAGAGGGAGGCGCAGCTCCAGCAATTTTTAAATATAGATACAAGATAATCGCAGTGAAATGGTGTTGAAAGACAGAACAAATAAATAACGATTTTAATTCCGACACAGTACAGCCTACAATGGTGTTGAAATACAGAACAAATAAATAACGTATTGTTTTCTAAAGTTTACGCGAACACTACACATTGAAATGAAACAACTTTTACGGATCTACTCGCGTTTATTTTACACATTAGTTATAATTAATTTTTATTCTAAACATAAACATTAATCAAACATTAATTTGATTATTAAAATAAACGCGAGTAGATCCGTAAAAGTTGTTTCATTTCAAATAAATAACGATTTTAACTCTGATTTTAATTTTAATTCTGACACAGTACGACACAGTGTTGTGTTCACAGGTTTACAATTAGGGAGCTTTTCAACCAGAGAATTGCGCAATAACTAAGCGGTGCGCAAAGAAAAACCCAACAACAGGATAACTCAAAATGTTTCATATGGCAAAAAACATAAGCATTACCTAAGGTGCAGTAATGGCTATCGTCCTCCGCGACGGTGCCCATGTAAACGTCCTGGCTGACGCTGAGCCGGCCCACGAGCTCGCGCAGCCGCCACGCGTTGACGAACGACGCGTCCGACACGAGGAAGAAGAAGTCGTACTCGTCCAGGTAGTTGTCGGCGAGGTACTTGAGCGCGTGGAAGGGCTTGAGCATCTCGCGCGCGTCCGTGAAGCCGACGACGCCGGCGCGCGGCCGCGACGCGCCCGCGGCCGCCACGAACACGCGCAGCTGCAGCCGCGCCGCCGTCGCGTTGAGCGCCGCCGCGCGCGACACCAGCCCCGCCTCCGACGACAGCACGCCCGACATCAGGGACCCTGCACCATCAGTACCAACGTAGCGTCAGCCAGCGTCGCAAATTGTCAAAATAATAACACAGCTTGATGATTATCCTATATAGGTATTAGTCATATCATATTAAGACTGCATAATAAATTTCTTACTCTTTACTTTCAAGTGCTAATTGCTGCACTGAAGCTAAATTAAATATTTATAAAATACAGTGACAAAAATTAAACGCCCAGTCCCTCTGGCCCAGTCCTCTTCGATTTCTGTCCCAGCCAGAAATCGAACCTGGGTCTTCCGCAATCCGGGTGGCTACACCAACCATTATGCTACCGGGAGGCTGACGTAAGCGCTGAATCTTGTCATTTAATTTTTTTCACTGTATTTTATAAATTTTACTGCATAATAATTCAATCAATTATAAATTTGGAAACTATATTACAGACATAATTATTTTGTAATAATTAGTAAATAACATATTTATGTTATTAATAAAGTCTCTCAGCTGTAAGTGATTGCTAGAGCAATAGCTTAGCTAGCGGATAACTTAGAAGTTACACTGTCTGTTTGAATGAAATCCCCACTCTAGGAAAAACTAGTGTAAGTTACTACTCACTGCATAGTAATTACCACATTATACTATACTGCTGTGCAAAGCCATCATTTGTTCCTGTTCAATGTTGATATCATACAGTAGCAATAAAAGTACTATCTATCCATCTAACATTGAAATGAAGTAATTGGCGTAAACGCCATGCGACGACAAAAGGGGACTGCTAGTCAAAGTTTTAGGTTTTGCATGGAAAGATCAGGAACATTGTTGAACTGAACCTAGGACCTCCAGATTATGTCCCCATGCTATAACAACTAATCAGACACAGAGGCATTATATTCAGCATACACAAATAATGTTTACCCCTTTATCTTACTTGTTATAAATTAAATATATTCATCAAACACATGGATTGACTGATTAGTAAATAAAAACAAACAACTAAAAGAAAGAAAGCAATAAATTACTTAGAACATTGTGCTAATGAGTAACTGAAAAGTATAAATAATATGGTAAATATATATAATTTATTACATATTATCTTTTGTAACTCTTTCAAGGGCTCTTTGTATACAATGTCGCGAGCAATCTGACATTGTATACAAAGAGAAGCAATGAAAAGGACAACACGTCAGTGATATAATAGAGACAGAGTGTTGACGTAGGGAAGCAATTTGCTTGCTTACAGATTGGCATTGTAAGTCTTGCAACTACCATATATGTGTGGAATAAATAGGTAGCACTTATCTACAACCAGGCTCATATAATACACTTGTAGCTCTTAGATAAGATTGAGTACTTTTGCATAGTGTGGGGTACCTCTCATCCCCAGCTCGGTGGTATAGTAGCGCGGGCGCTGCACGCTGCGGCCGGCGGCGGGCCCCGCGGCGCCCAGCGGCCGCGCCTCGCGGTGCGGCTCGAACTCGTCGGGGCCCGCCGGCGCCGCACCTGCCGCCCCCGCCGCGCACGCCGCCGCCTCCTCCTCCAGCGGGACCGCCGACAGCGCCAGCCATAGCCCCAGTGCCACGCCCACCAAGAAGTACGAGTTATGCTTCACTTGCGACACTACGAAACGAGACAGCATTGTTCTTGTGCTACTTATCACATTTGGAATTGTGAGATCGATTGAATAATGGATAATCCCTGTTAGCAGCGACGGATAACGCTCTCCTAGGAGATTATATTTCTTATCATACGTATTTGATAAGATTTCAATAAACTATTCACTTCAAAGAAACATCTAATTTTAATGTGTGAGCTTGCTTCTTGTAGTGTTGTAGTTCTAATAATGACAGTTAGTTATGCCAGATTGACAGTGAAGTGACAGCTAGACAGGCGTTAATTTTTTTCTTTTTATGCTTGAAGTAGGCATGGCAAAGGGACCTTGCTCATACAGTCATGTCTCCATTATTTTTGTGATTAATGATTTCATGCATTGATAAGCCATGCCTTCACAGTCGCCTCTGTGGTCTAGTGGTTAAGACCACCGGACCACCAGCGCGGGTACATGTTTGTGTATCTACTCGGTTTGGTTGGTGTTAGGGCTTGTTTGTCTGCCTGGCTAGCTACCACTATCTTATCATAAACTAGCACTTTACACATACAATTTTTTTAAATCAAAAAATAGCCTATGTTACCCGCAGGAATGTAGCATTTTTGGAGGAATATCCATATAAGTAAAACTCAGGTCGTCGGTCAAATAGAGATATAATAAAAACCTTTACTTTAACAACAAATCAATATATTAGATTTTTACATCGCAGAAAAATAATGGTCATGATTGACGGAAAGTGATATTGTCACTTCATAGATAACGCCATACATTCTATCAGTGAAAGAACTTTAGGAACTGGACCAGTAGTTCCAGAGATTACCCTCCGCAAACAAACAAACAAACAAACAAACAAACTTTACCTCTTTATAAATAGTGTGCAGGACTTCTTGGCGGGAAAGTGAAGAGCCATGTCTGCGGTTTTGTTTTATTTTCTAAAAGTGTTATGCCGAATATTAATGTGAAATAATGGTGGATTATTAACCGTTAAGTGTTCGTGAGTGTGCATGAGTGTTGGCAAATGAAACAAAACCGCGCAACGTCACTTTTCAAATTCTCTCAAGAAGTCTGCATGAGGGCTTAGTAAAGCCCCACATCTTTACTGAGATACTCGAGGGGCTGGGGGGTATATCATTTCTCACTTCCCATTTCTATTATCATTCATCATCATCATACTGACTGGAAGGAAATATTGTAAATTTATCTATTACTTGTAAGAAAAATAACTTTGATATTGGCTAAATGTGTTAATCGCACGAAGCCATCAACTAAAAGAAAGAAAAAGAAATAGTGTGCACTACAGGTCCTCGCAGTTGGAAATGAGTAGGTACGCTCTCAAAAGATTTAAACAGTTTATTTCACTTTTCAAACAATAAGCAAACAGACAGGCATAATAACGCAAATGGCACATACAGTTAACGCGGACGGACGGTCGCAGACTACCGCGACGTTTTTAGTAGACATTGAAGAAAACAGTTTAAGATTACCTAAAATAAAGTAACAAAATTTATAAAAGCGCGTCGTCGTTAACAAATAGTATAGATATAGATAGATAAAATAAAATAGTAAAAAACGAAACGGGTGATCTATCAGATAAAAATAATTATAGGCCTATTTGTCTGCTTACCATAATAGTAAAGGTGTTTGACGGGGTGCCTCGCATACGTTCGCAGTGGCGCATGGCGGGCATGGATGGTTTATATACACTAATGCGCAAACAGGCGGCCTCACCGGTCGGTGTACACTGTGTGCGCAACAGACAGCGCCAACAGCATTCTAAACATGAGTAATCTGGTGCGAGGTTTGATTGCCCATACTTGTGTGGGCATTGCATGCCCTATGCAGAGAAATTGAACTAAAGTAACATTTATGGTATAAGTTTTACTTACCATATTAAGAGTCTGCTTATTAAAAAAATATGTCGTGAAAACATGAATGTTTGCAGCATTGTTGTGTTCCGGCAGCTTGAGATAAGATAGCCAGTGCCTCAGTGCAACTTGCGGGTCGGCAAGGTGAGGACGGCCTGTGAGGCAGGTTAATTAGTTCAAATGCCTTAGGCATTTCTAGTTCTTAATTTCACAAGAATATATGCTTGTGATTTTTAGAGGTCTAAACAGCTTTAAGCTTAAACATAATAAAATATGACAACAGAAAGCAATAACATAGATGGATCTGGGTTATCTTAAGTACCTACCTTATATTTTTTAAAGTCTTGGAGGCCTATAGCAAAAACTAACTCAGAGGAAAATTACGTAGAGTTTTTGCGTGGTCGATAAGCTGTAACTGCTGAGTGGAAACACTCGACCAACAGTCAACACTCGCCTATGTCAATATTTTATTTATACTATTATTTAACTATCATTCCTCGCGTGTCTGAGAAGGAAAATGTCGATAAATAAGATAGTTTGAATCGATAGCGTGCTTTATATCTATCGATACTTACACTACCTATGTAGATGTAAAATTTCTCTGTTTCGTTACAGGTGTGTAGGGGTAATCTCCAAAACTAACTAACTAACAATATTATGATATAAAACTGACATTTCCCAACTAATTTAAAATAATGTTGTAACATTATAACTAGATTAAAACACTACCTATCTCTTTGATCATCATCATAATTAATTAAATAGCCTATTTAATTAACTAGATAGGTTTTCGAAAGGTACCTGCCTAAGTAAACGTTACTTTTATAGTAAAATGCTGTAAGTAGGTAGAAATAAATATTTAAATATTTGACAATTTGGGAGATAGGAAAATGTTATTTTAAAAGAACACAAATAAATGGCTACGGTTAACAGAGAAACGAACTATCGTTATGAAACCCCTAATATTAGCATGGTGCTAGTGTGGCGGCGTCACCTACCGCATACGCCGCACATTAATCGACACGAAGCAAAACACCTTCTCAACCGTGTCAACAGATGGCGCCACAAACGCATACCAACGACGTCGCCATACTAAGACGATAAATGGTATGGGAAGCCTGCATCGCGATAGCGAAGTTTCACTATCTCCTCCAACCAACATCCGTTGGATCAAAAGCCAGGTGAAGCCCCTCCCCGATCCGATCCGAACCCTTCGGAGAATCTAGTAGGGCACGGGGACGCGCACTAGTGCGCGATGCCGTTCCCTCTAGATAACCTCCGAAGGTGATTCGTTTCACACGGCTTGAGGGACCTTTTACGTTCCTCGCCGCCCCCAAAAAAAGCCCGGTGAAGCTGAAAATGCCGTCTGAGGCAATCAGCAATCTCTCTCAAAAAAAAAAAAGTCAGGTAAAGCTAAAAATGCCGTAGAGGCAATCAGCAATATCTCTCACAAAAAAAAAAATCCGTTGGACCTCGGTTCACGAGATACCACCCAGCTCGGAGGAAGATCTTCCCTTTGTCCTTCCTCAATATGGCGCACCTCCTACCACAGGGTTTCTACACTAGCTACCGCGCCGCGTAACCGCTCGCTTAATCACCCAACCCTCAGTACCTGGTGCGTCCCGCATCGCACACAACACACACAACACAGCGGTGTGCAATCTAATCGCTTTATTCACGCGCAGCCGGTTTTGTCTCACCTGATTTTATCGTCAGAGATGATACGGTTTATCGATTTATCAATTATTGATATTTAGTCATAGGTGCCTAAGTTTTAAAATGTTTATGCAAATTTTATTGCAAAAAAATTGTAATTTAGCAAACATGCTCAAAAATTTTCCACCGACAAGTAAATAAATACCGCACCTTCACAATTTTATTTTTTGTATTTGACATTTATATAAATAGCGATGCTTTTGTTTTGAAACCAACCACAACCAGATTTAATTTATTTTATACTTGTTTTATTTGAATAAACTCCAAAATGTTGATCTAAACGCACTTAGGGTTATCGCACTCTAGTAGTTTTTGTTATGATGTTCTGTAAGCTTCTAATGCTTTGCGTTGTTCTACAGGATAATGCGTTATCTTAATAACAGGATAGAAATCAGCAAATACGGTCGTGCCGGCCGCCGGCGCCGCCGCCGCCGCCGTGCCCGCGCCGGCCGTGGGCACTGGGTGGCACTGGGCAATCAAGTCACGTGCGCTCGGCGGCACATCGCGGGTATTTGGGCGTATGAATGTTGGGAATTTGGTTTTTCGTGCATTAACAAAAAGGTTTTACAACTTTAGATCCTATAAGCATTTGTGCAGAACGTTTATTCATGCAACGATACCTCCTCCCAAGTTTCTCCTACGGACAGGAAACAATAAAACATAGGTATCTCGAGTGCCTCACCTAACTACCGACTTTTTTTTTAAATTTTCCTCAAGGCGGTTGTACTCAAATGAATAATTAGTTTTCCCAGTTCTTTGTGTTGGTGACTTATGAGTAGGAAAAACTGAGAGTGACCATAAGCCGTAAACAAATCATTTTTATCGTTGCCTATTGTTTAGTAATCAATCAATAACGTTTCACGAAGTGGCACAATCCGTTATAGGTATCGTGTCATTATGCCAAGCCATTAGATAACAAAACAAAACACAATAAATAAGTGGAATGTGTATTATGTGTTTTCACTGACTGTCATCTGCCAATTAATCATTTGTAGTATATGTTTCTTCCACCAGTCACTTCTAAAAGTAGGATTTACGATTCATGAGTAACTAATTAAGACACAGAATATCCAGTTATGTTCCAGTGTGAGGGTCGAACGGAACACTTCATAATTAGTAGTGAAAGTATCGACCGAACATCTGTCGACCTTTATGAAAGAGGAGTTTTGGCGGAAGCGAAGGGTGTCGTGTTCCGAACTTCCGAGGCCGACTATAATACCTCAGTGGTTTTAACACATTACAGTTGATTTTGTGTAAGTCATATATTTAAGTCTGTAATTTATGTTTCTACAGGCCTTTGTTGCCTGATTTAAATATATAAATAAATTAAATTAAGCAGGTGCCAGCGGCCCGCGCCCCGTCAGCCCCGGGCAGCGGTGGTGTGGCGCGGAAGATGATGGCGATTGCCGGTGTCCGGTCCGTGGGTGTCCGCATTTAATTGATAGATACCATTTCAAGTTGGTCTACTATCTTCAAAGTCCGTGGAAACGTACATTTCATTGATGCCTTTCAATTGTCATGAAATAAATAAAATAATACCATATAATATTCACAAACGATGTTTGGGTATGCGGCGGTGATCACAGCGAGGAGCCTCTTCAGGGACTCAAACTAAACGGAGTAGTCCTACGTATAACGATTGTTTGCGGGCAATTGAAATCATAACGGTCTGATATTAAATATGTGACTGGTCTAACCAGTCCCGCTGGGTAACAGTAAAATTTAAAAAAAATGTTCCTCGTTTCTCTAAAGCTCCAAAGCTGATGTTGTATATCAACAGTATTTTGACTCATTCTCTTCTGTGGTATAGATTTTTTATAATAATTTTAAATGATAGGAGAAAAATGGGGAACATGGTTGCATCCAAAAAGGCCATGATCTCACTATTAAGATTTTACAGTAAAACTGCAGTGCTGCCACGCCAAGAGCAAAGTGTCCGCATGTGACGTCACCGGCGGCGGCGCCGGCGCCGGCGGCGGCGCTCCGCGTTTAAAGCCGCGCGGGAGGCGCCTGCGCACACTCCGCGCCAAGCCTCGCTCCAGGTGAGACTCGCAGCCTGACCCGTCGCGCGATTACCACCGCATGGTTCTCAACCCGGGACTTCATTGTAGTGACGACCGTTACGTTTCATATATGGCAGCTACCCTCAACCGAGCGGCAGAAGATTGGAAAATCAAAGTGTTTATGATAAAACTGAAAAGTGATTTGAATAGTAATAGTAAAAAAAATCGAAGCGTGAGTGGTTCCGGTTCGGCGGCGGCGTGAAGCGGCGGCGCGATGACGGTGGTGCCGCGGGGGGCGCGCGCGCGCGGCCTTTGCCGGCAGCTGCTGATGGTCGTGCTGAGTGAGTACGCCTGCTGGTGGTGCACTGGTAGGGTGCTGAGCTGATGCAAGCAACAATGTTTTGTATTCCTATGTTCCGGTTCGTACGGTAATCTAGTGAAATTACAGGGCGTAATAGAGACTTGAAATTAAGCTTTTATGGTCGGTAATACACGCACTCTTGGAGTGGTAACCGTCCAAGAGCGGCAGGGCCTCTTTCCATAAGGCCGGCCTTATGCTCGTTTGCCAACTGCTTGCGGTCAGGTGGTGTCAAGGGTACCTATTCCACTTTCGTTGGTTGGAGAAAAGGGCTTGTTTTGACAATTTAGGAATACCCATCAAAAACATAAATGTGAAATGAGAGCCAAGTTCAATAGTATGGTATTATATTTATATGCGTTGGTTGTTGACTTCAACGACAAAAGAAGTTAATTCTAAATGGGAGCCAAATTCAATGGTCGGTCCTGAAATTAATTAATTTATTTATTTATTTTTTTTTGGCACGGTAACAAAATACAAATCAAAAAATACATTTTTTTACATACAATGATATTTCTAAATTTGCATTTCAGTAACAACCGAGCACAACATTCAATTTTAATATATTAAAAAAAAATATATAATGGTACCATTCTTAATTAATTCATTTATTTATAACAACATACAATATTTTATAACAATTTAAAATATAATTTGAACAAAAAACAAAGTGTTCAACACAACACAAAAAAAGAAAAAAATCACGAGCGGGATTGGAACCCGCACCCCATATGACATGCCGGGTCAGGTGCAATGCCAACTATGCTATCGTGGCTCAATCCAACTCACCGAAACAACACTTTGTCTTTTTTCAAATTGTAATTTGTTCACATCACTATTTGCGTAAAATTATTATGCAATATTCTATGTAAAATTATATGTAAATAATCTTAAAATATAATTTCTTCTTTTAACTTAGGATTATATATTGAAGCCTAAGGTCTGACTTGGCTAGTTCATATACGAATTATTATTAAGTACCTACTAAAACAGTAATGGAAGAGCCCTATGTTCGATGGCTAGTTTCTACCAGCCAGCCAAATTTCCGGAAGAATAAAATGAGAACTACATCTTTACAACTTGCGAAGGCTATAATATAATTCTTAGATGAAAACTAGCCAAGTCAGACTTTAGGCTTCAATATATTATCTTAAGTTATAAGAAGAATAGTTATTTGTGCAACAAGAGAGCAAAGTCGTTTTTTGCTGCGAGTGCTGATTTTGAATTCCGAGTGTGGTGAGGGATTCAAAAAACTTAAAACTTAAACAATAAAATAATAAACAGGAATAGATTGAAATAACTATTTATTACAAAAACACAAATGTTGAAAAAATTTCCACGAGCAGGATTTGAACCTGCACCCTTCTGACATACCGGGTCAGGTGCTCTTCCCATTTAGCTATCGTGGTTCTAACCAGCCCGCCGAAATTATTCAACACTATTTACTTTTTACTTTGAAAGTCAAAGGAACCCATTCAATGTCAATAACTACCGTCATTAACACTCGATCATAATATTTTTACAAATACTAAAGATCAGTTAAGAAGTAGGCAAGCTATTTATAAAATGTTTTTGATTTGTTTATATAATTTTAACGCAAATTTTGTTGCGAACAAAACACATAATTGTTGAAAAAATTTCCACGAGCAGGTTTTGAACCTGCACCCTTCTGACATACCGGGTCAGGTGCTCTTCCAATTTTACGATTATTTTGATATATTTTATCTTATTCAACTCTTTAGCTTATCAACTTTATCTTATTCAACAGCCACGAAATTTTATTCCCGCTCTTTTATTTAAGTGAAGGCGTGTTCGGAAATAGCACCCATGATATTTTATTATTCAAAATATATTACGTAACATTATTGAAACTAGAAATAAATATTTACAGGTTAAATATCAGTTTTATTTGCAGTAAATACTTGTTTTCGTTTAAATACAACAATAAGTTAAACATTCAATAAATTGCATTAACAGACATAATTATCTTTTTGCAAAATTTCTTTAGTTAGTACGAGATTCCGAACGTGTTTGTCTTTGAGGTCGAAAACAAAATTGGATCTTCGATAGGGCTGGTCTTTGTCTCTCTCTCTCTTTCTAAAGGCGGGAAAGAGATAGAGTGTGAATGTTTCGAATTGTATGATTAACCCAAGGCTGAATAACATTATCGCGGCTTTCTGAAAAAAAAATTAAAAAGTTACTTGGTCTGGTTGGTGAGCAAAATCGCATTTTGCTCACTGATTTCAGGCAGCAAAACCTACAGTTTGAGCTACTAAAGTGAAAATTATATTTTAAGTTGTTATACAATATTTTATACTGACCATTGAACTTGGCACCCATTTAGATCTTACTTGTTTTGTCGTTGAAGTCAACAACCAAGGCATATATCATAATATTGAACTTTGTTCTCATTTCAAATTTATGTTTTTGAGGAGATGTCATTACTTTTTGTACAAAATTTATTAGTAGGTAATTATTCATAATAAAATTAATACCAAATGGTTTTGTTAATCTACTGTGTTATTGAAATCCCAGTTAATAATAACGTAATAAATACAAAAGTCGTCTATACTCTTAGTTATAAGTACTAAAACTGATATGTTTGGATTATAAAATAATTAAGACCGGCTGTCGTCAATTTTAATTGCTGATTCTTATACCGGCATCTATGCATTAGTGTTCCTAATATAATCAATTAATTGAAAATTATGATAAATTGATAAAAATTTACTATATTCTGATTTATTCCTTTGTATTCGCTTATCTCAAATCAAGGAGGCTGCATAGACGTAGTTAAGAAACGCATGGCTATGAGCAGAAGTGCAATGGGCAAGCTAAGGAAAATATGGAGGAACAGAAACATAACGAAAGCCACAAAGGTGTTGCTCGTAAAATCGTTGGTGTGTCCCATACTTACTCCTGTACGCCGCCGGGGCATGGGCCTCACGGCAAACCGAAACTCACAAGATAGACGCTTTGGCGATGTGGTGTTGGAGGAGAATGCTCGGGGTCTCTTGGATCAAGTTCCGAACAAATGCCTCCATATTTGATGAGCTTGGCATAAAAGAGCGCCTATCCACTCTAGTGCGCAGTCGGATCCTGAAATTCTTTGGGCATGTTAGTCGGCGTGGAAACGACTCTATAGAACGTTTTGTCGTGCAAGGGAAAGTCGATGGCACAAGATCACGAGGGAGATCCCCAATGAGATGGACGGACTAAGTGAAGGCTTCGGTGGGCGCTCCCGTGAACGAATGTGCCCGATTAACGAGCAGCAGGCAGAGGTGGCGGGATGTCGTGCGGCGGGTACTGTCTGCTGCCCAACCTATCGGAACGTGATGACCACGACCACTCTGGAAAGAGTGAAACGACTAAGAAGAAGAGAAGATTCGCTTATCTAGATGCCAAATTTGAACTTTCTAGGTCATCTGGTCATTTGACGTTAATATTTAAATAACCGTTTGAGGTGTGTTTATGAAATTTGAAGCACATATGTAACTCGCAAATCTCAATATATGAGCCAAATTTGACATGTTTATGTGAAATAGTTTTTGAGTTATGAGGGGGTCAAAAGTGGCTCGTGTAATAAAAATGGTTCGTGAAATAAAAATGGTTCGTGTAATATACACACGGTGCTGCTCGCCAGTTCTGTTATCTTAAACTTGGCTTGACACGCTACCGCGTGTCTAGATCAAAACGAGAATCTTTTTGTAAGAAAAATAAATCCAGCCAATGACTGGGTTTTACGAAAAAGCACCGAATTCTTTGCCTATCGTATGGGATTGATTGGTCAGCGACACAAGAGTCGTTTTTAATTGGAGTTGCGGGCAAGGAAATCGAGCCATCGTAATATTTTCACCGATGAACGACCTTCATTTTAATAACTGGTTCTCCGCCATTCATATTATTCGAAAACATATTTTTTTAATACCTATTACTTGGTATAAGATAAATATTAACTTTGATCTATAATGATAACGGCACCTACAAGTTCAAAAGCATACAGGTGTAGCGGGGAGGAGGTCAGGCAGCCTTGGTGTGTGCAGCCCCCGCTGTACCCTCCAGTTGGTGGTCACACGAGCTTTCCTCGAACACAAGCAGCCACATCTAGTTGGTGCTTAGGCTTAGTTAAAGAGGTTACACGTAGTTGCAATCACTTATTCTCCGTGTGCTCCTAGTTTTAGCGGCAACTTATCATATTAACCAACGAATAAGTATACAAGTGCAATGAAACATTGTGATATTTACATCTTATCTGATCTTAGTGGAGCCTGCCGAGGTTTCCCTCTTGCAGTAACACTTCGACCCATCGGGATCTTTTGTGCAAAACATTCTTCCTAATCGAGATAATTGACCGAAAATTATACCTAAAATAACCACAGTCGTTTATTGATTACATCCTCGTGAGCATGCTTAATACTTATTTATTTAATAAAAACCCGAGAAACGCGTGACTGCTCACAATCAAGGTCGTATACAAAACAATATTATGCGTACGGCTGCTTCGCACCACGGGTGGTCACCGGTCAGTTTCTGCCTGGGTGTATTTGTGGGTGCAAACATAATTTCGCCAAACTTTGGTCAAACTAATAGACTACTTGAACCCTATCACGGACTAACGAATAGTACTACCCTACTGATAGATAACAAAGGGAAAATCTTTTTCTGTGGGTTTTCTGCAAAGTAAGTCAACTATATGGTTACTTACCGCTGATACTTGATTGATCATCATAATCATCACTTGATTGAGGAACACCTACGCCAACGTCATTGTAAATCTACTTAAAAATAACAATTAGAAAACTTTAACAAGACCACAAGACTTTAAGCCTGTAACAAATAGCAAACAGTTATTGTTCTGAGCAGCAAGTCAACCGAAATGAGCCAGGCGCTACCGTGGGAACCACAACGGGAACTAGGTAACACAACATTGAGCAAATACCAAAGGTATCACCAGCCATCACACGCGGCGTTTTGGTGGGAATGTGGTATCGTTGTTGCGATGTTGCGGTCTCGATGTATCAAGTCTGCTTCTGTCCAATTGCAGTAAACGTGCCGACGACATCTCTGGGGCTGGCGATGGGCTGGGTCTCGCTGGCCAGCGGGGAGGGCGGCCACGAGGGGGAGGCGGGTGCGTCGGGGGAGACGGAGAAAGAGGGTGCGCGGGTGGTGGTGGCCGCCGCCACCACGTTCCTGGCGTCCCTGGTGGGGGTGCCGCTCAGTGCGCGGGCGCTACTCTACGGGAGGAAGTTCGCCATCATCGCTACCTCTGCATGTTTCGTGGTTTGTCAACTTACTGATATTGAAGAAGCTTATGGCACAATTGACACTGGTTGATCTCCATTTTTATATACCTACTTCTTCTTTGTGTCATGCAGTGCCAAGAATCAGGATGGTGAACGCAAATGAATGTCTAGGAATTAAGCTAATAGTTAAAAGTTGAAAAGTATTTTCACCCCTCGTCTTTTGGTTAATGAATCCTTATTAACCACCACCGGAACAGCACAAGCTAGTGCTTAATATACTAACATAGTTATACCTAAGTTATATCTACTAACAAAAATTGTTTTATATTGTATGTATGTTAGTCTGTAAGATATTTATTATATGGGCCCCTTTGTGTTTTTTACCATCTTGTACATTGTGTGTTGCCTGAAATAAATGATTTATTATTTATTATTACTATTATTATTAACACTAGTTTTTTTGCGATTTTTTGTATGATTTACCGTTGAGCTCCTTATGACCTGTTCCCGTGTGTTGCGCAGGTGTGCTGGGGGCTGAAGCTGGCAGGCGGCGGGTGGTGGGTCATGGCGGCGCGCGTGGCGGCCGGGCTCGGCGGCGCTGGCGCCTACTCCATAGCGCCGCTGCTGGCTAGAGAGGTGCGGCACACATCATTCAAAGAACGTCATCGTCATTAGATTATAACCAACTGCTGAGCTTTAAGGCCTTTCCATATGATCAACAGCTCATAGATAGAATGGACTAGTGCAGTTTGGTGGGTTTTAAAAATGATATCTTACGACAGAAACCGTAAATAAAAGTGTTTCGGAAGCATGGAGGAGGTCGTAATTATAATTTGGCCGCCATCCGCCACCTGGGGTCACCTCCATTATTTTATTTAGTATAAAGAAAATTGGTTTTAGTAAGTATTAAGAAAATTGCGTAACTTGCAAGATCATATCCTGATCCTGACGCATTCTAATAGTTCAGTACCTGTATTTGCTTGAAAATATCAAAGGTGCTATGTATTTGCTATGACGTGTTCGCGCGTGCTGATGTCCCGTTGTCGTGCAGATGTGCGAGGCGCGCGTGCGCGGCGCAGCGTCAGCGGCGCTGATCCTGGCGCATAACGTGGGCTTCCTGCTGATGTACCTGGCCGCCGACCTGCAGCTCGCGCACAGGTCAGCCGCGACAGACACTGCTCATGCTCGTAACCTACGGCCGGTCGAGCTTCACGCGGACAGGGCGCGACGGATAAATAGCTCTCATGATTATTACAAACACATTGTGATAGTAGTTCCGCCATGGCGGAAGTACTATCATAGTAGGCTGCTGCGACATGCCGCCTAATGCACGACGGGCTTGTCCTTCTCTGTCTAATTGAAGTACCTCAAGAACTGATAATGATATCTAGTTAAAAGTGTGTTTTGTACGTGAGTAAAACTTAGTTTCGCACTTTCTCCTTCTTCTGGTCCTTAACTACAATAAGACCACTGTTACCCATATACAAGTTTTAAAATGATGATTGTGTTTTCCTTCAGTGTGTGAACAATGAACTGTGTATCTATCAATGTCGCAACGTGTGTAACGTGTCTGCCGCCGGTCGGCGCTGCAGGTCAGTGCTGTGGGCGTGCCTGGCGCTGTCGGCGCTGCACTGCGCGCTGTTCCTGCTGGCGCCGGAGTCGCCCGCCTACCTCGCTGCCAGCGGCAGGGACGAGGTAGCCACGGGCATTTAAACATCGAAATACTGAAATCCACCATTGTTAACCCTCCCGCACGTCAGAACTATGGGAGATCTGAATACTATGTAGAAGGGTTTCCATATACGCAGTCACGACACTGTTAGGTATATGAACACCTTTCTGATAGCTGATGTCTGCTGACACCTACAAAATATATAAAAAACGAGTTTATTGTTTTACTGAAATTATGATCACTATGATTCTTTTTTATTTATATAATGTAAATTAAACTTCATTTTTTATTTATTTATTTAACATAATTAACGGGCGTAACCTAATTACATAATTATGAATAGTTAAGTGTATATAAGCACAAATAGTAAGTATAGTTAAGCACTAGTTCACAAATACCTATTTTGTTTAAAAAATTCTTACAGTTGTCCACAAACACGTCAAAATCCGGGTAAGCCACAAGGAGTGCCTTAAGTGCCTGATGCATGCGGCACAGCGGTGATTGCGCACGCGCCACTGTGCGACACGACGGAGGCGCAAACAGTCGATGCCTACGACCGAATCGAATACGCAGATAGTTATAAGGCACAAGTAGGCGAGCCACAGCAGTTTACAACACCATTCGAGCTCTCTAGAGTTCATCCCCAACATTCCCAGCAAGAACTTTGTTGGGTATACGAAGGGATAATAACCATATATCCGCTTATAATAGCAGCGAAGAAAAGCTTTCTGGACCTTCTCTAACATGAGTATATATTTGGTCTCGTGCGGATTCCAAATACATCCACTCGATTCCAATGAGCTTCGCACAAGGCTGGTAAAAGGGATTTTGATGACGTCTGGATTATGAAAGTCGCGCGAGTTACGTAAAACAAACCACAAACGACTGAAACAGCTACGAGTGAGAGCGGAAACGTGTTCGTTTAAAGTCAAAGAAGGATCAAATGTGACCCCATGTGTCTTTAGCGTCTATAGCGTTTGTGCGAACAATGCTGTCATTGCCTAACATATATTTACGTTCAACGAGATTACGTCTGCGGCTGAACATAGCATTTAGCACAGTTAAATCCCAAATCATTTTCGTTACTACACTTAAGTAAGGCATTAACATCGTCTTTATTCGTTCACAATTCGCCTCGTCATTGACTTCTGCATATAATTTTAGGTCGTCAGCATAAAGAAGGCAATTTGTATTTAAGTACATCAACCACGTCGTTTACCATCAGTAAGAAGAGCAAGGGCCCAAGTATTGATCCCTGGGTCACCCCAGAGGTTGTTGGATAGGGTTGCGATACATAACAACCGTGGCGTACAAATTTCTGCCTTTGAAATAGTCGGAAAATAAATTAATACCTAATAAGCTTGGAAGAGAAACCAATAGCATCGAGTTTTGAGAAATGGATTCTACAATTGACCCTATCGAAGGCCTTGCAATAGTCAAAGTATATTACATCTATTTGCTTTCCTTTATCCATAGATTTTGAGATAAATTCCACCAGAGTCAATAAGTTTGAATTTACTGACTTTCCTGACCTAAATCCGTGTTGTTGATTACAAATATATGGCTGCACTTGCTTGAGAATAGCATTGTAAATAAGGATCTCAAAGACTTTCGCAGGCGCTAAAAGAATGGCAATGGGCCGATGCTCCTCAACTAACTCGAGTCAACTTCCACGTAGAGGGAAACACGTCAAGTAGCAGGATAAGGTTTATCAAGTGGCAGAGAGGAATAGCGATTGTTTTTTTGCACATTTTCAGAGCTTTCGGCGGTACACCATCGGACCCCGGGGACCAACCGGATTTTAACCTATTAATGGCACTCTCCACATCTGCAACAGAGAAGTCGTCAACAGCTACATGCGTATACGTTGTTGGAAGAGTTATTGATGCTGGTTTTAAAGTAGCGTTGTCCTGAACGTAGATGCCCGAGAAATGCTTCGCAAAGGCATTCGCTGCGTCAGTCTCATTGAATACTCTGGTAAACAACACTTGGCTCAAAACCGCTAGAGTACCTTAAACTGTTTACATGACGATAAAAGTTTCTAGGATTGCCACGCAGATTACTTCGCTTCTTTTCCGTAGTTCCATTGGATGTCCCATTGATGGGACGATGGAAATAAATTTACCGTAAACCCATTTGCATATGGGATCACGGAAAATAGTTTATACTCCAGTATCGCTTTTCTATGATACCATTAATAGAGACGTAACTATATGAAAAAAAAAATAACAATTACTAAAATCAAACAACTTTTTACTAAAATAAAACAAAATAATACATGGGAAATTCAAATGTCTGTGTTGAATTTAGATTTTGACTAACGAAGAGGCCACCAATGTAGCATTCATACGCCAGTGAGATTCTTATCTTAAGACTACTATTATATTCTACGGGTCTACAAGCTAAATTAAATAAATACCTACTTAATGTTTAAATATTTTTAAATAACAATTAAAATGAATACTTTTGCGCTATTTACTTATTTACATGCTTGTTTCTTATTCAACTAATGTTGTTACTGACAAGTAGCAAGATGAAATACGCTTTGTAAAATTGTGCAGCCAGCATCAAGCTAGACAAACATGTAAGCGGGGTGTGTGGTGTGTGGTGTTTGGCAGGAGGCGGCGGCGGCGCTGGCGTGGCTGCGCGGGCTGCCCGCGGCGCACCCCGCGCTGGCGGCCGAGCTGGCGGCGCTGCCCCCGCCCGACCGCGCGCCGCTCGCGCCCCTCGCGCTGCTCAAAGAGATGGGTGAGTTGTGTGGTGTAAGGCAGCGGCGGCGGTGGCGCTGGCGTGGCTGACGGGCTGCTCGCGGCGCACCTCGAGATTTCATAGTATTTTGCCTTCGTTTTCAGTACGCGAGCCGGGCCGGCGACGGGCGTTCATCATCAGCTTCGTGGCGGTGGTGGGGCAGGAGGCGTGCGGCATCTATACACTCATGCAGTTCGCGGAGCGCGCCTTCGTGCTTGCGCGGGACGGCGAGGTGGACAGCCTGGTAACGGCCAACTCCACGGTCAGCGGACCCTTCGCCAACGCAACGTCTGTCGCCGCCGATGCGCTGAGTCGCGTGCTGGCAGCCACCGCTGCTCCATCAGTTGCGGCTGAGGTGATGCTGCTGTCGCCGGCACGGCAGGCGGTCATCTTGGGTGCGGTGCAGCTGCTCGCGTCCGCCGTCGGCCTGTACCTGGTCGAAAAAGTCGGTAGAAGGGTACGTGTACTAACATTCTTCTTAATTCCATGAACATAGCATAATATATATTCCATTGGTTAGTTTTGTCCTCTTTTAATTTATGATTATTTACACACGCAAATGTTGCGAACAAATAACAAACTCTTTTAATTTGTTTCACATCTGGAGTGTGACCGTCACCGCTCCACTGGAAATTCCTACCAGTCGTTCCCTCGCAAGAAGTGCTGTTGCCAGACACTCTTTCTACTACGGGTCACTTAAAGCAGCAGGCAGACTCCCGATCCGCCTCCCTTATCCATTCAGACAATTGGGAGTAAGCAAAATTGTAGTGTAAAGAGCTAGGTTACTTTACTCTGAGTGCCCAAAAGAGAGATGATAAATGATAGATACCACACAATAATACACAATACATTTTTTACATATATGCATAGTCTAAAGTCTAATAGGTCAGCGTTGCACTTATCTGTACTAATATTAGGAAAGCTTTGTAATTTTGTATGTATGTTTATAACGAATAAACTCAAAAAATACTGAACCGATTTAAAAAAATCTTTCACCATTAGAATGCTACATTAGCGCTGAGTAACATAAGCTATATTCAAAAAAATATCCACTCGTGTGAAGCAGGGACGGGCCGCTAGTTCCTAACATCAGGTGGAGTGGAGAAATTTGTCGAACTACGTATATAACGTATATAAAAAATACAATACTAAATGTAAGGTTTTACTCGTACATGTAGTTTAAAAAAAAACAACAAATAACACAGTTTTAATTAACTTGTTCAAAAAACTTAACTGTTTAATCTAATGACAGCTGGATTTTGAATAATTTTTTGAAGGTTTGTTTTTCGCAATCTCCCTTATTCCATCCGTTATTTATTAACTGGTGGCACTAAGCAAGAGGTCATAGAACCTTCATTGCCTAATCTTAATATATATTATGCTTTTGCCTTCGCCCAAAGATACTACTTTTATGCAATCCAAACGATTCGGAGGCCGACGCCGTCATATGAAAACATCGATTGCCCAACGCAACGTCGGCCAATCGATGTTTCCATTTGATGTCCCCTGTGCTGCGGAAGGGCGTAATGCCGACTGTCCCGGCTACGCTTGTGATGACGATGCCATTTGATGCCAGGTGCTCGATGGCGCAGTGGTTAACGCGCCCGGTCTGCGATTGCTAAGTTTAAGCCACTTTCCCCCAAGACACCGTACTCGTAGAACAAGGGTACGAAGAACCGGTTCACACTCGCTCTACACCAGGTACAGACATGTACCTGGGCGCTTCTCTCCTCCTCCACGGCCCGGTCAACCCGAGCCGAGGTCCGTGCCTTTAGAGGCGCCCTCGGGTTGCTCCGCTCCCCGATCCGATCCGAACCCTTCGGAGAATCTAGTAGGGCACGGGGACGCGCACTAGTGCGCGATGCCGTTCCCTCTAGAAAACCTCCGAAGGTGATTCGTTTCACACGGCTTGAGGGACCCTTTACGTTCCTCGCTGCCCCCAAAAAAGCCCGGTGAAGCTGAAAATGCCGTAGAGGCAATCAGCAGTCTCTCTCAAACAAAAAAAAAAACAAAAAAAAAAAAGCCACTTTCGCAAGGCTGGTCATTGGATTTTATTTACCAAAATTTTATTATTTTGAGCTCCTTTGAGCTACGAGCACGTTAAGCCGTTGTTGGTCCACCAACCAACCCACACCGGGCCCGCGTGGTGATTAACGGGCCGTTCTCTCTGTGGTGTTTCCATCCTTAGGGAAGGCTCGTGCTCCAGCAGGTGGGAACATAAAATGAAATATTGGTGGTGTGATATTATGATATTAGCTTTGACTGATACAATTTGTCTCGCAAAACTGCCTAGACGGTTTGACTGCAAGATCAGTGAATCTCTTTGATAGTACAAAATATTATATTACAAAGGTTTATACAAAGCATTCGCGTGCCGATAATAAAGTAACTTAACCTCTATCTATCTCATATTTTTTCTTTTAACATATAGTCTAATGTCAATGGGCAAGCTATTCAGCAAATACTTATTTTTTTTAACTGAAATGGGTTTGCGCTTGACCACTATCTCACCTGATGGGAAGTGTAGATGTGGTCTAAGATGGACCGCGCTCACCCAAAAGGTGCCCATTCACTCTGACCTTGAATAGACCCATGTCATATTTGTCAGGAAACACAGTCACCGGAGAAGCATTCCACAACCTCGCCGTCCTCACTAGAAAGGATTGTAAGGATGGGCGCCGTGGACACGAGTGAAACAACGAGTAGTGCCATTAGAACTGAATGTATTTCATAATCGTTATAAGGATTACATGTACCATAGGTATAATATATGTTTATCGAAACACTACAGGTGATGCAAAACGCTTAGTGCGGCAACGTCGAATATCTACGACCAAATGATTTGAAATGTTTCTATGTCCATATGAATAATTGAGCTGGTGTACTGCAGCGGCTGCTGGTGTGGTGCGCGCTGGCGACGGCCGTGTGCATGGCGGCGGGCGCGGGCGCGGCGGGCGCGGGGCGCGGCGCGCTGGCGGGCGCGGCGCTGGCGGGCGCGGTGGCGGCCGACAACGCCGGCCTGCAGCCCGCGCCCTACGCGCTGCTCAGCGACATGTTCCACTACCAGGTAAACGAACCACCTACTATGGAATGCCCCCGCACCCGTCCTGGCCGCACTGCGGGGGTGGGACACACCATCTTTCTTACGCTTCTAGGTGTAGGTACAACTACCGTGGCGGGTCGTGAATGAATCAGAGTTATTGGGATCCCGCTCAAGCGGTAGAGGGTAGAGGGATGGAGGGTAGAGGGTAGGTTTTTAAAGGATTTAACATTAAAGTAACCCCATGAAGCCCCGCTGGATCATGCGGGTGCGAATATTCCTACGCTAAACCCTGAAGCTTAAGTTGTTATGCCTCTGTGTCCTGGAAGGAGATGTTTCATTTTTTGCCAAGACCTAGTACCTACACTTACTAAAAAAAATGTATAAAATACATGTATTTAGTTAAATTAATAAATATCCCAAATTCTTATCATATATGTGTCGGAATAAAAAGAAGAAAGATCATTTTTATTGACCGTCAAACACTTACTATTTGTTTTGACAGCTACTTGACATTGACAGAATACCACCTGCCATCACGAAACTAGCTATATTTTGTTATTTCAAATACTTCTAACGTAAAGACTGTTCATTTATTTGAAGGAAATAATTTCAAATGAGCTTATTCCATGTATTAGCCATGTTTCGGTATTATGTACAAGGTGTTGGCAATTTCTCCATACAAAATTAAACATTTCCTGTCACATTGGAATCATCAAACTAGAACTAAATCGATATAAATTATAGGTCAATATAATTTGGTCTGTGGTCAATATCAATGGCAATCTTTAGCTTTGAAGCTCACTCGCTTTGCTTCTATCATTGTTATGCGAAACTAACCAGTCACGAATTATGTTTGCTTTTGTTGATGGTAACCAATGTTTTCAAAGATAAGAAAACGTTACTTTATATTGGCGTACTTCCAGACAACTTGCAAAAGGCTTAATGAGGGGTCCGGGGAGGTCTGAGAGGCTACTTCCACATCATTACTCCTCCCACCCATTAGCATTCAGCATCAGCGGCGCGGTGTGTGGAACCACGTGAATAATGAAACGCAAGGTTGCGATGTGTGGCGTCGGGAGACGAAATAAGTTGAAATAACACAATGGAAGTCGATTCTTAACTGATGTGTTTATTGAGAGAAAACAGGGTTTTTATAGTCATTTAAAGGAGGTCGATACGTGACATTTAGATTGTTTAGAAGCATCAAACTACAGTTTATAAAAGTATCAGATTACATGCTACATGTTTACTTTAAATAGAATATTAATTTATAACAAAAAAATATTATCTTTATGAGTCATTGTATGACGTTGTGCACTATAGTGCACTATAGCGCACAACGTCATGCAAGGTTCTGTGCGCTCCGCCAACACTCCCGATCCGATCCGAACCCTTCGGAGAATCTAGTAGGGCACGGGGACGCGCACTAGTGCGCGATGCCGTTCCCTCTAGATAACCTCTGAAGGTGATTCGTTTCACACGGCTTGAGGGACCCTTTACGTTCCTCGCCGCCCCCAAAAAAGCCCGGTGAAGCTGAAAATGCCGTAGAGGCAATCAGCAATCTCTCTCAAAAAAAAAAAAATCCGCCAACACCAGTAACTATTTACGCACGCGGCGCTCGTAGTGACACGGTGCGCTAAGTCCGTATGGAATTTATATTTTTGATGTGTAACATCTTTCCGCTCGCTTTCTATATATACAATTTGTGGGAGTGTGATTTCGTAAAATGTGACGGAAGTATGAACAGTGTGAGAGGAAGTCGGGGAGGGCGCAAGCGCGCACCATTTTGTAATGAACGTGACATATTATAATTATATGTGACATATTGTGTCATTTGTGACTATCAAATGTCATTTTGATATGTCAAATGTCTTCTTATGAGTATTTACTGCATTTATTTTAAAGTTACAGGGGGTAACCGCGAGCTCATATAGCAGTATTATTGCAGTTGTGAAAACGAGACGCGTGTAGCGGCACAACTGCAACAATACTGCTATAAGAGCTCATAGTCAGGGGGCTGACCCATTTTATTCAGAATATAATGTTATTAAGATGTCAAATGTTACACATCATATGCGATATGTTTTTTTATGCATATTAGCGATGGTTTGTTTGACACTTGCTTTCAGCGGTCTCCTTCCTTAGTGTGTAACGTTTGTGGTTGCAGTACCGCAGCTGCGCGCTGATGGTGTCGTCGGCGGCGGCGGCGGCGGCGGGTGCGCTGGAGGTGGGCGTGTTCCCGGCGCTGGCGGCGGCCGCGGGGCTGCCGGCCGCGCTGGCGCTCGCCGCCGCGCTTTCCGCTGCCTACGCGCTGTTCGCCGCGCTGGCCGTGCCCGAAACCAGGGGGCTCAGCCCGGACGCCATCTACGAGATGCTCACGCCGACAAAAACTGTGGAAGACGGCTGCGATGCTGAAATAGAACCTCCGGCTTTAAGTGAACAAAAGAAGGAGCGGGACTTGAAGATTCAACAGGATTTAAATGAAACAAGCCAAGACTCGACGATAAATAGGGAACAAGAATGTCATACCACCTACATTTAGTGATATATTTTTTTAAGTATAGATACATTAATTTCGGTATTTTCGCATTTTCTAAAGTTAGTCATTTTGAATGAATGTTGTTTAGTTGTTTGTTAAGAATGTTGCGACTTGGTTGCAACTGAATTATTAAAAGACGTAGTTGAACTAAGGACGTTAAAATTTAAAATATATGAAAATGGAGTTGTTATGAACTTCTCAATGCCGAGCCTCATTCACCAAAGAGTAAAAATCTTTATATACGATTACCTATATGCGCGTGTGCGTGTGTGTGTCACTGAACTCCTTCTAAACGGCTGGACCGATTTGGATAAATTTTTTTTTGTGTGTTCAAGTGGATTCGAGTATGGATAAGATTTACAATTGGACCCGGTAGATGGCGCTGCTATAGGGGTCCATCATGAGATACGGGTGTTCATAAACAGACGAATTATTTGTTTGTTTTGTTGTCGTGGAAACTGTCAACGGTTTGTTTGGTTTGTTGTCATGGAAACTTTTAGAGCGGTACAAAGTCCGCCGCCTCAAAATCAGCTAGTAATTACATAAAAATATTAATATCTTATATTATATTAAATCAAAATGAAATACTTAGTTATTAAGAAAAGTAAAACAATTGTTTTACTTTTCTTATTAGCAGTAGTTATTCTTTTCGGTATTCAAATGTTTATTAAATTGCCCTCTTACGCACTTCAGTGTATGATGTGGTATGATGTCATGTAGCTAAAAGCATAGATTAAATGATTAGTACAAGCATGGACTGATATGTATTATTGGTCCATGGTACAAGTATGTTTAACTGTTTTAACTGTTGTAAATAAATATGTTACTTGTTTTACAAAGCGTTATACATAGGTACAACAATTAGCCTAAGCTAGTGGTGAAAGTGTTTTTATTACTTGGCTAATAAAAATATTACTTCATAAATGATTTGTTCCTTTTCAATTCTTTCTCGTATGCATGCTTCCTTTTTTATTCCAAAACGGAGAAGCATCCAGAAGCATCTAACCTTAGTCCGACTGATCCAAATATGTCAATAAGGATGATGTTAGCATCACTAGCTAGCTCCAGCTACTTAGCTACCCGCCGAGCGCTGAGTCACGCCAAGTCTACACGAGATCGCAGAGGCTATAATGTGGCTCAATCTCCCAGATACTGATTAGAGACTAGCTGCAGTCTTTCTTTCGGTAAAATATGTTTTGCCGTTTTAAAACGTAGAGCTCAACAATGGGGTTGGACATTAATTTGTAGGAAATTGAGTAAAAGTTATGCAGAAAGAAAGGATATTTTAAAGGTAAGTAACTATAACTATCCCACTGGTGGGCAAAGGCCTCCGCCATTGAAATCAAGTCACCGCTACGATTGATGGGTAATGGTTTAATCACCACGCTTGCCAAATGCGGGTGGGTGCATGGTTGGTTTATGCATCGAAGAATCCGAAACACACTTTGCCCGGCCTGGGATTGTACCCGGGACCTTCGGATATCGGGCCGAGTGCTTTGTCACTCGCCACCGAGGCGTTTAGAGGATTGTTAAAGTTATAATTAAAACAATTTGTTTCCATTATAGAAATGACCATATTATTTGTAGTAATTAGGCAGTATTACGAGTACAATGTCTGTATTTGAAACAATTTTTGTACGTTATCTACATAATTAATGATTAGGCAGAAATGGAACATACAATAACAATCCCATTGTAGGCTGCTTCTATTGGTAGGCTCGCGCGCGCCGCGCCGCCGCCGCCGCCGCCGCCGCCGCCGCCGCTGTTTGCGCCGCGGTTGCGTGGCGACCGGCCTCGTCGATACCAAAGACAACTTTAGTAACCACATTTAGCAGAAGCACAACACCAACAGAACTGCGGAATAAGCTTGCTGTAACTACTCTACATGATTACAGTTCAGAATTTCTAAGAAAATGATTAGTTTGCTATTGAGTCACATCGCAGTACTGTGAGTTGGTGTAAGTGCTGCAGATGTGATCGCTATAACTCACTAGTTTTGTTGACATTTATTTTGGTTAAAACAGAAAAACACTAACACACGGTGTGATCCCACATGTGAAACTAATAAGGTAACTACGCATTTTCAATAATTTATTTATTTTCCTAGAAGTTAACAGTAACATCCAACAAAATGAATTCAATCGTTTCGCGTGGAACACGTACTAGAAATGTAAAAACTTTTTACAACCATTTAACATTTAAAATTCGATATTGTATGCTTTACAATCACATCTGCTTCATTTTCTGGTTGACTTTTGCATTGGCATGCGTAAGATGGGTGATCAACAAAAGATATTATAATTTATATCAATGTAGTGGGTTTCGGGTATCTCTTCTGTGGTTTCGATTCGATCTATCCATGTGACTATTTTTGTAAACATGGGCAGGGCAACCTCAGCGTGATATTATTGATGATGATTAAATTCTTTATTTAAATCCTTTTTCTGTATTGCTATTATTATATTGTGCAGTAAAGAAATGACGAAGGAGCGACTTGGTGTTATGTAGGTCGCGATGGGCTTGCTGGAGAAGCTGTCGCTGTGGCTGGGGCGCGGGCGCGCGGAGGTGACGGTGCTGGTGCTGGGGCTGGACAACAGCGGCAAGAGCACGCTGCTGCACGCGATGCGCCCGCCGCCCGCGCACCCACCACCGCCCGTGCCGCCCCACGCACTGCCCACCGTCGGCCACCAGCAGGACCACTTCACAAGTACCGCCCGTATTTATACACGCACCCCTTATCTCTATCTTCTATTTCGTGAATTTGTATTACACCCTATCGCTAGTTGTATAGGAAGACATCCAAAGCAAGGAGAAACTCAAAATGATATATTTATAGTCACCCATTCGATGACCAGCCTTTGCAACCTTAGCAACCGTAGACCGGGCGCGTTAATCACTGCGCCATTGAGTTTCTTCGTGCTTCGGAAGGAACGTAAAGCCGTTGGTCCTGGCTGCATAAGCAGTCGTTAACAATCACCAATTCACTCTGGGCCTGCGTGGTGGTTTGTGGTCCGTTCCCTTACATAGGAAAGGCTCGTGTCCCAGTAGTGGAGACATAAACAGGAGCTGGTAATGATAGGAAGACTGGAGTTTCGCTCCAATGCACCTTCGTGGTGATACTGTTTGACGATTTAATTTAAACTTTTCTTGAGGTCTGTAAATGCCTATAACCTAAATGATGATATAAACTAAATGACAGGGGCTGGCGGCAAAATTCATTATGTAAAAAGCTGCTCCCAAGTACGACCACACCATTCCCCGCTGCTGCTGTCACCCAGCTTTTAGTGTACGAGCTGGTGTATTGTGGTGGTGGTGTGCGCAGGCGGCGGCGTGTCGTTCAGCGCGTGGGACGTGTCGGGCGCGCCGCGGCACCGCGCGCTGTGGGAGCGCCACTACCGGCGCGCGCACGCCGTCATCTTCGTCGTCGACTCCGCGGACCATCTGCGACTCGGTAAGCACGGTATATGCTAAATCTTACACGCAGAAAGAAATATGAGGATGTTCTGTAAACAAGCAATACAAGCGAAGGGAAAATAGGTGAAAACGATAAATGTTATTGCTTATATACAAGACAACATTCTCCACTTCGCCAACTGCAGCAACTGCAGCAGTAAGTCTTTGCGTCAGCTCAATTATCTGGAACGAGTCTTTCATCCGTAATAAGTATGCTCTATACCTTGCGCATCATTTGCTGATCGCTGCTTTCCTGAAGCTTGAAAGTCTTTCACGGTTATTTACATTCAATACTCAGAACCGTTGCCGAAATGTGCTCATCAGTTCAGAAATGAGCTCGATGGCCTTTCTCTAAGGCCGGATGGTCCTTTCGGTTGACCAACAAACATTTATAATCTCGAGCTCTTCCATGCTTCAGAAGGCACGTAAAGCCGTTGGTCCCGGCTGCATCAGGTGTCATTAACAACCACCAATTCACACTGGGCCCACGTGGTGGTATATGGCCTGTTTTCTATATCCACTCAAGAAATCCAGCAATGAGCAGCATGCTATGTACTGCAAAATGTACCTAGTTGGAGAGGTTGGTTGCAGTGGTGGCGCGCGAGGAGCTGGAGCTGCTGCTGGCACACCCGGACATGTGCGGACGCCGCCTGCCGCTGCTGGTGTTCGCCAACAAGAGCGATGCGCCGCACGCGCTGGCGCCCACGCAGGTCGCCTCCGGTACGTACCAGCACCGGAATCACAATCTGACTAGGTGGCGAACCCTTTTCCGCTCGTTTGCCGACTCAGAATCATTGAAAGTTTTTATTTGCCTTGGTATTAACTCAAACTCATGAGAGGAAAGACTTAGTTTTAAAACATGCTGGTATTGCAGAATTTTCCAATTACGAGTAGTATTTATGAAAGGATAATTCGCACTTCTGCGTTAGCAGTTGGACGTGCTTTCTGCACAATTTATTTTATAAAACATTTAAAATAGCAATAAATTCCGCGCCTAACTGTGTCAGTATTGCTTCCGCGCAGATCGGGGTCAGCGCATCGCGGTCATGGAGTTGTTGACAATTTTACTGTGGCGGTAATTTGTGTTGTTTACTTACGTAATAATGGAAAGTTCATTTAACCGGAGGTAGCCCACCACGTAGACGACAAAATGAAGAAGAACCCGTAGCGACCACTATTGATGCAGTCTTGACTATGGAGATACAGAGCTGGTTGTCGAAAATCGAGCATTGCCTGAATGACATTTGCTCGATCTCTAACGAAGGAAAGTTAAATTCAGAGCAAAAGTTCAAAATCAGCAGCATTAGCAGGAGCGTTATGGGAGGTGTGTCTCAGTTGGCTGTTCAATATCAGTCACTGAAACAAAAATATATTTCGGCGCAGCTCACGATCAGCAACATAAACGAGCCCCCTTTCGCTCGATCCAAATTGTAGACCATCTCGAGGACCTTAAAGAATGTATCCGCTCTGCTCCTAAACTCACGAATCAGAACTGATACGTAAATTTTGTTTCGAAACAAATTACAAAAACACAAACGTTGAAAAAATTTCCACGAGCAGGATTTGAAGCACCCTTCTGACATACCGGGTCAGGTGCCCAGTTGAGCTATCGTGGTTCTAACCAGCCCTGGCGAAATTATTCAACACTATTTACTTTTTTACTTTGAAAGCCAAAGGCCCATTCAATGTCAACAACTACCGTCGTTAACATCCGATCGTAATATTTTTACAATTTTACCTAATATAGTTTTTAAAACTTTGCTATGAAATCACACTAGGCACTTGCAGCATGCAAGCAGGCATGCAGCAGGCATGGTTTCTGTCACGGCTCCGGCGCTGCGGGACTCCGGCGGTCCCACGCGAGCTTAAATTATACTCTAGTGTAGGGCAAGGTCGAGCCACGTGGAGTCGGGGTGTGCTAATTAGAATCTGGGTGAAAATTCGATTTAATCAATAAGATTTAGGACTAAGTAATTTATGCAATATACAAAATTAGGGATTCCAGTAATTACGACACATTAAATTATGCTCAAAAATTTTAGGACTACCTATAATATGCTAATTAGGTTATGCCATTAGGTTTTTCTATATTTATGGCAAATTAAATTATGCTAAAGAAATTTAGCTCTACCTAATATTATGCCAAATGAAATTAGGAATTTAATTTATTATGCTTAATATGCTTAATAATATGCCTTTAGACAGGTTTTTTTAAATGAGATTTCTCACCAGTTTAATCTATTTAAATCTAAACATAATATTAATTATACAAAAGAAATGTCCACCCGTGCGAAGCCGGGACGGGCCGCTATTATTTTTTATTTTTTTTCTTATATTAGAAGGACGCAAACGAGCAGGCGGGTCACCTGATGGGAAGCAATCACCGCCGCCCATGGACACCCGCAAAACCAGAGGAATCGCAGATGCGTTGCCGGCCGAAAGTATATTATATTTGTTTTAAACTATCTCCTTTATTTTTCCGTCTTTCCAGCACTAGGGCTGGAGCGAATCACGGACAAGCCGTGGCACATCTGCGCCTCCAACGCGCTGTCCGGCGTCGGGTTGGCCGACGGCGTGGCGTGGCTGGCACGCCAGATACGAGATCTGCACATGCAGCACCACTAACCGCGCCGCACTCTCCCACGATCCGGTCAATCCGAGCCAGCGACACAATACTGGCACATACAGAGACCCCTCGCCTAATCCTCAAAATGCCACTACACATATACATGGTACACTAAACATGCACACTCGCATAGGCTCAAAACACAGCGCTCGTAGAAATAAGGTGCGGCTACCTTGGAGGACCTTGTAGAGAACTGGGCCTGCGCTAGTGCGTAATGCCATTCCCTCTAGAAAACCTCGGACGGTGCCGGTGTTTCGATCACACGGCTTGAGGAACCCTTTAAGCATCTCGTAGCTCCAAAAAAAGTCCAGCGACGCTGCTGAAAATGCCGTCAAAGGCAATCAGCAAACTAATTTCAAAAATAAAGCCCCCACCCGCATGGTGGACGCGCGCCGGCGTGTCGTGACTGGTGCGTCGTGGCTGGCGTGGCGTAGCTTGCGCGGTGTGGCTGGCGCGGCATGTCTGGCGCGGCGTGGCTGGCGTGGCGTAGCTGGCGCGGTGTGGCTGGCGCGGCGTGTCTGGCGCGGCGTGGCTGGCGTGGCGTAGCTGGCGCGGTGTGGCTGGCGCGGCGTGTCTGGCGCGGCGTGGCTGGCGTGGAGGCCTAACTATTTATAAGTATTGTCTTTTAATTTGATAAGATTAAGATATGTTTTAGCATTAACACACTTATTTAAATTATTTGATTGTTACTTCCCACACGTTCGTACGTTGTTTGTTATGAATTTGTTAATTACTCAATACTAAATGTTTTATTCCAAACCATAATGGTAACAACACACGTAATATATCAATACGGACGCCATTTAAGAGAAAGGAGAAAAGGAAGCGATTTTATCAACAGACTATTCAAATATTCAATCAATAATAATAGAAGTTAATTAGTTTTAACTATTGGATTGTAAGTAAGTAGGTATATTATAATAGTTTGTAACAAGACGCTATTTTTCAATAATAAAAAACGAAACAAAAAATGCATTTTAAATTAAAATATAATATAAATATTTTCTCACAATGATCGGAAGAGTATTTTTTATGTGATAGTGAGTTATCTCTGTGCCTGCTGTAACAATTGTGCCCCTACGAGTATGCATATAACAATAAATTTTATTGATGTTTTACTCAGTATTTTATTGTTTTACATTTATTTTTACCTGAAAACAAATTTTATGAAACGAAAATCCTTCATTCAATTCAGGAATATAAATTGCACTTGTGAACGTCAAGTAGTAACATGTAAAAAAAGGAAAATAATTTTTACTTTTTATTTTCAAGTGCTAATTTCTGCACTGAAGCTTATAAATATTTATAAAATTTATAAAATACAGTGAAAAAATAAACGCCCACCCGACCCAGCCAGGAATCGAACCTGGGTCTTCCGCAATCCGGGCGGCTGCACTGAACTGTCATAAGAAATCCTTACGGTTTTTTTTTTCCCGAGCGAAGCGCATCGTGGCGAGGGCCAGTCACTGAAGGGGGGAGCGGCATAAGACAGCTGTTCAGAATGATATAAGTTGCAGACTGATTTAGAAATATTTGCTGACCATAAGTTGCTGCCCAACCAGCTTTATTTGCTAACAAAAATACGAACACTTTGCTTACCTTTTGCATAACTCATCAATCAACTGCCAGTACCTAGATTGAATGCTGTTCGTTCGTATTGATATGATAAAATAAACGGTTTGTTGCTTTATCAAGCATCTAGCGCTGCATTACCGTCTAGGGACCACAGATTTAACAACACATTATGATGTCAGAACTGTCAGATGTTACACGCTATACGTGCAAATATGACATTATGTTTCTACTATTATGATCATAGATCTATGATAGTGTAATAGTGGCCTTAAAAAAATGGTTCATATACCTGCACAATAGAGCACAAGACCTCTGAAAACCAATAATTACAAATAATAATAACATTTCATAAACTATTGTGCCTCATGCTATTTTCATTTCTTGTTTTCACGACAAGTTGGGCTAAGCAATAGTCACATTTCAGAACACGATAAAAAATGTAATTCCTTGTCATGAAAACGGCAAATGTTCGCGATAGCGCAAAGGTTATTGATAAATCGGAAAAGATTCATATAGTTCTTATTTTTTTGTAATTTAGAAGACTGGCAATAACGGGCCTTTTTTTTCTCACTGACGTATCTATCTACTTTCGTTCAGATAGTTTGATAATATTTTCAGTGTTTTTTAATATATTCTTTCTATTTCATTTACGTTGAGTTGTGCTTCGTACTCCTCCGTGAACAATAGTTGACAATATATTCGAAACAGAGACTATTTACTTACTTTTGGTGTGGTGTTTTTGTGAACCAAACCGATACCACAATAGATATTACTCACCGGTGTATTTATTGTTCGATGAGATTGGCGCAGGAAGTGAATTTAATTACTAAATAATATAGGGATTTCCCGTCGGAGAAGTTAAGGCAAATTATTTAACAGGGGGTTATGAAAATAAAAAACTTGATTTTTTATATAAATTAGGTGGAGGTACAATTCGAACAAGTACGATACCAAAAATGGGTATTTTCCTTTGTGAACTCCACGTAAATCGTGTTGAGGATTATCTGCTTAACTCCAAGTTAATTGTGTGAATTCTGCTAAACTCCACGTAAATCGTGTGAGGGTAGTTTGTATTTACTTAATATAATACATAACAGCTCCACGTATATCGTGTTGGGCGTCAATAGTATTCTATATGGGTACAAATAAATGTACAAATTTAAAACGACTACGAAAACCACACAGCGAATGCGTGTGAGGAGAACTTGACTTCAGAAGTACCTAGTTCCTAATGTTAATTAATAATGCCCCTAAATTTTATCTTGGGTCAATGGCTACACAATTCCTTCAAAAGGTATCCAACAGAACCAGTGCCAACCAGGGGGCCTACCGCCTAACTCTATTGATATCGCTCTCGCTATCGCGCTCTATAGTTTATGGCGTAATCTTGCCATTTCGAAAGCTATATAAAAGCAATATCGAAAGCTATAGGCTATAGCTTTCGATATTGCTTTCTTAATGCTTTCATATCGCTTTAGAAATTACAAAATGACGCCATAAACTATAGAGCGCGATAGCGAGAGCGATGTCGATAGAGTTAGGCGGTTGGGGGGCAGGTATCTCGACATTATGCTGAGTGAAGACTGATTCAAAACCACTAGTAATAAGTCTTTTGTCAATGTGTTGTTATTAATATAAGTGACAAAAACACAAATGTTGAAAAAATTTCCACGAGCAGGGTTTGAACCTGCACCCTTCTGACATACCGGGTCAGGTGCTCTTCCAATTGAGCTATTGTGGTTCTAACCAGCCCGCCGAAATTATTCAACACTATTTACTTTTTACTTTGAAAGCCAAAGGCACCCATTCAATGTCAACAACTACCGTCATTAACACCCGATCATAATATTTTTACAAATACTAAAGATCAGTTAAGAACTAGGCAAGCTATTTATAAAATGTTTTTGTTTTGTTTATATAATTTTAACGTTTTTGCGTTAAAATTATATAAACAAAACGGTTATGGATATTTTTTTTCTATTTTTCTATAGAATATAACATCCCACAAAACACGAGCTGTACACTCGGCGTCACTTCAAGCTACCCTTAATGGACTTTGAACCGTTTGAAGTCGTACGCGGAGAATCGTGCGAGAGGGTTCAGTGTATTTTTGTTACTTCGTCTCACTCGTGCGCTTGGACCGGCGCGGCGTGACACCCCCGCGCGCCCGCGCCGTGACGTCACTACGACTGCACCTCGCGCGTTCGCGCACACACCGCAACCGCACCACGGTAATATTATTTAAACACTTGCCTGCGCGCCAAAATATTGTTTCGGCTCGAACCGCGCCGGCTGTGACGTCACTACACTACTACGACTGCACATCACCGCGCTCTCGCGCACATACCGCAATCCGCACTTTGCCTGCGCGCCAAAATATTGTTTCAAGAATTTCTGTTTTACTGTGGACGCTGCGGTGCAGTGCAAGGGTGCAACGCGTTCAGATTAATATCTACTCGTGTAGTAAACAACTATGTCATCGTTTTTAATTAAATAATTATAAATTACTTATAAATAGGTTTAGCTTTTAATGTTATTTCTGCACACATACCTACTAAATCTTTACAAACAATAAAAGGTATAAAATTGTTGAATCGAACCCTGCTGGGATACTTATCTATTGAGATTCTGATATTTTACCTGAGCAAACGATCTCACCTGAATTGTTTTGTCTTCGACGAAGATAATTAAAGTAGGTAAGTAAACAGTATACCTAAAGCGATTTTATACTGTTTGTTTAAATCTTGGAGACCACCATTAATCATGATACCTACTTGAAATTGCACATACTTAGGTAGGTAATGTATAATACTCGAAGCATCATGTTAAAGGGCGCAACAACAAATAGAATTAAACGGGTTCTCTAAATAGAAAAACACATAATCGACATGTTTTTTTAAGAATTTATTTCTACTTTGCCGCTACGTTAGCAGCACTTGTCATCTTTTTTTCTATAGCACTAAGGATGTTTATGCAACTTTATTCTTGTATGGAAAAAAAATTAGAACAAACAACTCTAACGTAAAATTTATTAATAAATATTAAAACCGGACTGGAAAATAACAATACTTACACACGTGCTGAATAACTTCTGATAATAACGCCCTAAATAAGTACTAAGAATACTTACTCGCAACGGGGTAGGTTTTTTAACCAGAAATTTGGCAAGAATTTTACTATTTATTTTATCGAATACGTATAAATAAGTATCGTTAAATTACCAGCACATTTCACTGGAACTCTATTTCTATGACGTTAAGGTTATTATAGCAACAAATTTTATAAAAAAGTTGCAATCACAACCTTATTGCTATTTAAATAGAATTCTACTGATTTCAGTGAACGGCGGCACATTGAGTAGGTATTTCGAAAAAATCTCATGCTCGCGAGTAATTAAATTCAGAACCTGGACATTCAAGACGTGATAATTATGATATTGAGTGGAAAAAAAACCATTTTCAAAGTATTTTTTTTTTATTTGCAATAAAAATGACATAAAGACGGCTTAATATCAACAAGTTAACATTATTATCATATCAACAACATAGATAAGAACTAACTTTCTTAAAATAATCTAAATAAACTAACAACACTTAAGTCAAATAGTTTACTAGTATACACGAGTAATACAATCTTAAAGCAAGTATTAGTGTGTAAAAATTAGACAACGGTAATATTTTTATAAGAATACTATTTAAAAATCAGCACTTAAAAAAATAATATTTTTATCTTTATTTTTTTTCAAAGTTTCTCATCTTATCAGATAAAAATAAAAATCTGAGGAATGTTAATAAATATTATAAAGTAATAATCAACAACAATAAATGAAATAAAGTGTAAAAGCATTTCGTAGAAATTACCTTATCTCAATATTGAAAAAATTGGTTGCCTGTAAAGTCGATATACGGGCGAAAGTTTTACGTGACAACGACTTTGAGTGGTAAAATAATTTTAATGTGAATATTCATTCGTATAGTAGGAAGAAGGATGAAATAATAGTAACAAATTAAAACATTTATTTATACAAAGAATTATATTTAAAACATTAATTTATACAAAGAATCTCGCACTGAATTTCATATTAACAAAATTTTATTTTTACCTTTACACATACATACGTATTTACCTTTCACTTTTTATGTCTGTCTCTCTCGCTCTTAGGCGGGCTAACCATGCCCGAGTGGAAGGGACGCGTGCCTCTCACTCGCTCTCATTGTGAGCGCATAACGTGAGCGGAGCGTAACGCAGTTTCTTGAAGTGTCACCCGGCAAACCAATTTATAAGACGTTGTCACGTCAAAATCTTAAATAGGTTTACAACACATTAAGTAGTAAGGAAGTTAAAATAAAAATATTTGTGATTTGCACAAATGCATAAATGTAAAATAACATTTAAAAAATAAAATAAGTAGGTATACTTTTATAATAACACTAAGGATGAGATGTTGATTTACGAGTATTTAGGATTTAGTATCAATCATCAAAGTAAAAATATAGGTAATAACAATCAGTCTTTGTAATCACATACTCCTAATTCCACCCTGGCTTCGGCATGGGCAGGGGAAAAAATTTTGTTTTTTGCTGGAGCTCTCGTCCCCGCCATCCTTCTTCGCCGTCCTTCAGCCTTCGACGTATCGTTGAGGTTGGTATCTGAGAAAAAACATCTAGTTTGTAATTTCTTAAAATATTTTAGTAACACTAGTCACTAGAGGGAAGAAGAGATCTGTTCCCTTAATAGTGGGGGGATCTTACAATCTAGACAAAAAAAGTCGATAGGTAGGTATTTATTCTTTAGAAACAGAAATCAAAAACCATTTGTGGCTAAAAACATGAAAACAAAATACAAAAATAGAATATTGCGCTTCAGCTAGTCGCACGTTATTGTAAAAAAATATATTGAACGTTATCAGTAAAATTAAATTCGTTGCAAAAGCAACCTTAGCCTCACAGAAATAAAGATCCACTGAAATGTGCTGCCAACACAGTACGATCTTGAAACTCATGGTACACAATTAATACATGGCAACAATACCTCTTAGATACCTATTTTTTAGTATCCGTGGATATTGAAGATCGAAAAAAATTGAGATTGTAGTTGCATTAATTATGACGTAGATACTCCTTTTGTTTTGCGTACTGCACCATATGTTTTCTCGAAACTTCTAGGGCCTGTATTGTCTCAGGCGCTGCTCTTCTTCTGAAAACCAATAATTTTACTCTTAAACAATATTCTCAATTTATGGGACTTTTGCCCTTAGCACACCCAGCGGTTCGTTATGGATGGGCTTACACAACATTATTGAAGTGGGATTTATCTCTGTTAAAAATCAAAAGTAGCTTCTCACGAAAAAACGAATGTGATATAGTCATCTTAAACTAAAAGCTGCTTTCAATGCATTACATACATTTACTTCTCAGATTTCTGACTCTAATATACTTAATAATTAATAATCTTAATTAATGGCTTCGCGTATAGCATTTAGCCAATTTCAAGTATTTATTAATATTAGTAGTAAGGGTACAATTGTACGGTAAATAGAAATTAAAATGGAGTCTCACAACACGTGTTATAACGGAAAGAACTCGGGTGCAACTCCAACTCTAATATACTTCTTCGGATTGATCGCGCTAGTCGTGTCACGTCAGTTGAATATTGATGCCAGATATGATATTGCCAGATATGCGTTTATACGAATCGTAAGATCATTTGGCTAGCTGTACTTTAACCTTTTTGCCAACATACAAATAAAATACTGTTTTAATTGTCAAGGCTTAAAGCATAGTTGTCAAGCATATGTCTATTTATTAACCTTAACTATAGATGTTTTTTGTCTGTAAATCTTCCTAGAAATAAATAAATAAACAAATATAATAAGAAAATACAATACACATTGCTAAAGTCTATAATCAGTTTATGACTCCAACTGTTGATGACAAAAAAAAGAATGTCGATCTCTGAATATAATAAAATACAAAGGCGAGAACCGAGATAAGGTCCCCAATCCGAAATAAGTTTTTACCTTCTACTCGCTACATTGCAATTGCAAAAAAAAAACATTTTGTTTTTCTTTTTTTACAACAATAAATTTCAGCCAAATATCAACTCATCTTTAAAGACTTGGTAGGAGTTTTGCCAAGCTAATTATTGCAAGTTTTTGAGAAGCTACCTAACAATTTAAATTCATATTCATATTCATAATAAAATCTAGTTGTAGTATAATAAATACGGCAACATCAACCCTATTCCTAGTATTCTCACATGATATGATTACTAGACTGCTAAAGGCCGGTTTTATTAAAAACCTCCTACGCATAAATATATTGTTACGTTGAGCCCAATTATTGAAGTGATGTTTACCCATATAATAACAAAAGCTTTTTGTGATTTATCACTAAAAATAGTTACATTACATATCAATAAAATTCATTGATCTAATTGAAACGTCCAAACCTTGCGCACAACACACGAGACACGACACGCAGCCACCTCGGCCGCGCACCGCTCCAGGGGTAACATAGACATGGTTCTTATTGCTGCGGGTTCCTGCGTGATACAGCCAATGTTTTCCTTAAATATCATAATCGATATATCAGTACATCTGTAGACAATAATCAATTTGCTAATTCTTTGTTAATACATAAAACATAAAATTGTTTTAATTTTTACAAACAATACTACAATAGTAGAATAGTTACATATGCATAGTTTTCTTTACATAACAATGTTTACATAACAACAAATGAGTTAATATAATAAGTGTTTTCCTATATTTTCCTATGTTATTCCTTCTTATATTAAGGTATACCTTAAAGATTTCTTAAGAACCCTTCATTTAACAAATCAAATTTTTCTTTTGAAACCCTTAACATCTGCAAGTAATTAAATTGGTAATCATCTTCGAAGAGATACGAAGTATAATTAGTGATTAAACGAACTTACCTTAAGTGAAGTTCTATCATAATTATACGGGTTGCTTCGTTCGAAGAGATTAGTTCCCACCCGCCCCAAATATCCCAGGACGAACTCTGGTTGACTTCTGAGTACTTCTTTCAACTAAATGACTGGTAGCGCTCCGCAGCGGTTGACGTGTAGTATTATCTACTACGAAAATAATAATTAATTTTTCGTCTGTACCTCTTAGAGATTTCGTTTTATATAGGTAACTAAGTAAAGTGTTGGCCGGACAAATCTCAGGCTTAATTATATAGAAAGGAATAATCACATTTGGTTGATAAGATCCTAATGTTGATGTTTTTAGAATATCTGGAATATTTATTGAAACGCTAAGATTGCTTATACTTATATTTTTGACAAAAATAAACACTCAATGTGTTGCAATGTTTTGCACTCAATGTGCAGTAACCAGAGCGAAGTGAGTAATTAATTTTTTCGAATGTGTTTCTAAATCAATATCAGAATTGGGGTAAAAAGATTGCTAGATAATCAAGAACAATCGATATGTCCCAAGTCACGTTATACTTGGGCATTGGAGTTCGTAGTCTGAAAAATCCTTTAAATAACCTAGACCGAATGTCATCTGAACTGACCCATGGTCCTAGAATCGAAGCCAACGCTGAGCGGTAGCTGTTTAAAGTACCGTATTGAGCACCTTTGTTGTAAATTTCAGTTAGAAATTCTATAACAAACTTAATGCTGGAGTTATAGGGATCTACATTATGGATGGAACAAAAATTAAACCATCGATTGAAGGCACATTCATACAGGCGTAAAGTGTTATTAGACAGGAACGCACGGATGACTTCAACCGACCTGCCATTAGGACGGCTTTTGGGTGCTGCTGGTTGCTGTGGAAGGGAAACACCAAGGCTTCATTTTCGATCGATCTGTTTTATTATATTCATCTACATAAATAACATTCATCAGCACATCTGTTGTATAAAATTATTATTTTCGATTTAGTACAACTAAATTTTAGTTTCGTTTTAGTACTTGCCTACTTCTAAATATTTTATTATAAGCTTGTTTTAAAAAATATTATAAATATTATTTTTAACTTTTTAGTTTTGTCTTAATCTGTGCATTGCTAGTAATGCATCCCTGTTAATTTCGAACTATTTAACTCGTCGATGAGGAGTGCTTCTAAACATTTTATTCGACTAAAGGCAACGTACGCTTGCCCAGCGGCGAAGGTCTAGGGCCCAAATACCTACGCGAGAAGGCGTGCTCCACTGTGCCGCATTGCATCCTATGCACAGTGCTGCTGGGCGGCAGTAGAGCTATCTATCTATCTATCTTGTTTATTGTCTCCATCATCAAAAAACGCAAGTACAGCAAATTGAAGTCCAATCGAACGCCAGGAAGTGATTCTAATTTAACTTGCAGATTTTTAACTAACAGGGCAAGTTCAATAAAGTCAAAGTCAGAGTCAAAGTCAATTATTTTTATTCAAACAAACTTACGAAAAGTGCTTTTGAATCGTCCAAATATTTTTTACCTACTACCCATTCAGGACGTCTATTTTTTAGCTGTGGAGAAGAATGGGCGCAACAAACTCCAACAAGAAAAATAAAAAAGCTTGTAAAAAACGCAACCACGTGTGCGCGTGCTACGACTAACTTGCGTACGAAAACGCTTGCAAAGTTATTTTGGAGAGTTTGCTGGTGCAAGGGTGAACAGGCATCATTTTCATCAGGATCTTTTGGGCGAGAAACTTAAAGAGTTCCTCAAGCCGTGTGAAACGAAGCACCGTCAGAAGTTTTGTAGAGGGCTACTAAAGTGCGGCTGGCCTTTGCCTGAAACTACTGAAACTTATCCCATCGCATGGGACATCCGTCACCAGTTTCCAGGCGTCGCGTCTCGGCCGCCGCCGGCGGCACCGCCGCGTTGTCGCGCGTCAGTGTGCCGCCGACCAGCGGTGCGCGCGCTCGTCTGTCGCGTCGCGTCCTCGAGCGACAACTTACGCGCAACCGGTGCAACAAACAATGGGATAAGTTAACGAGCTCCTTATGTTGTGTCGTAGCCGCGGCCATGCGGAGCGGTGAGTAGTAGCTTTTGTGTTTACAAGGAGAATGCCGGTGTCAGGCTCCACGTGGGGAGATTCAGCCATTACCCCTCATCCTGGCCCAAATTAGATTAGATAGAATTAGATTAGATTGTTGAGTTAAAAGCTGCCATTAGGAAAGCTACTTCACTTTTGTAAACCGAAAGATTAATGACAAGAAAAGGCATTATTTCTAAGTAATTTGCAATTCAGTTTATGATAATTAATTTTGTAAATTTGGCGGTTAAATTGCCGTCCAAATGGTTTTGTTAATGTTCCCGGAATGTCGGAGGCAGTCGGCTGCGCCGGGACGACGACGACCGGCTCTTTTGCCCTTACAATAGATATTTACCTTCATTTGCATTAATTGTTGATGGCTTGGAAGGTTTGTATTTATCAAAATCTACTGGGATCTGGGTAATTGATGTTAGTGTTATCAAAAAATATGTCACGAAAGGTAGGTAGGTACCTACCTACCTATGTGATAAAGTAGCCCACTTACTCTTTAATTTATATTTTTTTTGCTTGACGGTAGGTAATAAGTACCTATGTATGTACGTAGCTAACTACGGCGGCGACTGGATTCAAAAAATATATAAATTACAAAAGAAGGTTGATATTCCTCGAGTTCCTATTCAGATGTGGAGTCTCCCAAGGCCTCACGTACAATTCTTGCGAGAATTATAATAACTAGTGATGATATGCTGTTTCGTTTCATTTACCAACACTCGAGGACAAACAAACACTCGAATAGAAATATCCACCAAAACAAAACACCACAAATAGAAAATAAAGCATGGGCATCTATGTAGTAGGTACTAAGGTATTTGCCAACATGACTTTTCACTTTCCCGCCAAGAAGTTCGTTCACCATCTTCTCCGCTTCCATTAAGTCTTATTTGTGTTTAATAACAATCCTATTATTATGAGACATGCAAATCAAATAGGACCAAACAAAAACAAAGCTTTGTTCGCGGCCCTTCGCCCGCGTCTCTAAATGCTGCTGGCTAGTGCTATTAAGCTTGCTGCATTAAAAGTTCAATTGGAAATGACAGAGGTTAATTAAAACTATAAAATAAGTAGGTACGTAGCATAATAGGTACCTTAGGTAGGTACTAGCGGAGGGGCGCGAAGTAAACCAAAACTTAATGTGATTAGCTTGCAAACAATCCAACGATAGCCACTTACATCACCGGTTGTTTCTGCAATGGATTTGGTAGGGCTTGAATCGGAATGGGATTGGAAACTTGATACTTAGCTACACTTATTGTTAAGGTAACTCCGAACACAGTATACCTATCATAATAACATTAAATATGTTAACATACAATACATACATTACATTACATGTGATCTTACAGACAAGTGATTAACAATCATCATTCTCATCACTGGCATTAGCCTACAAAACATCTGCCACACGTAGAGATTGTCACCATCTAGTTGGATTTTAACACCATCTCAAGGCAACAACTGGGGCCACCAACCAGTTCAGAAGCTCGGAGAAGCTCGGGGTTGGCCACCCATCTGGTGTCCGGTATTGCGAAAAATCGCGACTCTTAAGCTACGTACAAGCCACTGCCACACACTGCGTAAACGATCTTTTCGAGAATTAGAATAATAATAAGAACGCTAAACATGAAGACAAATACAAAGATGATATCTAATAAAATTGTGAAAACGGATCTGTCTGGCTCTTCTCTTGCTACTAAACCAACACAACAATTGTCTGTTTGCTGAGTACTGAAATAACATTAGTTTCACATTACAAAAAAGATAAAACAGACATATAACATTAAATTACACAATAATTTGATATCATCATCATCAGCTCATTTTATGTCCCCACTGCTGGGGCACGAGCCTTCCCTATGGATGGATAGGGAAAACGGGCCAAAAACCACCACGCGGGCCCAGTGCGGGTTGGTGGTTGTTAACGACTGCTAATGCAGCCGGGACCAACGGCTTTACATGCCTACCGAAGCTCCTCCGAGCTCAAGATGATACATTTTTGGTCACCCATCCGATGACCGGCCTTTGCGAAAGTTGCTTAACCTCCGCACTCGCAGACCGGGCGCGTTAATCACTGCGCCATCGAGCTCCTCGAACAATGTAATATAGATTGCTGCTATCAGCCCTAAACTCGCATTTCGTTTTCCCCGAAATGTAAGCCTATTTGCTAAAACCAAAACCAATTCTTGTCTTGGCCAGAATGTACACGTATTACAATATCAGCAACTGTAGCGCTGGTGTTGCCGATTTGAATCTTTAGCTGGATAGTCACAAAATAAAATTGGTTAAAAATTACTTGGCACTGTTCTGATTTGCTGTTGGCAGCGACACCGCGATCCCACGCGGCCCTTTCAATTAGTTTTTATTGCTTTAAATGTAATTATATAGGTTTTCAATTTAGTTTTTCATGTTAACTTTCTTCTTGGCGCAATATTCGCAGCTGCATGTGGCCGCTGTAAGGTTTGGTAATTTGAAGCATCTTACTGTTCTATTGTTCGTGTTTATTGTCATGTTATGTCTTTTGTTTTGGCGTATGTTGTGTAAGCTTTTAATTGGCTGTTTTGTACAATGTACTCGTATTCGTTTCGCATTGTCATATTTTATGTTTGGTTGTTAAATAACCTTAACTAGTCTACTTATTTACTTTGGAAACACTGAAACTCAGGCAGTCTGCTGGATATTATAACTTACCAGCAAATAGACATAACTAACGATTTCAACGTTATCAATTATTTTACTTCGATATAAGTGGAAAGCGTTAGTAAGACTAAAATAAGATAAGGGCAGATAGAAACTGAGCAAAAACAAGAGAAAGCATTAAGCGACAACATAGCACTTAAAATTACCAAAAACCCACATTGTGTAGACGCAACTAGGGCGTGTTTTCCTTAGCTCGTGGCGAACGGTCCGCAGTATCTGTAAGTACGTGTGTTGGGAAGCAACAGTTAACCAGTTTAACTGAAGTTCTGGACGGCGGCCTCACACAACTGCGGACGGACATGACGTTTATCTATAAAGAACTAGTGATTATGTTAGAAGGCCTGCAGATTTTGTTTTATTCCAAAGCGTGCTAATAGGGCTCTCAAAGACGATAACGCATAGGCAGCTCTTCGAATGCTGCAGCTGTCCATGTGCGGATATGACCAGTTCTCATCAAGCGGCTCGTTTAACGACTTGTATTTGGGTGATAGATTTTAAGGTTTATTTTATTTATACAGCAAAATCCGATCCGAGATTAGGAGATTCTAAGTAACTTTATATAGATAAGAACTACAAATAGCCAAGGACGCTATTATTAACAACAAATATTGTTCACAAACTTATCCCGCAACGCAAATTGTAATATTCGTCAATTAATTAGTGATTCCTTCATTAATAGCCGACGACTGTTGTTAGACATGTACCTACCAGGCTAAGACGTCTCCGTACACAAAGCGAAGCCAAATAAATGTTCCCGTGTTATGAGTGTCGGCAGGCGCGAACTCAATTTAGGCAGCAAGGCTTGATAACGGCCAAAGTCATACTATACGTATAGTTAAGTAACGTTATTGAGTAAAACTGGTAGCGGTAATTAGTTAATTAATTAATTAAATATAAATATAGACTTTAATAGGATATAATCAAACTAAACTAAGAACAATGAAAAAAACAAAGATGTGAGCCAGGAATGCATCCCAAAAGCATTACAAAAATGAATCGTTTACATGCATAGTGTACTATCGCATTGGGTCGTTGACTGGTTGGTCATCAGATACATGTTGTAACAACTGTCCGAGTTTCCAAGTTTTTTAAATATAAATTGTATGGGAATGGAAACTATGACATCACTATTTTGTTCTGACAATTGAGTGTTTATTTATAACTTTTTAGGTTACAGAAATTCATTCTTAGGTCAAATAAAAAATAAGTTAATGTTTTAAAGAACTGTTACGTGATTTTATTTATATTTATGTTCTAGAATTAATTATTGTAGTTATGAACATCCTTATTAAATAATGAAAAGGGATTTTTTTCTCTCTTTCTTAAAACTATATAATTAAGCAGATAAAAAGTTATAAAAATGACAGATTAAGTATAGTCCTTAACCTGTCATTTTTATAACTTTCTTAAATATAATTTTATGTATTAAATAAGTTGGGTGCTCAATCCTCGTACCTAATTTTGTACGTTTTTCAAAGTTCTGCTTGACATTCTGTATTGGCATCAATTTAAACGGCTGCGTAGCAAGGCGTCCGCGTAGGCGAGCGGCGCGCGGCAGGCGTCGCAGCGGCGTCCTCGGGCCGTAGCGGCATGTAGCGGCTACGAGCTACGAGCTTTTAGCGGCGGACTACGAGGCGCCTCACGACCGCGTTCCTGTTCTTTGTTCCTAGGAAGAGTTATGGGCCGGCCTTGAGGAACTACTTATTTCGAGACCTTTCATAGTTAATGTAAAATTTTACACAATTTATAGTGTTAATAGATCAACGTGTGTGTATGTTAGTAACACTCTACTCCGAGCAACTAGATGCGGTGGTTTAACGAGCATACAAACTGTTGAAAGAACCCTTAATTATTCTACAAAATAACAGTTAAAACATAAAGCGCATTTTAATTAAAAATAAGTGGTAAGCTTTACCGCGTATTTCACATGAAGTAAAGTTAAATATTGAAAAAAGCGTGCTTCTATATAACGTGAGCCATGTGGACGTTACTCTCCCACGGAAAATATTATCATACCGTATTTCCATCCCGCGAGCGATTTATTGGGCAGAGATGAGTAGCGGCGTGTTTGCGTCGCGGACATCGGCGGTACAGCGTTGGCCGACTGCCTCGCACTTTATGCAATGTGGTGTTATTCGATGGATGACACTCATTTTTCTTCTTTGTTGTATCTTGGCCAAATGATTGGTCAATGAACAAAATATTTTCGCCACTTTCACTGATTTACTGGAATGAACCCTGCAACTTCTTTAGAGGTAAACCTTGGTTTACAAAAGTGATTAAACTTCATGTGCTTTTTAAAGCAAAGAAGACATGCGTGTTAGTTTTATTTATTTAATCATATTTCAATAAAACAAAAATCACAAAAAACGTTTCCTTCTTTACCAGAAAAATGAATTATATTTTATCTACAGTACAAATTATTTAGAAAGGAAGTATTATTTTTTCCTGGCGAGTGCGTTGCTATACGGGAGGTGGATTTTGCTTCTAACATTCGAAGTAAAAAGTTTCCTCCTTCAAGATTTATTGCTCCGAGCCCCGTTTAGTTATGAAATATCGGATTTCCTTGTACAGTGGATATCACAAGAAATGTCACAATCATCACCATCGTGCGGCAGACATAATACATAGCTGAAAGCATTCTCTGCCACCAAGAAATTTAAAAAAATGCTAAAAGAGACAATTTTACTTTGCTTTATTGCAATGCTAGTTTAAGTAACAATGAAAGGGATCCTACTCAGGTCAGCCAAAATCATTTACTTAATAAAGAAGCCTTGGCTTTCACAGACGCTTATTGGCGAAAAACTATAAAAAATCCAAATAAAAAAAGCAAACATTTTAACTAAACTATTGAATTTACAAGATTTTGACCGAAAAGAGTTGGCAAGAAACTCAGAAGGGGTTTTCTATTTCTTCATCTTCTACGATTACGATATTTGTTTTACGATTTTCTACATCATCGTCTTACAAAAGTCCCACAGCTGGGCCTGACCTGCCCACGCAAGCACCACGCGAGGAGATTGGCGCACGCCCCTCGCGCCCCACTCGCACTCCTCTCGCGTCTCGGATTCCATTATTTCTCATTAACCACCTTCTATCACGTTCGCAGGGTTGTTACGTTCAAGATAAAGGCTGTGATTGATTTTTTTATAAACCAGTAGGTATCATATCCATCGGCTATTACTTTTGGTTGCTTTGAATTTTAATTATATATTATGTTTTCAGCATGTCTAGATATGTTACCTAGTTGTCTTAAACTCTTTCATTCACGAATAAGTTCGTCAAAATAAAGGGACTGGCGGCGGCGGCGTGTAAGTTATATGATCTGCGTATAAATACATAGTAACAGCTGTTTCGTATGTTCCACTTCACTGCAGGCGCGTCGGCTGCACCGACATATATGTCCAGCACTACGAAAGCTCTTCTTAACGCGTTATGTAAATCAGATGTTTTCTTCGGTTATCAGTTCGTTTCGTTTTCGTTTACAAGTTGAAATATCTTTACTGGTACTTGTAGGTTATGCTTCTAGTAATTAGTTCCACCATAAACGGTTTTTGCTATCAAGATTTAAACGCATATTGTCCAAACTATGATAGTTAAATGACAGTCGAAAGATAAATGGAACTACAATTACAAAAAAATATAAATACTTTTTTTTTGTAATCGTCTTTACTTCTATTATAGCTGTGGAATTTCTTGCACCCATTCTTCTCCACAGCTTAAAAACAGACGTCCTGAATGGGTAGTAGGTAAAAAATACGATTCAAAAGCACTTTTCGTAAGTTTATTTGAATAACAAAAAATTGACTTTGACTTTGACTTTGAATGGCAACAACATGTTTTGTGTAAAGTTAATACAGGCTAAGTGCTGCTGTTTTAATTTAAATGCAAATACTGATGAGACCGACTTCACAAAATATCCCTCGTATTAACAAAAAAATATGTGACAAAACTGTCTCTGTGTTTTTTTGGGCTGACATCACGCAATCGGTCCCACGCCTTACTAGATTCGGATGTAAGTTCCATGGTACTAGGATCAGCGGTTATTTTACTGTTAATGTGCTGGCTTTCCCCGTCTTTTTCGAAAGAGCAGTGTACTAACTCCAGTGTGTTATGGCTTTGTGGGATGATGGATGGATGCATCACCGAACGTAAGCCGCCGGAGTGTTGGCTCAATCGATGCGGTCCACTTCGGCCGGCGCCGCGCGGGCGCTTCGGGCCCGGCGACGCTGCAGCGCCAACCCACTAGTATACTGTAAACCACAGAATAAGGTAACCACAGAAGGTATATAAGCTTAATACATCGTGTTCGAGCAACGCACACGTGGACCCCCTCACGGGCACGGATCTCGGAACAGCTCGGAACAGTCCGAGCGCTGCTGTTGCTAGATTTCGCGTCCGTGGGTTGCGTTGTTCGAGTGCGTTTGTATGAAGCTTACCTTCTGAAGGGTCCTTATTTTGTGCTGTAAACTAATAACCACCTTCATAACGATATTTCTGTCTTCATAACAGTAAAATAATAACTTTAGAGTGTCTGCACGGCGCCTCACAGAACGGACAACTCCCTGCGTGCAACATAATACAAAGTTTTGAAGCGATCGCACTCATACTTTCTGAAGATAATAAAAACAAAACAATTGTAATAGCATCAAATGGTGTTACCCGCTTATTGAATTTATATAAAAGAACACTCAACGCCTTACAGTATAAGAAAACAGTTACAGATTTCACACATTTTCACTTCTGTTGAAGTCGCACCGAAATCGCACTGTGTCGCACCTTCTCCAAAAAAATTAAATCTATTAAATTATCTGTTTAAGAAAGTTTTAAAAAAAATTGTCTCATTTAAAGTGGAGTCGGCACGTTTCGGACGGTACACTGAACTACATGTTTTCAAACGTGTGCATCAGTGAACCGACCTTCTAGACTCAAAACGATAAGATGAAAATCAATAAACGCTAGTAAATTTGTAAAAGTTTTTATAATAAGTACCTAGTACAATTTTGTAGCTGCACCAATGTCGAGTGAGGACATTAGCTTATCAAACTTATCGTTTAAATTAATTAAAGATGAAGGAGTTGCAGCAGGAGCCCCCGCCGCCGCCGCGTGCGTGTTTGCGGAGCCCCAACACTCGGCTGCACGGCGAAGTTCTCTTGCGGTGCAAACACAGAATGCAAACGCAATATTTGAACCGACTGAAGCCAATCGACGCGCTGCCAATGCAAGGAAGGAGGTTATTCCCGTTTATTTGCTGAAGTTTAAATGCCGAGTAGTTTGCAAGGGCTCCGGGCTTCCTCACAGCAACCATAATATTTGACTTGTTGGCTTGGTTATCTCATATTTGTGCTCTCCGCTAAACAGCGGGTTTGCTGTATCTCGGGTCGATAAGTTCATAATCCAATATAATTACTGGACACTGAGGCAAAAGAGCCAACAGCCACTGTTTGCAGAGTAAGTTTAAGGTACCTTGTGCCGCTTATTGCAGGCCGCGGAAAACGCTACAAATTCAAAAGCTTCAAAGGTACAAGAATCAACTCAAAGCAATCTCAACTGTCAAAGGCGTCTTCATTGTGTAATAAAGCGTGCATGCGCGATGTTTGTTTACCTAACAAATTTTATAGACCATTCAATGGGCGGCTTTCTTCAAGATCAGAGAACACGACTCTGTATTCACATATTATCTACTAGTTGTTGCCTGCGACTTCGTTCACGAAGACTACAGTAAAAAAAAAAGTATCCTATATGCTGGTCTAGGTCATGGTCTGTATATGAGGAAAGTTTTATTAAAATCCATTCAGTAGTTTTTACGTGAAAGAGTAACAAACATCCATACTTACAAACTTTCGCGTTTATAATATTAGTAGGATTCTGTGGCAGTGTTACTTCGGAACGACGCATAAAGTCACTTTTTAACGAGACAACTTTGTTTTTGTATTTGATGGGTACATAAGTAGAAAATCTCAGTTGAATCCAATGATTCCTTGGCCGAAAGGACATCAAATAGAAGTTGGGAACGAACCGTGAACTCCCGGCTAACTATCTCCGGGGGAGCAGTTCAACCGTCCTTAGAGCTAAATCACTATTTATGACGGGCGAGAGGGACAGAAATATTACTTACAAGTTCCTAGTAGACATTTTCAATAATATCATCAATCTAAACTTTGCTAAATACCTACTTTATTTTTCTTAGTCCTTTTACTACTATTTAGATAAGGCAGTGATAGCTAACACAAACCAAACCGAGTACACAAGCATGTGGGTCCGAGACTGGCGGTCTCAACCACTAGACCACAGTGGCGGTTAAAACATGTAGGTCTGAGACTGGGGTCTCCACCACTAGACCACAGTGGCGGTTAAAATTGTTATTGTGTCTTAGAACAATAACGATTGTGTATACAGACGCTCGCACATCAATCTATCCAAAATGTATGTATGTATTTCTTCAATAAACGTTCAACCATTGCTTTAAACAAGGGGTCTTACAAATAAACAGAGAATAAGGTCGGAATAATTATTCAGTGTTTTGTTCCCGTCACGTAAACGTCATTTCAAATTAGAGTAAAAGAGACAAAACCCTGAATAACTGTTCGGAGCTTATTCTCCGTAAATTTGTAAGGGGGATAAGTTTAAATTGAGGAAATTTGACAGTTTGTAGTAGTCTGATGTGCACCCGTGTGTACAATCCCTAACAACGCAGCGCCGACATCGCAACTAGACTATACTGTTATCCTGCAACTCGATATTACTGAGGAGCGCACCGACCGTACAAAGCAATACAGACGTTAATTTGTAAATTTATTGTTAGTCTGACAATGGAATTATAACGTCTGATGCGCTCCCCTCCCTCCCTCCCTCCATTGCTCGCTCCTTGGCTGCATCCGTAAAAATAATTAGTATTCATCGCGAGCCCCGGACCGAGATAAAACTCAATTTAAGTACGCGGCGGCCGGCGGCCATTTGCATGGAGTTTGCGAGCCGATGTTTTAATCAAAACCTTTGGCGGCAGAGGTAACCGGAGCCAACCGTCCTCAGATACTTAATTTCTCTTTAAGAAAATCGTCACTTGCATGAGAATATACAAATAACTCGATTTGAGTGGTTAGAATTAGTACCAAAGATGCGTTCTCGTAGCTGTTTTGTTATAGGTAAGTTGTCCTGGGCCTCCCCAGGACAAAATAACACGCAAATTTTTAGTTTTATTGAATTAGTGCATCAGCTTCATGAATGTGACTTTTTAATTTTTTCTTCTTCTTCAGCCCACTTTCGCCCACTGCAGGGTATAGGTCTCTTTGAAATAGAAATATAGAAAATATTTATTCATAGCCACTTAATCTTATTATTATTTACAACATTGACAAAATCTTCCCCCGCGCGCCACTATCTTTGTCCATTTTAATTTCTTAATTCATAATTAATTTCTTAAAAATATTAACGAGGTCGCATCCTTTATCTCATTTGGTAGTTAGTTTTATAGCCGTGCAGTTGGGACAACACCCTCCAACGTCAACAGAGATTTTTCTGTTTACAAATTGGTCGCTTTATGTTTGCCGCGGGAGCTGAGTGCTGTGATTGGTTTTACACAAATTATCGCGGATTGCTAAGATTTCTAACAGGATTCTTCAGAGGTTTAACGTGTACTGGTCTCTTAAAATTAGATTTTCAGGCGGCTGACAATATTTTTACAATGGCTATTCTCGTTTCATGTTACTTATTATTCTCTCTTCTTTACAGTCTGTTCTTTTTTAGGTATACCCTATTATATCGATATTATTATGTATTTAATCAGGGCAACTTAACGTTCGTTCGATTTTATTTTAGACGCCAAACTCAAAATATGATGGAAAGGATACATAAAAAAACTGAAACTAATCACCGACCTATATTAGAGGCAATATTTATAGTAAATATTATTATGTGCACACGCCTGCACATCAACCTACCACAAACTGTCAAATGTCCCCAATAGACTTTGAATTTGATTACTAAGTTATATGGTTGAAAATGTATTGAAGAAACTTGACAGTTTAGGATAGGTTGATGTGCTGGCGTCTGTACATAAATTAAGTTGGTGTTTGAATGTTTGAATTTGTAGATACTCGTAAAATTAAAATATTGCGAATCAACATGATAAAGAAACCATTAAGTAACAGTTCTTAGGTACCCACTAACACGCCATTATAAAAAAACATAAACATTTATTTAAGTCTACTGCCTAGCCCGCCTAGCCTATAGAACTTATTTCATCAATAACCGGGCTTTGGGTTTAGCCAAACCCTGTCAAAACTTCTTTTTCTAAGTTATTTTGTGCTTACAAATCCCCTTACTATGCACACTCATCATTCGTCCGTCCAATTCGTCCCAGTAATTAATAGCCGTAACCAAGCTAAGCCAAGTTAAAACTCTACAAAAACACAAATGTTGAAAAAATTTCTACGAGCAGGATTTGAACCTGCACCCTTCTGACATACCGGGTCAGGTGCTCTTCCAATTGAGCTATCGTGGTTCTAACCAGCCCGCCGAAATTATTCAACACTATTTACTTTTTACTTTGAAAGCCAAAGGCACCCATTCAATGTCAACAACTACCGTCATTAACCGTCATTTTTTCAACATTTTTGTTTTTGTAATTTGTTTCGCAACAAAATTTGTGTTAAAATTATATAAACAAAACAAAAGCATTTTATTAAAACTCTACGTTAGGTTCTGAAGAACCTCTGATAGTGCGTAATGTGCAGGGCTGTGCAAGAGGAATATGTAGCGTTTCGAAATTTAAATGTATATTGTATCGAGACCCGTGTTCGTGAGAGGGCGCACGCGCGCGTTGCTCGAGCGCGTTGGGTGTGTTAAGCCTACCTTCTGGGTCTCCTCATCTTATGCGACCGCTTTGAGAAAGAACTGACGACGTTCTATTGAATGTAACGCTCGGAGGCGCGCGGAATAACCGCTCGCTCGCTTTATTGCACTTGCCACAGCAGCTCCTTCGACTACTCCGGTAACGATAAGTGAGCGGCTTTTGCATACGTACTGCTCACTTGTCGTTATGAAAAACTGCGAACGAAAATAAGTTAATGTAGGCTTACATTAAGCATTTCAATGCGATCTGGCAATCGCTTTCCATTGACCATTGTTGACTGGCATTGTGCTTCATTCGACACGACTCATACACTGAATATAGGACGCTGTAGCCTTATATCACACGGCAGCATGCTCGCCTGCTAATTGAACCCTTTTCCATTCATTACATTATTAGAGAGGTGAGCTAGGCTAGGCCGCTTCCGGGCGGGCAGCCCACTGACTAATTGACAAATATTAAAGTTATTGCAGTTTAATTTACAAACAACAATTTGTTGAAACAATAACGTGTACCAAACTATAGTAAGTTCGTTCACCTCGCGTACATTTGGCGCAGACAATTCGCCGGGACGCTCCATTAAGCCCGAAATGAATTAATCATGAATTAATTAATAGTAATAACGTCATCAATTAGGGGCGCGCCTGTGTGAAGCCTGCCCCGGCTGCGTTGGCTAATTCTAAATTCAATATACATGAATTTTAAAAATACAATAGTAACGTAACTAGTCGGAATTCTGAAGAGCTTATGCCATGTGATGAGTTAAAATTATCAATTTGAAAAAGAGTTGAAAAAAATTTTACGAGTGGGATTCGAACCCGTACCCCATGACATACTGGCTCAGGTTTGTACGCAACAAAATTTTTGTAAAATTATATACGAGTATAACCATAATCTAAAATTTTCAAGTAATGAACTACACAAGTAATGAACTACACAAGTAATGAACTACACAAGTAATGAACTACACAAGTAATGAACTACACAAGTAATGAACTACACAAGTAATGAACTACACAAGTAATGAACTACACAAGTAATGAACTACACAAGTAATGAACTACACAAGTAATGAACTACACAAGTAATGAACTACACAAGTAATGAACTACACAAGTAATGAACTACACAAGCAGCGAAGCAGCTGTTAAAGTGAATGCCTAAATATACTGTTAGAATAATAATAATCGAACTCTTATCCCGGACAGATTTGATGGTAATCCTTTTAACTGCACGAACTTGGTAGCTGTATGAGATCTTGCGGAGGATTTAAGAATGTGCCCGAAACGGTACGGGGCGATCCACGGAGACCGCACAAAACCAGGTGGATCGAGGCATTCAGGCTCTCCAATGGCTGCCGTGTAAACTCCATTTAACCCGCAATTATTTATTTGAAAAGAGAGCATTTAAGTCTATGCGTATGTTTGTTGGAATCCTTTCAATTGCTGAGTTGCTTGTATATGGTTTTCGATGATAGTATTGGCTTCTTCTACCCTAACGCTTCAGACAGTATTTTGAAAGGTGAATATTGAGCTAAGTAATGCCATTCTTAGTAAGTATTTATTATGTCGTTGTTCTCGAAAGTGCGGCGTCCCGTGGCTTGCGATGACAGTGGCGCGTGCCAATCGACCTGGTTTTTGGAGCTGGAGTTTTTGGAACTGGAGCTTTTTGGAGCGGCGGGCGGCGAGCTGGTGCACAAAGCTTTTTAATTGTTCCTTGCTCTATATAGAAGATAAAGAAAGTAGTGCAGAAAGTACAACAAGTTTTGTACACAAGTGTTCCGTTCAAGGGTAAATCCTAGTTCTAGTTTTTTCCTATAAAATGAGTTATATCTTATAACTGTCTTAAATTTCAACATTTGTGTTTTTGTCTTAAATTTTTTATAGATCTAGCTCACTCATAAGATGTCTGTTTACTCTCGCTTTGAGGTAGAGAGCTTCACTCACTCTCAGACGCTGTAAATTCCCATTAGCTGCCAATAGTAGTACCTCTTCCGTGACAATGCGCCCGCTTAGGCAATGATCCGTACAGCGATAGAGCCTTAACTCACGATAAAACCCGTGGGCTAATCAGCTCAATCAGAGGAAAACAACTGCCGGGAATGAAACAGCTCCGGCCGTCCCGTGGGAATCCGAAGAATAAAGTTTACGCGGCCGATAACTTCACTATTAAATTGTCAACTTTATGTTCTTGTTTTAAGGTTGCTTTTGGCAGAGCGCCGTTAGAGCAATATCAGAGGAGTCACGATCCCTAATAATGAGCGGGACTGCGAGTCGACTTTACAAATACGCGCGTCGGCGGGCGGGCGGCGGTTTTAAAGTTCTCAATTTCATTTATTTTATTTGATGTTGATCAAATTATTTGAATTGGACAACTATTAAATATTTTGAGGTTCTTTTACCATATTCGTTACAAAATTTTGGAATTAACAACACAGGATTTAAAAAGCCCCGAAGCATCTTCTGAATATTTGTTTTTTATTTTCGGGGGAACTAATAATTTAAGAATCCTATGTTGAATATTGTATATCTGATCCAAATATGTTTTATAAGTACGGCCATAGCTGCTTAGACCATAAGGCAATACACTGTCTACTAATGCATGACACATTTGTAACAGAATAACAAAAGGCACTTTACACTTAATAATAAAAAAAATTGCCATTATAGCCCTAACTTTGCCGCATACTTTATCGATATGTCCAGCCCAATTGAACCTATTGTCTATGACCAGCCCAAGGTATGTATGCTCAGTTGCTTGCTCGATTTCGAGGCAGTTGTTAGTACAGTGTGTAGATGTTGAAGCGTGAAGGCAGCCATGACTATGGGCTACAACTTTGACACTCTCATTGCCATGATAACGACTTTGGCTAGAGCGGACGTGAATGAGTTTAGTTTTGTTAGCGTTAAGTACCAGTCCGGAATCATGCGACCACTTGCATATTGCATTAAAATCGGCCTGTATGCGTTTCTGAGCGGATGAGGGATCCTTGTCGGCTATTAATAAACATGGGTCATCGGCAAACCGGTAGACAGTGTAATACCTAATAACATTTTGGAGGCCGTTTACATACGTTAAGTAGTGCAAAGGGCCTACAGATCCCTGAACGGTTCCTTCAGTGACTTTGATCTTATCACTAAACCTGTCACCAATTTTAATTTGGTAGTTACGGTCGCTAAGATAATTCTTAAACCAACCCAACAAGTTGCCTCTTATTCCATTATTATCTAACCATTCAATTACGAAGGATATTATACAGATACATATATATATTATAAGATAGATATACGAAAGATATTTGTATAATGATATAAAATGGCAAGTTTACCCCTGGAGCAAAGGGCTGAAATAATATCTCTTCGAAGATGGACATAGTATTAGTGCTATGTCATGAGAACTCAATATATCGCGATTCACTGTAAGGTTTTGGATTCGGCGTCACGGCGGAGGGCAAATAACAGATCATAGAAATAGTTCAGGACGACGACCGATACTAACCGGCGGGCAAATAACAGAAACGTTTCGTCGTCACTACGAGAACGGTTCCACACCAACTAGTTATTTAGCTGCTTTATATGATGTGAGTGGTCGGACGATCCGACGAGCTTTGCGCCGTGCTGGACTACACTATGCACACCATGCTATTAAAGTGGAGCTGAAACCTCACCACAAGACAGCCTGGCTTAACTTTGCGCGACAACATCTCGATTTTGATTGGTCGAATACTATATTTACCGATGAAAAAACTTTTAAAGCAAGCCGAATCGGAAGATTAACTTTATGGCGCTATAATCGAACTCGGTATGATGAAGCTCATTCGTGCCTCAAAACGAGTCAGGAGAACTGGCGTCGTTAGAGAATAGGGCTACTGCCATTAATTATATGTCGCTTTTGGAAGAAGTGATGCTGCCTACTGTGCGCGCAGTGTGTCCTGCAACAGAATTCCCACACATTACTTACGTTCATAATAACGCACGGATCCACACGGCCCGTGCTGCTGTAGCGTGGTCCAACCTGCACCGTGACATTCGTCCCATTCAATGGCCCGCTCGGTCTGCTGATTTAAACCCTATTGAAAATTTATGGGGGCTTATGGTTCAACGCTGGGATAGTCTAATTGAAAGAAACCCTCGTGCTCTTAGATCACACTGTGCACGAGTATGGGATGATATCATCCCCCTGATGAGCTTATGTAGTAGTATTATTGCAGTTGTGGAAAAGAGACGCGAGTATATTCGCCGCTACACGCGTCTCGTTTTCACAACTGCAATAATACTGCTATAAGAGCTCGTAGTTACCTACTAGAGGGACTGATCTATGCGCGCGCCTTGTTGCATCTACGCGAGATAGACTAACGTGCCGTCATAGCAGCTGCTGAGGGAGGTTATACTGAAATTATTAAATAAAGATTTTTGAAGTTTCTTTTTTATTATTTCTTCATATTCTTAGTTAAAAAATTTAAATATTAGTTTTTTTCAAAGAAGGTTTTCTGTATATTAATACTTGATAGTAATCAGTCCATCTTCTAGAGCGATTGATTCTCATATCACTAGAAAAAAAATTATAATCTATGGTCAATCAAATTAATATGAAATAGACATTTAGAAATTGTGACCTAAGTGTGTGCATGCGTTTGTGATACTTAAGGTGGTAAACATTTTCTGACCGCGACCGTACATAGCTCACATTTCTCATCAATTCAAGCCGGTGGTCCGTCCATCGCATTTTGTATCGTCATTAATTAATGTCCGCGGCCCCTATACTGCCGATAGTAGCCCAATTTGCTCTGCTGATGGATTCCCCATTTCATAGCTGATACCACTCAGCACAGTGATGGACTGATTGGTAGTGTCGTCGGCCTTTTAGGAATCATATCTTGTAGGCAAGAAGCAACGCAAGCAGCAAGATTAAATTTACAAATTGTATTTTAAAACAGCGGATCGTGCTCGGTGGCGTGCACTTGGAGAGGCCTATGTCCAGCAGTGGACTAGTATAGGCTGATGATAATGATGGTTATGAGAAAACATTTAATTAAATTTGACTAACTTCTGCGGCGCCGATTTTTTTCTTCCAGAAACGAAGATAAATTTGACTCATTGTTATGTACAGCACTTACAACTCACACTTGACCAGAAAATGTGCTATGCCAAAGTTGTATTCACAAAAAAAGGATCGATGTCTCACTGTTCCCTCATGGTTTCGGACTTGCCCGCGCTGTTCCAGCTGGAACAGCGCTGTGTAGTCATACGTGCGCACGGTCCTATCTGCGTGTATCTGATTATATCTGCGTAGACAACGTAAGGCCGCAACAAAGACTTATTATAACACTCAGGCCAGGACGGGATAAAAAACTGGAGCGACATATTCTCCCTTATTCCAAAACGTCGGCTAAAGTTATTCCACTGATAAAGTAGCTTTTTCTTTTCCTTCCTTTCTTTTTCCGTTTCATTTATTTCTGCTGTCACGAAACAACATTTTGAATACTTTTTATGACGGAACCGGATAAACAAACGGATAAAAGTTTTGTATGAAAGCTACGGCTATTTCGAAGAATCCTATGGCAACATAAGTTTTGAGAAGCTTATTCCAAAGTGTTTCTTGAAGATTATGCGAAAAATCTCGCCTTAATTAGTGTAGATTTTGTTTTGCAATGCCATGAATTTCCGCAAAGTAACGCCTGATTTCAAGAATTGGGATTTTTTTCTAGAACTAGGCATCATAGGCATGGTATAAGACATCAAATCAAAGCAAATCCCGCGTAGGCCGGAGTTTAAAGAGACAGGTGTTAACGTCATTACACAGTCCGGCTTACACGGCCGCGACCGGCCTGGCTGCCGGGGTCGCGCGGTCGTACCCGACGTTAATTGGCGGCGCGTCACAAAGCCGTCGCAATTTGCGGGCGAGGGTGCAAAGGCGACATTCAGCTGCTCGCTGAAAGGTCCGCGAAGCTCTGTTGATGTTATATGCATGGCATGTAGACGGGAATTGGGGTGGACACGCGAATGGTACAAAAGCGGTATTGAGTTTTAAACTTGGAGACTTTTGTGGACATTCTGCGTCCAACAGAGCTAAGGAACGAGAATGACCAGTAAAGCAGACTCCTCCATAAGATGGGATTAATAAATCCGGAGTCACCGCTGTACTATCTTGACTTTCCATCGCATCCCCCGATCCGATCCAAACCCCTCGGAGAATCAAGTAGGTTACGGGGACACGTGTTCCCTCTAGAAAACCTCTGACGGTGCTTCGTTTCACGCGGCTTGAGGAACCCTTTAAATTTATCACGGCCCGGCGCTTCCAAAAAAAATCACACGAACTATTTTCGCGTTATTTTTCGTAGATACGGTAAAAACATCTCCCGAATTACTCTATTGCTATATCAAAGTCAGGTTTTGTAAATCTAATTGAACGCACTGAAAATTTAATTTACAGACGACTTTACACTCGGACCACACTGCAATTCAAAAGAGCTACGAATAAAAGTACAATTGAATATTGTGTGCGGAATGAATGGCGGCCGATGAATGCGGGATGAGTGTTCCGCCGCTTTGTGCCGTTGTTTCCAATTTGCGGCGCTGATGATGGATGGATGGATGGGATGGGTGTCGGGGTTCGGCGCCAAAACAATACGAATAGCACAGGGCCGGCATTGTGACGACCGAAGGGTACAACATCCCTTGTGTTTTATTTTAGTTTATTTGTAAAACAATCAATATAACATTACATGCAGATTTTATTATGGGTATAACTCAGTGATCTATAAAGTTTACACAACTAATAAATACAGATAAGTTGTTATAGGACAAAATGCACAGGTCTATGTGTTCTTATATCAAATATCAGTTTTGTAAAACCTGTGACTATTTTTCTGTTGTTTTAATTAAAAAGGAGTAATAGGTAGTTTTAATCCCATTCATAACATAGACTGGTTGCTTAGAAGAGATTATATAAAAGCATAGAGATAAAGCGAGCTGTGAATGGCGGTATAGCAAAACCGTATTTGCATACATTATGTATATTACGAGTGATGAAGTATAACTTAATTAAAACACCAATTACCATTTTAGATGCTATATTTTAACAAACTTTGTTATTACAATACTCTTGTTCGATTGCTCACCGAGAACTTCCCTATTTTTTTCTTCTTACGTTTTACTTACAACGAACGAATGAAAGAACCAAGAAAAAACTGTCAAGTCAAATGCACAACTTGTTGAAAATTAAACATCATTTAGCAAAATCATTAATTACGTCATAAATTCAATTTAAAAAAACAACAGTTTCCAAAATATACTTAATTTCAATGTTTGATAAATTTAGAATATTTAAATACAATACAATTACGGCGCGGTCCGATACATTAATTTTAATCAGTCTACTAAAAGTAATAACTTAATACAGTATAAATACACTTAGTATAGTATTGGTTTTACTATGACAACAATAACACGTTTAATATTGATTTTAATAATCTAACACAAGTCTACACAAATAACACATCTTTTTAAAACCCAATTGTTCATCTACAACGATGTCGCTCTCAAGTACCAATGTCTGGATATTTACCATCTCAAATTGCAACAATTTGCCAGAGCCAACAGAATGCTGAAGAACTTTAATATTTTAAAATACAATAATAAAGATAAAAGTTTTCTACTGTCGTTGGCTATAGCGACTTCAATAAGAAAGACCTTTCAGATACTAAAGATGGCCGTCCCCGGCAGAGCGGTGTAAGGAAATGCATTTTTATTGAAATTGGGGCGAGCAAACAGATTGGACGCTCAGGGACACCACCACGCCGCCGCCGCTCGCTTCCCATCAACTGAAATTCAAGTCTACGTCCTCACCTTAAGGTTGACAGTCACTAGCAATAAGAAAGATGAATGGAATGCTTACAAAATGCAGAAATAGCATCTTTACGACTGTTAAATAAGGTCGTGAATGGACTGCTTTGGAGATGAATAGCAAGGCTCAACAGGTTGGAGCGCGGTTTGTTCGGAGCGGTTTATGGAAGGACGGCGAAACGCGTATTATGAATTCCTATTACGACACAGATATGTACTGAAGTGAAGCGCCGTAGTACGTAGCTATGATAAAATTGTTAAGTCTTGATTTAAAAAAATAATAAATATGTGTTATAGAAAACATATTTCCTACGGTAACTACTAAGAAAAGTCGTATGGAAATTGGTTTTTGCGAATCAATTATTATTTTATTGGAATTGACGATCGTCCAGGTTGTATAGATTTCATTTTTCATACTGTATAGGCCGATTATGTCGTTGGTGTGATACTGCAGAGAATGGAACTCTTCATTCCAAGCTCTACTGTAGTTATTAATTGTTGTGTTGTAATAGTGTAACTAGATAACCGAACATATTATATGCCATTGCTAAATTCATCGGTTTAGAGTTCATGATGATGATTACGTCTGTGACGTATCCGTCGACGGCGAACCTTACTATTTTATTCTACGGATTGGCTTTCCGCTGGTGAGCTGAGCACTATTTGGCTATTTGTATGCAATAGTACAGTTAGGAACTTTCTCATATCGCGTCTCGATGCAATACGAGTCGTGAGTACAGGCGGTAGGAGCTTTGGAACGATGTGATTGCTCCAGACAGCCATCGCCGATCGCATCGAATCCCTGTTCACTTTGGCGACGACGGAGTTCATAATGCGGCGGCGGGTGTGTGTGTGTGTATCACTTGTGGTGTTGCGAGTGTGAGTGGTTTCTTGGGGTCAGAGGTGAGAGGTCAGCATTTTAGTGAGCTGGGGTGGCCAATACAATATAAAATTGGAAGGAAACGATAAGTTACGTGGACAAACTGTAGGAATATATCTTTTTATTAAATCTTACAAAAGAGTTGTCAGTGCATTTGATTTTATGTAGCGGTTACAGGTTGATGGTCCGTCGGTAGTGGCTTCGTGTCATGTTGTGCACGTTAGTTCGCGTTCCCATACTTCGAATATAATACGTTGTCTGCACAAACACTAAATTGACGTCATTGGCAGTTATTGCGTGTTATAATAGTAACAGTGAGGATATAGTTTCTTAAGTTTAGATAAATATGGATATTTTGAAGAGTCTGTTTTCACAAAGAGACATTTAACAGTAATATCATTTTATGTGTCAACTCTTACGCTTGACCAATATCTAGTTTTCAATTATTTATTTAGAAACAAATCAAGACTAATAGCGGCAATAGTTGCCTCTCATGTTTGCTGCGCGCTTGCAGGCCTCACTCGCACATTATATAATATTAAAACATCTTTGTAAACTTGTGATAGCTATAAATGTATTGATTGAATTGACTGATAAGAATTGTTATTTACCAATTCGTTTAAAGGTTTCCCAATGGTACTTACAAAAAGTATTGCGCTACCTTAGGTATTAACTTTTTCTTTGTTTACATTTGTGTCGTAAAATAATATCGCTCTCTCCGTTTACATCAAGGTCGAATTCGGAACAAAAATATACAAATGAAAGCAAAGAAGCAAAAACTAATTACGCAATATAAAGCGTCCTCCAGCGATAGCCGTCCGAAAGTTGCGAAGGCGCGCTCGGCCATGGACACGAAACAATCGCTTTGTTTGCGTTTAATTTTCGGGGCAGAGTTTCAAACAAACTGTAGGATTCCAATCGGCAACGGATTTCGGAATTTGCTGTGTCAACGATTCCTTAGCAGGGCTGCTAGCTTAGGCACTTGTGGATTCTATCACTATTTGCAAAGCTTTCGTTATTGATAAGTAATTATCATGACATAAGCTTAAAAATTTGAAGGCGTTTCATTCCTGAAGTATTTGTGCCCTAACAGAACAAACGCTGTGTGTGCTTCTGTCATAGGCCGATTAAGGCTGTAAGCCTGCGCTGCTCTCTTCTTCATTCATAACATTAACTCTTCTTTTACTCCGACTCGCATTTACTCTTGTAGGTATTTCTCTGTCTCACGTACTTTCTTTCTGCGCTTTCCTATCTCATATCTTTCCTTTTGTTGGCATTGCTGGCCACACAGTGACTCCCAACCCCAGGGTCGACGCTTGAGTACAAGCGATATGCAGCGATATGATTGAAGATATAGTTAATTTTGCTGCCTAATACGTTACTACGTAACTACTACTACTACTAACTACTAGTACGAGTTACGAGTACTAACAGTACTCTGTTAGTTAGATTGTCAGTCGTATCGTTATCTCAGCCAAATAATAGCAATTGAAGAAATTGGAAAGGCTTAAGGAAGATTTCATCATTGATCGGTCGTTTTCTTCAGATGCAATTTTTCCATTTTTGTCTTCAGTGATGGAGAATTATTTTTTAATCAAAAGTCAAACTTTTTATTTAAATAAACTTAAAAAGAAAAGCTGTTGATTCGTTAAAAAAAACGTCTTTCTTTTAGCTGTAGAGAAGAATGGGCGCAAGAAACTGTACAGCTTTAATAGAAACAACGACATTTACAAAGAAATAAAAAAGTACCCATGCCGTTCGTATATAAATGGGTTTCATTGTGGGCCTTAGCAACAGCGCAGTGACAACCCTAAAGCTGTGTTTCATTTGTTTAGAAACGCCTCGACGGGCTTTGAGGAACGTCTGTCATTTTGTATGTATATTTTGTGATATTATAGTGTACAAAATAAAACGACACCGACACACTATTAGACTTAAATAGTTAGAGTTTGTTGCAAATTAATTATCTTATGGTGGTACTACTAGGAGTCATTCTGATTGAAAATCAGAATGCTTTATAAAAAGTAGATATTTGACCTTTCAGGACATCAAAGAACTCTGGTCAATCTAAAGCTTTCAAAAACGAATAAATCAATTTTATTTTTTTATTTTCAAGTGCTGCTGCATTGAAGCTAAATTAAATATATATAAAATTTTATAAAATACAGTGAAAAAATTGATATTAATTAATATTAATTATTAATAAATAACCGTTGGATAGATGGCGCACTGTGCCGCTATTAGCACTCAAAAATTAAAAAGCAGTGATAAAATTCAGCGCTTATATCAGCGTAAGATAGCGGTCAGTGCAGCCGCCCGGATAGCGGAAGACCCTGTATTTTATAAAATTTTATAAATACGAATAAATAAATTCATAAAAACTAAAGTGGCAGAAAATTGTGATGCCGTAAAGCAAATAGAATTTATTAAAGTCTATCGGAAGTTTTAAATATAAGGCCATACTCCTTGCATTAGTGTTTTCGTGTTTCTAAAAGTCTTCCAAACTCCGCTGGTCTCGGACACCCTGCTTAACCTCAGTCTAGATTCCCGTGGCCTGACCGCGCGATTAAGCTGTGGCCACATCATGCGCGCGCGGGTTTGGTGGCTCCTTGATTATCCCGGCCTCAAGTTTTGCCGCTTCAATATCATTGTTTCTTCTTTTTCTCGTGCGTCTTCAATATTGAAAGTTGGCTGTACTGTTTCATTTTCATCATCGCTAGTCTCTAGATAATTACTCTTAAAAATATTTAAAAAATGGAACTGGTCCAGTTTAGAAAATTGCAATAACACAATTTTGAATATAACTGGAGTGCCAAGTGTCAGTTTTATTCGGCATGAAGCGCGAGTCAACGTTTATAACAATAGCTACTCATTCATTTCGCTTATTCACTTTTAAACTTTGACGTTTCATTTTAAACTAAGATTTATAACGGGGATCAACACCAGAGCTCCTAGTGCGACTTTTGATAACCAACCAATGATCAAAGTAACAAAACCGGGAATTGGTACGGCAGTGAAGCAGCGCCTCCTTCTGACAACAAGGTGAGTTAATATTGTACCATAAAGCGTAATCGCTAATATGATCGAATGCTGATTAAAATTCTCAGTCAGCACTTTGCAAGTGTAAACAATTACCACTTTTGAACTGCCTTTACTCTAAGTGTCAAACAATTGGACATTTGGTCTGAAAGGGAATGTAATAGTTGCTACAAGAATCAGATTCTCTTTATCCTTTAGGGACAAAAGTCTTCTGTAGTATGCGTGTTGCCCTTGAAAAGTAATCAGCTGAGTTTCGGCATCCTAGATGCATAATTCCGGACAGACCGGACCATTAGGGCGGGAGGCCTGGATCCCTAATCCTGATGTTTTCAATTACCTTAGAAGGAGCAGGCCTTTCCGCTGACGATTCTAACAACGCACTTTATTGTTGTTGTTACAAAATTTTCTTGGAGCGTTCTTGTTTTTTGTTAATAACATTGGTCCAAAAGTGTTCTAAAATAGTAGTTTTTCTTTTTCAAACCTCGAAATTTTCATATGAGTGTTCAACTCATTTATATTTCAGAAATTTTTAAAAGTAAAATGTAAGTTTTCTTTTTTTTATCTTAACTAATGGCCAAAGTTAAAATTATTTCCCATTCCACAGTATATATACTGTACTCTGTTTGATCTTTTTAAATACTGATTGAGAATATACTGAATATTTCCTCATATATTTCACTCCTCTATTAAAAAGTCACGCTGTATATTTGACTGTGCCACGTGGTGATTCCTCAAGCCAGCCGAGGATTCGATTCCGAGCGTCTGGTGATTGGATCGATAACACATTTCAACACAACAACTTGACCTTTACACCTCTTGCAAAAGGTTAGAAGGCGAAAACGAAAAAATTGAACCAAATATTATGAAGCTTATACATTGATTTCCCTGAGGATGATTAAAACACATTTCCATTAGTGTTTAGAAAAATTAATAGATGTTTAGAAAATAGTTTACATGTAGCCAAATCCAATGGCTTCCGGTACACGGAAGGGCTTCCCTTCCCTTTCAATACCCTCGTCCGGGGTTACCCTTGAATCCTGTGTAATCAATGTTACAGTTTATTCAAAAGTAAGCACAGATCATATTCTTTGAAGATCGATCTTGCCTTTTAATAGTAAAAGGCAAGATCGATCTACGAATCTGGGAGAAGTCACACTAGATCCGACAACCCTAAGAACACCGATTAAAGCAGCTACTTGAGGATCTATGTATAGCTATGCTCAATATCACTCTTGATTCAAAGTAAAGTTATCTATTGTACTGATTTCTCCTGAAGTCGGTGGAGCACCACCGACCGTCATCCACACAAACACGACTCGCGTCGCCCGCTCCGCTTCCTCGAGCGCGGATGGCGACCGTTTCTCGTTTGAATATATATTTAGCATCGTCCACCCGCACTGCCATCCATAATTCAGATACTCCGCTGAGATGGCACCACGTCCTCACATTACAATAATTTCTTGGTGGCACTGATTTCACACACGAATGTAGACTTTGCGTTGCATGCTGTAGGGCCGAAGTTGTTTTTTGGTTGGGTATTTTTATTTCTTATTTATTATTGTCACGTAAAGGTCGAATATCATCCGTCGGAGTCTGTCGCCGGCGGCAATGGTGGGCACGTGATCGTCGTCGTTGCCCATTTCCTCTGCCTCAGCTCTTGGCACGTTGCTGGACATCATCATTGACACCAGTAATGAGGTAGATGGCTGTTGGGAGAGTGGCATCGCGTTGTACCCCTTCACTGTTCGCGACTTTTAGTATTCCCTGTGTAGCGGTTAGAGATCCTTCGTCGATTATTGTCGTTTGAGCAATTTGTTCTTAAGTAATCTTCCATAGCTGAGCACCACAATGCGTTTTATAAACCTATGGTATCAATTACGAGACCTTCTTACTTGTGTATGAAATCAATGGTGACTATTTTGATACTGCAAACTCTCAAAAATTCTGTAAAAAAATAAAAATAAGATTTTATTTCATACTGTTTAATTATTTTTCCCTCCAAAATCCGGTGATATTCAAAATTTTCCCCCTGGGAGCAGTAAGACTGAGGCCGCGTGTAGCCGGCAGCCATTCATAAAACAAATAGGCACTCGTGATAAAAAAAAACGCTTCAAAATAATGTAGGTGAATAGGTAATTAATCGTTACGTCCAGACATTTCTCCTTTGTCGCCACTCACGGATCTTTGGAGCGTTCCTTGCTCGTATATCAATAGCCATTTGGACGACAGTTCGTTATAATTTGAATTAGAGCAAGAAGAGCAAGTAATTTTCAAATATCTTTTCTAGATTTCTTTCGAATTTGTGAAATCAGATTGTGATTTAGACGGAAGTAAATGCCTTCAGCGTCTGCTAATGCTCTTCAAATGACAGTCCTGTCGTTCTTTATGAAGTCGTTCTGCAATCCGTTTTGTTCGTAAGGTAAGCGCTTCGTACCTAAATGCCACGCTAAGGGAAAAACATTAGTGATTTACGAGGCAAAGAAAAGTAGCAACCAGCGTCCAAATTAAGTCACCTAAATATTGAGATGGTTGTGAGTTGTGATGTTAGAAGTAGAAACGATCTTTAAATTACTGGGAACTGGACAATCGGGAACATAATTTAGCCGTGTCATGCGAACAAAAAGAAGTGTCCGGTTTTAGCCCTATTTTTATTTTTTTCTTCTATTCTTTTTATTTCTATTTTCCGTTGTTATTGTACCTCTTGTTTATTATTATACAAGAGTATTATATAATTCAAGTTGAATAAATTAATATGAATATGAATATCTAACAAAAGTGAAAATATTAGTAATTATTATACTGCTGTAACTGGATAGGAAAAAGAACCTGTGCCTTATGCAAGTTTCATTTGACATTCGATCACGTTAACGAAAACGAAAATTTGTGAGGCATTGAAGCAGCGCCGCCTGGCTTTTGCAGAGAGATTGCTGATTGCCTCAGACGGCATTTTCAGTGAGGGTTCGGATCGGATCGGGGAGCGGAACAACCCGAGGGCGCCTCTAAAGGCTCGGACCTCGGCTCGGGTTGACCGGGCTACACAGAAGAAGTGTAAACATTTTGCCATACCAATTTTCGTTTTCGTTAACGTAATCGAATGAATAGGGATAGTAAACAAAACTCAGTCCATATACGCGCTAGGCCGCGACGCACCGCTCAGACCGCAGGGCTTGCGTGTCGGTTTGCGGTAATGCGCAATCACAGCTGATTACAGCACGCTTTGAGCCGAGTACGCGGCACTGAACACTGTATACGTTTAGTTTGAAACGTTAACCCACTCTAAAGTTAATGTTATCGGACCCGAATCTGAACTTATTACAACGAAGCATTTTAATTAAGCAGAATATAACCTTGTTTTGTTTATCGTTTACTTCAATAGTTGGTTAGTCTCAAGCCTTGAAACAGTGGAGCGTGCGGCGAAGCGTGCGCAGGAGCCTAAAGCAGGCCGCCGCGATCAGCGCGCACGCGGTAGTGAGTGCACAGACTGGTGTTTAGAGCTCGTAGCTGTGCTTAATTTCAATAATAGCATAATTTAAATTATAGTCTGCTAAATGTTTGTTTGTTACATGTTTGATGTAAGGTGTTAGAAAACACAAAACAGTGTCGCAGGAGACACGGCTTTACAAGTAGTAATATTGAGGTTCTTTGCTAAGTAAAACTGTAAAGTGACTACCCTAGCCCGAGCTGATACGTTGTTCTTGGTCGTCAACCTCATGGTCAAACATAAACAAAATCGAAACATTGCAGATGTAAAAAAAATTGTAAATATATACTTAAATAAATTTTAGTTTTTTTATGGAAAGTAAATCGAAGTAAATATGATTTTGCATGTTATCACAATGTTCTACATACTTGGTTGTATGGCTATGTTTCGGAAATAAACACCTATTATAGAATTCATGAGTTTTTTTCTTTTAACTACCCCTCCCTTTTAGCGTAGTTTTTCATCTTATTTCATTTCTGCGATGGCGGTAGCCCTGAAACAGCCGCCTTTCATTGGCATGCCTTAAAAGCCTCGCAGCCTCTCAGCAGAAACTAGTTTAGTGCAAAGCGTGCACTGTGCACCACACAACAACGCCTGAACGCTCCGTCGCACGCTACATCGCACTTTCAGTCCCGCTCCCACGCCTCGCTATTCGTGTAGTCAACATTGTAGATTACTCTGACACCAAACTAATTGAAAACAAACCGATGATTAGCCGGTCCGTCCAATGGCGCAAACCTTCGACACAGCCTCGGGCCGTGTTCATAAATCACGTCAACATGTCGGCGCTACGCCATTTGAAGGATTACATATTATAATATGTCGAGCATTACAGCGGATTATCTTTCAATAATGATTGGATTTAACCTTTGGCCTTGTCATCATTAAAGATCATCTAACAATCATCATAGATAGACATATCATAAATCGTATATGACTGTGTGGATGAACCAACGGTCGCAAACCTAGAGGTTCGAATCTCGGCGAGGCGCTGTATCATCATCATCATCATCATCATCATGTCGGACAAAAGACGTCCACTGCTGGACAAAGGCCTCCCCCAAGAATTTCCACAACGACTAGTTTTGTGCTGCTCGCATTCAGCGAATACTATACTTTTATTTAAATCAGGCAAACTGTCCCATAGAAGGTATAATATTCAACTGTAGTTAGTTAAGCAGTTAAGAAAACAAGCTGTTCAACAAACCTCACAAACCTCAGTTCCTTACGGCGTAAGCTGACCCTGGCAGTTAGTTAGACTCGGGCGCAACGTGCAGGAATTACGCTGATGCCGCAAGCTGCCTGATAGCTAAGCTAACCGCAGCTCTGCGTTTGACATAATTACATAGTACGTAGAGATCGTGTTCATACAACTACTGCGAAAGTCAACACTATCCAATTACTTTGTAACACAAAATAAGCTTTATTCCTTCCTCTCAGTCATCAAACTCAATCGAAATCTCTATAACTCAACTATAGACTTATTATTCTTAGATGAAAAAACCTGTAAGACATATCATTCATGCGTCAAGTGCCAAATTCATGTTACTTGAAAAATAAACCGCTATGGTCTAGTCGGTCTTGACATTGAAATTTATTATTGACATTCATTATTGACATTGACTTTATTGCAATAAGAAACGGAGTTTCAACAGAGTTTTGTTTGTGGCTACATTGTCACGCCGCTAGCCTTTCCTAGCTTTTTAGAATCCACTCTGACAGTCGAAAAATGCCTATAAAGTCAAGCTGATTACTTGTAATTAGGTTCTATCATAAAACCGAAGTGTTGTTACCAGAAGAGCCCGTTAATCGAATGAGCAATTAGGCTAATTGTAGCCATCCCGGCCGAGTGCAGCGCGGCAGGGCAGGTGCGACACCTGTTGGAGCTGCTCGGCGGCGACCGGCGCCGCTACCCGCAGGACGGTTGTGGCCACCTAGAGGCAGTGGTTGCACCGACTACTTTATATTAATGCTGTTTTAACACTTGTCCTGCGGATTTTGCGGCGCACTCGACAACTATGAACATGTCCGGAGCGCAAGCGGGCGCACCGCTAAGTAAATAACTGCGATGAAATTTCTTTATATTTGTGATTATGGTATGTATTTTTTTTTGAGAGAGTTTGCTTATTGCTTCTAAACATTTTCAGCGACCCTGGAATTACTTGGGGGTGGCGAGAAACTTACAAACAGTCAAAGTCAAAATTCTTTATTCAAATAAACTTAAGAAAAGCGCTTTTGAATCGTCCATACATTTTTGTAACAAAGCCATCTGAAATGAAACACCAGCAGAAGCTTTCTAGAGGGAATGGCATCACGCACTAGAGCGTGTCTCCGTTCCCTACTAGATTGTCTCGGTGAGGCGGCTCTCACTCTTACCTGTCCTTTGTACAAAATATACTTACTTTTTTGAATGGAGCTTTTAATTAAACCGTGGGCTAATATTACTATATTTGTTGTTTATTAGGCTAAATTGTGAGATAAAAATAATTAGAATAATTATTAGCAAAACTCACGCTGCGGCCTACTTGGCGTGCATCACGACCGCTAAGTTTTCTTGTAACATTTTTACGATTATATGGGTAGTAGGTTCGCAGTAACCTCGGCACTGTACCGTAGTAATATAATCTTATATATTTTATGACGAGAAATTCTGCCGGAGTTATTCTTCATCTCGCCTAAATTCAACTGCTGCGTGCTCCAACAACTTTAACTTACTACACGAGTACATCGAAGTCCAGGGGCCAGACGTTATCAACACTGCTTTACGAGCTCATATTGTGGCCCCCGGCCGTAGTAACTATTTAAGTGTGGGGTACATGTTTGTGTACTCGGTTTGGTTGGTGGTAGGGCTAGTTTGTCAGCCTGGCTAGCTACCGCGATCTTATCTAAATATGTCGTCATAACATCAATGTTTGTATTATTGTTGTGTAGACAGCAGTTATAAAATATATTTATTTTTCTTTACAAAAGTAACATAAGTACTAGAGAATCATTGCATTCCTTGGCTAGTTTTAATTATTTGTTGTGAAGACTGATGCTTGAAATGGTTTGAGACAATCTGTGATACAAGACACCACAGTTAGAAATAAGATAGCCAGTGCTTCAGTAGTTGAAGATTCCGGGTAAAGTGCGCTTCCACCTTCCACCACATCTTCACGTAACACCAGGTGCGACGACGGCCAAGTGCTTACTCGTAAGGTATATTTAGATAAAGTACGCCGTTTAACCCCGGACGGCTGATAAAGTATTTTTTGATGTGTAACATCTTTCCGCTCGCCTTCTATATGTATATACAATTTGTGGGAGTGATTTCGTAGAAATGGGACGGAAGTGTGTAACAGGAAGTCGGAGAAGCGCGTAAGCGCAATTTTGTAAAATTTAAATCGATATTATGAACATGACATATTATTATTTTATGTGACATATTGTGTCATCAATTTAATATGTCAAATGTCTTCTTATTGAGTATTTACTGCATTTTGTAAATTTAAAATCGATATTATTAACAAGACATATTATTAATGTGACATACTGTGTCATCATTTTGATATGTCAAATGTCTTCTAATGAGTATTTACTGCATTCTCTTTTTGATTTGTAAAAAATATACGTCATTGTTAATTCTATATTTTATTTTCGGACTTCTTGGCGGGAAAGTGAAGAGTCATGCCTGCGGTTTTGTTTTATTTTCTAAAATTTGTGATAAGTCGAATATTAATGTGAAATAATGGTGGATTATTAACCATTAAGTGTTCGTGAGTGCGCATGAGTGTTGGCAAATGAAACAAAACAGTGCAACATCACTTTTCAAATTCTCTCAAGAAGTCTGCGTGAGGACTTAGTAAAGCCCCACATCTTTACTGAGATACTCGAGGGTTTGGGGGGTAATATCATTTCTCACTTCCCATTTCTATTATCATTCATCATCATCAATATTTTTTATTTATGTATTACATAAGAAGATAGAACGAACGAATAGGCTTGATGGATTCATCCGGAGCTGTAAAACAATACAAAAAAAATAAATATATATTCTATTTTCTATTGTAATATTATTTCAAAAGGTGACATGTCAAATGTTACACATCATATGCGACTACTGTAAGGCTCGTAAGTTTTTTTTATTTAGGTACAGTTAGCACGGCAAATGATTCCATTCCACCGGATGTTAAGTAGAAATAGAATCCAGACACGAAAACAACTGGGTAGTGCAGCGTGAAAAGAAACGCAGCATCTGTGACCCTCACTCTGCCCGCGAGGCGCTTCTTCACGCCTCGTTTGAAGGACCCCACATCATAGGAAAGAGTCTCCAAATTTCTTTATGCACGATGGAATATTTGAGACAGTGAAATAAATGTTTTTCAAGTTCGTACCTTAGAAGGCACCTTAATTGGTTTTTAAAATGTATGTTTACATCGATGTGGTTTGTGTCAATTATTTTCGAACCTTGTAATCCCACGGCAAACCTTCATGCTTAATGCTTATTGGTTCGATGTTACTTATTTTTCAAGTTGGTATGCGATACCACAATATAAGATAAGATAAGATAAAATTGTATGTATGTTCTTAAAACCGACACAATGTTTTATCATGTGTTTTGGTCACCGTGCCGGAATGCAGCCTCTGCAAAAGTAGCTCAGTTCCTTAGCTATAACGTTGCTATAACGGTAACATACGGTTTGCCATAAATTATAAGCCCCCCACACAATTACTTAGTACGTTATCTGTTCCATTGCCACGATCGTCGTGCGGATGATAAATAGAGCTATTCAATCGTGGGGATGCTGTTAAATGGACTCCTTTTGTGAAATAAATTGGAAATTATAACGTACATTAGAATAATGAAGCAGTCGCTATCAAATGAAATCCTATAACTTGTTTAGTTAACCTATAATTAAGCTATATACAGCGTGTGTATTCCATACGATCCTAAATATTAACATACGATACATTTAAGCAGTATTAAGAGGTACAGTAATAAATTTTAACAAATACTTTCAATAATTAAGCGTAATGATTTTTTTAAGTTTTCCCGGCTAGCAATGTAATGCAAATATTGAGATGACAATTTTGACACTTTTATTAAAGTGCTTACGTAGACGACTTGGTTATTTGAATACGTTGCGTGACGAATTAATTTGTATGAAAAAAAAATGTTCTCTTTTGTTAACTTAATGTACCAATTTACGTTAATTAGGGTCTTATCTAACTGCCCTTAAAATATAGGATCGTATGGAATACACACGCTGTGTATGTGCCATATGTCGAATAATGATGGCGATTCACCATTATTCTCGGAAATTGTAAGCTATGATAGAATATAGGCGATAGTGATAACTTGTAACCGAAAGCTTATTCATTGCTTACAAAGTTTAAATGATTACTTTCCTTTTCTCGCCATTGATTAATTTACTGTGGTAATACAAAGATACCAAATGACATTGGTACCGCATCAGGACAGTTCCTAGCTGATCACTGATCTTGACATTGATACCGCTTCAGGACAGCTCCTAGGCGACCACTGCTCTTGACATTGGTACCGCATCAGGACAGTTCCTAGGTGATCACTGATCTTGACATTGATACCGCTCCAGGACAGTTCCTAGGCGACCACTGTTCTTGACATTGGTACCGCATCAGGACAGTTTTTAGGCGATCACTGCTCTTGACATTGGTACCGTTCCAGGACAGTTCCTAGGCGACCACTGCTCTTGACGACTCACGGGCAAGAACCCGCCATGAGGTGTAAAAGACTTTTACTGCTTTGTATCTTTTTAAACTATTGTGGTCACTTAAATTTGATTAAATTATGAACGGTACCTATCCTTACCATGTTTTTATTGTTTGTGTGTATACGATATTATTGCACAGTAGCATGCGCTATTATACGATTTGCGTTCAACTGTGAGTGTAGAGTGTAGAGTCGAAAGCCAATTACCGATTCCAGTGAAAAGCGACTTAGGAAATTGGTTCGAGTGTCGAGCGCAAAGAGCATTTTGTCTGCTCTTTTACGTCCTTGACTTCCTAGACTGCAAAACGACGCCATCTTGATAATAACCGTCGCTTGTTTGTCGGCATCAGCATTTTTTATATTGTTAGAATTTTTGTATCTACAATATTCCAATATCCATTGAAACACGAATCAAATATCTGCAACCGAAAAGATCACAGCAAATGGACATTGGTTCCGGGCCACATTCACGCATTAAATGGGTTTTTCATCAGCGCACAGCCACAAAATAAGGAGACTGCCGAAGGTAAGCTTCATACAAATACGCACGAGCAACGCACGCATAGACAACCTCTCACGGACGCGGATCTCACAACTGCGCTCGGGCGTGCAAGCGGTCTAGCGTGCGTTGCTCGAGCGCGGTATGTATTAAACTTGCCTTCTGGGTCTTTATTTGTGGCGCAGCCGTCGTGGTCCGTCCGCGCCAACGCACGGGTGTGTATCAGCTGCCATGTGTTTCCGTCAAATTGCGTCCGAATCACGGAGAATAACTCCTTATTGGCAGTTGTGCGATGTGTCAGGCATCGGCAACTGCGAAGGCCGATCACGAGTGAGTCGAGGCGGAATCTGGACAAAGCTTATTTCGACGACCTAATTATGGGACGGATGACGTTTCGTTTGAGGGTAGAATAAGGAAAAATGCGTCTACCCGTAAACTCTTTTTATGTGGGTTTCTTTTCTTACAATAGCGGCAAATTGCGTTTATTTATTTAACCTCTTTATTTTATTTTCTTTATTTAAGGACCATTAAAAGTGGTAAGTATGTAAGTTATTAAAGTTTGTTAAGGAGTCATCGCCTCATTTGCAACATCTGCTACCTACTTTAAGAGCCCAATTTAAACCTTCATGATTTAGCGCATGGAAAACACCTCTCTGTAGGTAGCCCATTCCACAACCAACAGGTCCGCGAAAGGAACGGGTTTTGTAGTGCCAGAACTTCTTTAGATAACAAAGGAGTGTGGATTCACCCCGCAGCAGCAGAATCGGAACCAAAGAAGCATCTTTGGCAAGAAAAGCGATAGTAGTACTTGTAACAAATCACTTCACTGCATAGAAGCAGTGGGCTGGCAGGGGCGCCATGAGATGTGTGGCGTCGGGAGACGAAATAACACAACGGATGTCGGTTCTCAACTGATTGCTTTATTGAGAGAAAACAGGGTTTTTATAGAAACGTTACTATATATACCTATATATATACCTTTGTTTACAGAACAAAGAAAAGTATGAGTTTCTAGTTCTTAGTATTCGATCACTTGTTTACATATTTACCCTATATGGAGCACATGTTGATTTATAACGAAACAGCATTGTCTTTGTGAGTCATTGCATGATGTTATGGTGTGACGTGGCGCACTCTACTAAAGAGGGTTTTACAGTGTCGGCAACGCAGAGTATCTTAATGTTGCAAATGCTCTCAGTATGATGTTTTCCAATTAACCAGTAGAATGAATAAAGCAGGGGAAAATAGCCAACTTAATTAATATGCAGTTCGCGTGTGCATCCAATAATTACTGTCTCACATTGTTACTAATATCCTATTTAAAATTAATTATCATCATATAACAACGTTCTAAATATTGACGTGGTTTTAGTAACTACAAATGGCCGCCGTAATTCGGTCTCTATAATTATCGGAGGTTGGGTCGTGATTTTGACAGTTGTATGCATGTGTGGGGACCCGACGTCGTGTCTCCACAGTGTTTATTCAATCGCTTACCGCAAGTTAAGGTGACCCAGAATGTAAGCTTAATACATACCGCGCTGGAGCAACGCACACATAGACCGCTTGCACGGACACGGATCTCGGAGCAGCTCGGGGCAGACCGAGCGCTGCAGCTGTTGCGCGATTCCGTGTCCGCGAGAGGTTGTCTATGCGTGCGTTGCTCGAGCGCGTCTGTATGAAGTTTACCTTCTGTATAGTCTACTTATTTTGTGGGCTTACAGTCTGCATATATTATTATCGATTGAACTTGTCGCCAACTTAGCTGACACGATATTTTTAAGCTTTGGCGTTCCATTATAAACACAAAATACTATAAAGTCTAGAAATTAATCGCCAGCTAGTGTAGTGTATCAAGAATACAAAGTTCATACTACATACAACACTAGTTTTTTTTTAATCGTTATGTATATGACTTATTTATCACTGACATAAAATAATGCAGTAAACGTTTTGGCATCTGGCAAAAAGAAAATTCGCAATTATTGTAACGAAACAACTTCTTAAGCCATACCGAATCCAAAGAAACTTTCTGCTACCTTTAAAGCCTCTCGATGTTGAAATGTTATTAGTAGGATCACTAGTCATAATAACTGTTAGATCTCTGTTAAGTTCTCTTATCAAATACATTGTAATTAAATAATTATGGATTGTTAATGATGTGAATGATGTTTGCAGCCTTGACTAGGTAAACTGTTTTAAATAAAGTTGAAAATTTAGTTATTGGAGCACTCAAGTAGGTACTTTTGAAAAATATTTTTTAAACCTTTTAATTGAATGCAGAATTGTTGTGCAATAATGATATTATACAATACTCTAACTAAATAATCTAAATAGTCTAAAAACTATACCTAAACTATATACACGAGTAGATGACAATTTATAATGAATTGTGATGTTAGGTACGTACAGTCAGATCAGTAAGCCGTGAATAATGCGCTGCTGGTTTTGCCGTAACTTATTTAACCTAAAATCATTGTAACACATAATTATGATCGTAAGTCCGTGTATTGTACCCAATTTTTTTGTTTTAATCCTGAATACTCAACTTTTAAATTATCTTGACGTTCCGATTCTGGTATGCAGAATCGGGACAATCGTGACTCACGTTACTGATTTCCCCATAGTCCTGAAACTGAGACTATAGGAACACTATATTTTGATCAGTAGAATTGAATCCCAGATTTGTGGTGCCGGGCAGTGTGGCGCTGCTACACGGTAACAATAGGCCAATTTGGGAGGCTTGCCGGCGCGAGAGCGGCTACTGTGCGGGAACTAACTTTGTCACATACATAACGGGTTATTGAGCAAGGCTCTTGCTCATCCATTATTAGCATCGTTTACAAAGATGCATGATTTAATTAGGAGATTAATACGTTGGAGCTCTTGTATAGCATTTCATGATCTGTAATTAATTACTGTTCAGATAGTTTTGAGTTAATTATAGACCGATCCCGGTACCGGATAGTAATCTAAAGAGCAAGGAACCTTGGTGGTACGTTGTCATTTCAGTCTTAAAGTATGAAGATGAACTTGTTTTCTTTCGACGTATCTGCACGGCGTGTGATATACTAATCGCACATTCTGAAATTCGTTTGTAAAGGGTCAGCTTCAGAATCAAGAACAGGCATTTTATAAATAATAATTATTGTATATTGGTCTATATTATCTTCTTACATAAAAGCCACCATCACCACCACCACCATCTAAGTGGTTGACTAATCACAACTTCTTTCTGCAGACTTGAAATTTGTTATATGATCCCCACACTCCCGCTAAGAAAGGATTTCTATACCGCCTCCGGGTCCCGGAATACGGGTATGCACAGGGCTAGTACCTAATAATGATTAAAACCAATATCTTATTTGTAATTGTCATCTGCCTATGGTTATTCATTATTTATTTTTATTGTTAATACTTTTTTAGTAACATTAATGTACTGGCTATAAATGATATTTCTATTTAAATTCCTATTATAAAAAATCACACCTTATAGCTCAACAGTTTGTCGCCATCACACAATCCACACACATGCCACCGAGCTGGGATCTCTGGCGGGGTGCCATCACGTCAGACGACCGCTGTATCTTTATTTACATCAATTGGAATAGTCTTCTCTCTAAGAGATTAACTCAACTATGTGACCCGTCTTCGCTTTTATTATAGTAGGCAAATGACTCCGCTCCACCTGATGTTAAGCATGAAGCGGAGTCCAGATGCGAAGTCAGCTAGTGGAGCAGAGCTGAATCTTAATATTAAAAAAGTTAAATAACAGCCTGCATGCTGGCCTACACGCAGTGCGGCAGCCCTCCGACAAGGTCGACCAAGGAGGACGATCTGGTAAAGGTCGCGGGAAGCCGCTGGATGCGAGCACCACAAACCGGCCGTTGTGGAGGTCTTTTTTGATTAACCATGAGGTTGCTAACCTAATAAAATAAAAAAAAAACCTAACCAAAGGCGGATTGGTGATCTGATCACAAACCCAGGCTATGCGTCGAAAAATACGCAACACACTTTGACCATCCCTGGAATCCCAAAGAATCCAAGACCTTCGGATATCGGACCGCTTTGCCATTCGGTCACTGAAACGTCTTAATATTAGAATGAGTCGCATGTAAAGTAGCTCGGTGATTGGCGCTCGACCCTCATCAGCCGCTGTGCCGATTACACAAAGATCGGTGACGGTGCCGCCGGTGGGGGGCAGACGGCGGGGCATTAGCCGGGGCACTCCGAGATAAGACCGAGGCGGTTTAACGACGCTTGTATTGCGGCTTTGGGCTTTAGAGGCGATACCATTATTAGGGGGTTTGTTTGGTTATAACTTTGTCAGTGATGCTTGTATTTTAAATGTAGGCTTCGCTTTTCGGAAAAACCTTCCTGCCGCTGTGTGATAATAATTGGTTTTCATATTGCCATACAACTTATTTGCTGTTACTCGTAGTAATAATTAAATATTTGTACAAACCAGCACCTATCATTTCAATTCTTAAATTGGGTTTTTGAATAATTGACTTTTTAAAACTACCCAATGGTGGCTGTTTTTAATTTGGCATGTCTTTCTTTATACAAATAACGCCGCGCTGGTAATAAACAAACAAAAACACTACGACGAGGCGGTTAGTCATTTGCACTTACAAGTTTAACTCAACTTTACTGTCGTTAGTTTTTAGGTTCCGACCGCGGCGCGGGCCAGCCTGCGTGAACTTTATATTTTTGGTTGGAATAAAAAGCATGTGGCACCCTGGAGCACTCCAATTGTCTCTGTACTGTGGAAATCACGTCGACTCGTTGCTAACACGTGAAGCAAGGACAAACGAACAAACTTTCTCATTTACAATATTAGTTAGTGTATGTTGCCGAAATGCTTCAGTCGTGTTAACATTAACACAGCATTAATAATGAGCTTGGAGTGTGAGCGCATAAATAAAGCCGGCCGGTCGCGCCGCATAGATTTGTTGATGAAAGCTTGGCCACGAGCCACGCCGCGATCGGGACGCTTAATTAACTGCGACGGAACTCGGGACTAGGCAACCCTGTTAATTACTGGCCTGCGAAGGCTCCCGCCTTTGTGCGGAGCGTCGGTTTGATAGCAAGTTTGTCCGGACAACTCGCCGAAAGTACTGGAGTACTCGAGAGTTTGTTTTGCTTAGAAATTATAAGGATGCGATTCAATGGGAAATTATTTTGGGTATGATTGTTTCACGAACTTTCTTTCTATTAATTGTAAAGTTAAATAAAACTCATTGACTTCGCAATAACATACCTACATGATGCTAAATAAACAAATAAAATTAATAAGTCAAAACTATAAAAACTGTAAATATATATCATTGACGGAAAACGAACATAATGTGACATTACTAAATATTTGATATAAAATTAAACTGGAAATTGATACTATTGACTACAACAAAAAAAACATTACTAAAGATAAAACAAAATATTCCAAAGAGAATATTATATAAAGATAAAATGAATTTATTGAGCCAAATAAAAGGAACAATTCCTTATTATTTTAATAAACAATACCAAAAGTCGCATAATATTGCCTAACAGCAAATATTACACACCAAACAAAACTTACAAAAACAAAAAAAATGGAAAGATTCCTTATTACTTCAAAAATAAAAATCCTTCGGCAGATATGAACAAAAACACTTTTTTTCGAGACAAGCGACAATCTTATTCTCTACTGTTTTCCTTAAAAGATTTGCAGTGTACTAAAAAAAAAGATCAACTTGAAATTGCACTTACTAACCAATTTAAAGCTAGTAAAAGAACCATGGATATAATATGTCTGTCTATTTATCTATCTATCTATTTATTTTTAATTACTTCATTGCAATATTAATTGACAAATTGTAGTACCTAGATTAATAATAAGTATTTCTATTGACATTTCTTTACATAATTATTTAAATTAAAAGTTTGCATATATGTATGTAGGTATGTTGATTACAAAATTTTATTCTGTATAGACATTTACATGCCTACAAAATTAAGGCAGAATAAAGTTGAGCTTGCTCAACATTGTCATCTCAATGTACCGTACACAATATTGTGCTAATAAATGTTTGACTTTGACTTTGAAAAATTAAGTAGGTACTTCTTAAATCCAATATTTCTGACGCTGTTCAAGAAAAAGAGAAAAGTAATACTCTTTCTAAGTTTTTTGGTGGTTTGTTCTCAGTACAATGTTTCGCGCAGTAGTAGTTACACAATCTCTTTATTGAAAAAAATAAATAAAATTTAAACACTGAAAAAAGACGACAACCTCAGGCGGGAATCGAACCACGCACCTTCCGCATTCCGGGCGGCTGCCTTAACCACTTGGCTACCGAGGTCTGGCTTTCACCCGTCGAAATTTTTCAGTGCTTGATGCTTATGTTTTTTAGTCAACATTGCTAAGCATGATACGGATGACGTTGTGAACTTGTGACCGGCCTTCTATAATAATGGTAGCCTATTTTCTGTACTCCGAAAAGCCAGCCATATAGTAGTCCATATATTGTAGATTAATCATGAAATAGCTGTGACCCGCGGCTATTCCCGCGCTCTTTGAAGTATGCCTCGTCGACATTTTGTCGTGTCCACGTGCAGCCTTTGTCGGCAGCCCGTTGTGCGCTGCATCTGTGCAAGCAGTTACTGCGATCCAGTGCGCCCGGAAAAAGCCAAATGAAAAGTACGAAATTTTAATAAAGGTCAGATATTTTTTTTCGACCAATAATTTAACTGGTATTCAATGTTATGCGACAAATTGTCGTCAAAAGTTAAATAACTGGTTGAATTTCCAAATATCGCAATAGATTATTAAAACCAAGCCAACAACACCAAACCACAAGACCAAAGACATTGCAAGCTCATTTAACGTTAAACGTAACCCAATATAACCAATCACCCAATTAAATAAATAAAATAAAAATAAAACAATAAATGATATGAAAGTTACAAATTAATTATGGGACGACCATCGCCTAAGTCTCCATGTGATCATAGACGAATCGAAACGTCAGAATAAACTAATAGGTATATAAAATCAAACGCGACTTAATTCTTAATAAGTGTTTCGCAGTTAGACCGGCCTTTGCGACAGCTGCTCAACCTCAGCACTCGCAGTCCGGGCGCGTCAACCACTGCGCCATCGCGCTCCTCCAAAAAACTTACAAGCATCATACTCGAAATCCAAGACCGCCCTGATTTAACATTCAATATATCGGTATAATGATTTTCATATTTATTTAATCGCTTCAAACTTGCAATATATGTAAGGCAGTGTTGTGTATGCGTCATGGCGCGGCTGCGTCCCGCCCCTCCACCTGTCACCGAAAATGTGCAACGTCCTTGACGTCGATTAAACAGTGCGTTTAGAACTATCGGTTGTTTCACTTGTCCCGTCCGCATACCTAACAGTGGCGACGAGTTACTGCTACCCACGCTATTTAACATTGAAAGTTAAAGTTTTAGTTTATACGATGTCCGGGCTATTTGGAATATTAAATAGTTTCGACCACAATATTCAAACGTGGAATACGTATAAAAATAGGTTGTTGCAATATTTTGTTGCGAACGACATTGAAGCGAAGGCGGATCCGACGGGTAGAAAACGGAAAGCTATTCTTCTTAGCGCACTCACCGAACAAACATACAAGCTAGTAGAGGACTTAGCGCTGCCTAAAGAGATTGGAGAAGTACCCTATGATGACATTCTTGCATATTTGGACGACCATTTCACGCCGAAACGTATCGGATTTGGCGAACGACATAATTTCTACGCAGCCTCACAACAGGCCGGCGAGTCGCACAGGCAGTGGGCAGCTAGATTGCGGGGACTGACTGCTCACTGCGGATTTTTGAACTTGGAAGAGTCGCTTCGAGACAAGTTCATCATGGGCATGCGACCAGGCACGGAGAAGGAAAAACTTTATGTCCAGGATCTGGGTAATCTGACGTTGGCGAAGGCCGTGGAGTTAGCTGAGAGCCTGTGCGGCGCCCGAGCGGCGGCCGCGGCGAGCGCGACCAGCCCCGCCCCGGTGGGATCATCGTTCGAGGTGTACCAAATATCGAAAAAGAGCAACGCCAAAACCGTAGGGAAAGTAAAGTGTAAAATCTGTGGGTACTCTAATCATAAAGAGGCCGAATGCAAGTTCGCAAATTATGTGTGTAGGCTGTGTCACGTTAAGGGCCACTTACGTAGAATGTGCACGAAAGTGAAGTACGTGGAAGTGGACGGCGGTGACAACGGCGGGGACGACGATGACGGTAACGTTTTTTTTATTCGTTCAGTTCGGGGCGAACCGATGGTGGAAACAATTTTTATTAATGAAATGCCATTTAAATTCGAGATAGATAGCGGCTCCGCAGTTTCGGTTATTTCCGAGAAATACTACACAACTCATTTTATTAATGTGCCATTGTCATCACCATGTAAACGGTTGAAAACTTATAACGGCAAAAATATTAGTTGTATAGGTATGTGTCACGTGACTGTGTCTTACGCGGGTCAAACGCATGACCTCGACTGTTACGTGGTCCGCGAGGGCGGCCCGCCACTTTTAGGCAGAGATTTTATTTCTAAGTTCAAGTTACACTTGACGGCAGTAAATTATTGTCATGAAAGTGAGTTTTCGCTCGAAACCATCCAACGAGAGTATTCTGATTTATTTTCGGACAAACTAGGAACTTTTAATAAATATAAAATTAAACTGCAGTTAAATAATAAAGCGAAACCAATTTTTTTTAAAGCGCGGCCTGTTGCTTTTGCTCTGCGAGAAAAGGTCGGGGGCGAAATTAATAGATTAGTGAGTTTAGGTATTCTTGAGCCCGTTGAGCATTCGGAGTACGCGTCGCCAATCGTCCCGGTGTTAAAACGCAACGGCTCAATTAGATTGTGTGCGGACTATTCCGTAAGTTTGAATAAACAGTTGGTTGTGGAACAGTATCCACTCCCAACCATCAAAGAATTATTTTCAAAACTCCACGGGGGAGAACAATTTAGTAAATTGGATTTATCTATGGCATACAATCAATGCGTTCTAGATGAGGAGTCACAACGGCTCACATGCATTAACACACATCGCGGCTTGTTTAAATTTACGCGCTTAGTGTTCGGTTTGGCCTCAGCACCGGCAATTTTCCAACGAGCCATGGAAAATGTGCTATCAGGGTTAGATGGAGTTTTATGCCTGTTGGATGACATTTTGGTCACCGGTAAAGACAAATTAGATCATTTAAATAAGCTACGTGTGGTATTAAAGCGTTTACAAGATGCAGGGTTAACTGTTCAAAAAGAAAAGTGTGATTTTTTTAAAGACCAAATTAGTTATTTAGGCTATATAATTACGAAAAATGGTTTACAAAAGTCACCGGACAAGGTCAAGGCCATGGTTGAAGCCCCTATTCCGGCGAATGTCAGTCAATTGCAATCGTTTTTAGGGTTTGTAAATTATTACCGTAACTTTGTGCCTAACGCTTCTTCAGTCCTTAGCCCGTTATATGATATGTTAAAAAAGGGTAGCAAGTGGAATTGGACTAAAGAACATAGTATAGCTTTTGGTCAGATAAAAAAAATATTAACTTCAGACCAAGTGTTAGCTCATTTTGATCCGAAGGCGCAACTAATTTTAACGGTGGATGCTTCACCAATGGGGTTGGGTGCCGTTTTGTCTCAGATTGATGCAAACGGTGTCGAAAGACCCATATCGTTTGCGTCACGAACTTTGAACGCGGCTGAAAAGCGATACGCCCAAATTCAAAAGGAAGCGACTGCAATCGTCTATGGGGTACGACGTTTTCATCAATATCTATACGGCAGGTCAGAACCGTTCATACTACGTACGGATCATAAGCCACTAGTGTCGATATTTGGTCCATACAAAGGTATTCCTGAAGTATCCGCTAATAGGTTGCAAAGATACGCGATATTTCTTAGTGGTTACAACTTTAAAATCGAATATGTCCGCAGCGCTGATAACAGCGCGGATTATCTGTCTCGCGCGAGCCTTCCTCCCGCGGCAGACTGGGTGGGCGGGGCGTGCGGGCGCGCCGCGGACGGTGTCGGCCGCGGCGGCGCGACGCCGGCGCCGCTCGGTCACGCCGCGGCGGACAGCGTCGAGAGCGCGCGCACCGAGCCCGAGCGGTGTGACGGCGGCGCTAGCGCCGAGCCGCCCGATCGCGCAACCTATATGTGTTTCGTTGTAGACAACAGTATGCCAGTCACATTAAGTAAATTGCGCGAGGAGACAGAGAGGGATGTTACTCTCAGATGTGTTATGTCTTACGTTTCTAATGGTTGGCCGTCTAAAGTTAGTGATGTTCGACTGAAACCATTTCATCTTTGTAGGTCGCAGCTGTCCATTGAGAGTGGTTGTATTATGCGAGGGCACAAAGTAGTCATACCGGAGAGGTTATATAAAGTTATACTAAAAGAGTTACACACCTCACACTTGGGTATAGTTAAGACAAAAGCGGAAGCTCGGTCTAGATTTTGGTTTCCGGGTATTGATCAAGCTTTGGAAAGAATGATAAGTGAATGTGAAGTGTGTATCCAACTGCGGCCGTCACCTCCTAAGGCCCCTCCCTCACACTGGGAATTTCCCTCGTTGCCATTCGAAAGAATACACGTAGACTTTCTGGGTCCAATTAAGGGTTGCGTATACTTAGTCATAGTTGACGCACACAGTAAATGGGTGGAAGTCTACAATATGAAACACTCAACTACGACTAACGCGGTAATAGATAAATTATGCGATTTTATATCGAGATTTGGAGTTCCGAAGACGATAGTGAGTGACAATGGCACATCTTTTTGTTCAATGGTTTTCGAACATTTTTGTACAGCAAATGGTATTTCACATATGACTTCACCGGTATATCACCCGGCCAGTAATGGCCAAGCCGAGAGTTTCGTAAAAATAGTAAAAAAAGGCATTAAATCTTGTCTTATGTCAAATTGTACTGGGAGAGATACCACTTTAAAGTTGCTTAAGTATCTTAAGGATTATCGCAACTCGGTTCACACCACCACCGGGTTGTCTCCCGCTGAGATGATTTTTGGGCGAAAATTAAGGTCAAGATTAGATTTAATAAATCTTAATGCGTCGTCGCCGCCTTTGTCACCAACCGCAACTAACCATATTAAAAATAAGCAGTGTTTGCAAACTAAGATACAAGGTAAAAATAAAACAAAAACATTTAGAAACAATGATAATATATTGTACAAAAAATTCTTTAACAATAATAATTATAAATGGTGTAAAGGAGTAATACAAAAGAGACTAGGCAAAGTGTTGTACTTAGTAAAAGATAATTTTAATTCCCAATGTCACGTAAGACATGTAAACCAATTAATGTTATGTAAAGGGACATATAGTGACTTCAATACCAAGAATGACTCACCTGTGGGGACATGCTCCCTGCTACCGCCACTCTCTACGCCTCCGCTGCCGTCGCCGTCGTCGCCGCCGCCGTTGCCGCCGCCGTCGTCGTTGCCGTCGTCGCCGTCGGCGCCGTCGTCGCCGTCGTCACCGTCGTCGTTGCCGCCGCCGTCGCCGAGGACACTCTCCGCACCGCTTCAGGAAAGCTTACCTGGTTCCGCGACACACTCGCAGGTTTCAGACCTCTTGTCGCCAGTCGAGAGCTCCCCAATTGCAACGGGTAGAGGGAGGAGAGAGGAAATCATTGAGCCAAGAACGCCAGAGTACGAGAGTGCGGGTGAGTCTCAAGAAATTGAAGAAACGGTGAGAATTACTCAAAGACACAAACGTCCCTGTTTTGACTCTGACTGAATCCTATAAAATGTATGTAACGTTTAATAGGGGTAGGGATTGTTGTGTATGCGTCATGGCGCGGCTGCGTCCCGCCCCTCCACCTGTCACCGAAAATGTGCAACGTCCTTGACGTCGATTAAACAGTGCGTTTAGAACTATCGGTTGTTTCACTTGTCCCGTCCGCATACCTAACAGGCAGGTTGTTACATTTGTATAATACTTATAATAATAGGATCGTTTCAAGTGTGTCGCAATCGTAACCGTTAAACTTAGACAATAAAACCGCCGCCTGTCTTATCTATGTTAAACTGTGTTGGTGCCACCGACTGTGGGCTGTGCCAACATCGTCAAAACAAGCCTGATGACATCTAAATTGGAGTATTGTTAATCCGCGCTGCCGACGGAGCCATAAACCACGCGACGACGGCTCGGCGCTCGCCACTAATGGCGGCATTTGTCAGCGTCCGGTAGCGGCCGATACTTAACGCGGGTTCGATGCTCGGCCTGCCCATGATAGCGGATTGAATGGATGGTCGCTCCCTTCACCACTGAAGAAAGACGTCAAGCAGCATTGTTTTACAACTAAAGGTGTTTCAGTTTGAAAGGTTTTAGATACAGTGACAATACTTGAAATCTTACGCGATTTACACCTGGACTCCGACCGCACGGGTCGGATTGTTAGATGCGATCATTAAAATTTCATCATTGTAATACTAACCTACATCTCACAAATAAATAGTTCTGATTCTGATAGCCGTCGCTGCGTAAGTAAGTGCTATGGTGGGGACCTTGTACCAGAAAAATAACGAGAAAACCCGTTTACCGTGCAGTTCACAATATATAATTTGAGTGTCACGATTAATAAAATTATATTAGAAAAGCAGGGTCTGCGAACATTTCAAACGTATCGTTCTCGATTGCTTTTACAACAGTGGCCGTCGTTGACCGTTACGTGTCACGAAACGGCCGCGGCCTGTCAATCCGGCGAGCCTTCCGAACGCCTATTATTTATGAATGTTAATAGGACCGATGCGAACTACAAACGGCTGTATAGACGCCGTATAGACACTGTATAGATGTTGTATAGACGGTACTAAACCAATCCCGGGTGAGTTATTTGCCGTCGTCGCTCCACAGTCAGAACTGCCAACGGCACGTTATTTATTTGCTAATTAGCTGCAGAGGTCCCGCATTCAATTTTCAGCTAATACACTCGTTTTGTGCTCGATTAGGTTGATGGTTGGTTGTTCGAATTCTTTCTGGCTTAAATTCTTACCGATCGACACTGATAAACAGAGTATAAGATTCATTTAAATGAAGTTTACATGACGGGAACAAAACACGAAATATCTTTTCTCAGCTTTAAAATGTTCCGCGTAGATACCGAAATACCGAAGTCATCCAAAATTTTAGGTGCTATATAAATTTTAAAAAAGGCACGTTTTTGACAAACTGAGAAGTGTTTCGACTGTTCTTCTTTTTCACGGCCAATTCAGAACTGCTCTTCAGTGAAGTGTTCACCGTTTCCTCTGCATCTCTGGTTCAGCACGTAGCTCCAGCACCTTATGAGGCGCGTTATCTTTGCTCGCGGACATCACGCACGAGCTCTGGGGATATCTCGCTAGCATACGCATTGAAATGAATCTTTATATGGTCTTTATATGATCTATTCGTTTTTAATTTACATATTACTTTTTTGTCCTGTTTTTTTTTTAACTTTCCGCGGTCACAGGAACACTAAATGTCGGTCGTTTAAAAATAGTAACATACTGGTAATGGCATCAGTGTGTGATAGTACCAGTTATCATAATTTTTTTCGTTTCTAAGCCATGCTCCGACATACATGTTACACACAGATTAAAACTGTTTCCGAGTCTCCCATTGTGGCCGTGCATGCATCGCAAATAAAAAGCGATGCATCACGATAGTAATCTAATGCATTCAGGATTGCATTCATGTCCAGCAAAGGTTGGGCCCTTCGTCCATAAATAACTCGTTCTTTATTTATTGTTTCATTTCCAACTTATCGAAGCGTTGCGTTTGCACTATGCGTTTGTACCCATACTGTTTTATATTTTATGTCACAACGGGAAAGCATTTGGCCTTCGTCGCACCTGATGTTAAGTGATGATAGGGACGAAGGCGGAAGCGCACTTCACCAGGAAACCTCAACTACTACTACAAAATACTGAGGCACTGCCTTCTTTATCTCTAACTTTCGGAACACAAAAATGCAACCATCAATTAGTGATTGGTGGTAGCTAGTTCGACGGACTTAAAACAAGCCGTTCCACCAATCACACCGAGTGCAAACATCGAATCGAACTAGAGATCTCTGGGTCTAAAGACCGGTGGTCTTAACCACTAGACCACAGAGGTGGTTAACTATTCAATACTTCATATCATCACTGAAAAGGCAACTTTACTTAAACGCCAAAATGCTATTTCGAGGAAAACGCATTTAAAGAAAAAAAAATCATATCTTTTTACTTTATTATCCGAATTTGATCAAATAACTTGATACTTGATAATATACTTATTTTTTTTATTATTTTAATTAATGTGCTGTATATCTATTTGAAGTCTATTTTCAGACCTCATTTCAGAGTAGGCCAGAGTTACTTTAACGCTGTCAAGTAAATTTTCATTCCAATTAAAAAGTACTGATAGCACAATTTTTAGAGAAATAGAAGTACGATAAAATTCCTTTAAGTTTATCTATACCGCTATGCTGGTGAGCTAGAGTTACTTCCGGGACATATTCCATTTTCATCTGTATAGCAAAAGTACTTAAGAATTGATCAGAGTAAGTACGACGTAAGAGACTAATGATACTTTGGATAACCACCATTAAAATACTGATGGCTTTGGTTTATTTAATAATTCTAATGCGACAATGCTTTTAATACAGCAGAAGGTAAATTGTACTTATTTTTTTTTAAATTTCTACCGCCGGTCACTTGTAAAAAAAAGGACGAAAAGCGTGTCATTTGAGTGTAAATAAAAAAATTATCGCCTTTTTACGCGTTACTGAAACGCCAAAAAAGTGCTCCGGTTGCGATGTTTCCTCGATAGATCGACGCAGAAAAATTCGCTGATTCCGTATATTTATATGAGTCAATGTGGCCCATTTGGCGTTTCAGTAATTTTGCCTTTCCAGTGACGATATTCATTATTAGTATGTCGGGCCATCGCTGCCTTTAAAGCAGCCAGGTACGTGGCGTTACGAGCTGCCGGCAACTCGTTCCGCATTTTATTACACGTATAACGCTCATTATTGGATTCCTTTAATTAATGCCAAGAGGATTATGTTCGAGCGTTTATTGATCGGGGTTGATTATATCTTTAGTGGAGTCTCGAGAGGATACTGGTAGCAAAACAAAACCATTTGAGTGTTCTTAAACTCTTCTCCTTTTTTTAATGCATTTCCGAAACCAGCAGGTCTTAACCACCTTTGTGGTCTAGTGGCTATGACCACTGGTTTAGACTCAGAGGTCCTGGGTTCGATACCCTGCACACATACTGGGGGTAAATATTTGTGTACTCAGTTTGGTTGGTGGAAGGGCTGGTTTGCCTTCCTGGCTAGCTTCCACCAACTTATTTAAATATATCGCCTTAAATAACATCAATGTTTGTAGCATTGTTGTATTCCGGCAGCTAGAGAAAAAAGGTCGATTCCCGGAAGAGCAAAATTGTATGGTGACATAAGCGTAACCAATTATACCTAATTGTATGGTGACATAAGCGTAACCAATTATACCTAATTGTATGGTGACATAAGCGTAACCAATTATACCTAATTGTATGGTGACATAAGCGTAACCAATTATACCTAATTGAGTCGTTGATGCTTTGTATGTATGTTAGCTTATGTATGTTGTTTACTCAATGTCGAAGCCTGCTGTGCTTATTATGAGGTATTTTAGGTAAAGCAAAGAGCTCAAAGACCAATCTTGGACGTGTCTCCGCTATTAACAGAATGCAATCACAATATAACCGTTTGTCACGTTCGTCTGTAACAGCTTCATATTTTTTATTCGTTTTGTTTTTTCATTAGTTTATTGATGACCTCGATGTCGCAATTGTTAACGCGCCCAGTCTGTGATTGCTGAGGTTAAGCAACTTTGGCAAAGGCCGGGCATCGGATAAGTGACCAAGAATTTATCATCTCCGGGCTTCGGAAGATACGTAGAGCCGTTGTTCCGCCTGCATTAGCAGTTGTTAACAAACACCAATCCGCACTGGGCCCGCGTAGTGGTTTATGGCCCGTTCTACCTATCCATCCACTGGGAAGGCTCGTGCCCCAGAAGTGGGGACGTAAAATGAGCTGATGATGATTCGTTTTATTTTGCATAAATGTGACATTTATAATTAGTTATAGAATAATTTTGCAGATAGATAGCTTATAGTAGACCGCATAGTAATTAGTCCTTGTGACAGATGGAAATGGAGTCCTTTTAACCCGGACGCGCCGACAATTAGCGTGGCGCGTCGGCGCGGCGGCGGCGCCGGCGGCGTCCCCTCATGGGGACTCATGGAATGCTTATTAATTGTGAAAACCTACGTGTTGTTAATTTTTGTTGATCGCTTTGTTTTTGTGTCGTTCAATGTGTTTTAAAATTTTGTATCTCTCATGTAAGTGAATTGTAAATTCTATATGAGAAATAAATATCTTTAACCCCAAACTCAGCTTTAGGCGGGCCTTGTGCGCCGTGGTATTCTCCACCGGTTGACTGGTACGCTAGTTTCAGTGCAATATACCCTGCAATAACGTATGTGCCTGCTGCTGCAGTTGTTTACGCGTCTGGACTCCATTTCCACTTAACATCAAATGGGGTGGATTAATTTCCATATCTTACCTTTCTGGTCATTAAAATGTGTTTTTTTTCAAGTGAGTTCAATATGGCGGATTTTTGTGTTTTCAATCAACCAGTTAAATATTAATGGCAATGAACATTATTCACGAAATATTTAAAACTAAAACATATTTTTATTAAAACGTATTTTTCGTAAAATTGCAAACGTGTTTGAATATTGGTAATAATTAATGGCTTCTTTGCCATAATTTGCATGAGGCGTTTACCTATAGTTGGCTGTGCATTCAGTTTGAAACCACATTGCAATGTACCTAGCGAATAAGTTCCAATGTAATAGCTGTTGGTAAATCAAATAAATAAAATAAAATAAATAAAAATATACAGTTTTGAACAAAGCAATAAATTTCCAATTTTATTGTATTCTATGCTATTCTTACTACCAGTCAACCCGCTGTGAGAAAGCCCTGCTTCAAGTTATTTTTATTTGAATATAACGCTTTTAACATTGTAGAATTAGATTAGCCGGCCACTTAGCCCGACAACTCGCGTTGAATAATTAAAATACTTAAAGCGAATTAGCCGACAAAGGAAAGAGATACTGTTTGCTTGCTTGTGACTCGAAGTGAAGACGGCCAGGAACAAAAGAAAGCAAGGAAAAAAAAAGAAAATGTAAAGACAAAAGAAAACAGACAAAAGATACGTCTCGACGGTTATATGATTAGCGGGTGGCATGTCACTCAGAAAAGAAATGGTAAATATCTAAGCCGGTAAAAAATTTTGTTTTTTAAGGGTAGATTGCACTACAACTAAAGATAACTTTTAATTGCATTGACGATCCTCACTAACAGAGGCATCTAGCACAATGTGTTGCACTACACAATACTTTGCTAACGTTATAGATATAAGGGTTTGCAACCCCAAACGGAAGCAAGGAAGGAAAATGGTTTTTGAAATTTGACTATAAATCAAAATTACTAACGTTTGACTGTTACTTTTTTTTTTTTTTTTTCTTCGGTCGTAGACCGAAGTTATGGCTGTGCACTTGCACTGACTGTTACTTTGACACTGACATTACATTGACATTAGCTTTAACCAGCCAAAATTGAGATCATCGTCATTTTGACGATAGCGTTGTATGGTGCAAATCACCCAGTCTTTATAGACAAGCGCATGATTTTATTTTTTACATTTAGTGAAGATTATAATGTAATAACAATATTTATTATAATTGTTTACACGAACTCTACACATTGAAATGAAATCACTTTTACGGATCTACTCGCATTTATTTTTATATTAAAATAATACATTTTTAAAACGAACGCGAGTAGATCTGTAAAACTTTTAATAATATTTTTATTTTGATATTTTTTTTACTGAAATCATAAGAGTTAACTAAAGGTATGTTACTTGAGTGTGTGGCAGACAGTCGTATTAAAAGGAGGGTACTCACCTAGCCGACTCAACCTACTATACTATACATGGCTCGTCCACAGTCATAGCGCGTCCGCTACGACCACCCGGATCCGCAGCGCTCGGAACGATGTCACACCGGCAACATGCCTCAAATGGTAGCTAGTGCAGCGTTCATATTGATTGACAATTTCCTTTAAGGAGGGTACTCACCTAGCCGTGTAGCATGTAACGTATTTTTTTTCCTCCGAGTACTAACTTATCGGCATGGTCGTAAACGAGACCTTCTTACGTATGCTGACTGATTGGAACATTTTAGGCTGATGAGCTTGCAGAGGCGTCGCAAAGTAAATGGTATCTCCTATCTCCACATGATACTGAACGGACTCGTGTCAACCTCAATGCTTAGTAGACTTCAGCTAAAGGTTCCGACAAGATCAGTTAGGCAGCAGGTAACCTTCGTGGTGCCACTGTGCTGCACGCTGCACTAGCCACCATTTGAGGCATGTTGTCGGTGTGGCATCATCCCGAGCACTGCGGACCGGGGTGCTCGTAGCTAGATACGCTATGACTGTGGACGAGCCGTACCCAATCTAGGTTGCTACAACATCAGATACGTTACACGCTACACGGCTAGGTGAGTACCCTCCTTTACTTTACTAAGATTCAGTAACCGCTTTTTTTAAATTGTAAAAGTAACAAAATTAAGAACTTTAGGCTTATTAGGCGCGGATTTATTATGAGTATAAAATAACCTAATATCTTATAAGGTGATGAACATAAGATTTGCGCTTCAACTAATGAGAAAGATCAGACAATCTTATATCTTATCGTGTAGCGCTAACTTATCCTCCTTATTATTCAATATCGGCTCAGCCCGTATAAAGTAAGGGCAACATAGGGTCCTCGAGGATTCACGGGATCAGCCGCCGGGCATTAGCATAACGTTTTGATAGGCCGCCATCAAATATGCTAAGGGGGACCCTGGATTTGGTTGTCGTGCATAGACACATTTTCTTGTGAAGCCAGATAAAGATATAGGTACGAATTGGAGAGAACAGCAAATGGTTTCATGTGTAAAGGAATAACAATGATGAATAATGAGGGTGTGGATATTATTTATTTAATTAATTGATATTTGCATGCTAAATTAGCGAATCATGAATGAACTTTTTATAATTTTATAACATCTACGTATTTACCATGTTTCTTGTAAATAAATGATTTGATTTGATTTGATTTGGTTGTAACTAGTAATGTCGAGCCAATATAAATGTTTTTCGCCGGCAAACAAGCTTGGGCCTTGATGGCGCAGTTGTTAACGCGCTCGGTCTGCAATTGCTTAAGTTAAGCAACTTTCGCAATGGCCAGTCACGGGAGGTTTCATCTCGAGCTCCGCCGTGCTTCGGAAGGCACCCAAGGCTGTTGGTTCCGGCTGCATTAGCAGTCGTTAACAACCACCGCACCGCACTCAGCCCGCGTGGTGTTTTATGGCCAGTTCTATCTTTCCATCCATAGGGAAAGCTCGTGCCCCAGCAGTGGGGTATAAAAGGAGCTGGCGATGATGATATGACACACTTTATTGTCAAAGAAGATAAAAAAAAAAATAGTTTATTTCATTAACATTAAATACAAAATATATGCCATGGCCAGAACCAACCCAGGAAACATGTGACCAAGCTTGTAGTGGGAGGTTCTGCTCTTTCCAAGATACAATAACTAGATTTAAGATACAAAGAGTAAGTACAGTTGAAATGAAACAACTTTTACGGATCAACTCGCGTTTATTTGACACATTACTTTAATTTAAAGTTTTTGTTTATCCTGACGTTTGGTGCCCTTTGCAGTGTCCGTGGTCACAGGGAGACTGAAGTTTTGGTCGTCTCATAATTAGTTAGTAGCTTGTATACCCTCATTTAAATTTAATCAGGTGCGTTCTGTTTTACGCAGAAGGAGCTTACAGTATTTTTTCTTTTGGGCTGGCAGTATGGTGTTGGCGCTGGGATTTAACATTTTGTATAATGGGATCCCAGGCTGGTGGTAGATTCCAACCATCTTCTTTATTGAAATTAAGATGTTTTTAATTTCAATAGCCTCGCGTTTCATCCTAGGGATGAATCGTTGTTCTCTAGCGAATATTTGTGGTTTATCAAATCTGATGTAATGGTTGGGCCCCTCTAGGAACAATTGTAAATAAACTATTTTATCTATGGCTAATTAATTACAATTAAAACTGTGTGTGCGTATATATGTGTTGTGTGTGAGGGTGTGTTGGGGTGTGTGTGTGTGTGTGTGAGGGTGTGTGTGTGTAAGATAAGATAGATAAGGATATACGAACGAGAACAACAGATGGTTTCATGTGTAAGGGAATAACAATTATGAGTAATGAGGGTGTGGGTTTTGGTTATTATTGGGTAGTTGACTGGTTAGTCAATAGAGAAACTTTTTAGCAACTGTCAAAACTATTTCTCTAATATAAATTGTATGGGAATGGCAAACTATGACGTCACCATTTTGTTCCGTCAATCCAGTGTTTATTAATAACTTTTTAGTTTACAGAAATTCATGCTTAGGTCAAATATGAAATAGGTCAATGTTTTAAAGAACTGTTACGTGATTTCATTTATACGTGTAATGTTCTGGAATTTATTATTATTGCTGTCAACATCCCGTTTGTCACATTTGCATTATCGGTAGCTACTTCTTGAGGCAAACAACAACTCCGCCTCCTCACGTCGTGTTCCTCATTACTGAGGGTCTTGGCTCCCCCACAGAATCACGCTCTCTCTGACTATTGCCCGCCAGCTGCATCGGTCTTTAGGTGCGTGAAACAACAACAACAACAAACAAATAAGATATTTACTTTTATCCCCTTTTTCAAAATTGTGCAAAAGTAGATACGCGGTTTTTATAAACTGCTCTTACGCGGTCTAGCACGCCCACCGACGATATCTCCCATAGATCGCTGCTGGAGCGTGACGTCATTACGTATAAAGGTCGCGTCATCGATTACAGGGTCCTTGGCGAGGCTCGTGGACCCCACTTTGAAGTTCCGCCCTGAGAGACCCTCCACCTACGCTTGAGGATGTAACCCAAGATGAAACACTATTTTGCGTTAAAATTATATAAATAAAACAAAAACTGATCTCTAATATTTGTAAAAATATTATGATCAGATGTTAATGACGGTAGTTGTTGACATTGAATGGGCGCCTTTGGCATTCAAAGTAAAAAAGTACATAGTGTTGAATATTTCGGCGGGCTGGTTAGAACCAGGTTAGCTCAATTGGAAGAGCACCTGACCCGGTATGTCAGAAGGGTGTAGGTTCAAATCCCGCTCGTGGAAATTTTTTCAACATTTGTGTTTTTATAATATATTAGTATGCTCTTAACTTAAAAGAAATAACAAAGCAGCAAGCTTCACCATTCCCTTGGCCTCACGATCGCAGACGACGCAGTAACGCTAAGCTTTCAACTTCAACGATTGATAGTCATGTTAATGTGTCGTCGCTTTGAAAATATTAAGAAAATTATTAATTAACTATGTTGTTTTTGTGTTGCAGGTAATTAAAGACGCATCTATAAGACTTGGTAAGCATTATTATAATTAGCTCTTATTGTCTCACTGTACGGCAAAATACAAAAAGAAAACTCAGGCTTATTACAAATCGTGTTGTAATTTAAAGATACATTGGAACAAAAATAAGAGCGACAGAAATAAATACACAAAAGACAAAGGAGTTACTTAGACATACAAAAGCTGAAAGGGCTGGTCATGCTGCGGCTAATGCCACAACCTGGTAACGCTGGACCATTAAGGGAAATGGTTCGAAGATAAAAATGTTGGGTATTTATTACATTGTGTCTTTACCTAGAAATCATAAAATATGTTTGATAGGTGGAAATAAATAAATATGTTCATTCATTCATTTATATATATACTAGTACCTACTAAGACATTTTCCTATGGCAGGGGAGCTGGCGAACAAAACGGTATATTACGCATCTGGTTAAAATACTTTTTAATACAGTCCGGAGGTTTTGGGCCCGCTGAATTTGAATCATTTTCAATCAAAACCACCTAAAACAGTAAATTTTACTTTTTATTTTCAAGTGCTAATTGCTGCACTGAAGCTAAATTAAATATTTATAAAATTTATAAAATACAGTGAAAAAATTAAACGCCCACTCGACCCAGCCAGGAACTGTATTTTCACTAAAAAAAACAGTGTTAAAATTGCATCCAAAGTTCATGGTTTCGATCATAACAGTATAATACAATATATATATATATAAATACAATAAAGTTTCAACAGCATTGTTTATATATATATATATAAACGGAATAATTTTCATATAAACTTGCAAGATGTCAATCAAAATGGATTAAGTGATAACCTTTTTTTTTGCTTTTGTCTTTCTAATCTCTGTGGTCTAAGAGTGTATTTGTGGTAGTCAGCTGTTTGTGTTCTTGGTAATCGATTGTTAATTCGAAATAACATTGTGCAAAAGGGTAAAAAAATGTCTAAAACTGTTGGTGTGTCAAAAAAAGGAATAAAGTTGGGCAAAAGTCGCAGAACGACCGTCGCTTGAGGCAAGCTGCCTGTGACAGATTATTTTACTTTTTAACCTCACAAGTAAGCAATGTTTTTTTCTGTTACTTACACATGTTTGTTATTGTTACTTTCACCGATTGCAAACAAAACGACATAATTGCATTTTTCAAATTTAAATATCTGCCGTTGTATTAAAACATAGCAATATGGATTTGACATATGTCAAATCAAGTCTCAAACTTCATATGGATAAATTAAAAACCACGCCAAAAGTTCACTGTAAGTATGTCATATACTTTTTAATGCTCATCATCATATACACAACATATAAAATAATTACATCCCCACTTCACGTGTAGGGAGGTAACCTAAAAAAATATTGTCGGCGTGATTAATATGTGTATCCATGCCAAAGTACAGCTTTCTAGTACTAAGAGCCTATAAGCCTAGGCTGGGGACAGACAGACAGACAGACGGACGGACATGGCGAAACTATAAGGGTTCCTTGTTGACTACGGAACCCTAAAAACGTACAGAAACAACCATTTATAGCACGACCAATATCCCGGTCGCGTCATTATCTGAGGGATTCAATAATGATTGATAGGTGGCAGCTTCCAATCCATCACCGCGGGACTTAGCTGTTGCTGCGGCAGGCCTTTTATTGTGTCGGATGGAAGCTGGAGCTATTCCCAATCGGGGGCTGTCCTAATAAAAAGGGCAATTAATAAAATCATCATTAATTCATTGTTATTTACATTCATTATTATTTTTAATAAAACAATGAAGTTTTAATCTCATTAGCTTAAATGGTACGAGTAATTCTGAAAAAAAAATTGTTAATTTTCCATCAGCGAGATTTATTGTTCCAATTAAATTTGGATGTCATCGTCAGCCTGTAACGTTACACTGCTGGGCTAAGTAAGACCTCCCTTCATGAACAATAGCTCGTGGGGAGATCGGGCCATCACCCACCACCATGGCCTAACAAGTTGGTGGACTGGTGGACGAGCAGCAGCTATGAGAAGGTCATAGTATTTTATATGGCAATAGCTCAAATATAGTTAAAAGTTTGGTCATCATCATACTTGACTTAATTAGGGTTTTGATACCCCTCAAATGTTGGTGAATGACTGTATCTGTATCTTATCTTAAGTAAGTCCTGCCGAGGTTTTCCTCTCCCAGTAGCACTTCGACCCATCGGGATCTTTTGTGAAACCCCATCTTTTGACTCTGTTTCCTCTGTAAAGATTTAAGTTTGACAGCGTTTTTGACAGCGAAGAGCCTGAAGCCTGAAGTCTTCTGGTTTCAGATAGGATTTTAAATAACATAATTGAATGTAAGTAAGTTTTATTAATTTAGTCGGGATACTTAACTCTCTATTCTCTTTACAACATTACGATGTCTTTTGTTAAAACTAGTGGTCACCCAGCGGTCAAAATTCGAAATAAATAATTGTAACATACTTGGTAATAGGTATACAAAACTTGTAACTACTTCTACATAATAAACTTTAACTATACAAAGTCTCACCCTCCCGCACGCAATTTTCTTAAAAAGGGGCGCATAAAGTTTTCTCTTCACATACTCGTATTAATATATAGAAAAGCGGTATTGCTTTTCCAAAGATAGTAACTTCGAACGAAAGACTCGTTGATTGCACCTGTTCACTGCTGAGAATCGAACCGGCGGCACCCTCCGAGCTTCAACTCAAACACGAGCGGCTCACTCTGCACGCCACTTGACTAGTTCCGTAAGTTTCGCGTAGGGGGCGTCCACACTTGAGGTGTTTTTTTTATATTTTTCTGTTTCTGAGTTTTTTTGGTTCGATTTTAACCGAGAGGTCGTAATAATGGATCTCGGTTGGTGAAAAGATTATTTCTAAGTCCGCTATTACTGTATTATTAAAGTTTTACACCAAAGTCACAATGTTAGCAGTATTGTTTTACTCTGACATTGATAAACAGTGGTAGATAGCGAGTTCTTCAGTGGTTGAAGAGTGCGAGAAAGATGCGATCGACCTTACCATAACTTTTCGTCATTCATAAATGAGAGTCAAGTGGATTCCCGCGAGGTAGACTTACTTAATAGTAAGTTTGCAAAATTAAGTATTTTTAAATCTCTTGTGTGTCGTTTTGGGATATATTATGGACTTTAGTGATAACAAGGGCGTCTTTTTTATATTTCTGACGTTGTAGGATTTTAAACCTGGAAAAGTCCGGACCTGAAAGTCATTACTTTCATGAGATGTCAATCGTAGCCTGATAAAACTAGTATTCTGTTTTCGTCGTGCGTTACAAGATGCAACCACAAATTGCGCCAGTGCGGACGCGGCCTAACATTTCTGGCAAACCTAAAAGATGGACTGAAATATTTCGTCGGAAATTGGACCGCAAACTGGTCACTTGCAGAAGGTATTCAATATCGGCTGGTGTTTATGGAGTCACATTGTCTTTTTTATGTTTAAATGTAATCGTACAAATATTATATGTAATTGAAATGAAAAAATATGTATTACATTATAATTATATTTCTAGAAATATAAAATACATTTATGTTTTATAAATAATATTGTATTGAAATAAAATAAAAAAAATGCCAGCGATTTGTACATTATTATTTAAAATAAACGCGAATACGAGTTTATCCTCATATATAGTTTTTCCTAAAGATTTAAATTCCAGAAAGGTCGACGATTGCTGGAATCGTGACCGACCTAATGTTTTTGTAATTTTTACGAAAGGAGTCATGCCGAGCGCTGGGCCGATACTAATCAACTTTTGTAGTTAAACATCTCCTTGAGCTCACGTAACGAAAAGAAGATCGCTAGCGCCGCGTACATCATAAAAGTGAGGCCACGTTGGGTACCCGGTGGAGTGACCAAACACTCTGTATTGGCCTTTACGCTTACGCTAAGTAACGTTAAGGCTTTCTGAAGATTACAGTACAACGAAATTACAACTTTAGTAGTTTGACAAGATTAACTGACAAAAAAGTTGGTAATCCATCTGCCCGCAGTAGGACATAGTGTAATAGCCACTGCTTCCCGCGTGCTTTTGTTTACTAAACCGAGTACAAACTTGAACCTGGTCTGAGTCTGAGAACGTCTTAATCACTAGACCACAACGGCGGTTAAGTTTATTATTATAACATAGTCAAATCTACGCTAAGACACACAAGTTCATAGTTCTCTGTACATACAGCGGAGGAAAGGATCTCTCTAAAGTTGGGTTTCTCAAAGGACAATAACTTGGAGCAAACAGAACAGTCGCGGTTGTTAAATTAACGCAAATATTGGAGTTGGTGCGGCGCCGGCGCCGGCGCCTCGATTCTCAAGCCTATGGTTATCTTGATATGGGACTCGGTTGAACAAATCAAATCATAACAAAAAAATCCGAAAGCACGATTTGAATAGAATAGAATGCTCATACTTCTGCGCTTGATTAACTAGTAACATTGGTTTATTATTAATTGTACAAATGGGTCAATAATGCTTGTTATAAATAAATTAAATTGACTTGATCACACACCTCCGCCACGATTCCTCTGTCAGAACGACACGGCAGTCAGCGCACAGTGCTTTTAAAACTGTGCCAATAGGTAAGCTTAATATACATACCGCGCTCGAGCAACGCACACACAGACCCTATCACGAACACGAAATCTCACTCACACGCCTTGAGGAACCCTTTGAGTTTCTCGCCGCTCCTTTATTAACAACTTTATAATTTGATACTAGCCGTTACCCGCCCGCTTCGCTGTGCGAAAATTTGTGAATATTTTTTTTTATTGCCTATCATTTGCACAATATCATCTCTCTCTCATCTCAATCTCATTTACATACAAATTTTCATCATGATCGGTCAAGCCGTTCTTGAGTTATAAGAGGACATACAGACAGACAGACATACAAAAATTTCAAAAATCGTAGAATTGGTGTCAGTTAGTCATAAAACGAATATCTATCCCAAAGTTTTTCAGAAAAATTGCATGTAGAGACAGAGCCTACAGATTTGTAGGAACACATTGTAACCTTTCCGCTGAATTGCAAAACGCGCCCCGTCGCGCCAACAGCACTCGCACTCGACAGTCGTTCCGTGAGTTCCCCAAACTACAGTCGCATGTCATAGCACGTAAGCTTGCGTTGGTATAAGTACATTTACTGTGTGACAAAAATAAAAGACATTCATCGCAAAGTGTATTTTATTAAAACAGCCTTCTGATAGTCAGTGAAGTTATACATAGGGTCAAGTAATTAGAGACCATATAATTTTACAGATTTATATATTAGTATAGATAATATGGGGTCTTAACGCACGCTTACATGTTAAGGTCACCGATTTAAACCCTGATTTAAAGATAAATTATAAGTACTTTTATTAAATAAATAAATAAATAAATAAATATGAGACAACATCACATACATTACTCTGATCCCAAGGAAAGTAGCTAAAGCACTCTTTTCATTGAAATCGGAAACAACGACGGTACCACAACCACCCAGACCCGACACAATATAGATAAGTTCGTTTTCGACATTGACACGACCGAGAATCGAACCTGGGACCTCAGAGTTAGCGCCGCCTAATGTCCGGCGTGCAAGCCACTCGGCTACGGTCGTTATTGAAACACTAGAAAAATAATTAACAAATACAAAGTTGAAAGTTGGCGACTTTTATAATACCATCCATAAAATCAGATTAAATCTGGGCCTGGCAGTAAAGACCTAAAACATGGAGGTTTGTTTTAACTTTAGTATTAACATACGTTGCTTGTTTGCGATGATAAATACATAATTTATGTTTCTAACATTATTCTTTCACTTGAAAGGGTAATTTTTGACTACCAGCGCTTGATTGATAGATTCACGTTCTCTCCAAAGAGTTCTTATAACATATTCATGGTACTCTCGGCGCAAACAGTGCACGTCTCAAACGCTTTATTGCCGAGAAGGCGAAAGGCCAGTTTAGGGCAATGTGATTTATTAAAGCACTGTGGTCACGCGACGCCACAGTGAAGTTGAATACTAGTAACTGGAAATAGCGCAGGCAGGTACTGTAGTGAGCAGTCACTGGCACTAGTTAATGACAGGTGTGTGTAGCAACTCTTGCGTTTCTATTTGGTTTTAGTATCAATAGCATATTAGTTTACTTCAATTTTCATTGTTTTTGTTTGTCTTTAGGTTCTGCGTTCTGTATTACCTACTGTTATTTTTAACTTTGTGTGCTGCTATCACTGAGTCATAGATCCTTTTGTCTCTTATCTGTTCCAGAGTGCACTCTGTCTGTGCTCTGCTTGGATGTTACCCTTTGTTTATACTGTGTTTTATGTTAGAGGCAAATAAAGTTATATATTATTATTATTCACATTAATTGTTTCATATACCTTTTTAGTCAATCTGACCACACTTCCACACTATTTCGCGACACTTCAAACGAACCCAGTCTCAATTTAGTATGCCGCAGATTCAGAAAGTTTAATTAGGATTACTTCAATGGCTCAGCCACGTCTTGACCTCCGACTCCATACGCCGTCACTCATTTCCACCACACTTATTTATAAAGACTACTGTTGTACCTGTGGTGTGTGAACCTCATCAGGCCAGCATTGGTGTACGGCACGAATAAACAAACAAACAGCTCTGGACAATTGATTTGCGACCCAATTTGCGAATGGCCGTCCGTGTCTATTACTGTCTAACACAAAGTTTTCTAAAAGAGCCGGGCATGTCACTCTTGATTTATCTTGATCCAAGATTATGTACTGCTGCAGAAAGATCTTCCTATAGATTTGCTTCTTCCAGAATGCAATGGTGAGGAACTCGCCCGGGTTCCGATCATGTGAGGTAAGCAACTTTTGCAAAGCTGGATTTACGGATGGGTGACCAAATGAAGATATCGCCAGCTCTTTCGAGTACACTTTAAGCTGTTGGACTTATGAGTGATAGGATAGGATGAGACGTAGTTGCTGGAACTTGGTGCTAGCTGTTCGTGCTGCTGATCTATCTCCGCGTCAAAAAAGGCATGGTAATAGGGGTTTCAGTTGATAGACCTCCCTGCTCCCTGCCATTTCGTGTCTTGACGGTGCAAGGGGATAAGAGTCCCACATAAACTTGGCCCATGAATGTACACTTTAGACAGCATTTTGCCTATCCAAAAAATGAAGAGTAAACCGTAATACCCATCAAAATAGTAGCACTGAATAATTGATTATCAATTATCACGTCTAAACCGCCCGCCGGCCGCCGCGCCGCGCCGGCCGGTTCAAACGGCTTCCGTATAACGAAGTTTGTTTGCGGCGCGGCGGCCGCTGAATAATTGAGCGGGTAATTACACGCCTGTGATTTTGTCAAACACGGATACATTGATAGCCGGTGCTAATAACTATCATGACTCAATATATATTCGTATTTTGGAAATAGGGCTATAAATATAATATTTACCGCGTCCTTGGTGTAGGGGTGAACCTCAACATAAGGAGACTGCGGCACCGCAGGTAAGCTCAGACAAGCGCGCTCGACAACTCTCATAGACAACCTCCCGCGGACGCGGAACCTCGTGACAGTCTGCGCCCGGGCTGTTCCGAGCTGTTCCGAGATGCGAGAAGCTTACCTTTTCTGCAGTCCTTATTTTGTGGTTGAACTCCCGGTCTCAGACCCACAGTAGGAAGTAAATGATTTGCAAAGAGCATTTAAACGTTTGAGAGTTTGAATAGGCGCTGGTGGTGCCACGCACAGGATTCATAAGTTTGGAAGGAGGACCGTTTATAGATACACAGTACTTCGGTAGACGTATTAATTCGGTTGACTTAACGGTTTTTATAATAAATTTTAACTTTTTATCTTTTAAGTGCTTGCTGCACTGAAGTTAAATTAAAGTCTGTCAGTCAGTCGGTCAGTGCAGCCGCCCAGATTGCGGAAGACGCAGGTTCGATTCCTGGCTGAGTCGGCCGGGCGTTTAATTTTTTCACTCTATTTTATAAATTCTATTACATCGCTGTAATTTTTGAGCATAGGAATTAGGATAGACATTTCATTAAAATTGGCCAATCGAATTAAAAACTTTTGCACCGCTAAGTTTGTATGGAAGATGGAAATGTTTAAACGCCATTCGTTTTTGTTTTATTTGATAAACGGCAACAACTTAATGCTAATATTTCATTGTAGTATAGTGCTAGGTATATTACCAAGTTTTCTTCAAAGTGTTTGTAATAATAAGTGGGTAACAACCCACTTATTAAGTCTTCGGAGTATGAAGCCTAGTTTAAATGACGCCGTAGCATACCCTATAAAGCCCGTTTAATAACAAGTTAACCCGTAAAGGGGGCGGCGGTATTTGTGGGCCTGCAAGCCGAATATAATGGGTCAGTTTAGCCCGATAGCATCTCGCGTGAGCTCTCCAAGCAGGCCGGATTGTAGGGCGGCGTTAATTTTACTATTTTAGAGGACAGGTCGGTTCAGACACATTTATTGCAAAATCTTTATTAGTATTTTTTGTAAGCTTATCTAAAATATTTATTATTGTATTAGGTATCTATATAATCAAGCGTTAATATTAAAAATGAATGGGACGGGACTACCATGGCATATTTGGTATTGGCAAAAGAAGAAAAAATCTTGAAAAAGCGACTAGCTGGGTTATTGCAAATTTTACAAAAAAAAACATATTACGTTTTCCAATAAATTAAGAACTTGTAAAATGTTTTTGTTTTGTTTATATAACTTTAACGCAAATTTTGTTGCGGAACAAATTACAGAAATTTTTTCAACATTTGTGTTTTTGTAATTAAGAAGAAAAAAATTTGCCAAGAATTTGTTTTTAGAAAATATATATAACAAGTACACTTAACTTGATAAAGAAGATGATGGTAGTTGTTGACATAGGTGCCTTTGGCTTTCAAAGTAAAAAAAGTAAATAGTAAAATGTTTTTGCTTTGTTTATATAATTTTAACGCAAATTTTGTTGCGAAACAAATTACAAAAACACAAATGTAAAAAATTTTTCAAGCAGAGAAATTATTCAACGAGAAATTATTCAACACTATTCCGCGGGCTGGTTAGAACCACGATAGCTCAATTCGAAGTGCACCTGACCCGGCATGTCATAAGGGTGCAGGTACAAATCCTGCTCGTGGAAATTTTTTCAACATTTGTGTTTTTGATAAAGAAAATAAAACACTACACTTTACAATTACACATACCTAAGTTATTATATCCTGATGACGTTTTGAACCTTTAACAGGAACCGTGGTCACATGGAGACTAGGGTGTTGATCGTTTCAAATAAGTTTGTGTGTAAATAACGTCGAGATTATACGTAGTGTTTCATTTCAATGTGTAGTGTTGGCGTAATCTTAATAAAAAATATTAAACAAGAGCGCGGCCACTACATAGCCCACAACGCAACGTCATCCACGAAACACTTTGTTGGCAGTGAGCTCGTTTGCGGCTGCTTGCCTCAAAAGTATCTACTTCGTGAACGAGTTCGGAGCTCCGACAAAATTGTTCTCAAGCGGAGTTGCAAAAGTGAAGCTGAGTTGCTACTTAGAAACAAAGTAAAGTGATTGAGCATCTTACTATTCAGCACTTCAGCAGTGTACAAAGTTAAACTGCCATTCCCTGAAAACTGTGCATAACAAATCCTTTCGCTTGCGGTGTGAGATAAGGCGTTTATTCGCGCGTAAGCCTGGCTTAGTACGTCCCAACGCTGCATAGTTGTGACGAAACCAAGTGGTTTATAGTTTCACAGCTTCTGAGTTTATCACTTTCGCCGAACATAAACCTGAGGAAGCGATGGCTTGGCTTTAAACCGGCGCCGGCTTTGCTTTGAATGGCGTGAATGTGTCCGGCTCCCACGTGTATGTGCTAAGGTATGAACTGTTTTTTTTGGAGTGAGCTTGCTGATTGCCCATTGCGGCATTTTCGGCGTCACCGGACTTTTTTTTGGGGCAGCGAGAAACAAGCCATGTGAAACGGAGTACCGACAGAGGTTGAGAGGGAACAGCATCACGCAATAATAAATAAATAAATAAATATAAGTGTTTTTTATATATTTTAGCGTTTTATTAACGCTTAAATATACTTAAGTAAAATTTAAACACTGAAAAAAGACGACAACCTCAGGCGGGAATCGAACCACGCACCTTCCGCAATGTTGACTAAAAAACATAAGCATCAAGCACTGAAAAATTTCGACGGGTGAAAGCCAGACCTCGGTAGCCAAGTGGTTAAGGCAGCCGCCCGGAATGCGGAAGGTGCGTGGTTCGATTCCCGCCTGAGGTTGTCGTCTTTTTTTTTTTTCAGTGTTTAAATTTTAAATAAATATAAATATATAAACGAGCATCGATGTACAGCACACTCGTCCCGTCTTGCCCGAGAGTGTGGAGCCGGTGTTACATTCGGCAAGAGCAAGAAGGCCTTAGCCGGTATGGCAAATGCAGATGGATTTCGCGGGCTTTCTCTGCTGCTAACGTAGATTTTTCAGTTTTCATGATAATGGTGCACTCAACCCATCCTGTACCCGTTAAAAAACAAAGTAAAATATAGGGGGCTCAAATTGTTAAAACACTTAGATCAACGAAGCACATTAATAAACATTATCTTTTTTCTGATCAACTTATCTTCAATTCAGTGAAGCCTTTGAGCAACAACGATAACAGTTAGAAAAGTTCCACTGCAACACAAACACATTTTTCACAATCTCACACGAGTTTATGAGATTTGAAAAAGTTTCCCAAATTAAAAACGCTGCTCGCTCATAACTTGCACCGCTTGCTGGGAGGTTGTAAACAAGACCGTAAATACACGCGGGCTGGGTCGGCCAATAGTGGTGGTGGTATATTGGTTGTACAAACGTTTGTGTGACGCTAAACCAACTTGGGGAATAAATAGTGTGGTATTTCAAATGTAAACGATACATTGTAATTGGTGGATAAAAACGTTATGAACATTTAGATAAGGGTTTTTATCTGCCGTGTATTGAGATAAAGCTCAGCCATAGAGCTATATCAGTAGGAAAATTACAGTTTATTGCTTGACTTATTTCTATTTTTGGGGTGCAAAAGCTTGTAAGTCCACTTGGCTAGCTATAATCGTATTTTCTAAACCAGTTGCTATAACAAGTCTTACATAATGTAAGTAGCAATGTTGTTTTCAGACCTTAAGTTCAAATATGCGGTGTTCCCACAGGCAGAGATAAGATAGCTAGCACCTCAATAGCCGGATTTTATTGATACAGTGCGCTTCCACCTTCGGCTATATCGTCCCTCACCCTCAACAAGTGAAGTGAACGCCAAGCGCTTACCCGCTGTCAAATAAGCATTAACCCCTTAGCGGTTAATAACCTGTTGTCGTCTTAAACACTGGCAATAAATACAACAACATTTCCCACTTAACATCTGTTAAACCATTTTATTACACACACCCGTTTCATTCCCCATTTCGGACATTTAGGATCGGTCATTTGTAGGTCATAAATCGCTCGTCGCTCGTGGCACGCACCTCGCTACAGCAGTTGTAAACAAGCTCATAAAACCGTGCAAGTTGCGAGCGGGGCGGCGCGGCGCGGCGCGGCGGGGCGGGCGGCGGGCGGCGGGCGGCGAGTTTTCTGGCGGCGCTTCTCAAAAGACATGATTGTTTTCGGGCTTTCTCTATTTGGTAGCTCCTAGCTGGATTGTTACGTATCTGATGTTACAGTGTGGTGACGTCATAACGCAAGGGCACTGCTGAATTTGCTACTTTTATTGGTTTGTTCGCGTCCCTTTTGGGATGTCTGAAAAACAGTTGTCGTACATAGGCTGCACAAATGTTTTGATAAGGCGTTTATCATTCACACACTACTGAAAGTTTGAGGATTTTGTGAAGGTTTTCATTGAATCTATGTCTGTTAATGATGTGTTTTATTAAAGGTGGTGAACATAAAAAAACCGCCTTCTAGAATGAATGAAATGAATAGATCTTTATTTCTTCTTTATTCTATTGCACGCATCTTAGTATGAATGAATGAATGTGAAGTAATTAATCATTCTTTCTTCTTTGGTATGTTGCAGATTTGTCTCTCTCTTAGTTTTCGCGCTATAACGCACATAATTGGTTGTCTGGAAGAAATCGCTTGAAAGCGATAAGACCGCCAAATTGTAACTTTGTAATTATTTTAATTTTTTTATTTTGTTCATGTTTAGGTTTTTTAGTATTGCAATAAAAGTGTTATCTATCTATCTATCTATAATTGATCGAAGGCCAAAACCAACCACGCTAGTTCCATACAAGTCGGTAAGTGGTATCGAATGTCGTCCAACGATTGCGGTGTGTGACAGATTAACGAGTTATTTTTCTCTCGGCCTAGATATTATTTATGTCGTCACCCATCTTCAAACCCGGTATTGCGAAAGTTACATAACTTCGCAACCCGAACGTGCAAGCCACTGTGCCACTAAACTTTTACAATACGGTGAACTTACGCAGAGTTTAACCTAATAACATAATAAATAAAACAAAAGGGGGGGGGGGGCCGCTCATCTTAGTAATGTAAAAGCATTGTCGTGTTCCGGCAATCAGAGGTAAGATAGCCAGGTCCTCAGTAGTTAAAGGCTTCGGTGAAGTGAGGACCGAGTGACTACTGAGGAACTACAATCTTATATATTGTTTTCTAAAGGTTACGCGAACACTACACATTGAAATGAAACAACTTTTACGGATCTACTCGCGTTTATTTTACACATTAGTTTTAATTAATGTTTATCCTGACGTTTCGAACCCTTTGCAGGGTCCGTGGTCACAGGGAGACACCCTAGTAGATCCGTAAAAGTTGTTTCATTACAATCTTATATTATAACTTGAAACAAATCAAAGCTATAAACATCGTTATTATAGCGACACACTTAGACTTAAATTGATGGTACATAGTACGTCTACCACCAAACAAACCAACTAGAATTAAAATTATATAGGGTAGGTAGTGGTTTAATTCTATATTATTTCTTGGCGTTGTCGAACGCTGATGCCACTAAAATATGTAAGTACTCCAAAACTTGAGACCTCCGACTCCGAGCCCGCTAGTCTACTCACTAGGCAACAGGGGTGGCTGTGGAGTTTTTTAAAAGAAAATGTTTATTTATCCGCATACTCATCGCCGTAATAACTCAGTAGATTTGCTCCAAGGCTGCGGCTGGCTTTATCTGAGGGGGGTTTATGGCCCGGAAACGCATACACTCCACACATGCGCGGGATGGAAGTGGTTTTGCAAATACTTCGCGCTCCGATGTGGATAAACACGCACTTTTTATACTTATAACACGTCGTGTGTTATGCCAATAAATGTTTCGTATAATAGCTTATACATGAACACAAATGTTGAAAAAATTTCCTCGAGCAGGATTTGAACCTGCACCCTTCTGACATACCGGGTCAGGTGCTTTCCCAATTGAGGTATCGTGGTTCAAATCCTGCTCGTGGAAATTTTTTCAATATTTGTGTTGTAATTTGTTTAGCAACAAAATTACGTTAAAAATTCTTTAAACAAAACAAAAATAGTTTATACATGACTAAACATATTTAAAGTCAAAGTCAAAGTAAACATTTTTTATTCAAATAAATTTAAGAAAAGTGCTTTTGAATCGTCCATATTTTTTTTACCTACTACCCATTCAGGACGTCTATTTTTTAGCTGTAGAAAAAAATGTCCGCGAGAAACTCCACATACTTTAAGAGAAGTAACGACATTTACAAAAAAAAAATGTATGTCGTTACCAAATCATGCAATATTTAATTTAATACAATTAAAAACTTTCAAGAGCCCGGAACTATAAATAAGTTTAAAAAACCCAAGAGAGGTGTTGATAAGCTTATCGCATACGCTGTTGGAACCCTTCCAAAATTTAATAACTGTTAGCCTGTTTTGAACTGATTCTCAAAATTTTTATAATATTTATATTATTTTGAATTTGGCATTCACAATGCTATATAGTTAAAATATAAAATTTTACTAGAAATGATCAACTCAGGAAGCTCGAGTGGGAATCGAACCCACGACCTTTGGATAACCGGCCCAATGCTCTGACCGCTGAGCTACCGAGGCCATTTTTATAATGTTAGAATTACATAGCACTGTATTCAACTGTCTGCGGTTAGATAGATAGATAGATAAACACCTAGTTAGGATCGAATATCAACGTCGGAGTTGATGTTATAGGTGTGAGGCTTGCTTTGACGTGCAAGGTAAGAAGATACTGTTGACTGGCTTTGCAGGTTATATACAACTATAATAGCCAAATAGTAGAGCACCTAGTTTACAATGGCAGATGGTGTACATTAAGGAATCCGCCGTGTATCAACGGCCTGAAATTGCAAAAACGCCTACCTACAAAAAAAATTGCTTACACATCAATATAAGGTGGCTACTTCACTTCTTTAAGACAAAATTATTAATCAATGCTATGCTCAGGAGCATGTCTTATCCGCCATCGATGAAGGTCGCCGCGGAGATGTGTCGGAGGCTGCGGCCGTGGCGGAAGTGAGTCGCCACTTGAGGCCGAGGCTTCAGCGGCGTGGTTCAAGGAGACTTCTCTGGAAAAACTTTCAACGAATTTTTTATTTTAACGTAAGACATTAGTAGTCATCGGCGGTATGTAATAAAGAGACATTAAGATAAAACAGAATTCGTTGTCATTATGAAAACGCATTCTTAATAAACATTAGACAACATCACATACATTGTTCTGATCCCAAGGTAAGTAGCTATAGCACTCGTTTTATGGAAATCAAAAACAACGACGGCACCACAACCACCCAGACCGGACACAATATCAAAAAGATCGGGTCGAAACCCGGGACCTCAGAGTTAGCGCCGCCAAAAGTCCGGCGTGCAAGCCACTCGAGGTCGTCCAAATTGTTAAAACCATTTTTATTTAATTTTAGGCTTCATCTTATCTTTGTCGTTTCTCCAAACAATGGAATGCTCTTCAAGCACACGTATTTCCGCCTTCCTACAAGATGGGGACGGTTAACCGAGATGTGAAGAAGCCACTTGCGGGTCGGCAACGTGGGGACGGAGGCTCGTAACACACAATCCTGCTTCACTAGCTGTGAAGCATCTGGACCCTGCTTCTGCTTAAGGGTGCACCGACCAAAAATAGCCAAAAGTGTAGTCACGGTTAAGTTGATATAATGATATATTGTTGTCTAAAGTTTACGCGAACACTACACATTGAAATTAAACATCTTTTACGGATCTACTCGCGTTTAATTTACACATAGTTTTAATTAATGTTTATCCAGACGTTTCGAACCCTTTGCAGGGTCCGTGGTCACAGGGAGACTGAGGGGTTGGTCGTCTCATAATTAGTAAGTAGCTTGTATACCCTCATTTAAATTTAATCAGGTGCGTTCCGTTTTACGCAGAAAGAGCTTACTGGCTGCTGGTCTGGCAGTATGGTGTTGGGGCTGGGATTTAATATTTTGTACAATGGGATCCCAGGCTGGTGGTAGATTCCAACCATCTTCTCTATTAAAATTAGGATGTTTTTAATTTCAATAGCCTCGCGTATCATCCTAGGGATGAATCGTTGTTCTCTAGCGAGTATTTGTGGTTTATCAAATCTGATGTAATGGTTGGGCCCCTCAAGGGAATGTTCGCATACTGCAGACTTATTTTCGCGCCTATGCTTGACGTCGGCTATATGTTCTTTAACAAGAAAAACTATAGTGTGTTATGAGTTTATGGGTATAAATTCATAACACACTATAGTTTTTCTAAAATATCATTTAAAGTTGGGCAAAAATGATGAAAACGAGTGGCGGCGTTTAGTTGATATCTTATAGTTTATCTAAATTATTATACCTCTAATTATGTCTAAACAATCACCGATGTCTTACTACAAATCGTCCGTCTCACATTTTCGATTAACGAGCGTTTTTTTAATTTATTATTTTTCAAATTAACACGTTAAATTCCATACAAAATTAGTATGGCCGCGCGGCATCAGATAAATATAGACGAAGACTTTAAAAATAAAATATATGACACTTGTCACTTACGGACGGCGCCGGCGCACCCTTAGATTAGGGAGAGCAGAGTCATTTGTCAACGTAATATGTAGGTATAAAAATAAAATTGCAATTTAAATATGCGTTTCCGTCTGTATTACTTACCTCACAGTGTCATTGTGACGGATGACCCACAAATGTCATTGAAGCTAAAACTATGGCCCGTTAGTAACGATAAGCCATTGTTGCCATTTAAATACTTTATTTTTAAGGACCACCAACATGACTTATACTTTAACAAAGTTAAAATAACAGTAGGTAATTAGTTTCCAGATAAATATAGTCACAATTATAGGAGATCACAGCATGCATTATTATAATTAATCGTACCATTACTAACAATGAACAATTACAGGCGGGTACAACAAAACAATATAAAAATAACTCAAAACAACAAATACTTCTTTACAAACTAAATCTAATTAACTTAATAAATAATAAATCTAATTTTAAACACGTCATGCTGCCTGAATAAATAATAGACAGAAATCTGCGAAGACTTTGTAAGTGGCTATCAATAGAGACAGTCGGACCACAGGTGATCGCGATCGCGACCCATTCTTGTTCTACAGAATCTTTTTTGGAATAACCTACAAGGATATTTTGGCATTCTATTAGGAGGAAAAACTAAATAAATACAACACAAAGCAGTTTTCATTTCGATGGTGGTATATAAAAAATAAGTTCAAAACAGTGTTACGCGCCGCTCCTGCCTCCCTGAGGTTGTTATTGATACTAGTTGTAGTTCTTGGCGGGAAAGTGAAGTCATGTCTGCCGTTTGTGGCTTACTTCATATTATTTTTATGCTAAGTGTTCGTGAACGTGCATGAGTGTTGGCAAATGTGACAGAATACTGCAACGACACTTTAAATTCTTACAGTCTTAAATTCTTACAATACTTACAGTCTTAGTAATAGGGTTCCCGTTTTACCTTTTGGGTACGGGACCTAAAAGACTTGTTGTTGTTGACTGACACCATTATCTTTTATTAATAAAAGAAAAAATGTAGATCTCTAGTTCCTGTCGGACACCGGTGCCGCTACCTACATTTTCTACCACTTTGACATTGTCTAAAAAAACGAGTTACTTTTTTTCCAAAATAACAATTGATTGTACAAATAATATTTGTTTGCTCCGCCCCTCGCGTTTCCTTTGTACGTGGTAATGATTGGCTACACGGAGTACGTATCAAACTTAAATTTGGGATCAAACGGCCGTCGCTGACGCTGCTGTTGACGCTACCGGAGCACTCGGCATCAATTGGGTTGGAACTACAATATGATCTGTATCATCAAACAACTACAAATACTTTGTGTTTTTTCGTTATTTCTTGTTTTTGTATGTAAATACTTCATTTTCATTATATACTAATTCCTCGGTGGCCGAGTGGCAAGCGGGCGCCTGGAACCCGAAGGTCCCGGGTTCAATTCCCAGGTCGGGCAAAGTTTGTTTCGGATTTTTCGATGCATAGCCCGGGTTTGTGATCACCAACTCGGTGAGCGTGGTGAGTAAGCCAATACCCTTCAATTGTAGTGATGACTTGATTTCAAAATCGAGGCCTTTGCCCAGCAGTGGGACAGTATATAGGCTATTTACTTTACTAAGAAAAACATGTTTAAAATACTTTTTCGCTTTTACTGACTCTTCGTGTAATTCAGTATGTCTGTCTGAAAATAAGTAGTAAGTTTTCGCCTTTGTGCCGGTTTCGATATCCAGCGGGGGTTTCATGTCATTAAATGAAGGTTGTTAGGTAGTAGGGATTGTTTTAAACCCGCCTTACTAGCTACCACCAACCAATCTAAACATTTCATCTATACTATTATTGAAGAGGTAAAGTTTATGACTTTGTTTGTTTGTTTGCATGTCGGGGCTAACCTCTGAAACTACTGGCCCAATTCCAAAAAATATTTCACTGTAGAATGCTACGTTCCTTGCGGAACATAGGCTATATTTAATATAGCTAACAAAAGATTTCTTTTTAAAATCTCAATTCCACGCGGACGAAGTCGCAGGTAAAGTATACAATGGTAGTAGCATTGTGCTCTTTCTATAGTAAGTGTTATGATTTGTGTCTCCCCACTGTCCCAGTGGTTGTGGCTGAAAATCAGCGTCTTGCTTCTTGTGTATCGCTGAGCTACGACCTTCTTGCACTGCTGCAGCACACGCCACATAAAATGTAGGCTTATTCTGAAAAATTGGTTTTGCTTATATCCTTTGTAATATCGTTTTTTATCTTTCTATCTATCTATAAAGTTGTTGAGGATTTCCACGGCTTTTTTGTCTAAAATGTTTAATAAATCATGTTAGGTAGGTACTTAGTTTGGTAGCACTTTATCAGATATTAATATTTGCGGTCTGTGACAAACAACTCCAGTATCTTGCTGTAAACAAAAACAATAACAAGTTGCTTTGCAGTTTTGTTTGTTTACGTACAAAATGACGACCAAAAGGTAAGAGAATCCTTATTGAGAATCCTTATTGTTATTGGCTTTAAATATTGTGCAAAGTTGAAATTGATATTACTCGTATGATAAACATAAATTATTAATCTTAAAGTTAGTATTGACTGGTGTCATGTCGAGACGAGTCATAAATATTCTCTTTGGATCACTTTGGCAATCCTTGTATCTGACAGCTCATTATTTTGTGAAGAACATTTTGCAAATGCTAGCTATTGATCACAAACTCAGCTAAAGGGTTGTGGGTGATCGTCACATGCTTTTTATTTATTAAACTTATCAATTTTTATTCGTAGTTGATATAAGAGGAAACACAAAAATTTTATAATGATGGAAACTTTCTGTTGTTTGTGCTAATTTGCATTGATAATTTTAAAGACTGTAAAATAAAATTAAAACCGTCTAAAGCAATAACTGCTTTACCACAACGCGATGGCTAAAGCTAGAGACTACTTAAAACAGATGCTGTCACTATTACGCTAATACTTTTAGACAGAGACGCAATATTTTAAACACGTATTTAGCCATTGTTCACCTTTAAACACTTTGGACAAAGTGTGTGTTTTTAACATGTAGAGTTTTCGTAACTTTAAAAAACAGGTCACTTACTGATGTAGAAACGGCAAGATTGGTTTACTTTAGTTACTTTCACAGCGTCATGTCATATGGTATTTTATTGTGGGGCTCAGCGGCTGACATTGAAACCATTTTTGTGCTACAGAAAAGAGCCATTCGAGCTATTTATAGCCTTAAGCCCCGTGATACGCTGAGAGAGTTATTTAAGCAGATAAATATTTTAACTGTAGCTTCACAGTATATTTATGAAAATATAATTTATGTTTATAAAAATTTAGATAAATTCGAAAAAAAAAGTAACACCCATAATTTTAACACAAGAAATAAAAACAAACTTGCCGTTCCAAAACTTAGACTCAATAAGGTCGGTAATTCATTTGTTGGGAAATGTATAAAAATATACAATAAAGTGCCTTTCACTCTAACGGAATTGCCACTACACAAGTTTAAGACAGAAATAAAACAAGGTCTAATGAAAAAAGGCTACTATAAAATTGATGATTATTTTAATGATAATAATGTGTGGTCATCTTAGTCTGCTCGCCTGCACATGTTATTTCACATTGTCAGTAGTTACACTTTTATATTATAAAAGATTATTTATTATACAGTCAAAGAATATTAATTTATATAACTTTTAAACTGATATCATAGCCTTTATCAGCAGTGTCCTACAGTTAACAAACAGCATTGCGTTAAATAGATCATTAGGCTTTTATTTAGAGTATCTTGAGTGTGTCATGCTCTCTTTATTGTCTCTGCGGTGGTGGCGTGTGCGTCGGGTCGTTACGTTCCCTAAAATATGGTTGAGCGAAGCGATGGCTGATTCATATGTCATACTCGTGAACGGGTGCCGCCTGTGGAGGCTGGTCTGCTCTTGCATACTTATCTTATTTTTAATATTACTTACTATAATTTGACTTTGTTTTTCTTAAACAATTTTTGACTTTTATTAGAGTACTGTAGTGGTACTGTATGACATTGTGGAAATTGGAACTTTTACCTGAGGTAAATTTGTTAATTTAGATTTTTAATTTTGTTTTTTTACATGTGGTCTTCTATATTTTTTTTTATTTTTATGTGTTTATTTGTGATGGAAAGTGTCCTGCTAAAATAGGGCATTTTCCAATATTTTTGACGCTGTAAGGGAGAAAAGAGCTGGACACTTGCTGAGTTTCTTGCCGGTTCTTCTCAGTACAAGATCTCCCGCCCAGAGTAGACTTACGAACCGATGGCATAGTGACATTCATAAGAGCTACTTGTAGCCTAAACTGAATAAATGATTTTTGAATTTTGAATTTTTGAATTGAACAATTTTGATATTAAAATAAATTTAAATAGAAACAAATGAGTTCTTGACTTAAGAGATGTAGGTCCTTTATGAGAGTTAGATACTGAAAGGAGCTATTAACCTATTACATAATTATAACAATTATCCTTTACAGAATATTAGTGCAAGAATCCTTTTAAAATGCTAACATTTTTTAATATCGTCTTGCCAAAGAACTGATAAAGGCCTCAATAAAAAGGTCGTAAAGAATGGGCCGATATGAGATGCAGGGCTACCAGCGCTGAGCACAGGAATGCGGGCTCGCGCGCGGGGGAATGTGGAAAATGTGGGGGAATGTGGCCTGCGGCCGGGGACATGCGGCTACGTGGGACCATTCAATTATATCATTGGTAACCAGTATTTGGTGGGAGCAGCGATTTAAACTTGGGAATCGAATGGAAATGGTGTAAATTGAAAATGAACACAAAAGTGGTATGCTCTCCCTACCAGGACACGGTGTGAAGAAGCAACTCGGGTAAGAAAAGGTGGCTACAGTGGCACTATCCTAGGATTACCGTTACAGCTTGTAGCTGCGTCTGTCCTCGCATCTGGACTCCGCTCCACTCAACAATAGGTAGAGCGAAGCGAAAAAGATGTCGAAGTTTTTGCTTTTTACTGAGATCTCGAAAATTATAAAAATGAGATTGCACTGTTGTGTTTACTTCCCAAGATGTATGCGCTGTCACGAAAATAACCCTAAATTCACTATTATTTTACATCTACAATTATAAATAGAACTGTCCGTGCACTTAACTGCCAAGAGGTCAAATATTATCTCAACGAACGCAAATTAACGATCAAAGATTATGTCGGCAATAGACGAAGTTGTGACGGCGCTCTACTAAAGGAATCAGAAACTCTTCGATATTGAACGGTCGCCCGGCTAAATTGTGTTGGTAGATAAAGAGAACGGTCTGTAACTCTGTAGAACCTCACGTTTTCCCTCCTTCCTTTGACATTCGCCTTCCAACGAGGCGGGGAGAACTACTAAATTTATTATAATCCACTCACCTTATTTAATACCAAATGAACAACCACCTCCTATGTTCACTCATGGTTTCCACTGCGTTCATAATAGCCTAATAAACTGTCAATGCAAACCTATTGTAAAAGTGTTACCTATCTCGGAGTAAAAGTTGATATAAAGTTCCCGTGGTCTTGTCACATAGATTACATTTGTAATAAATTAAGAATATTAATAGGAAATTTTACCATTTGAGTTTTAGAGCTCCTCACAGTACTTTAAAATGTATTTATTTCGCTTTGGTTGAATCCATTGTGGACTGTTACGGTCTAACTTTTAACATAAAAAAAATAGAAGGTTTTTAAAATTACTTATTTTTTAAAAACTAAAGATTGTAAAAGAGACTACATAGTATAATATTTGTAAAATTATGCCAGTTAGCATAAAACATAATTATTTGTTAACCGTAAATAATCATAACAGAGGAGAGCATGGTCTTGCCTGGGTCAACCATGGTCATGGGACAAGGTCTGTATCCTCGGGCAGATTTGTGGTGCCCAAAGTCAACAACTATTATGGTGATAGAATATTGAAAAAACGCCTGCCATATTTACAAAACGGTCTGCCAGAGGATATTATACGACATGAGAAAAATAAAAATAAGTTTAAGAAATTGGTTGGGCAGTATTACTTAAATAGTTGATCCAGAATAGTATAGTTTCCAAACTCACTTAAATGTAATAAAAAAAAATTGTTTATACATGTCATTGTTATATAGGTAAATAAGTAAATTTAATAGTATTATATTAGAGACTCATATAATCCTGCAGTCAAACTGTGTAAACAATTTTGCAGGAGTGTGTTGATGTAAATGTTTATGTTTGTCTCAATAAAGAAATACAATACAATACAATACTTTGTGGGCCGGCAGGGTGAGGGCGACTGATGCGGTTTTGTTTTCACGCTGCACCAGATGTCCTCGTGTCTGGACTCTATTTCCACTTAACATCAGAAAGAGTGTAAAGAAGGAGAGTAAAATGAGCCCGCCCCCGCTGCCGCCCCCGCCTCCGCCCGTGCCCTGCGCCCGCCGCGCGCTCACCCTTTGATGGTGATAATCGTTTAGCGACGCGCTTGATGTTTGCTGCTGCCTTATCGGCGCCATGAACCATTTGATTCCTGTTTTGGGGGTTGTTGGATGTTAAAGATACGAGTATGTTGCATATATATGTGATATGCTCAGAATTATTGAAAATGAAAATGTGAGAAGTAATTTACGAGTCGGCATGACGACATTAAATTACGCACATATTGTTTTTCCTATTTTTACTATTATTTTATATTGTTTTCTAAAGTTTACGCGAACACTACACAAAATTATCAACTTTTACGGATCTACTCGCGTTTATTTTACACATTAGTTTTAATTAATGTTTATCCTGACGTTCGAACCCTTTGGTCTGTTTACTCGCGTTTATTTTACACATTAGTTTTAATTAATGTTTATCCTGACGTTCAAACCCTTTGGTCTGGATAAACATTAATTAAAACTAATGTGTAAAATAAACGCGAGTAGATCCGTAAAAGTTGTTTCATTTCAACGACTATTATTTTTTATCATTCGACACAATTTTTCCTTTTTTTTCACAATTAGCTCTGTTTAATTAGGCTTTGTAAATAATGGCTGTCAACTACATCTACCCTCGTCATTGTCAACTTCGTACAGACGTACGAAGATTGCCTTGATTATTCCGCATTGGCATTGGAGTTACCAAATTGTCTCTATTTTAGCAGTCAATAAAAGATCCACTGCTGGGCCAAGGTTTACCCCCTAATGCGGGTTATGGCCTTTCATCTCACTAGATGGTGAGTGGTGATATTAAAGGTGGTGTTACGTAACTCTACCTGTCAGAACACAGCAATGCTGCTAACGCTGTTTTGACTGCGACAGACATACTCGTAGATAAAATGTTGGTATTAAAACAAGCCCTACCACCAATCAAACCAAGTATTTATTTATCAACGCTTGGAATTCTAGTTCTGAGTCCTGTGATCTTACCAATAGGTCTATTACTAAAAAAAATATCGAGTAAGTACCCCCGCTGGGAATCGAACCCGGGACTTAGACTAGTGATCTAACGGCTAGACTACATAGGCGGCCTAAGTATATTGCATTACGTACTTACAAACAACGAATGTAATGAAAGATATAAAGTTTATCACCCGTTCGGGGCATCCTACCTCCGACCTTTAGTCTAGGTCCTTTTATAGCCAGGCTTAGTAAGAAAACAAACAATCCAGGGAACTGTCCCAACTTCCCTAATTTTTATTAGTCAAGTTAGATTCGCTACTGTTTACAACATTGTTCTGTCTATAATCTAATCTATTTTAGTACCTACCGTTTCTTTTGTTATGAATAGTTTGATATAGATCAAGTTTAATTACGAATGGAAATTTTGTTGTTTTCAGATAATATTGTAACGCAATTTACTCTACGTTATATTTTTATGCTAGGGATTTTAAAGCCACCTTGGTAGTTTTAAAAACTGTCTGTCAAATTTATATGTACGGTTCTGAAAAATAATATTTTGAATGTCATTATTAATTATTGTCTTGTTTAATATGTATGTTAAGATTTTTTTTTACAATATTTTATATAAAAACATATTTACAATATAAAATATTATAAAACACTTAACCTAGGTTGCCACCGGCAGCGGGGATAGACCCAAGCTATCGGTGGTTAGGGCTGCAGAGTGAGGAACCTCCTGACAATACGTGCCGTGTCAAGGAGTACTGCCTTTTGCATCTGACCCTTGACCCAACCTTTCAGCGAGAGCCTCTCTAGGTGTTGATCGAGGCTCTTGGCTAAAAGACCGTTTGCCGATACGACTATTGGTACAATAATGGTTGAATCCAATCCCACATGACGGTAACCTCGTGAGCCAAGTCAATTATTATTATTATTTAATCTTTATTGCACAATACAAAGTACAAAAGGCGGACCTAACCAGTCGACCTAATGTCATGTCATTGTCATTGAATTTTATTAAATTTTAATATGATCAAAATTCTTCAGTATAATAACATTGTTTTATAATATCATCGATTGCGCAGTTATTATTGTTTAAAAAGTGTTTTTGTGAAAAACCTGCATCTATAAACAGGGTTTCCTGCTTATTTATAAAATTTTATCTGATTAAATATTTGCCTGTGGATCTCCTGAGTTTTAATGGCCACCAAACTACAATATCATGATAACAATATTTAAATTAGCTTCAATGAAGCAATTAGCACTTTAAAAAAAAGTTAAATTTAATATATTATGATTATATTATTAATGTTTTAACAAAAACTGTTGTAATGATAGTAGTTATATTTACTTACTTATATTTTAGTTTATAAAGTATATTTATATTGAAGGACATGTTATTATTGTATATTAGTCGCTATATAATAAGTTTTACAAAATAATTCAATTTTTTTTACAAGACACTAGACGAATGTTATATCCCATCAAAAACATTGATGTGAAATGAGAGCCAAGTTCAATATTGTACGCCTTGGTTGTTGACTTCTACGACAAACGAAGTGAGATATATTTACGCCGTATAAAAACTAGGTTTGCAGTAATTTCCTCAATAGTCACGGCTATTTATTTTATAAAATTAATGGATTTACGATAATCTTTCTCAATGGCCACGCCCTTTGTTTCCTAGAACCGCGATCAGATGTCAAGAGTCAAGGTCAGACCCGTAAGGAGCTGGCTTTTGGGTTCTGCGCTATGAAATTGAGCCTATTATATTGAATACGATTACAATCTTTGTCGGTAGTCAGGTTAAACACTCCCATAATTTTGTTAGTTAATATTTAGGTCTTGTTACTGAACTATGATTATTAAATCACATATTGTTTTCTAAAGTTTACGCGAACACTACACATTGAAATGAAACAACTTTTACGGATCTACTCGCGTTTATTTTACACATTAGTTTTAATTAATGTTTATCGTGACGTTTCGAACCCTTTGCAGGGTCCGTGGTCACAGTCTCCCTGTGTAGATCCGTAAAAGTTGTTTCATTTCTATGATTATTAAGTTGATTTGTTTCGTGAAATGTAATTACTAGACCGTGTAGTTTTGACAGTGAGTTTAGTATAGGAAAAACCAACCATTTTGGGGGATCGCTTAAGCGAGCTTGAAGAAACGTAACAGCATTGTTTAAAACACACGTAATGCTGTAAGATGATCGTGTGTCCTGATCCTGGGCGACAAGTGAAACATGATTGTCTGCCAGGCCCGATCTTGATAACCATCAAAGAAAGAAAGATGCGTGTGTTTTCATTACAATAATACAATTCAATGTTAATATTTACATTTTTGTATACGTAGTTTTTACAAAATAAAATTTTATTTGGAAAAATCATGCAGTCTCAGGAAGCTCGCGTGGGAATCGAACCCGCGGTCCTTGTATTACCGGTCCTATGCTCTGACTCGTGCTTCCTTAGACTGGTTGGTTGTCTTTAGTAAAATTCGTTTTGTTTGTTTATATAAGACTAACACTTTAAGCGCGACTTTATTCGAAAATTTAAGATTTAAAAATAAACTCCTTATTTGAATAAAATAAAGCCTATGTTGCCCGCAAGAGATGCAGCGTTCTATCAGTGAAAGAATTTTAGCAATTGGACCAGCAGTTCCAGAGAGTAGCCCCGGCATACAAACAAACAAAGTTACAAACGTTATCTCTTTATTAATAGTTAAGATAAACGAAGAAGATATGTTATTTTATGTATCTTATCTTATTATTGACCCATTATCTTTTAATTCTTTAGGGACGTACTAGATGACACGGCACGCATACAGTCGCCCCCGGCCGGCCGGCCCGACCTAAGGCTGCGTTTCCACCAGAGCTGTGCGAGGTAACTAGGCGGTGCGCTAGAAAAATATCCACGATTAAAATTACTTTCTCCTTCTTGCGGTATGAAATGGAGTCATCCTATTGGTTGATTTTTTCCTCGCTCACCTCCTAGCTACCTCGCACAGCTCTGGTGGAAACGCAGCCTAACGGTACAACACAGCCGCGTTGGCAGCCCGCTCACGTGCCGGAAATATGTTGTTGCCCTCAGCGTTAGTGGCGCGAAAGAGACGGCTAATTAAGTCGATTAGTCGGTATTGTTGAGTTTATACGGATAAGAAAGATATACATTGTATTAACTTCAACTCACCGCCTCTGTGGTCTAGTGGTTAAGACCACCGGTTTAGACCCAGAGGTCCCGGGTTCGATTCCCAGCGAGGGGTTCATGTTTGTGTACTCGGTTTGGTAGGTGGTAGGACTTGTTTGTCCGCCTGGCTAGCTATCACCATCTTATCTAAATATGTCGCCATAACATCAATGTTTGTAGCATTGTTGTGTTCCGGCAGCTAGAGATAAGATAGCCAGTGCCTAACTAGTTGAGTATCCTAGGTGAAGTGCGCTTCCATCATTGGCCTTATCATCACTTAACATCAGGTGAGGTCAAGGCACTTGTGACGACAGGAAAATTAACATACTTATATATGTCATCACCAGCACATTTTATGTTTCCACTGCTGGGGTACGAGCCTTCCCTATGGATGAAAACACCACAGAGAGAACGGACCCAGTGCGGTGCGGTGGTTGTTAAAGAATGCTAATGCAGTCGGGACAAACGGCCATACGTGCCTTCCAAAACACGGAGGAATACATTTGTGGTCACCCATCTAATGACGGCCTTTGCTTCTTAATTTTAGTAATCGCAGACCGATATACAGTTTTCCACTGCGCCATCGAGCTCCTCCCATAATGTATTTAGAAACAGTTATGTAAATAAGGAAAAATATAATTAAGAGAAGCCACAGAGAGCCATTATAGCCTAAGAACTTTCCGATATATTTTTGTAAAAAACTCAATGAATATAGTTTTAAGAAACTATATTTTTGAATCCAACAAAATCTCGCATTGGAAGGTATAAAAAAAGTTATTCCCCGAAAATGGTGCATTTCACAGCAAATATGCTAGCACCGATTTTATCGTGAACATTTGATTATGTTCACCATGGATGGATTCAACTTTGGATTTCAACTTTGGAGCTTAGATAAGCACCAAAGTTGAAATCCATAAATATATAAAACGGGAAACTAATACTTTAGGTAGAAGTTTGTTGTTTCACTAACTGCACGATGTACTCTAACCGCCTTACAAATTCCGTGTTTTGTTCCTGTCATGTAAACGTCATTTCAAATTAGAGTAAAAGAGACAAAACACGGAATAACTATTCGGACCTTATTCTTTGTTTATTTGTAAGGGGGTAAGGAAATAATAATAATAGATTTTTTTAGGTTGTTTTCTACAACAAATAATGTTACCTTATTTTTTAATTCCAATTTTTAATATTTTATTTTTATAATCATTATATATTTAAATTGGATTTAGTACACACTGTGCCACAAACTGTCAAATTTCCTCAATAGACTTTGAATAATAAATAATATTTATACCATTTTTGCCCATTTTCTATAGCTTTGTATTTGCTTTTTTTAATTTCGCTGTCACAAATATTGTTGGATTACTAATGAATTATGTAATAAACTAGATAATCAAATTTGAATTTGAATGATAAGAAATTACTGAAACAGAATTATTGTTGAGTCTCCATATAGCGAGTTAGTTTGGCTCTCAGGCTATTAACATTTTTCACAAGCTGCGTTTTGCGTTACGGTTAAAAGTTAAAATGAGACCAAAGTTTAACCGTTAAGTTCAACTTTTTCGTTCTCTTTAACTAATTCCAGGTTTTTATTGTTTCAGGTCCACCACGTTTAATCCTGGAGTGTGCAATAAAAGAACATTGTAAAAAATAAATTAGGTTTGCTAATAATCAACTTATACACAAATTAATTGTCTTCATCGAAAAGCTCGTCCTTGTAAAATATTATTAAAAGTGTTCAAAAACTTTAATTTTAGGTAATTTTTGTCCTTATATAAATGTGCTTTGTACAAAATGTCTTTTTCTAGAAATTGTTATTATAACTAGTCGTTGTATCTACATGACAAGTGTCACTATTATAAAATAAATAAGTATAATCGCAGCAACTGTAATCTACAAACACTACCTTAAGGTGTTGAAATAAGGAAAAAAAGCCATTGCAAGTGACAGACACTCGTGTCACAGTTTAAATCTGTCACCAAATCTTGTTAGTGATAGTCATAGAGCGCAATGAAACTCTGACACCAAATCTGAATTTATAGTGATATTCATCGCGCAATGTGTTTCAGTTACGTACAAAGTGACAGTCGTGACGAAGCGTGACCCAGTGCTGTAAAAAGGGTAGGGGCGCTAAGAGCTACAAGTGCGTGTGTTTAAAGTGCACCATGCAGACGAACGTGCAGATCGACTCGAAGGCGCTGCGGCACTCCCCCGACCACGGCAAGGGGAAGGGCGGCCACAGGTTCACTGCTGAGGTATGTATTTTTCCCATGTTTTTTTTAACTGTCTATAAATAGCAATGAGGCATTTTAAGATTATGGGAAAATATCGTAATATCACAATTTAGGTCAATACAAAAATGTTTTTTTTTGGCAATAGCGTAAAGTTATGTAAACTCATTAATAACTAGAATATCACATAATTGTGATACATGGAACAGAGAAGGGTTTATTAGGTCCGGTGGTGAGACCATTACCACACCTGTGTCTGACCCCGTCTTTTTTTGGAGAGATTGCTGATTGCCTCAAACGGCATTTTCAGCTTCCGGGCTTGTTAGGGGGCGGCGAGAAATTTAAAGGGTTCCTCAAGCCGTGTGAAACGAATCATCTTCGGAGGTTTTCTAGAGGGAACGGCATCACGTACTAGTGCGTGCCCCCGTGATTACTACTAGATTCTCCGAAGTGTTCGGATCGGATCGGGGAGATCTGACCCCGTGCTCCCGGGTTGTCTACACAACGTTGTTCACTCAGCGGCGTAAACAATATTTTTGCATAGTTGTTTGTATCGAGCGTATCTATGTTAAAATATTCTGTTTCCATTAGATGCTGATGATGGTTAAATATTCAACTTTGGAAAGCAAATTAATGAGATCATTATTATTCATCATTGAAAAATATACGGTTTCAGGTGGAAATTTCTGTTTTATCTTAAACGGAACGTTTACCGTCAAAGCAAGTATTTGAAAGCAACATTTTCTAATGATCGCCCATTATCCATTACAAAGATAAGTTCTGTTGTTCTTAATATTAAGGAAGTTCATCTCCCAACCCCTATACTTTGGTACCTTTCCCAAACTGTGACCCGCGAACGGCTTTCCCCCCAAAACTGTGGAAATAACACAACTTTATGACGTTTCTATTATTCTTTGGCCGATAAAAAAGATATGAATTTTTTCTAGTCACGAAAAAAGGCAATAAAATGTTATTTTCTGCAATAAAGTGATGAAATCCGCTGTCACAGCGCTGGACGCGCGCGGGGCGGCAGGGCTGCTGCGGTGCTCTTACGTCGAGCAAGCCAATGGCAAAAACGACTAGTCGTCGAAATACACTACGTAGCTCGATTTACATTTCTTGATTTGATTGTTAACTTGTTGTTTTCTAAAGTTCACACAAACGCAAACATTGGAAATAAACAATTATTACGGATCTACTCGCAAAGGGTTTGAAACGTCAGATAAAATTAACCCAAATCAATGTGTTATACAAGCGCGAGTAGAGTTATAAGATATGTTACATTATATATTTTTTACCTAATAAAATTTTAACATACTACTTTTAGGGTGTGAGATTCTTAAATACTTATTTCGCTAACATATTCGTATAATATACAGAATGTTAGGTTTTAATCGCCTTTATGGTCTAATGTTTAGACCATCATTCGGCTTCGCAATGCCGGAATTACTTATTACCGTGTTTTTTCATTTGAATAAGCAACAGTAACACATTGTTGTCAATATTGTATATAAAGATTATATATTAATCCTTTATTGTACATAAAAACACATGTCACTTAAGACATTTCTCTCTAGAAGATAATTAATATAATTTAATAAAATTAAATGAGCACGTACCAGCCCTATTGCAAGGTAAGAGTCCCTTCAATCGGCGAGTGCCCCGCGTTCGGCGGTTATTACTTGGTGGGACTTGCCCGTCCATTATTCCGGGACTCAAAATCCTACCGGCCATCCGATCTCAAACGGATAGGCGTTAATGGATGTCGTAAGTATTAAATGTTATAAAATACCAAATCCATTTTATATCTTCAAACTTCGCTAGTTTTTTACGTCTAAAATCAATTTCACGTGAATAAAACACTTGGTGTCCCTGTTTAGGCACATGGCGCGCGAGGAGTGTGATGCTTGGCGTGGTATTGCGAAGCGTTTTGCGACAACGTTTTTCTTATATACCGCAAAGCTGTGGAATTCCTTGCCTTGTCTGTGTTTCCTATCAAATACAATACTGGAATCTTTAAATCACGAGTGAATAGGTACCTTCTAGGCAGGCATGTTAAATCGTAAGTTACATCATCAGGTGAGATAGTAGCCAAATGCAAGCCTGTCTAATCTTTATTTTCTGTGTGTGTTCAAGTGGATTCGAGAATGGTTTAGATTAACAATTGGACCCGGTACCTAGGTGGCGCAGCTATAGGGGTCCATCACGGGTGTTCTTAAGCGGACGAATTATTTGTTTGTTTTGTTGTCATGGAAACTGTCAACGTTTTGTTTGTTTTCTTGTCATGTATATTGTATATTTTGTAAATCGCGGTCATATTTCGACCACTGGGCGACCACTTAGTCTTAGTAGTCTTGTTAATCCTGAAAAGCTAACACGCTTGTTTATACGAGTAGGTACACTTCAGTAGCTATGAGGATAGAACCACGACTCCTCGCATTCAACCCGAGCATCTACCCGTTAGGCTACCGACGTTTAAAGGATTAGGTATAAGACCTCATACCACCGTCTCCCTTCCACCATTGGTATACGCGTGCTGCTCTCCCGATTCACCGCTGTACTGTCTCTAACATTACATCGTGCACAGAAAAATTTGGTGACACGTTCTCTAAATATTCTTTGTATATGGAATACAAAGAATTCTCCTCCCTGACATGGAGTCCTTTAAACGAGGCGTGAAGAGGCACCTTGAGGGCCGGCAGGGCGAGGGTGACTGATGCTGCGTTGTTTTCACGCTGCACCAGTTGTCTTTACGTCTGGACTCCATTTCCACTTAAACCAGGTGGAATAGAGTCATTTGCTGTGCTAACCACAACAAAAAAAGTTGATTATTATGAAATTCGTTTTCGAAAAGCGGTAATCTAACCTGTGGCTGTATCCGGGATACCTCATCGAGGCTCGGAGCGAGGTGCGATTCCCCGGGGAGAGCAGGCTAAATTGCTTACACGCAGAACGCTCTCACCTCGGGTAATTTTGAGAATGAGGCTGATACGCGACGTAAAATAGATTCGGTTAAACGTAGACGTTCATAAAAACAGAGTTATGTAAAAAGTAGATAGCGTTTAACTGTCCCACTTCTGGGAAAATGCCTCAATAATTGGAATCAAGTCATCACTACAATTGATAGGTTAGTTATAGCTTAATCACCACGCTTGTCAAATGCGGGTAAGTGATTGATCACAAACCCGGAACGACGACATGAAACACACTTTGCCCGGTCTGGGAATTGAACCCGGGACCGGATACCGGGTCGGGTGCTTTGCCACTCGGCCACCGAGTCGTTAACTATATGTATAGTACTAGGTAAACCACCTTAATGTCCCCAACGTGAAGCGCATAGCCATTATCTTCCCTTATGGTAAACAAAGGTAAAAGCATTTCCTTTGTCCTATTAATAGGTAAACGTATTGTCAAATCTAATCAAATCAAAATATTAATTCAGTTTCAAATTGAAGAAATAAACAAAAATAAAATATAAAATAAAAAAGCGAAACCGACAAAAGGACCCCACTCAGCACATTTTGCAGCATGACCATCACCTGCAACCCTGGTGATATTCATTGTCCTTAATACGACGCACATTTCTTGCAGTTAGTAAAAAAAAAAAGCGTAATAAATTATATTCTAGAACAAGAACAACGTGTTATACCAATTTGTAGCCGCTTGAAAAATGGCAGCGTCCGAAGACACGTGATTTGACATGGATATTGTATTGAACAGTTCGCGCGGCGATCTATCTTAATATGATTGCAGTCAGGACTCGCGCAAATGGCGGACCGACTCGAAGGAGAAGATTTGCTTCAACCAAGGGATCGGGGCGTAAGACAAGCTTGTATGGCTCAAATTTCATTTAATACAACAAGGAAATGTAACAGTAGCAGGAGTTTATTAAGGAAACGTTTTGTTTAGGTTGTGAACGTAGCGCCGGTTTTTTTCTGTTACATCTTTTGGAATGAGGAAAAATACGGGCAGCCTTTGTGTTGTATGTAGGTACTTATTGTCCTGAATATAAGTTTATGCATATTTCTTTTATGACTTACTGGTTTTCATTATTTTATAGTGTAAATTTATATGCTATACGGCCGCGGCACCTAACTCTCGACATCCCGAGGTGACGGAGCGTGTTGCCATGCGTGGCTTTATCAGACGACATCTTGATTTGAAATATTCGCCTTAGTACAATCAGCTACGAAGGTTGCTAAACACGTTGGTGCTTCGCTATAAAAACTTGTTAGAAGTTATCAAGATTAGATTATTTACTTTGCTGTTGGTGACTTTTGTTGTTGATTGTACATGATAGTTGCAATCGGATACCCGGAATCGTGTTACCAGGGTGCCTAGTGTGACTTTTGTTTACGATCCGTGTTCATTCGATTAAGTTTACGAAAACGAAGATTAGTATGGCATTGAAGCAGCGCCTCCTGGCGACATACGAGTAGAGTTAAAATGTTGCCATACAAATTTTCGTTTTCGTAAACGTGGTCGAATGGTGAATGAAACTCGCACTAGGCACCCTGATGTCCAGCCAGCAAACTCCAAGGCCGGTTTGCGGGATGTCTTCAGTTTTTCTTCAAATGCCGTCATCCACTTCATCATAACGGAAGCTAATGACGTGTGCATATCCTGGAACTCGGACGAGACAGTAGGCATCTCAACAGTGATATCAGTGCAGATTATGGAACAGTGTAGGTTATGATAGAAATTACTTGAAACTATATTAATTATTTAATTTTTAAAGATTTTCAATTTGTAAGATGCAGCAGATGTGGTTTCAAAACTACGGCCGAAAAAAAATCTATATATGTGTATATATATCATCTGAATCTCGGAAACGGCTCCAACGATTTTCATGAAATTTAGTATGCAGGCGGTTTCGGGGGCGATAAATCGATCAGCTAGGTTTAATTTTTAGAAAATAATAAAAACAAAAACCGAGCTAAGCAGCTCGGTCATCCAGGTACTTAAATAATAAGAGAGGTGGAAGTCAAACTTCAGCGTGATGATGGCACTAATGTTGATACAACGTAAGTCCAGGCGGCGTGTTTGGAGGGGTTAGGATTGTTCATGTGCCACAAAGTAAGTTTGTCACATTTTAGTGCACTCCATACATGTAAAGTCATTTTGTCTCATGCATTAAAAACTGTGTAAGTTAGTCGGCCCAAACTCGAATATGTCAAATTTACTTCTTAAGAAGGAATAGAAGTGTGGCACACATTTTTTTTTTCTGTGACAAATTTACTTTGTGGCAAATGTACAATAACCCGTTTGAAGGGGAGACTAATTCTGACGCTATGATATTAATTAGAAGTTTTCCTTTCTAGGGTTCCGTACCCAAAGGGTAAAACACGGGAGCCTATTACTAAGACTCCGCTGTTCGGCCATCTGTCTGTCTGTCCGTCTGTCACCAGGCTGTATCTCATGAACCGTGATAGTTAGATAGTTTAAATTTTCACAGATGATGTATTTCTGTTGCCGTTAAAACAACAAATAAAAAACAGAATAAAACAAATATTTAAGGGGGCTCCCATACAACAGACATGACTCTTTTTTGCCGTTTTTATAGATTGGTCAGTTTTTCTCTTATTCAAGGTCACTTGTAAGTTATTTTTGACACTTCAAATTCGAACGACATAATATGTCTTTATAATCTAATTGTAAGTAATGCAACAATTATTATTCTTCATAGTGTATTAATTGTCACTTTTAACTTCGAGATCACCAGTGAGATTCGAAATCGTTCCCCTGATCTGTTGCGGGAAAAACAAAGAAACGACAGAAATGGACTACTGATTCTTGTTTGTGTGATAAATAAATGCGGAACCGTTTTATTGCGTCTTTTCTTCTGAATTGGCACTTACGTGAATGTGCCCGCGTGAATACCCATATCAGAAGCCATCGCAAGCGCATTGCATCGGTACCAAATGCGGCTGTAGTGCGGCTGTAGTGCGGCTGTAGTGCGGCTGTAGTGCGGCTGTAGTGCGGCTGGCGTTTAATATGAAAACGCACGGCAGGCAGCGGTCCGACACGAAACGCCTAATTTGAAAGAGCCCTTTGTCTGCAACAATACATTCAGCGCGCTCTTACTTACATACGTTTCGTCCCTTCTCATCGCAACGATTCCCTCTTATCTTTTGCGTCACTAACGTCACTTTCAAACTTTCTCATATAGTCATTTTCTTACTTTATCCATTCGTGTTATTCCACACATCCATCTCAATATCCCATATAATATTTAAAGTGTTCCGGCGGTCGACGTATGGGACGATGTGACGACGGATGGTTCCATGGCGATGGTAAATAACGACTGCGTCTCTTTATGTGATGTTGTATATTCACAGTGACTACATTGTGACTAACTTATTATCTAAACCTTACAAGACTATTTATACAATATAAACTATGTAGATGTTGGAGGGAGGATGCCGTGTCTTATCTTTATCAGATCTACACGCGATTAGGAATGCGTTTACAAACTCTTTAACCATACGTGAGGATAAGAAATTATAGTTAAAAATATTATGATAGATAAACAGTTCTCAAGGGATTTGTGGTAAATATACGACAATGTGTTCGATGGTTATGCATGGTCCTGTGACTTGTGGTGTTGGAGTCTGCCCTGACGTATACCGGCTAGCCGCGACGCCGCGACGCCGCGCTTCAACCCGAGAAGTTGCACGAAATAAGGAGGACCCAGAAGGTAAGATTTATACATACCGCGCTCGAGCAACGCAACCATAGACCCCTTGCACGGGCACGGATGTCGGCTCAGTCTGAGCGCAGCTAATGCGAGATTGCGTGTACGTGAGAGAAGAAGAAGAAGAAATACATTTATTGGCACACACTAAATACAACCAAAATTAATTACATTAAAAAAAACATTGAAAAAGTACATTCGCAATAACAAACAAAAGCAGGAGACAAAGTGTGGCCAACTAGGCCCTTGCCTCAGGACACGCTACAGTGACATGAGGCCTCTGCAACGCTGGTATTGTAGAGGGGCCTAACCGGTGACGTTAGAGAGGTTGCCTATGTGTGCGTTGCCCGAGCGCGTTTGTATGAAGCTGACCTGCTGCAGTGTCTTTATTTGTGGGCGTTGCTTACGGCTAACAACCGCAGCCGCCGCACTCGGGCACGTGGTGCCACTCGCCGGCACGGCTGTGACGCTGGGCAGAAAGGGGGTAGGGGGGAGCCCTTAAGCAAACGTCGACCGCACGTGGTGTACCTTATTAAGGCGAGACTCTGACACTACAGCTTATGTCAGACACCACAATGCGTAACGGAAGGGATGACGCCCATAATACATCATCATGTTGATAAGAAATAAATCTAACCTTATTAAACAACTTTGGTACGAAAACTAATTTAAATTTAAATACCCACCCCGAGACAATAATGTTACACTTTATTTGTATTTGTATATTCTCATGTTTGTCGTAATAAGAATTAAAGTTCTTTAAACTGAATCTGCCATAGTCCCGCTTGCCGGGATTTACTTCATAGTTTTCGGGAGGACTGCAAAGACCTATCTACCGGCATATTACTCTACCTACTTATTCAGACTTGCTAGCCTATCGCCTGTTTTTGTATACTGATCTCAAAACTTCAGTATGAAAATGACACTAAATGCATGATGATGATACTTACCTACGCTCACATAGCAAAGAATAGCGTCGTCGAAAGCTTCACGGAGGACTGGAGTATCAGTCTGGTCACCATGTTGCACTGGAACTATAAGAAAAAAAACCTCATTTCAGCTTAAACTAGTCCACCGCTGGACATAAGCCTCTCCAAGTGCACGCCACTAAAAACGATCCAAGGCTAAAAAAGTATTTTCAATTATATTTGGTAACTAAACTAAATTGCCAGCTACCACCGACCATCGCTCGCGGAGCTCTTACCCCCAAATGTTGTCCACTGGGAATAGAGACGAAAAAATATATTGTCCAATAAACTAAATGGTTGTGCTATCAGCTCGGCAGGTGTTAGATTTTCTTAACGGTTAGGCTTATCCGCTTATTCGTTTCCTGTTACTATGAGTATGTCACCTCATATGTCAATTTATATATTATTATTATGTAGTACTGTGTAGTAACTACTAGTAAATTGTTTATCGACTCCAGTTGATCAAGAAAGTTGATCTCTCGTTGGATACCACATTTGCTTAGCGACGACCAAAAAACAGCCCGATAGATGGTGTCGCAAAACTCTGCAGCGATTCAACCGAGGAGAGTCAAAACACGTTTATGATATGGTTAGTGGTGACGAGTCTTGGGTATATGCTTACGATCCAGATTCCAAGCAGCAGTTAACTGTCTGGGTCTTCCAAGATGAGCCAATACCGACCAAAGTCATACGCTCACGGAGCACTTTAAAAAAATGGTTGCCTCATTTGTGGCAAAGGGTGGTCACGTCGCCACGTTGCCACTATTTTTTTTTTATACTTAGCACGGCAAATGACTCCACACCACCTGATGTTAAGTGGAAATGGAGTTCAGACGCGAAGACAACTGGTGCAGCGTGAAAACAACGCAGCATCAGTCAACCTCACTCTGCCGGCCCACAAGGTGCTATTATTATTATTAATTGTACAAGAAGATCGCAAGATGGTTAACGCTGACTGGTATACCACTGTTTGTTTGCCAAAAGTCATTACAGAGTTTTGAAAAAACTATTTAAGACGTCGTGATGATACTGCACCATGATATTGCAAGTTTGCACACTGCCCGCCAAACTAAGATGTTTTTGAGCACCCAAAATTTCGAAATTTTAGATCACCCGCCTTACAGCCCTGACTCAACCTAACGATTTGTTTACGTTCCCCAAAATCAAGCAAAATCTTCGTGGTCAACGTTTCAGCTCACCCGAAGAAGCTGTTGACGCATACAAATCGGCCATTTTGACTACCCCAACTTCGGAGTGGAAAAGTTCGAAAGCATGCAAAAGTGTATTAAATATCGCGAAGATTTTTTTGAAAAACAATAAATGGTAATTATCTATTAGATGGTCTATACTTATTTCAAACGACACAATTTAAAAGGCAGCCTAGCCAACCGCGTCGATATCCTTCACTTCTATTTAAGTTAAAACGCCGTCGTATAAGTACGAGTACTTGTAAATCCCGAAAAGATGTTTCCGCTATCTTCTTTGGTTTTAACGGAGCTCAAGGATCATTATAATTTTCTTTTAAACTTCTGCTTTGTAGTACAATGTGCTTTATAATATAGCGTATAAGGTTTACTGTTTAAGGACGGCAGCGCGGTGGCTATGAGTGGTCCTTTGGGATGTCCCGGCTTTACAGGGATTTGCGCGTAACCGAGAAGGAAATCTTTTTGGCGGGAATCACATAGGTAGCGAGTATGGGTAGCAACCGCTTGTCGACAATGATTATACCGGCGGATCACGTAACTAACAAAAGGAGATTGCAGAAAGTAAGCTTCATACAGACGCGCTCGAGCAACGCGCACGTGCACAATCTCTCGCGGACGCGGAATCTCGCGACAGTAGCGCTTGACTGTTCCGCAAGCTTATTACCGAAAAAAGCAACCAGTTGCTAATTGTACAATTGCAACGCGACTGCTGTAGTTGTGGTTGATATATTGGACACAAATTGCTCAATGTATGTAAACTATTTGCATGCATTTTTATCGCAAATGCACTAAGCGAGCGATCATTTAGCGATTTGTGTCCGTAATACCAATTTATCAACGGCAACTAGAGCAGCCGCGTTGCGATTATACAATTAACAACTGGTTGCTTGTTTTGGTAGTAAGCCTGTCGACCTGTTCTGAGATCCGTGTCCGTGCGAGGGGTCTATGTGTGCGTTGCTCGAGCGCGGTATGTATTAACTTGCCTAGGTTGCCTTCTGGGTTTCCTTATTTTGCGCCGCCACCGCGATTGGCGCTTGGTAATAATAACTGTCTGCTCGGATAAGTATATTAAATATTGAACATCCCCTGCCTCAACCGCTGATACCTACTGCGCTACCTTAAAAACAGCATTCATTGCGTGGACTTAAAAAAAATTAAGGTATGTAGTTAATAAAAATTTATTTTGAGAACATTTCAAACTAAAGGCCGGCAACGCATCTGCGATTCCTCTGGTTTGGCAGATGTCCATGGGCGGCGGTGATTGCTTCCCATCAGGTGACTGCCTGCTCGTTTGCCTCCTTCTAATATTAATAAAAAAACATTTTACTAATTTTAATTAGGTGTAAATGTTGCTCTATTTTAATTATTCATGACTGGGCTGTAGCTCAGCCACATTGTTTATTTGAATATCATGCTCCTTTTCATTTTCATATTAATAATGAGACTTCCTCGAAAATAAAAGAATATTTATTCTTTAAACCAGAATATTATAATGACATGGGTGACCAAAAATGTATCATCTCATGGTCCTACGTAGAAGGCGCATAAAGCCGTTGGTCCCGGCTGCTTTGGTAGTCGATAACAACCACCTACCAACCTACTACCACCTACCACCTACGTAACCTGCACTGGGCCCGCGCGGTGGTTTAAAAAAAAGGTGGTTTAAAGCCCGTTCTGTGTTTTTCGCTTCATGTTAAATATCACACATTTTTAAAGAGAGTTTGCTGTAGGCTTTAACTCACCTTTACAGCGTCGCCTGAGTTTATCGGGGGCGGCGAGACACTTAATCGGTTCCTCAAGCCGTGTGATCGAAACACCGTCAGAGGGTTTCTAGAGGGAACGTCGTCACGGAAGCAGACTCAGGCGTAAGCGTGTCCCCGTTCCCCCCTAGATACTCTGAAGGGTTCGAATCGGGAATGTCACGCTGATTAATAAAGGAGGTAGGTTGCAGTTTTATACTTTTCTGATAAGTGTCTGATAGGGTATCTAGATCAGATACACTCTACGATAGACTTTTACAATAGTTTATCCTATGCTTAGAATTCTATGAGTGCTTATAAAAGTTAACTATGTAGAAATGTGTAAAACAACACGCACTTTAATAATTATTTCATTAATTTTGCAGCTCTGAATCTTCCTATGTTTAAAAGCCTGTCACCGTACTTAAATGACTTACGTAGTTGAAGTTGATTTTAATGAGATTACTCATTGTGCCCGATCCGATCCGAACCCTTCGGAGAATCTAGTAGGGCACGGGGACGCGCACTAGTGCGCGATGCCTTTCCCTCTAGATAACCTCTGAAGGTGATTCGTTTCACACGGCTTGAGGGACCCTTTACGTTCCTCGCCGCCCCCAAAAAAGCCCGGTGAAGCTGAAAATGCCGCAGCAGCAATCAGCAATCTCTCCCAAAAAAAAAAAAACTCATTGTGTTGTTCGTGTTTGCTGCCCAGACATCGTTGACTAAACACCCAGCTCAGCTTTCTGACTTTAACTGGATGTCATCAACCGGTCGTCTGTATCTGGAACCAACCTGTAAGCAGGCATGTTAATTGAAATATATATATAAATAAATAAATATAAATAAATACCTTACTTTTTTTTAAATATTTTACAGGTAAGCACAGTGCTTTGATCTCACCTGACGTTGAGCGACGATAAGGCTAACATTTAATATTGTTAGATTGTTAAAAATAATTACTGTACCAGTACCAGTCTATGTTTAGTTTAGTAGCTACATGATGTTGTTATAGTAAAAGAAATACCAACTTCGTCTAATAACCACTGCTAATTACACCGCAGCGCTGTTAAAATTGAATCCCCTAAGGATTTTTTTACCGTTTGTGTTCATCCCAACACATAGTACTGTTTGGAGAAATAAATACAAAAGACACATCTTTACAAATAAAACAACTTGTAGCGCTTTCTTTTGCTTACACAGAGTCTAAAAACTTTTTACAGACATTTACAGTTACGTAGATTAATTGAAATGGATCGAAACCACCTGTTGAGCGATCTGCCACGCCTACAAGCATTGCCATGGTAACGGTGACCTTCCAAGGTTAACAGTTGTCGCTACCCGCCGCTAGCACCGTGGCGCTGGGGTCACGTATACTTTGACATGAACCAAATTTAGCGAAGGGGTAGTTCAAGAGTGGAGTGCTTCGTACTTAGTGTTGCTACTGTTTCATAGGTGGCGTAGTTAACACTTCTATTGCAATGCCTGTAATGCTTTTATGTCTCGGTCTAGGCTCTATATTTCATTTTCACTTTATTGTTTAAGTGATTTTGGTAGAGAATGCCTCAGGCATTAAGTCCGCCATGTAATATTTATGTTGCAAAAGTTTAAATAAATAAAAAATAAATTTTGAAACCTTCACAATGCTTGAGGCCTGTTTACACAAATTCTCAATATTTTATATGTTTTAAAAAACAATCACGATTGTTTTTTAACATTTTAAAATAGCAAAATAGGGTTCAAAACTGAAATTTAAATCATCAGTGGAGGCATTGTCAATGTCAATCATTATAGTGTCTTGAAATTTGATCAAGATGTTCTTATCGAATGGGATCACGTCTCTGTCTGTCTGCAAGCATTGCCGGCATATTTTCAACCATCTTGGTGGTTGAAAATAAATTATTTCTAGCCTCTCCGTGCTTCGAAAGGTACGTTAAGCCATTGGTCCTAGTTATTATCGTAAGATGGATTTTTTTAGGAAACCCACCAACCTATATTAGGCCAGTTTAGTAGGTTATGGCCTGATTTTCCCACTGTTCATTAGGAACGGCAATCTAACAGAGGATCATTATTATACGATATTATACACTGCTATTTGATAACTAAGCTGTCATAATTTGCTTTCTGTGTTATTTTAGTAAGGAATCCTGCCTCGGGCGCTGGTTTAAGGAAGCCCCGTATTACATCTCGGCGATGTTGTTGTTGCCAATTCACTTAGTCGTGGCTGTTGACCTTTCTTCGGGTTGCTTATCTTCATGTAAACTGATAACAGATGCCTTACGAATGTTGCGACGAGGTTCGCCGGAGGTACGGCGAATAATAACAGAGAGTTTGAATAATAAATAGCGCCAGTCATGAATTGCTAATAGGAATAATTATATACATATATAGGTAGGAGTGGGCTTAAATAGTAAAGCGGATTTACTTCAAAGAAACTCATTTTATTTCGATTTAAATTACAGACGTAAATTTTACACGTCTTACTATATTGGCTTTAGCGCAGGAAGAGAGCGATTGAGACCACCCTACCACTCAGCCCACTCATTCCCACAATCCTTCGTTCACAACAGATAAAAAATAGAGTGGTACAGATAGATTTAAATAATTATCTCTTTATTGCACAAAACAGAAAAAAAATACAAAAAATGGTGAGCAAAGGTGGACTTATCTCTAAAAGTCTCTTCCAGCCAACCTAAAGCTCCACTTTATGTATAAGTGAAAGCAACAAGAGTGCAAACAAGTCTAGTAGCATTTTAAACCATACAATACACTACTTTAAAATCCGAAACACAATTTGCTTGACCTCGGAATTGAACCCGGGACCTTCGGGTATCGGGCCGAGCGCTTAGCCACTCGACCACCGAGGCATTCGCATCGCATTAAAAATAAAATATATTTTCTAAAGAATAAAATAATTATACCTTTTTATCAACGACTACGATTATATTATACTAGCGGCCCGTCCCTGCTTCGCACGGGTTTTTTTTTATATATAGCCTATGTTAATGTCGGTACTGGAACAAGGGATAATTATAGAAATATCGTCAGCAAAAAGGATGCAGGGGTCGTCTAATATGTCGGGAAGATTATTAATATAAATAAGGAAGAGGATACATCCCAAAACACTTCCCTGTGGGATTGAGCCAGTGACTGGGACTCTATCTGATCTTGTGTTTGAAATCATACCTTTTTCAAAATCTGTATTTTCTATTTCAACGTATTGAAAGCGGTTTTTGAGGTAAGATTCCAACCAATGGTGGATTTTACCTCTCCGGTCCGGTCTGAGATAACTTGTCTAATAGAATACTATAGGAGACTCTATCATAGGCCTTGCTCATATCGAGCAAGAGGCCAACTGCAACTTTTTTGTTTTTTATTTCGTCTAATATGTTTTATATATATTTATATATTGCTAAAGTTGTGGAGTGGTTTTTCCTAAAGCCGTTTTGGTTTTCGTGTAAGATATAAATTTTTTCATTAAACGAGCATAAGCGATTTACCATGGCAGATTCAAATATTTTTTGCTGAAGATGGTAACAATGCAATTGGACGATAATTATTAATGTTTGTTGTCAGTCCCTTTTTATGGATAGGCTTGGCTATTGATATCTTAAGGGCACCTGGGAAGACACCCTCTGAAAAGGACTGGTTTATTAATAGAGTATAAGGAATGGTTAATACGTCAGCACATATTTTTATTAAAGTAGGAGGTATTTCATCTATGCCATATGATGTTTTGTTTTTTAAATTTTTTATTATTGAAATTTAAACACTGAAAAAAGACGACAACCTCAGGCGGGAATCGAACCACGATCTCAGAGGTGAAAACTTCTAAGATTGATGAAGCAATGTTGACTAAAAAACATAAGCATCAAGCACTGAAAAATTTCGACGGGTGAAAGCCAGACCTCGGTAGCCAAGTGGTTAAGGCAGCCGCCCGGAATGCGGAAGGTGCGTGGTTCGATTCCCGCCTGAGGTTGTCGTCTTTTTTCAGTGTTTAAATTTTACTTAAGTATATTTAAGCGTTAATAAAACGCTAAAATATATAATAAACACTTATCTATAACGCAGCTTCATCTTAACCGAATGTTCAAATATTTGTAAAAATATTTCTTTCGGATCTCAGAGGTGAAAACTTCTAAGATTGATGAAGCAATGTTGACTAAAAAACATAAGCATCAAGCACTGAAAAATTTCGACGGGTGAAAGCCAGACCTCGGTAGCCAAGTGGTTAAGGCAGCCGCCCGGAATGCGGAAGGTGCGTGGTTCGATTCCCGCCTGAGGTTGTCGTCTTTTTTCAGTGTTTAAATTTTACTTAAGTATATTTAAGCGTTAATAAAACGCTAAAATATATAATAAACACTTTTTTATTATTGAATTAATTTCTTTAAAATCACCGGGGCGGGTGGTCTAGTTTTTGTGCAAAAGTTTCTATGAGAGTTTCCAATACAAGCGAAGAAGGTGTTAAAAGTGTTCGCTACCAGTTTGGGGTTGCAGTGTTTTATTATTAGCTAATTGTAAGTATAAATTTTTATTTATTCGTATTGATTTGTTTGTTTCTTTATTTATAATTTGCCACATAGGTTTGGTTTTATTTAGAGAGTTGTCAAATTGACGTTTATTTGTGATTTTTTTTGATTCTGTTATGGCATATTTAAGTGTTTTACAATATTTTTTATAGTATTGTTTTAGAATTTCATATTTAGATTTAGACACCATTAGTTTTAAGAATCTTTTGTAGCGACATACACCAGACAGACAACAGTTAAACCTGTTTCTTTTCCGCAGTTGCCTTTCACTTCTAAAGCTACATTGGAAGGTTTCATAAAAACTATTTACGAGCCAATAAAAAAATATATTTTTCCTTTGTGTATCTTAACACTGAGACTTCATCACCAGCTGACCTGCCCCCCGACCGCCTAACTATATCGCCGACGCTCTCGCTATCGCGCTCTATAGTTTATTTATTTATTTATTTAAACTTTTGCAACATAAATATTACATGGCGGACTTAATGCCTGAGGCATTCTCTACCAGTCAACCATAGGGTGGTGCAGAGATAACATTGGTAGGTGCAATTATGATATATGATTGTAAGTAACTATGTAATACATACATAAATATTATTATATATACATAAACATACACAAAATACATAATTCTAATAGGACGTTATTGAGATGATTCTGCCATGGTTCCATCAAACAAGAGCTCACGGACTTTCTTTTTAAAAGCATCACGACTCGTAGCCATCCTGATTTCGAGAGGCAGCGCTTTCCACAAGAGAATGGATTGAATGTGAAAGGAAGAATGAACAAAACCAGATGTATGAGAGGGAGAAGAGAAGGAGAAGGTTATTTGAGGACCGGAGATTTTTACTATGAGAGGAGCAAAGGTACTGAAAATAGGGAGCAAGATAAGAAGGAGCATTTAAAGAATTTAGAAGCGAAAACAGTGTGGTGAGGGCCCGTAAACGTCTTCGTTGGCGAATAGGCAACCATTTCAGCTCCAACCTGAACTGCGAGATGTGGTCATATTTCTTCAGGTTGTAAATGAATCGGATACTGTTGTTGAGTAATCTGTCAAGCTTATCAAGCAAATCAGCATTAAGATCATAATAACACACGTCACCATAGTCGATCAACGGGAATATTAAGGTTTGCACAAGCATTATCTTCGTCTTGAGTGGTAAAAAATTTCTTAAACGATTCAAGGACCGCAAAGTCCAGGTAACTCTTTGACTCACACTAGCAACCTGCGAGTGCCAGCTGAGAGTAGTATCAAGATGTAAACCAAGCTTTTTAACCTTGGCGCTAAGAGGTATGACCGCTCCGTCGAAGACAATTGGCTCAAGAGGGCTTCCCACTTTACCCATCAATCGCAAGCTGCCAATGAGTATCGACTGACATTTAGTGGGATTTACGGCCACACCAAACCTACGGGACCAGTCATTTATCGCTTCCAAATCCTGATTAATTCTCCTAATGGCAGCTGGTAAGTCGTCCACACATGCTTGGGTGTAAAGCTGAAGGTCATCGGCGTACAGATGATACGAACACTGAAGGTGGTGAGTGATGTTATTAATAAATATAGAAAATAATAATGGAGAAAGAATACCGCCTTGTGGAACGCCAGACTCCAGGTCACACCACAACGACGATGTCTCATCAACGCGGACCGACTGCTGACGCTCTCGAAGATAGGAAGAGAACCATTCCTGCACTTGAGATGAAACCATTAGATGAGAAAGGATAGCAAGGAGAATATCATGACTGACGGCATTAAAAGCATTTGAAAAATCGATGAGTACTAAGACTGTGAATTTAGTATCCTCCATGCCTTGTCTAATGTCTCCAGTCACCTTAAGGAGAGCGGAAACGGTGCTGTGCCCAGGCCTAAAATCCGACTGAAGAGGACTAACGAGGTTATTCAGTTGAATAAACTTAGAAAACTGCTTATGGACACAGGCCTCGAGTGCTTTGGATAGAAATGGAAGAATGGATATGGGTCGAAAATGAGATGGATGGGAAGGATTGGGAATCTTGGGTAAGGGACGCACATAGGCCTTACGCCATTGTGAGGGGACTTGGCCTGATAGAAGAGATTTTATGGCGTTATCTTGTCATTTCGAAAGCGATATGAAAGCAATATGAAAGCAATATCGAAAGGTATAAGCCTATAGCTTTCGATATTGCTTTTATATTGCTTTCGAAATGACAAGATTACGCCATAAACTATAGAGCGTGATAGCGAGAGCGATAGCGAGAGCGATAGCGAGAGCGATAGCGATAGAGTTAGGCGGTAGGCCCCCTGGGCCCTGGAAGCTTGGCAGGCCGTTGGTGTGGGATGCAACCTGTGCTGACACCGTGGCTCCCTCGCATGTACGCGCCACCTCTCATCATGTGGGGGCTGCTGCGGTAAGTGCTGAAAATCGCAAACGGCACAAATACGCAAACCTGGGTCCAAATTATTAATTTGTTCCGTTTGCGGTGGAGACATTCGGTCCATGGGGACCGGAGGCCAAGCAGCTTGTTAAAGAGTTGAGTACTCGCCTTGTTGAGTCCTCCGGTGACAAGAAAGCTGACAGCTACCTCTGCCAGCGTATTAGCTTGGCAATCCAGAGAGGCAATGTTGCCAGCATTCTTGGGACAGTTGGAAGACATCTTTTATTTATAGGTATTTAGTTTTTAATTTTCTATTTTTTTCTGTTTTTTTTTTAAGTTCACTTGAGATATGTTTCTTCTTGTTGTGTATATATTACCAATCATAATACTATACATAGTCAAATGTCCCAATGTTACGTGTTGGATAGAGTCACGATAGCATAGTTGGTAGTGCATCTGACACGGCATGTCCTTCTCCCTATCCATCATTAGGGAAGGCTCGTGCTCCAGCAGTTGAGACATAAAATGCGCTGGTGAAATAAAACTTAAATTTCATTAGGACAATTTGAAAAAACACTAAGTGTTAAAAAAAATCACCAGCAGGATTCGAACCCGCACCCCACGACATGCCGGGTCAGATGCACTACAAACTATGCTATCGTGACTCTATCCAACTCGTACCATTGGTACATTTGACTATGTATAGTATTATGATTTTCATTTATAGAAAAGGAATTTAGAAAAACAATAAATAACTGAGATATTAAGAGCTTAAGTTGATTGCTTTTCTGTAGCTACATAGGTTAAGGGGGCTGCACCAGGTGACCCGTCTCAAATTCCTACCTCATGCCTTTGAGACCTAAATTTTGGGAGATGTAGGGCCTGTTTATGAATGTACAAGTACTGAAGCTGAACTAGAGAGAAGGGCATGCGGTTGTGCGGCTGCCGTGCGGTTGCCGGCCGGCTGTCGGCTGCGAGCTGCCGGTGACGCGGGTGATAACTAATGAGAATGACCATTGATTACAATAGGTAGTTTCATAGACTTTTGCATGGCTTAGTGGTTTTCAAAATCCGGATAAATACAGAAGCATGGAGGAGCTCGAGATGATTCATTTTTGGTCACCCATCCGATGATGATTTCCGGCCTTTGCGAAAGTTGCTTAATCGCAGACCAGGCGCGTTAACCACTGCGCCATCGAGCTCTTCTTTTTAGTTTTTTTATTTGTCTTGCTTTACTAGTTTTTATAGTTTTACTAGTTTTAATAGTTTTACTATTTTTATTTGTAACCTCAAAATATCCTACAAAACACAAATCGTCGAGAATATTTCAACAGCGCGTAAGTAGCATTGGTAAATACCGCGACACTTAAAGATGGATAAAGGAAAACAGGCTTTCATGCTTCTACAATAGGATTTACTTTTTATACAAATTAGCAGCATTCTATGCAGGAACTACAACAATCGCTATGTCCTAATCGGGACGTAAAGATAAAGCACCGAGTAAATAATTAAATATAATCAGATTTCTTCCTCCTAAAAAATACGGAAAGGATAAATCAAAATTCCAAAATGCCTTCACTTTCCGGCCAAGAAGTCCATAAACAAGTTACGATGACGCGTGATATGCCATACCGCTTCATGACACGACAAGAAATAACACGCTTCAGGACACTCGCGAGCTCAAAAATAAGCATAAAAACATTGAAACTGATTCGGTTATCGCGAATAAAAAGCTCTGAAGTGGCAACAACCAGCGGTACAGCCCAGCGGTAGCGCAATTCATTAATCCGTCCGTCGCCAACGGCCGAACGGCTCCTCGCGGCCTACTTTCTGCTAAACGAAACGAGAAATTTAGCGATCCTTCACAAAATACTTTTTTATACAGTAACACTGTGACGTAGACATCGTTTACGTCGTACTGGAACTCAGTGTTCCCGTTTAAGTGTATTTAGTGCTTAATTTGGTATACGAAATTTAAGTTAAGCATATTGCATTATTATTAACATTTTTCGTTTATCAGACTTTCGTTTCGTTTGTAGTTTGAGAAATCGAATGTCCTTAAACACATAAAATAAACCCCGAATGGCAGAAAAGTTTTGGCATTCGTTTAACCCTATACTCGGCAGATTTTTTTTTGTGCAATTATATACATTTTTTCTACAAAATGTGTTCTTTTGTCACTACTCGATTTTTTTTGTAAGTTAAGTGTCTCAAATAATCCACTGTGCCAAGAATTGAATAGAATAAACTTCAACTGATTAGATATTGAGGAAGCGCATGGGATGACAGCGTTTGTTGAAGGTTTGTTGAAGGCAAAACGAACCAATCGAATCTATGGACCTCGAAGCCGAAGAAGTGCTTAGGCCTTAAGACTTCGATTGAAGTCGATAGAAATCTTCTTCGATCTTAACACTTCGATAAAAGACACTAAGTCTCATAGATTTAGAGATTAGTGAGATTTAAATTATTATTATTACTGTCAGCCACTACTTTCCCACTGCAGAGCCTCCCCCCCCCTTCTTCCCCCTCCTTCCACCTATCTCTCTCCTGAACTAGTTCGTCCCAGTTCCTCAAGTGGGAGTCAATCTCATCCCGTCATCTTCGTCTAGGCCTTCCACGTTGTCGTCGTCCGTTTTTTGGGACCCATGATGTGGCAATCTTTTAAGTTAGTTTTAAATTATTCTCACAAAAATATATGACTTTTATCCAGTAAGCACTTTAATTAGCGCTATAAAGTTTAAATTTAAATAAGAAGTTATAGTTTTTCTTAATTCTGTAACGGTAACACTGCCGAAACTGGTCACTTCTAGTTTGGGGTTTCAGTTAAAGGCTAGCGTACACGGAAAACCAATCAGATTATCGAAAAACACTCTTGTGTGAACGAGAGTGCCGCGAGCCAGCGAAATTGAACTTCGAAACTGGGGGTTGCAGAACTGTTATTTAATCTGTGGTCGCAGCGACACCTAGGGACCACTCGTAGCTGGTTTTAAAAGTTCGGCACTAGGTCCTGTTTCTATACGACACAGTTAGCTTAAACTTGAATGAATCGTAACGAACCATTCATTTGATGAAATGTAATTTTAAATTATATATTCTAATATTAAGCATGTAATATTTGCAGTGCCTTGCAGGGTTCTTGTGTGAACTGTTGTTTGATTTTAAGATTTACTTGCTTTAACCACGAAGTTGTTGTAAAGCAGCTTCGTTATCCCTACTGTCTGTTTATTTTTGGATGCTAATTCATCGGAGAAAAATGAAAACTGCTAAATCGCCAAATATCTATTGTTGGAAAAGGATTTTAAAGTTAAAGCTGAAATGTATTCTAAGTATGTGAGTTGTTACCAAAAATATATAATTCTTTAATGCTATATCTACACTAAAAAACACTTTTTTGTATATATAATGCTTAAATAACTCAAGTTATGAACGAAAAAACAAACCCAAACAAAATAGGCTTTCCCCCGACCGGTGGTTTGTCTTTGATTCGATTTGTAACATGAAATCAAATTGTGCACCCCTGACAGCCAGCCTCCGGGATCAACCGTGATAAACTGCTCCAGTCGATTCCTTGTTTTGACGCGGGAGTTTACAGACACGCTTGTACAGGCCATAATGTTTATGATATGTACCTGTGTTCAAATATATAATTTATTTTACTTAATTTGACAAGACAACTTTTGTTAGACGGTTAAATAGATCATTAAGTTTTTATTTAGAGTATCTTGAGTATGTCATGCTCTCTTTATTTGTCTCTGCGGTGGTGGCGTGTGCGTCGGGTCGTTACGTTCCCTAAAATATGGTTGAGCGAAGCGATGGCTGATTCATATGTCATACTCGTGAACGGGTGCTGCCTGTGGAGGCTGGTCTGCTCTTGCATACTTATCTTATTTTTAATATTATTTACTGTAGTTTGACTTGGTTTTTCTTAACCATTTTTTTTAGAGTACTGTAGTGGTACTGTATGACATTGTGGAAATTTAAACTTTTACCTGATGTCAATTTGTTAACTTAGATTTTTTTTGTGTTTTCTTTTTTACATGTTGAGGTTGTCTTTTTGTGTTTATTTGTAAAGGAAAGTGTCCTGCTATGATAGGGCATTTTCCAATATTTTTGTAAGGGAGAAAAGAGCTGGACACTTGCTGAGTTTCTTGCCGGTTCTTCTCAGTACAAGATCTCCCGCCCAGAGTAGACTTACGAACCGATGGCATAGTGACATTCACGAGAGCTACTTGTAGCCTAAACTGAATAAATGAAATGAAACAACTTTTACGGATCTACTCGCGTTTATTTTACACATTAGTTTTAATTAAGTCTCCCTGTGACCACGGACCCTGCAAAGGGTTCGAAACGTCAGGATAAACATTAATTAAAACTAATGTGTAAAATAAACGCGAGTAGATCCGTAAAAGTTGTTTCATTTCAATGTGTAGTGTTCGCGTAAACTTTAGAAAACAATATCTGAATAAATGATTTTGAATTTTTTTGAATTTTTAACAACTGCATATTTTACAGCAACGACTGAGACCCTAACTAACTTTCGAATCACCAGAAGAGTTCGATATTTTAATTTGTTAAACCCATCGTGTGAATTTACTACATTTTATTTTTGGCCAACAAAGTTACAAAAAATACACACACTTTTAAAAATATTTATCTACAATTCTTTTTTGAAAACTCACATAGGTGTTCACGTTTCGCCACGCTATATTTAAAGTGGTTAAAAACTGTACCAGCACGCTGCAGCGAGAGCATTACAATGAAATGTGCGAAATTAGTGTTCAAACAAAACCTAAAGAGTCCCTTAGGTTCCAACCAGCTCACGCTTGACACCATTTATTTTTTATTTCTGTCCATTGTCTCCGAAGTAATTTCGGGAGTCCATACCCGTTTGATAAAGGACATTGCACCCGACATTTTAAAGTTCATTTCGTAGTGTACGCGCTTTTCGTGTAGCCAGAATTTTCATGAGGCTTTTATATGGTGTGATGGGCCGAAGTTTATTACATTCGGAGGCTGTGCAACGCCAGGTTAGTAAAAGGAATCTCTTTATTTGTGTTTTAATGAGAATAACCCATTTCCTACTCTTATCTCTGCCCTGTCTGGAGTTTGTCACTATTCTTGCATTGATCGTCAACAAATATTGCAGTATCGCGTATCAGCAAACGTAGTGTAGTTCGGACGCCCTCAGACTAGGTGGAACGACGATCTTCGCAAGGTGCCTGGCAAGAGCTGGATGAGAGTAGCCGCGGATCGTGCTCAGTAGCGTGCACTTGGACAGGCTTATGTCCAGCAGTGGACGTGTGTAATCTGATGATGGTGATGATGATGAAATATTGCAGCAACATTTGTAACCATCTTTATTACAACTGGTGTTCTTGTGCATGATCTCTTTCAGATAACTAGGTGGATGGATACAACTAAGTCACCAAATCGAAGTTACGGTAATTTAGCAGTAAGTCGCTCATGAATTTTCTTTTTAAGTATAGAAATAGTTATATAAATAGAATTTGCAAACGAAATGTTAACTCATTACACGCTTCACAACTTACGATTAGACGCAAATCAATTAAGTACGATTAACTCCAGTAAAAAACGAAATTAAAATCGCCTCTAAATTTAACTGTCGTCCCAATAAAAACAAAATGGCTCCCAGGGCAGGAGGCTGAGCTAATTAAAGTCCGCGACGTCTATCGCTCGTTAAGACTTTTATTGAATAAAGCGTTACAAGGTAACGATTGCTTTGTTTGATGGCGGGGCTTAATTATGATGACATACCTAAACGATAAAACTGTCATAAGTAATATATGCTAGGATTAGGTTTGTAGCATCTACGAGTATAAACGTTTAAAAAAAATTAAACCGTAAATTCAATATGTTTTTTACAAGATAGTTTTAAGCTTACAAAGCTAATAAACCATTTGGATTAAAATTGAAAATTTATATAATGATATTATAAAAAGTAATTTTACCACTAATTGTAATTTATTGAGCCTGCCATTAGTAAATAAATAAATAATTATCGATTTGTTAGAGTTACAATACCGAGATAAGTAGCAGAAATCTCTAAAACTGCTATCAATTTTAAATGCCTTGAATATGCTATTGTCTTGATATCTTTTCATAGTCTAAATGTCAAAATCATACCACTGAGACACGATTATCCGCGCGGTACAATCGAATCGCGACCCTATTCCGTGTTCACGCAACCTTATAAAGGGCTCGCTCGTATGACACAGAAAGTTTTCAGTAAGCACATTACGGATGTTCATTTTTATCCCTTAAGGTTAATAGATATTGAAGAGGGCTGCGGGCGGCGCCTCTTGGTCGACCCGCTTAAGGCTGCCATTCCAGCACAGCTGTGCGAGGTGGCTAAGCCTCCCTCGATCCTCAAAATGCCACTGTGAAAAGTATATTCGAATATTTATGTATATAAGACACAAAAAGCCATTAAGTTTTTTATTTTACCCTCAGTAGTTTAGGATTCCGGGTGAAGTGCGCTTGCACGTTCCACCTTATCATCACTTATCATCAGGTGAGATGAAGACGAAGTCTGTAACAAATAAAAATAACAAATAGCTTCAGTGGGGACCTGTTTTCGTTTTTTTAAGTTGTTGATGTTTCTGTAACAACATAGGTAGGTATGTTATTTGTGGTATTTGTGCCAAAATAACTTTTATTCATTCATTCATTCATTAAAATATCCAAAGAATTAGCTCTGTTTAGTTTATTAGAAAGCCGCACACGTGGTAAAAACATCTCGACTAAAACTCAACCCCGCTTTTATCACTGATTGTACAAAGTGCTCTAAAAGGTCCATACGCCGACCGCGTCCCTGATTTACGGCCGGTCCGTTCCTTCTAAATTTCGATTAAGTTGCATCTACTAAATTAATTACATTTGACTTCTTGCTTCGTTAATTAATTAAAACAGTAATGAACCCAATAGGGAGAAGTCACGGACGATTGGGTGGATGGATAGGGAGAACGGGTCATAAACTACAACGCAGGCCCAGGGCATATTTGTAGCTATTAACGACTGCTCATGCAGCCGGGACCAACGACTTTACGTGCCTTCCCAAGCACGGAGGAGCTCGAGGTGTTTAATTTTTGATCACCCATCCGGTGACCGGCCTTTGCCAAATTCAAATTCAAAATCATTTATTCAGTTTAGGCTACAAGTAGCTCTTGTGAATGTCACTATGCCATCAGTTCGTAAGTCTATACTCTGGGCGGGAGATCTTGTACTAAGGAAGAACCGGCAAGAAACTCAGCAAGTGTCTAGCTCTTTTCTCCCTTACAGCGTCAAAAATATTGGAAAGTGCCCTATCATAGCAGGACACTTTCCATCACAAATAAACACAAAAAATATAGAAGAAACTACAATGTACAAAACAAAATAAAAAATCTAAGATAACAAATTTACATCAGGTAAAAGTTTGAATTTCTACAGTACCACTACATACTCTAATAAAAGCCAAAAATTGTTTAAGAAAAACAAAGTCAAACTATAGTGAATAATACTAAAAATAAGATATGGTTGAGCGAAGCTATGGCAGAGCAGAGCAGACCAGCCTTCACAGGCATACATATTAAGTATGTAAGAGCAGACCAGCCTCCACAGGCGGCACCCGTTCACGAGTATGACATATGAATCAGCCATCGCTTCGCTCAACCATACTTTAGGGAACGTAACGACCCGACACACACGCCACCACCGCAGAGACATTAAAGAGTGCATGACACACTCAAGATACTCTTAATAAAAACTTAATGATCTATTTAACGCAACGCTGTTTGTTATCTGTAGGACACTGCTGATAAAGGCTATCATATCAGTATAAAAAATATTATTATTAAAAGTTATATAAATTATATTATAAAATGTAAAAGTTTTTTAACCCTAGCAATCGCAGACCGGGCCCGTTAAACACTGCGCCATTGAGCTCCTCATAGCATATGATGGCACATATTGAGTCAGGTAGGCATTTAATTTTTTCACTATATTTTATAATTATATAATAAACAAATTTTGTCAATTTTGGATAGTCTAATCAGCAGCCGTCATTAACAAAAACATTGTGATGACATGTAAGTTGTCTGACAGGGCTCTCCGTACACGAGTTTTAGATGTAGGTATACCGTTCGCTACACCTGGGGACTTTGTTTTCACATTCATTCTGAGATTTTGAAGTGAAAAGCTTAAGCTTTAAGCGGGATTCCATCAATCAAAATAAAATGTTGATCGAATGGGACGCCATTAGGCAAAGTCGATTGAACACGGAATGTCGAACTTCATCTGAGGTGACATGTCTGGAGGTGCTTAAATGAATACATCATGTGAGTAAGTACTTACATAAATTATGCATTATTCAGTGGAATAAGATTTTGAATATATCATTTATTTGGTGTTATATTGTGCATCTCAGCCACCGGGATCTCGAAGCAGAACGACGCCGACGCATCGAAGATCAGCCCCCTTAGACAAGTGGCAAAACGCTAAATAGAATATAATTTAATATAATGATTATTGTACGGGATTGACATAACTCAACGATACGTATAAATGACGTTTTTTGTTACTTGTCTTAGGGGGCTGATTACTCACAAAGACGATAATTAGTCGATACATCATACAAAGATTGAGATCACAATATTCTTTACGCTCATGGATTATGCATACCTAATTTAAATATAAATGAATCATCTTTACTTTTCGTATTTGCAGAATCACTTCTTGCGAGTAACAAATTTTAGCTTTCCAGTTCATTTTGTTAAGTAGGTGTCAGTTTTAAAATACTTGCAGTATCATGCGGAGCTTCAATGCGGAGTGATGATATGGCCGTAAGTGGTCGCCGGAATCCTCAACTACTGATGCACTGGTTATCTTATCTCTAGCTGCCGGAACACAACAATTCTACTAACATTGATGTTATGAGGATATATATGGATAAAATTAGAGTAGTAGCTAGCCAGGCGGACAAACAAGCTGGGAATCGAATCCGGGACCTCCGGGTCTGAGATCGGTGGTGTTAACCACTAAACTACAGAGGCGGTTATGCGGCCATACAGGCCATACATTTGCTAGTTTTTCAACTCAATTATATTTAAAAAAAAAAAATATAATTGAGATATAATTAAAAAAATATAATTTAAAAATCCCAGAGACTGGCTGTCACAACTCTTGAGCATATGGCGTCCATGGTCGTGCAGACTCACAATATATAATAAAACTTACATAATATAGCCCTATCTTGAAGCCTCTTCAGTGCTTAAGACATATATGACATAGTTGTACTTATAGATGTTTGATAAGCCTCTTTTGCTCTGGGATTCCTTAAATGTATTCCTTTATCTCAATATTCGCTTAGAGACAAAGGGTAGTTCGTCCCTGTGATATGTAAAACACAAAGGGTTACTTGGAATGAAATACATTTTTGGTTTTCCATAGAAATTGAATAACATTCTCAGTCGTAGGAGTAGTTGGATCCTTTTAAAAGTGGTTTTATTCAATTCAATATTCTTTATTAAATAAACACTTTATACAGTACATGGGTGAACTGATCTCATATAAGGTTTTACCCCATGATATGAGACACGGGCTCCTCCTTAAAGTACTTATTGACATATAGCGTACATTTAGGGCTAATGGACATGAGTTTTGTATTTTTTTATAACAAAATCAAAATAATGAAATTATAACTAAGTTGTATATATATATATGTGTGGCTATGTGTGAGTGAGAGTGTGAGGGTGAGGGGGGGGGGGGGTGTATGTGTGTGAGGGTGTGTTAGGGTGGGTGTGTGTTTCTATATACATTTCAAGATGAACTAGTAAACTTAGTAATTATACATTGTCATATTTAAATTGTTCCAACCATATTACTATTATAACGGTAATTTTTTTTTTTGTTATCTTTGGTTTGTTGTTATCATTCTTCAGAATTGAGTTGTTATGAAAATAATAGTGTTAAAAAAATTTAAAATAATCTATTCTGTTTAGGCTGCAAAAAGAATTTATATTATTTTGATTTTTGCATTCACTATGCTATATATATAGTTACAAGATAAAATATTGCTACAAAAGATCAACCAGCCTCAGGAAGCTTGAGTGGGAATCGAATCCACGACCTTTGGATTACCGCTCCAATGCTCTTACCGCTAAGCTACCCAGGCCTCAGAAGACTCGTTCGTTCTAGTTAAATTTTATGTGCTAAAACTAGTTTTTTCTTTATTATTTTCTAATATTTACGCAAACGCTACACATTTTAATTAATGAAACTACATAAATTAACTTAAAAAATTATGAGTTGAACAACACCTCTTATCTAATCTTATCTTAGTGGGGCCTGCCGAGGTTTCCCTCTCGCAGTAACACCTCGACCCATCGGGATCTTTTGTGCAACCCCATCCTTTCACTCTTCCTCCTCTGTAAAGATAGAGGCCATACGTTTGGCAACGTCTTTAAGAGCGAAGAGCCTGAAGTCCTCCGGTTTCGGAAAGGCCGACCCCAGGAGTCCCATTCTTTTCCTAGCCAGAGAGTCGCAGTCACACAGTAGGTGCTGCATCGACTCCGTTTCCTCTCCACACGCCCTACACAAACTATTTGTTGAAAGGTGCATTCTATGAAGCATTTGTTTTGTGGCATAGTGCCCTGTCAAGGCACCGATGGTTAGTCGGGCCTGCCGTCTACCGCCTCCACATATGAACTTACTCCGTCCTAAGGCGTTTTCGCCAAGGAAGGATTTGGAGTGTTTCATACCCGGCTGCTCCTTCCATTCGATGCCGTGCCTGTTTTCGATGTAATCTTTAAAGGCCTTGTTAATGGTCACTTGGTGAAAATGCCACGAACGGCTCAGGACCAATGAGCTGGGTCTCCGAGCCTTCCCTGGCAAGCGCATCCGCCATCTCGTTACCGTGGATTCCCATATGGCCTGGGACCCAGATCAATCGCACCTTGTTATGTCTACCTAGCTTGTTTAGAGCTTTAGTGGTTTCTAGAACAAGGCCAGAATCGATTCTGGGCGATATGAGTGACTTGAGCGCAGCCTGGCTGTCACTCAGGATGAATATATTTCGCTTTTTCATAGCTAACTCTATATTCTGCTTTGCGTATAGGAGAATTGCAAAAGTTTCTGCTTGGTAAACAGTAGCAAATTTTCCCATGCTTTGACTATGCTTGAAGTCATTATTATAGACGCCTGCTCCTGTGCCCGACTTCATTTTTGATCCGTCAGTATACCAGATTAGGCTGTCTTTCTCCGGAGACGGTGGCCCTCGTTTCCATTCGTCCCTGGTTGGGACATAAACTTTGAATTTATTTTCGAACATGAATATGGGGGATATTTTATCGCACCCCATTTCCATGACCCTGTCAGGAATATCACTTGGATCCCATTTTGTGTGTCTGGTCAGAGGTTTAGATGCGTCCCATAGTCCGGTCACCTTTAGACCAACACCTCAGTCTCCCTATGATCACGGACCCTGCGTAGTGTTCCAAACGTCAAAATAAACATTAAAATTAAATTAATGTATAAAATAAACGCGATTAGATCCGTAACTGTAGTTTAATTTTTAAATATAGAATAGATAGATAGAAATACTTTATTTACCATCAAATACTTGCCATCAAAATTAATGCGGTACGCGTACCGCAGGCGAGTTCTCAGTTAAGCGGTCTAGCTATAGTATATTTTTTCGTGAAGCGTTTTCCTAGAAAAAACATTATCAAACAAGCCTTTGTGTGGAACTCGTAAATTTTATTTTCTTTACTTTTTTCCATTACTGATGATAAGTTAATTTCTCTCTTATTATTCTTGAAAGTGTTGTTAATTTAAATTTTAGTAACCGAATTAAAGCCATTATTAATATCTCGTTGGCGCCGCAAGCTAGCGTGTTTTGGAGATATTAATAAAATATATCATTTAAAAAAGTTTTTTTTTTTGCTGTCTATCTATTAATTTTTTTGAATCTGATCTATAATTTTTGTAAATTTTGTTATGAACTCAATGTAATTTGTATTCTGTTAGTAAATATTTTGGTATATGTACCTATTTATCCAATTTTAGCTTGTAGGCGCTTTGGGTGTCTCTGTAAGCTTGCAATACTTTTTTTAAATATTTATATTATAAAGGCGAGTATTTACTCGCCTTGTCTTAGGTGTGCGCCTCAAACCCAGGACAGCTCTTTCTGCTGAGCTACCGAAATGTCGTGTTTCGTCTGCGAATGTATCTGCGTTCAATGTACAAAATAACAATTTAATATAACAGTGATTTTATTATCACGCGCACATAATATGAACATGACAAACCGCGTTTTTCTCAATTCGGCAATATAAGGCCGTGAGCTGGGTGATAGTAGCAGCGGTAGCGATACAAAGACTTATATTCATCACTCTCTTAGTTACATGCGTTTCATCCCTTCTCATCACATGCCCATACCAAGACAAACGATTTCCCCTTAGCCTTTCGGTCACTGGCGCCACTTTCAAACTTCCTCTAATATACAAATTTTGTACTTTATCCATTCTTGTTACTCCACACATCCATCTCAATATTCTCATTCCTGTTACATGCAATCTTTGTTCATCCTTCTTCTTTAAAACCCAGCATTCCGATCAATACAGAACTACAGGTCTAATTACAGATTATCTAATTATCATCAAACCAATAGTTTTAATTTCACTTCGATACGACAGGTATTTACAGAGTTATAATACTTATTAATTTGGTCAATTTAGTATGCGTCGCTCAGTTATCTAGCATTTTTCGTTCTGTCACGTCAAATTGCGCCGACCGTCAACAGCTCGTATAACGTAGGTAGCCAAAATTGAGCGCGAACGACGCTAATGACGTCATGCCCCAGGTGCATCTTATCTTTACGGAAAACAACACCGCGTGGTGATATAATTTACAAATCTTTAAAATATATTGTGAAGTAATTAGCAGTGCTACAGAAAAAGAAATTGTCATGTTTTAGGTTAAAATATAAATATTTAAATAAAAACCAACCTCATTGTTTTCGCGTTATATTACGGAAGACTTAGTAAACATTCATGAAAATAACGCAATTAAAAGAGACATCGGACGCCTATTTTCGAAACTTCACACCAGCCACGACCACTGGCCAAGTGAAGTCAAAACAATTAAATTTATTTAAACTTAATTGATAACCACTTTTTAATGTGCTTAGTGCGAATTTTATTTGCCATTCGATCACGCTAACGTAAACAAGACTTTGTATGGCAACATTTTAATTTTCCTCGTTTGTCGTTTGTCAGGAGGCGCTACTTCAACGCCTTCTTATACAAATTCTTGTTTTTGTTATGGTGATCGAATGGCAAATGAAACTCATTTATGAGAAACTGGTTAAGAAAGTGGCCGTGGCCGCACCGCTCGCGCCTCCGGTCCCGCCCCCGCTTTCGCCTGTACCCAGCCCACAGCCTAAAAGCTATAGGTACGCGTACGCTCGCACCCGGCTCAGTGGTCCGCACGCGCGCTCGAGCCTCCACGCAAACAACGAACAGCCTGACGATTTTATTATGTTCGATGGCAGGTATCTACACGATTAATTGTAATGTGCTTATATATACAGTCAGGTCATAAGTATTGTCGCACAGTAAAAACTTTTCTTTTAGAATGCTAACCACAAAAAAGTTTATTGAATTCGAATTTCGAATTGTTCATGAAAATAAAAATGTATACTTTTTAGAATTTTACTCATTTTTAAATATGGAGTGGACGCTTAAAGAAGACCGTGTTGCAGTTGTTGCGTTGCATCGTTGCGGTTACGCGCCAATTCAAATTTTTGACATACTGAAAAATTTGAATTTAACCAAAAGATTCGTTTATCGTACCATCAAACGATACAATAAAGACTCTAGTGTAGATGACAGGTCAAGAAGTGGTCACCCTCGGTCTGTTAGGACTCCAGCAGTGATAAAATGCATAAATGCCGTTTCACGCCCCGCTTAAATGACCCGGGGCTATAGGAGCTGGGAAACACATGCGCCGGCAAAGAATTCCAGAGCCGAATGGTCTTACAGAGGAACGACTTGCTTAAGTTTTTGGTACGAGTACTGATTGCCTGTACAGTATGATGGTGGTTCATAAGACCAGCACGTGTAGTCCGGGAGAGGAACGGAGAGGGCGGGATTAGATCAAAAAGTTCTTCAGAACACTCTCCGTAGCAATTCTGGTAGAAGACAATGAGACAAGCAATGTCTCTACGCAGCTGGAGGTCCTCAAGAGAGGCTGTAACCTCAGCATCTCCAATAATGCGTACCGCTCGCTTTGCAGTCTATCAAGTGCATCGAGGAGGTATTTAGCGGAGCCGTCCCATAGATGGGAACAATACTCCATACTTGATCGCACCTGAGTCTTGCTCCGCGGGCTCCGCGGTGGAAAGATAGATGACGAGTTGATAGAGATATAGGGATGTAGTCGCGTTTGGTTTGGAAGGTCGAAGCGCACTTCACCCAAATTTTATGAGGATCTGGCTATCGTATCCCTAACCACAGTATAAGGGATCTTTCAATTTAGACGTTTGTTTGGCGCGGCGACGGACGCCGCGCGACTGTTTTAATATGGAACGCACTGCAAACGTGCGTTAGCCGTCCGACTTAATTGAAAGAGCCCTAATAATGAGTACTACGTACCCTAACTATCGAAATACAACAATGCTACTCACATTGTAGGTGGTGCCTAACATGGAGAACAAACAAGCCCTACTATCCACCAAATCGATATAATATTTACCTCCCACGGGGAAACAAACCCGGAACCTCGGTTGCTTTATACTTTCGTTTGTAACAGTCAGATACGTCTTACATTAAATCTTCAGAATAATTACTAAAGCTATTAAATCAGCTTATGCTGAAAGAGTTATAAGAAAATTGTATTGAGAAATATATTTGAAAATGTAATAGACATTTTTAGTTCAGAACACACAAATACTTGTTCGTAGCTCGCTCCGAGGTATTTGCGCATACTATGAGTGCCGCGACTCGCTACGATTTCCGTAGCAGAGTTACTCGGCGCTACGGATTATCATATTCTCGTAGACGTTTGCACATTATAAAGCGAATGCGTTAAATTGATTCTTGCAGTTAACATAATCTTGTACTGTTTGATAAAGAAATTAACACTTAGCTAAAAATGCAAGAATAGTTTCACGCGTTCATTGCCACAAAACCCAGATACAAAAGAAATAAAATTGTTAGTTAGACAAATGGCACTTTTAATGTGTTAACAAAAGATTTTTAAGTCGCAATGTCACAAATATTTCATGATTCTTAAAACAGTATATAAAACAATATTTTTGTTAAAATTAAAGTAGATGTCTTTGATAATTTAATAAAAACGTTTTTTGGTTTCAAGGATAAACCGGTCGCCCACGGCTACAATTCTTAAATCTCATTAATATACACCCACGACGCCATTACAGGCTTTGTTATAGTATAAAATTTTAGTAAAAGAGCACATTAATTCTTTTATTAAATTTTTTAATAACACTTCGTCTCTTACCGTTGTCAAAATTAATAATGGGTGAGAGCCTGATTCTTAATTAATCACACTATAATTAATATTATAAATGCGAAAGTTTGTGTGTATGTGTGTATATTTGTTGCTTCTTCACGCTGTAACGGACGGTTGGATTTGGATGAAATTCGGCATACAGATAGTTTATAACCTGGATTAACACATAGGACAGTTTTCATCTCAATATTCCAACGGGAATGAAACTCATACCTTTTCTCTATTTGGTTCCACAATTTACTACTGAGGTCTTGGATTTGATGTTGGGAATTTGTTTGTTTTGTTGTCATAGAAACTGTCAAAGCGATACGAAGTCGCCGGAACAGCTAGTTTAAAATAAAACATACTGCAGAGGTAAGGTTCATACATGATTTCATACATCGTCGCTTTTCTGACAAAAGGGGCGTATCTGACATTTACTTAGTGTCTCGTCTTCGTACTGAATACTTTCGGAGGCATTACGATCAAATAACGCTTTGTTTGAATAAGGATTATGAGGCTTTCTAATTATATGAAACACATAGTTACTATGATATTATTAGCGTGTATTGTGTACACAAAAAAGTGTAAAGTGAATTGTGCTCGCTGCGAGGTCTTTGGCGAGGCTTGTAACAAAGATATTGTGCTGGAGTGTGTATCGTGTTCGTAGATGTTCGCAGTTGGGCGATACGCCGAAGTTTCGGAGCTCTTTGTCAATACAATCATAAACTTAGTCTTTGAGACGTAACAATTCTTGTGACTCATAACAATTTTGCTTTGAATATTATTGAAAAAGGAAAGTTATCCAAATAATTTTATTTGTTCAACTAAGATGGAGCATCATTTTGACTTATATAATTATGTTTCACATGAGTTATTTAAGAAGCTCGATGGCAAAGCAGCTTGCGGCAAAGGTCAGTTCATCGGTTGCGTGACCAAACCCAAAATATCTCGAGTTCCTTTGTCCTGTGAAAGGCACAGTAAGCGTACGTCTCAGTTATTATTGTACTTAAGATATTTGTCTAAACCAACCAACTCGCCAGCCTTGACTGCCCTACTGTTGGGCAAAGGTCTCCATTTAGCAGTAATAATATTACAATTATAAGCATCTAACCTAACTGTTCCACCACCTTGTCTGTGACATACGGAAGTACCGTATTTTTAATGACTATGTGCCAATATAAAGAGAAAGAAAACGATTCATAATGTATATCTGTCTTATGCTTTTTTTTTGTCGACTTGTATAATAACTTTATCCATCTTTTAAGTTCGTTATTAATATACAATGCATCGCCAAGCATTATGACAGGTACTGTTAAAATGTATAAAGGTTAATGTCCTTACCGTGCAGAGTGCTATTTGGTAGGTGACACAGGGGTTGAATAATTCGATTCCCGACTCGATCAACATGCGGCTCGCGTCGCGCGTCACATATCTGGCGTACGCGGGGCGTTCCATCGCCATTCGCTATGTGCACCTTTCTTTATTGAACTTTTTCGGAAACCTGACTATCTCTAAACGTGCCATCAACATGGGGACCTTTGAACGATGTAGGAAGGGGCAAGGTGTGGCGGCTGGTGAGGCCCAGTCCTGCTCCACTAGTGGTCCTCGCGTCTGGACTCCGCTTCTGCTTAACGTTAGGCAGAGCAGAGTCATTAGCCAACCTTTTTGTATACATTTTTGTATAGGTATGGACAAGTGTGGTATGGACTTGTAATGAGGAGGTGCTTAGCCACTGACCCCGTTTCCTGTCGTATTATGGTCGTTAAACCCGTTATGGCCCTTTTTACATTTAAATTATTTATTGAGAACATTGTTCTTCATTGTAATTGTAAAGTGGCTTTAATCCACACAGATGAAAAGACGTGCTTACGCGCCATTCCTTGCTGGAAGCCTCCCTGTGAGCGAGCCGCTAACATTCCCCAGTGCCAGTGCCGACAACAATTTGGCAGGAATGTCGTGGCGTATCACGTGACGCCGGCTTCACACAAATATAACGTGACAAACAGCAGCGCTCGTCGCCGTGACAAACGCAGCGAGCGACTATCACATGACGAGTATGCTGTGGCCATAGAGCTAAAAGATTTATTTATTAAAAATATTTTAACATAGGTACATAAAATAACAGCGGATTGAAAAGCTCGATGGCGCAGTGGTTAACGCGCCCGGTCTGCGAGTGCTGAGGTTAAGTAACTTTCGCAAAGGCCGGTCATCGGATGGGTGACCAAAATTTATCATCTCGAGCTCCTCTGTGCTTCGAAAGGCACGTAAAACCGTTGGTCCCGGCTGCATTAGCAGTCGATAACAATCACCAATCCGCACTGGGCCCGCATGGTAGTTTATGGCCCGTTCTCCCTATCCATCCATAGGGAAGGCTCGTGCCCCAGCAGAGGGCACATAAATGTTAGCTGATGATGATGATGATGACATAAAATAATAAAATTATTACAAATCAGTAAAGATCCCACCAAAACTCAGTGTGAGCAGTAAAAATATTAAGATGTTTAAAATTTACAAAAAGTTTGACATGAAAGGCATGAAAACCTACATTTTTCTTGTGACAATATTACAATAAAAAGCCTTTTCAAAGGCTCGAAGTTGAGTCTTCGTATTATGTGGTTCAGTAAGCAACATCCTATTAAGCTGCTTAATAGGATGTTGCTTACTGAAATAAAATTACGCTGACTTTGCAGAAAATTATAATTTATATATAATTTATTAAACCAATTAAGGTTTTTCCGTATCGGGGTAGGATTCTCTTCCTCACCGTGATGCTGTAAACGTAATGTGAAAAAGCAAGGAACAAGAGAAAAACTGTTTTGCGCGGTAAACGACGGGCGGAACTAAATATTTAAGCTGTGGACATGTCTCTGTCTGTTTGTAAGTCTGTGGCGCTGACGAATCTGCCAGCGCCGGCTGCTCTCGAGTTTGCACAACCTCTGGCCAACTTTAATAACTGGACACAGCACTGCTTATCGTAATACCGGCATATTCCAATATTTTTAATTTTAGAATTATAGGTACATCAATTTTACTGTTAGTTATAATGTTCAAACAAAAAAAAAATATTATCTTCTATTTTACAAAAATTAAAAATTATTTTGTATTTTTTTTCAATGGTTGTACCGAATGAAACAGTATTTTTGAGTTAGGCCCCTATTTATAAAGGCAGCTTACATTTTGAAATTAAACACTTTATAAATACTAGTCCTTCCTTACACTGTGCTATGATTGACGCGCAGCGCAGGCACCAATTCACTGTAGCACAATAAGAGCCTCTTTCACCATCTACAAGTAAGTTCCCATTAGCGTTTACTTGACAGATAGTCCATACAAAACTGTCACTTTATCTGCCAAGTATCTCCTAATCAGACATTGTGTAACAGGCCCTAAGTGTGAAATAAATAAGTGACAATAAAATTAACTTATTTATTATTTATAAAATACAGTGAAAAAATTAAATGCCTACCCGACCCAGCCAGGAATCGAATCTTCCCGGTAGCATAATGGTCAGTGCAGCGGAAGACCCAGGTTCGATTCCCGGCTGGGTTGGGTAGGCATTTAATTTTTCACTGTATAATAAAAATAATTAATTCAGCTTCAGTGCAGCAATTAGCACTTAAAAAATAAAAGTAAAAAGTAAATTATTTATTAACTTACTCAAGTTACTTAAATATTCCAAGCCAAAATGGGTCGAATAAAAAATGGAAATATACTAAGCTATTGAAATGAAACTAATTTTACAGATCTATTTGCAGTATCCGTCTCCCTGTGACCACGGACCCTGCAAAGGGTTCGAAACGTCAGGATAAACATTAATTAAAACTAATGTATAAAATAAACGCGAGTAGATCCGTAAAAATTGTTTCAATTCAATGTGTAGTGTTCGCGTAAACTTTAGAAAACAATATGTGGTACGTGACGTGACGTGACGTGATATATATGTGATTAAGGAAGAAATAAAACTTCTTACGACCGAAAAATAAAAAGGAATGACGCGCCGCCGCTCGAATAGCTATATAAATTGACCCTCTTATCAGCCGGCGAGCCTCCATAACCGTTTGTTATGCGCGTTTGCTCAGGATACCCGCGTGTCAAATGGAGGGTGGCCATTTAGGATTTAAATTTACCTTTAAAATAATATTTTAAAAAGCCTTGTTATGCCTTTTTATGCTTTTTAGCCTTTCAAAAAATAATTCTCAACTATATTATTAAATCCATAGGCTTATTCCCGCCCGCTCCAAGATTTTGTTCCCAAGCGCTCTAAGAGTAAAATTACACACTTACAATTCACACTTAGACTTCTGGATTGCCCCTGCCTGTCAGACTGATGATAAAGAGCATCCACAAGCGTTTTAAACGCACAGCCATGCACCCTCATGCATCACATTTTATATAAATTGTACACTACACACACATACCACATACTCACGCACTCACACGGTCAAACACTGCGGTGCGTACCACTTTAAATAGTTATATCATATGCCATATATTTATTAGGAGCATCTATGACAACTTAAGATTTTTCAATTTTTAGCTATGCGATCGAAATGGTCGTCACCACTCAGCTCATGCCATGACATTGCGTGCCAAGGCGCTGGCATTCTGTGGGACCAGTAAGATCGGGGAGGCGCAGTCCCAGATATGAATAAAAAAAATTACACAGTGACAGATTTAACAATATTAAATAAAAAACATTACACACACACACTACATATCAACATGAGGTTAGGTACGTATAAAAAATGTGCAAGTAATAATATAAAAAATAAATTCCAAAAATAATAAACAACAATATCGACACAGCACGACTGCTCAAGCGCTGGAAATCTGTAACTCTAACAGATAGAACTTCAGATTTTGAATTTGCTAGCATTTTTGCTTTGCTTATTTTAGCCTTTTACGCCTGTTTAAATAAATATAATAAGTAGGTAATTTAATATTTGACAACCCCTGTCCTGCCAGTGTGGTCGCCCGCGCCCGGCCGTCCCCGTGTCCCATTCAGCTCTAATTGAGAGCGTTTACCGCGGCCATCTTGGACGCGTGTGCGTGCGGCGGGAACTCGCAGACGCATGGTACAGTGCCACTTCAACCAATCACACGCAGCATCGGAGTCCAATTTTTTAATGAAACATACCAATCAATGGATGACTGTTGTGTTGGTTAAACCTTTTGTCTCAGGGTTACAGGATAGTTACGATTCCTAGCGGAGGATTGTGCACGGTTATGTTGGTTTAGGGCTTTTTTCAAGTCCGCCTGACTAGCTACCACCACCGCCATCTAATCTCAGTCTGCCGCTACAACAACAATGTGGCGTAGTTACTGTTGCAGTGATTTATTTTTTTAGCTTATCGTCACTTACCATCAAGTGATATGTAGTAGGCCAAAGGGTTTCCCTTGCTCGTGTAAAAACCAATTAAACTTAAAAGGGTGTGACTGTAATGCGTCTTGCTACCTTTAACCGCTTATCTAAGTAAGGCACCAATGTTTTTCAGGAACCAGTGACCGAAATTTTTTACATGTAATAATTAAAAGTGAGGGTCAACAACTCATTTAAGTCTTTCGCAACCTTTGAATACAAACCCCCATAGCTGTCATCCTGTTTTTTTTTTACGACGATATCTTATCTTATCTTATCTTAGTGGGGCCTGCTGAGGTTTCCCTCTCCCAGTAACACTTCGAATTATTGGAATCTTTTGTGCAACCCCATCCTTTCACTCTTCTTCCTCTGTAAAGATAGATGCCATAAGTTTGGCAATCCTTAAGAGCGAAGAGCCTGAAGTCCGATTGACGACGATAACTGTGTCGAACACTGTGCTTAAAATGTCGGGCACGGTGTCATTACCTTACTTAGATAAGCGGTTAAAGGTAGCAAGAGCCATTTCAATCACACCCTTCTACTGACTCAATGGAAATCATACGAAACGTACCGCCACTTCTAGTTAGAAAAGCGCAGTGTGGGCAGGCCTCCAACACAGTGGACTGACGATCTGGTGAAGGTCGCAGGAAGCCGCTGGATGCAAGCACCACAAAACCGGTCGTTGTGGAGATCCTTAGGGGAGGCCTTTGTCCAGCAGTAGAGATCTTCTGAGATAATGATGATGTACCTCCACTTATAAGCGTCCTTCACAACACGGTCACCCGCGCCGTGGTCCTAGCCTTTGGAGTAGCTGGGTTCTATTCTCTCTGGATATCTGGTTAGTTAAGGGGACCAAGTTCGCGTGATGAGATCAGTCATAAAGGCTTAAAAATCAGCCAAGATTGTTGCCATCTGACCCTGTTAAGTTGGGTTAAGTTATTTTATTTTATTCATTTGTTTTAATTTATTGTTACTTGTAGATTTATGTCCGAGACGCTTACAATATTAGATAAACTACATAAATTTCACATCATGGTATTCCCTCATGCAAAAGTAAGTATGGATAAAAACGGAAAACAAAAAGATATTTGTCAAAAATTATTAATGCCAATTAATGTCATGGGCGACAAACTGCAAAATCTCTTTAATAAAACTTTGGAAGGAACCTAAAAGAGTACGAGCCCGCAAATATTATCGTCAAAACTGTTTTACAAAGTTTGATAAAAATAATTATAATATATCGAATTTAAAGTCTTATTTTACTTCAACAATACTTTAAACGAGATCTCGTAGTTTTTAAAATACCCAAACCCTATAAAAAGCCCGATGTTCACAGACGTTTAATAATATAAATTATTAAAACGTTTGTAGCTATGAAAACGAAAGCAAGTATAAACGGCTCAATTTAATTTGCAATTTTCTTTATGCGTCCATCACGGCAACATTTCATGAACTCATCAATGTCGTAAAAGCAACTTTCTACCACGATTCTAAAAATTGTAAACAAAAGAGTTTGAATACTATTCTACAGTGTTATTAAATGTATACACGTGCCCATCAGGCTACTACAATCTGCCAAATTTCGTCAGTGAACATCGACCGTTATGTCTTTTCCATATGGTTGAACATTCATAACCTTATATGTAATGTGACAGTCTACTGTGCAGGTGTCTGACGGAGCATATTATTATGCTACAACTATTCCGTACTACGAGTATTTCATTATTATTATATAGTAGATTTTAAGGTATGTCGGAGACTTTTCTCTTGTCCATCAAATAGATCGCTTACAACTTCATCAACTAACGCACACACCGGTCTAAAAGTAACAAAGCAATGGGACAACATTTCGTTGTCTGCGCACTGCCTAAATATTAAGAATGTATGATAATTTAAATGTATGGAGCTGTACCACAGATAATGAGTGGGCACATTATATTTCGCGATGTTGGCATTTGTTGAGGCTTTATTCCGTTGTAACGCAAGCTTCCGCGTACTCGTTAAACGTTTTGTACAGTAGGGCTGTCGCATAATACTTTGCCCTATTGTAATTGTTTACAAGTTGTCTTCAATCGTCATCAGTCTATAAATGCCCTACTGCTGGGATCAGGTTTACTCACATAAACAACCCCGCCCGATCCTCTAAATACCACAATTCACTCGCGCTCTATAGCAGGTACAGACATGTACCTGGGCGCTTCTCCCCACCGCCAGTATCCGGTTTTTCTGAGCCGAAGTCTTAGTCTTTAGAGGCGCCCTCAAATTGGTACGCTTTTGATCCGACCCGAACCCCTCGGAAAATCTAGCAGGGAACGGGGACACGCACATGTGCGTGATGCCATTCCCTCTAGAAAACCTCTGACGGTGTTTGCTTAACTTGCAATATCGCAACACAAACGCTAAGTTTCGTGAAATGCACCTCTCTTTCATCACACATCAGGTGACGTAAAAGCACTTTCTCGATATAGAAAAAAAGTCTGTCTAACAACAACTGTGAAATAAATAGACTATACATATCTTTTAAGAAAACTGTGTATCTAATCGCATTACAATTTGCCAATTATAGCTGTACACGACATTGACTTAATTAGACAAGTGGTTTACCGATAAGTAGATTAGAAAACAAGACACACTCATTATTATACATGTTCTTCAATAGTATGGAATGAGATAATTTCCTTCCATAATTATTTTAAGACTTTTTTATCAAGACATTATATTTCATGCGAATAGTAAGACCAAAGTCATAATTAATTAGTTTTTATTTTATTTATTTAGTTAAAGGACAACCAACAAGACAAGCACAAAATAATACAAGCAATAACTAAGTAGAACATATTGTAGACTTAAAGCTAGCTTGTTACGAATCGGATAGTGTATGAATGGGCTATATTCACAAATTCCAATCAAGTACTAGAACCAAATGGTAGAAAACAGTACATTGACACTTGATTTATTAAGAAAAAAAGGGTCACAAGTCCAAAAAACGGTTGAAAATACTGTCAATCAGCAGATAGGTTGCCAATAAAGCTTCTTCGTCATCTCAAGAAATAATTTACAAAAACAATGTTACAGATAACTGATGTAAAACACTATTATCTTAAAAATGTATCGCCTGCCAACCCTAGTGCACCGCTCCGTCAGTCGACTCGCGGCGGCCGGCGGGACGCGCCGCACTCCGCGCTCTTCAGGCGCGCTCGCGCCTCACCCTCGTTTATATCGAAGCCTTTTACCATTGAAACTTTTTAGATAGGTAATAGCAGCTCTAGTGCTGTGTGCGTGGCTCGGGGGTTGTTGTGATGTGCTGTGAACAGCTCTATGATAATGTTTAGTTGGATGCGATATGGTTTTGTTTTCGAACGAGATGGGGGCGACCTTAACAGGAATGCTACGGAGATCATTAGGAGATCTGTCTTATGTATTAGTAACTGTAACTGAAATACAGTTACCTAAAGGAGATCAGTCATATATATTAGTAACTACGTAACATTTATTGAAATACCGTTACTTAAATTCTATTTGCAAAATTACCTTACCCAAAAAAAGTGTAAAACAAATTTTGACGCTGACAATGTTCAAGCTATCGTTTATCTAAAGTAAACAATTACAGTTGGCCTGTACTATCCCATTGTTGGACAAATGCCTTTCCCCAAATAAGAATAAACAATTTAAAATCATTTACCGGCTTCCAATTCATTAAAACTGATTCCAAACAATATTACATAGGTACAGATATTATACTAAAGTTAGGTGTATATATAAAATAACTTCAAAACTCGTGAGCGTAGTGAAAACTGGTCCAGCGTTCTATGCTTTGTTACCAATGATGCGGTCAACGATGATACTCGATTGTGTAGAATGGCTCCACTGAACTGCAGTGGTCAACGGAGGCTGAGTCTAGATACTGGTGGGGGCTATCGACTATCTGTCGAACAGGCTACATACTGCCAAAGTAGTCACATGAGACATTAACTTATTCTTTTACAAAATACCAAAAGTATGAAAAGTTTCGGTTAACGCCTCGGTGGCCGAATGGCAGAGCGCTCGGCCACCGAAGGTCCCGGGTTCAATTCCCAGGTCGGGCAAAAAGTGTGTGATCGGATTTATTCTGTGCATAGCCTGGGTTTGTGATCACCAATCCCCATTTGGCGAGCGTGGTAATTGAGCCGTTACCCATCAATTGTAGTGATGACTTGATTTCAATGATGGAGACCTTTGCCCAGCAGTGGGACAGTTAAAGGCTATTTACTTTTTACTATGACTAGTCTATCTGCGACCGATTAGTCTAGCTACGCGCATTGTTGTCGACCTCGTAGGTCGAGTGGTTTGTGCACCGGTTTTCATGGTGTCGCCATCTCTGAGGTCCCGGGTTCGATCCCCGGTCGGGTCAATTTAGAATTATTGATTTTTCTTAATTGTCTCGGGTCTGGGTGTTTTCTATGTATAACAAGTATGTATTTAAGTATTTTAAGTATGTTTATCCGTTGTCTAGTAACCATTTAACGAGTTTCATAACGAAGCTTCTTTTGGGCTAGATAATTGGTGTGAGTGTAGGAAAGTTTATTATTAGTTTATTACTATCGCTAAGCTAGATTTCAATGAATTAGTATCAGTATATCTTTATCAGCATAAAGATGCTTCATTAGGGTCGGCCAAGTAAGGTTGATAGTCTCGATGCCTTTAGAGGTGGATGTCGGAAACCCGTAGAAGCGAAAGAAGTGAAGGAGTTAGACGAAACGAAATAGCCTAATTAAAAATACTTAGACATTACATACCTACTAAAATAGAATCAAGGATTTAGCAGGTCATCGGTCCACTAACATATTAACATGCAATGTGCATTAAACACAAAGATTTGTTACGAATCTATCATACCCTTCACCAAAATTAAGATTTTCTACAACATGCCGAGTCTATAACAATAGTGAGTGCATACAAAAAAACTCTTATAAGTGCTATAAATCGATTATATTAGAAGATGTCTTTAGTAATACATTATATATAGACGAGAATTTGGCCTTTGCCCAGGAGTGGTACAGTTATGGTTACGATATAGTAATAATAATAATAATGAGGTTCCTCACTCTGCAGCCCTGACCACCGGTAGCTTGGGCTCTGCCCCGCTGCTAGTGGTACTCTAGAATTAGGTTTTTATAATGTTTTATTGTGTTTACATTAAAATTTTGTAAAAATCTAGTTTTAAGAAAGAAAATAAATAAAGAGTATAATAATAAAAGAGTAAAGAGCTTCACGGGCGGTACTACCGGGCCTTAACAGGGCCCGATGTGGATCTGCTCGCGTAGGTAAACTGGCTACGATTTGGAGACCTCTTTGGGGAAACCGAGGGGTTTGTCTGTGCATTTGCAGACGAAGTCATGATGACGAATAATTATCGGAAATATATCCTGAGGGACGGTGCGGTCGACATCTGTCGGGCATGCCGCCGTCCCGGTGAGTCACTCAGGCATATATCTCTGGTTGTTATCATCTGGCTAACGGTGAGTAGTTGCACTGACATAACCTTGTAGCCAGGATTATCCATCAGCACCTTGCTCTTCGATATGGTCTTGTAGAATCTGAGGTGCCGCACTATAAGTACAAGCCGGTGTCAGTTCCCGAAAATGGTTATGCCACGCTCTACTGGGATCGATCTGTTATCACGGACAAGACTATTATTGCCAATAAGCGTGATATCGTGTTGACAGATCGATTGACTCGCCAGGCAATGCTCATCGATATCACCATCCTGCATGACGAGAACCTTGTAAAAGCCGAGAAGGACAAACTTACTTAGTACTTACTTAGTACTTTGACTTGGCTCATGAGGTGACCGCTATGTTGGATGTGGATTCGTTGATCATTGTTTCCATGGTCGTATCTGCAAACGGCCTTATAGCGAAGAGTCTTGCCCAACATCTGAAGAGACTTTCGCTGGATGGTTGGATCAGATAAAGAAAGCAACACTTCTGGACACGGCACGCATTGTCAGGAGGTTTTTTTCTCTGCAGCCTTAATCGCTAGTAGCTCGAGTCCCGCTCCGCTGCTGGCGGCGTTCTAGGTTTAGGTTTTTATAAAAGTTGTATTTTTGTATGATATTTTGTTATATTTTACTTTTTATATAACTTTTATAAAACCCAGAACTAAGATTTGAAATAAATATAGAGTAAATAATATTAATATTTTAAAAACAAATTGCGATATTACAAAATAATACTTATTGTATATACGTATCTAGCATACGCAAAGCTCTCTTTTTGTGATTATCTAACGCTCTCAACTAAATGAGGTTAACCAAGTAACGTCCGTATAAAAGGAGATATGTATACGGAAGGTCATTGGGTATACAAATAAAACGCAAACGCAAGCATGAAAAATGCAGCCAATTTAATATAGAATTTATCAGAGTGCGGTAGTGGCAAAACTATATTTGGAGGTCCTGTATTTGATTTCCAGGTCCGGCACAGTATGATTTTGTATGATAATTAGATTCTTACTGCCGTACTCAGAGACGTCAATTAAGTTTTAATGACAAATAAGTCTCTTGCTGTCACTGTCTTATGTATAGTGCTAAATAGAGAAGGAAAGACATTTAATTGTCATTAAACTTAATTGACGTCTCTGAGTACGGCAGTTAGCTTGATTTTTGAGTACGTGTAGAAAAAAGATAAGTATCTATATATTCGAGGAGTTTGATGGCGCAGTGGTTAACACGGCCCGCGATTAAGCAAATTTCGCAAAGGCCAGTCATCATTTTAATCTTTAACAACCACCATTCCGCACCGGGCCCGCGTGGTGGTACCGTTCTCCCTTTCCATCCATAATGGGACATATAATGAGCTGATGATGATCTTCTTATCTAAATGGGGCCTGCCGAGGCCCTCTCCTCTCAATCTCCTCTCACTTCGACCCATCGGGATGTTTTGTGCAATAATAAAAATAAAATAGGTATCAAAATAAAACGAAAACTAATAAAAAATGCAGCCAATTCCAAACTGCAATACTTTTTACAACTTGACTGTCATATAATAAAACATCTCTCTTTTATGTGTGGTCTGAGGCGAAGCTGCCATTTCCGCAACTCCCCACCTGAGGTTTGAGAGTATCTGACTTTACGAGGTTAGCTTCCCGCTGCTGCCGCTCTGACACGTCGATCCACATTAACGATTACTTAACACCTGCGATTTTTCATTGTAAAAAGGTTTTTATGAGCCATTTTGCATTTCGGTAATAGGTATTTAATGTTTCATTAAAATGTTTTCAAAGTTTAATTAAAATTGAAGCGACTTTTAATTAAACTTTCTAGGAAACTACACATATGACATGTGTATTTCGAGTATAAAGGCCACTCAGGATAGTTTTAAATCGCATAAAATAGTTTGCAAAACGTTTTTTAAAAATAGTTTTTAAAATAATGTCGTCTAAATCAGTTTTTTGTTTTTAAGTGTAACTGAGTTATAATGAAACTTAATTGACGTGTTAAGTGAGGCAATAAGTTCCCTCCATCCGTCTGGTAGTCGTAAAGAGGTCGTTTAAAAGCAATAATATCGCCAAACTGTCGCTATTAAAACGTAACGTTTAACGTTTTAACTTAACATTAAGTTAATAGTTAGTTTTAAAAAGTGTTTTTTTTTAATTAGATATTTCAGTTTATTTGCAACAAGACAATTTAATGTAAGATCCATATTTGTTGTTGTTGTTGTTGTTGTTGTTGTTGAAGTTGCTATATGTGTATTATATGGATAAAATATTTTTATTTCTATCATAATTCTTTTTTAAACTATTGTGGAGGATTAGCGAGAAGATAAATTTTATAAGAATATAAGGTGTAAAAAAGAGCTTAGGACTGCTACCACGGTGTTCCAAGCATCTATGCTTATAGCTTGGATCTGCATAGTGACTTACCAAAAATATAATTGTTATCCAATCTCTTTAAAGAGTTTTGCACAATTACAATAGAACACCACTTAAGGCAAGATCCACGGAAATATATAAGGCGTTTTTGTAAACGTTTCAAAAGCCAATTTACAACTAAAAGCTTTATAAGATCACTTCCGTAAAGCAGCGATGCGCTAATGAAGTATACTTGTTGTTTGTTAATTAATGAGAGTATCACCATTGTTCCTCCGACCGCCATTTTAATTGTGAAACTTTGAGTATCGCTGCGAACGAACATTCTGAAACTTTGGTTGAGATTTCGATAGTTGTAAGGTTTTGAAATATCGACTGCTAGGCGAAATTGTTCAGCCTATATTAATCCACTTCAGTGGCGGTAGCCAAAGAGATTGACCACGTGATTTAGCGCGGCTTATGTCAATCCCATACATTTTGTTCTTTTCGAAGTTCGCTTTCGTTTTCTTAATGTTACTTTGGCTAAGCCTACTGGACTTATGCCTCTCCTTGTGCACGCCACTGAACACGATCCGTGGCTACTCTCATCCGGCTCTTGCCAGCCACCTTGGGAAAATCGTTGCTGCACCTTGTCTGAGGGCGTCCCATACAACGTTGTACTACTATACCGCCAATACGCGGTTAAGGGGAAGGCTGCATTAGTAACAGCTGTGGTAGGCGGCGCGCGAGGGAACAATCTACCAATAAAATTTCTTTATTTTACTCCGCAAGGCAAAATAAGTAATCCTATTCGCGGATTTTTTCTAGGAAATAAGTGGTAAAGCAGCCTAAATACGTTAACGAGTTGTGGCCTGATTCAATGCCACCTCATAATACGAAGCCCTATGTTCGATGTGTCGACGGCGCGTATGCAAATGTCTGGATAAGTTATGCTTACTCAATCTGAATAATTGTGTACACATTCGTGCATGTAAATGTTAGCATAGTACATACTAAGCGTGTTCACGACTGAAGTCAGGTGGGCACAGACGTACGTTGCGATAGTGGGTGTGCCTATAAATTTTTTAATTGAAACGAGTATACGAATTCTATATTTATTTACTTATTGGGGTAACTAACAAAGCAATTACACAATAACTTACTAGAACATACATTGGATCTTACAAAAAATAAGTAACACTTTACTTATAGGTACATCTACATGCAAATAACATAATTATTATAAGTTCAATCTCAATTAACAGACATCCCTTAGAGACGAAGTTATATAAAATTTACTACAATAAAAAATTGTACTGCGGTATAATACATAATTTATTAATTAATTAATTATAATACATTATTTTGCAATTTGAAAAACAATTGATAATATTTTGATCGTATTATTTTACTAAAACATAACAGAAAACTGTATCAAAGATTAACTTTTAAAAATTTAAGTCATTGAGATTGTATTATTATCTCTTCAACGTAGTCAATCAAGGATATTAAATAAAGTAAGAGTATAAAAATCTAGTATTCCTGCGTAAACGTGCCGGAAGTCGATCGAGTTACTAGCGGAAGTACGAAACGAGGCTATCTTTCCTGGAGCAAAAATAAAACGAACTTAGTTCGTACTGCTTACGTACTTGACATTTACAATAAATGAACTGCAAACTAGCAACGTTATAGTAATAAGAAGTCTTTCGTGCAAGTCTTGATTTGCTCTTGACTTTTTTCTGGCAGGCCTTTCAGACACAACACTTTGATGTCGAAGGAAGCGCCTTTGAACGCCCGCGCCCTTCCACTGCCACGCTAAATTGCACCCAATTACCGGCACACAAAGGCCATGAGCCTACATCTGCGTAAAATTGTTCACTAGGGTTTGCTAGGAAATTACTTGTATAAGAGAGTTCCTTTATAATAAAAAACGACGTATGTAATAAATTGATTCTTCATTGCATTATATAAAAATATTTCATTATAAGTTATTTAATTAAAAAGCGCTTTGTCTTCATCTTACCTGATGATAACTGACAATAGGCTGAAGGTCCAGGGTCAAAGTCCACAATCTAAACATATCTCTCTAAAACAGAAGTCCTTTTTGAACAACAATTATTATAGTCCAATCCAACAATCCAAATCGCTATCTAGTTTTACAGGCAGGTTATTTTCACGCCATTGGCAAAAGATAAGATAAGATAAGATATTAAAAGTAAGTAATACTAAATAGCGTATGATTGTCCCACAGTTGGGCCACCATAAAACCAAGTCATCGCTGCAATTGATGCTTCACCAGCACTCTCGCCACATGCGGGTTAGCGGTCCCAACCCGGGCCATGCACCAAAATAAACCGGAACACATATACATAGATAAGACAGAATCTTCCATTACTCCATCAGGATCACGGGATACGGGTTTACACGGACAATGTCGTAGGCTAATGCCTATAAATACGAAGACGCTGATACTATGATAGCAGATAACGAGGAGTAGGATACACCGAAAGAGCTAGAACTATCTGCACCACTTACCCATCCAAATATATTTGAAAAAATACTTCAATTTTGAATATTAAGAATATTTCCCAAGTTTGTAACCATAGCTGTCACTAAATGGTTTAATCCCTAACAGCTTCATGCGAATGTTCTGTGCTCAACGGCACCAGTGTGAGAATTACCCACGTGACTGCCTCTTTAAGGGAGGGTGGGCATACAATGAATAGTAATACCGTTACCACACCTTTAAACTAATTGGGTAGTGACACGATTAACATGAAAACATTCAAGAAGTTGTCTCTAAATTTAAAAGATATTGAAGGTTAAGTTTTTTCTATTCTTACTTATACAATTTCGCATAACATCACTACTGGGACTGCATTGTTAAACAAAGACTCTTGGTGTGATAGAAATATCAATACTTAAATGAGCTTCGTCTTCAGATATGATACGTGAATCTTACGATGTGACATTATGGCTGATACATAGTTGTTTTATAGAGTTGTGATTATTCATTTTCATCAATGAAAAAGCGTCAGTTCAAAAGATCCCTACCTAAAGTAGGTTACGATCTCTTGAATGAAGATCGAGGAACGGCGGGTGACTTGACCTCCTTTCCCTTATCGAGTGATCAACCGCAAGGTCAGCTAGGTGCGCGATTTTTCAACCGATGTCCATAATTCTTTCATTATTCACTTTAATAATATTGGGAAGGATCTAATCTGAATATTCTAGTACGATAACTATACCTAACAGTCTAAGTTACAAATTGTAACTGCAAAAATAACAAGAAATAGTATTTCTAAGTGTATGATATGAAAGATCACAGATGAGATTCAATAGTATTGTAATAAATATATTTTATACCGTCTTCATATTAAGAAATTGCTTAACAAGATATTCAGTGACTCTGTCGACCGTCAATTAGTCAAAGTTACCAGAGGCTTGTTACACCCTTATCTTCTGACGAAATTGAAGCCCAAGTCACTTTTAAATAAGTAAATCAATAATTATGTAAAATGCTTTTGTACATATTGTTATTGTTAGAGAATTGTAAAGGAACACAATTCTATGAGAACAAGATAAAGCTCTACCTCTAAGCCCATAAAGCATAAAATGGTATATGCCAATCTGTCGTCTCCTCCATTTAGTCAAATAAACGAGACAGATTCGATATTCACGCGTACTAAACACGAGTTTCATATTTCCGAGACGCAACTTAAGAACGCCATTCCCCCTAATTCGGGACTTAGTGGGATAAGTCCTCGTGTTCGCGGACTGAGACGTTGAGGCTGATGTATCGAGGTCGCTCGAGATTGAGCGTGGATTCTTGAACAGACTTTACACATTGTTTTGCTCTCGTTGCGACTTTTGTCTTGAGTTGAGATAGATAAACGATTTAACATTGTTTTAAATTCTTGATTTGGTCGACCTAATTTTCTGCATGTAAGTGATGATTTCAATAACTAGCCATAAACAAAAAAAAGGGTAGACAGAACGTCAAAATCATCAATTTTAAGTAAACTTGCCATTATTGACTAAACGCCACATTTAGAATAAACAAAGTAGAGTTCCGAGGTGGAATAGATACCATCAGTGATGGGTTTCTAGCCAATTGCCTGATGTGCGAGCATCTTGGAACCTTTGTCGGCTCTTACGATAAACACGGAAAGATAAGCAGCTGATACATTATTTTCACGTCCAAGACCAGCATGGGACTCGTATGCGTTAAATATATTACTTAAATGGAATGTAAAGTATTAGTGCAATCAATTAATGTTTTTGTTTAATTAAGTTTACCAAATTAAAATGTAATATTATATCATAAAGAACTTCCGAGCCATTAACTCACGCAACGATAACTTCTCAGTTTTAGGTCTCGACGTAGTGATAAATATTGTTAGCATACCTTACAACGGACCAAAAAACGAATTTTATTTGAACTCCCTGAACCAATAGATGTAAATCAAAGGAGATATAGCCAAGACTGAGACGGGATCAAGACAACGAGAGCAAGCACGAGATAAAAGGAAGCTGGATTTATTGCGAACGATTCTGCTATCTCTAAAAGGGCTATGAAGAGCGATGATAAAGGAAAACAAAGCTTGGTGACCCCTAAATAGTGTTTAAAATCCTATAGTAATTGAATGTTTTAGAGAAATTTATTATTAACAATCTGGCAGCATATTAAAAAATAGATTTAAATTCCGACAATACGCAACCTTACCATACATCATAGTTTTGTTTGTCAGTTTTTATAATTTTTAATTTGACTATTTCAAACGCCAACGTACAAACAAAGCAAAGTGAAATAATTATTATCAAATGTTAGAATGCTCAAGCAGTGACTAGTGACTTTTTAGACTGTTCGTGAATAAGATACTGTTAGTCTTTTAGAAGCAAATTGTGCAAAACTCACTTTCATGCTTGCATAGAATTTTACAATCTTTGCTTGAAAAGTTTCGTTCAAGTTAGCGTATTGGAGAGCAACTTTCTCACCTCACAAGTGTTCTCCAGTGCTCCTGCAATTACGAACATGGTTGGACTTTTTTCTGAATCTGCGACAGACTTTGGTGTTTAAATAAAAAGTGAGAAGGTTAAAAACGAATCAGGGGCTGTAAACAATGAACAAATAGATGTGATGAAATACGAATCTAAAGTTGAGATGGTTGAAGTGTAAAACAAAAGGTTTGGTGGATCGTTTGATATGCGTTATATGGCACCGCCTAAGTATAGACAAATTAGCTTTAGTACTAAAGTGGTACTAAAAACATTTTGTAATTATTAGAAATTAGTAAAAATTAATCTGAAACTTTAGAACTTCTTGTGTCCCAAAGTAGTGTGAAACCGAGGATCTGAAAAAGTGCTAAATAAAAGTGCTAAAAAATGTAATGTGCCAAAGTGGATAATGCTGATAGGTGCTGAGGATTTAGGATGAATTGAAAGTGCTGAAGTGGATATTGTAGAAGTCGCTGCAAGGGACTTAGTAGGTGAAGTGGTGCGACTTGTTTTGTGTGAAAATGAATGTGCCACTGAAAGGGGGCCCGGCGCCAACGGTGGCCGTGGTGCCGGTGCCGGAGAGCGAGATGGACGCGCTGCTGCTGGGGAGGACAGCGGTGAGGACCTTTGATCAGTACGTCAGAAATGTATGTATTGTACTACTTTCTTTATAACAACTGTAGATGCATGCTGCTTCCATGATGTTTAGATGGAACAAAGGGCCAATTGTGTGTTTATATGTTAACAATAACTTATGTCAACTTATGTTATAATAACTCAACAAATGGATGTATAGGGGTCTATCCCCATCATCAACTTTTTTTTTGGAGACGGTTTGTTTATTGCCTCAGACGGCGTTTTCAGCTTCACCGGGCTTTTTAGTGGCGGCGAGACACCTAAAAGGTTCCTTAAGCCGTGTGAAACGAATCACCTTCGGAGGTTTTCTAGAGGGAACGGCATCGCGCACTAAGGCGTGTCCCCGTGCCCTACTATCTAGAACTCGATCCGACCCGATCCGATCCATTCGTTCCATTTGAAACATTAGTATCGGATCGGGTCATCATAAACACTGTGTTAAAGACGTCATTACAAACAGTCGCAAGCGATTGCTTTATTTACTATTATTGTTCTTGCATGTTCAGATAATGTTATTCTACCTCGGACTTCTAAATCCGGTGACACGCAAGCCTGCGTGGTGGGTAATGGAAAGATTTCCCTACAGCCACGTGAGAAGACGTGGGATGTTTATAGGTGGATGACTAAGATGATAATTATATAGATAAAAAAAGAACGTCATCTCAGTAGGTATTTTTATTGGTAAATACAAACTCAAATTCATTCAAATTCATTCAAATTCAAAATCATTTATTCAGTTTAGGCTACAAGTAGCTCTTGTGAATGTCACTATGCCATCGGTGCGTAAGTCTACTCTGGGCGGATCTTGTACTGAGAACCGGCAAGAAACTCAGCAACTGTCCAGCTCTTTTCTCCTTTACAACGTCAAAAATATTGGAAAATGCCCTATCATAGCAGGACGCTTTCTATCACAAATGAACACAAAAAATATAGAAGACAACATGTAAAAAAAACAAAATAAAAAATCTAAGTTAACAAATTTACATCAGGTAAACGTTTAAATTTCCACAATGTCATACAGTACCACTACAGTACTTTAATAAAACTCAAAAATTCTTTAAGAAAAACAAAGTCAAAGTATAGTGAATAATACTAAAAATAAGATAAGTATGCAAGAGCAGACCAGCCTCCACAGGCGGCACCCGCTCACGAGTATGACATATGAATCAGCCATCGCTTCGCTCAACCATATTTTAGGAAACGTAACAGTGCGTGATCGGGCTCTAGTCCTGGAAGTTTTATTAAAGTAATATTCGTTCGTAAAACGTCGAATTCAAAATTCGTCTTTGAAATTAATATTCACCATTACCCTCTGAACGATCATTTTGGTGGCATCAAAGCCGCACTCCATAATTCGTCTTGATTACCCACAAGCGAAATGAGTCTACTATACTGTCATTATGTTGATTCTGGCGACCTTCCATGTTGGGCTTGGTCGCCTAAATCCGACTGTATGCAAATTTACGACTCCGCTTTAGTACCGACTACAACTTTACGGAGCGGCTAAATTTATTGCCGTTATAATATATATGCACTTTCTGAAGTCCCTTCCTGATCGTAGAACTTCGAAATATATATTGGTAACCTTGCCGTTGGCAGCACAGACAGACTTTATTGGACTATTATTAGGTTCATGTTGCGTGTATGCATGAAATGAATTCTACTTTGTAGAATGGTATCGGTGTGGCAGAAGCAACGTTGATCCGTCAATAAAAGTTAATAAAGCTTACTCTTCTTTGTTGTTTTCTGGTGTCCTCTTTTTTAGGTTTCCACGGAAGATCAGCGTCGGGACACCTTTGGTGTTCTGACAAATGCTGAGTGGATACCTTTTCTGTGTCACTTTGCATTTTACAATTCTATTTTATTTTTATTTTATTTAATGTATTACTGTGTGACACTGAATAAATAATTTTTCATTTCATTTCATTTTAATACCTGTCGTTGTCGTAAGATTGCAGTTGTTAACTTCTACTAACCCGTATTTGTCCACTGTGGTGGGTTGAAGCTTGATTTTACTCCTCATACTCCTGGACAGTGACCTCCCCATACTTTTTCGAAACCTCCGCAACGTTATGCCAGTTTTTCTTGAACCTATACAGGTCGTCCCGTTATCTTCTTCTCGACCGACTTTTTCGCATTATGCCTCCTCTCCGTATGGTAAAGATGATGATGATGATGATGGTGATAACTATACCCATACAATGTGTAACAGAATGATAGGGTAAAAATTAAAAAGTCCCTATGGACCTTTTAATGATCTAGATCTAGTATCTGCATACAAGATCTAGATCGGATACACTATGGACCTTTCATTAAATAATTATAATAGTTAATAATACTTAATAATAGTTAATAATTATGTCTTAGTGACTCTGCAGTCACTAAGACATAATTATTAATTTTAATCTGTTATGCAGTTTTTAATTAAATATTTCTATTGTGATTTCATATCGAAATAAACAAGTCATAGCCCTAGTGATTAAACTCTTTGTACTTGCATTTATGATCACTGCTGCTTGCCTATGCGCGCCTGACGCGCATCACTTCACTAATCTAAATATTTAATTTTATTTTTATTTTTATTTAAAGTTTAATAAGTCAAATTAAAGTTAATAAGTATGTCTTAGTAACAACACATACAATCAAGACATACAATCTGCCGCCAGTCGTCATGAGTGTCAACTATCAAGCCATCCCAATATACACGTCATAGCAAACTTGTCTACACCTTGTGAATGCAAGAGTATAATAGATCGAGCTGTGTGAAATATCTAGGCGTCCAGAAAGATGAGAACCTATCTTACAAACAACAAATATCGTTCTTATCTGGAAAACTTAGAAAGCTGATTCATGTTGTCTCTAAGAAGATCAGCTCTAAGAAGATCAGCTTCAATGGAAGTACTTAAAATGGTATACACCTCACTATGCCAATCTATCCTCATTTATCGTGTAGGTGTTTGGGGCGGAGCCAGCAAAACCAGCTTCATTGAGGTAGAAAGGTCACAACGCGCTGTTCTGAGAGTAATGTTTCAAAAACCGTTGCGATACCCAACAGACTTGCTTTACGAAGAGGCAAAGATACTTCGTGTCAGACAGCTGTACATATGGCGCGTCTGCTGTGCCCAACATAAGAAAACTTTGAACTCTCCAGAACTTGAAGCTCTTATGAAAATACCGGTATTTAGAATACCTGTGCCCACAGTCCGTACCTCTTTTGCTAAACGTCTTCCCCTGTTTTCTCACCCCCATATCTACAACAGAGTTATCCGTAAATGTCCCTTTAAAGGATCTACCCCCGTACAAAACAAAATGTAAAATAAAAACCTGGCTACTGGGCCTTAATTATCTTGAGACAGAACAAATTCTTCCAGAACCCTGACATGCTGTATATTCGCATAACATATCCACTAACAATACAGACATACACACCTTCACACACACACAAACACCACTAATACAGTCCACACACAACCACATACATTATCATTAATTTTATTTTATACATACCCCCATTCCTCTCACAAGTTTTCTTTTTTAGCTTTATTAATTGTATACTTTACTTAGTTATAGTTAAAGGACCCGGAGCTGTCGTCAGAGACATAATTGGTTTATGCTTACTCATTTAAACTACTGCGATCCAGGCCTGCGAGCCTTGTGCAATAGTTGCTGTACTAATATTATTGTAAAATTTTAAGTGCCAATAATTTTTTTTTTATATTATTATTTAAGATCTAGATCGGATACACTTTGGATCTTCTCATGATTACCACACCTTTTTGTTATAAGTTGCATAATGTAAAACTACATTTTTAGTGGTTTATATATTATAAAAGAAAGGTCCTGCCTTACTTTCTGATTCTTTAATACAAACCCCAAACTGCTGGATCTAAAATGGTATTATTCATGACGTTAACTAGAGATAAGACGGAAGTTTTTTAGTCCTTAGGGACCACGGGATACTAGTGATTTGGCGGACAAAGGCGCGGGCGGTCGCTGGTATTGAATAAAATTTTGCTTAATGACTTTGTTTGCGTACTAGTACAACACTTATGGAAATTTTAACACATTTTCGTAATCAAAATTTGTTCGCAATTTTGATGTAGGGACAACACCGGTACCACGTGCCACGGGTAGACATTGGAACGATTATTATCTTAATTAGAAATAAATTGTGCAGAATTAGATCTAAATTAGGGATCTGTAACTATATCCCCGCGGGCAGCGGTCGATAATCCCCCGATATGACGCGGGTGGCCGTAATCACGATCGTGTCAATAATTGCGAGATTCAGCTTGCAACCAAAGGTCATTCATTCTTCTGAATGGTGCTAGCTCAGCTTAAATGTAGAGACACGGTAGCTTGCTGAATGGGTCCTGCGTCCATGATCTTACCAACTGTTCATGTGGCAATTGTATAAGTAAAATAGGTATTGGTACAAATATAAAATAAATAAATAGTTTTTCAAAGTAGGATGCCTGAACATGACTGATCTCAACAAAATGTATAACACCGGAAAATGTAATAACGAGTTATCACTGAAAGCCATTGCCGAAAATTAATTGGATACCACGGAAGCAACTCGATACCCACGAGTGGTTTTCGCTTAATTAGAATGAGATATACTTAACACTGCCTTTCCCTTACCTCACCTAAAGTGTTTTATTTAAATGTGCCATGTTTGTGCAGAACTTTATTTCACTATACAGTATGTACCGCTATAAAAATCACCTGCGTCAGATAAAATGTCGTGCAAATAGCGTTTTGTGGACGCGAAAGCAACTCAAACAGAACCAGCGCGCCGCAAAACAAACCTAAAGCCGTTGTTCAGCAAAACCTCGCTTTTAACGCAATGAAATACGAATGGATACTTTGGAATGTGCAGGGACCGCAGCCCGATTCCCATAAAAAAACCGTAACAGTATCGTTGCGAGTTAGTCGTTGACATTTTCATATTCACATCCGGTTTTAAAGTCGTTCCGAACGAAGTTCCTACTATCCGTATACTACCGTAGATCTACCGATCTGGGTGCCTAGATTTGTATACTATCCGTATTCATTCGAATACGTTTATGAAAACAAAACTTAGTATGGCATTGAAGCAGCGCCTCAATAAGAGAGAAGTTAAGATTTTGCCATACAAATTCTAGTTTTTGTTAACGTGATCAAATGCCGAATGAAACTCGCACTAGGCACCAGGGTGCTTACAGTAGGTTGGAATTTCTGTAGAACGACTTTGAAATGAGATCGATGGACGGATGTAAATACAAAAAAGGTTTCAACAACTAAGTCGCTACAATATCATTACATTACATACACAGTACATTATTTACACAGCATATGTATACCTAAACATGGCAGATATGGTAAAGTAAATAGCCTATAAGGCGACACTTGAAAAAAATACATCAATAGATCAATGCCGGTAATTGTTGACTTTGAATGGGTGCCTTTGGCTTTCAAAGTAAAAAGTAAATAGTGTTGAATAATTTCGGCGGACTGGTTAGAACCACGATAGCTCAATTGGAAGAGCACCTGACCCGGTATGTCAGAGGGGGGCAGGTTCAAATCCTGCTGGTGGAAATTTTTTCAACATTCGTGTTTTTGTCATTTGTTTCGCAACAAAATTTGCGTTAAATTTATATAAACAAAACAAAAAAAATTTAATATACTTTCGTTTTCATTTCTTTACCTACTTATTTTAAATCTTCTACTACAGGTATTACAAATTATTAACAATTTAATTATACGTCTTATTGCATTTACGTTAAGCTATATATTTTTGCAAAGCAGGTTCTGGTTTCAATGCCCAGAATATGTCGATGCATAGCCAATTTTGTGATAGCCAAACCCACATTTAGCTAGAGCGGTGATCAAGCCAATACCCAATTGTAGCCATGACTTGATTTCAGTGACTCATGCCCAGCAGTGGGAATATATCAGTATCATGATACTGATATCATCATCATCATCATCATCATCATTTTAGTCAAAAGAGGTCCACGCTGTATATCTATGTATGTGGCAATCAGATGAAGGTAGATCGACGATCTGTTGAAGGTCGCGTCTTCATCAAATCGTCGGTCTACCTTAATGGAGGCCTGCCTACACTGCCTATACTGTCTTATGTACCAGTATATAGGCAAATTACTAACTTTAACTTTTTCTGCAGCGTGATGGTAATACGAGTAATATACAGTATTTAGTTATAAGAAAAACAGTATTTCACGTCCGTTCAGCTCGCAATAAATCCCTCGGCAGTTCCAATGGCTATAAAAGTCAATCGCCCCTGAAGCTACGGTAACTGAAACACAATCATGGTGTAACGTACTACGTACATCCGCCCAAATCGTGGGTTGAATGAAGCGTAATTAAATTGGTTACAGAAAATTGGATCATTGTGTGATTGAAAAGGTATTAGTACATTAAAGTAAAATATTCTTTAGATAACAATATCTGCCATACAATTGGGATAGCGACGCGTACTCTGAAACGTATCACCATCAGCAGCCTATTTTATGTCCCCACCGCTGGGCACGAGCCTTCGTTTTTGATGTAGGATGGGAGCACGGGCCATTAACTACTACGCGGACTCAGTGCGGGTTGGAGGTTGTTAACGACTGCATATTCAGCTGGGACCAACGGCTTTACGTGCCTTCAGGAGGTTGAAATGATATTTTTTTGCAATAAAGTAGCAATCGCGGACTGCAAACCACTGCATCATCGAGCTCCTCACTGACTGAAACGTATGCTCGAACTTTAACCACAGGTTAAATGCCTTAGTAACTGCTTTAAAAGCTGAATTGAGATAATTATATTCAATGTAATTAACTACGTGATCGACATCAGATGTTAATTTTTACCAAAATATCTATTCCTAGCCTTCCCGGTAGCGTAGCGGTCAGTGCAGCCGTCCGGATTGCGGAAGACGATTCCTGGCTGGGTTGGATGGGCGTTTAATTTATTCACTGTATTTTATAATTTTTTAAATATTGAAAATATCTATGTTGTTTTTATAATTAATTAATTTGCAATACAATTTCCGTAACATTTATTTACCTTCGTATGCTCAAATATTGAATTTAAAAGCTTTTTGCCATTAATCCTCGGCTGTAAATATATGCGCCTATTGTGAAAAGCAACGATAAGTATTGAATTACATCAATACAGAACCGTGAATGAAACCACCACCGCACCTGCCGGAAATATAAAACAAATAAATGGCAAAAGTCAAAAAAGAAACCTTATAAAACGCCACCGCTCAATTTTAATCAACTCAGCCAAAAAACAATATGATAATATGATGTATATCTCGTTACGCGACCGTAAAACGCCCGTGGTGAACATCCGGCAGTAATTACGTCCTTGGGCAGTACATAGCGGACAGTAGAGCCAATGCACTAAATAAGAAAGCTGCAGAACGTAACCTTCATAAAGTCTCGCTCGAGCAACGCATGTAGACATAGACATCTCACGGACACAGTATCTCGTAACAGCTGCGCTCGGAACGTTGCGAGCTGTGCCGAGATTCGTGTCCGTGTAGGTGTCTATGTGTGAGTTATGTATTAAGCGGTATGTATTAAGCTTACCTACTGAGTATCAGTACTTTGTGGTCAATGTTCGCTTTATTGCCGAAAGAGCTGTTTCAACTTTTCATTGCACTCTTGGGCAAACTGCGTAAGTGTAGTTCGGGCTTCATACCATCCTGGTTTACACACTCGGTTACCACTACACATATACACTAGAATAGGCCCAACACATCGCACTTGTAGAACAAGAGTACGAAGACTGGGTTCACACGTGCTTTACTCCAGGTACAGCCGAGGTCTTTGGAGGTCTTTGGAGACGGCCTCGGGTTGTTCCGCTCTCGATTCGATCTGAGCTCTTCGGAGAATCTTGTAGGGGGCTGGCACATGCTTGCGTGATCTTATCCCCTCTAGTAACACTTTGACGATTTCCCGATAGCACGGCTTGATGAACCCTTTAACTGGTGGTGGAAATATATATTGTGATATTTGAGGATTGAACATTGATTTCTCGCATTGAATTCGGTCATCTATCCGTTTGGCTAAGGCGATTTCCTATTGCTAATCTGTTTTATTATAAACATGACAACGGCACCAGGTTTCCATGTAACCTATTGAAGTCGGTAGTTAGCATACTGCCCCGCACTCCACCGACCATATTTCCTAATCTACCTGAGGGATTATCTATCAATGACGGACGGGCTTTGCGAGATTACGTCAGCCGAGTCGTTAAGGCAGTACCTGCAGCCATTTTGAATAATATCTGGCTAATCCGTTGAGTGCTTAAACGGCAGGCGTTATAATTGACTGTTAAACTTAGTTAGAATCGGTTTATTGACAAATTGTTACGTCATCGGGTTGTGGCACCAGTTTGACAGGAACCAGTGATCGACATGTTTTTTCTACAATCCTGACTGACGTAAAATTTCAATGAAAATCAATGTTATTTTGTGTGGCGACGAAAACAATGTCAAACACTGGGATCGATTTCGGCCAGTGACTGTATTAGGTGCTATGCTCACGCTCTTGATAACAAAAGAGACAATTTAAAACTTTTTTTGATGTGTAACATCTTTCCGCTCGCTTTCTATATCAGCAATTTGTGAGAGGGATTTCATGAAATGGGACGGAAGTTTGTGTAACAGTATAACAGGAAGTCGAGAGGAAGTTTTTTATTTATTATTATTAGCCCTCACTGTCCCACTGCTGGACAAAGGCCTTCCTCCATTTCTTCGACCAATTGCGGTCCTTAACTAATTGTGTCCAATTTTAGTTACATACATCCAGTTCGTCCCGCCATCTCCTTCTCGATCTAACGCGGCGCCTCCGTGTTGTGTTTGGCTTCCAACATGTTGCCAACTTGACCTATGACACTTCTGGCATGCGGCAGACGTGACCAGCCCAATCCCATTTCAGCTGAGCTACTTTCAGAGCTACATCTGTGATTTGCGTTTGGGAGCGTAGCTCGGTGTTTAGGATTCGATCCATTCGCTTGACACTTAATATGCTTCGTTCCATAGCGCGTTGGCAAACCCTGAGCTTAGACTTCTGGATGTTGGTTAAGGACCAAGTTTGTACGCCATATGTCAGGATGGGGATTTACTTTAAAATGTAACACTTAATTTCTCGTTCGTTTGTTTTTAATAAACGCGAGTTTGTTACAACTTGCGGACATTCATTGTCTGGAATGTGCTCCAACTGATCCACAGTTTATTGCGAACTGCGCTTTCAACTCACCGACACAAACGCACATTATGGACATCAGTTCATATCCGATAAATCAATCAATAAGCCAGCTATTGATATAGCTGGATGAGAGTAGCCGCGAATCGTGCTCAGTGGTGTGCACTTGGAGAGGCCAATGTCCAGCAGTGGCCTTATATAGGTGATGATGGATGGAAGGCTTATTTTCTATGTTTGGTATAGCGGTTGGTGACCCTAGAAGCATCCTACTGCTGGGCCAATAAGAGTTTTACACACGTTATTAAAATCGAAATTAAAGTAGTATGCCATTCTAGAATTCAAATAGTAAATTAAAAATCCACTTTTTAAAGTTTGTTTTTTGCAAAAGTCTTAGTTAAAAGGAAAGATAAGTGGACTAAAAAAAGAAACCATGTCGCTCGTTTTTCTTCAACGTAAATTTTTCGCAACATAATTTTCGTAAAATTTTTGTATACGTCCCTTATTATTAATATAACATTATAGCTAGTACTTTCAGGTAGCTCCCAATGAATTGTGATGTGCCCGAGCGGCGAGGAAAAAGGTCAGTTTATTTGAGGGCAGGCGAAGGGTCGTTACTGATAATACCCCTATCCTCCTGTCTCGCCGTCTGCTCATGTATGAGTGACGATGTATCCCTTGCTTATAACTACGTGATAGTACAAAATAAGGTGACTGCAGAACGCAATCTTCACACAGACGCGCTCGAGCAACGCGCACATACAACCTCTCGCGGACGCGGAATCGCGCAACAGCTGCACTCTGAGCTGTTCCGTGATCTATGTCCGTGCAACGGGTCTGTGTGTGAGGTGCTCTAAGCTTCAGAGTACTTTAGAGATACTTTTACCGTTAAGGCTACCAGCCTTTGGAATAACCTGCCGCCTGATGTTCGTCACTCCAAGTCACTTGCTACTTTTTAGATTAAATTTCATTATTTTCTTTTAGCTAGGTCTTAGTCTGCAACAACTTTATCGTATGTAGGTGTATGTAGTTTATTATAACAATATATATTAGTAGGGATTATGTATATATCTTATATACATACATACATACATATAATCACGCCTCTTTCCCGTAGAGGTAGGCAGAGACCACTTCTTTCCACTTGCTACGATCCTTACATATATATATCCTTATATGTCTTATATTATCTATTTTATTAAGTATAATATTAATATTTTTTTTTAATTTGCTATTTGCCGGTACACTACCTCTCATTGTCTCCTAATCTGTCCTATGCCACAAAGGTTGTTTGGAAGAGATCGCTTTAAGCGATAAGACCGCCTTTGCCTACTATTTTTTTAAAATTTCCTGTTATTTGTTTTGTGTATAATTGTGTGGGTAATACAGTGTTTATCTTTGTATCCTACCTTCTGGATCTTCCTATTTTGTGGGATGAATATGTCTTTAATTAGGGTTGTACATAATGCGTAGGTATATATGTGTACATTAATTAAGCCTGTAACAAAAAGTTTGTACAATGACTATTTGAGAATGAAAAAAAATGTATTTTTTGGTACTTAGCATTCAAATCATTTTCTGAATTACATACCACACCAATTAAAGACTACTTATAAAATGTTTACTTATAATTTTCAAGTGCTAATTGCTGCACTGAAGCTAAATTAAATATTTATAAAATTTATAAAATACAGTGAAAAAATTAAACGCCCACCCGACCCAGCCAGAAATCAAACCTGGGTCTTCCGCAACCCAGGCGGCTGCACTGACCGCTATGCTACCGGGAAGGCTGACTTAAACGCTGAATTCTGTCACTGCTTTTTAATGTTTTTGAGTGCTTTTTAGCGGCACTGAGCGCTATCTATCCAACGGTCGGTCTACAGTTTGACTGAATATTTCGGTACAAAAACAGCATAGTGGCTGTTTCTATGTAACATATACCTACCCACTAAAAATTGCATGCCCGACTAGGGTAAATTGTTTGTTCCCAATTATGCTTAACACCTGCTATGTATTTACACAATTTTATGGCAATAAAAATTTATCTTATCTTATCTTATCTTATCTTGTCGTTGCAACCGATGGCCATGCAGATTCATCTTTGCAGATGAAATACCACAAATAGCACAAATAGGTGGGCGTTTAATTTTTTCACTGTATTTTATAAATTTTATAAATATTTGACTACTTATTAAACTAAAAAAAAAACGCTTAACAGTAGTACCTTCACATAGTTGAAGATTAAAATGTTTTAAAACTTTATGTACATACCTATTTTCCACGAATAAAGATCCCGCCCGATCCTCCAAATGCCACGACACATTTACAGAATACACTAAACATGCACACTAGTTTAGGCCCAAGACACCGTACTCGGGTGCGACGAACCGGTTCACACGCGCTCTATACCAAGTACAGCCATGTACCTGGGCACTTCTCTCCACCACCACGGCTCGGTCAACCCCTGTCGAGGTCCGAGCCTTTAGGCGTTTTGCAGACGGCGGGCCGGGCCGGGCCGGTCAATTTGACCGCAAACGATAGCGCAAAGAGTATCCTATACTACCAACGCACACAGAGGGCAAAAAGAGTCACGAGTCACTCTTAAGAGTTTTGAAACTGCGCAGCTTACTAGTTGGACGCAAGTCCGTCATCTATATCACTTAGTTACCATCTACCCGACGGATGCTGCATTCAGTCAATTAACTCAAAGAACACTGAATGAAAGACTGCGCGGTACTATAATGTCACTAGCGACTTTTGCGACTTTGTTAATACCTTTAATTAAATTTAACCGCCTCTGTGGTCGACCCCGGGTTCGAATCCCAGGTACTCGGTTTGGTTGGTGGTAGGGTTTGTTTGCCCGCCTGGCTAGCTACCACCATCTTATTTTAATATGCCGCCATAACATCAACGTTTGTAGCATTGTTGTGTTCCGGCAGCTAGAGATAAGACAGCCAGTGCCTCAGTAGTTGAGGATTCCGGGTGAAGTGCGCTTCCACCTTCGGCCTTACCATCACTTAACATCGGGTGAGATGAAGGCCAAATGCTTACCCGTATAATATAAAAAACCTAGCAAAGAATATCTCTGAAACTACATTTATTGGTAAAGAGGTATGTTGCAGGAAGTGGTATTTGCCTGTCCTTATGGGAGACCCATGTTCCATAGTCCCGAAAGAATCTCGGAAAGTCTTATGTCTTGCCTATCATGAATGGGTCCCATTCATGATAGGCCATTCATAAGAAACCAATTCCAGTTGAGTGATGTAGGATCTTCCTGCCCCCCGACCGCCTAACCGATTGCTTTGGCTAAGTGTAGTTAAAGTTGTGTAAGTATAGTTTATGACGTCATCTTGTCATTTCGTACCGCCTGTCAAAGCAATATCGAAAGCTATAGGTTATAGCTTTCGATAATAAAAGCGATCTCGTTATATAAGACAATATCCTTATGTAAAAACTTGGTGAGAGTGCTTTTGTCTTTGAGCGGCGTGTACTGTGACAAATGTATTTATATACATTCCACACTTTTACAGGATACTTACAGGATAGCGTTCTCCTAGTAGCACTCTACTATCCCGTATCTAGTGGGGTTTGATAAACATTGCTTTTTCGTCATAAATATAGTTGGCCTCATTTAAATGCCTCGGTGGCCGGGTTTGTGATCACGAACCCGCATCTGGCAAGCGTGGTGATTAAGCCGGGGTACTGGCCTAAGAGGAAATACTAAGGTCGACTGAATTCAAAAATATGCATGAAAAGTAGACAAAATCAACGTTTCGTAGTCCCCTGATTCCTCCTCCAAAACTGGACCGATTTAATTACTTTTTTTTATTAAAAATTAAAGAAAGGTTTTGGCTGTGTTCCTATGTTTTCCTATAGATATATCAATACAATAACTATAAAAACTGATAGCCATTCTTGTGCATTCACTAGCGAAGTGTAATGCCTGTCTTAACTCCTCGGAGAATCTAGTAGTGAACGGGTACACGCTTGTGTGATGTTATTCCCTTGACAGCTTGAGGAACCCTTTAAGTTTCTCGCCACCCCTCAAAATGTACGGAGGCGCTGTGAAGGCCGTTCGAGGCCAACAGCAAACTCTCTCAAAAATCTTTTTATATATACATATAGGTATTATTAATATTATTATTATTATATTACTAGGTGTCGCCCGCGACTTCACGTATGTGATGTTCACGTATGTTCACGTGATGCGCGGTCAAATAAACAGACAAACAGACATACATTCTAAAAATTGTTGGAACGTGTTCTGTTATTGATTTCGACCCTCTTAAGCTTTATTAAAATCAAATAAAATAAAATAAAATACAATTATATGTAAGATTGGAAAGTATCACATACATTGTTCTGATCCCAAGGTAAGTAGCGAAAGCATTCGTTTCATGGAAATCAGAAACAACGACGGTACAACAACCACTCAGACCCGACACAATATCGAAAAGATAATTTTCGACAATGACCCAACAGGGAATCGAACCCTCGACCTCGGAGTTCAGTCGCCCAAAGTCTGGCGTGCAAGCCACTCGGCTACGGAGGTCGTCATATATTACTTACGACACGCTCTCTTTCCCTACATAAAGCCCTTATTCACAGCCTTATGTATGAAGCCTAATGTGCGTTATTTACCTATGTACATAACACTCCTATGAGCGGCCGTGTTCCCAGGCAATTACGGCTAATTGATAGATAGCAAACAAGGGCAGGCGCGACCTTCCAGGAGTGACGGGAAGTTCCGGAAGATGAAGTTTTTCATCCGCGTCTGAAGAAGTTACACCACAAACGGAGAAACGCTAATGAGTTTGTATTAGTTCACGTGTACAACGTGTCACAGAAAGGTGTGGTCAAAATGGAGAGGTCAAAAGTGTACCTATCCGATCTAGATCTTGTGCGTGTTCTACCTGAGACTTAATTGTTAACTTTAATTTGTCGTGCAATTGTTAATTAAATGTTTATTGTATCAGTGAAGTCATGCGCGTCAGCGCATAAACAAGCAGTAGCGATCATAAATTAAAGTTATGTCTCAGTCTCTTTGCATACAAGATCTAGATCGCATAGACTTTGGAGCCTACCATTTTGACCACACCTTCCTGTCACACGTTGTATCATCATCAATAATTATAATTATAATAATTGTAGTGATGACTCGACTTCAATGATGCAGGCCCTTGTCGAGCAGTGGGGAAAAAGTGGGCTATTTACTATCTAGACAAGCTAAGAGAACTGGCGAGCCGCGCCGTGTGTAATATTACACGAACCATTTGGAGCCACTTTTGACCCCCTTATCTCAAAAACTATTTCACATAAACATGCCAAATTTGGCTCATATATAGAGACTTGCAAGTTACAATTATGTGCTTCAAATTTCATAAACATACCTCAAACGGTTATTTAAATATTAACGTACAAAAATTAGTTATGACCATTTTTAACGAGCTACTTTTCAACCAAGAGATAGATATATTCTCCCTCTCGGCAGCTTCATTCAAGATTAAACTACATGAATTATTATTGTCACATTAAGCAAACACCAGCCCTTTTTTCTGTTATTTTAGTATTATTTAAATAATAATTAAAGTTATATTATAATCTATTAAAATTCAAATACACTAATACCCAGCCCAAGCTCAATATAATTATCGTTAAAACCCGTAATTTCCAACTTATCACACCAGACTATGAACTATAACTTTCTTTTACCTCAAAGATATATCTTACATACCTACGAGCCTTGACATTCTTGACAACCAACCCAAAAATTGTTATTTTTAATGAGTACCATTTAATATTGAAACCAGCTATAACGTTTAATTACAAAATTCACTTATATTCATCATCTTGTAAAGTACGCAGTACGCTTCAAAACGTAAAGGTAATCTGTGGATACCGTTGTTGGTTACACAATTAGTAATAAGTTAGTTTATAAAACCCTATATATATACTTAGTATACTTAGTTATATTGTATAACCGTTTGTTATCCCAAATAAAATAAAATAAAATAAATAAAATCGTCATTTTTATCACTGACTGACTGATCTATAGATAGATCAAAACTCTAACCCAGTTCCAGATGACCTAGAAAGTTCAAATTTGGCATAGAATAAGACTGGATGGCAACCACCCTAATCCCTGTTTGTGCAGCATAGTTTTACAATTATGACCAATGCTGTTAACATACTTGTACACAACTGTCAAATATTAAATCACCTAGCAGAAGTCAAAAAGTTCCCCAAAATATTATATATTATATTTTTATTTAATTTTAATTAAAACGGTAACAAAAGCCAATTTCATTCAAACAATAAACATTAAAACATCAACTTTATAGTAATAACGATAGATCAGACAATAATAATGAGATGAAGGCACTTTGCTTAAAATACATTAAAAAATAATACCTAAATCACGATACAAAATAAATATATCTAAATGAAATCAATATCACAATAAATATTATTTTCTACAAGGAGTACTTTCCTCTCCATAAATAACCTCCGTATGTTATGATTGAATTCCTCAACTACACGGCGAGCTGCAGGATGGTGATGACCTGCGCGGTGACCAGCCCCCCGAACCGCAGCAGCATCCTCGCGTCCACGCGGAACAGCCCGCACACCCGATACTTCTGGAACACCACGCTGTTAACGCGCTGGATGTTCTTCAGCAGGTTCTTGTCACACACTAAATATACAAGCATCATCATCATCGAGTAACAGCACAAACGGAGAAGTAGTCAGTGCCGCAGTAGTTGAGGATTCGAGGGGAAGTTCGCTTCTACCTTCGGCCTTATTACCACATAACATCGTGAGACGAAGGCCAACTGCTAACCCGTAAAATATAAAAAACAGCAAATTTTATGACCTTGCTTCTGGGGCACGAGCCTTCCCTTTGAAACGGGCCATAACCCACAACGCGGGTTCAGTGCGCCCGGTCTGCGATTGCTGAGGTTAAGGATCTTCCGCAAAGGCTGGTCAACGTATGGGTGACCCAAAAATGTATAATGTCGAGCTCCTCCGTGCTCCGGGAGGCGGGTAAAACCGTTGGTACCGACTGCTTTAGCAGTCGTTAAAATCACTAATCCACACTGGGGCCGCGTGGTGGCTTATGACACGTTCTCCCTATCCATCCATAGGGAATGCTCGTACTCCAACAGTAGGGACATAAAAAATAAGCAGTTGAATATATCTGGTGAATAAAGCTAGTGCATGTATCTTTATTTTATGGCAATAAAAATTTATCTCATCTTATCTTATCTTATCCTTTCTTATCTTTAAAAAGTTTGTGAGCACTTTTATGGACCTAATGTGTATACCCCAAGCGGCTCTAATATGAGATCCCCAGTCAGGTTCTCATACTTTAGCCGTTTGAGAAATATATACCTGAACTGTCGCTATTTAGTTTCCCGCTGCAGATGACGTTGATCTTGCTGACGCTCGAATATACCTTTTCACATTCCACGCACATCACGCTTTGTAATATGATCAGCTTCAGAAATGTTAATATGAACATCGCAATCGTGTATTCAATCATATCAATCTGAAATAAATATCATCATGTTTAACGCCTCGACGCCTCAGTGGCCGAGTGGCAAAGCGCTCGGCCCGGTACACGAAGGTCCCGGGTTCAATTCACAAGTAGGGCAAAGTGTGTTTCGGATTTTTCGATGCATAGCCCGGGTCTGTGATCACCAACCCGCACTTGGCAAGCGTGGTGATTAAGCCAATACCCATCAATCGTAGTGATGACTTGATTTCAATGATGGAGGCCTTTGCCCAGCAGTGGGACAGTATATAGGCTATTTACTTACTTACTATTATTATTATCATTTTTTAGATAAGAATCTTGTAATATAACAATCTTTTCTTATGTTGGGAACATTGCTAGTTGAAATGAAGCACTATAACTAAGTGCGTCTTTCAACGACTCTTGATCTTTACGTAAGGTTCCAAAATCAATACTCACAAAGTTATTCACTTGTCCTTTTTGCAGAAAATCTTTACACAAAGTAATCATACGAGCCAGCATAGACATAATGTGGAAGAAGCTGTTGGTGACGTAAAACAGAAACTGAAAGGTAAAGACAGATGTTATAATACATTTAATAATTAAAGCAAAATTTAAAACTAGAAATATGATTTCGACGCACTGTCACTTGAAATGACTTCTTGAAAATATTAAACGTTTCAATGATGTCCAAATACGTGTACAGCATCCGTCGCTTCAAAACGATACTGTTTCTTGATGTTATCTTACTCGAACTCTTGTCGTAGTAGTTCAAAGTTCTTTTCACCCAAGATTGGAGGCTTCTCCTCATAACATTCATAATGCGACTAGCGAAGATGAGGTTAAAATCGAAGGAGATATTAGTCATGGTACCCAAAATCTGCCAGAATATAAACGTATCACTCGACCTTCTAGCATAGAAGACTACACTGTACGGTGTGAGGATGCAGTAGTAGACAGTGATGCTCAGTATATACACTCCCGTCCAATACTGGAACTTCTTAGGATTGAAGCTGATGAGTAAACTTCTGTACACCATTTGAATTTTTGATATAAGTTCAACATTTCGGGCGCTGTTCGTGGTGTGGATGAAATGGACTATTATCCCAGTGATACGGCACAAGAATATTATGATATTGTTTATCATCAAAAAGAGATCGTTGGTTGGGTCAAACAAAGAATGGTATAAGATGTACACGTTAAAAATTATGAGAAGAAAATTTCCACACAACGATACAGCATTCTGCTGAATGCTGTTAGGTGATATAATCCCCTGATGAATATTGAATTTTGGAATGAAAAGTAACACTTGCGTTATATTCAAAGGACGTAAGGCACTTTCAAATTTTGGGTCTATTAAATGTTTATTTTTAGTGTGACAATTATTAGGTAGCATTTTGATGATAATTTTTTTGCTTAGACAATATTTTTATATCAACACAATTTGTATCCCATAGGAGTTGAGTACTGAAGTTGTCACAACCGACTCGCAATACAACGATGACTAATAATAATTATAATCTAATTGGAATTGAGTATATTTGGGCGCCAATCAATTATCATTGTTTTGATTGGTGTAATTAATTCATGGGACGTTGCGTTAGTTTCGTATTAAATTAGTGTGGGTAGGTTAAAATAGCATAACATAGCTTAGTTAGAACCACGTTAGCTCAATTGGAAGAGCACCTGACCCGGTATGTCAGAAGGGTGCAGGTTCAAATCCTGCTCGTGGAAATTTTTTCAGCATATGTGTTTTTGTAATTTGTTTCGCAACAAAATTTGTGTTAAAATTATATAAACAAAAACAAAAACATTTTATAAATAGCTTGCCTACTTCTTAACTGATCTTTAGTATTTGTAAAAATATTATGATCGGGTGTTAATGACGGTAGTTGTTGACATTGAATGGGTGCCTTTGGCTTTCAAAGTAAAAAATAAACAGTGTTGAATAATTTTGGCGGGCTGGTTAAAACCACGATAGCTCAATTGCAGCACCTGACCCGGTATGTCAGAAGGGTGCAGGTTCAAATCCGGCTCATGGAAATTGTTTAAACATTTGTGTTTTTGTAATTTGTTTCGCAACAAAATTTGCGTTAAAATTATATAAACAAAAACAAAAACATTTTATAACATAGCTTGGCTAAGTTTATATAGCCAATTGGGTGTTAAAGTTTAAAATTATAAATTGGGCCATATTTGAGCTTTTTTTTTAGCTTTTTATATGTTCTGTACAGTTAACTCTGATTACTTTCAAAACTTGCGCAAATACAACAGATTAAAATGTTTAAACTGTTCAATAACTAGTTGTTGCCCGCGACTTCGTTCGCGAAGACTACAGTAAAAAAAAAAGGTATCCTATATGCTGGTCTGGGTCATGGTCTGTAGTTGAGGAAAGTTTCATTAAAATCCATTCAGTAGTTTTTACGTGAAAGAGTAACAAACATCCATCCATACTTACAAACTTTCGCGTTTATAATATTAGAAGGATATCAAAATTTAAGATCATGACTATTTTGTAATAGTACTTTTGTAAACGTTCTTGAGCAACGCACACACATAGACCGTCTCACGGACACGAATCTCGGAACAGTCTGAGCGCTGCTTTTGCGAGAATCCGTGTCCGTGAGAGCTCCGGTATGTATTAAACTTTTGTGAACCTACCTATGTTGTGTCTTGGCTGCCATCTTGACAGGACTATACTAGTAGCTAATAAACTAAACAATAAACTTTCCTACACTCACACCAATTGTCTAGCCCAAGAGAAGCTTCGTTATGAAACTCGTTAAATGGTTACTAGACAACGGATAAACATACTTAAAATACATACTTATTATACATAGAAAACACCCAGACCCGAGACAATTTAGAAAAACAATAATTTCTAAATTGACCCGACCGGGGATCGAAACCGGGACCTCAGAGATGGCGACACCCTGAAAACCGGTGTACAAACCACTCGACCAAGGAGGTCGTCGATAGTTGGAAGCTTAAATTATTTTGTAACTTTGCGGACGCAGTCGCGGGCCAAAGCTGGTTGTGAATAACGCGGCGTGTGGGGCGTGTTAGATCTATTATTGGTCTATCGCCTTAATTGATTGACAGACGTGTGTCTGCACTGTGGTCAACTTGACGCTGTTGTATTGCATAAAGTGAACACGTATTTAGATTACTTCTCGTTATTTAGTAGTAGTAGTAGTCATGTAATAGTAAACAGCCTTTAACCGTCCCACCGCTGGGCCGTCCCACAATTGATGCGCAATAGCTTAATCGCCACGCTTTCTAAATACGTGTTAGAGATCGCAAACACGGGCTATGCATCAAAAAATCTGAAACACACTTGGGAATTGAACCCGAGACCTTTGGGTAGCGGGCCTAGCGCTTTGCCACTCGGCCACCGAGGCGTTATTAAGTACCTGTTCTTTTCATTAAATTTAATTGGTAGTTACATTACAGTTATCCTGTATCATCCCATTGTTATCTCACGATGCTGTTGTCTCAGGGCTCCACATTATGGAGATTTTGGCCCATAGCAAATGGTATTAAGTGAGTAATTAAGTAAATGGTTAAATGTAAAAAATTTTAACCATGTGTTAAGCAATGAAATAATGTGCATTTATTTTTAATGTCCACTGTACCTTGCCTACATTATCTGTGCCTGCTAGTCATTAGTGGAAATGGGTCGATGCTGCATTGAAACCAATTAATCTCGATAGATGAAGGCTTCACCTATGTACAGCGGTGTTACATAGCTTGTTACATAGGCGTATAGTCCGTCCATTAGTATAATGATAGCGAGCTACATTTACGGTATACCGGTTATCATCGGTCGGCAATTTCGTCGATTCGAAGCTACTAATTGAAGACGAAGATCGATATTTGACAATCATCGCGGTCGTTGTACAGTTAGCAAGGAAAATTGTTAATCACTTAATTGCTTTGTAGGTTTTAATTCAATGAAACAGAGTAATGTTTCAAGTTCTTCAAAGTTTTTGCTACTTTTGCTTATTGTAGGAAAGTAATCCTATTTCCCGTATTATCCCGTGGAGGGGCAAAAAACGTGTCGGGTATCGGAGTTGGTGTGCATGTTCGCTTCCATACATTGTTTTTTCTGCATGTGCATATTTTTTGCGGGCGGGAGGGCGGTGCATGCGTACTGCATCTTAGCTGAATAAACGAGTGATTTAGCTGAATTAACACTTCATATTATTGAAATGAATCAACTTTTACGGACCTACTCGCGTTTATTTTATACATTAGTTTTAATTATTGTTAATGGTTACTCTAAGCTCTTTCTGCGTAAAACGGAACGCACGTATGATTAAGTTAAAATGAGGGTATACAACCTACCAACTAATTATGAAACGACCAACACCTCAGTCTCCCTGTGACCACGGACCCTGCAAAGGGTTCGAAACGTCAGGACAAACATTAATTAAAAGTAATGTATAAAATGAACGCAAGTAGATCCGTAAAAGTTGTTTCATTCCAATCTGTAATGATCGCGTAAACTTTAGAAAACAATACCACATAATTATTTTTATTTCATTTTTAGAGTTCCGTACCTCAAAAGGAAAAACGGAACCCTTATAGGATCACTTTTTTGTCCGCCTGTCTGTCTATCCGTCTGTCTGTCTGTCTGTCAAGACCCTTTATCTAGGGAACGCGTGGAAGTATCGAGTTGAAATTGAAACCATATACTCAGGTCTGCGGTCCCTTAAAGCTGTGAAAAAATCAATTTTTTAAGTTAACGAAAAAAAAGATACGGGCTCTTATGTCGCAAAAAACGTATATTTTCGACACTCAAGGGAATCAAAATTCATAGCGTACTTGCCGTTGATCTAGAACTATGTAGTTTGGCAAGTAATATCGTCTTAAACTGCAAGTATAGGAAAACATCTGAAAACATTACATATTTAATTAAATCACAAAAAAACAGGGTCTTTATGCAGGGATTGGGGGTCCAAAATTTGAAGTAGGTTAACCGTCAGTAGGTAACGCAGCTTCATCTTAACCGAATGTTCGAATATTTGTAAAAATATTTCTTTCGGATCTCAGAGGTGAAAACTTCTAAGATTGATGAAGCAATGTTGACTAAAAAACATAAGCATCAAGCACTGAAAAACTTCGACGGGTGAAAGCCAGACCTCGGTAGCCAAGTGGTTAAGGCAGCCGCCCGGAATGCGGAAGGTGCGTGGTTCGATTCCCGCCTGAGGTTGTCGTCTTTTTTCAGTGTTTAAATTTTACTTAGGTTAACCGTGTCATGTGGGGTATCGTATAAAAGGGCTTCATGTGCACAAGCTTAAACAGATTTTAATTTATTTTTATGATGTATATATAGTATTCGATTTATGATGGAGAATGAAAAAAGAAATACCTTTTCCCTCTTTTATATGTAGGTACCTAATAACTTTGGTGTATGTAGTTCCTAACAGTTTGCACTGTTATGCATACCTACTTTGTCCTTTTTTTAATTTTGTAATTAAGTACAATCCTGAATAGGTACTTACCGACTTAAGTGTATAATATAAGTAATTGTAGGTTTGGAAACTGAATTTCGGGAAAAGTTCGAGACTCGGTTCCTGAACTATAATAATATGTACCCATAAATTTGCAGGGAACCCTCGGTGGGCGAGTCCGACTCATTTAACCTTGTTTTTATAACAGTGATCAAGATCAAAGAATTCCTTCAATTCCTTATACAATCAGCTTTTTAAACCATTAACCCTCCTGATGACGCTGCAGCCTCTTGTTAGATATCTACGCCAACAGAAGAAAAATAAAAAGTAAATCTCTGGAGGCTTTCGAGGAAACGGAAACTATAAAGCCTCTTCCTTAGAGGAAGCCGATGTAGCAAGGCTTACTCCTTATGTCAGTAATATAAAAAGCCGCAAGATTGCTAAAAATGCCATTGCAAAATGAAAAGAAAAATCTAACGTTTCAATTACCAATTAACCGCCTCTGTGGTCTAGTGGTTAAGACCACCGGTTTAGACTCAAAGTTTCCGGGTTCGATACCCAGCATACATGTTTGTGTACTCAGTTTGGTTGGTGGTAGGGCTTGTTTGTCCTACTGGCTAGGTACCACCATCTTATCTAAATATGTCGCCATAACATCAATGTTTGTAGCATTGTTGTGTTCCGGCAGCTAGAGATAAGATAGCCAGTGCCTCACTAGTTGAGGATCCCGGGTGAAGTGCGCTTCCATCATTTTGGCCTTATCGTCTCTTAACATCAGGTGAGATCAAGGCAATGTGCTTACCGTAAATAAAAATAAATAAAGAATAAATAACGATTTAAAGAAACATCCATATTTCGGGGTTGATTATAAATTTTATTATCAATTTACAACACCTCATTATAGTGTTGCGTCTTGACTTGACATGATCACCTTTGAGGTTTATACATTTGGTATATCGTTTTTCTAATCCCCTAATCTAATCTAATAAGATTCCCTTTTTAAAAAATCTTCAACTTGATTACTTAAAAAATCATGTACGGCGTCAATCACTTCCTCATCTTTGCCATATTAGTGACCTCTCAGTTGTTCTTTTAACCGCGGGAACAAGTAGAAATCACTAGGCGCAAGGTCAGGTGAGTATGGAGGATGTTACATCAATTCAAATCCAGCATCTTGAATAGCAGTCACCGCAACTCGGGACTTGTGTGCGGGGCGTTACCTTGGTGAAACAACACAACTTTATCAAGTTTGCCGCGGCGATTTTCGCTTATTTCCTGGCGCACATTTTTATTTGTTCTGCGTATAAGGCCCCCCCTAATAGTGGCTCCATGATTGAGGTATTTAATCATTATCACCACGTGGCTGTCCCAGAAAAGAGAGCCCATAATCTTACCGGCAGATGGAAATGTCTTAAACTTCTTAGGCGTTGGAGATGACGGCCTCTTCCAAGTCATGGACTGTTGTTTCGTTTCATGATCATAATGGTGGAGCCATGTTTCATCCATAGTTACGAAGCGAGCCAAAGATTGGTCAGGATCTTGTTGTAACAATTCCAAATTGATTTGAGAAATCCTCAGTCTTGTTTGTTTATGCTCGTCTGTAAACATTCTAGGCACCCAGTGCGCCGATACTTTTTTCATGCCCAAATGTTCATGTATAATATAATGTATTATACATGGATACTTCCTATCGAAATCTTTAGTTCTTCAGCTACAAAACAAACAGTAACACGACGATCTGTCAAAACAATATTTTCAACTTTTTTTATTATTTGTTCGGTAACTGCTATCGTAGGGCGTCCCGAGCGCGGGCCGTCTTTAGTTGAAGTTCTTCCTCTCTTAATCTCGGCATATCACCGCGCAACCGTAGAATACGGAGGAGCATTAACCCCTAATGTTCCTTTCAAGTCTAGATTTACTTGCTCAGTAGGTAGTAATTTTTTTCAGGCAGAGATATTTTATTACGGCGCGATTTTCAATTTTATCCATTTTGCGTACCACGCTCCGACACGACGAAAACAAATGACTTCTATTTTAAAATAAGAAAAGAAAATCAATATTTTTTATTTTTTTATTTTATGAAATGCCTGGGCTTTACCTGCCAGTTTATATGCCATTATTTCTTTTTATTGAACACTCCTCGTATGCCCGATGTCGCTAGACAAATTTTGGGATAAAATATTCGTTTTATGACTCACTGACACCAATAGTACAATTTTTGATTTTTTTTTTGTCTGTCTGTCTGTCTGTCTGTCTGTCTGTCTGTCTGTCTGTCTGTCTGTCTGTCTGTCTGTCTGTCTGTCTGTCTGTCTGTCTGTATGTCTGTATGTCTGTCTGTCTGTCTGTCTGTCTGTCTGTCTGTCTGTATGTCCTCATATAACTCAAGAATGGCTTGACCGATCTTGATGAAAAATTTGTATGTAGTAAGAACATGGGGTTGTCTTAATGATAGTGGTTATCTGTGGCAGATACGAAAGGAAATGGTGATGATGATGATGATGGTGGTATCCGCAATAGTGGCAACATGTTAACTACCCTGTACTGACAATTTTAATCTTCAAACATTGTGTACGCTCATTGTGAAAAATAAGTTTTGTAAGTTATTAAAAGCAATAAAAAACAAGCACAGATAAAGAATACCTAATCTGAAACCACCTTAGAAGGCTAGCTAAAGTGATTACCAATATTAAACCTAATGGATTGGCAAAATAATTATGCTATGATTGCCAAAAAATATAGGACAATCACCAAATTGGCAACCGAAGTAAGTATGCACTTTAAGATTTTTTTCTTTATTTGCTTATTCAATTTTGAAGAGACTGGTACTGGACTGAGAGTCTGGTGTTGCAAACGCCTAGGTATGATCATGAAGGTGTTGTAGTCCTCTGTATTGTTGAGAATTTTATTAATATAACTTTAAATAAGACTTCCGTTTATCAAAGGCTGTATAATAAACAGAATTCGTGACGTTACTTTGGCGGCGTGTTTTTATGAGTGGCTCATAATTGTTTTTATTGTGCTCAAAGGGAAGTGCCCAGCGAACTAACGGGAAGCGGGAAAAGTTGGAGATTTCACCTGAATTACACGTGAAACATTAGCTTTTGATATAAATTAAAACATTCCTTGTTACTAGGCGTTCCAACAGAAATTTTAATTCGTTACAATGCGTCTATTTTGTCTGTGTAACTTTTAAGTTTATACTGGCACTTGCTACCAACCGATTAGGTTATACGAGAGACGCCAGACGACCTTGCTCAAGTAAGCTAACTCGCACAAGGGACCATCAACGTCAGTCAGGTCATAACGCTAGATCAGGTCGCGCCGAAAACCAAAAGTTAACAATAGAAAAATAATTGCGGTGACTATACCGCCAACTATGCCTAATGTAGCTCCACTTTCACGATAGTTTCAAAGAACGTAAGAGCGCAGCACCACCGATCTTCTCAAAAAACAAAACAAAACTAAATTCTATCATCTCAAACGTAAAAGTATAGCTCTGTCAAACGCAAAATACCTGCCAATATATGTCACAAAGTCTCCCAGCGGACGGACGCGATCTCCGAGCAATCCAACAAAACTGTTTAAGGCTCCAACACACTAAAAGCAGGTCAGAAGCGACGCGGTATGGACGCGGGTGCGGGGCAGTTGTAACAAAGATATGAACCACGTCACATCGAATAAGAGCGCGCGCCGCGCATAAACTTCTCCGCATCTGCCTGCTCTGCTAGAAGACCTGCCGAAAAAATCGGATACCATGATGTAGAGAGGAGCAGCGCAGAGCAGCTCTTCACTGACCCACGCCTTCAAATGCGCTTCGGAGGTTTCTAATCTGGCGTTATCTGGTATGGAGTGCCAGTACAAATAAAATTAGTAGAATGAAAAAGGGTTAACCCGCGCCCTTGTATTACTATAGCCAGCATAAAACCGGGCGAATATGTAAAACGGGTCTGCTTTGTAACTTCCGCCAGCCTGTAGCGTTCCGCATCTTGTACCGCGTCTGCCCCGGAGGGCTTGTGTGAGTTTCATTCACCATTCGATCATTAACGAAAACAAGAAATTGTATGTCAAAATTTTAAACTCCTCTTGTATGTCACCAGGAGGCGCTGCTTCAATGCCATACTAATATTCGTTGTAATCAAATGATTACGGATATTAAACTTACACTAGGCACTCTGACCTGCTTTAGGTGTGTGCGAGGCTTTAGCCGCTTGGGGATGGCTCATTTGCAAATGCCTGTGGCGATGTCACCTACAAACCGGACCAAGTGCATTGCGACGGGAATAAGGTCCCGTGTCTAATTTGTTTTGTATACCCTCGTTTATTATACGAACATGTGGAATTGCTGCACTTTCGTGTCAAGGATGTCTGCAGCTAGTTTCTTAAGCACACATGTGTGAGCGCGTTTCTCCAGTAAACTACAATTTATAGCCTCCTCTGGGTTAAGCAAAGATCTCCGAAAGGAACTACTAGTTACGCATTTGCCTCCTTCAACTGCAAAATGATAGATGCTCCAGCTCTGAATCCAGAGATAAAGGCAGCTGTCACTGAGGTGACAGCTGCCTTTGCCAAACTGCGAGGATAGTGAAACGAGATAAAGCTATGCAGGCTAAACAGAAACAGATCTACAGTGCTATAGCGTGTAGAGAAATAAGATATAAAAGACCCAGTGACATTGAAGTTACTTATAGACACAGGACGCATACTGTGCGACTCGCAGCACAATGAATCTATCACTAGACGTAATTTCATTATGGCTGTATTAAAAAAAATTAAAAGATCAAATGCAGTTGACAAAGATTGACAGTTTACTTTTTGGCCAAGATCTTGCAGATACGTTGAAAACTGCGTAGGCCATTAGGGGTAATGATAATTAAAATTAGGGAGGGTGGGATGCTAATCTCTTCGAACGAAACACCTCACATAATTATGATAGAACTGCTCTTACAGGTAAGTTCATTTAATCATTAATGATACAACATTATTAAATTTACAGTGAACGGACCGAAAGTATGAATAACTGGCTCTCACAAAACCGTTCACAATTGAGTGAACTTGGAAATGCTCCGTTCCGGGAACGAATGGAAAACTGAAAGAATGGATTTCGTTCAGCAATTCAATTAATAATTTTCATGGAACACAGATATGAGGTAAAAAGTTTTTAATTAAAATTCTTTTACAAACGTATTATGCATTTGAAAACGACATTAACTGTACTGTACTGTACTGTGTAGCTTTACTAATACTAAAGTCTTAAGACAATTATACCTAATTATTATATGAATTGTGAGGTAAGTTTACTGAAGAAACTTCTATAGATTCGGATCACAATAATGGCAAAAGTTTGACGATTGTTAACATTTAATAGTTTTGCAGTCGGCTTTTCAATCAAACCCTTTGCCAATGCAAGATCAACTGTACAAAGTTTATTGAGTCTATAAGAACTAACGCCCACTTCGTCTTCGTACCAATACCACCCAGACCCGACACAATATTGAAAATTTCGATTTCGACATTAACCCGACCGGGAATTGAACCCGGGACATCAGAGTTAGTTAGAGGCTACGCAGGTCGTCAAATAAAATAATAAATAATCAAAAACAAAATATGATGTATTTTTTATATTTTGTTTTTATTATTTCAAGTAAGCTGAGTATTGTTTCTGAATCCGATAATTTCGTGGAATCTTGTAGTTCTCTCGGTGAATGGATGAATACTGATATGTTTGAAATTGGCTGGTAGTGTGAACGGAACATACGGAAAGGCTTTCTGAAAGCTCTTTCATATCAAAAACTTGGGAAATCGGTTAAATGTTTGTTGAAACAAAAGCTCGGATTGTCAGTTAGGTAAGTAGGTGTTTAATTGTAATCGAATTAGTTCCGCGCGCATTTTCGCCAGATTCATTCAGAAACAATCAGATTTGAAACTCATTAATAAATAAAATTTAAACCATTAATTAAAATGGGTGTTATTTAAGCGGTTAGCAAAGTATTCTTATTTTTGTTAGCAAAAAAATGCTAGTTGGGCAGCAACTTATGGTCAGCAAATATTTCTAAATCAGTCTGCAACTTATATCATTCTGAACAGCAGTCTTATGCCGCTCCCCCCTTCCGTGACTCCTAACCTAACCTAACCAATAGTAAGGATTTCTTATGCTGACCGATTGTATAATTCTGCTGACAAATGACTGATAATTTTAAATAAAATTATTATTTGGTAACTAAATAATTTTGCTAACTATTATTTGCTAAATATTTATTTACTGTTCTTCAAAAAGGGCGACAAAACCCTGCTGAAAAAGTACAGGCCCATCTCACTTCTAGGCCACGTCTACAAGCGGTTTTCGAGAGTCATAACGAATCGTCTAGCACGCAGATTTGATGACTTCCAGCCTATCGAACAAGCCGGTTTCCGAAAAGGCTTCAGCACCATAGACTACATACAAATGCTGCGGCAGGTTATACAGAAGACCGAAGAGTATAACCAGCCTCTTTGCTTAGCGTTTATGGACTATGAAAAAGCCTTCTACAGTACAGCTACAGCCTCTCCAGCAGTGCCTAATAGACTACCGGTACATCGAAGTGTTGAAATGTTTGTATGAAAGCGCCACTATGTCAGTCTGTCTTCAGGAACAGAGCTCAAAACCTATCCAGTTGCAGCGAGGAGTGAGACAGGGAGATGTGATATCTCCGAAACTGTTCACTGCTACACTGGAAGATGTTTTCAAGCTTCTGGACTTAAAAGGACTCGGCATCAACGTCAACGGCGTATACATCACTCACCTTCGATTGGCTGACGATATAGTGGTCATGGTTGAGACCCTGGAAGACCTCGGCACAATGCTCGGTGACCTCAATAGAGTCTCTCAACAAGTGGGTCTTAAAATGAACATGGAGAAGACGAAAGTTATGTCGAACTCACTTGTCGTAGCCACTCCTCTGAATGTTGGGGACTCTGCCCTTGAAGTTGTGAACGATTATGTTTACCTGGGACAAACGGTCCAGCTGTAGGTCCAACTTCAGCAAAGAGGTCAATCGTCGTATTCAATTAGGCTGGGCAGCGTTCGGCAAGCTACGAAATATCTTTTCGTCCGATATACCGCAGTGTCTCAAGACGAAAGTCTTTGACCAGTGTGTGTGTGAAAAGCAGTCGTTGTGGAGATCCTTGGGGGAGACCTTTGTCCAGCAGTGGACGTCTTTTGGCTGAGATGATGATGATGATGAATATTTATTTTGTAATACAAATAAATTATTTCCATTAAATATTTACAAGGAAGTAAGGCGAGTAACTTCATCATCATCTTTTAAAGTATGTCTTTATAATTTCTTCATTATTATCATCATCAGCCCATATTAGTCCACTGCCTCTGCCTCTTCGATCTACAATCTCTCTAAAGCCAATAACAAAATTACCTAGATCACACCACAGTCCACAAGTTTGTTAAATCAATAACGTCTTAATGGTGTGTCAATAGCTTCGAAAGCTTTAAAAACCTAAAAGTCCGGTGAGGCTGATACTTAGAGCATTAAACCAAACATGCATGCAAACTCTCTAAAAAAAAAATAAGACCTTTTAAATTAAGAACTCTTCCGATGTAAGTATAAGTTATTGGCTCATAACATGGCGGACCTCTTAAAGATCAATCTGATAGATCTCACCAATCTGGGAAATAGGCACTGCGAGTAGAGAGTTCATGTAACTCTTCGAATAAATCTTGAGACATACGAAAGTATATAAAAAAAACGATCTACATGTAATGAAAGCTCGCGACACAAACGATGATATTCTCCTAATTCCTTTCTTTTTTCATTGATGTCGTGAACCCATGCTCTTTTTCTCTGTGATCGTGATAAAGCGTATAAAAGTAACAATTCTTTCACATCTGAATCACTCGACATCTCAATAGCGAATAAACTTTCCAAAGACTGAGCGATCTGCACTGCGCGAACAAAAATAATACGAGTGGATATAAAAGCGGTGAGATGTCAGATTATATTATCTGAAAAAGGTTTTTAGCAAAATTAAAAGTTTCCGTAAGCTCGGTCATCACAAACCGTTTGCTTATTCGAGCGCTATTTAAATTTGAACTGTGCTGTGACCAAGTGACGGAATATTTAGGGATTTATTGTGGAAATGTTTTGTGGCGGTCGTTCATTATAATTATATATCTCGCAATCATTATGATTTCTTGGCAGCTTATTAACCCTTATTATTACTTGCTTATTTATCGCTTATGATTACTTTATGATAAATATATTTTCGAACCATATAGCTTTATTAGGGTTTAGATAAATGTGACGTGTAAAGAGTTTTTGCATGCTGACGACGTTTCGGTAGAACACGTCTAATGTACCATATTTATTAAGTTCTAACAATAGAACTAATACTCATAGTTCATAGCTCATTGCGTGACGACTAACAATAAGGTGCTAGTCTGTATTTTGTCCTGTATTTTAAGTGCATCGTGGATGTTATAGCTCAGTAAATAGCTCGAACAAATTCATTTGATCGGAGTTGTCGCAAGCGGAACTTCAATTACTTCGTTACGAGCGGAACTTGGGACTTGCCGAGTATCTTGGTTCCGAGGACTATGTTCTCCGTTAGTTTACTGCATCATTGGTTGAGCAATTACAAGAGATAACGCGCGTTGTCAGCTCAAATTTACAGGTCTGATTCTGAAGACTCACTTTGGGGAGTAAACTTTTCGACCGATTCCAGCTAGTATTCTAATCTCTGACTATTTTACGGTTTTCGTGTTAGTAAATTTATATAATATTAGTGAGTAAGTAAATAGCGTATACACTGGTCTGCTTGAGCCTTAATTATCTATTTTATATCTTTAATTATATGTATGTATAATAATTATAGTTTTCTAGTTATTTTATTGTTTAACCTAAATGGTTATTATCTAATTTAAGGACTTTTTTTTCAGTGTTTGTTTAAATATACATATACATTTTTACTTTTTATTTTCAAGTGCTAATTGCTGCACTGAAGCTAAATTAGATATTTATAAAATTTTATAAAATACAGTGAAAAAATTAAACGCCCACCCGACCTAGACAGGAATCGAACCTGGGTCTTCCGCAATCCGGGCGGCTGCACTGACCGCTATGCTACCGGAAAGGCTGATGTAAGCGCGTAATTGTGTCACTGCTTTTTAAATATTTAATTAAGCTTCAGTGCAGCAATTAGCACCTGAAAATAAAAAGTTAAATTTATCATTCAGTAAGGTTATTTTGACGACGAAAACTGATAAACACTTTGTCACTGGATCGAACTCTAGTGACACCACGATAAACTGGTATAAACTTATATCCTGACGTAATACATTTTTCTTTTCCTACGTTTACAATATTTAAACCTTGTATTAATTGTCTCACAGTGGTGGTGGCGGTGGTGATGGCGGTGGTGTCCCAAGGCGTACCAGCTGGCCTTAAAGGACACTTATACATACATACTCTCACGTCCTTCTCCCAAAAAGGGGTAGACAGAGCATTACAATCACCAATTTTGAATAAACTAGCCGTTAGTGACCTCGATTTGATTAAGCTAAATGTGGCGACATTTAGCATAATCAAATTACAGCTGAGATTATAGCAGAATAGATAGAACCAGTAATAGGTTGCTAGCTGATCGATTGACTTGCAAGAATCTTGGAAGCCTTGTCCCTAGTCATCTCTTACGACATGCACGGGAAGTTTAGAAGAGAATAGAACAGAATACCTTTAATTCAGGCAACTGTGGCCCATACAAGTTAACATACATTTGATATTTTAATTATTATAATAATGTATGTTATGTATGTATTATTAGGCAGCTGATATATATTTTTCACGTCCCAGACCAGCATGGGATCCTAATGCCTATCAATTTAACCATCACGTATGTTGAGCGTTAATATATAATAACAATATTATTGTACATCTCTGTGTACCCCTGTTAATACAAATAAAGAGAGATATGTTATCGCCAATAATAGAAGCCATTAAACGACAATTCATAATACTTGAAAATATTGTTCTCATAAAAATATCTGAGCTAAGCCGACCTGTAACACTGTTGCATCTCATAAACTTGAAATTGGTCGCCATTTTAACGGTTTTATCCTCAACATGGCGCTTCCTCCATGTACGTTCCGTTTTACGTGTTTATTGCGAATGTGGGCGAAGAAATTCATTACTGAAATGGTTGTGGGTGCTTGTGGTTGTGTGGAGCAATTCACTTCAACAATAGAGTTGGTCTGACAACTGTATTCAATTCCACTGTCGTCGGGTTTGTTAAGTTAAGTTGTAGTCTGTATTTTGCCTCACTGTTGGGCAAATGCGTCCAGAAATCATGGTAAACGTAACAATTGATAGATATCAAGTTAGAGATTATAGAAACATTAGAAACAGATCACCCAACCTGTTTACCCGACCGAGAGAGAGAAGGTTTCCACACTAAAAACCTAGTACCTTTCTTTGCCACGGCTATGGCTTGGGATCACGAATGCAAGCACCAATTCACTCTTTAGCCGACCTGGGAATCGAATCCAGGACCTCGAGATATCGGCCGAGTGCTACTCGACCACAGAGGCGTCTCGAGTAAAAGAGTCTTTCGGTTGTTTCCATGCATAGCGGGTTTGTGATCAACACCCCGCATTGGTAAGCGCAGTGATTAAGCCAAGACCCATCGATTGTAGCGATGACTTGATTTCAATTCAAGCAGTGAGACAGTATATTTACTATCGTACTGGCACCGATATTAGACACTTAAAGCCGAGTTTTCGACATAGTTTTCGTCACCAAAAATTAACACAGATTTTATTGAAATTCAACGTGATAAAGCTAGGAAGCAGTCTGTATTCGATTGGTGCTAAACAATTTTTTTTTAACTATATAGCATGCATCCCTGACATGAGTATAACTTAATGGTTTTACATATTGAGATATTAGCTATATTGGTGCCATAAGGCCATGAATATTATATTATAATTTTATTTTATTTTACGTACTAGTTGTCGCTTGCGACTTCGTTCGCGAAGACTACAGTACTACACTATCCCACATGAACCTGTTACCGGGATAAAAAGTATCCTGTGTCCCAGTCCGGATCAGGTCTGTCTATTTGCAAAGTTTGCATAAAAATCCGTTCAGCCATTTTCACGTGATGCGCGGTCAAATAAACAGACAAACAGATATTCTAAAAACTGTTGGAACGTGTACTGTTATCGATTCTATGTATCCCCAGCCAACTTTTTTTCGAATATCTTCCATGTACAGACTTTCGATGTATAGATTTTGTTCAATCAAATAGGGTCTTGAGGGTCTTCTTGAAGACATTTGAACTTTTTTAGTCAACTCGTTGTATTGGCGAAACTATTCTACTACTAGTATTTCAATTTATAAACGGAGCACGTAGACAAGATACTAAACTATTGTGGTATTATTGAACTCGACTGTTTAGAAAGGATACAATACACATTTCTAGACAACTTTCTCTAGACATTGTCTCTTCTCGTTTCGATTCGTCTGGCTAGGATTTTATTTCCAAACTTTTGCGGGAATTTCATCCGATTCCAAGTCTTTGTGGCAAATGGGCCGCGTGATTCTATTCAAGTTGCCCCATGACGTCGGCATCAGAAAACTGTAGTATTGAACGAGAATTTCTGTTGAGAAGTAATATTCTGTTAGTCTGTTATATTGTTAGTTTAAAAGTTTAGGAAAACACTTTTTAACTGTCTTTGTGGTTCGGTAGTGGTCTCTGTGGTCCGAGAAGACCTGGATTCATTTCCCAGCGGAAGTAACAGACAGCGAACCGTAAGCGTGGGGAAGCGATTTCATTATGTAATATAATGGTATCGTTTCAATCTGGTCACATAGACAAGCGAAAGCGAAGCGATCCGTGCCGATACCGTGGTGAACCGAAAGGCGTGTGAGAGTGACGCCATGACAAACACAAGGCGAGCGCGCGAAGCGAGGCGTGAGCGAGATAGTGGTATTAACTGGCTTTGTATGCAAGACGTCAAACAGAAAGCGAATGCGATACGCGAAGCGAAGGCGATGGCGAGGCGTGACGGTTGTATTTATTTACAAAAAAGTCAAAGTATTCCGACACGTGGCCTTGGCAGACGACAAGTTATCAGAATGTATTAAAAAATACCCAATAATACACGTCACAATGACTATAAAAATGCACTTAAAAAGGCAGAAGTACGGGAAGTTAGAGAAATGAATGAAACAAGTAAGTACCCATTTGTTTTATTTATTTTTAGTTTTGATTAAAATAAGTAACAGATTTTTCAGAATCAGTTTCACTCCACATGAATTTACTTTTCAAAACTAAAATCGTTTATTCAATATAAGCCTTTACAGACACTTATTGACGTCAAAACTAAGTATAATATTCAAATAATAATTAACTAAAATTAAGTTTTACTAAATATTTGAATGAAACCACCGGTTCGGATTTTGGGAGAGCCTTCGACCGAGAAGAATGGAACTTTTTCTTATTGTTCTAAGTAGTTTGCATGCCCAGGCACATTCCGGCTAGTCCCGAGTTTGCATCTACCACAGAAAGTTGTCTAGTTCAAGTGTTCCTGTAGAGTACAGTCGGGTTGGACCTTGTGTCCGTGGAAGTGGGTCGGCCTGACGGGCAGCCGAGGGCCCTTGGACCTTGGATATGTAAGTATTCTTTTATTACCGTCACCAAATTGGATTCCTTGTAGTGCGCGGTGTTTGCAGAAACTTCTACAATATGGATTTTTTTTAGTTTTATATGTTGTTTGGGGGTTGTCAATTATGTTTTTTTATTGTAGTTTTTAGTATTTTTGTATAAACAGTATCCATTATTTATATAGCAGAACAACGTTCACCAGGTCAGCTAGTTTACTATAAAATGTTTTTTTTTAAAGTGCTAAGTGCTAATTGCACTGACGCTGAATTAAATATTTAGAAAATATATTATGGAAGAGCTCGATGGCGGTGTGGTTAACGCGCCCGGTCAGCGAGTGTTGAGGTTAAGCAACTTTCGCAAAGGCCGGTCATCGGATGGGTGACCAAAAATTTTTCATCTCGAGCTTCTCCGTGCTTTGGAAGGCACGTTAAGCCGTTGGTCCCGGCTGCATTAGCAGTCGTTAACAACCACCAATCCGCACTGGGCCCGCGTGGTGGTTTATGGCCTGTTCTCCCTATCCATCCATAGGGAAGGCTCGTGCCCCAGCAGTGAGGACATAAAATGAGCTGATGATGACCCCTTTTTCAAAAGTGTTTCCTAAACGTGTTCTTCAATGTCTAGCAGGATTCAAACACGCACCCCATGACATTTCGGCGGGTTGGACCTTGGCAGTACACCTGACCCGGTATTTCATGGGGTTCGAATACCGCTTCTGATTTTTTTTCCACACTTATTCAAATTGTAGACTGTTCGTATAAAAAAAAGCCATGCTACCATTGTGCAAAATGGTTCATACCCAGTTTATTCAGAAAACGAACTGAAGCGGGTCGCGGTGAAACTCCACCGACCGGACTCTGGAAACTTTGTAATGGTTATAAATTGTGACATTCCGCCTTTGCGAGTTTTTCAAAGAGAACGACACACAAGGCCCACTAAGACTTTGCGTTTATAAACTAACTAATCTGTGATGACCTAAATCTAAGTCGTATGTGTCCCTTCGATAAATTAACTAATGCTTAATATAAAATGTTTTTGTTTTGTTTATATAATTTTAACGCAAATTTTGTTGCGAAATAAATTTACAAAAACACAAATGTTGATAAAATTTACACGAGCAGGATTTGAACCTGCACCCTTCTGACATACCGGGTCAGGTGCTCTCCCAATTGAGCTATAGTGGTTCTAACCAGCCCGCCGAAATTATTCAACACTATTTACTTTTTTACTTTGAAAGCCAAAGGCGCCCATTCAATGTCAATAACTACCGTCATTAACATCCGATCATATTACAAACTAAAGATCAGTTAAGAAGTAGGCAAACTATTTTTAAAATGTTTTTGTTTTGTTTATATAATTTTAACGCAAATTTTGTTGCGAAACAAATTACAAAAACACAAATGAATGGGCGTCTTTGGCTTTCAAAGTAAAAAAGTAAATAGTGTTGAATAATTTCGGCGGGTTGGTTAGAACCACGATAGCTCAATTGGGAGAGCACCTGACCCGGTATGTCAGAAGGATGCAGGTTCAAATCCTGCTCGTGGAAATTTTTCAACATTGTTGCATGTTCCATGGACTCAAAGTCAAAGTCAAAGTCATACATTTTTATTGAAATAGATCTTAAAAATCGCTACTCTGTAGGTATAAAATTATGTGTCATATAAAACCTCGTAAATAAAATGTTTTCTCCTCTTTTCAGGTAAGTGCTGCAATGTTTACAAAGTCCTCACGAATGGTGAGTTTTGTTTTATAGCCCTCTGTGTTTTATGCTGCGCCGCCCGCGCCGCCCGCGCCGCCCGCGCCGCCCGCGCCGCCCGCGCCGCCCGCGCCGCCCGCGCCGCCCGCCGTCTTCAACCTACTTAGTAGATGCAAGGATGAAACTACATAAAATGAGTTATTGAATACATAACACTATGTGCACTTTGAATTTTGCGTTCCATTTTAAACAATGTTTTTAATCTGTCATGTTGACTTAGAAAGCAATAAGTAGGTACCTAAATATGAAGGTCTAAATAAATATTTGATGATTTTTTTAAAGTACGCTTAAGATACCTATACTAATGTATCACCATCATCGTCAGCCATATGACGCCCACTGCTGGGCATAGGCGTTCCCAAGGATCGCCACAACGATCGGTAATAAAAAATATATAAAATAATATATTGTTTTCTAAAGTTTACGCGAACACTACACATTGAAATGAAACAACTTTTACGGATCTACTCGCGTTTATTTTACACATAATAAATAATAATAATAATATATGTATACTTATGTATAGATACACCTATAAACAAAACTGTTGCTGACATTATCTTTTTTAACTGTAACTTTTTAACCTTTTGACCTCTTCCGTGGTGATGACGATGATGATGCTGGCGATGATGATGATGATCATGATGATGCCGATTAGAAATTTGTGAATATGACCACCGGTGTCAGACCGAGAGGTCCAGGGTTCGATTCTAGCAGCTAAATATAAGATAGCCAGCGTTTCAGTTATTAGGGTTACCTGGTGAAGTGTACTGTACTTCCATCTTCGGCCTTATCTTCAGGAGAGGTAAAGGCTAACTGATTACCCGTAGGATATATAAAATAGTTTCAAATCACCGGTACTTGAGGATGGACTTAAGACACTTTAGTTTTTTTTAATTTATTTGTTACACAATAAATACATGGTTTATTTGATAAGCATCAGAAAAACCGTTTGTCGGTTTGTACGGATGCTTAGAGCATCACAAACATAAGCACTATTAAAAATAGTAATAATAAGTGAACAATCAAATAAAACGGTCGCATTAAGTTAAGAGTCGGCATGTGCTAGTATAAGTACTTAAATATCTAAAAGCACAGAACACAAGAAAGAGCTTGTGTTCAGTGTCTACAAGATTTGTTGTTGCAAACAAAGTACAAAGTTCTTTTGCAGACCTACAAGTGATATTAAAGACTACTCCTGTGATACTTCTTTTCTTGAAAGTTACACAATTCTTTAAAATTCTTCAAAGGCATTCCCCTTAACTGATGACAATATCTCCCTGAGAATGAATGAATGGGCAGACAGTCCTTCGATACGATAACCGACTCGCCGAGTGTCACGTAACTAGAGATAGATAGAACCTGCGACCTCGTTAGCCGGCAGTTCAGCGGTTGCGGGCCACGAAGTTAGCGAGCGTATCCGCTGCCGCTCGTGCCGACACAAGAACTCTACTTTGCTTTTTCTATTTTTATCTACGATTCTATTTTTAGTATTAAATAGCCTATAACTGTCCCACCGCTGGGCAGGAGCCTCCATCATTGAAACCTAGTCATCACTACAATTGTTGGGTAATGGCTTAATCACCACGCATGTCAAATGCGGGTTGGTGATCAAAAAAACCAGAGCTATGCATCAAAAATTCCGAAACATACTTTCTCCGACCTGGGAATTAAACCCGGGACCTTCGGGTATCGGACCGAGCGCTTTGCCACTCGGCCACCGAGGCCCGATTACCGGGTTCAAGATTAATTCCGAGATCGGGCAATTCGTATTTTGGATTATTCGAAGCATAGTCTTGGTTATGATCACCAACCCGCATTAGAAACGTGGTGCCAACACCTATCAATCGTAGCAATGACTTGATTTGCCTTAGCCCAGCAGTGGGTCAGTTTAAAGGCTATTTACATTAAACTGATGGCAAATTCTAATACAGGAACTGCTAGCTGTGCTATCCACACTACGAGGCCGGGAGTTGTTCTGTTGCGGTTCATTAGGTGAGCGGCGCAGTCTATACCCGCTGCCGCTCGTGTCGTCACGAAAACACTGTTTCGGACATTCTCAAATTGTGATGAATACTTAAAAGTTCGCTTCGGTGGCCTTTTGGCAAAGCCCTCGGCCCGATACCCGAAAGTCCCGGGTTCAATTCCCTGGTCGGGCAAAGTGTGTTACGGATTTTTCGACGCTGAGCCCAGGTTTGATGACCAACCCGCATTTGGCAAGCGTGGTGATTAAGCCTCTACCCTTTGGAGGCTTTTAACTAGCAGTGAGACAGTTATAAGCTATTTAATTACTTAACCTTTCAATTTCACACCAAAACTATACAGATTACTGCCCTCTATCGCTGATTTCGTGGCCCCAATAGATGGCTTCGCGTTTATTGTTCACCCTATCGTTATATTGGCACTTCACTTTTTTATTATGAAGTCTGTAAGTCTGTACATGCATAAGTAAAACTCATACGTTTGTTTGTCTAACAGAACTATGGGTATTTGAACCACGATTACTTGCATTCAACCTGATCTAACCGTTCGGCTACCTACTTCAAATCGAGTTCCAAACTTCATATTATAATCGCTGCAATCAACTCATTTGCCTAATAATATCAGGTGATCAAGCCTTCTGTACACTATACCTTTAAATTTACACAGGCACCTTCTACCAACAGAATAGTTTATACGAGAGGCGGCAGAAGACCTTGCGCAAGTAAACCAACTCGCACAAGGGACTATCTATCTGTGTCAGGTCATAACGCCAGATCAGGACGCGCCGAAGCGCATTCTTCATCCGGAACTCTTAAATAAACAAGATATATATTTAGTATCAAAGGGTTTATAATTTCTATAATATCATTTAAAGTTGGGCAAAAATCAAGAAAACGAGTGGCGGCGTTTAGTTGATATCTTATAGTTTATCTAAATTATCTGATTTTGTCTAAACAATCCATTGGTGATTGTCTAAACTACAAATCGTTCGTCGCACATTTTCGATATATCGAGCGGTTTTTTAAATTTAAATTTTTAAACTAACATTTTAAATTCCCATACAAAATTAGTATGGCCGCGCGGCATCAAATAAATATGGACGAAGACATTTCAAATAAAATATACACTTGTCACTTACGGACGGTGCACCCATAAGACTAAACTAGTCAAGAGTATAGATGTGAAGCTTACTAACATCTAGCCTAGGCTAGCCTAGGCTAGCCTAGGCTAGAAACGGCTTATTTGGCTTATTATCATTTCTAGCGATAACTAGCGGCTGGAAACGGCTGCTTACATTTCATATATATTCACATGATTAGTTTTTGTTTTTGTTGTTGCTCTTCTGATTTATTTACTATAGGATACATTTAACATAAATAGACATATACAATGACATTTAAATCTGTATTAAATGTTAAAAACTCAAAATTCTCATACAAAATGTGACACAGCAGTGGAATAGGACTATATTAATAATTTATTTGTCAGATATGTTTTGGAAATAGGTATTTATCCATGAAATAAGTGTGGACAGATACCTAGTAATAGTAAGCATTTACTTGTATTTCTTTGTTTGGTTTATAATAATGATTAGATCCAAAGTAAACTAATTCAGCTACCTTTATTCTTATAATTTTCATACACCACCACCTAAACACAAACGTTGTTTCATAGTTTCCTGCTCGTCTCTGAATTAAGTGAATTAGTAGGCATAAACGGTGTTTATTTAAAAAAAAAAGCAGAACATAATAAGCGGTACTTTAGATATTTGGTTTGTGTGCTACTGTATAACAAAAATAAGAGTTTAACAATAAAAAAAAATGTAATAAAAATAGTTTTTATTTCGATGCTCAAGTCCGGTATCTACCCGGAATCAAGCGGCTGGTTATTCGTTTCTAGCCGCTGGTTTCGGTAACTACCGGCTTAAAAGCCGCTGGTTTACAAATAAAGTCAAGAGTTGCCCGTGGACGTATAGTCCACTACCTATTTTCCAGATAGCTGACCCACAGGCTCATTACTGAAAAAAGCAACCAGTTGTTAATAAATTGGTATTACGGACACAAATGCACTAAGCGAGCGATCAATAAGCGAATTGTGTCCGTATACCAATTTATCAACCGCAATAAGAGCAGTCGCGTTGCAATTGTACAATTAACAGTTGGTTGCTTTTTTCGGTAAAACCCTGCAGAGCTGCTAAGCGCGCTCACATCTCTTTGTGTGAGCACAGCTCGCAGTTTCCACTGCTCGGGTCGTCAACTATAATGTTGACTAAGCACCAAATGTCCTCTTTGGAGGAAACTTGTTTCCCAAAAGAATAATCAAACATTTACTGACTGAGAAATTTACAATATATTACAAAATTATTTTACATGATGAGCGTACACAACGTTTGAAGGTTGAAATGAAATGAAATGAAATGAAATAGTATTTATTTGCTAGAACTTATGGATTGAGTAAACAGATGGTATGTTATAATATTAGAACAGTACAAATGTTCGCCTTATAATCAAAGGCATGCAAAAATTAAAAATTAAAATTTAAAATGTAACAAATAATAATATCTATCATAATAATCAATTGTTTTAAACATGTCAGAATTATTCAATTTATAATATTACACATGAATGTCAAACTATATAATTTAAAGGGTCATTTGCAAAATTAATAAAATACAGTAAAACTAACACAGTAACACTCGCAAGGCAACACCACGGGCACCTTAGGCACTTTCAAATTCTCGCAAACAATAAAAACATTTATCAATGAGCCATTTGCGTAGCTTCACTTTGAAACGATTTTATGGCATCTCTCTAATTACTTGGGGTATTTTGTTACATACCTTTATTGAGCTTATAAAACTGTTCTTGTTATGCATATTACCTCTGCATGGCTGTGTCTTTAATTTGGTTGGATCTCTTTGTATGTTAAAATTGTCAATACAGGGTAGTTAAGATTTTTTTCAACTATTGCGGATACCGCCATCTACAGTGATAACGGGCATAGGACAAAGATGTATGAAGCAACTCGTATCAAAAATAAAGAAATTACAAGAAACATAACATAACTACATTAAAGAAAAAAAATTTAGATAACTAAAGACACTATAAAACCTATAAATAAAAATGTCCTCCAGCTGTGGGCTCATGGGAACGGTCCCAAGAATGCTGGCAACATTACCTCTTTGGATTGCCAAGCTAATACGCTGGCAGAGGTAGCTGCCAGCCTTCTTGTCTCCGGAGCCTTCAATAAGGCGAGCACTCAACTCTTTAACAAGCTGCTTGGCCTCCGGCCTCCATGTACCCAATGTCTCCACCGCAAACGGAACAAATAAGTAATTTGGACCCAGGTTTGCGTATTTGTGCCGTTTGCGATTTTCAGCACTTACCGCAGCAGCCCCCACATGAAGAGAGGTGGCGCGTACATGTGAGGGAGCCACGGTGTCAGCACAGGTCGCATCCCACACCAACGGCCTGCCAAGCTTCCAGGGACCAATGGTCATCCCGTCAGGTCTCTTGCCATCGCTGCGAGATATACCAGCTGGCTCTAATATATAGATGTGGCATTAACAGCGTTTTTATTGTTAGATACATTTTATTGACGACATCTAAAAGTAATAAGATTTAGTTTTGGTAGGTTTTAATTTTATTTATTTATTTATTTATAATTTATGTACACACAACAAACAGAAGGGAGAACATAGTAAGAATAGACAAGTACAAGGGCGCTGCTTATTTCAGATTGAAATTTTTTTCCAGCAGGCCCGTAGAAGGAGAAAAGTTGAAAAAGTGTGCACAAAACAAAAAAGAGTATTTAAGGCTAAACATACAGTCAAATAGTTACGACACAAATTAAACGTACATACAGTATCGACGACACACTCAAGTGGAAAGATAGTACTCCTTTACGCGCTTCTTAAACGAGTAAATCGAGGTGGACTCCCGAATACTGGGTGGTGGGTCATTCCACAGTCTGACTGCATGAACGGAAAAGGAATAGGAAAAGAAATCGGTTTTATGGGAAGGCATATTGAGATTGAGGAGGTGTGAGCGACAAGGAACATTAGAAGTATGGGAAAAGGTGAACCGTTCTTTTCCTGAAAGAAGAAGAAGGAAGAGTTAAAAAGGATATTAAAAAGAAGGCATAGTATTCTAGTATTTCTGCGTAAACGGATTGAGAGCCACTTGAGTTGCTGGCGGAAGCTTGAAACGTGGTCGTATTTTCTTAAACCGAAAATAAAACGAATACACAGGTTTTGCATACGCTCAAGTTCGTTAAGAAGCTCCTCCGTGGCATCTAAGTAGTTTGTGTTTTTTTTTTAAATTATTTATTTTACGGATAGCTGCCGAGAAAGGACAAGCGGAGCGCTTTCCGACCACCTGCTAGATGGGCCAGAGAAATAGAGCTGGTCGCTGGAAAAACCTGGATGCGATGAGCTCAAAACAGATGGGAATGGCGTAACATGGAAGCCTTTGCCCAGGCAGTGGGTAGATACGGGCTGAAAATTATGATGATAATAATAATTTATTTTACTTTATTATTGTTTTTATATTAAATAAGTGATACCTAAGTATCGGGATTGTAAGCGCCCTCGCGCTCAATTTTTCGCATTCGTACCGATCTGTCACTTTAAATGAAGTTCCAAGCTTCATATTATAATCGCTGCTATCAACTCATTTGCCCAACAGAGGCAGGTGATCAGTAATCAATCACTTTGATGGCTGGCTCGGTCCAATTAGCAGGACGTCTCGTAGGCGTCCTCCGACCAATTTCGCCGAATGGCTGCCTTTGATCGACGCTTTTTTTTTAAAGCTCCACGAAAAGTCCTGCCTCTCCATTAGGGGTGTCAAAATTAATATTAATATTGTGAAAGTTACATTGTAAATATGTTTTTTTTTAAATATCATGACACTTTGAAATAGTAACAATGCGAAGCTTTGTCGAATGATATTTTTTCTTGACGCTCTGATCTTACTGTTGGTTAAGAATAATAGTGCTTTAGCTCGTATGTCTGTCTTTACTGCAATTAAGAATAAAAATAAAGTTTATTATAGTTCATAGTAAGCAATAGCGCAAAATCGTAAGAAGTGGCGGGAATGGACTTAGCCCATAAATGGGATGATACAGGCTAACAGCAGCAGCAAAGCAAATAGTGTTTTTAAAATACTAAGGTTGTTATAAAAATGTTATATATAGAATTTTTCAAGAGAACCAAATCAAATTAACAGAATTATATCTTAGTAAACCCCTTTTCTATCTTATTGACTATTTTTTAGTATAGAAATTAGGTCTTGACGAATAATATAGTAAATTATAGTATACAACATATTTTATAAAAATAGCACTCTTTACTTGAACACTACACGTTCAAATAGAACAACCTTTACGGGTCTATTCGCGTTTATTTAAAAAAAATATTAATAAAATTTAATCCAGACGCTTCCGAACCCTTTGCAGGGTCCGTGGTCACAGGGAGAGTGACGTGTTGATCGTTGTAATTACGTCTTTTTTTAAATATTCGACAATTCCTAGTAGCAGCCCTGGATATGCTTAATTAATGGGCCGGGAAGCTGAGTTTCCCTTCAATATTTTTTCCCCATTGGACAAATTTTCGCAACATTCAACATTTTCGCCGTAACTTTGAGCTTCGGAAGGCACAGTGAGCCGTCGCGTCTGCCTAAACCGATGCTGAGGTAACGTCATTATAACTTGTCAGTCGTTAGCGCCACCAACTCGCGACTGGGAAGTATTGCAAAAAAAAATTTAAGCTCTTTTTTATAAGTTGTTGTTTTACCCAAATCAGGTAATGAATAGGAAAAACTATTTTGTACTTTACAAACACAGCCATACGTTTAACCTAAGTGAGTAGGTACCTGTTATTGTGATGTGTAGAACAGGTGTTTTTAATGGTCAACAAGATGATGACATATACATATAATAATATTATTATAAACAAGAACAAAAGGCCTTATCATCACTTAACATCAGGTGAGATCAAGGCACAGTGCTTACTCGTAAAATATTTAAAAAAAAATTGTTTCGTTTTTTCGCATTTATGTTTGGTTTTTAGAAAACGCGTTTGAAGAATATTTCCCTCGTTCTTTTAAACTATATCAGCATCTATTATTCAGCAATTAAAAGCACCGAGCGTTGTGCTGTTAAGCAAGAAACACTCTGCAGAATTAATAAGACGCCTAGACGCCGCGGCGGGCCCAGATGTTCCCGATGCTCCAGCCGATACTCCCGCCATTGAAGCTCACTTACTCTAATTAAATTATTAACTAATTCAGTATTCATACAAAATGAATAAGTCGTGATAACGTCGTTAACACGACTATAGACGTTTATTTCCAGAATTTTATTTGTGTTGTGAAGGCTTCCATTTAATACACCAACTCAACAACTGTATACAACGTCTCACTGACAGGTCTGAAAAGATCCAAAGTGTATCCGATCTAGATCTAGTTAAGACATCATTATCAACTTTAATATTTGTTAAGCAATTTTTTATTAAATTTTTCAAACAAGTCTCAGCCCTAGTGGTTTAGTAACCTCTGTGTGCTTACATTTATGATCACTGCTGCTTGCTTATGCGCGCCTGACGCGCGTGACGCGCATGACTTCACTAATATAAATATTTTATTAACAATTACATGGCAAATTAAAGGTAATCATTATGTCTTAGTATCCATGTCAAGATTCATTTTTACCACACCCTTCTGTTACACGTTGTATAACTAAACTAAACTAATGAACCTATCTCAATTACACAAATATACAACATACATTGTAATAAAAAAAAAACAAAATGTTTTAAATCAAATATGCAATAAGATATTTTCATTTATTTAGTCATTATTGTACAATAAAATAAAATAAAGTACAAAGGGCGGACTTAATGGCAAATGGCTCTACCAGTCGACCTAAGGGCTAGGCAGAAAAATTGGTAAGCAGTGCGTTAAAGAACGTAAATGAAACATATACTACATAAATTTATAAATTATGTGATAATAATATAATATACATACCATAAAAAATAAAAATAAAAATAGACTACTTTGAAAAACCAACGGCTTTAGAGAAATTTAATAAAATAATATTATAAACACTGACAGCCAATAACAAAACAATATAGATCTCATTTTTAGTGAGAACATTAACAAGCATAATCTAGTACTTATAGAACAATATAAACGCAACGACATGTGATGTGCCACGGCCCACGTTAATCAGCTTGCCTTAAAAACAAGAATTACTTACTAGTCGCCTCGCAGAGGTATGCCGTAATGAAATATATCAAACTCGTAATCTTCACTTAATTGGATATCGCTTTCACTCGCTCGCAACATAAATTAATTTTGGCGGTAATTGGACGAAACTAATGGTATATGAATGGAAGTGTAGTGACTAGGCGATCTAGTAGGTATGATAAACTTAACTTTGGAGAGGAGTTGAGGACAGTCAATCATATTATTAACAATTTTGAGAATTTTTTTTTTTAATTATTTACGGGTAAGCACAGTGCCTTGATCTCACCTGATGTTAAGTGATGATAAGGCCAATGATGGAAGCGCACTTCACCCGGGATCCTCAACTAGTGAGGTACTGGCTATCTTATCTCTAGCTGCCGGAACACAACAATGCTATAAACATTGATGTTATGGCGACATATTTAGATAAGATGGTGGTAGCTAGCAAGGCGGACAAACAAGCCCTACCACCAACCAAACCGAGTACACAAACATGTGCCCCCCGCTGGGAATCGAACTCGGGACCTCTGGGTCTAAATCGGTGGTCTTAGCCACTAGACCACAGAGGTGGTTAAAAAAATAAACAATATCCGCTATCTCACACCGCTGATGGAGCGGATGGAGATGGTATTGTTTGCATAATTGCAGATTTTTATCTATTGAGTTGTACGGGATTTTAGCATAATAACAAAGATATTTTATTTATAAATTTCTTTTGCAAACGTTCAATACGATCGATATATTTCTTATAACGTGGGTTCCAAATCTCTGACCCATATTCTAAGATACTTCTTACTAAGGTATAATATAATATACTAGTTGTTGCCCGCGACTTTGTTCGCGAAGACTACAGTAAAAAAAAAAATCTATATGCTGGTCTGGGTTATAATCTGTATATGAGGTAAGTTTCATTAAAATCCATTCAGTAGTTTTTACGTGAAAGAGAGTTTACAAACTTTCGAGTTTATAATATTAGTAGGATAAACGTCTGTTCTATTACCACAGAGTGACAAATTGTAATAGGTTTTTTTTTTATATCTTACGGGTTAGCATTTGGCCTGCATCTCATTTGATGTTAAGTGACGGAGGTGGAAGCGCACTTCACCTGGAATCCGCACTGGCTATCCCTAGCTGCCGGAACACAACAATATGCTACAAACATTGATGTTATGGCGACATATTGAGATAAGATTATTTATGTAAGTAAAATGTAATTTAGTATGAGAATAAAGATCAATGGCGGTATGATAGAGCTACACTCAAAGGACTAGCACGAAATAGATGAAAGGGAAGGGAAGGAAGGTCTTTGCCCTGCTGTGGGAAAACAGTGGCTACAATAAGTATATTTTATAAATAGAATGTTAGAATATTTATATCGAAACTGTGAATAGCACTCAAGAAATTTATTAGTGAAACCAGAATGTTGTCCTGTATGTCAAATGAGGTTTGACAGTTTTTTTCTTCATATTTTGTCAACATCTCATACATTGATCTGATCCCAAGGTAAGTAGCTAAAGCACTCGTTTTATGGAAATCAGAAACAACGACGGTACCACAACCACCCAGATCCGACACAATATCGAAAAATTCCTTTTTCGACATTGAACCGACCGGGAATCGAACCCGGGACCTTAGAGTTAGCGCTGCCCTAAGTCCGGCGTGTAAGCCACTCGGCTACGGAGGTTTCTCCTTATCATTCGAGAGGCAGAACTTTAAATAACGCATAATACTAATCTATATACAATTAATGACTTATCCTGACTGACTGGTTCATCAATGCCGGGCCGGAACCGCTGAAGCTAATAAGATAAATTTGGACTGTAGGTTAATTGAATGACGTAACCAGCCACTAAGAAATGGAGGGAGAACAGGCCATGAATCACCACGCTAGCCCAGTGCGGATTGGTTGTTGTTAACGACTGCTAATGCAGCCGGACTTTACGTGCCTTCCGAAGCATATATTATTATATATTAAATAATTTGGCTATATTATAATAATAATATTCTGTTATAAATTTACTGTATTTTTATTATATCTTGGTAGCAGTTAGAAAATTCGATTGGATTGCGAAAGGTAAATGGCTTCGGGAGCCACTTATGAGAATAGGCGTTTATCAAATAGTTATCTCTATTACCAGGTTATTTGTAATTAAATTGAAATTAAATTTATTCTCTGCATTTGAACAACGTTACACTGTTTAGACATAATATAATTGAATCAGGGCATTCAGCCATAAAATAAATAGCACACGAAGTTAATGCATTGTTACAAATAAATAATTAATAACACAATTCAGGATGTCAGAAAAATAAGTAGGTACAATCTGTTGTAGAGACGCCTGCACATCCACCTGAAAAATTTCTTTAATAAATGTTCGACCAAAAGGCGTTAATATACAGTTCAAAGCACAGACCTATGTGGTTCAAAGTCTATTTGAAACTGAATAAATATTTTGATTTGATTTGATTTTGATTTATTGAGGAAATTTGACAGTTGTACTGTAGGAGCTCAATGGCGCAGTGGTTAACGCGCCCAGTCTGCGATTGCTGAGGTTAAGCAACTTTCGCAAAGGCCGGTCATTGGATGGGTTACCAAAAATGTATCATCTCGAGCTCCTCCGTGCTTCGGAAGTCACGTAAAGCCGTTGGTCTCGGCTGCATTAGCAGTCGTTAACAACCACCGCACCGCACTGGGCCCGCGTGGTGGTTTATAGCCAGTTCTCTCTATCCATTCATAGGGAAGGCTCGTGCCCGTGCAGCTCGTGCAGCAGTGGGGTCATAAAATGAGCTGATGATGATGACTGTATGAAGCTGTTCTATACTCTATTATCATCATCATCATCATCATCTCAGCCAAAAGCAGCCAAAGCCAATAGCAAAAAACGTCCACAGCTGGACTAAGGCCACCTCCAAGGATCTCTATAACGATTGGTTGTGTGGCTTCCCGCTATGTACTTACGTTGTAAAACCCACTTTTTCACGATTCGACAAACTATTTTCAAGTTAGCACGAATTTTCTGGGCTCAAAGAATAAAATAACTCATCTAAATCAACTCCAAGACGGCCCAGTTGGCAGGCCAGCTGGTGACAACAGCTTTCACAGATTTTCTCTTACCTAAATTAAGTTTTTTCATCGTAGAATGTGTTTAACAGAAAAGGGTTCTTACAGAAAAAGAAAAATTTAAATTCATAGTCCACGCAATTTGAAAAACATGTAATTTACTCTACAAAAAATATAAAAACTAAGATATTCACTATTTCAACAATTCTGTTACAAGCTGGCTTATTGTCTGTTTTAGTTTAAAACAACCTGTTTATGAACGATCGGATAGAACTACTATAGTTTTAAAGTAGCCACTTGGCCACTTGGCCCTATACAACAACATATATTGTTCTAATGCCAATATAAGTAGCTAAAGCACTCATTTTATGAAAATCAGGTACAACGACGGTACCACAACAACCCAGACCCGACACAATATAGAAAAGTTCATTTTTGACATTAACCCGACCGGGAATCGAACCCGGGATCTTAAAGTTAGCGCCGCCCAAAGTCCGGCGTGCAAGCCACTCGGCTACGGAGGTCGTCAAAACTATTTGCTAAGGCCTTGTACGCCATACTGCTTCCTTATGTTTTAAAAAAATATTAGTTCTCGGCAAGTAGCTTTCGATCGACAACATCTGACAAACAACGGCGGCTTTACAAGCCTTTAAAGGCAGGCAACTAAAAGTTATCACTAACTCACCCATTTGGCATTTGAAAACATACCAACTTCGCCGATTCGATAGTGCGCGGTGATGATAAATTCACTAACACGTCTCACAATGGGATAGAAGGAATCCTATTCATCCCGCCTGGTAGCTGACAATGGTCTGTTCGACCCTTCGTGTCCGTCGAGTGATTTAAACGATTGAATGGTGAGTGCGGCCCTGATACGTCACTGTCGGCGTGCTGATGGTAGCCATCTGTAACTGAACAGGTGTCACCACAAAAAATATTTAGTTAAATGTTTTTTCTTTTTTGTATTTTTTTCTAATGTTTTTTCTTTTATTTTTTTTTATTTTTTTTTCTTCTTCTTATTTCAGGAAGAGTCCATTAATTTGTTAGTAAGGATCTTTGTTAGGGGTAGGTCCACAAGCGGGACCATTTTAATTTAACCTATCCTATATCCCAAATTAGGATTAGATTCTACCAATATAACGCCTCGGTGGCCGATTGGCAAAGCGCCCTGCCTTATACCCAAAGGTGGGCAAAGTGTGTTTCGGATTTTTCGATGCATAGCTCGGGTATGTGATCAGTGATCGATCACCAACCCGCATTTGGCAAGTGTGGTAAATTAGCTATTACCCATCAATTGTAGTGGTGTAGGATAACAACTTCAAGGAAGATAAACTAACCTTTTAAACGATCTAGGAAATCCCATAAACTGCCCAAAGAAATGTCCCGGGCTTCCTTAATGTGTCACTGTCACTTGCGCCATGATAAACTATCCCGGACGTATGGGTGTAATGAAGCATGCTTGCGATGTGGGCTGGAGCAGCGTTTCCTACTGATGAACTATAACATAATATTATGTTGGTCTTCTATAACAAAGTAACTCCAGAAAAAGATTGGAGACACTCCATATCAATCCGAACAAAGATATAAATCCTGTATCTGCTTTATATATCCGCCCTTTTAAGCTCCTTACAATCGTCATTGATTCTTCAAATCAGGAGAGTCGCGTTTAAATATTGAGTAAGCATTTCCTTATTAGCTTATCCGACCCAATAGAATCCTTATTATCTCCATTTATCATTTCTTTTCTTTCTTTCGACAGCTCGTAAGAGGTACTCAAAGTTTTAAGTGACTACTTCCATTAGCAAATCGCTACGCAACAAGCTAGTGAGACATGATTAAATATAGGGGAAGTGCTAAGACAGTCAAAACTAATTGCTTTGATATATATCCGGAGAGTGATATATATCACTGAACCCAAATTTATCCAAGTTCCTCTACTTGTGCACAATACATGTCTGCACATCAGATTACCACAAACTGTCAAATTACTTCACTAGATTTAAAACTTTATGCCTATGGTATATGGTTGAACATTTATTGAAAAAAAATTACAGTTTTGGATAGGTTGATGTGCAGGCGTCTGTACATGATAATTTGTTATTAACTTTCATTGAAGCAGCAAGCAAGTACCGATCCGATCGGAACCCTTCGGAGAATCTAGTAGGGCACGGGGATAGGCGTAACGCCGCTCCCTCTAGAAAACCTCCGAAGGTGATTCGTTTCACACGGCTTGAGGAACCCTTTAAGTTTCTCGCCGCCCCCAAACAAGCCTGGTGAAGCTGAAAATGCCGTTTGAGGCAATCAGCAAACTCTCTAAAAAAAGCAAGCAAGCAGCGTTCGGATTCCGATCTTGTGAAGTAACATTGAAACAATGCCGGCCATCGGAGAGGTGTCCAGTTTAACCCTTAACTACTCGCATGGGGTCAACGCCACTTTACTTGCCAAAAATTCATACTTCGTTCGGTCTGTCGGGAAGTCCCCCACCTACAGTAGCTTCCTAATTCGCCCAAAAGATGTCATTTTAGTGGCAATTTCAGTGGCAAGTGGCATTTAAGTGGCAAATCTGGTATGCTCTTTAGCTGTTCACGTTTGCAAGCAATAAGCATGCTAGTTTCAAGAAAACTATCTAATTAACTAACTTTTTTTTTATATTTACATTTTGTTTTGTCTTTAGTTATCCTATTTTTTTTTCTTTAATGTAGTTAGTTATGTTATGTTTCATATAATACATATATATAATAATCGATTAAAAACAAGTTAAACTATAGTTATTAATAATAAAATAGTAAATAATATACCACGCTCGAGCAACGCACACATACGCCCCTCTCACGGACAAGGTCACCAAAGAAATTTGGTGACTCGCAAAGAAATTTGGTGACTTGTTTCTTTGTCGTTCCTCCAAAAAATGGAATCGTCTACCAGCACACGTTTTCCCTCTTTCCTATGATATGGGGTCCTCCAAACGAGGCGTGAAGAAGCACCTTGTGGGCCGGCAGAGTGAGGTTGACTGATGCTGCGTTGTTTTCACGCTGCACCAGTTGTCTTCGCGTCTGGACTCCATTTCCACTTAACATCAGGTGGTGTGGAGTCATTTGCCGTGCTAAGTATAATAAAAAAAAAAGTACCTCGGAACTGGTTGGAACGGGCTTTATGGTCTGTGGTTGGAACAGTCCAAATGTTTCGAGATTCCGTGTTCGGGGGGTCGTCTATGTGTGCGTCACTCGAGCGCGTTTGTATGAAGCTTTTGCAGTCTCCTTATTGTGTGCAGTTGTGACCTCGACGCAACATTTATCATAATCAAAGTAGCATCCTGAGGTAGAGTAGATAGAATAGTTGTGCGAGCATTTTTGAACCCTTGTCCCTTAGTCGGTTTTTTCGACATGCACGAGAAGTTAGGCAGCAGATGCGTCAATCTTATAAAATAATTATTAGTTTTTTTGTTTGTTTACATTGTCGACGGTCAGCTACTATGTTTGTAAGCGGTTCGATCGCAGTTTAGATCCTAGCTATACAGACATGTTGTAGTCTTAAGTAAAATTTAAACACTGAAAAAAAAGACGACAACCTCAGGCGGGAATCGAACCACGCACCTTCCGCATTCCGGGCGGCTGCCTTAACCACTTGGCTACCGAGGTCTGGCTTTCACCCGTCGAAATTTTTCAGTGCTTGATGCTTATGTTTTTTAGTCAACATTGCTTCATCAATCTTAGAAGTTTTCACCTCTGAGATCCGAAAGAAATATTTTTACAAATATTTGAACATTCGGTTAAGATGAAGCTGAAGGTTGTCGTCTTTTTTCAGTGTTTAAATTTTACTTAAGTATATTTAAGCGTTAATAAAACGCTAAAATATATAAAAAACACTTATGTTGTAGTCTGTTCGCTCAATAATTTCCTTGCTATTTTAAGTCTACTGGCGTGAATCTGTCATTGGTTTTCTGATGTATAACTGCATAGATACCATTGTTTTGTTACTAAGATAATAACATAATTAATCACATACCAAATATAGTTCTGCCATAACGTTCTTAACAAATCGCATATAAGTACAATAGCAAGTTGTTTAAGTATCAGTCCCGCGCCGTTGCGTGCGTTGGGTGGACTCTGAAGTTTATGAGCCGCTCGATGGAGCCAATATAACGGGACTTATGGCCACTTTTATATCCGCTAAGACATAGTCATAACGTGTGGTTACTACCTTATTTACAGATATACTTTATCTGTAGCAAAGGTGATGTGATGACTTAAAAGTGCGTCCACACTATATGGCAAAACATGTTACACTCTAATTAGCATAGTTAATTAGCATGTTTTATTAGTGTAAACGAAGTGTTAATAAAACCAACTTATACTTTAAGTTTTGTGACATGTTATATAGAATAAGTTATTTAATATTATAGATGGATGTATAGATAAAAAGATTGTTTGGTACTTCATCACACACCAACATAAAATAAACAAAAACAAAATAAAACAACAAGATAATACCTACTGCGAACAATAAAATAAAAACTCACATTAAGACAGTATGTGTGTGCTATAGCAGAGCGTAGGGGCCATAGCTTAGCGATAATTTGGCCTAGCCCTAGACACGTACTACATAGGTGACAATAGGTATATGTATAGGCAAGGCACTGGTATTCTGCTACAACCCGGCGATGAGACAAGCGCATTGCCGTGTCAGTGACCGAGAAAATAATATATTTAGCCTATATATTGTCCCACTGCTGGGCAAAGGCCTCCATCGTTGAAATCAAGTCATCGTTACAATTGATGGGCCCGATCCGATCCGAACCCGATCCGATCCGAACCCTTCGGAGAATCTAGTAGGGCACGGGGACGCGCACTTGTGCGCGATGCCGTTCCCTCTAGATAACCTCTGAAGGTGATTCGTTTCACACGGCTTGAGGGACCCTTTACGTTCCTCGCCGCCCCCAAAAAGCCCGGTGAAGCTGAAAATGCCGCAGCGGCAATCAGCAATCTCTCTCCAAAAAAAAAAAAAAAAATTGATGGGTATTGGTTTAATCACCACGCTTGCCAAATGCGGGTTGGTGATCACAAACCCGGGCTATGCATCGAAAAATCCGAAATACACATTGCCCGACCTGGGAATTGAAATTGGAAATTCGGGTATCGGACCGAGCGTTTTGGCGCTCGGCCACCGAGGCCAATTTATGTGCGTCCAATATGTTACGTAGTTTATATAATATATTACAATTTTGGACCCTGTTGGGACAGCAATTTAGACTTACTAGTTGGCTGACGCCATTATAATACCCGTATGTACATAAAACATAGGAAATACACGAAGACTTTTTACGGTGATCAGGACCTACTGATTCCGACTAAGTAAATGATGCCCATTGTAATAATAATAGTAGTTAAATGTTTTCTTTTTATAAATTTAATTTTGTATCTTTAATTAGGTAACCAAAATTAATTAGAATGTATGGTCTTCCTACATTTTTATGAAATGAAGATTGAAGTGTTTTTTTTACGTTTTCTGCCATTTGACAGTTTACTACTAATAACATGAAAAACTTTAAATCTTCAATGAGGTTTGTTATCATCGTTGCACTTGTACTTATGAAGAGGTTTTATTTGTAACAAGGAGGAGTAGGATGACCATGATTTTAATATTCAAAATTATTAACTTTACTTCCCAGACAAAAAAATAAAAAATGCAACGCTGACATGTAAGTTTTATAATTATTGCAATGGCTATCATTAACTTAGTCGGAATCAATATTATTATTAATATTTTCACTATTATAGTGTGTGTTTATAGTGTGTTACTACAAATAAAGTTTTATAAGTCTGTTGCCATATCGACGTTGTTTTGTTTCATCCATCAAAGGTAAGATAGCCTACTCTCAGTTCAGTTCTTTGAGGATTGCGGATGAAGTCTGAAGTGCCCTTCCACCCGGCCTTATCGGCACTTGACATCGGTACAAGGCCAAGCGCTTCTCCAAAAGTAATACAATATGATGTAAACCTCCATTGTGTTCATAGAGTCCTGCGAAGGTGAATAACAGGCAGTGGCGACACCTTTCTTGAACCAGCGGTTCTGGGTTCGATGCCCAGCGGAGGGTACGTATTATTGTACCTACTCTGTTTGCTATGTGGTGGAGCTGTTTGAAATCCGCTTGGTTCGCACCAGGTGACAATCTCTTCAACAAAAGACTCCTTGCTGCTTGCTTTCCTTGCTTTAGGCCGCTCCACAGACAGGACAAATTTGTTGCAGAAACTTTCAACTTTTTAAAAGTTTTCGTTTTACTTCCAGTAACAGTAACAAAAATATCCAGTTAAAGGTTGCCGCGAATCTAAAAAACTTTTTAAATCCATGGTCAGTCAGTGTTAGATAAGATAAGATAAGATAAGATAAGATAAATTTATTGTCATAAAATTGTGTAAATACATAGCAGGTGTTAAGCATAATTGGGAACAAACAATTTACCCTAGTCGGGCATGTAATTTTTAGTGGGTAGGTACATGTTACATAGAAACAGCCACTATGCTGTTTTTGTACCGACATATTCAGTCAAACTGTAGAACGCCTTATCTATAAGCCATCTCTTTAATTTAATTTTAAAACAGCTTAAATTTACTGAGGCTCTTTGATCTGTGGGCAGGTGATTGAATATTTGGATTCCGGTTACATAGGCACTCTTGTGATACAGGGCATTGTTAATATTTGGTAAATATAAGTCATATGCATATCTCTTTCGCAAATTACAATTATTTGTGCTTTTACTTTTAAAATACTGAATATTGCTTTTTATAAAAACAGCCATCTCCAACACCTAAATACCCGTCAGTGTCGAATAACCCTTTTCTCTGAAAACATTTCTCAGAGTCTCACCAGAGTACATACTGTAAAAAGTTTCAAACCAGTTCAAACCAGCAACCACATTTACTGTGCTGCGCAATTTCCTTAGGTTATAAAACAGCTAGTTGCGAGTTGTCGGTTGTCGCAACACGGAGATCAAATTTGCTCTATCTGGAGAACGCCTAAGCTAGACGTCACTCAAGTTCCGCCGCTCCCTCATGAGGCTAAGAGGCAAACACAACCATCTCGTGCCGGTACTCCCGCATATTTTGCCGGCAGCCCGACCGGCAAACATCTGTTGGGAGCCCGCCAAATTGTATTAGCTGTTATTGGACCAATGAGCGTACGAATATTGGATTCCTCTGTCAGTTTCGATATGAATGGTTCGGATTGACTGGTTTTGGTGAAATGGAATTATTATGTCTTCGTGAAAAGGTCGTGTTTAATGGATTTATTTTAAATATTTGCCTTATGGTGAGAGATGGTGAAGTTGAAGATGGAAACGGCATTATCATCATGATCAGCCTATATTATTGCTCTGCTCGACACAGTCTCGAAGTGCACGCCAAGTTCTCCCCGCCCACACGTCCCGGTCAACCCGAGCCGAGGTCCTAGCTTTGAGAGGCGCCCTCGGATTTTTCCGCTAGCGATCTGATAACCAAACCCCTCGGAGAATCTAGTAGGGAATGGTGACACGCACTAATGCGTGTTTCCATTGCCTCTAGACAACTTCTGATGGTGTTTCGTTTTACTCTTCTTTAACTCTTTAGCTTTCTCGCCGCACCCAAAAAAGTCCGCTAAAAATGCCGGAAACAGGAGCAAACTCTGTCAAAAAAAAACGCCATCTACACCGGAACGACTGTCTTACTACACACACAGATTCTTTCATTATATTTAAAGATTGAATAAGATTTTATTAATTTAACATCTCCGCTACAAACATGTTAGTGGCGTTCCGATTATTATTTATCACATCATCGTAAAATTATTTTCGCAGCATCGCCTCTCGCAGCGTCTGTCTTTGTAATTGCGACTTCTATACTAAAAATAATATACCGTATATATACGTGTAGGTATAATCACAAGCACACATTTACATTTATTTAGGTTTATTCCCGCCCGCTCCAAGAGTTTGTTCACAAGCGCTCCAAGAGGAAAATTATATATTAATGTTATTTTGTAAAATCGTTTCCAAGGGCTTCTAAAGCGTATGCAAATATATTTCTTCAAAGCCTCTGATCTCCTTACATTGATTCCCAGGAGCTCCAAATTATATTACAATATTAATTATAGACATATTTTCTAGTATGTTCCCGACGGCTCCAAATTAAAACATGTTATACTATAAATATTAGTTAGTTATTATTGTTATTATTATTATTATCAGTTATTGAACGTGGTTTGCATGAATATTTGCTTAAAATTATGTGGGTACCAATTTGAATGTGAAATTGGTAACATTTTTTTATATATTATGTAACTTTTGTCACATTCTTAATATAATAGAAATTATTATACAAGAATAAAAAAATAAATAAATAAATAAATGCATTTATTTCTCATCACAAACTTACACAGCATAATAACATACATTAAACATTTATATGAGTTAAGTTTGTGTGAGACTGATGCCTGAGAAGGTATGAAAATACCTGTGATTTGAGGTCATCAGGCTCCCACTAGCCCGAACCGCTTTGACACAAAAAGATGGTGATGAGTTAGTGACATTATACAATTCACCAACATGAAATAACAAAAAACAAAAATTAGGCTTAAGATAAGTGTTAAATGTGTGTGAAATGAAATTGGAATAAATTATTTACATAATTTTAACTATTGGAATAAACACACTTTCAGTCATCACAATCAGTCTTATGCTACGTTACTTAAATGTTAAACGATTTTCATGTTGAAATATTGAAGTATTTTATATTTACTTTTTTCTTGGAGCTGCTGGGACCCAAATCACAAAGTAGATGTTTTGGAGCTGTAGGGAATTAAATTGGTAAATGTGGTTTTATTTATTAATTTAATATGAAAATCATTATGAGAACAATAGATTTGGAGCGCTTGGGAATAAGCCATACACTTTTGACTTGTTTTGACTCTTATTCCGTTGTATTAACAGTTACATTGCTTACATGATGATGCTCGTGACTGTGTGAGCTTACAGAATACTGTTAATCTCTTGAACCTTTGTGCATTGTGCCTGCATTATCGTGCACCGCGCAGCATCGAGAGACTCGTTCAGGCTCGAGTAGCCCGCGGCCGCGGCAGCACGGCCCTGTTGACACACTAACGTACACTACGTTATGTGGTTTATTTATGTAGTTTACTGATGTACTTATTTCTGTAGTTATTGCTATGCTTTTACGAATAAATGTTTGGCTTCATTCATGTTTTGTCTCCCTATCTAGTAGGGAACGGGGACACGCACTAGTGCTTGATGCCATTCCCTCTAGAAAACCTCAGACGGTGCTTCGTTTCACACGGCTTGAGGAACCTCTTAAGTTTCTCAACGCCTTCAAAAAAGTCTGGTGACACTAATAATGCTGTCTGAGGCCATCAGCAAACACTCTTAAAAAATTGTATTGTTAGATATTTTATATATGGTGTTGGGGGTTAAAGTTACTCGCGTCCGTAGGTTTACCCTTGAGACCCTACACGTGACCCCTGGGTGGTGCTATATGAGTGTGAAAGTGTGCTATGAGAGTAACAACGACGCCCGTGAGAGCAACAAACTTATTGAAATTGCATCCGCGCAGAAAATGCTCGAAGTAAAATAAAAATATTATTACTTATCAGAAGAGATCCTTAACTAATTTCTTGTAACATGTAAAAAAATGTTTTTTGTAAATATAAAGTTAGGTGGGGTATCTAGTATTGGACTTTATGATTAAGTCTAGTAACCCTTAAGATTTTTTTTTATTAGCCTCTTCTGTCCCACAGCTGAGCAAAGGCCTCCTCCAAACCCTTCCACGCATATGTATACATCGCGGTTTTTTCTTTCTTAAGAATTTAGGTAAAAAATTATCAATTATGGTAAATAAAACAAAAATTACGCTTGAAGATTCACAAAAGACCAACGTTTGAGTACTTAGATATCTTGGTGCGCTGACATAACAATATAGTGAGTGAGTCCTTTCTTGTGTCATTTATTGTAGTTTTTGAAGTCTTACTATGTTTTATTTGTGCTATCTTCCTACATGCGGATATGGTCGAGTCGGATTTGTCGCTCAGCTGAAGCCGACCACATCAGACACAGACAATCACTATAAATAACGACTTTCAGTCTACGCGGAAGGCTTAAACCAGTTCGGTTATTTCCACTGCCCCAATTTACCAGCTAATAGTCTTCAATTGCCGACGTATTTGCAATTAAAATTCTACAAAACGTATTGCCGGCGATAAATAACTAAGATGGAGGGACATTCTGCTAAAAACCAATCAATGGAGATTGGCTCGCGACACGAATTTGTTGGCGGCGTCCACATTTGTCAATGTCCCGCCATATTGCTTCTTATTTCGGAAGGTTGTCGGCATTAGTGTTATAAATTGTTGGGATAAAATCAAGGTTCTACTGGCAACACATGTATTGTTAAAAAAATATTATTTTCTGTTTTCTCTACAAAAAATGGGTAAAGTAACTGAGGAAAAAGGGAGACATTTGTCCTGCAGTTGATAATTTAAACCGATATAAAAATTATGTGTATACAAATTTTCTAATGTCAATAACTACACAAACTTTTACAAATATGTAAATAGCTTATAACTGTCCCACTGCTGGGCAAAGACCACTATCATTGAAATCTAGTCATTACTGCAATTTATTGGTAATGGTGATGACAAATCCGGGCTAAGCATCGAAACATCCAAAACACACTTTGCCCGACTTGGGAATTGAACCCGGGACCTTCGGGTATCGGGCCGAGCGCTTAGCTACTCGGCCACCGAGGCGTTAGCCCCAGGGCTAAATATGGAACAATGGTTCTAAACTATTCCTGTATTCAAACCTCTTTATGTTGGTATTGGTGATAATTACCATAAGACTTGGTTATACAGGGTGGAATTTTGTAATGCCACCTGAAGGGAAAGTACTCTTAAAACTGTAGATAGAAAATTTTACTCATACAAATCATTCCTTTATTTTTGAAAAGAAAGAAAACTCCATTCAAAGAATTTAATGCCCGGTTTCTATAAACAAGAAACGATTCGTTTTGCCCACGACCCGTTGTATTAGCTACGAGGCGAACGTCAATGATAATTATTTATTACTAAAATAAGTAAACATATGGATCTTTCAGTAAAAGTGCTTTAACTTGACCCATTGAATTAATAAGTCCAGATTTCATGGTTGCCTTTCATTTAATTTATCAAGTTTGTTAGAGAAATTTCATCCTTATAATTGACCCTAACGATCGATGCAACAAAAGTACAGGGTGTAATTTTTACAGATTTTAGTTGGTTCGATTCCCGGGTGTAGCAAGCGAATTTTCGAAAATCTTTAAATGCAGTTTTCTTTCTTTTCAAAAATAAAGGAATGTTTACTTTCCCTTCAGGTTGCATTACAAAATTCCACCCTATATATACCCGCCAGAGTACCGACGAAGACGGATAAATTATTCAGATGGAATATGGATGAGAGAGCTGTCGGCTTAACTTTGAATCTAACGACTTCTCAGCACTGATAATGGCGGAATTACGGATATTTCTAATAACGATCGAAGTAGTGTAATTATTAGTAATAGTTTGTTGTATTATCTGGTTTGACCACCAGTCGTTAAACAGTGGTGGTGTGAGACTGACCAACCAACCACCGGTGTGAGACTGAAGTCCCGGGTTCAATTACCAGCGAGGATTTTTCGTTTTTTATATTTTACGGGTAAGCACTTGGCCTTCTCACTTCACACTTCTCACCTCATGATGAATGATGATGACGATGTTAAGAGATATTTTGGCACAGTTGCATGCGCCATGACGGAATTACGTATTACGTATTAATCACGGAATTACTGAAGTTGTTGCGGTTACTTGCAATCTTCATTTATTCATTTATTTATTTGCTACATTTACAAAAAAACACATGTCAACTAACCTGAATCTTTGTATGCTGTTTTCAAAATGATACTGCCCATTCATATATGGAAAATAGACTGAGTGCTGCTCAGAGTGTACACGTTGGCTATGTTTCAGGATTACACACTTAATACAAACCATCCTGTAGATCTGATTCCTGAAACTGATAAGACAGCAACGCTTTCGGCATTATAACATTATGAGGATGTTATTCTTATTCCAATTGACATCGGCAGTGACGTTCCCACGTGGATCCGACGCTCGCAACCTGTAGTTTTTTTGTCATGATAACTCCGGTTCCCATTGAATAATGATTTAGCGACGTCAGCGAATAATTATGCGCATGAATATTGATGAACGGCGATGGGCCTTATCCGAATTTGCCCACTTATTCGGTTGGTGGCTGACGTCGACCGTGCGCCCAAACATTTAGTTTTGGAGTTTCGTTTCATCGAATAGCCAGCAACATAAGACCAAGCTCAAGCAATAAAAATATTTGTAAAAAAAACTCTCATTTGCAACACCGAATGTGAATTACCTGACAAGGTAAGATACATATTTATTATTATTATATCAGCCATAGCTAACATAAGTTTTTTCAATACTTTTTTGTACAAAATTAGACAAAAAACGTTATGCAGTCTTAAAATATGCCTCTTTAATTTACAACCCAATATCGACCCATCACGGATGCGCTTTAATATTTATCTACATTAAAAAAACAAGAAATGATTTCAATAAATACATTCGTCTTAACAAGTGTATCTGGTTTGTACAAATGTTACTATGATTATTTCGAAAGCTTTATACAGGACTCACCAAAAAAAAAAGTGAAACAAACCAATGTTTAACGAGGTATATCGACTAGAAAATGTAAAAAATATACGCGAATAAATTGGAAAACACAACAATTTTAATGTTAACCGATACCGTTGGTAGACTGACTTAGCAGATCTGCGATTGTGCACGACCTATTGGATATATCTGATTTATATGCAAGCGATATAATCGCGTCGAATAAACGTTCTGTGGTACAGGAATATAAATAAATAAATAAATGAATATTTATACAACATCACATACATTGTTCTGATCCCAAGGTAAGTAGCTAAAGCACTCGTTTCATTGAAATCAGAAACAACGACGGTACCACAACCACCCAGACCCGACACAATAGTTTTTAGCCCTGTCAGTAAATAGCCTTTAACTGTCCCACTGTTCAGCAAGGTCAATAATGAAATTGAAATCACGTCATAATTACATTTGATGCGTTGGCGATCACAAACCCGGGCTATGTATCATAAATTCCGAAACACACTTTGCCCGACCTGGGAATTGAACCCGGGACCTTCGGCTATCGGGCCGAACGCTTTGCCGAGGCGTTTGACATCAATAAATAAATAAATAAATATTGAGTACTTATAAATAAGTTATTTTCACAAACAGTGATTCATGGGAACGGTCCCAAGAATCACGTTAATAATATACTTTAGCTCAATGTGAAAGTTTAATGTTGTTTTCTAGAGTTTACGCGAATTTAGTATTCGCATTAAAATAAAAACATGTTTTACGGATCTACTCGCGTTAAAATAAAATTAATGTATAAAGTAAACGCGAGTAGATCCATTAAACTTGTTTTATTTCAATGTGCCGTGTTCGCGTAAACTTTAAAAAACAATATTAAAAATAAAATGTTTTTGTTCTGTTCATATAATTTTTAACGCAAATTTTATTGCGATACAAATTACAAAAACACAATGTTGAAAAAATTTCCACGAGCAGGATTTGAACCTGCCCCTTCTGACGTACCGGGTCAGGTGCTCTTCCAATTGAGCTATCGTGGTTCTAACCAGCCCGCCGAAATTATTCAACACTATTTACTTTTTTCCTTTGAAAGCCAAAGGCGCCCATTCAATGTTAACAACTACCGTCATTAACATGCTGATCTTTAGTATTTGTAAAAATATTATGATAATATATATATTGGGAGTAATTGAAAACATCTAACTTCTTAACACTATGTCGTAAAGACAGACTGATTTGGCGTTGTTTTCACGTCTGCTAGCACGTCCAAAGAGCTCCAAAGCAATGTATTGTGTTTTAAATGCGTTTTAAATTACGATAACTCTTTCATTTTCATGAATAATATTGTTTTTTATTTTTTTGTTATAGTTATTTGTATACCTACCTATGTACCCCTTTCTGATCGGACAGGGTTTTTTTTTACAAATTGTATAGAAGGCGAGCGGAAAGATGTTACACATCAAAAACATCTTGAATATCTATATTATTTTTTGGCGATGAAAATTGTGTCGATCAATGGGCCTAAAGTGTCGGACACTGGTGCCATTACTCTATATAACGAGAATATCATAATCGGTTATCTCCAATTCCGTTCGGTGTGCATGTGCAGTGCTTGCACAAAATAGGAAATTGCAACATTAATCTAAAACCAGCCAAATAGGCTATATAAGCTTTAGTTCAGGCGTTCGCCGCTAGGGGCGCTGGCGGTAATGAAAATGTGACCTTAGGTCATTTAGTGGGCGCAGTTGGGATAGACGCAGTATGACATCTGCTGTCTTTAGGCTTGTTTTTAATAAAGTGCTATTTGCGCTAATTTAAGTATTATTTTGCTGTAATATTCAAGGAATAGTTAGCACATTAAAGAACTATAAGTTTTATTAATACTGTGTTAAACATATAAGTTAAAAAGTCAGCGCTGAAGACAGCGATATAATAATCAAAATAGGTTTATTTGACAATTGACCTTTTTATGAAATTACGGTTAGTATAGTTTTTTATAAGTATATATTCTAATTTTACCTGAAAATCTTTAAACCACACAAACATTGGGAATTAACAGAGAATTTCGACATCAGTCCATTAATTTAAAACTAAGTACTAAAAATGTTTACTTAGTAATTAAAAACTTTGTGGAATAGTTACAGGGTTTAAGATTTTAGGGTGTTGACGTCAATAAGTGTGTAGGCTTATGTTGAATAAATTATTTGACTTTGACTTTGACTTTGATTGTACGAAACAAGGCAAACCTCAGATCGTAAATTAGTCGACTTTGGTCGTCATTTTAGTAAATTTCAAAGTGAGATTCCGAGTTGGCATACCGCAAGGCTGTTGTCTACAATACAGTGTGGGATATTTAATAACCTCGAGCGCTAATCACGGGAGCGAGAGTCATTAGGGACTAATAGTGTCACTGTACCAACACGTGGACGTCACTTCAGCGCTCATCAAATCACATCTACTCTTCTTCCTGCCCTGGTCCCATATTACTTGAGGTCGGCGCAAAATGAACCGCCTCTGTGGTCTAGTGGCTAAGACCACCGGTTTAGACCCAGAGGTCCGTTAGAACCCAGGTTTCCCAGCTGTGGGTACATGTTTGTGTACTCAGTTTGGTTGGTGGTAGGACTTGTTTGTCCGCCTGGCTAGCTACCACCATCTTATCTAAATATGGCGCCATAACATCAATGTTTATTTTATTATGTTTGTAACGTTGTTGTGTTCCAGCAGCTAGAGATAAGATAGCCAGTGTCTCAGTAGTGAGGATTCCGGGTGCCCTTCGGCTAATTGGCCTTATCATCACTTAACATCACGTGAGATCAAGGCACTGTGCTTACTCGTGAAAATAAAAATCAATAAAAAGAAACCATGTCATGTTTTTTTCTCGAACATTTTTCCTATGGATTTAAAAAAGTAAAACTAAAGTATTTAAAGTATTTACGGCCAGCCGCATGCCTGACACCAACCCTTGCGAATCCTAGGGGTTTACCCAGGGTGCTTTTCGATATGCACGGGGTCTTTTTTTTAATACGTAGCGCGACAAATGACTCCACTCCACCTGATGTTAAGTGGAAATGGTGTCCAGACGCAAGGACAATTGGTGCAGCGTGAAAACAACGCAGCATCATTCACCCTCACCCTGCCGGCCCACAAGGTGCCTCTTCACGCCTCGTTTGAAGGACCCCATGTCATAGGAAGGAGGGAAAACGTGTGCTGGTAGACTATTCCATCTTTTGAAAGTGCGACAAAGAAACAAGTCACCAAATTTCTTTGTGCGCGATGGAATGTTCGAGACAGTACAGGGATGACTTCGGAGAGCAGCACGCATACTCCTACGGAGGAAGGGATAAGGTGGGATAAGGTCAAAGAGCTCTTTAGAGCACTCGCCGTGGTATACTATGTGGTGTCTTCAACTCCCTTAGTCGCCTTTTACGACACCCACGAGAAGAGATGGGTTGGTGTTATTCTTTGCGTCCGACACCACACGGACTCATCAAATCACATACAGTGTAGTATTATAATTAAGAATTTTGCACGCTCGCATGCAAGTTGATTACAATTGTATAAATTTTAAGAATATAACATCTTAATTTTTTGTATTATTTTACTTAAAGTTCCAAACGGGTAAGCACTTGGTCTTCATCCCACCTAGTGGTGGAAGCGCACTTCACCTAAAATCATCAACTACTAAGGCACTGGCTATCTTAGCTCAAGCCGGCACACAATAATGCTACAAACATTGTTGTTACGGCGATATATTTAGATAAATCTGGAAAATAATCTCATTATATTTTTTCATCTTATCTTAAGTTCTTTTAAAGTCGTTCTTTGTATATAAAACTTAATGAATCGGCATGAAATTCAAGTAAAACATCAGCTTCTGCTGTCATTGTCTCAGCAGCTGTTATTTTCCCCGCGCGCACACACACACACACACACACCCCGTTGTGTTTATTTTCCGCACAACACTGACTGGAGGTCATGGCTGACCTGTCAATACATTTCGGGTTCCACATCGCCCTGATAAAAGGATTTGCCAACAAACCTCGGCCCTACGTGACGCAGGATTTCACTGAGTTGTCGCAATGCTTTTTTCATGTTCGGCACGTGCCACTGTAGCTCGTTACTTTTCCGGCTATGATCGTGAAAGTCATGCAGCTGTAGTATTGTACCTTTTTGGATGGGTGACCGCTTTTTTAAAGGTTCAATTTTAGCTATAGATAAATTTCATCAAATAAGGGTATTGAGTATGTAATGATATTTTTATTACGTTTTTATTTATTTATCTAAAGTTTGACTCGACAACTGACTAGCTGGCAAGGCGCAATGTGGAGACAAAAAGATAATATATACTGGATGACAATGACAATAAAAAAGGAACCATTTTGACTTGACTGGTTTTACTGTAAGATTTTAATTGCTTATGTTTATACTTTCGTGTACTATTATTATTATTATCAGCCTCCCTTTCCACAAATCTCTATTCTGATCTAGTTCGTGCCAATTATTCAAGTGCGAGTCCAACTCATCCCGCCATCTCCGTCTAGGCCTTCCACGTTGTCATCGTCTGTTTCGTGTATTTCTTCCTTAATTAAAAGACCTTTGTAAATTGCCAAGTTTATTCTTTTTTATCACCTTTGGTTAAAACCCATTTTTTACATAGTAGGTATATTCAGCGTTTAGCTGCCTCAGGCTCAGCCGCGCCGCTGCGATTGACGTGAAAAACGATGCACTGACGTCAAAGGGTGTCAAGTAAATTGTTTTTAGCAGTGTGCACTCCGCTTCAAACGTTTTTAACTGGAAATCTGAAACGAAAAAGGATTTCAAAATAATAGTGTACAAAACATAGTATGTCGTCTAGCAAATGAAATGGCAAAGTTACAATTATAACGAAGTTTTAACTACCTGCCACTTATGCACAATCATTTTAATTATATATTTTATATTCTATGTTCATAATTCATCAAATAAATATAAACATTTTTCGCCGAAAAAATCAAGCGTCTTCACACCAGTGAACTAAGTATTAATTAAAATCAAAAAACTTATGACAACAATAATAGTTTTGACAAAATCATAATATTTTTTAACCAAAACCACTTCCAATCTAATCGAAGTCATACTGCTTCCCAATAGAAGCGTCCTTGTAGACATTGACCCCCCTCAACACGAGCCCATGGCTGGGGTTCCTGTGCTGATCACCGATGAGCTTGTTGCCAGCTTCGAAGAACTGTGCGAGGAGCATGCGGCGCGGGTGGCTGGACACGTTGGGGGGGCTGCCGTGGACTAGCAGGTAGGAGAACAGGACCACATCACCGCGCTCGGCGAATACGGGCGTGGCCTTGGAGATGGGGAACTTTTTCTGGAATTCAGAAAACAAGAAAACGTTGAGAAGCTTACTTTTGAACTATCTTGGTACAGTTCAAATCTGAAGTCCATATTTCATAAAGGCTTTTGACTCGCAGATTATCTCAAGTACTTAAAGCACTGAAAACTAATTACCTTATGATGAGAAATTGGATGAAAATAATAAGATTTCTCTTAACCTTACAAAATACTAAAATTTTGACAAACAAATAGGGGGAGTCCAGGAGAGTTGTACCGCTTTTTACATAATTATGCACCTTGTTGTCTCGTCCTCTATGATGAGGATTACTACTTGGTAGTATCGATTCTTCGTACTCACTGACGCCACACAGATAATGGTTTATGAATTTTCGCTCTTCAAAATTGCGTTTCTGAACGCGTCCATCGGACGTCATCCGTCCCGCGCCTCTTGCTGTCATTCGCTTCTTATGTCACTTTACCGGCGCCACGATTTTCAGGGATTATTCAAATAAATAAATTTTTGAGTGCTAATAACGGCACAGCCAGGAAGAACAGGGAACTGGCAAATATTTAAATTAATGAAACTACGAACCTTAAAAAAAACAGGATTGATTATGTTCTTCTAAACAGTTATTTGACTATGGAGCTTTAGGATCTGTAGTCTCAGCGGCGGCGGTATTTCCGGACCGTTACGACCAACCAAGAACCAACCAAGAAGATACCAACTTCAAGAAACGAGCCTATTCTTTCCCTAAAGGCCAGCAACGCGTCTGCTGGTTTAGCGGGTGTCCATGGGCAGCGGTGATTGGGCTCAGTCAGGTCAGCCTCCATCAGGTGACCTGGCTGCTCGTTTGCCTCCTTGTTTTATAAAAAAAAGACCATTACTATTCAATGATATCTAATGATTGCCTCATGTGGTTATTTACGTTTGTTATCCAGTCACAGCATTTTTACCAATTTTACCAACCAAGGGACATCTAGCTTAAGCCACCCTGAGTAGCTTCTGCTACCTAAGTAACAGTGTTGTGTATCGAAAGCTAGAGATAAGAAAGCCAGTTACTCAATAAATGAGGATTCCTGGTAAAATTATCTTTCGGCAACGTAATTATCATCAGTTACCACCAAGGGAAAAGTAAAAGTCCGAACTGTCTAAACATTCTTAAGAATAATGATAATAAAACACTTACGAAGTAAGTTATAATAAGTGAAGTATCACAGGAAAATAACAATAATCTAAATATATCTGTAGGTACACAAACACTCTTCTGCCCACGCACGGATGTGCGCTATTTACATACAACACAATAAACACCGGAGCGGAGAGCAAATGGAATGTTTCACTACAGAACCATATCCCATCTCGTAACGAGATCAAAGGTGAACCTCCCGCGGTCGCTATCGGGCTGGCGAGTAAATAACGATAATGTGAGAGATCACGAGTCGATTATAGATTGCATATTATGTTTATTCGTAAATATTGATATATATTATCATTATTGACCGGCCCTCCTAGACAAGTGGCATAACGCTCATAGAATAGAAATCAAATAGAATGATTATTCTACGGGGATGACGTTAATCAACGACGAAAAATCATTCTTTTTAATTTCTATTCTATTAGCATTATTCCACTTGTCTAGGACATTGTAGTGACCCAGCCCGGGTTACTACAGCGTATTTGATACTCATGCCTCCATCAGAGGCAAAAATGAGGAAAAATGAGGAATAAAGGAAAACATGTTACAGGTTAATGTTAGCGCCCGTCCCTGACCGCATCATACAACCAAAAACACACTTTGGCCGATCTAGGAATTGAACTTAAGCCCTCCGGATATCGAGCTAAGCGCTTTGCCACTGTAACACCGTGACTGACCAAGTGCTTAGCCAAATTTACCGTCCACGGGTTGTCTTCGGTGACCCGGTTGGTCTCGTTGCTGCCGACCCAAGAGTTCTCCATCACGGCAGGGTTGTGTCTGTGGAACAGATGGTCGTACTCCCCACTCATCTCCTCCATCTCTTCGGCGCTGAACACATTCTTCACCAGGACGTAGCCGTTGTCTCGGTAGGACTCGATCTGTGCTGCTGTCAAGCGACCCATGATTGGTGGACTGGTGTTGATGTGCGTTGACGTGCTGTTATATAGTCGGTGATAACCTAAGATTAAGAATCTCCTAAGTAATCAGTTATCGCATAGCGTATGCGATAGCGGCGGTGTAGTATTATTCATTAATTTCATTTTATTTCTGTTTTTGTATTATTATTGGCACCTTTGTGGCACCTTTGTGACACGTGGCACGCTTGTACGCCCGCCGTCACCCCCGCGCCGCGCTCACAGGCTGCCCGTCAAAAATCAAATCAAAATCAAAATAGTTTTATTTCGTTACAAAAATATACATATCAAGCAAATGTTTTGAAACTACCTGGTAAGTATATTTATACTCTCGCCCGTGCCCGCCCTTTTTGTCTAAAAAATATAAATTTCTCAGCTACCTATCGCTTGTGAAAAAACAGTTATCCCCAAACATGTAGGCTGCTCATATTTTATTGCTTATTTTTTTTCCAGGTTGTGTAATAGTCTGATCAGAAAATAAAAATATAAATATAAAAACATTATTTTAAATCGTACAAGGTCTTGAATTTTTTTGCATTCTATTTAAACTCCAGAAATTTTCTTTTATGATACATAGAGACGGGGATCCATAGCAAAGTTTGTAGGGAAGTTTTAGTATTTTAATGAGATCGAAGTTTTACTTTGCTCTTAAATCCTCTTTTCCTATTTAGGACTTCTCCGTGCTGACCTATTTAGCTCGCTCACCCTGTATACAACGTGTAACAGAAAGGTGTGGTCTAAATGAAAAGATCCACAGTGTGTCCGATCTAGATCTTTTATGCAGATTTATTAAGACGTAGTTATTAACTTTAATTTCTAACATAAGGTGTTTATTTATTTATTTAAGGAAACATAATAATTGTACATAATGAAATGAAAACTATTACGAAACTAAAAAATGGCGTCAAAAAATTCCTCCGCGTCGCTGTCGACTGGTAATGTACCCAAGAGACTGGCGGCATTGCCACGTTGTATGGCAACGCTTAGCCTCTGGCCAAGGTAAAAGCCAGCCCTTTACTTTAATTTGTTATGCAATTTTCAATTAAATATTTTTAATGTGACCTCATTTCAAAATAAACAAGTCTTAGCCCTAGTTGTTTAGTAACCTCTGTGTGCTTACATTTATGATCACTGCTGCTTGCGTATGCGCGCCTGACGCGCGTGACGCGCATGACTTCACTAATATAAATATTTTATTTATAATAATTATGTCTTTATAACAACACATACAATATCTAGATGGGACACACTTTGGATCTTTTCATTTTGACCACACCTTTTTGTTACACATTGTATATTACACTTAGGGCCAATTTCACCGTCTCGAATAGAAACCGAGTTTAATAAAACCTGGTTTCGACTAATCGAGTTCAAAGCTTAGTCTTGATCGCGGTTCACGTCGCACCGATTTCACCGGCTTCGTTTTGATCCCGTTTTTTAAAACTTAGTTTAGCTTTGACAAAGAATGAATGAATGAATGACATGTCATCGACTAAACGTTTTTTTATTTTTTATTTTTGTTCTGGCTTGGAACTAAACGAATTGCCTTAAAAGAAATTATTCCTTCTTCTTAGATTAGGCATTTATATAGGTACCTATGTTAAGCAAATAATGCTAGTGGTGTGCTTTACAACATTTTGGTATTGTAGTACTTACCTACTGTTTAATATTACTTAGGTACTACTATTTATTTATTAGTTTGATTTTAATATGTACTGACAGACACCAAAAAAAGGGAATTTAACTAAGCGTAAGCTCTTTTTTTTAGTAAATAATACACGTTTAATTCAGCTTCACAAAACATGAGGCCAGTTTACAGATGTAACTATAAACTAGATATCATACCAAGATTTTATCAAAGAAAATGTAGTTCTAATAAACACATAACAATAGCGAAATTCACCACACAACAAAACAAAGTGTATCTTGCAATGCATCAAGAGTGTCGAAGTGTTCTTCTCTCTCGCGTATCCATCTGGAGCGACTTACAATAAACTCATCCTCATTAAAATTTTCGTCAAAAGCTAGTGCCAGGGCTCTTTTTATCTTTGTTTTATATCGCTAACAAAATGATTATTTCATTCTTTAAAAATAAATAAACAAACCAATCTCCCGTACTCCACACAATCGTGACAATGACAGGCAAACAGCTTTAAACGCGTTTAGCTGAGCTAAACATCGAAAATCGGCCGTTCAGAAACTGAACCAAGTTCAACTTTAACGACGTTTAGTTTATGCCGGTGAAACGCAACCTTGAGAGCGGAACTCAGTTTAGCGCGTAAACTCAGTTTAACTCGAATTGATCGCGTTTAATTTCACCGGTGAAATTGGCCCTTAGCTTAGTTAGTCAAATACTGTGATAATTATGAAGAGAAATACTAAAAAGTTCATCCGCGATTTAAAAAGTGTGTATGCATGTAATCATGCGCGCATGTCACGCTCGGTTTTGATGATAGCCATCCATTATGCGCCGTTGTGAGTGCCGACCGGTTCTGGCACTTACTGCATTCAAGTAAGAGTTACCAAAGTGCTGCACTTAAGCTTCCGACGCACTTAACTATTCGTTTTAACATGAATAAGTTGAAGTCTTCCGAACTACGTGTTCTAGTTCTCAAATGGAGACGGTAAACTACGATATACATTTAACTATTAGCTCGAACTCTTCCTTTTTTCAAATAAACATAAGAATAAGTGCTGTTATATTGTGCAAACATTTTTTGAACACAGCTATTAGAGAAGTAATAACTTTTCCCGCTGGGATTTTCCGAATACATAATTTGGAATAAAAGTATTTATGGACAAAGCGCACAACACGCAGTCAATACATGAACAAACAAGATCTCTTTTAGGGATAAGCTCACCCTTGTATACTGAGGTAAATTTGTTAATTTAGGTTTTTAATTTGTTTTTTTACATGTGGTTGTCGTCTATATTTTTTTATTTTTTGTGTTTATTTGTGATGGAAAGTGTCCTGCTATAATAGGGCATTTTCCAATATTTTTGTCGCTGTAAGGGAGAAAAGAGCTAGACACTTGCTGAGTTTCTTGCCGGTTCTTCTCAGTACAAGATCTCCCGCCCAGAGTAGACTTACGAACCGATGGCATAGTGACATTCACAAGGACTACTTGTTGCCAAGACTGAATAAATGATTTTTGAATTTTGATTTTGAATTTTGTATATGTTTTTTAAAATGTAATTTATTCTGTAATTTCTATGTACAATAAAGGATTTAACAATTAAAAAGCTTTTATATGAGCCCATGTGTGTTTCGGACAAATACTATATTTTTTCTGAAGTGCAGGCAGGCGGCATCATACTATCCAAAACTGCCAAACTTCATTAATTAATGTTCAACCATATACCACAGATATAAAGTTCAAAGTCTTCTGAGGAAATTTGACAGTCTGTGTTAGTCTGATGTACAGTCGTGTGTACTTACTGAAAAATGATTACCTACTTCAAACATAGGTACGTACTTGATAATAGTTGTATGTAGTAGGAGTAAACAAGCTATCTATATAGGTTCTGTACCTACTGTCCCCCTGCTGTGTAAAGGCCTCCATCATTGAAGTCAGGTCATCGCTACAATTAATGGGTATTGGCTTAATAGCCGCTGGTTAAATGCGGGTTGGTGATCACAAACTCAGACTAAACATCAAGGAAACCGAAATAAAATTAAATAGAAAGACAATTATTTAGTACTAGTTGACCCGGCGGCGGACTTCATGCCGCTTTGACAATTTCCATGACAACAAATAAACAAATAATTTTGTACTGGAAAATTGTCGTTTTTAGTATTTTCTGTTACTTATTATTTATGTCTCTAACCTTACCTGAACTTCCACAAATATTTCAAAATCAAAATTAGCCAAATCGGTCCAGCCATTCTCGAGTTTTAGCGAGACAAACGGACAGCAATTGATTTATATATATATATATATATATATATATATCACAACATAAGGGACCAATAAAACATTCATTATAATAAATTAAATGATATTGAAAAGGCTTCTCAGCATTATGTCATATCATTTTAGTAATGCCACGACGCTGCTCATCCACATATAGATACAGTCTTCCCTACATGATAATTGAAGCCAGAACCTCCGTATTATACTTAGCCACCGTGGTGTGGCCTACTTGTTTAATAAAATTCCTCCTAATATACCTCGAGTAGAAATCGAACCCACGACCTTTGGATAACCGGTCCAATGCCAGAGCACCAGCATCAGAGGAGCGGTCAGAACCGCTGAGCTGGCTGAGCTTATTGAGACTGGTTAATTTTTTTTTCAACCCACTTAGGGGTTGATTTTCCACATTTTTACTAGCCTATGTTAGTCGGAACGATACCTATATCTATATCGGTTCAGGCGTTTGGAAGTAAAAAATTTCATCCCATAATTTACTTACATAAGGGTGGAATTTCCAAATTTTTATTAGCCTATGTTAGTCGGAACGATGCAAGGATTGTAACGATACCTCATATATCCAAATCGGTTCAGGCGTCATGAAGTATAAAATTTCATCCCCTATTTACCCACATAAAGGTGGAATTACCAAATTTTTACTAGCCTATGTTAGTCGCAACGCTGCAAGGATTGTAACGATACGTCATATATCTAAATCTAAATCTAAAAAAACTATTGTTATGATAATTTTGCTAATGATAATTTGTACAAGAGATATAAAAACACAAACAATAAACTACAGATTTTGTACAACCTTTTTTTTGTCGACGCTACTTTTCGCTTTGGATTCCGTTGGTTTCGCCAACCGTAGCAAAAGCGCGGGAAACGTGGCAAGTGATAAACGGCCGGGCCACCAAATAAGGAGACCCAGAAGGCAAACTTCATACATACCGCGCTCGAGCAACGCACACATAAACCCTATCACAGTCACGGATCTCGGAACAGCTCGGTATCTCAAAATAAGGAGTCTGCAGAAGGTTAGCTGCATACAAACGCGCTCTCGCAAGAAATCTCGCAACAGCTGCGCTGGGACTGTCCCGAGCTGTTCCGAGATTCGTGTCCGTGGGGATTGATACTGAATTTCAACAGTCATATGATCAACGTTTTAATAATCAACGCCCTAATATAACCTTATAAGACCAACGATTCAAAAGATCGACAGTTCATTCCATCAACAGGCAAAATGACAACCATTTAGGTATAATATAAAAATTGTTTTGATCAACACATTTTTTCCTAAGTTAGCATTAATCTTAGTAACCCACTGAGAGGATCTATGTGTGCGTTGCTCGCGCGGTATGTATTAAGCTTACTCACTGGGACTTTATTTCGTTTAAGAGCAGTCCGAGCACAGCTGTTGCGCGACTCCGCGTCCGTGAGAGGTTGTCTTTGAGTGTGCTACTCGAGCGCGTTTGTATGACGCTTTCCTTCTGCTCTCCTTGTTTGGCGGCCGGGCCGTCCGTCCGGCCGTCCAGTGAATATTTCATGACGTTACGTGCTGAGCATGCGGGGGTGGTGCTCGTAACCTCTGAGGACTCCGTCAACAGTTGATAACTTTTCCTTTTTTTTTAAAGCTGTGGGACAATGACAATATTGTTTATGTTGCCGAGCTGGCACACTATTGTACCCACCTTAAAGAAAGCGACCACTGCAGCCTATGGACGCTTGCGAGAACAAAGTATTTAATACCATGCCTTCTTTCGTCAAGATTTCTAGAAGAAAAGTCTTTAAACGATATATAAGACTATTATCAAGTTGTGACTTTTCGTTGTAAATTATAAAATAAAGTATGAAGTTGTTCAAAATTCAAAATTCAAATTCAAAATTCAAAATCTTTTATTCAGTTTAGGCTACACTACAAGTAGCTCTTGTGAATGTCACTATGCCATCGGTTCGTAAGTCTACTCTACCCAAATTAAACCAATACACTGTGTGCCTTACAAATAAACAAAGAATAAGGTCCGAATAGTTATTCCGTATTTTGTCTCGTTTACTCTAATTTGAAATGACGTTTACATGACAGGAACAAAACACGGAATAACTATTCGGACCTTATTCTTTGTTTATTTGTAAGGCACACAGTGTATAGGTTTAATTTGGGTGATTTGGGTGATTTGTAAAACATTACTATTAGGGTGGAAAATGAAACCGCTAGTTGGTTATGCTATTTATTGAGACACTTCGATAGCGCGATTCAGTCAGAATACGAACCGCGCCATCTAGTAATATATATTAAAACTAACATAACATTCGTCTTTAACAAGGCTGCTAAGCACTTTTCCTAACACTCTATATTAGTATCAATGTGTACATAGCATTTCGGTCTGGTTAACAACTAAGCTGCTACTAACCCCCTTATTCATAAAAAAACTATTTAAGCATTAGTGACGTTAGTGTGACGTTGACAAAATAATATTTACCTAAATAATGCTTAAATAGTTTTTTTTTATGAATAAGGGGTAAGTTTATTAGTTTAATCCAGTTCTAGACTCCTCACACTATAAGTTGGTAATATCTTCGTTGAACATTAATATTTTTGGTTTTTTCGCTCGTACAACCCCCGTCTGGGCTATTAGCTGCGCACCATCTCACCAACATAACTTTTCTCATTACAGGTAAGTAAGGGGCATCAAGCATGCACACTTCGTGGTTGCATCCAGGTGAGTCGTAACACTAAGGAGTAAGGTGCTTTTTCCTGTGGCACGGGAATTCTACGGTTTAACTACACAACGGAACACTGAAATTGTTTATTTATTCAGCTAAGTTGTGGTGCTACTTCGCTTGATACATACTAATAACTCGCTTAAGTTTGACCCTATTATAACTATACTGATACCAGATGAGTATAACTTTGTTATTAATATTGCTATGTCATCTAATTATCTTAAAAACGTTTGAAATAATAGTGGTTAGACTACCAGTCAAAGACTTAGAAGTCCCTCGGTATGCGTGGTGACCGGACTTGTTTAAAGTCCGTTATCATCATTTTATATAAATATTGGGTTCACAGTACAAGTTTTTTACTCGGTTTGATGACAGGACTTGCCTGGTTAACTATCACCATTTTTGACGACCTCCGTAGCCGAGTGGCTTGCACGCTGGAGTTTGGGCGGCGGTAACTCTGAGGTCCCGGGTTCGATTCCCGGTCGGGTCAATGTCGAAAACGGACTTTTCGATATTGTGTCGGGTCTGGGTGGTTGTGGTACCGTCGTTGTTTCTGATTTTCATGAAACGAGTGCTTTAGCTACTTGCCTTGGGATCAGAACAATGTATGTGGTTGAAATGAAACAACTTTTACGGATCTACTCGCGTTTATTTTACACATTAGTTTTAATTAATGTTTATCCTGACGTTTCGAACCCTTTGCAGGGTCCGTGGTCACAGGGAGACAGGGTTCGAAACGTCAGGATAAACATTAATTAAAACTAATGTGTAAAATAAACGCGAGTAGATCCGTAAAAGTTGTTTCATTTCAATGTGTAGTGTTCGCGTAAACTTTAGAAAACAATAAATGTATGTGGTTGTCTCTCTCGTATATATATATATAAGGATCGTGGCAAGTGGAAAGAAGTGGTATCTGCCTACCCCTACGGGAAAGAGGCGTGATTATATGTATGTATGTATGTATGTATGTATGTATATATAAAAAAATCGGTATCTTTCAACGCGAGAACCGTATTTTTACGATCATTAAAACAATTGTTAGACGACAGGAAAATAATTTGTAATAAAACCTTCTTTTTATTTTACACTTTTTAATTACACTTTTTAATTTTTGCGTTCGATATTAAACAAAGTTGTATAGAAGTAACTTAAATTAGAAATAACAAAGATGAGGATACCTATGATTAACCTCACTAAGTATTTCTAGATGGGGCAATCCACTTTAGCAATAGTTCTCATCCGATCCGAACGGAAAACCTCGAAGAATCTAGTAGGGAACGGGGACATGCACTAGTGCGTGACGCCATTCCCTCTAGACAACCTCTGACGGTGTTTCGTAACACACGGCTTGAGAAACCCGAAAAGTTTTTCGCCGCTCCTAAAAGGTCCGGTGACGCTGAAACTGCTAGAGGCAATCATCGTAGAAATTTCTTTCAAAAAAAACGTGCTCAGGATGTTGCATTTTGGTGCTGCAGCGCACCCAGCTGATGAGAGGCGTTTCGTTTCTTCTATATCAGTCTCGAGTTCCGATCTTGTACCTCAAAGTCTACGTAAAAACTACTGAAGACTAGGGAACATTTTATACAATGTATTTCTTATCAGGTGTCGATATACTAAAAGGTTAAGTAACGAACAACATGAGTGTGCTGTTTCATTTACTACACATACTCACTGCTACAATGTATAACGTAACATCGTATAACTACGTATTCATTATATGTAGCCGAGCTTAAAACCATGGAGGGATTTTCGATTTGTGTGTTTATTTTAATTCAATATTTATAAAATATAGTTAAAAATTAAAAAAAATGTTTTTGTTTTGTTCATATAATTTTAACGCAAATTTTGTTGCGAAACAAAACGTTGCATCGTTAAATGCAATTTATGAAAGTTATCTTTGTAAGTAAATAATTATGGCTTTCTTTGCAGCATCGACCAAGATTTTCCACCATATAAAACGCAACACCAAACTTAAACACAAATTATTGTTGTATTTTTCTCAAGAACACCGTGCTAGTAGAATAATTGTGTTAATCACGCACACCACTCCAACACCTCTTGATCCAATTCCGACCTCGAATGAACTTATGAATAGGGCTTTGTTCAGATGCAATCATTAAGGAACAGTAGTATTAAGGATTAGTAGTATTAGGATAGCATTAAGGGAAAATTAAAAGCTTACCCGACCCAGCCAGGAAATGAACCTGGGTCTTCTGCAATCCGGGCGGCTGCACTGACCGTTATGCTACCGGGAAGACTGACGTAAGCGCTAATTTTTTAAACTGCTTTGATTTTAACTGCTTTTTAGCGCCATCTATTCAACGGTTATTGCAACCGATTGGCTAATAAATATTTTATTCAGCTTAAATGCAGCATATAAATCTCAAAAAGAAAAAATAAAAATTATTTTAGTTATTTACGGGTAAGCGCTTGGCCTTCATCTCACCGCGCGGGGGGGAGTGGTCCCCCGATGGGGAGGCGACGTAACATGGCGACGGCCACGGGTTAGTGAAGATGGAAGCGCACTTTACCGAAATCCCCAACTACTGAGGCACTGGCTATCTTATCTCTAGCTGCCGGAACACAACAATGCTGCAAACATTAATGTTATGTCAACGTAATTAGATAATATGGTTGTAGGTAGTTAGCCAGGCGGACTTAAAAGCCTTACAATCAACCAAACTGAGTACACAAACATGTACCCTCCGCTGGGAATCGAACCTGACGCCGCCATTGTAGTGAAAGTAGATGAAGATGATTGAAGCAGTTTCTTCTGCATTATTTATTTATTTGTTTGTTATTTAATTATAACAAACTTGGACGCCTCGGTGGCCGAGCGGCAAAGCACTCAGCCCGATTCCCAAAGGTCCCTGGTTCAATTCCCAGGTCGGGCAAAGTGTGTTTCGGATTTTTCGATGCATAGCCCCGGGTTTGCGATCACCAACCCGCATTTGGCAAGCGTGATGATGAAGCCAATACCTATCAATTGTAGTGATGACCTGATAACAATGATGGGGGCCTTTGCCCAGCACCAGAACAGTTATAGGCTATTTACTTACTTCTATTTAATTTTTATTGATCATACACAATTTTTAAAAATGGTGTTGTTTCTTAAAATTAGTTACTAATGTCGCTATGTAACATGATATGACCTTATTTACGTTATTGTGGAGCGAGTTTTGAACCGGTGACTAATTCTCACGCTATGATATCAAACACGAGTGCTTCTTTTTCTCTTATTCAAACTCACTGGTACTAATTCTGTATTAATAATAATTCTATTGTAAATAATGCAAAAATTTATATCTCATAGTGTATAATCATTGTCACTTTTAATTTGGATATTACCGATGCGATTTAAAACCCTGAGTGACTCGAGATTAGGGCTCGCTCACAACCCTTAGCCATATTTCATTTGCATATCTGCCATTTTATTTTACGGCTCGTCTTACCTTTGAAGTTGACACACAACCAAGCAAAACTGTTTTTCTTAGCGGCAGAAATAAGTATTCAAGTAATCATCCCATTCATATTCTGGACAGAATCTTACCACCTGATTATGATGCTGGCTACTTTCAAAAAGGGGTGCAAAGAGTTTTATTTCAAGTCGGCAACACAAAAGCAACACCCCTGATGTTGCTGATGTCCATGGGCGGTGGTGATCGCTCACCATCAGGCGACCCGCCTGCTAATTTGCAGGCTATTAATATATTAAAAAATATATAATAATGTGTATTTGTTTCATCTTAATGTTGGTCTCTTGTGATGTCCCTGCAAGGCTCATTTGAGGACATACTATATAAACTATGAAAGCCTTATTGTACCAAATTGATGAATACATATTTACAATTAATATTAAAGTTCTAACGACAAGACTTTTGCACCTTTGAATAATTTAAACCAAGGAATATTCAAACAGAAAAGGTTTTAGCAATTCAATCCAAGCGAAACACCCTCTACTGTTCCTTAATGATCGCATCTGAACAAAGCCCTATTCATAAGTTCATTCACTCGTTATCCATTCACTCATTTGCCATTCACTCGGCTCGGGAGGTCGGAATTGGATCAAGAGGTGTTGGAGTGGTGTGCGTGATTAACACAATTATTCTACTAGCACGGTGTTCTTGAGAAAAATACAACAATAATTTGTGTTTAAGTTTGGTGTTGCGTTTTATATGGTGAAAAATCTTGGTCGATGCTGCAAAGAAAGCCATTTATTTACTTATTTACTTACCAATTACTGCCAACAACTGCAACTACAACAACTTATTTACTGCCAATTATTTACTTACAAAGATAACTTTCATAAATTGCATTTAACGATGCAACGGTGAAAAGAATAACTATTTCTGATTCTTCAACTTGAAGGTACTTTTTAATAGTTTGAGCACTTGCTCAACATTTATGTACCGAAGTAGGTACTTACGATGGTAGATGTATAGTCCCAGTCTCCGAGGTCAGGTAAAGGGTTACGTATTCAAAATTCAAAATCATTTATTCTGTTGAAGCTACAAATTAGCTCTTATGAATGTCACTATGCCATCGGTTCGTAAGTCTACACAGGGCGGGATACCTTGTACCGAGAACCGACAAGAAACTTAGCAAGGGCATTTCTTTTCTCCCTTTCTTTTACAGTGCCATTATTTCTCGATACATATGTATATACATTCTAATTACATTATAATGTACATGAATATGCAAAAAAAATAAATTCAAATTCAAATTCAAAAAATTTATTCGGCGTAGCAGGCTTAGGTTCTAGAGTCCGATCCGATCCGAACCCTTCGGAGAATCTAGTAGGGCACGGGAACGCGCACTAGTGCGCGATGACGTTCCCTCTAGATAACCTCTGAAGGTGATTCGTTTCACACGGCTTGAGGGACCCTTTACGTTCCTCGCTGCCCCCAAAAAGCCCGGTGAAGCTGAAAATGCCGTAGAGGCAATCAGCAATCTCTCTCAAAAAAAAAAAGGTTCTAGATTTTCAGAGGAGCCCGTGATTTGAGTTTGTGTGTGTGTGTGTGTTATGTTATAAAAATAATGCTTTTAATAATAATACATATTGATAAAGTTTAAAATAGAAATATTAAATATCTAATAATACCTGTGTGATTTTACATAACAATGTACCTAATGTTAAAAATGTATGTGGTTGCGCCATAAACTAAGTATGAAGAATAAAATATATTATAAAACAAAACTCATCTTTAAAAATACAAATAATAATAAAAAATAAAAGCTGCCTGCTTAAAGTTGTTGCCCTTTTTGTTGCTCCAGTAAAAATTTCCGGTACTTAACTTTAAAAGAATGGACAGTTATCCGTATTCAGTTATCCGTAACGCGATTATATCCGTATTCAGTCTTATAAAATAATGATTTATTTATTGAATAAGAAAGTGTTTTCATCTTCATCTCATTTTCAGCTCATTTTATGTCCCCACTGCTGGGGCACGAGCCTATGGATAGATAGGAAGGACACCTCGCTACACACGACTAAAGTTTATACTGACACCCCTTACCAACCTAGCGGTTACAAAAGTAGTGTCAGATATCCATACGCAAGCACATGGGACCATCTGTGTCAGGTCATAACGCCGGATCAGGACGCACCGAAGCGCATTCTTCATCCGGTACTTTTAAGACTAGTGTCTCGAGCGAGTTGCTCCGTGGATCTAATATCAAGATAGGTTACCGGAGCTGTAAGGTCGCTCACTTCTCGTTGCACCATAAGCACAACTCGCAGTTCCACTGCTCGGGTCGTCGACTCTAAAGCCGACTACCAAATGCCCTCATTGGTGGCGGAGTCGTAAGCCCACTCACTTCAGTACCCATCCAGTCACCTTATCAGTTCCAAAAATCCTACACGGCTGATTCAACCGAAGACTTTGCATCTAGCGGGCGCCTCTACTAGTTATCCGGTACCGGAGATGTTGGAAGCCTACTCAATGAAAACCACCAAGCAGAACAACTAACTATGGACAACCTACGTGCCCCACAGATCCTTTCGCTTCAGGCCCCACCTAGACCGCTACTCGGACCCGCTCCCAGACTTCAACCAGGCAGACGAACATTCCCACTTCTACAGCTAACCACATAGCCACCACGAGTCCAATCCATGTCCGGGACCTGCCGGAGACGCCCGCGAAGGCATAACTGGCAAGGGCCTAGGTACCGAACTCCCGTGGTACCCTTGAAAAGACAGCTGGACCCGTAGTTCCAACTGCCATACCCTACCTATCAGGGTCAGTAGATAGGGGTGTAGGTAGATAGGTAGAAAGGGAGATAGGAAGGACAGGACATAAACCACCACGAGGGACCAGCGGCTATAAGTGTCTTAGCGAAGGTTTGGCAATTGCAGATTGCGCGCGTAAAGTAACACGCCATTGCGAGAATGTGTTGTTCAAGTTATTTTCTGAAAACAATGTTGTGTAAAGTTTATGCGAACGTTACCTTGAGAACACTCTCGAGGTTATTTCACAACTTAATGTGACTCCGTCAGACCTGCCTAGTAAGCTGACGCGGCCTCGCTCAACTAGGCAGGAAATTGAATTAGGCTTCACATGTAGCATTAATTTGGAAGCGGGTCTCGAGACCTCGGCCGTCACGAGGCCCCGGGGCACCGGCCTGCTGCGAGGAAAAATGGTCATTACTTTTAATGAACTTTGTAGAATTACTTCATATCCGGTGAAATACAGTGAGGTGCATTACTAAAGAGGTCGATGGCGGTGTTCAGGCGATCTTGCATTTGAAGGAACTTTTGCCTGGTTTCTGGGTGGGTGACCAAAGTGTCTCGAGCTCCGTGGTTTAGAACGTTAAGACGACGGTCTCATAAGAAAAGCCTATATTTTAAAGAATTATATATCCTTACGTATTTACGTTACTATGTATATTAATATTATGTACACACACCTGCACATCAACCTATCCAAAACTGTCAAATTTCTCTAATCGATATTGATCTTTATACCCAAACACTAAGGTTCAAAATTTATTAATGAAATTTGACATTTTGTGGTCGGTTGATCTGCTGCCGTCTGTACCTTACTTTTTGAATTCTCATTGGTCACTTATAATTAGATTAAAGGGATTCTTCGCATATTTTTCATTATTTTTGTGAAACTGATACTTCAGCGCCCTGGTCGCGGAAGTATGTCAGTACATCCGTGACTCTCTGTAGGTACTATCTTCCCGTATCCTTATGCAAGATAAGATATAAGACAAGATAATGTTTGATCCAAGATTACCTTAACATGCACGGTGGGGTTGACCCTCTTAAACGTTCCCCTTATCGGTACCAAAGCAAAGCCTTTCTCCACCGGAAGTGGCTCGTTAGCCTCCGGTGAAGACTCCGTATCGCCACAAAATAAGAAGACTGCAGAACGTAGCTTCATACAAACGCGCTCGAGCAACGCACATGTAGACAAGCTCCCACGGAGACGGAATCTCGCAACAGCTGCGATCGTGCTGTTCCGAGATCCGTGTCCGTGCAAGGGGTCTAAGTGTGAGTTGCTCGAGCGCGATATGTATTAAGGTTACTTTCTGGATCCTCCTTATCTTGTGGTATCGCGCCTTAATACTCGCCGGCCCGGGACTGCCTCTGATAGCCGTTGTACTGTTATCAGGTTGTTGAGGAATATTCCAGAACGCTTATGTTTGACTTACATACTTTTTGAGTAAGATCAAAAGAATCTTATAACGTATTACTTGGTGGTTAAGGTTGTTTTTTGACGCACTTACATAAATTGAAGTCGAAAATTGAAATCACAATTTTTATAACTCTTCTTTTCGTGTAAATTTTCTGTAAGTAGCAGTTTTAGAGCTATTTTTGAAAGTGAAATCTTGTCAACGTGCCGACAAGCAAATGACTAAGGCACCTAGCGACCCACCACGCAAACCACCTCTCAGTGCGGCCACCGTGTATCCTAGCAAGTAGACAGAATGCAAGTTTCTAGGCTCTAGGCGCTAAGCAAGCCGCCTGTCTGTGCGGACGTAGCCTAAAAGAATTCACAAATAAAGGTCACAGTTACTTTTCTTCGCGCGTAGGCAGAAGGATCGAGATCAAGCAGCCTTAATGATTATTAATTTATATAATATATCATATGGGTACTTAATTAACCCAACCATTAGTTATTGTGACTGACTAAGTATATAAGATTTTGCTTGTTGTACTAACCACTTTTTTGGTTTTTTCTTAACACATTAAAGCTAATTCACTTGTTAATTGGGAATTGGATCAAGAAATTGTCCGATTATTACATATTTTTATATGTTTTTGTTTTGTTTATATAATTTTAACGCAAATTTTGTTGCGAAACAAATTACTAAAACACAAATGTTGAAAAAATTTCCACGAGCAGGATTTGAACCTGCATCCTTCTGACATACCGGGTCAGGTGCTCTTCCAATTGAGCTATCGTGGTTCTAACCAGCCCGCCGAAATTATTCAACACTATTTACTTTGAAAGCCAAAGGCACCCATTCAATGTCAACAACTACCGTCATTAACACCCGATCATAATATTTTTACAAATATTAAAGATCAGTTAAGAAGTAGGCAAGCTATTTATAAAATGTTTTTGTTTTGTTTATATAAATAATAATAATAGAAGGGTGCAAGTTCAAATCCTGCTTGTGGAAATTTTTTCAACATTTGTGTTTTTGTAATATTTTTATATTTTATTATGTAAAAGAATGTATTAGCTGCCTCACATACCATGCAAATCGTAAGAGCCGCTATAGGACAAGGGTTCCGAGATGGTCGCAAATCATCCGATAGGCTAGCAACCCATCACTGATGCTCTGTATTCCACCTCGGAGCCCTACTTTGATGATAGTTATGTGGCATTGAGGTCACTAACTTCTAGGTTACCTACTCATAACTGGTGATGTTGATCTCTGTCTATCGCTTTTTGTGAAAAGGGTGTGAGAGTATGTACCTATGTTTTTTTTTGGAGAGAGGGAGATTGCTGATTGCCGCTGCGGCATTTTCAGCTTCACCGGGCTTTTTGGGGGCGGCGAGGAACGTAAAGGGTCCCTCAAGCCGTATGAAACGAATCACCTTCAGAGGTTATCTAGAGGGAACGGCATCGCGCACAAGTGCGCGTCCCCGTGCCCTACTAGATTCTCCGAAGGGTTCGGATCGGATCGGGGAGCGGAGCAACCCGAGGGCGCCTCTAAAGGCACGGACCTCGGCTCGGGTTGACCGGGCCGTGGAGGAGGAGAGAACCGACCAGGTACATGTCTGTACCTGGTGTAGAGCGTGTGTGAACCGGTTCTTCGTACCCTTGTTCTACGAGTACGGTGTCTTGGGCCTAAACTGGTGTGCATGTTTAGTGTATTCTGTAAATGTGTGCTGTCATTTAGAGGATCGGGCGGGGGGGCGTTCGCAACCGTTATGGGATCGTCGGGGTCATCTAGGACGTGCTTAGGACGCCTAGACATGAACCGTTTTGTTGGTGGAAGGCTTCCAACATTATAGTTGGCGGCCGCCACAACAAGCGGGTTAGGATGGTGGGGGGCGTTATCAAAGTAACGTATGGAAACGTCCTTGATAAAGTCTTTGATAGTGGGAAGATCAAAATCGCGGTGGAGATCTACGTTGCGATAGTACCACGGGCAACCCGTGGCACCACGCATGAAACGGTTCTGGAGGGTTTGTAAGCGATACAAATAGGAGGGCGCGGAGTGCGCGAAAACTACGCTAGCGTAAGTCATGACGGGGGTGTACCTATGTGTGTATGTTTCTTGATTAAATAAGATTACAAAAAGTTAAGGATGCGCCGTCCGTAAGTGACAAGTGTATATTTTATATTAAGTATATATATATATATGTATGTATGTATATATGTATGTATATGTATATATTAAGTAGTACATAATTAAAACAAAATAAGTAAGAGTTTTTAACCGTTAAAATAAAGCCCTTATTTACCTTAAATATCAAAATCTAATTTAAACAATACAAAAAGAAAAAAATGAATTAGTCTCAAAGTCATAATAAATTATTGTATGCAAGCCACATCTAGCGGGGCGCTGAGCGTAGTTTGTTTATACATCAATGTTTTGCTATCACTGCGCCCGATGCCTGAGACTCGTGTATTTGTTGTGACAATGTTTTTAAAACTACCGTCCAAAAGTACGTATCTCTAAAATATGTATTTTTTGTTTGTTAATTGTGTTGTTCTCATGTAAGTGAATTAATGTATAATTCTTAATGATAATAAATGTCTTAAACTATAAGGATGCGCCGTCCGTAAGTGACAAGTGTATATTTTATTTGAAATGTCTTCTACTAACTAAAAATACTAATTTTGTATGAAGAATTTAACGTGTTCATTTGAAAAATAATAATTTAAATAACCACTTGTTAAATCGAAAATGTGAGACGGACGATTTGTAGTTTAGACATTGGTGATTGTTTAGACAAAATCAGAGGTACACTAATTTGTATGAACTACTAGTGGCCCGCTCGCGACTTCGTCCGCTTTTGCTATTGCAGCGCCACTTACCGGGTCCAATTGTAAATCTGAACCATTCTTGAATCCACTTGAACACACAAAAAATATATATATTTTCAATTATATCAACTTAACCGTAACTACACTTTTGACTTTTTTTGGTCGGCGCACCCTTAAGTCACAATGAATCAGGAATCCCTACTTTGATTATACTAAAAACATGACGTAACGGTCACTAACGGCGAGCTTACATAAAGTTGGTTATTTTCTATCTGTCTCTTTTTGGGAAAAGGACGTGAAAGTATGTATATATTTTTACATTTCTTGATTTAATTAGATTAATGATAGTTAAGTTATAATCAGGGATCGCCCCAGGAGGAGTCATCGCTGCTGCCGGCGGTCATCATTCGTAACGCCGGGGGGTTGGTGACCTCCGCGTCCGTCGGCGTCGCCGTGTCGTCGGTGATGTCCACCGTCTGCCGCGTAGTGGACAGCAGCGGGTCGATTTCCGCCTCGGTCGGGATCGGGACTATGTCCTTTAGCGTGTTCAGGTAGTCGAGGAGCGGTTTTCTTGTGGTGGTTGTCGTGGCGATCCTGCCTCGGTAGTAGCCTGGCATCTGTGACGGGTTGAAAGTGGTTTGTAGAATATTTTTTTTGATCAAGACTCAAGTCACTTACATGAGAACATGACTTAAATAAAATGTTTACATTAATTAACTAGCACAACACAATAATAAAAGTTTACCAAACGCCGCACTATTTCACATTTCATTCGTCCAACGCATTCGTTTGCATGTTTATTTATTTAATTAAATAATTATAGTTCTTTATTAACACTGTGTTGATATCGGATTGATTATAAGCTGACCTAGCCTCGCTCAACTAGGCATACCATCGAAATAGGCTTTAAATGTAGCAATAATGATTATAAACACAGAATGTTAAAAAGGGTACAAGTCTAAATTTTAGAGGTAGGTTCAACATAAAAAAAAACCATTTTAAAAATTTAAGGCTTAACGACAGTCAGATAAAAGAGTTGCTTTTATCTGACTGTCCTAAGCCGGTAAAATACGGAAGAAAGTTGGTAGTCCCGATCACGGAACAGTTAAATGGTCCCGATCATGTTGTTCAACGTTATTTCCTTAACCTCCTGACCGCCCTCGTACCTACTACTTATAGTAGTACATCAAAAAAAAAATTGGCGATTATTAGTGTTTATTGCGGTGAAAATACCTAAGAACGACATCAGCTTTTGCCCGCAGAACAAACTAAAAAAAAAAACTTTCTTTGTATTTTTTTCATATACTAGGATTTTTATTTACAACATATCAAAATTGAACGGTGAAACTAAATAAAAGCACCTGGAATAGTCAGGAGGTTAAGAAAAATATGTCTTTTTAATTCACGATATTATAGTTTATGGATCATGCGGACCGAAACACTTTGCCACTCAGGTTGCTCCAACGGGAAATTTCTCCCAGCAGGCTGCCTTCAAAAAGTACCACACACAACTTAAACTGGTGATGTAGTGCTAGCTCACTGCCGCATTAATAGTCTCGATTCAGTCTGCGTAGGTGCCCACCAGCGTGAACGCTCCAGGCTGCCGTCAGGAGGTACCACAACAACTTAAACCGGTGATTAAGAGCAAGCTCACCGTCTCGTTAATAGTCTCGATCCAGTCTGCGTAGGCGCCCACCAGCGTGAAGACCGTGGGCGTGTTGGGGTACCCGCACACCGCCGGCCCGAAGGAGATGATGCCCATCAAGCTGCCGCCCACCACCGCAGGCCCGCCAGCGTCATGCTGCAATCAGGGAGGTAATAGGTTCTCGTCAAAGTCAGAGCAATTTTTCGTAACTGAATTGGGAATCTGGGAGCAGTATTTAACATTGCAGTATTCTTTAGAAAACTTTGAAGTTCTATTTTTTTCGAACCAATCACCCGTTTTCTTTCTGTGCTTAAGGAAAAAGACATTGATTCAAAACAGTTTCATAAAAAAACACAATTGAAACTGTTACTAAATTTGATTACTCATAGTGATTTGATTTTTACTTGCTGGACTATAACATGAATTGACATTGCAAACGGTTTTTTTTTAAACTCCACAGTTGTAGGCCTAAGTTTATTTCCCTTAACCATAGAATGGTTAATTTGTTTGGCAACCCGCCTAAATCGTCAGATCTTGTCAGATACAATCATAAAAGCCTAACAATAAGCGTGTAATGCCTCAATATGTTAGTTCGAATGTAGATAAAAAATTATCTCAATTTATTTTAAAATAAACGCTAGTAGATCCGTAAAACTTGTTTCATTTCAATGTGTAGTGTTCGCGTAAACTTTACAAAACAATATGTGGTCCAATATGGACTGGAAATAGCCAACAAAGTGCGTCGGTTAGAAGATCTGAAAACAAAGCAATCAAGGAAAGTTACATCTTTGAATTTTTTGAAGAGATGTCGCGACCAAGGGCTCATCCCAGCGTGTGTCAAGATATCGCCCAAGAAAAATATACGCGGGGGCGCCAAGATCCTACAACAGGCCAGCCAAAAATTGCTTCGTCACCTCATCTACCAACATCGTTCTGAGCTAAGTACAATCAATAATAAGGTCGAGAGTTTGTCCAGTGTGCTAAAGTTACAATTGTCCGTATCAGATTTTAATAATTGCATTAATATACTTAATAAACGCGAGTAGATCCGTAAAAGTTGTTTCATTTCAATGTGTAGCGTTCGCGTAAACGTTAAAAAACAATAAGTTATTATATAGTTCCAACGACAAATATAGTATAATAATATATGTAGCTCTTACGTCACACGCTCCTTCACCCGTCGTGAACGTCCCAGCACAGAACATGGTTTCAGCAATAAAGCTTCTGCAAAATAGTAATTGAGCACGATCAGAATCGTATAATCGGTCAAATAAAGTAATAGCCGTTAATATATTTTCTTATTATACCACTATTGAGGCAATCAGGTTTACGGTTAGCCTGATGGCTAGCAGCTTCCGTGGCTAATAGGCGTTTGCTACAACCACAGACCAAAACTGTGGACTGGCGGTACTCACATGTTACCGACCCAGTAAGAACGTTTTGAGGAACCATGGCGTTCTTCTGTACTCCTTTGAGAAAACCTCGTCAGGAAACTCATTCCATATTTAGGGGCCTAAGCATGAGCTCGTTTAAAGCAGTATTACTGCAATGTTATTGTAGTTGTGAATACGAGTAAATTAAAGCAATTAGAATGAAAAATACAGCTTGTTGTTGTTATTTAGCAATTTGATATCAAAATATACAAAATATACTGACTCGGTTTTCTGTCTCCTTCTTCGCGAGCGACTGAGTGAGGCCAAAACCTGCCTTCTTTTGTTTGGAACGCCTTTGGGGCGTTAGACAATAGACACGTATCTACCGTTTTATTTATACATATCTATCATGATTTACTTGTTAATTTTTATACAAACACAAACTTACTTCCCGTATACCTCCTTGCAAAACGAGTTAGGGTACACCGGAAGAAACTTCCTCTGCAGGAAGACCGGTTCGTAGGACATTTTTTGCGAGATCTGGAACACACGTTACTTTCGACACAGAGCAACTTTGATCGCCGTGTTACGGCAACCGGCAACTCGCACCTAGCGGTTTCAATATAAACTAAATAAACTTTTTATTGAGCGAATTTGCTGATTGGTTGTGGGATTGGCCTAAAAAAGCTGCGCAGACATAGCAATTCCAGTAGCGAGTATCGATAATGGACAACAGTTTTTAGTTGCTGCAACTAGCACCTGTTAGGTTTGTTCTAGTTGTGTAATTTTTCTAATTTCCTGACAATCGATTTGGAAAGTTTATTTTGTATTGCGGGAACCTTAAACTGTTGCTGCAACTGGCAAACTTAAACGAACACTTTAAAAAAAGATAGTTTCTTCAACTAAGTTGATAGTTTCTGCAACTAAAGTTGCTTTGTCTGCGGTGCACCTCCAGACTAACTCCATAGGGATGGAAATACTAGATGGGACAGTGCAATCGTAGATGTGGCTGAAATCGTTATTACCTAGATGAGAAAACTAGCGATCGCTTGCGACCTTTTTGTAAACATATCTTGTGTCCGATGACATTTAAAAAAAATCCAGCTGAGATTCTTTCTACATCATATATGCAAAAAAGCTCTGTGCAAAAAATCAGTTTTCTAGCTTAAGGATTTGGCGTGAAGTGACTCAGTCAGTGAGCGTGCCATGACTTTTCTTTATTCTTTAGACATTTGTTTACTGCTGTCGCCTAAAATAAGTCTGTGAGATAACGTTTATTTTACCTACGAGTAAATAATGTTAGAAGCTTTCGGTATGTAGGTATGTATGTGAGTAAGTTTCTGTTTTTCTCTTCCAAGTTATCTTCAAAGCAGCTAGAAAAAAGATATATGAAGAGAAGTAACATAATATTGTCTTTACCCATTCTTCGCTTATGAGTTTATTATTATCTCTCTTCTCCATCCTTCAGTCTTAGGGCAAGCAAAAGGATGCAAATTGTGCGTGATCCACTAGATTCAATACAAAAAAATTTAACTACGATACGAGCGAAAACGATATTTAACTACAATCTAGATAATTTATTAAAAATAAAATCGTTTAGCGTTTCTAATTTCTAATAAGTATTACGAAAGTGTAGTTAACTTAATCGATGTACTTAAGCAAATAAAAAAGATTGTCATGTAAATATTTAGATACTGTATGTAAAGTGACTTTGGAATACAGTATATTAAAACATAATATTTTTTTGGCGTCGTATGTTGTACTCGTATACTTTTTTTGAAAACCATGCCTAAGTGAAGCGCATTTCATAGTTGTCGGTGCCTTAAAAGGTTACCTTAGTAACGCCCCAGCCCAGTACCAAGACCTCTGAGGCGGGCGACATGCTGTGAGGGCTGTGGCTGATGGTGATGACCTTGGGGACGCGGTGGTAGTTGAAGAACAAGTGCCTGCGCAGCCGGATCACGGCGATGTTGTTGCGGAGAGTGCGAGGGTTGTAGCTGGGGTGGAAGTACACCTACGTTCAAAATATAAGATAAGATAAGATAAGCTCAGATCAGACAAGATAAGATAAATGATGATGATGAGGGCAGACTTTTTTATAAGGTTAGGAACTTTTACGTTTCATTTTTGGTAAATATTTATTATAATTAAACTAAATAAAATGTGAAAAATTAACAATAAATATCTATAGAAAAAACGATAACTTTGTTTTTCTTAGGCCAAACCGGGACCACTGACTTACTGGCCGGGACACAACACTTCGAACCGGGAAATGTCCCGGTGTACCGGGACTTATGGCAGCCCTACCCTAGATGGGTATGCAGTTTTAGTACCTCCTTGTGTACCGTTTTTACATTGTGCAATAAATTCGAAATATAGAATAGAACCTCTAAAGCGTCGATCATTTCGCCGCTGATCCTGCTGTGGTTGCTGCCGACCCTTATCTGCAGGACCCTGGGGTTCTCTCGGAAGAATCGGTTGTTGTGCATCCTGATGGAAACGTATGAAACTATTAATATGATAAAAACAAGCATAAATAAGTACCTACATGTGAAGACAAACTAATAGTCTTTATATTTATAATATACTCATCAGAAGCGGTCTATTTGTACAGAAACATATCAAATAAAACAAGCAATGAAAAACAGGTCCAAGGATGCTGCTGGATTTTAGATGAAATTTCTTCCATCAGATCCGCAAGAGGAAAATACACAAAAATTGGTAGACTAAATTTGATTCTCTGGTGGTCTTACTCCAGGCAAAGTGCCTTCAATCATATAAGTAATAACCAACAAATATGAAGACCAAACATAAAAACAAAAACTTTTCAAAGAAAAAACTTATCATACCTTATACGTAAAAAAACAAAGACTGATGCACGAAGTTCCAAGATCTGAACAATTACTTACAACTGCAAGCACGCAGCAGAAGTCAGCACCAGGTCGTGCCAGTACAGCACCCCCCCGCACCAGAAGCGGCCCATGACGTGGATGGTTACCATGAAGGGGTAGTAGCGGATGTTGGTTCGCTCGCCGCGGAAGATGCGGCGTCCATCGTGGCGGTGATGCTCTTGCAGCTCCTCCAAGGCCACCTGGGGATCTGCGGAAAGCTTCATAAGCATAAGGCTTAGGCCACGAGCTGGAGCGTCTAGTGACGTGAAAATTTCTTTTACAAAGGAAATCAACGGTAAGAACAAAGCAATGTTAAAGTCATAGTCAAACTTTTTAATTAAAATAAACTTAAGAAAAGTGCTTTTGAATTGTTTAAACATTTTTTACCTACTACCCATGAATAGAATAGTCGAGTGCCGCGCTGCTAAATGCCCGAGGTTGTGGCAGAGTGGTAAGGTCTTAAAACATCTTGGAGCTGAGTAGCGGGAGGCGGCATCAGGGTGGCCGCGCCAGCTTTGGCGGGATTACCTTGACGCCTTTGGATGATGGGAAACCGCCAAGAATTGACAAGAATGAAAGGGAGCACTATGCCTTTAAAGGTGGACCATGAAAACTGCCAAGGATTGGAGCAGATGAGCGAGAGGCAGCGTCAGTGTAGGCCAGACAAGCGTTGGATGTATGATCTCGGGAGATGGATGGTGGGAAACTACCACAACCAAATTTGCATAGACGTGAAACGTTTATTTGGCATAGGCAGTTAGAGGTGTTAAACAAGGAGGAGTGGCAAATAAAAGCAAGTATTTTCCAAGCAGTTAGAGGGTTTTTAGGCTAATATTTTTATGATTAGGTTTACAAATAGGTTTAGGTTTAGGTTTACTAATGCTCTCGAGCCCCTTTAACTGCGGAGAGATATAGCGTCATTCAGCGTCTTCTACCGCTTATACCACGGCGAGTGCTCTGAAGAACTCTTTGACCTTATCCCACCTTCTCCCTTCCTCGATAGGAGTACGCGTGATGCTCTCCGGAGTCACCCCTGTACTGTCTCGAACATTCCATCGCGCATAAAGAAATTTGGTGACTCGTTTCTTTGTCGCACTTCCAAAAGATGGAATAGTCTACCAGCACACGTTTTCCTCCTTCCTTCATAGGAAGGTTTGAAGGACCCCATGTCATCATGGGGTCCTTCAAACCAGGCGTGAAGAGGCACCTTGTGGGCCGGCAGGGTGAGGGTGACTGATGCTGCGTTGTTTTCACGCTGCACCAGTTGTTCTTGCGTCTGGTATACATTTCCACTTAACATCAGGTGGAGTGGAGTAATTTGTCAAAAAAGATAAAATAGTAATGAAAATGGGTAACACTTAGGTATATCTTTCGTTATTTCAGTTACATGAACACCTACGCTTCTGTTTCCAAATCACTTTGAAGAAAGTTCTCTACATATTGCTAGACTGCACAATATCAAAAAGTTACGATGTTTTCTTTTTACGTTTTAATAGGATTCAGATAATAAATATATTTCATACAATCTATTTTATACAAAACGCTGAATTGAGTTATCAAATCATAGCGTTGGAAGTTATTAGGTAACATACTGAGATTGATGAAAAGTATAAAGGCACTTTTGTTACGTTTCGCTTTTTTTATACTCACTCGTAAAGATAGTTTTAGTGTAACTGTCAGTAACGGACTGTATGGCTTGACTATTAAGATTTTTTTTCTGGTTACTAAATAATAATCACCTCGGTGGTAGAGTGGCAAAGCGGTCGGATCCGATACCTGAAGGTCCTGGGTTAAATTTCCAGGTCGGAAAAAGTGTGTTTTAGATGTGTTCTATGCATAGCCCGAGTTTGTGATCACCAAGCAGAATTTAGCATTCAAGCCATTACCAATCAATTGTAGTGATGCCTTGATTTTAATGATGGAAGTCTTTGCCCAGCAGTGTGACAGTCATAGGCTATTTACCAAATAATAAAGAGCAGAAATTTCTTGCGGAGTAGTAAAAATTTGGAAATATCTTTGACTAACCCCAATAAATGCTTTGGTTGTCCCTAGCATCGTATTTGTGGTTATCCATGGGAGTTTCGCCAAGCATTTTATCAACGATCACGTCCAGTGCATCGTCATCATCCAACTTCGAGAAATAATCTGGACCCATCGCTTTCCTAGCAGACCGTCCTATCTCACTATTTGACTCTTTCTCCGCCAAGATTTTGAATATATCATCTCGGTTCATTCTCTCTTTGATTTGCAAGTAAAGGTTCTTCGGTTCTTTCTGTGAAAGGAATTTGAATTGTTCGTCTTCATTTAGCGCTTTGTAAAAATTTGTCTCGTTCAAAGTTGACTCCGTTGTCATGTTGATCAATAGATTAGCGTATTTGTCTGCATCAACCGCATAACTATCAATTTTGTCCAATTTTGCTTTTAGATCTTTTATCTTTGCATCTTCTGTCTCATCTATACTAACGCCAAGCAAAGAAACCAATGTATCTCGTATATCTTCAATGCTTAGAACGTCGGTCAAGTTATAAGTAGCATTATCCGCTGAAATTGTGTTAAAATAATAAAATATAACGAAATACACTAAGTTGCACGTTACATGACACATTCTGTCCTCTGCGCAGGGATTTTTCTACTTTACTAGAGTTTTACGGTCTGTAAAATTTTACTACAATTTTATGTTGATAGCACTACGGAAACCGGTCGCCATATTTGCGCGGTTTCATAAAAGGTTTTAGCTTTTAGTGTGCTCGAATGGGAAATACTTACACGGATTCTAATTTCATTTAACTACTATGCACTCGCAATATAGTTTTCAATTTTACTGTTTCTGTAAGAAGTAAAATCGTAAAGTAGTGTTTTACAAATAGTTTTTAGCAGATTATTATTTATTAAAAAAAATGTAATAAACTTTGCATGCCATGGCAGCCTCTAAATAAGACGACATTTGACTTTAAGTCAACAATATGTTCTACTTGTAACTAGATAATGCTTGTATCTATGTTTGTCTTGTTGGTTGGCCTTTAAGTAAATTTAATAAACAATTACGAATAACGAGTCATGCTATTGTCATGTATACAGACGAAATAATGTAACTAAATTATCTGACAAAAAAATTATAACGCTTTACGGACACCTACACATCTAATTGAACCCACAGCTTAGTTAAGAGCGTAATTAGCCTGTTAATTATGGTCTTACACATACCGCCTCTGTGATCCACCGATTAGAGCACTGGCCTCGTACCCAAAAGTCCAGGAGTCTATTCCTTGGGATATTCGGTAGTGTTTAGTCAAATACGACATGAGCTGACCTGACCTGGTAATATTGATATGAGATGTTAAGTGAAACTTAATTTTTAATGGAAAGTAAAACAACTGGAGAAAACTGATGCCGTTGCTGAGTTTCTTGTCGGTTTTTCTTAGTACAATATCTCCCGCTCTGTAGGTATATAGACCGATTAAAAAGAACTCCTTAACTGAATAAGTTCAAATAGTAGTGAGAAGGGCATGTCGTTCGTAGGACTGATGGCGGCGGAATAGTTCTTAAGTTGCGACCGATCACCAGAAAACACAGTATTGGCAGGCCTCCAACAAGGAGACGCTAGAGTGAATACTGGTGATTGCCAAACCGGCGATCCCAGTCACGGTGGGCCCTTCCTTGTCAAGACCCTCGGGCCTAAGAAGGGAGGCGGTAGTTGGAGAGAAGAACCCTACATAACCATCCGAGTCTCCCTGGGCACGGTGGTACACGAATAACGAGTTTTCCAGACCACTGTTAATAAAAAGGTCTCCAACAAGGTGGACTGACGATCTGAAGGTCGCGGGTAGCCGCTGGATGCGAGCAGCACAATACCGGTCGTGGTGGGATCCTTGAGATCTGCAAGTTCAATTTTAAGAAGGACGAGATTTGCAGTGGCAAGCAGATGCTTTACCAGAGATATAGAATAAATAAAATCACATTAATTTTATTTAGGTAATAATTCATAATTAAACATAATTTCCTATCCTCACGTACGGTTAAAGAGTTTGTAAACGCATTCCTAATCGCGTGTAGATCTGATAAAGATAAGACACGGCTTCCTCCCTCCAATATCTACATAGTTTATATTGTATAAATAGTCTTGTAAGGTTTAGATAATAAGTTAGTCACAATGTAGTCACTGTAAATATACAACGTCACATAAAGAGGCGCTGTCGTTATTTACCATCTTCATGGGACCCTCCATCATCACAACCTCACAAAATCTCTCTACCGGAACGAGGTACTTAGGAAAATATGGAATAAGAAATAATTAAGCGTACATTTCCAATAATTGTAATGACTCGAATTCTGGCAGCTTTGCCTGACAATCTTGTTAGCTATTACTTATCTGTGCAAACAAACTAATATTGTCATTGACAGTTTCTGCCGGAGTGTGATTCTCCAAAGTGAATACATAGTATGTTACGAAAACTTACTCTTAGAAATGGATGTTTCCTTCGGACAAATAAATGTAATGAATGAAACAACCTGTAAAGCTATTATTACATTTATTTTAAAACAATGTAAATCTTAATTTTCTTCTTTGACGATCTCCGTAGCTGCCTCTCCGTAGAGTGGCTTGCAAGCCAGATTTTGGGCGGCGCTATCTCTGAGGCCCCGGGTTCGATTCCCAGTCGGGTCAATGCTGAAAACGATATTTTCGATATTGTGACGGTGCTGGGTGATTGTGGTACCGACGTTGTTACTGATTTCCATAAAACAAGTGCTTTAGCTACTCACCTTGGGATCAGAACAATGTATGAGATGTTGTCTAATAAATTTAGAAAATTAGAGAAGTATTGATAAAAAAATCAGTTCGGACACAGTCACGATAGCCTGATTAAAGGGGAGTCTGGCCCAGACTGCCAGAAGGTGCGATTTCGAATAAGTAAAATGTTTAGATGCGTTATAGCGTATTATAGCAAATTATTCTGGAAATGTTTAATAATACTTTTGTGCCGTCTCACATTGAACATGCGAAATTATTTTTGGAAGACTGAAAACGCAAAACTTCACAATATTCGTTTTGTCAATTTAAAGACAAATAACTTATGACAAAACGTTTTATTAAATGAATAATAAATCTTTATTGCCAATACATACTACATATGAAAATATAAAAAAAACAATAATTAATATTAAAATTTTTACTTTTTCCTTTTTACTTTTACTCCGAACAATAACATTGTCACACGATTCAACTGTGACTTGAGCTCTTGGTTATGAAACGCTCTCCAACAACAAAAATAATTGCAGTTTTTTTATGTTTGTTTTGCAGTTTTGCTAGACTTTGTCTAGCCCAGTTTCAGTCTTAAAAACTATCCCATATTATGTATAATTTTATACGATTATAATAAGTTTAATATGTAATCTTAAAGATTATAGGAAATCAGATAATAGTCTTAAAGTAAGTTTTTTTTTGTGACGTAAAACCACATTTCAATGTCTACAAACCCACAATGACGAAACGATAGTTATTTGCCATCGGACAGAATAGCATTTGGCACGACGGCGAGCGGGCTCGGAGCCCCGGGGAAATCACTCGGACACGAGTCGGGGAACACGGGGAAACGGGGGGAAGGGCCAAGCGCGAGCGCCGGACCAGCTAAAAGATTAATTGTGTATTAGCATTTAGAAATGTTTATTTTTTTAAGTTGTAACAGTTAATAACGACGGTTAAAAGGATACAGGGGATAAGCGCCAACAACTTAATTGTTCACGAGAGCTGATTAAGTTTGAAATTTCACAAAAACTGACCGTTTTTTTTTGTAGTCCGTTTTTGATAAAATAAAAACGGATTGTAGGGAAAAAAAAACATTTTATTTAACTGCACCATGACAGATTGAATTGGAAGTTGTTTTATGTCGCATATGTCAAATGGTTTTTTTCTTTACGAGTAATAGGGTACAAACAACGTTCCAATGTATAAAATCTGTATGGTTAAGATAAGTTACATTTCGCTAAGCTACTCCAGGTGGTCATAGGGTATAACCGACACATACTATTATGAATTCCGTGAGATTAAGAGGCATAACTGACAGCACAAATTCTTTATCTAATACCTAGGCAAAAAGGTTCAGCGGACTTCGATCTTTTTTTCAACAAGAAGTAAATTGAATATCCGGAACATTACGTCATTGAGAGATATGGAAAAAGGTAATAAAAGTCATGACATGTACCTATTATTGAGAGGATAAGACTCACAACCGACACTATATACTGCCATTAATAACCATGTATTTAAGTAACAAAATGTTTGTTCTTTTGCAACTGAGATTGCACAATACTGGGAAGTGTGGAAAAGTAAGAGAAACAGTTTTCAATGTTTAACAATTTATTATCATTATTGTATGACAGAGGTAGGGTATAAGCGACTATACAGACTGTGGTAACAAATGGTAATAGGGTAATATCGACAGCGTACTCTTAAATTTACAAAGGTAGTAGGATATAAGCGACAACTTATTATATAAGACAAAATGGAAATACGCTATAGCCGTCACTAAAGTATTTTTAGGACAAAAGAGAAGAAGCATTAGCTCCAAAACTCAACAAAGTCGAATGGAGTAGAAAGGCATAACTGTGTCGGTTCAAAGTAAAAAGACTTAACCAAGACCCAACCAAGAACCGTAATTGAACGGTTTTTACACAGGCATAGCGTAAGTGCCATCTATACATTTAATAAAGCTAAAGAGGGTCGAAAGTCTGTACATTGAAGACATTCGAAAAAAGGTTGGCTGGGGATACTTAGAATCGATAACAGAACACGTTCCAACAGTGTTTAGAATTTTTGCCTGTTTGTCTGTTCAATTGACCGCGCATCACGGGAAAATGGCTCAACGGATTTGAATGAAACTTTGCACATAGACAGATCATGACCATACTTTTTATCAGGTAACAGGTTCCTGTGGGATAGTGTAGTCTTCGCGAACGAAGTCGCGGGAGACAGCTAGTACTAAATAAAAGGACCCCAAACCTTGTTGCATATATCAAATGAAAATTCAAGGGAAGAGCTGTCGCCTAGTAGGGCGTCAGCGACTATAAAACTCATAGTAAAGACATTCTTTCACAACTCATTTTCGACCCAAGTGTCGCTTATCCCCTATATTCTTTTAACCGTCGATATGTGGTTTTGTGCCCTTAAAAGCATAACATCTGCTTTGAATTTGCACAATTTTATGGAAAAAAAATTATTAAACATAAGCCAAGGTAATAAGGCTTTTTTAAATGAACATAATATTATCGAATATATTCTTAGTACACCAGAAATAAATTGCCTGATCTGATCAACTATGCTTGCTTACCTCAAATTCGTTTATTTTTTAAATTCACAACATAACATGACTTTTTTACATGAATGACACCCTAACATAAATTAATATTTAGGAATGAATGAATACGAATATAAATATACGTGAAGCGAAACTTATGCACATTGCACGCACGCACGGTGGAGTGTGAAAATTGGTATAGCTAAAGTTTACATGGAGGAGGAGTCTCAAAATATATGTATAAGGTGTGTCACATAAGATTGTATAAACATTGTATAAAGTGTAACTATATCTATATAATAATATTAGATAACATCACATACATTATATATTTATTGTTATATTATACATACAACATACACACTACGGCCGAATTTCAAACACTGGGCGAATAAGAACATGATTGCGACAACAAAACTGACGTTTGATTGGCATACGTAGCTGAAAATTGTAAACAGTTACCAGAAAAGTGGTAAGTGTGGTTTTTCAGCTACTATACGGGACTTTAACAAGATAAGATTTCTTGAGCGAATTAGAAAGGAATACCTTCGAGTAGGGACCAGCTATTATTGGGGTCGAGTGTCTCTCCGCATTGCTTGGACTTGATGCATCTCTGACAGTTACGGGTTACAGATAAAGATCGATGAACTTTACGTTCATGGTTTGGGGCTTAGTGGCCTGAATTTGCTATGGGAAAAAATGATGTCATTGAACATTAAAATCTGCAGCCTATTGCGAGATTTGTTTAGCCATCTGATCACGTTAACTTGAATAATAATTTGTCTTGAATAGATTTTTCACAGTGCTCTATATAAATTTTATTAACCACATCCGTAACTCATTGATTGCAATAACATAATTAATTTACTGTTAACACACAATCAAAGCTGTATAAAAACTGATAAAACAAGAACGTTGACTGGTAGTGACATCTAGCGAGGGGTAGCGAGACTTGTGGAAATGCCTTGCTACTTTTCCGTAGCTGTAGCACGAGCCAATGGGCCACGTAGTACTGGAAAATGGCGCAAGGTGGCGCTTCGCGCGAAAACCCGTGAATATACTTTTATTACTACTTTTGCCTCAGTACTCTTGTTGTTATATTTTCTGATGCTGAAGGTCCTGGATTCGATTTCAGCTTAGTTTGGTAGTATATTATAGTAGGTTTAAAGTTGGTTTAAAAGTTAAGGGATGAGTGTTTCGTAGGTTATTGGGACTTACTTAAAATTGAGTGACTTTTGAAGGTTTAAAATTGTTTTATCCTCATCATCATCATTATAATCAGCCCACATTAGAATTGATTATTTATATATAATAATAACTGAATTATTTTTTATGTTCTTTTACTTTTATTTAAATAATACAGACTTATCCAGGCCAGCTTCGTAAGTAAAGAAAAAGCGAAACAACCGCGTTATTGCAAACTACGCAAGGTCTTCAATACAAAGAGATAAAGATTATGCTATACACAAACAGTTTTGAAACGCCTCGGTGGTCGAGTGGCAAAGCGCTCAGCTCGATACCGGAAGGTTCCAGGTTCAATTCAGGTCGGGGAAATGTGTTTTGGATTTTTCGATACATATCCCAGGTTCGTGATCACCAATCTGCATTTGGCAAGCGTGTTGATTAAGTCATTGCCCATTAATTGTAGTGAAGACTTGATTTCGACGATGGAGACTTTTGCACAGTTTTGGAACAGTTATAGGATAGGCTATTGACTTACTAAACAGATGTGATCTTTAATATCGTGCGGAGATAGATATCGTTGTATATCTATCCCGTGTTCCACACATTAAATCATACGTCGCTCTCGATCTGTAATTGCTGAAGTTATGCAACTTTCAAATCGGATTGGTAACCAAATATATATCAATTCGGACCCCTCCATGCTTCGTGCACACTACCGTGTATGTATATTTTAAATTTGGTATGTTTTGTCAAACTTAATAATCACTTGTTCACCAAATTTAGAGATATTTCGAAGAGGTCTTTGTGGTTCCCTGATAGACTTACATACAGTGTGAAACCAAAGACTACTTTTTACACAAAGAATTGCTCAGCCATGTGCGTTAAAGTATTCAACGCCTTGCCAGCAGACTTTAAAACTTTGCCAAAGACACGATTCCGTAGAACTGTTAAACAATGGCTACAGGAACAGTGTTTTTATTCTGTCGGTGAATATTTTGATAGTATGTTTAGATTGAGACATCAAAGTTGAGAATGGTCCTATACTTTTGTTTGTGTCGTTTTGTTTTTCGTTTATTTTTGTTATTTATTATGCTGAATTTACTTGACATGTATTAAATTTTTATTGACATTGTAGTAGGTACCTAATTATAATTAATTAATTGATATTTGCATGCTAAATTAGCGAATCATGAATGAACTTTTTATAATTTTATAACATCTACGTATTTACTATGTTTCTTGTAAATAAATGATTTGATTTGATTTGATTCGGCACACATTAAGCCATCGATCCCGGCTGCATTAGCTGTCGTTAACAACCACCAATCCGCACTGGGCCCGCCTGGTGGTTTATGGCCCGTTCTCCCTGTGGTATTACTATCCATAGAAAAGTTTCATGAGATCGAAGGTACCATGAGTCTGTCCTTTGAGAGTAAAGTTTTGTAATTAGGGAAGACGGTGTCATTTTATCTCATGTACTTTAGTAGCTTTTGCGACAATTTATCTATTACGCTAACCCGTCATTGCGGTATTATTTTGCCCATAATCCGATATAATTATGACCTTTATACTTATTTCTGCTTCCAAGCAGCATTGTTAAGTATTGCTGTTACAGTCTGTGAAAAGATCTACTAGATAGATTTTAGATCCAATAAAATTGTTATTCTATAACAGTCCCACTGGGCAAAGGTCTTCATCATTGAAATCAAGTCATCACAACAATTGATGGGTAATGGCTCAATCACCACGCTTGCCAAACGCGGGTTGGTGATCACGAACCCGCAGGCTCATACAGTCACAATCGCACCAATTTACAATTTATCGCTAGCAAAACACAATTACGGAACGTAGAACGCTGCAATACGAGCGAGCGATTGACGAACTAAAAGTGCATGACTGCCTTCAATCAACGACATGACGGCGCTCTACAATAAAGCGACCGATTGTAGCAACCGCAACTTGTAGCAGTCGCGTTGCCATTGTGCAATTAGCAACTGGTTGCTTTTTTTTCGGTAAGAAGCTAGTTCGCTTTAACGACTACCTAGATACCTAAAATAGCTCCATTTTAGGTATCTAGGTAGTCGTTAACGCGAACAGAGACCAACACTACATAGGTGTATCTAAAACCTAACTACACGAGATAACGATCAAATGGAGTCTCACTAAAATGAAACAACAGAGATAAAAGCGTTATCGCTGCGTTTCTTAGGATTAACTGTGCGAAATGAAATCAGCGTCGAACAATGGGCTTTGTTGAGGAATCGCTGTCAATTTGATTCGGCCGGGTAATTCCGTGGGGCCGCAAGACCCGCGATATGTTCAATAAGGAAAATGCTGATGAAAAATAACTCTTTGTTTTTTATTTTTACGCAACAAAGTGGAAGCATTAGCCAAGAATTATCACATTGGGGGGCTTTGGAATTAGGCTTTGTAGGTAGCCTTTTTATCTAGGACTACGATGCCATATGTAGAGGCTTACAACTGTCTATGTAAAAAAGTATTAAGCATTTTTAAGCCTTTCTTTCGAGTCGACGGGGTGACTGTAGACTGCTTCCTGTATTAGTCAAATCATTAAAAAAGGAAACAACATCCTTCGCAAACACAACTATTGCCATATTGCCTACCTACACATTAAAAAGATTTCATAATTAAGCTTTAAAAAATTAAAAGAAAAAAAAACTTTTAATAACAAGCTTTTATTACTTGTTAATTAAAAAAAATAACTAAAAATTTAAAAATAATTTAAACCTGATAATAAGATTTTTTTTTTTTCGAAGAAGGGTTCGATTCCCACTCGAGCTTTCTAAGGGTGGTTGTTTTGTTCCAGTAAAATGTTATCTTAAAAAGTTCTCTTTGCGTTCCGTGGCCCTACAACAATCTTAATTTTAAATCCTTGATAAAGCGTTTTGGTTTTTGTTATTCCAGCAAACCCAATCTCAGGGGCGCTAAGCCAATTAGGCGAAAACACCCGCCGACGTGCGCGATTGACTCGGCAGATTGGAAACGCGGTTTTACATTTTGGGTGATATTTTTTAGTATCGATAGCATTGCCTTATTAAAGTTGGACACACAAGTGCATGACATGTTTGTCAATCAAAACTAAAAACAAATGTTTTTGTTACATAAGCAAAAAATATCAGATGATATGCAAAAAAAAATTAGGAAACATTCTGAGCCCTCGCCCACGTCCGATAATCGGTGACCAAGTTTTTAATCAGTGAAAATGAAACGTATGGAATTCTATGTTACAACGCACACGTCCTATAAAAAGTCGTTGACAAAATCGGTACTAAAGCCTCGCAGAAAAATCGGTCCGATTATCAGTGCTACAAAAAATCGGTCGTGGGCGGGAGCCGTAACCCTTATCAAAGGTGGCCGAATCCAAAGATGGTTCGGCGAGTTTACAATAACCCTTACACCATAATTTGAGAGAGATCGATCAAGAGTCTCAAACTTTCTTGATCACCGATTCCTTAGATTGTACTGTCTATCAAAGTAGGATCTTCAGTACGTTCAGCCTGTCTCTAAACTCGATATAAATGGCTTCAATTTACAAAAATAGTCGTAAATGACGTCTTTCTGTAAGAATACTTTCACTAGAATGTTTCTGTACGATGGAACAGCTGTAACTGAGAACACCTTAATTGCGCTAATTTTTAAACAAGTTTGTAGAGTACTGTACAGTTTTTATATTGTTTGAAAGATTTATAAAATTGTTGTGATTTTTTTTAGTCAGTCACTTAAAGTTTTATATGTAAGTTTTTTATCATATTCGTACAGTCACGTCTGAAATATTGTACTAGTCGTAGTATATAAACATTTAACAGTTTGTGAATGTTATTAAAAAACATATTAATCTTTTTAAGAATATATTGTATTTTGTTTGCATAATGCGTATAATTATATAGGTACTATGTACTAAGTGTATCCATAATTACAACGTTTTATATTAATAAGCTTACTATATTAGCTGCTCAACTCTCAACTAACTTTTTTATTAAATTTAATTAATTAGACGTTTTAATCCAATTATATTAATTCATACTAAAGATAGTTTCGTTTCTGTGGCTACGACCTAAATTCCGAATGAGTCTGAAAAGTTTTCAACCAGCAGACGGATGACGTCGCGGATGACGTCACCGACTATAAATACGTCCGCGCCCTCCGGAAGCGCGTCATTACGGCGTCAATGGCGGCCGCCGGCCATCCTGAAAGGTTTTGGGTCACCCACTGTTTTAAGGCATTGTGGCTAAACGAGCGCGTGCTTCACGCTTATTTGTAGTGTTTGATATTTTTCCCTGAGTTCGTATCATATTTCAAGACAAAAGCGATTTTTCAGTGTCAAAATATTTAACGGTGATTTCGAATGTGAGTGGTAGAAAGCACTCGTATTTGATATCATAACAATTATTGAAGAGTTATTATTTATATATTCAAACAGTATTACATAGTTACAAGATAAAATTTTCCTAAAAAAAAAACAACCCGAGTCAGAAAGCTTAAGTGGGAATCGAACCCACTGGCTCTTTGATATTTTTTTTGTTTAATTTTATCTTGTAACTATATATTAACATTGTTGGGCGTAGCAGTGCTTTCATCTACTCACGCACACTGGGTTTGTTTATGTAAATAATACACTCAAAGTTGAAAAAGATGAAGTTTAATGCCTTTTGCAGGACAATTACACTGTATTACAATAAATAACTATAGTTAAAACGGTGCTACGATAATTACGTGGTTACACAAGATGGCTGCAGAGAAGAGAGAGAGCAAACGATATATGTACCTCTCTTTCGCACAAAACAACTATTAAAAATGCAAAAGCATTATTGTTTATGTTGCCAACAATTGTTAATGCAAAAATTCAAAAATAAAATAATAATATTGAAGGGAATTACGACTGTGAGAGTAGTAACTTCACAGTGACGTAATACGCAGGCTAAAATATCAACGAGTCTTGTACGGCCTCGGTAGCTCAGCGGTCAGATCATTGGACCGGTGTTTTTTCTAGTAAAGTTTTATCTTGTAACTATTTGAAGTATTGTGAACGCAATAATTCAAAAATAATAAAGTTATATTATTTGTGTGTAATTAGGTAATTAGGCACACACAAACAAAAAGTAAAAATAGACGCTAACAAAAAGAGTATCGAGTAAGTACGATGGAGAAACTTTACGTGGTGGGTTTATGCGCATAAATTCAGTTAAAATACTTTTCTTTGTTTTCCACTTTTTATATGCCATCGGCAGTTCAGCCATCATCACATGACGTGGTACAGGTTTTAGGGTTTTGGGTGCTTTTCCACTGAATAGGACCGTGTTAGTTTTTAAATGTATTTTGTTTTAAATTGTACTTCTGGTTAGTTGTGAATCTGGTGAGTTGCGAATCTGGTGAATTGAGAATCTGGTAAACTGCTCCTGAGCGAGCAAAAGCTAGTCAGTCTCTCTGGTCTAGTTTAAGAATTTGCCATAAATCAATTCAATTATTTATCGTTCACTCCATTTCAATAGTTATAACAAAACTTTCTCGTCCATCGATATCTTCCACCTTAGTAAACCATCTTTCAAAAAACAAATCTCAACTATATATTAGTAAATTCATAGGCTCACACTACACACTTATAATTCACACTTAGACTACACTTAGACACTTAGACTTCTGAATTGCCCCTGCCTGTCAGACTGATGATAAAGAGCACCCACAAGCATATTATACGCACTTCCATGCACCCTCATTCACCACATTTAATATCCATTTTACACTACACACACACAAACATGGGACGTGGGTTGTTTGGGTATGGGTATATTGGGTATGTCGGGTTGTTACTGTACTTGTAGTTGTACTTGTAGCCTAAACTGAATAAATGATTTTGAATTTGGAATTTTGAATTTTGAATTTTGTTAGCCGGCCAGTCTCTCAGCAAACTCCTCTCGAGGAGGAGGATGTTGAGTCTGCCCGTTGCGTCTGCCCGTTGCCCAGGGTGTACCACGAGAAGGTCACCCAACACACACCCCAATGGTCACTGTTCTAACCTAACCTAACCTGACCCAGATTATTTAACTGGTGACAATTTTAGAAAAGATTTTTTTGGAATATAATATTATCCAAAATAAAACATTTGCTATATTAATATTTGTCTTAATAAAACTTGACTAAGTAAAATTTTGCCAAATGATAATTGGATCAAATGAATTATGTGCGAAATGGTACAGCTGTTTTGAAAATGAAACTTAGGCTATAAGTTTTTTGGGAAGTGAAATTTGCCGAATAATAATTTGCCCAAAGGGAGGGATACCAGTTCGTTGATATGTTTATTACGCCTTGACCTTATCGTTGTTTATTAAGAAAAAAAGGTTAAACGCTTCACCATGGTGGCATAAAATAAAATAAAGCCAGTGATATTAGATGATGTTATTAAATGAATGAATGAATAAAAGTTTATTTGGCACAGACATATAACAAGACACAGACACCCAACATGAAACACTTAAACAGACAAAGCCAAATAGATCCCCGCTCAACAAAAGCCGAGTGTATTCTGCGGATACCTAATACCTTATTAACCATAACCACTATATATTCAGACAAAAAGCCCTTCCCAATTAATTACTAAGTATTACCTGATTCTTTAGTACAAAGGAGAATCTGTCTTCAACAATCAACCTCTAATAATATACCTAGTATCTGTATCAGTTACGGGTAATTAGTGACTGGGAAGCTCGAGCAAGATATTATATACAACAACAACCAAGCTGAAGCAACGGGCTGCAGAAGGTAAGCTTGAAACATGCTGCGCTCGAGCGACGCACTTAGATCAGATCAAATCAAATAATTTATTGCATATCACATTTCAATAAATAAGATGGAATATTTGGGCAGGTATTCATGTGACACCCTGCAAGGGCACAGCAACAGCACCAGAGGGCTATCTTGTTATAAAATGTACTCATCTAATTTTAGTTAAAATTATTCTCTGTTATTAATAAAGGTAATGAATTTATTAACAATTTTAAACAAGTTAATGGAACAAATAGAATAGGAAAACAAATTTAGAGTTAATTTAATATGTCATAGGTTTAACAATATTACAAATAGAAATAAGTTTAATTAAACTTATCGTCAAAAAATTCGTTTAAAATATAATAAAATTTACTAATTAGAAACAATTTCAATTGCTTATTAAATTGCAAGGGTTTTTCGATTAGGTATTGGGTTATAAGATTTTATAAAATTTTATAAAATACACATACAGTGAAAAAATTAAACGCCCACCCGACCCAGCCAGCCAGGCAAAGATGAATCTGCATGGCCATCGGTTGCAACGACCGTTGGATAGATGACGCTGTGCTGCTATAAAAGCACTCTAAAAACATTCAAAAGCAGTGACAAAATTCAGCGCTTACGCCAGCCTTCCCGGTAGCATAGCGGTCAGTGTAGCCGCCCGGATTGCGGAAGACCCAGGTTCGATTCTTGGCTGGGTCGGGGTGGGCGTTTAATTTTTTCACTGTATTTTATAAAATTTTATAAATATTTAATTTAGCTTCAGTGCAGCAATTAGCACTTGAAAATAAAAAAAAGTAAAAATTTATAAATTTTTATTGACATGAGGGCTCGAGGACACTAATTCCATTTTAGTGAAAGGTATCCCAAATTTATTCAGATGTGTATTGTTTCGTTTTTAGCCCGGTCAAACTAGCCCACAAAATAGGGGTACCCTTGCATTAATTCAACAAGCTGAAAATTTACAGACACGTAAAGTATACCACTCTAATGAAATCCTGAAAAGCCCCATTAATACCGTGTGTGCAAAAAAAAATATTCAAGGTCAAAGCTCGCAAAAATGGGTTTTTTGGATTTTTTGGCCAAACGGTTAGTTTTACGATAAAAAATAGCTTTGTTTATTTTGAAAGTTAGTTGGAGCTGTATTCATAATAACAGAAATGTCATCAGCAAAAACTACACAGAGCTCGTCCAGTATACTTGGAAGGCTGTTAATGTAGATAAGAAATAGAATGCATCCCTAAACGCTTCCTTGTGGGATTGAGCCAGTAACATGAATTGCATCAGATGTAGTGTGCGTAATTTTTCCTGTCTCGAAATCTGTATTTTCAGTTTCTTGCGCCTATTCTTCTCCACAGCTTAAAAATAGACTCATAGATAGATAGTCCTGAATGGGCAGTAGTTCAAAAAATTAAGCTGAACATGCCAGCGGCAATCATCATACTCTCCAAAAAAAAAAGCTTGGAGCTTGTTGCTCGAGCGCGTTTGTATGAAGCTTGCCTTCTGTAGCCTCCTTATTTTGTGCTCCGAAATACTCTTTCATTTTAATGTAAATTTGACCCCGCCTCGCTTCGCATCCGCATTCGCCTCGGAGGTTAGCTGTTGAGATGCTTTACAAATTTAACGTCTGAAAATAGCCGAGTCGATGTATGAACAATGTCTTAGCCGTTATGGGAGAAGTTAAAGGCAATTTGGTTATACTACGCGTGTTTGTGTCTTCATTTAATATACAATAATTTATTGTATATTATTTATACAAGTTATACTGAGAGATTTATATTTATATGGATAAAAAGAAATAAGCCTCCTGTTTGACAGCTCTTCTCGGTCGAAGGCTCTTCCAAAATCCAAACTGGTGGTAGATTCAGTAGTTTAGTCTAAACAATTTTTTTCGATTTATTATTGTTTGAATTTTATAGTTTTTACGTCAACAAGTGCCTGCGAAGGCTTATGTTGAATAAATGATTTGACGTTGACTTTGATACTTTGTAATTACTAACGAACATCTACAACTTCACAGCACTAATATTTCAATGGCGGTCAGTACACGAAGCAACCAATCATAAACTAGTTTGTAACATTAGTACTAGTTGGTAATTTGAAGACGGGGGATCTTCTGGTATATCACGCACCGTTGAGCAGGGGCCATTACCTTCCGGTAACCTTCTCTTCCATGTCTACGGTTGTCGAACTTGTAAAGATTTATCGTTACAAGGACGAGATCGCAGAGGTGGAAAGAAAGTTGCGCGAAGCCGCCTCTTCCCCCGACGCTTGTCCCGCTATGATCATAGCGACAATCTTTAACGATCACGGTCCCCTGTTGGACAAGATCACGTCCCTTCTTGACTCTCTTAAAGAATCATAAATGGATAATACGCCCCCTCAAAGAATTAAACCCCGCTCTCTAACGGTTGCGTTTTTCAACGCGAACGGTCTCAGTAGTCAACGCGACGAGGTGTCCGATTTTCTAACCGAACACGCCGTCGACGTTTTTCTAGTACAGGAAACGTTCCTAAAACCATCCATCCGAGACCCTCGCATGGCTAACTACAACCTTGTCCGTAATGATAGAGTCGGCCGCGGTGGCGGCACTCTTATCTATTACAAGCGGTCGCTTCATTGTGTCCCGCTCGATCCCCCGCAGCTATCCGATATGGAGGTATCGGTCTGTCGGCTAGGCATGACGGGCCACCCGTCTATCACTATCGCGTCCGCGTATCTGTCCCCTAATAAGCTTCTCACGCAACCCGATCTCGAGGCGCTGTTTGCTATGGATAACGCCGTCATTATTGCCGGCGATTTCAATAGCAAACACGCTCAGTGGAGTTGCAACTCAACCAACCGTAACGGTCGGGTGATGAGCCACCTCGCTGAGTCGATGCTCTTCGATATCGTAGTGCCTATGGAGGCCACTCACTATCCGTTAGTGGACAACCACTCCCCTAACCCGTTAGATATGGCGTTGCTAAGGAACGTAACCTTACGGTTGCGTTCCATAGAAACGATCCACGCGCTCTCCTCCGACCATAGGCCGGTGGTTTTACAGTTAGGCCCCCCCACCGACCCCACCCCCGTTATTAAGGTGGTGACTGACTGGGATAAGCTTGAGAAATTACTCGAGCCTACCGCCAGTGAGTCACTAAACCAAATCCCCGATAGCATTGTCTCGCCTCACGAGACAGTGGCCGCGGTCGACGCCCTCAGTAGTCATCTCACTAACGCTATAAGCGAATCGTCCCGGCGGGTTGTTGCGACGGGTGACCATCGCTTCAAACTGCCAGACGATGTGAGGCAACTGTTGAGGGCTAAGAACGCCGCCACGCGCGCTTACGACTCCTATCCCACTTCGGACAACCGAGTTCGTATGCGCTCTTTGCAGCGCGCTGCTAAGGAGCGCATTCAAGAGCTCCGCGGTACGAATTGGGATGGCCTACTTAAAGAGATCTCGCCCTCTCACCAAGCTTATTGGAAGTTGGCGAGAGCCTTTAAGTCGGATACAGTCACTTCTATGCCCCCGCTTAACAAACCCGACAACTCGATCGCCTTTGACGACGACGAGAAAGCCGAATGCCTCGCCGACAGTCTCGAGTCTCAATGCTCGCCTAGCACTCTCCCAGTCCCTCAGGACCATGTAGACATGGTCGATAGGGAAGTAGATAGACTCTCGTCCCTCCCCCCAACCGCAACCCTCCCGCCTGTTACGGAGGATGAGGTGCAAACGCTCATTAGACGACTCAAACCCCGTAGTGCCCCCGGGGCAGACGGCATCTCAAATAAGATCCTTAAGATCTTACCCGCTCAGCTTATCCTTTTAATAGTAGCTATCTTCAATAGCGCCATGTCAAACGCAATCTTTCCCGCTGCGTGGAAAGATGCGGTTGTCATAGGTATCCATAAACCCGGTAAACCGCGTAACGCCCCTTCTAGTTATCGCCCCATCAGTCTTCTCAAATCGCTGGGAAAACTGTACGAACGCGTTCTAGTATCCCGCTTAAAGGACTTTGTGTCCTCTAACAATATCCTCATAGACGAGCAGTTTGGGTTTCGCCCCAAACACTCGTGCACCCATCAATTGCACCGCCTCACGGAGCATATTCTATCCGGCCTCAATAAAAGGGCCCGTCCCAAGGGCACCGGAGCTCTTTTCTTCGACGTTGCGAAAGCGTTCGACAAAGTTTGGCACAACGGCTTAATTTATAAGCTTTACCAATTTGGCGTGCCAGACAGACTCGTGCACATCTTACGAGACTATTTGTCGGATCGCTCCTTTCGCTTCCGCGTCGAGGGAACGCTCTCCGCCCCTCGTCCCATTCGAGCCGGTGTTCCGCAGGGATCCGTGCTCTCCCCAATCCTGTTTGCGCTTTACGCAAACGATATTCCGAAGACCCCACGCGTAGAGCTAGCTCTATTCGCGGATGACACCGCGCTATATTCCACTGGTAGAGATAAAGTCGCGGTTACCAACCGACTCCAAAAGGCCGCCAACAACCTCGGCGTTTGGTTTCGCAAATGGCGGATTGAAGTTAACCCCGAGAAAAGTGCCGCAGTGTTCTTTTCTCGAGGTAACGACGATCGTCGCCCTCCTATACGTTTATTTGACCGTGCTATCCCTTGGGTAAAGCAGGTGAAATATCTCGGTGTCACCCTCGATAGAAGGATGACGTTTGCGCCTCACCTTAAAATCGTCCGTAACAGGGCCGCGTTCATATTAGGTCGATTATTCCACCTTATAGGCAGGCGGAGTAAAATGTCTCTTAGACATAAGACGACAATTTACAAAGCTTGCATCCGCCCCGTCATGACTAACGCTAGCGTAGTTTTCGCGCACTGCGCGCCCTCCTATTTGTATCGTTTACAAACGCTACAAAACCGATTCATGCGTGGTGCCACGGGTTGCCCGTGGTACTATCGCAACGTAGATCTCCACCGCGATCTTGATCTTCCCACTATCAAAGACTTTATCAAGGACGTTTCCATACGTTACTTTGATAACGCCCCCCACCACCCTAACCCGCTTGTTGTGGCGGCCGCCAACTATAATGTTGGAAGCCTTCCACCAACAAAACGGTTCATGTCTAGGCGTCCTAAGCACGTCCTAGATGACCCCGACGATCCCATAACGGTTGCGAACGCCCCCCCGCCCGATCCTCTAAATGACAGCACACATTTACAGAATACACTAAACATGCACACCAGTTTAGGCCCAAGACACCGTACTCGTAGAACAAGGGTACGAAGAACCGGTTCACACTCGCTCTACACCAGGTACAGACATGTACCTGGTCGGTTCTCTCCTCCTCCACGGCCCGGTCAACCCGAGCCGAGGTCCGTGCCTTTAGAGGCGCCCTCGGGTTGCTCCGCTCCCCGATCCGATCCGAACCCTTCGGAGAATCTAGTAGGGCACGGGGACGCGCACTTGTGCGCGATGCCGTTCCCTCTAGATAACCTCTGAAGGTGATTCGTTTCACACGGCTTGAGGGACCCTTTACGTTCCTCGCCGCCCCCAAAAAGCCCGGTGAAGCTGAAAATGCCGCAGCGGCAATCAGCAATCTCTCTCCAAAAAAAAAAAAAAAAAAAAGAGGCCATTAGTTAGGGTCAGTAAAGAAAAGTCGGAAAATAAAATCAGTGTGAAAGATGATGTCATGATAGGGAAGATTGAAAATTGATGATAGAGAATTAAAGAAGAGGTAGAGAACAAGAAGAAAGACAGAAGTTGACAACAGAAAGAATAGAGAGAATGATGGAAGAGAATGAACGAAGAGTTATGGAACAAGAGGAATGGAGGAGAATAGAAAAGGAAAGGATAGACGATCTCAATAAGACACTCTCCGAACATAAGGAGGTTATCAAGGGAGTTTCGTATGCAAGGGTAAGGCTGGCAGGATGCAGAGATCTGCTCCGATCGGCGAGCAACTGAACTCGATCATAGTGACAGCTAGGGATGAAACCGAGACTGGAGACCAAATTATCGAACGAGTTCGGTGAGCGGTCAAAGCGAAAGAGGGAGGGGTAGAGATAAATAAAATACGTAAGACAAGAGAAAAGAAAGTGCTCATCAGCTGCAGCAGCAAGGAGGCGAGAAAGGGCGTGAGGGAGCGATTAGAAGGGGAAGAAGGAGGCCTCTACGTAGAGGAGGTAAAGAATAAGGACCCCCTTTTGGTTCTAAATGATGTCCTACATGCCAACACGGACGAGGAGATCCTCGGATTCCTGAGGAACCAAAACGGGGACCTTTTCCATGACCTCGGTGAGGTGGAGAACAGGATCGTGGTTAAATTTAGAAGGAGGGCACGCAACCCGCACCTCGCACACGTGGTCTTTATGGTCTCCCCGCAAATATGGAAAAGAGCAGTAGAACGAGGGTCCGTACAACTGAACATACAGAGGGTAAGAGTGGAAGACCAGTCTCCACTCATACAATGCTCTATATATCTGGGGTACGGACACGGTAAAAAATATTGTAAGGAGACGGAAGTTAAATGTAGCCACTGCGGAGGGCCACATATGCGGGTGACCTGCGAGGAGGCGCTGGCAGGATCATCTCCATCTTGCCTAAACTGTAGCAGAGCCGGAAAGGGTAGCTTCCACCACAACGCTTTTGACACTGACTGCCCGGTCAGGAAGAGGTGGGACGACTTAGCGAGAGCAAGGGTGGCTTATTGCTAAGGGCTTCCCGGGAACGACGCAGCAGTCAAGTGGCCCAACTGAAGCCAGAGGTACATCGTGGCGCAGGCCAATCTCCAACGAAGTAACCTAGTGACCACGGAGCTGGTCCCCGAAGCTTCGAGGAGGGGAGTGGCCTTCGCCTTGGTGCAGAAGCCGTATGTGGGCAACACACACAGAGTAAGGAACTACGGGCCGTCGAGGATCTACCAAAGCACAAGGCAGGACGAGTTGCTGATGTCCATGGGTGGCGGTGACCGCTCACCATCAAGCGGGCTGCCTGCTCGTTTACAGACTGTCAATATAAAAAAAAATACAGTAACTAGCTGATTTTGAGTAGCATCGTGAGGCTTAGACTTTACTTTGAGTAGCATCAAATTCACATTCAAACTCAAATTATTTGTTCACTATAATGCACGTTATAAAACAGTGACAGTGTTTTGTAATACAGTTCCTGTACATCTTGCCGTTACCGGCATGTGAATATGAATTACATAAAATGTCATCTAGTTAAACTATAACATGCAAAAAACTCATTTGCGGAGTAAAAACATTTTTCCAAAAGCCGTTCGCTAATTTTAGATTTTAATTAAGGCATTGTTTCCTTTAGTTCTATTGGTAATTTATTTTTTTCTTTTTTTTTCTTTTAGTTGATGGCTTCGTGCGATTAGCACATTTAGCCAGTGTCAAAGTAATTTTTCTTACAAGTAATACATAAATACAATATTTCCTTCCAGTCAGTATGATGATGATGAATGATAATAAAAATGAGAAGTGAGAAATGATATACCCCCCAACCCCTCGAGTATCTCATTAAAGATGTGGGGCTTTACTAAGCCCTCACGCAGACTTCTTGAGAGAATTTGAAGAGTGACGTTGCTCTGTTTTGTTTCATTTGCCAACACTCATGCACACTCACGAACACTTAACGGTTAATAATCCACCATTATTTCACATTAATATTCGACATTCGATAACACAAATTTTAGAAATTAAAACAAAACCACAGACATGACTCTTCACTTTCGCGCCAAGAAGTCTGGTAATTTATTAATGGACATACAATATACATTTCTTTTAAATAAAGTTAACCTTATATTGGGTAGAAAAAGTTTATCTTTATGTCTGAACGTTCTTTGTAACATATCCTCATGAGTGCTAAATAATTGGGGATATTTTTTTATAAATAAGCAAATGTTTTTAATGTACACACGCCAGCATATCAACCTACCACAAACTGTCAAATTTCCTCAATAGACTTTGAACTTTATTACTAAGTTGTATGGTTGAAAATGTATTGAAGAGATTTGACAGTTTTGGGTAGGTTGATATGCAGGCGTCTGTACATACATGGGAGTGGTTATATTTTTAAATTCTGACATTTTAATAGAGGTCTACACCTATCCGGCTCCACACATATTTCGAATAAATTTTTTTTTAACCTTAAATATCCTATCAGTGTCTACCGAATATCCCCAAAGAATGAGGCCATAATCAAGTACCGAGGACACATATCCATAGTACGCTGATAGTACTGCTTCGTGAGGCTTAGACTTTATTTGTTTGTCAATTACAATTTTGTACACTGATTTCAAGTTAACCATTCTCCGCCTAGGCCCTCATGTTTGCGGTTAAAATAACCGTTTGAACTTGTTTATGCTCGTACGTTTTGTTTGCTTAAGGCTTTAATTATGAAATGTAAATATATCTTTGCTGGAATTTCGTTTGTGAAGGCGGTGGGTTGGGTTTAACATTTCGTTTCATAATAACATAGTATAGCCTCGCCAAATGGCATATAACATTGTTCTCTTTTAAAATTGCCTGTCTAGTGCGTTCAGCCGCCATACGAGCATACCTAAATATATATTTTTTCATATAAATAAATAAATATTATACAACATCACATTAATTGCTCTGACTCCAAAGACAGTAGCTTAAGCACTTGTGTTATGGAAATCAGAAACAACGACGGTACCACAACCAGCCAGACCCGAGAAAACATAGAAAAAGCTCGTGTTTTGTACATTGACCTGACCGGGAATCGATCCTGGGACCTCGGAGATGGCAACACCAGTAACCGACATGCGAGCCACTTGACCATGGAGACCGTCAAATCCATTGTCAACAGTCAGTGTTTGTTCAAATTTAACAGTTGCTAGTTACAGCAACCGAAAACTACTAGAGTTGTTATGTCTGCGCAGTTTCTTTAGGCTATATGGAAACAGTTAGTAGAGAGTTGCCGGCCGCTGTTGCCGCAACACGGAGCTCAAAGTTCTTCTGTCTGCGGTGCGACTTATTTTGTGGAATATGATCTTTATTTTACACACAATACAGACACGTTATTAATTATGAAAAGTTACAATTTTTGAGTTGAACAAAGGCCTTATCACATAGAGCGATGTACCTATACAACTTTGTCATCATAACTCCACGCCACATAATTTGAAATTCCTGGCAATATAAAATATTCCATACATTCTGCTTAATTCACGGTGCCCTTTCCGTTATCTATCGACATGAATTAAGTTAAGTGTCGTTTTTATTCAAACGCGGTGAACAGGAACGATCTAAATTAGTGTGTGGGTACAGACGGCCACATTATTTGGCGGATGGACGAGTAGGTCGGCTCGGCTGAAATATTTCTTTTAACTATCTGTTATTTTAGTACAATGTGAAGGAAGATTTGATTCACATTGTCCTATTTAGATTCATCTGGGACCGCGACTTTGCTCATCATCACCATCATCATCAGTTCATTTGTATGTCCCCACTGCTGGGGCACGCGCCTTCTCTGTGGATATCCATCCAGGGAGGGAGAACGGGCCATAATCATCAGCCATTACTTTCCCATTGCAGGGCCAAGGCCTCCTCCTGAGCTAGTTCGTGACAGTTCTTGAAGTGGGAGTCCAACGCATCCCGTCATCTTCGTCCAGGCCTTCCACGTTGTCGTCGTCCGTTTGTTAGGATCCATGATGTGGCAATCTTTGCCCAGAATTCGTCCGACATACGGGCAACGTGACGGCCCAGTCCCACTTTAGTTGACCAGCTTTTTGAGCTACGTCGTAGTCGTATATAAGAAGGTATTTAATTTACCCTAGTAACAAAATCTTTTTGAACATTTTAATTAAGAACTTACTATAAATTTCCTTTTATATAAATTTTTATTCTACATCCATTTGATAGCTTGTTCAATTTATTAACAAAATACATAGAAATGCCAAGGTTTATTTAAGTAACAGCGCCGTTCCTTTGTATCGAGTGTTAAGTTCAAGGGGTGCTGAGGGTTCCGCCCGTACTTCAATTAAAAAAATCCAGATACGATGCTTGGAGCTCGTCGGGACGTGGTTATCATCGAGGTTAAGTTTTCCTTTAATTATAGTTACAACAACGGCAACAAAGATATTGTTTATGTTAGTTAATTAGAAATAGAAATATAAATATTCTTTATTTAACATTAAACTTACATACTATTTAACAAGTAAGTAACATAGATAATGGGCTTACAAGAAAAATTAGTATACATGCCAAAAGAAACGGTTGCTAGCGGTTTCCACTCTAATTAACACTAAACGTTAAACTTGTACGTCATTGTCCTTGAATTTATTTTACCTAAATGTACTGCAATAATAAATATTATTATTTAATTGCTAATACACAGTAATGAAACATAACTAACTACATTAAAGAAAAAAAATAATTAAGATAATTAAAGACAAAATAAAACCTATAAATAAAAAATGTCCTCCAGCTGTGGGCTCATGGGAACAAGAAGGCTGGCAGCTACCTCTGCCAACGTATTAGCTTGGCAATCCAACGATGTAATGTTGCCAGCATTCTTGGGACCGCTCCCATGAACCCACAGCTTAATGTACAGACTCCTGCACATCAACCTATCTAAAACTGTCAAATTTCTTCAATACATTTTCAACAATAAGCATAAGGCATAAAGTTCAAAGTCTATTGAAGAAATTTGACAGTTTGTGGTAAGTTGACGTGCAGGCGTGTGTACTTGTTTTTAAAGATCAGTATAAACTCAATATTTATTGCAACTACGAGTACTAAACTACTACTAAAGTATAAATTATGATTTGTTTTGACATCGCAAATGAAAAAAGAGGAGGCCGTCTTATCTTCTCAAATAAAATAAAAAATTACTTTATTTTGTCGTTAAGATATTATAAAAGGTTTTAATAGCATTCCCGATCCGAACCCCTCGGGGAATCTAGTAGAGAACGAAGACACGCACTAGTGCGTGATGTCGTTCTTAACCGAACCGACTCTCTCAAAAAAAACTTGATGAGAGATACATTTAAGTTAGGTTTTTATATCCGTAGGAACAAACACTATACTACAAACGTTACTAACACTGTTTAAATACTGTGTTACTAATGAACGATTGACATTGACAGTATCAAAAGTTACAGTGCAAAGTTCAGTAAACCAAATTATCTGTGTTCTGAATATTCAAAACATAGCGTGCCTTCATTAAGGCGCTAACTTGTAACCGAATAATAAAGGATGCGACAACGGACCCCTGCCCCCGGCCTTAAGACACAGTCCCACCGCCAACGACGAACGCGAATAAGCGACACAAAAAGTCTAGACAAGAACTTATAAAATACTAGCTGACCGGCGGACTTCGTACCGCTTTGACAGTTTCCGTGACACCAAAACAAACAAATCATTCGTCCGCTTAAAAACACCCGTATCCCATGATGGTCCCACTTAAAGAACGCACTCAGAAAATTTCATCCAAATCGGTTTATCCGTTTAGAAGGAGTTCAGTGACATACACATGCACAGAAGATTTATATTATATAAATATAAAAGGCGCAAATTACAGGAACAAAAGTAAGTAACGTAATTGTATAATTAAAATTTTTAAATTAAATATTTATTAAATTTTAAAATACAGTGAAAAATTAAACGCCCACCCGACCCAGCCAGGTATCGAACCTGGGTCTTCCGCAATCCGGGCGGCTGCATATGCTACCGGGCTTTATTTTTTTGAGTGCTAATAGCGGCACAGTGCCATCTATCCAACTGTTATTGCAACCGATGGCTATGCAGATTCATCTTTGCAGATGAAATACCACAACTAACAAAACAACACAATATGGCTGGGTCGGGTGTGCGTTTAAGTTTTTCACTGTATTTTAAACGTTTTATAAATAATTGTATGTGTGTGTGTTACAATTTAATATAAAAGGTGTTTTAAATGTAAGTAAATAATTGTATGTAAAAAGTATAGTAAGTATATAAATACATTAAGTAAATTTTATTTAGTAAGAAGATAGCGTTTTAAAAAAAAAACCTTACAACATACCGCGCTAGAGGAACGCACACAGTAGACCCTCCTGGAGTGGTACAGACCCTCTCACAAAAAATAAGGAGACCTCAGAAGGTAAGCTTAATTAAGCAACGCACACATTTTTTTATATTAGCAATATTTTTTTAATTATTAGTTTTAAAGCGTATCTTCTGCAGCCTTCTTACTTTGTGCCAGAAACGAGTTAGCGAACAGCGAGAAGCGAGTGTGTCGTCCCAATAGTTTTGTCGCTATATGGGTATTGTACCAAGCAAGAGTGATCGGTGCGCCAAGCGAGCATCGCTCAGTGAGTTTTATTTTTGATAGCTCTTGTCGCTGCGACAAACAAGTGAAGAGAGATTTCTCGGGCAGTCTGGTCTAAACAGTCAGCGATCAACTAGTAGGAAATGTATGTCATTTAATTTTATCTATCTTTTTTCTTTCTTTCTTTCTTTCTTCCATTTATTGATGCGGGATCAACATCTGTTGTACTCGTGCGTTTCTTGATCGAGTTAGCCATTGAGCGATAGTTAATCGCTTCCCCGTGGCGCTGAACTTGTAACCGAATAATAAAAGATGCGACAACGGACCCCGGGAGCGGCCCTGATCCACCAACAAGACGATTTGGATAATTTATTCATCATTTATTAGTACTGGCTTATATTGCCCTATGTCGGAATAATGTTTGCAATAATGTTTGCTTGACAAAATGCGACGTTGGAAAATTGACTTTGAAAATATTCATGAAAAATGTTATAAATAACATATACTCTAGCCTTTGTCACTGCGATAAAATTATTATGTACCTAGATTAACAACGGCGTTTAGGTGTCTTCTAGTGTCGAAGCGTAAAGAAGCGATTTTAGATTTTTCATTAAAGGTATTTTATTCCGTTTCAAATAAAAACTTATTTCAATTAAATTCATCTTTTCGTTTAACAGTGGAAACAGACGAAATGTAAGCGCAAAATTCTATTTATGAATATAGGTTAGATAATAGGTACATTTACGTTTTAATTTCGCGCGTTTCGACTGTTGTACGTAGGAGTGACTATTATTTGCTTAACTGTTATTTTAATAGGAAAACAACTACACGCCTGCAAATCAACCTACCACAATTTCCTCAATAGACTTTCAACTTTATGACGTAGGTATATAATTGAAAATGTATTGAAGCAATTTTACAGTTTTGGATAGGTTGACGGGCAGGCGTCTGTACCTACAACAAAAAAACCTGAAACCGGGTTAGTAGTCGATTCTTAACATGTAAGTTTATAGACTAAGGAGTTGAACTCTTTGCCTGCTAATGTTCTCTGAACGTTGTAACTTAGGTCCCGTCAAATTCCCAAACAATATAAGTTAAGTCTTGTCAAGGCTAGAGTAAATAGGCTCTCACTAGGTAAGCACCTTAGTCTACATCTTCATGTAATATCAGTTTGCAGACAAACGATAAAAACACACAATATGATTTTTTTCTCTCCAAAGTTTACGCGAACTCTGCACATTGAAATGAAACTACTTTTGCGGATCAACTCGCGTTTATTTTACAAATTTATTTATTTATTTACGAGGCGTGAAGAAGCACCTTGTGGGCCGGCAGAGTGAAGTTGACTGATGCTGCGTTGTTTTCACGCTGCACCAGTTGTCTTCGCGTCTGGACTCCATTTCCACTTAACATCAGGTGGTGTGGAGTCATTTGCCGTGCCAAGTATAAAAAAAAAAAAAAACAAAAATTTAGTGCGTAACCTGACGTTAACGGATATACATTTATTTGATTTAATGTGTAAATTAAAAGTAGCTTCATTTCACTGATTATGAATTTAATGCAAATATACAGTATTAATTTTCCGGTGCTATGGCCAATGCGAGAAGCATGAGCCAATCAATGCCAGTGGGACATTTAAATGCTAATGACGATGAAAACGGCCCCACTATCGGCTCTCACCTTAAAATCCAATACCTACGTGCCGCGCTGAAATAGGTGCAACTTAGAGAATTGTCTTTTAAATTCAGATTTGAAGTCTCGAGAGCTTGGAACTGGTCCAAGACAGAGTGAGGATTTAAACATATGAGCGGGTCTGAAAGGCTTCAATAGTATTCTGAGAATGTCGAACGGGAAGACGTATCGATAAAGATTTGCGTTTGAAAAATAGAGAGTTGAAGCTGTATAATCAATTAATCATAGACCGATTGAAATAAAGGAAAATATATTTCTTGTTATTTATTGTTAGCAAAATAAAGTTTGGTACAAAAAAAAATCATGTTCCTATTATTTAGAAAGTAAATAAATATCTATGGGCGTTATTAATTTATTATGTAACTGTGTTGGCTGAACACTTATTTTAAGCATGCAATAATAAACTGGCAACATTTAATTAAATATTACTAACATTTATCATTCACAAGATGTTTTGTGTTAGGTACCTAGATCAGTTTCTTGGCCTATATTTGACAACAAGCATTAAAATTGCAATGTATATACCGTCCTTATTACATACAGCATAAGACTCTCGATGTCTTACAGTTATTCGTGATAAATATGTTCGATTACGTCAACTGTAAAACTTTCGCAGGGCCGAGTTACCCTAGTCGTAATGAAGTATGTTTCCAATAATCCAGGGGCGCAACAAAAGGCGGTGCAGATCACCTGCGCACACGCAGCGCACGCGCACGAACAGTACACGCTACGCGCCTAGAGTGCGCTATGAACGTGTCATAATGTAACGCGTATGTCGCTTCGCATACAAGGAAGTAAGGATTTATTCACACATGCGCAATTGAAGTTAACATTTCCAAAAGTGTCCATACTTTGATCCTACTAAGATGCACGTAAATCGCATTGTTCGCGTTCACGAGAGGACATCATAATGTGCACGCGTACACCCACTTACCGCTCGCGAACATCTCCAAAGGTGTTTATGCTAAGTTCATAATTGTGTAGAATGACTGGGAGCGTTTTGCCGTAACATGTTCGATGCGAGCATTCGATAGTTAGTCTGTACATTGAGCCGAACCGCTTGCCGCGAGCTCCGCCCTGTTATCGGTCAATCAGCAATCAACAGGTCGCCGCTTACGGTATCGTTACGATGACCGCTCCGGTCAGCCGCCGCCACCACGAGATGCACGCGAACACTATTCATGCAGCGCGCAGGTGTGTCCCCACCTTTACGCTCTGTAATAACCGATACAGTAATTTGTTATCTTCACCCACACACTCCCGGTGTCTCATTATTTTTCTCCGTCCCTTTCTCTTGGGCCTGATGAATTGGGCAAATAATACTCGAACAACAAAATAGCTGCCAATTAGGGCGTGAAATCTGTTAATTAGAGCACCTGTTGGTTCGGGTATTATATACCGACGACAGGTCGATTAGTGAGAGCGGATTAATCCGTCTATTAATTAATGAGAACTTGGCAGTTACTCGTTGTATGAACAGCGTGGGTACGAACTTTGATCAATGTTTCAGTCATCTTACATTCGTACCTAATACATTTAGAAAAAAACAATTTTTTTATTCAATATTAACGTTAACAAGTGTTTTTTTAACGTCTATTCAAAGCCATGCCTTACGGTGGAGACCTTGTACCAAGAAGAAGCCGCAAAAAACTCGGCAAGTTTATAAAAAAATACAATAATTATATCACCATTATAACATAAATTTGCACTATTGTGTATGTAAAACTATATCCAATATCCTATGAATATTTTAAAATTTAGGAAGAGGAGGTCGATGGCGCAGTGGTTTACGCGCCCGGTCTGCGATAGCTGAGGATAAGCAACTGTCGTAAAGGCCGGTCATCGTATGGTTGACCAAAAATATTATCATCTCGAACTCCTTCGTGCGTCGGAAGGTACGTAAAGCCGTTGGTCCCGGCTGCATTAGCAGTCGTTAACAACCACCAATCCGCACCGGGCCTGCGTGGTGGTTTAAGGTCCGTTCTCCCTATCCATCCATAGGGAAGGCTCGTGCCCCAGCAGTGGGGACATAAAAAAGTTAACGAGAAAAATATCGGTACAAATGGAAATTAGGGATTTACCCGCGTAAAATAAATAATTGCAGAAAAATAAATAATTGAATTAATAAACAGAAACGTATGTGTACAATAAATAACCTAATATACAATAACAAACTTTGGAATGAAAACAAAATTTAAAAGCTATAAATTTCTCTTTTTCTCGTGTTTATTACAAGGCGGTATCGGCATTGCAAAACAAAGTGTACTACTACAAACTACAAGCAACATCTCAAAGCCGTTACAGGCGGGAGGTGCACTTGAAGTTAAAGTAAAGCTTAGATAAAAACAAATTTGTATAGTTTCTTAATACTTGCGAAGGCTCCCGCTACCTCTTCAGGGATTATAGTATACTAGTTGTTGCCCGCGACTTCGTACGCGAAGACTACAGCAAAAAAAAAGTATCCTTTATGCTGGTCTGGGTCATGGTCTGTATGAGGAAAGTTTCATTAAAATCCATTCAGTAGTTTTTACGTGAAAGAGTAACAAACATCCATCCATACTTACAAACATTCGCGTTTATAATATTAGTAGGATGTTTATATCCAATAGAAGCCTACATTATATAGGAGTACGAGAGCTAGTGCAATGTGCATAGAATACAGATTAAACCATTCAAATAAATTAAAAATATGCTCAACTCTAAAGCTTTTCTTGGTAAAAACTCCTTACAGGGTGGATTAAATTCACTACCGGAAGTTTAAAAGAGCTCTATTTAATTATTTATTTTGAGTACTAAAAATATAAATAAAATCAACACATGAGCTGCTGTCAAAAAACTGTTTGTGTAAAGAAGGCATGTAGAAAAAATAGTCCATAACTACATCACTTAATGTGTCTGTAATGATATGGCTGGTACAAAAGAAAGACCCCAATGTGTCAATGTTTGTAGCATTGTTGTGTTCCGGCAGCTAGAGATAAGATAGTCAGTGCCTCACTAGTTGATGATCCCGGGTGAAGTGCGCTTCCATCATTGGCCTTATCACCACTTAACATCAGGTCAGTTCAAGGCACTGTGATTACCCGTAAAACATATTTTAAAAAAAAACTCCCATTCTTCCTTCTCTGCGATCGGCAGACATTTGACATCGAGCGGCCATTTGAAGCCTTCTGCTTTAGGCTCTTCGCCTTCAGGCAGCATAGCAGGAATTTTGATTGACAAAGAAGTGTAGAAAGATGGTTGGCACATAATTGACTTGATAAAAAATAGCTGTTGACTTTATCTACAACAGAAAACATGTGAATACTAACTTAGCTACGTTTTGAAATGAAACAACATTTACGGATCTACTAGCGTTTATTTTTTATATTAGTTTTAATTAATGTTTGTCCTGACGTTTCGAACCCTTTGCAGGGTTTCCTTGTGACCACGGACCGTATATCCGTAAAAGTTGTTTCATTTCAATGTGTAGTGTTCGCGTAAACTTTGGTAAAACAATATTAGCTACGTTTCCACTCAAACCAGACTATTGACTTTTCAACGTTTTATTTGCTTTGCAGGTGGTACACCCTTCGCCGCTTTAGAATGATATTAATACACTCGTCTCATATTCATGAACTGAGGATCAACAAACATTTGTTTTTGTATAGTCCACATTAGGCAAGCGCTTGACCTTCAACACACCTGATGATGGTGAATGACGATGAGGCAGAAGATCGAAGCACACTTTACCCGGAATCTTCAACTACTGATGAACTGGATTTACAACCCAATTTTTTAACTAAACTAAACAAAAATTTTGAGAGTAGTCTCTCTGCTCATTTTACAAAATTTTTACTTTGGAACCAACTCTGAAAATTTAATAGCTACCTAACTTGATCAAAATGTACGGGACAGCTTAATATGTTTTACGATTTCAAAGTTGCTCCCATAGTCAAAGTTTTGCAAAATATTATAAAAGTTTTTGTAGTGATTGAAAATAGGGGTATATACAGGGTTATTTGAAATACGTAGCGGTCCTTTTAAGGGGTGATAGTAAAGAACATTAGCTATGAAATTGCCCTCGGGAAGAAGAGGCAAAAATGTACAGATTTCGAAAAAAAAAACTCTTTTCTTTTTTTTCTGTTCTTTTTTGTATTATTATTACATATTAGAGTGTTAGCAAACTAAAACACTTAAACAACTATTAAATACGTAAGTTCGTTTTTAAATCCACTCTAAAGCTGCGTGACCCACTTTTCTTAAAAAAAAAATATATATATTTTTTAAATCGGTACATTTTTGCCCCACCTACCCGAGGGCAATTTGATAGCTAATGATCTTTACTATCACCCCTTAAAGGGATCGCTACGTATTTCCAGTAACCCTTTACGTATTTCTAACTGTCGGCACACAACTATCTAAGATTGTTGTTAGAGCGACATACTAAGATAAGACGGTTTTATCTAGTCTAATTTGTCCCCATTGCTGGGGCCTTCCTTATGAACGGATTGACGCCCAGTTCGGATTGGCGGTTGATAACGACTAGCTTTGCCTAAGGAAACATAGCTTCATATTTATACTACAGATATGTATACTCATAATACCTACTCTCACGCCCTTCTCCCAAAAAAGGGTAGACAGAGTATCAAGATCACCAATTTTGAGCAAACTCGCCGTAAGTGACTTAGACACCACATTTAGCGTAATCAAAATAGGGCTCCGAGGTGTAATAGATGACATCAGTGATAGGTTGCTAGCGGAACGCCTGATGTGCGAGCGATCTTGAAACTCTTGTGCCTTCGGCTATTGCACGACATGCACAGGAAGGTAGGCAGCTGATACATCGTTTTCACGTCCCAGACCAGCATGAGATCCTAAAATAATCCCTACCACTAATCACAATACATCTTATAAGTTTATTCCTAAGCCATGAATCCTCAATTGCCTTGCAGGAGAGAGGCAGATGGCTCAAGGCCGTCAAATCGTATCACATCAAGCTGATGCCTAATAAAGAATCAGCACACGCGCGTTACAGGAATGGAATTTAATATGGAAGCGATATCGATGTTTGCACAAACACATATTGGTACAGGGTTGGCGACTGTTAGAAAATAATAAGAAAAATAAAAAATATAAATTTTGTTTAAGTCAAAAGTCACAATTTTTTATCTAAATAAACTTGAAATTAAGTACTTTTGAATCGTCCAATAATTTTTTACATGTTTCCCATCCAGGACGTTTATTTGTAGCTGTCGAGGAGAATGGACGCAAGGAACTGCACACTGGTCTGGTTTCGCAAAGCAGTCAGGCACCCTCGTTCGAGCTAGAAGTAAACCTGTATCTGGAATGATGAAAAGCCAAGTTCGTGGACAGCTGAAATCTGAGCGACGACCGTTTTCGGAATATGGACAATTTTAACTATGCGACCGACTTTGCAATTGACTCTGAACACGCTGCACAATTCGCAAGTTTAATTTTTGTCAAACAAAATGGGCTTCTATTGTTTTATTTATATGGGTTCAGATCTCACTCAACGCTTTTCTCAAATTGTTGGCAACTAAGTAATTGTATTGTATGTGAAGAAATTACCAACATCGCCAAAAAATTGTGCCAAAGATCTAATGGCGCGCTTTAGAGAAACCTATGGGCAGCAGTGGGCTGCCATAGACCGATGATGGTGATGGTAATAACGTAACTGTTGACATTGCATAAAGCTCCTTTGGCATAAAAAGTAAAATGGTGTTAACCTTCCACGAGTCGGATAGCGCCACTATCGTAATTGGTAGTGCAACTCAAAAAGGGGAAGGGGAAGGGGTTCAAATCTCAATCTCCAACACTATTTTCGATATTTTATTTTATTTATTTATTCAACAATGTTTCAACAGCATTTATCTAAACACAAGATACAGAAGATGTTACTTAAACATAAGCCAATTATAGAAACATATTATGCTACTAAAAAATGTTGACATAATTACCTAATGAACGCAGGTAGGTAGTTTAAAAATAAAAAATAGGTAGGTAGATGAAATTTTTATTGAATGATAACTTACAGAATTGGTGTGAATCTATAATGTATAAGTGCGAGTGAGTGTAATATTGTGGTTGGTTTACATGGACGCTCGAATTGATTATGACCGTGGGTTATAATTGTAGTATACATTCAAATATTTTAAAGATTCAATTAAAACACTCTTTTAACTTAACTTAAGCTTATGAACTGCAGTTTTGAACATAGTTTTGGTTGTTGCAAATATCAATATCTGAATAAAACTTATTGTACGTTTTTGGTAATCTAATAGACGTATCATTAGCCCCGTAGTTTGTGCGCGCTAACGGTACATGAAATAATATGGGTGTTACGAGTTATTTTACCAGGGGCGATCAAGTAGAGTATTCTATTTGATAGTTTAACACAGTCCAGCTTTCCAGAACATATATTATATTATCCAGAAATACAGCCATGTCTTACATCTCACGTCTGTCAGTCAGAGTTATAAGGCTGTACTTTTGGCATGGTTCAGTGTAGTCATCAATTTTTAATTTGCTCCTAAAATTTAAATATTTAACGAATTTCATTTGGAGACGCTCAAGGGAATGCCTGTGAGTCCCGTACGATATGTTTACTTATCATGAAGATCATTATCATCGCTTCCCTGCTATATAAAAACAGTTTTGCTTTGAATTTCATTTTGGTAAAGGTGCAAGCCCTAGATTTGTGTGATAAATTAAAGATATCTTTCGTTTTTTTCCGTTTGTCAAAACGGAACGATAAGTGTAAGAAATTGTTTAAGTGAGCTCGTATATAAAGATAAAATAAAAAAAAATATATAATATAAATAAATACACATAATCGTGTTCAATTAAAATGTGGTATTTAAAAGAACATCATCTTAAATTGTAATGGATACAAATCATAAAATTAATCAAATCTAATCAAAAATATTTTACTATCTCCACATCTGATCAGTGTACAGGAAAAATATGTATTGGTATACATAATGGTAAACTTCATTAAGTGTGTGGAGACAAGAACCCGCTCTAGAGTAAAAAAATAAATAAAAAAACACACTTTTGAATTAAATAACCCTCCAGGCGTCATTTATTAGTATAAATATGTACCAATATTTATTCGTTACGTATAAATAATAAAATAAGACGCACCTTTTTTCCGAACGGATAAAAATTCAAATTAAGGTTTAATTTTTTAAATCCCCGACCGGGATTTTATGACTTTGGCCATATTGGCAATTGGCACGGGTCGGATACAGTCACGATTGCCTAATTGGTAGGGAGCCTGACCCGCATTATCAAATTGTAAAAAAAATCTACACTTTGCTTAATTACACAAGGATAATAATAAGGCTGTTGAAAAGAAAGCTCACTAATCATTAAAATGAATGAATCTTTTTTGTAAAAATGATGAAAATTATTATTTGTAGATTGGTAAGACAATTTTATGTTGTCTGAATCATGAATTAAAAAGGAAAATGATGAAAACTTTATCATAATAATGGAGTTATTTTTTGTAAAAATAACAGCCTCCTTAATAATGAAAATGGACAGTATAGTTTTTTTTTTGTAACATTAGGTTGCATAGCCGTATCAGTCGGTGCGCAGTTCTCGACCAGCCAACAGCCCCCTGAGGATGCCCAGTGGGGGCAAACACGTGTCGGGTATCGGTGTTGGTGTGCACGTTTTTGCATCCATTCATTCTCCTGCATGTGCATATTTTTTTGCGGACGGGAGGGGTAGTGTATGCGTACTGCATCCAAGCTTGATAAACGAGTGATTTAGCGAATTTAACACTACACATTATTTCAATTGCATTTTTGTGTGCTATGGATTGTTGTCGTCGCATTTGGATTCCATATTCACTTAACATCAGGTGAAATGGAGTCATTTGCCAAGCTACGTATATAAAAAAAAGAGAGCATGCCACACTCAAGATACTCTAAATAAAACTTAACACTATTTAACGCAACGCTGTTTGCTATCTAAAGGACACTGCTGATAAAGGCTATCATATCAGTAAAATAAAATAATTAATTAATTTTATTGTATTGATCCAAATAGAGTGTAATGTGTCTTTTATTATAACCAGCCAGTTTTATCATCTACATATTCATTGATTGTTTAATAGACTTTTATAAGTAATGAAGACTTTAAATGTTTTTTAAAAGACCACTAACGGCGAATGTACTACAAAATTGGTGATTTCTAATCCTTTATGGGAGAAGGACATGAAAGTATATAGTTGAACCTCGACTCCCACCAGTGTTTGCTATCGCCAGCAATCGGATGCGACGCCAAACAATGTTAATTAAATCGGCATGCGTCATTACATTACACTACGGAGGCTCTCATTGGTTTCAACCAATTTGTCGCGCGTTGTAATTGACTGTTGAATCGTCCGTCTCCTATTGTTTACTCGCTATTACGAATGTTTATTGTCTATTATTTTGTTTATTATTTATTTATTTCTATAGGTACACAAACAGATTACAATCAATGCATGAGTACAGTAACACATTTGGTTAACCTTACTAGCTAGACGGTAATCTAAAAGGAGTGTACACAGCATGACATTTTGGGTATAATTTGATACGAAACAATGCTGGTCCTAAATGAAGTTATAGTTTAAACAATAATAATAACAATAATACAAAAAAGATTAAACAATGTAAGGACATTAACACTTACAATAGTAAACGGAGTAAGGTGGGCGTCTATCTAACTGACTGACTCCGCTCCATTGGACAGACGGAGGAGGAGGTAGAGAAACATTTGGCCTTCATTACATCAGTGACCATTTTTTTAAATTGAGGAAACCTATTACAAAAACACAATGTTGAAAAAATTTCCACGAGCAGGATTTGAACTTGCACCCTTCTGACATACTGGGTCAGGTGCTCTTCCAATTGAGCTATCGTGGTTCTAACCAGTTCGTGGAAATTTTTTCAACATTGTGTTTTTGTAACTACTAAAATTTATTATTCTGTTTTTTTTTGTTTTGTTGTTACATAACATGTTAATGTACAGACTGCCTGCACATCACACTATCCAAAAGTACATATGCTATGACATGCTATGCTAACCTTATGCTATTGACATAAAGTTCAAAGTCTATTGAGGAAATTTGACAGTTTTTGGTAGTCTGATGGGCTGGCGTGTGTACGTGACATTGTACATTGTCAATAACTGATTAGGTAACCGGTAACGTTATGTAATACCTATACCGACGATATGAATTATGTTTAATCTGTTTTGCGGCTGATGTTAAAAATCATGATTCAATTTTGTAAGAATTGTTTAAAAATATTTTTCAACTGTTTTGGTAGATTATCTTCATCATCACCAGCTCATTTTATATGTCCCACTGCTGGGGCACGAGTCTTTCTTAGGAAGGATAGGAAGAATGGGCTATAAACTACCACGCGGGCCATTCGGTGCGGTGGTTGTTAACGACCGCTAATGCTTTACGTGCTGTCCAAAGCACGGAGGAGCTAGAAATGAAAAATTTTTGGTCACCCATCCGATGACTAGCCTTTGCGAAAGTTGCTTAACCTCAGCAATCGCAGACCGGGCATGTTAACCAATACTCCATCGAACTCCTCAATTTCAGTAGGTTTGAATCACATAAAGATTTTATATATTTCGTTACCCCACACAACCTTCAAAGTTTTTCAGAGCAATAAGTCAACTCTATAAAAATATTTTATATTGCTTACTCAAAACGATGGTCAATATGGTCATGGCATGATGTTATCGTCACGGTGGTGGTCAGAAGCACAGAATGAGGAGATACCAAAAGGTAAGCAGGTTCGCTGTCCCGCAGGCCACATATTATTATGGTCCGTAACAATTGATTTAACCATTGTCATTAGTTTTGGACAGTAAACCTGTATCTGCGCTCGGATTAGTCCGGGGATCGAGAGTCTGTGTCCGTGAGAGGTTGCCTATGTGTGCGTTGCTCGAGCGCGTTTGTATGAAGCGTGCCTTTTGCAGTCTCCATATTTTGTGCTAGAAGGCAGTGGATGAGGCTCGCACTGGACCTGCTAAGTTGGCACTTGGTGCTCCCAGCAGTGGGTGCTCCGGTGAAGTTATGATGATGATGATATAACTCAAGACTGTAACTGTATAGGTTGATGGAAGACAAAATTATGTATACTCGTGCAGCACTTATAAGTTTAAGAGGGCTATATCGTTTGTTTTTCTCACTCACATTCGCAAGTCGCGGCATCCTGAAGTGAATCTGCACTCAGCTAATAACCTAGTTCTTATGAATATTAAAATGTATACTAGTGTAAGATTTGTTGGTTGTCCTAATAATATTTATTTATTATTAAGGACAACCAACCAATCTTACATAATATGTGTTTTCCATGAAAATACATGATTTAAAAAAAAAATGTCCGTGAAATTCTTGGCTCGGCATATTCCACTTATAAATAAATAATATTATTATTATAAAAATAAACTTCATAAAGTTGTCAACATTAAACTAGAATAAGTTTTCAGTTTGTTGTATTTTTATTATTCACCATTCTGTGTATACAATAGTTTTTAATTGTATATAGTTTTAGATTAGGATAAGATAAGATAAGATAAGATAATTTTTTATTGCCATAATATTGTGTAAATACATAGCAGGTGTTAAGCATAATTGGGAACAAACAATTTACCCTAGTCGGGCATGCAATTTTTAGTGGGTAGGTATATGTTACATAGAAACAGCCACTATGCTGTTTTTGTACCGAAATATTCAGTCAAACTGTAGAACGCCTTATCTATAAGCCATCTCTTTAATTTAATTTTAAAACAGCTTAAATTTACTGAGGCTTTTTGATCAGTGGGCAGACGATTAAATATTTGGATTCCGGTTACATAGGCACTCTTGTGATACAGGGCATTGTTAATATTTGGTAAATATAAGTCATATGCATATCTCTTCCGCAAATTACAATTATTTGTGCTTTTACTTTTAAAATACTGAATATTGCTTTTTATAAAAACAGCCATCTCCAACACATATATACCCGTCAGTGTCAAATAACCCTTTTCTCTGAAAACATTTCTCAGAGTCTCATCAGAGTACATACTGTAGGTAAAACTTTAACATGGACGCTTATTATTAATCGTGTTGTGTACACATGTTTTAGATAGGAATTTAGCTCTTATACAATTTATCATGCTTTTTTGTTATTTTTTAATTTCTATCTGTTTTGTGTACCTAATAAATAAACAAATATAATAAAGAAATAAATAAATAAAAAAAATGTTATCTCATCTGCGACTGAAGTAGCTCCGAAGAAAGTAAAAATGCCATTTTCTCGTCACTTAGGTATGTAGGTTTTGTGTGATGCGCGTAACATGTTAGCCCTTCGAGTTTTTACTGCGCAAACTTTACGGCTCAAAGGAAATAAGGTTTGTTGTTATAACGATGATACGTGGTCTGAAGCAGGAATGCAACTTCTTAGCTGTTATGCGAACTTGTTTGGGGCTACTTTGGACATTATTTTTTACTGTAAATCAGGTTAACTTTCTTGATAGATTGTTATGAACGTTAGCGACACTGTTTGTTTCACTTAACGTCAAAAGAGAGTGAAAACAACTGAGATGATCACTTGTTTTTTACAATAAAAACATCCGGCTCGAAGGACCATGATTCAAAAAAGGATTATTGCCAACGTTGACTCGCTGTGCCGTCTTATCATAGATTATTGGAAACATCGTTATCGACTATATGAAATTAAAATGAAAAATTATTTATTACATCAAAATTCATTCAGTTTAGTCACCCAACGAGGTCCAAAGTCCAACACTATTATTTTGGGCCCACAACTTTAGCTACAAAACTGGCGAGTACCCACAGAACAGGAACAGTTTTCGTTTTTTATACCACTTTCACTTTTCACCACTATGATTAAAAAACTCAATTGGCTCGTGCTCGAGTTAAGGGAGAACTTGATGTAAAGTATAGGCAAAACTGTTAAGTTTTGAAAGAAATTTTGATTAAAAAAGTACGAGCAATGAACAATACGTGTATTGACGATCCGTGGACGACACACGACGATGACCCACGACGATGAATTAAATTTTCTGTGTGTGTCCACGTGGATTCGAGAATGGTAGGTGGCGCTGCTATAGGGGTCAATCATGGGATACCTATGGGTTCCTAAGCGGACGAATGATTTGTTTGTTTCGTTGTCATGGAAACTGACAATGTTTTGTTTGTTTTGTTGTAATGGAAAGTGTCAAAGCGGTACGAAGTCCGCCAATTAGCTGGTATAAAAATAAATAAAAGTATATTCGTCAGAGCAGTAAAGGGGCTCCGATGCTGTTGTTCCAAAACCTTCTTCGCTATATTCTACCACAATGTACCGATTCAAGACCTTTGTTTAATCTCAGTTACTACAAAGAAAAAACAAATTTTACTCCTACAGCCTTTGCCCATGCTAGCTTTAAGATTTTTTGTATGTACCTGTTTTTGGTTTTAATTTGTGTGAGCAATAAAGTATTTATCTATCTATCTATCTCCTACTAGGTATAGGGAGCTCTTATAGTGAAGAAGAAGTGAAGAAGAAGGTGTTGAAGAAAATTCCACGAGCGCGGGAAAAATCATGTTAAAATCCCGCTCCCAATGACATGTCGGGTCAAATGCACTACTAACTATGCTATCATGGATGTATCCTACCCGCCGAAGTTTTCACACTGTCTAATCCTACCTTGTAAGCCAAAGGAGCCTTATTCAATGACAAAATTTGCGTAAAATTATATGACTATTATCATAAATAGAAAGTTGAATTTTGAATACGAGTTAATCATACACCTATGACCTTAACAAAGTCAAAGTAATATTTTTTTATTAAAATATACTTAGGATTAAGGCGCGCTGCGCAAACGTAGACACTTTTGTGTCCAGTTACTTCCACCTGACACTAATCAAAAAATGTTCGGTGTAGGTAACTGGACACACAAAGTCGTCAGTTGAAGACACAAGCAACATTAACAAACTTTCTTACAATTCTACTGAGCTGCGCAAACGGACGATGCAATCGGTGTCCGTATCCTGTGTGCGACACAAGCCACGCCCATCGTGAAACAGATTCATGAGTGGTAATCCACTTTGAGCACCCGCCTAAATAGCACCTGCACGTATAGCACCTGGTCTAGTCCACATTCAGCACCTATTGATATTTTTGGCAGGTGCTATTAGTGGATTAAAATGTATTTTTACATTTTTATCCACGAACAGCACCTACAATACAGCAGCATAGTGCTGACTGCTAGTGTTTGTTAGGCAAGACGTTATTGAATGAAAGAAGCAACAAATTGTTACCGCAACCGGCAACCGTGCCCAATCGCCGCTACCGGACACAGCAAATCGGTTTCCTGTGATGGTGTGCTGTGTCGGTGACAGAGTGTCCGATCGCCGTTACCGGATACAGCAACTCGGTTTCCTTGTATGGTGTGCCGTGTTGGTAACAAAAAGTGTCTACGTTTGCGCAGCGGCGTAGTGCTTTTGAATCGTCTTAACATTTTTTTAACCACACCCATTCAGGACGTCTATCTTTTAGCTGTGGCGAAGAATGAGCGCAAGAAGTCAAATCCAATTTTTAAACTTTTTAATATCACTACTCAATCGCGATTACATCACTGTCAGTTCGCTCCACCAATCCGTCACGTAACGATTAAGCTATTAAAATAACGTTGTGTTAACTAACATTTTCTTTGTATCTTTTCCGAACTTATCGTCGGATCTATCCGCGGACTTGTCGCGTATCCTTGCGATCCGTTGCCGGGCCATCCGGTTTTTCTGGGCCAGCGGCAGTCGTACCCGGCGCGTCGAGGGGGTAGCACGCAGCCACCCCTCCCTTCAAACATCCTTAAAGCACCACCTTCCACTGTCAACTTCCAAAAAAAAACTAATCCAAAATAAACCTTAATCGTCTACAATAAAAGTCAATTTTCGTTTTCTATATACGCTAAGAATCTACAGGTGGTTTCGTTTTGCGACTGTTCAAATATAATTCCTCTTAAGTATTTTAACTTTGAAACGTAGTTAAAGATGTAAAGTGTTTAAATTTAAATTGTATTATAATATAGAGTCGAGAAGTGGAATTTTAATACGCTTCCGTCGGCTGATGTACCTATTATTTCTGTGATAAAACGTTATCAATGTTTGTTGTTGTTAGACCGGTGTTGTTTGGATAAGGAGCTTGTGTACAGGTATTGGCAGCTGATATTATATGTATGAAAACAGTTTAAAAATTCATAATAGCTACGTCAAAACATGTAAAATGACAAGCCTTCGCGTTTTCAAAGTTTTATTTGAAGTCTTTAACCGCCTCTGTGGTCTAGTGGCTAAGACCACCGGTTTAGACCGAGAGGTCCCGGGTTCGATTCCCAGCGGGGTGTACATGTTTATGTACTCGGTTTTGGTTGGTGGTAGGGCTTGTTTGTCCGCCTGGCTAGCTACCACCATCTTATCTAAATAAATGTCGCCATAACATCAATGTTTGTAGCATTGTTGTGTTCCGGCAGCTAGAGATAAGATAGCCAGTACCTCACTAGTTGAGGATCCCGGGTGAAGTGCGCTTCGATCATTGGCCTTATCGTCACTTAACATCAGGTGAGATCAAGGCACTGTGCTTACCCGTAAATATAAAAATAAAAATGGTTTAGTTTTATAAACTGTACCTAAATAATTTTTACAATCTTAATAAATGTTGATAGCATTTACCAAAATATTTGTTAAAGCTTTCTTAGTCGCAAACAAACAAACATTATCAGAAGGATGTGATGTTTATATTTCTGAATATATAATTAAAAAATAAAATATAATAAAAAAATCACAACTATCTACAATTTTCAAGAAAACACCAACTATTCAACTATAACCAAATACTCAATATTAAAATATCACTATCAAGCAAGAATAAAAACCAGTCAAGTGTTAGTTAAACTCGCGTGCAGACAGTTCCATAAATAAATAACAATTATATATACCTGTAAAACTAAAAACAACGTCAGTTAAATAGTTTTAATGTAAATATAAACTAAAATACAAATCAATGTTGTAATTAGTGGTTTATGTTAGTTTAATGCGTATTTTATACCTAAAAAAACATTCCCGCAAACGTAGTTATAATAACAATGAGTACCGTTACACTTCTTCTGTAAAGATTCAGTACCTGCCTCTAAAGAGCAAGAGTATATGTTGTGGTCAGGATATAAAAAAAAACCAACGTTTAAAGTTTTTCAAGTCTTTAAAATGTCTTCACCCAGTTTTCAAAGTAGAACTATTTTGTATTTTTTATGAAATTTGAATATCAGTTACAGTTTTTTTTTTGTTAATTTTTAGTCTTTCACATTCAGCCGTCATTTATAGGATTAACTTTAACAGTACCTTATTTATTCTAGCACTGTAGCACTTCTATAGAATCAAATTCACTTTAATAAACCTTTTTTATAATTTGACAGTTCCTTTCTTCTCTTTAAAATGAATTCAAATAATCTAACTTCAACTGTTGGAACAGCACATATCACACAATTCACACATTAGTATTCAGGTCGCCAAACTTCGTCTGTGCCAAATAGCAAGTGTACCCATTTAAAATTTTCCATAAAAATTGTCTGCGTGAAACTAACATACAGAGACATGCGTGTTCTTGTAAAGTTTTTATACAAACTGATTCCTTCCTGACAGGTTTGGGTAGGTTGATCTGCCGCCGTGTGTACTCTGCTGAACTATGATAATAAAAACTTAAATTAACTGGACCTCCTTATTCTGGTTACCATTCGTAAGTTCGACAGTTATATAACAAATTTTTAGATAACAAGCACCGAAACGAAAATGTTAGGAAATTCATAATGCCCGCGGGCATTATGAAAAATGCCCTAATTTACTGAAAAGCAATAAAAAGTAGGTACCATATGGCTGAGTTATTGTGTTTTTTTGTTACCAAGTAAAATTGAAAAGTGAAAACCCTAGGTCAAGCTGATACGTTATTCTTGGGCGTCAAATAAACAGAAGTTGAAACATTGCAAGAATGAACAAAACAATTGTAATAAAATAAATTTGAGTTTTTTATGGAAAAGTCATCATTATTATCATCAGCTCATTGTATGTCCCCACTGCTGGGGCACGAGCCTTCCCTATGGATGAATAGGGAGAACGGGCCATAGACAATTACGCAAACCCGGTGCCGGTTGGTGGTTGCATATGGAAAAGTAAATCTTCGTAAATATGAAATTGGAAGAGCACCTGACCCGTTATGTCAGAAGGGTGCAGATTCAAATACCGCTCGTGGAAATTTTTTCAACATTTGTGTTTTTGTAATTTGTTTTGCAACAAAATTTGCGTTAAAATTATATGACAAAACAAAAACATTTTATAAATAGCTTGCCTACTTCTTAACTGATCTTTAGTATTTGTAAAAATATTATGATCGGGTGTTAATGACAGTAGTTGTTGACATTGAATGGGTGCCTTTGGCTATCAACATAAAAAGTAAATAGTGTTGAATAATTTCGGCGGGCTGGTTAGAACCACGATAGCTCAATTGGAAGAGCACCTGACCCGGTATGTCAGAAGGGTGCAGGTTCAAATCCTGCTCGTGGAAATTTTTTCAACATTTGTGTTTTTGTAATTCGTAAATATGATTTTGCATGTTATCACAGTGTTCTCTACACTTGGTTGCATGGCTATGTTTCGGGAATATACACCTATTACCAAACATCCTGTATAATCCAATCAAATTAAAACATTCGGGATTAGAAGTAAGTAGGAAATGTATCGTATTGTTTGTCGGTCGCATTGTAATACCTATCGATCGCCCGCTTGGAAGCCGTATTGACCGATCTGACTGCTAATCACGATTGGATATACCTCATATTATTAGTTTTTTTTATATAACGTTAACTGAAAGGTGTGGTAAAAATGAAAAAAATCCAAAGTGTATCCGATCCGTGTTGTTCGTATGTTTCATATTTATTAACTTTAAATTGTCATGCAATTATAGTATAGTAATTTTATATAGTAATTTTAATAGTAATTTTGTTTAATGCTTTACCTAAATATATAAAAGAAATAAATAATTATAATGAATTTGTGAGACATCTAAATAGCTACTTAAATGATAAATGCTTTTATAAATTGAACGAATATTATAGACATGTGCAATAATCAATAGGCCTAATAAAAGTATATAATTGTAATTGTTATTATTTTTAAAATCATTATTTGCAATGTTTAATTTATATAATTTAATTTCTTTAATTTATTCGAATTACTGTAATCATATTATTTTATTTATTTATTTTTGTGACATTTTTTATTATTTTGTTAAGAACATTAATTTTATTTAATTAGCTATAAGTATTATTTTGCTATGCCCTAATTGGGCGCATTATGTTCTGCACATCTCATAGATTATAAGTAAGCGTAAGTTATTTTAGCGCCATTAATTGCAAACACCCTTGCAGGGTGTCTCATGCTCACATATTGGTATCGTTGTCATCTTTTGTTTTTAACTATGAGACCATGCAATAAATGAATTTGAATTTGAATTTGAATAATAGGTTAAATATTTATATATTAGTGTAGTCACGCGCGTCAGTCGCGCATAAGCAAGCAGCAGTGGTCATAAATGTAGGAACACAGAGGTTACTATACCACTAGGGCTGTGACTTGTTTACTTTGATGTGACGTCACAATATAAATATTGAATTGAAAATGTTATAACAAATTATTGTAAAGAGTGTTATTAACTCTGCATACACGATCTAGACCAGATACACTTTGAATCTTCTCATTTTTACCACACCTCTCTGTTACACGTTGACGTTGTATACGTCTCATACATCGTCAACGCGTTAAACTTACAATGCCAATTCAGTTAAACTTATATTATAATAGATTCATAGTATAATAAACAGTTCACATTTTTTCGAATAATATTATTAATATTTATAATATATCAAAAAGTATAAGGAGCTCGATGGCGCAGTGGTTAACGCGCCCGGTCTGCAATTGCTGACTTTAAGCAACTTCAAAGGCCGGTCATCGGATGGGTGACCAAATATTTATCATCTCAAGCTCCTCAGTGCTTCGCACGTAAAGCCTTTATTTCCGGCTGCATAGGCAGCCGTTAACAACCACCAATCCGCACTGGGAAATCCCAATTTGAAGGTGTCGAATAAATTTCCACGAGCAGATTAATCCCCCACCCCATAACATACCCAGTTAGGTGCACTACCGACTATGCTATAGTGGCTCTGTTCAACCCGCCGAAATTTATAAACACTTTCTACGTAAGAGAAAGGAAAAAACAATTTTCATCAATTGTTATTTGTTCGCAATAAAATTTGCGTAAAATTATATATATACAACTGTAAATACTTTTCAAGTTATATTATAATTTTACAGTTCTGCTAACTAAACTGACAGCGATATAATAATATATATTTCTTAGTCGCATAAAGCACAGTAAGATTATTTGGAACGTACGTTTCAACGTATGCCAAAGTTAGCAGTCTACGCAAATAGGGTGATTTTATATTCTACTTAAATGCAAATTATATACCGTGCAAAGTGTTAGTAGCCTTTATATAACCACGCTGATTCTCAGAAAATGAGGGGGAGAAAAGGAGAGACATAAAGTTGAGGGCGTTGCCTTTCGTTAGCTGTCAAAGTTAACAATAAAGATTTACCGGCTTCCAAATGACTTATTTAGAAAAAATCTGTTTCATAACTTGTTTGTTTTTGTTTTTTAAGGTTTTCTTCGGACCTTAAATTAAATAAAACAACTTTAACGGTTCTACTCGCCTTTATTTCGCACATTGATTTTAAAATAAAATCGAGTAGATCCGCCAAAATTGTTTTATTTAAATCTGTAGTGGTAGCGTAAACTTTAGAAAACAATATTACCTTAAACTATAAGATTGCCTTGTAATCTCTGGTGGTCTAGTTGTTAAGACCACCGTGCACCGATCTCAGACCCAAGGGTCTCGGGTTCGTTTTACCATGTGGGTTACCTACATGTTTGTACCTGGTTTGGTAGGTAAGACTGATAAGATAGCCAGTCGCTCAGTAGGTCTCAATTATACCAAATAATAAATAAAATAACATATTTTTAAAAGTCTACAGTTTCCATAAAAAGTTGCATTTTCAGTGTCTATCAAAAGTCACAGGGTCAAACTTAATAGGTAGCAGGAATACATTTGGGCACGCCATGTTTTTTCCACTGTCACCTCTACGTAGCCTGCTCGTTTTTCTAAAGAAATTTAACATATTATAGTTTGTAGGAGTAGAGAATAGGCCATAATTTATAAAGATATATACGCAGTCGAGGTCGCGGGTAGCCGCTAGTTACTTATATGATGATATAACTATATTATGAGTTATCATTCATAATATAGTCCGAGATGAGCGGATCGAGAGGAGCTCGATGGCGCAGTGGTTAACGCGCCCGGTCTGCGAGTGCTGAGATTAAAAAACTTTCGCAAAGACCGGTCATCGGATGGGTGACCGAAAATGTATCATCTCTCGCTCCGTGCTTCGGAAGGCCGTTGGTCCCTGCTGTATTAGCAGTCGTTAACAACCACCAATCCGCGCTGGGCCTGCGTGGTAGTTTATGGCCCGTTCTCCCAATCCATCCATAGGGAAGCCTCGTACCACAGAATAATACAATCTCGTACTAATACACAAATGTTGAACAAATTTCCACGAGCAGGATTTGAACCTGCACCCTTCTGACATACCGGGTCAGGTGCTCTTCCAATTGAGCTATTGAGGTTCTAACCAGCCCGCCGAAATTATTCAACACTATTTACTTTTTTTACTTTGAAAGCCAAAGGCGCCTATTCAATGTCAACAACTACCGTCATTAACATCTGATCATAATATTTTTACAAATACTAATGATCAGTTAAGAAGTAGGCAAGCTATTTATAAAAAGTTATTTGCGTTAAAATTATATAAACAAAACAAAAACATTTTATAACCTCGTACCCCAGCAGTGGGAACATAAAATGAGCTGATGATGATGAGTTATCATTCGTACAAGAATAAGCATTAAGTTACGTATTGTTCCAGCAACGTATACAGCTAATGTGCCCCGCGACTCTTGCCACAAATCACGGATTAAAACCTGCATCTGCGCAATGGAGCACGTTCGCTTTCAAACACGTACCGCACATCACTTTTTTGTAATAGTTATCGCTACTATAGCGGTTTAAAAACGTTCATTTTATTTAATAAATCGATATAAAAGAAATTACCTACCTATTTGTTTATTGCACTTAAAGTATACGTATCACTTTCAATCAGTAATAATACGAAACGTCAACGTGATCGAATGCCAAAAAAACTCGCACTGGTCCGATTCTGTAAGTTTTCCTTAATACAATTTTGTCAAAATTAAAATTATATCTGTTCTTATTCCTAAATTATAATACTACAATTTATTAGTCCTCAAAAAAAATTCAATTCAAAATTTTACAAGGTGTTTTTTTGAACGTCAATTCAAAGCCATGACTTCGTAAACCCTACGGTGGAGACCCGGCAAGGGCCTAAATTTTATTACAAAATTTACAATCAAAAATGTTGCAAGATAGTGACATTTACCCATACCGTATTACTTTTACCATATACCGTGGGTAGACTAATAATGCCGATACCCATATGTATATTATAACTAACGGTCCGTCCCTGCTTCGCACGGGTGGTCTTTTTTTATTATTATTTTTTTATAGTCTATTTGTATTTTTGTATCTTTGGTTTGTAACGAATAAACTCAAAAACTACTGGACCGATTTAAATAAATATTAAAATTAATAAAAAAATATTTTTTTAAATAGGTCCTGTAGTTTTTAAGTTTATTCGTTACAAACATACTTATATACATACAAAAATATAAAGGTTTCTTCTTTATAATAATATTAGTATAGATGTGTAATTGGGTAAATAGTTTCAGTTTTCATGTTCAAGTTTCAGTCAGTTGTATGTAGATTGTTGGTATCTAAATAATTTATTGCACACATTATATTTTTATATTATAAAAGTTATAACAATATTTTTCGCAGTACCATAACCTACAACAACACTCAGAGAAAATACAAATTCAATTGTTTGTCGGTCACACAACGTTTTATTATGTTTATGCTTAATTTACTAAGCGCTAATATAGCATTCTAATGATGATTTTTTTTTTAAATCGGTCCACTAGGTTTGAGTTTATTCGTTACAAACCAAAGATACAAAAATACAAAGCTTTCCTCTTTACAGGATGTTTGGTAATATGTATATATTCCCAAAACATACCCATGTTAATAACATGTCGATATAATACTATGCCAACGTCAGAAAAAGGAAATTGTAAAAAAAAAATTTCGTCTCTCCATACAAAATAACCTATCAGCTGATCGAGTTAGTGCTGAAAGTCGATTTTTTTTTCAATTTCCATTTTCTGACGTTGGCATAGTATTTTAAAGACATGTTTATATGAGTACGTTCATTCTTCTTCTTGTTCTATCTCAAATAAGGCCAAAAATAAAAGAAATAAATAAAGTTTATTTCGAACATAGGTTAACATTAGCCCAGAAAACACTTTAAAAGTTTGATTTACAATCAAACGAAGAAATCGTCAGATGAGTAACCTCGAGCACTTTAATTTTTCTCTCTTTTTTAATTAACGAGTTAATCCAATTGAAATGGGAAACGGAGTGAGGAATCTTGTGTCGATCCGTGGAATTATCGAATATTTTATGCAAACTGGGCGTGCTAAAGTCCGCACAATCTTTTTGAATTTTATTATAAAAACTTTGAGAATTCTTCTGTGGTTTGATGGTTAGATTAGAGACTTATTGGTGGCTACCATCATCTGTGATCATAACTACAACGGTTTGTTGCTTTGTGTTCCGACAGATAGAGATAAGATAGCCAGTTGCACCTTCGACTTTATTGTCAAATAACATTGAAAGTGATTTTCATATTAGCAGGTTTTTCTAAATTACAGCTTTATCGTTAAATAATATTAAAAATTATTTTGATATTAGCATGTTATTCCATTATTTTTGTTCAATCCTGACCTGTTTTGGTTTCTGTTTCTTTCGAACCATGTCAACTTGATGACCAAGAACAATGTATGCTGGACCTAGAGTTGTCACTTTTCAATTTTACTTAGCAACAAACAACCTCAATATTTCGGCCATTTTGTGCTTTACAGGTATGTTCATAATTTTCCGGGGTTAATTCAGCATTATAGAGATATTATCAAACAACCTGTATAAAAGCTAATTACTCACTTTTACATAGATACAAAAAAATTGTACATTCTGAAACATACCCATATAATGTCAAATGCCAGCTTATTTAACTGTAAATATTTTTCATTTCTTTAACGTAGGTAACCACGGGTTTATTTTAATACCCACGCCTAAGTTTGGCATTTATGATAAATTTAATTGTGATTCGAATGAAAGGCGAGTGCGTGGTGGATCCTACGCTATTAGCGACTTTACAGCAACTTTCATTGTTTAGTGTGCGGCCATTACGTTTTACGGAGCTACTGTTTTGACGGTCGGGCGGTGTAAGCGATAGGAGGTGGCACCAAAATTTAAAAAAATATGCAATACAGCTTCATCATCATTATCTCAGCGAAAAGACGTCCACTGCTGGACTAAGTCCTCTCCCAAGGATCTCTGGCTCAAGTTTTGTGGTGCTTGCATCCAGCGGCAGGCCGCGACCTTTACCAGATCGTCGGTCCACTTTGTTCGTTCGTTTCGGCAAACGGTCTTTTAGCCAAAAGTCTCGATCAACACCTAGAGAGGCTCTCGCTGAAAGGTTGGGTCAAGGGTCAGTTGCAAAAGGCAGTACTCCTTGACACGACCCGTATTGCCAGGAGGTTCCTCACTCTGCAGCCCTAACCACTGATAGCTTGGGTCTATCCCCGCTGCCGGTGGCAACCTAGGTTAAGTTTTTTTATAATATTTTATATTGTAAATAAGTTTTTATATAAAATATTGTAAAAAAAAATCTTAAGAAATATGTTTAATAAAGTGAATAATAATAACAACAATAATTGGTTTATTTTCGAGAATATGGTTTATATTAGAGTGTCAGAATATATTCATATATATTCACCATAAATTTATAACAATAAGAACAATAAAAGTGAGTCTTATACCCACTTACATACATGTTATGTTTGTTACAAATTTACCTTTTCTGTGAAATATTAAACTTACTACATAATTACAATTTAAACTAACTTAGAATTTCCTTTAAAAATATTCTTTCGTGTTGTAAAAAGAATGAGACATAAGAATATTTTTAAGCTGCCTTTCAAATTTACTACCCTGGAGGTGTTTGATGCAGTTTGGCAATTGGTTATACACTTTAATGGCCACAATAATACGATCCATTTTTATATAGCGTAAGATGCGCTGGGGATAAGACCAGGTCGTTACCGCGACGCGAAAAGTAGCGACTAGGCCTATCTTCTATCTTTTGGAAGTAGTGAGCATGTTTCCTCACAAGCCGGCATAGTTCAAAAATATAAATAGAAGTAACTGTTGAAACTTGGAATTTTGCAAATAACATTCTTCATGTGTCTTCTACCTGCTAGAGCTATGATTCTAAGACATCGTTTTTGCAAGTTGCATTTTGCAGTTGCAGTTTCGTCAGTAGCGTTACCCCTAAGCACGATGCCATATCCTTTCCAGGCCGCAGCATATAACAGAGAGCATTTGTGGAGAGATATGACTGTGCCCTAATAAAGCATTGTGATCACTTGTTTTTTTTATATTAACGGGTAAGCACAGTGCCTTGAGCTCACCTGATGTTAAGTGATGATAAGGCCAAAGATGTAAGCGCACTTCACCCGGGATCCTCAACTAGTGAGGTACTGGCTATCTTATCTCTAGCTGCCGGAACACAACAATGCTACAAACATTGATGTTATGGCGACATATTTAGATAAGATGGTGGTAGCTAGCCAGGCGGACAAACAAGCCCTACCACCAAGTAAACAGAGTACACAAACATGTACCCCCCGCTGGGAATCGAACCCGGGACCTCTGGGTCTAAACCGGTGGTCTTAGCCACTAGACCACAGAGGCGGTTAAAACAGAGTTAAAACAGACTTGTTGGTCAAACAGAGCGTTTGATCTGTTTTAATGGGCGGATAAGTAAATTGCAAGAAAATTCTGTATTTCACTAACATTCATTAGTAATACCTACCAACCCTGTTATCTAAATAAATACAATTATTATTATTATTATTATATTCGGCCATCGTCAGCGTGGAAATATTGTGCAACTTAAATTGCTTTGTTGAATAAGCTATAGTTAAATTATAGTAATATGACAACGGTTCAGATTACTTCTTGGCATTCGCATTTGTGCACATTTTTATAGCATGTTCCAGAAAAAATAAAACCCTCTATTGGTGTTAGTCTTTAATCCGGCAGAGATTCGCCTTACAAAATGTTTCGCAGCAGAATGAGAGCGAATAATGATAACAATTCGTTTTATAGAGAAGTCACAACCATAGACTATGTATAATATTGGGAACAACCATAGACAGTGTATGATACTGGGTCAAAACTACTGATAAAGTTAATACAATGATAATGATGATCAAAATTTAATGTAATTTATATGTAATCTATATAATCCTATATCTAATCTATATATATTTATAATAATCCAATAAATTAACTCATTATTAATCAAATAAATCAATGATAATTATGTTGGCGCTAGTAGCGGATGTAACAGCTATGATGCCTTCTTCATAGACCAGAAGCGGTGGCGGCATTAGTAGCGGATGGTAACAAGCAACATGCCACTTCGAAGACAAACAATTAATAAAAATAATGACACATCATTTCACAATGCTTTGTTTAATGTTTATAAGCTACATCACGTTGATCTTTTTTAATTCTTTATAATATATAATTTAATAATATAAAGCGGTACCATTATGCATTTTTTTAAAACCGCTTCATCCTCATGTATTGGACCCACCAATCGTCGCGACAGAGTTACCATTGTTGATGATTCACTAGGCGTGGATCCAAAGTCCTGGAGTGTTTAAGGCTGGTCTTTAACCGGTTCACAGTTGCAATAACGTCGAATATCGCCCAGCAAAGGCTATCAAAAGAGGCAGCAGGCCAAAGTTCAGGTGGCTGTTTGAAAATAAGCCTTAAAATTAAAACGTAGAGCTTAAATTTGATATTTTGACATTAACATGGTGTAGTAAATGTAACGCCTTTGTTTAAATGCTCTTGGAAAGTATATTGTAAGTTAATTGAGTTTCCGGCGGTGGTGTCGTACGTACACTCGCGAGCATTAATATGTAAACAATGTAACTCTTAATACAATGGAATAAGAGTCAAAAGTGTTTACAATGTTCGTGACCATACGTCTGTCTTAAGAAATCAAATCCTGTGAGAAATGTAATAAAAAATTAAAGTCATGTATTTGAGGTATTTCAACGTTTTTCTTTGTGGCTTAGTCCACAGTTGTCTCAGACCCATAAGCAGCGGGTTCGATGCCCACCATAGGTGTAAGAATTAGTAAAGTAAATATTTTATTAGCTTTGATTCTAAGCATAAGGCTTGTTGGAGTCTAGGTCAAAATTCAAAATCATTTATTCAGTTTAGGCTACAAGTAGCTCTTGTGAATGTCACTATGCCATTGGTTCGTAAGTCTACTCTGGGCGGGAGATCTTGTACTGAGAAGAACCGGCAAGAAACTCAGCAAGTGTCCAGCTCTTTTCTCCCTTACAGCGTCAAAAATATTGGAAAATGCTATATCATAGCAGGACACTTTCCATTACAAATAAACACAAAATTATAGAAGACAACCACAACATGCAAAAAAAAACTAAGTTAACAAATTTACATCAGGTAAAAGTTTCAATTTCCACAATGTCATACAGTACCACTACAGTACTCTAAAAAAAAAAATTGGTTAAGAAAAACCAAGTCAAACTAATAAATAATAAATAATAAGTAATAATAATTTTTAATATTATTAGTAAATAATATTAAAAATAAGATAAGTATGCAAGAGCAGACCAGCCTAGGTCAGCCAGGTCTAGGCAAGGCATGCCTTGCATATCCTTATCAATAATTGTTGTTAAGTGGTAATCTTCGATCAAAACCAATTGTCGATCGAAGTTGGAAATTCATCATTGTCGATCAAATTCAATTTATTGAAATTATTCTTCATATATCGTACCAGGTTTATTTTAATCATAATACAAATCGCCCAAAATTACCTTTAAAGTTAAAATATACTTTATACAATGTCCATATTTATGAACGGTTCGATATGCAGTACCATAAACATGGTTTTCTTTGAATACAGCTATCTAATGACTTGTCTTGACTGACTGATTCATCATCGCCGAGCCGAAACTACTGAAGCAAATAAGATGAAAATTGGACTTTAAGTTAATTGAGTGACGTAACTAGCCACTAAGAAAAGTGGTTACAGAAAACATCCCCGAAGGAGGTCAAATAGGGGGTGAAAGTTTGTATGAAAATCCGTCAGCTTTGAAGTAAAATACATGAAAATTGGTATTTGGCTTTTTGAAATGAAATTAAGAATGACGTGTCTCAGGAATTTTATTTATTTTCCTTTAAGGGAGTAAAATAGGGAAGAACGATTTTTGGGGAAATCGCTATTTTTAAAGTAATAACTATAAAATGATGATTTTAATCGATAATTAGATTTTTCAATAAAAATAAAGAATGGCGTGTTTCAAGATTAAGATCATCCTTATGATTTTGACGGGTTTTGACTTTTATTACAAACAATCACTATTCCACGTGAGCAAAGCCGCGCGCGAGCAACAGCTAGTTTCCTATAAATCGCGATCCAATGAATATTGTAACAGAGTTGACCGCTGCGCTATTTTCTGAAGGACTTTGTCAGCCATTGCGATTTATAAGACCATGGATTGTCAGTATTATAACATAAAAAGAAAAACGAGCATTCAATGTACTAATTAGCAAAGATCGGAATGAAGGGACTTAATATAGTCTAGTATTACCTAGTATAGCTCGAGCTTTCTAAGGCTGGTTAATTTTTCTAATAAAAAATTATCTTATAACTATATAAGTATCTCTCTATCCAGCTCTTCGTGTAACATTTTCAACCTAAAATTCCGAAGGTTTTCTTTTTCGTCGATTTGACAAGATTGATTTCGAACTGTAGACAGATTGGTAAGGTATAAAGGCTATTTTCGCCGAGCCAAAAGACAAGTACAGCTACCAGCATTACCATAAAACAATTCGTAATGCGTCACGCGATGCCAAATTGTGAATAAGTTAAGTCGAAATGCAATGATAAGCGCGGGCCTTCAGTCGGAAATCAGCTATATATAGGGCTTTTAACGTGTCAACTCGGAGAAGTCAATTTTTGAACTTTGAATTTATTTAATATAATATGTGCTTCGGAAAGCACGTAAGGAGGACCTCGATGGCGCCCGGGCTGCGAGCGCTGAGGTTAAGCAACTTTCGCAAAGGCCGGTCATCGGATGGGTGACCAAATATTTTTAATTCGAGCTCCTCCGTGTTTCAGAAGGCACGTAAAGCCGTTGGTCCCGCGGCTGCATTCGCAGTCGTTAACAACTACCAATCCGCACTAGGCGTGGTGGTTATGACCCGTTTTCCCTATTCATCCATAGGGAAGGCTCGTGCCCCAGTATTGGGGACATAAACGAGCTGATGATGATGATGAAGGTACGTAATGCCGTTGATCCAGACACGGCAGTTGCGTGGGACTCTTCTTCTAGCAAAGTATTAAAATCCCTACTCACATCACCATCGTCTGTAAAAAGAAAAGAAAAAAAAAAGCCCAATTCTAGGGAACAATCTAAAATTTTACCGTTTAAGCATGTCTAACACATGATTGAACTTGTAACAATTGTGTTGTATGCAGGTAGTGGGTACCTATAAGTATTTTGTTTGTAAATTACATAGTGGTATGGTACATATAAATAAGGCGTTATTTCTTTGTAAATTACACTTTTAATATTTTAGCATATTCTTGTGTAATTGCTTTGTTGGTTACCCAGTAAAATCCCCCTGGTTGCTTTTTAACAGAACTTTGTCACACATTTAGTCTAGTGCACACCGAGCTATCACCTAGATAAGATTATTGAAGGGATTTGGTGAGGCGCCAATTCTAACACTACCATCGGAAGTACTCTTGAACCGCATATACATCTCGCATTCGGTAATATCGCGAATTCAAGTGACCGTGACCGGATACGCTGCCATCTTGGATATCTTTAGTAGCGTTATTATAAGCTATCATTTGGTAATTCATTATTATTATTAAGTTATGAATTATTAAGTTTTGTTAGATATTTACCCAGTTTAGTTGAAGGAAGGGCAGGAAATATATATACTTTTAAATGTTTTTCTACTAAATCATTAGCAAACTTGACAAACAAAATTCTTACACTTTGTATTAGCGTAGTACCACACGCGATTTTTTTGACATTTGGTGTTCTATTGCATTACACCCTGTTATTTCACTGGATTGGACTGGAGCCTTCATACCGGAACACAGCATGATGCATTAATGAATTTACTGATGTAAAGCAAACTTGGATATAATTATTTTATCTCTTTTTTTAACATGTTGTCTGTTGTGATTGTCCTTTATATTTCGTGTTTTTATTTGTGATGGAATGTGTCCTTTTATGATAAGGCATTTTCCAATATTTTTGACGCTGTAATGGAGAAAAGAGCTTGACAGTTGCTGAGTTTCATGCCGGTTATTCTCAGTACAAGGTCTCCCGCCCAGAGTAGACTTACGAACCGATGGCATAACGACGTTCATAAGAGCTACTTGTAGCCTTAACTGAATAAATGATTTTGAATTTTGAATTTTGAGCAATAGAAGACGCTGAAACGCTGCCTGGAGGTAGAAAATCGAGACCTCCTACCTATACTTCTATTTAAAACGTGTCTCTGTACCTTGATTTTTAACAATATTAGGACTATGGATATTATTTCAGAACCAGGTCTCTAAGGCCTTTAAATGTATGATTTAATATATTAGACTCAAGGTCCTGTCATATCGTGTCTAATTAATTAAACATCATAATTTTTGAAGACTTTCTGAATTGTTTGAAAGCAAATACCCGTCAGTTGTATAGCAATGACATGAATTTCCTCAAGTGTCAAAATTTTGTAGTCTAGAAGATACATTTTTTTCCAATTTATAGATCTTATATAACAACAATAACACTTTTAATACTTAAAAGGAGGTTCTCAAACTTTAAGTAATTGATTGAGACAGTAAAAACAATTTCCTTTTTTTATTAATATTAAATTATATTTAATTTGTATATATTTAACTTATAAAATTAAATTAAATGTAAATGTTTTGTTTATTACAATACAAACAAACATAATTATATTAATTGGAATCGATCGGAAGTTAAAGGTATTGTGATAACTTTTCCTTACATTTCTTAATTGGCTTGGGAAATTTGCAAGCTTCACCCTCTACTAGGGCACTTCAAAGTAAAGAGGTTCTAAGAAAACTTGATCCTTTTACGCAAATAACTAGATAATAATCTAATGATCACTTCCGACTTCCACCGTTGCCTGACACAGTCCGGTTTCGAACGAACTTGCTTCGTCAGAGCTAAATGGCGGCCATTTTGATATTATCTCTCCTTTGATAAGTTTATTTTGACAATGAGCCGATAATCTCATTGTATTAAAACTCTTTAATGAAGTTTCCTTTTTATGGAAATAGAGTTCGGTTTAAGAAGCTTTATTTTTTACCTTGAGGAGTTGATACGCAGCCTGACCTTTCTTTCTTTAGGGTTCTGTTTATTATGTATCTCTTATATACACTCCTATATATATTTAACCTATTTATTTTCCAGTAAAAAAAAACGTTTCTTAAAAAAAAACTATTCTGTTTTTTTTTACACATTTATTGACGGTTGAATTAAAATTATAATTATAATAAAAATAGTTACCTTAAACTGCGGAAACCTGTACTGCGTAAGGCCGTACCGCACTTGACTAGTTTTTATTTTACATTTCAAAATTGTATTGTTTATTAAATTGTTATTATATGTGTCCCAACTTTATTATTTACTATATGTTATTAATCATATCTTAAAATAAAGTAAAAAAAAGGACAAATCTCTTATAATATTTTTCAAAGTTAAATAAATTTATTGTCTTATAATCTACTATTCACAGGATCAATGCTAGAAAAAACGTCTGCATATCAGTGTTAAAACAGTAACCTAAAAAACTCTTATAAACCTCTTGTGCAACTACATCAGCGTCTAAACGTAAAATTAAAATGCTGTTAAATAAGTATGACAAAACAGTGCCTCAAAGTAGTGAAATTGTCCATTTAACGTAGCAAGCTTAGTGTATTCGCGTGTTGTTGTTGAAAATCGTCATAGCGTTGGTCAATTATGTGCTGAAAATAGTCAATTTATTGTACTCATTTAGTTGTGGACAGTTGAGATATTGTGACTTTGTTGTGTTAATGGTGTCTGTGTTGTGGGAGTGTAAACAACATGAATACAGTGCAGAGCACGGGGGGCCATGGGGGGTCCATGAAGAAGGACCACAAGCATGAGCAGGTAAGCTTTCCTCTCTTATCCTTCTTATAGACATGTTGTGTAGCTATAAGTGGTAATACTGTATAGAAGAGGCTTAACACCAATAACACCAAGTGGTCTTATAGTAGTTTTAGTAGCGTTCTCGTTCCAAATTTGCTGCAATGGTTAGGATAATGCAATTGGAAAAAATTGTCTTCGCTAAAGGTTGCCTGCGACAGATTGCTGGTATGTCGCGTGGAGCTGTCTATCAAGTGAAGCAATTCTCATGTTACCTGTGACTCCCTGGACCGTGAAATTGGATTAGCTGGGAATCTAGGGATCTTATGTAATGGAAGGCAGTAATTCAAAATTGGTGAAGCCCGATATTTACCGGCTTCATGAAACAAAATATTTAAAAATAACTTTATGAGCTCAAAGCATTTGTTTGTGTGTGTGTGATGGTGTGTGTGTGTGATGGTGTGTGTGTGTGTGTATGTGTGTGTGTGAGGGTGTGGGGGTGTGTGTGTGTGTGTGTGGTTGGTTGGGTAAGTGGGTGGGTGTGGGGCGTGCGTGCTTGCTTTTATTTGAGAGAGTTTGCATTAAAAAAGCAACATGACATATGTTGCTTTTTTAGCCTCACCGGACTTTTTTGGGACTTTAAAGGGTTTCTCAATCCGTGATCATGATCAAAACACCGTTAGAGGGTTTCTAGAGGGAATGGCATCAAGCAAAGTGTGTCACCCTTCCTTGCTAGCTTTTCTAAGGGGTTCTGAAGATCGGGAGTGGAACAACCCGAGGGTGCCTCAAAAGGGCGCCACGGGTTGACCGGGTCGTGGGAGTTGGGAGCTGCATCCAGGGAGCACTTGGCATAGAGTGCGTGTGAACCGGGTGTCCGTACTCTTGTTCTCGATTTCGGTGTCTTGGCGGGATCGCGTGCGTGCGTGCGTGCGTGCGTGCGTGCGTGCGTGCGTGCGTGCGTGCGTGCGTGCGTGCGAGCGTGCGTGCGTGCGTGCGTGCTTGCGTGCGTGCGTGTGTGTATGTCTGCGTGTGTTTTTAGTATGTTATGTTTCATTCACATACGTACCAATTACCTCGTGATATCCGCATCGATCCAACTCCCTGACGCTAACAAGTAGCCGACAAACTATTTTTACTTACAACTTCAAACAAATATCCAAAGTTGGCCGGCCCGCCAGCGAACTACTTCCAGGAGTGGATTGAATCCGCCATGCGTGTAATTGGCCGACACGTGGGGGCGTTTATCAGCTCTCGACAAATAACATGCACCGAATTTAAGAAATCTTGTTTAAAAAATAGATTTAAATATCTATAAGTCATAATTTAAAGAACAGCTATACAAAAGGCTTAAAAGTATATTTTTTTTTATAAGTAGCTCTTCAGATAAAAAAAAATTAATGAATAAAAAAATATATCTTAAAAAACTATGTTTATCTAGTCTGATGTGATTACACAGAAGAAAAAACAGTTTGGTATTAATATGCATGATTTGGTAACAACCACAGATATTTGAATTCTGCGCACTGTGGTAACGACATTCAACTTTGACGATCTTTGATGATCTAATAAATTGACTTAAAACGAAACGTTTAAGAAATAACTTGTTTCTTGTTTGGAAATTATCAATGAAGGTATGCATACTCGACTGAACATTCCAGATCGCTTTTATCGTCATAAACATTCATTACATAGCTTAACTAGCTATTACAACTTGAGCGGTATTATTAACATACATTATAATTTATTGTTTATTTTTACAAACAAACCTCGTGGAGATCGGTAAAAACAGCCTATTGGCACGCAACACCAAGGATTTTACTTGCGCTTTGCCGACCAAGAGGTCTAAGTAATTGTGTATTGAAGCTTAGTGACTGTATTGGTACTGTATTAGCTGCAGGACCGATAACCACTGGGGTAGACGTGTTCTTGAGTGGAGACCGCAACTCGGCAGACGTAGTAGGACGCCCTCCGTCGCGGTGGAGCGACGGTATACGCAAACGCTGGCAGCGGTTGGTTGAGAATAGCCGAAGATCGGGCTCAGTGGCTCGATGGCGCTGTGGTTAACGCTCTCAATCAGCGTTTGCTAAGGTTAAGCTTTCGCAAAGGCTGGTCATCGGATGGGTGACTCAAAATGTATCATGTCGAGCTCCTCCGTGTTTCGGAAGACACGTTAACTGCATTAGCAGTCGTTATTAACCACCAATCTGCACTAGGGCCGCGTGGTGGTTTATGGCCCGTTCTCCCTATCCATCTATAGGGAAGGCTCGTGCCTCAGTAGTGGCGACATGTGAAGAGCTGGTGATGATGCTCAGTGGCATGCATTAGTAGAGGCCTGTTTTCAGCAGCAGACTGGTGTAGGCTGATTATGATGATGATAATGACAGTCCTGGTCCTGGACAAGCAAAGGTATGACACCTTTGCTTGTCTTTGCATCTGGACTTTGCTTCTGTTTAACATCAGGTGGAGACGGAGACAGAGATGGCTGGACAAGGGTCTTGATGGTTGCATGAGGGACTGGCATAACTTTGCAGGGGATCGGAGGACGTGAAAAAAGTGTAAGATGGCCTTCGTGACACACTTGTGTGCGTGGAGGAGGATATCTAAATATGATGATAATTTTTTGGTCACCCATCTGATGACCGGCCTTGGCGAAACTGGCTTAGCTTCAGAATTTGCGCACAGAGAGTGTTTACCACTGCGTCATCGTGCTCCTCCAGCGCAGACTATGTGATGCCAATTATAATGCGTATATCTCAATAATATTATGATGGATAATTATATCTCCTTCCTAGCCGATTCCGGCTACAGGGACCGCTTTTATGGGCAGCCGTCACGGAGGTTCTGTTGATCTGCCCTTTCGTGCGCTCGCAAGTGACTAATATAGCCAATTCTTGCGAGAAAAGTGCGGTCACACTCAGGGCAGGTCAAGATTCCACCGCTACAATTGTAGGAAATAGCTGCAGGTGGTCGGGTTTTGAGCTCATTACGTTTAAAGACCAGCTCTTCTACACGTTTACCCTCGAAATCGTAGATCTTCTGCTTAACAATATATATGTATATTCATATACTAATTTGGTGTAATATGCAAAAGTGATGTTCCTATGTTATGAATGTATATGGTGTGATTGGACCAAATAAAGATTTTTTGTAACTATTTCTATTTCCGTTTTCTATTTCTATTTAACGAGGCGAGATTGATTAATGTTTTAATAATAATATGATAAAGCCTCCGGTGGCAAGAAGGCTGGCAGCTACCTCTGCCAGCGTATTAGCTTGGCAATCCAGTGGGGCAATGTTGCCAGCATTCTTAGGACCGTTCCCATGAGCCCACAGTTTGGAGACATCTTTTATTTATAGGTCTTTAGCTTTTTAATTATCTAATTACTTTTCTCTGATTTTTTCAAGTGAAGTTATGTTACGTTTCCTTTTGTTGTGTATATAGAATGTTGTGATTTTTTTTGTATACTTACATATTTCTTAATAATAATATGATGTACGTATGTGAGTAGTCATATTATGATGTCCTCGTATATGTCTTAGTAACATTACGGTTGCGTGCGTTACGAGCTTACCATAAATCAGATAAGTATTTGTGCTATTTCTTGTGAAAAGTAGGCAACACAGATTTGTATGAAGTAAGAATGAAAGCACGCGATATATTGTGCCGATAATTCTTGTCAAGTTTGTTATTGATATGTCGTTCGTTTTGTTATTAATCGTTACATGTGCCTTCATCTCACCTGATTTTAAGTGTTGAAAAGGTTGAAAGGTCAAAGCACACTTTACCCGGAATCCTCAACTACTTACGCAGTTTATCTTACCTCTAGTAGATGTGTTGTGTTCCTGCAGTTAGAGATAAGATAGCCAGTGCCTTAGTAGTTTTTTTACTTGATATTTTTTATATGAGACAACATCACATACATTGATCTGATCCCAAGGTAAGTAGCTAAAGCACTCGTTATATGGAAATCCAGAAACAACGACCACCCAGACCCGACAATATCGAAAAGATCGTTTTCGACATTGATCCTAGCGGGAATCGAACCCGGAGCCTCAGCGTTAGCGCCGCCCAAAGTCTGACGTGCAAGCCACTCTGCTACGGAGGACGTCACTCAGTGGCAAGAGTTCAGGGATTAAGCAGAATATTATATATTTATATTGATTCAAAATTGAAATTAGGTCTCCTTGTAGATCGCAATCGCTTACTTGCCTCTAGAAATGGTTTCAAACAACACAATGACATGTGATGTGTCGGCGCGACTCCCTGCGTGGGCTTGTTGATTAGCAAGCGACGCCTAGTTCATTAATGCGAACTAATTAGGTCACGTGGCCGTCTACGCTATAATATGCATACATTATTTAAATTTAATACGCAGCGGATATACAGGATGTCTTCCTGGAAATATGTGAACATGCACATGAAAAGTGCTACATCACATGCCCGAGATCACAAAACAAACAGGAACCTTCTAGGTCTTCCTAGAATTAGCTTCACACATAGAACCCTTGCGCGGAACAGCCCGAGCGCAGCTGCTGCAGGTTGCGAGATTCTGGCCGCGGGAGGTTGTTTGGGTTGGTATGAAGTTTGCCTTTTGCAGTCTCCTTATTTTGTGCCGAGAAGTTCAATTTTTTTTGTGGCAAAGAAAAATTGCAAATTTCAACCTTAAATCCAGCTGATACATTATTCTTGGTCGTCTACCTCATGATAAAAAAAACGAGTGAGCCTTACAGTAGTCGCATATGATGTGTAACATTTGACATCTCACCTTAGTAACAAGCAATTTTAACATTATATTCTGAAAAAATGGGTCAGGTATTACATCATTTTATAACTATAAAATAAATGCAGTGAATACTCGTTATAAGACATTTGACATATCGAAATGACCTTTGATAGTCTAATGACACAATTATGTCACATATTAATAATATGTCATGTTCATAATATCGAGTTTAAATTTTCAAAATTGCGCGCGCTTGCGCGCTTCCACGACTTCCTGTCACACTGTTACACCTACTTCCGTCACATTTCACGAAATCACTCCCACAAATCCTACTAATATTATAAACGCGAAAGTTTGTAAGTATGAATGGATGTTTGTTACTCTTTCCGTAATAACTACTGAATGGATTTCATATACAGACCATGAACCAGACCAGCATATAGGATACTTCTTTTTTTTTTACTTTTTTTTTACTGTAGTCTTCGCGATCGAAGTCGCGGGCAACAACTAGTTGTATATATAGATAGCGAGTGGAAATATGTTACATATCAAAAATTAAAGCATGTATGGGTTAAAGATAAACAAAGTTTGTTGTTATTTTTTCTGTAATTAAATAGATTAATAAACAAAATAATGTAACAAACATTTTTTTTTTGTTTTGTATGGGAATGTATATCTTTCTTTTAGTTGATGGCTTCGTGCGATTAGCACATTTAGCCAGTGTCAAAGTAATTTTTCTTACAAGTAATACATAAATATACAATACTTCCTTCCAGTCAGTATGATGATGAATGATAATAAAAATGAGAAGTGAGAAATGATATACCCCCCAACCCCTCGAGTATCTCAGTAAAGATGTGGGGCTTTACTAATTCCTCGGCGGCCTTCTTGAGAGAATTTGAAAATTAAAGTTGCACTGTTTTGTTTCATTTGCCAACACTCATGCACACTTACGAACACTTAACGGTTAATAATCCACCATTATTTCACATTAATATTCGACATAACACCAATTTTAGAAAATAAAACAAAACCGCAGACATGACTCTTCACTTTCCCGCCAAGAAGTCCCGAATGTATATCTTCGTAAATATGATTTTGCATATTATCACAGTGTCTTTTTTATTTGGTGAAATGTTTTGGGATTATACACTTTTTCTGAACAGTCTGTATAGCGCTATGTATGCATAGCCCGGGTTTGTCTGAACGCGCATTTCGCAAGCGTGGTGATAGAGCCCATCAATTTAAGTGTAGTTAGTGATGACTTGATTTCATCGGTGCCTTTGCCCAACATAGGGACAGTGTATACTCTATTTATTGTACTTACTTACTGTATAGCGCTGACAGCAACAACTAATAAAGTGATCCGATCCGAACCCTTCGGAGAATCTAGTAGGGCACGGGGACGCGCACTTGTGCGCGATGCCGTTCCCTCTAGATAACCTCTGAAGGTGATTCGTTTCACACGGCTTGAGGGACCCTTTACGTTCCTCGCCGCCCCCAAAAAGCCCGGTGAAGCTGAAAATACCGCAGCGGCAATCAGCAATCTCTCTCCAAAAAAAAAAAAAAAAAAAACTAATAAAGTGATGGGCGGTGCAATCCACGACCGTTTGAAATGTTAAAACGCGTGACAGTTTTGGTTGGACGCAATCATAATGTATACTTAAACCTAGCTCAGTTTTCGATGCCAGCTTTAATTTGTAATTTGATTAACCACACACTTGTTGGAATTGCGTTTCATTGTAACAGGAAAGCATCGATACCAGTAATCGACATTTTTTCCTGTTCACATTAAAATTAACCAACTCTGTGGTCTAGTGGTAAAGACCACCGGTTTAGACCCAGAGGTGCCAGGTTCGATTCGCAGTGGGGGTACATGTTTGTGTACTCGGTTTGGTTGGTGGTAGGGGTTACCACCATCATATCTAAACATGTCGCCATAGCATCAATGTTTGTAGCATTGTTATGTTCCAGCAGTTAGAGATAAGACAGCCAATGCCTCACTAGTTGAGGATTCTGGGTGAAGTGCGCTTCCATCAATTGGCCTTATCATCACTTAACATCAGGTGAGATAACTGTGCTTACCCGTTAAATATTTAAAACAAATAGTGGTGACGATAAATGGGTTTTCATGGTACCTCATGGTACCTCATGTTGTGGAAAGGTTTACTAAAGCAGGGAAGAGACTGGCTTTCATCTCACCTGAAGGTGGAAGCTTCACCCGGTACCTCAACTATGGAGAAGCTGGCTTATTTTAACCGACGTAAAAGCAAAGTATGAGAAGACCAGGCCGTAGGAAAGTGCAACGGCAACAGCACCTCGCCGAGTGGACAATCTGAGTACTCCAGAACTTTTCCGAGCCGCAACATCGCGGGCCCAAGTGGCCATAATGATAGCCGACCTCCGATAATGGCACATAAGAGGAAGAAATACTTTTGAAATAGTTTCTTTATCGCATTTCCAAAACCTTATGAGCTGAGGGTGACTAATGCTGCGTTGCTGTCACGCTGCACCAGCGTCTGGACTCCATTTCCACTTAACATCAGGCGGAGTGGAGTCATAATATGCCGCGCTAACTGTAAAGAATGCTAGAAAAATTGTTATTACGGTGAAATACTACTTAGCTTTAGGCTACAGAGTCCGTTGTTGTACAAATAATGTCTACCTATGTTTTATTTCTATCATAAACTTATATTGTAGCCAATTCATGAAAACGTTATCTGATTTTTAAGCTTCTAGTTGTGTTTTTCTGACCGAGCTAAAAGCTTTTCAGTTGTACGGCAAGGCCACGGTTACCTTCGGAAGCAAACACTGTCCTTACACACTCTACATTCTGTGCTCTAGTCTAGATATAACCATAGCGCTTGTGGCCTAGTGTTTGTGTAAGTAAGTCGACTATTCAATGTCGACAACTACGTCATCAACATCCGATCTTATTCTTTTTTCATATAGTAAATTAATCGCATCAATATTTGCGTAAAATCATATGTAAATTTGGTAAATAATCATAAGAAGAACCACCAGTTATAACTAAATAATTTATTTTATTTATTATCCGTCAGAGTTCCCAGCATATCTCAGCAGTTACCGTTGTGCCTCAGTCCATATCCTGAGCATTTCAATCTGGAAATAAAAGTTACAACGTGTTTGATTTGTTTTTGAACTGACAACCTTTGTAGTGTTAGAGGAAATAGAAATTTGGAGGCCGAAAGAGGAGAGAGGCAAATGCATTGTAAAATCGTGAACTGGACGTAAGATGGGCCGTTCTCTGGTGGAGACTGACTGGAGGGTTTTGCCGTAACGTAACATAAATGAAACTACTTTTACGGATCTACTCGCGATCATTTCACACATTAACTTGATTTAATGTTTATCCTGACGTTTCGAACCCCTTGCAGGGTCCGCGGTCACAGGGAGACTCCTTACTCCTCTCTCCTTATGACCACATTTGATTTAGTGTGATAAACATTAAATCAAATGAATGTGTAAAATAAACGCGAGTAGATGCTTAGAAACAGTTTTATTTGTAAGTAGTGTTCGCGTAAACTTTAGAAAACAATATGTGACGTAACATGTTCGACGCCAGCATCTGCGTAGTCAGTCAGCAATGACGTATCAAACTCGCCGCGAATGGTACACACGCCTGCACATCAACCTATCTAAAACTATCAAATTACTTCAATACAATGTCAACCATCCAACCGTGTTTCTTAGGAATAAAGTTCAAAGTCTTTTGAGGAAATTTGAAAAAAAAAATAAGGCCTAATGTGCGAGTATCTTGTAATACCTGTCCCTTAGTCGGTTCACGGTGCACGGGAAGTTAAGCAGCTGATACATTAATGTCATGTATCAGGCCAGCATGCGATTTTAAAACTAAACTAACTAAAGAACTTGGGATCTAAGAGATCCTTGCCCATACCACAAAATAAGGAGACTCACAGAAAGGCTTCATATAACCCCTCGCGGACACGGGATCTCGTAACAGCTGCGCTTGGGCTGTTCCGAGATCCGTGTCCGTGAGAAGGTCTATGTGTGCATTGATCGAGCGCGGTATGTTTAAAGGGTCTCGCACCCGTTCGCCCCGCTGAAAGTAAGCTAATAATAATAATGGTGGGCCTCCGTATGTGCCCATACTAACCCGCAAAGGTTGCTGTATGTCCGTCCATTCGCTCCACACACGGGATTATACTCTCGTGTGCATGCGCAGCTCCTAGCTTCCACCACTAACATCCCCACGAAAAGGAGGAGCGACATAACTGAAAGAGAGAAAGCACTATTACAACCTTTTCGTACTTCAACTGCCATACATACATACATAGATAGATACTCTCGCCTCCTTCTCCCAACAAGGGGTATCGGAATCATCAATTTTGAGTAAACTCGCCATTAGCACAAAATAAGTAGACTGCAGAACGTAAGCTTCATAAAAACGCGCTCGACCAACGCACATAGACATTCTGCCACGGACATGGAATATGGTAACAGTTACACTCGGACTGTTCCGAGCCGTTCCGAGATCCGTGTCCGTGCGGGGTCTATGTGTGAGTTGCTCGGGCGCGGTATTTATTAAGCTTGCCTTCTGGGTTGTTGTTATTCTGGACTATTTGTAAGCAGACGGCACATTTAGCATACCTATACAAAGTAGGGTTCCGAGATGGAACAGATAACATCAGTGATTGCTAGCCGATCGCCTGATGTGCGAGGATCTTGGAACCATTGTCCTTTAGACGGTTCTTACGATATGCACAGGAAGTTGAGCAGCCGATACTTTCTTTTCACTTTCAAGACCAGCATGGGATACTCGGGTTACTCCGCTCCCCGATCCGATCCGAACCCTTCGGAGAATCTAGTAGGGCACGGGGACGCGCACTAGTGCGCGATGCCGTTCCCTCTAGAAAACCTCCGAAGGTGATTTGTTTCACACGGCTTTAGGTTTGAGGGTTTGAGGGTTCCTCGCCGCCCCCAAAAAAGCCCGGTGAAGCTGAAAATGCCGTTTGAGGCAATCAGCAATCTCTCTCTCAAAAAAAAAAAATAGTTAAGTTTTATTTTTTCCGAAGTATTTAACAAGAAAACTAAGTTTTTATTATAGAGAGAATTTGCTGACTGCCTCAGACGGTATTTTCAGCTTCACCGGGGCGGCGAGAAACTTAAAGGGTTCCTCAAGCCGTGTGAAATGAATCACCGTCAGATGTGTTCTAATGGAAAAGGCATCACGCACTAGTGCGTGTCCCCGTGCCATACTAGATTCTCCCAGGGGTTCGGATCGGATGCGAAAACTAAGTGTTGTAGAATGTGCTATAAGATAATTGTATGTATGTATTCACTCACCATATAATAAAACCTTCATTGTAGCAGATCCACAACTATAAACATAATGATTAACAAGCGGGCAAGCTACTGTTTAAGTACCTACGTTCGGGAAAATCTTATCTCTCAAGGAAAATCTAATTTCTTGTGTCAGGCAATCCCCGTGAAGTAATGACGTCATCAACTGCGTGGTCCGTAAGATTTGTACTAACATACAATTAAACATTAGGATAATCGGTTAATTAGCCTTTAGTTATAGTCAATGGAGTGTAGTTGAATGGATTGTGACTCAACAATAACTAAAGCTATTATTGCTCAGAGGTTTGAGTTATCTAATATGATTGAATGAATGTATCAATTGGTTGACAATTAATCATTCAATTACCGCGATCACAAAATGGATGGGCAGCAGCATCTCCCTGAGGTTTCCCCTTAACCTACTGCGATCGCCAACCCGCCTGCCAAGCGTGGCGATTACGGCGAATACCCCTCATGTCATTGGGGGAGGCCTTTGTCCAGCAGTGGACGTCTTTTGACTGAGATGATGATCACAAAAAATTTCTTGATCGACGGTATTCAAACTATTGATATTTAACAACGAAAAAAAAACAAAAAACCCGACTGCTAAAACAACTATATAAAAAACAAGTACAGCTATACAAAAACGAGTAAGTAAAGGTTCATAAATATGTATTATTTAGCTGTCCTATGTACGCAATTTTTTTTTAATATTTCATCTTTTTAAGTGTAGGTAAACCGCCGCACCGCACTGGGCCCGGGTGGTGGTTTAAAGCTCGTTCTTCCTATCCGTCCTTAGGGAAGGCTCGTGCCCCAGCAGGGGGGACATTATGAGCTGGTGATGTTGTCCAAAAACCCGTGATAGTCTACTAACATCAATGTTATTATATTGTTTTCTAAAGTTTACGCGAATACTACACATTGAAATGAGACCAAAAGATACTGTAAGCTCTTTCTGCGTAAAACGGAACGCACCTGATTAAATTTAAATAAGAATAAAATACAAGCTACTAACTAATTATGAGACGACCAACACCTTAGTCTCCATGTGACCACGGACCCTGCAAAGGGTTCGAACGTCAGGATAAACATTAATTAAAACTAATGTGTAAAATAAACGCGAGTAGATCCGTAATTCATTTCAGTGTTATTAGTTTAAATTTGTAGATTTTTTGCGGATTCAAATCTACTTATTAATTTAATTGCAAAGTAGCGCCTGATTACATAAATTTTGTTACTAGTAGTGTTGTGCTCCTTAACTTAGAGGTAGGTACCTAAGATTTCAAGGTTCTCGTTAGTTCGGGATTCCGGGTGAAGGGCGCTTCCACAAACCACTCAAAGGCAACGTCACTTAACATCATGAGACAATGGTCAAGGGTCTTGCAAATAAACAAAGAATAAGGTTCGAATAGTTATTCAGTGTTTTGTTCCTGTCATGTAAACGTCATTTCAAATTAGAGTGAAAGAGACAAAACACGGAATAACTTTTCGGACCGTATTCTTTGTTTATTAGTAAGGCACCAAGTGTTTCGGCCCGGCTGCATTCCGGGCCCGCGTGGTGGTTTATGGCCTGTTCTCTATGTGGTGTTTCCATCCATAGCGAAAGCCCCAACAGTGGGGATATAAAAATGAGTTGGAGGTGGTGGTGCATGATAACAGAGGCTGCGAGTCCTCTGCAGTTCCTTGAGTTATCGACAACTTTGTCTCCAACTCATATTGTACATGTCGATCTATGTAGGTAAAAGAAATTGTATGTTTTGGAACAAATAAAACGAAATTTATCATTTATTATATTTTATTAATGGATTGGTACTTGCATTGGATAAATTTTCTGCACTTTTAAAAATATAATAAGCCAAATATAATATTAAACTTAATATAAGAAAAAAAAGTAAAAAATGTCGCAAACAAAAAAACAGCTGTTACCACCTTTCTATCACGCATACATAGAGTCCGTACTACGGTACGGTTTAATTATATGGGGTAATAGCACAGACAGAAAGAGCATTTATTGCACAGAAAAAATATTATTATTGAAATTACTGTTACGGTAAGTTAAAAAAGCGTATGACGTAAACCTAAAAGATAAAATAAATATAGTTAATAATTTCAATAAATAAATTTAAAAAGATACAAACAATACAAAGTGACTAAAGAAGAAGAAAAAGAAGATATTTAAATTGGCAGAATAATAAATCATTTAATTTAAATAAATAATGTACGGGACGTAATAGCATGTTGTTAAAAAAATTTGGTCATTTGCAAAATAATTTCCGTTTTATTATTAATCAACCCATGGACAAACGGTCATGTGAAGCCGACAGTCAGTCCTAGCAGGATGCAGACGCCCTCGTAGCACAATGTAGCTCCAGCTCTCTCCAGCCTGAAAGGAACAACGAGTTGGTACAGACGCCTGCACATCAACCTATCCAAAACTCACAAATTTCTTCAATACATTTTTAACCTTACATTTAAATCATAAAGTTCAAAGTCGATTTAAGAAATTTGACAGTTTGTGGTAGGTTGATGTGCAGGCGTGTGTACACTGCAAAAACCTTTACAACATGGAACAATGTTGACATCACTTTCAAATATTGTTTTTCAAAGTTTACGCGAACACTACACATTGAAATGAAATAACTTTTATGGATCTACTCGCGTTTTAATACATTCGTTTTAATTAATGTTTATCCTGACGTTTCGAACCCTTTGCAGAGTCCGTGGTCACAGGGAGACGTTTTCCTGCGTAAAACGGAACGCACGTGATTTAATAAAATGAGGGTATAAAGGTGACTGAAAAGAAATGCACAAAACGACAAGGGTTGGTCAGGTCAAGGGTTTTGAACATAAAAGTCGCCAAAATAAAAAGTGTAATTTTTTAATTTTAATTTAATAAATACATACCCCTTTTAGTAAATTTTAATAAAGTTATTCGTTAGGTATCAAATTTATTTTAAAGCAACATAAAAAAAATAAATAGAAAACTAATAAAAATAACGATTATTTACTACGCGCGAACTCGGACTGGCGGCCGTTGACCCGTCGCGTCATCGCGCCTGCCGCGAGCGATAAGTGCCTATGCCTACGTTTACAGTGTGGCTGGAATGAGTGAGACCCTTGGACGAGTGAGACCCCATTTATTTTCCCTTTACTACTGAATTGAAATGAAGTGTCCTGCGTACTTAAAATGCAGTTAAGTCCTTTAAACTTCCATGTAGGTATTGTAAAATAAGTCAATAACACAATAAAATAACACAATTCACACATTAAAAGAAGTTACAACTATCTTTCCTTACAAATGAAAGGTCAACTGTAGGTATCTAAAGTACGACCAATGACCGAACTTCTATGTAGGTAAGTAAGTAAGTAAACAGCCTATAATTGTCCAACTGCTGGGTAAAGGCCTCCATCATTGAAATCAAGTCATCGCTACAATTTATGGGTAAATGGCTTAATCACCACGCTTGCCAAGTGCGGGTTGGTAATCATAACCCCAGGCTATGCATCGAAAAATCCGAAATACATTTTGCCCGACCTGGGAATTAAACCCGGGACCTTCGGGTATCGGGCCGAGTGCTCTGCCACTCGGCCACCGAGGCTATTACAAAATAATTTCATTACAAATGAAAGATCAAGTAGGTATCTAAAGTACGACCAAGCAACAGCCGATCGATGACGGCTAAACAGCTGTGATAAGTATTACTATTATTATTATTGTGAGTAGGTATGTACCTATGTTATGTTGTTGTTATAGGTAAGCATTATTTTATTATTCAGTCTTACCTAATAAGTCAAGTAACACTAAATTAAGTAAACAATTAATGTCTCGCATTAAAGTTAATAAATAGGTAACTAAAAATTTGCTTAATTAATAGTAGGTACTTACATGGTGTTAAAGAGCATTCCAGTTTATGTCATCCGCGTACAGCAACAACACAAACTTTGGACTATCAAACTAATGTAATAATAACAAAATAAAAGTCAAACCTTTGCTATAATTACGTAACTAAATTAAAATTAATTAAAGGAGCTACAATAACTTATTATCGACGCATCGTTTTTATTCTAATTCATCTTGTTAACAAGTTCATCACCTATTTTATTAATTTACCTACAAGTCATAAAAGACATTACACCCATTGCTTGTTAATCAAATCATTATTTGTCACTGCACTGATTATTACTTTATTCAGGTTAGAACACTAATCTGTTACTACATTAATTAACTAATACCTACTACTTATTATTAGTTCAATCGCGCATACGAAAATGCACCCCACATAACAACACAACCAACGCCGCCGCGAGGTGAGACTAGACTACCTACCTACCACGTGACAGGTATTTACTCATGTCCTACCTACAGCCCGCCCGCTCTTTTGAGCGACCAAAGACGCGTGCGACGACCAATCGCTTTAGCCGCTTTAGGGTTGCCGCTAACTATGAGCGGCGCTTTTTCGATATGAATTATTACGATTAACGATATTAATTATTTCATTTAGATCTCTTAGGATGTAAATTCAAAGAGGCTTAGAGACACTGTTGCGTCAAAAGCTGTCAGAAGCGTTGAAGAATTTCGACAGGCAGGTCTAACCAATACTATGGCCAAATTCGATGAAAAATGTTTGTAAACAAATTATTGACATTTTTTTATGCAAGTATCACTCGTATCTTGCTTTTTGAAAGAAAGACACCATTGTTAGTTGTTATCATGCGAATCTCTCTCAAGAAAAAGTAGAAATCCGAGTGACAGATATTTTCACAAAGAAATATCACTGAATAACTTGTTTACAAACATTCTTCATCGAATTTAGCCGTAGTGTGACAGAGTGGTCAACGCAACCGCCCGGATTGAAGACGACGTGGGTTCAATTTCTACATGAGGTACGGCCGTTGCTTGGTCGTACTTTAGATACCTACTTGATCTTTCATTTGTAATGAAATTATTTTGTAATAGCCTCGGTGGCCGAATGGCAGAGCACTCGGCCCGATACCCGAAGGTCCCGGGTTTAATTCCCAGGTCGGGCAAAATGTATTTCGGATTTTTCGATGCATAGCCTGGGGTTATGATTACCAACCCGCACTTGGCAAGCGTGGTGATTAAGCCATTTACCCATAAATTGTAGCGATGACTTGATTTCAATGATGGAGGCCTTTACCCAGCAGTGGGACAATTATAGGCTTTTTACTTACTTACTTACCTACATAGAAGTTCGGTCATTCATTTGTAAGGAATGATAGTTGTAACTTCTTTTAATGTGTGAATTGTGTGATTGACTTATTTTACAATACCTACATGGAAGTTTAAAGGACTTAACTGCACCTTAAGTATACAGGACACTTCATTTCAATTCAGTAGTAAAGGGAAAATAAATGGGGTCTCACTCATTCCAGCCACACTGTAAACGTAGGCATAGGCATTTATCGCTCTCGGTCTCTCGGCAGGCGCGATGACGCGACGGGTCAACGGCCGCCAGTCTGAGTTCGCGCGTAGTAAATAATCGTTATTTTTATTAGTTTTCTATTTATTTTTTTATGTTGCTATAAATAAATTTGATACCTAACGAATAACTTTATTAAAATTTACCAAAAGGGGTATGCATTTATTGAATTAAAATTGAAAAAATTACACTTTTTTTTTTGGCGACTTTTATGTTCCTCCCTTGACCTGACCAACCCTTGTCGTTTTGTCCATTTCTTTTCAGTCACGTTATATAAGCTACCAACTAATTATGAGACGACCAACACCACAGTCTTCCTGTGACCACTTACCCTGCAAAGTGTTAAACATTAATTAAAAGTAATGTATAAATTGAAATAAAACAACTTTTACGGATCTACTCGCTTTTATTTTTCAATATGTAGTGTTCGCATAACTTTAGAAAACATAAAGTATAAAATTAAGTATAAATATATAACTAATTAGCACGAGTAGAACCTTAAAAGAGGTTTCATTTCAATCACTTTTTAACTTTCGCGTTCCATTTTAATCAAAGTTTTTATAACGAGGATTAACGCAAACTACTATGTAAGTATTATAGACACGCCTTTATACCCGACGTTTCGACCAAGTTGCACTGGTCGAGGTCGCGAGATGACTCACCACTCAGTCAGCCCGCGCACAAAATTAGGAGCTGACTACCCTCAATGACACGGAATTTCACAACAGCTGACAGTTGCATCTCAATATATTTATAATTGTATAGTTTGTGTACGTTGCAATATTACCTCCTTTACTAAACATGGTGACGTACACAATTTCAATAAGATAAAACTTGTGCCACTGTTCAGGTTACAGAAGGTACTTGGTTCTTTCTTGGGGCAAGGTAGACTATTACAATAAAATACCAAGTACTGTACTAGATTTACCTTTAGATAAGTTTAAAAAACTTGTGAAGTCTTTATCACTACATAGTATAAAACAAAGTCGCTTCCCGCTGTTCCTATGTATGTATGTATGTATGCTTAGATCTTTAAAACTACGCAACGGATTTTGATGCGGTTTTTTTACTAGATAGAGGGATTCAAGAGGAAGGTTTAAATGTATAAAAACTTGCATAATATAGTAGAGAAACACTGATAATTTTAGAGGTTTCACATTTTATCATTATTTATAAGGACTAGTGGTCGCCCAGTGGTCGAAATTCAATCGTAATTTTATTAAGGCTACACGGATTGTATCCTAAGCAATGATAAATTTAAAAAGGTAGAATGTGAGTTTGGATTGGCATTGACAGATTTCGGCCGTTCCTCTTCCATTTTTGAAAAGTGTATTTATGCGAGTGTGAAATACATATACGTGTGTGTCAAATACATGGTAGTGTGTGTAATGTTAGTTTTATTGATTTAATGTATTTTTTACGCATAATTAAAAAAAAAATATTAACATTCTGCAATCCTTCTCTATATAAACTATAAGTGTGCAAAATTTCATACTCCTCCGTCCGCGCAATTTTCGTAAAAAGGGGTACAAAGTTTTTGCTTCACGTTATAATAATAATTATATAGATTACAATGTCCTCTAAAATTTTGTCGACTGTTGACAAAATCACCCTGTAGAGTTCGGTACTGTATGACATTGTGGAAATTGAAACTTTTACCTGATGTAAATTTGTTAACTTAGTTTTTTTTATTTTGCTTTTCTTTACATGTTGTGGTTGTCTTCTATATTTTTTGTGTTTATTTGTGATGGAAAGTGCCCTGCTATGACCTATCCTATGTTAATATATTGAAAAATGCATATATTCAGTAATTTTAATAATTTTAATAATTTTTATATAATCAGTAATTTTTCAGAGGCATTAGCATATTTTAACGCAGCTGCACAGTACATGACACCGTGTGGTATATTCTAGAAAGGCGGTTCTCAAGCAAGCACGGATCCGTAACATCTTTGTCACCGTGACGGATTGCGGTCTACCATCCGTCAAGGACAGACAAGTGGCTGCTGTGCGTTTTCTGCGAAACTTTTTTACTACGATCGATGGTTCTGTGGAGCCAGCTTAAAACGGATTCCTAACCCGTTCTGTCTCGCTATTGAGAACATGGAACATAAGTAACCGTCAACCTTCAAAATTAAATTGGCACAAAAATATGAGTAAAAATTAAAAGCTGTTTCGTCAGCTGCGCGTGCGCAATCAGTTGGCACACTTACTCGCATTGGTTGCCATAAGTGATTCCGTTGGTGGCGCATACTGGATCATACTCTTGTGTGCAGATGCAGGTAGGCTCCGGGGGCGGGCAGCAGTATGTTGCAGCACAGGTTAGCAGGAGAACGGAAAATGCTGATAAAGGAAATGAAGGTCGTAGTCATATCGCCTCTATGGTCTGGTTATGGGTTCTTTTGACCTAAAACCAATTGTAGGTGTTCGTGATCCCGAGCTATACTCGAGGAGAGAAGAGATAGTACTAGGTTTTCAGTTGGTAGACTTCCCCTACCATCGCCGTGCTTTTAGGGGCTGAACAAGACAAGAGGAGAAGAGTCCCACATAACCCGGGTTTGCCCCTAGCCCCGGCGTAAGCGCAAAGCATTTTATCTGGTTTGATATTAAAGTCACTAGGTCCCGTATTCTCCCTAGAACCACAACATGCTATTTTGCTTTACAAAATACAACATGGGTTGCCGGTGCCCAAATAAAAATATGTTTTTATAGAACACTATAAACTTTAATTGACTATAACAAACAAAATACATGTCTTTGGGTATTTATGGAACTTTTAGAAACAAAAATTATGCAAAAAAAACCTTTATACTAAACACACTGGGAACAAATCGGTAATCTATGCTGCGCACATTTCTTGAACACTTCACACAACGCGCTCTGCCCTTTCTGCTTTAGACTTAGGACATAAATAGCAGCGAGCACTTGAAGTGGAATGACTGGGCGGCACCTGTTACTTTCTTCTTCCCTTAAAACATTGAGCATTATAACTCTTAAAGATTGAGGTACATTTTTTACCGTATCCAAGCGACGTTTCACGCACGGTTGCACTGCCAACTAGTGCACTACCAACTAGCTTAGATTTTTCAGAAATGTTCGTCGTTTGAGTTTTTCTCCATTAATATCCATTTTTACCCAAGCATAAATCAGACGAGGGGATGTCGTCATTATCTTCTGTTTCAGATTCGGCATCCAACATGTCATCTTCATCAGGTTGTTCAGACATATATGCAGCCGCGCATCCGCAATATCCGATGCTTCGGAGTCCGACGAACTGCATTGGCTACCGTCATATTGTTCCAAAATGTCTTATATTTCGTCACTTCTTAGTTGCGGAACGTTGACGCCATATTGTTCACAGTACTCGATAAATAAATAAAAACGTAATGGGACCTCCGTCGTCAAAAAAACAGTTGCATGAATCACAACACGGGTTGCGGGTGACCCCCCAACAGGTGATTACTCAAGAACTACCGAACGTGTGCCCTTCGCAAGGTGGCACGGGCTACTGATAGCTAAAAATGGAAGGTTCTGAGATGCACAAGTTTTTATGTCTCGCAAAAATAAATAGAAAAATCAAAACGTGGGTGGTCACCCATGACCCCATGTTGTGGTTCTAGTAGTGATGTACATGGCTCGAGGCCTCCGAGTCCTTTTGTCTAGAGCTCGTTGTCGTTTACAAGGCTCGCCTCGTTTGTATGAAGCTCGACGACTCGGGAGTCTTTTTCAGAGCTCGAGCCTTTATGAGAGCTCGAGCTCTTTAAAGAGCTCGATCGATCTCGAGGCTTTTTCAGGACTCGAATATTTTTCAGCGCTTTAGTCTTTTCCTGTGCTCTAGTTGTGATAGACTGCTGATGAATATGGATAAGTAGAGGTAAACCACAATAACCTAAGTATATACGGTGCGCTTTATGACATAAGACATTCACCTTTTTGAGTTCTAATTTTGGAGTCGTCGAACAATTCGTTAATAGAATCGAGCTGTGTACTCCGAGCCCTAAGTAAAAGGACTCAAGACTTAGAGCACTCGAATCTTGTACACCACTAACTATATTATAACTTACAGAGATATTAAAGAGATAAACAAAAAGTTGAGCTTTTATTGAAGGCTCGCGTTCATTTTAAGACTTGAGTTCTTTTGAAAGCTCAAACTCTTTTGAAGCCTGGAGGCGTGGCTTTGAGAGCTCGCGTCTCGGCTAGGCTCGGGTCTACGAGCCTACTGAGCTCACTGAGCCCTGCTAATCCGCCTCGAGGCTTCAAAAGTAGAACTCGACGCCTCGAGGTTTGTACATCACTAGGTTCTAGGGTTGGCCCTAGAAGAAGACACTAAAATACATTTAATAGATACATGAAGTCGGTCAACTTTTTTTTCCTTTGTTATTATTCTTTCTTTTCTTAAATTTCACTTTTTAACAATTAAAATGTCATTAGACTAATCTAGCTAATTTAGTCTAATCTCCAATCAAATATTACTTATTATTATGCATTTTTGTGGTTGCTATATTGCTAGTTTATTATTAAATAGTTTAATCTAAAACTGTTCTTAAACGTTGGTCTTTCGATTGAGAACCGGTAACTATGATAAACAATAGTTTTGTAGCTTTACAATTAACTGTGGATAATTAATTAAAATAAAATGTAAAACTAGTTTCTTAAAACACTACATTAATACATAACCATTACATGTATGGAGTCTGTAATAAATTTAGTTAATGGCTTACCGAATAGATATTTCATGGTGCACGAGTAGCCTGCTCGCGATTAACAGCCATATATGCGCGGCCTTCATTAAATATATGCGATTAGTTTGATTTAATTAAATAATAGATAGATAAAATAATATATATATAAATAATAATTTAATGTTTTAGGGCCCTCGAAAAAATTTAAGATTAAGAAAAAAAATAGATTTAAAATTTCTGTTATTTTTTTACTTTTCTTTTACTTGTAATACAACACGACGGAAACAAAACACGGAATAACCATTCCAAGCTTATTCTTTGTGTATTTGTTAGGCACTACATTTCTAATGCGTCCTGTTTCACCCTAATAACGCTTATAACAGCTCTTGTAACTCGAAACCCTAATTTTCAGGATTAAAGCGTTTTATAAGGAACCCAATCTAAAATATTTTTCTATGAAATGTATATTTTTTATGGAAGTATATGATTTTATGCGAAGTACTTAATTTTTTTGTCGTGACATAGATAGTGCCAGTGATATTATAACACTATTTTACTAGTTATATAATTGTTTATTTGATTTTAGGGTAGCCTTTACCCAGCATTTGGACAAAATATAGTTAAAATGAAAAAAAAAAAAACAATTAAACAACAAATTAGCTGCCGATAATTTGTTGCGGGAGGACCTTGATGGCGCAGTGGCTAACGCGCCCGGTCTGCGAGTGCTGAGGTTAAGCAACTTTCGCAAAGTCATCATCGCATGGGTGACCAAATTTGTATCATCTCGAGCTCCTCCGTGCTTTCCGACGCACGTAAAGCTGTTAGTCCCGGCGGCATTAGCAGTCGTGATTAACCACCAATCCGTAGGCTTAATACCGAAAAAAAGCAACCAGTTGCTAAATTGCACAATGGCAACGACACTGCTACTAGTAGCGGTTGCTACAATCGGTCGGTTTAGTTTAGAGCGCCGGCCGCCGCGCCGCGCCGTCATGCACTGTTTGTTCGTCAATCGCTCGCTCGTGGCGCTCTCGCAGCGATCTACGTTCCGTAATAAGAAATATGTGTTTTGGTAGCGATAAAGTAAATTGTTGCGATTGATCGGTAATAAGCCTTCCGCACTGGGCCCGCGTGGTGGTTTATGACCCATTCTCCCTTTCCATCCATAGGGAAGGTTTGTGCTCCAGCAGTGGGGACACAAAATGAGCTGATGATGAAGTTGTTGCGGAGCAGCTTTTTCTCGTTTCGTCTTATCTATAACCTACCTCATGAAAGGAACCTACCTGCAATTTTAGCGTTCTGGTTCCAGCGGTCTGGACTGACGATGTAAATCTTTCTTCATTCAGTCGGTCAGACTTCTAATTAATTATTATAACAAGCGGTAGATTTCGTCCTAATAATATATACTTACAGATGAAAAAAATATGTCTTAAATCCTACTAATATTTAGAAAACGCGAAAGTTTGTAAGTATAGATGGATGTTTGTTACTCTTTTACGTAAAAACTACTGAATGGATTTTAATGAAACTTTCCTCATATACAGACCATGACCCAGACTAGCATATAGGATACTTTTTTTTTACTGAAGTCTTCGCGACGAAGTCGCGGGCAACAACTAGTAAAAAATAAATTGATACATTATTGTTTTATCTTTATTTTTATTAAAAAAACTAAATATTCATGGTTCAGTTTGGTTTATTAGTTAATTAGAAATATATTTGAATATAAACATTATAAAATAACTTGGGTAATAGTTATAAGTTCAAGCACTCTTAGAACAAGCTTCAACTGGACTTAAATGTAAAAAGAAAATCATTATAATAGTTTTGACATTATTAAAGATTGGCAAATAAAATTATTTGAGAATTATTTAGTAGGAGAAATAAAAAAGTGGTTTCATTGAATATGCTATGGTCATGCTCTAGTCTAGAAGTTACTTGCTCGTGCTCATCAGCGTTAGAAGTCTAGAGCCGTGCTAGCACTTCCTGCATTCGCCATTGTAGTTCAGCGTAGCCCCAGCACACCCCAACCTGAAAGAAACGACGTATTAGTAATTTTTTTTAACAGGCCTTTACAAGTCACTTAATGATAAAATGTTTTTGTTTTGTTTATATAATTTTAACACAAATTTTGTTCCGAAACAAATTACAAAAACACAAATGTTGAAAAAAATTCCACGAGCAGGATTTAAACCTGCACCCTTCTGACATACCGGGTCAGGTGCTCTTCCAATTGAGCTATTTGCTTTCAAAGTAAAAACGTTTTTTGTATGGAAGCCCCCTTAAATATTTATTTTATTCTGTTTTTAGTAGTTTAGTATTTGTTGTTATAGCGGCAACAAAAATACATCATCTGTAAAAATTTCAACTATCTAACTATCACGGTTCATGACATAGAGCCTGGTGACAGACGGTCAGACAGACAGACAGGCAGACGGACGGACGGCGGAGTCTTAGTAATAGGGTCCCGTTTTACCTTTTGGGTACGGAACCCTAAAAACTGAAAAAAATCTTTAGACTAAACTACTGAAACCCCAAAATCCCCAAAATCCGAATTTGTGGTAGATACCAGCATTTCGGATTATGGGACAGTTTTCGACCGAGAAGAGCTGGCAAGAAACTCAGGAGGCTTATTTATTTTTCTCCATCTTTTCAAACAAATATCAAGCATGTAATGTAATATATAAATTTTGTACAATTTTGTATACATTAAGAAATAATATTCAAGCCAGTGCCGGCGACTTATATCCATATGAAGCCTTTATAACATCCCAACACCAACGACAGGCATGCCGCCCTCCTCACGACTCTGTCACGACGTTTACTTGTATGCTGCCCCCCCACTTCCAATTGACTAGGGCCTAAAAGTTAAGGACAACCCCTTTTTCTTGACTCCTCATGTTTTTGAACCAGGGAAACCTCGTAATTTGTACCGGCTACAAGAGCGGCAAAACCTTTATATGGCGACTTTCTCAACTCATAAGAAGAACGCGGTATTCATAAGACTGTCACAGGAGAATAAATTGTCATATGTGCTGAACATTTAAAACATAACAACAATCGAACATTGCGTTATTAATAACATTATAATGTCATACTTTAAGGAAGAGTCGTTGCAAAATAGTTCAAAGCCTATGCTTAGTTGAAGATTCCTCTCGGTACAATGTCTCCATCGTAGCGTTCAGAAATAATAAAAAAAATTATTACATTAGCCCATCTCTATACCACTGTAGAGCAAAGGCCTCCCTCCCTTCCCTCCACTTCTCTCCATCCGTTACAGCAGTGGGCCAATCAGACTAGTATGTCCAATTCGCCACCCCATCTTATTCATAATTTAAAAAAAATACTTTATGTAAAGTTTTTTGTTACTTTATTACGCGCAAGCTTCGTTATTCACTTACTTGCAGCTGTTGCCATAGGTGCACCCGTTTGTCGCGCACACTGGATCCCAGACCTCCGGGCAGAAGCAGCCAGGCCTTCTGTACGAGCAGTTCACTTGGCGCTGCGCGTTGCTCAATGCAACGGAGGCGACCAGGAGAATGGTGAATGCTGGGGAATGAAAATGAAAATTTTACTTTATATTTTTAAGTGCTAATTACTGCACTGGGTCGGGTAGGCATTTAATTGTTTCACTGTATTTTATAAATATGGTATAATGAAAGTCAAAACAGTACATAGGTACCGTCGCTTTTACGGGTATAACATCACCGCGAAAGTCGAAAATGGCTACGTGCCTTCATCTCACCTGATGTTAAGTGATGATTAGGGGCGGAAGCTTACTTCACCCTAAATCCTCATCTACAGAAGCACTGGCTATCTTATCTCTAACTGCCGGAACAAAACAATGAATGCTACAAACATTGATGTTATGGCGAAATATTTAGACAAGATGGTGGTAGCTAGCCAGGCGGACAAACGAGCCCTATCGCCACTAATGGTTAGCGACGATAATACAGAAAATAAAAACGCACTTAGCTTGGAATCTCATCTCTTACTGTCGGGACACAACTTTGATTTTAATATTGTTGTTATAGCAGACTTAAATAAAATAATGGTAGCTGACCAGGTGGGCTTAGGCCAAGTCCAATCCAACATCGCTTAATAATATTTAGCCTCCACTGGGAATCGAGCCCAGGACCTCTGGGTCTAAAGGTGGTCTAAGTATATTAAAAATAAACTAACGGAGGAGAAAATAATTTTTTCTTTTAATTACTTACCAATGATGAACTTCATATTGACTTCAAGTGGATGACTGTATGAAGTGTGGTCCTCTCCTCGGGTTTTTATACTGCAATGCGAGGAAAAAGTTGATTCATTTCTCATTAAGCAATTAAGGAAATCATAATATTATGTGTAAAAGTGTTAAGAAATGATCAAATAGGTTTTCACAGTGTGAGTGCAACTTTATTGTTGCTTTATTTACTTAAACGTCGCAGCTGTTTGGTGAAGTAGTATACTTGTTTGTACACTTTTACAATGCAAATTGGCGTAGTGACAGAATTTATCTGTATTTTTATAAGGTAAAAATTTTTAACTGTATTCTACCTTCTTTTATTAAAACTCGTAATAATAATTATATATTTATTGAATAAGATAATTAGACTGAAGAAAATGTAAATCATTAAAGAAAATTAACATATATTTAATAAAATTGAATTTAATTTAATTGAATTGCAAGATCTTAAAGATCTTGGGCACTGGCCCGTATAGGGACTGCCGTGCCCTAAGAAAGGGCCATCTGTGCGCTTTGCGAGCACGGCCAAGAGGCTGTTTCAGCTGGCCCTCAACTGTAGTACTAAGGGGTAGAGAGGGCACTAAAACTAATAAAAAAACACTAATGATATTATGGTAAAAGTCATGTTGCCTAGATATTTGGAGGTAAATATCGTCATATGACACAAGATTTTAAACATTAATTTTTATTTTCTAAAAGTTAATTAGAAAATAGGTATAGTGTAAATTTAATAAACTAAACAATTTTACTTTTTTTTTCAAGTGCTAATTGCTGTACTGAAGCGTAATTAAATATTTATAAAAATTTTAAATACAGTGGGCCATCGGTTGCAACGACCGTTGGACGGATGGCACTGTGCCGCTATTAGCACTCAATAATTAAAAAGCAGTGACAAAATTCAGCGCTTACGTCAGCCTCCCCGGTAGCATAGCGGTCAGTGCAGCCGCCCGGATTGCGGAAGACCCAGGTTCGATTCTTGGCTGGGTCGGGTGGACGTTTAATATTTTTACTGTATTTAAAAAAAATATAATTATTTAAACTAAACAATGCTAAACTGGAGTAGTACTATATAACCTATAACTGTTCCACAGCTGGTCAAAGGCCTACTCATTATTGAAATCAAGTCCTCACTACAATTGATGAGTATTGGCTTAATCACCACGCTTGCCAAATGCGGGTTGGTGATCACAAACCCGGGCTATGCATCGAAAAATGCGAAACACACCTTGCCCGACCTGGGGCCCGACCGCCTAACCGATTGCTTTGGCTACGTGTATAGTTTATGACGTCATCATGTCATCTAGCTAATAGGTATAGGCATATATCTGTAGCTATAGTCTATAGCTTTCGATATGGCTTTCATGGGCGGTACGAAATGACAAGATGACGTCATAAACTATACACGTAGCCGAAGCGATCGTTTAGGCGGTCGGGGGGCTGGGCATTGAACCGGCCCCCCGACCGCCTAACTCTATCGCCATCGCTCTCGCTATCGCGCTCTATAGTTTATGGCGTCGTCTTGTCATTTTGAAAGCGATATGAAAGCAATATGAAAGCAATATCGAAAGCTATAGCCTATAGCTTTCGATATTGCTTTTATATAGCTTTCGAAATGACAAGATGACGCCATAAATTATAGAACGCGATAGCGATAGAGTTAGGCGGTAGGCCCCCCGGTACCAAACCGTCCGGACCATAATGTTTAAAACAATTTCTTTGAGATTTTGTTTTCTTTTTAATCGTTAATCATGTAGTATTAGCCATGGGAGTTCAAAATTCACCAAACATATTAATTTTGAATGCTACTTTAAATATATTATTAATATACTTGGAGAGTACGAGTGATAATAGTTATTCATATTTCCAGCGAAGGCATCATTTACATTTTATTATCATGAAAGAAATAGATTTTATGATAATTATACGTTAATACTTTAGTTGTCTGGCGATACGAATATTTATCAAGTTTGCGTTTATGTTAAAATGGTTTCATTAGCATTTAATCCTAGCATCTATCAATTCGGCTACTCATATTTTAAATTAATATTATTATTCATGGGGTGCTCGATGGCGTAGTGGTTAACGCGCCCGGTCTGCGATTGCTATAGTTAAGAAACTTTCGCAAATGCATCATCGGATGGGTGACCAAAAATATATCATCTCAAGCTTCTCCGTGCTTCAGAAGGCACGTAACGCCGTTAGTCTCGGTTACATTAGCGATCGTTTTGTTAAACGCACCGCACTGGGCCCACGCAGTGGTTTATGGCCCGTCCTCCCTATCCATCCATAGGGCGAGGCCCGAGCCCCAGCAGTGGGGAAATATAATGAGCTGGTGATGGGAATGTGTGATTCATGGCTGCTATATTAAAAAGAAACTTGAATATGACAACAAATTATAACAACAATTCAATAATGCATTGACACCCTGCACGAGATAAAAACCTTGTTCTATAAATATCTTTAAAAATACATACCAACTTGTTTTAATCGTGCTACTTTGAATTCCATGTACCCATGTGTAAACATACAGCTATGTTTGTTTATACAGCGTGTTCCTATAAACACTTGTCGCTTATATTTAACTTTCTTTGTTTATGTTGTTTCTATATGCAGACTGGTGCAATTTATTTGCCAAATAACTTAAGAAGCTGTTTTTTCTTTGCCAGATAGGTTTGTGCATTATTACCTGTACATGTATAGAATGTTTGTGACCATCTTCGTCTCTTTTTGAAATGTGTTATACAAATAGCCCAATGAAGAGCTGTTGTCCCGCTATGTATAAAGAATTGTGTATCAGAAGAAAAGCAATTAAAATTCGTCAAATTAATACTCACTGTTATAATATGAAAACTTTATGCGGAACTTCTTGCGATTACTTATTATTGTAATATTATAATAACTATAAGTACTTATTATAAATATTTACTCTTAATGTTTAAAAATCTCCTTTCACAGGGTCTGTGGTCAACAGGGAGACTTACTTTGCTTAATTTACCTGACAAGCAGCAAAGTTAACCGTTTTAAAAAACGAGAGCCTAAGCTTAAACAGTCTGTTGGCATTTAAAATTACTTTTACAAGTAAAACGTCCAGAAAGTTCCATAACTTAACTAAATCGGCCGTTTAACATAATCGGCCTGAAGAAGGAGTCCAGTTACTATTATTACGCATCCAATTTCACATGGTGATGGCGTGCCTTAACTCCATACAACAATCACGGAAATAGCGCAAAGCGTTAATTTACCACGCCACTCGCCATAAAGGGCACGACATTGTTCAACTGCGCAGACGTGACGCGGCACAGACTGTACTGTTCTAAGTACAGCTCAGAATTAAAGAAGGGCAGTCTCACACTTTCTAAAACCATAGCTAATTGATTAACTAGTAAATAATTATTACCAGCTCATTTTATTACTATTTAAACTATCATGGTCATAATGGTCATATCGATTCCTGGCTGGGTCGGGTAGGCATTTAATTTGTCACTTTACTTTTTATTAGGGTTCCGTAGTCAACAAGGAACCCTTATAGTTTCGCCATGTCCGTCTGTCTGTCTTTCTGTCCCCAGTCTAGCTCATAGACTCTTAGTACTAGAAAGCTGTAATTTGGCATGGATATACATATTAATCACGCCGAAAAAGTGGTGAAGTAAAATTTTGAAAAATGTTTTTTTGTTACCCTACACGTAAAGTGGGGATGTAATTTTTTTTTATCTTTGTACCCCATAGTGTAGGGTGTAGTTGGATAGCAATTTCAAAAATATTGCGGGTTTGTAAAAACAAAGACATCCGTTTGTGAACTATTCACAATTCACAACTCACAATTCAGAAGTTAAAAGGAAAACTATCACAGCTAAGTAGGCTTTACAAGTTTACAAACTTATAAAATGTACTTGGCGCAGTACAAATTCCTCATTGGGAACTACTTAAATAACGTTGTCAGGTGTGTGAAACCAGTAGTGTCTACATTTAAGTATATGAGCCAACGTTAAAAAAATCACTTCTCAGAGTCCGCATTATTGAGATGGGCTACGGAACCCTACACTGCGCGTGGCCCGACACGCACTTGGCCGGTTTTTTAAATATTAAATTCAGCTTAAGTGCAGCAAATGAGTACCTACCTAAAAAAAAACAAAATCCAAATTACCATGGTTACTTGCATTAGGGTTATTATTGTACTCACAAATAATAAACATGTTGAGAATACTTAAAGGGATTACTTACTAAGGGATTACTTTAATACTATAATCTACACCAGCTCATTTTATGTCCCCACTGCTGGGGCACAACGAGCCTCCCGAGATGGATGGATGGTTGTTATCTCTTGCTAATGCAGCCGAGACCGACGGCTTTACGTGCCTTTCAATGCACGGAGGAGCTCGAGATAATACATTTTTGGTCACCCATCCGATGACCGGTCATTACGAAACATGCTTAACATCAGCAATTGCAGACCGGGAGCGTTAACCACTGCGCCATCGATCTTCTTAAATGACTGTTATACAAATATAATAGCGCGTAAAAACTGACACCGCAACCAAGGACGCTTCCCGCTATCAATACTCAAAATACCTTAATCACTTAACATAAGGTTGAGAGTCTCGTCTCCGCAAGCGCCTCGGTGGTTGACTGGCAAAGCGCTCAGGTCCCGGGTTCAATTCTCAGGTCGGGCAAAGTGTGTTCCGGATTTTTCGATGCATAGCCCGCGTTTGCGATCACCAACCCGCATTTGGCAAGCGTATTTCAAGCCATTACCTACCTATGAATTGTAGCGATGGCTGATTTCAATAATGGAGACTCTTGACCAGCAGTTGGATAATAGGCTGTTCACTGTATTTTACTTTAACTTTAGGTGGAGAGTAGACATTTGCCGAGCCAACTTTAAAAACAATCCTGATGATAGGTAAAATGGAAGTGGTGTATTTATTTCTTCTCACCTGATGGTAATAACGTTTAGGCCGATGGTGCAATCGCTTCACCACTTAGGAACTGACTTTGGTATCTCTAACTTACGAAACACAATGCTACTACTATTTTGTTGTTGAAGCGTTTAATTTAGTATCAAATAATTATCAATCTTATCCTTAATCCTTGTTAATTACGATTGAAGACCATATCTTATTCCAGTTGAACTGGGTTATCTTATCTCTTACTTTCGGAATGCAGAATGCAATAATTATTGTTGTTATGGTGGTCTTAGAAAAAGTCCCACCACCGATGAAATTGAGGCAGAATAAAATAGATTCCAGCTGGGAATCGAATCTAGGACCTCAGATTCTGAGACACGTGGCTTAATTACTAGACGAGGCGGGTGCGTTTCCATCTTCAGGGATCACGCTTATCGCTTACTATCGAGTAACATAGGAGCAGAGTGTGTTTATAAATAAATTACCTGGTATAAAACAATATGATAAGATGATTTTAACAGCATAAAAAATCTTGATATGCCAATCATTCATATTTTTATGAGCAGTATGAAACCTTAATGACTTTAAGTCTTTGATCGCCGTGGGGGTCACCGGTGACCGACAAACAATAAATTTTCTATTGTGTCTGGTTTTGCGGCAGTCAACGTGTTAAATTTAATATTTATTCCGTATTCGCAAACAAACAGATGCGGTATATTAATCGAATCAACACATTTCACATAAACAATCAATCATTCGCTGTTTTGATACCCGAAGGGGAGCTGCCATATGACGTTATGGCTTTTCATTCGCTGTGATTTATTGCGTTTGCTTTTAAGGCAGTCAAAAAGTCAAAAAATATATGCCTTTCCCTCGTCCAATGTATCTTGACCGTTGCTTTATGATACATAGCCTTTGCTTTTTTTTTGGGTTCATAATGACCGCAGACTTTCTTTTTCAACTACAGCTAGGGTTGACTGGAAGAGATCTCTTTAAGAGATAAGGTTACCCTTGTATATGTTTTTTATAATGTAATTTATTCTGTAATTTCTATAAACAATAAAGGATATTATAAATGATTGTGTAGATTCTTGGTTCATTAAAAATGTAGCGGAAAATATTAAATGTTTTTTTTAGGAGTCCAGGAAACGCTAGTTTTTCATACAATTGATTTTATTGAAGTAAACAATACTATGTTGAAATTAAATGTACAATTTTAAAGTGTAGTGTTCGTGAATACTTTAGAAAACTATATGTGTGTATTTCTAAACTGCATATACGAAAATATTATGCTTAGGTACATAAATAGATATTATATTACAAACATTAATTACATACCTACCATGAACATTGCGTCCGGGGTAATCAGAAAACTCTTTCAAAAAAAAAAACAAGAAAAATAAAGTTAGTTTAAGTTTTATTTTATTGGATAATTATGTCTGTTGTTATTATAATTTATATTTAAGTAAAATAACGCTTAACGCGCCCGGTCTGCGATTGCTAAGGTAAAGCAAGTTTCGCAGAGGCATCGTCAGGCAGGCAAGTTATTGGATGGGTGACCAAAAATGTCAAAAAGGCAAAAAATATATCAATCATCTCTAGCTCCTCCGTGCTTCGGAAGGCGCCGACGGTCCCAGCTGCATTAGTAGTCGTTAACAACCACCAATCCGCACTGGGCCCGCGTGGTGGGTTATGGACCGTTCTCCCTATCCATCCGTAGGGAAGGCTCGTGCCCAGCAGTGGGGACATAAAATGAGCTGATGATGATGACTTTTGATGATTGTTTGCGCGAGTACCATAATATATAATAGTAACTTTGTTTGGTGACTCTTAACAATTGCCGAGGTATTTTCAAAGGCCTTCCCGTAACGGGATTTTCAAAGGTTTTTTAAATCTACGTAAATATGATTTTGCTTGTTACCCCACGCTATTCTAGAATATAATAGAATCACACATAACAAAAGTAAAATTTAAAACTTAGTTGCAAGGCTATTTTTCGGGATTATATACCTACATATTACTAAACAGCCCTGTTTATACTAGATCAACACTCCCTTTTAGTATTGTAAATGATTCATGTTTCGCCCGTTTTTCCTTATTTAACTAGATATACAAAGTAACACCGAAGTAAGACAGGAAAAGCCTCTAAAACTCCGTAAACATCGGAACGGAGAATCTTTGCAAGTTCGCAGAATATCTGCAGGTATTATTTTTGGAGCAGGCTTTCCCAGCTGCTGAATGTTGGGAGAGTGGCCATTTATCTCGCTATATGTTTTTATGAGATGTTATTTTTCTTGCGATGTTAAAGTTCCATTGCTTATTATGAAAATACATTGGATCGAGTTAACTGTTGTGTTAACATGCCAAGAAGGTTTGGCTGTAGTTGTGCCTTTTTTTTATTTGATGGCTTCGTGCGATTAGCACATTTAGCCAGTGTCAAAGTAAGTTTTCTTACAAGTACATTACATTACATTACAAGATGAATGAAAATAGAAATGAGAAGTGAGAAATGATATACCCCCCTCGAGTATCTCAGTATCAGTAAGGATGTGGGGCTTCACTAATTCCTCGGGCGGACTTCCTGAGAGAATTTGAAAAGTGAAGTTGCACTGTTTTGTTTCGTTTGCCAACACTCATGCGCACTTACGAACACTTAACGGTTAATAATCCAACATTATTTCACATCATCATCATCATCATCATCACTCATTTACCTAGTTATTTTAATGAATAAAGACAAAGTGTTGAAAAAAATTCACGAGCGGGATTCGAGCCCGCACCCCATGACTTGCCGAGTCAGGTGCACTACCAACTATGCTATCGTGGCTCAATCCAACTCGCCGAAATTAATCAACTCTATATACCCTTACTAAGTAATAGTTGGTAGTGCACCTGACCCGGCATGTTATGGGGTGCGGGTTCGATTCCCGCTCGTGAATTTTTTTCAACACTTTGTCTTTTTTGAAACTGTAATTTGTTCGCAACAATATTTGAGTAGAATTATATGTAAATAATTATAGATCTTACAAGATATCTGCTGCTCTTCGGAGTCACCGCTTCACTGTCTCAAATATCCCATCACGCACACAAAGAAAGTTGGTGACTCGTTTCTTTGGCGCACCTCCAAAACATGGAATAGTGTACCAGCATACGTTTTCCCTCTTTCCTTTGATATGGGGTCCTTCAAAAAGAGACGTGAAGAAGCACCTTGTGGGCCGGCAGAGTGAGGTTAACTGGTGCTACGTTTGTTTTCACGCTGCACCAGTTATCTTCGCGTCTGGACTCCATTTCCATTTAACATCAGGTGGGATTGAGTCATATGCCGAGCTATCTATAAAAAAATAACGTTTTACTAGAAAAAATTAGCCAGCCTCAGGAAGCTCGAGTGGGATTTTTTCTATTAAAATTTTATCTTGTAACTGTATATAGCACTGTGAATGCAAAAATCAAAATAATATCAATAGATCTTATTAGGAGTTCCGAAATGACGAAAGCTGTGCTTTTTTCTGAACGTAACCTGTAACCTTTAGCCACGCAACTGAAGTCTTTACAGCTAGTACATAAATTACATTACATTAAAAATGTAGTAGTATGCGAAACTCGAGTAGGAGTCTAATTTCCATATTAATATTATTTTCTTCCAAAATGTCGAAACCTTTGCAGGGCCCTAGTCACAGGGAGGCTGACGTGTTGGATGTCTCGGAATTAATTAACATACTACCGTCATCTATTTTTAATCGGCTGCGATTCATTTCACGGAGATTGCGAGTGAATTTATCATCATTATCTTATCAAAATAATTATGTAAAATTATGAATTCAATGTTCTTGATAAATTTAGAGCCACGCCCTATATAGAAATAATTTAAATATAAATCATTTGATTCAGGCAACAAATTAACAGATCGTAAGTTACATAGAGGCCTATATCATGAATACCTTACAGACTAACATACATATAATTAATTATATGACACAGGGTGCAGGTTGAACCCTGCTCGTGGAATTTTTCACACAGTTTTTCAAATTAAATTACGAAAACAATTTTCTAGTATTTTGCCAGCTAATTTTATCTGGCTGGCTGGCTGGCTTGCTGGTATTTTAATCGTTCAACATCTAGCCTGTAGCACAAAATAAGGAGACAGCAGAAAGTAAGCTTCATACAAACGCGCTCGACCAACGCACACATAAAAAACCTCACGCGGCCACGGAATCGCGCAAACAGCAGCGCTCGGACTGTTCCGAGCTGTTCCGAGATCAGTGTCCGTGCAAGCGGCTTATGTGTGCGTTAGTCGCGCGGTATGTATATTAAGCTTACCTTCTGGGTTTCCTTATTTTGTGCCAGTAGCGACGCTCCCTGAAGCTGAGTTACCTTAATAATCAGGCGGGTCTTCAGGCTCCTCTTAATTTATGAAGCAATTTGCGCAGCCATACATTTCAGGCACGCATTGTGCCTGGAGTTGTCCTGAACGTTTGTGGAGGCACGTCCTTTGTTGCTTTTACTTTGTGATGCGATTTAGGGCTTAATGCTAATTAAATTTGGGTCTTTATAGTAAAATAACTGTATGTAGTCAACATTGTAATATTTATGCACGGAGTTTTTGTTATATTCTGTTGGAATAGCTTCTGTGGAACATTACTTAGGTGACAAAAACACAAATGCAAATACAACAACATACAACAAACACAAACACAAATCCACGAGCAGGATTTGAACCTGCACCCTTCTGACATACCGGGTCAGGTGCTCTTCCAATTGAGCTATCGTGGTTCTAACCAGCCCGCTGAAATTATTCAACACTATTTACTTTTTTACTTTGAAAGACAAAGGCGCCAATTCAATGTCAACAACTACCGTCATTAACATCTGATCATAATATTTTTACAAATACGAAAGATCAGTTAAGAAGTAGGCAAGCTATTTGTAAAATGTTTTTGTTTTTTTCTGTTTATATAATTTTAAAGATTAGATAGCCAGTGCCTCAGTAGTTGAGGATCGTGATTCCATCATTGGCCTTATCATCACTTAACATCAGGTGAGATTAAAACACTTACACGTAAAATATTTAAAAATATTGCTGAATCGATTTCGAATATTTTATTGGATATTGAACATGATCGTCCTGTAAACTTTTCCAAGACAATGATTTCGGCGAAAATATAATAATAATAATAATAGTTTATTGCGGATAAACAATCCATAATTAATATTCAATTAGAATCAATATAGGCTATAAATAGAAACCAATGTTAACCTTTCATGTAACCACTGGACTACAAGGGCTGTGGCATAATGTTTTAAAATCGTCATAAAGTAATCTCTCTAGATTAATTAATATTATCCTGCAAGAGGAGTTATCATCATCGCCAGCTCATCGGATGTGTTCCATGCCTGCTGCATGTCGAGCTACTTCCGCAATTGGATGTTATTATTTTGAAGAAAGTTTGTTGATGGCCTCAAGTAGCTTTTAATGCATCACCGTACTTTTTTTGAGGCAGCGAGAAACATAAAGGGTCCCTCGAGCCGTGTGATCGAAACACCGTCAGAGTTTCTAGACGGACACCACGGGGACACATTAAAATATAGAGATCTCTGAAAAATTTAAATCAGTGACAATAATGAAAGAGGTTAAATTAATAATAATAGAAACAAATAAAAACATGCCATAACTTGCTCTCTTGCATCTTTAGGTAGGTGGGACGAGAAAGTGAGAAAATATCCAGGTTCCGCTAATAATATTATTGTACACCCTACACATTCGTAATACAGGGTCATTGTACGTAACATTGGTTCTACATGTTGGTAAAGAAAACAATTTTTGCGTGCTATTACTACTGCCTATTTTAAATGCAAAAAAATAAAATAAAAAATCACTTTTGTCCCAGTCAGACTTTAAGATAAGTCTGCTACGATGTAGTAGATGCGATGTAGTGCGTATAGTGCGATGTAGTGGTCTGCGATTGCTTAAGCAACTTTCGCAAATGCCGGTCATCGGATGAGTGACCAAAAATGTATCATTTCGAGCTCCTCGGTGGTTCGGCAGGCACGTAAATTTAAATCCGTTGTTCTGCCGTAGCAGTCGTTAACAACCACCAATCCGCACTGGGCCTGCGTGGTGGTTTAAGGCGCGTCCTTCCTGAGGTGTCTCAATTCATGAAGAAGGCTCGTGCCCCAGCAGTGGGCATAAAAAATGAGCTGGCGATGAGATGGTGATGACTTTCAAAATGATTTTGTTTTTTCAGTGACTATAGATGATATAGCTTCCTTCCAGTTATATGTAATGCAATGCATTTTTTCGCAGTTTCAAAAAGTGGGAATGTAAATGATAAATAATAGTTGAGTGGTGAGTTGTTACTGTATGTAGGGCGAGGCTGCTGCATTTATGTAACTCGTGCGCCGGAGTTACGGAGCAAAAAGTTTGCCCGGCAGCGGACAGTCACTAATTAGAGGGCGCTTTAATGAAACGCTCGACGAAGCGCTTTTTTAATTTTAAATAGAATAAAGGATACTAGATTGTATACATTATGGCGATAGTGGCGATAGTGGCGATAGTGGCGATAGTGGCGATAGTGGCGATAGTGGCGATAGTGGCGATAGTGGCGATAGTGGCGATAGTGGCGATAGTGGCGATTGTGGCGACCGCGTACCGAGAAGCGCAGTGTGGGCAGACCTCCAACAAGGTGGACCAACAATTTGGTGAAGGTCGCGAGAAGCCGCTGGATGCGAGCAGCACAAAGCCGGTCGTTGTGAAGATCCTTGGGGGAGGCCTTTGTCCAGCAGTGGACGTCTTTTGACTGAGATGATTGATTGATACATTATGGTACATGTTTTGCGATTTCGGTGGTCTCTCCAATCCAGTAAAAAAGTACTCGCTGGAATGCCCTTGTCGGTCTGCTGCGACTTCCGACCGAAATCGTTTGTCTTGATATGGGCATGTGGTGAGAAGGAATGAAACGCATGGGGAAAAAAAAATACTGAGAGAGAGTGAATATAAGTGTTGATGGTTGGGGGGCAGAGGGAGACTGAAGAAAAGATGGATGGATTGTGTGACCGATGATATGAGTGTAAAAGAAGTGACTGTACAGGTGACGACTGATAGACGAGAGTGGAAGAAGCGGACATATTGCGCCGACCTCCAGTAACTTGGGGCCAGGGCAGGAAGAATAAGAAGAAGAAATAATAGTTATTGTGTTTTATTTTATGTATCGTCAATTTTTAGCCGCCGCTGTGGTTTAATTGTTAAGGCGATTAGATCCCTCAATTTCCGAAAATTGTGCATTTTGTAAAGCCTACTCCTCATTTATGGCTGGCCAGAAAAAGTTGAAAAAAATATATGTGAAACATCTGTTCAAGGACTATATGTGGTACATTGTTTTTTTCTATATGACTTTGTATTGTATTATTAAAAAAAAACTACGAGACATCGATTTTTGACTTAAATTCCCTACTTCTCCTAAACGGCTATGATATATGCAAATATTGTTACACTGACAAATTAAGAATCTTTTATTCTTTAAATACAACATGAATTTTGTAAATCGAACAACATTTTCATTCATAAGTTACGTAAAACAGGAATTCCGAACGTTTAGTTGCAGAGGGTGTCTGTGCGGGCGCGGGTGGCAGTCGCCCGCTGGCATTCAGACGGGAAGGTTGTGTCACTCGCTGCCAGATTTTTACGGACGATAAAGCGTGTTTTCTCTTTGTCTGTGTGCGTTGAGGCTATAAATTGTTGGATTAGTGTGCTTAGAGAGTAGTGCGGTCAGACGAGACATTATTTTGTGTTGTGGTGTATGTGGCTCGCGCGTGGACGCTATATGAACCTTATTTTTATAAATGATTTTATAAAGTTTATATCACTTATAAATAGACGTTTGACGAAATTTATTTGTATATCTGGATCAAAATGCCTCGAAAAAGTCAATCGAAGAAAAAAGCAGCTGAGAAAGCCTTAAAAATGCATGCAGTAATGTAAGTACCTACCTATCAAACATGTAATACAGTACAAAAAATAATATAGAGTCAAAGTGTTTGTTTGTTTAGTGTTACAAAGAAAAAACAAAAGAACAACAGTACTTAATTATTGACAATTTTCATATTATTTCAGACGAGCTAGAAACAAAGCATCAGCAAAGGAAGACAACGACAGTCAGTCAAGAAAATATAAAAATAAATCCTTGTGGCCTTTATATAGACGAGGAATATCATTACCTTGAAGCTACACCCGATGGTGTGATTGATAATGAGACAATTGTGGAAATAAAATGTCCATTAAGTGCCTATGAAAAGGACATTAAAGAAGTTGTCAAAAATAAAAAGCTCCCATTTTATAAATTAAACAACCATGACGAATTAATGATAAATAAAACCCACAACTGGTTCTATCAGGTGCAGGGTCAATTGCATATTACAAAAAAAGAAATGCTTATTTTCAATTTGGACAGAGGATTGTAATGAGTTAAAAACAGAAATTATCTTTAAAGATAACGAAGTTTGGGAGCATATCATGAAAGAAAATTTAAAAAGTTTTTATACAAAGTGTATGCTGCCTGAATTAGTAGTCCCAAGGATTCCTAGAAATATGAAAATCAGAGATCCTGTTTATATACAAGAAGCAATCGTTTACAAAGCGGCAATAATTAAATTAAAAACCAAACCTAAAGAAAAAGAAAATGAAGAAGAGAAAGGTAAAAATCAAAAAAATACAGATGCAGAACAAAATTTTACATTAAAAAGGAAGCACGCAGAAATCGAAAATGAGCAGAGAAGCATAGGCCAAAAAATTGAATGCATAGCTGAAAGTACTGAAGGACAAAATAACAAGCGGAAAATGTGTAATAAAGAAAATATCAATTTACCAGTTTTAATAGAACAGAACCCTAATACACATTATTTAAGGTATGATAATGAAAAAAATAATAATGTAAGAGAATTAAAGTTAACTTAATTTTAATGTACGTGTTTCACTTATGAAATGAATATCATACAAACATTTTTCCCTTTTCCCGTACGTAGGGATGGGCAGAGACCACAGACTTCCATTTGCATACATACATATTTTGCCTATCGTACTCTCATCAGACCTTTCATACGTTAATGGTGATTTGACCTGGCCTTTCTTTAGGACTTCTCCGACTTGGTCCTTATATGTTCGCCAAGTTTTGCCTTTGCAGATTTGCCCAATTCACACTATTATCCTTTTAGTCAATCTTCTTTCATTGATTCCTTTCTAAATGTCCAAACCATCTCAGCCTCACTACATATTCTTCCACACCACATCAGTTTCGTAATCAGAATTAAATAAAAAAATCGCGATTTTAGAATATTTCGAGCAAAAGTTGACAACGACGCGATGCACAGTAGGAAATAGGCGGAAGAAAGTCTAATTTTGAAGTAGTTTATTTTACGATAAGTTTATATTTTTTATAAAATAGACACCTATAACAACGTAATACAACATGAATAAAACATAACTATTTTTAGGTTCTGAATAAATTCTACTTAAAGGAATACTTATCCAAACGGGCTAGTTTCAAACGAATGTTTATATTATTTTGAACACGGCATGCTCAAAAGTAATGAATATCTGAATGATCTCGATATTTATTGTAGTCATATATTCTTTTGTAAATGTAAAAACAGTATATTTACACAATTTAATTCAGTTTTGGTACTTAATTTTAATTGTTAAAGTTTGTAGAGTTTTTTTTTTCATTTTTTCTGTCATATACCGATCGGCAAGCTGCGAAGCGAACGGCTAATTTATACACATGTGTATAGGGACAACCCTCACGATCAAGTAGATACCTAATTCAGCAGCCACCATCTGCACCCTGATGATAGATCTAACATCTAACGTAGAATAAAAATAACAAAAATTCTTGAAATTGAATATTAGCTATGAAATCATTATCTAATGCGGCGTTTGTCATCTAAATGAATAGTTTATCATTTATTTAGTCGTTACATATCATTTATATAGCTAGAAACCCGTATTTAAGGTAGTTTTTTATATAGGTTTAGTACATAGATATTACCGTTATATAACAAGAACATTCAAAAACATACAAGAATAATATGAAAATATAAGCATTAGATCACTTATCGAATCAATAAGCAATATTTTCCGCACGCTCATACCCACTGTGCGACGTGTCGAAATGTAAATATTTAATTGAATATAATTATGTCGGTAATGCGACACTTTAGACAAAAAGTATATTTTTGGCTTCTATTTAAGTATAGAATCAAATGGCACAGAATTGAACGTGGGCCTCTGCTTTAAAAAAAATATGCGACCGGTCAGAATGCAAGAATTGTCGAATAATAACATACGTCGCTTGCGGCAATCAAACTAATTTAACTTTGATTATAATTACTTACATACACTGACATCTTATGTTACAATTTAGAAGTAAATACCTCGTTAGATTCATCAACTCAAACTCAAGTAATAGGCAGTAATGTATGGAGTACGCTTCTGTACATTCTACGCTCGTGTATTCTTTGACCGGTGTTTTCGTGCGGGGTGCGGTACTGGCGCGCGGGGCGGAGAGCTCAAACGTCCAAGGTCATTGAAGACTCTAATCGCCTTAAGACCATCACCTATCGCAGACTCAGGGTTTTCCCAGCAGGTGGGTACGTGTTTGTGTACTCGGTTTGGTTGGTGGTAGGGCTTGTTGGTCCGCCTGGCTAGCTACCATCTGATATAGATATGTCGCCATAACATTTATATTTGTAGCATTGTTGCGTTCCAGCGTCCCGCATCATTTAAAAACGGCGGAACAGATTTGGATAAAATTTTGCACGTTAACAGACCATGACCCGGAATACAATGACAAAGAACACTTTTATAATTCCGGGCTCTGGATTTTTTTGAATTGTAAATGTATTAAATTAAATATAGTATGATTTGGTAACGACATATTTTTAACGATGGCCCATATACTTAAATGTAGATACTTAAATTTAGACAAGTTGTAGTCGTTTTTAGACCAATAGTAGTTTTGTCTGATAACTCAGTTGCTAAATGTTCATTGTGTTAAATAATTATTTATAAAATGTAAATTTAAGTGTTGATCATTTGGAAAAGTAAGTCATTTGTAAAATGATTAGTAGTAAAATGATCAATCGGCGAAACCGTTCTTTTGCCAAACGTTGTTTGTCAAGTGTAATTTTGCCAAATGACTGTTGGTCAAACAGCAGGGCCCCCAGCCAGTGCCTCAGTTGTTAAGGATTCCGTGTGAAACGCTTCCACTTTCGGCCTTATCATCACTTTACATTAGGTGAGATGAAGGCGAAGTTTAGTTAAAAAAGTAAAAAAAGTAAATGGCTGAAACTTTCTGTTGAAAATCTTGAAAATTGATGGGTAATGGCTTATTCACCATGCTTGCGTGCGTTTTGCTGATCACAAACCCTATGCTATGCATCGAAAAATCCGAAACACACTTTGCCCGACCTGGGATTTGAACCCGGAACCTTCAGGTATCGACCAACGAGGCATTCTGTTCTGTTTTATCCACAAAAATATTGCTGCAGTCTCAAATTATTGTGTTACTCAGTTGCCCTGACTCCTTGGCCATTCGCCAGCGTCCAGGAAGTAATTACGACCCGCCATTTGTTGTATTGGCCGACTATCTACACCCAGACAGGAAATTAGAAACAGATGCCTTAATTTCATTACGGAGTTGTTTACAAAGGAAATAATTAAGGTGCCCGTTTGCTAGGTTGGTATTGTTCTGCATTGCTGTTGTCAAGTTGCATTCAGTGTTGCCAACTTGACGGATTTCCCGTTAAATGTAACGGATTGGGCTGGGTAAAACGTATAAGTTGGTTGTTAGCGTATGAAAAATTGTCACTTTGTTTAGTCTTCTACCTAAAAGTGGGCAAAGGTGGTTTTTTAGTCTGACGAAATTCTGACGGAATTTTTGTCTATGCTTATTTGTTATTGTTTGTTGGCAAAACTGGTTGTATTGCATTCAACCTTATTTATTTTAGTAAGTAAGTAAGGCAAAATCTCACTGGCAGCCTAGAATGCATGGCACTGTGGAAGATTTATTCCATTTATTGGCGGAATGTGTCCGATACCGCAATGAGAGACGACAACTAGCATCTTTAATTGAGTGGAATATGCTTGATGTAGGTGTGCTACAAAGTATTCTTAAACTTCAACAAATCTGGCAAGGTTTCTGTTAAACCTTTTTGTCATAGACTAATAATGTTTAATGTTAATGTTTTTTATATATTTTATTTTTATATTAGTTGCTACCCTAGTATTTAAGATTTTCCAGGACTGGCATGGTCACATTGGTGACCAAAGTCCTCTATAGTAAAGATAAAAGAAATAACAAAAACTTACAAAGTTAAGCTCCAGATTCAGTAAGGCGCATCTGATACCCCTGTTGTTACAACACCATGTCCAGGAGATGAGGTGGTGATTCATCAGGTAGGTCGTATGTTCCTTTGCCGGCTTAGTATACTATCTAAATAAAAGTTTCTTGGTAGCCCTGGCTGGTTCAACCCAGAGACAAGCAATATTGGGACACATAATTACGCATAGATGGGCAACCCACCGACCTGATGAGATCCGTAGCTAGTTAGATAAACGGTCAGCAAAAACGTGGCTTCGCCGTACAGATGGCTATTCGGTTTTTGTTCAGTTAACTTTGGCATCTGTCTAGCGTAGTTTCTTCGGGTCACTTTATTGTCTACCCCATGCGACGGTCAACCCGTGCCGAGGCCCGAGTGGCTTTTGTTTTTCACATCATCCGACGAAAGAGAACCTAGTAAGGTCTGGACACACTTGCACGATGCTAGCTCGGGACTTTCGAAGGATGACTTCCTAGATTATCATACGGGTATATCTGTCATCAGTAGTTATACTGGGTCTCATACCTACCTTCAAATCGGAATACAGTAGTTCAGAACACTACCATTTGACGATTTAATTAGAACGGTGGGGACTTTTGATCTTATGTTTATTTTCTTACATTTAACGGATTTGGTTGCCTACTAAAGTACCTATATTAAATTTGTTTCAGTAATTGCGGTCAATGCTAAAGTAGCGTGTTTGGTGATCGTATCTCCATTTGAATAATAGGAAACACTAAGTCTTGCTAAACTCTGTCGGAAAGAACAAACAAATTGAATTGCTTAATTTCGAAACAGAATTCGCTGATTGGTCGCCTGACGCTTTGGTTAGGGCTTGGTATTTAACGTTACTCTGATTGGTTGGAAATACCTTTATATGTATTTTATTTTATTAAAATTTATATTATAATAATAATTCGTGATTCGAATTTATACGTTCAAGTTACGTGTATTAAACATATTACATCGTTTTAATCAAACTGGTTCTGTTTTGGCATACAATCATTAACCATTTATCATTTCACCAAATTTTTAGTGGTTATTTGCCTATATTTATACCTGTTACTGCTGGGCATAGGCCCCATCATTGAAATTAAGTCCTCGCTGCTTCTCCTGGGTATTACTTTAATCACCATTCTTGCCAATTGCAACTATGCATAAAAATCTCAATCACACTTTGTTCGACTTGGGAATGACATGACCTCTGAATATCAAGCAGAATGCAATACTGTTTGTTTCTCTAAATAAATTTCCCTACCTTTGTTACGTCAATTGCCACACTTGACCACTGTTTTATTAGTGAAATTGGCCACTTTACGCTTGATCGATGGCTCATGATCTCTAATGTTTTCTAATGCTTCTAAATTATATACATTCAATGGCCAACCAATCACGTTAGCTAATGATTGTTCGACGAAATGCAATTACGGAAAACGTTACATCGGCCAAACAATTTAGTTCGGCGGAACTCTGTCGGCAAAATAAAATACCTACGACAAAATGTACTTCGACAAAACAACAGGGTGCCTAATGCCAGTTTTATTTGCTATTCAATTTTATTAACGTGAAACGAGAACTTTTCTCTGTTTAAATTTTGTACAGATTCTCGTTTTCGTTAACGTAAGCGAATGCCGAATAAGCGTCGCACTGCGCACCCTGGACGTGGACACCTTATTTTCTTCTGTTATCAAGCTTTTAGCCGCCCATTGGTTGAAATTCAGTAAAAGTAATTCATAAAATATGTAATGTTTATAGGCACAATGCTTTGATAATAATAAAGATAAAATATAATATTACACTTATTATACATAAATTACCAACCACCAATCCGCACTGGGCCCACGTGGTTGTTTATGGCCCGTTCTACCTATCCATCAAAAGGGAAGGCTCGTGCCCCAGCAATGGGGACAATGAGACGACACATAAATATAATCTTTCTTCACTTCTCATAATAAACTTTAACAATGCCAAATCACACACTCTTCCTTGCGCGCAATGATGGGATACAATTTTTTTCTTCACGTATAAATATTTGGATGACCTGTAATTTCACTACAAATACCTACCACATTACATAATATCACATTGGTATAGTCGAGTAATGAGAAGTTTCTTCTCTTCTGTGCTTCAAAATGTGCACACGTTTTATATACCACTTGCCAGTTACAATCAAACTTCGATTTCGGAGGCGTCAATGTCGAGTTCACGCCATCTTGTTAGCATCAGATTTTCGCTTCGTTCGTGTTAGACTGTTACCCTCATTTATCTAGCTTAGAAGAGCTCCTTTTAATGTTGATGTAGGTAGTAGTCATAGTTTGGAATCGCAAATATCAAGTTTATCAATTTAAGTTTATTAGTTTGAAAAATCCATATAAAAGCTAATATGCTTGTGTTAGGTATATTGAAGATTAGCTCAGTAGGTGTGTGGGTGGTAACAGAACATGGATATTGAACCATGATTTTTCGCATTCAAGCCGAGCATCTATTCGTTCTACCACCGACCTAAGGCTCGGGACCACGAACGGAAAGCACCGAGTTCTTCCCACGGCCCGCCAGAGGAAATACGCCTAGAACAGTTTGAGCATGTTGTGATGATAAGGCCGAAGGTTAAAGCGCACTTCACCCGGAATCCTCAACTACTGAGGAACTGGCAATTGTACCATAAACTGTTAACAGGAGAATGTTGCATACCTACACAAATTTAATTTTAATTAAAATCCTTGGCGTGTACGTTTATTGTCTGTGGTTGTTTCCCACCAACATTCTACTGTAAAAACCGGGCATGCATCTCATGCCGCCAATAAACGAAAATGTTTATCCCAAAACAAATTAATTTTCGTCTGTCTCGCACAGACAATGCTGATTGATGATAAGTGATATATTTAGATAAGATAGTCGTAGCTAACCAGACGGCCTTAAAACAAGCCCTACATATATTCTCCGTTGGAATCGGACATCTAGGTCTGACAACGGTGGTCATAACCACAGAAACGGCTGAAATTGCAAACAAAATATGTTTCCTAAAAAGCAACTGCTTTAAAACGGAAAACTTTCGCATCTCGCTAACCAAGTTTCGTTGCTAAATCAACCGCACATAATGTATTCAGCATCCAAGATCAGCAAACACAGCTGTCTGGCGCAACTCGGGACAATCGTACGCCTGTGTTGTGGACAAACAAACGTACAAAGTGTGTAGTCTTACATAACACGCTGGAAGGCGGATGCTGGCGAAAATAAACAAGCCGGCAAATTGAGAAAAGCAAATAAAATTATCTTTAATAAAATGAAGTTGTTAAAATGATAACATTTAGTATTTAAATTAAAATTATTCAAGGCGCAGTGTTTAACGCGCCCGGCCTGCGAGTGCTGAGGTTAAGCAACTTTCGCAAAGGCCGGTCATCGGATGGGTCACCAATAATTTGGGACATTATAAAGAAAATCCCTAGTAGTAGGTAACCCTGACAAAAAAACTAAAAGGGTCGTACAAATAATCAGAGAATAAGGTCGGAATAGTTCTTTTTCTCTTTTTATTTATGGCATGTTGTTATTCCGTGTTTAATTCCCGTAATTTTTTTGCTTTTAATGCATATACATTTTACGGTTCATGAAATAGATTATATTATACCGTTATGAAATAAAACTTTTAAAAGTGGGACATAATCATATATTATTATAAAAATCAACAATTAATTAAGCTGTGGGTTGAGTAAGGAATAGAAATGGGACGATTAAGGAACAATTTATTCGTGGGATGAGTTTTCGTGGGATGAATAAGGAACAACCCAATAATGGGTTTATCATCTCGAGCTCCTCCGTCCTTCGGAAGGCACGAAAAGCCGTTGGTCCCAGCTGCATTGGCAGTCGTTAACAACTACCAACGGGACGCACTGAGCCCGCGTAGTAGTTTATGGCCCGTTCTTAATACTAACATCATATTTTTAAATACGTTCACAGTTATTGTTATCAAAAGTACTTTTACTGTAAAAGAAAATAACCGATCGGTGGTCGAGTGACAAAGCACTCGGCCCAATATACCCGAAGGTCCCGGGTTCAATTCCTAGGTCGAGCAAAGTGAGTTTCGGATTTTTCGATACATAGCCCGGGTTTGTGATCACCAACCCGTACTTGGCAAGCGTGGTGATTAAGCCTATACCCATCAATTGTAGTGATGACTTAATTTCAATTATGCAGTCCTTTGCCCAGCAGTAGGACACACATAGGCTATTTACTCTTACCTATAATTGAAAATAGGTAATATATATCTCGCAAAACCTAGTGTAAGAATGTTTTTGTTTTGTTTATATAATTTTAACGCAAATTTTATTGCGAAACAAATTACAAAAACACAATGTTGAAAAAATTTCCACGAGCAGGATTTGAACCTGCACCCTTAATGGTTAGAACCACGATAGCTCAATTGGAAGAGCACCTGACCCGGTATGTCAAAAGGGTGCAGGTTCAAATCCTGCTCGTGGAAATTTTTTCAACATTGTGTTTTTGTAACCGAGTATAAGGTTTGACTGCTAGTAACATATCTCCCTCGGATGTAATAATAATTATACATATAATACTAGAATACTATACGATTACATAATATACAATCTAGGACATTAAATTTTAGTTAGTTTGACAGAGCCACGACAGCATAGTTGGAAGCGCACCCGTCCCGGCTTGTCAGAGGGTACGGGTTCCAATCCCTCTTATGGAATTTTTTACTTTTCCACATTATGTTAAAATGTTAAATACCTACTATAGTTTAATACGACTACGGAATATAACTTGTATATATAAATTGAATTGTCTATGATATCGGCAGTAGAATCTGATATTATAAAGATAATTTATTAAGATTGCCTCGGCTAGTTTAAAGTTTTAAGCTAGAATGGACTTAATCTAACTTCACATCAGCTGTGATAGGAATAGGTAATGAATAAATGACTTAAGTTGGTGGGAAGTTAGTATAACGCAGAGTTGTTAAAACCACCTCATAAAATTAGTTTCTTTGTCGCACCTCCAAAAGATGGAATAGTCTACCAGCACATGTTTTCCCTCTTTCCTATGATATGGAGTCCTTCAAACGAGGCGTGAAGAAGCACCTTGTGGGCCGGCAGAGTGAAGTTGACTGATGCTGCGTTGTTTTCACGCTGCACCAGTTGTCTTCGCGTCTGGACTCCATTTCCACTTAGCATCAGGTGGTGTGGAGTCATTTGCCGTGCTAAGTATAAAAAAAAAATTTAAGTAAAGAATACTCTACACTGTCCCTTCAATTTCCGACCCTGTCACTTATTTAAATGGCAGATTTTTTTGAGATCTATTACTATTTTACCCAATTACTAATGTGACCATTTATTTGTTTCAGGTAAGTGTCAGACACCATTCGCTGCACCTCAAGAGGATATGTTTTTTGTTTTATTTATTTATTTGCAACACAAACAGGCAGATATCAGAACATAACGATACAATTTGAATAAAACGGTTTAGAACTAGATACTACCTTATACTTTTTAAAAAATAGAATTAAAAAAACCCTTATACTAGATGCACATGCTAGATTAATAACATCTGTTACAAACTAATTATTTTTAAGCATTTCGGTGTTCTTAAAAAACTTCTTCGTTTAATATCTTTCAAAGAGTCAACTCTAATGAACATTCCAAAAAAAAAGGTCCAATGAAAATGTACCTTTAGTTTTGAACACCATGAAGGCTTATTTATTACACTTTCATAATTAAGGGTATGTAAAGATTTGATTGTAGTGTCTCTCGAGGGATTGGGATCAGAAACGAGGTGAACCGACCGAGTACCAAAGTAATCGACATAGCCCACCGGACTAACAACTTGAAGTGGTAGTTGGTCGGGCATATTACTTGTAGTCGCAGAACCGTTACGAGTAGAGACCGCGTATCGGCAAAAAAAATTTACATTTCCTCGCGCCAGAGGTTAATATTTTCGCCCGTCAGTACTGTTGTCATCTTCCGGTTGCCATTTTTGTTTTTATTTTACGGCACCGCGAAACTGGCCATACAGCCTAACAGTCTGTTCCGAACACTAGTGTAGGACGCCCTCAGACTAGGTGACGATCTTTGCAAGGTGGCTGGCAAGAGCTGTGTGAGAGTAGCCGCGGACCGTGCTCAGTAAACTAATAAAGGGTGATTATAAAAGATTTGGTACACACGCCTGCACATCAACCTACCATAAACTGTCAAATTTCTTCAATAGACTTTGAACTTTATGCCCTAAGTATGTGGTTTAAAATGTGTTGAAGAAATTTGACAGTTTTGGATAAGTTGATGTGCTGGCGTCTGTATATGCTTAGCGACTTAGGAGCTCAATGGCGCAGTGGTTAATGCACTGTATGCGATTGCTGTGTTTCAGCAACTCTGGCAAAGGCCGGTCATCGAATGGGTGACCAAAATGTCATCTCGATTTCCTCCGTTCTTGAGAAGGCACGTAAAGCCGTTGGTACCGGCTCCATTAGCAGTCGTTAACAGCCACCGCAACGCCCTGGGCCCGCGTGGTGGTTTTTGGCCCGTTCTTCTTATCCATCTATATAGAAGGCTCGTGCCCCAGCAGTGGGGATATAAAATGAGCTGGTGTTCTAAGCAATTTCAGAAAACGAAATTTCTTTTTCATCATTTACGTTTCATTATAAGAAAAAATCGAGAGGTCCCTCGTTATTGCGGGCGGTAGCCTTGTTTTATTTATACCACACTCGAGCGAAGGATTCCAAATGGAAATCTTGGATTGGAAATCTACATTTTCTCGATATTAGCACTCTGCGATGCGGGGCGGGCGGCGCGGGCGGCGCGGCGCCAGAGACTAAAGAATTTATTTCTCCATTTTCACTTATTTATAAACGCAACTACGACAATGCATTTAAAACTTAACGAGCTTTTAAAATTGTACTTAATTTTTATTTGAAGCAGTATTAACGTAAATTTTTACGGCAAAATTTTACAGTCAAATTATTTATTATTATTCTGTAATTCTGTGAACTATAAAGAGTTTAAATAAGTAAATAGTGTTACGTTTTAGTGTTGACGATTTAGAAAAAAAATACTTTATTATTGTAACAGATATTTGCAACATACTCATCATACTATACTAGGTGCCTCGATAACCTTGATACCCCGGATTAATTACGAATTCCACGCAAGTAATGTAATCAGCTGGTACAAATCTCGAAAACTAACGTATTCATAAATTATACATAGGTATTCTTGGGCCCATGTTTTTATTTAGGGCGTAAATTACTTCTTTTACAATAACTATGTTCTTTGTATAATACCTATTCGTATAATAATAATAAATAAATTCGTATAATAATAAATAATATTTGTTTATATTTTTTTATTTATTGCACCTAAGTATACAGTATTACTTCCATACAGTAATTATAGTAAAATAATAGATATGATGTTACAAACATCATGTTAGGGCATCGCAAAATTGAAACTGTTATTATTTATTAATTATGTTACAAAATGTAAAAAAACTTAATTTTAAATTATTAGTGTTGTTAGAGAGTGAGTTTTTGTCTTTGTCTGACATAAACTCCAGTATTCAGTAGTAGCATTTTTGTGCTAAATAAACTGCTTTAATATTTTTTAAATAAACTTTTTTTTTTGTTTTTATATTTTTTGGTATTTTATTAAAAATAGTCCCTACTATATAGATCCATCCATCTAAAATATGGGGGACTATTTTTATACATTTCTAATATTGGTTCAGGAAGAATAAGTTTATTTTGATGACGGGGGTTTTTATTATATTCGAAATATAAATGCACTTAAAAGAAAGAAGTTTACTGGACAAAGTATTCGATCCCCAAATGAATAAATACGAGTAGCATACAAAGTAAATGTGTCCTAGTCTTATTTGTAGTGTATTAGGCGACAGACACTTCGCTGCCATGCAATTTAAGTTAGTGTTTAGGTACACGACAATAGTCGAGCTTTAACTTCACGCAAGTTACCGTAAACTTGAGACTCCGGACAAGCGTACGGAGTGGCTTGAACGGCACTATATGCTTTGTACGGAATTCTTCCGAGAATTTTTTTTTTTTACGTAGCTCGACAAATGACTCCACTCCACCTGATGTTAAGTGGAAAAGGAGTCCAGACGCAAGGACAACAAAACAACGCAGCATCAGTCACCCTCACCCTGCCGGCCCACAAGGTGCCTCTTCACGCCTCGTTTGAAGGACCCCATGTCCTGTTTGAAGGTTAAGCAACTTTCGTAAAGGCTGGTCATCGGATGGGTGACCAAAAGTTTATCATCTCGAGCTCCTCTGTGCTTCGAATATCACGTAAAGCCATTGGTCCCAGCTGCATTAGCAGTCGTTAATAACCACCAATCCGTAGTGGGCCCGCTTGGTGTTGTATGGCCCGTTCTCCCTATTCATCCATAGGAAAGGCTCGTGCCTCAGTGTTGGGACATAAAATTACCTGGTGATGGAGGTGGGGGTCCTCGAATTCAGCAGTTAGAGATAAGAACTCTTTGACCTCATCCCACCTTCTCCCTTCCTCCATAGGAGTACGCGTGCTGCTCTCCGGAGTCACTGCTGTACTGTGTCGAACACTCATTGCGCACAAAGAATTTGGTGCCACGTTTCTTTGTTGCACCTCCAAAAGATGGAGTAGTCTACCAGCACACATTTTCCCTCCTTCCTATAACATGGGTCCATCAAACGAGCTGTGAGGAGGCACCGTCCGTCGTCCGACAGCCTTAGGGTGACTGATGCTGCGTTCTTTCCACGCTGATCCAGTTGTCTTTTAAAGTCAATTAATTTCCACTTAACATTAGGTGAATTGCCGTATTAACTATTTAAAAAAAAGATAGCCAGTTTATCAGCAATTGAGAATTCCGGGTGAGGTGCGTTTCCTTCTGCCCTTATTATCATTTACCACCAACTCATTGTGAAAAAGAGAAAAAACAACGACATTATAATTATTCTGTTTTCCTCATTTCACCCCAGAAAATGTTAATTTTTCTTAATTATTTACAAAACACTGCGGTGCTTTTGCATTATAATAACATGTTTCGTTCCACCCCCTGACCTCGTGCATACCATATATATATTATCGCGATCTGCTTTGTATTCGGAATGCAAATGGCGACACACGAATAAACATTATGAACAAATCCGAGCGCGCGACAGTTTGTAAGGAACCTCGGCGTATACAACGTTATTTTTAATATACGCAGCATATACAAAAAGCTGACAATGACATCTCCATTTTCGTAAACAAATTAAAACCACTATCAAAAACTCTATCTACTCTATACCTATATAAAAATGGTATTTTTCTAAAAATTGCTAAAGTCAACATTGCATTTTATCTTCAAATTGTTTTATTTTTAGAAATTACCTAAATGTACCACCGAGTTCTTTTTTGTTACTGAAACTGAATTAACCAGTTTCAGGTATTAAGTACTCGTATTTAAAAAAACTTACAAATAAGTGGGTTATTCCTATTCACCTTATAACTTTGTTAGAACATAGTGTATAACCAGAACCCCCAATTTTGAAAAAATGGAACTGGTTAACTAAAACCTGTCGAAGAAAAAAAACAAAGTTAAACTATAGTTATTAATAATAAAAATAAGACAAGGCGGCACCCGTTCACGAGTATGACATATGAATCAGCCATCGCTTCGCTCAACCATATTTTAGGGAATGTAACGACCCGACGCACATGCCACCACCGCAGAGACAATAAAGAGAGCATGACACACCCAAGCTACTCTAAATCAAAACTAATTGAAATGTTAAACGCAATGCTACACTGGCCTGCAAAATTAAGTATCACACTTTTAAAATTACAATAACTTTTTAAGTACACAAGATAATTATGCTTTCGAAACAAAAAGGAATCGAAAAACAGTTTAATTTTATACATAAAAACTTCATAGTCGGTAACATTATTTTATGAAATGGTTGAAAAAAACTTCAAAATCAAAGATAACCCTTTTCGAATTACAAGTTTGGCATTGATTTTTTGTTTCTATTTTTGTTGCCAAATTTTTTCTTGATCGATGAGTCTTATCTTACAAAAGCTAAGTTAGAAAACAGCACACAAACTTATTTATCATGCCTCTTTCACCCGAAGAATGTGCTAGGATCCTGACTTTTCTGGAACTAGGCATCAGTATGCGTCGTACTGCAAGAATGGCGGGTGTGACGTTACGAACGGTCCAGAAGGTGAAGCGAAGGTACGAAGAGACTGGAAACCATTTGATGAGACCTGAAATGGCAGACCCAGGTGTACTAGTGCCCGAGAAGACCGTTATATTGTTTCCATTGTGTTGAGAAATCGCTACCTAAATGAAGTTGAAGTCCAGCAATGGCTTCTTCAGACCCAAAGGGACTACATTAGTGACAGTACAGTGAGAAAAAGACTGGCTGAAGCAAACCTGAAACCCCGAAGACCAGCGAGTGGCCCCAAACTCGAGAGAGAGCATCGAGTAGCGAGACTGCGATACGCCCGTGAACACATACAGTGGCATGAAGAAGAATGGTCAAGAATTTTGTTTACAGATGAGTCTCGATTCTCACTTTACACTTCTGATGGAAGGCGAAGTGTCTACAGGCGACCTGGTCACCTTCAAGCCTGCTTCTCAGAAAGAGTCCAGTATGGTGGAGGCAGTGTACATGTATGGGCGGGCATATCTTCAGAAGGTCGCACAGAGTTAGTGGCCTTAGAAAATGGCACTGCGACTGGGGAAAGATATGCCCAGGAGATTCTCAATGAGTATGCAGGGCCGTATTTAGTAAATATGGGTGATGGATCGATGCTGATGCATGATAATTGCCGGCCACACACGGCTCGGGTCGTGCAAAAGTATATTCAGGAGGTTGGTATCAGCGTGATGGCTTGGCCGTCAAGAAGCCCTGATCTCAACCCGATTGAGCACGCATGGGATGAGCTTGGGAGGCTAGTCAGAAGCCGCAGACCACCACCTACCACCCTCAGGGCACTAAAACAGGCCCTGATAGAAGAATGGGAGAATATTCCCCAACATCGGCTCCGAAACCTCGTGTTCAGTAAGCCAAATCGACTCAAAGCTGTAAGCAGAGCCCGAGGAGGCAATACCAGTTAAATCTAGTACAGTATTTGGAATTTTATTCCATTAAAGTTTTGAGTCAAGGATTATACCTAAGAAAACTGTTGAGTCTACCAAATCTAATCGATCACCGTTTATTCTAATAACGGTTGGTTCATTCTTGAAATTTGGTAGTCTAAATTAACTTAAGCGTTAAGCTGCAAATTATTAACAGTAAACCAACTGAGTACATCTGAGAGAGCTTTGTTTACATCGTCTTAATAATTCTGACACCTAGTTACATTAAAAATGAGTGAAGTACCATCTGCAAATAATACGATTTCACAGAAGTTCTCTACAAAGAATGGCAAGTTATTAATATAAATCAAAAACAGAAAAGGACCAAGAATGGACCCTTGAGAAACTCCTATTTTCACATGAGAACCAGATGAGTTAGTTCCATTGATATCGACAGTCTGTGTTATAGAGCTGAGATACGACTGGATTAAATTTAGTCATGTTACTTTCTTTAAAGATTATTTCTATAAACTAATACGCTATTAATACATTAATAAAAGCACTGGTTACCCATCTAGAAAGCTTATTATGCTTGTGTTAGGTACACATCAGTAGTGTAACGGTTTCTTGGAGAGAGTTTGCTGATCGCCACTGAGCACTTTCAGCCGCGCCGTGCTTTTTTGGGAGCGGCAAGAAACTTAAAGGGATGCTAAAGCTGTCTCAGAGGTTTTGTAGAGGGAATAGCATCATGTACTAGTGCGTGCCCCCGTGCCCTACTAGATTCTCCGAAGGGTTTGGATCGGATCGGTAGTCTAGTCTAACGGAGCTGTGGGAATTGAACCACAATTCACATTCAACCCGAGCGTACCAAAGCTAAATTGTTTGCACTTAAAATAAAGGATATGTTTGCTGTTTCTCGTTAAAGTTGCCAACCACTGCCAAATTTACTTTGAGAGAGATGTTTCAGTTGCTCCAAGCATTTGTGTTACAGACTGTTTGTAAAAATGCCACGTCGGAGCACTGCAGATGGAACCCGGAACTTTGTTACTTTTCAGCCGCATCTCCCGATGAACTAGATCTGGTTTTGGATACTGTCCAAGTTTACAACGAAGCCTTTGATCTCAGAAACTTTAAAAGTAGGTTAAATATTATATTGGCGCTTTGTAACAAGCGATGTGCAATGAAAGTAATATAAGGGAAAAACATTACTTGGTACAAATTTACTTGCGTTTTATTTTGACATGTTTTATTGAATCCTGACAATTTAAAACCACCGCAGGTGGCAAGCAAAAGGCCGGTCATCAGTTAGGTGGAAAAATGTATCAGCCTTAGCTCCTCTGTACTTTAGAAAGCATATAAAGCCGTTGGTCCCAGCTGCATCAGCAGTCGTTAACAACCACTAATCCGCACGGGCCCACGTGGTGGTTTATGGCAGGTTCTCCCTGTGGTGTTTCCATCCGTAGGGAAGGCTTGTGCCCCAGCTGTGGGGATATAGAAATGAGCTGGTGATGATAAAATGATGATTTGTAAATGTTATCTATCACTATATAGCTAGTCCACAACACGACATACTGTATCATTACCCAATCTTTTCCTTTAAACAACACACATTTCATAATCTCCAAAAACAAAACGCAACTGTAAACAAACTCCAATAAAAGTACATTGGTAGTTGTGTCAATATCACAAAATTTGTCCATGTCCGTCCATGCCTCGACTCGCGCTATGTCCAGTCGATTCGGAAATTCGGAAAAGAACTCGCCGGCACGCCGACTGTTCGCACTCGCAATTTTGAAATGTCCCTGATTTTGTCCGGCAACAACAACTCGCTGCCGCGTATTTGGAAACCCTTCCAGTATTCAGCACGGCCATTGATCTGAGATGCGATAATCTCGAGATAATCTCAGTAAACCCTTCCGTTATTCAGATCTGCGAACGATCTGAGTTCGGGTATGAATTTCAGAGTACAGACGCCTGCTCATCAACCTATCCAAAATTGACAAATTTCTTCAATACATTTTCAACCATATGATAAAGGCATAAAGTTCAGAGTCTGTTGAGGAAATTTGACAGTTTGTTGTAGATTGATGTGCAGGCGTGTGTACATTACATAAAAAAATAAATAAAAAGCTTCCACTACTCAGAACCTGAATCATAGGTAATGTGTTGGAGCGCGTCTCGCGCGGGAGGAATTACTGTGCAGCCTCCAGGACTTCGGATCGCGTGCCGGATAGAGAGAGCAATATTCTTCCTTAACTTGTATTAAACGTATGACAAAACTGTTTGGTCCCGCACAAACATCAGAGAAAATTCACGATTATCGCCGACTTTTGTAAGCAAAACTATTGTTTCAGTTTAGTGACAAAGATAAAACAAAATGACAAAAGACAGGAGATGAAAGACATCTCGAAATATTTATTAGGTGTAGGTAAAAATACAAGACACCGGATTTATTTTGTGAAACCTGTTTGAAGTCCTTGTACTGCATTATTTTGTTACCCTTTTATGTGTGTACATAACTCTGTTTTTCTTGATCATTTAGTTTAAAAGTACGTTTTATACACACCATTATTATTTATTTTGACTAAATAAAGTACCTACACTTTGCTTGAGTTACCACAATTTATATATTTATAATATCAATTCCGACCAATAACTAATTAATTATAGATTATATTCAATAGTAACCACACACTTAACACGTCTTTTATTCTTACAAAATATTCGCCTTCGTCTCACGTGTTTTAAAAGCAAAGAGATTTAATATTGTTTATAAGTCCGTAAAAAGCTGAGTCACGGAAGGGTTTCATATTTAAAATATTTCATAGTGCGTTGTAATCCCTCCCCGAGCTCAGAACTATAATCAGGGTAGCATTTAAACATCGAAATACTGAAATCAACCATTGTAAACCCTCCTGCACGTCAGAACTATGGGAGATCTGAATACTGGAAGGGTTTCCATATACGCCTCGCTGCCTTAGGGCGCGGTCCCATTGAGAGCGACTAACTAGTAGCTAGAAGCTATTGTGTATTTCAAAAAGAAATGGCAATCATCGTCAACATCATCATCAGCCTGTACTAGTCCACTGCTGGTCATAGGCTTCTCTAAGTGCACGCCACCGAGCAAAAAATTAAATGGTCACACCGTCAATTTAAATTTTGTCTCCTTGCTTTAAGCAGGTAAAATTTGACCCGCCCGATCCTCTAAATGACAGCACACATTTACAGAATACACTAAACATGCACACCAGTTTAGGCCCAAGACACCGTACTCGTAGAACAAGGGTACGAAGAACCGGTTCACACTCGCTCTACACCAGGTACAGACATGTACCTGGGCGGTTCTCTCCTCCTCCACGGCCCGGTCAACCCGAGCCGAGGTCCGTGCCTTTAAAGGCGCCCTCGGGTTGCTCCGCTCCCCGATCCGATCCGAACCCTTCGGAGAATCTAGTAGGGCACGGGGACGCGCACTTGTGCGCGATGCCGTTCCCTCTAGATAACCTCTGAAGGTGATTCGTTTCACACGGCTTGAGGGACCCTTTACGTTCCTCGCCGCCCCCAAAAAAGCCCGGTGAAGCTGAAAATGCCTCAGCGGCAATCAGCAATCTCTCTCCAAAAAAAAAAAAGGTAAAATTTGACCGATTGTGCAGGCGTATGTGGGTACTTATGAAAAGATACAACTTTTTTTTAGCCAACTCTAAAATTTTCTAACAAATCAGTTTTTAATACATTACTTAAATACCTACCCAACATTTATAGAACAGCCGATTTTAAAAGATTTCAGATGATTTGGTTCATTTCAAAAAGTTGTTTCTATGCATCAGTAGGTACTATCGCCTGCTTAAAGCCAAACAACGATTTAAAATTCACGGTGTATTTACGACAAAAACAACACAACTTCAAACAAATTCCAATTAAAACACCTACATGTGGTCACACAATAAGAAGACCCTCGAAGGTAAGCTCACATAGACAGATAGATAGATACTCTTTGTAAGCAATAAGACCTGTACCTATCTGCGTACGCACTATCAGTGCTAAATTTTCTTACTAAACCCTGCAGTCAACTTTAGCGTAGTCAATGGTGGCCGGAAGAGACAGCTGATCCTTTACAAATGGTAAATCTACCTCCCATTGACTTCAACGGAGCGCAGCTGTTGCGCGATTCCGTGTCCGCGAGAAGTTGTCTTTGTGTGCATTGCTCAAGCGCGTCTGTATGAAGCGTACCTTCTGCAGTCTCCTTATTTTGTAACATAGAGTTGTGTCAACATAAAAACATTTTATCCATGCCGCTTCTCGTGAGTCCAATCCTGTCACACCGGAAATTCAAAGCGTCCGAAAACTCTCCAGCGACCGTTCGCATTCGCACATTCGAAACATCCCTGATTTTGAACGGAAACACTCGCTGCCTCTGCTCAAAGCTCGTCTGGCGTGGAGACAATTTGTTGATTTGAATTGTTACTCGTGATTCGGATCGGGGCAAAGCTTTGTACTTATTTTTTTTTGTATTAGCCAGTGTTTTTTTATATTGTCAATTTTATACTGTAAATAGCATTGAGTATAGAAAGCATCTTGTTGCAATTCTTCTTATACAAGAGGTCTAGCGCCTCTTCCATATAACAGTTTTAGCCCAAAGAATATTTTTTGCAAAATCAATTAGTAATAGTAAACTTGTGTTGCATAGTTACAAGTGAAGGCCAATGATGGATGCGCACCTGGAATCCTCAACTAATGAGGCACTGGCTATCTCTGGCTGCCGGAACAAAACAATGCTCAAACATTGATGTTACGGCGACACATTTAGATTAAATATATGGTCGTAGTTAGCCAGGCGGACAAACTAGCCCTACTTTTAACCAAACCGAGTACACAAACATGTATCCCCGCTGGGAATCGAACCCGGGACCTCTGGGTCTGAGACCGGTGGTATTAAGTTTCTAGTAAAAGTAGTTTTTTTCTAGTTTATCTTGTAATTAAGCAGCGTATTAGTTGAAACGAGGGACATTAAGGGAGGACATGAGGTATTCGATTCCCGATCTGATTCATTCAAAAATATATATTATTATATTTTTGAATAATTATCCTATTAAATAATTTAGTGTATACACACTAAGCGCGGGAAAAGATCAAATATGTTCCGACTGAATGAAAAACGGGTCACACCAAACACGACAGCTACCTATTCAGTACCATACGCGTAAATGAGTCAAAAGCGCTAGGGTGCCCAAACATTACGGGAAATTTCATGAAATTTTAACATCGATTTTCCGAATTATTTTATATGCTTCGAGTAGTATTTTTTTATTTGTTTATGTTTACGCAGGCTTAAACTATCATAGGATTAAATATTTCCCTCGTTTTAACTAACACGCTGTATATTGCTGTATAAAATTACTGTACTGTACTATCTAATATATAAAATTCTCGTGTCACAGTTTTCGTTGCCATACTCCTCCGAAACGGCTTGACCGATTTTGATGAATTTTTTTGTGCTTATCCGGTATCTATGAGAATCGGCCAACATCTATTTTTCATCCCCCTAAATGTTAGGGGTAGTCCACCCCTAAATTTTTTTTTTTATTTTTTAGACAAAATTTTTAATTTCTATTTTTTTATGATACAACATACAAAAATACATACAATCCTCAATTTTCACCCTTCTACGATCTACCATTATTTTTTAATAGCCATTTTAGTAATTTAATCATTTTTTCTCTCCGGTCGAAAACTGATCAATCGTCATTTAATTAGTTTATATATAAAAATGAAATGAAATTTTCTCATGCAATGTTGTCATGGAAACTTTCAAAGCGGTACGAAGTCCGCCGGGGGCAGCTAGTTACTGTATAAAATTCAAAATTATAAAAATATCAACGATTATTGTCAATGGGGCGGTTAATTTATGACCTCAACGTGTATTCACGTGGTTCACATGTTTCGCGCGTCAACGCCTCCGTACACAAACCGATTTAGCCCCTCAGCCTATCCGGATGTGACATCATCTGCCGGATACAACGCGGCCGGTAGCGCGTCGGGACGCGGCGACGGCCCGTCTTGCGGGTCATTATTAATAACATGTGGTAATTATGCTGATTGCTTGAACTCCTCGGTGGCTGAGTGACAAACCGCTACCCCCTAATGCCCGAAAGTCCCCGGTTCAATTCCCAGGTCAGACAGCGTTACGGATTTTTCGATGCATAGCCCGAGTTTGTGTAACCAACCCGCATGGTGTGAGCGTGGTGATAAATTTATTACCCATCAATTGTAGTGATGACTTGATTTCCTTTTACGACGAACCTTTAAACATTTTCAAATTTAAGTAAAGTTTTTCCTCCACCAGACCATACTGTGGTAATATAATAATATTTATTGCGTCTGTACCCATATTTCTTTGTCTAAAAAGACAAGGTAATTATGACGAACGCGCTTCCAGACAAGCTTTTAAAGGCAGGAGCTTTCCCAAAACATTGCGAGCCAGATAGGTAAGTACTTCTCAAACCAAGTTACTTTTGCAGGATCGAGTTAAGTTGCCATAACGACCGACTGCAGCACAGTTTTGGGAAAGTTTATATTGTACGTCGTTTTTGAGAGAATAATCTGGATTTAGTACAGTCAGCATTAAAAGTGGCTGTACACCTCAGAGCTTTATTAAAACAATCAAAGAATCTAACAGGCGCTTGTCAACTGGTAGCAAAACTATTACCAGTGTTGTTGCGACACGCCTCGTTCGCAATATATATACACCAAAACAGAACAGATATATATATCTCTCTCTCTCTCTCTCTCTCTCTCTCTCTCTCTCTCTAAGACACACACACATGGCACACACCATCAGTGACTTTCGCTATTGACCGTACGTTGCCGCCTGCGTCTTCCCGGACCTTGCTTGTGGTACGATAGCTAGGGGTTTTTTCTATATCTATACTACTGTGCTTTTGTAGTTAACCCAAGCTATACCCTCGGGTACTGTTGCCAGCGGGTGGTACATATTGCTGTTCTGTGTTGGTTCGTGGTAGGCTTGTCCACCTGGCTAGCTGCCGCCATAACAGCAGTTGTTGTGCACCGAAAGTTAGACGTAAGTAGTAGAGAGCCAGCTCCTCTGCAACCCCCTAGTTGGGGATTCCGTGTAAATGGCGCTTTATCCTCATCCCTTATCGTCACTTATCATCAGGTGACAGGAAGACCAAATGATTCCCATTATTGTGCAAAACGGTATGCAATACCGTGACAGCTGTAAGCTGCTGAACCTTTTTTTGATGCCCAATTAATGCATTTTGACGTTAACGGGTAACATTGTAGTTTTAAGATTTATTTCACAAATCTTTTACTTTGTTGTAAGATATTTCGAACCGTTTGCAGGGTATGTGGGGTGTCACAGGGGGACTGTGGTGTTGGTCAACAAATTAATGTAGCGACTCATTTATTTGTTGACGCCACCATCAACTATTTCTATCGGGTAGCGTTCCGTTTTACGCAAAATGAGCTAGGTAACAGTGTCGTTTGCTTTAACAATGTGCTTATTTAAAAACCTAAATGTCTCCAACATATTGCTATCCTAATTATTTGAATAGACGTGTTTTTATTTTAATAATAATAATACAGTAAAAGTAAGTAAAGTAAATAGCCTATTACTGTCCCACTGCTGGGCAATGGCTTAATCACCACGCTCGCCAAATGATCACAAAATCGAAAAAATCAGAACCACACTTTGTCCGACCTGGGAATTGAACCCGGGACCTTCGAGTATCGGGCCGAGCACTTTGCCACTCGGCCACGAGGCGTTACGATAAATAATATTAAAACTATTAGTCTCGACTACTATTACAAACATATCATAGTAAGGTAATGTTTACGTACTCCCAAAATAATCACTGCTCAGCTAGTGTTCAATTCCACTCCAGTGACAGTCACCCGATACTCGTTAACAGTGATAAATCACATTTGGTGTAACAGGCGATCAGATAGCGAATGGACTCGCGCCAACCAGACACTAAGCGGCTGTTATCTGAATTGTTTGACATTGTTTGGTTGGAGTTTCAATGTGTATGTATTGACTGTTTTTTGTTTTGTAGAGCTTATCCAATATGGCTGCCTCGGGTGGAAGGTTCGCAGTTCGGGTGACTGCTCGTCTGATGAGTTCTCATTTATTAACTTTAAAGAGAAATATAAAATAAATTAATATAGTAATATGCAGGTAATACACAAGACAACTAAGTTTTCACAAATAAACACTGAGAACTTTTTACCAGAAAACATAACTTAACCTAACGAAATCAAATCATAATAAACCACTTCTGGGGCAAACATGTCCAAGGGTCAGAGAGTCCAGGTGTCACATTGTCCATTGTCAAAAAGTCCGAAGGATGAAACGTCCTAGTGTCTGAAGCACTGAGCAAGTAATCACTAGTCTGAAAGCCTGAATGCCATAATGTCTCATTGTGTAATAATAATAAATATCACAACTATATGATAAAAATAATTGAAAATGTAACCACAAATAGAATAAACGTCAAATCTGGAACTCGACCAGGCTTATATGACCTCATCGGATTTTTTGTGACATTTGTAACTCGGTTATCGTTTTGACAAAATTAATTCGATCATAAGCATATCAACGTTTTATTGCAACTTTAACTATAAATCGTGAAATTATCGATGACGTGACGCAGTCGGTGACATTGAAAAAAAAAAACTTTGACTTACAAAGTTGATAGTTTTGCAAATAAAACGTAGCGGGTGGTATTGGAGGTTTTTATTGTTATATTACATTGACTGTTACCATAATATGTATGTTTACATGGAATCCTCAACTACTGACAAACTGGCTTATCTTTGAACAAAAGCCACACTTACAATCATACCGTAGCGTAGTAACCCTATCACTAAGGGTATTTTTTTTACCGAGGGTTTAATCACATTGATTATGTCACCCTCGAAGGACACTTAAATCTATAATTAACTTTTACGCATGTTTTTTATTATATGCGCTTGGCCTTCATCTATGTTGAGTGATAATATGTTATGTGACCAGTATAAGTAATGTATAAAATTAGTCCCTACTATAGATCCATCCTAATCTTTAATTAAATACAAATCAAATTAAACTTTATTTTAAAAACATAATTATATCAGTGTTAACGTCAGACAAAGACAATAAATAAATACTTGAACATGTTTACGGAAAGCTCATTTTTTTCACACATCTACTTTTTAAGGTTCCGTAGTCACCAAGGAACCCTTATAGTTTCGCCATGTCCGTCTGTCTGTCTGTCCCCAGCCTAGCTCATAGACTCTTAGTACTAGAAAGCTGTATAATGGCACGGGTATACATATTAATGACGCCGACAAAGTGGTGAAGTAAAATGTTGAAAAGTATTTTTTTAGGTTACCTCCCCTACACGTGAAGAGGGGATGTAATTCGTTTCTTGTGTACCCCAGTGTGGGGTGTAGTTGGATAGCAATTTCAAAAATATTGCGTGTTTGTGAAAACAGTTTTTTGATTGAGGCATCCGTTTGTGAACTATTAAGCTTTAAAGTGCAAAATTTTGTTAGAGTCAAGCTATTTTATAAATAGCTTGCCTACTTCTTAACTGATCTTTAGTATTTGTAAAAATATTATGATCAGATGTTAATGACGGTAAATGTTGACATTGAATGGGTGCCTTTGGCTTTCAAAGTAAAAAGTAAATATGTGTAGTGTTGAATAATTTCGGCAGGCTGGTTAGAACCACGATAGCTCAATTGGAAGAGCACCTGACCCGGTATGTCAGAAGGGTGCAGGTTCAAATCCTGCTCGTGGAAGTTTTTTCAACATTGTGTTTTTGTAATTTAAATAACATTGTCAGGTGTGTGAAACCGGTAGTATCTACATATAAGTATATGAGCCATCGTAAAATAAATGTTCATTAAAGCTCTCTTCTCACAGTCTGCATTATTGAGATGGGCTACGGAACCCTACACTGCGCGTGACCCGACACGCACTTGGCTGGTTTTTTAATATTTTTATTTTTGCTAATTTTGCAACATAATTTAGTATTAATATATAACAATTATATAACTTGATTTCAATGGTGGAGGCCTTTGCCCAGCAGTGGGACAGTTATAGGCTGTTTACTTACTTACTATATAAGAGTAGTTATAATTTTATGATGCACTAACAGGGTTTGTAATACGCCATCATATAGGTAATATTTTAGAACTGTAAATTAATTAATTAACTGTAAATAGTGGAAGCGAACTTTATCCGAAATCCTCAACTAATGCAACTAATGAGGAGCTGACTATCTTATCTCAAATACCAACAGTACCTGGGACGCCTGGGTCTGAGACCAAAACTTCTAACCACTAGACCAAAGAGGCGGTTAAACAAACGAAAGGGTCGACTTACAATCATTGTAGCAACCGATATCAAAGAACCTATCCATATAATTTTGGATCTAGTCCATTATAAAAGCCGCGTATCGCAGCGGTTATCCTTCCGCATATTTTTATCCTGATCGGGGTCCCACGGGGGCTGGTATTGATGGAACCCGCACAGGCTCAGCCAATTTGAATATAAAGCGGTCGGGCCGCGGTCATAGCCATAGCGATTGGAGCGTGCACACTCTATTATATCTAATTCCCTGGGTATTACAAAGAAATTGGTTGGAATGCCCCGTTTATGGAGCGCCTTGATATTGGAGAAAAGGTGATTGTTATAAGAATATTTTATTAGTAGCCGATCGAATACATATTAATGATAATAAAAATAATGATATGTTTATTGCCTCAAAAATTACATAAAAAAGGTAAAACAGGGTCAGAGGCAAAAGGGAATGGCTCACGAATGGCTCACAGAGATTTTCTCAGCGCTGGTTTTCAACTGTTCCCCCTTTCCCTGAGATGCTCGATTTCAATGCGAGAAATCGTGGTTCTATATTCATAGCTCCTTTACTGAGGTCAAAACATTGACAAGGACTATTATATGGCATAGTGACATTTACAAGAGCTACTTGTAGCCTAAACTGAATAAATGATTTCGATTTTTTTTTTTAATTTATTAATTATCTTCAAAAAATAAATCATCATCAAATAACGTCCTGCTACATAAATTGTATAAATTAACTTGTAATTACTTGGTTGGAAAGGTGAAGACTAAAAAACCTTCTGTGTTTTTTGCAGGCTTCTTTCGTTTGAAGGCTCTCCCAAAATCTATATTTAAGTGTATTATTTTTATTGAGATAAATTTAAATAGTTTTAAATTTAATAATTCACTGTTAATTAACAATTATTTATATGAGTCTATATTCATATAAACTTATTTATTTGAATTATACCAATGATTATTTTACATTTAACTTAACGAAAATATTGTTGTCATAGGCCTCTCCAAATGTCTATTGTATCTAGACAAACCTAACATAGGCTTTAAGATACTATTAACCGATATATGTAATTATATGTTTGTTGATTAAATAAAAAAAAGTGCACGCCACCGAGCACGATCCGCGGCTACTCTCATCCAGCTCTTGCCAGCCACCTTGCGGAGATCGTCGCTCCATCTAGTCTGAGGGCGTCCTACGCTGCGTTTGCCGATCAATGCTTCATCGCAATCGAAGGCATTTCACAAGTACGCATACGAAAGAGACAAAAAACATTAATTTTAACGTATATACTCGTATATACGATCTACGAGTATATGAGCAGAGCCGGACTAAAGAATCAAATTGGTCATATAAAACAGTCTTATGCGAAACTCGATTATATAACTGTTGTATAGATGTTATTAGACAACTACATCGTTGTGTAACTGTATTTCCTACAACGATTTAGTCCTTTAACTAAAAGGTCTATTAAAAAAGTTGAGTAAACTTTTTTACGACTATTTTACACAACGTCGTATAATGATACGAACATACAGGTTAAGTAACGTCGTATAGTGGTGGTTGTGTATAGGTTAGATAGACGTTTTACGATTGATTAATACAACGTCGTATAGTGGTGTTAGAATACAGGTTACGTGAATGTTTTTAGTTTTTATTTATCATGGCCGACCATCTTGGTCGCAAGAAACCGCATAATGCGACTTTTTCATACTACAATTGATGTATAGAAGTCGCTTCTATACTTAGACAAGATAGCTGCTATTTTAGTATGAAAATAAATTTTAAATAATAGTCTACATTAATTAAATTTCAGGGAATTCGAATGGGGCGTACAAAAATTCACAACAACACACCTATATTTCACCATAAAACTAAAGGTCCCATAAGAACTAAACATTAAATATTCATAAAATTTTATAAAATACAGTGATAAAAATTAAACGCCCACCCGACCCAGCCAGGACTCGAACCTGGGTCTTCCGCAATCCGGGCGGCTGCACTGACCGCTATGCTACCGGGAAGGCTGACGTAAGCGCTGAATTTTGTCACTGCTATTTTAATATTTTTGAGTGCTATTAAGCGGCACTAGCGCCATCTATCCAAACGGTTGTTGCAACCGATGGCCATGCAGATTCATCTTTGCAGATGAAATACCACAAATTTGATAACACAACGCTATAGTAAATTTTACTTTTTTATTTTTAAGTGCTAATTGCTGCACTGAAGCTAAATTAAATATTCATAAAATTTTATAAAATACAGTGATAAAAATTAAACGCCCACCCGACCCAGCCAGGACTCGAACCTGGGTCTTCCGCAATCCGGGCGGCTGCACTGACCGCTATGCTACCGGGAAGGCTGACGTAAGCGCTGAATTTTGTCACTGCTATTTTAATATTTTTGAGTGCTATTAAGCGGCACTAGCGCCATCTATCCAAACGGTTGTTGCAACCGATGGCCATGCAGATTCATCTTTGCAGATGAAATACCACAAATTTGATAACACAACGCTATAGTAAATTTTACTTTTTTATTTTTAAGTGCTAATTGCTGCACTGAAGCTAAATTAAATATTCATAAAATTTTATAAAATACAGTGATAAAAATTAAACGGGTCGGGTGGGCGTTTAATTTTTATCACTGTATTTTATAAAATTTTATGTATATTTAATTTAACTAAACATTGTTAAAGTAAATGTAAAAGTAGAAGAAAATTATAACTTAAATTTTGTTTTCGATAACATGCACTTTTCCAGCAAACATCACTGGAGCGAATGAATACAGGAATGGACGGAATGTGTACAATAAAAGTCGATGTGTCGATGTTGACATCGAATAATATAACTTAATAGACATTTCAGTCATCTTCTAATGTCTATGCAACTGTTACAGGACTTCAGTGGTTCAATAACAGTCAGGATATAACCATTATGTAACCAAAAAGTCAGTTGACAATTTTTATTTAACATTTAAGCAACGTTGAAAAGTTCTTGACTGACTTTTATTTAACTTGTAAATATCAATAATGTTAATAACGTTAATTTGGGCCTATTTTATGTTGTATAAACGTCTACAACTACGTTTATACGACCCACTTTGTAGAACCAGCAGTTACTTATAGAAATACCAAAAAAAAAGTCGATATACGGGCGAAAGTTTTACGTGACAACGACTTTGAGTGGTAAAATAATTTTAATGTGAATATTCATTCGTATAGTAGGAAGAAGGATGAAATAATAGTAACAAATTAAAACATTTATTTATACAAAGAATTATATTTAAAACATTAATTTATACAAAGAATCTCGCACTGAATTTCATATTAACAAAATTTTATTTTTACCTTTACACATACATACGTATTTACCTTTCACTTTTTATGTCTGTCTCTCTCGCTCTTAGGCGGGCTAACCATGCCCGAGTGGAAGGGACGCGTGCCTCTCACTCGCTCTCATTGTGAGCGCATAACGTGAGCGGAGCGTAACGCAGTTTCTTGAAGTGTCACCCGGCAAACCAATTTATAAGACGTTGTCACGTCAAAAAATTTTTCTCTGACCGAAGGGACCTAAACAACAAGGCTCGTGCCTTTTTGCCTTTAGGTTAATCCGTTACGAGTATACTATACTATTGTACATTTGTGCCCGCTATATGTCGAGCCGCGGTTCGCCAACGAGTTGTTAGACTTGACCAGAATCGAGTTATCTGTCATGAACTCCACAGTCTTTACGGAGTGTGCACTTTGTGCGTTGAATTCTGATGATGGGCGGGACAGGTTTGCGGCAGCACATTATGATGGATACTCGCTTTGGACCTTACTGCACTGTGACAATGAGCATTTTTCAGTAAAAAGTTTACCGTTTGCCGATTTTTAGTTGTTTTTTTATTACCTGTTGTTATATTCATTTATTAAAACTTCTCTTGACATGAAGAAGTATGTATTATGAGCAGGTATTGTTATCTTATATGTACGTCCCACAGCCTCGCCTCGGTGGCCGAGTGGCTCAGCGCTCGGCCCGATACGCGGATGTCCCGGGTTCAATTCCCAGGTCGGGCAAAATGTGTTTCGAATTGGTGAAAAACAGACATAAGTTTTTGCAGGGCATCTGGGGATTCTGCTAGGAATCACAAGTCATCAGCATACATGATACTTGTAATTAATGTATGCGACACTTTTGTGCGCGCCCTGAATCTAGCTAAGTTGAAGAGCCCGCCATCTGTGCGAAAGCGGATGCGCACTCCTTCGGAGACCGTTTGTGAGACTTCCTCGACAACTACTGCAAAGTATAAGGCAAACAGAGTGGGGGCTATTACAGTACCCTGTCTCTCTCCCTGTCCCTTGGTAACGGGGAAGAAATCTGACTGCTCGCCGTCCACTAACAATATACTACTAATAATTCGATCACCCATCTGGTGAACCGATAGTTCCTTAACTTGCAATATCTTAACCAGTACAAATATTTCACCTCCTGAAGAATACTCAAAAAAAATTTAAGTAATTAACATTTTTTTTGTTTTGATCAACAGCTATAAAGCTCTTGGCCTTAATCTCACTTGATGGATAAGCCTGATAGAGTAAACATATATTATCTTATATTATGAAGAGCTCGATGGCGCAGTGGTTAACGCGCTGGGTTTGCGAGTGGTTAAGCAACTTTCGCAAAGGTCGGTCAACGGATGGGTGAACAAAAATGTATCATCTCGTGCTCCTCCGTGCTTCGGAAGGCACGTAAAGCCGTTGGTTCCAGCTGCATTAGCAGTCGTTAAAACCCACCAATCTGCTAAGAGCCCGCGTGATGATTTATGGCCCGTTCTCCCTATCCATCCATTGGGAGTGCTCGTGCCCCAGCAGTGGGGACGTAAAATGAGCTGATGTATCATGAAATCTTTGAAAAAGTCACAAATAAAATAAATGAAAATCCATTAGCGTGACACATAGCAAATGACCGCACGACCCCTCAAAACATCGTGTATGAATGAACCCTAAACAACCTGCATACAACATATCACATGCGACAGGTTGTGTAGAAACAAATTATAATTAATGTAATTAATAGATTCAGGCGCTATTTTGCGGAAATCCATGGTACTGTAAAGCTCCAAATACTTAGGGAACCTTACTAAGATATAAAATAAGAACAATCGTTGCACTTAACTTTGTGTATTATCATAAAAAACATTACATTAGATTAAATCGATCTCAGAGCACCTCGGCTCTTAGCCGAGCTTCCTAGCTCCTGTCCACGACTGTCCACCATTGTGTCAAACCGTTGCAAACCTTTTTAATTTTACCCGTTCGATGATTCAAATATTCATCCAGACTAAAGAGGCTTACATACAAATACAATAAATTAACTTTTACTATAAGCTCTATATAACCTTACAGTACAATAAAATGGAAGTACTTATTTTAAGTAATATGTAGTGTAAATTCCAACAACTCACTCGTTTATCCAGCTTTGATGCAGTAAGCATGCACCGCCCTCCCGCCCGCAAAAAATATGCACAAGCAGGACACGAATATGCACATCAACACCGATACCCACGATTTGATACACAAACAAATTGATAACCTCCTCCTTTCAAGTCAGTTAAAAGCGACTCTATACAAAAGTCCCACAAAATCAGTATTGAAAGTAATCATATCATTCCAGATGACACCGCGGAGTCGCTAACGTCATTACAAGTCAGCAGAACTCGGCTGGAATTTAAATAAGTTAGTCGTAAGTTGCTGTCGGCGATTGTACGATGGCGGTCTGCCAGACAAACTACTTCGGATTCAATGGTAATGTCGTATTACGACTTATGTTTGCTGACGCTACGATCTACTTTCATGTTGGTACTTGGTATGCAATCCGTCAGCCTTAACCGTTTGGTATGTCGGGTTTATTTTGAGACACATAATGTTTTATGGGTCGCATAGACCCGTGTTTGTTTTATCAAACTATTTAAAAAATTAAGTACCTCATTTACCATGCTAATACCAGTGATAAGAATAGGTAGATTATATTTACATTTACTTCACGACGGGAGAGAATGATAGAACATGAAGCTATAATTGTATTCCCCAAAATTCCAAATCTTAATTCTATGATTGATAGTATATAGCTATTTTAATTCAATACTCCCAAAGGCGATACAATAACGAAATAATGGTGTGTTGTGTTGTCTCAAGTATTTTGTTACACGAATATAGAGAGCGCATCTGTCCAGAAGCATGCAGTATATATGATTAAGACTACAATTATGTTCTACCTAGTTATTGCTTGTATTTAGTTAGTTGGTCCTTTAAATTAATTAATTAATTAAAAATGTGACAGGTCTGAGAAACCACTCTACTATTTATATTATTGGGTCTGTAAAATAAATATTGAATATGGTAGGTCTAATAGACCCATGCACACATCCACTACTGAAATTTATTTGGTATGTGAGACAAACCCTATCAGACGTGCCAAGAGATAATCAACGCCTGTCGTAAAATCCAATCAGATTTGATGGATTTATAAAACATTCGTTATTTGTTGTACTATGTAGAAATTGGATAGGTTTTCAAATAGTCCATTTTATTAGGTTTCCGTGCCATTAATACCCTTATTGTTTCCTTATGTGCACTTGTTAGACTGTCTGTCTATCCTCTCCCCTCTCGATTCATCCAATGTTACTACATACGCACAAGGAAGTTAAAGGTGAAGACTGACAGAAGCATTTTGCCGTTACGCAAATTAGTATGGCATTGAAACAGCGCCTCCTGGTGTTAAGTGCGAGTTTCATTCGCCTTTCGATTACGTTAACAATTACGAGATTTTGTATGGCAAAATTGTAACTCCTCTCGTATGTCGCCAGGAGGCGCTGCTTAACGCCATACTAATTTTCTACTACTGGCGACATACGAGAGGAATGTATTTTTTTTTTCTATACAAATTCTCGTTTACATTAAAGTGATTGAATGGCGAATAAAACACGCACTAGGCACCCAGAACTTGAAGTAACAAATACATTTGAGAAGACGAGACGATAGCGCCATTCAGCAGCGCGATTAAACAGTGCCATCTAGTAACAACATTCGGAACTAATGTTTACAATCAAATGTTTAGAATTTTAGAAGCTATGTGTGTATGTGTGTAGAAACATGCCAAATATGTTGAAATCCGTTTAGTTGATATTACCCAATTCCTAAGCTAAGTACGCCTGGCCAGCTACCATCTTCGAGCTATATATTCATATTGAAGTGCTGTGCCTGTCCTGTTATTTGCTTTGACTGCAGCTATGAGATTAACTAGTTAGCACTGCCGGGTTTTACTGCAACTATGCAAATACAAGCGTTTTGCCAATTACTGCTATATGCAAAGTGGGTTACTTACCTAATTTATTAGTGACAGTGGCTTTGTCGGTAGCACTAAATATATTTGTTATTTCCTTATAAAAGTTTTTCAACTATTGTTTTCTATAGGTACTGTATTTAAAAACTACTTACGAAATAAATTACTTTTGTGAATTTACTCGCAAGTAATTTTATATTTAATTTTGCCCTGACGTTTCTGTGGTCAAGTGTCAAACAACACCGCCTTGCACGAAGACTCGACTGATTTCAACCACCGAGGAGGATACGGTACCATAGACAACATCTTCACAGTGCGGCTGATTATACAGAAGACCAAAGAGTATTATCGGCCCCTGTGCTTAGCATTTGTGGTATAAGAAGGCATTCGACTGTATCGAAACATGGGCTGTTCTAGAACAATGCCAAGTCGACTGGCGATTTATCCAAGTGTTGAGAAGTCTGTACAATGCTGCCACCATGGCCGTCCAAGTAAAGAACCAGCAGACTAAGCATCGTGGTGAAAAGTGAAAGTCTTGAATTTCGATTATTTTTTTTATTACACAACAGAAATCAGGAAGAGCACCTGACCCGGTATGTCAGAAGGGTGCAGGTTCAAATCCTGCTCGTGGAAATTTTTTCAACATTTGTGTTTTTGTAATTTGTTTCGCAACAAAATTTGCGTTAAAATTATATTTAAAAAAAAACAAAACAAAAAATATTTTATAAACAGAAATCTAGCTCCGTACAAAATTCGTATATTATACATATTGTTTTAAATTTCTAACCTATCACGTGACCTACAGGAGTAGGGCAGCTAGTATTTCTGTTGTCTAATAAATAAAAATAAATAAATTTGTAATTTTGTTTTATTACTTCATTCATTGTTCATTTCACTAGATTTAGTTTAGTAAAACGACATATCACTGACGTATTTTAGTAAGAAGACGTCGTAAATAAGAAAATTCAACATTTACCGTGATTTCGTGGTATCCCTAGTGATTTCGTGAAATCACCAATATCCTCATGTCCCTGCGACATGTATATTGTTATCTGAAACTATAAACTAAGAGCTTTTTAAAAGCTTTGAAAAAATAGACCGAGAAATGGTACTTTTTCTGTTTTTAATGCTTAGTCTCTTCGTTTGGCTATCATATTTATGATTCTACGTAAAAAAAATTTATACTTACAAAAGTTTATATAGACGTTCCGTATGTACGAGTATTTACTCGTAATTGGTAAGCCTTTTCTAAGAAAGTATTTAGTTTTAGGTGGTATTTGATATTTTTATTTTATTTATTTATCATTCCAATATTGTTATACGAAAGACATCAAGCCGGCAGTCGATGTTTCACACAGTATTAAGATCCCCGTCCATTAGTGCGTCGTAGTCCGGTGTTTACTGCGCTCGCTACGCTTACTGTGGTCATGCAAATATGTTGTCATTAAGCAAATTGCTTAGCTGTTTGTGTGCAGTGGCCGCAGACTCCAAGTTTATAGCGCAAGATAGACAGTGCGGTAACGCTGCCCACTCAATGTTTAACCATGTATTTCTAATGGGCTGGTTTATTCAATAAAATTAATTTAATTATTATTTATGTACACATAAACAATTTAACGTCACAACATTGCAAGGTTTAACTAGTATATGGGCGCTTAAATTTGAATTATTTTTTTTATTTAATATTTTTCAATTATTTTTTCGGATTTTCCTACACCGACATAGGTTAGTAGCACGAGTGTACGTAGTTAACTGTTTTCGTCTTCAAACATAACAATGATTTTCATTGAATCTTACGGGTTGACAGGAAGCAGGTGGACTGTATTCAATTGTTGATAAAGACTAAAATCAGTTGCTGACGCCTATCTATATGCATATAATGATCGTGCACGTTCGCTTGCACCCATTGTTTCTCCTGCAAGTGCATACTTTTTGCGGGCGGGAGGGCGGTGCATGCGTACTGCATCTAAGCTGGATAAACGAGTGAGTTAGCGGAATTAACACTACATATTATTTAAATAACATTTTTTGTACATATAATGACTTGTCCTGACTGACTGATTCATCATCGCCGAGCTGAATCCACTGAAGCTAGTTAGATGAAATTTGGACTGTTGGTTAATTGAGTGACATAACCAGCCACTAAGAAAGGATTTTACGAAAATCATCCCCTAAAGCTGTCAAATAGAGGGTGAAAGTTTGTATGAAAGTCCGTCAGTTTTGAAGTAGAATACATAATGATTCCAGTATGTATTCTACTTTCATTATGTATGATTCCATTATGTATTCTTCATTCTTCCTTTAGGTATTTGACTTTAAAGAAGAAATTAAGAATTGTGTGTCTCAGGAATTTTGTATTTTTTCCCCTAAAGGAGTAAAAAAGGGATCAAGGTCTTTTTGGAGAAATCGTTATTTTTTAAGTAAGAACTAGCAACATTTATTATTTATTCGATATTTAGATAATTTAATAAAAATAAAAATGATGTTGTTTTAAGCATTTTTCGAAAAACATCCCCTATGAATTTATTTGTTTATTTATTTAACATTAAACTATCATTACAGTAATCCGATAGAATGTGAAATAGGGAAGGAAAGTTTGTACGGAAATCTGTCATTATTAAATTTTAATCTATGAGTTTCGGTATTTGGCCTGGTAAGAAATGATGAAGTGTTTCAGGATTATCCCACCGATACTTACCTTCATTAAGTTTGGCTTTTATTAAAAAAAATCACAAGTCGTGTAGCCCACGTGAGCAAAGCCGCGAGAAAAAGCTAGTTTTTAATAATTAAAATAAAATGTAGGTTGTTGACTTACACTTTTCGTTCACTTTTTGTTCACATGACGAAATTTTGGCGCCCAATGGTGTCGTCATCATATTCCCCTTTTGCTATCCAACTACTACAAAACAACTTATTCCGGTAGTCGCTTAAGAAACTCCTTTCAATATCCCCGCGACCCTCTTTCCACCTTGCAAATTGATAATGCGGTACCATATAGGCTGCCTTTACACCAAAGTTGTGCAAGGTAACTAAACTGAAAAAAAAAACCAACAATAGGATCACTTCCTTAACCTTGGTATGTGGATGATGGACGACTTGGTGTGTGTGTGTGTGTGTGTGTGTGTGTGTGTGTGTGTGTGTGTGTGTGTGTGTGTGTGTGTGTGTGTGTGTGTGTGTGTGTGTGTGTTTATGCATTTATGCATGTATACATGTATGTTTGTAAGTATGTATGTATGTATGTATGTATGTAAAATAGAGTAATCCTATTAGTAATTTTTTTCCTCGCGCACCGCAAGCAAGCTTTTGTGTGGAAAAGCCTTAAGAAGGGGGCCTAAAAGCCTTCCCACTTTTACTATGCGCAGTTTACCGCTACCACTATAAATCCAGACAATTTACGGGCCAGAGATAAGTAATTCTGTCCGACAATTTGTCGTTTTATGATTATTTTATCATTTCATTAAAGCCTTTATTCCACTAATGGAATCTGAAGCCTAAACTGGGCAACTAATTTATTAGTTTGATATTGTGAGAGACTTCTGAAGTATTGAATTTTTGTGAAATATGATAAGCCAGTGATTGTTACAATGAACATTTTTGAAACTACCGAAATGTATAAATGTATAATAGTAGATTGTTCAACAAGAGCATGGTCGCATGGTTTGTGTACCGGTTTTCATAGCGTCGCTATCTCTAAAGTCCCGGGTTCGATCCTCGGTCGGGTCAATTGAGAAATTATTGTTTTTTCTAAATAGTCTCAGGTCCGGGTGTTTTCTATGTACACATATAATAAGTACGTATTTAAGTATTTCAAGTATGTTTATCCGTTGTCTAGTAACCATTTAACGAGTTTCATAACGAAGCTTCTCTTGGGCTAGATAATTGGTGTGAGTGTAGGAATGTTTATTAATTTATTTTAGTTATAAAACGAGCCATTTTACCCGAGACGTGCATATAGCCACCCGAGCCGGTACGGCGAGGGTGGATAGTCACTTCGAGGCTAAAATGGGTTTTATACTCGAGTTTCACTTCGATTGCAAGGAAATAAAACAAGAATTAAGCATATACAAGAAAAATTAATAAATTTTTATAATGTACAGACGCCAGCACATCAACCTATCCAAAACTGTCAAATTTCTTCAATACATTTTCAACCATATGCTTATGGTATAAAGTTCAAAGTCTATTGAGGAAATTTGACAGTTTGTGGTGGGTTGATGTGCAGGCGTGTGTACATAATCTAGGCTAAGCTATCACCGTCTTATCTAAATATGTCGCTATAACATTAATATTTGTAGCATTGTTGTGTTCCGGCAGCTACAGATAAGTGCATCAGTGCAACTTGCGGGTTGGCAAGGTGAGGACAGCTCGTGGGGCAAAATCTTTTTTTTTGGGGAGAGTTTGCTGATTGGCTCAGACGGCATATTCAGCTTCACCGGGCATTGGGGCAGCGAGGAACTTCAAGGGTTCCTCAAGCCGTGTGAAACGAATCACCTTCGGAGGTTTTCTAGAGGGAATGGCATCCAAATCCCGATCCGATGATCGGGGAACGGAATAACCCGAGGGCGCCTCTAAAGGCTCGGACCTCGGCTCGGGTTGACCGGGCCGTGAGGGTGGGGAGAAGCGCCCAGGTACATGTCTGTACCTGGTATATGTGAACCGGCTCGTCGTACCCTTGTTCTCTGAGTACGGTGTCTTGGGCCTAAACTAGTGTACATTGTTTAGTGTATTCTGTAAATAAGTAGTAGCATTTCGAGAATGGGGGGAGGAGGCGGGGGCAGAATCCTGCTTCACTAGCTGTCCTCTGGACTGGACTCTGCTTATGTTAAACATCAGGCAGATCAGAGTGATTTGCATTAATTTCTATAAAACATTGCATTTCTCGTTTACTCTAAAACAAAACTTAAAGAACTTAGTCGGTTAGTTGAGCACACTCGAAGGCTTCGCATTAATTTTAAACACTAAAGCTGGGTTATGCATACTCAAACAAACACTCGCTAGCTCCCCAGTTACTTTTAGCCATTAACTAGCTAGATATTCAGATTCGAACTCCAACTCTAGTCGTTGTAATTTCTGAACGGTAGCACGAAATAAGGAGGTCCCAGAAGGTAAGCTTAACCCATTCAATGCTGGACCCTACACATTTGAGTGGCGACAATTACATTTCTATTGTGTTTGGTCTTCAGGCAGTCAACTTGTTAATACATACCGCGCTCGAGCGACTCACACATAAACCCTCAACGGACACGGATATCGGAAAAGCTAAGAACAGTCCCAGCCCCATGGCAGCTGTTGCGAGATCGTGTCTGTGAGCGGTTGTTTATGTGTGCGGTGCTCGAACGCGTTTGTGTGCAGCTTACCTTCTGCCAGAGTATAATAATGAGTTACTGCAGTCTCCTTTTATACGGCGGTATCATCGAATGGTGATAACATGACAAAGCGGCCAACCGCATTGCGGCGTCGCGCCCGAGCGTTTCACGCGTAATGGCGGTGGGCGGAAACCGGACACTTGTTGCTACTACTAGTTCCGGTCGGTTCTCATTTGAACGATCTTTTTGTTATTTTCCTTTTATTTTTTTTGTTTTGTTTCAGGCAAGCTCTTAACCTCTTTAAGGTTTAAAATAGCATATACAAAACAAAGTTGTATTTTTTTATAAATATATGAATATTTATGTTATGTAGGCACCTTAATTATAAAGAAGAGTCAAAAATTTAGGAGAACTTTTGCAACTGGATGTTTAAAGTAATTTTTGGGAACTTGTTGTTTGCTAGTTCTAAATGTTCTATATATTTTAGTTTTAATAGTTCACTGTTTATTTATAACATTTTGTTTGTAAAAAAAATAATCAGAAGGTTAGGTGTAGCCTGCCAATCCTATACTCTTGGGTAGAATGGTTGGTTTAACCAACCTGGGAAACCAGGAACCTCAGTGTCCGTCAACAACTACGGGTGGTCTTACCACAAGACCACAGAGACGGTTCCATTCAATCAGCAAATCGATTTTGGAAACGAAATACAACTTCAAGAGTCAGAAAGAAATTCTCTCATCATTATTTTTAAAAAAGTTTGGTCTCTTTTAGTGTTCTGTAAAGATTTGCGTTAAAAATGTTTCCTGGTTCAAGTAAGCACTTCTTAAAAAGGTATCCTCGTAGCACCAACTTAGCAAAAGCTAAGAGGTTCGCGTGAAACCCTGCAAAACATTTTATTTAAGAATTCCTGGCTAAAACAGAGAGCACAGCGGGTATATGACTGAATTATCACCACTATACCCCGAACGGGGCGGTATCGTGGCTTAGTGGTTATTATTCATCGTCTTACGAGAGCAGACGCACTATAAGCATCGTATAAGTCGTTTTTATGAGTAAATATACTCCATTTTTTTTCTTGTTTTATGGCTTTGTGCCGATGGAACTCCTCGGTGGCCAATTGAGAAAGTGCTCGGATTGATACTTGAAGGTCTTGAGTTTAATTTTCAGATCAGGCAAAGTGTGTTTCGAATTTTTCGATGCGTACATAATATTTGACAAAACCCATTGGTTTAAATTAAACAAAACTATCTAGATAACACTTTACTTGACTACCAAGAAGTGGCGTTTGTCAACATCCAAACCTGTTTTAATATGTCAGAGTTCATCACCATCAGCTCACTGCTGGGGCACGAGCCTTCCCTATGGATGGAAACACCACAGGGAGATAAGTGCGGTGCGGCGACTGCTAATGCAACCGGAACTAACGGTTGTACGTGCCTTCTGAAACACAGAGAAGCTCGGCATAATACATTTTTGGTCATCCATCCGATGTGCGGCCTTTGCGAAAGTTACTTAACCTCAGCAATCGTAGACCAAGCGTGTTGAGCTCCTCGTAAGTTTATACAAATAGAAACATTTTACTTAAAAACCTTTTTCCTTAAAACTTTTAAACACATTTCAGTTCTATACTTTTTCTTTCAGTCGCGCAAAAAGGTCTTCTTTGCCAATCATCCTATTGGTAGAAAGTTTGCGTTTGCTAATTTCGTTCCCTATAATCCCGAATCCCGAATCCCGATATAGGGGCGGGTCAGGGGATTAGCACCCGCAATGCGGGCCGCTTCTTGTGGACCCTCGACGGTTAACGCTGAAATATTTTTAGATTTATAGTATGTTATGAATGATGGAAGGGCAAAGTCTGTAAGGGCAATAAATACAAGGTCGGGGATACACATGGCTATGGGTTTTTTTTTTATTCAATGGCGTAAAGGTTTCAGCTGCCGTTAGACAGATGATTTTACAGACCGTTACGCAAGCGCAATTTATAACCATTTTTTTTGTGTTTGCTTTTCTGACATTTCTTTTAGCAATTCGCTTGCTGTTGCATACTACACGATGACTGAAAACTATTGAGTTTAAGGTGTTTATAGTGTCTAGAAGGCAACATTCATATTCTTTATGTTACCTTATATCATAACCTTTATAACATCCTTCGTGCAAAACAAGATGCGCGTGACCTTGGGGAGTTTCTACCTGCGCCCGAGACGAGCCGACGCCGAGCGGCGATAATTAACGAGGATGCCCGACCGATGAACGCCGAGCGTTGATAGTCATCCCGATCCGATCCGAACCCTTCGGAGAATCTAGTAGGGCACGGGGACGCGCACTTGTGCGCGATGCCGTTCCCTCTAGATAACCTCTGAAGGTGATTCGTTTCACACGGCTTGAGGGACCCTTTACGTTCCTCGCCGCCCCCAAAAAAGCCCGGTGAAGCTGAAAATGCCGCAGCGGCAATCAGCAATCTCTCAAAAAAAAAAAAAAAGTTGATAGTTAGCCCGAGACTTGTTAACACACTACCGACGACAGCTTATGCTAATTCGATTTTTGCTTTGTGAATCGCTTCTCGCTTTGCTTTATTGTTTGTTATGTTATTGTGCCGTTACGCTTATTATACCTGTTTACTGTAGAAAGGAGTTTAATTGGAGTTAACCCCAAAACAGTGAGTCCACAACCACAAGAACAATGTATGTGATGTTATCTAATTTTTTTTTATCTATTTCCATAATTTAGCAACATGGTGATAGCCATATTTGTAAGATGTAACAAGTATCTTACCTATCCTTATCCTACTATCCTTATCTATACATATAAAATGCTTTGTCCTGAATGACTGACGGATCAACGCACAGCCTAAACCGCTGATCGTAGATACCTGAAACTTGGAGGGTGTGGTCTTTGTATGACGTAGGCATCCGATAAGAATGGATTTTCCGAAATTCTACCCTTAAGGGGGTGAAAAACGGGGGCAAAGTTTGTATGGGACAACGTGATTCCTTGGTCCAATCTACTTCAAATTTTGCGTAAACCTATTATAACAGAATTGATGGAAGACGTGTTTCGTATTTTATTAAAATTCATCCCCTAACGGGGTTAAAAAGGGGTAGAAAGTTATTTTGGCGGTGAATTGCATCGAAGTTGATGTCAATACTCCTTAGTGCTTTTATTTTGACACACGTTTGAGTTTATGTAAGTGAAATGTAATTTCGTAATAAAGATCTTTAAACCTAAACCTATCTTTGAACAACTCAATTAGTTCCTTCCTGAGCATGCCATTACGTAAAGAGATAACAGAAAGTTGAAGCCAGCAGTATGAGTATATCAACCTTGTATCAACTCGCGTCTCTCGACACAATATGTCTAAAAACTTACAGACTTGAACCGTATACGATTTGTCGGAGAATTTAGTCTGAATGCATTGGAATCTGCAGACTCAAGTTTTACGATAGTCTCGAACGGCGAGTATGGGAGCGTCTTGCACAAATTGGAAAGGATATTTAAGTTAAGAGAATGGAACCTAGCGTGGTGAGTTATGTAGAAAAGCCTGAGAACAGTAATATCACGATTACCCTGTTACCCTGTTTACCCAGGTTACCCTGTACTTTGAGCACCAGCCCCCCGACCGCCTAACTCTATCGCCATCGCTCTCGCTATCGCGCTCTATAGTTTATGGCGTCATCTTGTCATTTTAAAAGCGATATTAAAGTAATATGAAAGCAATATCGAAAGCTATAGCCTATAGATTTTGATATTGCTTTTATATCGCTTTCGAAATGACAAGATGACGCCATAAACTAAAGAGCGCGATAGCGAGATCGATAGCGATAGAGTTAGGCGGTAGGCCCCCAGGTCTTATCTTATCTTATCTTAATGATCAAATTACATATCCAAATAACACTGTGGTATTTTTAAAATTTAGAAGATAAAAGGATGAAAGATTAAATAGGAAAAATAAAATTAAAGAACTGTGTGTGTGTACGTGTGATATGTGTGTGTTGTGTGGGGGTGTGTGCGTGTGTGTATGTTGATTTAAATGGTGATTGCTGTAGGTATAACTAATTCGATCGAATTAATAAATAAAATTGGCAACTACTTGAGCTTAGTAGTTTTTGAAACCACCATGCTTCAACCAAATATAATCCTAGTACAGTGCTTTTACAATTCTAACGATATCGGCGTATTAAAAGGACGTGTCTCACCTATTGTTTGAAAGTTTTAACTAAACTTGAATCATGACCATTCAAGTTTCGTCATAAGAAGAAGCTATAACCTGCCTTCCAACGGGACTTCTAAGAAAAATCTGGAGTTGTGTAGCGACGTCACTTTGTACAAGTTCGTTCGATACAAATTGTACCACAGGGAGCTTCGGATTACCGACCGCATTGCGGTTTGTTTCTGTCATCCTAGTTTCGCAGCTTCGCAGCGCTTAAATTGCTGGCTGCGTTACATGGGTAGGGTTGGCTCGATCGTTTTTCACTTTGACTTTGCGAATACTAAACGCCTCGGTGGATTGGCTAAGCGCTTGGTGCGATAACCGGAAATTCGATTCCCAGGTCGGGCACAGTGTGTTTCGGATTATCCGATGCATATCTCGGGCTTGTGATAATTAATTCGCTTTGGAAAGCGTGGTTATTAAGACAATTTGAAAGACTTCCATGACGGGGGCTTTTATTTTTTTATATTAACTTTTGCTGTTTTTTTTATTTCGTGTAAGCATTAATTTTTTTTTATATTAACGGGTAAACACAGTGATCTCACTTGATGTTAAGTGATGATAAGGCCAATGATGGAAGCGCACTTCACCCGGGATCCTCAACTAGTGAGGTACTGGCTATCTTATCTTTAGCTGCCGAAACACAATAATGCTACAAACATTGATGTTTTGGCGACATATTTAGATAAGATGGTGGTAGCTAGCCAGGCGGACAAACAGGGCCTACCACCAACCAAACCGAGTACACAAACATGTACTCGCTGGGAATCGAACCCGGGACCCCTGTGTCTAAACCGGTGGTCTTAGCCACAAGACCACAGAGGCGGTTGAAACTTCCATTTCACCTAACGCTAAGTGATGATGTGAATGTGGTGTAAAAGCACTCCACTAGTAATTCTTCAATAAGTTTTCAACCATATATCTAAACGATACGGTTCTAAGTCTATGGTAGTCTGATGTGCAGGCATGTGTACATTCGTTCCAAAACTATCCTGGCTCGAGGGGGACACCCCCCCCCCCCCCCAAGCCAACTCAGCGTTACCGTGGAGAGGTATTATGTCCATGACAGCTTAGAAAAGTATGCAGAATTGGAGATTTTTATTTATGTTCCGCCATTCAGCTGTGGAGTTCCGCTTATAAGCGCTTTCCGCTTAGCGATCGACGGCCATTAGCCGTTGAAGTTGGCGGGTAATACCACAAAATAATGAGACTGCCGAAGGTAATAATAGATACCTCGCAACAGATTAATCACACTAATATTATAAATGCGAAAGTTTGTGTGTATGTGTATATTTGTTGCTTCTTCACGCTGCAACGGATGGATGGATTTGAATGAAATTCGGCATACAGACAGTTTATAACTTGCATTAACACATAGGATAGTTTTTATCCCGGTAACAGCTTCCTGTGGGATAGTGTAGTCTTCGCGAACGAAGTCGCGGGCGACAACTAGTAATAAATAAAAATAAAATAAGTTTTTATTGGCTTTAACAATCCAAAATTAATGTTTAAGATGATTAAACTAATGTTTAATTCTCCTAGCAACAGAATACATAATATATTTTTAGGCCCCGCTTGCTGCGTACACTGAGCTGTGCACAGTGTTGGCATCACATGGCGCAATGATAATTGTTATTATTTTTTATTCTTTTGTTACATACTGTATGTTTATTTGTGTGTTTTGTTATGTGATTCCAATAAATGTATTTTATTCTTTATTTATTCTCCTTTTAATCTAAATTTCAGCCTGTTTGAGGAGTGCCTAGTGAGTTTTGTTTACTATTCGTATTCATTCGATTACGTTTACGAAAACGAAAATTAGTATGGCATTGAAGCAGCGTCAAAATTCAAAATTCAAAATCATTTCTTCAGTTTAGGCTACAAATAGCTCTTATGAACGTCAGTATGCCATCGGTACGTAAGTCTACTCTGGGCGGGAGGTCTTGTACTGAGAAAAACCGGCAAGAAACTCAGCAAGTGTCCAGCTCTTTTCTCCCTTACAGCGTCAGAAGTATTGGAAAACGCCCTATCATAAAAATACACTTTTCATCACAAATAAAACACAAAATATATAGGACAATCACAACATGTAAAAAAAAACACAAAGAAGAGAAATAAATAAATAAAATATTTAAGTTTGCAAAAACATCATTTACCAGTTTAATTTTTTACAATGTCATACAGTACTTCTAAAAGTCAAAACCTGAGTAAAATTTAAACACTGAAAAAAGACGACAACCTCAGGCGGGAATCGAACCACGCACCTTCCGCATTCCGGGCGGCTGCCTTAACCACTTGGCTACCGAGGTCTGGCTTTCACCCGTCGAAATTTTTCAGTGCTTGATGCTTATGTTTTTTAGTCAACATTGCTTCATCAATCTTAGAAGTTTTCACCTCTGAGATCCGAAAGAAATATTTTTACAAATATTTGAACATTCGGTTAAGATGAAGCTGCGTTATAGATAAGTGTTTTTTATATATTTTAGCGTTTTATTAACGCTTAAATATACTTAAGTAAAAAGCCAGACCTCGGTAGCCATAATAAAAGCGGTAGCGTTAATAAAACGCTAAAATATATAAAAAACACTTATCAATAACGCAGCTTCATCTTAACCGAATGTTCAAATATTTGTAAAAATATTTCTTTCGGATCTCAGAGGTGAAAACTTCTAAGATTGATGAAGCAATGTTGACTAAAAAACATAAGCATCAAGCACTGAAAAATTTCGACGGGTGAAAGCCAGACCTCGGTAGCCAAGTGGTTAAGGCAGCCGCCCGGAATGCGGAAGGTGCGTGGTTCGATTCCCGCCTGAGGTTGTCGTCTTTTTTCAGTGTTTAAATTTTACTTAAGTATATTTAAGCGTTAATAAAACGCTAAAATATATAAAAAACACTTATCAATAACGCAGCTTCATCTTAACCGAATGTTCAAATATTTGTAAAAATATTTCTTTCGGATCTCAGAGGTGAAAACTTCTAAGATTGATGAAGCAATGTTGACTAAAAAACATAAGCATCAAGCACTGAAAAATTTCGACGGGTGAAAGCCAGACCTCGGTAGCCAAGTGGTTAAGGCAGCCGCCCGGAATGCGGAAGGTGCGTGGTTCGATTCCCGCCTGAGGTTGTCGTCTTTTTTCAGTGTTTAAATTTTACTTAAGTATATTTAAGCGTTAATAAAACGCTAAAATATATAAAAAACACTTATCTATAACGCAGCTTCATCTTAACCGAATGTTCAAATATTTGTAAAAATATTTCTTTCGGATCTCAGAGGTGAAAACTTCTAAGATTGATGAAGCAATGTTGACTAAAAAACATAAGCATCAAGCACTGAAAAATTTCGACGGGTGAAAGCCAGACCTCGGTAGCCAAGTGGTTAAGGCAGCCGCCCGGAATGCGGAAGGTGCGTGGTTCGATTCCCGCCTGAGGTTGTCGTCTTTTTTCAGTGTTTAAATTTTACTTAAGTATATTTAAGCGTTAATAAAACGCTAAAATATATAAAAAACACTTATCTATAACGCAGCTTCATCTTAACCGAATGTTCAAATATTTGTAAAAATATTTCTTTCGGATCTCAGAGGTGAAAACTTCTAAGATTGATGAAGCAATGTTGACTAAAAAACATAAGCATCAAGCACTGAAAAATTTCGACGGGTGAAAGCCAGACCTCGGTAGCCAAGTGGTTAAGGCAGCCGCCCGGAATGCGGAAGGTGCGTGGTTCGATTCCCGCCTGAGGTTGTCGTCTTTTTTCAGTGTTTAAATTTTACTTAAGTATATTTAAGCGTTAATAAAACGCTAAAATATATAAAAAACACCAGTCAAAACCTGTCGAAGAAAAAAAATACAAAGTTAAACTATAGTTAATAATAATGAAAATAAGACAAGTATGCAAGAGCAGACCAGCCTCCACAAGCGGCACCCGTTCACGAGTATGACATATGAATCAGCCATCGCTTCGCTCAACCATATTTTAGGGAACGCCTCCTGTTGGCTTAAGAGAAGTTAACATTTTGCCATACGAATTCTCGTTTTCGTTAACGTGATCGAATAGCGAATGAAACTCGCACTTGGAACAGTCCGAGCGCAGAGAGATTGTATAATTATGTGTGTATTGCTCGAGCGCGTCTGTGTAAAGCTTACTTTCTGCAGTATCCATTAGTGGTAGTATTACGCATGTTACGCGTTCGCAGGCATCTCGAACGGGGTTGGAAAGTTTGTAGGAGGAATTTTAATATTGGCACAGTTTGTTTTTAATAACAACTTTCCTTGATATAGCGCTTTTTTCTTTACTGCGCAAATTCAGCTGATTTATGGAAGGATGTTTTGTAGAAAATTGGTTTTTTAAATTGTTTATTATGTATGTATTTCTATGTATTATCTTGTCGGCTTGATTAAACTAAAACTTATTGGAATTGAATTATACTTCCAATCTTCTTAAATGTTAAGGTTTTTATGTATTTGACAGTTATTACTTTATAAAGGTACCAACTTGTAGGATGTAAAAAAAAATGTATGTACCTGCTTATACAATTTCCTTGTTATTCTAAAAGGTAAACAAAATAACTTAAACAATTCCTCATGCCGTGGTGATAGAAACACCATTAGAGGTTTTCTAGAGGGAATGGCATCATTATTTTATTGCGTGTCCCCGTTCCCACTAGATACTCCGAGGAGTTCGGATCGGATCGTGTGTTTTATGACGATTTGTGTCCACTATTTATAATCCCCATTTCACAGTTAAAATTACAAAATTATAAAAATAAATACACAAACACCCTTTTGAGATGCTGCGGGACACAAACATTTTTGTGTTTCATATAGGTAGTTCACTCTTGACATTATGTTCATTTTCTGTTGTCACTGTTGTCATTTTATGATTGTATGTGTGTATGTAGTGTCCAAATTACAATTTACTTACTTACTTACTTACTGCGATGGCTCAGCGACCCAAAGTGATTCTTAATATTTTTTTTTTATATTTACGGGTAAGCACAGTGTCTTGATCTCACCTGATGTTAAGTGTTGATAAGGCCAATGATGGAAGCGCACTTCACCCGGGATCCTCAACTAGTGAGGTACTGGCTACCTTATCTCTAGCTGCCGGAACACAACAATGCTACAAACATTGATGTTATGGCGACATATTTAGATAAGATGGTGGTAGCTAGCCAGGCGGACAAACAGGGCCTACCACCAAACAAACCGAGTACACAAACATGTACCCCCCGCTGGGAATCGAACCCGGGACCTCTGGGTCTTAGCGGTGGTCTTAGCCACTAGACCACAGAGGCGGTTAAAATAAATAAATAACTACTTTTTCTATGTATCTGTCTATCTATCGACATGCCTCCGCTCGTGACTGCTCCCACTCCTGACAGATGGCGCCTTTTTATCACCGAAGCACCGTTCTGAATATTCCGAAACTCATCTCCCGCTCAGTTGTAACATTTGCATATTTATTCGTCTGGCTTCGGGTTGCAAATTTCATTGCTTAAGATAACTTTTGTTGGTCTGATAAAAACTCAAATGGAGCGAATAGTGGGTTCAAGGTTTTATTGTTACTTAAAATGTTTGCTTTATCTGTTTAAGGTTGGTTATTGCGGCTCTCGCTCACAACCGTCTTTTTGTAGGACCGATATATAATCGGACCGATTTTTTCGCCGTGGTTTTAGTACAGACTTTTTGTAGGACATTTGCGTTGCTACATAGATTTTCATACGTTTAATTTTCACCGTCTCAGTCACTGATATGTGCGTGTGTATTAAGTTTGAACCGCCACTGTGGTCTTGTAGTTAAGAGCGCCGGTCTCAGATCCAGACGTCACCAGTTTGATTCCCAGCGGGAGGTACATGTTTGTGTTCGGTTTGGTCGGTGGTTCGCTGGCTAGCTACCACCACCTTATCTAAATATGTCACTGTATCATCAATGTTAGTTGCATTGTGTTCCGGCAGCTATAGATAAGATAGCCAGTGTCTCAGTAGTTGAGGCATCCCAGTGAAGTGCGGTTCCACCTTCGCCCTCCTCATCACTTAATATCAGGTGAGACTAAGGCGAAGTGCTTACCCGTAACGAAAACAAAAAAAAATACCCATCCGTCCAGTACTTACGAAGAAGGTTTCACCGTAAAGCTCTAATATTCCAAGTGACTTCGCTGACCAAATATTCCCCTAAGCTTTCTAGACTCGTATTACTTATTTCTGAACTACCCGGCTTGCAAAAAGCAAGTCTAAATAACAGCCTCCCTAGGGGTCGAACCCGGTCTACGCTCGAGGTATAACGAGCCTAGTTGTAATAATAAATAACTTTAGTCACCAATAAGATTTACTGTAAGGTAATCTTAACACTCGCTTTATTTTTAAACACTAGTTATTTGCCTGCGACTTTGTCCGCGTTGATTTTGTATTTTTCCGTACAAGAAACAATATTTCATTTTTATCTAGTCAAAATATAGCAAGCCACTCACAAGGAATGATTATTATATAAGTGAAAGATTTTTTAGAATCGGACCAGTAGTTCCAGAGATTATCCTACTCAAACCAACAGTAGGTATTAATTTATAGGCCGGTTATCGGATGGGTGACCAAACGAATCATCTCAAGCTCCTCCGTGTTACGAAAGGCACGTAAAGCCGTTGGTCCCTACTGCGGTAGCAGTCCGTACTGGGCGCGCGTGGTGGTTTATGGCCCGTTCTCCCTATCCATCCATAGGGGCTCGTGCCCCAGCAGTGGGGACATAAAATGAGCTGGTGATGATCATGGTGATGATGGAGTCGATTTACAGCATCGGGTTGTGTAAGCTTTACGGCTGGTACATTTTGATGGTTTTCCAGCCTCCTTTTCTATCTCCTATCCTACTCATTTTGTAAATTTCTTGTTTGACAGTCCGGAAATTGAGGTATTCGTGAAGTTCTGAGTTTCTAATATGCCAGGGTGATTTTGAAATTCGCTTCAGAATATAGTTTTGAGCTATCTGAATTCCGAACCCCTCGGGGAATCTAGTAGGGCACGGGGACACGCCTTAGTGCGTGATGCCGTTCCGTCTAGAAAACCTCCGAAGGTGAAACGTTTCACACGGCTTGAGGAACCCTTCTCAGTTGGAAGTTCCTCGCCGCCCCCAAAAAAGCCCAGTGAAGCTGAAAATGCCGTTTGAGGCAATCACCAAACTCTCTCTCCAGTAGTGCTCTCTGAATTTAATTTATGTTTATGTAACTTGTAGCTAGAATCCGTAGGTCCATACAGGTTTGAGGACAGCATTGTAACATTAAATAACACAAATGTTGAAAGCTTTTCCACGAGCAGGATTTGAACCTGCACCCTTCTGACATACCGGGTCAGGTGCTCTCCCGATTGAGCTATCGTGGTTCTAACCAGCCCGCCGAAATTATTCAACACTATTTACTTTTTTTTACTTTGAAAGCCAAAGGCGCCCATTCAATGTCAACAACTACCGTTATTAACATACGATCATTCAATTCATTCATTCATTCATTCACCCTTAAAGCTTCCACGGGCATCAAAAAGTAACATCCTTGTAGACCAGCCTTCCAGGTCTAACCTTGGTCAGAATGCACCTTTGAATCGTATCATAAGGGAGTTTAATGGTACAGCTAAAACCAAGAGTTTGGACTTGTTCATGAGTGACATTCGCAGCTTTAGGAAGTCTCTCATCTCTTGATATATATTGTATGCGACATAAATATTTATATTTCTTTTTTTTTTTTGCAATTGTTATTTAAATTTTTCATATTTAATATTTACTTCAATTCCCTTTTTATCATAATTATGAGGATACTATTTTTTTTTTGTAATTTCTATTCACGTAATTGCATGCAGTCTTCACCTATAATTGTGTTGACATTAAGCTAAAATCTATTTTTGAAATGTTTTGTTTACGATATCAATGATGTTAAATATGTTGGTGATCATTTAAATAAATAAATAAATCATAATATTTTTACAAATACTATAGATAGCAGTTAAGAAGTAGGCAAGCTATTTTTAAAATGTTTTTGTTTTGTTTATTATAATTTTAACGCAACTTTTGTGGCGAAACAAATTACAAAAACACAAATGTTGAAAAATTTTCCACGAGCAGGATTTGAACCTGCACCCCTCTGACCTACCGGGTCAGGTGCTCTCCCAATTAAGCTATCGTGGTTCTAACGTTCGTGGTTGTGTTTTTGTAATTTGTTTCGCAGCAAAATTTGCGTTAAAATTATATAAACAATACAAAAACAGCATTATAATATGTAAAATAATAATTTAGTTAACTACAATAAATACCTCTTTCTTTACTGTCAGGGTGGGCGTTTATTCTATTGAACTATCTATTACAAGTTGTATATAGATAGTACAATAGAATTTATGCATTCGACTTTAATTTTCACTAGTTATATACAGTCACGAGCATTACTATGTAAACAGTAAACTGTTAATACAATGGAATAAGAGACATAACTAATCAAAAGTGTATACAAGCTAAGCTAACGCTTGTGACTGTACCTATCTAATCATCTACTAATTTAAACTGAGATGTTGTCATTGAGATTCTTCCCATCGCCTCAATTACCGGCGACACGGTGAAAAACCGGGCGAGAGCCAACACCCGGGCCCCGGGGACTACCGCTGACCCGGCTCGCAGCCAACTATCGCCTCGCATGCTGTAGAAAGGTGTCGCACGGGACTAGTAGCTGATTAATGGAATTTATACCACCACTATAACACAATGTTGTAATGTCTTAAATGTTGTAGAAATATGTCGCAAGGGACTAGTAGCTGATTAATGGATAACAACACTATAACACTTAGATCAATTATTGTTATCGTGTGAAATATCATTATTAGTATAGTCAGGATAACAAAGATTGCGGAACCTTTGCAAATCAATCTTTATTGTTAACAAAACATTGTTTTTTGAGTGGTAGAGCCACGCTGCGTTGCAGCTCAAAATGGCCCGGCTCGCCCGGCGTAAACCACCTTCTCACCCTCTTTTGCATTATATATAGTATATATATAATGCAAAAGAGCTATATATAGTATAAGATGCATATAGTAGTAAGATGCTATATATATTAACAAGAAAAAAAAACTAGAAAAATCAACCAGCCGCAGGAAGCTCGAGTGGGAATCGAACCCACGACCTTTGGATTACCGGTCCAATGCTCTGACCGCCGAGCTACCGAGAAATCATATCATGTGTATAACTGTTTTATTATTTACTGGCGGCCCGCTCGCAATTTAAGAAAGAAAGAAATTATTTATTAACGACGGCTGAGTTCAATGCCAAGAAAACACAGGTGTGTGCGTTTACGGCCAAAAAGTCACCATTCCTTCCTCTTCCAACTCTTCAGGGCACATCTCTAAGCCTGCAGAACAATATCAACATGCTCGGTATGACGATTCGCTGCGATCTGAATCAAAAGGACTATATCGAAGCCGTGATCAAAACAGCCTCACGAAAACTCGGTGTCCTGAACAGAGTGCGGCGATTCTTTACGCCTGACCAGCCCCCCAACCGCCTAACTCTATCGACATCGCTCTCGCTATCGCGCTCTATAGTTTATGGCGTCATTTTGTAATTTCTAAAGCGATATGAAAGCATTAAGAAAGCAATATCGAAAGCTATAGCCTATAGCTTTCGATATTGCTTTTATATAGCTTTCGAAATGGCAAGATTACGCCATAAACTATAGAGCGCGATAGCGAGAGCGATATCAATAGAGTTAGGCGGTAGGCCCCCTGTTGTGTCTTTTGTACAAGACACAGGTACGGTCTTGCGTGGAGTATTGCTCGCACATCTGGGACGGTTCCGCAAAGTATCTTCTCGATGCCTTAGACGGATTGCAGCGTCGCGCTGTACGTATTATCGGCAATGCAGAGGTAACTAATACTCTCGAACACCTGCAATTGCGTAGAGATATAGCGTCACTCAGCGTCTTCTATCGCTTATATTACGGCGAGTGCTCTGAAGAACTCTTTGACCTTATCCCACCTTCTCCCTTCCTCCATAGGAGTACACGTGCTGCTCTCCGGTGTCACCGCTTCACTGTCACACATATCCCATCGCGCACACAGAAATTTGGTGACTCGTTTCTTTGTCGCACCTCCAAAAGATGGAATAGTCTACCAGCACATGTTTTCCCTCTTTCCTATGATATGGGGTCCTTCAAACGAGGCGTGTAGAAGCACCTTGTGGGCCGGCAGAGTGAGGTTGACTGATGCTGCGTTGTTTTCACGCTGCACCAGTTGTCTTCGCGTCTAGACTCTATTTCCACTTAACATCAGGTGGTGTGGAGTCATTTGCCGTGCTATATATAAAAAAAAAAAAATCACACAGACATAACAGAAAAAAAACATTCCTTCAACATTTCGTCTGCTTGTGTGAACACTCGTATCCAATGATGGTTAAAAAAACCATGGGGTATGGTAAGGAGTGTGGGTTCTTACCGTACCCCACCGCATTGACCCAAGCCTGAACAATAGCACAGAAGTGTTGACAGACTATCTTAGCTGACTGTACGAACTAACACCGCGTTTACACAAAACGCCTAACTTGTTGTTTAACTGTTTCAACTGTTGTCACCAGTCAAAACTCCTTGCCCTCGCTATTTAGTACGCGAAATCTTGTAATAAATTGAAATAAGAATTTGACTTTAAATTTGCACCAGGCCGTGGCTGCCAGAAACAGCATCAGAGTATACCAAGTAGAAAGAAAGAAAAAGCATTTATTGACCACACAAGACGGCATGTCATAGAAACACAAAAAAAAGTAAGTACAAAATATTCTCATTATAAACCTGCGGAGGCTGGTCCACATTAGTAACTGTACCTGGTACCTACCTGATGTAATTTTTGCTGACTTATACATATATTTATTTATTTTTATTTTGTTGTTTTATGTGTGTTGTGATTGTCCTTTATTTTATGTGATGGAAAGTGTCCTTTTATGATAACTTTCCAATATTTTTAACGCTCGCTGAGTGTCTTGCCGGTTCTTCTCAGTACAATGTCTCTCACCCAGAGTAGACTTGCGAACCGATGGCATAATGATGTTCATAAGAGCTATTTGTAGCATAAACTGAATAAATTATTTTATTAATGGGAATGGGGCCAACCAGGCCCCAGTTTCAGCATAGTTTACAGTGACATAGGTAAGTAGCAAAACAGAGTTATCGAAAGAATAGTGGATTTCAGGACAGACAGACAGACAGACAGGATTTATTTTAAAGATTAGTTATTAACGGGATTCTTACCATGTTCATTATTTCTGAGTATCCAATATTCCGGCACAGTCGCATGCGCCATGATCACGGATGCACAAAAAGTTAATAATTACTCTATTGCAAGTGACCATGATAGTTTAAATAGTTCATTTTATGTCAACAACCGGGTTAAGCCTTTGGTACTGCGAGTAATAGAGCCCTCGAAACAAAGAGGAGTACGGGATATTCCTCAAACAAACAAGCCTCCCGCTTTCGAGCTTCTAGGTTTTTAAAGCAAGTGCAATCGCGAACTAAATACATTACCTACTACTAGCCCGATCGAGACTTCGTCCGCTAGAGTGAGCATTGCGAAACAATCTAGGGCCCCACTCAAACACTCACACAAATGTTTTTCTTTTATCTATATAATTTTAACGCAAATTTTGTTGCAAAACACATTACAAACAACACAAATGTTGAAATTATATACTATAGACAAAATAAAAACATGTTATAAATAGCTTGCCTACTTCTTAACTGATCTTTAGTATTTGAAAAAATATTATGATCAGATGTTAATGACGGTAGTTGTTGACATTGAATGGGCGCCTTTGGCTTTCAAAGTAAAAAAGTAAACAGTGTTAAATAATTTCGGCGGGCTGGTTAGAACCACGATAGCTCAATTGGAAGAGCACCTGACCCGGTATGTCAGAAGGGTGCAGGTTCAAATCCTGCTCGTGGTTTTTTTTCAACATTTATGTTATTTATAACACACAAAAATTCTTATTAAAATTGGTACAGGCATTAAGGAAGAGTTTGGTGATATACGCACATACGGAAGATAGCAATCGACAACAATATCTGCACCAGAAAAGTATTCAACCATTTCTGTCTACACAATTTATGATAATTCATAGGCGGCTGGTGATTCTATAGTCTAAATATGTGGCAACTTGGAGCGAAAACATAACCAAACAAAATACAAATCGCAATTCTGACATCTAAAATATATGTTGGTAAAAAGTTCCAAGCGGGCCAAATCACCTCATGAGAGCTCATGTTTCATCCTAAATCATCTTTCCTAAATCCACCAATGATCTATTTATATACAGAAAATGATAATACTTCCTTTTGTAGACCGCACACAATATCAAGTGCTCATGATGGAAACGGCAAGCGATCACTAAGCAATGCCTAAAGCCTATAATAGGCTCGGTAACCTCATTCTTTGGAAGTACTCCCTTAGTATCGTATATAGCGTCGAGCACAATATCTGTAGGATGTCCATTCAATCGGATGATTTGTGCATTATGACATAAACATCCTCCCGTTGGGGGCGGTGATGGATGGCGGCCCTTGAGGGTAACTCAGTGCGATAATCTATTGGAGATCTACCTATATCTGATGGACATTCGTTGTTGACGATAAATATTTTAGTTTGAAATTGTTGTTCAGCTTTGAAACAGATAGTAGCACTAATACTTCTTCTTGACTTTGATCTCGAAAGATAGATAGCTAGCACTTGCTAGCACACACAAAAGCAAAGAAAGCTTTACCAGGCATCTGGTACCCAATCATTCTTATGGACGTGTGCTTTTTCATACAATAGATAGCAAGTGACTCTACCTGATGTTAAGTAGAAGCTGAGATGCGAAGGCAGCTGTTGGGGAGCAGGATTCTGCCTCACCAGCCGTCCTCACCTTGTCGACACCGCAAGTTGCTCCTTCGTACATCCTTTGAAGGACCTCATGTCGTAGGAAGGAACGTCCTCTTCCTCCACACGTCATGGTTGACTCGAAGCAAGGTTTTGGAAGTGTCCTCCGGTTCACCGCTCTTGTTATCCATGTCGAAATATCTAAAAAATGTGGGTGTGAACCTTGGGAGCGATCCAGCTTTTTATACAGGAGAAAAAGTAAGTATTAAGCTACATAGTCTGGGGAGACACAGATGGTTACGTGGGTTTCCCAGCCCAACGACTCCCCTTCTGGTGTGAGGAAGACGAACATACCCTCTAAAAACTTCTGTACTTCTCGTATGTCACCATGCTGATGCAGGACCGCTATAAGCAAACCTAGAGGTTGTTCAGTCACTTTAGTATTTTTGCAGGTCCATCTACTTTTGCTGGTATATCTATAACATATATCCATAGACGACCCACAAAAACTTAGGTACATCCCTAAACAATTAAACATTCACGTCGCTAGATTTAAATTATTCAATCAAATCATTCAACAATTACAACAGCCCTATTTGAATAACTCAATACAATTCACGCCGACTGATGTGAATTGTTGAAGATAGATCACCAAAGCTCTGCGGTTGAGCCGCAGAAGATACACCAACTATTCGAAACTCGATTAAAGTTTTTCCATTAATGCTCGTCCATACGAACATTAATCTAATGTCACGTCGAGATCAGGCCCACTCAGCAGTGATGTGGTGACACACACCTGTCCGTGAAAATGTACGTACATATATATATTTGCGGTGCGTCGGGATTTTTTTTATTTTGTTCCGTAACTGTCTAGTGGTTAAGATTATAAGTTAAGGTCCTGGGTTCGATTCCCAGCGGAGGTACAAGTTTGTGTAGGCTCGGTTTGGTTGGTGGTAGGACTTGTTTGTCCGCCTGGCTAGCTGCCACTATCTTATCTAAATATGTCGCCATACCATCAATGTTCGCATCATTGTTGTGTTCCGGCAGCTAGAGATAAGATATACAGTCCCTCAGTAGTAGGATCTAGGGTGAAGTTCGTGGCCTTTATCATCCATCACTTAACATCTGGTGAGATGAAGGCTATGGCTGTGCTTACCCTTATGATATATTTAAAAAAAAGTTGTTTTTTTTTTTAAATTTTCTGTCATACCAGCCCCCCGACCGCCTAACTCGATTGCTTTGACTACGTGTATAGTTTACGACGTCATATTTGTAATTAAGCTATGTGACGTTTACCTTTATGACGTCATTTTGGCTATAGCTTTCGATATTGCTTTCATAGGCGGTACGAAATGACAAGATGACATCATAAACTATACACGTAGCCAATACAATCGAGTTAGGCGGTCGGCCCCCTGGTTTCAACACTAAACAGAGCTTGTTCAAACTATGACTGTACTTGATAGTGTTGGATAAGCATGTTATGTAAATTAGATAGATTATTGCACATCAACGATTTATTTAAAAAACTGTTTAATTAGTAAATTATTAGCAAATAATATTTTTTTATTTGTCACTTACCTTTTGTGATCATCGATTTAATTTGTGATATTCAAACCCAACCTAACCTGGCTGCCGTCATGTCCGGTGGCAAACCGTATATTTCTTTATTTTAAGGTGAGACGGGGAGTAATGCACGATGAATGTGTTCCGACAGTTAGAGGTAAGATGCCAGTTACCCGGTGGTTGGGGGTTCCGGGTATAGTGCGGTTCCATTTCCGACTTTAACCATGAACTAAGAGCTTACTTATTTTATGTTATACAGTATTGTGATTCATCGTATCGACGACACATTCTAGTTAACGGGTTATAAAATGAAGTATTGTTTTTGTATACTTAAAGACATAATAATTTATAGGAGGAACTCCGGGATTTATATCTTATATTGGAATTATATATATTAAGATTTATATAAATTAAGATATATATAAATTAATTCATGACATTGGCGACGGGAAGCAAGCGAGGAAATCTTGAATTTACAACTTAGTAATACCACCCTCTCACAGAATATCGGCGTGAAACAATGGCACTCGTTGCTGTTGTGTTTCGTCCGGTGAGTGGAAGTACCGGAGGCCCATCTCTCACCCCTCCCCCCTCCCATCCTTGGATCTTGAGGAGGGCAAGATCCAACTCCTTCCTCAAGGCCGGCAACGCATCTGCGATTACTTTGGATTTGCAGGTGTCCATGGGCGGCGGTAATTACTTTCCATCAGTTGACCCGCCTGCTTGTTTGTCTCCTTTTAACATAAAAAAAATATATTAGTTCGCAACAATAATTGCGTAAAATTATATATATAACTGTAATCATAACATTATACAAGAATATGGACGTATCCGCTCCACACATCACTGCTCATAATCGCGGTGACGAATGGGCCTGAGCAGGGATCAGCGCGGGTGCCATTTCCCCGCAATTCTTCAAACCCTTACCTGGCTGGCCACATTTGCTTATCGGATACTAGCTAAAACCCGCGGGTATGTTTTGTGTTTTATGAGAGTTTATCGCGCGGACCCAGGAACATTGTATTTGATTGGAAGGCTTCTTGCCTTACACTAGGATAGTTTAGTTTTAAATTAGCCAAATATGATTATGGTTACTATAATTCTACGCAAGTTTTGTGCGAACAAATAACAATATGAAAAGCTGTTGAAAATTTTTCCACGATATTCCGTTTTCCTAGATTCGAACCCGCACTTCTATGACATACCGGATCAGGTGCACTACCAACTATCCTATCGTGGATCCGTCCAATCCAAAAAAGGAGCAGGAGTAAGCCAAAGGAGCCTTATTCAATGTCAAATAAAATTTTTTTTATGAATCAACGCGTCAAGAGTCAAGGGGACACGTCACCGATTTAAGGTGATAATTCTAGCCGCACCGGTGCGGCTAGATGTGCGTTCACCTTTAGGCTCCTTCAGAATACCAGCGTTGCAGCGGCTCCAGGTCGCTGCAGCACGTGCTGAGGCTGGAGCCTCACACTTTTATCTTTTGTTTTTTTTTTTGTATTGTTATTGTGAATATCGTGATATTTTGTAGTGTGTGTTCATTTCATTTATTTAATTTCATTTCAAGAGATTATACCCGCTACCTACAAATAAACTTACTTGTAACACATAATTGATTTCCACTAGTAATGTCGCCGTAAAGGTAGCATGCATTTGCAGCATTAAGACGAATAATATACTTATTGTTCTCCCCAATAGATCTTTATTTCTTCATTCATTAATTTATTAATTAGTCTTATGTAATCTTAAGAAAAAATCAAACACATTACAAAAACACAAATGTTGATAAAAATGTGATAATATTCAACTAATATTATTATTATTATTTTGCCATACAACGTGGCAATGCCGCCAGTCTCTTGGGTACATTACCAGTCGACAGCGACGCGGAGGAATTTTTTGACGCCATTTTTTAGTTTCATACTAGGTTCTAGGTTTTTATAGAAGTTGTATTTCTGTATGATATTGTGTTATATTTACCTATGACATAATTTAATTAATAAATTATTCATCAACTAATATTTATTTGTTAATATTTAAAATATAACGAGAAATTATTGTATGATGTTGCATTACATACCAGCCTCTGGTAATATAATTTGTAACATGCCATGTAATATAATATTCAATCGGAAAAAGTCCTTGATTGATTGATTGATTGATTGATGAGACGCTTCTAGACAACGTTGCGTTGACGCAGCTCATGTGTCACTGACATTTATATAAGGCTGGACATATGAGATAGGTTAGCAAGGACGCCTAAACAAGTGGAAATTACATAGCCGTGTGGGGATAACATGATAATATACTATTTATGTATATGAGAGACAGAGATATGTATATTTATACCTATTAAAAATAACTAGTTTTCTTATATGACTGATTTTATTTTATAGTGGCGCTCATCATCTTCATCATCATCATCATCAGCTCATTTTATGTCCCCACTGCTGGGGCACGAGCCTTCCCTGTGGATGGATAGGGAGAACGGGCCATAAATCACCACGCGGGCCCATTGTGAATTGGTATATCCATGCCAAATTACAGCTTTCTAGTACTAAGAGTCTATGAGCTAGACTGGGGTCAGACAGACAGACAGACGGACATGGCAAAACTATAAGGATTCCTTGTTGACTACGGAACCCTGAAAAAGGAATGTTAAATCAGTAGTGGATGAATATGCTCTATTTTTCCTTACTTTACTGAGAAGTAGCGGTACACGGGTTCTCAATATTTGTCCAGAGCGTAAGGTCACGTTGTACATTACTATTTTCCCAAATGGACAGTGAAACTCCACTCCACAGTTACATTGGAGGGCGCTGGCAGAGTGATGCCAGCGCGCGGTAAAAAACGCTGGCACTCGAGCGAACGAGACGGACGAGATAAGGTAGCTCGTTCTGTAGGGCTTACCGGGCGGAGGGCCACGCAGTGAGCGATTACTTTGAGATACAGTTGAAAATGTACTTATCAAACTTTCATTATCATCATCAGCTCATTGTATATCCCCACTGCTGGGGAGCCTTCCCTATGGTTGGATAGGGAGAACGGGCCGTAACCGTAGGCTTGCAGTGCGGTGGTTGTTAACGGCTGCTAATGCAGCCGGGATCGACGGGTTTGGTTCTGAAGCTTGAAGAAGCTTGAGATGATACTTTTTTGGTCACCCATCTGATGACCGACCTTCACGAAAGTTGTTTATCCTTAGCAATCGCAGACCGGGCCCGTTAACCACTGCGCCATCGAGCTCCTCATTTTGATAATGTAAGTCACTCAGTCACACATCATTCATTTTGTTAAACAGTCAAATTATGTAAATCAATAAACCGTATAAGGGTTTTTTAAATGTTACCCTTATCTAAATCCGTAAACATAAATCTTTTAACGCGTTGATTTACCGCAACGTCCGTTTTTTTTAAAGACTAAATAAAAAAAGAAAAATATTATATATGGGTCTAGCCGCTCCTCTCGTGGCCTTTTCAGAATAACCACCCTTTTCCCCTCTAGTATTGAGAGCTATCTTATTCCTAGAAGTCAGAGTGTTGATGAGTTGGGGGAGGGGTCCCGCCTGAAAATGGGAAATATATAATAATATATTGTAGGTAACATAATGTGTTATTATTACTTATATAACACAGTCATAGTATATAGTGACTTTTCAGCGGCCAGTACGAATATATATTAAATTGTTCGATTTAAGTACACGCCTGCACAATTTACTTAACCGCCTTTGTGGTCTAGTGGCTAAGACCACCGGTTTAGACCCATAGGTCCCGGGTTCGATTCCCAGCGGGGGGTACATGTTTGTGTACTCGGTTTGGTTGGTGGTAGAGCTTGTTTGTCCGCCTGGCTAGCTACCACCATCTTATCCAAATATGTCGCCATAACATCATGCTTGTAGCATTGTTGTGTTCCGGCAGCTAGAGATAAGATAGCCAGTACCTCACTAGTTGAGGATCCCGGGTGAAGTGCGCTTCCATCATTGGCCTTATCATCACTTAACATCAGGTGAGATCAAGGCACTGTGCTTACTCGTTAATATAAAAATAAAAAAAAATAAAAAACTACCATTACAAACGTCAAATTTCCTGTCATACTGACTGTCAAATTGAGTTTGAACTTTATGTATATGGCTTAAGGTTGAACATTAATTTATTGAAGAAATTTTACAGTTTGTATAGGTTGATGTGCAGTCGTCCGTACTTTCACTTTGCTTACGCTTTGTTTACACTCAAGTTTTTCTTTCGGGCTAAAGTTTAAAGTTGATCAAACATTAAGCACTAACGTGACTTCGTAGCTACAATGCGAAACGACTGGAAAACGAATAAAGTTAATCTGCTGACTCGTACTTGTGTAAAACAATTTATCGCGTGAAACAATAAAGTTAATCTAGAATAAAGTCATAAAAATAAAACACTTAGTTTCAATTGTAGCTAACGCCATCTATGCAAGCTTGCTAGAACTACGCGCTGAAAATATTTTTCAGCACGGAGGGAAGTTTTTCCTCGTAGTGCGACCTAGCGGCGGGTAGCTGAAGCTTTACTCAGTTTTAGCTTTGCTCCTTTTAATGTAAGCGCTTTACTTTAGGCTAGATGGCGTTGTTAGAAGTTTCCTACAGACATGTTTTGGTTTTGGTTGGACACTCGTAAAGGCACACTTTATTGGAACTTTGTCGGTGCATGGGGCTGGAATATAAATTACTAAGTAAAAAAAAGTTAAGTAAATAGCTTACAACTGTCCCATTGCTGGGCAAAGGCCTCTTTCATTGAAATCAAGTAATCACTACAATTCTGCCGTGCTTACGAAAAACGCACTAAGTACGATTATGTCAAAATTGAGTTATATACATATCTGAAATCAGGAAAACAAGCTCTATAACTTTCCCATAGAGACCATTTTAATATTTTCAGTAAATCCCGCTTTTTCAGTTGTAATAAACGCATTAACTTGTAAATAAAAAAGGTTATACTTACCAAAAACGCATCATCTATACTTAGTGCAGACTCTTATTGTAAGTATAAGTAAACAAACCAGTAAAAATCGTTTTAATGAAAAGCGCATTGAAATGTTTTGCTAAGCATAATTGCATTATGTACTATAGTTGATGCATTTATGATTAGTTTAAATTGGATAAAACAATAATAATTGCTAGCACTAAGTACCCTTTTTTAATTTTACGCATAATTTAAATATTTTAATAATTTTAATAACAAAGAGAGTGTAGCTTACGTTTTGCTGCGTCTCCTAGTGAAAGTTTCACATCAAAGTTTGCCTTAGTTCCGGAGATACAAGTAAAATAAGAAAAAAAAACTTTGAACGCGTTTTTCTCAGAAGTTGACCAAAGGTAGTTAATGCGTTTTTCATAAGCGCGGCGGAATTGATGGGTAATGGCTTAATCACCTCGCTTGCCGAATGCGGACTGGTGATCACAAGTCCGGGATATTTTTCGAAAAATCCGAAACACACCTTACCTGGCCCGGAAATTGAACCCGGGACCTTCGGATATCGGGCCGAGCGCTTTGCCACTGGGCCACATTATTATAAAATTATTACTCTCACGTCCTTCTCCCAAAAAGGGGTATACAAAGCATCAAAATCACCAATTTTGAGTAAACTGGCCGGGAAAGGTCAAGGCCATGTAGCAACTTACTATTTGTACCTACATTCATTGCAAATAAATATATCTATTCTATTCTATTCCATAGTGCATAATCAAAACAAGGCTCCGAGGTGGAACAGATGACATCAGTGATAGGTTGCTAGCCGATCGCCTGATGTGTGTGATCTGGGAACCCTTGTCCCTATAGATCTAAGATACGCGAATCTATGTTTGTCCCTTAGTCACTCACTGTTATGGTTTCGAGAGCCGTGTGATTGAAATTTTGAAACACCGTCAGTGTTTTTAGAGGAATAGCGTCACGCAAGCGAGCCCCCTTTCCCTACTAGATTCTCCGAGGGGATCGGATCGGGTGTGTTCTCCTTTGAAGGTTCACTGTCCATGAAAAGACCCTGGGTTTCACGGAAGTATTAACCACAATCATGTACTAATATAATAAAACTAAGAGAGATTGCTGATTGCCTTAGATAACAATTTCAGCTTCACCTGGCTTGTTTGGAGGCGGTGAGGAACGTAACGGGTCTCTCACTCAAGCCGTGTGAAACGAATCACCTTCGGAGGTTTTCTAGAGGGAATGGCTACTATATAGATTCTCCGAAGGGTTCGGATCGGATCGGGCAGCGTAACAACCCGTGGGCGCCTCTAAAGGCTCGGACCTCGGCTCGGGTTGACCGGGCCGTGGTGGAGGAGAGATGCGCCCAGGTACATGTCTGTACCTGATGTAGAGCGCGTGTGAACCGTTTCTTCGTACCCTTGTTCTACGAGTACGGTGTCTTGGACCTAAACTAGTGTGCATGTATAGTGTACTCTGTAAATGTGTAGTGGCATTTAGAGGATCGGGCGGGGGGTAAATATGGTGCGAATGCAAATCAACAATGTATAGTACGCACCAAAACACTTATATAGCGCGTGTCAGAGAATAATTCATCTGCGCCATCTATTGGTAAGTATCCCCAAACAATTTAATAGTTTATTTTTATTTTTGTCCATATCGCAATATGGCCTGTATAGTCCAAATAATTGGGCATAGAGACAAAAGAACCAAAGCAGGGTCGGCAACACTCGCATAATACTCTAGGAGTCGCAAGCGTCCATTTGTTGCGGTGAACATTATTTTCTATCATCATCATCATCATTAGCCTTTATTTCTCCACTGCTGGATATCTCCAATTCCTTTCACCAAGCGGGTCATAATGCTGTCGTTTGCAGGCCTAACCTAGTAAAAAAGCTAAAATAAATAATAGGATATGAAAATTTGCCTTAGTATCATCATTAATGGAGTTTAGTCCTGTATAATACGTGTCTCAGCGTGTCACGTTTTTCTGGGAGCAGAACATTAGCGCCACCTGTCGAGGGTCCACTCCAACACAGTTAAGGTTGTCAGGTTCAAATATAAATTAATTACTTCTTTTTAATAAAAAAAAAATTGGTATTATACAATTTTTTTTTTAATAATAATATTAATAAATAATAAATAAAATTAATTGAATTCAAGTATTGACAACTCATATACGGAACATATTCACACCGACAGACTGTACTACATACAGTTTGGCAGAATGTTAGGTTGAATTTCTAGCAAATGTAATATATTTGAAAAAAACTTCTAAATAAAAACAAAAACCCTAAAGCCAACCAACACCGCTTCACACATGACAGTGTCTAAGAGTGGCGCATGTTAGTACGGGCAATGCAAAGAATACGCTCTTGCATTTTGTGTTTTTAAACAGTTGGTCCAATATCTGAAGATCCTTGGTTCGATTCCTAGGTCGGGCCTGGGTTTGATATCACCAACTCGGATTTGGCATACGCGGTGATTAAGCCAACTATCATCTATTGTAGCGAACTGAACTTCGTATCAGATAAGGCATTTGTTTTTTTTTACATGGCAAATTCGGCAAATGACTCCATTTCACCCGATGTTAAGTGAATATGGAGTCCAGATGCGACGACAACTGGTGCAGCGTGAAAACAACGCAGCATCAGTTACCCTCACTATGCTGGCCCACAAGGTGTCTCTTCACGCCTCGTTTGAAGGACCCCATATCATATGAAGGAGGGAAAACGTGTGCTGGCAAACTATTCCATGCATTGGAGGTGCGACAAAGAAACGAGTCACCAAATGTCCAGTAATGGGACAATATAAATGCTATTTACTTATAAAAATATATATTAAAAGCCCCCCTGGCAACCCTAACGTCGACATTTGTCAGCCCGCGATGGCGGGAAAATTATACGCCGCCATTTGTTATTCACGTGACAGCGCGCGAGTACCGCTGACTCTAATGCGCCTGCTAGTCTACTTACTACAACTTTGCTGTTTTTCTCGGTTTTTTTTTATATATTTCAACGAAGCGTCTGGTTGTACGAAAAAGTTTTAATAAAAGTTTTTCATTACATTAAACCAACTAGTCTTTTCTGAGATTCAGTCAAACAAATTTTGTCATGTTTGTAGGCAAGTTCGATTGTTTCTCCCTATCCATCCATAGGGAAGGCTCCTGCCTCATTAGTGGGGACATAAAATGGTGATGATGAGGTGACAGAGATTGTGTTAAGTCCGCATGCGAATGAAGAAAGCCATGACCTCCTACCACTACAAGTCACGCGCCATTCCAACAATATTTACAGTATTGTTGTGTAAGTAAATTGACTTGAAAAAATTCACGTTGTTAATTTACAGTGTATATTTGTGTATTAGTTGTTGCCCGCGACTTCGTTCGCAAAGACTACAGTAAAAAGTATCCTATTCGCTGGTCTGGGACATGGTCTGTACATGAGGAAAGTTTCATTAAAATCCATCCAGTAGTTTTTACGTGAAAGAGTAACAAACATCCATCCATACTTACAAACATTCGCGTTTATAATATTAGTAGAATAGGATGTGTATAGTATATTATAGTATTACATGATTGTAATTTGGTTGAAAAGATGGAAAAAGATGGAGAAAAAGAAATAAGCCTACTGAGTTTTTGCCAGCTCTTCTCGGTCGAAGGTTCTCCCAAAATTAGAACTGGTGGTAGATTCAGTAATTTAGTATAAACAATTTTTTTAAAATATTGTTATTGTTATTTGGGTTTTATAGTCGTGACGTCAATGTCAATAAGTGCCTGTAGAGGCTGATATAAAATAAATGATTTGACTTTGGCAGAAGTGCAGTGTTGCCAGAGTAATAAATTACCAACTTTAAGACTCTGCTCTTCGATCAGTTATACTCCATTCCCGATGAGCGCTTGAAAAACGGTACGCGACGTTGAGGCCTCGGGGCCACAATGACGTTTGTGGCGATAAGCACATTTGTTTAAATTATGTTCTATATTTTTTTTTTAGCGACGAATATTGCATTTGACCGATGACAAGCCCAATTCAAACTCAAATATTTTTTATCCATCCAAAGGTTGTCTAGAAGGAGATTACTCTTAGTGATACTAAGATCCTTTGTACGTGTATTTTTTTGTCAAATGTTTTATTTTTGGTGTACAATAAAGTTCATTTATCTTATGTTATCTTTATCTTGATGCCACTACGGTATTCAGAATTATTCGTCAACTGGCATGTGTGAAAGTGGTGAGTGCGCGCGAGTTGGCACCTCCCAATTTTACCTATTTTTTTTGTCATAATTCGCTCGCGCATTTAAAGTACAGTCAAAGAAAAACGGATTGAAACCAAAAACTATAAATAACTAGCTATTTCCCGTGTTGGCTCTGATTCAGTTAAGTACGGACTTAGAGATTACGATTTAGAGGTGTGGAAGGAGACAAGGGGGACGCGGCCGATGACGCGTAAGGTACACACATACACCACCCACGCGAGGCTGTTGCCGGTGTTTTCACGCATTATTTTGCAATTTAATCTTATACGATTTAAGGTTCACAGTAAGCTGAAGTTGTTAATGCTATCTGTTTTTTTAGATTTTATTGTTATTCGAAATTTAAATGTATGAGCAAACAGGACCACTTTCGACATGCATTTTTGTAGTTAATTAAAAAACTATAAGTTGTGTTCTCGTTTCAACATTAACATCTCATTATGTCCCTACGAGCTTTCCCTGTAGATGGAAACAGCACGTTCTTTCCATCCATTATTACCGATACCAAAAAAAAAAGGATTTAAACCTGCCGTACCCACGTCATGGAGCGAATAATCAAGTACAGTCCGCAGCAATAATACCTGCGTGAATGCTAAATCACTGGAGCTTGGAGGGCAGGTGTTGGTCAGGCGCGGGTTAATGGGACCCGCGCTGTGAATGTTAAATCAGTCGTCTTGCTCATATAAATATATCTATATTGTTTTAGGGTTAGGAAATCATGTTTTTCGTCCATTCTCAATTTTTAATGCTTATATTAAAAAAAAATTAGGGAAATTAAATGTAGGGAAAGGGGACACACTAGCGTACGTTACGTTACATTACGGCTTGATGGACCTTTTTATTTTCTCGCCGCGTGCTTTTGTAATTCCGGTGACGCTGTAAATTTAGGGGATTGAAGCACCCCCTTTTAAAAAAAAAATATTTTTCATATCTTTGTTAAAGTTGATTATAGTTATATATAATTTAACGCAATTTTTGTTGCGAAAAATTTATGATTTGTAAAAAGGTGTTAATCGAAGTTACCACGAGCGGGATTCCTGTGGTGTGATTGTGTTGGTGCAATTTGTTTATGGTGTTCAAAAAATTCAAATTATTTTATTTTCATTTATGTTGTAACTTTTTCGTATATTCAGTCGAGCGCTTTACCACTCGTCCAACGAGACGTTACATAACTCATATGTACACATATAATAAAAATATGAATAACTTCTGTATTATTGTTATTCTGTAAGCCAAAGGCTAATAAGGCTTTAATCAGGAGTTTTACAATACATATTTGGCTTATAGATTAAGAGTAGATAGTGTTGGATTGAGCCACGATAGCATAGTTGGTAGTGCACCTGACCCAGCATGTCATGGGGTGCGGGTTCGAATCCCGCTCGAGGAGTTTTTTCAACACTTTTTCTTTTTCAATTGGTAATTTGTTCGCAACAAAATTTGTGTAAAATTATGTACTTATAACCATAAACATAATCTTATTCCCTTTCCAGGTAAGTCCTATTACGAGTTGCTCGTCCCCCCCACTCCACAAACGTAAGTACCAAGTACCACGCCTGCACGTCAACCTACCCAAAACTGTCCAATTTTTTCAATACATTGGCAACCTTTAAGCCTTAAGCATAAAGTTCAAAGTCTATTGAGGATATGTGACAGTCTGTGGTAGGTAGGTAGGCGTCTGTACCAACGCAAAACGTACAAATCATAATAACGTTATTTAACATTAAACGCCGGGTTAATCCCACGCACCTTAATAAATCCAGGTGGTACGACTCTACTATAATCCTGTTTTAAAATTCTCGTCGGTGCCCGCGTCAGTTAAATTTTTTTAACATTTCTTCGTGTCACTAGACTCCGCTTAAAATATATAATTACAATTTCAATTTATTCGTCATTCAAAATGTAAGAGTGGTAAGTATTTTAATGTGTTATTGATTTATTTAATTATTGCACTTATGTATACAGTATCACTTTCATACGGTAGTACACAGTCAGGTCATAAGTATTGTCACACGGTAAAAACTTTTCTTTTAGAATGCTGGCCACAAAAAAGTTTATTCAATTCGAATTTCGAATTGTTCATGGTAATAAAAATGTATACTTTTTAGAATTTTACTCATTTTTAAATATGGAGTGGACGCTTAAAGACGCTTAAGGACGCTCCGTGTTGCAGTTATTGCATCGCATTGTTGCGGTTACGCGCCAATTCAAATTTTTGACATACTGAAAAATTTGAATTTAACCGAAAGATTCGTTTGTCGTACCATCAAACGATACAATGAAGACTCTAGTGTAGATGACAGGTCAAGAAGTGGTCGCCCTCGGTCTGTTAGGACTCCAGCAGTGATAAAAGCTGTGAAGGCGCGAATTCAAAGAAATCCCAAACGTAAGCAGAAACGGTTGGCCCTTCAAATGGGGTTAATCAGAACCACGGTGAAAAGGGTGTTAAATGAAGACTTAGGGCTTCGGGCATATCGAAGAAGAACAGGACATCGTTTGAATGCTCGTCTAATGGACCTGAGACTGCCGGTCTTTGTTGAAGCGGTACTAGGGAAAAAACAATATCGGGTAATTCTTTTTTCGGATGAAAAAATTTTTACCGTAGAAGAGAGCTACAACAAACAAAATGATAAGGTGTATGCACACAGTAGTGAAGAAGCGAGCAACCGTATTCCGCGTGTCCAACGAGGTCATTCTCCATCCTCGGTCATGGTAAGGTCGGGAGTTTCTTATTGGAGCTTAACAGAGGTACATTTTTGTGAGAAAGGTGTAAAAACGAATGCAGTTATGTATCAAAATACAGTTCTGACGAACCTTGTGGAACCTGTTTCTCATACCATGTTTAATAACAGGCACTGGGTATTCCAACAAGATTCGGCGCCAGCTCATAGAGCGAAGAGCACACAAGACTGGCTGGCGGCGCGTGAAATCGACTTCATCCGGCACGAAGACTGGCCCTCCTCCAGTCCAGATCCAGGTCCAGGTCCAGTCCGTTAGATTACAAGATATGGCAACACTTGGAGGAAAAGGCGTGCTCAAAGCCTCATCCCAATTTGGAGTCACTCAAGACATCCTTGATTAAGGCAGCCGCCGATATTGACATGGACCTCGTTCGTGCTGCGATAGACGACTGGCCGCGCAGATTGAAGGCCTGTATTCAAAATTACGGAGGTCATTTTGAATAAACTTTATTGTCATAAGAATCTATGTTTTGTTAAGTTCATTTTGGTATATAAATGGTTACATAATGAATAAACTTGTCTCAATTATTTTATATTGAACATGTGACAGAATTTATGACCTGACTGTGTATATATAAAAATCACTTGCTGTTCGTTTGTCTCGCTAAAACTCAAGAATGGCTGGACAGATTTGGCTAATTTGATTTTGAAATATTTGTGGAAGTTCAGGGAAAGTTTGAACGGTGAGAAACATAAATAATAAGTAACGGAAAATACTAAAAAAGACAATTTTATTTTCCAATACAAAAGATTTGTTTGTTTTGTTGTCACAGAAACTGTCAAAGCGGTACGAAGTCCGCCGGGTCAGCTAATTTTTAAATAAAAAAATTTATAATTCAATCTGACGTTACCTCATGGAAATCCTTAGCATACAGTACAGCATGCATAATTTGTGAAATGTTTAATCGCAACGGCAAAATGTTTTTCTTTTGTGTTATATATTAATATGAAATATCCGATTTTTCCGACCGACAAATAAAAAGTGGCCTTTTTATCATTTGCTTACTTTTTCGTTATCAATTTACTTTGTTTAAATTAACGGGTTTTGGTTTTATCATTTGATAACATATCTCATTACCATCTATGGTGCGTGTTAATCTATGATGGGGGAGGGCATTTTCCAATATCCCAACGCTATAAAAGAAAGGGAGAAACGAAGTATTTACGAAAAAAAAATAATAAAAGAAAATATAGACACAATCTCATCACAGGTTTGTTATAGTAAAGTAATACTGTATTAATTATATAACGTGCAGTAGCACTGTTAATATTTTTTTTTAATTTATTTAACGACATACATCCATTACATTTATGACACATTTAAAAATTCGAAATGAGTCAGAAAAAATAAAATAAGATAATCAAAACAATAACTACAAAATTGGAAAATACAAGAAAAAAAATGATTTTTTTTTTATTTTAGTTCACCTATTTTGGCCCACAGCTGGGCACAGGTCTCCTACAATCTGCCACCGACCTCTTTTATAGACGTTAAAGTAAAAATAACTTTATTCAAATAAACTTATTTACCAAGTAGGTACCTACTTTTGAATAGCCCAAAAAATTTTTCACCTACAACCAATTCTGGAAGTCTTAAACCTGTGGAGGAGAATGGGCACAAGACACTGCCCAAAAACACAAAAATATTATGACGATTTGCCGCAATTTTTTTACGAATTTAGAATTTAAACAAATATTGATATACTTATTGGTTGAAGCATAGTAAACCCAATCTGTTTTGCTGTTATAATAAGCTGTTCTATAAAGTTTTTTTAAACTGTAACCTAAATTTAAAACTAATTTAAACCGTCTCTCTCAATAGTTCCGATCTTCTCGATCCGATCTTCGGTTCGCCCCTCGGAGAATATAGTATGGAACGGGAACGCGCACTAGTGCGTGATGCCATTCCCTCAAGCAAACCCCTGATGGTGTTACGTTTGTGTGAAACTTGAGGAACCCTTGAAATCTCTCAAAAGGAGAAGAAGAGAAATTTCAACTGAGAACTCTGAAAAAGCCGCCTAAGGCAATAAAAAAACTTTTTTATTTTTTTATCATCATCATCATCATCTCAGCCAAAAGACGTCCACTACTGGACAAAGGCCTCCTCCAAGGATCTCCACAATTACCAGTTTTATTTTATTTTACCTCCTATACTCTTAATTATTTTAATTGTTGTTGCGCTGACGGTACGCGGGCGCCCGCCCTACGCGTCAGTCCGTCGCCGCCCCCGATCGAATCGCCATCATTACTATCAGACATCATTATAAATACGTCTGCGGATTGGCACGTTTGTTTGTACGTTACAGCTATTTATTATAGACGGAACCGATACGGTGCATCCTTACATGAATATAAGCCGTCACGCTTATAAAGTCTAGCACGAAGGTCATAGTCATATAGTAATGTATTTAGGTTTTTTGGGTGAGATTATCAATGTGTCACTCGTTCATTTCATGATCACACTTCTAATTAAGCTTTTTGGGTCGGATCGCATCGGATTCTAAAATTGTTGTCTTCACCCAATTGCACCTACCATATTATTTCTGCACCACCCTATGGTTGACTGGTAGAGAATGCCTCAGGCATTAAGTCCGCCATGTAATGTATGTTGCAGAAGTTTTAAATAAATAAATAAATAAATAGATCGCTGCCGTGCGTTTGCACTGCGTTCCATTTAATGGGTTAGAACAGGCGTGCGGTGGTCGTTATACGAAAACGTTTAATTGTATTGTAGCGGTCAGTGCACACATTGTTGAAAAGCCAAATAAATAAATGAATAAATTTAACGCGCAGCAGTCCGACGCAAACCGCTTATTTGAAAGTTTAGGACATGTCCCAATTTTGAGCTCGGACCTACCCACATGAACAAATTCACATAAGAAGATTGGACCATAAGGGTGGCTTCCCACCAGAGCAGACCCCACAAAGGTATGGTGGAAAGCCACCCTAACCTACCGAGGCCCTATATATACATTTGTAATAAAAAATTGTTATATATTTTTAAGAAAATTTCCGAAAAAAAAAGAATTGATATAGTAACTATGGTTAGAGCAAAAGCCTTTTTTGTATTCCGATAATAAGTAATAATAAAGCCAGTTCTACAATAGTTGAGGATTCCGGGTGAAGTGCGTTTCCACCTTATTATTTTAGTAGTCGCCCTAAAGACTACACTTTCCCACAGGGACCTGTTACCGTGATAAAATGTCCTATCCTATGTCCTAGTCCGGGTCATGGTCTTTCTATGTACAAAGTTTCATCCAAATCCGTTCAGCCATTTTCACGTGATGCGCGGTCAATTAAACAGACAAAAATTCTAAAAACTGGTGGAACGCATTCTGTTATCGATTCTAAGTATCCCCAGCCAACTTTTTTTTAAATATCTTACATGTACAGTATTTTGACTCTCTTTAGCTTTATTAAATGTATAGAAAGATACATAAAAAAAGACTCATACAACCTTAAACATTATTTAATGATTGAAATCTGAGTGCTTATCGCCTTATTCTATATACATATAATAACTTGCCCTGACTGACTATCTCATCATCGCCGAGCCTAAACCGCTGAAGCTAATTAGATAAAATTCGACTGTAGTGACGTAACCAGCCACTAAGAAAGGATTTTACGGAAATCACACGCTAAGGGGGTCAAATGGGGGGTGAAAGTTTGCATGAAACTTCGTCAATTTTGAAGTTACATGATAATTGGTATTTGGGTTCTTGAAAAGAATCTCTTGTCTCAGGAATTTTGTTTATTTTTCTTTAAATAAGTAAAAAAGGGAAAAAGGCTTTTCTTGGGGAAATCGTTATTTTTAAAGTAATAACTAACAAAATTAATATTATAATCGTTATTTATATTTTTCATCAAAACAATGACGTGTTTTAGCATTTTTTGAAAAACCTCCCCTAGAGAGTTGAAATAGAGGTGGAAAGTTTGTATGGCAATCTGTCATTCCTTAAATTTTGGCATTTGGCCTGGTTAGAAATTACGAAGAGTTTCAGGATTTTTGGAAAACAATCCGTTAAGTAGGGGGAGGGATGACAATTTATACAGGAGGTTTCAGAATGGACCAAAATTAGTTAACAGAGTGATCTTTATTACGCGGTTTTGTGTTACACTTTTTACTAATCCTAGCTCGCAGGGATGGGCTTTTTAATGATATAAAATGAAAAACTTAATGCTGAATGTTACGTGAGCAAAGCCACGAACAAAAGCTAGTGTAATTATAAGAGATAAAATATAATTAGAAACACCAAAAAGTATCAATCATCGTACACTTTATCTCAATTCGTGTGACATGGGAAAATAAACTAAAAATTAAGTTATCTCGGTAATCTGCTGTCGGTACGAAGCGCGCCAGACCGCCCGCCCGACTAACATCAGGGCTGCTACTCTTTATGTAAATAAAAAATATTACTTAAAAAGTATATTAAAAAATGACTAAAAGCAAGAAAATCTGAAAATCGAGACTATGTTCGGAGATTTATGTCTAGCTTTAGACTGGCACAAGGTGACAATAATGGTGATAAAGATAAATAGATAAATTATCAACGAAAACGCATTATTTTCTAAGTTCTCTCGTTCTCTCTCGTTCTCTCTCGTTCACTCGAACACAGTTGTGTTCTCTGAGAGAGAGTGAGAGAGTTCTCTCTAAAATCTTAAATGGTAATCTCGTATTATATTGAAGTAAAACATTTAGTACGTATGTTTTTATAGTAGGGTTTACGAAGTCATGGCTTTTTTTTTTTTTATACTTAGCACGGCAAATGACTCCACACCACCTGATGTTAAGTGGAAATGGAGTCCAGACGCGAAAACAACTGGTGCAGCGTGAAAACAACGCAGCATCAGTCAACTTCACTCTGCCGGCCCACAAGGTGCTTCTTCACGCCTCGTTTGAAGGACCCCATATCATAGGAAAGAGGGAAAACATGTGCTGGTAAACTATTCCATCTTTTCGAGGTGCGACAAAGAAACGAGTCACCAAATTTCTTTGTGCGCGATGGGATATGTGAGACAGTGAAGCGATGACACCGGAGAGCAGCACGTGTACTCCTATGGAGGAAGGGAGAAGGTGGGATAAGGTCAAAGAGTTCTTCAGAGCACTCGCCGTGATATAAGCGATAGAAGACGCTGAGTGACGCTATATCTCTACGCAATTGCAGGTGTTCGAGAGTATTAGTTACCTCTGCATTGCCGATAATACGTACAGCGCGACGCTGCAATCCGTCTAAGGCATCGAGAAGATACTTTGCGGAACCGTCCCAGATGTGCGAGCAATACTTCACGCAAGACCGTACCTGTGTTTTGTACAAAAGACACAACTGGTCAGGCGTAAAGAATCGCCGCACTCTGTTCAGGACACCGAGTTTACGTGAGGCTGTTTTGATCACGGCTTCGATATAGTCCTTTTGATTCAGATCGATGCGAATCGTCATACCGAGCATGTTGATATTGTTCTTCAGGCTTAGAGATGTGCCCTGAAGAGTTGGAAGAGGAAGGAATGGTGACTTTTTGGCCGTAAACGCACACACCTGTGTTTTCTTGGCATTGAACTCAACCAGATTATTAGAGCCCCAATCAGATATGAGTTTTTAGAATTAGATATGAGAATTTTAAATTGACGTTCATAAAATACTTTTAAAGTTGAAAAAAAAAAAAATAATAATAATATAGTAAAAAAAAAAAAAAATATAGTTTTATTTAGCCTCTCTCGTCCCACGGCTAGCCTAAGGTTTCTCTCAAACCTTTCAACTTCTCTCGATTCAGGGCGGTTTCCGACAACCGTCTTTAAAGGCTCAATCAACATCATCATCAAACTTTTACGTAGCCGACCGGCCTAGGAGTCCGAGGTGTGATGGCGTGAACGCACCTTTTAGATGGTGACCAGCTAGTGTGGCATGTCCAGCCTAGTCCTATTAGAGCCTTGCTGTTTTACTAATATTTTCTCTGAAACAGGACACACGGCACAGGGGTTGGCTCATACAGCCAAGGTTTTTAAATTTAATATTATATTCTAAAATATATTTATTCACTTTTATAATGTATTATTATATTATTATTATTGTATTATTATTATATTTGATTTATATAATTTTTTTTATGTATTATGTCATTTAGTTAGGTACCTACTTTTAATTTTATCTTTTTATTTTGTTTGTCGGCGTCGCGGTGCGTCGTCACTCGTTTCCCTCCGGCGGCCCTGTCAGAATAACAACGCTCCTACGGTGCTCAGCCCATCTTTGAGTGTCGTAGGGGTAATATGTTGAGACAGGGTCCTTGTTGGCCTCACACACTGCTTTTTGTTTATATTTTCATTTAATTGTTTTTTTGTTTTTTTGTGTTCTTGCTTTGTTTTGACTGTATTGTATTTTGTGTGTGTGTGTGTGTCAATAAATATTTTTCTTTCTTTCTTTCTTCTTTCTTTCTTATATTTAAAGCAAGTTTCCTGGCGTTAAATTACAGTTAGTAGATATAACCAAAAAAGTGGTTCTACTAATTGCAATTGTATTTGGCCTTTGCCAAGCAGATGGACATTAAAACAATATAATGCATCTACTGGCGAAAGGCCTCCATTATTAACATCATCGCTGCAATTCACCACGCTACCTAAAATGCGGGATGGTGATCTCGGGCGTACCTACATCAAAATAAAAAAAATAGAGAAAAAAATACTTTTTAAAAACAAGCTTTTATTACTTGTTAATAAAATAAAAAGGACTAAAAAGTTAAAGAAAATCTTTATTTAAGTTTAAGTATTTTTTTCTTTACATTTTATTTTTAACTTTTTAGTGTTTTTGTAGGGAGATAAGGGGGCTTCAGTACAACAAAGTTTGCCCTGGTACTCTGAGGCGCAAGATTAACGATATGACATATCTAGCAACAAACTACTCGTCAAGACGAATCATATGAGCCCAAACTCGATGGGTTTGTGTCGTTTAACTACCGAGTTCCTATAGCCATCTTCCTGCTCCATCATCAGACCCTGGTTACCATCTGGCACCAAAGAACTCGTTAAGACGGATCAAACGAGTCCAAACTCGAGGGGGTTGTGTCGTTTAACTACAGAGTTCCTATAGTCACCTTCTGGTTCATCATCATCATCATCATCATCAGACCCTGGTTACCATCTAGCACCAAAGTATTCGTCAAGACAAATCATATGAGCCCAAACTCGATAGGATTGTGTCGTTTAACTACCGAGTTCCATTGGACATCTTCCGGTCCATAATCAGATCAGCTCCATGTCATAATAATTTTGCATTTTCATCCGATTTACACATGCATGCAACATTTCAGCTCAATCGGTGACCGGGAAATGGATCAAATTTAACTTGCAAGATTTGATCACAAACATGGGGACAGGTGAAACTAAATAAAAGCTTGTAAAAATACGAAACAATTTTTGTAATGTGTTTTCTCACTCACCCGCTAATTCATTTCAAAACGTTTCTGTGAAGGTGGATGTAGTCTCTACCTAATTTGCACTTCACTCGACCTAAAAATTAAACCAAGGACTTCCGGATCTCGGACCGTGCGATTTTCCACTTCACTACTGATGCGTACAAGTACAAAGAAAATTTATTTTTCTCGTTTTGGAAACCCTGCCTGCGACCAGCCGACTTTTCGTCCGTCAGTGCGACGCCGAGCGCCGCGAACGCCGGACGCGCGTCGTCACGGGGATGTGACGCTTGTACGCGGAAAATGTGTCCGGAAAACGGAATTCACAATAAATATATATTAGCCTTAAATGCGATTCCAAAATTGAAGACATGAATTGACGTACTTAGTGAAATTTTCCGTTGATTATGATATGGCTACGAAAGTGATGATAATAAACATTTTCTTTTACTTAAACAGAAATAGTAAAGCTAGCTAAAATTCTAAATTGAAATATATATTTTTACATAAAATATTTATAATTATCATATTAAAATACTTTTTAAGATAAAGACGTTAAAGTTTGTTACACACTGTAGATGCTTTTGATGTTTAGAACAAATAGGTAAGTATGTGTCTAGAAACCAAGTAGGTAAAATACACTCACCTTCATGAAACCATTCATAAAATTAATTAGTGAGTTATAGTAAAAATCACCAAAAGTGTCGTGTTAGTGTAGAAAGTGTAACAAAGTGTGTGTTTATCAATAAGGTAGTAACAACTTAATTTAATAGGAAACGTTATTATTATGACTGAAATACACCAAAACGATTATTTCAAATGTCTTTCTAATGATAATTTTAATAATTTGCACAATCAATTTTAACATGCCTACTTAAAGCGATTAATTTGTTTGATGTTCTGTTATTTGTGTTTATTTTAGGTTATTTCGTGTTCAAGTGTACCTTGTGATTTATGCTTGACTATCTACTCAATAAGACGAACATTGAGAATCACAATATATTCAATTCAAAGTGAGCAATCTAAATTTGACAGTATAGGGGCGACATTTTAAAGTTGAGTTAATTTTATAATTAAATGTCTAAATAAGTCTCATCTTTTTATGGACTCGCCAGGATTCAAACCCGGTTTAATCTCTCACAATGTTTGTAAGTTGCTTTGCAGTAGTGATAGTGTGGAATCCGGTGTTTTGTTGTTTTTCTTATTTCCCTCTCATTTACAACGTCAAATATTGCCATTATGATTGAACACACAACAACAGCAAACGCGTGCAAAAGAATATCTTCGATACACAATTTAATTCTTAATCTACACTTTACATCTTCTTTCTTCTTTTCCATTCTTCTCTATCCCAATCTAATTCTTCTACTTCTTTATAAGATACGCTTCTCTTCTCTTTAATTTGGTACATATTATTATAAGCACGTTAAACTTCGCATACCAAACCGTTAATATCTTTAATTAAAAAACTGATTTCGCACAGCCCTCGATCTTAATTTCGATCAAACTCTACATTGAAAGCGATAACAGTTCGATTAACAATTAATACAATTCGTGAATTCATTTGTATTACGCACCAAATCGATGTTCAATCCATAATTTTGTTATTAATGTTCGTTTGATCAATCCGAATTTGGTATTCAATCCATAATAGCATTATTCCGACAAATCAGTATCTAGGTAGCAGCAGGCAGCCATCTTTCTCAATTTATTCTCAAATATATCATGATATCAATCAAACAATATCGTTTTGTTTCATTCAGTCAACATTCATTTGTCAACGAAAGCGAATAGAAGCTGGGTTTTATTGATGATTGTAGGTAATATTACTTTATACCTTAGAGGCCTTACCTTCTGGCTTGGAATAAATATTCCATGTTTTGTTCCCGTATTGTCATATTTTTGTTTTCATTCCTTACGCATAAATACTTTGCCCTTATCTAACCTGATGTAAAGTGATGATAAGGCCGAAAGTGGAAACGCACTTCACCCAGTATCCTCAACTACTGAGCCACTGGCTATCTTATCTCCAGCTGCCCGATCACAACAATGCTACAAACATTGATGTTATGGCGACATATCTAGATAAGATGGTGGTAGCTAGCCAGGCGGACAAACAAGCCCTACCACTAACCAAACCGAGTACACAACCATGTACACCCTCGCTGGGAATCGTACCCGGGACATCTAGCTCTGAGACCAGTGGTCTTAACCACTAGATCACAGAGGCGGTGAAAGGTCGGTTGGCGGTCTTTCTAAGCACTTGCGAATAAACTGATATTTAATACATGCTTGTGAAGTGCTTGCTACTTGTTATCACCAAAATATGTTGATGACTTTGACAATGTATCGGCCTGTAACCATATTTTATGCAAATATAGCGTTTTATTATCACTATTAACACGTTGACTGCCACCAAGCCAGACGCAATAGAAAACTAATTGTTAGTCGGTCGCTAGTGACGTCATATATGGCGACGTCATATAGAGTGAAGCAAAAATATACTTGATATAAACTAGAACATTCAGTATAAGGTACCAATGCTGTCTAAAGGCCTCCATCGTTGAAATCAAGTCATCGCTAAAATTGATGGGTATTTGCCTAATCACAACGCTTGCCAAACGCAGGCTACACTATGCACCGATACATACTTTGCCCGATGTGAGAATTGAATCTAGAACCTCCAGACATCAGGCAGTGTGCCATGTTGCTCGGTCACCGAGGTAATTTAGAATTAAAAACAACAACAAAAAAATATATATCTAAATATGATTTTAATCTTTTTAATTTAACGCAAATTTTGTTGTGACGAAAATACAATTTGAAAAGTGTTATTATTTATTTTTGCGTGGTATTCCACGAGCGCGAATCGAACCCGCATCTCATTACACACCGGGTGGGTACGCCACGATTGCGTAGTGCACGTGACTCGCTATATAATGGATGCGGGTTCAAATCCCGATGATGGAATTACTTTTAACACGTTTTCAAAAAAATATATCCATAATATGACTTACTAATATGTAGATATGAACTGAGGTGATGCCACTTAAAAGGAAATATTCTATGTCGCAATAAAATGTCATACGAAGCGAGATAGATGAGCGCACGGTGAGTTGTGGCGGTCACTCGTTTTTTTCTCTCTCATAAGCTAACGTTGAGGGATTGAGTTAGTCAGTTAGCTTATTCAGTTCTCCATTAAATTTTTTCTATCTTGTAAACTTTGGAGCGCGGATAGCTAAAGGGATAGATGCTGGGGTTGGATGTAAGAAAATGTGGTTCAATCTGTATAGCTCCGTTAGACAGGTTAGTCAGTAGACTAATATAAAGGCATAACTAACAGAAGCGTATCATTAATATGGCAAAAGTGCATCAATAATAATTGAACAATCCAACATTAAACCTTGAGACGCTGATGTCTAAATATGGAATACTCTATAATCTACGAGAATATTACTTCGGATTAGTAATTAAGTATATTTTTTGCACACACTCTTATTGTATGAAGGAGAAAAAATTATCAAAAAAAATATATATATTTCATAAAATGCTATGATTATATAGTTTAAATATACTGTGAAGGGTTACGTCTTTGGCAACCTTAACTTTGACCTGTTTTATTTCACTTTTTCGCTTATGGCCGTTGGCATTAGCTATCAATTCAAAAAGCTTTTATCGTTAATCTCCGCTCTTTGTACGAAGTCCAACGTTCCGCTACGTCACTGTGAAGGAGCTGTTCATTACTCAATGTGAATGTCAAAGCCAATAACTTAATTTAAAAGGTAGAGGCAAAGAAATGTCACATAATATTGTAATTATAACAAGCCAGACAACGATGGAAGCGTTGTTCATTTGAAGTATTAAACTATTAGGGTATTTGACTATAATGTATATAAAAATATAACATAACTAACTACATTAAAGAAAAAAAAATAAGATAACTAATGACAAAATAACACCTATAAATAAAAAATGTCCTCCAGCTGTAGGCTCATGCAAACGGTCCCAAGAATGCCTTACCTTCAACATTACCTCTTTGGATTGCCAAGCTAATACGTTGGCAGAGGTAACTGCCAGCCTTCTTGTCACCGGAGCCTTCAATAAGGCGAGAACTCAACTCTTTAACAAACTGCTTGGCCTCCAGCCCCCATGGACCCAATGTGTCCACTGTAAACGGAACAAATAAATAATTTGGACCCAGTTTTGCGTATTTGTGCCATTTGCGATTTTTAGCACTTATAATTAATTATTATAATCGTAGTGCCGAAATTGATTGTGCAAATTTTCTCTAATTGTCATTAATTTAATTTATATTAAACAAAGTTCAATCAAAATCAGTCATACCAATTTCCAGACGCGTAGAACAAAAACAAAACAATAAAACAAACATGAGAAAAAAGTATTGGGCTAAGAGTTGCGCCTAGTGAGACTCCGCGCAAAACTTCCCAAAAGTAATTGAAAGTTCACAAGATGGCGTCCTCGAACGGCAAGGAAACTTCCAAGATGACGGCCTCGATCGACAGCTTGAAATTGTCGAGCAAGAACGCTTCTATGTGCTCGTCTAAACACGCGTCGTCGGAGTCTGTGTTATCGTCAAAAAAAGACAAGGAGTGTCTTCAAATGCAGGAATGCAAGAAGAAACTGCTGGCGATGGAGCCGCAGATCATAATTAGGGATGAGAACGTGGTGCTGCGATCGCCGCCACAGAAGAAGATTGTTATGCCGCCGACAATAAATCCAGAGGTATGATGCATGTATTTTACCTAATTCAACGGCACATTTATAATAAATACAGGTATTAATAATACAAGAAAATGTAGTAGGTATATTTAGTTAATGAGGAGATCCGCACAAGGACAAAGGTTACCAACATAGCCCAAAAAGTTACTAAGCTAAACTGGCAGTGGGCAGGGTACATTGCTCGCAGGACTGATGGCCGCTGGGGCGGAACAGTCCTTGAGTGGCGACCGCGTTCCGGAAAGCGCAGTGTGGGCAGACCCTCAACAAGGTGGACCGACGATCTGGTGAAGGTCGCGGGAAACCGCTGGATACGAGCAGCACAAAACCGGTCGTTGTGGAGATCTTTAGGGGAGGCCTTTGTCCAGCAGTGGACGTCTTTTGGCTGAGATGATGATGATATTTAATTACTTTTAATGAACACTAATTAATTATGCTATACCTACTAAAACAAATAATAATTTATTTGATCAATTTATTTATTTCTAAGCCTATAACTTTTATTGGATAGGACTATCTAGTCACGCACGCAAGTATCTATAAATGACGCCAACTAAATATTTTTTCGTAGATGCTATTGATAATAAAACAATACATTATAGATAATAAGAAAATTTAAAAATTATCATACTATATATAAACAGTTTTATTTTAATCAGCATTAGTGCAGAAAATAGCATCTTTCAAATATTCGGGCATATACACCAAAAACAGTTTCTTTAAAATTAGTTAAGTATAAAGTTACGTATTTAGAAGACGGATTCTTCCTTTGTCGGAGTCGCTTTAGACGAAGTTCCTGCAAGTTTATTTGCGAGATCGTCTTTGTAGATTCTGCTCCGTCTCGGTATTTCTAAAGAGACTCCTTGTGCCGTTCACTAGTTTAATTAAAGACACAGCAGGCGTTACACCTCTTTGATTTCCAACAAGAATGATTAAAACAGAACTAAAAGCGTTACAGCTCTTTAAAATCTTTGTATAAGTTATGTTAAAAGGTATACATATTTGAATTATCATGGTCACTTGCGTTAGAGTTATTATTATTTATTTTATTAGGTCTGCCAACATTTTTTACACTTAAACAAACAAACAACACATTTCTATAAATAAAAATAGCTATTAGTCGGATTGTAACCATGTTTATGTTTTGCAACTGTGCCGAAATATCGGTTAATTACTCTCTTGTTAAAAGGTTTTTGATAATTCGATCAAAACATATGTGAAAAGTTTTTTTGCGTCTCGTGGCTTGAAACCCTCGCTACGCTCAGGATTCGCTCAGGATCCTAGAATCCTTCGCTTGCATTGAAACCCGTTCAATACAAGCACTTGCGCGAAACAACAATTAATTATTAATTACAATTATCAATTACTGGTTTTACTGACTCTTACGCTAGTATGAATCTGTTTTCATATTTGATACTTTGTTTTATAGCAAATATATCCATGTTTATTAGCATGGCGTGTAGAAAGCTTTTTCCGCATCAATAATGTAACTCAAACTGATAATTTTAATTCATTAGAAAAAGGTTAAATATTATGTTAAAATTTTTTGATTTTAGGGTAGCCTTTTGAATTCCCAGTGCTATATTTTTGTGGTAAATATTGTTTTCTAAACTTAACGCGAACACTACACATTGAAATGAATGAACTTTTACGGATCTACTCGCGTTTATTTTATTTCGTTTATGTTCACATGAAGACTGTGACCACGGACCCTGCAAAGGGTTCGAAACGTCAGGACAAACATTGATTAAGAGTAATGTGTGAAATAAACGCGAGTAGATCCGTAAAAGTTGTTTCATTTCAATAAGTAAGTTAGCGACAACAAATACATGGTGAGAAGAGACATATATACATACATACTCTCACATCCTTCTCCTAAAAACGGTAGACAGAACGGTAGACATCAAAATCACCAATGTTTAATAAATTCCCCATTAGTGACCTTGACGCCACATTTAGCATATCAAAGTAGGGCTCTGAGGTGGAATAGATAACATTAGTGTTGGGCTGCTAGCCTATCGTGCGAGCCTCTTGGAACCCTTGGCCGGCTCAGTCGGCTCTTACGACATGCACGGGAGGTTAGGCAGCTGATGCATTCTATTCAAGTCCTAGACATGGGATGGGATGGGATGGGATAGGCATGGGATTCTGTCCATTATAAGCATCATCGTCAGCCTATGAATCTTTTAATTGGACCCAAATTGATTTAAATATTCTAACCAAACCAATACTTTAAAATAAATAGTATAACTTTCAATAATTTCTTACTAGTTAATATGACAAATTTTCAATTCCATTAGCGATTGAAACCTAGTGCTGTACTTGAACTAACAGCAGTGAATATTGAATGGCTGCAGTCATGAGCTGAGGATCGAGTTTGATTAACACTTCCATTACTTAATCAGCGATGAAACCACTCGGGGTATTGGAATGTAATCCTATCGGCGAATCAAACTTTAATGTAGCTAATGATCAGTTTTTAGTACAGTTTCTTTAAAAACTTTAAAGATGTGTATGTAGCAAGTATTCAAGTGTCACTTACCGAGTTAATTGTCGTGATTTTACTGAAAAATCAACGGAATTTTTAATATTTATAAAGTATTGTGAAAAAATTAAATTCCTACCCGACCCAGCCAGAAATCGAACCTTAACATTATTTAATTCAGCTTACGTGCAGCAATTAGCACTTAAAAAATAAAAAATAAAACTGAATTTTAGTATATTTTAAATTTTTTTATTTTTTATATCATACGGATATAAGCATTTGGCCTACATCGCACCTAATATTAAGTAAATAATAAAGGCAGGTGGAAACGGACTTCACCCGGGATCCTCAACTACTGAGGCACTGGCTATCTTATCCCTAGCTGCCGGAACACAACAACGCTACAAACATTGATGCTATGGCGACATATTTTGATAAGATGACATATTTAGATGATACAACAGTATCCAAGCTGTACCCTCATCGAATACAACCCGAGCTGTGTAAAAAATTTAAAAATTCAATTAGGCTTTCACGTAAAGTAAAGTAATTTCAAATTTGCTTTTATCCACCTTAGATTCACCAACGAGTATGAGGTGAATCATTAGCATATTATTGGTATTTATGATCACCAAGATTCTTGGAAAGAGGTTAAGGGCTAAAACAGTGCTCAATCGCGTGCTTGAATACATGCTCGCTTATGAAATACAACATAGGACGCTGACCGTCGTCAGTGGCGCGAAACGGTCAGCGTAAAAAGTCATCGGCTTGAATAAAAAAGTAGTAGCTCGCTCGCGACTTCGCCCGCTTGAGAACACACGTATCCCATGCTGGACCCTACTGCAGCGCCACCTACAGTGTCCAATTGTGTTTTCAAACCATCCAGGAACCCATTGAAATATACACACAAAATATCCAAGTTGGTCCAGCACTTTAGGAGGAGTTAGGTGACAAACACACGTACAGAAGAATTATTTATATAAAGATAAAAGCGATTAAATTTTGTCGTCTTTAGAAACATTGAAATTAAAATTACTGACCCTAGCATTTACAAAATATATGTCGACTTCTCCCATAACTTGGTATTTGAAAACAAACAGCAATACAATAAGCTGGATCACATGATGACAAGGAATAAGAAAACTATTAATTTGGAATTAGAATAAAAAATAATATATCAATTCAAATAATACGTACTAACACTACGAACGAACGCAGCTCGCAAAACAAAAGCGCACTTGAACTTTTTAACCGGTAATTGCGAAACTTTCTTTATGTCCACAATTTGGACATAAAATACGAGTTGTGGAGCTTAAAGCAGTTATGCAGCAAAAGGGTTTTGGTTTTGTACCAAAGTGATGATGAACACACATTTATTAGAATATAATCATCATCATCATCATCTACTTAATTTTTCACTACTGGGTCACGAACCTTTACTGTGAAGGGAAACACCATTGGGAGAACGGGGCATAAACCACCACGCAGGCCCAGTGTGAATAGGTTTCCTTTCGAAGTATTAAGACGTTCAAGATGATACATTTTTGATCTCCCATCCGATGGCCGGCGAAAGTAGCTTAGTTTCAGCGATCGCAAACCGAGTGCGTTTACCACAGCGCTATCGAGCTCCTCACATTTATTAGCCTCTAAGCATTTTACAGTTGTCTCCGCCTAATTCATTCTGTTACTCCTGGATTGTCAGGTCCGGGTTCAAATCTGGCTAGTGGAAATTCTTCATCACTTTTAGCTAAATTATTTTCTTGTAAATTATTAAAACCAAATCTTTTAGAGTCTAATTAAAACTTTCAATTAGTTGCGATGCAGCTGCCATTCTTTACCAGTCTTTCTGTAGTAATTAAGTTTCAATGTTGTAGTTTATAGAAGGTTTCTTAAATGAAACGACTACTTGCGTTGTTGCGGCTACTATTCGGGTCTAGACAAGTTTATTTTGTGCGCTGTTTGTTTGTTGAATTTATTTTATTGCCGCTCCTGTCTGTAGAGACAGAATTGTTTTGTGTTAAAGGTTTTGAAGAAGTAAGAATTGCTATAGAGAGTATGGTGCAGCTGTTCTCACTTGTTTTATATGTACAAGCTGAGAGAGTTCTAGAATAAAGATGGCGGCGCATTGGTTTTACTTTAAAAAATCCTGGCATTGGGACCAAAGAGGTTGTAAACCTGATTGTTTATGACTGCCTCTTCAAAATTAATAATTACATTAAGTTTAGTATTTTTATCATATTTACTTTTATGTGTTAGTAGAAATAGTGTACTTTATGAATTTTAGTAATTGTTGGTAACTCAGATAATTGACGTTAGAATATCTCTTAATGTTTGTTTCGGTTCACCTCGGTTTGCATCTGAATTAATATTCACTGGTTCACCCGGTAGATGCTTTTACTCACTTTTTAGTAGTTGTTTTTACTTAAATTGTTATATATTAAACACAGAATTATTACCAAATCAACTTTAAATTTATAACGACGACAACGCTGCTGTACGTGTCCCGGCTCCACTACTCTACGTATTTCTTCAAAGTAGAAGCAGCCAAGCGCTTCTTATAGTAAAATAGGAGGAAAATAACCATAACCACTGCGCTATCGAGTTAGATCCTTACAAATGGCTGCCGCAGTCACTATTTCATTTACTACTATTTATATTTCACTGGCTTAGTTTCCATGTTGCTATTGTTCAACTATAATGTAATTACCCCAAACAGAATCAGGATCAATGAGAAGCTCGATGGCGCAGTGGTTAACGCGCCCGGTCTGAAGCAACTTTCGCAAAGGCCAGTCATAGGATGGGTGACCAAAATTTATCATCTTGAGTTCCTCCGTACTTCGAAAGGCACGTACAGCCGTTGAGCCGTTGATAAAATGAGCTGATGATGATGATGATGTCACGAGCTGAAATGATGATGATAGTAAATGGTTTATTCCTTTGGCAGACAAGGAGAACTTGGTGTTTTAGTGGGTAGAGACCGCCCCTCCCATCTCCTTGTTGAGCTTTTAGTGGCTGGACGAAGGAATAAGAGGAGAGTATCACATAACCCTTAGACGTAACAAGACTCAAAGACTGCGAAAAACAATTTGTCTAGACTATGGACTATGGAACAGACTATGGAGAGACTATGGAAGTGATTTTTGTATGTCACCGGTGATGACGTACTGAAATCTGTATATTCTTTACAATTTGATCAGTCAAGAATTTTCGGTGATATCAATAACCAGTGATCTTGCTCTTCTAACGCAGTTGATATCATCATCGTCATCAGCTTATACTAGTCCACTGCTGGACATAGGCCCCTCCCAGTGCACGCCACCGAGCACGATCCGCGGCTACTCTCATCCAGCTCTTGCCAATAGCGTGAGAATTAGTCACCGGTTCAAAAATCGCTCTAGAGATACCTAAAGATCTTTTTTTTTTACGGGTAAGCATAGTGCCTTGATCTCACCTGATGTTAAGTGATGATAAGGCCAATGATAGAAGCGCACTTCACCCGGGATCCACAACTGGTGAGGCACTGGTTATCTTAACTCTAGCTGCCGGAACACAACAATGCTACAAACATTGATGTTATGGCGACATATTTAGATAAGACGGTGGTAGCTAGCCAGGCGGACAAACAAGCCCTACTACCAACCAAAACGCTGGGAATCGAACCCAGGACCTCTGGGTCTAAACCGGTGGTCTTAGCCTAGACCACAGGGGCGGGTTGTGGCCCCAAAAGCCCTTTGCGCCTCATCCATATTATTCCACATATCCCATAAGTTAGTAAACATCATCGCAAAACTCCTAACGTGATGGCGGCCTTACGGGATCACCTAACATCGTTCTGAATAGCAAAAACAATATGGCGCCAGTACTCCCACCCTTCATACCTTCGCAAATGCTTTCGCATTGTTCCCTTTGAAAACAATTCGCTTCGAATTCGGCTGAGATTGAGTTGTGACCTTTATTTGTTTGTTGTTTTCGTTACGTCATTGTGGTAGCCAATCAGAATGTCGTTACCATAATATATGGCGTTTGCATGTCTCATTGTTAGTAGGAAGTTATTATTTTTTTCTATACAGAAATACTATTGAAAATAAAAATAGTATTGAAAAAAATACTGTTTCATGGCATGTATGGCTTGGGGCTTTACTTCTAAGATAGTCAATATATTTGACCATTGAATTGAAATATTCTTTATTGTACGCCATATATAAAAGAATTAAGACATACATAAGACCATACAAGAAGTAATACAAACGGCGGCTTCGCCGTTAAAATGCAATTTCTTCCAGTCGAGCTAATGAGACTAGCTTCGGATCGTGCTCAGTGAATGTAGGCTGATGATGGTGACGATGATGAACCATTTATGCAACTTTAATCAACTCTAGTGATCCATAAATGGTTGTTTACATAATATTAAGGCATGCCCGTAGGGATTACTGTTGATACCTATGTATTGCCAAATGTACACTGTACTTACCTGAAATAATTAATATTCTATTCTATTAAAAGCAAGCTTTAAAATGTTGTTCATACATATTTGAATTCTAAAAAGCGTTGTTATGTATTTCTACGATCGGAAATTGAACCGTACTTTTTAGCAATCCGGACTATCGTGATTCTACCTTAGACCGTGTTTTTTATAAATCATTTCATACTATAAGCTTAAACGAACAATACACCTGACCTGACCTGTTACGATTTTTCGTATTATTTTTTGATCCCTTTGCAGGATCTGAGGTCAACGGTCGTCTCCAAATTAATTTGTAATACGCGCTACCGTGACTGCAATCAAAAATTCAAACAAATTCATTTCGGTCACAAAGAAAGTCGGTGTATCTTAAGACTTTGTTGTCTTCCATTGTCATTTTTGCTGGCGATGTAGGTAGATAGCGGCTAGTTTTAAATGAAAACCCGTCTCATAACTACCATGGCATCGTTAATTGAAGCTCGCTGATTTCCATTGAAACCGTTATAGATGGCTGGTTTGATTAAAAAGTTTTGGAACATCCAAAAGTTCTGGAGTTGGGTCCCGCAGTAAACCTTTTATTATGTAAAAGGTACCTCGAATGCCTAGGTACTTGGTTGGAAAGATCCGGCGATCCGATAATTAATTATCGCGAAAGTTATTAAGAAGTTGGGTCGTTACCACTTTCTTACCGTCAAAATGGTTAATATTTCATGTGGTGGGTTACAAGCCGGATGACAGCTAAAGCGGTAGCGTTACCTTTGTAAAACAAAACGCGGTAACCCAAAAGTTGATTAGTTGAGAAAAACGAGCTTAAAGCGGATAAGGAGTTTACAGTATTTTGTATGTTTAATACGTGTGATTTTGAGGTGGAGCTCGATGGCGCAGTGGTTAACTTCCCGGTCTGCGATTATTGATTATTAAGCAACTTTCGCAAAGGCCGGTCATCGGATGGGTGACCAAAAATGTATCATTTCGATCTCGTGCTGCGGAAGGCATGAAAAGCCGTTGGTTCCGGCTGCATTAGCAGTCGCTAACGACCATCAATCTGCACTGGCCTCGCGTAGTGGTTAACGGCCCGTTCTCCCTATCCATCCATAGGATGGGCTCGTGCCCCAGCAGTGGGGACATAAAATGAGCTAGTGGCATCGGATAGGGAGACAATTTCTAGGTGATTATCCACCTGCCGTTTCGGCTGCGATTGAACATAGCTATTTAGTGTAGCAAACCTCCAAAATTTGTGTAACGGCGACAAACGATCGACATTATCGATCAAAATTTATTGTATCCGTGGGCAGGCCGCTCGTTTAGGTGGAGAAGCCCCCTTTATGTTCGCTGCGTTAATTTCGCATTGGTTATTGCGTTGAAACCACGATAAAACCACAAAACAGACTGCAGAAGGTACATTTCATACAAACAGATACAAACGCACTCACGGACAGCAGCGCTCGTGCTGTTCCGAGATCCGTGTCTGTGCAAGCGGTCTATGTGTGCGTTGCTCGCGCGGTATGTATAATATATTATGCATACGTTCTGGGTCCTTCTTATTTTGTGTTAAAACCATCCGTCTGACGTATTCCTATTGTGTGAAGTCTGACGAGACACAATGCGTTCATTGCATCGAATCCCGCATGAAGGAACTGCGTGCTTTGGTATATATCAAAATCATACGCGTCAAACGCAATGAAGGTAACACGCGCGATTGTCACGTTTTCAATTATAACAAAATAAACGACTTTTCATCATGTGGGACTCGAACATGACCTTTTGAAAGCCGGGAAACTCTTCAAATTAAGCTATAGCCAGCGTTGTTGTTAAAGGCATGATACCTAAACAATGATGACACATTTTCGCAGTTCTTTTTTAATTTTTAAGTATATTGTGATAATAAAAAGAATCAATCATGGTTACTATATTATGATAGTTAAAATGAAATTATTTTATTTGCGTATAGGGTACACGGGGAGATGTTGTGACAATTCTACGGTCATCCCATTCAGCCAACCAAGGTAGCATGCAAAAATACATTAAAATAAAAAATTTAATACAGTATGTAAAATTGGAAATAATCTAAAGACTAAATTAAATTAATAAAATAAAAGACAACTAAATCAACTAAAAAAAAGCAAGTTTGAGGCTGTATGGTGCAACTCCCCTGCATTATTTGTACATCAAGGTTACAAAAAAAAAACAAAAATCGGAGGATATTATAAGCATCAAAAAGGACTTCTTGGCGGGAAAGTGAAGAGTCATGTCTGCGGTTTTGTTTTAATTTCTAAAATTTGTATTAAGTGTCGAATATTAATGTGAAATAATGGTGGATTATTAACCGTTAAGTGTTTATAAATGCGCATGAGTGTTGGCAAATAAAACAAAACAATGCAACTTCACTTTTCAAATTCGCCGCCCGAGGAATTAGTAAAGCCCCACATCTTTACTAAGATACTCGAGGCGTTGGGGGGTAATATCATTTCTCACTTCCCATTTCTATTATCATTCATCATCATCATCATCATAATGGAAGGAAATATTGTATATTTATGTATTACTTGTAAGAAAACTTATTTTGACACTAGCTAAATGTGCTAATCGCACAAAGCCATCAACTAAAAAAAAACATCAAAAATCTACCTAGATAAAATACATTATTTTTTACATAAAGGTCTTATTTTAGATGTTTGTAAACTAGCTTCTATCTTTATCCGTCCTTAACCACATTACATATAATACAGGTTGCGCCTCAAGTGCCCTCGTCGCGCCCCCGTCAATAAATCTGACCACACCCTCTAGCGTTGCCAAGATACACGTATTAGTTAAGTAAAATGGTCTTTACGACCTTTTTATGTAACAACATAAAGAAAGCCTCACATTCAATGGAGCGTTCCAATCAACAATCGTAAATATCGAGCAACTTTTATAAAGGTCAGGAGCCGGATTGGTAACCTAACTTTTGGCTTTCTTTTTAATTTGGCAAAGAAAAATATAATTATTAAATCATGGTTATTAACCGCCTCTGTGTTCGAAACACCGGTTTTGGATCTGGAGGTCCCGGGTTCGTTTTCCACTCATTAGCATAGGTATATTTATCTTTATAGCCTTAACAAGTTTGGTAGCATTGTAGTGTTCCGACAGTTAATAATAAGCCTGTTCTTGATTAGGAAGGTTATATACGATATCATAGTTGGTAGTGCACCTGACCCGGCATGCCATGGGATGCGAGTTCGAATCCCGCTCGAGCTCTTCTTTTTTCAAGCTTCTTCTGTTCTGGTAGAGAATGCTAGGGGAAGTGCGCTGCCACCTTCCGGCCTTATTTTTTTAATTTATTATTAGTTATTGTCACTTCCCATCAGATTGTATCAAAATATAAGTGCTTAACCATTGTCGAATTAAAAACAAAAATCTGTAATAAGTCCATTCCAAATTCTATTAATTTGGTGTCATCGAGTGACGCGAAGGTGTGCCCGTGAAAACAACGTAGGTTCCATGGCATTTCCAAACATTCCAGAAACTATCTCTAATTTGGAGTGATGGAGTGGCACGAATGGAGTCCCCGTGAATAGAGTGTTTTCTTTTAGTTGATGGCTTCGTGCGGTTAGCACATTTAGCCAGTGTCAAAGTAATTTTCTTTAAAGTTATATAAATAAATCGAGATATATATAAAAAAATAAATATTATTTTGTTAATATACTCGTATTATGATGATGATAAATGATAACAGTCATGAGAAGTGAGAAACGATAAACCCTTGATTGAGTGTATCAGTAAAAAAGTGGGGCTTTACTAAAACCTCACGCGGACTTCTTGAGAGAATTTAAAAAGTGACGTTGCACTTTTTTCATTTAATTTTGCCAACACTCATGCACACTCACGAACACTTAACGGTTAATAATCCACCATTATTTCACATTCAATATTAGACTTAGCACAAATTTTTGAAAACAAAACAAAACCGCAGGTATGACTCTTAACTTTCCCGTCATGAAGTCCCTTGGAGTGTTAAACAGTCGCAATGTCAAAGCTGTCAGTATCGATCATACAGTGTAAATAACCAGTTGAGCAGCCGGCGCCGGGCCGGACGTCCGGCGGGCAGCAGATGGCGATAAATCGGGACAATAGCGTTGCGACCTGTGAAGTAACGACACAGCCTCACCGGTAGTACACCACTTACGTACGATTGGTTTATTATCCAATGCAAACGCCTCGGAGAATCTAGTAGGGGCCGTTTCCTACTAGATTCTCCCCGTGGATACGCTTGCATTATACCATTCCTTCTAAAAACCCTTTGAGGATGTTCGATCACTACTTACGATGAGATTTGAGGTTCCTCCCAAATCTAATCTTTATTGCCAACCAAGTGTATAAAAGGTTTTATAAAAGACAACAATTTTGTAAAGGCACTTAAAAACTTAGTCGTACTTTACCTTTAGTTTCCCGCTCACAAAAGTCCGGTTACGTTGTTATGGCCGCAATAGGCCAACGGTAATTTCTTTACAAAATATAACATCAGGTACAAATCTCTAAGGTACAATTAATTATATATTTCATAAAAAAATATTATTTTCATTTTAATACACTTTTAATACATTCACAATGCTATACGTCCGATCCGATCCGAACCCTTGAGGGACCCTTTACGTTCCTCGCCGCCCCCAAGCCCCAAACAAGCCCGGTGAAGCTGAAAATGCCGTCTGAGGCAACAAGCAATCTCTCTCCAAAAAAAAAGTGCTATACATAGTTACGAGATGAAATTTAAATAGAAAAATATCAACCAGTCTTAAAAAGCTGGAGTGGGAATCGAACACACGACTCTTGGACTACCGGTCTAATGGTCTACCGCTAAGCTACCGAGACCCCTGACCTACTTGAGACTGGTTGATAATTTATTTATATTGTAATTAAAAAAAACTTGCAATGTTATGCAAAAGCTGAAAAGTTTGATTGTCACAGCTTGCTGCTAGTACCATCCAATCATGATCCACATTTAGCACCACGAAATTCACATCAAACCTCCATTCGACAGCCAACAAATTTACATCCGACAACACGTAGTTTGGATTTCACATTCGAGGAACTTCTGTTTGCGAATGTTTGCGACTCCTGTTTATTTATTACGCTGTGACAACGATAGCATGCTGCATCGTAAACAACGAAAACATGGCCTTTGCTACTAGACAATACCCACACAACTGGACAAACCAAAGGAATAGCAACTCTATAACTTGGCTGATAAGGGCTTCTAAAGCCGATCGGCAATCGGTGCCAACAAAACTGTATTCGGCTGAAATATGTGAAAAATTGCTTGAACTTTATGTTGGAGCTGGAAGGTTCTGATTCCATAGACATGACAATATGGTGCAATTTATTCGAAAACTTTCTCAATTTCTTGTTAGCTGGAAATAGGGCAATTGTTTTAATGACTTGTGACTACTAATCGAGTTTGAGTAATAACTGTTTGCTTTAAAGTATCATGTTATCAAGGCACGGAAGGAAGGCACGTAAAGCCGTTGGTCCGGGCTGCATTAGCTGTCGTTAACAACTACCAATCCGCACTGGGCCCGCGTGGTGGTATATGGAAGGCTCGTGCCCCAGCAGTGGGGACATAAAATGAGCTGGTGATTATGACAGTTTTAGTCAGTTTTACATATTGTATATTTAAGCAGAACTGCCAACATTCCATTTTACGTTTACACATACTTTTCAGACCTTTTCCTCACCAATCCCAAGTTACAATGTAAAAAAAATGCTCCAGAAGGATACCCGACCAACTTAAATTATACCAATATCACTTTCCGCACTGTTAATGTCGAACCGCCCGCGCCGGCAACGTGTCAAAAAACTGTAAGCGGCTAAGAAAGTTTCGCAGCCAAATAAAACAGAAACACATGAATAACACATGAGCTCCACCAGCCATTTTGGATAATCAATAACGCGAACAATACGTACGCCACTACGCCACGCATCATGGCGCGGAGAGACGGCATTGTGCTAATGAACTGACATGCGGAGACTTATTATCAATAACGACGCTTTCTTATGAACATTCTCATTAATTACAAAAACACAAATGTAGAAAAAATTTCCACGAGCAGGATTTGAACCTGCACCCTTCTGACATACCGGGTCAGGTGCTCTTCCAAATGAAAAAAATTTTTTTTAACATTTGTGTTTTTGTAATTTGTTTCGCAACAAAATTTGCGTTAAAATTATATAAACAAAACAAAAACGTTTTATAAATAGCTTGCCTACTTCTTAACTGATCTTTAGTATTTGTAAAAATGTTATGATCGGGTGTCAATGACGGTAGTTGTTGACATTCAATGGGTGCCTTTGGCTTTCAAAGTAAAAAGTAAATAGTGTTGAATAATTTCGGCGGGCTGGTTAGAACCACGATAGCTCAATTGGAAGAGCACCTGACCCGGTATGCCAGAAGGGTGCAGGTTCAAATCCTGCTCGTGGAAATTTTTTCAACATTTGTGTTTTTGTTATTTGTTTCGCAACAAAATTTGCGTTAAAACTATATAAACAAAACAAAAACATTTTATTCTCATTAATATCTCTGACTGAAACAACAGCGAAACATCTGATGGAAGAATAAGTGGTTCCATCAAAGTTACCTACTGTATAAACATCACAACCAGTGCGCAAAAGGTGTAACGATATGCAATCTACGAAGTTTGATAATACTTTTGTTTTTTTAACAAATCATTCATAGGTACTTATAGTATAGTAGAGAAACATAGATTGCTCATAGTTTACCTACGCACATTTCCTGGAGCCATTGTTCTCCTTTTTTTTTGAGAGAGAGATTGCTGATTGCCTCAGACGGCATTTTCAGCTTCACCGGGCTTGGTTGGGGGCGGCAAGGAACGTAAAGGGCTCAAGCCGTGTGAACCTTCGGAGATTTTCTAGAGGGAACGGCATCGCGCACTAGTGCGCGTCCTCGTGCCCTACTAGATTTTCCGAAGGGTTCACATCGGGTCGGGGAGCGGAGCAACCCGAGGGCGCCTCTAAAGCCTCGGACCTCAGCTCGGGTTGAACGGGCCGTGGAGGAGGAGAGAAGCGCCCAGGTACATGTCTGTACCTGGTGTAGAGCGCGTGTGAACCGGTTCTTCGTACCCTTGTTCTACGAGTACGGTGTCTTGGGCCTAAACTAGTGTGCATGTTTAGTGTATTCTGTAAATGTGTAGTGGCATTTATAGGATCGGGCGGGGGCTGTTCTCTCGAACGGTTCGCTTCCAATATAATTTTATTCCACCATCACATTGTGGATTGAGCTCCCTCTGATGTTGCTGATGTCCATGGGCGGCGGTGACCGCTCACCATCAGGCGGCCCGCCTGCTCGTTTAAGAACATTTGATAAGAGGAAGATTAATTTTCTAACAAATAAAATAAAAATAAAGCCCTATATATATATTGGCACAAAAATATTTTATTTTTATCGTAGTTTATCACACTCACACTTGTAAAATTTATATTTATTAGTTTTAAGACTTTAATTACCTAATTATAATCCTCAAGGATTAAATTGTAACCATAACAATAAATCGTTGCTGAATCTTCCCCCGTTTCCCCCAAATGGGTGTTCCGTATGACTTATTTATGTCGTTCCTAAGTAGTTGCTTTGAGCCTCTCTTGTCCTCTTAAAGGTGAAGCTAAGACCCTTGTTATCGTAGGACGATCGTTAACACCCACTAAAGGCTTAAGGGTGTGCTCGAGACTTTATCTTTGCCTAAAGAATATCAGAAAAGACGAATGAAAATAACCCTTTGCAAAGATAAATTGTATTTTTTATTTAATATTCCGTAGTGAAGAGGTGTCCAAATTATAATAGACCTTTGGTCGAGAGAAATGTAGCCTTTATGTGTGTTTTATTATGAAAGTGATCACGTCCCCACTGCTGGGACATCTTCCCTATGGATGGCTTGTGACAAGCTTGTGACAAGCTAGAATTGAGGTTACATTACGTGTGACAGTTTGTGTTATGTCTAAAATAAAAAAAAATATGAATTTGATAATAACAATAACAAATTTTGATATACTTTTGATTTTTATTTTTTTGATTGATAATAACAACTTTTATTTAATTCAATAAGAAAACTTCTATTCTAATTTAAACGTTACTTGTATATAAAATGAAATTAGATCTAACTGCCGTACTCAGAGACGTCAATTAAGTTTAATGACAGTTAAATGTCTTTCCTTCTCTATTTAGCACTATACATAAGAAAGTGACAGCAAGAGACTTAATTGTCATTAAAACTTAATTGACGTCTCTGAGTACGGTAGTTAGTGACATTTCTGAGAACAAAGTAATTGCTAAGTAATGGTTTGTTTATAAATACGGGTGTAAGTACTTTTATTTATTTTACTCAAAAGTTCTTTCAAAGCAAAATAAGCCCAAAGACACAAAATAAGGAGACTGCCAGAAGGTAAGCTTCATTCGAGCAAAGCTCACATGAACAATCTCGTATTGACACAGAATCTGACAACAGATGCGCTCGGGTTGGTTCGAGATGGTCCGAGATACCGTGTCCGTGAGAGGTTGTCTATGTGTGCGTTGCTCAAACGCGGTATGTTTAGCTTACCTTCTGCGGTCTCCTTATTCTGTGCCAAAGATGTCTTAACTTTCTGTATTTATGAGATATTCATTGTTAGATATTGGAATGTCCACAAAATATCTTACAAAACAATGGCTACTAAACTAAACACCAACTGTAGTTGAACTATTCGATAACTGGCGAGGTTTATCGACTAACTTCCGCTGATAGTCCCGGGCGTTCGCAGGCCGCAATAATATCATATTGTTGCTAGTTAATGTTGTGTCTTGGCAGTTTTGAACACACGTTCTTAATGATATAGTAATACGATTTAAATAAGATAGTAGTCAACAGATTGTTAAATGTAGGTTAGTATTACAAAATTCATAATTTAAAATGAAATGAAAGGGTAGTTTTTACTATTCTAAATAACCCTCCTGACGCAGTCGGGTAAAAAATCATAAAATTTTAACTTTTAACAAGCTACACAATAACAAAGAAATTATCTTAATCACAAAAAAATAAATGTAAACAATGAAATGAATCAGATGTCCAAGTGTATTAATGGCAAAATATTAATTATTAAGCATAAATGATTTGTCAAGAATGCATTTATTTTTAATATATATCAAACTGTGCTTTGATTAATTCAGATATAGGTATAAATAATAAATAATAAATAATAAATAAACTTTCCTACACTAAATTATCTAGCCCAAGAGAAGCTTCGTTATGAAACTCGTTAAATGGTTGCTATACAACGGAAAAACATACTTAAATACATACTTATTATACATAGAAAACACCAATTTAGTAAAACAATAATTTCTAAATTTACCCGACCGGGGATCGAACCCGGGACCTCAGAGATGGCGACACCGTGAAAACCGGTGTACAAACCACTCGACCAAGGAGGTCGTCAAACATAATAAGATCATTTTAATTTAATAATTTATCACTCAGATATTCACTAGTCATGTAATATGCTTCGTCATCATGTATCGCTTCGTTAAAAGTTTCTCAAAAAGATCACTTAATTGATTTGACTTTCACGAAAAGAAGACAATTCTTCCTATTTCACTTTAAAAAAAATAGAATAATATATGATGCCCCGAACCGGAAGACAGATGAGAACTGATTATCTGTGATGAAGGCTCGTCTCTGATCTCGAAGCCTTCATTCCGAAAATCATCCAATTTGCGTTATATTTGGGAAATCTTGACCTCCATAATCGTTGCTGGAAAAAATACTTTTAGTAACGTTGCCTATGATAAGGACAAGATATGGAAGGAATTCAATAAGTCTTGAGAATTGCAGAATACCTTTAGACATAAAAAGTAGCTACGTTTGGTGTGTTTCAAAAACATTTTGTACACTTCGATAGTCAGTAAAAACATTAAGTCCTAAAAATTTCAATCCAGCTAGCCAATAAACTTTTTCTGATTTGGGTAAATATTTATGTAGATTAAAAAAAAAATCCAAGAGCGTGTTGCACGGTTATCGTACGATAGCATAGTTGGTAGTGCACCTGACCCGGCATGTCATGGGGTGCGGGTTCGAATCCCACTCGTGGAATTTTTTCAACACTGTGTCTTTTCTCAAATTGTAATTTGTTCGCAACAAAATTTGCGTGAAATTATATGTACAGACACCTACATATCAACCTATCCAATACTGTCAAATTTCTTCAACACATTTTCAACCATATCACTTAGGAGTTCAAAGTCTATTGAGGAAATTTGACAGTTTGTGGTAGGTTGATGTGCAGGCGTGTGTACCTAGTAATCATTTATATAGATTCTTAGATTCTTAGGTGTCATAGGCCTTCTTCCTGAGCATGTCGTAAGAGGCGACTAATGGGATATGGGTTTGTGATTTTTCCATCTAAACCCGTAGGTACACTTTGGCTAAATGCAGTCCGAGTAGTTCGCTGCTGTTTGGACTCTGCTTACCCTCTCGGGGATTACAGACGCTATGTCTAAATTTGCTTTTCGATGATGATTTGAATGTTGAACGAGTACTTTTTCGGTATAAAAGCCGGTCAAAAGCCCATATAATCTTTAACAAAATTTATTTTCTCATCTAAATCTTTGAACATTAACAGTCTGGCGCGTCGGCGTAGTAAATCCGTATTTGTTTGTTCTAGCGGTCGCAGATTCGATTCTCCGCCAATAAATAATGCAATCAACATAGGTTTGGACACCTGCGTAGCGGCCGTTGCATAAACAGTTGGCTGGTTTATTAGTCAGATAAAACTGTGTAAAGGTTAAATTTGCCTTAATTGTATTATGATAGAGTTGAATATTGACTGCTTGGAACTCTAAAGACGCTATTAAAAGAGTTTTTAATTTTTTTCTTTGGTTTTAGGCTGCTTAATGACCTTTACCTATATCTCTTAGCACTCAAGCTAGGTGGAGCGACGATCTATGCAATGTGGCTAACAAGAGATGGGTGAGAGTGGCCGCGGATCGTGCTGAGTGGCGTGCACAAGGTCTATGTCCAACAGTAGACTAGAGTAGGCTGATGACGATGATGATGATGATGACGGTGATGATGATCAGCGAAACCTTCCACAAACAAACATTTTTTTTCATCAAACGTTACGTCATTCCCTTTTAACATTTTCATTTAGCACTGATCTTTACTACTTGTTATAGTAAGTATACATTAAATGAAATAAATGAAATGAAATTAAATTAATTGGAATTTAATTAACTTAAATGAAATGAATTTATCATTTCAGGATAAATTAACTATGCATCCGAAATGTTCACCGCTCAGGTTATGCCATGACATTGACCTGTCAAGGCTATTGATCAGTAAACTTTATAGTAAGCACACATCTACACAGCCACACATCACATACCATAACATACATAAATAGACCTGTATATGCACGCACACCTAAGACATCGTTCACAAACATACACTAAACACACTTAGTTATTTCAATGAAACAGTAATTCACTTACCCAACAACATAGTTTTAGAAATACGTAGCTTAGTCTGTAAATACTATCTGTACCTCAATGCATGCTGAGTTCACCTTTAAGTAGTTGTACATTCAGTATATGTCACTATTAATGTAAACCACATAATTGTTATATGTAGTAACTGTTGGTGATCCAATAAATTAAAAAAAATAAAAAGGCGCTGATATTCTGTAAAACCAGTAAGATAGGGAGGCGCAGCTCCAGACATGAATTTATTTCAATTCACTTTTGACTTAAGCTTGTAGCGATGAGGTCCCAATTCAAGTTCACTCAACCGAAGTCACGGTCCGTTTCATAGTTAAGCTACGAATCAATATACGTGGGGGCTACCACTATCAATACACGAGGGGCTACCACTATCTCTTTAAAGAGCGCTACACTTTCTAGTTGGTATCCACATAGTCTCTATCTATGTATATTCTCTATATATTTGAAGAGTTGGAATTAAGTTAAAGAATAGGTTTTTTAGGGTACATTTGTAGTGGTACTCTATGACATTGTGGAAATTTAAATTTTTACCTGATGTAAATTTGTCAACTTAGTTTTTTTTTATTATGTGTTTTTTTTTACATGTTGTGGTTGTCTTCTATAATTTCGTGTTTATTTGTAATGGAAAGTGTCCTGCTATGATAGGGCATTTCCCAATATTTTTGACGCTGTAAGGGAGAAAAGAGCTGGACACTTGCCGAGTTTCTTGCCGGTTCTTCTCAGTACAAGATCTCCCGCCCAGAGTAGACTTACGAACCGATGGCATAGTGACATTCACAAGAGCTACTTGTAGCCTAAACTGAATAAATGATTTGGAATTTTGAAATTTTTTATATCTTTATTTATGTTTACTTTTTATGCACTACATCATCTGTTTCTTACTGTTTAACTTTATACTAAAATACTTAAAAGCAGACACCTATATTATAATGTGTATAATTTTACAATCTTGTAATAATTAAATGTACTTACTATTAAGCTTACTATGTAAGCGCGCAGTGCGGCTGGATGCGAGCATTCAAACACGTTTGTTTTACCAAGTGTAGGTACTGGCCAAAGCCCTAACTATGGTAGATCAGGATAAATGTTCAGTAAAAGGCAAGTGGGCTGTATAATTATAATTGCTGGTGTATTTCGCAACATCGTACAAATTCGTCCCGACAATTAGAGCGACCGCGGTGTGAAGTGCGCCCGAGTGGCTGGTACGTCGTGGTAGTAGTGGGGTTCGATTCGATCTCTTTCTGCCCCTACCCGATCCGAAACCTCGGAGAATCTAGTAGGGCGCGGGGACACGCACTCGTTCGCGATGCCGTCCCCTTCGAAGGAGCTTCGTTCACACGGCTTGAGGAAACCTTTTAAGTTTCTCGCCGCCCCTAAAATAGCCTGGAGAAGCTAAAAATGCCGTCTGAGGCAAGCAAACGGCGCGGCGCATAATATTATGCCCGCGTTCCCCCGCGCGCCTCTTCCGTGGCCGCAGAGCGCAGAGCCGGTCCGTGCGGCCTTGTCTTGACCACTAGGCTACTCGCTAAGTGACTCGCTAGGTTCTACCTAACCGCCTGTCAGTACGGACGTAGCTTTATGAGGTAATGGTAGCACCCCTGGACTTGCAACATTGAAAGCCGGCCATTACGGAGCGAGTGTACCGTTTCACGTGGGAACGGCCAGCCGTCAGCCTTCGCACTCAGCCTTCGGTGTATCGAGTGACGTAAACGACTCTCAGATTGACCTATCCTCATGTTACGAAGCTCCTCGGTTTCACCGTTGTATTTTTTTTATACAAAAAGTAATAGCCTATTCTAGAGGTCACCCAATGATCAACATTCGATCTTAATGCACACAATATATATACCTATATTATAAAGAGAAAAGCTTTGTATTTTTGTATGTTTCGAATGAGTATACTGCATTCCCTTTATGATTTGTAAATCTATATTCTATTTTTTATTATAATATTGATTTCAACCATTTCGTAAATAATAGACTTTTCAACAATATTAAAAAAAATAAAAAGGAAAAAAACAGAAAAAAATATACGTCATTGTTAATTCTATATTCTAGTTTCTATTGTAATATTGATTTCAAAAGGTGAGCTGTCAAATGTTACACATCGCGACTACTGTAAAGCTTTCGTAAGTAAGTTCGTTTTTTTATTTATTTAGTTTTTTAATTCATCAAACGAATCATCACTCAGGAAACCTGGATCAAGTTTATCACTAATTTTAATAAAATTTATTCTTCAATTATCAAAAGCCGGGAATCCGAAACATTACGTCTGTCAATGTCATGCATGTCACTGTCACGATTTTTTAGGGTTCCGTACCTCAAAAAGGAAAAACGGAACCCTCAAAGGATCACTTTGTTGTCCGTCTGTCTGTCAAGAAGTCAAGACCCTTTATCTCGGGAACGCGTGGAGGTATCGAGTTGAAATTAAAACCATATCTCAAGTCTGCGGTCCCTTTCATAATAATAACTTAATCATTAGTAGTTCTACTAATGCAATTTTTAACTAGTAATAAGGTTACAACCTCAGGTTTAAACTGAGGTCTAAGACAAAGGCCAAGCCCACATCCATTACTATTATACATCAAAATATTCAGGGTTTGGCTGGCAAGGACTTAGAATTAGAATTATTAGCAAAAAGTCAGGTAATTCATGTATTTTGTATAACTGAGCATTGGTTAAGAAGTCATGATACATCATTCCATGTAAATAATTTCCAATTAGCAAGCGCGTACGTGCGAAGCTCAGCTATTCACGGCGGTTCTCTAATATTAGTAAGAAGCAATATTAAATACAAAAATCGCAACGACATTGTAGACCTATCAGTGGAGCGTAACATTGAACTATCGTGTGTGGAGTTCAATAGTTTTGTAATAGTGTGTGTATACTGAACCCCATCGGCCGATTTTAATATTTTTGAATCAGTAATGGAAGATGTACTTAGAAAATCAAAATTAAAAAATAAATTTGTTTTAGTATGTGGAGATTTTAATATAAATATTTTAGAAAACACTTCAACGAGTGTTCGTTTTCTGTTGGGGATATCGGCAGAGTTTTAACTCCTGCATAGTGGATTGCAAAATAGACAACACTTTTATTTGTATAAGCATTTAATGTTAACTTCTCACAAGAAAGAATTACAACCATTTTTCAATACATGTGCCGAACCAGAGAGCTTACTATAGAGGTGTAAACCACAAACTAGGTAGTGTAGATTATTAGTCTACGACGTTAATCGATATTCAACATCTTCTTGCCTTATTTAAATGTTTTAATCTTTCAAATCTATTTCTCGAACCCACTAGAATAACTTCACATTCGGCCACTTGTCTCGATAATATTTTTACAGACTATGACCCTGTTTCTAAGTCACTCATTAGTAATCTTACGTCTGACCATTGCGGTTTAAAAGTGACCTATGATTTTGATATTAGGGATGAACCAAAAATAGTAAACTGTAAACCAGTTACAAAAGAGCGAATGGAGTGTTTCAAAAATAGTATAGCTTGTAAAATTGATGCATTACCCTTTGTACAAGATGATCCAGATGTACTTTATAGTAATCTTTTTAATTTAATTAAGACCGAATACAACCATGTGTTTACACCAAAAACAATAAAAATTACTCATAAACTTAAGTTCTGTGACTGGGCCACGACTGGTATATATAAGAGTAGAAATAAATTATATGATTTATATAGTTTAAAACAATATGACCAAAATGTTAATTTCACGCAATATGTAAAGAATTATTCGAAAATGTTTAAAAAAGTGTGCACAGTAGCAAAATCTAATTACCTTAAAGAAAAAATTAAAAAGTCTAACAATAAAATTAAAGCCACTTGGGACATTATAAACCGTGAAACGGGTAAATTTAAAGCACGGGATAATACTTTCACTTTAAAAGTAAACGACAACTTAGTCAATTCAGATTCACAAATTGCTAATATTTTTGATGATTATTTTGTAAATATACCTGTAATAACAACGTCAAATTTAGATTCATCACCAGAAGCTGCACAAACTTTACTCCAAAAATATGTACCAAAATGTAATCTTTCCTTTCAATTTAAATACATTGATTCAATGAATATTATTAAAACATTCAAATCACTAAAAATTAAAAACACGGGTGATTTGTGGGGTATATCTATTAAAGTAATTAAGAGTATTATTCATTTTTAGGTACATATACAGGTTTACATATTTAGGTCTATTGATAAATAAGCGAAGTACTGTTACGCCCTTTCAGTATGTTGTAGAGATTTGAAAAAAAATGTAGATAGGACTCAATAACCGGTTTTTGAAAATTCGGTAGATACCACCATTCAGCTTTGTTTCAGCAGATGTTCTCGATATCATACTAATATTATAAACGCGAAAGTTTGTAAGTATGGATGGATGTTTGTTACTCTTTCACGTAAAAAACTACCGAATGGATTTTAATGAAACTTTCCTCATATACAGACCATGACCCAGACCAGCATATAGGATACTTTTCTTTTTTTTCTATTTTTTTTTTGCTGTAGTCTTCGCGGACGAAGCCACGGGCAACAACTAGTAATAAATATATTTTTAAATAAAAAATCTATATGTTATGTGCGTATGGTACCAACATACGAAAATAAATAAGATTCGCATCGTCGAAATAGAAAGACAGCTAAATGTCACTCGGGGGATTAATAAACCAAAAAAGGGTCATCTTGATGAAAAATAATTGTATAGGAGCTTGTTGTATTCATTTATTCTACTTTTATAGCAAATTCTTACTCTCCCACTGCTGGGCAAAGGCCTCTATTATTGAAATGAAATCACCTCTACTGGTTATGATTTCATTTCATTTCATATCATTTCATTCACTACTGGTTAGTCAACAGATAAACTTTTTGGCATATGTCCATTTTTTAATATAAACTATATGGAAATGGAAGTGGATGATTATTAATAGCTTTTTAGGTTACAGCAAGTCATCATCATCATCATCATCAGCTCATTTTGTGTCCCCACTGCTGGGGCACGAGCCTTCCCTATGGATGGATAGGGAGAACAGGCCATAAACTACCACGCGGGCCCATTGGGCGGATTGGTGGTTGTTAACGACTGCTAATGTAGCCGGGACCAACGGCTTTACGTGCCTTCCGAAGCACGGACGAGATGATACATTTTTGGTCACCCATCCGATGACCGGCCTTTGCGAAAGTGGTTTAACCTCAGCACTCGCAGACCGGGCGCGTTATCCACTGCGCCATTAAGCTCCACAACAAGTCATGCTTAGGTCTAATAACACATAGGTTAATATTTTAAATAACTGTTACGTGATGTCATGAGCTACCGCTAAGAGCCGATGAGATTCTGGGGTAATTCTGTAAGTAAGAGTTTAGTATATAAGCACCAAAAAAGGGTAGCCTTCACAGCCCTTTTAAAGGCTAAAGGCGAACCCCAGGGGTTTTTACCGGGTCGGTCTTAATCCTTTTTAGAAATGGACAAGGCCATCCCCGGATCCAAGGAATCTGCGAGCAGATTTACCCGTTAGCAAAAAAAAAATCATAAGAGCGATTAATGATCTTAAGGCAACTGATAGCTGTACCGTTCTTTATGAAGTTGAAAATACTGACTGTACCATCGTTATACATCTATGAAGTAGCAGACTTCGTCATATGCAACGAAGCCTTTTTCACAACGTTCTCAGAAATTAATCCAAATAGAAGCCATCGCAATGGGAACAGGGTTTGTGCGCCGAGATTTAAAACTAAACATGTTAGTAGTAGCTTCTTTGGAATGGCTCACAGGATCTTTAATAAAATTCCTATCGTTCTCAAGACTTTGCCACTAAAGACCTTAAAAAAACGTCTGGTAGCATTACTTGTCGACAAATGCTGTTACACAGTGCAGGAGTTTCTTACTGACAAATCTTTGGAACAGTTTGGACATGTTTGGACAAGTCCGGCGTGCAAGCCACTCGGCGACGACCTCTGTAGCCGAGTGGCTTGCACGCCGGACTTAGGGCGGCGCTAACTTTGAGGTCCCGGGTTCGATTCCCGGTCGGGTCAATGTCGAAAACGATCTTTTCGATATTGTGTCGGGTCTGGGTGGTTGTGGTGCCGTCGTTGTTTCTGGTTTCCATGAAACGAGTGCTTTAGCTACTTACCTTGGGATCAGAACAATGTATGTGATGTTGTCTAAATATTTATATTTATTTATGTCTAGCACAGAGCAAAGAAATTATTGTAAGGGTAGGGGTTTGAAGTAACATTAATTGCTTTATATTTTACAGTCTCAATAAATTAATATTAATAAAAAAATTTCGTATAAATAAATATTATTCGAATTTTAATGACATCTTTAATTTATTTATCAACGGTTTAATATAATAGGTATTATGTCTGAGCAGGACTGTGACATAATATTGTATTGATTTTATATGAATTGTTAATGTATTATTATTGTTTTTTTTTGTGATTATATATTAGTTTTTTCCAGCATCTTATGCTGCACATAACATTTACAGTTTCGAACCAACGACTACTATTCCTTCAAAATTAATTACAAAACAATAATGCGTATGATAAGGGAGGGTCAGCGCAAGGGTCCCAATCTAATTTCCCTCAGGACGCCCCGAGCTAAGCTGAAGTGATTGTGGACAAACCCATCGCTCTAACCGACATACTGGAACGGATATGTCTACATTATTTAGTTTATAATAACGGAGCTGTCATTATCAGCCGTTTGAGTCCGATGGCGCAGTGGTTGAACAACCTTCGCAAAGGCCGGTCATCGGGTGGGTGGTCAAAAATTTTTCATCTCGAACTCCTCCGGGCTTTCCTTCGGGAGCCACGTGAAGCCGTTGGTCCGGCTGCATTAACAACCACCGCATCGCACTGCGCCCGCGTGGTGGTTTAAAGCCCGTTCTCCCTTTCCATCCATAGAGAAGGCTCGTGCCCCAGCAGTGGGGACATTAAATGAGCGGGTGATGAGAGACTTTTTCGTCCGCCAAGCAGCCTTTTCAGTCAAACAGCCGAACAGTCTCCAGTTGTCTCAGTCTCTCCTAATAATTGCTGTGATTAAATTCAGACATAACACAACAATTATTTTAACGGTATTATTAGATACCATGTTTTTTGTTGTGTGTGTGTGTATCCAATATTCCGGCACAGTTGCATGCGCCATGATCACGGTTGTACAGAAGTTATTGCGAGTGGATGATCATAAGTAGACAAAAAAAAACAACAAAATGAAATGAACGAAAACGAATTCTTGAATGAAAATATTGCTTCTGCAATAGATATATTGCTTATACCTCATCCAGCAGAAAGACGTTCACTGCTGGACAAAGACCTCCTGCAAGGATCTTAACAACGACCGGTTTTGTGCTGCTCACATCCAGCAGCTACCTACGACCTTCACCAGATCGACAGTCCATGTTGTTGCAGGCCTTCCTACACTGCGTCTTCCGATGTGCTTGTCATCATCACCAGTTCATTTTACGTCCCCACTGCTGGGGCACGAGCCTTCCCTATGGATGGTTAGGGAAAACGGGCCAAAAACTTCCACGCGGGCCCGGTGCGGATTGGTTATACATATCTTTATATATATAAATCTTCTGTGCGTGTGTATGTCACTGAACTCCTTCGAAACGGCTGGACCGATTTGGATGAAATTTTTTGTGTGTGTTCAAGTGGATTCGAAAATTATTTATATTTACAATTGAACCCGGTAGGTGGCGCTGCTATAGTGGTTCATCATGGGATACGGGTGTTCTTAAGCGGACGAATGATTTGTTTGTTTTGTTGTCATGGAAACTGTCAAAGCAGTACGAAGTCCGCCGGTCAGGTATTTATACATATATATTTCATTTTTTATCTATGATTAGTTTTACCTATCCATACCAATTATTTTCGTATAAATTATTAACGTCTCTTATTCGGACACAGTTAAAGGCCACTTTTCCTTCTGCATACATAATGACATCCCCTGTAATCTGTAATGATTGCTGCTGAAGATTTAATTACCTTTATTTAGTACTAAATCCTCGGTGGTCGAGTGGCAGAGCGCTCGGCCCGATACCCGAAGGTCCCGGTTTAATTCCCAGGTCGGGCAATGTGTTTTGGATTTTTCCATGCATTAGCCCGGGTTTCTGATCACCAATTGTAGTGATGACTTGATGTCAATGATGGAGGCCTTTGCCCAGCAGTGGGACAGTATATTATAGGCTATTTACTAATATTAAATGCTATGCCATGCAAGCAATAATTTAAACTAACAATAGTTTACGCTGGATCACAAGGGTAATGTATGCAATTAAATAGGTTAAGAACTATGGGCATGTTGGTATGCGCTTAGTCTGCCGGCTGTCATTAGGAGTATTATTTAATATTTATAAAATTGTACGAAAGTACAGTGAAAAAATTAAACGCCCACCTGACCCAGCCAGGAATCGAACCTGGGTCTTCCGCAATCCGGGCGGCTGCACTGACCGCTATGCTACCGGGAAGGCTGACGTAAGCGCTGAATCGTGTCACGGCACTGGGCGCCATCTATCCAACGGTCATTGCAACCGATGGATGATTTAATTTAGCTTCAGTGCAGCAATTAGCACTTGAAACTAAAAAGTAAAATTTACTATTACCTATTTAATTTTGTAGAAAGCAACATAATTACAAAAATGCACATTTTTTGTGTATTTTAAATTTTTTGTGAACATGCTGGCCGGCCTGCGGTGGTCGCCGTTCCATTACTCCAGTGTTGCTTCCAGCGCATAATTACCGCCCAGTAACATTAAAGATTTTTTAAATTATTAAGCTCAGGGTTTTAAATGTGATTTTATTATCAGAGAAATGCGTTAACTTTATCCCACTACTTAATACAATAATGTAATAAAACGAATTATTACCTTTTAACTATATTATTTTGTGCAAACTTTGTTCCAAACAAATTAAAATTAAAAAAACAACAGTTAAAAAAATTTCCACGAGCTGCAGACGAACCTGCACCCCATGACATGTCGGGTCAGGTGCACTACCTACCAACTGTGCTATCGTGCATCTGTTTAACCTGCAGAAATCAATCGCATTTTTTTACGAATTATTATTATTTTAAACAGGACCGTATTTCAAGTATTTTTACATGTGTAAAGTGATAGACAGTTTAAAACTGAAACGGCTCGTAACATTGCCGCATCGTCGGTAATTCACACCTTTTAATGTCGGACATATGATACCACTGGACGTTAATTTCCCCGCGGGCGTCTCTGTAATCACCAGTGATTGCCGGCTGGCGTTTTAATTGAATTTTTATTGGCATCTGTAACGGAAGGAGGCGAAAGGGAAAAAGTGGACTGTATTAAGGAATAAGATGCAAAGTAAAACGTAAAATTATATTAATAGAAGAGAAAATAAAACATACCAGGACAGCAACCAAGATGACAATCAAGTGAAAAGAAAAGAAGACAGAACATATTAAAAAATGACACTTCAAAAAAAGGAAAAAGTACAAAACATAAAAAGAAGTATTTACTCCGTAACATCCTCCCGCTCTTTCAAAAATTAAAATTAAAATGAGAAAGAAAGAGAGGGAGAGAAAATAATATTCAATAGATAAAGAAAAAAACTATACAGGAAGTCGCACCAACTTCTTGCAGGGGCGGCGAAGGACTCCTCCAGTGGTGGTGACCTCGGCTACTCTTATAAAGCCATCTGCACCAGGAAATATTCTTGAAATGCGGCCGCGTGGCCACATTCCACGCGGCAAATTACCGTCTGCCACAAATACAAGGTCTCCCACATCTAGGGTCTGTCCGTCACCGCTCCTGTCACCTCGTCTTGGTGTCAAAGTCGGGAGATACTCTCTCACCCATCGGTTCCAAAATAAATCTGTAAGCCTTAATGCTTTGCGCCAGCAAGTTCGCCCACTGTTACGGAGTAAATACTTCTTTTTATGTTTTGTACTTTTTCCTTTTTTTGAAGTGTCATTTTTTAATATGTTCTGTCTTCTTTTCTTTTCACTTGATTGTCATCTTGGTTGCTGTCCTGGTATGTTTTATTTTCTCTTCTATTAATATAATTTTACGTTTTACTTTGCATCTTATTCCTTAATACAGTCCACTTTTTCCCTTTCGCCTCCTTCCGTTACATTTTGGTCCTTTTCGCTCGGCAAATTTTACTTTCATAATATTTTTTCATTGCATTTTTTTCTCCTTACTTGCAATTTTTCTTTTTACTTTTTATGAAAGTAACCATGCTTACTAGATCGCAAAGTAAAGCGTTAGGGTCGAGTGCGGGCGAGGGTTCGCTGCCGGACTCCGGCACTCATCACAGCGCCGCGCCCGTGCCCGCCTTCGTGGAGCCCGCCCGTGCGGCGGACAAAACGACTGTTTCAGGCATCAGCACCATGTCGTCAGTGACGATACAAGCACGCACCCTTGCTATTGAGGCAGCATATGCGCGAAAAATCGCAGAGTCCGAGCGTGCTGTTCTCGAATTAGAAAAGCGTGCAGAGCTAGCTCAAATTGCTAGTGACAATTGCAAAACTAGCCGCCGTGGCAGTAGCCGCGCTGCTAGTCTTCGCGGCAGTAGCCGTTCAAGTAGAGGTAACGTTGTAGAGTGGTTAAATACATTAACGCCTTCTAATGAGTGTACCTTTGTAGACCCCTGTGGAACTATCACTGCGGCCGCACCTACCCCTGTGCGACCCGGTAGTCCCACCCTCGCGGTTCCTACGAGTGCGCTCGTTATAGAGCGGCCGGTCGGCGCTGCCACTGAGGATGCCCCCTTGCCTGTGCATCCCGGCAGCCTGTTCCCGGCGGTCGCTGCGTTTCATTGTCCAGTCCCTGCGCCCACCCGCTGCGGCGTCACTTGCGATCGTACTGCAAGGCCTAGTCGTCTTGCGCTCGATCCGACGCTGCCCAGGCCCATTTACGAGGCTGCAGGTGACACTCAAGAAGCTTTACACGTACGTACTAGCAATATTTCAAATCATCAAAATTGTTCTGATTTCAATAAATTGGCACAAGCTATACAAAATCTATCTAAAAATAAAACTGAGAGTCGCCTACCTAATTTTGATGGCAAAATATTTGATTGGCTCTCCTTTAAAAGAGCGTACGATGCCTCTATGGCGTCCTATTCTTCTATGGACAACTTGTCCCGCTTAAATGCGGCGCTCTGTGAGCCGGCACGTGAGGCCGTCGGTGCCTTGCTTTCCACAGCGCACGACCCGAGCGAGATTATGTCCCTTCTGGAATTGCAGTTCGGTAGACCAGAGCTCATCGTGCTCCAAGAGATAGCCGCAGTTAGAGCTCTACCTAAAGTAAACTCTGAGGGCAAAGTCGGCATGACAGCTGACACCAGGGAAATGTTCCCTCAAATCAAAATAAGGCCAGATGACAGAGATGCGCAGCGATTCTTATGGCGCGACTCTCCCGGCTTATCTGTTTCAACGTATAGAATGTCATCAATGATTTTTGGCGCTGCCTCTAGCCATTTTACCGCGCTCTGTCTCAAAAACAAAAATGCTGAAGAGCATAAAAGCTTATATCCCGAGGCCGCTAGTGCTATTATCAACGATCATTATATGGATGATTTCATAGGAAGCTTAGATAATTCAGATGAAGCCGCCCGTCTAGCGAAAGACATTATAGAGGTACAAAGGCGAGCGCATTTTGAAGTCCGTGGGTGGGTTTCCAATGATTTTAACGCGCTCACTTTTGTACCACTGAATTTAAGGTTAATGGATAGTAGTGAATCTGTAGAATTAGGTCATTTTCCGCAAAGCGTGCGCACCTTGGGCCTTATCTGGTATCCATCAACAGATGAGGTGGGTTTTAATGCTGCTGCTTTGAAATCATCCCTCAAATCACCTCATAAAATTACAAAACGTCTTGCACTTTCAAGCTTAATGCGGGTTTTTGACTCATTAGGTATATTAGCTCCCATCATCATCAGAGCTCGTATCATATTTCAAGTAGCATGGCGCAGGGGAATTGATTGGGACCAAGAACTTCCTCAGGACCTTAACACCAAGTGGAAGGTTTGGCTTTCGGATATATCCTCTGCGGTTGAAATCCGCATCCCGCGCTGGCACTTGCGGGAGGCTTGTGGTCTCAACCAATCTTTCTTGTTAGAGCGTGAGCTGCACGTTTTCTGTGATGCAAGTGAGCACGCGTTTGTAGCTGTCGCTTATTGGCGCCTAGTATTTGCTGACGGAAGCGTGCATCTCTCCTTTATATCTAGCAAATCAAGAGTAGCTCCTTTAGCTCCCGTCACCATATCTCGCCTTGAATTACAGGGAGCCATGGTTGCAGCTCGTCTCGCAGCCACCATCTGCGACGCTCATATAAACAAACCCAGTAAGCGATATTTTTGGACTGACTTAAAATGTTCTAGGATGGCTTCGCAGTGATGCGCGATCATTCTTGCCCTACGTAGCTCATAGACTAGCAGACATTCTAGAACTTTTAACATTGGATGAGTGGCATTGGGTTCCTACAGTATTGAACGTCGCAGATGACGCCACTCGTGCGGATTCATGCGTTTTTAAAAACAATTGCCGCTGGATTAAAGGTCCAGAATTTTTAAAATCGCCTTTTAGTGATTGGCCTGTTAAACCTCAAAATGTTAAATTCAATGCAGACGAGTTGAAACCGACGGCCAAAATTAATTCATATATCATTAATGTCAACACCATTCCCATCAAGCCTGTTGCAGCGAATCCGTCTCGCTTTAGCCAATGGCTTCGTTTATTACGGTCTACAGCACGTGCACATGAATACATCAGGCGTTTGAGAGGTAGAGCTAGTGTGAGCGTCTCAACTTCACACACGCCTGCTCCTAGAATTTTTATAACTTCTGTCCACCAGCTTCCACCTCTTACTGCAGAATGCTTGTGCCTAGCCCAAATTCACATCTTACTGCAGTCACAAGAAGACTCACTTCCAGAAGAGCTGGCTGCGTTACATCTGGGAGAGCCGTTGTCTCGCCACAGCAAGTTGTATAGACTTCATGTTATTCTCGACAAAAATGGCCTAATGACGCTATCAGGTCGCATTGGAACAGTTGAAGAAGCAAGTGGAGTCACAAATTTTCCAATTGTACTTGACGGAAGACACCCAGCTGTCAAACTTCTGATAGATCACTTTCATCGGCGTTTCGCACACGGGAATCTTGAAACTGTTGTTAACGAACTCAGGCAGCTGTTTTGGATCTTAAAGCTAAGGAGCGCAGTGAAAGCAGTGGCACATGCCTGTCAGTTTTGCAAAATAAGGAAAGCCATGCCATTAAACCCTCCAATGGGCGATCTCCCCGCAGTTCGTCTAGCCCATCATCGCCGCCCTTTTACTTTTGTCGGCCTTGATTACTTTGGCCCAGTGCAGATTACTGTCGGTAGGAGACATGAAAAACGATATGTTGCATTGTACACCTGCCTCACAACTCGGGCTGTACATTTAGAGGTAGTCCATGACCTCTCAACTGACGCAGCACTAATGGCTTTAAGAAGGTTCACAGCTCGTCGTGGAAGCCCGCAACAGATCTGGTCCGACAACGGAACTGCATTCGTCGATGCTGCCAAATTTATGCGTCAACTCTATGGTCCAGCAGTGCAGAAAGAAATAGCCAACCAGAACATCGAATGGATGTTCATTCCACCGTCAGCGCCGTCAATGGGTGGTGCTTGGGAAAGACTCGTGCGTTCGATAAAGTCTGCACTAAAAGTCATTTTGAAGGAGAGAGCCCCAACAGAACCTGTTTTCACGACACTCTTGGCTGAAGCTGAATCGGTGGTCAATTCTAGGCCTTTGAATTATATTTCCGTTAACCCTGGTGACCTAGAAGCACTTACGCCATTTCATTTTCTCATAGGCTCGGCGTCCACAGCTAACCACTTTGGCAAGACTGAGCCACAAGATCTTTGTGGGTGTAACGGAAGGAGGCGAAAGGGAAAAAGTGGACTGTATTAAGGAATAAGATGCAAAGTAAAACGTAAAATTATAATTAATAGAAGAGAAAATAAAACATACCAGGACAGCAACCAAGATGACAATCAAGTGAAAAGAAAAGAAGACAGAACATATTAAAAAATGACACTTCAAAAAAAGGAAAAAGTACAAAACATAAAAAGAAGTATTTACTCCGTAACAGCATCATTATCCTGGCAGGCCAGGGGAATTGTTGCTGCGCGCTTGTGTTGTAAGACAACGTTGTTTCTGTAGTATAAACGGGTTAACGAGGACGGAGATAGTAGAATGAAGAACCTGAAAGTGCCTTTAGCAGATTGTTTTTCGGTCAAATACGATGTACCCAGGGACACACGATTAAAACCCTCTAAAAACGAGCCTACTCTTTTTTTAAAGACAACGCACTTGCGAATTGCCAATCAGCTGAGTTGTCGAGGGTTCCAAGTGAAGAACGCTCTCGTTTTTAGCTTTATTGTGAACTTGAATGTATTTATATTTTAGTTTAACTATTGCAATGCCCTATTCGGGGTCTATGTCTCATCATCATCTTTTTCAGCCCGTATCCCGCCCTATCCACTGCTGGGCATAGCCCTCCTCCATGTTACGTCATTTTCTTTGCTTTGAACTGATCGCATCCAAATGTTCCCACCAGCTCTATATCTCTGACCCATCTGGCAGTATCTTTGAATCAAAATCATTATTTTAAGATCATTGAACGCAACTTAAAGCAATAAAGAAAATTGAATTCCAATAGAGACCTTTTTGTCCGAATCCCAGGAGAATACAAGGAAAATGAACATTTCGCCGCCCCCCAAATGAAGCGTTCAACTTATTAAGGTGTACAAACGATGCCAGGAAGAACGACTGGATATTAAGACCCGCGTGATAATGGCCGCCTTTATTAATATGGCCGTTGTTGCTAGACGACTTAGGTTAGATCACGTCTAGCTAATGTAACGAAACGACTGAGGCGATCGCAGCAAAGGTTGCTACAAACGTCCGTAATTTAGAAGTTCGTTTTGTAATATTTGATTACTTTATTGTCCAAAGACTTTAACGATGGAAGGAGTGGAATTATTTGCCGGCCTATGTATTCCTGGCATTGGTAGCATCACTTAATATTAAGTAAGATGCAAGCAAGACTAAGGCAAGCATCTCTACCGCAACACCGTTTACATCAGACTATAAAATATTAACTATTATACTATAAAAATGGTTACAGTATTCAGATGTGGCTTGCAGCATCGTCGGTTAACTCTCACATAGCCGCCCCTATGTTTAGGGTTGCTTTAATCAAAAACAATAAAGGTCTTCCTTACATTCGGAGGCTCGTACGTGTCAACAGAATAGCACGATATTAGGGAACACAGGCTCATTGAATAAAACTGGACTTTATTAATACGTGGCACCTTACAGTTCACGTACACACGCCTGCACATCAACCTACCACAAACTGTCAAATTTCCTCAATAGACTTTGAACTTTATGCAGCAAGCATACCAGTGCAGCAGGCCCCGCTTGCTGCGTATACTAAGCTGTGCACAGTGTTGGCATCACTTAACAAGGCGCAATGTCAATTGTTTTTTTTTAATTCTTTTTGTTACATGTTTTACGTTTAATTGTGTGTTTTGTTAAGTGATTGGAATAAATGCCTTTTATTCTTATTCTGTTCTCATCACGACTTAAGGTTTGGGACGAGAAAATACCTTACATACTTACTTAAATACAGCTAACAATTTGGAGGTCAATGCATACCTAGCCAACGAAATGTTAGCAATGGAGTATAAAGTTGACAGCTTATTTTATTAACCAAAAATGTGAGTAATTGATTATAAATATCGATCAATCTTTAAGTAGGTATAGTTTATTAACTATGATTTTCTTCATCATCAGCTCATTTTATGTCCCCACTGCTGGGGCTCGCTTAACCTCAGCACTCGCAGACCGGGCGCGTTAACCACTGCGCCAACGAGCTCCTCATTTATAACGATCGACATTTATTTATAGGTAACGATTAACTTCTTTCATCTAAGCAATAAGAACAGCGCACGATCTCTGTCAAGGTGTCGCGTTACACTGATGCTTAGAGATAAATTAATAAAGATCACATTTATGAGCGCGAATTCATCTGCCGACTTTATACCCGACAACACTCGCGGGCCGAGTTTATTGTTGTTGCTTTATGGACGCGATAAAATTGCGTTTACGGCGACGCAATCGTAATCCTCACGTTCAACTCAAACAGTTACGTTGTACAATTTTGTACTTTGATTTGATTTGTTTTGATTTTTTTTATATACCTTACGGCAGGCACTTTGCCTTATGCAATTGGAGTAATGTAAGTAAGACACTGGCTATCTTATCTCTATCTGCTAGAACACAACAATGCTACAAACTTTGATGTTATGACGACATATTAAGATAAGATGGTGGTAGCTAGCCAGGCTGACCTAAAACAAGCCGTACTACAAACCAAACTAAGTACACAAACATGTACCTCCCTGCTGCTGAGAATCGAACCTAAGACCGGTGCTCTTAACTACTAGACAGAGGCTGTTTAATTATATTTCTAAATTGAAAAAGATTTGAAATTGGTTTTGACGAGCAGATTTGGCAACAATACCATATAAGCAGTAAAGTAGCGGATTTTTTAAAAAACGTTTTTTAACGCTCTGCTCTACGAACGGCACGTAAAGCCGTTGATCCCGGCTGCATTAGCAGTCGTTAACAACCACCGCACCGCACTGGGCCCGCGTGGTGGTTTATGGCCCGTTCTGCCTGTGGTGTTTCCGTCTATAGGGAAGGCTCGTGTCCCAACAGTGGGGACACAAAATGAGCTGGTGATGAGATGATCATACATACATACATACATACATACATACATACATACATACATACATACATACATACATACATACATACATACATACATACATACATACATACATACATACATACATACATACATATAATCACGCCTCTTTCTCGTAGGGGTAGGCAGAGACCACTTCTTTCCACTTGCTACGATCCTTACATAATTGTTTCGCTTCGTCCACTTTCATTATTCCCTTCATACATGCTCTTCGGTTTAGGGTACTCTTATATATAATCATACTATAAATTAATTATGTTTGCGGAGTTAACACTAAGTACATTTTTTAACTTCACTTCTGTATGCCATGAATATCCGCAAAGTAATGATTCAATTAATCATTCCTGATATTTGTCAAAGTTAAATTGGATGTCGATTACGTAGTTGCTGATATTGAATAAGGCTCACTTTGGCTTGCAAAGTAAGTGAATTAAATTAAGAATACACATCCCGTTTTAGTTTGCAACTGCTAAAGTTTGAATTAAGTGTAATTTCCTAACAATATGTTTTTATCTATTTCAGGTAAGTCAAAAGTCGAAAGAATCTGGATTCACTTGATTGACCAGAGAAAGTAAGTTTCTTTTTCTTAGCTCACCCATTTCAGGAAGTTGTTTATCATAAAATAGTGCCTACAGTGCTATTAAAAACAAAAGCAATTTATAAACACTGAGTAGCAAAATTAAATCACATACATAGATCATCATCATTGATCGAAGCATACATTGTTCTGATCCCAAGGTAAGTAGCTAAAGCACTCGTTTCATGGAAATCAGAAACAACAACGGTACCACAACCAGCCAAACTCGACACAATATTGAAAAATTCATTTTCACCAATGACCCGACTGGTAATCGAACCCGGGACCTCATAGTTAGCGCCGCCCAAAGTTTGGCGTGCAAGTCACTCGGCTATGGGGGTCGTCAAATAATAACTTATCTAATTTTAAATAAAGAAAGTTAAAGAGGAAGGCAGAGTTAAAGTTCATAAGGAGTAGGAGTGCAGAAATACGTGAAAACAATTGAAAACGTGGTTAAAAAGGGGTAGAAAGTTATTTTGGCGGTGATTTGCTTTGAAGTTGTTATCAATACTTCTTAGTGTTTTTGATTTAAATTACGTTTTATTTTGACACATGTTTCAAAACTCAATCCGATTTTATTCAGAAAAGGTTAAACACACTTAAAAACGTCTGCAAATACTCTTTAAAATTGCTGTTTGTTTGTCTCGCTAAAATTCGAGAATGGCTTTACCGACTTGGCTAGTTTTGAATTTGAAATATTTGTTTTGAAGTTCAGGGAAGGTTTAAACGGTGAGAAACATAAATAATAAGTAACGGAAAATACTAAAAATGACAATTGAATTTTCCAATACAAAATGTTCCAGGATTTTTTGTTTTGTTGTCATAGAAACTGTCAAAGTGTCCGCTGTCCGCCGCGTCAGCTAGTTATACATATATTTAAAATTACCAAATGTTTAATTTTAAAACATTGTCAGCCAACTTCAAAATTATCGCCGTTAGAAAAGACAAAAAAAATTTACCAGAAAAAACTTTCCACTTAAATTTAGACATACATACACACACATATACCTACAGTTTTGTTAACGGATGCAGCCATTATCAAACACTATTTATATGTAATAATATAAATTACATTTAATTGCATATACTTTGTATATTTTATGAACTACAATAGAAAATAGACGAGAGCGGGCCCGCCTCTTCGGTACACTTAATTTTTATCTATAAAGGTTTCTTTACATACACAACCCACTTTACATAGAATTTCAAACTCTTTAATATTTACCTATCCACAAGCTAAATAATCATTACGCTAAAAACTCCGAGACCATAAATTTAGTCATAAATTTTACCGGCGCTTCGGTAATAAATCGACGCGACGTGATTCAAAACGCAATGCTGGGGTCGGGGGCTGTCACTGGGCGACATTCTGGGGCCGCTCCTGTATATGTATAACGGTATTAATTACGAGTTATAACGGTTTGGTAGAGGCTTAGTGAATTTGAATTAGTGAGTGAAATTGATAGAACATGAAATGCTTAAACAGTTGTAGAATTAACGTTAAAAAATTTTTTCTTACTTGGTTGTGTCCAGGTCAGCACATGGTTGACTAGAAGAAATTAATTATTTATAAAATTTGCAAAATACAGTAAAAAAAATTAAACGCCCACCCAGAGATTAAACCGATGAATCTGCATAGCCATCGGTTGCAATAACCGTTGGATAGATGGCGCACTGTGCCGCTATTAGCAATCAAAAAAAATTTTACAGCAGTAACAAAATTCAGCGCTCACGTCAGCCTTCCCGGTAGCATAGCGGTCAGTGCCGGGATTGCGGAAGACCCAGGTTCGTTCCTGGCTGGGTCGGGTGGGCGTTTAATTTTATCACTGTATTTTATAAATTTTATAAATATTTAATTTAGTTTCAGTGTAGCAAGTACATAATTTTTTTTTTTTTAATAAATTACTTTTAGCATTAAGGCTGCCATTTGTACTACTATTTATACATTTCATAATGTTTCTCTGTTAAATACTTAAATTGACTTAGGTTACTTCAACTACTTATAAAGGAATTGTATGTTATAACTTTTTAAACTATCATGGTCACTTACATTGTGTGTGTTGTAATAATAATTATTATTACAACACACACACACAACAAAAAAACATGGTAATAATCCCGTTAATAATAATTATTCTAATATCTGTATGTTGTTTCATCAACAAAAATTTCATTAGAAACAGTTTATAAATGGACCCTAATTAAGGGCTTGTGTTTAAACGCCTACCAAAAATGTATCAATTTTACTACCAATAAAATTCAAAACGCTTACCAAAATGGATATGGTCACCAAATTGTGTTTCCTAAAATATTATAAAAAGAATACAATTTATATTTTTATTAAATATCTCAAAAATATATGAATACCTTTTAACTGCATTTCAGACCAAATATGTTATCAATTGTCACCAAATAGATAACACCAATATTTTATGCCTCGAGTTTCAATTTGATAAATTTTGCTTCCTGTTGTCTAATAAAAAAAAATTACCCCTAATTCAAAAAGTAAATCAGTAGTCAATTCAATTAAATAAAATAATTAGTAGCTATAAAATGTTTTTGTTTTGTTTATATAATTTTAACGCAAATTTTGTGGCGAAACAAATTACAAAAACACATGTTGAAAACATTTCCACGAGCAGGATTTGAACCTGCACCCTTCTGACATACCGGGTCAGGTGCTCTCCCAATTGAGCAATCGTGGTTCTAACCAGCCCGCCGAAATTATTCAACACTTTTTACTTTTTTACTTTGAAAGCCAAAGGCGCCCATTACAGCCTATCAGCTATCATTTTTTTTTTTTTTTATTATACTTAGCACGGCAAATGACTCCACACCACCTGATGTTAAGTGGAAATGGAGTCCAGACGCGAAGACAACTGGTGCAGCGTGAAAACAACGCAGCATCAGTCATGCATCAGCATTAGAAAACGCATCGCGTCCCTGATGTATCGAGTGTGGGGCAGCGCCAACAACCTCCTGAGGACGGTCGCGACAAGACTGGATGTAGACAGCGCTATAATGCAGCACTGGACCCGCGTCCATCTCGTCAAAGATACCAAAGTTAATTACAATACTTATTGTGCCAATTAATTATGTACTAAAATAAGTTTTAAGTTAAATATTGTTATGCGATGGATACAGTTCTGAATTAGGTATATGCATTTTTTATTTTAGTTATAGTGCTTGTTTTTCATTTCTTGATAAGTGCGTATAGGTTAACTTGGGTCTCAATCCTGCTATTTTGACAAGACTCACAGTCCTAATGCCAAATTCAGACACTCTATTGAGACTTATTTTGAATTTGCAGACTTAAGCCCTGTACTTTTCTATCAAAAACAGTCAGATATCAAATACAGTCAGAAATCAAATACAATAGACACTCAGAAAAATTGTGTCGTTCTAGTCAGGTATTAAAGAAAGTATTACAGTTTTATATTATAATTCTTACCCTCCAGTATTCGCATGGTGTACCCGTCGTTTGTTGGAAACAATTAAAAGGATTTCTCCTTTTATTTCGTTCGCGTTGTTGCAGAGAGTGAACACAAACATTCACACGTAGAAGTGGGTTAACTGTTATCGGTGCAACGATCTACACGTTTTCCATTTGGTACGGTTTGGCTTTATTTACTTTGAAACAGGTTTTTGTAGAATTTTGTAGATAAGGCGATGCAGCTCTTCAATTACCTTTATTTAGCTAGTCGATTTTATTTAATATCGTAAGGCCACTATATCTTGACAGCACTCAGAATAAGGTCGCAACGTGTCCGTATTCCGTTACTCTGATATTGACTGACTTCACTCTCTCTCTTTCTCTATCTCCCCCTCTCTCTATAACTCCTCCCCCTCTCTATATATCTCCCCCCTCTCTCTCCCTATATCCCTTTCTCTTTATGTTTCCCCTCTCTCTATATCTCCCCTTCTCTCTCTTCCCGATTATATATGGAGTCAGCCTTTCTTATCTTTTTCCTCCACTTCGGTCTACCCAAATAACTGGTTTCACGAATCAACTAAATCATAGGCGAAATAGAACTTACTTACAAGCTGCTTCTCGATCCGCTACTGAAGGGGCTACAGGAAAGGGGGGGACTACACGCAGGCGTTCGTGGATGACGTGGTTTTGGTGTTCCATGGGGACACAGCTAGTGAGGTGCGGCGACAGGCGCCGCTCTCGCCTATGTCCAACAGTGGGGTGTCTGCAACAGGCTTAAGTTCGCGCCGCATAAGACCTGCGCCATGCTGCTAACCCGAAAACGGAAGCACGACACGCCTCGGCTGTGCATACGTGGGATCGACATAGCTATGTCGAGAGAGGTGCAGATCTTGGGCCTCACAATAGACGACCGACGACAACCTTTAATAAGCATGTGACCAACCAGTGCCGAAAGACCTTAGGGATTTACAAAAAGCAATCCAAAGCAGCCAAAGTTAGTTGGGGCCTAGCCCAGAAATCATTAGGTCGATCTATACGGCGGTTGAGCCGGTTATCTTGTACGCGGCGGCGGCGTGGGCTCCAGCGGCTAGCAAACTAGGTGTTAGGAAGCAGCTCAACACGGTACAGAGGGGTTTCGCGCAAAAGCTCTGCAGAGCCTACCGCACAGTCTCCCTACACTTGGCACTGGTTCTTCTGGTTCTGGTGATACTGCCTCTCGACCTCAGAGTTACAGTAGCAGCCGCTCTGTATGAGGCAAAGAGAGGATCATCACCGAAAGTACTAGGAGACAAAGAGACCGAGAGTGCGGTAGACTTTGTAAGCGCTCCACATCCGGCGGCGCTCATGAGCCTGGAGTTCGTGTGTCTGGAAGACCAAAACCTCGTGGACAGGATATGCAGCAGGTGCGAATCTTCACCGCCGGCAGCAAGCTTGAGGGGAAAGTCAGGCAGCACTTTCCATACGGAAAGGTGAGGCGGAGACCCGATCCTTAAAGCTAAGTCTGTCCGCGTACTACACAGTCGACCAAGCGGAACTTCTGGCGATATGCAAGGCCACGGATTTGATTGCGCGGGGAAAAGAAGAGAGTTATGGTGTGTAAAGTGATTCGAGGGCAGCGTTGGAAACAATCGCAAAAAATGGCTATCTTCACCCCCTGGCTATGGAAGCACGGAAGAACCTGCGAGTGGACTTCATCCAAAATAAAAGTGTATCTTTGTTCTAGATCAAGGCGCACGCAAGAATTCCGGGTAGTAAGCGGGCTCACGAACTAGCTAAGATGGCCGTTTTGACGTTAAAGAAGAAGTCCGATTACAGTCTCCCACGTCAAGAGAATTCTGCGGAGTAATACTCTGAATATCTGGGAAAAACGTAACCGCGAAGGGCAGACCGCCTCTGTAACTAAGGCATTCTTCCCAGACGCCAAAATACCGCACAAAATAGTAAGGAAGTTAGAACCAAGGGGTCCGTTAACGCAGATTTTGACAGGGCATGGAGGGTTCGCCCAATACTTGTACCGCTTCAAGTGCAGGGCCAGCCCATCATGCGTGTGCGACTCCGACGTCGAGGAAACCGTTCCACATTTACTGGTAGACTGTCCCTCCACAGGCACGTATTAGATATAATATAGAATAAAGGATTGGTAAAACAATAAAAATTGATAACTTACACGAGCTTATCTCGTGTAAGAATACAGTCTTTTATCAAAACTGCCGGGGCCTGAGAACTAAATTAAATACCCTTTATATGAATGTTCTATCACACAATTATGACATTATTATCCTAACGGAAACCTGGCTTCATGAAAACATATCAGATAGTGAGTTTATGGATGCTAGGTATCGAGTATTTAGATGTGACAGGGACCGCGCTCGCAGTGGACGGCGCGATGGCGGAGGCGTGTTGGTGGCAGTGCGCCGCGAGCTGGGAGCGGCGTTGCGCGCGCGCACTGCTGCCATGTCGGCCGCACACTCGCCGCTAGTCGACCATATACTCATTGAACTGAGATCGCGCGCTTATTGTTGCGTAATAAGTGCTGTATACATTCCACCCAACTTAATCTCGGATATTTACCTTACACATTTTGATACACTTTTTAACGAGTTACAGTCTGAAGATGTTAATGATTTTATTATTATAGGAGATTACAACTTGCCAGCGTTAGAATGGCGGGACTGTGGAACCCATTTGGAACCCGTTTCTAGTACTAATGACTGTATAACTAATAAGCAACTAATAAATCTAATGTCATTTCTTAACGGTAGGCAAATTAACAGATGTAGGAATGCTAGAAATCGCGTACTAGACCTATTTATCACAAATATAAGGGATGCTACAACCGCGCCTTCGCCACTACCGTTGGTAGTACCCGATGATAACCACCCCCCTTTTTATGGACTACTACCAACCAACAAATACTCCTCGAAACTAGCTGCTCAACCTAAGATCCAGTTTCACTATAACAGGGCAAACTACGAGACTATAAATAGAGACATTTTAGAGACTGACTGGCCTACATTTCTGGGAGCCGAAGCTGAAACGGCAGTTACACTATTTTATGAAAAGATATATAATATTATAAAAAATCATGTCCCATGTAGAAATAAAAAACCCTCTCATTATCCAATTTGGTTTACTACTCCATTGATACACATATTTAAAAATAAAAATAATGCATGGATAAAATGGAAAAAATATAAAAATGTGTCCGATTATGAAGTATTTGCGTTATATAGAACCAGATTTAAAGCAGAATCAAAAAAATGTTATCAGAATTACCTAAATTTAGTCGAAAATAGTATTCACGACAATGTTAATTACTTTTGGACGTATATTAATAATATGAAATCTAGAGCGAATATACCTAGCAGTATGTCATATAAAAACGTCACTGCTGATGACCCCAAGGATGTATGTCAGTTATTTTCCATGTTCTTTGAGTCTGTGTTTGAACTGAATAGCGTTCCCGCGAACTATGATATAGATAACATTCCTAACAATAACCATACATTAGAACTTAATCTTAATCATATAGAAATTTCAAGAGAATGTGTATTAAAAGAACTACGCACTCTAGATATTTCCAAAGGCCCCGGGGTGGATAACATTCCACCAGTCTTCTTTAAATCTGCTGCCCAGACAATATATATACCTATACATTATTTATTTCAGTTATGCCTACAACAAGGTTTTTTCCCTAACATTTGGAAATCTGCACGTATTGTCCCCGTTTTCAAGGGTGGAAATAAATCAAATGTCGAGGACTATCGCCCTATATCCATTTTGTCCGCTCTGTCGAAGCTTTTCGAAAGACTGGTACAAAAAAGTATATATCCATCTATACATAATAATATTATTGAACAACAGCACGGCTTTGTAAAGCGACGGTCAACTACAACTAACTTATTAGTTTATGCTACAGATCTGTTTGAAGGTATTGACTCTAATAAACAAACTGATAGTGTATATACAGACTTTCGTAAAGCTTTCGACAGAGTTGATCATAAATTATTACTTGATAAACTGGCTTATAATGGTATTCGTGGTGACTTATGGCGATGGTTTAAATCATATATAACAAACCGTACGCAGAAGGTCGTTATCAACGGTTTCGAGTCAGACTTAGTTACAATAAGCTCTGGTGTGCCACAAGGGTCCATACTTGGACCAATATTATTTATCCTATTCATAAACGATATATCACATTGTTTTAAATTCTGTAACTACCTATTGTATGCAGATGATCTGAAGATCTATCATGTTATAGATAACCTTAGCGACTGCGTAAACTTCCAAAGCGACCTTGATAGATTTTCATTGTACTGCATCGAGAATAAATTGAGCTTAAGCATTAATAAGTGTAAATCTATAACGTTCTCAAAAAAAAAGCAATCAATCAAATACATATATCAGTTAAATAATATACAACTCGAAACTGTTGATCAGATACGAGACCTAGGAATCACTTTAGACACAAAGTTACAACTAAACACACACGTGGACAACATAATAAACAAATCCTTTAAAATGTACGGCTTTGTAATGCGTTCTAGTGCAAAATTTACACGACCTTCCACGTTTGTTTGCCTTTATAAAGCCTTAATCCGATCTCAACTTGAATACGCTGTGCCCATTTGGAATCCACTTTACACTAAATACGTAGAAGCTATTGAGAGAGTTCAGAGAAAGTTTTTAAAATCAATACATCACCGATGTTTTCACAGTCGCCTTCAATACGAACAGCTTCTTATTAAATACCGGCTTTTAAAGCTTGACCAGAGACGAGTTCAGTTAGAAGCAATGATGCTTTATGACCTATGCCATAATCGATATGATTGTATTCCTTTAGTAAATAAGTTGTGCTATAGAATCCCTACTAGGACTCATAGCCGTAAACCATGTCGGTTGTTCGCAACCACCTGCTGTCGCACTAACGCTGGTAAGCGTTCTCCGATGTACCGGCTTGTGGAATCCTACAACAAAACATTTAACACAATTGACATTGCGGCTACGCGTCCTAGTATATTCAAAAAAAATATTCTTGATATATTGTGTAACTATAGTTAGTAATCTGTTTGCTTGTGTTATTAATTTAAAAAAAACAAATAAATAAAATAACAAATACTTGCGGAATGATCGAAGCTTACGGAGGATATCATACTGCTCTTAATGTAAATTCCTAATGTAAGATGTGGTAAACGGTGTTGGTGTCAAATTTATTAGTTATAATTGTATATCTCATCTAAATATTTGTAATTTGTCACTGTTTGTTTATCCTAATAAATTAAAAAAAAAAAAAAAAAAAAAAAAAACTTCCTCATTGTCTGTAAACACACAAACAAGCTGCAAGATGATTTTTAAAATTCTTATCGGCTCATCGATTTACAGGATACATGTGTTTACGCGGGAAAGTTGTGGTCGAGCTAGTTTATGCGTACATTAACGTCAAATATAAGATAGAGCATTTAAACAAAGCAACCGATACGCCTAGTTTAAACTAATAGTATAAAGAGCAATTGCAACCACATTAGTAATTTTTTTGTGATTGATATAATACTATTTTAAAATCAATATTTTTGAATGCTAAAAATTTAAATAGTTTATTAGTATATTTGTGTATCTTACGGATATAATATGTAAGTAGGTATATTATTGTATATAGGTTTGAAATGTTGTATGTTGAACGAGGTAGTAAGGGAATTTGCACGAATTCCATTGTCGTTAATTGATGCATAACTTGCCAAGCAGTCTTCGTTTGCTTTATGTGTTGTTTATGTACAGTCGCGGGCATTAACACGTAAACAATGTAACTTAATACAATGGAATAAGAGACAAAACTATTCAAAAGTGTATGCATGTTTCTGCTCGTGGCTGTATGTTTATGTGTATGTTTATGGTTACGTGGTACTTTTTTCTATTATTTGTCTTTGTGGATAACGGTGTTGATTGTCCAATTGTTTAAATGTTAATCTATTCACTATGTAATATATATTGGTCAATTGTTTGTTGTCCCAAATAAAATAAAATAAAAAATAAAAAAAGAGGTACCTAAAGTTTGTATGAAAGAAGTAATAACCAAAACTGCCGATCCGATTTCAAAGATTCTTTCACCTATATTTAGTGTAAACTTTTAGGGTATACATAGGCTAGAATGAAAAACATTGTAACTCAGTTTTAGGTGCATTGGATTCACAGTCCTGTCTTTACTAAGAATATGACTGTACCTCAAAACTCACCTAATTTTGAGATACAATGATTTATCCTTGCAGGTGTCGCTGATTTATTTCGATGTATAATTGTTTACGGAACAACACGAAACAAAATCAAAGCGAACGATGTCGCAGGCAAAGTGATAACAGTTACGATATTTGCAACCAAAACATTTGAAATTCTCATTGCGCAGTGGTACAACTGTTTGCGCTTGTATTCGTCAATGCGGGCCCATTTGTTGTTTGCCCCTAATAAATCTCTGACAACAGTTAATGCTGATAATTGAATATTAAACGTACAGTAATGCAACAAAGCTACGTTATTTGTAGTCATGAATTGCGCTGCTTTGGCAATAATTATACAATCCTGGAATCCATTGAAATCATTGTATGTTTTACCGTCAAAACCATGTTTAGTTTTAACTAGTTCTGGCTGGGCAAAACTACTATATAAAAATTTTGTTGATTTTTATTAAATTGACCTTGTCATTCTTGACCTAATGCCACTTAAACAAATATTTTTTTGCGAGCTGATCAGCTGACTAATCACCAGGTTTGCCTATGCGAGTTCTATTTGCTAGTTGATCACAGAAAAAGTGTATGATAAAATTTTAACTACAAGGCAAGCCAAGAGTCGCTGTTTCAATGCCATACAAATTCTTGTATTCGTTAACGTTATCAAATAGCAAATAAAATAACTAACTTAAAAATGTAGACACTTAGTTCTAACTTTAAAAAATTGTATGGCAATAAAAAAATCTTATCTTATCTAATCTTATATTTACCAATTAAAAGTTTTGTTAGATAAAGCTAGTGCTGTCACTACATCCTACTAATATTATAAACGCGAAAGTTTGTAAGTATGGATGGATGTTTGTTACTCTTTCACGTAAAAATTACTGAATGGATTTTAATGAAACTTCCCTTATATACAGATCATGACCCAAACCAGCATATAGGATACTTTTTTTTTTGTAGTCTTAGCGAACGAGGTCGCGGGCAACAACTAGTATAAAATATATGAGTTGGAATGCCACTCGAGGAATTAGGAGGAACTGTTGGAAAGTGGACGTTTTGAGAGTTGACATTATGGGAAGTGGACTTTCTGGGCATTGTAGATTTGTGGTCGTTTTGGGAAAGTGGACGAATTGGGAAATAGACATTTAGGGAATTACCATTTTGGGAAGTGGACGTTTTGGGAAAGTGAACGTTTTGGGAAGTTGTCGTTATGAACCTAAAGGATAATAATAATAATAAACTTAATCACAAAATTGTATGTGGATGGCGCGCTCGTTAATATGTGACATATTTGTATAAAGCCTCAAGCCACAACAGACCTTAACAAACTTATAATGAAGACGAAAACCCATTAACTTCGAACGCTGCCTCAGATCGAAGGTGCTGATAATTATGAACCCACGTCGGAGTTTACATAGTATCTTGGCCACAACTTGCACGGTTCCGGGAAGTTTGTGATGCCAGCAAGTAACTCACTAAGTAACTTCAAAGTAAGTCTAGCTGATTGTTGGCAACCCCACCATTAATAAAATAGTTAGAATTTGTATTCTGTATATTGGCAACACCGCTCCAAATTGTTCTCAGCTCCGCCATCTTTTATCATTAGTTATTATTCCTTTTCACGACTGCTATTAACGGTGGTTCTAACTTTGTTCAATTAAAAATATTTTTCTTTAACGATTCGAATATGTAATTGTAGTGAGGCAATGTTATTTTAATCATTTTCAAAATTTACAAAAAAATCATAATTCAAAATGATTTATTCAGTTTAGGCTACAAATAGCTCTTGTGAACGTCATTATGCCATCGGTTCGTAAGTCTATTTTGGGAAGAACCTTGTACTGAGAAGAACCGTCAAGACACTCAGCGAGTGTCAAGCTTTTTTGCCCTTACAGCGTCAAAAACATTGGAAAATGCCTTATCATAAAAGGAAACTTTTCATCACAAATAAAACACAAAATATAAATCACAATCACAACATGTTAAAAAAACAAGAGAAAAAAAATGAATTAAATACCTAAGTTTGCAAAATTACGTCAGTTACCAGTTTAAATTTTCACAATGTTCTATAGTACTAATAAAGGTCAAAAACTGTCTATGAAAAAGCAAAGTTCAACTATAGTTAATAATAATAAAAATATTTTTTTATTTTATTCAATTTATAAATTGAATACAATGGACAACATATTCAATTACGATTTCACACAAACAAGTCTCTGCAAGGAATAGAAGCAATATTATTTTTCATATTCTAATAATATAGAAGTGAAGTGTAAACGTAATGCTTAATCTCGATCTATTTTACCTAGACAGACAGGAAGGTAGAACACCACCTTTCACTTTTTCAAGATATTTAGATATTGAAATGAAACAACTTTTACGGATCTACTCGCGTTTATTTTACACATTAGTTTTAATTAATGTTTATCCTGACGTTTCGAACCCTTTGCAGGGTCCGTGGTCACAGGGAGTCTCCCTGTTGTTTCATTTCAATGTGTAGTGTTCGCGTAAACTTTAGAAAACAATATATTTAGATATTGTTCTACATACGTAAATAAACTCTTTGCAAGCATTTTTGTTATGACTGTTTGTGTTCTTCTAGGTAACTTGTAAAAATAATAACGATCTCAGACACAAGCATTCATAAAAACTGCTAATAAAGCTATTGTTACGCGTTCAACTAAATTCTTATCTAAAAAACATTTTAACTATGTTTATTAAACGTTTGTTTGTTGTATGAACGATGCGTGTTATATCTTTCGAAGCTCGAAGGAGAGGCGCCTAACGCACACGGAAAATGGTTGGCAAGCAAATAAATATTAGAATTTAACCCTTTTTTGCAAGTTTTGATGAAAAACAACTACAAAAAACACCTAATTGATGGTAAATTCAGTATTTTAGTTAAACTAATTTTGGTTTATTTTTGTCTGCATTTTTTATACTTAGTTTTTACTTCAATAAAAGTCTGACTATTTGAATTGCTGATTTGACTTTGACTTTCAAAAACGGCTCATTCATAATTTTACATACTAAATACTAATTGAATATTATAATATAGAAAAATTAATACTTATTTTTCATACTATCTATTGAAAGTTTCAAAGAAATTGTTAGTTTGATCTTACGCCAAGAGAGGGCGCTGTACTATTCTTGATCTTGCTATGGCAAACAATGGCTTAGTTTTACTGGCTATCAGAAGCGAACTCTATTGTGGGTTCTTCCAGCAAGTTCGAACTAATCTAAAGTTCCCAGTATGTATTGGTAACTTTGACGTGTCTGTAGATTTTGACGTGTCTGTAGACTTTGACATGGGCGAAACGATGTTATCCTAGTCTACGATTCGACAAACCTCCACACCTAAGTGTACTGCACTTGGTACTGACAAAGTAACAATAAAATAGAGGAGCTCGATGGCGCAGTGGTTAACGCGCCCGGTCTGCGAGTGCTGAGGTGAAGCCACTTTCGCAAAGGCCGGTCATTGGATGGGTGACCAACAATGTATCATCTCGAGCTCTTGCGTGCTTCAGAAGGCACGTAAAGCCCGGTTGTATTAGCAGTCGTTAACAACCACCAATCCGCATTGGACCCGCGTATTCTTTGCCCGCGTGGTGGTTTATAGCCCGTTCTCCCTATCCATTCATGAGGAAGGCTCGTGCTCCAGCAGTGGGGACATAAAATGATTTGATAATGATGATGATGAACAATAAAATGATCAAAAATATGTAACCAGCGTGATGCCATTCCATCTAGAAAACCTCAGCCTCATCCTATTGGTTCAGTAATTTACCGATGGGCCATTTTGTCGAAAAGCCAAATGCACGCAACCCCATATCACCGACAGTACGTATCCTTGAACGCCATATATATATTCGAAAGGCAAAAAATAAAACAACTATCTATATCAACAAGATTTATTTCAAATAATATTAATTTAATAAAAATAAAAAATCCCACTGTTTAGTTAAAATAATTTTTACTTAATTGTCAAGGTTAATAGTTTTCTTTCTGTGAACGCATCTTAACGCATATAATGTCAAAATATTTTTGTACCAGGTACCTTCCTTTTGTTATAATATTACTTGTTACTAGTGCAATTATTTGTATTTACGAGTTAAATGTAAGTAAGTGCGTCAAATAATTGCGCTTGCGTATATACCTGCTCAAGAAATCCCGGCCGCATTCCAAGTTTTACATACATACATACATATAATCACGCCTCTTTCCCGTAGGGGTAGGCAGAGACCACTTCTTTCCACTTGCTACGATCCTTACATACTTGTTTCGCTTCGTCCACTTTCATTATTCCATTCATACAAGCTCTTCGGTTTAGGGTACTCTTGACCTGGCCTTTTTTCAAGACGTCCCTGATTTGATCTCGAAACGTCCGCCTAGGTCTACCCCTACCAACACTTTCATTCCAAGTTTTAAACGAGCAAATTTTGCCTCCAGAGGCCGAGCCTGTTGCCACTTGGTTTGAAACTTACTACGTATTGGGTGCAATCAAATCAACATCAAATGGAACCGTGATGACAGTTTCAAGATCCCAGCCCAAATTTCCGCTACAGTTATGGTCTGTTCATGGCAATAATGAAATCCAATTGCCACATACACAAAACAATGTAGAGCCGTGGCGCCGTCGTTGGAATAGCCTGCTTAGTAATCGCAGACATGGGCTGTACGCGACTATAAGTGAACTACTAATGGTACAAATATCTACAGAACACACGATTGCGAAAGCAAAAGCTTTTGATGAAGAAATGGCACCAAGAAAAAAAAGGGAGGAGATTAGAAAACTTACTTACAGCAATAATAAAAAATAGAGAAAGTATGGAAGTTATTGATTTTTTTAATGGCAGTTGCTAATAATATTAATATTTAAATTAAAATAATAATATTATTATTTAATTTGGCTTTTCGACGAAATGGCCCTTCGGTAAAATAACCCGTCGGTCATATGGCTTCTCGATGATATGGCGTTGTAGCAGTGCGTTTCGATAAAATGTATTTCGGTCCACCACCCACCTACATGCACTAGATCGAATACTTATGCTTTAGGATTTTTCATTATGATTTTCAATCTGATTAAAACTCTAACCTCCACGGTATATGAGACAGGTTCTTCTAGAAGCACAGGAGTCCCCGCCATTTCCCTCCTTAATGAATGAAGATAAAGCGCGCGTGTGACGGATGGCCGCCATTTTGGTGAGACGTCTCGCGGCCATTACGCTCCGTGGATATTACTTTATTTATATTAATGTCGGCTAACCGTAATGAGCTTTTTCTGTGGAAAATGGATTATTGTAATTGTTGTAACGCTCTTTTGGATGGATAGGCTTTTTGATATAATGTGACTACACTCGAGACGCATAATATGGGGCTTTTTATTCATTTTTTTAAATAAATATTAAAAGTAAATTGTCTGAAGGTTTATACAGGTGTTTGGTGCATGGAGCGACATATTTTTTTGGAGAATCGTACACTTAATGCTAAAAGAATAATAATTATCGTTGTTAATTAAAATCTATAAAAAATTAAGAAAAGAAAACTTAATTGAACCCCTATACATTTTCGGCAAAATTAAATAGTGTTGTGAGTTAATAAACTGCTTGGGACTCCCTGTATACACATAATCCATAATATATATTTATGAATAGTGTCATAACGCGCTAATTTATTTCTTTGTGGCTTATAAGGTCCACTGATTTTACGATCTTTTAGTATTTAGCCCACCTCATTTAACAAATGAGTGTTTCAGTTTGACACGCCCGCACTTCAGCGTCCAAATATATAACAACAGCAAATACATTACCGTTGCAACAATGGACGCACACACGCGTCGTAAAAACATCATGACTAGCTTTACGACGCCAATAAATAAAGTCTCCAGAAGGTAAACTATACATACGGCGCTCGAGCAACTCACACGTTGACCCCCGATCCGATCCCAACCCCTCGGAGAATCTAGTAGGGCACGGGGACACGCACTAGTGCGTGATGCCGTTCCCTCTAGAACACCTCCGAAGGTGATTCGTTTCACACGGCTTGAGGAACCCTTTACGTTTCTTGCCGCCCCCAAAAAAGCCCGGTGAAGCTGAAATGCCGTCTCAATCTCAATCAGCAATCTCAAGAGATAAAAAAAACACGTTGACACGGAATCTTGGACCATCTCGAACCAGTCTAAGCGCAGCTGTTGCGAGATACCGTGTCCTTGAGAGGTTGCCTATGTGTGCGTTGCTTGAGCGCGTTTGTGTGAAGCTTACCTTTTGCAGTGTCTTTATTTTGTGACTACGCTTTGTCGAAATAACGACTGATTGTTTTCTAGGAACGCTATGTAAGATCAACAGTACAGTACTAAATGCTATATTTCCACCGTTTAACTGTATTTTATGTAATTCTTTATGTTCGTTTAACGGATTCCTCAAATATGCTTTTCGGTAAACACTGTGTTTTACATACAGACGTACATACATAAATACACACTCTTACGTTCTTCTCCCAATAAGAAGTAAACAGAGCATAAAAATCATCAATTTTTTGTAAAAATCGCCGTTAGTGACCTCGACGCCACATTTGGCATAATCAAAGTCGGAGCCCTCCGAGGTGGAATAATTAACATCAGTGATGGGTTGCTAGCCGATCGCTTGATGTGCGAGCACCTCGGAAGGTTTTTTTTTATATTAGAAGGAGGCAAACGTGCAGGCGGGTCCCTTGTCCCTTACTCAGCTCTTACGACATGCATTATTACACATTATTTTCACGTCCCAGACCAGCATGGGACTGGGACGTGTATACTCTACCATTAGACACAAAAAAAAGGAGGACCCAGAAGCTAAGCTTATTATACAGGGCGTCCCACGACCATGCCACATGGAGGGAAAGTATTGTAAAAAAATAAATATTAAATAATTTAAATATTGTAGATAGAACATTTTACTGAAAGAAGACATTATTTTAATTTTAAAAACAATTTTAACTGCATTCATAGATTTTTGAATAATTATACATAATTACCGGGAATCGAACCCGCTACACGAGAAAAAAAAACGTCCTGTAGCTTTATCATACCGATCGAAAGGGTTCATCAGAACGATTATTTTTTGCTTAATAACATAGTGTCAGAAATAAAAGGAAGACCATGAATTTTAACATTTTATGTGGAATTTCGTTCAGATTAATGAAAAGCTAACATTGCCGTAAGGACATACAACTGACATTATCATAAGTACCTATTACTAATCAATGTACCCACTTGAGAAATATGCATCATTTCCCTATTATAATTTAAGTGCATGATAAAATGATAAAGAGATACGTAATTAACAGGTACCTGGTTGTATGCAACAAATCGAGCCGTATCCTGAGCCGAAAGACGCGTAAATTATTTTGTTCATCGCAATGCGGCTGGCTGATTATAAAGAAATAATTCAAATGTGTTCCATTTTCAAATTTTTATTCTTTTGTTTCTGTGATTTTTATTGTGGAGTTTTTGCATTGTATTGTGAATTTTTCACATAACCATGGCGTTTCAAAATAATTTTGATTTAATGGAAGCATACTTTTTGAAACACAAAAACATAACATTAGCCTTACAATGGCACCGCGAAAGATATCCTGATAGAAATACACCATCTCGATTTATTATGAAACGGTTGGTGGATAATCTGCTAAATTTGGGACGTTTCGATCATCGCGTACCACAACCGCGGCACCAAATGATAAACACTGACGATGAACTCGACATTTTGATTTACTTTGAGGCAAATCCTAAAAGTTCAGTGAGAGAAGGTGAAGAAGTAATCGGAATTTCAAAAAGCAAAATACACCGTGTACTGAAAAAATACAAATTCAAAAGTTACATTGAAGGGCGACTAGTGCAAAAATTACTGCCGGGTGATGATGAAAGACGACGTATTTTCTGCAATGAAATCGAGAGGCTCATCCGAGAGGATCAGTATTTTCTAAATAATATTATCTGGTCAGACGAGACAAACTTCAGCAACAATGGTATGTACAACCGCCACAATAATCGCATTTGGTCCAGAGAGAATCCCTTACGTATCCGCGAGACTAATAATCAAGTGCGTTTTTCGTTCAACTGTTGGTGTGGGATTGTAAATAACCGGGTCCTCTTAGTACATTTTTACGAAGGGCATTTGAATACGGAAAGGTACTTAGAAATACTTGAGATTTTAAGAAATGAGATAAATAATAACCTTCTGGTTGCAGAACGACAAAACCTTATTTTTCAGCAAGATGGGGCTCCGGCTCATAACAGTCACAGAACAAGGGACTATCTCAATGAACACTTTCGTCCCTGGATCGGGACAAATGGACAAACAAAATGGCCGCCAAGATCCCCAGATCTAACCCCGTTAGATTTTTTTTTATGGGGTTTTATGGGGTGAAATAATCAAAAGAGTGCAACTTTGTATTCAACAGGAGGGGAGACATTTTGAGCATTTGATAAATTGATTAATTTTGTATTAAAAATGTTAAAATTCATGGTCTTCCTTTTATTTCTGACACTATGTTATTAAGCAAAAAATAATCGTTCTGATGAACCCTTTCGATCGGTATGATAAAGCTACAGGACGTTTTTTTTTCTCGTGTAGCGGGTTCGATTCCCGGTTCAAACGTATAATTATTCAAAAATCTATGAATGCAGTTAAAATTGTTTTTAAAATTAAAATAATGTCTTCTTTCAGTAAAATGTTCTATCTACAATATTTAAGGTACTTTCCCTCCATGTGGCATGGTCGTGGGACGCCCTGTATACATACCGCGTTTGAGCTACGCACACATAGACATAGACCCCGTTCACGGACACGGATCTCGGAACAGTCCGAGCGTGGCTGTTGCGAGACTCCGTGTTGTATGTGTGTGCGTTGCTCGAGCGCGTTTGTACGAAGCACACAATCTGCCTACTTAATTTCTTCTTATTTTGTGCTTTAGATCTCTGTTTGTAACCTATACGGCTCCCGCCCGACCGAATTTTGTAGGACCGATAATCGGACCGATTTTTCCTTCCGAGGTTTTAGTACCGATTTTGTGACCGACTATTTGTAGGACGTGTGCGTTGCAACATAGAATTACGTTACCATACGTTTAATTTTCACCGACTAAAAGATCGGTCACCGATTATCGGACGCGGGCGAGGGTTCATAGTAGGGCCTGCCAGCCGTCACCTGTCAGTCACGAGAGTGCCGCCCATGTGTCGCAGCTGCTACGCAAACTATCTCCTCACAATACAATTCCATTATGGGATTAAACTGACAAGAGCTACAGCCACATGTTACATAACACTCACGGCAATGTAACACTCCCACGAATCACTAAGCTTATATGGATACAACAGAATAATAAGCACATTGACAATCACAGATATTCGTTTATTTACATCACATATATGTGTAGGGTAAATGAGCAGATAACTCGATGGGTTAAAGGCGAGAAGTCGTGGTTCAATCCCCCATAGCTCATTTAGAGTACTGACGTGAACCATTACCTAACTCAAGCGTATTGGCTATCTAGGTGGGTTAACAGGACATGATAATAATTTGTAAATTTTACTTTTTATTTTCAAGTGCCAATTGCTTGTAAAATACAGTGAAAAAGCCGCCCGGATTGCGGAAGACCCAGATTCGATTCCTGGCTGGGTCGGGTGGGCGTTTAATTTTTTCACTATATTTTATAAAATTTTATGAATATTAAAAAAAACAAAAAAACCGCCTGCGTGTTATGTATGATGTTGCATAAAATTTCGAAGGACTACCGTATTGATAAATTTAATTGTATACAGTACTATGTTTGATATTGTTTCGATTTATTTCGTTGGCTTTATATAAAATGATAATCAGGACATACTTTTTTGAAATCCTTGTGTTGAGCTCTCTAATTTGGTACCCATGTTGTAGTATTCGAAAAAAAAATAATTGTTTTTCACCAAGTCCAATGTTGTCGCACAGCCACCATGTTTGTGTTTTTTTAACGTCACCTATCTAAGAACACTTGGGCAGCTAAGACGAATCTAATGATACCTCAATTATTTAAATCCGTTCAGTGGTTCTGAAGATATGAAGTGATAAAGAATATTACATACATACATACACACAAGACACGCGCGAAAAACAGTACCCTTCGTTTGCAGACGGGTAAAAATTGTCTAAAAAAAAAACAAAGTTAAAATATACGAGTATAATCCTACTAATATTATAAACGCGAAAGTTTGTAAGTATGGATGGATGTTTGTTACTCTTTCACGTAAAAACTACCGAATGGATATTAATGAAACTTTCCCCATATTCAGACCATGACCCAGACCAGCATATAGGATACTTATTTTTATTTTTTAATGTATTATTCGCGAACGAAGTCGCGGGCAACAACTAGTAATAATAAAAAATAAGATAAGTAAGCAAGAGCTGACCACTGGCGGCACCCATAAACGAGTATGACATAATCAGCCATTGCTTCACCCAACCATATCATAGGGAATGTAACGACCCGACGCACATTTGTCTCATGTGTAAAGAATGTTCCGACGTGAAAGAGTCTATGCGCGCGTTGCTCGAGCGCGGTATTTATTAAGCTTACATACTGGGTTCTCCTTATTGTGTGTCATCAATCTCAGTAATTCTCGTAGGATTACTGGCCACGTCTACATTGTATACTAAAAACAAGCCCACTCCAAGTACCGAAACTAAAAGAATGGTTAATGTTCATGATTTTAATATCCACTGTTTCAGTATGTTGTTTGCGTATCGGGAAGTTTCGGCAAAGTAAATATTTACGCGATTTTTACGTGTTATAAAACAGCCGATGAGCTGATGATGTATTGCTTCCAGTTTTAATATTGTATTGTTGCCGCATCTTTGCATATCTGCAAGGTATTTCATCCATCACCCATAGACACAGGTTGTGTCACGGTCCTAAAGATATCAAGACTCCTCGGAGGAGATTGGTAGCGCAGTGGTTAACGTGCCTGGTTTGCGATTCCCGATCCGATCCGAACCCTCGGAGAATGTAGTAGGGCACGGAGACACGCACTAGCGCGTGATGCCGTTCCCTCTAGAAAACCTCCGAAGGTGATTCGTTTCACACGGCTTGAGGAACCCTTTAAGTTTCTCGCCGCCCCTAAAAAAGCCAGGTGAAGCCGAAAATGCCGTCTGAGGCTATCAGCATACTCTCTCCACAAAAAAAGGGCTGTGCGATTGCTAAGGTTTAACAACCTTCGTTAAGGCCGGTCATCGGATGGGTGGTCAAAAATGTAAAATCTCGAGCTACTCTGGCCTTGGGAGGGCACGTAAAGCTGTTGGTTCTGGATGGATTTCTGGATTTTTTTTTATATTAATAGGAGGCAAACGAGCAGGCAGGTCACCCGGAAAGTAATCACCGCCGCCCATGGACACCCGCAAAACCAAAGTAATCGCAGATGCGTTGCCGGCCTTGAGGAAGGAGTTGGATCTTGATGAAGGAGTAGGAATTGGGAGGGGGGAGGGGTGAGAGATGGGCCTTCGGTACTTTCACTCACCGGACGAAACACAACAGTAACGAGTGCCATTGTTTCACGCCGATATTCTGCGAGAGGGTGGTGGTATTACGCCGGGCGAGCCGGCCCATTTCGTGCTGCAACGCAGCGTGGCTCTACCACTCAGACAGTGTCACTCATTTAGCACCACCTAGGGGTCACGTGTAGGGTCTCAAGGGTAAACCTACGGACGCGAGTAACTTTAACCCCCAGTTGTTTAAGAGCTCAAGGTGCTACACAGCTACACTGCTATAAGAGCTCAAGGTAAGCCAGCTGTACAAACGCTGTGCGCATTACATTTTAAAACTAAAGTGCTGTTCCGTTTGTCGCACAAATTTTTTTTCGCGCGTTTTCAGGCAACTATAACCTTTATATTTATTTATTTATTTTTCACACATACAATTACCACTACAGGATGTTTTCCCTACGGCAAAGTAGCAACACAACATATTGTTTAATTATTTTGTTTATAACATATAACTTTAAAAGGCGGATCTTGTGAATGAACTCAAATTACATGAAAAAAGGTCGACAATTTCTGCAAGTAGGTTCAGTGTGCGCAGTGCCCGCGACAAAGGCGACTTGTTCAGTAAATGTGTTCTGCCAGACGGCACCGCCAGCAACCGACGCTTTCGACGTCTACCGACATAAGTTAATGGCGAGTTGCACCACGACTTACGTTTTGCTAATACATCAAAAGAGTTTTGAATTCTGTTTTTATATTTTTAAGTTAGAGGTACCAGGTTTGCTTCTCGCGGGGAATCCTGTCGAGGGTTCGATTGGTGATAAAGATTGTTTTAAGTCTACCGAGCTAAATGGTGGCAGTTTTCTATCTAACACCATCTTATATAAGTCTGTTTTTAAAACAACAATGATTGTAGATTTTTTCGTATTGTTTCCTAGAGTTAGACATAAAATTGCGAGTTCCTAAGTAGTTGGGGATTTTTGGTGACTGGTCTTATTCTTCCTTATTCATTCATCGGAGAATAGAACTGGTAGTCATCATCACCAGTTCATTGTCAAATCTCCAATACTAGGCCTTCTCTAATGATGGAAACAACACAGCGAGAACGGGCCATAAACCACCACGCGGCCCCAGTGCGGTGCGGTGGTTGTTAACGACTGCTAATGCGGCCAACGGCTTAACGTGCCTTCCAAGGCACGATAAAGTTAGAGATGATAAAATTTTGGTCATCCATCCTATGACTGGCCTTTGCGAAACTTCTGCAATCGCAGACCAAGCGCGTTGACCGCAGCACCATCGAGCTTTTCGTAGTGATAATATAATTAGTAATCACAAACCTACAGAGGCGGTTTATTCTGAGATTATGTGTAGTCATCAGTTACGTAGTAACATGCTGGTTTCTAAACTCAGCGGTTTACGGCGGGTGTTAGGGCAACTTTGTCGATTCAGACCGGTAAAGTTTATCCGGGCAATGTAAGGATCCGTTCACAATTAGCGAACGTACACGCTGATGATAAAAAGTACACCTTTGTTATACCTACGTATAGGGAGTGAGTTATTATTATTATTTTCTGCACCGCCACCGGCGCGCGGTGCAGAAAATAATAATAATAAACATACAAACATTTACTTAAAAACCAAACCATATACAGACACAAATACAAAAACTCCTAACACATACAAAACAATTACATTCAAAACAAAAGAAAGACAGAAAAAAAAAAGAAAAAAAACACAAATGTTGGCAGAAAGACAAAGACTCCTTAGCCATTGCAATTGTGTATAATCAAATAAATACAACAACTGTCTATACGTGAAGTTCTTGTCTAGGATAAAGATGAAGTTCCTAATTAATGCTACGTGGCGCCACGCGGCACCATTTATGCCACGTCTTAATGCAATAAACAAGTGAAGTGCTTTAAATAAAAATAATCGTAGAACGAGTAACAACTTCTTAACACTTCAACGTACTGACTGACTTATTATTCCCAACTTGTTGTTACCCGAGACTTCGTTCGCGAAAACTACACTATCCCACAAGAACCTGTTACTGGGATAAAAGTATCCTATATCCTAGTTTCATCCAAATCCGTTCAGCCATTTTCACGTGGTGCGCGGTCAAATAAACAGACAAACAGATAAACAGACAAAAAATCAAAAAACTGTTGGAACGTGTTCTGTTATCGATTCTAAGTATCCCCAGCCAACTTTTTCAGACAGACTTTCGACCCTCTAGCTTTATTATAGATCGTGTAGATTGTGTCGATCGTGATCGTGTAGACTATAAGACTTGATGTTTAATATTCCCTCAGGATCTTAACAGGTACATGAATCCAATAAAATAGTATTGGCTTTATAAACACGCTTGCAAAATGCGGGTCAGTGATCACAAACCCAGGCTATGCATCAAAAATCTGTAATACACTTTTCCCGACCCGATAATTGAAATCCCAAGCCGAGCGTTTTGCCACTCAGCCGCCAATCCATCATGTCGTAAAGTTGAATGACGTAAAAATAAACCTTTTACCTACTTGAGCGTAATGTTTTGCCATGCAAGACTAATGCTTCAATACATATATTTAAGTACCTATTATCTGACAGAGACTGTCTGCATATAACACCGTAGTAAAACAACTAAGTAGCAAAGATTAGAGCGGCAATTTCGGATGCTTGCGTCATAAAGTAACAAAGTAAGGGTTGCTCCACAATGAAAGTTTGGCCCTGACGCTTGTCATGTCATATCTGAAGTTGTGAAACGATTGTAGCAGCTTATTCACAGCTTATTTTCGACATGCAAAAATATATGAAAAATATTTGATATTTCAGTTTTGATCTTTGTTTGAGAAGGATGTTTGTGTCGTGGGCTGTATATTCGGATGTCGATAAACGACGTTTGTGAAGTCGGTGGCTGGACGGGTACTCTAATAGTATTGTATAGTGCTTACCAGAGATTTCTAAGACACATTTTAAGTGTGAGTTGAGACCGTTTTCTGAATATTTATTAAACATTTTGACTAGTTGTTTTCAATCTTAGAATTATGTTTGTAGCATTGTTGTCTTCGGACAGCTTAGAGATAAGATGTCTGTTATTATAATTGTCATTAAAAAATTGACTTTAACTGTATATGTAAATTAGTGTGACTTCAAGATGACAGTCATCATCATCATCAGCCTGCACTGCTGGACATAGGCCTCTCCAATTGCACGCCACTGAGCACGTCTGCGGCTTCTCTCACGCAACAAACAATAACAATATAGGTATATAATCTACTCAACTTCACTTTTATGCAGTATATCTACAAATCGTAGCCACCGCGTGTCAGAAGTCAACAAAAATTCGTATTCACAAGTCATAAATAAAACACGATCCCTAAAACCTTCAGCTGGCTAGAACAGAGCAACTTTTATTTACGAGCGCTCACACAAAGGATGGCTTGTCACGTCACCGTACGTACCACAAAAAAAAACAGTTAAAAAGGGGAGCACGATACGAAAACGTAAAATTTTCACACTTTCGCAAGGGCCGGTGACCAAACTCGATGGCGCATAAGTTAACCCGACTGGTCCGCGATTGCTAAGATAAAACATTTTTAGCAAAGGCTGGTCAACGAACGGGCGACCAAAATTTTATCATCACGGGACCAACGTGCTTCGGAAGGCACGTAAAGGCAAAAGCCGTTGGTCCCGACAGCATTAGCAGTCGTCAACAAGCACTGCACCGCACTGGGCCCGCATGATGGTTTATGGCCTGTTCTCACTAACCATCCATAGGAAAGACCCGTACCCCAACAGTGGGGACATAAAATAGCTCACTAGCCAGCTGGTGGTGATAAGACATTATGCAAAAAAAAATAAAGTCTTTTTAATTGTTACAACCGAAATAAACTTGCTAATCTTGTTTCTAACCTAATAAAGTGGTGAATTCGTAAAGAGAAAATGGCGCATGCATTTCTTTTGTTTATTCAAAGATGGCCGTCTGTCACGTAACTGCGCAGCCATAAAACTATACGTGATGGCCACTAGCTGCGGCCGTGCAGTTTCAGACAAGATTTAGCTGGCCAAAAGTTTAGGAGTCTCCCGGGAAATTAAATTTTAAAAATATTATGGCATTTTGCATTTACGACGACGCAAGTACCTAGAAATGACATTTAATAAATTATTATGAGGTAACAACCACGCGAGCCCAGTGCGGATTGGTGGTTGTTAACGACTACTAATGCAGCTGGGACCAACGTTGTTACTTGGCTTCCGAAGCACGGAGGAGCTATGCTATGCTAATGCTATCTACTTTAATAAATAAGTTTTGGTGCAACCATAATCCTACACAATCCAACGGCAAACGCACGTTCCAAGCCACATCTGTACTAGAGTGCGGTCATACCGGTATTAATTTACCGGTATCGGCATTCCGTTGCCGGCAACGAATGAACCGGTTATATTTATCAACAGCATTAACTGGATATATCCGTTAAATAATATCAGCGAGTGCGGGAGTCGGCTGGAAGTTGTGCTGACTTTCGTTTTAATGAAAAGTTCAGTTAGGGCTGCCCGCGCATGTTCGGCTTTTTGTAGGAACGATATCAGCTATTTTGAATAGGTAATATCGTAAAAGTAATTTAAATAACTCTTTTGTTGATCAGTCAAAACAAACTAAATGTAAACGTAATTGTTAATTTCCATTTAAAAATAGTCTTATTGCCTTATTATTTTACTGTTTAGTAGTAGTACTTTTATTCGATTTTTACAAAACACAATCGAAGTACGGTACTTTGCAAGCCAATTTAACATTCGTAATTAAATTTGTTTTCAAAAAGCTTGCTTAAAATTATAGCGAGTATATTCAGTACGAAAAATGTGTCACCAGTTCAAAAACCCAACAGCCTAAAACAATAACTCTGTCCACACGCAACTTTCTACATCGACAATATAGGCCGTGGATTACCCGACGGTCCCACGGGATAGTTTTAAAGCTAGTTTGGATATATACCCACAATATATACAACGTACAAGTGTAACAAAAAGGTGTGGTCAAAATGAAAAGATCCAAAGCGTATCCGATCTTTAATTTGTCATGCAATTCTACATTAAATATTATTATTTATATTAGTGAAGTCACGCGCGTCAGGCACGCATTAGCAAGCAGCAGTGATCATAAATTAAAGACACACACACACACACACACACAGACAGAGAGAGAGAGATAGTACACAGAGGTTATTAAACCACTAGGGCTGTGACTTGTTTATTTTGATGTGACGTCACAATAGAAATATATAATAAAAAACTGCATCACCAAATTTAAATGAAGGTGTACAAGCTACTAACTAATTATGAGACGACCAACACCTCAGTCTCCCTGTGACCACGTCGTCACGTCGTCGTCGTGAAACGTCAGGATAAACATTAATTAAAACTAATGTGTAAAATAAACGCGAGTAGATAGATCCGTAAAAGTTGTTTCATTTCAATGCATCACCAATTTGAGTTAATAATTATTTTTATAATATAATTCTTCTGAAAGTGTGTTTGTCACCTAACTTCTCCTAAACGGCTGGAACAATTTGGATGAAATTGTGTGTGTGTATTTCGATGGGTTCCTGGATGGTTTGAAAACACAATTGGGCCCGGTAGGTGGCGCTGTAATACGGGTGCAACTCACTCAAGCGGACGAAGTCGCGAGCGGGCCAAGTACCTTTGCATACAGGATCTAGATCGGATAAACATTGGATCTTTTAATACTTACCACATCTTTCTGTTATACGTTGTATAAAGTCGTCATCTATCCCCTATTTTTTAATTATTAAAGGAAAATACGGTCAAGCAAGTAAAAGTAAATTTTCATATAGAGATATCCATATAAACTCATGTTTAGCTAACAATACACAGTTCTCATGATACGAACAAACAACAATCCGTCAATGGCCTGCCAAAGCACAGTGTTTTTATTTTCCGGGACAAAGAATCACTGATTTCGCAATGAAATTAACGAACCAATTAAAACGACTCAAGTATCGGGAACAAATACGCATTAAACTTGCCTCCGATAACCATGACGAGCCGAAACTGAAAACGATTCAGTATAAGGCTGCTCGCTCACGTACGATAATCGGTGAACGACTCTTCCTCAGTCGGTGAGTGAAAACGAAGCAAACAGTTAAATATAAAAACGCACACGTCTTAAACTAGCTTATACCTAAAAGTCACTCGTAAAAATGTCACTTGTACTTGTAATTGCAAATTTCTTCAATAGACATTAAACTTTATGACTTCGGCATATGGTTAAACATTTAACTCGTCATTGAACTCGTCTGTACATCCCAATCGACTCGATTGTAGGTGTAGAATGTAACGTTGGAAAAGGTGTGCGCTAACGCAGATAGATAGCCGACACTGTACACAAATTAGACAAAACAAAAAATAACAGTCACTCCTTCGAAATGAAACAACTTTTACGGATCTACTCGCGTTTATTTTACACATTAGTTTTAATTAATGTTTATCCTGACGTTTCGAACCCTTTGCAGGGTCCGTGGTCACAGTCACTCCTTCGCTAAACAGTAAAATAATAAGGCAATAAGACTCGTTGATTCGTTGCCGGCAACGAATGAACCGGTTATATTTATCAACAGCATTAACTGGATATATCCGTTAAATAATATCAGCGAGTGCGGGAGTCGGCTGGAAGTTGTGCTGACTTTCGTTTTAATGAAAAGTTCAGTTAGGGCTGCCCGCGCATGTTCGGCTTTTTGTAGGAACGATATCAGCTATTTTGAATAGGTAATATCGTAAAAGTAATTTAAATAACTCTTTTGTTGATCAGTCAAAACAAACTAAATGTAAACGTAATTGTTAATTTCCATTTAAAAATAGTCTTATTGCCTTATTATTTTACTGTTTAGCGAAGGAGTGACTGTGACCACGGACCCTGCAAAGGGTTCGAAACGTCAGGATAAACATTAATTAAAACTAATGTGTAAAATAAACGCGAGTAGATCCGTAAAAGTTGTTTCATTTCGAAGGAGTGACTGTTATTTTTTGTTTTGTCTAATTTGTGTACAGTGTCGGCTATCTATCTGCATTAGCGCACACCTTTTCCAACGTTACATTCTACACCTACAATCGAGTCGATTGGGATGTACAGACGAGTTCAATGACGAGTTAAATGTTTAACCATATGCCGAAGTCATAAAGTTTAATGTCTATTGAAGAAATTTGCAATTACAAGTACAAGTGACATTTTTACGAGTGACTTTTAGGTATAAGCTAGTTTAAGACGTGTGCGTTTTTATATTTAACTGTTTGCTTCGTTTTCACTCACCGACTGAGGAAGAGTCGTTCACCGATTATCGTACGTGAGCGAGCAGCCTTATACTGAATCGTTTTCAGTTTCGGCTCGTCATGGTTATCGGAGGCAAGTTTAATGCGTATTTGTTCCCGATACTTGAGTCGTTTTAATTGGTTCGTTAATTTCATTGCGAAATCAGTGATTCTTTGTCCCGGAAAATAAAAACACTGTGCTTTGGCAGGCCATTGACGGATTGTTGTTTGTTCGTATCATGAGAACTGTGTATTGTTAGCTAAACATGAGTTTATATGGATATCTCTATATGAAAATTTACTTTTACTTGCTTGACCGTATTTTCCTTTAATAATTAAAAAATAGGGGATAGATGACGACTTTATACAACGTATAACAGAAAGATGTGGTAAGTATTAAAAGATCCAATGTTTATCCGATCTAGATCCTGTATGCAAAGGTACTTGGCCCGCTCGCGACTTCGTCCGCTTGAGTGAGTTGCACCCGTATTACAGCGCCACCTACCGGGCCCAATTGTGTTTTCAAACCATCCAGGAACCCATCGAAATACACACACACAATTTCATCCAAATTGTTCCAGCCGTTTAGGAGAAGTTAGGTGACAAACACACTTTCAGAAGAATTATATTATAAAAATAATTATTAACTCAAATTGGTGATGCATTGAAATGAAACAACTTTTACGGATCTATCTACTCGCGTTTATTTTACACATTAGTTTTAATTAATGTTTATCCTGACGTTTCACGACGACGACGTGACGACGTGGTCACAGGGAGACTGAGGTGTTGGTCGTCTCATAATTAGTTAGTAGCTTGTACACCTTCATTTAAATTTGGTGATGCAGTTTTTTATTATATATTTCTATTGTGACGTCACATCAAAATAAACAAGTCACAGCCCTAGTGGTTTAATAACCTCTGTGTACTATCTCTCTCTCTCTGTCTGTGTGTGTGTGTGTGTGTGTGTCTTTAATTTATGATCACTGCTGCTTGCTAATGCGTGCCTGACGCGCGTGACTTCACTAATATAAATAATAATATTTAATGTAGAATTGCATGACAAATTAAAGATCGGATACGCTTTGGATCTTTTCATTTTGACCACACCTTTTTGTTACACTTGTACGTTGTATATATTGTGGGTATATATCCAAACTAGCTTTAAAACTATCCCGTGGGACCGTCGGGTAATCCACGGCCTATATTGTCGATGTAGAAAGTTGCGTGTGGACAGAGTTATTGTTTTAGGCTGTTGGGTTTTTGAACTGGTGACACATTTTTCGTACTGAATATACTCGCTATAATTTTAAGCAAGCTTTTTGAAAACAAATTTAATTACGAATGTTAAATTGGCTTGCAAAGTACCGTACTTCGATTGTGTTTTGTAAAAATCGAATAATTTATTTCGTTAACAGTCTAATACAAGAATAGAAAGTTGGAGCTTCCATAGCCTTGCTGTGATAGCAAACATTGCTCTTCTATACATGTTTGTCATTAGCTATTTCAGTGACCAACCCGCACTGGGCCTACGTGGTGGTTTAAGGCCCGATCTCCCTGTGGTGTTTCCTTCCAAAGGGAAGGTTCGTGCCCCAGCTTTGGGGCAAAGAAATGAGCTGATGCTGATGATTCCAGTGACAACTATTTTGCAATTTGCGTACGTTAAGGTTCATTAGTTATACTTGTAATACTAATAAAATAGAAATTAGACCGATATATGGCTTCGTTATTCAGCGGCAATACCTTTAGAAAGTAACCAAATAAGAAAACAACTCTTTGATTCGTGCACGTATTTCTGACCACTGGCAATATTATTGAAGATGTATCTTTGTAGTTTAGCCCGCGTAGCATTCGGTCAATCACAAAGGTCTTTATCAGAACTTAGTACATGACCGGAATACAAAACAGCCTCTCAGTCAGCTTGCCCAACTTTATCGCCCCTCTTCGTTAACCTATGAAAATTTGTTAAGTTTATTTATTCAACTAAACTTAAGAAAAGTGCTTTTGAATATCATCATCATCATCATCATCATCAGCTCATTTTATGTCCCCACTTAAATGGCACTTTTATGGCACGAGCTTTCCCTATGGATGGATAGGGAGAATGGGCCATTAACCACTCAAATTCAAATTCAAATTCAAATTCAAATTCAAAATCATTTATTCAGTTTAGGCTCTTGTGAATGTCACTATGCCATTGGTTCGTAAGTGTAGACTTACGAGACCCTGAGTAGTCACACAGTAGTTACCAAGAGTAGTCTGGGCGGGAGATCTTGTATTGAGAAGAACCAGCAAGAAACTGCAGCAGCTGTCCAGCTCTTTTCTCCCTTACAGCAGCATACCCTATCATAGCAGGACACTTACCATCACAAATAAACACATAAAAATATAGAAGACAACCACATGCAACTAAGTTAACAAATTTACCTCAGGTAAACGTTTAAATTTCCACAATGTCATACAGTACCACTACAGTACTCTAATAAAAGTCAACAATTGTTTAAGAAAAACAATGTCAAACTATAATGATTAATACTAAAAATAAGATAAGTATGCAAGAGCAGACCAGCCTCCACAGGCGGCACCCGTTCACGAGTATGACATATGAATCAGGTATATAAGGTTGAACCTTATATACTTAAATGAAAACTATTTATTTTTGTTACATTGTTGTCCGTAATAAATACCACTGTGGATACTGTTTGATATGTTAGAACTTTGTACACAGTACTAAATTCTTTTTCTAATAATGATGATATTATATCTAATATAACAAGGGTAAATAACCAACCCTTGTTAAATATACCCCGTATTCTGTTATTCATTCAGCGAATGTTAGAAATACATTCTCCAACTATCTGAGACCGGTTGTCCAACTTATAAATATGGCTCCACACCCGAGAATAGGCAGAGATACTTCGCAAACTGTTTACTTACATATCATCATCATCATTATCATCATTAGCCTATTCTAGCCCACTGCTGGACATAGGCCTCTCCGAGTGCACGCCACAAACTGTTCACTTACATATCCCCACGCTTAAATATTATTCTGGTAAGGTAATAGTTTTTCCCGAGAAGCTCGATGGTGCAATGATTAACGCGCTTGGTCTATGTTTGCCGTAGTTAAGCAACTTTCGCAAAGGCTGGTCATTGGATGGGTGACCAAAAATGTTGATCCCGGCTACATTAGCGATCGCTAACAACCACCGCCCTGCACTAGGCCCGCGTGATGGTTTATGACTCAGAACGAGTCATAAACCATCACGCGGGCCCTGTGGTGTTACCATCCATAGCGAAGGCTCGTGCCCCAACATGGGTTGTAAAATGTTGACTATGGTTCCTCTTTTACGCAACAACACGTGTTCGATCTTTGTTCGTGCAAGCCGCACTCAACTGCAAAATATTTAATTATTTACCTACTTTAAATCGTCTCTGGTGAGCATCGCTAAATCCTTTACATTGTAAAATCAGTAAAATAATATCTCGTCGCGACTCAGTGGTCGGGATGTCTATTATTAGATCCCCTCGGGCGACCCCCCCACCCCCGCGGAGCCTTCAAACCCCATTCGAGTAGGGATGAGATGAGTATCGATTTGTGAACGAATTTTGGTATCTTTTTGTTCATCTGAAATGTGCACGGTGAATATTGAGTAGGCACTCTTGGGTTTACGTGGTATTTTGCAATGTTTTAATGCAGGGCAGCACTCTGCCTTCGACTTTAACAGTTCTCCAAAATATATTATTTTTGTTGCGAACAAATTACCTACAGGAGGAGCAGCTCAATGGCGCAGTGGTTAACGCACCCGGTCTGCGATTGCTGACGTTAAGCAACAATCGCAAAGGCCGGTCATCGGATGGGTGACCAAAAATTTATCATCTGGAGCTCCTCCGTCCTTCGGAAGGCACGTAAAGCCGTTGGTCCCGGCTGCGTTAGCAGTCGTTAACAACTACCGATCCGGACTGGGCCCGCGTGGTGGTTTATGGCCCGTTCTCCCTATCCATCCATAGGGAAGACTTGTGCCACAGCAGTGATGATGATGATAAAATTATCACCTAAAATAAAATTTCCACGAGCGGGATTCTGGCCTGCACCTTTGACATACTGTGTGAGGTGCTACTATACTATCGTAGCTCTGTACAACTCGCCGAAATGTACCAACACTATCCAAGATCCAACCTCATATAAAATTAAAAAATTTGTCCATACATTTGTGGTGTACGTCTTTTTAATTCGTTTGATAGACAAGATAGTCAGAAAGAGGGTTCTTTCTGTCTTAATCAAAACCATGAATTTCCAATAAAACATCGATGTCGACCCAGTAATCGTTAACCCTAACCTATAAATCGATGCTGCGTTTAAAACAAATACCTGTTTATAGCGTGTCACTGGCTAAGATGAATGCCCGATCCGAGCTAGCATTTATGGGTTGGGCGGAGTTCCACGCTAAAGGGAGTCAATTGTGTATTTCTATTAAAATACTGAATTACACTTTAAGGACCCTTAATGTATGGCTGGCAGCTTTTAATGGTTCGTCAAGTAACATCGGGCAAGTACCTACCATTAGTGAAAACATTAATATCCTATGTTGATGACGTACTTCTTAGGATCCGTTGGCTTTCAAAGTAAGATTAGATGGCGCTGATAAATATGCACGGGTTGGGTAGACCCACGATAGTATACCTTTTTTTGTGAAGGACTTTTTTTGTGGGTGATAGATACAATATTGATTTATCTTAAACAGAAATAAATGCCGGCAAGACTGACAAGCGTACAAAATATAAGCCATAAGGAAAATGTAGTATGAAATATGAGTAGCGACGCTTGGTATAATGTGTCGTATATTACCTAAGCAGTCATGAACTGGGTATCCATAACAGGCCTACGTGAGCTTGATAAAGCCATTCCAGCAACAGGTGGTACAGACGGCTGCACATCAACCTATCCAAGTCTGTCAAATTACTTCAATACATTTTCAACGTTAAGTCTTAACCATAACAGTTCAAAGTCTATTGAGGAAATTTGACAGTTCGTGGTAGGTTGATGTGCAGGCGTGTGTACCTTCACGGGAGGAAGCACACAGCTGCTGATTGAGACGCTTATAATAACTGTTCAGTTTTTACAATCTTTTATAGAGAAATTTTACTGGCAGGTTTTTGTGAATTTGGATAGATGTATGTACAGTGTATGAGGGTGGAAAACGTTCGTTCCTGCTGCCTCCAAGAAGGTTAATTGAACACCACCTACCTCTATTCGACCAGGTGGAAGATGCTCGGCTCCAGGCGTACTCGGCACGCCACAGGGTCCAGGTGGATTTCAAGGGTTAGCACGGCTAATCTAGGTTCAATAGGTCTCGGAAGAAGCACACTACGCGGCAGTGAGTCCACACACACAATACGGATGTTAGAACGTCTAACAATGAGGTTTCGACACGGTCAAAATTGAGAGGAGAGAACGTCCGTCCAGCTCAACGCGCAATGGCTACCTGCCGCAGTACGTGCGGCCAGCCGTCGAGTCAGGTTCAGTGGTGATTTACCAATCTACCCTCATTTCAACAGCAGAAATCGAACAACAACACTTAGTAAGAACTTTCCTTTAATAAGCTTTAAGGTGCAAACAATAACACATTTCTAGGCAATAAAGTTACATAAATTGACGCAACTATGCAATTAAACTTAAGATTGGATTAGCAATTATTGCGTAAAACGGAACGCTCCCGATTGAAATAAAAAGACGGTGCAAGTTATAAACTAATTATGAGACGACCAACACCTCAGTCTCCCTGCGACCACGGACCCTGCAAAGGGTTCGAACGTCAGGATAAACATTGAATTAAATTAATGTGTAAAAACAACGCGCGTTGATCCGTTAAATGTTTTATTCCAACAAAGTTACAATTAAATTCGTCTTCTAGGTATATTCACAATTTTTCAAATTAGTAAAACCATCGCGGGATACCTATAGGGGTATGATATAGAGGTTATCTAGTATACTAGCACATATACGAAGACTTTCCTCGTTTTAAAGTTGACAGCCCACGTTTAAACTGTCCCACTGCTGGGTAAAGGCCTCCATCATCGAAATTAAGTCATCAATACAATTGATGGGTAGTGGCGTAACCATCACGCTTGCCAAATGCGGGTTGAAATTAAATTAAATGAAACGAATGAAATGGAAAACATTTATTGGCATACACTACAAAATTACACGATTATAACAATAACAATACAAAACAAAAACAAAAGACAAAGTGTGGCCAAGTAGGCCCCAGCCTCAGTGCGTGCTACAGCGACCTGGAGCCGCTGCAACCCTCGTATTCTGGAGGGGCCTAAATCGGTGACGTGTCCACAAAACCAATGAGAAACCAACATATTACAATAGGGTTGGTGATCCATCACAAACCCGGGCTATGCATCGAAAAATCCGAAACTTTGCCCGCCCTAGGAATTGAACCCAGGACCTTCGGGTATCGGGCCAAGCGCTTTGCCACTCAGTCACCGAGGCGTTCTTTAAAAAAAGGCGATAGTTCTTTTGTCTTTTTTTTAAGTCGGTCTAATTTATTGTTTTCCAAAGTTTACGCGAACACTACACATTAAAATGAAACGTCAGTATAAACATTAATTAAAACTAATGTGTCAAATAAACGTGAGTAGATCCGTAAAAGTTGTTTCATTTTGGTCTAAATTTCTAAATTCTATGCCAACACTCGAGACTGTATATAAACAGCTCTCATTTACATACAGATTCACGGGAAGTCTTGGCATCAGATGTCAAGGGCCATGATGAAAGGTGGAAGGCACAAAGCCACTGGACTTCAACAATGGCCGCCGGAATCCGCCCGGGATAACGCAGGGATGACACTGCTTTGTCGGTACGGCGGAGCGCCATTGTGAATTGCTTGTGAAAGGTACATTTGCTTAGGACAGGCGGCGATATACATCCTATGCACTTATTTATGCTGTAATAAGATGGCATGCTATCATTTTCTGACACTAGTGTTAAGAACACGAAAGTTGTTCGACACAGAACTAAGGTCACCGGCATAGTTCGCAGAATCGGCACCTTGAAGTGGAAGTGGGCCGTTCATGTCTGCAGAAGGACCGATGATCGTTGGAGCAGACATGTCCTAGAGTGGAGACCGCGTTTAGGCAAACGCAGTGTAAAACGCCCTGCTGCGCGGTGGACCGACGACTTGAGAAAGATGGCGAGTGGTGGATGGATGCGGACTGCGCAGGACCGGGATATTTGGCGCTCGTTAGGGGAGGCTTACGTTCAGCGGTGGACGGCAATAGGCTGAAGAGAGTGTTAAGAAATGACAACATCATACTAAAGACAAGGTGTCTTTGTAAGTAAGGCTTAAGTTTCAGTGTCATTGCTATTTGATGATTGTCTATGTGTGTGTGTGTGTGTGTGTATAAGTAGTGTCCAAATAAAGACTTTGTGCCTTACAAATAAACAAAGAATAAGGTCCGAATAGTTATTCCGTGTTTTGTCTCTTTTAACTTTTAACCAGTGTCAAAGTAATTTTTCTTACAAGTAATACATAAATAAATATACAATATTTCCTTCCTTATACCCTCAACCTTTCGAGTATCTCAGTAAAGATGTGGGGCTTTACTAATTCCTCGGGCGGACTTCTTGAAAGAATTTGAAAAGTGAAGTTGCATTTTTGCTTCATATGCCAACACTCATGCGCACTTACGAACACTTAACGGTTAATAATCCACCATTATTTCACATTAATATTCGATATAATACAAATTTTAGCAAACAAAACAAAACCGCAGACATGACTCTTCACTTTCCCGCCAAGAAGTCGAAATGACGTTTACATGACGGGAACGAAACACGGAATAACTATTCAGAGCTTATTCTTTGTTTATTTGTGAGGCAGTTAATCTTTATCTATCTGTGGAATTAGTAAGTGTTGAAATGTTCACTGACGGGATTCGAACCTGCTCTTATTCTTCTGTTACTTTGCAAGTCAATTTGAAAAAGGAGGAGAGTGGGAGTGAGAAGATCATGGTGCAGTGGTTATTAGCAGCGCACCGCACTGGGCCCGCGTGGTGGTTATTGTGGTGGTGTTTCCGTCCATAGGGAAGGCTCGTGCCCCAGCAGCGGGGACATACGAATATAACCAACTGGTGGTGTTACAAACAGGACAAACAAAATCAATCCTTTTCTGAATTATTCTAATGTTAGTTTAGTTTAGTAGGGTGTGACTTTCAATGTAATTGGAAAATTATTTTATAAAAGGACATGATGAATTTTTCCACCACCATTAAAAATACATGTAAGCGCAGAGTAAGCTGAAGCTACTCAGGCTAATATTTTTGTCAAGTGACTCAGCTTTTACAAGTAGTCGGATCATTTATCACGGGCGTCGCTAGTGTCGCCGGCGAGCAGGGACTTGGAGATAATGGTCCCAAAGTCCCAACTTCGTTTGGAGTTGAACTTGACGTCAGAAATGCTTTTTGCTTTAAGCTTTGAGGTCCGCGAGTCACGACGTGCTGTTTGGGGCTATTCGTTTATAGGTTGGCTCGAGATTGGTCATAGATTCTAGAGCTTTGATTAAGATCTTTTTACACAGAGAGAAATAGCTAAAACGTAAAAATGGCCGTGTCATATGTATTGTGGTAAAAAGGTGGTTTTTTTTTGTGAAATAAAATCATTCTTCGCGCAAAAAAGATATGATGTATCTCCCCTAAATGTAAAAAGATAAGTTGTTGTAAAATCTTCTTACCTTTATTAATGTATGTATATTTCACCATATTTTTTTTAATATACAAAAACACGTTACGTTACGTTTTGGTACATCGGAATGCTGATCGACCAAATGTGTCTTGGGTAATGTCGTCTTTACTAATGTCAACTATATGTAAAGTTAGAAAAGCTTTACAAGTAGCTACTTTTTTTTTCTATTTTTTTAAGGGACTTTAAGCATGCCATATCAGTCCCATCATAACTAAAACTTACTACATCAAACTTATATAATTACTACTACTTAAATACCTAACTTAATTTATGTTTAAAAATAAAAGTAATATCAATCATTGACGGCTCACCAACACCATATAGCAGACAAGTTTGGCTGCATCTGATAGGGTTTGCTAAAACAGTTTGGTACCAACACTCAACGCTCAACACCTACATCAGAAGTTTTGAGGTTTAGTTGATTCGTCAATAGTTGTCGCTCTCTGTGATTTTTGGGACATTCCATCAACAAGTGTTGCACACCCTCCAGTTTATCACATACCTCACAGTTCGGGGAATCGGATTTCGGACAGTAGCTTCTGTTATGCCTTACATTTAAATAGCCTTTAATCTCTAAATAGAAATGAACTCAAACAGTTGAGCACTCTTATTTTGTTACAAATACGACCGTGCTCATATTATACGAGTATTGTCGAGCTCGCTTGTTAGGACGACAAATGCCTGACATTTTCGTGAAACTCAATACCCACTCAAATTTTAATCACCCCAGCAGAGAATGTTACAATCTACTGTTACTCCTAGCTATGACTAAGGAGCGCGGAGTTACGTACCGCGAAATTCCTTTAAACCAACTTCCACTTTCCGAGAACTTAGAGTGCGGTAGGGATGTGATTTTATCGATGTTTTTTTAATAACGATTAGAATGTTTTGCTATTATAAATTAAGTAATTATTTTTTATTCACAACTGTGAAAGCGTTGTCCTTTATTACGCTTAGTTTTATTACGCTTGAAGTTAGGCTAGACCGAAGGTGGAAGCTCACTTTAACTAGAAGCTTCAACTACTGGCTATATTATCTGTTGAAACAAGAATGCCACCAACTCAATAAGATTTTTAAGCATGGGCATTTCGGCTACTTAAATTTTTTACTTGAATGCTAGAAATCATGGTCAACCCCTATAGCTCCGTTAGACTACGACGTGAACCAGCGAATTAGCTTTCTGGATGAGTGAATATGTTAACATAATACACTTTAAACAAAGTAGAAGTTAGTATAGCTAGCCAGGTAAACAACAACATACAGGTATTCAACAACATACCACCAATCAAACCGCACTCAATAACATATACTCCTTAAATTAAATCGAACCCGGGTCCTTTGGGTCTGACTACAGAGACAATATCGATAAAGTAGGTCACATCCCTAAGCAACCGCAGGCTTTGTCACACGTCAGTCAAGTGTTTTCAGAACAAAACCTATTGGAAAAGTTGCCTAGCCTTCACAACATGGCGGTTCAAGTTAAAAGGCAATGGGGCACAGCGATCCTGATACTTGGATATACTCCAGCTTTTTAAATTAGAAAACGCTTTATAATTGTCTATTTTTATTATAGGGGAAGCTTGAACAGGAGCTCTATGGCACAGTGGTTACGGCGCTCAGTCTGCGATTGCTGAAGTGAAGCAACTATCGCAAATCCGATCATCGGATCGATGACCAAAATTTTTTTTGAACTAATCCATGCTTCAGACACATAAAGCCATAAAAAAAAAATAAAAAAAAAATAAAAATCATTTATTATCAGACAAAGTAGTCCATAGATTGTTAGTACAAATTAATTAATCTTAAAAACTATGTTAGTCTCACATATACTATGGGAATAAAAATGCATAATTGTACAAAAAACAAAAACAAAAACAGACCCTGTGTGTAGCTCACCGGCCAACACAACGAATGTGCAAGTCCGTGAACCGCCCGAACACTGCTGCGTCCATTCTGTCAGCTATCATCTTCAGGATCCCATTGGAGCTCCCCCGCAACCTTTGCACTATCGAGGCACTCTTTTTGCGCATGATGGCGTAGAAGTCATCAACACCAGCATCCGCAAACATACCCGATGCGCTGCAGTAGCGCGGGAGCCTCAATAGGGCCCTGAAGGCACATAAAGCCCGTTAGTCCCGGCTGCATTAGCAGTCGGCACTGAGTCGGCATGGTGGTGTATGGTCCGTTGTCCCTGTGGTGTTTCTATCCATAGGGAAGGCTCGTGCCCCAGCAGAGGGGATATAAAAATGATCTGTTGATGACGATGTAGGGCCGCGGATGACGGTGGGGCTATAATGCGTAATTTACAACGATCACATCAGTTAAGCTACCTTGGCCGTGGTTGATATCGGGAGAAATCACAAAAAAATATTCGGATGACAAGTTTGGCCATAGGTGTATGCAATTATTTTGCCTTATGCCTTTATTTATTGATAGAACCCGTTCCCAAGCGATTTCTATAAAATAGTGTTGTCTCCATGGCTGTCCACCTTCCCTTCTTATACTGTCCCGGTTCTTATACCAATATGTCTCTATATCTAGTATCCTTCAAACTGAAACACAATAATGGAATATTGCTGTTTGTCGGCAGAAATAGTTGTTAGGATAGTCGCCAAATCTGTTCTGTTCACGTCTTATGTAATCTCCTCAGCGTAGCTTATGTGTATACGTGATGGGAGTAAGGCCAAGTTAATAGTCTGACGTTATTATCGAAATTTAACGACAAAACCTTGCGTTCAAGCAATATTGTCTTTCGGCTAACGACTGACGTCTTTAGTGAAAAGATTTCTATTTTCTTATAATTCTTTAAGTTACATAATAGTATTATACACTATTGCAACATCACCATCAACATCACCATCATCATCACCAGCTCATTTTATATTCCCACTGCTGGGGCACGAGCCTTTACTATGGATGGACAGAGAGAACGGGCCAAAACCACCGCGCGGGCCCAGTGCGCAAGTGCGCATAGGTGGTTGTTAACGACTGCTAATGCAGCTAGGACCAACGGCTTTACGTGCCTTCCAAAGCACGGAAGAGCTCGAAATGATACGTTTTTGGTCACCCATCCTATAACCGGCCTTTACAAAAGTGTATTAACCACTGCGCCATCGAGCTCCTCATTATTGCAAAATATAAGTATGTAATTAAATGTTACAATGTGGCGGTTTTATTTCTTAGCGACCTTGGCGTAGACTAGAATCGGAGCTGCGAACGATACAAATAAATAAAAAAATAACAAAAACACTCATACATACACGCCCTTCTCCCAAAATGCGGTAGACAGAGCTTCAAAATCATTAATTTTATGTAAACTTATCATTAGTAGTGTCTAACATTTAGCATTTAGCATAAACAAAGTATATTAATATAGATATTAATATGCGATACTATAATTTATCGGAACTCTGGTTGGAGTTCTATCATTTGTCGTCCGAATAATAACTTCAAAATCACATAATTCTCCATAAATAAGTTAACTGAATAATTTGGCAGCTCAAGTGAGCCTCCCAGATGCCGCGGAGGAGGCCTGGCAGCCCGTAACAAAAACGTGAGTATTGCAGACTCCCACTTCCGGTCTCTCCAAACTGTATTGTTTGAGAAGGGAAAGAGAATCGATTCTTAAAGAAAAGTAATTTCGTTCGGAATCTCTTTTGAGTTGCCTATGTAGTATATAGGTATTATTATGAGGATATATTGTTTCTTAAAGTATATAGGTACTGTAGGTAAATAATAGGAAAGGTATTAAGTACTCGTTCTTCGCGGCTAATTCTGGATCGTTAAGCCGTTCATACCACGAGCTGTTCGGACCACGGTATAAATGGCCTAAAGGGGCTTCCTTTAAGAAGTGGGCGATTCGAACCAAAGATTTATTATTATTACTTAATCTTGACCAGTTGTGTAATAAAAAGCTACTGATGTGCAGGGTCAACTGACACAAGTCAGAAGTCGAAATTCAACCGCAATGTACAAAATATACAGTGTAATGTGTGTAACTTTAACTGCACCAAATCTCAAACTCCTCCGTGCGCGCAATGTACACGTTGAAAAAGGAACACGAAATTTTCGCTTCACTATATAAAAGATAGATGACGTAGAAATTGACATTGAATAAGGCTCCTTTGGCGTACAATGTAAAAGTTTGCTGGGGTTTTATAATAGCAATAATAACAAGAACATAATAAAATTGGAAATGCACCTGACCCATAAAGACACAGACTGTGCGGATCCAAATCCCGCTTGTGGAAATTTATTCAACACCTTTCCAACGATTTGATCGCCGAAAAAATTGCGAAAATATAGTATGGCCCAAAGCAAATTGACCTCCACGAAATTCGGATTGTAGGAACGGAAAAAAGTGAGGAATTTATCGCGGCCTTCCCGCCGGAGCGGCCGGGCATCAAAGCCGGCGCCCTCCGATATAATAGAAGTTTTTAAGCTCAATGGAGTCCTAGTGACCCGTTGTGTAATAAAGCTATTGACGTGCGGGGTCATCTGACATAAGTATTATCTTTCACATCTAATATTTATACTTATAACTCGACGTTAACATTGACTTACAAAGTATGAGGTCATCATCTGCTCACTTTTATGTCCCCACTTCTGGGGCACGAGCCTTCCCTATTGATGGTTAGGACGAACGGGCCATAAACCACCACGCGGGCCCAGTGCGGAATGGTGGTTGTTAACGACTGCCAATGCAGCTAGGACCAACGGCTTTACATGCCTTCCGAAGCACGGAGTAGCTCGAGATGATAAAATTTGTGGTCACCCATCACCATTATAAAAGTTATATACAAAGTAAAATACAACAAAATATCATACAAAAATACAACTTTTATAAAAACCTAAATATAATAATTATTATTATTATTATTATTGATAGTGCACCTGACCCGTTATGCCAGACGGTGCTGGTCAAAATGTGGAAATATATTCAAAAATGAATTCGGAGTCAATTTGGCGAAAATATGATATGGACCAAAACGAATCGACGTCAACGAAATTTGGATTGTGGTCACGAAAAAAAGTGAGGAATCCATTGCGGCCTGTTGGGGCGGCCGGGCATCAAAGCCGGCGCCCCCCGATATAATAGAAGTTTTTAAGCTCAATGGAATCCGCTATGAGCGCCCGACCGGCTATTTTGCTGCTTTTTGGTGATGATACTTTTTCGGAGAGCGTGCTGTTGATTTAAACTTAAATTAAAAGCAAACAAGCTTTTCAATAGTGCCAGAGCTAAGGGACAAGTGTGGCTCTCAAGTCAAATACTCATATAGGTACTCAAGCACGCAATTCAGAGTTCAGATTTCAGGGGAATGTGTGGATAGTTAAAGTACAAGTGTCTTCAGGTCTACTAGAGTTTATATTGCTGATGCAAATGTATTTCGTTGTATTCATGTCTAAGGAGAGTAGACTCTCGAGCCAAGCCGAGCTTACCCTAGATTAATTTAACAGTTTTAACATTTTCCTTTAGTTTGCCGTATGTCATTACTTCCCATAACGTTATCCTTATTATCGACACTGTCGTATGCGATTAATACAGTTGGTTTTATTTTAGAAGAATCAGGTCCGATTCTTAGCTAGGAAAATTTCAATGAAAATTCAGTGCAACTCAGTTGAAACGTCGGACGCAGAGGCGCAAACATTTACTAAAAAACTTATTTAAACAAATTACCTAATCATCATACTGAAGTTTGGATAAAATTATATTTATCGACAATCTTATCCATCTACACAGGACTCGGAAAATTCACCTCGTATTGTATTTAATGTAAAAAAAAATGTTATGACATTAACTTATTATAATAACAGCAAAACTTTCAAGCCACACAAACAAGTCTGCACACCGCACACCGAAAAGTAATTCACCGTTTTCCCGAACCATGCCATACAATATATCGAACAACAACAAAACCCACTTTCCCGGGATCTCGGGGCAAAACCAACAATAGGGCATTGTGCTATCACACGGGAGACACAAAGGTGTTGTGGGGGTCCCGGCAACACGTTCTCTGGGTCGACAAAACAAAATTCATAATGAGTGAGGATGCAAAGAGCACGCTTTGTCAGTTAACAAGTTGTAAGTAAATGTAAGTATTGTGTTCAGTTCGAGCGTCTTCAGTCACCTTTCTTACATAAGAAAATTAGGTATGCTTTTTGAACGTAGTGCAGAACTGAACAGTTTCCACCATTATTTCAAAGTCAAGGTCAACATTTTTTATTTAAATAAACTTACGAAAAGTGCTTTTGAATCGTGTATAATTTTTTTACCTATTACCCATTCAGGACGTCTATTTTTTAGCTGTGGAGAAGAATGGAAAAAAAAGAAAAGAAAAAAAGGAACTCCACGATAACTTACTGATTTATGTAATGTAAGAATGAATGTGTGTAAATTATGTAACATAAGTATATTAAAAGTAAATAGCCTATAACTGTCCCACTGCTGGGCAAAGGCCTCCAATTGCAATTAAGTCAACACTACAATTGATGGGTATTGGCTTCATCACCACGCTTGCTAAATTGCGGGTTGGTGATCACAAACCCGGGCTATGCATCGACAAAACCGAAACACACTTTGCCCGACCTGGGAATTGAACCCGGGACCTTCGGGTATCGGGCCGAGCGCCTTTCCACTCGGCCACCGAGGCGTAAAATAAGTAGTTTTGTTTAATCAAATTTTAAAACAAAAATAAATATAATTATTTTAAAATGGTAACTCGTTTTTACTCAACTGATCCTTGTTACTCGTAAAATTTGTAAAATAGATAGATAGATAGATAGATAAATACTTTATTGCTCACACAAATTAAAACCAAAAACAGGTACATACAAAAAATCTTAAAGCTAGCATGGGCAAAGGCGGTCTTATCGCTTTAAGCGATCTCTTCCAGACAACCTTTGGTTTAGGATCCCAAGAGGGAGATAGAGGAAGTGCGCAAATACAGTAGAATATAATAGAAACACTCGTATACCAGTACATAAAAAGACATACATAATAATAATATATAAATATAAATATAATATATAAATAATAAATACACATACATACATACATACATACATATAACACCAACAATAAAAACCTAAAACATGTTACTAGCACGTGACTGATGCAATAGATGACTGTGCAGTTTAGACTTAAAGGCGGAAAGGGTCTTAGAGTGACGGATTTCAGACGGTAGCTTATTCCAAAGACAAGTAGCTCGGATAGTAAAAGAATCCTTAAAATATCCCGACCGGGTAAAGGGAGGCTCAAGAATGTTATCCGAATTTGACCTTAGATCACGCTTGTGTTCCGCCCCAAGAAATCGGAAACACTCTTTAAGGTAAGAAGGAGTACGAGGATCAAACAGCACGTTAAAAACAAGGATGAGAATATGTTCCTCGCGACGCAACCTAATGGGAAGCCATTCAAGCCTGTTCCTGTATTCAGACACATGGTCGAACTTACGCAAACCGTAGATGAACCTGATGCAGAGATTTTGGAGACGTTGTAGCTTATCAAGTAAGTCCTCATTTAAGTCCACAAGGCAGACAGAAATAGGTATTTGTAAAAATATTAAATTCAAATGTTGATATGAATAGGAATGTGGCTAACATAGTAATTAGAGATAGTGCTTACTTAATAATATGCATAGGTCAGATACAACAACGATAGCCTAATGATAGGACGCCTAACCCGAATCAGCAGAAGGGGGTCAGAACCCGCTCGTGTACATTATCAACTCACTCCGGAATTATGAATCATCTACTCATTTTCATAATTTTAATTTTGTACATTCACAATGCTTTAAGTAATAACAAGATACAATCCTACTAGAAAAAATCAATTAGTCTCCCGAAGCTCGAGTGGGAATCGAACCCACGACCCTTAGATTACCGGTCGAATGCTTTGACCGCTGAGCTACTCGGGGTCTCGGCTAGGGTTGCCACCTTTTTTTTGTGCAAATAAAGTACAATGGTTATTTTGCTTAAATACATATTTGTCATTGCTTTTAGCAAATTTTAACAAATAATTGTTACTGCTAAATAGCTTCACAGCAACTTTTTTGTGTGTTATATGTAAAAAGAATCCCAAAGGACTAAAATATATAAATATGAATAGGGCTCCTTTGGCTTATAAAGCAAGAGTAGATAGTGCTGACTAATTTCGTCGAGTTGGGTTGAGCCACGATAGCATAGTTGGTAGTGCACCTGACCCGGCATGTCGTGGGATGCGGGTTCGAATCCCGCTCGTGGATTTTTTTCAACACTGTCTTTTTTCAAACTAAAATAGGTATGTGAAATAAAGTAATTTCGCGTAGGTACTTTATAGAGTACAATTACCCGAAATAACTTACAATACTTTAAAATAAAGTACGGGTGGCAACCCTAGCCTCGGCCTAGTTGATTTTTTATAGTAAAATTTTATCTGCTCATCTACTAGTAGCAACTGGAGAGATCGGTCCACCATTAATTAAATAAAATAATACTACAAAGAGGAGCTCGATGCGAGTGCTGAAGTTAAGCAATTTTCGCAAAGGCCGGTCTTCGGATGGGTGACTACAAATGACTCGAGCTCATCCGTGCTTCAGAAAGCACGTAAAAACGTTGGTCCCGGCTGCATTAGCAGTTGTTGTCAACCACCAATCCGCACTGGGCCCGCGTGGTGGTTTATGGCCCGTTCTCCCTATCAATCCATAGGGAAGGCTTGTGCCCCAGTAGTGGGGACATAACTGGCGATGAATAATACGAAATACCGCCTCAACTACTTTCCTTTATCTAAAATAAAAACACCGTTGTCTAACCTTAAACACCTTTTTGTCCTATAAATATATTGTTAATTAATAACCGGGTCATTGAAGACCCTTCCTCTCGGCGGGTGTGTGACATTTACGATGTTTCCACAAAAATAAGGCAAGGGCTCGCACCAATTAGCAGGAGGGCTGTGCGGGCGACAGATCAATTAACCCTGGAGCTGTAGGAGGGCTCCTAACGTGCAATAGGCCCTTATAAGGTATGCCGTTTAAGTTATGAATAACCTGCGCTGTTAAAAATCTTACTCTTCCCGAAATAATCGTTTAAATTTTTATGAAATAAAGCTGTTTATATGTATAAATGTATGTTGCAATTTGGTTACAATTAAGTATTTATTTTTTGTAAATATCGTTACTTCTATTAAATCTACAGTTGACTTACTCTCGTTGTTTTCCACAGCTAAAAAACTTTCTGAATAGGAAGTAAGTTAAAAAAGTTACAAAAAAAAACAAAAACACATATGTTAAAATCCCACGAATAATTTTTTCCTTATCCATCCCATTTCTATTCCTTACTCAACCCACAGTAATATTTTTATTTTTTATTTCTGTTTTTATTACTTTTATCTATTTTATTACTCCTATTGATATTACTATGGCGTTTAGCATATTTGGATATTTCGTGTTGTGAACTGTCATCGCTCGCAAAATTTTGTAATTATTTGAGGTTTTGTTATGTTTGATTTAAATTAGTGGGGTTTCCAGTAAAATATTGGTTATTGTACAGTGTGTATGAACAATGCCAGAAATAGAAAAATATTGCTTTGACGTAGTTTCACAAACACTTCGATCTTACATTATAAATATTGGCACTAAAATCTTAGAACGTGTATAATGAAATTAACGAATGACCATACATTTGAGTGTTTTCCAATTCAGTATTTTCAAAAAACTTTGTCAGATTAGAATTTATCTTAATCTGAAAAACAAAAAAAGAAAAATTTTCCTTTAAAAAAAAAAAGTGTATGACTCCGAGTTTTGAGCTTTTGGGGAGGGGTAGGGGTATACCCCCCCCCCCCTCCACTCCCCTCCCCAAAATCGGCGGCTCCCCTTCGAGTTTAAAACCCAAAAATAATATTTAGAGTACCTACCTAAGTAATTTATAAAATGAAAAATAAAATAAAATATTTTGTTTCATTTATCATAACGTCATGTGACAACCCTACCAAAGTAAGTGTATATTTTGCACGCTATAAAGAAGCTTTCACTCCTCTGTGTCCAGGACACGCATCGACTACGTTTTCTTTTCTGTAACAAACGTAGGAGTAAAGTGCTTTCCCTAACACCCCGTTAGCACCCCGTTACTCGAGCGCGTTTGTATGAAGCTTGCCTTTTGCAGTCTCCTTATTATGTTTTACTATAACCTACTTAATCAGGCCAGCTCTCACAAACCCCCTTCTTCACCAGGAGTTGGCAGCGTCCGCCCCAACGCAGCGCAACTGGCGCGGCATCCTGATCGCGCTGCTGGTGATCGCGGCGGTGCTCGGCCTCATCGTCTTCAGCATCGCGCTGCTGACGCCAGCGGGCGACGGCAGCCGGGTGAAGGGGCGAAGGCCTACGCTGCAGGACGTGCTGGCGGAGCACTACAAGCCGTTCAATGGCACCTGGCTTACCGGTCAGTCATTATGTCAAATCGTTTGTTTGTTTTTTTTATTAAGCTGTCATGTACACAAGAAATGTGCTCTTACATAACGGTGATTACCTAAGTAGGTACACATGTTGTATGTCGCAGTATACTAATGCGAGTAAATCCCTTTTTTAAGGCTAAACTATATACATACTATAGTTATATTCACTTCATTTTACAAAACTTTTGTTATGGGATCAACTCTGAAATCGTAAAAAAATATTACTTGTGTTATCAGTTCGTTCAGAATACGGGTGTATTAGCGTAGGTTTTTAAATCAATGTACACATTTCGTCTTGACGGATTAGTAAGTCAGTTAGTTATAATAAGATATAGCCTGTTCCTGTCATCATAACTTTTTATTTATTTAAGACAAACAAATTACAAAAAATATATAAGACGCACATTAGCAACAACTAAACACCGAACACTAACCTAATACACCAACACCGTTTACCACGATATCTTCCGTAAGCTTTGATCATTCCGTAAAATTTTATGTATGTATGTATGTATGTATGTATGTATGTATGTATGTATGTATGTATGTATGTATGTATGTATGTATGTATGTATGTATGTATGTATGTATGTATGTATGTATGTATGTATGTATGTATGTATGTATGTATGTATGTATGTATGTATGTATGTATGTATGTATGTATGTATGTATGTATGTATGTATGTATGTATGTATGTATGTATGTATGTATGTATGTATGTATGTATGTATGTATGTATGTATGTATGTATGTATGTATGTATGTATGTATGTATGTATGTATGTATGTATGTATGTATGTATGTATGTATGTATGTATGTATGTATGTATGTATGTATGTATGTATGTATGTATGTATGTATGTATGTATGTATGTATGTATGTATGTATGTATGTATGTATGTATGTATGTATGTATGTATGTATGTATGTATGTATGTATGTATGTATGTATGTATGTATGTATGTATGTATGTATGTATGTATGTATGTATGTATGTATGTATGTATGTATGTATGTATGTATGTATGTATGTATGTATGTATGTATGTATGTATGTATGTATGTATGTATGTATGTATGTATGTATGTATGTATGTATGTATGTATGTATGTATGTATGTATGTATGTATGTATGTATGTATGTATGTATGTATGTATGTATGTATGTATGTATGTATGTATGTATGTATGTATGTATGTATGTATGTATGTATGTATGTATGTATGTATGTATGTATGTATGTATGTATGTATGTATGTATGTATGTATGTATGTATGTATGTATGTATGTATGTATGTATGTATGTATGTATGTATGTATGTATGTATGTATGTATGTATGTATGTATGTATGTATGTATGTATGTATGTATGTATGTATGTATGTATGTATGTATGTATGTATGTATGTATGTATGTATGTATGTATGTATGTATGTATGTATGTATGTATGTATGTATGTATGTATGTATGTATGTATGTATGTATGTATGTATGTATGTATGTATGTATGTATGTATGTATGTATGTATGTATGTATGTATGTATGTATGTATGTATGTATGTATGTATGTATGTATGTATGTATGTATGTATGTATGTATGTATGTATGTATGTATGTATGTATGTATGTATGTATGTATGTATGTATGTATGTATGTATGTATGTATGTATGTATGTATGTATGTATGTATGTATGTATGTATGTATGTATGTATGTATGTATGTATGTATGTATGTATGTATGTATGTATGTATGTATGTATGTATGTATGTATGTATGTATGTATGTATGTATGTATGTATGTATGTATGTATGTATGTATGTATGTATGTATGTATGTATGTATGTATGTATGTATGTATGTATGTATGTATGTATGTATGTATGTATGTATGTATGTATGTATGTATGTATGTATGTATGTATGTATGTATGTATGTATGTATGTATGTATGTATGTATGTATGTATGTATGTATGTATGTATGTATGTATGTATGTATGTATGTATGTATGTATGTATGTATGTATGTATGTATGTATGTATGTATGTATGTATGTATGTATGTATGTATGTATGTATGTATGTATGTATGTATGTATGTATGTATGTATGTATGTATGTATGTATGTATGTATGTATGTATGTATGTATGTATGTATGTATGTATGTATGTATGTATGTATGTATGTATGTATGTATGTATGTATGTATGTATGTATGTATGTATGTATGTATGTATGTATGTATGTATGTATGTATGTATGTATGTATGTATGTATGTATGTATGTATGTATGTATGTATGTATGTATGTATGTATGTATGTATGTATGTATGTATGTATGTATGTATGTATGTATGTATGTATGTATGTATGTATGTATGTATGTATGTATGTATGTATGTATGTATGTATGTATGTATGTATGTATGTATGTATGTATGTATGTATGTATGTATGTATGTATGTATGTATGTATGTATGTATGTATGTATGTATGTATGTATGTATGTATGTATGTATGTATGTATGTATGTATGTATGTATGTATGTATGTATGTATGTATGTATGTATGTATGTATGTATGTATGTATGTATGTATGTATGTATGTATGTATGTATGTATGTATGTATGTATGTATGTATGTATGTATGTATGTATGTATGTATGTATGTATGTATGTATGTATGTATGTATGTATGTATGTATGTATGTATGTATGTATGTATGTATGTATGTATGTATGTATGTATGTATGTATGTATGTATGTATGTATGTATGTATGTATGTATGTATGTATGTATGTATGTATGTATGTATGTATGTATGTATGTATGTATGTATGTATGTATGTATGTATGTATGTATGTATGTATGTATGTATGTATGTATGTATGTATGTATGTATGTATGTATGTATGTATGTATGTATGTATGTATGTATGTATGTATGTATGTATGTATGTATGTATGTATGTATGTATGTATGTATGTATGTATGTATGTATGTATGTATGTATGTATGTATGTATGTATGTATGTATGTATGTATGTATGTATGTATGTATGTATGTATGTATGTATGTATGTATGTATGTATGTATGTATATGTAGAATTAAAATGCAGGGACATAGCGGTTGCGTGTATCAGCATTGCACCCGTGCGAAGCCGGGGCGGGTCGCTAGTAATATACAAAAAAAAACTATTTTTTTTGTACTATTTAATCTGTAATATCGTGCAGCCTATTTTATTATATACTAGCACTTTACCTGCGACTTCGTCCGCGTGGATTTAACGTTTTTTTTAAATCCTTTTTTACTATCAATTTTTTTTTTTTAAATGCCCATGTTTTTTTACAAGGTGTATAGCATTATATCAGTGAAAGAATTTTTGAAATTGGACCTGTACTTCCAGAGATAAGCCTCGACATACAAACAAACAAACAAACAAACAAAGTCATAGACGTTACCTCTTTATTAGTAATATAGATTGTACGTGTGTGTTATATTTTGTAGTGTGTTTTACGTACATACAGACTCACGTCCTTCCCAAAAATTCATTAATTTTGAGTAAACTCATGAATTACTACATCATTACATTTGGCATAATAAAAGTAGGGTGGAATAGATAACATCAGTGATAGGTCGCTAGCCGATCGCCTGATGTGTGAGCATCTTGGTACCCTTGTCCCTTAGCTGGCTATTACGACATGTACGGGAAGTGAGGCAGTTGATCCATTCTTTATGGGATTTTGTTTTTGTAGGTAAATATTACTATTTTGCTCGGGTCCTTCCTCCAATTTTTCAGCCTTAGAGCTGTATGCAGAATTCATAGGTCGCTCATGTGCTCTCAAGTTATTTAACATATTTGCTACAATTATGTTTAAATTTTTTTACATCAAAAAAAATTAACTAAGTTGGCGCAGCGACTCAGCGGTCTTGGACTCCGATATTTAACATATAACAAGATGTATTTTAGTTCTAAAAACATTGTGTGGTGTGAAGCTTGAACGTACCAGCTAGTTACAGTAGGTTCAGCACTATCAGCAACTGCCCTGTTTTAAACATATCACAGTATAATAATGAGTACTACGTAACCATCTTATCTTATCTTAGTGGGGCCTGCTGAGATTTCTCTCTCCCAGTAACACCTCGACCCATCGGGATCTTTTGTGCAACCCCATCCTTTCACTATTCCTCCTCTGTAAAGATAGATGCCATAAGTTTAGCAACGTCCTTAGCCTGAAGTCCTCCGGTTTCGGATAGGCCGACCCCAGAAGTCCCATTCTTTTCCTAGCCAGAGAGTCGCAGTCACACAGCAGGTGCTGCATTGACTCCGTTTCCTCTCCACATGCCCTACACAAACTATTTGTTGAGAGGTGCATTCTGTGAAGCATTTGTTTTGTGATATAGTGCCCTGTCAAGGCACCAATGGTTAGTCGGGCCTGTCTTCTGCTGCCTCCGCATATGAACTTACTCCGTCCTAAGGCGTTTTCGCCTAAGAAGGATTTGGAGTGTTACATACCCGGCTACTCTTTCCATTCGATGCCGTGCCTGTTTTCGATGTAATCTTTTAAAGCCTTGTTAATGGTACTTTGTGCAAGTGCCACGAACGGCTCAGGACCAATAAGCTGGGTCTCTGAGCCCTCCCTGGCAAGTGCATCCGCCATCTCGTTGCCGTGGATTCCCATATGGCCTGGGACCCAGATCAATCGCACCTTGTTATGCCCAGCTAGCTTGTTTAGAGCTTTTGTGGTTTCCTACTACGTAACCATACTTACGACCTAGCAGCCTAGCAGTCTTGCTCTAAATAAAGAAAGATTGCGTAGTTTGGAGAATGAGCGTACCAGCTAGGCACTGGCGTCAGCACTGACAGTAACTGCCCTATTTAAATCAGCCATACAACTTGCACAGAGGAGATGCGGCTACACTAGCAAAAATATACGAACGGCAAAATGTGTTTTGCTCCAAACAGATATTGCATGTTTTCCGCCAGTCGACGTCGAGGAGAGAAACCTACGGAATTTCTGATTAAAATTAACGGGGAACACCACGGAGCACCAACACGAATATTATTAAACTGGTTATAGCACAGCACATTTACAATCATTTTTAAAAATACTTATAAAAAAAAAAACTTATATACCTACATACTCTCATCTCTCATCGAAATCACCAATTTTGAGTAAAATCGACGCCACATTAAGATCACCACATCAGTGATGGGTTGCTGGCCGATCACCTGATGTGCGAGCATCTTGGACCCTTGTCCCTTAGTCGGCTCTTACGACATGTACAAAAAGCAACTGATACATTATTTCGACGTCCCAGACCAGCAGGGGGTGGAAAAATTTTGATCCCTCGGTGGCCGAGTGGCTAAGCGCTCGGCCGGATACCCGAAGGTCCCGGTTTCAATTCCCAGGTCGGGCAAAGTGTGTTTTGGATTTTTCGATGCATAGCCCCGGTCTGTGATCACCAACCCGCACTTGGCAAGCGTGGTGATTAAGCCAATACCCATCAATTGTAGTGATGACTTGTTTTCAATGATGGAGGCCTTTGCCCAGCAGTGGGACAGTATATAGGCTATTTACTTACTTACTTTTTTACATAACAATATTTCATAGTCTCCGAATGTTTCAAATACAATAGGTTGGGCGTTGATGCGTATTTCCGAGCAAGTAAGTGATTTATATTACATTTATAATAAAAAACATGGTCGAACACAATTAATCAGAAAGGCAACATCTTTTTAGGGATGCTTACTATAGACACAAGAAAAGTATCACTACCAGATAACCTTAAATAATATATAAATACTTAATATAATATATACTTAATATAATCATATAAATATTTACCAATAACCAATATTATACTTAGTATGTTCACGTTACTTGATAGTACACCATCTTAAAATCAACGGCAAGCCGGAAATAATAACAAGCCAGAAAAAATCAAATTGAAATAACCCAGATGTATTTTTAAACAAGATTTATAAAATCTTGAATATTGCCAATTATATGGTCGAGTTACAGGAGTTTCGGCAAACGTAGTGTAGGACGCCCTCAGACTAGGTGGAGTGACGATTTTCGAAAGGTGGCTGTGCAAAAGCTGGACTAGAGTAGCCTCGGATCGTGCTCGCGGGGAGGCTATGTCCAGCAGTGGACTAGTATAGGCTGATGATGATGATGATGACAGGAGTATTGAGATTGACATTTAGTAATAAAGGAGTTTATAGTGTTTACTTGATAATAGTACTTGAAAATACCAGCCCGATTTTCATGCCACTACACAGTTACAGAATACACTAAACATGCACACTCATTTAGGCCCAAGACACCGTACTCGTAGGACAAGGGTACGACGAGACGGTTCGCACACGCTCTATACCAGGTACATATATGTACCTGGGCGCTTCTCCCCACTCCCACGGCCCGGTCAACCCGAGCTGAGCTCGTAGCCTTTAGAGGCGCCGTCGGATTGCTCCTCTCCCGATACGATGCGAACCCCTCGGAGAAAGTAATAAAACGGGAACACCCACTAGTGCGTGATGCCATTCCCTCTAAAAAACCCCGGACGGTGATTCGTTTCACACGGCTTAAAGAACCCTTTAAGTTTCTCGCCGCCTCAAAAAATCAGGAGACGCTGAAAATGCACAGAGATAATCATAAAAATCTCTCCAAAAAAAAACTTGACAATAAGAACAGGTTTATTTACCTTACCAACCACAGTTGTAAATATATACCTACGGAACAATATACATATGCAACGCAACAACACTTATCAACTTGTTTCGTCCATCATTTAAATTACTTTGTCGGTCCATGGAGCTTGTCAGCACCCTCGTCTTGAGATGAATCAAGACGCTACACAAAAAAGTATTGGTCTAAGCCAGTGGCTATTTCTGTTGCTGTCAATGTAATATTACATTGAGATACCTAAATTAATTATTACATTAATTGAGATATATAGATCAATCATATTAAACCCCTCCTGGAGGAGCTCAATGGTGCAGTGGTAAGACCGCTTGGTACCAACAATTTAACATCTAAAACTATTTATAGCTTCGGAAGCCAAGTAAAACCGCTGATCCCGGCTGCATTAGCAGTCGTTAACAACCGCCAATCTGCACTGGCCCTGCGTGGTGGTTTACTGCCCGTTCTCCCTGCGATGTTTCCATCCATAGGGGAGGCTTGGGCTTCAGCAGTGGTACATAAAATAAGCTGATATGATAATGATGATAAACTTAAAAGTAACGTTATTAAATAAAATGCATTGTTTAGTTATTAAAATGTATGAAGTTTACACGAAACCGTAATATTTTCCTATTGATTTCTTTTGACGGTGTATGTAATAAGCCATTCGGGTCTCGAACCCGCGCCCTTTGGTCCCGCCCCGTTCGCGCCGTCACGTCTAATGGGCGCCAAATCAAATTTCGACAAAAACCTGTTTCATTATTTCGCAGCTAAGTAGCACTTAGCGTAATGCTTAGCTGGGAGAACAGGGCTGTCAATATTAATCAATTTCATTAAATTTATACAAAAATAACGACTGACTAAAAAACATAAGCATCAAGCACTGAAAAATTTCGACGGGTGAAAGCCAGACCTCGGTAGCCAAGTGGTTAAGGCAGCCGCCCGGAATGCGGAAGGTGCGTGGTTCGATTCCCGCCTGAGGTTGTCGTCTTTTTTCAGTGTTTAAATTTTACTTAAGTATATTTAAGCGTTAATAAAACGCTAAAATATATAAAAAAACACTTAAAAATAACGAGTTTGAGACGTATACACGAAGCGGTAGTAAAAAAAAATAAAAAGTGTCCAATTGCAGAGCAAGACACTCAAGCTACTTTTAAACAATAATAAAATGTTTATGAATTGAGTCAATTGAGGGTAACTAAAATAAATGTATGTACGGAGTGGCCTCAATAGTTGAGGATTCCGGGTGAAGTGCGCTTCCACCTTCGGCCTTATCATCACTAACATCAGGTGAGATAAAGGCCAAGTGCTTACCCGTAAGATAAATAATAAAAATAATAAAAAAACCGGCCTAGAGTGTGCACGCGCAGTGTAAGGTTCCGTAGCCCATCTCAATAATGCGGACTCTGAGAAGAGGGCTTTTATGAACATTTATTTAACGATGGTTCATATACTTAAATGTAGATTTTACCGGTTTCACACACCTGACATCGTTCTTTAAGTATTTCCAATGAGGAATTTGTGCTGCGCCAAGATAAATTTTATAAGTTGGTCGACTGTTACTCGTAAACTTGTAAAGCCTACTTAGCTGTGATAGTTTTCCTTTTAACTTCGTCATGTATACAACTACCGTGAATTTTTTCACTTATCCAAAAACAACGATTTGGCTGGCAGGGGGAGGGGACACTTGACTCTTACAAAATTTTGCACTTTAAAACTTAATAGCTCATTAACGGATGCCTCAATCAAAAAACTGTTTTCACAAACCCGCTATATTTTTTAAATTGCTATCCCCACACTTGGGGGTAAACAAGTATAAAAAAACTACATACCCACTTCACGTGTAGGGGAGGTAAAATTATTTTTCAAAATTTTACTTTACCACTTTGTCGGCGTGATAAATATGTATATCCATGCCAAATAACAGCTTTCTAGTACTAAGAGTCTATGAGCTAGACTGGGGTCAGACACGGGTAGGTGGTTGACTACGGAACCCTAAAAACGTGTGGCTGCGCCCACTGCAATATACAAGTACCGGTTGTTTCATTGTGTTCCACTCTACCCGGCAGTTATAATAAAATAAACTGTAAATAAAGGAATATTTGACTTATTTTACTTTGACTTTGATTTATTTCGTGTAGGTACAGTTTTAGTAATATGTGAACATAATATAACAAAAACTTACCCTCTTACTACAAAACAGTATTTTATGTAAAACAATGTATAAATACTTGTTTAAAATATTTAGTCTCTGTCTAAAAGTATTAGCTAAAAAGTGACAGCATTTTAGCCATCGTTTTCTGGTGAAGCAGGTAGTGTTCAACCCTGCGCAGCGTCGAGTCGTTCACCCCCGCGACATTGTTTCAAGGCGGCGCGGCTCTTAAACAAATCACTTAGGGCGCTACAGGGAGTGCAACGAATTGCGTTTTCCACTCGCGTACCGTTTATCATCTACTTCGAGTTCCGAAACCTAATGATACAAAGTAATGCTAACTAGTGATGCTGGTAGTAGAACTCTGCCTAGAATTTGACTGCTTTGTGACTATCCTAATTCCTCTTTGTGCCATAAGCAAATCCAGTTTCAACTGGCGCCAATTTTTCTTATTTTCGATTTTTTGGAGTGATGCTGGTGGTAGAAATCTACCTAAAATCTGATGGGATACCGACCAGCCTAATCTCTTTGTGCTCCATTTGAAGGGAAGAGATTCAGTTTCCACTCGCGCACGCCCGTTTATTCTCAATTTCGAGTTTATGGGGTTTAATCAAAAAATTATGCTGGTGGTAGAACTCTGGTGGTAAAACTCAAAACTTAGACTCAATAAGGTCGGTAATTTATTTGTTGGGAAATGTATAAAACTATACAATAAAGTGCCTATCACTCTAATGGAATTGCGACTACACAAGTTTAAGACAGAAATAAAACAAGGTCTAATGAAAAAAGGCTACTATAAAATTGATGATTATTTTAATGATAAGAACGTGTGGTCATCTTAGTCTGCTCGCCTACACATCTTATTTCACATTTTATTACCGACCTCTAATACCCTGATACCTCTTTCTGCCACAATCACCTTTGTTTTGCGATGCTACTCGTATGTTCCCGATTAAAATACTATATTCAGTGAAATTACTGGGTGTAGAGGCATAAGAATTGAAGCTTCAAAGTCAACAATGCAGGCCCTTGGTGTCGCAAGCTTCAAATCAAATCAAATCAAATATATTTATTGCGATGTATATGAGGTAGTTGATTTACACATAGTGCTTATAAATAAATCAGCCATATTCTGTCTTACTCACATGCAACATTCATTATAAGAAAGGAAACATTAATAATAAAGAATAATTAAAATTTTTATTTTTATAAAATAAATAGAAATTCGAAAATACAAACATTGCAATCCCAATGCATTCGAGCCCAACCCCCATTCTCAGTCGTCTAAGGTGTGATGGCGTGATTCCACTTCTTGTTATCCTGCTAGTGTGACAAGACCTACCACCAACCAAACCCAGTACAATCATGTACACCCCGCTAGAAAACGATCCCGGATGTCCTGGATCTGAGACGGGTGGTCTTGACTACAAGAACACAGAGGCGAACTGAGTACAGTAATGTACACCCCACTGGAAATAGAACCCTGAGTAAGTCTGGTGGTCTGAACCTAGTGGTTTTAGTAAAAAGGCAGTTCAAAAAATATTTTAGCGTTGAAATTTTTTATATCAAGCTATTTTTAAATTCGAACCTATCTGGTTGTAATAAAAACGTATTCGCCTCGACATCGACAGCCCTATAGCTGGTAGGGGTGGCCACCCGACTCTTAACGCTAATCAATCGCTTGGCTCGTTCCATGAATATTTTAGGGCTGGGCCCTTGAGCACAGAAGACCTTTCCTGTTACGCTGAATTGAAAATCGCTGGCTACTAAGAGCCCTCTGGCGTGCCAGTTAGGGGGTTCGTTGACAATACGTGCCAATCGTGAATGCTAAGTATGACTTAAGATGTTTGTTTAAGGATGGGAGATCAAAATATATGTATTCATCATCTTCATCTCCGTATGAAAATCATATTGCTCAGCTTAAACCTTCCTACATGAAGAGGAGTGCATAAGGATGACTTTGACCTTTCAATATGAAAAGTAGCACAATTTAAAGTTACTATTTTAGAACATCAAAAAAATTACACCTGAATGCAAAATCTTTGTGTTGTGTGTTTACTTTGTGAATAATGTTGTTGATTACATAATAATTTAGCTTCTATATATTTACCTGTATAAGTACATTTTGTTATTAAATGTAGTTTGAAAAAAAAAAGTAAATCTTTTAACGGTCACCTATCCGTCACCTAGCAATGTGACGTTGCTTTCACGATCAAAGGTTGTAGTCATTATCCGTACACGCTAGCTCCACTGACCTGCACAATATTTTTATTATTCAAAGATTTTGGTCACCTTTGTAGTCTGATGTTGTCTAGACTAGACTTGCAGAAAGCTTTCAAAACTTCTGTTTTCCACACCCCAAAATGGCGTATCATTCAATCAGCTGAGACAGAAAATTCAATCATAACGCTGGCTCTACACTATCGTCCAACATCCAACACCCGCCCGAACGCTCGGAAACGCGAACCTAAAGTGTCTAATGTCAATTTTGTTTACTACATACGAGAAAAGTTAAAATTTTGTCATACAAGTTCTCGTTTTCGTTAACGTCATCGAATGGCGAATGAAACTCACACAATCGGCTCTCCAGCAGCAGCTTTTAAAGGTGCTCTCGGGTTTTTCATGCTGTCGTCATCAACCTCGAAGAATCTAGCAAGGTACAAACAAGAATATGCCATACATATCCTCGTTTACGTTGACATATTCGAATGGCAAACAATGCTCGCGCTAGACACCCAGTTGGAGAATAGGACGGTCGTGTGGAGGCAGCATAACACCACTGAAATGTCAAATCGGGCGCCGGTCATCGCTCTCTCTAAAGCCGCGTGAGACCTTTGGAGGTTGTCATGATACACTGTAGAGGACATAACGATCACTCTTTTAGCATATTACGTCAATATTTTCATTAGAGAACATAAATCTTGGATGCTTTTTTATGAATACGACGGCAGATAAACACTAAATATTTACTTTCGAGTATGAACCGCAACTATTTCTAAGAATTAAACTAACTAATTCAAATACTGTTTTCTAAAGTTTACGCGAACACTACACATTGAAATGAAACAACTTTTACGGATCTACTCGCGTTTATTTTACACATTAGTTTTAATTAATGTTTATCCTGACGTTTCGAACCCTTTGCAGGGTCCGTGGTCACAGGGAGACTAACATTAATTAAAACTAATGTGTAAAATAAACGCGAGTAGATACGTAAAAGTTGTTTCATTTTAATTCAAATACTTCAGTGTTAACAGTGCTGAAACTTAACATAGGTACGAATAAGCGCGTTCCTGAGCATAGCACAGGATTCGTTGCAAATTTCTTGACGGTTCAAGCCATTCAATTATGGAACGCTCTCCCCGAAAAAGTGAGACAAGCTCCTAGTAAAATGGTCTTTAAAACAATGGTGTATAAACTTTCTACAGGAATCAACACCCACGTAAGAAATTCCCATCATCTTTTCTTCTGTTATGTTTAATATGTTCATGTAGTCTATTTTTATTTAAGTTTTTTTTAGTATGTATTTTATTATCACTTAATTTAATAAACTTTATAAGTATATTTCAGTTCTTATAAATGTATGTAGTATATGTTTCATTTACGTTCTTTGTCGCACCGCTTACCAATTTTTCTGCCTAGCCCTTAGGTCGACTAGTAGAGAATGCCATTTGGCATTAAGTCCACCTTTTGTACTTTATTTTATTGTATTGTGGAATAAAGATTAAAATAAATAAATAAATAGCATTCTCCGCGGCGTTTGTAACCAAATTAAGATTAAAATGCTTGAATTGTGTGCCCAAAACTAGAAATCTAAATCTAAGGGGCTTAATAAATCTATAAAACTTTTTTTTACATTATTAATGCATGAAATCAAATCAAAATCAACTTTTTTTTTATAATTTTAAACCAATTTTATTTTATTTATATCAACCTATTTCGTCCCACTGCTGGGGCATAAACCTTCCCTATGGATGGTTAGAGAGAACAGGCCATAAACCACCACGCGGGCCCAGCGCGGTGCGTTGCATACGACTCCTGCTTCAACTTTATACAAAGCATTTTTTGAACGCCAAATCTTCGTAAGATAGAGCCCTTGCACCGACTTTATTAAACTTAAATCCTATATAAGCACTTTTGTTGACTTTTGTCAACTTATATTCCATGGCAACCATTGGATACAACAAAGTGACGGGGACCTACACTGTTGACATTTTATTGGACTTGACTGTACTAAAGTGCTCAGCTACTTATGTCGACAACTGTACCAAAAAGATCGGAATAAAATATAATGATAAGCCCACGGAGAAAGACGGTGGCAGTGACAGGATAGGGAAAAAAACATTCGCATTTTTATTACAAATAAGTAGGGCTTTTGCTCCAATATCGTAAATCAAGATTAGTGACGAAAAAGTCGAACGATACGTTTCCGAGCTGACGATAAGTTCCTAAACAAATATTTTTTGTGAGACCCTTTGCGAGCGTTGAGTTGTGACGGTACAGTCAACACCAGATTCATCGAGACAACACAAGTAGCCAAAAATATCTTTGCATCTAAGGAAAAAAAGGTTAACGTGATTGGTATTAGGATTGAATAGGATTATATTATAGGATATAGGATTATAGGATTAGGATATAGGATATAGGATTAGGATAGGATTATAGGATATAGGATTATATTGAATAGGATAGGATAATTTGATTAACAACATTTCATCATCTCAGCCAAAAGGCTTCCCCCAAGGATCTCCACAACGACCGGTTTTGTGCTGCTCATATCTACCCATACCTTCACCAGCGGCCATCAGTCCTGCGAGCAATGTGTCGTGCCCACTGCCACTTGAGCTTAGCAACTCTTCGGGCTATGTCAGTAACCTTTGTTCTTCTGCGGATCTCCTCATTTCTGATTCGATCACTCGGAGAACCTTAAACATTGCGCTCTCCATCCATAGTGAGCGACAGGTGTGCATAATCATTTAAGGGGAATTTGCAGTAATCGCCACGCTTGTGATACGGGTTGGCGATTGCAGACATACGCTGCTGCCCATCCTCTGAATGGTACTTCAAGTGCCTCCTAAAACACCCATGGGAAGAGATGGGGTAGTGCTTTTCTTTATCACCGGCATCACACGGGGGTGATGTTTTGACCTCCAACATTTAAAGATAACAAACTTAAAACTTAATTAACTTAACTTTAGTATTTAATTTGTCCGTTAGTATATAGTTTTAAATAAATAAAAACATCACAATATTTCACAATATAGATCTTCCTATTTTATGGATACATGTCACTAACATAGTTACATTTGTTGTTTATGTATTTACAAATGTATTTATACCAAAAAAAACGTACCTACATATAATAATATACTGAACAAACCAATCTATATATCACTTTGAACAACAGCTAAAATGCAACAATTTACGTTGCCAACTCGAAATTTAAAAGAAAAGTTGCATAATGAATAGACCCTTTGTGAAGTTCTTATCTTTTATGAAAGCCCCAGAATTAGCGGACACGTTTCCAAATGAAATGACGTCACCACGGACAAAGAACCTTTTCAAAGTCACCCGAAAGTGTCACTCTATTGAAGGCGGCCATTAATATTATGTCAAGTCGTTTAGAAGTGACACCTCGTGGAGCTATGAAAACTTTTGAATGTCTTCATGTAAAAGATACATGGCCATTTGCTGTAAACCATTTTATAGCCTGCTAGTTGTTGCCCGCGACTTCGTTCGCGAAGACTACAGTAAAAAAATTGGTTGCCTGTAAAGTCGATATACGGGCGAAAGTTTTACGTGACAACGACTTTGAGTGGTAAAATAATTTTAATGTGAATATTCATTCGTATAGTAGGAAGAAGGATGAAATAATAGTAACAAATTAAAAATTAAAACATTTATTTATACAAAGAATTATATTTAAAACATTAATTTATACAAAGAATCTCGCACTGAATTTCATATTAACAAAATTTTATTTTTACCTTTACACATACATACGTATTTACCTTTCACTTTTTATGTCTGTCTAATTTTAAACTAATAATTTACTTAACACTATCAACATTTATCAATAGTATGACATAACCTATAAACTCAGTTTCTCAACTTTTGTGTCAATCTAACAATTAATCAATCAATCATAGTTTACGATAATGAAATATCAGTGTACAATTATTTACCTTTATTGTTGTAGTTGTTGTAAATGACGAATCTAAGCACTCCACATTTTCACTACAGACACAGCTGACGATACTTTAACCACACGTGTGAACTTGTATTATGACGCTTTCTTGTTTTTCCAACGCCAAGAACGTTCGAGAAAGACAAAGACAGAGACACAAGCATGCGCCGATTCAATGCGCCTAATTCTCTAGTGCTGCGCGCGCGGCAGACCGATCATAGTTGAGTGGGAGAGAGACGCAAGGCATTCGGCGGGCCTCTCTCTCGTTCGGTGACTCATCGTTACGTTACCGAGCGTTACACTTTTTCATAAGTGACTCCCAGCCGCAACCTAATTTAAGACGTTGTCACGTCAAAAAAAAGTTAAAAAAAAGTATCCTATACGCTGGTCTGTGTCTGTAAATGAGGAAAGTTTCATTAAAATCCATTCAGTAGTTTTTACGTGAAAGAGTAACAAACATCCATCCATACTTACAAACTTTATAATATTAGTTGGATTGTCGAAGTTATTGCGTTAATTTTACCTTGCTGTTTTATAGAAGTTGATCAAATCAGGGTCTTTTCAATGTAATTTGAAGAAGTAAAGTTTCCCCGATCTCGCTTCTGAAACTTTGATTCAGTACCTAAATAATTTAAGTTGCATATAACCGCTTTCTGTGGTATTTGGTTTAAATTACAAGTTTCATACCCAGATGTCTCGGGTTTTATTCCGAGTAGAGAGTATATATTATTGTACCCTGGTTGGTTGTTGGTTTGTTCTAAGCGTGTAAAAATAAATAAGTCAGCCAGTGCCTCAGTTGTTGAGGATCCCGGGTGAAGTGCGCTTCCACCATCGGCCTTATCATCACTTAACATCAGGTGAGATGAAGGCACTGTAAACTTAAAGCCTACTTTCTAATTAACTTAACTTATCTTAACGTAACGTAAATGTTGTTACACCACAGTAACTTGAATTATATGATTACTTCATAAATATTTTTAATTAAGAGTATTGTGAACGTCGCATTATGACGAACCTTATTGGTACAATTTACCATTAAAAACACAATTGTTATTTTGCATATTAAAAAAATATAAAAGTCCGCTTGGCTAGCTAGCTACCAAAATATTCTAAAAGTCAGTCGCCCCAACCAAGTTTTATAGCTTATTTTTCATATAAGCTTTTTCATAGCACAATAACAAATTGCTTCTTTTAGTGTAAAAGGTAGCTTAGCAAAGAATAATAAGATTTTTTCATCTCCCATTGTTACAAACATCGACCTTTCGTTACTGCCATTCGTATCCTTACAAAGTCATATCACAATACACATGAATGTTTGCTCGTTATGAACTGCGGTGCCCGCAAAGATTTCGGTTTGCTCCTATTGTGGTAGTATCATTAATTTCAAGACAATTCAAGGAATGCCAGATTGCAATGAATGTGCCCAGTCATCCGGCCAATTTGTGGAGTGCCCGGGCAATTTGCAGAGTGCCCGACGCTAATGAGTTTGGAAACAAATCAGCTTTGAAATAAGACCGTGTAAAGTTTTTGGTGTTTTTTTTTTTGGTAATTTTACACATCTATCTTTGCCCCTAATCTGGATTGAAATGGAAGCATGCGACGGTGATTAAGTTTATGTCAGATTCTTGTTGGGATTGCAATACAGTTTTATTAGGTGGTGGGCGGTTTTTGAATCTCACCGATGATCTAGAAAAGTGACATGAAATACACAATGATATATAGTAAGTTTTGCCTCACTTACAATTTGATAGTTAAAATACATACCGTTCGAAAATATTCGGTTCATAAGGTACCATAGTCTTTGGTGGAAAAAAAAGAAGCACGCACAATTGACACTATAATGTATCGTGAGATTAGTCTCTGGTTAACAAGGATACGCTATTGCTACCGTTTTAAACATGAGAACCCTTTTCAGGAATTTTATGGTGCAATAAAGCTTTCTGTTTCAATGAAGGTTTCCTAATTTTGTATCTAACAAGAAATAATCCTTGTTCCAAACCCCTATTCAAACGTCGCTCATCTGAAAGATGTTCTCTCCGAAGCCTCCACATCTACATGGAGGTTGGATCGTCTCACGCTGAATTAAAGCTGACAGGAGCACCTGATCACTTACACCTCATTACGCGCGTGTTTGTATCTGACATTATATTTCGGTTCTTAGGGATGAGCTTTCTTAAATGTTGTTAAAAAATTTAAAAAAACACTTGGAAAAAGGCGGATGGTACTCGAGCCGGTAACGTTTCGCGATTTAGGCGACAACTCTTCCATCGGACCCTACTTAGATAGATCCCCTTTAAAATTTTGCAGTACGCAAAATACGCAAAATTTTTTAGTACGCAAATAGCAAGCGCTTTTCACTAAGTTCAGGGCCTTGATTCTGCTATTTCAAATCGTTTTTTAACGGCTTCAGTTTGCCATTTGGTATATGGGTTTGGCCTTCATCTCACCTGATGTTAAATGATGATAAGGCCGAACGAAGGTGGAAGCGCACTTCACCCGGAATCATCAACTACCGGAGGCACTGGCTATTTTGTCTCTAGCTGCTGACTGATGTTATGGCAACATATTTAGATAAGATGGGTAGCTAGCCAGGTGGACAAAGAGAAATACTTGTACATTACAAAAACACGAATGTTGAAAAAATTTCCACGAGCAGGATTTTTTCAACATTTGTGTTTTTGTAATTTGTTTCGCAACAAAATTTGCGTTAAAATTATATAAACAAAACGAAAACATTTTATAAATACTTGTACAGTCAGTTGTGTTGTCTTGGTAGATACTAAGAAATATTTTATTGGCTGAACGTTAGCCCCATTGCGTTCTTAGGTCCGTCGATAGCGTCACAGTATGTTTTTTGTTTTTCGAGAGAGTTTGCCGGTTGCCTTAGACGGCATTTTGGAGTGGCGAGAAACTCAAAGGGTCCCTCAAGCCGTGTGAAACGAATCACCTTCGGAGGTTTTCTAGAGGGAACGGCATCACGCACTAGTGCGTGTCCCCGTGCCCTACTACATTCTCCGAGGGGTTCGGATCGGAGTCCTGCTTATTCACTACAACCATAACAAACATGGCGTCCCAACATTACTGCGAGCTGCCACAACGGTCGAGCATTGTTGCAAATGATGGATGATCTGCGACTGTTGATTGATGTGGAGGCTGATTAGTCCGCTAATGGAAAACACATTTCTCTGTTTATGGAAACCATGACGTGCGACCTTTTTGCGAGGAGGCATAGTCAGCGTGTAGTCTGGTATTAGAAGGTCACAGGTTCAATTCTCTAACATTTTTTTTTTCGGTGTTTAATAATAATATAATTGGAAAAGTTTTAAACAATATACGAGCATGTTCAAAATCACGATAGCATAGGTGGAAGCACACCTGACCCGGAGTTTCTGAGTGTGCGGGTTTTTGTTGAATACTTTTTACTACGATGGCACAAGCCTTCCCTATGAACGAAAACACCACAAGGAGAACGGGCCATAAACCACCACGCGGGCCCAGTGCGGATTGGTGGTTGTTAACGACTGCTAATGCAGCCGGGGCCAACGGCAAGACGTGCCTTCCGAAGGACGGAGGAGCGAGAGATGATAAATTTTTTGTCACCCATCGATGGTCGGCCATTGTGAAAGCTGCCTACTCAAAGTTTAAAAAAAATTGCTAAAGCAATTGCAGTCCGGGTGCGTTACCACTGCGCTATCGAGCTTTTATGAAGTAGAAACAAGCCCTACCACCATGTTATTGTATTTTTAAAAACCAAAAATAATAATTTTAAATATGATGTTCAAAATTCAAAAAATTCAAATATCAAAATCATTTTAAGCAAATTAGGTAATCATTATGTATTTCACGGCTGTAAAATGAAATACAAGTTTTCATATTAAAATAACTGAAACAAAATAACTCTCTCGCTCTAATTAACGTTGACAAGCTTGAATATTAACCTCGGAGTAATTATTTGTTACCGACTCCGCTTTACGGCTACTTGAAAGGTGAGCGTCTAATTAGTTACGGTGGCATTCGGCCCGCTGACTGTAAACTGGAAACTGAGGGCTGAGTGGCACCGCACTGTGAAGAGTTACCAGTTCGGAAGACAAACGCTGGTTTAGTTAAAAAAAATATTTTAATATAAAAGAGTTGCTTTTTTCCACGAGCGGGATTTGAATCGAAACATTTTTGTGTAATGTTCGCAGATGATGCATCTTTTCTGTTTATTAAAGATAAGGACACGTGCTTTGAAGAATATAAATCGGACATAAAAATGACATTAAATAATTTAATATTATATCTGAAATCTTTAAATTTAACAGTTAACTTACAAAAAACAAATATGCTACAAATAAGAGACTACAAAAAGGAACCACTTAAACTTAACATAGAACACAATAATACCGTTATAAATGAAATCGAACGCACAGAGTTTCTAGGTATAATACTCGATACTCACCTAAATTGGAAATTTCACGTAGAAAAAGTAAATAATAAAATAAACAGTTACTGCTATGCGCTGTCTGTGCTGGCCGATGTTTCCTCTATAGAAGTGACTTTAAATGCTTACTACGCAAATGTCTATTCATTATTGTCTTATGGAATAATATTTTGGGGTAATTCAGTTAATGTGAACAGTACATTTTTACTTCAAAAACGTTGCATTAGAATAATTTTTAGCAAAACGATGAAAGTGTTCGAAATACATATAGAGAAAAGAGACTCTTAACATTGCCTAGCATATACATTTTAGAAATATGCAAATTCGTGAGAAATCATATGTCCTTGTTTCCAAAAATATCAGATACAAGAATAAGACAAGCTCCTTTGAGGCGCTTCGATGCTTTGCAACTACCGCGTATCAATTCTATGATTTTTGGAAAGAGTACTTGTGTGACTGCTATACGTATTTACAATAAATTGCCTATTGACTTAAAGTGCCATCCCGATTATAAATTTACAAGAATGTTGAAAGAGTGGCTAATTAATAAAGCATTTTATAATGTTAATGAATATTATGATATTAATAATTAATTGATTAAGCATGCATGCATATTATATTATTAATAATAGTAATAATTAACAATAATAATAATTAACAATATTTAATCTGTTTGTAATGTATAATAATAAAATATGAGTGAAATTGTTTTAATTTAAAATTATTGAATTGTTGAATGTGTTTTTTCTATTGTATGCCCGTTAAGGGTAACTGTTCTTACTTTAACGTAATGTAACCTAGCAAACAAAAATGTAACAGTAATGCAATAAAGTTTTATTCTATTCTATTCTATTCTATTCTATTCTAATCTGCTATTTTAAATTATGATAATAATAAAAAAGAAAAATATTTTTAGCACTTTTTCAAACCAACTTAATAGTATGTATTTTATTTATTTAACAGACGCTTGACATTTTTTTAATTAGGAATCTCCACAGCCTTATCGTAACAATCATGCTTATAAAACTATATGTATAATACTTACCGTCCTGCCGATTATACTTGCCGTCCGAAGTAATAAACAGTGTCACACAAAAAAACATCAAATTTAAACTAAAAAAACACTTTCTAAACTTATTGTAACGCTTTACTTATGAACTATTTGTATATATTATTATATTATGATAAGACCTAATTGTATGAGTGTATAAAATTATAATACGTTATATTTATTAATTGTAAACTCGCAATAACTTAAGCTTAAATCTTAGTGGTTTTTAAAGTTATCGCATGGTATGTGTTTTGTAATAACTATTGAAATGATAAATAAAAAAAAATAAAAAATATTCACGTCGCGAAGTAACAAAAAGCAATTGATATAGGTAATGAATTTTACACAGTTTGCACAAAAAGGTTTTAAATATTTGGTTTGGATAGGCAGTATGATAAATATCATTAAATTAATAAATTATAATATTAGTAATATGATAGTATAATAATTAAAATATGTAATATAATATCATATGTATGACATATATAAACTGTAAAATATAAAAATACATATATACACACACAAAATTAATAGAATATAAAGAACTTTTGATTATGGCATCAGTTTCAAAATTTAAAGAATAGTTGTCACTTATAACTGGACTTGGACATATGAAAATATCAAATAGAAACTTAGCTAAAGCTATGTACTAAATAAGAACAGTACTCAGAACCTCATTCAATTACAAAAACTCCGTCATAGATTAATCGAAATAACTCGATATTTCATCATCACCAATATCAAATCTTTGTGGAAGAATGTCCTATCAGACGTGTAATACGAAAAGCTGCCTTCTTAACGAATGACGACGATTTTTTTTTAAATTAATTGTCGGAGACTGCTGTTAGGCCACTTGCTTTCATAAAAAAAACTAGTCATACCCATAATTATTGATTGCATCGTGGTGGTATCGTATGGATATTACAATATTAAATATATTATAAATAGGGACGTTGATTGCCCGCTAAGCTAGTAAAAACTACTTAATCAATATACCTACGTTTTGATGTGTCTATACGAGCTCGCTCGACATTGTTATATTTAAGCTGACATTAGCAATAACGTTACTGGAACGATTTGTATTCAATTCAAATTCAAATTCAAAAATCATTTATTCAGTTTAGGCTACAAGTAGCTCTTGTGAATGTCACTATGCCATCGGTTCGTAAGTCTACTCTGGGCGGGAGATCTTGTACTGAGAAGAACCGGCAAGAAACTCAGCAAGTGTCCAGCTCTTTTCTCCCTTACAGCTTCAAAAATATTGGAAAATGCCCTATTTTAGCAGGACACTTTCCATCACAAATAAACACATAAAAATAAAAAAAAAATATAGAAGACAACCACATGTAAAAAAACAAAATTAAAAATCTAAATTAACAAATTTACCTCAGGTAAAAGTTCCAATTTCCACAATGTCATACAGTACCACTACAGTACTCTAATAAAAGTCAAAAATTGTTTAAGAAAAACAAAGTCAAATTATAGTAAGTAATATTAAAAATAAGATAAGTATGCATGTATAAACACACTCCACGGTGACGGTCGCCTCACTAAACCTCCCTGTCCCGTGCAACATAATCTGCGTAAATTACATAAACATTTAACCTACTTTCTTTAACTAAACTACAATAATTACAAAAACACAAATGTTGAAAAAATTTCCACGTGCAGGATTTGAACCTGCACCCTTCTCACATATCGGTTCAGGTGCTCTTCCAATTGAGCTATTGTGGTTCTAACTAGCCCCGCCGAAATTATTCAACACTGTTTTTTCTTTTTTCAAAATTTGTGTTTTTGTAATTTGTTTCGCAACAAAATTTGTTAAAATTACATAAACAAATATTCATATTTTTTTTTATAAAATACAGTGAAAAAATTAAACGCTCACCCGACCCAGTCAGGAATCGAACCTGGGTCTTCCGCAATCCGGGCGGCTGCACTGACCGCTATGCTACCGGGAAGGCTGACGTAAGCGCTGAATTTTGTCACTGCTATTTTAATGTTTTTGAGTGCTTTTTAGCGGCACTAGCGCCATCTATCCAACGGTCGTTGCAACCGATGGCCATGCAGATTCATCTTTGCAGATGAAATACCACAAATTTGATAACACAACGCTATAGTAAATTTTACTTTTTTATTTTCAAATTTGGTGACTCGTTTCTTTGTCGCACCTCCAAAAGATGGAATAGTCTACCAGCACATGTTTTCCCTCTTTTCTATGATATGGGGTCCTTCAAACGAGGCGTGAAGAAGCACCTTGTGGGCAGAGTGAAGTTGACTGATGCTGCGTTGTTTTCACGCTGCACCAGTTGTCTTCGCGTCTGGACTCCATTTCCACTTAACATCAGGTGGTGTGGAGTCATTTGCCGTGCTAAGTATAAAAAAAAAAATATTGCGGAAGACCCAGGTTCGATTCCTGGCTGGGTCGAGTGAGCGTTTAATTATTTCACTGTATTTTAGAAAATTTTATGAATATTTAATTTAGCTTCAGTGCAGCAATTAGTATTTGAAAATAAAAAAGTAAAAAATACATAAACAAAACAAAAACATTTTAAACTACAATAACCTACCAACCTTAACAACTATCTAATTACCTTGTAAATGCTACTGTGTTTAAGTATCATTTAAGTTCCCATATTATCTAAGCTGATATTTTTATATCCCAATGAACGGTAGCTGAAGCGATTCGGGTCACCCTACCATAAGCCTCCCAGGCAATTTAATATTGTCTGTGAGAACAAAGAATATTGCGGGGACATTTTTGCTGATACGACAATCAAATTAAAACGTGACGTATGTATTGAGATTACAATATTAGGTCTGCATATTTGGGATTCTGTTTAGTGTTTAGTGATTGCTTATATTTATTTATTGATTAAGGCTTACAAAACAAGTTACAGTCTAAGCATGCACTTAATTTGTATTAGAAAAGAAAGAAAGAAAGAAAAAACATTTATTGGCTCTCACATACACAGACACACAAGTACACTTTTACTTTGAAATAAACCATAACCAATAAGATGTAGGCACAATAAGATTCAAGTAGGTATACAGGTACTAAAAATGAGGGTTAATACAGTATTGTGATCTATTAGGTTTATACTAGGTTCCTAAAGAAAAATAATATAATAATAATAATACCGGCGGCCGTTCTTGAAAATGGTCGTGCATTGCTCTATTGGGACCGGTCAATCATCACGGACAGGACTATTGTTGTCAATGAGCCTGATATTGTGGCGGCAGACCGTTCTCAACGTCGGGCGGTGCTCGTTGACATCACCACCCCGCATGACCATCATCCTGGTGGCTTGTGAGGCGAAGTAATATAATGAGAAATAAATCTTCTTTATACCGAAGTACGGGAGTTTTTAGGGGCTATGTTCATTGAAGGGGTGAAGGAGGAGATTCCCACATAACCATCTGCATCTCCCCGGGCGCAGTGGTGGTATGTCTAATGCATTCATCATCATTAATTTATACAATTTCACATAATGTAGTATTGTATGCAGCGGCGCGTATCCAAAAGCTGAAATATAGACTGTTAATACATCGCGCAGAGTCACTTGCATTGGATTCAAACATGTGCTAAGATTTATTCATGCGAAAAAATAAATTAAATATCTCTCTATCTCTCTCTCTCTCTCTCTCTCTCTCTCTCTCTCTCTCTCTCTCTCTCTCATAAATTATAAAGTTAAAGTGACTTTCATTGATGCACCCACGCACTCCCTGTAGGTATTGCTCACAAGAAGTGGCAACAAACCTTACACAGTTTTATTTTTGATTTAGAGTTGTTGGAAATAATGCTACTCTGAAGAATGTTAACTCGGGATATAAGCTTATGTATTGGAAGCACTGAATAATTGAAACTCACTCTTATAAGCATTTTCAAATCATCGTGATTCTACCAGATCTGTTTAAATTGCAGTCATCAATCGAGAAGGACGCGGTTAGATTAGATAGCTGTATCTTTAAAAATACATTTTTCAATAATTATTATTTTTGTTTTTTCTTTAAAAGCTTGCACTGTGTGTTAATGTCATTAAAAAAAACAGTGGTTCTAACATAATTGTACAGAAACATCTTATCAAGTACACTTGATCACTAAATTACCGCTATACATATCTATCCACTTCGCGGGAATCGGAATATTGACAACGACAATAATTAATTCCAAAACATTAACGTATTAATGACATCAATCACGTAACAGTTCTTTTCAACATTAACTTACTTTGAAATGAAACAACTTTTACGGATCTACTCGCTCTTTTTTTACACTCTACTTTTAAGTTTCATTTCAATGTGTAGTGTTCACTTAAACTTTACAAAACAATATATTAACCTACTTTTTTTTATTAGGCCTAGTTTCTTACTTGCGTTAACTTCAGATTTACATTTTGTAATGACTCCGTAATTCTCTGTATTTTTTTTTCTATATTTTTATTTTCTGTGCCGTAGGTAAGCTTTTTTGGCGACGTCATCACACAAAAACTATTTTTACCCCCTTTAGGGTAAAATATTTACAAACTTTGAATGTCGCATTTATTTATATGTAATCAAAACCCTAAAAAAATAGTTTCAAGTTTCCAGCTTCAAAAATGACGTAATTTCCATACAAACTTTCATCCAGATAGTCTATGTAGATTCTAGACTATCCCTGCACCAAATTTCGTTTAAATCGGTTCAGTAGTTTAGGCGTGATTGCCTAAGACACAGACAGACAGAATTACTTTCGCATTTATAATATTAAAGTAAGGAAGTAATGATGTTAAGTTATGTAGACACCAACCAGAGAATTATCGTATTCAGGGTCATTTACTATCAATTTCGTTAACCTCCGATGCTTCAAACGTATTTTCGTATCTCGTGTGAAGTTGACTGAAACCAGGTTGGACAGCGGACAAATGGACGCGCTCAGGCCGGCCGCCTGCTCGGCAAATTGGAAAGGGAACAGTATGGATTATAGATATATGCCGCGTTTCTTATGATTCCGCGATTCTATTACTTCTGCCGCCAAGAAATTGAATGAGAAACGTTTATTTGTCTATTTAGAATGTTAACGCCTCGATGGCGGAGTGGCAAAGCGCTCGGCTCGATACCTGAAGGTCCAGGTTCAATTCCCATGTCGGGCAAAGTGTGATTCGGATCTCTCGATGTAAAGCTCGGGTTTGTGATCACAAACCTATCTTTTTTCTTATAATTGTTTAAATTTACTAGAATTTATTTTAAAATAAATACACACATCTATTAAAATCTCAGTGTCATCTATTAAAAATGTCCTAGAGTTCCTTGAACACTTGACGCCAGAGTTCAACACTTTTTCCTTTAGTTTTTTTTTAACGACGAAAACTGATGTCAAGCAATAGGCTTACTGTGTTGAACACCGGTGTCACTACTATATACAATACTAGCGGCCCGTCCCGGCTTCGCACGGGTGTGCTATTTTTTTAATATAGCCTATGTTACTCAGCACTAATGTAGCATTCTAATGGTGAAAATTTTTTTAAATCGGTCCAGTAGGTTTTGAGTTTATTCGCTACAAACATACATACATACAAAAATACAAAGCTTTCCTCTTTATTATATTAGTATAGATTAGTATACCAGCTGTCCCGGCGGACTTCGTATCGCTTTGCCAGTTTCTATGGCAACAAAACAAACAAATTCCCGACATCAAATCCAAGACCTCAGTAGTAAATTGTGGAACCAAATATAGAGAAAAGGTATGAGTTTAATTCCCGTGGGAATATCGGGGAATATCGTGAGAAAATCCTATGTGTTAATCCAGGTTATAAACTATCTGTATGCTGAATTTCATCCAAATCTATCCGTCCGTTGCAGCGGGAAGAATCACCAAATTTACACACATACACACAAACTTTCGCTTTCATAATAATAGTGTGATAGTGTGATTAGTATGATTGCTGTGTACTATATTTTGAAACCAGTGATGTGTAAATGTAGTTTTAGTTATAATAATAATAATAATATCGTTATTTTCAGACCATTGACCCATGTTGTTAGTAAACCGCCTCTGTGGTTTAGTGGCTAAGACCACCGGTTTAGACCCAGAGGTCACGGGTTCGATTTCCAGCGGGGGATACATGTTTGTGTACTCGGTTTGGTTGGTGGTAGAGCTTATTTGTCCACCTGGCTAGCTACCACCATTATATCTAAATATGTCGCCATAACATCAATGTTTGTAGCATTGTTGTGTTCCGGCAGCTAGAGATAAGATAGCCAGTACCTCACTAGTTGAGGATCCCGGGTGAAGTGCGCTTCCATCATTGGCCTTATCATCACTTAACATCAGGTGAGATCAAGGCACTGTGCTTACCCGTTAATATTTAAAAAAAAAAACTTAAAAGCTATGTTAGTAGAGAGAAAATATAAAACAAAAAAAAACTTAATTTAAATATTTTTGGATCCACACATATGCATTTCGATCCAGTAGTAGTTATAATAAAGCTCTAACGCTAGCACAAAACAGAGCTTCAAAATTAGTCAGCAGCAAAACTTTAGGCGTCAAAATCAGATTCTCCACCCATCATTCTAAAACGCCGCTACATGTAGAACCCACCACGGATTTCGCGATACAGCAAAAACGATAGCAAAATAGCTACGCGCCCCAAAACTTAGCTGGGGCCATCTGCTGCGAGCATAAACAAATGACTAGCGCACCGCTCCAATAAAACCGAGCATTTAATAAAAGCCGCCATTTTGTAACCCTTTGCGCGCGGAACAGATTTCCCGCTCAAACAACGGATTGTAATGGCGGCGTGTTACGGCCATAAATGTTTAGTGATGTTAGTTGTACACACATACAGTTATTATTAGTGTAATTAAAGTACTATAATGTCAATTTGAATATAATATTTGCCGCATTTGCAAAAACGATGAGTAACATATGCTTTTTATATTTTGACTCATAAATTATACTCAAACGGCATTTACTCGACATAATGTGATGTTATGCTAACACAGCACGACGCGTAAAATAAATGATACAAAAAAACGCAGGAACGCAGGAGAAGGATAGTTTTTAACAGGTAATAGTTGTATTGGTACTGTATAAGTTGTTTAATCAGGCTTAAGGTAGGGCGTGTTTTAAGTCCTTCTGGCTAGCTACCACCATCTTATTCAATTCTGCGTGTGTCAAGTAAGATCAGCAGCATTTAATGTGTTTTAACAGTTAAAGATGAGATAGCCAGTGCCATGGTTGTTAAGAACTACAGATGAAGTTCCACCTTCGACCTTAATCTCACTTACCATCAGATGAGATGAAGGCCAAGTGCTTCCTCGTTGTGGAATATAAGTAAGTAAACAGCCTATAATTGTCCCACTGCTGGGCAAAGGCCTCCATCATTGAAATCAAGTCATCGCTACAATTGATGGGTAATGGCTTAATCACCACGCTTGCCAAGTGCGGGTTGGTGATCAAAAACCCGGGCTATGCATCGAAAAATGCGAAATGCATTTTGCCCGACCTGGGAATTGAACCCGGGACAGGAGAGGCGAGGAATATAAGTAACAACGATTTAATAAATGTATTTATAATTTTATGGGCCCATTTATTATTGAAATTGCGATTACTAATCCTATTACGTTAAATGTGCTGATTGTTCGAATGGTCCTTCGAGCCTACATCCGGCTCTTGAAAATTGTCTGCAGGCTTTTCTAAATTAAATTGCCAAGGGGTCGAATTATATCCCGCATCACAGAAAGTTCCTCGCATTCGTATTTCTGAACGTTAACGCCGGCGCCGTATCGGATTTCTATTTAGCTGCATTCAAGTCACGCCTACCCCTCGATACACCCTTAACGCACTTTTCCGGGCTCTAACTCGATTTTATTATATTTCTTAGCGTGTTTATTCCGATAACATGTATTTGACTTTAATTTAAAAGCATAATATGATATGATTATACGCGTTTGAAACTCACGTCACTCCTCGTATATTTATTTGGCTGGGAAGGACTTCTTTATGGACTATATTTAGTTTTGAAATATATCTAAGAATATTTTTAACTAAAAGGATTTTTAATATAATTCTTGTTACAAAAACACAAATGCTGAAAAAAATAATTGTAAAAATAATTGTAATTTGTTTTGCAACAAAATTTGCGTTAAAATTACATAAAAACAAAAACATTTTATAATTCTTGTTTTTTTTTTAAATAAAAACTTATTTAAATTATTAAAAATATATTCGATAACTTATTCTAATAGACCACCACGTCCAATGGTTCCCATAATACCGGTAGCGTTTGCCAAGCTGTATTACAACGGAATGCCTAAACGATTAATTTAGTTAAAAAAGTTTTTTTATTTAGCATTAGATATAAAAAAAAACTAAAGAAATAGCTTAATTCAGCAAGTTTCCACTCTGTCGTTTGTATATAGGGTTGTTGATCACCATTGGCTTGGAAAATTGGAAAATAACGGTTCGGATTGGGAACAAATATTAATAAAACCACTAGAGCGGACACGGAAAGATTTTTTAACAAAAAGAGGTTTTTACTATGCTGTTTTCGGTTAATCGCTGTTTTCATTTACTGATTGATTTTGGGACATTCTGAAGCTTGTTACGTTCGACAACCGCTTCGTGTGGTCTAATGTTTAGACCAGACTCGGCGGGTTCAATTTCAAACGGAGATTATATGTTTTTACTCTACTTGTTCGGTGGTAGGGCTTGTTTCAAGTTCGCCTGGCTAGCTAACTCTATCCTATCTAAATATGTCACCATAACTTTTTATTATTATTTTTTATGTGATAATTGCTGCACTAAAGCTGAATTGAAAAAGTGAAAAAAATTAAATGCCTACCCGAAGCCCCAGCCAGGAATCGAACCAGCGGAAGACCCATGTTCGATTCCTGGCTGGATCAGGTAGGCATTTAATTTGTTTACTATATGTTACAATTATTTATGTCACAATAACATTAATTGTATTTGCAGGCTGGTCTTTATTAATTTCCTTGATATTTAAATAGGACGCAGTAAGCTAATATCAAATACATAATTTTATGCAAATACACACATTAGTTGTTGTGTTCCAAAAGTTAGTGATAAGATAGCCGGTTCCAGGTGAAGTGTGCTAGCTCCTTCGGCCTTATCATCATTTAACATCGGGTGCGATGGATGCCAAATGCTTACCCGTAGAGAAATAAAACTAAACAAAAACTAGGCCCTAGATGCTTACTTTGTACGCCATTAGTTGCATTGCATTAGCATCGTTGTATTCTGACAGACTCAATGCATAATTAGAACCGCCCACCAATTTGAGTGAGCCAGCAAAAAAGTTAGTCAGAGTCTGAAGTCAGTTGGGAGGAACGAACTGCTGCAAGTAGGAAACTTTGTTGCAACTTCGGTATGCGAACGCGAGACGCGAGGCTTTTGCGAAAACTTAGCATTTAGTTTGAGTAATTATTTAAATTTAGCTATAAAATCATTTACTCTTTTTTTTGGGTAACTGTTATTTTTTTGCGAGCTAGCCAACCTCTTCGTCCGCCTGAATTCTCATACCCGTAATGGTTTTGATAGCTCTGAAAACTTCGCGAGTGTGCACACAACGTAACGTAACGTAACGTAAATTTCATCGCAACCAGATGAAAATAAATCAAATGCAATCAGAGAAATAAAGAGACCTGATTTACCGACCTTTTACGTTTTTCTTGTTTAGTTTTATTTTTAAAATCAGCTAAAGACAACTACATTATAATCTTTTTAGCAGGTATTCAGTTAAGACATTGACCCCTTACAAAAAAACAAAGAATAAGGTCCGAATAGTTATTCCGCGTTTTGTTCCTGTCATCTAAACGTCATTTCAAATTAGAGTAAAAGAGACAAAACACGGAATAACTATTCGGACCTTATTCTTTGTTTATTTGTAAAACCCTTAAAGCTCACTCTTATCATCTAGCTTTCATTGAGTAGTAAAAATGTTAAGATCGGATGTTGGTGACGTACTTAGCTTCTTTTATTACATTTTACTGAGTTTCTTTTGATAACCCTCATTTTAAGATAATGTTTTTCAGTTCCATCTCTAAATACTATATGGTATGTATGGTATGGTATGTATGATCATTTATCGCGCGCCTCCCACCTGACGTGTCAGCTTTTGGAATCTTTCCAAGAAGGCTTAATCCGTTTGCTATGTTACCCCACGGAGGTTTGCGCGTCTGAAGGTCGTTCAGATGTTTTACTATCTAGGATCTTTGCGAAAAAACTTTGTTAATACATTTGAGCACAGATTGTGATAGATAAGTAAACGCTTGAGATTGCTAAGAACTAATAGTAATTCAACCAAAAAAAAACTTTCTTCTTGGTCTATGTAAATGTCTGCTTTAACTTTAAGTAATATAATTGTTGTAACCACAGGTTAAAAACACTAAAATTCTTCTTCAGTCACAGGAATGACGGATAGACTAACATAAATTTTGGTGCTTTTTTTAATTCAATTCAATCAATCATTGATTGCTCTCTTTAAGTATACATGAGTTGTTACAACATTGGTTAGATAGAACGTTATGGATAGAACGTTATTAATAATATGCCTGTTTTTCACAAACTAAAACATATTTGACCTTGGAGTCACTTTTTGCGTGTTTAAAAGCTGTTATAATGTAAGTACATAAATTATTTTGGATTAAAAAAATACAATCAAATTGCTTTGTCTAATACTAATATATGCTTAAGTACTTCCTTAATTCCTCTTTAAGTCAACAATCTGTTTTCGCCAATCATAATATTTGTTTGTTAAATTACATCTAGATTACTGCTAGTAGAATAGTAATCAAGCAATTCTTAGCAACGAAGGATTTAATATGTCGACTTCTAAATCCATGTACAAAATATTGTTTAACGGAGATTGTAATTACTCGTATCTTAATGAACGTCAGCTTGTTGTCATTTTATTTCTTATATATACAGCCTTAAAAGGAAACCATAACATCAGTTTTCCTCTGGCAGACAGGTCTCTTAATTCTCATAATTAATAATAACAAATTCAGCACAAATTCTATTCTATTCAATATTTACTTCGTGTTTTGTTTGTAAAAGTAGAGACTGGGAACTAGACTTAATGTTCTGAACATAATGTCCTTAAATCTATTTAGCTTAGGTTTTTAATAAATTTATTTATTTAATCTTTATTGCACTATAAAATAAAATAAAGTACAAAAAGCGAACTTAATGTCAAATGGCATTCTCTACCAGTCGACCTAAGGGCTAGACAGAAAAAATGGTAAGCGGTGCGACAAAGAACGTAAATGAAACATAAACTACATAAATGTATAAGAACTGAAATATACATAAGGTTATTAAATTAAATGATAATAATAAAATATACATACTTTAAAAAAACTTAAATAAAAATAGACTACACAAACATACTTAAACATAACAGAAGAAAAGATGATGGGAATCTCTTACGTGGGTGATTCGTGGATTCCTGTAGAAACAGTTTATACACCATTGTTTTAAAGATCGATTTACTTGGAGCTTGTCTGACTTTTTCGATGAGAGTGTTCCATAATCGAATGGCCTGAACCGTGAAGGAATCTGCAACGAATCCTGAATGATGCAAAGTCGTGGCGAGAAGATGATTATTTGATGAGCGAAGTTGGCGGACATGAGTATAGCTAAGGAAACTGAAACTACATTTTAAGTAAGAAGGAGAATTAGGATCATCTAGAATAGAAAGTAGAGTTGTTAGAATTCTGAAGTTACGACGTTGCGGAATGGTCAGCCATTTAAGCTGAAGACGATATGAAGATATATTATATGGTCATATTTGGGTAAACCAAAAATAAAGCGTATTGAGTTATTGAGAAAACGATTCAATTTATTAAGAAGGTCCTTATTTAAATCGGGATAGGAAATATCAGCATAATCAATAATTGGGAGAATAAGAGCTTGTACCGGCGAAACTTTAGTTTGTGAGGCAAGAAGTTCTTAAGCCTGTAGACAGAACGTACTGCAGCGGTGACTTTCCGGCTTACTTCGGTGACTTGCGGGGACCAACTGAGTGTGCTGTCAATTTGCAAACCAAGGGCTTTGACGCAGGAGCAGAAAGGAATGACAATGAAGTGACAGGTGAGACAGCGGAGACATTAAGTTTACACAGCTGATGTTGACTACCAATCATTATGGCCTGGCATTTCATGGGATTCACCGTTACTCCATACCGCCTCGACCGATCACTTACACTCCACAGATCAGATCGTCCGTCAAAGCAGCTAAACCGGCGTCAATGTAAATAACATGACTATAAATGCGACTAACTAACAAGTTAACATGCCTCGGTAGCTGAATTGGAAGATCAATTGGCCGAAAGGGTTGCCGGCTGTCCAATACAACAAAACCTCACGTTTTTAAGTAAATGATTAATTCATTTTCATATAACTATAGACCTGTAAAATAATGGGGATTTCCAAATCATGATAACACAAATATTTTTATACATAATATTGTAAAAAGAGTGGAGCAGCAGCACAAAATCAAATATAATTATCACCAAAACTCGTCAATTCGTCCTCAGAGTAATAAGGTTTTATTAATTTTAATTTATAAATCATCTTTAATAAATGAGTTTCGTTACTTCACTTTTCTTTGGTGGTTATTTAAAGAGATCTTATTCAGATCGAGTCTTTGGACATGGCTTTTTACCACTTACATTTTATATTTGCAGCCAGAAGCAACAACTTGCCATGCCTTCGGCAGCTAAGAGTTACATTGAGATGTGGAGTTTCTTGCGCCCATTCTTCTCCACAGCTAAAAAAATAGACGTCCTGAATGGTAGTAGGCAAAAAAATGTTTGAACGATCCAAAAGCACTTTTCCAAAGTTTATTAGAATAAAAAATATTTGACTTTGATTTTGACTTTTAGAACTAATTTTAGTCACCATTCTTGTTACTATTCGCACACAAAGTAGCAAAACTTTTATTTTACTTTATCTCATTAGTAAATTACAAGAAATAACTAATCTACTCGAAAATTTAAAATACAAGGCAGCAGCTGACTTTAAAATGGAAATGTGTATAATTATTTTTTGGATACATACACGGATACATACATACAGGATTGGCACTTGAAAATTGTTTGTTTATGCGGTATTTCCCAACCTTGGACTGTTGGAATGCAGTCTTAAGTTTATGTATGAGTTAAGTTCATGCCTCTGCGGGAGCAAAAGTTGCAAGCCCAACTTGATCGTAGTTCTAGCATTACTTGAGGTTATAAAGTGGCCGTACAATTCCCAATGCATGCAAACATCATCCTAGTAAACAACGTCAACAATAGCCGACATTACTCCTATTGATCGTTGCTTATCTTGAATACATTTCTCTGTTCACATTGTTATCTCCGATCGGTAAACACTGCTGGAGGGAAGTGAAAACGCTGATTTCAATCTAAGATAATATTGACTTAGTGCCTCTCTTAATGTGTTTGAAGATACCCCCACTTCAGATTCAGTTTGCTTTGAAGCTTCAACGGATAAATACGTGAAAGGGAAAATTTTTTCGTATTTTTTTATGTTTCTGAACTGACAAATAATCATATGGCCCGACTAATAGAAAGCGACTACTAAAACTCATAGCTTCTTGCAACACCACGGGTATCATGCTCGCGTTGACGATGCTGGAACTTCAATTCTTATTTTTATGCCATCTAATTTTTTCATTTCAAAATTTTGAAACAAAGATAAATAACTATCAGTTTAGACGATTATTAAGAAAAAATATAATTTTCTTGTAAGCCTTGTCATCTTTTTAAGGCTTATATATCGTGCTTAAAGTAAACAGACATTGAAAAAAAAATGCGAAAAACATTTAAATTTATTTAGACTACATATTTGCTTAATACATCAAATGTTTTAAATTTAATTCAATATTTGTTGTATTATGATATTTATCTAAGACTACTTTTATTTAGTACTCGTAGAAGTCTAATATAGAGTAATTCAGCATTTACAACGTTATTTATATCATTAAGGCGTGGCTGGTTCAATCTGATCTATCTTTGGGAAGCTCGCGAGGCCTTTGTTCAAGTTTACAAGATAGCAATCTGAACTTAACTTCCCCATATCGTTTGGCATGTTAAGTTAAAATGGGATTACTTGAACATTTTCCTTGGACTTCTTATCTCCAATCGATTAATACTTTCGTGCGACACTGATCCCATCCTAAGACAATATTGACATAACCTTTCCCAGTAAATTTGATTATTGTTGTAGTCCCTAACCAACATGATTGAATTTCCTCTCTCATAAACTTGGACCACAAACAAATCTGTTCATATATTCATTATCTCGTCATATTTTGTGAAAATAATTAGTATTCTATTTATGTTATAGACAAAGAAATTATTTTTCTGATAAAGGTTTTTAACATATTATTGGTGAATTTCGAGGAGTTCGCACAGCAGGCACAGTGGCTGACGCACCCGGTTTGCGGTTGCTGAAGTTAAGCAACCTTCGCAATGGCCGGTCATCAGATGGGTGAACAAAAACTCATCAACTGTTACCTCGTTCTCCCTATTCATCCATAGGGAAGGCTTGTGCTGCAGCAGTGGGGAGGCAAGATGAGCTGGTGACGTAATGTCATGATGATTGGTAAATTAGAGTTTAATACTTAACCTCGCTTACCAATTTCAAGAAACCCAGTACCTACATCTATAAAATATAATTTTCTTACATACAATTCCATTAGTTTCTCCGGTGTTTATTTTCGGAATCCTCCAGCGGATGGCGGCGAATATTAAAATTGGATTATTTCCTCGCAGCGACTGATGCTTCCCCGGCATCTAATTAAATCTTTGTGACACTTGACTTTGACGACCTCGGAATGAAAATTACTGGAAAATTATTCGCTATTACTAAAATAGCGTTTAATTACAGAAGCTTAAAATTTGAAGTTGTAAAAAGCACGCGTTGATACATTTAGATACATAAATCTTAAGGCTATGTGTCAAAGAGAGGTCGTTATATACTGGACGATGTAGGTATGTGACACTTAAATTCTTCTTTATATAGACGTATTCCTAGACTTGCTATTTCAAAAATGGCGTTTCAAAGTCATAAATGTTTGTCGGCTGCTCAATTATGTTATCTTCTAATCATTCTAGCCTTCAACAGTTAATTTATTAATTGTCATACGTAAATGTTGAACAAAGTATTTTCGCTTAAAAAAAAACTGACTATTAGTTAGATTCCACCCTCCAGTGATTAAGCCTTGTCATAAAACCTCATTAATGCCCATCAACCGATTACAGAACAGAATCGAAAAGACAATTGACAGTATGTAGGTTAGCTATATTATACTTTTCTTTAGATTTTATAGACAGACCAATTTCTACCTACTGTACAGTCACGAGCATAAAGAAAATGTAAATAATGTTACTCTTAATACAACAAGAGTACAAGGGAACAAGGGTCAAAACTAGTAAAAAGTCTCAACTAAGATGCTTTTTAAAAATTGTTACGCAAAAAATAACAATTTCCTCCAAAACAAACCGGCCCGTGAGAAGTTTATCGCATCCAATTATGAACTTGGATGAACTCAGCCGTTAACCATCCCGGCCAATATCACTTGACCCACTAAATGCCTCTATTGACCCGTTGTGTACTGTAAAATCCCATGGGTGTTACGACCTGGAAGGTCAGTGTAGTGCGGTCGGTTAGATATCTGTCAGTAAGGCGCGGTTTTGTGGTTCCATTAATTAAGGAAATATTTTTATTTTGCTGTGAGGCGGTTATGGCGAGTTCTGGTATAAGACGTATAAATTTTTCGTGAAATTTTTAATATGGGAGGGTTTTTTTTAGCATTTAGAAAATAGAGTCGCATTTTTTTTTCTATCTTACGGTTCTTTCATCTCACCTGATGTTAAGTCCAATAGTTTTAAGATGATAAAGGCCAATAAGTAATAATAATATATCGGCCTAATATGTCGCCATAACATCAAACATGATAGATAGATAGATAGATAGATAAATACTTTATTGCTCACACAAATTAAAACCAAAAACAGGTACATACAAAAAATCTTAAAGCTAGCATGGGCAAAGGCGGTCTTATCGCTTTAAGCGAAACATTATGTATGTTTTGGCGACATATTTAGATAAGATGGTGGTAGCTAGCCTTACTACCAACCAAACCGAGTACACAAAGAACCCGGGACCCCGGTGGTCTTAACGGCTAGACCACCGAAGCGGTTTGCGTCGCACATACAATTTCGTTGTGACAGATGCTAAAATTATGGCGTAGGATGAGCTGCTCTGATTGGTCTTACTGCTGATATGACTTAGCAGATAGATAATTAATGAAAGCTTAGTTTTAATATCCTATACACAATTTTTCTCCTCGACCAACTGTCATCTCAGCATTTACTCCTATTTTGATAAATTATGTTTCACACAGTCTATCCATTCTTCTTTGGTCTTCCGTTAAACACATACCTTCAACTTTCATGCTCATCACCTAGTTACAAGTTGATCATTTTTTCTAGTCATTACTCTATATAAAGACAGTCGGTTTCCAATTAGTCTGTATTTAATTCCCTGCCCTCATTGGGATTCATCGAACCATGTTGTCGTACGGGCGGCGCCGGCGGTGGCGGTGCGCAAACACTGCGTCCGCTATTACGAGTATTAGTTGGATGCCCTCCAACGGGTAGCGACATGTGGCGAAAACAAGTCCGCACCAAACTCTCTGTTTACCACGCTAACCGCTCAACCCCTAACTACTTTAAATTCCTTTTGTGTCAGACATGGTATTCCATACAAAATAAAATAAAAAAAGATAGCCCAATACAGTCGCTGTGGCGTAGTGGATACCGTGTAGAGTCTACGGCTACGGCGCCGGCGCCGGCGCGGCGCAGGGGTTATCGTAGACACGACAGCGTAGTTGCTACGACGTAGCAGCTAAAGTTTTTTTAAATATTGTCTGGTAATCAAGATTTCATTAACCACTTCAATCACTTTTAGCAATCCAACCGTTCGCAGTTTTTTGAGAATTACTTGTATTCATATCTTTTATAATATTAATGAATTACTTGAAATTCTCAGTGTTGTTTAGTTGTGCCTTTTTCGTAATCCAGTCACAAATTGTAGGTTAATAGGTGGTAACTATTACCCAACTTAGCACCACGAAAGTAGGTTTTCTTTAAAAATCGCAATTTGCCTTAGCTTAAAACCGTCTACCGTCGTAGCTTGAAAAGTGTTTAAAACATTTTTCACCAGCGGTACTTGAACCCGCATATTCTGACCGGGTCAGGCGCAATTTTTATTAAGCTATTGTGGCTCTGCCTGACCCGTACAAATCAACACTATCTACTCTTACTTTGTGAGTCTAGCCTTAGCAAATTTAAACGTTTAAAGTCCTATTAAGGCCAAAAACGCAGTAGCTATCTCAACACCACTTGGCAGGTCAGCTCAGGTGCCTGGCGACGGGCCAGCGCCTCCCAAGCTGTGGACAGCGATATTTAAACTTTGGCACAGGTTTTTTGGGAAACGTCCAGTTCACAGCAAAACTATTTGGGGCCAGCCAACTGTGACAAACTTACGAAATATTAATTATTAAGTTTATTAGCTTACCTTTGTGTATTTATCTATACGAATACCGTTAAACATACTTAATTAAAAACTCGATCTGCGAGTTTATTCATGACATTTTTTAAACCACATGCCAAAACTATTTCGCCAAAACAACTGAAATACACAATTCAAAAAATATACAAGTTATGACACATAATATAAAGATTATCATCAGCCTAAATTAGTCCACTGCTCTACAAGGTATCCAAGGTCTCACCGCGTGCTTGCCACTAAGCACGATCCATGGCTACTCAAATAAAATGAAAAAAATATATACAACATCACATACATTGTTCTGATCCTAAATAAGTAGCTAAAGCACTCCTATTATGGACATCAGAATCAACGACGGTAACACGACCACCCAAACCCGAAACAATATCGACACAATATCCAAGTAAATTGGTCTTTAAAACAATGGTGTTTAAACTGTTTCTTCAGGAATCAACACCCACGTAATAGATTCCCATCATCTTTTCTTTTCTTTCTGTTATGTTTAAGTATGTATGTGTACCTAGTCTATTTTTATTTTTATAGTATGTATATTATATTATTATCACTTAATTTAATAAACCTAATATGTATATTTCAATGTAGTATATGTTTCATTTACGTTCTTTGTCACACCGCTTACCAATTTTTCGGCCTAGCCCTTAGGTCGACAGGTAGAGAATGCCATTTGGCATTAAGTCCATCTTTTGTACTTTATTTTTGTTTTATTGTGCAATAAAGATTAAATAAATAAATAAACAAATATCGAAAAGATCGTTTTCGACATTGACCCGTCCGGGAATCGAACCCGGAGTCTCAGAGTCAGCCTCAGGGTCAGCACCGAAATAAGAATACACCCTAAGAATTTACAAAGTCGACTTATGGACAATCTTAAAAGAACACTCTTCCAAAAAATTCTTATCAAATTCCGAAAATTTGCGACTGGAATAATAAAAAGGCACAACTGAGCAACACCCTGTGAATTCAAAGTGATTCATTTGCATTATAAAAGACATGAAAACCTGTAATTCTCCTAAAATGCGAACGGTTGGAGTGTTCAAAGTGATTGAAGTGGTTAATCAAATCTTGATTATCCAGGCAATTTTTTTTAGATAAATAAACAATGTTTGCTTGAAAAAGCTGTGGTCTGTTATAAGTTTCTTATAAAAATATTTCTCCTTAATTCAATTAAACTCAACTTTTTGTTTTAACTTCTAAATAAACTGAATATTTTTAAATAGTCAGTTGGCAAGTTACAATTTATGTTTTTTACCATAAAAGTCGGATGGAAGTTTTTCTATTAAATACAAAAAAGGTGTTATGTATACATGCGGACGCTGCGGCCTGATAATTTTTTTGGAGGATATTTTTTTTTGGAGAGAGATTGCTGATTGCCTCAGACGGCATTTTCAGCTTCACCGGGCTTTTTTGGGGGCGGCGGGAAACTTAAAAGGTTCCTCAAGCCGTGTGAAATGAATCACCTTCGGAGGTATACTAGAGAGAACGGCATCACGCACTAAAAATCCCATCGCGCACAAAGAAATTTGGTGACTCGTTTCTTTGTCGCACCTCCAAAAGATGGAATAGTCTACCAGCACACATTTTCCCTCCTTCCTATGATATGGGGTCCTTTAAACGAGGCGTGAAGAAGCACCTTGTGGGCCGGCAGAGTGTGGTTAACTGATGCTACGTTTGTTTTCACGCTGCACCAGTTATCTTCGCGTCTGTACTCCATTTCCACTTAACATCAGGTAGGATGAAATCATTTGCCGAGCTATCTATAAAAAAATATATTATACATAACCACTTGCTTAACTCATTAAAAGCCCTTCAGGGAAGAAAATTTGATAATGATTTAAAGAAACTTCTTCTTGATAAGGCTTACTATATTCTTTAAAGGAATATTTAGACGTTATTTTAGAAACTTAAATAAATTTAAATATTGTATGTATCTAGTTAAAGTTATATGTTACTTGTATAAACAAATATAAAATTATAATAATAATAAATGTCAGCACCTGTTATGATATAATTAAGTGTAATAATAAAATAAATTAGTTTAGTAAGTATAATATGTAAGTATTTTGCCGTGCCCTTACAGGGTTCTTGTTTGTGCCAAAAATTTATGTAACACTATTGTATACAGCAAGATGCGATAAATAAATATGAATAAATTTTACTTTTTTATTTTAAAGTGCTAACTTCTGCACTGAAGCTGAATAAAATATACACACATACTTACATACTTACGTTCACGTCCTAAGAGATAGAGCGAACATCAAAACCACCTATTTGGAGTAAACTCGCCATTAGAACCTTGACGCCACATTTGGCATAATCAAAGTATGTATAACGTGTTGTTTATAACTGATTTTGTAGCCATAACTGAGATTTTCTGGAATGTCTAAACACTATAAGCTTTTAGATTTTACAGCAATTATTGACAAACGATATATTAATTGGCTAACTTTATGATTAATCGACTACGAAATTATTGGGCGTTACGTCTACTACGGAGGGCTACGAGCTACGAAGCTATCGCTACGACTTTAGACTCGTAGCAATGACAGTTAATAGAAGTCTGTTTTGAATCGAGTATAATATTTATGTAGCCGATTCCATGCTCCTAAATCAGTATTATTGCAATGTATATATAGACGAGACGCGTGTATAGATGCCGCTACTTACGTCTTCTTTTCACAACCGCAACAACACTAGTGCTGCTTTAAAATCATCATGGTAAGGCCCCTCCCTGTTATCTAGTTTCAAGTACCTATGTAGAAACATATAATATGATTCTGAAAATATTTTTATTATGGTCGCATTTTTGGTACCAAACATAATATGAAATTAGAACACTAAACGAAAAAGATAATAAATTATAGTTTTATAAAAACAGTGAAATTTTCATCAAGATTTGTACGAGTTTTAGATTATATAAAGAAGAAAAAAAAGAAAAAAAGAGAATCATCATCATTATGTTATGTTAAGTTATTACATTTTTGAAACATCTCTTTGTTATTTTATTAAATTTATACTAGCTGACCCGGCGGACTTCGTACCGCTTTGACAGTTTCCATGACAACAAAACAAACACATCATTTTTAGTATTTTATATATATATCCTAAAAAGTGTGCCTTCCCAATATCTTTGAAAATATGTATACAAAGTTTCATGATGTTTGGTTGAGTAGTTTCTGCATGAAAGCGTAACAAACAAACTCACATTCAAAGGGAATTGATCAGTTTGTTAGGGTGCTTTGGCCTGGCGTGGACATTAACTATAATAATAAATGAATTCCTATTTAAATATTTCATACCTAAAAGAAATTAAATAACATAACAAAGTTGCAGCAAGTTGTAAAAAACATGCCAAATGTAGCATGCGTAATATTGTGATTTTGTGACTAAAACTCATAAAAAGTATTAAGTATTATTCTTTACTTTAAAGATATTTACTTATTTATGCGTTATGGTATAGAATATTATAAGTAAGTGTAATTTTAAGGGTGTCTAAGAAAAAAAAAAATCTAAATATGTCAGGGAGTGTAATATTAGCGGATAAAATAAAACAACATTATTTCGTATAATGGTTTTATTCAGAATCATATGTAATCAAAATATTGTCTAGAAACTGAGCAGGTGGTGTAATATTATTTTCGTGCTTTGCCCAGCTTAAATACCATATTATTGTCATAACGTGAGCACAGCAACCCACCGTTCTTCGGCCTACCAGGCAATTGCAACAAAATTGATTAATTGCTTCTCTGCCTTGTTGATTATTATTAAATAAGATATAAACAAAATATAGTTTTCGGCTTATGAGCTGATTCTGTCAGTGTTGCCAGGCAATAAAAAAAAAGTTTTCTAATTCAAGTACCAGAAATCGATTATTCAATTATGAAACGAATGTTATCGTATTAGCGTTCAAGTGGTAACCCAAAATTGAGCCTGCAAGGCTGCAACTAAAAAATGGCGGTGCTTTGTTCATGCAATCGGCGAGAATACTTATTATTACAACTTTTTTTACAGAACACTTTCCTGCGATGAGTGTTGCGTCAATAATTATTAACGAATTCATTATATTTATTCGTAACAATACTTTTTACTGAGCAACTTGTTCAAACCAGGCCGAAATTGGCGATTCCCTTTAGCAATGAAAAATTAAAAAAAGATAGAATGTGAGTTTGGATTGGCATTGACAGATTTAAGAAAAGAGTATATATGCGTGTGTGTCAAATACATGGTAGTCTGTGTAATGTTAGTTTTATTAATTTATTTATTTTTTACGCATAATTTAAAAAAATTATTACATTCTGCAATCCTTCTCTATATAAACTATATGTGTGCGAAATTTCATACTCCTCCGTCCTTTATCAAAAGAGTTTTAGCTTCTCTCACGAAAGATTTCATTGAGGTGGCCAGCTGACTTCCGGTTTTCAGTAAATGGCTCTTCATTCCTTTTTATTTTTACAATCCTTACTTTCAGCTCTGCCGTGCTATCTGTGCAATTTGCCGCTAGGGTCGCTAGGGTTGGCAGACGACAGAGTTGTAAACTTTCAGCAGTATAGCCGACGTCTGTGATGTGGCCACAGTATTAAATAAAAACTACAATTTATTAGTAATATCGGTCCGGTCTGCGATTGCTAAGGTTAAGCAACTTTCGCAAAGGTCTGTCATGGGATGGGTGACCAAAAATGTATCATCTTCAAAAAGCTGTTGGTGCCAGCTTTAGCAGTCGTTAAAAACAACCGCACCACACTGGGCCCGCGTGGTGGTTATGGCCCGTTCTCCCTCTGGTGTTTCCATCCAAAAGGAATGCTCGTGCCCCAGCAGTGGGGACATAAATGAAATTAAATATGAAATGAAATATTTATTTACCAACAACAATGAGTTGATCATGATCAAAAAATGAGTTGATGATGATGATGATGATGAAACATCACTTTCTTTTGTTTTATCATGACGGGTTTTTTTTCTTTCATATCTGACTATTATGATATCGTGCGACATATGTCCGCTACGTATGATATATCAGGTCGCCAGCTGATCAATCAGCCCCCATAGACAAGTGGCAAAACGCCAATATAAATATAAATATTTAGACAACATCACATACATTGTTCTGATCCCAAGGTAAGTAGCTAAAGCACTCGTTTCATGGAAATCAGAAACAACGACGGTACCACAACCACCCAGACCCGACACAATATCGAGAGTTAGCGCCGCCCACCTAGCCACTCGGCTACGGAGGTCCTCAAATATAAAATAGAAATATGATATAGAATAGAAATTAAATAGAATGATTATTGTACGGTCATTTATTTATTTATATTTGAACAATGTTTCAACAGCTTTAATGGTACAGAAAATACAGAATTAAATTTTACTAAACATAAGCCAGTTTATTAAACACACTATGTATGCTATTAATAATGTTTTCTCTACCAATCAATAAAATAACAAAATTAGAACAAAATTCATTCATAATTTATACGTATCGTTGACTTACAATCCCGTGCAAAAATGATTTTATTTGATTTCTATTCTATTGGCGTTTTGCCACTTATCTAGGGGGATAGAAAAGGTTAATCAACACTCAACAAAAATAAATGTTTGTGACCCCTATCGTAACACTTTTACGAGACGTACACCGAATGAGACTCTCCCAGGTTATAATATGGGTCAGTAAAGCCCGTCAATGTCCGCGTGAGTTTGCAATCTCGCTGTCACATTTAGAAATAGTATTATAAAGTTGGACAAAACCACTTACACCGGAAAAGTTTTGAAATAAAAGAAGGTCTTTTGTCTCATCTGAAAACTTGTAAACGAGTTTAGAAGATTTTTAAAATCCACCGCTGCTGTCTTTCTACTTCGCCCTTAATTTTTTTAAAGAATTCTTTGATTTGATTAAACAAGAATTTTCTCTTCTCTCTGTCCGGTCTGGAAATTAAGAGCATCAACAACTTATATAAAAAAAAATTTAAGACATTATTTTCTGAAAACACGCTAAGATGTCGTTTTTGTTTGTTGTTAATGTCCTGTAAGTAATGTTCCGAGCTCCGCGTGCACTTTTAGGGCCTGTTTCACAATGTCTGATTAGGAGATACTTGGCAGATAAAGTGACAGTTTTGTATGGAATATCTGTCAAGTAAACGCTAATGGGAACTTACTTGTAGATCGTGAAACAGGCCTTTAATTTATGTACCACATTTTGTCTAAAATATCACCACGTCAATAAGATTTACGTGTAAATGGTGATCATAGCCCTGGAATAAACGCAGCAATATACACGAGCTTCGCCTTTATATCAATATTTACAGCTTATTAGCTTCCAGTAAATGGTTCGTAAAGGTGTCACACGCCGCCGTAATAATAAGATGATAAAGCTATTTCCACACTAGCTGCATGAGTCCGCGTCACACTTGCGGCGGCAATCTAGTTATGGGGTAATGTTGGGCGATGCAGACGAGCTGTTTTCAATAATCGAGGAACATATTTGTCAATGAAACAACCCTTAGCGCGCTCGTGTTACGATCTTGCAGGAGAGACAGCGAGAGAAACATTTTTTGACCACACACACTAATATCCATAAAAATAAAAAACAAACTATAGGTCAGTCAGGACTCCGCCTTAACTTGTGCAATCTTACGTAATAAATAAAATAAAATAAATAAAATGCGTTTATTTCAACCAACTTAGGATCATAGGTACATCAAATAATTAAATATAAATTTAAAAAAAAAATCAATTCAATTCAATTCAACAATAAAATTAAAAATTACAAATCACTTACATAAAATTTCCTACATTTACAACAATCACATATTAAAGTAAAATTAATAAATTATTAAAGTGAAATCAGCCTTAAAATAAATGAAATAGTTAATAAAACACATTACAAAAAAAAAAAATAATAAAAAATACTTTAGCAATACTTGTGATTAATTTTTTTCGCAAATTAAGCTGCTTCGCTGTTTATGAATACAAAATCCAGTTTAGTATGACACAATTTCGTTTTTGAAACGTTCATGATGTAAGTATACTATTAAAATTGTATAAGCACCATTTAGCTATGCTTAACCTAACCCAACAGCGTACAAAGTAAATAAGGCTTATTCTTTTTTATGTTACGCAGCCAATGGACGCTTGCAACACCAAGAAACATTAATTATTATTTATTATTTTTATTCGCTGTATGTTAACTTGACCAAGTACCCTTCATACAGAAACAAAGTGAAGCAAAAATATATTGCCTGGCTAGGATGATTGCAATAATTATAAAAATAAGTATTTATTTCAGAATAATTCCATAGACTGTTAGTAATTACATTAGGCCTTAAATAAATAAAGAAAGAAATGCACATTAAACAAAAAACAAAACAAAAACGACCTTGGCGCAATATAGACACATTCGAAATCTACCTAGCGAAATAATCTATCGCGCCGTTTTCGCGCGTTCAATCCGCGCGTGCCGCCCGCCCGTCTGCCCCGCGCAGCGCATAAGCCGGGCTGCAATCCCGTTAAGATAATACTTTGCAGCGACCCACATCGCGTTTTACTGCGCAAGTTTTTAATGCCACCATCTTTATTCCGTTCGACGGAGACCGTAGTTTTCCAATTGTTCGTCCAAGTTTATGATATCGGAGTAGTTTGATGGTAAAACTGAAGTTTCTTTGCGCATGAAAGATCTTGGTTTATTGTGTTTCTGTTATCTTATTTGTGTGGTTTTATTTCTTCATTTTGATATTTTTATAACTTTAATAGTATCTGATTCAATCTGGACCCCCGGGGAGAATCTAGTAGGTAACGGGGATAGTTAACGCTTGCGTGTTGCCACTATCTCTAGAAATCTTCTGTCGGTTTTTCGATCTCACCCCTCTAAGTTTCTAAACACCCCAAAATGTTCGCCCCCAAAACGACTAAAGGTTGTGGCTATTTTACACATCCTCATAGCCTAAATTTCGCAACGCTGTAAAAGCTTTTTTTATCTTTTTCTGAACCCCTCGATAGTAAATACAGCCGTATGGTACCGGCCCGGTATCCGGTAAAAGAACGGGTAACAAGAGGTCTAAACTTGTATTGTAGACTTTTGAGTCCATACATAACTTACATAGTTCCATACAGATCCGACTACTTTTTTCGCGACAACTGTCGCATTACAATACTGTAATGCGATTTAGTATATTTTCCATATCATATTGAATTTTTGACACATAAACATAAGCCAACTCGTTATTTTAATGAAATAACTACAAGTGAATCGATTTTATTTTGATAAATCGACTTGCTTGTTACAAAATGGCAACACCGAGGAGACAACGACAACTCGACATGTCAAATTAAATGGAAGTGAATTTAATTACTAAATAATATGAGGATTTCTCGTCGGAGAAGTTAAGGCAAATTATTGAGCAGGGTTTTATGAAAATAAAAAACTTTATTTTTTATATAAATTAGGTGGAGGTACAATTCGAACAAGGACGATACCATGTATGGGCATTCTCCTTTAACGAATTGGTGAGCCCATCCCGTAAGTGTCCACCGAGCTCCGTAAATCAGTCGGGATGACAAGTGCGACGGGTCTCGCGCATCCCGGCCATGGCCAAGGATAAATCAAACGGTGCGTTTATCCGACGTGGCGGGCTTGCCTGTGGCGTTTGGTACATGCCTTATTTATGGTTGTAAAAGTTAAGGTAAATTCGCAATAGCTGGTTGTGGGATTGGTTCACCGGTGTCTCTTAAGTTAATACAAGTTATACGATATTGGATGAGACCACAAAATAAGTAGACCCAGAACGTAAGCTTAATACGTACCGCGCTCGAGCAACGCACACGTCCGTCTACGTGTACACGGATCTCTGAACAGCTCGGAACAGTTCGAGCGCAACTGTTGCGAGATTCCGTGTCCGTGAGAGGTTGTCTATGTGTGCGTTGCTCGAGCTCGTTTGTATGACGTATCGCGTTGTTCTACAGTCGCCTTATTTTGTGGTACGACAAAAGGAGATATTGAATTAACATCTTATAGTCCGGTCAACAAGTTGAAAAATGTGAAAAACAGAGATAAAGCTCCTAAAAATATGAGCAATAGCTCATTGGATTTAGAATGACCTCTAGAAAAATGCAGTGTGAGGATTTTACTGCACGTAACATTGCAATTAATATTAACAAAATAAGTTAAAAAAAGATTTTTAATTTATTTATTTTAAATATTAAACCTGTCTATTTGTTTGTAAATAATTTCTTAACAAATGATCTAAAAAGATAATTCCAATGTTACTTAATGCCATTGTTAGATGCGAAAACAACAATAAATTACCATTTTTTTAAAACATTTTTTTATAATATTTCATGGACTTTTCATTTTTGTTAACTTTAAAAAAATATTATACACAATATTTGATTATGCAATTCATGCACCGTTTTTAATACATATTATATCTACATAAGAGATGTCAGAGTTGAGCTTTTAAATTGTTTTGTAATTCGTAGCTTCAGCTCACCAGTTACCCAAGCAGCCAGCGACTACTAAATGGACTGACAACATAATTGTTCCATGCACTATAAGGAGATCCAAGTAGACACTAAAAACAATATTACCTTTATTCACAGCTGTAACACATTCGGCATGACGAATCACGTCGTCCGAGCCCCAAACAGCACCTTTTTGAGCCTTGGAGTGATCGGTGGCCATTTTGCTCATCACGCCTCGACGCCGGCCGACTGTTATGGCGCCATCAATTTGACCTGGGCAGTCCTGGCCGAGACTCCAGTAATATATGGCAACGAAACTGAAGGGTCGAAATAGTAGCATCAGCTTACTTTATGAATGAATGAATGAATGAATAATTATTTACTGGTAATACACGACACATACACAAAGTGACATTAAAATAAAAGAGGAACTAAAAATAGCAACTAAAAAAACGAGCGAGCCTTACAGTAGTCGCATATGATGTATAATATTTGACATCTCACCTTATTAATAAGCAATTTTAACATTTTTCTGAAAAAAATGGGTCAGGTATTACATCATTTAATTATTATAAATTAAATGCAGTAAATACTCATTACAAGACAGTGTTGAAGGTAAGCCAGCTACCACTATCCCGTTTCCAGTAGCTTATTGATAGGCAAAGGGATTACGACCATGCAGCCTTGTATTATTTTCTCTTTCTTTTGTTTCTACAATACTTTTTTGCGGCCTACTGACTTCTCTAAGCTCTTATATAATGAGTATAGCGCCGTTGTGCCTTTTTGTGGGCAGATTAAAGCACACGGCGGCGAAGGTGGCCAAACGTTGTAATTAGCCCGCCAGAGGGCGCTCATTACGGCCCGGCTAATTACGCGCTTTGTAATTGGAAACGGAATTAGTTGTTGTTGTTTTTTTTTGTTGTTGCCCCTTAATGTAGTTTGTAGTTGGACAAATAGTTTTATAAAACGGCGAGGGTTCATTAATTATTTTTTATTAATGATCTCAAAACTTTTTGATGTGTAACATCTTTCCGCTCGCCTTCTACATATACAATTTGTGGTAGTGATTTCGTAGAAATGTGACTGAAGTACCGTTACATCTTTCCGCTCGCCTTCTACGGGAGTGATTTCGAAGAATTGTGACGGAAGTAGGTCCGTAACAGTGTGACAGGAAGTCGGGGAAGCGCGAAAGCGCGCACCGTTTTGCAAAATCGATATTATGAACAAGACATATGTGACATATTGATTGTGTCATCATTTTGACATGTCAAATGTCTTCTAATTATATGTGGCATATCGTGTCATCATTTTGATATGTCAAATGTCTTCTTACGAATATTTACTGCATTCTCTTAATGGTTTGTAAAAAAATATATGTTATTGTTAATTGTATATTCTATTTTCAATTGTAATATTGATTTCAACCATTTCGTGTGTAATAGACTTTTAAACTATATTAATAAATATTTACTGCTGACAATAAGTCTCAATAAAGTGCAGATCATTGATAAAAAAACCAAGTATGTCAAATGTGTATTCTCTTTATGATTTGTAAAAAAATATACCTCATTGTTAATTTTATATTCTATTTTCTATTGTATTTGATTTCGAAAGGTGAGATGGAAAATGTTACATACATATCATATGGGGCTACTGTAAGGCTCGTTCGTTTTTTTTAAAATTCTTAGCTTAAAGTGTATGTTTTTATCTATATTTTTAGGTTGGACCAGTGTTTATCTTGTTGGTTGTCCTTTTAAATAATTTAAATAAAAAGCATTTTTAGTCTTTTTATTTAGTTGTCTAAAGAACTTTAAATGAAGACAGTTCTGAATATATTAATAAAAAATGTGGTATGCTCTTCTAAGGGTATGCTCACGCCGCCTTTCTTTAATTTGTGTGTAAGATCTGTTCTACTGTAAATAAATGTTTTTTCTACTTCTTCTTCTTAAACTTTGTGGAATCTATTTGGTATGTGTAAGGCATATAGACCACGACTCGGTAAACGTAGCGTAGGACGCCCTCCGGCCAGGCGGGATGATGACCTGCGGAAGGCTGCAGGCAGATGCTGGATGCGTCAAGCTGAGGACAGGGTGCTATGGCGCTCATTAGGGGAGGCCTATGTCCAGCAGTGGACTAAAACAGGCCGATGATAATGATGATGATGATAATGAAGGTATATTTTAAGAAAAACCTGTTAATTAACCAGATTATAAATTGTTGTACACACGCCTGCACATCAGACTACCCCGATCCGATCCGAACCCCGAGAATCTAGTAGGGCACGGGGACGCGCACTAGTGCGCGACCCCGTGCCTAGTGCCGTTCCCTCTAGAAAACCTCCGAAGGTGATTCGTTTCACACGGCTTGAGGGACCCTTTACGTTCCTCGCCGCCCCCAAACAAGCCCGGTGAAGCTGAAAATGCCGTCTGAGGCAATCAGCAATCTCTCTCAAAAAAAAAATCAGACTACCACAAATTGTCAAATTTCGCTTAAAGCATAAAGTTCAAAGTCTATTGACGAAATTTGACAATTTGTGGTAGACTGATTTTTTTTTTTAGTGTGATTGCTGATTGCCTCAGACGGCATTTTCCGCTTCACCGGGCTTGTTGTGGTTGAAAATGTATTGAAGATATTTGACAGTTTTGGATAGATTGATGTGTAGGCGTCTGTACTATAATTATTTTTCGACAACGTTTCGACTTTCTTTTTAAATACTTAACGTAATTTTTGTTGCAAACAGATATACAAAATATTTCATTTACATAGGTATGTGAAATATTTGTGTACGCTGTGGGAGCTTACTGTAGGTACAATGACACGCACTAAACGATTTTAAAGACGATTTATTGATTTTGCATGTGAAAAACTGACTTATCGGGAAACAGAGGTCTTACAATGAGCACGAACTGGTAGCAGACTGACTCGACACAAAATTACAAAATGGTGGTCTTAAAACTTACGAGCTACCTACATATCATATGATAAAAAATAAAAATGGGTACGAGCGCGTCGCTAACATTCCCCACCCCTAGTGCTGAAGCAGCACTAGTCCACTAAGGAAATGGGTGCAACGCGTGCCACAGACCGCCGTAATGTGCCAGTTTTCGTCTTCACGTCAACGACACGTATTCGGCCATCCTTACCAGGATACACACGTACGACAAGACCCTTTTGCCACAAATTGCGAGGACCGTTGGGATCAACGATCAGAACCAAGTCACCTACCTGTAGTGGTGTCTGTTCCTCGTTCCACTTTTTTCTTGGTCGCAGCTCCGGTAGAATTTCCTTTACCCACCTTTGCCAATACATATCGGCTAGTCTTTGAGACTTTCGCCAGAGCTTCCTGTGATAAAAGTCAGATTCATTAAATTTTCCAAGCGTAGGCAAGTTCGAGGAGCCACCTAAGAGAAAGTGATTTGGTGTCAAAGTCTCAGGATCACCTGGATCAACTGACACATGCATCAAGGGTCGACTATTGACTATATTTTCAACTTCAGCTAACAGGGTACTTAAAACCTCTTCCCTTGGTGCACGCTCTTTGAGTATCACTTGGAGTGACGACTTGACAGAGCGAATAAGACGTTCCCATGCCCCACCCCAGTGAGGACTGGCAGGGGGAATGAAGTTCCATTGAACGGCATTGTTTGCAGCTACAATTTCCAATGGCTCAAAATCAATTTCATTAATGGACTTTCGCAGTTCGGTATCTGAACCTCGCAAATTAGTTCCATTATCCGAGTACAATTGGGTCGGCCATCCACGGCGAGCCGCCATACGACGTAACGCCATGATAAGCGAGTCGGACGAAAGCGAACTCACCAATTCAATGTGCACGGCGCGAACCGTGAGACATGTGAACAGGACGCCATACCTTTTCGCCCGTTGCCTCCCGATTGCCACCTCCATTGGGCCAAACAAATCCAGCCCACAATGGGTAAAAGGTCGTTGGTGATGGGCCATGCGAGCTGGAGGAAGGTCACCCATCCTCGGCACCTGCAGCTTACCCCTCCTTAGCCTGCACAACATACACTTACGCACAACGTACTTAACCGTAGGCCTTAAACGAAGTACCCAATATTTTTGTTTTACTTCGTTCACTACAGTTTCTTGGTTTCCATGGGCAGCTAGTATGTGGTAACGACGAACCAGAAGTCGCGCTGTTGGGTGCCGACCATCCAGTATTATAGGTCGTTTTACTTCCGCACTGATCTCGGATGCGGCGTCGATGCGCCCGCCGACACGAAGAATCCCATGCTCGTCTATGTACGGAGACAAAGTTAGCAGCTTGCTGGTGGGCGGTAAGGGTTTACCTTTTTTTATTACAGCGATATCCAAAGGAAAGGAATCTGCTTGTGCTTGCACCAGCAATAGGCGCTCAGCACGCTCCATCAAAGCGCTGTCTACTTTAATGGTAAGTCCCTTAAACCTTTTTAATGATTTCAGCAAAACTGCAGTAGCACGCTGTAGTCTAAGGAACGAGGAAAATCTGTCAGCCTCAGGTATAGGTAATCCAGCAGGTGTGTCACTACTTATTACGGTCACACATTCAGTACTAACCTCATCCTTTTCAAATAACAGATCGACCGGCCACGACTGTTCATCATCATATAAAAACCGTGGACCATTAAGCCATTCCCTATTAAACAACGTTACATCAAATGAGTCCCTTGTAGCCAAGTCAGCAACGTTAAGATCGGTAGGTATATAACGCCACTCTTGTGATTGAGTTAACTCGTCAATTTCACCTAGCCGGTTTGCTACGAATATCTTGTATGTGCGCGCGTTATTTCTTATCCACTGTAAGACGGTAGTGGAGTCACACCAGAAATAACGTCGCACGACCTTTATTTTGTGTTCATTAGCGATGGTGTCGGCTAGTCTTGCGGCCAGCAAAGCTGCCTGCAACTCGGCTCGAGGGACGGTTATAGGTTTTACAGGTAATACACGACATTTACTAGCAACAAATGCAATGTGTATTGTTCCGTTGTAAGTCCAACGCCAATAAGCAACCGCACACATGGCCTTTAATGACGCATCACAAAAAATATGCAGCTGGGCATCGTTATAGTGTACCGTAGCACTGGCCGGCCCCGTAGCTGCGTAGCCACCCGTAGCAGGTTGCGTAGACGCAGACGGCGAAGTGGAAGTGGGGCGCACGGCGGACAAGGCGAGCCGCCTTGACGCCGAGCTGCTATTGTTTACCGTTTCGCGCTCCATCTCACTCGCACCTACTGTTGGGATATAGCATCTAGGTATACGTATGTGGTTTATTAACTTAAGCAGATCTATCCACTCGCACCATTTTTTATAAATGACATCGGGAATAACATCGTCCCATCCGATGTTTAACCGCCACGTATCCTGCAGCATTATTCTCCCTTGAACTGTGAAAGGCGCTAAAAATCCAAAAACATCAAAAATAGACATAATAATTCGTAGCATTAGTCGCTTTGTAGGCCTTTCCTTTCCGAGAACAACACTGTCAGGAATTTTTTTTAAGGACAAGTCAAATCCGAGCTCGTCGTCGCCTGGATACCAGATAAGGCCCAGCGTGCGTTCTCCTTCAAACTGCTGATCTATTTTAAACCTTACTGCGGCAGTACCTAATACATCATTTGGTATACTGTCTAGCACAGCCACGCTGTTGCTAGTCCAGTTACACATCTCAAAGCCACCAGCCCTATAAATAAATGCAATATTTTTTACCATTTGGATTGCTGTTTCCTCGTCTGGTAAGCTTTGTATGTAGTCGTCAACATAATGAGAACTGTGAATTGCGTCGACAGCGTCCGGCATTGATAATTGAAAACGCTGCGCGTTTTTATTTTTGACGAACTGTGCTACGAAAGGCGAACAGTTCGCGCCAAAAATAAGTGACGTCATTGCAAATGTTTTTACGGGTTCAGTAGGTGACTGACTATTTCGCCATAAAAACCGAAGTGCGTTTTGATCCTCAGGGCGTATTTTCACCCGAAGGAACATATCTTTAATGTCACCGGTCACTGCTATTTTATGTTCCCTAAAGCGCAGCATAATACCTAAAAGTGATGACAATAGGTCCGGTCCCTTTAATAAATAGTCATTCAAGCATTTACCATCTGTTTTATCTGCCGCGTCAAATACTAGACGCAACTTCTTTTTATTGGGGTTGTCCACCCCAAAATGAGATAAATACCAAGTTCTTTGCGTGACATTAGTATCAACGAGTTCTTTGGCAAAATTGTTTTTAAATAAATGATTTACCCTTTCCTCATACCTTTCACCGTATCCCTTATCCCTTACCATTTTTCGTTCCACTCCTTTGAGCCTTTTCAGCGCATTCGGGAACGAGTCAGGCATCGTGCAACTCTCTTCCTTCCATGGTAACCCCACCTGCCAGCGACCATCCACTAGCTGAGCAGATTGCTCCAACTGGCTGACAGCGTGAGCGTCATCTACGTTCACTCGACGTGCTCCTGACACTCCCATCGCATCTAAAGAAAAATACCTTTTGACCTCGTCGTGCAGGCGATCCAACTCGCAGCTTTCATGGGTTGTCATAGCTAACGCGGCATGCTCGAAGGTGGCGGAATGGCGGTTGGCAGTCTGCTGCACGCGCTGCGATATGCGCACGTTACCATGAAGGCACCAACCGAGTGGGGTAAGTGTAGCGGACGGCTCATGTTTATTACCTAACTGCACTTCAATTGGATACAAAACATGATAATTATCTTGACCTATCAACATTTCAGGCCTTTTATCGAAATAACACATTTCATCCTTTAAACTTAATAATCTAGCATAGTTACTTGTGTTAACAATAGACAAATTTTGTACAGGTAAATTTAATTCAGACACACTGCGCGCGCGCACGGAATAAATCTTATTGTCCTTACCAGAAAGATTCACTGTCATAACCGTAGTGTCACAAACCAGTTTGTTATCGAGCCACGCGCCGCGGACTCGCATAGTTTCCCGGCGGCCGCGCAGCCCAGCGCGCTCCGCCAGGCTGGAGCTTATTAACGTCACTGTTGAACCATCATCGAGCAGCGCACTCGAATTTATCACACCGTTGGGTCCATGTATACTTATGGGCACTACTTTTAATAGCACTTTGCATTCATTTTCACTGTCACTGATATGAGTGATAACTTCAGACGACGAGGGCGCAGGCGACGACAGCTGTGGCGGCGGCACAGGGAGGGGGAAATCCTCCCGTGCGCTCGCCCGGTGATCGATGTTTGCGTTGTTGTGTCCGCTTACGTAATGAAGTAGTTTGTGATGCGCCTGACCACAACGATCTTTATCACACAAAGGGGCGGTGCATGTTTGCCGGTCGTGGCGTGAAAGTAAACATTTAAAACATAGGCCGCTGCGTTTAACGTACTGCCATCTGACCTTGTTCAATGACCTCTTGAATTTTTTGCAGTCCGTTAATTTATGCTTTGATACGCGACAAAATAGGCATTTGTCAGTGTGATCAGTTTGTTGCACTAAAATTGTGTGCGATCTGGGAAGGTCATTATCCGGTTGTTTATATTTTTGATAATCAATTCGCGCGCCGGTAATGAAACTGTTAGTAGTAGTAGATATTTTCACTGCTTCTTCTTTTAGAAAATCTGATAAAATTTCCATTCGTGACTTCTTCTTTTCGGAAATAAGCGGGAAACTGAAGTCGGACCATTTCGATATCAACACGGTTGGCAGTTTAGATAAAACTATAGATACTAAGTTCATTCCTTGTAGGTATTCCTCGCGACCGACAGCTTGCACAGCGGCAACGAAATTTTGTATTTTCACTGAGAACATCACGATATCTTTGTGGTAATCTAGCGACATGGGCTGGATTTTCTTAATATCTTGCATGATCCTAGATATGATATTGTCAGGATTTCCAAATCTCAGCTCCAACGTCGACATGATTTTTTCTGGTTCTGTGGCTGTGATGAGGAGTGATGCGATGGCGTCTTTGGCTGGACCACGAAGACACTTTCGTAGTCTCCAAAGGTTTTCTTTAGGGGTAAAGTTGCACACTTGTGTTGACTCGTCGTAGGCCTGTCGAAACAACAGCCAATCCATAGGGTCACCCGCAAAAATAGGTAATTCTTTGGGCGTGCAAATACGGCTTAACAGGTTTGTATCCGAGTCGATTTTCGTTCGATTTGCAGAAGCGGCCATTTCCTTTAGTGCAGCAGCGAGCATCTGGATGGTTCCATCAGATGTGCCAGCGTTATTAGCAAGCGCCGGCAGACACACGTTACCCGTTTTTACACCATGATCGGGGGCTGAATGTGCTTGTTCCAGTTCTGCCTGGCTGCGATCTAACCACTCCTCCACTTCAACGTTAGTACAACAAGTGCGCTTCTCTAAGTGTGAACTGTATTTTCCATCATCGAGTTCTGCTAAGTCCGCCTCTAATTTTTTGTCAATTAACTCCATTTGAATCCTGGCTTTTTCACGCGCTGCTTGCAACTCGAGCTGTTTTCTTCTCGCCAACACGGATGACGACGTAGATTTCTTACTTGTAACGGACGCGGGCGGTTGGGCCGTTTCTTGCTTCATACTGGTACCCTCGCTTACACGCGTTTGGCATAAATTTGGTGAAATTCGTTTATCGTCTTTCCGATATCCACTAGTAGGCTCAGAAACCGTTTGTTGGTGCTCAGGTTGGCCATCCATCTCGTTTTTTTTCCACTGGCTGCGTGTACTGACCATTTTCGGCGGCGGCGTTTGGAACATATTATCCGGCTCGAAGACCACTTTGTACGCTGTGGGAGCTTACTGTAGGTACAATGACACGCACTAAACGATTTTAAAGACGATTTATTGATTTTGCATGTGAAAAACTGACTTATCGGGAAACAGAGGTCTTACAATGAGCACGAACTGGTAGCAGACTGACTCGACACAAAATTACAAAATGGTGGTCTTAAAACTTACGAGCTACCTACATATCATATGATAAAAAATAAAAATGGGTACGAGCGCGTCGCTAACAATTTGGTTTATTTAACCAAATGGTTGACATATTCCTAAGTACTATTATCATTTGTCTACAACGTGAGAAGCATTGCTAATATTAGCAATTTTTTTAATGTCCCTTAATTCTTGACATCAGCGAGGATCGCAATCACACACAGGTATGCTTAACAATCACTAAACAAAACCATTTTAATATTCAACCCGAACCTTTCACGATAATCCTAAGCCAGCGGGCAGCGGCGGACAAATTGACTTCCGGTGTGCACGAGCCACTTCCGCCCGGCCGGAAGTGCCGCCATATTACCACTAACGCGCGGCGATATTAAATGGAGGCAAATGTACTTTTAAGGTCGATGGGGTAAATGAGGCTCTCTCTGGTGATATTGTGATTGTTAATTGATAAAATATAATATCCAGTAGTAATTTTATTTTATTTTAATTTTTTATTTAGTTCAAAATCCACAGCTCTTCTATCTAATTTAACAAACTTGTATTCTAGAAACATACAGCAAATGACGGATTCTACATATATTAATACAAAAAATTAAGTATTAAGTAAGAGGAGACATACATTGTTCAACCTTATAAGCTATTTCACTATAATATAAAGTACATACATATGGATACAATATAAAGATATATATTATATTATACATAAATGTGTAATAAAATGTTTTTTGTTTTGTTTATATAATTTCAACTGTAATACTGTAACTGTAAACTGTTTTATTGTAATAGTCTGAGACTAATAAGAAATTAAAGAAACGCCTTTAAAAAAAGTTTCGAGATAAAAAATTATAATAGAGGCACCAATGTTCAACAGGAACCGACATTGTTTTTCCTCTAATCATAATAATAGGTCATCATCGTTATCATCAGCTCATTTTATGTCCCCACTGCTGGGGCACGAGCCATCCCTATGGATGGATGGGGAGTACAGGCAATAACCACGCGGGCCCGGTGCGGATTGGTGGTTGTTAACGACTGCTAATGCAGCCTTTACGTGCCTTCCGAAGCACGGAGGAGCTCGAGACTCGGGTTACTTGGGTCACTCATCCGATGACCGCCTTTTGCGAAAGTTGTTTAAAATCAGCACTGGCAGACCGGGCGCGTTAACCGCTGCCCCATCGAGCTCCTCCGTAAAGTGGCCTGCTTCCCCTAATTATTTTATTTCACAACGGCATAATGACTTTATTTATTTATTGAAACAACCACCGAACAACGATCCACCTTCCACCTTCGGCCATATCGTCACTTAACTAGTAATCTAAGTGCTTACCCGCAATAAGTAATAAAAAAAACGTACATAAACCTGTATTGCCAGTCGCTCAGCTAATGTTGACTGCGCGGTTCCCGTGCGGTTTCCGTGCGGGTGACGGCGAGCACACACCATCAGTCACCGCTGTTTGCCGACGAGAGCGCATTAAATCTCAATTAGAATACCATCAGTCGTGTTCAGTCAACTCCACTGTTGACACAGGGGTGAAGCGATCAACAAGCGTTGCCGGAATCGGACCCGTTGGTCGGCGGCGTTGGTTGGTTGGTTGGTTGTTCAAACACCGTTGTGTTTGAACGAGCAAGTTTGTACACACTTGGTTGTGTAGCACCTAATACGGTTAAGATTTTCAACCACCTCTATGGTTTAGTGGGTAAAGCCACCGGTCTCAGACCCAGAGGTCCTGAGTTCGATTCCCAGCGGGGTACATGTTTGTGTAGGTACTCGGTTTGGTTGGTGGTAGCGTTTTATTGTCCGCCTGGCTAGCTACCACCATCTTATCCAAATATGTTACCATAATATCAATGCTTGTAGCATTGTTGTGTTCCGGCGCAGCTAGAGATAAGAAAGCCAGTGACTCAGTAGTTGAGTGACGTGCGATTACTCCATTCGCCTTACTACCTCACCTAACATCAGGTGAGATGAAAAGGCACTGTGCTAATCCGTAAGAAATAAAAAAGAAGATGGCCAAACCGGTGATCCTTACCCTATAGCGGTACGTGATAGAGATAGTCAGTGGTTTTTTGTAGGTGGGCCTCTCCTTCTCCCGAATACCTGTCGAGACCCTCGGGCCTGGCCAGGGAGATAGAATCTGGAGAGGAGATCCCCACAAACCATCTGCGCCTCAACGGGCAACGCGGTGGTACTCGGATGACTCTTCTACTTCGACGGCTTTTTACTGTCCAAAAAAAACAGTTCTGGAGTGGCGACCGCGCATCGAAAGATGCAGTGTGGGCAGGCCACCAACAAGGTGGACCGACGATCTGGTGAAGGTCGCGGGTAACCGCTGGATGCGAGCACCACAAAACCGGTCGTTGACGAGATAGTTGGGGAAGGCCATTGTCCAGCAGTAGACGTCTTTTTGGCTGAGATGACCCGCTAGCTTCCAACCAACCAAACCAAACCTAACTAAATTTCACATTTTGTGTTTGTAAAAACAAGAAACAGTACCTTTCTGTTCTTTCTGAAAGTGATTTTTTCCTTTAGTCATTAAAAATGGTGGTCAACAACTGATTTTAGTCTGTAGCAACAATTGTCATCCCGTAAAATTTCAATAATAAAAATAACTTGTGTCGAAGCCTGGGTTTCAAGTGTCGAACAATGGTGCTAGAAGAAAAACCTGATCCGATCCGAACCCCTCGGAGAATCTAGTAGGGCACGGGGACACGCACTAGTGCGTGATGCCGCTCCCTCATGAAAACCTCCGAAGGTGATTCGTTTCACACGGCTTGAACCCTTTAAGTTTCTCGCCGCCCTCACGCAAGCCTGGTGAAGCTGAAAATGCTGTCTGAGGCAATCAGCAATCACTTTCCAAAAAAAAAAATGAAGAAAAACAAAAAGTAACAGTATTCCTGTTTCGTTGGTTCCAGATGAGGAGTTGGTGTTCCGGGACCGGTGGGGCGGGCTGACGTTGTTCAACGTGCGCAACTTCACCACGCGCCTGCTGATGAACAATTCCACCTTCGTGAGTACCTTCATCACCACAGCAATTTTTTTTTATAAAAGCTGGGCAAATGTCTTCGCTCTCTGATGTTTTTTTTTCTCTATATTTTGTTTAGGAGCTTTGGTCGAAGAAATTGACCATGTTAGATCCATCTTATCCTAATCTTAAATGCCAGTACAACTTCAAACTAAAAATAACAAAATTATAAATGAGTTCGCTGATGTCAATGTTGGATCAGCTAAAAACTTATTAAATAAACATTTGTCCAATTTACATTTAAGGCTTTACACACAATATCTCTTAGGTGACGATTTCGATCACATTCACTAACAAATGCTGAACATCTATAAAACTCCACATACCGCATAATTAGGGGTTTCTGTTAACTTTAATAAGTGTTTAAATTTATTCAGTGGAATTGTGTCCGGATCGTATCCTATGTGATGTCGCAATCTGCTGTCTACTTATGTTGGTATTGGCAAAGCATGGTATTCGAGTAGGTTCTGATCGAATGGTTTTGTACCAGTAACTTTTCTTACGAGATCTGTTATCAAAATACAGCTTCCCATCCATCCCATCCATCCCATCCATCCCATCCATCCCATCTATCCCATCCATCCCATCTATCCCATCCATCCCATCCATCCCATCCATCCCATCCATCCCATCCATCCCATCCATCCCATCCATCCCATCCATCCCATCCATCCCATCCATCCCATCCATCCCATCCATCCCATCCATCCCATCCATCCCATCCATCCCATCCATCCCATCCATCCCATCCATCCCATCCATCCCATCCATCCCATCCATCCCATCCATCCCATCCATCCCATCCATCCAATCCATCCCATCCATTTATCATAAATTCTATTGTGTCTGTGTTTACAGCAAAACTGGAATAATTGTACCGATGACTACTTGATCTTGACTTTATAAATGATTACTCGATCCAATTTTTAAATTGGGACAGTATGAGGAAATCCGAAGTCACTTATGACACTACTCGTTGATACAAATCAAGTTTAACTGATATATTTTTTAAATGCGACTTTCTTCATGTTAAGATGTTATCTCAAACAATTTGTACGTCATTACTATGCCTGAATGTTTCACTCAAAAAAGACTTGATGGTTCATAAGCCCTCATAGTTCATAAGGTATCTTTTATAGTTTCGGAGAATGAGAAAGCTTCTGTCTCAGTTAAAAATAAACATTCTATATAAGTAGGCTATTTATTTTACTAAATCGTCCAGCATCTTTCGTTGCTAACCATGTACCATTTACCCACAAGTGAGCCTACATAATGCTCTGTGGAGATGTACCAATACGTTCGAGACGTTCGATGTCCTAATTCGGCACAATGCGACCCGCTTTATGCGAAGACGTATTATCGGATTATACCAAATCCCGGGCTCACAGATGACGACGCCGCGGTTCCGCGAAAAGGAACGTCATGTTTCAACATTTTCGGTAAAAACAGATTCGTTTTTCTTGTAGCCTCCCCTTGTTAAGCTTTCTTGTGATAGCAAATACGCAAATAGCTAAAGCTGGGTGGCTTAAAGCAATCTTCGTCTTTTTAAATTTTTTCTTAGTTTCTTAATTTAAAAATATATATATTTGTTTTTGTTTTGTATTTGTGTTGTAGGTATAATGTTAACGCAAATTTTGTTGCGAAACTAATTTCAAAAACACAAATATAAATAATATATATATTTTTTATTACTTACGGTAAGCACTTTGGCCTTCATTTCACCTGATGTTAAGTGATGATAAGGCCGAAGGTGGAAGCGCACCGCACCCGGAATCCTCAACTATTGAGGCACTGGCTATCTTATATCTACCTGCCGGAACACATCAATGCTACAAACATTGATGTTATAATAATAAATATAATAATAAACTTTCCTACACTCACACCAATTATCTAGCCCAAGAGAAGCTTCGTTATGAAACTCGTTAAATGGTTACTAGACAACGGATAAACATACTTAAAATACTTAAATACATACTTATTATACATAGAAAACACCCAGACCCGAGACAATTTAGAAAAACAATTTTTAATTGACCTGACCGGGGATCGAACCCGGGACCTCAGAGATGGCGACACTATGAAAACCGGTGTACAAACCAAGGAGGTTAACCAAATATGTCGTTATGGCGATATATTTTAGATAAGATGGTGGTAGCTAGCCAGGCGGTCTTAAAAACCCTCCACCTACTAAACCGAGTATGCACACATGTACCGTACCGTACTGCTGGGAATCGAACCCGGGACTCATGGGTTTGGCGATAGAATTGGAAGTCTAAAAAGTTAAGGTTCAATCAATCTAATTTCTTTCTTTCTTTCTTTCTTTCAATCTTCAAACTCAACTTTACAATAAATTAAATTATGTTAACGACAAATAAAACTTGTACTAGGCACTTTAGTGTCTTGCGAGGCTAGTTGCAACCATATCTAACGTTTTCCTTAACGTCATGGGATGGCAAATAAAATTCGCACCAGAAACTCTGATTTCAATCCAGTTAATTCGAGATAATGCAACGCTCGCAATGCCAATGAATGTGTCGGTGCATGTACGCACGCAGGTACAATCATCTAAATATATTTCTATAAAAAAATATTTCAAAAAAGCTATGGACAACAATATTTGCACCAGAAAAGTATTCAACAACGACTTCCTACATTATTGCATTTAAATTATATCCTAATTCTAACAAATATTAGAAATGAGAAAGTAATTCTGTCTGAATGTCTGTTTCGTTTTGCTGAACCAATTTTAAAGAGTTTTGGTAAAGAGATAGGCTACTCGAAATAATTATTAAACACAGACGAAGTCGCGGGTACCCGCTACGAAATCCTAAACGACTAGTTATTCTATCGTCAAAAGTATTTTGACCGCCATTGTGGTCTAGTGGTTAAGACCAGCGGCAGATCCAGAGGTCCCGGGTTCGGGTTACATGTTTGTGTACTCGGTTTAGTTGGCTAGCTAGCCAACCGCTACCACCATCGGTGGTAGCTACCACCATCATAAGTTATGTCGCCATAACATCAATGTTTGTAGCATTGGTTGTGTTCCGGCAGATAGAGATAAGAATTCCGGGTGAAGTGCGCTTCCATCACTGGCCTTATTATCACATAACATCAGGTGAGATCAAGGCACTGTGCTTACCCGAAAAATATTTAAAAAATAAAGACTAAGGCATTCTCTACCAGAGAAATAAGTAGGTAAGCACTTTTTATTGCTCACACAAATTAAAACAAAAAACAGGTACATACATAAAATCTTAAAGCTAGCATGGGCAAAGGCGGTCTTATCGCTTTAAGTTATCTCTTCCAGACAACCTTTGGTTTAGGAACCCAAGTGGGAGACAGAGGAAGTGCGCAAATACAGTAGAATACAATAGAATCATCGTAGGACTACTCGTAGGATACTCGAAGGAGTTTATAGAGAATTCATGCACATTACACTTAGGCATCGATAGTCGAACGGATAAAGTTGGATTAAAGGCGTTGAAGTTATAGTGCCATCCTCATAGCTCTGTTTAACGTGATAATCTTTTTTACAATATACAATATGTATTTGTCTTAAGAATTGTGAGCGTCTGTGTAACGCGCGGCCAAAGATCGTTTTAACACGCCCGTGGATTGAATGTGTTAACCGGATTTATGGCGCCTATAACCGAACGCGAGAGTGGAAACGAAACGGAACGCTCAACGCCTTTGTTGCTGCCGGTACGAAAATAAGACAAATGTCTGTTATACAGGGTTTCACACGGAGGTCTGGTTTAAAGGGCAATATCTAGAGGTACCTGAGAAGCTCGATGGCGAAGTGTAACCACTTCGCGCGCCCGGTGCACGATTGCTAAGGTTAAGCAACTTTCGCAAAGGCCAGTCATCGGATGGGTGACCAAAAATGTATCATCTCGTATTCGTCCGTGCATCAGAAGGCACATTAAGCCGTTGGTCCCGACTGCATTAGCAGTCGTTAACAACCACCGCACCGCACTGGGCCCGCGTGGTGGTTTATGGCCCGTTCTTCCTGTAGGGAAGCCTGGTGCCCCAGCAGTGGGGGCATATAATGAGATGGTGATGGTGATCTAGACCTATCAATTTGAGTCCTATATATGTTCAACGAAATCAAATTGTTTTCAAGTTATTTACTTTAGGATGTAGTTTTCTCGAAATACGATGTAACCCAAAAAATATGGTCTCTCATATAATTAAAATTTTGGTAGCTCACTGTCACCTCACGTGGACTTCTATTTAGAATTTGAGAAGGGACGCTGCACTGTTTTATTTCATTTAGGTACTAACAAACGAGACAAAACTACAAACATGTTTTTTCACTTTTCCGCCAAGAAGTCCAACTAGTGATTACAAAATTAAATTCGTTTTTTTGGAGGGAATTTGCTGATTGCTTCGAGCGGCATTTAGTGTCACCGGACTTTAGAGCATAATAAATCACGTGAAATAACAGTGATGTCCGCACCGGAGCAGTGATAAAATGAAGTGACGTACAACGCAGTGCCGACAATGACAACAGTCCGGTACGCGCCGCGAATAATAGGCAGGGCTGTCACCGGCCCCCGCCGGACCGTGTGTAGACACAGCATCAGTATCCGTTGGTAATAGCATAGGGTTGAACTTTTTTAATTTGCTTACGAGTGTGTTTGAATTTTTAATGCACTTCATCATCATCAGTTCATTTTATGTCCCAAAAAGGATAGGGAGAACGGGCCCAGTGCGGATTGGTGGTTGTTAACGACTGCTAATACAGCCGGGACCAACGGCTTTACGTGCCTTCCGAAGCACGGAGGAGCTCGAGATGATAAATTTTTGGTCATCCATCCGATGACCGGTCTTTGCGAAAGTTGCTTAACGTCAGCAATCGCAGACCGGGCGCGTTAACCACTGCACCATCGAGCTCCTCAAATTGTTAATTATTGTTATTGATTGTTTTTGTTTATATAATTTTAACGCAAATTTTGTTGCGAAACAAATTACAAAAACACAAATGTTGAAAAAAAATCTACGAGCAGGATTTGATCCTGCACCCTTCTGACATACCGGGTCAGGTGCTCTCCCAATTGAGCTATCGTGGTTCTAACCAGCCCGCCGATTTTACTCAACACTATTTACTTTTTTACTTTGGAAGCCAAAGGCGCCAATTCAATGTCAACAACTACCGTCATTAACATCTGATCATAATATTTTTACAAATACTAAAGATCAGTTAAGAAGTAGGCAAGCTACTTATAAATTGTTTTTGTTTATATAATTTTAACGCAAATATTGCTGCGAATTGTTTCGCAGAACGCAGAATGAAACGCCCACCCGACCCAGCCAGGAACTGTATTTTTCACTGTATTTTATAAATTTTATAAATATTTAATTTAGATTCAGTGCAGCAAGCAGTTATAACATAAAAAGTTAAAATTCCTTACCAGTGTTAATAAAAATGGTCATAACTTTAAATGGATGTGGTGATTCACCACAATCACCATACATGTTATGACTAATAATTACAAATAAATTTTGTTAATCAATGTGAATTTTATAAATATAAATTGTAATAAAAATAATACGCGGCAATAGGTGACAACCTTGAGTAGCACGTACCATATAGTAGATGAGCAGTGACAGGAGTGACGTGACTCGGCCCGCCAGTGCCGACGACCTGTCACCGCCAGTGGCCACAGCTGTGACGTGACTGTCCCACGGGCAGCAGATGGGCTTTGAGCCCACTTCATTGTTAACCTTCGTAATTGTAAAAGTAGTTTGGTGAAATATTGATACCATTGACAACACCGCAACCTAAAAAACCTGAGCCAAGATCCTAGCCATTAAACGCGTTCTTGGATTTTAGGGCTCTTTTAATTTAGACGTTTGCTGTCGGACGGCTTCCATATTAAACGGTCGTGCTGCTGGCGTTTGATATGAAACCGCACGGCAGCGATCCAACACGAAATGTCTAAATTGAAAGAGCCTTATGTGAGACCAGATCAAGAAACATGTTCTATTGTAACTATAACCATAACGTTGTGTTATCGTCCACACCATACAACGCTAAATAGCTGTTTTATAACATATTTTGTTAAATAGTGTAGTCTCCCGTAGAAGTCATTAGTAGGTTTCACTCATAGACTCTAAAGCTAACAAAAAAAAGTAGTTTTTGTTTGTTTTTATTCACAATTACATTACATTTTACAATTAAATCGTCATAACTATTTTTAACAAATATTTTACTCGATTGTGAGATTAAAAACGACGTGTTTTTTATGGACCAAGATATCTAAGATATATCGTTCCTTTTAAACAATTAATATACTGAGCTGAGTTTCACTGTTGGAAGTGGTAATTTATTCGTCGTACCCACGTTCGGCCCGATGTCTGAAGCATTTGCATGTAGCAATCTTGTACCGTTTTGGGGGTAAAGCCCTTGTTTTACTTATACGTTAAGAGATGAACGAGTAAAACCCTTATATTGTTTTAGGCATTTAGTGAATAATATACAAGTTCTTTTTACAATGTATATCACTTAAAAACAAACATATTTCAATAACGTGTTAATAGCTAATGTTAATATGAATAGCATGTTAAACAAAAATAAGTTAACGGAGTCAACACTACATAGGGTAGTGGACCAGTGTTCGATAGAGACCGACATATTTTTCCTTTAATCTTTAAAAATAGTGGTCAGCTACTGATTTTAGTCTTTATCAACAATTAAGTACCGACCATCTGCTTCCCACCTGTCACCTCGTATTTCAATTTAATTTATGTTATATTTTGGCGACGATAACTCTGTCGAACACTCGGCTTACAGTGTCGAACACCGGTACGACTACCCTAACTTTAATTGTTTTTTTTTTTGTATGGTATGGATTTTTGCAAAGCAACGGTTTAGTTCGAATCCGATCCAATTTTCAAAGTTTTTGGATAATTTGTGAAACAAAGATAAACATTCAACAACCGTACAAGAATATAGCTCTCTAGCAGTATTGTTTATTCTACGCCTATAAAAAATATCAAGCTGGGTATCCAAACCTCTTTTACGCAACGAAATTCACTTGCAACCTTTTCCCCAACTTTTAATTTATTCATCCGTCTTGAAGAGCGTAATAAGATTGCGTTGCGAAGCGAGGCTCTCACGCGTAGCGCGTATGGGATGGGAATGGGACGTATTGAGGGAACCTAATGTTGAATAAATTAATGATAAATAAAACAGTACACGAAATTAAAGTAAAAAAGGGAAAGCATTAAATTAATTGGTCACTTAACAGAGAAACATAAAAAATTCACACATAAGTATAATGTGTGATATTGAACCATTAACCTATAAGCTATAAACTATAGTTTTTTGCCGCTCTCCATGAAATAGCCGTTCCGGTTGTCGAACCGGAAACTTTAAAGCGCCTGACACATCGACAGCCGAGCGGATAGGTGCTCGGGTTGGATGAGTGAAATAGTGGTTCAATCCTCATTATATCCGTGCTGTCACTGTCACTGTCACTGTCACGGTCACTGCTGATGTGACCTCTTCCTAACACATGCGTAAAGGCTATTTTTCCTCCAGAGCTGTGCGAGTCAGCTGAGCGGTGCTCGAGGGGCCCCGATCCGATATAAACCCTTCGGAGAATCTAGTAGGGAACGGGAATACGCTTGCATAATGCCATTTCCGGTCATTGTGGAGATCCTTGGGGGTGCCCTTTGTTCAGCAGTGGACGTCTTTTGGCTGAGACGATGATGATGACGATGATGCCATTTTCTCTAGAAACCCTCTGACGGTGCTTCGATCACTCGGCTTAAGGAACCATTTAAGTTTCTCGCCGCCCCCAAAACGTCCGATGAGAATGTAAATGTCACCTGAGGCCAACAGCAAATACAAGATCAACCAATATAATAATATTATTTCCTTGCCCTGTGTTTCTACTTATATAATACCTTGCACAGCTCTGGTGGAAACCATCAATAATGTTTATGTCATCTCTCTCCGCAGAGAGAGCTGAACGCCGTGGACTTCAAGGTGTCTGCCGACGTGAAGTTCGTGCTGCTGATATCTGACGTGCGGCCTGGGTGGAGGCACGCGCGGCTGGCTCGCTACCATGTGTATGACGTTATCAACAGGTAAGAGGGTTTTTTTTATATAAGGAGGAGGCAAACGAGCAGGCGGGTCACCTGATGGGAAGCAATCACCGCCGCCCATGGACTTCCGCAAAACCAGAGGAATCGTAGATGCGTTGCCGGCCTTTAAGAAAGGAATAGGCTCGTTTCTTGAAGATCCGCAGACGCAGAAGGCTGTGAAAACGTTGGTGCGGAAAACTTGATTCGTTTCACCCAGACTATTGGCAGATCTGGAGCACACGCAACCATCCTCGGGCGTGTTCCCTCTGGCGGGCCGCTGTTAGGGTGATTACCGGTGCCTGGTATTCCCATTCACTCTAGTGGCACGTGAAAGGGGTGTACAATTATTTTTAGTGGGTAGACCTCTTCTTTTCTCCGAATCCTTGTCGAGGCTCTCGGGTCTGGACAGACCTTTAACCAGCAATAGGACATAAATTTGTAAAAAACCTTACAAAACAATAGAATTACAAAAACACAAATGTTGTAAAAATTTCCACGAGCAGAATTTGAACCTGCACCCTTCTGACATACAGGGCCAGGTGCTCTCCCAATTGAGCTATCGTGGTTCTAACCAGCCCGCCAAAATTTTAAAACACTATTTTACTTTTTTACTTTGAAAGTCAAAGGCGCCCATTCAATGTCAACAACTACCATCATTAACATCTGATCGTTTTTACAAATACTAAAGATCTAGAAGATAGGCTAGCTATTTATAAAATGTTTCTTTTTGTTTATATAATTTTAACACAGATTTTGTTGCGAAACAAATTACAAAAACACAAATGTTGAAAAAATTTTCACGAGCAGGATTTGAACCTGCACCTGCACATTTGTTTCGCAACAAAATTTGCGTTAAAATTATATAAACATAAACAAGAACATTTTAAAACAATAGAAAATAAGCACCTTAAACAAATTAACCACGGAAGACTGTGTGTAGCAGGATATATCGATGAAAAAATCCTGTGTTTTGTTCCTCAGGAACAAGATCCCAATATCGCCAGTGGAGGAGGACCGATCGGCGCCGCTGCTGCAGTACGCGGAGTGGTCGCCCGCTGGCTCGGGGCTGGTGTTCGTCCACGACAATGACATCTACTACAAGCCGAGGGTGCTCAAGACGCTCGTCTGCAGGATCACCAACAACGGTAGGCTTTGGGCTAGTGACATATTTGTTTATTGAAAGATTTTTTTGAAAAATCTTTAGATGTGGTTTACGACATCTACTACAAGCCGAGGGTGCTCAAGATGGTCGACTGCATGATCACCAACAACGGTACCTTTGGGCTAGTGACATATTGAAAGAATTTTGTAAGAAAGCTTTAGATGTGATTTACGACATCTACAAGCCGAGGGTGCTCAAGACGCTCGACTGCAGGATAACCAACAACGGTTGAATTTCCCTACTCCCATAATACTTGTTTATTGAAAGACTTCTGTGGGAAAGTTTTAGATATGATTTTTAATCATTTTGTCGAATCATGCTTTTAATTTTGAGACGCAAACATACAAATTATCATTTCTAGGTAAAGCCCGTTTTCTGTCTTAGTTTTTATGCTCACCATTTTAAGATAATGTTATTTATGAAATCGGTGCCGCGTTTTTAATAAGGTTGCCAGGATATTTTTACTCATACCCGTCATATTGAAAGACTCTGAAAAATACTGATTTAGGGGATCAGACAAGAATAACTCCAGAAACGTGCACCTGATCAATCGCTAATTCTCGTCTGCAGGTGTCCCGGGCGTGATCTTCAACGGCGTGCCCGACTTCTTGTACGAGACGGAGGTGCTGCGGCTGGATCGCGCGCTGTGGTTCAGCCCCGACGGCCAGACGCTCATGTTTGCCAGCTACAACGACAGCCTGGTGCACCAACACAAGTACCCCTGGTACGGGCTGGACCAGCCCGAACCACCCGCCTATCCCACCATACGGACGCTGCGGTATCCCAAGGTAAATCTTCCAGAGTTATGAGAGGTAGCTAAGCGGCCAGCACTTTTCACAACTCAGACCTCCCGCCCGATCCTCTAAATGCCACTACACATTTTCATGATGCACTAAACATGCACACTCGCGTAAGCCCAAGTCACCGTACTCGTAGAACGAGGGTACGACGACCCGGTGCACACGCGCTCTATACAAGGTTTTTGGGCGTTTCAACAAAGTCAATCCGAGCCGAGGTCCTAAGTATTAGAGACGCCCTCGGGTTGATCCGCTCCCGATCCAATTCAAACCCCTTGGATAATCTAGTAGGGAACGGGGACACGCACTAGTGCGTGATGCCGTTCCCTCTAGAAAACCTCTGACGGCGTTTCGTTTCACACACATTGAGGAACCCTTTAAGTTTCTCGCCGCCCCCAAAAAATCCGGCGACGCTGAAAATGTCCAGTAATAATCAGCAAACTCTATCATAAAAAACTCAAAGCCTAACTTATGGAGAGGAGTAGTGGGCGAAGGTAGCCCAATGTTTTAGTGGGTAAGACATAACCTCTCTCTTCGGGCGAAGCATGTATTTGTGATTGAAGGTTAATAAATTTATAATATCTCAAGCGCATTGTCAAGCCGTTGTTCCCGATAACCAACTCGCTTGGGCCAGCGTGATGCAGTGGGAAATTAGCTAAAGGCATTAATTGGTTTCAGGTCAACACCAACAATCCGGTGGTGACGATCAACGTGGTGAGCCTGAAGACACCCAAGTACCTATTCCCACACGCCATTCAGTTCAGCCCACAAGTCGACAAGTGTAAGTAAATAACTCAGAACTAAAAAAAACTCGAGGAGCTCGGTGACGCAGCGGCTAGCGAGTTCTGGTTGCAATCTTGCAAGACAAGTAATTTTTAAGTATTATTAATTTACCCATAATAAGCGTAAGGCATTTTCTCCAATAAAAAAGGTCATCGAATGGGTCACCAAATTAAACTATTGCTGCTGAAATATGATGACAATCCTTAAAACCTACCAACTCGCATCGGACCAAAACCCAACGCCTTACTCTACTACTAATACCTCTGGCATTAAGTCCGCAATGTAATTTAATGTTGCAGAATTTTAAAGTAAATAAATATTACCTTTACCAATCAAACAAAAAATCGTTGCTGTCACTCGTTTAATCATAAGTGTCTACCTTTTTTCCCAGCATGGTACGTCAGGTGGACAGGCTGGATCTCCGAGCGTCAAATAGCCGTGCTGCTGCTGAATCGTCCCCAGAACTACTCCATCATCAGCATCTGTAACGCGATGCAGTACAACTGCCAGGATGTGAGTTACTAACCAGCCAAATAACATAGTTCCTTATCTGCATGTATACCGACTGGAGATTCTACAGATATTTCTTTTAAACCTTAAGCGCCATGAGACCGACAAACAATTTTTCTATTGAGTCTGGGTTATGGAGCGGTTAACGTGTTAAGAACATCTTTTGATCTCAGCCGAAAGATCTCCACTGCTGGACAACGGCCTCCCCCAAGGAACTCCACAACGACCAGTTTTGTGCTGCTTTTTTAGAATATTATTTTATTCTTTCTATTCCACCAACAATTGTCTTAGAAAAGCCAACACTCAGAAGAATTGTTGGATGAATTTTTGACAGTCAAATTCTTTAGGCTGGTCTAATGAGCATCTGTCTCCATGTTTAGGGAGACATGTTAAGCCGTTGGTTCCTGGCTGTTATCGGTAAATATCAGGCGTCAAAAGTCGTTCTCGCCTTGTTGACCCGCAAGATACTAACGATCCTCCTCCTCGTGCTCCACCAGCTGTCCTCACTTCTGGAGGATTAACATCAACTCTGCTTCTGCTTAACTGCAAGTTAAGAGCAGAGCATAGTCATTTGCTTGTTATCCCCGTATGCTATTGTTTATGTGTGTAAATCTGAGCCCAGCAATCCGACGTTTATAGGCTGATGATTACGGTGATGATGTTGACGATGATAGTGGTGGTGGTGATGACGATGATGATGATGATGATGATGATAATTATAATGATGATGATATCCCTCCAGATATACAGAGACGAGACGGACGGCACCCGCTGGTCGGGGCTGGGCGCGGAGCCCGCCGACGACGAGTGCGGCTGGTGCGGGGGCGCCGCGCTGCTGGGCGGCAGGTGGGCTTATTAGTTAGGCCTTTATGGTAGTGGAAAACTAGATGTCCTAGTACCACAACTAACGGGGAGGCCCGTATAGTTATGTGCGGTACTCCCCTACAGCTCTCGCCTCCCTGCCCAGGCCCGAAAGCATCGACAAGGATTGAAGCAAAAATATTGAATCATATTTTACATTTCGGTATTTCATACACAACATTCAACATTTTATACAAACTTTTTTTTGTATGTGTTGTTTTAGCTTTCGGGCGCCAGTCTTGTACGACTCAGTGTCATCTTTTTTGTTGTTATTAAGAAAAGCTACAAATGAAACTTATTTAACATCACTTTACAGTGTGGGGTTAACAAAACACAGTTTTTTATTTATTTCATTACTTACTAGTTGTTTTGTAAGTGGTTAAATTGTGAGTTTACCAAAAGATGTTTTTTAAAAGAAAAAATAAGTTTTAAAATAAGAAAACTAAGGCATTTCTCAAAAATGTAAGCAGTTATGATAATTGTAGAGGATTTAAGAACAAATGTTATCTGAATACATTTCGTGTTTTTGCCATATTATTTACGTGACGTGTACATGAATTAGATCTTCAACGCGCAGAACGTAACGTATGTTTAAAGCCTAACAAAGTGATTAAAAGTAACATCAATGTAAATTAACTAATAAGTTTAGGAAACTCGATATCTCACACTGTAAAGTGATGTTAAATAAATTTCATTTGTAGCTTTTTTAATAACTTAAAAAAAGATTACAACAATACAAATGTTGAAAAAGTTTCCAGGAGCAGGATTTGAACCTGCACCCTTCTGACATACCGGGTCAGGTGCTCTCCCAATTGACCTATCGTCGTTCTAACCAGCCCGCCGAAATTATTCAACACTATTTACGTTTTTACTTTGAAAGCTAAAGGCGCCAATTCAATGTCAACAACTACCGTCATTAACACCCGATCATAATATTTTTACAAATACTAAAGATCAGTTAAGAAGTAGGCAAGCTATTTATAAAATGTTTTTGTTTTGTTTATATAATTTTAACGCAAATTTTGTTACGAAACAAATTACAAAAATACATTGAAAGAATTAGAACTTTTAAGTTTGTATGGCATACCGAAATGCAAAATGACACTTACAGCTTCTTTCTATCTACAGAGTAATGTTTTGTGGTTGCAGGGACGGTGTGTTCACGTCCGTGCCCGTCTCGGACACGGGCGGCACGTGGCGCCACGCCGTGCGGCTCACGGCGGACGGCCGCGCCACGCTCACACAGGGCAACTTCGAGGTCACGCAGCTCGCGGGCTGGGACGAGCGCAGGAAGCTGCTGTGAGTAACGGCTGTATCTATACCACTATACTAACGTAATAAAGCTTAAGCTAACAGAGCTTGTTTTTTTGTTTTAACACGCTAATTAATCTCTAGAAGTACCAGTCGGATTTGAAAAGTATTTTTGCTTTTGATAGCCCAGTTTTAGTGGAAGGCTATAAGCTATTTAATATCACGCTATGACTCTTAAGAAAATGCTAACCGAATGCGAAGTACCTGCGCATTCGGGCGACGCGGTGCGACGACGCGGTGGGTCGGGGAACAGCTACGGGTAGTATGTAGGCTTTGGCCGCAATCAGGCATGGCTGTACTCGTGTGTGTGTGCTCGATCTCGGATCCATGCCTGTTTGGCCGGCAGCAGCAGTAATACACTATTTTTATATATATAGCAACGTAATCATGGTATCACTTAGTTCGATGGCGCAGTGGTTAACGCAGCTAGTGACCAAAAGTTTATCATCTCGAGCTCCTCCGTGCATCAGAAAGCACGGAAAGCCGTTGACCCTGACTGCATCAGCAATTATTAACAACCACCGCACCGTACTGTGGTTTATGGCCCGTTCTTCCCTATGGTGTTTCCATCCACTTAAAGGGGTAAAAAGGGTTAAGTTTCTATGAAACTCCTTCAGTTCCGAAGTTATTTGGTTAGAAATTAAGAATGACGTATTTCAAGATTTTTGAAAATTCAACCTCTAAGGGGGTGTAAAAGGGTGGCAAAGTTTGTATGGTCCATTTTTGTTTGTTTGTTTGACTTACTAGATTTACTTGATTATATTATGGCAGAACAATGTTTGCAGGGTCAGCTAGTCACTAAGGTGAGAGCGTGGAACAAGCTCCCGGAAAAAGTGGTCTCGGCCCAAAACTTAAACCAATTTAAAAACAGACTCGATATAGAGTATTAAGATAGACTAATAAGCACCCCGTTGCGCAGCTACGTGATGGGCACGGCGCCGGACCGGCCGGGCGAGCGGCACCTGTACCGCGTGCCGGCGCCGGCGCCCGCGCCCGACGCGTGGCCGCCGCCGCCGCGCTGCCTCACCTGCCCGGGCCGCGCCGACGACGACCCCGCTGACGATGAGCCGGTAAGCCCATACACATAATACATGGTACAATAACAATAAATATAAAATTCTTTTTTTATTATCTTTCTTTCTTTAATAGCTAGTTTTACAGTTTAGATGTCTAAAATGTCGATCACTAAACTTTAGTGTTTATATACTAAAGTTATGTGGGAGACTGGAGCTTGAAAGTAAGCCTAAAGTTAGACTTGATATTTAGGTCCCCCCTTAATCTTACAACACTGCGAAAATATTAATAACATCAATATAAGGCAGGCCAATTTGGCCACTCTTGGTAGAATTTTCGTGGTTATGGGTGGCTCTTGGTACACAGTTCGGCCTTGGGTCCTGCGAGTGGAGTGGTCGCACTAGGCGCCCGGTGGCAAGGGACGCCAAAATGCTAAATGCGAAAATCAGATCAGGTTAAAGACGAGGGCCGTGGAAGAAGTCGGTAGTTTGAGTGAGTGATTTAATGAAGTCTGCATCTGGTTGAAGAGCGAACAACCACGGGATCTCTTGGCCTTCATTTTGACCTGAAAGACGCTCCATGAGGTTTCTTTGTAAGTTAGTGTTTAGTGCAGTACAAGTAGGTACTCATGCTGGTCCTTGCCCGCCTGTCCCCAGGAGTGGGAGAATTCGACGTCGGCGCTGCCGGCGTGGCCGACGGCGACGGTGCTGCCGCACGACGGCAACGGCAGCCTGCCCGCCGACTGCCTCTACAACCGGGTCATGTTTAGCAAGAACTTCTCCTACTACGTGCAGGTGAATCTACTATAGCAATGCCGGTTTGGTTGCAAGGTCCATCATCCGAATTAGGCAGTATTAAATCATACTTCAACCACAACACTTGTTTTTCTTAAGTCCTTTCTGATCCCCCATATATCATAATTTAAATTTTGACTTTTTTTAAATTTTGAATTTTGAATCATAGTATAGTGGGGTTGTCTGTCCGATGCACTAAACTCGACACCTATCAACTGGGCTAGACCCTAAGTACTCCACGAGGTTTTCGCGGCCTGCCGCGGTGGTTCATGCTAAGCGCCTTACCCCCGGGAGTGGGAGGGGGAACCTGACACGTTGAGGAATTTTGTAGACCGTATGGGAAGATGTTGTTTCCCACCCCCGCGTGCGGCTACGATGGGTGCAACTGCCCTTGAAAACGCCTCCTCTGAATACAATTGTACCCTGACTATACTAGTCTACTGCGTCTCTAAAATAGATGTGTGTAGTGTCAAAAGTACCCGGAATCCCTATCATACATAGTGGCTTGTTTTTGTACCAGAAATGTCTAGGGTATTTAATGTCACCAGTATTCAACACTTGAAGAACAGTGCTCTAAACATTTTTCATCGATAAGAAAAAGCACTAAGAAGCAGGTGGTCGGTATTTAATTGTTGCTAAAGACTAAGTTGCTGACCCCTAATTTAACAATAAAAGGACAAAATGTTGATCACTGGGTCCTGTCGAGTATTGGTGGCACTACCCTAGTCGTGCGTCGGCAGGAGTGCCTGGGCCCGGGCGCGCCGGCGGCGTGGGTGGTGTCGCGCGGCGGGGCGCGGCGCGCGCTGCTGGCGGACGGCGCGCGCGCTCGCGACCACTTCGCCGCGCTCGCCACGCCGCAGCTCAAGGTCTTCCGCGTCGAGGTACGCCAGAAGATAATTGCCTAGACTGAGTGTAGCAACAATTACCGGTCTTACGCATGTGTACAGTAGAGCGTACAATAATATTATTACCGAAGGTTTGGATATTTTCTTACTCCCTCGTCCTACCTAAAGATATGCAAGGGCGAGATATGACATGTTTTTATTTATTATTATTATTATTATTTCACCTCTTCAATTATTGTTAAACTGATCAGTGTTTAGCAAAGGAATCTATATTTTGATGTACGGCCACAAATGTGTAGCACCTAGACTGACCGATGCGATCCTAACCCCGATCCGATGCGAACCCCGATCCAAACCGAACCTCGAATCGATCACAACCCCTCGGAGAATTTAGTAGGGCGCGGGGACGTGCTTGCATAATGTCGTTCCCTCTAGAAAGCCTCTGACGGTGCTTCATTTCACACGGCTTGAGGAACCCTTTTAGTTTCTCGCCGCCCCCAAAAAGACCCGGTGAAGCTGAAAATTCCGTATGAAGCAATCAGCAAACACTCTCAAAAAAAACCTTATTGCAACTTGACTTACTGTACGAGGCGAGTTGCATGTGACGAGGACGGTGCCTCTCAGTTGACCATGCCACTGAATTAGTAATTTAGTACTTACTTAATGAGTGCAAAATTGTATTTACAGGTACAGACAAACAGAGAAGCGCGCGTGCGTCTCCTCCTGCCGCCGGGCTTTAGAGAAACGGACGATCTTCCGCTTCCGTTAGTTCTGCAAATGTGGGTATTTCTTATTACCTTCAGCTAGTTATAAGAAACTTTAACATTTAAACTTGCTAATGGGTCTAACAAACTTCGAATCTGCGACTTTTGAGTCATTCGACTCATAAGACTTTATTCTTAAGTCCCGATTTCATAAGTGCGAGGCTCAAGTCCTATTAAAAAAGAAAAGGACTCACACATTATACCCTTTTAGAGATAAATCTGTTGTCTATAGTTTTGGTTACTCTGTTGTGTCTAGTACCGTGTAATTTTTGGTATTTAATTTTCTAACAGAACATAAATGAAAATATACGTATAGAATCACTAGCAAAAAACTCAGTTACGACTATTTTTGTCAGGATGATTAGACTCAGGTCCCCATACAACAACTTTACCCTCATTCCTAACAGTATGTTGTTTGCAAAGAGATATGACTATGTCCTCAGCTCCGCGGAACCGGGTGGACAACTGGTGACCGAGCGCTGGAAACCAGGTTGGGGCTGGTACCTGGCTGCGGCCAGGAACTTCATTGTGGCGGAGATCGACGCGAGAGGATCGGGGGGACAGGTACGATTACCATCTTCATACTATAAGTGGATATCCTGGCAGCTGGTAACCGAGGGCTGGTAACTGGCTGCGGCCAGGAACTTTACTGTGAAGGAGAACGACGCATCAGCCTCCAGTGGTCAGGAGCTATCATCATTTTAACACCAAAGCTTTATCCGTGACTGAGTATTGGAGACCAAATTGGGGCTTGTACCTGGCTGCTATAAGGAACTTATCAGAAAAATTTAACCAAGAGTAGAGGCCCGGGCGAACAAGTGCAATCACTAACTTGATACCACAACGATCTAGCAGGCAGCTGGTGATTTGAGTACTGGAAACTGGGTTTGAGCTGGTACTTGGCTGCGGCCAGGAACTTCATCGTGGCGTAGATCGACGCGAGAGGATCGGGAAGACATGTCTGATCATTGTCTTGATACTCATCTTTATACCTGAGCGGGATAACCTTGTGGGCATCAGGTTGGTAACTGAACTGAGGCTGGTAACTGGCTGCTACCAAAACCATTATCTTGGAGGCAATCTATTCTAGAAACTTGAGCAGGTAGGTTTGTCATTCAGGTCAAATGTTCATACCAGAACTGGAAGTAGTAATTAGTTACTATTTTTATTCGAACCACATTTTAGAATAGCTTTCGGAATGCAAAAATATAGTTCGTAATTAATTATTTTATTTGGTTCAAAGAAGCAGTAGGCTTTTCAGGAAACTATAATACTTGTGAGATACATAGTAAATACCTTTTTCATTACATTACGTAAAGTCTAGATACACACGCCTGCACTCAGACTACTACAAACTGTCAATTTCCTCAATATATATTAAACTTTATTTAAATGGCACATGGTTGAACTTAATATTATATTATAATTTAAAAAATTTACAGTTTTGGATAGGTTGAGGTGCAGGCTTCTGTACAATAATAATTGTTAAAAATGTCACAGGGAGAAGAAATGAGAACAGAAATCTACAATAAACTTCTAACCGTGGACGTGGAGGACCAGATAGCTGTGTTGTCGTGAGTACAAGTTTCTATCTGTTTCATTGGTTACCATTCTAAGAGTAATTATCTATTAAAATTTATTAACCTAAAATAACAGAAAAATAAATAGCAAATTTAAAACTAAAGACTTAACAAATAAAAGATGTCCTCCGAATGTAAAAATATCAAATTTCTTATTTCTGTTATTAAATTACATTTTCTATCTATTTAAATCACTATCGCTGTTCTTTTCATAATCTATAATTTTATTTTAAAATAATAATTATTCGTTTTTTTTTTATTAACATTAGAAATAGTTTTTCAGGTAATGATGATATTAGCTAATTGTTGGTAACTTTTCAATGCATGTGCGATTGTGCAATGCAATAATTTTTTAAATGCTGACAGACTGGACTATGTTAGAGTTTTTTTATTGGACACTTATAGACTTTAAAGTCTAATGCTAATTTTCACCAACCATCCCTAAATTGTAGGTATTCCTTAACCTCTAAGCCATATTAAGTGACGGTCTTGCTAGGCTATGTTATTGCCATTCACATTAGGAAAACGAGCATTAGGTTGTTGTTTATGCTCGTAGATTTTTTTAACATTTTATCCTTCTTTTTCATTAGCTACCTCCGCGACAACCTGAAGATGGTGGACGGCAGCCGCGTGGGCGTGTGGGGGCGCGGCTACGGCGGCGCGGCGGCGGCGGCCGCGGCGGCCGGCGACCCCACCAACGTCACGCGCTGCCTCGCCGCGCTCGCGCCGCTGGCCGACCTCAGCCACCACAGTCAGTCACCGTCACACACTATCACCACACTCTATACAACCTCTTGCTGTCACGTGCGACCCACCAACGTCACGCGCTGCCTCGCCGCGCTCGCGCCGCTGGCCGACCTCAGCCACCACAGTCAGTCACCGTCACACACTATCACCACACTCTATACAACCTCTTGCTGTCACGTGCGACCCACCAACGTCACGCGCTGCCTCGCCGCGCTCGCGCCGCTGGCCGACCTCAGCCACCACAGTCAGTCACCGTCACACACTATCACCACACTCTATACAACCTCTTGCTGTCACGTGCGACCCACCAACGTCACGCGCTGCCTCGCCGCGCTCGCGCCGCTGGCCGACCTCAGCCACCACAGTCAGTCACCGTCACACACTATCACCACACTCTATACAACCTCTTGCTGTCACGTGCGACCCACCAACGTCACGCGCTGCCTCGCCGCGCTCGCGCCGCTGGCCGACCTCAGCCACCACAGTCAGTCACCGTCACACACTATCACCACACTCTATACAACCTCTTGCTGTCACGTGCGACCCACCAACGTCACGCGCTGCCTCGCCGCGCTCGCGCCGCTGGCCGACCTCAGCCACCACAGTCAGTCACCGTCACACACTATCACCACACTCTATACAACCTCTTGCTGTCACGTGCGACCCACCAACGTCACGCGCTGCCTCGCCGCGCTCGCGCCGCTGGCCGACCTCAGCCACCACAGTCAGTCACCGTCACACACTATCACCACACTCTATACAACCTCTTGCTGTCACGTGCGACCCACCAACGTCACGCGCTGCCTCGCCGCGCTCGCGCCGCTGGCCGACCTCAGCCACCACAGTCAGTCACCGTCACACACTATCACCACACTCTATACAACCTCTTGCTGTCACGTGCGACCCACCAACGTCACGCGCTGCCTCGCCGCGCTCGCGCCGCTGGCCGACCTCAGCCACCACAGTCAGTCACCGTCACACACTATCACCACACTCTATACAACCTCTTGCTGTCACGTGCGACCCACCAACGTCACGCGCTGCCTCGCCGCGCTCGCGCCGCTGGCCGACCTCAGCCACCACAGTCAGTCACCGTCACACACTATCACCACACTCTATACAACCTCTTGCTGTCACGTGCGACCCACCAACGTCACGCGCTGCCTCGCCGCGCTCGCGCCGCTGGCCGACCTCAGCCACCACAGTCAGTCACCGTCACACACTATCACCACACTCTATACAACCTCTTGCTGTCACGTGCGACCCACCAACGTCACGCGCTGCCTCGCCGCGCTCGCGCCGCTGGCCGACCTCAGCCACCACAGTCAGTCACCGTCACACACTATCACCACACTCTATACAACCTCTTGCTGTCACGTGCGACCCACCAACGTCACGCGCTGCCTCGCCGCGCTCGCGCCGCTGGCCGACCTCAGCCACCACAGTCAGTCACCGTCACACACTATCACCACACTCTATACAACCTCTTGCTGTCACGTGCGACCCACCAACGTCACGCGCTGCCTCGCCGCGCTCGCGCCGCTGGCCGACCTCAGCCACCACAGTCAGTCACCGTCACACACTATCACCACACTCTATACAACCTCTTGCTGTCACGTGCGACCCACCAACGTCACGCGCTGCCTCGCCGCGCTCGCGCCGCTGGCCGACCTCAGCCACCACAGTCAGTCACCGTCACACACTATCACCACACTCTATACAACCTCTTGCTGTCACGTGCGACCCACCAACGTCACGCGCTGCCTCGCCGCTGGCCGACCTCAGCCACCAGTCAGTCGCTCACACCATTATTATCATCACCAACATTTATGTCCCCACTCTTGGGGCACGAGACTTCCCCTACAAGGATGGAAAAAATAAATAAATAAACACCTTAAGGAGAACTAGCCATAAACCACCACGCGGGCCCAGTGCGGTGCGGTGATTGTTAACGACTGCTAAAAGAGCCGGGACCAACGGCTTTACGTGTCTTCCGAAGCACTTAATTGCAGCAATTAATTGATGATCTACCGAAAAATCTGTTGAAATAAGAAATGTGTACGAGTGTTTCGAAATTCGAACGAAAATGTTCACATATTTTTTCCGTTTATTTTGTATGCATATTGTCGCATTGTAGACTCGTACTGGACGGAGCGCTACGGCGGGCGGGCGGGGGGCGGCGGCGCGGTGTGGCGGCGCGCGGGCAACCTGCCGCCGCGGCGCCTGCTGCTGGCGCACGCCACGGCCGACGTGCGCGCGCCGGCGCCGCACGCGCTCATGCTGGCCAAGGCGCTCATACAGGCTGGCGCCACCTACACGCACCAGGTAACAGTGATGGTCATGTGTTCTCTTTAGATTCGCACTGGACGGCACTTCGGAACGGAGTGGCCTCTTCTTTACAGAGATTTTGCTGATTGCCTCATTCGGCCTTTTTTGGGGGCAAGAAACTTAAAGGGTTCCTCAGGCCGTGTGATTGAATCACCGTCAAAAGGTTTTTAGAGGGAATGGCATCATGCAAGCGTACCCCTTGTCCCTACTAGATTCTTTGGGAATCGGATCAGGAGCGGATCAACCCGAGAGCGCCTCTAAAGGCTTGGACCTCGGCTCGGGTTGACCTGGGTATTTGGACGGGAGCATCCTACCCCCGCGGCGGCTGCTGCTCGCGCACGCCGCCGCCAGCGCTACGTACACGCACCATATAATAGCAAATAATAGCAAATAGCGATAGCTCGGTGCTAGCCGTCCCCATAGCAAAGAAGATATAGGTCCTGTCATTCCCTCCTCGAGCCATAAGTGGCTGGATGTGGGAAGAGGTAGATACTCCCACTTAACCTGGAGTTGGGGCTAAGCTAAGGCTGGTAACGCATTTTACCAAGTTAAAAATAAATCCATAGCAATAACCACAACTCATGATACTGCTGAGCACATCTCCAATGTGAATAGTCCTGTATCAATATTATAAGTAAAAATACGAAAACCACAAACCGAACTGGCGAGCCACCTGATGGTAAGTGGTCATCGCAGCCAAATAACATTAACAGCGTCTACATTAAGAGAGTTACCTATGGGCTATCACCTAAAATTTTAAAATGCTTTCCATAACGCCTTCGAAGCTCAAACTAAATCTCTTTTTAATTTTTTTTCTCTCACCAGGTGTACCCTGACGAAGGCCACGACTTCGAGCGCTCCTCGCTGCACCTCCACAAGGCGATGGAGCAGTTCTTTGACGAGTGCTTCGGGCCGGTGGAGGTGGCCGACTGGGACGCCGGCGGCATGGGGGGACTGTTCCCGTTCAGGGACTAGCTGGGGGGCTGGGGCGAATGCCCCTGCAGGAGATAAGGACACTCTTTAAGCCTCAGTCACGAGTAACAGCGTCTTGAGACGTGACTTTTTTTTTCGTACTGTCTATAAAGGCGGCGTCACCGAACTGACTGACATTAACAAGCGTGTCCCCGTTCCCTACTAGATTCTTCGATTGAGATTTGGATCGAATCGGGAGCAAACAACCTGAGAGCGCCTTTAAAGGTTATGATTGACTGGGACGTGGGGGTGTTGCGAAGCCACGAGCGAATTTTTAGTTCATTGCACTTTATACTATGGCAGTTATCAACGGTGATTGAAAAACGCAATGAACTAGAAATCAGATCGTTGCATCACGGGACGCCAGTAGGTATCGTGGCTGAGAGGTTAAGACACTGGAGCTGGTTTATGGGCTCTTGCACTATACTTGAAGATGGGTTACTTATCACTCTTGAATCGACATTGGAGCTAGTTTAAAGGCTCGGACTATAACCGAAGACGGTCTTGTGGTACCTACACCAAGAAGACGTGAATCATTTAAAAGAAACCATTTTGTTTTGTGACTCATGAGCTATGAACTGTGCGATGCTAACCATGGTAGACCAACGTTACGGTCAATCTATATCGATTTGTAGTAAGTGACAGTTGGCTTGTCCATAAGTGTTATCTCTTTAATATTTTTGTAGTATGGAAGTGACAAACCTTACGGATAGACCGTCTGCCATATTGACTCGAAATGGAGAAGCTAGAAATATTAAGAAACAACTTCTCGTTATGATTATTACAATTAGCCTGATGTGTATTTTATCTGTTGTCCTTTCAATTGATTACATTATATCTCTGTGTACACAGTAAGCCAAACTGGTATGCCGCATTATGGTGTGAACGATCAGAATAGCTAATGTTAACATACGAGAACAACAGTTTCAATAGGTACATACTGCTTAGTGCTATTCAAACCTGCAACTCTGCATGATACACTCTTTATTGAAATGAAACAACTTTTACGGATCTACTCGCGAGTCTCCCTGTGACCACGGACCCTGCAAAGGGTTCGAAAACGTCAGGATAAACATTAATTAAAACTAATGTGTAAAATAAACGCGAGTAGATCCGTAAAAGTTATTTCATTTCAATGTGTAGTGTTCGTGTAAACTTTAGAAAACAATACACTCTTTATTATTAAAAATCGCTACTTCGAATGCGCTACTTCTAAAGTAGCGTATTTTTCGCTATAAATTCGTCTGTGTACTAGTTTATATAAAAGAAATATTAATTAATAACATCAGACTGCCATTAAAAGTATTAAAGATTGACAATGGATTGTCGTCAATAGTCGTGATATGATCAAGTATATAACTGTTTATGTGTGAAAATTGAGTTTAAAGCCTAAGTGCGTATTGCGAGTTTTAACACGAGAATTGCAGCAGCGCTTATTCATCTAAGTCAGGATTATTACATAAAATATGTGCACACAATTTTTTAATTGACCCAGTAACTTGATTTCGTAAAGGATTTTTTTTTAAGTAAAGAATAAAGAAACTAAAATAGATCCAACATAATCTATTTCTTTCTATTAAAATCCACAAAAATACCGATTCAGGGATACACTACGCGGCGACGACGCTGCCAGGGGGGGAAGGGTAGAGGTCGGCGGCCGGGATGCGCATACACTGAATTAATTATTTTTTATTGCGTCAAAAATAAATATGTGCACATTTAAAAAAATCCTGTACAGCGCAATGGAACAAACGAGATGAGTTGCAATTTTGCCATAAAAAATCTTAATTTTGGTTTCACAAGATTGCTGTTGGATGGCGCTGCTTCAATAGTCAATTTTAATTTAATCTAATATTAAAAGTAATTCAGCACTCCCACCCCTTACCCTCTAGCTGCCATGCAATACAGATGCCATGATAGTTTAAAGTCTATGTCACTATAATAATATTGAAATCCAATGAAAAATATATTATGCTGTACCAGACAAAGGGTTTGATTGACCTCACCAGTGGTGTTGTGGAAAACTGGAATTATTTGAACCGTTTGAGAGCCTCAATGATGGGCAGGGTTTGAAATTATCAAGATAATAACACAGCTTATTATCGGATCATAGTAATTATCAAGTGTTAGTGATATTGTTTGTTGCATTGTTTACACAGATTAAATACACCTTCGTTGTTCGAATTAGGCAAGGGATTTTTTTGTTATTATCAATTTGATATTTATCCAACTGTGATTATTATGATTAATTATCCTTTCCAACCCTGATGATGCCTATAAAATTTCAATGCTGCAATGTGATCAGGCTATCTACTGAAATACTGCAATATAAGTGTACCTTATTCGAATAGATTATTATTAATGCCAAAATTTTACTTCCAAAGTGTTGTTAGTGACGTTAAATCGGTGTCTTACGGCATGTAGATGAATGGTTTTAATACTTTGTGACGGTAAATGGTTACAATGTTAATAATTGGCTGTTTATAAAGTAATATTTACATTATATTTTTATCATATTAATTTGAGAAACAGAAACCTTGTTTATACGTGAAATGTCAAGAATTGAATTAATCCATTAGTAAGTAAATGTGGTTTTTTTTTCATAGAACACATTTTGATTCTACCCAAAACTGTGCATGCTATACAAAATAATATTTAAATTTATTTTATCAAACTGAACACTTCAGCCATAACAAAATTGTAAAGTCTATCATCGTCGATAATGGTTTTAATTTAAGCAGGTTTTTTTTTTATTAAATGGTGCGTAACATTTAGATAATACAGGTTAAAAATATTCATATAAGCCTAAATAGATCTGTAGAAGGATTCTCAGTGAAATCTCAAAATTATCCGATACCAATGTGTTTAAATAGTTGTATTGTATGTATGGGTATTAGAATGATTCGACTGTAGGTACCACAGGGAGTAAACTATTTTAATTTTTATGATTGCACTGACATTATAGAATGTTGTTATTCTTTAATTGTTCACTTTTTGTCTGTGAAAAATATCCAAGCAATACATAGGTAAATACAACATTACTTTTTTGGATGTCTTTAATTATTAAAATAATGAAAATTGTTTACTATCTCTGGTACTAAGGTGGGGTGTGAAACCCCTAAGAATTTTCTTATGATTATTATAAGGAGAAGTCTATATTTTAGTGCTTAATGTATCGACAATCTTTATCTGTATATTTATATGTCGCTTTTAATGGTATCTCTATAACTGTAGCTTTAAATATAACTATTTTGAAATTCCCTAAGTTCTGCCACAGTGCAAAATAAGCAGTAATTCGGGTGAAAAATTGGTAGCGAATTAAAGTAAAAACTCACTTAAGAACTTATCAAAAAAATAAAGTTATTTACAATAATAAATTATGTAGCTGGTTCTTCTGAACCATACTTACATAGGTATGGAAATCAAATCAGTAAAACTAAATATAGATCGTCGAAATAAAAATATTTATGTCGCCTATACTAAGAGTTACTGCTTCTAGTATAAACTGTGGCTTATTTTTCTTACAGCTAAAATCTTTAAGTAGACAAATCAGTATTAAATACTATATTTTAGTTAAATAATACATATTAGACGTTAACGAATTCTAGTCAAGTTTAGTATCTCTATCTTACATGTCTAAAAAGCTGTAAGTATTCAAAAATATATGTAGCAAAGCGAAGAATTATTGAGAAAAATACATAATTTATTTTATGTTAAGTAATTTTAGTTATCCTGCTCATGTCACGAGCAAATAAATCTAGTCTTTTAAATAAGATGTCTATTATCATTTAGGTACAGCTGAAAAACTGATGTACAGTTTTCAACACTGCCTATTAACCAACTTATGGTTAGGCTATCCGGCAAACATTAGGAAATGGTGAAATGTTTGTGTTGTGACCATAATTATTAATTATTATGGTCACAACACAAACAATATACAAATAAATTAACATAATCAACAAATTTGTTTGTATATTAAGTAGATAAAATGTTTATTTACAAACTTTGCAATTTTCAATTTAATCTTGTCTCATGCCTTTTAATTTTTTAGTTATACTTACTTAGCTATACTTTAGCATAATCCTTACATTCTTAAATTTCTTTCTACGAAATATTAAACACTAGAATGACGAACATGATGTTCGATTGATGTTGAGACTTAAAATTCGAAATTGTGATAGGTGTTTTATTTAATTATCATTTGTATGTACTTATATTATTATTAAAGTTTTACTGTATTTAAATGAAAGTGTAACCTTATTGGATGCATAATAAAATGATGTAGGTTATTCCTATATTGGTCATCAATATTTTTGTAATTAATACGTGTATTTCATAGTATACATTATAAATAGACGGAGATAAGTCACAAGATTATAATATGGTCATCTAAACAATTAGCTCGGTTACTGGTACCAAGTTACTGACAAGTTTCTAACTTTGTTGCCGACTATTCTTATGGTAATCGTCTCGAAATTCAATGCCATCTATTGTAAGAATCTCAAAACTTATGATGTAACTTGTGACTTAACATATAAAAAAAATCACAAATAATAAAATCTAAAAATGGCACGTAGGTTATCGTATCTGTGTTGAATTTATTCCCGAGTCTAAAAATGTGTATAAAATAAAGTAATAAAATTAAATAGGTGATAAAACGGTGGCAAGTGCTATGTTCATAATAATATTGTTTGTCACGATGCTCAGTGGATGAATTGTTTATTTATGTTGGAATGTTGTTTTTAAAAAAAAGTAAAAAAAAATTGTTCCCCATTAACTGTGTTTTACTCCAATACAGGGTTGCTCGATGACGGAGCGACTCGAATGATTTTGTAAGTTAAGCAACATTGGCAATGCCTGGTAAGGGATGGGTGGACAAATTAAAGCACTTCGAGCGTTTCGATAAACCAGCTAAATAAAAAAAACGGCGGGGCCTCCTGTATCTCTTTTACTTGGCGACTAATTTCGGCTAATTATCGACTAATTCCTGGCAAAGTCAGTCTGTTTTCCACTGTGGCCCAGCTGTGCTGACGCACACCCTTTGGCTTACAGAGTGAGAGTACATAGTGTTAACTAATGTTATGTAGTTATGTACCTGAGAAATTTATAGTACATAATCAAATCAAAAAAATCTGAAAAAAAAATGTTGATGTAGAGGAGCTCGATGGCGCAGTGGTTAACGCGTTTGGTTTGCGATTGCTAAGGAAACAACTTTCGCAAAGGTAGGTCATCGGATGGGTTATCAATCAAAAATTTTTATCTCTAGCTCATCCGTGCTTCGGAAGGCACGTTTTCCGTCGGTCCCGGCTGCATTAGCAGTCGTTAACAACCACCGCATCGCACTGGGCCCGCGCGGTGATATATGGCCCGTTTTCCCGTGGTTACAGGGAAGACTTTTACCCCAGCAGTGGGCTGGAGATGAATGTAGGACAATAACAACAAGGGTTGGCTGATTGGAATCACAATTTTATTATCTTACAGAGAAATGACGCTTATATTACATAGTTTTTTCTACTCTATCACCCGAAGTAGCGAGTCGCCGCAGGTATAGCACCAAAACCGCGGCTAAAACAAAATTGTACGACACATTTTAACACCAATTTGCAATTACAATCAATTTAAACTGTCACAGGTTCATTTTTGACCTTGGTTATATTGAAATTGAAAATGAATAATGAAAAATACACTTAAACTATACACTTTTTCTAACAGGGTGTTAGAAAAAGTACTTTGGAGCTTTAAACTACATATAATATAACGTCTCGAGGGGCATGCGAGACCGCGTTGCAGTAGTTTGTAAGAACCGAGTATCTGCTTTTACACAATTTTACAGGAAGACAAAAAAAGTATTGGCCATTCAAATATATTTTTCCGACTGAACTTGTTCGCTACTACTTTGGGGATATAGGGTTATATATATTCACATTTTACGTCTTTCTGTAAAATTGTGTAAAAGCAGACACGCGGTTTTTACTAACTGCTCTTACGCGGTCTTACTGAATTACCGACGATATGTCAGTGATTAAACTAATACAAAAAAGTAGTAATTTAATGGAACAAACGTTAGGCTAGTTGCGTAAAAGAACATAATATAATGAGGATATTTAAAAAAGCTGTTGGTCTTCCTAAAATAAAATAAATAAATAAATTATTATTATCATTCAGTACAAGATTTCTTAGCCGATAAGTTAGTTTATTTTTTTTATTTTGAGGTACACTGTCAGATTACAGTCAATAAATGTTAATAATAATTATTTATTCGTTTTTAATTTGTAAGGAAAAATTTGCATGCTATAAGGGCAGAGTAAACAAGGTTTCGCTAACAAAACGTAACAACTGATTATTTGTACCTACATTCATTGCAAATAAATATATCTATTCCATACTATACATCTTTCATTTCATTAAATCAATAAATGTTTTCTATTATTTTCCTTATGAAAAATAAAAAATTTAGAGAGATATATTTTTCCGGCAATCTGTACTCCTTCAATACTTTAGCATAAGTTTAAAGATGATCACCACCCACGGTCTACTTCCAGCGGTTGTTCTCGTAGTCCCACTTGGAGGCGAGCCCGTCCACGGGGTTCATCTTGAGGTCCAGCATGCGTTGGAGCTGCGCCTTCTGCCGCTCCTCGCTCAGGGAATCCGGCAGCGGACTGTACACTGCAGGGAACATATTTCATTTTCTATTTATGGCAAAATTTAAGTGTTGTCACTTTTTTTTCACGAGCGGTATTCGAACCCAATGACATACCGACAGGCTTATTACCCCGATCTTTAAGTGACAGTCGCAATAGCAACAATTTGCAACATATCGCTACCAAAAAACGCATATTTCGTGTTACGGAACGTAGAACGCTGCGATAGCGCCACAAGCGAACGATTGACGAACAAAAAGTGCATGACGGCGCTCTAAAATAAATCGATCGATTGAAGCAACCGCAACTAGTTGCAGTCGCGTTGCCATTATGCAATTAGCAACTGGTTACTTTTTGTCGGTAATAAGCCAACGGGTCAGGTGCGTCTTTTGTGGTGACTATTCCATCTTTTGTAAGTGCGACATAGAAACGAGTCACCTTTCTTTGTGCGCGATAGAATGTTCAAGAAAGTACAGCGGTACTTTTATTTATAAACAGAAACATTGACTTCTTAGCTGGAAAGTGAACAGTCATTATGTCTGCGGTTTTGGTTTATTTTCTAAAATTTTTGTTATGTCGAATGTTAATGTGAAATAATGGTAGATTATTAGCAGTTAAGTGTCCGTGAGCGTGTATGAGTGTTGCCAAATGTAACAAAAAAGTGCAACTTTTCAAATTCTCGCAAGAAGTCCGCGTGAGGTCTGATTAAAGCCTTCTTATCTTTACTGAGATACTCAAGAGGTTGGAGGTATATCATTTCTTACTTCTCATTTCTATTATCATTCATCATCATCATACAGGAAGGAAATCATGTTTATTTATTAACTTGTAAGAAAAATTACTTTGACACTGGCTAAATGTGCTAATCGCACGAAGCCATCAACTGAAGGAAAACAAAACAGTAAAGATTCTCACCGTATAGCTTCATGCCCATGTACATCCAGATGGAGATGGAGCACAGCAGCAGCCCCCAGCCGAAGATGCCCTTCCACTGGCCCGTGGGCGCCTGGAACTCCGCGAACGTCTGGCAGAACGACGCGCGGTACAAAGCTTTCTTCTCCTCCAGAGTCAGCTTGCGCCAGTCACCCTTCTCCTTCTCACGGAGAACCTACGATGTGGTCGATGGTCAATATCCAAATTTATTTTAGACCGTTTTTATTAAAAAAAACTTTATTTGCTTAAAACACGGTCAATATTCTATAGAAACTTCAAAGTTGCTATTTTTTAAAACCATTAAGTCAATAATTTAATAGCAAATGGGCAATGGGCGATTTAAAAGGAGGGCTGTAGTGTTGCTTTTTTGCGCTCGAATGGGACTCATTTAATAAATAGAGATCTTACACACAAACAATAACTGCTATGACAAGTTAGCTCATAACCGTAACCTTTCGGAGATATGAGTAAATCTTTTCTTGATGTATTCTAAGTAAATAACCTATTGTTTTACAGACTGTTGTAGTCAATGAAATAGTTGTCAAAAATTTGCCCTTTCCTTTAGTTATGCTATTTCTTGTAGAAGCGGATTTTCGGATTCGGATCATACAAAAAGTTCCTGTATAAAATCGCTCATATCTTGGAATTGTTACGGTTAAGGGCTAAGCTGTCATATAATATACCAGCTGTTATTACCCCGACCCACCTCGTCGCGTCGCGTCTCCGTCGTCGTCGTTATAGCGAGATGTTAAATAGCTTACAAAAATTGGGCTATCAAATGCAAAAATATATTTTCAAATCCAACTATTAGAGATTAGCGCGTGCAAACAAAAAAGCAAACTCTTCAGCTTTATTATACTCACTCTGCATTTATATGGATGCCCTATACACATAGGCTAGTGCCCCAGCCCCAGCAGTGGGGACATAAGGTGAGCTGGCATATAATATAACGAAATTTTACTTGTGCGCAGACATTTTCAAAAAAGGCACTAATACCGTCCATCGTCATAAAAAGTTTGATTAAAATTGCTTTTTGAAATTTTTTTTTTTATGAAATAACAAAATATACTACTCAAAATAAAATAAGGGCCACGAGGTATTTTGTCTATACCATGAAAATAATAAAACCAATATTAATTTTTTTGTCTCCATAACGAAAACTAATGTTGTTTTTACCGTGAAGACCAATAAATTTATTCCAATAATAATGATTAAAAAGTTTATTTGCTTTTGAAAGAAAAAACACATTTAAGGTTAAAAATAAAAACAATGTAAAGTTACTGAAAACAAAAGAAAATACTCCATGCTCATCTTTTAGTAACGGGTATGCCCCCCTCGTTTCGTTACGCACTCCTGAAGCCTGGAGTGCATGCTCTCAATCAAATGCCTGACATTTTCCATTGGAATCTCTTCCCAGGCCCTTTTAACAGCGTTGATGAGTTGCTGTTGGTTGTGGATTTCCTGATCACCGTCTCTAACTCTTCGTTTCAACTGATCCCACATGTGCTCTATTGGATTTAAGTCCGGACTGTTCGCCGGCCACGGCAAGACTTGAATTTGAGACGCTTCCAGTACAAACCGAGTCGCTTGAGCCGTGTGTGCACGAGCATTGTCTTGCATCAAGATGAATCCAGGACCCGCTCGCTGGGCAAATGGGATCACATGTGGTCTGACGACTTCCTCAATATACCGCTGAGCAGTAACAGTACCCTCATTTAAAATAGCGAGCTCAGTTTTGCCGTGTAAGCTTATCCCGCCCCAAATCATTAAATTTGGACCACCAAAACGATCGACTTCATGGATGCAGGCTTCTGAAAATCTCTCGCCGCGTCTTCTCCATAATCTAATACGCCGATCGTCGTTAAAAAATTTAACTTTGCATTCGTCTGTGAAGAGCACCATGCCCCATTGGTTTATGTCCCAGTCCAAATGTTGACGGGAAAATCTTAAACGATTTGCACGATGATTTCTGGTTAATGGAATACGGACAACTCGCCTTCTTGATGCCTGCTGGTCTTCATGCAATCGATTACGAATAGTTTGGTCACTGACACGAGTACCCGTTGTGAGCCGTAAACGATTTTGCAGCTTGCGGGCCGTCGTTGTGCGATCTCGGCGCGCACTTAATCGAATGTAACGATCCTCTTGAGCTGTTGTAATGCGAACTCTGCCCGAACCAGGTCTTCTTCTAACACTGCCGGTCTCTTGGAAACGATTCCATAGATTTTGAATAGCTCTTCGAGAAAATCCCAATTGCAAACCCACAGATCGCTGCGAATGACCTTCTTCAATCATTGTAACGGCTCTGGTTGCTGTCAGCGAGTCCATATGACGCCTGCGTGCTTGTGGCATATTGCAAAAGATGTTTCTGACTCGAGATATCAATGAACTCTGATAATCCTACTACTATTATAAAGGCGAAAGTTTGTAAGTATGGATGTATGGATGTTTGTTACTCTTTCACGTAAAAACTACTGAATGGATTTGAATGAAACTTTACCACAATATAGCTTATACATCAGAATAACACATAGGCTACAATTTTTGAGGTTTCTAATGTGAGGTCGTAAAAAAAACACATTTTTTTGAGTTTGTAAGTATGGATGGATGTTTGTTACTCTTTCACGTAAAAACTACTGAATGGATTTTAACGAAACTTTCCTCATATACAGACCATGACCTAGACCAGCATATAGGATACTTTTTTTTTTTAGTTTTTTTTTTTATGCTGTAGTCTTCGCGAACGAAGTCGCGGGCAACAACTAGTTTCTAATAAACCAAGAAGCTAAGGAAAGCAAAACGTCAAAGAAAATGGAATCAAAATTTTCAAAAATAATTTTAAATCAAATTTTATTTAAAATTGTTGCCAGCATTAGATGAATACTACAATATTAAAAAGTTTAGGTATCAAAGAGTTTGTATACTCAATATTTTACTACTTTCAACATGTAAATGTTTAATAATTTACACCAAAATGAAAAAATACCTCGTGGCCCTTATTTTGTTTTGAGTAGTATATATTAATGCTCTCTAACTGCCGTACTCAGAGACGTCAATTAAGTTTAATGACAATTAAATGTCTTTCCTTCACTATTTAGCACTATACATAAGAAAGTGACAGCAAGATACTTAATTGTCATTAAAACTTAATTGACGTCTCTGAGTACGGCAGTAAGCATCTCATTTAAAAGCATCTTATTCTCAAACAAAGAAATCGCTTTTACATATCAACCAAGATGTTCTATTAACTTATAATAAGACAATGCTTAAGCATTATTTTTTTAAACCCTTTGTTTGTGTCTTTGATTCAGGAAGGATTCCTTCACCATGTGAATGTGTAATGCCAACTCGACATGTGAAATGTTGTTTTTAGTAATACCTCCAAATGAGAGAACAGAACTACAACTTTGACTGGCATATTAATTTTATTTTTATTTCTTAGTTGAGATTTATTTATGGGTACATTTTAAGTGCTCACCAAAATAACTTTTATACCCTAATATACACACATCAGAATAATTGTACGTTTTGCATATATATTGTTTTTGCTGGCCAAAATGGATGAATGCTCACCAAATGTTGTTTTACTGAAGCAGTTACATTGATACCAACCATTTTTACACTATTATTCAAATGATTGAGGATACTAGCTGCCCTACTCCTGTAGGTCAGGTGATAGGTTAGAAATTTAAGACAATTGCAAAGCGCAGCGTAGCGATTGTCTTGAACTTCGAGGGTATTTTTTTTTTATTAGACAACTGGAATCAAAATTTACTAAATTGAAACTCGAGGCATAAAATATTGGTATTATCTATATGGTGACAATATAACATATTTGGTCTGAAATGCAGTTAAAAGGCAGCATACATTTTAAGGCATTTAATATAAATTGTATTCTTTTTATAATATTTTAGGAAACACAATTTGGTGAGCATTAATCCATTTCGGTAAGCGTTTTGAATTTTATTGGTAGTAAAATTGATACATTTTTGGTAGGCGTTTAAACAAAGTCCTTTTTTTTTATTTTTATATATGGCTTTCACATCTTTATTTATTGATGAAATTAAAACTCAAAAACGTATATTTTTCATAAATGCATTGAGGCAATTGGCACTTCAACATCAACAATAATAACAGGTATATAACATTTACGATATGCTGTCTTGTTTTTCCTTGTTAGCAAATTTACTCCTTTTACTTGTAGAAATTGTAAATCTCATAAAAGTTTGTTGCAAACCCGAGAATCGTTATATAAAATGATGTTGTTACCTTAATGTCGGGTGTGTCTGCCTGGAACCTAACAGCGGGCATGGGGAAGTCCGGCCGGTCCACGTAGCTGGGCTGGCCATTGAATCCCAATCCTACCCACTCGCGGTTTCCAATCTGTAAATAAAAATCGGATATGAAGGAGGTTAGCAGAACGGGAATCTCGCAACAGCTCGCTACAGTTCGCTACAGTTCAGCTAAGCGCAGCTTCTGTGCGACAGGCGTACAGGAGACTGCAGAACGCAAACTTCATACAGACGCGCTCGAGCAACGCACGCATATACAACCTCTCGCGGACACGGAATCGCGCAACAGCTGCGCTGGGACTGTCCCGAGCTGTTCCGAGATCCTGTGTGTGCGTTGCTCCAGCGCGGTATGTATGACGCTTACCTTCTAGGATCTCTGCATTTTGTGCTGTCTGTATGTATTATGTATATTTTATCATACCAGTTTTTTTTAATTGTTTGTGTTAGAAATGAGCTTGTTTTGAGTCAACCTGGCAAGCCACCAGTGTTACCTGTAGGCTTAGCCAAAGTAACATTAAGAAAACGATAGCGAAGTTCGAATAGAATAAAATGAATGTTATTGACATAAGCCACGCTAAATCACGTGGTCAATCTTATGTCAATCTCATACATTTTGTTATTATCAAACTTCGCTATCGTTTTCTTAATGTTACTTTGGCTACCGCCACTGGTTCATCATAACCTTAGTGTTTTTTAATTCTTAAGCATATTTATAAGCACCTGGCCAAGCAGTCAGAGAAATAGGATAGCTAGTCATTCCAGGTATAGTAAAGCTTCTATCTTCAGCCTTACCATTGATTATGATCATGTAAGCTTCCTTCCTCGTTTAGGTATATAAATGCCTACCTTGGATAGTTCGCTACTAGCACGGGTTCCGACGGGTACGCGGACTGCATCTAGCAGCGCACGGCGCAGAAGGAGGTTAGCCATCTGCAAGAAAAAAAGAATATTCTAACAACAATTCTAATTGCAACTGATTGTTTTAACAAATACAATTTTTGTTTTTTTTTGTATGTAGCTCGACAAATGACTCCTCTCCACCTGATGTTGATGAACCCACGTATCCCCATTTATAAACAACGGTGATTTATTAAACATAGAATCACGGCGCACCCTTCATTTCGCATCTTTATTATTTAATATAATAAAAAATAAAGAACCGTTTTATCTGTTCAAGAAATTGAATTTTATAAAGCGGGAGCGTCAATCTCGGCTATTGAATTTCAAGTTTAAAACATCTGCGTTCCGAGGTAGTTTTAAATATTACGCAACAAAGTGTTGGAATGACATCCCCCCACCAATACGTGATTCTCCAAGTACAAATAGTTTTAAATTTAAATTAAATAACACTTGCTACATCTTCAGAAAACCATACTGAAGGGTTCCTTTAATAAAAATATATGTTTACTAAAATAACAGTAGTTTTGTTTGTGTACGGTTGAGTTTCGTCTGCTGGGCGATCAATCGCATTGGACGGTCGTTGATGCAGTGTATAAGTAGTGTGCGAGTGTAACTTTTTGTGTATACGTGTATGTAATGTGTATAAGTGTGTATTGTTGTTGCTTTGTGGTTGTGCTCCCTCCCACACTTAGGTGTTCACGGAAGACCAGCGTCAGGTTTTCCTATAAACTAGGAGGCCTGACATCATGCTGAGCGGGCACCCGTTAGTGCCAATTATTTATTTTTTAAATCTTTAATATAATGATGTGTGTTGCGTCACTAATAAATATTTTCTATATTTCTATTTCTATGTTAAGTGGAAATGGAATCCAGACGCAAGGACAACTGGTGCAGCGTGAAAACAACGCAACATCAGTCACCCTCACCCTGCCGGCCCACAAGGTGCCTCTTCACGCCTCGTTTGAAGGACCCCATGTCATAGGAAGGAGGGAAAACTTTCTAATCCATCAAATAGTCAGAGCATCAAACAAGCTCCCAGAACATGAAGTTTAAGCACAAAATTCTGTAATCAGTCTCAAAACATTCTCAACAATATCTTCTTAACTACTGTTAATAGTAGGGTTACTTTACTTTACTGGGCAATTTATTTAATAATAGTAAAATGTTTTTGTTTTGTTTATATAATTTTAACACAAATTTTGTTGCGAAACAAATTAAAAAAACACAAATGTAGATAAAAGTCCCAGTATGTCATAAGGGTGCAGGTTCGAATCCTGCTCGTGGAAATTTTTTCAACATTTGTGTTTTTGTAATTTGTTTCACAACAAAATTTGCATTAAAATTATATAAACAAAACAAAAACATTTATAAATAGCTTGCCTACTTTTTAACTGATCTTTATAGTATTTGTAAAAATATTATGATCATCCGATCATCCGTTAGTGACGGTAGTTTTGACATTGAATGGGGCGCCTTTGGTTTTCAAAGTAAACAGTAAATAGTGTTGAATAATTTCGGCGGGCTGGTAAGAAACATGATAGCTCAATTGGGAGAGCGCCTGACCCCGTATGACAGAAAGGTCAAAAAAAAACTAATTAGTAAAAGGTATTATACCATATTTATACCCAGAATTAATCCCTATTTCAATTGGGTAGTTGATTGGTTAGTCAATGTAGAAACTTTTTAACAACTGTCAAAACGATTATTTTTAATAGAAATTGTATGGGATTAGCAAACTATGACATCACTATTACTTTCCATCAATTGAGTGTTTATTAATAACTTTTTAGGCTACAGATTTTCATGCTTAGGTCAAATAAAAAATTGGTCAATGTTATAAAGAACTGTTCCGTGATTTCATTTATATGTTTATTGTTCTGGAATTAATTGTTGTTGTTGTCAACTACCCAATTCTTTGTACTATGGAACGCAAAAGTTTAAAAGTGTAAATTATTATTCTTTTCATTTTGTCATTGTTTTTCTCATATATTTAATTTTGTGATGGGAAATGCCCTTCTATGACAGGGAAGATATTTTCCAATATATGATGCTGAAAGGGAGAAAAGTAACTCCTATGCTGAGTTTCTTGCCGGTTCTTTTAAGTGCAAGGTATCCCGTCCTGTGTAGACTTAAGAACCAATGGCATAGTGACATTCCTAAGAGCTATTTGTAGCCTAACTATACACTAGTTAGGCTGCTATGATTTAGAATTTCAAATTTAAATACCCACTAATCAATAAGTACTACTATATTTTAATTTTTATATTTAATGAACTACACCGATCTTGTAAGAAATAAATTCTTTTTAAACCTAAGTTATGTACAGACTTTGGTCATTATTAGTTAGCTTTAGAGTATGAACATTTAACTTTTAATATTTGTGTGGTTGTATGTATTCTTATTGATTTACATAAATAAGTTTACAACTATTATTAAACCAAATACCTACCTATCATGTGTAATGTCGAAGAGGCTTCGACGTTACAATTATCGATCTTAGGATAGTTAGCGATTTAAGGTTACTTTCCGAAAGACTTGAGTTGACAATCGATCGGCTGGTTACATAACGAAAAATATTCTCGGCAACTCAATTAGAGCGCTTAGAAACAAACAACAAACAGTATTAATTAAAAAAGTAAAAGAAAATATTACATAAGTACTTAAACAATATGAGAAAAGAAAGAAAATTCGAATTTTAAATACTACCTGCGTGTTACCGATAACACTTGATTTTATCACTTACCACGTTTATATGAAAATTTACACTCTATTTGATAATAATAAAAAATTACACAGAAACACAACAGCTAAAAATAATAGGAAATGTACTCATTTTTTTACCTTAAATTTCACTTTTTTTTGGCTGGTAAAATAAATGATCCACCCCCGTTTGACTTGACTGCAAGAACTGTCAAAGCGACGAAAGTGAAGTGAAGCTGAAGCGGCATCTAGCGGCACGGCGCGGTAGCTAAAAGTGACAGCCACGGAAGAAAACATTCCGTTAAACGCATGAAAATAATTTAACCACACAAATGCTATTGGGTTATTAATGTAAAAATATTTCCTGTAGTACACAAATAGTGTGTTAATGATAAAATAATTAAGTTTAAGAAATTTGATTGTTTGAAAACTACATACTACTATAAGCTATTATGAATCTGGCATCTGGCATAAATATTTTTTTTTTTTAAGTGTAGTTCGTTCCTTGAGGAACCGGCTAAGGTCATAAACCATGCTGCCAAGTTATAAGTTTCTAAATTCTATTCGTTCTTTCTATTTTCTTAGGTAATACATAAATAAAGAATATTGATGATGATGAATGATAATGGAAATGGGAAGTGAGAAATAATATACCCCCCAACCCCTCGAGTACCTCAGTAAAGATTTGGGGCTTTACTAAGTCCTCACGCAGACTTCTTGAGAGAATTTGAAAAGTGACGTTGCACTGTTTTGTTTCTTTTGCCAACACTCATGCACACTCACGAACACTTAACGGTTAATAATCCACCATTATTTCACATTAATATTCGACATAACACAAATTTTAGAAAATAAAACAAAACCGCAGACTTGACTCTTCACTTTCCCGCCAAGAAGTCCTGGCATAAATAATAAAATCTGGCATGTCATGTGCCAATATCTTGGTAAAATAGCAAAACAGCATCGCTATCATAATACAACATTTAGCTGTTATTTCTTTTAATTCCTTCTGGCTTGGACTTTGATTTATAAAATGTTGGTTGCTAACCAGTCATACTTAGCACAAACCAAAACTATAACCTTTTACCTCAGCTGGGACTTGAACCCGTAACCTCTGGATTAGGCTTTTCCTTAACGCCATCTCGCCATTAGAAAGGGCTTAGTACTTTGCTAATATAGTAAGCAGTTGGGTTTTATCAATATCACAAAATATCATTATTTACTGAAAATGAGAATAATTAAAAGATTTATTTCAATTCATTAATGCACAAATAAAAAACGAGATTATGTTACTTGGTAAACACGTTACTCAATTTTTTAAACTGAATAATCAGACGTTAAGATATTAGTTACAATTCTCAGAATTTTCTCATCCTAATAATCAAATTGTAAATTATGCTAAAAATATTATATTTCGTAGTGTATCATACTGTATCATGTCACTTTTAATTTCGAGATCACCGGCGAGACCTAAAATTCGCTTTCCTTTCTGGGCATGTCGCGACGTTTCGCGAAACTACCAACACTACCATATTAACCATAACAATGGCAACACTGGAAGATACTTTGCGCCGAAGTTGGCGCCATTTCATTTCCAAAACTTTTCCGTAAGTGCTAGGCAGATGCCATTTGTTTTGATTTAAAGTTGTGATTAAAAGTGATTGACTAATGCCAGCGAGGAATGTTGAAAGCTAAGTAACTCTTAATCAGTATTCTTTAGCATTGTGATGATTGTAAGGAAGTATATATCTAAACATTGAATTTTACTTTTATTGCTAATCAGATAACCTAAAAGGATAATTTGTTTTCTCATATTATTGTCTTTAACTTAGTTCGAACTATATGAAAGTCATGAGAATGACGACAGTCATGAGACTGATGGTACAGTGGGAAGTACCGAGAAAGTGCACATATGAGCTTCGGCTGGGCAAACAGTGCCTGAATGGTGATCACCCTTAGGTCAGTGGTTGTAGCACTTAACGATGACTGTTGAGTCGTCCTTAGGGTAGGAACTGGTTGTAGCACCCAGATACGGGGCTGTTGAGTCACCCTTAGGGGTTTGGTTATAGCACCAAAGTATCCAGTACTAGAATAATGTTACATACCAAAGGGCAGAGTTATGCCTGTAACATTAACGCGCCAGTGCAAGTTACATCAAGAAAGGTGACGAAAGGCCTGTAACGCTAGGGGCAACCGTTACCTCAAGAAGGACAGTCCCAAGTTCCGTAACTAAGGGAGCCCGCACAGTGACGGCTGTAGAGCCCGAACGTTTGGCTTCTAGTACAGTGACGGCAGTGAGCCCGAACATATAGGGATACCTAGTACAGTGACGGCAGTGGTGCCTGAACATTTTGGCCAGTTGGTCAGTACTATGAGCAGGTTTGAGACCTGAGGCATGATATGGGGGAATGCGGCGGTAGCTTGCCTTATTCCTTGCCATGGCCAATTACGATGTAGAAAGTGTGTAATAAATAATTCAAACTTACTATTATAGAGAAAGATTAATGTTACATGTACACACACTATCGCCTTTCAGATAGCAATCTTTAAGGGATAGAAGTTGGTTTAGTGAATGTGATTTAATTGTTATTATTGATACTGTCTGATACTTAAATCCAGTTAAGTTATACTAATAGATAAACAAGAGATGATACTTTAATACCTATAGTCTATTTACTTTATTATCTAACTTCACAATGCTACACAATGCTAACAGAATCAATTAGATTCTGAGTGTTTAGGAAACCTTACATTTGGTTTCATTGTTTGTTATAAATATGCTACAGATTCATCATAAGGAGAAAGGGATTTCTACTGTAATCATTCGAGTATGAGTTCAAGCTACAAAGGTCCAAATAAAGAGAGGAACGCCAAGCTTCAGCTGCGGTGAGTTTAAGCAGATTATTAAACCCTCAGATATTATGTCGCCGCGGCATCTGAGGTGTTTTACTCAGTTACACAAGAGCCCCATAAAAGCCCGCGGCGACATGGTGTAGATGAAAGGGATCTATTTGGAACCAAAGCAGCTCGAATGAGAAGAAGGTTTTGAAGAAAGGTTTCCTTCAAAACAGAATATTATGATGAAAGCTCATTTTTGTTTGGAATCTTGTATGAGGAGAAAATGCGAGTAACATCACATGGATGGCACTGCTTGTCACGAGCGGAGAAAAATGAAAGGGCGAAAATCACTATTTTCGGAAAATATACACATATCTTTGTGGGAAGATGCATCTCATTGATAATCATCATCATTGAGAATGATCTCTACATTCTTAAATACATACTGGTATGAAATAAAGCTAAAAACATAGGTGAAAGTCAAAATGAAAATCACGGACGACGCCATTGTCTCATCAAATTGGTAGTACTCGTTTCGAAAGTGCTACGGTAATCAATTGTCGACTACTTTATTATGAAAACATTTTTAAATGTATGTTATTTTACAATTTCGTCATGAAAAATCTTCCTTGTATTTAATTTAACATACAAGTGAATAAACACGCATTTCTTTATCAAAATTACTTATAAAAGATCACTCAATATTTCTAATTATGTCTCAATGTTACCGTTTATGAGTTGTGTTTTGGCAAAAAAGGGAAAAATAATTATGATGGAAATTGATTTAAAAGGTAATAAGCAGAATAAAAGAAGAAAATTATGTAAATTACAAGTGTATACAGCATTTATTACATAATTCGTTATTTATAACGTGATATAGTATGAATAAATGGGTCAATTGCATACTAAGGCATATTGATTCAAATTTACCGCGCTTTAGTACAGGGGTAAATTACGGATGTTGTAAGTGACAACACATGAGTGAAGAAAACTTTTCTTTACGTCATTTCTGGTCGTGCGGTCGGTCACCGCGCGGGAAGCGTCAGATGAAACTTTTCGGCCATAAGTTTATAAGTTACTAAAAAGTGTATACTAAGTTATTGTATAATAGTAAGAGACTGCGATTAAGGCTGAAGTGAAACAAATTAATCATCTCCTTGGATGGTAAAAGTTTACCTAAAATCTGAAAGCGAAGCTAAGAATCCATTGGTAAGTCTTGTCTTGATTTGATATATATTTCTGCTCATCGTAAGAATACGCGAGTTATTCCTACATATGAAAATACTTATAAACAACGGAACATCTTAATCTTTTGTTTTACGACAAACAAGATGTTAGCTACCTACATCATGGCGGATAACATTTTTCAACAAAACTTACATTTTATGGAAATCAGGTAAAAACAGAATAAATTGCATTTTGCGTAACCCTGATTAATATCTAACAAGATATTAACATCATTGCAAAGAAATTAAACCATATTAAGTCGATGAAATCCGATTGAAATTTGAAAACGAATTTCAATGGAGAAATATTTTACCACTATAGGTACCTACCTAACTATTGAAATTTGGTAATGGTAATTTTCTACTTTTAATCAACCTTGCTACTATTTTCCGGTACAAACTAACAACTTCACGAGAAAAGTGAGATAGTTTGTGAAAACCGGCGAAAACACTTACCTACTGATAGTACCTACATGCCTCGATTGAACGAGGTGCGATAGGGTGAAATATTAAGGATACCGGGAAAACTGCATTGCATCGTCACACTGCAGTGGATGGAGTTAATTGTGCAACGATTTTGTGTAGATTAAAAACGAAGTGATTACTGGTTAATCTGTTTATTGAAAACCTATATGTTGCGTTTCCAGGAAACAAGAGTATAGAATAGACTGTGTACAGTCTGGCTCACAGAGCGAGCATTAGCATTACCAAAGGAATACTAAATGTGAGTACATATTCTTCCATATACTTACGTGTCTATAGTTACCCATATGATGCATGATTATTTCTTGCATTGTATCCTAATTACCGTTTGATACCACTTGGGTACATACAGAGTGCATAAAGTAAGGACTGCTAATAATTATAATGTAATTCTTATAGAGCAGACATTCTGATTTTGTAAGAATGTACTGTGGACATCTGCAAAACATAATTTTAAATAATAATTTGAGAATGTGATATTAATCATAAAACAAAGGAATATTTAATGTGTTACTTATCCAAACTTATTTTTCTTTCTATGAAAATAGTTTGCAATACTTATTTGATGATCTTACAATAACACAATAAGAGAGATTTGTCATCACTAGGAAAACAAATATGAACAATAAAATTATTTCTTTCCAAGTATAGAGATTGAACATAATAAGCCAGAAAGAAGATATCCTGTTGATTCATTCCTTGATCATGAATGTTTCTCACTGATGATAATTTATTGATTATATACAAACTTATTTTTCTTAACTATTCCATGGAATGTATATGAAAAATTGAAAAAATATTTATGTGTAATTTATGAAGTGGAATGGAAAGTAATCTTAAAAATAAAATTAAGAATAAAACAAAAATAAAACTAAAATAAATAAATAAATGAAGAAATTTTTAATTTTCATTTTAATTTTTGAACATAATGTACTTATGAAGGAGAACATATAATAGAAGAATTAATTATTATTTACAGAGCGTCAAAATGGAGAATGTTATGATCTCACGTCTTAGAGATATTATTACAAAAATGCAGGCTCTCACGGTTGAATGTGTTGATCTCAATACCAACACACTCACATCTGACATGACAATTAAAGCAGACATAATCTGCAAAAAACTAGAGAATTTGCATAAGAGATTCTCTATTGAATTGAACGAATATTTCCGACTCAGTACTCAACCGTCAGCTGATGAAATTTCTATGTTCAGTACTTCACAACTACAGTCTGAAGAAATCCTAATGGAATTAACTGTTAAATTACAAAACTTCAGAAAATGTGACAAACAACAAGAAAATGCTCCTTTGACAAGTAAACTACCTAAACTCAACTTACCTGAATTTAATGGAGATATACTGCAGTGGCAACAATTTTACGACCACTTCAGTTCAAATATTGGCAATCGAAATTTGCCGGAAGTAGATAAATTACTTTATCTCAAATCATCATTAACTGGAGAAGCACTGAAAACTATCGAAGGTCTGGAGATAACTCACAAAAATTATGAAATTGCAATGACAACGTTGCAAGGACGTTATGGTAAACCCAGTCAAGTAATTGATGCCCATTACGCTTCTTTGTACAAAATAAAGGTAGCTGATGCTACGCCAACAGATTGTCGCAGAACGCTTAATGAAATAGAGCGACATATTCGAGTATTGTGTTCACTGGGAGAGAACACTAATCATAGTCATCTTCGTTTCATTATTATCGAAAAATTTCCGGAAGAAATCATTTATGAAATGAAGAGAGCAATCACGTCGGACTCTATCGAAGAAATGAGAAGACATCTTGAAATAATCATATCTGCAAAAGAAGATGCTTATAAAATTACAACAGAAAAGAATCAAAAGGAAACTCCACATTACACCGTAGAAACGCTTTTGAGTAAAACTAATAACTTCAGTAAAAATCGAAAATCTCTGAACAAACAACCTAACAAGGAATTTAAAAGAAATTACTCTGTTAATCATAACCATAGAAATAATCAACTTAAAACTAAGTTGCGATTTCATCTAAACCAGAATCGAGAAAATGCATGCAATACATCTTCACATTCCAACTTTAATAATATAAAAAATAAAAGGAAATTTCAAGAAGTTAATAAATATCAACCACAGGAATCGGATGGGAAGAAAAGAAAAATCTCATGTATCTATTGTCAAGGTGCCCACTATAGCGATCAATGTCAAACTTTTAGGACAATACAAGAAAGGATGAGGAAACTTAAAGACCGTTGTTATAATTGTCTTTATTCAGGTCACAATAGACGATCATGCCCTGATACATTTAAGTGTGCATATTGCAGACAAGTCAACAAACATCATAGATCATTATGTCCACAAAAATTTGATAAGTTTCACAAGAAAGAAAGTACCAAGATTATGCATACCTACACACAACAAATGTCAGCATATGTAACTATATTACAAACAGCAGTGATCAAAGCTACTTCAGAAAATGATACATCACTACAAGTAAAATGTCGATTACTGATGGACTCTGGTAGTCAGCGATCTTACGTCACTCAAAACATAGCAAAAAGATTAAATCTACCAATTGAAGAAGAACAACATCTATCAGTATTCACTTTCGGAGCTGACGAACCGCGTGAATACCATAGCCCATTAGTAAAATTACGTATTTTAACAAGAACCAATGTAGAACTAGTCATATGTGCTAACGTTGTACCTACCATAGCACAAGATCTACAATACCCAAAAGAAGAGATCGATCGTTGGAAAGGCAATGAAATCTTAGCTGACGATGGATCAATAGAGGGATCAGTAGATATATTAATAGGCAATGATTATTACTTCAATTTCATTCTGCCAGAAAAGAAACAAATTAGAGAAAATTTGTACTTAGTCAACTCTGAATTAGGATGGATTCTAAGTGGAAAGGTAAGGACTGAAGAAGACCAAATAAACGATGAAATAACGATTGTTACATATTTCCAGTCAAATGAAAGCAAATTACAGAAACCAGATTTACCACTTAATAACATTACCATGAAGGCACTATGGGATTTGGAATCCATAGGCATTACAGATTCACCAAACACCACTAAAGAAGAAGAGGCATTAAACAATTTCAACAATAAGACTACATTCGAAAATCAGCGATATTCAATATCATGGCCGTGGAAAGAATATCCACCTAATTTACCCACGAACATGGGATTGGTTCATGGAAGGTTAATTAGTCTACTGAAACGAATGAATAAAAATTCATTAAAGTCTTATGATGATACAATAAGAGAACAACTTAGTAAAGGAATAATAGAAGAAGTTCCTCCTGATAGGATACCACAAGGTGAATATCCTATCCACTATTTGGCACACCATGGTGTCACGTCACCAGGGAAACCTACACGTCTTGTTTACGACGCATCTGCGAAATTAAAAGACAATAATAGTCTTAATGAATGTTTACACACAGGACCCATATTGTTAGAAGATCTAACAGGTCTACTAATCAGGTTTAGATCTCATAAAATAGCTTTAACAGCTGATGTAGAAAAGGCTTTCCTACAAATTGCATTGAAACCAGATAGTAAAGATGTAACAAGATTTTTATGGATCAAAAATCTTCTTAAACCCGCAACAGAAGATAATATTATACATTTACGCTTCTGTAGAGTTCCATTTGGAATAATTTCCAGTCCATTTATTTTGAATGCTACCATCAAACATCATTTAATGAGATCACCTAATAAAATCATACAAAATGCTGCGAATGACATATACGTAGATAATTTACTCACCGGAACCATGACAACATTACAAGCTATTAAGTTGTATGATAACTTGAAGAGAGAATTCAAAAATATGTCGATGAACTTAAGAGAATGGTCATCGAACTCAAAAGAACTTAAACAAATGATACCCGAATCTTGCAAAGATGATATAGTGAAAGTTCTTGGATTAGATTGGAATACCCAAGACGATACTATTCAACTAAGACACAAAAATATGAACTTCAAAACCACGAAAAGAGGAGTTCTAAAAACAGTTGCTTCAGTGTACGACCCTTGCGGTTACGCTGCACCATCTTTGCTACCATCAAAATTATTTCTACAAGAGTTATGGAAAAGGAAAATAAACTGGGATTCCACACTGCCAAAAGAAATGTTGGAAGATTGGAATAAAATACATAAAGAATTATTGACAATACAAGTAAATCTACCGAGGTATTATATTAAAGATACAGAAAAATTACAAAATCAACTACACTGTTTTGCGGACGCATCAACTAAAGCTTACGCAGCAGTAGTTTATCTTGTTAATGACAATGGGAAAGCATTCGTTATTGGAAAATCTCGACTGGTACCAATCAAAGATCAAGAAAACTTAAAGATTCCAAGATTGGAATTGTTAGGAGCATTGATTGGTAACAGATTACTACAATATGTTGAAACTTCATTACAAATAGAAATAAAACATCATTTCTTATGGTTAGATAGCCAAATTGTCATAGATTGGTATAATTCTGACAAACTTCTTACACCATTTGTGGCTAGAAGACTTAAAGAAATCAAAAATAATAAAAAGTTAACATTAAGATATGTCCCTACAGACATAAACCCAGCTGATGTCGCTACGCGACCCATCACATCAAAGAACGATAAATCTATATGGTTAAAAGGACCTGATTTTCTATTACAACAGTCAGATAGTTGGCCTACAAATATGTTGAAAGAACTGTCATTCTTGGCTCGGGAGGATCTGTCCGATGGATCGGACAGAAATACCAGAAAAAATAAAATCTTTAAAACTGGACAGACTGAAGTAACACCTGAAAAGGAAAAGAACAAAGTTATTAATCACAATAGTGAAATAGAAAAGAGCAAAATTGATGAAATTAGAACAGTTCAAGAAAATTATTTCCCCGAAGAAGTCAACAAAAAAGAAACTAATCTTACACGTAATTTAAAGTTATTTCAAGATGAAAATGGTCTGCTAAGAAGCCGAGGAAGATTAGAAAATTCTGATCTGTCTTATGAGTTAAAATATCCAATACTTTTGCCAAAGGATTGTGATTTTACCAATGATTTAATTCTGAAAGTACACAAAGATAATTATCATGTGGGAGCAAATCACACTTTAAGCATCATTCGACAAAATTATTGGATACCAAGAGGAAAGGCACAGGTTATGAAAATATTGAAACGTTGCCCGGCATGTGTAAAACATGCCGGAGGTCCATTTAAATTACCACCAACACCGGCACTTCCTGCAGAAAGAATAAATTACAGTTCACCTTATACATTTACAGGCTTGGATTATTTAGGTCCAATCCTGGTTAAGACTGACAACGGTACAGAGAAAAGGTGGATATGTTTATTTACATGTTTAGCTATCAGAGCTATACATCTGGAGATAGTCAAAGATTTAACAGCTGAAGAAGGTCTTTTAGCTGTAAGAAGAATGATTGCAAGCCGAGGAATTCCGGCAGTAATTACATCTGATAACGCATCACAATTCAAATTGATTGCGGAAATATTAAACAGTTCATATTGTGTTCAGAATAACATAAGATGGAAATTTATTCCACAACTTGCTCCATGGTTTGGAGGATTCTATGAACGCTTAATAGGATTAGTAAAACACTGTTTGAAGAGATCACTACAAAAACATTTATTAAAAGATTCTCAAATATCTACAGTAACTAAAGAAATAGAAGCCATTCTCAATACGAGACCACTTACCTGCGTAGATTCAGAAATGGTTCATATATTGAAACCGGCAGATTTCTTGACGATTGGTAAAAGCTTGACGACAAGGATGACTTGTAATGATATCAACTTAAAGGGTACCATTACTAAGTCTGATTTAATAACAAGCTGGAAAAGAACTCTCAAACTCTTAGAAGAATTTAAAACTATGTTTATAAATCGATATCTTTCAAGCCTAAGAGAAAGATACCATCATTCACATAAAGAACCGAGAATTACATCTCACATTATGCCTCAAGTAGGTTTAATAGTACAAATTAAAGGAGACAACAAGAACAGAGAAGATTGGAAAGTAGGAAAATTAATAGAACTTATAAAAGGAAAAGATGGACTTTGCAGAGTAGCCAAGGTTCAAGTCGATAACAAAGAATTCATAAGATCTATTTCACAATTATATCCATTAGAGATAGAAGAAAATGAAACTGAATCCGAATACTTCAGAAATGAAACAGCTAACGAAAACTTTAATAGCCTTCCCTCCATTACAAGGGAAGGAGATCAAGATTCAATAATAAATTGTGAAGACACATCAAGTAGTAAAGTGTTGGAAACACCAAAAGACACTTCTTCCAATGAAGAAGATACTGAATTTATGTCACAGTCGTTTGATAAATCAGAACATGAAATTGTCAATGTCAATGAACAGAATGAGAACCATGAAGACCTATCACATCAAGATCAAAATCAAATTGTTGAAGAAGATTTTGAAGACAATCCAATGCAAACGAAACCACGACGTGTCGCGGCCACAAGAGCTCTGGAAAGGATCAGAGAGTGGACGTGTGCACTAGTCAATTTGTTTTAAGTCGAGCCGTCGGGAGTGTCGCGACGTTTCGCGAAACTACCAACACTACCATATTAACCATAACAATGGCAACACTGGAAGATACTTTGCGCCGAAGTTGGCGCCATTTCATTTCCAAAACTTTTCCGTAAGTGCTAGGCAGATGCCATTTGTTTTGATTTAAAGTTGTGATTAAAAGTGATTGACTAATGCCAGCGAGGAATGTTGAAAGCTAAGTAACTCTTAATCAGTATTCTTTAGCATTGTGATGATTGTAAGGAAGTATATATCTAAACATTGAATTTTACTTTTATTGCTAATCAGATAACCTAAAAGGATAATTTGTTTTCTCATATTATTGTCTTTAACTTAGTTCGAACTATATGAAAGTCATGAGAATGACGACAGTCATGAGACTGATGGTACAGTGGGAAGTACCGAGAAAGTGCACATATGAGCTTCGGCTGGGCAAACAGTGCCTGAATGGTGATCACCCTTAGGTCAGTGGTTGTAGCACTTAACGATGACTGTTGAGTCGTCCTTAGGGTAGGAACTGGTTGTAGCACCCAGATACGGGGCTGTTGAGTCACCCTTAGGGGTTTGGTTATAGCACCAAAGTATCCAGTACTAGAATAATGTTACATACCAAAGGGCAGAGTTATGCCTGTAACATTAACGCGCCAGTGCAAGTTACATCAAGAAAGGTGACGAAAGGCCTGTAACGCTAGGGGCAACCGTTACCTCAAGAAGGACAGTCCCAAGTTCCGTAACTAAGGGAGCCCGCACAGTGACGGCTGTAGAGCCCGAACGTTTGGCTTCTAGTACAGTGACGGCAGTGAGCCCGAACATATAGGGATACCTAGTACAGTGACGGCAGTGGTGCCTGAACATTTTGGCCAGTTGGTCAGTACTATGAGCAGGTTTGAGACCTGAGGCATGATATGGGGGAATGCGGCGGTAGCTTGCCTTATTCCTTGCCATGGCCAATTACGATGTAGAAAGTGTGTAATAAATAATTCAAACTTACTATTATAGAGAAAGATTAATGTTACATGTACACACACTATCGCCTTTCAGATAGCAATCTTTAAGGGATAGAAGTTGGTTTAGTGAATGTGATTTAATTGTTATTATTGATACTGTCTGATACTTAAATCCAGTTAAGTTATACTAATAGATAAACAAGAGATGATACTTTAATACCTATAGTCTATTTACTTTATTATCTAACTTCACAATGCTACACAATGCTAACAGAATCAATTAGATTCTGAGTGTTTAGGAAACCTTACATTTGGTTTCATTGTTTGTTATAAATATGCTACAGATTCATCATAAGGAGAAAGGGATTTCTACTGTAATCATTCGAGTATGAGTTCAAGCTACAAAGGTCCAAATAAAGAGAGGAACGCCAAGCTTCAGCTGCGGTGAGTTTAAGCAGATTATTAAACCCTCAGATATTATGTCGCCGCGGCATCTGAGGTGTTTTACTCAGTTACACAAGAGCCCCACAAAAGCCCGCGGCGACAGGGCACCCAGATGACGTCCCGAACGAAAGAAGAAAGAAGTAAGAAGCAGCTAGTTCTGTTGGCCTCATTCGCTCTCAGAAGGAGTCAGATCAAATCCGATATTTGGATTTAGTTTTCTTTAGAAAAATATCAAATAACAAACATTAACTAAGCATAATGTCTTATTCGTTTTATTACTTTAATTACGCTATCCCGTTTACATAATTAATTTGACAATGTTATTAAATAAATATTAATTGAAATCAAAAATGTGTTAGAAATTAAGACGAAAAATTTCGAAGCAATTTTTACGGTTGTTATTTTGTATGCAGCCATACTCAAAGTGTGCTCCGCGGAGCCCTGGGGCTCCGCAAAGCCTTTCCGATTCCGACTGTCTTTGATGATATGGTGTTGCTGAGCCCGTCGATCAGCGCACTACGAAAGTTGTTGCAGGTGTGAGAGAACTATGCACTAGGTCATGGTTTAAAATACAACACTGAGAAAAGTGAGTGCATAGTTTTTGCTGTTGGCAATAACTCTCAACAAGGCGTGCCCCCTGTCAAACTTTGCGGCGCAGCTTTACCTCGAGTCAAGCAGTACAAGTACCTAGGCCACTTTGTAACAGACGACCTGAAAGATGATCAAGACATTGAGTGCAAACGTAGAGCGTTGGCGGTCAGAAGCAATATGATTGCCCGTAGGTTTGCTCGGTCTTCAGTGCAAGTAAAAATTACTCTTTTTAAGGCGTTCTGCCAATCTTTTTACTTTGGCAGCCTATGGGTGAGATACAATACAACAATGCCTTTAGGATGCTTTTGGGTCAGCGCCGTGGCGGTGCAGCGCGTATGGCATGTTTGCCGAGGCGCGGACCAATGACTTTTATGCCATTATGCGCTAAAAAGTAGCCTCCCTCATGAACCGAGTGTGCGGCAGCCGCAATAGTATCTTGAAGGCTGAGGGAAGTAAGTGCGAGTGTCCGACTTTCCTAGTTTCCGAGCTACGAAACTCATATGGACTATTTAATTTATATGCTGATAAGTACGGGAATGATAAATGAAACTGCCCAAGTCGAATGCTGTAATTGCACTGAATTTATAACACAAATATTAACATGAATGAACGCGGTACATTCGCAGCGTAAGCATTACGCCAATTGACCTAATAATCAAACAATAATGTGCGGTTCCGTACAATATGTTTGAAGAATTGGACTAATATCTCACTGCAATGCGCGCATCTTTTCCGGAAGGACAGTACGTCTCAAAAGATTGTAACATGATTACCTATTATTAAAGAATGCACGTAACTTTTTCTTTTGTTTTGGGGTTCCGTCAAAATTTTCTCATTTCGAAAGGGTTCCGCCACCAAATAAATTTGAGAACCGCTGGCTTACGACATAGAATAGAATAGAATATTTACATACATGACAACATAGTTTTTGTTGCCAAAAAATAACAGAGTTTCACTGAAATTTTAACGGATGACACCTAGGAAGCAATGTGGTTCCGTTAGACCCGTCAGGGTCAGACCACACACAGAAAATAGGGGTAACTTTATTTTGGTGATTAAATGAAAAATCATTTATATTATTTTATTTTTTTGCATTCACAATGCTTTATGTTGTTACAAGAAAAAGTAACTTACTTAAGAAGCTCGAGCGGAAATGGGATCTCGGTAACCTTGCGATCAGAGCGTTGGACCGGTAATTCAAGGGTCGTTATCGTGAGTTCGCTTCCCGAATATTATTATATAATATACACCGTTCTCTTTTAACCGTCTTAAACCCGCAGGTGGGTTGATCAGACCATGAAACTGAACAACTTTCCCCAAGAAACATAGGTCAAAAAACTGATTTATTTTTTTTACTTTCCCTTACAAAGCCTCTATTGCCATGAGCATGGTTTGGTTGGGGAAAGTTGTTCAGTTTCATGGTCTGATCAACCCACCTGCGGGTTTAAGACGTTTAAAAAAGAACGGTGTAGGTATATATCTTTAAAAAAATTAGATCACTGTCAGACGCTGGTGTCACCACTACCCTATACCTAAAAGCTATTTCGTTTCCTAAAGACTTTAGGGATTTCAACAAACAGTCTCAGAACAATATAGTAGTATGTAGGTCAATTCAAGAACATATAATAAATAAATATTTATTTATTGATTTTTAATGGTATCCCTAAGCAAATCGTAGAGGTCCTCCTTCTCCAGAAGGTCGTTTAACACTGAAAAATTCTTTCCAGCTCTATATGTCATGTCTTGGAAGGGCGCAGTTTCAATGCTTAACCCTTCTTCAATTTCAGCAGTACTATCGTCTATATCCACATTAACATGTTTATCGCTCACCTGTTTCTTCTCAGAATCAGATAGATAAAGCAGGGTCAATATAGATTCATCACCATCAAGCATTTTACTATCAACTTTCTTATCTTTCAACAACTTCAATACTTTAGACTCATCAAGCAATTTATCTTCTTCCAAGCTCGACATATTGTTAATAATTTGTTTCAGATCGATATTATCTAGTAGGTCTACAAGATCTCTTTCCAAATCTGTGTCTTTACTCGGCTTTAGGGAGCTGGCTGGCTGGCTGGCCGGTTCGGCGTAAGATATCATTTTCGTTGCATGCATTGGATATTTAAAGTTTTCTACTTCAAATTCTTCTTCAAATTTTTCTTCTTCTTCTTTTTTCAGTTCTCCTCCCTCTTCTGTATCATCCTGTTCTTCTTCTACAGATCGATCTCGTTCAACTTCTGGCTCAACATCCCCAATTGGAGTTCTTAACTCAATCAACGGGTGAGTTACAGATTTGGTGTGTGAATGCATTTGTTTGCTGGTTGTTGGACTCGCAGTTTGTGCGCTGTCTTGTCTCTCAATATGTTGACCTCTACCATAATGCAGCAGATCTTGGTATTTCTCATTCTCCTTGCTGCCAAACATTGTTGCTAGGAAATCCGAAAACAATTGTGAGTTCCCGATCATCCGCAAAGCCTCGACTTCATTGATAGGAATTGCTTTGGGAGCGCCGCTTAGAGGAGGGATTTTGAATGTGGTTGATTCCGAATAATGTATTGGAGGCGGTGTAATGACACGTGTGACCGCAAGGGTTGTCCTTTGTCTGCTTGAAGGTACGTGCTGTAAAAATTGAATTAGATTTCAGAATGTTACGAATATTACGTTATGGCACCAATGTTCAATAGGAACCAGTAATTAACAATGTTTTCCTTTAATCAAAAATAGGGATTGCCTTTAGCAAAACACCTACTTTCTAACTGTCGTTCAGTAAAATTTCAATGAATGTCAAGGTATAATAAATTTTGGCGGCGAAAACTGGGCTTACTGTGTTGAAAATTGGTGCCACTATATACTCGTATATACCTAATTAGTAGTAATTTTAAGAATATGCCTTTTCTCATGAAACTTTGGCTTTGAGGCTTATTTCGAAAGGCATGTAAAGCTGGTGTCAGCTGCATTAGCAGTCGTTAACAACCTCCGGCTCGGGCTCGTGTGGCGTTGTATAGGCCCTTCTCCCTGTGGCGTTTCCATCCATAGGGAAGGCTCGTGCCCCAGCAGTGGGGACATACAACATGTGACGCAAACCTGTTCCATGATGTCCTCAATCCAGTCGGTATAGTAGCCGATCTTAGTGAACACGGTGGGCGCGTCGGGCGTTCCGCAGATGGGTGACCCAAAGCTGACCACCCCCATCAGCAGTCCGTTCACAATGCCTGGCCCGCCGACGTCACGCTGTGGAGAACCTCAGTGATTAAGTGAAATTAAATGAATTGAAAAATTATTTTTTCTGTGTCACACAGTAATTCATTGAATTAAAAATGCAAAGTGCCATAGAAAAGGTATCCACTCAGCATTTGTCAGAACACCAATGGTGTCCCGACGCTGATCTTCCGTGGAAACCTAAAAAAGAGGACACCAAAACAACAAACAAGAGAAAGCTTGCGAACAAAATGAATATAGGTACTACTATAATGAATGTCTTTCCGCGAGATTTGTTTGTGTAGATAAACGAGTAAATTAAATAATTTGATGTGATGGATTTTAAAATAATTTTCAATGTAAGTAAATACGAGTACTTAAATACGAGTACTTAAATCTCGTGAAAACCTTTTATATCATATAAATTGTGTAATGACGTTATAAGTTGATAGCAATAGTTTTAAAATAAAAATTTATTTTTTTCTTTTTAGCGCATTTATATATAAGAGCTTGCTTTTTAAAAAGGTTTTTTTTAATATTAGACAACATCAATTACGTTGTTCCGATCCAAAGTGAGTAGCTAAAGCACTCGTATTATGGATATCAGAATAACGACGGTACCACAACCACCGAGACCCGACACAATATCGAAAAGTTCATTTTTGACATTGACCTGACCGGGATTCGAACCCGGGACCTCAGAGTTAGCACCGCCCAAAGTCCGGCGTGCAAGCCACTCGGCTATGGAGGTTGTCAATTAACGTATTAATACCAGGACTACCCCCATGAGCCGACCTGCCTACGATCTATTGAAGCTGGCCTACCAACAACGTCGCTCTATAGAAAACCTCGGTGATTGGTACGCCTGCACATCAACTTAAACAAAACTGTCAAACTTCTTCAAAAAAATGTTCAACCATATGCCTAATTCATAAAGTTCAAAGTCTATTGAGGAAATTTGACTGTTTGTGGTATTCTGATGAGCAGGCGTGTGGACATTACACTCCAGCAACCTTATCATTGAGAAGCTCGATGGTGTATTGGTTAACGCGCCCGTTTTGCGATTGCTAAGATTAAGCCACTTTCGCAAAGACCGGTCATCGGATAGGCATCCAAAAATTAATCATCACGATTCGTACTTTATTTATTGTTATTAATATGGTACATTGTGGTGTTATACATTGGTTCATGATTATTTATTTATATCGAGCTCTTCCGTGCTTCGGAAGGCACATTAAGCCGTTGGTCCCGGCTGCATTAACAATCTTTAACAACCACCAATCCGCATTGGGCCCGCGTGGTGGTTTATGGCCCGTTCTCCCTATTGGTATTAATTAACTGGTAAGAGCTAGATCATTACACTTACGTTACAGGCACCGCCGCCTTTGGAGAAGAAGCCAGCGCAAAAGTTTTTCCTTGTAACATATTCCCTAAAATAAACAGCTGAATTAAGTGTGGATATTCTGAGCACCGAAATTCCTTCTTATGCCTACGCCTATATTTCGTCTATCTGCCTTTTACACGAGTAAGTAGGGCAGGTCTGGTGCAGCTTGTAATCCGATCCTATTCGAACCTTCGAACAATGTAGTAGGGAACGCGGAGCTGCTTGTAGGAACCCTTAGACGGTGTTTGGACCGCACGGCTTGAGGAACCCTTTTAGTTTCTTGCCGTCCCCAAAAAGTCCGGCGACGCTTTGGCTGTTTGAGGCTAACAGGAAACTCTGTCAATAAAGAAATGTTGTATTTTCGATTTTACGTAAAAGCTCACCTTTTCATGTAGAAACTCGAGCTTTTTACCTTTCAACTTAAATATCAGGAAACCTATATCGTCGGGGTGGCCGGAAAGCAGTGGATGAAGACCGTTATCAATGGCTGAAATGATGATGTTGAAGCATTGACCTACATCCGCTGCCATTGGCTACGTATGTCATGATGTCGGCCGTTGCATCACTTGATTTCGGTGCCATTGGCTGCGTGTGTGTGATGTCGGGCACTGCATCACTTGCATCCGCTGCCATTGGCTACGTGTGTCGTGATGCCGGGCGCTGCATCACTTGTGTCCGCTGTCATTGGCTGCGTGTATCGTGATGACGGGCGCTGCATAAACTGGCTTTTATTTACCACCACCTCAATTCCGATGCACGCAGAATCAGATGAGATTGACAAGTTTTAGTATAATTATGACAAAAAACTTGCTTCGAATAAACTTCTTGGCATTCCGACAGAGGATACAAGTCAAGTACGGCAAACGACAACTGGTTATGCAACTCATCCTTGATAATGTTACTAGTCTGGAACAAATAAAAATAACTGTAAAAGTTAAATAGCTTGTAGAGTCCCGAACTCGCGAGGCAAAATAGGACAAGATAGGTGAATTGATATATTAATATTCTGTCTAAAATAATACAAAACTATTATGATAAAAATATAATTTTACCAAACCTGATGACATTTTTTTTTGTAAATTTTTCGAATAATTATTTTTAAGAAGACATTAACTATACCTCACAAGACTTTAGCACTATACAATAAAGCGTAAACTGTCTCACTGCTAGCAGCAGCTAGCGGTGTATTGGGCCTTAATCATTGATATCGAATCATCGCTATAACTAAGGCTTAATCACCTCATTTGCCAAAAGCAGATCACAAACCCTATGCATCAAATAATCCGAAGCAGAATTTTCGCGACCTGGGAATTGCACCCGGGACCTTCGGGTATCAGGCCGAGCGCTTTGCCACTCGGCCACCGATGCATTATGTAAGAGTACTTTAAAAAATGTTTAAAGCCTTACCCCCTTCGCCCCCCATCCGATGATGGTGACGCCATCGGTGTTCACTGGCAACGGCGAACCGTTCCTATCAAAGTTGATCTTCTTCACTCTTCTCTTTTTGAGGTTGAGCTGCCTCACCAGTCTCATCAAGCAGATATTGTTGAGCAGGTTTTGGGGGTTGTACTCGGGGTGGAAGTAGACCTCGAGGACAGCGACTCTCTCCCCACTGTCGTAGAAATGGCTGCCAACCATCACTGAGAGGAAAGCCGGGTTTTCGCGGAAGAATCTGTTGTTATAGGCCCTACAATACATTTCAAATTAAGTTTGTCATCATCATCATAATCAGCTCCCATCAGTCCACTGCTGGGCATAGGCGTCTCCCAATGCATGCCATTGAGCCCGGCGATCTTCGGCTATTCTCATCCAACCGCTGCCAGCCACTTTGCGTATACCATCGCTCCACCGCGCAGCCGGAGGGCATCCTACACTACGTCTGCCGAGTCACGATTTCCACTCTAGAACACGTCTACTCCAACGGTTATCGCTCCTGCGGCTTATATGACCAGACCACTGCCACTTCAGCTTGCTAATTCTATAAGCTAATCAGTTATTCTGGTTCTCTGGCGAATGACTAAATTCTCTGGCGAAAAAGGAGTAAATGTTGAGATGACGGCTAGACAAGGAAAATGGAAGATGGTTATGTCACCGATTAATCTATATTAGATAATATACAATTAAAATTTTGAGTAATTATAATTACCTATGTTATGTTATGTTTTAATATCTAGATCGTAAACAGATTCTCTAGATCTTTTCATTATAACCACACCTATTCGACACACGTTGTATATTACGTCAATATACTCTAATAAGAAAGAAGTATTTTTTTTTTATAGATAACTCGGGAAATGATTCCATCCCACCTGATGTTAAGTGGAAATGGAGTCCAGACGACAATTAGTGCAGCGTGAAAAGAAATGTAACATCTGTTAACTTCAGCCTGTCAGGCCACAAGGTGCTTCTTCACGCCTCTTTTGAACGACCCCATATCATAGGAAGGAGGGAAAACGTGTGATGGTAGAGTAGGTATTCCATCTTTTGGAGGTGCGACAAAGAAACGAGTCACCAAATTTCTTTGTGCGCGATGGGATATTTGAGACAGTGAAGCGGTGAATCCGAAGAGCAGCACGTGTACTCCTATGAAGGAAGGGAGAAGGTGGCATGAGGTCAAAGAGCTCTTCAGAGCACTCGCCATGGTATAAACGGTAAAACACGCTAAGTGACGCAATATCTCTATGCAATTACAGAGATTCGAGAGTATTTGCGACTTCTGCATTGCCGATAATGCGTACAACGCGACGCTTGCAATCTGGCCAAGGCACCGAGAAGGTACTTTGCGGAACCGTCCCAGATGTGCGAGCAATACTCCACGCAAGACCAGTGTCTTGTACAAAAGGGACAACTGGTCAGGCATAAAGAATCGCCCCACTCTGTTCAAAACACTAACAAAATAAAACAATAGGGCTATATAGCCACAATATCATCATCATCATCATCATCATCATCTCAGCCAAAAGACGTCCACTGCTGGACAAAGGCCTCCCCCAATGATATGAGGGGTATTCGCCGTAATCGCCACGCTTGGCAGGCGGGTTGGCGATCGCAGTAGGTTGAGGGTAACCTCAGGGAGATGCTGCTGCCCATCCTATGGAGTGGTCCCTCACCACAACATCAACATAGATCATTGTACGAGTCATCGTACATGCAATTATTACTAGAGGAATATTGTGAAACTGCAAGCAAGCATTTACGCTACTGTATTACGAAATATTTTGTTAGCAGGGCAAAAATGAATCAGTGAAATAAACACATTCCTATAACGCGGTCGATTTATCATTTTATCACAGCATTTGCCGACGTTATTTAGCATTCCCTTAACACAGCATCAGAATAGCATTACTGTAAGGGGGAGGGGGGTGTACTTAAGTCTATCTTCAAAGTGTATATTATCTAATATAGATTAATTGGTGATCAGATAGACTCTGTTACTGTTAATTATGACTACACCACTGACTGTTGTAATAAAACAATAAATTAGGAATACTAACAGTTGAACACACGAGGAGGCGGTGACGACCAAGTCGCTCATGAGGATAGCGCCGCCGCACTGGAACCGGTTGAAGATCTGCACGTTGGCCATGAAGGGGAAGTACTTGATCTTCACCCTTTCGCCTTGGAAGATACGGCGGCCACTCAACTCGGGCTCTTTAGAAAATAAAGTTTCAATCAGCACAGCGCAGGGGCACAGAAACAATCATTTATTTATTTATTGGCACGACAACAGAATGCAAACCACATTTCACACATAAACAAAATTAAAAAAAATACAGTAAAACTTGCACTCCGATTGTAGTCGGGCACAGCGCTTGCTTATTCTATCATGCATACATTAAATATAGATATCCTAAACATAAAACTGACACAATAAATAAAATAATTGAACAGGTGAAAAACAACAATAAAATTAACAAATAAAAACATGTCATAACATCTTTAGGTAGGTGGGACGAGAATCATCGTCATCATCATCATCATCATCATCATCATCGTCATCATCATCATCATCATCATTATCATCATCATCAGCTCATTTAATGTCCCCACTGCTGGGGCACGAGCTTTCTCTATGGATGGGTAGGGAGAACGGGCCATAAACCACTATGCGGGCTCAATGCGCGTTGGTGGTTGTTAACGACTGCTAATGCAGCCGGGACCAGCGGCTTTGCGTGCCTTCCGAAGCACGGAGGAGCTCAATCGCTCGAAAAAATAACAAAAACAACCACTGCTCGACCAAATTACCCTCCTTCCAATCCAGGTGCAAAGGTGCCCACAAAACACTTGCAACGTTACAAAGCTGTACAGCGATAGCAACCTTTGCACCAGGAATGACTCGGAGCTTGGGTCAAGACCCCTCTCTCTATCTTCTTTAACAGGCGATCGAAAGCCAGTTATCCGGCCCCGGGAAATAAAAAACCTATCATAAACCTTGAAAAATTTGCTTACTCCAATAATAATTTGTATCCAACACAGCATCATTTTCATCGGATATATCAAGTTTCGTATTTATCTTTGTGTAATTGAATGAAATATTTCCATATTTATTTAATGTCTGATAAATATCCTCCTTTATTCGCTGGCTTTCCCTATTGACGCCGTACTCTTCTTTTAGACTTTCCAGATGAGTCAAAAACTGTTTAATATACTTTATAACGTCATCATTCTTAACATCATTGGTATCTGAAATATGATCTTTATGGTCTACATCAATGTCTTCATTCAGCAAATCATTTAGAGCGCACATAAAACTTTCCGTTTCATTATTCGTACTTTTCTTATCAACTCTCGTCAATTTTGCAATTTCTTTTAAATTTTTGTAATCTTGCAAAGTGACCGATACAAGATGGTTGTGTACTATTGAATACTCCTTCAATCTTGGCTTCTTTCTGACATCTTTAAGCTGAAGAGTGACAAATAATGTGTTTATCGTGTTCCGAATTGCAGCCTCCGTCGTTAAGATGCTATTGTCATCAACTTGTGGCAGTTCAACGAGCCCTGATGTTTGAACAACGCAAAATACGAAAGAAATCAATACACCTGTTTTAGGAGTCATAATTATTATATTAAAAATCTATGAATATTCGTATTTTAAGTTATAAAACTGAATTGATCTTAGTAAGTAGAACTTGAAGAGTAAATAGAATAGAAACAAAAATGTTATCGCAATAAATTTTAAATTTTTATTACATGAAGTTTTATGTTCGCCTTTTTATATGAGTTTCGAAACAAGAATTGCGAAATACGAAATTGAAATTTCGAAATACACTTAACGTGATAAGGAAATGAAAATGTTTATTTGTTTTTTTATATTTATTAGATTAGTCGTTTCATTTTAAATAAATACATTTGATAGTTTTAATATTAGTTCATCACTCTGTAGAAGCTCTTTAAGTTATTGTATTATCTTCCTGTTCTTTTGAGTCGCCATGAACACAAGCAAAATAGTCTTGTCCATTATCTTCATTTTGGCAAATTATATCCAAAATGAAATGAGTGTAAACACTTTAGAAATAGGACGTAATTTGTTTTATAAAAATACGAGATCACTTCACATTGCGATGAACAAGCTATTCACTGCTCTAAAACTAAACAAAGGATTTAAAGAGACGGTGAGAATGAAACTCTTGTTGACTATGCATAGAAATTTAATAAGTATAATAGAAAATAACGATAAACTTGACGAAATAATAAAAGAAACTGATAACGTGAACATAAAGGGTTTCATGACGAATGAAAAGATAGATGAAATATTCCAAGACAATTCTGTGTTCCCCAATAACGCAACGATTCGAGATGACTTTTCAGAAGAACTTACTGAATATCTCAAAGAACTATTACCAAAACTCAAAAAAAATCAAATAAATACAAATAACTTTAAAGAAAACTTGACAATGAATCATGATAATATCACAAAAATAGACACCGAGAAACCAATAGCAATGAACGTGACTTCAAAAAAAAAAAATCTAAAAAAATGGGGTAAGCTAAGAAATACAACTTTTTATCTTGTTTTCTTTTTCGAGTAGTTAGCGCGTTTGATTAAAAACTCCAAAATAATAGAAATTCTTTAAATATCACCTCTTGATTATTTAGTGCCAACCGCCGCGAAACTATTATCTGGCCGAAGAATCTACAAAAGCAAAACGACAAAAATAAAGCGCTTCCCTTTCATGGCGAGCGTACACGTGTTTACGGAGTTCGTCGGCGCCGGCGCAATCATCAAGAAAAATTTAATTATTACAGCTGCGTCCTGCTTACAAAAGTAAGTTGGGTAACAAATTGGGTAATAAATATTATTACCTAATATAAGCGCGAAGGGGCTTGAGATATTATAATTTGATCTAACATCCTGTGACCTAGCATTTTAAAAAGAGTAAGCAAATAGCCTATATGTCACACAGCTCATAATCGAAATCAGGTCATCTCTACAATTGACAAGTATCATAAGTACGCCACCCACGCTTGCCAAATGGGGGTGGTGATCACAAACCCAGGCTATGCATCAGATAATCCGAAACACGCTACCTCTGATCTAGGACTTGAACCCAGGACCTCCGGTTATAAGGCGAGCGCTTAGCCACTCGAACCTTAAGTCGTAAGCACAGAACAGTTCTTTATGTGTTCCGTGGTCGTAAGAGTTGTTAAACATGCAAAATTGCAACTTGACCGACCGTAGCAATCGAGGACAGCCAAGGAGACCAGTCTAACGTTTTGACCAATCACCCGATAAGAATATTCTCTAACGTGACCGATTGTATATATAGGTTACACCATAACAATATCAACACAAGAAGCGGCAAAAGTGTCGTCGCGCGAATTGGTAGCGACTACACAACCTATGGGGGGGAACTGGTACCCATCAGTGATTTCTACGTCCACCCGGATTTCAACTCCGACAACCTGCAGAACAATTTGGCAATCCTCAAAATGGATTCCACGGTACGCGGGATAACAGATCAGCATAAGAAGAAGATGAAGATCAGGAGAATCGATTACGACACAAAAAATACAACCCTGTCAAACAAACTGTCAAACAACGTTTTAATATTGGGTTGGGGCGCTAGAAATGTAAGTATAATTTCGTCATTTGTCTGCCCAGCCCCCCGACCGCCTAACTCTATCGCCATCGATCGAACTCTATCGAAAGCTATAGGCTATAGCTTCCGATATTGCTTTCATACTATATGCTGGTCTGGGTCATGGTCTGTATATGAGGAAAGTTTCATTAAAATCCATTCAGTAGTTTTTACATGAAAGAGTAACAAACATCCATCCATACTTACAAACTTTCGCGTTTATAATATTAGTAGGATCTATTCGTCTCTGAAAAAACCTACCACACCCAAATCGCCGTTGAATGGTGTCGGCCAAACTTTCTAGTGTTTCAGATAATTCTGACATGAAAACTATTCATTTATTTGAAGAACATCATTTTGAATAAACTTATTTCATACATTAGCTTTTTTTTATTTTTTATAATGGCTCGTCATAGTGACCACATCCTGCCTGATGGTAAGCAGCCGATGCAGTCCAAGATAATGAGAGCGCTCCTCACCGTGGAACAAGCACGGTAACAAGCGCACCCATTCATGACGGCCTGCATAAATGCCGTTTCACGCCCCGCTTAAAAGACCCGGGGCTATAGGAGCTGGGAAACATGCGCCGGCAAAGAATTCCAGAGCCGAATGGTCTTACAGAGGAATGACTTGCCAAATTTTTTGGTACTTATACTGATAGCTATTTTTCGGTATTGTGTACAAGGTGTTGGAATTTTCTCCATACTTACATTGTGGTAGGCTGAATGCAGGCGTGCGTACAATATAGCGACGAACCTTTTAAAAAAACACACGCTCAGCCTCTGCAAAACTTGGCAACACATAAAATCATAAAAAGTAAACTTATTTATTTATTAGGAAAGCTTATATAGCTTAAATAATAGTTTATATTTCTATGATAGAAAGTTAATTACAAGCTCTCACATATAGGGAAACATAGTGATTAGTGTTAACACATACCTTTAAACTTAATATACATCATGTACTTAATTATACACACTAACAAAAGAAAAATTAGATAAACATAAACCCTATGAAAAATGTGCTTTTGTGATAGTGCGGCTGATGGATGCAATACTTGTAGTAAATAGATCGAAGTCGTGCTATATTCATTCAATAATTTACAACCACGTATGAGGAACATATTGGATCTATCATTAGTTTTAGTTCGCGGAATGTGAAGCAGTGGGCGCTGCCTAATCGCTAAGTTGCTGGCTCGTAGACCCATCATGCTCAATAAGTCAGGGCAATCTACATATTAATCCAATGAGGATTTTGGACACGTAGCATGTATCACTGATATTACGACGCAATACTAATGGCAGGAATAGATATGATATCTTTTACAGCGATGTTCATAGTTAATGGAATACTGTTTAGTTTTATAATCTAGAAAACGCAGGAACCTCTTCTGTATATTTTCTAATCGTGTAATATACACTTGATATTGGGGATTCCAGACTCCACTGGCATACTCAAGGTGACTGCGTACAAAGGCACGAGGGTAAAAACATAAGGGTGCGGTGTAGTGCGGTGAGGTGGTTGTTAACGACTGCTAATGCAGCCGGGACCAACAGCTTAACGTGCCTTTTCCAGCACGGAGGAGCTCGAGAATTCGAGATGATAAATGTTTGGTTCCCCATCCGATGACCGGCCTTTGCGAAAGTTGTTTCACCTTAGCACTCGCAGACCGTGCGCGTTAACCACTGCGCCATCGAGCTCCTACGAGCTATACGTCGTATATATTAAATGTAAGTAAACAATTAATATTAATGGTCGTTTTTAGGAAAAAGATGGGCCATTCGAATTTTTGAAGCTATCGTACTCATTCCTTGACTTGTACTTATTAGAAGAATGCGTAGAAGTTTACTCCAGGTAAGGGTTATTCATTTATTTATTGCAAACGCATAGTTCAAGAAGACTACTGTCGTCTGCAATAGTCACCGGTTTAAAAATCGCCCCCCTGACGTGTCTCATGGGATGTGGGTTCGAATCGCGCTCGTGGAAATTTTCTCAACACTATTTTCAAATTGTAATTTATACGCAACAAAATTTGCGTAAAATTTATATAACCATAATAATGTTACTATATCACAACTTCACTGAATATTTTCAGTTTTTACGTGACACAAAACAACTTTTGCGCTGGCTTTGTCTCAAAGGGCGGAGGTGCCTGTGCGGTTCGTATCTACCAAGTTACAAATATTACTTTTAAATTTAACAACTGTAAGTAATGAAACTCCAATTCCCTTCCAATCGAATATATTAAATAACGATTCCCAAAATGGTATACTGGTACACACTTTAGGACATTTTTCTGCGTCCATACATCATTCGCCGTAGAACCAACAGCAAAGAAAAATTACTTAATGGGTTCGTAATTACAAATATAATTGACCATGCATACAAGGTTTATTTGTAAGCACTTTGGAGATTTTTTTTCTGGGAATTGAACCCGGGACCTTCGAGTATTGGCGAAAGAACGAGGTAAAAAATAATTAACAATATTTAAATGTGTCTGCGCCACGTAAAACGGAACGTCGATCGAGGTGAGCGTTGTGAAGTCAGGAGAGCAGCTATCCAACGGACTTACACTTCGCATCCGACCACTTGCTATAGCCCTCGACTACTTGATTTTGTATAAGATCCTAAATTAATTAATCATTGTATAAATTGTCTAAAATCAAATACCAGTTTGTTTTGCAAATAATTGTAGCTTTCAATAACAGCAATTAAAAATATATCGAGGTTTTACTCAAATAGAACTTCCAGTGGCCCGCGTGGCCAAAATGAAAAACATTAAACGAGAGTATATTGTATTGTGTTAAATGAATTGTACTGTATTGTATTGTATTTAATTAAATATTGTATGATTTGGTAACGTCATACTTTTTTTTTGTAAATGTCGAAAGTTCTATTATAGCTGTGGAGTTTCTTGCGCCCTTCGACTTCACAGCTAAAAAATAGACGTCCTGAATAGGTAGTAGGTAAAACATGTATGGACGATTCAAAAGCACTTTTCATAAGTTTATTTGAATAAAAAAATTCGACTTTGACTTTGACTTTGTGTATTGTATACTACTACTATACTTACTATTAATCTCTCTTCTGTGTTACTATTGTGTAGAAAGACGTCGGCGACCCTGCCGTGGTGGACGGCGAGCTCGTGGGGCTGGTGAGCTTCGGCCCCCCGCTGTGCGGCACCACCGACGCACCCACTGTCTTCACCAGGATCAGCCACTACGGCCGCTGGATCGAGAGCATCGTGCAAATGGTAATAACCGCCGTCTTATACAGTGTTTTTTTCAAAAACAGTTTGCTGATTGCCTGTAGAGGCATTTTTAGTGTCACCAAGATCCATCAAGATGGTGAGGATGGAAAGACAGTCGATTGCGTGTAGTGCGGTGAAGGAAATCAGCGGCAGGGATCAAACCGAACAATTTCTCAGAGCACTCCCCATGATAAAGGCGATAAAATATACAGAGAGACGCAACGTCTCTCCGAAGGGCCAGTGGATCGAGCCAACCAGAGGTTACCACGTCGTCGATAACTCGAGCAGCTCTGCGTTGAATGCGGTCAAATGGGAGGAGTTGGTACTGGGGCGCTCCAGCCCAAAGATGGGAACAGTATTCCATATGAGGCCTGACCTGTGCTTTGTGAAGTTGTAAGCGATGGGTCGGCGTGAAATACTGTCCCGCTCTATTGAGCACATCCAGCTTTTTCGAAGCTAATTTAGCTTTACCTTCCAAATGACCGCAAAACTGAACGTCACTCGAAACATCGACGCCAAGGATTCCAATAGTCGGTTTGGTATCAAGGGGAGCTCCTTCAAAGTTTAGACATACGACGAAGGGATATTTTTTATCTGTAAACACGCAAACTTGTGTTTTGGAAGGGTTAAAATGAACTAGGTTAAGTCGGCCCCAATTCGAGGTATTAACATGTTCTCAGTGTTAGTCACACGTTTATTCCGGTTCTCGATGACGCTTTCCAGAGAAATATTAGCACGTCCGGTGTAAAGCGTATCCCCAGTACTGTCGTCCGCATAGCAATGAATGCTGTTGTTATGCAATGTCATTGATATGCAGGAGAAATAGAGTAGGCGACAGACAGTACACACACCTGCGGGACTCCAGCATTCACGGGCTTCAGAGGTGAAGCGCAAAATCATTTTAATTTTTGTTTACCGCACACCGGCACCGATAGGTCTCCAAATGCATGGATTTCCGCAAAATCACGCCTGATTCCATTTATTAACTTTTTAGTTTTAATTTATTATTATACTTATCGACGAAGCCACCATTATTTTGCCTAAATATCCTATAAAACAGAAATTTTAGTATATAAAACATGAATTTTCACTTTACCACTAAGAAATTAAGAAGTATAATTATTTTTGTAACTAGCATCTTCAGTTCGTCATTTCTATCAGCCATTCATAGGTTAAGAATGATCCATCAATAGATTACGATTGGTTGAACCACATCATTAAAAACTATTGATTACATACATCGAAACTACTACGCGACTCTGTTTAGATGGTTGAATCGTTAATGACTAACGCTATGTATCTATTATTTTCAGAGTGACCCCAAACCGTCTAAAAACTATCAAGACCAGACGTCATCAAAAGTAACTTTAGCATCCTACAGAACTACTAAAAGGCGAGTACCTACTATGCAAACCAACTACGATTATGCAGAACAAGTACTAATACTAAGAGAAATTATAAACGATTTATCTTTGACCAACAAATCTATGATAGAAGATGTAATTAACGAAGGTTTTAACAAAGAGAATCTTAATTTAATGGATTTCTCTAGTACGAAAATGAATGCCGCACCTTATTCCTTATTGAATAAGAGTAAAACCACGGAGCCTGATCTCTACTTGCACTTTACGAAATACAAACCGGCGCGCTTGACAACGAACAAGTACAAAGCTACTACGACACCGGCAGACAGATTTAGACCAATGCCCGATTCTAAAGAGAATTACGAAGAATTCAACAACTTGTTTCAGAAACTGTACACTGCAATCATATCAACCCTGCACACACAACCTACAAAAAGTCCAGCACAAACTGTTTCAACCAAACATTTCACAGACTTTGATGTTAATTTTGAACTAATCGGACGACAAGGGATACTTAATATTGGTGCTGAGGATTATGTTTATGATGATGACGATGATGATGATGATGATGATAATGCTTCCAAACATGTCTCAAGCAACTACGAGGATGACGTTAAAGGTTTAAGCATCGAAATGATAACAGAGAGAATTTTTGACAAACCTAACAATTACGAAGGCAGTGAAAGTGTAGATACTGTCAAAACTACAGGCAACCAAAAAGTGAACACCAAAAAAATTAAAGAACTGAACCGACCTAACACTGTATCCGATAAACCAAAACAATTTGTTAACAAAGAACATGTTTTTGATTATGACCCTTTTACATACCTTTATAGACGTCAAACGCAACAAAGGAATCAACACAAATACTTATTTAAGCACCAACAAGGAGAACATGAGTTGGTCAATCCAAAAGCTATGTCTGATGAATTTGATTATAATAAAAGGAATCGCGATTCTATTCAAAGTTACCCAAGGGAACATTCATATGAAAACAAAGAAATTCGTAAGGATTTATTCCAATGGCATACAAAAAGTATACATTATGTGGAGAAAAAAGATTAGCAAAAAAGCAAAGCAAACTTACCCCAACCGGAACAAGGAAAGATTTTTTTAAGTTGCTCTCAATAAGTTTTCAAGAGTTATCAAAGGCTTGTAAGGGGGATCAACACCAACTAGTTTTGTTAAGTACATACCTATAAACCCGACGTTTCTTTATCCAAGGGTAGTTCTCAAGAAAGTGGCAAAGTAACCTGTCGAACGGGAATAGAATGTTTGTTTTTTAAGTTAAGTTGTTTTTGTTTATTTTAAGTTTTACCACAGTAGCTGCACCATTTTTTAAATTAAAGAAACTTTTTGCATAGTGGCTGAGTAATTTTATAGAAATTAAACTGAATACATTTGTGACATACATTTTGGTGTAAGTACAGTCCGCGAGGCCTAATATGTATAAACTGAGCTTTGCATTTGTGTGAGTGATCAGACTGATCAGTAGTGAGTGATCACTAAAAGTAGAGTCAGAAAAAAACTTTTAAAAATTAATTTTAAAAGCAATAAAAAAAATTCAAATATAAAAAAAATATAACAATTCTCCTACACCGGACATTGCATTTTCATCATTTTTACAAATCAATTTTATTATTAGTGAGCATAAATAAAGTTCAAACAAAAAAATTATAACAATTGTTCTACACCGGGCATAGCATCTTCATCATTTTCAATATCTCCATTTTCCCTCTCGTCTGATGTGTCGATTGTGTTCACAATGAATCGTTCCGTTATATCGTCAGGCGCAGCGTCGCGGCCACTAAACTTTTTTCTTCTTTTGCTGCGTGGTCACATACATTTTTCCATTGTTGTACAGTGATAGTGGTGATAGTGTCAACTTTCTTTCGCTAACCTCACTGTAGTATCCATGTTCATTGACACATTTTTTTCGCTACGTATCTTTTTATCATTGCCCATATATTTTCAATTGGGTTGAAATCCGGGTTGAGCCAGTCAATCATATCTTGTTTACGACTATTTGAGGTAGCAACGCTATTGGGCTATAAATTTGGAACTAATTGCGTTTTTAACCATTCCGTGTAGTTTTCTGCGTTCATATTATTATAGTAATACTTTTTTGATTTGCTTTGAACATCAGTATTGCATTTGGTAAGAAACCGTCTTCTCCGCCGGCATGGACTATTATTAAACGATTTCCTTTAGAAATAGGTTTCTTCAAGCCAGAAGTGCTATCTGAATAAGATTTCGATGAAGTGTGAGCCGTGTCTATGTCTTTATATATATATATATATATAAATCTTCTGTGCGTGTGTATGTTATTGAACTCCTTTTAAACGGCTGGCCCGGTTTGGATGAAATTTTCTGTGTGTGCTCAAGTGGATTCGAGAATGGTTTAGATTTACAATTGGACCCGGTCGGTGGCGCTGCTATAGGGGTCCATCATGGGATACGGGTGTTCTTAAGTGGACGAATGATTTGTTTGTTTTGTTGTCACGGAAATTGTCAACGTGAAACTCTCAAAGCGGTACGAAGTCCGCCGGTCAGCTAGTATAATATATGTTACGTTGGTATAAACGATTGACGGCCTTGAGTGCGATATTCGGAAATTTTATTAAATTAAAATAATTAAATAATTTATACGAAGATTTTCCTATTCCATTTAAATCCTAAAAAAGACACTTTTTTAAGCAATTACCAAACTGAACCTGGATAGTTTATTTCTGTCTTCCACTTTTTATGTATTCGCTTCATAGTTGGCACCCCTTTATCAGTAATGTGAAAGTTGTGAATAGTTCTTCGGATTACAGTACATTTTTGCCCCATCTACCCGAGGGCAAATTAATAGCTAATGATCTTTACTATCACCCCTTAAAGGGATCGCTAAGTATTTTTTTTTTTATACGTAGCTCGACAAATGACTCCACTCCACCTGATGTTAAGTGGAAATGGAGTCCATACGCAAGGACAACTGGTGCAGCGTGAAAACAACGCAGCATCAGTCACCCTAACCCTGCCGGCCCACAAGGTGCCTCTTCACGCCTCGTTTGAAGGACCCTATGTCATAGGAAGGAGGGAAAACGTGTGCGACAAAGAAAAGTCACCAGATTTATTTGTGCGCGATGGAATGTTCGAGACAGTACAAGGGTTTCCAAAGATTTCCAATAACCCTGTATATTTTGATATACAGGGTGTCCCAGAAATCAACGTCAAGTCGAAACTGGGTGACTCCCGTGATACAAACGAACAACTCTTACTATTGGACCAACTCCCTAACTCGAAAATAAAATTCAGCTGTTCCATACATTTTGGTCGAATGAATATTGATGTTTTGTATGGAACAGCTGAATTTTATTTTTGAGTTAGGGAGTTGGTCCAATGGTAAGAGTTGTTTGTTTGTATCACGGGAGTCACCCCGTTTCGGCTTGACGTTGAGTTCTGGGACACCCTGTATAATACCTATTAAATCAATAAAACACAGTTTTTATGTTTATTATATCACCAATTGTTGTCGAAGTGTACTTTTACCCCTGCGTAATCTCCATATTCTATGGAGTGTTGTTCGGGATCCTTTCTTTAATAAATACACATTTATGAATTCTTACGGTACCATAATTTAATTCATCTATTATTCTTTATAACATTATATTATCAAAACACTCATTACAACAACATAATAATAAATTATATGATTAATAAAAACAACCGGATCAATACAAACATAAAACAGAAGTGAACAGTTTTCCTTTTGACATATATAAGAAAATATTCAAACACATTCTATTCATAGCTATTGCTTTTGAACTCATAGGCTGAATGCCAGCCAGTAATTACCATAGATATAAAATTCTATCAAATTTATATTCCAACATCCCCTCTGAATTTTATGTTTATTACAATTAAGATAATAATCCTTATAACTCCTTTAAAACCCAATTTAACAAATCCACCCAATACTAAACACTTTATTTATTTAAAACTTTTGCAACATACATTACATGGCGGACTTAATGCCTGAGGCATTCTCTACCAGTCAACCATAACATGGTAGGTGCAATTGGGTGAAGACAACAATTTTAGAAATAAAAATAATATATTCAAAAACGCACAATATATACCTACATATATTTATATTTTACTTATATATTACTTATATAAACAAATATAATGTATTATGTTATTACATAAACTACTTTTACAAATATACTACAAAAATAAACATTACAATTCTAATAACTACTCATTAAGTAACCTCAAACTCAACTAACAATACATCACCAATAACACCACTAAAAACCACAATCATCTCCATCATCAATAAACACCATCTTCAAATCCACCATCACGACTCCATCATCAATAATTCTTCCAATTCATCCAAAAACTCCGTCACCAATTACTTCTTCAATTTCCAACCAGCTTCATTACTATAAAATCCACATCACCAAACTCATCAATACTAAAAAACTCCAACACCGAACATCAACATCTTCAACACCATCAGTTCTAATCTCCAACACTATCAGCTCCAATCTCCAACACCATCACAATACCTACTCGCACTCCGTTATTCAAACGCAACCATCAACATGCTTCAACTGTAATTATTTACGTATTATTGATACAGAGACGACAAGGAAAAATAATAAAAAGGAAACGACTACGGAGGTATCGTGTTCATCCATTTAAGAATGTTATATTTAAAAAAAATCACTATCTTTTGTATGAGTCTAAATGAGGATGGAATATGTGCTGCACAGAGACTGACGCTTACTTTAAAGATGGTTTAAAATGAATGATCATGTATCCATGTATATATGTACCTTTGATTTGTTTGAGTTCTGTATTCCAATCAAACCATTCGGGAAACATGTATTCCATCTTCACTCCAATCATTGCCCTTAATTATCTTATTTCGATACGATTCATGGCGTGAATCCCAAATAGATGGCCGCTTCTCAATTTCGTAAATAAATATTTCGGTGTGGAACATATTGATGGTCACCTGCAATGAACGCGCGTACTCTGCGTTTGATATATTTCGATGCACTGAAACCTGTATGAACTTTTGCCTTAAGCTTGCAAACGCGCCGAGGGCGCTCCCGAGAGGGGCGCGCGTCGTACGCGCGTATGACGTGTGCCCTACGGACGGCAGCGCTTGATGTAATTCGTTGCATAAAGATTCATACAATTTTAATAGGGCACCCAAATCGCAGCGTACTGAGCGCGCGCCTCGTGCGCCTGTTATGACTAGTCCCTAATAGTACAACAGAAAGTTTGCTCATCTTATCGCGTTTGACGAGCGTACGATCAGCGTCAAACGTGCGCTCGCTCGCCGCGAGTCCAACGCCCTCAAAATGCTTTTTTTTTTTTTTTGGAGAGAGATTGCTGATTGCCGCTGCGGCATTTTCAGCTTCACCGGGCTTTATCCTCAAAATGCAGCGTATTGAGCGCGCGCCTCGTGCGCCTGTTATGACTAGTCCCATATGCTGAATGCCAGCCAGTAATTACCATACCTAGACATGACAAATTCTATCAAATTGATATTCCAACACCTATAACATATTTTATCATTGTTTTTATGTTTAGGTTGCTGGCTGAGTAATTTTCTCATGTACCTGGATTGTCTGGATAGTCTAGCGTAACATTGAATGTCAATAGAAATGCCCAAAGCAAATTCTCTAAAAAAAAATCGTGCACGTGCGCTGTATGTGCGCAAATGTAGACCCGCCTTAATGTGAACTGTAATCTCAGATTCCTCTGAACAGTAACTAAAGCCTAACTAAGGATTAAATAGAGGACATACATAATCGACAAGTTTCCTAATAAAACGTAAATGGGCATAGCATTATTGTACGATCTAAACATCGAACATTTGTCTATTCAGCACTTTGTTAATAAGTAAATAATTATTAATTTTTGCATTGTAAACACTTTTCATAATTTACCTACTTTTAAGTTAGTTCGCGATCAATCGTACTCCTAGCTAGTATCATCTATACCTTGGTTCATATAAATAAACAGTTATCAGTTATATCAGTGTTTCTATCAAGATAATTATCATATCAATCCATCATCATCATCATCGTTTGGTGTACAGCCCGTACATCAATTTGGTCCTTCGAGCGAACAGTGTTGAGTTTTCGTGAATTGGTGTGGTAGCGAATCGGTTTAGTTGGCCTCCCAGAAGCGGGTCTCACCAGCTAGATTGAGAAGGCGCATATATTGCACGAAGATCGGAAACAACGGCAAACAATCAGCAAACTGGATATCAATAGTTTTTATCAAGATAGAAGTCTAATGATCAATCAATTACTTAATATCAAGCCAACGTTGGAACTTTATTAATCATCAGCTACAGCAGTTATCATCAAGTGTTCTCAATAAGTAGAACAGTAACCAAGGTACTTATCAATCATTATCAATTTAATACTCTATTCAATCTATTCAATCAAGCAAGATTTTTAATCCTATCGAAATGGAATCAATCTGCAATAATCAATCGCAAATCATGGAAGCTATGAATAAGTTATATGTTAACTTTAAAAAGGATGGCCCTAGCCGTAGGACCGTGCAATCTATCAAGGCTAAGTTATGCACACTGGACGGTTATTGGCAGGAGTTCCTAACTAATCATGAGAAATTAGTGGAGTTCAAAGCCGAAGGGTTGCCCTACTTTTCTGAGCAGAATTATGAAAGAACCAAAGCATTTTATCAGGAAGCAAGAAATGTCTTTTTACAATACTTGGAAATTGCTGAAAAGGGTACAGTAACACCTTCCATCGGGGACTGGGCCACCCAAGGGGTTTTACCGAAGCCACCAAGACCAGCTCCGATGTCAATGGAGTCAAGTGAAGAGAGCCACGTCACAGACCCTCACCCGTTGCGAGTGAGTGAGCCGGAGGCTGGACCATCTCGCCACCAGACGTACTGGGAGCCAATACCGGAGTTAAGCCGGAAGGTCAAGTCAAGGTGTGATCAAAATAAACTTCAAGACCTGATGAACAAGCAACTAAGCAATTTCAAAGCATTTGCGCGCACCTTACATTACATTAGTTTGGAAAGTATCAATGAACAGTGGGAGTTTGAAGACGTCTTGCAGTCTATTCAATCACGTTGGGGCGCTATTGACTCATTACACTGGGATATTGATAGTCAACAGTATGAAGAGGACGAGACCTATAATCAATTATTTTACCGTTATGAACAAAAGTTTCAGGACATGAAAAAACGAATCAACTCAAAAAAGTGGTCTATGTGTCATCGAGAGAAAGCAACACCTCAAATGGAAATACCCACTTTTAGTGGAAACTTTCATCAATGGATATCATTTAAAGATTTATTCAACGAATCCATTCACAGTAATAAATCAATGTCAAACGCACAGAAGATGCAATTTTTAAAAAATAAGGTCCGGGGCGAAGCTGAGAAGTTAATACAGCACTTGAACATCAGCTCCGAGAACTATGAAGCCTGTTGGGAAATATTAAACCACAGGTACAACAACTTAAAGCTCATATTCAGCGCGCATATCAATAATCTTCTATCAATACCTACAGTACAGCATCAATCATATACTCAAATAAAAAAATTACATGACACTACGAATGAGTGCTTGAATGCTATTAAGAACCTGGGCGTTGACACTACATCATGGGACCCACTCGTCGTTCACATTTTGTCGCAGAAATTGGACTCCGAAACGCACACTGAATATGTGGAATCACTACAGAAGCCTCGAGATCTTCCGACGCTAAAAGATTTTCTTAACTTTTTGGAGATGAAATTTACGTCATACGAATCAAGCCGTCGAAAGATCGACAGCTCTAAACCACTACAATCAGATCCAATCAAGAAACCATTTTATAAATCATTTGGCATCAAAGATCAGTCACAGAAGAATACCGATATCAAAAAATCAAGTTTTTATCAAAAACATAATTGTCCAGTTTGTGACAAGAATCACGGTATTTTTCATTGCGAAACCTTCCTTGGGTCAAAGCCCGACGGCAAACGTAGAATAATAGCAAAACTAAACTTGTGCAAAAACTGTCTTTATAATCACTATAATAAAGACTGTATTTCAGAGAAAAGATGTCGCACGTGCAATGAAAGGCATAACACATTAGTACATGACGCATTTGTCAACGCATCAAAACTAGAAACAAATGTTGAATTGTCACATAAGCACAAAATATCAACGAATGTTGCGCAAGAAAATAACATTGTGGAAATCTTGTTGGCAACGGCCCTGATTAATGTAAAGGCCAAAAATGGTTCCTATCACACTTTAAGAGCGTTAATAGATCAAGGGTCACAAACTTCTTTGATCACCGAAAACGCAGCCCAGCTGTTACAGCTATCTCGTCAAAGATCCAAGAGCGTAGTGTACGGCATTGGAGCCAAAGAGAATAACTGTAATGGCGTCGTAACAATATCAGCATCAGCCATGAGATCAGATTATCACATCAATTTTGATGCCTACGTCATAAAAAATCTTGTTAATAATTTACCCAACAAGACATTTTACAAACCTTTATGGTCGTACCTGGACGGCGTTCCATTAGCAGACCCAGACTTCAACATAAGTCGCCCCATTGACCTTCTGCTAGGAGCTGACATCTACTCAATAATCGTACAAGGTGGAATCATAAAGGAAAATAACCATCATCCAATCGCACAGCAAACAAAGTTGGGATGGATACTTTGTGGAAACGTCCCATCATACCAGTGCAATATTACCATCAACAGTATCGATGACTTTCAGCGGTTCTGGAATATTGAAGATATAGCAGAACAATCAAACTTATCAACCGAAGATCAGTATTGTATGGATTTATACAAGCAAACTACGGCACGTCAACAAGATGGGAGATACGTAGTACGGATACCTTTGAAAGAAGACGCTACCCTTGGACTCTCAAAAAATATCGCCATAGCACAGTTTCTTCAGTTAGAGAGAAAATTTCGGAAACATACCGAACTAGCCATACAATACAAATCATTTATTCACGAATACTTAGCGTTAGGTCATATGCGCGATTGTACGAATGACGCAGACTATGACAGAAATATAACACCTTGTTACTTACCACATCACTGTGTGCTACGAGCGGAGTCTACGACTACGTCATTGCGCGTCGTATTCAACGCATCGGCTAGAACATCGAATGGCAAGAGTTTAAATGATATAATGTACTGTGGGCCAAACCTACAACAAGACTTGCTCTCACTTATCATTAAATTGAGACAATATAAAATTGCTTTTACCGCAGACGTCGAAAAGATGTTCCGGCAGATCAACATAAGCGATCAAGATCAGCAATACCAGAGAATCATATGGCGTGATTCACCACATCAACCTCTGCGTGAATATGCTCTCACTACCGTTACATATGGTACGAAAGCGGCCCCCTTCTTAGCGATGATGACGCTAAAGCAGTTGGCCGAAGATGAACGTCATAATTACCCTGAGGCGTCCAAGATCATAGAACAAAGCTTTTATACAGATGACTTATTAGAATCTTGTGACAATCTGGAATTAGCACAAAAATTACAAGGAGAGTTAATGACAGTAATGAAATCAGGAGGATTCGTACTTCGAAAATGGTCATCAAATCGACCAGAGCTGTTGAAAGGAGTAAGTAAGGCTCAAGATCTTCAGCCCACGTTTGAATTCAAAGATCAAGAGACAACAAAAACCTTGGGGTTGCGTTGGCACCCTCAAAGTGATGATTTCTCATTCCAACTGAAAATTGAACCGCTCACAGAGTCAACAGATATGTCGAAGCGAACATTACTATCGAATATATCAAAAGTATTCGACCCTCTGGGCTGGCTGTCGCCTATAACGACTAAACTTAAACTGTTATTCCAAAAGGTCATCACAAAGAATATACAGTGGGACAGCGCAGTGCCTGAAGATATCAAAAAGGAATGGCAAATAATATCATACGATTTACAACATATCAAAGATATCAAAATACCGAGGTGGTTACACATTCATAAAAATCAGACAATTCAATTACATGGATTTTGTGACGCATCCACAAAAGCGTACGCTTGCGTTATATACTGCCGTACTATGAATCAAGGTGGACAATCATCACCACCTATAATAGTGGCAGCAAAATCACGACTTGTACCCACTAATAAAAAGATCACTCTGCCCAGACTAGAACTATGTGCAGCAGTGCTTTTATCAAGTTTGATGGAGACGATTAAAAATGCATTAAGAGATATAAACATACAAACATTCGGATGGTCAGACTCAACCGCCGTCTTAGGTTGGCTACAAGGCGATCCCAGCAAGTGGAAACCGTTTGTAACTAACAGAGTTCTAAAGATCATCAAAATCATACCTGCCGACTCTTGGAACTACGTAAAATCAGCAGAGAATCCAGCAGATAGTGCTAGTCGTGGCATCAAGGCCGAACTATTAAAGACACTATCGTTATGGTGGAGCGCACCTAGCTGGTTATCATCATATCAAGCAAGCAATGAAAAATCTATTTTTAATACGGATCAAGAAATGAGAATCTGCAAGCAAACTCACGCGACAACTGTTGTGCAAGAGAACATAATTAGTCATTTGATGAATAAGCACAGTCGCATATCAGATACTACGCGCCTTGTAGCATGGATGCTACGAATAAAAGTAGGTCATCAGCTGAAACCTACTTACCTTACTACGGACGAATTGCGCACAGCCTTGCATAAAATAATAAAATATTATCAAGAATTGGAATTCGCTGACGATATTCAGAAGTTGAAAACTAATCAGAACATAGAATCAAAAAGCATCATACTTACGTTGAAACCATTTCTCGATCAAAACGAAATGCTTCGTGTTGGGGGCCGAATAACCAATGCAAACATTAGTTGGGAAAAGAAGCATCCACTCATCATCCCTCATAGTGGTCATTTAACTGATTTGCTTATAGATCAAGCACACAAGAGAACATTTCATGGTGGTGCACGGTTAACCCTCGCACATCTGAGACAAAACTATTGGATCATAGGAGGCAACCGAGCTACGAAAAAACACATAAGACTTTGTGTTAAGTGTCGAAAGCAAAAGCCTGACAGGTTATGCCAAATAATGGGAGATCTGCCAGAATCAAGAACCAATCCAACTCGACCGTTCTTCAACACAGGGGTTGACTTCACTGGTTTCGTCAACGTTAAGGCAAACAAAGGTCGCGGCATCAAAACGACCAGAGGCTATATAGCTGTCTTTGTCTGTATGGCAACAAAGGCAGTTCATCTAGAACTCGTCTCCGACTTGACATCAGCATCATTTATATCTGCCCTTAGAAGAATGTCTGCTCGGCGAGGAGCACCACGACACATGTTCAGCGACAACGGAACAAACTTTGTCGGCGCTAACAAGTTGTTACGGAACGAGTTTAATGAGATCAAAATGAAAGCAATGAATGAACAGTTCTTCAACACGATCAGCGACATGGAAATAACGTGGCACGTGGTCGTTTACTATGACATAAACCCATACTGGCAAGGATCAGATTTATTCTCTAAGTATATGAAACACTTGGAAAATATTTGCAATATAAAAAGTATAACAATACCACAATGCGAAGTTGTATTAGCGCAATTACATCACGGCAACACGGAGTTGAATTACTACAATAGTATGTTACTGGGTCAACGCACGGCAAGTTCCAGGAAACGACGCGGCCTTATCAATGGCGTTGGGAACATCGCTCACAGCCTGTTTGGCGTCTTGGATGAGCAATTTGCCGAGCAATACCAAAGAGATATTGAGCTCATAAGGAACAACGAAAAGCATCTGGCTATACTTTGGAAAAACCAGACTTCGGTGATTGAAGCTGAAAATAACCTATTACAAAGAGTTGATAGCGCTATGGGAAAACAGTTCAAAATTTTCAATCAACACTTGAACAATCTGGAGAAAAAGAATACTCAAATGAATAATCAAGTCCAAACCTTATCACTTATAAATGAGTTCACTATGTCATCGATCATAGCAAACAATATATTAACTAATTTAAAAGGTATTCAAGCCATTTTATTAGACACTATCACTAATGTCTTATATGGAAAATTTAATATACACCTGTTGACTCCTCAACAGCTCAAAGACGAGTTAAATATTATCGCTGGACAATTGAAAAGAGAATTGTCTTTGCCGTATGAAAATATCAATACAGATCTGCCAAAATTATACCAAATCATGAAGGTGCGATCCCGAGTAAATCAGCAATATCTTATTTTTGAAATTAAAATTCCATTGGTTAACAGAGAAAACTATGAATTGTACAGACTCATACCTATCCCGCATCAAGAAGGAAGAACAATGATCAACATTATTCCGATATCAAATCACGTCGCTATCAACATTCAAAAGGAATTATTTATACCTATGACAACACATGAATGTGTGCAATTCGATATCACAACGATAATATGCCCGCTGAATGGCCCTGTCTATCAATTAAAGGCAGACGACAATCTATGCGTCACGGATCATGTTACAATGAAGTGTAAAACTGACACCGCTGTGTGCGATAGCACTTGGTTGGAAATTAGCGCCATAAATACATACATATTTTTTTGCTGCAATCAATGCACAACAAAAATCATATGTGACCAAGACGTGACTGCTGAACATCTACATGGAGCTGGAATTCTGAACCTAAAGAAGAATTGCGTGATCAAGGCAGACTCCTTTACTATATATTCTCAACAAATGCCATCAAGTGACATTAATATCAAAGCAGACGTGCCTCTGTTTGAAATACCTTCCATCAACAACGTTTTCAATCTGTCACTGCCCGCAATGGACAGCAAAAACAACACGATTGATTACAAGGGACATGAAAGCATTATAGACCATATCAAACAACAAATCAAACAATTAAAGTCGGAAGAAGCTCTAGCTGATCAAGTTACCTACCACGACGTTCATCATTATGTCGCAATTTATGTAGTCACTTCAGTACTTCTAGTAATTGTAGCGCTCTACATCCGACGCTGGGTGATTCATCGCCGTGACCGCACTCGGCGAGTCACCACTCCACTGCACCCTAGCCCGGAAGCCGTGTCTATACAGACGCGACGGCTACCACCAGCACCACCAAGTGAACCCGCTCAACGTGTACGCTTTACGAAGGAACCTCCAAGAGGAAGCTCTCACACACTACAACATCGATATTCGCAAGAGCAAGATCACCATCACGGAAGCCAAAAAGAAGTACAAACCAGCGGGGACCCACAAAGTTCCCCATCCAGAATAACTCCCTTCCAAGGATTCGCTCGCGTCAAATAATTTTATATTTTTGTATAGTTTGTTTGTCACTTATATCTATTCCTGACCCTTTCCCGTGGCCGGGAATATGTACGATCTAAACATCGAACATTTGTCTATTCAGCACTTTGTTAATAAGTAAATAATTATTAATTTTTGCATTGTAAACACTTTTCATAATTTACCTACTTTTAAGTTAGTTCGCGATCAATCGTACTCCTAGCTAGTATCATCTATACCTTGGTTCATATAAATAAACAGTTATCAGTTATATCAGTGTTTCTATCAAGATAATTATCATATCAATCCATCATCATCATCATCGTTTGGTGTACAGCCCGTACAATTATATCCAACCTCTTTAGACTATAGTTTTCTAAAGTTTTCTTACTTAACATTCCATTTAGTTTTAGTCTCTGAGATTTGAATCCTTCTTTGAATACCGTCAATCAAGCTGGGCTAACCGTCATTGCGCTCTCTTTAACTGTCAAATCTTTTCATATGGCGCTCCTTGCGAAAAAGAGCACCAGTTTCTTGATTCGTTGGTCCCAGCCCATCAGAACAGTGTACGGTACGTGCAGGACCGGCAATCGGGAATTGGTGGGGCATGGCATTAATGGGTGCGCCAATTATAAGGACGACGCCCATTTTCCCTTCCCAGCAGTGAGGTTTAAAGAGAATACCAGAGATATCTGTGTAAGTTTTTCATAAATTTACGAGAACACCAGGAGTTAGAAACATAAAATTAACATCATACATGCATAGGTACATATATACTTTTTCCATAAAGGGTAGACAGAGAATCAAAATCGCCAATTTTGAGTGAGCTCGCCGTTAGTGATCTCGACACTACATTTAGCATAATCTAAGTAGGGCTGCAGATAACATCAGTGACAGGTTGCTAGTCGATCTCCTGATGTGCGAGCATATTAAAGTCAGCTCTGACGGACGACATGCACGGGAAGTTAAGCAGCTGATACATTATTTTCGCGTCCCAGACCAGCATAGAATAAAAACATCAGAAAGCCAATATCTTCAAATCCTTCTGATACAAGCTAACTAATTTCTGATGCATTTATTTATACAGAAACAGCCACACGTACACACATACTGTAAATTACTCTTTAACCTTCGAATAATCGAAGTGATCTATAGGTAATAAGTTTTTTCTGTTTGGTGGCTGTTCCGTTTCATTTATTTTTTTATCTAGTTTTTCACTACAATTGCTCGTCGATCGAGTTCGTGTGAACGTTCGGTGTTTGAGAGCTGGAAGCTCGTGGGAATTAAGTATTAAATTAAGAGATTTCATTGTAGAGGATCTAATAGGCGTAAAGAGTGGCGTGTGAGGGAAGAGGCCAATGCCCTGCAGTGGGCGGAAGTGGGCTGATGATGATAATGATGATGATGATGATCCCGAATTTGGGGGGTACCGTGACATTTGTAGGTGCCAGGAATGTGGTCACAATGCCATTCTGAACAATTACTATGAGAATTTAGAGACAGCTATTAACATAATGATTTCAAATCTTTTGATAAATATGATCCTTCTATAATTTAATTCTATTATATGTATTTATATGGTTTTTTTGATATATATTAAAACACTTTGGTTTGTTTGCCTGTGAGATCAGGAGTCTCAATGTTAATCTACATAACAGTATTATAATATCTATCTTGTTTAAATCTAATTAAGTTTCAATTACAAAATATTCGGTACCTATTCAACCGTCCTTCTCCAAGGCTCTACGAGAGAAAGAGAAAGGCGACTGGAAGATGCTCTGCTGCGAAGAGAAGAAGGAGCTGTACCGTGCCTCTTTCTGCCAGACCTTCGCGGAGTTCCAGCACGACACCGGCATCTGGAAGTTCATCCTGGGCTCTGTTTTCTTCTGCACCTCCTTCACGCTATGGATGGCGATATTCTACCACTATTACGGTATCTTTGTCATCGGTTATATTGACAAAGTGCTTGCATCGCAGGCAGGAGTTCTCAGCAGGAAATACGTAGCCCTGGGTTCAATTCCCAAGGTGATAAAGTGCGTTTCGGAAAATTCGATTCATATCCCGGGTTTGTGATGTTGTGTGCTGATTGCAAATGGGTATTGGACCCATCAATTGTATCGATGAAGACCTAGCCCAGCACCGGAACAGTACATAGGCTAATCAATTTAATGAGGTCATTCTTAATCATCAATCATGATTAATAGATAGATGGAACTTGGTATGAATTAACAATCAGCCGTGCTATTCTGTAACAAAAACCGCGATCACTTCGACAAAAATTCACTCGTAGCTTGCAAATAAATTCGCCTTTATTACACACTGTCAAAGTCTATTGTTGTTGGCACGTCTTGAGTGAATTTTGTATCGAGTTCGGAGGTGATTTTGTTACAGAATCACACGACAGCTCGTGGCAGCTATCAGCTAGACAGAGTGCCTAGTGTGAAAAAAATTATTTGTGTGTTATTGAAGTAGTGCCTCCTGGGGACAAGCAAGGCGAGATAAAATTTGCCATTCGAATTCTCGTTTTTGTTAACGAGGCCTGAGAGAGGCCTTTCAAACGTATGCCACTAAGCCTATCTTCTTCTTCTTGAAAAGAGGCGAAAACTGGTATGATTAGGAATGTCAATTTGACCAAACCCTCTGCTTGTAGTGGCGGAGCCCCTCCCCAATTCTCTGTCGAAGGAATCACAGAAGGCGCAGCTGCGGAGGATGCTGGAGATCCGCGCAAACCCTATTGAAGGCATCTCTTCCAAATGGGACTACGACAACGACCGATGGAAGGTGAGATGTGGTGTTGATAATTTACCAAGTTTATGATCACCATCACTATCATCATCATCATAATCAGCCTTTTTTTACCCTGTAAATAAATAAAAATAAATATAAATATATATATAAATCCTCTTTACTCTAGATACGAGAGGCTTGAAGGGGGCCCAAGTCATGTGGCGGTTCTACCATACCTCTTTGATGCCCGAGCCTAAAAGGTAGAGAGAGAGCGAGTTCTCGCCATCAGTGTTACTAAGTGTTAATATATTTCATTGTCTTTTGTTTCAGTATTAAACCGCCGTTCAAATGAAGTTTTTAGAATAATTACTTGGAGTTTTTGTCAATTTTTAAACAAAGTATTAACACATAGCCAGAAGCTCGGTAGCAACAATGTTGCTGTTTTTTTGACAATTTGCGACCCGTCTAGCGGTCTCACGGTACGGCATCGGCGCGAGAAGAAAGTGGTTCTCAAGATTTCTATGACAAAGTTTTCGTGACTTCTGCGAGTCTATAACATCAGTATAATTATTGTAGAAGGCAAACTTTAGTAAACTTTAGTTATTATAGAAGGCAAACATAAGATGTAACTATATAATTCTGACAAATACGCGTCGCATTTCGGTCACACATACCGCACCGAAAGACTCTGAAAATTTATCAAGCTGACTGCGTTCGGTGTGGTGGCGAACAATCTTATTCGGCATGCAAAAACTAAAAACATTATCATTTTCTTTTCAGCAAACATTCGAGCACTTGTGATTCAATCAGAATTATATAGACTGATATTAATATATATTATAGTTCTACAATACTTGATAGAGAAATAGATAATGTGATAGCCATTAGATTTACTTATAATAAATACACGGTTTTCTTGAAATGTATGTGTTTTAATTTATCGCTCCTCTCGAATTGGTGCCTGGAGATGCTTTATCAGCAAAGAAGGAATGTTAATAAGCAAGGTTATGCCCTCATTTTCACATTTTTTGACATTTTCAACAAGTGGAAAGAAACGGAATAATATTCGATATATTTCCTTAGACCTAAGCATGATGTATGGACAATGACCTTTTATATATATCATTGAGATGGACCCAAGGCATGGACTAGTAGGTACCTATATTATTAGTCCATGCCCAAGGTAAAACTTAAAAAGGGCATTTATTGTATAACGAAAAGAAACCTCTTTAGATTATGATTGTTGCACATTAAAAACATTTCATTTAGTTTTTGAATAAATCAAGTTGGGCCAACCGTCATTGCTGTCACTTTAGCTGTCACAACTTTCTAAATGGCGCTCCTTGCGAAAAAGAGCAGAGGATTCGTGATTCCTTGGTCACAGGCACAGCCCATTAGAACAGTGTACGGTACGTGCAGGACCGGCCATCGGGACCTGGTGGGGCATGGCATTAATGGGTGCGCCAATTATAAGGACGACGCCCACTTTCCCTTCCCAGCTGTGAGGTTTAAAGAGAATACCAGGGATATCTGTGTAAGTTTTTCATATATTTACGAGAACATCTACAACTGTGAACAACTTAGAAACAAAAATAAAAATAGAAAGCTATTAAAGTTCTTTATCTCCTATTGATAAAGATGCATTTATTTATACAGAAACTACTTACACACACATAATAACAGTACTGAATTACTCTTTAACCTTGGAAAAACCTAAGCTTGTGATAAGTTAATTAATATACCTATCGATTTACCTTTTCATTTATTATTTTTATCTATGGACATGCCTGGAATAAATAAATGTTTTTGAATTAATTTCAATTCTTACAGCTACGCTCTACACGCAAGTTTTACCTTGCTCGGCTAACCGGCAACATCAATTCCATGGGATGAATCGAATTCGGGTGAACGTTTGGTATTTGAGAAAGTAAGGGCTGATTGTTCAATCGTCAGTTAAAGTTTATTCATTGAATAACTTTGACAATATGATACATTCTCTTTAGAAAATATGTCACAACGACAATGTTATTCGTTGGATAACACTTATCTAAGGATTGAAAAATCGGGCCTTAGAAGTTTCATTATTAGGATCTACGGGACCGACATCCCGAAAATTAGGAGGAATATTGTCACAGTTGTTATTGTCATTCTAAACAATTATTTAAGAATTTAGAGACAATAAAAAAAATTGTGTCCCATCTTCCAATGGAATATGAAACTTCTGTTAATCATCCTTCTCCAAGGCTCTACGCGAGAAAGAGAAAGGGGACTGGAAGCTACTCTGCTGCGAGGAGAAGAAGGCACTGTACCGCGCCTCTTTCTGCCAGACTTTCGCAGAGTTCCAGCACGACACCGGTATCTGGAAGTTCATCCTGGGCTCTGTTTTCTTCTGCACCTCCTTCACGCTATGGATGGCGATATTCTACCACTATTACGGTATCTTTATCATCAATTATATTAACAAAGTGCTTAACTTTTCTGTAAAATCGTAGGCTGAGGCAGGAGTGCTTGGCAGGCAATGCATAGACCCTAGGTGCATTACCAGGTCGATAATGTAAAGATTTTTCGATGCATGCACAGCAGAGGTTTGTGTTGTTGTGATGCGTGGTGACTAAATGGGCATCGGATCATTGGAACTATAACTTACTTTATTTATGAAGGCCTAGCCAAGCAGTCGGACGGTACGGTACATAGGCTATTTACTACTTACTGAACACTAACTACCTACTTACTACTATATAGGTACTTCAAACATACTCTAGCGATCGTTGGGTCCTTGTGTTGTAATTATAAATAGATAGAACATGGAATGAATTCACACACACAATCATCTGAATAAAATTCGCCATGCGACTTCTCGTTTTAGTTAACGTAACCCAGAGAGACATACCAGGACAGAATATCCGGTTTCTTCTTCTTGAGAAGAGGCGAAAATTTGTATAATTACAAATATCAATTTGACCGAACCCTCTCCTTGCAGTGGCGGAGCCCCTCCCAGTGTCTTTGTCAAAGTACTCCCAAAAGGCGCAGCTGCGGAGGATGCTGGAGCTCCGCGTTAACCCCATTGAAGGCATATCTTCCAAATGGGACTACGACAACGACCGGTGGAAGGTGAGCTGCGGTGTTGACAATTTACCAAGCTTCTTTTTTTTATCACGGCCAATTACTCCATTCCACCTGATGTTAAGTGGGAATGGAGTCCAGCCGCGAAGACAACTGGTGCAGCGTGAAAACGGCGCGGCCTCAGTTACCCTCACCCCGCCAGCCCACAAGGTGCCTCGTCACGCCTCGATTGAAAGGCCTCATGTCATAGGTAGGAGGGAAAATGTGTGCTGGTGCTGGTCCCCGCCCGACCCTCTAAATGACAGCACACATTTACAGAATACACTAAACATGCACACCAGTTTAGGCCCAAGACACCGTACTCGTAGAACAAGGGTACGAAGAACCGGTTCACACCCGCTCTACACCAGGTACAGACATGTACCTGGGCGGTTCTCTCCTCCTCCACGGCCCGGTCAACCCGAGCCGAGGTCCGTGCCTTTAGAGGCGCCCTCGGGTTGCTCCGCTCCCCGATCCGAACCGAACCCTTCGGAGAATCTAGTAGGGCACGGGGACGCGCACTTGTGCGCGATGCCGTTCCCTCTAGATAACCTCTGAAGGTGATTCGTTTCACACGGCTTGAGGGACCCTTTACGTTCCTCGCCGCCTCCAAAAAAGCCCGGTGAAGCTGAAAATGCCGCAGCGGCAATCAGCAATCTCTCTCAAAAAAAAAAAAGGTGCTGGTATTCCATCTTTCATGATCATCTCATAATCAGCCTAGATACGTCCCAGTTCATGTTCAGGCTTTCCCTGATGAATTAATGAGGCCCTAACCCGCCTCGGGTCATACCAATTCAGGATGGTGAGTTCAACAGCTATCACCTTACAACGAGCACAACTGAGACAACAGCATAACGTGCCTTCCGTCGCTAATTTTAACATTGCTTTTTCTACCTCAACCATTTTACTGTACTTCCAAGCACAAGCTTTAATATCTCCAAGCTTTATATTACCTTTATACTATACTTATAATAATTTCGAGATATTTTAATTTGTTGGTGGAAATCGGAACACATTGCATAATTTTTCAATCAATCCTTTTGCTGTACCTATCACCATCTCCAAGCTTCATTCTCTATTTTAAGATTAAATAAAACATCCCTATTTACTTATTTCTAATCTCTCAAACTAAGCTTAAACTTGAAACAAAAGTCTATAAAACAGAAAAGTATAATAACTGTTGTTGAATTTGTTTGATTGCGTTCTGTGTAGAGAGTTAGACAAAGCAGCCAAGACACTTATTGGTTATTGTTTTGCACTACCAGTATTTAGAGGTAATTTCAATTTTGGATAATTTTGAGTAACTTGATGTAAATTGTGTTATTAATTTCTTTATGAAAATTTGTTAGCAACCATTTTACGAAAATAACCGTCCATTTTCTCTTGTTCCAGAACTAATCCGTCCGCACTTAAATTAAATTTTTAGAACGGAGTTTTGTCAATTTTTAAACAAGTAGCCAGTTAGTGAATCGGTAGGCGAAACTGTTGCTGTTTTTTGACAATTTGCGTCCAGAAATTGTATCCGTCTGGCAACCTCACGGCACGGCATCGGCGTCCGACAAAAAAGTAGTTCTCAAGATTGCTACTGACAAAGTTTCCGTGTTTTATTATAATAATAGAAGGCAAACTTTAGTAAACTTTAGTTATTATGAAACTTTAGTATGTTATTATATGTATAATTCTGACGAGGACGCGTCGCTTTTCGGTCGCACATGCTGCATCGGAAGATTCCGAAAATTTATCAAGCAGACAGAATTCGGTGTGGTGTCATAAAAAAAAAACTTTGGGGTTTATTCTCGACATTAGAGAACAATTCCATTGGACGCGTTACAACTCGCAAATCTTACACTGTTGTTAAAATTTATTTGTATATTAAAATAATTGAATATTTTTAAGCTCAAAAGTAAAAATGCTCTTTTTGTACTGGTATCCGGCGACCATCTTACTTTGTCGTTATAATAATTACATAATAATTTCGGTCACTCTTATCAACAAAATCAAGATTATTTTACTTCCCCGAATCAAACAAGCCGAAGCCCAACCTATTCACTAACACAAGATTCACAATTAACTGGTATGTCGTCTATTTATGTGAATTCGTTTACGGAAAGTAATGACAATTAAAAGAGTCTCTCTTCAGCACAAATAGTATTTTTGAAAGTCGTATTTTGTTTTGCAATATAATTGACACGGTATGTCAGAAGGGTGCAGGTTCAAATCCTGCTCGTGGAAATTTTTTCAACATTGTGTTTTTTTTTGTAATATAACGGGGAAGTAATTTGTAGAATTGTTTTCTTGACAATCTTAAGTAATTCTGAAATCTTTTGCCTTTTACTTTATAAAATTCAGTTCGTTCACAACGTTTTTTTCTTTATTCAAAATACTTTTTCGTTTTAATAGTACCACTAAGAGCAGTGTTTCTTTGTCAGAGTATATCTTGAAACTAAATATACAACACTACGATTCTCGAATCTAGCGACAGCAGCGCTGCAGCCGCGCAACAATTTGTGGCTAGTGTTCGAGACAAGTTTACGTTGCCAAAAGTAATATAGAAAATCATTGAAATTATACTGAATGGACAGCTAGGAAGCAGGGGGTAAAGACTAAAATCAGTAGAGTTTCATGGTTCTATGATAAACAATTGTTCTCTACTCTCGAAGATGAAGCGCGAAGTATAATTGATGATTAAACGAACTTACCTTTGGGTAAATTTATATCATAATTATACGAGGACTTCATCCGAAGAGATTGGAACCCTCCCTCCCAATAATGCATCCATTGCTCAGAAGTAGCAATTATTCGAAGTGCTTTTTAATATTTTAACTTTCACACAAGAAATAATAATTAACTTGATCATTAGTCACTACATGACTAAACGAAGTTTGAAGAGCTAAACGAAGTAAGATGGCCGCCGGATACCAGTACAAAAATGCTGCGATTGCGTGGGAGCGCCAAAAGGATTTTGGGGATGATTGCTGACAGGATGGACTCTGCAGCCTTTGGTAGGTTTACAAATCTGCACGTCACTAAGCGTGCAAATCGGTAGACCGGCACTGGTTTTGTGGGCTCCTCCTGCAGTTTGTTGTTGTGATGATATTATCATAATAATGTTGTAATGTCATTGGTTACAATTCGTTTGTCAATGTGTCTTTTATTTTATTTTAATTTTTATTATTTTATTTGTGTGTTATTGTATACTAACATAGCTTTATATAAGGTAAATTGTAACTAACATGATGGACTACATAATTGTCTGAAATAAAACATTTTTATTTTTTTTTATTTTAAAAAGAACATTTTTTTTTTTTTAATATACTATTTTGAATTATAGAGCTAGTTGTAACGTGATACTACAATATTGTTCTCTAAGCTCGAGGTAACACCCAAGGTAAGTTCGTTTAACATCAATCTCATTGGGCTTGCAATAAATTAAAACCTAAACAATTTGTCTACAGCAAAGCAAACCCCGTGATTCTATCAGAATTATAGACTGATAATAATTTAGATTATAGAGTTTAACATAATATTAAAAAGAAATAGATTATGTGTTAGCCATGAGATTTACTTCTAATATATACACAGTTTTTTATGTGACAATAAACATTTATACACTGTTTTCTTGAATGTCTGCCTTTTTTTCACCGACTTCAAAAAAGGAGGAGGTATTATTACCCCTGAGCGGAGTGGTGCTTGAAGGTGATTCTAAAGATTTGGATACGATTTATAGTCTTCGGTTGGGAGATCCAATAATCCAGAGCTGGAAGCTGTTTGGTTGCATGAAATTTTGAGAACAAGAGGCGCGAATTGAACGATCATGAGTAGAATGATAGAAATTGACAGAGTCCGTTAAGAAAGACTTCAACCCTTTATTAGACTTAAGCTGTGGGCTTAAGTCACCAGATGTTGCAATGCAACCAAAAGTTGAAACTTATCCTCTTTGAGATAAAGGAGATTTTAGCCATCGATGAGATGTTGCCCCATGTTTTTAGAAACATGGTTAATATAGATGCGAGGACACCTGTTGGAGCAGGAGCCTCACTAGCTGTACTTACCTTGCCGGTTTAGTAGATTTAATTCACCTGGCCGATATCACCTGGGTGCATTAAGTCTACTAAATAGTATACTTAATTCACCTGCAAATGGGTGAATTAAGTCTACTGAAGTAAAACGTAAATTCAAGTAAGTATACAATTTTGGCCAATTTTAATATACAATTTATGTGAATTTCGGAAAAACAAATGAATGTCGGGAAAGGAAAACAATTTCTAGTGATCTGTAGTTAAAAAAACAAGTACAAGCACTTTTCGACCTCATTGACGTTTGAAATTTGGTTGTATATATTTTTTCTTTCGCCTGGGTGCATTAAGGTTACTTAAGGGTGCACTGAACCCACCTGGGTGAATTAATTATACTATTTGGTAGACTTAATGCACCCAAGTTATATGAGCCAGGTGAGTTAAGTCTACTAAACCACCTTGCCTACCCGCAAGTTGCACTGAGGCACTGGCTATCTTATCTCTAGCTGCCGGAACACAACAATGGTACAAACATTGATGTTATGGCGACATATTTAGATAAGATGGTAGCTTGCCATGCAGGCGGACAAATAAGCCCTACCACCAACCAAACCAAGACTATTACACAGATATGTTCCCCCGCTGGAAATCGAACTCGGGACCCCGGGTCTGAGACGGCGGTTAAAGTCCAAGTGTTAGAGGATTTTATGACGTACTTTTTAAAATGTTTTTGTTTTGTTTATATAATTTAAACGCAAATTTTGTTCCGAAACAAATTACAAAAACACAAATGTTGAAAAAATTTCCACGAGCAGGATTTGAACCTGCACCCTTCTGACTTACCGGGTCAGGTGCTCTTCCAATTGAGCTATCGTGGTTCTAACATTAAAATTAAGTTCTAACATTTGTGTTGACGTACTTTTTGTTCGTCTACTGCCCTTACGATCTTCGAATGATTCAAATAAAAAGTTTTTAATTAAGTATTCAGAGTACAAACGAGTCTATATTAATAAGAGAGATTGTAGAATCTACGAGACCCGCACAATCCTCAAAATACCACTACACCTTGATATGATACACTTAACATGCACAGTACACACTCACTTAGGCCCAAAACTCGTAGCACAAGAGTGCAGAGACCAGGTTCACACTTCGGAGAATCTAGTAGGGCACGGGGACGCGCACTTGTGCGCGATGCCGTTCCCTCTAGATAACCTCTGAAGGTGATTCGTTTCACACGGCTTGAGGGACCCTTTACGTTCCTCGCCGCCCCCAAAAAGCCCGGTGAAGCTGAAAATGCCGCAGCGGCAATCAGCAATCTCTCTCCAAAAAAAAAAAAAAAAAGCGCTATATACCAGGTACAGACAAGTTTTTACCTGGGCGCTTCTCCCCAACCCACGACCAGGTCAACCCGAGTCTAGGTCACAGCTATTAGAGGCGTCCTCGGGATGTTCCACTCCCGATCCGATATAGTAGAGATGGACTCTGTTGCGTGACGCCATTTACGCACGTTTCCTATAATAGAAAACGTTTACCAAGAAAACGTGTGACATTTCCTAGACAGCTAATGGAGGAGGATTGTGCCTCTAAACTTGTTTATTAGCAGGTCTACTAATCCGATTCGAACCCTTTTGATAATCTAGTAGGGAATGGGGACTTGTGTGATGCCACTCCCTCTAAAATATCCTCTGACGGTGTTACAATCACACGGCTTGAGGACTTTTAACCCCTTAAAAAAGTCCGGTGACTCTGTTATGCCCGTCTGAGGCCAACAGCAATCTTTTGACAAGTAGTAGTCGCACCAGCGCCAAATTTCAACACTTTAAGCCCGGTTTTTGTCGCCAGAAAATGACAGATTTTCATTGAAATGTTAAGGGTGCGCCCACAGACTATCTATTCAGTGGGTGCGCCGACCAAAAAAAGCCAAAAATGCAGTCACGGATACGTTGATATAATTGAAAATACTATCGTATTATATAAACAAAATATATATTTAGTATCAAAGGGAACGTGTTTACAATAAGTACAATCCATAAATTCATAACACACTAGGTATAGTTTTTTCTACAATATTATTTAAAGTTGGGCAAAAATCATGAAAACGAGTGGCGCCGTTTAGTTGATTTCTTATAGTTTATCTAAATTATTGTACCTCTGATTTTGTCTAAACAATCACCAAAGGTCTAAACTACAAATCCAACTTGTAGAAATTTTTTTTTTTTGTTGACCCAGGGAAAAATTTGCTCGCAGATTCCGGGGCTGGCCTTGTCCTTTTCTAAAAAGGATTAAGACCGATCCGATAAAACCCCTGGGGTTTGCCTTTGGCCTTTAAAAGGGCCTTGAAGACTACCGGAACGCACGGCTCTCGGATGGCCGGAAGGCGCGTTTGACCGGGAGGCCAACACTATCTACTTTTATATAAAGCCAAAGGAGCCCTATTTAATGTCGACAACTACGTGGGTTGCGGGTTCGAATCCCGCTCGTGGTATTTTTTTCAACACTGGCTTTTTTCAAATTGTAATTTGTTTGCAACAATATTTGCGTAAAATTATATGTAAATAATTTAAATTCCCCTTAAAAAATTAGCATGGCCGCGTGGCATCAAATAAATATGGACGTAGACATTTGTCACTTACAACCAACCCTATTGTCAACCCTATTGTGTAATGGCACCAGAGTTCGACGATTTAAACCCAGTGTTCGAGACAAGTTTACGTTGCCAAAAGTAATATAGAAAATCAATTACATTATACTGAATGGACAGCTAGGAAGCAAGGGTAAACTTTATATGACTAAAGGAAAAAAAAGCTCGATCTCCAGTACCTGTCGAACACTTTTACCGCTATACGAATATACCTATTTAAATATCTGAATGTTACAAAAGTACTCAAACATAAAATTTTAGATGCAATAAAACTTGACTTGCTTCAATATCGCTATGTGGATAATAAAATACTTTCCATCGTAGTTATATAAAATATTGTAGTTGTAATAAATAATAAATGCAAATAATAATATAATCAATTTCAATCAGGCTGTAAAACATGTTGAATTTAATTAATAAGAAAGCGCTACTAAGTGTCTCCATCGCTTGTCTGTTGACCGCACAGACAGGCATAGCGCATCATGAGCCTTCCTCGAGTCTGTCTGATGTCACTTCCTCGGATGACGGTGAGCATACACGCCATTCAAAGAGTGCTGACGGCTGAGTCTGAGTTTTATTACACATTGCTTAGGAGAAAGAATTTAGTGAATTTTGGCTGGACGAGGGAATTAAATGAGTGTTCCACATAACCCTGGGTCGCCCCTGGCGTTTTACCTAATTAATCAAAAGGCGGCTCCTTCTGTCTTCATGAAACAAAAAACTTTCCAAGGAAGTTTTCTTGCATCTTTAAATTTATTTATTTATTTATTTATTAGGACAACCAACAAAACATACACCAATTACATTCAAAAATTAACATAAAAAAGTCTTAATCTAAGTGCTGTCTTACTTACTGGTTGCCACGGCATGCAAATGTGGCTAGCAAATTTATTTATTTTTAAATTCTTTTTTTACCTTATTTATATTTACACAAAAAATATCTAAAGCGAATTCAATTAATTAAACTAGCATTCACCTATAAAAAGGTTAGCAACGTCCAGTCAGATTCAGGGAACTCTCTTTATAAATACCGGCCACCAGAGGGGTAGCACGGTTGTGTGGTGGCTCTCACGACCCCCTTTCCCATTACAAGAGCTAGATGAGGCGAGATGAAGTGGCATACCCACTATACCCTGGGGAAATCGCAACCAATTAAAAGCAAAATTTACGTGGAGTTCATAGACTCAAGCTAGAATTCTACGGACAACCTTATCAGCAGGCAAACACAGATTTGTCGGATGACGTAGGGTTCTCATCATCACCTTATCACCAGCTCATTTTGTGTCACCACTGCTGGGGCACGAGCCTTCCCTATGGATGACCAGGGAGAACGGGCCATAAACCACCACGCGGGCCCGGTGCGGATTGATGGTTGAACGACTGCTAAAACCGTCGGTACCAACGGCTTTACGTGCCTTCCGAAGCACGGAGGAGCTCGAGATGCTAAATTTTTTGGACCGGCATTCGCAAAAGTTGCTTAGCCATAGGAATTGCAGACCGGGCGGGCGCGTTAACTACTGCGCCATCAAGCTCCTCAAAATGGGTAGGGTTCTGTCACGACTTAATCTCTGCCAGCATCTTCAGAGCCTAACATACAACGGCGCAGCGCGATTCGGCAGGAGTGGCAGTACGAGGGGCTGCCCATCGAATTCCCGTCCAGGAGGTTTGATGACAACGACCTTGCGCTGACTGATGTCGAGATCAACGGTAAGTAAGGCAAAGTAGCTCTCTCCAGTACAGTTAATATACACTGCTTGGGCACGAGTCTTCCCTGTGGATGGTCACACCACAGGGAGAACGAGCTATTAACCTTCACGCAGGCCTAGTGGAGATTAGTGGTTGTTAACGACTACTAATGCAGGCGGAACCAACGGCTGTACGTGCCCTCCGAAACATTTAAAGAAGTAGTAACAGGGTGCCCAGTTTGTTTTTTATTATAGATTAGAAGGCAAGTGACTTCGCTTGGCTTCACCTGATTTTAATCAGAAGCGGAATCTAGATACGAAGACAGCTAATGGAGGAGGATTGTGCCTCTAGCACCTGTTTATCTCCAGGTCTACTGATCCGATTCGAACCCTCATAGAATCTAGTAGGGAATGGAGACACTGAATTGCGTGATGCCATTCCCTCTAGAATCCCTCTGACGGTGTTTCGAACACACGACTTGAGGAATCAGAATCTTTAAAAAGTCCGGTGTTGCTAAAGAGATCGTCTGAGGCCATCAGCAAACTCTCCCAAAAAAAAAAGCCAGGAGACGCTGAAATGAAATGAAATGATTATTTATTCACGCAAAACAAAGTAATAATGTGGTTAATATTATGATTTTGAACGTCTGTTTTGCCAAACACAGGGCATGTGAATGTCGAATTACATAAAATTAAAATCAAATTAAAATTAAATTAAATTAATAGAATAATAATTGTGACGCTGCTCGAATCCAATGCCATGATAAGTATTAAGTTCTTTTAAAACTTGCAGAAGGAACTCTGAGCACAGCAGTAGGAAGATAGAAGTAGTTTATAGATAACAATAGTATTAGTAGAGTAGAATACGAGTACGAACCCATAAATTATGATACGTGGACTAGTTTCGATTTGACCAATAATTTAAATTTTTATCAACACTATTAAATATTTTAATTATTATAATGTTTGCATTCACAATGCTTTATCTCGATAGCTCAGCGGTCAGAGCATTGGACCGGTAATCCAATGGTCGTGGGTTCGATTCACATTCGAACTTCCTGAGACTGATTGTTTTTTTCTCGTAAAATTTGATCTTGTACTTTTTTAAATCCAAACACAGATATCATATAAATTCTAAGTATATTATTTCGATTTCATTGTTATACACAAAGTCTACCACCAAGTCGACGACCCGCAAGCCCTTGTTGGTGCGAACAAAAGTATAATCGATCTACCAACCACTTGCTCCCACCAGGTATAGACACCACCACTACCACCACACCGACGACCAGCAACCCCCTGCTGGCACGCCGTTACCGTCGCGTCTACAACCCAGATGAGACCGCCACGGTAGAGGAATTCCCCTTCATGGCGGCGCTGCTGGTGAACCGGGAGCTGTGGTGCGGCGCCATCATCATTGACACTGATGCCGTGCTCACTGCCGCCCATTGCTTGCAGCTGTGAGTATACTAGGAAAAAGGGATAAAAGGAGACTGCAGAAGGCACGAGTAAGCTGTATTCAATCGCGCTCGAGCAACGCACGCAAAAACTGCGCTCAGGATGGTTTAAGACGATCCGACAGTGCGTGTCCGTGAAGGATTTATGTTCGCGTTGCTCGAGCGCGTTTGTATATTCCGATCCGATCTGTACCCTTCGGAGAATCTAGTAGGACACGGGAAGGCGCACTAGTGCGCGATGCCGTTCCCTCTAGAAAACCTCCGAAGGTGATTCCTTTCACACGGCTTGAGGGACCCTTTACGTTCCTCGCCGCCCCTAAACAAGTCCGGTGAAGCTGAAAATGCCGTATGAGGCAATCAGCTATCTCTCTACAAAAAAAAAGGGTTTGTATAATGGTTACCTTCTGCTGTCTATTTTGGCAGTAGTGATGACCTGGGGCGTAGTGGATAGTTATTCTGTGGTAGTGTATTCTACAATAAACAAACACATTTATCTCTTCGCCTTTTCCTCTTGTTGCTACCAGCTTTGAGTATAAATAAATAATAAGAAACCCTATTAATAGCCACCAAGAAGAATTTAACGAAAAATTTAAGCCTTCAAAAAACCTGCTGCTCGTAACTTTTTGTTTCTTAAAACTGACTAGAAAACTAAAAACTGGTCCTTAAACTTGTATTGCATTGCCGTGTAACCGGTTTATAGGGTACTACATTCATAGTAAGTACAATACAGGGCATGGAGGCAAAATAACTAAAGCTTTCAGGTAAGCAACGCGTGCGCAATACCCTTGGTCTATCTATACAATATGTATTGGCATGCACTGTACAAACTTTAGGGGTGGATTCTACACTCTAATATACATAATTAAAAAATAATTAAAAAATTCCAAGCTCAATAGTTTAGAAATATAAAAATAATAATATATAATATAATATAATATGAGACAACATCACATACATTGTTCTGATCCCAAGGTAAGTAGATAAAGCACTCATTTCATGGAAATCAGAAACAACGACGGTACCACAACCACCGAGACCCGACACAATATCGAAAAGTTCGTTTTCGACATTGACCCGACCGGGAATCGAACCCGGGACCTCAGAGTTAGCGCCACTCGGCTACGGAGGTCGAGGAGGAGAAATGGCAGCCCGTTTTATTTTATTGTCTTCGATTTTAGCAGGTGCTAAAACTGGTGAAACTAGTCGCAAGTAAATAACAATCTGTAAAGTAGCTAAAAGTTCAAACACCAATAAGACAAAAAAGCAAATGTCGGTTTTCAACACCAAAAATGACGAAAAAACACAAAGTAACCAAAGTAAAGAATTTTTTATATTTTTATAGTGTATATTTGAGTGTAGAATCCACCTCTAAAGTTTGTACAGTGCATGCCAATACTGGCCAACAAAAACAGGTCGTATGAAATGTACACAGTACCTGCAATAAAGATTATTATATAACTATTTAAACTATCATGGTTGCAATAGAGTACCTACCTAATTGTTAACGGGATTCTTAACATTTTTATTATTTGTGAGTATCCGATATTCCGGCACAGTAATTAGTATCGTGATCATGGCGCATGCAACATGTAATAATCCCGTTAATAATTACTCTAAACATTATTATATTCTGTTGAATTGTATTCTATTTTAAAAACAAAGCTTCTGTTTTATAATTTAGGCAATACAACAACCGTTTCTTCCGCGAGTACGTCAAAATGCTGACAGTGCGAGTGGGGTCTGACAACGCGACCGCCGGCGGCGAGGTGCTGAGGGTTGCGGAGATCTTCTTCCACCCCAACTACAAGCCGCAGACGCTGGAGTTCAACTTCGCGGTGGTGAAGCTGCACAAGAACCTGACGTTCAGGACTGAGGCCAACGTGGACATGATGCCGTTGTCAACCAACTTATTGGTGCCGGTCGACAAGAAGATTACTTTCTTAGGGTGGGGGTCTGTGCTGGTAAGACTGTTAGTGGCACCAGCTTTCGACAGGAACCGGCGATCGACACATGTTTTCCTTTAATCTATCTGTCGGAACGTAGTGATACCAGTGTGTTCGACACTTGTAAAATTGTCGTCGCCAAAAAACACTGAGGTATTATGCTTCCCATCAGGTGACCCGCCTGCTCGTTGACCTCCTTCTAATATTTAAAATATATATATATAGTATTTAATTGAAATACGAGATTTCAGGTAGGAAGCAGGTGGGTTTATATTCAGTTGTAGCTAAAGTAAAAAGTCAGTTGATGATCCCTATGTTCAATGACTAAAGGAACAAAATGACGATCACTGGTTCCTTTCATATGCTGGTGCCACTACCCTACGCCCCCGATCCGATCCGAACCCTTCGGAGAATCTAGTAGGGCACGAGGACACGCACTAGTGGGTGATGCCGTTCCCTCTAGAAAACCTCCGATGAAGGTGATTCGTTTCACACGGCTTGAGGACCTTTTAAGTTTCTCGCCGCCCCCAAAAAAGCCCGGTGAAGCTGAAAATGCCGTTTGAGGCAATCAGCAATCTCTCTCCAAAAAAAAACTACCCTATGCTAATAACACTGATGTTATAGCGACACATTAAGAAAACATAGGTAATAGTATCTTTGAAATGAAACAACTTTTACGAATCTACTCGCGTTTATCCATGTCAGGATATACATTAATTAAAAGTAATGTGTAAAATAAACATGAGTAGATCCGTAAAAGTTGTTTCATTAAAATGTGTAGTGTTCGCGTGAACTTTAGAAAACAATATAGTAGTATCATCTTACTGAGAGACTTACTATTATTTTACCTATATCACTTGCTTCTGTCGGATATACTAAGTAGATTCTGTCTTACTGAATGTGAATTTATCTCAATATTCGAACGATGCAAGTGACCTATTTTTAAATCGAACCAGCGCCATCTAGTAATGAACTTGGAACCAACTGATTTGTAAATGTATGCTTTATTCCAAAATTTGTGCAAACTTGTTTTAGTGTAACTTTTACATTTAAATGTAAAATCGGGCAATTTAAATGTAAAAGTTGCACTAAAACACAGAAACTGGAAAAATAAGTAACGAAAATCTTGAAATAAGCTAGAGAGATTTTTGATTATTGTATTATATAGTCAAAAATTTCTCTTCTTTCTCTATTTTGCCTTAACCTGTTTTTTACGATGCTAGGATAATCTCGTATATCCGGAATATACCTATGTTATGTTATTATACTTAGTAAAATTATTAAAAACTTCTCAAACCATTATTAAAAACATCTGTTTTGCTATTCAAGGGCATCGGCGGCCTGGGTGGGACAGTGCTGCTGCAAAAACTTGATTTGCCAGTTTACGATCTGGCTGATTGCCAGGAAGTCTACGGGAGGTATATTAATATTTAAAAGATGCGCATGTTTTGGAGCTAAGGTTTCTTTCTTTCTTTTAGTTGATGGCTTCGTGCGATTAGCACATTTAGCCAGTGTCAAAGTAATTTTTCTTACAAGTAATACATAAATATACAATATTTCCTTCCAGTCAGTATAATGATGAATGATAATAAAAATGAGAAGTGAGAAATGATATACCCCCCCGACCCCTCGAGTATCTCAGTAAAGATGTGGGGCTTTACTAATTCCTCGGTGGACTTCTTGAGAGAATTTGAAAAGTAAAGTTGCACTGTTTTGTTTCATTTGCCAATACTCATGCATGCTTACGAACACTTAACGGTTAATAATCCACCATTATTTCACATTAATATTCGACATAACACAAATTTTTGAAAAAAAAACTAAACCGCAGACATGACTCTTCACTTTTCCGCCAAGAAGTCGGAGCTAAGGTTTTTTTTTTAATGGCTTCGTGCGGTTTGCACATAGCCGGAGCTAAGGTTTAAAGAATATTTCTTTTCTTTCTTTCTTTTAGTTGATGGCTTCGTGCGATTAGCACATTTAGCCAGTGTCAAAGTAATTTTTCATACAAGCAATACATAAATATACAATATTTCCTTATTCCTCGGCGGACTTCTTGAGAGAATTTGAAAAATAAAGTAGCACTGTTTTGTTTCATTTGCCAACACTCATGCACACTTACGAACACTTAACGGTTAATAATCCACCATTATTTCACATTAATATTCGACATAACACAAATTTTTGAAAATAAAACAAACCCGCAGACATGACTCTTCACTTTCCCGCCAAGAAGTCCTAAAGAATATTTTTCTTTCTTTTAGTTGATGGCTTCGTGCGATTAGCACATTTAGCCAGTGTCAAAGTAATTTTTCTTACAAGTAATACATACTTAAATATACAATATGATAATGATGAATGGTAATAGAAATGAGAAGTGAGAAATGATATACCCCCAAACCCTCGAGTATCTCAGTAAAGATGTGGGGCTTTACTAAGTCCTCACGCAGACTTCTTGAGAGAATTTGAAAGTGACGTTGCACTGTCTTGTTTCATTTGCCAACACTCATGCACACTCACGAACACATAACGGTTAATAATCTATCAATATTTCACATTTATATTCGACATAACACAAATTTTAGAAATTAAAACAAAACCGCAGACGTGACTCTTCACTTTCCCGCCAAGAAGTCCATTGTATATTTATAAAATACAATGAAAAAATTAAATGCCTACCCGACCCGAACATTTGTCTTAAGAAATTACAACTTCACTTTAGAGACAAACTGATATCTCAATATTTATTTAATTTCTTTTCTTTTAGGAATTTAGTGTCAAGGAACAACTTTTGCGCAGGTTACATTACTATACAAAAGAACGTGTGCAATGTAAGTCTTTAACAGCCGTTTGCACTAAACTTATAAATCGCCTAACACCCGTTTGCACTAAACTTATAAATCACCTAAGTCTTTGCCTAACTACTACCCGGTCAAGTTAACTCGGCACCTGAGTGTAAGGACGTTTTCGAGCCAGGTGCCGAGTTAACTTGACCGTGTAGTAGTTAAGCCAAGACTTAGGCGATTTATAAGTTTAGTGCAAACGGGTTTGTGTATTGTTTACTGTTTATGCTTGAGGACGTTACAGATATTTGAGGAAGTTTTGTTTCGGATAGTGTAGGTGCTTAGTAGTTTTGTTTACTATCCGTATTCATTCGATTACGTTTACGAAAACGATAATTAGTACGGCATTGAAGCAGCGCCTCCTGGCGGCATACGAGAATAGTTAACATTTTGCCATACAAAATCGCGTTTTCGTTAACGTGATCGAATGGCGATTGAAACTCGCACTTTGCACCCTGAGCTGTGCAGTGTTGCCATCACATAACAGGGCGCGATGTATATTTTATTCTTTTTTGTTACTATTTTATGTGATTCTCCTAAATTAATGTTTTTTCTCCTTTCTTTCTATGATGGCTTATAAGAATTATATATATTATGATACATATTTTTATTACAGCATGATGCTGGAGGTCCAGCTATAATGGACGGCATGCTGGTCGGCATCCTGTCTTTCTCGTCCAAGAGATGCGACTTGCCCGACCAGCCCGCAGTCTTCTCCACCGTCGGAGTTATAACGCCATGGATCGAGCAACTCGGAGAGAAAAGACTACAATTGCGGTAATGAATAATGATTGATCAAGTAATAACAGAACTAAGCTTTATTTATTCATCATCTCAGCCAAATGAAGTTCACTGATGGACAAAAATCTCCCCCAAGGATCTCCACATCGACCGGTTTTGTGGTGCTCGCATCCATCGGCTTCCCGCGACCTTGACCAGACCGTCGGTCCACCTTGTTGGAGGCCTGCCCACACTGCGCTTTCCGGTGTATCCATTACTGAGACATATTACATAAACTGGGACCGAAAGTCAGATTCAATCCAAACCCTCCGTATAATCTAGTAGGGAACGGGGAAACGCTCGAGTGATGCCATTCTAGAACCCACAACACTAAGAAACCCTATGACGGTGTGGAGCTTCTTAAAAAACTGTGGAGTTCCTTGCGCCCATTCTTCTCCACAGCTAAAAAGTAGACGTCCTGAATGGATAGTAGGTAAAAAAAAATATTTAGACGATTTTTCTTAAAGATTATTTGATAAAAAAAAAATACTTTGGTGTTTTGGTACACACGGCTTGAAGAAACCTTCAAGTTTCTCGCCGTCCCCAAACAAGCCCGGTAAACGCTGTAAACGCCGTCAAAGGCCAAGAGAAAACCAAAAAAAAACACCTCAACATACCTATTGAGATTACACACAGCCACAGAATAAATAGTACAAGACACAGCTAGGATTAGCCGGAAGAGACCTCTTTCAGTGATAAGCTAAGCTTGTTTATGTCTTTTATAATGTGTGATTCAAAGTGTATTTACTAATTATGCAATAAAGGAGTAGTAAATCCCTTTATTGAGAATTTACAGGGCTTTTTTAATAGGAGTGCTATAGCAACCATAGCAGGGCTTTGTATATCCGATATATATAAGATACCTGTAAAAAAAGTACCGGTATGCGTGGTATCGTTACCTGTTACGGTATCAAGTCCTGATTGAGCTGACTGAGCTTTTATATATTGAGTATTTATACAATATGTAAAAAAATCCTGTCGGATCGCAAAGGGGTACATAGGTATACAAATACAAATAACAAAAAAAAATCATTAAAATAAAAGAGTTATCGTACTTTTAATCGCAAGTTTTTTGTACCGAAATTGCTCAAATTACCCCAAAATCTAGCTACATCCAACTACTCCATCAATGGATGGCGGCGGGCGGCGCCAAAGGTACTACCTAACGAAGTGCCGACAAAAGTATTGCCATGTAAGATTTATCATTTAACAAATTTTTTATTGGGGTAAATTATTTACGCTTATTATTTTAAAATTATTACGTAAATAGAACTGAATATCGATACCTAATAACACCTTTACTGATCAGACAGGGTTTTTTTTTTTTGCATATTGTATACCTACTTTTACTTTGTATCAAATTAATAACATACATTTTTTGTTCCAGCAACACTGCAATAAAGTCTATGCATTCATAATGAAACAATCTGCATTCAATACATCAATAATATATTTCTAATACTGTACACAACAGTTTCCATTTGACTATTTATGCAACACCACAAATAAAAACATTACATACATTTTTAAATCTTTAATTTCTATTCAACATACAACATTGAATAACATACAATTTACGAGAAGGTAATTTATTTATAAATTTAGCGTTCTTTAGCGGATCTCCAGTTTACTTCAAATGGAATGATATCGAGCTGATTCCCGTTACATGCTTATCTATTACTTCAACAATTATTATCTGGTTAATAGGGAAAATCAAAGCAAACTTTAATATATACAGTGAAGGCAGCCATGTAGGCTTACGCCTTGATCTAAGTGAAGTTAACCACTAACGTAAGCGCCAATTAATAACATTATTTTACTCAAACGCAAAGAAAGTGCCTATTGATTAAAATCTGAATAACAATATCTTTAAGGGCTATAATTGCTTCACTGCCGATGCGACGTGTTATTACTTGCGCTTACTTAATACGGTAGTTGACGTGGAGCTCGGGTTTGATGTCGTACACCAAGTTCATGATATCCCTGATCACCTGGAGGTAACAAAAATATTGTCAAATACTAAAAACATAAATTTCTAAGACCCAAAATACCTACTCATTTATATTTTTAAACAGTTAAGCACAGTGTCTTCATCTACCCTGATGTTAAGTGATGATAAGGCCAATGGTGGAAGCCCACTTCCCCCAGAATCTTCAACTACTGAGGCACTGGCTATCTTATCTCTAGCTGCCGGAACACAACAATGAAGTGACCAATAAAAGTTGTTATTGACAAAATACATCTCACAACAAGAGATGTGAAAGCCATAATTTAAAAAAAAAATGCTACAAATATAGATGTTATGGCGACATATTTAGATAAGATGATAGTAGCTAGCCAGGCGGGCTAACAAGCCCTACCACCAACCAAACCGAGTACACAAACATGTGCACCCTAACTGGAAATCCTGTGGGAATGGTGGTCATAACCACTAGACCACAGACGCGGTTACAAAATATAATGTACTGACCAGTTCTTGCTTCTTCTGGACCATTTTGTTCATCTCTTCAATCTTGACCTTAGTTTCAGCATCAATCTTGGCAGCAACACCTTCCCTTGTGCCCATGTGCTGTAAACAGATTTTTATGTCATTGTTAAGAACTGTTTTAAAAATTACTAAGAAAGATGGGAAAACGTTTATATGAGCCTATATTATTGAGTTAATAATCTACTTATAGTTCAACCAGATTTGATAAATAATGTGGAAAATTTTCAATTAAAAATGGGCTTGGTAATAATACCAACATGGGCCAGAGTAAGCCCCATTATAAGTCAAAACTGTATAACAATAACTCCATCTATATAGCTTTTACATCTATTTCATTGGGTTCAACCAGTCTAATTGACAAAATAATACTACATGTTACCACATAGCTTGTAATCTAAAGCATGTTTATAAACAATCATAAGAGCAGTCTTTAAAACCTTACTACCATTTTTTTTTTGTAGAGAGATTGCTAACACACGGCATTTTCAGTTTCACCGGGCTTGTTTGGGGGCGGCGAGGAACGTAAAGGGTCCCTCAAGCCGTGTGAAACGAATCACCTTCAGAGGTTTTCTAGAGGGAACGGCATCGCGCATTAGTGCGCGTCCCCGTGCCCTACTAGATTCTCCGAAGGGTTCGGATCGGATCGGGGAGCGGAACAACCCGAGGGCGCCTTTAAAGGCTCGAACCTCAGCTCGGGTTGACCGGGCCATGGTGGAGTACCTGGTGTAGAGCGCGTGTGAGCTCTTACTTACCCTTGTTCTAAGAGTACGGTTTCTTGGGCCTAAACTAGTGTGCATGTTTAGTGTATTCTGTAAATGTGTAGCGGCATTTAGAGGATCGGGCGGGGAGAGGATCGGGCGGGACCTTGATACCATGCTACATAAACTACTCACATACTTTTTTCTTATGGCTTTGTGTGGTTTGCACATAGTATTTATATTATTTATTTTTACTACTTAGTAACATGCAGCAATGGGATGAAGACAACAGCACAATATAAGAAGAACAACAGAAGGTAAGCTTCATACAAACACGCTCAAGCAACACACATAATCTATATTATAGACAACTTTTCACAAACTGGAGTCTTGTAACAGCTGTACCAAGCTGTCCATGTGCGTTGCTAGAGTACAGTATGTATAAAGCTTACCTTCTGTGGGTCTGGACAGAGACAAGAGTAAAAACAGAAAAGGGGTATACAACTAAGTTAATGCAATAAATTGTTTAACTTTGACTTCAATCAATTTACAAGAGATTTCTTGAGTAAATCCCTCGGTGGAAGAGTGACAGAGCGCTCAGCCTAATACTACCTTATGGGTTCAACTCCCAGGATGGGCAGTGTTTTTCAGATTTTTCGATGTGTAACTCATGTTTGTGATAACCAACCTACATTTGGCAAGTGTGGTGATTAAGCCAATACCCATCAAATGAATAGAATAGAACAGATTTTATTGCCGATAATGTGTACCTTTTTTTTAATAATAAAATAAAAAATTGCCTTTATTCAGAGTTCTACAAATAAATTTAACTAACATAAACTGTTTCTCAACAACCCAGCATGCCTTTAGGCATAGGCCTCCTCCAACTGTCTCCATTGCTGTCTGTCAGATGCCACTCTGTCATTTTTGCCATAACTTGATTTAAATGAAGGCCTTTGCCCTACAGTGGGACAGAATATAAGCTACTTACTATTTTACTTTTTGGCTAAACAATAAAATATAAACGAAAAACTAAACAGTAGACTACTTGCAAAATAAAAATAGGTTTTGACTGCTTGAGAAGATTTCGAAAAACGATACCTTGGCCTCGAATTCTTTGAACTGCCTCTCACGTTCTTGTCTGTACTTTTCAACCTCATCTTGGGCCTCGTCCTTGGCCTGCTTTAGGCGTTTCGCTTTTCCTGTAAAAAATAATAAAACCAATTAATAATGCTGATACCTGACATTGAAAAATACCGTATGAAATACTAAAAACCATGAAACTTTTGATACCTACTTTACAACATCAGCAATTCTTTTAGACCATTCTACTTGCAAAATAAATTAGCTTTTACTGACGCTTTATGGTTTTCTTGTAAATAAATAAAGACAACAAGGACCTAACGCATAACATAAGGATTTTAAATTAAATTATTGGTGAACACTCTGACCATGAAACTGTGTTGAAATTTAACAAGAAATCAACAATTTCAATAACAAAAAGCTTAAACCTATTAACAGGTTGCTGCAGCTCAACATTTTAATGAGCACATCGCAATCAAAAGATCATTATGATGGTTTTAACTAAACACTGTTTAATTGATTAAATATATCTGCCCTTAAAGTGAACATGATTATTGCACGTCGCAGGCGTGTCAGACTAGTTAAATTAGTGATTATGATGTCTCTAGTATGCTACGGGAACTTACGGTCATCATCATCAGTCATCACATCATGTGACTACATTTCTAAATCAAAGTAGTCTTCACAACTCATAGCTTAAAGCTCAAAGACTTAAATTCTTTAGCTAGATATCTATAATAATGTTTTAGATAGGTAAAAACACGGGAAAAGAAAATATGAAATACCCTTCCCTGAAAATGGGTGTAACATAAAGACGCAATAAGAGCACTTACGCTTTCTCGCCTCTGAGACTTTCTCGGCTGCACGTTTTTCGGCAGCCAGCAATTGCTGGATTCCTTGAGTCTGACTCGCCATTTCTGAAACACACACTACCTATGTCGAGCGAGACGAGAATCAAGACCAAGACACGAATCAATAGAATCAACCGAGAGAGACTAGACGAAAGTCATATGATTAATTTAGTTCTTCCATGTTGTCACAATTGGCGCTGTCATCGGCTCGTGCTTGCTACTTCGTACATAAAACGGAACGTAAAATTAAACTCAATACGACTTATAGCAGTGTTGACGAAATATTTTTTATAAAATATACAAAAAACAGAAAAATATATATTATAACTAGTTAATTACAATTATTTTAAAATTTCAACGTAAATATAACAATACCTAAAGCATTTTGAAACTTGAAATGGAGCGTAAATGTTATGATGATTTCTAAACTTATCTCATAGATGGCGTTAGGCAGGTGCAATGACTAATAATATTGCCACCATCACGTAATAATACTGATTTGTATATTTTATAGCAGGAAACTTTAAAATATCAAAGATACACCATTCTTTAATAAACTAAAATAAACTTTTAAATTTTATTGATAGAAATCAAACAGGATGTTTTGAGTAAAAAGGATTCCCTATTCTAAAATTCTATCAAAATATAAAATTTTATTGTTGCAACACTTACACTTAAAGGAAACGCATTCTTCCAAATAAGTTATAAATTGACTTCTTGGCGGGAAAGTGAAGAGTCATGTCGGCGGTTTTGTTTTATTTTCTAAAATTTGTGTTATGTCGAATATTAATATGAAATATTGGTGGATTATTAACCGTTAAGTGTTCGTGAGTGTGCATAAGTGTTGGTAAATGAAACAAAACAGTGCAACGTCACTTTTCAAATTCTCTCAAGAAGTCTGCGTGAGGGCTTAGTAAAGCCCCACATCTTTACTGAGATACTCGAGGGGTTGGGGGGTATATCATTTCTCACTTCTCATTTCTATTATCATTCATCATTATCATATTGTATATTTATGTATTACTTGTAAGAAAAATTACTTTGACACTGGCTAAATGTGCTAATCGCACGAAGCCATCAACAAAAAGAAAGAAAAGTTATAAATTGGGTATTTCTATAATGAGTTGAGACTTGAGTGGAGTATGAAGCTATCTAATTAGTCATCAAAAGTAAGCATGTTTTGTAATTCAGAATACAACAGCAGTGGGACACCATAGTAACTTCTGGTATTCGTATGGCTCGGATCTTAAAGCATCTAAGGCTCAGATGGGTGACCAAAACTCAAATCAATTAACACCCAACCCGCATTGGCCCAGGCAGCGTGATGCGTACATAAGGCTACATATGGTCAGGCTAGGGCTAAGATTCTTCTATTTTTAAACGTAAACAATCGTGTCTCGGACTGAGTTTAATAAGTTTCCCATTTCCTATTAATCCATAGTCCTAATGTCAAATTCAAGCAACTGACACACTATTAAGCCGTTATTGAATTAAAAGACCAGGATCACACTTTGTGCTGCTCTAAGCAAGCCTGAACTGTATATGCCTTTAAAGGATTATGTTGGATGATTGAAAATACGTTACCTATGTGGCTCTAATGTTCGACACTTTAAGTCCAGTGTTTGACATCAGTTTTCGTCGTCAAAAGTAATACAGAGAAAATCATAGAAATTATACTGAATGACAGAATAGAAATTACTAATATAAAATACTAATCTAATGAAATAAACTAATACTAATAAATCTGTATTTAAGTTAAAAATCAATGGTTAGAGAAAAAATTACAATCCATGTTTCCTGTCAAACACTGTGCCAATACTCTACCTACCAACTTAATCTGGAAATCCAGCCCTAAAACTATTTGTAATCGCTCTCATTTGTCAGAAGAATACATTTCGCACCGTCTAACTACAAGTTAAAAGTGGTGAATTTTATGATGGGAGTAGGTCCCTGCTTCGTAGCCAACGTGGTACGCGGAACCGAACCATATCTATTAAGTAATCTGTGACCGAACCCTTTGACCAAACCATTTTGGTACCTAGTACCTAAGTAGGTAGGACAGGACAATCTCATACAAAGATCTGCCCTCCCTGCCCGTTCAATGTCTAATGGCAAGGAGCATTAACAATAGGAATAATGATTATTATGAACGTTTTATTATATTAGTAAATCTATGAGCAAACTCGCAGGAGCGCGAACAAACCAAAAAGTACAAGGTGAAAGCACCATAGTATTTTGGTCGCACAACTCAACTCTTATTCCTATACCACGTTTGTATTGCAATGGCTTATATCGCCGTCCCTATATTTCTCTAAAGATAAAATGAAACAGAGAATAACCATTAAACCCCTCCTCGGTAATCCTCGGTGTCTACGACCGTCGCACAGCGTAAAGGCGACGTACGATAGATTTGCGCTTGCCATTGCAACATGTTTGCATTGCCTGTGCAGTATCAACTGAAACAATAATTTTCCGCAGCAACACAGCAATGTACGATGATTAACAATCAAAGATAATATACAGCGCCTATCTTTTAGTAGTTAGTACAAGCATCGGGTTCGGCGTCACGTCACAGTCACAATTTTCTTTATCATTTCGGAGGCAAACTTATCGTAGTATGGCCGTCGTTTGGAAGTATTCACAGTTTTACTTCCACAAAGAATACGCGATAAACATTGCACGGAGCGAATTACGAAAGACATTTTTAAACAAATACTTAACGCGAGTGAGATAAACATTAAATAAAAGTGTTCAATTATTATAGAGTTTTAAAGAGCTACAACGAGCGACCTCCTTTTTAGCAATTTTGTACGGTTTTCTCCAAAATTTTATTCAAAATGTGGTTAATTAGCCAGCCGAATTCTGTGATCCTCCAGATCAAGGCAGACCCCTACGCTATTGGACAGGAGTGCCTGGAAAAGGTGAGTCTTGGCTTGTAAATCCACTTAGCCAATAAATAATCTCATTGCATCTTGAAATTCAATATTGCATTATTTGTTTACTTTTTCATATTTTTAATTTTATTTTTATGCTAATAACTTCTTTACATCAAACATTTTTAAACTTTACATTTATTTATTTTTATTTTTAGTAGCTATGTAAACTTACGTAGGTAACTGTTATTATAAATAGATATTATTATTGTATTACATATGTAGGTACAATTTTACACTCTGAGCAATATTCATCGTAGTGATTAATTTAAAATAAATATCTTACAAATCTATTAGAATTGTAATAAAATGGGTTTTACGAAGGCGCTGAGCGAGGTACGTTTGGTCGACGTCACTGTTTTACCTTGCGGACTTTGGACCCGGCAAACGGCATGGTTGGTTGGTACCTACCACAAACTGTTCACGTTCGCGCGCCGTGATTTGAAAGTAAATTGTAAAGGTGCGAAACTAATCGCTGCATTAATAACATAGTTAGTTTCTATGGACTTCTTATAGATAGGTGTGAAAAACATTATTAGGTATTTTACGTTCGGAACTACCTATAAAGTTGTTTTAAAAATTGTTGCTAACAGCTACTGAGGGAGATAAAGTAATTGCTGATAGTGAGATACGCAGGTAGACTAATATCATGCTAGCAATATTGATATATATTGTATATTTAGGTATATGGTTGTAAAGAAAGGCCCGTCCGTGCATCGTCGTCGTCTTAGATACCTACCTGCATACCAAGGTAGTCGTAAAAGATGAAAAAAAACGTTTCATTTATTTAGTCGTATAACTCATCAATATGCAATTGTAATAACTGAATTAATAAACAAACCATAATATCTAAGTAGATAGTACAAATTTTGAAATGACCAAAGAATATAGAAACCCCTAGCCTGGGTCGCAGATGGTTAACATTAGGTATTATGCCTAGCAAATACTTTCAAGCTTTTTACCAGTAACAATACTTTGAAAAATGTTAAGTAAGACAATGTTTTGGCGATTAAATCTACAAAGACAGTAAAGTTGTATGTAAGTTGGCTTTGCTCCAAGCTTTTGTATTTAGGACAAGTTTTAGTAAGCAATGCTGACGAAATCATGTACTTATCTAATATTATGTTTGAAAGGAGCATTAAATGAACGGAAAGCTTAAGTGGATTATGTAGGTAATGCAATTGCAACTAAATTAACAAGGAATGGGACCGTTTCTCTTCCGTGGTAAGATATTGTAGGGATGGCGTTGGGGAGTGGTATCAAGAAAGGTTTAAAGACCATGTCCATTTATTAATCAGAAAATGGTTTATACTTATAGAAAACATGAGTCATAGATATACTTATTCTAAAAGATTACATACATTACCTTACATCCCCCCGGAAAGGGGAAAATAAAGTTAGTACATTATTTTGGTTTTTTTTTTATATTTACACAACATTAACATAAGTTCTAATGCTATAAATAGTGCATAGAAGATAATAATGTTTGTTTACATTAGTTTACATTACATAAAAGATTTAGGTAGTATGTTTATATGTAAATCTATATCTAGCGCGCAACTTATTGTTTACTGATTCATTCAGTGCAAGGAATAGTAAGCAATATGTTATGATGAGTAACTAAATAACAGTACATTATAATATATAAGTATTTATATTTATGATTTTGGCTCTACATACAATTTTGTCTTATTTTTATGTACACACGGCGGCAGATCAACCTACCCAAACCTGTCAAATTTCTCCAATGAATATTGGTCCTTATAACTAAACAATAAAGTTTAAAATTGAATTAAATTTTTACGTGCTTCCATTTGTGTTGTTTGGATTCTATATCTTAACTCTTAAGGGATATGAGTCAAAATTATACAATGGATCTACAATGTCTTGGGAAAGGTTAGAAGGTAAAACACATCTCTTTCCGAATACTAATTCGTACGGTGTGAATCCAGTTTCACTGTGAACAGAGGTATTAAATGAAAAACTCCAAATAGATAGGTAGCGATGAGCTCCACGATTATGTGTATTGAAAAATGTAACTCTAGTCTCTGTCCACACTAGTAGTAAGGTAACCATGAAACATTCCTAAACGCAAACTGCACATGCAGCATGCAGCGTAGCTCTAGAGAAATAGGCAGCATACTAATATTGCTTTTTTTAAATACTAATATGCCTAGATGCCTATTTAATTAATGCAACGAAACGCATTACTTCACAATAATATGATTATCAATGTTCCCATATTGTAAATTATTTCTGTAATTTTATTGACATAAAATATACCTTATGTTAGGTATGTCTTAGCAAATTGTCTGTACAGTAATGGTATAGTTAACGAGAGACAAGTTCCTCGCATCAGACGAGTAGGTAGAGTATATAACTAAGCCCGGTGATGGTTCTTAGAATAATTCACGCGGTCCGTACTAAATCGTTATTGTAACACCGAGACCGGTGAGTGTAGCGCGGGTCCAAAGTCCACCCGTTTGTATAACAGCTGTGAGCTCACCGCACGCTCGTCGTGCCGCAGCGCACGTGCTGGCTGCGTGATCAAAATCGACGCCATTTTGAATGCACGTTCAAAGTGTGGGACTTTCGCTCTTATTTTTATAGTCATAAAGCGTACGCCAGATGCAATTGGAAAAGTGGAGAAATAATGTTTGATTTTCGATAGAGATGTCAAATGATGCGGTTGTTGTATTTTCCTATTTGCTGTATCTAAAACATATTTTTGCTCTTAAGGTTGAAATAGCTTCTTACGCAAATGGTTGTAGGATACCATTAAAACCCAATCGATAACTCTTCAAGTTATAAATAGATACACCTTAATAATATCTACCTATATCTCATACTTAGTTATCGCCCTTATAAAAATAAGTATTAAGTAACGCATAAATTCATTCAACCGCTAATGCAGAGGTCATATAGCTCATTTAACCAAAGAAATATTAATGAAGTGTACTTGGGGAGTCCAAACTCCAACTCATAGGAATATATATTTAACTCAATTCAACAGAACAAGATACTTACCATTGAATTTGTTAGCCACGTACCTACTTAGTGTGAGAAGGTTAATGAGATCACTAGAAGTAGAATGTATTTTAGGAGCAGCATTGCATTTACAAATATATTACACTTTTTTGACAACTTATATAAGAACCTACTCTGCTCTCTCTTAGTGACTTCTACCAAATAAAACATATAGCTTTTACAAAAAAAAAGGTCCTATTCGTTCTAGCAAGCAAAAATCATTTGTACTGTTAAAGGTTAACTTTTCTGTCATTTATCTACGAATTCAATGTTACATATTTGTTTGTGTCGTCAGTGACCTCACAATTGCAGTTTTGTGTCTGCAATTTCGAAATAATGATTAGTGTTGACATTGCTGACTATTGGAACAATGGTGACGTATGTCACCATTTCACAATATTACTTGATTTGCGTAAAATAGATATAATCACTATGCGTCAGCCAGCACTAAAATTTTGATGCTTATATGTTACGACCGCTAATTACAGCTATGGTTGTACACACGCCTGCACATCAACCTACCACAAGCTGTCAAATTTCCTCAATAGACTATGAACTTTATATCTAAGTTTTATGGTTGAAAATGCATTGAAGAAATTTGACAGTTTTGGATAGGTTGATGTGCAGGCGTCTGTACAATCATCAGTAAAATTCGCTATACATTTGAGCTCTTTGTCAAGTCAAAATAAATTATCTGATAGGTGCTTGTCAACTTTTAGTCAGGTTTATTGGGCACTAAAGTTGGCAGCGTCTTATGCTACTGACTGTACTGTGACGAATAAAAAATCAGTCTAGTTAATAATGGCTAAAATGTTTTGCTACTATTTGTTGAACTTTCCAATTGGTGTCGTTTGGACTTCGTACGGTGACGTCACACCGGCATCGGCACGGCCTCTGCGTTGGGTAACGCTCTCATTGTTTGCCACAATCCTTCAAGCCGTTTATGGTCGCCTGGCTACACATACTACTAAGCTTTGTATATACTATGTCTCAGTTGTAACCTAAAACAATGTCCACATGTAAACTAAGGCACAAAGTATGTATATCCTCAAAACTTTCACTTCCGACTTTGGGGCGGTGGTTAACGCTTTCGCAAAACACGTTCCACGTAGCGTGATATCTCCAAAAACATCTATCTGCTCACATAATGTTAATCCTTTCGCGTTGTTATTAAACGACAGTTCACTGCATAATAAAAAAAGTTACGAAACTAATTAACATATGTACCTAGACAAAACATCTGAAAAAGAGTTAGAAAGTTTTTTCTACCATTGTCAAGAAAATAATAGTGGAGTGCATATAAGGAAAGAGGAAAGCAAAACAAAATGAATGATTATTGATTAATAAAACAATAAATAAAAACTAGATAACATACCAATTAAATAGTAGCTCAACGACAGACGGTAAGAAGCCAAGGAAAAACAAAAGCGCATTGACAGCTTATAGTATTTACTATTTACTCCGTGACAGCTATATTTAACTGTTAAACGAGGTTATAAATAACGACAATATGAGTAATTGTAGCAAGATAAAGTGAAATCCTACAAGTTACCCGAGAAAAGGAAAAACCTAAGAATTTAAAAATACCCAGTAGCCACTTACGCGCTCGTCAGAATTATTCCGTCCGAGTAATATAAAAACATAGCAGTTCTTTCTATTTTTAAATCTGGAAAAGAAATTAATATTTTTTTGAAAAAGTATGCTTATTATCTTCCCACATGAACAATTACAAATGAAGAGAAGCCTTAAGCCTCCATACTAGTCCAAAGTGGGTTGACAGGTTTTATGAACAAGTGCCTCGAGCTCTCGACAACAACTGGAAGCAATGATTTTAAGTGCCTTTAGAAGTACGGTGGAGTTTAAGATGCCGTCACCAATTCGGTCATCACCCGGCAATTGTGTAAACTTGCAAATTCGCATACCTAACGCGCAAGCCACTGCTCTAATCTGCTTCTTCTACTATGATAAATATTATTATATCAGCCCATTATATCCCTAAGACAAAAGCCTTTAGGCCTCCCTTCTTTCCACTTCTCTTTTGTCCCGCTGCAATGGGCCAGTATGTTTGGTATGCCTCGAGCTCGTCACTACAACGCGATCTACGCTTCTATTCTACTATAAAATAATCTTATCTACTTTCAAAGAGGCGTCATTAATTCCACTCTCCATCAGACGCGTCACAGTCTGCTGTCAGGTAGAACGCAGAGACGGAACTGCCAACACGTCATCACGTCATGACATGGCCGCGTATGTGACCCAATTAATCGGAATACTAGAAAAATGCGCTTTGCCAGTCTTTCTAATTTGTTGAGTATGTTGTAGGCATTTGGATTGATCACAACTTGACTATCTGTTACGTAAACGTTCTATGACCAGCTTCCGTATATGGGGTTGTCAAGTCTCATTTAAGTCTTAAATAGAGAGGAGGCATATTATTCATTATAAATGTTTGTATCTCATACTGTTAGTGAACCTTATAATTTAAAAAGTAAAAAAAATATCTAAAACTGCAACAAATTGGGTATATTTTATATCATATATAAAGTATTCCCTGCTACAGCTATAGCACAAACATAAAAATTATTATTTATGATGAATTCAGTACAGAAACATTTCAACATAATATGTTTTCGTTCATGTATAATAGAAGTATAAAGTTGACAAGAAACAGTGTCTACAACATTAAATATATTGAACAAAGAAGTGCTAACCTTCACAGTTAATTCCTAATAAGTAATAAAAGAAGCCTTGGTCGAATAAAATTAGATTAGAATCATAAAATTAGTATATAACTAAAATTATAAAACTGTACAAAATCTCAATACTTAGTTGGTTTTAAAAATTATTAAAATTTGTCTTTGTATAGGTGTGAGTAAACACATCTGCGTAAACGCATGAAATGGTGTTTACGATATAGCTACGTGACTGCAGAGCTGTAGCCAGAGCCTTGGCTCACATAGCGCCCATTATCATCCGCCTCACCTTGTAACTTCGATTCTAATAAAATATCGAATCATTTATTCCTCTATTGAATTAATAAAATTCCCGTGGTGGAATTTTATTTTACTTCTTTTTTAAAACCTAACTGGGAAGACCCGTGGCCTTCATCTCACTTGATAGTAAGTGATGATTAGGCCGAAGATAGAAGCACTCTTCAACCGGATTTCTTCATAAAATTCCCATGATTTTTTTTTTACTAGTACAATACCTATTGGCCTTCAAGTCTTCAACTCACTTGATAGCAAGTGATTATTAGGCCGAAGGTGGAAGCGCACTTCAACCGGAATTCTTAACTACCTACTGAGGAACTGGTCACCTTATTTGTATCTGTATTTATACCTATCTAATGTTGATAGGTATTAAATTTAATCATAGAAAGTTTTCGAGTATTGTGACCCTTCTGCAAAATTCTATGACAAAAAATTCTGTTTACGTTTCATCAAAAAATAAGTTTTATTACTTATTCATTTATATAAAATCAATTTAAATATTTAATTTATTAACTTAAAATAAATACAATGCCATGTGTTTCCGATTTCTAAAGTCGGTATTGCTGCACATGTGCAGCGCAATTGGATTTGCAATAGGTTTCATTATTTTTGTTTGTAAAGCAAGTGCTATTTTAAACAAGGATTTACGGAGTCACAGAAGGTATTATTTTTTGTACACAAATAGTAGGTATTTTGTTCAAAAAGTAGATACAAAATTCAAAATTCAAAATAATTTTTCAAAATTCAGAATCATTTATTTAGTTTTAAATAGCTCTTGTGAACGTCATTGTACCATTCGGTTCGTAAGTCTACTCTGGGCGGGTCTCACGCCCAGAGTAGTGTCAAACTAGTTTCTCCCTTACAGCGTCAAAAGTATTGGGAAATGCCCTATCATAAAAGGACACTTTTCATCACAAATAAACACACAGAAAATAAAGGACAAGCACAACACACAAAAATAATAAAATAAAAAATATCTAAGTTTGCAAAAATTACATCAGGTAAGTACCTACCAATTTCAATTTTTACAATGTCATACAGTACAGTATAAGTTAAAAGTTGAAAAACCAAGTTAAAGTATACGAGTTTAATAATAATAAAAATAAGATAAGTAAGCAAGAGCAGACCAGCCTCCACAGGCGGCACCCGTTCACGAGTATGACATATGAATCAGCCATCGCTTTACTATCTCAACCATATCTTAGGGACTGTAAGTGTGTGTACAGTCAGGAACATAAGTTACAGTCTTAACAATTGTCTTTTTACTTACACGACACACGCTCATTTTTGGTATGTCATGTCACCTACTCGTATCTTAGTTAGAGCATTAAACTAATGCTCTAAGACTCGTATTGACATGCAAATGATTGTTTCATCTAATAGTACAGTGAACAGCAAAAGTCTGTTATGTAACCAGTATACTATTACTAATGATACAAAAAATCAGTGCAGCCGCCCGGATTGCGGAAGACCCAGGTTCGACTCCTGGCTGGGTCGGGTGGGTGTTTATTTTTTTCACTGTATTTTAAAATTGTTAAAAAAAAAATATTAACTTTGTATGTTCTATAAAGCAAGTGACCGGATAAATAGGTATTTGTACAAACGAAAACCGAAACATAGCAACCATGTAATACTTAATCATTTATGTAGTCTACTTGTTATATAACTGTTTTTTAAAGAGCCTATTACGCCTATCAACAATCATAGGTTAAAGAAACGTTACGATAAAAGAGCTTACAACAATTTATGCAACACATTTATCACTCGCTTGAACTTTATAACGGAAAATATGACACTTATTAAACAATTCAATGCGAACTATGATAACCTTACTTCCTACGGGGTGCATAGCAGATATCGATAGGAAGGGACCAAACCACTGAATCGGAGAATTCACCGATAACCGGCAATGTCAAATGATAATTGAGCATTACGTAATTAGTTTGAAATATGTGTAAAAAAAAGAGGTCATTATACTTATACAGTCGTCTTATCGTTCTCTGCGCACGAAAAAAAAGCCGATCCGATCAGAACACCTCGGAGAATCTAGTAGGGCACAGGGAGTCGGGGAAACGCACTAGGGATGCCGTTCCCTCTAGAAAACCTCCGAAGGTGCATCGTTTCATACGGCTTGAAGAACCGTTTAAGTTTCTCACCGCCCGAAAGCCCGGTGAAGCTGAAAATACCGTCCGAGGCAATCACCAAACTCTCCAAAAAAATACTGACAATTACATTAGTTATTCTGTGCAATTACATAATTTTTTAAAACGCGTGTATGTATATGCCCATAGAACTCATCTAAACGGCTAGATCGATTTTTTTGTGTGTTTGAGCTAGTCTCTGAATGGTTTCGATTTACAATAGGACCCGGTAAGTGGTGCTGCAATAGGGGTCCATCATGGGATACGGGTGTTCTCAAGAGTCGCGAGTGGGCCACTAGTCTTAATACGTTTACACATAAAAATATGTTAGTATCAATGAGTATTGCTGCAGTTGGGTACAGTTACAGCAAAGTATATACCTATTTAATGGAGATGCCCCTTTAACTTTATTTCACTTATGTATCCTTAAGTTATTACATGCCGTATATGTCCTTAGCTCGTAAATAATTCACTCATTGGAGGTCAGACGGGAGACTCACCAAATTGCAACTCTGTGCAAAATTTTGCGTGGTATAATTGATGCCCCTGCATTGCACAACGAGCTGTCCCGATTCTATGTTCCTAGTAAGTACCATCGGAGTAGGAAGCACAAGCTCTTTGCTGTGCCAATGTGTAGAACTGTTGCGCGAGCCCGCTCTCCTATCCCGCGTTCCTTGGCTGCGCTGAACGCTCTCCTGGACAGTAGCCCTGATTGTGATTTGTTTGCGGTCGGATGGAAGGGAATCTTGCTTGAGTGCTTGTGGTTTTGTGAGAAGATGCATATAAGTTAATGTACCTAGTTCATAATAAACCCTTCATTTGATTAAATTTTAATATATTTAATTATTGTAATTGGTTATGTAACCGTTTTAATTAAATTAAATAAAATAAATAAATAAATAATCTTGTAACTTATTAAAATGTACTTATTTGTATCGAATTGTTTATCAAGTTATCTTTCAACTAAAAACAAACTTTGGTTTGTTTATCGTGATCGTGACTAATTTATCAGGAGGTTGCTAAGGCTTAGGTCCCGGATATACGATAATTTAATTATTGACGTAGGTATAAATCCATAACGGTGTTGCAATTACAAATATTGCGACAAGAGGCATATCGGTCACAATTTTGTTATCAATCTGTTTCTTGTTCTTCGACCTTGTACTTCGAACTTAAAAATTACCTTATTAACAGATAGATAATTAATTAAGTTGCCATTCAAGTAGGTAGGTATACCTTGTTTTGCAGATAAAAACAGAAATCGAATACACATGCTGTTCAATTATAATTTGCTTAGAATTACCATTTTATGATCATTTCATTTAATGGTTTCATGCCAACTGTTTTTTTATTTTATTATATTATTATAATATATTAACCACATCTGTGGTATTGTGGTTCTGTCTGTTGTCGACACCAATAATTATTATTAGCATTGTGCAACGGGGTTATCTATGACAACAGCGTTTTAATAACTTGGTCTTTAATAGAAAACTTGAAGTTACAAATTTTTCAAAGTTATTTTTTTTTAATCTTTCTTCTTCTTCTTTCTTCTTCTTCTTCTTTCTTCTTCTTCTTCTTCTTCTTCTTTCTTTCTAAGCTTAAGGAAAACACCGAGATCAAAACTGGCAAAACGTAGAATACATTTAAAAAACGTTATGTTGCTGTAACACACCTACTTCGAACCCAAGACACCGTAGGTACTCGTAGAACAAGGGTACGAAGAACCTGTTCACACGCGCTCTACACCAGGTACAGACATGTACCTGGGCGCATCTCCCCTCCACCACGGCCCGGTCAACCCGAGCCTTTAGAGGCGCCCTCGGGTTGTATACCGCCCCCCGATCCGATCCGAACCCTTCGGAGAATCTAGTAGGGCACGGGGACGCGCTCTAGTCAGCAATCTCTCTCCAAAAAAAAACTGTTTTTTTATATTTCCTTTTTAATAAATATTAGTTATGTTGTTGTTATCTCTGTTCACTTAAATCTTTTTTTTTTGTCTTTTATTTTGTTTTAATTGTATCGCTGCTTGCAAATGTATTTGAGTGTGCTTAGGTAGTGAATAATTCAACTGTAATGCGGTTTAAAGTCTATTGTGGAAGGAAAGTTTCAACGCACCCAGAATACATATATATAGTAGGTGGTGTGGTGTGTGCGATATGACTACTAAAGTAATATACAATTTCTATGTAAGCACTATTGATACAATCTCAATGGTAGGGAACCGTTCGAATAAGAAGGTAGGTACTAGGATAAAATTAGAATTGTAAAACGGCATGTACCTATACCTGAGCTACGAAACTCGTGGAACCGGTTTTTAGAGGTCACTTTGGATTGGCTGGATTAGTTTCCTACTCCGCTTCAATTTATTCTAACATTTTGCTTGTGTGCAAAAAGTTGGTTCTAAAAGAACAAAGACACTAGGTACATAAGTAAACACATGTTATTTTAGTGTGTTTATCTATCAATGCATTGAAAGAAACACAAACGGTAGAAAGTATTTACATAACTGTGATTGTGACTGTACATGCTAGTCAACTTTAACTGAAGACAGTTAGAAATCTTTCTCATCTTGGGCAAAGCCCCGCTTATGGAAAAAAAATAATACTTTTTGAATTGGGATTATTTCTTTGCTCTAACATAAATAAAAGAATACATCGTAGTGGTACCAGACTATCAAATGTCGATCTTTGGTTCCTGTTGAACACTAGTGCCACTGCCCTGAACCCTTTATTTTACAATTTTATAACACACATTGAAATACACGTAAAACCTAAATACGCAGTATACACAGTGATGTAGTGGGTACGTTACTCACCGGTATGACGTTTTAGATGGTGTGGCGGTGTTAAAACCACCAGACCTAAAAATTGAAATTACTTTTTGTAAGTTCTATCAATTTTGTATTTGCTTGTCAGAACAACTGACTTTAGCATAAAATAATTCCGTCTACTGTAAAATTATTGAGTCAATGCAACATTGCACAATACAATAGACAAAGTGTACGGATGGAGGTCAACGGAAACTTTTTGATACAATTTCGGTGGTAAACAACACTGATATTGTTAACAGTAGCGGTGGACCACTTCACTGTTAAACTCCATATCATAATGACCTTTATGTTCATACATAAAGTTTCAAATCATATTATCTTAATGTATGAAACATCAAAATGTGAAATTTTTACACCTAAACTGTTAATTTTTAATCAAATAATAGTTTCAATAAATGTGTACATAACACCCTGCCCTGTGGTACTCCAAAAATTTAAAATTCTTATCGTGTTCGCTATCTCTCACCTTTGCATTATACCACACACGTGGTAATGGCTTCTACAAAGCTGAAATTAAAGTTGAAAGTCGTGTAATTACTTTTCTCCATTCAAAGGAGAGGGGATAATGATACTGCATGCACAGCGTTCGGCAAAAAATTACACGTGAAATTAGTTAATCATTACATTGCAAAAACATAACCGTCAGGTGTACTCGTAGGTGCGAAGACAATTACTATTTGACATAAGTAGATTTTTTTGGAGGCGAAATAGAAACGTGACATATAAATTATTGTCTTCTTCGTCTGTGCTAGCTTAACGCTCAGCTGTTTGCGTTACAGAGTTAAAGTCTACTTTTCACAGATGTTGTTTAAAAGCTTTCATTCATAATTGTGTTCCATACAAACTTCAATACTTTACTGGTTGGAAACCAATTCTGAAAAATCTTTCTATGCTTCAAGAAAATACAGGGATCTAGTTACTTAATATGCTTGCCTGCAAAACAAACCTTTATTATTGCGTTTGCTTATAACTAACATCAACTTGATATAACATCAATATGATATCCAGGAAGGTAAAATGGATTAGTGGGGTGGTAGGTGTGGAAAACTTCATGTTCTGCCAAAACGTCTAGCTTTTATTTTCGACTCTTTCAACGTCGAGGAAGTATAAAAAGAACTCTCTAAATATAAAGCTTTTAGTCTATGAGGGGCATGCGTAAATGGTCACGAACCGAGCACGTGAACATTTGGATAATATCCAACAGGAGAAGTCATCGACCAAGGGCTATTCCCAAAACGCATCCAAGAATTTCAATTTGTACTTGGATACGTTGAAACTGGGACAAAAGTAACCAATATTTAACGGAACACTTTAGGATATGCCACCAGATAAATGTAATCCTATTAGGTAATTAAATATGTATCATAAATGCGATTTGCTAAGTTTTACTTAATGTCAAGGAGTGGAATGCGTTGCCTGACTGATGTGTGTCCCGTTAAAACCTAGCCCTTTTAATGGTAGGGTGAGGTGAATCGACACTTTCTCCGCAATCATTACCTTAAGTTACATCTTGCGGTATCAAGCAATCGATCAAGAAATTTATCATAATATGCAAGCAAGTCAATCATTTTTAACGTACCGCTTTCAATTCAAAATATAATTATAATTACTTCAAACAATTGGTAGACACAATGATATTCTAAATATGTTAGTGATGTGATGATCAATCATAGTTTCAGAGATGAAGCTTGTAGGTGCTTGTAGTAGGTACAAGTCTCGCTAGAAATGACCCATAAACAAACATAACAATCTTGCAAATAACTTTTTCCGAACAATTGAAACAGCTTGGAAACATCAAAATATCGACGTCTGTGACCCTTCGCCTGACCTGTGAAATTTTGTGCTATTTTTTTATTGTAAAGAAAAACAAATTGTACGCACGCACTTAAATGGTAATTTTCATTTTTTTATTTCTAGTCCGTGTTTGCACGTAGGTACCAACGTGTCATTGTATAATTAACCTCGCTTAACATTTCTATGTCATTGAGAAAGAAATTGTGTATAGAAAATGTTAGAATTGGCAAATAATCAAATCGAATTAGGTAAACGCTGGAATGCCATGCTGCGGCCGCGTGCAATGAGAATCCCTGGCAGCCTGCCAGGTGCCTTCTCACGCACTTCTCGATGCGGACCGCGATATGAAACTGACCCTTCTTAAAATTATCTCTATGTTCCACAATTATAATTAACGTATCGCTCTGTTTGTTTTGTGTTAGGTAATGTTAAATTTTCTATTGCTGTTCTTAAATACTCTCGCTGTTTCTTCATTGTCCATTTTTTTTTGTTATCCGGGGATAAATCGATGGCTTTGAGCACACATTTTCTTATTATTAAAATTGCGTTTTTACTTTTTGACTGAAAACTGTATTAACTGACGTGCAATTATCGATACTCCATCTCTTTCTATCAAAAACCCAGTGTCACGGTTGTATCAAGTAAGCTTCGGTTGTATCATGCTTCATCTTTAAAATGCTCTCCTTTGTGATTAGAACATGTGTGCTCTAATCTAAGCCATATATTCTTTATTTTTCTTCTTCACACATCTACTACTACTAACATCTACATATTCTCCTAATATAATTGAATTTTATTATGCTTTTCTACCCCTTATTAACAAATCTTGTTGGTAAGTTTTTTCCGAATTAATGTAGGTAACTTCATATGCGTAGAATGCGTATTCTGTACTTACGCTATTCATTGTCAGCAGTACTTTGCTTTCTTGATTGCATACCTAAAGTTCTAAGCAATTAAAGCTTGTTTAACTTGTAACATAACCGTGCGTGTAGCGTGTATATCTGAACTGGTTGCATTAGGCGTTGCGCGTTGTATATTGTTTTGTACTATTTATTTTACGGCTTCGTTTACGAGTTCCAAGAGCTTGAATGACAGTCTACCCTGCAAGTTATGTGAGACGTCCCATTAACAATATATGATTAGACTTCCTCATTCATTAAATGAGATTACCTGCACAATTTTGTTTTTATATTTCAGTGGTTTAAAATTGTTTTCGTAGTGGGGTTTTAGAATAGACAGAAATTGGGACTTGTGTTTATAATCATCGACAAAGATGACCTGTGCCAAGCCAAAATGCTTAAAACAATAATTTGAACAACTCTTAAAAATACTATTAACATTAGTACTACTTATCTAAAAATAAAGACTTATAGTCACACTAATATTATAAATGCGAATGTTTGTGTGTATGTGTGTATATTTGTTGCTTCTTCACGCTGCAACGGATGGATGGATTTGGATGAAATTCGGCATACAGACAGTTTATAACCTGGATTTACACATAGGATAGTTTTATCCCGATATTTCATAGAAACTGTCAAAGCGGTATGAAGTCCGCCCGGTCAACTATCCTTAACAAAACACTAATGTTATTATCGTGAAAGTAGGTAAGTACTCAATACGTAGACGTACCTACCTATTTGCAATTACCTTGTAATAGCCCACTTAAAGTACCTAAGTATCTTCGAAAGCGTAGCTACAAAATCGTCATTAAAATTATTACTAACGTAAAATCTTTAGTTGTTTATAGCTTTTATCGTAAAGAAGCCAAAAAAACATATTATCTTACTTTCATTATCTGATTAATACCTTCGGGGCGTTGTTAGCATTTTCTAAGTAAGGTTTACCTTTGATAGCACAAAACGAGGGAAAAATTAAGAAAAAAAAATGTACCTGACAGAAAAATAAAATCAGCGAATTGTCTAAACAGCTTAAGGTAAAAATACAGTTTAAATCATGAAACGTATTTGTTTGAAGAAGAAACACCTCTACAAGATGGTGTCCAAGTCAGCGCGCGAAAATGTTAACGTCATGCGCATAATAATTCGTATCAACAACATGTCGGCACGGCTGGTGAAGACCAAAAGCGAAATATTGTAAATTATAATTTCAACTAGTAACATAACAACTAACTTATTCATTTCATTAGCTTCGATCAACAATAATACACCTTCATTAGCTATAAAATTCAAAAAGTTTATCGTAAATAATTTGTTTATTCATGAACATCGGCTTGGAACTAAATACATAAATAAGTAACTAAACTTATGTACTATTTATGTACTTATTCGATTCTTATTTGGCTAGGTTATGTAGATTATGTTATATCAACACTCTCGTTTTTTAACACTTGTTTTTCAAATTATTTTTATTACTTATTTTATCTATTGCTTCAGACAACCGATTATTTTGCTTGCGATACTGGAAATCTTAGTTGTTGTTAATTTTTTTATATTGTAATATTTTTATTTTAGTGAAAATAAAAGTTTAAACAACTGCTATTAATAAATACTAATAATTTTACGTTGATATCGAGGCGGCAATAAAATCTCTGCAGTGAAATCGTAAACGAAATCATAAAACTTGATTTAAATCTACATAACAGCGAATCCATAAAATATTAATAATTGTACAGTAAAGACTCCTTATCAATCATATTATTTATATTACCTACTTGATTAAGAAAAGGTGCTAAACATCAAGACAAGACAAGACTAGGGCATCGATGTAAAAAGCCTTGAAACTTTAAGACAACGCAAGAAAATAGAGCTGTAACTTTGTTTACAAATAATCTTTGCATATTTGCACTTAACCAACTCATTGTTAAAGCAATAAAATTTATCACCAAGGAAAATTATTACACGACTCCGTATAGCTATAGCATACAAAGTGCGCAGTTTTTAACATTTTCTTTCACAGTTCAAGTGGTTTTTGTACAAATATGAGTATTTGCTAAAGGTACCCAGTTGACGATGTAAATTTGTTTTATTGTGCCTGGTTTCCTTTAATTTATTACCTTGTTACCCACTATTTTTTGAAAACTGAGAATTTTACCAGTTTCTTGACAGCTGTACTTTTACTTATTTATTAATAAGGGGCGAACAGAACCATTTAATATTTCAAGGGGCGAACGGGTCCATTTATGGTATGAGGGGCGAAACTTACGGGTCGAACGTGTCCGAGACCATGTAAACAGAGGTTGTCTCTTTCTTACACGAGGCGAAAGAAGCGATAAGCATCATAAAGCCTTAGGAATTTACAGAAAACATAGTTCGTATCGGTAAACAGAAAACATATAAAATGTAGATTTTGTACCATATTTAATCATCAGTTGTATTAGATAAGAAAATTTCACCTAAGCCCCAATAACTGCAAATACTTTGCCTACATTAACTCAAGGTATTGTAAAACGTGGCTAAGTTGGAGATATCGCGTTAATCTCTCAAACAACAGTAAACTTGATGTCATAGAATGTTTTTTATGTACTTTAAAGGTTATTCGATGAGATGTTTCTAAATTAAGCGGTCGGAATAACTTGGAGGGTATTATGATCCAGTTAAGAGGCCACAAAACTGTTGATAGGAGATTTCTTTACGAGAGGAAATCAAAACGTTTTCTTATAGTATATGTCTTAGCAACACATACCGCTTAACACTATATCAATATTTTCCAGCAGTACGATAATCAGATAATGTAAAGTGTAAATGATATTGTGTTGGTTCATATCGTGTAGGCAAAAGGACAAGTATGTGACATGGAAACTGTTTATTTGGGCAATTAGAGGCCATTAAAGGTTATCTCAGATTTGGGTGATGTCAAAGCTACTTACTCTTTGGGTGATGTTAAATGTTTGGTGGATGTCGCTAGAAATAGGATGACGACAGAAATAGTAGATAAAGAGGGGTACATTACGCGTACATACAAAATTTTTGAAAGTTTCATTTGTAGTTGGAACTCTTCTAGTTTTATATTTATCTTAATAATGAAATGTGTAATAACATAAGAACTACACAAATGGAATTCTACACATCATTTCATTGTTTGTTTGATGACAAAGAAAGACTAGCTTGTACAAAATAATTAAACAAGATCAAATATGGAAGCAGTTTTAATTCCAAGGTTGTTTTTGTCTAAATTTGAAATGGGGTCTCGGTTCTTTAAAGCGACTGCTTGTACGTTCGGAATGTTATGAAATCCATTCGTGTATAGACCGTTGTTTTTTTTATAACATTTATTACTTTTGTAGCAGTTAAATACTTTTTGACATTTCATATAACAAAACAAACCTGACAAGGGTAAATATTAACTAGAACTACGAAGATTACGCAGGGCAATCACCCCGCACCTTAATGATAGCAATGACCTGCACCACTCTTTGTTTAAAATGCAAGCAATGTTTAGTTATTGTTTGTTTGTAACAACTCATCGAATGGTGTAAATAACTTGTATAAATCCCTCTGATTATTTGTGACGAGTCTCTATTGTGGCTCTACTTATATCCCTGACTGTCGTCGTTATGATTACTAATATTACTATTGCCAAAGTAAGCATAATAACTTTCGTTCTGTTTACTACAGAACCTAGAAGCCCAAAGCTCCTTTATAACCAAAGGGTACCAAAATAATGTGTGCAGTTTGTGTGTCAAACTCTTTCTGTTGATAACAACAAAACTCAGGCGGGATTAAGTCACAAATAGGCGTCTGGCTGCGGATTATATTTGGCGGCGAGGTTAATCTGTACCAGTGTTTGGCGTTCGGTATCGCCCAACAACGATTGGCTGGCCCTACAAACCAGTTGCACGATCAGTCCGCAGAGCGGTCGACTGGGCACAGACCACGCATCCAATGCGTGATCTGATCTGCTTGTAGCGTGAGCGGGACAAGCAACATGCGCAAGAGTGGGACGCATAGAAAACATCTGGGAGCCCGGTGTTTTGGCTGTTTTTTTATGTGGCGTTCCCGATTATTTTTTTTGTTTGAGTAGAATAGTAAATATTGCTTACATAGTAATGTTTGTATAGAAATAGTAGTTACTCGTAGCGAATCGTACCGCAGCCGCAGTGTGGATGGCGTCGTCGCCATACAATTTGAATCATAATGCCATTAAGATACACAAGTTAAAACGTACTTAGATAGGGCCGGTTGGTAGTTAACTATTGAAAGCTCTTTGCTAAGATTTAAATTGTATATAATATTGTGTACACATAAATTAAAACATTAAGTTATTAGGTATAAAATAAAGGCAAGTCAATCGAGATTAGTTTCATTTCACTAGATTCAGGAGGCGGGCGTGCGCCAAATTCTTTAATCTAGCTTAAATCTGAAATTCGAACGAATACAGGTTTTGACCACATTAGTTATTATATCTCTATTAACTTCAAAGAACTGATGTTATACGGTTTTAATGCTAGGTTGATCATTTAGATTGAGAATTTCAGTTGTAAATTTCATCCTTCTTGTACCTACCTACTGAAGGCAAAAGAACTGGCTTTGTCTCCAGTTTATGTACCCTATACTTAGCAAATATGGAATTGAGGACCAAAAGTTAAGGGACCTTAAAACCACCTTAGTAAGGATTCAATTTGAACACAAACATATCCCGGTCGTTGACCGAGCTCCTTCCGCGGATGCGACAGAGCCGCAACACCGCACGTGTCGTGATTGAAAAACACGAAATGGCGGGCCCGCGAACAAAATGGCTGACATTGTTTTTCGTAACAGCTAATTAGCAACTAAATCTGTTAAGATCCTTCACTTAAGAATCAAAGAAAAAAAGTTTCAATGAAACACATTTAAATGAAACACAACTATACATACAGCTCTCCTCGCGTTTATTTTACATAATATTATCCATAGTCAATACTTTAAAATCCATTTCAAAAGAACTTTTGCCATTGTAGGCTGGGGCAATCATGAAAGTTTTTAAGTCTCCAAAATGTATATGTACCACGTTATTTTTTCTCCATACATCAATCGAGTGAAGCCGTTAAGTGTGACGATTACGTCGAGTATTCCTGGAAATTTTGCCGTATCCTCCGGGCGATGAGGGAATTAACTAAATTGCTGTGTTCCGTGTGGGCAAGATACCTCTATACAAATATATGTATATTTGTATTTGCGTCGAACAGAAATTAAGTATTTAAGTGATATCTGCATGTTTGTTCAGTGAGAAACTGAAAAAAGAGTTAATGTTATCTATTATTGTATTTTAGCATAAACTAACGGACCTTTCTCGACCTCCACAAATTATTGCTAATGGTAAGCTATCATCGGCGTGGTACCTACGACCTTTGCTGGTGAAAGCTTATAACTTATGTGAAATTATAATGTCTATTTATACACGTTCCTTATGTTCTGTGGCTACATATCTAACGCTAATTTAAATTTCTTAGCGAGAGTCTTCCGTAAATAGACACAAATCAAAGGAGAACGTTAAGTTATGGGTTTTAATCATTTATAGTTTCACTTTGAATTGTGAAAGATAGATAGATAATATCTTTATTTGGACATACACACACATACAATCATAAAATAACAACACCTAACTGAAAATGAACAAAATTTCAGAATACAGTAAACTATTAAAAATACAAAAATGTGTGTGTGTGTGCCGCAGCATCTCAAAAACGGCTACAACCAGGAGTGACCACAACGATGGTGCCCCACAACAATTATTAAAAATTCAGAAAGTTATATACTTACTATACTCATAGGTATTATGAATAATTCAGAGAATTGCCATTTAACAGGAGGATATAATTTCTCATTTTTTATCTTAACATCTTCCAGAAGCTAACACTCGACATCTTGGGGAGGAGTTTGTTTAATAACAATTTCTTTTCCCACGCTCGTTGTACTCTCAATTCTTATAAAATGTTTTTGAATTCTGAGAGTTATATTATTCATATGGAGTCTTCCTACACTCACTTTCTTTACTACTTCCCGTCTTTAAAGAAATAAAGTTCACGCTCGTTCGTTCATTGAGTTCATTGAGGTTTTTTATGAAACAATATAACGAATATAAATTAAGTATAACTGAATCGAAAATTATGAAACAAAGATCAAAAACAATTGAACATAAGTATAATCGCTCCCAGGCCGACATAAGAAAACCATATTTCACTCTTATCAGGTTCACTGTCCATAACGTATAACAATGGTTAAATCAATTGTTACGTACCATAATACGGCGTTTGGACAGACTAGGGGCTAAGATCCACCACTACTACTTAGACATAGACAAAAGAGACCAAGCAGATAATATAGATAAACGCGTAGAAACAAACCTTTTAGTCGATGATCTCATAATGTTAAGTAGCGTCCACTTTAAATGTTAAACCGCTTGGGTAGCTCTTATGTACACGAAACAAAGTCCATTTGCTTTGAATTATGTTACAAAGGCAACCTGCTAAGTAAACATGGCATTTCAAAGGTCTAAAGTGTTTGTCATTATTACTGCCAATGGTATTTTCTGGAAATACTAAATTACTAGGGAATTTAAAAGAAAAGTCAATGATAGTAGACACGATGTTATAGTTGTATTGTATGCTTTGCGAAATAGTGTCGATGTGGTGAATTTCCTAAAATTCCTATATTCCTATAATGGCAAATAAATAGAAGGAAAGATGTAATTACAATAATTTAAACGGAACAATACAGACCAAGATTTTTTGTGGGAAGGATTTTGTGGTACTATGGCCACTATGGCCTTTATTTAGCATAACCACGTAACTGTCTTTATGGGTGGCAAGAAACATAAACTTATGATTGTTCAAGCCGTTATGACAAAACCATTCCCGGAGATTTTCGAGGACCTGGCTGACGCCATGCTAACGTGTCCTCATATTATACTGGATGTTCCGAGGAGTATTCAAGTCGGATGACGACCACACAAGCATGCATCATTTTACTATACAAATAGTTTGGTAATACCTGCAGATAGGATAGGGTACCATGCATAGAACCCCAGAAAATTTTGAACATGCCCGAAAAGCACCACAAAGCAGGCTGTAATGTTGAGGTTGTTTGTTACACAGTTATATTGCAAAGGGACAAAAGAAACTTTCCTCGAATTGTGTTTACTTATTTAGCAGCAAATGAAAAGTGATTGACTGACACTCGAATTGTTGACGATAACGACAACCGATGAAAGCCAAATAATTTAAATTAATTATGCTTAGACTTGACCCCATGCGATAATGTGTCCTGTCCAGGTTTATAAACAATGCATCGATGCTTTCATTTGCCTTAAATATCAAAACATACATGGACAGTTCAAACGATTCATGCAAGCCTTTATGAATTATGATTTATGACACACAAATACCTATATAGACACAATAATATATTCTGGATGTTTGTTAACTATGTTCTGCTTTCCCGTTTCTGTCTATTTTCATAACAAGGATACCTGATGTTAATGACGTACGCCGATGAGTTTGTGACAATAATCGGAGAGAAATACAATATGATATGTGGATATAACATATCAATACCAACAGCTTCGTGTTACATGTTGATTGTAATACGAGAGCACGAGCGCATGCTGTCTGTGACTCTGACACCCACAATCCACATAGCGTCTGGAAGTAAATATTTGTCATCGGAGACATTGTTTGCACACATGATAAGTGATAGATAACATCACGATTTTGCTAATGCCTTTATTGTAAAGTTACATACATCGCTATAAAATTAGAAATTTCTAGACGTCTAACAATAATAGTGGATTCGGAATACAACCTACTTGGTTCATTAGTGCTTTAGTCTTTAGTCGACTGCTGGATTTAAGCCTTTCGCTGTGTGTAATATTGCACAGGAAGATTAGGGGGCTTATTGTCTAATTTCAACCTCAATCACGATACTACGGTAATGGTTAATAATAATTAAGTTACTCGCCGCCAACACGCTTGGTAACGTTGAGAAGCCATAGGCGGCTTCATCAAATTGTTTACAAAAATAATACTAATAATTTTTTCCCATGGACTAAACACCAACTGGGAAAACACAGGTGTTTATGTAATTGAACTGTCTCTATAAAAATTTCCCAAAACTATACGAGTCAAGCGGCGAAACAAAGAATTTTTCTCTTTCTGCGTTGTTATTTTGGCGTAATACATACATAACTAACTAGGCAGCCTATAAAAGTCCCTCTATTGGGCACATGCTTTTCACATGAACATAATACATGAGCAACCCTTAGAAAGGGTATACCCCTTAGGCTCTCAATTAGTAAGGTTTTTTAAATCTATAGTAATTAAGTGTGAAAAGATAATCACAACATCCTTTAGAAATTACGCAACACATGTTTGTAGTAGACATGCAGACATTCAAATTAATGGGCCATAAAAATAATAAGGCCTCCTTCACTTTCACTTCGATTTACCAAACTGGTTAGTACTCTTTTGGTTGCTGCCAAAACACGGTTATTACTAAAACTGAAACCTGTACTATTACATGCGTATGGTTTAGGATTTAGGTAAGTCTAGTATTTATGAACAGGCAGAAGGTGTCTAACAAGGCTCGTTTTGCCAAACGAGCGTTGTTCCGACACTCATGAACGAGTGTTGGTTGCGACACTTATGTACGGAAGTGAAAGTTGGGTATGGCAGAAGAAACATGAAAGCAGAATAAATGCAGTAGAGATGAGAGCGTTAAGAAGTATGATAGGAGTTAAACTGAGTGACAGGATAAGAAATAGTGAGATAAGGAAACGTTGTGGTCTGAAAGAAGATGTAGTGACAAAAATTGAAAAAGGCATGCTGAGATGGTTTGGCCATGTCGAGAGAATGGATGAAGAACGATTGACGAAAAAAGTGTATAAGGCGAGAGTGAATGAAAGTGTTGGTAGGGGTAGACCTAGGCGGACGTTTCGAGATCAAATCAGGGACGTCTTGAAAAAAGGCCAGGTCAAGAAGACCTAAACCGAAGAGCATGTGTGAAGGGAATAATGAAAGTGGACGAAGCGAAACAAGTATGTAAGGATCGAAGCAAGTGGAAAGAAGTGGTCTCTGTCTACCCCTACGGGAAAGAGGCGTGATTATATGTATGTATGTATGTAAGTCTAGTTCGTCTATACAGTAGAATCCGAAATCCCATGGCCACTTTAGTACCATGTCGTAATAGTGTTAACGAATTTGAGAAGCGCCTGTTAGATTATTTAGTTGGTATGACAAAATGCTATAGTGTTTAGAGACAACATGAGTAGTCAAGAATATAAACAAACCTTACTACTATGTGTTTAGACTGTTTTTGATTAACACTTTCAACGTTTTTAATTCAATTCGAACAAGAGAGACAAAACTGTGTTGGTTTAAAGATTTTTAGCATGTTTCGATTATCAAATGCTGAGTTTCATGCATGCGTTTCGGGTGTTCATGAGTATGGCATTGAAGCAATATGTTCCGACTCTCGAATGACCGAAGTGCGTTGCGATTTCGCCACATATATATTCTTGTTCTCTTTAACGTGACCTAATGGCAAATGAACCTCGCACTACGCATCCAGCATCGTGACAGTATAGGTAAAAATACTTTTAATTAAACTGTTTTCTAAGTCGGTCGTCCATGTTATAGTGATTTATGTTTCTAACATTGGCGCTAATGTGGTACATATTTAATTTGTCACAGTTCATCGTTCACCACAAAAAACCCGTTTTTGATTTTATTTTTAGCATCGGCAGAGTTTTCCATTCGTTCTCCTTTATTATAATATTATCTTGATTCACATGATTTAACAACAATGTTGGGCTATTATTCTAAAAGATATGAATTCATTATGTTCTTAAACATATTAGATACTTACCTGTATATTTAAATTGTCGGGTCTGTACACTTTTAAAGCTTTTAAGGGCATTTCGAATATTCAATGTAGAGCCAACATCATAGATATATACTATTTGCAATTTGAATGTTTATACGTCAATAACGGTGATGTAGCAACTGCGAATACAAGTTTTGAGTTCCAAAGTACGAGCCATGATGCCGACCATGACCCTCCCACAAATGTCGCCAGCCTAGCCACATTTGAATCTCATAAAGCTATTTCTATCTTTCCAGGTATGCGAAAAATTGGAGATAGGCGCCGAGTCCGACTACTTCGGGCTGCAGGTGTGCCCGGGATCAGGACCCGGAAGATGGTTGAACTTGCGGAACCCCCTGGATCCCCACCGCATCCCCGCCGGCCGGCTGGACTTGCGCGTCAAGTTCTGGGTTCCCCCTCATTTGCTCATCAACGAACCCACCCGCCACCAGTTCTACCTTCACGCCAAACTCGATCTCACCGAAGGTAGACTGGTTGTCGCCGACTTGGAAGTCGCTAGAAGAATCATCGCTTACATAGCGCAGGCGGAGACGGGAGACTTCGAAACTGACATGCCTCCGACTCACATTTACGAGGAGTGCGAGAAGATCGGTCCCCAAGGAGAAAAGCCAGAAGACCATGTGGACAAAATCATTGAATACCACTGTGAAATCGCTGGAATGCGGGCATCACAGGCGGAGTACAGATTATTGAAAGAGATATCCAACTTAGAGTCTTTCGGTGAAGAGCTGTTCTTCTGTAAGCCGGTGACGACGTTAAACAACGCCCACAATCTGTACAGTCACTTACTGTACCACGCGCAGCAGGAAGAGGAGCCTCGAGCGCGGGATGAGCAGGAACAGATCGACGGGGGGGCGACGGTGGGCTGCCTGGCGTCGGGGCAGAGCGGCGGCGGCTGCGGCTGCCGGCTCAGCACCAGCGTGGGCGTGGGCCCGCACGGCATCGTGGTCTACCGGCCCGCCTGCAACGGCGAGCAGGAGATCGGTGTGGAGAAACAGAGGTATGCGTTATTTTCTTGGTTCTCTAATTGCGCCATATTTATTGTTGCTTGATGTTCGAGGTGCGGTTTGTTGCGCTCATACTTCTCTACAGCTATAATACGTCCTAAATGGATAGTAGGTAGAGTACTACGTAGGTAAAACATACTTTGAAATAACTTAAAAGTGCTTATTTACTTAGTTGATATTAATAAAGATTTTTTTTTTAATATTGACAGAAAGCGTTACGAAATTAGCAAGCATCCGTAGGATAATGTCAAAAAGGCAGTAGCCTAGAATATGAATAAGTACTTATTTATTTATATGAAATAATAATAAGTTTTCGCAGAACGGTGAAGGTCTCATGTTCAGCATAAAATTACCAATTTTGCATTCAAATTTTGCGCAGATGACATCAGTTAAGGGTGCGCCGACCAAAAAAATTACAAAAACGCAGTCACGGTTAAGTTGATATAATTGAAAATACTATCGTATTAAATAAACAAAATATATATTTAGTATCAAAGGGAACGTGTTTACAATTAGTCTAATGCATAAATTTATAACACACTATAGGAATCTGCAATATCATTTAAAGTTGTGCAAAAATCATGAAAACTAGTGGCGGCGTTTTGTTAATATCTTATTAACTAAATTTATTTTATTTATCTAAATTATTGTACCTCTGATTTTGTCTAATCTAAACAATCACCAATGCTCTAAACTACAAATCGTCCGTCTCACATTTTCGATTTATATAGCTGTTTTTAAAATTATTTTTTTTAAAATAAACACGTTAAATTCCCCATACAAAATAAGTATGGCCGCGCGGCTACAAATAAATATGGACGAAGACATTTCAAATAAAATATATGACACTTGTCACTTACGGACGGCGTACCCTTAACATATCGGGACCGGGAGGTCATGTCCATGTGTGAGCACCTACACTTTGTTTATATATTTAAGTGAATAAATAATCTAGGGTTATATGTTTTTCTGTTTGAATATGATTATCTTTTTGTATTTGATTATCTTTAATGTTTTTGGCACACTGCCCAAAATATCGTTATTGTTCAAATAAAATCATAACGATTTTTTTTTGTTTGGTATTTATTCTTCGTAAATGTATTTGTGCGTAAAATGACGTAAATCCTTGGATTTTACGCAGTTGGAAAGTTCTTTGTGGGAGACTTTTTTTTGTATTCTTAAGTAGGTAGGTACTTACATTATTTTAGTAATTTTACTATTTTGGCTCCATGAGCTCTATGTTATGGCACAGTGGTTAACGCGCCCGGTCTGCGAGTGTTAAGGTTAAGCAACTTTCGCAAAGGCCGGTCATCGGATGGGGGTGATCAAAAATTTATAATTTCGAGCTCTCTGTACTCCGGAAGGCACGTAAAGCCATTGGTCCCGCCCGGCTGCATTAGCAGTCGTTAACAACTACCAATCCGCACTGGGCCTGCGTGTTTGTTCATGGGCTGGCCCATTCTCCCTATTCATCCATAGCGAAGGCTCGTGCCCCAGCATGTGGGGACATTAAATGAGCTGATGATAAGTGTTTTTTATATTTTTATTTTAGCGTTTTATTAACGCTTAAATATACTTAAGTAAAATTTAAAACACTGAAAAAAGACGACAACCTCAGGCGGGAATCGAACCACGCACCTTCCGCATTCCGGGCGGCTGCCTTAACCACTTGGCTACCGAGGTCTGGCTTTCACCCGTCGAAATTTTTCAGTGCTTGATGCTTATGTTTTTTAGTCAACATTGCTTCATCAATCTTAGAAGTTTTCACCTCTGAGATCCGAAAGAAATATTTTTACAAATATTTGAACATTCGGTTAAGATGAAGCTGCGTTATAGATAAGTGTTTTTTATATTTTTATTTTAGCGTTTTATTAACGCTTAAATATACTTAAGTAAAATTTAAAACACTGAAAAAAGACGACAACCTCAGGCGGGAATCGAACCACGCACCTTCCGCATTCCGGGCGGCTGCCTTAACCACTTGGCTACCGAGGTCTGGCTTTCACCCGTCGAAATTTTTCAGTGCTTGATGCTTATGTTTTTTTTTTTTCGGATCTCAGAGGTGAAAACTTCTAAGATTGATGAAGCAATGTTGACTAAAAAAAACATAAGCATCAAGCACTGAAAAATTTCGACGGGTGAAAGCCAGACCTCGGTAGCCAAGTGGTTAAGGCAGCCGCCCGGAATGCGGAAGGTGCGTGGTTCGATTCCCGCCTGAGGTTGTCGTCTTTTTTCAGTGTTTTAAATTTTACTTAAGTATATTTAAGCGTTAATAAAACGCTAAAATAAAAATATAAAAAACACTTATCTATAACGCAGCTTCATCTTAACCGAATGTTCAAATATTTGTAAAAATATTTCTTTCGGATCTCAGAGGTGAAAACTTCTAAGATTGATGAAGCAATGTTGACTAAAAAACATAAGCATCAAGCACTGAAAAATTTCGACGGGTGAAAGCCAGACCTCGGTAGCCAAGTGGTTAAGGCAGCCGCCCGGAATGCGGAAGGTGCGTGGTTCGATTCCCGCCTGAGGTTGTCGTCTTTTTTCAGTGTTTTAAATTTTACTTAAGTATATTTAAGCGTTAATAAAACGCTAAAATAAAAATATAAAAAACACTTATCTATAACGCAGCTTCATCTTAACCGAATGTTCAAATATTTGTAAAAATATTTCTTTCGGATCTCAGAGGTGAAAACTTCTAAGATTGATGAAGCAATGTTGACTAAAAAACATAAGCATCAAGCACTGAAAAATTTCGACGGGTGAAAGCCAGACCTCGGTAGCCAAGTGGTTAAGGCAGCCGCCCGGAATGCGGAAGGTGCGTGGTTCGATTCCCGCCTGAGGTTGTCGTCTTTTTTCAGTGTTTTAAATTTTACTTAAGTATATTTAAGCGTTAATAAAACGCTAAAATAAAAATATAAAAAACACTTATCTATAACGCAGCTTCATCTTAACCGAATGTTCAAATATTTGTAAAAATATTTCTTTCGGATCTCAGAGGTGAAAACTTCTAAGATTGATGAAGCAATGTTGACTAAAAAACATAAGCATCAAGCACTGAAAAATTTCGACGGGTGAAAGCCAGACCTCGGTAGCCAAGTGGTTAAGGCAGCCGCCCGGAATGCGGAAGGTGCGTGGTTCGATTCCCGCCTGAGGTTGTCGTCTTTTTTCAGTGTTTTAAATTTTACTTAAGTATATTTAAGCGTTAATAAAACGCTAAAATAAAAATATAAAAAACACTTATCTATAACGCAGCTTCATCTTAACCGAATGTTCAAATATTTGTAAAAATATTTCTTTCGGATCTCAGAGGTGAAAACTTCTAAGATTGATGAAGCAATGTTGACTAAAAAACATAAGCATCAAGCACTGAAAAATTTCGACGGGTGAAAGCCAGACCTCGGTAGCCAAGTGGTTAAGGCAGCCGCCCGGAATGCGGAAGGTGCGTGGTTCGATTCCCGCCTGAGGTTGTCGTCTTTTTTCAGTGTTTTAAATTTTACTTGAGCTGATGATGATTAAAGTGACTATATTGGTGCTGGAAAAGAACTACCAACACGTTTTAGTATAGCGTATAGTAGCATTTAGGTACCTACTTCAAACGACAATGTTTACGGAGCTACGCGATTCCGCATTAACCTGAATATAGTCTAGGCAGAAACCGTGTTAGCCTTGCTTATCTTAGGCTGACCTAAAAACGACGCTCTGTTTCAATACCTGGCTGTCCTTTCCATATTATCTTTGTTTAACACAATTTACGTACAAACGTTATTTGGTTAACCAAAGTTTAATGTTGACACTTACACATTGAAATGTACCACTTCTTATGAATCGTAGGTAGTTTTTATTCATTGAAATTTTACGGGATCAGCTCGAAAGCAGGTGGTTTGTATTAAATACAAAGACATTTAACTACTATATTAAATCTGTTTGGTTAAATATTTGCTAAAGGCTCAGTTAATTATTAAAGGGAAAAAATGTCCATCCCTGGTTCCTGAGGAATTCATGGTTTTCATGTTCAGTTTCAGTTCATGGTTTCTATGAGGGTCGTTTTAAACACTACGAAATTGACAGCCTCAATAAAAGAGAAGACTACTTCTTGATGTCATTTGTAGTGGTAGCCTTGATTGCCCCGATCTCCTTGAACAAATCTAATTTTATACACCCAAAAAACTACCTCGTATTACTTACTAGATTTAACATTTTTGTGCCTAAGTCAGTGAAGAGCAATCTAGGTTACCATTCTACATTAAATAGGATCTAAAGACAATATCACCCTGTCTCGGTCAAATAATTTGAAAGTAAATACTTATTATAAATATTTTTCATGACAGTGCCCGCAAGTTCAGACAAGTTATTAGAAATAGTAACGTAAGCCCCCTCTAAACTTTAAATCATATTTTAGGTATTTAATTAAATTATTGCAATTATAAGTTTGGTAAAATTTGTTAGTTTAGTTAAATTTATAACTATTAGTCCACACCGTATGCCAATGCATATAATTGAAAACTGTAGGTACTTCGATTAAGTTTGTCATTTACTCTATACCTACTGTTTATTTGGTAGTACATGTTTTTGTTGACTGTCCAATAAATAAATAGAGACCAGACTTATAATATATAAAAAAAATCTTTGTTTAAAAGCCATTAAAACGGTTTCAGTTGTATTTGCTAGTACTTTTAAAGATTAATTAGCTTATATTACCTATTTAGTCACTGCCCTTTGTTTTGTCAGAACTACTTATAATCTGTGGGTGTTTATCGCCACTACAGAGATAAAATAATATATTTTATCCTCGCCCATAAAAATTGTTACTCTTAATCCTTCATTGTTTTTTTTCTACATACAAGCAGTGTTGATAAGGATAATTAGAATAACTCCATTGCCTTTGTATCAAAGAAACACTTCAAACTAAAGATAACACTGGAATATACAAACAGAACAACGTTTCTATTTAGAATTGTGTCATTATTGTGTTTAATATAGGTATTGAACAAACATACACCTAACGTGTTATTTTTTAAAGTAGAATGTCGCAGTATATTTATTATGTAATACTAAATTTATTCATTAGTAAGTATGAATAAATAAGTACTTACAGATAAATTGAGAACCTCCTCCCTTATTTATTTTATTTTAAAGCGACCTTTATTATAAAAATTTAGGAAAATTACTCTGCTCCGTCCGCCTAATGTTAAGCAGAAGCTATCAGCAGCTAGTGGAACAGGATTCTTCCTCACTAGCCTTTCTCAACTTGCCTACCCAGTTTTGCATTAACGCACCAGGCCTGACGTGATAATTAGCAGTTACCCTCGGGTTCGCGAGCGTCCATGTGCTGTGGTAGCCTCCTTTTGTTTACTGACAACCCTAAAAACAAAAGTAATTCGAAATTCGAAATACATTTATTCAGTTTAGGTTGGAAATTAGCTCTTATGAATGTCACTATGCCATCGGTTCGTATAAGTCTACACAGGGCGGGAGACCTTGTACTGAAAAGAACCGGCAAGAAACTCAGCAAGGAAATTTCTTTTCTCCCTTACAGCGTCATAATATTGGTAAATGCCCTATAATAGAAAAACACTTTTCATTACAAATTAACACACAAAATAAAAAAGACTAGCACAGTAAGTAAGTATGTAAAAAATAATAAAGAAATAAAAACAAAAATTAGCAAAATACATCGGATACCAATTTTAATTTCCACAATGTCATACAGTACTCAAAAATTGTTTAAGAACACAAAGTTAAAATTTATTTAATGATTATGACAATCGTTGTTCCAGCATCAAGTACACGATGATCCACCGCGCGCAGCCAGCCCGCCGGCTGTTCCAGTTGTCGTACGTGACTTCGGAGGGGCACGAGGCGACGCTGCACGTCAAGATGGCGACTTCCGGCCAGGCGGCCGCGCTTTACCGCGCTGTCACCGAGAAACACGCCTTCTACTGCTGTGAGACGGTGCGCAGTGACGTCACGGAGCAGTTCATTAGGGATCTCAAGGTTGGTCCAAAAATTTAATATTCATAATCATTTATTCAGTATAAGCTACAAATAGCTCTTATGAACTTAATTATGCCATCGGCTCGTAAGTCTACTCTGGGCGGGAGACCTTGTACTGAGAAGAGAGACCTTGACTTGTACTGGTGGAACATGAAACAGCGAGTTTTGTTAACTTCAACATTCTTCTGTCTTTCTATCTGTTGAGGGTCTTCGGCTCCCCAACTGTCTTTGCGGGATTAGATTGCTGACTGAGAGTGTTCTTCATTTCGAAACCCGACTTCCCACCGGATGACGTGTTTTGATCTCACTTAAATTGTTTTGTACTCGGACTTATAGTACAGAGATCGGAGAGCAGCACGTGTACTGCTATGGAGGAAGGGAGAAGGTGGGATAAGGTCAAAGAGTTCTTCTTCTATTTATATAGGTATATATCTATCTCTGTCTATCGATCTTTGCTCGCTGGTGACCACTTTGCTCATCAGGTGACATTTGGAATCCTAATTTATGAAAAACTGACTATCTTACGGCTGAAAGACACCAATCTAATACCACGAGAATACTGCCTTGAGATAATTGGCTTTACCACCTCCTAAAACTTTCAGGTATTTCATAACTGCAATGATACATCCACTTTGGTCTGATAAGAGGGTCATTCTAATCGGTTATACAGCATTCCTACTTAACGGGCTTTTCTTAACGATAATCTATAAACAAATTAAAATTCCATTTTCTACTACGCTTTATTTATTATATGCATTTAAAAATATCGCATCGTAATAAATATTACGATAGCCAAGTTAACTGCGCATATTGATTTGGAATTTAGATTATTAGAACTGTAACTAGTTCTATGTTTAGGGAGCAAGTTTTGTACGATGGATATAAATAAACATTTTTCTTGCTACGACTAGTGGAAATAAGATTTGGAATAAATAATTTGTCTTTGCGATAAGCGGTAAATGTGACGAGCACCTGTATGAAAAACAATTAAATATTGTTTGCTTGGTTTCGAGTAGTTTCAACTTTAGTATTTATGTATTTTTGTGAAGTGCGCAGTTAACATAACGCATGTTAAAAATATTATACAATTTCGTTAGAAAGAAAACAACTGCGTAGTCAATGTTTCTATTAAGTATGACACAATATCAGCGGAAACAAATCCAGCAAGAAAATAAAACTTACTCACTTAATAAGTTAAGACCTACGTATTGATGTTGTCTATTCAGAAACTGACACACATTTTGTAAAATATTCTGCAATCAAATTATTAGTGCTGTCTTGTTTGCTATAATAAATTAGAAATAAACAATATTCTTTTAAAATTTGCACACAGAGCAATTGCAAAGTTTATGTTCGTAAATTACATTACTTTGACTTGGTTTGCAACATCAGGTTAAAATAATAATGGAAAATAAACGCGACTGGATTCGTACAAAGGGTTTTGCTAAAACACTTGGTAACTGGAACCAGTCAAGTGTTCCTACTTGTTTTCAGAGCTAGGTAGCAGAGCTAGCTACTATCTCTGCTGTGCTGGGAGTCTGGGTGTGGTCTGGGACTACATTATACATAGCAAGGGCAATGTACGTCATCTCAGTTACCCCTAGCACAAAAGAGTTCCACGGAACTTAGATATTTAGAAAATGAGTATTATTATTATAGCCTCTGTGAGCTCTTTCACAAAGCCGTGTTGGAAGTTTTCTTGAAATACTAGATTCTCCCAGGGTTTCGGATCGGATCGGGCCCACTAAAGATGTTGATATACTATTGAAATTTACTATTATGTTAAAAAAACCTCTTGCTAACAAACCCCTAACGCTTATCCCCAGGGCACAATCGCGTCCATCTTCAACGACGCCACGACCCTGGGCCGCCGCTACGTGTTCGACATCCGGCGAACGTGCCGCGAGGTTCACGACCGAGCTCGCCGCGCTCATCACGCGCGCCACGCGCCCGCCCCGGGGGCAGAACCTAAGGTGAGAACTGATTAGAACTCCTTAAACTCAAACGGCCTGAGAAATTACTGCATACCACGGTATTGTAATGGCGTTGTGTATCTTAAAAAGCTTACGAACTTTTACAGTTAATGGGGATTTTTGTTCAATCGAGTGAATTATACACTGGTTGCTCATTTAAAGATTGACGCTATTAACTTAGGGGAATGCACTCGGCCTTCATCTCACCTGATGTTAAGTCGTGATAAGACCACAGGTGACATTGTAGTCCACCCGGAATTTATTATTAATGCTGTTGTCGGTAGTACTATATTACATAAAATATTATTTGAAAAAGTAATTTGTATTTTAGCGTTCATACGTTTACTTTAAATGTGTCCCAGTAAGCTTATCCTTTTATTTACGGATTACTAATGTTTGACCAAAAAATTATTGACAAATGGTCATTCGACAAACAACGTTTCACCAAATGTTCATTTGGCAAGCGAGACATTTGACAAAAGTATCGTCTTACAAAAACTCACTTAGCAATCGATTCATTAGCAAACACTACCCTTGTTAAATGTGTTAAATATTAAAATGTCAATTGACCTTTTTTCAATTCACCAAATAATATGTTTCGCAAATTTAAAAATACAACCTTGAAATTCAAGACAAAAATTACCAAAAAGAAACTCTTTCTGTTGTCTAATAAAAAAAATTACCTCTAAATTCAAGACAATCGCTACACTGCGCTTCGCGATTATCTTAAATTTCTAACCTATCACGTGACCTACAGGAGTAGGGCAGCTAGTATCCTCAATCATTTGAATAATATCCACTACTTCAAAGAAATTTAGACTAGTTGTACTCGTTTTTAGACAAATAGTAGTTTTATCTGATAACTCAGTTGCTAAATGTTCATTGTGTTAAATAATTGTTTACAAAATGTAAATTTAAGTGTTGATCATTTGGAAAAGTGAGTCATTTGTAAAATGATCAATCGGCGAAACCTTACACTTGACATACAACGTTTGTCAAGTGTAATTTTGCCAAATGACTTTTGGTCAAACACCAGGACCCCGTTATTTACATATAGAAAAAGGGGTTCTCACCTTTGGTTTTTTGTTACATCGGTGGTTAATGAAACTGCTGACGCTCCTCTCGATAGTTAGGTCAATAGGTATTATTGGGACAGTTTAACTGGCGTCCGATTGGCACTCGTTTGAATAGACGTGCGTTGCCCGTAGCCCCGGCGCTCGCGCAGCAGCAGCGGCGGCGAGCCGGCGCTGGCGTGCCGCGCCTGCATGGACCGCGCCATGGACACGCTGTTCCTGCCGTGCCGCCACGTCGTGTGCTGCCGCGCCTGCGCGCCCAGGTCACTATCACTCCTCACTCCTCACTCCTCACTCTCAACCGTCTTCACAAAACAACGCATTTTTTGTAAGCACCGTCATCATTCAGCGCCATCTTCTTGACGACCTCCGTAGGTGAGTGGCTTGCACGCCGGAGTTTGGGCGGCGCTAACTCTGAGGTCCCGGGTTACATTCCCGGTCGGGTCAGTGTCGAGTTCGGGGGCTCGACCGCCTAACTCCATTGCTTTGGCTACGTGTATAGTTTATGACGTCATCTTGTCTTTGTATAGGCATATATCGAAAGCTATAGCCTGTAGCTTTCGATATTGCTTTCATAGGCGATACGAAATTACAAGATTACATCATAAACTCGTAGCCAAAGCGATCGGTTAATAAATAGGCGGTCGGGGGGCGGGTCTGGGTAGTTGTGGTACCGTCGTTGTACCTGTGCCCTGATTCTCGTAACAAAATCCGTAACAACCGTATGTATTAACACATTAATACATTAAATGTTTTATTCATTAATACATATACTGGGTGTTATTTAAACGGTTAGCAAAGTATTCGTATTTTGTTAGCAAAAAAATGCTAGTTGGGCAGCAAAAAAGCTAGTTGGACAGCAACTTATGGTCAGCAAATATTTCTAAATCAGTCTGCAACTTATATAATCCTGAACAGCAGTCTTATGCCGCTCCCCCCTTCCGTGACCGGCCCTCCCTACGCTGCGCTTCGCTCGGGAAAAAAAATAACTTAACCTAACCAACAGTAAGAATTTCTTATGCTGACCGATTGTATAATTCTGCTGACCAAATAATAATTTTGCTGACCAAACATTTATTTTGTAATAACAATTAATATTTTCCTATACATATTACTCAGTAAAACCGTAACGATATCGTAGGCTCGTTTGACGGCTCAATAAAAAAAATATTGAATAATAACAAAAATAATTTAAATAATGTTAATAAATACATTTTCGATACCTATCGAAAATGTATTTATTAACTTGCTGCAAAGTGCCTTTAATATAATTTATGTATCTTTCATTACAGATGCGATCGGTGTCCACTATGCAGGGGTGAAATAGAGAAGTCTATGCACATCTTCCTGCCGGTGGAATACCAGATGACCACCGGCGTCATCATCAAGTGAAGCAGCCAGACTGATCGTTGATGGCTCAAACTGAAGACCGCTCCGCCCGACTCGTGTGAATCAGTCCTTATCGGGCCGCCATCTTGGCTGAACGGGGTGGATGTCGTGAACATGAAAAAAAACATTGGAAGTGACGTGACAATAATTTGTTCGATGGTTGTTCGATATCAATTTTTTTAATATCGACTATCGAGAAAGGGTTCGCGTGATGTATGTATCTGTTGGATTTTGGAATATTGTACTGGGAAAGAATCGAAGTGCCCTTATTATGCAGACTGCAAGTTCGTGTGTGTGAATGTCTAGTCAACATTGTGACTCTATAAAATAAAACCATGCATTTGTTTTTTCTCTAAGTAATTGAAATATTGGTATTATAATTGATAAGGACCAACTTTATTTTTTTGTTTTTTTTTTTGCATTCCAAAGTAACAAATCTGGAAAGTTCTCATTGGTACTTATCTATTTGGATACTGAGTCGATTATTAACTAACTGCCTTTGTTGATTTCGATTGGAAAAAGAAGTACCATTTAATAATAATAATAAGTTAAGTGATCCCTTCGTTTTAGAAGGGTGTATGCGTATCGGTCATGTTGTGATAACTGATAATACTAAATTACGTAAGGTTAAACAAAAGAGTCTTCAAGTTATGTCCTCATAATAATTAATAAGCAAATTGTGCATTTTCTTTAAATTTCCTGCCTTTATCCGAAAACAATTTAAATATTATGTTTCTATTTTTTTTAATCTTTAACAATATTTTGGTGTACCTATAATAACATTCTAAGTTATGAGTAAGACCCGGTCTGTAAGATGTCAACCTTTAACATAAAAATTAAGAAAACAAATACTTATCAAAAGATAATAAAAGAATATGCTATAATTATTCAGTTGTTTAATTTCAAACTACGTTTTTATACAAACTTAAACTTTCGCGTTCTATTTTAATCAAAGGTAGATTAATGCAAACTACTTTAGTATAGGTATCATAGAATCACAGCCTTTATACTCGATGTTTCGATCGACTCACCGACCCGTGACCACGATCGGAAAAACTGAGAAACGTCGGGCATAGAGGTATTATGATACCTATACCAAGTAACTAGGGAAATGGCGCCTCTGTTCGACACTCTCACTGAGCAAGTAATAACTAAATAAAACAATTTTGAACAAAAAGAAACTGACTTCAAAAAACAGGAAAATAAAAAAAGTAAAAACAGCTCTAAAAAGATAAAGAAATAATATTGATATGGACACTCAATATTATTCGTCTTCGTCGCCAATAAATAACAAAGATTGAAATTTTACGGGATGACAGCCTGGAAAGGTCTGTATTCAGTTGTTGCTAAAGACTAAAATCAGTTGCTGACCCATATTTTAACGATTAAAGGAAACAAAATAACACTGGTGGCCACTACCCTTGCGTTAATCCCCGTCCCGTAATAAACCTTACATTTTAATACTTTGTGCCTTTATTTCGCTAATAGCGCCCGAAAAAGGTATATGATGATGATGGAGCAGGTTAAATGCGCAGGGCATATTTAGGTGCACAAACGTACGCGCTTACGCATGTGCACACGCTCGTCGTCCCTCCCCTCGATCTAGTGGAACGGAAGACCGCTACGACTAGTAGAGGGTTTGGATGATGTATCTGGCCGACACGGTAGCAATTATGCTGACTATCGCCGCCCTCTAGGCCATAAAGAAGGTATAATAAATCTTGGATAAGGCCATGTTCTGAGATAGTGATATTAAATTTTTTAAAAGTGTGCTAAGAAGAGTTCATTTTTCAATTACAAAAAAATGAAAGTGGCCGTTTTGCGAAAAGTTTTCTCTTTCATAATCCTGAAAAGTGTCAGTAAATGACGATAGGCTATGTATGCATTTGTGATCATAATGCAAGAAAATCTCGATCAATTAGTCTAATTGTCATACTTAATGCAGGCTTTAGCATTATTATCATGGTCATGGTTTCAGCTTGGTAGAAATAATGACATGATTTAGAAGAATTGGACTTTGAACCCTTAGTTTGAACCTGTATTCTTCATAAAAATTGCGAAGTACTTTGTTGAGTTGTCAAAGTAGTCTGTGGATGTGGATAGGTCTAGCAGATTAGCATGTAATGACGGCAAAGCCCGCTAGATGGCTTTTATGTGTAATTGAAAAAAAACTTTTTTACTACACTTGTATTGTATTTTGTGTTTTTTGTTTAATTTAAAGATAAATCTTGATTACTTTCTTACTTTATTGATTATACAGCACAATAACATTGGTTGTACAATTTCTATCCCTTTGCTTATTATAAAAACTACTTTATAACTACAATTATTTTTGTCTATGCTTATCAGTGTGACCAGTTATTTTAGTAGTTCCTACAAATAATGGAGAAAACTAAGCAGCTGCTTTGTTGACGTTTTCTTCGCATCTGAAATCTGCTTACACAATTAAATTAGGATTTTATTGAATTTCGTCATTTTAAATGTAAATTGTAAGTAAAACACTAGAAAAACATATTCTTTAAAAATATTAAATTCATCGTTCATAAAGTTTAATACCAATTATCTTAAAACAAATAGAAAAGGACATTCATCATGTAATGGACCCTTCATATAGGAAGTAGTTGTTGTGTACTGTGTAGTACTTGGTGGTAAGCATTGCCGTAGACCTACCTAGCAAGAACTTCTGTAGAAATCGTCGCCAATTGCTAAGGTTAAGTAACTTTCGCAAAGGCCAGTAATCATGGGTAAACAAAAATGTATCATCTCGAGCTCCTCCGTGCTTCGAAAGACACGTAAAGTCGTTTGTCTCGGCTGCATTAGCATTCGTTACCAACCACCAATCCACACCTTGCCCGCGTGGTGGTTTATGTCCTATTATCACTATCCATCCATAGGGAAGCCTCGTGCAACAACAGTGGGGATATAAAATAATGTGGTGATGATAAATTTCCATACAAAATTCCTATTTGACACTACAATACAAAAGAAATAATTGTTTGTGCGTGCTAGGCCCACAGGAGATACGACTTTACGGCGTATGTAGGCACTTTTACTTTTAGACACTGTAGTATGTGTCGTATGAAATAAAAATTCGCAGGAGTCACGTACCCTCTGTGTACACAAACATAAGCGATCGATCCTCTAAATGCCACAGAATACCCTAAACAGGCACACTAGTATAGGCCCAAGACACCGTAGGTACTCGTAGAACAAGGGTACGACGAGCCGTTTCACACGCGCTCTATACCAGGTACAGACATATACCTGGGTGCTTCTCCCGACCCCCACGACTCGGTCAACCCGAGCCGAGGTCTGAGCCCTTAGAGGCACCCGCCGTGTACCGCTCCCTGATCCAATCCGAGCTCTCGGAGAATATAGTAGGGCACGGGGACTCGCACTAGTGACTGATGCCGTTCCGTCTAGAAAACCTCTGACGGTGCTTTGTTTCACATGGAACCCCTAAAGCTTTTCACCACCTTCAAAAAAGCCCGGTGAAGCTAAAAATGTCGTTTGAGGCAATCAGCGAACTATAAAAAAATTATTTCATCTAGGATAGACAAAAATCCCAGAACCCATATCAATACACAAGACTGCTTAGCATCCTGGGGGCCTACCACCTAACTCTATCGCCATCGCTCTCGCTATCACGCTTTATAGTTTATGGCGTCATCTTGTCATTTCGAAAGCGATATTATAGCTTTCGATATTGTTTTTATATATTAGGCGGTTGGGGGGCTGGTGAAGTAAGTATGTAATGTAACCGTATGTAAAGTAATTTTTAATTCTGTCTGTGAATTTTCTACTGCAGAAAGACAGACGTAATTTTTTGTATTTGTATTAACGCAAGGTTTCCGGCTTACCGTTGTGATAAAATTGAAGGAAATAGGTATTATCCATCATCCATCAACCAAATAATCAACTCATTTGGATTTAGTCTTTGAATAAATAATAATTGACCCTGCTATGACATATCATACATACCTCAGGCATACCTGATAGCCTGATATAGCAAAATCCCAGTCTTTCCCATAACGAAGATCATACAAAAGGATCATACAGAATTACCACTGAATGTATGAAAGTCAATACGACATAAAACTAAAAGAAAAATACACATTTCAATGCATATAGCTTCATGTTTTAATATAGACATCAAAGAGGTAAACTTAAAAATGATTTATATTATTTCGAGGAGATTCTAGCCACTTCTCACGATACATGGTCCCATCTTAAGTGTATATACATATGATAATTCTCACTGATGAGCGTTCACGAGATTGTCTCGGACAACTCTAGCAGTATCTTTCATCTCTTTTCATGTTCTTTTTGTTTGTAGTTTAATTATTATATGACTCAAGTTGATTTCACAATGTATCTGGATTGAGTCGGCATGAAATCTGTTATCGTTATGCAACACTGTGTTGTGTAGTTGGTTTGGCTCAAAATTTGTCAGCCAAAATGGAAACCGCTTCGGGTGGCGGCCGGCGGCTAATTTTCTTGGCAAAAAATATTATATTTCCGAAGCGGTAAAAATCTGATATCAGTTAACTGCTGATATCTGATATCATTACATTAGTTTTACATATAATTATGTTACCATGACAATCTAACATACTTTATTTAATGAAATTATTTAATTTTCTTATAAGCCGTTTATGTTTTCACACTTTCTGTACTAAGAATCTCCCATGTTGGAAGAATCATATTTGCAGCTGGTAACATTTTTTGTTAACTCGTATGATCGCACGCAAGATGGCTACCGATTTATGTGAATGCAAGGACATGTAGCAAAGTGCTATCTGTTTCAAGTGATATTCCCTGTATATTTGTGATAGTAACGTTTTAAAATATTGTCCTGTTTTTGTGTTTGTGTATATAATCGGTTATTGTGCAATATGTTATGAGTTATCGATGGTTATACGGTCATTTGTGCAATATTGCGTTGGATGCCTTATAAAATGTTCAGTGTTGAATTGTGATTATTTATGCAGTGATATCCCATTTTGGATCGCAATGAGCGCTGTTGTTGGATGATACCTGTTATTTTATGTGAGTACATATTTTTTTACGTATCAGTTCATGAATTTACAGCTTGTAATGTGACGTTAAAAGGTTGTCGTCACTTGTAACCTATTTGACTATATCGGGGGTTTGCAGTGGCGTGGCTGCTTTAAACTGGCGCCGGAAAGCCGGCTTCAACGTATTACAAGCAGCTGTTAGTTTCTCACGCGTTACATATTCGAGTTTCGTCGGCTACCACGTAGTATCAAAGATATCCAGGCCTAAACTATGATTTGTTGTTTTGTAAAGAACAGATGTTCTGCATTGTGATCAAATCTTGTTAAAGCCACTGGTTTCCCGCACAAACAGAAGTATTACTCAAGATTTTTGTAAACAATTAAAACATTATAGGTTAGTTTCGGTGTCCAATAAAAAACGAATCGATCAAGCAAACAGGTTTCTCAAGAAGGTACATACCTTTTGTATTTTATTTCTTTTAAGCCAGCTATAGCTATAGATTCTCAATACAAAATAAATTTATTAAAATACTTATGTCCCAAAACTGCTGACTTATAATACAAATCCTTTATGATTGAAACTAACATTTGTGTACTAGGTAATAACTGATTATTTATAAATATCGTAAGGCAGTTGCAATGAAATGACTGAAATGCCACATAAATTTTTATTGGATGCTGATTTAAACTAGCTTATTTTTTGTTGTAATTTATTGCAATATTGACAGGATTAGGTATAGTAGGTACAGACAATAGGTTATTATACCATCCTACACAAATACTAAGAATGTACATTAAATGCAATAAAATATTTAACATATACTTAAATTGTAGGTTGTGTAGTAATTTATTTGTATGTCATATGCATAAAATCACAAAAATTGGCAAGCTACTGCTATTTAAAAACCTTTGTTCATAATCTACATGTAGTATAATAATATGTTTTAATACTATAAATTCAACCATCATCAATCAATTATTAACAGACTGACATAGACTTTAAGAAAAATGTAAGCTAAGCATCCTTACTATAAATTTTAAATTTAGAAAGTATAATATTCAAAACGATAGACGGTATTTAAAAAATATATCTTAAAAACTTTAGCCCTTGCTATTCCCATGATTGTATAAACAGCCTTGAAGGCTGTATTAATAATCATATTCATTCATTTAATATAATATATTTGTGTGATTTATTCTTTAGTCAACTTACCTTCCATTTGAGGGAATAAAGCATCAACAATAAAACAATAAAGCATCACGTAACACCTTTTGCTGCACAATACCAAAAAGTGCTCAAAACACTATTCATTAGGAAATTTTGAATTTATATTTTGTGTAAACGTTTTGTAGGTATGGTTGTTTGTTTTTTGGTGCTAATATAATAGAACCTTTATCTTAATAACTGTAGTGATACCTAATAAAAAAATAAGGTGCCAAGTATGTATTGGTATCAATACAAATACTTTTTAGTCAGCTTCAAAAAATACCTTTATTCCAAGCTCTTTTTGATACAGTGGAAAAAGCGTTGCCACATGCCACCATGTCTGTGGGTATACATCTGGATAACTATGTGCTCTCTTCTTCCTGTTTAAGTGGTTCTAAATTGATTGGAATGGATTGAAATGGGTTCTAAACATTATTGCTAGGGTTGCTAGGCCTAGAAGTGCGACTGCTTCCAGGCTTTCGGTGTATTACAATGCATGCTACCAGGTTAGATAGTACCAGTTTTTTTGAGCCCAGTCTTCCTGTCCTTCTATGCATTGTTCCAGCAAATTTTTATATTAGCAATGTGGATTGTGGATGTGGATTTTGAAATGTGAATTTTGGATTGTGGGTCTTGGATGAAATTAAGAAATTTGCTGGATGTGGATTGTGGGTCCCACAAGCAGCTGGTCCTTGTTGTATTGCTGTGTTTGTAAGGATGTGAGATCCAGTAAAATTTCTAAGCAATTAGACAATAAATTACCAAGTTTATTAAGAATTTGCAATGCATCCTATACCTATATACCTTTGGTGTGGTGATCGTCCATCCATAGGCTGCAGTGGCCTTTAGACAGATAGTATGCTTGCTTCCAATTCTATAATTATATACAGGGTGACTGGTACATGACCCGCCATAGCAAATTACCATATGGAGGAGGTCATTTGCTAACTATTGACACTTACTTTCCTTAACTAAAGTTCTATAGTTTTAGAGGTGGTAAATTTTTAATTTTTTAAGATTTTCTCAAATTTTGACCTAAAAGCTGTTGTAACTATTTTTTTCAACATCCTGATAAATTTTCTTTGTTTTTTGGTGGCACTTACACATTTGTGATCAAATTACGTCGCAACTTTGCTCAATCAAGGATGAAAAAGATATTACGCAAGAAAAAAGAGAAATCCTGTCTCCTAAACTATAAAACTTAAGTTAGGAAAGCTAAGCTACAATAGTTAGCAAATCTACGCTATGGCGGGTCATGTACCAGTCACCCTGTTTATGTACACACGCCTGCACATCAGACTACCACAAACTGTCAAATTTCCTCAATAGACTTTGAACTTTATGTTTAGGGCATATGGTTGAACATTTATTCAAGAAATTTGACAGTTTTGGACAGGTTGATGTGCAGGGCTCTGTACCTAAAAAAATCCAATTTTTTAATTATTTAAGTTGTAATTTTGCTGGACCTTAGTATCTCCTTTATAAGCTACTGGTATTATTTATAAAAACTGCAAATTGTGATCATTGCCTTGTATGAGAAGCAGTGATTTTGAATTATCAATAACTAAAAACTTTGTATGCCATTTAATAGATAATATAATTGTCTTTACTACAGCAGAAATAAGCGTTGTTCTGCAAGGAATAAAAAAATATAAAACTAAATGAGTAAAACTTTAATGTTTTTTATTAAATACTTATTTTTTCGAGATATTTTTAGTGTTCAATTATATCTATTTTCTGTTCTCTTTACGCCTCTTCCTCACCGGATCGGTACATTTTCGTTTCGGTACCGCCTCTGCACCGAATCTGTACAGTTTGTTTACCGAACGCATGTAATCAAATAAGAGATTTTAGACAATAATTAATACCAAGCGCATACGCGCACCTCTGCACAGAATCTGTACAGAGCGGCCGGCCTCCCCCGTCTCACCCCCGCCAGCTCCGCCGCGCGCCTCGCTCACAACTCACCAGTCATGTTGACGCGACTATACAATAATATACCAAAAACATCCAGAGCCTGTCAGGAAATGTTTACCAGCAGAAAATCTGTACAGATTCGGTGCAGATGCGGTACCGAAACATAAAACGTACCGATCCGGTCAGGAAGAGGCCTTACTGTAATTATCTGTACCTTTTTTTTATGGTTACTGGATGATGCTAATATCTAGAAGGAGGTAGCACCAGAAAACGCCGCCTGTAGGGTAATTTACTACTAAGGCCTCCAACGCCCACCTAAAATTGTCACTATAAAGAGTAACCCGTTTTAAACACGTTCCGCCTTTATAATAAAATTGTGGATTCATCAAACGATTTAAGAATCAGGCAAAAAAAAATTGCCCTGGGTCGATGGCACAGGTTTGGAGGTATTGAACCGCGATGGTGTCAAGCGTGGTCGGAATTCTGCTATTTTAAAACGTGTAAAATCGTGTCTCAATGGCCTGAATGGTTCCAATATTTCTTGTACACTCCTACAATAGTAATGTCAAAATCAGGTCATTTTTTTATACTTAGCTCGGCAAATGACTTCACTCCACCTGATGTTAAGTGGAAACGGAGTCCAGACGCAAGAACAACAGCGTGAAAACAAAGCAAAGCAATGAATATTTCCAAGTGGAAGCATATCATTGATGTGCATAAGTAACAGTGGGGGATACAACGGAACCCTGAGGGACACCGGCGTTCACTGACATGAACCACGATGCGCGGACGCGCTTCGCTAAGGGTTGTTCTAGGTAGCGGATAAGCTGTTTGTTCAGAATCCGCTCCATGACTTTACATAAAACTGAAGTAACGGCTATTGGGCGGTAGTTAGTCGGATCTGACCGATCTCCTTTTTTTGGAACCGGTTGCACATTAGCAACCAAGCTCAAAGATTCCGTAGGTATATCTCCCCCCCGCCCCCCTCGTCCAGCTGGTAGTAGCTGAAATAAGTATTAAAGTTTACGTTCATTCGAATTTTTTGCACGCAAGTCTATGTCCAGCAGTGGACTAATGTAGGTGGATGATGATGATAATGAAGTGTAGTCAGTACTACCTATACCGATAACTTGGAAATCGTAAAACCATTTATAATTACTTCTTACTTACTTACTCCGATGGCTCAGCGAGTCAAAGTGAGTGTTGGCCTCCGACACAAGGTGACGCCACTGCTCCCTGTTTTGCGCGACCTCTAGTCGCTGGTTTAAAAAAAGATAAAAAAAAAATTAACATACATACATACATATAATCACGCCTCTTTCCCGTCCCTACGGGAAAAAGCAATGAAAGAAGTGGTCACTGCCTACCCCTGTAGGCAGAGACCACTTCTTTCCACTTGCTATGATCCTTACATAAAAAGCATTAAAATCATCCTAATTAAAAGTATGAGAGGAGTGCGTTTCAGTAGGCAATTGTTACGCGTCTACACCTGCATGCACTCCACCTGGTCGGCCGGACCCCTCGCCGACCCCTATTACTCCCAGTCGCAGGATAAACAATTCGATGCACTCGTTTTTCACATCAGTTCATTTCCAATTTCACTCTTGCCATACCTACTAACTGCCGATACATCTTGAACCGTAAAACACTGCATTATAAAGTCTGTTGTTTATGAATGACGATGTTACAGGGTACGTCACATGTGTGTCCACTTCCGTTCAAAATGACGATTCACGTTTTGCAGTGAAAATTCTTGCTATCGATAACAACAGGCAGCTATTAAAATATGAATTAGATAGGTAGGTAGTTTGCCTAGTTACACGAAGTTAGTCTTGAATTGAGTCACGACATCACTGATTTCTTAGTACCTAAATATGTTTGAAAAATTACCACCCAATTCGTTTAAGATCCTACAATTTATAAAAAAAAAATTGTTCGAAATAAAACACTTATGAATGTCACTACGCTATCGGTTCGTTGTACCATTAATACGTTTTAATCTTTCGTGTTAACGTTGCTTTATAAATAATAAGTGTATAATATATATAATATGTGTATATATAATATAACTATAATATCACAGATTAATAGAGTTGCCATAACTTCTAGGAACCAATACGGGACGTTTTTTCTTCCGATGCCTAAAACCCGACACGCGGCCTTTCAACTACACTATACATAGCATGCATGTGTTTGTGTACATAGTAATCTCAACTGTATCCACCACCATCATAATTTGCTTTGTCTCTTGTAATATGGACTTCACTTCAAGCACCGTGATCTTAGATTTTTCAACTTTTCTTATTTGAGATTCAAACGTATTGAGCTGTGAATGCAAGAAGCAAAAATACGCTTCACTGATAAGATCTTCAAAAAAATCTAGAATTTGTTGAAATACGGGACGGAACAGACCCGTATATACGGGACGTATAGCAACCCTACAGATTAAGCGATGATGTTTAATTCTCACGTTTGTTTCTCATATTTCCTGATGTTTGAGCTATAGGGCTCAGCAGCATAGGCTAGGCCGAGGAGGGAATAATATAATTAATTACAAAAACACAAATGTTTAAAAATTTTCCACGAGCAGGATTTGAACCTGCACCCTTTTTACATACCGGGTCAGATGCTCTCCCAATTGAGTTATCGTGGTTCTAACCAGCCCGCCGAAATTATTCAACACTAAATATTTATAAAATACAGTGAAAAAATTAAACGCCCACCCGACCCAGCCAGGAATCGAACCTGGGTCTTCCGCAATCCAGAATTCGTCCTGCGGAATTCTGGGTCTTCGGCAATTTTTTCACTGTATTTTATAAAATTTTATAAATATTTAATTTAGCTTCAGTGCAGCAATTAGCATATAAAAATAAAAAGTAAAATTTATTCAACACTATTTACTTTTTTAATTTGAAATCCAAAGGCGCCCATTCATTGTCAATAAGTACCGTCACTGATATCCGATCATAATATTTTTACAAATACTATAGATCAGTTAAGAAGTAGGCAAGCTATTTATAAAATGTTTTTGTTTTGTTTATATAATTTTAACGCAAATTTTGTTGCGAAACAATTACATACCGCTATGTCAGAAGGGTGCAGGTTCAAATCCTGCTCGTGGAAATTTTTTCAACATTTGTGTTTTGTAATTGTTTCACAACAAAATTTGCGTTAAAAAAATGAACAAAACAAAAACATTGAATATAATTAATTTCAATGTACCAATAGTTTTCTAGTAAACTTATAATTTAATGAATAATTTGTTTCGATGTCTGTACCAACATGAACAGCCTATTCTTAAAATCACCTCCATAACAGTTATTTCGTACACATAGCCCTTTGTTTTAGGGTGAACCGGTGGGGAAGGTATTATACATTGTTTGATATGAAGACCGCCATCACTAGCATTAATATAGCGAATGGGGCGATTCATCAAACCGCGACACTGACGGATTAACGACCGGAGATCCGCTCGCGCGGCCATGAGATTCGCGGCGAGTTGCCGGTTCGCGTATCAGGAAAAAAAGGGCAGGTCTAACACTGAAAACCTCCTTTTTTTACGGATAGTTCTTTATTGTTGTCTTCGCCTGACGTTGTCGACGATAGTAGATAACTTTATTGTTGTCTTCGCCTGACGCTGGGTCGCGTGACCTGCCAGTATTTTAAAGGTAACTGAGGTCGTACCACAGAATAACTAATTGTACTATCGTGTCGTACATCAACCGTCTCGGAAAATCTAGGAACGCAGACTAGCTTACCTAATGTGTGTGTGCGTGTGCGTGTGTGTGTGTGTGTGTGCGCGTGTGCGTGTGCGTGTGCGTGTGTGTGTGCGTGTGTGTTACATGTTTGTGTACTCGGTTTGGTTAGGGCTTGTTTGCCTGGCTAGCTGGCTGGCCACCATCAATGTTAGCCTAGCAGTAGTTGAGAAATCCGGGTGAAGTGCGCTTCGTCTTCAAAAATGCCTCTGACCTGCATTTTGAAAAATCCGCTTGAACAAATTGTTTTCATTTGAAGAAACCGTTGATGAATAATTCTACTCTACTCTATAACCCCCTTGTTTCAGAGTTCTTTCTTTCTAAAACCGACATTTTCATAAATTCTCCTTGTATTCCAAAGGAATCTCCTTTGAAAAAACGCATATTCAGTGATATTTCGTTCAAATTGGGATGCACGCTCTTAACAAGTCAGTCAGTAAGGACGATGTGATGTAATCCACCAAATTATAAAGTTTTTTTCTATTCTATTTCTATTTGAAAACTTTTCTTTTTTCTTTCACGTTACATACTTGTAAGATAAATGTATGTAATGTGTAAGTTCAATAGTGTTATGAAAACTAAACAGTTCAGTGACAGAACGTAATATAAGGTAATTAATGCCCTATGCTGGTGTTATATTTGTTTAAATGGACGTGAAGATTTTACGTGATAATCATCTTAATAAAAACACTTCGTCCATAATCGTAAACGTTAATTATTCTTATGCTCTCAAGAAAATGTGTTGGCATAGGTAATAACTGAATTTATAAAATTATCATAAAATTAGATTTCGGTGCAATGAAAAGGTGTTATGATTTTTAATTACTGAATTTAAAATGTTTGCTGTGGTTTGGAAATAACTTTCTGTTTTTGTTGTGGAATTAATGTTTTAATAATCTATTAAACGATAATCAGACTATATAGGCTAATTATCATAGTAAACGTTGATAAATTTAAATTGCACTTCAATACGATACTATACTTTATTATTATCGTTGATCGAAAAACTAATTAAACTTGATTGTTCATCGGATTCGGCAAATAAATTACGCTATTTGTATACCGCGTTAATCACAATGTACCTATTATAAATAAAGTCCTATAAAATAAATTACCTGTCACGACGCTTATCTGATTTGACATTATTTCAAAGAGGTATAATGTATGTTTGAATGTAGACACCTATACAACTACTTTACCGATTCTATATAATATTTGACTTATAGAAAGCTTGCACTATCCCTGAGTGATATATGCTACATTTTGTCCAAGTAGAGCATCATATTTCTTTCTTTAGGAATTCACGAAACACCAACGCGGGCGAAACTGTGTGGGCGAAAACTATATATTTTTTTATGAATAAAAAATGTTGTATTATTTATTTAATAACAATTTAAGTACATTATATTTTAACAGGGCGTATCCCTGATTAAATATTACCATAACACTAATTAAGAAGGTAAAGTAGCCTATAACTGTCCCACTGCCATCCATCCAAAAGCCTCCATCATTGAAATTGAAGTCATCACTATAATTGATGGGTAATGGCTTAATCGACACCCTTGCCAGATGCGGGTTGGTGATCACAAACCCGGGCTATGTATCGAAACATCCAAAACACACTGCTCGACTTGGAAATTGAATCCGGATATTGGGTCGAGCGTTTTCCCACTCGGCCACCGAGGTACCTACTCGGTTACGGTGTAAGTACCTACTTTAAACTTGATTACATGACTTGTTTATTTTAAATCAAGCCAAAGGTTACATACAATTACTTTTTACAAAGGTTAGCTTAGCTCTCTTTCTCGAGTTCTTATTTGATGAACAAAAACTGTGTTCGTGATTATTTGTCACCTCACCGATGAGGATGAGGATCCTTGCGGGCCAGTAAAGTAAACCAGTAGGCCAGTGAATAAACTTTACTCGAGGTTCCTCTTTTATTTATTTAGCTAAAGACAAAGTTTTTGCATTGTTTTATTTGAGAAATCATGTACGGCCAAATTACGCAACCGATTTTAAAAGTAATTTTGAAGCTTATTGTAAAGCCTTAAGTTGAAAAACAAACCTGACATTTGATTGATAAAGAAAAACCAGCGAAACAAACTTTTGGGGAGTTTGATTTTAATGAAATCATTGTCCAGGGAATTTGTTACTTATAGGCAATTGTTTGAAATATTCTTTACCTAAACATGTTGCCAAGGTTTGTGGTTGACAGAACACACTATCAAAAAGTATTTAAATTACGTCTGATTAGACAAAAATGGGTAAACAATGCAAAACTAATAGTAAAAAACTAATAACGTTTCGCAACCTATTTCTTTAACCAATTCATCTTTTATTTACCCATCTTAGTTACCGTCATTATTTAAATGAACTAAACATACCGCTAGGATACGACCTTCAAGTACATTCCTAGTTCAAGAGCTGAATAGCTTATTAAACACTACTTAATCCGTCGTATAGCAACCGCACGTCACAATCTATCTTGGTCATTAGAGCGGACCACACCTCTATCAGGAGTGAATCCTTTCATGCCTTCAAGTACATTCCTAGTACATGAGCTTAACAACTCAAAACACGTTTTCACTTTTCAGTAGTATAGCAACCGTACATCACAAATTATCTTGGTCATTAGAGCGGACCACACCTCCATCACGAGTAAATTCTGTCATGCCTTCAATTATATTACTAAAGCACGAGCTAAATATCTCAAAACACTTTTTACTTTTCACTCGTATAGCAACCGTACATCGCAAATCATCTCGGTCATTAGAGCGGACCACACCTCCACCGCGAGTGTACCTATCGTTTAATTTTTATTACCATCACTATAATTGAAAGATACAGTGATTGTCGTGACGGGCGCCGGGCGTGCGTATTCTATTTTCGCTATTGGTTACGAATTCGTGTGTACTGAATCTGATTGACCTTAGCTATGAAATGTCGTGTGGCACCTCTGTTGTTGCTAGGTATGTCATCGGATATTGGGATGCTGAAAGAAATAGCCATCGACGAGTTTTTAGTATGAAGTCCCCGTCGAACGGTATGCGAGGTATTGGCGCAGTTTTACATCCGAGTCGAGTTCCTAGCTAGACCTAAGAGATAGCCTAGGGTTCTCTGAATTGAATACGAGAATCACCAAGTATTAAAACTAGCCAAAGAATGCAATGTAATGTGTCATGTATGTTACTTTTGTAAAGAAAAATAATTATATATAACGGCGAAGGTGACTCTCTGTCGTTATTCTCAGCCATAGTTATTGCTTATTAGGTGGGCGTTCGTAGGGTAGTGTTGGTTTCAATAATAAAACTCAATACGATTGAAGTACTGTGCAATTAATCACTGTAGGCACTATACAAATTATAACCACTTATAACTAAGAAACCGAATAGGACGCGCGACAGTTTCTACACGTATTGCCTGTACGGCTGCCACCACAAGACTGAGCGCCGCTCTGTCTAGCCGCCACGTAGTAGACTCCGTCGAGCGCCGACAGGTGGCGCTGGCGTCCGTCTCAGCGTCATTGCCGACACGGCCATCCTGCTTGTACACGTCCTCGTGTGTTAATCTGTAACCAAATACAAACAGGGAGTATCTGTTTACTACGGTCCACCTGGACCACTTTTTGTTTATAGCGTCTCGGAAGTAAATAAACCTTGAAAGCCTTCTAACATTTTTATTTTAACAAACTTTACACAAGATTTCAATCACTATTCTAGTACCAGGTAACTTAATTAAACAGCTATGAACACAGATTACTTACTAAGCCGATAAGGTAGCTAACTACAATCTAACTAACCGTAGTTAGTACTAACTAAAGCCATTGGGAAAGAAAATAACCTATTTACACCAAGCTTAATAACATCATCTTTTAAGTACCTACACAGAAGTAGCCAGGGCCGTGTATCATGATCGTTCATTTAAACACTTTAATAATGACACTCGCCAATAAATCTGCAGGATACTCGAGTACCTCTATTCACGACGGCTCTCACAGTAATCGCCATGATTACTCAAATTGTACCACTCTGTACACTCACAACACCATGTGTATCACCCATTGACTACACACTACGGTCTACCAAGACCACGACCTCTGCCCGAGCCAAACGCACACCGCGCACCCACGGACTACTTAGGTTTCCCCAAGAGACACCGATTTCTACCGGGCTACGACTACGTAATGACTTTAGGTACGGTCGACACATCTACAGCCCAAGAGCCCACTCGAGTTTCCATCAGCACAAAAGTTTAATCATCACCACGACTGTGATCAGCATGTACCTCAACTTCAACCTCGACTGGTACATGACCCTCTGGCATCCTTCTCAACCGATCATGTGCGTACTTGTAAGTACGGTTAGAATTTAATGCTTTCAACGTATAACGATCACCTTCCAGTACTTCAATAATTTTAAACGGGCCTTTATATTTAGGGTCTAACTTAGTTTGATTACGCTCTTCGTTCTCTAGCAATACGAAATCATCGACCGCAAACTTCTTAATTGTTGCCTTTGTACTGTCGAAACGAGCTTTATCATATGCCGCGGACTTTTGAATATTCTGAGATGCTGCTTCGCGAATCTCTTCAATGTCAATTTCAGAATCTATACCACTACACATAAGCGATAATGGTCGTGCGACTTTGCCAATCAAAAGCTCAAGAGGGGAAGCTTTTGTGACGCGATTCATAGTGCAATTAATTGCCAGTTGGACCTCACCTAACGCGTCCTGCCATGACTTGTCCCCACAAGTCTCTACCGCTGTTAACATCCCTTTCAAAACACTCATAACGCGCTCTACCTGGCCGTTTGCTCGTGAGGAGCCAGTCGCTATAAGGTGCAATTTGATATTTTTGTCATTACAAAAATCGCGAAACTCTTTACTAGCAAAGCATCTGCCTTGATCTGCTATGATACGAGTTGGAGCACCAAAGAGAGCTACACTTTTAGTTACTGCGCTAATACTACTCTTAGAGTCTATGTTAGCCGTATGGAAAAGGAGAACATATTTTGTGAACGCGTCTATAAGGACAAAAACGTACTCTTTGTTGTCATTTTTACCGCTTAATTTACCTGTTGCATCTATATGCACTGTGTGCCATGGGATGGTCACTTTGGGTATCGGGTGGAGTTCAGCTTGGACTTTGCCGGAATGGGATTTCGCTACTTTACATGTGACACAACTTTCAACGAACTTTTTGACATACTGAGCCATTCCCGGAAACCAATAAAAATCAAAGAGCTTTTCACGAGTCTTATCAACACCACGGTGGATAAGGGAATCATGAAAGTTATTAACGACAGACCACCTTAGCGCGCGGGGTAAGTAAGGTAAGCATTTAGACCTACCATTGCGTTGGATCTTGCGATTAAGTACACCGGAGCGTAACACGTAAGTTTTAGCAACCTGATCGTTTATTTGACCACTCTCTAAGTCGCTAATAATCTTAGTGATCTCTACATCACGTTGCTGTTCCGCCTGAAGCCAGTTGGTGGAGAGTTCAGCAATGTCGATACGCTTTTGCTCTACTTGGGGGTCAAATGACTTTGGTTTAGATGGAAGTGGGTTTCGGGAAAAGAAATCCACGTGACACATTCGTTTGCCCTCTCTATAGACCACACTGAAGTCAAATGATTGGAGGAATGCCCACCATCTGTGAGCCCTAGGAGTCAAATCATGTTTAGTTTGGGAAGATTTTAACGAATTACAATCTGTAACAACGGTGAACTTCCTGCCGTGAAGATATTGGCGAAAATGTTTGATAGAGTTCACTACTGCAAGTGTCTCTAATTCATAAGAGTGATATTTACTCTCGGCAGAAGAGGTTCGTTTGCTAAAGTAGGCTACGACACGACGCTTGCCATCAATAATTTGAAATAAAATAGCTCCGTAACCTAAGCTGCTAGCGTCGGTGTGAAGCTCTACATCATGCTTAGGGTCATAAATCATTAAGATAGGGTCACTAGTCAAAATTGAGATGACATTTTGACGTATGACTTCATGTTCCTGTCTCCATGCCAAATCTCCTTTGAGAGAAGTGAGCCTGTACAAAGGAGCCATCATACGAGAGAAATTTTGGATAAATTGGCGGAAATATGAAGCTAAGCCTATAAACTGTCTAAGCTGTGAGACTGTCTGTGGAGGTGGCAAAGCTGTTAACGCCTCTACTTTCCTACGATTAGGTTTTACTTGGCCTGCCTCTACTTCAAATCCCAGAAACTCTACCTTCTTTTTAAGGAAGGAGCATTTCTTGAGGTTTAAAGAGAAACCAGCCTTTGTTAAAGCCTCTAAAACTACGTTAAGCCTCTCCAAACCAGTCTCTACATCTTGCGACACGATCAACGCGTCATCAACGTAGGATATGACATAATCATAAGCTAGGTCACCTAGAGCATTCATAACGGCTCGCTGGAATACAGAAATTGCGTTCTTTAAACCAAAGGGCATGGTCAAGTACTCATACTGGCCTTCCGGCGTTATGAAGGCAGTGGTCTCTACTGACTCTACATTTACTGGAATCAAATGAAAACCACTTGCACAGTCTAATTGGGAGAAGTAGTTGGCTCCACTGAGACGCGAAATTTGATCGGAGATCAACGGAAGAGGATAACGGTCCGAGACAGTGTTATTATTTAATTCGCGGTAATCAATACACATACGGTGTGAGCCATCTCGCTTTTTCACTAAAAGGGCAGGGCTTGCAAATGGAGAACAGCTAGGTCTGATAATGTTCGCATCTAACAACTCTTTCACTCGATCACGAATAATGCTACGTTCATCCGCAGACATCCTATAAGGGCGTCGTTGTACTGTACGGGTCGGGTCAATTAATCTTATTTTTAGTTCACCTGTGTTAACTCGTGTAGTAGGTAAACCAACAATGAAAAACTCGGAAAACCTATTCAGCAATTTTAAAAGTTTCGATTTGTTTACATCTGTAACATCCGTATCAATATTATTCAGATCGGAGGTAGGTTCACAATTAATCAAAGAATTCACACTAACATTTTTGCTTAATGAAAATTCAGTTGCCGTCATGTTTACGGAAAACCCTTGATTTAAAATTTCACGTCCAATAATAATTTCATTTTGCAAATAACTGTCTGGTAAAACATGAAATAAAATCTCAAGATGATGATCGCTAATCATTACACAACATAAAATCTGTTCTGTGCTGAATACTTGTGTTTGACCTATACCGGTCATGACAATAACATTATTAAAACGTTTGCCGCTCAATCTAGGCGCAACACTATCTTTTACCAACGAGCATTCAGCACCAGAATCGTACGAAAAACAATATCGCTGACCTTTATGTTCCAAAGAACCCATCGGTGATTGGACGACGCAGACATCTACCCGTCGCTCGTTCCGCGCCGTTCCGGTACCGTCTGCTTGACCGCCGCCGCTGGTGCACCGGATCGCAATGTGGCCTGGCTTCCCGCATTTGTAGCACACGAAGGGCTTCGCTGCTGGCCGCTGGGCTGCTTGACTCGCTGTTGTAGGTGTTGTAACTCGTCCCTTGACGTCCATGGGCTTGCTTCTACACTCCGAACGCTTGTGGCCAACTTTATTACAGTTGAAACACCTCAGTGACTGTTGTTTTGCACGTTTAGCCTCTGACACACCCAACGGTTCACCAGGAGTACTCATCTTACGCTTTAGATGCGAAAAAGCATTAAGTTCTTGTTGCAAACGTTCTCTCGACGTAATATCGGTAGTAAAGGCCAAACGTTGCAACCTGATATCATATTGTGATATGTGGGCAAGTACGGTGGCTACGGCGATTTGCTCTTTATCTACATCCTTCCAACGGTTCATAAGTGACGTCATCAGACGGCTCGCATATGCAACTAAAGTCTCTTTGTCGTTGGGTTTGTCACCGTTTAGGTTAATGAGGGTACCCGCCAAAGTCTCGGTTGAAACAAATCTGGTCGTAAACATGCCTTTAAACTCGTTCCACGTCATACCTTGATAGGCAATTTGCGATAGCCACGTAGACGCTGCTCCTTTTAACGCCTTACTAATTGCCAAAACAAGTTGACCGCCGTATAACGGTTTTTCTTCAAAACACAAATCTGCTGTCGCGCACCACGATCTGGCGTCCGTATTTGCCTTGTCGGGATCGAACTCAGGCAAATCCACGGGATAGTTTGCTTTCGGTGCTTGCAGTGCCTCGATGAGTGCTCGCATGTTTGCATTTTGTTGTTCAAAAATAACACGCCAACGGTCATTTTCAGTGGTTACGTTTTGAACCAACACCGATCCCACTTCTGATAACGGCGAAGGTGACTCTCTGTCGTTATTCTCAGCCATAGTTATTGCTTATTAGGTGGGCGTTCGTAGGGTAGTGTTGGTTTCAATAATAAAACTCAATACGATTGAAGTACTGTGCAATTAATCACTGTAGGCACTATACAAATTATAACCACTTATAACTAAGAAACCGAATAGGACGCGCGACAGTTTCTACACGTATTGCCTGTACGGCTGCCACCACAAGACTGAGCGCCGCTCTGTCTAGCCGCCACGTAGTAGACTCCGTCGAGCGCCGACAGGTGGCGCTGGCGTCCGTCTCAGCGTCATTGCCGACATATATTTTATTGATTTATCTTAAATCCAGTAACACTGTAAAAGCTAAAGGTAGCCAATTGCAATGTCTCCCAGAAGGAATATTCTTTTTAAAAATATAATTTCGAATAACAGAAATGGTATCGCTATACGCGTAGTATTCTCCAATCAGGGGCCCGACCGCCTAACCGATTGCTTTGGCTACGTGTATAGTTTATGACGTCATCTTGTCATCTAGCTAATAGGTATAGGCATATATCGATAGCTATAGCCTATAGCTTTCGATATTGTTTTCATAGGCGGTACGAAATGACAAGATGAAGTCATAAACTATACACGTAGCCAAAGCAATCAGTTAGGCGGTCGGGGGGCTGGACTCCGAGAGGTTTCAAAGTTAGTTCAATGTGGGTATTCCACTTTCAGATGTCATTTATTTAATCCTAACAGCTATTATATGAGTTAAACGGTATTTTCCATTATTTTTCGTATAGGCTACGTAGATATGATACCGCCCACATGACAAGTGGCTAGTAAATGTCAAGCACGCACAATACACACTATTGGAAAGATAAATATTAGAACCGATAGTGATTATTACCAAATATGTATCTACTTATATATCTATAAATAAATCCGGTAGACTATATGTTCACATGTAGTCTCTTTCCACGTGTTATGTAGATCTTAATTGTATAATTGTTAACTAATAAAATCAAAGTGACCACGACCGCTCTGCCAAGAGCGAATCGATAGTGAAGAAGAAGTAGGTATATAAAGATTTTCTTAGTTTTTTAGAAACTTAAACATGGTACGCATGAGTTTGTGTTTTGAATAGTTTATGAACGAGTTTTGCAACAAAATATTCAACACTGTTGTAAATTAAAATCAGAAAATAACACTTATTCCGGATTAACTTCATCGTACACGTACACGGAGAAATCCGTGTTTTTTCTGTCCCGCTTTTAGTAAATAAGTTATACAATACGCATGGCCCTGTTGTTGGCATATTATATCAGTCTTATGTTATTATGATGATACAGATAATATCCTGTTGACTAAACATGACACCTTGTTCGTGTTTTGTTTATTTGGCAGGCCTCACACAACAAAGATAGAGTACGTACAATGTACGCCTGCCTCTGGGTGCCTAGTGTAAGTTTTCTTTACTATCCGTATTCATACGATTACGTTTACGAAATCGAAAATTAGTACGGCATTGAAGCAGCGCCTCCTGGCGACACACCAGAAGAGTTAAAATGTTGCCATACAAATTCTCGTTTCAACGTGATCGAATGGCGGATGAAACTCGCTCTTGGCACCCTGATCTTAAAAGTAGTATTAGTTTATTTCGATTCTCACATGCCTATACGACCAGCCGAGGATTTCTCCCAGAGATTTCTTCAGAGGGCTTAGCAGAGTACAGACTAGACTTGTAGGCGTTTTTCACCCGGATACCCTGAAGGTTTCGATTGCCATTGCGCCTTCACCATCAGACGCAGGAGCCGGCAGTGTTTTCTCGTTTTGTTTGCCGGTTGCTGGCAAGCGAACATACGGCCCGCCTGATGGAAAGCCACCACAGCAGCTTTTATAGACACTTGCAAACCCAAGGGTACGAAAGCGTTGCTGACCGTGTTGCAGCTTTACTTCATATAGTTCTTCTTCTTTCGATTGTTGCAGCTCAAAGCTGAGTGTAGGCCTCGCCCTTTTTAACCATCTCTCTCTGTTGGTAGCCATTCCAAACCAGTTCATTCCAGCGACTCCATGGATATCATCTTTCCACCCTTCCCATATGGATCTATGCCCTGTATTTTCTATGGATCTTTCAACCGAAACAAACAATTACCACCAGGATTTGCAAAAGTGAGTCACAGTATCCTAAAACGCCCTGGAGGACGGGGTTACTATCTCTGTGCATTGAGACATAATGCTACCACTACAAGATTCAGTAGTCTACCGTGACTGTTCCATTCCACCTTCATGCTCATAACATTACAGCGTAGCAAATTAAAAAGTAGTACATATTGTAGTTTAGTTTCGTTTTGTCCTTTATGTCAGCTGATGGTAAGTGGTGATATTGCTGAAGGTTCACCCGTAATCCTCAACTACTGAGGACATGGTAAAGATAAGAATCTCTAACTATCAGAACACAAAAGCTATTAACACGATAAATAGTACACCACACAGACTGTAAAAAGTAAAAAATTACTCGTTAACTACATTCCTGACGTTATAAAAGGAAATGGTTTACTTCGATACAAAACAATAATAACGATCTTAACACTCTTTTGATCGGAACGGACGGAACTAACGCAATCCATCAGCGTGTACCTCATGAATCAAGATGATTAATCACCGGACGGACAGATCAAACCTATTGCTATAGCAGCACAGTGCCACGCGATAGTTGAAACAATGTCTGAAACAAATCGATAACCAATCAGTGGCTGTGTGAAGCGAGCGAACTTCGGATTTGGACGGAATATAAAGTTTATGGAAATGATGTTTTTAGGACAGTGTCTGCGTATTATAGAAATCGTTGGATTTTACTTTTTACACAACTCTACTTTAAATCAAACTATGTTGTTATGTGAAAATATATATCATAAATGAATTAATGGAATCGGGCGTTACTTTGCGGAAATCGGTGGTGCAGCGATACCCAATCGGATATCGGTTTTGGTGTGCGTGCATGTTCGCTTGCATCCAAGCTTAATGATATTGAACGAGTGATTAAGCGGAATTTACACTACATATTATTTCAGTTGCATTTTTGTGTATTATAAATTTTTATTCAATTATTCAGTTTTTAATAAGGTACCTACTTACAAAAACACAAACGTTGAAAAAATTTCCTCGAGCAGGATTTGAACCTGCACCCTTCTGACATACCGGGTCAGGTGCTCTTCCAATTGAGCTATCGTGGTTCTAACCAGCCCGCCGAAATTATTTTTTTCAACATTTGTGTTTTTGTAATTTGTTTCGCAACAATTTTTTTTTTAAGGTACTTACAGTCGTTAAGTAGACTTAAGAACTCACTTTGATTTGATAGCTACTGTTTTGTTTTAAACAAAATAGGTATCATTATTACATTGGACTTATAACTTCGTTGTTGTTACTTAATTATATTAAGATCAACACACAACCATTACGATTTATGTGGACGTTATGAAAAAGCAGAATCGAGACACAGCACAGGCGGTTTAAATTCAAAATGTTAAGTATAATTTTCTGTCCCACCACCATCATCATCTTAGTAACAACAACCCACTCTGATTGTGGGCCCCCATTAGTACAAGCCACATAAGCAAGTCTTATTCTGTACTAAGCCAGGAGTTGCCCGCGACTTGCCTTCTGTATTCGACTCACCGCACCACGACTTATTTTTGCTCTTGAGACTTTGAGACTCACGAGCCTATGTATAACACCACAATGTACCATATCTTGAACAAGACATAACGTATGAATTTAGCTTATACGAAGTATAACATATACGAAATTTAACGCAAGACTCGAGAAAATTGCGACTTATCCTATTCTCTTAGTAATTCTAAACTAACCATATGATAATGCCATTCACATTTATAAAACTGGAATTGTTGTTCGCATGTATTATATTGCATTGGATCCATACCAATGCCATTGTTTCAGTATTGACGCCTCGATGGCGCGAGCGAAAAATATATTTTAAATTGAATGGAGAAATGAAATATCGGAGTCACGCGATTCCCCAACGTTGTTAATCTATTAAAAATAGGTTAATTGTTTTTTTTGTTACTTGTTCTTTATATTTCTTTTTTTATATATTATTGTGCTTATATCCAGCATGGCTACCACACCACCTCATTACCTATTATACGAATTAAATGTTAGCTAAAATCCAAGCGCACCACATACAAAGGCTTGACCTACTGACTAGACTCATCATTAATCATACTTTTGAACCTAAAACGCTCGTTTATGACGTAGACAAGGAATAAGACGGGGTTCGACTGTCTAGTGGTTAAGCACACCGGTCTCAGACCCAGAGGTCCCGGGTTTGATTCCCAGCATACTTACATGTTTGTGACTTTGTGTACTCGGTTTGGTTGGTAGGGCTTATTTTTACGCCTGGCTTGCTACCACCATCTTATCTAAATATGTCGCCATAACATCAATGTTTGTAGCATTGTTGTGTTCCGGCAGCTAGGGATAAGATAGCCAGTGCCTCAGTAATTGAGGATTCCGCTGGAAATGCGCTTCCACCTTCGGGCCTTATCATAACTTAACATACATTAAGTTACACGAAATATTACGAAATACCTAAACCATACCTAATGCACCGTCATCAAACTTCTAACATCTTGAAAATAGCTCACAATGCAATCTATACGCTGGGTAAAAACGAAAACTTTAGTATTATCGTAAGTAATTTTTTTCCGGCTACGCAACTACAAGTGAAACTAAATAAAAGCTTGTAAACAGACTTGTAGGTAACTAGGTACTAGGAAATTACTTACATCTTTTTACTGAATTTTGATTTGACAAAACTCGCGTTGAGCACGTGAACAGGCAGGGACAGGTACGAAGGCGGTTTATCCGTCTCTTTAAAGGGTTATTTAATCTGTTATTATTTAAACTGTTAACCTTGTTGATAAATTAACCATTTCAAAGTGTTAACAGTATCAAAAGGTTTCTGATTTGACAGATAAATCTTTTGAACCGTTAACCTTGTTGGTAAATCAACCTTTTTAAGTGTTAACAGTATCAACACGTAACCGTGTCAAAAGGTATCCGGTTTAATCTGTAACCGTTTATACCTGTTATCCTTATCCGATCACTGTTTAACATCAGATGACATGAAGACTAAGTGCTTATGCGTAAGACATATGAAAAGATCACGGATATTAATGCGACAAAACTCGCTAGTTATTACATAATAATATAGAACTTTATTTAGACGTGCAACACTGCAAAACTCTGAGCCTATTGTTGCTGTAACTCAATTGATGGACGAAACAGTTAGCCCACAAAAGAAGTGCGTTTTCGCAAAACCGAACCGCTATCGTTCTTGCAATGTTCTTGAACTGTTGCTGTGCTTTCGTAACGTCTCTTCGTGGCAGTTTGGCAAATTTTTTGTCGTCTAATACTGAACTCAATCGCGTTCTACCGATATCGGATTAGTCCAAAAGTAAATGCAGGACAGACCCAGATGAAGACTCACCTTGCGTCGCTACGCCAACTAAGTTAGTTACTTATTGATTATATACCTAATGGTTATATTTAAATCAGTTACTTAAATCATTGGTATGTAAGTACAAATTCTACAAGTACACATCTGTTACACGCTGGTAAGGAGTTTATAGTTTAATTAATATACTTTTGAGGTAAACGACAAGAGTGTGCTTTGCATTCTGTGAGAGATGGTAAAACTGTTGTCCATGTTTAAATTACAACGCTTAAGTTAACCCTTAATCTGTCGTCTGCTGTGAATACAGAGACAATAGAATTTAAGTATTTGTAGGACGGAAATGGCACTAAGCAGACGAAAGGTTAATAGGGCTGTGTCGATATATGGCACATCATTTTACCTTTATTGCCTTTACATAAGGTCGATAGCAGATGAGAAATTTATTTTGAGCTTTATAAAGGGTCCTCTGAATGTTGTACAATTCAATGTAATCGATATAAAAAGAATAATCGTGCCCCATCAACGTCCAGCTAGCGTAACGACCTAGCAAGCTGACATTTTAAACTCCATGTTCCTTTTGTGATGTAGGTAGACGGTGGAATTTTCCGAAGTTCCCTCGCTAAGTCGCTAGTAATAAATAAATAAATAAATCAATCAAACGTTCACCAATAAAATCTGCGCTCGGATTACGGATTAAAGATTCATCCATATTCATCTATACTGGTAGCCGTTCAAGGTTCATCTCTAGGCGAGATTCCCGTGTGAAATAACAAAATATTCCGATAATATTTATTGATTTGATTCCATGCCGGCCGGCCGTCCGGTGCCCGCGGCCCTCTCCCAGGTCGGCTGGTGAAACGGCCCTCTAGTGCCCTCTACCTTTGTGCTTTCACACAAAAAGGTCGCCCTTTCCGTGTAAAAGTTACGCATCGTCGGAATAGTTACCTACTCCATTCCGCCTGGGAAATCGCCTGTCTGAAATAACTAATTGTGTTAATAATCAATTGCCTCATGTAGGTATGTCATAGCATCGCTTGAGAACGGCTCGTCCGATTTGACTGATTTATTGTGTTCGTAATTGTCAGGACAAGGTTTGTACCTATAAACAAAAATGGTTTACAAGCCGGTAAAACCGTTAATAACCGTGTCTCTGAAGCGGACGAATTCGCGAGCAGGTAAATCCTCTAGTAAATTATCACCATCATCAGCTCATTTTATGTCCCCACTGCTGGGACACGAACCATCCCTATGGCTGGATAGGGAGAACGGGCTATAAACCACCACGTGGGCCCAATGAAGGAAGGCACGCAAAGCCGTTGGTCCGCCATCAATCCGCACTGGTAAAATATAATTTAAAAAAAATGTTGCATTGACACGCCTACGTCTGCCGTTGTTGATCAGCTTTTGACCGTCCTTTCAATAGTCGAGATTAGAACATACATAAAAAAATACATAGAATTAAACATAGAATAGAACCTCCTTTGAACCTTTTTTGAAGTCGGTTAAAAACTAAAAATACGTGTTAATCGTTTTGCTTTGACGACCTGACGACTCGTCTAAGACTATAAGTTAAGGTATTTTTTGTATTTGAAATAAATATTAGATCCACTTATGCGTATACGTAACAATAATAATACAATTTTACGGATTAATTAAAGTTTTTATAAACAGACTTTGCTATGATATTAAATTTTTTATATTATTATAATTGATCTATCATAATTTTTTATAGGTTTTTGCCAACAAACAAGTGCTCTCTGTGTATAAACTTTATTGGAAACCAAAAAAGAAGGATAGTTCACTAACGGAATTGTAAATTACTTCTATTTCGTTACGTTAACTGTGTTGGTTTAGGATACTGATAATTTTGGGAACGGTAAATAAAATCGCACTCAAAATGTATATGTTGGGAAGAACAATGCTTTTATATTATTTATCGTCGTGGTACCTTACGATGCTAATTTACGATAATTTAGATTTTTTCCTTTTCCCTACTAATAATACCTTAATTCCCTACTAATATTAGATCATCGATCAAAAGAAGTATTATTTATATTTTTAAATGACATTCATGATGTATTGGCTCAGAGCACTGAAGCTGTATGTTATGCGGACGATACGGTTGTTCTGTTCCATGATGAAACCTGGGAAGGAGCACTGATAAAAGCTGAACAGGAGATGAACATTCTCAAGAGCTGGCTCGACAGGAATCTATTGACCTTGAACGCTTCCAAATCAAAATTCTTATGTTTCCACAAAACCAAATCATCAGCGCCTCATTTTCCATTCAAACTTCGTTTGCACTCTGAGTGTGATCGTTGCAAGTGCTCATGCCAGCTTATTGACAGGGCAACGAACATTAGATATCTGGGGGTGGTCTTAGATGAAAACCTCTCTTTTTAAATGCACATTGAGGCTGCTACTGCTCGCATCAGGAAATTAATCTATGTTATGAAGCTACTTAGGTGTTCAGCAGACTCGGAGACTCTTCGATTGGTGTACACAAGTCTGGGGGAATCTATTCTTAGCTACTGTATTCCAGTCTGGGGAGGTTCTGGTGTCACTGCCCTGCTAACGCTAGAAAGAGCTCAGCGTGCAGTCCTAAAGACAATGTACAGCAAACCATACCTATATCCAACAAAAGCGCTTTTCGAGGAGGCAAAAGTTTTAAGTGTCCGCCAGCTTTACATATTCAGATCTTGCCTGAAAACTCACCGGAAGGTCTTAAACTCCCCTGAATATCTGGATTTATGTAAAAAAAGAGTGTTTAAGACTCCAACTGTCACTGTGAAATCCGCTTTTGCACAAAGACTCCCCACGTACATGTTGCCACATGTTTACAACTGTGTAGCGAAACAATGCGACATTAAAGCTCTCACAGTTAAACAAGCCAAAAAATTAATTTCCTCCCTGTTGTTAAACCTTATAAAGAACATAAAATAAAATGAGTTTAATCTAGTCTAGCCTACAAATTACATGGACACACACATACACACACGCACACCCCCCCCTCACACACACACACACACACACACACACACACACACACACACACACACACACACACACACACACACACACACACACACACACACACACACACACCCCCCCTCACACACGCATGCACACCCCCACACACATGCACACACACCCCTACTCACCCCCACACACGTACACACATACATACGCAGACACGCCTTCGTGTTTATATTTCTTGATCATATTTCTATCTGTCGCATAAACTTTAGTGGGTGCCCACGATACGGGGCTCTCCTGGTGTGGGACCCACGAGTTATGCTTTCTGTATTGTTACAATGTCACTATATTAGCTTTCGTTTTGTTGTACTTAATTTTGGTGCATACTATGTAACAATTTTATGAAAAATAAATTATTTGTATTTGTATTTGTATATGAGAAGTAAATACTGAAGTTCTTTGGGCACACAACCCGCAAAGAAGGCTCAATGGAGTGTTTTTTTATAGTTTATTTATTTATTTATTTATTTATTTATTTATTTATTTATTTATTTATTTATTTATTTATTTATTTATTTATTTATTTATTTATTTATTTATTTATTTATTTATTTATTTATTCGTCTTATCTTAAGAATATCTTTTATTTTTATAAAGTGCAGTAAAGATTAAAGTAAATAAATAACCCGTGGTCACTCACAAATAAGATCGGAAGACCTCCATTTGACTATTAGATTCCTCACTCAATTCACTATAACACAATGCTTTCAATAAGAGCCAAATGGAGACGCATCAAAAGAGCCTTCATTCACCAAGACCCACCCATAACCACGACCAATCTGTCAAGACTAAGAAGAGGTACCTATGTGGCTAGCAGGCAGAGCTTCCTTCGTTGTACAATGCACACGTCGCTGATATTACTAATTCTGTAGTGACATATGCGCATGCGCACACCGGCGTCGTCTATGCTGATTATAGTTAGAGACAATCGAAACACGTACAACACAATATACACAATCTATTATTACGATTTGGTCCATAAGCCAGCTCAACGTAATAAAGTATAATATTAAATAGTCTGCTGGGCAAAGGCCTTGAAATCAAGTCATCATCGCTACAATTAATGGGTAGCAGCTTAATCACAACGCTTGTCAAATGCGGGTTGGTGATCACAAACCCGGGCTATGCATCGAAAAAACAGAAACACACTTTTGCTCATTGAAATGAAACAACTTTTACGGATCTACTCGCGTTTATTTTACACATTAGTTTTAATTAATGTCCGTGGACTGGCCCAGTCTCCCTGTGACCACGGACCCTGCAAAGGGTTCGAAACGTCAGGATAAACATTAATTAAAACTAATGTGTAAAATAAACGCGAGTAGATCCGTAAAAGTTGTTTCATTTCAATGTGTAGTGTTCGCGTAAACTTTAGAAAACAATACACTTTTGCTCGACATGGGAATTGAACCGGGGACCCTTCGAGCGCTTTGCCATTCGGCTACCGCTGCCTTAACGTAATATGACGATAAAATAGTAGTTTTGCAATATTGTTTAATCATAAAAAGTGACTCTGATCGTATAAACTGGGACGGTCGACAACCCTGTGAATAATAAAATTTTATACGTTTTTCAACGGTCGGTTCAACGAAATTGTTATCGTCACTGTCGTGTAAATATGATATCGCAACGTTTATTAAAATATATAATACTAGCACTTTACTTGCGACTTCGTCAGCGAGGAATTGAAGTTTAATAAGAAACTCTTTCTCTTTGTGAAAATGTGAACTCTTCTCGTATGTCGCCAGGAGGCGCTGCTTACTACTACCATACTAATTTTCATTCTCGTTAACGTGATCGAATAAATAACTTTTATAGCATAACGGGACTATTTTAGGGTCGGCGAGTAACAATTTTTTTTTTTGAGAGAGTTTACTGATTGCTTCAGTTGGCATTTTCAGCTTCACCGGGCTTTTTGGGGAGGCGGCTAGAAACTTAGAGGATCCTCAAGCCGTGTGAAACGAATCACCGTCAAAGGTTTTCTAGAGGGAACAGCATCAGGCTCAAGTGCGTGTCCCCGTGCCCTACTGGATTCTCCGACGGGTTCGGATCGGGTCGGGGAGCGGAACAACCCGAGGGCGCCTCAAAATGCTCGGATCTCAGCTCGGGTCGACCGGGTCGTGGGGGTGGGGAGAACCGCCCAAGTACATGTCTGTACCTGGTATAGAGCGCGTGTAAACCGGCTCGTCGTACCCTTGTTCCATGAGTACCGTGTCTTGGGCGGCCTAAACTAGTGTGCATGTTTAGTGTGTTCTGTAAATGTGTAGTGGCATTTAGAGGATCGGGCGGGGAAGGAACTAAGGGTTCCTCAAGCCGTAGTGAGCGAACACAGAGCGCTGTGGGGATGGAATGGTATCACACAAGCTTGTCCCCGTACCCTACTACATTCTTCGAGGTATTAGATTCGTAATCGACTAGATTCTCCGAGGCGGTGTATTATACAATTACCACTAGGTTCTCCATTAGCTGATTGACGAGTTTCAGCTACTTCAGATTAAATGTGTAACCAAATGATACAAAGCACCTATCGTAGTTACTTTAATTGTCGCAGTGGTATTGGCAGCCCTACCCTGTATTTACAGCGCTACATCACAAAATAAGGAAACCCAGAAGGTAAGCTTAACACATACCGCGCTCGAGCAACGCACACGGAATCTTTGAGCAGCTCAAAACAGACCGAGCGCAGCTGTTGCGAGATCACGTTCGTGTCCGTGAGTGGTTGTCTAATGTCTGTGTTACGTTTGTCGAGCGCGTTTGTATGAAGCTTGCTTTCTGCAGTCTCTTTATTTTGTGACTACATTTACGCCGGGCGGACGTTTTATCGGCACTATCTTCCCGATACCGGCGTTCCGTTTGATGGCCCTTGTTACTTGGCTGTGTAAACAACGATGTACCTACCCCACCATACGTGCGACCAATAAAAACGACGAATATTGTTTATAGACGGCTGTGCCGGTGCCAATGTTTAAGCTCCTTTTAGTTTGGGGACACGTTGTGAGCAAATAAAACTTATGGCTCACACTTTGCGTCTGCCCTGAAAGCAAATAATGTTTTATTTTAGTAAGCTTTCGTCACTTTTGAAGCATTTTGAAGCAATAGTCGTCACTTTCTATTGTGATGAGCCGAAGTGACAAGAAAAATTGGGGTAGTTTACTTGTTAGTCAATAGACAAACTTTTTAGCAACTGACAAAATGTTTTTTTCGATAGAAATTGTAGGGGTGAGGCAATCTATGACCTCACGTTTATTAAAAACTATTTTTAAGGTTACTGAAATTCATGCTTAGGTCAAGTAAAAGATAGGTTAATGTTTTAAAGAACTGTTACGTGATGTCATTTATACGTTTAATGTACCCTTATACATGAAACGTATTAAGAACCGGTTCACACGCGCTCTACACCAGGTACATACATGTACCTGGGCGCTTCTCTCCACCAAGCCAAGGCCCGGTCAACCCGAGTCGAGGTCCGAGCCTTTAGAGGCGCCCTCGGGTTGTTCCGCTCCCCGATCCGATCCGAACCCTTCGGAGAATCTAGTAGGGCACGGGGACGCGCACTAAAGCGCGATGCCGTTCCCTCTAGAAAACCTCCGAAGGTGATTCGTTTCACACGGCTTGAGGGACCCCTTACGTTCCTCGCCGCCCCCAAACAAGCCCGGTGAAGCTGAAAATGTCGCCTGAGGCAATCGGCAATCTCTCTCCAAAAAAAAAACGTTTAATGTTCTGGAACTAATTAATAGTGTTGTAAACCCTTGTATTATGCTAACATCTAAGTTTCTATCTGTCCTAGTTTTAGTATCCTCAATTACCTACTGTACTTTTTAAAGCTGTGTTTAGCGCGAACTAAATAATTATGTTATTTAAGCTACTTATAACCGTATAATTAACCGTATAACAGTGTTACGGTATTTAATTTTAGTTACCCTGTGTTTACCAGTTTTATTACCTAGCTTTATGACTCAAGTAGCGGGGACGTCTGTATATTTTCTTTAATATTTAAAAAACCTATCTGCTTAATAACATAATAACTGAGGAAACTTAATTGCGGAGATTGTTATAATATAGGCCATAATGTGCTTACTTTGATAGGTCTTTCTATTGCATAATTACGTTGAATAAATAAAATATGACCAAAAAGTACTTGATTTGATTTTAAACAAAGGTCGCTGAATATACCTCCGTCGAAAGAACTCTTTTCTTCAAATAGTTACTTATGCTTCCGCGCATTTGGACACAACAGGACGTTGTTTTGTTACCTTGAGTAAAACAACTAGGTCGCCTAGCGAAACTTGAGTCGTTGAAATACAAAAACAATGCTGAAAACATTGAAAATAAACCGAGCCAGCGAGATCGGACGTCTTAAAATGTCGTAAAGCACCCAAGAGTACTGTGAAAACCTATTTCTCCGGGAACTGTAACTGGCTGAAACACTTGATATATAGCCGCTGTAAAAATGTTTCACTATAATAGCCAGTTTCAATCCATTGTAATATTTTTGTTCTCCCTCTCCCATTTAAGAGGGAGGCAGAAGGATCTAACCCCATACGGCCAAGTCATCGGCAATTTTTCGTGATGTAATTGTGATCTAGTGTGATTGTGATCTAAGATAGGTAATAAATGATGATCGGTAATTGATGAAAAAAAAGAAGGCTTATATTCTCCCCAATACCTTTGAGCTTCAGTAAAGATAGATAGATAGCAATGGCGAAGGGTCCATACAAGCCGATTCCCATCGGCTTTCCTTTGAGAAATCCCTGAAATACCACCCCACCGATCCACCATGCAGATCATAACGTGTCATTACGGCGACACTTGAAAAAAAGACGTCAACTTTCTTCAGTCCTGACCTGGCACCGTGTGATTTTTTTCTGTTCCCAAAAATCAAGAACCAATTATGCGATCAACGGTTTTCATCACCAGAAGAGGCTGTCGAAGAGTATAAACATGTATCTGACGTCACCGCGGAGGAGTGGCACAAATGTTTTCAAAATTGGTTCAATCGTATGAAAAAGTGCATTGACGCAAAGGGAGAATATTTTGAAAAACATTTTTGACAATAAGTATTATTGTACAATTATTATATTGACAATTAGTATAATAGTATTTTTTTATTATTGATTCCGGAAACTTTTAGTGTGCCCCACGTAACAGAATCTAAAAATATATTTTTATACAATTACTGGTTTCAGTTATCAAAATTATGCAGCAACAAAATTACGAATATTGATGTTATCAATATATTTGAGTGATTTCAAAACATATAGATTTATGTAATTTCATTGTAAATTTAGCATTAATGATTTTTAGAGGTGTTTTCGCAAAGAATTACGATCGAGCCAAAATTGCACAATCGTATTTTTGAGCAGGGGTTTTTAAAGACAAAGCAAGGCATGAAGTTATCTATATCAAAATTTCAGGTTCGTTGGTCTTGTCATACATACTCCTACAACTTTCGATGAAAGTTGATGTATTTTTTTCAAATGACGCTTAGAATATTGTCACGTGATTGTGAGGAGAAATACATGGACAGTATTATTGTTTCATTATTCCAAAGCGGCTACAATTATTTCCAAACCTCGTCGAGGTAAGTAAGCTGTCTATCGTCAGCTTAATGTTTTGCGTCATTGCCATTGCGTCTGGCGTGGTTGCCATGGTAATCGGAACATCGTTATTACTCTGTCTCTTTCGCGCGTGCCTTTCGCTGAAAACACACTCGACATAAGCTATTATTTGCCGGATTGCGTTTTTCTCCCTTTACGATTTTAACGTTGACTTTCTCTTTCTATGTCGAGTAGGCGCGGATAAAATTAAATGAAATCCTAGTGATAACATTGCGAAATTAAAAAACTAAGAGTGATAGAAGAAAGTACATCGCGACTTAGACGTTTTTTACTTAGTTGTATAATTATGTTCGGCTTGTTTCGAAAAGCATTATGTCGTAAGGTCCAGAATTTTTGTTTTAGTACGTGTCCGCCATTATCTCATGCGTGTTTGGGAAGTGTTTAGTTTTTTTGCAAAATTGTGAATTAGTGTGAATCTATTTTACTGTGTTTATCATACGTATATATTTGTTCTAGTATCATATATAGTTTTATTTGCCATAATGACTTTAATTAATATCGAGTGTTGTTCAACTGTCTACTTGCTTAACGGAGAAACTTTGTTTTCCAAACTTAGTTATGAAAACAAAAGGCATGTTATTCAATTAGGCCATGCTCTTCCAATCATGACTATTAATTGCAAGAGGCGAGATGGATTTTAAACATTTCCATACATCTTTGTACGATAGATACCTATACGTGGATGACAGGCAGTTGCAAACTGAATAAAATGTTTTGTTTTCCATGTTTATTATTCTCTGATTCCAACTCAGTATGGAGTAGCACAGGCTTTACGGACATTAATAATTTATGTAATTCAAATTAAAAAAACACAATGTTGAAAAAATTTCCACAAGCAGGATTTGAACCTGCACCTGCACTTAATGACGGTAGTTGTTGACATTGAATTGGCGCCTTTGGCTGTCAAAGTAAAAAAGTAAATAGTGTTGAATAATTTCGGCGGGCTGGGTAGAACCACGATAGCTCAATTGGAAGAGCACCTGACCCGGTATGTCAGAAGGGTGCAGGTTCAAATCCTGCTCGTGGAAATTTTTTCAACATTGTGTTTTTGTAATTTGTATCGTAACAAAATTTGCGTTAAAATTATATAAATAAAACAAAAATATTTTATATAATTCAGCCAAAAAACACATTCAGACAGAAAAACATAATCGCAGCTGCCTTCACAAATTCGGGAATAGCAGAATCGAGACATTTTTTTCAAACACTTTTAAAAAGTTGATCCAAATCGCGAGTTAATGAAACGTTTTATTGATACAGTCATTCTTTTGGGGAAACAAGAATTACCATTTCGTGGTCACGACGAAAGACTGGAATCGGACAATCGCGGCAATTATGTTGAACCGTTAAAGTTGTTAAACAAGTACGACTCCGTTCTTGATGCACATTTCGAACTGTGTTCCTCCTCTCAAAATTCAGTCTTTTCTGGGCTTTCAAGTGATATACAAAATGAGTTAGTTAGAAGTAACTAACTCATTTTGTATATCACTTAAGCAGCAGAAGTGCTATGCGCGATGAGATTAAGTCTGAAATAAATAACGCTAAGTTCGTTGCGGCTATGATTAACGAAACGCCGGACGTCAGCCATAGAGAGCAATAACTGCCGTATTACGGTACTTGTCCAGCAGTGGAACAGAAGACCGTTTTTTGGGCTTCTTTGATATGTAGGTGGTAGTCGAAACGCCGACGTTTTGTCCACCATGTTATTACAAATTCTCGATGATTATCAATGAAAAGATAAATTTGGTCAGTCTTACGATGCATGGCGCCGCTGGCGCTGTAACGTCTGGAGAGCTCGGGGCCGTACAAGCCAATATCCGTGAAACCTGTCTCATGGCGGTTTTCATTCCATGCTATGCGCATATTTTAAACGTAGTGTTGAACCTTATATTCTGGGCCATCCTTAATTTGTGATGCGGCCCAGTAAACGACTGCCAACTTACGAAAACAACCGCAGGCTTTTTACCGAAAAAAAAAACAACCAGTTGTTAATTATACAATTGCGACGCGACTGCTCTAGTTGTGGTTGATAAAAATGGTATTACGGACACTATTGACAACTGGTTGCTTTTTCGGTAGTAAGCCTGCGGGATCAAAGACGTGTCTAACGATGCACCAAAGATCTGATGTTATAATTTGGCCACCAATCCGTCGACCCGCATTGCGCAAGAAAGCATCGCACAAATGAGGTCGTCTGAAATTCTTGCTTCGCGTACGCAATGCAGAAAACATCATGACTTCTTCATAAACTTTGCAGCTGTCGGTTTTGCTGAAAACACATGAAATTTTAAATGTAAGTAAAAAGAAATATGGGTTAACCCATATTTCTCTTACAATAACAAATGTGAGACATGTCTCGCGCACGTTTGTGTTAATTTATTTTTAAAATATTTCGCTAATTTTATATTTTCACATTTGCTCATTCGAAACACTACGAATCAACTGGCGAAAATTTTCGCTTTTCATCTCGTCCGGACTCTTCCAACCCTTTACAGGGTTCGTGGTCACAGGGAGACACGAGACCGTCACTATAAAATCAAATGTAAAAATTAAACTAAAACGGATTGATAAAATTTGTTTCATTTCAATGTGTAGTGTACGCTTACGCTTAAACTTTACAAAACAATAATTATTTTTTGATTGTTTCTCTGATATGTTCCGATTGACGACGACTGTACGTTTACAAGCTTTTTACAAGCTTTTATTTAGTTTCACCTTTCCCGACGTTTGTTTGTGATCAAATCTTGCAAGTTAAATTTGATCCACTTCCCGGTTAGCGATTGAGCTGAAATTTTGCATGCATGTGTAAATGGGATGACAATGCAAAATTATTATATGGAGCTGATCTGATGATGGAACCGGAACGTGGCCATAAGAACTCGGTAGTTAAACGACACAACCCCATCGACTTTGGACTCGTTTGATCCGTCTTGACGAGTACTTTTGTGCTAGATGGTGACCAGGGTCTGATGATGGAGCTGGAAGACGGCCATAAGAATTCGGGAAAATAAGTTTGTTCGTTCGTTCGTTCGTTCGTTCCGTTTGTTATGAATGTGGATTTTGATTAGATGGATGACTCAATGCCAAGGTGCGCACGTGCCGAGGGCTAAATGGTATAAGGGTGCATAAACATGACATATCGTTAACGTTGCGCCTTAGGGTACCAGGGCGAACCCTGTTGTACTGAAACCCTTATCCCCTACAAAAAAACTAAAAAGTTAAAAATTTAATTAAAAGAAAAAAAAATCTTTTTAAAAACAAACTTCTAATACTTGTTAATAAAAAAGGAACTAAAAAGTTAAAAATTATTTAAATCTTTAATTAAATTTGATAATAAGAAAAAAATTCTTTATAAATAAAAGCGTGTTACATTTTGATGGAACATTAAAGAAACATTTAGCATATTACCTTAAAATTACACCTTCATTATTTTTCTTTTGCAATCACAATGTAACACGCTTTTATTCTATTTCTGAAGTCTCAAGAACAATTGAAAGTTAGATAATTAAGGGCTAGGTATGCCTATTAATCTCAACCATGATTGGTTGGGCTCTTACTTGTGCGAGTTGAAAGAGACAGAATGAGGTTTAAAATCAGGACTTAAATCTACATTGAGATTGTGATGCAATGCAAGTGACTCTTATTTATATTTTTGTTAAAGTTCTGATGTTATAAGTGCACATAGCGATTAAAGCTAAAATAAGTATTAACATGGTACCAATTTATTTTTATTTATGACGGCCTTTGTAGATGGTGGTGGTGGTGGTGGTTCACTGGTTATTGAAATACGACGTGTTTTGGTAAATACTGTTAATTATACTGCACACTACTACAGTTACACACATTATAACTATGAAAATGGCTAAAACACATTTTTATATTCGAGAGGCTCAATGTGGTGTCACTCCGGTACGTTTGGCCGCAGACTGGGCGGGAGAAAAAAATGGCGCGGCAATTGACCCGGCTAAGGGCTTGTACACAAAACTGCGATGCGACGTCGCATCGTAAAAATCTACGTAATCTATCTGTCTAGTTTTTTACGTTGCGAATTCGCATCGCGCCGATTCGCAGTTTTGTGTACAAGCCGTAAGGGTGTGTGTGTAACACTAAATTTCCAAAAATTACCCTCAATAGGGTTGACAAAAAGAAAATACGAATTATATATGGCGCGTCGCTAACAGCCTTAGTTTTATATAACTAGGTAGGTTCCCATTTCATTCGGTTTCTGTAACAATCAATCGGTGACCGATTCAAGCGGTTATAGGTACTCGTAATTGAAATCCGTTTTCCGATCTCTCTTCAATAAATAATCTGTGCAATATACTTCTCGTACATTCGTGAATAGAAACATCATTGCGTTTGAAGGTAATTTCATTAGAAAAGTTATTATCGAAGTTAATTAACAGCTAATGCGTTTATACCTTAATTAAACTTTGATGGTTTATGGAAACATACTTAACAATTTCTTGGTACAAAATCTTTAATATTCCTAAATGTTATATGTCTTCTTTGTCTTAGACGACACCTCCTTGGTCGAGTGGTTTGTACACCGGTTTTACTTTGATGGTTTATGGAAACACACTTAACAATTTCTTGGTACAAAATCTTTAATATTCAATATTCCTAAATGTTATATGTCTTCTTTGTCTTAGACGACACCTCCTTGGTCGAGTGGTTTGTACACCGGTTTTACTTTGATGGTTTATGGAAACACACTTAACAATTTCTTGGTATAAAATCTTTAATATTCCTAAATGTTATATGTCTTCTTTGTCTTAGACGACACCTCCTTGGTCGAGTGGTTTGTACACCGGTTTTCATGGTGTCGCTATCTCTGAGGTCCCGGGTTCAATCTCTGGTCGGGTCAATTTAGAAATTATTGTTTTTCTAAATTGTCTCGGGTCTGGGTGTTTTCTATGTATAATAAGTACGTATTTAAGTATTTTAAGTATGTTTTTCCGTTGTCTAGTAACCATTTAACGAGTTTCATAACGAAGCTTCTCTTGGACTAGATAATTGGTGTGAGTGTAGGAAATTTTTATTTATTTTTTCTTTGTCTATTCCTCTGTTCATTAAAGATTGTTGATTTGTTGATTGGTTTTGTGTGATCGCTATTTCTCAAAATATCTTTGAACTAAATATCTTTGGATTAATTTGTTATTTCTGAACTTTGTATGTACCTAATACAGAGATAACTACAAGTATGTATGTTTTTGTGTACGTGTCCATTTGTTATAGGGAAATAATTTATTTGTGTTACAAAATAAATATTTGGTCAGCAGAATTATACAATCGGTCAGCATAAGAAATCCTTACTGTTGGTTAGGTTAAGTAAATATTTTTTTCCCGAGCGAAGCGCAGGGCGGCGTAGCGAGGGCCGGTCACGGAAGGGGGGAGCGGCATAAGACTGCTGTTCAGAATTATATAGGTTGCAGACTGATTTAGAAATATTTGCTGACCATAAGTTGCTGCAAATTGCAAACTGCAAGCGACACTACTGGTTATTATGAATCTATATGAAATTAATTCCAAGCGTGGCCACACTTCGGCGTGCAGCCGCAGCGGGAAGCCTGCAGTTGCGGCGCGCAGCGACCGCAGACCGCAACCAGTTGTGTAGCGAACCGCAGAGTTCACACGTACAATGCGTACAAGCACAAGGTGCGGGAGTGATTGAAGCATTGTTCCATGCATTTAGCAGCCGCGGCAAACGCCACGTTTGGAATAGAGGCTACCGCAACGCAGTTCCGCAGTGTCGCCTGCGGCTGCAGTCTGCGGTCCGTCTCCTACTTGTACCTTTAGTGTGGCAATATTGAACTCTCTTCGTTTGTCATTTAAATTAGCGTTAGGCTTTGTATTAGATAGATCTGTTTACCAAGATTACCCTGGGCATTTTAGTGGCCCCAGGCTATATTGCAGTAGACAGCTTCCTATTGATTTCCGCTCAACAAGGTGTTAAGTTTCGCTGTGCTTTCAGCAGGGCAGCTATTGTGCTGAGCTAGGTGGCAGGTACCTACTACCTAGATGTTGACAGTATACCTTTTTATATCTCTACGTAATGTTATGTTTTGTTTATTTGCAACCCGGGTTTCTGTACCTAGCCTGTACTAGTCTAAGCGCTTTGTGTTTTTTTGTAACTGGTTTTACATCACTGTTTTACATAAAGATATATTTTGTTTTTACAAGTTTTTTATTATTATTTAGTGCTTTAGAAAGCATTGCTATATAAGGACATGCTGTAACATCATACGATTTAATCGTATATAAACATGTGGTAATCATTGCATTGTGTCTTTGGGTCTTTGCAGTTACGTAGACTTAAAATGCGAGTAAGGTCATTGCCATCATCACACTCGTCATCTCACCTGATATTAAGTGATAATAAGGCTAATGGCGGAAGCGCACTTCACCCGAGATCCTCAACTACTGAGGCGCTGGCTATCTTATCTCTAGCTGTCGGTACAACAATGCTACAAACATTGATGATATAGCGACATATTTAGATAAGAAAGTGGTAGCTCGCCTGGCTAGCAAACCAACCCTACCACCAACCAAACCGAGTACACAAACATGTACGTACTGGGAATCGAACCTGGGACCTCTGGGTCGAAGACTGGTGGTCATGACCACAGAGGCGGATAAAATTATTATTGCGGCGCAGTAGCCAAATGTAGGTGCTGTATTATTATGCAGCATACGTTTTCTGTCACTGTAAAACAACCGTACACCAATTTCAAAAGTTTGGCGAGTTCTGTATAAGGTTGCCAAGAGAAGTTTTATGAAATAACTCCGTATCGAGAACAGACAAGAGACACACAGCTTATCATAGTGTTCAGAAAACTACACGTAACAACTAGCTTTAAGGCGTAACATTCTAGATACCTATAGTGCTTCTTCTCAATATATCTCGGTAATATCGCATTTCCGCATGCAAGCAAATATTAATTTCCATTTTCATTAATTATTAAATTTATCGTGTATAATAATTTGAATTTAGAACAACTTACTTAATTGTTCTTTTGTTTTCAGTTTTCGTGTGAACTGTAAAACTATAAATCGTAAATAATTTACGTATGACACAATATTATTTCCCTTCATTCTAAAATAAATTAATAATAAGTAAAAGGAGTAGTAGCAACTCTATATACCTACCTACTCTATAACTGATATCTGACGACAGTGAAACAGCCGAATCACGAAGTTTGCCGAGAGACATTAAGAAAATAGATGCACTGTACGAACGTGCGCTTACAGCACTAAGATTAAACACTTTTGTACGTGGGGCACACTAAAAGTTTCCGGAATCAATAATAAAAAAATACTATTAATGGTCAAAAATTAATTTATTGTTTCTCAAAATATTCTCCCTTTGCGTCAATGCACTTTTTCATACGATTGAACCAATTTTGAAAACATTGGTGCCACTCCTCCGCGGTGACGTCAGATACATGTTTTTCATACTCTTCGACAGCCTTCTGGTGATGAAAACCGTTGATCGCGTGATTGGTTCTTGATTTTTGGGAACAGAAAAAAATCACACGTCATTTTCACGGAGTTTGCCAATAATTTCCGGTAAACAAATAGTCGTGTACCAGTCACTATTCACGGTACGACGATTTTCTAGAGCAACAGTAGCCACGTGTTCAGTGTTATTAAAAAAAGAAGCAATCATTCGCTTCGAGGCACTTTTCACGCGCGCCACTCTGGTTGGTTTCGACTCATCTCGATAGACCCACACGCTCGATTGCTGCTTCGTTTTGGGATCATAGTTGTGAATCCATTTTTCGTCACCTGTTACTATGTCCCACACCAAATTTGAAGTTTCTTCGTTGTATCTGGCAAGCATAGTATGGTACCAAGTGATGCGGTCCGTTTTTTGAGCATCGGTCAAATTGTGTGGGATCCATCGAGAACACAGCTGTGTGCCCAAATGTTTGTGTAGGATTGACTGTATTTGACTCATGCCTATGTCCAAAGATATCCGAATCTCATGGTAGGTCAAATGCCTGTCTGTTTTGATCATACGGCGCACAGCATCGATGTTTTTGAAATGAAACAACTTTTACGGATCTACTCGCGTTTATTTTACACGTTAGTTTTAATTTTATCCTGACGTTTCGAACCCTTTGCAGGGTCCGTGGTCACAGGGAGACTCCCTGCGACCACGGTCCGTAGATCCGTAAAAGTTGTATCATTTCAATGTGTAGTGTTCGCGTAAACTTTAGAAAACAATATCGATTACAAAAACACAATGTTGAAAAATAAAAATTTTTGTTTCGCAACAAAAATTTGCGTTAAAATTATATAAACAAAACAAAAACATTTTAACAATATCGATGTTTTTGTTATTCACAGCGGTGCACTGGCGACCTTCATCATGGAGATTGACACGACCGCGTTTGAATTCTGCAAATTAGCTATAAATAGTCGTCTTGCATGGTGCTTCTTCGCCATAAGCAGATTGAATCCGAACGAGGCTCTTCTGAGCTGTCAAATTACACTTAAAATCGTAAAAAATCATGTTATGAAAATTTTCCCGAGTTAAATCCATTTTATTGTAATCACGCATTTTTTTAAATGACGCCACAATGTGAAAACAATTGACAATTAGATGAAACAAATTGTATTCCACGGCTAAAGAGTTACATTTTCAAATGTAGTAATAGCTTTTTAAATATTGTTTATTGTAAGTGGCCAATTCCGGATACTTTTAGTGCGACCTATGTACAACATGAAGCAATAAATGCTAAGATCATGACTGTAAGTGTTGTCACTTTGTTGCAACGCACGTTGCTGACCCTTAACTTACCCTTTTTGTTGTGTTCTGGTACGTGACCGTTATGGTTGAAATGTCTCGGATACGATTTTGTAAGACTTGCAATGTAAAATTGCAACCCGCCTGCGTAAAAAATAATAAATAAATAGGAAATCAACTGAAAAGGCCGGAACAAGATAAAAAAATCAATAATTACATAAAGCCAGCGAAATAAATGGAAACAATATCAAACATGAGGAGGAACATGAGGAGCTCGATGGCGCAGTGGTTGACGCGCCCGGTCTGCGAGTGCTGAGGTTAATAATGTTTGTAATAAGGTATTTAATGTGACCACCTGCCCCCCGACCGCCTAACCGATTGCTTTGGCTACATGTATAGTTTATGAAGTCATCTTGCCATTTCGTACCGCTTTCGATATATATGCTTATACCTATTAGCTAGATGACAAGATTACGTCATAAACTATACACGTAGCCAAAGCAATCGGTTAGGCGGTTGGGCCCCCGGTCTAGCAACAGATTTGAATCGTGCTGAGAATAATTAGTTGATCTGTATAGTTGATGTGTATTTTCCTAATGTTTTTCTTAACATCAGAACAAATTAAATAGCCTGTTATTAAACTCGTAACAAAACACGATGACGCGACAATAACTCTAATGACGTTTACAAGTTATAATATAAAATTAAACGCACACGCATGTTATAGTGTGAATCCACCTTTAGACTAAGAACATAAGATAGAATTTGAAGATGCAAGCATCATAAATTACAAGTTAACGTCTGGATATTATTTTATGACTAAGTCTGCGTATGAGATTAATTTTATTTGGACCTGGAGCTGTAGGTATATCTTGAATTGGGTTGGTGTATCCAAGATACGACATTGCATTTGTGACAGCGGCACAATCACTGCATTCATTGACTATTATTCAATCAATCAATTCACTAACGGCTCCCTGCAATATTAATCTCTCACGCACTCGTATTAAGATATAAATTGTCGTCGCTTCACGTTGGCTTTATCAATCCAAACATTCTTTGCGGCCGATAGCTCGCTGACCTACGGCACTCGGGTTCAACACTGAAGATCACGTACTATGACGCCGCTAGCTCTTGCACGCGACGCTGTCTGCCTCGAGATATAGTTAGCGAAAGGTTATCGCATAAGACTCGTCAACCTAATGCTATAAATGCATGCGTATGCTTCCTGCATTTGTTTTTGTATCATTGGATTGTCGGAAGATTTGTGATCATTGCGGGGTCAGTTCAAAGCTGTAACAAAGGCTCCTCAAGCCGTGGCAATCAAACATCCTCACAAGGTTTCTAGATAACATCGCGCAAGCGTATCCCCGTCTCCGTGCTAGATTCTCCGAGTTGTTCAGATCGGAATCGGCGGAGTTAGATAAAGATCTGCGATAAAGGGTTTTTTTATCTGGGAATTATCTCTAAAGCGCACGGGTCAGTAAACAGGAACCTTGTTAATTAATCTGCCCTTTCTGCCTCTGTTTCTTGTTGTGTACTTACTGTTGTCATAACTAACCCTAGGCATTTATTCTTATGCCCTAGTCTTATGTCTAGGGCTTAGTCTCTGTCTTATGTCAACATTGTTACTAATAAAATATGAATTTTCATGATTCAAAATAAATGATATTATTGTTAATTAAAGCGTTACTAGCTGAAGAGGAGAGCGAAATATCATAGTTAAGTTCATATATCCCACTAGACTTTTTTCCACCAGTACTGTGCGTCGTAAACGTATCTAAATGGTGCGTTCGGAAAAGTCCACCAATAGGATTACTCCATTTTACACCGCAAGGAAGAGGAAATAATCCGATTGGTGGATATTCCCTCGCGCACCGCTTAGCTTCAGCTCTGGGTGGAAATCAGCCTAAGCCACGTTAGGCTTCCTTCATGAGCTTGTTTCTACTGTAAATAGGCGCATTAGTTTATCTGGAGTGTTTAACTGAGAGCTCATTAATGAGTCTTATTTAAAAAAAAAAATATAATTGGAATTAAGGAATGGGGTCTGGCTGGGCGCGACACAAGTAAGCAGGTACGCAATTATCAGACTGTAAACATCTTACGTTGGGCTCAAGCTTTCCCACGTAGGCACATGGAGATATGCCCATAACCCACCTCGCTTACCCAATGTGGGATGGTAAGCTTCTTGGATTGGTTAATTGTAATTTATATTCATGGAAAGAGGACCCCCAGAGGACCCTCAACACTCTCAACAGGCGATTAATCTATGCGACCCAATTTTATGAAATCAATTTCGATCGAATATTATGCTTTGCCGCTTAAAGTCAATACCTTATCAATACGGTATCAGTAATACCCTACATAATTGCTTTTTTTGACAGAATAATATATATATATAAGGGAAAAATAAACTGTTCATTTATTAAATCTCAAACATGAAATAAATATCAAATCAAGACATAGGTAAATGAAAGTTCCTGAGCTCTTTCTAGACAAAAAACAAAGTCTAAAAAGTCTGTGATATTATTAATTTAGCTATAATGTAATCTTCAAGACACGCTAGTGCTACCACTTAAGTATTTCTCCCTCACTTAATGGATGGGGGAGGGTCCTCAAAATCTGATTCAAAGCACCTCCGATATGAAACTTAAATATTCACAGACTACCTACGTTATTCACCGGGCCCACACATCTAAAATATAATTCTCCTTTAAAAATACAATCTTTCAGGTTGCTCGAGCACGCAGTTAGGGATGTGACATCGCTGGTGTAACAGTTTCAATCACTGTGACTTTATCACGGTAATAAAATTGTTGTTATCGTTATATAGCCTACTAAATGTGTCAATGTCAATCCTTATGCTGCATGGATCACTACATAAAATAACAGGATATCTGAATAAGGGATTATCATAACCAGCCCGTGTCAAACTACTGCTGGACAAAGTCCTCTCCAAATGCATGCTAGTGAGCCCAATCTTCGCCTTTTATTATCCCAACTGCTGCCACTGTTTTTTTTTGAGAGAGATTGCTGATTGCCTCAGACGGCATTTTCAGCTTCACCGGGCTTTTTTGGGGGCGGCGAGGAACGTAAAGGGTCCCTCAAGCCGTGTGAAACGAATCACCTTCGGAGGTTTTCTAGAGGGAACGGCATCGCGTACTAGTGTGCGTCCCCGTGCCCTACTAGATTCTCCGAAGGGTTCGGATCGGATCGGGGAGCGGAGCAACCCGAGGGCGCCTTTAACCGCGTGTGAACCGGTTCTTCGTACCCTTGTTCTACGAGTACGGTGTCTTGGGCCCAAACTAGTGTGCATGTTTAGTGTATTCTGTAAATGTGTGATGTCATTTTGAGGATCGGGCGGGGCCAGCGTATCTGCGTATATAATCAATCCACATAGTCGAAGTCGCGTTATGTAGGAAGTCAAAGCCAAAGTAACTTGTTTTATTCAAATACTTCAGATAAGTGCGTTTTAATCATCCGAACATTTTTTTTTTTACCTACTACCCATTTAGGACGTCTATTCTTAGCTGTGGAGAAGAATGGGCGCAAGGAACTACACAAGGAATTTAGGATAAGGTACTAAAACACAACGGCTTCAATCTACGTAGGTCTAAATGACTGCTAACTACGACGACTAAGACAGTAGCTAGTGCACAATAAAGCTATAAATAATCACATCGGTCTTCTGGAACAGGTGCATTTTAAAGATATTGTCAATTGTAACAGTTACAAGCTGTCACTGAATAAGTAACACGTAGTTGCGAAGCTTGGGCACTTAGCTATTTCAGTCACGTGCCCTGGTAGGACTTTAAAGCGCCTTTCTCTGCATTAGAAGCGGAGGACAGTAGTGCAAGGATTAATGGAATGCTTTTACTGTACTTGTATCACTGTTAACTGTTTGTATGTTTCTTTTGTGAAATGTGCCCAAGTAACACGGGTTTTAGCTAGTTATTGTTTGATGTGAGGGTGTTTGGTTTATTGTTCGTTTTCATTTAAATGTTGCGAAGTATTAATTGGGATTAAATGTGACCCTCCCCTCTACTAGTTATAAACATTATGTTTAAATAAATAATTAGTTCTAACATTCGACGTGAAAACGTGTTGTCTTCCGCATAAAAGTTATGAATAGCGATCCTCTACCATTACACTTCGGAACCACTCGAGTTTAAATTGATAATTATAATACAAATAAAAAAAATTGTAAAACATGAAATGGATTAATATGTTTATGTATATGTAATAATGAATTTATACATTAACCTTGAATTATGAGCGTCATCGTCGTAAACCACAAATGATATAAATAAAATAACAGGTCTGATACGTTAATATTGTAACAGTGTTCCGATATCACCGCGTACGCATCCCGACTCTAAATGAGAAAAATGTATTGATAGAAATAATATTCGGCGAAACCTCTCAACGTTTCTTTAAAGGAGAATATTACCGAGGGCCGCCGGGAGATGAGGGGGGGAGGGGTTTAAGTAGGGGGTACTTGGCTTTTATTTGATGGCCCTGTCGATACGGAATCGACTTGTTCCGAGTCATTTTACGTCGTATTATAAACATTTGCTTCCTGCCTGCGGTACTGCCGCTGTATATTTTATGGCGTTTTTAATTATCTTTGTGACAATTTTTTTTTTGGATCAAAGTCATTATGCTTTTGTTTGTACTTTAATTTGGGTGAAATTTGATACACAGGTACAGCATATTCTCGATTAACACATTGGATACTTTTATTCGGAGTTACTCCCTTGGGTTGTTTGCAACAGACCAAATTATACGCAGCCAAAACTGCTGGCGGAAATTATATAATAAAGATATTATGCGAGTTAACGTACGAGTATTAGTATTAAGTAGTCCAAAATACATAGAGCTTTTCTATCTATTTTGGATAACTCTACAAAACATACATAAAACAGAACGCAGACATGTCGTATGCGTAAAAACGTATTGATTTTTGTTTCTGACTGAAGTAAAATTATGACCGTTTAACATGAACAGTGATGCCCAAATCATCCCATGGAAAATCCACCTGTTCAAAAAATTCAAAAGGTAGGGTTCAAGTATCTTCACCAGCTCATTTTTACGTCCCCACTGCTGGGGAACGAGCCTTCAACGTGGGTGGAAACACCACAGGGAGAACTGGGAGACTGCTAATGTAGCCGTGCCGCCGGGATCAATCTCCGTGCGTTCCAAAAGTCGCAGATGCAAGTATAAGATGCGGCCATTACGAATTTATTGAGAGCGAAAGTTCGGCTACTCGAACGAACGCCGAACACAAAGGCACTAATGCCTTAGAGCGCCGTAACACAGCCTCTACACAACCGGTTCCCGCCGGTTTCGCTCTCGTTCCTGCCTGATAACGTTATCGAGAATGAGTAAACGCGCGGCGTTCCTCGTCCGAGCTGCTTATGAGTTGTTATGCTAATTGGTAATGTTGTGACACTAGACTAATAGACTTATTGTACCACCCGCGTCGTCTCGCTTCATACACGCGATGCTGTGTTATACGTTGTCACGTCGACAGAATTGCCGTAAGTTTTCAGACGACAGAGTGCGCTAACGCATGTGGTTATAGTTAATCAATATTCAACAAAAGTTCAATCAATGCTTTTTCTGTCTTAATATTAACTCAGGCTAAATAGTCCTTTCTAGCTTGCCAGTCTTTTCGATCTTAACTACGCATAAGTCACACACAACTATACGTTACTAACTATATCCGAAGAAGTACCTAACGTCAAATTGAGCATGATTGCTAGTTGCTACCTACAGCAATTTAGAATTGTAGTCGGCTTTTTGCAAAGAATTCCTTTCGCCGTCGTTTCTCTCTGTCGAAATTAAAGTTTTCAAAGGTGGCTTATAAGGATTGTTTTGATGAAAGTTGCGAGCGTTGCCCTTTAATGAGTAAATTCGTTGAAGTACGGCATTAACCGCTCAAGTTTGGACAGGACTTGCAGCGTGACGTATTAGTCTAACTAGTCCAGTGTAATCTGGTTTAGTGCTAAGCTGTCTGTGGTTGGAGGTGGCGCGAGACCGGCCGGAGACTAATCAGGTTACAGTTTAAGCTGTCTGCCGCAAGATGCTGGTGTGCTGACGCAATGTTCTAGAAACCATGCCGGGGTTAGAGGCGGTACGGATTCGTTGATAATAAATAAATTGTTACTGGTCACAACGACACAGACAGACACACTGCTGCCTAGCTTTGACTTATAAAATTTTTTTTATCAAACTTAAGTATTTTTTAGGATAGGGATATGTGGATCGAGCCCACCACCCTAGTGGTCGTACCCTTAATTTAATCTTGTGTCATCAAAATGTCTCGTCTCGTCAATATTATAAAACCGGTCAAGTGCGTGTCGGGCCACGCGCAGTGTAGGGTTCCGTAGCCCATCTCAATAATGAGCACTCTGAGAAGAGGGCTTTAATGAACATTTATTTGACGATGGCTCATATACTTAAATGTAGATACTACCGGTTTCACTTACCTGACAACGTTGTTTAAGTAGTTCCCAATGAGGAATTTGTACTGCGCCAAGTACATTAAGTTGGTCGAATGTTACTCGTAAACTTATAAAGCCTACTTAGCTGTGATAGTTTTCTCCTTTTAACTTCCTAATTTTTTCATGCATCTATAACAATTTACACAGCTTAATAGTTCACAAACGGATGCCTCAATAAAAAACTGTTTTCACAAACCAGCAATATTTTTGAAATTGCTATCCAACAACACACCACACTATAGAGTAGACAAGAAAAAAAATAACTTCCCCACTTCACGTGTATGGAAGGTAACCTAAAAAATTTTTATTAAAATTTTACTTCACCACTTTGTCGGTGTCATTAATATGTATATCCATGCCAAATTACAGCTTTCTAGTGCATAGAGTCTATGAGCTAGGCTGGGGGCAGACAGACAGACAGACGGATGGACATGGCGAAACTATAAGGGTCCCTTGTTGACTCCGGAACCCTAAATAAGCAGAGCCCTCTGTCTCTCTCCATAGCAAAGATTTCCCCCCTGATAACATTTTGCGCGATACCGGTTTTTTTTCCGCTTTACCGTAAGCCCATTCATGTATTCCCCGAAGATAATTATAATTAAATCGTGATTCGTGCCTCCGCCGGTCGGAGTAATGAGGCTTTACGTCTTAATGCGCACCGTGATTAACGCAAAAACTCACTTGATATTTATCATTATGGTAAAGTAAATCTGTTTTTGCAAGTAAGACATTAGTGCCGAAGATGTTTTTAGCTGAATTTTGAAAATACGGTCGCGCTGTCGACTTTTAAAAGTGTTATAGAGGTTCTACCCTGGTTTCAATAATGGGTTCACCTCTTTGGGCACGCCATGCCACATATTCAGTCGTATCTAGTATAATAAGGATTCGGATTTTTCATGTAAATGGCCGCTAAGGACAAAGACTTTTTATTTCTTTTTTTGATAGTCTCATGAAACACTCTACGAAGCTTCGGTTTTCAGAATTTACTCAAAAGTATAGCTTCGGTGGTAGAGTGGCTCGTTCGGCTCAATATCCGTATGTCTATTTCTTTGTTTCAGATATATCGATCCATAGGGTTTGTGATCACCAACCCGCCATTGGCAAGCGTGGTAATTAATTACCCATCAGTAGTAGCGATGACTTGAATTCAATGAGGCTGTTGGACAACAATAAAATAAATAAATAAACATATTGGCTGTATTTTATTTTGCTTTTTTTTACTTCACTTATGTAAGACAGTGGGAGCAGACAAATGTAATACTTATTTTGAAACTGAACTTTACTAAAATAAATTCTAATATAGGTATATTACTAAAATTTGGTCTCTAAGGGATTATAACTAAATCAAAATTATTATTATTTACATATCAGTATCAAAGACGCCATTCCGAAAATTTTATATATTCTGTTTTAAAATCAAGTTCAGAACTTCGGTTAGGCACCCCACATCCGGCCAGTGCCTAGTGCACAGCCGGCCGGCACAAAGGGCCGTCAATTAGATCGGACACGCGTCACGTTGCGTACGTATCGATTGGATTGTCTGTCTGTCAGCCCTACGTATAGCGAAGGTGGTAATGACAATTCGGTGGTTCTAGGAAATGACTGGGAAAGCAAGGGCGTAACGTGGGATGATATTAAATTTAAAATATTAGAGCTTGTCGTTGCCGCGGCTAGCGCTTTCAAGTTGCGAACTGCGTTCAAACAGTTCAAATTGAAATATCTGACCTCTTCCGTGCTTTAAAAGGCCCGACCAGTCGTTGATCCCGTTTGTTATCGTAACATGACAGTCGTTTAGCTCGCATTGGTTACCTTGGTGGGTTTAAGTCCCAATCTCCTTCTTATGCTATTGTTTATGTAATTAAATTTATTTGAGGAAATATTATTACTACTTGCTTTTAATTTACCATACTTCACGCAGATAACAATCTGAAGATGGCTATCGGCAGCCAACGGTACAGCTTATTCACTACTAATCCAACATGAATAATCTCTTAACAAGCAGGCTGGCGTGTCGTTTTGGTACGCATCATAGATCGGCTAATAAAAGACGTTGGAATTGCAAAGACAATAACCGTTTTAACTGATGTAAACAGATTAGATTAGTAAGACGGATTAAATAGAAGGAAAGAGGACCAAATAGGTTGTGTAATGTAAATATGAAATACCATTACTTTCAAACGAAACCACGAGACAAACCACACTGACTTAGTCCAGTTGACTATATGAAACGTAAAATTGATTTCCCCACACCATATCTATTTTCAGCGTTTTGCGGTAAACCTGTATTTGTTTTATATCCGCAGCGGCAGCGTTGCGTTGCCTATTCTTTTTTTTTTTACAAAAAATTTAGTTGCTGCGCCAGTAGGCGTTTTAATAAATCACCAGTTTTTACGTACTGCGTGCGACATATTCGTGCCGCGTTTACATGTGCGCACATAAATTCGACTGGGTACCGTGTTTGCATTCGCAGGTACGATTGGGGGAGGGTGTAAAGGGGGGGAGTAGAGTGATGGACGTACACGGGCAAATTGAATTTACATAAGGATTATGTGGAAGGGCCAGCGACGCTCCGAATTGGCGGCTGGGTTTGTTCGGTGGGGGCTATCTGCCTGTTTTGAAAAACAACGCTTAGTACCTCCATACAATACATGGTCGGTCTGCAGACTACGCTACGACACTTGTTTCTGCTACAGACACAGTCCAAAATAAAAAAGCCTTGACAAACATGCGTTCTGTTTTTTTGCATTCGATTTTGAAGTGTTCTTGTTCTGTTCTTTTTAATAGACAATGCTTATTGTCTTTGTGTTTCGCGTTCCGTTTCAAGTTGTGTTTTTAATGAATCTCTCGATACGTACGTATATAGATACAACCTAACTATTGTTTACTGAGCGAACAGAACCACTGATGAGTTTTTTTATATGGAATCTGAAAATTCACTTGTAAAATGAATAATTGCCTCGATCTCATTAACTTTCGAAATTCGGCTGACAGCTCTTCCAACTGAATGCTCTTACTTTATTTTTTTTTAAATCGAAGATGAGGCAAATTACTTTTTCCTGTCTGATGTTAAGTAGCAGCGAAGTCTAGATGCGAAGACTGTGCAGGCGTATGTACCTTATCTTAACAATTCATCATAATCCGTGAAGTACGAGTAATACTGTGCTTCGTCTTTATTCATTCAACCATAATTGTTGCAATAACGAAAGATGATTTGTATTAAGTAAAATATTCATATATGCCAATTATTGTACTATTTCGATGTATACTAGGTAATAAGATGGGATACAGTTACATTTCATGTTAGAAAGTCTGCTAAACTTGCAAAAGAGTTTGTCGGCAACAGCTCTCGTGAATTATTGCTTGGTGGTACATGAAGGTACTGTCTTTAATGTATTATTTTATATTGTAAAGTGTACCTTGTCTACTTTTCTATGTGTCTTTTCAATGATTAACTGTTTCATCTTCCTGTTAGCAGGACTTGGTGTTTTCTCTGTTTGTTATGGAGTGAAACACTATAGATGTGGGAAACACAGATCTACTCGGATCTTTTTTACATATAATTTAGGCTGATGTTTCGGAAAACTTTGGAATACTAATAGGCTTTTAAGTTGTGACACTAACCCCTGATATTATGGCTGGTAAAAATAATACAAACAACAGGCCTTTGCTATTGTAGTACACTTTGAGTTGTGTTTGTATTAAATCAATCAAACAAGATTTACTATAGGAAAGTTCGCGGCCGTCCTTATACCAATTATAAGTTTTCGTATTGGTTGAAAATTTACGTAATCGAAGAGCTTTATAGAAATTAATCATTATTACGTACAACATTATTTTGCAGTTTACAAACAAAATATTTCTTAAAATCTATCTTGTTTGCCGGCACTGGGTACGAGTGCGAGTATTATTTGCCATCCGATCGCGTTAACGAAAACGAGAATTTATAAAGCGTTGAAGCAACGAGCGCGAACTAGCGAACGAACATTGTTTCACAATCTGATTGATCCGTCTGCATATAAAGCAGCCTGTTCTCATCGGTGTCGATCAGCGCTCGTATCCCGTCTCATCGGTTTGCAACTCGGCACGGTATCGTCGCCGGTCGTCGATCAATAACGGTTATCGGTCGTGCTAAATCGCCGATCGATCAACCCGCCCGCATTATGATGGCGGGGCTATCCGCGTTGTATGTATCCCTCGCTTCAGTCACAAAATAAGAAAACTGCAGAAGGTAAGCTTAATATATACCTACCTACTTGCTCGAGCAATTCACACATAGACCCTTTGCATGGACACGGATCTCGGAACAGACCGAGCGGAGCTGTTGTGAGATTCCGTGTCCGCGAGGGGTTGTCTATGCGTGCGTTGCTCGAGCGCGTTTGTATGAAGCTCACCTTCTGGAGTGTCCTTATTTTGTGCTTCAGTGTTGACCCGTTTTTTTGTTTTGTCTAGTGTTTTTGGTACTGAGAGTAATGAGAGATGCTTTATTTGCATATAAATATGAATCCAGATGCTTTATATGCGCAAATGATTATGCAGAGAAATTGATGAAAAAGAAACGAAAAGGTCTTCATATTGGGTAGCGAGGGAAGAATGTTAAATTCAGTTGTGCACGCTACTTAACGCCTCAGGGCATTAAGTCCGCCTTTTGCTGTATTTTTGGCAATAAAGAATTAATAAATAATGAGAGAACTAAGTTTACTATAGATATCTAATACATTACATTAATATTAAATCACACTAGAAATTGATGAAGTGTAATAAATAAAAACAACAATAATAATTAAACTGATTGTTTTCTCAAATTTACGCGAACACTACACGTTGTCTGTTCGAAATGTCAGTATAAAATTATAATGTCGGTATCCCCGCTATGAAATTCCACTCGTATATCCATCTTTCAGAAGATCACTACTTGGTGCTTATTCCCCCGTATCGCGGTAAAACAGTACAGTACAGTACAGTGGCGGTACCCAAAATAACATTAAGAAATAGCGAAGTTCGAAAATAACAAAATGTATGGGATTGACATAAGATTGACCACGTGATTTAGCGCGGCTTATGTCAATCGCATACATTTTATTCTATTGGAACTTCGCTATCGTTTTCTTAATGTTATTTCGGCTACCGCCACAGGTCAGCGACAACGGTAGCAAACTGGCAAACGAACGCGGTGAAGTCGCGAACATGTTTTCGGATTCACTACCCTATTGTTTGGTAAAAAACACAGTGAATACTGACAACTCTATATTAATTCTCGATTAATAGATCGATCTCTGTTGTTGACTAGTTTTAAGTTATTTTTTTTTATATAAATTACCCACATCATGGTGTTTGCTTTGAACTGGTTGTGCATTCATTTGTAAAGTTTTATTTAAAATGTATTGACTGTTAGTAAATCTAATAAATAAATAAATAAATAATCGAAGTACGAAACCATTGATTTAGACATTTGCACAACACCTCATTATTGACATGTGTCGTTATGGACGGCTTAGCCTTCGATCAATAATGTACTCGATTCCCGATGAGCGCTTGAAAAACGGTACGCGGCTTTGGGGCCACGGAGCCACAATGACGTTTTTGTGGCGATGCCAGTAAATATTAAGTACAAATATTTAGCAACCTGAATTTAATTTTTATACTTAAGATTCAAGGTTCACAGTAAGCTGAAGTTGTTGGTGCTATCCAATGCTTTTTTCAGATTTTGTTATTCGAAATTTAAATGTTATAGTATTGGCAAACAGGACCACTTTCGAGTTGCATTTTTGTTCCGGATCCTATAACTAGTACATTATTGTTCGAAGGCTTTTGAATCTATTATGACGTTTGCCCAACGGCTCAGAATGGACGGCTCGCGTGACCGTCGGCATTGCTGTAGTGTAATCGCTGCACGATCGCGACTCAAATTGTTTCGATTTAAACGACACATGAATATATTTTACCTAGTTTGAAAACTAGAAACAGTGTTATTAAAATCTAATGGACTTTTGTGGTTTAGACAAAAAAGTATTTATCATAGCAATCGAACAAGCTCTGTGATAATTGCGTGTTCAACTGTTTGTATATGTATATATTGTTTGTATATACGAGTATAATTGTATAGTAAAATACCTAAACATAAAATGTGTATTCTACACCTTTTGTGGTCTGCGTTGCACACACGCCTGTACATCGACCTACCACAGACTGTCAAATTTCCTCAATAGACTGAACTTTATGCCTCAATTATATGGTTGAAAATGTATTGTAGAAATTTGACAGTTTCGAAAAGGTTGATGTGCAGACGTCTTCTGTACCTATGAAAATAATATCCGTATTTTGTAAAATTTGCTTTGTTAATTGCTATTGAACACTTAATAAATAAATTATATTTAAATAATTATAAAATATAGTGAAAAAATTAAATACCTACCCGACCCAGCCAGGAATCAATTATATTTATTTATAGTTCAATTATATGTATTGTCTATACATTTTTCATTAAATTCATCAGTATTTAAGATATTAAAGAGATATTTAAGATATTAAGACAACATCACATACATTGTTCTGACCCCAAGGTAAGTAGCTAAAGCATTCGTTTCATGGAAATCAAAAACAACGACGGACGGTACCACAACCACCCAGTTCGTTTTCGACATTGACCCGACCGGAAATTGAACCCTGGACCTCAGAGTTAGCACCGCCCAAAGTCCGGCGTGCAAGCCACTCGGCTACGGTGGTCGTCGTATTATACTGTTCATCATCTTATCTGTCAGTTTCTTTGACATAAAGGCTTTAAGATATCTGAATACTGTGGGCCACATTTAATTATTTGATTTAAAAATAACTGTGTTAGTTATCGTATTTTGATTGCATGCTATTGCCTAGCTGAATAGGTGACTTCAACCTACTAAGAATACTGTTTCTGTTACCTTCTTGTATAGCTACCCTATTCAAACACGAATACATGATTAAATTCATCTTGATACCCTATTTGAACACAAATTTTATTCTATGCATTGTTTTTTGGCTCGTGCCCCAGCAGTGGGGACATAAAATGAGCTGATGATGATGATGATGATGATGTTTGTTTTTTGTCCATCATCGACGCAATCTAATCTAATCAGTCATGAACACTAATCTCTATCACGATTTGAGTCAATCACGGGATGTATGCACGAGCCCTTAGCCGTTTACGTAACCGTCCCTGCCAAATGGCGTTTTTGCGTGCAATTGTACGTTCGCCATTGTTAAATCGCATTAATAAGAGCCCAGCGTGCTTATTGTAAAGCGACCCGCTAACAATCAACTGATTGTAGCCAGTTTTTTTGATTTACCATACACAACCTATCTGCTATGCTGCGTGTGTTAAACAATTACCAGAACAATTTTTTATGATAGAAAAAAGTTCAAAGTGAATAATATTCACGTATTGTTTTGCAAACTGTAAACATGAATTTGGAATTAAACAAAGTTAATCGTATCCTATAAACATCAAAATTTCAATAAAAAACATATGCCAGGTATTAAATCATTTTATAACTATAAACTAAATACAGTAAATACTCATTAGAAGACATTTGACATATCAAAATGGCCTTTGATAGTCAAATGACACAATATGTCACATATAATAATATGTCATGTTCATAATATCGATTTAAAATTTAGAAAATAGTGCGCGCTTACCCGACTTCCTGTTACACAGTTACACTTACACATTTGACGAAATCACTCCCACTATAGTCCATTTCAACTAGGATGATCCCGGTGACAGATGTCATCAATAACGAAGACGTGACTTTGTAAAATCGTATGAACTTATTTGACTACATCAAAATAACATATTCTTATATAATCCATCACTAAATATACTACAATTGTTTTTTATAATTCTATTTTTTACTTTAGATTAGGTTTGTCTCAATAAACTCTCGCATAACACACATTAATCACAACTTTAAAACAATATAATAAAAAAACGTACCCCTTCACAAGGTCATTTCATAACAAAGAAATACTAGTGTTGGGATAGTAAACCAATTTAAGTTCAATTGACATTCAATAACTAATCAATTAAATTTAACTTTATATTTTTCATTCTAGCTGTATTAATTAATTTGTTAGTCTTTTTTTATGTGAACATGTAGATTAGTCTACATTTTTTCATTTTATTGTAGCGTCATTACGAAAAATATTAAAATGAAACATCTTAAACTTATAAAACAAAAACAGTATATATATACAGCCAACACGTCACTGGTGAAAATTGGGCGAAAGTAGTCGAAAAGACAAAAAATACTATACTACTCAAAACAAAATAAGGGCCACGAGGTATTTTGTCTGTACCATGAAAATAATAAAACCAATATTAATTTTTTTGTCTCCATAACGAAAACTAATGTTGTTTTTACCGTGTAGACCAATAAATTTATTCCAATAATAATGATTAAAAAGTTTATTTGCTTTTGAAAGAAAAAACACATTTAAGGTTAAAAATAAAAACAATGTAAAGTTACTGAAAACAAAAGAAAATACTCCATGCTCATCTTTTAGTAACGGGTATGCCCCCCTCGTTTCGTTACGCACTCCTGAAGCCTGGAGTGCATGCTCTCAATCAAATGCCTGACATTTTCCATTGGAATCTCTTCCCAGGCCCTTTTAACAGCGTTGATGAGTTGCTGTTGGTTGTGGATTTCCTGATCACCGTCTCTAACTCTTCGTTTCAACTGATCCCACATGTGCTCTATTGGATTTAAGTCCGGACTGTTCGCCGGCCACGGCAAGACTTGAATTTGAGACGCTTCCAGTACAAACCGAGTCGCTTGAGCCGTGTGTGCACAAGCATTGTCTTGCATCAAGATGAATCCAGGACCCGCTCGCTGGGCAAATGGGATCACATGTGGTCTGACGACTTCCTCAATATACCGCTGAGCAGTAACAGTACCCTCATTTAAAATAGCGAGCTCAGTTTTGCCGTGTAAGCTTATCCCGCCCCAAATCATTACATTTGGACCACCAAAACGATCGACTTCATGGATGCAGGCTTCTGAAAATCTCTCGCCGCGTCTTCTCCATACTCTAATACGCCGATCGTCGTTAAAAAATTTAACTTTGTATTCGTCTGTGAAGAGCACCATGCCCCATTGGTTTATGTCCCAGTCCAAATGTTGACGGGAAAATCTTAAACGATTTGCACGATGATTTCTGATTAATGGAATACGGACAACTCGCCTTCTTGATGCCTGCTGGTCTTCATGCAATCGATTACGAATAGTTTGGTCACTGACACGAGTACCCGTTGTGAGCCGTAAACGATTTTGCAGCTTGCGGGCCGTCGTTGTGCGATCTCGGCGCGCACTTAATCGGATGTAACGATCCTCTTGAGCTGTTGTAATGTGAACTCTGCCCGAACCAGGTCTTCTTCTAACACTGCCGGTCTCTTGGAAACGATTCCATAGATTTTGAATAGCTCTTCGAGAAAATCCCAATTGCAAACCCACAGATCGCTGCGAATGACCTTCTTCAATCATTGTAACGGCTCTGGTTGCTGTCAGCGAGTCCATATGACGCCTGCGTGCTTGTGGCATATTGCAAAAGATGTTTCTGACTCGAGATATCAATGAACTCTGATAATTTCTAATAAACCAAGAAGCTAAGGAAAGCAAAACGTCAAAGAAAATGGAATCAAAATTTTCAAAAATAATTTTAAATCAAATTTAATTTAAAATTGTTGCCAGCTTTAGATGAATACTACAATATTAAAAAGCTTAGGCATCAAAGAGTTTGTATACTCAATATTTTACTACTTTCAATATGTAAATGTTTAATAATTTACACCAAAATGAAAAAATACCTCGTGGCCCTTATTTTGTTTTGAGTAGTATATATTAGAGGACTGGGAGAGGTACGTCAGAATAGATCGGTGGAAAGACCAACTTATAATAAATGTCGGCGATAGCGACTCTTCAAGCGATTCTGACAGTGATTTTTCAGATACTTACTGAATAAAAAATTTACTCTTTTCAAATTCTGTTTCATTTTACCGAATAACACTGTGTAAAACATACATTTAATGCATTTATGAACAATAAACTTTCAACATAATACATAAACACAAATCATATTTAAAGTATTGTAAGTAAAGTAAGATTTCATTTCCATATTATTATTATTAGTATTATCGATTACCAGAAACAATCGAAATTATTTTATTGTAGAACATCTCTACAATTGTCGAAATCGAACTGTCACAGGGATCATCCAAGTTGAAATGGACTATAGCTTCCCCGACTTCCTGTTAATCTGTTAAGTGTAAATATAAAATAATCACTTTTATCATAATTTCGAAAGTTCTTGCACATAAGTCGAGTTAATCAGTACTGGTAACCTATCCAAAGGTGCTTGTTACATCCTGATCGCGGTGATCAGTGTAAACGGGCCCCCGAGCGCATGGCTATTCCTTTAGCACTGGTTCAACCAGTCTGGTTGTCAGTATTAGGCACTTGGCTATCACCTGGGGCACCTAGGCTACGGTCCCAATAAGGTTAACACAAACAGAGAAATAAAGACGTAACAAGAACAAAAGTATTTTGCACTCAAGTCCTAAATGTAAAACTTAATTTAAGCACACTTGTTTATATCTAGGTTTGTTTATATGCCATTAGTGCGGGTATTTTGGAACTGCATTAGATAGTATTCTAAATTTCCGTTAAAACATATTACTCTGGAGTTCTTAGATCCATAATATGTTGTTGGGTTAATAGTAGTATTCTTACTTCTCTGGCTGAGCGCCCCGAAGTGGATCATGGCCTCAGATACAAGACGACACACTTTAGCCACTGCGCTCTGTTCTGTTCTGGTTAATACAGCTTATATCCTTTCCTTATAAATAATGATTAATATTTGTAATTAAAGCAAGGTTTACTTTACAAAGTGAATAGATAGTGCTGACTTTATTTGCACGGGACGGAAGCAGCCACCGTAGATTAATTGATAAGCCGCCTGACCCAGATAAAGATGGCAGGACCCAGGCAAAGGTGTGGGCTCCTAATCTCGTTCATCTTTAACACTTCTTCATCTGAATTATAATTTTTCGTCGTAAACTGCCAAACTTGTCGACTTTTACCAGAGGTAGATTGACCCTTGATGGAGGCCTGCCTACACTGCGTCTTTCGGTGCACGGTCGCCACTCGAGAACTGTTCTGCACCAGCTTCCATTCGTTCTACGAGTAGTGTGTCCGACCCACTGCCAATTTAAATAAAACACAGTCACACTTAACTTGATATACCTATTGAAATGAAACAACTTTTACGGATCTACTCGCGTTTATTTTACACATTAGTTTTAATTAACGTTTATCCTGACGTTTCGAACCCTTTGCAGGGTCCGTGGTCGTGGTGGTGGGTTGATATACCTACTACTACTAAATTACTAGAGCCTGCTTGGCATTCTGTGAGCGGAGCGAGAGATATGACTTTGGAAGAAGAAGCAACTTGCTGGTCGATAAAGTGGAGACTGCTAGTTAAACACAATCCTGCTCTGCTAGCTGTCCACGTTGTTCTTGTGCACTTTAATCAATGTGATAATAAAATGTTCTCTATTGTCTAACAGAGAGGCGGGCATGGAGAAGGCGAAGGCGTACATAAAGAGCTCGCTGGGCGCGCCTAAGCCGGCGTCGCCGTCTCTGGAGAGGCCGGCGCCCGCGGCGGACGAGGCGCGCGTCTGCTTCGTGTGCGGCGGCGCCGGCTACGGCGACCACTACACCATCCGGGTCAAGCCCGAGCCGCAGGTGACGTAGCCCGCTGTTACTGTACATACGACGTGAGCGCCTAGCCTCCATCTCCATAGGATGGTTAGTGATGGTAAGGGGTGACGCCGTCGCCGGCGGCGGACGAGGCCCACTACACCATCCGCGTCAAGCCGCTGGTTACAGTACAGTCACGAGCATTAACATGTATACAATGTATCTCTTAACACAATGGAATAAGAGTCAAAACTAGACAAAAGTTTAATACATGTTATTGCTCGTGACGTCAAGCCTCCATCTTTATATGGCGTTTGGTTAGTGATGTTGAGATCGAAGGTGTCCACTAGCCACTTCTTTTACGTCTATACACAAGGGAGAAGTGCTTATTCCGGCGTTGGAAAACACAGACGGGCGTTAAGAGTGGAGAGGAGACCTGTACCTGCTTCGTGCAGACGAACCACATAAGGCGACGTCGGAGATAAAGTGAATAGGAAAAAAAAGAAGGCTGCCTCCACCACCAAGTGCGGTAAACAGCCTGGAAGAGATAGTCTGCTGGGGTAAACTCCGGCAAACGATTGCTTATGAGGATTCTTTGGGATCACCCTGGTCGGAACGTGAGGACAAGTAGAGGATTTTTTAGTGAGTATGCCTTCCTTCCTCGCTGAGGGTGTTTAGAAGAGAGTCCCATATAACCATTTGCATCACTCCAAGCTCAGTAGTATGTCAAATTTTTTTCTCCTGTACTAAATAAATGAAGCGACAGTGTCAATAGCTGTATATAATTGAGAACATACGATTTCAACTGGTTGTGCACCGCAACACCGTGCTTCGCGTCACTATTCATCAGCAGGCCAATAAAGCAACATCGCCGGACCGGTTATAACCGCCCACCGTTTGTGGCTGTGTCTAAAGTGATTGACATTCGACACGAGACAAACTCAAGCGCACAGTTCATGTAGGGAAACGGTAGGCTTGGTTGTTAGATCAGTTTCATTAGAGCAAAATGTGATGATTAATTTTTTTTTGGATATCTTAAGACTTAAATTCAAATTCAATGTTTTCAAATAGGCTTTCAAAGCGGTTTATGCAATCAAGAAGATCACTCTCTAAAAACTCAGTTCGAGAAATATAATTGTAGTCAGTTTCGATATCATTTTTAGAGCGATTTCTTATGTCACAACAAAACCACATATCAATATTTGTTTAATATAAATATAAGCAAGTTCGCCCTTAATAAATAAGTTTTAAAAAGTCACCAGTCAAAACAAATATGCTACCGATATAAGGGATCCAATATCTGCAATGACAAACCTTGACTACTGTTTCGTGCAAAATTTGCTAAAACAAATTACTTAAAACTTACTGGAAATTCGACAATTCATATTAGTGACATTTAGCAATATAGAATATATATCGGTCCATCCAGGACCAATCAAGAGCCAATATAGGTCCTAGATTCCTAGAAGATTACAATCAAATCGATAAATATAGAGTTTTCTACACTTACGAGTCTTAATATTTACACATTGTCATCATGTCATGAGACTTCATGTTACCTAACGATGTTATCACAATTCTATTCATTCCAACCGGTTGGTTTTGTTGTTCTAACTGCGGCATGTTTATCAACATCATAGCTCTGGTATTTTAAAAACAAACAAACGAAAAGTGCTGTAAATCTTTTGATCATACAAAAGGTACTACACTGAGTGTAATCCCTGTGCGTGAATTACACCACGTGCGATCCAGACGACTTCTGATGGAATTGTTTGTTGCGCACTGATTGAAACATAGGCGTCCCACAAGGCACAATCATCAGTCCACTTAAATTGAAATAAAAATGAAGTTGCAATATCGTCTTTGTTTTTATGACAACTCGTAAATGGCTGTAGTTCTGAGTGATAGACAATGTCTTCATAAATTTTGTTAGTTATTTATTTACTTAGGTACATTAACAGGTCACATCCAACCCCAAGCAAAGTACACAATTTGACCAAATTCGACAATTAAATAAAGAAAATAAAACATTAATTAAATTTAAAATATATACATTACATTACATCACATCACAATAAAGGAGACACTAGTTATTATTAAAACTAAACATACGGTAAATAATGAGATTACTGGTTTAGAAAAAACCTTAAAAACTATTTCGGTCCTACTGCTGGGCAAGGGTATTCCAAATCTCTCTAAATGTTTTGTACTTTGGCGGTTTCCTACCAATCTCTTTCATTCATGTCAAAATAGTTCTTCCAACGCTTTCTGTTTCCGCCCCTACGCCACGCCGCCGCGCCGCCGCCGCCGTCCGTCCGTCCGTCCGTCCGTCCGTCCTCAGGTATCCAGTTTAACATGATCATAAGATTCCGTTGCTATTGAATTCGACCTTTATTATGTTGTAGTACTTGTAGTAAGAGCTTAATTCTCTTGTTACTAAATTAAAACCGGCGCGGCGTCATCGTTTAGCACCATCTCGTTGCGACAATACGACGAACCGGTTCCAACCGGCCGCCAATTGCGCGAAATTGTGCCTGCCACTGATTGACATTCGACACCAGAATCCGCGGAACCGACACTGGGGAATTGTTTTGTTTTGCCGGGCTGCGATTGGTCGGCCGCGTCTTGGTAACTAGCGCGTTAGAAACCTATGTTATTCTAATGGCTTGTAGCATATGATGTATATAATAATCAGCTCGTGTTAGTCCACAGCTGGGCATGGGCCCAATGCTAAAATAATATTTTGTGATTCTTTTTTTACCAAGAATTTGAACATTTGGGATGTTTATCAGGTAAAATATCAGTAGTGGAATAATGTACTGCGTAGATTGTGGTTGAGGTACGCTTGTTAATGATTAGAATTTTGATGCTAGTGTACAAAAACAAGGGTGCGACCTTTCCAAGATGATATTATTTTCAGCTGACCAGCAGTATTTATTTGTTTATTTAAAATAGGTACGCAGACAGATTACAGTCAATACACAGCCGTGAGAATTTAACAATATTGTACACAAATAGCATACACAGAGTAATGTACTACCTTATGCTACATTAAAAATAGAACACAAAATGAAATAAATAAAAAATAATTAAAAACAACACCAAAAACATGGAATACGTGAAGGATAAATTATTGGTTTTATTATACAACATGCACTTACAATTCATATTACGTAAAAGCAGTAATACAATAGTTAAGCTGAACATCCAACAATGACGACATACGCAACTCGATAAAAGTAATCCATAAAAGCTTCTTAAATAATGATATAGTAGCAGTGTCTCGATTATTAGGTGGCAGCAGACCCTTCCAACTTCTGTCACCATCCCGCATGACGAGAACCTCGTAAAGGCCGAGAAGGACAAGGCCAGCAAGTACCTTGACTTGCCTCACACCTCATGCCTCACGTAACTGCCATGTGGGATGTCAATCATTGTGCCAATAGTCGTGTCTGCGAACGGTCTGGTAGAGAAGAGTCTCGACCAACACCTTAAGAGACTCTCGCTCAATGGTTGGATCAAGGGTCAGATACAGATAGCGGTACTCTTGGACACGGCGCGGATAGTCCGAAGGTTCCTGTCTCTGCCGTTGCCGGCGGCACCCTAGGCTATGTTTTTATAATATTTTTATGTTTTGTATGTACTTTTGTATTTTACTTTTATATTAATATTTTAACAAATCTAGGCTAAGAATGAAAATAAATAAATAAAATAATAATAAAAATAAAAAAAGTCTATTTTGTGCAATACTTTATTAATTTCCATTTTGTGGTACTTAAAAGATTTCCGGTGCTCAGCATTATTCAGCGGCAGAGCACCACGAGACGTTGGCTGGTTTTCTGCGGACGCGTACTTAAAATAATAGTTAAAAAAAAAAATCTTAAGGAATATAAAGTTATTATATGTAATTTGAGCTTTTTGTGTTTATGGTTTATGGAATCTTGCAAATTCTCTAATTGCCCTTTCAGAGACATCGTTAGTCTATACTTATGCGTGATATTTTCGTCTTACCATCATCATCATTTTCAGCCCGTACCTACCCACTGCTGGTCATAGACCTCCATGTTACGCCATTCCCTTCTGTTTTGAGCTGATCGCATCCAGGTTTTACCGTGTTTTGTGTCTTTTACTCTAATTTGAAATAACGTTTTCATGAGAGGAACAAAACACGGAATAACTATTCGGACCTTATTCTTTGTTTATTTGTAAGGGGTACAGGTTTTTAATTATCAATAGCTGCGACATCGTCGTGCGTGCCCCATGTTGGTGTAAAGGGTTGCAACATCAAAAGAGGGCTAATAAAGTAGCCCTTTAAAGGGATGTAACGTAGTAGAGTTTAAATTGTACCTTGTCTTGTTACAACATTGGAACAAAAAAGCGAGTGCTCCAAGTGGCAAACCAGGAACTGTCGAACTTGTTACCTAAAAGGATTTATCCGAATATAATTTAAGTTTAAGATATAATTATTTGGTTAAGTGTCATAATGCAAAAATCATATACTTAGGTCTATCTCATCTTGAGTCAATAAAGTCTAGATCTGTTTTAAATCCATTCCTATTTTACATCATTGTTAACAAGTTCACTACACTAAGTTTTTGTCAGTGATGAAATGACAGGTAAACGACGCAAAAAGTGGTGTTCAAATAAAATTTCCTTTCCTCTTTATGATTTTACTTAGTCGGTCGGTTTTACTTAGGTACGAACTGCTTTGTTGAACTTTCCAAATTCTTCATAAAATTCACAAACGTTTGCTCAGCACACACGCTTAACCGCTAAACCCAGAGACAAGTGTAAAGAGACGTTTAACCTTTACAATGTTTTAGAACAATGTTGTACAATGGAGCCTCGCCGACACTAAATAGGGAGACCCAGAAGCAGAAGTTAAACTCTGCTTGGATGTTTTCCCTTGTGTATACTGTGTTTTTTGTTAGAGGCAAATAAAGTTATTTTTTATTATTTACCGGTAAAAATGCTACTCAGGTAACGATACCAAACATACCGGTAGTTTTTTTCACCGGTATCTTCGTTTGACAGAAGTATCTATACCAATTCTTTAACGGTTTTCAAAGTTCCGGTTCCGATGTCCTGTTTATATGAACCTTACTTTCTGTAGTGTCATTACTATGTGCCGCGCGACGTCAGAATACCGAATTCAACAACTTTCGCGATGTAGAGGAAACTCGAGTCCTTTGTAGCTGTAATGAATTAATGCTTAATGGAACTGATGAAATTTCCTGGAAATCTTCAACTTTTACGTGTGTGTGGTGCGAATTCCAAATTTGTCTGAACCGGGCATTAAATTTACTCGGGTCCCCGTAATGAGGTGACGTGTTTCGCCGTTGTCAAGTTATACTTTTTTGTGTATCCTTATTTTGACCTTTTATGTATTTTTATGCTAAGTTAACGTATGATTTAGTTTCGTAATAAATTGTAAAGTTGCAAAGTCAAGGTAAGAAATGTGTAGCATCTCTCAACCTAACATACATACAAAAGCTTTTAAATACTGACAGGGCTGATTTGTTAATGTTGCTACAGTCAAGTATACAGTGTAACTAAAAGCCCGGAAAGCAGAAAAAATGTAATGTGTACCTACCTAACTACCTACTGTCATACAAAGTGGCCAATATGAATTGTTAAATGCAGATATTATGATATTAGCTCGTACACATGGCCCGTGGGACAGATACGTGTGAATGAGCATTGTGCAGCGAAAAAACTTAATTGGAGCAAGTCAACTTATGAAGATCTTTCCCATAAAATGTTCCCATAGTTAACTTGCAACAGCTATTGAGCTGTGTAAAGACTTCGTTCAACTGATGGAGGCGATCTTGATCATAACGCTTTCCGATCGGAACGCCTCGGAGAATCTTAGTAGTCCCACCCCATCTCTAGAAACACTTTGAAGATGTTCGATCACCACGGCTTGAGAGAGACGCCTTTAGTTTCCTTCCATCTTCATTCTTTAGTTATGATGATAACATCATCATAACCATCAGCTCATTTTTATGTCCCCACCAACGGGCATGAGCCTTCCCTATGGATGTACAGGGAGAACGGGCCATAAACCACAACGCGGGCCAGCCCCCCGACCGCCTAACCGGTTGCTTTGGCTACGTATATTGTTTATGACGTCATCTCGTCATCTACTTAATAGGTATAGGCATATATCGAAAGCTATAGCCTATAGCTTTCGATATTGCTTTCATAGGCGGTACGAAATGACAAGACAACGTCATATACACGTAACCAAAGCAATCGGTTAGGCGGTCGGGGGGCCGGTGCGGATTGGTGGTTGTTAACGACTGCTAATGCAGCCGGCGGGCGGTAGGCGAATTACCGAAAAAAGCAAGTAGTTGTTAATTGTACAATTGCAACTAATACATAATTAATAAACATAGATTGGTATTACGGACACCAATCCCTTTTTGGTGGTGGTTGGAAAGTTGGTTAACCTCAAGCACTGGCAGACCAGGCGCTTTAATCACTACGCCATCAAGCTCCTAAGTCCCCTTAGTTCTCGCTGCCCATAAAAGTCCGGTTACGCCATAAAGTCTGTCTGCGGCCATCAGTAATGTCAAATACAATGCGGGGAGCGCGCGATCTGGTCTGTACGCTGTGACATGTCATAATTTTCGTTAATTGGTCTCGAATCTCGATCCGTGCACCGTGTCCGACATGGAACATGTTTAACCTTGTTAGTTAATTATATTTACTGGAATACTAGCTTTTGTCCGTGCCGGTCCGTGCGTTCAGGCTACAGAGCAGACCACACCGGTCTTAGGAATACCGCTATTATTGTAGTTCTTTCGTTTGTTGTTTTATTGTACAACGAACGAAGTCCTTAATGGCTGGGTTTGCGATATCGGGTAGCCGTAGGCCCTCTGCTCAATATCCGGGTAGGGCAGTGTTTCGGATTTTTCGATACTTGGGCCATGCTGGTGGCTATGATGGTTTGTGATCACGCGACCATTTGGCAAAGCGTGCTGATTAAGCCGATGCTTATCAATTGTAGCGACGACGACTTGATTTTAATGATGGATGTATTCATGCAACTGTAGGACAGTATAAAATTTAAATTCAAAATCATTTATTCAGTTTAGGCTACAAATAGCTCTTATTAGCGTCATTATGCCATCAGTTCGTAATTCCACTGAGAAGAACCGGCAAGAAACTCATCAAGGGCCTTACAGCGTCAAAATATTGGAAAACTAGTTACTACTACTACTACAACTACACTCGCGAGCAAAAGTATGGAATCACTTACTTGGAATTGACTCGAGATCTTGAGTACTTCATAACTAGTTAAGAATATTAATAAGAAGAGATACCATTTTAAAGGTTAAACTGTTAACTTTAAATTGATACCAAATCCCGCTGGCTGAGCCCTTCTTGCAATAGGGCGACGATTTGTGCTGCTTCTGTAGGTGTAGTATCCATTGTCATCCAAGTTCAAGGGTCAAAATAGCGGAGATGTGTACCGGTCAACGTGTGAAAGCCGACTGATAAAGAAAAATTTTTTTTTTGAGAGAGATTGCTGATTGCCTTTACGGCATTTTCAGCTTCACCAGGCTTTTTTGGGGGCGGCGAGGAACGTAAAGGGTCCCTCAAGCCGTGTGAAACGAATCACCTTCGGAGGTTTCCATACTTTTGCTCGCGAGTGTAGTATTTCATACTTGCCTAGTAATAGCTTAACCAAATCAAGTTAGTCCAATAGATATGCTTACACTTAAAGTATGCTATCTAAGTCTTACTTGACTCTAGATCGAGAATATCCACCACTTCCTTTGACGATTTCTTTTAGTGCACATGAGAACTTGGCCCTCAGTAAATTAAACAAATTGGCGAATTATTATGATAAGGCTTTTACGTTTTAAGCAGGTCAGTATGCAAAGCTGGTGTAGGCTTTTAGGCCATATCTACAAGTCCTTATCATCGCATTGCGATTGCCACTTTTTATAAGGCTCGATCTGCCTTTGAAAATGTTTTTTAAAGTTTTAAGTTCACAAACGGACATACTCACTTCCATTGTATAGGCTGGTAAAAACAAATTGAAATGTACAAATTATTAACGACATGAAAACACTGTAGTTATTGAACGCCGAATTACGTACAGCTCGTTGAATTCATTATTATATGCGAAATTAATAATTTAAGCCGATGTGCGCTGACTGAGTTTACAATTCACCGCTCCGTGTTTAATCAGGGCCCGGTTAAAACTGTTATTTTAATTATGCAAAGTGAAATTGAAATGGATTTACTCGTGGCTTAGTTAGCGGGCTTCCATTGATGTGTTGTTTCCTTTAATCATTCACCTTTCCTCGTTGGAATCGAATTAGTGCTGCTTAACACAATTTAAAAACCCCAACTGTTTTATTTGTCGGTGGGAAATGATGTAGAAATAGGAGGATCTAGTACCGTTTATCTATCGCATCTCGTTTTCACAGCTGTTATGAAATTGGAGTAAATTGGAGACTGACTGGAGTATTTTGCCGTGACGTAACATGTTCGATGCGACCATTCACATGGTCACTACAGTGGGCCGAGACGTTCACCGCGAGCGCTGCGTGCATCGGTATATCGGTCACCCAGCAATGCCGTAGCATAGGCATCAAACTCGCCGCGAATGGTACGTTACGATGATACGCTCCGATCAGTCGCCACCATAAGAGCTCATGGTAAAGCCCCTGGACAGGTCTGTGCGTGCGGCTACCTGCTGCGAAGTCTCTAAGTAAACATTCAGGTCAACTAAACACATATTACCTATTTTCTTGTTTGGGTTGGATCTAATATCAAATCACCGGAGTTTGAGGGAACTATAGTAACTAACGGTACATCCCCACCCCCTCTTACAACCCGAAAGTACAAAATAAGGAGACCCCAGGAGGTGATCTTAATACATATCGCGCTCAGCAATGCACACATAGACATTACGTACACGGATCTCGGAACAGCTCGGAACACCCGAGCGCAGCTGTTGTAAGAGGCCGTGTCCGTAAAGAGGTTGTCTATGTGTGCATTGCTCGAGCGAGTTTGTATGAAGCTTTGCGTCTGCAGTCTTCTCTCCCTTTGTCGAATTTAAGATTTTTACTTGTACTTGAAAAAACCCGAATGCGATCAGCTCATAACGAAAGGGAATGGTTTAACATGGAGGAGGCCTATGCCTAGCAGTAGGTACATAAAGGTACAGGCTGAGAAGTGGTGATCATGACTTGTAGTTCTGCAATCTATCAACCATTTGTCTGACAATTTTCCCTCGCGCCGACAGAGCACTGAGCCGTACTTCCCGTTCCTGGGCGCGCACGCTGCCCCCGCCGGGTACCGCGCGGACGGCGACGACGACGGCGCGGTGCGCTGCTGCTGCGTCTGCTACACCTTCCTGCGGCAGCAGTGGGAGCAGTACGACCGCGAGAACAAGCCGCACAGCCAGCGCTTCTACTGGATGAAGCGGCTGGACGGCAAGCCGTTCATCGGTGAGTACATAAAGTGGGCACGACGTAACGTGCCGATAAGTGGTTTGTGAATGTTCTATCTGGGTTCGATTCCCGGTCGGGTCAATGTCGAAAACGAACTTTTCGATATTGTGTCGGGTCTGGGTGGTTGTGGTACCGTCGTTGTTTCTGATTTTCATGAAACGAGTGCTTTAGCTACTTACCTTGGGATCAGAACAATGTATGTGATGTTGTCTCATATATATATATATATCATATCTGTGCAATCTTCATAGCTAATGTTTTAACTGGATAAAGCGGCTGGATGGCAAGCTGTTCATCGGTGAGTACATAACAAGGGCGCAATGTGCCGATAAGTGGTCAGGTCATGTGGACCTGTAGGAATCTTCGTGTTCATGAATGTTCTATCTGTGCAATTTTCACAAAATTCAAAAAATTCAAAATTCAAATCAAAATTCAAAATCATTTATTCAGTTTAGGCTACAAGTAGCTCTTGTGAATGTCACTATGCCATCGGTTCGTAAGTCTACTCTGGGCGGGAGATCTTGTACTGAGAAGAACCGGCAAGAAACTCAGCAAGTGTCCAGCTCTTTTCTCCCTTACAGCGTCAAAAATATTGGAAAATGCCCTATCATAGCAGGACACTTTCCATTACAAATAAACACAAAATTATAGAAGACAACCACAACATGTAAATAAAAAACAAAAATATCACAAAAAAAAAAATAAAAAAAAATAAAAACTAAGTTAACAAATTTACATCAGGTAAAAGTTTCAATTTCCACAATGTCATACAGTACCACTACAGTACTCAAAAAAAAAAAAATTGGTTAAGAAAAACCAAGTCAAACTACAGTAAATAATATTAAAAATAAGATAAGTATGCAAGAGCAGACCAGCCTCCACAGGCAGCACCCGTTCACGAGTATGACATATGAATCAGCCATCGCTTCGCTCAACCATATTTTAGGGAACGTAACGACCCGACGCACACGCCACCACCGCAGAGACAAATAAAGAGAGCATGACATACTCAAGATACTCTAAATAAAAACTTAATGATCTATTTAACGCAACGCTGTTTGTTATCTGTAGGACACTGCTGATAAAGGCTATCATATCAGTATAAAAATTATATAAATTAATTTTATTATATTAATTCAAATAGAGTATATGTTTTTCATTATAACCAAGCTGTTTTATCATCTAAATATTCTTTGACTGTATAATAACCTTTTAAAAGTAATATAGATTTCACATGTTTTTTAAACTTATCTAAAGGTAAATCTACTACAGTACTTGGTATTTTATTGTAATAGTGTATACCTTGCCCCAAGAAAGAACCAAGAACCTTCTGTAACCTGAACAGTGGCATTACAAGTTTTGTCTTATTCCTAGTATTGAAATTGTGTACGTCACCATGTTTAGTATAGGAGTTGATATTGCAACGTACAAAAACTATACAATTATAAATATATTGAGATGCAACTGTCAGGACACCAATCTCCTTAAAAAGATTTCTTAAGGAAGTTCGTGATCCGAGTCTATAGATTGATCTTATTGCTCGTTTCTGTAAAATGAATATAGTTTCAATATCAGCCGCCGTTCCCCACAGTAGGACGCCATACGACATGACACTGTGAAAATAACTAAAATAGACCATTCTAGCAGTTTCAACGTCTGTTAACTGCCTAATTTTTCTAATGGCATAAGCAGCAGAGCTGAGTTTACCGGCCAATTTCGATATATGAGGATTCCATTGAAGCTTTGAGTCAAGGGTTATGCCTAAAAAGACTGTAGAATCTACCAAATCTAATTGATCACCGTTTATTTTAATATCGGTTGGTTCATATTTGACATTTGGTAATATAAATTTAATACATTTTGTTTTCTTAGCGTTAAGCTGTAAATTATTAATAGTAAACCAACGGAGTACCTCTGAAAGAGCTTTATTTACATTTTCATAATTAGTCCTACACCTAGTTACATTAAAAATGAGTGAAGTATCATCTGCAAATAATACAATTTCACAAAAGTTCTCTACAAAGAATGGCAAGTCATTAATATAAATCAAGAAAAGGAAAGGACCAAGAATCGACCCTTGTGGAACTCCCATTTTTACATGTGAACCAGATGATTTAGTACCATTTATATCAACAGTTTGTGTTCTAGAGCTGAGATATGACTGTATTAAATTTAGTGCAAAATCTTTGAGACCGTAATAATGAAGCTTCATCACCAGAGTCCGGTGCTCAACGCAATCGAAAGCCTTGGACAAGTCGCAAAAAACACCAAGAGCGTTTTGAGACTTCTCCCAGGCATCAAATATATGTTTTATTAGAGCAACACCTGCATCAGTAGTAGAACGACCCTTAGTAAAGCCATATTGCTTACTATGTAAAAGGTTGTTTGTGTTAAAATATGACATCAACTGTTCGAGTATGATTTTTTCATAAATTTTACTTAGCGCTGGTAATATTGAAATGGGCCGATAGTTACTGGGATCTTCTTTGTTCCCTGATTTGAATAAAGGTATAACTTTACTAAACTTCATAAGATCAGGAAAGATTCCTTCATCGACACAGTTATTAAAAATTTCAGCAAGATACGGTGCAATAGAATGAATAATATTCTTAATTACTTTAATAGATATACCCCACAAATCACTCGTGTTTTTCATTTTAAGTGATTTAAATGTTTTAATAATATTCATTGAATCAATGTATTTAAATTGAAAGGAAAGATTACATTTTGGTACATATTTTTGGAGTAAAGTTTGTGCAGCTTCTGGTGATGAATCTAAATTTGACGTTGTTATTACAGGTATATTTACAAAAAAATCATCAAAAATATTAGCAATTTGTGAATCTGAATTGACTAAGTTGTCGTTTACTTTTAAAGTGAAAGTATTATCCCGTGGTTTAAATTTACCTGTTTCACGGTTTATAATGTCCCAAGTGGCTTTAATTTTATTGTTAGACTTTTTAATTTTTTCTTTAAGGTAATTAGATTTTGCTACTGTGCACACTTTTTTAAACATTTTCGAATAATTCTTTACATATTGCTTCATACATTTACATTTCTTTACACAGCCAGTGCTTTTATGGGATGTAGCGGCTGGACGGCCAGCCGTTCGTGAATGAGTACAATACACAACCTGTAATGTGCAGGGAGATCATTTGGACCTTCAGGAATCTTCATCTTATGTTATCTCTCAAACATTAACTCGTGTCTCCAGCATTTCGATAACTTTTGAGTTTCTTTAGTGGGCTTCAGTAGAGAAATCCGAATAACGAAATACTGAAACAAATAGTAATATAAAATGAATATGGTCATTATTCAAATCAACAAATTATGCACTTTTGAATCGCAAAATCACAAAAATATTTTTCCTACCATTGCATTCGTTCAGGACATCTTCTAGGCGTAGAGAAGAACGGACGCAAGAAACTGCACAGCTTAATATACAGTCTGTCCGGACATGTATTAGCGATATTTTAAATACTTATATAACAACTATTTTAAAACACAAATACACTCTAAAATTAGGTCCAACTCACTTCCCAATAATTTACTAATTTGCATAGTTACTTATGTATTTTTTTAACTTACACATTTTTTTTTAAATGTTATGGAAATGTAAAAACCTTATATTGTAATGCAGATAGTAGATAATGTTGTTGACCTCCGTATAAGCCTATTTTTTATTTAAAACTAGCGGCCCGCCCCGGCTTCGCACGGGTGTACTTTTTTTAATATAGCCTATGTTACTCAGCGCTAATGTAGCATTCTAATGGTGAATAAATGGTGACGCTGATAAGGCCGTTTCAGGCCATAGCAAATTCTCCGAAAAATGGCCTAAAAGATGTTAATACTATTTACTAACATATCCTAAGGCATAGTACCAAAAGCTTTTCTAGGAGAGGATTTCAGCACTAAGATTTAATAGTTCATTAGATCTTGTCTTGGTTCTATGAACTGAACGAGTGTCAATGTTACAAAATATTTTTAGCTAGTTGTCGCCCGCGACGTCGTTCGCGAAGACTACACTGTCCCACAGGAACTCCGGTTCCTGTGGTTCCGGTATCCGTACCGGACTAAAAAAGTATCCTATGTCCTAGTCCGAGTCATGGTCTGTCTATGTGCAAAGTTTCATCCAAATCCGTTCAGCCGTTCTCGAGTGTTGCCATTCATTTTTATTCGTATAGATTACTCACGCTACGCTGTTTGCTGTTGCTTATTTATTAACAAACATCATATCAGCAAACTTCAAGGCGTTAAAAGAGAGAGAAACTTTTCATAATTTCTAAATTCATATTTTTCTTTCTTTTGTAAATTTTACATTGTGTACAGAAATTACGTTGTTTTGGTATGATGAAACAAAAAAATTACACCCTTTCCTTATCAGAGCTTAGCTCCCGTCCGCCGGCCGTCGGGCCTTCGAACAATGGGCGGTTCAGTCGTCGCTGAACCACAAAATAAAGAGTACAGAAAGTAAGCTTCATACAAACGCGCTCGAGCAACGCGCACATACACCACCTCTCACGGAAAATGATAGGGCATTTTCGAATATATTAACGCTGTAAGGGAGAAAAGAAACACCCTTGCTAAGCTTCTTGCTGGTTCTTCTCAGTGCAAGGTCTCTCGCCCTATATAGACTAACGAACCGATGGCATAGTGACATCCATAAGAGCTACATGTAGCCTAAACTGAGTAAATGATTTTCAATTTATGAAAAATTGAAAAAAATTTTGGACGCGGAATTTCGCAACATCTGCGCTCGGACTGTGACCTGGGGGCCGACCGCCTAACTCGATCGCTTTGAAGGCGAGGCAAGGAGGAGGAAAACTATAGCCTTCGATATTGCTTTCATATTTCTTTCGAAATGAAAAGACCTCGCCTTCAAAGCGATTGAAAGTGATCGTGTTAGGCGGTCGGGGGGCTGTTCAGAGAGCAAGGGGTTATCAAACGTGTGCGTTGCTCGAGTCGAGCGCGGTATTATGTATTAAGCTACATTCTGTAGTATCCTTATTTTGTGGCCGAACGTTATCAGGCCGTCCGCCGAGGCCCCCCCGATTACTAGGGACTGATCCTCTCTTTCGTCCTTTGACAGCGCTGTCGGTTGTCACCGAGGGATGAATGTTGCCATTCTATGCGAGGTTTATTTAAAACAATCGGTATCACAATGCCTTTGCAGGATTTTGTAGTGGACTTTTATATAGCTACTGACAGAGGCTTCCGTAACACATGTTGTATTATGTGAAGAGAAAAATTACTATAATTTTTTTTAAAGATAGTTACAATGCGCTATTAACACAGTCTTGTTAACTCATCCAAACAACTAAAAAAAAAACGCTTTTTTTTAAGGTATGAGTTCACCTCGTCGACTCATCGATATTCTTAAAGAAGTTGGCATCACTATTTCTGGCATATAACCCAAGTATTTATACATTCAGCTTCTAACACTATATATATATTTATTAGTTTATTAATTTAATTCAGAAATATGTGAACGCTAACTTTTTTTACCTTACTATAAAATGTTACGCACTGTATCATATAATTTAAAGGCACCGACAAGGTGAGTAGAAAATTTAATAACTAAACAAAACGTTACTAGAAATTTTCAAGAATGAGTCGAAGACATGTTTCCAACTTGGGTTCAAATCTGTGTTGATAAAATGTTTTTAATTTGTTTATATAATTTTAACGCAAATTTTGTTGCGAAACAAATTACAAAAACACAATGTTGAAAAAAATTTCCACGAGCAGGATTTGAACCTGCACCCTTCTGACATACCGGGTCAGGTGCTCTTCCAATTGAGCTATCGTGGTTCTAACCAGCCCGCCGAAATTATTCAACACTATTTACATTTTTACTTTGAAAGCCAAAGGCCAAAGCCAAAGACATTTTATAAATAGCTAGCCTACTTCTTAACTGATCTTTATTTGTAAAAATATTATGATCAGATGTTAATGACGGTAATTGTTGACATTGAATTGGCGCCTTTGGCTTTCAAAGTAAAAAAGTAAATAGTGTTGAATAATTTCGGCGGGCTGGTTAGAACCACGATAGCTCAATTGGAAGAGCACCTGACCCGGTATGTCAGAAGGGTGCAGGTTCAAATCCTGCTCGTGGAAATTTTTTCAACATTGTGTTTCTGTGTTGATAACTCAGTCTAATTCTCACGAGGTGAGTCCGAGACTCGACCAGGATTTCACTCTTTATTATATTAGTAGAGTAGAGATATATGTATAGAGAGGCAGCCATTGCTCATTACTTTCACGAACATTTCCGAAATATTTTGTTCCTGCCCCTTTGAGCGCCGTGATTAGCCGGTCCGCTGTCATTTTTCTACATCTTTCGTCGAAATCTTGATCAAGAAACATTCCGTTTATGTTTCTGCCTTTGAAAATGTTACATTATTTTATTTATTTATTTATTAAAACTTTTGCAACATACATTACATGGCGGACTTAATGCTTGATGCATTCTCTACCAGTCAACCATAGGGTGGTGCAGATATAACAAGGTAGGTGTGCAATTGGGTGAAGACAACAATTTTAGAAATAAAAATAATATATTCAAAAACGCACAATATATACCTACATATATACAATTTACATATATATTTCTATATATAAACAAATATAATGTAATATATTATTACATAAACTACTTTTACAAATATACTACAAAAATAAACGTTTAGTACATAATTTATAAATAGTACATTACTGAGGTGATTCTGCCAAGGATTTATCAAAAAAGAGCATACGGACTTTCTTTTTAAAAGCGTCACGACTCGTAGCCATCCTGATTTCAAGACGTAGCGCATTCCATAGGAGAATAGACTGAGTATGGAAGGAGGAGTGTACAAAACCAGATGTGTGGGAAGGACAGAAGGAGAAGATTATTTGTAGATCGGAGATTCCTACTATGAAAGGAGCAAAGGTATTGACAATGAGGAGTGAGGTAAGAGGGAGCATTTGGAGAATTAAGTAGTGAAAATAGTGTCGTCAGGGCTCGTACACGCCTCCTATGCCGAATGGGCAGCCATTTTAGCTCGGACCTATATTGTGAGATGTGGTCATATTTCTTGAGGTTGTAGATGAACCGTATTGAGTTGTTGAGCAATCTGTCGAGTTTGTCTAACAAGTCAGCATTAAGATCGAAATAACACACGTCACTATAGTCGATCATGGGAAATATTAAAGTTTGCTCAAGCATAACCTTTAGGTTGCTTAAGACTATTCTAAATACAGGTAAAAGTTATGCTTCATCATTAGTCTTTGTTCATCGAATCTCATGTCAGTCGGTCTGTAATCTCGCTAACAACCAAAAAGGTGGCTACCTTTTTCTGTGCCGTCCTCGAATACTGTATGAAAAAATAACTACTTGCTGTACAAATATTAAAGTTAAAACTATTGAACACGAAATCCTTCTCTCAATGGCCCCGTCTCGAATAACTAAAAGTCATGGTTTTAACTTGAAAGGAGTTTCGCTCGCGTCGTAAACGTGCGGAACAGGTGTGCCTAGAATTCCGTTCGCTTTCAAATGTGCCACATTTCAAACATCCTTACACATTCATCAATAATGGGTGAACCGACACGCCAATTTCAAACGCCAGCCCGCCCGGCCATACGCAGCGTTGAATCCATACATTTCATACGTTTCACAAGTCCAAAGGTATTTTCACAATGGAGGCGCACCTGACGTCACTGCGAGACGGTTCTTGGTAACTGCCATTGTGTGCGGTGCGAGCAACAATGCCCTTTGTTTTCTAACTGGCAACGTTCCTTTTTCCATAACATTAAATATTTGTGTTACACCCTTACTACTACTGGAGTATAGTAGGGCTGGAGCACATGGTATGTTTTTCTTTTGCTTCTTTACTTAACCAGCCCCCTAGACAAGTTGCAAAATGGTAATAGAATAGAAATCAATCAATCATAATTATTTTATGGGATTGACATAAACGTCATTTATAAGTATCGTTGACTTATGTCAATCCCGTACAATAATAATTCTATTTATTTTCTATTCTATTAGCGTTTTGCCACTTGTCTAGGGGGGCTGGCTAATGGCTCATACCCTTACTTCAAATATTCTCCATTTACACACACCAGGTACAAACTAGGCGTTTTCCCTTAGCCTACGAACCGAGCCCGAGCCGAAAGTGTTATCCTATAGAGACTCCCTCAGGGTTTCAGCTCTCGTTATCTTTTTTGAACGTTTAAGAGTATCTAATAAGGTACGGGGGCACGATTGCTTGATGCCAGCATCTAGATAACCTCCGGGGTATGTGCGAGAAGCACCTGTACGAGAAAGTGTATAATCTCTCTCTCTTTCTAGCTGTGGTCCCACATGGTGGTAAGTTCAGCTTTTTTTGTTCGTCATCGGAAACTTAGCACTCTCACATGTCCAAAACACTACACGGAAAGTTTTAGTGCAAAATTTCCCAAAAAAAAAACTTTAATAGTAAATAGGGCAGAATTTCAATTATCCCATGTGAGCCCTCCCTTATATGAACTTCGTGATTTTCGGTGTTGTGACCAATGGGGTAGATAATATCGTAATGGACTTAAAACCGTTGTCGTGGGGTAGATATAATCTGTGACCGAGGGATTTCCTAATGACGAAGTTTTGGCTGCACTTACTGTACGAACGTAGTAACGTATATTGTAATGGTAAGGCCACCAAAGAGCACGCACTACCGGAGAATACAGCACTGCTACAAATTGAATAATATTCAATCTTTAAAAAAAATATTTTACGTGTAAGCAAGCACAGTGCCTTGATCTCACCTGATGTTAAGTGATGATAAGGCCAATGATGGAAACGCACTTCACCCGGGCGGGATCCTCAACTAGTGAGGCACTGGCTATCTTATCTCTAGCTGCCGGAACACAACAATGCATTGTTATGGCGACATATTTAGATAAGATGGTGTTAGCTAGCCAGACGGACAAACAAGCCCTACCACCAACCAAACTGAGTACACAAACATGTACACCCCGCTGGGAATCGAACCCGGGACCTCTGGGCCTTAACCGGCGGTCTTAACCACTAGAACACAGAGGCGGTTCAAATCTATTAACAACTACTTACTTATGCCTGGGACAATGTGTGCATGGAGTCTGGTACGTAGTATTTATTAATCCCATGAATGTGTGTTTGCCAATAGGAAAAATAGAATTGCGTATAGGAATACGTACTATTTGGTAGTGTGTACTCTTTGGTGGCTCTACCCTATATGAATTGACTTTCCGTTGCGTAGTGTGTTTCTGTTTTGTATTCTTTAAACTAGGACGAAGCTTTGTTTCATTTTAAATCTGAAAATGTGGCAGCGGTAAATATTAACACAATCTAGGTATCACACACTAATATTTTCATATCGGAAAGTGATTGTTGATCATCAGCTCATTTTATGTCCCCACTGCTGGGGCACGAGCCTTCCCTATGGATAAGGAGAACGGGCCATAAACCACCACGCAGGCCCAGTGCGGATTGGTGCTTGTTAACGACTGCTAATGCAGCCGGGACCAACGGCTTTACGTGCCTTCCGATGACCGGCCTTTGCGAAAGTTGCTTAACCTCGGCACTCGCAGACTGGGCGCGTTATCCACTGCGCCATCGAGCTCCTCCTCATAATAATAATAGTAGTTAATTATTAGTTATTTGTTACCGTTATGGTGTGATCACGAGCGCCCGCTGGCTAGAGTCGTGGGTTGTTATACTTTTTTATTGTTGTTACGAACGCGAAAGTTTAATTTCAAACCATATGATACGAGACGAGCCCAAAGTTCTCTTGTACATAAAAGACTGCCCCCCCTTACGCCCCCGACTTTGCCCGCGTAACGCGTGATCCTCTGGAAATTTCTAAAAATCCCGTCGTACACACGCGCCATGAATGGGACCAGCCTGCAACATTTCAGCCTTCTAGGTTCCAGTGGTATAGACTGTGTGTTCGAAAACGAATTAAATTAAAACTCAAATGTCAATGTGCATTTTAGAATTACTTTTTCAACAAACAACTATCAGGACACAACAGGATCTGCGCTTATTATGCAACATGTTGTATAGAAATAAATAAAGATAGAAAGGGTCCCTCAAGCCGTGTGAAATGAATCACCTTCGGAGGTTTTCTAGAGGGAACGGCATCGCGCACTAGTGCGCGTCCCCGTGCCCTACTAGATTCTCAGAAGGGTTCGGATCGGATCGGGGAGCGGAACAACCCGAAGGCGCCTCTAAGGGCTTGGACCTCGGCTCGGGTTGACCTGGCCGTGGAGGAGGAGAGAAGCGCCCAGGTACATGTCTGTACCTGGTACACCAGCGCGTGTGAACCGGTTCTTCGTGCCCTTGTTCTACGAGTACGGTGTCTTGGGCCTAAACTAGTGTGCATGTTTAGTGTATTCTGTAAATGTGTAGTGGCATTTAGAGGATCGGGCGCGCTCGAGCAACGCACACATAGACCGCTTGCTCGAACACGGATCTCGGAACAGCTCGGAACAGACCGAGCGCGGCTGTTGCGAGATTGTGTATGATATGAAGTTTGCCTTCTGCAGTCTTCTTATTTTGAGGCCGCCTTCAACTCCCGCGCAGGGTTCGAGGGACGCGTGACGTCACCGAGATCGCGACCCGCCGCGACCCGGCTAATGAACCGTGAATACGGATACGGCGCTTGTGTATTTACTTCTTCCGGTGGCATTACCTACTCCATTCATGATGCTATGATGGGGTTCAAACTTTTTGGTTGGATCAATACTCCAAGATATACCTACTTACTCGTAGTTTTTAGGGTTCCGTACCCAAAGGGTAAAACGGAACCCTACTAAAATTACTAAGACTCCGCTGTCCGTCCGTCCGTCTGTCTGTCTGTCCGTCTGTCACCAGTCTGTAACCTCATGAACTATGTTGAAATTTTCACAGATGATGTATTTCTGTTGCCGCTATTACAACAAATACTAAAAACAGAATAAATTAAATATTTAAGGGGGCTCCCATACAACAAACGCTCCAAAACAACAAAATTTTTTTGGTCGATATTGATAACGGCAACAGGTAGGTAGACGCTTGAAATATTCACAGAATATTTAGTTATATATTAACTTTAAAAGTAAATAATTAAATTATTTAAGTCATATCCCATACAACAACAGACATGATTTTTTTTGCCGTTTTTATAGATGCCGACTCGCACTTGGCCGGGTTTTTTATAGAAGTAAATGACTCGGCTCTGATTTAAGCAGAAGCAGGCAGAGTCCAGATGCGAGGACTGCTGTGGAGCAGGCAGGACTGTGCTGTTATACTATTAGAGGTTAAAGTATGAAATTGCCGATTTGTACTGAAAAAAAAAGACTACGACTCGATCAATAATGAAATACAGGATATTGATTGGACAACAACTTTTTCAGGTATGTCTCTTGATGATTCTACGTCATTTTTTTACAAAACTTTTAATAATCTCCGCGATAAGTATATTCCATCAAGAACGTTAAACCACAGCTTATCTCCCAAATGGTATTCCCAGTCATTAATTAAAGCCATCAAAGAGAAACGGAAATTCGAACGAAAATATAAAATTTACAAAAATAGATGTGATTTGGAGTCATACAACATACTACGTAAAAGAATTAAGAAAATTGAATCACTCTGTTATCAAAAATATATTTCGTCTGTAGAAGATTCCATTCAAAAAAACCCTAAAACATTTTGGACTCATATTAAATCAACCCGCAACTCAAATGGCATACCTGGTGTAATGAATTACGGATCTGATGTCGTGAACTCGGGTGAAAGTATTTGTAACGCTTTTTCTAATTACTTCCAATCAACATTCTTACATCCTGACTCACCTTCCGCAAACAGTCAATCAACTTTGCTGCCATCTTCTTTAAACTTGCCTGATCCCGCTTCTGACATTTCTTTTGTTGAGATTGATATAACTGTGGTGCGCGAATTACTACTAAAGTTGGACCCTTCTAAATCCGCAGGCCCTGATCATATTCCTGCGCTCTTTCTTATTAACTGTGCTGAAACCATTTCACTACCGATTACCCTTCTTTTTAATAAATCATTATCTTTCTGTATTGTCCTTAATATCTGGAAATCAGCTTTTGTCACCCCAGTTCACAAAAAAGGACAAAAAACAGACATTTTGAATTACAGACCCATTTCCAAACTCTGTTTAATTTCAAAAGTATTTGAGAAAATTGTTTACAATCAAATTTATGCTACACTTAAAAATTCGTTTAATGATTTTCAGCATGGTTTTTTGAGGGGGCGTTCGACAGTGTCTAACTTGGTATTGTTAAACGATAACCTTACTGCTGCTATGGATAAAGGGTTACAGGTTGACGTTATATATACCGACTACAGTAAGGCATTTGACAGAATTAATTATAAGCTCCTTTTAATCAAACTACAAAATATAGGTATAAGAGGCGATCTGCTCAGGTGGTTCTCGTCATACATAAGTAATCGTTCACAGGCTGTGGTAATTAGCAATTACATATCTAGCTGGGTTTCAATTCCTGGCGGTGTTCCCCAGGGTTCACTGCTTGGACCTTTGCTTTTCGTTATTTTCGTGAACGACATTAACTCTTGTCTTCATACATCTAGTCTTCTCTGCTTTGCAGATGACATGAAAGTTTTTTCTGCCATCTCTTCTCAGGAAGACGTCGATGCCCTTCAGGCAGATCCGTCTCGTCTTGACCACTATTGTTGTCTTAACAAACTGGACCTCAACCCATCTAAATGTTTTTCTGTTACTTTTAGCCGCAAGAAGGACATTGTACAGTTTTCATATTGTTATACCCTAAAAGGTCATGCACTAGAAAGAAAAACTCATGTCAAAGATCTTGGTGTCATACATGACACTAAACTACTATTTGACAGTCATGTTGACAGTGTTGCAACTAAAGCCTATAGGGCCCTGGGATTTGTGATGCGTAGTTCAATGGGATTTGCCAGAGCTAAAACATTAAAAATATTATATTGCACATTTGTTAGAAGTCACCTGGAGTATGCATCTCAAGTCTGGAACCCGAATTACCAGGTATACATTACTCGTCTTGAGAACATACAAAAGAAATTTTTGAAATTCCTGTGCTACCGTATAAAGGATACTTTTATATCCTCCAACTACCTAAATATATGTATAAAACACCACCTTTTACCTCTTGAACTAAGACGCGAGATAGCTGATATAACGTATCTGCTTAAAATTGCCTCGGCTAAGATAGACTGTCCCCAACTTTTAGCTAAACTCTCGTTAAAAGTTCCTCAAAGAAATTTTAGGAGTAACCCTACCTTCTGTTTACCGAAAGCGAATACCAATTATAGGCAGAATAGTTACTTATGGCGTGCGCGTGACAAATTTAACTTACTTAGCAAGCAGTTTGAGCTGGACCTCTTCTATACCAGTGTACCATCAGCGAGGCGGATGTTGAGCGAGCGGTTCTTCGAACCCACATAATAGTCTTTACTAGATATTCTGTTGCGGTAATACCAACTCGTTAATAGTTTGAGCGAGGTTAATAATGCGTTGCTTAGTGCTTCTAGTTTTAATTATTATTAAGTAACTTCTATCGGTGAGAACCTATTAGTGGTTTTATGTGTATCACTTGATGACCCTATTTAAATTTTGTTAACCTTGGTTTTCCTAAGATGATAAAATAAAAATAAAAATAAAATAAAATAAAATAAAATTGAAATTAGTTTTTTTTAATTTAACATATTTATTTAATCAAAATAATTACCATTATTATCGATACATTGCTGCCATCTAATAGGAAGGTCATTTATGCCTTTGCGATAGAATTCTCGCGATCAAGATTCGACAAACTGTGTGAAAGCAATTTGTACTGCCTCCTGAGAAGAAAACTTTTTATCACGTAGAAAATTGTCCAAATCACGAAAAAAATGGTAGTCCGTTGGAGCAAGGTCTGGCGAATACGGAGGGTGACGAATGGTTTCTAATTGCAGTTCCTGTAGAGTTAAAACGGTTTCTCATGCTGTATGAGGTCTCGCGTTATAATGGAGTAATAATGGTGAAGATCGATTCATGAGTCGGGGCTGTTTCACTGCTAGTTTTGCTATCATTGTTCGAAGTTCTGCTGCTGAGACCACCAAACAGTTACCATTACCTTTTTATTGGTAAGCTTTGCTTTAGGACACTGTTGCGGCGTTTGACCTGGGGTCGGCCATTGCATTTTTCACTTACGGTTATCGTAAAGAATCCACTTTTCATCACATGTCACAATTCGATCCAATATTCCTTCATTTCTGTATCGATTCAACAAGGCAATACAAGTTTCAACACGCGTTTCTTTCTGCAGATCAGTCAAATCATGAGGCATTAGTTCCGCGTCGGAACTAGTATTCAAAAATAACTCTATTTTTCGAAGTATCCATCTTTCTTGTCTAAGCTTGTCTTTCTTGCTAAGCTGAATAAAAAAACAACTGAAAGTCGATAATCGAATGTTGCACATTTTTTAAAAGAAGAACTTCATAGGTACCATGTGAAAAAAGTTTCACTCAAAAATCTCAAACCATGAAGGTTCTATGTCAATTCGAAGTACTTAATACAATAAAACGGCAATTTCATACTTTAACCCCTATTATTAAGAGTATTATATTATATTATATTATTAGTATTCTTCAATTATGATTGTTGTTGTTGTTGTCTTAACCCGATATTTCAGTATAGTATAGTTTTCAATGAATAATCCAGATAATTATAAGCTAGTAGCCATATTAGTTTAAAATAACATAAGTAATTGTGTATCTTGAACAGTAAAAGTTTTTATTAATATTTAATTAATATGAAAATAGTACTACTATTAGTAAATTTACTTCGAAATATGGTATGGTATATTTCGACCTAAAGTAAATACACAGAATAACATATTTCCTTCGATCAGTTAATTATGTATGAATCATCAATTATGTACAATTATGTACTAGATTCCCGATGAACGCATGAAAAACAGTACGCTAATTTGGGGCCACGGAGCGAGCAGAGCCACAATGACGTTTGCGGCGATGACAGTATATATGAAGTACAAATATTTTGCAACCTTAATTTAATCTTTATATTTGAGATTTAAGGTTCACAGTAAGCTGAAGTTGTCGATGCTATCCAATGTTTTTTCAGATTTTTAATGTATGTATGAGCAAACAGGATTCGAGATGCAATTTTGTTTCGGATCCTTTATCTAGTACATTATTGATCGAAGCATATTCCTATCGCATAACATAAATTTTGACGTTGCGTGAATTCGCATCGGAGTGGCCCCTCAGGTCGAGACGCTATTGTTCTGTATTCTGCAAAGTCATTCAACCGCTGCTAATATACTCGGCTGATTGCCGCGCATCCGACGCAAACGCAATCGAAAGCCAGATGCGAGTGCCAGTTATATTCTCTATTCGATCACGTTAAAGCATACACGAGTTGTTTGTTTCCTTACGAGAAATGTTAAGTGATGATAAGGCCGGTTCAAAGCGCACTTCACCCGGAATCCCCAACTACTGAGGCACTGGCTATCTTATCTCTAGCTGCTGAAACACAACAATTAACATTAATGTCATGGCGACACATTTAGATAGATGATGGTAGCTAGAAAGGCGGACAAACAAGCCCGGCCACCAATCAAACCGAGTACAAACATGTAGCCCCCGCTGGAAATCTAACTAGTATCTCTGGATCTTAAATTTCTTATGTTGTGGAAGTTGCTCAACTTGCAAGATCGCAGCTCGAACGCTCAAGCCGGTACACCGTCCATCTAGCTTCTATAATTCTATCAAGATGGGCAGGGCCTATAAAATAAAACAATTTTACTTAATTCCATTAACGCTCACTCACAGATTAAGTAATACGAGTAGTGTCCAGTAATTAATTCATTTTATAAAACTAAAATGAGAAGCAACTGTGTCCGTAGTCCCTAACTCTAAATCTCTTTGAAGAGGGCAGTGCAAAGAGTAAATTATCACGTAAAAATGTGCAGTGATGTAATCCGCATAGTTCTTAATTAAATGGAAACCTTATTCACAAAATAAGGAGACTGCAGAGGGTAAGCTTCATACAAACGCTCTCGAGAAACGTACACATAGACAACCTCTGACGGACACGGGTCTCGCAACAGCTGCTCGGGCGGCTGTTGCGAGACCCGTGTCCGTGCAAGCGGTCTATGTGTGCGTTGCTCGAGAGCGGTATGTAATAAAGCTTATACAATAAACCTTCTTGGTCTCCTTAGTGCCTCCTTAGTGCCTTTTTACAGTGTGCGTAGTTTCGGAATAACGCTATCGACATTCACAATCAGCAGTGCTGGCCCCTGGCGACCTCTGGCTCCGGAGTCACAGGACAAATGATGTATTCCACTATTTTATAGCAACAATTCTTGTGTTTTGTAAACATCACTATCTATGTTTTTAGGACTTTATAAATTAAAATATTAACCTTTACCAAAATAACAATTCTGGTTATCCTAACTAAATGAGACAGTGACGTGTTTGTCTGTCCAATGAAGGAATGAGTCGACGTGATACTAAAACCATATTAAATTAATGGAATCTGTCGGATTTTGTTTTTTTCCATTCTTACGAACACCTTTTATATCTTATTTTTCTTTTATTTATTAGTACAACTAACAAGACACAAGCAATAACTATATATATAGATAGGTTTTTTATATCAAAACCGCCTTCTTCTTTACGCTGTAGGTATCTCTCACTACCATGTTCGATATATATCCATTTGGCCTTAAGTCCGCCTTTTGTACCGATTTATGTTGTCCAACAAAGATTAAATAAATAAGTAATATATATAGACTTAGGCACCAAAAATACAATTAAGTACCTACATTTAAAAAGTAAACTGATTATGGATTTTGCAATAGAATATTGAGTATATAGGTAGCTAGTTCTATAATGAAGGACTTGCACTATACAGAGTGACATAGACTGATAGGTACAAACGCGGTCGATGCCCCGCAATATCGTATCAAAGCGGGCATTGCTGCATGTTGATTACGCGCACCAACAGACGGTGTGCGCGGGCGCCGACGCCGCTGATTTAGCACCGCCCGCTTTGATGTTAAATATAGGATGGCCCGATCTACACGGCGGGATGAGGGCTGTCGCGTGATCCGCGCTCCTGGAATGGTTCGCGTACCTTTTTGTACTGTTAAGGCAGGTGTGCCACCGCCAGCGATGAGCGAGTAGCGAGTAGAGCTACAAACTAGAAGCGAGTTGGCGAGCAGCGACAAGCGAGTTGTAGTTCCGATAGTTTTGTCGCTGGGCTATAAGCGAGGTGCGATAGGCGATTACTCGCACTACTCGTTCGGGGGCGGCTAGTCCTGTAGACATGAGCAAAGTCGTTATTTTTCAATCACCGTGACTGTCGTTCCAGTTAAACAAGAAAAATTATCGCGACTTTGTCACGTCGATCACGTCGATATCGCACATATAAGAAACACAGTTACGGTATATTTAAGAAAAACGTACATCTCGTTAATATTTTATGTTGTCTTGTCATTCTTAAATATGTACGAAAATCTTCATTTGACAACTCGTTGAATAGTTTGAACTCACTGTATTGTCTTCTGAAATAATTATTATTTTGCATCCAAATTCTTCTTTTCAAAATATTCCTTTCTTCTTCGCTTTTTTAAAGAACTGCCTCTGCTACTACACAAATGCTATTATAACGTACATCATCGTCTTCGTCTTCTAGTTCACTAGACAACAATGATAGTTCAAATAATTGTTCTGGATTCATTATACATGTATGTTAGCTATCCCTAGCACTCAGATCCGCACTGTAGGTAGAAATGACCGCTCGGCGAGTGATTTGACCGTCAAGCGAGTGTAGCTCAGCGGCAAACTAGTAAAGCGAGTACTCGCCGGCGGCAGTGTGAACAGTCAGCGATCAACTATTTATATATGCATCTCTTTTATTGACACAGGATCTATATCTATTGTACGATTATTGAGCGAGAAAATAGTCGATAGTTCGTCGGTTACTCGCCGGCGCGGCGGCGCCGGCGGTGGGACAGCTGCCATATGGATGTATTGAACGTTTTTTTTACTGACTGTTGTTAAAGATATTGAACAGAAGGAGATGCACGATGCCCTGCTTTCAATTGTTTCACGGCACAGGCTAACATGCATGCTTGTGTCTAAAGCGCTGGACACACAGAAAAGACGTAAGACGCAGACGGGGCGCGGACAAATGTCTCTTCCGCGTCCCTTTTATACAAAATGTATAGAAGCGTCGCAACGCAAAACATATAGAAAAGACAAGGCGCGGGCACGACGCTTACTCGTCTTTTCTGTGTGTCCCGCGCCTAAGTGCGCGTTTTGTCTGCATTCGATCACGAAGCATTGTCTCCTGGTGATAAACGATGAACAGTTCACATCATGACAATATGTTAATTTGTCAAATAAGCCTATTCAGTATATTTTATACCTAATAGTTTATTTTACATAGAAGTACATTATTAGCAGATGTTATGTATGACTTACCAATAGATTACACAGTTTTGGCATTCGTATTTCTAGTTATTGCTGACGGGTTTAAAAAGAAGGTGGATCAAACGTAATCTTTGCCTTTTTATCTTAATTTTTTTGTGTTTATGTGAAATATACAAGTTATTATTGATAATAATTATTGATAACTTTGTGTTGAACCTTGATTTGAACCTACCATTACAATGGCACCTTGTAGATTGTTATTCAGCCTATTCTCTGTAAAACTTTACGTTTGAAAAATATTATACGACCTATTACATCCGTTTCCTTTTTTATTTCATAGTAGGTGAATGCCTTCCCCTAATATAAAAAAACACCTGCGTGTTATGAAGTCTGTAATGTACATAATAACAACTGCATCGAAACGGTCGCATGGCGGCACGACACCCAGCGTTGTAACACAAGAGACTGCAGAAGGTACGCTTCATACAAACGCGCTAGAGCAACGCACACATAGACAACCCCGATCCGAACCCCTCGGAGAATCTATTAGGGCATGGAGACACGCACTAGTGCGTGATGCCGTTCCCTCTAGATTCTAGAGTGGTTCAGTGGTTCCTAACCTGGGGGTAATTACCCCATTGGGGGTAAAAACCGTCTTTCCTGAGGGGTAACGAGCAAAATGTCTTGCTACAGCTATTTAGCGCGGCGCCACGCAGTGGAAACTACGAGCTATCAACGTTTTAAGCAAAAGTTGCTTGGGTTTTCGACTAATGATGGCCATGAAAACAACTAAGCAAGGGACAGACTGAATGTTGAACACGACTTGAGATGGGCCCTGGCGAAGACAAAGCTAGTACTTTTTTTACTTAAGGTTAATTTTTTTGTTAATAAATATGGATACATTTAATTTGTTTCTTTTCATGAAGGGGTTAAGACAACTTTGTACAATTTTCAGGGGTAATGGTCTCATAAAGGTTAGGAACCACTGTTCTAGAAGGCCTCTGACGCTGATTCGTTTCACACGACTTGAGGAACCCTTTTAAGTTTCTCGCCGTCTCCTAAAGCCCGGTGAAGCTGAAAATGCCGTCTGAGGCAATCAACATCTCTAAAAAAACAGACAACTAGTTGCGGACACGGAATCCCGTAACAGCTGTCCTCGGGCTGGTTCGCGATGGTGCGGGATCCCGTGTCCGTGAGGGGGTCTGTGTGTACGGTGCTCGCGGTAGGTACGTGTTAAGCTAACCTTCTGCAGTCACTTTGATTTGTGGTTGTATCGACAATGTTGCGGCGGCACGGTCGGCTATAGCTATTCGCTAATTACATGGTATTTACAACATGCTTCGGCCAAAACTATTTAAAGTCGTGGACTGTGTCAACTAAACACTGTGCTGCGTAGGGTATTTTCTTTTTTGCGTACCGTGAGGTGTTACGGGTTTACTTTGAATTGAAATATTGTTGTTTAATCATCATCATCATCATCATCGGTTCATATTATGTGTCCATTGCTGGGGCACGAGCCTTCCCTGTAAATAGATAGGGAGAGGCCGTAAACCACCACGCGGGCCCATTACGGATTAGCGGTTGATAACGACTGCTAATGCAGCCGAGACCAACGGCAACGACTTTACGTGCCTTCCGAAGCACGGAAGAGCTCGAAATGTTACAATTTTAGTCATGTCTGTCTGATGATGCACTGGCACGCAATTTGATTGCATTCTTTTTTTTACGTGAAAAAGGACAATACCAAATCATAAGAATAATATCGCATACGGCGCGTAAAACAAAGAAAATCGCTCAGTATATTATCAGTGAACAGACAATCACGCAAAAGAACGCTTGTCGTCTGTTCGAGGCTTTTATGAGGAAGTAGCGATGTGAGATTGTAGTAAATAACAATCAAATTATTCGATTGTTTATTTTAACGATTCTGTTCGAATAAGAATCAAGATTGTTCTATGGTAATTTTAATTTAAAGTTTGATCCCCCCCCCCCTTTCCGTTTCACCCGCGTCCGCTGATTCTCGTTGCGTTGCGAGCATAAAAATAAATTTTAGATTTTCATTCGATAATTTTTTCTTATGACGAATAAATCGACAATCGAATGTTCGATTGTCGATTCATTCGATTGGTTTTTTTTTGATAATCGCCCATCGCTAGTTTGAAGGCTTTTATACGTGCTGTAAAGCCACAGCACACGTATTTCCTCCTTCCTACAACGTGGGCTCCTTTAAACGAGATATGAAGAAGCAACTCGCGGGTCGGTAAGGTCAGGTCGGCTAGAGAGGCACAATCCTGCTCCGCTAGCTGTCCTCGCATCTGGACTCTTGCTCCTTCTTAACCAGTGTTCGAGGATATATATCAATGGATATACATACATATAATCACGCCTCTTTCCCGTAGGGGTAAGGCAGAGACCACTTCTTTCCACTTGCTACGATCCTTACATGTTTCGCTTCGTCCACTTTCATTATTCCCTTCATACAATGGATATATATCATGATATATATCCGATATATATCAAATGATTTTTAGTGATATATATCAATACAAAAATGGTTTAAAAATTTGATATTATTAAGAAAATTTTGCAGTTTCCTACTGTATTTCTACTTCCCAAATGTAGATGGCGTGTTTCTTGTATTGCTACCTATATGTGTAGGTATTTATATTTAAGAAAATTAATGAAGCCATTGACTAATTAGAGTGATTAGAATTTACAACTTAATACAAATTAAGCAGACGTATAGCGTTGCGTAAAACGTTTAGCGTTTTAACTATTCTATTATTATTTTATTCAATTATATACTTTTAAACTTAAGATATTATTCTTAACTTAAATATTTATTCTATTCTGTTTTTTAGTATTTGATGTTATAAGTAGCGGCAACAGAAATGCATTATCTGTGAAAATTTCAACTGTTTAACTATCACGGTACATGAGATACAGCCTGGTGGCAGACGGAGAGACGGACAGCGGAGTCTTAGTAACAGGGTCCCACTCGATCCGATCCGAACCCTTCGGAGAATCTAGTAGGGCACGGGGACGCGCACTAGTGCGCGATGCCGTTCCCTCTAGATAACCTCTGAAGGTCATTCGTTTCACACGGCTTGAGGGACCCTTTACGTTCCTCGCCGCCCCCAAAAAAGCCCGGTGAAGCTGAAAATGCCGCAGCGGCAATCAGCAATCTCTCAAAAAAAAAATAAAAAAAAAACAGGAGTATCTCCTATCGGTTTGGTAACGCAATGTAACATAAAACGTTTCAATAAAGTATTTCTCAAATAAATAACGTGTGCATTTAATATTGTATATTGCCGCAGTAGCGTAGTGGTTAATCAAAAATCGTATTTTGAGTGAGCTATATCGGTGCTGACCTGACCCGACCCAGTTCGCTGAACGGAGGCTCCGAATACTTGGTGCACGGCGGTAGACGCCCATGGAATAATGATGGCTACGACAGGCAAGCAAACATACTCGATTATGTAATTTATAAAAACCTTAATCATTCGGGAGTCAGAATATGGAAATGACTGTGAATGTAACTATTGGCTCCTTACATATGAAATTGCCGATTTTTCTCACGCATTAATAAGTGTAATGCTTCTAAAACACAGTTCCTGTTGTAAATATTTATATACACATTTAGATAGATAGATATATACTTCATTGCTCACACAAATAAAAAAAAATAAGACTATAATGCTTAGACTTTAGTAATAATTTTTTTTTTCTATTTAATGTCTGCTATCACACTGTCTTCCATTTTTTATAATGTTAACATTAAAAGATCCTAAGAAAATTTAAATAACCTAAAAACTTCATACAAAACTGTAATTTCATAGGTAAATACCTACTTATTAGTATGAGAAATCCATAACTTTGCCGAACCGCTTTGAAAGTTGTAAACAGAGCAGGTCGCACTCAGCTGATTGGCAGAGAAGAACCGTCATCCAATATGACTGCTCTAGAGGCGAGATTACTCCTCTATCTTCAAATATCAATTACGTTCTAAAGTTGTCACTGTACGACACACATAATACTGCGTCTGGAATCCAGTGTTTAGCTAACGTAAGCCGCTAGGTTTGCAAAACGCAAAGCCTTGAGCACTAAGTAGTATGCAATGTAGATGCTACCACATAAGTGATAACGCTTGAGGCCCGTGTTAAAAAGTCGTTAAAACAATAATATGTAGGCCAGGGATAGTTATGAACTGGTGGGTCGTTACGGAGGGAACTCGGTGCTTACCGTTCGTGATCACCACCATCCCCGTGGAAAAGTAGGGTAGCAGGTACTAGGTCTTTTAGTAGGTAGAGCTCCCCTCCCTTCGTCGAGCTTTTAGTGGCTGGACGAGGGAAAAGGAGGAGAGTCTCACAAATCCTAAGATCGCGCCTAGCCCCAGTGTAAGTGTTATGAAGTCTCTTAATGTGTTCCTTCCAATATTGTTTTTTATTACTTACGGGTAATACGTGGCCTTCATCTCTCGTGATTTTAAGTGATGACGATGCCGAATATGGAGGCCGAAGGTGGTGGTGTGCGCACTTCCACCAGTAATTCTCAACTATTGAGGAACTACCTATCATATATCTAGCTGCCGGAACACAACAATGTCACAAACATTGATGTTATGGCGACATATTCAGAAGGTGGTTGCTAGCCGGTCCGAGTACACAAACATTTACTCCCCGCTGGAGATCAAATCCGGGACCTCTTGTTCTGTGACCGGTGGCCTTTACCACTAGACCACAGGCGGTTTCCAGCCATCATTATGATGATCGATGTTGAAATTTACGCAGACTGATGCGACCGGTGGGCTCGATTAACCTGTTGATCTCTCTATCAATGCCTAACCTCGGAATTAAGGTCGATCCGACAGAGGTTCCTAATATTAGTACCCCCCGTAACATTTGCATACAAATGTGGTTGCTATGCCGGGTATTGATTTCCAAGTGAAATTTGTTCGTTGAGTATATCCAATCATTAAATATAGACAGTCGTTTTGGCGCCAATTCCTGCCTGCGGAGATTTATTTACAGTACAGTGCCATTTTAGATTTTATTCGCGTCTCGATTTCAAAACTGCAATAATATTGCCACAAAATAAGGACTGCATAAGGTATGCTTCATACAAACGCGCTCGAGCAACGCACGCATAGACAACCTCTCGCGGGCACGGAATCTCGTAAAAGCCGCGCTCGGAATGTTCCGAGCTGTTCCGAGACTCGGGTCAGTAAGAAGGAGGCTATGTATGCTTTTTTTATATTTACGGGTAAGCACAGTGCCTTGATCTCACCTGATGTTAAGTGATGATAAGGCCAATGATGAAAGCGCATCCTCAACTAGTGAGGCACTGGCTATCTTATCTATCTGCCGGAACACAACAATGCTACAAACATTGATGTTATGGCGACATATTTAGATAAGATGGTGGTAGCTAGCCAGGCGGACAAACAAGCCCTACCACCAACCAAACCGAGTACACAAACATGTACCCCCCGCTGGGAATCGAACCCGGGACCTCTGGGTCTAAACCGGTGGTCTTAGCCACTAGACCACAGAGGCGGCTTTGCTCGAGCCCGGTATCTTACTTTGTGGGTGTCGTTATTTTGTTATACTGCTTTAAGAGCTTAGGTAAGGCCCCAGTTGTGCTGCAGTTCTAAACATCCTTCGTCCACTGTCTGGGGCCCCTCGGAAAATCTATTAGCGAACGGGGTCATCCTTGTGTGGTGCCGTTCCCTCTAGAAACCGTCTGACGGTGTTTCGATCACGCGGCTTGAGGGATCCTTTAAGTTTCACGCCGCTCTCAAACTAGTCCGGTTATCCTGTAAAGGCCACCTAAGACCGACAGTAAACTCAAAAAAAAAAAATAATGTCTTTAAGAAAATGTTCCAATACATCGATTTGTTAGCACGAAACTATACCTATATAAAACTGAGAGTGTATTGTATTGTATATATCCCTATACAACAGTCCGCCTGTAACAGTAATCTAATTTCTAATTACTAAGGCATTAGCGAGTTAGTAAATTCGTTTAGCACGGTATAATTCGTTTATTAATCACGTTAGGGGCAGGCAGCGACTCGTCAAACACGTCCTAATCAGACTTGGCCCAGATTATCCATGAATGGGGCTGACTAATTGCGACTACAGTACAAGAGTGCGATCAGTATGGCCGGTACGTTGTAATGTCAATTCTATCTTGTAGCGGTAACTTGATCCGATTTGGGTTCTTTCAGTTTTGAACGGCCATGTTTGTTCCTATGATGGACAGCAGGCTGATATTAGGTTACCGAATTAGGAAGACATATTGGATTTTTCTTGAGAGGTTTTTGATTTTTTTTTGATTTTTTTTTATTTTATACTTAGCACGGCAAATGACTCCACACCACCTGATGCTAAGTGGAAATGGAGTCCAGACGCGAAGACAACTGGTGCAGCGTGAAAACAACGCAGCATCAGTCAACTTCACTCTGCCGGCCCACAAGGTGCTTCTTCAGGCCTCGTTTGAAGGACCCCATATCATAGGAAAGAGGGAAAACATCTTTTGGAGGTGCGACAAAGAAACGAATCACCAAATTTCTTTGTGCGCGATGGGATATGTGTGACAGTGAAGCGATGACACCGGAGAGCAGCACGTGTACTCCTATGGAGGAAGGGAGAAGGTAGGATAAGGTCAAAGAGTTCTTCAGAGCACTCGCCGTGGTATAAGCGATAGAAGACGCTGAGTGACGCCATATCTCTACGCAATAGTACTCTGATTCGTCACCATTGAATTGAATGGTCGCCATTTAAGTTTGTCGCCACAATAACAATGTTAGCATCATTGTTGTCTTTCGGCACAGCAATCAAGGGTAGGTACCAGGTGAAGCCATGAAGTGTAGTTTTTCTTTAGCTTTGTCGTCCATCACTTATCCCACTAATATTATAAACGCGAAAGTTTGTAAGTATGGATGGATGTTTGTTACTCTTTCACGTAAAACTACTGGATGGATTTTAATGAAACTTTCCTCATGTACAGACCATGACCCAGACCAGCATATAGGATACATTTTTTTTTTACTGTAGTCCTCGCGATCGAAATCGCTGGCAACAACTAGTTATTAGATAAAATCACGGGCAAGGGATTCCTCGTAGTTACATAATAAGAGTAATTATTTATTTATTAAAATCGTTATTTATTTGTCATAGATACCTTATACACTAACAAATGTTAGCAGATAGTAACAACAATTTTAATTTAGACATTTAATATAAAAAAAAATATATACATATACTAGCTGACCGGCGGACTTCGTACCGCTTTGCCAGTTTCCATGACAACAAAACAAATCATTCGTCCGCTTAAGAACACCCGTACCCCTTGATGGACCCCTATAGCAACGCCACCTACCGAGTCCAATTGTAAATCTAAACCATTCTCGAATCCACCTGAACACACACAGAAAATTTTATCCAAATCGGTCCAGCCGTTAAGAAGAAGTTCAGTGACATACACACGCACAGAAGATTTATATATATGAAGATATAATTTTTAAATAAAAATAACTCCTTACTATGCCTAGTTGTTTTAAGTATTTACCGCGAAAACACGAACCGGTATACCACGCCCTTCGGCCAGAACTCCTCCTCCATAACTTTGTCGTCGAACTCTAACACCTTAGACTGACTAATATTTAATATGCCAAAGGTACATGTTGTTGATTGCTCTAATAACACACACTGGCCGTCATTCATCGGAGGTAATGTGCGGTTGGGGTGGTGCACCTGTGGCGACGCCCCGTCATGGGGATGGTGAATAATCGATACTGCAGTGATGGAACTGGAAATATCTTTGACCGTCATTGCTATCGTGGTGGCTGTCAAAGCGGTTGTCAGTTACAAAGTTGTGCCAGTCCAGTGGCGGTTAGAGACAGACTGTCTTTTGGGATACAGGTAATTACGTAATTGTTTATATATAGACTTAATGTGTTAATTTGTTTACAATTGAGTTTAACTTTTCGTTGCACTTATAAACTGTTTTGACAAAAAAAAAATGTTGACTCCTTACTTAACCAGAGATTGTGAAGAAGATGCACAAAAGGAAAATATACTGTGCGCCAATAACCAAGAAATAAATTGAACTTATTGGGACGGAATATTTGGGACTGTTAATTCAAAGATTCTTTGCAATCCATGGCAGTATTTTAAAGTTCGAAATTATACAAAAGTAGCCAACTGGTCGAAGACGAAGTGCGCTATCTATGGGGACGTAGTCACTGTTTTTAGGTTTAAAGATGTTTATTCTCATACGAAATTCCATTTCACTTATAATGAGATGTAAACAATATATAAATGACAGTATACAAATTGTCGCTGTGTGGTACTCGTCGCGATATGCAGTTTAAGCTTATTTTTAAACATGTATATAGTCTCACAAGTTTTCACTTCATCTGGTAACCTATTAAACAGCTGTGCTCCCTCAAACAGAATTGTCTTTTTCCCATATTTAGTCCTAGGTGTAATTCATTTGAGTGTGTTTTTGTGTCGGAGATTATGCGTTTATTTTTTTATATCTAATTGTGTATTTGATTTAATACTCTTTGTAATTTTTTTTCTATTAGAATGCATGTTGTATATTTATGTAGTTGGGATAGGTTATTAGTTTAGTTTTATCGTACAGTTGTTTAGGCTTATAGGCATATGAACGAATGGTGGCGTGGTGGCAGCGCTCCATCCATCAGCTGCAATGACCGCTTTTCGTCCGCTTAAGCTAATTTCCGACGCATTAACATAAAAATATAAACCCGTAGAGATGTTTGCCTTAACTTTCCGACACGTTCATTCTTTACACTATGGCGGGTCGCGCGGGTGAATCACGCGGCCGCGGCCTCGACCGGCGCCGGCGCAGTGAAAGTGCCGCCTTGAGCCGCTGACCGAGTGTAGGGGGTTGCCCGGCGGCCGGCGCCGCGCCGGTGTTACGTCATAGCTCGCTCGCCTATTTGTGGCCCGACCTCTCGACTCCGCCAATTAATACGGTTCATAGGTGGCCTGGCTTATGTGACTTGTGACTAAATTAGAAGGAAAGTTGAAATATGTTGCTTCGATGAAGTTAAACGGTAACGAGCATTGTCATAGATGATTGTTTCTGATTACGGTTATGATTGCCCGTCCGGTTTGAGGAGCGTCCGGGCGGGCGTCGTTGCACAATACAATAAAATAAAGTACAAAAGGCGGACTTAATGCCAAATGGCATTCTCTACCAGTCAACTTAAGGGCTAGGCAGAAAAATTTGTAAGCGGTGTGACAAAGAACGTAAATGAAACATATACTACATACATTTATAAGAACTGAAATATACATATTAAGTTTATTTAAATTAAGTGATAATTAATTGATAATATAATATACATACCATTAAACAAAACTTAAATAAAAATAGACTACATGAACATACTTAAACATAACAGAAGAAAGGATAATGAAATCTCTTACGTGGGTGTTGATTCCTGTAGAAACAGTTTATACACCATTGTTTTAAAGACCATTTTACTTGGAGCTTGTTTGACTTTTTCGGGGAGAGCTTTCCATAATTGAATGGCCTGAACCGTGAAGGAATTTGCAACGAATCCTGAATGATGCAAAGGAGTGGCGAGAAGGTGATTATTTGATGAGCGAAGTTGGCGGACATGAGTATAGCTAAGGAAACTGAAACTACATTTTAAGTAAGAAGGAGAATTAAATCATTTAGAATAGAAAATAGTGTTGTTAGAATTCTGGATTTACGACGTTGTGGGATGGTCAGCCATTTAAGCCGAAGACGATAGGAAGATATATGGTCGTATTTGCGTAAACCAAAAATAACGCGTGTTGAGTTATTGAGAAGACGATCCAATTTATTAAGAAGGTCCTTATTTAAATCGGGATAGCAATATATAAGACAACATCACATACATTGTTCTGGTCCCAAGGTGAGTAGCTAAAGCACTCGTTTCATGGAAATCAGAAACAACGACGGTTCCACAACCACCCAGACCCGACATAATATCGAAAAGTTCGTTTTCGACATTGACCCGACCGGGAATCGAACCCGGGACCTCAGAGTTACCGCCGCCCAAAGTCCGGCGTGCAAGCCACTCGGTTACGGAGGTCGTCAGATACATCAGCATAATCAATAATTGGGAGAATAAGGGTTTGTACCAGCGACACTTTAGTTTTGTGAGGCAGGAAGTTCTTAAGCCTGTAGAGAGAACGTAGCGCAGCGGTGACTTTCCGGCTTACTTCGGTGACTTGAGAATACCAACTGAGTGGCAGCACACTTGCAAACCAAGGGCTTTGACGCAGGAGCAGAAAGGAATGTCAACACCGTTATAAGTGACAGGTGAGACAGCAGAGACATTAAGTTTACACAGCTGACGTTGACTACCAATAATTATGGCCTGGCACTTCATAGGATTCACTGTTACTCGATACCGCCTCGACCAATCACTTACACTCCGCAGATCGTCCGTCAAAGCAGCTACAGCGGCGTCAATGTCAGTAACATGACTATCGCGATACAATTGCAGGTCGTCCGCATAAATATGAGAACAACATCATGATAACTGTTTAACCTGTTTTCTGTTTTCTCCGTACCATCCAGGTGCCGACATGTCGTTCCAAGGCGAGTACGCGGCGCAGATGCTGGGGCTGGCGGGGGGCGCGGAGGGGGGTGCGCGCGACGACGCCCCCCGCGCCCCCTCGCCCCCCACCCGGCCCCCCGCCGAGCCCGCGCCCCCCGCCGCCGCCCCCCCGCCGCCCGCCTCGCCCTTCCGCAAAGAGGAGAAGGAGACCAACCACGTCGGGAACAAGTTCAACAATGTAAGTAAAGCCTCGTTGTTAACCCTTTTTTGATGGTAGAATTCCGCCCAGGGTCCAACCCTTTCGCCAACCTCACATAACCATCCGCGTCTGGGGAGGCGTGGTGGTACACGGAGGACAAGTTTTTCACTGTCTTCCTACTGTTTGTCACTGTACAAATAATAACAGGGATAACTTCGGTGCTCACCCATCGCTGTCCGGCATCGATCGCCGGTGGCAAAAGAGGGGAAGTGTTTTTTTTAATTTGCCTCTTTTCTTATACTACCCTGCCTACGTCTTCGTGACTGATTAAGGCGTAGATGTTGTAAGTTGTGGTAACCGCTTTCTATCAGGCACACAAGACATAATCTTGTTTATCCTACTGTCAGGCTCAAACCATTCTATGGGTATTAACAAAAATATCGGCAATTACCTGCCACCCTGGGCCAATGCGATCTGACTGTTTTCTTACGATTTTGCCCCCGGATTAATGGCTTAACGTTTCTCCCGAAGCTCTGATAATTTTCAGCTAGTTGCTCAGCTTTTGCCGTTGAAGCAAGCACGCAGTCCTCAGCACAGATTAATAGTAGACCTCAGTGCTAATGCGCTTTTCCGTACCCATATCTGGATGAAGGAGCTCGTTCGTACAGTCTATGTTGACTTAGTTCTATTACCATCTGTCGGCCTTCATGAAGGAGGAGTTTTGGTTGAAAGGTTTTATGTTCGGGCGGCTCAGAAGCCGGGTACCGGAGGCTATACCTCGTTACACGTCGTTCTAGCGTGATTAGTACTACTGAAGTGTATTAGCCACTATTGCCTTACATTAATGAATATACCACTACTATTCGTCTTCCCGATTCTTTAATAAAATCCTGGTGAATTTGTTAAAGATGCAACGCAGTCAACAGTCACACGAATTTTCTAGAAATCCTCGCTAAGTTTGTGCCTAGCATTGCCTAGCCTTGAGGACTTTGTAGGTTTATTGCTCATTGTTTTAGGAATAATAGGACAGTTGACAGATTGCGTGTTTTTTACCACATTAGGTTACAGACATTCGTGTTTAGGTCAAATCAAATGATGCTGATGTTTCGGACAGCTGGTAGGCATGAAATGTTAGCCGATATGGCACACTGTACAGACGCCTGCACATCAACCTACCACAAACTGTTAAATTTCCTCAATAGACTTTGAACTTTATGCCTAATATATATGGTTGACAATGTGTTGAAGAAAATTGACAGTTTTAGGTAGGTTGATCTGCAGGCGTGTGTACAACAGACGCATGTAGACTTACTCGAGTCTATATTTATGCTATCCTGGGTGCCTAGTGTGAGTTTCATTTGACATTCTATCACGTTAACGAAATCGAAACTTAGTACCATGGTATTGATGCACCGCCTCTTGGCGACACTCGAAGAGTTAGACGTACGATGGAATCCATTGCAGGGTCTATGGTCCGTCGCATACATTTGTGTTTGGTTATCATTTGTGCGCTAGATAAACAATAAGTGTGAAAACTGAAGCTAGAGGGGCTCAAGCGTTCCCATGGATAGCTGCTGAAAAGCTTTAGCTCAGTGGATTTCCAGAAGGGGAGAATGCTTGTTTTCCGGCTCAATATGATAGAGATAAATAATTTCCATAATTTTTCAATAGTTTATCTTTTCATTTTTCGCGTTCTATTACAAACAAAGTTTCTCAGAAATTAACGCTGACTACTTAGTAGTATACACACCATAGGCATGTAGGTATATTTGTTTAATACCCCACGTTTCGATAACATCTTCATTATCACCAACTTATTGTATGTCCCTACTGCTGGGGCACGCGCCTTCCCTATGGATGTGTAGGGAGAACGGGCCATAATCTACCACGCGGGCCCAGTGCGGATTGGTGGTTGTTAACGACTGCTAATGCAGCCGGGACCAACGGCTTTACGAAAGTTGCTTAACGTCAGCATTCGCAGGGCTGGCGCGTTAACCGCTTCGCCTTCGAGTTCCTTCGAACTTTTTGTTTAAACAATGGCTGCTTTACCACAAAACGATGGTTAAAGTTAGACAATGCTTAAAACAGATGCTGTCTCTTTTTTTAGTTAATATTTTTAGACAGAGACAGAATATTTTAAACACGTGTTTATATAGTTATTGTTTAACTTTAAAAACTGTTTTGTAGGAAAAGTGTAGAGGTCTTACAAATAAACAAAAAATAAGCTTCGATCGAGTAGTTATTCAGTGTTTTATGTTATTTTGACCTGTCACAACCATAACACGGAATAAGTTTGCGGCTTAGGCACTTGGTGTATCTCATTTTTTTTTTGGTAAGCCACTAACGCGTGCAAATCCGTGTATTGCAGCAGCGGTACCCCAGCGCGGGCGCGGAGGAGGAAGGCGTTCTCGACCTGCGCGCGCGCGAGCCGTCCGTCATCTCGGTGGGGTCGCAGCACTCGGGCGCCTCGGAGCCCGCGGGCTATCTGGACGCGGTCAGGTACGTGACGTCACCGAGCTGTTCAGCTATTCATTTTATGTACCACACCATTCTAACACCAACTATTCATTTATTGTACACACGCCTGTACATCAGACCACTAAGAAACTGTCAAGTTTCCTCAATAAACTTAATGTCTTAATCATCAATCATTTTAATCAATTTATTGAAGAAATCTGACTGTTTTGGAAGGGTTGATGTGGAGGCGTCCGTCTCTACCACCGAAAATCAGTAAATATAGCGACAACATTTCATACAACTGTCAAATACGTCGTGTTTGTTAGTGTTGATGATAAAAAAAGCAATAATGTGGCCAAAGTATACCACAATGTAGTCTCTTGCAGGTTCAATTGGTTTAACTGAGATTTTGGTGATTTTTAGTTACAGTCGCATTACCCACATGCCAGTTAAACCAACAAAAACGACGTGTTTGACAGTTGTGTGAAATTTCGGCTATTAATAAGATGACATGCAAACTAAATGATTGCACGATATCTTGACTTTTTATTCTCTATGGGTTAGAACTCGGCCTTCACCTCACCTGATGTTAGGGGATGATATGGCCGGAAGTGCACATTTCTCATAATCCTCAAGTACTGGCTATTTTACCTCGTAACTGCCAGCATACAACATGCTATAATAGGTACTGATGTTGTGGCGAGACGTTCAGATAAGATGTTGGAAGCTAGCCAGACGGACTTGGAACTAACCTCAACACCAACCGTACGGTCATGTACCCTCGTTGGGTTATAACCCGGGATCTCTTGGTCTGAGAAACCACTCGCAGAGGCGTTGATGGCTTTTTTACAACGTCAACGTCAACGTCAACAATCAATCGTTTTTGCTAACATTTGTATGCGCCTATTAATAAGATTACATTTGTAATATATATATTTTTTTTAAACCAATATAGCCATGCAAATTATGTACTTACTTATCAAAATTTTAATTAAATTGCAGCTGCGTATCTTCGTATCGCATTACGCATTAATGCGATATAGGCATATATAGGCATTGATTTAATTTGCATATTGCAGTCTTTCGATTTATTTGGACATAGCTTAATGTTTCATTTAATTCAAATGTTATATTAAATTTTAAAACAATTTTATTGATATGCGTGTATCTATTTTTTAATGTAGTCTAATTAATTAAATTTCATATTTGCATGCATTTGAATATGTCAGTAAATTTTGTCATTGTGTAATTCTCCACTTTATGTAATACTAGCGGCCCGTCCCGGCTTCGCACGGGTGGGCATTCTTTTTTAATATAGCTTAAGTTACTCAGCGCTAATGTAGCATTCTAATGGTGAAATAATTTTATCAATCGGTCCAGTAGTTTTGAGTTTATTCATTACAAACAAAAAAACAAAGCCTTCCTCTTTATAATATTAGTATAGATAGATTATATTATTTTAATCCCATTAAGATAAACATTTAGTGAGCATGTGTGTGTCTATCTAATTTTAACTTAAGAGGGGGTATAAAGGTATTTACCTTCAATCGCCCATCGTAGATTTGATTTTAACACTAGAAGATTAACCACGATGTTCGATTAAACAAAACATGCCTGTTACCTCGGGTCAGGTGCGACAGAGTGGAGCGTTCTGCGCGCAATAAGAATGTCGTAAGCGCCGAATAAGTTTTAGTGTAATTACTCGTAAAATATAAATTATTTTTTCAAGTCGCTAATAGGGTCGCTTGGTAATATAATTTGATATTATGTGTTAAAATATTGGCTCAGTAATATGCATCAAATTGAAAATAAATTGATAATAATTGATAAGTAGACGTAAGTTCGCGATTTTTTTTTTTGATCGATAAAATGTAATTATATTGTGCTTTCACTTAGTCCAGTTCCTTTCAAGTATCCTGTAGTATCTATGATATTTTTTCGGGTAAATCGTGGTTTATCATCTAGTTTTAAAATCAAATGTACGCTTGGCGATTTACCTTTATACCCCCTCTTAAGCGCTATGGTTTTCTCTATATTCGGAAGACCTTTCGAATGAATATAAACAGCATGTTATACTACTGGGATTTCTCATAGGTATTTATAAGCTTTTTATGTCGATGCTTCTTATGTTTCAAACCAACCATATTCATCATCATCAGCTCATTTTTATGTCCCCACTGCTGGGGCACGAGCCTTCCCCATGGATGGATAGGGAGAACGGCCATAAACCACCACGCGGGCCCAGTGCGGGGCGGTGGTTGTTAACGACTGCTAATGCGGCCGGGACCAACGACAAGACGTGCCTTCCGAAGCGCGGAGGAGCTCGAGATGATAAATTTTTGGTCATCCATCCGACCGGCATTTACTATAACCCTAACACTTGCAGACCGGGCGTGTTATCCACTGCCCCATCGAGCTACTTTAAAAAGTTGCTATTGAATATGGTTGGTTTGAAGTTTTGAGTTTTATATCAAGGAAAAAAGCTTGCTAAAAATCTCATCGAATGGTAAGTGATGAACAAGCCGATGATGGAAGCGCACTTTACCCAAACACCCCAGTCCTTAACTGTCGGAGCACAAAAATGCAAGTAACATAGCACCCGGGCTCGGGATCTTAGCTGCCTGTGTGGCTTACTGGAATCTTTTTATTTTTTTTTGTAGTCCTGTTATGGATATATAGAAAAAGTTTAAGTGTATTAGTGTAATTTAAGTGTAAAAGTTAGTTAGTAAGTTTAATGTTGTGCACAAAAACTCAATATGCATTCAATTACTCAGGTCAAAAAATTGGTGTTACTCTCAATATCTCAGCGTTGTATGCCATCCTGATTATAAATTCACTTAAATGTTGAAAAAAAAAATATTTTATGATGTTAATTCATATTTTTTATCGATATATATTTTTTAATGTCTGTTCGCGGATAACTTCGTCGTTTATGAACCGATTTTGATGATTGTTTTTTTGTTGGAAAGGAGATATCCCAAGGGTGGTACCAGGATCTGATGATGGCATCCCAGAGAAATCGAGGGGAACCTTCGAAAATCGTAGTGGCGACTAGAGAGTTTGTTAATTTTTTCATTAAGTGCTTTATAGCACTACTATTTAATGAAGGTCTGGAGTCGATCTGATGATGGAGCCGAAATACAGTCGAAGGAACTCTAGAACGAAATTGCCTGGTGTTTAAGCTTGATTAATTTGTTTTGATAAGAACTTTACACCTAGATGGGTTGTGATGGGTTGTGATTAGGGGTCTGATGATGAAGACGAAGGCCAGCCAAGGGAACTCCTCAACGTTTTACTACGGTACCTACCTTGTGTTTGGACTTAATTAATTTCTATTGATGAGAACTTTGCACTCATATGGTTTATAAGTGCCATTACAAGTCTGATGATGGAGACCATAGATAGTCGAGGGAATTCCTTAACGACTTACAGCAGTTACCTTTTGTTGGGCTTACTTCATACGGTTCAATATGTCAAAATGTTCAGTTCGTACAAAAATAATACCTCATTAAGATTGAAGTTTTACATAGGAATACCATTACCTACTAGGCCGTCGTTACCTTATCCGAGAAGCATTCTTGTTAGGTCTACCCATCACTGAAATCGTAAAATAAAATATTTTTTAACAAAAAAAAATCGACTTCAAAATTCAGAAAACTAAAAAAATATAAAAACAGGTGTAAAAAGCAAGAAATAATTGAAATCATATTATTAATTACCTAGATACCCATATCAGTTTTAAAGAAGGTCTATTGAAGTTATATGATTAAATTTGGAGCGATGGAGTGGAGTGTCTGTGAATAGGGGCTATCAAATGTAATAGTGTTTTTTAACCGCTTTTGTGGTCTAGTGGTTATGAACACCGGCTTAGGCCCAAAGGTCGAGACCTATTCGATTCGATTCCCAGCGTACATGTTTGTGTACTCGGTTTGGTTGGTGGTAGGGCTTGTTTGTCCGCCTGGCTAGCTACCACCATCTTATCTAGATGTTGTCATAATATGTTTGTAGCATTGTTGTGTTCCGGCAGCTACAGATAAGATAGCCTGTGCCTCAGTTGTTGAGATTCCAAGTGAAGTGCGCTTCCACCATCGACCTTATCATCACTTAACATCAAGTGAGATGAAGGCCCAAATGCTTACCCGTTGTAAGATATACAGGATGTTTGGTAATAGGCGTATATTCCCGAAACATGACCATGCAACCAATTGTTAAGAACACTGGGATATCATGCGAAATCAAAATATTTACGTAGATTACTTTTCCGTAAAAAACTTAAGTTTATTTTATAACGGTACCCTATCTGCCATTTTGGAATTATACTGGTATTACCAAACTTCACCATCTTGTCTATAAAAAAAAAAACTGTAATGCAATAAAGTTTAATTGTGTCGTATTCAGGTCGACGGTGTCCGTGTACTCGGGCAACTCGAACTCGAGCTCGGACCGCGACATCCTCGACCTGTCCATGCCCGACAAGAACTCCATGACGGAGGTCTGCTACGTGTGCGGCGACGAGTACAAGCGCGGCACGCTGCACAACCTGCACACCAAGGAGCCCAAGGACAAGGTCAGCACGCGGCGCCGCCCGAGCGAGGCTTCATACATTATTACTCACCCATCCGGTGAGCACTGAACTCAGCACTGAAGCCGACTAGGGCTACCCACGTCAAACAGTATTTACAGTACCCAGTACCCAAAGTAACTAATACCCACAGTTCACGCATGTTCTACAACTTGCACACCGAGGAGCCCAAAGACAAGGCGGTCAGGACGCACATTACGCACGGTACCCACTACCTACTGTACCAACTACGCGCAGTAACTGCTATCCACATTACAAACTGCCAAAAGTACCCACTACAGAACTCAGTACTCAAGTGCTTACTAAGGAGCCTAAGGACAAGGCGGTCAGTAATAAAATTACCCACGGCACCAACTACCGAGATTAGCCGCGGCACAGACTACCCACAACACCCACTACACTCGTTATGTACTAGCTACATCACCCACGGTACACCCTACTCACGGCAACCACTACCCCAATACCCATCCAATTACCCACAATACGCGCTACTTACGATACATACAACTCACAGTACCAACTTCCTACAGTACCGAGCCGACTACCCACAGTACTACTTATTGGCCACAGTAACTACTTTACCCACAGTACCCAATAGCCACAATACTCGCTACATAAAAGTATTCACAGGCACTTATTGACGTCTAAAACTATTAAAACAACTGATTATTGAAAAGCAATTTGCACAAGTAGTATACAGCTGAAAGCCTATAGCTTAATTGGTTGGACCGACTCGGATTATCAGTCGGTGCGAACTAAAAATCTAGCTGATGAAAAAGATAATTTAACCACTTCCTGACCACTATCGATGCTAAGGAATACTAACAGTAGTTATAAAACTAAAGATAATTGTTATAGTATTTTCTCTCTTCCTCGTCCTACCTACTCAAAGGTATGCACAAGTAAGTTATGACATGTTGATTGACTTCTTTTTATCCTTACTGATCTAAGTTTTTCAGAGATCTCTATATTTTAATGCATGCGTGATAGAATAAGCAAACGCTGTGCTACCCTACTAAAATCGGAGTGGCAATACTGTTTTAAAATGTGTTTATGTATAAAATGTAGTTTGCATTAAATAAATAAATAGCCTATAGGTAGGTATTGCGCGGCATCGTCCGCCGCTATACCCTGTATTTATTTATAATAATAAATTTATATTATTTTAACATGTTCATGTAGGAGTGGGTCTAAATAATAAAGCTGATTTACTTTAAACTAACTCGTTTTATATCGACTTAAGACAACAACTTTTTTTTCACGTCTTACTTATTGTAATGGTGTCGGCGCAGAGCCAATGGACCCCCCCCCCCCACTCATCGTACTCATTTTTAAAATTCTTCGTTCACAAACAGGCCAAAAAAAATAAAAAGTGACACAGTTGAATCCTACCATTCTGCAAATCAGTCTGACCGTAGACTGAAAATCTTTAAAGTTACAAAACAAAAGCTACAATACTTTTTTTTATTTTGATTCAGGTGAAAATCTGCTCGTAGATCCGGGGATGGCCTTGTCCTTTTCTAAAAAGGATTAAGACCGACCCGGTAAAAACCCCTGGGGTTCGCCTTTAGCCTTTATAAGGGCTGTGAAGGCAACCGGAACGCACGCCCCCCGAAGGTCGCGAGGCGATACCTAATAATAACACTCCTTTTATATTCCTATTGACCCATCCGGCAAGCTAACGCGTTTGTGTTAGGTATGGGTTTACGTCAGTAGTGATGATGGAACTACGATTTCTCGCATTCAATCCGAGAATCCATCCGTTCGGCTACCGACGCTAACTCGATAACTTATGTTTTATTCCACTCCATTTAATTTCCATTTAAATTCATCAATTTAAAATTCATTGCAAACATACAAAAATACAAAGTTTTTCTCTTTGTAATATTAGTATAGACAACGCTTATGCGGCTTTATACCGGAAGTCCGAAGCACGGAGGAGCGAGAGATGATAAATTCTTGGTCACCTATCGGATGACCGGCCGTTGCGACAGTTGCTAATCCTCGGTACTCGCAGACCGGGCGCGTTGACCACTGCGCCATCGAGCTCCTCATCTATTTCGACTATGTAAGTTGCATTAAATCCCCTCAGACAGAAGTAACATAGGCGGTGTCTCAGTACTTGAGGATCCCGGGTGTAGTGAAATTCCCTCTTCAGTAGTCATTCAACGTCAAACAGCAAATGCTTCCCCAATCACAGAAAGACCCTTTCACGCCGAAATAAAGTTTTACATCCAAGTTTTCCAATCTTAATCTATTAGTAATCTATACAAACTTTAAAGTTCTTTCAATAATATGTCTACAATAATGCCACACAAGCGGGTATCTTTGCGGAAAACATATTATCTGAGTATCCCATGTTTCTATTGTTGTGAAGTTTGAAACAAACCTCAGACATGTGATACTTTGATGGAAAAGTTGATGAAGTCTTAAACAAGCTGAAAGTGCTTTCAATATTCAGTACTTTTGTGATTTTATTGTACCAATAAATGTTATTCCGCGCATCGGAATCAAACGGACAATTAATACTTCCTGGAAACTTCAGAGCATTTTTAACGGCTTCCAATATTATTTCATTGGCAGTACGCAGGTACGTACGGATGATTGTAATAATTAGTTGGAGTTCGCGAAACCCGTTTTATATTTGGTTACGTGAATATTAATGATTGTTATACGGTTGGGAAAAATTGGATTTCATTTTGTGTATAGATGGAAATGGTGTTTTGTGTTAATTGTTGTCATTTATTGTCGCTGACAATATGGTGCTGTGAGTCGTTTTTTTTTAAAGTTATGTCTATCAGAGAAGCCTTTGCTATAAATATGAGTAGCTGTTATTGTTTCTGTTAAAATTTTATTTAAATCTTGCCGGTGATTTTTATAATTATAAAAACCTTTTTTGTTTTGTGTTAGTCTGGCGTTTGGGCCGGCAGAGTGAAGTTGACTGATGCTGCGTTGTTTTCACGCTGCACCAGTTGTCTTCGCGTCTGAATTCCATTTCATCTCCCATCTTCACTTAACATCAGGTGGTGTAGAGTCATTTGCCGTGCTAAGTATAAAAAAAAAAAAAAAATTGAAACAAAATCAACCCAGAGCCTACCAACGGACGCAAATGGAGAATCAGAATATTTTTAAGTTTTAGTCAAGTATTAAAACTCAAATGTGGAGATCTTGTAATGTATTTCGTAGGCTTCCATCAATACAAAGGTGACCATAAGTCAGGGAAAAATAAATTTAATATGCCATTTGACACAGGATCCGAAGTCTTTGTTATTTCATTAAAACATGTTGAGTGCGTCATCACATCATCTTCATGTTCTTCCTGCTTGGTCCTTACTATTAAACAGAGTATATATAAGCTTGGAATAGATATTGTCATGATTGATTAAGATGATATTGTAATCATGTAAACTTCATTTTAAAATACAGACAAAAACCGTAATAACTATTCGAAGCTTACACTCTTTTTAGTACGGTGGTTCGAGTCCCAGTAGTAACCCCTCATTCTCCTTCAACGACACTCACTTGACATTAAGATCACAATCGAAAGCTACTAGCATTGCTGCTTCTGATATCCCCAATTCGTTAAAATGTATTAATTAGGTTAATAAGCCTTGTTTTATCATTCCTCAAGATTGTCTTCTAGCTGACGCAAGAACGTAGCATTGTTTCACTATCACCCATGTCATAGGAGTAATTCTAGAATGATATCTAGATGCAATATTTATTTCACATTCACAGTGATAAAAGCTGTTTGCACGCCAAAGCAATTATTTAAATTACTAATCTTCTATTTGTGTTCAATGTTATGTTATGAGTTCGCAAATACTTGTAAACTATAAATTGAACGTCTATCTATAATCGGTGTTTGCTTTGTTGTAAGCATTCCGAGACGTTTGAAGGTTTTAGTTCCATCGATCGCTAATAGATGGCAGTATGCTATCGAATCTAATACAGTCCGATACTTCTGTCAAACGAAGATACCGTTATGCTTGGTATCGCCGCTTTACGCGGATTGGCTAACGAAAAGTAACGACAATAGCCACGATACTTTTCCAAATAACGTTACCTGCATTATCGCTACCAATTTAAATTTAAAGAAATAACGTTACTTATAGTTATAGTGGGAATTTGGTATCAATTATTACTCTTTATGTTAATACGAAAAAGATAGTAATAACATTATTACTCTCATGTTAATTGTTGACTTCAAAAGCAAATAATTAAATAGTTGTATCTACTACCAGATCGGATTTTAAGAGTACACGTGTATTTGAATGGTGTTATCGTTTTTTTTCTCGCTGTTTTTTAATCAAAATTGAACAGTAATCGTATGACCCATAAGACTTTCAATGACGTGCTCGCTTCGTGCGGTCCCTCTGACCTTTCTTTTTAATCGTGTTGCGACTTTATCGCGCGACCTACGACCGGGTCACGGGACAGACGATTCAGTTATATCCACCGTACATCCGGCTTGTCTGTGCGTTTTGTATATACAACGTTTTAGTATTATTTTTAAAACGAGCTTTACATAATGATAAAATTAAAAAAATATCAGTTTCCTGCATGCCATTTTGAGGGTGTTAGAATTCTGTCCAGAATCCTGGCTACATCGCCAGATTATTTTATGTTCACATAGGACAAAAATCTTCCTTATGGATAGATAGGGAGAACGGGCCATAAACCACAACGCGGACCCAGTGCGGATTGGTGCTTATGCAGGAGTTGCTCGACATGATACATTTTTGGTCACTCATCCAATGATCGGCCTTCGCGAAAGTGGTTTAACCTCAGCAATCGCAGACCGGGCGCGTTAACCACTACGCCATCGAGCTCCTAATTAATCCTGGCTACACTAATACCTATTTCTCCCGCTAAGCAGCGTTGTTATGTTGCATCCATGGGCTGCTTTGGCTATTTTCCATCAGGCGGTCCTTATGTTCGTTTGCTTTAGTAACATTTGTTGGTTCTAGATAGTGGATCATTATAACCGAGGTCTCAGGGTCATACATTCTACAATATATGTATATACGACTAGCTACCGCCCGTGGCCGTGCCTACATGATATATGTATATACAGAATATCGGAAGTTTCCGAAGGAAATAAATGTTTATTTTAACAAATATGTAGTCTATATTACCCAGGGATAGTGTAGCTTTATATCATTGTAATAATGTTTAAATTGGGCACAGTAGTTCCACAGATTACCCCCTACAGACATACAAACAAACATAGTACTCTACATCTTTACAATATTAGCGTAGATTGTTCACATTACGCCGTTATCTCGCACTTAATTGTTGTAATATAATTGACGTCACATTTATAAACAAATATACATGCGGTGTGTGTGTACACGGTTTAGTAAACATTATTTTAATACACAATGTACCGCTACCAATTATTTTTTATCTTGAGTTCAGCTGAACTTGGCTGTGACCCGGCAGCGACACGCTGTACTACAATGACACAATTGAAGAGTAATCACATTGTTATAAGGCAAACAGTACATAAATGACATTTTGTGGTCAATGATCGCGTCGCTTTTTAAAACGCGTATCTGTAATTCGGAAAAAGGTTAAGTACTTAAAATAGATCAGAAAACTTTTAGGCTAAGCTTAAAGTAACTTTGGCTAACGAAGTGAGTTGATAGGTTGGTAAAATTTGCAAGGTTCCGGTGCTGTATTGATTGTAGAAACATCGACACTGGTTGACTTAGAAGTGTGTAAATTCATATTGAATCTTCGAAATTTAAAAAATATATATTTCGTCTATAAATGGATTTTTTTATTATCTTTTTCTATAGGATTATTGTAACGGAAGAAAAAAGTTTGATTGGTTTAATTGTATGTAACAGAGTCGCCCCGTATTAAAAAAATACTGATCAATTTGACTCATGTTTATTTACAGTCGACCAAATTGAATCATGACCCACTATGCCGACCATTCCTTTATAATCATAAATGTAGTTAGGTTTTCTTCGCTATTATTGATGTTGCACTTAATACGTTTTAAATATTATGAATAAAAATGCGTCATTACATGTCAGAGATCTATGCCATTTTAACCTTTGTTATCACTGCACTAGATATGCTTTTGATAAAGCAGTCTTAATTTGAATTTCTATTAAGATGTCATTCATAATCCAAACTATTTTCACTGCGGAGAAAATGTATTATAATTTTAAAAATAAAGTGACGTTGTGTCAGATGACAAGTAGTCAGTCTGAAAATATTTAAACAAAAATTGAATTGAATTGAAACAAATCGTATAATCACCAATTTGGCAGAACAAAGAGCTTGGATTGTAGTGCTCAGTGAACAAGACATTCTTCTAGCATTCGGGAAATATCACGAGAGTTAAATACAAATCGGAACACAGTCAGAACCTGGATCAGAAGGCACGCTGAATACCCTTGAAGACAGACGACGACATAATCATGGCGTTCGTCCGATCACGAACCAACAGAACGGAAATGCAACACCATTGCGAAGAACATCCTTTTACTCGTACCCGGTATTTTGCGGCACGTTACGACGTATGTCTGCAAACAATAAAAAATAATTTGCACCGCACTGGGCGGCATTACATTATGCTAAGAAAGCTCACTTAACGGATGCATACAAAACTGCGAGATTAAATTTTGCGTAATTACTTAGACTATAATTAATAACTGACTACAAACTATACTTACACTGACTATACTTATACTGACTATAATTAGTTATTATAACTATATTAAACTATAATTATAATAACTTTAATTATAATTATAATCTTTGTAGTATAAATGATAAATGAGATGAATATAAATTTGACAAACTTTATAATAAAAATAATAATAAAAATAATATTATATAATATAATTAAGACGATCTTTTCCAACGACCAGAACAATCAAATCCCAATTAATTAAATAATTTCATTGTTTTATTTACATTAAGATCAATAAACTATAATTCATTACCTATTGAAATCTGCCTGTCGTTTCAAATTGTCATACCCAACAGGGTTCATATGTACTATACCCACCTGTAACACCTTATAATCTATGATTGACAATAAATCTATTGAGTATTGAGTATTGACTTCGACTGGATAAACACAATCTTTACAGACGAAAAATAGTATTGCTCTTCTCAACATGGTCGCTTAACTTTGTGGCGTTACGATAACACGCGATACACAGAGGATCACGTAGTGCCCAACCAATTAACTGGCTTTCAGCTAACATGTAGGCCTGGATCGAACTTGTTCAAATTTATCCTCGTCAAAATGTCGGAACTATGTCGATTTATTGATAGAATCAATGTTACCGACTTTGCGAACAGTTTACCCGCGTGAAGAAGTGCCAGTATTCTCCTACGTTCATGATAACTGTCGAGTGCATACTGCCAGAATTGTCTCCAATTGATTTACCCAGCATTAAGATGAATTTACTCTCATTCCATAGCCGTCTAGGTCCCCAAATCTTAACCCAATAGAAAAGGACATTGCTAAGCCTCTATACATTGATGGCCTAATCAATGCACAGCTATGAAACTATGCTCGTTGTTTTGTAAATAAGTCATAAATACTCAGCTGGGTGTTTTATGGAAATCGTAGAATCACGCGAAGTGTATCAGATTTTGAGGTTACAATATATTTAGCAAGTGAGCGAGTGAGCAAAAATATGGAGGTAGGTATTGAAGACCTACTGTAGAATCAATACGGTCAATTGAACTAACGAATCAGGAATCGATTATGTTCTGCATCGATCGAAACGCAGTTATTACGTTTTTTTACAAATTGTTATATAAGTATATCAAATATATTTTGATATCATATATACATATTTCAACAAAGATATGACACAATTTGATAAAAACTAAACAGAATTAAATTCTAATTGAACAATCGATTTCATTTAAAACAGTTGGTGGAACATCTCTTACGTACGCTGTTGTCATTGAAATGACAGCAATGTAGATCTTAGCAAATTGTTTAGTATATATAACTTTTAATTATTCGTTTCAAACAACCGGTTGTCCGTTTACTGATATAAATGTAAAAAAATAAAAGAAGAATTATAATGCGGGATATTTGCTGGTGCGTGTTATAGGCCAAAATCGTCGATGTCCTGTTTGATGGTCTAAATGTGGGATAACAGGAACGAGAGGACTAAAGAAGCAATTTGAGCTGCATTGTAATGAAATTTGGGATTACATGAGAGGGAGTAACATTTGTAGTCGTCTAATCGGGTTTATGCGTAACCGACTATTAGACGTTATTGAAAGCCATGGTGCTTACACTAGATTTTAGGTTTAAGTAGTAATCCCACCGACCCAAACCATTTGAACCATCAAACCCACAAATTTCTTATAAAGTTATTTTCTATTTTTTCAGTTTACCAAGTGAATGCAATTTTTTCAAACTTAATAAAACCCATTGATGATATTAACAAAATAAAATTTAAATTCTTCAACTTTACTATTTTATTTTATAATAACCATCACATGTTCCAAAGGTGATTTTATAAAGAAACTGGGCCCGTTACATACTAGCCGCCGCCCGGCTGTGCCGAATCCCGGATATGTGTGTTGCAACCCTTACTTGAAGGTCTCATCGATTTACATACAAACTTTTTCGTGCAATACTCAAATATATTTATAATAGCAATCTTAGCCCTGTTAGCTGTCAGTGTCTAATAAAATGATAACAGGTTCGTTACTTAGGAAATGTATGTGAATTTCAACCTACTTGTATAGAATGACTAGGAAAATGACCTTAAGGTGGGTCATGATTCAATTTGGTCGACTGTACAACTCACACTTGACCAAAAATTTGTTAATGCCAAAATTGTTTTCACAAAAAACTCTTGATGGTGTTTCTAAGTTACGCGGCAGGCACAAAAATACCGACGGCCGAGCGATGGCGAGGCGACGACGTGACGGCGGAGCGGTGGCGATGCATACAATAATATGGACAGTATAGGTGACGCGCACGAAACGGCCGGTGGCGGGCCGGGGCCATCGAGCGGTGCACGGGCGGGAGGGCAGCGACGACGGCGGCTCGGAAGCGACGAGAACAAACTAGTTTGATTTGGTCAATCGCGATTACAGTGTTGTTGTGTTGAAAAATATTATAGTACCTAATGGAAATTGAAATTGATAAAGAAGAATTTATCTCGTAATAAAGGGTAAAAAAATTCACCCAAATTCCTTCTTCCTTCATTTATTGGATGAACACCATCTCTAGGTAATAATAACTCCGTTCTCATTAGTAGACTTGGCTCCAATAGTTCTCTTCTACGTAAACTTGTGTTACGATGACGTGACATGTTGCTCACGACACTACTCTAGCGCGACTGACCGACCGATAAGTTTCGTGCCCACGCGATATACATCGCCCCGCCCCGCGCCGCCCCGCGCCGCCCCGCGCCGCCCCGCGGTCGCCATCGATCGGCCGTCCCCGCACTTAGTGTATCGTTATCTATACTCCTATACTAATATTATAAAAAGGAAACTTTTTATTTTTATATGTATGTATGTATGTATGTATGTTTGTAACGAATAAATTCAAAAACTACTGGACTGATTAAAAAAATTCTTTCACCATTACTGCCCATTAATATGGTTTCAGACTTCCCCATACTGTCCCATTTAAAAAAGCGCTCTGTATAGGTTAACTATAATATTGTTAAAAAGCTGATAAGTACTTATAAATTTTTCTGCGATTTTCCCTTAACACAAAAACCCATTATCCGTCGGTCCGGTTCCCGCGTCGTATGCGCACCTATCCCGGCGAATGACGTCGCACCGTATGTAACAATCGTATATAAATTGAATTCGCTCGGTATCGCGCGGGCCAAGTGTTATCCGCGCTGTGGAAAATATCTGCCGCCTAACCTTGCGCGGCGGGTTATCTGCCGCGGATCGTGCAGCGCGCCCTCGCCGCGCCGGCTCGTGGCAAACTTCTGGACTGTCTTTGTGTTTGTTGTACTGTTGTATACAATTTTTTTTGTTAATCTATTTCTATTAATACTTAGTGGTAACGTTATGTTTAATGGTAGGGAGGAATGCCACATTGAGGAAGGCCAAAGGGAAGATCTTCCTCCGAGCTGGGTGGTATAGCTCGGGGACCGAGGTCCAGCGGATGTTAGTTGGAGGTGCTATATATAGCGAAGGAAATGGTGAAACTTCGCTGCCGCGATGTAGGCTTCCCATACTATTTTATCGTCGTAGTATGGGACGTCGTTGGTATGCGTTTGTTGGCGCCATCTGTTGACACGGTTGAGAAGGTGTTTGCTTCGAGTCGAATAATGTGCGGCGCAGGCGGTAGGTGACGCCGCCACATAGGTTGATGATGATATTATGTAAAGAGTTTGCGACGAACCCTTTTTAGCATTTATTCATTAGGGAATGCGAAAGTCTACAAATGGCGTGGAAACTTTATTGATCACTGTGCTATCTATCTCTTTCCATCAGACTGGTCATATGCTCGTTAGCCAGTCACGGTGCTGGTAACTTTGGGGACTGTGGAACTGTGGGACTTGGCCATGCAGCAGTGTGGCCATAACGCCAGTCGTTACCCTCGCGTCGAGGGCCGCGCCACCGACGCGTATCTTTATTTTTATAATAAACGCGATAGCTATCGTGAGTTATTGATGTTTGCGCCGACGCGGCCGAGGGTCATCGTATCACCGACACGGACGATTGAAAAAACGATGCGTATACGATGCATTGAACTGCACTTTAAAGTTTACGCGGACACTGCGCGGTGCGCTTTTAAATGGAATAGAATAGAATAAGTTTATCTACTTAAGTCAACAAATGTACACGATGGTAAATTACAAAGTGGTCCATATAACAGATACCTTACTTACTAAAGCCGCGGTCCCATTGGGAGCTAATATCTAGTAGCTAAGAACTATTTTGCGGATAAGCTAAGAAAGAAAAATTATTTATTGGTCAAGGCATCAAGCTTAACTTTAGTTTGATCTATAAGTTTACACAAAAATTGCATTATAATAAAATGTTTTTGTTTTGTTTATATAATTTTAACGCAAATTTTGTTGCGATACAAGTTACAAAAACATGTTGAAAAAATTTCCACGAGCAGGATTTGAACCTGCACCCTTCTGACATACCGGGTCAGGTGCTCTTCCAATTGAGCTATCGTGGTTCTAACCAGCCCGCCGAAATTATTCAACACTATTTACTTTTTTACTTTGAAAGCCAAAGGAATTCAATTGGAAGAGCACCTGACCCGGTATGTCAGAAGGGTGCAGGTTCAAATCCTGCTCGTGGAAATTTTTTCAACATTGTGTTTTTGTAATTTGCATTATAATAGTTTACTACATTTCGGGTCTTATTATTAGCTACTAAAATTTCGGCTCAGCTATGTATTGTGTAAAGTAAACTTGAATATATCATTAAAGAGGTGTTCATAAAATATGTAAAATTATTGCTTCTTGAAATATTTTTTATTCATCATCATCATCATCATCATCATCATCGTCGTCGTCATCATCGTCATCATTTCAGCCATAAGACGTCCACTGCTGGATAAAGGTCTCCCCAAGGATCTTCACAACGACCGGTTTTATTCAATCATTGTATTGTATCACTCAATTTCACACATTCCACGCAATAAGTGTGGACGGTTAGTGCGATGAAACTAATAGAATTATTAATGGCGCAATCAAGCTCCCGGTCTATGTTGATTCGATGTTGGCTAATATCAGTTGCCATCAGTAGCGTTATCAGTATAAACATTCGTAGTCAATAACATGTTTGTTAGATGATTGGAAGACTAAAAGGCGGAAAAATTTATAATTAGTGTTATTTTCTTATACGTAATATCAATCGTAGTCTAGGAGCTAGCCACAAAATTTTCTAATTTGATTAGAATAATATTTACTATATCTAACCATTATTTTTAAGCTAAATGTAAAGTAAATAGCCTATAACTGTCTGACTGCTTGGCAAAGGCCTCCATCGTTAAAATCAAGTCATCACTACAAATGGGTAATGTCTTAATCACCACACTTGCCAAATGCGGGTTGGTGATCACAAACCCGGGCTATGAATTGAATTGACCGGGGCCTTCGGGCATCAGACCGAGCGCTTTTCCACTCGGCCACCGAGACGTCCGACAGTTATGCAACCACTAAACTAATGACAGGCACTGCGTCGGAAGTGCGTAGTGCGTCAACAAGCGTGTTTACCGAGCTCCGCGATAAACCGCCGCTTTTAGTCATAGATCAAGCCCTTGTTTACTTAACCTGTGCCCCACAAATCAACAATAACTGTAAACTTGCCCCACAAGCTTGCCCGGAGGACTGATAATTGGCACAAGGAAAACTTAAGTGGTTGCATTAATGAGGAGTTGAGAACTTATTGTTGAGTTGATGTACAGAGTGCAGCGAGAACACTCGTAAGATATTTTCTCGGGTTAAAATGAATTTTTTTTTCTTTTTTTTTTTGTACGTAGCTCGACAAATGACTGCACTCCACCTGATGTTAAGTGGAAAGTAAATAAAGTGGTATCATGTCATAAATTGTCATGTCATGTAAGAATATAAAAAAAGAGTATTTCTGTTTTTAAAAAGTTAATATCTTGTCCATTCAAATATATTTTCCCGACGAAATTTGTTGCCCCACACCGACGATATGTGTTAATTTAGATGTTTATATTACAAGTTTTAACTCTGTTTATTGGTAAGGCCCTTAAAGTGTGAGCCCTACGCGCATAGCTGGTGTCACGACGTGTATGATCGCCGCTGCCCGCTATCGCGTCTATAAATATTCTGACGATCTGTGACCCGCGGCCGGGCGCATATATATGACTCTGTTGATATTTTGGACTTCATAATTTTAACTCTATTCTCTAGATATAAGGTCGAAAACTAATGAAAAATTACACATGCTTGCTCATTAAAGGGCATACCCAAACGCCCCCCTTCCCCTCCCCATACAACGCAGCATCAGTCACCGTCACCCTACCGGCCCACAAGGTGCCTCTTCACGCCTCGTTTGAAGGACCTCATGTCATAGGAAGTAGAGAAAACGTTAAAAAAGATATTTCTACTTTTATTTATTTATCTTATTAGATGGATTATAGCGATGACTTCACCTCAATCATGGATGCCTTCGCCCACCAGTACCTACATCACGTCAAAAAAATAGACGTCCTGAATAGATAGTAGGTAAAAAAGTATTCATAAGCCCTTTTTTTTCTCTTTTTAGTTGATGCCCTTGTGCGATTAGCACATTTAGCCAGTGTCAAAGTAATTTTTCTTACAAGTACCTAATACATAAATAATATTATACAATATTTCCTTCCAGTATGATGATGATGAATGATAATATAAATGAGAAGTGAGAAATGATATACCCCCAACCCCTCGAGTATCTCAGTAAAGATGCGGGGTTTTACTAATAATTCCTCGGGCGGACTTCTTGAGAGAATTTGAAAAGTGAAGTAGCACTGTTTTGTTTCATTTGCCAACACTCATGCGCACTCACGAACACTTAACGGTTAATAATTCACCATTATTTCACATTAATATTCGACATAACACAAATTTTAGAAAATTAAACAAAACCGCAGACATACTCTTCACTTTCCCGCCAAGAACTCCTCATAAGCACTTTTCTTAATTTGATTTAATTTTTTTTTTAATGAACAGTTGGCAGTCCCCACGCAGACCAAGCAGGCGTACTTCCCAATCTTTGGCGAGCAGCACCCGCGGCCGCCGCGCTCGCGGCCCAAGGACGCGCAGGGCACCGTGCGCGCCTGCCCCGCCTGCCACCACCACCTGCTGCAGCAGTGGAACACCTACCAGGTACGACATCATCAGCACCAGCTTATTTTATGTACTTTCTATTTGTTAGGTTTCTGTAAATCTATATGTATAACTAAAACCGAATCCCTCTTCCCCTTGGTCACGGCATCACGCGTGAACGGCTGGACCGATTTCTCTAATTCTCTTTTGTTGTGTTTGTGATTGTCAAGAGAAGGTTCTTATGAAAGAAAACATTAAGAAAGTTGCTAGGAAAATTAGAAAATTTAAAAATGCTTAACAACAATACTTACATTGTCAATGTAACCTTAGCACTTTTGGTAACCTTATGGCGTTTTTTATGTAACCCACTATTCAGTTAGTGGTAACCTTATCTGTATAGCTACCAGATGTTTTTTCTACTTTTTTTGATGGTGTTGGCTTATTACCTATTACGGACTTCGGAGGAAATAAACAGCGGTGATAGTGTAGATATATATTTAACTCTTACTTTCGAACTAACTTAATAAACTAAATAACAAAGTTTATAATCAAAAATAGTGGCGGGAGTAAATGCTATATTTTTGGAAATGTCACGGATTAGGACATCGATCAGAAATTGTTTACACAGCAATTACATCACGTTCTGACAATTCCCAATGTTCCCTACGAGTGGTACGTTTCCTACGTGATACTATGTTTTGCCTTTGGCACATTACCCAACACTAGTTTATACCTACGTCGCCATCAGACATATTGTAGCAGTCGAGGTGATCAGATACATCTGAGCAGTTTAAATACCATAATTATAACAGCTATTATACAACAATATTAAACATTGAAATAGAAACGACACTAGCAAGCACAGTCTGACGCCAATGCGCGATCTCAATTGGAAGTGCGCACACGTCTGTTGTCGTGACAATATGATGTCAATAGTCGGAAGAGGTCGAATTGTGCAAAACAAACCTATATCATCTCTAGCGGCTGCTGGCGACTTCGCCCGCTTCAACGAGTGTGACGCGTGACACCAATTAAGTTTCTCACCTCGTGCCTATCTACATTATGAAAGGGCTGCATTTCAGCGATCTAGGTCTAGCTAGTCTATTCAATCAGGACTTATTTTTTTTATATATTACTAGTGACAGTTTGAGACTTCGTCTGCATAAATATCTGTATCCCGTGATCCCGTGGAAATTTTGATAAATACAGCCTTATTAAATATTTATAAAATGTTATAAAACACAGTGAAAAAATTAAACGCCCACCCGACCCAGCCAGGAATGGAACATGGGTCTTCCGCAATCCGGGCGGCTGCGCTGACCGCTATGCTACCGGGAAGGCTGACGTAAGCGCTGAATTTTGTCACTGCTTTTTAATGTTTTTAGAGTGCTTTTATAGCAGCACAGCGCCATCTATCCAACGGTCGTTGCAACCGATGGCCATGCAGATTCATCTGATCAGATGAAATACCACAAATTTGACAACACAACGCTATAGTAAATTTTTACTTTTTCAAGTGCTAATTGCTGCACTGAAGCTAAATTAAATATTTATAAAATTTTATAAAACACAGTGAACAGTGAACAGCCTTATTCCTTGTTTATATTATAAAGAGAATTTTAGCGCTAAATTTTGGCTTTCTTGGTCTAATTACGTATACAGATAACAGAGTACATGAAGTTTTATGTGTAAGCCCAGTGCCTCTATTTTACTTGGTATTAAGTGATGATAAAGCCAATGATTTCCCGGAATCATCTGAAATCCTCATTTTACTGAGGCACTGGCTATCTTATCTAGCTTTTCTCTAGCTGCCGGAACACAACAATGCTGCAAAAATTGATGTTATGGCGACATATTCAGATAAGACGGTGGCTAGCCAGGCTGACAATCAAGCCCTACCACCAACCAAACCGAGTACACAAACATGTACCCATATACTGGCTGGGAATCGAACCCGGGACCTCTGGGTCTCTAAACCGGTGGTTTATCCACTAGTCACAGAGGCGGTATTATATCAGTACTTGTTATCGTGATAAGAAATTCACAATTATATAACAATCACTTTTGAATTTCATCTGCTCTTTAGAGCGAGTCGTAGGTCTCAGAAAAGAGAAAAATATAGAAGATAATCAGCTTTGATCGTCCCACTCATGCGCTCTGACCTTAGCACATTGGTAATATCGCGCAAACTTGTAATAACTAAGTGTATCTATTTAAATAATAATAACTATCGACTTATACAATATACTATACGTTTTAACAGTATTACAGAGCGTAAACCAGTACGATCCGTTCCTCCCAAGGATATCATTCAATAACCTCTGCTAACATTTGCCGGAACAATATTCTTAATGTAAATATTTGATCTATGTCGCTTGCCGACTACAAGTATTTTCAATACTTTGTGTGTTTGTTTATGCACATACAAAGCTATTGCATAACAATAATAATAGTTCAGTAAATCTATTTAAAATATAGTAGTTACGATAACGATGTCCAACTAAATTTGAAAGGAAAAAGTTTTATAGCTAAAGACAGCTCACCTGTAAGGAATTTGGCTATAAAAACAGGCAACCAGGAAAAAGACATCATCGTCATAACCTTCATATTGTGTATAATTAAAAAAAAAATTCTGAAAAGGCAAGAAAAGATAATCTACTGGAACTATAAAAAGATTCCCAGATTGTAAAACTTTTTTGCTGACAACTCATAAATTTTTACGCAACCCTATATTCACCTATGTTTGTTTCACAACCCTAAGCACAACATGCACCATAGACCTTATCAGCGTACGCAGTGCAATCAAGCCAATTCTTTCACAGTTGACCCTTCTATCTGTACATAATGAGGCCAACCACCATTATCGTACTGCTGTGCGCATGCGCACGTATGCTCTCGATGCATTCGCCAATACTGAGCGCAGGTTAATTAAGGTTGCTGTGTTAAGAGATATCTATGCGTCTTGCGTTTTTGTAGATATTGTTTTTGTAAAATTTAATAGGTTATATGTACAGCTTTTAATGTAAGCAAAATTGAAAAAGAAATATGGAAATAACTAGTTAATATTTTTGCCGGACTTTGCGCGATTGACGAATGCAATCCGAACAGATGAAAATTTTTTACCTATTTACAAATTCTTCTGGGAGTGAATAAACTTAAATAAAAAGTTTTGTATTTTATTACTACTTTATGATGGGATTACTTACCTAACAGTCTTTGGTTAATTGTAACGCTAAGAAATGTATTTATTTTTAGTAATTTGTAAAATCATAATTTATTAACGACCCTCGTCAATTATTTTAAAATAAATAATTAAGTAAATATAATGACACACTCTCGGAAAGATAAGTTTAATTAACTGAAATCTACGTCTTACTGTACGTTAATGTGATTATTTTATATATGATTTTGAATGATGACCCCAATACAATATACGTTTTTTAATTGGTGTGCAGTGAACGATATATTTTATGTACTTCACTATAAAGTTGCCACGAAACTGTTACGTATTATAAGTAGACAAAAGACAAATATAAAACACGATCGGTCGCGAACAAATACACGAACCATTCTTTGTCTTTCTTTACACAGATGGTTTGATGTATGTTTTGTCATATCCAAAAAGTATTTACTTACTTAATGGTAATCATTGTTCACTGTCAACGTTAGTTGAATTTACTTTTTAAATTCGTTTCTGGTTCATATTAAATCCAGTAGCGGTCTAACACGACGTGAGCAACTAACTGCATTATAATAATATTCACGTTCGACACGACTGGCCGATCGTACAGCTATGCGTACAACTCGCCGTTGAATTATTCAAAGGTCGCGGCCGTTACCACTTTTTTTTTTAGCATAATCCATTTACACCCACGTAATGCACCAATAAAAATTCCGCCTCTATGCCATGACCTAAGACATAAAACTTAATTACTATTCAGGCGTAAGCATAGCAGTGGCTCGCGGTGACGTGTCGCCGGCGCTGCACCGCCCGCCGACGCTTTCGCAACAACGTCGTCTATGTAAACAGTCGTGCTCCAACTGTTTGACAAGGCATTTATTCTGAAGCCGAGGAAAGTCTGCTTGATGACCCACAAATACTATAGCGCAATGTCAGACGGCGCGCTCAGTCGCGTGTAGAGTACAATCGCGCGCGTACGTCGCCCGCTCCGGCCGCGTCCGTCTGACGGTAATCGCGAGTCGCGCTCCTAAAAAATTGATAACTTATCGATACAGATTCGGGTGGTGTCATTTGACAACGATAAAAATATATTGTGTGTGACAAAATCAGTGATAATGTTACGGCCGAGGTGCAAACGCTATGTGGTTCCACGGCAAATTTATGGTGCCTGTGTTGCGTGAGGTATTTATGAGAGTGTCCAGTGTTTGCGTGTGTGTGTTTGTGTGTACAAATAACGTGCTAAACAGTGATTGTTATTAAAGCAGGTGGAACCGAGGAATGGGATGTTGGCTCGCAAGGAGGACAGCTCGCCTCTGAACGGCAAGGTAGACACTTTTCTTATAAGTTTTTTTTTATATTGATACGGTCAGTACGCGAGCGCCAGACGCGTGACCCATTGAATAATCTAAATAAATAGCGATAGAAAAAAATAACAAACTGTTGAATATATTGGTGCGAGAAGGACAGACGCTGCGTATGAGACGCCGCATCCTGCCGTGTGTAGCTGCTTTGTCATATCTTATCGGTTATCAGTCACGGCGCTGCCACGCGACGGCGGCGGCGGCGCTCCCGCTCGCCGGTTACAACCAGTTTTGAGGTTATGCAAATTGACATTGATTAGGCTTAGCCAGCTTAACGCCGGGAGGTGTGGCTGCATGTTTGAGTTGGATTAGCAGATTTTATTTTTCTCTATTCAGTTGTGCGATGTAATGAGTGTCAGAGACTAAATCAGGCGCTTAGCTAGGCTATAAGTATCTGTTAATATTTATTGTAGTAGTAAATCAGAAATGTTTTATTGATGATGTTACTGTGTGTAAAACTTAATTTGTTTGTATTAATATTTACACTTTTCCACTTTCCGCGTTATGAATCACAAATAAAATATTATTCAAATAAATTTAACGTTGTTCAATATTTTTTTCATTAAATAATTATTTAAGTACTAGTTGACCCGGCGGACTTCGTACCGCTTTGACAGTTTCCATGACAACAAAACAAACAGAATTGTCGTTTTGTTTTCGTCACTTATTGTTTATGTTTCTCACCGTTTAAACCTTCCCTGATCTTCCACAAATATTTCAAAATCAAAATTAACCAAATCGGTCCAGCCATTCTCGAGTTTTAGCGAGACAAACGAACAGCAATTGATTTTTATACATATAGATATATCGCTTGAACGTGAAATGGTTTTTACCAAAAGCAGTTTTCACCGAGGTTTGTGAAATACGAAAAATCCTTCTTTGTATAAGTCCTGCGTATCCTGGAGACTTAAGAGTCGCCTGATGCCCTGTACTGAACACCTTGATGATGTAGACTTGTCGTGCATTCAATACAGAAGCTTAACTTTACCATAACTCAACATAATTTTACCACCGTTTGATCATAATATTTACATTCTATTATTTAAAATTGTTTCCCTTTTGAAAAGGCGCTTCCTTAGATGTACCCAATACTCAATATCATATAATTTATATGAAATGTCTTCGTCCATATTTATTTGATACCGCGCGGCCATGCCAATTTTGTATGGGTTCTTAACGTGTTAATTTGAAAAATAATATTCAAAAACCGCTCGATAAATCGAAAATGTAAGACGAACGATTTGTAGTTTAGACCATTCTCCGCCACTCGTTTTCATGATTTTTGCCCAATTTTAAATTAATGATATTATGAAAAAACTGTAGTGTGTTATGAATTTATGGATCGGACTAATTGTAACCACGTTCCCTTTGACATTAAACATATATTTGTTTATTTAATACGATAGTATTTTCAATTATATCAACTTAACCGTGACTGCATTTTTGGGTCGGCGCACCCTTAAATGTGATCAGACGCAGTGACGCACTATTGTCTGCGACGGCGCGTATACTGGTTCGCGTGTTTGCGCGCGCGATTGTTCGCGCGTAATGTTTGCGCAGTTGTAGTATGTGCGCGGACCCCGCCGTCAGCGCAAGGCGTGTTGCCAGCAGTTGCTAGGTTCACTTTGCCAGCTATCAGTACGTTTACACTCGATCGATTTACTTACACTCGATCGAAATCTAAAATTTAAATAAAACTGTGTAAATAGATAAATTGATTTGTAACTATAATGATTTAAAATACATTTTGTTATGAATATAACTTACCTTTTTCATAAAAAAAGTTACGGCTTAATATGGCCTTCCTGCAGGTAGTGGACGACATTGGTGTTTATCACTGCTGGCCGATCCCAAGATTAAATCGCAGGGCTTACCTGAGCCACACACGCACTTAACTCATTCTTACATACATGCACTCCACATTTGCGCATTGCACCGTTCAATAACTAATTAGGTAATTTATTAATTTTGTTATTGTCAGAATCATACTGTGAATCATAATTGTTAGTGACGAATAGCCACAGTGTTACCCTCCTAACCCTAGAGAATTGACCCCCACGAGCCAAGCCTAGCCTAGTGTGGGAGTCATTGTACACTCCTGTAACACGGCTTACTATACATTTTTGGTAAATAAAAAAAATAAAAAAATAAACAAGAGTCTAAATTAAACATTTTTTTCGTAGTATATATAATTTTGTTGTACTAGTATAATTATTAGGGAAGAGTCCCCTGATACAGGTTTATTTACTTAGTTTACGTACCTCTGTCATTTATTTGTAAATGTCTCTTGTTGTTGCTGTAATATTAAATTTAAAAATACGTGTATTTATACTTAAATGTGTCTTACACATTACATTTATGTAGTCTTTGCAATCTGTTAGATTAAATCGTGTTTGCCATGAAAACGTATAATAATGTCTAGGTCAGTGTCGTAATCTCTAGATAATAATAGAAACGACTTTTTTGTTATGATCCGAACACATGATAATTACATTACTTCGTATATTACTTAATAAAGTAGTTCTTCCAATAAACGTGCTACTAATTTAATAAATGCGGGGTATGGATGTTTGTTTGTTTGTTCTTCAATCAAGACTTAACTACACTCGGCGTCAAAAAAATAGCACCTCTTAGAAAATCACTTTCAAATGTCATTTACTCTTGATATGCACATGCAGTCGCATTAATTATGATTTTATTTACAAGGTTACTTAATTAACTTAATAAAAAATATTACTTTTCATTATCAAATAAAACCTAATGCAACAAATAAAGTGTCACAAAAATTCGATGCAAATTTTGCTACCCGTGAGAGTTGCTAGTTGCGCTTCCTTTGTGGGTATAAAACGGTCAACACGGGTTCAATGTGGGTCATTCGCTATTCAACCGTTGAAGAGGACACACGCACAGATTTTGATGGATACCACAGCTGATAAAGCCGCTCAAGTGGTTGCACTACTGCAATCAGGGGTGCGGCAGTGTGATGTCGCCCGGCAACTGAACCTGAGCCGTTATTCCGTTCGAAGAGTGTACCAGCGCTTCATAGAGACCGGTGGCTATATCCGCAGACACGGTTCGGGTAGACGTCGCTGCACTTCGGAAAGAGACGACCGGTTCGTTGTGTCGAACTCTTTGAGAAATCGTTTCTCCAACGCTGTTGAGTTGCAACAGCGTTGCAGCAGTTCGCAGACGCACCGTAAGCGTATCTACGGTTAGAAGAAGATTGAAGGAGAAGAAGATAGCGGCCCACAGAGCTGCTACGGGTCCAAAATTGACTGCAGCGCATCGGCGAGCCCGCTTGCAGTTTGCTCGTGACCACGTCGATTGGACCCTTGAGCAGTGGAGAGCTGTTCTCTTCTCAGACGAGACGCGAGTGTGTCTTTTCTGCAACGACCGACGGAGAAGAGTATACCGGAGGCAGGGTGAACGTTTCGCCCAAGCCTGCATCCAGGAGACGGTGGAATATGGTGGCGGATCCTGCATGTTCTGGGGCGGTATGTCTGCTGCCGGCAAAACCGACCTTGTCTGCGTCTCCCGGACTGGAGGTGCTCGCGGACAAGGGTCGCTGACTGCTCGCCGCTATGTCACTGAGGTCCTGGAAGTGCATGTGGTCCCCTTTGCCGAATCTTTTGGCGAGGGGTTCACATTAATGCACGACAACGCTCGCGCTCACACTGCAGGCATCGTGAGCGACTTCTTGCAGAGGTCCCAAATCTCTGTGATGCAGTGGCCAGCGCGAAGTCCGGATCTGAATCCTATAGAGCACCTCTGGGACCATCTTAAACGTAAGGTTCGATCTCGGGATCCAGCTCCTTCGACTCTACAGGAGCTCCAAGACGCGGTGATTGAAGAATGGGGGCTTATCCCTCAAGAAGAGCTCCTGAAGTTGGTGAGGTCCATGAGGGACCGTATGGAAGCCGTGATCAGGGCAAGGGGGGGTAACACTAGATTTTAAGTTAATTTTAAGACACTTTTTGTACATTTTTCTTTGTAAATTATCTGTTGTTAATTAGGACTTAATTAAGGATTTTTATTATTTTATTAATTTTAATGTTGTTTGTATAATTATAATTAAACAGAAAGTTAAATTTAATTGTTTTTTGATACTCCTTTTTGTTACCTTTCTAATGATACCCAACACTATCCTCTACATAAGGTTTAAGAATTTTTAAAGATGATTTTTAAAAGGTGCGATTTTTTTGACGCCGAGTGTATATAATAATATTATTGTGATAGAGAATCTTAGAGAGTTTAGGAATGATATCGTTTGTTTCAGTGAATAATTTTATTCTACACTAAAAACTACTTTCTTGAAAGTACCTTATTAATGTAAGAGTTATTAGGATATTGTCTACTGTTTCTATGATATATGGTATCACATATAGTACTTGCAACACTGCCCCTGTCAATCACTTTCTGCTTTTAAAGATGACTAGTAGGTAAAAGATGTTTGGACGATTCAAAAGCCCTTTTCTTAAGTTTATTTGAATATTTTTTTAAACTTTGAATAAGAGTTATAAACACGTGAAATCTTTGTTATATATGTTCCAAAATTATAACTTCGTGCACCTATGCATATTATATATGCATATTCAATGTTATATCGATTAAAAGAACACTGCTCTCTATAAACTCGCCGACCCGAACGCAGATAACCAACACTGACCTGTCGTAATGTTGATACTTTTACGGAATATTTGTGCATGCTGCTGATAGCCAATCTTTGGGGTCTATACATGCTCATTGTAAGTTTACTCTGTAAACACAAATTTTAATTAACCTAGTGTTCGATTCAAATATAATAATTCTCGCATTACTATTTCGTATTTCAAAAAGATACTTTGTTGTATAATGCAATATAAAAAGAATCATTAATCACGATTAATTAATCTATTTACATGATTAACTTTACGTACGTCGATGAAATTAAGTGAATCGCACAACGCTTTTTTAATAAAACATCTAGATTTTAAATTAACCGCCTAAAGTAAAAAAAAGAAGCAGATTACTGAAAAAATATGTTGTGTTTTGTTAATCTTGTATTTGTACTACTTAATATGTTAAAATAAAAACATGAGAATCAGTTTCTTACAATTAATGAGAAGATGAATTTTGAGGATTGAGTGTGAAATTTATTTTTAATAAATTTTTTGTTCTTTTTATTTGACCCATTTGTATGAATTCCCAAGTACCTGAGTAAAACCTATCGTTAATCGAAAAACCTTAATGTTATTCGTTCATTGTTAAACAGTAATTTTAATTAAAAAACATTGTCCGACGTTATTAATCTTACCTTACATCACTTCCATACATGATCAAATTTTTTGAAAAATCATTCGGAGTGTCGATTTACTAAAGCAGTGGTAAACATTTATCTATTTATCAGCTACAGAGTATTATGATTAAACCAAATATAATTGTAAACAAGATTAGGCTATGTTCACCTTTTTATTTTCCTTAAAGTAATCTGTTTCTATTTTTATATCTAAAGAATCAAGATAAGATATTAAGAATGGGGTATTACTATTGCTTTCTAAGATGTACATTTTGAAGTGAATGACGATTCTGGTGAAAAGTACACCTTGCTCATACTTAACACATTTATATTTCTTATTATAAAATATAAAAAAAAAATGTTTGCAAAAAACAGCATCAGCTTATCATAAACCTATAGTGCCTTACAAATAAACAAAGAATAAGGTCCGATCTCTTTTACTATAATTTGAAATGACGTTTACAAGACAGGAACAAAACACGGAATAGCTATTCGGACCTTATTCTTTGTTTACACTAAATCTCTAACCCAATTGAGATTGTAAAATATTTGTACTTTATGCTTTGTGTAAACGACCATAATTTGTAAATAAGTTCACTATATTTTTTTTTCGTGCCGTTTTTGAAACGCTTTTCAGAAATCTAGTACTATGTATTATTGATCAGAGATCGAAAGCTTCTACCTTGGTTCTACCTTTAACCTGGAACCGGAACAACACAATTTGTTATCAGCTCCAGCTTAATTTACTTCGACCGGGCGCGGTGTCCTAATCATCGCGCTCGTCTGTCATGCGCGGGGCTATCGCGCGTTAACCCAGGTCCGGGTGGTACGACTGAAGATAACCTGCAGCTTACACTCCGCTGCTCTATGCGACGACGTATTTAAATATAGCCTGGCAGGGACACGCGCGGGGAGTACCGCAAGGTTCGTTGCTGGGACCTTTATAAGATGTTAATGAATTTAGGAGGCAAATGCGACAACGCTTCTGCTTTATGCGACGTTTTTAAATAGGTATTGCTCAACAGGGTCATGCATGTGGAGTACCTCAGGGTTCGTTATTGGGACCTTAAAAAAATAGTAAAAGTCTGTTAAAAAATACCTAATAAAAAGGTTAATCCCAATAAAATTGGAGAATGACACGATAAACAATTGATGATACAATTATCTATATCTAAATTCAAGATCATAACCGCGTCGAACCCTCGTGATAGCCGTAATCTGGCCGTCTGCGGCGGCGGGTTATCGGCGCGGCCTCGCACCGCGATAGCCTCTCGCGCCGAGCACATGGTGGCGACGTTTACCCGGCGATTAACCGGGTGCCTCTGCCTAGTGTCGACTTTTGTTTGCAATTTGATCACGTTACCGAAAACGAGAATTTGTATGGAAACATTTTAACATTTAAACATTTTAAACATTTTTAATTTTAATATGTCCTCATATTATCTGTATTATCTATCCCTTATAATCATATCTATCGCTATCTATTATCTATCTCTTATTTTCTTCTTATTGTTAAATTATTCATAGTTATGGCATAGACTTTTGCGAAGCCGCTACACGTATTTTTTTTCATATGATCATTAAAGACTGTATCAATTATGAAATCATCATCATCATCACCGATTTATAAACACTTCCCTAGGCCTACCCAGTTGACTAACTTAATAAATAGCGTATAGAGAGATTATGACGCTTTCCATTTTTTTAAATCAATAAAATAGATAACGTTTATCACTTAATTAATCCTATTGGCGTTTGTTTGTTTCTAGATTGTGCGGTATCCTAAGGTATGAAAGATTGGGTATGGACTTTGTATGAAAGTACATGGACTAGCAGACTGTTGTGAATGTTTATATGAGTTATATGCTCCATGCAATATGCTCAAGATTTGTTTATTAGATTTTTTCTTATATCAAGAGACGTGTTTAGGGGTGACCTTTACGAAAAAACTGAATAAATACATGAAATAAAGATTTATATTAAGATTTTAGATAATACATAAGATTATATCTTCTATTGCTCAAGCGCTTCATTAGAGATTACTTTCAATATAATATATGATTATCCTAATTGGACTGAAATATAAAAATTGTGTACAAAAAAAGCTGACATGAATGACCATTAATTATTATTATTGACTATTCTAAACATATTCTATTCTTAAAACAAGGTTCCGTTTTAATTGATATAACAAGCTAAGTTACGATGTCTGAACCAGACTACGCGGACTTTAAGATATTTATGCTGAGAAACTATCAAATACGCAATTTTTTGAAAAAGATTGAATTTAATTTATTTATTTATGTAACGATATGTATAAAAGCTTTAAAGCTTTGTAGTAATAAATTGTAGTGATGGCTCGATGAATAATGAATGAACAAACAATGATGGAAGCCTTTGCCCAGCAGTGGGACAATTAATTTTTATTTACTACTACTATTACTTTAGGAGTCAACAAATCCTTCAATTTTTATATTTGCATTGTATGTATATTCTTCGTGACCTTCAAATTCTATAACTGTTACATTTGATATCTTCACTATTTCTGTAACAGACGTTTAATTCTACCAAAACTTTTCCTATCTTGTCTTTATGACACCAATCACGTTAAACCCCGAAGTCAACAGTCGGTCTTAAAACATTTAAGTGTCAAATCATAAAGTTACGTTGTCAGTATTAATTTAAAGATACCGGGATGACGGTGCATGTCTCGTTAGCGTAACATTTTAAGAATGAACTTGAATGAATTCCCTACCACGCTTCTAGTCTTAGACTTAGTCTTTACATAATTATTTATGAGGCGGGCGTGTGCGCGTGCGTGCGTGCGTGCGTGCGTGCGTGCGTGCGTGCGTGCGTGCGTGCGTGCGTGCGTGCGTGCGTACGTACGTACAGTCACGAGCAAAAATATGTAAACAATTGTCACCCTTAATACAATGGAATACGAGTCCAAGTATATACATGTCGGTGCTCGTGACTGTACGTACGTGTTTGCAAGCGTACACGTGTGGTCGTATACACTAGCATAAAGGTAGCTAATTAGCGTCTAATAATCTTTATCACATCACAAATAGTTTTGGGACGCAATTCTGCTGTTTTAAAACGTGCAATCATGTCAGTAGCTTGATTTTGACTTTTGGAATATAGGCAAAACGTTGTAATGATCTGACGTTCGTCGTCAATTCGTTAATAAAGTATTTTGTATTTTATATTAAATCTACCGCTCTCATCAATCGGTTTGAACGCCCCGAAGAATCTAGTAGGGGACGGCTTGAGTGAGGTCTTTCCCTCTAGAAACACCCTCTGAGCTGATTGGTTGGTCACAACGGCATGTGTAACTATCAGTTTCTTGGCGTTCCTAAAATCCGGTTAGCTTAATAGCTGTAAAGGCCAGAAGAAGCCATCAGCTAAAGCTTTAAAAACGGTAAAAAAACTACCGAGGTTGAATCCCATAGCTACTTTAGACGTGAGCTAACTTCTAGCACAAAGTTATAATATTAAACAGAATCATTAAATACATTAAATAAACACACACACTTTTCCAGTCATAGTGTTCCTTACTTGTATATTGCCAGAGGTCCTAGTGCGAATTGGTTAGTCAATAGAAAAACTTTGAAGCAACAGTCAAAACTATTAAAAAAAAACTGTAATTAGTACCTGTATTTCTTATTATTAGCACTATTTATATATATATTTAAATACATATTGTATAGGAGTGGCGAACTATGACGTCAATACTGCTTCTTCAATTAAGTGTTTTTTTAAACTTTTTAGGTTACAAAAATTCATGCTTAGGTCAAATAAAAACCTTCGCGTGTTAGCCAGAACCTTACAAGTTGCAGTTATTGCGGTTTGTAAGGTTATAAAAATTTTTCGACGGTGTTATAACACCGTGGAACCTTATACTTGTCACGTAGGACGCACAGCATATCGTATCAATATACAAAAATATATTCCCCGATGTCAATTTGTGTCATCACGTTATCACACGTTATCAGTACTTACGAATGGCTCAAAAGCTAATACTGCTTTACTAGATACTAGATTAAAGATAACATTCAAAAGAATACCTTCCCTCTTTAGATATGCTAGTAGATAATACGTATCATGTAATAAATCATTATTTTGAGCCGTTTAATCTGCGTTGTTGTGTTTCTGTTATCTTTTGCAGAAATATCCAGCTTAGTACTTACCTACTGATTGCACGTGTCATTTGAATTTAACTCATTTATTTATGAGACGATGTACAGCAGTACATCGTCTTGAATAAATCACGTTAATTATTCGGGTTATGACCAATTACAGATCTCGACAATTAACAATGTTTAGAGATCTGAATACTCTGCTACCAATAAGCTGCAGCGCACAATATTATACTTAATTATGTCTAAAACACATCTATCATTAAACTTAAGTGCTTAGAATAGAATAGAATAGAAAAGAAAAGTTTTTATTAACTTACACACTTAATTATACAATAATACAACAATAAACGAAAAAAATATATATTAGAACAGGCAGAAAAACAAAGAACAGAAAATAAAATAGGTAGGCAGTGTGAAGTTAAAGGGCCCTGTCTCAGCATAAGCTGCTGTGTCATTCATAGATGTTCAGAATGACACAGTAGCGCTGTTATTCTGACAGGGCCTAAATATTTATGGGTAGTACAAGTGAACAGACAAAAGAAAAGAAATTAAAGAACAAAAAATAAAATTAAATAATAAATTACATTAAAGACCATAAGAAAAGAAAAAGGAAAACACAAACAAATGAACATGACTTAAATAATACAGACAAAAAACAAATAAAATATAAATAATAAAAAATTATAATAATAAGCAAGGCTCCAGTAAGCACGACTCCTTAGCAAGTACCTAGTATGTTAATGCTTAAATTGTGTTAAATATATCCAAATTGAAGTTGTTACAATTATCATCTTATGTTGTTTTATTAGTATGTCACATAAACTCGTTTGCATTGCTAATACCACTGCTTTGGGTCGGGGGCCAAACATAACTGGATTGCATCTCAGAAATTCGGTAACGGTCCTAGTAAATCCTACTTATATATATTACTGATACATATTTCTGCTAATCGTAACCAATAGTGAACAGCAATCTTATTGAATGATATTATATTAAAACAAGTTTTGGTTTTTGTATTGTAATTACTGTCTTTTGTCTAGAATGATAGTTTAAAAAGTTATATTAATTATATGTTTAAAAAACACAAAGTGTCTAATGCCTCTTCACGTGTTTGCCCACAGATGCGCGGCGTGCCCGCCGACGAGCGACTATACACCCTCCGCACGCGTCCTCCCTCCCTCCTCCCCCCCTCTCCGCTAAGCCTGGCCAGTTCTGGCGACAAGTCCCTCGCTGCCGCCACTCATTCCCCCTCCCTGGAGCGGCCAGCTAGCCAGCCTCCCGCGCCCAATACCGCAAGCTTCGTCTGCTACGTGTGTGGAGTGCCTGCGCCAAGTTCACAGCTGCGACTGGTCTACTGCTGCCCCAACCCTGAAAGGGAGCCGTATTATCCGTTTATAACGTCGCTCAAGCCGCATCCTGACGCCAGTCCTATTAGTCCTCAAGGTGAGTTACTACTGTCTTCTCTTTCCAGCACTTCCAACTGAACGTGTTGACGCTGTTACTGATGTTAAGCAGAAACGGAGTCCTGATGCGAAGTGGAGTGGCAGGAGTGTGTGTCACTAGGCGTCCTCACCTGGCTGACCCGCAAGTGATCTTTTTACACCGCTATTAAAGTAATTGTACCCTTTGTGATAAACTTACAAGCGTCTATTGGCTGCAGTGGCCGCTTGACATCAGCCAGATTGTATATCCTCGGTAACCGAGTCAGTAACGTTAAAAAAATAGGGATTGAATAAGATGAAACAGTTGGCAAAAGAATCATTAACTCGCATGCGTCGAACTCAGAATGTCGACCGTTGAATATTGAACACCTATAGAACCTTGGTCGCGAACGGCTGCCGCTGCAGTATCGGCGCGTGACCCGCATGTACTGTTGTTGCTATGTGGAATTATGTCGCGCGCTTTAACGACAGAGTTCATAGCTCTAGGCCCTTCTCCCCATTCGTATTGGGCGAGAAACTTATCACACATCAGGATAGAATCCGGAACGAAGTCGTTCGCCAGAGAATTAGCAAGCTGAAGTGGCAGTGGTCTGGTCATATAAGCCGCAGGAGCGATAACCGTTGGAGTAGACGTGTTCTAGAGTGGAAACCGTGACTCGGCAGACGTAGTGTAGGACGCCCTCCGGCGCGGTGGAGCGACGATGTCCGCAAAGCGGTTGGACGAGAATAGCCAAAGATGTATTAGGAGAGACCTATGTCTAGCAGTAGACTGATGAGGAACCTATGGTTTCTCAATCTGTAGTGATAGAACAAACCCCGGAGGTTTGCTAGGCGTTTTTGTTTTTATCCTTTTACGCAGTAATATTACTGATAGTATACCCGTAGAAGAATCTTTTAAACTCATCCCATACATCATTAGAAAAGTACAAGGGGCTGGCTTCATGCAAGCGTGTCCAGACCTTACTAGATTCTCTTAACCTCTTTTATACATCTGATGTTAAGTGATGTTAAGTGATGATAAGGCCGAAGGTAGAAGCGCACTTCACCCGGAATCGTCAACTGTTGAGGAACTGGCTATATTATCTGTAGCTGTCAGAACAAATCAATAATACAAACATTTATGTTATGACGACATCTACCACCAACCAAACCGAGTACACAAACAGTTCCCCCCGCTGAGACCAGTGGTCTTAACCACTAGACCTAGATTTAGTTAAAATGAGCTGGTGGTGGTTAAATCATCGTCAGCTCATTTATGTCCCCACTGCTAGGGCACGAGTCTTTCTTATGGATAGATAGCTATAGCGGGCCATAAACCACCACGCGGGCCCAGTGCGGTGCGGTGGTTGTTAGCGACTGCTGATGCAGCCGGGACCAACGGCTTAACGTGCCTTCCGGAGCACGGAGGAGCTCGAGATGAAAAATTTTTGGTCACCTATCCGATGGTCGGCCTTTGCGTAAGTTGCTTAAGATTGTTGCTTAAGATGGTTAAATAAATGAAAAGCTTTTTTGTCTGTAAAAAAATTGTTTTGTCTGTCCCAATAGTCACTATACTTTTAAGGTACACACAATACTGTACATTGTTTACGCATTACGTAGACATTGTGAGAGAGCAGAACCTGTGCTAGGACACCCGCTATGATAGGTTGATGCGTGGGTGTAATGTGAACGGTTTCATGTAACGTCTGCCCGCAGGTATGGTGCAGATCTGCGCGTCGTGCTACAAGAGCATCCCCCACAAGTACCCCGCGTACGGCGAGAACGGGGAGCCGAACCCGGCGCACAACAACTCGCACACCAATAATATTAGGTGACAACTGGTCTGGTGCCTCGCCGTGACCTCTTAAAACAGATCATAGGCTCAAAATTAGGATACTGCAGAAGTTAAGTTTCATACAAACGCGCTCGAGCAACGCACGCATAGACGACCTCTCGCGGACGCGGAATCTCGCAACAGCTACGCTCGGAACTACTACGGAATGTTCCGAGCTGTTCCGAGATCCGTGTCCGTGCAAGCGGTCTATGTGTGTGTTGCTCGAGCGCGGTATGTTACTTACCTTCTGGGCTAATTTTGTGTCATAGGTCCCTTTAACTGTTTAAGCGTAATATTTTTTTATTGATTTTCATTTCTATTGCATCTACATAAGGTTCAAATTATAATGACAACTATATTGCCACCACCAGTACCTCCAACAAGGTGGTCCGGCGACGATCTGGTATTAGTCGCGGGTAGCCGCTGGATTCGAGCAGCACGAAACCGGTAGTTGTGGAGATTTTTAGGGGGAGGCCTTTGTGCAGCAGTGGACGTCTTTTGGCCGAGATGATGATGATGTGTTGTGAAAACGAGGCGTGTAGCAGCGTCTCGTTTTCACAACGGCAATAACATTACAGTAATACTGCTTTAAGAATTCATGGTAAGACCCTTGTGCCCTGATTCCCGTAACAAAAACCGTAACGATATCGTAGCAACTTAATCGTTGAAACCATTTTTGTATTCACATCCGACAAACGAAGTCGTTAAAACGAAGTTCTGACCAACAAAATTCAGATCTAACGTATACAGTTGGTTGGAACTTTGTTTGAACGACTTTAAAATCGGATGTTAATATGAAAATGGTTTCAACAACGAAGTCGCTACGATACCGTTACGGTTTTTTAATTAGAATTGGGGCCGACACGGGAGGCTGTTCATTTGCTAGTTATATTTGTTGTGTATCCAGCAGTGGAAACTGCTTCTTGCCTCGAACGTCCAAGGCGTCCCCAGAAAGACATTAAAGTTTATAGAGTAATTATTAACGGGATTCTTACTATGTTTATTATTTGTGAGTATTCGATATTTCGGCACAGTTGCGTGCGCCATGATCACGGAATTTGAGTAATTCAAATAATACACAATATAATACACAAATAATAAACATGGCAAGAATCCCGTTAATAATTACTCTATTGCAAGTGACCATGATAGTTTAAATAGTTATTAAGGTTTTTATTAAATATAAAAAAAAATACTGGCACACTTTAAGCACATTTTTCTAAAATAATTTATTTTAAATGTTACATAAGTAAACAAACTTTTTTTTCAGTAACTACATGCCTACGTGTCTGTTGCAGGTTTAAGCCATATGAAATAAAATCGAGTAGTTCAAATCAGTCCAGTAAGCGACCCTCCAATGCGCTATCGAGTCCGCACAGTCAAATCGTGTCCGGCGAAAATGGAATGGGACTATATAGGTGTGTATTCTTACTTTTATATACCAATCGTAGTGGTACCGGTGTTCCACACAGCAACCCACAGTTTGACACCAGTTTTCATTGCCAAGAAAAATAATATAGAATTTCAGGGTATAAAGGGGTATGATACCATTTTACTAATAAGGTAAAAATTTAATTCTCCGTGTTCAATTGTTGCTAAATCTATATATATATATATATATAAATAAATCTTCTGTGCGTGTGTATGTCACTGAACTCCTTGTAAACGGCTGAACCGATTTGGATGAAATTTTCTGTGTGTGTTCAAGTGGATTCGAGAATGGTTTAGATTTACAATTGGAGCCGGTAGGTGGCGCTGCTATAGGGTTGTTCTCAAGCGGACGAATGATCTGTTTGTTTTGTTGTCATGGAAACTCTACTAAAATAAGTTTCTGACCTATTTCTAGTATCAAAAGTGTCGATCACTGGTTCCTGTCGAACTAGTACTACTAGGCTTGTTTCACACGTACCACAACCACACCACAACCACAATCACAACACAACCACAACGACAACACTTAGGCGGGCGCTAATTTGCATGAAAATTAACGGTTGATTTCACACGGGCCACATTTTGCCGTCATTATTGACCGCGTGTTTGATACCGTCTACATCGCAGCCACGTCGCAACCACAACGCAACCGCCAGCGACACCGCGAACTAGCGGCCGGCCATATCGCAAACATTTTGTAGGTAGCACAACGCCACCGCAAGAAGCCGCAGCGACGACGGTGTGGTGTAGTTGTGGTACGTTTGAAACAAACCCAACCCTAATTATCTTTGATACTGTTGCGCTAAAATGGCCTATAATTTATTGTTTTATTTTGTCTTTACGCGAATTTAATGTGTTTGTAGCTGTTATTTGTTAGCATAAAGTAATTTGTACTGAGACTTGGTGATTCGTATTTATTCGCATCCACATTAATAAATCGCAATAGATAGATAGATAGATAAATAAATACTTTATTGCTCACACAAGTTAAAACCAAAAACAGGTACATACAAAAAATCTTAAAGCTAGCATGGGCAAAGGCGGTCTTATCGCTTTAAGCGATCTCTTCCAGACAACCTTTGGTTTAGGATCCCAAGAGGGAGATAGAGGAAGTGCGCAAATACAGTAGAATATAATAGAAACACTCGTATACCAGTACATAAAAAGACATACATAATAATAATATATAAATATAAATATAATATATAAATAATAAATACACATACATACATACATACATACATACATACATATAACACCAACAATAAAAACCTAAAACATGTTACTAGCACGTGACTGATGCAATAGATGACTGTGCAGTTTAGACTTAAAGGCGGAAAGGGTCTTAGAGTGACGGATTTCAGACGGTAGCTTATTCCAAAGACAAGTAGCTCGGACAGTAAAAGAATTCTTAAAATATCCCGACCGGGTAAAGGGAGGCTCAAGAATGTTATCCGAATTTGACCTTAGATCACGCTTGTGTTCCGCCCCAAGAAATCGGAAACACTCTTTAAGGTAAGAAGGAGTACGAGTAATAGGTGTTGTAAGTACCTACAAAACATATTTTGATATTTTATCTTTCAAAGCAGTTTTTATGACGTGATGTCTATCAATATTATCAATTATTATTGCGCCTCTTTCATGATCACACTGCATTAATTTTTTGTGGAGCAACTATATAATGACATTAACTTTCTAATAACTGTTTGTAATCGAAATCTTCTTCCACTTCTAGAATTGGAAGTAAAAAATAACTTACCAGTGACTTTGAATAAGAGATGAAGGAGCACTCTTCATTTGATACCATAACGTGGGAATTAGTTACCGGTTCAAAAATCGCCTCTTGACTCATATTAAGTCATCTACTCTTTAAAATGAGACTACTCTTACGGATCTACTTTCCGTTTATTTTACGATTTTTATCCTGACGATGCACACCTCTATTGAAATAAACGTGGGTACATCCCTAAAAGTAAAGTTTTTAAATTCAATATGTAGTGTTCGTGTTATCTTTAGAAAACAATTGACTCTACTCGGTTGTACATAATGTTAACTTTAACTGTTTCTTTTTTATATTTTCTAAATGTTTTATAAATTTATACACAATGCACTTATCCGGTGTAAGCTGTGGTTGGCTCTAATTGGATAAGCACAATGCTTAGTTAATAGTTTTTTTTTTTTCATTTTTCTGTATTTTAGTGTATCATATCATCTATCGGCGATTTAATAAACAACAAATAAATAAATAATGTATCCTTTGTCGCATATCAGGTGTTATGTCTGCGCGGGGCTATTCCCGCAGCATTCAATGGAGTGGTTATCCACCAGCGCGGAGTACATGAACTCGCACGCGATGCACTTCCCGTGCCTGGCGGCGGGCGGCGCGCGCGGCGGCCGCGTGCTGGCTTGCAGCCGCTGCGTGCGGCACCTCGCCAGGCAGTGGGAGCTCATGGACGCGGAACGAGTGCCGTTAGAACACAGGAGGTGGGTACCACTACCTTGGTTTATGCTGGCACTTTCTACCAACACCAAGGTTATACGAGATGCGCCAGGCGATCTCGCATAAGGGACCAACTGCCTCAAGTCATAACGACAGATTGGACCTCGCCGAAGCACGTACTTCTAGTCTCTAGTCTCTCAAAAAAGTTGCCCCGTGGACACGTAGTCTGGAGTCTATTTTCCAGGCAGGAGCTTTCAAGCGCACTCGTAGTTTCCATTGCTCGGGTCGTCAACTATAAAGACCACACGTATAACCGCGCGAATTGTCCGATCCGATCCGAACCCTTCGGAGAATCTAGTAGGGCACGGGGACGCGCACTAGTGCGCGATGCCGTTCCCTCTAGATAACCTCTGAAGGTGATTCGTTTCACACGGCTTGAGGGACCCTTTACGTTCCTCGCCGCTCCCAAAAAAGCCTGGTGAAGCTGAAAATGCCGTAGAGGCAATCAGCAATCTCTCTCAAAAAAAAGCGCGGATTGTACTGGCACTTCTACCTAGTGTCTCAAGAGAGGTGCCCCGTGGACACGTATAGACAAGAATTTTTTTTAAATTTCAATAGCCTCGCTTATCATCCTAGGGATGAATCGCTGTTCTCTAGCGAGTATTTGAAGATTATCGAATCTGATGTAATGTTTGGGTCGGGGCATGTTCGCATACTGCAGACTTATTTTCGCGCCTATCTTGACGTCGGCTATGCGTGTCCTACACTCCTCTGCCTGATGTAACCCACAATCGCAATCCGGTTTGTTCACGCCTGCATCTAGGTTGGCGCTCGACTGTGGTACTTTCGGTTTATCATCCTTATTTCTAGAAAGTGGTACCTGCCTACTAGTTACCTACGTACCTAGTACCTATGTGCCGTTTTTACCATTGTGTGTGAATTGTCGCCGACAATTTTAAAATATTTGCAACTGCTGTTACAAAAAGTTAGAGCCTTATAGGAAGCTGGCATCTCGGCAGCCGTCTGTACTGTCTTACTTGCGTTTTATTCAAGGATAAGCTGGGTCTCACTTATAAGTACTAAAATGTGAAAGACTACATTTTATTCGTTCCAGCATATCAGCAGTGGCACCAGTGTCCGACAGGAACCATTGATCGACATTTTTTCAGCTTCATTTTGGTCAGCAAATAATATTAGCAACGAGGAGCTCGAGCAACTTTTGCCCCTACAAAAGTTGCTGGTCATGTGATGGGTGACCAAAAATTTTTCATCTCGAGCCTTTCCGTGCTTCGGAAGGCAGGTAAAGCTGTTGGTCCTAGCTGCATTAGCAGTCGTTAACAACCATCAACCCGCACTGGGGCCGCGTGGTGGTGATATACATATTTTTAAATAATATAGGCCAATGAACCCAGGTGAAGCGTACTTCACCCGGAGTCCTCAACTAGTGAGGCACTGGCTACCTTAACTTTTAGCTGCCGGAACACAACAATGCTACAAATATTCATGTTGTAGACATATGTTATTGATATATTAAGATAAGATGGACCACCATCTTTCTCTAGCCCGTCTAGATACCAAGCTAGACAGGCGGACAAACAAGCCCTACCACCAACCAAACTGAGTTGAACCTCTTGGTCTAAACCGGTGGTCTTAACCACTAGACCACAGAGGCGGTTGAAATGAGTTGATGATGATGATAATGATGAAATGATTTTAGTTTTCAGCAATAGTTTAATACAGACCACCGGCTTCCTAGCTGTTATCCTGTAATATTATAATGAAAATCTATGTTATTGTTTGGTGACGATAACTGTGTTGAACACTTGGCTTAAAGTGTCGAACACTGTCACTACAGTAGATTTGAAGTTGGGTAGTGGCACCAATACCCTACTTCAAAACTACTGTAATAAACTTTACTTCTTCAAATGTCACAAACTACAATTCACACTAATAGCTATAAAGTCATGTCAATTTTAAAAGGAAACTTATAAACCCTTTTTAAAATTAAAACATAAATTTCCGTGGTTTTTAAAAGACTATAATATTTTTTTATTATTTATGTTTTGAAAAATTAATTATTTGTATTAGCGCAAAACAAAATAATTAGTAGGTTAGTAGGATCAGAGAAGAATTTCCACTAAAAACCAGCAAACTAACAAGAGATAATCAGTTTTAATCTACAAAAAATAATAACGCCCACTGCTGGACAAAGGCCCCCCTCCCCAAGTATCTCCACAACGACCGGTTTCACGAACGAAATCACTACTCGCAGTTTTCACAGCTCGGGTCGTCAACTATAAAGTCGATTACCAAAGGTTCTCTTTGGAATCGGAGTTGTAAGCTTGTTTTTGAAACGTTGTGTGATATTGAAGCCTATACTAAATGAGGGTACTTAACCGCAGGTACATGCTGGCATCCCAATCCTTGACAAATTAATTGTATGATAGTTAAATCCAGCACGTTCTGCCCGTAGGTACAACATCCCGTCGCCGCTGCCGTGCACGTCGCCGGCCAACGGCGAGCGCGTCATCCCCACGCCGCCCTCCACCACCTCCGAGCGCACCGTCGCCAGCAACAGCGGTCAGTACCACCACCACCACCACCACCATCACACAGTCATCGAAAGAAACCATCATTATACACAAAAGATTTAAAAAATATTAGACAATATCGCATACATTGCTTTTACTCCAAAGATAGTATCTTAAGCACTTGTGTTATGGATATCAGGAACAACGACAGTACCACAACCAATAAAGAGAAAATATGAAAAAGTTGGTTTTTCTTCATTGACCCGACATGGATTCGAACCCGGGACCCCGGAGATGGCAACACCGTCCGGCGTGCGAGCCATTTGCAAATAGATTAGATTAGATAGACTCAACATAAAAAAAGCATGTTCTTACAAACAAGGCCTTGTTAGAAAGTGCGGATTCAAATCACGCTCGTAGATGTTTTTAATGAATCTACCAAAGAAACATTTCACGACGTATTTTAATTGTTATGATTTTTTTTTAATTACCTAAGGTAACCACTTGGCCTTCGTCTCACTTGATGTTAAGCGACGATAAGACCGAAAATGGAAGTGCACTTCGCTCGGAATCGTCACGGTCTACTGAGGCACTGGCTATCGTATCTCTAGCTGCCGTAATACGAAAATGCTAATAACATTGTGATTGAGGCGATATAATGAGATAAAATGGTGGTAGCTAGCCAGGCGGGCAAACATTCCCTACCACCAACCAAACGCGCCCGGTCTGCGAGTGCTGAGGTTAAGCAACTTTCGCAAAGGCCGGTCATCGGATGGGTGAACAAAAATGTATCATCTGTAGGTCCTCCGTGCTTCAGAAGGCACGTAAAGCCGTTAGTCCCGGCTGCATTAGCAGTCGTTAACAGCCACCAATCCGCACTGGGCCCGCGTGGTGGTTTATAGCCCGTTCTCCCTATCCATCCATAGGGAAGGCACGAGTCCCAGCTGTGGGGAAATTAAATTAGATTTGATGACATAAAACGAGCTGATGATAATGATGACGATGACACACTTTCTATGAAAATAGTATAATACTCGATTTTGCCCGCGGTTTCGCACGTGTCGACTGCGCGCCTTGTGATGTAACGAGTGTATCATGCCCCGTAGCGTGTACGTCCATCTACTGCTTCCTGTGCGGGTTGCATTCGGACTTCACGCTCGCGCGGATACTGTACGGCCAGCCGCAGGGGAACGCGCCCTACTTCCCCTGCCTCCTCACGCACCAGGTGACTACAACGTTGTGTATTTTTACGTATTTACTCTACAAGGTCAGTGGTCTAAGGGAGACTGAGATCCCCAGACTGTATGCCTGTGGCCACGGACACTGTAAAGCATTTTTTTTAAATTATACTGTTTATACCACCGAACGTAATGTTACCTAGTATTTTGCGAATGTGTTTGATATATTAATTTGACAATCCGATAAAGACGATAAAATTACATAATAATTACCGGTGCACGAAATACGGGTTTCAAATTTGGCGGTATTAACAGTTCTGAATGGTGTAGTTTAGGTAAAAATAGTGTACTTTGTCAGTGGCCGCTTGTGGTATTTTTCAACACTTTTCCAAAATTGAAATTTGATCGCAACAAAATTTTTACATTCTTACTCTCGCGGCCTTCTCCCAAAAAGGGGTAGACAGAGCTTTAATATCATCACTCTTAAGTAACCTTGCCGTTACTGTCACATTTAGCATATTCAAAGTAGGGGTCCGAAATGGCATAGATAAAATCAGTGTAATGGTTGCCTGCCGATCGCCTGAAGCGCGAGCATCTTGGAATTGGAATTCATGTCCCTTAGTCTCTGCCGATATGCACGGGAAGTCAGGCAGCTATCAGCTTATTTTCACTTTCCAGACCAGCATGGTGAAATTATATATAACCATAATTATAGTGTACCCTTTCTGATGACTGGTGAATAACGGTGTTAATTTGCAAGATACAATTTTACTAGAAAAAATCAAAGAGCCTCAGGAAGCTCGAGTGGGAATTGAATCCACGACCTTTGAATAACCGGTCCAATGCTCTGACTGCTGAGCTACCGAGGCTGCAGAAAACTCGTTGAATTTTCCTAGTAGTCCGTGATTGACGCTGCAAGCCAGCGGTATTACGTCACTGTGAAGTTACTACCGTCACAGTCGACAGAACACTTTTGCAAGCATTTAACAATCGATAAAGACGTAATTCTTTTAAATATTTTTATTATTTTGTATTTTACATTCATTACGCTATATATAGTAAGATAAAATGTTAATTGTTTTAATTTGTTTGTCAGAGTCACCCCAACGCGGAGCAACTACGGGACAACGGGTCGGCGCTCGTTTGCGCCTTCTGCTACCACTCGCTGCTCAGCCAGTGGCGGCGGTACGTCCTAAACAACTTATTTCATTGTGCTTTCATCATCAGCTCATTTTATGTCCCCCCGGCGCGGGGCACGAGCCTTCCCTATGGAATGACAGGGAGAACGGGCCATCAACCACCGCGCGCGCCCAGTGCGGGGCGGTGGTTGTTAACGACTGCTAATGCGGCCGAGACCAACGACTTTCGGTGCTTTCCGAAGCATGGAGGAGCTCGAGACGAAAGTTGCTTTACCTCAGCTATCGCAGACCGGGTGCCTTTACCACTGCGCCGTTGAGCTCCTCTTTGGCTTCATTGTGCTTTATTGTTAATATACTATTGTGATATGCCTGGGAAGTGATTTTTTGAACCGGTGACTAATTCTCACACTTTAAAATCAATTATGCGTCAGACTGAGGCCTAAATGCCTAATCACACATTTTCATGTTTCCTTTTTGTTGTTATGTTAGTTTTTTGTCATGTTTCTGTTACATTTAATTATTTATTGTATATCTTTTTGCAATGTTTGTGTGATCGTCTATAAATAATTTCTTATTCTAATTCTTAATTACGAGTTCTCTTTTTCTTTTACTCACGGGTAATTTTACAATTTTTGACACCGAAACCTTTCAGACTGTATGTATCGTTATAATCTAGTAGTAAATAATGCAAAAAATATTGTATTTCGTGTCACTATTAATTTCGATATCACCGGTAAGATTAAAAAATGGCACTCCTGTTGGAAGGATTCTGCCTAGAATACGATTTGATAGCGACCATTTCAACACATATTTAGCGTGGTTTAGCTACCACGCTATCATTACGATTTAGTTTACGCTATCATTGATAAATACGAGAAATAGTATAGGTCCCAAATGAGAACCTCGAGGAACACTAGAATCTCTACTGTACCAATTGGATTAAAACCCATTTATGGCAACTGTCTGTTGTCTTTTGTGCAGATATGACTCGAGCCATGTCAGTAATGACGCATCCTCACCGTAAGTGGCCAATTTAAGGATTGAACGGGTGGGTAACTTTGTCGAAAGCGCTGCTAAAGTCGGTGCAAATGGCATCGACATTTTAGACCTCTGTATGTTCCTTTATACAAAGTTCCATTTATATTAGTTTATTGAGTTTGAAACACAACTTAAAGATTGTTTGGGATAATACAATGTATAAACGCTGTATTTTATAATAATATAATTATATCATCTTTATAAGCTAAAACGAGCCTTCCCTCTAACAACGCACGGAGCTTCATATAGGCCATGGATGCACAGACTTATTAAGACTAGGGGCCACTCGGGCAAATTATGAACTGATGGTGGGCCACCAGAAGTATAGGTAATTAAAGACAATGAAAAATTGATAATAATGTATTCAAATTGAAAAAGAATTTATTAATTTGAAGCGTGGCACTGCATAGTGCTTACAATCTTTTTTATATTTGGCTCAAATTTACTTGTAGCAACACGTAAAACTGCTTCCAAACTTTCATTTGCAAGGCGGTTTCGATTTTTTGTTTTATTATTATTTAGGATTGAAAAGGTTTGTTCACATATATAGGTAGAACCAAATAAGCTTGCACATTTCAGAGCGTTTATGCGCAACTCTTTGTACGTATTTTTATCAATGCAGCGGTAAAAGTTCAGCAAGTCTCCTTCGTTGAATTTGTTGCGTAAATCTTGGTCGTTCTGAATGTCGATAATTTCTAACTGCATTAACTCTGGCGCATTTTCAACTGAAATCGTGAAAGGATTGCTAAATATGTCCAACAGAGGTTTCACTGTTTTAAACTCCGAAAATCTGTCTTGAAAAGATTGAATCAAAATATCTAGCTTTTTTACATAACTGAAATTAATAGCAGTTTTTTTGAATTTTTCAGCCATTTTCTTATAATTCGGAAAATGATTGTAATTTCCAGAATTCAATTGCGATCTGAAAAGTGTCAGCTTGCATTGAAAGGATGATACATGTGCGTAGAGCTGGGATATCAGTTGATTTTTGCCTTGAAGCCGTGTGTTCAAGACATTCAAATGATTTGTAATGTCAACTAAAAAAGCCAAATCACACAACCAATCAGGACTTTTAAGTTCCGGGACGTCCCTTTGCTTTTCCGCCAGAAAAATATCAATTTCTTCTATTAAATTTAAAAATCGTTCCAGTGTCAATCCACGACTTAGCCACCTTACTTCTGTATAATACAGTAAATCTCCATGTTCGCATTCAATGTCATCAAGGAATTGTTTGAATTGCCTGTGATTGAGTCCTCGTGATTTTATGAAATTCACAGTCGAAACTACCACTTTCATGACATTTTCAAATTCAATTTTTTTAGAACAGAGGGCTTCTTGGTGTATAATGCAGTGAAACTGCATGAGATCTTCAGCGTTTAAGTTTTTTTCTTGCAAATGCTTTTTCAACAAAGTAACTAGCCCAGAATTGACACCAATCATCGAAGGAGCACCGTCAGTCGAAACTCCCGATAATTTCGATAAGTCCAAATCAGTTTTTGAACACTCGTCCAAAAGTACATTGAGTATATCAACTCCTCTGGTTTGACCTTTCAATGAACACATTCCTAATAACTCTTCGAAGACTTCAAAATCTTGAGTAACACCTCGTATGAATATAAGAAGTTGAGCTGTGGAACTAATATCAGTGGATTCGTCGAGTGCTAATGAAAAAAAATCAATTATCTTAGTTTTTTCATTTAATTGTTCCGCAATATTATCTGACAAAGACATAATTCGTCTTTGGATGGTCATACGATTCAGTTGAATTTTCTCAAACTTTTTTGCTGCTTCTGGACACATTTTCTTAGCGGCAATTTCTATGCATTCTTTTACAAAATCCCCATCATTGAAGGGGCGACTCCGCTTTGCTATCATTCGAGAAATTTCATAACTAACTTCTGTAGCTGTTTCTGTATCTTGAATGGGTTTTGTAAACATAGCTTGTTGACCAATAAGCTCCCGTTTTAAAGACAAAACTTTTTGCTTTCTTAATTCGCCTGTAAACTTCGTAAAAGTAGGATGCTGCGTTTCATAGTGCCTTTTTACATTATATTCCTTTGCAATCGCAACAGAATTCTTGCAAATTAAACAAACGACTTTGTTATGCGACCATACAAAAAAGTATTTCTCAGTCCAAATTTCTTGAAACTGCCGATTTTCATCTTTAACCTTACGTTTTTTACTAGTTCCTGGCATGTCCATGTTGCGTTTTAATCCTGACTAGGATTACCACAGCACCTAAAACCAATTACAGTTCCTAATTAATTACCAAAAATAATTGATAAAATATGTAGATAAAATTAATAACAGTTTTACTTACGATTTCACAACACAATTATACACGGCACTTGACGGGAAATCTACGTTGAATGTGGATCAAAATATATTATAATTATGACACCGGCTAGTCGAGTTAAAATCTACACTAGAACTAACGACACTTTACTCAAATTAAAACCGAACTGTCGGTCGCTGCGGTTAGCGTGGCTTTTATACCACGCGCATAGAGTCGAAAACTGTCTGGAGAAATCTCGAAACCGACTCTGGAAGCTTCGTGTATCTACCTACGCGAGCTATCGGGAATTTGGGACTATTGCTATCTCGCTCGCTCGAACAGTATAACGCGGCGCGCTTCCTCAAGAAAACGAATTTAACCGAGATCAGCACGAACATTACCGACCGCTGTTACCGACGCATGCACGGCGCACCGATAAGATTGATAGAGCGCGCGCGCGAGATTCAAATTACTTTTCGAACATTTGTTATTGGTTTTATTCTGGAATAGAACTCAATATTTTCGAATGTACGAGAGTATTATTTTTGCTGTCGGCGGGCCACCAGTATTCGACCGGCGGGCCGCATGCGGCCCGCGGGCCGTAGTCTGTGCATCCCTGATATAGGCAAATAAAATTATAATTCGATTTATAATTGAATAAAATTATAATGTAATTGTTCGATTTCCAGCGGAGTCTTTATGTTTGTACTCTGGTTGGTACCGACAGTGTACAAGACGGCCAAGATGGATCGATGGGTGACCAATAATCTATAATCTCCGTTTTGGTCCCGGCTGCATTATAAAACAACAACTACCGCACCGCACTGGGTTTATGGCCCGTTCTCCCTATCCATTCATAGGAAAGCCTCGTGCCCTAGCAGTAAGGAGATTATATGAGCTTGTGAAAGTGTGATGATGTCTTCATTATTGACATATAGTGACGGTTGCTACAATATCCGATCGATCCGAAGCCCTCAGAAAATCTAGTAGGGTGCGGGGGCCACACAAGTGCGTGATTCCATTCCCCCTAGAAAACCACTGACAGTGCTTTGTTTCACACGGCTCGAGGAATACTTTAAGATTGTCGCCGCCCCCAAAAAAGTCCGGTGACGCTGAATCGACGCGTGAGTCAATCAGCAAATTCACTCTGAAAAAGAATGCTACAATAGAGTGTTTTGCGCAGGTACGAGTCGCTGGGCGGCTACCCGCCGGAGCGGCGCGCGTACAACACGCACGACTACCACTGCCACCTGTGCGGCATCAAGACCTACCGCAAGCGCGTGCGCGCGCTGCCCATTAAGGTAACTACTATTACATTCTACATATTTCAACATAAGTTTTGACCTGAGACACCCGAAGTGTCTCAGCTCGTCATTGATATATTGATAGACTGTAACTTTCTTTTCTCAAGATATTTTTTTTTAAATTTATTTAAGGCAACAAACAGTCATTTCTACAATATAGTAATATAAGTTAATGATGGTTACAAAGAAAGACCTATAGTGCCTATAACGTGTAAAGAAGATATTAAAACTAAAACTTATAACTACGAGTAGATTTACAATGGTAGATCACACTCTAACATAATAATTAATATGTACCTCTGTCGCTAACTAGTAGTATCCAACGTTGTTGTGTTTTGATTTGGAGGGTAAGAGATCTGCCGTCCGACCGCCTAACCGACCGCTTTGGCTACGTGTATAGTTTATGACGTCATCGTATCGTATCATATACACGTAGCCAAAGCGATCGGTAAGGCGGTCGGAACCCTGGTCTAGTAAAATTAGTGGGCATACAAGCATAATAAAGAAAGCCTTAAATTTTTATTCAAAACGAACATTTACCTGGGTGTTTTGAACGTCAATTCAAAGCTGTGACTTCGTAAACCCTACGGTGGAGATCTTGTACCTAGAAGAAGCCGCAAGAAACTCGGCAAGGGCTGTTTCTGTACGCTACTATTATACGCAACGTGTAACAAAAAGGTGTGGTGTAAATTAAAAGGTCCAAAGTGTATAATCCGATCTAGATCTTGTATGGGTTTTTACTGAGACAATTATTATTATTTAAGTACTTTAGTTAGTTAAGTTTTTTTTTTTTATATTTCTATTATGACGTCATACTACGCTAATTCAAAAAGTAGCTTTCGGTATTCTCAGCCACTCCTACCTACAAAATAAGTAGACTGCAGAAGGTATATACTTCGTACGAACGCGCTCGAGAAATGCACACTTGTCTATCTCAACCGCTTGAGTTATTCATACAAGGCAATATTCACCACCTCCCATCTCCGGGTGGCTAAAGGTGGTTTGCCTTTCTAAGGGCACAAAAAATTAAAACAACGCACACAAAGACACACAAAGACAAAGACTTATACGGACACGGAATTTTCTCAACAGCTACGCTCGGACTGTTCCAAACTGTTCCGAGATCTGTGTCCGTGAGAGGGTGGGTCTATGTGTGCGTTGCTCGAGCGCGGTATGTATGAAGCTTACCTTCTGGACTCTCCTTATTATGTGACTCTGTAGATAAAAAGTGAATCGAAAAGAAATTAAATAAATCTTTATTCGAGTTAACTTAATAAATAAACACTTTTGAATTGTCACGCAAATGTCTTGCTTACAAGAACCTTCAGAACGTATTTTAGCCGCGTGAAGGCAAATTAAATCGTCATTATAGATTGTGACACTGGTTTTTCCTTGAACGTCAATGAATAGAAAATTAATTTAGAACAGCCAAATTCGTCGTGGATGAATTTCAGCGCCGCATCTGATATTCTAAAGCGGCGTTCAATAACAAAAAGTTTTATGACTAAAGAACCGTTTCGACCAAAATTAAGATCGTAACATTTTAGTGTACATTCAAAGTTCTATTTCGGAATTTCATTGTTTTTCTTTAGATTAATTTAAAAAAAAAATTGTGTAAATAAAACAGTGTTTTTTGTTTCAGGAATTCCCATTTTTAGTGCAAAGGCGGACTGAAAATTCATTATTATTAGAAAATGGCGATTATGCCGTAGTATGTTTAGACTGTTATGAAAGTTTAAGGTGAGTTTACTAAGGCTTATAATAATATAAGTAGTTGTTTTAGTATTTTTGTTTAAATAATTAACTAAGTGCAATTTGTTGCTTAACAAAATGTTCAGTCAACAGCGAATTGATAAAACCAACGTAAAAGTCATGTCATCTTTATGTTTAAAATAGTAGTATATGTATGTATGTATGTGTATGTTTAAAATAGTATTATATGTATGTATGTATGTGTATGTTTAAAATAGTAGTATATGTATGTATGTATGTATGTGTATGTTTAAAATAGTATTATGTGTATGTATGTATGTGTATGTTTAAAATAGTATTATATGTATGTATGTATGTGTATGTTTAAAATAGTAGTATATGTATGTATGTGTATGTTTAAAATAGTAGTATATGTATGTATGTATGTATGTGTATGTTTAAAATAGTATTATATGTATGTATGTATGTGTATGTTTAAAATAGTAGTATTTGTATGTATGTATGTGCATGTTTAAAATAGTAAGGTAGTGGCACCCTCGTTCGACTGGAACCCCTTTTTACTTTTGATCTTTAGATATAGAAGACAGCAACTGATTTGTGACTTTAGCATCAAACGTATAGAGATCACCTCAAGAAAACGGGTACACGCACTAGTGCGTGATGGCGTTACCTATCGATAGAAAACCTCTGACGGTGTTTCGTTTATAACACGGCTTGAGGAACCCTTTAATTTTCATGCCGGTGACGCTGAAAATGGCTTGCGGCAATCAGCTAATTGTCACAAAAAGCAGAAAAAAAATTTTTTTTTGTTTTTTTGCTGTGGCCTGGATTTCAGTGTCGAACATTGAAGAAATGTTATTATTCTGTGCAAGATGTCTTAGCCGTTAAGTTAGTTTCATTCCTTTAGTTTGTATGTAAGAATTTGCACGCTATACAAGTCAGAGTGTGCAAGGTTTCGCTAACAAAGTGTAACAACTGACTATATGTACCTACATTCATCGTTCTATTCTATTGTAACAGTCCGGCGCCACTGTGATATGTACAGTCACGAGCATTAACACGTGTACACTTTTGACTAGCCATGACTGTTATTCTATTGCTGAAGTAGTTGAAATGTGTACATGTTACGGTCGCCCCGCAGAACGCAGGCGACGGACTACGAGCGGCGCGGCGTGCCCGTGGACAAGCGCGAGTACAACTGGCTGCAGCAGCCGCCGCCGCCCGAGGACTCCGCCGACGTCACCATCGCGCGCCTGCCCTCCGGCGACCGCTCCGACAAGCTGGTCAGCATTCTATACTCACAGTAACGGTTGTAACATCCCATTGTTGGGATCAATTATAATTTGCAAAAACACAATGTTGAAAAAATTTCCACGAGCAGGATTTGAACTTGCACCCTTCTGACATGCCGGGTCAGGTGCTCTTCCAATTGAGCTATCGTGGTCCTAACCAGCCCGCCGAAATTATTCAACACTATTTACTTTTTTACTTTGAAAGCCAAAGGCGCCAATTCAATGTCAACAACTACATAATTTATTATTGTCACACTTACATGAGTTTCCATTACCCGTCAATTGTAGACCTTTGCCCAGTAGTGGGACATTTATGGGCTATTTACTTTGCCATAAATTACGAGAGATTTGTATTTAAAGTCACCGGAGAAGCGACTATTTTTGAAACTGAAAATTTTCAAAGAACGATAAGTACCTAAATAAATATATTGTAAAAAATACAAAAACTATTATAATTCATAGTGTAATTCATTTCTTATTATATTAATTTCGATATCACCGGTAAACTTTAATAATCGCATTTTAGTTGGTGGCGCCGCTCCATTGTGGACGTTTGGAGATTGTGGCCCGTAGCATGTCACTCGTGCGGCAGAAATGGCCGGCCCAGTTTCATTTCAGCTGTGCGGCTTTTTCTCCTTTATCGGCGATTTTAGATTTGGAACGCAGTGTGGTGTTGCGGGTGCGGTCGCAGTTAGTTTGGCCTTCAAGAATAATGCACTCCCACTTGCAAACCTAGTGTTTGAATTTCTAGATGTTTAATAAGGACTATAGTACCGCGTTCATAATTTTTCCGAATTTTAAAAATAACACGGTGCGGCTAAATATCGTACTACCAACAAACTGTCAAATTACCTCAATAGACTTTGAACTTTATGTCTATCGCATATGTTTCTACTTGGTTTCATTTACCAATACGACCCATACGCCTTATTGTCACAATTCTTGAGTTGGTAAGACAATTATAATTTCGTTTTTGTGCGTAACAATATACATGATAACTGTTTATGTACATAACAAACGCTGTTCGGTGTCAGATCCCGCAGTCGCTGGTGGTGTCGCGCGGCTCGTCCAAGCGCCACAGCCCCAAGCAGCCCGCGCCGCCCGAGCGCCGCGCGCCCGCCCGCCCGCTGGACAAGCCCGACCAAGGTCAGTCATGTGCACTTTAGTTTCTCTATTTGGGTCAATTAATAGTGAACACAGTATTTGTATAACAAAATATAACCTTATATTTAAGGGCAATTGTGCCGCCGAAACCATTAACCACAGGTTACTCTCTAATATTAATAAAACAGAAGTGAAAACCGTTTGTGTCTTTATCTATGAAATTGCCGTTTTTTATAAAGTTTTTTTTAAATATTTTCCAACTATGGTTTTTACAATTTTCTTAGCATCTATTAATGTTAACATTATAAAAAATTGAGCGCAAGTGTATTTGTTTTACTAGCTAAATAAAGCAGATCTTGAATAGAAAAAAAAAACGAGTACCTTCAAGGCTACAATAAAAAAAAAACAAAAATCTGATTGTCTCATTGAGTCATTGGAAAATTAATCATTTCTGAATGATTTACAATTTATGTAAATTTACGCAAATTTTATTGCAAACAATTTCCAATTTTCAAGTTATTTGCATTTCGTTTATTTACGTACACTTACCGTTAGGCAATTCATGCTACACATTATAACAATAGTACATTGTAGTAATAGTGGCAAGATTGTATAGTTCCGAGCGCATTAGTGCCGGGCGGAGTGTCGAGGCTCGCGCTCGCGCCAGCCCGAGACGGTAACCACCTGTGGATGCCACTTTCAACGCCCACCCGCCCCACGCGACAAAGATTAACAGCGTAACCTCGGAAGATTTGTGCCTAATTCTCAGTCTTTACAAATATGTTTCTTTTTTCTTTTTATGGTTGATACAGTTACAGGATATAAACCAATATAAAAATTACTAAAACGTATTTGTAATTCTAACAACTGCGCATAACATCCAAATAAAATATTACTCATAAAATGGTTTAAAAAATTTGTGAGTGTTTTTGTTTGTATTAGGATCTGACATGTGCAAAATGCAGGGATCTATGTTAAACATGCATTTTAGTGAGAACTAGATGCGTCATCTATCTCTCATTCGTATAATTCTAGAATGTCTTACAAGTGATGAAATAACTTGAATTTTTAATTTTATTTTAAGGTTATAATTATTGTCTCCTTAAATTCATTATATTAATCAGAATTACCTAAGATATAAATACAATAAATTAACAATTTATTTCACCATTTTGTATTCATGCGGAAGAAGTTATCAAGAGCCCCAAACTTTTGTTCAAGCTACATTTTAGGTATAAAAATATGTACCAAGCTGTCTTGTCTGCGGCCTGCCTGCCCTACCCCCCGCCCGCCACGATGCCCGGCGCCTAAGAGCTTTCACCCCGTTATCAGCTGCATGTCACGCTCCACCTCACATTACACATTTATGCAGTGAATTCTGGGTATCCACGGGTTACGCTATGGTACTTAGAACTCCTCTCGCCCTGTGGAGTTACGAATACGAACCGAAGGCGTAGTTACACTCTTAAGAGCATTATTTTCTAATGAGAGTTCTTATGAATGTCACTTGATTTCGCTTTTGTCAGGGCGGAAGACCTTTTACTGGGAAGAACCGGCATGAAAGTTAGCAGTTAGCATGTATATTAGTGTGTGTGGTCAATAAATCTCTCGCTCTCTCTCCCTCCCTCTCTCTCTCTCTCTCTCTCTCTCTCTCTCTCTCTCGGGCATTTCAATGTTGGGGGAGCTCGATGGCACAGCAGCTTGTGCTTTTAGGCTGTCTTGCATTTATTTTCTGCAATAAATTATTATGATTATGATTATGCAGGTTAAGCAACTTTTATAATTGCGGGTCAACAGATAGGCAAATAAAACAGTTGGCAATAAACTGATAAATATTTGAGACGTTGGTTAACCCAGTTATTGTTGTAAGATGGCAGGCGTTGACACTCACCAACCCGGTATAGGCCAGCCAGCGTGGTGGGTCATGGCACACACGATAAGGCTTGAGCCCAGCATTGGACAGTTTATAGGCTGATGATGATTAGGAAGGTTTTATTGTATTCGTTTGTTTTCTCTATGTCCTTATTATATCCATACATCTCTTAAAACTAGTCAGTGGAAATGCCTACCAATGCGCGGTAGGTCATGTCATGTCATAGCGAAGTTAATATTTCAGTTTTTAATGTGCCACTCGCTTGTCGTCGTACAATAGTTTCCGAATATAGCGACGCGACTATGCACTGAAATACTAACAGCCACCCGCGACTCCCACCCCTCTCCCTCCTCCCCCCTTCCCCCCGCCTCTCTCTCCCGCGCGAACGAGGACGAGCTCTGAATTTTACATAAAAATAAATCCGCTCCAATAACGTTTGCACAGATACAATATGACGCTGTTGCCTCGTCAAACCTGCTGCTGATTCAATTAAGGACTCTATTTTGTTGCCGCTACAATCCATGTTTCAGTCGGCTGGCACGAATGACGTTTTGATGTTGAGCGGGACTAATATTATGAGAGTAAGCCGGGGGTATCACAACATATTGGTATCTCGCATAGATTGTATATCGCTGGGGATGGTGTAAGTTAGAAACGGGTAGCGGGTTTTTTTTTGTTTTGACACTTTAAAGATGCGTTATTGCTACTCTATCGAAAGTGTGCGTAGGGTAATCAGATAGATAGATAATACTTTTATTGCAATACTATAAAACATAAACATGAACAAAAAAGAAAAGAAAATTTACAAAGTTACAATTTGGCGGTCTTATCACTTTCAAGCGATTTCTTCCAGACAACCAGTCTGGAATCAGTATAGACGGATTAAAAATTCATGGAAAGGTCATTAAAAGAGGAAAAAAATTAATATAACAAAAACTTTTTTAATTACATTTGCATAAAATTAAATTACTACGACTTAAAATTAAATTATCAACTTTTACATGTCTTTGTTTGTCTGTCTTTCTTTAACAATTTGTTTCAGGCGCACTTCTACATTATAGACATTAGGCTATCGCGGTAGCCTACCCGCGCTTGATATTATTATTATTTATTTATTCAAAACAATATACATTCTGTGGAATTAAAAATTAGGCACAAACAAACAAAAAGTAGAACAGACGCAAAGAAAAATTGCGATTTTAAATAATTGGTAAAAACTATTAAGTTGAAGCTAAATATATTAATTTACGTACGTTGCTACATCTAGCACTATGTACCTTATGATTTGCACCACACGCCAACCACCCTCCGCGAGGAGCGCGTGACGTCACCGCGCCCACAACAAAATTGATTCGCGTCACTATATTGTGTTTGCGATTGTCGTGTTGCGCGACAAACGGGGGCTAAACGGGGAATGGCCGCGCGCTAACAGTGGGTACTCCGCTAATTCATGTATTTATCTTGTACCGACCTACTGAGGGAACGTTCGTTGATTCGGTCGCCTCCTTCGCGACAATTAATTTGACTTGTTATGCTGATTTTGTATCGTTGGAAATCAGATTTAGTTTTGGCATCGCGACGTTGCCGTAAAAATGTGTTTACATAAAATTGTCTTTAAAGGCATATTAACAGTTTATAAGTAAAATAATTCACTTATTTGGTTTTCTAATAATACGACCTAAAGTTTATCACCGTCTTCCATCGCCAGTTCATTTTATGTCCCCATTGCTGGGGCACGAGCCTTCCCTATGGATGGATAGGGAAAACGAGCCATAAACCACCACGCGGGCCCAGTGCGGATTGGTGGTTGTTGATTATTTTTGATCGCCCATCCTATGACCGGAGTTTAGTTAAGTCGCTTAACCTTAGCAATCGCAGACGGGGTGCGATAATCTCCTCTAGCCTGTTCGATGCATAGTTATTAATTTCCTATCCACACTAGCGGTCTCGCCCGTGCAACCGGGGAGTCAAAGCCGGGATTATCGGAAAGCCATTTGCGGCGGGATTCGGAGCTGCGAGCTCGCTCTCCGGGAGGGCCCGAGAAGTGTTTACGCTACGCCTTGAGTAGTCGCAGAGTAAGGTGTGCTTTATTTACAGGCGCCTGCACATCAACCGATCAAAAACTATTAAATAGTATGCGAACATGTTCTACATCTACAGGGACTCAACCATTACATAAGATGCGATAAACCTCAAATACTCGGTAGAGTACAACGATTCATCGCTAGGATGATACGCGAGGCTATTGAAATTAAAAAACATCCTAATTTCAATAGAGAAGATGGCTGGGATTTACCACCAGCCTGGGATCCCATCATACAAAATATTAAATCCCAGCCCCAACACCATACTGCCAGACCAAAAGATACTGTAAGCTCTTTCTGCGTAAAACGGAACGCACGTGAATTATTAAAAACGAGGGTATACAAGCTACCAACTAATTATGAGACCAACACCTCAGTCTCCCTGTGACCACTAACCCTGCAAAGGGTTCGAAACGTCAGAATAAACATTAATTAAAACTAATATATAAAATAAACGCGAGTAGATCCGTAAAAGTTGTTTAATTTCTATCCAAAACTGTAAAATGTCTTCATTCAATGTTCAACCATATGCCATATGTATAAAGTTCAAAGTCTATTGAGGACATTTTACCGTTTGTTGTAGTCTGATGTGCAGGTGTGTACAACAGCACACCTCTTGTTCTCGCTCGGGGGTCTTAGTTTTACGGCTCAGCAATGGCTCCGATTTGCGACGTGACTTGTAATCTTTGTGTTCAATGCGGGTTGTGCTACGGAAGTTTTAGTATTAGTAAACTTGAAATGAAACACTTTTTACAAATATACTTGCGTCTTTTTAAACATATTATTTTGTCTCGAAGTTCCAAACTGTTTATTGGGTATGTGGTCACAGCGAGGCTCGATTGCGTAGAGATTTTAATATGTAGTGTTCTCTTAAACATTAGAATCAATATTTTACTAAACTGCTTACAAGTACGCAATACAATCAAATTGAGGTTGCGTGAGATGCCTGCTTTAACATAATTTAATATCAGAAGCCGCTTCCCGATTGAATCTAAAAATCGTATACAACCTCCCAACAAGAAGTTATGAAAGAAATCATGACAACGTTCCTGGATTACAACTGTCATTTGACCAAACTGTATAAAGGGCAAGGTCTATCCTAGTAATACCCGGCTACAACGTTACAGTCAAAACCCGGGATTATGAAAAGCCATTTGCGGCGGCACCGGCTCCCGGGAATGCGGGGAGAGAGATAATTTCGCTGAAAGAGGGCGCGTTTAATCTCGCCATGCTCAATTATTGCTAATGTGGTCGTAGCGTGGTATGAGTACAATAAAATTGACTAATGCATGAACTGGAAAATAGAGTGGGTAATATGGAGCGATTAGGGATTAATTCGACTTAAATAAAGGTAAGTTGTTTTGTTACCCGTGGTCTGTTGGCATGTGCAATACCAAGTTATTGTGTTTTTGAGTTGTCAAGATCTCATTATCAATAATACATTTTTAAATGTGGTAGCTTGTTATCAGTTCAATTGTTGTTACATGTCGAGATAAATAGCGAATAATGTTGATAGCTTCCCAAATAAAATTAAATAAATTACTATTCTTTGCCAGCCTATAGACGTACCAGCACTGATGCATTAAGTCAGTTAATGTTTGCTATAAAATGTATGATCTGAAATATCAACCCTTAATAAGGTGGAATATGAATAACACATTGACGCTTAGTAATGAAATAAATACTGGTCCAATACATTCACTCATAAAACATAAAGTACCTGCTCGGTATTTTTTTTGATAATTTTCTAAAAATGAAACCTATCTAGATCGATTTATCGCCCCCGAAACCCCCTGCACACTACATTTCATGAAAATCGTTGGAGCCGTTTCCGAGATTCAAATTATATATACATATATACAAGAGTTGCTCGTTTAAAGGTGTTAGATATGTTTTCATTAATAAGTAGCAGATATATTCGCTTCCAATAAATTAAAAATAATTTTCACATTGTTCTATCTACAATTGAAAAGTGCTTGCAATTTGATATGCCGCACCGTAGTCGATACAATGAAAACGTCTCCTTTTGTTTATCTGCGGCTGCCGACTGCGAACTATTCCAAGTTCTGCGCGAGCTGCGTAGCGTTTAAAATCAAATAGCAAGAAAGACTTGGTTGAAATGGATAAAACACTTCAACTACCTTATGGTCGTAAACTTAAAGCTCGTTATTGTTTGCTCGTGTTTTCACAACAATACTTAGAAGTTGTTTTAGACTCTTTTGTTGTATGAAAATTCAGCACTGCTTTCATCTATGATCAGTGGCTAATAATAGTTGCCAGTTGGGTTCACCTCAAATCACCTCACCCTGCGCGGGACAGTTATGTTGTCGAACCATTCTGTTGTCGCCCAGCTATAACAAGTGGGAACAGTTTGCTGAGGCTACGATATTGTCTTCTAAAGTTTACGTTTTTATCATGAGCCTACAACTTATTTGTCTCCCTGTGACCATGGACCCTGTAAAGCTGACACTCCATTAAGGTGGAGTGTAGCTGGAAGGCGCAGAGCTGTGTCTAAATTAAACAATAGGAGTAGTAGGAGCTAAACTATAGTCAAACTCCAGGAGGATATTGCTTAATTGTCACACAGCTACACTCCGCTCAGCTCTTCTCAATTAGAGTGTCAGCCTATAAGGTTGAGAACGTTGAGATTAAACGCAAGCAATAAAAAAATTACTTCCTTTTCAATGAATCTACGATTTTAATATTGCAGTTTTGTTTATGTATATTACTCGCTTAATAATAAGATTGAAGCGACGACGGCCCAGATCTGTGTCTAATCAAGTTTAGGCGCTAACTCCGGTACTGTTACGCCGACCGCCTAACGTGGTAGAACAAGTCCGACTCGAATATTAGTTAGAAACGTGCATCGCAGCACAATGGCGCCCGACGTGGTACGCGGTGGGAACTACCACTTTATTGAATAGGATGTTGCTTTGAAACAGCTGGTTTGACTATTGATTGATATTTTTACCCTCAATGTGAGGGACAGTCGTTACTATCGAAAAGATTTACCGCGTGGTTTTAATTATTATGCTTTTGAGGAGGTTGTATCTATATTTGACCATTATTCACGTCGAAATGGATTGACGTGCATCTTTTACATAAAGATAGTACCATAGGCTGGCTACCTTTCTAATCACGGTCAAATACTATATTCCAAGAGGCGTGTGACAAATGGAATTATGCGCGGAAAGTTAATGATCGTAAGTCACTGTGTATAGGTCAAAGTAGTGTTTACGTATATTATAAGTTCCTGTTTCTAAGCAGAGATGGCGCTGCCTGTACTCTGAATTGTATAAAGATTTCTTGTACTCAATGTATAGGTACGCCAATACAAAGGTTATACAAGCTTAACGATAGAACTCTGTGGTTTTATTTAGAACAAGGGTATGTTCATATTTAATGTTTCATCTAAACGTATAAACTTTAAGATAAATGTATCATTTCAAAAGGTCCTTGTGTCTTCAGTAAATCCGCTAACTATATAAGTTACTATCTCTTATGCCGGCGCGAAGCTTGCGTTTTATTATTTCGCAACTCTGTACGTGCTCGTCGTCGGCTGTAATGGCGCCCGCCGTGGGGCCGCTGCGACTAGGGTTGTCAACTTTTGTTACAAGAAATAAAGTATATTAGGGTTTGCAAAAGGACAATAAACAGTGTATTAGAAAAATTTACAGTATTTTATTTATTTACACAGCTTTGCTTTGTTACTTGCTTCTCGCAAATCTTAGTGATTTAGAGTTATTTTAATTCGTGCTTACCAAAGACGTTGAAACAGTAGTATACAGTAGTATATTTTATTTTTGTCCAATAGTAAAAACTAGAAAGTATAATGTAATGAAAGTATTTTAACAGTACAGTCGGCAACCCTAGTTGCGACCCCCCATTTGTCCGGACGCCGGAATACAATACAATTGCGCCGCACGCGGCTTTCAAATTGATAACTTTATATTAATGTTGTGACAATTGTATTTGCTTTTATAATACTATGGTTCTGTAAATGTTTAACAGCTTTTATGTACCACTTTTACGTATTCTTTCTCTAAGATGTTTATATCAGTACCGAGAAATTTAGATCTTGTCTCTGACTAAGGGTATCTATATATTAATACGTGAAGCAAAAACTTTGTACCCCTTTTTACGAAAATTGCGCGGACGGAGGAGTATGAAATTTCGCACACTTATAGTTTATATAGAGAAGGTTATCCGAATGTTATTTTTTAAAATAAATTATGCATAAAAATACATTACATCAATAAAACATACATTACACACACTACTATGTATTTGACACACAGGAGCGGCCGAAATCTGTCAAATGTCTGTCAATGCCAAACCAAAGTCACATTCTATCTTTTAATAAAAATTACGGTCGAATATCGACCTCTGGGCGGCCACTAGTATTTATAATTAGCTCCGTGGGACTTGACTTGATGACCTATATTTCTATCACACGCTGGACGTGGAAGTATGCTTGTGTGTACGTCCGTCCACTAAATCCAATCCACATTGAACTGTAATTTTCATGATTTTTATTATACTGGAAAATATACCTTCATTAAAAATTACTGAATTCGAATCAGCAGCCGATTCTTAGCACAGTTGTTTAAGAGACCTATTACATCTCGACTGTAATTTTTGCGTAAAATGGCCAATTTTGGCGTTCTTGATATCTTAAACAAAAATACATTTAACAATTTTGACTTATTGAATAGTGTAGAATAGCTATTGGTATAGTTCGTAGCGGCCTCGCTTTTTGTAAATTTTGCTTAACTTTTTAATTAAACCCAAAATTGCAGAGAAAGATTTACACAAAATGCGCGAAGGCACTTTTTTGAACTCCTAGATAGAATACGAACAGTATAAACAAATTAAATAAAAAAATTAGAATGTTATCTCTTATATAGTCGTATAGTTCGTAGCGGCCTCGGAATTTTAAGATATAATTGATTTTATAAAAAAAAAATGTTATTCTAAACCAAAAAACTTCGAAAAGCGATTTAAGTTAACTGTGAATTTCTCCTATCTACGATAATATTATTGAGTAAAATTTATACCAGAATAATTGTTACTTCATGAGGAATAAAGATTTTATAATTTTTAAGCATGAATTTATATATAAAAACCGATAAATACAATTGCAAAATTACTACAAAATGCGGTGCGCCGGTCGTCCGAACGATGCTTATTCTCGCCAGAGTGGAGATTTGTAAGAGGGCTCCTAAGGGTCACATGTAGTCTCCCATACCCTCCATATGTCCCATATCTCCCATACCCATACATATATTGTTTAAAAAAAAACATCAAAAATAAGCTACATCAGTATCGCATATCGGAGGCGAAATCACAAAAGTGTTTGCACTTTGCGTCCGCCCACTATCTGCACTCGACAGCTGCCGGCGGCGGCGTCAGCAGCCGCAAGTGGCGCGACACTGCGATGCGCGATTGTGCTCGGCCACGGTGGGGAGCTAGCGCGGGGGCGACGGCGGTTGCGGTACATCACCGTCACCAGCTCATGTTATGTCCCCACTGCTGGGGCACGAGCCTTCCCTACGGATGGATAGGGAGAACTGTGCATACACCACCACGCGGGCCCAGTGCGGTGCGGCGGTTGTTAACGACTGCTAATGTAGCTTGGACAAAGGCTTTAAGAAAGAAAGAAAATATATGCATAGGCACACGTTACGTGCCTTCCGTAAAAGGTTGAGAGTATATATTCTTGGCCACCCATCCGATGTCCGGCCTTTGCGAAAATTGCTTAACCTTGGCAAACGCAGACCGGGCGTGTTAAACACATGTGATACATCAAATGTAGGAAACCACCGTATGCGGCCACATTGAAGCGATTGAGGCGGGTGCCTAGCGCGGCGTTTGAAGCAAGAGAACGCGTGTAGCTTTCAAACGTTCCTACCCGCCCGTTGCGGCCACAGTACGGGCCTAAGCAGCGAGCGTCCCGACGCGCGGTTGGCGGGTGTATCAAACCATTTTCTGATTGTTTAGTATTTTTTTATTTTTTGGTAAGAGTTCATCACCTTGTTAAACCTCCAACAAGGCGGACCAACGATTTGGTGAAGGTCGCGGGAAGCCGCTGGATGCGAGCACCACAAAACCGGTCGTTGTGGAGATCCTTGGGGGAGGTCTTTGTCCAGCAGTGGACGTCTTTTGGCTGAGATGATGATGAGGATGATGAAGAGTTTGCTGATGGACGCTGGCCTTTTCAGCGTCACCGATCTTTTTGTGGGCGGCGAGAAACATAAAGGGTTCCTCAAGCCGTGAGATCAAAAATACCGTCAGAGGGTTTCCAGAGGGAATAGCATCACCCTTTCAGCCTCGAATCGACACCCATGGTTGCAACACAAGGCGTGAACGATAGAACAACTTGCGACGCACCGCGGCCCCGTCCGTCGCGCCCGCTCTAGTCACCGCTCGTTCCCTGGTCGCGGCCGTACAGCGCCACTCGCTTTGTTAGCGCGCGTATTGTCACGTGGGAGCCGCATCGAACGAGGGTTCTTGTGCGGAATGAGGGTACCACTATTGGAGCAGCCGTTGATATTGTCATAGTTTTAATAAGTGAAGCTGGTTTTGTAGGCCCACGAAAATGGTGAGCGCGGCTTAAAATGACGTTCATGTAAATGTAACAATAATAAATGGAGAGGAGATTAGTGAATGCGTCCTTTTTTTTTTTTTTTTTAGGTGCATGTCTGTACCTGGTGTAGAGCGAGTGTGAACCGGTTCTTCGTACCCTTGTTCTACGAGTACGGTGTTAGAGGATCGGGCGGGGGTGAATGCGCACGCGCCACTTACCGCACGCTTGACTATGAAATCGAACTGTAGTGCCGGATAGTAAGGGATTAAGCTCGCACGTCGCGTCGTCGTGACCGTTTAAGTTAGCGTGAAAATGAGATGAAAATACTCTTTATTGTACACCATACAAAAGACTTAGAGAGGGCAATACAAGAAGAAGTACAAATGGCGGCCTTATCGCTAAAAAGCAATTTCTTCCAGGCAACCAACTTGACAAAAAAAAGTTAAGAAATGAGCGGTAAATGGTGTTCTCCGAAATATTAATTAACGTGACACACAATATAAAAATACTTAATTATCATACATACAATGCATATACCTACATACAGCTATATAAATTTATTACAAACATATAAATTAAATATATATTATATGGACAAAGTATTACATTATAAAGGAATGTATAATAACATTAAAGTGTCAAAGATAGATAGTGCTCCTTAACTTGTTGCTTAAAACTATCCGAGGATTTTGCACTCTTGCCTTTTTCAGGCAATGCATTCCACAGACGGACAGCATGAATTGAAAAGGATTTGTCAAGGAATTTCGTGGAATGCATTGGTATCGCCAAGTTCAAGCTCTCCGATGATCTCAAAACTCGTGAGTGCGTGTCGTGAAGGTATTGGAAACGGTCCTTGAGATAAGGCGGTGAGAGGGGATGAAACAAAATATTGTAAAGCAGGGAAACAATGTACGCATTCCGGCGAAGGCGAATTGGTAACCACTTGAGCTTAGTGCGAAAGTCAGATAAATAAAGAGTATAATAATAATAAAATAATAATATGAAACAACATCACATACATTGTTCTGATCCCAAGGTAAGTAGCTAAAGCACTCGTTTCATGGAAATCAGAAACAACGACGGCACCACAACCACCCAGACCCGACACAATATCGAAAAGTTCGTTTTCGACATTGACCCGACCGAGAATCGAACCCGGGACCTCAGAGTTAGCGCCGCCCAAAGTCCGGCGTGCAAGCCACTCGGCTACGGAGGTCGTCATATACATGATCATATTTGATGCGTGTTAAAGAGGAGGAAATATCCACTTGCAGTCACTTCAGTACATAAACGAATGTACGGCGAATCGGCAATATAGTATCGTATGCTTTATTGTGTGAATAAATTTTTATCTTAAGATTATTTCCTAAAAAACAGCTCTTTCTGCAACGCTCAACGATGCCCAAATGTTCGATTTGAGTAAGCAAGTTGGTTACGGTAAATCAATAAATAATTATTTGTTTATGATACTAGCTTCGCTTATAGCGTAGCTGCAACTGTGCACTCACCTAAAGGCCCGTCCGCAGTGCGCGTGCGCGCGCGACTTTGCACGGTTATTTGTCGGGCTAATGCGGGCGGCGGCGACTTGTTTACTCGCCGACTCGTCGCCCGCCCTCCGACTCGCGAGTCATCCGTCTTGCGGCCGCGGGGGCGCCTTAATAGGCCGCTGTTGAGTTTATTCCGACCCATTATATTTTATACCGTTTATAAACGATAAAAGGACGACGAAGGACAGAGAAAGATACTTAACATGAGAGGCTCCTAAACAAGACGGAACACGCCGCTATAAAAGGTTGGCCGTAAAATATGTATGATGATTATGTTACGCACCTATTAAATTCTCTTTATTACTTGCTGTGTTTGTGTCGGGGTAGTTCAAGGATTCTCATGGATATAGATATTATCCAAATGTCCATAATTATCTCAATATTTTTATACCAACTTCATGTACAATATGGTTTTGCAATAACAAATTAAGTATTATGTATGGTAATCGGTAGTAGGTTTGATCGCCTCTGTGGTTTAGTGGTTACTCTACCGGTTTCAGAGCAAGAGGGCCTGATAATTCTAAGATCGATTTCCTGCAGCAGTCAGTACCTAGGTACAATTACGTATCATCATCATCATCATCAGCTCATTTTATGTCCCCACTGCTGGGCACGAGCCTTCTCTATGGATGGATAGGGAGAACGGGCCATAAACCACCACGCGGGCCCAGTGCGGTGCGGTGGTTGTTAACGACTGCTAATGCAGTGAATTAAGTATACTTTTTTTATAGCTTATATCTCATAGGCTCATAGCACAATGTGCCTTCATCTCACCTGATGTTAAATGATGATAAGGCCAATGGTTGAAGCGTACTTCACCCGGAACCGGAATCATCGACTACTGAGACACTGGCTATCTTATCTCTTGCGGAACACAACAATGCTACAAATATTGGTGTTATAGCGACATCTAATATAATAAATATCTAATATAATCTAATATAAAATTCTCGTGTCACAGTTTTCGTTGCCATACTCCTCCGAAACGGCTTGACCGATTTTGATGAAATTTTTTGTGCTTATCCGGTATCTATGAGAATCGGCCAACATCTATTTTTCATCCCCCTAAATGTTAAGGGTGGTCCACCCCTAAATTTTTTTTGATTTTTGAAATTTTTCCAATACAAAATGATTTGTTTGTAGTGTTGTCATGGAAACTGTCAAAGCGGTACGAAGTCCGCCGGGGGCAGCTAGTATTTATATAAGATGGTGGTAGCTAGCCAGCCGGACATACAACACCTCTGATTCCTCTGTTGGTTGTCCTTGTCTTACTACGTCTTCCTTTCAAACGTTTTGTTAATTTCTCTCCCAAAGTTTTATGATGTCGTATATTTACATATGTGTCCTTCGTTTTGTTCGAACGCCCCTCCCGGGCTGTGTGACGTGGAGTGTGTGCACACCGCCTTTGTGATGTGGAGACGCATTAACACCCTCGCCGCCGCGACCCGACGCCGCTGATGTGACACGCCACTGGACCAAAGGAACACTTACTTCAAATAGATATATAAATGTTACTGTTAGAACCGATAAGTATGCCGATGAAGCAGATCGCAGTGAAACCTTATAACCAATACAAATTAGACATAATGACTTACCTGCAAACCACGAATAAATTATTTGAATTTGAATTAGAACTTGATTTGTGCAAGTATATAGCTGGATAAGAGTAGCCACAAATCGTGCTGAGTGGCGTGCACTTGGAGAGGCTTATGTCCAGCAGTGGAATAGTTTAAGCTGATGATGATGATGATGATGAATGGGTAGCCTTTATAGCTTTAAAGCGCAGAAGGCTTCCCGATCCGATCGGAACTCTTCGGAGAATCTAGTAGGGAACGGAAACGCGCACTAGTGCGTGATGTGATGCCAACCCTGCTAACCCTACTCTCTAAAAAAACTTTTAACCTATGAACACTGTCCAATAACTAGGCTATAGAGGCGGTTAAAGATCTCTCTCTACTAGAGAAAATTCATTAACTGAAAAATGTTATGATCGAACTCGAAACCGCCTTCTGACGTGTCTGAAGATGCGGGTTGGAGAAGCCCGTACCGCTCGTGGAAAAGTTTCTGACATTTTTTACCGAAAGCTACATATATTTGAAATCTTTAACGCTTTATATGACTTAGCTTACCACTTTAAAACCATCCCCATTTTCGTTTTCTTGCTCCCGAACGCCTCCGTCTCGTCAGCATGCGGCGGGCGCCCCACTCAATATTCTACGCGTCGCCTGCGCTCTGTCCATGCATCAGAGACAACACATCGTCCCTGTAAACACCAGGGAAGGTAGCCTGCACAGACGAGGGACAGCCCACGCCATACTTTTTATCCGTCACATTTAGCCAGTATCAAATCATCTGACGACCTCCGTAGCCGAGTGGCTTGCACTCCGGACTTTGGGCGGCGCTAACTCTGAGGTCCCGGGTTCGATTCCCGGTCGGGTCAATGTCGAAAACGAACTTTACGATATTGTGTCGAGTCTGGGTGGTTGTGGTACCGTCGTTGTTTCTGATTTCCATGAAACGAGTGCTTTAGCTACTTACCTTGGGATCAGAACAATGTATGTGATGTTGTCAAAATATTATTATATTATATTTATTATTTATATCTGCGCAGGCTAAAATGAGACGACGCTCTGGTAGAGGATTTAACAGATGTGTAGGTACTTGCCGTACTTATTATAATAATGAAGAAACCAAAAGACTAGACAGATTATCTGACCCGCGTCGAAAATTAACCATGACTTAACCCGCTTTTATAGAAAACAGAACCGATTAAAACTTCCAAAGCATCAGGTGAAATTCTAGGAAAAGTTAATGAGATCGCTTGGAAAACGGGCTAGGTAGCTCGCCTTTATAATACCAGGAATATAGAATAATATTGGGTTAACGTTGAATCCATTGTTTTACATAAGTTATCCCGTCATAAATATTTGTGAAACGATCCTTGTTACAATTTCTCAGACTATACCTACCTAATGGTTTTTACCATCCTTCTTGGAACGCAGTTTAAGGAGTTCGATAGCGAGAGGAGCTCGATGGCGCAGTGGATAACGCGCCCGGCCTGCGAGTGCTGAGGTTAAGCAACTTTCGCAATGGCCGGTCATCGGATGGGTGACCAAAAATGTTTCATCTCGAGCTCCTCCGTGCTTCGGAAGGCACGTAAAGCCGTTGGTCCCGGCTGCATTAGCAGTCGTTAACCACCACCAATCTGCACCGGGCGCGCGCGGTGGTTTATGGCCCGTTCTCCCTATCCATCCATAGGGAAGGCTCCAGCCCTAGCAGCTGAAGATAATCATCTTCAGCTGCTAGGGATGATGATCAATGTTTTTTACTCTTATAAGAGTTCCTGGAAGATTCTATTAAAACTGCTCGAAAAATGTCTATAAATAACGTTTTGTAAAGGCGAATACTGGCATCAACATTCTCCGGCCTAATTTGGTAAATATTCCATAAAGTTATTAGATTAGAGATATTACCTTTAACCAAGTGTTAATTAGGGATTAAACGGTACCGAAGCGATGAATCGTAAACCGCCGAGTATCATGGCTAACACGATTCATCGGTATCGTAATGGTTATACCGGTTCATTACGATTATTGTTTTTTGACAGCAGTATATTTTTACAAACATAGCCCAGCCTGTGTCAGAACAGTAACTATAAATTGCTGTATAGATAATAATCCTTTTGCCTGCCGGCTGGGGGCGCCCAAAAAAAGGTTAATATCACTATTTTTGGGTAAAGTTTGATTGATTTCGTGTTGATAGTGTGTTTCATTTTGTTTGTCACTAAAGGTGTTTTTTTATATTAGTGATGCTTGAGCGCCAGGAACATAGCGAATGGAAATACTTCAACAAAATTCCATAGACAAAATTCAAACGATACGATCGTAATACACATAACGATACTGTCGTTAAATGTATCGTCATCGTAATGGCCACATCGTTTAATCCCTAGTGTTAATCCTTATTTCCCTTGTCGTTTACTCTTGGAAAAACCATGCTGGATTCTAAGAAACTGTTTTTGTGTCAATTTTGGCTTCCTAAGAAAACTAAATAAATTGTAGTAATAGGCAATTTAAAAGAAATGAAATTAATCTATGAATCTATGCAAATTTAAAACAAATTTTATAGCTATCGTGTTAATAATAATAATTTTCCTATGTTTTTTCTATTGTCTTGTGTCTGTGTTGAAATAAATGATTTTTCTTTCTTTTTTCGTTCTCTAAAAGTATTATATATCTATTTAGGTATCTATCCAATAAGCAAAGTAACTTGCTAGTTATAGCATTCTATTCTAGTAATGGAGATCATACATAAATATTGCCTCCGCCAAGAACGACTGTACTTTATAAGGCAGACATCATAGTATATCAGCCAAAGGAAGTAACAATAACGCAATAAACAACCCGCGCCTTCCTAGTTCTATTATCACCAAAAAATATAAATAAAGCACAGAATCGCCCAACACAACCCGTCGAAACAAAGTCAGAAGCTCTCAGCTAAACGGACGCGTGTCATACAACCGTTGATATACAGCCGGGCCGTTTGCTGAGCCATTTTGGACCTTAAATTTTGTAGGCTTCCTAAGAGGGGGAGGGCGAATCGGGCGACGGTATCAAGACGTTATTGCCGCGGTAGCCTGTTTTTACGAGCGCTTAATCTCCGGGGTCGGTGTATAGTGGGCGAACGGTGTCCATTGTTTGGCACGACACGAAATGTAAAAATTGTTATCGTCCGTTACTTTGGGCAGCGAGTGGTGGTGTGGGTGGGTCCACTGGTTACTGGTTGCGATTTTAACTGATGAAGGAGTTAGTAAGCCTCCAACATGGTTTTCTGCAGTCACATTACGAAGTTTTGTAGAAATAAAAAGATATAGGCATGTGAATGAGTTATGATTATTTTGAGTTGCACTGCTCATTAAATATCAACCTGACCGGTTTTTATAGAATTTGGACGACATTTATTAAGTGCCATCATAATACTGTAAGTTTTTTTTAACTTTAACATCGCGTTAAATTAATTGACTATTTGCAAGATAGTTACACAAGTTCTGCATCTAGATGGCGCTGCTACAATCTCATACAAGTTGTAGTTAACAACAACTCGTTTTAATAATAAAATAAAATACCTATTGCAAGTTTATTGTTCACAAAGTAGCGTGCAATGCGAACGCGCACCGCGCATGCGCAGTGTCGCCGCCCGGGAGGGGTGCGGGCCGTCTCGCGCCCTCGCGTACTGTTGCCCTGCTACTAAGGATCTAGGGTTACCACTCTGAAAAACCTTATAACCACTTTTTTATTATGACCTTTCGATAAAAACCAAACATTTTCTTCATGATATCGTTAGCGCTATCGTCCTTGTTTTGTAGTATGAATTTATTTTGTTGGTAAAAATTTTCAATATGCTGCGAAAATGATGCAGCCTAGTTTTTGACAACTGGCTGTCAATTTTCAAGTTTGACCGGAATCTTAGAACTTTACTCAAGGTGCCCCGTCATCAAAGACCCTAGTGCGAAATATCTTCACCATTCGACTTGTATGTCTTAACTAGAATTTGTATCGCACCAAAGCCATCATCACTAGGTGGTACCGCTGCGCTGCCGTAATCGATCCAATACAAATTGTAGTTATGTGTGTTATGTAATTGTAGTTAACTATGGTTAACTACGGTTAACCAATGTAGTTAACTATGGTTAACTACATTTTGTATTGCAGTTGTTTTTTAAAAAAAATCTAACTCAGCTCCCCAGTGACCCTACATGCCACCCCAAGGCGCTCCGCCAGCCCGCTGTTTACAGACTTCCTATACGTGGGTAAATGCAAACGCGAGCCCAGGAGCTGTGCACTACAACGCTTCCTTTGTTATGCGCTCCTGGTACATCACGGTGATATCTAGCTATATGACACAACATCCTTATGAGTAGACGCTCACTATATTTGATACTTTGCAGGGTTCTCTCTACTAATTATTAATCTTAAACTATAATATTTTACTTTTTATTTTCAAGTACTAATTGCTGCACTGAAGCTAAACTAAATATTTATAAAATTTGTAAAATACAGTGTGTAAATTAAACGCCCAGCCGACCCAGCCAAGAATCGAACCTGGGTCTTCCGCAATCCGGGCGGCTGCACTGACCGCTATGCTACCGGGAAAAATTTTATAAATACTTAAACTATATTGTTGAAAGTGTCAACTAAGTACTTTTAAAAGAACTTAATTTTTTTTTTTATTTTCGTCTATCGACTTCAGTGTATTTCTGAACGCAGCGAGTGCCTTTTTAGGCTACGCCACTTATATCCTTCTAATAAGTAATATTATAATAGCGTTTGTTTTAACGAAACGCCAGATAAACGATACTTTTTGCATAGACAATCCCGAGACTGTAATAATAATAGACTACTTTTTATTCTGTTCAAATACAATGTTCCCGGGGGCAAGCAACTAACACTCTGAATTACTCGTAGCTGCGGGAGAAAGCAGTAAATCATATTTTACTAAAATGTTTTTGTTTTGTTTATATAATTTTAACGCAAATTTTGTTGCGAAACAAATTACAAAAACAAATGTTGAAAAAATTTTCACGAGCAGTATTTGAACCTGCACCCTTCTGACTTACCGGGTCAGGTGCTCTTCCAATTGAGCTATCGAGGTTCTAACCAGCCCGCCAAAATTATTCAACACTATTTACTTTTTTACTTTGAATGTCAAAGGCGCCTATTAAATGTCAACAACTACCGTCATTAACATCTGATCATAATATTTTTACAAATACTAAAGATTAGTTAAGAAGTAGGCAAGCTATTTATAAAATGTTTTTGTTTTGTTTATACAATTTTAACGCAAATTTTGTTAGTTAGAACCACGATAGCTCAATTGGAAGAGCACCTGACCCGGTATGTCAGAAGGGTGCAGGTTCAAATCCTACTCGTGATTTTTTTTTCAACATTTGTGTTTTTGTAATTTGTTTCGCAACACGATTTAACATCAGGTGAGATAAAGTGCTTACCCGTAAAAAAAAAGAGTGATGTGCAGCTAATAAAAATATCAATCGATATACTTCTCAGACCGATTCAGTAGCAGATTTCCTGAAAAAGCGATAGCTATAGTTAATAGCTCGTCTCTCAACTGCCACAGTCTTGTTGCGCAAATAGTAATTGATCGGATAACAGCAGGTCACGGGTCGAAGCCTGCCCCCTGGCGGCGGGGCCAAGCTGCGTAAGCGGGTCAATTAGGGTTAACTCCTTAATGAATTTGTAAATACTAAAAAAGTATGGTCTTATATCTCGTGTATAAATTTTAATTATGTACTGTTTTGCGACGCGGTGGCCTGCAAAGCAGTTGAAAAGCAAAGCGGCGAATAATATCGTAATTATCTATACAGTTTTTTAGATAATTCTGTTATTGCGTTAAACGGAACGCACATGATTAAGAATAGTCAATACGGTAGTATGACTAGTAAGTTTCGAAATAATTATGAGACGACCAATAATTCTGTTTCTGTGACCACGGACCCTGCAAAGGTGTCTTGACGTAGTAATACAATAATTATGATGAACAAACACGAGTAGATTCGTGTAAAGAATTTTATGAAATAATGTCGTCATTTATATAGTTACATAATATATTGGATTCGCCATTCAGGTGACTAATTAATACAAGCAAACCAGAGCGCTCCGCACCGCGCCGGGGTCCGTTTACACAGCAAACGATCCGTAAACACGTATAAAAGAGAGTCCCCGCCGCTGTGAATTATTTATCCGGCGTGAAGTTGGCAACTGCTGCGCCCGCCGGAATTATTCACGTCGACTCCACTGACGGACCTCGGCTCGCTAGTGATGTGACGCGCCGGTGAAAATGTATCGATCGATAGCGCTCGATAATTGCTATCGCGGTATTATCTATGAATTATTGATCCGACTTGAAGTTAGCAACCACTACGACCTACGGTTTTGGTTATTTGTCACCAATTTGGAACGTAGTCATGTGTTGTGTATGGGTCTTATGATGAAACCGATAGCTGGGCCTCGATTCTGCTTTTCTAAAACGTCTACAATATTTTTTTCAATGGGCTAATTCTGACGTTTACCCTTAGTTTAAATGTCAAAATCACGTTTGTTGTTGTTTTAATGGAGCAGAATCGAGACTCAATTAACCCGCATTAGTGTTTTTTTATATACATATCTCGGCAATGGCAATGACAATGGTATAAGCGGTAGAAGACGCTGAGTGACGCTATATCTCTACGCAATTGCAGGGGCTCGAGAGCATTAGTGACCTCTGCATTGCCGATAATGCATATAGCGCGCCGCTGCAATCTGTCCAAGGCATCGAGAAGGTACTTTGCGGAACCGTCCCAGATAGGTGCGAGCAATACTCCACGGAAGACCACACCTGTGTCTTGTACAAAAGGCACAACTGATCCGGCGTGAAGAATCGCCGCACCCGGTTCAGGACACCGAGTTTACAAGACGCTGTTTTTTATCACAGCTTCGATATAGTCCCTCTGGTTCAGATCGCAGCGAATCTCTATACCTAGCATGTTAATACTGCTGCCGAGTGATGTGCCCTGAAGAGTTGGAAGAGGAAGGAATGGCGACTTTTTGGCCGTAAACGCACACACCTGTGTTTTCTTGGCATTGAACTCAACCAGATTATTGGAGCCCCAATTAGATATGAGGTCCAATACCCGATTGAGCTCAATAATTTTACTCGTTTCTCTTCAGTCTCGACCTGCCCAGCCGCTGGGTGACCGTTATACCCACCGTGTACTGTACTATCATCTGCATAGCAATGAATATTTCCAAGTGAAGCAGCAGAAGGAACAGCGTGGGAGATAAAACGGACCCCTGAGAGACACCGGCATTCACTGACATGAACCGCGAAGCGCATCCGTCTGAGACTATTTTTATTTTTTATTTATTTAAGGAAACATACAGCTTTTAAATATTTCAACTAACATAATATAATAAATAGTACATTAGCATTATTAGTTTCCAAAGCTAAGTATTACACTACTCGGATTCTACGCTCATGTAGGAAGCCAGTGGCCCAGTTGCAGAACTGAGCAGGCAGGCCGTGTGCCGGGAGCTTGGAGAGAAGGGCTTTGTGCCAGACCCGATCAAAAGCCTTGGCTATGTCAAGGCTAACAGCCACCGACTCGCCACGGTGGTGGATTTTGACCCTCTCTCCTGCTGATGATGAGGCCACGGTCATCTTTTTGTTTTAAAGTTAGTTTATTTATTTTATATTTGTATTATCAAACTATTAATTGAAGTCTATAACCTTCTAAGAAAATGATACTTGTCAAGTACATTTTTGTTTGCATTTAGTTTTTTTTAAATCGCAATCTGTACAATCCAGTTACATCTCTAACGAGCCGGGCTGAGGACCGGGCGCCTGGCGGGGGCGAAAGTTTCTTGGTGATTAGCAGACGAGTGCCGAGCGCACTGCTGATGGCGCTCCGACGCACACGTGCGCGCGTCACGTACATATACATGTACTTGTACGCTCGCAATACGCGGGGCCGAGAGCTTTGTGAAATCTCTCATTTGCATAGTTTGTTGAGACTTAGGAAATAGGAAAATGTTTGACCATTTTTTGTGACAGTAATGAAATTACTTCATTGTTTCTTTACCATTGGCGTATTAGCATAAATAACTCTTACAAAGAAACGATAACAATTAACAACTACACCAAAAAAGCCTTCAGTGCCTTGCGCGTCCAATACAATAACGCCTTCAGGGGGTTGTTGGGGTTGCCCTGGTCGGGGATGTTAGCTGCGTGGAGCACTGACGGCTTCCAGGCCGTACTGCGCAAGCAAGTGGCCTCTCTCTGGGAGCGAGTGCGGGGCAGCACCAACATTCTCCTGAGGGATGGCGGAAAGGATGGGCAGTCCTATCCTTAAATATTGGTTGTCCATGCATGTGCAATCAAATAAAAAATATAAATTTTACTAACACCTAGCTATAATATTTTACTAACAAATTTGTTTGGATTTATTGTGGATCGAAATAAATAATTTCATTTCATTTCATTAATGCTTCTTACCCTTCATCTCACGTAACTATAGAGTGACATTAAAGCCGAAGTTGCGAATTGCACCCGAGATCCTCAAACTAATGAAGAACTGGTTATCTTAATTGTAATTGCCGGAACAATAATGCTACTAAAACTAGAAGGTAGGCGGTTTTAAAGCAACCTCTATTACCAACCAAATCGAGTTAGTACTCGGTGTAAGTATAACACGGTACTAGTATAATAGGAACTTCCAGTTGGGAATCGAATCCGATTTCTGCGTTTGAAACCGGGATTCTAGTTAACTATTAAACCACATAAGCGGTTAAAGTATTTTGGTAACAGTAAAGTATTTTCTCCAAACTGTACCAAGTAATCAATTGAGATCAATTCGACCACTTTAACTGTCAACATCACTTCTTGATGACATAAATCCAACTGCCCTTGCAATCTAATAAGCCATATAATCACGTAGAAACGTTCGAAAACTAATACCGCCCCCCGTCACACACTCCACTCCGCCGGCCACATCAACGCCATTTCCTAATTGCGTCGCGTCGCGTCATCCGTCGGTCGCTCGCTCGGTCGCTCGGCGCAGCGATCGCACGCAATCCGATGTGGTTATCGCTAACACCCCCGACGCGGGTGCCTCTAGAATCGAATAGTCACCCCGCGTAGAGTTGCGAATTGTTATGGAATGGACATAGGATTTTTTTATTGCATGTATTTTTTTCTGTAACTAATGTATCAAAAAGATTGCACCTCTATTTTAATCGTGTCTTTAGTTCTTTCCGTTTGTCTGGTAGGTTGTCTAAAATAATAATGCCGATGTATTTCTAAGATTTATATAATGTTATGTTTTGATGTGTTGCAAAATAATTGTTATGTATCTATTTATGTATTTACCATATTGAGAGAGAGAGAGAGAGAGAGATACGGATACACATACATATAGGAATATGTTTTTTTGTAAACTTTCCCCAACCACTTTCTACTTTTAGGATACTTTTTATTCAAAAGAAAATTCGAAAAATCCTTTAGAAAAAAGTAGTATTATAAAACTGTTTAATAAAATGTATTTATTTTGTTACAGGTAAGAGACACTTTCACACCCAACCTTCTTATCTGAAGTAAGTCGTAACATTTTTCATTAATCTTCAGCAATTTATTTTACGACGTATCTATGTGACATCTAGCTCTACGCCGTCATGTAGGGCGCATGCGCAATTCGCGGTGGTTAGCGCCGATACTGCGCCGCTGGCACGTAGCTGTCGAGCCGAGACATATTCGCTACAGACACAAACATCCGACCGCCATGCGCGGCGCTAGTGATATGCCTATGTCGATAGTCGGTACAGCACATCTATTTTTTAATATTTTTGTTTCTCTGCAATCTTTGTGTATTTATCAGTTGCCCTTTAAACTTTATAAATACCGGACATATGCCATTGATTTGAAAGCTTTTAGATATAAGCCAGTTCCTTAGTAGTCGAGGATTCGGAGTAAAGAGCGCCTTCGGCTTTAACGCTACTTTTGACTGTACAAAAATGTGTGAATTAAAGATGTGAAATAAAAAAAATCCGGAGGCTGTAGTTAATGATTATATTATTTATTAGAACTCAATCGTTTTCTTATATTTTTAAAGATTTCTTATTTACCTTGTATCTATGTTCTATCGCCAACCCACATTTGGCAAGCGTGGTGATTTAGCCATTACCCATCAATTGTAGTGGTAGTGATGACTTGATTTCAATGATGGAGGCCTTTGCCCAGCAGTGGGACAGTAAATAGGCTATTTACTGTACTTTCATGATGTAGGTTATGTGACAATATAAAGTCTCAGCAAATGTTAATGCCGTTTAAAATGAAGACTAAAATAATTCACTATTGATTGTGTGAAATTATTATTATTATTAAACTATTATGCTGTCGTGTTGATATCTGAATCCTACAAATCTAACTTAAAAATTAACGTATCGAATATCGATACAAACAAACGCTCTGAAAGCTACTCGAGACTTGTTTTATTAAACGTAGTGCTTCCGAAAAACTATCGATAACATGATATCCTTCTATCAACTTAGATTTAACTTGAGTTTTATCCAATCTCAATATGGGCCATTATTCTTTCTTCTATTAAAAGAATAACGAAAGTTCTAAATGTAACCAAATCATATAATATATTCGGGTGAGTTGAATATACTGATTGTGATTATCTTCTTCAGCGACAGTGTTATTTGAAATAGTTTCGGTCTGTCTTACCATTACCATCGCGTATTTCGCGTTTTTTTCCTTAGATATTAGAAATAACAAAATGCCGTTTGACTGAATGTGAGTCTAACTAATACTTACATTTTTATCGGGCTATACATGTTTTTTTTTTTTTATACTTAGCACGGCAAATGACTCCACACCACCTGATGTTAAGTGGAAATGGAGTCCAGAATTGTGCATTTTTCATGTGGATTTCATTTAAAATTTCACACTAAAGGACTTCTCTTTGTGACTGTTATTAAATTTCCTAAAAATATCAAATAAAAGGTGCAATACCATCAATATGGTAAGTACACATATTTATGAAAAGTATTAATTACATTTAACATGGATGAATGCCGGAGCTGTTTACGTTTCCATTTAATTAAAAGCTGCAAAATGTAATACCGAATTCATAGATTAAAATTGTACGTGTACGCGTTATATTATGTTGCCTTTGTCCGTGCAGAATTCGAGGCGCGTATCACGAATAACAATGTGGAATGAAGTTGAGACTTGAGTGTGATATATAGTCACCGGTTATTTATCTAGATGCGGCCTCTGGCTGGTTGTGACCCTTATTGCCTACAGGATAAGGCTTCAAATGTGTCAAAGTTTAAATAGATTGTGACGTGAGTGTACAGCGCGCCATGTCGCCTCGGGGTTATTGTAGTATCCTCGACAATTTCAATGGAACGCTTCGAGACGCAGCTTAATCCGATACTACTCAAGTGTTGTACCTCACCGTTTATCGATAGATGCTTTATCGATTGTACAATATTGCCATCTAGTACTATTTATTTAAATTTAATTTAAATCTTTTACAAAGCAGTGCGCAATGCATGAGTCATTATTCCTTTCTCTTCCATATAATCAATTTATGTAACGGCTTATTTCCGGCCGCCATTGCTCCAGCAGCTTATTTTATCTCCGATTCAGAGCAATTAAACCGCATCCCTACTTTGAAGCTGACCCGTCGCATTTACGACCGCGCATGATTTATAACGCAAATGAAGTTTGTTTTACCGACCGGCCGTCCGCAACCATATGCCGATACGTATAAACTCCCGTTCTGATACGTTAATGAAAGCCAGACGGGGCGAAGATTAAAAATAAACAGCGCTTACTATCGGAAACAGTTAATTGCGTTATAAAAATTTTACAGTCTCCAATTTATATTGGAGTCATGAATTTATAGGAAGAAATTTGCTTAAATGCTGATGTTGTCATAGTAACTATGATGCCGTATGCTATGGCTAAAATTCAGGATGATTCACCTCAATTAACCTTTTAACGTCAAGCGTACCGTGACAAATAAAAGTTTTGCCTTTTCCAAACAATAAAGCTTGTATTTGTAAACGTGTTTATAACACCATCACTAGTCGCTTTAGCTCCATCGTCGAGTGTTCAGCGAAGGCATTACGATCACGTCAACGGGTAATAAATAGTAATATTACGGCCCTCGCCGCCCGAGCGAGCGATGCGCCGCGTCTAGTTCGATGCAGTAATCGCGTTAGCGCTGCACGCGCTGCGTCGCGCGCCAAATCTCATTTTTATTAGGGAAGTAATGTGGAAAGAGTGGAAATGACACTGCACCGCCGATTTCCGACCCCCCGACGTTTATACAGGTGTCTGCTCCTACCAACAACGTGAAGAAAACCTAAAGTCAATGATCCAAAGGTGCAATGTCGAGTGTGCCCGACGGAGGGATACGCGCTTGCGCGGAGTGATAGACGCTTTGTTGTACGTCAGTCGGTCGTAGGCGGCGACACCGCGCGGTCGCCAGTCGCAGCTCGCGATGCGCGTGACGAGTAGTGATGTGCGGTGCGCGAGTGTCGATTGTTTCAAAAGTGCACTTCACGTTTTGAGCCAGTGTTGTTGAGTGACTGTGAGAGGTAGTTGAGTGCGTTTGTGTTAATAGTGCTGTTTTCAATTTGAGAGTCTTGGTAAATGGAAAAACTAAGTTTTAGTATTATAATAGGCATTTCATAACTCATAGTTATTAATTAATTCGTAATTCACTATAAAGCATTTAAATGGATTATATTTAGGCATTGATATATATTGCGCTAAAATTCTTTAAAAATAAACTTGTCCGAATCTGTTTGAAATCACAACATTGCGCAGCGGCACTCGTCAGCCGCGAGCGTGACGAGCTGTCAGGAGCACATAATTCATTCAAATTATGCCGCTTAAAACCCCGTCTACGTTACATCTACATTAACCTGCGTTACCCGCGCGAACCCTGGACACCAGGGTTGCCACCGCCGTCAGTGGAAAAATTGGGAGTTTAGCTTAGAACACAAAGATCGATCGCTACTTCGATAAGATAAGATAAATTTATATGTCAAATTGGACTAGATACATACCTACTCTACCTACTTACTCTGAAAAGCCAGAAAATTGCGTGTTCGAATCAAATACATGTACAGAACACAACGTTAAAAACAAAATAGAAGCCCAAGCTTTTTAGCAGCAGCGGCTAACGAGTCGCGTTACTAAAAGTTCCCGAGTCTCCTTTTTGATTGCCACGCGCCGCCCGCCACGCTACGGCAAACGCAAAAAAATCACACCAGCATCCGGCCTTTATGACAAACCGAACGGTATGCAGCGCCCGCCTCGCTATTGTAAATACAATCGCTGCCTAAATAGGAAGATAGATAATCATTACGGGGACGACTCTCTAAAAACTGGAAACTCTAGTCTTAAACTTAGATTTGTGTAAAGTGAAGTCTTTATAAGCCTCAAAGTACTGAGTCTTTTGCATCACTAAATACAGCCCACAGTCCCGCCACTCGCTTGTAAATACGGCCCGCAGACGAGCGCCCGACGATAATTAGTCTGCAGAGTTCTTACTCTCGCGAGCCTTTCAGACTCTTCGGGTTTAGTTGGTGCCTTAATACGCCATTAAGGGAAAGCGGTGGCGGCATCATTCATTATATCTTTTAACGGCGGCGGCGGCTGCAAAAATGCTTAAATGTGAAACTTGAAAGGAAAATGTGTTATCCTTATCATCGTCATCATAATCTCCGACCTCCTCCGACGACGACCTCCGTAGCCGAGTGGCTTGCACGCCGGACTTTGGGCGGCGCTAACTCTGAGGTCCCGGGTTCGATTCCCGGTCGCGGCAATGTCGAAAACGAACTTTTCGATATTGTGTCGGGTCTGGGTGGTTGTAGTACCGTCGTTGTTTCTGATTTCCATGAAACGAGTGCTTACGTAGCTACTTACCTTGGGATCAGAACAATGTATGTGAAGTTGTCTCATATTTATTTATATTTATTTATTTATTATTATAATCAGCCCATATCAGTACACTTTTGAATATAGGCTTCTCATAATGAATGTCACTCAGCCCTAGCTTTGGCTATTCTGATAATCTGATAATGATTATAATAAAGTCATTAGAGTTAGCTTAGAGCTCACCAATACCGTTACATAGATATTTTGAGACATCAAGACTTAAGCTGTTTTTTTTTTTCACTTTATACGTAGTGTAGTCAGTACAAGTGCGAATACATCACTGCCCAATAATTATATATAAGAATTAATAAAACTTGCGAGCGTAAAGATACTTTTATTGTTGTCTTAATAAAATAAGAGTTGTGACGAATTCGACCTTCAAACTCTCGTTTTGTAATTTATTTAATTAAAAGTAAAAGGTTCCGTCCTGTCCCGTCCACGCGAGCACAAATACAGGCATGAGGTGCGTAGCGGTGACACTTTGCGGCTACTAAGTCCAAGAACCAACTCGATATGACCTCCACGACGCAGTCAGCCCGACCCGAACTTAGCCTTACGGGGTCCTTTCGGTTAACCCACTCCCGATATATCCGCTCGGATGACTCCGAGCATCTAGTAAAGGTAGACACGCTTCCCTGTAGAATGAAGCTTGTCTCTTAGAAAATGTTCAAGATTATTCAGCTGCATAGCCCCCAAAGATGCAGTGCTTTCTGATTTTTAGAATCATTTAAGCCTTTATCCATTTGTATCCGATGACGCTGTAAAGCCAAAATCAAGAACTCATCAAAGAATAAAGTCGATCCGTTGCTTCCAAAAATCTTTATAAAGCTTTTGGGACTGCAGTTCAGATTTGGAGTCATAAAGCCCGAAACTGTGTAAAATTTTTCTTTGCAAAATTTGCCTTAACTGTATATGTATATTTATCAATACAGTTCCTTTGATATGATGTGGACCAATACCAGAGGCACTGAGGCAAATCCTTTGGCAGTTTCCACTGACGTCTATAGACGGGGTCCTGCGTTTGTGAGCGAGCAAGTGTGCCGCCTCCCAGACGAGGGACGAGCGCTGTAAGCCCAGCTCTACAAAATAAGGAGACTGCAGAATGCAAACTTCATACAGACGCACTCGAGCAACGCACGCATAGACCTCCGCTCCTCTCCTCCTCTCGCGGGCACGGAATCTCGCGACAGCTTCTTTTATATATATTATTACGGGTAAGCACAGTGCCTTGATCTCACCTGATGTTAAGCGATGATCACGCCAAGGATGGAGGCGTACTTCACCCGGGAACCTCAACTAGTGAGGTACTGGCCAAGTTATCTCTAGCTGCCGGAGCACAGCAATGCTACAAACATTGATGTTATGGCGACATACTTATATAAGATGGTGGTGGCCAGGCGGACAAACAAGCCCTACCACTAACCAAACCGAGTACACAATCATGTACCCCCCGCTGGGAATCGTACCCGGGACCTCTTGGTCTAAACCGGTGGTCTTAACCACTTGACCACAGAAGCGGTTAAAGTTATGGTTAAACTGCGCTCGGGCTGTTGCGAGACCCGTGTCCGTGAGAGGGTCTGCGTGCGTTGCTCGAGCGCGGTATGTATGAAGCTTACCTTCTGCGCCCCCTTGTTTTGTGCCCGCTCGCTCTGTAATTAGTATGCAGCGGAGTCTCGCGACCGAGCTTTTCAAATTCCCTCCCTTGAGCTCTGTAAATGCATATCTATAACAGCCTGAACCATCTAACAACGTGTATTCATTCAGTGCTTTGCTCATAAATTGCAGAGTAGGTAGTAATTTGATTCTCGAAGTGGAAGTAGATTTGAGTCCAAAATATAGCCATTTACTCTAAGTTGAAATGAAGTTTAAATGACGGCAACAGGGAATAACTGCTCCAAGTAAACGCTTTGTAGGTACCTTACAAATCAACAAAGACTAAGCTCCGAATAGTTATGTTGTCTTGTTTTGTTCCTGTCATGTAAACGTCATTTCTAATCAGAATAAAAGAGACAAAACACGAAATAACTATTCGAAGCTTATTCTTTGTTTATTATTATGGGGGTTTAAGTACAAACGAAATCACGTGATATATTCTTCAAAATGTTATCCCATTTTTTCGGCTCGGGTGGACCGGGTCGCGTCGTGTGGGGGTGCGTGGGGAGAAGCACCCAGACACATGTCTGTACCAGAGCGCGTGTGGACCGGGGGGCCTACCGCCTAACTCTATTGATATCGCTCTCGCTATCGCGCTCTATAGTTTATGGCGTAATCTTGCCATTTCGAAAGCTATATAAAAGCAATATCGAAAGCTATAGGCTATAGCTTTCGATATTGCTTTCTTAATGCTTTCATATCGCTTTAGAAATTACAAAATGACGCCATAAACTATAGAGCGCGATAGCGAGAGCGATGTCGATAGAGTTAGGCGGTTGGGGGGCTGATCTAAGTAATCTTTTTCTACGAGTACAGTATCTTAAGCATATTCTAGTGTAATGTTAAGTGTATCTGCGTTACGCAAGTGCCCCCCGTCTCCTGCTAGGTTCCCCGTGGCGTTCGGATCGGAATCGAACTATTACACGTAGTAGCCGCACGCACTGTATTATGTATGTGGCACAGTAGTATAGCTGAAAGCTCACGGCGCCCGAACATCCGATACGCGGTTTTATGGCTTTTTGTGCGTGCCCGCCGCCGCATCGTGTTTGTTAATTTGCGGCCACCCCTGGCCGGCTCCCCTCCCTACCCCCTTCCCACGCGTAGGGTTGCCGCGCTACGTGAATTGCCCGTAATTTGTCCGAAACGAGAAGACTTACGCTTAACGAAATCAAAAGATGTTTTTGCTTTGTTAATGTGAACACTAGTTAAATTTTGTTTATTTAAGATAAAGATACTGGGTTTTTTATAATAATATGCATAGCATCGCTATATGGATCAGAGGTTTTACGATTAAAGAAATTAGGAGGTTTTTTGCTTTAGAAATTTGAAAGTTAAGTGTCTATTTCAGATCGAAATAAATACTATGCTTTTCGTAATGATTCACCTGGTTTAATAGCATTTTATGGTGCAGCGTATTCCGCGTTTGGCTAAATCTTGCAAGTGAAGTCTCTTTCGCAATGCCATATCACCAGATGGGTTTCCAAGCTAAAATATCTCTAGTTCCTCGCTCATTAGAAGGCTCGTCGAAATAACAAAAGTTCACCTTTGCTGCCGGTTATATCCCAACAATCCGCTTTAGGCCATCATGGTGGGTTTATAGCTCGATATCCCCAAGTGCTATTGGTTACGTGGCATGGGGAGGCCTTAGCCCAGCAGTGGGATGATGAACGGTGGTAGCCCTACCCGCCCCCGCATTCGCCTTTTCTGGCGCTCGCTCTTGCCTGTTGCGTTTTATCGCCCAGCTGTGTAGCGATACTCTTTTTAAGTGCGCCATAGCACACGCGATATTCATCTCTCTCTTTCTAAGGTACAGTCAACGAGAGAGTCAAAGGAACACTTTGGAACACTGCCAAAGCTGTTAAACTAAATTGCTTTGTTTCATTTTTGACGCGCTAGTCAGTACTGAGACCGTTGTTGTGGCCTTCGTCTCAAAGTAAGGAGGAGTCGAGATCCGTGTCCGCGAGAGGTTGTCTATGTGTGCTTTGCTCGAGCGCGTTTGTATGAAGCTTACTTATTTTATTTTATTTATTAGGACAAACAACAAAACATACATCAGTTAAATTAAAAAATGAACCTGTAGAAGTGCTGTCTTACTTACAGGTTGCCACGGCATGCAAATGTGGTTGACAATTTCTTTTTAACCTTATTTAAGTTTATCTAAGCTTACACAAAAACAAACTACAAAAAATATGTAATGTGAACCCAAACTAAGTAGGTAGTTAGTAGTATTATTCTGCAGTCTCCACATTTTGTGCTGCCATTGACTTCGCAATCACGATATAGAAATTGGTTAAAAATGGTGGTTAGAACAAGTTAACAATAACAATGACAATAAAAACATTATAAAGGAAGACAGTAAACAATAACAAATTTACACTAAACTCACTGTTTTTCTTAACCTATGATGTGGCTACTACGCCCACTGCTGGGTAAATTCCTCCCTCAAGTCCTTTCACTTGTCTCTTTGCCGACAGTTAGAGATGAGATAGCAAGGTAGAGCCTGTATCCTAATCAAACGCACAAACATCAGTACACAAATAACTATATACTGGAGTCTTTCTGCCGTACTCAGAGACGTCAATTAAGTTTAATGACAATTAAATGTCTTTCCTTCTCTATTTAGTACTATACATAAGAAAGTGACAGCAAGAGACTTAATTGTCATTAAAACTTAATTGACGTCTCTGAGTACGACAGTTTATCCCATCCACTTAGTTACTCTTAATTCGATTAGAGCACTAGACTTTGATTAGACGAGTAGTCATCTTAGGTTGAAGGCCCATCAACTCTGTATAAGGCAATCGCATCCCAAGTTGACTTTAAATATTAAACCGTATTCTATCGGGATAAGGCTGAAAAGAAATGTGCCGAGTGCATGTTGAAGGATAAAGACTTTGGCCTTTTGTAGTAACGATCTAAAGGCGAACGATCTAATACACCCTACTGCTGTTTAAAGGCTTTCACAATGCGGTTTGGTGGCCGTTAACAACTGCCCTGTCATGACAATCCGTTATTGACCAATCACCGGACGCGCCTTCCGATGTACGGATGAGCCAGGGAAGTCATGTCACAATTTTTTTATCGAAAAATTTAGTCGAAAAAATCTTAAAAATTAGTTTGAATGGTCTAAACTTTTTATTTACCTATTATCCATTCATGACGTCTGTCTTACTACCAATACAGTCGGTACTAGAGCAATTTTTCTATACAAAATCTCGTTTTCGTTGCTTAAGGCCATACGCTCTAGTAATAAAACTCGCACTTAGCACTGTGGCCTATATTCCAATCATAACTAAATTAAGAAACCTATTTAACCTTAAGCCCGCAGTGAGAGCAGCAGTGAGAGACGGCTCGCCGATGATGGTGATGTACCCACCCTTCCTCAACCTCCACTGTCGACGACTGTTGCTAGAGCCGTTTCAGCAAATACCAGTTGTGAAAACGAGACATGTGTAGCTGCGTATAATATACACGCGTCTCGATTTCACAACTGCAATATTATTGCTTTTATAGCTCATGGTAAGGCCTCTGAGCTCACTCGGCTCGGTGCCCGCTTCGATTTCCGACAGTCTACTCCAATGAAGCTTGAAACGAAAATTTGTTCACATTTTGCCCGCCCGCCGTTCGCACCGATTGAAAACACTGCCGATGCAAAAGCCGCCGCCCGCCGGGGCGCCGAGCGCGGCGTTTATTGGAAGGAAATTAAAATACAACCTTTCTATTTTTCGCGTTTCCACCAACGAGTTTTATTATCAATACGCTTCATGGTTTTCATTAGGCGAATTTGAAACAGGGTTTTTTTTTAAACTAACAAAGCAAACATGTAGGTAGATTAACATTTGTATTATTTGGTTTTCATTTAAAAAGGTTCATTCCCGTTTAGTGAACCTCATTTTAAACAGTCTCTAATTTTACGTTTAGTATTTTTCTTACCATTTTGTTTAAACCGGTTTATCAAATGGGAAGTTTACGGGACTAAGCCTTTAAAGCACTAAAACGCAACAGGGTTGCTGCTACGCGTGGGCGACATACCTCTTGCAAATATCCATCTTTGTCAATGTCTATCTAAAGGCTAAAGGCATACGCTTCTTATCAGAATATAATACGAGACATTACTCCAACTATTTGTTCTACCACCGGTCCTCTCTCAAGCTAGAACTAAAGACAGTCCTGCCCAAGTCATAACCACAAATATTACATCACAAAGGTTATGAAGTCTCGAGCGACAATTAAAAAATCGTTAGCCCCCGCCCGCCACGAGCGTTGAGCACCATTAATCAAGTCGTCTGCGGAACTCCCTCTCTGATGAACAGTTTAATTGCGAAAATTGCTTTATCACCGCCATTGGTAATCAAGGCATGGACTGCTTTGCTTACTCACGATGTTAACCGTCTATCCAGGTCATGCTTTAAACAATATTAGGTAAAAGCTTTTTTGTGTGACAAAAAAATAACGGAAAATATTTATTAGTAAACAAAACAGGTTTACCATGAATTAATGGTGATTGGAGACTTTTGGTCCAATCTTCCTATGAAATGAAATGAAATGAAATGAAATAATCCTATGTGCTACTGAGTTTTTAAAATACCAAATGTCATTGTGGCTATTTCTTTTGTCCAACGTTTTGTAATTTTCCTGTACCCGAATATACAATAAGCTTGTTAACAATTGTAACTTTAAGCAGAGCTCTGTTCGGGGAAGCGAGAAGCCTAGTCACAAAGACATTGTTGAATTGAATATTACGAGGTAAAATATAAATACATTTTCATGTTATTTATTGTTATTATTACCATACAAATACAAGCGTCCCAGATACATAGGATACTTAAAACTAGTTAGTGCTAATAAGAAAAAACGAATTTTAGGACTTAATACAGGTGCTTTGGGAACCGTTACGAAAAAGGAACAAAAAAAACAATTTTCAGTTAGTGATCTTTAATTAAACCGAGAATAAAGGTTAGCGGCAGACGAGGCTACATTATAGTAGTTCTAAATGATCTATTTTAACGAACAGAAAAGTATGCTGCCGAGGACAGTACCACAGCCTTAAATGGTCTTATTTCTCAAAATCCTTGCCCTTTGTGCACTATAACCGACGATAGCGATCTCATACCCATCTCGATCTTGATCTCGCAGTCTCGAGAGATCGCAATCCGTCTTATCGCGAAGTGGTGGACAGTGGACACCATCTTGACATACGCTGACAAATCAAGCGGCAGAACACCCGTGCGTCCGTCACCCGTCAGATCCATTTTATACATCGTGAATTTTAAGTCGTAGTTTTGCCTTAAGCCGGTTATAGTACTCTTGAATAGGAACACCCCGCTACACACGACTTTAAAGTTTATACTGACACCCCCCACCAACCTTACGGTTATAAAGTTAGGTGTCAGACATCCTTACGCAAGCACAAGGGACCATCTGCGTCAGGTCATAACGCCGGATCAGGACGCGCCGAAGCGCATTCTTCATCCGGTACTTAAGACTAGTGTCTCGAGCGAGTTGGACACGTATAGACCACTACCTATTATCCAGATAGGTAACCGGAGCTGTAAGCTCGCTCACTTCTCGTTGCACCTAAAGCACAACTTGCAGTTCCACTGCTCGGGTCGTCAACTCTGAAGTCGACAACCAAATGTCCTCATTGATGGCGGAGTTGTAAGCCCACTCACTTCCAGTACCCATCCAGGCACCTCGTCAGTTCCAAAATCCTACGCGGCTGATTCAACAACGGAGACATTGCATCTAGCGGGCGCCTCTACTAGTTATCCAGAATAGTGCCGGAGATGTTGGAAGCCTACTCAATGAAAACCACCGAGCAGAAAAACCAATTATGGACAACTCACGTGCCCCGCAGATCCTTTCGCTTTAGGGCCCCACCAAGACCGCTACTTGGACCGGTGACGCCTGCGAAGGCATAACCGGCAGGGGGGCCTGGGATGGCCAGGGATCCGGAACTCCCGCGGTACCTTTGAAAAGACAGCCGGTCCCGTAGTTCCAACTGCCATACCCTAACTATCAGGGTCAGTAGATGGGACATGAATATAAATAGGAACAACTTTTTGTAGTAGACCAACTCTGAAGTCTTGAAAAAAAAAACACATTTTAGTTGATAATACCTACGTATTATTGTAATGTATGTCGTCCGCGCCGACGCGACGTCGATTTCAGGCGCGAGATTTACCGCGCGTACGTGACGCACGCCTGATACCCTGGCACCCTCGTTTATTATCTGAAAGTGACTAAGCGCGTACGCCCCCCGTGTTACAATATTTTGATATTGTTTGTATCAACTGTAGAAATATGCAAGGTTGTTGAGTATCCTCTACTATAGAGTGCTCGCAGCAGTAGAGTAGATGGCTAAAAACTTGACAATGATGATGAAATGTTTTAAAACAATTGTATTATTAGATTTATAACAGATGTTTAAAATATATCTTCAAATGGTCATTGTTAAGACTCTAAAACGACTATGCTAAGCAGTTAGACACAATCCGTATTGTCATCTTGATGAAATTCAACTATTAAATTAAATTTCATTGTGAATCGGGCCTTAAGTTATATTTCAAGCACCAACTGATGAGCTATTTAAAGGTGCAGGTTCGCTTCCTAACGCACTTGCTGGACCGGCCGCGGAGTGAAATGTTTAAAATATATCTTCAAATGGTCATTGTTAAGACTCTAAAACGACTATGCTAAGCAGTTAGACACAATCCGTATTGTCATCTTGATGAAATTCAACTATTAAATTAAATTTCATTGTGAATCGGGCCTTAAGTTATATTTCAAGCACCAACTGATGAGCTATTTAAAGGTGCAGGTTCGCTTCCTAACGCACTTGCTGGACCGGCCGCGGAGTGAAGCAGAATGGCGGTCTGTCGACAGCCACTTTAAATCAGGGGCGGTGACGTGCGCGCGCGAGCGACTGCGTATAATGGCCCGCCTATACCTGGGCTTTAGTCACCAGTCACTCTCAGGTGGTGCAATGTGAAGATGTGTTGATTGCACATTCGAAATGTAGCGAGTTTATGGCGAAATGTAGGAAAAAGTTAAATAGTAGCGGTAGTCCAAACTATGTGTTTTTCTTTTTTGGATGACATGTTTTTCTGTCGCTTTACAAAATTATATTGCTAGGTTTTTGCTTCTTAAGTGTGATAGAGTTAGTTAAACAGATAACAAATAGATGGCGCTAAACATGAAACATCATCATTTAAGGATTATATTAGACCAAGTCAGAAGTATCGATCGATCTTAATAATAATATAAGTAAAATGTTTTTGTTTTGTTTATATAATTTTAACGCAAATTTTGTTGCGAAACAAATTACAAAAACACAAATGTTGAAAAAATTTCCAAGAGCAGGATTTGAACCTGCACCCTTCTGACATACCGGGTCAGGTGCAGGTGGAAATTTTTTTCAACATTTGTGTTTTTTTAATAATATAAGTAATATAATGCACCAGTAAACTAATTTTTTTTTTCATTTACCTACACTTGACTCAGTTTTAATACTTTTTAAACACAATTACAGAACCTTCTATAAATATTAGCATTTCAATGCAAAAAGGATTAAGTGATTTGGCAGTTATGTGAAAAATGTATTGCTAAACTAGACAGTGCAATTACTGGGAAATCTACTTGTAAAAATGATAAAGAAAAAAGACTTTATTCTCATGGAAAACAACTGTTTTGTGAACTAAAATGTTGAGTGTCGCGTCCCATGAAGCGCGTGCGCCGCGCGCTTGTGTCTGTGTACCGTCGCCCGCTAGTGGTTGTGCAGTGAGCGGCGCGCGCGCAGTGTAGTGATGGAGTACCGCGGCCCGCATCCGATGGCTAGCGTCGGGGCGCCCTACGACCCGCCCACAGGTAAATAACATGTCTTGGCTACTGTATTCATGAAAATAATTTGTGTGAAACGTCAAACCATAGTCATTGCTTTCTTCTTCTTGTGTCATCTCGGTAGTGGTCGGTAGGGGTCGGAAAAATTTTGAATTACTCAGATTATACCGCTTGGCAATGTTCTGTAGCCATATTTTTTTTTTACGACCTGGGGCCCGACCGCCTAACCGATTGCTTTGGCTACGTGTATAGTTTATGACGTCATCTTGTCATCTAGCTAATAGGTATAAGCGTATATCTGAAGCTATAGCCTATAGCTTTCGTTATTGCTGTCATAGGCGGTACGAAATGACAAGATGACGTCATAACCTATACAAGTAGCCAAAGCAATCGGTTAGGCGGTCGGGGGGCTGATCTCAAAATCTGGTATGAAAAATTATGTAGTCTTAATTCTTTTGACAGTTATGACAAACTACCCGCAATAATACGTAATATTGGAGATAAAACTTAATATGTTTGGTATTATTAGGCCTTGTAAGAGCTTTATTTTATAAGGCTTTATAAGATGCCACGGGCTGCGTAGCTGTTCAGTGGGCATGGAACTCTCGAAGTCTGAGCATTCACCACAACAGTTTTGTTACCATATTGTATTTTAATCGCTCAACAGTGAAAGATTTACGGCGCCATGTAACGTTCGGATTTTAACTTTACACTCCGGGTTAATTGAGCATGCGGCGACTCGTCGACAACGAGGCGACGACGACGACGCGACGTGACCATGACGCGGCGTGCGTGATGGATGGCGCGGCCGTTGAGCGCGCGATTTAGCCCGCGAGCGAGCTGGAGAGCAGTTAATGAAACGGCCTCGACGATGAGCACCATTCGTCTTGCTTAGTTAGTAGATCCTTTTGATCTTTGCCGATTATTAGCTTCAGCTATTAGCAAATATAATTTCAGTTGGGATATGCTTCTTTAATAAAAAAAAAGTTTGTAAATGTTGTATAGGACTGTACTTAATCACTTGTTGACCTATAATCGAAGCTGCTATTAGCTAATGTCTCAGATACCTTATCTACTCGCCTGGCTTATCGGATTAACGTCGAATACCCTGTTGTCGTACACCTCCCAGACCCCACGGCTCTGATATCTCAAATATAAACATCATTTGGCATCTCGCCCCCGCACAAATCACGTCGGCGAATAACAATGAGGGGATGGGATTGCTTTCCAATTACGGCGGGACTGTCCGGGATGGGCGACGGCGTAGTCACCCTATAAGGGTGCGCGCGCATCGCCCGGCAATTAGTGGGATGGGTGTAAGCACTAAATATTGAGACCCACAAAAGGTAAGCTTAATTCAAACGCGCTCGAGCAACGCACACACAGACTCACTCACAGACACGGATCTCGGAACAGCTCGGGACTGTCCGAGCGCTGCTGTCGCGAGATACCGTGCCCGCGAGAGGTTGTCTATGCGTGCGTTGCTCGAACGCGTCTGTATGAAGCATACCTTCTGCAGTCTCCTTATTTTGTGGTGTAAGTGTCGGCGGTTAGCGGGTGGAGCGGATGGGATAGTAACACGTCCTTTGTGGTCCTGGAGGTGGAATGCCTTGAGTATTTGAGTGTGATAACAAAGTTTAATGATATATCTTGCAGTAGTTGTTGCCATTTGCAAATTGCAATTTGTATATTTGTTTTAAGATTATCTAGATTATGGTAGGTTACTATACATTTTTGGGTGATTTTGTAAGAGTTGTGCATTTTTTTTTTGTTTTCTGGAAACTTACTAAACTGCGTTGGTTCGGTGAGAATATAGGACGCAAAAGACTGTGTAAGATAACATTAAAACGTTTAATTATTCTTTTTTTACTATACCAGTCAACAATATTCAATGGACATTACAACTATCGAACACCAAACAGATTTTATCTTCAGAAGAATATTGATATAGCTACCTACGGTGTCATACAAATGGCATACTCCTGCGCACGACCGCGCGCGCCGCGCTTCCAACAAGACTGGCGCGAGCAACGGCGTGCCGCGGTATTTACGTGTATCGCATTCGGCTGAGAGCGAAAACGACGTGGTGACAGCCTGCGCACGCTGTTACCACTGGCGAGGAACTACGCATCGCGAAATATTTATGCGTCTGCTGTCCAGCTCTCGCATGTCGGTCTCCTTTCTTTTGCTATCAGCTGACCCGCAATAATGTTAACAATGTTCCATAGATTTTGTATATAAGTGGCTAAGATTTTTAATAAACATTCATTACGACTGTGGTACTCGTCTTTTAATCATCCAACCGCAACCGCAACATTATGAAAGGTTTAGGTAGCTCAGTGCCGGAAACGCTGGCTGCATTGGCGCCGGGCGCCGGACGACCCCCGGCAGGTTCCCGCGGAAAGGGTTTGTCAGATTTGCCGGCGCGGCCACAATTACCGCCTGTCTGCCCGCAAACCGCGCCAATATTGACTCCGATGCTGAAATGTTGACGAACGCTATTGGTACAGCGAAATTTGTGGTTTAATATCAATTCAGACCTCAATAGTTGAGGATTCCGGGTGAATGGCGCTTCCACTTACGGCTTTATCATCACTTAACATCAGGGATGAGATTTTTGAAACGGTGACTAACTCTCACGCTTTGATATCAAAAACGATTCCTCTTTTATTCAAAGTCGGAACGGACAATCGTCTCTTTACTAATGTTTGACGCTGAAAATTCCCGAACGGTACCTATGTATCTTAATAGTCAATATATATTTCATAGTGTATCTTATGTTAAAAGTGATAATAAATTTCGAGATCACCGGTGTGATTCAAACATTACCCCCAGTTGAGATGAAGGCTAAGTTCTTACCCGGAATTGCCCGGAAAGGAATAAAATAAAATTGCTTCATATAATATTTGGCTTCGCAATTAAAAGTCCAGAATAATCTCTCATAAATAATTGTATAGAAAACTGAAGACAGGGGGTCATTACCGGAACATCAGACGCCAATTATTTGTATGAAGTCCTTTTGAAAACTAGAAATAGCGAAGGAGCTTTGGTAGCAAATGTCTTGCGGAAACGGAACACGCTACGAAAACGTGACTGTAAAGTTTCAGCTCTTATTAGCAGCCTTTTGTAACAAGACAGTCTACAAATCGATTTAGTTCACCCGCTTTATACTTCAACTTCGACGCTCGGAAATGTGTAGCCACCAAATAAAGGTGATATGTGACTTCATAGATAATAATAATAATAATAATAAAATTTTCTACACTCACACCAATTATCTAGCCCAAGAGAAGCTTCGTTATGAAACTCGTTAAATGGTTACTAGACAACGGATAAACATACTTAAAATACTTAAATACATACTTATTAAACATAGACAACACCCAGACCCGAGACAATTTAGAAAAACCATAATTTCTAAATTGACCCGACCGGGGATCGAGCCCGGGACCTCAGAGATGGCGACACCATGAAAACCGGTGTACAAACCACTCGACCAAGGAGGTCGTCAAAATAGATAACAATATGATACTACAATAATATATGCAGTGTTAATTCCGCTAAATTAACACGTATACCCGATAACAAGGATTTCCGCAATGTGACGTCTGATTCCTGATTCGATCTTATTATTATAATATTTGTTGTTTTTGTTGTTAATGTATTTTGCAAGTGAAAAGGCATAGCATATGAAGCACTTAAATTATGTGACAATATCCACTGACGCAGAATTGACAGTGGTGCTAGAGACGGGCTCCGTTCGTGCGGGATCGCGCTGAGTACTCACCTCACCTCGCCCTTTTGCCTTTGAATATTTGATAAGATGTCCCCTCGGGCTCCGGGTGAATTTGTCGACGATTGATCGTGTTATGACGCTCCTCCTTTTAGACGTTGCCTTTTTGCTTTTATTGGAGTAATCTTGTGTGTCTTGCTTGGCTTCTCTCAATCTTAACATTTAATAAATGTTGGCATCATGTATTCACCTACCCAAAATAGTTATCTAAATAGAAATAGAAAAAAATCTTTATTTGGTACAATCACAAGGAAAATTGTCAAATACAGACCACCGACAAACGACTTTGAATGTTTCGTCACTTAATATGAAGCTCTGGGGATATACTAATTGACTCCAGTTTATACTTAACAGTGTATAATGGTTAGGTACAATAACAAAGTGTAGGGAGTCGGGGAGAGAGCGATATCGCGAGAATCGACAAATGTGCCCACCTCCCCGACCTGCCGCGGCATCGGCGACGCGACGCGACGTCGACCACAATTTATTCCGGCCATGTTTATTTAATCGGTTTTATTGGGATTGTTTACTCGCTTTTCTTGTTAATCAGCGTCTGTTATTTGAAAATGTTGTTGGAGCGGTAGTATTATAGGAATTCACTATTTCATTAAAGCGATACTTGGCACGTAATTAATATATTGCTTATTTGTGTAGAAAATGGAGAGACTTTAACCACAGAAGAAATAATAGTACTTCGTCTTTAAGAATGTTTTTTGTAAAAAAATATATCTTGCTTTGACAAAGTTAACTTGAAAAGCAAATATAAATTTCGAGATATAAGAATTTCAACTTTAATATCATTTTTTAACGCAAATTCTTTTTTTTTTCTGTTAAATATAATAATGTTGTATACGTAATGTTAATTAATATATGTGTAAAAGTAGAGTAATACACGCACAGAACGTACGCTACGCATGCCCAATGTGTAGGTGAAAAAGTAGCGAGTCCGTATGTAATAGCGGATAATGCGGGTAGGTAATAAAGTGCCGAGTGGCGGCCGCCGGGAAATGATCCCGGTAATGTCGACAGATGGGGTCACTGCGGGGGCCACGCGTCGGGAGACTCGCGGGACAGATTAGCCGGGGAGAGCGGTACATTAGTTTTGTACGTGATTAAACTTGGTTATCTTGTTATTAGAGTACAATATTTTTGATTATGGTTATATAGAATTTTACGCAAATTTAGTTGCGAACTTTGCGAAATACCATGGTATTAGTATGGCATGGGTACGAATACAGCTCGAGGAAATATTTTCAAACATCTTTTTCAAATTGTTATACAATGTTTTATTAGCAAATAGCAAATATATAGGAGCTTATAGTGATCACCCCTTTGTGGTCTACAATCCCACATTGTTATTTGAACAAGTTGTTGATATCTAAGGGCTGATTTTTCAATCAATTCAATGTTAAAGTTTATTCATTAAATAATTTTGACATAATGACAGTTTCTCTTTAGAAAATATGTCAAAATGACAATGTAAAAAACTTATCTGAGGATTGAAAAATCGGGCCTAAATGAGTCTATCAGTGTATCAGTCGACTGACGTTCTTATTTTAATTTTTTCGTTACAAAAATATTTCTTATAAAATATTACGCTATAAATAAATAAAGCTGACAACATTTTTCTCTATCATACGTTTATTTTTTGTGCCAGCAATGTCAAATGAAACTCGATAATGTTTATCCTGTATCCGGTACGCAGCGTGGCGTTCTACGCCCCACGTCCGGATAACCGTATAAAATAGCACGGATGTCCTTATCCCGCGGATCGTCGGCGGCGATATAAAAAAAAATCACCTCCTACCCCCTAGCACCCTTACCCTCACTCTAATGGGGTGGCACGGAATAAGCGTGCAGAGAGCTAGTGACGGGAAACTTACACTAAAACGTTATCGATGATTCGTATATGTTTGGGTATAAATTAATTCAAATAATTTATTGCACTCATGTAGTTTAAATATGTGATTACATAGAATATTTTAGAACCATAAATATGAACACTGTTATGGTAAAGTCTTTCAAATAGAATAATAGATTTTAAATTGTATTAGCGTGGAGGTTGGGTGGGTGTTACTAAGAGACTATTGTCTTTTCTTTCCTAAAGACGTTTAGGTTCATGCTTTCTAAGTTGACACCAACTCCTTGTATATCCCATGAAGCACATGTGATACATTACTGATTTTCAATTGCTATAATTCTTAGACAGTGAACCACTTAAGACTATTTAGTGGAAAATTAAAAATATTTAATATATCGATACTTATTTTAAATGTATTTCGTAAATACAATCCCGTGTCTATCGCTAAGAGCTGGCAGAAGTTGCGACGCGGGCTTGTTAGTCACAGCTCGGGGTTTTCTTTCCTCCCCCGCCGCCCCGCAGCCCGCGCCGCGCCGCCCGCCTTGTCGTTTGCGGGGCGGGAATAAATAATTTGCTCGTTTCGCCGCCCATAAGTGCTACTAATGTTTGGCAGCATTGGATAGTCTGTACAGATGTTTTGTGAACGATGAAACCTTTTGGATATTAGCTTTCGTGAGTATTTGATATTGCTTAGAAGTTTGATTATTTTTTATTACTTATTTACCTTATGTGTGTGTGACGGTCTGACTTAAAGACAACATCATCTAGTATGACCTAGACCTTGTTTACTTCATAGTACAGTGCACAAAATGTGGTAGCATAGTTGTGTGTGAGTATTTTCGATATTCGATCTAGCTAAAGTGAATTTTTATTTGTATGAAAATAATACGGAGCCACCTAGTGACGAATTTGTGCAACTAACTTAAACTTAGCACTCTGTTCCATAAACGTGAGAAAATATTGTCACCCTATTTTATATAAAATACACAAAAACAAGTTAATTTGCTCCCTGGTATTATAAAAAGGGGAGTAATTAAAACAATAATAGGTTGCGAGATTGCCCCGACCGACGCCAAATCATTGGCCCGATTCATAATTGACAACTGTTTCTACCTCCTCCATTGTTTAAATTAGGGTTGGCAATAAGTAGAAATGTTATATTGTTTTATGGTAAATTGTGAGTTTCGTAGAATTTACCAAATTGATCTTAGAGCTAGGTATAAAGTTTGTCAGAAGCGCGATGGCTGTAAGCAAGTCATCCTTTGAGGATCGGCCTATCAGAAACCAGAAGTCTGCAGGATATTTGCCCCCAAAGCCATTGCCAAACTTATGGCATTGATCTTCACCGAGGAAGAAGACTGAAAGGATGGGTTCGATAGGATTGTGGCCTCTGTAGTTCGGAGTGTTACTTTGAGAGAGAAACTTCAGTAGGCCCCACTCAGAAAGATAAGATAAAGCGATAATTTTTCGCTGTCCTGAAATGTTCTTGTCATAAAGTCACTTGATTCCCAAAAACCTCCACATCGGAATTGTCGATGAACACATTAGCACAAAGTTAGCGCTCGCAAATTAGTCGTGCATATTCACTGTCATAATTGTATTATAACAGCGGCCGGGCGGGCCCCGGCGACTGCCAACGCGAAACTTTAATTAAAAGTTGACGAGACAACGCCGGCGCCGGCTGTCGCCAGGATTATCGCTCCGAATCCTCTCTCAAATTGATCCCCGGCAACACGTCAAAATACGCCTTACCGCCTTAAGAATACAATCCACCACAAAAATCGACTTTACCATCAGCGCCGCAAATCACGTATTACTTCAACAAACAACCGTTGGAATCTCCGAGAAACCCGTGTCGGAGTAAATTACACTTTATATTAAAGCGTGGAAAAGCCACTTTTCCCCTACGCGGGTGGTCGCGGCCCGAAACGTGAGGCGCCCAAATGGAAATTGATTCACTGCGAACCGTAAGGTCTCAAGTAGCTAGCTATTGCGCCAGTTTTAGCGGACCCCTCTGCCGATGGCTCGATCACCCGCTGCCCTCTGGGAGACTGTGAACGGCGGGGTAGGCGGCAGGTCGCGTTACGCTGGTGATTGTTCGTTTCACGTTGAACATGCTCCGTTGTGGTAGCGAGCAGCGGGCGCTCCCGAACTGGCGAGGGTGTACGATTACTGTTCGTAATCGGCCTGATCCCGATGAAGTTGGTAACGGAGTGCCGCCCCGAGCGCCGAGCGCCGAACTGAGCGCCGAACACTCAGCAACCGCACACACCGCAGACGTTCATTGTGATTTATAGCCTAATTTGAAAGTGTTTACTCTGAGTTTTATTATGCGCTGGCGTAACCAATCGTCTCTGGTAAACACTCTTTAACTGCTTTCGGTCTGGTTCAGTTCAAAACATGCACATAAAATATTTTTGTATTTTAAAATTTTCAAATGCGCCTTGTGTTTATTGTATTTAAATGTTTTTGTCTGATCCAAAGTTTAACAGATCACTAAGGTGCATTTACAGCTTTAAAAAATATGTCAGTGACCTTTTAATAAAAATACTGTCTTACACATACGTCGAGCCTGTAGCATCAGAGATGCAACCTGTTCGTAGATAGAACACCCGAGTGCCTTTCGGCGCCCTGTTCTGTGTCCGGGTGACGGGCCGGGCGCCGGGGCCGGTCGCCGGGCCGGGCGGGGTGGCGTGCCGCCGGATTGTAATGGAAATCCGCAGACGTTACACAACCCGAGCGGGGGTGGGCCGAGCCACGAGCGCAACGAGAGTACTCAGCTACGACTGATAGGATTTCTAACGAGGATGACACCTCTCACGCCTATTTCCCAGAGGGATAGGCATAGGCACTTAGGCAAATATACAAGTTTCCATTTGCCACGATCCATACATACATCAGCCCGGCTATCCATATTGGGCTAACATGCAACACTGGCAACCATGTGATATAATTGTTGTCCAACAGTGGGAAGTTTAGGACACTGATACTAAAGACAAAATACGAGCCTATCAGTATCTTGTATCTTCTAAAGTTAACGCTTGCTGCTTCAACTTATACAACAAGCTTTAGTCCACACTTACAAGATCTCATTTAGAGATACTTATATTTATTTATTTATTTACAACACATATAACAAGGGTAACAAAATAAGCTATACGGGTGAATGTAGTATGTACAAGGACGCTGCTTATATTGTTTTCTGTATGTGTTTGTGCAATAAAAAATATATATTGTAAGCGTAGGAATACCACCGTATTGAAACGCTGTACTCTCACCCCTGAAGCCGCTCCCGACCCCGAGCGAGCCCAGTGCGCAGGTCTTGCCCCGCTGCCGCCGCCCAGCGCTGACTCCATAACAGGTTGCCTATACTACAACAGGTAACTCCGCTGCCGTTCGACCCCGGCTTCCACGAATACCGGGTATTAGACAGCTTTTAGCGAACCGCGAGGTTGGCGCAGTGCCTGACACTTTATATGTTTTTTTGATTAAGTAAATATTGTAACCTACTTACTTACTATTCGATTTTGGAAAGTCTCCAAATTTACAAAGTTTCGGGACTCGACATCATCCAGGATCAAAAATCCCTGGTCGTAGTCTTAATAATTTTGATTAAAAAGCAAGATAGAGGTTTGATTTAAGAGATTCATGAGACTATGCGCCTCTATTTAGATCTTAGACGTAGTATATCGGCATCAGATTAGGTATAGCGGTTCATGCTTTCTGAAACTGCATTCTCTACAATAGTAGTAGATAATCCGTGCAATAAAAATAATACTGGAAACTAAACAGTTTCAAGGATACTTCTTCAACAGTTAAAAAGTTATTACTGTCAATCGCTTTTAATCATTCGGATCTCCGAGAATTTCTCGTAAAGAAAGCTTTTAAATAAACATTTAGATTTTCTAAAATATACAGGATACTAAAGAATATATTTTTCCGGTGTGCCGTTCAAGATTTACCTAATAAAACAGTTTTAAAACAGAGAGGATTGAAAGAACTACAATGCCCTAGCTGAACATTCGATACAAACTGGATTGGACTGAATATAATTTTTTTTACTTTATAAGTATTTGACCGCGATCTCGCCTGATTGTAAGTGATGATGCGACCTAGGATGTAACATACTTGCCTGGATAATGCCTGTTCACCCTTGCCTTTAAAACATCTAGGAAAATGTCAGGAAACAGATCGCAGGAAGGAAGTTCCACTCCTTAGCTGTCCGCATCAAAAACCGGCCAAGTGCGTGTCGGGCCACGCGCAGTGTAGGGTTCCGTAGCCCATCTCAATAATGAGAACTCTGAGAAGAGGGCTTTAATGAACATTTATTTAACGATGGCTCATATACTTAAATGTAGATACTACCGATTTCACACACCTGACAACGTTATTTAAGTAGTTCCCAATGAGGAATTTGTACTGCGCCGAATACATTTTATAAGTTGGTCGACTGTTACTCGTAAACTTATAAAGCCCTTTTAACTTCATCATATATACAACTACCGTGAATTTTTTCACGTATCTAAAAACAATCATTTGGCTGGCAGGGGGGGAGGACACTTGACTCTAACAAAATTTGGCACTCTAAAGCTTAATAGTTCACAAACGGATGCCGCAATCAAAAAACTGTTTTCACATTATTTTTGAAATTGCTATCCAACGACACCCCACACTATGGGGTAGACAAGAAAAAAAATTTCCCCACTTCACGGGTAGGGGAGGTAGCCTAAAATAAAATATTTTTCAAAATTTTACTTCACCACTTTGTCGGCGTCATTAATATGAATTACAGCTTCCTAGTACTAAGAGTCTATGAGCTAGGCTGGGGACAGACAGACAGACGGACATGGCGAAACTATAAGGGTTCCTTGTTGACTACGGAACCCTAAAAATAATGACGCAAAGTGCTTTGTGCGTATAGGCGGTATGTTGACAACATAAGGGTGCGATCTCAGTCCGCGTGCAGTTTCCCGAAGATAAAAAGGAGAAGGTGGAAGACCGATACCGAATAACAAAGTGTTGAAACGGCATCATCGATTGTATCGTTCTCCCGTCACAGGCGCGTCCAAACAATACGCCTTGTGTTATTGGAGTGGTTGAATTATTCACGGGCGCCGTGCGGCTCCCGCGCGGGCCGGTCAGCGGTCAATTAGACAATCGATCCGGCCGCCGCGTCATATCAGACGGAACTGTTGCATAATTTATGTGCGGTCGGCGGTCGCGAGTCGACTAGCCATGTGTTGGAAACCTCTTTTTAAACTAACCTGTTTCGGTAAAGAAGAGCTCGGATGGTGCAGGTCTGCGATAGATAAGGTTACCTTTCGCAAAGTCCGGATGGGTGGGACCCAAAATGTATCGTCTCGAGCTTCTCTGTGCTTCGGAAGGCTTGTTTCCTTGAATTTGTTTGTTCTTAGACTGCATTTCGAAGCTAATATTTTACAAGATGGTAGTCAATGGGCCAAATGACAGGCCATGATAGAGGTCTCATGAACTGACCAGTCAATAGAATGATAAACGAGACTTATTGAGGAGGTCAGTAAGCTAGCGACTCATTAATGAAATTCTTTTGGTTTGTTTCCGTAAACTTATACAATATGTGTTCATCAGTTATGATGACATGATAAAAAATTGTTGTGCCGTCAAAATGTCTAATAATTTTGTACTGTCAGGTGGACTATAATTAAACCGAACGCTTTCGTGCGAAACATTTCAATTCTACCACCGATGTGTGTAAATAATAGTGAGTACACGCACGCCTCGAGTTCCAACCTCCCCCAGCAATTATAATATCCTTTTTTTATGAACGTAGCAGCGGTCGCGGTGCGGCTCAGCGTTTTCTATTCGTGGCCAAAACGGAGCGGTGTTCAGTTACATTTGGTAACGATCAATTTGATACCAACCGCCATCGCCACCGAGTGACGCCAGTATATTTAGAACGTCACCCCACGTTGCTGTTTAGCGTGAGATCGTTAAAAAACGTATAAAAGCGATTAGTACCGGGCGAGAGTACAAGCACGTGTGGCCACGGGCAAAATAAAACTAATGGAAATAGTTGCCCCCGGGTGCAACAGATTTTGAACTGCCTGCCGTGTTTTGTTCGGCGAGCCGGCAACGGATATAAATGGCTTTTGTTGATATCGACGAGTTGATGTCAAGACATGTAGGCGAAGGGGCGTACAACAACGGAGAAATAGTCATCGACGTTGTAGCTTTAAATAGTCTAAAATGTTTTTGTTTTGTTTATATAATTTTAACGCAAATTTTGTTGCGAAACAAATTACAAAAACACAATGTTGAAAAAATTTCCACGAGCAGGATTTGAACCTGCACCCTTCTGACATACCGGGTCAGGTGCTCTTCCAATTAAGCTATCGTGGTTCTAACCAGCCCGCCGAAATTATTCACCATTATTTACTTTTTACTTTGAAAGCCAAAGGCACCCATTCAATGTCAACAACTACCGTCATTATATAAACAAAACAAAAACATTTTATAAATAGCTTGCCTACTTCTTAACTGATTTTTAGTATTTGTAAAAATATTATGATCGGGTGTTAATGACGGTAGTTGTGGTAATGAAAGTAATATTTTCAGAATGTAATATTATGCTCACAAAGGGGTAGGCCTACCAACCAAAAACTTATTACCACCCCTTCTTCGCTATGAGGATAACTTGGGACCACGTACGGCTAGCACCGAGTTCAAGCAACGGACGTTTCCTGCTGTATTGATTTCGAAAGGAGATCCAGTTCAATTACTGGATATATAGATAGGAATAACTAAAGTAACGCGATTGCGTCACTAGCGTCACTAGATCAGGCGGACTGTATAGTTGTTGGCTGACTGTCAAAAACAAAAAAGGTTGAATTTTTTAGCAGTCTGGTAGATAAACATTTTTTTTTTTTTTTATACTTAGCACGGCAAATGACTCCACACCACCTGATGTTAAGTGGAAATGGAGTCCAGACGCGAAGACAACTGGTGCAGCGTGAAAACAACGCAGCATCAGTCAACCTCACTCTGCCGGCCCACAAGGTGCTTCTTCACGCCTCGTTTGAAGGACCCCATATCATAGGAGAGAGGGAAAACATGTGCTGGTAGACTATTCCATCTTTTGGAGGTGCGACAAAGAAACGAGTCACCAATTTTCTTTGTGCGCGATGGGATATGTGTGACAGTGAAGCGGTGACACCGGAGAGCAAGAAGGAATTACTATTTGTGTTTTTGAATTAGGGACAATGCATTACTTTTGGCAGCAGTGCTTTTACAAGAAAATCTGGCTACCAATTTGTGCTTCTGTTGTAGGTAAACAGAAACATAACTCCGTATATAAAGGCTCACTCGACACTAGCTCGTTGTTGTTATTAGCTGGAATCTGCAATTTCAATTTATGTCCGTAGAATCTCGTTCCAAATATCACCGGATATCGCCACACATCGATTCTGCTCGATGAATTTATCAGTAATTCCATTGTTTGCACATAAATGTTATAACAAGCATATGCTCCATCTCATTAGCATATCTGAGACAGCAGACAGCGCACGGACAGACGTCTGCAACCGTTGCCAAGTGGCTGAACGGCCAATTAGCCCTCAGTCCTGACGCGTACCAGCTATAATTGATATAGATATCAGCGTAATCCCTGCTAACGGGTCATAGATTATGTGACGGTTCAGGAGAGCAGAGAGTGCATTGGCGTGGCGGCGTGATTTGCAACTACCTACTCGATATTGATTGATAGGTTACAAGCAGTAACGTATTTTAAGTAGCTAGGACTACTACTAGGAAAGTTAGGACTGTCCCAAACGAAATTACTACATCTTTCGCTATTATTATAGAACGTTTATTCCTGATTAATTAACAAAAAATAAATGAACCTTTCAGTGCCTTCATTTGACTGTCCTGATTACATCGCAAACAATTAAATTTTATGGCTTTGCTAACCGTCCGCTTCGTCTATCACAACTAATCTATGGCGGTGGCGCGGAGCCGACTTCTCGCGACTCAAATTAGCGCTTCAGACTGAATTAATTATCGCTCGCCGGTTCGGTGACAACCCTCGTCCGCTTTTAGGGCTGCCCCCGGCGCCGCAGTGTTGATATTGATTGGAAATGGCGGGCGTTGACAACGGGCGGCCACTCGACTCGACATTTACTTTGTGCAGTCTGTTTGGTAACCAAATATTGGAGCATCAGCTGCTGAGTTTTTGCCGTTTCTCAATTTGTCTATGTTTAATTTGACTACAGTGACTGCAACTACAAGTGACTACAAGACTTAAAAATATCTGCTGACTTATTGATCTTTTTCATGAAAGTTTCATAAAATCAATATAGCAAGGTGTCATACCAAAAAAACAGTGTAAAAATAAAAATTTACTATATGGTAAAATTCAAATACAAATTTAAATACAGCAATTTCAATTTTATTGTACCAAAATGTTATTATAATTATGTCGTATGAGGAACGCTATTATTCCGTGACATAAGTTCGAATTTCTTTCAACGGAAGTTCGGGTACAAAAACCCCTGCACTCCACTTTAAAAGTATAGTTTGACAGCCCTGCGGCGTTGACGCTGCCGAGCGCTGCCGTGAAGGACTCTGTTATAGGGGTGGTTTAAGGTCCATTCACGCTTAGCGAACGGGCGCTTTTCACTTTAATTTATTTTGTCACTTAAGTTGACTTAGCTCTTGCAAATAAAACTAGTAGCAGCTGATAAAGTTAATGTCGACAATAAAGTACTACAATATGGAATTATGGATTACTGTTGAGTACAATTCTCCTCATTAACAGTATCTTTTGAGGCCATCTTGCATCTGACGCTATCCAACACATCCATCGGCCATCAATTCATCAATTCTTTGTCGCACCTCCTAAAGATGGAATAGTCTACCAGCACTACCTTTAGTCTACCTTTCCTATGATATGGGGTCCTTCAAACGAGGCGTGAAGAAGCACCTTGTGGGCCGGCAGAGTGAAGTTGACAGGTGTGGAGTCGACAGGTGTGGAGTCATTTGCCGTGCTAAGTATAAAAAAAAATCCATCTAGCAAGCCAGCCCTGCCCATATCTCCTTACTACTTTATAAAAATTATCTACAAACCAATAATAATCTCAGCCCGTTGTTCGTTATGTTATATTATTTAGTTGATATGAAACATATATCAATCTATGTATTCTTTTTGTATTGGTTATTGTTGTGTTGTTAAGGGCAATAAATGTTTCTTACTCTCAATGTTAAACTGTTATCTTAAATAATTATGATATCTTAAACCGTGTTAAAAATGTTAGCTGACTGGTATTGCTTTTTACTGTGACAGTATGATAAACGTTTATTTTGACTGTATTTGTACTTTTAACCCTCAACCAACAAAGTACACTTCCCCGTGAATATCGCAAATTGTGTCAGATTATGCAAATGTTGGATTCAGAATGGGAAATAGTTTACCGGGTCCTGTGAAACGGCCGTCCGCTCCCCCAATCTGACCTTACCTTTACTTGCGTTTGATGTTGTTTGCAAAGCGATAATAATAGTGCGTTTTTTGCTTTTTTTACGGCTGTAGGAAGTGGGATATATTTAAAGGTCATATTAACAGTAAAATGATGATTAAAACCAACATACACACATTATATTTATGTAACTACCGGAGCAATCGCAGCTTTAGTGGATATACATCCTTCACTATTATTCCGTGAAGTAGTGAACCGAAAACGGCTCCCGTTTTCGGTTAAAACTTCTTCTTATAATCAATTTTTTACTTTTTATTTTCAAGTGCTAATTGCTGCACTGAAGCTAAATTAAATATTTATAAAACACAGTGAAAAAATTAAACGCCCACCCGACCCAGCTACCGGGAAGGCTGACGTAAGCGCTGAATTTTTGTCACTGCTTTTTAATTTTTGAGTGCTTGCCTCCAATCACTCCAACAGGTATTTCTAATTAAAAATATTTTAAGCCATTGTATAACTTGGTAACGGCAAATGATTTTGTAAATGTCGTTACTCTTCTATTAAAGCTGTGGAGTCTCTAGCGCCCATTCTTCTATACAGCTAAAAAAATAGACGTCCTGAATGGGTAGTAAGTAAAAAAATTTTTGGACGTTCGAAAGCACTTTTTTAAAGTTTATTTGAATAAAAAAAAATACTTTGACTTTGAATGATTAAATCACTCACAAAACTTTTATCTAACGAATATATTATGTTTGTTTCAGGTAAATATTTTCGAGAACAAGTACCATCGATGCCTGCAGTTGGTCTGTCTACGATTTCAATATGCTTAGCATGTTAACACAAAAACTTAAATTTAATATACCTACTTTATTATGAAATCTATAGCTACTTGTATATATAATCTTCCGAGTGACGCCGTGACGTCCGAGTCGGTCTAGACGTTGAATAGCATAGGGTTAATTGGATTGTAAGCCTATCACATTTGCTACATGGGATGCGTTACCATAGGAAACAGAAACTCGGTTAGACCACGCTCGCTCATGCGGCTGTCTGACGCCCAGCTATCTCGAAACCAATGAAACCTGATATTTTGGAAATAATACAACCTTACAATTACCAACGTTCATAGAAATGCGGTAATGGAATTCACTAGTCTTGTAAAGGGTTGTTCTTTTGCATGAAAGATAATAGAAAGGGAAGGTATATGTACAATATGTAAACAAAGAAATAAATATGTACTAGCTGCGGATCGTGCTCAATGCCGTGCACTTGGCCAAACCAGGCCTATATCAAGCAGTGGACTTGTATAGGCTGATGTTGATGGTGATAATGATGATGAAGTGAAGTATGTACTAAATAAGACTAGGCTATATTTACAGTTTCTGCTATTTTGATTTTTTGTATTCTGCCACAGTCGCACCACTAAACCTTTGTTTAGTACTTTTACCATTGTATCTTCCCACGCTGTAAAATGTCAAGTATCACCAATATCTCCAGGCACAGCGCCCGCAACATCTCATGACATTCGTGTTGCAACGCATGAGTCACGCACGCATCAGGCAGAGGTCAATTGGACTGCGCCGCTCGACCCCAGCCGCTGTTCTAATAGTAAAGTGCAAGTCGACATCACAATAGTGACGCAATGACAACGCTAATACGAAGGACTCTATCCTTACTAGGAGAGCACTACACACTCAGATGACACTTCACATTCAAACTAAATTAAATAGACGTAGACGCTGCTTGATACATAAAAACAGCTTACACACCAGCACACCAGCACACCAGCACCAGGTACAGACATATAGTTAGACGCTTTTTCCCTCTCCCATGACACGGTAAACCAAATCCGAGATCGTAGTCTACAGAGGCGTCCTGGTTTCTTCGTTCTCGATATCCGCTAGAATGCCTAAAGAAACTAGTCATGTAAAGGGACGCTCTCGTGAAGCCTAGCCATAGAAAAGCCCCAGTAAGCTGCGTAGGGCGAAAACAGCAAATTATCAAAATAATACCTACTATTCTATCGTAAGGAATATATTAGTGAACAGCATGCACGCCGGCGCGGGGTCAACTGGCCTCCGCGGGACAACTGGGGTCAATTGAAACGGACGCCGGTGCACTGTGACACGGCCTTTATTTACTCCGCTAATTGTGTTTGATAGTCACGCTCTTATTTACTGGTACTCGGTTGCGTCATCGTCATTTTAGTTGACGGCTCGTGGTTCTTGCTATTTTGAATAGACGCACTCTCATGTTTTGTGAAGTTTACCCTAACATTACATATTGATGTTATGAAATATTTTATAAAGGGGTGTCTGTTACCTACCACGCACCCTGCAATGATTTGTCTTAGGCTAATATAAAGTTACAAATACGTTATACTATAAAATAGCGTCTCATTGACTTGATTGTTTCCTTGCGTTGACCTACTCGTTCATTGCAGAAGTATATACATGGTAAAAGTTACTTAAATATCACGATCGTTACATTATTTTTTTTATTTTATTTATTTATTATCGGAATCAAAGCATACATTATTTTTATGATATGGGATACTAGTTAAACCTCTTGGGTTTGTGTGTAGTACCTAACAATAGTATTCATCCACGTTATCATAGATAAAGTAACCAAATACATTCATAATTTATAATTCTAAGAATCGACAATGTTCTGACAGTACGATCACATTTCCGAACACAACACAGAATTATTATTTTAAAACTGACAAAAAATAACTTTTTAATTTGTATTTAATATTGTGTTTAGTAATTGCATTACGCGTGTAAAGAATTAAACCTGCGAAAGAATATATAATGATATTCTTTTGGCATTGTCCTAAAATACAAATCATACGATTAATTACAACATAAAATTTGGTGTGTCTATTCGTCATTGTCATAGATTCTCCGAATATTTATATCTAACTAAAAAACCGTACATAATGCGCTCTACATAGTAGCAATTCGTCTACAAGTGGCGTAACGACAAATGTCACCGTCCCTTAGCAGGCGCAATAAGTGAGTACAAACGGCTCGCGGGGGTCAGGTCCATCAGGCAGGTCAACTGGCGGGTCACAAGTCGCGGCGGCGGCGCGCCAGTCTATGGGACAAAGCTGTTTGTTTATACTGTGCACATACTATCTAGACGTTGTCGTTATTGAAATGCAGCTAATGTTTCAATTGTTTCATCATCATTATCATGTCAGCCAAAAGAAGTCCACTGCTGGACGAAAGCTCCACAACGACCGGTTCTGTGCAGGATCCATTACTTAACTATAAAGTAATAAAAATTGTATTTAGCTTTTTTCGACATACTGCTGATGAGTATAGGCGAACCCCTCCCGTAAACCCTTTCGCTCCTCTCGATCTTTGACGTTTGCCTACTATCCATATATAAAGGCAGTCATCCCCCGACACGGTCAGTGCGACCCGAGGCCGGACCTTTAATGGTGCCCTCGGGTTTTTCGGGTTTACACCAATTAAATGCATTGACGCAGTTTAATGCGTTCCGCTTGGCGTGTTCACCACGCATGTTTGTTGACACGGGCGACCACCCCACATGTTGTTCACGTCCCTTCACATAAAAGTTGACTACCAAGAGTACCAAGTTATTAAACTGCGCCCCTTATTAAAAGCGAACAAAAAGCCACAGGGAATTTATAGTCGCACAACCCAGTACAAAATAGGCCAATGAACATCAAGAGGCAAAGTTGGTCCCTGAATAAAACATAAGAGTCAAGATTTTAAAGAAAATATTTAGTACATGACTTACAGTCAGCCCGTGACCACCAAACGTCGACGTCGGACAACTCTGTTCAAACGTCGCATCGTCGGGTATAAAAAGTTATGCCTAAGGTAACTAAATTAATTAGTTTGCGATAAATAAACTCGATAGCTCAATTGGAAGAGCACCTGACCCGGTATGTCAGAAGGGTGCAGGTTCAAGGTGCAGGTTCAAATCCTGCTCGTGGAAATTTTTTCAACATTGTGTTTTTGTAATAAATAAACTGTTTAATACCTTTATAAAAAGGAAACGCGAAAATTTGAAATTACGTTTTTAAAATCCAACCGATATGATGATGGTGATCTTCAAATTCTTTAATCATCTTGAAGGTTCTTCGTCAGCTTCGTATATCTTCTTGCCGATGTTTGGTAATATGTGTATAATCCCGAATTCTTTTTAGACTATAAGGCTGACGGCCAATGTAACAGGTGGGCCTAGAATTTACCTTTGTGACAAACAACCCCATATCTCGGCTTGTGGTGCTTTTCAGGCATGTCCACAATTTTCCGGGACCTTATCTACCATATTCGGGATTATACTAGTATTACCACATTCTGTATACACTATGATATAAATAGTGACAGTATGGCTTGCCAGATCCCCGTGCGATATTGCGATAACAGAATCTTTTGTAACCGTTCCCGCGGGAACTCCCGGCATTTTGTGACTCGGAACCGAAACCTTTTCGCGGGCGGGCCCGTGCACCATGCGGCCCAATTCATGACGGGGCGTTAAAAACGTCGCCCGGAAGTGGACTATTTGTCAGCTGGCGGTATAATTGAGACCACCAGCCGGCCCTCGAAATTAATCGCTTTAGTGGGTCGCTGCTACCATAAAATAAGGGTACCTACAGAAGGTGATGATGTCAACCTTGCCGATTTCGGGTACGGCGACTCGCTTCTGTGGTTTGAGTTATTTGAGCCTATATGGCGTGCTCTTACATGACTGATATACTCAATTTTTGCAGTCAACATACGTATGTTGACTGCAAAAATTGTGCAAATTGTGCAAAAAGTGCACGTGCACAGTGAGGGCACGTCAGGGCGCCATTGGTGTAGTTGTAGTGTATATTAGAAGGCGGGCGGCTCTTGAAGTTAAGCAGAAGGTAAGGTTCATACAAACGCGCTGAAGCAACGCACACATAGACAACCTCTCACGGACACGGAATCGCGCAGCTTCTGCGCTTGGACTGTTCCGAGATTCGTGTCCGTGAGAGGGTCTGTGTGTGCTCGGGTGCGGTAGGTGTTAAGCTTACCTTCTGGGGGTCTCCATATTTTGTGCTGCTACGGAGAACGTTGGGGAACGCATTGAACGGCTGGGGTTCAGTGCTGCACTCAAACACTACACATACATTCAATTGTGTCGGGTGCCCGATTTGTACGTTCTGTAGGATTTAGTAGATGACAAGGGCACGCTTGTGTTGATGTCATTATATCTCTTGAAACCCTTTTAGGACGTTCGGCTATTGGGGATTAGGAACCTTTCGTTTCTTGCTGCTTCTAAAATCTGGTTACGGTGTAATGACAATAAAAGCAATCTCTTACCAAAAAAATATCACACACTTGCACACAAGCGTAAGGCGAATGGGTCGGCACTCGGATTGAATGAGATAAGTCTTGGTACTCGTGGTTCATTCTCCAGAGCTCCGTTAGACTTCAGAGTTGGCTAGTGGTTAGGTGCTCTAACCATCTTATCGGAATATAGTCGAAGTCAAAGTCAAACTCCTCAGGAGTTGAGAATTCCTGTTGAAGTGCGCTTTCATTTTCGACCTTATCATCACTATACGTATAGATCAGAGAAATATGATAAACAATGATGCGTGCGCGTGAACTGAGCCGTCTCGGTGCGTGCTAGTAATTACTATAGCGGCTAACGAGCGCGCCTTTTGTATACAACTGAGTGCGAACACCGTTTGGGGGAGCGATCGGCCTTTGCCGCTATAGGGTGGAATTGTTTGCTATATTATTACGGGGACAGAAAAATTGTACACACGCCAGCACATCAGGCTACCACAAACTGTCAAATTTCCTCAATAGACTTTGAACTTTATGTCTAAGTTGTATGGTTGAAAATGTATTGAAGAAATTTGTCAGTTTTGAATGGGTTGATGTGTACAACCGCATAGAGTGGCTCCAGTGTTCGTCAGGAACCGGTGATCGACATTTGTTCCTTTGATCATTAAAAATACGGGTCAGCAACTGATTTTAGTTTTATCAACAATTAAATACAGGCTATCTGGTCCTATCTGTCATCCCGTAAAATAAATTTTAAGTATTCTAAGTACCTACACCCAGGCAACTTTTTTTCGAATATGTGTAGACTTTCGACCCTCTTTAGCTTTATTATGTGTATAGATAGATTTAAAAACGAAGCGACGTTTTATATAAAGACTAGGAATTTATAATCCGGTGTTCATGTCAATTATCATCAGTGTCCGATTCATAGCATTTCATGGACCCATCTTACAAATTAACTTCAAGACGAATATTTACATTTTATATTGTAATTAGAGAGAATGCTACGCAATAGAATATTAAATAAAAGATTATAAGTAATGTGAGCGAAAACACCACCAAAGAATCTCGCAAAGGTCCCAAACTTCAGGCGCCAATGAAAAGTCTAAGCAGTCCTAGCTCTACGATATTGAATTGTTACTTAAATTCGGTAACTTTTCCATTAAACAAATAATAACTTAAAACCGTGCGCGGCTGTCACCGTAATTCCCGGGACGCGGATGTGCGGCCGCCGCGCTCCCATCATTACGGCGCTTTGTAATTACAGTCACGCCCCACGAACCATTCGCTGCGAGCCAGGGATGCCACCCTTTTAAAGGAAAAACAACATACGCAAACAACGAAGGGGTACCTACGTTGAGTGTAGCGTCACCGTATCATCATCGGTTCAGTTTTAAGTGTTATTTAAATCATAATATATTTTTCATTTGGCTTTTAATTCCTCTCGCTTTGATTTCCTCTTTGTACTATTTAAGATGACCTTAATGTCTCTCACCGCTGAGGTTAACAAAACAATTGTCAAACAATCTTAAGTGACGTTCGGCTCATAAAAAACACATGCCATGTTTTACATTCGATGCAAAAAAAAATTTGTTCAGTTTTAAAAGTGATAATTTTCTACTTGTTTGACAACCCTACGACCCATGCGTGGTTGACACTTGAAAAATATGTTTAACGTGACGTGTAGATGTCGGCGATAACGCAACGTTACGCCTCGTGAATCGTAATATTAAGAATAACAAACTTTAAGTGACGCCGTATGTCCCCTTTTCATTAATTGATTAAAAACAAACTTTAAAAAATTGTTCTGTTTACGGATAATACTCGATGAAAGAGCCTGCCTAAATTAGTTTTATTTCTAAGGTAATTTATGAAAACTGGCTAAACCTATTCTCCTTCTTTCCAGGTGCGAGCGCGAACAAGATCGCGAAGCGAACAGAGCTCGCGCCAAACAAGGGTGGGCCGTTCGCGGCGGCGCTGCGAACGCTCGCCAAGAACGCCGGCCCCGAAGCCAAAGACGGTGAGTCTTTGACGCTGCGTCTCCTGCTGGCACAAGGATGGGTAGCACATGGCTTTGAGACTTTAGATAGTTTTATAGATGAGTATTTTCAAGTTCAGTGTGATTTAAAAAAGTCAAATATATTTTGAAGGTTCTCTAAAAATATCTGTTTTTAGATTTGCATAATAATTTCAGCTTACTTTAAAAAAGAGTAGTTTACCAGTATCTAACTATATAGGACCGTTTCTTCTTAGTAGATGATCTACTGAGATAAAATCCTTGATAATTATTTTTGTTACAATGACTTCATAAAACGTAGCATGGTGGTGACTTTATTTAAAAATATTGAACAACAATTGTTTTTTAATTTTAATAAACAGTTACATAATACTGCTTTATTTACTAAACAAATCATTTTATGTCTTAAAGAAATACGGATTATTAAATTCACACTGAATAAACTGAAATATACACATATTATTGAAATTGTAAGCAATACCAAATTGGTTCTCGGTATTGAAATCTGTTACCCATCCTTCAAGCCATATCCCGTTTTCTTTTATTTTAACTTTTTATTTTTACATTTAAGTGCTAACACTTGTTAAGTTTTAATGTCCATACAGATTCAAATCGAATATATATTTCGCCATAATATAATTATGTATTATTGTGATGGTTGACCAAAGTGAGTATGTCTGTGAAGAAAATATCACTTTAGTTAATCTTTAGTTGAATTTGTAAGTAGTTTTTCTAATATATAAAAACAGGTAAATGTATGTTGGATCACTTGTGTGTCCGATAAATAAATTTAACAATCTTGTGAACTTACGGTGTTACATAATATCTTATCTATAGATAATATGTAGTTAATACAGTTTTCTTTATATGTAAAAGCTACTGTTTTGCCAACCAAGCTTTCTCCCGGTCCGTCCAGCCTATTGCGACCGAATTACTCTTAAATCTTACATAACGAATTTGCTGTGATATGTAATAACTCTGGCTTTGTTTCCTTCAACATAGACAGTACTTGCTTTTTACCTAATTCACCTTTAGCTGTCCAATTCGTGTTACTGTTTTTGTCTAGTTTAATAATAATATTAATTTATCAGTGATTCAGTCGCATAAACAGCATCAAAGGTTTATTTTGTGAATTTTATTTCAAAAGTCATAGAAAGCAAATCTAAATCGTAGCTGTCAAAAATGTGTATCCGCTTTTATTTACGATGAGCGTACCGCATGGTCATTTAAAAAAATCACTAGCCATCATGAAAAGCTTGTATTGTAAAGTTTCGAGTTTATTTGCTCGAAGGACCATACTTTGAATTATCCGGCTCGAAGGACAAGCTGAAAAGATGGACGGACCGCACGCCTCCTTGCTCGTGCCACAAAAATAGGAGACTGCAGACGGTAAGCTTCACACAAACGCGCCATAGACAACCTATCACGGACACGAAATCTCTCATCAGCTCGCAACAGTCCCAGCACAATTGTTGCTAGATTCCGTGTCCGTGAGAGGTTGTCGTTTATATGAAGCTTACCTTCTACAGTTTTCTTATTTTGTACACGTGTTCTCGTGCGAGTGGGGAGGCGGGTTGAAGGGGGAGGTTGTGTGTTCGCGCTGACTGGCGAGTGTGCAGGCGCGGCGCCTGCCAGCGAGCACAAAGACAAGCCGCCGCCCGCCAAGCGAGCCTCGCCGCACCACCTGCCCACCAGCGGGTTCCAGCCCTACCGACCTGACGACAGGTAAGCACCGTTGTAGTTTCATTCATATCGTTCAGGCGCCAGGCGTCTACTTATCAAATAGCCATTTTTTTATTCTGATTACTTCGCAACAAGCCTACTTAACAAACAGTCTATTTCGCATTTAGCCTACTCTCAAACGGACTACTTCGCAGGCTGACAATCAAATAGAAAAAAATCATCACCAGCTCATTTTTGTCCCCACTGCTGGGGCACGAGCCTTCCCTATGGACGTATAGGGAGTACGGGCTTATAAACTACCACGTTCGCCCATTGTGAATTGGTGGTTGTCAACGACTGCTAATGCAGCCGGGACCAACGGCTTTGCGTGCGTTCCGAATCACGGGTACGCAGACATGCGTGATATGCAGACAAGAAACACTTATGAAATAAAGAAAACAAACGTCGATATTGAGTGACCCCTGCATACTTGTAGTGCCTTTTTCAATGCCCACAGACATAATAGACGGCATCTACAATAGATTAAAAAAATGTACAAATATCAAGGATGAGTACAGGCAAGGCTAATCTTCATATCGGTAGCATTTTTTGCTTCTTTCCATATTAATCATATTATTTGTAGTGAGAAAAGGTTTTTCGTAAGCCGGTCGTGTAGTAAATTCAGTGTAATAAGCTATATAAGGTTGTATGTGATCACCGGCCGTAATATTCAACTTTGTACAGGTTTACTTTGAAGAATCCAACACGGTCAACTACCCTATTAATTCCGCCCCAAAAATCACTTTGTCTTAGTTCGATAGTTACTATAAATAATGGCTAAATAGTACATTATGATATTTTATGTTACTATGCCTGTAAACGAGCATACGGCCCGCCTGATGAAAAACTCACAGTCTGTGAGTTTTTCATCAGGCGGGCCGTCACAGCACAGCAGTCCGTGAACGCTCGTGACGTGATGGGGTATAACGCACGCGTAGCTAACCCTTAAGCTTCATTTCTTATGCCTCTATACTGTGTAATTTTAGTGCTATCACTTTTATGTTTTCGCCAACTGGACACACTATTTTTTTTTTTTTTTTCGAAAATGGGTACAATCAGGTTAAAAACAGCTATGCAAAATGATACAGCTTGGCAGCAACTCACTCAAATTATGGGCAAGGTTAACACCAGAGAAAAATAGAAAGATACAAAAAAATGCAGTACTCCAACATCTATTAATGAAAAATCAACCCCTCCCCCCCCCACGATATTCACTTCCCCAAAGATTTATTGTAAAGATTACAAGCTAACAATGGCATTACTCTGCTCGTCAGATTGACGCACCCGGCGGCGGCGTCGTTCCCCCTGCTGGAGCCGGCGGCGTACTCGCCGTACGCGCACCCCGGCCTCTACTCCAGCGCCGCGCTCCAATACAGGTAACTGACGCGTTCCAATCCAGTAAGGGACAAGGACACGCTTGTCATGCCATTCCATCTAGAAACACTCTTAGGATCCAGGTAGCTAACTCGTTGCGATCCGAACGCCCCGAGGAATCTAGTAGGGGACGGGAACGAGCTGGCGGGATGCCATCCCCTCTGGAAACTCACTGACGATACAGGTAACTAAGTCGTTGCGATCCAAACGCCTCGGGGAATCTAGTAAGGGATGGTGACACGCACACGTGATGCCATCCCCTCTAAAAACACTGAGGATACAGGTAACTAACTCGTTCCAATTTGAACGCCTCGGGAAATCTAGTAGGGGACAGGAACGAGCTGGCGTGATGCCATCCCCTCTAAAAGCTCACTAAGGATACGGGTAACTAACTCGTTCCAATCTGAACGCCTCGGGGAATCTTGTAGGGAACGGGAACGAGCTGGCGTGATGCCATCCCCTCTAGAAGCTCACTCAGGATACAGGTAACCAACTCGTTCCAATCTGAACGCCTCGGGGAATCTAGTAAGGGACAGGAACGAGCTGGCGTGATGCCATCCCCTCTAGAAGCTCACTCAGGATACAGGTAACAAACTCGTCGCGATCCGAACGCCTCGGGGAATCTAGTAGGGGACGGTGACACGCTGCGTGATGCCATCCCCTCTAAAAACCCACTGAGGATACAGGTAACTAACTCGTTCCAATCTGAACGCCTCGGGGATTCTAGTAGGGGACGGGAACGAGCTGGCTTGATGCCATCCCCTCTAGAATCTGAGGATGTTCGATCACCACGTCTTAAGAAACCCTTTAAAATATTTCGACGCCCCCATAAGTTTATAAATTCCAAAGGCGGCCTACAGTATTGTCTTTCCAAAAAAGGCACTTAATCACCAAGACACCAGGGATCTTTTTATGTGTGTTTTAAATCCTTGAGGATGATTGCGTCGACAATAAAGCGAAGTAGAAGAAGACAAAATGTTTTTAATTTGTTTTTTATATAATTTTAACGCAAATTTTGTTGCGAAAACAAATTACAAAAACACAATGTTGAAAAAATTTCCACGAGCAGGATTTGAACCTGCACCCTTCTGTTTTTCAAATCCTGCTCGTGGAAATTTTTTCAACATTGTGTTTTTGTAAATAGAAGAAGACAGTTAAGCAGGCTGACCCCACCACTAGGTGAGAACTATGGTTCAGTAGGAGAGAGATAAGTAACGATAAGGATAAAACGGTAAGCGTATTCCACCCGGAATCCTTAACTACTAAGTTATGTTTTTATCTCTATCATTAGTCCCTTGTTGGGCTTTTGCCTTCCTTCCTTACAATAATTTCTAGAAAATAACGTAAAGCTGAAATTGCAGGTAGTTTTGCCCTACTCCTTGTCATGACTTGGGCTAGAGACAACATCTCTCAAGATTATGGAATACGGGTGTTTACGTAGATTAAGTCGTGATCAGTTTTAGTGTCGTAGTATGTGTATTAAGCACATATTTTTTATCGTTGCCAGGCTAGCGGCGGAGGAGCAGATGTACCTGGAGCGGGTGTTCCGAAGCGGCGTGGGCGTCGGCTGGCTGCCCCCGTACGCGCTGTACCCGCCGCTGGCGCCGCCTCTGCCGCTGGTACCCCACGCGCACGCGCACGCGCACTCCCCCGCGCACGCGCACGCGGCACAAGCGCACGCGGCGCAGGCGCATGCGGCGCAAGCTCATGCGCACGCGGCGCAAGCGCAGGCGCACGACGAGCGGGAGAAGGAGATCGCGATGCAGCGGGAGAGGGAGCGCGAAAGAGAGCGGGAGAGAGAGAGGTGAGCTAACTTTTTTGCTAGTGCAATAAGTATTTATTTACACAGGCAGCGGTTAGATAGTTTTGTTTTGAAAGGACCCAAAAAAAATCACAAAGCGTATTATCATCATTCAGTCTCATTTTAATGCGAAATACAGTGAAAACTCGACAGATAATTAGGAAATTGATTACATGTAAATATTGTTAACACTAGAGCGCACGCGCCTCCGTTTGGTACGTGAAAGCACGCGTGGGGGACAGATGTACCCCATTACTGAGATAGCAGGTTATTCCTTTGTATTGTGTTTTAAATAAAATAAAATTATTATAAGTATAAAAAGGAAATTAATCAAATTAGTTTTACAACAAGAATGTAACACAATTGTTATTTTATATAAAAAAAAAAAAACAAAAAAAAAATTACACTTATTTCAATATATTTGGATTATGAGCATATTTGTGTGTACAAAAAAAAGAAATTAGTACATTATAATTGACTTCGATGACAGTCTGGACACATCATCACCTTATGATTACTATAAATCCATTTGGAACAAAGTATACAGGCTTTCCGAGTGCAGCGAACCCTGCGTCGACTGCAAAACTCACATCTGCCTTTTCCACTTCTTCTAGGTATATTTTGATGTGATGTAGCTTCAGATATACCTAAAAGGAGCTAGCTCACCCTTGAGTTTTATTTTCTTTGGCATATTCTCCTTAGATATTATTAGAGGTTATATATAGGAAATAAACGCAAAAATATGATTTAGAAAATTAATAGTCACCCCAGAAAATGTTGATAATATCCACAAAAAAACTTCCACGATCATGACGCCCCAAGCGACTTTAAATACTCACAGCGCAAGCGACAGTGTCGTGCAAGTGCCGGCAGACTACTAAACACATACATTAGTTAATGAGTGAAGCTTATCTAGACGCTCAAGGTCAAACAAATGCAATTCGTCAAGTTATTCAAAAAAACCAAACACTGGGGTACTTATGACCCCACGCGTGCGCTCTAGTGTTAAACAAAGATTTTTTAAATAAAATAATAATATTAACAATTATCGAATACATTATGATAACGATAAATTCATATTGCATTTCTTAATAAGATGATTCTTATTTAGGTTTTCATATTTCGATTTATAAAGTTCATTATGCCATAATATGACGCTAATTTAGAATTAATTGTGTAAGATAAAGATCTATTTGGCATTAAAAAAATAACCCACCATAATAACGTTTCGTTAGTTTAAAATGTATTACCGAATGAAAACATAAGCCCGTTCGGTTTGCAGGTTGACGATAATCCACGATACATTCGTGTCAACTTGCAGAGAGCGCGAGCGGGAGCAGCGCGAGAAGGAGCAGCGCGACCGCGAGCGAGCGCAGCGGGACAAGGAGCAGCGCGCTCGCGAGCAGCTGCGCGACGAGCACCGCGCGCTGCTACACGCGCACCTGGCGCCGTACCGCGCGCTGCCGCCGCTGCTGTACCGCCCCTACCGCCCCTACGCGCCCTACGACCCGCGCCACGCGCCCGACGCGCCCGCGCCCGCCCCCGCCGCCCCCGCGCCCGCCCCCGCCGCCCCCGACGCCAAGGAGGAGCCCCGAGGTGAGGAGCCGCCCGCGCCCGCGCCCGCGCCCGCGCCCGCCCCCGCGCCCGCGCCCGCGCCCGTCTGACCCGCCGGCAACGGGGTTTGCACCTCCGCTTAACGAACGCCCGCCCGCTCGCCACGGTTGCAACAGCGAGCTTTGTCACGCGCCCATCACTCCAATCTCAATCCGAAGCCTTCAAACAATCTAGTAGGGAAAAGGGCATGTCCGACGCCTTACATACGTACATATAATCACGATTGTCTCCCATAGGGGTAGGCGGAGACCACTTCCTGCCACTTGCTACGTTTTACATACGTAGTGTTTCACACACCTCTAGAAACCCTCTGAAGGGGTTTTAATTTTAAATTTTTTTGCTCTTCTAAAAAAAGTCCAATGACGTCCGGTGGCACCGCTAAGGCCGTATGAAGCTATAAGCAAACTCCAAAAAAATATTTTTCCCCTTTAGCTCTCGCAAGCGTTCCCCTTTACACGCTTCAGACGACTCTGTTGCAGTCGCTTTAACCTCCCCTAGAAATGAGATCGATTTCTCCAGTATCGATTTATTCGGTATTGACTTCTCCACAGTGTTGTTCGACTGTGTTGACTCGAGCGAGTCGGAAGTCCCCGCCGGCCCCGCAGTTGTATATGACTGTGACGACGGTCTGTCGAAACGATGACCGCTTAATATATTTTTTCTGTGTTATCCGACACATCTGTATAATATAGATCCGACTTTGGAGCGACCAATGCATATACTCCGTTACCGTAGTGTAGTATATCCTCGAAGACTTAATCCTGATTGTAGACGACGTCGTGTGACCACCGAATCTAAAATGAGAAGACTGCAAAAGGCAAGCTTCATACAAACGCACTCGAGCAACGCAAACATAGACAACCTCTCACGAACACGGAATCTCGGACTGTTCCGAGATCTGTGTCTGTCTGCAAGGGCTCGATGTGTGAGTAGTGATGTACAAACCTTGAGGCGTCGAGTTCTACTTTTGAAGCCTCGAGGCGGATTGGCAGGGCTCGGTAGGGCTCATAGACCCGAGCCTAGCCAAGACGCAAGCTCTCTAAGCCACGCCTTGAGGCTTCAAAAGAGTTCAAGCTTTCAAAAGAACTCGAGTCTTTAAATGAACTCGAGCCTTCAATAAAAACTCAACTTTTTGTTTATCACTTTAATATCTCTGTTAGTTATAATATAGTTTGTGGTGTACAAGATTCGAGTGCTTTGAATCTTGAGTCCTTTTACTTAGGGCTCGGAGTCGTTTACAGTACTCGACTCTTTTGAGGACTTGAAAATTAAAACTCAAAAAGGTGAATGTCTTATGTCACAACGCGCGCCGTAGATGCTTAAGCTATTATGCTTTACCTCTACTTATCCTATTCATCAGCAGTCCATCACAACTAGAGCACAGGAAAATAATAAAGCGCTGAGAAAGATTCGAGTCCTGAAAAAGCCTCGAGATCGATCGAGATCTTAAAAAGGCTCGAGCACTCAAAAAGGCTCGAGCTCTCAAAAAGACTTCCGAGTCGTCGAGCTTCATACGAACGAGGCGAGCCTTGTAAACGACAACGAGCTCTAGGCAAAAGGACTCGGAGGCCTCGAGCCTTGTACATCACTATGTGTGAGTTGCTCGAGCGCGGTATGTATTAAGCTTATTACTTTCTGGGTTTACTAATTTTGCGACCTCCCGCTCCTCCCGATCCCAACCTCGACCAAATATCGCGGGCGTGCCTACAGGACGAATATCATTAAGTTATACAATAGTTGCTGCAAACTTCGACTCAGTCGCGAAACTCGAATCTAATCTGTCCGCGAAACAAATGTAATTATCGCTAACTGTCTATTAAACTGTCTCGCTGTCTTGTTCTATTCGAATCTATCGAAAACGGCTGTCGTGACTGAGTCGAGGTGTCTATAAATGTAAGTGGACTTGTAAATGTATCGTTATCTCTTTCGGGCGTTGCAATATTGTATGCGATCCCGGGCGAACGACTAATGTTCCTACTGTAATGATTGTAACCGCAGCGCGGCGGCGACGCCCGACGCTTCACGACGATCCACGAGCGCGCCGTCGGATCGCATGCGCCGACACGAGGTGTAAAAGTCTCATTTGCAATGTGATCGAGTATTAATCGACGGGTAAAATTAAGACTAATGAATACTTTAATGTATTGTATTTTTTTATTTGATGTTTGTTATAAATATTGTATAATGCTTGTGTAAATCGGAATATGTGTTAAATCGGTCGGTTGGAGTAGCAATCAATAGTTTTATGAACATACTATTATTGGTATAAAATACGCAGTTATATTATTGATTGGTACTGCGCCGGCTATAGTGAAGCGTCGGCGGCGTGGCGGCGCGCGGACCAACCAAATGCTAGAGTAACCGATCAAAGGGTCGCGGTCTGCCTGGCGCAGACGTGTAGATAGGACTCGCCGATATTTAATGAACTGTAATAATTAGATGTAACGAGCGCGGCGGCGCGGAGCTGTCACCTTGTATAGAGGGCCGCGCCGCCGCGACAATGTTAAACGCTCGCTCGGGGCTTCATATCCACGAGGACCCGCCCCCTCTCCCCTCTCCCCTCTTCCCCTTCCGCGTCTGCGTGCGATCCTCCCCGCTACTGCGTTTGTGATAAGACTCGATGTCCCCTGCAGTATTCGAGCCCCGAGCGAGCGCGACTGCGAACTTAATCGAACATGTGTAAATCGAGTTAAAATATTAAAATTAAAAAAAAAACAAATATCGAAATTTTATAACAAGAAAACCTCTTTATACGTTAACTTAGATAGTTATTGATTAATTTCTAGCTTTTAATAGGTGTTCAATATTTTTCAAGTTTTTCATTTCGTTTTATTATCGCGCGCAGCATTTAACGGGCAGAGCGCCCGAGTGTCAGTGTAAATATTATATTTAATAGTTAGATACGATATGGACAATACCTAACAAGTGGAAAAACAATGATTTTATTGAAATACACTCGATGGAATGAAGTTGCATGCCGTAGTGATTTTATTGTGTTGTCCCTCCCCCCGCTGCCGCTAGCATGTAGTTAGTTGTTGGTGTGGCTGCACAGGTGGCGCCGCCGCTCCACTGTCGACATTGTATACCTTATTGTCATTGATATAAGGCTCATATAATGTCTTAAAGTGTATATTCGGGAAGATTTTTTATACGATTTTTGAGTTTGAACAACTTTGTAAAAGGATTTAAACACGTTGTAGTTTTAAACCCTCCATAGAAAAGGGGGATTTGCTGACCGATTTGGTGTGTTTGGACGAAGTAGTGCAATTTCGTGTATGGAACATCGTATGAAAGTTTGGACGGTGATTTTAAAATAGTTTTGTATATATCATGAAACGACAGCGTGCTGTTCAAAAGTTATGTTTAAAGGACAAATTTATCATAGTACCACAAATCAGAGTATCGATCGATCAATGGTCTTTAGACAAGTCATCAAAAGTGAACCACGATACCACGATAGCTCAATTGGAAGAGCACCTGACCCGGTATGGTATGTCAGAAGGGTGCAGGTTCAAATCCTGCTCGTAGAAATTTTTTCAACATTTGTGTTTTTGTAATTTGTTTCGCAACAAAATTTGCGTTAAAATTATATAAACAAAACAAAAACATTTCATCAAAAGTGGCTTAGCGTTTCTATTTGTTCAAAAGTATCTGGATAATTGGATTTAAAATCGTCCTCAATTAAATAATGAGAAGGTGCACTTTTGACTAAAGATAGTTTGCTTTATTTTTCATGTAAACGTATTGAAAATATTTGAAAGTTTACCTTAGTAGGATCGGATTTCGTTTTAATGATCAGATTCAGTTTTGTTAAGTCAGAAGAAGTCAACCTTGAAATAGGACCACGCTTGCGTGATGCCGTATTCTTTAGAAACCCCTTAAGGGGGTTTTGATCAAACAGCTTGACGAACCCCTTTAAGTTTCTAAACGCCAAAATACGGTTGTGCTGATAAGGACACACGCGGCTAAAAGCAATCTCTTAAAAAAAATCCATTGATGATTGAGACATGAGATTCGTACTACAACATAAAAAAAATATTGCTTTTGTAGGAGTAAGCTCTAGGTCATCTACATAATAGATGAAAGAATAATATCTTGAATGAAATCACTAGAAATAAATAATTTATATAGATTTTGGTTTGATTGGACGATCAACAAACAGAGCAAAAAACTGTTGAGTATTAATTTTGTGTACCTAAACATGACAGCTCACCGATACTCGTTCCGAATAGAAACAAATAAGAATAACCCTGCTTATTAGGTCAATCAAGAATGAAAGTCGTAGGAAATAAAACGCAAAGCGTTGAGTCATTAGCGCGGCAAACATTAACTCACCTCGTTAGACGCAGGAGGCGGTGTATCAATGCCATACAAATTTTCGTTTTCGTTATCGTGATCTAATGGAGAATAAATAAAAATAGCATAAGGCACTCGAAAAAGCAAAATGCAACCTATTTTACAAGCTTTTTTTAGTAGATAACCAATTTAAAAGAAAATATATGCCAAGGGTTATGTTTAATTATGCCAGTGGCGCCTCTAGTGACAAAACGTTGCACGATTCCATTCGTAGGAACATAGATGAGTCAAGTCAGGTCTGTATGTGACCCCTGTGGTACGTTTTGCAGGATATAGTTTTTTTTTAATTTTTAAATTGGTTTCATACATTTAGGTATATGACCTAGAACATAAGGAAACAAAAATGGCACTTGAAGTAAAAGATACATTATTTATTTGAGACATCTTAACGTAGAGGTCAAAAAGGAAGATTTATTGTTTACCTGGACTAGTACACCGCAATCTATTTTTCATTGGTTTTCTTATAGCAATTATATAAGGTTTAAATTATGGTTAATTAAGCTACAAAAACACAATGTTGAAAAAATCTCCACGAGCAAGATTTGAATATTATGATCAGATGTTAATGACGGTAGTTGTTGACATTGAATTGGCGCCTTTGGCTTTCAAAGTAAAAAAGTAAATAGTGTTGAATAATTTCGGCGGGCTGGTTAGAACCACGATAGCTCAATTGGAAGAGCACCTGACCCGGTATGTCAGAAGGGTGCAGGTTCAAATCCTGCTCGTGGAAATTTTTTCAACATTGTGTTTTTGTAATTTGTTTCGCAACAAAATTTGCGTTAAAAAATTATATAAACAAATTAAAAACATGATAATTAAGCTGTTAATGGCAATATATTACTATTTTTTCCTAAAAGCACCTAGTCTTGGGACCAGTAGGCTTAGCCAAAGTAACATTAAGAAAACGATAGCGAAGTTCGGAAAGAATAAAATGTATGGGATTGACATAAGCCGCGCTAAATCACGTGGTCAATCTTATGTCAATCCCATACATTTTGTTATTTTCGAACTTCGCTATCGTTTTCTTAATGTTACTTTGGCTACCGCCACTGCGCTGTACGAAGGGGCCTAAAATAGGCAACACAAAAAAATATATACAGCTGTATGGATATAGATCCCTTTGCAGCTAGGGTAATAATACTACTTGCCTCAGGTAGGACCCGAACCTATGGCCTTACTTAGCCAAAAAAGCTTGTGTCGGAACGGAGTACTTACTAATCGATATCGATAGAAAATGTAAAGTACAGAACAATCCGCATTTAAAACTAAAGCTTATACCAGTAATCCTAATGTGTACTTTAAAATATTAAAGTGCACATTATTTGGAATGAATAAAGATGGTGGATTTAATAGCTCGTACTAAAACTGGCGCAAGGCAGTAGGGTCATGTATAATGAAATTCAAAGCATTATTTCGTTTATAGCTGATCAGTCGGTCAAGAAATAAATATTAGTTTTTAAGATACACCTTCACTGGCTCATAATGCTACCTGATCTGATGAAAAATTTCCCTAGTGAGAAGAAGTTTTCCAAAGGCATGTCGTATAAGCAAGGATATTATATTTAGGGCTACTTTTACAAGTCCATATTTTGTGTCACATAGCCTATTACTCACTGGATACTAAGAGCGACTTTTATATACCGTCCAATCACGTTGACGAAAACGAGAATTTGTATAGCATTAAGGTAACACACCGTGAATTGACCCTCAGCGTCACCTGACCACCGAGGTGAATTGCAATTTTGCCATATTAGTTCTCGTTGTGAAATCATATGGTGAGTGAATAAAAATAAAAAGCATTTATCTGCATTAATTTGTTGCTAAAGACTAAAATCAGTCGCTGACTATTTCTTTAATGTTTAAACAATAGAAATTTCGAACACTGATGCCATTATACCTTAGAGCAGTGGTTCCCAATCTTTCCCCAACCATGGACCCTTTTTTAGCAGGAGCCACATAAGCTGTACTTAAAAATATAGTCTTACCCCTAACTAATAAACAAATAATAAGGTCCGAATAGTTATTCCGTGATTGGTTCCTGTCATGTAATCGTTATTTCAAATTAGGGTAAAAGAGACAAAACGCGGAATAACTATTCGGACCTTATTCTTTGTTTATTTGTAAGGGAGATAATCTTTATTCAGTAAATGTAAAAAAGTATCTAAAGCGTAAATTCAGCGTAGCGACAGTTCTTCTTCACACTTCATGCTAGCAAATATGCTAACGCGAAACATTCAGCACTCCTCTAGGAACGCCACATAGGTAGGTACATAATAATTGTTCTACCTTTGGACCCCTAGGTCCCAAGGTAGAACAATTCAAGGAACAAGGAACAAGGAGTTGCTAATTCCTAGATTTAGCAAATAGATAGCGTAGATAGTGCAGAAATTAAATAAAAAAACATTGTTCTGCCTTTTTAAAAATTGTTCAGTGAATTCAATTATGTTCTGTACCGCGGGTCATTACCGATACTCTCACTGACATCCTGTGGTCCGCGGACCACCAGTTGGGAGCAACTGCCTTAGATTGTTCTCTAAAATTCCACCAAAGTGTTGCATTCAGTAAAAACTCTATGACAACTTTAACTTGTCAGCCTTGGAATGTCAACTATCAAAACTCAAACAGAATTATCACAACAAACAAACCCAAAAACACAACAGCTTATAAATACACTGGCTCAATCACAGCGAGACATTAAACAAGAAACTGATTATTTACACAAGCAAGAGGTATCACCACAAACTACAAGCCGTGCAATGCCCCCGGATGGCCAGACCCATCCCAGACATCAACCTACGGGGCATATCGAAGCACGAAACAGAGGTCACCATAACCAACAGCAGGTCTCTATTCGACGTAGCCGTCGACACTATAACCAGTAGGAAACCTAGTAGGGACCTGGTTTTCGGCACATTCTCCGGATGGCTAGCAGGAGTGACTGTAATAAGGGTAGGCAAGATAGCCGCGTTCGGTCTGGGCGGTGGGGTGATACTGCTCCATTTCGCCAGCGAGTGCGGCTACATCCATGTCAACTGGGACAGGATTAAGGAGTCTGCGGGCCACAGCCAGGCCTGGGTGGAGAGACTGCTCCAGCTCATGAGGAGGAACAGCTGCTTCTCCGTAGGCTTCGTCGGCGGATTCTTCTTTGGAATCGCTTCCACATGATATTTTAAGTAATGTATGTTTTAGAATATATTGTTGACACAGAATTTGTGTTTCAGTTGAAGGTAAATTTAACGAAGTGACATTGACGAGTTGTGGAACCAATTTTAGAGTATCACACAAAAGCGTTTCGAAACAATATGCATCTATCTATGTTTGGTGCTAGGTTCCGCGATAATGATTTGATTTGATTATATATATTTTAATTTAGAATATATATAGAATATATCTATACAATAGAGACTATAGCCCGGAGTGCCTAGTGCGTGTTGTATTTCCCATTGGATCATGTTAAAGAAAACTAGAAGTTGTATGGTATTGAAGCAGGCTCCTAGTGACAAAAGAGGAGAGTTAAAACTTTTCTATATAAAAGGAGGTGCTGCGTCAATGCTATACGAATTCTCGTTTTCGTTGACGTGATCGAATGTTGAATAAAATAATTCGTATTAGACTTGGGAGTCCTGAGCTTAACCACAGTATTCAAACTGTGGTTTAACCATTGACGAGTCTTTAGTTTAGTTTTTTCGACTCATCTTGAGCATCTAAAAGTAAAGACAAAGACTTTTTATTTCGCATGAAATATGGTACATAACATTAAATAACTACTTACTTCATATCTTAAATTATTATTTTTTATTCCTACACCTACCTATTTTTACAAGATTTTATTTTTTTATTTGTCGAAACTTTAAATACTCAATTATTTCAAAATCAGATGACCAGGTGTCGCTCGGATTGCGAAAGATTGTGGGTTCGAGTCCCCTGTCCGACATAAGGCTAGTTGATTTTTTTCAAGTAGTTTTATGAGTTTAGTCATAGGTACATTTAGCATAGTGAATAATTATGAAATCAACATCAACAACAGAAATGTGACAAAATGATAATACGGCTTTACGATGATGCCTAATCAGAGTTCGATAAACAGACTATTTGAAATCGCTTCGGTTAGAAAGATACGTAATTTTTACAATTTTTTTTTATAAAGCAATAATATGTAGGTAAGAATAAGCGATTGGGCCAAAAGGCTTTTTTAAACGTATTATTACCATTGATCGTATGGTAGAAGGAAATACAAAATGTGAAAGGAATTTAAGAGATTCCAATTTCCAACAACGAATAAGTCGGGAATAGGTAAAATGTAAAAAAAATATTTTTATTTATGGTGTAGGTGTAAGGGGGCTGCGTTTCCACTAGAGCTGTGCGAGGTGGCGGTTCGCGCCGCGACCGCAGATCGCGACAAGTGTCTCGGTCTCTTCTGCATGTACTGTAGGTCGAAACCGCGACAAGTGTTTCAGTCTCTTCACGAATAGACGTCAGTTATCGGAGAGTGTGTCGATGGAGTCAGTTGTGTTTGTGTCATGATGGAAAACCAAGTAGTAGAACTTCTATTGGAGGAAGAAGAAGACGATGATTTGCTCTTATATTATTATTACAAACACAAAACTAAAAGAAGATTACCTATCAAAGAATTATATAATAATTATAATAATATATACCTCTATATATAATATTATATATTATTATTATTTTATTATAATTTCTCGCTCGCGAACTGTCGCGTACCTATACATTGCCTAACGTCAAGTGATGGTCGCGGTCTCCGGTCGCGGTCTCCTGTCTCGGTCGCTTGTCTCTATCGCGTCGCAAACCGACAGACACCTTAACTAGGTGGTATGCAAGGAAAATATTACACCATTAAATTACCACCTCTGCCTTGCGGTGTAAAATGAAGTGCCTAATCCTATTGGTGGGAGTGTATCCCATCTGCAAGCACATGGGAAAAAAAGTCTCTGAAAAACTCTTTGACCTTATCCCACCTTCTCCCTTCCTCCATAGGAGTACACGTGCTGCTCTCCGGTGTCACCGCTTCACTGTCACACATATCCCATCGCGCACAAAGAAATTTGGTGACTCGTTTCTTTGTCGCACCTCCAAAAGATGGAATAGTCTACCAGCACATGTTTTCCCTCTTTCCTATGATATGGGGTCCTTCAAACGAGGCGTGAAGAAGCACCTTGTGGGCCGGCAGAGTGAGGTTGACTGATGCTGCGTTGTTTTCACGCTGCACCAGTTGTCTTCGCGTCTGGACTCCATTTCCACTTAACATCAGGTGGTGTGGAGTCATTTGCCGTGCTAAGTATAAAAAAAAAAAAAAAGTTTTAACTGGCCCGGTGATATATTTACCGGGCCAGATGACACAAATCAAGTGCCATCGTCCCCGGTAAGGAGAGAAAAGAGGATACGCCTCGTAATTTGTGAAATACTAACTACATGCAACTACGAAAGGGATTGAATAAATCAAACTGCTTTGTATTCAATAATCAGTTTTTATTGTGAATGACGCGATATCAACTTGTGTCATGTTGTTTTTTCCCATGTGGCCCGGCGCCGGGCCAAGTCACCGGGCCAGATGGGATACACTCATTGGTGGATTTTTTCGTCGCTACCGCACAGCACTAAGTGCCTAGTGTGCTTTGTTTATTATCTGTATTCTTTCGATTATGTTTACGAAAACGAAAATTTATAAGGCCAAATTTTAACTCTTCTCGTATGTCGCCAGGAGGCGCTGCTTCAATGACATACTTAGTAATTTTCGTATTCGTTAACGTGTTCGAATGTCAAATAAAACTCACACTTGGCACCCAAGTGGAAACGTAGTGACTACGGTAGGAGACCTTTTACTGAAAAGAACTAGCAAGAAAATCGTTTTTCTTTTCTCCCTTTCTTCAACGTTAGAATTGTCAGAATATTAGAAAATACTATATGAGTATATAATATAGTTTAGGATGAGGATGATGATGATGAATTCCTGTGATCCCTCATCAGGGACATAGGGCTCGCAGTAGGGACTTGCATACGTCGCGGTCTTGTGCTGCGGCTTAGTTATAATAATGTTACCTACTTAGCAAATATTCTATAATCAATAACTTGAAAGTAACTAGTAGGGTAAGGTATCATGTCATCATCCTACTTTACTATAAAGACACTGCTCTGTTGTAATAATAAATGACCTATGACTCTGCATTTAGGAGATTTACCATAAGTTCTTATATCAAAACTGCTCAGTTGTGAGGTACTGCAGTCTGTTGTGGAAACGAAACGCGTGTAGTTCGCGTCTCGTTTTCATAATCGCAACAACATTGCTTCAAAACCGTTTTAAGACCTCATGAAGAAAATAAATTTACCCTGAGTTCACAAACCCTGAAGCCATATGCAAGTATGACACTCCTATGCATATGCGGCTTAGTAAGTATAAACGACTGCCATGTACGTCCACAATAGAAACAAACAGCTGAACTCTTACCCCCGTATTAATCATTAATAAACAAAGTGTAAACTTGGAGTAGCTACTCCGTGTTTTGTTCCCGTCATGTAAACTTAATTTCATACTAGTGTAAAAGAGACAAAACACAGAGTAACTACTCCAGGCATAGGTACACTTTGTTTATTAATAAGCCCCTAAGTGAGTTCTTGGTAAATTTATTTTCTAGTATTAATTACAACTAAAAACATAATAAACAACGAACACAATACTTTCTAAAGTTAGACAGATAGTGTAAGGACCAAGCATCCGTTATTTATACAAAGTCTACAAACACAAGAATATCATTCGATAACTATAATGCTGGCGCCCGGCGTCCGCCGCTGAAGAAAACCTTTTTTTTTTTGCCCAGGGACAAATCTGCACGCAGATTCCGTAGATCCGGGGATTGCCTTGTCCTTTTTCTAAAAAAGGATTAAGACCGACCCGGTAAAAAACCCTGGGGTTCGCCTTTAGCCTTAAGAAAGGCTGCGAAGGCTGCCGGAACGCACGCCCCCGAAGGTCGAGAGGCGCGGTTGAGAAGAAAACATAAAACTTCGGTCATAAAATATGGAGACTGCAGAACGCAAGCTTCATACAAACGCGCTCGAGCAACGCACACTTTATTAGACAACCTCTCACGGGCATGGAATATCGCAACAACAGCGCTCGGGACTGTTCCGAGCTGCTCCGAGATCCGTGTCCGTGCAAGCGGTCTATGTGTGCGTTGCTCGAGCTCGATATGTAATAAGCTTATGTACCTTCTTGGTCTTCTTATTTTGTGCTTCAGTGGTGAAACTTCGGTCACAAACATACAATGATATAAAACATTATCTCGCTAACTTTTGACTTTGACTATGATTAAGCTTAGCAAATTTCGCAATACTGAAAAATGTAGTTCATTTTCAATCTGTACCAAAAAGAACTTGTGAGTGTGTACGGTGGTAGCTCTATCTAACAAAGGCTGCACAGTTACTGTATTACGGAGCTGCTACCGACCGCCACTAGAGTATCAGAAGGTCCAAATACCACCAACGCTCAGTGGACTCGGGTTCGACTCCCGGTCTGCAGGTCTCATGTGACCGCGCGCGTTAGTGGAATACGGCAGACGTAGAAAGCGTCGTCAATAAGTAATGCTCGAGTTAAATGCGAGAAATCTTACTTCAATCCCCATAGCCGTGTTAGGCTACATACTTATTTGTTTACTTAGTTATTTAATAAAGTCTATCTACGACTATTACAATGGTAATAGGTATTTACATAAGACAATTAGCACAAGTTGTATAAATCTTACTGCATCAAAGGTCCCAATGCCATGCCTATTAATAATAATATTAATCTTTTAAATAAAAATAGTCGATAAGTTAATTTCTGTTATATGTATTATCTAAAAAAAATTATCACATTCTTGGAGTGTATAAAATCTATATTAAAGTAGGCCTGCTACGAAACATGTAGATTATATACAGTGGTTACTCCTACGCCACTCCTTAGGGTGGCTTTTATTAACAAAGCTGTTTGAAAAGCAGCGGAGTTTGAGAACTGGATTTTTATTCGCTCACCGCTCCGATGCGTCTCACTGCTTTCATTGAAAGCGAGCTTTAGTAACACGTGCAACCAAATTAATGTTTATAAATTAATTTTGATTTATTATAAATTAAAAGTATACCTATCATATAACTTAAGCATAAACTCGGTATAACTTATTTCAACATTATCCGCACGGCAGCCTAGAAACGTATACCACGGCTGGCCCTGGCTTAGACAAGTGGCATAACACTATAACAGAATAGAAATATTATCGTGTTCACACAAAACCCAACGATAGATACGTATTTCTAACGTTTGATTGATTAATGTAAATCCCTTACGTTTTTTTTCTATCAACCTTTTAGCAATATGCCACTTGTCTAGGGGGGCTGGGCTCACCGATCCGATCGGAATGCCTCGAAGAATCTAGAGGGGCAGGGGACACGCTTGCCACGCTAGACATGTGATGCCATCCCCTCAAGAAACCCTCTGAGGATGTTTGATTGATCACTACGGCTTGAGGAACCATTAGTTTCTGCGGTTACGCTGTTAAGGTCATCAGTGGCCAACCGCAATGAAGGCTGAAGGCTTTAGTTGTATGTCAACTTAACTTTAGCACCATGTCATTTCAACTTTACTGAACGCTGACAAGCTTAGAATATTTACTTCCCTTGACAAAGTACTAAAGGCTACTTTTGTTGCTATGAAGATTTCTCAACATCATCTCAGCCAAAAGACGTCCACTGCTGGACAAAGGCCTACCCAAGAATCTCCACAACGACCGGTTTTGTGCTGCTCGCATCCAGCGGCTCCCCGCGACCTTCACCAGATCGTCGGTCGTCGGTCGTCGGTCCACCTTGTTGGGAACGTAGTTAATTCTGTCAAGCCAGCTTTCGCTTCCACGCTTATGTTTCTTTGTTTCTGCACGTTTCCTTCTTACTAGTATTATTTTTATCAGTTTAAATTTATTAGTTTTATTAGTTTTTGTTAGTTTAAAATTATACATGTTCAAATTTCGATTATATTCGCAGTCAACCTATTATATGGAATCATATAATCTTTAGCATCTTTAAGCGATCGACATTGTTTGCGTCACTCCTATGTTTAATTTATATATTTAATAAAAAGAACGTGCTAAATTGATATATTTTTATGTTCACAGCAAGATCCAGCTTAGGCACAGCGCCTCTGACTACCACCATCATTGAACCACCAGAGCGGCCGCCGATACCACCAGACCCGATACCCCCCCAACCAGGGCCTATAGCTCCTTTACCAAAACCAGTGGAACCCTTTAAAGCACCCGAGGAACCTAATATATTCCTCGAAAAACCCACATATCTAACTCAACCAAAACCAATACCTCATTCACCAAAAATCTCACCATCATCCATTCCAAATCCTAGTCCAAGTGCCACAGCTACAAAACAGGCGGAGCCAGGGTACCCGAATTATAACAGCTACTTATATTCAATACCCGGATATTCAGCATTCCAACCGGTTTCTTACCCAGGAGTGGTACAGCCAAATCAGGCGCCTATTGCACCGAGTGAAAGCGCTGCCAATGAGTTTGTACCATTTGCAAAGCAAGTCTCAAAAGAGAAAACTGTAGAAGAGAGAACGAGTACGGAAGTTAAAACGGTAGCTGAAACCCAATCTAGTCAACCGCCAGTGGATTTGGCCAAGCCCCAAACTGATTTCGAGGAACATTTCACACCAGAAATTATTCCAGCCGTTCCTGTTTCTGAGGTCAGTCAAAAGTCAGAGTGCAAAATGAGTATCACTTCCTTGGCGCAAGGGTCTGGGGCAACTATAACTATACCTCCGAATACATCTAATAAAGATACGAAACAGAAATCATCTGAACGGTTCAGTTTGAAAACAAGCATTCCTATTAGTAAATTAGATTTAAAATGCGTGAACACACCACCCGACACTGTTCAACAAAACGTAAAGAAAAAAATGCTTGTAAGTCAGCCATTCCCAAGTCAAAAGCCTGACTATGGATCGAGAGTAGAGATACAAAGTAATATTGTAATAAAAACTGCACAAGATACAGAAAATAAAGAGGTGAAATTAAATACGCAAAATAGCATCAATACGTTGATAAATGCGGCGGAAGCAATAAACAAAACCGAATCGCAGTTTAAGAAACCTGAATCTAAGCCTGAAGTACCTAATGATATTAAAGATTCGGTTTCCGCGCCGACGTTTACATCGCAAGCCGCTAATGAAGTGCCAATGCCTTTATTCAATCCTATCAACGTCGAACCTAGTAAAACAAACTTTACAAATAAACCACCAGACGGATCATTGAATGAACAGAAAAACCAAATACTATTTATACAAAACAAGAATGCTTCGAATCCAAAAATGTTGCTTACAATTCAGCAACAAAACCCGCAGGTACTACTTCAAAGAACGAACTTCGAGTCAAAAAACCTGCAAGCTCCTTCACGACTGTCAAGCCAAAATAAGAAATGTAAAGAGGAAGTTGTCAGTGACAGCGGGAACTCCTCGAAAGTCGTTGCTTTGAAACGACTCCATCAAGAGAACTGTGATGAAAACGATTTCGAGAACTTGATCACAGAGAATCAAATATATGGTAATAAGATAGTCGTGAAGGAGAAGTCGCAAGGAACTCTACAAGAGCAAGATTTAAAGAATAAGTCTAAATTAGACAAACCTGTACAGAATGAGACAAAAAATGTTGTGTTACAACCAAATTTTCTATATCTAAGTAACGTTCAATTTCCTGCTAATTTGATGATGATAAAAAATAATACTAAAGTAACTCAGAGTAATGATGTGAGTAAAACTACGAAAGTAACATCGAATGAAAATAAAGTTAACGAAGTTAATACTACAAGCATCAATGCAGATGTGATTTCACATGCTAAAAACACCAAACCGCAAAATGGTAACGTCAGCAAAGACATACATGTATTGAAATCAAGCAATAACGTGTTGCAGACATTATCAAATAAAAATAACAAGACTGATTTACTTTTTCAAACGACCAACCAAAAAGTATTAATGAACCCCCAAATAGTGTACCAAATGCCAATGATAGTCGAGTCTGATAACAAAATAAATCAGCCATTTATAAATGTAGACTATTCTAAATTTGTTGGTCAGAATAAGAAAGAGTTTTCAAAGTCATTTGACCAGACCAAATCTAACGATAAGCTCTTCATAGCATGTCCTTATCAAATGGATTCAAAGTTACAACCAAAGATTGTTATTACTAACATTAGACCTAAGATCTCAAAGATAGAAGAGGTTAGCTCTTTAGACATTTACGAGAAGCGGAGAAGACTACGACGCTTAAAATATTTAAGTAATCGAGAAACAAAAGAACAGAAAAGCGAAGTCAAAAAGCCACTTGACAAAACAGATGGTCGCAGAAACATAATAACTCCAGAGAAAATGCCTGCTGAAATATACAAAGAGTTTGCTAATAGCAAGATAATTGTAGAAGGCGTACATGAGGATGACAGCGATTACGGAGAGGAAGAGTTGAAGGAATACAATTTAATCATAAAGGAATATGGGGACAAAGCTGAGGACGACAGTGGCAAAGTAGAATTCATGTCTGGTCTCAGATTGGCTACACTGGAAACATATAAAGGTAATAAAACAACTATAGGCAATGTAAACATTTCCACTAGTCAGCAATGATTAAAACTATTTCCTACGCAGAATATTCCAGAAAATCCTATTTCCTAAATTACCTTCTTTCTATTATCATAGTTGCCAGTGAGAATCTTTCAGCTGTTAGCAATGAGGCCGCCTTTGTATACTCTGTTATGTGCGCAATAAAAGAACATTTAATAATTCCATTTACAGAAAAGGAACTTGAGCGCCAAGAAAAGATCCTGAAATGTGACTGCGTCGCGGCAGCTTACATAGCTGCGGGTCGTCTTGACAAAATAATGCACGAGGAGAACATTCCAGCATCACCCAAGCCAAGGAATGAAGCTCCTGCTGCCATCAGAGAGATCGACTTCAAGGAGCACGAAAATGGCGTCAGCTTGCAGAGGAAACAACTGTTTCTGTCACAGCTGAAGTTGGTGCAGGTCTCGCAGCAGTATAAAGAAGGTATATGGAAGCGAAGTTACTCATGTATAAGGTGCGACGTTGGTCACAGCTATAGATCCTGTGGATGCTATAATTCGTACCGCTAGCGTTCTAGGTGTTGCTATAGTGTGACTACCTGCGGAATCATACTATAGGTTAACATGTAAGCGCACTTCATGCAGAACCCCCGAACAATTTAGTATTCCGAGTTAATAAGCCTCTTCTGATTAGATAACAGCCGTTAAAATATATATATATATATATATATCAATGCGCATTGCGCTAGCATGGTGGGTTCTGGCCATATACTACCATATTGAAAAAAGCTAAATGGTATCATAACACTACGTGACATTATAACAAAAAACTTTTAAGTTATTGTTAGATTGGAAAGGCTGGAGTCCAGCAGTGGGGTGTTTTTAAGCTAAGATAAGCTCATAACAATATTTATGTGGTTTCCCATACAATTTCAGGGTACGAACGTGTATGGCAAGTGATACTAAAAGAGAGGAAGCGAAGAGATGGTGACCTCGAGTCTGACGTCAAGGCCAAGCAGCTGAAGCCTGACGTCGGCCTGGACACGAACGGCCAGCTGCGGATACTGACGGAGATCAAGAACTGCGTCAACGAGAACAACAATCTGATTAAAAAGAGGTTGGATTGCAGTACTGGCGAGCTCGACGGTGAAAGCATTAGAGTGTTAGCGGACAAGAACTTCTCAGAGCTCAACAGACTATCTAAAATGGCCGACAGAAGTGTGAAGCTGTTCAGCGGTCAGGAGACGAGGAAAAGAAATCTCAATCCAGGCTTCGACAGTGAGAATATCCAAAACCCCCCAATAAAATTGGAGCAGAAAAGTTACCCTAGCATTAATATACCTAGTATATCTAAGATAATATCGTTGAAGACGACTCAAGAGCCGAGTGCGGTCGTCTCGACACAGGCGACGTCTATGGACGAGCCGCAGAGCTCGGCGGCCGGCGTGGAGATGTTCAGACAGACGGCGGAAGCTGGGCAAGTCCAAGACTTCAGCTGTCAAGTGGAAGAGTCATTTCCGTGGCCAGGGATAGAAGTCGCTATGAAGAGTTACAGAGAATTCGATTTAGGTGAGAATTATATTATTACCTAGATATAACTACAAATAATAGAACAAAAGATTTAACGAAGAAAAAAAATAACAAAAAATTTGAAAGGTAAAAATCAAATCTAAGTAATATAATATGGTGCCAAAAATTATTGTCGCTGTAACTTCAATGTCAGTAGTAACATGTTTGTGTTCCGCCACTAGATAAGATAGCCAGTTCCTCAGAAGCTGAGGGTTCCTAGTAAAATGCGCTTTCGCTTTCGGCCTTATCAATCATAATCTTATAAGATACTTCACATCACATGATGTTAAGTATCTCACATGAGATGACGTCCAATAGCATCACGTAAGGAATATAAAAATAACCTTTAAAAGACTTTAACGCAGTAAATTAATCAGACTTTAAAACCAAAAACACAGTAATTAACAAATTAATGAGTAAAATGTGACAAATCCCACTCTTCTAGCGAGAAAGCGAGAGATCTCGGACCTGCACCGTCGCAACACGTCGCTGCGCGTGGAGTGCGCGCACGTGACGCGCGCGGCGTCGCGCGACTCTGACCGTGCGCGCGCGCTGCTCGCCGAGCGACAGCATCTAGCGACGGAGGAGAGCCAGCTGCGGGGCTCCATACAGCGGCTATGCACCGCCGTCGAGGCTATACGGAACTGCTGATAGCATCGAGGGTTGTTGACTTAAAGTTGACGTCACTTAGACCGTGCCATGAACCAAAATATAGGCTCCTGTATTTGTAAATGAGAACCCATTGCACGCGTCTTCTTCAGTTAGCTCTGGTCATTCTAATTTACGAACTAGACATGCAACCATGTACCCTTACGCTTTAAAGAGCTGAAGACACACGGGCGTCGCACAATTCGGACCGTGCGCCCGCGCTGCTGCTAGAAGTATAATCAAAGACTTACCCGATGTTGTCCAGATCTCGGCTTCCAGCCCTGTCCTGGCTATCTCGGTCGGGTCGTCCTGCAGCACCTCTGCTATGCTCTGCTGCCTATATGTTTGGGTGTACCGTAATTCAATTTATTAATGTTCTTCTCGCTCGCGGCGGTTATAAAGTGTTATTTTATATACTTTTTTACTTAATTTGTTAGATGCAAAATTCTTATATAGAAAATCGTTTTTTTTAAGTTAAAAAAGTTTTTGTAATTTAGCCCGCGCAATTTTTATTCGTTTAGTTATTTAAATAGCGGCCGGCTAATCCTGGCATTGGAGATGTGTATTATATTAGCCATCCGGCAGGTAACACGAAATTGGCGCTAGTGTGCACTCAACAATTTCAATGAATTAAATGGATGACCGTTCGTGCACTAATTAAGACGCCCAACCACTTAGTACCTACTACAAAACAAACACATAATAACGAACTTTACACATTTGGAATAAGATCAAAAAATCCATGAAACTTAGAGCGTACTGTGCTCGTTAAGTGTTCTGCTAAGTTATTTTGCACTGCTAAAGGAATTAAGAACGCTTAAGACGAAGAACAAATTACTTGCAATGTTACTTGTCTAGGAATTCTGACGAAAGTGTAAATTGAATGATGAGCAAATCACATTAAGCACAAACTTCACTAGCAATATCATTTGTAAATACTTCAAACACTGTATAATAGCGACATACTATACGAAAAACTAAAACTTTCTTTGGTTTCATTGGATTTTATACAACAAGCGGAATACTGAGACAAGTATTGTATTATAAAATGTAATATATCTGTAACAGGTACAGAGATATATTATGTACTAATGTTAAGGATAACTTATGTATATACCTAAACCATTATTATTTTTTAATCTTATTATGCATTGTAATGAAAAACATTGCATCTACTCGCCTTTTATTAAAGACAATATTTTTAATCTAATTAATAACAATTGTAAGTAAATTTTATTCTCGAGCCTTTATATTATTATTTTATGATAATTCATTTTGTTATAGGTAAGAATAAAAAGCGAGTAGATCTGTTTATTATTTAATTTTCATTATCTACACTAGTTTTCATAAATATACTGGAAATTCAGGTAAAGCTCAAAAATAGTAATTATAGCATAATAACATTTATTCAGAGATTTTATTTGTAAGTAGGTTTAGACTGTAAATATAATAAAAGGCCATATTTTATGTAAATCAGATGTTTATTTGAAATAATACCTACAACTTTATTTTTATTAATCGACATAAATCGTTTGAGGATCTCCGCACAAGATCGTGTGCATCACTAATTACTAGTCAGAACGTGTACAATGGGTCTTATTTTATACCTATTATTATATCTTAATAGCACTTATTCCATTGACTAAAATGTGTAAGCATTTTGATTTATAAATAACAAGTCATTCTTAATTTCTTTTCAAAAGTTAAATACCATTTTTCATGTATTTTATTTCAAAACTGACGAACTTTCATACAAACTTTCTCCCCTTTTTGTTTCCTTTAGTTGATGGCTTCGTGCGATTAGCACATTTAGCTAGTGTCAAAGTAATTTTTCTTACAAGTAATTCATAAATAAACAATATTTCCTTCCTGTATGATGATGATGATGATAATAGAAATGAGAAGTGAGAAATGATAGACCCCCCAACCCTTCGAGTATCTCAGTAAAGATGTGGGACTTCACTAAGTCCTCGGGCGGACTTCTTGAGAGAATCTGAAAAGTGATGTTGCACTGTTAATAACACATAACGGTTCAATCCACCATTATTACCGCAGACATGACTCTTCACTTTCCCGCCAAGAAGTTCTTTGCCCCCCTAAGGCGCGGGACACACAGACAAGACGTAAGACGCGGGCAGGGTGCACATTTGTCCGCGCCCCGTCTGCGTCTTACGTTTTTTCTGTGTGTCGCTTTAGGGTATGATTTCTGTTAAAAAAATCATAGTGGCGTCACTCATTTTTCTTTTAAATTTAATTAAATTGTACTGATTGACTTTTTAATTTGTTTAAACAATAAACAATAATTTTTGTATTTAAATTATTATGTAAAATAAGACTGCTTTAAATTTTATTTACAGCTAACTAGTTACCTACTCAAAATAAGAGTTTGATTTAAACTAGGAAGGTGCGAACAATAGGTTAAGGCCATTTGAACATAGTTATATGTCAAACTTATCAGTGCAATTTCTGAATGATAGTGCAATATTTAAGTACCTATTTAGACGCAATAAATTGATATAATAAAATAGATGAACGTCAGTGTTTTATTTAAAAATCTCTGTATATAAGAACAAACATTTTGACCATTTTATAAACTACATAATAATTACAATATAATTAGAAAATAGTATAAATAATTTATCACGAGCAGGATGTAGGATGCATGATCGAGCAGGTCATGATACTTTCTAGACAGAATCAGGCGCACTACGGATTAGGCACTACTCATAAATGTAAACATCGTAAGTACACATGTGCGTGTAGACGACACACACATCTATCCAAAACTGTCAAATTTCTTCGATAAATGATCAACCATATACCATCTACATAAAGTTCAAAGTCTATTGAGGAAATTTGACAGTTTGTGGTAGGTAGTCTGTTGTGCAGGCGAGCGTACTTGGTTTGTGAGATAAATTAATATTACGTCATGTACTACATATCAGCTGGTCTTGTCGAAGCAGCACAGCGCTGTCCCGGCCACGATGAGAACGATTCCCAAGATAGATCCTTTGGAAAGATACAAAAAACAAATGCTTTGATATACCTTCACACATTATTAATAGGTATGTACAAACATACTCGTGATGTTTACTACACATATGTAGTAAACATCACGAGCTCCCCGTGCTATGAAAAAAAACACGTTAATCCGTTTGTACCGCCCGGTTGCTGTCGTAATAAGTACAAGTCGTTAAAACTAGCATGGTAATATATAAAAAAAAAATAAGACTATCTAATAATACTCGATGGGTCGAAGTGCTATATATAGTGAGGGAAACCACCGACTGTGGTCTAACGATAAAAACACAGTCACAGACCCAGAGGGCCCGAGTCCGATTCCCAGTGGGGAGTACATATTTGTGTACTCGGTTTGGTTGGTGGTAGGGCTTGTTTGTCCGTGTGGCTAGCTACCACCATCTTTTCTAAATATGTAGCCATAACATTAATGTTTGTAGCATGAAGGCACTGTGCCTACCCGTAAGATCACCTCAACAGGCCCCACTAAGATATATAATAAGATAAGATCCAATAATACCTTTGTCGAGGGGCTCCTCCGCGCCGACCGCCGCGCCTACCACCGCCGTGAACGCGAACGCAAGGCCGTTTGCCATAGGCACCGCCAGCGACAGGGGAGCGCGCTGCACCGCCGCCAGGTACGCCAGCGACCCGCCCTGGTTCACCACCCAGGGGACTACGGTCTGGGGGTAATTTTTTTTTTTAACAGCATGCTGTCTAAGTCTGTCCACAATGTTAGTAATATATGTCTGTCTACTAAAACAACTATGTTACAGTTACCAGACAGCACGTTATCTGAGTCAGTCGCCATAGAAACATTCAAAATAAAATAAAAAATAAAAATTCAAAATCATTTATTCAGTTTAGGCTACAAATAGCTCTTATGAACGTCATTATGCCATTCGCCTGGTTTACCAACCAGGGGAACACGGTCTGGGGAATCTCCGTCTTATCTTAGTTTTTCGCCATAACAACAAGATAGTAGCATCTTATCGAAGTCTGTCGCCATAAACAACAAAGTTATTAGCTTATTATGTTTAGTTCTATGATTCTGATTGATTTTTATTAAGTTAAGATATTAAAAACCTGGTTTGTTTGCTTGATGGTCCTAAATAAAAAGTAACGATACTCGTATCAACGTTCATCATAGCAGTAATTTTAACCACAATGAGAATGGCTTAGGTATATAGATAGCCCGTGCCCAGCTGTGGAACGTCTATCGGTTAATGACGATGATGAAAAGAGTTAACAGCAAACTATTTGTGCCTTAAAAATAAACAGAGAATAAGCTTCGAATAGTTGTTTCGTGTTTTGTCTCTTTTACTCCAATTTGAAATGACGTTTGCATGACGGGAACAAAACTATTCAAAGCTTATTCTTGTAATGTTTATTTGTTTCTGCTTTACCACAAAACGATTAGTGCTGTCACTTTTTAGCTAATTACTTTGAGACAGACACAATATTTAAAATAAACAATATTTTAAACACGTATTTAGCCATTGTTTAACTTTAAACACTGTTTTGTAGTAAAAGGGTTTAGGTTTTAACAAACCCGCCAATTCCCAAGTAGAAAGGTGACTTCAGCCCACGCCTGGCCGAGGCTCGTGTCCGCGTGTACCTCGCGCAGGCCCTTCGTGCCCTGGCGGAGGAACGGGTTGGTGCAGCCCCACAGCGCCCCGGTCAGCACCAGGAGCCCTGGAAGGTAATGAAACAGCTCAAGCAAGCATGCACTAGGAAGCCGCGAAGAATAAATCACTACCTCCGTCTAGTGGTTAAGAAATGTTTTTTTTTAGATTTTACAGTTAAGATAAGTGTCTTATCTCACTCACCTGATGTTAAGCGATGATAAGGCCAACGATGGAAGCGCACTTCATCCGGAATCTTTAACTAGTGAGGCACTAGCTATCTTATCTCTAACTGCCAGAACACACCAAACATTGATATTATGGCAACATATTTAGATAAGATGGTGGTAGCCAGCCGGGCGGACCAAGCCCTACTACCAACCAAACCGAGTACACAAACATGTACCCCCGCTGGGAATCCAACCGGGGACCTCTGGGTCTTAACCAATAGACCACAGAGGCTGTATCAGACTTCAGAGGTTCTGGGTTATATTCCTAGCAGAGGTACATGTTTGTACTCAGTTTAAATGGCGGTAGAGTTTTATGTCTCCCTGGCTATGTAAGTATGTCGCCATTAACGTTAGAAGCATTTTGTGTTCAGACAGTTCGAGATAATAGAGCAAGTGACTCAGTAGCTGCGGATCGCGGGTAAAGTGTGATTCTGCCTTTGCCCTTATCTTCACTTAACATGATAGGGATGAAGGTTAATAGCTTTGCAACAAAGAGGCCGTGACAAATAAATATTTACATCACCGTGTGGAGGTGTACATTGTCGAGTTGTGATGATGCAAATTGAGCATTTTGCTCTATGTTAGGTCACTGGGTATTATAATGAAACGAGCTTCTGTGCTTCAGATGACACGTTAAACAGTTGGTCCTAATTGTTGTCAAAAGATGGAGGTTGTCAAAACGGGTAGTTCCCATTTGGACAACTTCCTGTCTCGTAACCCAAAAAAAAAATACCTAAGCAAAAGTAGCGTTTCTTAGTAACTTTACCCACCAATAAGGTTACAAATTGATTTTTTGTAATAAGTACTAGCTTCCACCTGTGATTTTACCCTCATGTTATTCGGTCTGTCATGATCTCAGAAAGATTGGTATGTTTTCCGGGACAAATATGTTTTAATCCAAGATAATATGCCCTACTTGAGTATTAAATTTAATAAAAAGCTATTCAGATGTTCACTATCGGATCCATTAAACATAGTAACCTCTTAAGTATATTATTTCTCACCTTTAAATCATTAAAGTACTTAATATATAATATAAAGGTCTTAGGTAATAGTGACTTAGATATTAGTCATGAGAATAACAGATAAAGAAAACATTAAATGTAGAAAAACTCTTTAATAGGAAAATACATTTTTACATCTCTACAATGGTAGGGAGTGTATTATTATAGAATACTAGCATTTTACCCACAACTTCGTCCATGTTGATTATGTATTTTTAAAATTAATATCTTTTTACAAAATAAAATATAACCTGTGATATCCAACAGGAATGTAAAATTCTAGCATTGAAAGAATTTTTGGAATCGGACCAGTAGTTACATAGATTACCCTCTTCAAACAAACATAGTCACAAACTTTACCTTTTCAACAATAGTATAGATTAATTAAAAGTAATAAAAGTGTTTGTTGACCTTCAAAAAAGGATATAGTGCAACTTCAAAGCTTAAACATAATGTATTGCAATAACTTTGGATTTTTTAATTCATTATTTAATATTTTAAACAATTTTAAATGCTTCTAAATACTTTTGGTTTTAGGTTACACACATTTGATCACATAGTATAAAGCAAAAAGTAGTTCCAATGACTATAATATTAAGGATGGCCAATTTCATAAAAGAGATCAAAAGAAATATCCAAAACAATATTTATACACAAACTATTACAATATAAATTACAAAATCCAAATATAGCTAAAAATATAAAGATAAATTCAGACTTATCACAGTAAAAGTATGTTAGCTTTAGAATCCTAAACGCACCCCGATAGTCATTGGTTTTACTTCTGAGAACAATATATAATTGTTGTCTATCCATTCTACAAAATCCTTTCCTAGAGCCACTGAACATTCCATCGCCAGCAAGCAATCATTTTCAGCACGATGAGCGTCCACCGCTGGACGATTGAGCACCCTCTCATAAATGTCTTTCAGTTTGTAAGATTCTTTTGGCTTAGACCCTGACCAAGGGAATCTACGTTTTGATTTACAAACTCCTCTGTTCACAATTTCCTTTGTTTTTTTTGGCTTCTGTGGTGTCGATTCATTCATAGTTTTCATTGACAAAGTATTTTCTAGTAGGAATAAGTCTGCATCATCAATGTATTCCTTTTCTTTTGCCACACCATTCACATGTGCTTGACTATTATGTACATGATTTTTTCTATCTTCAAGGATGTCATAGAATGCATGATAACAGTCTGCACACAAAATATCATCAGAGAACTTAACTTTTAATTTCTCCAACTGCCGCTTAAGGATTGGAAAATCAAAAGCAATACCGTTTTGTGCAATCAAACAGACAGGCTTTTTTAAAATGTTTAAAAAGTTATTGATGATATGATAAACTTGTATGTTGAAGACTGATTCATGTTCCAGGAGATCGTTGCACAGCCCAGTCACTTTGGTGCCATCGGGGTGTATGAATTTGCCTGGATTTAAACACAATGTCACTTTGTTTTGGACCCGGGGTGACGCGCCAGGCCGAGTGTCTAACACGTGTTCACTTTTCACTGCCACCAGACTGATTTCTGTTATTTTTGTCTTATTATGCTCTTCTGCTGGTAATCCAGTTGTTTCCAAGTCTATGAAGACGTAAGTTGCTACAAGTGGCATATTTCAAAAACTTATGAGTAAATTAGGTAACTGCTGAAGTTGCTTACCCAAGGCTTCCAGCATATTATTTACGCTGATTCAGGGCAAGTTTTTGTTTTTGCTGATTCGTATTCACTCGCCTTGAGTTCCACCAGCTCTTCTTTGACCCCAATTATAGAAATCTCAACACAAGCAACTATTACGTTATTGCATAGGCCTTTTATTTCATTAGGTAGGTATACGTTAGAGTTATTAAATTATATACATTATGCAATAAACAAAGATTACATAAACTTTGAATTGAACAAAACTAACTTGGTTGGTTTAAAATCCACCACAACAAAAGACGACGCGACGAGAGTTCACTCACTCAGCAGTTACAAGACTCGTCGTTCTATTCTTTCTATCTTTATATACCTACCTATCTTTCTATCATAATTACGTAGGATAAGTAACTAGGTACTAACTATCTATTCTCGGAAATATCTCGTCGTTACGATAATCTCGTTCACATGGCAGTCGGCAGTGTTGCCAACTTTATTTTTTAGAGGATTGCACCATAGACTATAAAAAAAGATAGTTTTTTGCCAAGAATTCAAGAAAAATAATAGTACGCAATGGAATTTCAATAAAATACGTAAATCAATTAAAAAACGTAATGTAGTACGGCATTAAGATTTAATTTAATTATATTTTTTTAGATTAGAAAGATGCTGAACCTTGATAAAAACAACTTCTAAAACTCAGGTGTCTTTTCCATAGAGATACAGATTAAAATCTCAAATTTATATCCGAATAAGTTGTGATAAAAAAAAAGTTATACGTAATCATCACAAAGTAGTGAAATATCGATTAGCTTAATTAATTAATTATCTTAATTAATTGTTTCGCGTTTAGCATTTAGCCAATTTCAAGTGTTTTTTATTAGAGTATACATATTAGAGTAAGGGTACAATTTTTACGGTAGATAGAAATTAAAAAGAAGTCTCACAACACGTGTTAATACGGAAAGAACTCGGGTGAAACTACTATACTATCGATTGGCTTAGAATGACATAAAAAACTGTTAAGTGTTAGATTGCGCGAGGATTCCCACTTTGACATTGCGATGTTCTTTCTTTCTTTCTTTTAGTTGATGGCTTCGTGCGATTAGCACATTTAGCCAGTGTCAAAGTAATTTTTCTTACAAGTAATACATAAATATACAATATTTCCTTCCAGTCAGTATGATGATGATGAATGATAATAAAAATGAGAAGTGAGAAATGATATACCCCCCAACCCCTCGAGTATCTCAGTAAAGATGTGGGGCTTTACTAAGCCCACATACAGACTTCTTGAAAGAATTTAAAAAGTGACGTTGCGCTGTTTTGTTTCATTTGCCAACACTCATGCACACTCATGAACACTTAACGGTTAATAATCCACCATTATTTTACATTAATATTCGACATAACACAAATTTTAGAAAATAAAACAAAACCGCAGACATGACTCTTCTCTTTCCCGCCAAGAAGTCCATTGCGAAGTTGACAGGATAGTACGCTGCGTATTTCTAAAGTGCGAGTGAGATAGAGATATTAATAATTATTGGATGCGTTAATAAAAAATACAAATAAGAAATTTTGCTCGTTCAAGTCTTCTACTTGTTATTAATTTTTTTATCACAACATAATGAATTTAATTGGTAATTTATTTTTTTCGTAAGATTTATTTCAGAAGGTCGTATATTTTGCGTACAATTTTGATAACTAGTATTTAATTAGTTATTTTTATAACCTATTTATTTACAATGTTAAGTAAAATTTAAACACTGAAAAAAGACGACAACCTCAGGCGGGAATCGAACCACGCACCTTCCGCATTCCGGGCGGCTGCCTTAACCACTTGGCTACCGAGGTCTGGCTTTCACCCGTCCAAATTTTTCAGTGCTTGATGCTTATGTTTTTTAGTCAACATTGCTTCATCAATCTTAGAAGTTTTCACCTCTGAGATCCGAAAGAAATATTTTTACAAATATTTGAACATTCGGTTAAGATGAAGCTGCGTTATAGATAAGTGTTTTTTATATATTTTAGCGTTTTATTAACGCTTAAATATACTTAAGTAAAATTTAAACACTGAAAAAAGACGACAACCTCAGGCGGGAATCGAACCACGCACCTTCCGCATTCCGGGCGGCTGCCTTAACCACTTGGCTACCGAGGTCTGGCTTTCACCCGTCGAAATTTTTCAGTGCTTGATGCTTATGTTTTTTAGTCAACATTGCTTCATCAATCTTAGAAGTTTTCACCTCTGAGATCCGAAAGAAATATTTTTACAAATATTTGAACATTCGGTTAAGATGAAGCTGCGTTATAGATAAGTGTTTTTTATATATTTTAGCGTTTTATTAACGCTTAAATATACTTAAGTAAAATTTAAACACTGAAAAAAGACGACAACCTCAGGCGGGAATCGAACCACGCACCTTCCGCATTCCGGGCGGCTGCCTTAACCACTTGGCTACCGAGGTCTGGCTTTCACCCGTCGAAATTTTTCAGTGCTTGATGCTTATGTTTTTTAGTCAACATTGCTTCATCAATCTTAGAAGTTTTCACCTCTGAGATCCGAAAGAAATATTTTTACAAATATTTGAACATTCGGTTAAGATGAAGCTGCGTTATAGATAAGTGTTTTTTATATATTTTAGCGTTTTATTAACGCTTAAATATACTTAAGTAAAATTTAAACACTGAAAAAAGACGACAACCTCAGGCGGGAATCGAACCACGCACCTTCCGCATTCCGGGCGGCTGCCTTAACCACTTGGCTACCGAGGTCTGGCTTTCACCCGTCGAAATTTTTCAGTGCTTGATGCTTATGTTTTTTAGTCAACATTGCTTCATCAATCTTAGAAGACACAGAGAGAGAGAACACTTATCTATAACGCAGCTTCATCTTAACCGAATGTTCAAATATTTGTAAAAATATTTCTTTCGGATCTCAGAGGTGAAAACTTCTAAGATTGATGAAGCAATGTTGACTAAAAAACATAAGCATCAAGCACTGAAAAATTTCGACGGGTGAAAGCCAGACCTCGGTAGCCAAGTGGTTAAGGCAGCCGCCCGGAATGCGGAAGGTGCGTGGTTCGATTCCCGCCTGAGGTTGTCGTCTTTTTTCAGTGTTTAAATTTTACTTAAGTATATTTAAGCGTTAATAAAACGCTAAAATATATAAAAAACACTTACAATGTTAATTTTAAGAAAAATGTTTTAATGTGATTGTTGTAGTACTTTAGCTCTTCTGGTACTCATGGAAGACCAGCGTCGTGGTGCCAATCCGGTACCTCGATATTATGCTGAGTGGCCATTTCAGGGCCATTGGTTATATTTTTTTTTTATATTTTGCTTCAACTTATTGTTTTCTTTGTGTGGCTATGAATAAATGCTTTTATTATTATATATTGGTAGATTTCTTCTACGGGCTTTTTATTATTATACCCTTTGTTTATTTTCTTTCCTAAAACTAGATTTTTACAATATTTTAATATAAAGCAATAAAACATTATAAAAAGTTCCCTATTCACTCATGATTCTATTCAATTTAATAGAATCATGACTGAATAGGATCTAGGGAATTGTAAAGAATTTTTCATAATAATCTCTCATTTTTAATTTTAATATTTAATATTTTCTTTTTAATAACATAGCATAGTCATTTACTAACTTTGTATGGATATTTGTCCGAAATAAACGTTTTATTATTATTTGAAACAGATAATAAAGCAAAGATAGTAAAGCCTTTCATAATTTTATTTAATCATAATTATTTAATAATCTTTTATTTTGATCATTTAAAATTTAAAAAGAAACCAGGCTGACTGGCTGTACAGATAAGATCTATTTGTCTTCTTTATATTAAAGAAGAATATAAAAAATTGTCGATTTGGAATTTGGAAGTAAGAAGTAGGTACAGGCGGATTTAAAGAATTTTGCTACTTGAAAGTTGTAAATTTTGGTCTACTTCACTGCAATGGCTAGGCGGTATCGCGATGCGGCTGCGAAAATGCAGCAAAATGTGCAAAAACATTTGAAAGAAATGAAAGAACTCTCTTCCTCCGAAGATGAGGAGCCGTTCGAGACCAGCGTCCTCGACGGCGTCTTTCAATCTTACTGGAAGGGCGGTGGAGACACTCACCTCTTAGATCGAACCAGGCATATGTTGGAAGAAGCAATCAGCGGCAGATCAATTACTTGTCTCATTTGCATAGGTTCTATCAAGCGTTCTGATGCCATATGGACCTGTGATCATTGCTACAGCTATTTCCATTTATTGTGCATACAGAAATGGGCGAACGACTGTGTCAGCCTTAAAAATGAGGAAACTCAAGGACCTATAACATTATTTATGCCTCGCAAAATTGAATGGTGTTGCCCTAAGTGCCGGAATTCGTATAGTAAAGATGAGATACCTAGGAGATACAGGTGTTTTTGTGGCAACACTGACGACCCACCACACCATCCTTGGTTGATCCCCCATACATGTGGGGAAGTGTGTAAGAAGCCTTTATCTGTTGGCGACAATTGCAAACACAAGTGCTTGCTGCTCTGCCACCCCGGCCCTTGCCCACCCTGCCCGCAGACTGTAAATGGTACTTGCTATTGTAACAAAGAGCGAAAGAGAGTAAGATGCAGTGCTGCCAAGTGGTCTTGTGGTCAGCCTTGCCAGAGAACTCTATTATGTAACTCACACAAATGTGAAAACATCTGTCACCAAGGCGATTGCCCCCCATGTAGTTATGTTAGCATACAGGCTTGCCAGTGTGGCAATGAAAAGGCTAAACGCCCATGTAATGATCCCACATGGCAATGCCAAAAAGTTTGCAGGAAACCTTACTCTTGTGGATATCACAAGTGTGAAGAAGTGTGTCATTCTGGTGGCTGTGGGACGTGCCCCAACTCAGGAGTGAGGTCATGTCCATGCGGAGCAAATCAAAAGTCTGTTCAGTGTCCAGACTTTATGGAAACATGCTTGGGTACGTGTGGTAAAAAACATGATGACTGTGAACATGAATGCCCAGAGAAGTGCCATAAAGGCCCATGTCCACCTTGTCAAGTTCTTGTAGAAAAACAATGTGTCTGCTCTGCTCACACCCGAATGCTTCCGTGCAGTAAACAATATAAATGTGACACAAAGTGTTCAGGAGTGAGGCCTTGTGGCAAACATGGTTGTGGTAGAAAATGTTGCAACAGAAATTGCCCACCGTGTGAAAAAGTATGTGACAAACCTCTACAATGTGGCCGTCACAAATGCGCAATGGTTTGCCACCGTGGACCGTGCTATCCCTGTCCCAGAGAGTCCAAAGTAACATGTCGCTGCAAATCAACTTACTTAACAGTTCTATGTGGTAGAGAGAAACATACAAAAACCCCTAAATGCACTCTTCCTTGTAGAATTAAATACAAGTGCGACCATGTTGATGAGAACAAGCATTCATGCCATTTCGGAGATTGTCCACCTTGCAAAGCTATCTGTAGCAAATCATATCCAAAATGCAACCATCAGTGTAAATCAATATGCCATGAATATGTAGCAGTTGTGTTCAAACAAGTAGAGAAACCTGCAACTCCTTGGGAGATCACTCCACCTAAGACCAAAATCATGACTTTAGAATGCCCTCCATGCGAAACACCCGTTCCTGTTATCTGCTTTGGTGATCATGAAACTGAACAACAACCATGCCACACTGCCAAAAGACGATGCTGTGGAAGAACTTGTGGCAGACCATTGGCCTGTAGCAATCATTCATGCAATTTACTATGTCATTTATACGCACCAAGTCCTGAATACCCAAATGTGCCTTATAGTTGTAAGCAGTGTAACAGAGACTGTGCAGCCACTAGGCCTAAGAAATGCTCTCACAAATGCGCGATACGAGCTTGCCATGCTGGTCCGTGCCCACCGTGTGATATTCTGGAGCGTATACCGTGTCATTGCGGTGTAACAGAGTTATATTTGCGTTGTCGTGAGGTCACAATTGCTACAGAAGAAATGTTATCTTGCAAGCAGCAGTGTCCAAAGAATTTAGAATGTGGTCACCGCTGTAGAAACTCTTGCCATCCTGGGGCTTGCAAAGTTGGCCAAGTTTGTAATAAAAAGACAAAAGTACATTGTCCATGTGGTAATTTACGAAAGGATGCTCCTTGCAATCTTGTGAGACAAGGTGAAGTAAAAATGATATGCGATGACACGTGTGAATCAAAGAGGATTGCAGCAAAGTTAGAAAAAGAGAAAGAAGAACGGAGGTTAAAGGAATTAGAAGAAGAGAAGAATCGTAAGGAGCTAGCAGAGTATGAATGGAAAGTAAGTGGGAAAAAGAAGAAGTATAGAGAAAAGAAAGTTGTACAGAATATAGACGATAGAAATGTACTGCAAAAGTACTGGATTCCTATTATGTCAGTCTTGATAACTGTAGCAGGTGCTATTTACATGTTCATTGAAATATAATTTTTATAATATTAACATAATGATTATTTTCAAAAAGATTAGGTTTAGTTTGTATTTCTGTCATATTTAAATGCACGCAAAACAAATGACAGTAGTTTTATGTAAAGGGTGACTTTTTTCTATCCTTTAAATTATATTAAATGCTCAGATACTATAATTATAGTAATATGTAAACAATTTTATCTTATATGAAAGATTGGAAACTTCTATTTGTGATTTCTTGAATTCACCATTGTTTTGTTGTAAATGAAGAAAGTAAATAATAGAAAAGACAAGCCAGTTGATTCCCATTCTAATTTAAGGAAGATGTTTTGGTGATTTATTTATTTTTAGTTTAAGTCTAGTGATACGTAGCTAAGCTACTTAAGACTATTACCCAAAGACTTGTGCATTTTTGACATTTTTTATATAAGATATGTTATTAAGATAAGGTGACAATTGGTTCAGAATGATCCGTCCGATAAAAACGGTAAATTAAAATTAATTTTGGGCAGGTTTTATTCATATCTTTATTATTATTAATGTATCCCACAGCTTACATTAATTCAGTTCAGTTTCTAAGTTTAAAAGAAATACACATTTTTTTATGATTAGACCTTTAGTTCTGGATATCAGTAGTTTTCTTTAGTTTGTGATTGTGTTAATTTTTTGTATATTCATACTTATGAACAATAAAATTGTAAAGGTTATCAAATGTGTTATTATTAGACAGTCATAATGTCTGTCTAAATATTTTGAGTGCACACTCTTACGCTGTATTGAATCGCGTAGTGCGAGTTTTATTTTTTTTATCACTAAGTATCAAAAACAATAATTTGTATGGCAAACTTGATGTCACTAGGAGGCGCGGCGCTGCTTCAATGCCGTACAATACATTATCGTTTTCGTTAACCTAATCAAATGGTACACACGCCTGGCACATCAAACTACGACAAACTGTCAAATTTCCTCAATAGACTATATATGGCATATGGTTGAACATATATTCGACGACGACCTCCGTAGCCGAGTGGCTTGCACGCCGGACTTTGGGCGGCGGTAACTCTGAGGTCCCGGGTTCGATTCCCGGTCGGGTCAATGTCGAAAACGAACTTTTCGATATTGTGTCGGGGTCTGGGTGGTTGTAGTACCGTCGTTGTTTCTGATTTCCATGAAACGAGTGCTTTAGCTACTTACCTTGGGATCAGAACAATGTATGTGATGTTGTCTCATATTTATATTTACATATATTTACTTATTTATATATTGAAGAAATTTAACAGTTTTGAATAGGTTGATGTGCAGGCGTCGGTCGCGTCTGTACAACGGGCTGTGTTCCGAAGAATAGTCAAAATGATGTTTAAAAACTGGCTGACCGATGCACCACCATACTATTGACAGAATGACAGGGAATCCACACACAAATAAATTTAAAAAAAAATGTGCCAAAAAAATAATAGCAGACAGCACGCAGTAGATATAGCGTAAGTACCTAAATAAAAAACAAGGCAAGACAAGGGCATTGACATAATAAACAAAGAAACAATATTAAACTTTTTATTTCTAAATCAAAATACATCAATTATTATATGATATCATTATTTTCAGCCGTGTATGTAGGACCGCGTAGCCTTATTACATATATTATTAATTATCATTAACTCACTTGTTTTACAATTATCACAAGTATCCGATGAACTGGTTAATAATTGGTCAATCTTATCTTAGCAGATGCGCAATCTTGAGTGCGCAGAAGTATATTCTTTTTATGTTTTTGCGTTTTCGCGTACTTACATAGGTACTTTATTTACTTTTCTAGCCATGATTAGTTATAATATGGTAGAGTTTGTAAGTAACATCCAAATGGGTTTTGGGGATCTTACATTTTGAGATCAGTCATTTACACTTCATTTGTTCTAAATAAAGTGTAGATTGGTCCAACTACAAGATATCTATAAGAAAGAGGATTTGTGTTATAAATTTATGAACCAACCAAAGTTTGTAAAACTTGTAAAAACAGTTATTACAATTCCATTTGAACGTCACATACAAAAAAATATTAAATATGTTAGAAATAAGCATTTTGTTACAAAGAAACTTTAAATTATAATGACTAAGTATTAACATTTTTCCGAAAAGCAGCCAAATTAAGTAGGGGATTTTTTCATTACTCCATTAAGATAAAATAAAACCTACAACATTAAATGTTTTTGTTTTGTTTATATAATTTTAACGCAAATGTTGTTGCGAAACAAATTACAAAAACACAATGTTGAAAAAATTTCCACGAGCAGGATTAGAACCTGCACCCTTCTGACATACCGGGTCAGGTGCTCTTCCAATTGAGCTATCGTGGTTCTAACCAGCACGCCGAAATTATTCAACACTATTTACTTTTTACTTTGAAAGCCAAAGGCACCCAGTCAATGTCAACAACTACCGTCATTAACACCCGATCATAATATTTTTACAAATACTAAAGATCAGTTAAGAAGTAGGCAAGCTATTTATAAAATGTTTTTGTTTACCTACAATTATTATGAAATCGGAGCAGCGGCATCTAGCGACAAACTTGTGAAAGCCACATTGATCAAATAGTAAAAAAACTCTAAATGTACTTGCAATCATACAGCGCTTTTTGAAATGGGTTCAAAGAAGTTACTTAATCCATTTGTCATGCCTATTTGTACTTTATATAGTGTCTTTCTTCTGTGTTTTAGATTTTTTTACAACAGTGCCTCTAGCGGATTTGTCGGTAACGAAATGCATACTAGGGTAAGTAAATCCTAAAGGTGGATATATACTAGAGCATTTTCTCGAGCATTTCTATGTAATGTAACGTTCTTACGAATGGTACAATACAGGTAAACTCAGTTTCATCCAAAGCATTTCCATGTAATGTAACGTTCCTGCGAATGCTCGGCGCTCTGTTCGGCGTAATGCTCACAGCGAGTGTGCATTTACCCGTAACATTTCGTTGTACCTTGCGTTCACTCTTTCTTGAAATGTCGGCCCTACAGTTACGTGTGCTGCGTTTATCTTGAAGAACTATATTAAAAGAAAAAGGAAAATAGAAATAGAAGATGGTGGCAAATGAACATTTGCCTGCGCTCGTGCAAAGGCTCGAAGAAATGTTACACTCGTTGGTTTGTATAATTAGGTTGTAACAAAACGGCGAGCGTGCTCGACGTCTGGTTCGTGAGGGTGATACACTAGAACATATCATAGAGCGGCTCGTTGTTCAGTTACAAGTAAATGCTCTAGTCTATACTCACCTTAACATTTTAAAAAGGTGCTACAATTACTATTTTCGTAGCGCGTAATCATGATTAACAAGTACAAACGACTAGGTACTGCCAGTAAATATTCTGAACAATCGCAATAAAACAAAAAATCATCTTTTGCTATGGGACCACTTTCAAAATCGTGAAAACAGTACAACTTTTTGATCGTAATGATAGCTGATATTTTCTTTTGCGATTGTTAAATTGGTTCCACAAATATAATGGCTAGAATTCATGGGTTGTTGTTTCATTATCTTACGATAAATAGCCTTACAGGATTTACACAAGAATATATAAAACTTTAAGTCGTCATGCTTTTCGGAAATAGAAAAAAAAAATGGTAACATAATTAGTGGTCGATGTGTAATGGCACTATAATTTAACCACGACTTTATTAAAAATTACACTTAAGCAGTTAATATTGTACAGCACCGAACGGAAGGCTATAAGGGTTTAAGGATATTCGCACAGCTGCCGTAGTGATCATGAATCATTTCCTTAGAATAATCACGGTATAGAAAGTAAGTCCGCGCGCCCATTTTGAATGGCTTCAAACGCCGAGTTTTCAATGTACGCTACGGAGTTAGTGTGCGTGCGTGTCGCCGAGCGCAAGCAGAAGCAAGCAAGCAAGCAGTCACGAAAGTGAATCGGTTTAGTGCTTCACTTTTGACAGAGCGCTTGTATAAAGACTATCTTTCTATACGTAATTATTCTAAGATCATTTCAATATTATTCTTAAAAGTAATGATTTACAATATTACAACAGTACTTTTGTCGAGAATAGCAGCTTAGGTTTGTCCAAGCCAAAATGTAAGCAGGCTTAAAAACCAATAGAGTGACTTGGTGGATTGAAAAAGTTCCACAAATTTTGCTTATTCAAAATGTCCGAATATCCTAATCCGGCTGAATACACAAACGCTTCTTAAATTATGAGAGCTATTCTAATTCTTCGAATTTATCAAGGGTACGAAAGAAAACCTATTTGAGAGCTTCTAAGCGTTTGAATGATCGGCTGTGTTTTATTTATATGACAATTTTATGAGTAATTATCTCTCTTTAGCGAACTCTCGTGTTGATTTCGGGTTTCTTCTTACTAGACAATTTGAACCAGCCCGCTTTTTTACTGTTATCTTTAGGCATTGAGACAGAGCGGGACAGCCTATCCCTGTCACTGTCTCTGCTAAGAATCTCACTGGACTGACTCTTCTTAGCGTCTCTCACAGGTCTTCTGGACAGAGTGCTTTGATCGAATTCCTTTTTCTTCTCCTTTCTGTTAAGGGTTTGGCTGGAACTCGTCAATCTATGGTTTTGAGGACGCCTAGCCAAAGTAGTTTGGCTGTAGGACTTGTTTTTCAGCAAGGTTCCCGGTCTTTCGTCTGTGTTTCTAGTAGACGGCGGCTTTTTCACCTCCCTCGTCTTGCTCTTCCTAGGTCTTTGCGCGTAGTGGACATCCTGCTGTTCGTTGTAGTGCTTGGGGGTCCATGGCGCGAATATGGAGAAGCTCTTTGTGGTCGTCCTGACCTGCAGGTTTGAGGAGTTGACAGAGGACACGTCGTCTCGTGACCTGTTGCGGGTGATGCGGCCAGGATCGGGGATGTCTCCCACTGGAACAAATCAAAAAATAATAAGTAAAACCTTTAATGAATGAACATAATGTACAATATAATGAATTCTAAGCAATAATTCAGAAAAATAACACCATGTGGCTAGGATTATCCTGTTTGACAGGCAAAAGAATAAAATGGCTTACAATTAAGTTTAGGTAGGTACATCTACAGCTTCATGGCTTACAATTGGGTAGTTGACTGGATAATCAAAAGAAAAACAGAAAAATCGTTTTGACAGTTGTTTAAAAAAACCTGTCAAAACTATTTTTTTCAAAAGAATTTGTATGTCATTGGAAATTATGACGTCACTATTTTGTTCCGTCGATTTTAGGTTACAGAAGTTCATGCTTATGGGCTAAATAAGAAACTGGTTACTGTTTAAAGAACTGTTACGTGATTTGATTCATACGATTATTGTTCTGGAATTAATTATTGGTGTTTTCAACATCCCTATACAATCATATAGGGTATAGAGCTTATTTATAGTTTATCCATTGTACTTTTCCATCATCAGCCCATAACCGTCCCGCTGCTGGGCATCGGCCTTTCCGTATAAGCATAGCTTATCGTATAGCTTTTTCATGGTCTATCGTACTATCGCTTGGTTCCCATGGGGTTCTTGTTAATCATGGAGTCTCACCGGTGGTGGCATGCAGGTATACCACGCTGTGCTGTGACTGGTGGCTGGAGTCACCCTCCGTGCTGCTCTCGCCAGAGTTAGTGGCAGGCGTACGGCGACGGTGTCTGGAATTATGGAAAGAGTTGGTGTTGAGGAAACAGCCTATAACTGTCCCACTGCTGGGCAAAGGCCTCCATCATTGAAATCAAGTCATCGCTACAATTGATGGGTAATGGCTTAATCACCACGCTTGCCAAATGCGGGTTGGTGATCACAAACCCGGGCTATGCATCGAAAAATCCGAAATATACTTTGCCCGACCTAGGCTGGGAATTGAACCCGGGACCTTCGGGTATCCGAGCGCACTGCCACTCGGCCACCGAGGCGTTAGAGAAGAAGAATTAAAATAAAATATTCAATTGTAGTAAATAAGACCCCGATGAAGCGTTTTATTTCATAATCAACAACTGGTAAGCACTTAGATTTCATGTATTCTGAAGGTATTAGCAACGAAAAGGCTGAAAGTGGAGGTTCACTTCAACCGGAATCCTTAATCACTCAGGCACTGTTTAAATCTTATCTCGAACTGTCGTTATGGCGACATACAGTGTTAAGATGGTAATAGGCTAGCCTTATAACAACAACTACCAACCAAATTAATTCCAATAACATTATAACCCGGTCAAGTTTGTGTAAGTTGTTGCATACAATTTTCCTTCAACCTTTTTAATAAATAAATTTAACCAATTACCTATAAAGAAAAATTAACTCACTTCAAATCCCTGGACAGTTCTGGTTTACTCCCCCTCAGCTCCGTTGAACTGCCTCTTTCCTCAGTTCGCCTCCTCAGCTCTGGCTTGGTGCCTTTTAAAGTCTTCGAGCTGCTGTGACTCCTCGACCTTTCATACGGGCTCACAGGAGGCTTCCCAACTCTCCTGTCCAGCTGGCTCTCTGTCTCCGAATTGCTGATCTCCGATATATTCCTCAAATTCCTCTTGTAGTACTGCTTAGTTCTTGGCGACTCGCTCTTTCTTTCCTCCTCCTTGAGGTTTGACAGTGAGTAACTTTTACTGGACAACTCACTGTGGTCTATCTCGTCTACACCAGCGCTGGAGTTAGAGATGGTCTTCCTCAAAGTGCTATGGGCTTTCGGGGTGCTTCGTGTCTTCGTGGTTGTGTGTTTGACGTTCGCTTCGGACTCGAGGTCGGTGTCGCCGAAGAAGCGGAGGTTTTTCGCTGGAGAGTTCAGCGGCTTGGCGGTTTTGGACCACGCTTTGCGGGGCTCCGTCTCGGTTGTGATCACTCTTTCTTTTTCAACCTGTGAATAGAGTAACGAAGATATACAAAAATGCAATTGAAATAATACAAGTACGTAGTGTTCATTTCGAATTAACTCTACATATTATTTCATTTGCATTTTCGTGTGCCATGGATTTCCGAATAGTAGCGCCTGATCCCATTTACTAACGTAGATATGTTTAGTAATTTGTTTTCTAAATTCTCTGAGTACTCTATCCCCCGTATTAATAAACAAAGTGTAAGCTTGGAGTAGCTATTCCGTGTTTTGTTCCCGTCATGGAAACTTACTTTTCATACTAGTGTAAAAGAGACAAAACACGGAGTAACTACTCCAAGCTTACACTTTGTTTATTAACAAGCCCCTTTACGTATATTTTCTACTCTTTGATACTCGTAGTACAGACGCCTGCACGTCAATCTATCTAAAACTGTCAAATTTCTTCAACACATTTTCAATCATATGATTAAGGCATAAAATTCAAAGTCTACTGAGAAAATTTGGCAGTTTGTGGTAGGTTGATGTGCAGGCGTGTGTACCTTTTCATAAGGAATAACCTTAAAACAGTTTTTTTTCTTTTGGAAAATTATTTTGAAGTGGCGAAAGCTAAAGGTTCCTCAAGCCGTAGTGATCGAACATCCTCAGATGGTTTCTAGAGGGGATGGCATCACGCAAGTGTTCATGCCCCCTACTAGATTCTCCGCCGTGTTCGGATCAGAATTCTACAGGTCAAATGTTCAGAAAAGGATCTCGCAAGATTTTAATTGATAGGTTGTTGGTTGGTCTCGCAAGATTTTAATTTTTTTTAGGTTGATGGGTTGTTGATAGGTTTTTATTCTACCACTAGGTAGAGTATGCTATTACTTATTTTGTGCCACTAGCCAACCACATACAATAATTTATAACGTCCACAATGGTGTCTCAATGACCTGATTCTGCGATTTCAATCAATTACCTTGATACTCTTCCCTTTCTTCTTAGCCGTCAGTCTGTCCAAGGACTTGAACCAGCTGGGGGTGGAGGTGGTCGGCCTGCGGGGCGGGGAGGGGGTCGGGCTCGGGGTGGCCAGCCGCCGTCTCTCTCTGTACCTCTCAGCCTGAAATGGACAAAGGATTTGTTAATATACATTGATGAAGGTCCACTCCCCAACCTTCTATGTGAATGTGACACTGATTCCAACGAGACCATCCAACACTTGATGTTAGACTGCCCAATAAACGCAAAAGCGAAATATGAACTGGAATTGACAAATAGATGGTCTCGTGAACATTAACACACTTGATAACAGAACTGATAAAATATATGTAGGCTGTTGTTAAAGGTTCAAATCATAGGAACAAAAGTAAGTTATGTAAGTGTATAAAATGTTTATAAGTATGTGTGTTACAATATAATATATCATTATCATCATCGTCATTATCATTTTATTTTTATTTTTTATTATCATGGAATCAACAGCACTTATAAATTTAGTTATTACATTGTATGCTTATCCTAATACCAATTACAGATCCCTACTTTTTAAAACAATTTTTAAATATAAAGTCGCTTAAACGGATTACATAACAAAATAGAATATAATTTAAAAGTGTCAAAATACAATTTGAAAGACAAAATAATAACAACAATATGGACGTTAATTTAAAAGTAATAAAAACAGAAAATAGTAAGTAGTGGTACGCTATTGACAGCATTTTGTGTGTGTGTGTGTGTATGTGTCCCTATTCTATACTAGTCCACTGCCGGTCATAGGCCTCTCCCAGTCTCCTTGTGCACGCCACCGAGCACGATATGCGGCTACTCTCATTCAGCTCTTGCCAGCCGCCAGTCATTTAATGTGATTTCATTTCATTTCATTTAAGGTGTTTTATATTTATGTAAACAATTAATAGATTGTAAACAATTGTATGTAAATTGATTAAGCAAATTGTATATATAAGCCTTAAGAATACTTACTATTATTTTGTAAGAGGATGGCGTTTTAATATATTTATAATTAAAAAAAATAAATTTTTGATTTTTGAGAGAGATTGCTGATTGCCGCTGCGGCATTTTCAGCTTCACCGGGCTTTTTTGGGGGCGGCGAGGAACATAAAGGGTCCCTCAAGCCGTGTGAAACGAATCACCTTCAGAGGTTATCTAGAGGGAACGGCATCGCGCACTAGTGCGCGTCCCCGTGCCCTACTAGATTCTCCGAAGGGTTCGGACCGGATCGGGAAAAAAAAAAATACAACGTTGGGCACAGTGGGTGGACGACTATATCTGATCTTTTCCACTTGCTTCTGTTTTGAAAATCCGAAGCACAGTAAGTTAATAGCCTACACTGTATTGCTGTTGGGCAAACGCCTCCATCATTGAAATGAAGTCATCACTACAATCGATGGGTAATCACCATGGTTAATCACCATGCTGGTAAGTTTAAACATTAATGATGACTAACTTTCTACCTAAGAAATCCTGTCGGGTAGTGGCCACCAGCGTTTGACAGAAACCAGCCCCCCCTAGACAAGTGGCATAACGCTAATAGATGATTATTGTACGGGACTGACTTATGTCAACGATACGTATAAATGACGTTTATGTCAAACCCATACAATAATCATTCTATACTCTATTTCTATTCTATTAGCGTTATGCCACTTGTCTAGGGGGGCAGTGGTCAATACTTTTTTCCTTTAATCAATAAAAATAGGGGTTAGCAACAATTCAATATCTGTATTAGCTGTAGCACGTGGTCTGCCAACTGCTTACTACCTGATGTCCAGTAAAATTTCAATATACAACAGAAAGGTGTGGTAAAAATTAAAAGTTCCAATGTGCATCCTTATAATATTTTGGCGACGAAAGCTGGTATCGAACACTGGATATATAGCACTTTGATTTTAGGCGTATTTGTTTAACAACACTTTAGCACTTTGCCAAGCGAAAGAAAACAATTAAATAAACTGAAAAAAGGCACTTGTCAACAGCCGCTTGTAAAGCTATCATTACATCAAGGTGCTAATCAGATCAATCAATCAATGGTATCATTCAGATATACTTCTGCTATTGACTGTACACCTGTTCAATGTATTGGATTAGTTTTTCTGTGGTAGCGGCTACACGAGGCGACATCACGCCTGCCTGTAGATCACGACGGGTCATCGCCTTCGAGGTAAACATAGTGTTGGGGGTCCGCCGTCTGATGGATGCTCCTTGAATGGGCTTCTTTAGTTAGGTACTTAGGTGGCCAACGCGAGTTAGTACAAGAATATATACATAGATAAGGTAAGGGCAACCAGTTTTCGTCGCCAGGAAATAATATAGATTTTCATTGAGAGTTTACAAGATTGTAGGAAGCAGGTAAATAAACAATAAACTAGCGGCCCGTCCCGGCTTCGCACGGGTGGACATTTCTTTTTTAATATAGCTTATGTTACTCAGCGCTAATGTAGCATTCTAATGGTGAAAGATTTTTTTAAGTCGGTCCAGTACTTTTTGAGTTTATTCGTTACAAAAAAAAAATACAAAAACACAAAGCTCTCCTCTTTATAATATTAGTATAGATGTCTCTGTTAATTGTTGCCAAAGACTAAAATCAGTCGTCGACCCCAAATTTTAATGATTAAAGAAGAAAATGTCGATTATCGGTTCCTGTCGAACACTAGTGCCACTACTCTAAATACATACTTCCGCGTCCTTTTACGACAAAAAGATAGACAGAGCACCGAAATCACCACCGATTTTTAGTATAGTGACTCGACCACATTTAGCATACTTATATAAAGTAAAGTTCCGTAGAGTAGAGAGAGCGAGAGAGGAATAGACATTCGTAACACCAGTGACGGGTTGTAAGCCGATGGCCTGATGTGCGAGCATCTTGGAACCCTTGTCCCTTAGTCGGCTCTGACGATATGCACGGGAGGTTAAGCAGACGGTACTCGTGCATTCTTTCCAATTCCCAGACCAGCATTAAGACTTGAACAAGTCCAACTAAAATCATAGCTCCAATGGTGCTCGCGTTTTAAAAGAACATAATTCCATTATCATTGTTAACAGATTATATAAAAAGGTTGATTAACACATACAACTTTGTAATTGGACAACCAAACTAATATTTTTTTTAGTCTGTCACGAAATCAACAGTCAGTCGCCTTTGGTGGCGTAGGTATATTATTTAATGATCCATTCTCATTTTCTTTCGGGTATACAATTACTCGGCGGAGAAAAAACCTACGCTTCATTAACTGTGGGAGGACGAACAAAAAACATGCCACAACTTACCTATAGGTATTTGCATTTGATATTCTGCCAGTTGTTGGACTTGGACGAGCTTCCGAGAACGTTTGATATATGATATTTTATAAGGACTTTCAAATTCCAATGGTTTCATTCGAAATTACCTTTGTGCGTTTCGGTTTTCTTTAAAGCTTTATATTTGTCTAACTGAGGAGGTCGATGGTGCAGTAGTTAACGCGCCCGGTCTGCGAATGCTGAGGTTAAGCAACTTTCGCAAAGGCCGGTCATTGGATGGGTGACCAAAAATTTATTATCTCGAGCTCCTCCGTGCTTTGGTCCCGGCTGCATTAGCAGTCGTTAACTACCACCAATCCGCACTGGGCCCGCGCGGTGGTTCAAGGCCAGTTCTCCCATTCCATCCATAGGGAAGGCTCGTGCCCCAGAAGTGGGGACAATATGTTTATGGGCTGGTGATGGTGATGTATTTTCAAACTAATTAGCTAATTCTAATGAATCTCTCTTCTTTCTTCGTTTATAAAGAAAATACAGACAGATAGTAGCAAACGTTTAAAAATAGAGGGGGAGCGCGGTATGTAGGTATTAAGGCAACACACTGAAAAAACTTTCGTCGAATAGTTTAAGACTATAAATAATATGACAACAAATCTGAAACGTTGATATAGGTTGATATATGCTAGCTCAAGTATACGATTGTATAATTAAGACTCGATCATAATTATTTTCGTTGAAAATTAAAACAACATTTCTTGATTTATATGCTTGGAAACCACTCAAATACATTAATAACATCAATATTCGAAATTTTGTAGCTGCATATTGTAATAGGTATCTAAAACCAATAGATTTTAAAAATATTTTTTAAGATTCTGTTAATTTGCTCAATTGTCGCAGGCGCTACGTATATTTTTTTTGTTTGTAGTCTAAATTAACAAATATAGACTAACTTTATACTTACATATATAAATATACATATATATACAGATAAAATACACAATATACATAATATATACAATATACAATATACACAAATACATAATAATATACATAACATATATTTACTAATAATTATTTTACATAGAGGTGGAAAATGGCAAGATATACCAAAAAAAGGAGTTAAATCCCACGTTTGTCATTGGTTTGCATATTAAAAAAATAAGTCTAGTTTATCTTTACCTATTTATTTACATAAACCACACAACACCACAGTGTATGTAACTTTAAGCTTTATTTAGTGGTGTTAAAGATTATACTTGCAATCAGTGCTAAAGGCCAAGGACCTATTCGCCGTTTTTAGAGTTTTCTGTCGCGACTTTGGCGACTTTCGCGACAAAACTAACATCCTAGGTCAATGCCTGATTTTGTAAAGATAGGCATAACTGTCATATCGCAAAATAACCTGTAAAGTTGGACAACGTGTAAAACAGATGCTGTCGCACTTTTACCAATCAAGTTAGACAGAGACAATATTTTTTGTCTCCATTGTGTGATATTCGTAAAATATCATATAGCTATTAATAAAGATATATAAATCCTCATATATCTTTACTATGAGTAAGTAAACTCATACATACTTTATTAGATACTAGCGGCCCGCCCCTGCTTCACATGGGTGGAATTTCTTTTAATATAGCCTATGTTACTCAGCGCTAATGTAGCATTCTAATGGTGAAAGAATTTTTTAAATCGGTCCAGTAGTTTTTGAGTTTATTCGTTACAAACATACATGCATACATATATACAAAAATACAAAGGTTTCCTCTTTACAATATTAGTATAGACAACCACTAGGCCTATAACATACTTAAATAAAGATATACAATCATTTTGAAAACAGCACACAATGCCATAAAATTGAAAGAATAATATAACACAACATACATAATTAAACCGATCCGATCCGAACCCTTCGGAGAATCTAGTAGGGCACGGGGACGCGCACTAGTGCGCGATGCCGTTCCCTCTAGAAAACCTCCGAAGGTGATTCGTTTCACACGGCTTGAGGTACCCGTTACGTTCCTCGCCGTTACGTTACGTTTACGTCGTTACGTTTCCAAACAAGCCCGGTGAAGCTGAAAATGCCGTATGAGGCAATCAGCAATCTCTTTCAAAAAAAAAACCTAATTAAAATAACGACTTATATAAGAATAATAATTCCGTTAGCTAAGCGGGATAAAAGAAGCACTACCACCATTAAAACAGTGCATATGCAATAATATGTATCCCACACTGGGAATCGAACTCGGGACCTCTGGGACTCCAGTAGCTAGCCAAAACACACAGGCGGTTAAAAATATCTTTCACTAAACACCATTTATCTATTTCATTCATGATTTCAGAGAAGTCAATGTCACAGGTCTATTCTGCCATATTGAAAAAGGCTTTACGCCTAAGTAATTATACAGAGGCCTAAGGCATGATGACGTCATCACCCCCAAAGTAGCCTGAGAGAAGACTCGAGGCTAACTAGCTTGCCATATGGCACCTGACCTTTAAATTAGCTGTGCTTGTGACACAACCACCAATCCGCACTGAGCTCGCGTGATGGTTTATGGCCCGTTCTCCCTAGTGTGCGAGTGTGTGAGTGCTTCTCCTTTGTTTTTAAAAAGTAGTTATTTTTTCATGAAGAAATATTCATATTCACAATCAATTCATTCATATCGGTGGAGCGACGATATACGCAAAGTAGCTAGCAGCGGTTGGATGAGAATAGTTGAAGATCGGGCTCAGTGGCATCGAATGGGACAGGCCTATGTCCAACAGTGGACTGATAGGGGCTGTCGATGATGATGAAAGAAAGATTATTTTGAGAATCTGCCTAAGTGACTGAGCAAACCCGAAGGATTCCTAAGGCCTGCCACTTCGTCCACGTAAACATCCGAATCCCAAGGTTTTTTATGAAATCCCGTTGTATGTTTTGGAAAAGCTTGCTTTTTCAACTTTCTTCAGTCATTCAGGACATCTCTTTATTATGTACAGATGGCGATATCGATGACGTCACCCTCGTAACAACACGAGTCATAATATGACGTCATTTACTGGTGTCAAAGATCTCGGAGGGCCATTGAACTGTAACATCATCATTTGGTCGGTACAAATGTGTTGGTTAAGATTAATTATTTACGATTCTAATTAACTTTAACAAAAATGTTTGGGAGTAAACATTTCACGATGTACAAGGAGTGGAAGAATGTATAAGAATAAAATTCAAAATTCAAAATTCATAATTCAAAATCATTTATTCAGTTTAGGCTACAAGTAGCTCTTGTGAATGTCACTATGCCATCGGTTCGTAAGTCTACTCTGGGCGGGAGATCTTACTAATAATACTTTGTACCCCGGAAAACTTTTGTGATGAACTGATCAGACTGTCTTTCTATCTCTATCTGGATCTGATAGTAAGTGAGCATTTGTGACAAGTAAAAAAACAAAGTTCAGTGCCCTGCATGGAAAGGCGAATTAAGCGAAGGGGGCGTCGCAACTTAATTAAAATCAGATGATTAGATGTAAGAAAAATCGCGCCCGCTTTGTTATAAAACCTAATAAAAGTGTATTTATGAGGCACTCCCTGCATAGCTCATTCAAAGTTTGGAAGGTTACTAAAAGGTAGATTACGAAATAAAACATTGGTCATTTGAGGCCTTATGATGACCACTTACTATGTCCTTTTTTGGCCCCATTTTTGTTTCTGTTTCTGGTTCCAAATTAAGCTGAAGCTATCCTTATCTGTCTGTATGTATGTGTCTATAATGTGCGTTTTTATTTTATTGTATGCAGTAGGTATTGTTTAATTTTATTTATATATATATATATATATATATATATATTTTTTTGGTTTTTTGTTTATATACCTACCTATTGGTTTTGCTTATTTTTATGATGGTGTGTGTGTGTGATGAAGTACCAAATAAACTTTTTATCTATCTATCTATCTATCTTGTCTGAAAAGTGCCCTTATATGTATAGAAACTTACATACTACAAAACCATATGCCGTCTACAATTCTTGTCTAAACAAAAAACAGTCTCAGACTTCAGTTTCGGCGTACAAGTTGTAATGCTTATTAAGGCGCTTCGTACACAGATAAACTTGGATTTCCGATTGCGGAAACAGGCAACTCTTAACTAGGCAGCCGTAGCAACTCTAGTTGCGAGTTTCGATGATCGACAACAGTTTTCAGTTGCTGCATTTGATGATTGAATCCGTTTTAAACTGCAGCAGCCAGCCACAAATCTACTAAATGTATTACGCATTAATCTAATTTGTAGGTACTAGTTGTGTTAAGTTGCTACTTTCCCCAACTGGCAATCACTGACTGTAGACGATGAATCAGAAAAGTTTATTTAGATTTCCGACAACCTGAAACTGTTGCTGCAACTGGCAACCTTTAAAGAAAACTTTTAAAAAGTTGATAGTTTTTCTACTGAGGCCCCGTCGTTTGATGCATTGTCAAATTTGACTACCGTCAAATTTAACTATAATGGAAATGGGTTGTTTGAACAGTTTTTTAACTATCAAATATTTTTGTTTTGTTTATATGTTTTAACGCAAATTTTGTTGCAAAATAGTGATCTTTAGTATTTGTAAAAATATTATGATCAGATGTTAATGACGGTACAATTTTATACAATTTTAAAAGCGGTTAGAGCGTTGGACCGGTTATCCAAACGTCGTAGGTTCGATTGTGAATGCAAATTTAAAAAATAATAAAAATATTGGGAATGTATTATTACATTTAGTAACACAGTTCACAAATCTCAAAACGCTAAACGTCTTTAAAAGTGACGTCCGCCATCCTATTATTGTGTAGCTTCAATAAATCAACAATATTTAAACCGTCACTGATGGTCTAGTGGTTAAACCACCGGTTTAGACTCAGAGGTCCCGGGTTCGATTCCCAGCGAGGGTTACATGTTTGTGTACTCGGTTTGGTTGGTGGTAGGACTTGTTTGTCGGCCTGGCTAGCTACCACCATCTTATCTAAATATGTCGCCAGCAGTCCAGCAGCTAGGGATAAGATAGCCAGTGCCTCACTAGTTGAGGATCCCGGATGAAGTGCCCTTCCACCAATTGGCCTTATCATCACTTAACATCAGGTGAGATCAAGGCACTGTGCTTACCTTTAAATATAAAAAAATAAAAAATTTGGCTGTATGTTTTATTTAGATTGTGGAAATTTTGCAATATCATTTTTGATACGTAATGTCTTCCGGAATTTGTGGCATTTTCATTATAGTTGATAGTTTCTGTAACTGAAGTTGCTGTGTGTGCGGAGCGCCTAAGCGTCTGCTTGTGGTGACAGCAACCAGCAGGCGAACAGAAAAAAAAATACCTAGACTCGGTAATCTTTGTAGGTAATCTCAACGGATGTAAAGTTTTTGCGTTTGTTAGCACGTTGTTGCGATCGTAATTAAATTGCTTCGATTGTATCTCGGACTTCAAATGAGAATGTTTAGTAGTGTACATAGGTACAAGGTCACCTTATTTTTTATTATATTAAATAATAGCGATTTTGTTAACTAAATGGCGCTACTTTTCTATATTTTTGACAGCTGTAGTGTGCCGTTCAAATGTTAATTTTTATTGGAGCAGATAGTTTTGTGTAACCGCCTTATTTTATGTATTTACAAATGTATAATTTTATAATTGCGCTGACATTATTTGATATTTGCTTACTTTGCACATTGACTGACTAATACTATTATTAATTATTATTTTTAATTTTTATTATTAATAATTATCTTATCATGATTATCGCATGTAAAATGATTATGAATGAATATCGCCTATTTAATGTTTTATTTCACACTTTGTCGCACCAAACACACGCAACACACCAATAAGTAAAAACTTATTGTTCTCACGGCGTCCTGAGGCTAAATGCACGAGTTTGGCAAAATAACAGCGTCTACTGCTAACACAATAAATAGGCTTTTGCTGAGTCGAGGCCCATTTGCTGTAGTTCTGGCGTGGAGACCCCGAGCAGGAAGAAGAAGTGTTGGCAGACGTCTGGCCAGATGGTCTAATGATTTCAAAATGTTAGCAGGCCTGACCTGGATTAGAAAGGCCACAGACCGCAAAGTGTGGAGAAAAATTGGAGAGGCATACGTCCAGCAGTGGACATCACTATGCTGAAAGGAAGGAAGGAAGGAAGGGAGAAAAGAAATGCCCATGCTGAGTTTCTTGTCGGTTCTTCTCAGTACAACGTCTCCCGCCCTGTGTAGACTTACGAACCGATGGCATAGTGACATTCGAGCTAATTGTAACCTAAACTGAATAAATGATTAAGAATTTTGAATTTTTAGGCGTTCGTGGTCCTAAGCCGTTCCTGTTGCAGAGAAAGGATGGTACTAGGGTTTTTAGTGGGTAGTTTTGTTTTCGTTGCCTTTCTATTTATGCTTTTGACAAAGCACAGTCTGGAAAGCTTTCGCACGCCTAGCCTAGAACTCGTTGTGGCAGTGGCTAGCACTTTCAGCTTCTATCCCAATTCTTCCGACACTCCCAGATACATTACACGTGCACGTGCCTTTTAGTAAGGTTCAAGACCCCGTACACGTTATCGAAAAGTACAATGACCACCGGGTCTTTAGACATAATCACGGTGCATAGATGAGTTTTATTTATCTAAGTAAAGTTATATGCCTGCAAGCTTTGGTTTTTTTGAGGCACTGGCTATCTTATCTCTACTTGCCAGAACACAACAATGCTACAAACATTGATGGCGATATATTTAGATAAGATGGTGGGTGGTTTTTTTTTTTGAGAGAGATTGCTGCTTGCCTCAGACGGCATTTTCAGCTTCACCGGGCTTGTTTGGGGGCGGCAAGGAACGTAAAGGGTCCCTCAAGCCGTGTGAAACGAATCACCTTCGGAGGTTTTTTAGAGGGAACGGCATCGCGCACTCGGATCGGATCGGGGAGCGGAGCAACCCGAGGGCGCCTCTAAAGACTTCGGCTCGGGTTGACCGGGCCGTGGAGGAGAGAGCCCAGGTACATGTCTGTACCTGGTGTAGAGCGCGTGTGAACCGGTTCTTCGTACCCTTGTTCTACGAGTACGGTGTCTTGGGCCTTTAAACTAGTGTGCATGTTTAGTGTATTCTGTAAATGTGTAGTGGCATTTAGAGGATCGGGGGGGGGGGGGGGGGGGAAGCTAGCCAGGTGGACCGAGTACACATACATAGGCGATTAAGCTTTTCCTTCTCCCACGACGCCGAGGTCGTGGCCTTTTGCCCTCGAGTTTTCTGCTCACGTCATGTGGCTCTTATGTGATGCAGAATCTAGTAGGCACGATGACATGCCTGCGCGATGCCAGCCCTTGTAAAAACAAACCTCCATGGATGGTTCGATTGAAATTAATCAAAGGTTTTGGGTATGAATCCTTGTTTGCTATTATGTGTTAGTTTTTACCTATTTACCTATAAGTAGATTAGAGTGTATGGTAAGTCATAGCTAATCATTTCTAATTAAAACCGCGAAGTGGTATGCTTAGAAATCTCTGTCCCTATATAAGATACCTACTGCACCAAATTTCAACTACACTACTGTTTGGCTTATATTTAAAAGCGTGCGATTTCGACACAAATTCAAATGAAATGAAAGCTAATCAGTACAGTTTAGAACCTAAACTGGAATAGTGTTAGCGAACGGTGTCCGAAAGTGTTGGTCGTTACCTAACGTTTGACTAGGGTTGCCAATTATTTTTCAGGAAATTGAAGTAAATCTATTGTTTTCTAAAATTTACGCGAACACTACACGTTGAAATGAAACAAGTTTTACGGATCTACTCGCGTCTCCCTGTGACCACGGACCCTGCAAAGGGTTTGAAACGCCAGGATAAACATTAATTAAAACTAATGTGTAAAATAAACGCGAGTAGATCCGTAAAAGTTGTTTCATTTTAACGTATATCTATCACTAACTAGTATAAAAAAAAGGATTTGAAAAAAAAATAAAGTATTTTCCAAATGTATTTATTTAGGCGTTGCGTTCTGTTTCACTTCACCTGAGTCTGAGTATCATTCAGTATTTCAGAAATTAAGTCAACAGGGATTTTCCGTTCAATCGCACGCATTAGTCGGAAATAAAGTTTCCATACTTTATTTTTATTAAAAATAATAAAGTATAGGGATGGAAAATAACTTAGGATACGTTATTTTAAAGTATGGTTGGCAACCCTACATCTGACTGACCGATATGTTTGAGAAGCTGTTGTTTGGAGCAAGCTTTTACAAATACAAAAATAAAGCCTCTTTCTGTTATTTATATTAACTATTGTATTATTGTTTTGTAAAGTTTATGCGGACACTGCGCATTTAAATTATTTATTTTTTATTTATTTATTTATTTATTATCGGAATCAAAGCATACATTATTTTTATGATATGGGGTACAAGTTAAACCTCTTGGGTTTGTGTGTAGTACCTAACAATAGTATTCATCCACATTATCAGAGATAAAGCAACCAAATACATTCATAATATTATAATTCTAAGAATCGACAATGTTCTGACAGTACGATCACATTTCCGAACACAACACAGAATTATTATTTTAAAACTGACAAAAAATAACTTTTTAATTTGTATACTAACAAAAAATAACTTTTTAATTTGTATACTAACAAAAAATAACTTTTTAATTTGTATACTAACAAAAAATAACTTTTTAATTTGTATACTAACAAAAAATAACTTTTTAATTTGTATACTAACAAAAAATAACTTTTTAATTTATATACTAACAAAAAATAACTTTTTAAATTAAACAAGTTTTGTCCGATCCGAAAAAGTTGTTTTGAATACCTATATACTATTGGTTTTAGGCTCGAATGAAAAGTAGTTACCCTATACAATGCTCTATTGCTTGAGCTGTCAGTGCAGCATTGAAATAATTTAAACGCACTTTGCCCGATCTGGGAATTCAACCCAGAACATCCAGATAACGTTCGAGGGGCTTAAAAGCATAAATCCAAATAAATCATCGCAGACACATTACTTGAAAAAAATATGTCACTTTGTATACTTGTTGGGTGGCAATTTTCTTAATGTTTCTATTACATTTAACTTTGAACGAACGATCTAGATTTGATTTGATTTTTGAGTAAACCTTTCAACAACTTCAATGCCGCTTACATGTTCGGTTCCCATCTTTATTTAATTATTTTTAAGCTTAATACAACAGCAAACTTCTTTTTCTTTCTTTCTTTTAGTTGATGGCTTCGTGCGATTAGCACATTTAGCCAGTGTCAAAGTAATTTTTCTTATAATACATAAATATACAATATTTCAATATTTTATATAAATATAAAAATGAGAAGTGAGAAATGATATACCCCCCAACCCCTCGAGTAACTCAGTAAAGATGTGGAGGCTTTACTAATTCCTCGGGCGGACTTCTTGAGAGAATTTGAAAAGTGAAGTTACACTGTTTTGTTTCATTTGCCAACACTCATGCGCACTAACGAACACGAACGAACGGTTAATAATCCACTATTATTTCACATTAATATTCGACATATCACAAATTTTAGAAACTAAAACAAAACCGCAGATATGACTCTTCACTTTCCCGCCAAGAAGTCCCAACAGCAAACTTATTAAACGTCATATAGCAAGCAAACTTTTGAAAGCCACAGACGCACACAATGTTTATTTATCTGTAGCGCATTGTTTTATAGCGCTGAAACGCGTTGCGATACAAACGGCGCCGGCACCGAGTGGAGACTTTCACTTATGTCATTACAGCCCTGGGCGGAGCAAGGTACAACATTCTAGCTGATAGGGCTCTACCACACGTTCGCCCGATAAAACTGGTCATTTAGCAATGTTTTGTTACAGGCTTTTGTTTCACGGAACCGTGTGGCCAAAACTCAATGGCTACATAGGTTCCGGGTTTGATTCCCAGAGGGGGGGGGGGGGGGGTACATGTTGTTTACATGTTGCATATCAGTATATTATATATACATATAATACTCAGCTACCACCATCTTGTCTAAATATATCGCCATAACATCGATGTTTGTCGCATTGTTGTGTTCCGGCAGCTAGAGATAAAAGATAGCCAGTGCCTCACTAGTTGAGGATATGCCATTCTATCACGTTAACTAAAACAAAAATTTGTATGGCAAGCGGTGGGTGAGGCTTCAATGCCATATCTTTTTTAGATTTTATTAACGCGATTGTATGGCAATTAAAACTCGCATAAGGCACTCTGAACTTCGCCGATTATTACAGTTTGAGTATAACAAAACTATTCCAATCTCCGTTCTTGAGTCTTCTGGGGCCCGCGGTATGTCAGCGGTTTCTACTCGAGCTTCCTTAGGCTGGTTGGTATTTTTTAGAAACTTTCACGAGTCACGTAATAATAGCCAACCTCCGATAGGAAATAACACAAGAATTGGCACTACACGTAAATAAGTAGTAATTAGTTTTCAATGTTCTTACTGCACGTATACTTAATTAAATTGTGTTTATCTGTAAGTAGTAGTAATGTAAACAACTGGTGGTAGCCCTATTAAAGTATATACTTATATCAAACAATCCTCGTAAAGAATAAAATATTAGACAATATCACATACATTGGTATGATCCCAAGCTAAGTAGCTAAAGGAAATCAGAAACAACGATGGTACCACAACCACCCAGACCCGACACAATATCGAAAAGTTCGTTTTCGACATTGACCCCACCAGGAATCGAATCCGGGACCTCGGACTTAGCGCCGCTTAAAGTCCTGCGTGCAAGTACTCGGCTACGGAGGTCGTCAAAATAAACCAACAAAAGTATAAGGTCTACCACAGTGGTCCAAAGTGTGTCAAATGGAAGGATCCCGGCGCCGGCAGTGGCAATAACACAAAAATAACTTGGCTTGTCTGTCAAGTCAAGTTCATTATTTATTTACGACTTGTTTTACTAAATTCTTAGTTTGTTGCTTGTTTTAGCTTAAATTAATTCCCGTATCAAGGTTTTAATTTTAAATTAGTCGACCCATATCAGTGTCTCGTTATGTCGACTAATGGTGCTATGTTTTGACAGATATGGGTTTTGTGTTTCTTAGTAGAGTGATGTTGACCGTTGTTTACGTTAATGGCGTTGTTTTGTGATGAAGATCTATTTAGTGGTTTACTGATCACCAGAATTAACATCTTCTTGCTATAAGAATGGCTTCCCTTCGCCAGGTTATAACTAAAAATATGTACCTACTTCAATCTTCTTTTCTTGCGTAGGTAATCGCAATGTATCGAGATTATTTTTGTTATTTTGGTGGTTTTGACGCATTTGTGTTGTTGTCGATGTTTTAATAATGTTTTTATATTAATGCAAGGTTTGGAAATTAATTTTACATAAAGTACTTATACCTACAATTAGCCTGTAATTAGCCTTAATTTTAAATTAAATACAATTTGAGAACAAAGGCTTTGCTACACAGGTATACAGTAAACAAAACGATCTCTTAAACAGCTGAGCGGAGGCTGGTGCATAGCGTATGGAACGCCGCGACGACGCCGCCGTCCGACCTTTACCCATAGGTCGGCGTCAAAGGTGAGAGTTGTCGCTCCAATGACGGATGCCAACCTCACGCCGGCAACGCGTTCCGGGTCGTAAACGGTATTTGATGGTTCTTTACAAGAATGACGATTCAAAACTCATTGAAATCAATCAATGGGCAAGAGTTCTTTATGAAGCCTCTTTATGTAACACTATGCCAAAGTTTCGACGGATGTGAATGTTCTTAGAAATCAATATACCTACTGTTTAGAAATTAAATATGCAAAGAAAAGCTCGATGGCCCAGTGGTTAACGCGCCTGGCTTGCGATTGCTAAGGTTAAGCAACTTTCGCAAATACCGGTCATCGGATGGGTGGTGACCAGAAATGTATCATATCGAGCTCCTCCGTCCTCATTAGCAGTCGTTAACAACCACCAATCCGTACTGGGCCCGCGTGGTGGTTTTTGGCTCGTTCTTTCTATCCATCCATAGGTAAGATTCATGCCCCACCAGTGGCGACGTCTTTATAAAAGCTATTGCTGGCATTCTATCCTTTCAGTGGTGTTCCCGTGCGTTATAATATGATGTAAATAAGACTCTCAAAGGCCCGTTCTTCCTGTGGCGTTACCATTTATTGGGAAGGCTCGTGCAGCGTGCTAATGGTGACGATGATGATATGGTGGAATCACGACTATTCAAAAATGCTTCTGAAGGTAAGTTTAGTTATTAAACATGTGTAAAATCTTTTCTTAGAAATGACATGTAGTCATAAAAAACTGGACAAGTGCGAGTCGGACTCGCCCACCGAGGGTTCCGTACAGTACATATTTTATAGTTCAGGTGTCGAGTCTCGCAATTTACCCGACTGTTAGGTACTACATACACCAAAATTATTAGGTACCTATACATATAAAAGAGGGAAAGTTATTTCTTTTTTCATTTCTCGTCATAAATCGAAAACTATACATCATAATAATAATTAAAAATCTGTTTGAGCTTGTGCAAATGCAGCCCTTTCATACATGACACGGTTAACTTACTTCAAAATTTTGACTCCCGTTCCTTGCATGTCTTTTTTGTGATTTAATTAAATATACATAGTTTTCAGATTTTTTCAGACAGAAAAAAAAGTGCGACTCACGAAACTGCGGTTGGACATTTGATACATTTGTACTGAAGCGTGGAATATGTAAGTGGTTTTAAATGTAATTTAGTTATTAAATAGCTTCTACGTGAGTAGGATCGGCACGTTGTCACATTTGTGATGTGATTGTTTCATTTTTAAATTGAAATTCCAATTAAAATAAAATTGTTTAGGTTAAACTAGTATTTCCAGCATGTATTTTTATTATTGTTGCTTTAGCTAAGTAGGCTTAAACCATGCTTTACATATGTTAGCATGCGTTGCAGCAATGCTTAAGAAATAGCAGTGCTTTGTCAGTGTTCGCATGGATGCTATTTGTGTTATTGCTTTAGTTCATAAGTTTATTGATAGATGGCGTTGCATCGTTTTGGTCTGAATCGCGCTATTGAAAGTTTTGCTGATTTAATGACTATGAGCGAATTATTGCAATAAATTATCCTCGACCTGACCAGGTGTTTTCTTTCATACCTTGCAAGAAATACCCTAGGGACTGTATTTTGGGACTTTTGTTCATGGTCCTTTACGAGTCGGATATACGACTTGTTGGTGGAGCGATCAAGAAGTAGCGAGCGGAGAACGGGTTACCGTGCGTGACGGTAACAGGCGGTGCAGCGTGACGTCATAGCAGACCGGTGGGACCACGAAACCAGCGATAAGCGGAGCGTAAGCGGATTAGAGTGTGGAGCCACAAAAAGGTGAAGTGCAGTGAAAAATTGTGAGTACTTTATTATTGACTTTATTAGTAATTCAAGACTTCGAAAAATTTGCAAGTTGGTTTCGGACTTAGAAAATTTGCAAGTTAGTTCTCGGACTTAGAATAATTTCACTAAAAGTGATCGTACGGGGAATCCACGCTGGTTTGAAGATAGAAGTGTAAAACACTTAGAAAAATTCAAGGAATTTTCCCATCAACTTAGAAAAAATTAGTGAAATTTATTATTGACTTGTAAACTTGTTTGAAAAACTACGCTATGGAATCTTACACTAGAGCACAAGAAGATATTAAACTTCAAATACAAAAAGGGAGAATTAACTTTAAGAAAACGCCTAAGGATCGTTTTTCTTTGTCGTATGTAGAAGCTCGTCTGGAAACTTTGGAAAATCAATGGTCGTTGTATTACGACACTCATAGAAAAATCATCTCGGAAATAAGTACCAGCGAGCTACAGAAGTCGTTATATTACACAAAAGAAATATTCGACCAGACTGAAGAAATATATATCTACTATAAGTCGGAATTGAAAGAAGAAATATCAAAGTTTCATAATAAGCAGGCTGCCTCACATTCTAGTGCATCTAAGGCCGATGGTGATATTAAGGCCTGTTCTGTTAAGTTGCCGAAAATTACTATACCGTCCTTCTCTGGCAAATACTCAGAGTGGACGTCTTTTAGGGATCTGTTCGAGTCTTTGGTACATAAAAATCCTTCTTTAGATGACGTCCAAAAACTTCATTATCTGAAAAGTCATTTAACCGGTGAAGCCGAACAATTGCTCAGGCACATCCCTATTACTGGTTTAAATTATAAAACATGTTGGCTTCAATTGGAACAACGTTTTAACAACAAAAGGTATTTAGCAAATTGTATATTAAAGCGTTTTATGAATCAAAAAATTTTATTATCTGAGTCATCTACTGCGATAAAGGAGTTGTTAGATAACACTAACGAATGTTTAAATGCTCTTAAAAATTTAGATATTGATACTTCTTCTTGGGATATAATTGTGATTTATATTGTGAGTTTAAAGCTTGATAATGAGTCCAGAAAATTATGGGAACTTCAAATAAGTAAGTCTAATAATGTATTGCCTAAATTTAATGAATTTCAAGAGTTTTTGGAACAACGGTTTAGATCACTAGAATTTTTAGATAGCAAAAATATTAAACAGAGCAATGTACGCAATTTTACTCCAAAATCAATGCATGTAACATCTTCCATATCTTGTATTTTTTGTTCGGACAGTCATAAATTGTGTAACTGCAAAAAGTTTGCAAAAGAAGATGTCGATGTCCGTCGTAACTTTGCCCAAACCCATAGGTTATGTTTTAATTGTCTAGGCTCAACCCACTCCGTGTATTCTTGTCGTCAGTCGACCAACTGTCGTATATGTAAAAAGAGGCATCACTCTTTACTTCACCCAAAGTCAGCCCCTAAAGGTGATCAAATTAATAACGATCAGGTGCAAGATGGTATAGTCCAGTCTTCATCAAACTCTACAGTCGAGGCATCTAATATTGTTACTTGTTTCTCCAATTTGAACAGTCAGATTTTGCTGGCCACTGCTTTAGTTAAAGTAGATTCGAGAAGCGGTACATTTTATCTTAGAAGTCTCTTAGATCAAGGATCGCAAGCCTCATTTATTACTGAGTCTGCTGTCCAAATGCTTGGTCTAAGAAAGATTCCAAACATGAGCTGCGTATCAGGTTTAGGTAGTGATCAGAGTACAACTCTGCAGTCGAAATTTATGGTTAACGTCCAAATTCAATCACGCCAAAACCCTAACATTATAGTTGAAATAAAGGCTCATGTCCTCAACAAACTTACTTCACTTCTTCCAGAGAAGAAGGTTCAAGTTCAATTGCAATCATTTCAACTCTCAACTAGGGATCTAGCAGACCCTATGTTTAATATACCAAATAAAATTGATATTTTACTTGGTGCAGATGTATACAGTCAAATTCTATTGGAAGGAGTTATTAAGGGTCCACAAGGTTCTCCCGTGGCACAAAAAACCAAACTCGGTTGGATCCTGTCAGGCAGTATACATACTTTACCAGAAGACAGTTCCGCGCAACGTCTTCACGTCGTTAACATGCATGTTCAAATTAATACGAATGATCTCCTAAAGAAATTTTGGGAATTAGAAGAGACTTATTCAGTGAACAAACGACATTTTACAGACGAAGAGCAGAAGTGTGAAGAGTTCTACTCCAAAACTACAGTTAGAGATGATGTGGGTCGTTACGTGGTTAAACTTCCCTTTAAATCAACCAACCCTCTGTGTCAGTATAGTAACTCATATGAAGTTGCTCAAAAGCGTTTTATTTCATTGGAGAGACGCTTGTTACAAAATACTGAGCTTTATAGTCAATACTCTGAGGTAATCGATGAGTATTTAACATTGGGTCACATGGAACCTGTTCCAGAGGCAGAAGTAAATAACCCAAGAGCCGTTTATTTACCACACCACGCGGTGGTTCGTAGAGACAAACTAACTACGGCTTTGCGTGTTGTTTTTGACGCATCATGTAAGCTTAATAATGGTTCTTCATTAAATAGTGATCTCATGGTTGGTCCTACGCTTCAACCTGATTTGAGGCACATTATTATGCGTTGGCGTTGTTACCCTATCAGCATAGTAGCGGATATAGTAAAAATGTACCGACAAATCAAGATCAACCGGGACGACGTTGATTTTCAACGTCTGATATGGCGTAAAGATCCAAATTCAAAGTTTCAACATCTCAGGCTTACAAGAGTCACCTTTGGAACATCCTCAGCGCCGTATTTGGCTGTAAAGTCTCTGCAACAACTTGCGTGCGATGAAGGTGAGAAGCATCCTCTAGCCATCAAGAAGATTCTAGAAGAATATTACGTTGATGACCTAATGACAGGCTGTGACAGCATACAAGAAGGTATTCAACTACACCAAGAGATAACAGAACTGCTGCGTCTCGGGGGATTTCAGCTTCAAAAGTGGACATGTAGTAATGATGAGTTACTGCAGAAGTTCAAAGAAGACAAAAAGGAATCAATAGAAACTTTTGAATTCAAGTTTGATACTGTTGTCAAAATATTAGGCTTAACGTGGAACCGATGTAGTGATGAATTTAACTACACTGTTCAACTTCCTCCGCTGGAAAAACCCGTGACCAAGCGTAGGGTCATTTCAGACATTGCGCGACTGTTTGACCCTTTAGGTTGGATCGCACCTGTCATTACCACTGCAAAAGTTTACATTCAACGGATATGGCTAACAGGAGTCGAATGGGATGAAGAGATACCAGTACACATTTTGAATGATTGGCTCGCATTTCGAGCTGAGCTTTCTCATCTCACTGAATTCAAGATGCCAAGGTGGGTGGGAACAAGCAAGCATGATGTCACTAACCAACTCCATGGGTTCTGCGATGCTTCCAATGTGGCGTATGCTGCAGTTGTTTACATAAGAAGTGTGGATAGCGAAGGCATCGTACGCGTCAATTTAGTGACATCTAAAACTAAAGTTGCTCCAGTGAAACAGGTATCGATCCCTCGTTTAGAATTGTGTGGGGCCGTGCTACTCGCAAAACTTCTTCAGGAAGTTTCGACTGTTTTCCAAATTCCCAGGGAGAATGTCCACGCTTGGACAGATTCCACTGTGGTTATTGCTTGGCTGAGTAGTCATCCAAGTAAATGGAAGACATTCGTTGCAAACAGGGTGTCCGAAATATTGACCACGATGGACAATACTCAATGGTGTCACGTTTCTTCTGAGTATAATCCAGCGGACTGCGCCTCGCGAGGAATTAACCCAAGTGACTTAACAAGCGTTGATATTTGGACTAATGGTCCAACTTGGTTACGCGAGGAGTCAATAATGTACACTAAAGGAAACTTTAAGCAAACAAATTTAGAGCAAAGGAAAGAAAAGGTTGTATGTCATCTCACTACGGGAAAAGAAAATATTGTATCAAGGTTTTCTTCGTTAACAAAATTACTACGAGTGATTGCATATTGCCGAAGATTCCTGAAATTAAAGAGTAAACATAACACTAAAGCTACGGGTCATCTAACGGCAAAGGAAATAAGAGAGTCATTATTTACCTGTATCCGGTTGTGTCAGAAGGAACATTTTCTGGAAGAGATAGAAGGTTTGAAGGGCTTAAGAAAAACAAATAAAAGCAATAAACTTACCTCACTCAATGTTTTTGTAGACGGCGACGATGTCCTCAGGGTGGGTGGACGATTGCAACAAGCAAACATTGAAGAAGATATGAAGCATCCCATATTGATTCCTCAAAGATCTTACCTCACAAATTTGTTAGTAGCAAATGCTCATGACCGTACTCTTCATGGCGGTCCTCAACTGATGCTTAATTTCTTGAGGACTCAGTATTGGATCATAAATGCGAAACATATCGTCCGACAGTACGTTCGTCGCTGCGTTGTTTGCGTTCGACATGCCGCTCACAGTAATCAACAAATGATGGGCCAGTTGCCATTATCCCGTGTCTCAGCTAGCCGACCTTTCCATCACAGCGGCGTAGATTACGCTGGGCCTATAGCAGTTAGACCTACGAAGGGCCGCGGTTATCACTCCACTAAGGGGTACATATGTTTGTTTGTGTGCATGGCCACGCGTGCCATACATCTAGAAGTAGTCAGCGACATGACTTCAAAAGCGTTTTTAGCGGCTTTTAAACGATTTGTGGCACGTAGAGGTCATTGCGCAGAATTGTGGAGTGATAACGGCACAACATTCGTAGGAGCAAATAGAGAATTGAAAGGCTTATTCAATTTAGAAAGGTCACGAGTAGCTGACGATATTGCTGAATGGCTAGCAACCAACGGGACCAATTGGCACTTTATTCCACCCCACGCTCCTAATTTCGGAGGGCTTTGGGAGGCTGGAGTAAAGTCCACCAAACACCATTTAAAAAGGGTGATCGGTAATAGCACTCTTACTTATGAAGAAATGTCAACTCTTTTGTCACAGATTGAGGCTTGTCTCAACTCGCGTCCTATTTCTCAAATAAGTAACAACCCGGAAGACTCGTGTCCATTGACGCCTGGACATTTTCTAGTGGGAGAACCATTAGTTCTTGTACCAGACGCTAGTTTTGAGGAATCAAACGTGAGTACACTAAAGCGATGGCATTTCACTCAGAGACTTTTACAAGATTTTTGGCGTAGATGGTCTTTCGAGTATCTGACACAGCTCCAGCATAGATATAAGTGGTCACATCAAACGTCAGAGCCAAATGTGGGGGATGTGGTTTTGGTGAAGGAAGATGATCTTCCACCGGCACGATGGTTGTATGGCATAATAACTGAAAAACATATGGGTTTGGACAAACTTACAAGAGCTGTATCGCTGAGGTGCAAGGGGTCTGTAATCAAAAGGCCAGTCTCTAAATTGATTATTTTACCGGTTACTACTTAAGGGCCGTTATGATTTAAGTTTTTATATTTTATTGTTTGTTTTGTTCAAGTGTTGCTTATTTAGCTGCGTTTGCCCTATGTTTCAATTAGTTTGTAAGTTTATAATTGATAGTGGCAATTGCTTTATTATGAACGTTCTGTTCATGGTGGGCGGAATGTTTAGGTTAAACTAGTATTTCCAGCATGTATTTTTATTATTGTTGCTTTAGCTAAGTAGGCTTAAACCATGCTTTACATATGTTAGCATGCGTTGCAGCAATGCTTAAGAAATAGCAGTGCTTTGTCAGTGTTCGCATGGATGCTATTTGTGTTATTGCTTTAGTTCATAAGTTTATTGATAGATGGCGTTGCATCGTTTTGGTCTGAATCGCGCTATTGAAAGTTTTGCTGATTTAATGACTATGAGCGAATTATTGCAATAAATTATCCTCGACCTGACCAGGTGTTTTCTTTCATACCTTGCAAGAAATACCCTAGGGACTGTATTTTGGGACTTTTGTTCAAAAATAAAATTCGAATAAAAGCAAGTTGGTATATTTACCCATTTTATCTGCTTTTTTTAAAACAATAACACTTATTTAATTAGTCAATGAAAATATACGAGTTCCTGCCTGACAAGAAGTCAACCTATATTATAACTTTAAAAAACGACATAGAAACGAATAGAAAACCTCAAATAAAGGATTATTGGAAGTCGGTTAAAAAAATACAGTGCAGTGTTCATCAAGAAAATCGGTAAATTAATATGATAAAAAACTTTCTTGCTCACATTATGTAAGTATACAGAAAACAAGAGATTTTTATAAATCATAAGATACGCTTACCAAAGCAGGTGAGTCGAGAGGCCCCGCAGTTCTCGACCTCGACTTCCTGAGGTCACTCTCCGCGTCCGAGGGTCTGGACTGGTGGTCGCTGTCTCTCTCCGAGGAGTTGTACCGGTTCTCGGCTCTTCTCTCTTTGTATCTCCTTTCCTCTTTCAATGTTCGCTCGTATCTGTATAGGAATGTTTGTTTACACTTTAATAATGAGGATTAGGATGATTTTCACGAAGCCATCATTATTAGGAAGCGTTAAGAAAATGTATAGCTTATTTTTACATTATACCCAAACCATCCCCGTAACAGAGAAGGGACGGAACTTGGTTTTCAGTGGTTTCAGTGGCTGGGCGGGGGAAGGAAGTTTCATATAATCCAGAGTCGCCTCGGGACCCGGTATAAGCGTAAGACAGCGTTTTGCCTAGTTAAAATAAAACATTATATTTGGGAGAGTTTGCTGGTTGTCTCTGGGCTTCACCGAGCTTTTTTGGGGGCTAAAAACGTACGTGAAAACAAGCACAGTCAGACGTTTTCTAGAGGGAACGACATCACGCAATTAGTTCGTGTCCCCATGCCCTACTAGATTCTACGATGGGTTCTGATCGGGGAGCGGAACAACCCGAGGGCGCCTCTAAAGGCTCGGACCTCGGCTCGAGTTGACTGGGTCGTGGGGTTTACAAAAAACAAGGACACCCATACTAACTAAGCAGGACATACATACATTTACATATTGTCACGTCCTTCTCGCAAAAAGTGGTAGAAAGACCATCGAAATTATACTCGCCATTAGTGACACGACGCCATATTTAGCGTAGATAAAGAAGGGTGCCGAAGTGGAATAGATAACATCAGTGATGGGTTGCTAGCTTGATGTGCGAGTATCGTAGGACCCTTGTCCCTTAGTCGGCTCTTACGACTTACACGGGAAGTTAAACAGTTGATATATTATTTCCTAAGCAGTAAGGTAGCGTTGCACATTTTATTTATATTTGAACGAGAATGTTTCTAAGTGTATACAGACCTGTCGTCTAAGTCGCTCTCTCTGTTCTTCCGCTCCGGGCTGACAGAGCCTCGGTACCTAGCCAGATCGTTTCTGGAGCTCCTCAGACGCCGCTCATCCCCCTGGCAGTCATAGTTGATCTTCTTGACGACGATGTCGCTTGGCTCTGGATCTGTGTACCTGGAGGACAGTTTGTTATAACATTCTGGTTTCTAGTATTTGTTTTTTTGAACGGTCATTGAGTGATCGTTATTGCATAGTTCACTGTATGTTATGGAGGAGCGAGATATTCTGGTAAAGGCATCAATCAGTATGATGTCTAAAAGGAGGTCTCAACCTTGGGTTATGTTATGTGTATGTATAAAGTATGTATTTTTCATTTTAGTTTTCATTTTCAGTGATACTTGTTTTTTGTTTGTTAGTGTTTCTTTTTCTTGTTGTTTCATAAGTTACGGGTAAGCACTTGGCCTTCATCTCATCTGATGTTAAGTGATGGTAAGGCCGAAGAAGGAAGCGCACTTCACCCGGAATCCTCAACTACTGAGGCACTGGCTATCTTACCTCTAGCTGCCGAAACACAAAAATGCTACAAACAATAAGTCATAGCGACATATTTAAATATGACAGTAGTGGTAGGATGCGGACAAACAAACCCTGCCACCAACCATACCGAGTACACAAACATGTACCCTGGGAACACACTGGAACCACTAGACGATTGATACTTGTTTTTCTGAGTGCGGATTTGAGGGTGTTATTGTTATTGCTACATGGGACCGCAGGATGCTTTGTGTACTGATCTCCAAACTTCAGCATGAAGATAGCACTAAATGCTGATGATGATTGTTATATTAACAGTATGAACTAACGGCTTACGTGTCTTCCAAAGGATGGAGTTCCAGTTATGGTATGGTCACCAATCTGTAAAGGTTTATCATACCTTCTGTATTCGGAATCGTCTGAGGCAAGATGTTCAGGGCTCTTGAGCACCCGGGTGCGGGGCTTCGGCTGGACCACTTCTTTCTCTTTCTTGCTCTTCTTAGAAGAGTCGCGAGAGAACAGCTGCTTCATCTATGGATCAATAATAAAATAATGCTTTGGTTTTAACTATCTCCTTTTTGTAGTACTTATTGGAGTAGAATGATTATAACAATTATTAATATAATAATATTCTAATTTGTACCTTTTCTAGTCCAGAAAGCTTCTTCGTAGCTTTAGGTGGTTTTGCACTGACTTTTTCATCGGTTGGACTTTTCTCAAATCTCTCTATCTTCGTATCAAAGTATGGCCCATCATCGATATCGATTTTGCTCGGGATGTACTCTTTTCTATAGCTACCTTCCCTGTAACCCTTGAATTTGGCCAAGTATTCGCCGTTGGTGTATATCTGCTCGCTAGGGTAGTTGTCTTCTGTGTGTCTCCTTTCGCTCGCTAATAACAGAGAAGTATTGTGGACGTCATCATCGCTCTCGTGTCTCCTGTGCCTTAAGTGAAGTTCACCACTTGATTCCTTGCGAAAATCGTTTTCGATTCCTGAATCGACTAAGCGATTGTCGATGTCGTATCGACGTGGTGATCTCTGTTGTCTATAGTAGTCTCGACTATCGCCAGAACCATGACGACGCATTTCAAAATTGTCTTTGGCATACTTTTCTTTATTTTTTACGCGGCGCAAAGAGTTATGATATGATTCAGCTTGCTTTGCTTCGTAACGAATATTTGCATAATCATCTTCTCTTTCTTGAGCAATTTCTGGATTTGAAGCGTAGTGCCCTTTCCTCTTGCCAAACCAGTCATCCTTAGCTTTATATTTTGGACCAGTCTGAAGGACCTCATGACTAGAATTTATATTCTTTTTCACTTTGTATTTCTTCTCTTTGTATTCGTTTGGTGTTAGCACAGGTTTGCCAGTTATCAACTCTAGACTAGGCGGCTCGTATTCAGGTTCCGGGGGAAATACCTTTCTACCGTCTCGGTATCTGCTATCTGGACTTAAACTGTCAATAAATTCACGCCTATCTAACTCATCTATTGGAACCTTTTGGAAAGTTCTAGATTCTGTGTTATATTTTACTTTATGAGAGTCGGATTCGTATTTGTTGTAATCCTCAGTAACACTGTTTTCAGTAAAGCCGTCTCTTTCCAAGGTATGTCTATAGTATTTTGCTGTCTCATCTACATACTTTTCTGTTGCTTGTCTACGCTTTTCAGCTTCATAAATAGGATCTGCTTCAGTTAAGTATCTTGTTATAGGATCCACTGTATTTATTCTTTCACGCTCATTTCTACGGGCGTTAAGTCTAGACTCTAAAAGTTGACGTCGGTGACTAAGCTCATTAAAATCTAAGTCAACTTTGTTGTTATCATTTTCGTACGGTTTTTTCTTTGTGTCCATACCATCTGCTCTACCTCGAAAAGTGTCAATGTAATCATGAGTCTTGTCATTATTAGAGGGATATTCGTTAGAATAAGTAGGTTCGAAGTCTTCGAAACTTGTTAGTTTATATTCTCTGAATCGAGGTTTAATTGGCGAATCAGTGATCTTGTATCCTTCAATGTTATGTAAGTTTTCTTTTTCATTAGTTTTATTACTAAAATTAAGACGATTATTAGAATGTTTATATCTTTCTTCATGACCCAGCCCTTCATCTTCGTCGGAAAAATTTCCATATTTTTCCCTTGAGGGAGAGTAAGTTTTATGTACAGTTTGCTTTCCGAGTCTCCTTGCTGCGGTATCACCGCGCTCCCTTATTACTTGTGCATAAACCACTCCTTTGTCAGTCATTTTGTTAACTGGTGAAGGCACTCTGTCAGGACTGGTAGTTTTAATAAAGAGATTTGGATCTGGACTAACGCTTGGTTTAATATAGGAGAAAGGCTGACTAGTATTAGTGCCCTTTGGGGGAGATATCAAATGTGTTTTAGGCGGTAGAGATGACTGATCTTCTTTTAGAATCCTAACTAGGTGATTTACATTGTGCCCCCTGGTAAGTGGTGGTTTGTCAGGAGGTAGCTGGCTGCTATGTATCATTTCTTTATCACCATAAACGTTTTCTTCAATTTTCCTGATGCTTTCCTTGATTCTATCTTTAACTTCAATTGGACTTGAATCTTTCGCTTTAAAAGAATCTATTTCATCTACTACTAAAAGAGTTTTCTTTACATCTGTTTTACGTTTAGGTGTTTCTGTAATGGGTGGTGATTTTTCTTTTTCTGCTGATTTACCACGTTTGGTTCTAGCCGGTGGTTTAGGTTCCTGTTTTTCAGGTGACTTGTACCTAGGAGGCTTTTCAACTGGATTGACCTTTCTGATATCACTGACAGAATTTGAATCTTCACTCTTAACACTCTTAATACTATCCTTTTGAGAGAGTTTTTGCTTTTGAAACACTTCAAGAGGTGGCGTTTTCCTAAAATAATCTTCTCTGGGTGAGCTTTCAATTATGGGTGATAGCTGTGCCTTTTTATTTCTTAAAGACTTCAAGAACTCCTCGGTTTCACTGCCGGACCTTTTTCGAATGGGCTTTACTTTATTAAAGTGAGTGTTGGATTTTAAATCGGACACGTCACTTTTGCTTCGCTTAACGATGGCCACTGGTTTTGTTGTGACTTTGACAGGGTCATCGGGGCTTTTGTGTCTTTGTGCTCTTCGGAATAGAGTCGAAAGTGATGTTCTCTCTCGTCTCCTTTTAGAACTTACATCACTAGTGGATCTACCGAGTGGTGATTTTGTTATCAGATCAGAGTTGGCGTCGTCACTGTTCCTTCTTACAGACTTGTCTTCTTTTTGTTTCCTTCTGTGTGGGAGTGAGAAAAACTTCTCTGGTGAGCGGTCAGCGGTACACGTGACGCTCTGCGTTTGGGCTATAACTTTGTTGGCTTCGGCGATCAGTTCCTTCTCTGAGAGGTGTGTGAAAGGCTCCTTCCTCACAGTCTTCGTTTGATGTTCGTACGAGGCACCCCGCGATTCTCGCGGTTTACCTGAAAGAAGAATAACGTTCAACAAAAACTACAAGATTATATCTGCTGACGACAAACAGTCGATCCTGCAGATGGGAAGTTTGTTTTTGTAATTACATAACCATTTTGGTTGTTTTTTTAAGTTATTCGACCCAAAGTAGTTAGTACAACTACAGGCTAAAATGAAAATGATCAGACCACAACACCATTAGAAGTTAAAAAACGAGAAAAAACTCAATAAATCAAACAGCGGTCATCAAGCCAGCTCCATAAAAACTATGTTTTAACAAATAAGTATCGAAGACACAAAGGGAATTAGTGAATTAGTTACGTTACCGATAAACATTAATCAGCTTGTCAGACGTTTTTGCGGGTAGCGGTACTTAATTAGAATCCTGTTGGGCATCAGATGCGAGACAGTGCATTTGGATGCCATAATTTGCTTTTATTACAAAGTTATTCGCATTAATTGGAATGATAATCTGCATAAATATTTTTTTTAAATGAAAATGGCAACTGATACTACCTATAAATTAAATAGAATAGGCTTTATATTTTAAAACTACTGTAGTACATTACGATATCAGACTAATAACTTTTATTTATGAGTATGAAACCTGATTTAAATAGAATAGCTAACCCGTGTGACAATAAAACATGATCTTAACTTTTTTCTTTCCATGCATTTTAAATGTGCCTTGATAAATTTGACTCTTGCGACGGGCATGGACCGAATCGGACGTTATGCGTCGCATGCGCCGTCACGGCTATTTTTAGCGGTGCTTTCAGTGTAAACCACCAAGACTTTATTTCTGTACATAAGATGCCTTAGGAGCGATTAGCAATCTGGAAAGTAGAGCCTCGTACCATCGTTTACGCGCAGAAAAAATGACACAAACCTACTTAAAATAAAATAATTTTTGATTTACTTTAGCGATGGTGGTAATATAAACATTAGTAACTAAATCAAGTTATTATAGGCTGTGCTTTTCATAACTTTATTTCCTCCTAATCCTACTGTGTTGTCTAGTGGTTGGACCACGGTGTTAGACGTAGTGTTCTCGGGTTCGATTCTCAGTTGGAAGTACCTACACTGTTCTCGCTTTGGATAGTGGAGAGAGAGTAAAGAGAGTCTGTTAGACTGTCGGCATAACGACAATGACAGCAGCATTGTCATGTTCCAACAGTTTGAAGCAAGATAGCCAGTTACTCAGTGGTTGAGCAGTCCAGGTAAAAACGTGCACTATCTTCGGCTTAGTCCTCACTGACCAAGGACAGAAGACATCCAATCCAAAGAGGCCGATCGCTTTCCTGGTTTCAAATAAAACAGACGTGGTCTTGGCCGTCTTGCCAGTTACTCATAAGATTGCAGTCATTATTATTAACGCGTTTAAGCCAGCGTGGTAGACTGTAATCAGATGTTTACATTGTACTTTAAGTGAGACAGATTTCGGTGTCGTGATACCCTTTTAACTTGTTGCTAAACCACCGTCGAGACACAGATATTTCATTATTATTTTTACGTAGATATTCGTCTGGGGTTTTTATATATAACTCGTTTAACGCTTTTGATTGCAATCTTGTATGGTAACATATGGAATGGAAACATAAGTATAAATCAACCTTAAATACTACTTGTATACATTTAAACAGCTCAACACTAACACTATTAAAGGAACTCCTTGGCGAGAAAGTTTTTAAAAGCATTGATACAATTTGAACAACATATTGATTAGCATAGTTTTAAATTGCATTGTTGTGTTCCAATTCCAAATGTTGTAGTTAAGATAGCCAGTTCCTCAGAAATTGAAGATTCCGGGCGAAGAGCGCTGTCACCTTTCGCCTCTAGGCCAAGGGATCTTTTAATTTCTCTACAGTCAGGCCTTAACCTCTAGGTATCCTCTAAGTAAAGGCCTAACCGTAGAGAAATTAAAAGAATACAAAGTTTCAGAATCGGTATAAATATAACATGTGTGTACGAAAACAATTAATTTTCAATAGGTAAAAAAAATATTTTTTTGACAATTTGTTGGACGTGATATTAAAGCAAATTGCCATGTTTACTAAAACAACTTACACCGTCATATTATTGTACGAATAATAGTTGATATATATGATATATATATGATTGACATATATAATATCAGCACTATAACAGTAAACGGGCATATTAATAAAATGAACAATATCAGAACAGTTCATTGAATTCTCCATTGCTGGCATTTTTGTGGTCACCAGGGCTGTCAGATTGTATATATTATAATGTGTTTCATAACATCGTAACATAATATATCTTTATATATCTTCTGTGCGTGTGTTTGTAATTGAACTCCTTCTAAACAGCTGGACCGATTTGGATGAAATTTTTTGTGTGTGTTCAAGTGAAATCGAGAATGGTTTAGATTTACAATTGGACCCGGTAGGTGGCGCTGCAATAGCAAAAGCGGACGAAGCCACGAGCGGGCCACTAGTAGAATTATATAACACTAGTGGCCCGCTTGCGACCCCATCGTAAAAATCCGGAGGAGCTAAAAAAGCCGTCTGACGCCATTAGCAAACTATCTCCAAAAAAAAAAGTCATTGTAAGTTTAAGTAGAATTTTTAAATTTTGTTTATAAAATATGTATCATTTAAGCATCTTGTAAAAAAATAAAGCAAAAGAAACATAACATTAATAAAGACAATATAAAACCCATAAATAAAAAAATGTCCTCCAGCTGGCAACATTACCTCTTTGGATAGCCAAGCTAAATACGTTAGCTGGCAGCTTTTTTATCACCGGAGGTTTCAACAAGGCGAGCACTCAACTCTTTATCTTTTTTTTTAACTATTTTTTTATATTAACAGGTAAGCACAGTTCCTTGATCTCACCTGATGTTAAGTGATGATAACGCCAATGATGGAAGCGCACTTCACCCGGGATCCTCAACTAGTGAGGTACTGGCTATCTTATCTCTAGCTGCCGGAACACAACAATGCTACAAACAATGATGTTATGGCGACATATTTAGATAAGATGGTGGTAGCTAGCCAGGCGGACAATCAAGCCCTACCACCAACCAATCCGAGTACACACACATGTACCCCCCGCTGGGATCGAACCCGGGACCTCTGGGCCTAAACAGGTGGTCTTAGCCACTAGACCACAGAGGCGGTATCTTGTTATTTGTGCCCTGTATGTTTGATTAACATACTCGTAAAAATAAGAATTTAACTTTTATGAAGTTCTGTTCGACCTATAAAATGTTATAAACACTAGGAAAAGTAATAGCCTGCCACACTGCACATGAAATATGTAAGGTAGGCAAAAGTCACCGTTATTGTAAACAATGTCACCGCTACAAGATTTGAGGTACATAGCTATACTTTCTAGATATTTCTCAACAGTTTTTTGTTATTTATTTATATATTGCAACAAGCCTAAATAAAACTTTAAACCCAATGTGATAATTGAATTGACGACCTCCGTAGCACGCCGGACTTTGGGCGGCGCTATTTCTGAGGTCCCGGGTTCGATTCCCGGTCAGGCCTATGTCGAAAACGAACTTTTCGATATTGCGTCGGGTCTGGATGTTTGTGGTACCGTCGTTGTTTCTGATTTCCATGAAACGAGGGCTTTAGCTACTTACCTTGGGATCAGAACAATGTATGTGATGTTGTCTAATATTTATTTTATTTATTTATTTATTTAAATTAAATTTCTTATTACCTAATTTACATCTATAATTTTTATTATGTTGGTCTGTCTGTCGATTGGATTTTGTTTAATTTTTGGGACTCGGCAGTATAAAGTAAGTTAGCTTTACTATCAGCCCTGGTGGCTTCTTCAAAGTAAGTATTAATTCTATAGTGGCGAGGTGACTAACTCGCGTGGGTGTTGGATTCTTTTGCCGCCACTTTGCATGCGACCCGCGTGGAATGAAGTCCACAAAAAACGCATCGTAATTCTGTAACGAGACTTTTGGTCGAAGATATTATGGAAACACGCGAACGGGGTTGACAAAGAGCTATTCGAAATATGGGAAGGTTGAAAGCCGACTAAAGTCCAACAAACTTAGTGAAAATATTATTTTTCGTACCACTTGCTCAAAAAAGTGACATTCTATGCCACAAAAAGCGAACATAACAATAGTCATTTTTAATCTGTTAAAAACAGGGAAAGAAAATTGTACTGAATTTCATTCACCTCTAGGGGGAGAATGTGATTTAAATTTGGAATACTTACCGAAATTTATACTGAACTACGTCTGTGTTTACACCATTGAGTTTGTATATAAATACTCAAATCAAATCATCAACAATAAATGTACCAAACAAAAATGTAACTCTCTCTATCAATAATTGGACCAATGTTTCGAATGTTAACTTTTACTTTTAATTGTCATTATATTTAATAAAGGCTTATCTCATATTATTATTGTGTCAATTTTTTCGCAAATGGTACGAAAAGTAAAGTATTTTCCTCGGTGATAAAGGTGTCTTAGTCTTGGGTGAACTTAAATCCCTCGCTACACTCAGGACTCGTCTTAAATACCTCGCTTCGCTCGTGATTTAAGTTTTTAACACCCTCGCTACGCTCGGGAGTAAACCTCGAGTCCCTCGTTACGCTCGCGATTTAAATCGTCACCCGCGGCAGAAGACACTGCTTTATCCCCTTGGTTAATAATCTACTATTATTATTGAATTTTTTATTTATTTTATTTTGGCAGCATACAGCCATGTACATATTACAAGTTACAAAATAGTAGACTTTGAGTGCCCTACAATTAAAGTTAATACAAACATATCACATAATTAACAAGTCAATCTTAAATGGTTTGATAGTAACAAGATCAAAGTTAAAGTTATTTAACAAAGCTTAATACATATATATTGTTTCGCAACAAAATTTGCGTAAAAAATTATCTAAACAAAAACATTTTATAAATAGCTTGCCTACTTCTTAACTGATCTTTAGTATTTGTAAAAATATTATGATTGGGTGTTAATGACGGTAGTTGTTGACATTGAATGGGTGCCTTTGGCTTTCAAAGTAAAAAGTAAATAGTGTTGAATAATTTCGGCGGGCTGGTTAGAACCACGATAGCTCAATTGGAAGAGCACCTGACCCGGTATGTCAGAAGGGTGCAGGTTCAAATTCTGCTCGTGGAAATTTTTTCAACATTGTGTTTTTGTAATTTGTTTCGCAACAAAATTTGCGTTAAAATTATATAAACAAAAACATTTAATGCATATTTTGAAAATTCTTATGACAAGTTAGCACGTATGCGTAACTAACTATCAGTTTTGGGGACAAAATACATTATTATACAGTTACTTATACATAACTTTTTATTATCGTTGTAAATTATATTTTCAGTGTTATTTCTGTTAAAGTTTCGACTTAAAGTAATCTATAATACAATTCTTATATCAATTAAGGTTATAACTATTATTGTATACCATTACTATAACTATATGTTATATAGTTACACACAGCTAGGCAAAACCCTCCATAATTGAAATCAAGTCATCGCCACAATCACCGGGTATTGAGTTTTAATCACCACGCGTGCCAAATGCGGGTTGGTGATTGCAAACTCGCGCTATGCAACGAAAAACCGAAACACACTTAAACCCGACCTGGGAGTTGAACCAAGTGAACCCCGATCCGTAGGAGAATCTAGTAGGGCACGGGGACGCGCACTAGTGCGCGATGCCGTTCCCTCTAGAAAACCTTCGAAGGTGATTCGTTTCACACGGCTTGAGGGACCCTTTACGTTCCTCGCCGCCCCCACACAAGTCCGGTGAAGATGAAAATGCCGTTTGAGGCAAACAGCAATCTCTCTCAATAAAAAAAAAATTAACCAAGTAGGTAGTTTAAGCACGGACCAATGCAGACGGTATAAAATTTGCTTAAATTTTTATTTTATTTTTATCATGAAGTCTTATAACTAACACTTTAAAAAAAATCAAGGTGATCTACGAATCTAGTAAACTATTGTTTTATATCCATCCCTTACAAGAGTTACAAGTTATAATAATATTTCTAATAATTAACAGTTGCAATGATATTTTGAAAAGATAACCAATTCATCCTTATTTATGTGTGGTAGGTACAAACAAATTCCATATGATGATTTCAGAGATTAACATCCAAATGTTTTATTGACATTGCTTAGAACAAGCGTTAAATAGGAAACTACAATTATTATTTAACGTCAACATAATTCGCTGGGAACCTGTATGAACAGTTATGAAGCGGTTTGCCCACCGGTCGCTTAGACCCAGCCGTATTGATCGGGGTAACGAATTCGAGGCGTCCGCGCGGATATTTTATATTTAATTTTTTTTGTAAAAATTAACTATTATGACGTAAAAGCGATGTTAGGTTGATCTAAAATCATAATATTTTCAATTTAGACGGATATTTGCCAGCGCAGTTTGCTCTAGAGATTCAAATCCAAGAGTAAATCAAAACATTTTTTTGGACAATTTGTGTTTCGCGTAGGCCATCGTGTATCCATAAGGTCCATTGACCTTTTACGTCCGCGATATAATTTGCATGTTGTGGTTACTTAAGTGAGTTGTGCATTTATCTTTGTTTATATAATGTTGTGTGTATCACATTAAGTTTCGTTTTTTTTACGGGAAGCACATTGCCTTGATCTCACCTGATCAGGCCATTGATGGAAGCGCACTTCACCAGGAAGCCTCAACTATTGAGGCAATGGCAAATAGATTTAATATAGTAGGTGTCAAATGTCTTTGGGCACTGGTTATGTTATCTTTCGGTGTCGGAACACAACAATGCTACAAACATTGATGTTATGGCGTCATATTTAGATAAGATGGCGGTAGCTCGCCAAGCGGACAAACAAACCCTACCACCAACCAAACCGAGTACACAAACATGTACCCCCCGCTGGGAATCGAACCCTCTGGGTCTAAACCGGTGGTCTTAACCACTAGACCACAGAGGCAGTTTAAACCACTTTTAGTGGTCCTTAAATAAAGAAAAAAAATAACAATAAAATTTCATCCGCTTGTGAGAACCCGTATGTAATAATGATGAAATTTCTAAAAAACCCTTCGTAACTACCTGACCACACAGATATCTTTGAATATATGCGTGAAATTATGTATCCAAGAAGGAGCCATTTCTCATCTACTTAATGAACCAGCTACGGTTGAGGCTGTACAATGTGGATCATTCTTTTATCAGTAAGGACTTCTATTTATTTATTACTAGCCTTTACAGCGTCTTCGTCGTCTAAAAAAAAAAACTTTTTTTTTTATCAAATTTAAATATAGTCTATGTTACCCGCAACCAATCTAGCATTCTATCAGTGTAAGAATTTTTGTAATTGAACCAGTAGTTCAAGGGATTCAAACAAACAAACCAACACAAACTTGACCTCTTTAATAATAGTAAATATTTATTATAGATAGATAACCGTATATTCACATTAAAGTTCATAATAAGTGACTACCTATTCCACATTAAATTTTAGCGGTTGCAGCAATAACAAAGTCGTACACTTGTCCAAACACAGCGCAGACATGTTAAACAGTGACGTTAGGGAAATAACAGCCACGTAGCCTGAAAAGGCTGCGGCTTCAATACAGCGATTGTTGTAGAATAATTGGTCGGCTTCGGTGTAAAAAATTGCACCGAAGAACATAACATTAAGATAATAAAATAAATTTTACTAAGAAAATCAACCAGCCTCAGGAGGCTCAAGTGGGAATCGATATATAGCATAGTATAGTATAGTATATATATAGCATAGTATAGTATATATTATAGCATTGTAAATGCAAAAAAAAATTTATAATTTTATTCATTTAAATTTTACACATCAATTAACACAATTTGCCATTTAGCACTTAGATTAAATTAAATTAAATTTATAATTAAATTATTTTATTTATTTTTTATTATTAATAATTAAATTTAATAATCAACAATGAGGAGCTCGATGGCGCAGTAGTTAACGCGCCCGAAAAAAATGCAAAGTTTCAAAATAACTAGTGGTTGCCCAGTGGTCGAAATTCAACCGTAACTTTATTAAGGCTGCACGGATTGTATCCTAAGCAATGAAAAATTAGAAAAGATAGAATGTGAGTTTGGGTTGGCATTGAAAGATTTCGGCCAACCCTCTTCCATTTTTGAAATTTTTGAAAAGTGTATCAAGTGTAGCGAGTGTGTCAAATGCATGGTAGTGTGTTTAATGTTTGTCTTAATGTATTTTTATGCATAATTTAAAAAAAATATTATTATATCTGGAATCCTTCTTTCTCTATATAAACTATAAGTGTGCGAAATTTCATACTCCTCCGTCCGCGCAATGTTCGTAAAAAGGGGTACAAAGTATTTGCTTCACGTTTTAATATATAGATATAAATATTATGACAGACGCTGGCATTGGGCCTGGGTGGTTTACTAAGCCGATCAAAGAGAAGTTTATACGCTAATGATAAATAGGCCAAGAAAATGATTTTAACAGCGTTTACTTCTATTCTTATTTATTTATTTTATTTTGTTTTGTTTGGTTTTATTATCTTAGGAAAACCAAGGTTCACAGAATTTTAATAGGATCACAAAACACATAAAAATCACTCATTGGGTCTCACCGATAGATATTTCTGAAATAAATCAATATGTATTTAAAAATTGAAATATTGCTATAGTTATTCAGTGTAACATTGTCCGTTTCTTGCATCTGACATTGTAAATAGCTCACGCATCATAAACGCTGTCTTTTTAACCGTAGCTTTTGGTGCAGACGTCTGCACATCAACCTATCCAAAACTGACAAACTTCTTAAACTAATTTTCAACCATATGCCTTAGGCTTAAGGTTCAAAGTGTATTGAGGAAATATGACAGTTTGTGGTAGGTTGATGTGCAGGTGTGTGTACATTCCGCCACTTCCACGATTTTTCTACATGTGTACGTAAATAATAATATAATATGTCAATGTAGACATAGCTGTTTGCACCCGTGATTGCTGTACAAATAGCGGAGTAGGTTTGTTAGGATCAATTCTCGATTCTCGATAAAGTAAACTGAGCAATCTATATCATCAGATTGTAATAGGTCTTCTGTTTATAGTTAATATTGAGTTAACACTAGAGCTTCCATTAGGTTCTTGAAAAGAGTAGCTTTATGAAAAAAGTGATGAAAATTTCCACAGCGGGAACTTTATTCAATACTTTTTTTGTTGATGTAACATCTTTCTAGTGATTTCGTAGAAAAGGGACGGAAGTAGCGTCGTAACAATTTCGGCTAATACAATAATCTGTGGGAGTGATTTCGTAGAAATGTGATCGTAACAGTGTCAATAGGATAACAGTGTGACATGTCTTCTAATGAGTATTTACTGCATTCTCTTTGTGATTTGTAAAAAATATACGGAGTCGAAAGCGCGCAAGCGCGCGCCATTTTGTAAATTCAAAATCGATATTATAAACAAGACATAGTATTATTATAAGTGACATATTGTGTCATCATTTTGATATGTCAAATGTCTTATAATGAGTATTTATAAAGCGGACGAATAGGCTTGATGGATTTCATCCTGAGCCGTAAAACAATAAACAAAACAAAAAAAAGTTGTATTTACTGCATTCTCTACAAGATTTTTGTAAAAAAATAAACGTCATTGTTTTCAGAATTATCATCATCATAGGCTTATCTTAGTCCACTGCTGGACACAGGCCTCAGGCCCCTAATGAGCGCCATAGCGCCTTGTCCGCAGCTTGACGCATCCAGCATATATTATAATGTTAAAATTACTTATTACTACGTCTGTGTTATTTTATTACTAAGGTGAGATGTCAAATGTTACAAGGCTCGTTATTTTTTTTATTTTAAACTGTAATTTATTCGCAACAAAGTTTGCATAAAATTAAATATGTACCTTTTTGATTTAATTTGTTCAAGAAGGTTTTTAACATTTATTTATGCAAAAAGGTTTAAAACTAAAACGACCTTTTTGATCCACCTCAAACCTGACATGTTCGCTACTTGAAGGGTAGAGTTTGCGCTCTGAAAGTCTCGTAAATCTGCTTAGAAACTTTTTTTTTTTTTTTAAAAAACTAACAACAAAAAATTATATTTCACAAAACCCTTACCGTGTATTGGCTACCTACGTGACATTGGCGGAATTGTGTTCGGCAGTTGACACAGAACATGCCATAAACAAAGAAGAAGAAGAAGAAGATCACAACAAGAGGATTCGCTTTGGCCTCAAAGTAACTTGTATACTTTGGCCTTCAAACCACTGTAGTGGTTAGTTCAGGCTTTAAACTGCCTACTTACCGCCTTACAAATAAACTTCATCTTTCACTCTTATTTGAAATGAGATTTACATGACGGGAACAAAACACGGAATAACTATTCGCAGCTTATTCTTTGTTTATTTGTAAGGCACTTATAGATTAGCTTAGCTAGCTTATTAGGTTCGTAAGGTTCACAGGGCAGACCTTGAACTGAGAAGAACCAACAAGAAACTTAGCAAGGGATAACCGTAAGTAGAGAACAGCAAGATAAAGCCGAAGATGGAAGAGCATTCGACACAGAGGCTATCTCGCCTCTCATTGTCGAAGCTCAAATCTATCTATTCGCTCTAATCTATCTATATCGTTTCTATCAGAAACGTTGCTTTGACGGATTTTAATAAAGTCTAAGTGAACTATGTGTAACTATGTTAAATTAAAAAAAGTGATTTTGTACTGGTATGCGAAACAATGGCACTGATATTCTGTTTATTGGTACAGATAATTAGACACCGTTGCTTCCTCTACTGAGAGGTGTTAATGGACCTCGCGTTTGGGCGATCGGTTCACAAACGCGGGCGCTGTGGGTTGGACCTTGAATACTTCCGTCTGTAGGTGGCCGAGTCTGCTCTGGTGATGTCCGTATAAACGCACTTTTTGTTGTTCTTATTTGTCATACTATTTACATATTCTACTGGCCATTGTTTGTAGATTAAGACGTTATTCGTTGTCTAATTAGTTATAGTTTTTAGCTAATGTCGTCATTATCAACGTCAATAGCACATAGCGAGATGATTTATCCTACCATTTTGACTCTATTTGAGTAGGTGGATTGTTTGTTACGTAAGTTTTACGATGATACCCTGTGTAATTGATAACTAATGAGAGGCAGTTCTAGAACAAATCGTATCGAACGTTGAATAGAGTTGACCCAAAAATCTGTATAAGATGTCCAACTTGTCTTTTAGATTAAAAATTTATATCACACCTTAATTGACATACTATATTAATATACTGTTTCTTCTTAGTAAGTCGAAAAGTAAAATGTATTTTTTTTTAAATATTGTGTGTAACAAATGATATGCTGCCGACTGTACGAAAGAAACTATTAAATGGCGTACAAATCGAAACAATACTTATTGTTCACGAACGTTAATACATGCGAACCAGTTGATGAATGAAGGTCAATGTGAAGAATTTGCGCTGTGGGAGGAACGTCGTGGTATCGGCCTGGCTCCGAACATAATTATGCCCCAATTTTTAACGTGTAATCAAAATAATGTCGCGTGGGAGCGTTTGAATATCGTAATCAAGGTTTTTGACCCCGTTTCGATCGGAAGAACTCTTTGTGGTGTCAAAACGTCTGACAGAAGATCTGATCTTTCGCGCTGCGTTTTAGTATATTGTATTTGTAATTTACAAATATGTAAGTAAATACTAAAAAAAATAACTTTAAGTCGAAGTTCGAATTTTATAATTGAATTTATATATTAAAGTACTATAAATAACTCGCACACTGGTGTCACACTGAAACCGCTGCTCTTATTCATATTGCAAAATACGATAAAGACTATAAAGTTTAAACTGTTTAAACGTAATGTATTATTAAGTTCAAAGTATAATTCAAATAATAATGTCAAGGTCATTCCATAGGAAGATGTTAAATCACTACCATACAACTGTTGTTGATTACAACTTTCAATCACCATCGTCAGCCTACAAACGTTCAATTAATTGACACATGGAGAGTTTAGGCCATAACTCATCACGCCCAATGCATGTTTTTGGGTTTATCGACTACCACACTGTAGAACAATAACAGGACGAAATTCAAAATTCAAAATCATTTATTTAGTTTAGGCTACAAGTAGCTCTTATGAATGTCACTATGCCTTCGGTTTTGACATCGACCTTGAGTACATCGACTTCTTCTTCTTCTCAGTACATCGACCTTGTACTGAGAAGAAACTCAGCAAAGGCGTTTCTTTTCTCTCTTCCAGCGTTAAAATATTGGAAAATGAAGCACGAAGGATCTCGAGATATTTTATTTGTTCATGCTTCCGGCGACCCGGCATTGCAAACGATACTTAACTTGCAAAACCGCAATACGCACAAGCCGCTGCGCCATCGAGCTCATCGAACTTTCGATATAACACTTAATCAAAGAAATAAAAAAAAAAACAACGGGATTGATAATCAATTCTAAAAACATTTTAAAATACAAAGATACAAAAAAATCACTCACAATAGTCCTTAAATAGAATGCGAAATTGATTTACAATGTCTTCTAATACATATCATTAGCTTTTATCTGACTTATAGCTTTGCGTTGCCTTTCTCGATTCATTATCCAATTTGTTACAAAAACAAAGCTGTCTAATTTAAGCTTAACTACTCCTAGATCTGCGATAAAATCTTGAGACCTCGCAATCGTACCCGATTAACATATTAAAGAGAGGTATAATCGCAATTTTGGTCCAGTCAGAGGCTTTCGCAACCGTTGCCCAGAAAAGGAACCCCAGATCAGGTCAATGCCGATACAAAAAAACCGTTTGAGTGCGTTGGACACCGTCATTGGAAGCTTTTTAAGGCATGCCGTACAACATATGATTCGAATCGGCTCGCCCCCGCGTTGTATTTAATGGGTGCCTCAGGGTGTCACACTGAGACCGCTCTTATTGATATTACACGATTTCGGCTCGAATTGATTTTATGCTTCAGTAATTAGGCGCATAAAGTATTGTCAATATCATTTATAAGACGTTTTTTGTGTTCGTCTGTTATCTTGGACTTATGCAAAGTTATATAATAGTGGTCACGAATAAACAATTTGGACCTTGGCTCGTCACGCCTTCGTTACATATTAGATTATGGTGTTTGATTAGGTAACGTCCCGAGCGTGGTCGAAGGCTTTGATGCGGTTGTGTTTTTGACATAAGCATTTTTTTTTCCTTACTACAGAGCTAAAACTACGTTGCATAAATGAAGCAGGTATTTAATATAGTTATTTCTCAGTACTTTTAAAAACGTATGCGTTTTTTAGTTAGTCCCCACGTCCTAACTAAATATATAACTGTATTTATTTATTTTATTTTTTTTGCACAATACAATAAAATAAAGTATAAAAGGCGGACTTAATGCCAAATGGCATCCATCCATATACAGAAACGTTTAAATTCATTTTTTATATAAAAATTTTGCTCAGTTTTAAACTTTTTGTCAATTTCGTCGAATTTAAGTTGTTATAAACAAAATGCTTGCTCCTTTGACATTATTTTGTAACTATTGCGACTAAACGATTCAAAGTTATGAGCTGAGTAAGAAATAGTAATTAATTCACTTGATTACAATTATTGCAGTCAGACTTATGTTTAATTGTCCTTTGCGATTGTTGACATGTTACTTATTATATGAGGAACTCTGAAGTGACCCACAATTTTCAATAAGGTTAAAGCTAAAAATAAAAATATTTTACGCTAATTCTATATAGTTCATGGCTTTTATTTCAATTAAAAATATTATGACTTACTATTCACAAAATGTTTTCAATCGAAAATATAACTTATCAAGCAAATACATAACCAACCAAACTCACACACAAACTCACTCACTGACACAAACACACACACAAACTTTCACACACACATAACACATTATTGCTATTCGTTTTAAGGTTAATTGTACTAAATTTTATTTACCTATAAAATCTGTCTCTTGTCAAATATTGTAAGACACCTAAATAATACTTATAGTTTAAGTAAAAATACTGGCTATGGAAGAGTGAGGTCTTTTGTTACAGGTATTTCCATACCAAAAAGAAGACCTCCAAAACAACTTTGTAAAAACATGTATTTTACTGCAATAAAGATTTTTATTATTTATTATTATACTCTTTATTTATTTTCTTTCTTAAAACTAGATTTTTACAATATTTTAATAAAAAAACAATAAAACATTATAAAAAACTAAGTCTAGAGTACCACCAGCAGCGGGGCAGGGCCCAAGCTACCGGTGGTCAGGGCTGCAGAGTGAGGAACCTCCTGACAATACGTGCCGTGTCAAGGAGTACTGCCTTCTGAATCTGACCCTTGATCCAACCATCAAGCGAGAGCCTCTTAAGATGTTGGTCGAGGCTCTTCGCTATCAGACCGTTCGCTGAAACGACTATCGGGACAATATGGTTGAATCAACATCCCACATGGCGGTCACCTCGTGAGCTAAGTCAAGGTACTTACTGAGCTTGTCCTTCTCGGCTTTCACGAGGTTCTCATCATGAGGTATGGTGATATCAACCAGTATTGCCCGGCGCTGGGATCGGTCAACCACCACGATATCAGGCTTATTGGCGACAATAGTCCTGTCCGTAATGATAGAGCGATCCCAGTAGAGCGTTGCATGACCATTTTCGAGTACTGGCGCAGGTGCATATTTATAGTACGGCACCTCCGATTCAACAAGGCCATATCCAAGAGCAAGTTGCTGGTGAATTATTCTGGCTACTTGGTTGTGTCTGTGCAAATACTCTCCGTTAATTATTATTATTATTATAACCCACTAAAATTATCTTTACGATTGCAATTTCTTTCCCATTAAAATGTTTGTACATTAACAACAGTATAATAATGAGTACTACGCCTAAACCAAGAATTGACCTTAATAACAAAGGATTTAGTCCTAAATAATTTTGCTTTGTGCGATTAAAACTACATCTAGCAAACTTGTAAACTTATAAAGTCAGACGAGCATAACTAAAACTTATACCTCGTCTAACATTACATCGAAGATTTCATATAATTTAATTCGATAAACTTTATTAAAGATTGCCGATAACCACCGTTGCATCATGCATTCGGCTAATAGAGCTAAAAATGTTAATTGTTCAAATTCCACCGAAGGTCAGTGCAATCACGATATTGTGAATGATATTTCAATCGGAAAATTGACCGTGGGATAATATTTTATTTATTTATTTTTTGTGATAAACAAATGCAATATGATGCACAAAACAGATTACTAAAATTTTAAATTAATACATTATACAATTTATAAATTAAAAATAATTACAATTGATCAAACCTTACCTAAACATCAAAACTACTTATATAAAATTGGTAATTAAATTAATATGTAAAATGAATTGTAGGATTGTAGGATAACGCCACATTTTACTTTTACTGTAAATAATCTCTCACTTTCAAAATTCAAAATCATTTATTCAGTAGCTCTTGTGAATGTCACTATGTCATCGGTTCGTGAATCTACTTTTGAATCTTAATATACTGCAGTTAAAATATCAACGTCAGCATAGCCACCGACGACTTCATTATACCGAGGACACATTCGGGTAACCGGATTGAAATAGGATAGGTAGTGTAAAAACGTCGACCAAGGAGACTAAAACACAATTTCGCTCTACCCTTATCAAGAAATAGGGCAAACGCTGCAAACTAGCATCACACCGTTACTTCAACAGCTAACCTATAGACTAGCTGACCCGGCGAACTTCGTACCGCCTTGACAGTTTCCATGACAACACTACAAACAAATCATTTTGTATTGGAAAAATTTCAAAAATCTAATAAAAATTTAGGGGTGGATCTGACCCTTAACATTTAGAGGGATGAAAAATAGATGTTGTACGATTCTCCACCCTAGCCGATATGCACGCTAAGATTCACGAAAATCGGTCGAGCCGTTTCAGAGGAGTTCAATAACGTACACCGTGACACGAGAATTTTATATATTAGATATAACAAAGTTTTATTACTTTAGCAGCCTATACATAAGTACACTGCTGCCTCAAGGGCCAAGTGAACGCCAATGAGCGCTATCACAGCGCTATCCTGAGCGCTATCGCCTATTTTACAAGCTTTTACTTAGTTTCACCTGTCACGATGTTTGTCTGTGATCAAATCTTGCAAGTTAAATTTGATCCACTTCCCGGTTACCGATTGAGCTGAAATTTTGCATGCATGTGTAAATCGGATGACAATGCAAAATTGTTATGACATGGAGCTGATCTGATGATGGAACCGGAAGGCGCTAGATGGTTACCAGGGACTGATGATGGAGCTGAAAGATGGCCATAGGAACTCGGTAATTAAACGACACAACCCCATCGAGTTTGGTTTCGTATGATTCATCTTGACGAGTACTTTGGTGCTAGATGGTAACCAGGGTCTGATAATGGAGCTGGAAGATGGCCGTAGGAACTCGGTAATTAAACGACACAACCACATCGAGTTTGGACTAGTTTGATCCGCCTTGACGAGTATTTTAGTGCTAGATGGTAACCAGGGTCTGATGATGGAACTGGAAAGTAGCCATAGGAACTCGGTAGTTAAACGACGCAACCCCATCGAGTTTGGGCTCGTATGATTCGTCTTGACGAGTACTTTGTTGCTAGATATGTCATATCGTTAACGTTGCGCCTCAGGGTACCAGGGCGAACCCTGTTGTACTGAAGCTTTTTTCCCCCTACAAAAATACTAAAAAGTTAAAAATAAAACTAAAAGAAAAAACTTTCTAAAAACAAGAACTTTTTAGAACCACGATAGCTCATTTGGAAGAGCACCTGACCCGGTATGTCAGAAGGGTGCAGGTTCAAATCCTGCTCGTGGATTTTTTTTCAATATTTGTGTTTTTGTAATATGTCTCGCAACAAATTTTGCGTTAAAAATTATATAAACAAAACAAAAACATTTTATAAATAGCTTGCCTACTTCTTAATTGATCTTTAGTATTTGTAAAAATATTATGATCGGGTGTTAATGACGGTAGTTGTTGACATTTAATGGGGTGCCTTTGGCTTTCAAAGTAAAAAGTAAATAGTTTTGAATAATTTCGGCGGGCTGGTTAGAACCACGATAGCTCAATTGGAAGAGCACCTGACCCGATATGACAGAAGGGTGCAGGTTCTAATCCTGCTCGTGGAATTTTTTTCAACATTTGTTTTTTGTAATATGTGTCGCAACAAAATTTGCGTTAAAAATTATATAAATAAAACAAAAACATTTTTTAAAAACAAGCTTTTATTACTTGTTAATTAAAAAAAGAACTAAAAAGTTAAAAAACCCGATAACGAGAATTTGTTTTTATAAATAAATTAAAGAACATTTAGCATATTACACCTTCATATTTTTTTTTCTTATTATTAAGTTTAAAGTGTTTTAAACTTTTTAGTTCTTTTTTTTAATTTACAAGTAATAAAAGCTTGTTTTTGTTTCTATTACTACAGGAATAACATTTAGTAGATCACATATTAAATACAACAAAACTTAAATATTACGTACAAAGGAAACGCGAGGTTAATAGCAATAAAAAAGACGTAAAAGCAGTACCATCACTTATTATCAAGTACGTGGCAGTATAAGACACATAAAATGTTATAGTTAGAGATAATACAAAGGACATTAGTAAAGTTATTAACAATTTTGCACACAACTTGTTAACAAAAAGATTTAATGTGAAAAACTTACTTCACTACGTAACACTAATAGACGAGTATTACTTTTTAGTCTTGCAACCGTTAGATAGTTTTAGTTTCAAGTATTTAGATAGTTATTTGTATTGAATTAGTCGGATTATGTTTTGATTGACGGAAATTACTGTTGGCACTAGAATGTCAAATTGTTGAGCATTTGTAATGGAGTGATTGGTAACCTAAGACTATGGCTTCGGAGAGTGTTGTTTGAGAAACAGATTTAGCAGAAAATCTGGTAACTAATAGTAAGCCGTAATTTAAAACTACCTCAACAAGTTATTTGGTGACTAACAGAAATATTAATGATGAAAAAAATACTTCAAGCGTGAGTGTTATATTTGTTTTTCTGAATTTTCTGCACATGAAATAAAAGTATGTAAAATAGAAGTATTGTAAGTAGTTAAACAATAAAACGTGTAGATAACCAGACCAATAATGAAATGTCAAACATTTGTTATGCCGACCAGCGCGACCGTAAGTTATGTGAAAATTAGTAAGTTACTTTATGCAACGTTTATCAACATTATGAGAATTTACTTTGCCTGCTTGCAATTATTCTGTTAAATTTATATTCATATTCAATTATAAATAGTTATCTATTTTATAATAAAACTACAACAAAACCTAAAATGAAACATTTCGCGGAAGACATTTAAGGTATATTTTTAAGTTTGTAGGGATGTTAAAGTAAATTCATCAACAATGTCGTTGCATTTCTTAGTACAAGAAGAAAGGTAGTGTTGTTATACCGATGAACATTACAAGTTACAAAAGAGCCAATGCCACGCAATACCGACTCACCGAATCGTTTGACGTGTACGTCCCTATTGAAGGATACGGATTTCGCTTCTTTCGGTTCCTTCGGTTCGGTATCGGTAATTGTGTCGTTTCTGTCGTCTTGGGCTACCTTGTCGCCATCCTCATTGTCTGGTTTGGTGCCAGTTTCATTGGTCATTGGATTACGTGGGCGAGGTACCGGATCTATGGTACCTCACGTTAGATTCGGTTAATATCAACTTGGTGATTTTCGTTTTGGTATCATCGGTATTGTTTATCTGCAAACATTTTTCATTTGAATTACCGAGTGATAATATGATGATATTATACATCAAGATAAGTTATATTTAACCTAGCTTTCGCTCACTTTAGTAGATATGGGTTTTTACTCATATTTATTACTATGCTTATTTATGATATTTTAAGTCACTAAGCTTTGGGTTAAGTGATGTATGGTTAACAGCACAATGTCTTAAAACGCATGTTGTACCTAGAGCCTACGTACGGACGATTTTTCAAACACTGTTTAAGTATGATACAACTTTCTATAAATGTAACTGAACAATTTTATAAGCGTTCCATAATGCTCAAATAATTCAAGAAAAGGAAATGTAAAAAAAAAAGAAACTTATCTACAAAATGGGCGATCTGTTGACCTATTTAGTATGTGAGGTCTAATCGACCCATGTTTCTTGGACAAAGTTATTTTATTTCACGAATGGTACAGACGCCTGCACATCAACCTATCCAAAACTGTCAAATTCCTTCAATACGTTTTCAACCATAATTTATGGGATAAAATTCAAAGTATATTGAGGAAATATGACAGTTTGTGGTAGGTTGATGTGCAGGCGTGTGTACATCGTATCGAGTTTTAGGATGGTGATTAAAAAATCGTCTGTATACAAATTCACTTTATCGAAATAACATTTAGAGCTTCATAGTAACATAAAGTTTAAGCATACCTACTATTAAATAATATTTTAATAGATTTTTATCTTACTCACCTCCTCACATACTTTTGAAACATGGAGTCGGTGATTTGTCGTTTTTATTATTACACAACTGATTTTAGCCGCATCTTGCTTTTGATCTGTAACAAGTGAAAGGTTAACATTAAAAATGTGATATAATATGAAATAATCAACTATACATAGACCTAACTTAAACCCAACATCCAACCGTTTATCGTGCCTCTGAATTACAGGGTCAAACCAAGAACAAACTATTTGGTCACACCTTCACAGGCACTTGTTGACATCAAACAATTTTAAAAAAAGAACTTAAAAAAGGTCTACAAAAACAAATAATGGACTTCTTGGCGGGAAAGTGGAGAGTCATGTCTGCGGTTTTGTTTTATTTTCTAAAATTTGTGTTGTCGAATATTAATGTGAAATAATGGTGGATTATTAACCGTTAAGTGTTCGTGAGTGTGCATAAGTGTTGGTAAATGAAACAAAACAGTGTAACGTCACTTTTCAAATTCTCTCAAGAAGTCTGCGTGAGGGCTTAGTAAAGCCCCACATCTTTACTGAGATACTAGAGGGGTGGGGTGGTTTATCATTTCTCACTTCTCATTTTTATTATCATTCATCATCATCATACTGACTGGAAGGAAATATTGTATATTTATGTATTACTTGTAAGAAAAATTACTTTGACACTGGCTAAATGTGCTAATCGCACGAAGCCATCAACTAAAAGAAAGAAAGAAAACAAATAATAATAAAAAAAAAGTTTAAGTTAAACTACTGAATCTACTACCAGTTCTGATTCTAGAGAAGCCTTCGACCTAGAAGAGCTAGCAAGAAACTAAGGAGGCTTTTTTATCTTCCCAACGTTAAGTTACAATGTCTTGGACTGAGAAGAAATGGCAAGAAACTTAAGCTCTCAACATTTCAACTTTTTTAATTAAGCTACAATTACATAATAAGTATACAATTTTAATACAATTCTGTAATCATTAATAGAATTCAGGCCAGTGGAGACCCGAGTCATTGAAATTAACTCTCAAATTGTACCAACGCAGCTTAAAAGTGAGAGTGTAAAAACCGACTTCTATCAAATGAAGTAATCGCTATAATGATGGACGCTGCATTTTTGCGATATTGCTGTTTATTAGCGGTCAATCGACCCACTTCGGCGGGTGTGGTCACTGTGTGCTTTACGATATTACACACTGTGGTAATGTCACCCTACACCGCGCGGCGCCGGCGGCGCAAGCCACGAGTGATGCGCGATTCCGATACGAACGCCTCAGTGGGCCTAGCATGACTCTTGTTTACTATCCGTATTCATTCGATTACGTTTAGTAAAATGAAAATTAGTATGGCATTGAAGCAGCGCCTCCTGGCTACATACGAGGAGAGTTGAAACTTTGCCATACAAAGTCTCCCTGTGACCACGGACCCTGCAAAGGGTTCGAAACGTCAGGATAAACATTAATTAAAACTAATGTGTAAAATAAACGCGAGTAGATCCGTAAAAGTTGTTTCATTTCAATTTGCCATACAAATTCTCGTTAGTTAACGTGATCGCATGTCAAAAGTAACTCACACTAGGCCCTCTAAGCATATAGAGAACAGAATTGCGTGATGCCATCCATTCTTAAACTGCCTTAATGGTCTAGTGGTTAAGAACAGTAATCTTTGAGACAAAATAGTCAGTGTCTCAGTTAATAAGAATCCGGGTGAAGTGCGTCCCCCTTTGGCCTTATCATCACTTAAGATCAGTTGAGATGCAGGTCATGTCTTACCCGTTATGAATAATAATAAAACTCCCTTTAGTTTTTCGCCGCCTTAAAATTCCGGTTACGCGGTAGCTAGGAGGTAGCTAGGTGCACGAGGAAAATCCACTAATAGTATAGCTTCACGTCCCTTATTATTATTTTGATAAGATTTTACTAGAAGAAGTCAACCAGTCTCAAAAAGTTCAAGTGGGAATCGAACCCACGACCTTAGGATAACCGGTCCAATGCTCTGATCGCTGAGCTACCGGGACCACGTAGCTCAGCGATCCAAAGTAAGCACTCAAACATAATTTTGTTTTTCAAATCATCATTAGGCACTTTTTTTAAACATAAATTAGTGTTTATCACATTTTAATGTTCTGTGGTATTTAAGCTCGTTACGTTCGCGCCATCTTGTGCCTTTCACCACTCACATGCTGTTCGTTTTTTAACATTTTACGAGATGTTTGCCAACCGCTCGCCGCCCGCCCGCCATCGCCACCGTGCAACAACACTATTGACTTTAATGGACGATGCATGTTGCGAAAATTATATTAATTAGCATTTAATATATCAAATAACTTATATAACATTAGAACTTTAGAAATATAATATTTTTTGTTAACAGGTTCACTGTCCCGCAGACCACATATGGTCCGTAACAATTGATTTAACCATTGTTATAAGTTTTGGACAGTGAACCTGTTAAAGGTCGGGTGGTATGCTTTAGGAGAGGTCCAGAGAGGACCGACAACAGGCTGATGATGATAGGATCAAAATGAATCAATCTTCTTGCTTTTTTAGATTGGAGCTGCGATCAGTGATATTAAAAATGCTTGCGGCTTCAACACAATGACATCGTCTTATTATTTTCATTTTATAGTAATTTTATAAGAGATAATACCTATATTTATTTATTTATTTATTTTTGGCACGGTAACAAAATACAAATCAAAACATACAATTTTTTACATACAATGATATTTCTAAATTTGCATTTCAGTAACAACCGAGCACTACATTCAATTTAATTATATATATATATAATATATCTTTTTTTTTAAATATAATTAAATTGAATGTAGTGCTCGGTTGTTAGCGTTCTAAAAATATATATATATATATATATATATATATATATATATATTTTTAGAACGCTCGAACGAAGTGCTCATATGTTTGTAAGATATAACAAAAAATACTCGCCGGCGGCGCGGCGGTGGGCCAGTGCGTAAATTTTACCTTTTGCATTTTATGAATAGTGATCTAAGGAGGACACTTTTTTGTCCTAATGAATATGAACTCGAAATTTCTGCTAAGCGTATTTGTCATATAAAGCTCTTGTTGATAATATCAACACCTCCGCCATTATGACTAATTAGTACCGGGAACACAGAAAAAGCTAGCGGTGATTCAGTGCGACCTGCGACTGTCGTGAGGTAGTGTAGGTGACAGCTGACGTCATGCCACAGTTTAACATTCAGTAATGGCTGCCTGATTTGGGGTGAATAGAACCTATAGAGCTACTGCGGCTGTCATGAAGTTTGTGGAGGTGACAGCTGACGTCATACTACGAGCTAAACATTTTGGTAATGGCTGCCACTTTAGGTTGCTTAGTTAACCAGGAGCTCAATGATCGATCGTGAGTTTGGGCCTCGGGGTAGGTACGATCTTGCAAGTAAAGCAACCTTTGTAATGTCCGGTACTTGGATTGACAACCAAATCCAGTCACAGGGAGACCTTGGAAAACAATGTGTTCTTCCATCCTCGTCCTTCGAGCTACCATCAAGTGAGGTGAAGGTCAATGCTCACATGTTGAAGAACATTAAAAAAGTAAGGCGAGCTTTAAAACTTCAACCCAATATGATATGAATAATCATTTATTTGAATGCCACATGAAGGACCTTTGTGGAATGTTACTTGTTTGACATTTCGAGAACAAAAGTCTATATATAACATAACATACTACAAAAAGCGTGACCTTAGAGTAACTATATTTTAAATCTTTTATGATATCTCGGTATAATAAACAAAACTAAATGTTAAAAAAAATTGCATCAATAGATTTATTGAGATTTGTATCAGAAAATTAATTTTACGTGAGAAAACAAGCTCGCATCTTTAAAAAATATAACAAAAAAGAAACGTCTTCGCTTCGAGATTCTAAACTACGCGCTGGGGTATACGAATGCAAAAGTGTATCAACAAAATAGGTTAATATAAAAAACGTAATTATATTTAGAATGACCGCTTTTATATTTGTTATTAACAAAATGCACATATAAACAGTGTTATACATGAGGTATAGACAAAGTTTTTGGGATACCGTAACCGTTAACGACTCGATTTGTCTCTATTAACAATTTTATCCGCAGACTATAACACCAAATCATGCCGTGATTACAGATATCGATAAAAGCAACAATAATATTTAGGACAATTCCTCTATATAAAGTCGGAGGTGATTATTTTTTATAATTACTATCACTTTATGAGATTTATTTCTTTATTTATCTATCTTTATTTAGAAACAAATAAGGTCATAAGGACTTAAAATTATATAATTTTCCACTGATAGTATATACCCGTATGTCGCAGCCTGGTCAATTAACTAGTTGGTGGGCTGCGACACATACATAAAGAACGGACTATTTACAAGAGCTTGCTTTAAAAAATAAGTAAATATAATAGTATTTGTATATTCTAAGACTTACAATCAGAAGATTATACCTAAAAATGTGCAAGAAATTATTGTATTTTTTAATTCCGTATGCACTTGTTGCTGAGACTGTACCAAACGCAAGTTTTCATGCGTATTTAACATTGCGCCTTCATAAAAATAGGCTAATATTTATGTGTCGGCGTTGTATCAGTGCGTAACGAGGCGCGCCCGGGGCGGCGCGGAAGCGCCGGCGCAGGTGGCGGCGTGAAACGTTGAAAATATCGACGCATCAGCGGATATTGCGATTCAAACGCGTGAGAGGAATTCTTACAACAACCTTTTACAAAATAAGGTGACTGCAGAAGGTAATCTTCATACAGACACGCTCGAGCATCGCACGCATAGACAACCTCTCGCGGATCCCCGCCCGATCCTCTAAATGCCACTACACATTTACAGAATACAGTAAACATGCACAGTTTAGGCCCAAGACACCGTACTCGTTGAACAAGAGTACGAAGAACAGGTTCACACGCGCTGGTGTACCAAGTACAGACATGTACCTGGGCGCTTCTCTCCTCCTCCACGGCCCGGTCCACCCGAGCCGAGGTCCGTGCCTTTAGAGGCGCCCTCGGGTTGTTCCGCTCCCCGATCCGATCCGAACCCTTCAAAGAATCTAGTAGGGCACGGGGACGCGCACTAGTGCGCGATGCCGTTCCCTCTAGAAAACCTCCGAAGGTGCTTCTTTCACACGGCTTGAGGGACCCTTTACGTTCCTCGCCGCCCCCAAACAAGCCCGGTGAAGCTGAAAATGCCGTATGAGGCAATCAGCAATCTCGAACACGGAATCTCGCAACAGCTGCGCTCGGGACTCGGGGTCTGTTCCGAGCTGCTCCGAGATCCGTGTCCGTGCAAGCGGTCTATGTAGCGGTCTATTGCTCGAGCGCGGTATGTATTATGTTTACCTTCTGGTTCTCCCCATTTTGTAGATCTGTGTTCCGATCACTGATTGTAATAAGGCAAAGATGCTTACGGCTGTTTGGAAGAAAGTCTTTTTTTACATTTGGTACTATTAATACTTTGTGCTGAGAAGCCTCAATAAAGTTATGGGCTTAGCAGACCTTCATTCATGTATAATGCTCATGTGGGAAGGCCCGAGCTCAGCAGTTAGACTTTTATAGGCTGATGATGATGATGAATCTGTTATAATATTTGATGTATACTTATAAATTGTAATTTTTTTTGACGACCAAAATTACAAAATTATGAAATTTATTAAGAAAAAAATTACATCCTCTTTTATAATGAAGACCATTTAGTACTATTATTATATAACAAAACACACTTTATTAGTTACTCCAGCTTAAGGACGTTTGTAACACCATGGGGGTGATTTCAAATCTCACCGGTGATCTCGAAATTGACAAGAAATTCAATATGAAGTATAATATTTTTGCATTATTGAAAATTAGATTATTAAGAAACATACTGTACGAAAATTTTCAGTATCAAAAATAAGTTATCAGAAACCTTGAATAAGAGAAAAAGGAGCACTCTCTTGATATCATAGCGTGAGAATAGCCACCGGTCCATAAATCGCACCCCTGAGGTATAACTCGCGTTGCCAACCGTCTAAAAACCTTTTCACGCCTTTTTTGAAGAACCCCATTTTGGTACTCCCAATAAATATCAAATGCCCAAGTAATATGTCACGATGTGTGTCAGTGAAACAACCCGTCCCTTTCCATCACGGTCACAGATTGACACGTCAAGTGACAAAAAGCTGTCCGTAGTCGACAACTCCTTATAAGTGGCGGTTGCGGCCGAATTCTGCGGCCTTGCGGGCGCCATGTAAGATCAGAGCTACTATCTACATTGTTGCAGTGCCTTGCCGAATGTCTGTACGATGTTGAACTGGCAAACGTGGCTTATACGTATCTACTTGCACTTTTATAGGACAACGAGGCTGTGACAGACCCAACCCCTGGACAAAGGGTTAGAAATGTCGGGATAAAGTAAAATAAGTATGACCCTTACATGCTTAACTGGAAGGGACGAGAAACTTGTTGGACCTTTAAGTTTATTTGGCGTACAAACCCCGAGGTTTTGTAGAGGCAGGCATCCAATAACACTGTAAAAACTGTCTGCAGTCAAATCATCAAGTTTTCTCCTCCACGACTCGGTCAACCCTATTCAAGGTCCTATATTCAAAGGCGCCCGAGGACTTACTACTCTCGAAACCGATCCGAACGCCTCAGAGAATCAAGGAGATGACAAAGAGACGCTTGCGGGATGCTATCTCCTGTAGAAACCCTCTCAGCTACCGCTTGGGGAGCCGTATAGTCCGCCACTACGAAAAACATATCATCACGTTCACCTTCGCAAATAAAGATATTATGTATTAATATAACATGTGTGCTCTGGTATTTAAATGTTTTCATTAACGCATACATACTTATACATAGCCATTATAGAATCAACAAATGTTTCTACAACTCTTGAATAACAGAATTTGAAGAACGTCATGAGCACATGATAGTAAAATACCTTGGAAGTCTTCATATTTTCGATGTAAAAAATACTTAGATGATCCCAGTCACCCTAGCGGCACGTGAAAGCGTGGTACAGTGGTTTTTAATGGGTGGGCTCCTTCTCCCGAATCCCTGTCGAGACCCTCGGACCTGGGCAACCCCACATAACCACCCGCGCCTCCCTAGGCCCGGTGGTGATGGTGAGTTTTCCACTATACAAAAAAGAGCAGTGGAAACTGCGAGTTGTACTCTTAGCGCAACGAGAAATGAGCGAGCTTACAGCTCCGGTAACCTATGTGGATATTACGCAGTGGACTATACGTGTCCACGGGGCCACTCGCTCGAGACGCTAGTCTTAAAAGTACCGGATGAAGAATGCGCTTCGGCGCGTCCTGATCTGGCGTTACGACCTGACGCAGATGGTCCCTTGTGCTTGCGCAAAGTTGTCTGACACCTACTTTGTAACCTGACGGCCCTACCAACCGTCAGTATAAACTTTAAAGCCGTGTGTTGCGGGGACGTACAAAAAAGTGTGTAGTGGCACACGCATTCATTGAAATTTTATAGATGATGTGCTATGAAGCAGGTAGTCTGTTATGATTTTTTGCCAAAGTCAATAATCAGAAGCTGACTCCCATTTCTAATGATTTAAAGCAAAAGTGGTTGATGCTGCCCATCATATGAATAGATATTTTTAAAGTTTTAGTTGCCTTATATTTACTTGTTGTTATCTACAAACTTTGTAACAGAGTGTGACTATATTTTATGAGGCATACCAAACATTAAGATTTTATTAAGTAGCAGAACCGCTTTTGGCATTAGTTTTATTTGTTGGTTATGTAAATCAAATCGGTTGACACTTTGATTGGTATATAAAAATATTTGGCGTGTTTGGAGGCAAACTGTATATGACTGTATATGTCTTGACACCTAGTCTAGTTTTGTAATGCTTCGCAAAATCTTAAGTTATGAAACAAAAGGCGATCTGATACCCTTTTTAACCGACTTCATAGAAGGAAGAGGTTTTCCATTATTATATCTTTACATACATAACATAAATATACCTAACCACACATACATGTATAACCAACAACGCAAACCATATTTTCGCGCATAGCTTTGACATTTATACACCGATTTTTGAAGCTAAAAATTTTGTTCCAATTTATTACCTTCTCCGTACAATCAATAGCAAAAGCGTTAATCAAAATCAAAATAACAATAAGTGCATTAAACTAACGAGATTTATTACTAGGAGTGTATTAAATACTTTATGCAACTAATTACTATAAAATAAATAAATAAATACTTTGTGATGTTGGATTTTTATATTAAGTATCAAAAGTAAGTGAATATTCGTTAGTATAAAAGTATATTATGAGTAGGTACTCTTTTGTTTTATTTTTAATGGTAGGTTTTGCTTGTTGGCTTTTGCTGGTGACTGTATCACTACCACTGTCCGCTCGTTATCGCATCATTATCATAAACAAGCGAGAATAAAAAGTTTAAAATGACAGTATAATAATAACGAAGGCTTCCTCGCGACTTGTCTCCAAACTTGTCTCGGCAAAAAGGCGGATCCCCCGAAACGGCCCAAGGCCCGGGATCATTATCCTTGCTCTCGCTGCATAGTAAACGCACACCAGTAGATCAGGACAACGAATAAAAACGTAACATAACTAGTGTTATTTCTCAGAGTCTTCTTTTTTTAAGACCACTTATTTGGGGGGCACGGAATGTTTTAATGTTTCATTGGTTTTTGACCTTATGCCAAATTAGCTTTCATCATCATCATCTCAGCCAAAAGACGTCCACTGCTGGACAAAGGCCTCGCCTAAGGATCTCCACAATGACCGGTTTTTTTGTTTTTTGCGGGAAGCCGCTGGATGCGAGCAGCACAAATGATCTAATATAGTAAAAAATATATTTTACAGTTTATCGATAAAGCCCTTTATAATATTTAGGACAACATTAACACTGACACATTTGACATTGGGATTAGGACATTGGGAGACACGCCAATTAAATGTTAAAAATACTGTATGCAAATCGAGCCCATGTCGAAGCACTTTTACAAAGCAAGACATTTCACCGATCATGTTTAACCTAATATATATTGTTGTTGTTGTTGTTTTTGAATCTATAGTTGTTGTTGGTGCTGATTTGTTTCCTGTTGTGTCTAATCTTATCGATTAGACTGAAGACGAATGCACCCGATAAAAAAAATTTGAAGCATTCAAGTTACAACTTAACTGGGTAATGATGACCAACACCTCAGTCCCGTGTTACTTAAAGGTCCCTGTTTTTTCGCTAAGAAGTGTTTAAAATCCGTTCGCGTAAACTTAAAAAAAAAAACACAAAAGCTCTAATCAACAAAGTATAGCACCACTCAATAGTATCTTCGACTTAGTGCCCCACAAGTTATCATTTTGTAACATACTGGTTATAAGTTAACTATGATAGAGTCACCTTGCCGAGAAAGGTCATGCGTTTCGCTCCCAGAATGGAAGAAAGTAAAAGGATGACTCATACTCCATATGCTAGCTTTGGCTCTCGGCATTGTTCATGTTATATGGTGGCCGGTTATTTTGGCCGTTCAGCCTATTTACGAGTAGTTACCTAGTTGTTATTGTACCTAAAAGAATCTTATCTGACTAACTGACTGAGATTTGTTTTCCCAATTCGATCACGAAAACAAAAAAGGATAGTCGATACGAAGCTCGAGTGGAAATCGAACCTTTGGATAACCGGTCCAATGCTCTGACCGCTGAGCTACCGAGGCCCCAGAAGACTCGTTGAATTTTTTAGCAGTTTGTGTGAAGTTACTACTCTCAATAGTCGAAACAACACTTTTGCAAGTATGTAGGTAACAATCGATAATGACGTAATTCCTTTGTAAAGTATTTTTATTATTTTGAATTTTGCATTCAGAGCTTCCTGAGGCTGGTAGAATTTTACTGGTAAAATTTTATCTTATCTTATATATATAGTTTTTTTACTTTTTATTTTCAAGTGCTAATTGCTGCACTGAAGCTAAATGAAATATATATAAAATTCTTCCGCTATCCGGGCGGCTGCACTGACCGCTATGCTATATACAGGGTGTCCCACGTAACCTGTACCAGCGGAGGTCTGTGGTCAGGGGACACTAATATCTATCCATTGAACCCCCATGTATGTTCCGCAATATTTCGTAGTTTTGGAGATATGATTTTTTTGTTTTAATTTCAGTTTTTTTTTTACTTTTAGGCTGTTTTAGGTATAACTTTTTCTGAGTGGTGTTTTCTTGAGATTTTTTTTGCTAGTATTATTGTTAATATGTGTATTAATCTGTAAAAATACAGAAAACCCAAATCCTAACTATCAATAGTTTAGAATTTGATCACAAACCTAAAATTTCTGTTTGAGAGAAATTTACACTTGACTTCAGATTGAAAAATAAAATATTTACAACTGACCGGATAACTTTTGAGTAATTTTAAAAACATTATGGGTTTCTTAGCTTTCAAAAAAACATAAAAAAGTTGGTACTACATAGGCCATTTATAGTGGAAATGGAATTCAAAGTTGATACAGTCTTAAACAGTGAAATTTGTTTCATGCATTTGAAATGACCTTTCTCACATTTTTGCGATTAATAAGGCGAATAATGAAATTATGCTAAGTAAAAAGACGTAAATGAATTAGTGTATTAATAAAATTTTACTCGCAATCACAATTTTTATTTCTTTACACTAACCATGCACAATTACTTTCTTAATATTGTAAATAAGAGAGTTTCGGGCCCAGGTATAGTTCAGGAAATATGAATTGGTAACTTGTTATCTACTTTGTGATCTTTTGTTCTGCGTTAACACTTACCGATCAATAGCGCTAGGCGAGCACGCTTTTCTATTGTTAATAACAACAATAATCTTTACCTGAGAGCCGGAGTGAGATCAAGTTAATTTCATTACACGCGATCATACTGCTTATTACGAGTGAATAGGGTCCAAAAGGCAGGTATCGTTGAAAAGAGACAAAAATAGTTATAACAAAAGCACGGCCTACGTTTCTCTCACTCTGCTACACGTTTTTTCTATTGTCATCAACAGTCGTTTATCGCCTACTCTTGCGCTCACTCCTACGTTACTGCTTTTTATTGGAATTTGTGAACTTGGCTCGTGTTGTGTCTTGGACTGTGATTGCATATTGATTTGGACTTTTTAATACCCTGGAACAACAACTCGGCACGTTTACTGGACTCTGATATTGTGCGTAGTTACTATGCCGTACTCACAACAAGATTATGCAGAAATGCATTATTATTATGGTTACGCACGAGGAAATGCGGGGCTTGCTGCAAGATTGTATCGAGACATGTTGATACGCCGAGGAGGGCCTCAATCAGCCACTTATCCAGACCGACATGTTTTTCTTCGTGTGCACAATTCATACATGGAAGGCCGCTTACCCGGATTGAGCGGTCGTCGATCTGGTGAAGGTCAGCCATCAGATCCTAACCGCGTTGACGTTGTTTTAGAAGAAGTAGCAAGAGATCCTTCTACGAGTACGAGAGCGATTCAACGACGCACAGGTAAATAAAAATAATAATAAAACACTTTAACAGACACACATACATACCTACTCTTTATTGATAATTTTTTTAAAGATTCGTGTCAAACTTAAGCGATTGTAAAATTTAGCCTCGGATTTCACGTCAATTAGTGTGTAAAAAATTTGTAAAAAATGTACTCTCCATTTGTTACAGGAATTCCTCGCACGACCGTGCATAGAATCCTGCGCCAAGAAGGCTATCATCCGTTTCATATTCGAAAAGTGCAAGATTTAATTTCTACGGATCACCAACGCCGAATTGATTTTTGTCAAGAGATGCTAAGGAGGAACAATGAAGACCCTGAATTTTTTGACCGCATTTTGTGGACTGACGAGTCCACATTTACCCGCAACGGTATGTATCTTTAATATGCACAACTACCATTCGTGGGCGACCGAAAACCCAAAACTAGTTCGCCGTCACAATTTCCAACATCAGTTTAGTATCAATTTGTGGACGGGTGTTGTAGACAGACAACTGATTGGCCCAAAAGAATTACCAACTCGTCTAAATAGCGATCGTTTTTTAAATTTTCTACAAAATGGTTTTGTGGAGGCCATGGCAGATTCAGATGTCAGTTTGTTGACACGTCGTCACATGTATTTTCAGTGCGACGGAGCTCCTTGTCACTACGCAAGAGAGGTTAGAGTTTATCTAAATGAGCAATTTCCACAGAGGTGGATTGGCCGTAGTGGACCGATCGCCTTGCCTCCAAGGTCCCCAGATTTGAACCCCGTTGACTTTTTTGTCTGGGGATGTTACAAGGAGATAGTGTACCATACTGAATTCTCGACATTGGAACAATTAAAAACTAAATTAATCGAAGCGCAAGTAAATATAACAGAAAAAACGCAAACATTCCGAGATTTACGTGGAAATTTTTTGCGCCGGTGCCGACTATGTATTGAGGCAGGTGGCAGTCACTTTGAACATTTAATGTAAAGGTAAAATTTAAACACTGAAAAAAGTCTTCGCCTTAGGTGAGAAATTCGTCGTCGTCTTTTTTTAGTGTTTAAATTTTACCTAAGCTTTTATAACGCTTGGTTAAGCATTATAACCGCTAAAATATCAAAAAATAACAAATTTAATGTACAAATTAATAATGTATTTATAAGTATTAACAATGGAAGACATTTAGAGTAAAAAAAATTCTAAATAAATGATTGCATTAAATTATTCCTGTTGTTTTATTTGCCACAATAAAAGTAAAAAAATATTATTTTAATTAAAATGCGTTATTTAAATTTTTTTAACTACGCATTTATAATTATTCACCATATTAATCGCAAAAATCTAACAAAAGTAACTTTAAATGCATGAAACAAATTTCACGGTTTAAAACTATATCAACTTTGAATTCCATTTTCACCTAAAAATGCCCTATGTAGTACCAACTTTTTATGTTTTTTTTGAAAGCTAAGAAACCCATAATGTTTTTAAAATTACTCAAAAGTTATCCGGTCAGTTGTAAATATTTTATTTTTCAATCTGAAGTCAAGTGTAAATTTCTCTCTAACAGAAATTTTAGGTTTGTGATCAAATTCTAAACTATTGATAGTTAGGATTTGGGTTTTCTGTATTTTTACAGATCAATACACATATTAACAATAATACTAGCAAAAAAAATCTCAAGAAAACACCACTCAGAAAAAGTTATACCTATAACAGCCTAAAAGTAAAAAAAAACTGAAAATAAAACAAAAAAAAACATATCTTGAAAACTATGAAATATTGCGGAAAATACATGGGGGTTCAATGGATAGATATTAGTGTCCCCTGACCACAGACCTCCGCTGGTACAGGTTACGTGGGACACCCTGTATAACCTTCCCGGTAAGATTCAATTCGGTAAGGTTCGATTCCTGGCTGGGTCGGGTGGGCGTTTAATTTTTTCACTGTATTTTATAAATTTTATAAATATTTAATATATATAGTTACAAGATAAAATATATAAATTGCCTTGAGAACGCAAAATTCTAAAAAATAAAAATAGTCCGATATTCCTTTAAACTCAAGTGGTCTGAGATATTTAGTCACCATGCTGGTCTGGTTCGTGAGAGGAATATATCGCCTGCCTAACTTCCCGTGCGTGTCGTAAGCCGACTGAGGGACAAGCGTTCCTAGACGCTCGCACATCAGGCGATCGGCTAGCAACCCTTTTCTGGTGGTATCTATTCCACATGGAAGCTCTACTTTGGTTTTATGCTGAATGTGGCGTAGTGACCTCACTAGCAGCGACTTTACTTAACAGGTTGACCGCGCCGTCGGACACAGACACAATAGAAATTCAATTGTTTGTCGGTCAAATGGCGTTTTTTTAAGGTGCTAAGATTGGTGATGTTGTTGCTCTGTCTACCACTTTTTGGAAGAAGGATGGGAAGGTACGTATGTAAAGATATTTAAAGATTTTTTTTTTGTTTTTGGTCTCTGTCTGAACACATCTATGTTACCAACATTAATGTTGTTCAACATTATTGAGATAAGATGGCGGTTTCTCGAATAAAACCTGAGAATCGTGTTACGTCATGTTAAAAATTGTACAGATGTTGGGTAAGAATAGATAGTTGTATAAATCTTCTTGTTTAGCCATATCGATGGTAGATTTAAAAGAAAGAAAATAATTTATTGATAACGTCGTCATGTCGAAGTTTTAATAACTATGTGCCACGATGTAATCCAAAGTGGCAATTCCCATACGAAATTGCCAAGTTTTCGATTTCTCAACCGTTTATTGGAGTTTTCCCATTTTTTTCTTTAAACTATTCTTGTATTAGATGGAACCAAACAAAAAAATAATTATTCAAACCAGTCGAGTTTTAGCGAAACAAATAACAGCAATCGCTTATTATTTTTATTTAGATTTACTTTTCATAGTGTTTTTCAGAAGTGATATTATTATGGTCACCCTCCAAAGGACTGTGTTTTGCATTTTAGGGGTTTATTGCTCCCGTAGTGGGTCGCATTTGCAGAGGGCAAGGAGGGCGAAGCTGATTCTGTTTACCTTTCTTGGCTTCATCTTTTTCTTTCTTTGTTTTTGTATATCTTTAAAAGTGCCTCAATTGCGTTTTGGAGGTCATAACTCGCATCGTAACTTGTTGCAATTGCGTCTTTCGTTTTAGACTTTGGAACGAAAAATACCTAATTGGTCCTTATAGATTTTTGGTGTAGTGATTTATATTTTTGTTGGAATACGTTAGCGTCATTTTTGTGTGTAAAGAAAAAATTAAATTCCTAAACATGTCATTTATTCAGATAAAAACTCATTAAAATATTTGCAAAGTTAATTAAAGTACTTAAAACTAAACTCCTAAAAACTATCTAATAAAATTTATAAATAAAAAAATTGCCCTAGATCTTCCCCATCGGGCAGAGTACCCAGTAAGCTAGCGCGGCTTATTCGCTGTCGCAGGTGGCTGCTAGCTCTGGGGTCCCGGGTCTCTGCTAATATAGTAGATATATCTTTAAAAATTTTGTGAGCAAGAAATTATGTGAAATATTGCACATAGGAAAGATAGATTTTAACGTAATATTTAAAAACGTTTCCATGGTCGAGTGTTAAAGCGAAGTCCGTACGTCCTGGGTTTAATTTCGGATATTTCGATGTAAAACTTGGGTTTGTGATCACCAATCCGCATTTAGCAAGCTTCGTTATTGAGCCTATACCAATATATTGTAGCGGTGATTTAATAATTTAATGATGAAGGCCTTTTCCCAACAGTGGGAAAGTATACAGGCTATTGACTTTATTTTCTTACTTACTGGTACTTATGCTAAGTACCATATTTTTTAATGTTTCTTTTGATTCGTTGAAATTGCGATAAATTATCATTAACACATTCACAGAAACATTTATGTCTGTCTGTTTGTACTTTAATGCGACAGAGGAAACATGTACCTACAATTATTTTCATTTATTTCATAAAGCATAAAAATATATTTTTCTCTGAATCCTTTGTTCAATATAATTATGATCTACATAATAATATACAATTGTAATCGTTACAAGGACTCTGCATATAAGTAATGAGCCCAGCTTCTGTGTACCACCCAAGATGCGGTTTCAGAACCCTACTTATATCTAATTTGACACAAATTACACGCATCTTATTCATAGTCAGGTTAGTTTTTAACTGACTTACTTAGTTATTGGTAACGGTTGTCGGTGAACAATTATGGACCGTTGGTATTTATCATGGGAACGGTTCGAAGTGTTCGCAAATGAAACGTTTAAGCATTCAGGCGAGGTGTGGGTTGCATTATAAAAATAAAATAAAATACGCCTTCGTTGCCTTGTATTTACATAGTTTGCAATGACTTATCCTTAATCCTATTTTCAGTTTAAGTATAAATTCTTATTCCTTTTTGATACAATTACTTGTTTTATATGAAACATAACATAACTAACTACATTAAAGAAAAGAAAAATTAAGATAACTAAAGACAAAATAAAACCTATAAATAAAAAATGTCCTCCAGCTGTGGGCTCATGGGAACGGTCCCAAGAATGCTGGCAACATTACCTCTTTGGATTGCCAAGCTAATGCGCTGGCAGAGGTAGCTGCCAGCCTTCTTGTCACTTATACTTTAACTTGATTGAAATATTATGTAAAGAAAACTCGAAAGAATATTAATTTCTTGCTTAAGTCGAATAATTTTCAGTTTTCTTACTATTCCTTGTTATTGGCAATCGGTTTTTCTTTTGCAGCTTGTCGCTCGACAAAGGCCTGTCCTGTAAAGCTTTCCATTTTGTCCTGCCCTTTGCTATACGTGGTGGGTTACATTAAAATAGTTTTATTTTAAAACCACCTTTGTGGTTTAGTGGCCTTGACTCCAAGGTCCCGGGTTCGGCTGCTTCCCGTTTAGTACACTTCTCATTAGTTAATCCGCTAGTTATTATGTTGTAGTTGTATATTCATTAGTTTCACTTTACGGTTCGGCTATGTTCACCAAGTTTCATAATGTCGGGTCAACGGATGGGTCAAAAAATTTGAATATCTACAGCTCCTACGTGCTTTTGCGCACGGTTAGCCATTAATCTCAGTTATTTATAACCGTCAGATGGCGAAATTTGAGAAAGGAACAATATTATGCTCTATTTTTTTTTTATATATATTAACGGGTAAGCACTGTGCCTTGATCTCACCTGATGTTAAGTGATGATAACGCCAATGATGGAAGCGCACTTCACCCGGGATCCTCAACTAGTGAGGTACTGGCTATCTTATCTCTAGCTGCCGGAACACAACAATGCTACAAACATTGATGTTATGGCGACATATTTAGATAAGATGGTGGTAGCTAGCCAGGCGCACAAACAAGCCCTACCACCAACCAAACCGAGTACACAAACATATACCCCCGCTGGGAATCGAACCCGGGACCTCTGGGTCTAAACCGGTGGTCTTAGCCACTAGACCACAGAGGCGGTTATTGCGGCGGTCTATTGCTGGGAAAAGGCCTCCATTATTAAAATCATGACGCAGCCGATATCACATCCGTCCCGATTCGATTTGAACCCCACGGAGTCGGAGAATCTAGTAGTGAACGGGGACACGCTTGATGGCGTGAACCCATTCGCTCTATAAAAGGTGATTCAAACACACGGCTTGAGGAACCCTTTTTTGTTTCTCGCCGCTTCCAAAAAGGTCCACTGTCTCTGAAAAGGCCGCCTGAGCAAACAGCAAACTATCACCAAAAAACACCTCACAGCTTCACAGATTGCGGTAGGCCAGCTCCCTCCTCTCACCTCCCACTATGATGAAGCCCTATTCGTCGCACTTCTTCATTCATCAGTCATCCATCACATTAGCATTCACAGCCGTCTGTAACAGCGTCGCACCTGACGCGTTTGCCTTGACCATAAAACGCCGGCGCCGTCAGACACGATTAGTAGATAATCCCTTATCTAATAACCTGTTTGTTGACATTTAAATTAGTGAGTACGTATATTGTGTTAATTATAAATAAGACTTACTTTCCATATTAGCAGGATGCCGTTAATTGATCTAAAGGAAGTGACCGTGTTAGTTCAAATAGTTACTTTAAATTAAATAGTACCGAAGTATTAAACCCTTTCTTACCGAAAACCCTGTGACCTCTAAAACTTTCATTGTGGACTTCAAACAAACCAAGGTTGTTTACTCCATTCCACCTGATGCTAAGTGGAAACGGAGTACAGACGCGAAGACAACTGGTGCAGCGTGATACAACGCAGCATCAGTCACCGTTACCCTGCCGGCCCACGAGGTGCCTTCACGCCTCGTTTGAAAGACCTAATGTCATAGGAGGGATGGGAAACGTGTGCTGGTAGACTACAGTTTGTTTTATACAACTAGATCTCTGATGGCATAGTGACATTCTTAAGAGCTATTTTTTGCCTAAACCACATATGAAATAAAATGATTTTGAATTTTGTATTTTCCATAAGCATAAAAACTTAAATTAGAATTCGTTTACAAGTTAAAAAAAATTACTTTCTTACCAAAATGTGTAAAAGAAGTAAATAAAAATGGTCGTCGTCGTGGTAAAAATGGTCGTTTATTTATTTACCATTCTTAACTCGAAGGAAGTCGCGGGCCGAAACTATAGTTACTAACAAATACAAACGAAAACTATAAGTCTTCAAATCATTAGCAACGGTACGCCTGCGGACGGAATTCTTTAAAACACGCAACGGCGAAATGTATACTTAGGTCTCGGGTAATGTCGTTCTGCGAACTAATAAACAAACAGAAACGGAATAACTAAATTAACCGAATTAACATACTTTACTTGACTATAAATGTCAATGGCGAACGGAGCGTCGTAAATATTAGGTTATGGCACAAGGCAGTGACCGACACTTCTTTCAGGGCGCCTAGTGTGAGTTTTCTTTACTAGCCGTATTCATTCGATTACGATTACGAAAACGAAAACGAAAATTAGTATGGCATACGAGAAGAGTTAAAATTTTGCCATACAAATGCTCGTTTTCATCATCAACAATCAACCTTCCGAACCAGCAGTAGAATCTCAATAGATCTTTTGGAATGCTGGCCACAAAAAAGTTTATAAAATTCGAATTTCGAATTGTTCATGAAAATAAAAATGAATACTTTTTAGAATTTTACTCATTTTTAAATATGGAGTGGACGCTTAAAGAAGACCGTGTTGCCCTGAGACTGAAGAGATGCCGCGCTTTGTTGAAGCGGTACGCGGGAAAAAAATATCGGGAAATTCTTTTTTCGGATGAAAAAATTTTTACCGTAGAAGAGTGCTACAACAAACAAAATGATAAGGTGTATGCACACAGTAGTGAAGAAGCGAGCAACCGTATTCCGCGTGTCCAACGAGGTCATTTTCCATCCTCGCTTATGGTATGGTTGGGAGTTTCTTATTGGGGCTTAACAGAGGAACATTTTTGTGAGAAAGGTGTAAAAACGAATGCAGTTGTGTATCAAAATACAGTCCTGACGAACCTTGTGAAACCTGTTTCTCATACCATGTTCAATAACAGGCACTGGGTATTCCAACAAGATTCGGCGCCAGCTCATAGAGCGAAGAGCACACAAGACTGGCTGGCGGCGCGTGAAATCGACTTCATCCGGCACGAAGACTGGCCCTCCTCCAGTCCAGATTTGAGTCCGTTAGATTACAAGATATGGCAACACTTGGAGGAAAAGGCGTGCTCAAAGCCTCATCAGTCAGTCTTGTATATAGTTTCCTGACTATTGGAATCACTAGTCACTAAAAAAAAGTAGTATCCTTATGCTACTCTTTTTTTGTAAATGTCGTTACTTCTATTATAGCTGCTGCTGCTGCTGTTTCTTGCGCCCTTCTTCTTCACAGCTAAAAAATAGACGTCCTGAATGGGTAGTAGGTAAAAAATGTTTGGACAATTCAAAAGCACTTTTCGTAAGTTTATTTGAATAAAAAATCTTGACTTTGTCTTTAGGAACACAACCAGATTTAGATAAAATAAAAAAAAATCTAAAATCATATCAGTAAGGCTACAAAAGCAATTGAAGACGCGATTAAGAAGTGAATATCACTTTGCCATTAGTTTGTAAGTCTATACAGGGCGGGAACCTTGTACTAAGAATCAGCACTAACATATTAGAAAATTACCTCCCTAAGACACTTTCCATCACAAATCAACACACAAATACAAAAGAAACAATAATATCAAAAAGATGAAAATAGAGTAACTATTCAGGTGGAATTTTAGAACAAGCTCTATGACCAACCAAACTGAGTACTGTAGGTAGGAGACCTATGGTCTGAGACCGGTAGCGTAGCCACTAGACCCTAACGCGGTTAAATATCCTTATATATGTAGTAACCAGTAAATAGCCTATATCTGTCCCACTGCTGGGCAAAGGCCTCCATCATTGAAATCAAGTCATCACTACAATTGATGGGTATTGGTTTAATCACCACGCTTGCCAAATGAGGATTGGTGATCACAAAGTTGGGCTTAAAAAATCCGAAACACACTTTGACTCATCTGGAAATTCAACCCGGGACCTTCGGGTATAGGGTCGAGCGCTTAGCCTCTCGGCCACCGAAGCGTCCTTATTCTTATAATAATAGTTTTTACACCGTAACGAAACTAGGCTAATGGTTTTAAGGGTGGCAAGATATTAGGTTCACATTACCACAGCTATGTGGATCAGGTCGCGTATTTGAAATGTCACGATTCAAACTAAAAGTTGGTCACTGGATCAACTTTCTTTTTTTTTTTTTTTTGGAGAGAGATTGCTGATTTCCGCTGCGGCATTTTCAGCTTCACCGGGCTTTTTTGGGGGCGGCGAGGAACGTAAAGGGTCCCTCAAGCCGTGTGAAACGAATCACCTTCAGAGGTTATCTAGAGGGAACGGCATCGCGCACAAGTGCGCGTCCCCGTGCCCTACTAGATTCTCCGAAGGGTTCGGATCGGATCGGGGAGCGGAGCAACCCGAGGGCGCCTCTAAAGGCACGGACCTCGGCTCGGGTTGACCGGGCCGTGGAGGAGGAGAGAACCGACCAGGTACATGTCTGTACCTGGTGTAGAGCGAGTGTGAACCGGTTCTTCGTACCCTTGTTCTACGAGTACGGTGTCTTGGGCCTAAACTGGTGTGCATGTTTAGTGTATTCTGTAAATGTGTGCTGTCATTTAGAGGATCGGGCGGGGGGGACAGGATCAACTTGCTATATAAACAGAAATATATGCAACGTGTAACAGAAAGGTGTGGTAAAAATGAAAAGATCGAAAGTTATTCCGATTTAGATCTTGTACACAGAGTTATAAAGACTTAATTGACAACTTTAATTTGTTAGGCATTTTTACAATTAAATATTTCTATTGTGACGTCACATCAAAATAAACAAGTCACAGCCCTAGTGGTATAGTTTAACCACCTCTGTGGTCTAGTGGCTAAGACCACCGGTTTAGACCCAGAGGTCCCGGGTTCGATTCCCAGCGGGGGTACATGTTTGTGTACTCGGTTTGGTTGGTGGTAGGGCTTGTTTGTCCGCCTGGCTGGCTACCACCATCTTATCTAAATAAGTCGCCATAACATCAATGTTTGTAGCATTTTACAGGCCGGCAGCTAGAGATAAGATAGCCAGTGCCTCACTAGTTGAGGTTCCCGGGTGGAGTGCGCTTCCATCATTGGCCTTATCATCACTTAACATCAGGTGAGATCAAGGCACTGTGCTTTACCCGTAAATATAAAAAAAAAAAAACCTCTGTGTACTTACATTTATGATCACTGTTGCTAGCGTATGCGCGCGTGACGCGCATGAATTGACTAATATAAATGTTTAATTTACAATTGCACGACAAATTGAAGTTAATAATTATGTCTTAGCAACAACACATACGGACTTCTTGGCTGGAAAGTGAAAAGTCATGTCTGCGGTTTTGTTTTATTTTCTAAAATTTGTGTTATATCGAATATAAATGTGAAATAATGGTGGATTATTAACCGTTAAGTGTTCGTAAGTGCGCATGAGTGTTGGCAAATGTAACAAAACAGTGCAACTTTACTTTTCAAATTCTCTCAAGAAGTCCGCCCGAGGAATTAGTAAAGCCCCACATCTTTACTGAGATACTCGAGGGGTTGGGGGGTACATAATTTCTCGCTTCTCATTTCTATTATCATTCATCATCATCATACTGGAAGGAAATATAATATATAAAAATTTATGTATTATATTACTTGTAAGAAAAATTACTTTGACACTGGCTAAATGTGCTAATCGCAAGAAAGCAATAAACTAAAGAAAAGAAAAACAACACATACAATTTAGATCGAATACATTTTGAATCTTTCATTTGTACCACCATTATCACACGCCATTTTTTTTTAACACGCTTCGATGGCAGAAAAGCCGATCGCTTAACCCGATATCCGAAGGTCCTGGGTTCAATTCCCAGGTTCGAGTTTTTCGGGTTTGCGACCAACACTTTTTCTATGTTAAAAGGAGGCAAACGAGCAGGCGAGTCACCTGATGGAAAGGTAATCGCTTGAGGATGGGGGATACCTGCCTTTCGTATCAACTGTAGTGATGACTTGATTCACTAGGCATCTGCCTAGCAGCGGGACTGCGTAGGTACCTATATATAGGCTAAGTATATGGTAATAAAATAAATAAATAAATTAATATGTTAAAAACAGTCTTTCATTAATAATCTTTAAAATAAACAATAATGAATAGGGGTGTACATACGCCTGCACGTAAACCTATCCAAAACTGTCAAATTTCTTTAATACATTTTCAACCATATGTCTTAGGAATAAAGTTCAAAGTCTATTGAGGAAATTTGACAGTTTGTGGTAGGTTGATGTGCAGGCGTGTGTACAAACAAAAAAAAACAATGATAAGTGCAAAGCTATGTATTCATTATTTAAATGCGACTTCATCAAGATTGATCGGAGCGTTCGTACATTTAGTTCGTTAATTTCGTTCAAATGATTAATGCTATATTTTCTTTATAACCTGTAAACGGCCACTTGACATTTTAAAACACGTACCAATGCAGTTCATAAAGAGCGATATAAAGTTTCATATCCAGGACAAGCTTTAATTTGTCGGCATGTTTGGCTTTTTATTATAGCGACTGACTGCCGTACTCAGAGACGTCAATTAAGTTTAATGACAATTAAATGTATTTCCTTCTCTATTTAGCGCTATACATAAGAAAGTGGCAGCTAGAGACTTAATTGTCATTAAAACTTAATTGACGTCTCTAAGTACGGCAGTTAAAGTTAGAAGACTATAGTTAATTGTAAATACATACAAATCTATCGTCATGTAAAAATGTTAGTATAGCATGGTTGTTTCGACAATTGGACATACTTACATAAGATAGCCAGTACCTGAGTAGTTATTAGGTTTCACTTTTAGTTATTCTTTTTTTATGTTAAAAGGAGGCAAACGAACAGGCGGGTCACCTGATGGAAAGTAATCACCGCCGCCCATGGACACCCGCAAATCCAAAGTAATCGTAGATGCGTTGCCGGCCTTGAGGAAGGAGTTGGATCTTGAGGAGGGAGTGGGAATTGGGAGGGGGGGAGGGGTGAGAGATGGGCCTCCGGTACTTTCACTCACCGGACGAAACACAACAGCAACGAGTACCATTGTTTCACGGCGATTTTCTGTGAGAGGGTGGTATTACGCCGGGCGAGCCGGCCCATTTCGTGCTTCAACCACTCAAATTCGACAATTAACTAACCTGATTGAAGATATACTATCATAAAATGTTCACGTTCCATTTTATAACAAGGTCTTTTGGTTTAAAAAGGAAAAGGTGAAGTAGAATTTCAAGAATTTCAGAGTTTCTGCTAGGTTTTCTCTCTAACGTATCATAGACAAAAGTGAATAACATTTAGAATGTTATGTTGACGATACCAATAATAAAGTAGTTCGCGTTAAATCCCGTTAAAAGCTATTAAAATTAAATTAAAAAACCAAAGTTGCATAAGGTAAGGTAGTGGCTAGAACCACACTTTACACTTACAAGTCTATAAAGGACACACTTCTTCATGGGATGACATAATTAATGTGTAATAAAAAAAACACAAAAGACGGAAAAAAAATTGTAATTTGTATGCAACAAAATTTGCGTTAAAATTATAAAACAAAACAAAAACATTTTATAATGTGTAATAATTATAGTTGTAAACCAGCGCAGCGGCTTGTAAGCCGGTAGTTACCGAAACCAGCGGATAGAAACGAATAACCAGCCGCTTGATACCGGGTAGACCCGACTTGAGCATCGAAATAAAAACTATTTTTATTACATTTTTTTTATTGTTAAACTCTTATTTTTGTTATACAGTAGCACTAACTACCTTCAGCTATATTTGATTTTTTTTTTATAAACACCGAAGGCACCGTTTATACCTACTAATTCACTTAATTCAGAGACGAACAGGAAACTATGAAACAACGTTTGTGTTTAGGTGGTGGTGTATGAAAATTATAAAAATAAAGGTAGCTGAATTAGTTTACTTTGGATCTAATCATCATTATAAACCAACCGCGGGAATCTCGAGCGGCAGGATAGATGCGTGAGTTTTTAACATTTAATACAGATTCAAACGTCATTGTATATGTCTATTTATGTTAAATGTAACCTATAGTAAATAAATCAGAAGAGAAACAACAAAAAAATAAATCATGTGAACAATATATGAAATGTAAGCAGCCGTTTCCAGCCGCTGGTTATCGCTAGAAATGATAATAAGCCAAATTAGCCGTTTCTAGCCGCTAGGCTACAAATGTTAGCAACCAGCTTCACATCTATAATAATACCTACTTCTACCTTCGATCAATAAAGTTTATACTAAACTACATAAAATTTATTAAGCTATGTTTAAAAACTTTGTTTATGATGACATTATCTGAAATATCTCGCTACCACTGGAGTCCAAGTATTCGCAATGCGAAGTGAAGGCAGGCCTTGCGACCTTGCCGCGCCGTGCGCCGGCCCAAATAACGCCCGCTAATATACCAATGTAATTGATTTGGTTAGTGTGCACAGCGATGCCCGTTTTGCCTCGCTAATTTCCGATGCTAGATAATTTCGATGAGCAGTTTTTCAATCTGTAAGAATGTTGTCTACTTATAACTTGTTAGAAACGTCAGAAATGTAAACTCTAACTCTAAATCTAAATAGCCTATATATACTGTCCCACTGCTGGGCAAAGGCCTCCATCATTGAAATCAAGTCATCACGACAATTGATGGGTATTGGCTTAATCACCACGCTTGCCAAATGCAGGATGGTGATCACCAGTGATCGGAATAGGTAGAGCTATTTTATGTACTTGCCATATGATAGAATAATATGGATATTCCCCGAATGAAAAGCATACACTTCCTATAAGTATAAGGATAGTAGAATAAATAGATAGAAACTTGAAAAATTAAACCACATATATGTAAGATATATGTATATAACATATATATGTAACAATTTCTTATATTTATACAAGAATCAACAATCATTTAACATTTTCATTCTGGAGTTGTACAAGAACATACCATACAAATTATTTGTACCTCAAAAATCGAAGCGCTCTGGGAACCGAAGTAATCGAGTGAGACAACATTAAGCAACATGTTACTTTCGGTAAACAATGAATGCCAGTGTTGCAGAAAGAGACAAAAACAGGAGCGTTACTCTAGTCTAGCCACACCCGTGACACTCCCTGTACGTGTGAGCAAGAGCGCATAATGCAGCGATATCACGAGTATCAACAAAGCGGCAACGTCGCGCGTTTGACAAAAACTTTGGCAACGTGTTGCCGATGTAAAATTGACAACGTCTCTCGTGCGCAAATGGGCTTACATATACCATTTTTTATACTTATTGATAAAAATAATTATAATAATCGAATTCCGGAGTATTAGTCGGAATCCCGTGGAATATCCATATTTGCGATCAATGTTTGCGGTCAATGAACCTAAATAGCTCTACCTATTCCGATCACTGGTGATCACAAACCGAACTGGGAATGATATATTTTTTTTTTTGAGAGAGATTGCTTATTGCCTCTATTGCATTTTCAGCTTCACCGGGCTTTTTTGGGGGCGGCGAGGAACGTAAAGGGTCCCTCAAGCCGTGTGAAACGGGGACGCGCACTAGTGCGCGTCCGAGTCATTTACCGCGCTGTCTACAAAAAAAAACTCTCACCAAGAAGTCGTAGAGTTCATTTAACTTATTTTTATTCAAGTGTAGTTCCCGAACTACATAAAGTTCTTTCGTTCACATAACATTTGACATGAATAATCCATTTTTAGCGGGAATTGATTCTAAGATTGACATCACGTAACTTTAACTTCGTGTCGTGACGTGACAGAAATGATAATGCATAAATTAGTATTAATGTTTATATCGAAAGTTATGTTAGGCTGTAAGGTATTTATGAAACTATAGGCCATCGTTACATGAAATAAATAAAAAAAATATAGACATGTTTATTGTCGACATTGACGACCTCCTTAGCCGAGTGGCTTGCACGCCGGACTTTGGGCGGCGCTAACTCTAAAGGGTCGGGTCAATGTCGAAAACGAACTTTTCGATATTGTGTCGGGTCTGGGTATTGTGGTACCGTCGTTGTACCTGATTTCCATAAAACGAGTGCTTTAGCTACTTACCTTGGGATCAGGGCAATGAATGAGATGTTGTCCAATATTGTTTGTTTGTCTTTAGAAATGAATGAGATGTTGTCCAATATTGTTTGTTTGTCTTTAGACTTAATATGCGCAGGCGCATTTAAAATTTATTAAAATTGAATATTTTTGCAATTTTCCATAGTAACAATTAACCTCAATATCTCGGTCATATGGTGCATTTCATGCATGGTCATAATTTTCCGAGGTTCTATGCACAGGTTCCTATTACCATACACCTGTATAACTAATTGTTTATTGCACTATGCAAAGGGGAACAAACTTCATTTAAAATTTAAAAAACGACATCTTTCCCTTCCGTCATTACTAGTGTTTCTAAGTAAAAGTAAAAATAATTCAAACAAACTTTAGAAAAGTGCTTTGAACTTTTGAAACAAAAAAAAAACCTACTATTTCGTACGGTTTCGTTCGACTCTTTGGTTTTATGAAAAGTAAGTGTTTTAAAATAAATTAAGGCCTAACCGTCGTAACCTTGTTTGTCACAAAACGTGCGATAAAGTAAATAAGTAAAGTAAGTAAGTAAATAACAGGCCTACTCACCACAAATACGGAATCTGATGACAACGCTTTGTAACTTCCAAGAGACACTTGCCAGCCGGTGTCAAAAGATCCCGTGACTCAAACGAGCACCTTGAAACCATCTTCAGTTATACACAAAATAAGGAGACAGAAGGTAATCTTCATACAAACGCTTTCTTTTAGAGTTGCTGATTGCCATTGTGTGAATCCAAATTGCCGTCAGAGGTTTTCTAGAGGGAACGGCATCACGCACAAGTGCGTGTCCCCGTGCCCTACTAGACTCTCTGAGGGATTCGGATCGGATAGAAAAGCGGAAAAACCCGAGGGCGCCTCTAAAGGCTCGGAACTCGGCTCAGGTTCACCGGATCGTGGGGATACATTGTATAGAGCGCGTGTGTACCAGCTCGTCGTACCCTTGTTCTACGAGTACGGTGTCTTAGGCCTAAGCGAGTGTGCATGTTTAGTGTATTCTGTAAATAGGCATTTATGGTTCGAGGGTCGATGTGAGCATTGCTCGAGCGTGGTATGTATTTAAGCTTACCTTCTGGGATCTCTATATTTTGTGGTTTATGTAAAGCAGGTGTAACTATTGTTATGCTGATTGTCTGTGGGCGGCCTTGCAGCGTTTCTGATGGCAATGTTGTCACAGCTCTAGCCGATATTGTCTTTGGTATCGGTGATAATGAAAGTGAATCTTGAGGTCGGAGACGCAATTAGGAATGTTATATGTTCATGAAATTAAACATGATAAGAAAACACTTTGAAATAAAGTAATAATAAATGTAATATCTAACGATAATGCCTACTGATTTTTGTACTTTGTACTCCTTTCATTTATTGCAATAGTTACTTAGAATGGAAAAAGAAATTGGCATCGAAACAAGGTGTCCATCATAGGATTGTAGTGGTACTGTATGACATTGTGGAAATTGAAACTTTTGTTAAGTTAGATTTTTTATTTTGTTTTTTTTTACATTTTGTAGTTGTCTTCTATATTATTTGTGTTTATTTGTAATGGAAAGTGTCCTGTTATGATAGGGCATTTTCCAATATTTTTGACGCTGTAAGGGAGAAAAGAACTGGACACTTGCTGAGTTTCTTGCCAGTTCTTCTCAGTACAAGATCTCCCGCCCAGAGTAGACTTACGAACCGATGGCATAGTGACATTCACAAGAGCTACTTGTAGCCTACACTGAATAAATGATTTGGAATTTTGAATTTTGATTAACGATGTAATAAAATACTTTAGTTACATTAGGTTATTTTATTCATTCCTTATTGTTGAGGTATCGAAAGTCATCATTAGACCTCTTCACTTCATCAAATCCTTCATTGTCCTTCAACGCCCGGCCATCATTCCCATTGCTGAAAATGGGTAGTTGACAACAACAACAATTAATTCCAGAACAATAAACGTATAAATGAAATCACATAACAGTTCTTTATAACATTGACCAATTTTTTATTAGACCTAAGCATGAATTTCTGTAACCTAAAAAGTGTAAGTGTAAAATAAACACTCAATATTGACGGAAAGAAATAGTGACGTCATAGTTTGCTAATCCCATAAAATTTATATTAAAAATAATCGTTTTGACAGTTGTTAAAAAGATCTTATCTGGGTACATTCGAGCCTTTGCGATCTCTCAACGTCTTTCCTATCAGACATGTAATTATATTCATCGTCATCATCAGCCTATACTAGTCCACTGCTGGACATAGGCCTCTCCTTGTGCACGCCACTGACTACAATCCGCGGCTACTCTCATCCAGCTCTTGCCAGCCACCTTACTATCTACCATGGCTTACCAAATAAATAAAGCGTGAGCCACTAAAAGATTTGCTTTGAAGATACAGGGATACTATAATAGCATTATTATACCTTACAGTCAAAGAGAATGGCCGATGGTGCAACGGAAAACGTCTATGGTTACATTACAATCATACCAACGAAGAGCTCGATGGCCCAGTGGTTACCGCGCTTGGTCTATGATTGCTGAAGTTAAGCAACTTTCGCAAAGGCCGGTCATAGGATGTGTGGCCAAAATTTTATCATTTCTTACTCCCCCGTGCTTGGAAGCCACGTACACCGTTAATCCAAGCTGTATTAGCAGTAGTTACCAACCACCGCACCGCACTGGGCCCGCGGGGTGGTTTATGGCCCGTTCTCCCTGTGGTGTTTCCATCCATAGCGAAGGCTCGTGTCCCAGCAGTGGGGACATAAAATGAGCTGGTGATGTCATAACTACATATTTCTAAGTTAAAGTGAAGTTGTCAAGTGTTTTTTGCGCTTTCAACACATTAAATATATTCAGGAAACTAACTTCGTTTGTAGGAAATAGGAGAGGGTTCAAGTCGATAGTGGAACGGAACCAATTTTATTTATTTATTAGGACAACCAACAAGATTAACACTGGTACAAGTAAAAATTATAAAAATAAACATAAACTTAATCTTTATTAATTAAAGGTTGTCAAAAAAAAACAGAACTATTTATATTACTTGAGTAGTTGAGTACGATAATTTTAGGTTTATTTATTGGGGACTAGTGGCCCGCTCGCGACTTAAGAACACCCGTATCTCATGTCGGACCCCTATTGCAACGCCACCTACCGGGACCAATTGTAAATCTAAACCATTCTCGAATCCACTTGAACATACACAAAAAATTTCATCTAAATCGGTGCAGCCGTTTAGAAGGAGTTCCATTACAAACACACGCACAGAAGATTTATATATTATACTAGCTGACCCGGCGGACTTCGTACCGCTTTGACAGTTTCCATGACAACACTACAAACAAATCATTTTGTATTGGAAAAAAATCAAAAATCTAAAAATGATTTAGGGGTGGACCACCCTTAACATTTAGGGGGATGAAAAATAGATGTTGTCCGATTCTCCACCCTAGCCGATATGCACGCTAAGATTCACGAAAATCGGTCGAGCCGTTCAGAGGAGTTCAATAACGTACACACGGCGGCACATCAAGTTCCCCCCCCTATATAACTATAGCTACGCTACACACGACACAGAGAATCGTAGGAAAAGGACTTCCGTGCGGCATGTTGGCCAATCACGATGCGCTAGCGTTTGTGTAGTAACAAGCGCCTACGAAGCTTTGTTTAGATTTTACGGCACTTTAAACCTTATTTCAACAGAATAAAATTAAGGGATGGATTGGTTTTTCAAATGATCCTTAATACATTGCAATAAGATGTATTTTCACACTACGGTTTCACACACCTCACACCCTGCGTTTGCGCACGCACACAGATGTCTTTTCAATAGTGTTCTTGTTTTTTGAACTTTTTTTGGCATGAGGCCGGGGCCAGCCAGTAGTAAAATGTTATCTTACGCCTTGCGTTGCGTTTGCGTGCTGTGATTTTGCGAAGTGCGAGACTCTGTCGGCAGAGTTGGTGATTGTTGTGATAATGGCGCTACAACTAACTCCTGAGCAGCGGCAACTCAATAGTGGTGTTGAGAGAAGCCGGCTATTCTATAAAAGATATAGAAAGAAGGACTGGGATAACAGTGAGTATTGCTTTTATGTCAAGTTTTTATGGGTTTATGGGTGGTTGTGGTGCCGTCGTTGTTTCTGATTTCCATGAAACGAGTGCTTTAGCTACTTACCTTGGGATCAGAACAATGTATGTGATGTTGTCTAAATATTTATTTATTATATTTTATTAAGTGTTAAGGGGTTTTCTTTAGTCAATCGTCTTATTTGTAAGACAAAGTAGTTAGATAATGATTACAGATCATAGTGAAAGTTTAGTGATTCTCGAATCGAATTGAATTTCTCTATATTTTTGACACTAAATTTATATTGTCATTTTTAAAAACGATGTGGAAAGTAGAGTCCATTTCATCTCATAGTTCCATTGCCCTTTCTGTTGGCAGCACATTTCAGTGGATCTTTATTTCTGTGAGGCTAAGGTTGCTTTTGCAACGAATTTAATTTTACTGATAACGTTCAATATATTTTTTTACAATAACGTGCGACTAGCTGAAGCGCAATATTCTATTTTTGTATTTTGTATTCATTTTTAGCCACAAATGGTTTTTGATTTCTGTTTCTAAAGAATAAATACCTACCTATCGACTTTTTTTGTCTAGATTGTAAGATCCCCCCACTATTAAGGGAACAGATCTCTTCTTCCCTCTAGTGACTAGTGTTACTAAAATATTTTAAGAAATTAAAAACTAGATGTTTTTTCTCAGATATCAACCTCAACGATACGTCGAAGGCTGAAGGACGGCGAAGAAGGATGTCGGGGACGAGAGCTCCAGCAAAAAACAAAATTTTTTCCCCTGCCCATGCCGAAGCCAGGGTGGAATTAGGAGTATGTATTATAAATTATTATTATTAGAGTATTATAAAGACTGATTGTTATTACCTATATTTTTACTTTGATGATTGATACTAAATCCTAAATACTCGTAAATCAACATCTCATCCTTAGTGTTATTATAAAAGTATACCTACTTATTTTATTTTTTAAATGTTATTTTACATTTATGCATTTGTGCAAATTACAAATATTTTTATTGTAACTTCCTAACTACTTAATGTGTTGTTAACCTATTTAAGATTTTTCAATATTGAGATAAGGTAGTTTCTACGAAATGCTTTTACACTTTATTTCATTTATTGTTGTTGACTATTACTTTATAATATTTATTAACACTCCTCAGATTTTTATTTTTATCTGATAAGATGAGAAACTTTGATTAAAAAATAAAGATAAAAATATTATTTTTTTAAGTGCTGATTTTTAAATAGTATTCTTATAAAAATATTACCGTTGTCTAATTTTTACACACTAATACTTGCTTTAAGATTGTATTACTCGTGTATACTAGTAAACTATTTGACTTAAGTGTTGTTAGTTTATTTAGATTATTTTAAGAAAATAAGTTCTTATCTATGTTGTTGATATGATAATAATGTTAACTTGTTGATATTAAGCCGTCTTTATGTCATTTTTATTGCAAATAAAAAAAAATACCTTGAAAATGGTTTTTTTTCCACTCAATATCATAATTATCATGTCTTGAATGTCCAGGTTCTGAATTTAATTACTCGCGAGCATGAGATTTTTTCGAAATACCTACTCAAATGTGCCGCCGTTCACTGAAATCAGTAGAATTCTATTTAAATAGCAATAAGGTTGTGATTGCAACTTTTTTATAAAATTTGTTGCTATGATAACCTTAACGTCATAGAAATAGAGTTCCAGTGAAATGTGCTGGTAATTTAACGATACTTATTTATACGTATTCGATAAAATAAATAGTAAAGTTCTTGCCAAATTTCTGGTTAAAAACCTACCCCGTTGCGAGTAAGTATTCTTAGTACTTATTTAGGGCGTTATTATCAGAAGTTATTCAGCACGTGTGTAAGTATTGTTATTTTCCAGTCCGGTTTTAATATTTATTAATAAATTTTACGTTAGAGTTGTTTATTCTAATTTTTTTTCCATACAAGAATAAAGTTGCATAAACATCCTTAGTGCTATAGAAAAAGAAGCTGCAGAAGTTTAAAACTGTGTTGCAGCCGCTGGCGCCCACCTCCGAAAAACATATTTTACAATAGCTAACCTAAAAATGTAAGGTTGGCAGTAAGTAAAAATTTAATAAATAACATTTCCATTTATACTTATGTCTTATTTCTTTATTTTATCCTGCTGTAGAGATAGGTTTGCAGTTCTAACTGACTATTTTTCTTATATCTGTTCAGAACTAGTGCGCAGATTATATTCCTGTTTATTGGTCAAGGTCGAGACGGAGTTCGTCGTTTGTGGGGCATTCAAACAATAAGTGGGACCACATATCTTTATTTTCAACTGGGTCGCAATGTATCGCGAATTCTTTTTAGTTGCACTTGAATCTGTGTAAATCCTAGGAGAACTCGCCATCACACACACGTGACGGTTTGTGTTTATGTGGTTATAATTTTGTCAAACTTTCTATAGCTCTAACTGCCTACATAAATACACCCATGTAATATGTTGCGGCAACATGCATCTCCCACTCATAACATCACGCGATCGACGAATACTACCATTGGCTCCGCATGAAGTGATACCAGGCAGCGGACCAATCAGGAAGCGGCTGACGATGTCGTTGAAAGCAAAAATCAAGAACTCATCTCTGCACACGCAAGCAACACGCACACAATTAATTTTAAATTTTTTTTAACGTTTTATCGGTCTGTGACCACTAAATAAGTACTGTTCTGTTCACAAAACTGCTGCTTTATTTCTCCACCACCTCGACCCGTTGCACGCTGCAACAAATATATATAATGCCACATAAATAATCATGTGCTGCTTAGTGCCAGTTGTATTACCATTTTAATGAAATGAAGTTAAATTAAATCATTATTTATTCAAATAAACTTATTACATAAGCGCTTTTGAATCGTCTCAAAATATTTTACCTACCACCTATAATGAAAATGAGAATTTGGAAAACATTAAAGCAACGTCGGTCGCCTGGTGACAAACGAGGAGGGTTAAAATTGTTCCATGCAAACTAAATATAGTTTTCTTCCAATCACGTTAATTTATCATTCGAATCGCTCTCTACAATCTCTCTTTGACGACCTCCTTGGTCGAGTGGTTTGTACATCGGTTTTCATGGTGTCGCCATCTCTGAGGTCCCGGGTTCGATCCCCGGTCGGGACAATTTAGAAATTATTGTTTTTTTCTAAATTGTCTCGGGTCTGTGTGTTTTCTATGTATAATAAGTATGTAGTTTAATATTTTAAGTATGTTTATCCGTTGTCTAGTAACCATTTAACGAGTTTCATAACGAAGCGTCTCTTGGTGTAAGTGTAGGAAAGTTTTCTTTGCTTTTCTTTTCTCTTGTGTCTCTACTATGCCATCGGTAAAGATTCATAAGTTTACGTTGGGAACTCTTGTACTGAAAAGAACTGACAAGAAACACAGTAAAGGTATATCTTTTTTGCCTTTCTTTACAGCGTTAGAAATGTTGGAATCATATATTCAGTTTAGGCTACAAAAATATCTTAAGAATGTCACTATGTCATTTTTGTTCGTAAGTCAACAGGGTGGAAGACCTTGTACTGAGAAAAACCCAGGAGCTCAGGATGAGAATTTTATCATAGAAGTCCTTCTACATTCCGTTACAAATCAATATACTAAATAAATCTAAAAACATGTGCAGATTAAGTACTCTATTTTCTTTCTGTGTAAGAGTGTAACCTCTGCACCAATATTCGTATTTTATACACTTAGGTCATACAACAAGAATCAAGAGAGCCTGAGCCGTAAACATAATCGTCAGAAAAAATTGGTTGCCTGTAAAGTCGATATACGGGCGAAAGTTTTACGTGACAACGACTTTGAGTGGTAAAATAATTTTAATGTGAATATTCATTCGTATAGTAGGAAGAAGGATGAAATAATAGTAACAAATTAAAACATTTATTTATACAAAGAATTATATTTAAAACATTAATTTATACAAAGAATCTCGCACTGAATTTCATATTAACAAAATTTTATTTTTACCTTTACACATACATACGTATTTACCTTTCACTTTTTATGTCTGTCTCTCTCGCTCTTAGGCGGGCTAACCATGCCCGAGTGGAAGGGACGCGTGCCTCTCACTCGCTCTCATTGTGAGCGCATAACGTGAGCGGAGCGTAACGCAGTTTCTTGAAGTGTCACCCGGCAAACCAATTTATAAGACGTTGTCACGTCAAAAAAAGATGACAAGTGCTGCTAACGTAGCGGCAAAGTAGAAATAAATTCTTAAAAAAACATGTCGATTATGTGGTTTTCTATTTAGAGAACCCGTTTAATTCTATTTGTTGTTGCGCCCTTTAACATGATGCTTCGAGTATTATACATTATCTACCTAAGTATGTGCAATTTCAAGTAGGTATCAAGATTAATGGTGGTCTCCAAGATTTAAACAAACAGTATAAAATCGCTTTAGGTATACTGTTTACTTACCTACTTTAATTATCTTCGTCGAAGACAAAACAATTCAGGTGAGATCGTTTGCTCAGGTAAAATATCAGAATCTTAATAGATAAGTATCACAGCAGGGTTCGATTCAACAATTTTATACCTGTTATTGTTTGTAAAGATTTAGTAGGTATGTGTGCAGAAATAACATTAAAAGCTAAACCTATTTATAAGTAATGATTGCGCTGTTTGGTTTCTTCAATAAAAGGCTCCTTGCATTAGGTTTCGACAATTTTACTTATACTTGAGTACAAAAATGGCATAAAAGATGTATGTAAAAAATTAAAATGTTGCTACGTTGGGAGCTCAGAACGCAATGCCCCACCACTGCACCTATGCCGTGCTGCTGACGTCACGAAGCGTTCGTTGGTTCTCAAACCCCTTTGGTCGTTGGTTCTCAACATCTTCCCCCCTTCTCGAAATCTTCAGACTTTCGAGGATTTGCAGTTGAAGGTCCATTTCCCATTGACGACAGTGCGAGTGACGCTGTTGTAAAAGATGTAGCTGATGATGACATTCTTGGTATAGATGGATCAATTGCTTAAGATGCTTAAGATCTCGCAGTAGATGCTGCTGGATCAACTGTTACAGACTTTGGTGCCGTTGATGCTGATGGATCAAATGTTGCAGGTTCTGGTGCAGTTGAAGCTGCTTGGAGATTGGGTAAACAAGAGAGGGTATGAACAGCTCTGCGAATGATGCCCTTTGATGTGTAGACGTCGGCGACTCTTGTTACTCCATCGGATCCAGGATACAATTTGCTTATCCGTGCCATACGCCATTTCAACGGTGGTACATTAGGCTCCTTAATGACCACTAGATCACCCTCTTGAAGTTGTCGTTGAGCAAGACGCCACTTGAATTTTTGTTGTAGCTCGCATAGGTACTCGTTTCGCCAGCGGTCCCAAAAGTGTTGACGCATTTTCTCCAGACATCGATAACGGTTGAGCCGGTTGACGTTAATTTCCCGTAAATTCTCTGAAGGCAGCGACGTTAGTGGTCGGCCGATCAGGAAGTGCGCAGGAGTCAAGGGATTAAGGTCATTTGGATCTGAAGATAGAGGAGTTATGGGTCTGGAATTGAGGATTGCCTCAATTTGTGCAAATAACGTTGACAATTCTTCAAATGTTAAATGTTTATCCCGTAATATCCTAGTCGTGTGATACTTCGCGGACTTGACGCCTGCTTCCCATAGTCCACCAAAGTGGGGAGAATAAGCAGGGGAAAATTTAAATTGAATGCCTTCATTGGCCGCGAAACCGGATATGTATTCATTGTTTTCCTTTAGAAAGGTTGTGATGACGTTATTTGCGCCGACAAAATTCGTACCGTTATCGCAATATAACTCTAAGGGCTTTCCTCTGCGGGATATAAACCGTCTTAAACAAAGAATGAATACTTCAGACGTGAGATCGCTTGCCACTTCAAGGTGCAACGCTTTTGTGGTAAAACAAATGAATAAGCACATGTAACACTTTGAGATCTTACACCCGCGACCCTTACGGTCAGTAATATAAAAGGGCCCGGCGAAATCTACACCACTAACCTGGAATGGGAGACTAGGAGTAACTCGACTAGCAGGTAAGTTGCCCATTATAGGTTGGCAACACTTAGCCTTCATTATCTTACATAATTTGCAATTATTGACAGTACTCCTAGCTAATATTCTGCCTCGTATGGGCCAAAAATCGTTTCTTATTTCGCTTAATAAAAGCTGAGGTCCGCAATGTAACAGTTTTTTGTGATGATAGTTAAATAGTAATTTTGTGAAATTGTGATTTGTATCTAATAGAATTGGATGTTTTCTTTTATAAGTTTCAGCGGAATTTTGAATACGGCCGCCCACGCGAAGAATGCCATCTTCATCAACAAATGGACTCAACGACAACACATGAGATCTCGCTGGTAAGGATTGATTTGACTTTAATATTTTGATTTCATCTATGAAACATTCAGTTTGATGCTGTTTTATTAAAACAGTTAAAGATGCATCTAGCTCATTAGAGGTTAGATGACCAGTAGTTTTAGTATTTTTATTTCTAACATTGTAATTAAATCGTAGTACGTAAGCTAAAGATCTTTGCAAGGTAGTGAACTTTGAATACCTTTCAAAGTTGACCACCCCACTAGGAAACGTTGAGATACTTGTGTGTAATGCATTTAAGGATTGTAGTATAGATAATTTTTTTGAATCTGTTTTTCTTTCAGGTAAATCGGTGATACCTTTCGTGTTATCTACCTGAGGCCACGAGTCCTCTCTTAAGAACAAAGGGCCCTCCCACCATTGTGTAGCCGATAACATTAGCTTTGGATTTAACCCTCGAGACGCTAAATCTGCTGGATTCTTATCTCCTGGAACATGTCTCCAACTGTTCGGATTAGTAATCTCTTGTATTTCGCTAACTCTATTCGCAACAAAAGGTTTTGAAATCGTACGCATTTGAGGATAACCAACCCAATACGACAGTTGAGTCGGTCCAGTGATAAATTAAGTCGACCTTACAGCGAAGAGCGTCTATCACCTTAGCACTTAGACGTGCTGAAAGCAACGCACCGCAAAGCTCAAGACGAGGTATGGTTGTAGGTTTCAATGGAGCTACTTTGGTCTTGGCACATAGCAGTCTAACCAATACAGTTCCAAACTCATCAATAGACCGAAGGTAGACTGCAGCAGCATATGCAACTTGTGAAGCGTCCGAAAATGAGTGTAACTCGACTACTACTGCCTTACGAATTATGGTACATCTAGGTATTTCAATGGTTGACAATAGACTTAAATTAGTAATAAAATTTCGCCACTCATTTTCTAAGGTGGTATCCACCGAATCATCCCAATCTAATTTTGAAAGCCACAATTTCTGAATGATTAGTTTTGGAATTATAGTGCATGGACTAAGCAAACCCAAAGGATCGAATAGTTTTGCGGAATTGGATAATATTGTTCGCTTGGTTACATTTTTATCAAATTGTATGTCAACTGGGAATCGTAAAGAGTCGCTAGATGGATCCCAATTCAACCCCAAGACACTCGATTGAGATGCTAAATCTAAACTTTTAGGCGATGATGAGGCCCCTGCCTCATTTTCAAAGACGGACGGTGCATTAGTTCGCCATTTACGCAAAGGAAGACATGCAGAACTAAGTGTCTCAGTAACTGACTGGATAATGGTACGTAACTCATCTTCAGTGTCAGCATTAGCCAGAAAATCGTCAACGTAGAAGTTTTCTCTAATTAAGGTAGCTACCCCAATGTCCGCACATTCTTTTGAAAGCTGCAACAGACATCTAGTGCTTAGAAATGGCGCAGATGCCGTGCCGTATGTAACAGTGTTCAATTGATAAGATTTAATTTGCTGTGATGGATCGTCGCGCCATAATATCATTTGTAAGTGTCTTTGCTTTGGATCAATCAGCGTCTGACGATACATTTTTTCAACGTCCGCTGTCACCGCGTACGCATGCTGTCTGTATCTTAATAGTATGGAAAATAAGTCGTCTTGCACAACCGGTCCAATATGCTGTATGTCGTTGAACGATATTCCAGTAGACGTCTTTGAGGAAGCGTCAAAAACTACACGCAATTTAGTTGTATCACTATTTTGCTTTAATACAGCATGATGTGGAAGGTAACAGCCAAACACTGGTCTGGCAACTTCAGTCATATGGCCTAAACGTTCATATTCGTGAATGAAATCGAAATATTGCTGTTTAACTATGGGTCTCTTTTGTAAATTTCGTTCTAATTGCAAGAATCGTTTTTCAGCAATGTTGTATGAATCACCTAACATATTTGTTGAATCCTTTAATGGGATTTGAACGCAAAATCTACCGTTGGCTATTCGACTAGTAGTTTCATTAAAATGTTTTTCACAATAATCGTTTTGATTCTGTTTAACCTTGGCTGGAACTTCTTCAAGTTCCCAAAATTTAGATATTTGTTTACTTATATCTTGCGAGAAATGACACTGTGTTTTATTGCAATAATCGTCATAGATGCTGCCCTTAATGGGACCAGCTACTATCCAGCCCAAATGAGTATCGTGCAAAATCGGCCTATCTGGTCCCAGACTCACCCTAGACGTCTTAAGAACATCCCAGAATACGTCAGCGCCCAACAATAAATCGATATCAGCTGGCTGGTAAAATTTTGGATCAGCGAGTTGTATATACCTTGGAATGCCTAGTTCATGTTCAAGAACGGACGCCTGTGGCAACTTGTCAGTGATATAAGGCAATACAAAACACTTAACTTTTATATTAAAAGAATTATGTAACGAGTTTAATTGTATGTTACAATATTCAGTTACATTTATTACAGTATTCCCTAAACCGGAAACACACTGATACAAATCCCTACTCTTATGAGAACCAATCTCTCTTTGAGCTCTTGCACTGATAAAGGACGATTGACTGCCGCAGTCCAGTAACGCTCGCAAAACCAAAGTTTCATTATTACTTGTCACCTTGACCAACGCTGTTGAAAGTAAAGCTTGATTGGTGGAGACTGCTGACATGGACACGGAATTTGAGGGACTGGGCATTGCTGCAACGTCTTTGCAGACGTCGTCAATGTTGGTTGAATCAATTTGATTGATATTATTACTTGTCCTTAAATTAGTACTAGATGAAGCCTGATCATGCGTATTTTGTACCGAAGTTTGTTTGTGTAGTAAGGTATTATGCTTTCTTTGACACACTCGACAGCCACCCAGCTTGCATTGATAGGGCTGATGGCCACTACGGAAACAATTGCTACATAACCTTAAGGCTGAAATCTTAGCGATTCGCTCTGTAACAGGCATTGATTTGAATTTAAAACACTGGTACACCTTATGATTTAGATTACAGATGTCACACTGTCCCTTGGACGGTAATACCGAAGATGCAACAAAAGATTTAGGCAAACTATGGCGTTTTTCAAATTTAGAAGATCGTCGAGCATTTATTGTTTCTAAAATTGAAGCTCGTTGACGAAGAAATGTATAAAAATCTTCCAAAGAAATGGGATCCTTATTGCTCCTAAATTCCTCCCAGGTCCTGGCAGTTACACTATCCAGCTTCGCCGAGGCCATGTACACGATTATAGTATCCCACTTGTCAGTAGGTTCACCCAAAGAACTCAATGCGCTTAGATTTTTAGACAAAGTGTCAATTAAATTATGAAGGCCGCTGTCCGTTTCCCTAAGCAACGGTTCTATAGAAAATATACATTTAATATGTTCGTTAATAAGAAGACGTTTGTTATTAAAACGCTCACATAGCAATTGCCAAGCGATCTCATAATTACTAGAAGATACGGTCACTGAATTAATAATGGAACTAGCCGCGCCCTCCAAGTATGACCTTAAATAATGAAATTTGTTAATTTCCTCAATGCTATCATTATCATGGATCAACGAAAGGTACGTATCCCTAAAGGAAAGCCACTTATTAGGATCCCCATTAAAGGAGGGAATCCTTAAAGGAGGTAGTTTAACGTTGCTATTATTTTTCGAGTTCGTGTTGGATGAAGATTCATGTTTACACTCGTTTGCAAAATGGTCCAATAAAGATTGAGCGCGCGCGATCAACTGAAAAAATAAATTTTCTGTAGTTTCTCGCTCTTGCATTTGTTTAGTCGTGTCCTCATCCAACATTTCTATTTGCAATTGAATCTCTTCAAAACTGCACGAAAGTTCACTAATTTTATTCGACCTAAGTCGTAGTTCGTTAACTTTTAATGTACTGGTCTCCTTAGAGTCCATTAGAGGCGCCAAATATTTTTCAAAAAACGTTAATCGAGCTCGAATGTTAGCCCTTTGTTTAATAAGGTCGTTTAACTTAGTCATTTTGTCGGCGCAACCACATATCACAATAACGAATAAGTTGTGATTCTACACTAGTGATTCAGCAAGTAAAAAACAATGAATACGTTACGTTTAGCTGAGTAGAACGTAGTAGCACTCAATGCACCACTCACGTTGATAGCAAACCGGTTTCGACAGCCGATGCAGGCGCGCGGCGAACGACACAGGGCGGCACAGTGTTCTTGTTGGAACGCACCTCCAGTTCACAAGGCCAACTCAAACAGGCGGCCCGAGCATTTTCACAACTTGATAGGCCTGAAATAGTCGGCAAATATCTTTGAGAGGATGCTTAAACGATGTCCTTGTTAGTGGGCGATATGTACGACTAAGATAACTCGAGATCTAGAAGTGAAATCCTTGACACAGTACGATGTGTCCAATGGGCGAAAGTTTTTCGTTGTAAATAAAACAAATTTTACGATGTTTATACCTTAACAGTGTAAACTAATTTGTTTTAATGGTATCGTAAGGCTTTAATATTGAAATTATTCGTTAAAACTTGACAAAATTTGTTTTGTAATTAATATTTTGGGATGTAGGTAGGCCAACTAACGGCTTACTTTGAAATTAATTGACGACGATACTTGCACAAATTAAAATAGAAAGGATTGAAGATAGGTAATAAAGGATAAACGCACTTCCCTCGGAATCAGTGGCTGCAGCTGCTGGCTGGCGGTGTCCGTTGGGATGGGTCCGTCTCCGAGCGATCCGAACTGGTGATCGCTTTGTAGTTTAGACTGTTGTTGTATCACGTCGGGGTCACCAAATGATTGCGCTGTTTGGTTTCTTCAATAAAAGGCTCCTTGCATTAGGTTTCGACAATTTTACTTATACTTGAGTACAAAAATGGCATAAAAGATGTATGTAAAAAATTAAAATGTTGCTACGTTGGGAGCTCAGAACGCAATGCCCCACCACTGCACCTATGCCGTGCTGCTGACGTCACGAAGCGTTCGTTGGTTCTCAAACCCCTTTGGTCGTTGGTTCTCAACAAGTAATTTATAATTAAAAACGATGACATAGTTGTTTACTACACGAGTAGATATTAATCTGAACGCGTTGCACCCTTGCACTGCACCGCAGCGTCCACAGTAAAACAGAAATTCTTGAAACAATATTTTGGCGCGCAGACAAAGTGCGGATTGCGGTATGTGCGCGAGAGCGCGGTGGTGTGCAGTCGTAGTAGTGTAGTGACGTCACAGCCGGCGCGGTCCGAGCCGAAACAATATTTTGGCGCGCAGGCAAGTGTTTAAATAATATTACCGTGGTGCGGTTGCGGTGTGTGCGCGAACGCGCGAGGTGCAGTCGTAGTGACGTCACGGCGCGGGCGCGCGGGGGTGTCACGCCGGTCCAAGCGCACGAGTGAGACGAAGTAACAAAAATATACTGAACCCTCTCGCACGATTCTCCGCGTACGACTTCAAACGGTTCAAAGTCCATTAAGGGTAGCTTGAAGTGACGCCGAGTGTACACCGTGACACGAGAATTTTATATATTAGATAAAGATTGAACCACGATTTCTCGCATTCAACCAGAGCGTCTATAATGCTACCGACTACCGACATTGTCAAATGGAAACGTTAAATTTAGGGTGCCTCGCGCGAGTTTTATTTACGTCGTTAACGTAACCGAATAACGGACAAAACTAACATTAAAGAACCACTGAGTTCCAATTACTGTTCGGTAAGGTTCGTAAAGAAAACATAATCACTTATTTATTGCGTTACAATGCCGATAGCCTCCTTCCGAATCCTCCGTGCTTCAGAAGGCACGTAAAGCCGTTGGTCCCGGCTGCATTAGCAGTCGTTAACAACCACCAACCCGCACTAGGCCCGCGTGGTGGTTTACGGCCCGTTCTCCCTATCCATCCGTAGGGAAGGCTCGTGCCCCAGCAGTGGGGACATAAAAAATGAGCTGATGATGAATGCCGATGGACCAAGATATTCAGGTTGGGCAGTATATTGCAAAAATAAAACTATATTTTATACATGTAGGTTTAATCTGTTAAACGAGTTGTGTATGCAATTTAAAGTAAATTGGTGCGGTGAATGTCACCGGTGCCAAGGTTCGGGCCGAGTCGATGTCGACATTGTAAAGTAATTATGGCTGCACAGAAAAAGGCTTGTTTTTTGTATCAGATTAACACCACCAGATTGGCACCGGCCTTCGACACACTGAACCAATGTTCGACAGCAGTTTTCGTTGCCAAAAAAAATATATACAATTTGTAAAAAAAACCCTGTCCGATCGAAAAGGGGTACAATATAGGTATAATATACAAAATATAGCTATTAAAGCAACTATAATAAAAAGATGTTATTCATGAATATAAAAGAGTTATTTTAATTTAAAACACAAGTTTTTTCTACCGAAATTGCTCAAATTACCCCAAAATCATGCTAATTAAATAAATGTGACCACACTTTCCATCAATGACGGCGGCACAAAAGGTCCTACCGAAATGCCATGTACAAAAGTATTGCCATGTAAGTTTTGTCATTTAACAAAATTTTTATAGGGGTAAATTTTTTCAATTATTTTTTAAATTAATTACGTCAATAGAATTGAATCTCGATAGGTAACACCCTTCCGAATCGGACAGGTTTTTTTTACATATTGTTTAACTGGCTGACCCGACAAACGTTGTCCTGTCTAAAACTTAATATATACCTAATACTATATATGTTTATAATTTATATTTTTATATTTTTTTAATAAATATGTTTCTTTTTGTTGTGTATATATTTCTTATTTTAATATATGTATATATAGGATCAAGAACGCCATCTATTAAGAGCCATCTATAAGTGTCGTTTCCCATACAAAATTTCCAATTTTTATATTTTTCTATTTTTCAGCTGTTTTTTTGAGATTTCCCTTTAGAGCGAACAAAACAAAATAATAGTTATTCAAATCAGTTTAGCCGTTTTTGAGTTTTAGCGAGACTAAAGAACAGCAACTCATTTTTATTTATATAGATTTCAAGAAATTCAGAAAATTAGTACATTCCGAGATATGAACTTTTCGCATTGCAATGCAACCCAATATTAAATGTATTATATTGTATAATTTCCTCGCATGTGGGAACACATTATTTCTCAATGTTCGACAAATTAGTTACTGTCAGTGTTTCGGGCGATTGAGGCGTGAAATGTCAGAAAATGAACGCTCACATTTAGCATAATGTGTGTTTTGCGATGTAATGTAATGATACTCTTCACTTCAGAGATTCCTGCATGGATTGCGTTAAGGTGCGATTAATGCACCACTCGAATAACAAATAAAAGCGGTAAGAATTAAAACTGCGGTTATTTAAAAGACAAAGTTATAAAAAGCTCTTGCCCCAATTCCTGCTCAGTATTCCTTTAGTATTGTAACGGTCCATACGTCACCAGAACATTTTCTAAATAAATAAATAAAAATTATAAATATCTAGGATAGAATTAAGGCTAATTAGGTCTTTACTCTTTCTAGGTAGTTTTCAGGAACTTCCATTTCTTACACAGACTTGGCGTTATCAAAACAATATTATTTAAATGAATATTTGTGATAAAGATTCATTTTAATTAATGAATATAATTAACTTTTTATGCTCACCACTAACCTAGGTAGACTATAAGGAGGTTATAATGCAATAGAAGTTTGTACTTTAATGTTACAGATTGCATTTCATAAATTATAAATAATTATTGCGTTTTCATGTAGTATTTACAGGTTTTTACATTGTTATACGAACGTAGGTTTAATTTCTCACATGAACCCGGATAGGATATGACAACATTACAATTTGTTTATTTAAAATGTATGAGTAAAAGCAGAGAGATACATCAATGAATATTAAATATGAACGTTGGCCTGTCACTATACAACGACTTTGGAACTCGCGTTTTTCTTTTGATGAATTTAAAGCTATCTCTCATGTTATTGATATTGTTGGCAAGTGATAATTGAAGGTAAAAACTTTCAACACAAGTATGTATTAATAAAACTTTGATTGAAATAGTGTTTATCGAGATAAACCCGAAACTAGGTGTAGCCAATCACGATAAAGGAAATGAACTACGCAGCAAGTATAGGTACTGGAGGATATAAAAAGAGGTTGGAGGCTGAAAGGGGAGACAGTAGACAGTTGACGATAGTCAGTGAAGAGTAATAAGTTTGAGCAGTCGCGAATCAGTAAGTACCAAATATTGTGTGTATGTATGTGGTTGGCGGAACAAGAGAGAGGACGGCTCTGGACACTGTAAGTAGATACCTAAATCCAAACCTTATACCTTTTTCCTTCCTCCTACCACCTACCACCTACCCCTTGTTACCTTCGGTCTATTGGTAAGCATATTCTTGTTTTTTAATCTGTATTTATTAATGTGTATTTACTAATTTGTGAATTTCATATTATGTTGACAGTGTTGTGTGTGTTTGTTTACAATTTCTTATTAATATCGTGATATCGATATCGTGAAATACGCAGGAAGAATAGGAATGTGATAGGGTGTTAGATTTTGCATAATGATTTAGTACGGTTTACATTATTAAAAAGGGAATTAGGTTGGTTAGGTATAAGTACATTATATTTTGTAAATAACTACGTTTTAAAAAGTGAGCATAAAAGTGTAGTAGGTAGGTAAGAGAGTTTATTTTGTGAGCGGTATGTAGGTAAATAAAATATGTTGCTATATACATGCAAGGTGTAATGTGGGAATCAGAAATACACATATAGCTAAGTAGGTAGGTATGAAGGGACGGTAAATTCAACTGTTTAATTAAAATGCAACAATACGTACATTTGGCACTTATTTAAGTGTGTTTATCAATTTACTTTAATAGGTAGGTACTTTGTATAGACTAGCTAGGCTAGACTAAGCGAAACGTTTTATCTGTTATTATAATATAAATAAGCAAGGTTGTCATAAAAAAAATAGTCGTTGCGTTGGAGTTAATAATAATATTTACGTTGCATGGTTGCATGGTAGATAATAAGTACCTATTTAATAAGTTGGTGGTGGTGTTTTTAGAATAAATAGGGTCAAGTTATGTGTGTTGATGGATGTGTGAAAACCGTGCTTAGTAGTTTATTAGGTTTATTTTATTCAGATGTCACTGAAATTAACTAGGTATTTACCTACTTAATTTACCTTGAGGAAATTAAGGTTTCCAGTTTTGTTATGCCGAAATGGCTTAGACATATAGTTGATGGTATCTTTGGTTGGACTAGAGGGCAAGCGACGCAGTCCCTGTAGAGATCTTCAAGGAGATGTACTACCATCGGAAGTCTGCAACGATTGCTACCACAACCTACATTTAAATAGTAAAATCTATATTTTGGTGATGTCGGATAATTTAGACATTTATTTTTAAGACTATCTCATTTATTAACTAATTATTTGATTTATTTCATTCTGTTGTCATTGAAATGAACATAACTGCCTACAAATGGTATATAACAATAGAGACTGTATTTGAGGAAATCAAGGTTTCCGATTCTATGAGCGAAATGGCTTCGACACATTGTCGATATCTTTAGTTTGGCTAAGGGCAAGCAACGCAGTCCCTGTAGATCATCTTCAAGGAGATATGCTACCATCAAAGGCCATAAACAATTGATATCACAAACTACATTTAAATAGTAAAATCTATATTTTGATGACTATGGAGTGAGGTGAACATATAATTGGTTATTTACATATAATTTCACGTGGATTTGTTGTGAACAAATTACAATTCGAATGGGTTCGATTCCCGTTCGTGGAACTAGTGGGTTCGAGTCCTGCTTGTGGATTTTATGAAATAAAGTGAACATGTGATGTTACGAAAATTTGTTGTGAACAAATTACAATTCGAATGGGTTCGATTCCCGTTCGTGGAACTAGTGGGTTCGATTCCTGCTTGTGGATTTTATGAAATAAAGTGAACATGTGATGTTACGAAAATTTGTTGTTAACAAATTACAATTCGAATGGGTTCGATTCCCGCTCGTGGAACTAGTGGGTTCGATTCCTGCTTGTGGGTTTTAATGAAATAAAGTGAACATATGATTGTTCATATATATAATTTTACGTAAATTTGTTGCAAAGAAATTACAATTTGCATGGGTTCAAATCCTGCTTGTGGAATTTCAGCTTTGTTTGTAAGACTAAGTAATAGATATATTATCTACTTACTTAATAAACCCTTGTTCAGCGCCTAATATATTTGAGTGGCTTTTGTTTATGTTTAGTACAAATACTCAATGTATAAGCATTAAATACCTATAACCAACGGTTTAAATAAAAGATTAAATCACGAGTTAAATATCCACTCTTATTATATGTCAGGCATTGTTCAGTGATTAGTAATAAGGGAATGCTAGATTTAAGCATCAATACCGAAACTATTATATGGTTCTTTCGTTGCTTATGTTTGGTCAAATACTCGAGTACTTACATGCATTAAATATAAGCAATGGTTTAATAAAATATTTGAATACCGAGAGGGTGTGGGTGGTTTTGGGGAAGGCAGGAGACCACTTAGCTTCATGATCATTTTGATCATTTATAAAATACAAATAAGTTCGGTATTGTTCTGGTGAATGGTTCTATTTAAGCAAAGGATTGTGGTTGCTCGGAGTAAAGCTAGGACAATATGAACACTGATAGTATGTATTAAGTGTTACAATTGCCTCAATATAGTAAGTAGGTAGCTACCTACTTATATACATATTAGTAGGTTGTGTTAAACATGTGTTTAAGTATGATATTTAGAAGCTCTTTAAGTTATATCTACCATGATAGAAAAGTGATTAGATTATTAAATGTTAAGCTGTTATTAAATAGTTTCGTACGGGATGGGTGACCGTTATGTTGTTATGATTTTAGGTACTTACCTAATCTAGCTTGGCGCAGGTCTTTGCTTTCTTTGTTCGTTTATAATGATAGTAATAGTATAAAGGTGTGTTTTAATAAGGATCATGAATTCATTTACATCAAGAGACTGTATAGGTAGTTATAAATAGGTAGAATCTGTTAGGATTTGCCTTAAGTTCCTTAAAGTTCTTAGGTTATTGCGGACCTTCGTAGGTGCACTAGACGATCACTTGGCCAAAATGATCTTTTAGATGTGATTGAAATAAGTAGGTTATTCCCGGGTTTGTTATTTAATAATAATGGTTATATTAAATTAGGTAGGTTGATTTATGGTAATCTAGGTAGCTAATTACGTTCATTATGTAAGTTAATTTTATTTCGTTATATTTGGTGCCGTTAGGTAGGAAGGTTAGGTACAAATAGGTTAAAAACGTTTTATTTGTTTGTCATAATTAATTAATTATTTGAAAAAAAAATAGGATTGCAGATCCTTTAGTTTAAGTTAGCTTTTAGATTTTGTTTAGTTTACTTTAGGTTGATTAGGATAGGATCCGTTACAGATTTTGGTATCGTGACCAGGATAGAGGTGCTGTTTAGGATTTATTACAGTATTATTCGTCGTAGATTTGAAACTATTGGCTAAATAAGTAATTTATATTGATTATGACTTAGTAAATGATATAGATAATATGAATATGTCCTCTTTCAAAACTGAATAAATTTGTTTAAAGTTCTGCTAATGTATTTCACATGGACTCTTCGTTAAGTTCATCTTTTAAGTCAATTATAAATTAAACCGCCTCTGTGCTCTATTGGTTAAGACCACCGGTCTAGACCCAGAGGTCCCGAGTTCAAATCCCAGCGGAGATATGTACATGTTTGTGTTCTCGGTTTGGTTGGTGGTAGGGCTTGTTTGTCCGCCTAACTAGCTACCGCCATCTTCGCAGCTAGAGAAAAAATGGCCAGTGCCTCAGTAGTTGAGGATTCCGGGTGAAGTGCGCTTTCCCCCGGCCTTAACAACAGGTGAGATGAAGGCTTATCCGTAAAATATATTAAAAAAATATATTAAATATATCAAAAACACACAAATTAAATCGCTTATATTTAATGTTTATGCTCGTACGTCGCGTCGTATGCTTTTATGGTTACGCTCGCAAAAATATGCTCATGCAGAAGAATGAATGGATGCAATGCAAGCGAACATAATTTTGCATGCATACTGCATCCAAGCTTGATAAACGAGTGATTTAGCGGAAGTAACACTACATATTAATACAATTGTGACAGATTTCCGCAAATTAACGCCTGATTCCATTAATTTGCTTAACTAATTTTACGAATTCAAACTGAAGTCGTGCGGTTTCTAAATAGTGACATCAATTAGCAGGTTTTATTAAGTCCTTGCCGCTGCTGCCCACAGCTCTACGGCGGCCATTACTTATCACCCACTCGCAGACACACCGTACTGTGCTGATGACGAACTAAACTGACGTTATTATTATTGATATTTTACAATATGTCATCTTCGTACGTCGCGTCGTGAAGTCATGATCTGCTTGAGCAAGGACAAATAAGGATGTGCAATATGTTCTTTTTTAAGTTTACTCAAACATTACACGTTTGAATGAAACAAGCGGAAATTATTTAAGGTAATGCCACCAGCGTTCGATGCTTTTAGCCCAGTCTTCGACACACCGTTCGTCGCCAAAAATAACAGATTTCCACCGAAATTTTACGGGACGACAGAATGAACAATCAAATATACTATTAGATATAAAAAATATACGCATAATCTCCGACACAAAAACAAACTCAAATTAATTACACCTAGGACTAAATATGGGAAAAAGACAATTCTGTTTGAGGGAGCACAGCTGTTTAATAGGTTACCAGATGAAGTGAAAACTTGTGAGACTATAATACATGTTTAAAAATAAGCTTAAACTGCACATCGCGACGAGTACCACAGAGTGACAATTTGTATACTGTAATTTATATATTGTTTATATCTCATTATAAGTGAAATGTAATTTCGTATGAGAATAAAGATCTTTAAACCTAAACCTAAGATTCCATCGCGCACAAAGAAATTTGATGACTATAGTTTCTTTGCCGATGTCGACCTCCAAAAGATGGAATATTCACCAGCACACGTTTCTCTCCTTCCTATGTCATGACATAGGATAGGAGGTTTGAAGGACCCCAGGGGGTCCTTCAAACGAGGCGTGAAGAGGCGCCTTGTGGGCCGGCAGAATGAGGGTGACTGATGCTGCGTTGTTTTCGCGCTGCACCAGTTGTCTTTGCGTCTGCACTCCGTTTCCACTTAACATCAGGTGGAGTGGAGTCATTTGCCGAGCTAGGTATAAAAAAAGATGCAGGTGGTCTCCATTTAATTGTTGCTAAGAACTAGAACCATTTGCTGACCCCTATTTTTGATAATTATAGGACAAAAATGTCTGCCTGCCGAAAACTGGGGCCCGTCCGCCTCTAACTCGATTGCTTTGGCTACGTGTATAGTTTATGACGTCATCTTGTCATCTAGCTAATAGGTATAGGCATATATCGAAAGCTAAAGCTCTAGCTTATCATTGATTCCTGGTCCTTAATGTTAAGTGAATCGTATTTTATGTAAGTATTACAAAAATTTTTTGATACTTTTTCTGTTGATGATATTTTTTACTTTTAACTGACATTATCAAAAAAACTAGAAATCGGGAACCTCCGCCACGGGTGACTGGGAGATTCGGGTCCTCGGTGAATAACCCGTACGTTTAATTACATCCTCCTATCCTACTAATATTATAAACGCGAAAGTTTGTAAGTATGGATGGATGTTTGTTACTCTTTCACGTAAAAACTACTGAATAGATTTTAATGAAACTTTCCTCATATACAGACCATGACCCAGACCAGCATATAAGATACTTTTTTTTTACTGTAGTCTTCGCGAGCGAAGTCGCGGGCAACAACTAGTTATAAATATCAAGAAACGCAACTAAATCTTTGGGTTAATAACGTGCCTCACAAACGTTAACAATAGCTTTCATCGCATGTTATATTTTTTTTACATCCGGTTGAGACTAGATTAGTGACCTTGTCACCTGGTGTTAGAGACTTAAATTGTTTCATGTCATGAAATTAGCAGTTGGTAGGGAGTTCAAGGTTAAAAAGGCCACAAAGGTGATCTAGTTATTAGTGAGTTAATAATTGTGATTGACAAGAGACAATAGACTTACTATTGTAATATTTTTAAGCTGCAATTGTCAAATCAATAACATAAGGCAGAGTATAGTTACAAGGTTTTGCTAACAAAATGTAACAAAATGTGAAAAAATTTCCACGAGCAGGATTTGAACCTGCACCCTTCTGACATACCGGGTCAGGTGCTCTTCCAATTGAGCTATCGTGGTTCTAACCAGCCCGCCGAAATTATTCAACACTATTTACTTTTTACTTTGAAATCCAAAGGCACCCATTCAATGTCGACAACTACCGTCATTAACACGCGATCATAATATTTTTACAAATACTAAAGATCAGTTAAGAAGTAAATAGTGTTGAATAATTTTGGCGGGCTGGTTAGAACCACGATAGCTCAATTGGAAGAGCACCTGACCCGGTATGTCAGAAGGGTGCAGGTTCAAATCCTGCTCGCGGAAATTTTTTCAACATTGTGTTTTTGTAAAATGTAACAACTGATTATTTGTATCTGTATTAATTGTAAATAAATATAACTATTCTATTCTATGCTATTCTATTCTATTCAAATAATAATAAACGTTGTCCTTTGGCTTACGAAGTAAGAGTAGATAGTGTTGATAAATTTCGACGAGTTGGATTGAGCCACGATAGCATAGTTGGTTGGTAGTGCACCTGACCCGGCATGGCATGGGGTGCGAATCCCGCTCGTGGAATTTTTTCAACGCTTTGCTTTTTTCAAGAAAACGTTAAATCATGCTTAAGACTGTTTTATCTGGCAACTCAACTGAGGGCTGTTTTTTTAAGGAACGCACTGTAAAAGTGCGTTAGCCGTCCGACGACAAACGTCTAAATTGAAAGAGCTTTAAGTTCCAATTTGACGGGCGTTATCGCGCAGTGTCAATTTCTATAAAATATTCCTATTTTGCGTACCCTAACGAGTTCTAACGCACGAAAACGATAATTGTTCGTGCTAGGATCAAAGGTCGTGTCACCGACCCCTTACTAAAAGTGTTCACTTTAATCTATCTATACTATTAATAAAGATGTATAAACCATTATGACTTTGTTTGTTTGTATGTCGGGGCTAATCTCAGGAACTACTGGTTCAATTCCAAAAAATCTTTCACTGATAGAATGCTATATTATGACTGTTTAACCTTGCGGGTAACATAGGCTGTTATTTTATAATAACACTAACACAAAAACTATTTTTAGTTTATTTTTAAATCTGTAATCCACGCGGACGAAGTCGCAAGCAAAGTGCTAGTGTAATATATAAGAAATGTGTTTCATTGAATATTTCCTCACTTCTGCTGTTGACCGTACGTATTTAGTTGACCAGATCGGTTTTCAATGGCCGACCTTCCACGTGTAAACAAACGTTCTATACTCGTATACCTATTTGTGTTTTATAGTTCTTGTGGCGAGCGCGGTTTTTCCTCAGACATGACGCGCACCTTGAGGTAACACTAGCTTTGTCACGTGTCTTCTGTCACGAAAACGCGTGAAAGCGTTACAGACAACAAACAAACAAACTCACTTTCGCATTTATAATATTAGTCGGGATTTGCGAAAAATCTAGTATTTTCTATTTATGTAGGTTTGATATTTTTTTTTTTTTTTTTTTTTTATACTTTGCACGGCAAATGACTCCACACCACCTGATGTTAAGTGGAAATGGAGTCCAGACGCGAAGACAACTGGTGCAGCGTGAAAACAACGCAGCATCAGTCAACCTCACTCTGCCGGCCCACAAGGTGCTTCTTCACGCCTCGTTTGAAGGACCCCATATCATAGGAAAGAGGGAAAACATGTGCTGGTAGACTATTCCATCTTTTGGAGGTGCGACAAAGAAATGAGTCACCAAATTTCTTTGTGCGCGATGGGATATGTGTGACAGTGAAGCGGTGACACCGGAGAGCAGCACGTGTACTCCTATGGAGGAAGGGAGAAGGTGGGATAAGGTCAAAGAGTTCTTCAGAGCACTCGCCGTGATATAAGCGATAGAAGACGCTGAGTGACGCTATATCTCTACGCAATTGCAGGTGTTCGAGAGTATTAGTTACCTCTGCATTGCCGATATCCTTGATTCTGTGTAATAAAAAATGAGAAACTTGTTGAGTTGATGTTTCTCGGGTTACGATCGATTCTGTAAGTCAAGCTACTTTCGTAATGCCGGGCTTTCGGATAGGTGACGTAACGAGTACATTCGAGGTTGTATCCAATTCGAAGAAAGAAATGGACGACAAGCACTAAGAATTGTGGGATATGAAACGTTTGAATTAGGCTGGCACTTTGGACTAAATTGAAACACAGTTTATTTTAATACGGAAGTAACTAACTAATAAACTTTGCAAATTAATTTAAGTAATTGTTACAGATGCCTGAAATAGTTAAAAAAAAATAATTACTACTGCGGCTCGTCCTTGCCCGCTATTGCTTCCGTTTGCAAAATAAATATAAAACTCATTTCAACAATCCAGTACCTTAATAAAATAGTTTACGTAGAACGTCATGGAAGAAGTAATTGTTTTGTGTTCAATATAACAAATGTGTTTCTTTAATATGTTTTAATAATTGTAAACGCCACGGTAGTCGAGTGGCAAAGCGTTGGCTCGATACTCGAAAGCCCTGGGTGCCTAGTGCGAGTTTCATTCACCGTTTAACGAAAACGAGAATTTGTATGGCAAAATTTTAACTCTCTCGTATGTCGCCAGGAGGCGCTGCTTCAATGCCATACTAATTTTCGTTTTCGTAAACGTAATCGAATGAATACGGATGGTAAATAAAACTCACACTAGGCATTGAATAGAATAGAATAGAATAGAATAGAATAGAAAAGTTATTATTAACTTACACACTTAATTATACAATTATACAACAATAACGAAAAAAAAAAATTAGAACAGGCAGAAAAAAAAGAACAGAAAATAAAATAGGTAGGCAGTGTGAAGTTAAAGGGCCCTGTCTCAGCATAAGCTGCTGTGTCATTCATGGATGTTCAGAATGACACAGTAGCGCTGTTATTCTGACAGGGCCTTGGATTGGGCGTTGGATTCAATTTCCAGGTCTTGCTTTGACAAGTACCTAATAAAGTGTTTATGCGACTTTTGTTGTCTGTACCTTACTGCTCTGTGATGAAACAAAAGATTGTTTAAGAGAAACGGCTACCAGTATCACCATCACATCTTGAAAGTGACAGATGGCCCATCGAGATTACTTGTCACAATAATACAGTAGCATGACGGGCATAGTTTCGGTCTGTGTTTCGGTTACACTATCCGACACCTACATGTCAGCTAGGACGAGGCAAAACCTGCTAGCTCAGTTAGTGGTACACTTCCTGGAGCTTTCATTAAAACAGTATTCTAATAAAGATCCATAAATAAGCATTTATGCTAAAATATCGACAAATGATTCGTTTGTATTAATATTTAAGTAGATAAGTATCATAGAGTTGCTGATTCTAAAGCTTTCTTTGTTCAGTAATGTCGGTGTGTTTCGGATTTTTATGCCCGGGCTTATGATCACCAACCTGCATTTGGCTGTAGTGATGACTGGATTTCAAAGGTGGAGCCCTTTGTCTATCAGTGGGAAAGCCATAGGCCATATTTACTTTAATTTTCCTTTCAATAGTTACAAATAAATAACAGCCCTTGTTAACCTATCCAGAAGGCTAATTAACTTTCCGGAGGATTTAACTAATTAGCTTGTGTTAGCACTCAACTCATTTATCAAAATAAAAAATAACTTTTTTTCTTTTACGTGAAGCGGAGGTTACACTGACTATGACTACAATGACTATTAATTCCCTAATAATTAATTTCAATTGGGTAGTTGACAACAACAACAATTAAATCCAGAACAATAAACGTACAAATAAAATCACGTAACAGTTAAAATTGTTTAATGTTATAAAGAATTCTTCAATTTTTTATTTGACCTAAGCATGAATTTCTGTAACCTAAAAAGTTATAAATAAACTCTCAATTGACGGTAAAAAATAGTGACGTCATAGTTTGCTAATCCCATACAATTTCTATTAAAAATAAACGTTTTGACAGTTGTTAAAAAGTTTCTATATTGACTAACCAGTCAACTACCCAATTGTTTAACTCCAATATGTGTGCACACTACAGTAATAACAACAGTTTGACACTTCAATCATTACCATATTAATAAAGATTAATAACAAATTGTAATTGCAACTCATTGGAGAGACTTGTAATACAATTAACCCGTAACCAATTAAATACAACGGTACAACGCACTGGCGGACTGGCAATTAGCGCATTATTAAATCACAATGGCACTTGTCATCCGCATGCCGAGCGCGACTGATTGGTTAATTGCATATGCATGCGTCACTGAGTTGCATACCTATGCATGCTAGACACCCGTGAGGCTCTTCAAGCTACAAGGGCCGTAAATTCACACTCACACTAAATAGAACAATATTAGCCCAATAAGTCGCACAACAACAAATTTGTTGAGGCTATCATTCAAAATCGAAAAATATCATTTATTCAGTTTAAGCAACAAATAGCTCTTATGAACGTCATTTTCTTATGAGCTATTTGTAGCATATTCGTAAGTCTACTCTGGGCGGGAGACCTTATACTGAGAAGGACCGGCAAGAAACTCAGCAAGGGCATTACATTTCTCCTTTACAGCGACAAAATATTGGAAAATGCCCTATCATAAAAGGACACATACCATCACGAATAAAAACACAAAATATAAAGGACAATCACAACATGTAAAGAAAAACAAAAGAGAAAAAATAATAATATCACAATAGCTTTAGTTAGACGACTCCGATCCGAAAGTGTCGGGGAATCTAGTAGGGGACGGGGACACGGCAGTGTGATTTCTAAAGAAAACTTCTTCTTTGAAAAACTTTTGTTATTCTTAAAGAGAAGGAAATACGTTGGTAACGATTTGAACAGGTTTTAATAATGAAGAAACGAAGGGGGAAAATACTGAATTCTGACACCCGAACTAGCAAAAATAAGAAAGGAAGACAGAAAGAAAGAAAAAACATTTATTGACTCTCACCTAACATGTTAAAAATATAATAAATTAAAAAAAAACAAAAAAAAAAAGAAATAATACAAGAACACAACAGTGTGACGAGCCAATCAGGACCCTACCTCAGCATATGCCGCTACGGTGTGAGGAAGTCGCATCGCTAACGCAACGCAACTATATATTAAAAATGCACATACACAAAAAACAAAATATACAAAATAAAAGACATCGTACTACAATTAAAGACCCCTAAATAAATAAAAGCTGGCGAGGGGACTAGCTTTAGTTATTATTCTGAGGGCGGACTGCACACTGAACACAGCCAAACTGTCACTGTCATAATATGTGACATTGACATTACTTGACCACGTACGCGTACGTATACGTACGTAAAAAGAGGAAAACCAATAGAGCGCTAGTTAAAGTTATTTCTTTTTATTTGAAGAAATGAAAAGAAGAAAGAAGCTGGGGATTTTTTTTTTAAACTTTACCCAACCCAGCAATGAAGAATGTTATCTTGAAAACAATCTAACAACATAGCCAAAATTCGTATAATCTAGTTAATAATAAACATATTAAATACGAAACGCATTTAATTTTATACTTCCTTTTCTATTCCATCCTTGAGCAGCCGTCGTATTTTAACATAAACTCCTTTCCAGAATTATTATCAACAATAAAATAAGTAATGCGTAAGTATCGACACACTTATCGAGCGCAGACCATCCGTGAAACACTAAATAAGGCTCGCGCGCAGGTTGCGTGACGTCACCGTGTCACCTTGCTGCCCACGCGCACCGTGCACCGACTGTACTCGTGGCGAAGCAGGAACACTCACATCTCCAATCAAAAGTCAACTCTATTGACGGGGAGCAAAGTTTAATTTTGTATAAAATAATTAGAATTCGTATAGTATAATTGTGCACATGCAGAGTGCATTATGTTTATTGGTGTTTTTTACTATCGCATGGTAATTTTGTGGTGTTGCATGTTGTTTTTATTATATTGGTACTACCTACTTTTGTCGTATATTTTAAATTGTTGTTCTATTCCAACGCATTAAGGATCAGTTTAGATAAGCTGATATGTGATTGTAAAACAATGTTATTAGGGTTTGTCTTTTCCGCGTGTTGTTATTATGCAGTAATGTTATTGTCATGCAGGCTCTATACATAGTGCATCGTTTACATATATTTAAGCAATATAGGTATTTATATCAGTTAATTAACAACAAAGTATAAATAGAATAATTCTGCTAGCAGTGTATCAGAAACCAGTTTGGGTTAAATACACTAGTGTTATTTACACAAAGTTCAAAGTTGTTCAAAAGTTCAAAAGTTCACATACATAGTTAGTTATAAGTAACTTAATCATTCTCTGGACACTATAACTTGTGACATTAAAAAAGCGTGCTGCATTTTAACTCGACTTAACTACAATTAAAGTTCGAGAGTGTTCGTCAGGTACCAGTTATCGATATCTTTTTCGTTTAATTATAATATATCCCTATTTATTATTTTAGGTAAGGCCAAGGGCAATTAATATTGTTTTATTTTTACTTTGTGGTCGTATTGACGTTTTTTTTTAGTAATTAATCAATATTATAGAAAAAAATGTCGACAGCAACTATTTTTTACTCTAGCAACAATTGAATATAGAGCACCTTCTATATTACTTTTGAAATAAAAAAAACGTCAATGCGACTATAAAGTATAAGTAAAACAGTACCTATTAATTGCCCTTACCTTACACGTATTTGACCCAGTGCTGGATTTGTCAATAGGCCGTATAGGCCGCGGCCTAGGGACGGCAGATTTCAGAGGGCGGTCGCTCGCTTTGGTAAGCCGTCAAGTTAAAAAGTAAATATCTCTGCTATTCCTTGCTATCCTTTTTGGGAAACGCAAAAAATTGTGCATGTAGGACATAGTTCCGTTTCGTTTCCGTGTTTATAAGTTATCCCAATACGGCCGCATACCGAAGTAAAAAATTGTCACATAATAAAAAATTACTCAATACCGCGAATAGCCCGCCAATCAACTCTTGAAATGAAATGAAACAACTTTTACGGATCTACTCGCGTTTATTTTACACATTAGTTTTAATTAATGTTTATCCTGTCGTTTCGAACCCTTTGCAGGGTCCGTGGTCACAGGGAGACTGAGGCGTTGGTCGTCTCATAATTAGTTAGTGGCTTGTATACCCTCATTTAAATTAACTAGTTGTTTCATTTCAATGTGTAGTGTTCGCGTAAACTTTAGAAAACAACTCTTGAAATCTAGATATTTACTAGGCCTATAACACTATGCTACCAGGTTCCCAATTACTGGTACCGGTTCTTAGAAGTGATAAAGATTTAGAGTGTAAAGTTAAAACTTGGAAATTTGTATTTCTTTTAAATTCCTCTAGAAAAGAACTATGCATATTTGGCACGCGGGAGTTCTCGTCGTGGTTTACAAATGATTAAGTCGAGCAGATTTTGGATTTCGGCTTTTGAAATCCACTGTGTGGCGACGGGTCTCGGGCGGGCGATGTAATTTAAATTAATCTTCATTTGTTTTCCTATCTCCGTAACCCCGTTAAACAACCTCTAGAGACTCTTTCAGAGTAAACACCTCTATGGTCATCCTTGGTAGACTGAGAGCTGAATTAGCGAGAAGGCATGATGCATATGTAAACTGACAAATAAAAATTTACAATTGACTACAATGGGTAAACTTTGGGTGTACACAAAGAGTCACAGAGAAAGCTCAATCTCTCGTGCGACATTATTCCAATGATTTATTAGAGGACGATTCGGTTCAGGAATGTGTATATTTTCACAGTCACGTTTCCTCTTACAATTCTCTCTCTCTCTCTATCTCTCTCTCTCTCGACATTTTTGAAGAACCAGTGTTTGTGCAACGTTTACCCGAACTTGGATATACCTCCCCGTGTCGCGCTTTGCATTGTTTAAAACGAGTTAAGAATTATCAGAGGTCTTTGTTATCTCAAGAAAAACTATTTGGCTCTTTAGAGGCAGATATAATGCACACCATAAACTATGACCTTATCATCACTTAACATCAGGTGAGACCAAGGCACTGTGCTTACCCGTTAATATAAAAAAAGACGATATTATAGATTACTAGCTGCCCCCGGCGGACTTCGTACCGCTTTGACAGTTTCCATGACAACACTACAAACAAATCATTTTGTATTGGAAAAATTTCAAAAATCAAAAAAAATTTAGGGGTGGACCACCCTTAACATTTAGGGGGATGAAAAATAGATGTTGGCCGATTCTCATAGATACCGGATAAGCACAAAAAATTTCATCAAAATCGGTCAAGCCGTTTCGGAGGAGTATGGCAACGAAAACTGTGACACGAGAATTTTATATATTAGATTTCGCCAGTAAAAAGTCCCGTAAAAAAGTTCTTGTTTCATTTTACACTTTTATTTTATGACTATTTTCATTAATTTCACTTTTCAATACCTACCTAACCTACCTACTTAATTAGTTCCCTAATAAAGGCCTAGGTAAATAGATACAAGTGAGTGTTTAAGATAGGAGGGGCGGCACAAAGTGAAGCGACCTATATTTAAGAAAAGTATAAATCCGGCACTGATTTGACCAAGAAGTTGACGTGACCAAGTTTTTTTAATAAAAAACCAATGATAACCCAGTATTTATGAAGTGTTCTTATAAATTGTTTCTAAGCTCTATTGCCTATCTCCATGCCATTACTCATACAAGCAACACAATAATTATGAGACATCACCGCTGATCCATAAAATGCGAAACACACAACCCACAATGGAATCTTAATTTGCTATAACTACCTTCCGGTAACAAAAACTGAATGAATTTCTGTTAGAAGGTATTGCGAAAAAACCTGCGCGTGGGCAAGCCAAGGTCGAAGGCGCCATCGCTGTGACGTCACGACAGCAAAGTGTAGCACTGCTGGGTGCAAGTTTCATTCGCAATACGATCCTGTTAATGAAAATAACAATTTGTATGACATCGAAGTAGCGACTCGTAGTGAAAGTCGTGAAGAGTTAAAATTTTGTCACAGAAAACCACAATTTTTTTTTTGAGAGAGTTTTTTGGTGGTTTCGAGAAACTCAAAGGGTTCTGTGTGATCGAAACACCGTCACCGGGTTTCGAGAGGAAATGGATTCTCACTAGCGTGTCCCCTTTCCCTACTAGATTCTCCGAGAGGTTCGCATCAGATCGGCGATAAAAACTCACACTGGGCTCATTTTAAATTATTTATTTGAAGAACAATGTTTATACGATTTTTTCTTGTTTATACCTAGGTACCTCTCTCTCTTAAAATTTTAGATACAGACTATGTATTAGGTAATATCGAAGTAGGTCGCCTTCAATCGGCCTTCTCTTATTTGCCTAATCACATCACCGTTCAGTAGTATACCTATTCATTGACGAAACAGTCATAAAACTTCTCATGTTGACCCCTGTTTAAACGCCCCACGCACTACTGCCAAATGTGTAGTGTGTTTACAATATCTGTGGCAATATCCATTTTTACTTTCGATCCATTATGTACATACTAGCTAGATGAAGGGTCAGGAACAAAAACGCATCTCGAAAGTGGTCCTGTTTGCTCATACCTATACATTTAAATTACGGTTAACAAAATCTGAAGAAAACATTGGATAGGATTTTACCATATGGTGTTATATTATCATGTTACCGCTATATTGTCCTAGCTTCTTTAGATAGTCACTGCACTGTAGTTCGGTAAGTCAGAAGGGATGTGAAATAATACTTAATAAAGTGAGGTAAAACTTAGTGTGTTTATTTGACCAACACAATTACAGTTACACCGTGTGTACAGGGTGCGGGCCCCAAGTAGACTGAAAGCCCTGCGCGCAGGCAGGCAATATCATCGCGTCCCGATTACGTAATCAAATACAATGTGTCGCCACAGGATCAACAACTTCAGCCTTAAACCATAAAGTACATAGTTCCGTAGTCAACAAGGAACCCGTATAGTTTCGCCATGTCCGTCTGTCCCGAGCCTAACTCATAGACTCTTAGAACTAGAAAGCTGTAATTTGGCATGGTTATACATATTAATGACGCCGACAAAGTGGTGACGTACAATTTTGAAAAATATTTATTTTTAAGTTACCTCCCTCACCTACACGTGAAGTGGGGATGTAATTTTTTTTTCTTGTCTACCCCATTGTGGGGGGTGTCGTTAGATAGCAATTTCAAAAATATTGCGGGTTTGTGGAAACAGTTTTTGATTGAGGCATCCGTTTGTGAACTATTAAGCTTTAAAGTGCAACATTTTGTTACAGTCAAGTGTCCCTACCCCCCGCCCCCCCCTGTCAGCCAAATGGTTGTTTTTAGATAAATGAAAAAATTCACGGTAGTTGTATATATGACGAAGTAAAAAGGGAAACTATCACAGCTAAGTAGGCTTTAGAAGTTTACGAGTAACAGTCGACCAACTTAAAAAATGTACTTGGCGCAGTACAAATTCCTCATTGGGAACTACTTAAATAACATTGTCAGGTGTGCGAAACCGGTAGTATCTACATTTAAGTATATGAGCCATCGTTAAATAAATGTTCATTAAAGCCCTCTTCTCAGAGTCCTCATTATTGAGATGGGCTACGGAACCCTACACGACTTATTCGTTAACTGGACACTGCGCGTGGCCCAACACGCACTTGGCCGGTGTTTTTAACGCTCATAATTTTCAACGTACAGACGCCTGCACATCAACCTGTCCAAAACTGTAAAATTTCTTCAATGCATTTTCAACCATAAAGCTTTGACATAAAGTTCAAAGTCTATTCAGGAAATTTGACAGTTTGTGGTAGGTTGATGTGCAGGCGTGTGTACTTTTGAGCGATATAGATCGCTCAAGATAAATTAAGCAGATTTAAAACTATATCTGGCAATTTAAAAAAAAATTGATAGTATCATAGGTTTTTACTACATATTTTTTTTATAAATTTATTGGTTTTTGTCAGTATCCCAAATATATATTAATAGAGTAATTATTAACGGGATTCTTACCATATTTATTATGTGTGAGTATCCGATATTTAAGAATCCCGTTAATAATTACTCTATTGCAAGTGACCATGATAGTTTAAATAGTTACATTTAAATGTTTAATATATTTATAATTATTGCAACTTACACAAAGTATAGTTGGATTGAATTATAAATAGAAAAACGAGGCAACAATTCATTATAACTATAGATAACGTTGCAACAGCCAACTTTCCTTAAACAATGATTTAGTCGTTAACATATTTTGTCGTTGACATCGAAGTCGACGAGTTAACTTATAATAATTACAAACCTATACACCTACTTTCTGTAATTCGTAATTATTATCAATCCTGTAGCTATATACATATAGATACATATTCAATTTGTATTTTTTCCAATGTATTTGTTTATTAAAATAATTTTATTGAAGCGACATAATATCTAAAAGATAAGTATTATTATACATCGTTAAGTATAAATGCGCAAAATTACATAAGGAATTATAATAGATGGATAGATAATACTCTTATTGCAATCATACAAAAATTAACATTAAACGTAAAGCAAAATAAAATATTAACAAAAAGTGCACAATGCCCCATTGCGCAATATAACGCGATAGATGATAGCTCAGTTAAACTTTTAAGATTCCATTCTATGATAGATGACGTAATCACTTTTATCTGTAAACTATTAAAAACAATGTGCGAATGGAAACTGTACTGTACTAACAATGGAACGTGTTCAGCACAATGCTTCAGCTATACTATACTATACTATACTTATATTTACAGCATCATGATACTATACTAAACTTACAAAAACACAATGTTTAAAAAAATTTCCAAATTATTCGGCGGGCTGGTTAGAACCACGACGGCTCAATTGGAAGAGCACCTGACCCGGTATGTCAGAAGGGTGCAGGTTCAAATACTGTTTTCAACATTGTTTTTTTGTAATTTGTATCGCACCAAATTTGCGTTAAAATTAAATAAACAAAAAACAAAAAAAAAAAACATTTTATACTATACTTGCTTTTTAAAGCGGCGATTTTAACCATATTATTAAAAGTTACGATTCCACATTAATAAAACGCATTTGATACAGTCATTATGCTAAATGCTGAATAGACACAGTATTGTGTGTGTGACTGAATTGAAAAACTTTTCGAGTATACAACTATTATACGGACCGACTCTCGTGGGGTTTGGGACACAGGAACACTGAGGTATATAGGTTGTCTAAAAATTCATTTGTCCCGTACATTTTTAATTTCACTCAAAATGCGCGCTCTTTTAATTTTGCAGTGTGGAACGGATGGGGCTAGAATTAATAACGTGCATGGGAGCCCCTGTCTCGGATCCATTATTGAAATTTAGGTATTGTCTTACTTAGCCTAGAAACTAGCATAGCATATAGTTATAGCTCAATGCTAACTATGCTAGACGCGCGAGGGTTTCTGGGACCGTAAAGCTACAGTTATTTCGCCTCTTCACCCCGTAGTTTTACTTCAAACTGGAACATAGCAATACAAAACAAGCTGCTAGGTGGCAATTATTTGGGTATTAACCGCCTATGTGGTCTTGTGATCAAGACCATCGATCTCAGACCCAGAGGTCCCGGGTTCGATTCCCAGCAGGTACATGTTTGTGTACAAGGTTTGGTTGGTGGTAGGTCTTGTTTGTCCGCCCGGCCAGCTACCACCATCCCTCGTATAATGTTTTTTTGACAATTATTTTTATCGGAAGAGTCGTTGGCGCTAGATCGCGCGCTGTCACCTGGACGTTTCCGTGTATTGACAGTTCGCGGCGTAGGACGTTTGAGTCCGAAATCAATTGCCAAATAACATAGCAGTTTATTTAATAAAAAAGGCAATAAAATATAAAAAAGGTTGGTTGCCATCCATCCAGATATAATATGTTGTCAAACTCAATAACCTCGCGTCTCATGATGGGACGATGCGCCATCGAGCTCATCCATTTTCGTTCTCGTTCCGTGTAAGTAGGTACGTATGTGACGAAACACAAAAAGCCATTTAAGAGATACACTTAATTGGAAAGTGCGTACACGCCATTACCTTCTAACGACAAACCGTGAACTCGTGATGAGAGCACAAAGCGCTTGTGTGCAAACAAATGGCGATCTGAACTGTGCCACAATGTAACGAGACTGCAGAAGGTTCATACAAACGCGCTCGAGCAACGCACGCATAGACAACCTCTCGCGGACACCGAGAAGCCGCCCTCGGACTGTTCCGAGTGCCTTGTGTAGGTTTTGTTTACTATCCGCATTCATTCGATTACGTTTACGAAAACGAAAATTAGTATGGCAAAATGTTAACGCTTCTCGTATGTTGCCAGGAGGCTCTGCTTTAATGCCATACTAATTTTCGTCTTTGTTTACGTGATCGAATGTCAATTGAAACTCACACTAGGCACTCTGTTCCGAGATACGTGTCCGTGAAAGGGTGTATAGGGAAAAAAAATATGGGTGCGTTACTCGAGCGCGGTATGTGTGAAGCTCACCTTCTGTGTCTACTTATTTTGTGACTGTGCACTGTCCTGTGTTGGGCAGTGGCGCAACCTTTGCCACGGTGCGCTCACGAACGGTTTTTGAAACCTTTTTGTTTGGTTTCAATATGGAGCAAGTGGTGTATCACAGTGTGTCAAAACCCCCAATTATGCAATTAAATCATGAGAAGCCTACTAAGTTGAACCTTTTAAACGCCACAACATAAGTGCGACGCCATTTCTCGTATGCCTAACATTATTCAGAGTGCAACAGGAATAATGAGTCTATAAGTATGGCAATAATCAACAAATGCCACCGGTGGCGTACAAGGCCCACTATCAGTTGTCGATTATAGCCGACTGGTGTGGTCAAAAGGTGATCATCAAAGCCATGCGTACGTAGCACAGTGCGATCGCGCTACCGAACGTGATCTTTGCGACTTTTTTGTATGGTTTCAATGTGAAACAGACGATTAAATTTAATAATAAAGGAAAAAACAATCTCTTTATTTGCCTTTGTTATTCCAAAACGAGTACCTAAGCATTTTATGTTATTTAATGGGATGATAAACACACAGCACACAGGACAGCTAAATAAACTTGAGCGTCTCCAAAACCTGGCTATCCGCTTCATCTATGGCCTGCGTAAGTATGATCACGTGTCACACTTTCGTGCGGAGTTAAAGTGGCTCCCGATTCGTCATCGCCGAGATATGCACATTCTTTGCACCTTATTTAAAATCCTGAATGACATTAACTCTCCTTCCTATCTTCGTTCCCGGTTCCGCTATCTCCCTATCCCATCCCGTGGGCGGCGGTCGTGCGTCACTAAGGTGCTCGAACTGCCGACCAGCAATACCAACTTTTCCCTCCAGTCATTTACTGTGAAAGCCGCACAGCTATGGAATAGACTTCCCAAATCCATTCAAGATTGTCCTTCCATAACTTCATTCAAATTAAAGCTCAAAGAGCACTTTTTAAGACTACCGGTATAACATGATCATTATATTATGTTTTATTTATATTATACCATTATGTATTATTATTATATAAGTATTATTATTTGTAATTTTATTTATTTGTATGTTATTTATTTTTATTTATATCTGTTTTACATTTATTTAGGTTTAGGAAATAGTGTAGTTTTTTTTTTTTTTTTTTTTGTTGCACTTTGTGTCACCCTTGGTACATTTATCTCGCACACTCTCTGGGTTGACTGGAAGAGATCTCTTCTAGAGATAAGTCCACCTTTGCATTCAATGTCTCTGTTGTAATTTTTTTTTTGTTACTATGTTTCTGTGCAATAAAGAATACTAATGATATTAAAATTTTAGTTAAGCTTACCTGTTGACCTGCATAATTATGAAATACAGTCACTCTTATGACAGAGAAACAGAGCAGAAGCTGTGCGGTATCTATTATATTATAAAGCATTAAGTATGTTTTTTTCGTCTAGATACTTTTTAATAAAAAAAATATTTATTAATTTAATTTAATGTATATCCTGAGACGTTTCGAACCCATTCTATTTACTTTAAAAGAGCTATTCAAGTTTGTTTAACTGATTTTATGCGATTTGAAATCTAAGATTGTAAGATTAACTGTTTAGTCCTCTGTAGTTATTTTCAGATTCATTTAGATTGGCTTACTGCTTTAAAAGAATTAGAACTGCATCTTATCGCAGTTATCGTAAATTTTAATTATTGTAAGCCAGTATAAATACTCCGTGCTACTTCTTGTAATAAATTTTACAAGTACTTTGTGTAAAATAATTATTATTATTGGCAGTAGCAAATAAAATAAAATTATCATTGTTATTTGATTGTTTCTGCACCGCGTCTAGTGTGACGAAGGCTTTACCGCTATGCCTATCTATCAATGAGCGGCCAAGTCACCGAGTGACATGTGGCCGGCGCAAGTGGCCACCTGCATGAAGGCTGTATGACGTCACGCGCCCTACATACGAGATCGCGACTGATTAAGTCCGCACGATTCGAAGTTACACATTATTTTCTACGATCAAATTACGTACAAATTAGATGTGTTTTATTTAAACACGGTTTCTGTAAAGTGGCAGTATGCTTTATTGCATTTTTAACGATTTCAAAGTAGCATTACGATTTGTAAATATAATGTAAATTATTTAGCTATTAACATAATAATGGGTATGATCCCAAACAAGATTTCAAAGCATAATTCGAGTTCTTTTAGTTAAAAATAAAAAAGGAATTCAAAAAACAAGAGAAAGCCCTTGGCCTTTGGCTCACTACTATCAGCACGCCTATCCTCAACTATTATAATTTTAAATATAATTTTTATCTTTTTATTTAAATGTTATTTTTTGTAAATTTACAGAATTTATAATTTGTAACCGCCTCTGTGGTCTAGTGGTTAAGACCACCGTTTTAGACCCAGAGGTCCCGGGTTCGATTCCCAGTGGGGGGGTTCATGCTGGTGTACTCTGATTGGTTGGTAGGACTTGTTTGTCCGGCTGGCTAGCCACCACCATTTTATCTAAACATTGACACAACATTAATGCTTGTAGCATTGTTGTGTTCCGGCAGCTAGAGATAAGATAGCCAGTGCCTCAGTAGTTGAGGATCCCGGGTGAAGTGCGCTTCTACCATTGGCCTTATTATCACTTAACATCAAGTGATCTGAAGGTGCTGTGCTTACCCGTAAGATATTTAAAATAAATAACTTGCATGATAAGGTATTCAATTACATTCCAGTATAACTAATAGTTGGCATTAAGCGCAGTAGTGACAGTTGCATCTCAAAATCCAGCTGGTATGTGGACACCGGGCTAAGTGGTTTGGTGCTTGCAGCGGGTGTGGCGAAACGCGTTCCACATTCGTTGCCGGACTTGGGCAACATATTCCTTTTCGGTCAACTCTAATTCGGTGATTGGAACTTTAATGAACTGATTACACTTTATAAATGACACCACGAAGTAACTAGTTTTAATTTTTAATCCTTGTAGATGTCCTTTTAAGTTGAACTTAATTGGATATTAAAAGATAAACGTGTATAATTTATTTGCAATTAAATTAAATAGTCGTAATTGTTAGTATAGATCTGTGGTGGTAATAGTGAACCATAGGAACCTTCAGTGATCGACATATTGTCCTTTAATAGTTAAAAATAGGGTTCAGCAACTGATTTTAGTATGTAGCTACAATTAATTACAGACCCCCTGCTTCCGAGCTGTGGTGTTGTCCCTTAAAGTTTCAATGATAGTCCTTTTTTTTGATGTGTAACATCTTTCCGCTCGCTTTCTATATAAGCAATTGTGGGAATGATTTCGTGAAATGGGACGGAAGTATGTGTAACAGAATGTCGGGGTAGCGCGCAAGCGCGCGCCATTTTGTAAATTTAAAATCGATATTATGAACATGACATATTATTATTATATGTGACATGTTGTGTCAATTGATTATCAAAGGTAATTTTGATATGTCAAATGTTTTCTAATGAGTATTTACTGCATTTATTTTATAGTTATAAAATTATGTAACACCTGACCCATTTTTTTCAGAATATAATGTTAAAATGTCTTATTAAGGTGAGATGTCAAATGTTACACATCATATGCGACTATTGTATGGCTCGCTTTTTTTATATATTAAAAGGAGGCAAACGAGCAGGTGGGTCACCTGATGGAAAGTAATCACCACCGACCATGGACACCCGCAAAACCAAAGAAATTGCAGATGCGTTGCCGGCCTTGAGGAAGGAGTTGGATCTTGAGGTGGAAGTAGGAATTGGGAGGGCGCAGGGTGAGAGATGGGCCTAGTAAATTTTGTTTTGGCGACGAAAACTGTTTCTTATCTGATCCTTGATGTAAATGTTAAGGTATGACATATTATTATTATATCTTTTTTTTTTTTTTGTAACTTATGTCTATTACTGTTATTTTGTATTATCGAGTATTTATGTAATTGATCAAATTTTATTTTATTATTGCCGAGTTATTCTGTTTTTTAATTGTTTTTAATCTTATTTAGTGTAATCTTTAATTAATGTAATTGGTCTTTTTTTGGCACCGTTTTAATTAAAGTAAATAAATAAATAAATAAATAAATGACGCCTTAGTTCTTGACAGACTACTAGGTAGTTTAGTTCTTGACATTCAATAAAGCCTTATTGAGCTTTGGCTTACCGAGTAAGTATCTACCCTTGCTAAATTTGCATTAAGATGATGTCGCTGCGATTACGTCTACTTTCTCTACAACACACGCCTGCGCATTACACTAAAACTGTCACACAAACTGTCAAATCTCCTCAATAGACTTTGAACTTTATATACACTCGGCGTCAAAAAAATCGCACCTCTTAGAAAATCACTTTCAAATGTCATTTACTCTTGATATGCACATGCAGTCGCATTAATTATGATTTTATTTACAAGGTTACTTAATTAACTTAATAAAAAACATTACTTTTCATTATCAAATAAAACCTAATGCAACAAATAAAGTGTCACAAAAATTCGATGCAAATTTTGCTACCCGTGAGAGTTGCTAGTTGCGCTTCCTTTGTGGGTATAAAACGGTCAACACGGGTTCAATGTGGGTCATTCGCTATTCAACCGTTGAAGAGGACACACGCACAGATTTTGATGGATACCACAGCTGATAAAGCCGCTCAAGTGGTTGCACTACTGCAATCAGGGGTGCGGCAGTGTGATGTCGCCCGGCAACTGAACCTGAGCCGTTATTCCGTTCGAAGAGTGTACCAGCGCTTCATAGAGACCGGTGGCTATATCCGCAGACACGGTTCGGGTAGACGTCGCTGCACTTCGGAAAGAGACGACCGGTTCGTTGTGTCGAACTCTTTGAGAAATCGTTTCTCCAACGCTGTTGAGTTGCAACAGCAGCTCCAGGCAGTTCGCAGACGCACCGTAAGCGTATCTACGGTTAGAAGAAGATTGAAGGAGAAGAAGATAGCGGCCCACAGAGCTGCTACGGGTCCAAAATTGACTGCAGCGCATCGGCGAGCCCGCTTGCAGTTTGCTCGTGACCACGTCGATTGGACCCTTGAGCAGTGGAGAGCTGTTCTCTTCTCAGACGAGACGCGAGTGTGTCTTTTCTGCAACGACCGACGGAGAAGAGTATACCGGAGGCAGGGTGAACGTTTCGCCCAAGCCTGCATCCAGGAGACGGTGGAATATGGTGGCGGATCCTGCATGTTCTGGGGCGGTATGTCTGCTGCCGGCAAAACCGACCTTGTCTGCGTCTCCCGGACTGGAGGTGCTCGCGGACAAGGGTCGCTGACTGCTCGCCGCTATGTCACTGAGGTCCTGGAAGTGCATGTGGTCCCCTTTGCCGAATCTTTTGGCGAGGGGTTCACATTAATGCACGACAACGCTCGCGCTCACACTGCAGGCATCGTGAGCGACTTCTTGCAGAGGTCCCAAATCTCTGTGATGCAGTGGCCAGCGCGAAGTCCGGATCTGAATCCTATAGAGCACCTCTGGGACCATCTTAAACGTAAGGTTCGATCTCAGGATCCAGCTCCTTCGACTCTACAGGAGCTCCAAGACGCGGTGATTGAAGAATGGGGGCTTATCCCTCAAGAAGAGCTCCTGAAGTTGGTGAGGTCCATGAGGGACCGTATGGAAGCCGTGATCAGGGCAAGGGGGAGTAACACTAGATTTTAAGTTAATTTTAAGACACTTTTTGTACATTTTTCTTTGTAAATTATCTGTTGTTAATTAGGACTTAATTAAGGATTTTTATTATTTTATTAATTTTAATGTTGTTTGTATAATTATAATTAAACAGAAAGTTAAATTTAATTGTTTTTTGATACTCCTTTTTGTTACCTTTCTAATGATACCCAACACTATCCTCTACATAAGGTTTAAGAATTTTTAAAGATGATTTTTAAAAGGTGCGATTTTTTTGACGCCGAGTGTATATGTCTTATGGTTGAACAAAATAAATTTGACAGTTTTGGATAGGTTGACGAGCTGGTGTCTATACATTTTAAATCAAGCCGGCGCATCTGTATTACCAGCCTTAGTTGTACACAATGTGGCCAAGCTTTCTAGTTTTGACGATATATGGTAGACTATGTATATTGAGGATCTCGATCGCGCCTGGTCTGCAATTGCTAAGGTTAAGTAACTTTAGCAAAGGCCGGTCATCGAATGGGTAACCAAAAATTTATCATCACGAGCTCCTTAGTGTTTCGGAAGACAGCATGTAAAGCGGTTGGTCCGCGTGGTGATTTATGCCCGTTCTCCCTATCCACCCACAGGGAATGCTCGTGCCCCAGCAGTGGGGACATAAAATGAACTGGTGATGATAGATGACTATCTATATCGACATAAAGCAAAGTTTCTTCGGCATAAAAGATTGACTAACACACCATTTAATGTTAAAGTACCTGGATGACCGATGATTTTTTTTTTGGTTATTTTCTAAAATTGAAACCTTGCTAGATCGATTTATCGCCCCCAAAACCCCCTGCATACAAAATTTCATGAAAATCGTTGGAGCCGTTTCCGAGATTCTCGCTCGTTTAAAGGTATTAGATTTATCGCTGGACTTCAGCCAATTGAACATGTTATATAACCACACTAAAGTATGCGTAAGTTTAGCAATACGATGGATTTACTGCCGAATACTCTTCCTGTATTAGCCAAGATTTTATCGGTTGAATGTGGATTACTAAGAATTTGGAAGCTCATTTCTATGCAAGGCTATTGAAGTTACATTGCATAATGTTAAATATTTTTGTAATAAAAAATACTTAAAGGCCGCGTACCTTTCGGTTAGTAAGCAGTTCTATTGGTGAATTCGAGTCCCGATTTAAGTAGTAATAATGGTAAATGGTATTGACTTAATCACAACGCTTACCAAATGTGGGTTGTTGTTAAGAAACCCGGGCCATGCATCGAAAAATACGAAACACTACCCGACCTGGGAATTCAACCCAGTACCTCTCGGATATCGGACCGAACGCTTTGCTACTCGACCAATGAGGCATCCAATTTAAGCGTTTTTAAAGTTTTTGATCATATATATGAAATATTTATGTAAGACAGTAAAAAAAACCAACTAATAACTACAACTAGTAACTACATTAAAAAAAAATAAGTATCCTATATGTTGGTCTGGGTCTGTATATGAGGAAAGTTTCATTAAAATCCATTCAGTAGTTTTTACGTGAAAGAGTAACAAACATCCATCCATACTTACAAACTTTCGCGTTTATAATATTAGTAGGATTTCTATCCGATTTTTGTTAAAAAAGTTCAATATTGACTCAACGTCTGTCGGTTTACAAAAAGTCATTCCTATCTATCGCTATGCGTGTTGTAAAATATAATTCCAACATTCTTAAAGGCAAAATAGCAGACCACACTTAACGCAAATAGAAAAACCAATTTTATGGCAGGCACATCATTCATTTCCCTTTCTATCTCCATACGCGTAAATGAGATAGACACCTCGTAAAATGATTGACACGATGCCCTCGCGAACGTAATGCAAACTGTTATTATGCTTGATATCTCCATCTCGCTGTACGCAAGTTTTTACCTCAGGATATTATGTAGAGCTAGTAATCTACAAGAGTTGAACAAAAAATATTTATGACACATGGACTAAAAACATACAGGAATATATTAGTTTAATTGGCTCATATATTGCAAACATTGGAATTAAAAAATTTAATTAACTAAAATGATTGTATAAAATGTGTTTTTACAACTAATTGTTACCTGTTTGCCGTACTTATTTAATGATGCTTGACCTTAACATGTGTACATGCTTATTATGCTAATTAAATATGAATATATAACGCCTCGGTGGCCAATCGGCAGAGCGCTCAGCCCGATAGTTGAATTCCCAGGTCGTGCAAAATGTATTTCGCATTTTTCGTCACCAACTCGCATTTGGCACTCGATGACTTGATTACAATGATGGAGGCCTTTGCCCAGCAGTGGGACAATTTAGGCTGTTTACTTGCTTACTTAAAATTTATGTAAAATAAATATTGTATGAATATATTTTATTGCAAGAAATAGATATGGCAATCCTAATTACAAAACGGAATTTTAGTTCCTTGTCTGATATATAAATATGAGACAGTGGGAGTAATTCATCATCATCATCATCTCAGCCAAAAGACTAATGTCTACTGTTGGATAATTGGATAATGGTCTCCCGCAAGGATCTTCACAACGACTGGTTTTGTGGAAGTAAGTTAAGTCAAGTCAAGTGAGGAGCTCGATGGCGCAGTGGTTAACGCGCCTGGTCTGCGAGTGCTGAGGTTAAGCAACTTTCGCAAAGGCCGGTCATCAGATATGATGACCACAAATGTATTATCTCAAGCTCCTCCGTGCTTCGGAAGGCACGTTAAGCCGTTGGTCCCGGCACTAGCAGTCGTTAAAACCACCGCAACGCACTGGGCCCGCGCGCGTGGTGGTTTATAGCCCGTTCTCCTTATCTATCCCTAGGGAAGGCTCGTGCCCCAGCAGTGGGATATCAATGATGGTGATGATGATGATGATGATGAAGTCAAAAATAATTTTATTACCATGACTAGCAATAAAATAACAGAGCTCCATATAAATGCTTATAACATTAATTTATATTATCCAGTTCTCTTTTTGTTATATTTATCTCATTTCCAATTGATTCTTTTGTAAATAACTTATATTAGTAAACGAGTAAAATACAAATAAAAATAAAATACTGTCCTGTCTAATCGGCCTTATGGTGCGCACAGTAAAACTCTTTGTAAATTCACATCATAAATGGTGCGGTTATTGTTTTAAATCTAAGAAACATCGCGCGTCCACAAAATACAAACTATTTCATGTCGAGATTGTATCTAGGCGGCTGTCGTTTTTGTCTTGTCGTCTATTAGGCGACGAAAGATAGCTTTTTAACAAGTTATTTTCTAATTAATGATATGACTATGTTACGCCTGTTTCCTAAGTAGGCTAGGTAGGCTGTTGTATTCCGGCAGCTAGAGATAAGATACCCAGTGTCTCAATGGTTGAAGATACCGGGTGACGTGCGCTTCCACCTCGGCCTTATTATAACTTAACATCAGGTGAGTATTATATAAAAATTATTGCTGTTCGTTTGTCTCGCTAAAACTCGAGAATATTCGAAACTCGATAAGTAACGGAAAATACAAAAAACGACAATTTAATTTTCCAATACAAAATTATTTGTTTAGTTTCGTTGTCATGGAAACTGTCAAAGTGGCACGAAGTCCGCCAGGTCAATTAGTAAAGAATAAAAATAGGCAGATAGAAACGACAGATTTTCACATGCTACGATCCATTATGTTTCTTCTACTTCTGATCGTATATCAATGTTTTAAGGCACACTAGCCTGCACGATTTAGCACGGTAGGGTATGGCCTGATCTCACGTGTTAGAAGTGACATTTTCAGGTCTTCATTGGTTGAGAGTTCTGTAAAAAGTGCGCTTTCATCTGCCATAACAGAATCTTTCTCATTGCACTTTGTGAGTCGTTGATGTCTTTTACATGTAGAGTGGACAAAGCGCATGTAGTGTATATTATGATATTATTTAATGTTTAGTATGAAGAGTGAAGAGTTATCGCTTGGATTACAATAGGTCGTAGTGTGGGTGGGTTTACGTTCCTCCTGAGGCAAGTCGTCTTTTAAGAAGTTGTTCAAATTAGATATAAATATAGATTGTGAAATTACAATTACAAAATAGTAAGTAAAAATTTTTTCAAGAATATGTAGCTCATAGTTGTATGGTCTAGATAAAGTGCATATTTATTATTTTTGTTTTATTTTACAATGTAAATAATTAAATAGTTTGGCATTGATTTCACCTCATTGGTTGCTGAGGAATTTTATCTCCAACTGACTGAACATAACACATTGATTACTTCATTACTGATTTAAAGACGAACATAAATGAGATAAAATGTTTTAACAAATTACAAAAACACAAATGTTGAAAAAAATTCCACAATTTGTTTCGCAACAAAATTTGCGTTAAAATTATATAAACAAAACAAAAACATTTTATAAATAGCTTGTCCACTTTTTAACTGAACTTTAGTATTCGTAAAAATATTATGATCGGATGTTAATGACGGTAGTTGTTGACATTGAATGGGCGCCTTTGGCTTTCAAAGTAAAAGTAAATAGTGTTGAATAATTTCGGCGGGCTGGTTGAAGCCACGATAGCTCAATTGGGAGAGCACCTGACCCGGCATGTCAGAAGGGTGCAGGTTCAAATCCTGCTCGTGGAAATTTTTCAACAATAATGAGATTGTAAAAACTGCCTAGATGGACTTAGGACAAGCCACACTAAGTGCAATAAATGTATATCCTCCGTTAGGAATTGAACCCGGAATTCAATGTCTAAAATTAGGTAGAGGCGACTCGCCTCAGGCGAGAGACTCATTTGAAAACATAATTAAATACGATATATAATTAATAATTCCGTCGGCCGGTTGGGCGTCCTAGGTATCGCTGGAAGGATGAAGTTGTGAAAGACCTACAAGGCCTCCAGATCAACTAGTGGTCTGTGAGGGTAAAAAGTAGGGATGATTGGCGTCTTGTTGTGTCGGAGGCCAAGAACCACTGTGGGTCACTGAGCCAGCCAGGAGTAAGTAAGTATGATTGATAATAACTTATTTAAGTTTTATTTTATTTAATTACTCGTTTAAATACATAGTTAATGTTTATTGTTTTACGATGTCATTGTACAATATGGGAAAAAGAAAGGTATGACTCATATTTTATTTAAAACTATAAAAGACGCTCAAAAAAATTAAGTTTAAGCATGGCGTGCTAATTTTGTAATAAGTACTCATTTGAGGACAACAAACAACTACTAAACAGAAGATGTTCAAATCGAGGTGTGCGAACCGACTAGTGTTAATTGTGAGGTTTTTGCGTCAACAAAAACGGTGTCCGCAGAGGCGTAACGTAGGCTGCGGGCCGCGGTGACGTCACCGACGCCTTAAGGCTTCACTTCGGAGGTTTGTTATACGTAGCACGTAGGTGTATTTCGGATTAAAGGACGTTCGCAGTCTCATGGGAAACACCGAAACCTGGCTTGAATGAATGAAATGTTAAAAGCGGTCTTATGCAGGAATGTGAAATATATATATATATATATATTTTTTAAATCTATATACTAAAATACGTAAGAGAAAACTTCGTGCCTGTTTTTAGGTACATTGCGCGCAAGCAGGAGTTTAAGATTTGATATTGTTAAAGTTTATACAGAGATGGAGCTCCGAAGGATAAAACGTATGTATTACAAATATGTGTTACAATATTTTTTTTATGAAACCACCAAGACCTCTAGGACGACCAGTTATTATTAATGCGCTATCAACACATTAGTAATAGTGTTGTTATCTCATCCAGAAAAACTAATACGCCTTTTTATAGGTATGGGTTCACTTCAGTAGTCTATCGGAGCTATAGGGTGGGGATCAAACCACGATTTTCCGCATTCAACCCGAGCGTACACTCTGACCCGAGCATCTATCCGTTTGGCTACTGACGCTTCGGAAATATTTAAAAAAGTAAGTGAAGTAGCCTATAATCCGTTCCACTGCTGGACAAAGGCCTACATCATTGATAACAAGTCATCACGACAATTGATGGGTTATTGCCTTAATCACCATGCTTGCTAAATGCGGGTTGGTGATCACAAACCCGAGCATGTATTGAAAAATTTAAAACTCACTTTGCTCGACCTGGGAATTGAACCCGGGACCTACGGGTATCGGACCGAGCGCTAGGTGCGCAAGCCACGCAAGAAGTTATTTATTATTTTTTATATTAATTATTTATTTTATTGTTAATAGGAGGCAAACGAGCTGGCGAGTCACCTGATGGAAAGTAATCAGCGCCGCCCATGGATACCAGCACAACCAAAGTAATCGCAGATGCGTTGCCGGCCTTGAGGAAGGAGTAGGATTTGGGAGGGAGGAGGGGTGAGAGATGGGCCGTATATTATATCGTATATATTTAATTGAATTTTATTTGGTGGCTCGTACTATAGTTACTTTGATAGGAACATTGACTTCCAAAACACAGGATTAACCAGTTTGACAGATAACAGATCATGTTTATCCTTTTGAAAACAAGCTATTCAATAGGTGTACCTTAAAGGGGTTCCATTAAAATGATTAAGTACTTTTTCTATTTTTCTTAACCTAACCACTATTACAATAGTTACAATATATATAGGTACTTTTTCATCTTATTTTTTTCAGTAATGGAGTAGGAAGTAGAATCGAGAAAGCGAGATCACCAAAGAGGATGTCGAAATGGCAAAGTGGACGCGATTAAGTAGCAAGGCAGAACCTGGTGCTAAGCCGGGGTGTTAAGTTTGGCTGGAAGAAATCTCTTTTAAAGATGAGCTCACCTTTATCTAATTACGTCTTATGTAACGTCTGTTTTAACTTATTTTTGGCATCACGCACTAGTGCGTGCGTCCTACTAGATTCTTCGAGGGGTCCGGATTTGATCGGTTGGTCCCAGCTGTTGTTTTAATATGACAGGAAGTCATTAAAACTCACCAGCTCACATTCTTCATCACCATCATCATCATACCCAGCCCGTATTACTGCTGGACATAAGTCTCTCCCGACCCAATGCATGCCACTAGCACTCATTGATCTAGAGAGATTGATCAAACGGGTGGAAATTTTTCATAGTGAACGTTAAATCCCTAAATTAACGTTAAATTTAGTTAGTTAAACGAACTTTTTTTTATTGACTGTCACTAAGATTAATGAAAATCAGCTTAGTGGTTTAAAATAAATAAGCTTGTAAGTTTTTAGAATACTAAAATAAAAAATGGCTAAAAGGGCATTATCAAATATCACTGACCTTATTTTGAAAAAAAAAACTAACCACCACTAACCAGATTTATTAAGATAAATGTTTTATCGCAATCAGTAACAGGTTATATCTATTATTTCTGATAGACACTATAAATTACAACCAATAGTGTGCAAATTAACAGAACAGGCTATAAAAAACGAATATATATATATATATATATGTATAAATTACCACAATATTCAATGTACCTGTTTTCAATTGTTTTTGCTTAACTGTAAAATATACAGTTTTATTTTCACACTGTATATTTGGAATGTACACACGCCTGCACATCAACCTACCCAAAACTGTCAAATTTTTTCAATACATTGTCAACATTAAGCCATAAACATAAAGTTCAAAGTCTATTGAGGAAATTTGACAGTTTGTGGAAGGTTGATGTGCAGGCGTCTGTACTTCTTATAATAAATGTTATGTACCTACTTAAAGTTAGAGTAGCAAGCACTTAATCTGAACAGATGATTATTTGTTTATTTAAACTTAAAGAGTCATGCATAAGTGCGTCAGTGAATGCATAATTTTACTTAGTTAATATGGTGGTTTAATTATTCCTAAAGGGAGGCAGTTACTCACACATCACACGATTAATTTATGCAAAAAAGAATTGTTTGTCAGTTTACTATTTTAAAAAGTTTTTAATCTAGTTGAAACTTACCCAATAAAAAGGTCTTCGGCTCACCGGTGATAGTAACTAAAAACAAAATGAACAACACTAGCAACACTGATCACTAACCGAGATCTAAACCAATGGCTCAATGAAACTAATACACTCTCCTTGGTCACTTAAAAAACTAACACGTCCATACACTGTGCGCCTTCCCCACGATACTGATAAAAAATTAAAAAGTTGATTTAACACAGCACTATATTGGCGCGCAGTTTGACAGCAAAAACAAAATGGCGCTAAGCAGCCGCTCTCCTCAAGATCTCGAGGTTGACTGAATGATTTAAATTGGCGAGTGAGAGAGCCTATTACGTAGTCGAAAGCCTTAACTGCAAATAATAATTCGTAGGAGGCCGTTGTGTACAAGGAAAACAACTTGTTTCTTTTTTAAATAAAATATTCAGTAACTTCTGATAAAATAAAATGGCGAATAATACTTATGTCATCTTAATTTTATTTTACTTTACTTTTTATCATTACACATGTTAAATTGTTTCCTAAGTAAAAGATAAATCTATAATTGAAACTAAGTCAACATAACCAATTTATTAGGTACATACTATAATTTACGTTACAAGGACTAGCTATCTCAAGGTTAAAACAGTTATAGGTTTCTTGAAATACAAAAATAACTCTGTTAAAAATGGCTCTTGCAATCTCCCAATATTTTTTTTATACAGTGTTATTCTTTTTTTTATAGTACTTACTCCTTTTTTTACCCTTCCCTTTATTTGCTACCCACTAAAACAGATAATTTAAAAAAACTTGGTTAAATTTTTAATTTTTCAGACTATTAAAAATATTTTATCATATGCTGAATGGAAGGCAATAACAGAATTAGTCTGTGAATAAGCAGGTGTAGCAAAAGCTTGGGAATCGTCGATACGATAAAGCAGGTCAGGATTTATTTCAAATTGAACTCTATTTCCCTGGAATAAGAACCGAGAGAGTCGAGCTTAAAGGCAGAGCTTTGATTTTACTTAATCAATCTTTTAGGTGCGGCTTCACGACAAAATGTTGCCAATGATGAAGAAATGGAATGAAGTACGGGTTGGTTATGAATACTTATAAGCTACAAATTTTATTAATATTTTTAATTTACTTAATTTTTAAATAAAATTACATACTAAAATAAAAACGTTAAATTCGGTATTCCATACACAAACAAGTAAAAATTTATCAATTTAAAAATCAATTGTAATGTAATATTCTATACTTAACAAACACAAAGAAATCTTACTCTGCAAGCCAAAAGAGCCATATTCAATGTCGGCAACTACGTAGAATTTTTTCAACCCTCTGTCTTTTTTCGAATTGTAATTTGTTTGCAACAATATTTGCGTAAAATTATATTCAGGTACTTAACCATAACAAATCTTACTCGAAAACTTGAAACTTTTTACAAATTTCAGCGTTTGCTTATTATAAGTTTGAAAAGAATTGTACTTTGCAGTTTGTACTTAAGTATCTATGGGGTGTTCGGCGCGTTTGCTAAGGTTAAGCAACTCTCGCAAAGGCCGGTCATCGGATGGGAGACCAAAAATGTATCATCTCTCGCTCCTCCGGGATTTGAAACGCACGTAAAGCCGTTGGTCCCGGCTGCATTAGCAGTCGTTAACAGCCACCGCACCGCACTGTGGCTTATATATGGTCCGTTCTCCCTATCCATCCATAGGGAAGGCTCGTGCCCCAGCAGTGGGAACATAAAATGAGCTGGTGACGTAATAGTTTATCGAAATGTATAGCTAAGTCTGAAACTAAAAGCCTCAGGTAGGCATATTTATTGCCTAAACCTTACCGCTCGGGCACGACCACTAGCGTATTGCGACTCGGCGAGCGGATTTCTAGTTCATTGCGTTCTTTCTATCATCATATGCCGTAGAACAACGAGCAATGAGCTAACTAAAAAGAAATCGCTTTTCTTCGCAGTCTGTTAACATACTGAAGAGGGCTTGTATATGTAATAGGGACACCATTAGTGTTATGCGTGGCGGTAGTTGGCAAAATAATGTGACGGTGGATGATGACTCTGCCGCACAAACGGAGGCGCAACATTGCGACACAGCAGTCAGCCCGTGACCCTATGCCGTGACCACGGCCGGTGTAACTCGGTCGAAACGTCGGGTATGAAAAAGGTATGAAACATTGTACCAATTAGTTTGCGTTAATCCCCGTTTACACTCTTGTTAACTACGGAACGCGAAAGTGTATTGAGCTCCGCGTCGCAAGACGCTCGTGCTCATGCCTGAGGTCTTAGGCGCTCCGCAGGCGGTGCATCTTTGAGTTCAATATTGCGGCAACATGTAACTAGCAACTAGCTTTTTCCATATACGCTGCACCAGTTGTCCTTGCGTCTGGACTCCATTTCCACTTAACATCAGGTGGAGTGGAGTCATTTGTCGAGCTACGTATAAAAAAAATAATATATATATTACATAAAGAAACTGCGTAGACATTGCAGCTCTAGTTCTGAGTTTCGATGATTGACGACAGTTTTTAGTTGCTACAATAAAATCATTTTTTATATCTTACGGGTAACTACTTGGCCTTCATCTCACCTGTTAATTGATGATAAGGCTGAAGGTAGAAGCGCACTTCAACCAGAACCTCATCTACTAAGGCACTGGCTATCTTATCTCTAGCTGCCGGAACACAACAATGCTACAAACGTTGATGCTATGGCGACTTAAATATAAAGATGGTGATAGCTAGCCAGGTGGGCAAACAAGCCCTACCACCAACCAAGTCGAGTTGACAAATATGTATTGTATCCCCCACTGGAAATCGAACCCGGGACCTCTGAGTCTAAACCGGTAGTCTTAACCACTAGACCATAGAGGCGATTAAAACTGTTAAATTTGTATTAATTGTGTCAAGTTCCTAGCCTCCCAAACTGTCAAACACTGACTGTTGACTATGGATTTGAAACCTTGATTTAGAATAGCGGCAACCATAAACTGTTGCTGGAACCTTTAATGAAAAATATCAGGTAACAAAAAAAATAGTCATTGCAAGACATCCCGTTAATAATATTATTCTAATGCCAAGTGACCATGATACACTTTTTTCACTCAGCCTGTGACCACGGCCGGTCTAACACTGTATTATACTTACTATAACTACTTGCGTTAATCCCCGTTTAAATTCTTTGATAGTGACATATTAGTTATAAAGTTATATCTTTGACGAACACTTTTAAAAAGTTGATAGTTTCTTCAACTTTATTGATAGTTTCTTCAACTTAGTTGATAGTTTCTTCAACTGAGTTGATAGTCGCGTTAACTAAAGTTGCTCTTGACTGTGGAGCGCCTTAGTAGATGCGTAGGAGTAGCGATGACATAATCCTCGACGCAGGTTGCATGTTGCTTATCTAACCGGTATAGTCTTCAAAGATAAACGCGATTGCTATTGGCTACCCACGGAATTCTGAAAATGGACCGCGAAAACACTGTCTTTTGAGTTCTGAGTAAAGCGCTGACACTGCCCACATTTCCGGGACAGGGCTATGAGTTGTTCGTTTCAGTGCTCCCGTTAGGGTCGTGCCATTCGTCACCGTCATATCAGGGAAATCGGTATCAGTGTAGTATGTTTCGGTGGCTGATACGCATACAACCCGATGTTCTGATGTTTTGACGACCTCCTTGGTCGAGTGGTTTGTACACCGGTTTTCATGGTGTCGCCTCACGGCACGCCTCGCGGTTTTCATCTCTGAGGTCCCAGGTACGATCCCCCGGTCGGATCAATTTAGAAATTATTGTTTTTTTTAATTGTGTTTTCTATGTATAACAAGTATGTATTTAAGTATTTTAAGTATGTTTATCCGTTGTCTAGTAACCATTTAACGAGTTTCATAACGAAGCTTCTCTTGGGCTAGATAATTGGTGTAAGTGTAGGAAGGTTTATTTATTTATTTATTTCTTGTTTAACACAGAAGAGTTGGCAATGATTGCAATAGTTCTATCAACCTTTCTTTGTTCATGTTGCACTTGCAAAAATGTCGTCCAGTCCACGTAGATAAAAATCGGATAGCACTGTCAGAGCGTCCGTGCGTCTGACTTTGCTCCGGATCACTGACATGACGGTCCGGATCCTCCTGATACTGAGAGGTGTGAACCAGGTCGCACAAATCGTATGTAACCGACTATTATTAGTCTGTGCCGTGTTCCGTAGGGGCCGGGAACTAGGAAATGTGTGGACAGCGCTTACTGCTTAGTACTGAGTTGCGAATTTTATACGTTTACTGCTGGGCTATACCTAGGCTATGCATTGGCAAATCCGAAACTCACTTTGCCCGACCAGGAATTGACACTCGGCCACCGAGGCGTTACATATTTTTTTAATTTTTTTTTTAATTTAATTTTATTTTAATTAAAACGGTTACATAACCAATTACAATAATTAAATATATTAAAATTTAATCAAATGAAGGGTTTATTATGAACTAGGTACATTAACTTATATGCATCTTCTCACAAAACCACAAGCACTCAAGCAAGATTCCCTTCCATCCGTCCGCAAACAAATCACAATCGGGCTACTGTCCAGGAGAGCGTTCAGCGCAGCCAAGGAACGCGGGATAGGATGATGATGTGATGATTACTATAAATATGCTTTAATAGTAATTCAGAAAAAGGAACTTGAATTTACTGTAGGCATGTAGAATAATCTCTCTTCTGTGATGTAGGTAACTAACAGTCTACATAAAATTAATTTGAGGAATTAAAGATATCTCCGTAAATAGTAACTAAATGAGACATAAAATAAAAAATTGTTAGCAATAACTTGATATTCTTATTATATTACAATAAATTTATATTACATTATAAACCAGCCGGTTTAATATGAGTAACGCCATCTATTGGCTGACCTGTATATCAATCCGTGACATCTATCGCTTATTTCGTAAAGCACTTCTAAAACTACTACCATCTGTTGAGTTCCCCTTAAAACCACTGCATAATATAACGCTACCAATTTAGGAAGGTATTTAGAGATTTTTTGTTTTGTTGGCTATTGTACGCAGTCCTATTTTAGATTTTACCTATAATTTTACATAGTAGGCATGTGTTATTAAGTTGTTAACGCTTTGACATTAGGTCTGATCTGTTTTTATTCTTATAATATGACCTTTTTGACCTTCTTAATAAATAATAATAGCAATATAAAGCGAAGTGATGATAAGTGCAATAAAATAGTTAATAAAAGTATTATTGATATTGTGAAAAGTAGGCTAATTAAATAAAAGTTGTTAATTTTTACACTAGTTATTTGATGTGTTAATTACTAATCTCTTTAAAATAGTTATTAAATCTGTACAACTGTTGTGCTTTGAGAATCTTCTAAATACTGATTACTATTAAATCTTTACACATTGTGTTCACTAAATTCAGATTTTTTTATATTTAAATCTTTAATGTTATTAAAATAATAATGTCATTTGTGAAATGCTGTTTTGATGCTGGAGAAGGGCATGATTTTCTGGACACTTTTGTCCAAAAATGTACGGATCCGGGATGTAAGTACAAAATCATTATTGTATTTTTTCTCCAATTAAAACAAGTCGTTACAAAACAAATCGTAATGTAGTGTAGTTGGCATTCATTCAAATGCAATTACATTTTAGAGTTTTTCGTATTACATTTCGTACATTGGCTTGTGACATTATTGATTTTTATCTTGAATCTACCGCCGAAAAGAACAGTTCCGGCTGCGTTTCAATTTTAATGATTTTTGAACTAGTTTGTTACGGCGTTACAAAATAAATGAATAAAAATAATAAACTTTCTTAATTTTATCAAATTAGTAATAATTGTTACGAAAATGGAATGACCTTGTGGCCTAAAAATTTACTTTATTTTTCTTATGAATGTGACTGAACGAACGCCTCGGAACGCAACGATAAATGGTTGATTGTTGACTCTCACGATGAGTAATGTTTCTGTTTAATTTCTAGCTGTTATTCTTTTATTATAACAGCTTTTAAATAAAGTGTACAAGCTAAAATGGCACATGGTATGTTATAGAAGCATTTTTTTCTTTAAGTTGACGATTAATTTCGCAAAATAATGTTTACAAGTTTTCGATTTTGACGTATGGAATGGTATTCTTCGTGGCGCCATTTTGACAAGGCTGTCACTCAGTCAGCATTTTGGAGGTTTTGTCGCGTTTAAATTCGCATTATTTTCACTATTGTTACTTTATTAAAAACAGAAACATGAGATAAAGCATTTTCATATCGTAATAGTAACTTTTACTTTGTGACCGTGTAGTAATTAAAAGTGAATCATACCAAATCAAATTGTGATCAACACAACAGCAACATGACTACAACCACTGTCCAAAGTCAAACAAAAACCAGCACCGCGACTCCAGCTAAACCGCAAAAGAACTATGGAAAGATTGTATTGACTCTACATAACTGCCTTCTTCCTGAATCAACTTTCAAAGAAACACCATCACAGGTAGACGGCCTTGACATTGAGACAGAGGCTGACTTACGTATCTTAGGGTGTGAACTGATCCAAACTGCTGGAATCCTGCTTAAACTCCCGCAGGTAGCTATGGCTACTGGCCAGATATATTTGCAAAGATTCTACTATTCAAAGTCCTTTGTCAGATACCCCATGGAAGCTATGGCCATGGGTAGCATTTACTTAGCATCTAAAGTTGAAGAAAAACCATGTAGAATAAGAGACGTCATTAATGTGTTCCATCACATTAAACAAGTAAGAGCTCAGAGAACAATAGCACCACTGATAGTAGACCAAAACTACATCGAATTAAAAAACCAAGTCATCAAAGCAGAAAGGCGTATTTTGAAAGAACTGGGATTCTGTGTACATGTCAAACATCCCCACAAACTCATAGTTGTCTATCTACAACTTCTACAATATGAGAAGAATCGTCAGCTCATGCAAATGGCATGGAATTATATGAATGATGCATTACGGACAGATGTATTCATGAGGTTTCCACCAGAAACTATTGCTTGTGCATGTATCTATTTAACTGCGCGTAAGATTGGGTTACCGCTTCCTAACAATCCTCATTGGTACCTATTGTTTAAAGTTACTGAAGAAGATATTAGAGAAGTGTGTACAAAAATATTACAACTTTACAAAAGAACAAAAGTTAATCCTGAAGAGTTGGACTGCAAAGTTGATGCATTACGCAAGGTATATCAAGCTAATAAGATCACACAAAGTCAGAAAGAGCAAGAGTTAGCAAAAACGAATGAAAAAAAGTCTGAATCCCCTGCAGCATCTACATCTAAAGATACTAGAAGAGATTCAAAGAAGGAGAAGTCTCCCAAAACTCCTCCTTTGTCATCGAAGTACCACAGTAGCAGCCATAAGTCTAAAAAAGAAAGACGGTCTCGATCTCCGTATGACCGGAAGCGTGAGTACTCAAGCAAACGCCATAAAAGCCGCTCTAGAGATCGTGAAGTGGACCGCTTGAGAGAACGAAGATCTGACGACAAACGTGGCCGTGGGTTGTCTAGAAAATATGATGATTATGATCGTTCTAAGTCAAATAGGGATGGCAGGGATGATAAGAGGAAACATTAATGTAATTTTATTATAAGAAATACATAATATTACTGAATAGTTTGCTTTTATTGTATTTTCCTGTCCTGTATGTTTATTGGTTTATTAAATGAATTTGGAAATATACAATGTAACTAACATTAGTGTGAATTTGAATGGAATTAATTTAAATTTAATTAACTGTGCTTTAATTGATTTGACAATTCAGTTTACAACAAATCAAAGATAACATCTATGTGTGCGAAAACATAACAGTGATTTAATTTAAGTTTCACTATGAGGATGCTTAACATTAACATGTCCAAAAGATGAAATAATAAGTGATACAAATTTATTGTTTTACCAACTGGACACACATGTATCCGGTCTCTTGTGTCGAGTTAGTGAAGAACCCGTTTTTTGGAGCGACAAAACTTTTTTGATTACCCTAGTGCTACAAAATCATTGAGCATAAGAATTAATTATTTAAATAATAAAGCATATATTATTTATTTAAATTTGAATTGCCCATTACACTTATTTTGTGATACTTGAACTTAATAAATAAAATGTAGAAGTTCATATATATGTTTTACTGCAATGTTATAGTTTACTTATTTTCTATTTATTTGTCTTGTTTTCTTTGACATCAGTAACTTAAAATGTAATTAGTCAGACTGTCTGTTACATGGGTCTAGATTAGAGATGAAACGGATATCCGGTAACTATCCGGCCGGATATCGGATAGTAATTCAGTATCCGGCCGAATTCCGGATAGTAAGATTTAAAAAAATCTCATTATTTTACACAAGGCAAATCATACCACAATTAGTTATGGACACCATTTATTTTTATAATCGCACGTCAAAAATGTTTGTTTTATTAATTAGCTTAGTACTCAAAATTAACAAGTGGCAAATTGTGGAGAATTAATACCAAATCAAATTTTTTTTTTATAAGGGCTGAATAGCCGGATCTTTGGCGCTCCGGCCTCGTAGCTTGCCGAATATTCAGTATCCAGTATCCGGCCAAACCACTATCTGTTTCAACACTAGTCTAGATAGAGATCTATAAGTTTTTTTAGTTTTGATATCACATGCTGCCTACCTTTGTTACTCTCATGATACTCATGATGTAAGGTTCCTCTAGCAGTAGTGATGGAATATCCTCAGAGAGAGTAACTTGAGGGGGGGGGAGCATCACACAAGCGTACCTACTACATTCTCTGAGGCGTTCGTATAGGAATCGTTGAATATTTCAAAAGAGTCTTTCATGCCTTAATTTAAAGGCTCGATTAATTATAAATGTCACGTCGTGTTGCTCTTAAAATTTCCATTTCAGAGATCAGACGGTTCAGAAACTTCACGCGGTATTTATAGATCAGTGTCGTGTCGCCCGCGTAACCTTTCGGTTGGACTGGTTACGCCCTTCGTCGTAATTAAATCTTTAAATAATAAATTAATTTCAACCTTATCTCAATGTTTTTATATCAATAGTAACATTATTGATTATGCAGTCAGATCACAATAGAATAATAATGTATGTAAGAATATGATATCGGCGGAACTTTCCATATTAAAATTAAAAGTACAAAATTAGGTATTTTTGTATTTAAGAAGTTTTGATGTCTTGGCTGTGTGACGTGTGCTTACTGGTTCAGTGATCGTGTTTCTGTTAGTGCAACGCACTCAAAAGGAAAATAAAGAAATATAATATGGCTGTCTTAACTATGTTCTTTTTAGGGTTCCGTAGTCAACAAGGAACCCTTATAGTTTCGCCATGTCCGTCTATCTGTCTAACTGTCTGTCCCCAGCCTAGCTCATAGACTCTTAGTACTAGTCTTAGTTAGATCTCACTATCCATCCATAGGGAAGGCTCACACCCTAACCCTAGCAGTAGGAGGAGACATAATATGAGGAGGTGATGATGCTGATGATGATGATGATGATTATCGCCTTTATAGCGTAACCGGACTAAAGATCTGTATTCCATTATGTATGTGCCATCATGAGTTTTTTGTTAGGTTCGTATAAATGCTTTTTATTATTAGGTACTGTAGATACTCCATCAATAATTGCAAGAACAAATTCCATGTAGATAATGTGAGACCCTCTTTATCAACGATACTTCAGATTAACCCACTTATCTGAATAATTGCAACCTTATAAGCGATATACTTTGATCTTACGTACCATGCACGTAAAAAAATTATTCAAAGCAAGGTAAAGCAAATTATTCTGTTAAAAATTTAAGGGGTACTTATGTAAACATTTCAATTTGATATGGTATCCATGAGTTTGAATAAAACTGGGATCTTTTGAAACAGTGTGTAGGTAGTGGGTTTAGCATTAAGGTACTACCTTAGGTAGGTATTACCCTATTTGCAAAGAAACCTTTGTATAATACTTTTTGTTTTACTAGCTATATGTCAGACTCTTGGGAAATCATACAAGCACCCACCTATACCGTAAATTTAATCGTTTTAGCTACAAAGGTATTAGCAGTAACCTAATTAGATTTTTAACCTATCTAAATTAGTAAGCTATTTCAATTTGATGTAGCGGCTAGCGCGTTCTAGACAGGATTGCGAAAACTAAACAACTTTCGCAAGGACTGGACTTGGATGGGTGACCTTATAATAATCGCTTTGATTATTAATTTGTATGTAATCAAAGAATAATTGTATATACATTTTTAAAACTGGTTAAAGTACCACACATTCGACAGATTATCTTAATTGAGGGCATTAATTATCATTAGGTTTTTATTGTTATAACGATAGCAAAGTAAGTCATTAAAATATGAAATACAGATATTTAAAATATGTAGATAGATAGATAACAATTTAATTTGGTACCTACTTCATCTTCACACATACCTTCTTCATAACATATAAAAAATAACAGTAGAAAAACACGAAAAAAAATTAAAAAAACAATAATACTGGCATTGTGTGCCATAAAAATAAATAAAAATAAAAAAAATATTGTATGTACAGACGCCTACACATCAACCTAACCAAAATTGTCAAATTCTTCAATAAATTTTCAAACATATGGCTTAGGCATAAAGTTCAAAGTCTATTGAGGAAATTTGTCAGTTTGTGGTGAGTTAATGTGAGGGCGTGTGTAGTCAAAACTTTTTTTTATAATGGATAGGTTTGATTTTGTCCTTATTCTGGGCAGAAGAACAGAAGAGGTACTTATGACTTTGTTTCAACACTAGCCTGTGTGTTCAATAGCAATAATTATAAAACTTATAAATATAAGTAGGTAGTCTTTATATTTAGCCGTAGTTATTTATAACTAATGGCCCGCTCGCGACATCGTCCGCTTCAATGAACACCCGTATTCAGTCCAAAAACTTTTTTGATTTAAACATTTTCCTGACAATTACATCACAATAAAAATATATCAGCCAAATCGCTCGAGCTGTTCTCAAGTGATGTTATGACAGATCTACATGTAGTAATTGATTTTTATTAATATACTTAGTTTCACAAAATTCGCGCCATAAAATTTACATAAATATTATCTTTCTTACATTATCATTTAACTTGTAATCGTTCACTGTGAAGTCGTCTTATCAGCTACGTTCTGGCTATCAGTGCCACGGGCCAGTCTGCACAGGACAGTCATGTCGTGTTCGACTCCAATTCGTGACACTTTGTTTATGATTCAGCCGATGAAGTAAACAATATAAATAAGTTTCTATCAAGGATGTGTTGGCACAGGAAGTGTTAAGTGGACTTGTTATTATTAGCTTATTTTTATTAGCGACCAGTGTTTGTTTTGCTTCATATTAAAGTGCTAATTTAGATATAAAATAACTCCTTCTAAATGAAACAATTTGTTTTTGATAAGAGTTTAGTTAACTAAGACAAAAAGATCTTGAAAAGAAAAACCAGTGTTCATGATGACTAGAAACAGTCTTATTTATTAAATAAAATGACTCGTTGATAACTGTGATACTGTGATATATAAATTAAATACTAAGTACTATTTTTAAAAACTAAGTGAATGTGAAATGTTGAAATGATACGATTCAGAAAAGTCGTTCACAGCACTTGCTTCTTCGTCAGTAGAACTGTTTACTTGACATGTGAGTATGAGCGTGGTGTGTGTTTTGCTGATGCAGATGCGAGGACAGCTAGTGAAGTGTTAGCAACTTGTACAATGTCAAAGTTTGGTGGTCGTAAATGATCGGCGGCCTTGATGTGAAAGCATAGTATATTTCCCAACTTGATCAAACCCGGACTTATGGGTCTCTGGAACCGATTTTTTAACACTAGACCGCAGTGGTTAAATCTACCTAGCGAGTGCAACTATTATAATCTCACTACATGTGCGTCAATATCATGAGTGAGTACGCATTATTGTGTTCCAACAGGGCGAGTTTCATTCTCCATTCGATAACGTTAACGAAAACGTGAATTGTAAGGAAAAGTTTTAACTCTACTCGAATGTCGCCAAGAGGCGCTGCTTCGATGCCCTACTAATCTTCGTTTTTGTAAACGTAATCGAATGAATAATGATAGTACGCAAAACACACTATAACACCCAGATTGAGTTAAGCTAACCGATTCCTCAGTGGTAGGCGATTCCGGGTGTGAGGTGACTTATTATCGTCACTTACCATCAAGTGAGATGAAAGCCATGACGAAGCCGAAAAACAGAAGACACGAACATACTATCTGACTATCTGTGTCAAAAACAGTTCTATACTTCAGGGTTTTCTACTATTCAAAAAGGACATAAGTATGACCTTGCCAAATTACATGGTTTAACTGTTTTATGGCTGTATGTGAGTCTTCCTATTGATACACCATTTTAACAATGGACCAAAGGTTACTTCGTTCACCTGTAATTGGCTAGTAATTACATAAAGTCACGTAAAACTAGAGTGACCACGCTACGGGATAACTCAGGAATGTTTAAGACGATACGTAGAACGATCTTTCTCAAGGGAACTCTTCTCAGGCATATCGATTTTATAACGTGATTACATTACCATCTGTGATTACTATAATTTCCTTTGCTTTTTAAGTATATTTTTCTTTATATCTATATTAACAAAGTACACCGACCGCTGATATAGAAAAAAACATATTATATTGTCTATACGTATTTAAGTGCTGGGTCGTCTTAGGTATTTAGGACAGTACCTACCCGCCTACCTATGTTGATGTGAGAGTATGTATGTGTACATACATAACATACTCTTACATGACTTACATTTTTGAGTAAACTGGCCTGTAGTGACCCGACGCCACATTTTGGCATAAACAAAATAGGGTTCCGGGGTGGAATAAACGATCGCCTGATGTTCGAGTATTTTGGAACCCTTGTCCCTTAGTCGGCTCTTACGACACGTACGGGAAATTAAGCAGCTGATACATTCTTTTCACGTCCCAGACCAGCGTGGGATGTCCTACCTACCTTTTTATTTAGGAGTTATTGGTAATATCTTCAGTAACGCAAAACTTGATTGTGGAAACAATGCACTGCACTGGTCGCTTTCTATCAGGCGGTCAGTTTCGTTTTCCGGCGCAACAATTTTTTTTTTATGTTAATGTTTTTACGAATGTCTTGTGATCTGTCCCAGGTTGCTGTGGCTGCTGCTCCGCCCTTCGGCCGCGATACAAGCGGCTGGTGGACAACATCTTCCCGGCGTCGCCACAGGATGGCCTCGTCAAGTCCAACATGGAGAAGCTCACCTTCTACTCGCTGTCCAGCCCCGAGAAGCTGGACAGGATCGGCGAGTACCTGTTCCAAAAGGCGTCCAGAGACATTTACAGGAGGCGACATGGGTATGTTCTTATTTCTTACGGGTAAGCACTTCGGAGGAGTGGTCTGTGCTAGCTGAAGTTCAGCAACTTTTGCAAAGACTAGTCATTGGATGGGTGGCCAAAAATTGTTCGTCTCAAGCTCCTCCGTATTTCGGAAGGCACGTAAAGCCGATGGTGGCCTTAAAATCGCCTGTTGTTGAGTGATGATAAGGTGAACAGTGGAAGCGCACTTCATCCGGAATCCTCAACCACTGAGGCCCTGGCTAACTGTCGGTACACAACAATTATTCTATTGGCGTTATTGGCGATATACTTATTTCGATAAAATGGTGGTAGACATAAAACAAGTTCTGACACCAACCAATTCGAAACCCGGAATGGGAATGCTGGGAATCGAATCCGGGACCTTTAGGTCTGAGTCCAACCGTATTTACCTCTAGCCCAACAATGGCGTGTAAAAAGGCTATAGCTTTACCATGTGGGAAGGTCGCTGCACTAAAACCGCTTGGTGACACTTATATTTATTCTTGCTAACCACTTCAAAATCGCATGTATATATTGCAGAGTGCTTAGATAAAGGCGCGGCTCAGAGACACTCTAGTTCGTAATATATATTGGCACTGATAACATCTTTATCTCCGTGAGATTATCGTCTAGTTTCCGTCATCTCCTTCAGTTTTCAATGACTAAGCTTGTTTACATTACATGGTGGTAAATATGTCTACCTATGGCGCGAAGTTAATCTTTTTTAAGTCATTGTTATTAATGAAGGCCACATGTGTCCAGTGCAGAGTAACGATCTCCCCGATTTATTCCATTTTTCATTATTTAAGCGATCTTAGGTCAATCAGTTGGTCATCTCTTTCTTTTTAATCACAGAAATTGGTAAAGTTGTACACACCTCTTATTGAGATAAATATCTTGGTCTTTTGATTATTTATAAAACTTTCAGAGCAGTAAATATAAGTACCATACCTTTAATTTACACGATTCAGTATCCCATATAATATCCAGATACAATATTTTTATACAACAATATAAATAAGTCAATTCTATTTTTTTTTATTATGCTTAAATGAGTAAGAGATAATATATAAAAAAAAAAACAAAATTTATGCTATTTGATTTTTCCATAGTGAACTTTCAATCGTATACATTTTGTTAAATTTATGTTTTTTTTTATGTAAAAAATAATAAAATAATTAGGTACCTCAACATAACGTTTTAAAATGTTTTTGTTTTGTTTATATAATTTTAACGCAAATTACGCAAGAAGGGCTCGTGGAAATTTTTTCAACATTGTGTTTTTGTAATAACGTCACAATAATAAATTTTTGCTGTTTTTTTATATATAAACACTGCTATAATTTTACATTAAAACAGAAAGAAGAAAGCCTTAGCACAGTAGTGGAAGTAATTACTTAATTAATATTTAGTGCAGGAAGCACTTAAAAAATAAAAAGTAATAATTTACTATATCGTTGTGTCATCAAATTTGTGGTATTCATCTGCAAAGATGAATCTGCATAGCCATCGGTTGCAATAACCGTTGGATAGATGGCGCACTGTGCCGCTATAGCACTCAAAAAATATTAAAAAGCAGTGACAAAATTCAGCGCTTACAGTCAGCCAGTCAGCCAGTCAGCCTTCCCGGTAGCATAGCGGTCAGTGCAGCCGCCCGGATTGCGGAAGACCCAGGTTCGATTCCTGGCTGGGTCGGGTGGGCGTTTAATTTTTTCACTGTATTTTATAAAATTTATAAATATTTAATTAAGCTTCAGTGCAGCAAGCGCTTAAAAAATAAAAAGTAGAAATTTGATTACTTAACATAATATTTGTGCAGGTTCGTGATAATAGCGATGGAGGCGATGGACCAGCTGCTGCTCGCGTGCCACTCGCAGACCCTGAACCTGTTCGTAGAGAGCTTCCTCAAGATGGTGCAGAAGCTGCTGGAGTCCACCGACCCGCAGCTGCAGATCCTGGCCACGCAGAGTGTAATTTCCACACTTTTTATCAACATTCATAATAGAGTTGGTTTTTATTCCACAAAAGGTAAGCGTCGGTAGGTCGGTGAACGGTTAGATGCTCGAGTTGGATGCGAGAAATCGCGATTCAATCGGCGACGACCTCCGTAGTCAAGTGGCTTGCACGCCGGACTTTGGGCGGCGCTAACTCTGAGGTCCGGGTTCGATTCCCGGGCGGGTCAACTTTTCGATATTGTGACGGGTCTGGGTGGTTGTGGTACCGTCGATGTTTCTGATTTCCATAAAACGAGTGTTTTAGCTGGCACTGTGCTGCTATTAGCACTCAAAAACTAAAAAGCAGTGACAAAATTTAGCGCTTACGTCAGCCTTCTCGGTAGCATAGCGGTCAGTGCAGCCGTCCGGATTGCGGAAGACCCAGATTAGATTCCTGGCTGGGTCAAGTGGGCATTTTCTTTTTTTACTGTATTTTATAGTATTTTATAAATATTTAATTTAGCTTCAGTGCAGCAATTAGCACTTATTATATAAAGCACTTAAACATAAAAAGTAATAAAAGAGTGCTTTAGCTGCTTACCTTGAGATCAGAACAATGTATGTGATGTTGTCTAATCCCCACCCTATAGCACCGTAAGACTACTGACGTGGACCCATACCTTAGAACAAGATTATTAGCTTTTCAAGATGGGTTTACAGGAAGGCTCTCCCAGAATCTGAACTGGTGGTAGATTCAGTAGTTTAGTATAAACTATTTTTTTTTTATGTTTTTTGTTTTGTTTATATAATTTAAACGCAAATTTTGTTGCGAAACAAATTACAAAAAACACAATGTTGAAAAAATTTCCACGAGCAGGATTTGAACCTGCACCCTTCTGACATACCGGGTCAGGTGCTCTTCCAATTGAGCTATCGTGTTTCTAACCAGCCCGCCGAAATTATTCAACACTATTTATAAAATCTCTAAATAAATGCTCGTGGAAATTTTTTCAACATTGTGTTTTTGTAATCAACACTATTTTTTTTACTTTGAAAGTCAAAGGCGCCAATTCAATTATATTAACAAAACAAAAACATTTTAAGTAAAAAAAAAAAAAGAATGAGACGCATGACCTTTATCTCCTTAACTATTGAGGATCTGGTTATTTATCGCTAACTGTCAGATCTAAACAAAGCGACTGGTACTTTTTTGATAGTTTCTTAGTTGATGGACCACCATTCTCAGACCCAGAAGTCCCAGATTTGTTTTCCAGCAATGCTAATAATAATATAATAATGCAATAGAAATACATATTCTACACACCCCTGCACATCAGATTACCACAAACTGTCTTTCCTCAATAGACTTTGAACTTTGTGTATATGGCATATGGTTGGACATTTATTGAAGAAATTTGACAGCTTAGGATAGGTTGTTGGCAGGCGTCCGTACCAGGGGGCCTACCGCCTAACTCTATCGCTATCGATCTCGCTGTCGCGCTCTATAGTTTATGGCGTCATCTTGTCATTTTGAAAGCGATATAAAAGCAATATTGAAAACTATAGGCTATAGTTTTCGATATTGCTTTCATATCGCTTTCGAAATGACAAAATTACGCAATAAACTATAGAGCGCGATAGCGAGAGTGATGGCGATAGAGTTAGGCGGTCGGCGGGCAGGTTTGGTTGGTGGGTGTCCGATCCGAACCCCTCGGAGAATCTAGTAGGGCACGGGGACACACACTAGTGTGTGATGCCGCTCCCTCTAGAAAACCTCCGAAGGTGATTCGTTTCACACGGCTTGAGGAACCCTTTAAGTTTCTCGCCGACCCCGAAAAAGCCCGGTGAAGCTGAAAATGTCGTCTGACGCAATCAACAAACTCTCTCAAAAAAATATAGGGTAATGTCTATAAGCTGATGATGACGGTGGTTACAGTTCGTCCGGTTCGCGAACATCGAGGAGGACACGCCGTCGTACCACCGGCGCTACGACTTCTTCGTGTCCAAGTTCTCGGCCATGTGCCACAGCAACCACGCGGACCCCGCGCAGCGCGACCGCATCCGCCTCGCCGGCATTCAGGGGCTACAGGTATATTATCTTCGGCCTATGCAGCCTTCGCATCGGCATATGCAGACTTCGGCCTATGCAGCCTTCGGCCTATGCAGACTTCGGTTTACGCCTAATCTAATTTGTTTTTAAGATTACCAGAATTAATACGTCTTCAATCAAAAATTAATTCTTCAGATCGGTGTTATATTTAGATAAAGCTGTCAAACATATAACAAGAAATATTTCAAGTGTAACCCCCATTTTATAAATTGGTTAAAACTTAACTGTTGCATTTTATTATATTGATAGCAAATGCTTGTTAGTAAAATAAGTTCTATTGCCATCAGCGTTTATTGCTATTGTATTGGTTTCAGGGTGTCATACGAAAGACTGTATCCGACGACTTGGTGGAAAACATATGGGAAGCCCAACACATGGACAAGATCGTTCCATCGCTGCTATATAACATGCAGGTATGAACAACATTCAGTTCATAATTTTGAGCGGAGTTTTTTATATAAATAAATCTAGTTGTTTTACAGTAAAATTCTAAGGGCTAATTTTTCAATTTCACTTTTTCAAGTTAGTTAAAGTTTATTCATTGAATAATTTTGACATAATGACAGATTCTCTTTAGGAATATGTCACAATGACACAAAACACTTCATTTTTTTGCGTAGACGGCGGAAAAATACGAGACTGTCTCCTGCATGGAGACGGACGGTCGCGACGGCGGCGGGGACTCGCCCCCGCGACTGGCGGAGGCCTGCCTGCGCGAGCTGGTGGGGCGCGCCGCCTTCGGGCACATCCGCAGCGTGCTGCGGCCCGTGCTCACGTCAGTATGCGACCGCGGCTGATGGTGGAATGACGTTGTCTGTTGTATCTAAGTTTTAACAGCCGGTTTGGAACACGGATATGGGACTCTCGCTCGTGCTTCTTTTCAGTGTATTTAGCTATACTGGCGCTGCAATTAGCACTATTTGGCTATCCGGATTTTCCATTTATATTTTATTTTAGCTTTTTCTTTTTTTGTTGTCTTTAATATTAATACGAGACAGGGAGGCGCAGCAGGTTTCATTTTGTTTTTTTTTGTGTTGTATTGTGCTGTTGGTCTCTTAAGTCGGGCATGGAGTAATAGATTTTTGGTCACGAATCATATGAGATTCTTCCGTGGGCTTAATCTCAGCGTATTCTTTTTTTTTAGGGAGTTTGCTGATTGCTTTAAATGGCATTTTCAGCTTCACCGGGCTTTTTGGGGGTGGCGAGAAACTTAAAGGGTTCCTCAAGCCGTGTGAAACGAAGCACCGTCAGAGGTTTTTTAGAGGGAACGGCATCATGCACTAGTGCGTGTCCCCGTGTCCTACTAGATTCTCCGAGGGGTTTGGATCAGATCGGGGAGCGTAACAACCCGAGGGTGCCTCTAAAGGCTCGGACCTCGGCACTGGTTGACCGGGTCGTAGTGGGGACAAGCTCTCAGGTACATGTCTGTACCTGGTATAGGTCAGCGTATTCTACACGGGCGTTGTATGGGACGCAAGTGCACAATGTTATGCACACTAAAGCGTAAGAAAAATAGGAAAGCGTGAGAATTTATTTAATGAGATACTCGTTATTCTCTAGAGTGGATATGTTTAAATGTTCATTTTGAATATAAATATTTATTTTTATATTGATTGTTGCAGCCACTTCGACCGTCACGAGCTGTGGGTGCCGAACGACTTCGCCGTGCACACGTTCAAAATCATTATGTTCTCCATTCAGGTAAGGCAAAACTACTGAAATAACAATAAGAATAAAATTATTTTTAGTATAATATTTAGCCTAACTGAATATATTTTTTTATAATAACATTTTTGTTACCGTAATAATATTCACTTCAAGTGTAACGTTTATATTTGTAAGTTAACACAGTTGTATGTATTTTTTTAAATTCTAACTTTTTTACATTTTGGTACAAAATTAACACAAGTGTACTTGTGAATTTTGTTTTATATTTTTATTGTGTTATGGTTACAGCAGGTCACAATGACATCTTATACCACTTAACAAAAATTTTCATATGTATAAATCTTCTCTGTGTGTGTTTGTAATTGAACTCCTTTTAAACGGCTGGACCGATTTGGATGAGTTTTTTGTGTGTGTTCAAGTGGATTTGAGAATTGTTTTTATGTATTGTTTGTTGTTTGTGTATTTATTGAAATAAATATACAAACAATACATATTAAGTGTTTTTCTTTTTGTTTATATAATTTAAACGCAAATTTTGTTGCGAAACAAATATGTGCATATGTTATGTCAGAAGGGTGTAGGTTCAAAACCTGCTCGTGGTTTTTTTTGCATTTGTGTTTTTGTAATACATATTAATACAAAAACTAGCTACAAAAGACAAAGGCAAATGAATAATGTATAATTTTCGTAGTTAGTTGTATGTATATAATGAGTGATGGTATGTGTCCCGGCTGCCGCGCGCAGGCGCAGTACTCGTACAGCGTGGTGGAGGCGCTGATGCAGCACCTGGACGCGGGCGGGCCCGGCGCCGCGCAGCCGCGGGTGCGCGCCGCGCGCGCCGCCGTGCTCAGCAACATCGTCGCCATCGCCGCCGCCGACTCCGTGGGTCAGTTCGCCAGTCACGATACCAATCAATTACAATTTCACCGCGGACGACAGCGCAAAGGGCAGAGGGCATGTCCGCGGCTGCCCGCCATGGATCGCACGAACCGGTTTGTATGCAGTAACGCAGGCGGCTAACTCAGTCAAACCTATTGTTATCTATGGATCCAACTGCCACCGTCCCTCGTGTGCATTGTGTTCGCGGCGAGGTCTTTATTGCTTTGCGGTCAAAAAGACTGCCCCGCCCCGCCGGCTGCCAAGCGCCTAATATTGGCGCGGGCGATTCATTAATTTTCATACAAATTAACGCCCGCCCACGTGTTGTGGTTGTGATACACGAATTTCGAGAATCAAAGTCGTAGGACTACGACTCTCCGGCTAGGTAAAGAAAGGCACTCCTGGAATCGGTTTATCCGAAACCGGAGGACTTCAGGCTCTTCTCTAAGTCAAAGTTTAAAGTTAATTTTTTTTATTCAAATAAACAGCTTTTGAATCGTCTAAAATTTTTTTAACAACTACCCTATCAGGGCTTCATTATAATATAAATAGCTTGCCTACTTCTTAACTGATTTTTAGTATTTGTAAAAATATTATGATCGGGTGTCGTCATTAACACCCGATCATATAGTTTTTAACATTGAATGGGCGCCTTAGGCTTTCAAAGTAAAAAGTAAATAGTGTTGAATAATTTCGGCGGGCTGGTTAGAACCACGATAGCTCAATTGGAAGAGCACCTGACCCGATCCCGGTATGTCAGAAGGGTGCAGGTTCAAATCCTGCTCGTGGAAATTTTTTCAACATTTGTGTTTTTGTAATTTGTTTCGCAACAAAATTTGCGTTAATATTATATAAACAAAATAAAAACATAATATAAAATATTATAAAAAACTTAACCTAGGTTGCCACCGGCAGCGGGGATAGACCCAAACTATCGGTGGTTAGGGCTGCAGAGTGAGGAACCTCCTGACAATACGTGCCGTGTCAAGGAGTACTGCCTTTTGCATCTGATCCTTGATCCAACCTTTCAGCGAGAGCCTCTCTAGGTGTTGATCGAAGCTCTTGGCTAAAAGACCGTTTGCCAAAACGACTATCGGTACAATAATGGTTGAATCCACATCCCACATGGGGGTAACCTCGTGAACCAAGTCAAGGTACTTACTGAGCTTGTCCTTCTCGGCTTTCACGAGGTTCTCATCATGAGGTATGGTGATATCAACCAGTATTGCCCTGCGCTGGGATCGGTCGACCACCACGATATCAGGCTTATTGGCGACAATAGTCCTGTCTGTAATGATAGAGCGATCCCAGTAGAGCGTTGCATGACCATTTTCGAGTACTAGCGCAGGTGAATATTTATAGTACGGCACCTCCGATTCAACAAGGCCATATCCAAGAGCAAGTTGCTGGTGAATTATTCTGGCTACTTGGTTGTGTCTGTGCAAACACTCTCCGTTAGCAAGATGAGAACAACCAGAAATAATATGTCGGAGTGATTCTCCTGGACGGCGGCATGCCCGACAGATGTCGACCGTACCGTCCCTCATAATATATTTCCGGTAGTTATTCGTCTTGATAACTTCATCTTCAATGGCACAGACAAAACCTTCGGTTTCCCCAAAGAGGTCACCGAAACGTAGCCAGTTCACCGAGGCAGGCAAATCTACATCAGGCCCAGTTAGAGCCCGATAGTAGCGCCCGTGTAGCACCTTGCTCTTCCATATGTCCTTGCGATCGAGAGTGCTTAGCACCACTGGTTTGCGCCAGTTTTCTGTTGCCAAGGAGAGCGGCGTAAAGTGTCTATCAACTGCCACGACATCCAAATGCATTATTATTATTAGTTGGGACGGTTAAACGGTCAGTGAAACTAGCAAAACCGATGAGAGTGCTAGGAATGAAGACAGGCCTTTGCCCAACAATGGGATGATACAGCCTACCTATAACTAAATTTCCTTACGAAATATTTATTCAAGATATGTTTGTTTATTCCCCGTGTGGTGCCGAGGATAAAGAATTGCACCACCCCTAGTCTTCCCGTGGGTGTCGTAGAAGGCGACTATGGGACCATTCCAGGGATGTGCAGCAGCGTCTCTTTGTGATTATTCTTACCTTACTGCGATCGCCAACCCGCCTGCCAGGCGTGGCGATTATGGCAAATTCCCCTCAAAATTAGGTTATTGATTTATCCTTGAGGGAGGCCTTTGTCCAGCAGTGGACGTCTTTTTGGCTGAGATGATGATGATGATGATGATGTTTATTTACAGGTCCGTCCGTGCTGGAGATTATCAACAATTTGCTGACGAACTTGAGAGCCTCTGTGGCTAGAGATTCGGAGGTGAGCTATAGTGGTTACCTGTTACCTATTAATCTTCGATATGTCAGAACGTGGTTCGAGATGAATCCTTTATTCAATTAGGCATAAACATATTTAGAACCGCGATAGCTCAATTGGAAGAGCACCGGACCCGGTATGTCAGAAGGGTGCAGGTTCAAATCCTGCTCGTGGAAATTTTGTCAACATTGTGTTTTTGTAATTTGTTTCGTAACAAAATTTCGTAAAAAAATTATATAAACAAAACAAAAACATTTTATATTTTAGTGTAAAATTACATTTTTAAATTTCAAAATTTCACTGAGTAATGATTATAAAACAAACAAAACAAATTGCACTTAAGAACGTCAAGTAATTAAATAAAAAAAATATCTAATATATAAAATTCTCGTGTCACGGTGTACGTTATTGAACTCCTCTGAAACGGCTCGACCGATTTTCGTAAATCTTAGCGTGCATATCGGCTAGGGTGGAGAACCGGACAACATCTATTTTTCATCCCCCTAAATGTTAAGGGTGGCCCACCCCAAAATTTTTTTTTGATTTATGAAATTTTTCCAGTACAAAATGACTTGTTTGTATTGTTGTCATGGAAACTGTCAAAGCGGTACGAAGTCCGCCGGGTCATGTCCGGTAGTGTATGTAGAAAAATGTATATACAACATGCACATGAAAGATCCAAATTGTATCTATTTGAAGGGGTTGCCAACCCCTTGAGTATTCCAGCAAAGGTGTGGATCTTTACTGAGACCTGAAGCGACTTTTCAAATTGAGAGAATTTAAAAAGTGACGTTGAACTGTTTTGTTTGATTTGCCAACACTCATGCACGTTCCCTAACACTTAATTAACGGTTAATAATCCACCATTATTTCACATTAATATTCAACATAACAAAAATTTTAGAAAACAAAATAAAACCGCAGGCATGATTACACTTTCCCGCCACTAAGTCCTACAGCTATGGTATTAGAGTACATTTGCGTCAATATTTTAGATGTACGTCAGAACCCTCGGTGGCCGAGTGGCAAAACGCTCGGCCCGATACCCGAAGGTCCCGGGTTTAATTTCCAGGTCGGGCATAGTGTGTTTCGGATTTTTCGATGCATATACCGGGATTGGATCACCAACACTCATAAATTTACTTTACATGACTTATAAAAAAAATATATGTTACCGTTTTGATGCCAGAATGAGACAGACGAGAAGCTGTACCAGGATGCGCTGATCAACGCGCTCGGCGAGTTCGCGGACCACCTGCCCGACTTCCAGAAGATCGACATCATGATGTTCATCGTCAGCAAGGTGCCGGCGCCCCGCGGCAAGGGGGCGAAGTCCGACGGCATGCTGCAGACCATACTGCTCAAGTCACTGCTCAAGGTGCGTCGGATCATGTATTCAATTTTTATTTTATATTTGGAACTACAATAACGGAATTATATAATATTATATAATATTTGTTACTAAATGTTAGGGTGGATACAAAACGGATAAGTTATTGCAAAATCAGCACCTTTAAATAATATCCATACTTATAAAGGGAACTTTCGCAAAGGCCGGTCATTGGATAGGTAACCAAAAAATGTCTCATCGCTCGCTTCTCCGTGCGCGTGCACGTCTCGCCGTCGGTCCCGGCTGCATTAGCAGTCGACAATAACCATTGCACCACACTGGCTCACGTGGTAGTTTGTGGCCTTTATTTTCCCTGTGGTGCTTGCGGCTCTACAATGAGCTGGTGTGATGAGTACATGCGATGTGATTAACAGGGATCGTTGGCAGGCCTTATTAATCATCGGTGCCTTGACTTGGCACTATGCCACAAAACATGCTTCACAATTTTTTTTTAAGTTCTTTTAAGTTAAATAAAATACTTTTGAGAAATAACTTATTTGTATTACAAAATTAATATTTCGTCAGCAAAATTATACAATCGGTCAGCATAAGAAATCTTTACTGTTGGTTAGGTTTAGTTAATTTTTTCCGTTCCTCGTTCAGTGTAGCGAGGGCCAGTCACGGAAGGGGGGAGCGGTATAGGATTGCTGTTCAGAATTATATAAGTTGCAGATTGATTTAGAAATATTTGCTGACCATAAGTTGCTGTCCAACTAAAATTTTTTTGCTAACAAAAATATGAATACTTTGTTTACAGTTTAAATAACACCCATTAAATATTTATAAAATACAGTTCCTGGCTGGGTCGGGTGGGTGTTTAATTGTTTCACTGTATTTTATAAATTTTATAAATATTTAAATTCTTCACAGAATGTATCTTTCAACAAATAGTTTGTGTAGGGAGTGTGGAGACGAAACGGAGTTAACGCAGCGCCTATTGTGTGACTGTGATTCTCTGGCTAGGAAAAGAATGGGATTCTTGGAGTCGGCCTATCCGAAACCGAAGGACTTCATGCTCTGCGTCCTCAAGGATGTTGCCAAACTTGTGGCATCTATCTTTACAGAGGAGAAAGAGTGAAAGGATGGGGTTGCACAATAAATGGGTCGAAGTGTTAGTGTGCAGGCCCAGTGAGGTAAGCTAAGATACCATTCGGCAGGTGGGCACGACGTACCGCAGCACGGAGCTGAGCAAGGCGTTCCCCGCCGCGTTCCTGGAGGCGCTGCTGGCGCTGGCCGCCGCGCCGCCGCCCGCCACGCGCGCGCTGCTGCAGCGCATCCTGCACACGCTGCTGGACCGCCGCGCCAACCTGCCCGCGCTGCGCCGCCCCACGTACGGCTCATACCCACTATTCATTCTATTATTATATTTTTATTTCTTTTAAATATTACATATTTTCTATACACAATAGTTTCTTTTTATTTTCTTTTAATTGATGGCTTCGTGCGATTGGCACATTTAGCCAGTGTCAAAGTAATTTTTCTTACAAGTAATACATAAATATACAATATTTCCTTCCAGTCAGTATGATGATGAATTATAATAAAAATGAGAAGTGAAAAATGATATACCCTTCGAGTATCTCAGTAAAGATGTGGGGCTTTAATAAGTCCTCTCGCGGACTTCTTGAGAAAATTTGAAAAGTGACGTTGCACTGTTTTGTTTCATTTGCCAACACTCATGCACACTTACGAACACTTAACGGTTAATAATCCACCATTATTTCACATTAATATTCGACATAACACAATTTTTTTTAAATAAAACAAAACCGCAGACATGACTCTTCACTTTCCCGCCAAGAAGTCACTAACATAGTTATTAAGTTATTTTATATAATAACAAAAATTGTTTATTAGCATGTATTTGTTAGTCTATAAGGTATTTGTCTATGGGCCTGTTATTTTGTGTAACTTTAAATTGTTGCCTGGAAATAAACGAATTCATTCATTCATTATAGAAATATTTAATTCAAAGTTGATAATTATGTGTTAGTAACTCTGCACACGAGATATAGGTCGGATACGCTTTGGATCTTTTCATTTTTACCACACTTCCCTGTTACACGTTGTGGTGTAAATGCCAAACTTAATCTGTGTACAGTTTTCAATCTACCTACTAATGAAATCACGTCATGTGTGTTATTGAAACCTATAAAATTTGTGTTTAGTGTAAACTACGCAGAGCTGGGGCTGACGGTGGAGAAGTGCTCCCGCCAAGATCTGATCTTCATCAGCAAGCACGGCTACGCGATATACAGCTCGCTCTACGACGGTAAACTGGAATATTCGTAAAATTTTATAAAATACAGTGAAAAAAATTAAACGCCCACCCGACCTAGCCAGGAATCGAATCTGGGTCTTCCGCAATCCGGGCGGCTGCACTGACCGCTATGCAACCGGGAAAGCTGACGTAAGCGCTGAATTTTGTCACTGCTATTTTAATATTTTTGAGTGCTTTTAAGCGGCACTAGCGCCATCTATCCAACGGTCGTTGCAACCGATGGCCATGCAGATTCCTCTTTGCAGATGAAATACCACAAATTTGATAACACAACGCTATAGTAATTTTTTTTTTCACTTTTGAAAAATAAAAAAAAATAAAAAAAGTAGGTAAAAAAAAAAATAGGTAAACTGGAAATCAAATTTAAATTTTTTATTAATATTTTAACGACTGCCCTCTTACATATACATTGAGTATAAGTTTGGTATATTATGTATAATCTACCACCAGTTCGGATCTTGGGAGAGCGTTCGACCGAGAAGAGCTGGCAAGAAACTCGGTTGAAATTAAACTTGAGGTTATAATTTTTTATTAACTAGTTGTTACTAACGTCGTTCGCGAAGACTACAGCAACAAAAAAAAAAGTATCCTATATGCTGGTCTGGGTCATGGTCTGTATATGAGGAAAGTTTCATTAAAATCCATTCAGTAGTTTTTACGTGAAAGAGTAACAAACATCCATCCATACTTACAAACTTTCGCGTTTATAATATTAGTGGGATTTTCATAGTAATAAACGATTTGACTTTATCCCCAACAGGTCTGCAGCTGGAATCGAACACGCTGGAGAACATTGAAGCCATCTACACCACGCTCGCGTTACTATGTGTGGAGCTCATCGCCGACGACACGCTGGGGGACATGCTACAGCTCATACTGGCGTGAGTATTGGCTGTATACATAGGCTATATACACATACATACATATATATATAAAAATAAAAAAATTACAACAACACATACATTGTATTGATTCCAAGGTAAGTAGCTAAAGCAATCGTTTTATGGAAATCGGAAACAACGACGAAAAGTTCGTTTTTAACATTGACCCGACCGGGAATCGAACGCGGGACCTCAGAGTAGCGCCGCCCAAAGTCCGGCGTGCAAGCCACTCGGTTACGGAGGTCGTCAAATATATACTAGGCTTTGCTCGGGTTGTTCCACTCCCGATCCCGGTCAACCCAAGCCGAGGTCCTAGGTTCTTACAAATAGACAATAGAAAAAAGCTTCGCATAGTTATTCCGTTTTTTTTGTCTCTTACTCTAGATTGAAATGAGCTAGTTCGTGTCAATTCTTCAGGTGGGAGTCCAACTCATGCCGTCGTCTCCGTCTAGGCCTTCAACATTGTAATAATCATTTTAAAAATTCAAAATCATTTATTTAGTTTAGGCTACAAGTAGCTCTTGTGAATGTCACTATGCCATCGGTTCGTAAGTCTGGTAACGTCTACTCTGGGCGGGACCTTGTACTGAGAAAAACCGGCAAGAAACTCAGCAAGGGCGTTTCTTATCTCCCTTACAGCGTTAATATATTGGAAAATGCCCTATCATAGGGCACTTTCCATTACAAGTAAACACACAGTGCCTTACAAATAAACAAAGAATAAGGTCCGAATAGTTATTCCGTGTTTTGTCTCTTTTACTCTAATTTGAAATGACGTTTACATGACAGGAACAAAACACGGAATAACTATTCGGACCTTATTCTTTGTTTATTTGTAAGGCAGACAAAGTATGAAACGAAGCACCTTCGGAGGTTTTCTAGAGGGAACGGTATCGCGCGCTAGTGCGTGTCCCTGTGGCCTACTAGATTCTCCGAGGGGTTTGGATCGGATCGGATCGGGAAGTGGAACAACCCGGGGACCAGAACAACCCGAAGACCCTTCGAGGTTCGGACCTCTGCTCGGGTTGACCGGGTCGTGGGGGTGGGGAGAAGCGCCCCGGTACATGTCTGTGCCTGGTGTAGAGCGCGTGTGAACCGGCTCGTCGTACCCTTGTTCTACGAGTACGGTGTCGTGGGCCTAAACTAGTGTGCATGTTTAGTTCTGTAAATGTGTAGTGGCATTAAGAGGATCGGGCGGTTTGACAAATGTATAAATCGTTTTCAGCATCCAGCAGTCGGCTCTCTCCAACCCAGTGCTAAGCGTGGCTCAACAATGCCAGTTGCATGCGATCGTGGTTTCCCTAGCCGCCTTGCTGCCCGCCGTGACTTCGTTACCCCGCCTACAAGACTACGTGCGAAAGGTAAAGCCCACTGCTGGGCAAAAACCCGGGTCGTTAAACACAGATGGGTATGCCAATACACACCCGTCAATAGGGAAGTTGACATAACAATAATTAATACCTGATTAAACGTATAAATGAAGTCGTGAAGAAGTGAAGAAGAATAAAATATTTTGAGAGATTAGACCATTTTAAGATCAGTTCTCTATCGGATCGTAGACGTATGCACGACCACATATTTCTCTATAGGCTAGCGAATGGCATCCTTGATGTCTCGTGTTTACTAAAATCGCTGTCATTCAATGTACCCTTAAAGCTTCCACGGGCATCAATCATCAGTATGGGATGCAACTTGTGTCGATACTCTTGCTCCATCCCATCTTCCTAGCACAGCGTGCTGTGCTGGTGCTGCTGCTGCGGCTGCAGAAAACCTCAAGCGGCGAAAGTATAATAACCTTATCGGCAATTATATTTTTGAGCCGTTTGGGGTTGAAACCCTCGGGCCATGGGGTCCAAGTGCTCATGTTTTATTTACTGACATCTCCAAACGGCTGGTTGACACTACCCATGACCCAAGGGCTGGCTTTTACCTTGGCCAGAGGCTAAGCATTGCCATACAACGTGGCAATGCCGCCAGTCTCTTGGGTACATTACCAGTCGACAGCGACGCGGAGGAATTTTTTGACGCCATTTTTTAGTTTCGTAATAGTTTTAGTTACTGTAAGAATTTCGAAAAATATTTTTAATGTCATGTTCTTGTAAATTGCTAGAGATAGAATTAAATAAATTAAAGTCATTTAATTAAATAAATAAAATAAATAAATAATTCACGTTCCATTAACCTAATTTTTTATTCAAATTTTTAATATTTATTCGGCGTAGCAGTTGGATTTAAGTTATAGCTAATACATAGAACTGTTTGATTTGATTTTAGCATGAACTTTTGTAACCTAAAAAGTTTAACTCTGCGTCGTCGTGGGAGTGGGAAATTGCAACACAAACCTGATCGCTCCCTTTTCTTCCCTAATGTGCCCTCTCTTCTAACATTGACTTTAATGGGTTTACTGGTCTGAGAGTAAAGATAATTATTATAATAACAATACTCTGCTATGTATTATGCCAGTGAAACTGTACCTGCCTTAAAATCTGTATTTGTGTTTAATGTGTAATGTGTAATGTGTTGTGTTCCTTGTACAATAGGTAAATGATTATGATTATCAATCCTTTCTTACACAAATAAATTACATTAAAACACACGTCACACAGAACATATACAAAGGTGAGCTTACCTCTAGAAGCGATCTCTTCCAGCCAACCCTAGCTGTGGTATGACTAATAAATTGTAAAATAATATTATGATAACATTAACATATTGTAACTAACGACCGATTGTGTATTTTAATAAAAAATGTGTTGAATCAAATCATTAAAATCAACCGCGTCGCTTTGCAGATAATCGACGCGCGTGCGGCGGAAGCTCCACAGCTGCTGCCGCCGCTGCTCCGCGAGTACGCGCACCTGACGCCCGCGGAGATGCCCGCGAACATGCCGTACCTCTTGCTGGACCAGGTGCGGCTCGTACATGATGCAGAACATCCACTATGTACTTTCCTATATACAATACCAAGACGCTTGATGGCAGACTTCCGATCGTAGGGCGATCATTCTAATACCTTTTTGATAGGGTCTGTCTGTCTGTCTCCAGTCTAGCTCATAGACTCTTAATAAGTCGTTGGATTGCAATTTAAAATATAATGCGGGTTTGTGGAAACAGTTTAAAGTGCAAAAATTTTGTTTAGAGTCAAGTGTCCGTCCAAACATTGCTCTATCAAATACTCCTTTATTTTTTTATTAAACTCTGTTTCTTTTAGTAAAACCTGGATTTCTTATCCTATTATCGAAAGGGTTACACGAATTTACGAGTTACCTTAGTCTGTAGGTAAGCCTTTCCAATGCTTTTGTAATTAAACCGTTTCACCGGTCCCTGATGAAAATATGGTTAATATGGTAGATAGATAAGCTTTTTTTAGAAGTGCAAAAAGCTAATCATCATCATTAGCTCATTTTATGTCCCCACTACTGCTGGGACACGAGCCTTTCCCACGGATGGATAGGGAGAACGGGGCATATACCACCACGCGGGCCCAGTGCGGATTGGTGGTTGTTAACGGCTGCTAATGTAGCCGGGACCGACGGCTTTACGTGCCTTCGGAAGCACGGAGGAGCTCGACATGATCAATTTTTGGTCACCCATCCGATGACTGGCCTTTGCGAAAGTTGGTTAACCTCAGCACTCGCAGACCGGGCGCGTTAACCCCCGCGCCATCGAGCTCCTCGAGCAAGGTAATAAATAAAGTGTCCCCGTAGATGGCGGTGGCGGAGTGCGCGGCGGCGAGCGGCGTGGACGCGTCGCGGCTGGCGGCGGCGGCGGCGGCGGCGCCCTACGCGGGGGGCGCGGGCCTGGCCGCCGGCCCGCACCGCCACAGCTGGGTGGAGGCCGGTGCGTACCCACCTGCACTTATTATAGATACACGTTTTCACATAAATGTAAGGCTATGGCAGAACAACAGGGTTGGTGGGTGTCCTGCGATCATTGAGCCATTACCCTTTTGACTAATCTGTACTCTGCTTGGATGTACCCCTTCTGTATACTGTATTTTTTGTTAGTTCTTATAACAATATATAATATCATTTTATTCAGCTCAACATTTCGGTAACCATACCAAAATACAACATTTTTAAAACCAATTTTAATGAATTTTTTTATGCTTTTTTTTTAATTTAACAAATTTTATCCGATTTTAAATGGTTCATACATTGATTTTACAAAAAAAAAATTTAGGGGGCTCGTAACGTCTACCAAAGTTGAAAATACCTTACAAGGAATTGATTGGTATACGTGACGTATTTTTAAAACCCCGCATTATTAAAATATTTCAAAATGACAATATCAGTTTTTGTTCTGATCAAAAACAGTCTTGACGCGCGGGTCTCTCAGTAACATTGACAGCTGATCAATCATTTTGTTCCCGCCACGTAAACTTAATTTCATATTAGAGTAAAAGAGACAAAACACGGAGTAACTACTCCAAGCTTACACTTTGTTTATTATTACGGGGGATAATGACTTGTCCTGGCTGACTGATTCATCATCGCCGAGCCGAACCGCTGAAGCTAATTAGATGAAATTTGGACTGTACGTTAATTGAGTGACGTAACCAGCCAAGAAAGGATTTTACGGAAATCATACCCTAAGGGGGTCAAATAGGGGGTAGGAAAGTTTGTATGGAAGTCGGTCAGTTTTGAAGTAAAATACATTATAATTGGTATTTGGCTTTTTGAAAAGAAATAAAGAATGACGTGTCTCAGACATTTCGTTTATTTTCCTTTAAAAGAGTAAACAAGGGACGATGGTTTTTTTGGGGAAATCGTTATTTTCAAAGTAATAATTATATAAATTAATAATAAAATCGATCCTTAGATATTTCAATAAAAATAAAGAATGACATGTTTTACCATTTATAGAAACACATCCCCTAGAGAGGTGAAATGTTGGTGGGACGTTTGTATGGAAACCTGTCATTTTAAAAGTTAAATCCTGGATAAAAATTAAGAATTTACATTAAAAAAGTTTGGCTTTTATTACAAACAATCACAAGTCGTTTAGTCCACGTGAGCAAAGCCGCGAGGAAAAGCTAGTCATATAAAAACGCTTATAATAAAACAATGATGTATTGTTTCCGCAGGCGCAGCGCAGGGCCGGGACAGTTTGGCGGACATCAGCGCGCCCGGGAACGAACTCGACAGCGCACAAAGCTCGCCCGGCGTGCAGCGGGTGAGCATACATGGTTCATATTATGGTTACAACCAATCAGCCAACTCTTTTTTTTTTTTGAGAGAGATTGCTGATTGCCTCAGACGGCATTTTCAGCTTCACCGGGCTTATTTGGGGGCGGCGAGGAACGTAAAGGGTCCCTCAAGCCGTGTGAAACGAATCACCTTCAGAGGTTATCTAGAGGGAACGGCATCGCGCACAAGTGCGCGTCCCCGAAGGGTTCGGATCGGATCGGGGAGCGGAGCAACCCGAGGGCGCCTCTAAAGGCACGGACCTCGGCTCGGGTTGACCGGGCCGTGGAGGAGGAGAGAACCGCCCAGGTACATGTCTGTACCTGGTGTAGAGCGAGTGTGAACCGGTTCTTCGTACCCTTGTTCTACGAGTACGGTGTCTTGGGCCTAAACTGGTGTGCATGTTTAGTGTATTCTGTAAATGTGTAGTGGCATTTAGAGGATCGGGCGGGGGTCAGCCAACTCGCTCGAGACACTAGGCCTAAGGGATCCGGATGTAGCGCTTCGGCGCGTCCTGATGCGGCGTTATGACCTGACGTTGATGGTTCCTAGTGTTTGTTGGCTTGCGCAAGCTTGTCTGATACCTACTTTGTATAGTATAAACTTTAAGTCGTGTGTAGCGGGGTTTTGTTAGATCCAATGATGTTATAAAGGTACGTTATATGCATAAAAAACACCCGCAAAAAATGGTTCGTAAATTTTCGATCGAATTTCGAAAGTGGCGGCGGCACAGATACTCATTTTTAATTTCAACTAAATTTTATTTCAATATATTTTCATTATATATTTTTTAAATGGTTAGTAGTCGTGATAGTTTATATTTTTTATAAGTTTAATTTTAAGTAGTTTAACTTACTTGTGATTTTCGTTGTTTGTAAAAGATTAAGTTATCATTGGTTGTCGTACAGTATATTTTCAAATGATGTAAAAGTGATAGCGTTTTTTAAAACGAAATTATAAAGAAAAATATGGCTATTGTTTGTAAGTTTTTGCTAACAAAAATTAATTATAAAAATAGGAGTTAATAACCGGCATTGTCAACTGATTCAGTTGTACTGTTTCCTTCTTCGAGAGTGACTGAGTGAGGCCAAAAGCAATTAATTGGGCGCTAATTAACCAAAAGTTATCAACAAGACAAGACTAAGATCATTAAGAGTGGTCAAAACCACTAAATATTTTTTCGAGTCCTGGATCCCCGAAAATGGTTTTATTTACTTCTGTATATAGTCTTAGTACACATATTACTCGTATTGTTGTATTCTATAGCTATTCCAAAGTCAGTATTTAAATAAAATATGATTTCAACTGTCTAAGAATATTTTATATCCATACGCACATACGTTTTCAATTCCAAATCATATTTTCTATATGCGGACGTTGTAATTGCTATAAAATACAACAATACGAGTAATTTAATGTTAGTACAGACATGAACATGGTACAGTACAGACTAACAGGTAGTAGAACTATTTCCGGGATCCGGCATTCATCAACAAAATTTTGGTCGTTTTAACCACTCTTAGTCATGTCTCTATTCCGAAAACCCAAATACCATTCCATCCATAACTCCTATCCTGTTGTTTCAAGCAAACCCAGTACGACGCGCTCGATGAGGAGTACAGAATGTTCATTGAGAAGTACAATCACAACCACCGACCGACCTCACAGAACTTTGGCGCTTATGTAAATAGTGTTTGAGTTTATATTACAGTAACTGATTTTGTAGTTTTTAAAAGTAGCTTGATTATCGAGAAATTACATAAGGATCTGATGATTCTTAAACTGCCTTCTCTGTGTGTCTAGTTAACACTTTCACTGTCAGAGGGATGTATATTCACAACACATTTTATTTTTATTTTTGACGCTGTAAGGGAGAAAAGAGCTGGACACTTGCTGAGTTTCTTGCCGGTTCTTCTCAGTACAAGATCTCCCGCCCAGAGTAGACTTACGAACCGATGGCATAGTGACATTCACAAGAGCTACTTGTAGCCTAAACTGAATAAATGATTTTGAATTTTGAATTTTTTTGAACATTTTGAACTTTATGTGGTTGAGAAAAGATTGAAAACGAATAAAATATTCAAACATGTTCTGTCTGTAAAAAGGTTAAACCATTGGTGGTGGTGGTTAGACCTTAAGGTCCCGTGTTCGTTTCCCAGCGTAAGTACATGTCTGTGTACTCGGTTTGGTTGGTAGGGCTTGTTTGCCCGCCTGGCTAGCTACCGCCATCTTATCTAACTATGCCGCCATAACATCAATGTTTGTAGCATTGTTGTGTCCCGGCAGCTAGATAAGATAAGATAGTCAGTGCCTCAGTAGTTGAGGATTCCGGGTGAAGTGCGCTTCCACCTTCGGCCTTATCATCACTCAACGTCGTAGATGAAGGCACTGAGGTTGAATATTCGTACTTTACCGTAATATTTTTTTTTCAGTACGTACATTGAGCTAGATTTTATTTATTTATCAAATAATTAGATTATATCGTAGTGTACATAGACTTCCCTATTCCCTAACCTCTCCCTGTCTCCCTCCCAGCGGAACGACAACGAGTTTTGGAACTGGCGCCACGACGGCAGCGACAGCGCACACGACATGCGCAGGGGCAGGCGACCGGCCCTGGTGCATTCCTCATGCATATTAGATCATATTATTATTACTACAAGTATTATATATATATGAGGAGCTTATCACCTGATATGTATTGTATGCGACATAACTATTTATATTTCTTTTTTTTTTGCAATTGTTATTTAAATTTTTCATATTTAATATTAACTTCAATTCCCAATTTATCATAATTATGGAGGTACTATTTTTTTTTTGTAAATCCTATTCACGTAATTGCATGCAGTCTTCACCTATAATTGTGTTGACATTAAGCTAAAATCTATTTTTGAAATGTTTTGTTTACGATATCAATGATGTTAAATGTTGGTGATCATTTAAATAAATAAATAAATAAATAAATGACGCAGTGGTTAACGCGCCCGGTCTCCGATTGCTAGGGTTAAGCGATCAAAATAACCCACCCATCGCGACCCGACGCGAAACTAAATAATTAAATTGATGACTAAAAATGTATATCTCTAGCTCCTCTGTGCATCGGAGGTCACGTAAAGCCGGTTCCGGCTACATTAGCAGTCTATCAACTACCAATCCGCGTTGGCCACGCTTGGTGGTTTATGGTTCGTTTTCTCTATCCATCCATAGGGAAGGGTCGTGTTCCAGCAGCGGGGACATAAAATGTGTGTGTGTGTGTGTGTGTGTGTGTGTGTGTGTGTGTGTGTGTGTGTGTGTGTGTGAGAGAGGAAGGATGTGTGTGTGACGGTTACTGCTGGATAAAGGCATCTCTCAAGGATCTCCACAACGATTGGGTATGAACTACTCGCATCCAGCGGCAACCCACGACCTTCAAAAAATCGTCGGTCTATATTTATTCATGTTTATTTTTAAGATTAAGTTTAAACTAATGACTTGCTTGATACAGTTAAAGGAGCGTACATCACTTTCTGGACTAAATTTATCAAATACCTTAGAGTTTTACATGAACAATAAGTTTGTACGTTTACTTAGTTAGCTGATAGCGTAGTAACATTCTAAAGAGTTAATTACTAAATTGAAGTGATGTTAAAATTGTTTAATGCTAAATAAATAAACATTTTTGATTTTGAAATTAAATAAAGTCCGCCCTTTGTACGATTTCTGTTTATTTTATATTAACGTGTCTGTAATTTTGTTTTTTGTGTGTACAATAAATATATATATTAAATTTTATTTTCAAGTGCTAATTGCTGCACTGAAGCTAAATTAAATATTTATAAAATTTTATAAAATATAGTGAAAAAATTAAACGCCCACCCGACCCGTGCATGGCCGTCGGCTGCAATGACCGTTGGATAGATGGCGCACTGTGCCGCTATTAGCACTCAAAAATTAAAAAGCAGTCACAAAATTCAGCGCTCACGTCAGCCTTCCCGGTAGCATAGCGGTCGGTGCGGCCGCCCGGATTGCGGAAGACCCAGGTTCAATTCCTGGTTGGGTCGGGTGGGCGTTTAATTGTGTCACTGTATTTTATAAATATTTATAAATATTGAAAGTAGTATGTTCTGAAACATTTAAAATGAGTTATTGAGAATAACGTTTGGCCCGCCGCAGCACCCGATGCAGTCGGAGAGCGTGAGCCTGGAGGCGCTGCGGCGCGCGGCCGGCGGGCCCAGCGACGCGGAGCGCCGGGACGCCGAGCGCCGCCGCGCCGACCTCAACGCCGCCTTCCGCACCGCGCCCTTCAACGCGCTGCTCAGCCTCACGCAGCCCAAGGTATCACTCACCGCAGCGCCGGGACGCCGAGCGCCGCCGCGCCGACCTCAACGCCGCCGCGCCGCACCGCGCCCTTCAACGCGCTGCTCAGCCTCACGCAGCCCAAGGTATCACTCACCGCAGCGCCGGGACGCCGAGCGCCGCCGCGCCGACCTCAACGCCGCCTTCCGCACCGCGCCCTTCAACGCGCTGCTCAGCCTCACGCAGCCCAAGGTATCACTCACCGCAGCGCCGGGACGCCGAGCGCCGCCGCGCCGACCTCAACGCCGCCTTCCGCACCGCGCCCTTCAACGCGCTGCTCAGCCTCACGCAGCCCAAGGTATCACTCACCGCAGCGCCGGGACGCCGAGCGCCGCCGCGCCGACCTCAACGCCGCCTTCCGCACCGCGCCCTTCAACGCGCTGCTCAGCCTCACGCAGCCCAAGGTATCACTCACCGCAGCGCCGGGACGCCGAGCGCCGCCGCGCCGACCTCAACGCCGCCGCGCCGCACCGCGCCCTTCAACGCGCTGCTCAGCCTCACGCAGCCCAAGGTATCACTCACCGCAGCGCCGGGACGCCGAGCGCCGCCGCGCCGACCTCAACGCCGCCTTCCGCACCGCGCCCTTCAACGCGCTGCTCAGCCTCACGCAGCCCAAGGTATCACTCACCGCAGCGCCGGGACGCCGAGCGCCGCCGCGCCGACCTCAACGCCGCCGCGCCGCACCGCGCCCTTCAACGCGCTGCTCAGCCTCACGCAGCCCAAGGTATCACTCACTGCGGTTTTTTTTAAAACTTTATTTATTTACTAGTCGTCACCCGCCCGCTTCGCCGTGCGAAAATTTGTGAACAATTTTTTTTTATAGCCTATCATTTGCACGATCTCATGTTCTTGCTACATACAAACTTTCGTCGAGATCGGTCAAGCCGTTCTTGAGTTGTAAGAGGACATACAGACAGTCAGACAGACAAAAATTTCAATAATCGTAGAATTGGTGTCATAAAACGAATATTTGTCCCAAAATTTGTCATAAAAATTGAACCTACAGATTTGTATTATTTATTTATTTATTACAACACACAACAGATTACTGCAGTAAATACCTACAATAATACAAAATCAGACTATAACCCAATAACATTTTTTTATATTTCGATACAATCGATCTTGAAATTTTCGATGTTTTGAATATTACATTTTACCCGTAATTTTTATAAATTTTAATTTTCGATATTCAAATATGTACCCGCCAAAAGACGTCCTGATAGTCCTGAATGGGTGTAGTAGGTAAAATATTTTAATGAAGATTTAAATGTGCTTATCTATTAAGTTTATTCTAATATTGAATTTCGCTTCATATTGTTCTCCCCCCAGTACGAGATCAAGGAAAAGTTGCAGGAGATCTTCAAGTCCATCTCGGAGGAGCCGCTGCTCGGCGCCCCGGCCAGCTCGCCGGCCGCCAAGCCGCCCGCCGTGCCGCCCTACACCAAGTACTTCCCGGAGCTGTTCCTGTACTAGGTAAGTATTCAAAACGTTTGCTGCTTACAAATCCACAAACAATAAGGTCCGAATAGTTATTCTGTGTTTTGTCCCTTTAACTCTAATTTGAAGTGACGTTTACATGACAGTAACAAAACACGGAATAACTATTCAGACCTTATTCTTTGTTTATTTGTAAGGTAATTATTATTTGCAATTTCTTTCCAACAATTTGTTATTAAAAATAGTCGTTATTTCCTGACTTTTCATAAAACATAAATAACTAAAAATATTAAAAAAGTTATGACATCGGCAGGATACCGACATAGGCCTCCTCATGGACTTCCAAATCTGTCTGTCTTAGGCACTTTTTCATCATTCCATCATCAATCCTTGTATCGACATCAAGACTGTTGTTATGGTATACAAGGATTTTAAAATCATATCATAAACACTATCTATATGGACTCTATTATGCACCGCAAAGGAGACGGCCCGTCGTGGGCCTAAGTTTAACAAGCATGTAACAAGATGAAATATTGTTTATTTAAACACATATTGAATAGGTAAGATAAATATAAAAAATCAGCTTTATCTACAGTCTAGGAAAAAAGAAAACGACGTAAGAAAGAAGTTACTGTTATCGAATGAAATGAATCGATTTATCACAATACAATCAAGTTGTTTGATTTATTAATTAATCGTTTCACTGGCAGGTCAATTATATTAAATAATATCAAAAACATGTAAACACATGCATAAAACACAGAAATCAATTTATAATAGATGTTAGCAATGTTGTTTTTTTTATTAATAATAACTGTACGATTACAATAATCGATATTATTCATATACTTCTAAAAATCCTTTCGTGCCAAGGCCGTGACAAAAAAATTGACATTGACAGGAGAAAAAAAATGTCACTCGACTCGTTGGCTTTGTTAGCTTCGCTGCGTTTTGAGTGTGCTCAGTTTATGCCTGGTTATGTCTTTTTACCTACCTACCTACTGGTGTAGATAGACTGTTGAGATTATGTACCTACCTACCTAAATATTTTAACCCAATGTGGACACAAATAGCTAGTAACAAATATACGCTTATCTGTATTAAGACAAAATGTTCCATTACTTTAAAAAGAAATGCTTTTATAGGTTACCTATTATTTGTAAAAAATAATTATTTCGGCGTAGGCTATTCTTAACCTTACTTTTTCATAATCTTCTATTTCTCAGATCTCCGACTGCCAATTTTAGCCAAATTTTCAGTAATCCTTTAATTTCATACTATCTTTCAAATAACACTACTATCATTGTGTTACACCTCAACTTCACCTCAAGCCCAAGGTTCTATGGAAGGTAGGCCGTCTCCTTTGAGCTGTTTTTCTACTAGGAACATTTTAAATGTATTTATATCTTGCTTTCCCATATGTAATACGAAGATCTTAAAGCAATATCAGAATCAGCAAAACTGTGGGACAGGAGAGAGGACATAATGTTTATTTTACTTATAAAATATTTTTCATAAGAAATGTTTAATAGCAATTTATCTAATTGCTGACCCGGTATGTCAGAAGGGTGCAGGTTCAAATCCTGCTCGTGTAAATTTTTACAACATTGTGTTTTTGTAATTTGTTTCGCAACAAAATTTGCGTTAAAATTATATAAACAAAACAAAAACATTTTAGTAATTTATTACAAATTATATAATTGGTTAACATAAAGTATTATATAGATGTACCCTAATATGATACTTTCAGAGTTTCATTTACAACAACACACGAACACCTGGTCGGGCTAAATGGGTTATAATGCATATTACTATCTTCATCACCAAGTCATAACAAGGCAAACAGATTAGAAGAATTAGGTAGCTACCACCCTTATCCAGCAACGAAAATAGCTGAACGCTTGAGCGCTTTCTCAAACCAATTTAATAATCCTACAGGCGCTTGTCAACTTGTTGTAAAACTATTATATTAATTAAATTAAAACAAGTTGTTTCAGAACATTTTAACAATTAGACAATTGCAATACTCGGCTAATGCTATGACAATGACAAAATAATTTTATTGACCGTGTAAAAATAATCGGATTTTTATAATTATAATGAGTAACATATTAATATATTATTTTTCTGTATTTTTACAGCCATGGATTGGATGGAAAAGAACTACGTTTGCCTAGTTTTGGTCGTTATGCTTCCACACCGGCTGATGTTTAATTATGGTATTTACCCCTTTAATCGAACATTCGATTGTCGAGAGTTGTTATTGACATAAGTAACAAAAATAGCTCTTTATCAAATCAAGTAATGAACCGTGCAGGCGATTGTCAACCTCTATCGATGTTATTATGATAAGTTACTGAAGTGGTCGGCAACTTTCGTTGCAAACCACACAGCAACAAATTAAAAGTGATGGCCAATATCTTGCCATTTAAGAAAAACAAACCTTAATGTCATGTTATTAGAGTACGTTTATGACTGACACCGTCTTGCTACATTAAAACTTATTTGACTTGAATCTAAGAACTTTGTTACCTGTTTGTCTGACATGTGTGTGCGTCGTCATAACTTGATGACAGCTATCGATGATTGAAAGTTCGATTTAGGAAGTACTACTGTTTATTGACTTTTTGTTTATAATTTTGACTGAACGATTAAATGACCTGTCTCCTTAACTCTCCAGTTAAATATAATAGAATCGGATATTCAGTTATTCAACTGAGCAAGACAATGTGTTTATTATTCATCGAGCTTCTCTGTCATGTTAAGTTGTGTAGAAAACTAGCTTTTAAAGCTGCTCTTCCACTAGGACAAAATCCACCAATATAATAGATAAAAATTATGAAATGCCTATTGATTCCACCAATTCCACCAAGCAATAGGATTGCTTTATTTTTCGTGCAGTGTAAAATAGGGTGATCCTATTGGTAGATTTATTCCTCGCACTCCGCTTAGCTACAGCGTACCGCTTAGCTAGCGAGCACAGTAATCGTGGAAAAGCAACCTTAAACAACAGCTAAGAGACGTCGTTTGCATAAACATTCCTATCGCTTTTATTTAACGATACCAACAGTGTATTATTTATTAACGAATTAATATAACTTTATTTATATGCATGTATCTGTTTAGGCAAAATTCAAACTCAAAATGTTGTCTTACAACGGAATGACGATTGACGACCTCCGTAGCCGAGTGGCTTGCACGCCGGACTTTGGGCGGCGCTAACCCCCGAGGTCCCGGGTTCGATTCCCGGTCGGGTCAATGTCGAAAACGAACTTATCGATATTGTGTCGGGTCTCGGTGGTTGTGGAACCGTCGTTGTTTCTGATTTCCATGAAACGAGTGCTTTAGCTACTCACCTTGGGATCAGAACAATGTATATGATGTTGTCTCATTTATATTATATTTATTTAATGTGTTTATTATTTTATGTGTATTATTGCTTATATTATTAGTTATGTTTAGAATCTCTTACGTTTACGTTAGTGGTTTGTGACGGAACATTTATGTTGCTATATTTTTCACAATGTTATCCGCATTTTTTTTTGTTTGTATACAGTATGTTTGGTAATAGGTGTATATTCCCGAAACATAGCCATGCTACCAAGTGTAGAGAACACTGAGATAACAATGCAAAATCATATTTACTTACATTTACTTTCCATAAGACAACTCTTATTTATTTTATTGCAATTTGTTTGTGTCTGTTTATGTTTGACCATGAGGTTGACGCCCAAGAACAACGTATCAGCGTGAGCTAGGGTTGTCACTTTACAGTTTTACTTAGTAACAAAGAACCTCAATATGCCATGAGGTGCTTTTCAGTTGTGTTCCTAATTTTCCTGGGTTCTATGAACGGTACCCTATATGCGATATTCGGGATTATACATGTATTACCAAACGCCCTGTATGGTGTAGAGTAGTGGCACCGCCGTTCGACAGAACTAGTTATCAACATTTTTTCCTTAGCAGTCAGCAGCTGATCTTAGTCTTTAGAAACAATTGGATACACCACCTGTTATACTATGTTATTTTTTGGCGACGAAAACTGTGTCGGACACTCGGCTTACAGTGCCGATTACTGGTGCCTCTATCAAATGTATGTGTATGATAAACTCATGCAAATATTAACTAATTGTACGCCGTTTATGTATCGAACTCTAGAAGTTCTTAACTGTTTAAACATCATTGTACACACGCCCGCACATAAGACTACTACAAACTGTTTGGACGATTCAAAAGCACTTTTCTAAAGTTTATTTTAATAAAATACAAGTGTGCTTTAGACCACACGACTGAAATAAAACTTCTTTAGCTCCGTACCTTTAAAATGAATAATACAATTTTATTCTCTTTAAACGTGGAATATTTAATGATTTGAACAAAATATTAATTTATAAAATTGTTCAAGAACGAAATTAAATTACGAAATAATCAAGAAATCAGCTAGCAAACAAAGATATATACATATTTCAATTCATTTGTGTGAGTGAGTTAAGACATGCTAGACTTCGTACCGCTTTGACAGTTTCCATGACAACAAAACAAACAAATCATTTTGAATGCCGCGTCCTTGTACAGTTTCCATGACAACAAAACAAACAAATCATTAACTGGCTATGAGAGAAAGAGAGAAAGAAAATGTGTGCTCGCACTATCTCTCTTGCCCCTACAGTAATATACGAAACGTAATTCTCTCTCCTTCTATCTTTACTTACTTACATCTCCCTCTCAACTTCCGTTCGCCTCGCCCGACGACGTAACGCTCTCGTCACGCATTCACCAGCTTACTTCCCAAGTCAATCGTGCGTAAAGAAGTTTTACTTCAAAAATATTTGACTTTGACTTTGTAAAATTTCCTTAATAGACTTTAAACTTTATGTATATGGGATATGGTTGAACATTTATTGAAGAAATTTGACAGTTTTAGATAGGTTGATGTGCGGGCGTCTGTGCCATCCCAGTTTGAGTGGGTATAGCCGACTGCATCGATGCTCGGGTTGAATGCGAGAAATCCTGGTTCAATCCCCACAGCTTCTCTAGACTACCGACGTGAAATACAAGCGTGTAAGCTTCCTGGATGGGTAAACAGTAGTATTAGTTGATAGCACATTAATAATAGTTATTAAAAATAAATGTTGTTACGAGATGAATAATTCATTTGATGTTATAATTATATCTGTATTTAATGTTTCACCAATATATGTATACAACTATATCAAACTAATTATGGCGAGGCTTTGCTTAAGTCAATTGTATTGTATATTTGGTATATTTTGTTGATTCTTCATATAATACAAATCAATTTATTCATAAATTATTTGATTAAAAAATTGCCCTCTTTCACAATGTTGAATTTTGTTTTTACTGAGTTGGCTGTTTATGTCGTTAATCATTTTTATCCGTTGTCTAGTAACCATTTAACGAGTTTCATAACGAAGCTTCTCTTGGGCTAGATAATTGGTGTGTGTGTAGGAAGTTTTATTATTATTATTATTATTAATCATTGTAAATGTCAAATTCCATCGTAGACTAGTTTGTGGGCCCTTATTATTATATAAGTATTCACAAGTAAGTTATAACATGACCTTTACACGGTAAGCAAATAATTGGATGTTCAATTGACTAATCTCATTATCGGAGTAAAATTTGTATAGTTCTAATTTTAGTGTATTTCATAAAAAAGATAGAAGAAGACAAACCAGCGTTTGTACCGGTTTAAATAATGTTAAATAGTTGACAAGCAGTTTTTATGAAACACTAGCTATTGCTCGCGGCTTTGCTCACGTGGAATAGTGTTTGTTTGTAATAAAAGTCGAAACCCGTCAAAATCGATAGGGATAATCCTGAAAGACTTCATAATTTCTTAAAAATTACAGTTTTCCGTACAAATTTTCCTCCCCTAATTACCTCTCTAGGTAATGTTTTTCGAAAAATGTTAAAACACGTCATTCTTTATTTTTATCGAAAAATCTAATTATCGATTAATATAATTCATTTTATAGTACCTACTTAATTTAATAATAACGATTTTCCCAAAAAAACCTTCTTCCCTTTTTTACGCATTTAAAGGGAAATAAACAAAACTCCTCAGACACGTCATTCTTAATTTCTTTTCAAAAAGCCAAATGCCAATATTATATTCATGTATTTTACTTCAAAACTGACGGACTTTCATACAAATTTTCACCCCCTTAGGGGATGATTTCCGTAAAATCCTTTCTTAGTGGCTGGTTACGTCACCAAATTAATTAGCTTCAGTGGTTTCGGCTCGGCGATGATGAATCAGTCAGTCAGGACAAGTCATTATATGTATTAAAAGACGCAAGTGCTCATTAAAATGTATTCTAAACAGAGTGTAACGAGAAGTACTTTGAAGACTTAAACTACGTATAGAGTAAGTTACGTATAGTTAATTAAACTCATTAATTTAATAATATGCTATATATGGTTTAGCGCTCCGAAGTAATTTTTCTAATATACTGTATATAGCTATTAAATTATATATTTTTAAATTTTAGGCTTATTTGCAACACAACTCACTATACGATTATTATGAAACAACATACGAGTATATATGAATCGTTAATCGTAAAAAGTTGCTTTCAATACAAGTCATGTAGTTATTGCAACTGTATATATCCAATCTGTGATGTATAAACTACCATTTTAGACTCACTGTCAATCTGTAAACATGTGTTCAATTATCTGTTATGTAGTAGAAATGTTTAAACTCAAATATATTAACGAAGTAAGCGTAAACACTGGGGTATTGCAACGGCTACTTTCGTCATACTTGAAATCAGTCATTACAATATTTGAACTCTCTGGGCCTAGCACAAACAACTATAGTTCTCGTACCGGAGAGTAAAAAAGGAATCGATTAAAATTATTTATTGACCATATTACTTGGAACGGAGCAAAGTCCATAAAATATCAATGTTACATTATAATAAAATGTACGAATATTCTATGGAAATTATTAACAGCGCCACAACGTCTGTAAACGATCTAATTTTGACAGATGTCATTTCATAGACTATAGTCCATTTCAACTAGGATGATCCCGGTGACAGATGTCATCAATAACGAAGACGTGACTTTGTAAAATCGTATGAACTTATTTGACTACATCAAAATAACATATTTTTATATAATCCATCACTAAATATACTACAATTACTTTTTATAATTCTATTTTTTACTTTAGATTAGGTTTGTCTCAATAAACTCTCGCATAACACACATTAATCACAGCTTTAAAACAATATAATAAAAAAACGTACCCCTTCACAAGGTCATTTCATTACAAAGAAATACTAGTGTTGGGATAGTAATCCAATTGAAGTTCAATTGACATTCAATAACTAATCAATTAAATTTAACTTTATATTTTTCATTCTAGCTGTATTAATTAGTTTGTTAGTCTATTTTTATGTGAACATGTAGATTAGTCTACATTTTTTCATTTTATTGCAGCGTCATTACGAAAAATATTAAAATGAAACATCTTAAACTTATAAAACAAAGACAGTATATATATATATATACAGCCAACACGTCACTGGTAAAAATTGGGCGAAAGTAGTCGATAAGACAAAAAATACTATATTAGAGGACTGGGAGAGGTACGTCAGAATAGATCGGTGGAAAGACCAACTTATAATAAATATCGGCGATAGCGACTCTTCAAGCGATTCTGACAGTGATTTTTCAGATACTTACTGAATAAAAAATTTACTCTTTTCAAATTCTGTTTCATTTTACCGAATAAAACATACATTTAATGCATTTATGAACAATAAACTTTCAATATAATACATAAACACAAATCATATTTAAAGTATTGTTATAGTCCATTTCAACTGGGATGATCCCGGTGACAGTTCGATTTCGACAATTGTAGAGATGTCCTACAATAAAATAATTTCGATTGTTTCTGATAATCGATAATACTATATATGGAAATGAAATCGATTTTACTTTACTAACAATACTTTAAATATGATTTGTGTTTATGTATTATATTGAAAGTTTATTGTTCATAAATGCATTAAATGTATGTTTTACACAGTGTTATTCGGTAAAATGAAACAGAATTTGAAAAGAGTAAATTTTTTATTCAGTAAGTATCTGAAAAATCACTGTCAGAATCGCTTGAAGAGTCGCTATCGCCGATATTTATTATAAGTTGGTCTTTCCACCGATCTATTCTGACGTACCTCTCCCAGTCGTCTAATATAGTATTTTTTGTCTTATCGACTACTTTCGCCCAATTTTTACCAGTGACGTGTTGGCTGTATATATATATACTGTTTTTGTTTTATAAGTTTAAGATGTTTCATTTTAATATTTTTCGTAATGACGCTGCAATAAAATGAAAAAATGTAGACTAATCTACATGTTCACATAAAAATAGACTAACAAATTAATTAATACAGCTAGAATGAAAAATATAAAGTTAAATTTAATTGATTAGTTATTGAATGCCAATTGAACTTCAATTGGATTACTATCCCAACACTAGTATTTCTTCGTAATGAAATGACCTTGTGAAGGGGTACGTTTTTTTATTATATTGTTTTAAAGTTGTGATTAATGTGTGTTATGCGAGAGTTTATTGAGACAAACCTAATCTAAAGTAAAAAATAGAATTATAAAAAGTAATTGTAGTATATTTAGTGATGGATTATATAAAAATATGTTATTTTGATGTAGTCAAATAAGTTCATACGATTTTACAAAGTCACGTCTTCGTTATTGATGACATCTGTCACCGGGATCATCCTAGTTGAAATGGACTATAGTAAAGTAAAATCGATTTCATTTCCATATATAGTATTATCGATTACCAGAAACAATCGAAATTATTTTATTGTAGGACATCTCTACAATTGTCGAAATCGAACTGTCACCGGGATCATCCCAGTTGAAATGGACTATAGGATCTCTCTCCTCGTCTCAAACTTTACGATTTCGTTTAGAAGTGCTAAGCCTATTGTATTTAAGAGCAATAAACGTACGTAATAGTATAATAATTAAATTATATTTCTGCAATATTATTATTACACTAAGTATATTGAACAATGTAATAGCATTATTGTTATTGTATAAATATGAATAGATTTCGTTTTTTTTCCATCTGCGGGAAATTGGAATAAGGGCTATGTATGGATGTATATTCATCTCCATCTTTAAAAATACAAAACCTCATTATCTTCGAAGACATCCAAAAAATCTTTAGCATTACATAAATGCATAAATAAGCTTTGTTATCGGCACTCATAGAAATAACATTGAATAACTTTGCTCATCACCAGAGGTCAGAATCTGCCGATCATTCCAGGTCCTCATTCAAGGGTTGATTGGGGGACCCTCTTTTTAAATTTAGATGTGATAATGAAAGAAAACTACTATAGATAGTCTTTGCTTAGTGTCTCAAAATATTATAAATATCATAGTGTAAACTAATTAACTCCTTGAAAAATAGATATTTTTATTTTTCAAATGGCATAGTTCAGCCGACAGACAACTCAAAAAAATTTTGAACATCAAATCATGCATGTCATACATGGTTTATTTATAAAGCATTTTTTCTGAATTATCTATTTACACTCACAATACAAACGTTTTGCTTCAAGATAATTTCACTAAAATGTTGTTCCCGATTTCAGTGGTCAATTTGAGTTTTGGTACACTAATACCAACTTTTTATTTTGAGAGTTTAAGCAAAGTCAGTCAGTCATATTCCTTCATAGTCTTAAAAAAATATAAAAAGGGTCCCCCAATCAACCCTTGAATCTTGAATCAACCTGGCATAACCGGCAGATTCCGACCTCTGCTCATCATCCACTTTAAAGTTTCTTAAAAAGGAATATTATCTTCTTTTTCCTGCCCTGGTCCCATGTTACTTGGGGTAAAAGAGGAATATATAATTTATAATTTTAATGTTAACAATGAACAATATATTGATATTATACGATATTATTGACTTATATTTATTGTTTTTAATATTATAAGGGGTGTAATGGTTTGGTGAAGTGGATTGTGATGTGCTATACACATTTGGGCTAGCATTTTACTCGTGTAGCCGAGCGTGAGGATGAGTGTGACTTGTAGTCTGCTTTGTTGTTTAACAAATTTTACTAACGACTTATTGAAAGTGCCCGCTCGGATGTGTACAGCACGCATTACTTATTTTCGAATATCATCAATTCTAGTGTGTAACAAACGGTGTTTTGTATAAGTTGTTGTGATATTGTGTAAGATTGGTAATAGTTGGATTCACCATTATGTCGTATTCGTATACATCAAAACTAATTAAGGAGGGGGAGGAGGTAAGAGTGGTGTGAAAGGAGAGGGGGTAAGAGGGGTGGGGGAGGTTGCTAAGTTCTAGAGTACACTGTATCCACGTTTAAAATAAGGTCTTGCAAATCTGATTCACCAAAAACGCATTAAGAAGGATATTTACAAGACACTTGAAAACAAATTGAATTCTAGTGTCTTGTAAATTGTTATAAATTTTCAATTTAATGGTAAACTGAGTTTTAAAGTCACATATTTTTCATTCACGATTATATTTAATTGATTCCAAATGATGTTTCATTAAACACTGATTCGCCGCAATGTTCCTGATAAAACTTGTTTAAAATAGAGTTTTCTTTCATTTTGGTTACATTAATAACAAACTATGGAAAAGCTTACAGTACATTGAGTGTTATTGCAAAAATTATACTTGGACTTAGAACAATAAAGTGGTAAATTGTTAAATTCGTGTTTGGCGAATCAGGCCTCATGCAATCACGTTTCATGTAAATGTCGTGGTAGTTGGTTCGTTGTACTTATGTTATGCGATGCTGTCGTAGAAAGGTTGTGTTTAAATGCTAATAAATATGGATTTGACGATACCCTTGTTTTACTTACCATGACAAATGACACTTCAAAGTAATCGTGGTGTCTTGCGAGTTGCATTTGACATTCGAGCAGGTTTTCTTTTTTTTAGGAGGTTGCTGATTTTCTCAGGAGGCATTTTCAGCGTTACTTTATATTTTATTTTAAGAAATTTTAAGAGTTCCCCAAGCCGTGTGATCGAAACACTGGCAGAGGTTTTCAATGGAAAGGATGGCACTACGCACGATGGTGTCCCCTTTTTCTACTAGATTTTCTGTGGGGTTCGTAAGATCGGGAGAGCGTGATAACGCATACGAGAACATGTATGGCAATTTTTTAACTCTACTTGTTTGCCGCCAGGGGGCGCTGCTTCAATGCCATACTTATTTTCATTTTCGTTAACGTTACCGAATGTCAAATGAAACTCGCTTATGGCAACCGGATACTTGTTGCTGTCCACAGATGAATAATAATGTCAATAAAATATGAGAGCGTGTTCCTACACTCATTTTAGTTTTTTTTACTTAATAAATTCGGACGGAAAATAAATGGCATTATAAAAACAAGAAATATTTTATTATTTATTAAACATAACATTTGCTCTACTTATATAGGTTATTTAGTTTTGGTATATACCTCTAACTAAATGGACATTGACATTATATGCGTTTTAACATACTTTGTCTTAAATTTATGAGGCGACATTTACTTACTCAAACGAATATTATAATGTAATCTTTTACTTAGGAATTAGATTTTGTGCACGTTAGTTTTTTAGTTTACTTTTTAACAGCAGAAAATAGTCAAGTAACTTTTAAAGTGATCTCAAAAATATTTGTTATCAAATCAAATAAAAACTGATCTATACACTTCTATTTTGTAATACATTAAATAATCTAATCGCTTACCTATTGAATAATTTGGATCAATAATTACAAATCTTATAAAAATATATCGACTTTCGAGCCAGTACATTTTAATACGACACTATAAAATGTCTATAATGTCAATATTATAATGTTTAAACTATGTTATAATTTATAATACAGTATTAAAATTGCACGTCTATGTTACGTGAAAGCGTGATATTTGCGTTACAAGTATGCTACACATGTTTAAAATTGCACTTTTGGAGTAATCAACACAGATCACGGTACAGTTAGTAGAACGTCAAAGAAGTATTAAATAGCTTACAATAAATTCAAAAGGTATCAAACACTTCTGTTACTGTTTTGTATATTTGTCATCTACATATTATGTAGATTATAAATTATGTATAGGCACCTGTATTATTTCCACAATTTTACAGAAAGCATATTTATTTATATTATTTACAGATCATCCGTGGTATTCGTTAGGTACTTTAAACAGTCTTTGAGATTAATGTGACTATTGAAAATGGCAATAATTAATGTTTCTTTTATGTTTGACACAATATATACAGTTTTTATTAATTACACCTAGTTATATTATTACCCTTTTTTTAATGCTGAATTAATTGCTTAGTTACCATAATTTGCCTTTTTTGTTGTTATACCTAATTAAAGAAATTCTATTTAGTGCAACGCATTATGCATTACAAAAAAAATAGATAAAATATAAAAGTAGGAACTGCAATTCAAATTGAGATACAAAGAGGCCCGAGTTTGTAAAACTCAAATTCAGATAAATCGGCATCGGTATTTTGCTACATATTCTAAAAATATTTTTAAATTACTTAATCACCTAATTAGCATATACACACAGCATAAGTTTAATTTTAATGTAAGAGTTACAGAGAATACATAGGTATTCTTAATTTGTATTGTCTCATCACTTTGGTCTCAAGAAAATAACTGACTTTAAAAACATATTTTTGTTGTCTGCTTAATTTTACATTGGCAAGTAAGATCAAACTCAATAATATTCAACTTTAATTTACTGTTTGTAACTTACAGCTTCTTGATAGCTGTCAGATAGCTTATCCAAACCCTTATCACTGTCATGCAAATATATTAGAATGATTATTATATAAAGATGTGAAATAATGCTTTACATAAGTCCATATCTTACTGCGTCATAGTAATATTTATTTTGCAGGGGTATTGAAAAAGACCATGAATTTATAGCGATAATTAGAACTATAATAGAGTATAGAAAAGTTATCAAATGGTAAATATATTCTTTTAAAAATAAACTCTCTTTTATCTTTTGTATTTTAGGGCGGGAGAGTTCAGTCATTACATCTATTTAGTGACGGTTTTTCTTTTGAATGGCACAGACATAGGTTTGACAATGAAGTAGATATTTGCTTAATAAAAATCGTTGAAAATATGTAGGTATATCCATTTACACCAATTGACAGTAAACATTTTAAAAGAAATAACTTGTCATAATTATTTTGGCTGGCGTAACTCAATTTCTTTGGACATCTTTTAGGTCATTAATTTTAGAAGTCTCACAACTATGTAATTTAAAATATATTTTTTACTTCTCTGAGATTTGTTATCTTTTATTATTTCAAAGGCGTTGATAGTATCGTAATCATTATTATTCTTAAATAAATAAATATTATAATATTATTTACAGGTGAACACCGACCATTCATGCTTTCGTCTCGCACTGATTTATTTTCTCTTGCACACAAACATTCTTTTCATTATACACTAAGATATTGGCACCAGTTATTTTGCAAGATACAGTGATCAATACTTTCTTCCTATATTAGGGTTGCTGATAACACCAATAATGAATTCCAGAAAAAGCATGTATTTCTGTAACCTAAAAAGTTATTGATTAAAGGAACAATATTGATCAGTCATATTATTTTTTTTTTCATTTAAAAGACAACAATAACTCTTTGCTTACGAAAAATACAGAGGTGAAGAGAGAAAATAGACAATATTTAAAAAAAACGACAATTCTACTAAATATATACAAATAATTTTTTTATCGCATAAAGTAAGTTGAAAAAAACCATTTATTTAAATGTTTTTCTTTTAACAACTTTCATCCCGGTATTTTTCTCAAGAAAAGAAAGTTTCGTTAAATTTAAAGTATATGATATTAATATATGCTATGACGAACATGCCGAAATGTATAAAACCTTTAACAGATTTGACCGCGTATCATCGGGCGGACCGTACGCCTATTGTCCAGGTCAAACAAATTAAAAATAAACTAGTCAACTCATATAATAGTGAGATGAACACAGCCGTTTCATAACTCAACGCAGAACTTCATCATCATCATTAGCCTATACTAGTCCACTGCTGGACATAGACCTCTCCTTGTGCACGCCACTGAGCACGATCCGCGGCTACTCTCATCCAGCTCATGCCAGCCACCTTGAAGATCATCGCTCCACCTAGTCAGAGGCCAGCCGCACTTTGGATGCGTTTTTGTACGAACTTGACTCGTACAAACGTCAAGTCACGAACATTAACACGTATACACTTTTGATCAATTTTGACAATGCTCGTGACTGTACGAATACGAAAGAAACATCCCGATCCTCCACTTTAAAAAACAAAAAAAAATTTTTGGAGTTTGCTGATGGCTTCATAAAGATTTTTAGCTTAAACGTTTCCTCAAGCCGTTTCGAAACACCGTCAGAGGGTTTCTAGAGGTAATAGCATCATGCAAATATGTCCCCTTTCCCTATAAGATTCTGCAAGGGGTTCGGATCGGAACGTGAACGCACACCAGGTGCGAACTATTCGTGCGAAATCAATCCCAAATTGTTCGTATTTATTTAGCGTTCGTACAAATCAAAGTCGTGAACCTATATAGAAAAATTGATGTCACCGGTCAAACGTCACTTGACAGTAGTAGTTGGTACCTACTGACATTTAACCTAAGAAAACCACAATTAGTTATCGTTAGTTTATCGCGCACACAAAAAATTTCGTGACTCGTTTCCATGTTGCACTTTCAAAAGATGGAATAGTCTACCGTCACGTTTTCCCACCTTCCTATGGACATGGGGTCCCCCAAAAAATAAAATTAAATAGTGTGCGAGTTTAACTCGTCCATTCATTAATTACGATAATTTGTACGAAAACGCGTCAAAATTGGCTGGCCTGATAGCGTCCTACACTACGCAGAACTGGTGAAACTGTGATGAAGCTCGCAACATTACATAAGAACTAACGGAATCTGATGACCGTCGTGCCCACGGCCTCCTCGCTGCACGCGTGGGCTAAGGCGCTCTCGAAGTCTTGAGGCATGTACACCTGAAAAACAATGGAAAACAATTATACAACCAAACCTTAATATGTAGCAAGGACGTAAGAATTTCTGGCGTCAAGCAGCATTTCAAGCAGCTTAGCCATTAGTTCCGCAATCGTCAATATGTGCTGCGGTGGTCGCTTTCCGTCACCTTTCCACAGCCGGGCAGTTTAATGTCCAGTAACGCGGAAACCCAACCACACCAATCCGCACCGGGCCTGCGTGGTGGTTTACGGCCCGTTGTCTCTATCCAACCATAGAGAAGGGTCATGCCATGCGACACCCACTAAAGTCAGGTTATACTGCGAAAGCCATCGGCAGCCAATAGCAATTTCCTTCTTTCATCTTCATCAGCCTATACTAGTCCAAAGCTGGACATAGGCCTCTCCTTGTGAATGCCACTGAGTATTATCCGCGGCTACTCTCATCCAGCTCTTGCCAGCCACATTGCGAAGATCGACACTACCTAGTGTGAGACCAGCTGCACTTTTAATACGTTTTTGTACGAAACTGACTCGTACGAACACGTACAAATACGCAAGACACATCTCGATCTTCTGACTACTGTGGTACCTCGCACCTAGTGTGTTACCTTCCTTCTACATGCTTAATTGTTTATACTGGCTCCTCATACCCGAGGTTACAACGAGATGCGCCAGATGGCCCTGCGCAAAGAAAACTCGTACAAGGAGCCATCTGCGTCAAGTCAAAACGCCAGATTATAACCCACCGAAGTACACACGCCTGCAAATCGGACTACCACAAACCGTTATTTGTAAGCAATATGGTTGGAAATTTATTGAAGAAATATGTGTGTGGATAGGTTGAAGTGCAGGTGTCTGTACCATCGAAACTTCATATAAAAGTATCATCTAAAATTCGGTGACGTTACCTTATCCAGCACTGGGTGCAGCCTCCCGCTGTCCACGAGCACGGCGAGCGCGTCCAGGCCGGCGCGGAGCCTGTGCCTCTCCTCCAGCCAGTCGGTGTGCGTGCCGTGCCCCGCCACCCACTGGGACAAACAAACTTTCTTTAACCCTTTTGACCGCCACAGCATAAACGCGTCGCCGTGTCCTGTACGCATTTTTAAGCATTCAATTCAGTAAATAAACAACAGGAATAGGGATTCCAAAATTTCCAAATATCTTTATTTTGTGTTTTTTGTAAATTACTGGTATTTTCGATCGTGACCGTCTTTGGCGTACAGCAGGGCTAAGATGAACGCCGCGACATATCTCGTGGACGAGACGAGAAAATTTGTCGATGTCGATTCATTTCTCGTTATCCTTAACATAATGTCATTAACGTCATGACTTCGGTTTGTCGACACGAAAAATCAATGTTACCGTGTAGAGAAAACTACCATTTTTTTTAAATCCATTAAAACGGTTTTCATTCGTTTCCATTCATTCTTTTCTTCATGAACGCAACCTTTTTAACTAACTTAAACTCATCATCGTACGGCGTTAACGCGCTCTACATTTTGGTCCTTCGAGCCGGACTTCGACTTATTTTCGTTTTCTTCTCAGGTTATGAACTTGTACGATTACGCGTACATACATTGTTTATACTGTCTTTTTAGGTCAATCCAAAATGTATACCTAGGAAGCGATAACACATTTTTTTATGAATTAATAAACGTCCCTTGGAGATTTAAGCCCAGCCGCACTTTGGATGAGCTTTCGTAGGAATTTTACTTGTACGTATACATACGATATTGATCGTACAATTTGAACGCACACACTGGTTGAGATTTTCTCAGTTAAAATGCCAGCGTGTCACAGTCACTTTATTTCTACAAACGCATGAAAAATCTACACAAGTCGGTATTGATTTCGGACGTCAGAACTATACGCACGTACATGCACGACTAGCTCGCGCCTAGCGTGTGAGGTACCATGGAAGTCGGAGGATCGGGATGTGTCGTGCGTATTCGTACGTGTTCGTGCATCCAAAGTGCGGCTGGCCCGAGTGATGTTGTTACTTACTCTCAACACTCTAAGCGTATAGAAGCTCGCGGCGTAAAGGAACGAGAGCGGCGTCGGCAATCGGTCGGAGATAAAGGGCCGCGGCCGCAAGTCCACTATAGCGTTCCGTGGGGCAGTCGCTCTAAGGGGCAAAAGTCAAATTCAAAGTCAAATCATTTATTCAATATAAGCTTTCACAGGCACTTATTGACGTCAAAACTATAAATAAAAAAAAAACAAATAACAAGAACAAGAAAAGAACAAAGGACAAAGACCATGACCATTATTAACGCTAAAGATATATCTGTTCATTAAAAGTCGGGGAACACTTGCTGTGCTATAATGGCACATACATCATACTTAACATATAATATCAAAAAGTATTTTTTTATTAATCACCGAGGAAAATACTCTACTTTTCGTACCATTTGCGAAAAAAATAACGCAATAATAATATGAGATAAGCCTTTATTAAATATAATGACAATTAAAAGTAAAAGTTAACATTCGAAACATTGGTCCAATTATTGATAGAGAGAGTTACATTTTTGTTTGGTACATTTATTGTTGACGAGTTGATTTGAGTATTTATATACAAACTCAATGGTGTAAACACAGACGTAGTTCAGTATAAATTTCGGTAAGTATTCCAAATTTAAATCACATTCTCCCCCTAGAGGATGAATGAAATTCAGTACAATTTTCTTTCCCTGTTTTTAACAGATTAAAAATGACTATTGTTATGTTCGCTTTATGTGGCATAGAATGTCACTTTTTTGAGCAAGTGGTACGAAAAAGTATTTTTTTATTATTTAATAATTACAAAATTTAAATTATACATTTCATTTAAAAGTGCTCAGAATGATATTCTCATACGTCACTAACCAACATTTTTTATTTTATTTATTAGAAACATTACCGAACACAAAACAAAATCAATATTAAAACTATAGGTATACTAACTTGAGTATAGCGTTGGGGTTGGGCGGTTCCCCCGCGCAGGTTCCGGCGCAGGCCAGCGCGGCGTGCCAGGGCCCCGAGCGGGCTCCCGCCTGCTCCAGCGCGCGCCAACACGCGCCGGAGTCTTCGCAGTCCAGGAACTCCTGCGCACCTGCAAAGCCAAAGTAAAGTACATTCAACTCACACAGTAGGACCAGAGACCTCACTTCGCAAAATTTCCGCCTTGGTAGTTAAGGATTTCGAGTAATTATTACCCATTATTATCATCATTATTACCGGTCATTATTACCCACTCATTTGTGTGTTCATGTCCTCACTGCTGGGGTACGAGCCTTCCCAATGGATAGAAACACCACAGGGAGAGCGGCCGGGATGTAAACCACCACGCGGACCACACGATTAGTAGCTGTTAACAAAGTTGCAAAGATTCAATAAAGTACTCAAATTAGTGTTTGTATCAAAATTGTGGGTTAAGGGCAGCCCCTCTATACACGACTTTAAAGTTTATACTGACACCCCCCACCAACGTTAGGTGTCAGATACCTTGCGCAAGCACAAGGGACCATCTGCGTCAGGTCATAACGCCAAATCAGGACGCGCCGAAGCGCATTCTTCACCTCGACAGTTCCGCAATGTGTGGTTTAAACGTTACCACCACCACTTTTCTCAGCAGCTAGCAGCTCTCACCTAGATCCTACAGCACGAAAACGGCACCTGTCGTTACCCCGGCTCTGTCCTCACCCAGACCCCGTCGTCCCCCGTCCTCACTCAAGTCCTGCAGCATGAGCCTGCCTCGGCGCCAGCACGGTGAGGTGCCCGCCTCAGGACCCTAGTAGCTTCACCAGTTCCCGTCCTTACCCAAGCCCCGTCCTCACCCAGGTCCTGTAGCATGAGCGCGGCCTGCCTCGGTGCCAGCACTGTAAGATGCGCGCCCCAAGACCCCAGAAGCTGAACCAGCACGCAGCCTTCGCCACTAGCCGCGCCGCAGATCGCCACACTGTTAAAAAAAATTTTTTTTTATAAAGATTACTATTAATGCGCAGATTATTAATAGTCCGTTAATCTATCTAGAAAAGCTAATACGGTTGTTTATATGTTCACGTAAGTAGTCTAACGAAGCTTTGGAAGTTAAACAACATAATTCAAAATATTACGCGAACTAGATAGTTAGATTCTGTTAGAAAGTAGCCAAACGAATGGATGCTCGGATTTAATATTTTTATTTTCATTATTATACAACTATTTTTATTATTATACAACTATTTTTATTATTATTAACGTTTTTTTCTTAGACAATTTTTGACCTTTATTAGTACTGTATGACATTGTGAAAATTTTTACTGGTAACTGACGTAAATTTGCAAATTTAAGTATTATAATGTTTGTAAATAAGTAAGTACTTATTATAATTTTTTCTCTTTTGTTTTTTTTTAACATGTTGTGATTGTCCTTAGTATTTTGTGTTTTTATTTGTGATGGAAAGTGTCCTTTTACGATAGGGCATTTTCCAATATCATTGACGCTGTAATCTTGGCACTTGCTGACTTTCTTACCGGTTCTTTTCAGCACAAGGTCTCCCGCCCAGAGTACTTACGAACCGATGGCATAATGACGTTCATAAGAGCTATTTGTAGCCAAAACTGAATAAATGATTTTGAATTTTGAATTATTTTTTTTTAATGCGAAAAATCGTGTTTGCAAAGTTTTAATAATAATGAAATTCTATACAAAAATTTTTGTTTCACCCACTTAAGGGAGAAAATTTCAAAATCCTGTAACACGTCTGTCCCATTTTAGGTTTAACCACCGAGATACTATTGAGGAAGTTTTGAAATTATGAATTCAAGGTCATGGTGGTACGCTATAGTGTGCAAAGATATTTCTATTCACCAACCGTTTGCCCTTAGCGGTGTCCGGCGACAGACCGAGCTCGTCCAACGCCGTTAGGGCTCCGCTGGCGGCCCACGGCAGCGTGGCCGCGCCGTCCGCCGACACAGAGCGGGGGCGCTTCGACACGCGGGTGCTGCGGCCGGGGCAAACCATATGCATCAACAATCATAATAATAACCCTTTCACAGTCACTCATGTTCCCATCACATTTTGAACTTTACGTGATTGAGATAAGATTAAAAACTCATGAAATATTCAAACATGTTCTGTCTGTTAAAGGGATAATAGAGTTTTTAGCGGGAAAGTGAAGAGTCATTACTGCGGTTTTGTTTTATTTTCTATAATTTCTTTTATGTCGAATATTAATGTGAAATAATGGTGGATTATTATCCGTTAAGTGTTCATGAAGGTGTGGGAAAAGTATGGGGAAGCCATTGTCCAGGAGCGGGACAGTTATGGCGAGTGTAACTTCTAATTTTCTTTTCCTTTTCAAAGATAAAATATATTAAAAAGTATCTTATTTGTACTCCAAAATATTTTTTTTGTAAATGTTGAAACTGCTGTGTTAAGCATTACCTACGCACGGTGAGCAGCTCGCCGGCGGCGCCGCCCGCCCACTCGCTGACGCAGCCCCACACCTCGTCGCCCATCTCCAGCTCGCCCACGCCCGGGCCCACGTCTAGCACCACGCCTGCCCAAATACACTGAGTATTGACAGAGTCAGCGGTAAATAGAACTACACAAGATAAAATATTACTGAAAAAAAACCAACCAGCCTCAGGAAGCTCGAGCGGGAATCGAACTCACTACTTTTGAATAACCGGTCCAATGCTCTGACCGCTAAGCTACGGATACATAAGTACAACTACACTACATATCTTTGTGTACAAAGATATGGGCTATACTTAAGTTTGAGACTGTCGACCTTCCCTTTACAAAACCATGCTGTTCGTCTGGTATTCCTTGTTTTATTATTGGATACATTTTATAATACACGACACTTTCTAAACATTTTCCAAAAACATTTAAAATTGATATTGGACAATAATTTTTTATGGTGCATTTAGAGCCTTTTTTGTGAATATGTGACTACTGTAAAGCTCGCTCGTTTTTTTTTATATTATTGTAAGTTTTGTTCGCGTTACTGACCTGCAAAGCCCCGGCCGACGGTGAGCTGCGTCCTGGTGATGAGCGCGCGTAGGGCTGCGCCCCGCCCTCGCAGCACCGCTCGGTCCACGGCGCACACGCTAAACGCCTGCACACGAATCAGCACCTCGCCCGAACCAGCGCCTGAGCAACGAATAGAATAGATAGCTATTCGTTTGCAATTAATGTAGGTAGCGAAACCTTGTACACTCTGCATTATAGAGCGCATGCTCTTTTGCATAAATTGTTACTCACAAACTAAATAAATTAAACTTATCGGCTAAGAAATCTTGTACTGACTAATAACATTTTTGCGATAGTAATAAATAAAAAAAAAAATTAAGGCAGTTTTTTTCCGCATGATTGTATAAAAATCGTCAAAAACGTGTAATGCTGTAAGTTGTTTTTTTAAATATTCTTGTTGGTTGTTTTTTAATGTTAACGGGTATTTTATAGAAAATTACTGGTGCCATACATAGAACATGTTTCTTTAAAAAGGCAGTTTTATACTTGGGTGTACGGCAAGTTTTGATATTCGTTACGAAACTGTTATGTACTGTTATGTATGCTATGATACTAGCGACAGGCGTTGTCCTGTGTTAGTTTTAATAAATATGTGCCACAAACGTTTACTATTAAGAGTAACCCAAAGTGGCGATTCCCATACATAATCACCAATTTAAAATTTTTCGTTTTTTCATCTGTTTTTTTTGAGTTTTCTCTTGTTTTTGTTTCTAAACTATCTTAAAACAAATAAAAGTTATTGTTATTAGCAGTTTTGGAGTTTTAGCGAGACTAGCAAACAGCATGTGATTTTTATTTATTTAGATTTATGCATTCATGTTACACGGGTTTTCAATATTTATCCAAAGCGTAAGGTCACAATTGTATAAAAAACATAATGGTATAAGCTCCCTAAATAAAATAAAACATATTATTATAAACTACTTACCAGGTGCCACTGCGTCTTCCACTAGTATGACGGACTGGTCAGGCTGCGAGTGGAGCGCCCTCGCGTTCGGGCCCCCGGGGGCGCGCGCCCCCACCCGCAGCCCTACGAACAGGCCCGCGCCCCCGCCCACCGCCGCCCCCATTATGAAGATCAGCATGCTGCGGCGCCATACTAAGACAATGAGGAAAATTCAAATAGAAGTAGTCAAAGTATTTGTTTTTATGAATTTACTCGCGATGCTAGAACGCCCAAATTGGAAATACTCACATATAATTTCACATGGTAAAAACACAACGATGGCCTTGTTTATTTTTACCGTAATAATTCACTCTCTTTCTCTACCATTGTTCACCCAATCACAGAATAAATGATAGTACAAGTACAGAAGATGCACTCCATTCAGGGTCATTTAAATAAATAGCGACTCTGCCTAAGACACAATAAAGTGCAAGTCAGGTCGCACACTGCTCCCTTGCCTACAGTTATATTCACCTAGAAGTTGCCTCTCTTTCTATCGCGTAGCTCTTATTTCTTCTAACGACTTCAGGGTTGTCTTCTTTTAAATAATAATTAATCTGAATACTTAATTTATTACAAGTTATTGTGTTTATAATGTAATGTGTACTTAAATTTGAACAAATTTACTTTTCAAATAAACCTAGGCTAGGTATGTAAGTACAGTCAATGCCACATCAGACTACATATATATTACAAAAACACAATGTTGAAAAAACTTCCACGAGCAGGATTTGAACCTGCACCCTTCTGACATACCGGGTCAGGTGCTCATCCAATTGAGCTATCGTGGTTCTAACCAGCCCGCCGAAATTATTCAACACTATTTACTTTTTTACTTTGAAAGCCAAAGGCGCCAATTTAATGTCAACAACTACCGTCATTAAGATAATATGTTAATAATATGTTAACAATATAGGTTGACTACCTATATATGTTACTGTGCAATGCCTAGTTCGTAGCAAACTTGAATATGGGGCGGTCATTTGGGACCCCCATGAGAAAAAACATAGTCTCAATATTGAGAAAATACAGCAAAAGTTTGCTAGGTGGCTATATAAAAAGAATTTCGGGTATTATCCTTTTCTGTACCCTTGCTTGTTCGTGTCTGGTATGGTAGGCCTCGATACGCTCTCCTTTAGGAGAAAAATGCTACTCGTCACACACTATCTCGCCGTGATCTACCATAAGGTGGATTGCCCGCATGTGCTCGAGAGAGTGTGCCTCTCCGTGCCCGCCCGCATTGCTCGTGACGCGGGGGGCTTGGTGGCCTTCTGCAGAGGCCAGCCACGCGAACCATCCACGCCGCTCAAGCACCTACTGTGCGGGCGCTGCGCCTGATCGGTGACGTGCTCGCTCAATACGATGATCTTGATCTGTTTTATGATGGATTAGAGCGATTTATACTCCTAACCCATCAATTTCTTAACTTTTATAATATTTGACCTATTTAATAATGTATTATTTTTTTCTGACATTTTGTCACATTTTTAATGACTTTTCTTTGTTTATAATTTATTTTTATACCTGACATGAATTTATTTGGATTTTACTTATTGTTATAATTAATTTTATTGATTTTATTATTGATTTGAATTTATTTAATTTGAATTTTGTATTGTTAATTTTAATCGTATGACTTGTCTGTGTCTTGAACCAAACTGTAAGCAGGCATGTTAATTGAAATATATAAATAAATAAATGTTGACTTTGAGGCCGTCATTATGCCGCCGCGCCGCCTGCCGTACCGTTGCCGTTAAAAGAGCTATTTTCGTAGGTAGTTTAACTGTTGTTGTCAAGGTCAACATGTATAGTATATACACATTATGTGCCGTCGACTGTACAGCTACCAAAACCAGAAATAGGTACCAACCAACCTCCCTATAAGTACTAATCAAAGCTAAACTTGATCTTAAACAGATATCTTGTAAACAGAACTTGTAAGAAGGTAAAAGTACCTACATATCAAACTAGTTATAAGTACTATATAATATTTAATAATCTAACTGATAACAAAAGTCAACTTTTGATTTTGGTAGTTAGGTAGGAACTAGGAAGGTACCTATCCTAAAGTACAGATAGATACTAGATAGGTAGGTACTTAGTTGTTTATCCTTACTTGTCCTATTTAGTTATTTAGTAAATAGTTTCGTAAGTAGTTAAGTAAGTAGGTACCTACCAAATTATTATTTTCATAAGTAAATAGTTGGGTGAAGATTGTTTAGCAAATAAGACAAGTACCTAACAATAAACGGACCACTAAATACTAACTATATAGATAGTGTGATGATAGTGACTCACCCCTGTCTTTGAATAGCGTCACCAGCTCGTCGTGCAGCAGCTGCGGAGACAGCGGCGGCGCTTCATCACTTGTATGCTGCCCTCACGCGACCACGCCAGAACTACAGTTAAGCTACTGGTGATGATGATGATAATGATAATGACTCACCCCTGTCTTTGAACAGCGTCACCAGCTCGTCGTACAGCATCAGCGGTGACAAAGGCGGCGCCCCGTCCCGTATTCTCTGCGCCGCCTCGCGCGACCATGCAAGCGCGCGCGCACGCGACTCGCAGAACAACTCGTTCTGCCACAGCTCTTGGAACGCCTCGCGGATCTACAAGGACAGCATAATTATTAACGGGATCCTTAACATGATTTCGGCAAGTTCCCGATCCGATCTGAACCCCTCAGAGAATCAATCGGTGATGCCATTCCCTCTAGAAAACCTCTGTTTGACTGATGGTGTCTCGTTTCACACGGATTGAGGAAGCCTTTAAGTTTCTCGATATACAATGGTTATTGATAAACGAGGCGAGTTACCCTGGATAGTATGCAATTTTTTTTGTACAAGCAAAACTAGCAGTTTCCTGCTGCATAGGTTGTTAACTATAAAGTCTACTTCCAAATGTCCTCTTTTAGTTGTTAAGTTGTAGAGCACGCTTACTTGTTGTTACCATTTCCCAACCTACAGAGGTGTATAACCTTGGGCTAGGCGCCTATGCTGTGGTACTAAAATTAAGTCAAACAACCAGCCTTGTAAGTCCAGCTACAAACCCTATCTACCTGGTTTAAGTAGGTTGGGACATGGGAAAGCTTTATGGAAGAATATTATACCTTCCTGATACTTTCAGCTGCAGTAGAGAATACATCTTGGACTCGAGTTTTGCCACCATCTGCAGCTGTTTTAGCTGCTGTCTGAAATGGAATAGAATAGAATAGAACACTTTAATGTACACTAGTTGTTGCCCGCGACTTCGTTTGCGAAGACTACAGTAAAAAAAAGAACAAAGTATCTTATATGCTGATCTGGGTCTAGTCTGTATATGAGGAAAGTTTAATTAAAATCCATTCAGTAGTTTTTACGTGAAATAGTAACAAACATCCATTAACACTTACAAACTTTTACGTTTATAATATTAGTAGGATAATAAACATATTACACACGTATTATACGTATTATACAATAACACTTTAACAGTCCTACAAAGGGCAGCCTTATCATTAAAAGTAATATATTCCAGGCAAACTAAAGATAGGGATGATTATAAATAAAGGATTGAATACAACATGTTTTTTTTTTTTTTTTTTTTATACTTAGCACGGCAAATGACTCCACACCACCTGATGTTAAGTGGAAATGGAGTCCAGACGCGAAGACGACTGGTGCAGCGTGAAAACAATGCAGCATCAGTCAACCTCACTCTGCCGGCCCACAAGGTGCTTCTTCACGCCTCGTTTGAAGGACCCCATATCATAGGAAAGAGGGAAAACATGTGCTGGTAGACTATTCCATCTTTTGGAGGTGCGACAAAGAAACGAGTCACCAAATTTCTTTGTGCGCGATGGGATATGTGTGACAGTGAAGTAATGACACCGGAGAGCAGCACGTGTACTCCTATGGAGGAAGGGAGAAGGTGGGATCAAAAGAGTTCTTCAGAGCACTCGCCGTGATATAAGCGATAGAAGACGCTGAGTGACGCTATATCTCTACGCAATTGCAGGTGTTCGAGAGTATTAGTTACCTCTGCATTGCCGATAATACGTACAGCGCGACGCTGAAGATAGTTTAGTAGAGAAGATACTTTGCGGAACCGTCCCAGATGTGCGAGCAATACTCCACGCAAGACCGTACCTGTGTCTTGTACAAAAGACACAACTGGTCAGGCGTAAAGAATCGCCGCACTCTGTTCAAGACACCGAGTTTTCGTGAGGCTGTTTTGAGGCTGTTGTTATCCGTTTCAAGCAATTTTAGTACGATGACATTGTCTATATTGTGGTAAAACAGAAATAAACGTATTCCGTGCTGTACATACATATGTAGGTACTCTTTTCTTTTCAATGTTTGTATTTTCTTTGGCTTCAAGTACTTAAGCTTCTTAGGCTTTGTATAGATCACATACTCCTACTTAAGAGGTAGTACTGCCTTGTTAGACCTACATAGTATCTCGAGTTTGATTCTTAGTACAGGTATATATTGAACTCTGTTTGGTAAGTAGGGAAGCTTGTTGTGTGTTCATCTGATTGCTACCAGCAACTTATCTAAGGACTTGTATCGGCATAAAAAGAACTTGTCTGCCATTCAATACATAGGCAGCCAGTTCCACAGTGGTTGGAGATGTTGTAGCCTTATCATGACACATGATTAACTTGATTCCGCATAAAGAGTTTTATATCAACATTTTATTTAGTTTGGGCCAACAAAGTAATGTTTAAGATACAATAACTATGTAAGTGTTTACTTTTCCTGAAATGAAGTCATAAAATAACTATGGCTACCTATATAACACTTTAATGACATTTGTTATGATGCCATTATGTAAGCTCATGGTCATTAGCACTCTCAGTAAACCAAGTCAATGACATTGAGTGACACTATTTATAATCCTAATCGTTTTGCAGCAAAACAACAACATATTTCACACAATAGCATGTACCTTAAACGTAAATGGTGTGTTTGTACACAAACCTGTGTAGAATAAGTTAGTAAACTTTGAAAATGGCGCGTAAAAGTACTAGGAAGACATGGAATTGGTGAAAAATACTTACGTGTAATGCTTCGAGTTTCTCACCAGCTCTGAGCTTCAACTCGTCCATGTTAGGCACTAGAAGCTACGGAAGGGTCAGACTAAGTCGTACCAAGTGTTAGTTCTCATAAAACTTCAACCTTTGATCAGAACTTGGCCTGAATAACTCCAATCCAAAAATAGACCGAAATTTCATAACAGCGCAACTTGTTGACGATTTAAGTGCAGAATTCAAGTAGCGTTATTGCAGATTAAGTCTTTTTTCGTTATTGTTCGTGTCGGTATATCGCTCCATGTTATTATGTAAAGTAAAATGAGAATTACTGCCATAACCAAACATAACCCTCTTTTAGTGTTTGACAACTTTGACAAATGAATGACAGTGTTATTTTGACAGGAAGCCAGCTGATAATGCGTGTTCCATTGTTGTTTATTTTTGATTGAATTAGCAAGAATGATTTAATTTTTTTGGTTTTGAAAAGCCTTTGGCTGTGGTTCAGCTGTAGTTATTGTTCTGAGGTTTGGACTGTGTTTTGCTAGTTTTAATAATAATAAAAAATACTTATATTACTTTTAGCCCCTGGATGCGGGAAACACAAAACTTATCGTTATGGAAGATCTTCGGGAAGGCGTTTGTTTTTTTGTTTGTCCAGTAGTCTTCTTTTGACTGAGATGATGACTAATGAAGGTCAGGGTTAGTAGTTCAAATGCGCGTAAGTAGCATTGGTACCGCCCATGAAGCTGTATTTCTACAGCCTCATGGTACCGCCACAGTTATTTATTCTCTCTGAATTTGGTGATTGACGCGGTATTTACCAATACTACTGAACTATTCCCGACGATAACAGAATTTACAGAAAACCACAGAACAATTTATAGCAATTATGTTTTGAGAAGTAGACATGACAAAAAACTTGTTCTTTTGTTTTATTTATTGATTAACTGTTTTAAAACTTCTGCATCCATGCGACAATATATTAAAAAGTTCTTTATTTTTTTTTATACTTAGCACGGCAAATAACTCAATGATCAAATTATCAAATCAATCAAATCAAATGATCACAGTAATAAAAACTCTCCAATTTTAACAATAGTTTAATACTTATTCCAAATACTTATTACTAAGGCATTCAATAATAATTACATGTAACTGTCTACTACATCTAGGGGTATCGCATTTTCGCCGCTGTCGGCACTTTCGTTGTTGCGGTCCGTGGTGACTTCTCCTATAATCTTCTCGATCCAGACACGACTGTATGAAACCTGTAGATCACATCACAAATTACATATTAACACATTGTACATCAACCTATCCAAAATTGTCCAATTTCTTCAATAACCCACTTACTACAAAAAAGTTAAACAATGGCTAAATACGTGTATAATAATATCGTGTCTCTGTCTACTAAAGTATTAGCTAAAAAGTGACAGCATCTGTTTAAACATTGTCTAATGTCTAATTCATTGTCTAACTTTAGCCATCGTTTTGTGGTAAATCAGTAAGGAAATTTGACTGTTTTTGTTGTAGTCTGATGTGCAGGCGTAGATATTACGAATTTATAATCTGAATCGCTTAGAATTTGAAGTTTGAACAAATTGGTGGTGTCTATTTTTTCTTCTTCAGAACCTTCAGATCAGAACATTAACTGCCCTCAGACACAAAATATAAAGAGAATAGAATATAATCTATCTATACATATAAAATGCTTTGTCCTGTTATGACTGACGGATCAACGCACAGCCTAAACCGCTGATCATTGAGACCTGAAACTTGGAGGGTGTGTTCTTTGTATGACGTAGACATCTGCTATGAAAGTATTTTGCGAAATTCTACTCCTAAGGGGGTGAAAAAGGGGAGCAAAGTTTGTATGGGACAACGTGATTCCTTGGTCCAATCTACTTCAAATTATGCATAAACCTTTTTTAACAAATTTGATGGAAGACATGTTTCGTATTTTATTGAAATTCATCCCCTAACGGTGTTAAAAAGAGGTAGAAAGTTATTTTAGCGGTGATTTGCTTCGAAGTTAATACCAATACTCTTTTGTGCTTTTGATTTAAATTACATTTTATTTTGACACATGTTTGAAAACTCAATCCGATTATATTCAAATAAATTATAACGTGACTCGTTAATCACTCGACATTGGCGAAATTATTGGTGTTGGAAAAACACAACAGAAACCATTATAAAAAAAAAATATATTCAAAAAAAGTTGAACTCACTTTAAGCAAATACTTTGGGCCGATTTGGCTAATTTTGATTTTGAAATATTTGTGGAAGTTCAGGGAAGGTTTAAACGGAGCAACAAATAATAAGTAACGGAAAATACTAAAAACGACAATTTAATTTTCTAATACAAAATGTTCCACGATTTGTTTGTTTTGTTGTCTTCATAGAAAGGAAGTCCACCGGGTCAGCTAGTAGAATATAATAGAATAGAATAAAATACTTTATTTTACCTACACATAAAAAATACATACATGTTAACAAAGAAATAAAATTTATATTGGAGTCGTACAAAGGGCAGACTTATAGTATATAAAGTAATATATAAGGCTGCCCTTTGTACTTTTAGTGAAAAGCCATATCTTCCAGGTAACCTAGGGATGGAGAGGATTGATATTAAATAAGATGGAGGCGTTGAAAAAAAGTGTACAGTACCTATATATAATCTATATATAAAATATATTATATATTAAATATTATTTACTTATATATTTTAGACAACATCACATACATTGTTCTGATCCCAAGGTAAGTAGCTAAAGCACTCGTTTCATGGAAATCAGAAACAACGACGGTACCACAACCACCCAGACCCGACACAATATCGAAAAGTTAGTTTTCGACATTGACCCGACCGGGAATCGAACCCGGGACCTCAGAATTATCGCCGCCCAAAGTCCGGCGTGCAAGCCACTCCGCTACGGAGGTCGTCAAAACCTAATGTATTACCTACATAAATAAATAACACATAAATATATACATTTACATAATTATATACTTACATACAAACAGAGATTGCAGAAGGTAAGCTTATACAAACACGCTCGAGCAACGCTCACATACACAACCTGTACACGTAATCTAGCAACTTGACTGGTTTGTGGCGGTCCAAGATCCAAGATTCCGTGTTTGTGAGAGGGATAAGCTTACTTTCCGGGGTCTCTTATTTTATGCCTCAAAGCACCGGTCTCAGGCACCGGTCAAAGGAGTAAGTGATATGTAATTTCATTGATTTTCTTACTGGATGACAGCTAAGTAGTATTCAATTGTTGCTAAAGTCAATAGTCCGTTGCTGTTGCTGACCCTCCATTTTTAATCAATTGAAGGGAAAAAGTGTACACACGCCTGCACGTCAACTTAACCAAAACTGTCAAATTTCTTCAATACATTGTCTACCTTAAGCCTTAATCATAAAGTTCAAAGTCTATTGAGGAAATTTGACAGTTTGTGGTAGGTTGATGTGCAGGCGTCTGTACATTCCTATCGTACTCGGGTGCCAATTACTTAATAGTTCGTTGAGCGAGAAGTAACTTAACAGAGAGCTAAATCCATTTTTTTAGATTAAGTCCATTTGCAAAGCGTCCTCACAAAATTGTGTTGATATGTACTCAAAACTGTGATTTGAAATAGAAGCAATTTGCGGAACAGCTGGATGAGTACGGCTTGTGAGGCGCAATCCTGCATCCTAGGCCCTAGCTGTAGTCGCATCTGGAATCTCCGCTTTTACTTAAAATCAGATAGAGGAGTGTCATTTACCTAGGTACCTACTCATCTGGTGATTTTTTATAGTATGGATTACTCTGGCGGCACGTAAATGGAAATGCACGAGTTTTTAGTGGGTATTTGCCCTCCTTCCCCCTTGAGAGGTTTGGGGGTGGTTGGTACGCCTAACAGATTTTATCTTGATCTAAAAAAGTAAACTATAACATTAACAGTACCTTAGCATAAACACCAGGTTTTGATTTGTAGGCACACTCCTCAGTGCCAGAGAACAAAGCTATACCAAAAAGAGTGCCAGCTCTGTCCAGTCCGCTGAAATGAACTGCCGGGTCTCCAGTATCTCCCTGTGATTAAAAAAGATTTGAATTTATATCATTACATCTTCTGTCCTTGCTGCCGGCAAATCCTAAATGGTACTGGACAGGCCACAATAGCCGCATCACGTCATCACCAGCTCATTTTGTCTCCACTGCTGGGACACGAGCCTTCCTTATGGACGAATAGAAAGAAACGCAAATGTAGGTATATTGCAAGTTGTAGGGAGTATTCATTGTCTGCAAATTACTTTCAGGCGCTAAATGAATCTTGTAATCATTGATACTAACTGCACGTAGCGCGACGCCCTTCACAATGGGCTGTAGGCTCTGTAAGCTCTGTGGTCGTGTTTCACTTAATTGTTATTGCCTGCAACTTACTCTCAGGTGCTAATGTATTATGTGATTGATTGCACAAACTGCGTTTGAAAGTGTGTTGCAGATGTTAGTAATTGCCCTAAAACTTACTTTAGGCGCTAATGTATCATGTGATCATACTAACTACGCGTAGAGTAACACCCTTAAAGCATCAAACCAACGTGACACCCTTCCACCACGCTCTGTAGACACATGTGGTCTTGTTGTTGTAGGTAATAGTTATTGCCTGAAACTTACTAGGCACTAATGTATTTTGCATGTTGCAGGTAGCAGTCATTGCTTGCAACTTATTAACAGGCGCTAATGTATTATGTGATCATACTAACTGCACACAGAGCGACGCCCTTCACCACGCTTTGTAAGCACATGTGGTCGTGTTGTAGATGATAGTCGTTGCCGTATAACCGCCGGCACTCGGACCGCAACACCTCCCGGACTATCATACGTCTCAGCTCTTGGTTCTCGCCTTCGCGTATTTGACCTGTGACCTAAAAACAACGAAGGATTTAGATGGAGGAGGTATCATACTTATTGAACCGTATCTTTGGCCCAGTAATTAAACGCTGTGCTCAGATAGACCCAGATCCCATGTAAGATTTCCAGAGAGTTTATTAAAAAGGACTATCTATTAGCCATCATAGGCCATTAGAATATAAAAGATATCACGTTTTCTAAAATATATGATAGTTACTTAAATAGAATATATAAAAAGCTTTTTTCTAACATATTATTTATAAGTTTCTCACGCTACTTTGATTGTTGTGTTACGAATGTCTCTTTACATCTATCATGATAGAGCTAAGAGGGTCGAAAGTCTGTACATGGAAGATATTCGAAAAAAAGTTGGCTGGTTATACTTAAAGTCGATAACAGAACTCGTTCCAACAGTTTTTAGAATTTTTGTTTGTTTGTCTGTTTATCTCTTTGTCTAATTATTTGACCGCGCATCACGTGAAAATGGCTGAACGCTTCAATTTGTATGCAAACTTTGCACATAGACAGACCATGACCCGGACTAGGACATAGGATACTTTTTATCCCGGTAACAGGTTCATGTGAGATAGTGTAGTCTTCGCGAACGAAGTCGCGGGCGACAACTAGTTATATTATAAATTCATACAAAAAAATACTATTGTCGTCGATTTTCGTAAATAAATAAAAAAAAATTAATAAATGTCCAACGAAACGTGACGATGCTTTCTGCGGGTCGGCAAAGTGAGAGCAGTTCAATGTTACGTATTTATAAAGTAGCATTGTGTGCTACTAAAATTTGCTTAGCGATTGCGAGTTATCTTATTGCTTATTGATCATTCGAAATAACTCTTAAAGTTTCTCACCAGGAGGCGCTGCTTCAATGCCATACAAACTCTCGATGGCAAATAAAACTCGCATAATGGAAACACAGTAACCTAAAATTAGTTTTAAAAAAAATACTTAAAAAGTGGGTACAATAAACCATTTTCTTCACGTATAGGTATATGATATATTACACTTTACGCTTTAAACAAAAATATCTCTTCAACGCTAAAAGTCGAACAAATACTCTATAAGTATATAACTTACACGTTACACAAAACGTACCACAGACCCGTAGCCCGTGATGACGGTCTCCCCGAAGTTGGGAGGCAGGTCTGCATCAGCCACCGCCAGGCTCACTGGCTGGATGCGGCTCGTCATGCTGATGGGAATGTTCACCTATGAAGGAAGGTTATGGCAATAATAAAAAATGGTCTTCAATAATTTGAAAAATGAAGACAAAGTTTTGAAAAAATTCCACGAGCGGGATTCAAACCCGCACCCCATGACATGCTGGGTCAGGTGCACAGGTAGACTTCAATGTGATAATTAATAGCAGTATAAAAACTTAGCTCGGATACAAAAAAAAATCTAAAGCTAGGCATGTGGTAATTCATGTTCGACATCAGTCAAATAAAAAGGGTTAAACCATGGGTCTGCCTAAAACATGACAGCACAATTTGATTGTGATATTTTAGTCAATATAGGCTTTAATTCATAAGCAGTTATTGACGTCGAAACTCTAAAAATATTCGAAATAATAATAAACTTAAATTAAACTACGGAATCTACCACTAGTTTAGATTTCGGGAGAGCCTTTGACCGAGAAGAGCCGGCAAGAAACCTAAGTGAATCGTTTTATTCTCTCAATCTTTTCAACAGCTCGCTGCATTCGAGATGGAAGCTTGGTTGACACAGTACCGTGTAGACGAACATTCCCACCTCAACAGCTAACCACGTAGCCACCAAGAGTCCAACCTATGTTCGGGCCCGGCCGGAGTTGCCCGTAAAGTCACAACCAACGGGGCCTTAGGACCGAACTCCCGCGATAACCTTGAAGAAGACAGCCGGACCCGTAGTTCCAAATGCCAAATCCTATCCACGAGGATGAGTAGATAAAAAACAGTTTTAGTACTACCTACGTATGCAATATTCATGTCAGTGCAGATACTGCAAAGTCGGCTTGTCGTGTGGAACACGATTATTTGATGGGTTGCGGCAGCTTTACGACGCAGAAAAAGGCTGCCACTCCATTAAAGTGGAGCTGAGCTGAGCAGAGCAGAGCCGAGCTGTGTGTAAAATCAATCAATAGAGTCCTTTTATTTTAACGGACCTTCTCAGCACCTCGTGGAGCTGGGCTCAGCCCTGCTCGACTGCGCACAGTCCTGCTCGGCTGCGCACAGCTCAGCTCGGACCCGTACAGCCCTGCTCGGCTCCGCACAGCCCCGCTCGGCTCGCTAAGACTCAATGGAGTTTAGATGCCTGATAAAGCCGCTCCACCCAGCTGCACCCAGCTCAGCTCCGCTTCAATAAAGTATCACCCTAAAGATGTCCACAATGACTGAGCGTGACCTTATTAGCAAGGAAACTTACCTTGACCATAGCCAGATTGTGTTCAGGGTAATACTGGTCCATCCTGTAGTCGGGGTGCCTCTTGATGTCTAGGACTGACAGTAGTCTGCCACCGAAGTCTCGGAACACGGATCCAATGCGAACAGAGACCTCCTCCTTTGTCACACTGTAGGAATGAAGGTGGAATTATGCTTTCGGACAAACTTTAACATAGACATAGACAGATCTTTATGTGCCACAGGGCCACAGCCCACCGAATCAGCAAGCTGAAGTGGCAGTGGGCTGGCCATATTAGTCGCAGAACTGATAACCGTTGGGTTAAACGAGTTCTCGAGTGGAGATCGCGTATCGGCAAACGTAGTGTAGGACGCCTTCAGATTAGGTGGAGCGACGATCTCCGCAAAGTAGCTGGCAAGAGCTGGAAAAAAGTTGCCGCGGATCGTGCTTCGCATGGCATGATTCTGAGGGTTGGCATAACACGAGCGATAAGCGTGGTCGGCATACCAGATGATTGACTGAAAGCTAGGACACCCGAGGATAAACAAGACAAGTAAAGAAGTAGACTTACTAGTCGAAGCATTGCGCTGCCGTTAGAATCCACTGCTTCGCGACGATGGCCCCTCCACACCAATGCTTTCCATGCAATCTAAATGGGCAAAAGAAAATGAAAGTATATATTTGATCACAGGGGGATTAACATGGAGATCTAATCCTACATAGCTCAGGCACCAGTTCTCTAACTTTAGTTTCGTAAAACAAAATACATAACTATATATACCTATCATGCCAAGATCCACAATGCGGTCGCGATCCTTCGGTTCGCGGAGATTATACAATGTAACTAGGTTTTGGAGAGAAAAACAAAGATATTTTTACAATCAACTTTTTTTAAGTAAGAAAAATAGGTAAGTAAAGATAAATGAGGTATATTTTATGTCACCAACTTGTTACTTATCTAAGGGAATTATAACGATCTTAAGTAAAATTTAAACACTGAAAAAAGACGACAACCTCAGGCGGGAATCGAACCACGCACCTTCCGCATTCCGGGCGGCTGCCTTTGGAATGCGGAAGGTGCGTGGTTCGATTCCCGCCTGAGGTTGTCGTCTTTTTTCAGTGTTTAAATTTTACTTAAGTATATTTAAGCGTTAATAAAACGCTAAAATATATAAAAAACACTTATAACGATCTTATTTTTTTATTACGCTTATTAGCTCCTGAATTGTTAAATACTGACTCAGAATAGATACTGTGATTTTTTATTGACAGACAGTTTGCACTGGTTTGCACTGGTTTGCACTGGTTTGAGCTGGTAACTTAAAGAACGAATTCCTACTGCCTCAAGCCATGTGAAACGAAATACAGACACAGTTTTTATAGAGGGCATGGCATCACGCCAGTCCGTTTAGTGTAGTGTAGTACGTGTGCCCGTTCCCTACCAGATTCTACGAGGGGTTTGGATCGGATCGGGAGAAAAGGATATGATAAGATACCTGACGGAGACTGTATAAGGGTAGTCTTCTAAGCACACCAGCCCGTTCTTGGTGGTCAACCGCTTTCTTCGGACGTGTGTCAAGTCCTCTTCAATTTTCGGTGGAAACTCGCATTCCATCTCCGTTCGTGATGTGGTGAAAGCTGTAACGTTTTTGCTTACAGGGTCTTAGTAATAAACAGAGTTATGGACTATTAGAGCTTTGAACTTTGTATTCTTTCTTAAACACCGAAATGTGAAACGACCCCTACTTAACACTAGAATGCACAAGCTTCTGATATTGGTCCGGGTGGTCAAAATTGCCATTATGTTTATGAAATATTTTTAATAATAATAATGATGGATGTATAACATTATTGTGCACATTAATAATGCAAGTTTGCAAGAAAAAAAGGAATAATCAAGGATACGTTAACTTTGTGTGCCATCAGTACCACCAGCGTGCCTCCTACCATTTGGTCAGTTGGCCTCCTTATTGTCATTCCATCTTGTCCACCAGTTTCTTCTTCCCTTAACTGAACGGAACAGAGTTTCGGAAGGGTCTTCAGAAAGGTCCGCTGCTTTCTGATGCCTCAGAATCGTAATGTCCAAACAAGAAGACGCAAGTAAGTGAGACGCAACTCCTGATCATAATCCCCGATGATTAGCGGTTTGGAAACGATTTTATCATCAGGTTGTTTTTATAGCATGTTACTCAGTCTTCCCAGCTTTTGTTGTACACACGCCTGCACATCAACCTACCACAAACTGTCAAATTTCCTCAATAGACTTTGAACTTTATGCCTTAACGATATGGTTGAAAATGTATTGAAGACAGTGACAGTTTTGGATAGGTTGATGTGCTGGCGTCTGTACCTCGTTGGACGTCAAATTACTTCTCCAAGCCATAGTTTTTGAAATGCAAGAATGCAAGAATAACTTTGAAAACGCACTCACAACACACTTCAACACACTTGAAACAGCCAAAAAACAATGTTTGAACTTCCTAGAAGAAGTTCCCACAAGAAGACAAATAATACAATTTATAAAACTTGGTTACAAAAAAAAATTAAGTAGCTCAAATACCTATTTGATTTAGTAAGATGGTAAGAAGGTCGATATGACCACTGTGATATTGTTATAGGTATTTTGCTTATAATAACACATTTATGTTTAGAAACTACGTTTTTGGGTACCTATAAAGCAAAAAAAGTAAGTAAATAAGTTTAATTAAGTACTTATTTATGTTTTGTTAGGTGGTAAACGTATGAGGAAATTCCAAAGTGGTCATTTAACCCTCTTGGGCGTTCTAGTGTTAAAATCGATAAATTTATAAACTGTCAATATCATAATTAACAAGATATAATATTAATTATAAGAATATAGCATACCACTTTGTACACTTGAAACACTAAAATTAAAGCTTAAAACTAGAAAACAAACAAAAAAATCACTTATTTGCACCATAATTTAATTACTAATCCAGATTGGAACTGGAGAAACATGAAACGGTTGGAAAAACTCGAATTAGAGTTTGATCAGAAACAATTTTACGTAACGACTTATTGTTTCTAAGAACAATGGTAACCGGCGTTCAAACAAACAACCACTCTTAATTCAAAACAAGTAATTCAATTTACCTACAACCCTTCTTTTTAAAGTAGGTATTCCTACTAAATTTGCTTCAAGTAGCTATAGGTATTTAACATTAGGATATTTTAAGTTGGGCGGTTCCAGATTGCTGCCCTGTGGGATACCTTAATTATGATTTGTCAGTCTCCCAAGACGAGCTCCGTGTCCTTTTTGCTTATAACATTTCTGTTTGGATACCATGCTGTAAATGATATACAACTGAAAACTAAATTGAACTTTATAATAAATTATGTAATAAACTGGAGAGAATTACATAACTTGCAACTTAATCTTAGTAAAATTAAAATTATCCATTTAAACCTTAACAAAAAACTCCATTACAAATATCATACAAAAGTTAACAACAAAATTTGCGTAAGTACCTAATATGGCCCTAATATGGTACCTTTCACTAAAATTTCTAACATTCACGTCATTTCAATAATTTATAAGCAAAACCTATTTATAAAAACAGCGTAGAATAACCCTTGCATTGCAACCCTTGACATTGTTTGTAATTGGTAAATATTATGTAACGAATTTTTTGTGGATACATTTAATTAATAGGATGAGATGAGATTTAAAGATAAATACACTTTATTGTTGGGCACATCAGGGCCGCTGGTATTCGTAAGACAAAGGGCATCATCCATTTTGTAAGTAAATGTTTGTATGTTTTCTATTATTATGTTCTGCACCGCGCACCGGCGGCGTCGGCGCCGCTGGGGCGGCAGGCTCCGCCAGAATACCAGCGTTGTTGCGACACGCTTCGTTTGCAACACAGAACACAGAAAGAGGTTTGCAACAACACAGGTTGAGGCGGTCCTGATTGACCTATGTATTGTTGTTTATTTTTATTTTTTATGTATATTAGTGTTTGTGGTCAATAAATGTTTCTCTCTCTTTCTATATATATATATATATATATCTCTCTCTCTCATTTTGGCCCATATGTGAAAGTGCCGGTCAAAAAACAAAAATGCCTTATTCTGATAGAAGTTGACCGCCTTAGCCTTGAGCTTCACAAAAAATATTCATAACACCATAATAATATTCTGACAAGACATTTCATTTGTTTTAGTTAGATTCATCAGCATTACAGAAAAATATTTTGATATAAATTAAATACCTAATTAAAATGCGAGTTCATTCCTCATTTTAGTGATAAACTCATCCGTAAATGTACGTACCTACATTAAATATTTTTTGGTTATTTGGATAATTTTAAAACTATCTACTTGCCATTTAATTTTGTTTAATTTTTAATTTTTATTGTTATTTATTTATTTATAAGAAGAAAAAAAAGAAGTAAATAGGGTTTGATCTCTCTTCAAAACTACGCAGCTAATTTGCATGATTATTTTGCACAGAAATAGATTTGGACACAGGCTACTACTTGTATGTCAATATGCGTGTAAGTCAATATGCGTGTAAGTAAATACGAGTGTAAGTCAAAATGCGTATAAGTCAATATGCGTGAAAGAAATCAGCCGATAAGCGTGTAACCCGAAATGCTTACGAGGACAAATTCTATCAGAATAAAGCACTTTTGGTTTTTGGCCGGCACTTTCATATTTGAACTAAAAATATATGAAACCTGGATGATGTCCTTTCTCCGTGCATGAAAAAACGGTAGGCATAGCCGTGTCGCGGGGGTGCGGAACACCATCCCACCCAAACTCCCCGCGAATAATTCTTCAAGGTGTAGAGACGCCTTCCCCCGCACTCGTAAAGAGATCTGCTCAAAGGGACCATGGCGGCCGGGCGGCGGGCCGCGGATGTCCATAGTGCTCGAGGTCCCACCCGAGCATAGCAGTAGAAGGGGAGGTCAAAGACATTACCTACTATATTAAATCTCTTTGAGTGAAGTTTTAGTGAGTCGCGATCGTCAGCCAGAACATCGGCTAACCCCACATACATATTCTCGGCATATAAAAAAAAGAAAGGCATAGATCGGCATAAGTTCACGCATATAAGCGTGGGCATATATTCCAGAAGTGTCATGGGCCAAGTTGGCAACATTTTGGAAGCCAAACACAACACGGAGGCGTCGCGGTAGACCGAGAAAGAGATGGCGGGACCAACTGGATGAATTTAACCAAATTTGGAATTAAACAGCTAAGGACCGCAATGCGTGGAAGAAATAGAGGGAGGCCTTTGCCCAGCAGTGGGACAGTGAGGGCTAATAATAATAATAAAAATAGTGTTGCCCGGGCGAAGTTAAGGCGGGTCGCTAGTATAATATTTATTTATTTATTTTATTAAAACGGTAACAAAAACCAATTACATTAATTAGCAAAAAAAGATACAATACAATTCATAAAAACAAAAATAAAAATAGAGCAAATTCAATCAAAAAACATAAATAAATTCAATTACCTATATACAATAAAATGTTACATTTAATTACAAAAAATATTTAAAAAAATGGAATTATTTAAAATTTAAGAATTAACATTACACTTCCTTTACCATTTTGCGACCACTTTACCATTGTGCTTTTTTACCGTTCCGCAGCCTAAAGGCTGTGTTTAGTATGTTTCATATTTCAAAAGGTGGTTGGGTATAAAGACTATGCTAAGAAGTCAATTCATGTAAGTACTTACCTCTGCGAAGTTAAGACTGCATAGAGCAAAACAAAATACGCGCCAGGTCCCTCCCGATTCTCAAAACGCCACTACACATTCACACTCGCTTAGGCCCAAGACACCGTTCTCGTAGAATAAGGGTACGACGACGAGCCGGTTCACACGCGCTCTATACCAGGTACAGGCATGTACACACGCCTGCACATCAACCTACCACAAACTGTCAAATTTCCTCAATCGACTCTGAGCTTTATGCCTTTAGCATATGGTTGAAAATGTATTAAAGATCTTTGACAGTTTTGGATAGGTTGATGAGTAGGCGTCTGTCTGTACCTGGGCGCTTTTCCCTACCACCACGGCCCGGTCAACCCGAGCCGAGGTCCGAGCCTATACATAGTCTATGGTCCGAGCCTTTAGAGGCGCCCTCGACTTGTTCCGCTCCAGATTGGATACACACTAGTGCGTGATGCCCTTCTGTTTGGAAAACCTCTGACGGTGCTTCGATCACACAAAGAAGTCCGGTAACGCCGATAATGCCATCTGGGCAATCTGAACACTCTCCCAAAAAAAAAAAAAAGAAAACGCGCCAGGTGATTGATATGATAACATATGACACGGATTAGTATTCCAAACAATGGTTTTCATTCTAATCGAGTTATGTTTGTGTGTATTCTTATCGTTCCAATTGTTCTTGGTTCATCTTTTATTTTCATTACTACGACGGCATTATTTCATTTTTTCTGCAGAATTTTATCATTTTTCATCTTAGTGCCATAGTATTTAAACATCTGCGTTTGAACACAATTGTTACTCCAACCATTCAACTAAAAGAATTTCGTATATGTAACAATGCTTCACTGATTTTGGAGGATGTCGAAATTTTACGGTTTTCAAATTATTTTGTTTTATTATATTCAACAAGTCTTTAGTGAAGATTTGGATTATACGAATGACTACGTCATCAGTTCAGAAAGTGATCAGCAGACTGAAATTAATAAAGTGCTATCTGGTGTTTCCAATGACTATATGGACAAAATTTACTATGAAGAATTGGACAATAATTGTTCTGAAACTAACAATCAGATGGAATATACGGTCGCTTCAAGCATACCGACGACGGCAGTGGAGATCAAAACTCCCCTACAAAAAGCACCTGTCGGTAAGTGATGATGCGGCCTAAGATGTAGCATCCTTGCCTTGATAAAGACTGTTCACCCTTTCCTTGAAAATGTCCAGGTTGTACGTGTCAGGAAACAGATCCGCAGGGAGGGAATTCCACTCCTTAGCTGTCTGCATCAAAAATTAAGACGCAAAGCGCTTTGTGCGTATAGGCGGTATGTTGACCGCATAAAGGTGTGATCTCAGTCTCAGCCCGCGTCTTAGATTAAATTTAAAAACGTGCTTTTTTTTGAGAGGGTTTGCTGATTGTCTCAAACTGCATTTTCAGCTTCACCGGGCTTTTTTCGGGCCGGCGAGAAACGTAAAGGGTTCCTCAAGCCTTGTGAAACGAATCACCTTCGGAGGTTTTCTAGAGGGAACGGCATCACGTACTATATATATAATGCGTGTCCCCGTGCGTTACTAGATTCTCCGAAGCATTCGGATCGGGGAAAAAATGTAGTGTAATTTAAAATTAAAGCCAGCTCTCACTGTAGGGGAATAAACTTTCCTATACTCACACCAATTATTTAGCCCAAGAGAAGCTTCATTATGAAACTCGTTAAATAGTTACAAGACAACGGATAAACATACTTAAATACATACTAATTATACATAGAAAACACCCAGACCCGAGACAACTTAGAAAAAAATAATAATTTCTAAATTGACCCGACCGGGGATCGAACCCGGGACCTCAGAGATGGCGACACCATGAAAACCGGTGTACAAACCACTCGACCAAGGAGGAAGAATTTCTCTTGCATATTGTATTCAACACAATAAGGTCCATGGGGCCCAGGCGCACACAAATATTTGAAGATATTATTATATCATTCAAATTAACAGAAATCACCCGGGACCCCAGAGCTAGCAGCTACTGGGCCAGCCTCGCTATCCAACGAGGCAATGCTACTAGCTTACTAGGTAGTCCGCCTGATGGGGATTTTCTGGGGAATTCTTTTTATATATAAATTAGCTGACCGGCGGACTTCGTACCGCTTTGACAGTTTCAAAACGTTGACAGTTTCCATGACAACTAAACATACAAATAATTCATCAGCTTAAGAACACCCGTATCCCATGATAGACCTCTATAGCAGCGCCACCTATCGGGCCTAATTATAAATCTAAACCATTCTCGAATCCACTTGAACACGCACAGAAAATTTCATCCAAATTGGTCCAGCCGTTTAGGAGTTCAATAACATACACACGCACAGAAGATTTATATACCTATATAAAGATAGTAGTAATTGTAGTTTAGTTTTAAGTCGTTTAATTTACTAAAGTAAGTACGCAATAACTATGTTAATAAAATAAGAATAATAATGAACCCTTGTCATTTTTAGTTGCTACAACAGTAGCGTACAAAATGGACAAGAAATGCGACAGCAGTGACGAGAACGAATGCTGGAGCACTCTGGCCAGCTACCCGTTTTCAGTGACGATCCTGAAGAAAGGCGCCCACTATGCATCCGGTGCCTTGGTGACTAACCAGACGGTGCTGACGGCGGCGGGAGGCTTTTATTAGTAAGTTTTCTGGTCAATACACTACTATAGATAGGTTCCACAAACTTTTAACTCCTTTCCAATCAAGTTTGGTATATTCTCAAAGTAATATAATGAAAGATAATTTTATAACCAGTGGTGCTTAGCAGAATACAGGCACTTATCAGTTATTTACATCACATACATTGTTCTAATCCCAAGGTAAGTAGCTAAAGCACTCGTTTCATGGAAATCAGAAACAACGACGGTACCACAACCACCCAGACCCGACACAATCGAATCGAAAAGTTCGTTTTCGACATTGACCCGACCGGGAATCGAACCCGGGACCTCAGGGGTTAGCGCCGCCCAAAGTCCGGCGTGCAAGCCACTCGGCTACGGGGGTCGTCAAAACTGCCTGCCTGATATTTTATAATAATAATAACTTCGTACTAAATGTAGTTAAGGTCTACGAGCTACGAGTAAAGCGAAATGAACTTTTTATTATTTTAATTAATAGAATCAACCAGTCTCAGGAAGCTCGAGTGGGAATTGAACCCAGGAACATTGGATTTTGGCTTGAACCCTTGAGCTACCGAAACCCCAGCTCTCGGTAGCTCAGCGGTCCGAACATTGGTCCGGTAATCCAAGGGTCGTGGGTTTAATTTCCACTCGAGCTTCATGAGGATGGTTGATTTTCTCTACAACATTTCTGCTTGACCCTTAAGTTATGTTTAACTATTTACTTAAAGATAGCATTGTAACTACCACTTATTGTATATTTAACTATGAGAAAACAGACAGCTAGCCAGTCAAAAACGTTTCAGAAAAGAAAGGCTGTTGTTAATGATGATATCAGTCGGCTCCCATTTATCAGAATCAGCCCCCTTATTGTCTAACTCTAATACCTATCGTAATACCTTTTTATTTGACATTTGAAAGCTATTAAATATAGAACTTCAAACTAATTCACAAATGTTAGTGATTGTGATCGCGACGCGTTTTTAAATGATGTTGATTGGACGACATCGTCAATGTGACATTTATGTGAAATCGTCTAAGCAAAATGAATAGCGTAATATCGTGATAGAGAGTGGTAGAGGTTGAAATTAGACAGTTTCCTTCCAGTGTCAGAGAATCGATCAAACTCTACAGAGTAAGACTCGGCTCGGTAGACTACAAGATTGGTGGCGTACTACTGCCAATCAAGAGCATAGACATCCACCCTTCATTTGTTATGGGGAATCCGGCGTTCGACCTGGCAGTAGTCAAGCTGGCGAAGCCTGTTGAGCTAACGGACTTCATCAAGCCGATCCAATTATCCAAGGTTCGGCAGAAGGTGATCAGCGCCAAATTCATGACAACGTATTGGCCGAGATTGATTGTGAGTATACAAATAATCTGATAAAAGTTACTGAGGCAGCAAGTAAGCGTACAAAGCGCCTGATGGAAAACAACCATTACAATTGACCATTGACCATATTGGTACGTGACATTACCACATTACATGAGGTTGCCGACTCTGAATCTTTAGTTCCTATACACTCCACGATGATAAATAGGGTTCTGTCGGATGGTATAGCCAACTCACTAAAAACCCAGGATACTCGTCTACCGTTTGGGCGAGATCAGGAGATCTCGAAGTCATTCATGACCCGCCGTGCCGCCGCGATGGTCCCTTCGGAACGGACACTGCTCTTACTAGGCGTCTAATCCCCGTAAGTCAGTTTCAGTACCCTATAGATGAACCTTGGTGCTGGACTGAGAGTCTTCGGAAATTATCTCTGGTAAGATACCAGATTAGTGAGATGGTAATATTCAGAACATCCAAGTCTTGTTTTATCCATGACCATATCAAACAGGCATTTCACTCCGAAAATCGTCTTTAAAAGATCAAAATGTACAACTTTTAAGGTTCAGGGCATGCTTCTGCCAACGTCAGCTAAGGAGCGCCTGAAGCACCGCAGCATGAGAGTGTCCAATCAGAAGCTGATCCCGTGGAAGTCTTGCTACACCATCATGAAGACCAGAGGCGCGCAGTTGGACCAGACCAGCCTCTGCTTGAAGCCGTTAGCTACACACCATAGCCGTTGCACGGTTAGTTCTTTTTGTCTTATTCTGCACGTTTTATTTACCTGTATTACTATTATCTGAGGAGACCTTTGTCCAGGCATGTGCTTCAGCACTTACTTACGCCTGTGGGATCTCTTGCTAGTCGCAAGCTTCGGTTAGCTCGAATAGAGCAGCGTGACGATGTAAGACGATTAAATAAAAATATGTGCCATGACGATTTCATGCAGATGCCACATAGTGACTTGAACTTCCCCCAATGGGGTCAATAGAGTCGAAATCATCGGGCACTAGTGTTCGACTCTTTAACAATACACCAAAAAAAAGAAAATAGAATTTCATTGAAATTTTACTGGATGACAGTCTAGGTAGCAGGTGGTCTGTATTGTTGATCGAAGTCTGTGTTCATTAGTTGACGCCTGTTTTAATTATAATCTTTGAAACAGGTGCACACCCTACAAAAATGTGAAAATGATCCTTCTTTATTTCAGCCCGACGTGGGTGCACCAGTGATAGCCAAAGACGGCCTTTGGGGTATCACCTCTGGCTGGACATCGGAGCACTGCCGGATGCACCCTAGCCCCACCATCTTCACCAGAGTCGCCATGAAGGCGGTGCGGCAGTGGCTGGACAAATTTATGTAGACCTAACCAGGCTGGGTTATTTTGCAATTACTGTCCCTCCACAGTGTGGAAGTGATTGTATGAGTGATGATACTAGGTCAGAGGACAAAAAACCGTCCCATCTTCGACCTTACTGACCATCAGATGTGAAGTTCAAACGCTTTCCTTTTGTTTATAGATGATGGTATGAGTGATACGAGGTCAGAGGGGCAATTTTATAATCTCACGCACCGGTGTCATGCATGAAATACACTATGAAGTAGGTACTTATAGTAATTTTTGTAATATTTACAATTTGACTAATAAAGACACACCGTTAGAGAATTTTCGGCGTTAAAATATAAGTTACCAGTGACTTTGAATAGGAGAATAAGGAGTATTCGCAATCGCAATTGATATCATAGCGTGAGAATTAGTCACTGGTCCAAAAATCGACCCTCAGGTATATTGTTGTTGCTTGTCCTTCTCATTTAAAGGAATAGTGAGTAGCTGTGAGCTGGGCGCCTAGAGTGAGCTTTGTTTACTATCAGTATTCATTCGATTACGTTTACGAAAACGAAAATTTGTATAGCATTGAAACAGCGCCTCCTGGCGACATACGAGAACAGTTAAAATTTTGCCATACAAATTCTCGTTATCGTATGGCGAATCACCAGGCACACAGGGTCCAAGTATGGCGTTTAAGCAGCGCCTCTAGGTGATACTGCTTTTTTTTCATACACTAGACACCCTGGCGCTGACGCCCCTCCTTTGGTTGATTTCCACACAGCTCTGCTTAGCTCAGCCACTAAATAAAAAGACCAGAAGGTAAGCTTATTAGTTATTTATTACATGCCGCGCTCGAGCAACGCACACATAGACCGCTTGCACGGACACGGATCTCGGAACAGCCGTCCGAGCCGCTGTCGCGAGATTCCGTGTCCGCGAGAGGTTGTCTATGTGTGCGGTGCTCTGCAGTCTCCTTTAATGGAGTTCCACCATAAAATTCGTACACAGCACAGATTCCTTCTATATTGTGAGAGTTTAAAGTGTTATTTTGGGTGATACGAGGTCATAGGCTTATGTAGTTAGGTATAGTAAAATAGTTTTGGTTCATACCCTTCTCTTAATTCTCAGTTAGAGTGGAGTAGCGATGAACAGTTAAGTTATGTAAGCATTCTTTTTTATTACAACTTTGTTATTTTTTTTATTGACATCGCTTAGAAATAACGTACGTAGGTTGCTTTTGTACGTTGCTTAATTTTGTGTACCTATCTGATTCAAAAGTGGGCTGGCTGGACTTAGTTTTCGCCAATTAAAACAAGCTCTATGGGATCGCCGAAAATTATGTATACTGATCTTGTACCTTCAGTACGAAAATGGCACTGAATGATGATGATGAAAATTCGAAATTTCTTTATTTACGAATAACATGTGTGCACATAATGACGAATGAAATAATTGAATAAGCGTGTAAACAATAAGAATTTTATAGATCTAGATTTTCGATAAATACTCGTACTCGAGAAGCAACGTAAATTGGTAATCACCAAGAATTGGTCTTTTAGGTACCAAGGTCGGATCGTAATTTAAAAAAAATAGTAATATCGTATTTGGTGATTGTTTTTATTTAATAAATTTATATAATTTTTTAGTAACATGTGTTTATTTGTTGTTATCTCTCCCTCCACTCATGCGGTTGGAAACGGCATGTAGGAAAGGGGCATAGTTTTTACCCCTACATGGCATTATTGGCATATATATTTTTATCCCCCACAAGCTGTCTGTCCCTCCTTGAGTAAAAGTGGTAGCCTGAGCCAGAAGATTCTGGAACGTAGTCTTTAACCTGATTGGTACCCAGTAGGGTTCTTGGAGCATCTAATTTGTGCTGTGTAAAAAAGATCACCCAATTCCTAAGTCTCAGTGGGTACCAGGGTTCAAAATTAATAACACAGTTTCAACAGTTTAATTTTTTTTTTTTTATAACATACCTATTAAAGAATTCAATAAGTAATAATTTAAGCGCTATTTTGTATTTTCGATGCAGTACCTAAATAGGTACAAGAATTTCTAACTCATGTTATTATTAGCGACAAGAGTAGACAGACACACACTCCTGCGCATGAGTGCGGTATTCGCTGCTTTACCACAAAACGATGGCTAAAGTTAGACAATGCTTAAAACAGATGCTGTCACTTTTTAGCTAATATTATTAGAAAGAGACACAATATTTTAAACACGTATTTAGCCATTGTTTAACTTATACAATGTATAACACTGTTTTGTAGTACAAAGCTCGGTGTTCGAATACAGTTGACATTCCGCAAGCGTAGGTAATGTTTTGTTAATATCAATTGATATCTTCCAAAGTGTTATTATCATTATGATTCTTTATAAATAATTATAAATCTTTTTTGTAATTCAAGTAAATCAATTAGTAAGTAAAAAAAAAAAAATTATTGTAATAATTATCCTTTAGAACCCAGAATGCCAATTGATTGAGAATACATACATACATATATATATACATACATACATACATACATACATACATACCTACATACATAGAGGAGAACGGGCCATAAACCACTACGCGGGCCCAGTGCGGTTGGTGGCTGTTAACGACTGAATCCTTGATTTATATTTCATTTGCCACATGCATTAGCGATGTCAGCTGACCATAAGATTAGAACAATGTTGATATTAGTATATTATACAACAAAAAAAGTCACCTAAAATATACAAGCTCTGATAATAAACGTGATTTGTTATTATAATGACGTAAGGTTGTTAGTCTAAAACAAATGTTTAATTAAGAGTTGTTTGAACAGCTTTAATAACCGTAGAATAGTAAATGTTCAAGAATGGAAATCAACTAGAGCAATAAATCAAAAGATATTATATTATATTCGCAGCAAAACATAGGTCTATAGAACGTAAAGGATTGTGGATGATTCAGGGTCTCTGTTGCATTGCATCATCTGAATTTCAGACGTGTCGTTGTCTATTAGACGGTTTGGTACCACTTTGATATATTGTTTTTATAGATTGCGCGCCAAATGACTCCACTTCATCTGATGTTAAGTGGAAATGGAGTCCAGACGCGAAGATAACTGGTGCAGCGTAAAACAACGCAGCGTCATTCACCCTCACCCTGACGTGCCGGCCCAAAAGATGTCCCTTCAGCCTCGTTTGAAGGACCCCATGTCATAGTGCTGGTAGATTATTGTAGTTTGCCTGCGGACTGTCCAGTCTGGCTAACTGATTAATAGAACTCTCAAAATTGATATCATTTAGACAGAAAATGGCGTTGGTTACGTTATGCAAGATTTTTTTAAGAGTCAGTTAACTAGAATAACTAAATATGCATCATTGGAGGGATGCATATTCAGTTATTCAGGAGGAGGGATGCATATTAGTGGATAATTATGTTGAAAAATCTTATGAAATTAACTTTAGGAATTCAACTCGCGTTATGTAACTAGTAATTTTAAATATATCACCGAGCTGGGTTAAAGCTACAAACTTGAATTATTGAACAGAAATTTTCGTTCAGTTGTTTTTGTTAGTTGTTAACAACTTTGCTGATTTTTATAGGCGTAGGCATAAACCACAAGATTAAACCTACGCCACACCTACGCAAAATAAGTCGAGTGCGAACTTTGCAGGATCTACCTGCAGTCTACAACCTTTAGAGTACATTAGTCGGATCCTAGTGGGGCTTGCGGAGGTTTCCCTCTCCCAGCAACACTTTGAAGGGTATAAAAAGCTTTCGAATAAAAACAAACACCACATGAAAAACCCCAACCTTAAAAGTTTGTTATAAAGTGAAAGACTATGTTAAAGATAACAATATATAATATTTTTTTAAATTTTATTTTAACATTTGTATTGTAACAACACTAAACCGGAGTAAGTAATAGCCCTTGCCGATTTTCTTTCTGCTTTTTCTCGGAACAAAGTATCCACTACAGACAATTTTGAATAAAAAGATAAAAATTTTGTTGTTTAAAACAAAATAACTACGTAATGCTATCCCACAATACAGTCAAACAAAACACAAAAGGTTCAAAGATAAAAAACCTATTAATCGTAGACACGTTATGGTTCAATAATTTAGATGTTCTTGACATTCGGTCACAACGAAGTCCAATCTCACAATGTGACTGAACGGCGACCTTTGCTTACCGAAATGTGAACAAACATATTCATGCGTCTATTTGCTCTCCGATGTAATCGTAAATTTTCCAAACACATCAGATCCGTTTCTATCAGTGTAGAATTTGCTCTGCCGTTGCTATTTTTAGGCCTTTCCTTTTCTAGGGCTGTTGATTTTTGATAAATAATTGATAATAATTAAGTTCTAATGGTACACTAAGAGAATATAGATCGTGTAGAAAGTGAAAAGATTACGAAGGGAGCCTTTGATGAGATGACGGCTGATATGCAAGAATAGAAGAGGTAAATAGCTAGAAGCCACGCATTCTGCTAAATAGTATTTTGAACCACAAGTTAATTTTAAGTTCTTCTGTAAATTTTGTGGTGGTAAAGGTGTACGTCAAAGTTGAAAGAAACAGTTGTTATCAGTTGATTAAAATTAATAGAGACTGAATTACAATAATTTTAAGCCATCGAAGCCAAAGATCGAAGGATTGATTCTCGGCTTGAATGCATTCCGTTAAGCTTCCTCGATGAGTTGACAGGATTATTTTTCAAGTTGGTAACTAGGTTTTTTACAGACATTCTAAAGTTTTTCCAATTAGCCTACCCCTAACCGAGTGAGCATTTACATTATGCAAACCGCAACATGTGCATCCATGATTACCTACCTATGTTTACTTGCGATAAATCTATTTGAAAGCCATAGTTGTTGTTGAGGAATTGTAGTCGCACAAAAGTAATTCGAGCCTGAATGCTGAACATCTGTGGCTGGCAGTGAACAGTTGTATTGGTGGTGAGGTGTTAAATATAGGAATAGAGAAAATATGCCAACGTAAAGCCTGCTGTCTCATCTAGTGCTGATTATCAGCCTGTGAGAGACATCCCTAAGAGTCGTAATATTATTATAAATGCTTTGATATCAGCATTTTTTTTATTCAACCATCCTCCGGCGGAAAGGCGCACAACTTTGATAAAAAAAGAAAATGAATCAAAAGTTTATCTCGCTAAAAACATTAAATTGTAATTAAAATAATAAGGCAAGATCCTAAAATTTCTTGGTTTTCCTGAAACTATTTGGTTCAAATTAAATATTTCCAATGACAAACATGACAGTTAAAATAGGAGGTGAAGATTCTGCCGATCAAAAGGAATGTGGTCATACGCGCATCCAATGGTTGGTTGTGATATTAGGTGAGAATTCCTGAATTTTATTTATAAATATACTTTCAATGTATAAACTGTCATCCTCAATAGACTTAGAACTTAAGGTCTTAGGCATATGGTTGAAAATTAGACAGTTTTGGACAGTCTGATGTGCAGGCGTCTGTACCAGGCTAGCAGAAAGTGTAAGGAGTTCTTTATTGCAGCCTCAACGACGTTGCTATCTTATGGCATGGAGACCGGCTGGATATCTCCGATGACGAGGGTTCTGCAGTCGGAGCTATCGCCGACCGGGTACCCTCTATCGGATAGTGAGATGTCCTGGATCAGCAGTGTGATGGCGTTGATAGCGGTATGCGGTGTGTCTGTGTACGCGTACATAGCCGACGCGTACGGCAGGAAGGTTGGCGTACTGGCAGTGGCGTTCCCGCAATTTGTAAGTAACCAAGTCAGAGTTGTTAGAGATCACTGAGTATTTGTTTTAGTTCTACGTTACGCTTATCGACATCCGTTTTATTTTAAAGAGGTGTGGATGTTATAACTAAATCAATGTATAGGATACTCTTTTCAGAGGATAGAATCACGAAACTTTCAAAATGCTTCTAAGAGTGAGCTTACTTATGTAAATAGTGTTGGCATGAGGTAAACCAGACAATAGTTCTAATTAAAATGTTCAAACGGACTTTGATGCAAACTCAAACGATACATCCAAGGTTTTTTTTTTATATTGTACGGGTAAGCACAGTGCCTTGATCTCACTTGATGTTAAGTCATGCATGATAAGGCCAATGATGGAAGCGCACTTCACCCGGGATCCTCAGCTACTGAGGCACTGGCTATCTTATCTCTAGCAGCTGTTCTTACTACATACTAATTTTCATCAAGAGCCGTCACCCGCCCGCTTAAACTTGTGAATAAAATTTCCTTTTTTTATAGCCTATCATTTGCACAATTTCATGTTTTTACTACATACAAATTTTCATCAAGAGCCGTCACCCGCCCGCTTAATCGTGTAAATAAAATTTCCTTTTTTTATAGCCTATCATTTGCACAATCGCATGCTCTTACTACATACAAATTTTCATCAAGATCGGTCAAGCCGTTCTTGAGTTAAAAGTGGATAGGTATACAGACAGACAGACAGATAAACATTTCAAAAATCGTAGAATTGGTGTCAGTGACTCATAAAATGAATATTTGTCCCAAAAGTTGTCAGAAAAATTGCAAGTACACACAGAGACTACAGATTTATATAGTATTATATATATAGATAGTATAGATGACACAAAGATAAGCTTCACATTCCTCAACAACCCTCAGAGCACATAAAAGTACCACTTTTGAATTTCAGCTTAGCTGGGCGATAAAGCTATTCTCGACCAACACCACAATGCTGATCATTGCGAGATTGGTGGCCGGTCTGCCAGCTGGCGGCTGCTTCAACGTCCTTCCATTATACATCCGAGAAATCGGCCAGGCCAACGTCAGAGGTGCCATGGTGTCCTCCTGCCTTCTCATGCAGAACATGGGACTCCTCTCGATGTATATCATCGGGACTTATCTGGACTACTACACTGTTCTGTGGATATCACTCTGCGTGGGAGCAGTGCCGGCTGTCACTATGTTGTTCGCTCCTGAGTCTCCTGCGTTCCTGGTGAAGAGGGAGAAGCTGGATGTAAGTTACCTGATATGAATGCCTTGAAATTGTGGTTATTATGTAATGATGATACAAGTTATACGAATCGTATTCTCACTCATTAGTTGAGAATTCCGGGTGAAGTACGCTTCCAACTTCGGCCTTATCATCACTTAACATCTGGTACAAACTATGAAGGCTAAGTGCTTAGCATTGAAAAAAAATTACCTTACTTTTTAAACCCATTACATGGTCCGTGGACACAAGGAAACAGAACCCGGAATTTTAGGTTTTAGGTTTAATACCAGTGGTCTAAACTAGACCACAGAAGCGGTAACGCAATCTGTTTTTATCCCCAAGAGGGGATCCCAAGAGGGGAGGGGAGGGGAGGGGAGGGGAGGGGAGGGGAGAATAAGGGCCATTTTCATTGTATGACATCATACGCAGTGGATTTTTTCAGGAAGCTGCAAATACAATAGCTTTCCTTAGAGGATTGAAGGTAGATGACAAAGCGGTGCAGCTCGAAGTGGAGACGATGAGGGCTGAAGAGCTCCACTACAGATCCCTGCCCAAACTCACGTTTATCACCATATGTAAGTGTTGACTTTTTTAATTCATCCAAGTAGGCAAAGAAGCATTGCGTTGTGATTATGACAGTTAAGCCACTTTAGCATTGCCCGGTCTCTAGATAGGTACACATTAAAATATCTCAAGCTTTTTCTTGCTCTGGACAGCATGTGAAGCAGCTAGTCTCAGTAGATGATAGTTGCGACTAGCGAGTAGCACATAACCGGTCGTTGTAGGGATCCTTGGGGAAGGCCTTTGTCTAGCCGAGAACGTCTATCGACTGAGATGATAAGAATGATGATGATGATGGAAGTTGTCAAACCCCATTAACACGCAGCTAGCCAAGTAGGTTATGGCATCTCCCCACGTGCCCATATGCACTGGGACCAACGCTGATGACGATTTCCCTTTTGCAGTCAAGAATCGAGCGTGGCGCCGCGGCTTCCTTCGCATCATGCTGATCATCTCGGCTCAGGCCAGCAGTGGCAGCTACGCTTTCATGACGTACGCGTACGTCATCTTCTCCAGCCTGGGCGTCACCCTCGACGCCAACCTGCAGGCGCTGGTGGTGCCCAGCCTACTCATCTGCGGGTCACTGTTCTCTATTTTCTTCGTCCAGAGGGTTGGGAGAAAGGTGATTTTATCTTTTTACGAAGAAGAAAATGGATGAGGGTAGCGCAGGACCGTGCAGAAGTGCTTCGCGACGAAGGGATGGGAAGAGGTCTATACTCTAAAGCGTGCGGGAATAGGCTGATGATGATGATGATGAATATATACGAATATGCGCTTGACCTTCATCTCACAATGGTAAGTGTTAAGGGGGTAAATATACAGACTGAAAAGTGAACCAATAAAAAAATAATATTTTATTTTATTTATTTAAATTATTTTTTTTAAATTTGAGTTACAATTATGAATTTGAACCACTAAACCTACAAATACGTTGTTTCTACGACTGCAGTCATCTGACAACAGTCAGAACCAATGACCCAACCTTTCAAAGAACCGAAATAAGACGGAAAATCTTCGCCCACCTATCTGGTACTGACCATATTCAACATATCTTAACATTCACCATTGTCAACAGATGCTGCTCGTGGTGACGTACATGCTGTCCTGCACCGCCATGACCTGCTTGGCGACGGTTTTCCTGCTGCAGCACTATGGGTATACCGCCCCCCCCTGGGTGGGGATGGCTGCTGTGGCTACCGCGGTGTGGTCGTACTCAGCGGGCGTGACGCCGGCTTTCTATGTCGTCATGTCCGAGATATTCAATTTCCAGGTAAACTTTCCTCCTGTTTATATACGTAAACGTTTATACGTGTAACAGAGCTCGAATTGCTAAGGTTAAGCAACTTTCGCAATAGCCGGTCATCGGATGGGAAACTAATACTTTGTCATTCGAACTCTTCCGTGCTTTGGAAGGCACGTAAGGCCGTTCGGTTGGTCCCGGCTACGGCGGCTGCTTTAGCGGCCGTTAACAACTACCGCCCCGCACTGGGCCCTCGTGATGGTGTATGTCTCGTTCTCCCTGTGGTGTTTCCAACCATAGGGAAGGCTTGTGTCCCAACAATGGGGACATAAAAAGAAACTGGTGATGCTATGATTGTTTGTCAGTAGGGTGGGTGCCTAGAGCGAGTTTTATTCCTCATTAAATTGAACAAAGATAAGAATCTGTATGGCAATATTGCAACTCAGCTCGTTTGACAGCAGCAGCAGTAGCTGTATGGTATTGAAGTATCAATATCATACAAATTGGGTAGTTGACAGGTAGTCAATATAGAAACTTTTTAACAACTGTCAAAACGATTATTTTTGATAGAAATTGTATGGGATTAGCAAACTATGACGTCACTTTTTTCCGTCATTTAAGTGTTTAATAATAACTTTTTAGGTTACAGAAATTCATGCTTAGCTCAAATAAAAAATAGGTTAATGTTATAAAGAACTGTTATGTAATTTCATTTTTACGTTTATTGTTCTGGAATTAATTGTTGTTGTTGTTGTCAACTACCCAATTCTCGCTTTCTTTCACGTAATCGAATTCCGATCCGATCCGAACGGAGAATCTAGTAGGGAAAGGGCACAGGCTTGCGAGATGCCATTCCGTCTAGAAACCCTCTGACGGTGTTTCGACCAAACGACTTGAGGAACCGTTTAAGTATCTCACCGCGTCCGTCCGGTGATGCTGAAAAGACCGTATAAGGCTATCAGCAAACTCTCTCCAAAAAAATTTGTATTTTTTCAATTCAATTTCATTTATTCACGAGTAATCGAATGGCAAATAGAACTTGCACTGGTACACCCAGGAGGCACTATTTCATCCAGCTTTATATTCAACCGCCTCTGTGGTAGTGATAGAGACCACTGCCGCACCGGAATTGGGTTCGATTTCAGCAGAGGGTTAATACTTATCTCCTTTGATGGTAATGTGCCGCCTCGACTTCCACCTTCTTGCTTAAACCTGTTAAAAATATTGTTGTGATTTGACATTAACTAATACGAGAGCCAGGAAATGAGAACAAGAAATTAGGTAACGGAGTCCACCAACTGTCATCATTGGTTGAGGATTTTAGGTGCTTTTGCCTTCGGCTGTATAGTCAGGTCACTTAGCATACGAGGAGACAAAGCGCTTATACGTTATGGAAAGATAAAAAGTTTTTTATTTTATTTCTCTTCAGGTCCGTTCGAAGCTCATAGGCTGCATAGTCTCCCACGGGTGGTTCACCTCATCCATGCAGCTGGTGCTCTTCATTCCGATTTTCGAAGCGTTCGGCATGTACACAGTGTTCTTCATCTATGCGAGTGTTAATTTCTTCGGTGGTATTGCGACCCTGGTACTCCTGCCGGAGACCAAGGGGAGGACTGTGGAGGAAATCGAGGAAATTCTGGGCAGATAACGTTCTTTTAATAAGCGCGAGCGCTGATCAGCGCCGCACAAACAATTAAAATTGTGTCTGTCTATAGGTAGTCACAGCAGCCGACGGATATAACTTATTTGTAACAGCTGTTATATTGTAATAATTTATGCTGAAGTATTTTTTACATTGTGATTGAAGCGACTAATTGTGATAAACTATTTTCCCAGCATTGTAAATGCCTACCTTTTCTGCTTTCGTAATTAGTTTAAGGAACGACAAAGATTATGCATGCACACGTACACATTATAGTAAATAGAGGTGTGAGATACTTTGAATCGTCTGATTTATACAGTTTCAAATAAATTACTGACAGCAGGGCCATCTAAATAACTATAACTGGTTGTAACATTTACCAAAAGCAGATTAATAACAAAGCGTCATGAACATTTTAATTACTGTTGATCTATGGGCCAAGGCACAATCTTCGAATAGTAACAACAATAGTTATTGTTCTACAGGCATCATAATACTGCGCTATCAGACTTACTCGATTCGTATTATTCGTATTTACTTGTGTATACATATTCTTTAAACCTACATATAAAATGCTTTGTCCTGAATGACTAACGGATCATCGCACAGCCTAAACCGTTGATCGTAGAGACTTAAAAACATGGAGGGTGTGTTCTTTGTATGACGTAGGCATCCGATGAGAAAGGATTTTCCGAAATTCTACCCTTAAAGGGGTGAAAAAGGGGGGCAAAGTTTGTATGGGACAACGTGATTCCTTGGTCCAATCTAATTCAAATTTTGCATAAACCTTTTTTAACAGAATTGATGGATGACGTGTGTCGTATTTTATTGAAATTCACCTCCTAACGAGGTTAAAAAGGGGTAGAAAGTTATTTTGGCGGTGATTTACTTCTGATTTAAATTACATTTTATTTTGACGCATGTTTGAAAACTCAACCCTTTTTTATTCAAAAAAGTTTAAACTCACTTAAAAACGCAAATACTCTTTAAAATTGGAATGCCTTGAAAGTCACCGCACTATATTAGTAGATACCATTTGAAGGTTTTATTTAGGCTTATAGAGGTTATGCATTTTTAGGACACGGCCTCATAGGGACGGGACGTAAAATTCGAAATTTAAAATGGTAAGGATAGAATTTCGGAAAATCCTTTCCTATCGGATTAAGCTTAAAAACCTTCAAATGAGAATGAATTTCAATAAAACTAATTTTGATTTTGAAATATTTGTGGAAGTTCAGGGAAGGTTTAAACGGTGAGAAACATAAATAATAAGTAACGGAAAATACTAAACACGATTTAATTTTCCAATACATTATGACTTGTTTGTTTTGTTGTCATGGAAACTGTCAAAGCGGTACGAAGTCTGCCGGGTCAGCTAGTATCAAATAAAGCAGTGTAGACGATTAAAAACAAGTGACGAAGATATATTAACAGAATTCCATGTGTTTTCTTTGTAAATAAATAAATTTGTATATAATTATTTCTTCTTAACTACCTAACTACTAACCTACTAACTCTATTTGACAAGACATGCACGAAGCTGATAAGTTAATCCCACATAAAATATGTTGGCTGTCCAAAAGCAAAGTCTAGCAAGTGCATCTAACTTAATTTTACAGGAGAAGACATAAAACATTATCTTTTGCCATTTAGAACACAACTACCTACTTTTTATAATTTTCTTGTATTCATATGGATGATTATGACTTGATTCACTTCACGATATTTAAATTGAGTATATGTGTATTTGGACAGGTTTTATGTGCCTTACTAAAGTAGTTTATATACTCAAAGATAATTGTATGGTACCAAATCTAAAATGAAAACCTAGCAAGGTCTCTAACTTATTATAGCCAAATTCGATAAAGAATGTTTACCAACAAAGCAAGCATTGCCGATTAACCAGTGACAGGCACGTATTGACAACCATTTTCAGTTGGTCAACAGGAATGATTTTACGTAAACGATTTATTTACTTATTTAAATATTTTATGAAAAATTTAAAACCAAAAATCATAGTAAATATATAGCTTACTTTTAACCTATGTAAGTGAATAAATTAGCTACCTCGGAATAATTAAAAAATACACTTGAAGATTAAACAATTTAATTATATAAATTAATTAACTACTGTTAAAATCCAATTTTCTATAACGTCAATGAAATTTGTTCATATGAATATTTGTTCTGCATTGCAAATGCATTGTTTACGCTGCAGATTTCAGAGGTAGTTAAGATAATCGACCTTATAATGATATTCTGTCATCTTCATTTGGAATGCTATTCTATAATAGAGAAATTGTTTATTATACCACTCTTTTAGTAATGACATTTGGATGATAAGGTTATCAAGTGAAAATAGTTCAGTAGTAGTTAGTTTTATTTTACGTTCTTCATATTATTACGTTTTTAACCACGATGCGTGACTGATTTATGTGAGATGAGTAGTAAGAATAATGATTCTTACTATATCTTTCATGTAAAAAGCAGTTCTTAATCAAGTAAATAATACAAAAAGTGTTAACACATTTGCGCCCAAATTTGTGATGACCCTAATTTGGTTTGTTTATATTTATTCTTTATCGAATTTGGATAGAGTTATAGATATCTGTATTGGTTTCATTAACGGAATTGTTCTTGGTCTAGCATTAAAAACCTAGCAAAAAAACTAACTAGGTTTCTAAATTGGGTTTTAAATTGCTTTTTTAACTAAATGTCAAATGAGGCGCATTACTACTTAACTTAAATCTTGTTAAATCTAATTTTGTAAACCCAATTCCAAGCTTAAAAACATCGGGACAGGTGAAACTAAATAAAAGCTTGTAAAAACTTAGTAAGGGACCGATTCAAAATTCATAATCCTAGCATGTATTCAAAAACATAGCATGCACTAATTAGGTTTTTTTACTTGGACATGTCACTTTTAGGTAGGTTAGGCTAGGTTTTTGATGTTGTTTTCTTGGAGTACGAATGACACTTGCTAGGTTCGCGCATGTCCATAAGTTTAATTCTAAATGAGATAGAAATACGGTTGTTTTTTCACTAGACCTAACATTTTGGGATCTTTGTTGAAAAAAAACCGCATTTTACAAAAAAATACCCTTGCTAGGTTTTGATTTTGGACAGCCGAACAGAAAACATGGACGTATTGGCTATAAAAAAATAAAAAACAAACAAATGGCTGTCAGACATTCAATGTCAAGCTGACAATGACAATCTGATAAAAACAAGCAACAAAGGGTCTGCTTTGCTTGCCGATTTCATTAAAATTAGAAAAAACATTGTAATTATGTATGTAAGTGCACCACTTCAGTGTTCTTAGTAATATACCTTACGTTTCAGTCAGTATTACCTTTTAAGGTTAAACATTAGGTTACAATGGGTCTTCTATCAGACCCAGAATACGGATCGGCAAAATGGGTGAGGGTCCTCAAAAGGTTTCAAGGACCCCTGTGCATATTATGCTATGTGGGAGCGTTGGTGTGGTTCGCGATGTTGGGGAACAAGGAGTTCAACAATGAGACCTATTTCTCTGAGAATGCGTTGTTGCCTGGTCTGGTGACAAACGAATTTAACGCAGAGCCAGCAGCCAAGAAGTTCTTCGATGAGTTTAAAGAGGAGCTAGAGGTAACTTCAAATAAATAGTGATTGATTATGGTGTTAGAGTTAGTGTGTGAGATTGATACAATACATTCCCCCCGTTTCAATTCACAGAAATTTTTCTACTAACCTCAATCAAATCAATTTATTACAGGACAAATACTATGACAGTGACAAAATGCCGGTGCCGTGGCTGGTGGCCAAGATGTCCCAGCTGCAACTGGAGACGTACACGCACAACTTCACTCTCAAGTACCCTATGGGGCGAGGACAGGTTATTGTTATTGCATATCAGATGCTATACCATATCAAGAAGCGGCAGAGAAAAGAGAGATGCTCATATTTTATTAGATAAATCCTGTTTTAATCCCTATAGAAATAAAATAAATGTGAATGATAGGATACAGGCAATCATTAGTTGTTTCAACTGTTCTTCTGAGTGACATATTATAATAGTAGTAATAATTATAATAATATTGCTAATTGAAGTGCAGATTGATAAATTTCTTTTTCACAGACAATTATTAATTTGCTCTATTAACAAATTTATAATACTCCTGTTAGCTAAGATATTAGTAAACATTTTAAAAATTTCTCCCGCAGATCTACAAAGGCATGAATGTGTACGGCATCCTGAGAGCACCACGCACTTCTTCATTAGAAGCTCTCGTAGTCACAGCACCGTACCGATCCATGTCATCGCACCAGAAGGGCACCGCCGCAGGCATTGCGCTGATGCTGGCGTTTGCACAGTTTGCCAGATGTATGTATATTTGTTTGAACACCTTATGCCTGTTTTCACCAACAAACACTGAGTTTTACCTATGTCAAACATGTTAGATGACAGTTTAACTCAGTGTCACTTAACATGGTTTAAGGATTAGTTAACCAAGTATACCAGAAAGACACGAAACAGAGCAGAGTGGATGAAATTATGGGTGGCCTATGTCGGTGGACAATGTAGGAAATCTTTTAAAATATATAAATGTGTTTTACTAGAAAAAATCAACCAATCTCAAAAAGCTTGATTGGGAATCAAACCGGTCCAATGCTATGACTGCTGAGCTACCTACTTTTTTCTAGCAAAGTTTTGTCTTGTAACTATATAGCAAAATACCAAATAATAAATATTTAAATGTATGTAATCATCATCGAGAGTATCAGAGAGAGTATCACGGAGAGTATCGTATCATCATCGAGGGAGAGTATCGTATGATAAGTCTTATGTTATGAGCCATGTCTTAAAAGTGTTCCTGAACATCATACAGATAGGAATAAGACCGAAATTTGATGTACAGCTGGGAGACAGCCAGTTTGGATTTCGCTCTGGCGTCGGCACTCGAGAAGCTCTATTCGCCAATATGTAAATCAACGTACTGCTACGCTTCATTGACTACGAAAAAGCATTCGATCTGATATTCATCATTCAAAGCTGATAATGAGGATACCGACATAATCGAGATCTGTCGTGGGGTTCGTCAGGGCTGCGTTCTTTCTCAGTTGCTTTTTAATATCTACTCGAAAGTGGTGATGTCAGAAGCACTCGAAGGCATAGACGCTGGAGTAAAAATTAATGGCAAGGTCGTTAACAATTTAGGTCATGCAGACGACGCTGTTCTCATTGCAGCTTTAGAGCGTGACATGCAGGAATTTGTAAATAAAGTCAACGAGAATAGCGAAAGGCCTATTTATGAATGAACATCAGCAAGACAAAGTTCATGGTGATCTCCAGAAATCCAGACTTGACTCCTAGCATATCAGTAGCCGGGAAACAACTGGAGCGGGTACGACAATACTTAGTGCTACCGTCGCATGCTGCGCATTGGTTGGACACAGAAGGTCACAAACGAAACCGTACTTCAGTGTGTTCATATGCCTCGGAAAATTATGTCAAACATTCAAAAGCGGAAGATACAATATCTCGGCCATGTACTCAGGCACGACAAATACATGTTGCTTCGTACTATAATGATCGGTAAGGTGGAAGGGAGGCGACGCGTTGGACGAAGGAAGTCGTGGCTGTGAAACATCCGGGAGTGGACCGGCATAGCCTCTGTCGATCAGCTGTTCCGTCTGGCCTTGAACAAAGAAGAATTCAAGAAGCTAAATGCCAACCTTCAATCTTGAAGAGGCACAAGAAGAAGGAGAATCATCATCATTTAGTGCCATCTTCATTCTAAAGATTGGAGATCAGTAAACAAAATTTTCTGCAGGTAAGTATGTAATGTTAACTGAAAACTAGAAATAAAGGCTATCTTTATCTTTAACAAAGTGTGCAGCTTTCTTGACAGAAAATCTGAAACCCGAAATCTAAATATTCGAACCGATTTCAATTCAACCGATAATGACCAATGACCAATATTATTACTAATTATTATTATTGTTACCAATTATTATTATTACCAATTATTATTATTTGTACTAATCTGACAATTTAGTGTGATATTGTTTAATTTGACATGTGTGTAATTTTGAATGTATGTATTTTTATGTGTATTTATATAATTTTAATCTAATTCACTGACATTCACATTTTGAATCTGACAGTCTATCTTGACATACTCACCTCTTTAAATTTTTGAGCTGATTATCTTTTGGCATGTGTACCTATAGCTTGTAAGCGCTTTGGATTGTTCTGTAAGCTTACAAGACTTTTAGAATTAAATTAAATAAATAAATAAATAAATTATACTGTTTGTCATAGGACAAGGACAAGGACAAGTGCAAGTGCAGTCGGTCGTTAACAAACACCGCACCGCGCTGGGCCCGAGTGAAGAATGGCCCATTCTCCTTTTCCATCTATTGGGAAGGCTCGTGTCCCAGCAGTGATGATGATAATGAGGTTTCGCCTTTTGCATTGTTTCAGCACAAAAATACTGGGCCAAAGACATAATATTTCTGGTAACCGAACACGAGCAACTAGGAATGCAGGCGTGGCTGGAGGCTTACCATGGCTTACGAAGTGACTCGAAGACCTTCTACACCAGCCTGGGCAGCTTCTGGTCGCCTGGTACTCCCGCGCTCGACTTCAGCAAGCATCAGAAGTGCTTGAACCCGGGCAAGCTGAAGGGCCGGTCGGGGTCTATCCAGGCTGCCATCAATTTGGAGTTTCATACACCGAAAATCAGTGAGTAGCAATAAACGAAATTGAAACGTAAATCAAGGCTATAAGGCTTAAATGAACATAAAAGCCCTTGTGCTACAAAACAGTTTATATGTCTACAATGGCTAAATACGTGTTTAAAATATTGTGTCTCTATCTAAAAATATTAGTTAAAAAGTGACAGCATCTGTTTTAACCATGGTCTAATTTTAGTCAATGTTTTGTGTTAAAGCAGTTAATACTCTATTTTTATTTTATTAAGGGCTGATTTTTCAATCATCGAATCAACTTATCCTTCTGATAAAGTATTATGCAATCAAGCTAAAATGTCACCTGTTTAAAGAGAAAAGTCATGTTATGACAATACATTTTTAAAATGGTTATCTAATACTTTATCAAACGAATAACATTTATTGGTCAATTTAAAATCGGAAAAATCGAAAAAAATTACTGGCTTTCTAAATAAAAATGGCTGAAATCAATTCAGATCTTAATCACTAATGAGAAATTATAAGTCAATCCACAGATTTCTTTATTGGCCATGTGATCAAACTTCTTATTTTATAACTAAGCAACGGGAAAATAAGATATGCTGTAATAAACTAATTCGTCTGTTTTACAACCCCCAACTAAATATTCTATAGAAAGCGTCAAGTAAAGATCAACAATTATCCTAACTTGTCTTTCTTATTTATACATTACCGCCTAATTTACTAACTCAGCCACGGATTTTACATCTCATCACCATTTTACGTTTTACAGCTTCACAAGTCCACACACAAGTTCCTCAAAAAAATATAAATCAAGCTTCTATATAGACGACATTATTTATGTTACTTAGGATGTAAATAATACATCATATTCTTTTATCGTGAAAATAGCCACTGCAAGATTTAGCGAGTGCGCGAGACGACGGCGACCGGCCATTTGCGCCAATCAGAGAGCGCCATTCGATTCATGTACGGACGAGTTAGTCACGTGTATTTGTTTATTGTCGTACACGCGTTCGTATTGCAATTGTTTCATAAATGATGGTATTTCAATGGTAACCTATCTTACATAAAATATAATTAAAACAGCTAGAACATATAGGAATACGCGGAATAGCACTCAAATTAATGGAAATAGGTCTCAAGCTACAACTTTGGATTCTTTTGATGAAACATCGAAAACAATATTAATTGTCCAATCAAAGTTTGAAAAAATCTTGTTAGGTGTTCCTCAAGGCAGCGTGTTGGGACCTTTGTTGTTTTTGATTTACATCAATGACCTTCCGCTAATTATTAGACATACTTGTGTCATGTTTGCTGATGATGCTACTATATTTATGTCAAATGAGGGTATTGAGGACCTATCCTCAATACCTCAAGGCCCTAGCCGTTGTCGGTGAAATTAGTAAAACGTTCCAAATTATGGATTATTGGCTGACTTCAATCAATTTAAGAGTTAATTTAGATAAAACAAAATTATTAGAGTTTAGAAACTATACAAAAACACCTTTTGAATTTAAAGTTGAGATTGAAAACAAAGAAATCGAGAAAGTATCAGATATAAAATTTCTAGGTGTTACTATTGACACCCACATGAATTGGAAAACGCACATTAATAACATTAATAAAAGACTCTCTAGCAGTTGTTATGCAATATCGATCTTAATGAATGTAACCTCAATTCATGTAGCAAAAAATGCATATTATGGATATGTCTATCCTATGCTTACTTTACTTAAAGCACTCAAAAATATTAAAATAGCAGTGACAAAATTCAGCGCTTACGTCAGCCTTCCCGATAGCATAGCGGTCAGTGCAGCCGCCCGGATTGCGGAAGACCCAGGTTCGATTCCTGGCTGGGTCGGGTGGGCGTTTAATTTTTTCACTGTATTTTATAAAATTTTATGAATATTTAATTTAGCTTCAGTGCAGCAATTAGCCCTTGAAAATAAAAAAATTAAATTTACTGTAGCGTTGTGTTATCAAATTTGTGGTATTTCATCTGCAAAGATGAATCTGCATGGCCATCGGTTGCAACAACCGTTTGGATAGATGGCGCTAGTGCCGCTTAAAGCACTCAAAAATATTAAAATAGCAGTGACAAAATTCAGCGCTTACGTCAGCCTTTCCGGTAGCATAGCGGTCAGTGCAGCCGCCCGGATTGCGGAAGACCCAGGTTCGATTCCTGGCTGGGTCGGGTGGGCGTTTAATTTTTTCACTGTATTTTATAAAATTTTATGAATATTTAATTTAGCTTCAGTGCAGCAATTAGCACTTGAAAATAAAAAAGTAAAATTTATATTCAATCTATTTTGAATTCTATTACAGAGTACGTAGAAGTTAAAGTGGAGGGGCTGAATGGACAGCTGCCAAACTTGGATCTAGTCAACTTAGTTCACAGGTTGTGTATGAAGTCGGGGATAAATCGCTCCTTCAAAGACAGGTATGTTTGTCAGCTCATTACTTTGAACCTTTTGACTGGTAGGGTAATGGGTGCCAGTATTCGACACTTGGAGATGCCTATGTCCGGCAGTGGACGTGTGTAGGCTGATCATGATGATGTTGATGATTGGACACTTTAAGCCCAGTGAACCACAGACTTTTTTTGTCGGCAAAAATAACGAAGGATTTTTCATTGTTACATTACGGGATGACAGCGAGGAAGCAAGTGGTCTGTATTAATAATAATATTAATAAAATAAAATGTAAATGTAATATATTGTAAATTTATATGAGAAAAATAAATAAAGAAAATAATAATAAATTTATTTATTCAAGTTCAAGACTCATTTTGTTAGTAACAATTGTGCTTATCCTAGGTTAGTAACAATAATTGAATTATATATAAAATTTTAGGTTTTTTAATTCTAACAACTGTCTGTACATGACTCATCTCTGCACCACTCCGGCGGATGTTGAGCAGCAATGAGCCATGTACCGACAGTCAAGCCTGCTTGCAATCATGTCCAGAATGCTGTTGGTGCCGCCCCGCACCCTGCGCACCAGGGAGGCACACCGCACATGTTTGCCCCTACCGACAGCGCCCTACGCTCCTTTTCAACGTCAATGTCATCATTGAGATCGGGAGTTAATATATGGCCCAAATATTTAAACTTCAGTTCAATTGTTGCTAAAAACAAACTCCCTTAAAAATAAACAGAGAATAAGCTGCGAATAGCTATTCCGTGTTTTGTCTCTTTTACTCTAATTTGAAATGACGTTTACATGACGAGAATTTATTTTGGAATTTAATATTCGGAGCTGATTCTTTGTTTATTTGTAAGACCCTATCAGTTGCTTACCCTATTTCAAATTGTCGAATACTGGTGCCACTACCATGAGAGCATCACAATCACCAGTTTTGAGGAAACCCGCCGTTAGTGACATCGACGCCAGATTTTGCCACACTACTCATAATAGGAGCCCTACTCCGAGGTGGAATAGATATAACATTAGTGGTAGGTTGCTAGCCGATTGTCTGATGTGCGGTCATCTTGGAACCCTTGTCCCTTACTCGGCTCCAACGTCAGATACTGGAAGTTAGGCAGCTGATACATTAATAGTGCCACATTTCAATGCCACACTTAAAATTGTGTTGTATTGTTTTGTTTTATATTTTGTATTGTGCTGTATTGTGATATTTTATGGCTCTAATAAACTTTTTCTATTAATTTTTTTTGAGAGAGATTGCTGATTGCAGCAGACGGCGTTTTCAGCTTCACCTGGCTTTTTTGGGGGCGGCGAGAAACTTAAAGGGTTTCTCAAGCCGTATGAAACGAATCGCCTTCGGAGGTTTTCTAGAGGGAACGGCATCACGCATTTAGGCGAGTCCCCGCGCCTTACTAGATTCTCCGAGGGGTAAAGGCTCGGACCTCGGCTTGGGTTGACCGGGGTGTTAGTTGGTCGGGGTGGCGGTGGGGAGAAGCGTCCAGGTACATGTCTGTATCTAGTATAGAGCGCGTGTGAACCGGCTCGTCGTACCCTTGTTCTACGAGTACGGTGTCGTGGGCCTAAACTAGTGTGCATGTTTAGTGTATTCTGTAATTGTGTAAACTGGGTTTTTCTATTCTATTCTAATAATCCTTGTGTACAGTTACTCTTGGGTCCGTACACGAAACAAGATGGACGAATGGCTGAACGGCGTGTGGACGATGCTCGATATGATGGCCGCGCAAATCACTGGCGTAAGTGTGTCCTATTTACTCGTCATCAAAATGGTCATTCATCATCATCATAAGCCAAACGTGCCAATGTTGGACCTTAATTCAGGCCAGATTAGGCTAGGCCAGGCCAGGGGCCCAACCGCCTAACCGATCGCTTTGGCTACGTGTATAGTTTATGACGTCATCTTGTCATTTCGTACCGCCTATGAAAGCAATATCGAAAGCTTATAGCCTATGTGCCTTACAAATAAACAAAGAATAAGCTCTGAATAGTTATTCCGTGTTTTGTCTCTTTTACTCCACTTTGAAATGACGTTTACATGACAGGGACAAAACACGGAATAATTATTCCGACCTTATTCTTTGTTCATTTGTAAGACCCTCTAGCTATAGATATTGCTTTCATAGGCGGTACAAAATGACAAGATGACGCCATAAACTATACACGTAGCCAAAGCAATCGGTTAGGTGGTCGGGGGCAGGTTTATCTTATCTTATCTTAGTGGGTGCTGAGGTTTCCCTCTCCCAGGCCAGGTAGAGGTCTGAGCCTACCCACATAAACCACCACGCGTTAAGTGCTGATTGGTGGTTGTTAACGACTACTACTGCAGTCGGGACCAACGGCAAGACGTGCCTTCCGAAGCACGCAGGAAACTTCTGGTCACTGTAACCGCCTCTGTGGTCTAGTGGTTAAGGCCACGCACCGGTCCCATACCCAGAGGTCCAGGGATCGATTCTCAGCAGTACATGTGTGTATACTCACAGCTGAAAAATAGACGTCCTAAATGGGTAGTAGGTAAAAAATGTATGGACGATTCAAAAGCACTTTACGTAAGTTTATTTGAATAAAAAAAATTGACTTTGACTTTGACTCAGTTTGGTTGGTGGAAGGGTATGTTTGTCCGCCTGGCTAGTTTGACCATCTTAAAATGTTTTTGTTTTGTTTATATAATTTTAACGCAAATTTTGTTGCGAAACAAATTACAAAAACACAAATGTTGAAAAAAATTCCACAAGCAGGATTTGAACCTGCAACATTTTCGGCGGGCTGGTTAGAACCACGATGGGTCAATTGGGAGAGCACCTGACCCGGTATGTCAGAAGGGTGCAGGTTCAAATCCTGCCCGTGGAAATTTTTTCAACATTTGTGTTTTTGTAACCACCATCTTATCTAAATATGTCGCCATAACATCAATGTTTGTAGCATTGTTGTGTTCCGGCAGCTAGAGATAAGATAGCCAGTACCTCAGTAGTTGAGGATTCCGGGGGAAATGCGCTTCCACCTTCGACCTTATCATCACTTAACACCAGGTGAGATGAAGACCAAATGCTTATCCGTAAGTAATAAAAAAACCCATTCGTCGACCGGCCTTTGGGAAAGTTTCTTAACTTCAAAAATCGCAGACCGAGTGCGTCTACCACTGCGCCATCGAGCTCCTCATAGTAACATATAAAAATGCTGTAGGTACCGAATGGCAACCACGGGCTCTTCCACCGGTTTGGCATAGAAGCAGTGACCCTCGAAGGACGAGACGCGACCGACCCGGCCGGCGTCCCACCCAAGGTCTGTATACTAAACTGTAAACTGTAAACTGTCTGTATAAAATTAACATCACAAAATAAGTAAATGCTATTGTCAGCAATTAATACAGTGCACAATCGGCAATCACAGCGTGTACTCATTACTATAATTTTATAATGTTATTTCTATAAATAAACTATTCACATCTTTAATCATACATAAGCTATCACTACGAACTAACCTGTCACTAAGGCCACGGCCTATTCTATATACCCCAACTGCTCGAACAAATTTCCGACAAAATTCTTTTATTATAAGGGCAGTTAGAAGTTTTAATAGTGTAGTAACAACATCTGAAGAACTCGACTTGTTCTGTACTAGCTGTTTAAAAGTTAAACGTATCTTAAGTGAACAATACTTTAATTAATTAACATCAGTTAATATATAGCCATTTAGTGTCAAGAAACTACCTTTATGTTTAGTATTAATATTTCATTTATATGTGAGTTGAAAGTCTTTATACCTATTTTACTGCTAAACGTGGAAATTTGTTATTAGCACCTGATTGTTCACAGTTTTATATTAGTTAGTTATTTGTCTGTAAATTTCTCTAAAATAAAAAAATAAAAAAAAATAAAAAATATTAATATTAATCATTTCTATCATCTAAAGTTGTACGACCAACAGACACATACATTGATTAGCGTAACTTCCGGTCTATATTTATGACTTAAGTGCTGTGAAAATATAACTTAGGATTATTTCGTTTTTGTGTATTTAAAATTGTATTATGATTTAATCGTGTGCATGTTTTGTTGCCAATAAATGATTTATCAATCTATCTATCCATCAAGGTGCAAGGTCTGAACAACGCCAACTTCTACCGGCTCGGCATCGCGCTCGAGAGCATCCTCAGGTCGCTGAACAACCTGCTGGAGAGGTTCCATCAGAGCTACTTCTTCTATCTGCTGGCTGCCACGAATCGGTTCATATCCATTGGTAAGTGGGTGGGTAATGGCTAACGTCACAAAACTCCCAACTTTCCAAAACTACAAACTAAATTTTTATTTTATTTTTCATTTTGCATTCACAATGCTATACTATAGTAACAAGATAAAATGTTACTAGAAAAAATCAAGCAGTCTCAGGAAGCTCGAGTGGGAATCGAACCCACGACCTTTGGATAACCGATCCTCTGACCGCTGAGCTACCGAGACCACAGAAGACTCGTTGAATTTTTCTAGTAGTTTGTGATTTACGCTGCAAGCCAGCGGTGTTACTTCACTGTGAAGGTACTACCCCCACAGTCAAAAGAACACTTTTGCAAGCATTTAACTATCTATAAAGACGTATAATTCCTTATAAATATTTTATATAATTTTGCATTCACAATAATAGTCGCGAGATAAAAATAATTATCTTGTAAAATTTTTTACTTTTTGTTTTCAAGTGCTAATTGCTGCACTGAAGCTAGTGCAATTAGCACTTGAAAACAAAAAGTAAAAAAAATTCTATAGCGTTGTGTTGTCAAATTTGTGGTATTTCATCTCCGAAGATGAATCTGCATGGCCATCGGTTGCAACGACCGTTGGATAGATGGCGCTGTGCTGCTATAAAAGCACTCTAAAAACATTAAAAAGCAGTGACAAAATTCAGCGCTTACGTCAGCCTTCCCGGTAGCATAGCGGTCAGTGCAGCCGCCCGGATTGCGGAAGACCCAGGTTCGATTCCTGGCTGGGTCGGGTGGGCGTTTAATTTTTTCACTGTATTTTATAAAATTTTATAAATATTTGTAAAATTTTATCTTACAAACTTATAGTAACTTATAGTTTGTAGTTTTGGGATATTTCATCACCATTACATAACCAGCTCATTTTTCTGTCCCTACTGCTGGGGCGCGAGCCTCCGGGCCACCACGCGGGCCCGGTGCGGATTGGCGGCTTTTAACGTCTGCTAATGCAGCCGGGACCAACGGCTTTACATGCCTTCCGAAGCACGGAGGAGCTTGAGATGATAATTCCTTTGTCACCCATCCGATGACCGGCCTTTACGAAAGTTGCTTAACCTCAGCACTCGCAGACTGGGCGCGTTAACAACTGAGCCATCGAGCTTCTTACAACACTGCTCAATTATATTACTGACTGGATATTAAACTACATCTTCCTTTGACGACCTCCTTGGTCGAGTTGTTTGCACACCGGTTTTCATGGTGTCGCCATCTCTGAGGGTCCTGGGTTCGATCCCCGGTCGGGTCAATTTAGAAATTATTGTTTTTCTAAATTGCCTCGGGTCTGGGTTTTTTCTATGTATAATAAGTATGTATTTAAGTATTTTAAGTATGTTTATCCGTTGTCTAGTAACCATTTAACGAGTTTCATAACGAAGCTTCTCTTGGGCTAGATAATTGGTGTAAGTGTAGGAAATTTTATTTATTTATTTATTATTTATTTATCTTCCTCTGATTGATATCAATTAATTTTGTAGGTCAATATATGCCGTCACTATGTCTCCTTTGCGTTGCAATGCTAGTTCGAGCGTTAACTCTTTGGGTGTCCATACATCAAGACGGCGACGAAGATACAGACAGAGTGACAAGCGGAAAACGTAAAACATCTGATATACCAGAGGAACAGAAAACTGAAGAGATCGAAACTCCGAAGAAAGAGGCCGGCGACAATAGCGAACTACGTCGTAGGAGAAAGGAGTCGGGGAGTGAAGTACCAGGCGAGCAGCAATGTGAGAAAGTGCAAACGCCTAAGAAAGAGAATAGCAAAAAGAAAGAGAACAGCAAGAAGAAAGAGAGAAAAGATTCCTCAATGAGAGTTGTGAACATCGGTGCGAACTATTTGCTGGTACATTTGTTGGGGTATGCTGTGATGAATTCTCCTACGCTGCTCAGTTATCTTGGTGAGATAGTATTTTTTACTTTACGAAACTCTAAGCCCAATGTATTGTATCTATGGAAACGAGACGCATATACACGCCGCTACACGTGTCTCGTTTTCACAACCGCAACAACACTGCTACAATACTGCTTTAGGAAGCTCGTGGCTACCAGAAGTTTTTAGACGACCTCCGTAGCGAAGTGTCGGGTCTGGGTGGTTGTCGGTACCGTCGTTGATTCTGATTTCCATAATACGAGTGCTTTAGCTAATTACTTGGGATCAGAACATTGTATGTGATGTTGACTAATATTTAAATTTGTTATTTAATTTAAGTAGTACCTAGCATATTTTGTAGTCTAATTTTTATTTTATTTTACGTGTAAACACTAGCCTTTGTACTACTAAACAGTGTTTAAAGTTGAACAATGGCTAAATACGTGTTTAAAATATTGTGTCTCTGTCTAACAATATTAGCTAAAAAGTGACACCATCTGTTTAAAGCATTGTCTGACTTTAGCCATCGTTTTGTGGTAAAGCAGTTGGCCTTCATCTCACCTGGTGTTAAGTGATGATAAGGCCGAAGGTGGAAGCGCACTTCACCCGGAATCATCAACTACCGAGGCGCTGGCTACCTTATCTCTAGCTGCCGGAACACAACAATGCTGCAAACGTTGATGTTATGGCTACCACCAACCAAACCGAATACACATCATGTACCCTCCGCTGGGAATCAAACCCTTGGCCCTTTGGATCTGACACCGGTGTTCTTAGCTTAAATAAAGGCGGTGATGATGACGAGGACCGTGTTAACAATTTTTATTTATCATTGCAGGTGCCAAGTGTTACGATCTGCCATCCGAAGCTTCAGTGTACTACGGACTGATCATCATCTCTCTCCTACTAACGGCATTCACCCCGTTCATGCCCCAAATCCTACGCAAAGGCCAAATAACCCACGAGGAGTTGACACTGGTCAACATTTTACTGCTAATTGAATTGGTGACCATTTGTCTGTCAGTTGGCATGCATAACTTCTCATTGGGATTGGCTATTGCAGTTCTGTACACGCCTTTGGCCTTGATAGTTGGAGTTACCACGAAGACTGAAAAGAGAAGGTAAGATTTTTTATGAAGGAGAGAAAGAGAGAGAGACATATTTATATGACAACACACCTTCGATCAAAAGTGTACTAAATATAGGATCCGGAACAAAAATGCATCTCGAAAGTGAAATTTGAATAGCATTAACAACTTCTGCTTAATGTAAACCTTAAATAAATCTTAAAAATAAAGATTAAACGAAGGTGGCAAAATATTTGTACTTAATATTTTACTGTCATCGCCACAAACGTCACTGTGGCTCCGTCAGTGGCCCCAAAGTCGCGTACCATTTCTCAAGCGCTCATCCGGAATATAGCATATATATATATATATATATATATATATATATATATATATAGATTGATCGATTGATTGAGGAACACACACGTAAGCAACTTTATTTTTTTCATACTTAGCTCGGTAATGACTCCACTCCACCTGATGTTAAGTGGAAACGGAGTCCAGACGCAAGCACAACTGGTGCAGCGTGAAAACAACGCTGCATCAGTCACCCTCACCCTGCCGGCCCACAAGGTGCCTCTTCACGCCTCGTTTGAAGGTCCCCATGTCCATAGGAAGGTGGGAAAACGTGTGCTGGTAGACTATTCCATCTTTTGGAAGTGCGACAAAGAAACTTTCGAAAAGGCCGGCTCCAGGCGCCAGCTCGAGCTCCTTCGTGCTTCGGAAGGCTTGTAAAGCCGTTGGTCCCGGCTGCATTAGTAGTCGTTAACAGCCACCAATCTGCGCTGGGCCCGCGTGGTGGTTTATGGTCCGATCTCCCAGTGCTTTTTCCGTCCATACTTAAGGCTCGTGCCCCAGCAGTGGGGACATATAATGAGCTGGTGACCTTATTTACTTTCTTCGCCTCGCCTCGGCGGGCGAGTGGGTAAGCGCTCGGCCTGATACCCGTAGTCCCGGGTTCAATTCCTAAGTAAGGCAAAGTGTGTTTCGGATTTTTGGATGCATAGCCTGAGTTTGTGATCATTAACCCGAATTTGGCAAGCGTGGTGATTAAGCCATTACCTATCAATGACTGATGAATAACTCACTGACTAATGATGACTTGATTTCAATGAGGCTTCATCATTTTCCTTTGACCAGCAGTTAGACAGTTATACGCTATATTGATTTCCTTACTTTCTGCATGCTACATCAGTGTTTCTCTTTCTTTTAGCGGCATCGCGTTGATCTTGAAGCGCATTCTTTGCATCATACTCCAGCCGCTGTGTTTCCTGTCATTGATCATGGTCGCGTACAGCCGGGTTCTGTTCCCCGAGGAGAATATATTAGACATGTTGACCAGAGGTCGTGACGCAGCTATGCAAGCTACCATGTTCTCAGTGGTAGACTCTTTGGTGATTACATGTTTTTTTTCTTAAACACTATTTTTTTTTTTATATTTTATTATTTGATTTTTTGCATTCACAATAGGTACTTACTATATTTATGTAGTTACAAGATAATTTTTTTACTAGAAAATATCAACCAGTCTCAGGGCTTTGTCCGCTGAGCATTGAACTGGTTATCCAGAGGTCGTAGGTTCGATTCCTACTCGAGCTTCATGAAGTCTCATGAGACTAGTTAACTTTTTCTAGTAATTTTTTGTAACTTTTTTTTAAATTTCAGAACTTTAAACGTACAAAAGAAATCAAGCAAACAATTATTTAAAACATTTACCATTTTTTTATTTGACCTAAGCTTAATATTTCTGTTACCTAAAAAGTTAAAAATATACACTGAATTTATGGAACAAAACAAAGACGTCATAGTCGGTCATGCCTATACAATTTTTATTAAAAAAATCGTTTTGACAGGCTAAAAAGTTTCTCTGTTGACTCAGTCAACTATCCACTTGTGACAGAAACTTCCATTAAAATTAAATGTCGCTAAAGCTCATTGTCAGTAACGACAACGTGTCTTTCACTTGGTGTTGTAAGCAAAAATGGACCTTGTTGTTTTATGTTAGGAAAACATTAACTTTATGGTGGTAAAGTAATCTCATGGCGAACTATACCTATAACTTTATCTATATTTGTTTATAATAATTATGAATAATAATTTCCATTCCAGATATACGGAAACTGGTTCTTCAACGTTCTCGCGTCGGTGATGCTGCCCACATGGATCATAATCTGGCAAATCCTGTGTGTTAAAGTAGATTCGCCTTAGGACATTCCACAAAGACTAAACTTAACTTTAATTTAATAAACAATACACAAAATGTTTTTGTTTTGTTTATATAATTTTAACGCAAATTTTGTTGCGCAACAAATTACAAAACACAAATGTTGAAAAAAAAATTCCACGAGCAGGATTTGAACCTGCACCCTTCTGACATACCGGGTCGGGTGCTCTGCCAATTGAGCTATCGTGGTTCTAACCAGCCCGCCGAAATTATTCAACACTTGTTACTTTTTTTACTTTGAAAGCCAAAGGCACCCATTCAATGTCAACAACTACCGTCATTAACACCCGATCATAATATTTTTACAAATACCTAAATATCTGTTAAGAAGTAGGCAAGCAAATTTTGTTGCGAAACAAATTACAAAAACACAAGTTTTTTTTTTCAACATTTGTGTTTTTGTAATAAACAATACACGTTTTTTACAAACAAATCTTTTATTATGATAACCTAACTTAATCTTTAAATTCCTTAGTATTTAGTTAAACGACATATTATAAAAACTGGACTAAAAACTAATTGGAAGTAATTTTGTTAAGAACTTGCTACTGAATCGATTTTAGCCATTTTCATATAAGCATATAATAAGGCTTATTTATATGTACACACGCCTTCACGGCAGACTACCACAAACTGTCTAATTTCTTAAATATACTTTGAACTTTTTGTCTGTGGCTTATGGTTGAATATTTATTGAGAAAAATCGACAGTTTTGACTAGTCTAATTGCAGGCGTCTGTACATATACAATGTCGCGTTGTACATGTTGCTTAACTGTCTGCCCGGACTTTTTGGCGGGAAAGTGAAGTCACGTGTGCGGTTTTGTTGTTATTTTCAAAAAGTTGTGTTATGTCGAATATTTATGTGAAATAATAGTGGATTATTAACCTTTTTCATTTTGAAGTGTTAATTTGCGGCACTTAAGCTCAAGGATTATTAACCGTTAAGTGTTCGTGAGCGTGCATGAGTGTTGGCAAATGAAACAAAACAGTGCAACGTCCCTTTTCAAATTCTTCCAAGAAGTCCGCGTGAGGTCTTAGTAAAGCCCCACATCTTTACTGAGATACTCGAGGGGTTGGGGGGTATATCATTTCTCACTTCTCATTTCTATTACCATTCATCAACATCATATTATCAAAAGAATTATTGTCTTTATATAAATATATAACTTGGAAGAAAATGACATTGACACTGGCTAAATGTGCTAACCGCACGAAGCCATCAACTAAAGAAAAAAAAACTGCCCGCCTCCAAGTGAGTATCTCGTTATGGAACGTACGTAACGTAACTGTTCAACGTTAAGTTGAATATCATAAGCATCTACGCGATCTGTCTCTTCTTCTTAGGCGTGAACATCTCTTGTATGTTCTCAATGGTCATTCCCTTAGTTTCTGGCTGGAAGAAGTAGCTGAATGCCACAGTCAGGAAGCAGATGGCCGCGAACACGTAGAACACCGGCCCGAGACCCATCGCTGACACCAGGGGGTTGAAGATGACCAACACGAGGAAGTAGCAAAGCCACGTCCACTCCATCACCAGCATGGACACGAAACTCTTCACCTGGAAGTAGAAGACGGGATAGTTTAACTGTTCTATATAATATTCAAAATATAAATTTCAACATTCAAAGTCTTATTCAGTTTGGGCTACAAATTAAGTTCTTAGGAATGTCACTTTGCCATCGGTTCGTAAGTCTACACAGGGCGGGAGACCTTGTACTCAGAAGACACAAGAAACTCAGTTTTCTCCATAATAGCGACGCATTATTGGAAAATAATAGGGCATCATCATAGAACTTCCATTACAAATAACCACACAAAATATAAAATAAAACCTAACAATTAAAAAACAAAATTAAAGAAATAAAAATGTCTAAATTAGTGTTCAGAACAATAATAATAATATTTATTTAAAGTGTATATGTAAAATTAAAAGTACCTACCACTTTTACAGTACATATTCAGTATTTTTTTTAACTGGGACAGTATGAGGACGTCCGAACCAATTAGAGATACATTGTAACTGTCCTAGGAACCATTACGTCTTTATTTGTGACTAGCAGCCCGTCCCGGCTTCGCACGGGTGGACATTTCTTTTTTTATATAGCCTATGTTACTCAGCGCTAATATAGCATTCTAATGGTGAAAGAATTTTTTAAATCGGTCCAGTAGGTTTCGAGTTCATTCGTTACAAACAAAAATACAAGAATACAAAGCTTTCCTCTTTATAATATTAGTATAGAAAACAATATTGGCATAGCTAAATTTTTGCAAACCAATCCAAACTTGTCAAATTTCTTCAATAAATGTTCAACCATATGCCTTATACATAAAGTTCAAAGTCTATTGAGGAAATTTGACCGTTTCTGGTAATTAATTAATTATCTTAATTAATGGCTTTAGAATTTAGCCAATTTCAAGTATTTTTTTTGTTATCAGTAGTAAGGGTACAATTGTGCGGTAGATAGAAATTAAAATGGAGTCTCACAACACGTGTTACTACGGGAAGAACTCTGGTAAAAAAAACCAGTTTGTGGTAGTCTCTAGTGGCGCATCTACCTGTCCAAAACTGTCAAATTTCTTCAATAAATGATCCTTAACGGCTGGACATAAAGTTCAAAGTCTATTGAGGAGATTATACCGTTTCTTACCAGAATACGGTCTGGCCGGATGTGCAGGCGTGTGTTCATAAGAATGAGTGAGTGAGTGAATTCAATCTTTTCCGTATGCGAACCGACTGTGATTTTATTTTAGGATCATTTTTATTATCGTAAGAAAGTGCAGTTAAAATGATATAATATATAGAAAAATCTACCTCAGGCAAGAACACCTCCCCGATGAGCACGAAGGGTACAATCCCAGCCCCCAGCATGTACACGACTGTGAAGGTGTAGATGGCGACGACGGTCATCCAGTTCGGACCCCAGTTGAGGTGGATCTGTGAGCCGAGCACCAGGCAGCAGATACCGGATGCGGTAGACCCGTAGATTATGAGAGGCTGCACGAAAAGCATGTATACATAATTTGCTTATTTCCTGTGTCTTCCTGTGTTTTTTTTGGAGAGACTGCTGATTGCTGCTGACGGCATTTTCAGCTTCACCGGCCTTTTTTGGGGGCGGCGAGAAACTTAAAGGGTTCCTCAAGCCATGTGAAACGAATCGCCTTCGGAGGTTCTCTAGAGGGAACGGCATCACGCACCAGTGCGTCCCCGTGCCCTACTAGATTTTCCGAAGGGTTCGGATCGGATCGGGCCTGTGTCAGATAGTCTTAAACTTTCAGTAGAAAAACGGGCCAAGTGAATTATCGGAAAAGACAATCATCATCATCATCTCAGCTCATTTTATGTCCCCGTTGGGAAAACGGGACATATTTATCACCACGTGGTAACCACCACACGGGTTCCGTGTTGTTAACAAATGCAACCAGGACCAACGGCTTTACGTGCCTTCCGAAGCACTGAAGAGCTCGAGATGACACATTTTTTAGTCTGATGATCCATCTGATGACCTTCGCGAAAGTAACTTAACCTTGGCAATCGCAGACCGGGCGCGTTAACTGCGCGATAACGAAATACGTAGAAACAATAATGCATTGTTAGCAGAAACCTTCCATCGCGACTCGGGCCCCGCAGTCAGTCCGCTCCACCTGAAGGCAATGTACGTTTATAGAAACACGCGAAATATATTCGGTTTACAATAATCGACTATTTATTACGTCACCACCATCCGCACCCATACTGCCTAAAGTGGTGACCCCGACGTGATTTGAACACGCAACCTTCTGATCAAGATCCTGCAAGATTATTAGGCTACCATAAACGCAAAGGAGCTTACCTTTCGACCAGCAGCGTCCGTCAGGTAAGCTGACAAAAATCCAACTATTACTCCTATCAGCGCAAAGATGATGCTGCAAAGGTTGGACGACATGACGGGAACAGCCTCAGCGAACAGCGGCTCCGCGTAGACCTGCAGCACTGGCAGGCCTTGGAAGATGGACGCAGTCATGAGCGTTAGGGAGACTATGAGAGCTCGTTGTGTGCAGCGGGACTTTCCTGGAAAGGCGAAGGCCATTTGGTTAATTGTTAGATTTTTATTTATTTATTTAATCTTTATTGCACAATCAAATAAAATAAAGTACAAAAGGCGGACTTAATGCCAAATGGCATTCTCTACCATTCGACCTAAGGGCGGTAATTTTTCTGCTTAAATTGGTAAGCGGTGCGACCAAGAACGTCGATGAGACATATACCTACTACATCAATTTTAACGGAATTCCTATCCCTTTTTAGGGTTCCGTAGTCAACAAGGAACCCTTATAGTTTCGCCATGTCCGTCTGTCTGTCCCCACCCTAACTCATAGGCTCTTAGAACTAGAAAGCTGTAATTTGACATGGATATACATATTAATGATGCCGACAAAGTGGTGAAGTAAAATTTTGATAAATATTTTTTAAGGTTACCTCCCCTACACATGAAGTGGGGATGTAATTTTTTTTCTTGTCTACCCCATAGTGGGGGGTGTCGTTAGAAAGCAATTTCAAAAATATTGCGGGTGTGTGTAAACAGTTTTTGATTGAGGCATCCGTTTGTGAACTATTAAGCTTTAAAGTGCAAAATTTTGTAAGAGTCAAGTGTCCCCTTCCCCCTGCCAGCCAATTGGTTGTTTTTAGATACGTGAAAAAATGCACGGTAGTTGTATAAATGACGAAGTTAAAAGGAAAACTATCACAGCTGAGAAGGCTTTAAAAGTTTACGAGTAACAGTCGACCAACTTATAAAATGTACTTGGCGCAGACAGATTCCTCATTGGGAACTACTTAAATAACGGCAATTTTGTTTGTTAACACAGCCATTCATCCAAAAATGCGCCTCGTCGCTAAAGATTTTTCGGCCAAGATCGGGGCCCTCTTCCAAACTCTCCGAAGCCCAGTCAGAAAACAAACGGCGTTGTCTATGGTCATTAAATTTAAGCTCCTGGGTCAGTTAGATCTTGTACGGGTGCAAACTCAAGTCTCGGCGCAAAATTCGCCAAGTTGATGTCGCAGAAAGGCCAAGTTCTTGTGAACGGCGAGGAATTGACTGCGTCTGGTTCACCTGCACACTTTCACGGAGAGCGGAGTACGGGTGTTGGCAGACTGTTTACTGAACCGGTGGACTCGAATTTGGCTTCCAAAGAAGTTGAAGAGTCAACTTTGAAGGGCCACCACGTCTGCCGTAAAATGGCTGCAACGCGCGCAACGTTTACACTAACGGACACTCGTTATGATAATACATTTTTATCATTTGGACGTGCTACTCAATCGTGTAACTTGCCATGATAGTTTGGCATCAGTGACTGAATGATAAACAATAGATTTGAAAGATGCCACCAAAACAATATGGCTGCCATAGCCTGTCAACATCGACCCGCCCTTATTGGAAAACCCTTTAGTTTTTTCACCTTTCAATATTTAGTAGAGCATCGACTACCATACCAATCGCGCGCGTACTCCGTATCCTAACCATTCGCGTGTGTGCATACGTTATAATAGTAATATTTCATCATACCATCTCACCATTAGTCCTAATTTACTTATAAGCTTACCGTTGATGTAATAAACGTGTGTTCAATAAACTATAGTGTTTTACCCTATCCAGTGACTATACATTTACCATCTCAAATTATATAGCTGTAGAAACATACAGTGCTTAACTTACTTATGAATTGTAGCAACGGCAGCTTCTGCGGTATCTTCTTTTCGTCGTTCAACATCTGTTCTTCTGGAGCTGAATCTGTAAATGCCGATTTGAATTAGTAACGAGATTAAACGGACCTGAAGTATTCGATAAACTCTTGCTAAACTCAGGCCAAGAACTCAAAAATACGAAACACACTTTGCCCGACCTGGGAATTGAGCCTAGGACCTCCGAATATCGGATTAAGCGCTTTGCTATTCGGCCAAGCCAAGAAGTAAGTAAAGTAAATAGTAAAATCATTCATCCAAATCAAGTCATCAGTACAATTAATGGGTAATGGCTTTATCACCACGATTACCAAATGCGGGTTGGTGATCACAAACCCGTGCGATGCATCGAAAAATCCGAAACACTCTTTGCCTGACCTTGGGCATTGAACCCGGGACCTTCGGGTATCGGGCCGTGCACTTTGCCGCTCGGCCGCCGAAGCGTTTTGGTAAGCCAATATATAAATAAATAAATAACGAGACTTACCATCAGCTTCTGCATTTAACGCATTACGAATGATTTCTAATAGGTTTTGTACTTCTTTTGAGTCAGGTTTGAGACTTCGATAGAAACCTAAAGATTTTGCAGCTTCCTAAAAAGAAGAAAACAAAATCAGTTCCATGCATGTCAAAAACTTCACATACAGATGATTGTAAATAAATTCAAACAAAAGTTAATCTCGATATTAAATAATATTATAGTACATTATTAACGTTATTATTATCATGTTTTTATGTTTGAGTATCCGTCATCTCGACAGTATTTTTGTATGCGTCATTACTAATAATCCATTCATGAACAATTCTATCATGACAGTTTAAAATAGTTACAAGAAATAACACTTTTAATTCGAAAACAGTGTGCTAAAGAAATTACCATGTCAAGGAGTACCCACTAACATCACCAAAGGGTTTGACCTTTGGTGATGTATAGTATTAGTATATATAGTAGATGTATAGTATAGTATTAGGTACTTGTACCTAATACTATTCATTCTCGTATATCGTGAAACACTCTCTCCGAATTGTACCTAATTAACTCGCAAAAAAAGCGTAAAATTCACGTTCACCTAAGTATATCAATAGAAAAAAAATATCAGTCAATCACCTTTTCCCTTCCTTTGCTCATCAAAAACATCGGTGACTCCTTCAATAGGAACAGCCCCAACACCCCAACAATGGACAGCGTCAGACTGACGTATACCATCATGAGGTAGCTGAGACACCCGCCGAGGACGAAAGAGATTAGCATGCCGATGTTGTAGAATATCATACTGCATGACGTCATGGCTCCCCGAATGGACTCCTGGCACATCTCTGACACGTAGACTGTGTTGACAAGGAAGGCTGAACAGCTAAGGCCGGATATGAAGATGGCTGTCAGAACGACTTCCACGCGGTTGCTGCTTGCTATCATCGACCAGGATATCTGTTGAAAAGTTATGCTACTATAGAAATAGACAAATTGTAAGTAAGTAGTATTAATAATAGAAAGTACTAACGCGATTATTAACCACTAGCGCCCTTATCAACCCTATCCCATGATAGTTTTACCAACTCAAAAACCGGTAACACATCGTAAAGCATAATGTTATAACTTCAATTGGCATAGGTAGTTATCACAAATATTTTGCGTTTCTTATTACTCTTGCAAGCCCTCTGGCTCGCATAACATTTTTAAGCATGATGGTGCGTGGCATAATGGTTACCGCATAATTTAATATTAGCATACTGTTATATTGCTACGCATAATGTTTTCCAGCATTTCTGTCTTTTTTATTATGTCAAGAGCATCACTGTTAACGACATACCATTTTACTACAAAACCGTGTTTAAAGTTAGACAATGGCTAATTACGGTTTTAAAATATTGTGTCTCTGTCTAATCATGTTAGTTAAAAAGTGACAGCATCTGTTTTGAGCATTGTCTAACGTTACCCATCGTTTTGTAGTAGGTTAAGCAGATAATGTCTGTACGTCTAATAGTAATTTAACTTAACGCATAATTATTGTGTTTACCATAAAAGATTCAAAATTATAAATGTTACAATAACACAAATGTTGAAAAAATTTCCACGAGCAGGATTGGTCTTCTAATTGAGCTATCGTGGTTCTAACCAGCCAGCCCGCCGAAATTATTCAACACTATTTACTTTTTTACTTTGAAAGCCAAAGGCGCTAATTCAATGTCAACAACTACCGTCATTAACATCTGATCATAATATTTTTACAAATACTAAAGATCAGTTAAGAAGTAGGCAAGCTATTTATAAAATGTTTTTGTTTTGTTTATATAAGAAGGGTGCAGGTTCAAATCCTGCTCGTGGAAATTTTTTCAACATTTGTGTTATTGTAATTTGTTTCGCAACAAAATTTGCGTTAAAATTATATAAACAGAACAAAAACATTTTATAAATGTTATTTAGAAAGCAAAATTTTAATATGTTGTGTTGAATTTGTCGCAGTGATTTGTCTGACATCCGCTTTGCATGTAAGGTCCTTAATGATAAGATTGACTGTACACAATTGCTGTCACTGTTTAAATTTCGTGTCTCTAACAGATATCCACGTAATAGGATTACGCCACTTTGTAATTAACTGTTTTCGGGGCTAATTCTCCAGTCTCTCATTTCTGCAAACTGGTCAATAAGTATAGCAACACATTTGATGTTCACTTTGACTCGTTCAACCGTATTCGTAAAGCTGTAATTCAATATAAATCAGAGTAGCTGTCCAAATCTTACTAGGTAAGTTTAACAAAATTTACTTAATGTTTGTTTTCCATTCTAAGTATAATATGTATGTATTTAAGTATTCTAAGTATCCGTTGTCTAGTAACAATGTAACGAGTTTCATAACGAAGCTTCTCTTGGGCTAGATAATTGGTGTGAGTGTAGGAAAGTTTATTCAGTTTTTTATATATTTATTTATGTCTTAAGTACTTAAAATTAACTAGTAAATGAACTTAGGTTAAATTAAATTAAGTGTTTAATTTTTTTACATAGCATGTAGTATTTAACTATAATTGTTTGATGCATTTAGGTATACGCCGTAGCATTAATCTTTGTGTTCATGAATGTTGGTAAATTTTAATAAATAAAATAAGAAAATAAAAAACTCTCAGCTGAAAATGCCGCAGCGGCAATCAGCAATCTCTCTCCAAAAAAAAAAAAAAAAAAAAAAAAAAAAAAAAAACCCTATGATAACTTTTGTAAGGTTCAAAGCATAATATTATTAAGCTTATGTACCGTTATTCGAAGCCTACAATACTTCGGCTTCGAATAAGGTAACACGCTTAATAAGCGTTTAATTTGTAGGTAAAACGCTGATATCAAAAAAAAATCATGTTATATCCTGGGGAGGCTGCGAGGAGCGAAGCGACGAGCGTTGAATGTAACATGAACCAACCAGAATCGAAAAGTCTCTACTAACTTGATACTTGCTATAAAACTTTGCTATGAGGAGTAAGTTTTATGATCTGAATATTATTTATTATAGTCCTATGTTGTTGTGATGCCATTATATGTTATGATTGGTAATCGTTATATAGCTAAAACATTTATGCGAGAAAGTTTTAGGCTTATATATTAATTGGTTTCCATCTTAAGACAACAGCCAGAACCAATGAAACAAGTAAATACTTGGTCAAGATAATGGCGATTGTCGAAATTGTAGTAAAAATTGAAATTCTTAAGTCAGAACTGGAAAAACCGAATACGGTTTTCCCAACGTAACTTTACAGCGAGACTATTTTATGAATATTACAGTTTTTCTATATCTGTATTCAAACAAAACATAATAAGTACCTACTATAAAACTTCGCTTGTAAAGATAATGAGATAGATAATCAGAACTTTATGATTCGGTATAATCACGTTATCGTTTCGACGCAGTTACAACACTATTTGTTTAATTTGAGATGAACAAATAAATAAATCATCACACGTTATATTCTGTAACTCAGTGAGGGTTTGTCACGTGTTGTCGAAAATTGTGTTAGTTTTAATTTAGTTCATTACCTAAAACATTATTATCAGCCTTGTAAGCTACTTCCTTCACCTTACGTACTAAATTACAAAAAAACAATGTTGAAAAAATTTCCACGAGCAGGATTTGAACCTGCACCCTTCTGACAAACCGGGTCAGGTGCTCTTCCAATTGAGCTATCGTGGTTCTAACCAGCCCGCCGAAATTATTCAACACCATTTACTTTTTACTTTGAAAGCCAAAGGCACCCATTCAGTGTCAACAACTACCATCATTAACACCCGATCATAATATTTTTACAAATACTAAAGATCAGTTAAGAAGTAGGCAAGCTATTTATAAAATGTTTTTGTTTTGTTTATATAATTTTAACGCAAATTTTGATGCGAAACAAATTACAAAAACACAATTTCGCATCAAAATTTGCGTTAAAATTATATAAACAAAACAAAAACATTACGTACTAAAGCTAATAAACATAGGCGGTTAGCAAAGTATTTGCATTTTTGTTAGCAAAAAAATGCTAGTTGGGCAGCAAAAAAGCTAGTTGGGCAGCAACTTATGGTCAGCAAATATTTCTAAATCAGTCTGCAACTTATATCATTCTTGAACAGCAGTCTTATGCCGCTCCCCCCTTCCGTGACCGGCACTCGCTACGCTGCGCTTCGCTTGAAAAAAAAAATAACTTAACCTAACCAACAGTAAGGATTTCTTATCCTGACCGATTGTATAATTCTGCTGACCAAAAACAATAATTTTGCTGACCAAATATTTATTTTGTAAACAAATAAATTATTTCCCATAAACATACTTACAAATATGAACAATAGGGCATGTGAAGATTAGACAATTACCTACCAATGCTTAATGCGAGTCCGCCACAAAAATAACTTCATTTATATTCTCATCATCATCACCAGCTCATTTTGTGTCCCCACTGCCGGGCACGAGCCCTCCCTATGGATGGAAACACCACAGGGAGGACGCGCCATAAACTAACACGCGGGCCCAGTGCGGTGCGGTTGTTAATGAGTGCTAATTCATCTTGGACCGACGGCTTTACGTGCCTTCCGAAGCATGGAACAGGTAAGTTATATAATATAACTGTTTGAAAGCAGTAACAAAAGACTCACCACACTCATGCAAGCTGATATGATAGCGCAGGGCTTTCTCCCCAGTCTGTCCAGGAATATGCCGCCCAAAGGAGTGCTGATCAGAGCCCCAACGGAGGACAAACTGCCCAGGAGGGCAATCTCCCCTTCGTTCATAGTTCTATGGAGGGTGGTGTTTGCGGAGCTGAAGATCATCAGAGTCGAAGATGGCCATGTGAACATGATCCCCATCGTCATGCAGAGGAAGCATACTGAAAAATATTATGAGTGCCTTTTTGGTTTAGTTGGTTATTTCACAAAAGGGGTTTCATTTAAAAGGATAGTTTTACAGGATTTGGAAATGAAACTATCTTATTCATTTATGTTGAATAATGACCTGAATATATCCGTACTTAATTCAATGACACCCTATAATTAAAGTATCCACAATGGAATTTGAGTTTAGGACCTGAGACTTACTCAAGCAAGAAAATGACAAGGAGTTAAATTCCAGGTTCGATTCCTGGCTGGGTCGGGTGGATGTTTAATTTTTTCACTGTATTTTATAAATTTTATAAATATTTAAGGAATTAAATATTTGTTTTCAGTTTTGTAACGAATAAGAGTTAATTCTGCTTTAAATTATACACTCTGATATATATATATATACAATGATGCCAGCTGTAATTATGTAGATACATCATCGCCTACCAACAATTTCTTCCTTTGCACGGTTTGGTAAATGCAACAACTACTTAACACCACGTGCGTTAACGATATTTGTTCACCACTTTTTGAATTTCAAACAAAAATTAAATGATATATTATATTAAATACTTACATATAAATGTACCGAACACTTGCTGTAGAATAGCCATCTTCGAAAATATTTAACACAAAAACAACGCTAGAGAGCCAATCCAGTTGTGTTTCCTTACAAAACTGACGTTTGTTAACTAAATCTTCTCGTCTTAGCTTAAATTCTTCTTTATCGCGAAAGTCAGGCTAATGTAAATAGAGAAAAGCCTGTTTGTAGTCGTACACGCTTGATGTATGATTTTAGGGTTCGGTAAAAATTAAAAATTAAATATTAGGTAGGTTTGTCAGAATCGGAAAGAGAACTGATCCTTGTGGGACACCGGTGCGTATGAGGCGGGTGGCAAAGTGCGTTTCTCCGACGCGGAAGCGGAAAGAGAGAGATGCATTACAAATACTTAAACTAACAATCTGTGTACAATAACGGTGATAATACTGTTGAAAGGAGATGCTCGTATCAATGTGTCGATGCAGCTAGTTTAAAGATATGGATTTTATTTTTGTAAAATAAAATAAATAAATAAATCAATAAAATACAAAGCCTGTGAAAATAGTTAGTCTTTTAAAAAGGCTACGAGTTTCTAGTACCAAAGCTCGATAATAGGCTAGACTCGAGACTATATAACTTTTTAGGCTTTAAGCCTCTAGGCGTTCGAAAGAGGCTAGCCTTATAAAACATATATATATTTTATAAGGCTATAAAAAGCCTATAAAGAGAATATAGGCTTTTGTAACATTACATCCAGCTCTTTTGTCTAAACATCAATTAATAAACGGAACCTATGCCATGTGACCCCGTCATTGTAATATTAATATAATTAGATTTTTTTAATCTATGTAAGTTAATTAATTAACCTTATAAAGCTGAGACGTGTTTTCCAAAATAAATTGCATAATAAGAAATTGTAAGTGCGCAGTCAAAACTTAGATTTTGGGGTCTAGTATTAGTAGATTGCCCAAAAAAAGGATTGTTTTAGTTTTCAAGGTTCATGTAATGTGTGTGTGTTTTAAAGTCTATCATAACTACTAAACGCCTCAACCGATTTCATGTATCGTCAGAATCGTTAACCGCCTCTGTGGTGTAGTGGTTAAGACCACCCGTATAGACCCAGAGATCCCGGGGTACGATTCCCAGCGGGGGCTACACGTTTGTGTATTCGGTTTGGTTGGTGGTAGGGCTTGTTTCTCGGCCTGACTAGCTACCACCATCTTATCTAAATATTTCGCAATAACATCAATGTTTGTAGCAATGTTGTGTTCCGGCAGCTAGAGATAAGATAGCCAGTGCCTCAGTAGTCGGGGATTCCGGGTGAAGTGCGCTTCCACCTTCGGCCTTATCATCACTTAACATCAGATGAAATAAAGGCCAAGTGCTTACACGTAAGATAAAAAATAAAATAAAAAATCTGCCTGCGTAAAAAATAATAACTAAATAAAAAATCAACTGAAAAGGCCGAAACAAAATAAAAAATCAATAATTACAAAAAGCCAGCGAAATAATTCGAAACATCATCAGGTTTTTCGATGCATAGACCGGGGGGCCTACCGCCTAACTCTAACGCTAACGCTATCGGCTATAGCTATATGCTATAGCTTTCGATATTGCTTTAATATCGCTTTTGAAATGACAAGATGACGCCATAAACTATAGAGCGCGATAGCGAGAGCGATGGCGATAGAGTTAGGCGGGTTTATGATCACCAACCTACATTTGGCAAGCGTGGTGATTAAGCCTACCTATCAATTGTTACGATGACTTGATTTTAATGATGGTGGTCTTTGCCCAGCTGTAGGACAGTTATGGCTATTTTCTTTGCTAACTTATGAAACAATACCAAATAGTTTGATTTTCACCAATTTTCAGAAGTATTTTTAAGAATTTGTCACAGAAAACTTAAAAACAGTGTTTGATAAGATTTCTGGTATTTTTATATGAAGTTGTTATCTGTTAGATAGTGGTGTTTTAGTAGCGTACTCTTTCTTGAATCCGCAATTAAAATGGTACTTCCCACTTTTGCTCATAAACTTATTGGGGATTATATGTTTACAACGCCTCGGAGGTTGAGTGGCAAAGCGTTCGGCACAATATCATGAGGTCCTGGGTTCGCAGGACGGGCGAAGTTTTAATATCTTACGGGTGGGCACTTGGTTTTCATGATGATAATGCCGGAAGCGCACTTCACCTGGAACTACTGAGGCACTGGCTATCTTATCTCTAGCTGCCGGGACACAATAATGCTATAAACATTGTTATTATGGCGACATATTAGATAAGATGGTGGTAGCCAGCAAGGCGAACAAACAAACATATCACCAATCAAACCGAGTACACAAACATGTACTTACCCCCCGCTGGGAATCGAAATCAGGCCCCCTGGGCTTATACCACTAGACCACAGAACGGTAAAAAATAGCTGTGGGACCTCATTGCACACAGCAGTGGACGTTTTTTGACTGAGATGATATCCTGTAAGGCCGCTACGCGCGACTCGTTTTCACAAGCGAAACAAAACTGCTACTGCTTTGAAAGTTCATAACTAGTAGGTAAGCCACCAGGCCCCCGACCGCCTAACCGGTTGCTTTGGCTACGTGTATAGTTTATAACGTCATCTTGTCATTTCGTACCGCCTATGAAAGCAATATCGAAAGCTATAGGCTATAGCTTTCGATGTATGCCTATACCTATTGGCTAAATGACGAGATGACGTCATAAACTATACACGTAGACAAAGCAATCGTTTCAAAGCAAAAAAAACTCGATCGCTTTCGATCCCTTTGAAGGCGAGGGGAGGAGGAGGCGTCATCTTGTCATTTCGAAAGCTATAGGCTATAGCTTTCGATATTGCTTTCATATTGCTTTCGAAATGACGATGACGCCTCCTCTTCGCCTCGTCTTCAAAGCGATTGAAAGCGATCGAGTTAGGCGGTCGGGGGGCAGGCCAGTTCATAGCCAATCGTGGTGGCACAAAGCGGGTCTAGTAAAATATGCAACAACAATATAATATAGGAGAATATACGAAGAACTCGACGGTGCAGTGGTTAACGCGCCCGGTCTGCGAGTGCTGAGGTTAAGCAACTTTCGCAAAGGCCAGTCATTGGATGGGTGACCAAATATGTATCATTTCGAGCTCCTCCGTGCTTCGGAAGGCACGTAAAGCCGTTGGTCCCGGCTGTATTACCAGTTGTTAACAACCACCGACCCGCACTGGGTCCGCGTGGTGATCTATGGCCCGTTCTCACTGTCATCTATAGGGAAGGCTTGTACCCCAGCAGTGGGGACGTAAAATGAGCTGATGATGATGATGATATATTATAATGTTTATTATAGCACATTGTTAGGGTGTTAATGAGGCTGCTGCGTTTTTGTAGCACGCCAGGCATGTTCGCAGAGGCGCAGACAGATGGCTACCGTGCCATTATGAGCAAACAATGAAAAAAAAACTGAATTAAATTATTAATTAGTATTATTGTAATCAAATAAAACTTTAAAAAGAACTTAAAAGTAACTTTTCTGTATAAGCAACGTCTGTACGACGTCCAACGTCTGCCCCTTCGTCTCTGGGACGAAGACGATCCAACTAGCTATTATTGGAAATTTGTAGTGTTATATTCCTACTTGCTTCCGTTTGGATAATAGGCCACTTCCCTGAAAGACCACTGTGCAAAATCCTACTTAGGAAATTTCCCCGAGTGACCTCTACGTAAATACCTAGTTCGGCCATTTCACTTGAAATTTTTTACAAATTAACGTGTCGCTGGCGTTGAACTGGTAGCAGACAACTGTAATTTCGTCTAACTGATTTCTCGAAGCCAGAACACCAATATAACACTACAAATTTCCAATAATAGCTAGTTGGATCATGACCACGATCACGGGAAGTGGCCGTTTAAAAAATGTGACCGTAGCTGATCGGATCCGTGCGAGTAATCGCCCATCGCACAAAAACACTCGCTTATAGCCCAGCGACAAAACTATCGGAACTACAACTCGCTTGTCGCTGCTCGCCAACTCGCTTCTAGTTTCTAGCTCTATTCGCTACTCGCTCTTCGCCGGCGGCGGCGGTGGTACACCTGCCTAATACAGCGCTCGAGCAACGCACTCTCACAGAGCTCTCGCTGTGAACCATCTCGAGTCAGTCCGAGCGTACCTGTTGCTAGATTCCGTGCCCGTGAGAGGTTGTCTTTACACATGTGCGTTACTCGAGCGCATTTGCATGAAGCTTGTATACATTTCGTAGTCTCCTTTTTTGTGCCAGAACGATAGGATACCTCTGCGAGTTCCTGTTTTTAGCCCCGCCCGATCCTCTAAATGCCACTACACATTTACAGAATACACTAAACATGCACACTAGTTTAGGCCCAACTAGTTTAGGTTCACACGCGCTCAGGTACAGGTACAGACATGTACTTGGGCGCTTCTCTCCTCCTCCACGGCCCGGTCAACCCGAGCCGAGGTCCGTGCCTTTAGAGGCGCCCTCGGGTTGCTCCGCCCCCCGATCCGATCCGAACCCTTCGGAGAATCTAGTAGGGCACGGGGACGCGCACTAGTGCGCGATGCCGTTCCCTCTAGATAACCTCTGAAGGTGATTCGTTTCACACGGTTTGAGGGACCCTTTACGTTCCTCGCCGCCCCCAAAAAAGCCCGGTGAAGTTGAAAATGCCGTTGAGGCAATCAGCAATTTCTCTCAAAAAAAAAAAAAAAAGCATAATTTAATTTAGATAGAATTAAGGACTCAGTGATAATTATTCGTAATTCAACATTAAGATACGGCCTTATTCGGTAAAGGATACGAAATCTGTAAAAGCATTGCTTCACGGTCTCAAGTACGTGCTTTTCAAACTTTAGTCGCTATCCATTATAACACCTAAATTTCGTGCATCTGAATTACCAGCTCTATTTTTTCATTTCTTATCTGGAGATGCAGCACCATTAAGATATCTGAAATAGTCATGAGACGAAAAGTGAATTTATGCCTTTGAAAAACGTCATACTGTAAATCATTATTACTTATCTATACTTAATAATATTATAAAGAGGAAAGCTTTGTATTTTTGTATGTATGTTTGTATTGAATAAACTCAAAAACTACTGGACCGATTTTAAAATTCTTTCACCATTACAATGAGAACATTAACGCTGAGTAACATAGGCTATATTAAAAAAAATGTCCACCCGTGCAAAGCAGGGTCGGGCCGCTAGTCTTAATATAATTCCCTTTATCTCCATTATCTGATATGATGGAACTTGTGTAAATATTGGTTTTAGTTACGGAACCATTGTCAGGTGAAGCCATTCATTAACAGCTAGTTTTATTAGTATGCTGTGACGTGAATTGTATGTGGGTAGGTACCTACGTACTATTCGAATCATGTATTTTGTACATAAATAAAATTAAAACCATTTATTTTAATTAACTATACATGGATCATATTGAATTAGAAAAATCAAAAAGCTTACAGACTAGTATACTTATATCTGTATAATTAGGTATTGACAAATGACGTTACAATTTCCTTAATATGTTGAATTCATACTACGAAAATTAGAGAAAATTAATTTTTACTTTTTTATTTTCAGGTGCTAATTGCTGCACTGAAGCTAAATTAAATATTTATAAAAAAATTATAAAATACAGTGAAAAAATTAAACGACCACCCGACCCAGCCAGGAATCGAATCTGGGTCTTCCGCAATCCGGGCGGCTGCACTGACCGCTATGCTACCAGAAAGGCTAAGTGCTGAATTTTGTCACTGCTATTTAATGTTTTTGAGTGCTTTTTAGCGGCACTGAGCGCCATCTATCGTCGTTGCAACCGATGGCCATGCAGATTCATCTTTGCAGATGAAATACCACAAATTTGATAACACAACGCTATAGTCAATTTTTACTTTTTTATTTTCAAGTGCTAATAGCTGCACTGAAGCTAAATTAAATATTTATAAAATACAGTGAAAAAGAAATCGGGTAGGCGTTTAATTTTTTTCACTCAAAATCAATGTATTTTATAAAAAAAATATAATTATTTAAAGAAAATTAAAAGAAAATGCCTTAAGTTTTTAATTTAGGTCATTAAAAACCTTTTTTTAACTTGTGTCTGGCTTGGGTCGGGCCTTCGATGGAGCGTACCGTCGATATGGTGTACCGTCGATGCGGCGTACCATCGATATGGTGTACTGTCGATGTAGCGTACCGTCGATATGGTGTACTGTCGATGCAGCGTACTTTCGATATGTTGTACTATCGATGCAGCGTACTTTCGATATGTTGTACCGTCGATGCAGTGTACCATCGATATGGTGTACTGTGGATATAGCGTACCATCGACATGGTGCACTCTCGCTACTGTGATCCGTCGATGTAGCGACTGTCGATTTCGTGAACTAGACCCGCACCATACACCTCCACATGGGTGAGTTGTACTTGTCGGCCACCGTCCATCCGTATTCATTCGATTACGTTTACGAAAACGAATACTAGTACGGCATGAAGCAGCGCCTCCTGGCGGCATACGAGAAGAGTTAACATTTTGCCATACAAATTCTCGTTTTCGTTAATGATCGAATGGCGAATGAAACTCGCACTTGGCACCCTGAATGCTGTTGCCACTGCCACGCAATCTGTATAACAGGGATGCTGTCTTACAACAAGCTCAACAAGCTTCCTGATGGCTTCCACCGTCAGTTTGACATTTGTATTGCCTACTTACTTTTATAAGTTATCTTATCCTTTGTTTCTTACAAATAGTCTTATTTTTTATCAGGACTTATTATGGCGTAGTGTCATTCAGCAGTTTGTTTTTATTTTTATGTGTTTGTATGTGTGTGTGGTCAATAAATGTTTATCTCTCTCTCTCTCGCTCTCTCTCTCTCTCTCTCTCTCTCTCTCTCTCTCTCTCTCTCATATTCATAACATATGAATACTTGTTGAAAATATTAATCATGATTAATTAAGTCATTAACAAAATCATGAAAGATATTGTCACGACATCGCATAGTTTTTATCTAAGGGACTGAAATAGGTATATAAGAAAGGAGCAACAAAATCGCGTACAATATGTTCCCGCAATCAAACATAATTGTAACAAAAAATGTCTTTGGTACGGATCGCCCACTTCAAAGTCATTAGGCCGTTCATACTCGCTCGTGGCACGAACGGCCTAAAGACCCAATTAAAAGTGGGTCTGGGACTGGTGGTCGAACCACTAGGTCACCAAGGTGCATCCATAAGATTATTTTTTTATTACATTTCTATTCATTAGGGGTTCCCTACATAAACTCGAAAAATGCGACATCGAACGCCGCGACAGCGAACACGGTGCGCCGAACGGTCTTCAAAACGATGGTACGCCACATTGAATGTCGCGACATCGAATGATCACAGTATCGACAGGTTAAATCGCTGAAAGGTTATGAAATCAACGGTATGGTGGTATACCGTTGATTTCATAACCTATCATATTTCATAACATAACCGAATTTGATTGATTGTCACTAAATCGAATAGTATCTACACAGTATCTACAGGTTTCATTCAACATCGGTTGCAATTGACGGGACGCCGCTGTCTCCGCCATAGTGAATATTTACGACATATAATAATAAGTTGGTTAACAGTTAGTCGAATAATACTCATCTATTTTTAATATTTTTTTAATTAATATATATAAATCTTCTATAATGTTGTAGCTTAGTAACATATCAAACAATGAGTTGTTAATTGAATAATTTAATATCAATTAAAATAATTTTTATTGTCCCTTTCAATGCTAATTTTAAAATAATAATGACAGTCAAGAGGTTAAGATGTAGCAATACAATTCACCTTAAATTATTTATTTGTTGCCGGTCGAAGGAACCATTTTTTTTTACAATACATGCATACACACAAGATAAAAACAAACGATGAACAAAAAGAGTGAATCGTGTGATTTCATAACAACATATATCAAGGAGCTCTAATTTTTCAGTCGATATAAAAAAAATGGTTATTATTAATTAAAAAATATATTTTATTATTAATATAAAAAAATCGGTACCTCGTTTAAAGTATAAAACGTCAGAAGACATGTGTGGTTTTTAAGGCAAATATGTAAATAGGCCTAAAAAAAGATGCGTTCAAAAACTCGATTTCTAAAAAAGTAGCGTTTGTGTTGTTTTAAAATCACACGATTCTGGGCACTGTCCCAGCATAAGCTTCTGTGGCATTCGTGGATGTACAGAATGACACAGAAGCGCTGTTATTCTGACAGGCCCTGAATAATTTAGAGGTTCAGACGCCTGCATATCAACCTATGCCCGATCCGATCCGAACCCTTCGGAGAATCTAGTAGGGCACGGGGACGCGCACTAGTGCGCGATGCCGTTCCCTCTAGAAAACCTCCGAAGGTGATTCGTTTCACACGGCTTGAGGGACCCTTTACGTTCCTCGCCACCCCCAAAAAAGCCCGGTGAAGCTGAAAATGCTGTAGAGGTAATCAGCAATCTCTCTAAAAAAAAAAAATCAACCTATACAAAAATTTTAAATTTTTTCAATAAATATTCAACAATATGCCATAGACTTACATAAAGTTCAAAGTCTATTGAATGGTAATCTGATGTCCACGCGTGTGTACAATAATGTTATATGACAAGTTGAATAAATATGAGGAGCTCGATGGCGCAGTAGCTGCGTCGCAGCGGTATGTTGCCCGGTCAGCGAGTGCTGAGGTTAAGCTACTTTCGTTAAGGCCGGTCATCGGATGGGTGACCAGAGATTTATCATCTCGAACTCCTCCGTGCTTCGGAAGGCACGTAAAGCCGTTGGTCCCGCCTACCGGCATTAATTCGCACTGGGCCCGCGTGGTGGATTATGGCCCGTTTTCCCTACCATCCATAAAAATGAGCTGATGATAATGATGAAGATGATGAATAAATATATTATATACTAGCGGCCCGCTCGCGCCCTCATCAGTTAACACCTTTTCTGGTTTGAAAAAATCCTAAAACCCTATTGTGAATCAAAACCATCCAAAGACCCACACAAATACGCACAAAAAGTTTCATCAAACTCGATCCAGCCGTTCCAGGAGTTCGGTGATATACACACGTATTAAAGAATCTTGTTCGAGGAGCTAGCAGTGATAAACACGCTCGATCTGCGATTGCTGAGGTTAAGCAACTTTCGCAGTCTTTATGGTCACCCATCCGATGACCGGCCTCATGGGTGACCAAAAAGACTCTTCCCTCGTCCAGCTCCTCGACAAGGGGAGTAAAAAACCTAGTACCATCGCTTCTCGGCCACACCGCTTGTTAATACCTAAATTGATTAAAATATTAATATTAAATGGATGTAATGGATAGGTACCTTTATTTAATGTAATGTACACACGCCTGCACATCAACCTACCACAAACTGTCAAATTTCCTCAATAGACTTTGAACTTTATGACTAAGTAACGTGGTTGAAAATGTATTGAAGAAATTTGACAGTTTTGGATAGGTTGATGTGCTGGCGTGTGTACTTCAATAAGAAGTGATAATGAGTATGAAGCAGTTATATACTATTTATTGTTATTTTATTTTTCGACATGATCACCTTTGAGGTTAATACACTTGGTATATCGTTTTTCTAATCCTAAGATTCCCTTCTTGAAAGAATATTTATCTTGATCGCTTAAAAAATCATGTACTTACGGCGTCAACCACTTCCTCATCATTGACATATTTGTGACCACTCAGTTGGACTTCAGGCTCTTCGCTCTTAAAGACGTTGCCAAACTTATGGCCTCTATCTTTACAGAGGAGGAAGAGTGAAAGGATGGGGTTGCACAAAAGATTCCGATGGGTCGAGGTGTTACTGCGAGAGGGAAACCTCGGCAGGCCCCACTAAGATAAGATAAGATAACCGCGGGAACAGGTAGAAATCACTAGGCGCAAGGTCAGGTGAGCATGGTGAGCAGGTGAGATGTTCCATCAATTCAAATCCAGCATCTTGGATAGCAGTCATCGTAACTCGAGACTTGTGTGTGGGGCGGTTATCTTGGTGAAACAACACAAGTTTAGCAAGTTTGCCGCGGCGATTTTCGCGTATTTCCTGACGCACTTTTTTTATTTGTTCTAAGGCCCCCGTAATAGTGGCTCCATGATTAAGGTATTCAAACATTATCAATATCCTTTCAAGTCTAGATTTACTTGCTCAGTGGTAATTTTTTTTCAGGCAGAGATATTCTATTACGGTGCGAATTTCAATTTTATCCATTTGGCGTACCACGCTCCGACACGACGAAAACAAATGAATTCTATTTTTAAAATAAGAAAAAAAAATATCAATAATTTTTATTTTTTTATTTTATCAAATGTCTGCTCTTTACCTGCCAGTATTTACTTTTTTGTTGTTCAAGGAGTTTATATGCCATTATTACTTTTTATTGAACACCCCTCGTATTGTAATAATTATATGATTTATGGCCCGTCCTCCCTATCCATCTAAAGGGAAGGCTCGTGCCCCAGCAGTGGGGACATTAAATGAGCTGATGATGATAATTGTAATAATTAAGTTTTAATATTTATTTGACATTTGATTTGACCATGTGATTAATTTAATTTATTTAATAATATTTATAAAATTTGTGTAGTGATTTCGTATTGATAATGTACTTGCATTGATATCCTTTCTTTTTTTTCTGTTTTTACTTGTGTTGTATGTGCCTGATTGTTAATTCCACACAGTGTATACTGTTTTATTTAAGATATTCACAGTCAAATATCACAAATTATGTTATTTGAAGAGCAGAGCCTTCTGAAGCAAGCATTATAATGCTCAAAAGGAGACTCTGGCCCCCTGCTGTTGTAAAATGATATTTGAACGTAAATAAATATTTTAGATTTTTTGATTTGACTGTTTTGAATAAATAAAATAAACTGGTAGGTACTTGGCTTCGCATCTGCACATGCATCCAGCGATCTAGCCTTATTACAGTCCTTTGCACAAATTACCATTTTAAAAATACAGTCTGCCTTTCTTTATAAGATCTTCTAAAGATCCACAAATGGTCCTTCGAACCGGATTTTTGTTGTTGTGAATAAAACCAGAGACCTTTTAGTCTGAGCTGGAAGAGACTAAAGAGACCACCAGACTAGAGAGGTATTGAGTCAAATGTAGGAAAGATGAAATAAAATCGAATGTAGGAAAGACGTAATAAAATCTAATTGTAATAAAACTAAGGCTTTCATAGTAAGATAACAGCTGTTATCTCGATAAGATATTACGCCATTTCATACCGAATTGTTAAAACATTATATGGCTGTCATCAATTAGTTAATCTCACTACAACACGAATATAGCTGAGTAATTGAAAATGTATAATATTCTGTTGTGTGGCAGAAACAGTTGGTTTAAAAAAATAGGGTTCAGTTTTGTAAGATTTAAATTCAATTGGTTTTTTAATGTTATTTTTAATATTGTTTCATACCTTTGTGACCATTGTGCACACGTTGTGTGATTCTTGGTCAATGTTTATAATACAAATAATGGAATATTTTTATCAAAATTTTTTTTTATGACTCAATAACAATTCACAAACCAAGTATGACACTGAAATGTTATATTATATAAACATGATTTTATTAAAGTTTAGCATTTGAAAAAGCTGTCCCAAAGCAAGATGGCGGAACGGCTCGTTCTTGTTTGCGGTATTTTGTTCTTGGTACTTTATTTGTATTCAACTAAATTATTCTAATTATAATTATTCATACTAAATTGCAACTCCCGCGAGTCTAGATTGTATTGGTATTTGATTTCTTTCGTTCTATGGATGTATTTCATTTTGTTTTTATTAGTATAATGATAAACAAATGGTAGTTTCTCACTTTCGGTCCAGGAAAATCGAGTAACAAAAAAAACATTCATTCTTAATATGTTTGCGTTAGGTAAACACGAATGATTCTGTAGTTTCCTCCTCCAGATTTCTGGTATCAGCATTACAAGCAAGCTTTGTAATGACATGTATAAGCTAGTGTTTGTACAGAACTTTGCTAACTATTACTACGGCTAGATAGCGTGCTAAATTGGCGTCAGTTCTTCTCGGCGTGAATACAAAACAGTTATTATTGTAAAAGAAAAATAGACAAAAAATAAAAACCAAATATGGGCCAAGCAATTTTCCAAGTGTTGTCAGCTTTGATATGTGAGTGATTTAGCTGTGTGTGATACTGATAATAATGTGATTTTTCTTTTATACTGAGTGAACGTGTAATTTTTTTTTATATTCAAATATTTACGTTATATTATATATGTAGGCAGGTAGGTATGTCAGTGGAGATTTGTTTTAAAGTATTACAGATACCTATTTGTACTAATACTTATTACTCACTTACTGCTGGGATCGTCGTTTCCGAATGCCAGAAAACTCTAGGCTCAATTCGCCGACAAAGAAACTGCTAAGCTCAGTTGCCTTAACTGATGAAGAATAGTGGACGGATGGAGTGGAAATGATGATAGGCAGCAGTGTAGTGAGAGTGGAAAACCTATGCAGGATCCTCTAAGACAAGATCTTATCGTTACTTACCGTCTAGTGAGATCTGCATCAGAGCTGGGTGCCTAACTGCCTAGTGCGAATTTTGTTCGTCATTCGATGCCGTACACATTTTCATTTACGTTAACGGGGTCGAATGGCGAATTAAACTCGCACGAGACACCCAGAAAACACTGCTTATACCATAGGCAAAAACCGCACTAGGCACCTTGATAGTATAGCCGACGCCAAATGCCTCTCCGTTGACCTTAAAAATACTCGTACAGGAAAAAGTTAAAAAAAAATGTCTTTCACAGTACACTTCAACTGCCTCACCCTTGGTCTGATCGCCGCATGGCCCTCCTCCACGCTGCTTCTCTTCAAGTCGGAGGCGACTCCTCTGCACCGACCCATGGTGGACTCGGAGTTGGCATTGCTGGGCAGCCTCTCGGCTATCGGGGCTCTGGTCAGCAACCCGTTAGCCGGGATATTCCTGGACAGGTTAGGGAGGAAGAAGTGCGCTATCGTCGCTGCCACAATTGGTGCGGTAAGCAGTTTGAGATATCCAATACTTAACGTAGTATAGGAAGCCATATGACTAGGTGGAGCGACGATCTCCCGCAAGGTGGCTGGCAAGAGCTGGATGAGAGTAGCCGCGGATCGTGCTCAGTGTCGAGCCAAGTAAAGAGGCCTATGACTAACATAGGCTGTCGATGATGATGAATAGTTTTTTTACTGGCAAGTAAATAACTATTTAGGCAAACGACTCCGGTCTTCCTGAAGTTACGCGGAAGGGTTAATTTTTTATGTAGTTTGGTCAACAATAATTGAGCTTTTGTGAATGTCACTTTGAGGAGCTCGATTGCGCAGTGGTTAACGCGCCCGGTCTGCAAGTGTTGAGGTTAAGCATGGTTAAGCTGGTCATCGGATGGGTGACGAAAAATTTATCATCTCGAGCTCCTACGTGCTTCGGAAGGCACGTAAAGCCGTTGGTCCCGGCTGCGTTAGCAGTCGCTAACAACCACCAATTCGCACTGGGCCCGCGTGGTGGTTTATGGCCCGTTCTTCCCATTCATCCATAGGGAAGCCTCGTGGAAGACTTTCAACTGAGAGAAACCGGTAACAAATTAGCAAGGGATCAAGAGCAGCAAGGGCATTGTAATACATATTTTAATTCATTTCGCGTAGAGAACTAGATACATTAGGTCCATGGGACCCGGTAACCCACACACTTTCTACAGAATATACATATCTTACTAGTGGCCCGCTCGCGAATAAGTCCGCTTGAAAACACCCGTACCCCAAGATGTACCCCACCGCCACAGCGCCACCTACCGGGTCCAATTGTAAATCTAAAGCATTCTCGCATCCACAGCTAAGGAGTTCAATTACAAACACACGCACAGAAGATTTATATAAAGGTTGACTTTTTTATTATCGTCCAAACCTTCTGAGATCACACCTTCTGACTACCGTGACACAAATGAACAAATCTTACTATTAGACCAACTCCCTAACTCGAAAATAAAATTCAGCTGTTCCATACATTTTGGTCGAATAAATATTGATGTTTTGTAAAAGTAAATCTGTATTATAAAGATAATCTGGCAGAATCCACCCGAGACTCGTACAGAAGCTAGTTAAAACACAATTCTTAAATCCCCCTTTGTCCTTTCAGCTGGCATGGGCACTAATAGTAGTCAGCAGCCGAGTGGAGGTAATCCTGACCGCGATCCTGATGTCAGGTCTCAGCGGCTCCATATTCCTGATAGTCCCGGTCTTCGTCAGCGAGTTCAGCGAAGAGTCCATAAGGGGTACCCTCACTTCAGGCGCTGTAGTCTTCTATGGGCTGGGGATGCTGTTGTCGTACTTGTTTGGGGGGTTCCTTAGCTACGACATAATGGTATATGTGTGTTTGTCACTGTCCGTGGCAGGAATCACACTGTTGATGCTGATCAAGGAATCGCCGATGTTGTTGATGAAGAAAGGGTTAGAAGAGGTGAGTAATCTTACACTTTTTATACGTGTATATGCAAATGTTGAGACAAATTATAAATTGAAAGACCAGTGTTGAAATTTTATTTGACCAATTTCGGCGGGTTGGACAGAACCACGATAGCATAGTTGGTGGTTCGCCTGACCCGGCATGCCATGTGGTTCGGGTTCGAATTCCGCTCGTGAAAATTATTTTATTTATGCTTAAGATACATATAAATTAGATGATTTATGCGAACTAGCTCTTACAACACAACTAGATTGCATTAAATAATGCTACTTATCATCGTTATCGAGATTTTCGTCCAACAGAAAAAAAGAAAGAATTGGCAAATAAAAATTTCGTGTTAGACAGTTATGAATAGTTTTTTCTAAAGTAGGTACGCGAACACTACACATTTATGTAAAACAATTTACGTATGCAAGTGACTTATTATTTAAGAGACGACCAAAACCTTAGTATCCCTGTGACCACGGACCCTGCAAAGGGAATGTCCAAATGTGAATTGGTAGCGGTTCGTGAGTCGTATAAATATTTTTTTTAAATAAACGCAAGTAGATCCGTAATAGTTGTTTTATTTAAATAAATGTTAGGAATGTATATGTAATTAAAACTAAACGTGCATTTTGGCCATGACAATACCCCGTCGACAAACTATAGCAAACTACGAGTATAATGATGACTAACATTACAGTAACCGTAAACGGGTTTATTACTATGTTTTCTATCGTTTTAAAGTACGGGATGTTTCATTATGTTTGTATTCTAATACGAATACTGAGAAACAATAAAAATTTATAAAATACAGTGAAAAAATTAAACACCCAGGAATCGAACCTGGGTCTTCCGCTATCCGGACGGCTGCACTGACCGCTATGCTACCGGGAAGGCTGACGTGAGCGCTGAATTTTGTCACTGCTTTTTAATTTTTGAGTGCTAATAGCGGCACAGTGCGCCATCTATCCAACGGTCATTGCAACCGATAGCCATGCAGATTCACCTTTGCAGATGATATACCACAAATTTGATAACACAACGCTATAGTAAATTTTACTTTTTATTTTCAAGTGCTAATTGCTGTACTAAAGCTGAATTAAATATTTATAAAATTCAGTGAAAAAATTAAACGCCCACCCGACCCAGTCAGGAATCGAACCTGGGTCTTCCGCTATCCGGACGGCTGCACTGACCGCTATGCTACCGGGAAGGCTGACGTGAGCGCTGAATTTTTGCTTTTTAATTTTTGAGTGCTAATAGCGGCACAGTGTTCCATCTATCCAACGGTCATTGCAACCGATGGCCGTGCAGATTCACCTAATTTTTTCACTGTATTTTATACATTTTATAAATATTTAATTTAGCTTCAGTGCAGAAATTAGTACTTGAAAATAAAAAGTATAACAACAAAAATCATCATAAATATCGATAAAACGAACTATAGTAAGAAGTATAGTTATAATTATTGATGGTAGTAACTATAGATTTTGTAAACGAGACAATACGAGAAAAAGAAATACCGCCCCTGCGGTCTAGTGGTTAAGGTCACCGACCCAGAGGTCCCGGGTTCGATTCCCAGCGGGTGGTACATGTTCGTGCACTCGGCTTGGTTGGTTGGGCATGTTTGTCCGCCTTTCTTACAACCACCATTTTATTATCTATCAGAAAGTTAATAAAACGCTTGTTTATGGGCTAACCTAATGAAGCTATGGGGAATGAACTATGATTTCTCGCTTTTAAACCGAACATCTATCCGTTCGACTAACATGGCTCTTTACCTTAATTTTATATGTGTTAGTACACATACTAACAATATTTAACATAATCTTAGGCTCACTGCTTTATAAACAACATTTAATGTATTGTATTATATTTGAATGGAATCCAAATTAAAACGATTAGTATTTTTTGTAAAATAGTTGGACGTTTTAGGAAGCGAGAAAGTCGATGGCGTTCTACAGAAATGCTAAACCTGACTCCAAAATAGTTTTTCAAGAGTTGGATAAGATCAGACACGCTCTGGCTCCCGAAGACCAAGGTAGGAATTTTACATTGCTCAAAATTTTATTTAAAAATATATTCTCGTCTGTTGAACAAACCTTCAACATTTTATTCGAATTAATGAATGCTGCACACATAACTAAAGTTATTTATTGTGTTTTAATGTTGTTTGCTGGATGCGAGCACCTTTTTTAACAAGAAACTTAAAGGGTTCCCCGAGCCGTGTGAAACGAAGCACCGCCAGAGGTTTTCTAGAGGGAACAGCATCACGCACTAGTGCATGTCCCCGCGCCCTACTACTATTTTTCGAGGGGTTCGGATCGGATCGGATGTGCGAGCAGAGAGATCCTTGGAAGAGGCATTTGTCCAGCAGTAGACGTCTTGTGGCTGTGATGATGATGATGATGAATGTGGTTTTGTTTTTACACACATAAGTCTATGGAATTATTCTGAAATAAATAAGGTTCATGAAGGAATGGCGTGATGTTGCAGGGGACCGGAAGGTGTGGAAATAGTGTGGGGAGGTCTTTGTCCAGAAGTGGGATAGCTATGGCTGATATGATAATATAATAATGATATTATTATTATTATAAGAACCTGAGACCTCTAGATTTGAGACCGGTGGTCAGAACCACTGGGCCATCTTCACTTCACCAGCCATTGCCTCGGAAAAAAACTTTGATGGAACATGAAAGTGACGTCGTAGTCGTTTATTCCCAAACAATATCTATGAATTAATACCTGTACTAACCATTAACTACTCTTTTACAGAAATGCGAAGCCCCGAAGAACAGAAGTTGACCCCGGAGATTCGAGAGAAAGTACCCGCTGAGAAACTGAATGTGTTCCAATTTTTAAGTAAGTTTATGGAAACGCCACGGTGGCTCGGCCCGATACCCGAAGGTCCTGGGTTCAATTCCCAGGCCGGGCAAAGTGAAAGTGAAACTGGGTTTGTGACCACAAATTACCCATGAATTGTAGCGATGACTTGATTTCAATGATAAGACCTTTGCCCAGCTGTGCGACAGTATATTGACTTACCCTCTTACTTACTAGAAGGTTCATCATCATCGTCATCATCAGCTCATTTTATGTCCCCACTGCTGGGGCACGAGTCTTCCCTATGGATGGATAGGGAGAACTGGCTATAAACCACTACGCGGGCCCAGTGCGCGTGGTTGTTAACGACTGCTAATGCAGCCGGGGCCACCAGCTTTACGTACCTTCCGAAGCTTGGAGGAGCTCGACATGATCAATTTTTGGTCACGCATCCGATGGCCGGCCCTTGCCAAGAAGGTTAAGCAAACCATATAGAGCGGTGAAAGGAACAGCAAGAATCGCGGCAACGAAAACGATAATTTGTTTATTTTTATTATTTTGAATTTTGCATTCACTATGCTATAGTTACAAGAGAAAATTTTACTACAAAATATCAACCATCCGCATGAAGCTCGAGTGGCAATCGAACCCACGACCTTTGGATAACCGGTCCAATGCTCTGACCGCTAAGCTACCGAGGCCCGGACTACTGAGCTCAGCGGTTGATAATTTGACAATAATTTGTTTTTCAAAATTGCAATTCACCTCGTGTGTTACCAGGGGGCGCTGCTTCAACGCCATACAACTTGTAGTTTCATCAACGTTTTCGAGTTAAATAAAACTCACTTAAAGGCCGCAGAGTGCCTAATGTGAGTTTCGTTTACTCATTTAATATTCATTCGATTACGTTGACGACAACGAAAATTAGTATGGCATTGAGGCAGCGCCTCCTGGCAACTTACGAGAAGAGTTAAAATTTTGCCACACACATTTTCGCTTTCGTAAACGTAATCGAAAGAATACGGATAGTAAATAAAACTCATGCTAGGCACGCAGGACAGTTTTTATAAATAAAGCAAAACGATAACAACTACGGCAAGCGTAGTCTGGCGGCATAATATCACAGTTTTCATTAATGTTTTATGCTTCAGTCAAAGAGCGCGTTTCCTGTATAACAAATTTATTGAATGTGCATACATATTTCGTTTAGTTCATTGCATAGAATGGACTGGAAAAGTGATTCGCCGTTCCCCGTTTTTTGCATTAAATTTGTATGACTTTTCACGATAACTCATTACAGTTGATCTGAGCTACGAAATGAAGATCATATTTTTTAAAACTTTAGGTAAGCACTTGGCCTTCATCTTACCTGATGTTATGAGACGGTAAGGCCTGAGATGGATGCACACTTCACCCAGAGTTCCAACTACTAAGGCACTGGTTATCTGTTGATTTGGCACTTTTATGCCGGAACACAACAAGCTACAAACATTGATGTTATGGCGACATATTGAGATAAGATGGTGGTAGCTAGCCAGATAGACTTAAAACAAGCACTACTAACAACCAAACCGAGTATATAAACATGTACCCCTCGCTGGGAATCAAACCCGGGACCTCTTCGTCTGCTACCGGTGGTCCTAACAGCAAATAAATCCATAATTGCATAAAAAACACACATTTCACAATACATGTCTTTTCAAAGGTGAGCTTAAAGATATCATCATCATCATCATCATCATCAGCTCATTTTATGGCCCCACTGTTGGGGTACGAGCCTTCCCTATGGATGGATAGAGTAGATAGGGAGATCAAAGTTATCGCGTCAAGCCTAACCTAGACTAATAAATTGTTCTAATATACCTACTATAAGTGTATAGAAAAAAAACATACTTAGGTTAATACCTCCTAGGTAACCCTAGGAGCTATCAAGATGAACTCGGTGCTTGCTCATGATCCCGACCCATCCCCGTGGCAGTGAAGGGTGGTACTAGGTTTTTAGTGGGTATACCTCACCCTTCCATCGTCGAACTTTTAGTAACTGGACGAAAGAAGAGGAGGAGAGTCCCACATAACCCGGTAACGCTCCCAGCCCCGATGTATGCGCAAAGCATTTTACCTAGCTTAAAATAAGAGTTATCAAAATAAATTCAGCTGTGAAGATGACAAGCACAATAAAGCTTAACTTAAATTTTCCAGAAAAATCAAAGTCTACTCAGCGCGCGCTGGTCGTCTCTCTGACCCTTATGACGGCCGCCATCTTCCAAGGCATGGTGGTGGTCCAGGTGTACGCGAAGCCGCTGTTCAGCGAGGCTGTTCCTGAGGAGCTGCTCTCATCGACCTGGTGCTGTGTGCTATTGGCGTTGGTATCTGTGGTGTCGGGGCTGATCGCCGCGTACTTGACCGACTTGGCTGGGAGGCGGGTGAGTGCCTTCACGATTATGCTAACCCGGTGCTTTGATGCTTAAAGAAGTGTTCTTTCATGATTATATGTCGATGCGAGGAGTGATGTAAAGAGTCTTGGTGTGTTGTTCCAATGTTGGCAAAAGTGATGCGGAGACGACTAAGTTCGCCTGGAAACATCTAAAAAGCTATTTATTCTATAGCTAGGCTATTTTTTACTTTCCACAAACACTGCCCGACCTTAATTTAAACCCATGGTCTTCGAATATCAGGCCAAGCTATTTGCAACTCGGCTTCTTCTAAGGCAATTAATCAATTCATCACCAGCTCATTTAGTGTCCCCACTGCTGGTGCACGAGCCTTCGTGGATGGAAACACCACAGGGAAACGGGTCCTAAGCAAATTTTTTTGTCCTCTCAAACAATTTGAATATCTTCCAGACCCTGATGATCTACTCGTCGGCAGCGGCTGGGGCGTGCTGCATAGCCCTGGGTACCCAGATCCACCTGAGCTGGGGACCGCCCTGGCTGACCGCGGTCTTCATCTACATGTTCTGCGCCTCTTTCACATTGGGCGCTGGTACTGTGCCGTTTGTGTTGCTGGCTGAACTGTTCTTACCGGAGGTACATTTTTATATTTATTTCGGCAACAAATATTAGTATCTATTTACAACTTTTAACAAACAATTGTTATGAAAAACTATCTACAGTGCCCAAACTTATTACAATACGTTCTTACAAAAGTAGCCAACAGGATGCTAGTAACATGTGATGATGTGATACAAAAAACAGACTTGAATCTTAATTATCTCCACGCTAGAACCCTACAAAGGCACTGTAAATTTTATAGTAATTAAAACGTATTATTAAAAAATTCAAAAACTAGAATAAAAATCAACACTCGGTTGGAGCTATTAGTAAGTGATTGGTCGATCATTTACTTAGATCATTTACTTACAGATTTACAGATTACTAAGTAAGCAATTTCAATATCCTTCAAATGATATACTCGTAGATGAATTAATATACTTACATTATGCAGGTAGGTACGATTACATAACTAAAATATGATTTTGTTTTTTGCAATGTTTGCAGCTTTAGTCCACCTAAAAATGAAAAATTTATTTCACGATTTTACTTTGACTCTTTTGTTCTCTGAACTCTACAAAATTTATGTTTATTTATGGAAACTTCGCTTAGCAAACCGTATCTTGTTTCAGGTCCGAGGTATAATCTCCATGGTGGTGATGGAGTGGACGTGGCTCTGCAGCTTCATAGTCCTGTACATCTTCAACCCCCTGGTCGCCGCCATTGGTCTGGGGCCCATCTTCTACCTATTCGCGTGCGTTTGCTTCTTTACAAGTGTTTTCAGTATATCCTTCTTGCCAGAGACGAAAGGACTGCCGGTAGATGCGATACAACTGTTGTTTGTGAAACAGAAGAAACACGATTTGATATGATTAAAGGGTACGATGGAAATATCTTGTTTTTCTAAATTTTTGATGTGCAACATCTTTCCTCTCGCTTTCTTGCAATTTGTGGGAGTGATTTCGTGAAATGGGACGGAAGTGTATAACAGGAAGTCGTCATTTTGTAAATTCTGTAAAGTGTAATCCTAAAATCGACATTATGAACATGACATATTATTATTATATGTGACATATTGTGTCATTTGACTATCAAAGGTCATTTTGAAATGTCAAATGTCTTCTATAGGGGAGCTGTGCACTTAAGTTACAGTGTTGTGTATAATAAAGTTTAGTGTTATGTAAATTAATTTATATGCATAAACTATACTAATAAATATATACTGTTGATAATAAGTCTCAATAAAGTGCAGATCACTGATAAAAAATCCAAGTAAGTAATAATGAATAGCTCTTTTAAATTTTGAGGGTAATTTCTGTCACTGCTTAGTGGAAAGTTTCCGTATTTTTTTTATCATATTAGAAAATCATACTAGTAAGCATTGTGTGTTTTTTTTTAAATATAAGTAACTTTATAATTTTATTCAATACTCATAGCTCCGTTTTGGACTTGGGCGTGGACTCGTCGTTTTATTACCTTTCTCACATAAAAAACACTCACTTAATAGGACTGATATCGCCTATAGTTTTGAGATTTTTTATCTGTTTGTCTGCAGTGGGAATAGAAGAACAATAGAGTCTTGGACCTTTGGTAATAAACCGTTTATTTGACCGCGCAACACGTGAAAATGCCTGAAGGGACTTTTATGCAAACTTTGCACATTGACAGACCATGACCCGGACTAGGACATAGGATAATTTTTTATCCCGGTTACAGGTTCCTGTGGGATAGTGCAGTCTTCGCGAATGAAGTCGCGGGCGACAACTAGTAATAAATAAAAATCATTTATTTCGAGGCCTTTACCTCATAGATTAATATATCAATAGATTTATACCTATCCATAGACTAGGTTCACGAACTTCTTTAAGAAATCTTTTTAAAGAGTTTGGTGTCTTGACAGTGGCTTCTCAATTTATTTATCAAGTCTTCGGTTTCTCCATATGTTAGCGTCATGAGCCAGTTCGTGATTGTGCGTTTCCAGTTTCATCATCATCATCATCAGCTCATTTAAAACTACTGGGGCACGAGCCTTCCCTATGGATGGATAGGGAGAACGGGCCATAAACCACCACGCGGGCCCAGTGCGGATTGGTTGTTAACGACTGCTAATGCAGCCGGGACCAACGGCTTGTACGTGCCTTCCTAAGCACGGAGAAGCTCGAGATGAAAACTTTTTGGTCACCCATCCGATGACCGGCCTTTGCGAAAGTTCCTTAATCACAGCAATCGAGCTCCTCACTGTAAACAGTTACAGTTGAAAATTTCGACGGTTTTGTAACACCATATTAGCCGTAGAACCGATAACCGATGGGGTAAACGTAGTAGGGTAGAGGCATCAGTTTTTGACAGGACCCAGTTTTTGACATTTTTTCCTTTAATCATTAAAAATAGGGTCGGTAACTAGTTTTAGTCTTTAGCAACCATTTAATAACGACCACCTGCTTCCTTTAGGAACTGTCCCAGTTTACTGTCATCCCGTAAAACTTCAATGACATCAATACTATTTTTTAACATCAGACAACGTGTCGAACTTTGGTCCTAAAGTGTCGAACCAATAGTGCCACCCTAGGTAGGTATTATACACTGAAAGCTACTGCCGTTGCAAATGTTTTAAGTGCAAATTGATTAAACTGCATCTTACAAGTGGATGTCGCGCGTGAGAATATTCATTTACACGAGGATTCTTCAATGAGGCTAATGATGGGAGTAAAATTTTAAATAAAATTACCTATCCTATCCTATCCTACCTACGATCAATGTACTACAAGGTTCTTTAATTATGTTGCCATAACCCATAACGTCAATGTTTGTAGCATTGTTGTGTTCCGGTAGCTAGAGATAAGATAAGATAGCCAGTGCCTCGCGTAGTTGAGGATTCTGTGCGCGCGTACTGACTGTACTGTACGCTTCCACCATCGACCTTATCATCACTTAACATCAGGTGAGATGAAGGCCAAGTAATTACCCCTAATGTATTAAAAAATCTAAAAGTGCGAGTTTTATTTGCAATCGTATATTCATTCTATCACGTTAGGGAAACCAAGAATTTGTAACAAACAAGGATAATTAAAATTTTGATAAAATGTTTTTGTTTTGTTCACTTATATCGTTACATATTTTGTTGCGAAACAAATTAGTTACAAAAACATAAATGTTGAAAAATGGTGCAGGTTCATATCCTGCTCGTGGAAATTTTTTCAACATTTGTGTTTTTGTTATTTGTTTCGCAACAAAATTTGCGTAAAAAATTATATAAACAAAACAAATACATTTAAATAGCTTGCCTACTTCTTTGCCAACTGATCTTTAGTATTTGTAAAAATATTTTGATCGGATGTTAATGACTGTAGTTGTTGACATTGAATGGGTGCCTTTGGCTTTCAAAGTAAAAAGTAAATAGTGATATATAATTTCGGCGGGCTGGTTAGAACTACGATAGCTCAATTGGGAGAGCACCTGACCCGGTATGTCAGAAGGGTGCAGGTTCAAATCCTGCTTGTGAATTTTTTCAACATTTGTGTTTTGACACACAAATTCTCGTTTTAGTTGGGGTGATCAAATCGAATGGCAAATAAATCTCGCACATGGCAATTAAAGCTCGCTTAAACAGAAATACCATTAATATCGAAGAGGCTGCGCAAACAGCGCAGTGGCGTTGACTTGTGTCGAAGCCCAAGACCCTTTTCGGGTCGCTGAGCCAGCGGAGGATGGATGGATGGAGGATTTTAGGTACAGACGCCTCTGCACATTAACCTATCGAAAACTGTCAAATTTCTTCAACCATACGCCATATTCATAAAGTTAAAAGTCTATTGCGGAAATTTGAAAGTGTTTGGTAGTCGGATGTGCAGCCGTGTCTACATTAAGGCGCTGATAACTGTGAATTGCGCTTTACATATGCACGGTTTATATAAAAAGTTCTCAAGAAACAACATCAAAAAAAATTTTATAATATAAATATTTTGCAAGAGTTACACCCGAGTTCTTCCCGTAATAACACGTGTTGTGAGACTCCATTTTAATTTATATCTACCGTACAATTGTACCCTTACTACTATAAATAAAAAAAATACTTGAAATTGGCTAAATGCTACACGCGAAGCCATTAATTAAGATAATTAATTAATATTTTGCAACAATTTTATGTATTGTTTCCAAAATGCAGCATTATGAAATTGCGTCCATAGAAAAAAAATACCATAGTCACCTCAAAACAGTAACGGCTTAGTCACCACGCTTGCCGAATGCGGGTTGGTGATCACAAACCCGGGCTATGCATGCAAAAATCCGAAACACCCGGGGCCTTCGGGTATCGAGTCGAGCGCTTTGCCACTCAGCCACCGAGGCGTTATTTTTAGTAATCAAAGAAAAAAAATGGCGGTCTCTGGTTCCTGCCGAACAATGGTACCAATACCCTATTTCTACAAATCTCACATGTCATTTTTCACAAAAGAAACTAAAGACAGACTTGTGGAAAGTTTCTCCACCAGTCTGTAACCGATCTAGATTCAACCAAGTAGGTAGTACTAGTAGTATTCTACTTAAGTGTAGAATAGGGTTCAACCATCAACTAACAATACGGTTATTGTGTGTCCCTCAACACTAGCCATTTAACTGTGACGATCCACTGATTGGTAAAACGATGCCCATGCGCAGTCGCTCTTGATACGAGCTGACGTGCGCACGCGTTATAACGGTACCTACTATATAATTTGTTATAATACTGTTAGTCGTAACGTTATTTTTTGCTGTCCGGAGCTAGTTTTGAGGTAAGTCAGTGTCAACGATATACTAGTAGTACTATTTGAATGCTATAACGTAACGTTATTTTGTGTGGTATGAAGTTATTTTTGAGGTAAGTCAGTGTCAATTTTAAGGTGTGTTAACTAATTTAATCTTGTCTTGCGTGTATTAATGTAAATTAATGTTAAGTGTTGAGGTACTCTTGAATTGTTTTAGACGGTAATAATATTTAGTAACTAATATTAGAATCAGAGATAGATTTTTTGATTGTATTAACGATTTTGATACGCGGTTGAGACATAACTGTCAAAATAATTTAATTATTTGAAATAAATGTAAAATGTACGTGTGTGTTTTCGATTACTGTTGTGTCTAAATTAATTTATAGGAGTTTTTATTTTAAATCTCAACATCACATAAAGAATTATAAACGGCATAAAATTTAAAAAAGTGATTTAAATTATAATAATTATGAAATGTCTGTCCATACTGGATTAGTCATAATTTGTTTAAACAAACAAAACATTTCATTGTCAATATGGTCAACGGGGCTTCGAATAAACAAATGCATTCTAATATCTATCTGACAATTATCAGAAGTGATAAAATATACCGTGTTATTGTTTCAATATTTTGTAAAAATACTTTGCAAGATAACCGCATAAGAGTATTTCAAATTACAGGAGTTTATAAACTACCATGATGCTTACCAGGATAAAAAGTATCCTAAGCTAGTCCGGGTCATGGTCTGTTTATGTGCAAAGTTTGCATAAAAATCCTCCGTTCAGCCATTTTCACGTGATGCGCGGTCAAATAAACAGACAAACAGATAAACAGATAAAGATATAAACAGGCAAACAGACAAAAAATCTAAAAACTGTTGGAACGTGTTCTGTTATCGATTCTAAGTTTCCCCAGCCAACTTTTTTGTTCGAATATCTTCCATGTACAGACTTTCGGCCCTCTTTAGCTTTATTAAATGTAGGTTTAAGTATAGATGTAAAAATATAAGTACAATGTTTTATTATTTTACTGTCCTACCGTTGAGCAAAGGATGCTTTTATTGAAATCAAGTCATCGCTACAATTGATTGGTAACGTTGAAATGCGGGTTGGTGGTCACAAAGCCGGGCTATGCAATGCAGTTTGCACCATATTATCGTACAAAAATAAAATTATTAGTGAAGATAGACTGTAGTTATAATATTTGCTGTCTTGTCATACACACAAACTTGTTTTATTAGGAATCTCTATAGCGCCTAGCCCATTATTAAGTACATTGCGCGCACGACGGAGTGTGTGATTTGATAAACCTAGTTAAAGTTGTATATGAATAAATAGTTACGAAAGATAACATGTATGTATAATATTGTGTATGTATAACCTTACATTATATAAAACAATATATACTTTGTGAATTACGGTTGAATTTCGACCACTAACTAGTACGAAGTTAGTCTATTATCATTAGGAAGCTTCCTAATGATAATTGACTCCAACGAAGCAATTAACTTGAGATTATATCTCTACCAATAATAATGGCTCAATTGAACGATAGATCTACAACGGATGTACTATGACCACGAATGTCGTAGGCGTATGATTGGAATTTAAATACGTTTAGGTACTATTGAAGATTATGTACCTATGTAGGCACATAGTCAAGTATATGATATGACATAAGTCTTTTCCCAAGAGATCTATGTCTAGTCCTATATGAATAAAAATGCCATGCTGTTCGTTGGTTACCGTATAACTTGAGAACGGCTGATCGGATTTGGATGACATTTCGCTCATAAACAGATCATGACCCGGATTAATACATAGAATATTTTTTTTATCACGGCAACGGGTTCCTTGGTTTACATCGCGAACGAAGTCGCGTGCAATGCTAGTATAAAATCCAATATGATAAAAATATTTTATGACTATTTATTAGCAAGAGTGCACATCTCGGTATTCTTAATATCGTGAGTTCAATTCCCAGCTTGGTCAAAGTGTGACTCGGATATTCTCGATGTATGCCCGGGTATGTGATCAGCAACCTACCATGATGATAATGATGATGATGGGGCCCATCAGTGGGACAGTGTATATGCTAATTACTGCACATTTTTATAACCTATACCAGGGGTGGGGAAATAGATTTAGATATGGGCTACGTAAATAATTATAACATTTCTGCGGGCCAAGTAGCATTTATTCTAAGACAAACCGATAATAAAAATAAGGAAGTACCTATAATAAATTTTATGCAGGGCATGGGCACATAAAATGATAATGCTTTCTGCCTTCCTGGCGTGAGGGAAGGAATGAGAGAAGGCTCGTGCCCCAGTACGAGCCTTCCCTATGGATAGATAGGGAGAACGGGCCGTAAACCACGACCACTAAGCAGGCCCAGTGCGGTACGGTGGTCGTTAATGATTGCTACGGGACCAAAGGCTTTACGTGCCTTCCGAAGCACGGAGTAGCTCGAGATGATACATTTTTGGTCACCCATCCGATGACGGTATTTGCGAAAGTTGCTTAACCTCATCACTCTTAGACCGGGCACGATTACCACTGCGCCATCGAGCTCCTTTAATGGTAAGATGACGGGTTATAATCGCGGGCCGGATTGAATCTTGTCGCCATTTCCCCATCCCTGGCCTATACTAATATTATAAAGAGGAAAGCTTTGTATTTTTGTATGTATGTTTGTAACGAATAAACTCAAAAAGTGCAGGACCAATTTAAAAAATTCTTTCACCATTAGAATGCTACATTAGCTCTGAGTAACATAAGCTATATTAAAAAAATGTCCGCCCGTGCGAAGCAGGGACAATAGTTATCAATAGTATGGTAGTTAGTATCAAGTCACTAAGAAAGGAATAGTTTTGACGGGATTGTTACCATGTTTTTCCATTCATAAAATTAATTTTGTCTAAATTCTTGTGGCCACCATCCGATGACCAACCTTTGCTAAAGTTGCTTAAAATCAGCAATTGGGCAAGCGCTTTTTGACCACTGCGCCATCAAGTTTATTTCTTGTAAGAAGATATCAACTAAGTATATTAAAAATTTAAAATCATTTATTCAGTGTAGGCTACAAAAACCTCTAATGGACGTCATTATGCCATTATTAAAAAAAAACTGTCCTTTTTTCAGGTTTAAAGTACAACCACTAATGTGAAACTACCAGGATGACAGGGAAACCAGGAGTTCGTTTCGAGGAGGCTGAGAGCTGCAAGGGGATCGTGCTGACCGCCACCGCGGTCATATGTTCGGTGGCGGCGTGTCTGGTGCAGAGCTCGAACACTATGCTGGGGCTGGTGGCACTGGTTGCGACGTACATGATGACTGGAGATAGGTACCAGTGGGTTTACATTTGGAGGAAAACGTTCATGCGAGACACGCTGTAAGTACGCTCTAAGATACATAAATTATCTATCTATCTATCTAAGTGTCATGGCACCAGTCTTTAAGCCCAGTGTTCGTTCGACATAGATTTTGTCGCCAATATTAAACATAAATTTACATTGAAATTTCACGAGGCGACAGCTAGGAAGCGTGTTGATGTATTGAAGAACTGATGCGAAAAACTAAAATTTGTTGCTGACCTCTATTTGACACCTTTAAACGAGCAATTCTTGTGCATATAAATACATATATAATCTAGGTGGGAAATCGAGCGGTTCGAGTCCAGGGTCATCCAGGTACTTTTTTAATAATTAAAGGAAAAAAATGTCGATCATTGGTTCTTGTCGACTACTGGTGCCACTGCTCTAAGTCAAAAATTATAAACGGGATTTTTAACATGTTTATTATTTGAGAGTATCCAATGTTCCGGCACAGTTGCATGCGCCATGACTACGGAATGACTGAAGTTATTGCGTATGATAGTTCAATTATTGATATAATATTTTATTTGTTAATAGACAATTATTAACGATAAAAGAAATGACTGGATGAATATTCCTCCCAATTTTGTCAGTAAAAATGTGCAGCTTTACTGAGATCTCACGCAAGTTTTTTGAGAGAATTCTAAAGAAGACGTTGTACATGTTGACGTGTAACATCTTTCCGCTCGCCTTCTATATACATACGTAGAAAAGGGACGGAAGTAGGGTCATAACAGGTGATAGGCTCGCCTTCTATATAAAATAAACAATAATTTGTGGGAGTGATTTCGTAGAAATGTAATCGTAACAGTGTGATAAGATAACAGTGTCTGTAACGCGTCTTCTAATGAGTATTTACAGTATTCTCTTTATGATTTGTTAAAATATATGCGGAGTCGAAAGCGCGCAAGCGCGCGCCATTTTGTAAATTTAAAATCGATATTATGAACAAGTCTTAGTATTATTAAAAGTGACATATTGTGTCATCATTTTGATATGTCAAATGTCTCGTAATGAGTATTAACTGCATTCTCTTTAAGATATATAAAAAATATACGTCATTGTTTTCAGAATATAATGTTAAAATTGCATAGTACTAAAGTGAGATGTCAAATGTATCATATGCGACTACTGTAAGGCTCGTTCATTTTTTTTTGTTTGCCCACACTCCATGCTCACGAACACTTAACAGTTATAATCCACCATTATTTTACATTTATTTTGGCCAATGCATACATTTTTCACTTTCCCGCCAAGAAGTCCTTTCTTTCTTCTTAGATGAAATGAGAGTACTGTTTTTTTCGTTGTAGACAATTAATCTATAAGGTAATTAATATCTTTGATCCTACGTTATCTCGTCGTCACTGCATAGTATAAAACAAAGTCGTTACCTTATGTCTGTCCCTATGTATGCTTAGATCTTTAAAAATACGCAACGGATTTTGATGCGGTTTTTTTAATAGATAGAGTGATTCAAGAGGAAGGTTTATATGTATAATACATGCATATAATTGGACCCAGTTGGTGGCGCTGCTTTAAGGTTCTATAGGCTATCCTAAAAAGCCCTAAAACACCCGTATGGGTATTCCCTCAAGCGGACGAAGTCGCCAGCGGGCCGCTAGTAACAAATAAATATGTCACCGTAATAACCAATGTTAGAAGGAATGTTTTGTCCCGACAGTAAAGAGGTAAGCCATGTTCATCTGTAGCGAGAATTCCGGGTGAAGTGCGCTTCCTTCTTCGACCCTAACGTCAATTGCTACCAAATGGTATGATGGCCAAACACTTCCTAGCTCTGGAAAAGAAATAAAACATTGCATAAGTACTACGTCAAACAATACAATGTTGATAAAATTATCTTCTTGAATAATTATATTTGCTTCTTCCCCTACTTAACTACAAAACAAAAATATGATTGTACAGTAAAGAGAGGGGTCTCTTCTAAAACAGGTTTTTTCAAACTTAACAGAAGAGACCCACACATTTGTAAAAAACTACTACTAAAAAATTTTGATTTTTGATTTTTGATTTTGGTTTTTGATATTAGAAAAATTTGCTCACAAATTATCGTTCAGCAATAGCGATGTAAATGGAGGAATTCTTTACGATTGTCGTAATTGTGTCCTTTATTGGACTTGATTTGACCTCTTTTTTCTCTCTAAACTCAAAAGCATTTGACTAACTTAAATTGAAAATCATATCGTCGCGAGACGGTAGAAAGGGAATACTGGCTAAGAGCTTAGAAGCAACTCTCACTAATTGACTTAACGCTTTAGCAGCTTTTTTTACACCGATGATAGTATACGTCCATCATATTGATGTTATTTTGACTTTTCTTTTTAACCTTAATAAAGCGGTAATTGCAATTTAATTGTAGAATGAAAACAGTTAAAATGTTTTTGTTTTATTTATATAATTTTAACGCAAATTTTGTTGCGATACAAATTACAAAAACACAATGTTGAAAAAATTTCCACGAGCAGGATTTGAACCTGCACCCTTCTGACATACCGGGTCAAGTGCGCTTCAAATTGAGCTATCGTAGTTCTAACCAGCCCGCCGAAATTGTTCAACACTATTTACTTTTTTACTTTGAAAGCCAAAGGCGCCAATTCGGAATTTTTTTCAACATGAAAACAGTTATTAATGAAGTTGATTAGCTGTTAGTAGTTTTTTTCACAAACTCCGAAATGTAGTATTCTGTCGAAAAGTGTTTACCATACAACTGAAAAATAATAAAGTGAATAAATAAAGCATTATTTGTAATAATACAATATTTATTTGTTAAAAGGGACCTCTGGCTTTAAGGCAAATGTTGGTTTAACTACCATCAGTGGTAAAAAAATAAAAATACAAAATTTAAAACAAAATATTAGTAATGTTTTTATTTTGTTTATATAATTTTAACGCAAATTTTATTGCGATACAAATTACAAAAACACAATGTTGAAAAAATTTCCACGAGCAGGGATTTTTTCAACATTGTGTTTTTGTAATTTGTATCGCAATAAAATTTGCGTTAAAATTATATAAACAAAATAAAAACATTTTATAAATAGCTTGCCTACTTCTTAACTGATCTTTAGTATTTGTAAAAATATTATGATCAGATGTTAATGACGGTAGTTGTTGACATTGAATTGGCGCCTTTGGCTTTCAAAGTAAAAAAGTAAATAGTGTTGAATAATTTCGGCGAGCTGGTTGGAACCACGATAGGTCAATTGGAAGAGCACCTGACTCGGTATGTCAGAAGGGTGCAGGTTCAAACCCTGCTCGTGGAAATTTTTTCAACATTGTGTTTTTGTAAAATATTAGTAGTAATTAATAAATTATTCAAAAGTAAATAATAATAATACCCTACTTAGTACATACTAGAGTAGCATAACTTCACCGGAGTAATTTAGCTTCCAAACCAAAATAGCGCCTGGTAAACCGCTACACACTATCACAAAGTATCAGGACAACATGAGCCGAGTAAAAGTATCTCGCCGCTGCCAGAGACGATTTAATGTACTACAAGGTATGGCTGCGGCTATCGGAGGTCAACCGCGGTGTCACATGTCCTCCACTCATTGTCTCCTGGTATCAAAGTCCGGTTGTTCCGTCCGTATGTTTGTGCGGACTTTCGTTCCAAAACATCGGTGAGCGGCGTACGCGCATGGTAGGGGAATGCAATGATTTGTTATTAAACACGCTATGTAAGGAATTGACTTATCAATTTCGCCAGTAATTACTGATAACGATATGTGTGATCAATATTAATCTAAACCCTGATTGTTTACGAAAAATATAATTTTATAATGGCTTGTGTTTAAACACCTACCAAAAAAGTATCCATTTTACTACCAATAAAATTCAAAACGCTTACCAAAATGGATAAATGATCACCAAATTGTGTTTCCTAAAATATTATAAAAATAATACAATTTATATTTTTATTAAATGCCTTAAAAATATATGAATACCTTTTTACTGCATTTCAGACCAAATATGTTATATTGTCACCAAATAGATAATACCAATATTTTATGGCTCGAGTTTCAATTTGGTAAATTTTGCTTCCTGTTGTCTAATAAAAATAAATAACCTCGAACCTATCACCTGACCTACAGGAGTAGGGCAGCTAGTATCCTCAATAATTTGAATAATAGTGTAAAAATTGTTGGTATCAATGTTACTGTTTCAGTAAAACAATATTTGGTGAGCATTAATCCAATTTGGCAAGCAAAAAGAATATATATACAAAACGTACAATTATTCTGATGTGTGTATATTAGGGTATAAAAATTATTTTGGTGAGCACTTAAAATGTACCGTTTTATGATCATGTCCTTTCCAATCTGTTTTATGTTAGCGATAAGGATACTTTGAATTGATTGATGATAGGCGTGTTCTTAGTCTGTCCGGATAGTTGATATCATTCTTATCTAAGTCTGTCGTCATTACAACATGAAACGTTATTTTTGTGAACAAGATTTAAACAATTTATATTTCATACGTTACGAATGTTTCTTCTGTGGAAGTGTACACTTACACCAGAATAATCGACTATTTCTAATTTGGTACATTATAAACTTACTGATAAACTTAATAAACTAACATCTTTAAGCAGAATAAGTAAGAATAATATTTATTTAATATTGTTCCGCCACTCCTTTAACACTATGGTTTTACAAATTTTTCACCTTTCTATAATCAAAACAGCAATGATAAAAACAATATAATTTTTTTGCTACCATTTATTCCAGTATTGTAACTTTTTCAACCTTATAACATGTTTTTACAATAATGTCCGGTGTTCAACACAGTTCTCGTCGTCAAATAATAACATAGATTTTCTGTAAAATTTTACGGGATGAAAGCTTACTGAAGGCTAAAACTAGTTCCTGACCATATTTTTTATAAATAAAAAATAAATGAAATCTAAATGGGTTTTGTTAACACAAGTAACTGAGAAACAACCCCAAGTAATTGTAAAATACTAGTGATAGCAATTATCACGGTAAAGATATGCTACTCTAGTACACGACTGCACATCAGCCAAACTACCACAAACTGTCAAACCTCAATAGACTTTGAACTTTAAGTAGCTAGTGGAATATGGTTGAGCATTTATTGAAGAAATTTGACAGTTTTGGATAGGTTAGGTTAATGTGCAGGTGTCTGTAGGTACATAAATAGGGTATTATTAAATATTTATAAAATTTATAAAATACAATGAAAAAATTAAACGCCCACCCGGGTATTATTATTAGGGTATTTTTTTTTAATTATTTAAATATAAAATAATTAAACATTATTTTAAGTTTTGTCATATTTAAAAAAAAAGAGAAAAAAAAGTCGATCACTATACATTGAAATGAAACAACTTTTACGGATCTACTCGCGTTTATTTTACACATTAGTTTTAATTGATGTCTCCCTGTGACCACGGACCCTGCAAATGGTTCGAAACGTCAGGATAAACATTAATTAAAACTAATGTGTAAAATAAACGCGAGTAGATCCGTAAAAGTTGTTTCATTTCAATGTGTAGTGTTCGCGTAAACTTTAGAAAACAATATGCCGATCACTATAGTTAAAGTTTCTTTCGAACACTGGTTCAACTGCCCTATATATATATCGATTTATATTAATCCATACTACTAGTAAAGTGGCAACACTTGTGACTATATTTGTTTGTTACACGAATCCCTGCCATGTACAACTTCAAATTAAAAAAAAATATATATTTGTTTGTTTGACGGGACTAATCTCTGGAACTACGGATCCAATTCCAAAAAATTTTCACTACAGTCTAACTGGCGTACAATATACAGTCCTCGCAGGTAACATAGGCTAAGACATATATTTTCTTTCAATAAAAAAAATTAGTATTAATATATGTCGTTATTATAAGTCGTAGGCGATATAAGTGCTAGCAATTAATAAATTCAACAATTAACAGCATTGTTGTGTTCCGTCAGATTATAAAATAGCTGATTTCTCAGTGCTTGTCAATCCCGTAGCAGTTCGTTTCCATAATCGGCTTTGTCGTCACTTACCATCAGACGGGATGGAGACCAGTTGCTTCCTTGTTGTCTACTAAACAAAGTCTGTCTGTGTGGGCTAGAATTTGTCGCAGATTTTGATAGGTTAGGTACTAAGGATTTTCGTTATTTTGCGCGTAACGCTAACGCCTCGGTGGACGAGTGGCCGAAGGCCCCGGGTTCAATTCCCAGTACGGACAACATGTGTTTCGGATTATTCGATGCAACCCCTATTTGGCAAACGTGGTGATTAAACCATTACCCATCAATTGTAGTGATGACTTAATTGCAATGATGGAAGCATTTGCCCAGCAATGGGACAGTTAAAGGCTATTTACTTTAATTTTCGTAATTTTCGTAATAATTTACTTAAGATTTCAAAACGTTGTAAGAGGAACTCATTTCAGCATTTGTTGCACTGAGTACCTACTGTACCTACATCACTACAACGTCAAACTTCTGGAGCCCTCAGTATTGTAGTAGATATGACACCGCGCTGTACACGACATTCTTTGAGCAACTGCCTAACACCAATATAACCACTAGTTGAAAGAAAACTCCCAAGTCCTAAGTCCCACTGTTGGGCAAAGGCCTCCATTATTGAAATCAAGTCAGCGCTACAATAGAGAGAGGACTTATTCGTTAACTGGCATGTGTGGAAGTGGCGAGTGCGCGCGAGTTCCGATTTTACCTATTTTTTTTGTCGTCAACTCGCTCGATCGTGAAAACCTGACGTAGTGCGTACAGTCAGTTACAAAAACGTTTTAATAAATTTAATATATGTAACTTCTATGTTGACAAACCTTATAATTGATTACGCAACATTAAACGTATATATGAAATCACGTAACAGATCTTTAAAACATTAACCTTTTTTAGTTTGACCTAAGCGTGGATTCCTGTAAGTTATTCATAATAGTGACGTCATAGTTTCCATTCCAATACAATTTCCATTGACAAAACTTATTACCACACCCGAAAAATCCAAATCACACTTTGCCTAACCGGGGAGTTGAACCAAGGACCTCCGGATAATGAGCCAAGCGCTATGCCATATGCCGACGTGGTTTTAATTTTGGATAGTGTTTGCGGATTGTCATTAGGCATTTTCAGCTTGACCGGGCTTTTTTGGTGGGTTATCAAGATGGAACGACATCACTCACGCACTAGTGCGTGTCCCCGTGCCCTACTAGATTCTCCGAGGGGTTCGGATCGGATCGGGGAGTGGAAAAACCCGAGGGCGCCTCTAAAGGCTCGGACCTCGGCTCGGGTCGGGGCGACGAGGTGTGTATTGTAACAACAATGTAAAATAACCATTACTACCAATTCTCGCTCAGAAACTACGAAGATTAGCAGTAGTCAGTTAGTAGGAGTGCGAAATACTTTAACAAATGTACTGAGCGATGTACCAGGAGATCATGAGAGGCCAAGGTCCAATCGCAGTTACTCACAATAGCCGGCGTCCGGTGGCGCGGTCGCGGTCGGTATGTAAAATTGTAAATGCCTAGCTACTTATGTCTACCTGGTAGATTTAGAAGAACTTGAACAAGGTTTTTTTTTTTGCGAAAAAAAGACATCTATCTAATTTGTTATCACCATGTTTATCTATATCTAACTATCTATACTAATGTAATAATAACTAGTAAACATAATTAATATATACACAACAAAAAGAAACAACTCAACTGAACACAGAGAAAAAAAATAGAAAATTAAAAACCAAATACCTATAAATAAAAGATGTCTTCCAACTGTGGGCTCATGGGAACGGTCCCAAAAATGCTGGCAACATTGCCCCTATTTTTTTTTCTTTCTTCTTTTAAAATAATACCTATTTTTGATAAAAACTCTTTTGTGACTCCTGCCTCAGTTGTGACTAGAGCCCACTGCATTTCGCCATATTTCGCACTTTGGCAACCGATTTCTATATTGACCTTTTTTCGCAAATAGTTATGTGGGACTATCACCCCGACCCCTTGTGTATTCTAAATTCACCTACCGCGACAAAGTTTAACCTTCTTCTACTCTTCAAGCTGTTCAGTAAACAATCAGCTAATTATCCAACATTGCGCACAGACAGACCCACACACACGCATCATTTAATTTGACTAATTCTAAAACTGGGGTCGGGAGACTAAACTTGGCGGGAATGTGGAGTCACGAATGCAGTTTTGTGTTTTGTCAAATGTCATCTTCTCTATACCTACTATTAAAGAGGTAAATTTTGTAACTTTGTTTGTTTGTTTGCGGAGGGTTATGTCTGGAACGACTGGTCCAATCCCAAAAATTCCGTAACTGCCTCTGTGGTCTAGTGGCTAAGACCACCGGTTTAGACCCAGAGGTCCCGGGTTCGATTCCCAGCGGGGGGTATATGTTTGGTTTGTGGTAGGGCTTGTTAGTCCGCCTGGCTAGCTACCACCATCTTATCTAAAAATGTCGCCATAACATCAAAGTTTGTAGCATTGTTGTGTTCCGGCAGCTAGAGATAAGATAGCCAGTGCCTCACTAGTTGAGGATCCCGGGCGAAGTGCGCTTCCATCCTTGGCCTTATCATCACTTAACATCAGGTGAGATCAAGGCACTGTGCTTACCCGTAAAATATTGAAAAAAAAGTTTCGCTGATAGAATGCTGCATTCATTGCGGGTTACATAACATAAGCTACATAAAATAAAATGATTTTGATAATATGAAATCAACGAGGACGAAGTCACGGGTAAAGTTAAGTCTGTATGTATATTTAATTTATCTATGTCTCTTCTACGAGTAGGTATACTAAGAGTAAAAATTTGTGACTAATTTAAATCTCAAATCCATGCGGACAAAGTCGGTAGTGTAGTGCTAGTGTGAAATGATTGTGGATTATTATGTCGGGTGTTCGTCAAAGAATGATGGCGTAGTAGTTAGCGTGCGAATGCGATTGCTGAAGCTAAGTAACTTTCGCCAAGGCCGGTCATCGGATGAGTGACCAAAAATTTGTCATATCAAGCTCCTCAGTGCTTCGGAAGGCACGTAAAGCCGTGGGTCCCGGCTGCATTAGTAGTCGTTAACAACCACCAATCCGCACTAGGCCTGCGTGGTGGTTTATAGTTATATGATAACGCTATCCATTCATAGTGAAAGCTCGTGCGTCATGCTCCAGACATTCTGACGCCAGTGAAAGAGAAATAGTGAAGTTTTCCTATACGTGAGTGTAGTGTAGGCAAAACAAAAGAGCAATACAAACTTTTCCCATTAGTCTTAACCACTTGACCACTAATGCGGTAAAACTTACAGCAATTTATCACACATACACACAAACACAGTTAAATCGTTTATTAAAGTCGTATCTAGGGTCGTTTATTAGCTGTCCCACTCACACACGACCATTTCCTCCCCTATTTCGACCGTGATTACCCAGATCCATTCATGTCCGGATGGTCTCAATTACCAGGGACGCAGCGCTGGCGAGGTGTCGACTCGCCCGCCTAGCTACATATAGCCAGTGATTGAATGATTGTGCACGGGTTATATAGCGATTTATGTTTGTTTACCGAATTTCCGAGTTGCGTATGGCACGAGTATTTTGTTGTATTCTTCTTTATTTAAGGATCACTAAAATTTGTTACATCAAAACTTAATATGATACACACAACATCATACATGTATTTTTTATTCCTAGTAACACATTACTACACATATAAAAGTAACTTTATGACTTTTCTGATTCCAAAGTCTAAATAAAATCTTAAATTTCTTAAATTCTGTTTTCCACAGAGGCCTCTGGGTTCTCCTGAGAACGATGTTCCAGATCTGGGTGTGGGAGAAGCGGGGCACCAACGCAGTGACCAGGTGGGCAGAAGTCGTCAGCAAGTCGCCGGACAAGCAGGCTTTCGTCATGGGGGACAGAGCACTGACGTTTCGGCAGGTTCGTTTAAGCTTATGATGTCCTAGTATAACGTTGAATGCTTTTTCATGAATAATATTGTTTAAATTACTCTGCTTTTAAAATCTTTAATATGTAACTGCACATTTGTTTTAATGACTTTGAGCAGTTTGTAGATAACCAAAGTGAAAGCAAGGGAAAGACACTGCAGAAGAAAACTTTCTTTGATAAGTATAGATGATGATAATGAGTGATATATGATGTTGATAGATAAATGATATTTCCCCCAAATACATTGACCTTCATAAAGATGCTGGACTTCACTGAAAGCGTAAGGTTTCATGGAAGAATTTTAAAAGTGACATTGCTTCTTTTTGACGGCCATCCGCATTGGGAGCACATGGGAAGATTAAGCAGCGCTGGGCTGTAGGGTTAATCTTCCAATGTGCATGTGGAAAAGCGTCAGCCCAGCTAGCAGTAGGATGTTTATAGACTGACGATGACGATCAACTTACAGGGCGACGAGTTAAGCAACCGAATAGCCTGGTACTTCAAGCGGCAAGGCTTTAAAAGCGGCGAGGTCATAGCACTCTTTATGGAGACACAACCGGAGTATGTTTTCGTGTGGCTGGGACTTGCCAAGATAAGGGTGACCACTGCCCTGATCAACACTAGTCTGAGAGGAGCGCAGCTGATCCACTGCCTGAGGATAGCTGGTTGTAAAGCAGTTGTTATAGGAGATGAAATGGCGGAAGGTTTGATACAAAATTTTAATACTTTTCTATTGAAGTTTCTTTGTCAGGCTTTGACCATGTTGGCATTGAAGGTTAACAACTGGCCGTTAACCGTCACAGTTCAGCCGCCAATGTGGAGTGTGTGGATTGAGATCTAGATCTAGAACACTAGGTTTAATCTAGTGACTACACCAGCGGTTTCACACCCAGAGGTCCCCTCTTTGATTTCTTTGGAGTGATTGGTAGGAATCTGGCTAGCTACCACCACGTTATCTGTATCTATCGTCATAACAAAACATTTTATAATATTTGCGATCCCACAGTAAGATATATGATAGATAGAATGTGCTGTCGTGTGGGAATTCTTAATTTAGTAGTGAGTAGTTTAAGTATATGTTGGTGGTGATAATGACGATTGTGTAAATTTTTTCCAGCGATAAAAGAAATCCAGGACGAAATTAAGGACATGCCTCTCTTCCAATACAACTCTCCAGAAAGACCAGACGCTCCCGTGCTTCAGAACACCGCACCTCTGGCTGCTGAGCTGAATGAGATGAGCACCGAACCTTTTACTGACGTGGAACCAGCCAAACCCAGAGATACCTTGCTGTATATCTATACGAGTGGTACAACTGGATTCCCTAAAGCTGCTGTGATCACAAACATCAGGTGAGTCTGAGGGTGGTCTTTATTTTTTTAGTTTCAATATTATCACTAAAATAGAGAAAGGCTTTCTTATTAAAAGATCATTAAATTTGTAATAGTCAGCGTGTTCTACAGCTTATGTATACCATGGCGAGTGTTCTGAAGTGCTATTTGACATCATCCCACCTTCTTGCTTCCTCCATGGGAGTACACGTGCTGCCCTCCGGAAACACCGCTTCACTGTCTCAAATATCGTGCACAAAGAAATTTGGTGAATCATTTACTTGTCGCACCTCCAAAAATTGAAATAGTTTACCAGCACTCCTTTTCCTTCCTTTCTAAGTCATGAGGTTCTTCAAACAAGCGTGAAATGGCACCTTGTGCACCGGCAGAGTGAGGGTGACTGATGCTGCGTTTATTTCACGCTGCATCAGTTGTATTCGCGGCTGGACTCCATTTTCACTTAACATCAGGTGGAGTGAAGTCATTCACCGCTCTAACAATGCCAGCAACTGCCTTACTGCTCGATCCTTTCGCTAAGTCAAGTCCACGTCGCTGACTACGCTGACTACTGAATCAGGGGGAAGAAAATCTATTTTAATATGACTGATAAGATTGTGTAATTTGATATTGTCGACACTAATCCTAAGTGCTATGTGTATTGTATTGAGCAACATAAAGATAATGAGTATCACGTTTCGATAAGAATTCTTATCGCAAAGAAAACAATCATTTATAATGTAAGTTAGCGAAATTAACACTGCATAATATTAATTGCTATTTGCAGGTCACGTTATGTCGTTAAAATATTCATGTAATGCGGTTCACGGTGACAAATAATCGTTACTCGTTATTTACAGCTGCATATGTTACTGTTTATAAAATACTGCCAAGGTTATGCATAGATGTTGGTCCGGGCTGCAATAGCAGTCGTTAACAACCACCAATCCGCACTGGGGCCGTGTGGTGGCATATGCCCCGTTCTCCCTATCCATCTATAGGGAAGGCTCGTGCCCCAGCAGTGGGGACTTAAAATGGGCTGATGATGCTGATGATGATGATGACTCGTTATTTAAGTTTTATTTTTATAAAACTAACTAACTTAAACTTATAATATCTAACGATTTTTTCGCAGTTGTTTCGCATTAGTCATTAATTTTGGACCATTGTTCAACTAACAAGTAACTACAGCTTAAAGGGCAACTGTCTTAGTTTATTTAATTGTTAAGTACAATAATAGATTATAGTATACATTAGATAAGATACACACAAAAATTTGATCTTACAACTTACTTAATTAAAATATATGTGGAGATTTTTAATGGCATTGGCGAAAAATGGAAATGACGGTAGTTGTTGACATTGAATGGGCGCATTTGGCTTTCAAAGTAAAAAAAAAGTAAATAGTATCGAATAATTTCGGCGGGCTGGTTAGAATCACGATAGCTCAATTGGAAGAGCACCTGACCCGGTAAGTCAGAAAGTTGCAGGTTCAAATCCTGCTCGAGGAAAATTTTTAACATTTGTGTTATTTGTAATTGGTTTCGTCACTAACGGCGAGTTAACTCAAAATTAGTGATTTTGATGCTCAGTCTATTTGTCTACCCAATAATCGGAGGCCATGAGAGAAGGTAAAATACGTAAGGAGGTAGTCTATAACTTATTCGTTTTCCCACCAGGTTCCTCATGATCCCGATCGGGGTTTACACGTCGGCCCAGCTGAACTCCTCAGACGTCATCTACGACCCGCTGCCACTCCACCACACTGCTGGGGGAGTGCTGGGGGCAGGCCAAGCGGTGGTGCTGGGCTGCACCGTGGTGTTGAGGAAGAAGTTCTCAGCGTCCAACTATTGGAGCGACGCAGCGAAATATGGGTGCACTGTGCGTATATCGGCCAATGGTCTCCGCTCACTAGTCCGTATCATACCATGACCGTGCTATTTTGTTCTGGAGAAAGTTTGCTGATTGCCTCATAAATCGTTTAAAACGTTCCTTAAGTCGTGTGAAACGAAGCACCCTCAGAGGTTTTCTAGGGGGAATGGCATCACACATTAGTGTGTGTCCCCGTTTTCTACTAGATTCTCCGAAGAGTTCGGATCGGATCGGGAGCAGACTAACCCGAGGGCGACTCTATTGGATAGGACCTTGGCTCAGGTTGACCGGGTCGTGGGGTGACCGTGCCAAGAACATGTCAGGCAAAACAATATTTTTTGTATTGAAAAGTATTAATAAGACTTGTATATATACCCATTTCCCACTAGACCGTTCCGTCACCGACCAACACCGTCGCGTACCGCGCCCGGACCGCCAACAATAGACAAGAATATTTTGCCGGTGTATAGTAGTCGGTGGCGTGTTACTTTCCGTGCCTGATACGTTCTTAGCACGGTCATGGTATGATGCGTCTAGTGACCTTTATTGTGAATCGTAGATTTTTTATCATCATCATTAGCATCTCAGCCGGTAGTACCGGTTAATACATTTTAGATACGAATTAGCAACGATAGATTGTAACTAGTTTGTTTTTAAATAGCGTTATGTAAGAACGGACAAAGAAATAAAAAAAAATGTTTTTTTTTTACTATATAAATGTATTTTAGACTTCTCGGTGGGAAAGTGAAGAGTCATGACTGCGGTTATGTTTTAATTTCTAAAATTTGTGTTAAGTTGAATATTAATGTGAGATAATGGTGGATTATTAACCGTTAAGTGTTCGTGAGTGTGCATGAGTGTCGGCAAATGAAACAAAACAGTGCAACGTCACTTTTCAAATTCTCTCAAGAAGTCCGCGTGAGGACTTAGTAAAGCCCCACTTCTTTACTGAGATACTCGAGGGGTTGGGGGGTATATCATTTCTCACTTCTATTATCTATCATTCATCTAATGATGATATAATGATAATTCATACAGGAAGGAAATATTGCTTATTTATGTGTTACTTGTAAGAAAAATTACTTTGACACTGGCTAAATGTGCTAATCGCACGAAGCCATCAACTAAAGGAAAAACAAAATGTATTTTACATTTTGATTCAGGTAGCGCAATACATAGGCGAGATCTGTCGGTACCTTCTGGCCGTACCCCCCGGGCCCAACGACCGCGCCCACAAGATCAAGGTGATGGTGGGCAACGGACTAAGGCCGCAGATCTGGGAGGAGTTCGTCGAGAGGTTCGGCGTCAAGAGGGTTCTCGAGTTCTACGGCGCGACTGAGGGGAACAGCAATCTTGGTAACCGTCGTTTGTTTATGCTTGCCTGGTACATAAGAGTTTTTTTTTAATCCAAACATATTTGTTTTAGTACCTAAAACTAAGAGTATAAAAACGACTTTCGTAATTATTACGTTATTATTATCTGGGATTTAGTATTAATACCTACTAATAATTTCTGTACAAAAAGTAATGATATCCCATCAAAAACATAAATGTGAAATAAGAGCCAAGTTCAATATTATGATATATGCCTTGGCTGTTGACTTCAGCGACAAAAGAAGTAAGATCTAAATGGGTGCCAAGTTCAATGCCTAAGGTCTGACTTGGTTAGTTTTTCAATACGAATTATATTTTAGCTTTCGCAAGTTCTAAAGCTGTAAGTTCTTATTTTATTCTTCCGGAAGTTTTGCTGGCTGGTAGAAACTAGCCATCGAACATAGGGCTCTTCCATAACCGTTTTAGTAGGTACTTAATAGTAATTCGTATATGAGAACTAGCCAAGTCAGACCTTAGGCTTTGAACTTGGCACCCATTTACTTCTACTTCTTTTGTCGTTGAAATCAACAACCAAGGCATATATCATAATATGGAACATGACTCTCATTTCACATTAACGTTTTTGATGGGATCTAATATACGGTTTGCGTAAGTGAATCGATATAAAAAACTAGTTAAATTAAACACAAATTAAATTAATTGTATTAAGTTTTTAAGGGGTATCAATTTGTATTATAAATTAAATACATCTAGATTACTTGCAGGTTAAAAACTTTTCCTTTCCATTTCAGTAAATATGGATTCAAAAGTGGGTGCCATTGGGTTCCTGAGCAGGATGGTATCGTCAATATACCCGCTTACTTTAGTCAGGTATGTGTATATTATTATCACAGCTATTTCAATTCACCATCACCATCGTCATCTCAGCCGACTCTCCCCTAAGGAGTGCCAAGGATCGCCTAAACAACCGGTTACATGCGGCTTTACCAGATCGTCGGTCCACCTTGTTGGAGACCTGCCTACACTGCGTCTTCCAATGAAAAGAGTACTAATACCATTTATTCTACAATTTTCAGATGCGATGAAATAACTGGTGAAATTTTGAGGGATAGTAATGGAAGATGCATTAACTGTGGACCTCATGAACCAGGTAGCTATATAGCATATGTTTTTGTTTTTTTTTTTAATATTTAAGGACCCACCCATATTTTATTTTATGAAAATAATTGATAAATAAAATATAATAAAATATATATAAATAAAATAAATAAAAAATTGATGGGTGACCAAAATGTATCATTTCGAGCTCCTCTGTGCTTCGGAAGGCACGTAAAGCCGTTGGCATTATTAGGCTTGTATGCATGCCCCGGCTGCATTAGCAGTCGTTAACGACCACCGATTCGCACTGGGCACCCGCATGGTGGCTTGTGGCCCGTTTTCCCTATCCATCCATAGGGAAGGCTCGTGCCCCAGCAGTGGGGACATAAAATGGGCTGCTGATGATGATAATGATGATGATACATACAGTCACCTGTCTCCCATAGGTGTAGACATAGATCACTTCTCGCCACATACCTACATACCTTCCTACTTCTTCCGCTTCATCTACTCTCATTAATTTCTTCATACATACTCGCTGGTTTAAGGTACACTTGACCTGGCCTTTATTTAAAATGTCCTCCGTTTGTTCGAGTAACATGTGTAAAAATAATTATTAATTTTTTTCACAGGCGTTCTTCTAGGAAAGATAGACACGAAGAAACCAATCCTCACTTTTGCCGGTTACGCTGACAAAACCGCTTCGGAGCAAAAGATGGTGAGGGACGTGAAGGTGCCAGGGGATTGCTACTTCAACACAGGGGACATACTGGTCATGGACCACTTCGGATACTTCTACTTCAAGGATAGAACTGGGGATACGTTTAGGTAAGAATTTCATACAAGTCGAGTAGATAAATTTTACTTTTTTTTTTCAACTGCTAATTGCTGCACTGAAGCTAAATTAAATATTTATAAAATTTATAAAATACAGTGACAAAATTGCGGAAGACCCAGGTTCAATTCCTGGCTGGGTCGAATGGGCGTTTAATTTTATAAATTTTATTAATATTTATTAAATATAAAGTAATAAATTAATATAAAGATCACAGAAAACGTCATCCTCTCCTCAACATTTTAGCCCATATTGTTTTTAATACGTTTTATTTTAAAATCGTTATAATATATTATTACATAATGGAAAGCAATAAAGGAATTGATAATGAACATACATTTATACTAATTTATATATCTTTTTTTTTTACTTATACTCTTACGTCCTTTCCCCAAAAAGGGGTAAATAGTTGACACAAATTTTGAGTAAACTCGCCGTTAGTGACATCGACGTTACATTTAGCATAATCAAAGTAGGGCTTCAAGGTAGAACAGATAACATTAGTGATTGGTTGCTAGCTGATCGTCTGATGTGCGAGCATCTTGGAACTCTTGTCTTTTAGTCGGCTCTTACGGGTGTTAGTTTTTTATGTTAGTGATTTTTCAACCGAGCAGGACCTGCCTGATAGACAGTAGCTAGCTCAATCCATGGACACTTCTCGTTTGTATCCAGGGTAGTTATTTGTTTTGCACATGATTTGCTAACCCAAAAGTTTCAGTTCTTATACCGCTATTATACTGTTTACTTTTAATAATTCATTATCTTAACGCCAAATTTAAGTCATGTTTCGCAAAATCAGCGGTGGAGACATTGTACCAAGAACAAGCTCTTAGAAGTTTAGCAAGGGCTTTTATTTTCATTGAAGTTTCGAGCTGTATACTGTATACATACTCCAACATCGTCTCGCTTTCCTCAGCTCCTTAAAATGCTCATGATACACCACCTGGTTACCGGTTAACCCATACCGGTTATTAACTCGTCTTTAATATCAGGTGGCGCGGAGAAAATGTGTCGACAGCAGAAGTAGAAGGCGTGATCAGCACGTTGGTTGAACTGAAGGACGCTGTGGTCTACGGGGTAAAGGTAAAACCGCCATTGCCTTTATAATAATATAATTTTTTAGAATGCTATCCTGCTTTGGGCCTGGATTATGGGTTATGGGCAGGGCTCTGAACCGGTTAACAAATAGCGGTTAATATCGTTCTTTAAACCGGTATGATTCAGCCAATTGATGAACCGATTAATAAAAAATGTTGGTTACCGGTTAATACAGAGAACGGAATTTTAAAGCTCGGGTAAACCGATACTTGGCACTGATTTAACCGGTTAATCTCATATGCACTCCTAAACTCAGCCAGGCGCAGCCACCCCGCTCGCCGGAGGCCGCTCGCTACAAGATAATGCGAGAGCCTCATTAGTTTCAATTAGTTTACACAAAATACATTTGATGGCGTTGCTCACAAATTGTTTGGAATTCAAATTAACCGGTTAATTTTGGTTGACGGAATCGCGGGAATTAATAAAAAAACTGTTTTTTTTTATTATTTAACCGGTTAATTACCGGTAACCGACACCTTAACCTTATACCATTCCGATATGGGGCCAGCGACCTAAACCGGTTAATAAATTTAAACTATATCTTTATGTGCTATTGTTTATGACTTCACTCCGGTCTATGGTGGGACGTTTAAGAGTAGGCTGGGATGTTGAACTTAAATGTGAAGATATTTGTGACTAATAAGGTTGGTTTTATCAATTTGACGCTATATCTACCATTCGATATGATAATGATAGTCTTTCATATTGACCAATTTATTCTTATTTTATAGTGAGATATGAACCCGTCTCTTTATAGCATACTGGTTTAACGAGTTAGATAATATCTCGATATCTTAATTGGTAGACCACTTAACTCGGATTGCCGCCTACACTATTTCTGAATATTGATAATGTTTTACAGGTACCAAATGTCGAAGGCAAAGCGGGAATGGCAGCGATCGCGGATCCTGAAAGAAAACTAGACATAAGCAACTTAGCTAAGGGCCTAAGGTCGTCGTTGCCAGCTTATGCAAGACCTTTATTCCTGAGGATAATGCCCCAACCTCCTTTGACGGTCACGTTCAAATTAAAAAAGAAGGAGCTAATGGAACAAGGTTTTAATGTAAACCTTCATGGTGATCCAATGTATTTTCTAGATCAGAAAACTGGAGAGTATGTGCCATTAACACAGAAACTGTACGACGAACTCCTCCAAGGTTTGATAAGGCTGTGATGTGAAAGTAATTGAGTTATAAGTTCTGGAATTCAACTTAATCAAGTTGTTCTGCAGTTAGTCAAATATGTTAACAATTGGAAATTGAAATCTTTACTGCCATGCTGCGATTTTAATGGTGACATGAAATACGTTAGCTATGAAATATAATATTTTTAGCATGTTTTACGATTGATATATTTGCGTGATTGTAGCATTGTTGTGTTTCGGCAGCTAGATATAAGATAGCCAGTGCCTCAGTAGTTGAGGATCCCGGATGAATTGCGCTTAGACCATTGGCCTTATAATCAATTAACATCAGGTGAGATGAAGGCGTGAAGACTGTGCTTACCAGTATGAAAATTAAAAATATATATTATTGGTTACCTATTAGGATAGGTAATACCGTTCTAGAATATTCGGTTTTTTTTTATGTTAAAAGGAGGCAAACCAGCAGGCGGGTCACCTGATGCGAAGTAATCACCGCCACCCATGGACACCCGTAAAACCAAAGTAATCGCAGATGCGTTGCCGGCCTTGAGGAAGGAGTTGGATCTTGAGGAGGGAGTAGGAATTGGGAGGGGGCAGGGGTCTCCGGTACTTTCACTCACCGTACGAAACACAACAGCTACGAGTGCCATTGTTTCACGCCGATATTCTGTGGTATTACGCCGGGCGAGTCGGCCCGTTTCGTGCTGCAACGCAGCGTGGCTCTACCACTCAGACTTAAATCCAAAATAGTTACCATCGTGACTTTGAATAAGTGTGGGAATATTGGTAATTGATATCAAAGCGTTAGGATTAGTCCCCGGTTCAAAAACGCAGCCATGAATTTTATGATACCGATCAAAAAGTCTTTGAATGATGATCATGACGATGTTCTTCAAAAATAACATAGTGAAAAAAATCCATCGCGCACAAAGAAATTTGGTGACTCGTTTCTCTGTCCCAACTCCAAAGATAGAATATTCTACTAGCACACGTTTTCCCTCCTTCCTATACACGGGGTCCTTCAAACGAGGCGTGAAGAGGCACCTTGTGGGCCGGCAGGGTGACGGTGACTGACGCTGCGTTGTTTTCACGCTGCATACTGATGGATGATACTGTCTTTGCGTCTTAACTCCCTTTCCACTTAACATCAGGTGGAGTGGAGTCATTACCGCGTTAACTATAAAAAAATAGTGTCTCTTAATTGAATGCAACATCATGCATGATATCGTATATAATATCAGCTGTATGGAATAATTGAGTATCAATATTTCGATAGAGGATACCGGGTGAAGTGCGCTTCTACTTCGGCCTTATTGTCGCTTAGTGAAACCAAAAAAAAACATGTTTTTTTTCTGTTGCTAATATGTAGGTAAGCAAATTAGTTGATAAATTAATTATTTATAATGTTTTCTTAAAGTTCTTTCGTGAGCTTCTTATTATTTCTGTAAGTTATGAGTAAGTAAGCAAGTGTCGTTGTCAATCATGCCAATATTAAATAAGATCTAATAACTATTAGTTTAATACTAAAAATTACTGGTGATAAAGTAACTATCAAAGATCTGTTAGAAATTGTTTGAGTCAACTATTACCAAAAGTTAAAATAAATTTGTAATAGATAAAAAAATAATGTGATATTTGATTCGAATTATTTATTGCGTTTTAAAATAAAATGAAATGTAAAGGATGATTGTGTGTTTTATTAAATTTAATGCCTTATTAGTTTGGCTGGAGCTAACCTATGACTTTTTTTGTTAAAGAAAAGTACTTAATTGCTATCCAAGTGTAGGTACGTACAAAGGTGTTAAATAATACCGTTTATTATAGCACATTCGTAGGGGTTGAATTTCAACCCTTGATCCTACCTACCTACTCATAAGTCCGTTTTCAACCTCTAAATGTTGTCCCCTATTTTTTTATGTATCACAGTTTTAGTCCACATTCAACCCACACTAGACAGTTAAGCTCAAAAGTTTTGTTTATCTACCCAATTTAGTAACTGATATTCGCCTGATTTATTAGTATTATACTACTAGTACTAGTAATCCTTAACTGGATTCCAAATAAAATCAGTTAATTTAGAAGCGGCTGTTCTGAATTACAAATCAATTTCCCTGAAGCGTGAAGGCAAAAATAACTTAATCTAATTAATGTAATTATGTTGTTGTGTATATATTTCTTATATTAAATAAATATGTTATTCTTTGACATATTATTATATCAATGCAGTATAGTTAATGTAACACATATCCCATCGCGCACAAAGATATTTGGTGACTCGTTTCTTTGTCGCACCTCCAAAAGATGGAATAGTTTACCAGCACATGTTTTCCCTCTTTCCTATGATATGGGGTCCTTCAAACGAGGCGTGAAGAGGCACCTTGTGGGCCGGCAGAGTGAAGTTGACTGATGCTGCGTTGTTTTCACGCTGCACCAGTTGTCTTCGCGTCTGGACTCCATTTCCACTTAGCATCAGGTGGTGTGGAGTCATTTGCATAAAAAAAAAACTATCTTGGAAGATAGACCTTCTTAAAAGATAGTTGTTAAATATAACAATTATTTTGTTTGTTTCACAAAAAAACTATATAATAGTATAATATAACAGTTTGGAGAATAAACTTAAGAAATATAAATGAAATGAAAAAATGGTGTTTTTTTGGTGAAAAGCATTGCACCACCAAGAAAGTTGGCATGCCATGTTAATAATAAATAGACTTTTCATAATAAATACTAATAACAATATTCTAATTCTAATGAAATATAATAAAATAAAGTAAGTTTTCCCGGTAAACACATTTGTGACGGATCAAACCAAGCGAGAGCAGCTAAGATGCAATTAAATAAATAAACCCATTTTCACACATTTAAAGCTCTTTTATTTCATCCATACAAAACATTACAAACCATAAATCTATGTTAAAATTTGGCTAATCACGTATTTGAATACAATTTTTAACTTTCGCCTTCCATATGAAATAAAATGTTTATGGGGTTTTCAACGGCCGTGGTCGACCGAATCGTATGCCTAGGATTTCAGTATCCTAGGCATTGTGGTGTTTGCGTTAGACACTTCGAACAATTATGTACTATAAAATGGATCCGGAACAAATATGCATCTCGAAAGTCATACCTATACATTTAAATAACGAATAACAAAATATGAAAAAGCATTGCTGTCCAATGTTTATCAACAACTTCAGCTTACTATGAACCTTAAATCTTAAAAATAAAGATTAAATTAAGATTGCAAGATATATGTACTCAATATTTACTGTCATCGCCACAAACGTCATTGTGGCTCCGTCCGTGGCCCCAAAGTCGCGTACCAATTTTTAAGCGCTCATCGGGAATATAGTGCATTATTGATCGAAGGTTAAGGACCCCATTAAACATTTTATTGTATAAACATTCCGTTATGTATCCCATCTCATATTCTTTCAGGACACTGTTACATAAAATGATTTAAATATACTCTTAGAAATGCCACCCGCTACGTCCGTCAGATCGCCCGACCGCGACCGGCTGTTACCGAGCCGAGTGGTGGCGGGGAGAATCGTTGGAACGGCCGCCGGCACGCTTGGCACTTTTGCTCGAGCGCTTGGCTGTGACGGACGTTCTCTCAACTCCGGGGTTGCGACTCATTTTCTGTTTTATTTGCTTAGAGGATTTATTATGTAGTTCATTGATTCCTTACAATTTGTGTTAATAATTATTCATTAAATCATTACTTTACGACCTATTCTCATACCTACCAAATGTGTAAAAAAATTAATAAAAATCGAGCCGTTTCGGAGGAATATGGCAACTAACATTGTGACACGAGAATTTTATGTATAGTTTTTTTTTTGATAGAGATTGCTGAATGCCTCTACGGCATTTTCAGCTTCACCGGGCTTTTTTGGGGGCGGCGAGGAACGTAAAGGGTCCCTCAAGCCGTGTGAAACGAATCACCTTCGGAGGTTTTCTAGAGGGAACGGCATCGCGCACTAGTGCGCGTCCCCGTGCCCTGCTAGATTCTCCGAAGGGTTCGGATCGGATCGGGGAGCGGAGCAACCCGAGGGCGCCTCAAAAGGCTCGGACCTCGGCTCGGGTAGACCGGGCCGTGGAGGAGTAGAGAAGCGCCCAGGTACATGTCTGTACCAGGTGTAGAGCGAGTGTGAACCGGTTCTTCGTACCCTTGTTCTACGAGTACGGTGTCTTGGGCCTAAACTGGTGTGCATGTTTAGTGTATTCTGTAAATGTGTGGTGACACATATGTATAGAGATAAATGCAATGCTGTTCGTTCGTAAGCGCATCACTAGGGAACGGTCGATCGGATTTGGCTGAACTTTTGCATATAGACAGACCATGACCCGGACCACAAAATATGGAGACTGCAGAAGTTAAGCTTCAAGTATTAAGCTTACCTTCTGGGTTCTCCTTATTTTGTGCCGGGGCCCTAGTTCGGGCACAAAATAAATTAGATTAAAAAGTATCCTATGTTAGGGCATAGGAGACATTCTATCCCGGTAACAAGTTCCTGTGGGATAGTGTAGTCCCTCAAACGATGTCACGGATAACGCTAGTACCTACTTACACAATAAAATATCATTTTTTCCCTTCCACCAAACATTTATACATGCAACATACTTATATAATAGAACACATCTTCTTTTGGCAGTAGCCCAATTAGAACTAGACTAACACTGGCGTTTTTATACACTGTGTATTGTGTATATTATATACTAAGTACACATTAATGTTGGTGCATAATTGATCATTTCACATCAATCCCTTAATTAATATTTTTTGACAAATATATTATGTCTATGCTAAAACTTTTAAGTCTGACAACTAATATTATATGTCCACTTATTAGAGATAATCGGTGAACGATTGTTTAGTCGGTGAAAATACGTTTGGAATTCTATGTTGCAACGCACACGTTCTACAAAAAGTCGGTCGTGGGAGCCTTTATGAAGTTGTCAATTACACTTTTTAATTACCTACTAAGCATAATATTGAATTTTCAACTATACCTACACACTTCGCTGAACATTTATAATCTTTTTAGTGTTTATATGTATTTGGTGATATTGAAAATATAACATAAACCTGAAACTTTAAATATTAATTGTCAGACTTTAGAAATACTAAGTTAAAACCGTATTTATTAACCTAGCTAAACACTCAAATAACCATTTTAAAATACAAGATACTGACGGTTAACTTTTAAAGTAGAGTTAAAAATTTCGGGTAAAAAAACAGTACAACAATATGTCTACAAATATTAGAAAAAAAATGCACCTTTAAATTTCACAAAACAACATGATTTTGTGTAAATTTTTCTATAATTTGAAAAAATACTTTGATTTATACACTGATATTGTTCTATAAAATATATTAATGTTGCAAGCCGGATGAGGGCAAAACTGCAGGTATTAAAAAATAATAACACATTTTTCTCAACTAGGTACTTAACTTACAAATATGTCACAAAATATTCTGATTTGTTTTATATCTAACTAGACGTCATTAGGTTACTTCGGCGCCAAAAAATAACTATGGCTTCAATGAATATCGTCTCATTGGGCTATATCTTATTTAAATATCAATAAAGTTATATAAAACACGACTGCAACTGTAAGGAGTTAAACGAGCCCATGACCTTTTAAATAACGGTTAGTCGTGCCATTATAATCAAAATAAGGAGACTGCATATAATAAGATTCATACAAACGCGCTCGAGCAACGCACAGTTAGACCAGTTACCAGTTAGTTACACCTTTCACGGGCACGGAAGCTCGCAACAACTGCGCTCGGAATGTTCCAAACCACGGAATGGGATATTCCGGGATATCCCACCTTTCCACCTTCCCACCTTCTCCCTTCCTCCATAGGAGTACACGTGCTGCTCTCCGGAGTCACCCCTGTACTGTCTCGAACATTCCATCGCGCGCAAAGAAATTTTTGCTGTCAAAATTATCAATTTCTTTTTATTTACGAAATTGAAGCGACAATACATTCTAGTGCCAAAGTAATCCGAACTCACAATGATTTAACATTTAATAAATATTTAAACGTTGAGATATTTTTAGTAACATCTATCATTAAAATTGTTTGGTGAAAAATTAAATATATCGGATATGTAGGGAAAAGTGGTTAGACCACGGCGACCAGTCTCAGGCTTGAAAGTGTGGATTCAATTCCCAGCGGGGACCATTTGGTTTAATTACTTGGTGGTAGGGGTTGTTCCAAGACCATCTGACAAGCAATCACAATCTTATCTAAGTCTGGTAGCATTATTGTGTTCTGACTGACAGTTACAGATGAGATAGCCAGTACTTATTTACTATCAGGTGAGATGAAAGCCAAGTACTTCCCATTTATATTTAAAAAAACAAAAAAACCACCACCTTGTTTTTTTGTGTCATGATAACAAAACTGTGAAAATATTAAATTAACATTGTGCGTCGCTTAAAGTTTTATTTTATCACATGCAATTTTCTAGACATGTCATTCTTTTTTTGGGGCTTATTGTACAGACGCCAGCACATCAACCTATCCGAAACTGTCAAATTTCTTCAATAAATTTTAAGCCGTATGTTTAGACACAAAGTTCAACGTCTACTTTGGAAATTTTGACAGATTATGGTAGTCTGATTACAGGCGTGTGTGCCTATTATAATTTTAGAACTTAACTCTTAAAACTAAAACGGGGTTCTTAAGTCTCAAGAGCTTGCTCTGTGGACTTGCCGTAAGTGCTTACGGCATCTTATCTTGGTCTATCGCCGTAAAATCAATTGTATTTCGACAGGCAAAGGTCCTTAATCCTTGAAGGCGAGCTGTAGTGCGCTTACGTCATTGGCCTTATCTACCATATGGTCAGGTGGAGACCAAACTCTATTCCGGAGCAAGCTGGCAGTGGGCCGGCCATATTTGTTTTGGAACCGAATACCGTTGTGGCAAAATTGAATCATCATTATCTCAGCCAAAAGACGTCTACTTCTGGACAAAGGCCTCCCCTAAGGATATCCAAAACAACAGGTTTTCTGCTATTAGCATCCAGCGGCTACCCGCGAACTTTAGCAGAAAATATTTCTTTATAATAATAATGAGATATTTAATTTCTTAAAGTAAGCGAATTTTTATTTTAATCAATTTGTCTAACCACAAGTACTTATTATTTTGATAAACCCATTGTTTTTAATTGACGATGCTACTTACCATCACCAACGACTTAACTTAAACATATAAGTAGGTATATTATATTTTCACATATCTGTTCTTTACGATTCTTTACGATATTTCCGGGGTTACTTCGTAATCACGGGTAAATTGACAACAGCATCATAATATTTCATCATAAGGTATTTTTAATTGTGTGTCAATACATGATTCTCTCTCTCTATCTTTCTCATTCTCTGTCTCATGATTACTCAAAGCAGTATTGTAGCAGTGCTGTAGCTGTTGTGAAAACACTGTAGTAATACTGCTGAAGAGCTCGATAGCTCAGTACGCGCCCGGTCTGCGATTCCTAAGGTTAAGCAACTTTTGCAAAGGCCGGCCATCGGATGGGTGACCAAATATTTTTCATCTCGAGCTCCTCCGAGCTTCGGAAGGCATGCAAAGCCTGCCTCCATTAGCACCTGCTAAAAATCACAATCCGCACTGGGTCCGCGTGGTGGTTTATGGCCCATTATCCCTATCCATCCATAGGGAAGGCTCGTGCCCCAGCAGTGGGGACATAAAATGAGCTGATGATGAAGAATCTGGATATACTCTCAATGTTATCCTTGATTCTAAAGGAACCCCGTTTCTCGATAGTTTAACGTTCTACGTCTCACTTTCTTTAAAGTTATTTCGCTATTAATACTTACTTATAATATAACCTATGGCTAGTCTAACGTCTCATATAAAAACGTAAAGTACACCAATACAGGAACAAAGGTGGTAACTGGGGCAAGTATTGACTCGGCGCTGGGACCTTCGTGAATTGTCATCGTCGACTCTTCTTCCTTTTCAGCACTAGAAGAGGTCCTTCTAAGGCCTCGCCTATTTGTTCTTGACTTTTGCCTGAAACAAAATATGCATTTTTTATACATCATACAAGTTTTAGCTAATTCTCGTAGCTAACTTAGATATTTTCCTAATGAGTATAACATTTAAAAAAACCCAAAAATACATAACTATGATTAAGACTAAAATATTTATGTTAAAATTGCCCCCAATATTGTTTTTTTTTCTTTCATTATTGAGCATCAATTGAAATAAAATTAATCAGACTTCAGTCAAAGTATCCTGACGAACACATGAATGCTGAGAACTAAGTGGTCCAAAATTAAAAATGTCAGAGATATATAGAAAAGTAAAACAAATTTGTAATTAACATGTTTTAATTATGTTAACATGTTCTAAACGCTAAGCGCCATATCATGGATGTACTGAAGTTATTGCGGATGGATATTGTATTCACCGAAGTGACCATCTGCACTGGGCCCGTGTGGTGATTTATAACCCTTACCTGGGGGCCTACTCTATCGCCATCGCTCTCGCTATCGCGCTCTATAGTTTATGGCGTCATCTTGAAATATGAAAGCAATATCGAAAGCTATAGCCTATAGCTTTCGATATTGCTTTCATATCGCTTTTGAAATGACAAGATGACGCCATAAACTATAGAGCGCGATAGCGAGAGCGATGGCGATAGAGTTAGGCGGTCGGGGGGCAGGTCATATGGTGTATCTATAAATAAAATACATTTATTTCGACAACTGTGGATCATACAGGCAATTTATTTTTCAACACAAAATCAAATTCAAATAAAATAATTAGATTCACAATTAAAATCAAATTTAAAAACAAAATTAAAATCATATCAAAATCAAATTTAAATAAAATAATCAAAATCACAACTAAAATAAAAATTAAATTAAAAACAAAATTAGGCATATCGTTATGATGTCACTACATGAACCATAGCGGCATGGTTCATGTACCGGCAGCCAAATCGATTTGAAAACTCTTTGAGGATCCTATTAGGGCTGGCGCGTATCCTGCGCACCAGAGATGTGCACCGCTTACGCATGGTCGTGTAAAAACAATCCGTCTATGGGAAAAGCCCGTCTCACAACAGTTGGGCATAAAAGTTAGCTGCTGATGAAGTGACCATGATAGTTTAACACCAAACAATTACCTCTAGTCTCCGGTATAATGAGGAGCTGATACAATGAGCCGAGGAGTAAAAGTAAGTAAAGTAAACAGCCTATAACTGTCCCGAGGAGTAAAAGTAAGTAAAGTAAACAGCCTATAACTGTCCCACTGCTGGGTAAAGGCTTCCATCATTGAAATCAAGTCATCACTACAATAAATGGGTATTGGCTTAATCACCACGCTTGCCAAATGCGGGTTGGTGATCACAAGCCCGGGCTATGCATCGAAAAATCCGAAATACATTTTGCCTGAGCTGGTAATTGAACCTAGGACCTTCGGGTATCTGGCCGAGCGCTCTGCCACTCGGCCACCGAGGCGAAGAGTGGGGTTATAAAAATGAGCTTGTAATGAAGTGACCATGATTTTATCACCTCTTGTCTCCGGTATAGTGAGAAGCGTGTACAAAGAGCCGAGGAGAGTGACGCACGCGCTGATGTAGTAGGTGCTGTGGAGGCCCAGCGCGACGGCCACGCTGCCGTAGTAACGGAGCAGGAGGAAGTTGCTGAGCCACATCCAGGAGATCAGCAGGCTGGAGGCAAGGCTCCGTACCTGGAGGTTATGGTTACAGATTGCATTTTTTGTTATTTGTTTGAAATAGCTACTAACACTGCCAGATTACAGTCGATAATACAATAAACAAATAAATATTAGACAACATCACATACATTGTTCTGATCCCAAGGTAAGTAGCTAAACCACTCGTATTATGAAAATCAGAATCAACGACCGCGACGGTACCACAACCACCCAGACCCGACATAATAATGAAAAGTTCGTTTTTCAACATTGATCCGACCGGGAATCGAACCCGGGACCTCAGAGTTAGCGCCGGTGCCGCCAAAGTCTGGCGTACAAGCCACTCAACTACGGAGGTCATCAAAGTCGAACATCGGAATAAATATCACTAACTAGCTTTTTTGCTCGCGGCTTTGCTCACATGGACAACATGACTCGTAATTGATTTAATAAGGCCAAACTTATTAAAGGTAATCTGTAGGGATAATCCAGAAACACATCATAATTTTTAACCAGGCAATACCTTTATATCAATTTAAAGAATGACAGATTTTCATACAAACTTTCCACCCTTGTTTCACCCCAGGGCTAGGGGAGGTTTTTTCGAAAAATGCTAAAACACGTAATTCTTTATTTTTATTGAAAAAATCTATAGATAAATTCTATTTTTTTAGTTATTAAGTACTTTAATAATAACAATTTCTCCAAAAAAACCTTCTTCAATTTTTTACTTTTTTAATGGAAAATAAACAAAATTCCTGAGACATGTCATTCTTTATTTCTTTTCAAAAAGCCAAATACAAATTTAAGTGGTTAAACCAATGATCTTAGACCCACGGAACCCCTTTTTTTAAGTTCGGACTTACTTCCTATTTATACCTCTTAAATTATTAGTTAATACACAATGTTTTTGTTTTGTTTATATAATTATAACGTAAATTTTGTTGCGAAATAAATTACAAAAACACAAATGTTGAAAAAATTTCCACGAGCAGGATTTGAACCTGCACCCTTCTGACATACCGGGTCAGGTGCTCTGGAAGAGCTATTGTGGTTCTAACCAGCCCGCCGAAATTATTCAACACTATTTACTTTTTTCTACTTTGAAAGCCAAAGGCGCCCATTCAATGTCAACAACTACCGTCAAATTACTACAAAATATTATGATCAGATGTTAATGTAAATGTTAATAGCTCAATTGGAAGAGCACCTGACTTGGTATGTCAGAAGGGTGCAGGTTCAAATCCTGCTCGTGGAAATTTTTTCAACATTTGTGTTTTTGTATTAGTTAATACGTCAAATGGAATTCAATACTTACATTTATTGAAAACATTTCCGAAATAAGCACGTAAGGCACAGATCCCAAACCTATATTGTACAGGAACAATACTGCAGACAGTAGCATTATAGGCGCCCAAAATGTCCCGTCAGTACGATCTTCAGGCATTTTATAATGTTCTACCCATAACACCTCATCTTTAGTCAAGTTATCATGATCTCCAATCTTCTGCCAGAGTATGGTATCATTCACATAGTTCTTCAAGAAACTATTATTGATAGTAACGTCAAAACTATCTGTCAAGTTTTGGGGTAGTTCCAAGTGCTTTCCCCTGAAGTCTTGGCTTTTCCTATAAGGCCACAGGCGGTGTGAGTACCAGGAGTACATGTGGAGGCGAGGATCACAGTACACTCCAAGGATGGCAAGGCAGCAGGCGATGCCTGAACAGGACCATAGCAGTAGCATCTGGAACAGGACAGAACAATCCAAGTCTCATCAGATTTATTAGAAAACATAATAATTTCTTGATTTTTTATGAGAGAAATTGCTGACGGCCCCAAACAAGTTTTACAGCGTCACCTGACTTTTTTGGGGGTTAAAAAGTTTAAGGGTTCTCAAGCCGAGTGATCGAAACACCATCAGAGGGTTTCTAGAGGGGATGTTCGACCTCGACTCGGGTTGACCGGGTTGTGGGGGTGGTTTAATACTGTATTGTAGAATTGCTCAAATAATTGTTTTATATTGTTTTTTTTGTTGTCACTATTTAAAACTTTCGGGAATTGCAAATTAAAGGTTTTCCTTATATAAGTATTTGGTGTATTTCTTAGCATGCTATCTACAAATACCCATGGTGTCCCAGTCTTACAGTATTCTTGGTGCATAACTATATTCTTTCTGCTGTAACTCTATATTGAGTGGCAAGTTTACATATTAACTTTTTTAACTATAAGCCATGCTATAGGCGTAAGGTCTTATAAATTACAGACTTACCTTCCTGCCAAGTTTGTCGACCGTGATGGTCGCTACCGCAGCACCAAGAACCAAGGCTGTTCCACACAACATGGATCCCGCTTCTGAAGTCTGAATAAGCGTCCGTGGTACAGTTCTGAAACAAAAAGTGAAAGTACTAAAACTTACTAAGTGAAAAGTAAGTAAATAGCCTATAACTGTCCCACTTTTTTTTCCTTTTTTTTTTGAGAGTGATTGCTGATTGCCGCTGCGGCATTTTCAGCTTCACCGGGCTTTTTGGGGGCGGCGAGGAACGTAAAGGGTCCCTCAAGTCGTGTGAAACGAATCACCTTCAGAGGTTATCTAGAGGGAACGGCATCGCGCACAAGTGCGCGTCCCCGTGCCCTACTAGATTCTCCGAAGGGTTCGGATCGGATCGGGGAGCGGAGCAACCCGAGGGCGCCTCTAAAGGCACGGACCTCGGCTCGGGTTGACCGGGCCGTGGAGGAGGAGAGAACCGACCAGGTACATGTCTGTACCTGGTGTAGAGCGAGTGTGAACCGGTTCTTCGTACTGTCCCACTACTTGGGCTTCCATCGTTGAAATCAAGTCATCACTACAATTGATGGGTCATAACTTACAAAGTTTACTAAATAGATAAGCTGCGTGATATAATTTATTTGTTGTTGAGTTCTTAAGCGAAGTTTTGATGTTTATAATATGGCTAGTAATGGGCACTTAAAGCGCTATATAGCTAAGCATTTCGTTAGGGTAAGTACATTAATAACGAAAATTAGGAAGAAAAGGAGATACTAAAATATACCATTATATATTTATTATTATTATATTATTATTATATAATAGCTATTAAAGCTTAAAAAAATTTAATAAACAACTATTAAATAACAAGCTCAAATAGGCTCAAATAAGCTCACCATCATATATTAGAATAATCATATAAGATAAGATGAGGATAAGTAGTAAAAATTATCTCGAATTCAACAACCAGAGCCGTTTCCGATTTTTTATTTTAACGGACCGCGTTAGAAAACTTATATTTGTGTTTAAAAGGCTTAAACACGTTGCAAATAAGGAGCTCTTGCGCACGGTGTGCATTGCCGTTGCAAAGTTGAGATTGATGATTGTATCTGCTGTATTATGAACAGAGGTCGGAATCTGCCGGTCATTCCAGGTCCGAATTCAAGGGTTGATTGGGGGACCCTCTTTTTAAATATAGATGTGATAATGAAAGAAAACTACTGTAAATAGTCTTTGCTTAGTGTCTCAAAATATTATAAATATTATAGTGAAAACTAATTAACTCCTTGTAAAATATAGATATTTTTATTTTCCGAATGGAATATAGTTCAGCCGACAGACATCTAAAAAAATTTTGAACATCAAATCATGCATGTCATAATGGATCTATTTATAAAGATTTTTTTTCTGAATTATCTATTTACATACAATGCAAACTTTGTGCTTAAAAAAGTTCAAGAGCATTTCACTAAAATGTTGTTTCCGATTTCAGTGGTCAATTTGAGTTTTGGTACATTAATACCCACTTTTTATTTTGAGAGTGTAAGCAAAGTCAGTCAAAGTCATTTTCCTTCATAGTCTTAAAAAAATTATAAAAAGGGTCCCCCAATCAACACTTGAATGCGGACCTGGAATGACCGGCAGATTCCGACCTCTGATTATAAAATAATAAAGATATTTATTAATATTATTATTAGCCTAGCTTTCCATTAAAAAAAAAGAGGTAAGGCAGACAGTTACCCGTTATATATGGAGAAGTTGTACGCAGTGAGGTTGAGGTGTGGCACCGCGTGCGCAGAGTGCTTGAGCACGGCGGCCGCGAAGCTGTTGACTGCGCCGGCGCCGCTGCCCGCCGCCGTGCACAGCAGCGCGCAGCACGAGAACAGGGCGCGGCGCGAGCGGCGGTGGCGGACTGGACGGAATGGAATAGATAGAATTAACGATGATGATACAGTTAAATGGCATTCTGACATGCCTTTTTTGAGGCGCTGGAATATGAGAGAGTGTTTGTCTCTCTCATGTCAAAATGCAGCGGGGATGGTCGGAGGTCAAACTTATTTATTGGCTTACTAACGTTTTTTGACACTATAACAGCATCAGTAACCTATATTGGTCCACTGCCGGACATAGACCTCTTTAAGTGCACGGCACTGAGCATGCGAGTATCGTAGCTCCACCTTATCAACGATATGACATTCCATTAGGATTAAATGCACTCTTAACCTTATGACTCATTGTTAGCCCGTAACCACGGCATGATGGTGCCACTTCGCCAAAATGTACTTAAAAAGGTATGCCTGTAAAAGGTACTTGTACTAAGCAGTTTGCTTTAAGAAGGTTTCAACAAATACTTACAAAGCTCCCTGCAAGCAGACTGCTCAGTCTTCTTATCAGAATTGGAGTCCAACCCACTGCTCCTCTTCAGCATAGGTTGAAAGGTGTCGGAGTCCTGACGGCGTAGAGGTTCTCTTCTACCACCGTAGCAGTCCGACGTTCGAATCCTGACCTCCTGCTGTTCGATCACGTCTGTCATATCTTCCCGGAAATCGGAGCCGTCGAACCAGCATATGACTTTTGCAGCATCCTGAAATAGGACTTAGATGAGCTAAATCGGTTAAAACCGATTTGTCCAGGGAATCTCTTGCCTTTGTGACGAAGGGTCTCCCTATAAAATTAAAAGTGGTTTAGGCTGTGCGACCTAATTTGTTCAGTAAATCCGTCCCTCAGTTATTTATTCGAAGAATTAGACTCTATCTTCGTCAAAAGCACGCATTTCCTACAGACTCCCCACCATAAGCAGCACTGGCAGGGTCGCCATGTGAACACCCACTAAAATTCAATTACCTAGAGGATAATAGTTTTCACAATGTCACCTGTATTCTCCCTACGCTGATAAGGAACGACGGCGTTTCAGGCAGCCACAGCAGGAAGACCAGTAGGACTGCTGGCGGCACCGCCATCGACAACGACAGCGCGTGCGCTGACAGCATTCCACCTGCAGCGTACGCGAAGAGGATACCGCAACTGGAACAGAGGAACAAGCCCTGAGATCTACGAAGTTTATTAAAACAAGGTTTATTATAAACAAGTTTTTAAGCAACAGTCTTTCGTGCCGTAAAAAAGTTTGTCAGCAGCAGTGGTCTACTACCAAAGAAGCTATTGGTACCGTACCTTAGATTGAAATTTATAATGGAACTTGAAAACTGATTTCTTGCCCAGGTGGAACTTTAACTCAAGTCCTTTCGCTTTTTGGGCAAAAGCTCTTCCGTCTGAGTTTCTGGCGAATATGAAATTTAAAATGACCATAGTTTTCTTTACTGACGGCTGCTGTGGTGGAACAGTACTCGGGAGGAGACCGCGCGGGTAGCCGCTGGATGCGAACAACACAGAACTGGGCACTGTGGAGAACCTTGGGGGAGGTCTTTGTCTAGCAGTGGACGTCTATTGGTTGAGATGATCATGTTATTGCTCATTTTCTATATAATTACCTGCAAGCCAAAGCTGGCATGGCCGCCAGTCCCCTTGTCCTCGGGGCTATCTCCGCGCAGTACAGTGGGGCTAGGGCTAAAGACCCGGCCCCACCAGCGCCAGCGGCCACCCGAGCAGCCCACACACCCCTGGGGCCGCACCATGCCGCTAGCGACCAACTTATCTGGAAGATATGAACACCACTGTCAATTGAAATGAGAACACTGATTTCGGATCTAATCTCCTTTATTTTACTTGTTATTGCCTGCCTACTGGATTGAAGAACCTTAAGTTTCTGGCCTTTGCCCAGCTGCAGTAATTACTGCCGCATGTCTCTTTGATTATGTAACAGGTGGGGGTGTGCGTTTGTGTGTGTGTGTCAAGCTTTGTTTGACAGTTAGGTTAACATGCTTATCCCGAACGGGTGTTCTCCACGTTTAGCAGGACCTTCCAGAACAAGGTTGTTAAAAAAGCTACCCACTCACAATAAAGCTGATGCCAATACAGAACGCGCCCGCCTTCCTTCCCCTAGCGTCTGCCAAGACCGCGAAGAAAGGCGCTGCTGGTAGCGCCACCAGACAGGGCAGGGCGGCCAGCCAGGCGCCCCCCGTCAGCGCCTCGCCGCCCAGCACCCCGGACACCCATCCCGTGCTACAACCGTGCGTGAAGCAGGACAAGTTATCTGGAAATGGAAAAGACTGTTTTGGACAATTTTTGTGTTTTATGTGAAACTCTTGGTTGACGACCTGTATCAGAGGCCAAAGCTCACTTGGGGATACAGCACCAGGATAGTAAGTATGTAAATAAGTGAGTAAGTAAACGTGAAAATCTTTAGCAACTCCCAGAAAAAATAAGGACGAGCAATACATTCACTAGGCACATACGTTCACTAATAAATGAAAAACCTTCTTAATTGAAAATGTTGTTACTCAGTCACTGAATACTTAACGGATACCTGAAATCTTTGAACTTCTGGAACCATTTTGACAAGTTTTTACCTTTAAACATAGTTTACAGATACGAAATATAATACCTTGCCACCTCACTAGAAGCCTGACATTTGGGTGTAAAGATACGTTTACAAAATAACGCTTTATTATAGGCATTTTTTTGTGCCTACAATATAGTAAAAGAAATACTTATGTCTTCACAAACTCTTCTTTTAAATAAAAAATCTCGCCTCAAAAAGGCACCATCAGTTTTCATCTGGTGAGTGAAACACGAAATACCCGATGTTAAAAAAGGGTAAAGACCCTTATTGCATAATAGGTCTGCTCGTATTCGTACGAAATGGTTTTACAAAATCTACCTAAAAGTAATATAAGTAAATACATACATACATACATACATACATACATACATATAATCACGCCTCTTTCCCGTAGGGGTAGGCAGTTACCACTTCTTTCCACTTGCTACGATCCTTACATACTTGTTTCGCTTCGTCCACTTTCATTATTCCCTTCATACATGCTCTTCGGTTTAGGGTTGACCTATATAAGTAAAAATCCTCCAAATAAATTATGCTTTACCAAGTCAGAGTTGATTTGCAGCAGCATTATCCCTAATGAATAAAAATGCAAAAATTTTAATGCAAGCGGACGATTATTCAACACACAAGTGCCATGCGTATACATATTCATGATAGTCCGAGAGCCACTGGTGAATACACTTACGATTTTAGTATGCAAATTAGTTGACAACAGATTTTCTTTTGTTTTAGTCACTAATGCCTAGTTTTATAGCATATATAAATAGACAGTAGGTAATTATTCTATACTATATATATAATAAACAGGAAAGCTTTGTATTTTTGTATGTTTGCAACGAATAAACTGAAAAACTACTAAACCGATTTAAAAAAATCTTTCACCATTAGAATGCTACATTAAAAGAAATGTCCACCCGTGCGAAGTCGGGACGAGCCGCTAGTATATAAATACAGTAGGTGATTTCCATATTCATGTTAGGCCGAGAGCTATCATCAAATACAGTAACGATTTTAATATTTTTCTAATAATTGCAAGCAGTTTCTTTTGTATTAGACATTTTTATCAAATGCCGTGGTTTACAGCATACAGTTATTCAACACACAAGTATCAAACGTATCCACAATAATGACAGACCGAGAGCTACCGATGAATAAAAACACTTTATTTAGTAGTAAGTAGTAAATAGCCCATAACTGCCCCACTGCTGGGCAAAAGCCTCTATAATTGAAATCAAGTCATCACTTAAATTGATGGGTAATGGCATATTCACCGCGCTTGCCAAATGCGGGTTAGTTATAATAAGAAACCCTAAATATATCTCGAAAAATAACACACACACATAACACATAACACACTTTGCTCGAATTGGGAGAATTAAATTGAATCCGGGACTTTAGGGTATTGAGCCGAGCACTTTACCACTCGGTCACCGAGGTATTTTAATACACTTGACAATAGATCTTCTTTTCTTTTAGACACTTAACAGATGCCGTGGGTCACATTGCCATTATTAGAAATAATATTATCAAGCTTTAACGCAAATTTTAAAGGGTTTTCCAGATTTCGGTTCTTCGGGATGTTGTTCGTTCGTTTCACAAAAGCATTAATGGCGACATTACAAAACATCAGCAGCTCTCAGACTATCGGAGTTATTATACACTTCCGTTTCACTCTGGAGCTTTCCAGGGCCCGTAGCCGTACACTGCACGTAACAATTATGTTGTAGATCCATTCTGTTGTCGTTCAGCAAACTTTAAACCTTTAAATATAAAGAAGAGTCTTTATGTTCAAAAGCCGAACTGGTGGTAGATTCAATAGTTTTTTTTTGTTTTATTGTTATTTGGATTTTACGCGAGTTATGCGTGTTCATGCGAGTTTATGCATGTTGCAGTTTCTATTTCCAGTAAATAGCTTCTCGTACTGAGCCACTTGACTGCTAGAAAAAGGCCTCCATCATTGAAATCAATTTATCGCTCCCATGATGGGACGGGCAAAGTGTGTTTTGTATTTATCGACGCCCGGGTATGTGATTACCAATCCTATTTGACATTCGTGATGACTGCTTAGTCATCACGAATGTCAATACCCTTAAATTGTTGCGCTAAACTATATATATGGACTTATATGTTTAAAATATATATGTGAACTAGAGGCCCGCTCACAAACTCGTCCGAAAATCTTAGATCCCTATTGCACCGTCACCTACCGGGTTCACTTGTGAATCTTAACCGTTTATCCACCCAGCCACAGACATAAAAAGTTTCATCAAAATCTGTCCAGCCGTTAAGAAGGAGTTCAGTGTCATAAAACCGTAAAGAAAAATATCTTTATATAAATCTTCTGTGCGTGTGTATGTTATTGAACTCCTTCTAAACGGCTGGACCGATTTGGATGAAATTTTCTGTGTTGAACACACACAGAAAATTTCATCCAAATCGGTCCATCCAAAGTGGATTCGAGAATGGTTTAGATTTACAATTGGACCCGGTAAGTAGCGCTGCTATAGGGGTCCATCATGGGATACGGATGTTCGGGCGGACGAATGATTTGTTTGTTTTGTTGTCATGAAAACTGTCAACGTTTTGTTGTCATGGAAACTGTCAAAACGGTACCAAGTCCACCGGTCAGTTAGTTTATATATATATATATATGTCGGCCGATGGCCAGAGCTACGCTCCTTGTCGTTCGACCCAGACATGGTAGGCTACGAGATTGAAATAACTCACTACGACAATAAGAAACAATTTAATTAAATAACAAAATATTATAATTTTAAGGCACAACGGTCCGTCAGACAAGGCGATGTTCGCTCGGTGCGTGTTGGAAGCAAAGTGCCGCTCCAACCACGCGGCAGCCCGCATGCCCCGCTCCAACGTTCCGGAAGCGCGCCAAAAAAACAGCGCCATCTGATGACGCTGTCGTGCAGTCGCGCGCTTGTGCCTCGAACTAATCAATGCTCAATTGATTAGTTTTATTTTTCTTGGCGCCGACATATATATATATATATATATATATATTTATATATATATATATATATATATATATATAATTCTTCTGTACGTGTGTCTGTCACCTAACTTCTCCTAAACTAGTAGGTCACTAGTTATATATAAATAATAAGATGTGAGTGGGTAAAGTTATCTAAGGCTATAACTTCGACAAGGCAGTTTTGTTTCCATATTTTAGTCGGTCAACGTGGAGACTGGTACACCCCTAAAGCGCCCTTGGGGACCGTCATTCTTCCCAATGCGATTCTACGAGTAGTTTGGAATAAACTCGGGCAGTGTTTGCAACAAAGATTGTTACGAAGGTCCGGTGTTCTGGACATACAGAAATTAATTTGATGATGAGGAACGTTGCTAATTACTGTGTGACTCGAGCAGCTCGAAGCGCCCGGTCAGCGAATGGGTGACCAAAAATTTGTAATCTCGAGCTTCTCCGTGCTTCGGAAGGCACGTAAAGCCGTTGGTCCCGGCTGCTTTAGCAGTCGTTAACAACCACCGCACCGCACTGGGCCCACGTAGTATAGCGCGTTCTCCCTGTCCATCCATAGCGAAAGCGAAGCCCAGCAGTGGGGACATAAAAAGGAGCAGTTATAGTACCAGACTACCATCTATACATATAATAAAGCTAAAGAGTGTCGAAAGTCTGTACATGGAAGATATTTAAAAAAAAGTTGGCTGGGAATACTATACATATAATAATCGAAAACAGAACGCGTTCCAACAGTTTTTAGAATTTTTGTTTGTTTGTCTGTTTGTCTGTTTATTTGACCGCGCATCACGTGAAAATAGCTGAACAGATTTGGATGAAACTTTGCACATAGACAGACCCGGACTAGGACATAGGATACTTTTTATCCCGGTAACAGGTTCCTGTGGGATAGTGTAGACCTCGCGAACGAAGTCGCGGGCGACAACTAGTAATATATAAAAAACTTTCATATCACTTACAAATGGCCGCAGCGGCGATCCGCCGAAGGGAACTGCGCCATCGTATCGACGCCGTCCTCTCTATGCGGTTCCTGAAACAATTACAAAATTCCACCAGCTCCTTAATTTTGTTCTTGGTGTCCTTGTACCTCGCACACTGGATATGAACAAGTGTGTACGCGCTTACAGATAGTACTATTATTATTTTTTATTGTAAATATATTAAATAAAATATTGTATGATGTGGTATCGACATACTTTTTAGGATTCCGTACCCAAAGGTCCCGTTTTACCCTTTGGGCTTAAAGTACCAGGACCTCATAACTGAATAGTGGGTCAAACGAGAGACAAGGTCGACTGGTATCTCTACCATTCACATGCCATTTGGAATTAAGTCCGCCTTTTGTGCTTATTTTTATATAGTGAAGTTAAGATTTAATAAATAAATAGTACCTACAATAATTTTCTAATTTTATTAATGTGTACCAGTGGTCGAAAACCAGTGATCGTTTCAAAGTAATCCCATTTTCTGATTAAGTTTGGGAAGTTAATATTTTTAATGGACGCCTGTAATCCTGCCTTTACAATGTTTCGGTTAAGTAAGAATGTGGAATCATTTAAAGCTGCTTAGTTAATACTTTTGTTTTAACAAAATACAGATTACAAAAACACAATTTTTTCAACATTGTGTTTTTGTAATTTGTTTCGCAACAAAATTTGCGTTAAAATTATATAAACAAAACAAAAACATTTTAAAATACAGATTGCAATAAAAACTACTTACTTTTTTTAAATTACTCAAAAATTTAATACATTCAACACATGGAACTTGACGAGCTCAATGGCGCAGTGTTTAACGCGCCCGGTCTGCGATTGCTGTGGTTACACCCCTACCCCACTGCTGGGCGTGGCCGTGTGGATGGATGGAAAAACAGGCCATAAACTACCCAGTGCCCAGTGCGGTGGTTCCAACGGCTTGCCTTCCGAAGTACGGAAGCTCAAGATTATAAATATTTGGTCATCTTTCCGACGACTGGCCTTTGTGAAAGTTGCTTAACCTTAGCAATCGCAGACCAAGCGCGTTAACCACTGCGCCATCGAGCTCCTCATTGTATAATTAACGTCAATTGTATAATAATTGTTTATACTCGTATAAGAACGATTTTCGGCCACTGGTACACACATTAATAAAATTAGAAAATTATTGTAGGTACTATTTATTTATTTAATCTTAATTGCATTATATAAAAATAAGTACAAAAGGGGGACTTAATGCCAAATGGTATTCTCTACCAGTCGACCAGTCGAGGCAGAAATATTGGTAAGCGGTGCGACAAAGAACGTAGGTGAAACAAACTACATACATTAAAAGAACTAATATACTATATATGTTTACTTCATCATCTCAGCCAAAAGACGTCCACTGCTGGACAAAGGCCTCCCCCAAGTATCTACACACCGACCGGTTTCGTGCTGCTCGCATCCAGCGGCTTCCCGCGACTTCTACCAGATCGTCAGTCCACCTTGTTGGAGGCCTGCCCACACTGCGCTTTCCGGTATGCGGTCGCCACTCGAGGACCGTTCCGTAATATAATATTAAGCAAAAATATAAAAAATATACTACATAAACATACCAGAAGAAAATATGATGGGAAACATTTATGTGGGTGTTGGTTGACTCTTGTAGAAACAGTACTATAAATACCTACTTTACCAAGAACCATTAAAACAGCCGTTCTAAATAGGGGGATGTTCTACTATTGACTTAGAAACTAGGTATACGGCGAGAATTGTTTCGATGTGCGCTATATTTAAGATGGCGTTCGACATCGATACTTTCACGTATAACAAATTAGACATAGGAGAGGTCGAACGGAATTTTTGTGTCAAATCTAAATGTGGAATTAGCACGGGTCGCAATCGTTGAAGTCAAGCTACATTAGTAATAGTCAATACAATGATTACAAAACTGCTTAGTGTAACCGGAGAAAAATGACATTGAGACTTAGTAGGGAGTACGCACGCAGTACTTACCTTATCAAAAACCCTGTATCTTATAGGTAAGCACTTGGTTTTCATTTCACCTGATGTTATGTGATGAAAAGGCCGAAGGTGGTGCCACTGGCTATCTTATCTGTACCTACCGGAACACAATAATGCCACAAATATTGATGTTGTGGCGACATATTCAGATAAGATGGGGGTAGCTAGCCATGCGAACAAACAAGCCCTACCACCAACCAAACCGAGTACACAAACATGTACCCCCCGCTGGAAATCAAACCCGGGACCTCTGGATCTAAACCGGTGGTCCACAGAGGCGGTTAAAATAAATGTATATATAAATTTAATAGCTTTGAAATACATCCTACACATCCTATAGGTTCTGTACGGCCCGTTCGCGTCTTCGTCCGCTTAAACCATGATGGTTAAAAAAAAAAATCATAGAATCGTGTTCAATGAACCAAACCATCCTCAAACACACACACCCTCACAAACCCTCACCGTCACACAAAGTTTAATCAATATCGGTACAGCTATTAGGAGAATTTCAGTGACATATAATTCAAATTCAAATTGTTTATTTGCTATAAATAGGGTAGCAATACATAAAAGGGTAAATAAGTCTTTTTTTATATATTAGAAGGAGGCAAACGAGCAGGCGGGTCACCTGATGGGAAGCAATCACCGCCGCCCATGGACATCCGCAAAACCAGAGGAATCGCAGATGCGTTGCCGGCCTTAAAATTTACCGCATCAATTACATTTACTTAGCTTTAAATTTAAAAATGTCCTCTACCGAATAAAATGTTTGTCTAGCAGACGCAAAATCTATGTAATCGTAACTGTTTTATGTCATAAAGTATTACTGTCATTTTTTATGCACATCGCAAAACTATTAATTGTAAAATTTTTGTTGTTTTTAGTGTGTGCCAGTAAATGTATTTTCTTCTTTCTTTCTTTATTTCTGTTGTTTTGAAAGCGAGACACATGTACGATAGAATTGCGTATATCAAGATAGTCATAGTAACCAGAACTACAACTATGAAACAATTTGCTCTAGAATTTTACGGAATAGTTTGTATAACTACCCACCGTCTCGTTGCAAATTTGAAATATCTTTTATGTCTTTTGGGTCAAATGAGGCTTTATACCTCTAGTTTATTTGTTGTAACTTGTAATACATGATACATTTTAATGATGTCATTGTTTATTCCTTTAAAAAAAGACACAAAAATATTCTCTAGAAAATTTTACAGGAGAAAGTTTTATCCGTTTTTCTATGATAAATACGTTTGTCACATAGTAAATATTGAATTTGCAACGACGATACACTAAAATGTGTTCGCCGTCTGAAAACGTTCGTGCCGACATCATTTCCGCGAGTGGCCGAAAAAGGTAGGAAGTCTGTCGTCGTAATAAAATATTTATCTACTGTCAGACAGACAGTTTTGTTCGTCGAGGTATTGTTATGTCTTGTGTAATACTAGTAATATCTTATTGAAAGAGCGACTGTTTGTGATTTTTAAAATGCAGCTTTAAAAACACCCAAAACCAGAACTTTATACGGAAGCTCAAGTTTTGACGATTCGCCAACTATTTTGACTTGATGATCGGTCAGTCAGTCAGTCAGTCAGTCAGTCAGTGAGTGAGTAACAAAATTAAGTCTTTAATCGCCGTGGTGGTCACCGGTGACCGACAAACAATAAATTTTCTATTGTGTCTGGTTTTGCGGCAGTCAACGTGTTAAGAAACTTCGACTAGTTATAATTCTTAAACTACTGGTTCAAATTGAATTAAATTTGAAATATACCATGTTTATACAATGCTTGCTTGGTTACTGAAAATTCAGGCTTCTAGTTTTATCCACAATGAAGTTAAAGGGGGTCGAAAATGACCTGAATTGTTTTTTATGCTAAAACTACTAAAATAAACTTTACTTTTCATTTTTAAGTGCTTCTTGCTGCTCTGAAGCCTATCCGGTAGCATAGCGGTCAGTGCAGCCGCCCAAATTGCGGAAGAACCAGGTTCGACTCCTGGCTGGGTCGGGTGGGCTTTTAATTTTTTCACTGTATTTTATGAATTTCATAAATATTTAAAATTACTAAAATAGTTTTTATTAAGATAGATTTGTTATGCAACTGTCACGCTTAACGTGCTGTCGGCTTTACACACAAATGCGCCCGTTAATGGCACCTGCGGCCAACATATGGTACAGTTGTAATTAGTTTTCCGGTCGGAAAAGTAGTGACCTCTCATACTCCGGTAAGGCTGCTTTTCCACCAAAGCTGTGCGAGGTAGCTAAGCTGTGGGTAAGGAAATTTTAACTGCCTCTGTGGTCTAGTGGCTAAGACCACCGGTTTAGACCCAGAGGTCCCGGGTTCGATTCCCAGCGGGGGGTACATGTTTGTGTAGTCGGTTTGGTTGGTGGTAGGGCTTGTTTGTCCGCCTGGCTAGCTACCACCATCGCATCTAAATATGTCGCCATAACATCAATGTTTGTAGCATTGTTGTGTTTCGGCAGCTACAGATAAGATAGCCAGTTCCCCACTAGTTGAGGATCCCGGGTGAAGTGCGCTTCCATCACTGGCCTTATCATCACTTAATATCAGGTGAGATCAAGGCACTGTGCTTACCCGTAAATATAAAAAAAAACCATTAAAGCATAAGCACACAGTGGCATAATTTACACAAAGCGAAAATTGATATTGAATCTTACCGGTGATCTTTAAATTTCAATTTTTAAACTTACTTACCGCCCGGGTATTTTCAGTGTGACATTTTTTTAAATGACTTTGAATAAGGTTATTGTTTGATATCATAAAGTGAGAATGAGTCAACGGCAAACAAATCGCATTCTATAGATGGAAAAGCAGCCTAAAACGCGTTCTTCTGATTGAATCGATACAATGCTATACCGACGTATGATATGTATAGTGTATTGTGTATGTATTTGTGTGTTATTTTATTAACAATAGAAGAAAATAAAGAAGAAAAAACATTGAATTTGATTGTTAACAACACAAAGCAAAACAGATCAAAATAGGGATTTCAATTTCAGGGATAAATGGTTTTTTTTTGTTGTATTATTATTAGGTATTCGAGAATTTCGATGGCGCGGTGGTTAACGCGCACCTTCTGAGATTGCTAGGGTTAAGCAACTTTCGCAGAGGCCGGTCATCGGATGGGTGACCTAAAATGTACCATCTCTCACTCTTCCGTTCTTCGGAAGGAGCGTAAAGCCGGGCGGGCTGACTTACCAATAACAGGGCGGAGCTCGCGGCGAGTGGCTCGACTCACTGTACCTACTGGTCATTCGAATACTCGCACCGAACATGTTACGTTACGAAGATACGCTTCGGTCAGTCTCCGGTTGGAGACCGGCGACCCTAAGCGTTTCTAGTAAAGACATTGTTGTTGTTCTCTGATGGCTTTCAAAAATTCAAAATTCAAAATCATTTATTTAGTTTAGGCTACAAATAGCGCTTATGAACGTCATTATGCCATCGGGTCGTAAGTCTACTCTGGGCGGGAGAGACCTTGTACTGAGAAGAACCGGCAAGAAACTCAGCAAGGGCATTTCATTTCTCCCTTACAGCGACAAAATATTAGAAACTGCCCTATCATAAAAAACACACTTTCCATTACAAATAAACAAACAAAATATAAAGAACAATCATAGAACATGTTTATATAATTTTTAACGCAAATTTTGTTGCGAAACAAATTACAAAAACACAAATGTTGAAAAAATTTCCACGAGCAGGATTTGAAGCTGAACCCTTCTGACATACCGGGTCAAGTGCTCTTCCAATTGAGCTATCGTGGTTCTAACCAGCCCGCCGAAATTATTCAACACTATTTACTTTTTACTTTGAAAGCCAAAGGCACCATGCCTTTAACAACGAAAACACAAATGTTGAAATTTTTTCAACATTTGTGTTTTTGTAAAGGTTTCTCAAGCTGCAAGGTGTGAAAACCTTTAAAGCATTTCTGTAGCACTCGGATCAGGGGCGGAACAACCCAAGGGCCTCTAAAGCCTATATCCTCGGCTCGGCATTACCGGGTCGTGGAAGGTTGAACTGTGTAAGTGTTACAAACTGCTAATGGTAACCCATCAGTGTTACAAACGTGCGGTTGCCGCTTTCAAACAGGCGAATCCGCCAGCTACCCTCTCTATGAAAGTACCTATATAATACAAATATAGACTTATAATCGTAGTAATGAGACTGATTCAAAAGACTTAATGTGGGACAACACTATTATTATAATAAAATCCCGAATGATGTTTTAATTTTGCCCTTTGAGAAATTTAAGACACACGTTAAGGTAACACTTTTAAAAAGGGCTATTTTAATGTAAATGTAATAAAAAGTAAAAATTTACTAAAGCGATGTGTTGTCAAATTTGTGGTATTTCATCTGCAAAGATGAATCTGTATGGTCATCGGTTGCAACGACCGTTGGATAGATGGCGCTGTGCTGCTAAAAAAGCACTCTAAAAACATTAAAAAGCAGTGACAAAATTCAGCGCTTACGTCAGCCTTCCCGGCAGCAAAGCGGTCAGTGCAGCCGCCCGGATTGCGGAAGACCCAGGTTCGACTCCTGGCTGGGTCGGGTGGGCGTTTAATTATTTCTCTGTATTTTATAAAATTTTATAAATATTTAATTTAGCTTCAGTGCAGCAATTAGCACTTGAAAATAAAAAGTAAAAATTTACAATGTAAATGATTATGTTCATGATAAGAATGCATGGAACTGTCATTCCTACAATAATTCTCGCACACTGTATAGGTTTAATAAAGAGTCATCCTATAGTTGTGAAGTAGTACATACATAGTGCCCAAGTACGTTATTATAGAATAAAGTGTAATGTTGAGTGAATGCATAGAGGTAAGCATAATTTGTGATTCCGGGCTGTTTTTGGGCGGAAAGTTTTTAATTACATTCAATGAAATATTCTTTGGTTTGGTAACGACATACTTTTTTTTTGTAAATGTCGTTAGTTCTATTAAAGCTGTGGAGTTTCTTGCGCCCTTCTTCTCCACAGCTAAAAAATAGACGTCCTAAATGGGTAATAGGTAAAAAATGTATGGACGATTCAAAAGCACTTTTCTTAAGTTTATTTGAATAAAACATTTTGACTTTGCCTTTAACTTTGATTTTTTTTAAACTCCATCCCACCTGATGTTAAGTGGAAATGGAGTCCAGACGCGAAGATAACTGGTGCAGCGTGAAAATAAACGTAGCATCAGTTAACCTCACTCTGCCGGCCCACAAGGTGCTTCTTCACGCCTCTTTCGAAGGACCCCATGTCATAGGAAGGAGAGAAAATGTGTGCTGGTAGACTATTCCATCTTTTGAAGGTGCGACAAAGAAACGAGTCACCAAATTTCTTTGTGGGCGATGGGATATTTGAGACAGTGAAGCGGTGACTCCGAAGAGCAGCACGTGTAATCTTATGAAGGAAGGGAGAAGGAGGGATGAGTCATATCATAAGTAGGTAAACACTGATAAATAAATAAATAAATAATTAAATAAATCTCAATGGCGTAGTGGTTTACGCGCCCGGTCTGCGGTCTAAAGTCTCGAGCTCCTCTGAGCTTCGGAAGTAGCGTGTGTCAAATTTCGGGACGGAAGGTTAAAATAATCGGGATTTGAGATTTCAAATCCCGATTTGAAAACGAATTGAAACCTTTTTTTTGCAGTTGTAGCTTTGTCCCGACAAAGCTACAATTGCTAAAAAAAGGTTTTTGTGAATCGTCATTAATTTACGTAACGAAAACAATGAAACAAAAACTAAATAAACTTCTACGTATTCTATTTCACGCCGCGGGATAAAGAATTTATTTTTGCTGTCAAAATTATCGATCAAAGTACACACTAAGGATGTTGGTGAAAAATCGGAAAATTCGGCTTCCCGATCAAGGATAAATCGGGACCTGTCACCAGACCCCTGAAAATCGGGACGTCCTGCGCAAATCGGGACACCTGACAACACTATTCGGAAGGCACGTAAAGCCGTTGATCCCGTCTGCATTCGGTCGTTAACAACCACCAATCCGCACGGTTTTCCAGTAATACCATGTGTGTGATATAGTACTTAGTACGTTAGACTGTTTTCTAATTCACCGGCGGAGTTGCTCAATAGTATTATTAATTAGACATGAAATTAATATAAATAAGTTGAATAAACAATAAACAATTATCATGTTTGTAGCGAAAAAGAAAGAAAACAAAAACAGTTTTTAACAAATCTTTAAATTTTTGTATTTCTGAACCCCTGGGAGTTTGAAGTTAAAACTGGTTGCTAGTATTTTTAAATAGATCTTAAGTTAAGTTAAGTTTTTGTTTAGGTTTAGTAAATAAATAAATTATCTAATGATTATAACAATAATAAATCTATATATTCTATAATTAAAACAATAACAAAGAACATGTAGACATTACTATATCTATATTTGCATAAATATTCTATAAAAAAATATATATGCATAAGAAATTGACAATAGTGTAAACTTTTATTCCTTTTGTGTCGGGTGCTATTCACATAAATTGTCAAAAGAATACTTAAATAATAGTGGCCCGCTCGCGACTTCGTCCGCCTGAGAACACCGTACCCCATGATGGACCCCTATTGCAGCGCCACCTACCAGATCCAATTGTAAATCTAAACCATTCTCGAATCCACTTGAACACACACAAAAGATTTCATCAAAATCGGTCCAGTCGTTTGTTGTTCAATTGCAAACACACGCACAGAGTATTTATTGTGGATATAAGATATACACCAGAACTGCTAGAAATAGCAAAGATGATGTGTTGCGAAAAGTTCCGAGCTAATAATAAAGGTCAAATGATTACAGTATCCGTCTCATAGGAAAATGGCGGTATCTTTCCACTCCAGTAATTTCTCTGGAGAACCGACCGATATCGATAATTCCCACATAAAATGTGGTTTGAGAAGCCAAGGGCGTTTAATACTATTTTATGCATAGAGTTTGCTAAACCCTGGAAGCTTGGTGAATCATTTATACGACACCTCGATTTGTGTACATTCAAAAAGGCTGATCCTTACTCGCGCTGTCATAAGGTCGAAAATACCCGCGACTATTGAGACGATTGAAATAATTTATAAAATATATTGGTTTTAATTATTAAAATATGCAGCTACTAAATTACGTGTATTGTTTTTTTACGTTGCTGAATAAAATATTTATAAAATACAGTGAAACAATTAAATGCCTACCCGACCCAGCCGCCCGGATTACGGAAGACCCAGGTTCGATTCCTGGCTGGGTCGGTAGGCATTTTAATTTTTCACTGTATTTTATAAACATTTACGAGTATTGATGTTATCAATGTATTTGAGTGGTTTCCAAGTACATAAATCAAGTAATTTTGTTGTAATTTCAACAATTGTGATTTTATGTGGTGTTTTCGAAAATAATTATGATCGAGTCAAAGTCATACAATCGTGGATTTGGGCTAGCAAATTCAAGATAAAGACATGAATTTACCTATATCAACCATTCAGATTCGCTAGTCTTAAACTATTCGACGAAAATTGGTGAATTTTTCAGTGTGTCGTCTTAACGTAGGACCTGCGATAATACTTATTTTATTTTATTTATCTTCGACGTGGCTAAAGATAAAATTTTAAGGTTGTTATAATTTATTATTGATAATAATAATAATAATATCTACTGGGATCGCTTTATCATTACGGACAGGACTATTGTCGCCAATAAGCCAATAATGATATCGTGGTGGTTGACCGATCCCAGCGCCGGGCAATACTGGTTGATATCACCATACCTCATGATGAGAACCTCGTGAAAGCCGAGAAGGACAAGCTCAGTAAGAACCTTGACTTAGCTCACGAGGTGACCGCCATGTGGAATGTTGATTTAACCATTATTGTCCCGATAGTCGTTTCAGCGAACGGTCTTATAGCGAAGAGCCTCGACCAACATCTTATGAGGCTCTCGCTTGATGGTTGGATCAAGGGTCAGATTCAGAAAGCAGTACCCCTTGACACGGCACGTATTATCAGGAGGTTCCTCACTCTGCAGCCCTGACCACCGGTAGCTTGGGCCCTGCCCCGCTGCTGGCGGTACTCTGGAATTAGGTTTTTATAATGTTTTATTGTTTTTATATTAAAATATTTTAAAAATCTAGTTTTAAGAAAGAAAATAAATAAAGAGTATAATAATAATAAAAATCTTTATTTTCTCTCCAATTGTTACATTGTATAGTTAGTGATAATTGTAAGCTCACGATTTTAGGTGTTATAACACCACTAATAGAAGCGTTGAATTAAAAATGGTTAGAATGAAAAAGCGATCTTTTTAACATTGACTTTTTATTCTTAATTGTTTTAGACTTAATTGAAGTGATGATTATTAATTAGTGATATATAAGCATTATTTATCATGATTGCGTTATATATGGCAATGGTTTTCTGAAGCTAGGATGAACAGGCTATATCTAGGCAAGGCCGCATCATCACTTACCATCAGGTGAGATCGCGGTCAAATACTTGCCTATACAGAATTAAAAAAAAGGAAAAAAAAACATGTCGCGTAATTTAAAGTTATATACATAGTCATACATAGTCAGTACTACACCATCAAATATTGCAACAACAACTTATATAAACATGGTAATATATAAACTTTTTATTTCCATTAATTGATCGGGTTTGATTTCCGATTGTGTATGGGAGCTTTTGAAACCGTTGAATTCAAGTTTAGGATGAAGACACGATTCCTTAAAACAAACCTGTCTCATAAGTATCCCTTTCTCATATAGTTTCAGGTTTTCCTACACTGACTGGTACATTTAAATAGCTTACCCTGTATAGACGCATGCACATAAATCTATTAAAAACTTTCAAATTTCTTCAATCCACTTTCAATCAAACATATAATGATATAAAAATCAAAATGTATTGAGGAAATTTGTCAGTTTGTGGCAGTCTGTCGTAGTCCGTGGCACAAATAAGGAGACTACAGCAAGCTTAATACATACCGTGCTCGAGCAACGCACACATACAACCCTCTCACGGACACGGGTCTCGGAACCACAGAGTAGTCTACACTTACTTTGGTAGGGTTGTCACATGACGATGATAAATTAAACAAAATATTTTATTTTTTTATTTACTCTAAATATTATTTTTGGGTTCTAAATTCCAAGGGGAGCTGCCAAATTTGGTGGAGGAGCGGTACACCTCTACCCCTCCTCAAAATTCGGCGGCTCCCCTTGAGACGCGAGACCTCATACAGCACGAGAAACCGTTTTAACTCTACAGGAACTGCAATTAGAAACCATTCGTCACCCTCCAGCCAGACCTTGCTCCAACGGACTACCATTTTTTTTCGTGATTTGGACAATTTTCTACGTAATAAAAAGTTTTCTTCTCAGGAGGCAGTACAAAATGCTTTCACACAGTTTGTCGAATCTAGATCACGAGAGTTCTATCGCAAAGGCATAAATGACCTTCCTATTAGATGGCAGCAATGTATCGATAATAATGGTAATTATTTTGATTAAATAAATATGTTAAATAAAAAAAAAACGAATTTCAATTTTTTAGTACAAATCGGCAATTTCATACTTTAACCCCTAATGTTTATAATTATTTGCTTAAAGATCGATGTGTTTGTGAAACTATGTGAAATAGGCAATATTTTTCTATTTCTATCATTGTTCATGTATTCAGTGTATGAACACACTGTACAATAATTAATATTTTCAATAAACCTCTCTTATTTAAATCAAACATAACAAAACCTCAAATAATTACAATATTTTGCGAGCGATGACAGTTCACAACACGAAACAACGCGTTTGACACTCACTGAGATTGTTTGTCCTCTCGCGGCGCGTACGTGACACCGTCGGTGAGAGATCACGCACACATAACCGTGCTAGTAGTAGTGTAAATACCTTTTTTTTTAGAGAGATTGCTGATTGCCTCTACGGCATTTTCAGCTTTACCGGGCTTTTTTGGGGGCGGCGAGGAACGTAAAGGGTCCCTCAAGCCGTGTGAAACGAATCATCTTCGGAGGTTATCTAGAGGGAACGGCATCGCGCACTAGTGCGCGTCCCCGTGCCCTACTAGATTCTCCGAAGGGTTCGGATCGGATCGGGGAGCGTAGCAACCCGAGGGCGCCTCTAAAAGCACGGACCTCGGCTCGGGTTGACCGGGCCGTGGAGTAGGAGAGAAGCGCCCAGGTACATGTCTGTACCTGGTGTAGAGCGAGTGTGAACCGGTTCTTCGTACCCTTGTTCTACGAGTACGGTGTCTTGGGCCTAAACTGGTGTGCATGTTTAGTGTATTCTGTAAATGTGTGCTGTCATTTAGAGGATCGGGCGGGGGGTGTGAGTACCTGTCGCAGCGCGCTCTAAGGAAGCTTTCGAAAGGGGGGGTATTTATGTACTCGAGACAGTCGATTCCGTGTCCTTGACAGGTTCTCTACCTTCCGTAATGTCCTTACTTTGTATCCTTATTTTGTGTCTATAGCCTCATTAATGCAACAGCTTTCAGCCCCGAAGCCGCAGAATACCAGATAACACAACCGAGCCGCTTTGGAGCACATTGCGTATTCCGCCACCGCCCATATATTGAAGTGAAATATTGTTGTGTCTTCGCAAATCACCTTCAGCACCAGCCGTTACACAATTCTGCTTTAAAACGTACACAATCGTGCATCGGTGGTCTGGTCTGGACAATTTTGTCATAGTACATTATTGACATAATCCGGATACCGAGACACCATTGAGACATTATTGAATAACCAGACTTGAGGACTAACATTGATTAGGAAAATACAGTTCCCATTTATATTGACAGGCTACCATTTTGATTGTCCTTTTTAATAAAGATTATTGAAAGATAAAAAAAGAAAGAATAATATTTATTGGATTCACATAACAAAGCACACACTTAATGCTCTATTCACACACTAATGTCCATTTTCTCGAGGTTTTCCTTTATCCTTTTTTAGCGTGCAGTGTTTTACGACGGCCGGTATATTCTTCATAGCTAAAAGATGTCTAGAGTTGGTAAGCAAAAGTTATGACTATTTGTATTTATAAGTGCCTCTGTGGTCTAGTGGCTAAGACCACCGGTTTAGACCTAGAGGTCCCGGGTTCGAGTCCCAGCGGGGAGTACATGTTTGTGAACTTTTTTTTTTTTTTAACACTTAGCACGGCAGATGACTCCACACCATCTGATGTTAAGTGGAAATGGAGTCCAGACGCGAAGACAACTGGTGCAGCGTGAAAACAACGCAGCATCAGTCAACTTCACTCTGCCGGCCCACAAGGTGCTTCTTCACGCCTCGTTTGAAGGACCCCATATCATAGGAAAGAGGGAAAACATGTGCTGGTAGACTATTCCATCTTTTGGAGGTGCGACAAAGAAACGAGTCACCAAATTTCTTTGTGCGCGATGGGATATGTGAGACAGTGAAGCGATGACACCGGAGAGCAGCACGTGTACTCCTATGGAGGAAGGGAGAAGGTGGGATAAGGTCAAAGAGTTCTTCAGAGCACTCGCCGTGATATAAGCGATAGAAGACGCTGAGTGACGCTATATCTCTACGCAATTGCAGGTGTTCGAGAGTATTAGTTACCTCTGCATTGCCGATAATACGTACAGCGCGACGCTGCAATCCGTCTAAGGCATCGAGAAGATACTTTGCGGAACCGTCCCAGATGTGCGAGCAATACTCCACGCAAGACCGTACCTGTGTCTTGTACAAAAGACACAACTGGTCAGGCGTAAAGAATTGCCGCACTCTGTTCAGGACACCGAGATTTCGTGAGGCTGTTTTGATCACGGCTTCGATATAGTCCTTTTGATTCAGATCGCAGCGAATCGTCATACCGAGCATGTTGATATGGTTCTGCAGGCTTAGAGATGTGCCCTGAAGAGTTGGAAGAGGAAGGAATGGTGACTTTTTGGCCGTAAACGCACACACCTGTGTTTTCTTGGCATTGAACTCAACCAGATTATTGAAGCCCCAATCAGATATGAGGTCCAATACCCGATTGAGCTCAATAACAAGATTCACTCGTTTCTCTTCAGTCTCGATTCGCCCAGCCGCAGGGTGACCGTTATACCCACCGTGCACTGTACTATCATCTGCATAGCAATTAATATTTCCAAGTGGAAGCATATCATTGATATGCAGAAGAAACAGCGTGGGGGACAAAACGGAACCTTGAGGGACTCCAGCATTCACTGACATGAGCCGTGAAGCGCATCCATCAGACAGGACACGGATTCTACGCTCATGCAGGAAGCCAGCGACCCAGTTGCAGAACTGAGCAGGCAGACCGTATGCCGGAAGCTTGGAGAGAAGAGCTTTGTGCCAGACCCGATCAAATGCCTTGGCTATGTCGAGGCTAACAGCCACCGACTCACCACGCTTGTCAATAGCCTCACCCCAGAGATGTGCAACGTACGCTAGAAGATCACCCGTTGACCGCTTCGGCCGAAACCCGTATTGGCGATCGTGAATTATGGAGTGTTCTTCTAGGTAGTGGACAAGTTGTTTATTTAAAATGCGCTCCATGACTTTGCACAAAACTGAAGTTACGGCTATGGGGCGGTAATTCAAAGGATCTGACCGATCTCCTTTTTTGGGGACCGGTTGCACATTGGCCTCTCTCCAAGATTCCGGCACACAACCTGAAGAGAGCGAGAGACGGTATAGGCGCGTTAACACGGGAGACAACTCCGCTGCACACATTTTTAGGACTATTGGTGGGATGCCATCAGGGCCATTAGCTTTCCGGACATCGATTGACTGCAACTCCGCACGGACATCACACTGCTTGATTTTAAAATCGGGCATTGTGTGGCCACAGTGAGAAATTGTAGGTGGTAACTCGGTTTGGTTGGTGGTAGGGCTTGTTTGTCCGCCTGGCTAGCTACCTCCATCTTAACTAAATATGTCGCCATAACATCAATGTTTGTAGCATTGTTGTGTTACGGCAGCTAGAGATAAGATAGCCAGTACCTCACTAGTTGAGGATCCCGGGTGAAGTGCGCTTCCATCATTGGCCTTATCATCACTTAACATCAGGTGAAAAAAAAAGTGCTTCTTTAATAAGTAAACTGAAAAAGATTTATTTCATTTTACTTTGTTTTATATTAACAAAAACTTTAATTATTTGACCGTGACCCCGAGGAAGTTCGAGAAAATCCTGTCTCATCTCTTAACTGCATCATAAAGGGAAGCTCTGTGCAAAATTTCAGCTTTCTAAGTCCAAGGGTTTGCGCTGGACGTTGATGAGTAAGTCAAGACCCTCACTAACACAAGATAAGATAGGACCTAGAAGACACAGAAGCATAGGAATGTTCTGATGCCTTTCTAGGTTCTCCGGAGTGTTCTGGCTGATTTTAAAGAACTAGAAGACACACAAACTTCTATGCCTTGCCAGATTCTCCGGGGTATTCTTGCTGACTGTAAAGAACTTCAAGACACACATACCTCCGTGCCTTACCAGGTTCTCCGGGGTGTTCTGACTTTCTATAGACTACTACAAGTCACACAGACTTCTATGCCTTGCCAGATTCTTCGGGGTATTCTGGCTGACTATAGAGAACAACAAGACACACTGTCTACGCCAATTTCATCTATGGACGAGCGGGGACGCGGGGAAGACGGCCGCCGCTCCCGCCCCTCCCGCAGCGGCCGCTGGCGCCGCCGGGCGAGCCGCGGATCGTCTGAGCCTCGTCATCGCCACTTGCCCTCCGCCGACCACGACTGAGCGCACGCGCGCGCGTGCGCTCCCTTAGTACATAAGAAACCTTTGTAGAACATCAAAGTAAATTTCATTATAAACTTTAACTCTCTATTATTGCATCAAACACCCAGTTAGTCTCCGTAATAGACACACACTGATTTCAATGCTTCACCAGATTCCCCGCGGTGCTCTGACTTTCTATAGAGCAGGTACCACAAGATACACAAACTTTTTTTTTTCTTTTCTTTTCCATAAAGACTTGGCTTGGGGTTAACCGCCTCGTGAGAACCACAAGGTGTTTGGTCTATGAATAGTTTCTTTATTACCTGCTTGGTTTTGTTATGGATTAGCGTTTTGTGTCTACGTTTTGTTTTGAGGTCGGCGCTTGGAATAGAAAGTATTATTTATATTATAGGTCATGCAATATTTTGAAGCTGTATGGGTGAAATGCCTTTGCTGAGTTCATTGCCGGTTCTTCTTAGTAAAGACACAAAAATGTATCTCGCCCTGTATAATAATGAATATGTATTGTATTTTATTTTTAAAATATTTATAGTTTTTAACTATGTGCCGTTATTGACGTTACCATTTTGCATTGTAGTTTTTTTTTTGTTTTTTTAATTAGTTATGTATATCTATATATAATAATAAATTAACAAATAACAAATTACAGTACACTATTCCTCAATATTATTCAGAATTTCTATCGCTTTTCTCTTTCTTTTCTTTTCTCAGAATTTCTTAGTTGTTTTAAATAATCGTTATAAGTATCGGTAGCCGAACTGATAAATGCTTGGTGTAAATGCGAGAAATCGTGCTTCAATCGCCATAGCTTCACTACACTACACTACACATACTTAACAAAGCCCGATGGAGCTGGAAATGCCGTATGAGGCAATCGGCATACTCTCTCCAAAAAAACACCTAACACAAGCATGTTAACTTCTTAGAGTTAACATGACTTTTATTATTGTGTTAACAGCGCATTAATAATAGTAATTAAAAAATTAAACATATATTTTGATAGAAACTCGTAGGTAGTTACTTTATAACTCTGGCAAATATAAATAGGATACTTTTTTAACTGGGTAAATATAGGACTTTTTATCCTGGGTAAATCTAGGATTTTTTTATCCTGGGTAAATGTAAGATACTTTTTATCCCGAGTAAATACCTATCGCTCCGAAAGTTTGCACGGAGTAACATACCGAATTTTCGCCGGCAAAGCCGCAAGAGAAACCTTTCTTCCATTTCTCGCTTGTGCTTACAGTAAACACATTTCGTTTGAATTGATGAAAATGAGTCGTGAAAAAACAACACTACAGTCTTTTTTTCACATAGAAAATAGAGCATTATTTACAGGCACATAACGTCAGTGTTCGCGTAATGTTTACGTAAGCTGATAAGCTCGCTTGTATTTGCAGAGCCCCACATTTAGGTGGCAGGTCTTATCTGATCAACTCTTCGCTCACATGTTGTCTTGGTAGGCGATACTGGAAAGCGGGGCTATCATTTATGCTTATTTAAATAAAAGCTTGCAAAAAATTGGCTGAATTTTTATAGCATTTAATTTTGTAGTTTAAGACTTGAAAATGTATCTCGCTTTGGTGGCCTAGTGACAATAAGCGCTCTGGAGGTATTGAATACAACTCCCAGGTCGGGAAAAGTGTGCCTAATGGTCGATGCATAGCCAGGGTCAGCCATGGGATCATCAGACCCCTATTTAGCAATTAAGCTAATACTCATAGTCGCGATGGCTTGATTTTTTATTAGCTTAACTTATAATTATAATGTTATCTTCAAGATTCGTCCCTTTTATGAATAAGTATTTACATATCCATAGCAACAAAAGTATCATTCTATACAATTTGTAAAAAAAAACCCTGTCCGATCGGAAAGTGGTACATAGGTATACAAATAACTATAACAAAAATAATAATAAAAATATATTATTCATGAAAATAAAAGAGTTAAGGTAATTAAAAACGCAAGTTTTTGTACTAAAATTGCTCAAATTACCCCAAAATAATGCTAATTTTACAAATGTGACCACACTTTCCATCAATGGCGGCGGCGCCAAAGGTCCTACCTAACGAAGTGCCGACAAAAGTATTGCCATGAAAGTTTTGTCATTTAACAATTTTTTATCAAGGTAAATTTTTTTCACTATTATTTTAAAATAATTAAGTAAATAGAAATGAATCTCGATACCAAATAACACCTTTACTGATCGGACATGGTTTTTTTTTTACATATTGTATATTTAAAAAATTGTGATTATTTTAGGTTGTTCTAATAAATTATATAATGTCAATTATAATAAAAACAATTATAATTTCAGTAAACTAGCAGGCGGTTAGGCACATTTAGCTAGTTCTATTAAAATTTGCAAGAATTCTAAGTATAAACAAAGAAACAAAGAATAAGGTCCGAATAGTTATTCCGTATTTTGTTCTTGTCACGTAAACGTCATTTCAAATTAGAGTAAAAGGGACAAAACACGGAATAACTATTCGGACATTATTCTTTGTTTATTTGTAAGGGGGTAGGGGCATAAGCTTGGAATAGGTATTCCGTATTTTGTTTACGTCATGTACTATATGAAGTAGATGGGAAAATGATGATCTGGGAAGAATAATGAAATGGGAAAAAAATGTATAGAACGGGCATCGCATGATAAAATGGGAAAATGATGATGTGGGATGAATAATGAAATGGAAATAACTTTTATAGAATAGGCATCGCATAATGAAATGGGAAAATGACGAAGTGGGAGTAAATCATATATTGATTGTAAACAGTTAGTTTTATTATTCAGTATAGTTTACACCTCCGATTTTACACTTTATTAGCTCTCTCCATCCGACCGGTGCATGGTTGTCTCGCTCTAAAGTTGTAAGACCGTTTAATTGTAACTTTTATTTTATTAATCGTTTTATTTTGTTACTTTTTTATTGTACTCCTATGGTGTTGCAATAACAGTTATATCTAACTAATCTTTTTTTCAAATTAATTTAAAAAATACAAAACAGGGATCATTATTCGAAGTTTAATATTAATATAAACAGCTGTTGGCACACCAATCATTGGCCAGCACAATAACCATTCGTTGCGTACTCGGCATTCCGCGCTCGACGTCGACGTGGGAAATAATTCCGACGCATTAGAGCCCCCCACACACTATCGATCGCGCCCCATCATTTATTCAAGCCTCTACCTTAAGCATACACACGGGCAATAAACTCGTCAGCCTTAAAAATACATAACCGCCACTGGAAATAAGTTGCTAATAGTCATATCCTTTTTACTAGGTTAGTCGCGGGTGGGGGGAATTTGTTTGCTGTTCGTGATCCCGAGCCATTTCCAGTTTGTTGTTGACCTCAAACAGCTTTTACAGCATTACCAGACTTTTTTGGGGGCAGCGAGAAACTTAGCCGTGAGATCGTAACACCGTCAAAGGGTTCTAGAGGGAATAGTCTTTTAACGTTTCTCTGACGTTTCTCGCTGCCAAAGGAGTCCGGTTACGATGTTTAAGCCATAGACGGCCAGCAAACCTTTAAACGAGGTGTAGAAGCAAGTTACGGTTTGGTAAGGTGAGGGCACAGTGAGGCATAAACCTGCTTCTCTAGCTGTGCATTTTATGTCTCCTCTGCTGGGGCACGAGCCTTCCCTATGGATGGATAGGGAGAACAGGCCATAAACCACCCCGCTAGCCCAGTACAAATTGGTAGTGCCTTCTGAAGGACGGAAGAGCTCGATATGATACCTTTTTGGTCACCCATCCGATGACTGGTTTTTGCGAAGTTGTTTAACCTTAGCAATCGGAGACCGGGCGCGTTAACCACTGCGCCGTCGAGCTCCTCCCCGTTCCCTACTAGATTACAAAAACAAGTTGCAATATGACCACCTATTCAACCCTAGCATCTATTCGTTCGGCTACTGACATTTTATTGAAATGCCTTTTGGCTTTATCATCACTTAACATAGAAATAGAAATAGAAATATATTTATTGTCTTTCTACATTTTTATACAAAAGATAAGAAAATTTACGGTACACAACAGTGCAATTAATAATTAAAAACCTATTTATACAAAAATAATTTATAAAAAAAAAAAATTTGAAAAGACAAAACAAAATGGCTCCGCCTAAGTGAGTTGAGGCTTAGACCTGTTTTTCAGCCACTCCCTGTACTCTGAGCTGGACTCTGAGATGTCAAAAGAGTTTGCCAAGAGGACATACATGTTTCCACATTAATTTTGCATACAAATTTGTACACACAAATCTAAAAACCAACAATAAATAAGTGGTCGCGTGTGTCAATAGCATAGGTCTATGTGCTGTATTTTGGTGGGATATTATACCGTGCGTGTCGCTGGATTTGCTAGGGGTAAAGAAAAGAAGTCTTTTAGGGCCAGGTTGTTGTGGTAAGATCTTTTTAAATCTTCCGCGGCAATTTGTTTACAGAGTAAGACCATTTTATAATACTTCCTAAATGTTGATGCACTAACTTTATAACATGGGGGGGGGGGATCGTTCCATATTTTTGCCGCGTTAAACCTAAAACATCCCCTATACCGTGCAGTTTTATGAGCTGGGATCTTGAGCTGATTTTGAGTGGTAGAACGCAGATTCTTTTTGCAAGTGTCCTTATTAAAAGTTAATTTCTCAAACAAGTATATTGGATCCTTGTGCCATATAACTTTTTTACTTTTTTACATAACATAAGTGAGATGAAGGCCGGTAAGCACTTGGCCTTCACCTCACCTGCTGTTTAGTGATGATACCGCACTTCACCCGGAACCCTCAACGACTGAGGCATTGGCTATCTTATCTCTAGCTGCTGGAACACAACGATGCTACCCACATTGATGTTATGGCGACAGATAAAATGGTGGTAGCTAGTCAGGCAGACAAAGTCAAGCCCTATCACCAACTAAGTAATTCACTACACAAACATGTACACCCCGCTGGAAATCTAGGTGACCTCTGGGTCGGAGACCGGATCCTAATTACTACAGAAACTGAAAGTCTAGTGACTGATGTGAATGCAAATTGCAAACACAGATGACGACATAGGTGCATACATACCTACTACTGTGGGCGTTGTATTGTCGTAGCTCATTTCAGCCATTATGAGAGATGCCTTCATTTCTCTTCAAAAAGCTGTCTAGCTCCTGCTACACACACGACTGCTCACCAGGCTACTACAAACTGACAAATTTGCTCATACACTTTGAACTTTATGACTATGCCGTATGGTTGAACATTTATTGAAGTGATTTTTCAATTTTAGGATAGTCTGACGAGCAGGCGTCTATAACTTCTAATTATTGTAATTATACAAAGTTAAATTTTTGATGACAGTGGCAATAGATTTTTGGTCATAAACTCACTCTGTTTTCGCGTGGCAAAGCGCACAGTCCGATATCCGGAGGTTTTAGGTTCAATTCTTAAATCTGGCAAAGTGTCTTTGAAATTGTTCGATGCATAGGTAGCTCGGGTTTGTGATCGATCACCAACCCGAATTTGGCAAGAGTGGTTATTAAGCCATCTATTATAGCGATATGGCTGGTGTTAGCGATGCGAATGTTATTTATTTGTTTAATTTCATATATTTTTTTTATTTCATTAACGGTAGCTATTTAAAGTTACGAAAGTGTTTGCGATATGGAAAAAGTTTGTAAAAAGGCCGCGCGACGGCGCGGCGGTCGCTTACTTGATGTACTTCTATGCTTTAGGAGGCGCGCGACGTTTGAAGTGCGGGGTTCGATCCTCGCTCCATTTTGAGACAGTACACTCACAGCTCCATGTACAACGCACGGCTCCTATGCTCACAATTTTTTTACTGTATCGAAGTATATCTACATTTTGGAAATATAAACTCTTTTGGTGCAATTTTGGATTTTCACTCGAAATAGTTTCACCGTGACCCCTACAGCTGGGTTTCAATGATGAACGTCTTTGCTTAGCAATGGGACAGCATATACGTAGTACTCCTACCTCTACACAAACATAAAGAGTCGTGCGACTGATGTGAATGGAAATTGCGTACACAAATAGCAACATATTAGGTATCGTATGTAATGATGTTGCTCATTTCATCCATTATCAAAGATGCCTCCATTTCTCATCACAGTAGGTATAAAGGTAGGTATAGCTACTAAGTAATCGTCTTTCACTATGAGTGAATACACACAATATTCGACATAACACAAATTTTAAGAAAATAAAACAAAACCGCAATATATGAAGTCCATGTCTATGGTTTCTACTTGATAAAGTTTACATAACAGATAAGTACGCAGGTATCACACCAAAGAGGTTTAAATTCAATATTAAAAACATCTTTAGAAACCTCTTTCAAAGCTTCACAACCTTCATGGTGACTAACAAGTTTGATCGTGAATGTTTGGAAGCTTTACATTATACAACGCTCTAACACAAAACAAGGAGGACCCAGAATGTAAGCTTATCACAATAAGTACTGCTTTTTTTTTAACAATTTTGCTGATTGCCACTGGGCATTTTCAGCTTCACCGGCTTTTTTGGAGGCGGCGAGAAACTTAAAGGCTTCCTCAAGCCGTGTGCAACGAATCACCGGCCGAGGTTTTCTAGAGGGAAAAACTTAGAGATAACATAACCTCTATCGAGAGGAAACATTATGAGGCAATAAAAATCCATTTTTTTTAACAAAATTTTTCATAACTATGAATAATTATTTTTAATGAAAATTGTATTTTATAAGCGGGGGAACGCTCATTATGGGGTTCTAAACAGGGAAACGATGGTGGCTGACAAAAAGGTTTATTTTAACTCGGGTTTACCGTTGAACACATTAGTAAGTTACAGTATAATCAGCGTCCGCTTGCGCGCTTCCCCGACTTCCTGTTACATACTTCCATCCCAGAGGAAAGATGTTACACACTTCCGTTCCATTTCACGAAATCACTCCCACAAATTGCAAGAAAGCGAGAGGAAAGATGTTACACATCAAAAACATGCCTTCTGTAATCTCCTTATTTTGTGGCCCTCATACCCTTTAAAGGGCCCCATAGCCGCCACTTATAGCGCGCTCCGTTATTTACAGGGTGTAAACTAAAAAATTCAACTGCTATTCCGTCTTTTAGAAGCTTTTCTTTTTTTTGGATTGTAGTGAATTTGTATATTTTTTGGTAAACAGAAACTTTAAGATAGTAGGGTTGCGACAGGAACCAGTAATCAACATGTTTCTTCTTAAATCATTAAAAATAGGAAATAGAATTATTTTCGCTATGTTATCTCTAGTTTTAAGTTAATTTTATATTACTGTATGAAATTAAGTATGCCGTGGCAGTCTTTAATTAAAGCAGCACCACACTTTAATATTTATTTTATTTCAATTTAATTATTTATTCTTAAAGTGAATTTATAACAAAGAATTATGTGAATAGTTCAAGCGTCTACCTGTTGCCGTTATCAATATAGGGCAAACACGAGCGAAAAAATCACGTTTGTTGTATGGCTTCCATAAAAAATTAAATATTAATTTTAATAATTTTGACATAGACACTTTGACATAGTGTTTCTCTATAAAATACTCAACAGCCTAGTAGATTCTTCGTTGCTACTGATCAAGATGTCCTTTGTATCTCGTGCTCGTCTCCCAGTGCGCTCCTCACGTTCGAAACCACTCTTCGCCACCCCGCGATACCGTAAAAATTATACGCGTAACTCATTTGTATTCCGTTCCACTAACACTTACAATAAAGAATGCACCGATATAGACATATTTAATACATCGTTACCTAAGCTAAAATCTATTCTCTCAGAAAGCTTGAGTCGTGACTAATTATTTTGTTATGTTATTGTTCTCTGTGCTTCTTCTTATAATTAAATTTGATCAATGTAAAACGATAGTACATAGCTATAATTTTATCTTTTCTATTATTATTATTGTTTAGTTGACTAGTTGTTATTCTAATTACAATAGTATTGTCTTGTCTTATGGCTCAAATAACTAAGATTATATTAACACGTTATAGGCACTATAGGTCTTTCTTTGTAACCATCATTGATTTATATTACTATATTGTAGAAATGACTGTTTGTTGCCTTAAATAAATTTAAAAAAAAAAAAAAAAAAAAATAATTTATTTGTATTTGTTGTTATACCGGCAACGGAAATACATCATCTGTGAAAATGTCAACTGTCTAACTATCACGGTTCATGAGGTACAGCCTGACAGACGGACAAACAGTCAGACAGACGGACAGCGTAATAGGGTCCCTTTATACCCTTTGGGTACGGAACCCTAAAAATGGGGGTTAGCAACTGATTTCAGGCTTAAGAAGCAATAGAATACAGACGCTTCCTAGCTGTCACTCTTTAAAATATAAGTGAAAATCTATGTTTTTGACAGAAAAACCTCGGCGATCTAGTAGCTAGGCTAGCTATCTAGCTTGCGTATTGCCATTCCCACACGAATCTCTATGAGGATATTCGATCATAACGGCGTTAGGATAGGAATATCTCACGGTCACTGGAAGTGCAGGCTTGTCTCAGGCACCATCGCTCACCATTCAAGATGTGATCGTTTTTCACCATTTAAAGCAATGGGTTTAGGCAGTCTTTCCACTAGAGCTGTTCGAGATAGCTAAGCGATGTGCGAGGAAAAAATCCACCAATAGGATTACTCCATTTTACACTGCAAGGAAAATGAAGTAGATATATTTTTTATTTATTTATTTTTGTATTTAAACTTTTACAACATAAATATTACATGGCGGACTTAATGCCTGAGGCATTCTCTACCAGTCAACCATAGGGTGGTGCAGAGATAACATTGATAGGTGCAATTAAGTTATATGATTTAAATGTAAGTACGTATATAATAAATGCAAATAAATATTATATATACATAAACATATATGTGTATTGTTAATACGGAAACTACATTAAATAAACATATATAAAATACATACTTTTAATAGGACGTTATTGAGATGATTCTATCAAACAAGAGCTCACGGACTTTCTTTTTAAAAGCATCACGACTTTTTTTGTCTTCAATATGAATACGAAACGTAGTTTAGGACGCCCTCAGACTAGGTGGAGCGAAGATCTTCGCAATGTGGCTGGCAAGAGCTGGGTGAGAGTAGCCGCGGACCGTGCTCCGTGATCTATTAAAAATATTTTATTATTTTTAATGCAAAATTCGAAATAATAAAATATTTATAAAGAATCACGTCTTTATCGATTTTTAAATATTTGCAAAAGGGTTCCTTCGACTGTGAAGGTAGTACCTTCACAGTGACGTAATAACGCTGGCTTACAGCGTAAATCACCAACTACTAGGAAAATTCAACGAGTCTTCTGGGGTCTCGGTATCGATAAAACTCAAGGGTTCGATTCTCACTCGTGGTTGATTTTTTCTAGTAAAATTTTATCTTGTCAATGTAGCATTGTGATTATGCAAAATTCAAAATAATAAAATGATGATTATTAGAAGTATGTGAAAAATTTACTTTTCAAATACGATAATAGGAAAAAACAATGGAACTTCTTGACGCTACAGTTTCTGATGGTCTACCTACACTTTCATAATAGGGCTCCGCTGAATATTAGCGTTGCAGGTGATGTTCACGACGCAACATGTGCTGAGTGGGATCCTTTTCGGTTAAAATTTTCATATATTTTATTTTTGTTTATTTTTTTTAATTTAATTTGATGAATGATCTATGAGTCCTGTTGGTAGATTTTTTCTCGAGCTCCCCTTAGCTACCTCGCACATCTTTGCTGGAAAGACACCCTTGCGGGGTACTTTTATACCCGTAACGCACAATGGAGTACGCTATTACGGGAATACTACGTCCCCTTATTCACTTGAATTCAAGACGGGATTTCGGGCTCCCGTAATGAGCGTGAATAAAACAAAATAATATTTCAAAATATCCCCTACTTCATGGTATGTCCCACTTCCTATAAATGGAAACGCTACAAGGAAAACGAGCCAGCGGACATAGGCAGCCTCACTGCAGTACATAGCGCGTCCCACTAGTGGGCGCGCCGCGTCACTCTCTTTTAACGGCGACTCTATCTGAGTAACGTCAACCGCGCCTCCCGACCTTCGGAGGGCGTGCGTTCCGGTAGCCTTCACAGCCCTTTTAAAGGCTAAAGGCGAACCCCAGGGGTTTATACCGGGTCGGTCTTAATCCTTTTTAGAAAAGGACAAAGCCATCTCCGGATCCACGGAATCTGCGAGCAGATTTTCCCCTGGGCAAAAAATTAAATAAAGTCATAAACCACCAAACGGTTGGTGGTCACTTTCCATCTCAAATAAAAACACAAAATATAAACGACAATCACAACATGTAAAAAAAAACACAAAAACACTGGCTAAATGTGCACCCAAGTCTGATAATAAGGGACAAAGGGACAGGTCCGGTAAAGAGTAGGTTGGTAGGTAAGTTCTCCCTGTGGCGTTTCCATCTTTAGTGAAGGCTCGTCGAAATGACGACAAATACATTACCTAGGTATAAATACATAGACATATAATAAATACATTTAATATTAAATGTATTACATGTAATATTAAATGTATGTACATTTAATATTACATGTAATATTAAATGTATTTATTTATTTATTATATGTCTATGTATTTATACCTAGGTAATGTATTTGTTTATATAACAATGTGTGAATGTTGTATATATAAGTAGTATATATGTATATTGTTGTAGTTTATATATTTTTGTTTGGCAAAGTGGAAGTAGCCCACAATGTCAATCATTGGCTCCTGTCGAACATAACACTACCCTAGTACGCGACACTCAACATTAAATCCTTAGATTTAATGTTGAGTGTATAACCCCAAGACAACGAGGATCTATTTCAGCACCAACTGCTAGCAAATAAACGAATCGTTTGTATTGACGATTATACCGCTCAATGCGCTTGCATGCATCAGTCATGGGAAACGCTCCACTATCTGAATGCAAATAAGGAACATTTTCAATCGCTCTACTACCTTCACGATTTGCTAACCGGCCATTAAAGTGGAATCAGGTAGTTCCAGGAAGTTAGCAAACTGCATGCTAGCACGAAATGCATGCGAGCGTATGGAATATACAACACAGGCAAAGTGATTTCAGTAGGGTAGTTTCTTTTTTCTTCGGTCATGTTTTACCCCGATTTTTCAAATTTATGTATGGATGAATGGTCAGATGTAAATAATATTTAATTTGCCAGGAAAGCATGGCGAACGGGGAAAATCCTTGAAAATTATGTAGCGGATAATTTTTATTGTCGAATTTATGGTACATGAGTGTTGTTAAAGACAACAAATTGGCTTTCAAAATACTTTCAAAAAGTCTTCTTCAATAAAGTCTTCTCTTCACAGAAACTTAAAAAGAGGGAAGGAGTCATAGTTAATATTTATTAGGTAATGATCAGCCATCAAATATTATTAATTAATCATTATAGCGTGTAAGCTAACAATATATTCGCCTGAAGGACTTGTGTCCATGGGATCTATTTTTGAATCGCACGTATGACATTGTGTTGTCGCATGCGACCTAAGTCACACTCGTCTTCCAAGTCGCATGACGCCGATTTTCCGTATTTTTGAATCGTTCGTTTCCGGTGCTGCCAACATAATACGAAATTTTGGATGTTATCTGTTCCACGCAGAATTTAGAGAAAACCGGTAACAACCGCAATGAAAAAGGAACGTAATATCCATGTTTCTATTGGCTGTTAAAAAAACTTTTTCTTTTTCAAAAAAAATATTCAAAATTCAAAATCATTTATTCAGTTTAGGCTACAAGTAGCTCTTGTGAATGTCACTATGCCATCGGTTCGTAAGTCTACTCTGGGTGGGAGATCTTGTACTGAGAAGAACCGGCAAGAAACTCAGCAAGTGTCCAGCTCTTTTCTCCCTTACAGCGTCAAAAATATTGGAAAATGCCCTATCATAACAGGACACTTTCCATTACAAATAAACACAAAATTATTTAATAAAAAAGACTATCAATGACACTAACAAACGAGTGACATGACATTGACTCAAAGCATTAATTTTGATGGTTATTCTATCAATCGCTGTGGTCGCTCGACGGCAACTTTTTTTTTTTTGGGAGATTGCTGATTTTTTCTGACGGCATTTTTAGCTTCACCGGGCTTCTTCGGGGGTGGCGAAGAACGTAAAGGGTCCCTCAAGCCGTGTGAAACGAATCACCTTCGGAGGTTTTCTAGTGGGAACGTGCCCTGCTAGATTCTCCGAAGGGTTCGGATCGAATCGGTATTGGTGGGTGAGGGCACACGTTGCAAAAATATGGAAAGTCAAATGTCGATCGAAAATCAGAAGAAACCAAGCGCTCGACTCGAGGCAAAGGAATAAAAAAAATGGATCTGGTCTTGAATAAACAATACCAGATACACTTGTTTTACCCAAAAAACGAAGACGGTTAAACCTGTGTAAGGTTATAAAAAACAGCTGAAAAACAAGTACGGTGAATGATCATACATAATAGTCGAACGATGAGTGTAAAGTCAAGATATACTCTACTGTGTATAGCTTACACTGTACTGTGCAAATACACGTTTTGCGTACCTAATAATAAAACGTAGTTTAGTTTAAATTTATTGGCTGAGCTTAAGGTAGGTCACTAATTTATTATATTGAGAAATTTAATGAAAGTTTAAATTTATTATGTAAGTATAGAAAGTAAAAGAGACATAAACACGGAATAACTATTTGAAACTTATTGTTATGTGCTTTTATACCTACCCGGAAAGCTTATACTAATATAATGTGACTGCGAGTATCTGGCAAAAAAAAGGGGACTCTTTTTTATACTTGGCACGGCAAATGACTCCACACCATCTGATGTTAAGTGGAAATGGATTCCAGACGCGAAGACAACTGGTGCAGCGGAAAACAACGAAGCATCAGTCAACTTCACTCTGCCGGCCCACAAGGTGCTTCTTCACGCCTTGTTTGAAGGACCCCATATCATAGGAAAGAGGGAAAACGTGTGCTGGTAGACTATTCCATCTTTTGGAGGTGCGATAAAGAAACGAGTCACCAAATTTCTTTGTGCGCGATGGGATATGTGTGACAGTGAAGCGATGACTCCAGAGAGCACCACGTGTACTCCTATGGAGGAAGGGAGAAGGTGGGATAAGGTCAAAGAGTTCTTCAGAGCACTCGCCGTGATATAAGCGATAGAAGACGCTGAGTGACGCTATATCTCTACGCAATTGCAGGGGTTCGAGAGTATTAGTGACCTCTGCATTGCCGATAATGCGTACAGCGCGACGCTGCATTCCGTCTAAGGCATCGAGAAGATACTTTGTGGAACCGTCCCAGATGTGCGAGCAATACTCTACGCAAGACTGTACCTGTGTCTTGTACAAAAGACACAACTGGTCAGGCGTAAAGAATCGCCGCACTTTGTTCAGGACACCGAGTTTTCGTGAGGCTGTTTTGATCACGGCTTCGATGTAGTCCTTTTGATTCAGATCGCAGCGAATCGTCATACCGAGCATGTTGATATTGTTCTGCAGCCTTAGAGATAATAAAAAAAAATTAATAAAAATCTTTATTGCAGTAAAATACATGTTTTTACATTAAGTTGTTTTGGAGGTCTTCTTTTTGGTATGGAAATACCTGTAACAAAAGACCTCACTCCTCCATAGCCAGTATTTTTACTTAAATTATAAGTATTATTTAGGTGTCTTACAATATTTGGCAAGAGACAGATTTTATAGGTAAATAAAATATAGTACAATTAACCTTAAAACGAATAGCAATAATGTGTTGTGTGTGTGTTTGTGTCAGTGAGTGAGTTTGTGTGTGAGTATGCGTGTGAGTGTGTGAGTATGCGTGTGAGTGTGTGTGTGTATGTGTGAAGCCCTTGCGTGTGTGTTTGCGAGTGCATGTATGTGTATATGCGGTCGTGTGTTTATGTGAGAGATGTGCCCTGAAGAGTTGGAAGAGGAAGGAATGGTGACTTTTTGACCGTAAACGCACATACCTGTGTTTTCTTGGCATTGAACTCAACCAGATTATTGGAGCCCCAATTAGATATGAGGTCCAATACCCGATTGAGCTCAATGACAAGATTCACTCGTTTCTCTTCAGTCTCGACTCGCCCAGCCGCAGGGTGACCGTTATACTTACCGTGCACTGTACTATCATCTGCATAGCAATGAATATTTCCAAGTGGAAGCATATCATTGATATGCAGAAAAAACAGCGTGGGGGACAGAACGGAACTCCTCGGATCGGCTTAAGATAATCCGAAACCATGAATTCAGGCTCGTCGCTCTTAAAGACGTTGCCAAACTTATGGCATCTGTCTTTACAGAGGAAGAAGAGTCAAAGGATGGGGTTGCGCAAGAGATCCTTATGCTGCTACTGGGAGAGGAAAACTTCAGCAGGCCCCTAAGATTAGATAAGATAATAGTAACGTAATACCTGGGTGCGTTCGATTACGAAACGCTTATATTTTGTTCTCGATCCGAAATCCGAAAATAAATTGTAAAACTCGTAAATCAATTTAAATTCAAATAACTGCTTTCCACATTTTAAAATAAACAATACTGCGCTCCGAATCACTCACATAGCTTACCCACATGTTTTGCAAAGCAAATAGCATTAGGGAAAGCGAAGCGAGGCGATTGAAAATATCTTAGTGAGTAAATATAAGGTTCGGAACAGCACACACGTAGTACACGGTTAAAACCAATCTAATTTTCGATCAGGGGCTCTATTTTTGATTCCTTCGCCTCGAGTCGAGCGCTTGCTTTCTACTGATTTTCGTTCGATATTTGACTTTACATATTTTTGAATCGCTCGACCGCAACGAGTGCCCTCACCCACTCGTTGCAGTCGAGTGACACAAAGTGATTGATAGAATAACCGTCAAAATCAATGCGTTTCATCAATGTCATGTTACTCGTCTGTTTGTCATTGGTAGTCTTTTCTATTAAAAAGCAAAGGTTTTTTTTAACAGCCAATAGAAACATGGATGTTACGTTCCATTACGGTTGTTACCGGTGTTCTCTAAATTCTGCGTGGAACGGATAACATCCAACATTTCGTATTATTTTGGCAGCACCGGAAACGAACGATTCAAAAATACGGAAAATCGACGTCATGCGAGCACAATGCCATAAGTGTGATTCAAAAATAGATCCCCTGATCATTTCTTTGCGTATCCGATTATGGCACTCACTTCAGCCACAAAATAATAAGACTGCAGAAAGTAAGCTTTAATACTCGTACCTACATACCGTTATAGATTGTCTATGTGAGCGTTGCTCGAGCGCGTTTGTATGAAGCTTACTTTTTTTTTACGGGTAAGCACAGTGTCTTGATCTCACCTGATGTTAAGTGACGATAAAGCCAGCGATGGAGGCGCTTTTCACCCGGGAACCTCAACTAGTAAGGCACTGACTATCTTATCTCTAGCTGCCGGAACACAACATTGCTAGAATCATTGATGTTATGGCGACATATTTAGATAAGATGGTGGTAGCTAGCCAGGCGGACAAACAAGCCCTACCACCAACGAAACCGAGTACACAAACATGTACCCCCCGCTGGGAATCGAACCATGGACCTCTGGGTCTAAACCGGTGGTCTTAACTACTAAACCACAAAAGTGGTTAACTGTAGTACTTCCGTTAGTATTTTCTTTACATCATTTTATTGTTTGTTGTGCCTAATAAATATTTCAAAAAAGAAAAAAACATTGCAACGAGGCGTTTTCCCTTCAAAATCAAAACCAGGGCTGATTATTCAGTGATTTTTATTTTTAACAATAAATATTGATTATTTTGACTTTAATTAAGTGTTTTATTTAGTATTCTGCTAGAAATTTTATTTAAATATATTTATACTACCTGTGGAAATTAAGATCCTTGGGGGAGGCATATGTTCAGTTAAGTAGTAAACTCTTCTGGTTGAAACGATGATGGTAGTATGTTCTGATTACAATTCGCTTGACATGCCTGAAACTAATTCATTGATGTACTATTTGTGGTTTTCTTCTGAAGCAATGTGCCGAACACGACAAATGTTCAACCTTGAAATATTACATTCGGTCACAGGAAACTTGCTCATAATTTTAGTGCGGTGGCTCGGTAGTACACGAGATACAGAAGTTATTCTTTAGATAACTTTTTTTCTTTTAGTTGATGGCTTCGTGCGATTAGCACATTTAGCCAGTGTCAAAGTAATTTTTCTTACAAGTAATTCATGAATATACAATATTTCCTTCTAGTATGATGATGATGAACGATAATAGAAATGAGAAGTGAGAAATGATATACCCCCCAACCCCTCGAGTATCTCAGTAAAGATGTGGGGGCTTTACTAATTCCTCGGCGGACTTCTTGAGAGAATTTGAAAAGTGAAGTTACTCTGTTTTGTTTAATTTGCTATCACTCATGCGCACTTACGAACACTCAACGGTTAACAATCCAACATAATTTCACATTAATATTCGACATAACACAAATTTTAGAAATTAAAACAAAACCGCAGACATGACTCTTCACTTTCCCGCCAAGAAGTCCCTTTAGATAACTTAAACACTATTTTGATACTGTATGATGATGATTTTGTACAGTTAGTTAAAGAAATGGAAGAAATATTCAGAAATTATTTTACCATAGAAAACTGTACTACCGGCAAATAGCCAAAACTATTTTTGATAATATGTCGGACCTTAAGTATGTACATCCATGTACACTACATGCTTTCCAATAATATATTTAAAAAAATTATGCTATAAATTAAATTCGAAAAAAAAGTTGGCTGGGGATTCTAAGTATAGAATCAATAACAGAACACGTTCCAGCTAGAATGTTTGTCTGTTTGTCTGTATATTTGACCGCGCATCACGTGAAAATGGCTCAGCGGATTTTTATGCAAACTTTGCACATAGACAGACCATGACCCGGACTAGGGCATAGAATACTTTTTATCCCGGTAACAGGTTTATATGGGATAGTGTAGTCTTCGCGAACGAAGTCGCGGGCGACAACTAGTATAAGTTATAAAGTTCAAAGTCTAATGACGAAATTTGACAGTTTGTGGTAGGTTGATGTGCAGGCGTGTGTACGACCTCATAACTGAATAGGGGGTCGTACGAGAGACAGGGGCACACGCCGTAATTTGCAACACGAACCAAATTCAATTTACAAGCCGCATGCTACTAATTTTTTAGTGTTTTTTAGTTTTGCAATTATTAAATTAGATAAAAAGGGGGTTCGCAGTCCTTTCAAAAGCACGTAGAGAAACGACTTCTTTCAAGCTTTTGAAAGAAACGATATCAGAGATATTGTCAAAGTACTAGGACCTCATAACTGAAAAGGAGGACGCTATAATTTGCATCAAAGCGAAAAAAAAACGTGACGTATGCCGCTAACTTTTGTTTTTCTAACTTTGCTATAACCTTCATTATAAAAAGGTTTCGTAATCCTAATAAAAAGCACAGAAACTATTTATTCCATAATTTTTCGAATAACATATTCAAAGAAAATGTCAAAGTACCAGAACCTTATAACTGAATAGGAGGCCGCACTAGAGACAGCAGGGCACACGCTGTGATTTGCACCAACACGAACCAAATTCAATGTACGTGCCGCATGCCACCCGCCTGCATATCGCCTGAAAGCACATTTCCCTAGCCGTCTAGCACAATGGCTTGATTGAATGCACCCGAAAATTAGCTTAGACTTCCATTGTTTTATTATGATTCATACCGGTTGTTATTAGCTTCCTCCTTTAGAAATTATTACGTCATTTATAAGTTATTGTTAAAAGCGGCTCGGTGGTGGCAGAGTGGCAGATTCCTTTAGTTAAAATTTCAGTTTGCGTAAAATATGTTTCGGATTTCTCGCTGATTTCATCCGGGATTGTGATCACCAACTGGCACTTGATAAGTAGGAACTTGGTATACAGCCATTATATATCAGTTGTAGCGATGACTTGATTTCAATGATGGAGGAGTTTGAAATGTTTGATGTGTAACATCTTTCCTCTCGCTTTCTTGCAATTTGTGGGAGTGATTTCGTGAAATGGGACGGAAGTGTGAAACAGGAAGTCGGGGAAGCGCGCAAGCGCGCGCCATTTTGTAAATTCTATAATCGATATTATGAACATGACATATTATTATTATATGTGAGATATTGTGTCATTTGACTATCAAAGGTCATTTTGATATGTCAAATGTCTTCTATAGGGGAAGTGAGAGGAATGAGTTTACTGCATTCTCTTTATGACTTGTAAAACAAAATACTTTACTTACTTACTTTACTTTAAAATACTTTAGACTTTATCATTATTTATTTTATAGTTATAAAATGATGTAATATATGATGTACCCATTTTTTCAGAATATAATGTTAAAATTGCTTATTACTAAGGTCAGATGTCAAATGTTACACATCTCATGCGACTACTGTAAGGCTCGCTTACATTTTTTTTTATATACCATCTCACCTGATGTTAAGTAAAGATGTGGCCTACTCAGTTATGGGGTAGTTATTTATACTCAACAGTAAATAAATTTATTATGATGTCAATTATTTAATTACTTTTATAAATTAATAAATGTTTATAATTATTATAAACATTTATTAATTTATATGAGGTCTTCAAGGAAAAAGGTATCATCATCTTCTAAACTATTAATAAAAAGGTAAAGTTTGTGACTATGTTTGTCTGTTTGTTTCTTTGCGGAGGGTAATCTCTGGAACTACTGGCCCTATCCCGCGCACGAAGTCGCGAGTGAAGTGCTAGTGTAATAATGAAATTAATAAATTTGTTTGAGGTATTTCTACTCATTTTCGTTTCAACACATTCAACATAATATCCCAAGTTGATAAAGCTGACTCACTAATCTAAAACCCCAATGTAAACGAATGTGAACGAACATACCCGACTAATTTAAATAATATTATTAATACGTACAAATCGCCATACAAACCGATACTTGTACACCTTGGACACCGCCTAAAACCTAATATGTCACACGTTCACAATTCTAAATTAATTAAAGTACCAGGCGCCCATAAATCAGTGAGCGGTATCAGATGTGGTGAAATTGAGCCAGTCAGCAATAATTCACGGTCACCCGTGCGATGTGATATACCCCCGAAGATATTTATAACCCCAATGGGAGGAACAGCTCCTTTCATCTCGTACTCTCCTGGTTTTTTGATGCTTTTATTGAATGAATTGAATACTATGCTCTTTCTTTATAAGGTTGTTTGTTGTTTTGAGCTAGCTATACATAGAAGCTAGAGCTAGGTATATAAGAATCAAAAGGAGTTTGTTAAAGCCAGACAAAATTCTAATTATAAATATAAAGTACTTAAGTAATTGAGATATGTCAAAGTCCATTTTGGTGACACTCTATTGGGTTGTGTCTTATCTTATCTTAGTGGGGCCTATCGAGTTTTCACTCTCCCAGTAGCATTTCGATAGAGATCTTTTGTGCAATGTTGAGGTGTAGGTAATTGGATTAGCAGAATCAGTACATAGAATATGGATTAATCAATCACACAGCTCCAATAGGTACCGAGCACTTCGATACCAGTAACGCGTTGCCAGTAATGCGTCACCAAATGGAGGTAATAAATCGCCTGTCGAAGGTTGGAGTGCACTGACAGTGGTAAGTACGAGTGTCGACATATACACATATATACACATATGTTTGTATGTCATATCTAATATGTCGCCTAACTTCAATGTTTGTAGCATAATCATTGTTGTGTTCCGATAAGATAGCCAGTGCCTCAGTAGTTGAGGATTCCCGGTGTAGTGCGCTTTCACCATTGGCCTTATCATCACTTAACATCTGGTGATATTAAAGGCCAAGTGCTTAACCGTAATATATTTAAAAAAAAATGGTAGCGAAGTCTTGATTTCAACGATGGAGTCCTTTGCCACAAAATTAGGAAATTGCAGTAGCTGCGCTCGGATTGTTGCGATCTGTGGCGAGATTCATCATCATCATCACCAGCTCATGCTGTGACCCACTGCTAGGGCACGAGACTTCCCATAGGGATGGGTAGGGAGAACGGGCCACAAACCACCACGCGAACTCAGTGCGGATTGGTGGATGTTAACGATGGCTAATGCCGCCGGGACCAGCGGCTTTACCTGCCTTCTGTTGCACACGAAGGAGCTCGACGTAATACATTTTTGAACACCCATCCCATGACCGGTCCTTGCGAAAATTAGTTAACTACAGCAATCGCAGAACGGAGCGCGTTTACCACTGCGCCATCGAGCTCTTCCGAATTTCGTGAATCACATATTGATGATTACAAAGAAATAGACCGATTCTACTGAAATGCCTTAGAATAACGTGTAGAACGTACTGAAGGGATGTCTAATGTTCGTGTGTACTGGGGCGAATAATTATAAGGCCGCTGCTGCAGTAATAGAGAAAGGAAAAAACAACGAAAGACTGATCAGGTACTAAGTGGTTTTTTGTGTAGGACTTCGCTAAGCAAAACAAACTAGTTACTAACTGTAATTACTAATGAGCATCTAGAATACACATACGTGTATGTGTTGTAGCACATTTTACATATAACTTAAGTATAATTAAGTTTGTTTTAAGGGCCCGACTTTTCAATCCATAGATAACTTTCTTTCTTTCTTTTATTTGATGGCTTCGTGCTATTAGCACATTTAGCCAGTGTCAAAGTAATTTTCTTACGAGTAATACATAAACATACATTAGTTCTTTCCAGTCTGACGATGACGAATGATAATAGAAATGAGAAGTAAGAAATGACATTATTATCTCAGTAAAGATGTGAAAATCTTGAGAGAATTAGAAAAGTGAAGTTGCACTGTTTTGTTTCATTTGCCAACACTCACGCACACTCACGAACAACTTAACGGTTAATAATCCACCATTATTTCACATTAATATTCGACATAACACAAATTTTAGAAAATAAAACAAAACCGCAGACATGACTCACTTTCCCGCCAGGAAGTCCTCCTATAGATAACTTTTATCCAACGAATAGCATTGTCATTGTGACATATTTTCTAAAGAAAATCTGTCATTATGTCAAAATTATTCAATGAATAAACTCTGATGATTGAAAAATCAGCCCTTAATGTTTCATAAAAAAAAGGTTTATTAGTAAAGTTATTTTTTGGAAAATAAAATCTTTTTTTTTTGTTAGTGAGGTATCTCCAGAAAGTTCATAGTTACTCTCTCATCACCATATTTTTGTGTCAAGGCGCTTCAAGGTAGTGAGGGCCTGATGACCTTATTGTCTAATTTTAACCTTGAACACCATACCATTCAAAGGTATTTACGCTTCTCATATTGTATAGACGATTCCAAATATATGTCGAATTGACGATGTCGTACATTCAACATCATTCAAAAAAGTTTCACGATTGCAATCACTGACACTTGTGAATTACTTTGAAGTTCTTGAATAGCTTTTCAATGTCAAACTGAAAGGTATTACGATAGGCATTAGTTAGTCAATATGCCATATGAAATCGCACCTATCTTCTTAAGCATCGGTCTCACATAAATTTAATTTGTATTATATTTTAAAGTTTGTTATTATGATGTGTAAGTTTGTGATGAGAAACAAATGCATTATTATTATTATTAGAATGCCACAGCACTGATATTGTAATGGCCCGTGCTTATAGCCCCTAAAAATTGTGATCATGCCTGGAAAGCGCCACATCGTTGTAATACAGAAATGTTTTGTTACAAAGGAAAATTGCAAAGTGATATACATTGTTCTTGGTTGTCAACTTCATGGTCCCCAACAACACACAAGCCAAAACATGTCATGGTTGAACAAAAATAATGTATTAAAATATTTTTTGTTGTTTGGTATGGCAAAGCAAATCTATGTAGATATGGTTTTGCAGTGTTGCAATACCATAGCTTGGAGAGGCTTATGCCCAGCAGTGGACTAGCATAGGCTGATGATGATGATGGTGGCTAGGTTTCGGGATACACATATACCAAACATCCCGTGTATTTCATGTTCTCTATGACCCATTATATGTTGAAATAAATTACCAACCAATATTATATTGTCCCAGCTAAGCTGTATGATCCGACCACGTCTGCATCAGTATTCATAACAATATTCTTGTACCATTAATAATACAACAGTCCCATACAGTAAATCACTTGAATTGGAATGAGGAAAGTTTTGGAATAACCCATGTGTTGAAGCTTGTGGATTTTGAGAGCGGGATTTATTTTAAATTTATTAAATATTAGTTGTCGCCTATTGGTCAAAATTCGACTGTTGGTAATTAATTATTTTTCTAACTTTAATACAAGTTTCTTTATCAAAGAGTATGTTTCGGCAGTAGGGCTTGTACCCACTTTGTGACATTACGTTTGAAAAAAATTATTACATTAAATTTAATGAAAAAAAAAAACATGTTTGTTTATATAACACAAAAGCTGAACACCTCCAACAAAACATTCAAGAAAGCAGACACTTGCCCGAACAAATGGACCGGTGAAAAGCGGGTGTACACAGTTTTTCTTTACGTATTAATATTATACGAAGTTTGCTCAATTTGTGTACAAGAGTAAATTTAGCTTATTACCCGTACCTTTATCCTTCGCTGTTTATTACGGGTATGGTGGGCTTGGACACATTGCAGCTTAGACGGAAGTTGCAACTGTTAATTCACTATTGTCTACTTCTGTGGAATGAAGTGGATAATCCGATGGCTGCTGAGCGTATAGGACTGTACGTTCCGCAAAATTATACGCGAGGTGATGGTCGGCGACGGCACCAGTTGTTCGCTTCTCTAAAGCGACGCAAGTGCTACGGTGCAACTGTTCAACAGCTCGTGCAATGCTCTTCCTAAATTTGTTTTTAAATCAATTCTATGATGCTGAGATATTCGCAGACACTTTGCCTAGACTTTGACAGCGAGGGTTGGCAGAAGTTAGATTGCACGGCTAGTAGCTACGGCTGCCCGTAGGATGCGTCAAATTCATTTGTATTTGCAATTCTAAACTAATCTACATTAATCAATCTGTTATCTCATCTGTGCGACTGACTCGTGCCGAAAGCGTGACGTCTCAAATGACGTCATAGCTTCGGAAGCGACAGGCAAGCTCCGAGCCACAAAATAAACAGGTATAGAAGGCAGGCTCTAGCCAACAGCGGTTTTTAATACCTACGCCTGACAGACGCTTAACATTATGTTGTTATTTGTAAAATTACAGAATTTGGAATTAAAGCATTTTAAATACTATTTTAACTCAAAAGTTCATATATATTGCAAACAAATAAAATACTGTTCATATGAATGTCGTCACTCATTGTAACAAAGCGCGCGTGGTATCCAAGCGAGTCCTCGACTGACTCACGCACGACTGGCGTTCGCCCGAGTATGGCCGAGATCGCCGTAAAAATGCGTCTATATCGCTTGCTTGTATAGAGGCTGTCTTCTAGTTGCCTAGTGCGAGTTTCAATTGCCATTCCGTTAACAAAAACAAACATTTGTAGGGCATAGAAGCAGCGCTTCCTGCTGGAAAACGATGAAAGTTAAAATGTTGCCATACAAATTCTCGTTTTCGACGTGATCGAATGGTAAATGAAACTCTCACTATGGCAACCTGTAGCTGTTTATTATACGCCTGGCTGACTCACACACGACTAGTGTTCTCCCGGTTATAGCCAAGATCACTATACGAATTCGTCTATATCTACATGCGCCTGTATAGCTCGTTTGTACCGAGCCCTTCTGTACGCTTCTGTATTTTGTGGCCGACCGCCCCCAATGATTGAGTGAAAGGCTTCGACCCTATTCATAGGGCGCTCTCAATGGCACACTTTTCTGTTGATTAAACGAAACGAGATGCAATTAACGCGAAATTGTTGATGTTTTTAACCTCTTTAATTGAACTTGCGTTATGATTCTATTTTAAAATGTAATTTGGTGCTTTATTTATAAAAAACAATAAAAAATAAAAATACCAATAATAATAATAACAAATTCATAAATAAAAAACCTCAACTAAAAATGTAATTGATTTTTATAGTAGGTACTACACGACTGTTATTCAATTTAAATTGACCTACCCTACATTAATTGTATTCTCATGAGAACGGGGTCCGTACGGATTGATACAGAATCGGGTTCTTCAACAATGAATGGCGTGAATAGTTTTTATTTATTTATTAATTTAGGTCCATTTACTGTTTATGTATCACATTTCATCTTCAAAAACTATGATATGTATACTGATTGACTTTTTTATCACCGTACAAACCTTCTGATATGACTTCCGTGATACAAACGAACAACTGTTACTATAGAACCAACTCTAACTCGAAAATAAAGTTCAGCTTGTTCATACAAAACATCAATATTCATTCGACCAAAATGTATAAAACAATACGCGGTCCTAGTACGGATTGGTGGTTACAAACGAATACTAATCCAGTGGGGACCAACGGCTCTGTAACGTTTAGCTACGTCAATGTCAATGTATATGTAATAGTCAGATTGAGTGTCCCAAGGGGTAAAAGGTGTTGTCAAAATTAAACTCCCAATTTACTAGATTGGTCTCTAATTGAACACTAACTGTAATTACGTATGCATTCGGCAAGTTTGGCCTAATGTCATTGTACAAAAAGTAGGTCGCGACCAAAGTGTAATATTGAATAGCGCCTACGTGATAGAAAAACTATGAACAAATCAAAAACCTAATTAACTTAAATCATGTACGTAACTCGTACAGGCTCTACGTGCCTTCCGAAGCACGGAGTGCTGAATAAAATGCTTAACTTCAGCAGACCGGCAGGATTAACACCGAAAAAAGCAACCAGTCGCTAATTGCACAATAGCAACGGGACTGCTGCTAGTTGGGGTTGCTACAAACGGTCGGCTTGTTTTAGAGCCGTCATGCATTAGTTCATCATTCGTTATGGCGCTATCGTAGAGTTCTACGTTCCGTAATACGAAATATGTGGTTTGGAAGCGATAAATTGCAAATTGTTACAATTGCGATTGTCACTTAGAGATCGGTAATGTTAACCACTGCGCCATCGAGCTCCTCAAAACAGTCCACCACGTCCACACGTTTTATGATCGCAACACGTGTTTATTTTCAGTTGCCAGTACCCATTTCTGTAGAGTTAGCGAAAAATGGCTCTTGTATCCCGTTACAGTTTTATCTTGCTTACTGGCCTTGGCCACAAAATACCGAGACTGCAGAAGGTTAGCTTCATACAGACGCGCTCGAGCAACGCACACATAGACAACCTCTCGCGGACACGGAATCTCGCCACAGGCGGCGCTCGGACTGTCCCGAGATCCGTGTCCGCGAGAGGGTCTATCGCCCGTGTTTAAAAACGAGTCAAAGCTTTAACTTAAGCTTAAGTAACAACTTTTATTCTTTAGTAAAGAATAGAAGAGTTAGAAGAAGTTAGAAGCGTCAAAAGTGAGAATTCTTAACCTAGAAATAGTCACCAATATCTTTACTCAAGCAATCTAGATTTATAAAATGTGTTTTTTTTGTTTTGTTTTTATTTAATTTTAACGCAAACTTTGTTGCGATACAAATTACAAAAACACAAAAATTATATAGAAACAAAACAAAAAAAAAAAGAAAACATTATATAAATAGCTTGCCTACTTCTTAACTGATCTTTAGTATTTGTAAAAATATTATGATCGGGTGTTAATGACGGTAGTTGTTGACATTGAATGGGTGCCTTTGGCTTTCAAAGTAAAAAGTAAATAGTGTTGAATAATTTCGCTGGTTGGTGGCTGGTTAGAACCACGATAGCTCAATTGGAAGAGCACCTGACCCGGTATGTCAGAAGGGTGCAGGTTCAAATCCTGCTCGTGGAAATTTTTTCAACATTTGTGTTTTTGCAATCTAGATTTCTCTAAGAATTTATAGTGATAAGCTTTTTTTTTGAATGGTAAAAAAGGCAAACGAGCAGGCGGGTCACCTGATGGAAAGTAATCACCGCCGCCCATGGACACCCGCAAAACCAAAGTAATCGCAGATGCGTTGCCGGCCTTGAGGAAGGATTTGGATTGCCTCTGACAAACTGGTAAGTATAAATATAAAATATACTACTATAAATATACTATATATACTAATATATATACTACTACTTATCTACAAGTAAGTAATGAACGTTACTTGTTTATGAAATGAAATTTTCTTGGTGACGTTTCTAAGAAAAAGTAATAACTAAACGAAGAAACGGTTTGATTATAAATCGGGTGTATGTGTACGCCTGGATGAGAGTAGCCGCGGACGTGTAGGCTGATGATGATGATGATGATGTATACGTTGCTCGAGCGCGGTATGTATACTCCCAGCCCGATCCTCTGAATGACACTACACATTTACAAAACACACTGAACATGCGCACTAGTTTTAGGCCCAAGACACCGTACTCGTAAAACAAGGGAACGACGAGCCGGTTCACACGCGCTCTACACCAGGTACAGACATGTACCTGGGTGCTGCACCCCACCACCACGGCCCGGTCAGCCCGGGCCAAGGTCCGAGCCTTTAGAGGCGTCCTCGGGTTGTTCCACTCCCTGATCCGATTCGAACCCCTCGGCGAGTCTAGTGCGTGATGCCGTTCCCTCAAGAAAACCTCCGAAGGTGCTTCGTTTCGCACGGCTTGAGGAACCATTTAAGTTTCTCGCCGCCCCCAAAAAAGCCCGGTGAAGCTGAAAATGCCGTCTGAGGCTATAAGCAAACTCTCTCCAAAAAAAGGCGGCCTTCTGTGGATCTGTTTCTATTGTGCCTGGAGTGAGGTCAGGGCCGGCTCCATTACTAAACTTTATTACAACTGCCATTGTTTTGCGAGTGTCCTTTGGTTCACTTGTCTGGTTATGCGTAAACTCGAAATGGTTCAATGGATTGGTCGTAAAAGTAAATTGAATGATTTTTTTTTCTAATTACATTATTCTGATTCCGGCCACTAATGACGTAAAACAAACCATTTTAAGAGAAATAAATAGGTAATAAAAAAAATAATTACTGCCTTTTTTCTGAATATTGAAATGAAGATATATGGCTCGTTGTGACCAAAGACCCTCCATAGGTCAGAATATAAACTGCCTTAAACCAACTTCCGCAACTCAGTTACCTAGATACGCTTGTTAACACAGACCAAATAGGACTGTGATTGTTAACATGTTTTGGTTGTCACTTGAGAAATATAATATTATTATGGTGATGAATGAATAACGTGTTTACCTTCTACTAAGTATTTAATATAAACGCTAATAATTATAAAATGTGTATAAATTATTTACTGGTCTAAAATGGTCAAGCCTAATCTAAGCAATACAAAGCATCATGTCTTAAGGTTAAAAATATTTTTACAAGTACCTACTTAACTTATCTAAGTTTCCTAAAGTCCTCATAGTGTAACTCACCAGTTTACCGTCCAACTTAGATGTTTCCAAGCTCCGGAAACTATCAAGTTATATTATGGTTAAACATGCTGGAGTGAAGAGCTACCGTAAGAACTTCACAATGAACTACTACACTAAAGTACTGTAGTGGTACTGTATGACTTTGTGGAAATTTAAACTTTTACGTGATGTAAAATAATTTTTTTTTACATGTTGTGGTTATCTTCTATATTTTTTGTGTTAATTTGTAATGGAAATGGGCATTTTCTAATATTTCTGACGCTGTTAGGGAGAAAAGAGCTGGACACTTGCCGAGTTTCTTGCCGGTTCTTCACAGTACAAAATCTCCCGCCCAGAGTAGACTTACGAACCGATGGCATAGTGACATTCACAAGAGCTACTTGTAGTCTTAACTGAATAAATTATTTTGAATTTTGAATTTTTTTATTCGTTATTTCATGTCGATGTACCGTAAAGTCGTCTACCTTTCTTTCTCTTTCTCTCTGTTTCCATATCCCTCTGTGTGTGTGTGCGTGTGTGCATGTGAGAGCATGCGTGCGTGCATGCGTGCGTGCATGCGTGCGTGCATGGATTTTTCCACCTTCAGAAATTGCCGCATTTGCTGACCATAAGTTGCTGCTCAACTAGCATTTCATTGCTAACAAAAATACGAATACTTTGCTGACCGTTTAAATAACACCCTTAGTATAATATAATAATATGTATTATATTATATCACGGCACAGTTTAGGTTTCCAAACTAAGTTTTGCACTGTCCGATAAAGTTTGAGCTCCAGAGGCAGCACATTGGTTTCAAAACTTATGAGATAAATGTCCAAACCTGCCCAAGAACAGTTTGAGAAGCAACTTTATCAATTGTTCACACTATACCTATATTTTGGTGTGCATGTGTAGCATATCTGTGTTTTTTTTTGGAGAGAGATTGCTGATTGCCTCAGACGGCATTTTCAGCTTCACCGGGCTTTTTTGGGGGCGGCGAGGAACGTAAAGGGTCCCTCAAGCCGTGTGAAACGAATCACCTTCGGAGGTTTTCTAGAGGGAACGGCATCGCGCACTAGTGCGCGTCCCCGTGCCCTACTAGATTCTCCGAAGGGTTCGGATCGGATCGGGGAGCGGAACGTAGTGGGCAGTTGCCTTTTGAGGGTCAAAAGGGTCCTACCTGATGAATAAATTCAAGCTTCGATTGCAAAAAAAATTCATCTTTTTCGAAATTTATATATAGTGACGCCTCGGCGGCTCAGTGGCAATGCAAGCCGAAGGTCCCGGGTTGAGCTCCCTGGTCGGGCAAAGTGTGTTTCGGAGTTTTCTATGCATAGCCCGGGTTTTGGAAGGCACGTAAAGCCGTTGGTGCCGGCTGCAGTAGCAGCCGTTAACAACCAGCAATCCGCACTGGGCTCGCGTGGTGGTTTATGGCCCGTTCGCCCTATCCATCCATAGGGAAGGCTCGTACCCCAGCAGTAGGGAAATAAAATGAGCTGATGACGCAGAAGATGATAGCTCGGGTTTGTGATTAGTAACCCGCATTTGGCAAGGGTGGTGATTAAACCATTACCCATCAATTGTAATGAGGCTTTTGCCCTGCAGTATAGTTATAGGCTATTTACTACTGCTATATACAGGGTGTCCCAAAATTAGCACGTCGCACTGACACCGGGTTAGGTGGGCCTCAGATGCGTCGAATAAGCCTAACTTGTCCTATTGAACCCGAGTAAATGATTAATTTTCACGCGTGATTCGTCATAAACAACTGACATTTTCCAACAGCGTTATAACGCGTTTCTCTCACACACTTTTACTGGCAAAACTCGAATAGCGACTGTGATATTAAAAAAGTTTGAGGTTTGATGGCAGGCTCGGCGCGTCTACTTTGTAGCACTTACGCCTGTACATGAGACTAGCACAAACAGTCTAATGTCCTCAATAGACTTTGAACTTTACGTGTACGGCAATATGGTTGAACGTTTATTGATGAAGTTTGACAGTTTGGGACAGATATGCTGGTGTCTGTACGTGCGTGACTTCTTTCTCTGGTTATTGATCAAAGGTGTATGTCGACAACAATCTTGATACTTTGTTATTAAAACGGCATGATGGCTGAGCGGCTAGATCCAATATTAGGAGGTTTTAGGTTCAATTCCCAGGTCGGGACAAGTGTGTTTTGCATTTTTTGATGAATAAGTCGAAGCCATAGGCAACATTCTTTATTCAAACAAACTTAAGAAAAGTGCTTTTCAATCGTCCGAATATTTTTTTTCCAACTTCCCATTCAGAACGTCTATAGCGGGTTTTATTTGGTAAGCGTTGTGATTAAGCCAATACCTTTAAATTTTAGCGATGATTTGATTTCAATGTTGGAAGGCTTTGTCCAGCCGTGGGACAGTATAAAAGCTATATACAGGCTAATACAAGGCGATATACAGGGTCAAAACTTCTATCATCACCAGCTTATTTTATGCTCTGCAGGGACACAAATAATACCTATATTAACTATATAATCCAATATGTTATAAAAATACATATATTAAATTATTATTAAAAATTAAATTATATTATGAATTAAATTGTATAATAAAGCAATAAATTGTATTAAATTATAATAAGATCGCCAAACGTAATCACAAATCAACATATCGCATAGTTAAGTATTCCTCTACAGTGTAAAAACATTTATTTATCAAAAACTTTTTTAATTTTGTATTAAAAACTTTTTAGTTTGATTCAGTTTGTAGTTCGATCGATAATTTATTATATATTTTTACAGCCATATGATGTGGGCTATGATTTAGTATTTATATTCGTGAGGGTGGCAAATATATTATTATATATATATATATATTCTATTTCTTCCAACCCTTCAAACAAAAACCCTTCAAAAATATTATGTTAATGAGCTTGAAAACCCACGCTTTCCCTTTTTATTATCTTTTTAGTAAACTACCCGCAATAATCTTGAAAAAATATATCTTGATACTAGCAAGAATTTAAGAAAACAATTTCTTACAACCGTTTTCATGACACTGGAACATGAATATTCATAATTTCTTGTCTTCATTTCGCAATTAAGGATGTTCCTTGAGGAATTCGATGGCGCAGTGGTTAAAGCTCCGAGTCTGCGATTGCTTAAGCTAAGCAGCATTCAGAATCGTCATCCGGTCAACGGATGGGTTACCAGAAATGTGACACCAGGTATGAAATGCTCGTGCCCCAGCGGTGGGGACATAAAATGAGCTGATGATGGTGATGATGAAACTAAATTAAATAAATAAAAAAATAAATAAAATTTCCCTACACTCTTGGGTGTGAGTGTAGGGAAATTTTATTTATTTTTTAGCCCAAGAGAAGCTTCGTTATGAAACTAGACAATGAATAAACATACTTAAAATACTTAAATACACACTTATTATACATAGAAAACACCCAGACCCGAGACAATTTAGAAAAACAATCATTTCTAAATTGACCCGACCGGGGATCGAACCCGGGACCTCAGAGATGGCGACACCATGAAAACCGGCGTGCAAACCACTCGACCAAGGAGGCGTCAATTAAACAAATTTTATTCACCATTTGAAAAATATTACACTCATTTGCTTGGAAAACCCACGCATTTTTATTGCCAAATCTATTTGAGTAAACTACCCAGCAGCAATATAAGGATACCCCTGCACTGAGTTTTTATGAGACTGAAACATGAATATTCATAATTCTCTACTTTACTTACTTTATAATAATTGGAGAGAACTTCTCTCTAAACGCGCATTAACTCAAGATGCCGTAGGTAATAGGTAACTAACTTGTTCTAACTTGTTTAGTTTATAGGACTTTCCAGTTATGGTGTGTAAATCTATAGTTTTAAATATTTTTTGTACACAGAAGCTGTTACATTTTTCTGGATGGTGTGCGGACTTACTAACCGATGCCAAGCCAAAAAATTTTCAAATTTCAGTAATTTTTTTTTTTATTCTTATATTATAAACTTGAGAAAAGTGCTTTTGAATCGTCCATAATTTTTTAACGTAACTAATCATAATAAACTTTAGTTATCTTAATTTTTTTTTTCTTTAATGTAGTTAGTTATGTTATGTTTCTTGTAAGTAAGTATAAAAATATTAAATAAATAAATTTAAATATTATAAACTTAACAATATTTACAAAAATAAAAAATGCCGAAAAAATGCCGATGGCATAGTTACTATTTATTCTAAACTGATTAATTGATTTTCACTTTTTTTTATTTACCCTTTTATGCCGTCAAGCAGGGTTGTTTTGTATTGCTGTGTTGTTAAACCCTTCTTCAATGCAAACAAAAGGAAACACTAATTAGGATAACCCATGTTGCCGACAATGAGGCCAGCCGCACTATGGAGGAGTTTTCGTAAGAGTTACGAACACGTACAAATACGCACGATACATCCCGAACAGTGCACACGCGTATAGTTCCGGCATCCCAAATCAATCCCAACTTGTTTGGACTTTTCATGAGTTTGAACGAATAAATGTGAGTCAGGTCACGTGATGTATAACTATACAATATGTAAAAAATCCGTAAAAGTGTTATTAGAAATGACAAAACTTAAATGGCAATACTTTTGTCGGCACTTCGGTAGGTAGGACCTATGGCGCCGCCGCTATGGGTTACATGACGTTTATAAAATTAGCTAGATATTAATTGCGTAATTTGAGCAATTTCGGTAGAAAAAACTTGCGTTTCAAATTACGATAACTCTTTTATTTTCATGAATAATATTTTATTATCATTATTATTTTTGCTATTGTTATGTGTATATCTATGTACCCCTTTGCGGTCGGACAGGGTTTTTTTATTACATATTGTATATAACTGAGTAAAAAGCAACCACTGTGCGCGTTCAAGCCGTACGTTCAACGTCGTATGATCCATCATCATCACCATCATCATCATCATCACCATCACCGTCATCATCATCATCATCACTGCTGGACATACGCCTCGCCAAGTGCACGCCACTGAGCATGATCCGTAGCTATGTTTATCTAAGTACTTACGTGTATTCGTACGAAGACAAACGCATCCAAAGTGCGGCTGGCCTGATGTTTTATAATATTTATTACAAGCGGCCCGTCCCGGCTTCACGCGGGTGGACATTTCTTTTTTTTTTAATATACCCTATGTTACTCAGTGCTAATGTAGAATTGTAATGGTGAAAGAGTTTTTTAAATCGGACCAGTAGTTTTTGAGTTTATTCGTTACAAACATACAAAAATACAAAGCTTTCCTCTTTATAATATTAGTAGGATTGTGCTTTTATGTCCTATAAATTCACTTGTTACTTAAATATATTAAAAGTGGTGCACTCTCTTAGCTCTTAGATAATGTCAACATATACCCAACATCTTATACCAGGGCAAGGCCCCAGAAATAACCAGAACGTTTCAAACAGAAAGGTGTACGTGACGGGCGTCGTAATGTCGTTTCAGGCCCTCTTCATGTCTCGGTGTTAGAGTCGAAACTGGCGTGGCACGTCCCCAATGGCTGTGATACAATGCGATGATAATATTGATGTGAAATGTAACTCACTTTCTTAAGAACAATTTTTTTTATGATTTATAAAAAGTGTAGTAAATCATTGGGGATATAAAAAGCTGGTCAAGCGGATGTTGGATTTGTTTATGGAGGATCTTTACCGAGTAAGGTTTTTCTGATTTTCTTTTTCATTTATTGATATTACAAAAAAACAAAAATGTTGAAAAAATTTCCACGAGCAGGATTTGAACCTGACATACCGGGTCAGGTGCTCTTCCAATTGAGCTATCGTGGTTCTAACCAGCCCGCCGAAATTATTCAACACCATTTACTTTTTTACATTGAAAGCCAAAGGCGCCTATTCAATGTCAACAACTACCGTCATTAACATTTTTGTAATTTGTTTCGCAACATAGTTTGCGTTAAATTTATATAAACAAAAACAAAAATATTTATTGATATATAATGGCTCGATCAGCATCGCTCGCAGGACTGATGGACGCTGGGGCGGAACAGTTCACGAGTGGCAACCGCGTACCGAAGAACGCAGGGTGGGCAGGCCTTAAATAATGAATAAATATACAAAATAATTATATACCTAGTTAAACATCCCTATTTTAAGTACATACTTATCTTGCTCAGCGTTAATCGATCTCAACCTTTTTCGACCTTTGAGCCGAAATATCTATAATGAATATCTTCATATCTGTTGGCCGCATGTGGTTCATAAATCACCCTTATCTACTTAAACTATAAATGGTTATGGTTATTATATATCTATACATATAGTATATAATATATCCTTTGGCTTACAAAGTAAAAGTAGATAGTGTGACAGAATCACGATAGCATAAACGTTGTGCAACCGACCCGGTATGTCATGGGGTGCTGGTTCGAATCCAGTTCGTGGAAAATTTATAAACACTTTTTCAAACTATAAATGGGTTTTTTGGAGACAATTTTTGGAGCTAGCGGTACTGAGCCATCTCATGAACCGTGCTGATAGTTAGACAGTTGAAATTTTCACAGATAATGTATTTATGTTGCCGCTATAACAACAAATACTAAAAAACAGAATAAAATAAATATTTAAGGGGGCTCACAATAGACATGATTTTTTGCCGTTTTTATAGATAATGGTACGGAACCCTACACTGCGCGTGGCCCGACACGCACTTGGCCAGTTTTTATAGTTCGGATCGCTATTGACCACAGCTAGTGAAGCAGGATTGAGCCTTACAGCCATCCTCACGTTGCCGACCCCCAACCCCCAAGTTGCTTGCTCACACCTTGGTTAAAGGACCCTAATGTAGCAGGAAGGAGGAAATACGTATTTTGGGCGGTTTATTAAACATACCGCCGACTATTGTACAGGGTGTTTGGTAATACCTATATAATCCCGAATATGGCAGATAGGGCACAGGTTGTAGAACCCTGGAAAATTATAAACATACCTGAAAAGCGCCAAGCTGATATGGCGGAGATATTAAGGTTGTATATTACTAAGTAAAATTGTAAAGTGACAACCCTAAGTTCTGCTATACTTGGTTGCATGGCTATGTTTCGGGATTATACACATTTTACCAAACACCCTGTATAAGTATGTTTGTTGGTTTGTCCTTACAACTGGTCTTAAATTACTTTTTAATCACATAACACATCAGTCACCCGGCCAAGTGACGAAACGTTAGTGCCTTCACGAGTTTTCCTTACCCACTTTTGAATCGAGTTAAAGTTATAAGGGTGCCATGTGCGAGTTTCATACGCCATTCGATCACGTTAACGAAATCGAAAACTTGTTTTTTTTTTACATTTACGGGTAAGCACAGTGCCTTGATCTCACCTGATGTTAAGTATGATAAGGCCAATGATGGAAGCGCACTTCACCCGAGGTCCTCAACTAGTGAGGTACTGGCTATCTTATCTCTAGCTGCCGGAACACACCAATGCTACAAACATTGATGTAATGGCGATATATTTAGATAAGATGGTGGTAGCTAGCCAGGCGGACAAACAAGCCCTACCACCAACCAAACCGAGTACACAAACATTTGCCCCCCCGCTGGGAATCGAACTCGGGACCTCTAGGTCTAAACCGGTGGTCTAAGCCACTAGACCACAGCGGCGGTTGAATTGTATGTAAAAGATTAAAATACTAAATGCATATTTACATATCAGTTCGAATAATGGGGGTTTGGTCACAGCGTTGCATGGTCTATTATTTCAAGGTCTTATTATTCTATTCCGAAACATAGGCAATGCTTCTTTTTGCTCGCGTAATGACTAATGACAGAATGTGTGTTTGATGTTGCATAAGACAACATCACATACATTGTTCTGATCTCATGGTAAGTAGCTAAAGCACTGGATTAATGGAAATCAGAAACAACGACGGTACCACAACCACCCAGACCCGACACAATATCGAAAAGATCTCATTAGCTTCAGCGGTTTCGACTCGGCAATGATGAATCAGTCAGTCAGGACAAGTCATTATTATGTATCTTTGTATATATATAAATCGTCTGTGCGTGTGTATGAAATTGAACTCCTTCTAAACGGCCGGACCGATTTGGATGAAATATTTTGTGTGTGTTCCAGTGGATTCGAGAACGGTTTAGATTTACAATTGGACCCGGTTGGTGACGCTGCTATGGGGGTAACATCATGGGATACGGGTGTTCTTAAGCGGACGAATGATTTGTTTGTTTTGTTGTCATGAAAACTGTCAAAGCGGTACGAAGTCCGCCGAAGTCAGCAGCTAGTGTAGATATACACAGTCAGGTCATAAGTATTGTCACACAGTAAAAACTTTTCTTTTAGAATGCTGGCCACAAAAAAGTTTAATGAATTCGAATTTCGAATTGTTCATGAAAATAAAAATGTATACTTTTTAGAATTTTACTCATTTTTAAATATGGAGTGGACGCTTAAAGAAGACCGTGTTGCAGTTATTGCGTTGCATCGTTGCGGTTACGCGCCAATTCAAATTTTTGACGTACTGAAAAATTTGAATTTCACCAAAAGATTCGTTTATGGTACCATCAAACGATACAATGAAGACTAGTGTAGTGTAGGTCAAGAAGTGGTCGCCCTCGGTCTGTTAGGACTCCAGCAGTGATAAAAGCTGTGAAGGCGCGAATTCAAAGAAATCCCAAACGTAAGCAGAAACTGTCGGCCCTTCAGATGGGGTTAAGCAGAACCACGGTGAAAAGGGTGTTAAATGAAAACTTAGGGCTTCGGGCATATCGAAGAAAAACAGGACATCGTTTGAATGCTCGTCTAATGGACCTGAGACTGAAGAGATGCCGCGCTTTGTTGAAGCGGTACGCGGGAAAAAAATCTCGGGAAATTCTTTTTTAGGATGAAAAAAATTTTACCGTAGAAGAGAGCTACAACAATCAAAATGATAAGGTGTTGCATACACTAAGGTGTACCACACTTAAGGTGTACTTATAATTACCACATTCACCACAGTAGTGAAGAAGCGAGCAACCGTATTCCGCGTGTCCAACGAGGTCATTTTCCATCCTCGCTCATGGTATGGTTGGGAGTTTCTTATTGGGGCTTAACAGAGGTACATTTTTGTGAGAAAGGTGTAAAAACGAATGCAGTTGTATCAAAATACAGTCCTGACGAACCTTGTGAAACTTGTTTCTCATACCATGTTCAATAACAGGCACTGGGTATTCCAACAAGATTCGGCGCCAGCTCATAGAGCGAAGAGCACACAAGACTGGCTGGCGGCGCGTGAAATCGACTTCATCCGGCTCGAAGACTGGCCCTCCTCCAGTCCAGATTTGGGTCCGTTAGATTACAAGATATGGCAACACTTGGAGGAAAAGGCGTGCTCAAAGCCTCACCCTCAGCCTCAGCCAATTTGGAGTCACTCAAGACATCCTTGATTAAGGCAGCCGCCGATATATATATAATATTTATAATATAGCTGGATGCGAGCAGCACAAAACCGGTCGTTGTTAACAAAATATTAAACATTTTTTCACTAACTTACTTTACATGTAAAAAGAAAGTAACATCATGGTTAAAATTACAAAGTTACGAAAGTATTGAAAAACTTTTATCCAACAACTAATTTATATTATATATGTAAATTATATAATTATACATATGTATATAGATTGAAGTAATCAATTGTATAAATAAATACTAACATAACTCAAAAAGAAAGTAGAAGGGAAAGCATTAAATTATTTGAACACAACACAGAAACATGCAAAATATCCCACATAAATTTTACTAAATATACATCAAATATACACTATTTTCAAATCATTGAACCTCTAACATGTAAGACCCTACCTATGTACTTAACTACAAAACAAAAATATGATTGTACAGTAAAGAGAGGGGTCTCTTCTAAAACAGGTTTTTTCAAACTTAACAGAAGAGACCCACACATTTGTAAAAAACTACCTGTAGTTAATAATAAAAAATTTTGAATTTTGAATTTGAATTTGAATTTTTTTGAATGTATTCAATTCAACAGACTAATCTAATAAAGTAAAGCTTCCAAGTTGTGGAGATCCTTGGGGGAGGCCTTTGTCCAGCAGTGGACGTCATTTGGCCGAGATGATGATGATGATGATGATATTATGAAGTAGATAAAAATTATCCTAAAAGGATTGTTAAAATTATAAAATTAAATTTTCTTCTATTTTACATAACAATATTTAATTTTAAAATGTTTTATTTCGAAAGCCCTTAAAAGGGAAACACCGAACGCCATTAACCTCCAAGTGAATAACCTCACGTTCGCGTATTCCGGCCCTAATTCTCATTACCCTCCACTCCAGCTCATTAAAAAGGGACTGTATCTCAATAAAAACAGAGATCATTTTAGTATTCCGCGTGAATCTACAATGAGATCGTATACTTTGACACATTTCGCTGTATAAGGGTTTAAATGGTTCGTTGGATTAGCCCTAAGACGACTGTGGATTAGTTAGTGCACTAAGGTCATTAAAGAATTGAAATTAAGTACATAAATGTACTTATCGAAACTGTTTAACCAATAACTTCTTTTTAATGCAATTTGTGGTAAACGGTTCTGGTGGCACAGTCATGTATTTTTTACAAGCTTTTATTTAGCTTACAGTGTATGTACGAGTATGTAATTTGTTCGGGTGGAATCTTGCAACTCAATTTTGAAGCTGATATGTTATACCGATTGACCTGAATTTTTGTATACATGTTCAGTTTGGATGACAATGCATGGTTAACTGTGTGACGTCATTCTAAATCCAACATGGCGGCATAGCCAAGATGGCGGACTAATTATTTTTAATGCATTCCTACAATATGGGTATCAAATGAAAGGGCTTGCTGAGAATAACTCGAAAAATAAAGTGACGTCACTCTAAATACATGGCGGACTTCTAAAGCTTGAAACTCAATTTTGAAGCAGATAGGTATCTTAAACTGATTGAGCTGAAATTTTGTATACACGTTCAGTTTGGATGACAATGCATGGTTAACTGTGTGACGTCACTCTAAATCCAACATGGCGGACTTCTAAAGCTTGAAACTCAATTTTGAAGGGGATAGGTATCTTAAACCGATTGAGCTGAAATTTTGTATACACGTTCAGTTTTAATGACAATGCATGGTTAACTGTGTGACGTCATTCTAAATCCAACATGGCAAGTAAATTAAATAACTTGATGTGATTGATTTTAACTATTAATATGTTCAATCTAAGTAAATACCAGTACGTTGCGTTCTTTAAAGTCGCCGCCCCAAAACAAGCCCGGTGAAGCTGAAAATGCCACCTGAGGCAATCAGCAATCTCTCTCCAAAAAAAAATAAAGGGTTCCTTAAGCCTTGTGAAACAAAAGCACCGTCAGAGGTTTTCTAGAAGGAACGGCATCACGCACAAATGGTGTTCCCGTACCCTACTCGATTCCCGAGGGGTTCGGATAGGTTCGGGAGCGGATCAACCCGAGGGCGTCTGTAAAGGCTAGGAAATTGGCTCGGGCTGAAGAGTCCAGATGCGAGGATAGCTAGCGGAGCATAATTTGTGGCTCACAACCGTCCTCACCTTGCCGACCCGCAAGTTGCTTCTTTGAACCTCGTTTAAAGGGGTGTTGAAGAAAGATGGAAATACGTGCGCTGGAAGAACATTTAATTATTTGGTAGTGCGACATATTTAGATAAGATGTTAGTAGCTAGCCAGACGGACTTAAAACAAGGACTACCAACTAATCCAGCTACAGTCATGCGCTAGGAATTTAACCCGGGACCTCTTAATCTGAGACCAGTGTTCTTAATCATTGGATCACAGGGGCGGTTATAAGTTGTATGCCTACTACTTCTCAAGCTCTTATTTATAAAATCGAAATCTATTTCATTGTCTGTGGTGTCAGTAATGGAAAAAGCCTATAACTGTCCCACAGCTGGGCAAAGGCCTCCATCATTGAAATCAAGTCATCACTACAATTGATAGGTAAAGTTAAACCTTCCTCACGCTTGCCAAATGCGGGTGTGGGATCGCAAACCCGGACATCGAAAAATCCGAAACACACTTTGCCCGACCTGAGAATTGAACCGGAGACCTTCGGGTATCGGGTCGAGCGCTTTGCCACTCGGCCACCGAGTCATGTGGTGTGGATTTATTTATTCATTCCATGTTAGTTTCGATTCGATCAACTACGATGTGTTTTATTATTCACGGTCCGAATCGAGAACGAGAGTTTATTTTTAATAACATCTACCCCAGGCTGGGCCTGGGGTAGATGACTAGTCAAGTTTCACAATAGTTAGGGGTGTGGTAATAGGCATAGAATAAGTTATTTAAACTGTGCTTTAAGTATGCATTTAACCCTTAAATAATAAAAAATGGTGCTCTAAAAATAAAATAAAAAATACTTTAACAAAAAAAACTGATTTTGTATTTTTTTCTATTGGGATCTCTTTTGTGTTTGTAGGACTCATAGATAGGTACAATGGATATAACGATGAATGTATGAGAAGCTTAGAAACGCCACGCTTTGCTGCAAACTACATTTGATTTCTAAAAAAAAACAATTACATGGAAAATTGTTATCGAGACAAAATGCCAAAACGTAATAACAAGAATGGAATATATCACTCAAAGACAACATACAAAATCTCATTAACTTATAATATGAGTATCGAAAGAATTTTTTACTCAAAGTACCAGGGCCTCAGAAAGTCATAGGCGTTCAATCCTTTATGCTCAAGAGCTTCCGCCACTAAGCCACTCGCAAGAAGTTGCGGTCGGTCGCGTTCTTAAGTGGATTTGAAACTTGAGCAAACAAAGGGAAAGACTTTTGATGTGGTGGAAAAACCTCAATGATGAATAGCTACAAGAGTACAAGTAAGCGATATGTTACCCTGGTATGTTAAACATTTTCAGCCACTTTATTTCTAAACGCTTGCAACCGATTAGAATTTTTATACGCATTTACACACTTTATTAACTTCGGTAAAAACTTTAAGATTTTTTTGGAGAGAGTTGGATGTTAACCTTGGAAGGCTTTTACAGGATCAGCGTTTGTTGGCGACGAGAAACCTAAAGGGTTCCTCAAACCGTGTAATCGTAACACCGTCAGTGGGTTTCTAGAGGGAATTGCGTCCAAACGTGTCCGCGTTCCCTGCTATGTAGATTCTTAAAGGGGTTCTCTCCGAAGGGTTCCAGGGTTCCATATCTCAATGGGACCGCGCCTTAACATTAAAAACAACGTTGATTCAAACTAAATCGACTTAAAGTCAATAAGGGAAAGTTTCAAATAGCATAAGTTCAGTTGAATAAACGTCAATTTCTAGCGTTTCGAGGATATGAATTTTCATGAGATATTATTGAAGGATATGAAGGTCACCCAAACTATTGGCAGGTATTGAGATTCTGGGGCCTTACCCATGAGTTTTTAAAACAGTATTTATTACATTATAACAGTGTTATTGCAAAATTAAAAAAGGAGACGAGTGTTCTCGATCCGATCCGAACCCTCGAAGAATCTGGTAGGGCACGGGCCGTTGCCGTTGCCTCTAGAAATCCTTTGACGGTGCTTTTTTTATATTACGGATAAGCAGTGTCTTGATCTCATCTGATGTTAAGTGATGATTAGGCCAATCAACTGGTGAGGCACTGGCTATCTTATCTCTAGCTGCCGGAACACAACAATGCTACGCACCTGATTAAATTTAAATGAGGGTATACAAGCTACTAACTAATTATGAGACGATCAACACCTCAGTCTCCCTGTGACCACGGACCCTGCAAAGGGTTCGAAACGTCAGGATAAACATTAATTAAAACTAATATGTAAAATAAACGCGAGTAGATCCGCAAAAGTTGTTTCATTTTAATGTGTAGTGTTCGCGTAAACTTTAGAAAACAATACAACAATGCTAACCTATGATGTTATCTATTCCATCTTGGAACTCTATTTTGTTTATGCCAAATGTAGCGTCGAATCAGTATTGGTAAGTATACACAAAATTTGTGATTTCGATTCTCTGTCTACTTCTTTTTGGATTCTTCCAAAAAGAAGTAGACAGAGAATCGTGACAGTATGAATGTGTTTCTTTTATTCTATTCTATTCTATTCTATTCTATTCTAGGCTATTCTATTCTATTCTATTCTATTCTATTCTATTCTATTCTATTCTATTCTATTCTATTCTATTCTATTCTATTCTATTCTATTCTATTCTATTCTATTCTATTCTATTCTATTCTATTCTATTCTATTCTATTCTATTCTATTCTATCCTATTCTATTCTATTCTATTCTATTCTATTCTACTCTATTCTACTCTATTCTATTCTACTCTATTCTATTCTATTCTGTTCACTATTCTCGAAATTAGTTACTGAAAGCCAAGCTGCGTAAAAGTTCTAAATGGCGCTTCTAAACTGTACCTATATTAAGAATTTAATTTATTTCCATGAACTTTCACGACTCTCAAACATAAGTAGTCCTAAAGGAGGGGAAAGAAAAACGCTTAAACGAGCTCTCGAATTAATTCCCGAGACCTAATTACGGAGGAATAATTTGTTGAAACTCTTATGTTAAGTGTTTCATCTTCAAAGATGTTTGATTACTTTTTTCCCAAAGTTTAATATATAGTAAATACATATATATTATTTTATCTATAGTTTTCAATGAGAGTGTTTTGGAAGAGCGGGGCCCCCTGAAACAGGCATTTTAGAATGCCTACTGGGATGATCCCAATCATCGTTCTACTATCACTATTTCACTATTTTAATATAAGTTACTTTGATAGATTGTAATAAACGATTTTAGATTTTGTTTTTTATTTTTATTTTTTGGAATTGTTTTGTGTAGTTACTAAATCACAAATCAGCACATGAGTAAATATATTCACTAAATAGGTTCTGTGACGATATTAGAAGTATTCGTTTATTCATTCATATATTCAATGCTTAGCCACAATGTATATAATCAGGTCTTAAATAAATAAACAGTGCCAGTGCCGCTAAGAAGCACTCAAAAACATTAAAAAGCAGTGACAAAATTCAGCGCTTACGTCAGCCTTCCCGGTAGCATAGCGGTCAGTGCAGCCGCCCGGATTGCGGAAGACCCAGGTTCGATTCCTGTCTGGGTCGGGTGGGCGTTTAATTTTTTCACTGAATTTAATAAAAAAAGCTTTGTGGACCCTGTCGGGCACAGCATAATAGGAGAAAGAATAAGTATTTTTTTATATATTTAATTTTAGAGTTCTATCGTCATATTGTTGTAACATACAAAGTTCAACGTCTAATTGGGTGAAATATATTCCACTTCTGTTCCTCTATGATCTGTGGGTCTTAGGTGTTTAGAGTTCTTTCCCAGCTTTTTTTACATAACAGTGCTCGGTTTGGTTCATGGTAGGGTTGTTTTAAGCCCGCCTACCTCCCTAACGTCATTTAATCTAAATCTTAGTAGCATTTTTTTTTTATATATCTTACGGGTAAGCACAGTGCCTTCATTTCACCTGATGTTAAGTGATGATAAAGACAATGGTGGAAGCGCAATTCACCCGGTATACTCAATTACTGACGTACTGGCTACTTTATCTCTAGCTGCCGGAACACAACAACGCTACAAACATAGATGTTATGGTGGCATATTTAGATAAGATGGTGGTAGCTAGCCAGGCGGAGAAACAAGCTATACCACCAACCAAACCGAGTACCTACACAAGATGTGCCCACCACTGGGAATTGAACACGGGACCTCTGGGTCTGAGACCGGCGGTTTTAAACACTAAACCACAGAGGCAGTTCAGGTAGTGAGATACAAGATAGCCAGTTCTGCAGTTGAGGGTTTCTAATGTATTGAGTTTACACCTTCGGCATTGTTTTTACTAACCAGGAGATGAGAATAAGACCCAGAGCTCATTAAATTTGGAATAAAAATTAACTACGTCTCACTTGATAGTGACAATAAAGCGAAGTGCACTTCACCTGCAACCCTCAACTAACGAGGGACATAACATTGTAACCCTCACTACCGGATATTGCTTTAAAAGTTTGTAGACTTCCTTAGTGGATGTGTATAAACTTAGTGCCTTAGTCCGTGTATTGTCTCTTTTACTCTAATTTCAAATGACGTTTAAATGGCAGGAACAAATAGAAGACTTATGCCCGTTTGCACTTAACTTGGGTTAGGCTTGTCCTAGTTAAGATACACCTAAGCTTAGGAGCAGCCCAACAAAAAAATTGGTTTGCACTATAAGTTCTGTCTCAGCTGTGACGAAACTAAGGAATTGCCTAGTAAAGTGAATGATGAAAGAATGTCGAACGATTGGAATGATAGATTGTTTATGGTCTATTATTTTAAAAAACAAAATCTGTTTGAATTTGTCAAAGTCATGTCTTGACAATCAAATTTGTGGACTTTGTTGTCGTGCCTTTCGTGGTATTTTCGTGTGGATTTTATTAAAATGGAATGCACAACACGTAAACGAACTCCGAATTTCACGGCGGAAGAAAATAACCCATCAAAAAGTGCCTGATTGATTGGTTTGATTGTGACAGACAGAAAATGACATAAAATACTTATTTAAATTTAAATTATTTGTTACTAAAACTTTTTACCCACTTAATTTGACTTTTCGTTTTTGTTCTGTTTTTATTATTAAAATTATGTATAGCCTAGTTTAAATGCATGTTTCGTCACAAGACAATTTAATTACTTTTTATAATTATGAATAAGTGAATTCTGTATTCTTATGAGAATACAGTTTCTTTAAACCTTACTAAGACACGAAGTTTGCCTTCTATTTAATTTGTTCCATTTAACTCTTCTTGGTTTTCCCTTCCTTTATACCTTCTGTATCTTTCGTTTCTCACATCATCATCACCAACTCATTTTATCCCCACTGTAAGGGCACTGTAAGGAGCCTTCCCTATGGATGGATAGGGAGAACGGACAATTAACCACCACGCAGGCCCAGCGCAGATTGGTGGTTGTTAATGACTGCTAATGCAGCCGGGACCAACGGTTATATGTGCCTCCAAAGCACGGAGGAGCTCGAGATGAAAAATTTTTGGTCACCCATCCGATGACCGACTTTTACGAAAGTTGCTTAAGCTCAGGAATCGCAGACCGGGCGCGATAACCACTACGCCATCGAGCCTTTTCTTTTCCTTTAGTTATGTTTTAATGAATTCATCCTGTCTTAATAAGTAAACCCATTTTTATAACCAGCGAGCGCTGTTTCATTCCGATTCGTAACAATCAGCCAATTTCGCAAAGTTACTTAATAATATACTTTCTCACATCGCTATTACCATTTTTCAACCAGCCATTTTATTATTCGTCTTTTCTATAATGTCCTTTTTAAAATGCTAATGCAACAAGAATTATTTCCAACTTTGGCTTGGTACAGTCTCGACCATTAATATGTATACACTTTTGACTAGCTTTGACTCTTATTACATTGTAAATTCAAATTCAAATTAAAAACAAAATATTCTTTGTGTATGTATACAGCTTGAAATTAAATAGCAGTTCACACAAGAACCCTGCAAATATCACATGACATCTAATTTGATCTAATACTAAATAATGAATAACATAATAATATTAATAATAATAGTTGTATTTTTGTATCACATTTTGTGACTTATATTTTGCTTTTTATAATTTTTTTATAAAAAACCTAAATTTAAGATTTAAAATAAATAAAAAGTATAATAATAAAATAACATATTTTTAATATTACATTTGTCATTTTAATTACTTTATCTATTCATTTTAATCAAATTTAAATTATATATACATTAGTACGTTTAATTTTGGACACACGCCTACACATCATAATATATATTTCCACTTAATTGCAACATAATAAGACTAACCTTTAGAACCTCTCATATTCGGTAAACGCCGAGGGTTTTTATAAATAATTAAACATTTGTGTGCTACTAATGTTAGCAAGCTCATTAACAGAGCTCCTCCGTTTATGCTGAAACTCATTTATGCTAGGATTAAAATTAGGGTCATGTTATATTAAAGTGTGTCTAGAAACACAATCTGTGGGCACAAACTTCAAATATTGTTGACACATCATACTACCACAAACTGTTCCTCAATAGACTTAAACTTTATATCTACGACAGTTTTCGATAGGTTTATGTGCAGGCGACTGTGCTATTTAGTCAGGCATTTATCCTTATCAGAGTAAATTGAGATTGTTAACGTGTTAATGCTCGTGAGTGTCCACTATTGCGTTGAAAGATGTTGTTTAAAATCATAATAAATTATGTTGATGTTTTAAAAATAAAGATCTAACTAATTTAATAAAAATGAGTAATTAAAAAAATTAAAAAACATGCATGCTATGACAAAAATGCCAAAGAAAACAAGATGTCATGTATTTATTTATCTGTATTGTAACTGAAATTTTCATCACAGTCGGGGGACCACTACATATCTAAATCAGTTTCAGCGTTTACAGGTTATGATGGTATAAAGAAACATCACATACATACACACATCACATATACATGAACCCTAAAAACAAAACACTCCTTTTTTGGCAGTCGTGTAAAAAGATCAATTACAATAATTATTATTGTACAAATCGATACGAAACCGGAGTAAAATATTAAAGAAACAAATTATTTGACTCCATTTATTTTTTTTTTTTTGGAGAGAGATTGCTGGTTGCCTCTACGGCATTTTCAGCTTTACCGGGCTTTTTTGGGGGCGGCGAGAAACTTAAACCTCAATATAATAATATAAATTCAAAATTTAATTAATTTTAAATTCATCCCATTGTCTGTTAAAGGGAGAGGAAAAATTGGTCCGTCCCAATGCGACCTTTCCACATGGACGATAAATAGCACATGGGATGACATAACTCACCACACTGGCGGGTGCGGGTTTTATCGACTGTTATCAGACAACCACCGGGATCAACGGCTTAACGTACCTTCCGAAACACGGACAACTCAAGATTACGGCTTAACGTACCTTCCGAAACACGAACTACTCAAGATTACGGCTTAACGTACCTTCCGAAACACGAACATCTCAAGATTTTTTCTTTTTAAGGTTTATTCATTTACATACAAATACATGAAAATTTCCCGTGACACAGAAAATAGAAAAAATACAAAACTCAATCACAAGGGGCGCAGAAATTCGCACAACCCACTTGGATAAGATGAAAGCGCCCTCGATGCCATAAAAACCATTCAGCGCGTCGGGTGTCCGCTGTGAATTACTCTCGCTAACTCGTGTCGCCCTGGTACTTTGTCTTTATTGATTGATGATGAAAGTGTTTTTCTGTTTAAGATTAAAAATGCAATAAAATTTCAACTTACATACAAATAGTAAGTTGTCATTTTTCATAATTTCCAAAGTAATAACTTTAAAACTTAACTTTATATCTATGTTCACAGATTTAATTAAGTACGATGGTAGCTAGCCATCTTTCATTAAGTTCTATCACTATTCTTACCTACATATTAAAATTATGTTTTGTTTAAACGCAATTTATTTAGACTAACCTTTAGAACCTCTCAAATTCGGTAAATGCCGAGGGCATTCATTAAATAATTTAACATTAGTGTGTTACTAATGTTAGCAAACTAATTAACAGACCGTTTATGCTTAAACTCATATAAGCTAGGATTAAGTTTGGGGTCATGTTATTTTAAAGTGTGTCTTGAAACATAATCTGTGGGCAAAAACTTAGAGTAAGGATTACTGTTTGATGATTCGAATAAAAAATCATTATTTAAATAGTTGAAGAGCGGAAAAACGCATAAAGCTGTTTTTATTAAATGCTTACAGGGTCTTTTAAAAAAAACTCACACAAATTTCAGGAGAGGGCTAATGAAAGACTATGGGCAACATATTTATGCTCATATGTCTAGCTGTACCTGCGTTCTTCTAGGCTAAGTTTTTATACAGCAATAAATTACCTAATCTTATCTTATCTCATCTCATCTCATCTTATATTACCTTATCTTATCTTATCTTATCTTAACTTATCATTGTGGAAAGCCGTACGTTGGCTCGCAAACAACAAAGCACACTAATTAAGATAGTTTCCGAACGTACAAAATAAAGAGACCTACAGAAGGCAAGCCTAATATACCGCGCTCAAGCAACGCACACAATGACCCCACGAACACGAATCTCGGAACATCTGGGAACAGTCATACTTATACTCCGTGTGAAGCTGTCGGTTGTCTTTGAAAAGTTTGCTGATTGCCTCTTAAACTTAAAGGGTTCCTCAAGTCGCGTGAAACGAAGCACCGAGGAAACAGCATCACGCACTAGTGCGTATCCCCGTTCCCCGCTAGATTCTTCTAAGGGTTCGGATCAGATCGGGAGCTAGATTCTCAGATGGGTTCGATATCCGCGCTCGAGCAGTACACAAAGATCCTCTCAAGGACACGAATGACACAACAGCTCGGGACAGTCTGTTGCAAGATTCCGAGTCCGTGAGAAGTTGTCTATGTGTTCGTTTCTCGAGAGCGTTTGTACGAAGCTTACCTTCGGTAGCTCTTCTTATTTTGTTTCTAAAGGCAGTCGTTAATGATCTGGTGAGCTTTAATCCCAGGCACCGCTCGACGAAGTTTAGCGAAGCTATCGAGTACGTCAAGGATATCGATAATTAACCCATCTACTAAAATAGTCGGTATAATTGTACAGACGCCTGCACACATTACTAACACCAAAAACTCATGCTACCCTATTACAAAAAAAAATCAGAATCAGTCAGTAGTATCTAGGAAAGTAGTGGGGGACACGCCAAAAACTGGCACCTATATCAATGCCTGCACATCACCCCATAACTGTCAAATTTCTTCGATAAATTTTCAACCATGTGACTAAGACAACCGAGCCTCCCGACCTTCGAGGGCGTGCGTTCCGGTAGTCTCCATAGCCCTTTTAAAGGCTAAAGGCGAACCCCAGGGGCTTTTCCGGGTCGGTCTTAGTCCTTTTTAGAAAAGGACAAGGCAATCCCCGGATCTACGAAATTTGAGTGCAGATTTTCTCCTGGGCAAACAAAAAAAAATAACTAAGACATAAAGTTCGAGTATATTGAGGCTGTTTGTCAGAGTTCGTGGTAGTCTGACGTGAAAGCGTTTCTGGTAAGCGATCTCCCATTGTTTGTGTTTAACAACGGGGAAACTCTTAGCCAAAACCTTACCTTTTTATAAAAAAAAATAGTTACTACGCTGAGAACTATAAAACAGCGCTCACTGTCATTCTCCATACAAGGGAAACGGATGCAAATAGTTCGTGATCCCCAGGACTTTTCATTTATAATTATCTATAGAGTTATATGGGCGAAGGGTTTGTAACGTCAAGGTTACAAACTAAATCATTGTGTATAATTTGCGTGCACTTGGCCCTTGTCCAAATAAACGCAAATAAATCCGTTAAAGGTGTTAATTTCAACAGTATATACTTCCAATTTGTTATTCCGTGTTTTTTCTTATTTATTCTAATTTGAAAAGAAGTTTACATGACGGGAACAAAACACGGAATTCCAAGCTTAAACTTTTAGTAAGGCCCTAGGTAGTATTTATCCTCTTTGCTCCAAAAAGTGTGTCCTAACTAAATTGTGCCTATTATCAATGCAGGAATGGGCCTGAAAGCTGCCACGGGACATTTACAACGACTCAGTTTCTTTAGGCACTCTACAGACGGAGCACCTTTGATCTCTGTATTGCGGCAACAGGCAACTCGCAACTACCCGATCCGATATGAACCCCTCGGAGAATGTAGACCGATCCTATCCTAACCAAACCCCTTGGAGAATCTGTATAAGGGATACGCTTGCATGATGCTATTCCCTCTAGAAACCCTCTGACGGTGTTTTGGTTACACGGATTGAGGAACAAGGAAAAAGTCCAGTGACGCTAAAAAGCTCTCTGTCAAACTCTCTGCAAAATAACTCCAAATTCGTTAAAAAATGTTTACCGACAAAGCGTTGCCAAGCAACCAGTGACAGGTATGTATTGACAACCTTTTCCAGTTGGTCATCAGGAAAGATAATAATGTATGACAAATTAAAAAACCAAAAACCATAGTACAATATTACAAAAACACAATGTTGTGTTTTTGTAATTTGTATCGCAATAAAATTTGCGTTAAAATTATATAAACAAAACAAAAACATTTCATAGTACAATAATAATAGCTTAGTTTTAACCTATCTATGTGAGTAATAAATTACCTACCTTGAATTAATTAAAAAACTGCACTTGAAGGTTAATTAATTAATTTATTACATAAATCAATCAACTGCTGTTGTAATCCAATTTTCTTTAACGTCAATTCAATTTGTTCATAAATGTTTGTTTTGCATTGCAAATGCACTGTTTACGCTGCAGATTTCAGAGGTAGTTTTAAGGTAATCGACCCCTAGATACTTAATTCCGTTATTATAAACTATCTTTATTTGAAATGCTAGTTTATAATAACGGAATTGTTTAGAATACCTCAATTTTAGTGATGACATTTGTTTAATAGGGTTAACAAGTGTAGGGAACCTTCCTACACTCAGGTGAAATACAAGTAATTATCATATCACTTATTTCTAAATTACGAGTATGATAAAATAACTATTTACAAATAAAATATATATTTACACAATTACACTTACACCTAGACACTTATTATAGTATTACAAATTACATTAATGACACTATCCAAATATCTAATATTTATATTTACATATATTAATATCTATTTAACATTAACACTTTTGATGCGTATCAGTTTGTCGATATCGATAAAGATTATCGACACTTGGACGCACAGCGTCAACGCAGTACATAACATCCATGTACTAGATGCGCGGCCGCCGGGCGCACTGCGCGTGCGACCAGTCGAGACTCATTCACGACGCGAAGCGCGCGCTTCTCTGCTTCCGCTTATATACTTGCCGCTTTTGCTTATATGTTCAGACTTTCTAGTGCCTATGTGTTTAGACTTATTTGTGCTTACTATTGAACTATCTTTCTTCCTTCCTAAATTGTTTACTGTGCTGAACTGTGCTTTGTCATTGCTATCTTTGTGCCTTCTGTATCGTGCGTCTGGGATTATTACACTACTTAACGTGAGTTGTTGTTTTTATTGACTGTGCCCTACACACGTATCAAGTAATCAGGACTATACGGGAACTATTTCCACACTTGATTCTACAACAAGTGAAAATAGTTAACGTTTTTTTTACGTTCTTCGTATAATATGTTTTTACCGACGTTGAGCGACTGATTTAAGTGAGATGTGTAGTAAGAATAATAAGTCTTACAATAAAGTAAAATGCAGTAATCAAGACAATACGAAAAACACAAAAACATTTTTGCCCACAAATTGGTGATGACCCTAATTTGGTTTGTTGACATAAAATTTTATTCTTTATCGAGTTTGGCTAGAGTTATAGCTGTTTTCATGTAACCAAAAAAAACTGCGCAGACATAGCAACTGGTTATCAACTGGCTTACTAGCTCGCACCGGGACCGCGTGGTGGTTTATGGCCCCTTCCCTATGGATATCCATCCATAGGGAAGGCTCGTGCCCCAGCAGTGGGGACGTAATATTTGAGCTGGTGATAATGAGACATAGCAGCTCTAGTAGCGAGTTTCGATGATCGACAACAGTTGATTGATTGTTGTTTATTGATAACTCGATAACAGAATCAAATAAAGTCAAAGTACTATTGTGCCCAGTAGTTGGTTTCCCCACCTGACAAACACTGACTATTGAACATGGATTTGAAACGTTTATTTAGAATCGTTAGCAACGGAAATAGTCAACATAGCCTTTTTTTTGCTGCAGTTGGCAAACTTGAACGAAAACTTTTAAAAAGTTGATAGTTTCTTCATCTAAGTTGATAGTTTCTGCGGCTAAAATTGCTGTGTCTGCGGAACACCTTACTGACAGCGTTGAAAACAGGTGTCTCAGTCCCAGAACACAGGGGAACGTTTAGGATACATATTTAATTTACTATGCAGGGGCCGGCCGGTAACTTCAGCTCAAATGTTAAACGAGCGAAATAGGGAAACAAAACTGTGTCGACAATATCAGTCAGTTCACATAACCGCCCCTGTGATCTAGTGGTTTTTTTTATTTAGATTTATTTATTCACCATTTTCTCTTTAAAAAATAATGAGCTTATTTGTTACAGTTCTTACGATACAATACATTAATATCACATGACAATTAACACTATAGTAGTAGTAAGTAGCCTACGTCCCACTGGCCCACTGTCCCACTGTCCCACTGCTGGGCAAAAGGGCAAATCATTGAAATCAATCAAATTAAAATTAACACTACTTATTATTTCACACAAAGAGGTCTGCCAAGATTGTTTAAATTTTTGTAAATGTATTCGATTGTTGCCTTGGTGGCAGAATGGTTAAGCGCTTGGTTCGACATCCAGAGGCCTCCGGTTCATTTAACAAGTCAGGCAAAGTGTGTGTTCGGATTTATAAGCGGGTTAGACAAGACCCGCATTAGGCGAGAGTGGTTATCATTATGCAAATTCACGTCAGGTACCAATTTAAATTCCTACAAACAATTCAGTAGCAAGCTATCACTGATGTTTTCTATTCCATCTCGAAGCCCTACTTTGATTATGTATTGGCTTAGTTATTTCTTATATTCGCAGATTTTAATATTGTAACTAAAAATTCAAATAAATATTTGTTAAACATTTTACTTTTCAATAATGAACTGACTTTTTATTTTTTATTTTCAAGTGCTAATTGCTGCACTGAAGTTAAATTAAATATTTATCAAAATTGATAAAATACAGTGAAAAAATTAAACGCCCACGCCCCGACCCAGCCAGGAATCGAACCTGGGTCTTCCGCAATCCGGGCGGCTGCACTGACCGCTATGCTACCGGGAAGGCTGACGTAAGCGCTGAATTTTGTCACTGCTTTTAATGTTTTTAGGCAGTGACAAAAACCAGCACTGTATTTTATAAATTTTGATAAATATTTAATGAACTGACTGTTTCATAGTCGATGAGACCATCTATGTTTTGCTTCGAGTTGTATCTTAATTGACCATTAATAGGTCAATTATACACTTAAATGTTGGATGGTCTCATTATTGGTGTCACTTTCGCACATCGGGCTCTCCTTACAATTGAATCTGTGTAACTAGATAGTCGGAGAGTGGTCTAGTGGTTAAGAAAGCTCCCAGCTTCCATTCCCAGCGGGGGTAAGTACTTGATTGTTCTCGATATCGTTGGTTATGGCTAGCTACCACCTTCTTATAGTGGTCAAGACCACCAGCATCATAAACAAACGTTCTATGTTCGATTTCCAGGGATACCTACTACAAGATTTGATTATTTTATAAAGATTAAGGTTTGTTTAGTTTCGCCTGGCTAACTTCCACAATCTTATCTAGGTACATCGCCATAACATCAATGTTAATAGCATTGATGTGTTCCAACAGTTAGAGATAAGATAGGGGTACATTTTAAGTGCTCACCAAAATAATTTTTATACCCTAGTATACACACATCAGAATAATTGTACATACGTTTTGTATATATATTCTTTTTGCTTGCCAAAATGGATTAATGCTCACCAAATATTGTTTTACATCGATACCAACAATTTTTACACTATTATTCAAATGATTGAGGATACTAGCTGCCCTACCCCTGTAGGTCACGTGATAGGTTAGAAATTCACCAAAATTTACCAAATTGAAACTCGAGGCATAAAATATTGTTATTATTCATTATTGGCAGTTAAAAGGTATTCATATATTTTTAAGGCATTTAATAAAACTATAAATTGTATTATTTTTATAATAATTTAGGAAACACCATTTGGTGATCATTTATCCATTTTGGTAAGCGTTTTGAATTTTATTGGTAGTAGAATTGATACATTTTCGGTAGGCGTTTAAACACAAGCCATAAGATAGCCAGTTCCTTGGTGGTAGAAAATACCGGGTAATGTGCGCTGCCACCTACGGCCTTCGCGTCCCTTAACATCGGGCGAGGTGCTTACCCGTAACCCGTAACGGCATAAAAAATATAAACAAAAGTGTAGTTCAAAGAATGTAGATATTCATAGCCATAGTCATAGTCATAATTATTTATATATTATTATCATATAGCTAAGTGCTTACCCGTTAGGAATTTAAAAAAAACAGTGCATACTTAAGTAGGGAGAGAAGGGAGTAATGAGCAAGCTTTTATAGGAGGGCTATTATTATAATCATGTCTCATATAATAACCTACCTTCAAAACATACTGTGAATCTCACGGTTGCGATCTAAATGGTGTTGTTTGTGAGATTTTAGTATTTCAAGTTATGAGAATGGAGGAGACGGAATAATGTTTAAACCAATTTAATATTAATAGATTCAATGCAGTCGCTAACAACTACCAATCGCACTGGTGGTGGTTTACTGCCCGTTCTCCCCGTGGGGTTTCCATCCGTAAGGAAGACTCGTGCCCCAGCAGTCGGGACATCAACAATTATTAATATATATTAATAAATATTAATTATTATTATTAATTAATTAATTATTAATATTATTAATATTAATAAATTTATTAATAACTTTAGTTTGATGTCAGATACGATGTATCTTTCTAAGAAATGTAGGACACAGATAGCTAATTTGTTAGCTTTTAATATACATGATACAGTTATAGGTGGTATAACTAAGTCTTTTCATAATAATAACTTAATCATTAGTAGTTCTACTAATGCAACTTTTACAACTAGTAATAAGGTTACAACCTCAGGTTTAAACTGAGGTCTAAGACAAAGGCCAAGCCCACATCCATTACTATTATACATCAAAATATTCAGGGTTTGGCTGGCAAGGACTTAGAATTAGAATTATTAGCAAAAAGTCAGGTAATTAATGTATTTTGTATAACTGAGCATTGGTTAAGAAGTCATGATACATCATTCCATGTAAATAATTTCCAATTAGCAAGCGCGTACGTGCGAAGCTCAGCTATTCACGGCGGTTCTCTAATATTAGTAAGAAGCAATATTAAATACAAAAATCGCAACGACATTGTAGACCTATCAGTGGAGCGTAACATTGAACTATCGTGTGTGGAGTTCAATAGTTTTGTAATAGTGTGTGTATACCGACCCCCATCGGCCAATTTTAATATTTTTGAATCAGTAATGGAAGATGTACTTAGAAAATTAAAATTAAAAAATAAATTTGTTTTAGTATGTGGAGATTTTAATATAAATATTTTAGAAAACACTTCAACGAGTGTTCGTCTTCTTGCCTTATTTAAATGTTTTAATCTTTCAAATCTATTTCTCGAACCCACTAGAATAACTTCACATTCGGCCACTTGTCTAGATAATATTTTTACAGACTATGGCCCTGTTTCTAAGTCACTCATTAGTAATCTTACGTCTGACCATTGCGGTTTGAAGGTGACCTATGATTTTGATATTAGGGATGAACCAAAAATAGTGAACTGTAAACCAGTTACAAAAGAGCGAATGGAGTGTTTCAAAAATAGTATAGCTTGTAAAATTGATGCATTACCCTTTGTACAAGATGATCCAGATGTACTTTATAGTAATCTTTTTAATTTAATTAAGACCGAATACAACCATGTGTTTACACCAAAAACAATAAAAATTACTCATAAACTTAAGTTCTGTGACTGGGCCACGACTGGTATATATAAGAGTAGAAATAAATTATATGATTTATATAGTTTAAAACAATATAACCAAAATGTTAATTTTACGCAATATGTAAAGAATTATTCGAAAATGTTTAAAAAAGTGTGCACAGTAGCAAAATCTAATTACCTTAAAGAAAAAATTAAAAAGTCTAACAATAAAATTAAAGCCACTTGGGACATTATAAACCGTGAAACAGGTAAATTTAAACCACGGGATAATACTTTCACTTTAAAAGTAAACGACAACTTAGTCAATTCAGATTCACAAATTGCTAATATTTTTGATGATTTTTTTGTAAATATACCTGTAATAACAACGTCAAATTTAGATTCATCACCAGAAGCTGCACAAACTTTACTCCAAAAATATGTACCAAAATGTAATCTTTCCTTTCAATTTAAATACATTGATTCAATGAATATTATTAAAACATTTAAATCACTTAAAATGAAAAACACGAGTGATTTGTGGGGTATATCTATTAAAGTAATTAAGAATATTATTCATTCTATTGCACCGTATCTTGCTGAAATTTTTAATAACTGTGTCGATAAAGGAATCTTTCCTGATCTTATGAAGTTTAGTAAAGTTATACCTTTATTCAAATCAGGGAACAAAGAAGATCCCAGTAACTATCGGCCCATTTCAATATTACCAGCGCTAAGTAAAATTTATGAAAAAATCATACTCGAACAGTTGATGTCATATTTTAACACAAACAACCTTTTACATAGTAAGCAATATGGCTTTACTAAGGGTCGTTCTACTACTGATGCAGGTGTTGCTCTAATAAAACATATATTTGATGCCTGGGAGAAGTCTCAAAACGCTCTTGGTGTTTTTTGCGACTTGTCCAAGGCTTTCGATTGCGTTGAGCACCGGACTCTGGTGATGAAGCTTCATTATTACGGTCTCAAAGATTTTGCACTAAATTTAATACAGTCATATCTCAGCTCTAGAACACAAACTGTTGATATAAATGGTACTAAATCATCTGGTTCACATGTAGAAATGGGAGTTCCACAAGGGTCGATTCTTGGTCCTTTCCTTTTCTTGATTTATATTAATGACTTGCCATTCTTTGTAGAGAACTTTTGTGAAATTGTATTATTTGCAGATGATACTTCACTCATTTTTAATGTAACTAGGTGTAGGACTAATTATGAAAATGTAAATAAAGCTCTTTCAGAGGTACTCCGTTGGTTTACTATTAATAATTTACAGCTTAACGCTAAGAAAACAAAATGTATTAAATTTATATTACCAAATGTCAAATATGAACCAACCGATATTAAAATAAACGGTGATCAATTAGATTTGGTAGATTCTACAGTCTTTTTAGGCATAACCCTTGACTCAAAGCTTCAATGGAATCCTCATATATCGAAATTGGCCGGTAAACTCAGCTCTGCTGCTTATGCCATTAGAAAAATTAGGCAGTTAACAGACGTTGAAACTGCTAGAATGGTCTATTTTAGTTATTTTCACAGTGTCATGTCGTATGGCGTCCTACTGTGGGGAACAGCGGCTGATATTGAAACTATATTCATTTTACAGAAACGAGCAATAAGAACAATCTATAGACTCGGATCACGAACTTCCTTAAGAAATCTTTTTAAGGAGATTGGTGTCCTGACAGTTGCATCTCAATATATTTATAATTGTATAGTTTTTGTACGTTGCAATATCAACTCCTATACTAAACATGGTGACGTACACAATTTCAATACTAGGAATAAGACAAAACTTGTAATGCCACTGTTCAGGTTACAGAAGGTTCTTGGTTCTTTCTTGGGGCAAGGTATACACTATTACAATAAAATACCAAGTACTGTACTAGATTTACCTTTAGATAAGTTTAAAAAACATGTGAAATCTATATTACTTTTAAAAGGTTATTATACAGTCAAAGAATATTTAGATGATAAAACAGCTTGGTTATAATGAAAAACATATACTCTATTTGAATTAATATAATAAAATTAATTTATATAATTTTTATACTGATATGATAGCCTTTATCAGCAGTGTCCTACAGATAACAAACAGCGTTGCGTTAAATAGATCATTAAGTTTTTATTTAGAGTATCTTGAGTATGTCATGCTCTCTTTATTTGTCTCTGCGGTGGTGGCGTGTGCGTCGGGTCGTTACGTTCCCTAAAATATGGTTGAGCGAAGCGATGGCTGATTCATATGTCATACTCGTGAACGGGTGCTGCCTGTGGAGGCTGGTCTGCTCTTACATACTTATCTTATTTTTAATATTATTTACTGTAGTTTGACTTGGTTTTTCTTAACCAATTTTTTTTTTTTTTGAGTACTGTAGTGGTACTGTATGACATTGTGGAAATTGAAACTTTTACCTGATGTAAATTTGTTAACTTAGTTTTTTTTTTTTTATTTTTATTTTGTGATATTTTTGTTTTTTATTTACATGTTGTGGTTGTCTTCTATAATTTTGTGTTTATTTGTAATGGAAAGTGTCCTGCTATGATAGGGCATTTTCCAATATTTTTGACGCTGTAAGGGAGAAAAGAGCTGGACACTTGCTGAGTTTCTTGCCGGTTCTTCTCAGTACAAGATCTCCCGCCCAGAGTAGACTTACGAACCGATGGCATAGTGACATTCACAAGAGCTACTTGTAGCCTAAACTGAATAAATGATTTTGAATTTTGAATTTTGAATTTTGAATTGAATTATTATATTAATGAGCTAGTAACGCCAATGCTAACATTACCATGTCTTCGTGTCGACAGAATTTTTTTTTCTCTTTCTTTATATTGCTTATAGGTAAGCCAAGTGCTTACTTGTAAGCAATGTAAAGAAGTGACGTATAGGTGACGATTATGCAAAGGTGAAACAGCACTGCGCCCAGAATCCTAAACTGGCTATCTTATCTCTTACTGTATGTAGGACCGGTCCGATCCGATCTGAACCTTTTTTTTTTTTTTTTTTGAGAGAGATTGCTGATTGCCGCTGCGGCATTTTCAGCTTCACCGGGCTTTTTTGGGGGCGGCGAGGAACGTAAAGGGTCCCTTAAGCCGTGTGAAACGAATCACCTTCAGAGGTTATCTAGAGGGAACGGCATCGCGCACTAGTGCGCGTCCCCGTGCCCTACTAGATTCTCCGAAGGGTTCGGATCGGATCGGACCGATCTGAACCCCTCAGAGAATCTAGTAAGAAACGGGGACACACTACCATTACGTCATTCCCTTTAGAAAACCTCTGGCGGTGTTTCATTTCACACGGCTCAGGAACTGCTTGAGGAACCTTTTAAGTCCGGTGACGCTGAAAATGCCTCCTGTGGCAAGGCAAGAATGCTACAAACAAGGCAAGAATGTTATGGCGGCATATTTAGAAAAGATGGCGGTAGCTAGCCAGGCGTACTTAAAACAATCCCTAATACCAATCAAACCGAGTACAAAGCCTACCCCCGCTGCGAATCAAACCCAGGACCTGAGCCCGGTGATCTTTTAACACTAAATAGAAGACTCATTTTTACTTTAACTGTTTTTGTATTCAATGAAACTGAATAAACGACTTTCTGTTTCTATAAATACGAATTAGTTCCTATGTTAAAATAGAATACCTATATTTTCAGGAAACTAAACTAGTAAACGCAGACACAAATAGACACAAACAGGTTATTCAACATATCGAAATTACTATAATGCCTTTCAATACACCAAATTACTAGTGGGCAATTTACTAGAATATATTGTATATCGCTATCAACTTATGTTGCCTTGGTGAGTATCCACGTAGACATTGTAAAAAAAACCTTCTAGTTAGAACATTAAAGTTAGTAATTATTAACATAGGAATCACTTTGGATACTGTACAACCAACCATCGGTTCAGAATCAGCTTATTTTTTATTGTTTTCTAAAGTTTACGCAAACACTACACATTGAAATGAAACAAATTTTACAGATCTACTCGCGTTTATTTTACACATTAGTTTTAATCCCCCCTAGTCTCCCTGTGACCACGGACCCTGCAAAGGGTTCGAAACGTCAGGATAAACATTAATTAAAACTAATGTGTAAAATAAACGCGAGTAGATCCGTAAAAGTTGTTTTATTTTTTTATAATTATTTTAAGTTTTATTTTTTAATTTTTTTCTGCACTACCTAAAGCTGTAAAATAGTGAAAAATTTTAATGAAAAAAGTTACTTAATAGTGCGTAAGACCCAGGTTCGATTTCTGGCTGGGCCGGGTGGGCATTTAATTTTTTCATTATATTTTATAATTATTGAATTCTTTTTGGTTTACGCGAGTTGTTTTAAGACCCATTTCTCTATTTGGTATCCCATACAAACGAACATGTTTTAAAAATTACGTTTGAAAAAAAATGCCTCGCGTAATAATTATAAAAAGATCACAAATAATGATCTACTGAAACATGCCGATGTTTCCGCCCTAATACTTCAAAGCTAATTACCTCGACGTATCATGTTCGTGTAACATACGACATTTCGAAGCTTAATCTGTAGCCTTGCTAACTTGTCTATCCAATTTCCTTGGATTAAAGTTACAAAACTTGGGGTTGTTCTGGTAAAATCTAACGCTATACAACAACTTGTATTTATAAGTATATAATCAATTTAGATTTCAACTTGAAAAGCTTTTAAGGCGCCAGTAAACTTATACAATCGCTAGCTATTCACTGCTACTGAAAAAAATAGACAAATGAAATACGAAAAGATTCATCACGCGTACCTACAAACAATTGAGTGCGATCATTCGATTTCCTGGCATTTCCCCCCCACCACCAAGTTATGGAATCCTGGTACTTTTCAATAAAATATCCTCAAAAAACTTGAAGTATTTTCCTTTTTTATTTGTTTTTTATTGTTTGGTTAAATCAAAGCGATCCTATCCGTGCATCCTCACCCAACAGCCCAAAGTGTCTGGCGCGTTAACATAGTTATCATCAACTAAGATTTCAATTTGTAAAGCTTTAGCTAATAAACTTAAACAATCGCTGGGTATTTCCTTATTTTATTTTTATTTTTTCCTTTTCCTTCATAGCATAAACAAGATTTATCACGCGCACAAACAATTTCAATGCGATCATTCGATTTCTATGGTTAGATTTTTACCGCCACTGATGTATGATGTCCTGGTACTTTTCAAGTAACAATTCACTAAAAAGTTTTTAATCAAAGTCCATATTCTTTTTTATTCGTTTTTTTATTGTTTGCGTAATCAAAGCAAACCTTCATATATATCTCCACCCGAAGTGTCGAGAGCATCAAATAAGATTTAAATATAAAAAGCTTTTAGCCAGTAGTAGACTTAAACAATCGCTGTATTTTCACTTGCATTTGTTAAAACTCATTCCTTCATAGAACAAACAAACGGAAAACGAAGAGATTCATCACGCGTACAAACAATTGAATACGATCATTCGATTTCCATAAGGTTGGCATTTTACCGCCACCGAGATATCAGTCCTGGTACTTTTCGAGCAAAAATCCACTATGAAGTTATTTAACACAGTAATTATATTCTTTTTAAAAATTGTTTTGGTAACCAAAGCAAATCCTACCTGTGCATCCCCGGCCGAAGTGTTGAGAGCGTCTCCTCACCACGCTTTCCCGGGGTGTACTAACGGAACGGAGCAGTAGCCTGTTGGTTTGGGGTGGCGCAGATCTCTAAAGAGCGGTTATTACCACAGATTAAATCTATAACCGGACACAGTGTGTAGGGCTTTTAACTTGATTAGTATTAAATGTGAAAAATAACATTTATTTTATGCGACTGTGAATGTTATATGACAAGAAAATTGATAGACTTGATTCGAGTTACGGCCTGGATACAGAATAGATATCATATTACTAGGTGTTCAACTTATCAATAGTTATGAAGTGCACCCTGAATTCGTAAATTTAATACCTTAACTCTTTATTGTACGTTAGGAAAGCGCTTGATGTGCATCTCGTCTTTTTTTGCTGATTTCCTCGAACAGCATTTTCAGCGTCACCGGATTATTTTGGGGGCGGTGAGAAACTTAAAGGGTTCCTCAAGCCGTGTGAAACGAAGCATCTTCGAAAGTTTTCGAGAGGCAATGGTATCAGGCACTAGATCAGAAGTAGGAACACTGCACTAGTACGTGTCGTCATTCCTTATTAGATTCTTCGAGGGGTTCGGATCGGTTCGGGAGCATCTCGTCTGATGGAAAAAGATGATAAGGCTATGATGAAAGCTTCACCCAGAATCCTCAACCACAACAGTATTACTGGCACTATACTTCTTAATGACGGAACATACAAATACAATTTTTATTTATTACAAGGATGATGACTGTAAAATGTTGAAATATTAATGAACAATTTAAACGTTTACAAAAACACAATATTGAAATAAAAAATTCCATGACCATGATTTGAACCTGCAACCCTTCTGACATACCGGGTCAGGTGCTCTTCCAATTGAGGTATCGTGGTTCTAACCAGCCCGCCGAAATTATTCAACACTATTAACTTTTTACTTTGAAAGCCAAAGGCACCCATTCAATGTCAACAACTACCGTCATTAACACCCGATCATAATATTTTACTATTATACTCTTTATTTATTTTCTTTCTTAGCCTAGGTTTGTTATAATATTAATATAAAAGTAAAATACAAAAGAACATACAAAACAAAAATATTATAAAAAACCTAGCCTAAGGTGCCGCCGGCAACGGGGCAGGGCTCAAGTTGCCGGTGGTTAGGGCTGCAGAGACAGGAACCTTCGGCCTATCCGCGCCGTGTCCAAGAGTACCGCCTTCTGTATCTGACCCTTGATCCAACCATTAAGCGAGAGTCTCTTAAGGTGTTGGTCGAGACTTTTCGCTACCAGACCGTTCGCAGACACAACTATCGGCACAATGATTGTCGAGTCAACATCCCACATGGCGGTTACCCCGTGAGCCAAGTCAAGGTACTTGCTATAAATTATTATTATTATCGTTACTTTATGCATTAATTTCATTGATATGTGTCATATCTAATATCATACCTACAGTATATCCAAGAAAACAATTTTATTCCCTGTCTCGATATGCCACACAATTGGGCAGAAATTAGATCGAACAGAAACGCACTTCGAAACACCAATAAGTCGTAACACGACATGACATCGTTTGCTCAACGATCCGAGTTGATCACATCTATATAAATAAAAATGAATGTTGCTAAGCGCAAAACTCGAGGACGGCTGAACGGATTTGGATGAAACTTTGCACATAGACAGACCATGACCCGGACTAGGACATAGGACCACTTTTTATCCCGGTAACAGGTTCCTGTGGGATAGTGTAGTCTTCGCGAACGAAGTCGCGGGCGACTAGTAACAAAATAGATTGAAGCTACAATAAGTAACAATATTCCAAATGCGTGGATTCTTCGAAGTAAAAACAATGATATACAATATAATGTCAGCAAGATGTTTGCAAGATGGCTGGCAATAGCTGGATGAGAGTAGCCGCGGATCGTGGTCAGTGGCGTGCACGCGGATTGGCATATATCCAGCAGTGGACTTATATAAAAGCTGATAATGAAGAGAGGTGAAAGTAAATGAAACATTGATGATGAGTAGAGATTTGAGATGGTGGTAGCTAGTCAGGTAGACTTAGAACAAACCCTTTAATAAGGTATGCCAGTGATGACAATACTAATAAATTTGCGTTAAATGCCGTTAATTTTTGGTTGTTGTTGTGAATAATGGAACGTGAAAGTTTATAAGTGTATAAGGCCTTCCAACCAAAAGAGAACAATAAATAGAGTCTTATAAGGATAAGAAATAGTGAGATAAGGAAACGTTGTGGTTTGAAAGAAGATGTAGTGACAAAATTGAAAAAGGCATGCTGAGATGGTTTGGCCATGTCGAGAGAATGGATGAAGAACGATTGACGAAAAAAGTGTATAAGGCGAGTGTGAATGAAAGTGTTGGTAGGGGTAGACCTAGGCGGACGTTTCGAGATCAAATCAGGGACGTCTTGAAAAAAGGCCAGGTCAAGAGTACCCTAAACCGAAGAGCATGTATGAAGGGAATAATGAAAGTGGACGAAGCGAAACAAGTATGTAAGGATCGTAGCAAGTGGAAAGAAGTGGTCTCTGCCTACCCCTACGGGAAAGAGGCGTGATTATATGTATGTATGTATGTATAGAGTTGTTAGGCCATTTAAAAATGTCTTAATAACGGGGATCTCAGAGAGATGATAATAATAATAATAATTAAGGAAATATATCACATTTTATAAATATCGTACATCTTTGTGTGTGTGTGTGTTTCATTTCTATTCATGCTTTAACATTATCAGCTTATATTGGTCCACTGTTAAACATAACAAAGAGCACTAAAAAAAATATTTATTAAAATTCATGCTTCCATTCGATTAAAGGAGACGATCAACAAACACCGACGCGATCCGGTATTAATCACTCTGTACACTTCCCTATCTGATCGAGTGTTCAATTTATCCCCCCCTCACACCCCCGCCCGCCCAGCAACAGTTGATAAAGATCTTGCCACAATCAAAATTTTGAGCACCTCATTTTGGATTTTTTTTTTAAATAATTGCATTTTTGCTCGAAAACTACCTGATTTATTATTAAGTCACACATTTAGTCGCTCGGCCTTGTTATTGCGTTTTTACTTGCTAAACCACTACAATTAAGGACAAGCCATGCTCCATCAAGCTCCTATGACAGTAGGAATATATCGGGATTCTTCGTACTTCGAAGACTCATAAAATCGTTGGTATCTATATATCTATATTTAGCAGTGTATTTTTGAAACTGATTGTTATCCTTTATATTTTAACCGCCTTACAAATAAAAACTCATTACACCGAGCTTATTCCATAGTGTTACTGAGAATAGTTATAATAGTGAGGTAAGAACAAGAAGAGAATAATTTCTTACAAATAAACTCAGAATAAGGTCGACATAACTATTCGTACTATATGTCATAGAAACAGAGCGGCAACGTCGTAATTCATTGGTAAGGTTTTAAAAAAATCGAAAATCGTCTAAGGTTGTAGTCGTTCTGTCACTTTGACATTTCAATTTGCGGGAATTATTAAATTATTTTGAGTTATTTTTAACAATTTGTATTACAGGTTGTGTTATTACGTATTCTTTAAATTACAAATAATAAGTGAAATTGTTCTATTTGTTGGAAAAAAGAAGAAAAGGTTTCTACGTTAATGTATGAATGTCATATTATTGTTGTCGAATTTTAATGACAAACCAAACATAAACACAAGTGGAAAGGTAATGTTTAGTCTAATAATTTCCTCATCACCATCTCAGACTAGGCGACTGCTAATGCAGCCGGGACCAACGGTTTTACGTGCCTTTCGCGAAGGAGCTCGAAATTAAACATTTTTGGTATTTTATATTTTTATATGTTCTGGTTTTGAAGAAAAAATATTCTTTTCACTTCGGGGATGTCTCATACATAATACTTACCTAATATGTGATAATGAATAGCTTTCGTGTTAGAGCAAATGAGAGACATGAAAAGGAAAATGATATTCGAATAAACATTTTAGCTGAACTACATTAGGTACGCCTGCACATCAACCTATCTGATGTTACGCTGAGAATTACTTTTATTTCGTGTTTATTTGTAAGACGGTACGTAAGTGTTTATTTGCAATGGAAAGTCTCATTCTATAATATTGGCATATTTGACCGTTGTAAATAAAAGAATGTGAGAAAATAAATGTTGAGTTTCTTGCCGGTTCTTCTTCCGCCCTGTAGATTGATGAAGCGATGGCGTAGTGAGATTCACAAGAGCTAGCCTAAACTGAATCAAACATTTACAATTTTATTTTTTGATTCGCCTTTATGAAGTACTTAATTAATTTTGTAAAAAACAAATTACCAAAGTTTAAGGTAAATTTATCATGATGGCAACCCCAGGGGGTTTCTATGAGACGCTCCTATTAGCCGGCCGATTTGAGTTGTCACACCGACGGTCAATATATTTATCCCGCGAACGATCAATTCTAGTTGGCCGCTTTATAAAGGGATTCTGTGTAAGTAACATTCATTGTGTATTACAATCAATACGTGTAATTTGGACTGTATTCCTTTGTAATAAGGGTGTGTTCGGTAGCAAACCATTTAAGTATTGCGACCTACATGAGTTTGACGTGTCCTATCGTGTACTTGTATGACATCACGATTTTATTATTGCTGACAATGAAATTTTCTAGAAATCAGAACATTTGGCTCACTTTGTAGTTAATAACAGACGAGGAATTGGGAATAACAAACGGATGAGTCAAAAATTACTTCTAAGAAATGGAACAAGATCCATGTAGTTAATTTAAAGTTGTACGGACAATTTAGCTAAAGTACCTAATATTATAAATAATTAAGTATGACTCTTCAGCTCTTACTTTCTATTTTATAGGTAAATATTATTATCAAGGCCTTGGTGGCAGACTGGCAAAGATCTCACTCGAGTGGCAAGACACCAAGACAGTAATTATGTATCATCATCATCATCATCATCAGCCCCTCTCCACCCACTGCTGGGCATAAGCTTCCCTTTACTTATGCCAGAATTATTAACATACATACAAAAATATGACATTGGATCCTGTGATTAGTGTGATTCCTCACACTCCAGTGATTTTTTTATTCTGTATGTTACATGTTGTATGTTTAATTGTGTGCTTTGTTATGTGATACCAATCAATGTTTCTTCTTTTTTTGATTGCACATTGATGAGGCCAAATTCTGAAAAGGCAAAGTTAGCTATTAGAAATAAATCAATGTTTCTAATATTTAACTGTACATACTTGTGACATTTACTATTGTTACAAATAATGAGTGTGCCATTTCGGAGAGTTTTACAAAACCCTCAATTTTGTATTTTATGAACAAATAAATAAAGATTTCTATAAAAAAAGTTCCAATCCGTAGGTAGCTATTCGCCATCGATCAATAATTGATCGAAGCTGTTCGCATTGATAAATAATTAACAAAGCGCTCTGTCCGAATGAACGAATGGTTGGAATGTCAACAAAGGGTTGATTAAAGAGGGATATTACCCTATAGTAAAACACACACACATAATCCCTATCCACTGACAATAACAATTATATTGACTATAACTCATTTGAAAAGGCATGCGGACCTCCCTCTCACTATCATTTAGGAGCACAGTAATTTCGTAAGTGCGAATGGATTGCGTCCATTCGTATTTCATTAGTCCACAGTCCCTGCACAATTATACACAGCACACAACCAGGGTTGCCAGGTGTTCGGTGTTCTACCGAACCGTTCGGTATTTTAGCACAGTGTTCGGTGTTCGGTATGACAATAATACCGAAGTATCTTTTTCTGATTAATTTTTCACCCTAATATACGATTCAACAGTCAGATGTTACGCAATCGGCAATCAATGTTGCCACTTCGGGCACGCGCTCACAGTTTTCGAACCATTTCGCAGATTGCGGATTGTGCTCGTGCATGACGTTTTCCATCTTTTTCTTACGCGCTAACTGAGCGCTGCGCGACTGTAGGCCGTAGGCATTGTAAGTCATATATCATTCGTACTCGTACAGTCGTATATGATCGTTCAACGTGACGATATATTCGGTAAGTTAAAATTATTTTTATATTAAAATCTATTATCGATTTTATTGTACATTAGTAAGGTGTAAAAACATTTTATTTTATCAAGTGCGGCTTTTTTTCTCTGTTCGGTATTTGTTTGAAAAAGGCCTGGCAACCCTGCACACAACTCGTAATCACAAAATAAGAAGCCTGCAGAAAGTAAGGTTCAAACAAACGCGCAAGCAACGCACATATAGACAACACAGACACGGATTCTCGCAACAGTCACAAAATAAGGAGACCGCAGAAGGCAAGCTTCATACAAACGCGTTCGATTAACGCACACATAGACAACCTCTTGCGACCACGGAATCTCGCCACGGCGCTCGGACTGTTCCGATCCATTCCGAACCCCTCGGAGAATCTTGTAGGGCACGGGGAAACTCACTAGTACGTGATGGCGTTCCCTCTAGAAAACCTCTGACGGTGTTCGTTTCACACGGCTCGAGGAATTGCCGCCCAAGAAAGGCCGGTGAAGCTGAAAATGCCCAGTGGCAGTCAGCAAACACTCACAAAAAAAGCTAAGACTGTTGCGATTTTTTTTGGTGATAATGCTGATTGCCTCAGCTTCACTGGGCCTTTTTGGGGGCCGCAAGCAACTTAAAGGGTTTCTCAAACCGTGTGAAACGAATATCCGGAGGTTTTATAGAGGCAACGGCATCACGCACTAGTGAGTTTGTGCTGTTTGCTAATTATGTAATTGTTTTTTTCTTTTTTGTCCACTTTTCTTAATTTTGATTTTTATAGTGCTGTATGTGTTTCATGCTTGTCATGTTGTGCGTACACCTTTTTTGGGTCGCAATCTGGGACCTATATTAATAAGTTTTATATTTAATGATAACAACCATTGTAACCTGTCGTGTATGCCTATGTTAAATAAATGAAATAAATAAATAAATTCCGTGTCCGTGAGAGGTGTGCGTTGCTCGAGCGCGTCTTGTAATGAAGTTTACCTTCTGCAGTATCCTTATATTGTGTCCTAATGAAATAAGAATAAAAACCATTAGTGATCCATTAAAGCCGCTCCGTTATGTTATATCAAATGTCGTTTTATGAAGAAACTTGTCCAGGGGATAGGGTGTGTGTAGTCTATGTCCATCGTAAGAACCAGGTCAAAGTCAAAATATCTTGATTTTCAAAATTCTACAAAAATCTTAATCATTTATTCAGTTTAGGCTACAAATAGCTCTTATGAACGTCATTATGCCATCTCTAAAATTATAAGCACTTTGGGGTCTAGCTGCCGGAACACAACAATGCTACAAATATTTGTTATGGTGACATATTTGGGTAAGGTGGTGGTAGCTAGCCAGGCGGGCAAACATATGTAGAAAAGCGATCTAAATGAATTTTTTTTTTATACTTAGCATGGCAAATGACTCCACACCACCTGATGTTAAGTGGAAATGGAGTCCAGACGCGAAGACAACTGGTGCAGCGTGAAAACAACGCAGCATCAGTCAACTTCACTCTGCCGGCCCACAAGGTGCTTCTTCACGCCTCGTTTGAAGGACCCCATATCATAGGAAAGAGGGAAAACATGTGCTGGTAGACTATTCCATATTTTGGAGGTGCGACAGAGAAACGAGTCAAATGAATACCGTTATATGGCTTTATAGCCAGAGTTTGTGTTTTAAAACTCGAGCAGTAAATGAGGAAAGGTAACGACTGTCGACTAGCACGCCCTTTGACAATTTATACACCATCAATCACAGAAAAATGCTTACTGCGAGTTATTTCAAATATTCGCTGCTTAAATCTTTTGATGGCGTAAGCTCACAATATTATCTTTACGCTGTGACGATATGACGACGTTGGAAGTTATTCTGAAGCAAATTTACTTATTTTTTACTCTCGCATACAACAATAATACTAACTAGAATTCATATACTTTCTTAATGTCTCTCGGCACACTTCGTGTTTTCAAGTCATTCTTTAGTTCTTTTCAAAAAGCCAAATACCAATTATTTTCATGTATTTTACTTAAAAACTGACGGACTTTTATACTAACTTTCACCACCTATTTGACCCCCTTGGGGTATGATTTCCGTGAAATCCTTTCTTAGTGGCTGGTTACGTCACGCAATAAACCTACAGTCCAAATTTCATCTAATTAGCTTCAGCGGTTTCGGCTCGGCGATGATGAATCAGTCAGTCAGGACAAGTCATTATATGTTGATGCAAATGAAAATGAAAAAATAATATATAGATAGTGTACATATACTACTCCTTTCACTTATTACTTACTTAAGAATGAGTGGAAATATCATTGTGTCACACGCAATTAATACGTTTTATAATTTTACAGCACTTTAGTTCGCAAAACACAACAAATTATATAATTGGGAATAGTCCTGAATAATAATTATTAAATTAAATAAATAAATAATAAATAAATAAATAAATTACGTACGTGGTTCATAATTCAAATTATTATAAATAATAAATATAATAATTAGTAATTATTAATTATTATATATAGTCTTTTTTATATATTTTATAATTAGTAATTAAAGTGTTTTCTGTATACCTATAATATTTTTTATATAAAATTAAATGAACCCTGAAAAAATAATAAATAAAAAAAGTAAATATAAGTACTTTTTAGTAATTCTTAGATTTATTATGTATGTATAATAATTGGGTTTAAAGAATTTTATTTCTCATACGAACATACAGAATGATTTCACTTAAAATGAGAATTTAAAACTATATACATACTTAATACTATTATATTCTGCGCAGCGCAGCTACAGTAAAAATAATAAAAGACTTATATAAAAAAAAAACAAAAACACACTTGCATGGCAAGCTTCTATGCTGTCAAATTAATATTGTATTGTTATCCAAAACAAAAACCAAATTAAATAACATTTTAAACTTACATGGTCATTTTCACTATAACATAGTCATAAAAACCGAAACTGTATGCAAAACTTCAGCTCAATCGAACACTGTGAATTGAATTATGAACAACGGTACGTAATTAGTGGACATGAAAATTAATATTCGATTCCATTCGGAGAGGCGATGTGCCGAGAGAAGTTAGGAAAATATAATTTTAAATATATTTTTTTTTAATTAAGTAGCGATGACGATTAATGTTGGAGCCCTTTGCCCAGCAGTGTAAAAGTGTATTGGTATTTACTTTTATTTTAGTCCTAAAAATTGACAGGCCGAATAAATAAAAACTAGCCTTAAAATCTTCGGAGGGTGACAGAAGCTAGGCCAAAAAAATATTTTAATGCAAGTCCAAATTTTACCTGTATTGTAACTTTCATTAGTACTTACAAAAACACAATGTTGAAAAAATTTCCACGAGCAGGATTTGAACCTGCACCCTTCTGACATACCGGGTCAGGTGCTCTTCCAATTGAGCTATAGTGGTTCTAATCAGCCCGCCGAAATTATTCAACACTATTTACTTTTTTACTTTGAAAGCCAAAGGCGCCAATTCAATGTCAACAACTACCGTCATTAACATTGTGTTTTTGTAATTTGTATCGCAACAAAATTTGCGTTAAAATTATATAAAACAAAACAAAAACATTTTCATTAGTACTATTAGATTTAACGTGTAAAATTCAAAATATTAGTCACTTTCATGACACTTATGCAAAGAATTGAGACCTCATCATATTAGATAGTATTAGATCAGTTTAGATGGCAATAGACTTAGAGACTTGAATATGGTGGTGATAGCCAACCTAGCCCTACCACCAACTATACCGGAAACAAAACATGTACCTCACACTGGGAATCGAACCTGGTAGCTCTGGGTTTCAAACGGCAGTATTTGTACTCGCTTTCGTCACGCAAATCACTTAGTAATATTTTTATTTACCTTCGTCTGTTCTGTTCCTTCCGTTCTGTCAGTCTGTTCCTTTCGTTCTGTCAGTCTGTTCTGTCCCCTGGTCTATATAGTTCACAGGCTGGGCAAACATTTGTAACGGTGATCCTTTATGTAAAGAGGCTACGCGTTTTATGATAAACTATTAAAATTCGGAATCATTACAGCCCAGACATAATTTAAAAGAATGAAACGCAAAAAAATTGTCGAGTATTAATCTACAAGGTTGACTGTTGTTCCCACGCAGACACCATCTGAGTCACATGAATATATGACTGTCACAAAGCAGCAGTATATAGCTCTAAGCGTAAGTAGAGTCAAGGTGCACAGCTAGTGCAAGTAAAGAAAGAAGAAGAAATATGCCGTGATAGCCGTTCTCAATCTTGCCGATTGCAAGAAGATACGTCTGCTTCCATTCCATATGTGAGAGGATTTAATGAATTTAATATTTAAATTAAAAGTACTAAAAACAAAAGTAAAATACTGGTCGTCGAAACACATAATAATTACAGAATTAAAAATAGTTTCTTATAATATATAGGTTTAAGCTGTCCTTAACAATAGTTTGTCCACCATATTTTTGATTAAAAGAAATGTATTGCTCTCTACGCGTGACGAGGAACGGTTTCTGAGATAGATTCGATAATTGCCTTGTGAAGGAAAAGAATATCTGTGTAACGTGTGTTACACAGATATAGATAAATATATTTAAATCTGTAGATGCCTTACATTTTAAGCGCAATACGCGTTCAATAACAAAACAGCATCAAAATATAATTTTAATCTTCAACTGACGAAACAACAAACTCCAATTAGCACAAAAAAACTACACAACTTTAGCAGCATGTCAGCAAACACGATGGAGCAGTCCCGCTCGCCACAGCACAGCTGGCAGATCAGCCAGTCGAGGCTCTTGTGCTCCAACAGCTGCGCCAGAAGCCCATCCGAGTTTAGGAGTAAGTACTCCTGGATCTGCGTCCATACGTGAGCGAGGGAGCACTCAAGGAGCAGCAGCGTTATAAATATCTGCAAAGTTCAACCAATATTTGGAAGTTGAAATGAGAGTTTTTCAGTCTCAACCAGCCACCCCTGACCAAGACAAGGATAATGACAAGGGGTGTCTGTCTGGTAACAAAACCCTTTTTTAAAATTTGAAAGAAAATAAAATTCGCATCTGCCACCGCTCGTGGAGGAGAAGCAGTTAGGCGGGACTTCTCTCCCGTATATAACATACGAAGGGATTTACCAGCTAAAACGCCAGCGTATTTATCCTGACCCCCTGAATGGCAGGCCCAAAATATTGCGCTTCTGTAGGCATCCTCCGTAGTGGTCTCTTAAGATTTATTTTCAAGTTTAATAAACTTAAGAGTGTGAGACGTACCGAGCCAATAAGCTACTAGGCATTCCTGATTTATGCGGCTGCGAAGGGGTGACTTAAGATTATGCTAGCGTATCAGCCAAGCAGATAGCTCGATCTGATAGGTCGTCACTCCGTCTCGCTGTTAGAGGAATTCTTGGCACTCCCCCTTTCCATGAGTCTCTTTTATCATCTCTCTCATCAATCTCTTTTATAAACTTCTCCATATTTCTAGAGCGAACCCTAAGCCGAAATCCACTGAGCTACCCAAAACATCAAAAATGTGTTTATCTCTCAGGATACAACGGTCTACCTACTTTGTCAATAAATAGACAATCTTACTTCCAAAACCAGGCATATCGGCGAGATCTTCCTCCAAAGCATATTAGGGAAGATGTTCACTCTTTTCAGCAGCAAACAAACACCCATGAGGAACACCAAGTTTGAGGTGAAGTATTTGTTCTTGAGGATACGTGCTGAAAAGGTTTTTATAATATTGGCCTCGTAAGAGTCACCCGCTAAGATAGTGCTCAGTGGCATGCACTTGGTGAAACCTATGTCCAGCAGTGGACTAGTATGGGCTAATGATGATAATGATGTTGTAGAGTCACTCTTCCATTCAAGACCTCTCGGTTGCCTCAATGGCTGAATTGCGAAGCGCTCAGTCCGTTATCCGAAGGACCCAAGTTCGATTCCCAGGTCAAGTGAAGTGTGTTTCAGATATTTTCGATACATAGCTCGGGTTTGTGAACATGTGTAAGTATCATATTATATCATATTTGGACGTGGTGAAAAGCTGATACCCACCAATTAGATCTTTGCCTGTCAGTGGGAGATCATATGTATAGGCTAATTACTATGAAAGTGACCTCGGTGGCCGAATGACAACGCACTCGTCGGGCAAAATGTATTTCGGATTTTTCGATGCATAGTCCAGGTTTGTGATCACCAACCCGCATTTGGTAAGCGTGGTGATTAATACCCATCAATTGTGGGACAGTTATAGTCTGTCTACTTAATTACTATTAGAGTGACTACATCATCAGTATGTTAGTCAAGAAACTCATCTAGTACTTTCTTTTACGCCTTCTTTTTATTAACATTGCCAACCTATAAACGTCCTACTTTGGGGTCAGGCCGCTAGTATAAAATATGAGACAACATCACATACAGTTCTGATCCCAAGGTAAGTAGCTAAAGCACTCGTTTCATGGAAATCAGAAACAACGACTGTACCACAACCACCCAGACCCGACACAATACATTGACCCGACCGGGAATCGACCCCGGGATCTCAGAGTTAGCGCCGCCCAAAGTCCGGCATGCAAGCCACTCGGCTACGGAAGTCGTCAAAAGGCCTTTCCACATAAGCTAGCACATCGGGAGAAATTAGTAAGGCTATTCTTTACAGAGTTTTACAGGTTTAGCCAATGCTTTTGCAGGCTAATTTGCTTCCCTTAGAGACGTAGAAGTAACAAATAATAATTAAGCATCATTTCATAGAACAGGTTCATTAAACTCTTTTTATATATATCTTACGGGTAAACACTTGGCCTTCGTCTCACCTGATATTAGTGATGATAAGGCCGAAGGTGGAGAAGGACTTCAACTATCTAAACATGCATCATACATGACTTTTTACTTGTTGGTACTCACCATTATAAATTAATGTATGCTCGTTAATAAATAACGATAATGCCAAAACTAAAGATATAGTTTTTGTCATCTCATCTTGTTACTTCTTATATAACAATTAGAACGCGTGTATATTAATAATATATTTACTATTTACGTGCTATTTATCAAAGAGTTTGTGTTGAACGAGTGTCATTGACAGTTTTTATGTGCCACAGATAAATTAAATTTATACGTATGTCTTTGGCACAGATAACTATTTGATTGGTAAGATTCATCCTTAGATTTCATCCATATCCTCAGTTCTACCAAGTGCTGCTAGCCCCTGAACATCCTCCAAAGTTATCCGGCTATTCAGGTTTGATGATTTATCAAGGCTTTTATTATTTTTGAATTTTACACAACAATATAGTTACAAGATAAATTAATGTATCATGTCTTTATCGATTGTCAAATACTTGCAAAAGTGTTCATTCGATTGTGAGGGTATTAACTTCACAGTGACGTAAAACCGCTGGCTTGTAGTGTAAATCACAAACTACTAGAAGAATTCAAAGAGTCATCTGGGGCCTCGGTAGCTCAGCGGTCAGAGCATTGGACAGGTTATCCAAAGGCACGTGCTTTGGATAATAATATTGGTTTTATTCCCACTCAAGCTTCCAACCATTCTACTCAACCAATTCCAATCAACCAGCATCAGGATGCTGGTTGATTGTTCTAGTAAAATTTTATCTTGTCATCAAGGCTTTTTCCTTCAAATTTGAGTACTTAGATGATCTAGTCGTTATTTTGGCTAAGGACTACTCTACAGAGCCATGTTCGACATCGAAATATTGTGACGATAATATAGTAAATAGTCTATCTAATCTGAAAATTAAAATGTATGTAACAAATTAGTTTTTAGTGATTAAGTAAGAATTACAAAAACACAATGTTGAAAAAATTTCCACGAGCAGGATTTGAACCTGCACCCTTCTGACATACCGGGTCAGGTGCTCTTCCAATTGAGCTGTCGTGGTTCTAACCAGCCCGCCGAAATTATTCAACACTTTTTACTTTTTTACTTTGAAAGCCAAAGGCGCCAATTCAATGTCAACAACTTAAGAAGTAGGCAAGCTATTTATAAAATATTTTTGTTTTGTTAAACCTATAAAAATTTACACCTATAAAAATTAAAAATAAAAATTGCTACAACAAAAACTGCTTCAGGAATCCAAGCGTATCGAAGTGCTTTACAATACAATAAAATAAGAAATACCAAAACCAAACAATACACCGAAATGCGTATTAAAACGCCTCATGCCCACATAGCTGACAACATCGAAAAAATCCACAAACCTATCTGAGTTTACGACTCCAGCTATCGTAAACGCAAACCGTAAAATGTTTTATCGGAACGTTCCAAAACTCATTATTTCTCAAAACAATGAAAATACACACATCAATGATACAATGCACGCTCTTATAATAAGATGAAACAATGGTTACAAGAATCAGGAAGAAACAGATCTGTTCGTTAGTGTTAGTTCTGAACGTTATACGTACGTGTGAAGTGTCTTGCTTAGGATTAGTAGAATTCGCGCAGCGGGATAGATATATTGATAGAGAGGTCGAACCGTATAGGTCGGCCATCTTCCAGAGATCAGACGATGAACACCGATACATAAACATGGCCAGAGAGGTTCCAGTACTGAGAACAAATGATAACTATAACAGTGAAGAGGACGATATAAAAACACTGCTCGAAGATAAATATAAGTTTAAGAATGACGAGATATCAACACGATTTAGGATTTCCAATGACGAAACTAATAACTCAGGTTTGTTGTGCAATGGAAACAGTGTTTTGCTATATATAAATGAACATCAGGTAAAGTAAATAGCATATAAATATATAAGTGATAGCTCAATCACCATGCTTGCCAAAAGTTGATGATCTCAAATCCGGGCTATGCATTGCAAAATCTGAAACACAATTCGTCCGACCTAGGAATTGAGCGAGGGACTTTCAGGTTTCTGGCCGAGCAGTCAATTTCTGGCAGAGTTCAATTTGAATTTGAACTTAAGGTTAAGTGTCCACAGACCATTTTTTTTAATAATTTTTTTTTTATCCTTTTACCCGTTGTTTTCGGGAATGTCAGCCCCATCATACCTTAACCTTACAAAATACACTCTTTAGATTGTTCACAGACTATAACATGATCTGTAGTCGGACTTCCATATACCAGTTCACAGACCGTATGTGTTCCGTTCACCCATACAATTTCCAAGCATTCTGTGACTGTGAACTTATGGAGACAGTCTCATATAATTATAATGTGGACTTAGCTGGACATAACCTAAGGAGTATGAGTCTTAGGAAATTAAATGTACGGACTTATAAAACTTGGACAGAACCTGTTAAGTATCTCGCCGCCTCTATATCCAGTTACAAAGCAAATATCATACGACCATTGCAGCAAATTCCTCCTGAAAGAGGAAAGCTGACGCCAACAGTTCTACCATTATTTCTTTTAAGAAATAAGCTAATGGTAATCCAAATTTACTTTACACATGTAGGGATTTTACATATTTATATTTACATTTATATAAATATATTTTAATCTACATTTTTACCTAATTTCAATTATTTACATTTATATTCAAAAGTCAACAAACTTAATATTAACTTATAAACTACATAAAAATATATATAACATTAAAACTTATAATCTATAATCTATTTTATACATACACAACATTAAAATAAATATAACAATCACAATAAATGTCTAAATAATCACACAAAATACAAAAGCTTAAAAATCAGTAATCGACACGCATCTTGTTGACACCATTGGAGAAGCGCACCGCAAACCGGTCCTATTGTTCTTAACGGGGTGATTTGCCTGCGCAGTAGGATGCGCGCGCGCCGCCAGTCGCAAATCAATGTTAGACGTGAAACCAGTGTCGCTCGACTACCGCCCGCACGTACTCGCGTAGCTTTGTTTACATTGCTTAAGCTATATCTGTGATCTATCGCTATTGACTGTTATTTCCTTATCTGTTATCTATCACTCCTTCTATAACATCTGGTGTTGTGTACTGTGTTGTATTAACTTTCTTCTTCTGTGTCGTACAAATAAACTGTTTCCCGTGTACGTGAGTTTGAACCTTATTCCCTCTACCACAACACACACATCTAACCATAACTGGTGACCCCGACGTGATCTTGACAGAAAAAATATCAACAGCATCAGCAATACAAGCATTTGAAAATAAAGCAGTAGTATTATCAAGCAAGCGCTGATTACGACAATCAACTACTAAATTATAAAAGCTAAGAAAATCTACGCCAATAATAGGTTTCGTTACATTAGCCACAGTAAATCTCCACGGAAAGTTACGCCTTAAGCCTAAGTTTAAATTTAATTCTAAAAAACCAAAAGTGTCTATAGCACTACCATTAGCTGCACTTAATTGAAAGTCTGTTTTCACACGACGTTCGCGAAGCGCAGATTGAGGGTAGACACAAAGGTCACTACCAGTATCAACCAGATACTGAGTCTTCGAGCTGTGATCGGTGACGAAGAGGCGACCTGAAGAGGCAAGGCAACCACTAGTCGCCATTAGCGACTGCCTGCAGAGTTTCCCGCCTTGTGAAAGTCACATGGCTTGATACAGCTATGAGCTCCCTGCCCAAATTTAGCATGATACCAGCATAAGGGGTATTTGCGGTAGCTGGAGTTTGATCTGGATCTATGACGTGCAGTTGAGGTACGTCGTTGAGGTCTGGATCGGATGCTGGAACATTGTGCCCCGCGAGTATGCTCATCAAGCTTCAGCGTGAGACGTTCTACCATCTTCTTCAGTTCGGCTATTTCACTGGATGGAGCATGCGTCACATGAGATGATGTTGCTACAGCTGCGACGATGCATGGCGAAGTAATTTCGTGAATCCGGTCAGCGAGGTCAGAAAGCTGTTCTAGAGTCTGGATGGTCTGAGATGCCAATACGGTTTGTACATTATTGGGTAGACGGTTGCACCAGATCGTCTTGATGAAATCTTCCGGAACAGAAGGGCCAGCTAAATCTTGTAGATGACGTAAGAATTGGGAAGGCTTACGGTCACCAAGTTCCTCGTGAACCAGTAGCTGACGCACTTTCTTCTCTCGAGAAGCAGAAAGACGCTTGATTAACTCAGACTTAATCTTCTTATAACGATTCTCGGCCGGTGGATTGAGAATAATATCCTTCACGGCTTTGGAATGTTGTATATCCAAGTTGTTAATAACATTTGTGAATTTCACTAAGTCGCTGGTAATACAATTGCTTTCAAACTGACCTTCGAGGAGTGCAAACCAGATCTCGGGTTCTTCAGGAGAAAAAGGTAGCACTCTTAAATTTATTCTCTTGAAATCCGTCTTTGTGTCGGAACCAGTGGAAAGTCTCGCCTTACGTGCGTTTGTGTCGGAACCATTGGAGCCGCGCACTTTTTGCTTCCGGCGCTTGGTGACGTTGTCGTCGTGCGAAATGGCGGTTTTAGTACTATCACTGTCACTGTTTGTACTCATCTTGTTCTTCGTGCTTCAGGGGTCACCAGTTATGGTTAGATGGGGCAACACCAGGTATCACGATATTCTATCGGAAGTCCCTGAAATCACACGCCCTTCAGGCACTTTTCATACTCCCAAGCATAGCACCGTACACTACATACGCACTTCACCTGGCCCTCCCATTTCTTCCACTCCCCGCAGATTGGCTCCTGATAAGCTTAAGATCGCTAAGCAGGAGTTTCAGCTCATGCTTAACAGCGGCGTAGCACGTCCATCTGACAGTCCTTGGTCTTCGGCTTTGCATCTTGCTCCTAAAAAGGATAACAGTTGGCGGCCCTGCGGTGACTACAGATTGCTTAATTCTCGTACAATCCCCGACCGTTATCCTATTAGGCACATCCACGATTTTGCTCAGAGCATATCAGGGTGTAAAGTCCTCTCCACCATCGACCTGGTTAAGGCGTACCATCAAATACCGGTTTTCAAGGACGACATTATGAAGACGGCCATCACAACCCCCTTTGGTTTATACGAATTTCCGTATATGACCTTTGGGTTGAGGAATGCTGGCCAAACCTTTCAAAGATTTGTCGATGAGATGACCAGAGGCTTAGACTTCTGCTACTGTTACCTTGATGATTTTTTAGTATTTTCAAGGACTGCAGAAGACCACGTGACCCACCTTCGGCAGCTTTTCACCCGCATGAAGGAATATGGCATCCTTGTCAACACATCTAAATGCGTCTTTGGAGTTAGTAAGGTAACTTTCTTAGGCTACAGCATCTCCGAGTTGGGCACAAAATCTCTGGACTCCAAAGTACAGGCGATCAAAGACTATCCAGCACCTCAAACAGTAAAGCAACTCAGAAGATATTTAGGCATGCTGAATTTTTACAGACGATTACTACCGCACGCCGCTAAAATTCAAGCACCACTAAACTCTTTGCTTGCAGGTTCAGTAAAAGCGTCACATCCTGTTAATTTATCTGGAGACACTCTACTTGCATTTGAGCAAAGCAAGGAGAGCTTATCAAATGCAGCATTACTTGCGCACCCTGACAGCGAGGCTAAGCTTGCTTTGGTAACAGACGCTTCTGACCTAGCTATGGGTGCAGTATTGCAGCAGTTGAAGGACGGCAAATGGCAGCCCCTTGCCTTCTTTTCTCGTAGGTTGAGCCCTTCCCAACAAAAATACTCTCCGTATGATCGCGAACTGCTCGCAATATACGAGAGTATAAAGTACTTCCGCCACATGTTGGAAGCACGACATTTTGTGGTATACACTGACCACAAGCCGCTCAGTTATGCTTTTCACGAAAGGAAAACTAACTGTTCGCCTCGTCAGTATCACCACCTCGATTACATATCGCAGTTCACGACCGACATTCGACACATTTCGGGCAAAGACAATGTCGTTGCCGATACTTTGTCCCGTGTCGAAGAAGTGTCGATACCAATCGATTTTAATGCTCTTGCTTCGTCCCAAACAGCAGACCAAGAATTGGTACAACTTTTGAACGGTGAATCGTCACTCCGTCTCAAAAAGTTACCAACTCCTAACTGCGAAGCAGAGATTTACTGTGACGTCAGCACACCTACACCCAGACCCTTTATAACGAAACCACTGCGAAAGCAAGTTTTTGACACCTTGCATAACCTCAGCCACCCAGGTGCTAACGCAACCTCTAAATTGGTATCAGAGCGATTTGTTTGGCCTGGCGTGCGCAAAGACTGTCGTGAGTGGTCTCGCAAATGTATAGCGTGTCAACGCGCTAAGGTAAACCGTCACGTGTCGTCTCCTCTTGGCACCTTCGATTTACCTCGCTCTAGGTTTGCCTTCATCCATGTGGATATAGTTGGCCCTTTACCTCCATCTCAAGGCTTTAGGTATTGTTTTACTGTCGTGGATCGTTTCACACGCTGGCCGGAAGTCACGCCGATGGTCGATATGACTGCCGAAACCGTTGGTAAGGCGTTAATATCGTGGATATCCAGATTTGGATGTCCAACGGATATTGTCACTGATCGCGGTCGACAGTTTGAATCCACACTTTTCCAATATCTTGGAAAAATGATCGGATTCAAACATCGCAAAACAACCGCGTATCACCCAGCGTGTAACGGGCTAGTGGAAAGATTCCACCGACAGTTAAAAGCAGCAATAATGTGCCACGCCGACTGCAACTGGGTAGACTCATTGCCCTTAGTACTCCTCGGTATACGCAGTGCCTATAAAGAAGACCTTAAAGCTTCATCGGCCGAGTTAGTTTATGGCGAGCCCTTACGTCTGCCTGGAGAATTCTTCCATGCGGCTACATCTGGTTCTACTGACATCTCGGACTTTACCACTCGCCTACGCCATTTTGCCATAAAGCTTAACCCGTCTCCCGCTGGGCATCATAATAAGGACAAAGTTTTCATTTATAAGGACCTTAATTCTTCGAGTCACGTATTTTTGAGGGACGATGCATTGCGAGGTTCTTTAAAACCTCCCTACACCGGCCCGTACGAAGTACTTGACCGTAATAACAAAACTTTTAAAATTTTGTTTAAGGGTAAAATTGTCACTGTATCTATAGACCGCCTTAAGCCGGCCTACATACTAGCTGACCCAATCCCCACTCCGATTCTTATTACTCCAAATCTTATTCCACCTCCTACTCCAATCCCAGTAACTATTCCTAATACAGTGCCAAGAACTACACCAACACAGGATGATCTCAGGAAAACTAGATCAGGTCGCGTAGTACGTTTTCCTAATTACTATCTCCCGTAGTGACGGTCTCTGGGGGGGAGTGATGTAGGGATTCTACATATTTATATTTACACTTATATAAACATATTTTAATCTACATTTTTACCTAATTTCAATTATTTACATTTATATTCAAAAGTCAACAAACTTAATATTAACTTATAAACTACATAAAAATATATATAACATTAAAACTTAATCCTATAATCTATTTTATACATACACAACATTAAAATAAATATAACAATCACAATAAATGTCTAAATAATCACACAAAATACAAAAGCTTAAAAATCAGTAATCGACACGCATCTTGTTGACACCATTGGAGAAGCGCACCGCAAACCGGTCCTATTGTTCTTAACGGGGTGATTTGCCTGCGCAGTAGGATGCGCGCGCGCCGCCAGTCGCAAATCAATGTTAGACGTGAAACCAGTGTCGCTCGACTACCGCCCGCACGTACTCGCGTAGCTTTGTTTACATTGCTTAAGCTATATCTGTGATCTATCGCTATTGACTGTTATTTCCTTATCTGTTATCTATCACTCCTTCTATAACATCTGGTGTTGTGTACTGTGTTGTATTAACTTTCTTCTTCTGTGTCGTACAAATAAACTGTTTCCCGTGTACGTGAGTTTGAACCTTATTCCCTCTACCACAACACACACATCTAACCATACACATAATCATCCCCAACCGCTCCAGAAGACAGGCACATAGCGTGGGCCTTCCGTTCGTATGCCGTCCGCAGGATCGTGGGTGGCATGGAGACCAGCATCAGCATGTACCCTTACAACGTGGCGGTGTCCAGGAACGGCAAGCACTGGTGTGGCGGCTCCATCATTGATGAGCAGTGGGTGCTCACCGCGGGGCACTGCTTGGAGTCGTAAGTTCCTTTAAAAATAAAGATCTTGTTATGTACAACGCTTTTTTATTAGGTGGAGCACAACCCTATATCCGGAGATTGTCAAATCAATGATCCCGGATCTCCCTGGCGGCAAGTGAGGGGATTTTCTAAGGTTTTTAGTGGGTATCATCCCGTCCTCCCGGATCCCCATCGGGCCCACATCGATGATGGATGAGAAAGGCGGGAGCTAGGGAGAGTCCCACATAACCATCTGCGTCTCCCCGGATGCGGTGGTACGCTGCAATGCAATGAGTTTTACAATAAAGTAACTAAACAACAGGTAAGCATAAAAAAATAAATAACAGAGTACACAATTACAATGTTTTCACAATATGATGACATATTGTCTGTCACCAGCCGCTTTTTTTTTTTAGAGAGTTTGCCGATTTTCTCAAACGGCATTTTCAGCTTCACCGGGCTTTTTTGGGGGCGGCGAGAAACTTAAAGGGTTCCTCAAGCAGTGTGAGACGAATCACCTTCGGAGGTTTTCTAGAGGGAACGGCATCACGCACTAGTGCGTGTCCCCGTGCCCTACTAGATTCTCCGAGGGATTCGGATCGGATCGGATCACCAGCCGCGAACTATATAATTCTTTAAATAGTTTTTTTTAATATTGCATAACGGAAGCTGTAGGCTGAATGTGGAAGCGCACTTAGCTCGGTACCCTCAATTACTGTGAAACCGTCGCAGTTAGTGATAATATCTAACTGTTGGAACACAACAATATTACTTACATTGCTGTTAGCTATGATAACTAAGAATATACATGTAATTTACGTTTCATATTGTTTCAGAGCGTTTGACGGAAACAAGAAAAAGCTCCAACCGTTTATAGTGAGAGCTGGCAGTTCCTTCCACAATCGAGGAGGCTACCAGGCCAGGGTTAATAAGGTACAGAACTATTATTGATGTGGAACATCTTTCCGCTTACCTTCTATATTTGTGGGAGTGATTTCGTAGAAATGGGAAGGAAGTACCGTAACATCTAGATCCGTAACAAAACACAAAAATACAAAAAAAAATACAAAAATCTTTATTTATATCACAAGTCGCTTTTACGTATTAGGGTATGGATCTCATGCTGTTGTTGTCCAATAAACAATCAACAATATGACTTGAATACAAAGTCAAAAATTATAGATGTACTTATAAAATAATTTAAACAAAATTATGTGTTCCAGAATTTATAAATAAAATAATTATAAAGAAATTAAAAATAAAATAAAGAATTTATAAGTGACAATGTGACTTTTATACAATAATATGTGGTAGTGATTTCGTAGAAAAATATATAGATATATATATCTCAGTCAGTAGTTCGTTTGCGAAATGCTAGCGAAATAAAAAAAAAGAAGAAAAAAAAAGAAAAAAATATACGTCATTGTAATTCTATTAATTCTTTAGTTTTAGACTTATCTACTTTGATTAATTTTTAAGTAAAGCTGTTATTAAACTTTTTTATTATTATTTCGAATAGATCGTCATATAAGATGTTCGCATTGTCATTGTTACATGGTATTTGTGACATTTTCTAATCGATTAGTGGTCACTAGCCTGTACGAAATATTCTTTGAAGGACGATCATATTGGTGCTCAAATCTAACTATCTGACCATTGTGATCAGAATTGATCAAATATACTTAATTATTAATTTTGCATTTACAATTCATAAGATAAAATCGATTCCCACTCGAGCTCCCAGAGGCGGGTTGATTTTTTCTAGTAAAATTATACCTACGTACATACTAGATTATTTCCATTCGCGCGGGTAGCGCTCGCCAGGCGTGGGAAATGTCTGCCTTTTTTTTTACAAGCTGTTATTTAACTTGCACTGTTCGTATGTAACTATGTTAGTATGTAAGTTGTCCATCAAAATATGTAAACTATTTTTATATTTTGTTTTTGATATTTTCTTCCCATTCGCGTCGCTGCCTGCGTTATTCTTTGGCTTCGACATGAGTGTAATCAATTAAATATGTATTTGCATTATTTTTATTTAAAGCACTTCACTTGTTTATTGCATTAAGTCGTGGCATAAATAGTGCCGCGTGGCGCCACGTAGCATTAATTAGGAACATCATTCTTTATCCTAGACAAGTACTTCACGTATAGACAGTTGTTGTATTTATTTGATTATACACAATTGCAATGGCTAAGGAGTCTTGGTCTTTCTGCCAACATTTGTGTTTTTTCTTTTTTTTTCTGTCTTTCTTTTGTTTTGAATGTAATTGTATTGTATGTGTTTGTATTTGTGTCTGTATATGGTTTTTCCTAATTGTTAAACTGGGAGAAACTATGTATAGACATAAATTTCATGTTTAAGTAAGTATTTTTATGTATATTAGTGTGTGTGGTCAATAAATGTTTCTCTCTCTCTCTCTCTCTCTCTCTCTCTCTCTCTCTCTCTCTCTCTCTCATTCGGTATGTAGCCCCATTAATTAACATAACATAATCACATCATATCATCACATCACATCATCACCAGCTCATTTTGTTCCACTGTGCTTGGGACACGAGTCTTCACTATGGATGGAAACACACCTCAAGAAAACGGGCCATAAACCACCCACCGCGCAGGCCCAGTGTTGTGCGGTAATTGTTAACGACTGCTAATGCAGACGGAACCTACGGCTTTACGTGCCTTTCGAGATCATGATGATACATTTTGGTTAGCATTTCGAAGACTGGCCTTTACCAAAGTCGCTTAACTACAGCAATCGCAGACCAAGCCCGTTCACCACTGCGCCGCCATCGAGCCACGACGAAGGATCGAGCTCCATTATACAATCAACGCCAAACTGGAAACGAATGTGAAGCCAATTTTTGACAGCTCTCAAATAATACAGAATACTTTAATAACTAGTCAAGTTAAATAAAAAAAACGGAATTAATGCTCACTTCATTTGTTTATTGTCTCTAAGCCCTGAATAGACAAAATATCAGTAAAATATTTTTGTTTTGTTTATATAATTTTAACGCAAATTTTGTTGCGAAACAAATTACAAAAACACAATGTTGAAAAAATTTCCACGAGCAGGATTTGAACCTGCAACCTTCTGACATACCGGGTCATGTGCTCTTCCAATTGAGCTATCGTGGTTCTAACCAGCCCGCCGAAATTATTCAACACTATTTACTTTTTACTTTGAAAGCCAAAGGCACCCATTCAATGTCAACAACTACCGTCATTAACACCCGATCATAATATTTTTACAAATACTAAAGATCAGTTAAGAAGTAGGCAAGCTATTTATAAAATGTTTTTGTTTTGTTTATATAATTTTAACGCAAATTTTGTTGCGAAACAAATTACAAAAACACAATGTTGAAATAATTTTCACGAGCAGGATTTATTAGTAAAAGCTAAAACGTCTTAATAAAAAGAGATGTCTTTAAAAGTGTGAGATGGATGGTATGAGTGATACCGATACCTGTCTTATTTTATTATTATTTATTAGTTAAAAACTTAAAAAGTATGTGTTATGTGAGTGTCACCTATGTTTTATAACAAATTCGTTTTTTTGTTATGTTTTTTTTATATTAACGGGTAAGCACAGTGCCTTGATCTCACCTGATGTTAAGTGATGATAAGGCCAATGATGGATGCGCACTTCACCCGGGATCCTCAACTAGTGAGGTACTGGCTATCTTAACTCTAGCTGCCGGAACACAACAATGCTACAAACATTGATGTTATGGCGACATATTATTTTTTATGTATTTCCACACTAACACTTTTGCTGTTTGTACCTTTTCTCATAATTTGTGGGACGAGTTGCAGAATGAAAATATTATTTATTTTGATTTTCTGCAACTCGTCTAAGATGGGCCGCATGCCCAAAAGTATCACTTGTCAGTAATAGTTTCCCTTTTTGTGTCAATACAACTTTAATCAAATATTTAACTAAATGTATTGTCCTGATTTTTCTGTAAGTATGTAACTTAAATTGGTCCAGGTCTTCTTCCCGAACGATTACACTCCTGGCAGCGCCGACTTCGACTACTCCCTGCTCCGTTTAGACCGGCCGATGCCGATTGGCCGAAACATCGCGGTTCTCAACCTACCCTCCAAAGATTTCGCTGTTAAGGAACAGGATATCCTGATTGTGACCGGTTGGGGCAGTACTGATGTAAGTAGACTATTCAGTCCTTATTTTTAACTAACACTTTACATGCGACTTCGTCCGCGTGGATTTGACGTTTTTTGTTAAAATAATGTACAGCATAAGTTACCCACAAGGTATTTATAGCATTCTATCAGTAAAAGATTTTTTAGAATTTGACCAGTAGTTCCAGAGATAAGCCCCAACATACAAAGAAACATAGTCACAAATTTTACCTAGATATAGATTAAATAATAATAAGAGAATATAGTAGGTGTGTACATTTCGTGATTATTTAATAACTGAATTACAAAAATGGTTAAAAAAAAACAAAAAGAAAGAAAATAGTTAACTTTATTTTGCTTAGTGTGACAACTATAATAGTATAATAACAACTGTTTGTATACTTATCTTAAGTTAGTTACCTACGTTTTATCACGTTTTTCATCTTTTTTTTTTAGTTGATGGCTTTGTGCGATTAGCACATTTAGCCAGTGTCAAAGTAATTTTTCTTACAAGTTATACATAAATATACAATATTTCCTTCAAATACATATGATGATGATGAATGATAATAGAAATGAGAAGTGAGAAATAATATACCCCCCAACCCCTCGAGTATCTCTGGGGCTTTACTAATTCCTCGGGCGGACTTCTTGAAAGAATTTGAAAAGTGAAGTTGAACTGTTTTGTTTCATTTGCCAACACTCACGCGCACTTACGAACACTTAACGGTTAATAATCCACCATTATTTCACATTAATATTCGACATAACACAAATTGTAGAAAATAAAACAAAACCGCAGACGTGAGACTCTTCACTTTCCCGCCAAGAACTCCAATTCATCTTTGTATCACACAGAAACTCTGTTTTTCTCTTTTTCTTCGAGCTTTATTGTTATTGTTAACTAGTAATTTATATTTGAGTCTTAATATATTAAATTATTTTCGATTATATTGTGTTCATTGCATTAATTATGCTTTAGTAAGTTCATTTGGCTAGTAATTTTTAATTACAATAATATTTAGGAGTTATTTACACATTAACAGTAATTTCTATAAAGATGACACTTTTATCGTTTGATCCACTTACTCGATTGCTTGTATCGTAATAATTGTCCAGGAGTCCGGTTTCGGCCACATTCCGGACCGGTTGCGGTTCGTTCCGGTGCCGGTGATGAAGATCAACGATTGCCAGAAGTCGTACCGGTTCTACATCACACCCAGGATGCTGTGCGCCGGGTACGCGACCGGGGGGAAAGATGCTTGCAATGTAAGTTATACGTTTTATTTGAAAAACAAGTAAGGTGGGGCACAGTGTTACAAAAAAAATAAACTAGAATATAGTGTAAAAATATTGTTTTAGTTAGCTTGTTTTTGGCATGGAATTAAACTTTAACAATCTCTCTTCACTTAAAATAACTCAAATATTAACATTATTAGCAACTACTTAATTTAAATTGCACTTTAATTAAATCAGTCGATTGTAACACTTAGCCCCGTATCTGGGGTAGTCTGTTACACGGCTTACCATGTTTCACATAAAACACTATGTACAATGTTACAACATAAAAATAATAGAAAAAACTATTAATAAGAGAAAAAGTTTTCTAACAAACATATATTTTTTTAAATATTATTTGGGAACGTATAGACATTTCTGTCTGACGTTTGGACTTTATTTCTGCAAAATTTACAAGAGGAAGCACAATTTTAATATCCTCTAACGGTACCGTTTGTTATATTCGGTTTATTAAAAACCTTTTTTGTTTATTACTTTTTAAGCACGGTACAACTGCGGCGAGGACAAATTGTTTAAAGATGGCTACTTGTGAGCTTGACAAACGTGTATTCCAACATCATAAAAGTAAAAGACAGAGACGGAAATATGTGCATTGTAACATTGTACCCCGTGTAACACTGTGCCCAACTTACCCTACAGTACCTAACACAGATAAGCATTAAAACAACAGAATATTTTACAAAGTTTTCGATGAGGAGTTCGATGGCGCAGTGTTACACAATCAACAATAGGAAATACCAGTCATCGGAGTGACTAAAAATGAGTCATCTCGAGATTTTCCGTGCTTCTGAAGGCATGGAAATCTGTTGGTCCCGGCTGCATTAGCAGTCGTTGACAACCACCGCACCGCACTGGGCCCGCGTGGTGGTTTATGTCCCGTTCTCTCTGTGGCGTTTCCATCCATAGGGAAGGCTCGTACCCCAGCAGTGGGGGCATAAAATTAGTTTTATATTAGTGGTTGAACAAACTTCTAGAATATTCTTGCAGCACGACTCAGGCGGTCCTGCTGTTCGCGACGGCGTGCTGCTCGGCATAGTTTCCTTTGGGGGCAAGCAGTGTGGTGACCCCAGGTCCCCAGGGGTATACAGCAGGGTCTCACAAATCACCGGTTGGGTGGAACAAACAATCACTGACAACGAGGCACACACGGTGCCCGAGCTGCTGCCCAAGATCAAGAAGGCGAGGCAGAGGGAAAAGGAGCTGCAGAAGTAAGTCCAGGTGTTTTTTTTTAGAGATTCCAAGGCCGCCAGACCTTGCGTATTTTCCCAAAGACCAAATTAATGTTGGATTAAGTAGTGTTAGTATGTACACACGCCTGCACATCAACCTACCCAAAACTGACAAATTTCTTCAATACATTGTCAACCTTAAGCCTTAAAAAAAAGTTCAAAGTCTATTGAGGAAATTTGACAGTTTGTGGTAGGTTTATGTGCAGGCGTCTGTATTTCGAGTGTACCTATGCATACCTGCAAGCTTGGGTCTATGACCAATCTACAGATACAAGATGCTAAAGGTACGCAAAAACATTGCCCACTTTTCTTATAGTGTCAGTGCTGATTTTCATGTACCTATGTTTTAGAAAATATTGTAACAAATTAATAATTAATTACTGCCAGTATGGTAACTTGCGCCAGACACCCTGGGACCTTGGTCTAGTACGCTTGTCTACGATTGATGGTAACTCAATGTCGATGACTTGTCAGATAGACTTGTCTTTAACCGCCTCTGTGGTCTAGTGGCTAAGACCACCGGTTTAGACCCAGAGGTCCCGGGTTCGATTCCCAGCGGGGGGTACATGTTTGTGTACTCGGTTTGGTTGGTGGTAGGGCTTGTTTGTCCGCCTGGCTAGCTACCACCATCTTATCTAAATATGTCGCCATAACATCAATGTTTGTAGCATTGTTGTGTTCCGGCAGCTAGAGATAAGGTAGCCAGTACCTCACTAGTTGAGGATCCCGGTTGAAGTGCGGTTTCATCATTGGCCTTATCATCACTTAACATCAGGTGAGATCAAGGCACTGTGCTTACCCGTAAATATAAAAAAAAAAAAAACAAAAAAAGATCTGGGCGAGGTAAAGTTATGGCACCAATATTCTAAACTCTAAGCCTAGTGGCGGACGCATTTTGCATCGCCAAAAAACAAGATAGATTTCACTTACATTTTACGGGACGACAAATAGGAAACAGGTAGCCTGTATTCAATTGTTGCTAAAGACTAAAATCAGTGAGTGATCCTTTTTTAATGGGTTAAGGATCATAGAATGTCGCTTGTTGGTTCCTGTCGAACTCTGGTCTACTACCTACCTACCCTATTTATTTTGTTATATACCTAGTACCTAGCTACTTAAGTAAGGGAAGTAAAAGATACCTACCTAGGGTAAGAAAACATAACAAAATTGTAATAAAAGAATAGTGAACCGTACCACAAAAGGCAACAAAAATGTCAACTTAAATAATAACTAATGATAAAAGTTTATTTGTAAACAATTGCCAATCTTACCATTGTCGAAAACAAACGCCTGCAGTTTTACTGCGCGCAAACAGATTCATACCTGAACTTTTGCTATTAAACTTTTGGCAGGTTCAAATCGCGTGTCGAGGACAAGAAAAACAAAATCAAGAATTGGCTGCGGGAGACTTTAAAATCGCCATCTTTTATAGAACTTGCAAAGAAAAAGCTTAAAGAAGCTGGGTATAGGACACGGCGCAGCTTTATGTCCACAGAAATGAATTCTAGCACTCTAGATGACAAAACTATGGATGAACTTAATCTGTCTAACATGATTAACGATAGGATTATAGAAGCTGATGGCGACTCTGATGAGACTGAGAAGCTTCTAAGGACCTTGGCCTTGCAGGATATCATGCTGAATGGTAACAGTGAAGAGGTTTTGTTCCCGATTGACCAAAGTGGTAGTGAAACTGTGGAGGCGTTAGTGACTTTTATAAGAAGGGGGAATTAAAAGGAAACAAAATACCTTTATTGTGTTTCATTGTTTTATATTTCACTTTTTAGAGGAAATCAAATTGGATTGAGAGTAAATTGTGTTTTTTTTTTAAATCTGTTTTCGGTCAATTTATAATTTACCGTTTTTTTATGTTACTAGTATATAAGTCTGATTAAATGCGGCTTTTTTCATGCATTTCAGTTTAATATGCATAAGTAGTAGGTATTACTTACTGAAAATAAGTCATCAAATTTAATAGTTAAAACACAAATATTTATATTCAAATTATACTTATAAATAAAACAAATCTACTCGTGTTTATTTTAAACATTGATTTTATATTCTTCTATCATGACGTGAGTCATGATGATAGAATAATATAAAATCAATGTAAATGTCTCATGATTCATGCATCACATTTAAATTTGTACTGACTGCGCCATCTATGAATATGTTTTGTAAACTTATTTCGCCAGTGCTAAATTTATGCTATCCGCAGTAATACTACTACTCGACGCTAGATGGCGTTGCAAAGTTTAAATTCATTTTGCAATTAAAATACCAATATGTATTTCCCACGTATTTTCAGTGCTTTCTCTATCTAATGAAAAGTCAGAGATCTTGTAACATTTTATAAAGATTATTCATATGAAATTATAAAACTAAACGTTTACCATACATCGTTTAAAATCGCATAAATTCAGTAGAAGAAACTGTTTTTCTTAATATTGTCGTCTAAAAAATTAAAAGCCTAGGCTAGGTATCTAGGCCTAGCGAGTCCAGTAGGAATCTTATTAATTTTAAAAGTTATTGTACAGGATGGAGGGTAGTGGATGTATCTGTCTATCTTTCTTTCCATCTATCTTATGTCTATATTGCTATATATCTCTAACTAACTATCTATCTCTCTGTCTATCTAACTATCTATCTATCTATATATATCTCTATCTATCTAGCCTTCTATCTTATACCATAACGATTCCGTCTGGTGACAATTAAAATGGTTTCTTAATGCGTAGCCGAGTAGGTACCTATCAGGACCGCTTGCTATGTAAGCAATGTGCGTAATGTGTTTAGTATATTTATTTAATTATGCTCTTTTATATAGGTATGCAACGTATACACACCCCCACACACATTCCCCGTGTGGTGCCGGAGATAGAATTAGATAGAATTGCACCATCCCATCTCTTCCCGTGGGTGTCGTAGAAGGCGACTATGGGACCATTCCAGAGGATGGGCAGCTGCGTCTCTCTGTGATTATTCTTACCTAACTGCGATCGCCAACCCGCCTGCCAAGCGTGGCGATTATGGCAAATTCCCCACAAAATGATTTTATCCTTGAGGGAGACCTTTGTCCAGCAGTGGACGTCTTTTTGGCTGAGATGATGATGATGTATACACACTTGACCGTCAATATGTTGGTAAATCACGATAGGGAAGAAAGTGCGTCTGACGGCATTTTCAGCTTCACCGGGCTTTTTTGGGGGCAGCGAGAAACATAAAGGGTTCCTCAAGCCGTGTGAAACGAATCACCTTCGGAGGTTTTCTAGAGGGAACGGCATCGCGCACTAGTGCGTGTCCCCGTGCCCTACTAGATTCTTTGAGGGGCTCGGATCGGATCGGGTTGACCGTGCCGTGGTGGTGGGGAGAAGCGCCCAGGTTGTATCTGGTATAGTGTGAATTGGCTCGTCGTACCCTTTCTCTACGAGTACGGTGTCTTGGGCCTAAACTAGTGTGCATGTTTAGTGTATTCTGTAAATGTGTAGTGGCGTTTAGAGGATCGGGCGGGAGTCAGAATATCCGTTTCAAACACAGACCAATATAGGTCTGTGGTTTCAAAGATAATATTAGGTTAGTGAGTTTTAACTAGTGCTAACATACTTACTACAAAAAACTAGCTCTGACCAACGGCTTAGCGTGCCTTCCAAAACTCACAGCTTCAATGTCACCCATCCGATGACCTGTAATAACGTAATTAGCTTAGCTTTTATGACCGCAACTCGGACCATATCTGTGATACTGACTATAAAAAAAACATTGCTGAATTTGTAATTTGAAATCAGTTAATGGTAAACACAGTTTTAATTAATTATGTCAAACAATTAATTATTTAAATCGCTCACCTACATTTGAACGTCACGTCATACAATTGTTTAAATTCACGGCCTATTTGGAGCGTAGAACATTCTATTAATTAAATGACTAAGTATTTGTTCCGCCTTTTCAAATGCGGATTGGTGATCACAAACCCCGGCTATGCATTGAATAATTCGAAAAAACGCTAAGTCTTACCTGGGAATTGTACCCAGGACCTTGATGGGCAGAGAGCGTTGTCACTCTGTCACCGAAATATTTTTCACATAGGTAAAGTTCAAATGTCAAAATAGGGCACTAAGACACTATTGCACATAGACCGTGCTTCAAAGAACACGTGAAGCCGTTGGTCCCGGCTGCATTAGCAGTCGTTAACAACCGCCGCGCCGCACTGGGCTCACGTGGTGGCTGACGGCCCCCCCGGCGGTTCTCCCTGTGGTGTTTCCATCCATAGGGAAGGCTCGTGCGTCGTGCCCCAGCAGTGGGGACATACAATGAGATAATGATGTGATATGAAGACACTATTGTGGACTGTTTAAAGAAGCAGAATCGCTTATTATAATTCTAATTCTTCTTGAGTATCAGACACCCAACACCATTTTTTAATTTTTTCATACCATGTGGTTGATAGCTGGTCTGTAAATATATTACAACTGGTTAGAGAATAAATCAGAATTAATATATTTACAGACCAGCTATCAACCACATCGTATGAAAAAATGGTGGCAAAAACAATTTACTGGAAGTCATGAGACTATAGTATTTTTATAGCTAATAACTTGTTGTTGTAATTATTTATAGGCCTCTAATAAGGTAAATCTATGGATAACGATTATATAATGGTGTATGTAATAATACGCACATTGCTTACATATTTCTATGTGCTAGTACATAGCCCTATGTAGTGACTTAGTGAGATATATATTTTAATATACAGTCAATAAGAGGAGGTTGATCGATGGCGCAGTGGTTAACGTGCTCGGTCTGCGACTGCTGAAGTTAAGCTTTTTTTGCAAAGGCCGGTTATCGGATGGGCCCGCGTGGTGGTTTATGGCCAGTTCTCCCAAATACAGGGAAGGCTCGTGCCCCATCTGTGGGGATATAAAATTATCTAAATCTTTCGCTGTAATAACAATGTTAGTATTCCACATAATTTGTTAGGAATAAGATAGACAGTTTCTAATTAGTGGAGGTAATTATTGACGGTCAAGTGTGTATACATCATCATCATCTCAGCCAAAAAGACGTCCACTGCTGGACAAAGGCCTCCCTCAAGGATAAAATCATTTTGAGGGGAATTTGCCATAATCGCCACGCTTGGCAGGCGGGTTGGCGATCGCAGTAATGATTTTGATTATTGGCATGTTGGGTTAAGGACGGATCTTCCCATAAGCTATTGTTTATTTGGGAAGGCTGTAGCCGAGCTACTGATATATTACCGTGTCTACAACGCCCGATGATATTGAAATTAAAAAAAAGTCGCTTAACCCTTAATTACTCGCGTGGGGTAATTTTTTACCCCAGAGGATATTCATACATTCATATTTTTATTAATTTTTAATCTACCTACACAATTTTTCTTGTAGCTTCCTAAAACGTCGTGACCTTTGATAATTAGTAACTGTCTCGACGCTAATCAGTGTGGTTGTGTCTGGAGAGTGTGTTTGGGGTAAAAACTTACCCCACGCGAGCACTTACGAGGTAAAAATTTCAAGTAAGTAATATTTTGTATTTATCTTAAAGATGATGTATAAATTGATTTATTTTGAATATTTCATTAGTTAATTTTTTTTTGTCGGAAATAAGTTTGTTTATCTGTCTACAATATAGTTTTTATTCGTAGGTGTGGACACCATGACTCGTCAACTAAGAGATTATGAAATTGGACAACTTTTACAAGGAGATGAAGAAGAGGCGTTTGATAATAGTGGTTCCGAAGGACAATGTGACACTCAAGTTATTGATACTAATGATCAGATGTGCGCAAATTACAATGTAGGACGACGCACAAAACGATGGCCTATGACCATATTTTTCACATGTTCAACATCTGCGGTATCAACTCCTATGTAATATATAAAGCTAAAGTCAAACTCATTAAACAGAGAAGAATATTCCTGAAGCAGCTTGCTGTTGATTTAGTAAAACCCCACCAAACAGCTCGAGCTGGAATCAAAACACTTCCTCGCCCGCTACAAAAACGGCTTCGGTATAATGAGGATGTTGGCGGCTCCAGTTTTTCGTCACAAAGTCCCTAAGGCCAATTTCGCAGATGTCACATGTGTCCAAGGATTAAGGACAAAAAAACAAAAATAATATGTACCATGTGTCATAATAATGTATGCAAAGATCATCAAATCATTATGTGTCAAAATTGTCATGATCAAAATAGTAACTAAATGAATAAAGTGTTTTTTTTTCTTTAAGTTGTTTATATATAAGGAAAATTATATTTTTTGTTAAAGATAAATGTTAGATACAACATGTTTCCTAATTAAATGTCTGATTTTGCATGTACTTTTGGTTTTATTGATTCCTGAAAGTTGGGGTTAAAATTTACCCCATGCGAGCAGCAGTGTTAGTAATTTAACGCGAGTAACCAGGGGTTAAGACGTGTAACTTTTTACAAAACTTAAAGGGAATGCAGTAAATACTCTATATAACACATTTGACATATCAAAATGATGACACAATATGTCACCTAAAATAATTATGTCTTGTTCTTTTTTGTTGCGGCTTCACCTACACAAATTCACCGAACTAAACGGCGGCCGGAAAACATTGCTCTGCTGCAATCGCAGGCGTTAACATTTGTTGTGATGGTACTTATATAAAATGTGATCGGTTACCATTCACCTTAGACGCATCAACGACGTAACATTGTTCTGTAAATTACTTTCAAAGATTAAACGTTATAATAAAAAACCTGAGTTTACCTGCTAGAAGACCATCACAAATATCCAAACAACGATTCAAGTAGTGTTTATGAAAATTAAACATAAAAAGTGGCGACCGTGACAGGACAAGTTCGCCTGAAGAGGTTAATTGTCTGCAAAATTGCTTCAAGAGTACAAAATCTATTGAAACGTTGAAGAAGGACGATCAAATACCACAAAGGGCATCGGTACAGCTAAAGTATCGACCCATCTGTGCAGAAATAATAACTAAAGTGCTTAAAGTTATAACAAAAAGCCAGCTGTCGGCCGTGCTCACTATAAGTTAAGTGCTATTCCCTTTTTTCACCATCTTATTACCTTAAATATCTTACCTAGAATCCCAACCTTTCGTTATTTCCAACATAAAATAAGCAAAGTTTAAACTAAAAAAAAAAAAGTGTTAAAATTGCTTCCACAGTGCAAACGGGTTAACTAGCAGTACAAAGGTATTTGTAACATTTTGTTTTTAAGTGTCTAACGACAATCATAATCTAATAAGCATCAGTTTTATTCTTTTACTGCAGCAGATGATATTATATTTAAAGTTAAATACGTCTTTATACCTACCTTCAAAAGTAAAATTATAAAAAAATATATATAAGGATTATACTTTATTCGTTGTTTAACATGATTGAATAAGTATTTTATTGTTGCATAAATTGAATATAGGTCAATCGAACGATTGTCGTAAAATTGTTTCTTGCAAAAATATTCACACCAATTAACGTGCATTCCAGGTGCGTGGGTAGTACCTATGTAAAAGTAGGTCAACGAAACATCAACAATACTTATCGAGAGCTGCGATCCTGTCTGTCCCGAGTTGGATTGAATTTTCCTGCGTATGCTGTCGCATTGAGGAGCGTGAGATATTTTTGTTTATTGTTAATGCGAGCTTATACCGTACATTAAAGTAACTTTTCAGTATCTACCTACTATAAAATAGATTTTACATCTAGTGTTAAAGTTTTTTTAATTGCTTCAACTACTTAAATACCTAAAGGTAATTTCACATAATGATGGCTCAAGTTCAAGACTCTGATGTTAAAAAACTAAAGGAATTTATTGTACGGCGTAGCTCAATCAAGGGTCAATTTACCAAGTTTAAAAACTATTTGGATAAGTTAAAATTAAATCAAAATATAACAAATGTTGAAATAGCAGAATTAACAATTAGAGTTGGTAAAATTGAACAATTGTCTACAAGATTCGACGACTTGCAATGTCAGATTGAAGTGTTAAATTCTGACAGTTTGGACTCAGAACTTGAGGAAAGGGAGAAAATTGAATTGGAGTTGGTGATGTCACTGGCTTCAGCAAAAAACGTTTTAGATCGATTTGGTCAAAGTAGACAGTCTGTCATTGACCTCCCAACACCTGATCCTCAAGACACTGGCGTCAAGCTGCCTCAGATTCAAATTGCCAAGTTTGACGGGGCGTACTTTCGTTGGCTTGAGTTTAGAGACACATTCCTAAGCTTAATTGATAAAAATAAGCAAATTTCGTCCATTCATAAGTATCATTATTTAATATCTTATCTTGAAGGAGACGCTGCGCGAGTCATTTCAAATCTTGAGGTTTCGTCTGAAAATTATAAAGAGGCATGGAATTTGTTATGCGAACGGTATGATAATAAAAGATTACTCGTAAATCATCATTTAAAATCGTTATTTAACATACAACCTTTTCAGAAAGAGTCTGAAAAATCGCTTCGGTTCTTGGTTGATCACGTTACAAAAAACTTAAGAGCACTGTCTAGCCTCGGACAGCCCACTGAACATTGGGACACCCTAATAATTTTTCATTTGTCATCTAAATTAGACAATCGTACATTGGTAAAATGGGAAGAATTTCGCAATGATTGTGACAGTATGCCTACGATGGCAAATTTTAAAAAGTTTTTAGTTGATCGTGCGGATGTTTTGGAGGCATTAAATAGAAACAAAGTTGACAGCCAAACTTATCAACCTCATCAACCAGCGCACCGGAGTCAGCCAAACTTTTCTAGAACAAATCCGAACATTCCTTCTTATAATTATAATCATAATAGCAAACATGAGCGGCGGGGTAACGTTTTAAATTCATTTACAACGGCAAAAGGCGATAAATACAACAATTCATTTATGTGCGTCATTTGTAACGCCAATCATAAAATTTACAACTGCTCTATTTTTAAATCAAAATCATTAAATGAAAAAAAGGCAGACGTAGAAAAATACAAATTATGCATCAATTGTTTGAAACAAGGACACCCTTCTAGTGAGTGCCGCCTTGGTCCATGTCGGGAATGCAAACAATTGCATAATACCTTATTACATAATAAGGCTTCAACATCACTAAGTAGCAATGTAGCATGCCAGGATGTTGATGCTTGCGTCAACTTAGCCAACCAAAATACTTGTGAGGTTCTTTTATCCACTGCTGTGGTAGAAGTTCGTAATCCGCTTACAAATCAATATGAACGGGTTCGCGCCTTACTTGACAGCGGAAGTCAATCCTCGTTTGTCACCAAGTCTCTGAAAAATAAAATATCACTTAGTTCACGTCCAGTTTCAAGTCTCGAAATTATCGGCATAGGCAATCAAGCTTCGCAAAAAATAATCGAGAGTTGCACAGCTCAAATGCAGTCTCTCGATGGTAAATTTAAGGTGAATCTTAATTTACTCGTATTAAATGACTTAACTGGTCAGTTACCAAAAAATCCAATTGATATACGTAACTTGAATTTTCCAAGGGGCATTGTACTGGCCGATCCAGGGTTCAATCAACCGTCTAAAATTGATATCTTGATCGGTGCAGACTTGTTCTGGGATGTACTGAAAAACGAGCAAATTTCACTAGGTCCATCTAATCCAAAATTAATAAGAACTCACTTTGGCTGGTTAGTGACTGGTCCAACCACTACAAATAGCAACATAAGACGATGCAATCATGCCTTTCTAAAAAACACTAACTCCACTAAAGAGGAGAATCGAATTGACAATTTACTCACTAAATTTTGGGAGATTGAAGAGCTCCCTCCAAGGATCATTCTTAGCGAAAAGGAGAAGGCCATTGAGCAACATTTCCTGCGAAATACAGTACGGTTAGGCAATGGCAGATTTTGCGTCAAGCTGCCTCTAACTCGTGCATCAGAAAATCTAGGCGAATCTTACAATATTGCAAAAAAACGCTTCCTTAATTTAGAAAGGAAATTCATTAAAAATCCTGCCCTAAAGTTTCAATACGTGCAATTTATGAAGGAATACGAAGACTTGGGTCACATGTCCGAATCCCCTGTTACTAAACCATATCCTTCATACTTTTTATGCCACCATGCAGTCTTTAAAGAAAATAGCGAGTCAACCAAGCTTCGTGTGGTGTTTGATGGCTCAGTCCCTACATCAACCGGCCTCTCCGTCAACGACATTCAGATGGTGGGACCAAATATACAAGACTCACTCTTTTCTATTCTCATTAGAGCCAGACAATATAAGTTCTTATTAACAGGGGACATCGAAAAAATGTATAGACAAGTGGCTGTTGACGAAACGTCAAAAAATCTACAACTAATTCTATGGAGAGAGGATAGTTCCTTACCCATCAAAACCATGCAATTAAACACCGTCACCTATGGTACCACTAGTGCAAGTTATTTAAGCACTCGATGCCTTAGGCTTGTTGGTGAGGAATGTGAGGATGAACTTGTAAAAACAATCATAAAACATGACTTCTATGTCGATGACCTCATAACGGGGGCAGACGACGAAGAGCAGGTCCGTTACCTGCAAAATTCAATTTCTTCTGCTTTAAGCACAGCATGCTTTCACCTAAGAAAGTACAAAACTAATATGCCTGACTTATTTGAAAATTCTTCTTTGAATACACAAGAAAATCTTACTTTAAGTGAAGCTTCTAGCACTCTAGGCCTGGGGTGGAACCCTAAAGTTGATAACTTAAACTTCCATGTACAAAACTATACTCAAAACAATGCAATAATAACAAAAAGATTCATTTTGTCAAATTCTTTTAAAATTTTTGACCCACTAGGACTTCTAAGTCCTTTTATTATTCAAGCTAAGGTTATGCTCCAGATTCTATGGACTCAGAAGATCGACTGGGATCAGCCTGTGCCTCCAGAAATCAAAGAAAAATGGTTAAGGTTTTCAGAAAATATTCCATGTTTGTCGACATTGGCAATCCCAAGAAGAGTTTTGTGTGACGCACCATGCTCTATAGAAATCCACTCCTTTAGTGATGCATCTCAAATAGCTTATGGGGCATGTGTTTATGTGAGAAGTGTGAGGGATACTGGTGAAACTTATGTGCGACTGTTGTGTGGCAAGTCAAAGGTAGCGCGTATCAATCCAATGACAATTCCTCGGTTAGAGTTGTGCGCTGCATTGTTGGCTGCGAGGCTTTGCAATAGTGTTGTCGAATCCCTGAGATACTCACCTTCCCGAATAGTCCACTGGTGTGATTCTAGTGTGGTTTTGAGCTGGATGAAAACAGACCCCACAAAACTTAAAACTTTTGTTGCAAATCGAATAATGGAAATATCTGAGTTGTCAAATAAATCGTCATGGCGTTACGTGCCCACTAATTGTAATCCAGCCGATCTGATCTCTCGCGGCGTCGATGCCGATCTTCTGAAAGATATGTCACTATGGTGGGTTGGTCCTGAGTTCTTAACTGAAAATGAACAGGGATGGCCAGTGCTGTCCGCATCTAAGGCAAATGAGTTACCAGAAATCAAAATAACAAAAGGTTCTAAAAATACAAATAAATCAAAATACTCACCTGATGCTTGTAGCTCGCAGCCTCCTTTGGCAACTTCAAAACCTGTAAAAGAAAATACACAAACAAAACAAATATTAGAAAATAAAATAGAATCTGAAGGTGTAAACAAAAATATAAATAGTTATGTTACGATTGAAGATCAGTCGCTTATAAATATTGATAAATATTCAAAACTTACCTTTATACAAAACGTAATAGCATTCATAAGGAGATTCATCTTTAACTTGCGAAATCCTAAATCTAAAAGGGTAGGAATTTTAACCATGAACGAAATCAATGATTCTTTTCATTATTTGTGCCTTTCATCTCAGCAAGAGTGTTTTCGTAATGAATACAAGGCTCTTCTTAAGGGACAAAGTTTACCTCCAAAATCTAAAATTATATCCTTGTCGCCCTTTATTGACGAAAATAATTTAATTAGAGTGGGGGGACGTATAAATGCTTCTGATTATAGTTATGGCAAAAAACATCCAATACTGCTTGATTCTTCTCATCGTTTGACCAAAATGTTATTTAATCGTGAACATCTCCGTCATTTGCACGCTGGGCCACAGTTATTGTTGTCCGTGATCAGGCAAACAGTATGGCCTTTAAATGGAAGACGATTGGCGCGACGTACAGTTCATGATTGCGTGTGTTGCAAACGCTTCAGAAGCAGTACGCTCACCCCAAAAATGGGTGATCTACCTGCTCAACGCATAACAAAAGGCCTACCATTCCAATCGGTTGGCGTAGATTTTGCTGGTCCGTATTATATCTTAAATAGAAGGGGCCGCGGGGCTAAGTTACAAAAGTGCTATCTATGTCTATTTATTTGCCTACGCTACAAATGTTTGCATTTGGAAGCGGTTAGTGACCTCTCTAAGGATGCATTTGTAATGACTCTGCGCAGATTTATTTCCCGACGAGGTAAACCTTTCGAAATTTTTAGCGACAATGGTCGAAACTTTGTAGCTGCAGCCAAAGAAGTCGCAAACTTTTTAAAACTACATAATAACGCTTTTACTGAATTTGCATGTCGCGAAGGCATTACATTTAATTTCACTCCTACTTACGCTCCTCACTTCGGTGGCATATGGGAGGCCGGTATAAAATCAGCAAAGTATCACATTAAGCGCGTTATAGGAAACACTCATCTTACCTTCGAAGAGATTTCCACGTTGTTTGCACAGGTGGAAGCAGTTCTAAACAGTCGGCCTTTGTGTCCTATGTCCTCTTCCCCTGATGATTTCCTACCTTTGTCCCCCGGGCATTTTCTTATAGGAAGACCACTAACGGCATTGCCAGCACCGGACTTGAATAACATGAAGGAAACCAATCTTCAACGATACGCCCGCATTGAGCAAATACACCAGCACTTTTGGCAACGTTGGCAGCGCGAGTACATAAGCGAGCTCCAGCAGCGATTAAAATAGAAGACTAATACCAGAACACTTAGCATCGGCGATCTGGTCTTGCTCAAGGAAGATTTTGTTCCTCCACTTTGTTGGCGTCTTGGAAGAGTTGTTCGTCTTTTCCCGGGCAACGACGGAATTGCAAGAGTAGCTGACATCCAAACCACTAGAGGCTGCGTTCGTCGGCCCTTTGTAAGATTGTGTCCTCTTCTCACCGCCGAGGACCTGCAAGGTTGAAAGCCTGGGACTTTCAACGGAGGGGAAGATGTTGCGGCTTCACCTACACAAATTCACCGAACTAAACGGCGGCCGGAAAACATTGCTCTGCTGCAATCGCAGGCGTTAACATTTGTTGTGATGGTACTTATATAAAATGTGATCGGTTACCATTCACCTTAGACGCATCAACGACGTAACATTGTTCTGTAAATTACTTTCAAAGATTAAACGTTATAATAAAAAACCTGAGTTTACCTGCTAGAAGACCATCACAAATATCCAAACAACGATTCAAGTAGTGTTTATGAAAATTAAACATTTTTTTTTCCACAATAATATTCGACAATAATATTAGGAAACGTCACCTCGTACAGGCCCTGCCAGAATACCAGCGTCGTTGCGATGTGGCTTTGTCACACCGTAGCGACATATGCTGAGGTGGGGTCCTGATTGGCTCCTCACACTTGTGTTCTTTTATTTGTTAATTATTTATTTATTTTTATTTTTTATTTTCATTTTTGTGTCTTGTATTTCATGTCATTGTGTCTGTGTATGTGAGAGCCAATAAATGTTTTTCTTTCTTTCTTTCTTTCTTACATAAGATAAATTTTAGTAAATAATACAAAACCGCAGACATGACTCTTCACTTTCCTGCCATGAAGTCCTGTCTTGTTCTTATTATCGATTTTAACTTTACAAAATGGCACGCGCTTGCGCGCATCCGACTTCGTATATTTTTTTACAAATCTTGGTTAGAGAATGCAGTAAATACTCGTTAGAAGACACTGTTGTTACGATCACATTTCTACGAAATTACTCCCACAAATTATTGTATATATAGAAGGCGTGCTGATCACATTTACGGATCACACTGGTAACATTGTACGAACGACCGTATGTACGACCCTACTTCCGTCCCTTTCCTACGAAATCACTCCCACAAAATGTGTACATAGAAGGCGAGCGGAAAGATGTTCCACATCAAAAATAATTCAAATTAACATGGTATCTACGTAACGTAACTCGTTGGCTTAGTGGCAAAGTGCTCGGCCCGATACCCCAAGGTCCCGAATTCAATTTCCAGGTCGGGCAAAGTGTGTTCCGGATATTTGGATGCATAGCCCAGGTTTGTGATCACCAACCCGCATTTGGCAATCGTGGTGATTAAGCCAATAACCATCAATTGTAGTGATGACTTGATTTCAATGATGGAGGTACTTTGCCTAGCAACGGGACAGTCATAGACAACCTATTTACTTACTTACGTACTACGTAACTTGAGTCATGCTTGTGACGTAATTGTGACATTATGTTAGTCGTTGTAACTATTGCAATTAACTTTATAAAGTATAATATTAATTGGTCAGTAGGCGTTGATTTTTTATACAATCATATTAAGTAGTAATGTTATTATAAAAAACTCGTGGGTACATGTAATCTTATCTCAAGTTCAATTCAAATTCAAAATCATTTATTCAGTTTACGCTACAAATAGCTCTTATGAACGTCATTATGCCATCGGTTCGTAAGTCTACTCTGGGCGGGAGATCTTGTACTGAGAAGAACCGGCAAGAAACTCAGCAAGTGTCCAGCTCTTGTCTCCCATACAGCGTCAAAAATATTGGAAAATGCCCTATCATAAAAGGACACTTTCCATCACAAATAAAACACAAAATACATAGAAGAGAACCACAACATGTAAAAATAAAACAAAAATCTCATCATCATCATCAGAATCAGCCGGTGAACGTCCTAGTGATGGGCACAGGCTTTCTACTTACACGAAAAGAAGGGAAGCGAACTCACCAAGATGGCCCAATGTAGGTTTGCACCTATCAAATGCCCAAATTATGACAAAATGGGAGTGCTCTGAAGAACTCTTTCACCTCATCCCACTTCCCTTCCGCCATAGGAGTCACCTCTGTATTGCCTTGAATATTCCATTGAGCACAAATAAATTTGGTGACTTGCGTCTTAGTCACACTTCCAAAAGATGAAATAGTCTACCAGCACACGTTTTTCCTCCTTTCTTAACATGGGGTCCTTCAAATGAGGCGTGAAGAGGCACCTTGTGGGCCGGCAGGGTGACTGGTGACTGATGCATTGTTGTCACGCTGCACCAGTTGTTTTTACGGTTAGACTACATTTCCACTTAACATCAGGTGGAATGGAGTCATCTGCCGTGTAAACTAAAAACAAAATAAAAATCTATATGATAGTATTATATTTATCTTCAAAATTATATTAGGAATTTGAATGAAAGATAATAATGTCTATAAATAATCACAACCAGATAAAACTGGACGCCAAATATCAATAATATAATCGAGCGGATCAAATTATAAAGGTAAAGATAGTGAAAAACGCGCGGCGTCTGCGCCCGCGCAATCTAAATGCGCATTTGCGTTAGGGTTCGCACAGACGCATGATGTTCTTTACATTAAACACATACGGATCTATTCACGTATTTTACAAATTATTTTATTCTGACGTTTTGAACACTTTGTTTTGTATACTGATCTCCAATCTTCAGTATGATGATGGCACTAACTGATGATGATGATAATGATGACGTTTTGAACCCTTTGCCACAAAAATTGCGCAGGGTTCGTATCACCAGAATAATTAATATGTGTTTTTAGCGTAAATTTTAGAAAAAAAATTGTGTGATTTTTTGTCATACGGCGCATTTTTATGTAAAGTTCAACTCTAAAATTAATCTATATTCCAAACAAACTATGGCCTAACGAAGATCTGGTATTTGAAACACAATATCAAAAATTTTAAACAACACCTCACATTGGATCCGATTATCTGTACGATCGGCTACTTAGACGCGTTCGGCCTAACACTTCAAAAGTTAGTTCATCATCATCTCCGTCACCGTCACCAGCTCATTTTATGTCACAACTGCTGGAGTACGAGCCTTATTTCTTTTTCTTATCCCTATAAACGGATAGGGAGAACGGACTATTAACCACCACGCGGGCGAGTGAAAATTGGTGCCAACGCAGCCGGGACCAACGGCTTTACGTGCCTTACGAAGCACCAAGGAGCTACTGAAGATAAAAGTTTTGCCACCCATCCATTGTCCGGCCCTTGTGAAAGTTCCTTAATCTCAGCAATCGCACCGGGCGCGATAACCACTGCGCCATCGAGGTCCTCAAAAGTTAATTATTCTTTATTATTATTAATAAAGGGCTCAATATTGTGACAGCCCTACGCTTACCCATACATGCGAACGCGCAGAGAACACACACCTCTGCCGGCCCTATGTTGCAATCCCTTAAATAGGTTGCGCCAGCTAGACGGCAATAGAAAGAGCCAGTGCCAGCCGCAGGGTGAAGCCGACGATTTTTTTTTTCTACTTTGTTTTGATACAAGCTTGAGTGGTTAACGCTCTCGGTCTGTGGTGATGAAGTTAATCAGCAGTCATCGGATGGGTGGTCAATTATTTTTTTTTTTTAAAGTAGCGGTTACTAAATTTGCGTAGTTTTATTTGAATGCAGCAGCAGTTGTATCGCAGCCAGTTATTTTGCACGAAAGTCCTGGAAGTCACTATAAGCCGTTGGTTGTTATATATGAGACAACATCACATACATTGTTCTGATCCCAAGGTAAGTAGCTAAAACACTCGTTTCATGGAAATCAGAAACAACGACGGTATACAGAAATATCGAAAAGTTCGTTTTCGACATTGACCCGACCGGGAATCGAACCCAGGGCCTCAGAGTTAGCGCCGCCCAAAGTCACTCGGCTACGGTGGTCGACAATATGTATCAATCAACTTGAGCTCCTCCGTGCTTTGGAATGAACGTAAAGCCGTTGGCTCAGGCTGCATATTAGTAGTCGTTTATAACCACAAATCTGTATAGGACTGGCGTGGAGGTTAATGGCCTGTTCTCCCTGTGGTGTTTCCATCCATAGGAAAGGCTCGTGCCCCAGCAGTGGGGACATAAAATGAGCTGGCGATGATGTTGATGATATATTGTACGAGTTATTTTTCTGTCTTTGTTCCTGGCTACTTATAAGTGTCGCAAAATGTTTTTTCTTTCACTTTCCCCTTATCAGCTGACCATCGCGCACAAAGAAATTTGGTGACTCGTTTTTTTGTCGCACTTTCAAAAGATGGAATAGTCTACCAGCACACGTTTTCCCTCTTTCCAATGATATGGGATCCTTCAAACGAGGCGTGAAGAAGCACCTTGTGGGCCGGCAAACTGATGCTGCGTTGTTTTTACGCTGCACCAGATGTCTTCGCGTCTGGACTCCATTTCCACTTAACATCTGGTGGTGTGGAGTCATTTGCCGTGAAAAGTATATAAAAAAAACCTGAATAGTCACACGTTTTTTGTTCATATCAAATAAGTAATGCTTTCGTGTTTTTTTGGTTGCTTTCTTCTTCAATCCATCAACTTATATTTATAACTCTTTTAGTACAAGTACAAATCGTACAAGTTTTAAATGTATAAGTTTGATGTGAAAGATAAATTACGTTCTTACACTAGAAAGTTTATGTGTATGGCCTATTAATCAAACGCACAATAACGTTTCAATAAATCACCAAGTCACTCGGATAAGATAGCCGTTTAAAAATGACATTTACTTTAAACTCATAATTAAATATAAAACTTTCCCCATGTCTTTAAAAATAAATAATAAAATAATCACTGCTGGGACAAAAGTCTTCCCTATGGATGGAACCACCACAGGGAGAACGGGCCCCAAACCACCACTAGGGCCCAGTGCGGTGCGGTGGTTGTTAACGACTGCTAATGCAGCCGGGTCTAACGGCTTTACGTGCCTTTCGAAGCACGGAGGAGCTCGAGTCAACCATCCGATGCTTATTGCTCAACTACAGCAATCAACCGGTCAACCTAAGGGTTCAGCGTCACCTTAAAAAAAGTCAGGTGACGCTGAAAATGCAGCCAGAGGCAATCAGCAAACTCTCTCTCAAAAAAAAAACCATCGATCTCCTCAAAAACAAAATGTTACTCCTAAATACGTGCCTGCTCTAAAAACTTAAAAAGACTGTTTGCATCTTTCAGTTAACGAATTTTAGGTCACATTCCCTTTCGGTCAGTGTGTGAGTGTGTTTTGTGGTATGGCGACGACGCATGCGCATGCCTCACACACAACAACATTTTGGCAGATTTCTTTTACATTTCTTTTAAATAATGATCCTTAATTAATCATTTCTAAAGTATTTTAACGCTTCTGTAACAGCTACGCTATTGTGTTTACCTACTCATGTATTAAGACATATTGGCTTACTGGTAAAGCGCTGGGGCCGATATTTGACGGTCTTGGGTTCAATTTCTAGATCCGATTTGAGTGTTTAAATTATTCTATGGTTTCTGGGCTTGTTATGATTTAACCACATGCAAGCAAGACCAATTGTGGCAAAATTAAAAATTAATTGTAACGATGACTTGATTTCAATCATGGTCGCCTTTGCCCGTAGGACAGTGGGTAATTCTCGTCCGGACAACTTCCCGTTTCGTAACCCTAATAAAATACCTAAAGAAAAGTAGCGTTTCGTAAACTTTTTATATTTCATACATTTAGTCGCGTTTGAACAACTTTTTATATTCCATGGACAACCTATAATTCCAGGAGTTAAATAAAATCTAACACATCAAGTATGTTGACTAATTCCTTCTTATAAATAATTTTCGGTCATAGCTAGTGCAGTGACATTAAGAGAATACATTTGGACTGGAGCATTCAACCTGGCATCAATTAGAGCATTCAATAGGTTTCAACTTTAAAATAATACGCTAAATAATAGTCATTCTATTTTAGTATTTCCTATCTTTACAACACAATCGTTTATCTCTCTCTCTCTCTCTCTCCTTCCCCTCTCTCTGTCTTTATTTTTTCCTCTCTCTTTTATATTAACATGTAGGGTTTCAGAAGAAGTGTGCTTCTACCACCAAACATATACTAGACCTTCTGTATTTTTATTATACAAAAATTACGTTACAATTTTATTTACGTTTACGATCAAAAATTCAATTCTGCCCGCGTCCTTTGGCTAGCCAAATTTACATATTCGTATCACTTAAAAAATATATGTATATTATATACTATTTTCGCCAACTTTATCAGTGAGTACCAAATCTACGCACTACAAACGGGTCAAGAGTCCCAAGGCCAATCACAATGGGCCGGGTCAGATTGGGTAACCGAAACTAAATACGTGTTAATGTGTTAATTGAATACTGTCTGATAATTAGACCTCGATTAGTCGAAGAAAATTTGTTGAGGCGCTTACTTTGTTGTAACTTTTTAACATAAATAAAAAATATTTATAAAATACAGTGAAAAAGTTAAATGCCTACCCGACCCAGCCAGGACCATTATGACCTGACCATTATGCTACTGGGAAGGCTGACGTAACACTGAATTTTTCCACTGCTTTTTAGAGGCAGAGTGCCATCTATCCAACGGTTATTGCAACCGATGGCTATGCAGATTCATCTTTACAGATGAAATACCACAAATTTAACACAATGCTATAGTAAATTTTACTTTTTATTTTTAAGAGCTAATTGCTGCACTGAAGCTGCATTAAATATTTATAAAATACAATGAATAAAATTAAATGCCTACCCGACCTAGCCAGGAATCGAACCTGGGTCTTCCGCAATCCGGGCGGCTGCACTGACCATTATACTACCGGGAAGGCTGACGTAAGCACTGAATTTTTCCACTACTTTTTGATTTTTGATGTTTTCACTGTATTTTTTTCACTGTATTTTATAAATATTTAATTCAGCTTCAGTGCGGTAATAAGCACTTAAAAATAAAAAGGAAAAATGAATAAATCATCAAATTTATTTTTTTTGGGAATTATTTATATACCTACATCTCTATTTTATCCGATTGCTTAGTGCGAAACTTGAACTCAGCACACAGACAATACATAACAATAAATGCAGAACACATATTTTAAAGTTTGCTTGGCAAATTACTCCATTTTATTCTAAGTTAAGTGGATATGGAGTGCAGACGCAAAGACACGTGAAAACGACGCAGCATCTGTCACTCACCCTGCCGGCCCACAAGGCCTCGTCTGAAGGATGGTGGAAGCTAGTAATATTCTTACAATTCATTCTAGGTACTAAAAAACTATGTTGACTTCAGGAAATAGGAATTTACTTATAATGTAGGCTTACCTCGTTTCCTCTGGGAATTGAAGATAGGACCTCTAGGTGTGAGATCGGTGCGCTCTGCTAGAGGGTGGAGATCCAGTTGGTAGGAATGATGCTAGCTAACATATTTTTGACGATTATTCGCGTACAAGCTAAAAAATATTTTAGGAGCCTAACTTAACCACGCGGCCATAGGGTTGTCGAAATTACAATACTTTATATAATACTAGCTGACCCGGCGGACTTCGTACCACTTTGACAGTTTATATGACAACGAAACAAACAAATCGTGGAACATTGTGTATTGGAAAATTAAACAAAAAATTGGGGTGGACCACCCTTATCACTTTGGGGTATGAAAAATAGATTACGACCGATTTTCAGACCTACCGAATATACATATAAAAAAATACACATAAAAATCGATCGAGCCGTTTCGGAGGAGTATGGCAACATTGGCAACTAACATTGTGACAGGAGAATTTTATATATAATATAGAACAAAATGGAACAAAGAATTGATGAATAATTAAAATTTGACAAAGACGCTCAAAATAATATTGAAAAAGAACATTACTTATATTATATTGATACAAAGTATACATTTTTGAAAAAAAAATACTTTAACCGTATTTTTTTTAGATACAATATTGGTAAATAGTATCTTAAAGCCTAAATTAGGTTTGACTAGATACTTAGGTTCTCAGTACGTGAGTACAAAATATAAATAGGCTGCTCTAATTTAGTAGAGGCTTGTTCAAGTGTAAACTTTAGTGTTTGTTTATAAAAGTATTTTTTAGGAACTGTTTTAATGTTGTTCCGTAAAAAACTGTTTGATGAACTTTGAAAAGATTTGACAGTTGCTGATAAAAAAATCGCTTTATAATAAAATAGTATTTATTATAAATTTCCTTGGTAAGTGGTGACCCTAGGTGGGGAATACCATCCCTTCTACGCCGCGCGTGGGTCTGCCGCCTGACACACTTTCGCTCGGCGGGCCACGTACCACGATGCGTGCTGTTTTGAATAGTTCATGCGCATGAGCATTTCGATTGGTATACTATTGTGGTACGGATCGTTTTTTTACAGCGTCAATGTTAGTCGTAGTGGTCTGCTCTTGAGGCGCAGAAGGTAAGCTTTTTACAAACGCGCTCGAGCAACGCGCACATATACATACAGGGTCACACTGACACCGGAGATAGGTGGGCCTCAGATGCGTCGAACAAGCCTAACTTGCCCATAGAAAAGTTTGAAGTAATTTTTTTTCACAGTTGCTCCTCAAAGTCGAAGCCATTGTTTTTGTGTGATAATAAAGTTAAGAGAATACACACCCTGTATAACCCTCTCTCGGACACTAACTCGCAACAGCTCCTTACTTTGATCAGCTTAAGTTAAGCAGTGGACTAATATGGGCTGATGATGATTATAAACGGTACGGCCCATTCTTCTCCACAGCTAAAAAATAGACGTCCTAAATGACTTCGACTTTGGTAAAAAAATGTTAATATTTAAGAGTCATTTTAACACATTAGGATATCCCAAACAAACTTCTATAGTCCAACTTTTTCAAACCAATAATTTAAATTGAATTAACTAATTATGGAAAGTGTCAAATTGTATCCTAGTTAACGTTTTTAAGTGAATTAAGAAGACATAATTTTTACAAGTTAAGCAGTCACATCCGATGACATATTATTATGAATAATGAATGGATGAATAAAAGGCACATGATGCCTATAAAAATACATACAATTATAATTTAAAACAGTATTAAATTGTCTTGGTATTGACCAACTCTTTTGCATATTTAAAACACTACCCCCTTACAAATAAACAAAGAATAAGCTCCGAATAGTTATTCCGTGTTTTGTTCCTGTCATGTAAACGTCATTTCAAATTAGAGTAAAAGAGACAAAACACGGTATAACTATTCGGACCTTATTCTTTGTTTATTTGTAACACCCTACGAGTATACTCGAAGCGTCGTCTTCGGTAGCCAAACGGATACATTTTAGGTTGATAGCTCAATAAGACTATCTAACACAAACATTGTCAGCTTTTTAGGTGGGTTAACATGACCGTTATAAATGTTTCAATAGCGCATTAATAAACGTTGTAAAGGAAAATGTTACAAAAAATTACGTCGAAAACTAATAATGAAATCATGATACCTATTCGCTCTTTTCTTTTCCTATAAGAATTGATTGAACAGTCCAATCAAGTGTTCTGTGTAGAACCGCCACAACCACAATTATGTCGCGAATATTTTGATGCAATTGCATAAGCAACAGAGCCTATTGTATTGTGATCTAAGCGCGGAAGCCTACTTTTGCTCGTGACCGAAACTCAATTTGCTAGTTTTTGTTAAAAAAAATGTTGTAACCCAATTTTTCTCACGATATTATGCCACCGAATGACCATTTTAAAAATTATATTTTATGTAATGCTCGTAGATTGGGTAAAACTTCAGTGACCATAAAATTTTTAAAATAAAGTTTTAAATTTTAGTACGCGATATAAGTAAGAAAATTATATGGAAATAAATCATTATATGGGAATTATATTGAATTTATTGATTATTTTAATTATAATAGAGCACTGCTATAAATCAACTCATTTAATATAAGCTTTTTAACCAAAGTTCGATTCCCAGTTGTGTATGAGAGATAAAATAAAACAAAATTATTATTAGCCATCTCCCCAAAAGTACCAGGCGAGCATAGGTCGTTGATGCTATTAGCCCGCGCAGGCACAAAGCTCACGGCCTCAGTAGCGAAAGTGAGAGTAGGCCGGTTGCGTAACGCCTATCGACTCATGACGCCCTAGTACTCGGCTGTATGCAGGCGACGGGTTTCTGTTGGCTTTTTGTTCTTGTACAGTCGGCGTCAGATTAATTCAATCATCAAGAACTTAATATCTATGTATATTGATTTTAATTCATCACCTCACATCATCTTTTTATGTCCCCACGACCCTTCCCTATGGATGGATGTGGAGAACGGGCTATAAACCACCACGCGGGCCGAGTGCTGATTGGTGGTTGTTAACGATCGTCAGGATCAACGGCTTTACGTGCCTTTTAAAGCACGGAGGAGCTCGACATAATAAAATAATGTTGGTCACCTATCTGATGATGACCAGCCTTTGCGAAGTAAGTAGCAATAGCAGACAAAGCACGTTAATCACCGTTTCATTTCAATTGTTTTGTGGTATCTAATTCTGTTTTTGTAATATTTGTTAGCCGCAATATGACAATATAAAATCTGTCAGAGACTATTTGAGTTTGCCTAATTTTTGTGGTAGTTTTTTATTATACTTATATATAAGCGGTTTTTCTAAGTATAATTGAATAAAAAATAAAGTTTCAAGCTTATATCTATTTGTTTTTATCAATAATGTTGTCTGTGTTCGTCAAAAACATATAAATAATTTAGTTTTGTGAAATGCAAAATTATTTTTGACCAATTATGTAGCATCCGTCAATCAGATGTCGATTGTACTTTATGCACAGAAGACCACACCACTCTGATGACACCTGCCATTGAAAATACGCACTTAAAAACAAGGTAACAAGGTAATTTTAACTTCCATTTGCTGTTTTTGCTTTCTTGACTAATTTACTTGAAGCCCACGTCACTTATGTTTTTGCTGGTTTTTGTACTGATTTATAATGTCAAATCCTACATGTCACGAATTAATATTAATTTAACAGGGATCGCGAAATGTAAAATGTCAGTAAGGGGGACGGCCAATATCATTAGTAAAGTCGATAACCTCATCTACCTAAATCGTATCTGAGATCTATTACTAAAAAGACAGTTCTAAAAAAATAAAGTTCAAAAAAAATCAAAATAATTTATTCAGTTTAGACTACAAATAGCTTACAAAAACACAAAGGTTGAAATAATTTCCACGAGCAGGATTTGAACCTGCATCCTTCTGACATACCGGGTCAAGTGCTCTCCCAATTGAGCTATCGTGGTTCTAACCAGCCAGCCGAAATTATTCAACACTATTTACTTTTTACTTTGGAAGCCAATGGCGCCCATTCAATGTCAACAACTACCATCGTTAACACCCGATTTTTATAAATACTAAAGATTAGTTAAGTCTCTAATCGCCGTGGTGGTCACCGGTGACCGACAAACAATAAATTTTCTATTGTGTCTGGTTTTGCGGCAGTCAACGTGTTATAAACAGTCAGTTTTTCAACAATTGTGTTATTGTAATTTGTTTCGCAACAAAATTTGCGTTAAAATTATATAAACAAAACAAAAACATTCTACAAATAGCTTTTAATTAAAAAAAAAAACAAAATTTAAAATTATTTATTTAGTTTAGGCTACAAATAGCTCTTGTGAATGTTACTATGATATCGGTTCGTAAGTATACTCTGTGCGGGAGATCTTGTACTGAGAAGACCCGGCAAGAAACTCGGCAAGTGTCCAACTCTTTTCACCCATACGGCGTCAAAAATATTGGAAAATACCACATATCACAGCAGGACACTTTCCATTACAAATAAACACAAAAAATATAGAAGACAAAATAAAAAATCTAAGTGAACAAATTTACATCAGGTCAATGTTTCAATTTCCACAATGTCATACAGTACCACTACAGTACTCTAGTAAAAGTCAAAAATTGTTTAAGAAAAACAAAGTCAAAATATAGTGAATAATACTAAAAATAAGTTAAGTATGCACGATAAGTATGTTAACTATGAACGTCGTTATGCCATCGAATTAAAGCAAAAATAATAATTACACAAATAAACTGCCTCTGTGGTCTAGGGGTAAAGCCACCGGTCATAGACCCAGTAGAGGTCCCGGTTCGATTCCCAGCGGGGATACATGTTTGTGTATACTCGGTTTGGTTGGTAGTAGGGCTTATGTTTGTCCGCCTGGCTAGCTACCTTATCTAATGTCGCCATAACATCAATGTTTGTAGCATTATTGTGTTCCGAGAGCCAGCCCCCCAACCGCCTAACTCTATCGCCATCGCTCTCGCTATCGCGCTCTATAGTTTATGGCGTTATCTTGTCATTTCGAAAGCGATATGAAAGCAATATCAAAAGCCTATAGCTTTCTTAAAGCTTTCGTTCTTGCCTAAAGCAAAAGCTTATAGTTTATGGCGTTATCTTGTCATTTCGAAAGCGATATGAAATCAAATCATTTCAAATCAAATCATTTATTTACATGAAGCAATATGAAAGCAATATCAAAAGCCTATAGCTTTCGATATTGATTTTATATCGCTTTCGAAATGACAAGATTACGCCATAAACTAAAGAGCGCGATAGCGAGAGCGATAGAGTTAGGCGGTAGGCCCCCTGGGATAAGATAGCCAGTGCCTCACTAGTTGTGAATCCCGGGTGAAGAGCGCTTCCATCATTGGCTTGAACATCACTTAACTTCAGGTAAGATAAAGGCCAATGCTCACGGAATAGACAACTGTTCTGTGCCAATGTTTACCCGTAACAAACGTTGTACACACGCCTGCACATCAACCTACCACAAACTGTCAAATTGCTGCTGATTTTTTCACTGTCTGTTATAAATATTTAATTCAGTTGTTTGATGTTTTGTCTATGTTATGTAAATTTTTTTGTTTAAGATTTTCACTGTGATCCAATATTTTTAAAATATTAGTTTATCCAATTTGTATGGCAACCTTTGTACTGTCACCAGGTATGTAATGCAATTCATTCCATACAAATTTCTCGTAACGTTGTTCAATAGTGAATAAAAACAATACTTAAAATAGTTCGGATATAAGCGAAAAAGAAAAAAAGATTACGACTAAATCTTAAGCTACTTTAATTAACGTTTATTTCTAACCTAATAGCTTAATACTAATTTTTATCGATTTAGCTTCAAAACTTACGGAGTTTCATACAAACTCACCCCCCCTTTTTTACCCCCTTAAAGGGTGAATTTCTAAAAATCTTTGTTAGTGCTACACTGTAAAAGTAAGCATGGGGCAAAATTTCAAGTTTCTGATCCTAGTAGTATGGGCTGTGCGTTGTTATGTCAGCCAGTCATCATGTAATTTTTTATTTTTATATATTTAACTATATGGTTCGCCACAGCCCTGACTCAAATGAGTAATCAAAGAGCTACAACCGGTCCAATGCTATCCGCATTGGATAAAATGGCAATGGGTTTTACCATCTGCCGAGTTACGACACCAACCGGGACCAACGGTAACGGCATCAACCGTATATAGGGTGCAGGCTGTATTTGTAGGCTGGTAGTGGCTGAGTGAATGAAAGCTTATAGTATGATCTTAAACACTCGTTTTTTAAGTAAATATAAAATCAACTGGTATGGCGGGCTGCCCATCTTTGTCTGGGACGTGAAATAATGTATCAGCTGCTTAACTTCCCGTATATGTCGTAAGAGCCGACTGAAGGACAGGTTCCAAGATGCGCGCCCATCAGGCGATCGGCTGCAACCCATCACTGATGTTATCTATTCCAACAAATCGTGGAACGTATCGTAAGGGAAAATTAAATTTGAAAAAAAAAATGTTCGGGGTGGCCCATACTTATCACTTAGGGGTATGAAATATACTTTGCGACCGATTCCCATACCTACCAAATATACATTAAACAATCATAAAAATCGGTTGAGCCGTTTCGGAGGAGTATGGCAACACATTGGTGTCACGAGAATTTTATATATTTAAATAGAAGATTGGTGATTTTGAAGCTCCGTCTACCTACCCCTTTTTGAGAGCAGGACGTGAGAGTATGTAATACATACCCGCCATACATATATATGGCGTGCGATACGTGCAAGAAGAAAAAAGCGCGAGAAAAGTGCTACCAACATAGAAATACAAAATAAATCGTTTTCTTGGTGTTGCCAACAGACTGCTTTTCTAAGCATAGGAGTTAAACATCACTTCCATAGTTAAGGCAGCGTCCCATATAACAGTTTCCTATAGTCTAGCCGTGGGGGGTGTTGTAGTGAGCTGCTTGTGACGCAACCTGTGCTATAGTTGGCGCGGCCAGAACTGGCTACTTGAAATAGGAAAAAATGATTCAGAGACACACCGTATACATTGTAACTTGTTAAACTATCATGGTCACTTACATTAGAATAATTATTAACACACAACAAGAAACATGGTAATTATCCCGTTAATAATATTATGTTATGATCGGTATAATTATGTCATTCGTATACATTGTTCGTATGTATTTTTATTAACAATATTTAATATAATAACATTCTAAAAATATGTATTTTTTTGATAGCCTATTTGGTCTCACTGCTAGGTAAAAGCATACTCCAAACCTTTCCATTTTTCTGGAACTCTGGCGGTTTCCCACCAGAAATTGTTCATTATTATTATTAAACTAATAATACAGAATAATTGCGAATAAACAATTTAAATTACATTTTACTTTCAAACTTTTTAAACGTGGAGTTGATTCGTAATGTGTTTCGTTTCGATAATACCATCGATAATATATATTTGAAGGTACATTGCTCCCATTATTAACGGTGGTAGGCTCCATAACGAGGGACTTAAAAGTCAGTAGGCGTGGATATTCGGGCGAGGAAAATTAAATATGGCCGCTTAGTTGAGATAATTCCTTTACTCACTTTTTACTTAGATTTATTTAACTTGAAATACAGTTAAGAATCAAAAGGGCACTATCTAATTATAAGGAAATCGCCGACGCTCCGCCGAACACGTAACGTGCGTGCGCGATGCAAACGGATTACGACTAGACTAGCGCCGTGGCCGTCGTCGTCCCGCGCTGTCACACGCTGCACACTAGCGCCCGGAGTTGCGTCAGAGTGGTTGTGACGTCACATCCGCTTGTCACTGCCACTCTATGGTCGACGCGCCGTCATATTTAAACAGCAGACTCTTACATAAACGATTGCATGAGTTAGGAAAACAAGTATTTTAGACTTAATTTTCTAAAATTCTGGTTTTCTCTAACGTTTTTCCAATGGAGCCTTGTCGTGAGCCGCATCGTCGACAACTAATATCGTCAACATCCGATCTTAACATTTTTATACAAATTACGCTAAAGTAGAGTAGGGTTGATTATTATGACACGATAGCATAATTAGAACTGCACCTGATCCGGAATGTAAGAGGTATGTTAAAATCCCGCTGGTGGACTTTTTTCCACTTTTTCAAATAGTAAATAGTTTTTAAGAAAATTTGCTTAACATTTATTTAATGCCATATTGATAAATATAAATGAATACTATGTATATATAATCTGTTCTACTTTATTATTATTATATTTTATTAATTCGTTCACCCACGACCAATATTAGCCAAGCCAATGTCTCAATGAATGAGTAAGTAGGCGAGCGACAGCGCAGAAAGTGTTAGTGTGATGCAACCACCCGCGCCGGTAACCCAGTCACCGTGCCGTACCAGACGCAACCGGCGGCGATGATGCTGGCCGGCGATCGCGAATGTTAATCGGCGCCGACTGTGGTGTTGGAAAAAGATGGGTGGGCAATTTAATAATAATAATAATACATCTTAAGAGGCTCTCGCTTGATGTTTGGATCAAGAGTCAGATTCAGAAAGCAGAATAGAATAAAATAAAATACTTTATTGTACACATAAAAATAAAAACACATAGGTACGTGCTATCAAAGAAATTAAAATTAAAATTGGAGTCGTACAAAGGGCGGCCTTATCACTAAAAACGATATCTTCCAGGCTACCTAGGGATGGAGAGGATTGATAATAAATAAGATGGAGGCGTTAAAATAAAATAAAAAAGTGTACAGTAACAATTTATTACATAAACATACATACATATATATACACACATACATATATACAACCATATAAATATGTAGAACATATTATATACATATCAATTAAAAACAAAAAATAAGTACCTAGTGGACTAACAGTAGAATTACAATGACAGGTAGTGATCTTTGACGAGTTTCTTAAAACTTTGCAGAGACTTCGCACGTCTTACAGACACAGGCAAAGCGTTCCACAGGCGAGCAGCATGGACCGTAAAAGATTTGTCACAGAATGTTGTTGAGTGCAAACTCAAGTTCTCCGACGGTCTCAAAAGCGGGAATGGGAGTCGCGCAAAAATTGGAAACGATCTTTAAGATAAAATGGGGTGGTAGGGTTAAATAATATATTGTAAAGTAAGCAAACAATATGAGCATTCCGGCGAAGACGAATTGGCAACCACTTCAGCTTAGTGCGAAATTCGGAGACGTGGTCATATTTGCGCAAACCAAATATAAACCTAATACAAAAGTTTTGAAGGCGCTCAAGCATGTTTAGTTAATCCTCCCTAAGGTCTAGATAGCTGACATCGGCGTAATCAAGGATAGGTAACAGAAGAGACTGTGCAAGTGCAGCTTTAGTGGCAGTTGGTAGGAAATTGCGAAGCCTCCTAAGAGACCTGGCCGAAGCAAAATTTTGCGACTGACCTCTTGCAGCTGCGGATCCCAAGAGAGGTGAGTGTCAAAAAGTACACCTAGATTTTTGACTGCGTCACTTACAGCTATTAAGGCACCATCAAAAACGACATCAGGGATGTGCGACCAGTCAAGCCTAGACCTGAATCTTGGACTACCAATCACAATGACTTGTGTTTTGGTAGGGTTGACTTTTAGTCCATGTAATTTACTCCATGTGCTTATCTGAGCTAGGTCCTTGTTCAATATATTAATAGCTTCAGGAAGCTGGTCAACAGGTGCTTGGGTGTACAACTGTAAATCATCTGCATAAAGGTGGTCAGAGGAAACTAATTGAGTTGAAATTGAATTTATGAAAATAGCGAAGAGTAAAGGAGATAAAACGCCACCCTGCGGCACCCCTGCGGATGTGTTGCACCAGGAAGAGAAGGACTCTTCGATGCGAATCCGCTGTCAGCGACCAGATAGGTAACTTCGAAACCAATTAACCACCACAGGAGATATGTTAATAGAGCGTAAGATCCCAAGTAAGATGTCAAAATCTACGGTATTGAACGCATTACTGGAGTCAAGCAGGGACAAGACCGTAAGATTACCATCTTCCATACCCGAGCTAATGTCGTCTGTGATGTGGATTAACGCTGTTGTTGTACTGTGGCCGGGGCGAAACCCGGATTGGAAAGGATTTTTGAGGTGGTTTTGGCATAGGAACATTAAGTTGATTGTGAATAAGTCGCTAAAGGAATTTGGAAAGGAAAGGTAATATGGATATGGGTCGGTATTCTGAAAAGGATTTAGGATTAGATTTAGGATTAGGTTTTTTAGGAAGTGGGATGATCTGGGCATCTTTCCAGGCAGCTGAGAAGATACCACTATCAATGGAGTGGTTGAGAACATGCATTATGATTGGAAGAATGTTGTCAAGGATAGGAAGAATCATTTTACGGCTTACACAGTCATTGCCCACTGCGTTGGACGAAATAGACAAAATACTCTTTTTAACATCACTGTCGGTGAATTGATTAAAGACAAAATTAAATGGTGAGTAAATGGGGTTGGGAAGCTGGGAGAGATATTTTAATGTGTTAGTTTTTGTATTCCTATCAAAGTGAAACGAAGAAGAGAAATGTTGGTTCAGAAGATTGATATCTAAACCTCTAGCAATGGAGTCCTGACGAGGTTTCCCAATCCCCATTGTTCTAAGGAACTTCCAGACTTTGGCGGGATCTCCATTTTCCACGGAGTTGTGGATGAAGTGGCGCTGTGCATCTCTACACACCTTATTGCAGTGATTACGAATGACAGTGTACCTTTCCCAATTAGACGGTGTGGGCTTGCACTTGTATTTGGTTTTAGCGGCTGCTTTTCGGAAGCTAAGCAATTTAATTTCCTCAGTCAGCCAAGCAGTACTTTTTGACCGGGCACGTATTGTCAGGAGGTTCCTCACCCTGCAGCCCTGACCACCGGTAGTTTGGGCCCTGCCCCGCTGCTGGCGGTACTCTAGAATTAGGTTTTTATAATGTTATTTTGTTTTTATATTAAAATAGTGTAAAAATCTAGTTTTAAGAAAGAAAATGAATAAAGGGTAAAATAATAATAATAATAAGTACCTTGACTTGGCTCACGAGGTTACCACCATGTGGGATGTGGATTCAACCATTATTGTACCGATAGTCGTTTCGGCAAACGGTTTTTTAGCCAAGAGCCTCGATCAACACCTAGAGAGGCTCTCGCTGAAAGGTTGGGTCAAGGGTCGAATGCAAAAGGCAGTACTCCTTGACACGGCACGTATTGTCAGGAGGTTCCTCACTCTGCAGCCCTAACAACCGATAGCTTGGGTCTATCCCCGCTGCCGGTGGCAACCTAGGTTAAGTTTTTTATAATATTTTATATTGTAAATATGTTTTTATATAAAATATTGTAAAAAAAAATCTTAAGATAAATATTTAATAAAGAGAATAATAATAATAATAAATCATTTATTTCAGGCAACACACAATGTACAAGATGGTAAAAACACAAAGGGTCCCATAAAATAAATAATTTACAGACTAACATACATACAATATAAAACAATTTTTGTTAGTAGATATAGATTTTGTTAGTAGATGTAGATATAACTTACAACCATGTCAGTATATTAAGCACTAGCTTGTGCTGTTGCGGTGGTGTTGACGGGTAATCTTAATCTTTAACTCCTACGGTGAGACAGCGGCGATAATCGCGAATGTTAAGCGACGCCGGCTGAGGTGTGGATGCAGATACAGTGCGGTACAGATGCGGTACGGTGTGCAAATACAGTTTCGACTGAGTGAATTTCACTCGAACCCAAACCGGGGTATGCATCGGATAAACCGAAATACGCTATGGCCAACCTAGGCATTGAACCCAGAACCTCCGATTATAGGTATATACATTGTAAATGTGGAATGGTACTTTGTCGTATTAATTTAATTATAACTCATAATCAAATCATAATCAAATCAAAACATTACTGAAGTAATGCGTAATTTTTTCCAAACAATTATTTCTATTGTCTCAGCTATCACCTATTTATAGCTATCATATTACGTTACTCCACTTTTGCGTAAACAAGCAAAATTCTGTATTCAATATGAGGTCGTTCAACACGTGCACTCGTTAATATTAATTTAAGCTATTATAATAACAGTCAAAAACCATCCGGGAAGCAGTGAAGACAAAATGAGAACATCTTTGAATCAAATAGAAATTATGTAATCTACGTACTTTTGAATATAAGGGCACATTGGGCCATTGTAGTGGCTTAAGGCCCAATCCTCCCACGTCTTATGACCCATTCTTCATGTGGAAAGGCCAGTCCTGCCGTGGGTTTCGTTTTTTTAAATCAAATTAGGGTATTTTATAACTTAGTTTGATCTGACTGATTTGACAAACAGGAAATATTTACAAAAAAAAAAATTGTGTTTTTACTAATACATTATAAATTCTTTGTCAAAATAATGAATCTGTAAATGGAATAAACATACACATAGTTAAATAAATACAGTAACTAAATTGCGTTTTTTTTTTAAATTTAATTTTGATGTCTTGAAGTAGGTACCTAGAAGTCCCGAGACCTCTCGAACCCTAATCACCGCTCCTACCAAACACGGGTTATTTATTTATTTAATGTTTATTGCAAAAATACAACAAAGGCGGACTTAGTGCCCTGAGGCATTCTTTATCAGTCGACCAGTAAGGGTATCAAAAAAAAAACAAAGGTTAGTGATAACCAAACCCTCGTAGAACTGAACCCAGTACCTCCGGATATCTAACTACGTCACATATCTTATTAAAATACATCATCACTAGCTCATATGCATGCTCATGGGGACGTCTACTGCTGGGACACGAGCCTACCCTATGGATAGTTAGGAAGAACGTGCCATAAACCAAAACGCAGGCCCAGTGCGGGCTGGCGGTGGTTAACGACTGCTATTGCAGCAGGGACAAACAGTTTTACGTGCCTTCCGAGCTCGAGATGATTAATCTTTGGTCACCCTTAAGCCGGCTAAGATGTTAAAAAAATACCTTGTCACAAACCATATTTTACTACGTGAGCATTAATTATCACGTGACGTTCCTTTTTAATCGTTTCTTAATTTTTGTGAATCAATCGATATCGCACGTACACGCATGCCGCATCTCGATTATCGCAATCGAAATCGTCCAGTATCGATACTGATATGGAAATCGTGATGATAGTAGCTGGTGCAAGATAGCTTGTCACGTGTTTACTTGGCGTTAAGGGCTCGCACGCATTGGGAGGTGTGGCATTTTTTGGCGTTGTAATACAAAAAAAAATAAGCTGGAAGTGTCGAAATGCAACTCTTTGGTTTAATGTGAAGAACAGTGGTTCATCATCATCATCATCATCAGGCTGTACTAGCTACCGCAGCTGGACATAGACCTCTCCTTGTGCATGCCACTGAGCACGATCCGCGGCTACTCTCATCCAGCTTTTGCAAGCCACCTTGCGAAGATCGTCGCTCCAACTAGTCTGACTGGTGTCCAACACAGTGGTTTGTTAGCTACATTAAATAATTACTAATGTTGTAGTATTTATCAAAAGTGGTAATGTATTTAAATTAAAGAAATCTTAATTACTTGAATTACCTTGCTAAATAAGTACTTTGAATGGTCACAAAGCATGTTTCCTGTCTTAAAGATATTCACACTGTTCGTCTAGCTGTGGAGAAGAACGGGCGCAAGAAACTCTACAGAAGATATACTACTCTTTATATAGAAGTAACGACATTTATAAATATGTAACTAACCACTTTTAGTGCAAATAAACGTATTATTCTATTCTTTACAAAATAATACGTCGTCACAAATACAATATACAATTTTTCAAACATACCTCTGCCAATTATATAACTTACAAATTACCAAAAAACGACTAGCAGAACAAGATATGTCTTATGAATTTGCAGTACTATTAGAGCATTGTCTAACATCTGGCTACCTTTTGTGGAATGACATTTACTACCTGCAAGTAGAGGGTGTCGCCATGGGGTCCCCTGTTTCGCCCGTCGTCGCCGATATCTTTATGGAAGACTTCGAGGAGAGGGCCCTGAACACAGCACCGTTAATCCCTAGGTTATACAAGCGGTATGTAGATGATACCTTCACTATCTTACCAACTGATAAAGTATCTGCTTTTCTAGATCATCTTAACTCCATACATCCAAAAATACAATTCACAATGGAGTTAGAGGCAGACAGTAAGCTAGCTTTCTTGGATACTTTAATCATCAGGAATCCGGACCATAGTTTGAGTCACACTGTGTATCGTAAAGTAACCCATACAGATAGGTACCTCAATGGTGATTCTCACCACCATCCTAGACAGTTGGCTACTGTAGGGAAATCTTTGTTTCAGAGAGCACGCGGTATCTGTAACACCCAACACCTGGCTGCTGAGCTTCAGCATGTCAAGCACGTACTACAGGATAATAATCTGAAAGTACCACGGCTTCGTCACAGAAAACGCAATAAACCAACCACAGTCGAGCGCCAACCTGCTGTACTTCCATATATGAAAGGTGTCACTGACAAGATTGGACATATCTTAAAGCAAGCTTCAATCAATACTTACTTCAAGCCGCCGAAGAAGATCAACCAATTTTTAGGACCTGTCAAGTGCAACATAGGTACCCCTTCAAGATGCAGGCGTGTACAAACTGGACTGCGACTGTGGGCTCTCTTACATCGGGCAAACAAGGAGAAGTGTAGGAACCCGTGTTGAAGAACATATAGCCGACGTCAAGCATAGGCGCGAAAATAAGTCTGCGGTATGCGAACATTCCCTTGAGGGGCCCAACCATTACATCAGATTTGATAAACCACAAATACTCGCTAGAGAACAACAATTCAACCCTACGATGATACGCGAGGCTAAAACCCAGCCCCAACACCATACTGCCAGACCAAAAGATACTGTAAGCTCTTTCTGCGTAAAACAGAACGCACCTGATTAAATTTAAATTAGGGTATACAAGCTACTAACTAATTATGAGACGACCAACACCTCAGTCTTCCTGTGACCACGGACCCTGCAAAGGGTTCGAAACGTCAGGATAAACATTAATTAAAAGTAAAGTGTAAAATAAACGCGAGTAGATCCGTAAAAGTTGTTGTTGTTGTTTCATTTCAAAGTGTTATGAGTCATGTCGCAATTTGGTTTTCCTTGTAAACTTCAAAACTCTCTTTCAGCCAAGAAGCCAATAAAAAAAAACTTTCTTTGCTTCATGGAAGGGTGACTATTTACACACAGAAGTTTACATTTGAAGCAAATGAAGAATTTATTATTATTATTCATACCTCGCTTATTTGTCCAACGGGCACCTTTCCGGTGACCCGGCATTGCGAAAGTGGTTTAACTTTTAGGATCGCTAACTGAATACACGAGGTTTATGTTTTGAACGTTCAAAAGCAAGCTTTGGTTTCGCAAACCCTATTTTGGTGGACACCTTGCACCGAGAAGAAGCCACAAGAAACTCGGCAAGGACTTATTTTTTTCTACGGTTTTGTGCAACAAAATGCAAGTTTATACTCGTAATATTAAAATTAATAACAACCTTTTTATATTAAATTAGCTGACCGACGGACTTCTTATCGCTTCGACAGTTTCCATGACAACAAAAGAAACAAATCATTCGCCCGCTTATATAGCAGCGCCTAGCAGCTCTATAGCAGCGCCACCTACCGGGACCAATTGTAAATCTAAACCATTCTCGAATCCACTTGAACACACACAAAAAATTTCATCCAAATCGGTCCAGCCGTTTAGAAGGAATTCAGTGACATACACACACACGCACAGAAGAGTTATCTATATAAAGATAATAACAAGATATTTACATAGACAGGACAGTTTCTTTACACCAAACTAAATGTGTAAAAATACATTTTTTTTTCTAATAACATCTCAGAACCAGTTAATAGTAAATTCTACATTGTGTTTAATTTTTCGGCGGAAAACATGTTTTTTACAAGCTTTTATTTAACTTGCAATGTTTATTTGTTCGGGTAGAATCTATCAACTCAATAATAAATTTTCAAGCAGATATCCTCAACCGATTGAGCTGAAATTTTGTATACATGTTCAGTTCGGATGACAATGCATGGTTAATTGTGTGACGTAATTCTAAATCCAACATGGTGGCACACCCAAGATGGCGGACTAATTATTTTTAATGCATTCCTACAATAATCTAAAAGGGCTTGCTGATAATAACTCGAAAAATAAGGGGCGTCACTCTAAATCCAATATGGCGGACAAATTTTTTGAAACGTGTCCAGCGATAACTAAAATGTAAAAAAATAAACTAATAGTAAAAAACCTTTTTAAATAACAAGCTTTTATTTAAACGCGCTAAAAAGAAAAAATATTACTTTTACTTTAAAACTTTTACTATCAACTTATAGCGTCATTACACTCATTACACAACTTATATGATTAAGAGTAGATTAAATAACTTCATATTATGATTTTTGATATGATTTTTGGAGTTCATTCTATAAAATATCTACACATAGAAAGTATTGAAGGCATTCAGAAAAAGTGTTTAAGATTTCTATTGTATCGTTTTCATTTAGGCAGGTCTCTTCATTCTCACGAACTTCGAATGATTAAGTTTGGTGTGATTTCGCTTGCGGTTCGTCGAGAACAGTATAATTTGATTTACTTGTTTAAAATATTGCACTCAATAATCGATTTCCCTGAATTGCTTTTTTTAATTCAAATAAATACTTTGTATCGAACCCGGGCGCCAAGACTTTTGTACAAAATGTCTATAATGATAATACATTATACCATCAAAAATCATACCAATCATAAAATTTTATTGTGTATATTGGGAAAGTCGTCCAACATACATTGTTCAGGGTGACGTGGGTATAGAGAATGTAGGCGAATGGACATAAACTTTCAACCCTGTGTATGAAAAATGTCACTAAATTATTTTTTTTTCTTTTAGTACGCGTTATTTTTTCTTTTTCACGTTTATTTTTATTTAAATAATTTTTGGGTTACGTTTTTATTAAAATAAAAGCTTGTTTTTAAAAATCTTTTTTTATTGAAATTTTATTTTTTGCTTTTTAGTCTTAAATTTTTATTATTAACATCTCTTTTGAGCCTTTTTTTATTTATTTATTTAAATTATTTTATTTATGTACACCATTGACGTTATTGAATTTAGTTGAATATTAAAAACTTTATTGTTTTTTACTCTTTAAGTCCTTTCATTTGATACCCTTAATGAGGGGATTGACAAACCTATTTAGTCCGCCATCGTGGAGCGGTGGCCATATTGAATTTAGTGTAATGTTATCGTTTTCTACTCTTCAAGCCCTTTCATTTGATACCCATATTAATGGGGTTGAGAAAAAATTTGCAAATTGCCATCTTGGAGCTGCAGCCATATTGAAATTATTACAATACTGAATATGAGCTTAACCAGATACCAAAAAATGGTCGAAAAATAGTTTGCAAATTTTGACGGACGATTTACTTACATACGAACAGTGCAAGTTAAATAAAAGCTTGTAAAGAAACAAGTCACGCAACTCAGTTCTTCTACCGTAAAAAGTTGTGAGATCCATAAAATACCAAGTCGGTTTATTTATTCAGTCCCTACTTAAGGGACCATCTGTCTTTTATTATTACGTAATTAGCTAACATTAATTAAGTAACTAACAACATCAATAGTGATGATATCAATATTAAAAATCTTTTACGATATTAAATAAATAGATTGACTTGGCCATCGCATGAAAACACAATGTATCAGTGCGATTGCCAAGTCAATCTATTATATCCTCAACGAAGTTATAGAGGGTCGAAAATGGCCTGTTTCGAGAAAAGGATGGTACGGCCGCGCCGCGCCGCCTTTTTGCTCGACTTGGCGGATATTACAATCCCAATCTCAGAATGTACCGTCTATACAATGAACTGGTTGCACTTAATAACAATATAGACATATTTTCCATGAAAATCCATGAATCAAAAAAAAAATGTCCGGGAAATTCTCGGCTCGGCATCTCCTACATAAAAATAAAAAAAATATTATTATTAAAAAAAAAACTTCATAAAATTGACAACATTAACTTAGAATAAGTTTTCAATTTGTTATATTTTTATTATATACCATTCTATGTTTATTTAGATTTTACTTGGATAAATCGTGTTGTGTACACATGTTTCCGATAGGAATTTAGTTCTTATACAATTTATCATGCTTTTTAGTTATTTTTTAATTCTATCTGTTTTGTGTACCTAATAAATAAATATATTGATTTTAACTATTAAATATTTCAATCTAAGTAAATACGAGTACCTACCTTAATCTCGCGACAAGCTTTTAAATAAAATCTAGGTTTTTTTATTTCTCATAACTAAACTAATAAACATAGCGAAGCATAAGTGTTTATATAGTAAACTAAAAAGAGCATCGTAATAGGATTTGACGCTCGTTAAAAAATAAAGCAAAAGGACGTATTTTTTTTCAGAGCCTGCCTAGAAACACATAAAAAATATTAAGGTCTTTTCATTTAACATGGATCGTTAAGTAGATCGCAATTTTTACTTAACCACGCAGGCGTAACTTCTAAAACGTTTTTAAGTCTTTAATCGCCGTGGTGGTCACCGGTGACCGACAAACAATAAATTTTCTATTGTGTCTGGTTTTGCGGCAGTCAACGTGTTAAAGAAATCAATTTCACAAAAGGTTGTGATCTAAAAATATCCTGAAAAGCACGCGCCACTGTAACAGTACCAAAAAACAACGGGAGGCGGCGAGAAAAAAAATATCACCCTAATATCAACTTTTACTCGCAGACTTTCAGCGGTTCCTTCCGGCAACCTTGCGGCGGCAGCGCGCGCGCCTGCCTGCCAGTCCGCGCCCGGCCGCCGCGACGTACGTACGTGCGCAACGCTCCCGCCAACTCGAAAACACGTGACGACCGCGAGTTAAACAACAACCTTAAGGATTTCACCACGGTGCATGTGTACTTGTGACGGCGTCTCAGTGCTTTGAAGTGGAGGCTCGGGCCACCGGCGCCGCAGGGCCCGTGATAGGCCCGAGCGGTGGTATGGAGTCCCCCCAGATGTACGACGCGGCAGCCGCGCCGCCGCCGCCACCGCAACCCGACCTGAAGAAGACAGTGGAGGAGAAACGTCAGACCTTCCCGCCGCCAGACTTAGACGAGCTCAATGGACAGGAGATCAGCCTCGACCTGCAGCACCTCATTGAGGACCAGTTCCGTGGGGAGGAGACGATGGCTCTCTTCCAGGAGATACTGCCAGGAGGGCGTTCTCCGCAACAAAGACAAAGCTTCGCTAGGACAACGCTTGCATATATGCCCCAGCCTGTACATTCTGGTGCGTCTTATGCACCCGTCCAATCAAATTCAGGACATGAGCAACAACCGCCAATAAAGGAGGAGCCTCCAGAGCCTCATGACTTTAGACGATCAGTCTCATGTGCGCAATACACTGGTCAATATAATCCTCAGCCGCCTGTTGGGGTTAGCGGACCTTACGGTGGGGGTTTCACACCATTACCACCATTGGGAGCTCCCCTATTACCTCCATTGCTAAAGCACAAACCAGCGCCAGTGCGACGTTCCTCCGGTAAATTGCTAGACAAAGGCACAGATGAGTACAGGAGACGGCGCGAGCGCAATAACATTGCAGTGCGGAAATCTCGTGAAAAAGCTAAAGTGCGCTCGAGGGAGGTGGAGGAAAAAGTGAAGACACTCCTAAGGGAGAAGGATGCTCTTCTAAAAAGGTTGGAGGCAGTGTCCGGGGAGTTGAGCCTTCATAAACAGATGTATGTGCATCTGATAAATCTGAATCATCCGGAGATTACGGAACTGTGTCGCTCGATGCTGCAGCTTGGAGCACCACACGCCTCGGATCACACGCTTTGACCATTATAGGTGAGTGTGTGGAATTTTCTATAAAACTCTTTTGAACAACATCTTAAACTCTAAGGTGTTAAAGAAAATGCTTTATTGCCATGTTACGCAATTTATGGGGGATTTTTTCTGTACATTACAATTTCGTTGAACAATTCAATGATTCAGTGATGATTATCCTAATGGCAGTCATTGCGTTATTGACTATTTAAATAACGACCTAATTTAGAATTGTACCTTTTTTAAATTTAATTAGTTCCAGACGTTTGTCGTCGTTGTGCTAATTTTTTGATAATTTCTTTGTGCGGACATTTTATTTGCTTAATTTTTTACGATAATTATTTATTTAATAATCCTGCGCAGCCTTCTTTTCGAAAGCGTTAGCGTTATCCGTACGTAATGCTATTTGCGAACGTTATTTATTAATCATGAGGTTTCCTTTGTCAACTGAACTTTCTTTTTTTAACACGTTCCAAGCACCACGTGTCGTTAATGTTTAGTTATTAACGTTTTATGTAACGTTATTGTTAATCGCTGTGAGTCAGGTCACGGGAGTTAATGTTATCAAGTTTATATAAAACTCACGAAGCTTTGGAGAGATTTTAACTTTGCTACGCTTAAGTTGATTAAGCAAAAGTCTTACATGAAAATTGTCACAATGCAAAAACATCAAAAATCAATTTAGAAATTGGAAAAGCTTTTAACTTTAAACTTAAGTCATTCATCAATACCTCATGCTTTCGACTCGTCAATAATTCGTAGATTAACAATTAACTTATAATATTTTTTTCTGTTTTGTGGGTTACTTTGTCTTCCGTATGACGGTATTTAGTAAAATGTACTACATTATTCAGAGCTACAAGATATTCAAACTCTTATTTAACAGTGTCCCCTCAATCGTGTTCATTGAAAGTGAAAACGTTCCATTAAACTTCAAGTCTCGTAAGTGTAAGTGTCTCTTCAAAATGGACTCTATTTAGTTGCAATAGTGATCACCATGGCCATTCATATTGTTCGTGGTTTCAGTCACGTTGACGACATATTGGTTTGCGTTAGCGCATGTTTATAAAAATCTGCTATGATAATACGCAGAAAAAATCTAAATAAAACACTCCATGAAAGTTTTTTTTTTGTTTTAAGTAATGTACCAACCCATGTTGGGACAGTTTGGTGGGTAATGTCCCCAATCATAACAGCAATGTTATGATGACGATGATGTTAAAAGTTAAGTTAAAATTATAGTTGTTCAACAATTATGTCGATGTAGGTCAGATTTATTTGAAATAAACAAATCAGGAAAATTAACTGCACAGCTAAAATTGCCATCCAAAAATATTAGTTAAAAAATAATTATTATCTTGATTTTAATATCGAATTCCATATAAGGTAAAGTACTACAAAATTCTCTAATTTGTTAATTGTGTTTATAGCAACGCATGACAATAAAAATTAAGTAGATGGGTTTATTCTTGCCTATCATCTAATATAAGTTATGCCAGTCTAGTTTGTGATTCAGGAAGGGAATCTTTGACATTTCATGTTTTAACAGCTATGCCGTTACCAGGATCCCATAAATCAGCAGAAACACTCATAACTCTTTAAATCGAGAATTCTGTATTCAAATTCGTTTGTGCAAAACGTCTGGTTGCAACTTTCGTTTTCACCGTGCCAACGCTACGAGCGAATGTGAGCTTTAGAATCGTTGTTACAAAATCTAAATTCGATTGTCCCCAGTTTGAAATTTTCGCCTCGTGCCCTACATAATGGCTTCCGTCGGTTTGACTTGTTGATTTTAACTATTTTATGTTAGCTCTCTTACGGAACAATGGTTTGGGCTAAAACTATTTAGGATACCTAAGTTTTCCTTAATTAGCACTATTTTCACTATGTGTCTATCACAAAAAAAGTAAAGTTCAAATGTTGACGCATCTCTAATAACACTTGTAGATTTATTTAGATTTCAGTTATTTCATTTATATACTTATAATTTATAAGTATGTTTATAATCGCTTACACTGTTTTTGATTAGCCATATTATAATTTTATCCTATATCTGTCTGTACCAGCCAACGAATCTCCCACAGCTGGGCTACCTCCTTACAGGGATATCATTGTATGGGGAAACTAACAAATCAAACGTACAGTCTCCATAATAAATTATGAACCTTTTTTCTCAATTTTCTTAAAAAGAAAAAAAATATTTATAAATAAAAGCGTGTTCTATTGTGATTGCAAAAGAAAAATATTGAAGGTGCAATTCTAAGGTATTATGCTAAATGTTCTTTAATGTTCCATTAAAATGTAACACGCTTTTATTTATAAAGATTTTTTTTCTTATTATCAAATTTAATTAAAGGTTTAAATTATTTTAAACTTTTTAGTTCCTCTTTTTATTAACAAGTAATAAAAGCTTGTTTTTAAAAAGATGTTTTTCTTTTAATTTCTATTTGAAAAAATTAAAAAAATTGTGTGAGGCCAACAAGGACCCTGTCTCAGCATAATACGCCCACGTCACTCGCAGTTGGGTGAGTGGCGTAAGAGCGCTGTTATTCTGACAGGGCCTTAGAGAGACGATGATGGACTTAGACTTAAAAAATATAATAAATACACATACATACTCGTAAAATACTTGGGGATATATATATATATAAAAAATGGAAAAAAATTATATACATGAGGCGTTACTATATAATAAACTACATAATAATAATCGTTGAGTTTTGGCTGTATGGCCTAAATCTATTTGCCTTGCTCGACGATGAAAATTTTTATTGCCACGTAACGTAATGGCCACATGCGTTGAAGACGTGGAAAGCGATTACTCAGACCAAAAGGTTAAGTCTTGGATAAATTCATTCATAACAAACGGAACGAACGAACGAACGAACTTATGTTCCCGAGTTCCTCTGGCCATCTTCCAGGTCCATCATCAGATCCTGGTTGCCATCTAGCACCAAATTACTCGTCAAGACGAATCATACGAGCCCAAACTCGCTGGGTTGTGTCTTTTAATTACCGAGTTCCTATGGCCATCTTCCAGCTCCATCATCAGACCCTGGTTACCATCAGTACCAAAGTACTCGTCAAGACGAATCAAACGAGCCCAAACTCGATGGGGTTGTGTCGTTTAATTACCGAGTCCCTATGGCCATCTTCCACCTCCATCATCAGACCCTGGTTACCATCTAGCACTCAAGTACTCGTCAAGACGAATCAAATGAGTCCTAACTCGATGGGGTTCTGTCGTTTAACAACCGAGTTCCTATGGCTACTTTCCGGTTTCATCATCAGATCAGCTCCATGTCATAATAATTTTGTATTGTCATCCGATTTACACATGCATGCAAAATTACAGCTCAATCGGTAACCGGGAAGTGGATCAAATTTAACTTGTAAGATTTGATCACAAACATCGGGACAGGTGAAACTAAATAAAAGCTTGTAAAAAGAGTAGCAGAGTTGTAGAGAGTATCCTTATACAAGACTAGGTTGTTGCCCGCGACTTCGTTCACGAAAACTACAGTAAAAAAAAAAGTATCCTGTCTGTCTGGGTCTGGGTCATGGTCTGTATATGAGGGAAGTTTCATTAAAATCCATTCAGTAGTTTTTACGTGAAAGAGTAACAAACATCCATCTATACTTACAAACTTTCGCGTTTATAATATTAGTAGGGTAAAGAATTCAAAATTTAAAAATTATTGTTATTGTAAAAGTAAGTCATCCTTTCAATAAATTATAATATATTATAATTGCTGTGCCCTTTTCAGGGTCTACAATGTACTTAATGTAATTTTACCTACCGTCATCATAGCATTGTGGAATGCAATAAATATAAAAAGCGTTTAATTTACTTAATATTCAGTACTATCCTAGAAACGCCCCACTGTTGGGCACAGGCATCCATATGAACAATAGCGAGGAGTGGTCATAATCACGTGAAAAAAATTATCACGTATCAACATCATTATAGTCGATAAGTGTTTTTTTTTTTTTTTTTTTTTTTATATATTTTAGCGTTTTATTGACGCTTAAATATACTTAAGTAAAATTTAAACACTGAAATATTAAAAAAAAAAAAAAACACTTATCTATAACGCAGCTTCATCTTAACCGAATGTTCAAATATTTGTAAAAATATTTCTTTCGGATCTCAGAGGTGAAAACTTCTAAGATTGATGAAGCAATGTTGACTAAAAAACATAAGCATCAAGCACTGAAAAATTTCGACGGGTGAAAGCCAGACCTCGGTAGCCAAGTGGTTAAGGCAGCCGCCCGGAATGCGGAAGGTGCGTGGTTCGATTCCCGCCTGAGGTTGTCGTCTTTTTTCAGTGTTTAAATTTTACATCATTATAGTCGGCCTATAGTCCACTGATGGGCATAGGCTTCCCATGTGCACGGCGCTGAGCACGATCCGCGGCAACTCATAAGACTGATTTTTCAATCGTCAGATGATGTTTATTCATTTAATAATTTTGACGTAATGACAGATTGTCTATAGAAAATATGACACAATGTCAATTTTATTCGTTGGATAAAATTTAGCTGACAATTTAAAAAATCGGGCCTTAGAGTAACTTGTATCAATAAATAATTATTGTTTCTATTATATAGAGAGATATTTCAAATTAGTCACGTATGCATCACGTATACGTGGCATTGCAAAAGTCGATGAAACTACAAGATTAATTTATACTTTCCATAAAGGTCTAAATCACCCTATAAATATCTGTATAATAACCGATAGCAGTATAATAACCCCGTGAAGTCTCAATGGCCCTTTGAGGGGTTAATGTTCTACCCGTTAATACGATTAAGTATATACATTGCATTAGAAAAACTGATAGATAATGAAAGTTAAGAGACTTGCTCAACGATAATATGATATTGCAACGCAATGCCGCCCTTGCTTCTACTATTGTAAAAGGAAATGCAAAGTAAAAATTACACAATGTATGATGAATTTTATTATCAACAATATCGTTACGTCACCAATATTAAACATCATTATACAACAAAACATCGTCACGGAATTACTTAATGGCCAACGGTTACACACATACCTAGAGATCCTGAATTCGATTCCCATTAGGGGGCACCATGTGGTGAACTCGGTGCTTGCCATTCGTTCTGCCATCCCCGTGGCAGAGAAGGGATGGTGCTAGGTTTTAGTGGGTTTGGTACCTTCCCTTCCCTCTCGTGCTTTTAGTAGCTGGACGAACAAAGATGAGAATCCAGTATAACCCGGGGTCTCCCCTAGCCCAGGTATATGCGTAAAGCATTTTACCTAGGTTATAAAAAAGGGCAAAATATGGTACTTAGTATTATTGAGACTATAGGGCTTGGTCTAAGCCTGGCTAGCTACCTAGTTCTCGGTATTATTATGTTCCGTCATTGTTGTGTTCCGTTAGTTTCTATAGACAGTTCCTCAGCGGTCGAGAAAAAGGTTTAGTGCGCTTCATGCCATTCTCTCCTCCCATGCCATTCACTTTAGGTCATTTCCTGGTGGTATATGTTCCTGCAGGTTTATTAAAGTGTAACGGGAAGATTAATGGCGTATTATTTGCACACACCGTCCTTGATGAGCGACTAGGCATGTCCAATTATGTTATAGTAATTACTCATTCATTTAAACATTGATACCTACAATTAATGATACAGCCAATGCCGGCTTTTTCTTTTAGCATAAACTCCAATCCTTAGCTTTAAAAGTATTAAGGTTTTTTTATGGTTTGACTATAAAATGGTGTTTTTGTGCTCAGGATGTGCGATCAAAGCCAAATCGGGTTCAGCATGTATATATTTATAGGTGGCTGGCAAGAGCTGCATGAGAGTAGCTGCGGATCGTGCTCAGTGGCTTGGCAGCAGTGGACTAGTACAGGCTGATGATGATGATGATGTTCAAGTGTATATTAGACCCCTGTCCATTCGATTAAAAATAAACTCGACTACTTGTAATAAATAAATAATACATAAACTAGGTAATTAAAATATTAATAAAAATTACAATAAACACACAACATCAAATTCACGTACTATTAAAATAATATAGTAATTTATATTATAATTAGAATATACCCAACAAAAAGAAACATAAATTCAACTGAACTTAAAAAAGAACAGAATAATAAATAGCAAATAAAAACTAAATACCTATAATTAATTGGTATTCGTCTTCGTTGGTCGAAGGCGAAGCATCCGTAGACTCGGGTGGATCGGAAAGACGAAGTGTTGCTGCAGGAGGTGGGTGTTTAGAGACTAGAGAGGCCACTGTCTCTCGACAGTCAGGAGCAATGATATCACTAGAAAAAATCAACTGATATTTTCGTTGATGACATTACTGATGGTGCGAGTGATTGCGCTACGGAGGTACGAGCTCCTCTCGGAATGCGTTTAATAATGGGTGTGTTGTTCTTTAATTTACCTGATATTTTCCAAAATTGTAAGTCTTGTCTAGTTCATACTAGACAAGACTTACAATTGACTTACCCTCATGGGTTGAATGAACTGGGAGAAATGGGTATGTGTGGCCTGTGAGGTTTGGGTAGGTCTATGAACTTTACCTATATGCATATTCAAACCTCTCTTGCCTCTCAAAATTTTTGGATAAGGACAGAGCCCGCACCTCACGAATTGTCCATTGCCGGTATCTTGGGCTGAATTTGTGAATTTTTATATAGTTAAGATATTATGTTTTCCAAAAAAATGTTACCCTCCTCCAAATTTAACTCAACTCCAAAAAGGCTTCGTCGAATATCTATAGGTAAGCGATAAAATCAAAGTAAATACGCGAACAGTCTCACAATGGAACCTACTAATTCAAATCCATTTACATATTTAGGCAAGGACAGTATACCGCCCACCGCGCCGCGCGCGCCGGTGAATCAACAGGCAGGTTGTAGGTACCTATGTAGGCATCGCGCGACTTTCACTTTTTTTAGTTATTATGCCTTTTGTGTCTTTGGACGGTGTTATGCGGGATGCCTAAAGCGCTTTAAAAGGTAAGTGTTTTTTATATATTTTAGCGTTTTATTAACGCTTAAATATACTTAAGTAAAATTTAAACACTTACTTACTTACACTTACCACTTAACACTTACTTTTAATTTAAATTTTACTTAAGTATATTTAAGCGTTAATAAAACGCTAAAATATATAAAAAACACTTATCTATAACGCAGCTTCATCTTAACCGAATGTTCAAATATTTGTAAAAATATTTCTTTCGGATCTCAGAGGTGAAAACTTCTAAGATTGATGAAGCAATGTTGACTAAAAAACATAAGCATCAAGCACTGAAAAATTTCGACGGGTGAAAGCCAGACCTCGGTAGCCAAGTGGTTAAGGCAGCCGCCCGGAATGCGGAAGGTGCGTGGTTCGATTCCCGCCTGAGGTTGTCGTCTTTTTTCAGTGTTTAAATTTCGCTTTAAAAGGTTTATGCACTTTTTAGTTTGGTTTAATATGTTTCGAAAAAAAGCTGTATTCTGTATCCTACTCTACAAATACTGTAAGTATAGAAATATTATTGTTGTATTGCAATAAGAAAGTCAAATTTAAAGTTTTATTGCATAACATGTGGTAATGTGATGGTTTTACTAACTTTGTTATGCTGAACCCATGGACCCTGTTAGAAGCCTTGTTAACTAATTAAATTAAATTAAAGAAATTACATTGAATTCAAGAAATTAAATTAAATTCAACATGTATGTACATAAAATAATATTAATATTCTTCACATTGCAGTACTTGCAGGGTAGGGGTTGATTGTCCGATATACCGCATCATAATTGGACAATCGCATGTCATGTCATACGCATAAGCTTTACTGTTTTACTAAGAAACTCTTAAGTAATTACATATGTGTCTGTACTATCTCTTTAAACTTTAATATATAAGTGAGTATTAATATGTCCTAAACAAATGTTTTAAATTAAATTAGCACTTGAAACAAATAAATAAAAAGGAAGACAAATGGGCATTGGTACGTATTTGCTTTTACAATCTAAATATAATCGTCATGCAGGTTATCAATACCAGCTGTCCAAGGAGTACTTAACAAAATTTACTGCGTACTAATGATTATGTATGAACACTAATTGATTCACTAAACTCGGTTAACGAACAAAATCTAACCAACTAAACAAACGCCAAACCAATTATGAGCATTAAGAATTCGAAACAAATTAGCGAAAGGAAATTTATCAACATCACTTACATGAATCGGCGAGCAGAACTAGGATTGACCGCGGTGCCAGGCGCGGTGGCGCAATCGAAATGTATGTCAAACGATCGCCCATGGAGAACGCTCGAAGCGCGTGCGCATTGTTACGTATAGTTTTGAAGACTTCATAAAGAAGGATATAACAATTTTATAAATAACACAATGGAATTGTAGTAAAGAATGTCTTGGAAGATTTAATGGGAAAGGATGGACTGGTACAAATTGTATAGTGTAGTTGTAATTGAAAGCAAGAACAAAATGTTAATGACACATTTTTGAGTGATTTTTCATTTGTTTTTACCCTCATTTCTAACAAGGAAGTTGACTGGTTAGTCAAAATATTTTTAGTACCTGTCAAACTATGACGTCACTGTTATGTTCAAGCGTTAAAATAACAACCACTACTCATGATTAGGAATTTAAAAAAAAAAACAAATTCGTGATTAGGACAAGTCAAAAAACACTTGACGTTAAATCAAAATCATTATTAGTTTTTATAAAAGTTTTACTGCAGCCATAACGCATACTGTCATCGTAGGAGTATCAGGAGCCAATTTGGAAAGTGTTCAGAGAAATCTGTTACAACTACACACACAACATAAATGTTTACAAAATTTTACAATTTTAATTTAACTAAATCTGCATACAAATATAGGTAGGTATTACATAAACAATGTAAAAATTACAAAATGTCCGACGTAAAGTGAAAACTGCCATCCTAGAAATAACCTCGATTCTTTGCAGCTTGACCTTTATACACAAGTGAAATAAGTAAGATTATTTTCTTTACTAGAAAATAACTTCAGCCTTCGGGCTGATTTTTCAATCGTCAGTTAAAATTTATTCATTGAAATGAAACAACTATTACTTTTTATTAATTAAAACTAATGTGTAAAATAAACGCGAGTAGATCCGTAAAAGTTGTTTCATTTCAATGTGTAGTGTTCGCGTAAATTTTAGAAAACAATATAAAATTTATTCATTGAATAATTTTGACGTAATGACAGATTCTCCTTAGAAAACATGTCAAAATCAATCAATATCTGAGGATTGAAAAATCGGGCCTAACTCAAACGGTAACTCCTAATTGTATATGCTTCGAGGGCGGTAATTTTAGCGAATGGTTATTTTTAGAAATATTTATTAATTTGTTTATTTTATTAATTACCTAAACAGAATTAATTTCTATTTCATAATTTCTAAAAATAATATATTACACAATCATTAGGTTATTAGAGGACAACAAATTGCAAACATGTCTTCAAATACATCATGTCCCGTGATGGTCACTTGTAAAGGGTACAAGACAGTATAGAGTACAAATTGTTTAAACTAAAATCGCGTTTTTTTTTTTTTTCTCTTATGGCTTCGTGCGGTCAGCACATTGAGCCAGTGTCAAGATTATATTAAAACGTTAATATTGAGGTTCTTCTAATGGAAATTCTAATGAAAATTATTAATTAAATTATTTCAAAAGTAAACTGATACTCAAGGGGTTTAGGGGGGAAGGCCTCAAGCTGACTTTGAGAGAATTTAAAAAGTGACGTTGCACTTGTTTTATTTATTTATTTTATTTTACTTTGTTTTATTTAAGAAACAAACAGATACATACAGAATGACAGTACAGTAAAGTATTATAATATATTTACCATCACCCATTCAAGTTTATGAACACCTAACGTTAAATAAATCCACCATTAATTCAACAAACACAAATATTAACAAAAACAAACAAACAGATAACATGGCTTCTCACTTTCCCGACAAAAAGTCCTGAAATGCCGTCACGTCACGTGACAGTACAGAGTAAAAACAATTTTTAAATTAAAACCTCGTTTTTATTTTTTATTTTTGACATACCAACCACAGATAGCGATAATGCCAGTACCAAACCCAGTAACATTGTCATTCGTAAGCATTTGAACCATGCCACGATAAGTTACCGGAAGGGCTGATATTAAATAACACTATGTTACAATTTGATTAATTAGTTAAAATTATAATATTGTATGTGAATTGTTGTAAGGAGCTCGATACCGCAGTGGTTGAAGCGCCCGGTCTGCGAGTGCTGAGGTTAAGCAACTTTCGCAAAGACGGGTCATCGGATGGGTGACCAAAAATTTATCATCTCAAGCTCCTCCGTGGTACGGAAGTCACGTTAAGCCGTTGGTCCCGGCTGTATTAGCAGTCGTTAACAACCACCAATCCGTACTGAGCCCGTTTAGGGCCCGTTCTCCCTATCTATCCGTAGTGAAGGCTTGTGCCCCAGCAGTGGGGACATAAAATAAGATGATGATGATGATGATGATGATGATGATGATGATGATGATGATGATGATGATGATGATAATGATGATGATGATGATGATGATGATGATGTGAATTGTTATACCAACGCTATTACGACTTCTATGGATCGTTATGGTGGTTCATTAGTGTACTTATTGTATTGTATAGTATTAGTATAGAAATGAGTACTTTTTCTTAATTCATTTTAACTTTCTGAATACATACGATAGCGTAATTGGTAGTGCTGACCCGATATGTCGTAGAGTGTGCGAGTTCAAATCCCGCTAGTAATTTTTTTTGATGGCTAGATTTTTTTTTCATTTTGTAATTTTAAAAACATTTTATTTGGTACAAGTGCTTAAATGTACATTATTCAAACTGTTATGTATCAAAACTATTTAAAATTTTATTTCATTTATTTTCATTAATCAGAGGACATTTTTGCTTTACAAGAATAATCGCTGCCGATCCTCACGCTCTTCATGAAATAATTTTTGCTATTTACTGTAGAATACAATCATTAAAAAACATAACTTTGTGTTGGAGTGTTCCTTAAGTAAAAAAGGTTGGCAATTTAATACAGACTCTTTAAAAAAAATTAAGACAAACGAATCGAATCTTTATTTTAAAGACAAGAAATATTTTTACAAGTATTTTGACAAGAAGTATTTTTAACGCAAAATCGCCTGAGCTCGTTTGGGTACTTGGGTACCCAGTGGCCGTTCTACGGCTTTTTCGGTTTTCAGTGGCTGGGTACCCATGGCCGTTTAAGCGGACAAATATATTTTAAAAAATAAAAACGAGAGAGCATTAGTTTTTTTTTTTTTTTTTTTTTTTTTATATATATTTTAGCGTTTTATTAACGCTTAAATATACTTAAGTAAAATTTAAACACTGAAAAAAGACGACAACCGACCGACGACGGTTGTCGTCTTTTTTCAGTGTTTAAATTTTACTTAATTTTACGAGAGAGCATTAGTCGCGTAATAATATGATGTGTAACATTTGACATCTCACCTTAGTAGTAAGCAATTTTAACAATAAATTCTGAATAAAACGGGTCAGGTATTACATCATTTTATAATTATAAAATATTACATTTGACATATCAAAATTACCTTTGATAGTCAAATGACACAACAACACAATATTCTGTCATGTTCGTAGTATCGATTTTAATTTTACAAAATGGCGCGCGCTTGCGCGCTTCCCCGACTTCCTGTCACACAGTTACACCTACTTCTGTCACATTTCACGAAATCACTCCCACAAATTGAATACATAGAAAGCGAGCGAAAAGATGTTACATATCAAAAATGATCGCCATGTATGCCAATTAACTGCAGCCGGTCATTGACTCGAACATTGCTATTTTTAGCGAGTTCTCAAGGTTAATATTACGTAAAACTCCATTTGCGATCGGAAATGAATCGAAATACGAATCTATGGCTTTATAATAATAAAGTTTACGCTAACACTACAAATCGGAAAAGAAATTTCCTGTAAATGAAAATGAAAATGAAAATTATTTAGGTATTTAGTTTAGGCACAATAGTGAGTTTATTAACGTCGAGTAGTACATGTTTTCTATTTCTATTTCTATGTCTCAAAGATAAAAAAAATGTATAATAAAATAATATGAGTACACACAATAATAGTAATAGTAATATTATATATGCTAGGATTAAATAATAGCTAAAAGAACATTACTGCGAAAAGTGTAATCTTGATAGAACTAAATGGAAATTTGATAAAATAAAAAGGTATGGTGGAGAAATGTTACTGCAGTGTTGAGGAGTTTCTAAGTGACATTTTTTTCATAATATTTTTATTAATATTTTACAATAATTATTTAGGAACTGCCTTCTCAATTTTGCACACTTTTATTGGTAAAACATGATTTACTGAAGTTACGTCTATAAAACAAAAGTGTGTAATTATACATATATCCCTGTATATTCCATTAAAACAAAGATTTTTTTTTAGAATTGACCTTTTGTTTAAAAAAATATCGACTTGAAAAGTTAGTATGACATACCGAGATCGACAAAGACTCAAAAGCCGTAAACGTTCGCTCAACGTTATGTAAATGCCTATTTATATTCTTAAACAATCATTTTAAGGAGAACAACATCACTATTTAAAATTTTTAAGATATTGTGTCAATAAGGAAAACAATGTAAATGCGTTTCACGTTTAAGGTGCTTTATTTAGCAAAACAACAAAAAAAAAAACAATTCGAACTCCATTTCAGGTTCTAAGGGAAAAGTTTTATTGACGAAATTTACAGTAGAAAGGGAGGAAAAGGGCAGCCCTTGAAAATGGCAGAAATGTAAACAAAACGTTTAGCAGTCACGTTGATAAATGCGTGCTCGAAGATTACAGTAATGTTCATTCATTTATTCATTTATTCATTCATAGTTTTAATTATTTAGCGACATAAGATAGAACTGTATTTTTGTAAGTTATACCATTTAGATAGTTTTGTGACCCTTTTCTTTATTTATGCCTGGAAAACAGGAATATCCTAGTCCAGGCACATTATTATTATTTGTTCTCTATTAATATGTTAGTATTTAGTTATTATATTTTAAAATATGTATATTCAATAAAGATTTAATATTATTATCTTTATTTATTTTTTCTAATGTAAATTTACATTTTCAAATATTTTCTACAAACAAAATAAATAAAACATTTAAAAATATTAAAAAAGTAACGGTCCGCCGGCATCGGGACCAGGGGCCAAGCTACCGGGGGTTAGGGCTCCAGAGACAGGAAATATTATTACTATTTTTGTTAATATAGTAATAAAGAGTGATTATGGCTATAAATCATTTTTCGCAAATTTTGATGCAAAAAAATTACAATTTAAAAAGTTTAGAAAAACCCGATGACATACCGGGTCAGGTGCACAACCAACTATGCTATCGTGGCTATGTCCAACCCGCCGTCATTAATCAACACTATCTACTCTCACTTTGTAAGTCAAAGGAGCCCTATTAAATGTCGACAACTACGTCATCAACAAAAATGCCAAGTACCAAGTGCCAAGGTTATAAAAAATATTTTTATATATATTAAAGACTAGTTAAAATTAGGCAAGCTAGTATTATGATTATGGTTATTTTAGAATTTAACGATTGCTAGATATTTATCTAGCAATCGTTAAATTCTTTATTATATAATTAGTCATGATCTGGTATGTCATGAGTGCGTATTCGAATTCCGCTCTTGGAAATTTTTCCAACACTTTGTCAAATAGTAGTAATTCGAACCGCCTCTGTGGTCTAGTGGTTAAGACCACCGGTTTAGACCCAGAGGTCCCGGGTTTGATTCCCAGCGGGGGGTACATGTTTGTGTACTCGGTTTGGTTGGTGGTAGGGCTCGTTTGTCCGCCTGGCTAGCTACCACCATCTTATCTAAATATGTCGCCATAACATCAATGTTTGTAGCATTGTTGTGTTCCTCAGGTTCCTCAGGTGAAAAAAGGCATTGTGCTTACCCGTAAATAATAAAAAAAAAAAATTTTTTTTTACTGTATTTATAAATATTTAATTTAGCTTCAGTGCAGCAATTAGCACTTAAAAATAAAAAGTAAAATTTACTATAGCGTTGTGTTATCAAATTTGTGGATTTCATCTGTAAAGATGAATCTGCATAGCCATCGGTTGCAATAACCGTTGGATAGATGACACTGTGCCACTAAAAGCACTCAAAAATTAAAAAGCAGTGTAAAAACTCAGTGCTTACGTCAGCCTAGTGCCTAACCTACTTCACCAAAAATTTTGAAGCTACTTTCCTGCTCTTCTGCACCCCCTTACGCAGCCTTACAGACATACGAGATAGCATGTATTGCTTGGATTTCTAGCCCAACCCAACTTTCTTACGATAATACTAGTGTAAGTTTTTTATTGTAGCCCCCTTAGTCTAAACAAAAACTATTTTTCGACTATGATACTATTTTTTTACTATGAAAAGTGCGTCAGAAAATTTTATACTCTTACAAAATTATGCTTTAAAAATATTTTATTTAAATTTCGAACGATTGAAATTCGAACAAAAAAGTTTCGAACATATGATAAGTACCGTGACACGTCACGCGGTTAAAAGTGTTTTGATAGCACGTTTTGTTTTCCATTTTTATCCGTTTTTTGTAAAAAAAAAGCGATAAGAGGCCAATCGACTTTTGAATTGAGTGGGGTTACATGGTATGACTTAACGCTCTTTACATAGAATATAACGTTGGATAATACTTTTGTTACAGCGCCAGTGAAATTTATGCCAAAGAAATAACTTTTATAAGCAGTTTTTTTTGTTGTTTTTCTTTCTTAAGAATTTGCTACATTGCATTGGGTAATTTGGCAGAGTTGTGAAAACTTAAAATGTGTTATTTCTAATTAATAAAAAAATTTAAAAAATCATGTTAAAGTTACTTACAAAGTTGCAATTTGGCGGTCTTATCGCTGTCAAGCGAACTGAAGGAATTATTGAAATTAAAAACTTTATATAAATATAATTAAACTTAAATTAGATTAGTAAACTTAAATTGTGAATTCGGCAAGAAATGTGTTGAGTCGGCATTTTTAATACCTATTTATTATGCAGTAACATGTAATGTGATGTAATTAAATTAAATTGTTGGCAAAGTGTTTTGCGTGATTCACGTATAATTATCTAAGACATGCCATAAATTTGGCTAAAGTTCTATTCATAAACTTTATCAAAGGGGAAAATGTAGTGAAACTAACAAATAATCAATTTCCATCATTGTAATACCAGCTGTAATAGTTTACTAAAATATACGCGAATGCTACACATTTAAATAAAACTACTATTACCGATCTATTAGATCAAAGTGTTAAATAAACGCGAGTATAAGTTGTTTCATTTAAATTTTAATTTTAATAAAAACTATTTATAAAATAAATAGTTTCTATGATATTTACGCGATACTTCAAAACGCTATGCTATAGTTGCTATATAGTTATAGTCACCATTCTAAAACTGAGTCGCCACCAATAGTTATTTAGGTCACTACATGATAGTACTGACACAAATGCGTTATCGCACGCTTGAACAAACAAACAAACACATCTGATATCGGCGATAGTTTCAATGGGACTTTTTTGTGTAAATTAATCTTGGAAAACCGTTTGACTGGCTGATAGAAAAGCTATTTAAACTGGGCATTTTATAGTATTTTCAACTGTACAATATCGGATGGTGATCGGTGGTGATGTTTTTCTCATTATTAAGTACCTAAACACGCCTGCACATCAACCTACCACAAACTGTCCAATTTCTTTAAGAGACTTTGAACTTTATACCTTAAGCATATGGTTGAAAATGTTTTTTTTTTGAGAGAGATTGCTGATTGCCTCTACGGCATTTTCAGCTTCACCGGGCTTTTTTGGGGGCGGCGCGGGCGGCGAATCGCGCACTAGTGCGCGTCCCCGTGCCCTACTAGATTCTCCGAAGGGTTCGGATCGGATCGGGGAGCGGAGCAACCCGAGGGCGCCTCTAAAGGCACGGACTTCGGCTCGGGTTAACCGGGCCGTGGAGGAGGAGAGAAGCGCCCAGGTACATGTCTGTACCTGGTGTAGAGCGAGTGTAAACCGGTTCTTCGTACCCTTGTTCTACGAGTACGGTGTCTTGGGCCTAAACTGGTGTGCATGTTTAGTGTATTCTGTGAATGTGTGGTGTCATTTATAGGATCGGGCGGGGGGTTGAAAATGTGTTGAAGAAATTTGACAGTTTTGGATAGGTTGATGTGCCGGCGTCTGTACCTATAAACTTCAATTAACAATAAATGAAATTCCTCTTTATTTCAATATACAACTCTAAAGGTTCGGTGGCAAGCACTTAAAGAGGCCTATGTCCAGCAGTGGGCTGGTATAGGCTGATGATGATGATGATGATGAAACTTCAATAGTGTACAATGAATTAGTTTATTTAACCCATTTAAACCGACCAGGCGTATGTGTGTGGTTGTAAATGAAAAAAGTATTACATTGGACTTCTTGGCGGGAAAGTGAAGAGCCATGTCTGCGGTTTTGTTTTATTTTCTAAAATTTGTGTTATGTCGAATATTAATGTGAAATAATGGTGGATTATTAACCGTTAAGTGTTCGTGAGTGTGCATGAGTGTTGGTAAATGAAACAAAACAGTGCAACTTCACTTTTCAAATTCTCTCAAGTAGTCCGCCGAGGAATTAGTAAAGCCCCACATCTTTACTGAGATACTCAAGGGGTTAGGGGGTGTAATTTTAATTTTGTTTTTTTTTACATGTGGTTGTCTTCTATATTTTTTGTGATTATTTGTGATGGAAAGTGTCCTGCTGTGATAGGGCATTTTCCAATATTTTTCACGCTGTAAGGGAGAAAAGAGCTGGACTCTTTCTGAGTTTCTTGCCGGTTCTTCTCAGTACAAGATCTCCCAGCCCAGATCGTCTAGAATAGACTTACGAACCGATGGCATAGTGACATTCACAAGAGCTACTTGTAGCCTAAACTGAATAAATGATTATTGAATTGAATATCATTTCTCACTTCTCATTCATCATACAGGAAGAAAATATTGTATATTTATGTATTACTTGTAAGAAAAATTACTTTGACACTGGCTAAATGTGCTAATCGCACGTAGCCATCAACTAAAGGAAAAAAAAGTATTACATTATGGTAATCTATATAATACTCTTAGAGGTGTTATAACACCCCCGGTAGGACTAATTGGGAAAGGCGTAAGAAACTACACAGCTTTTAGAAGTATCGACATTTACAAAAAAAAGAAGTCCTACCTAAGTCGGTAATAAAATCATGCAATATTACAATACATTTAAAATTATAAACTTTCCATAATTGATTTTTTTTTAAAAGACCGCCTATCCGATGCTCAGCAGTTTAACTTGCAAGATTTCATTATCAACGCATACCGCCTCTGTAGCGTAGTGGTAAAACAGACCTAGAAGTCCGAGATTCAATTCCTAGCGAGGGGTACATGTTTGTAATCGGATTGGTTAGTGGTAAGGCTTGATATAGCTAGCTACCAACATTTTATCTAAATATATCGCCATAACATCAATGTTTGTAGCATTACTGTGTTCCGGCAGCTAAAGATAAGATAGTCGGTGCCTCAGTAGTTGACGATCCCTGGTGAAATGCGCTTCCACCATTAGCCTTACTATCACTTAAAATCAGGTGAGATGAAGGAATTTAAAAAAGAAACCTTATAAAATACTTGAGCCACAGAGTAGTTAAAACTCCTTGTACTCGTACTTACCTTTCTTATCTATATATTTTTTTTTATCTCAAGAGTTGAGTAAACTTTAAAGACGGAAAAATAATCTGTCATGAAGTATCTGTCATCACACTCATCAAACAGGAATGCGGCGTAAATCGCATTTATACGAGTAATAGTGCGAAATATTATCGAGAAATGAATTTATTTTTAAATTGTTACAAATTGCAATCAAACTTCGACTTCGTTCGCGAAGACACTATTCCACAGGAACCTGTTACCGGGATAAAAAGAATTCTCAAATAAACAAACAAACAGATAAACAGACAAACAGATAAACAGACAAACAGATAAACAGACAAACAGATAAACAGACAAACAGATAAACAGACAAACAGATAAACAGACAAACAGATAAACAGACAAACAGACAAACAGACAAAAATTCTAAAAAAGTTGGAACGTGTTCTGTTATCGATTCTAAGTATCCCCAGCCAACTTTTCGAATATCTTGCATGTACAGACTTTCGACCCTTTTTAGCTTTATTATATGTAGAGATTAAAAAGCTTTTTACGAATATCTCCCAGGGACCACGGACCCTCAGGATTTAAGGATAAAATAAAAAAGGGACGATTTACTTTTTTTTATATCTAAAATGTAAGCGTTTGACCATCTCACCTGGTGCTAAGTAAAGATATGGTCTAACGGTGGAACATGCTTACCTAACTTTATGACGAGTTTATCATAACCCGATAAAACAACTCAATAAGCTCTTTAAATCTGGTAACTTGTCAAGTTCGAATCACCAGGCAAACTCAAGGCTCGAACTCGTTCAGGAGAGCTGTATTCAAACCTTTAAAAGACATAGCCAGCTCCTATATCACGGTGTTTTCGGAGACTTTTAGATTCGATTTTAGTTATAATTTTAATTATATATATTTTTAATTATATATATTTTTCAATTTGTAAGCTGTTAGCTATCCTGATATAATGAATGAATAAATAAAATACTTAGGTATATTCGTTTGTTTATGACTACCGCTGTGGTGTAGTGGTAAGACCAACAAGCGAGTCGGTAGCCGAACGGGTAGTATAGGCTTGAATGCGAGAAATCCCCATTGCTCTTTTTTTTAATACCTGGCTCGGCAAATGACTCCACTCAACCTGATGTTAAGTGGAAACGGAGTGAACTCAAAAACAACGGACGCAAGGACAACTGGTGCAGCGTGTAAACAACGCAGCATCAGTCACCTTCACCCTGCCGGCCCACAAGGTGCCTCTTCACGCCTAGTTTGAAGGACTCCATGTCATAGGAAGGAGGGAAAACATGTGCTGTTTGGTGCATTGTTAAAGACTGCTTTTAGTGAGTGGGTCTCAGGATCTCCTTGGGCTGTACCTCTGATCCAAGCGCGGTATGCCACCTGCCTGTTAACAATCGGAATACCTAATAATCGGATAACTGTGCGAAATATATTGTATTCCATTCCAAAGACTATCTAACCAGCAAATGCAGTCGCACTAGCTGTCGGGTCCTTCCCACTGAAGCAGCGCTGTCCCCGAGGAGCGGTAGCCGGGCCAGAGGCACTTTGCTGGATACCATGCAGTGATCCGAAGATCCTAAAGAAGCTCGAACCTCTGCCGCTAGGCCCCCTTCCGGTTATGCCTTCACGGGCGTCTCCGAAAGGTCCCGGGCATGGGTTGTACTCGTGGTGGCTGTGTGGTTAGCTGTAGAAGTGGGAATGTTCGTCTGCCTGGTTGAGGTCTGGCCAGGCTTCTCGTGCACAGCGAAAGAAGCGTGTCTTGGTGGGGCCCTGAAGCGTAAGGATCTGCGGGGCACGTGAGTTATTTTGTAATAATGACGGAACAATTAACAGAAGGTGACGGCCCGAGCAGTGGAACTGCGAGTTGTGCTTTTGGTGCAACGAGAAGTGAGCGAGCTTACAGCTTCGGTGACCTATCTTGATATTAGGTAGTGGACTATACGTGTCCACGGAGCAACTCGCTCGAGACACTAGTCTTAAAAGTACCGGATGAAGAATGCGCTTCGGCGCGTCCTGATTCGGCGTTATGACCTGACGCAGGTGGTCCCTTGTGCTTGCGTAAGGATGTCGTACACCTAACTTTATAACCGTAAGGTTGGTGGGGGGTATCAGTATAAACTTTAAAGTCGTGTGTAGCGGGGTGGGTCTCCCTGGTCGACGGGATAATAAAGTCCTTCTTGCACTGGTTTGACGGAAGCCCCCACAGACCAAATGCATCGCAGCAACATTCACTAGAGCTCTGGTTATACGCTGGCTGACCCCGAAACGCGACCGACAAGCGGTCACTTGATGGGTTTTGCACCATGCGTACGGTGGTCACTAAGCAGACGGGCCAAGCCCTACCACGCAGTGGAGCATATGGAAGCTCGAAAATCCGTTAGTCGCCTCTTACGACACCCACCGGAGGAGAGGGGCGGCGAATTGTATTCTTTCTCCGTCACCACACGGATAAAACTCTTTTCGACCGTTGACGTAAACCCATACCTAACACAAGCGTTTTATTTAAGTGAAACAACTTTTACGGATCTACTCGCGTGTATTTTTACATTATTAGTTTTAATTAATGTTAATTCTGACGATTCGAACCCTTTGTAGGGTCCGTGGTCACAGGGTGAGGTCACAGCCTCCCGGTCACAGTAAAAGTTGTTTAATTTTAATGTGTAGCGTTCGCGTAAACTTTTGAAAACAATAAACAAGCGTTTTAGCTTTCTTAGGTTTAGCAGGACTGATATGTTAGTATGTAAAGGAAAAACTAAGATACAAAATAACCTATAGAATTAGTTGCCAGATATTTTGGTAGAAACGCCTCCCCACTCCTTTCAATAACATTATCATTATATATGAAAAGCGAGAACCTTTATTTCCTTTTTCATTGATGCTATATTTCTGCTTTATCTTATAAACAGGATGAAAAAATGTTATCAATTCATTGCTAGGTACTATCTATCAATTCATGAATCATGCAGACAACGTTACAAAGTAAGACATACTTTGAGTGTGATTGACTATGAATCATTTAGGTATGAGCTATTATTTCTTCTGTGGTATGAGGAGCTCGGTGGCATTGTGACTTGCTCGTTCTTGTCGCGATCGTGCAAGTTATGTGCTCCGCAGACAGAGCGGATTGGTGAAATGTTCGTAGCATTGTTGTGTTCCGGCAGCTAGAGATAAGATATCCAGTACCTCACCAGTTGAGGATCCCGGGTGAAGTGCGCTTACATCATTGGCCTTATCATCACTTAACATCAGGTGAGATCAAGGCACTGTGCTTACCCGTTAATATAAAAAAAAAATTAACATATTAAACCACGAGCTCCTCCGTGATTTGGAAGACAAGTTTAAGCTGGCCTTGGTTGTTCACGCATGTTGGCAATCGTTTTTAAAGTCCTTGACCGATCCGATCCGAAAGTCTCGGAGAATCTAGTAGGAAAGGGGCAACGTTTTCGTGATGCTATTCTCTCTAAAAACTCTCTGACAGTGTTTGTAGAATTGTAGGACTATAGGGAAAATGTCTTTTGATGTTAATTTAATTTTCTGAAAAGGTTTTATAAAAATATGCGTTCTGTTTGTAGACGACTAAGACCTCTAGATTTTAACGCCTCGGAGAATCTAGTAGGTGACGTGTATACGTGTGTACGATTGCGTGTTGCGTGACGTGATAGAAACTATCTGAAAATGTTTAGATCATTCGGCTTAAGGAACCCTTTAAGTTTCTTGCCCCCCACAAAACCGTAAAAAACTATAGACGACCACAGCAATATCTTTAAAAATAACACTTATAGTCTCCCTATGCCCTGCCAACGGCTCGAAATTGTCTGAATAAAGTTTTTTTATTTGTATTCATTGTTGAAAAAATATCAAACACTTTTCTAAATTGTAATATGTTCGCAACAAAATTTACGTAAAATTATATACCTACCTATTCTACATTTGGTTCATATCAATTTGATGTGTTCGATTACAATTTTATAACAATACTCGTAGTCTTACCTACGGTCAAATACGTGATGACGTGACGTGACTTGCACGCCGGACTTTGGACAGCGCTAACTCTGAGGACCCGGGTTGGATTCTCGGTCGGGTCAATTTCGAAAACGAACTTTTTGATAATGTGATGGGTTTCGGTGGTGGTTTCTGATTTCCATGAAACGAGTGCTTTAGCTACTTAGCCCTGGGATCAGAACAATGTACGTGATGTTGTCTAAAAAACAAAATTAAATACATACATACATAAATAAAGATGTACCTTCCCAATATAATTCACATGAGCACGACGTGTGACGAAGCGTGGTGTCCGGTAGCCGACCTCGGTGCCGGTACATGACGCCTCTCGACCGGAACTCCTCTTTGACGAAGATTGACAAATGGTCGGTCGGCACTCACTTTTAAACACCTCTGTGGTCTACCTGTTGAGACCACGGGTCTCACGGGTTTTTCATAACAAAGAATAATTCTTTTTAATGAAAATTGTATTTTATTTAGTTGACACTAAGAGTAATGCAATATCACGCGCTCATTCGTCAAATCAAATGGCGCGCACTTCCACGATTGGTTGGTACCATCGGACGGTCAAATCTACCAACGCGCGCTCATTCGTCAAATCATGCGCGCTTCCCCGACTTCCTGTTACACACTTCCGTCCCATTTCACGAAATCACTCCCACAAATTCCGAGAAATCGAGAGGAAAGATGTTACACATCGAAAACTCTCGCTACTCTTATTAAGATTCACATTGTTGAAGGACTTCAACCGAAAACAAAACAAATTATAAATTGATCTCACTTCCGCATAAATCCGAAAAAATAAGTATAAGGTAAGCTACACGTTTATTCCTGTTCACCCTCTGGCTTCTAATTTATTTAAATTTTTTTAGGTATAACCATCTATCAGACGACGTATCAGGAACCCTAAAATTTCTTTTTGTTATTCTCAGACCATAAAACTACGAAACAAAATCGGTCGTTGTAGGGAAGAGTAGTAAATTAAAATTTACACGAATTTTCGGTTTAAAGAACTTAATTTCTCATTAAGACAATCGTAACTTACATGAGAACTTAACAAAATACAAATTAATTGAACATTTGACTCGAGGTGAGGTGATTTTTAAGTTTTTTTTTGTTCATTTAACGAGTTCGCATCTTTTATCTCAATTTTAATATATCCCAATCGTTCTTTCTTAATAGCACACAAATTAACATGCAATATCAGGAACAATGGTTACGTTAAAGTTTCATCGTACTAAGATAATATTCATCATCAATCGATACTAGTCCACGCTGTACATAGACCTCTCCAAGTACACGCCGCAAAGCACGATTCGCGGCTCATATTATCTCATATAGGCTGATGATAGTGATGAAGGTATTATAATATTCAGAAACTTAAGTACTTTTAATTCATCAAATCTACGAATAATTTAAAAAAGAAAAAAGTTTTATATATTAATTGGAAACAGCTTTCAATCAATTGATTTCGTTGTTTCGCGAGTGCGTTGAAATCTATTCTTGTGCGAAAAATCTTGAACGCGGGAAGATGGTGAAAATCACTAGCGCTTAATCGTACCGCTCTCTCATGAAAGATAATTTTGACTATCAGTTACTTTTTTGATCAGCTTAAATATTCTGTGATCATATCAAATTACTTAAGTACTCACTTTGCTAATAAGAACGGATACTCAAAAACATCATCGTCATCATCATCACCATCATTGACAACTGTTCATCTAATTCAAAGCTACGAGTATGTCAAAATTTTATGAAAAACTTCTCACGATTTTATTTACGTTTAATTTGAAATGTTAATTTAACTTGTGCCGTTTTGAAGTCTTTACATGGTCCGTGGGTGGTCACAATCTCGCATTTGTCCCTTCGTAAAAATAGTTACATTTCGTAAAGTTAAAAAAAAACCACTTTACGTAATAATATTTATGTTTGTGTTACGCATTGATCTAATGCATGGTGAGCAATGGGCGATCACTTTTACGCTATTGTTTATGTGGGATGACTTGATTCCAGAAGCGGGATGTCCATAAGTAGGTATAGTATATGTTCATCACTTAGTAAGCTATGTTTGTAAGAAATTGGTTCAAAAAAAAAACAATGACATATAAAATTGCATTGAATAGATGAATGCTTCAGGCGAGACTTGAACCTTCGACCTTTCGCGACCCGGGCGATAACTTTCCATCTGAGCTACCGCTACTTTTGTGGTAGTCGTCATTTATTATAATATTGTGTGAAAACAAGAAATTAAAATCATGAATCAAACATTCTCGTAGTTATTATGAGTCTCAGCGTAATTTCAATTTTAAACAAATAAGCAAGCGTTACCAAGCGACCGCCCGCGACCGCGGTCGGTGGCCGACTGACTCGCAGTGACGACGACGCGGCGCGGACGCACTTTCACTGCACCGCGTGGGCGGGGCCAAGTTTTTTTTTATTAATCTAACCCACATTCGGGATGTCGTTACGTCACCGATCTGGATGTAGGAAGCGCGACGCGATGCACGCACTGAGCGGCTTCGTAACATCAACGCTTAATTATTTCATTGATGTATCGTTCGTTAGAGTTTGCGCGGCGCGTTCGGGTTGCAATCGTGCATGCTAAGCAACTTTCGCGATGGCGGGTCACGGGATGGGTGATCAAATTAGTGTTGCGAGCTGCTTGTGCTTCGGAAGGCACGTTAAGACGTTGATAAGATCAGAATGGGACAGCGTAGTGGGTTACGGCCTAATCACCTCGAAAGTTATTTAGCTCGTATGAATTTAAATACAACCTACATTTATTTGTAAGCTAAATTATTATGAATTATAATAAATTTCCAAAATTTACATCTAACGCTACATGCTTAAAATGAAATAACTGTTTAAAACAAGTGTGACACCAAGAAAAAATACAATAATGAATAAGAAAATAATGCATAGTTGTATTTGAAGGTTCTGCAGCGTGTAATATTTTTTGATGATTTTGCTACAAGTTGTATATGTAAAGTAATGAGTTATTTGCTGGATGAATTGTTAATATAGGTTTATTATGCTAATAAAAATGGCAAGTTTTAGTAGCGTTAGTAACACATTTCCCAACCTTATTAGCTTCACACAAATATGTTAGTAGGTACCTATCGTTATTTATATTAAAATAAAAAAAAAATCGGGATTGCTGTCCTTGGTTTAAGTTCTAAGTCGGGCAAAGCAAGTTTCGCATTTTTGGATGCATAGCCCAGGGGCCCGCGGCATGACCGTCAAACTCTAACAGGCTTATATAGGCTTACATATAGGCTTATATAGCTATAGCTTTCGATATTGCTTTCATATGCGGTACGAAATGAAAAGATGACGTCATAAACTATAGCTATAGCCAAAGCAATCGAGTTAGGCGGTCGGGAGGCTGGTTTGTGATCACCAACCTGCGTTTGGCAAGCGTGGTGATGAATACAAATCAATTGTAGCGATTACTTGATTTCAATGATGGTGGCCTGTGCCCACCAGTAGAATACTTTATAGGTTTTTACTTTTTGTTTTTTTTTTTAATAAAAAAATGGGCTTGCTCTTTTCACTGCCTAAATCAATTCCGCATTCATCCCATGGTGACACTGTTGAACAGAATGCAATGGTAGCAGATAAATAGAAATCAAATAGTTGTTGTTGAAAAAATATTTATTTTTCGAATTCAGAGGCCGGATGTTATTAGCTTGCCCAGAAACAGCCTATTCACTCGGGTTTTAAAAACCTAGGGGTTATACGCACTCGGGAACGCAGACGCCAGTAGGGAATTCCACTCCTTGGCTGTACGCAATATAAATGTTGAAGCAAAACGCTTGGTGTGCAAAAGTGGAATATCAACCAGGCGAGGATGGTAGCCGGCCAGTCTGGATTTACTATGGTGAAATGGGGGACTTACTAACTTAAGTTACATAACGTAACTTACTCTTACTTATATGAATAGACTACCTTACATGGGCCTCCATCCCGTAAATATTTATGTTTTAAGGCAAAGATGCCATGTCCATTCTAATAAAGTTTCCTAATTCCATGCTTTAGTTTGAATCTGTTGCCATCGGAATGCGCGTTTACATTACATTAACTAAAATTATATAATAATGATTTATTTTGAACATTTAATTTTTATTTGATTTACAAACACTTACTAATCAGAAAAAGAAGACGCACTGTCACTGAAAAATAAACATTTAAGTACACACGCTAATGTATGGTTTTTTTTTTTTTTTGAGAGAGTTTGCTGATTGCCTCTACGGCATTTTCAGCTTCACCGGGCTTGTTTGGGGGCGACGAGGAACGTAAAGGGTCCCTCAAGCCGTGTGAAACGAATCACCTTCGGAGGTTCGGATCGGAGCTAATGTATGATGATAAATTATTATCATTTTCATCATCTGCGGCCGCAGGTGCCTGCCTACTGCAATTTATAGCAGCCCTAATTTTGCTTTTGCCATTTCCCCAGTCTTATACTTCTTAAATCCAATATGTACATTACGTTTAGGTTTTAGGCTGGAAAAAATAAAATTGTAAAATTAAACTAAACTAAAATAAACTTTCCTACACTCACACCTATCTAGCCCAAGAAAAGCTTCGTTATGAAACTCGTTAAACTCGTTACTAGACAACGGATAAACATACTTAAAATATTTAAATACACACTTATTATACATAGAAAACACCCAGACCCGAGACAATTTAGAAAAACAATAATTTCTAAATTGACCCGACCGGGGATCGAACCCGGGACCATCAGAGATGGCGACACCGTGAAAACCGGTCTACAAACCACTCGACCAAGGAGGTCGTCAAAATTAAATAAGTTATCAATCTAATACCTATCACTGTTTAGTCATTCAGGAATCACTTAAAGCCGAGAAGATTGATAAAAAACAATTTTTTTATAGTCATAGTCATAAACATAATTGTTTATTGCATCATATTGGTATGGTATACAGATCTTACAATTTACCCTAAATAATTTTTTTGTGAATAGTAATTAATAACAACAGAATTGTGTTTTCTATTTAAAAACATACATATACGAGTAAACTCTGCCGCATGCACCTGGAGCGACCTATGTCCGACCTATGTAATGATGATCATATTTATATTATTGTACTCTTTATTTATTTTATTTCTTAGCCTAGGTTTGTTATAATATTAATATAAAAGTAAAATACAAAAGCACATACAAAACATAAAAATATTATAAAAAACCTAGCCTAGGGTGCCGCCGGCAACGGGGCAGGGCTCAAGTTGCCGGTGGTTAGGGCAATAATATAATAATTATTATTAATATTATTATTATACTCTTTATTTATTTTCTTTCTTAAAACTAGATTTTTACAATATTTTAATAAAAAAAAAAATAAAACATTATAAAAAACTAATTCTAGAGTACCACCAGCAGCGGGGCAGGGCCCAAGCTACCGGTGATCAGGGCTGCAGAGTGAGGAACCTCCTGACAATACGTGCCGTGTCAAGGAGTACTGCCTTCTGAATCTGACCCTTGATCCAACCATCAAGCGAGAGCCTCTTAAGATGTTGGTCGAGGCTCTTCGCTATCAGACCGTTCGCTGAAACGACTATCGGGACAATAATGGTTGAATCAACATCCCACATGGCGGTCACCTCGTGAGCTAAGTCAAGGTACTTACTGAGCTTGTCCTTCTCGGCTTTCACGAGGTTCTCATCATGAGGTATGGTGATATCAACCAGTATTGCCCGGCGCTGGGATCGGTCAACCACCACGATATCAGGCTTATTGGCGACAATAGTCCTGTCCGTAATGATAGAGCGATCCCAGTAGAGCGTTGCATGACCATTTTCGAGTACTGGCGCAGGTGCATATTTATAGTACGGCACCTCCGATTCAACAAGGCCATATCCAAGAGCAAGTTGCTGGTGAATTATTCTGGCTACTTGGTTGTGTCTGTGCAAATACTCTCCGTTAGCAAGATGAGAACAACCAGAAATAATATGTCGGAGTGATTCTCCTGGACGGCGGCATGCCCGACAGATGTCGACCATTATTATTATGGTAGACCGTCACAGCGTTATTTTTTATTTTTATAAGCAGTAAAGTCCTCAAATCTGTACAAGTCCCGGACTAGAGAGCGGTCATAAAAAAATCACACTGCCGCACCGAAGCCATTGACCCCGCAGCTAGGTCGGTACCCGAAACGCCATGGGCAATGCACCCGCGAGATCTCCCGCGTAGACAAACGCATCTGATTGTAGGCCTTATCTTCTAAGGGGCAAAGGCGAGGTTCTCTCCCTCAAAAGTTCACAAACACCGATGATAACGAGTAGGAAGTTATGGGCAAGTCCACGTGGTGTTTTTTCTGTGTGTTTTTTGTGATTACTGTAGGCGATTGTCATTTTTTTGTCAATATTGATGCTGTTCTGTTTTATTGGCGTATAAAAACAATGTAAAACCTAGATTTTTTATAAAAAAAATATGTAAATTTTGAAAGCTGACATTTCAACCCCGAATTTAAGGATATATATAGTCTTTTAATATAATTTAAAAGAAACCATTTCAAAAGACGTACCTCCTTAAAAGACCTTGGCTAGTATTGCTTCACCAAGTAAAGTAACTGCTTAGTTATTTCCAATATCTCCTACCCCCCTAAACATGTACAGGAAAATCGTAATTAGCTTATAAACTGTCCCACCGTCCCCAAAGGCATCTATCATAATATTCATTGGTATTGTATCATCTGTATCACCTCGCTTGCCAAATATGGGATGGTGATCATATTATGCTGTGCGTCGAAAAATTCGAATCACACTTCCCGGCCTGCAAACTGAACCCAGAACCTGCAGATATCGCTACGATAACTTTACCACTTGGCCACCGAGGCGTTACGTATACAAGACGCTTTTATGAGAACATAATGAAAAAAATATATTAGTGGAAATTAACCCAATCCTTGCATCACCAATCTTAAAAAAAGAACTGCTTCGCCATATTCAATCACTCTCAAATTAACGAAAAAAATGTCAAACCAACCAAAAACTAATACAGCACTCGACGGACCATATACTATCTCATCCCAAAGAGTTTGGTGACCTACGACCTAAATCATAGCCACACACACACCGATTAACATAAAATAGACTATTTCACCAGGGCATAGGGATTCTTTTGAAAAAGCACAAAGTCCACTATTATAGGAAGAAAATAATGTTTTGGAAGTTGCATTGTCAACTGTTGCGGTGGGGCTATTCATGCGTTGCTGTTGTGTTTTGTTTTAAAAAATACAAACAAAGTAAATAAAGAAAAAAAAGCCCAAAAGTAAAATTAGCCTATACACTTTTATGCATGATTCTATATAACAATTATCGTCCCATAAACTTCCGGAGACGACTTAGGTGGATGTTTCTCGAATATTTCTTTTGAGAGCGTTGCTGACTGCCCCATACGGCATTTTCAGCGCCACCGAACTCTTTCTGGGGGCGGCGAGAAACTTAAAGGGCTCCTCAAGCCGTGTGAAACGAAGCATCATGTTATATAGTAATTGAAGTGACTAAATGCCACTACATATTTACAGAATACACTAAAAAAGCACACTAGTTTAGGCCCAAGACACCTTACTCGTAGAACAAGGGTACGACGAGCCGGTTCACACGCGCTCTATACCAGGTACAGACATGTACCTGGGCGCTTCTCCCCACCCCCACGATCCAGTCAACCCGAGCCGAGGTCCAAGCCTTTAGAGGCGCCCTCGGGTAGCTCTGCTCCCCGATCCAATCCGAACCCGTCGGAGAATCTAGTAGGGCGCGGGGACACGCACTAATGCGTGATGCTGTTCCATCTAGAAAACCTCTGAGCGCTTCGTTTCACGCGGATCCCTTTAAGTTTCTAGCTGCCCCCAAAAAAGGGCGGTGAAGCTGAAAATGTCCAGTGGCAATCAGCAAAGACACTCAAAAAAAAAATGTATAAGTGGGGTAATCTATACGTAATACAAGCCGTAGAAAGGACGGCCAATACTAAGTGAGATATTCTAACGGCAACCTAGGGATGGACAAAATCAAAGAAAATTTAGTGACTCGTTTCTTTTCCGCACTACCAAAAGATGCAATAGTCCAGCACACGTTTTCCCTTCTTCTTATGACATAGGGTGCTTCAAACGAGGCGTGAAGAGGCGCCTCGTGGGCCGGCAGGGTGAGGGTGACTGATGCTGCGTTGTTTTCACGCTGCACCAGTTGTCTTCGCGTACGGACTCCATTTCTATTTAACATCAGGTGCTAGTGATGGCGATAGTAAATTAAGAAGTTTGAATAGATTGAATTTTCCAGTATTTCACTGTTTTTAATTGCGTTGCCACAATTTACAGTGATAACTATTATATATATATATATTTCTTTACATTATTAAGTATGCAGTTTATGAAGATCGAATTAGAAAAATACAGTTGTCGTGACACTCTCTGACATTTGGTGATGCGTGATTATTTCCATCATTTTATCAATAAACACATTCTTTCGCAATCTAAAGTACATAACATATTTGACATTGATTCGATTACATAGCGGAAGCTAGCATCATCTGTCCACATACCAGAAACCTTAACACAGTTCCCTTACCCAAAAAACGTAGAGCAGCCCCAATGAACTTTAGACCGTGAATAGTTATAATTACAGTGACATTTCGCACGTTCCACTTTCTACTAACATTCAACTTCAGCCATCAAAAATTATATAGTTGTGTGACGTAACGGCGTCAGTGGGACATCGGGTCTGTGGGACTGGTAGCGCAACCAATTTTGGCGTTATGCAACCCGTGAAAGTCGGTCGCCGAGCTTCCGAGCTGACGCAACCATCTCGTGGACCACTAACTGCGGCTACTCTGTCGGTTCTGTAGTCTGTGGATTATCTTCGTGACACGTTTTTTTTTTAAATTTTAATATTTTCAATTAGGTTGATGCATAGAACTTCTGTGGTTACAGAAGTTCTTGTGATTTTTGGTCTAACCAGTTTTTGTTTTCGATTGCTTCGTTGGTTCGACTTGTATAATGGTTATGTACGGTATTTCAAAGTCATCTTCACATCCCCCTTGAATTTCAGAAAAGATAATCATAGCTAATCCTTAATTGTACAAATCAATTACATTTTAACACACGATACACAGGACATGTACAAAGGTGAGCTTATCTCTAGAAGATATCTCTTCCAGCCAACCCTAGCTGTGGTGTAATAAAGAAGTATGCTGGACTAATAAATTGTAAATAATACCATACTAACAAACATAATATTACCAAGGACATAACTAATTGAAAATAAAATATTATAATTATAAATATATACTTAAACTAGCTGTCCCGGCGGACTTCGTACCGCTTTGACAGTTTCTATGACAACAAAACAAACAAATTCCCAACATCAAATCCAAGACCTAAGTAGTAAATTGTGGAACCAAATAGAGAAAAGGTATGAGTTTCATTCCCGTGGGAACATCGGGATAAAAACTATCCAATGTGTTAATCCAGATTATAAACTATCTGTATGCCGAATTCCATCCAAATCCATCCATCCGTTGCAGCGTGAAGAAGCAACAAATATACACACAAACTTTTGCATTTATAATATTAGTGTGATACTAGAGATGAAACGGATATCCGGTAACTATGCGGTATCCGGCTTATCCGGCCTTGTTTTCACTATCCGGCCGGATACCGGATAGTAATTCAGTATCCGGTCGGATTCCGGATAGTTAAATTCAATAAATTCTCATTATACACAAGGCAAATCATACAATAAGTTATGGACACCGTTTATTTTTATAATCGCACGTCAAACTTTTATGGAACTTTTCAAATACAAGTCACTTTAAACAGTACTCTCCACTTTCCCGCCAGTCTCATGGAAAATATAACCGAACAATGGTGGTAGGTGGGTAACCTGCTCGATTATGGTCTTGAATTCATAAAAAAACATTATAGATATAATTCTTCAATAGTGTGTTTCATTGAAGAGACTTTGCCGATTGCCTCAGGTGAACTTTTCAGCTTCACCGGAATAACTTAAAGGGCTGTGCGAAACGAAACACCGTCAGAGGTTTCTAGAGAAAAGGGTATCATGCACTAGTGCATGTTCCCGTTCCCTACTAGATTCTCCGAGGCTTTGCGACCGGATGAATATGTGTGTATGTCAATAAACTCCTCATAAACAACTGGAACAATTTTGTAGAAATTATTTGTGTATGTTTGAGTGGGTCTCTGGATGAATTGTCCCCAGTAGTTGGCGCTGCAAAAGGATAACATCATGAGATACGGATACGCAGATGTATTGGTTACGGTCAGCACATCCTTACCTAAGTAGATCCTGCATATTCAGTGCTGGAACCTTACCATTTAAGAATCTTGCTGAGAGTATGCCTGGATGGCTACCATCCTCTTAAATATTATTTCTTATATACTTAACCACATCTGTATTATAAAAGCTGTTCTTCTGGTCTCAGACCCGGAGATCCCGGAGGTTCGGTCGGTAGGAGCAAAATAAAACTTAATAACTTAGTTTTGTGCTAACATCATCTTATCTAAGTGTGTCACTATAACTACAACGTTTCTCGCATTGTTGTGGTCCGACAAAGATAAGATAGTTAATTCCTCAAAGGACCTTTTCGAGGTAAAGTAAGCTTCCAACTTCAGCCTTACTAGTCACTTATAATTTTAAATAATAATCATTTCTACCAATTTTATTTAAAAGAATTCATATTTTAAACTAAATTAATTTAAAGAAAGCAAAGTATAAGGCAGGAAAACAAGATTATAAGTATAAACTAGTCTTAATACCTTTTATGTGCACACGCCTGCACATCAGACTACCACAAACTGTAAAATTTCTTCAATAAACTTTGAACTTTATACCTTAAATATATGGTTGAAAATGTATTGAAGAAATTTGACAGTTTTGGACAGGTTAATGTGCAGGCGTCTGTACAACCTCAAGCTGTTTAATTATTATGATTAAAAAACGTTTAATTGTCAATTATTCAGCGATTTTATTAATTAATTTTAATTTATCGAGCTCTTTCTGCTTCAGAATGCACGTAAAGGCGTGGTGGTTTATGGCCCGTTCTCTCTGTGGTGTTTCCATCCATAGGGGAGGCTCGTGCCTCAGCAGTGGGGACATAAAAATGAGCTGATGATGATGATGATGATGATGATGATGATGATGATGATGATGATGATGATGATGATGATGATGATGATGATGATGATGATGATGATGATGATGATGATGATGATGATGATGATTAAATATTAATGTTTTGTATTTCTTTTGTTCTAGATGGAGACATGTTTTGGAGCGGAAGGTCCATAACGTCCCGAAACTGCGAGACCCCAAGTCCGAAACCTTTGTGATAAGAGCATAGTGTCTATTGAAGTAACTATAGTTAGCAAAATTACTTCATTGTGATGCAAAAGTCTACTTTTTATATAAATATACACAGTACAGTAATGATTTAAGGCGTAGCGAGGTGCAATAGTGACGGAAGTGACAACCCTATTAGATGACGGGCGGTGAATGGTGTGGGTTAATTCAGCAAACATCAATCAATACGAGCTTTCTATAAAAAAAAATTTTTTTTTGTTCTTTACTATCATATTCTATGGATTTTTTTTTTCACTATTAGAGATAAAATTGTTTTTTTAAATGTTGTTTCCATGTAGACATCTTTACCTGTAAAAAGACTAGTTTTCACCAGGAATCACTAAGTGCTTAACATATTTAAGTAATCATTGCATTACTGCAACTTTTTTGAAGGTTTAAAATACTAATATTGCTAATATAATTTGTTGGTTAGTGACTTTTAGTTGAGGTCACGTCATATTCACTTTTTATTATAATTAACTTTTTCTTCTATCAACCTCTCCCAAAGCTCCTATTCAATGTGTATTCGAGAAAAACAATCGCAAAAATTTACACATCCCCCCAAATCAGGGCTGTCACTTCGCCCCATAAATCAACGTCATTATTTAATTTTCTTATAATATTTGTAACTTTCATCTGAAACAGTGGACCTTGGAAGAAGTAGCGATCTCATAAAGCCACCAGGGTCCACGCCAAGTACACGGTCACTGCCATTGTTGTCTCGAAAAGGCTCATTATGTTAAGAGTAATAAAGTCTATTTTTATTTGTAAAGGCTGCAACTACGTAATTTTTTTCATTAGCAAGCATCGTTTAGTTTTGTCATCAATCAATTCTCTTTGAGAAACAAAAGACAATAAATTTTTCATGTTAGACTATGATGCTGTTATCAAAAAAAAAATAAGAAATCAAAAATTTTTTTTTCTCTTTTTGTTCAGAATGACTGATACTGATTGGTCATCACGTAGGTAAGCTTAGTGTAAAATATAGAATAATTTTGTAAATTGGTTGTATATAATTTGGATTATGAATTAATCTAATGTGTTAAGAATTAATGTGTCTCCTATAACTCCTTGAACTTTATTCAGGATGGTGTTGTAAAAAAAAGGTCGAAACATTTCACGAGGTGAACGAAACTTTTTGATGAAAAATTAAATTTTATAAACAATCACTGTCGCTAACCAAATTCTGAATTCTTTTTTCTCTTTTTAAGTTAAATTATTTGAATGTCTGTCTTCCAATGTTATGTGTTTAGAGAAGCCTTTATTTTTTGTTTTATTAATAATTTAATTTAAACTATGTAAATAAAAATCCTATTCTTACTTCTAACGCTAAGCGATTAAGTTTAAATCTATGGGTTTTTAATATTGTTGAGTTCTTAAATCTTTATTCCTAATGACGTACCTTTAATTTTTTTTAAGTATTTTATCTTGTCTACGTTAATTTTTAAGTTAAATAATGCGTTTTAATTTAAATAAAATGATGAAATCATACTATACGCGGCCGGGGAAGTACAAGGAGTTATTTATAACAAAATACGTATTGATGTAAATTTTATTTCGTTAACCTAATTATGTACGTAGCTACAAGCACGGGTCTTAGGCTGCTTATACAGATTTATACGTATTTTACATGGAATAACTAAACGTCAATAATGAGTTGCAACTCTAATGCAGGGTTGTGTATTTTTAAAAGCATAGAAAAAAAAGTTTTTGACTAAGCTTATAAAAATATTGACACTGACAATATCATAATAAAACGGGTCAAGAAACATATAGTTACCAGAAGGAATCCTACAAGAAAGTATGTTGTTAGTAAAATATTGTGTCCTGCAAACCAGCAATGATCCATAACATAATATTTTTAAGTACATAATATTTAATAACAAATCATAATAATTATATAATCATGGTCAAGATTTTTACGAAGTACTTTTACACATTTTTTTACAAATATCTACATATTTTTACACTTTCCATTTTATATTGTCGCTGGTGAGTGGGGAAAAAAAGAAGTGTATAAAAAAATTTTTCATCCGTCCCATTATTACCTGCGTTTGTACATCAGATATAAGAGAAAAAATATGTATACACGTATGTATGTATAGGTAATACTTTTACTTACCAATGTATATATAGTCTATGATTACTTAGCTAAAGGGTCTTCCTTAAAGTCTTTCTTAAGCATTTGTTGATGTATTGTTGATTTATTTTATTTTTTCAATTAATTATTTTTGTTTATTTTTCATCGTCCAGATGGTGCTATAAGATCAAATCTATTTTTCTGAGCCAAAGAGGTTGTTATAATGCTCCATCACATTTTCTGTGTGCATTTGAAAAACGAAAATCTTCTAATTGGAAATATAGACAAAAACTATTAAAAAGTAACGCTTTCTGTTTTTTATGTATTGTCGAAATTGTCAGTACATTCGCTTAATATTTGTTTAATTTACTTTGTATTATAATTTTAGCTTCTCCTGTCCCATTGTCGAGGCCTCTAAACCCTTTTGACAATAATGCTAGTTAAGTTGTTCAGAAACGCGAATGCGCGACTTTTGATGTTATAGGTGCAATTAAATTTAATATATACCTATTTAATATAAATTGTCGTTATTTATTACCTCAAAACATTTATTTTTATGTAATTATCTGTATGCCAACATCATCTCTTCATTTGTCAATGGCGCAATTGCAATTTTCGCAAATGCGGGTCATCGGATGGGTGACCAAAGGTTTATCATCTCGAGCTCCTCCGTGCTACGGAAAGCACGTAAAGCCGTTGGTCCCAGCTGTATTAGCAGTCGTCAACAACCGCCAACCCACACCGGGCCCGCGTGGTGGATCATGGCCCGTTCTCCCTATGTATCCATCCATATGAGCTCGTGGTGGAAGCAAACATATATAACCATAACTAATATATATATTCAAAATATATTAAAAGAGACGAGTTATCAAAAATACTCAACGATCAACCTCGCATAGACTTTCTTACATACAGATAAATTTACCTACTTCCTTCTACCAAAAGGGGTAGACCAGACAAAGCATTGAAATCACCAATTTTTAGTATATTCGCCATTAGTCTGTCAGTTGTCATAGATATGTAACGTAAACTTACGCATGTTATGTTCGCATCTAGAAGATAATATTCTAATGTTATTTTAATTTTTTAATAAAATTATTAAGATTGTTATCGGTTTTGTGAGTTAATAAAAATAAAATTGTGACCCGATGCCACATTTAGCATTAACAAAGTAGAGTTCCGAGGTGGAATAGATGGCATCAGTGATGGTTACTAGCTAGCTGATCGACTGATGTGAGTATCTTGGAACCCTTGTCCCTTAGTCGGCTCTAACGACATGCACGGGAAGTTAAACTGGCTATACATACACACGCCTGCACATCAACCTACCACAAACTGTCAAATTTGCTCAATAGACTTTGAACTTTATGCCTTAACGATATGGTTGATTTGGCGTCTGTACATTCTTTTCACGTTCCGGATCAAATTAGGCTTTTCCGAAATTTCGCTTGGAGTCAGGCAATACGGTGTTTACGCACACGAATTTGCAGCAAGTCACTAGTAAGAAGTATAATATTAATGTGGACATGCCTGAACCACATAACAAGGACCCAGAAAGTAATCTTATGAGCCCTATTACAAATCTCCACTCTGCGAGAAAGGTATCGCTCGGACAGCCGGCACATCGCATTTTGTAGTAATTTTGCAGTTGTATTTATCGTTTTCATCGAAATAGGATAACAAATTCATGCTAAAAAAATATAAAATCCTTATTCCTCATGAAGTAACAATTATTTTGGTATAGAATTTTTCTCAATAATATTATCGTAAATAGGAGAAATTCACAGTTAACTTAAAGCGATTATTGAAGTTTTTTGGTTTAGAATAATTTTTTTTTTTCGATATAAAATCAACGATATCTAAAATTCTGAGGCCGCTACGAACTATACGACTATATACAAGATGACATTCTATTTTTTTCATTTAATTTGTTTAGAACAGTAGTTCAATCTAGGAGCTCAAAAAAATGCCTTCGCGCATTCTATAGAATAGAATATATTTCTTTGCAATATTGGGTTTAATTGAAAAGTTAAGCAAAATTTACGAAAAGTGAGGCCGCTACGAACTATACCAATAGCTATTCTACACTATTCAATAAGTCAAAATTGTTAATGTATTTTTGTTTCTGTGATCAAGGACGCCGAAATTGGCCATTTCACGCAAAAATCACAGTCGAGATGTAAATAGCTCTTAATATGTAAATGTTTAATAATTTACACCAAAATGAAAAAATACCTCGTGGCCCTTATTTTGTTTTGAGTAGTATACATACAGCGCTCGAGCAACTCACACAGACCTCTTGCACGGACACGGATCTCGGTACAGACAGTCCGAGCGTAGCAGTTGCGAGATTCCATATCCGCGAGAGTATGTCTATGTGTGCGTTGCTCGTGCGCGTCTGTGCTTACTTTCTGTAGTCTCGTTATTTTTGCCTGAACCCAGCGCTGGTACATTTGTAGACAGCTGATGAGTACGCGCTTTAAACGTCACAGCGGTTTTGTCCGATGACTCGCGAAGGGCCGATTGCGACGTAATTACAATTAGTTGTTATAGCACCAATGTTTGAATGAATATTGGTGCTATGAAGTGGTAAGAAATGCTGATATTTTTAACGAATCTTTTTGATGTGTAACATCTTTCCGCTCGCCTTCTATATAGGTATACAATTTGTGGGAGTGATTTCGTAGAAAAGGGACGGAAGGAGGGTCGTAACAGTGTGATCGGTGTGAGAAAATAAGAATAACAGTGTGACATGTCTTCTAATGAGTATTTACTGCATTCTCTTTATGATTTGTAAAAAAATATGCGGAGTCGCAAGCGCGCAAGCGCGCGCCATTTTGTAAATTTAAAATCGATAATATGAACAAGACATATTATTATTTTAAGTGACATTTTTGATATGTAAAATGTCTTCTAATGAGTATTTACTGCATTATCTTTAAGATTTGTAAAAAAATATGTCATTGTTTTCAGAATTGTTAAAATTGCTTATTACTAAGGTGAAATGTCAAATGTTACACATACCTTACGGGTAAGCACTTGGCCTTCACCTGATGTTAAGTGATGATAAAGCCGAAGGTGGAAGCGCACTTTACCCGGAATCCTCAACTACTGAGGGCACTACTAATCGTAGAGATTTGAGGTTTAACTTAATTTTTTTTGGGAGAGTTTCCTAGATAGATAAGTATTTATTTCAATATTAAGTCACTTACTCCCTAGAACAAGCAAAACAAACTTTATCAAAATGCAAATCAAGTCAAATAAGCTCTTTATTTAATTAGTAATTTCATTTATTGACAGGTTAGTCTTTTGAAAATCTCCTACTCATATATATTTAGCAGTCAGTGCAGCAGTCTCAAGATCTAACCAACCATAGATTTAAACGAATTTCTTTCGTTTAGCGTCACCGTATATTGGTGAGCCACGCGCAAACGTTGGAGCAAACGTTGGTGTTACACCTGGCGACAGAATTTGGCAAACAGACCGCACCCAAAATACTAGCATTGTCTCCCTTGTCAACCTTGACTGACATTCATCACGTATCGCATTATTTAAAGGCGTGTTACTTCCAAAGAAGAAAGAGGGAGTTACTTTCTTTAATTGAAACTTAATTAAATACTGGAAATTTGTTTGGTGGTTTTTTAAGTTTGTGATATGCTTTGCCATGGATCGAGACGACGACGGTTTCGTCAAGGTCCAAAAGAAGAGGGCATGCCGTCACCGGCCGAATCAGAACCGTTGCGGTACCGCACTGGCAGGGCCCCAGTTCCTGCTGCGCGCTGCGACGCCGACTACGCCGATGTACCTGTCGCACCTGCACCACACCATCACAGCGTAGGATGTGATAGAGTACATCAAGACGAAGACAAATTTCCTTGTGAGGGTGGAGCCGCTGGAGTCGCGACACAATGTCAGCTTTAAGGCATTTGTGGCGCGAGTCCCGACAACCAAGCTGGTCGACACCTTTTTGAGGGAAGACTTCTGGCCGAAAGGCGTGGTGTACTGGCGTTTCCGCGGAAGATTACCCGTCAGCACCACCGGAACAGCACAAGCTAGTGCTTAATATACTAACATAGTTATACCTAAGTTATACCTAAGTTATATCTACTAACAAAAATTGTTTTATATTGTATGTATGTCTGTAAGGTATTTATTATATGGGCCCCTTTGTGTTTTTACCATCTTGTACATTGTGTGTTGCCTGAAATAAATGATTTATTATTATTATTATTATTTGTGCATACACCGGTGATACTAAAAGCTCGACAAGGGGAGGGGAGGTTATACCCACTAAAAACCTCTCATCATCATCAACTAATTTTATGTTCCTACTGCTGGGGCACGAGCCGTCCCTATAGATGGATAGCAAGAACAGCCATAAACCACCGGATTGGTGGTTGTTAACGACAGCTGATGCAACCGGGACCAACGTCTGTATGTGCATGAATTTTTGGTCACCCATCCGATGAACTTTACGCAAGTTGCTTTGCTTCAGCACTCGCCGACCCGGCGCGTTAACAACTGTGCCATCGAGCTCCTCAAAAACCTAATACCTACCATACCTTCGGCCATATCACCAGAAACGAAGTCTTGATGGAGAGGCTTGTGGTACAAGGCCACACAGAAGGGAAGAGACCACGAGGCCGCTGTCTGACTCGTTGGGTCGACCTTATTAGGAAGACTATGCAGTCGACCGCAGTACAGTGTTCTCGCAACGCTGGAAGTCGACCGAAGTGGAAAGACATCGCGTGACGTGCGGCCGCTTTCAGGGCGAAAGCGACTAGCGACGGCGATCCGCAACCCTGTCCACAGCCACACCAAGAGTGGTGACTTGGCAGAGGCCAAGAGTGTCCGATTAAGAAGAAGACCATCTCTTCCTTTCTTGCCTGGGGAATCGCTCATGCTCACCACTACCCGTCGCTATAACAATAAAGTTTGTGGAGTTGTTGCGTTCTAATATTTAGAGATTTCAATTCATATTCAAATTCATTTATTGTATGGTCTCATAGATGAGGTACCTAGCCAGTTTGACTGATATTCATCACGTATCGCATTATTTAAAGGCGTGTTACTTCCAAAGAAGAAAGAGGGAGTTACTTCCTTTAATTGAAACTTAATTAAATACTGGAAATTTGTTTGGTGGTTTTTTAAGTTTGTGATATGCTTTGCGCATACACCGGTGCTACTAAAAGCTCGACAAGGGGAGGGGAGGTTATACCCACTAAAAATACCCTCTCATCATCATCAACTAATGATGAGACTAGCCAGTTTTCTCTATGCTTGAAGATATATATTTTCTAAAAAAGAGTTTTCAATCGAACGCACCTGCATACCTATATACCAAGCTACTGTATTTTGCTGGAATACATTTTAAAATGTTACTAACAAATCGTGAATGCAGGTGTCGGAAGCATTACACTCAGTCAGCGGATTGAGACAATACAATACTTCCAGGTAAACATGACACTTACAGTATGTATTTGTATAATACGCTGCGCATGCCACCCATTCATTATAACTAGTGGTTAAATAAATAAATAAATCCGCACTGGGCCCGCGTAGTGGTTAACGGCCGTACCGTGGTGCCGATCAGATCCGAACCCCTTTGGAGAATCTAGTAGGGCAAGGGAACACGCACTAGAGCGGTGATGCCGTTCCCTCTAGAAAACGGTGCTTCGTTTCACATGGCTTAAGGAACCCTTTAAGTTTCTCGCCGCCTCCAAAATAACCCGGTGAAGTGTCTCTTATAATCTAGGAGGCCTGACATCATGCTGAACTTAGTGCCATTTACCTGTTGTAAAAATTGTATGTAGTAATGTCAATTGTAAATGTTTTCTATTCTATAAATTGCCGACTGAGGAAATCAGCAAATTCTCAAAAAAACCGTGTGTCCATCGAGAGGAAGGGCTCGTGCCACAGATAGACATAAAATGAGATGGTGATGTGTTGCGATGATTTTACTATAAACATATTGAGTGTTGAGTATCCTACGCTAATACAATCATCATCAGAAGAGAAGAATTCGAGTGATTATTTCCGATCGCGTGTCAGTACTGCGCGGTTCAATTGTGCCATTAAGTAATTGTGATTGTTGTGATTGCATTTAATAATAGCAACAGAATATCCTATTTTTAATTAATTTAAGTACACTATTCCAAGAGTGGGTATTTATAAATTTGCACTGTAATCATTGGCGGGGCTTTCGCCATGATTTTTGTTGTTGTTTAAAGTCGTGTTGTGTCAAAGTCAAATCGTTTATTCAATAAAGACCTTTACAGGTACTTATTGACGTCAAAAAAGTAGAAGTGTAAAGTAAGGGTTCATAATATTATTATTACTACTACTGTAAGATATAGGAAAAGTCTCTTAAGGCTATCATATTAACGTAGTTTCATTTGTAATATATTTTATATAATGTATTGTTTATATATTTTTTTAATTTTGCATTCGCAATGTAAAGTCACATTTTATCAACCGCAAATATTTTGAGGATAAATTCAACAACATAAATATAAATTTTTATACGCTAGTTTTCAAGAAAAACGGCAAAAGACATTTTGGTTAATGAAAAATAAAACACCCCTTACGCACTTTTGGTAGTTTCAATTCAAAGGAGCAGAAACAGAGAGGTCGCAATGCCTATACCGCTTACACGTGCCCGTAGTTTCATTCAAAGGAGCCAGACAAAGAGGCCGCTCTTAAAAATATTACAATTTTTGTGTTAAGAAAAGTAAGAAAATTTTATAAGATGACATCATTTAGCCTCAGGAAGCACGAGTGGGAATCGAATCCTATATGCTTTATCTATTTTTTATGGCATTACAGGAACAAAAACAAAACAAAACAGAACATAGAAAACTATAAAAAACCTATATATTTAGATTCTTAAACACTCTGTGACACCAACAAAAAAAAAATTAAAGGCGCTTGTCGACTTCAAAATAAGCTATCAGGAAATGGTGCCAAATTGATCAGCTACTTCCACCGCTGATTGTACAGTGCATGGCCCATTGTTATAAGGATAGCTAGTTGCTACTTTTCCAAAGTCATTCTTTATTTCATTTCAGGAAAGCCAAATATAAATTTTCATTAATTTTACTTCAAAGTTGACGTACTTTCATTCACACTATCACCCCCTATTTAAGTATGATTTCACTCATTCAATTAAGCTACAGTCCAAATTTCATCTAATTAGCTTCAGCTGTTTTGGCTATTGATATTAATTGATAAGCCACAATTGTTCCTATCAGCCCTTTAACAATATAAACCTTTAGGAAGCTATTAGATCACCCGGAAGGGAGACCTTGCCGTCTAATGGTTGGAATAAGTCATTCTGAAACAATGGTGGTTCAGGTTTTTTCCTATGAACGGCACGCGATGGCTGACGCAAACTAAAACAGCATCGAAAAAGTACCTAGTTGTGGTTTGTTGATGCAAATAGTAAACCTCATTCGCAAAGGCCGGTCGTCGGATAGGCGACTAAAAATTTATCATCTCGAGCTCCTTCGTACTTCGGAAGGCACGTAAAGCTGATGCTCCCAGACCAATCCGCACTGGACCCGCGTGGTGGTACACGGCTTGTTCTTCCTATCAATCCATAGAGAAGGCTCGTGCCCCAGCAGTGGATACATAAAATGAGCTGATGATGATGATGATGAAAACATCATGGTTGCAATTGCAATAAATATTGAATATTTATTATTGAAATCAAGTCTTCACTACAACTGATGGGTATCGGCTTAATCACTAAGCACTTCAAAATATGAAGGTTGAATTTATAAAATTCAAGCATTTTCAACATTTACAAGTATTTTTACCCGACTGCGTCAGAAGGACGGTTATTATTTCGAGTGTATGTATGTATGTATGTATGTATGTATGTATGTATGTATGTATGTATGTATGTATGTATGTATGTATGTATGTATGTATGTATGTATGTATGTATGTATGTATGTATGTATGTATGTATGTATGTATGTATGTATGTATGTATGTATGTATGTATGTATGTATGTATGTATGTATGTATGTATGTATGTATGTATGTATGTATGTATGTATGTATGTATGTATGTATGTATGTATGTATGTATGTATGTATGTATGTATGTATGTATGTATGTATGTATGTATGTATGTATGTATGTATGTATGTATGTATGTATGTATGTATGTATGTATGTATGTATGTATGTATGTATGTATGTATGTATGTATGTATGTATGTACGTATGTATGAGTGTATGTCTGTTTCTTTGGCACGCCCTACAGCTCAACGGCATGGTGGATTTTAACATAAGGTGTCGATAGATTTTTTTTATTGTGGGAGTAGTTTTAGTAGGTAAGTTGTAAAGTTTTTTTGATTTTGTATTCTATAATGATGTGCACACCTTTAATTGGCAAATGTACCAAACCTGTACTATTCCACCTATATTTATATTTAATGTACACACGCCTGCACATCAACTTACCACAAACTGTCAAATTTCCTCAATAGACTTTGAACTTTGTTTCTAAGTTATATGGTTGAAAATGTATTGAAGAAATTTGACAGTTTTGGATAGGTTGATGTGCCTACACATATAATGGTGTTGGTGTTCCAATAAATTAATAAACAAATAAAAAAGTCGCACGTTTTTTAATAAAATAACACTGGATGGATATACGGATAACGGATGGATTTAAACGTAATAAATATGTATATTATTATTATTATTATTTGAATACTAACTGCATAGAAAAGTACTAAGATAGCAGAGAACGTGAAACGTGATACTTCTTTGTCTTTGTCTTTGTCTTTTTAACCCAATTCTCAATTCTTGTTAGGTCTTTGGTATTAGATATTCCGTGTTTTGTTATCGTCATGTAAATTTCATTTCAAACTAGAGTAAAGGAGACAAAACACGAAATATTTATTCGAAGACTATTTATTAGTAGGGTGATCGACATTTTTTTCTTCAATAACCAAAATTGGGGATATTAACTGATTTTATCTTTAGCAACAATATACAAGTTACTTTGTGGCAACAATTGAATAGGTACAGATAGACCATCTGCTTCCTAGCTGTCTTTTTTTTTTCTTTCTTTTAGTTGATGGCTTCGTGCGACCAGCACATCTAGCCAGTGTTAAAGTAATTTTCCTTACAAGTAATACATAAATACACAATATCTCCTTCCAGTCAGTATGATGATGAATGATGATGAATGATAATAAAAATGAGATGTGAGAAATGATATACCCCCAACCCCTCGAGTATCTCAGTAAAGATGTGGGGCTTTACTAATTCCTCGGCGGACTTCTTGAGAGAATTTGAAAAGTAGTAATTGCACTGTTTTGTTACATTTCCCAACACTCATGCACACTTACGAACACTTAACGGTTAATAATCCACCATTATGTCACATTAATATTCGACATAACATAATTTTTTTAAAATTAAACAAAACCGCAGACATGACTCTTCACTTTCCCGCCAAGAAGTCCTTCCTAGCTGTCATCCCGTAAAATTTCAATGTTTTTTTTTAGTTGATGGCTTCGTGCGATTAGCACATTTAGCCAGTGGCAAAGTAATTTTTCTTACATGTGATACATAAATAAACAATATTTCCTTCCTGCATGATGATGATGAATGATGATAGAAATGGGAAGTGAGAAATGACATACCCCCCAACCCTTCGAGTATCTCAGTAAAGATGCGGGGCTTTACTAAGTCCTCACGCGGACTTCATGAGATAATTTGCAAAGTGACATTGCACTGTTTTGTTTCATTTGCCAACACTCATGCACACACACAAACACTCAACGGTTAATAATCAACCATTATTTCATAATAATATTCGACGTATTACAAATTTAAAAAAATAAAACAATACATGACTCTTAACTTTCCCGCCAAGAAGTCCAATTTCAATGTTATTTTTTGGAGATGAAACCTGTGTCGAACACCGGGCTTAAAGTGTCGACTAATACCATTACGATACTAAGATTTAAATAATACTGAGGATTATAATTGTCCTATTGACTTCTTGGCGGGAAAGTGAAGAGTCATGTCTGCGGTATTATTTAATTTTCTAAAATTTGTGTTATGTCGAATATTAATATGAAATAATGGTGGATTATTAACCGTTAAGTGTTCGTAAGTGCGCATGAGTGTTGGCAATTTAAACAAAACAGTGCAACTTCACTTTTTAAATTCTCTCAAGAAGTCCGCCCGAGGAATTAGTAAAGCCCCACATCTTTACTGAGATACTCGAGGTGTTGTGGGGTAATTTCTAACTTCTCATTTCTATTATCATTCAGCATCATCATACAGGATGGAAATATTGTTTACTTATGTATTACTTGTAAGAAAAATTACTTTGACACTGGCTAAATGTGCTAATCGCACGGAGCCATCAACTAAAGGAAAAAAATTTGTGATTATTCTAATAATATGATTATTCTAATACCTATTTAAAAGCGATCTAATATTAAAGTACCAGGCGAGCAGGAGCGCTGAGGAGGCGGGGGCCGTCGCGCCCCACAAACGCATCCCACTTTAGAATCCAGGCCGATATAAATAAGCAATGCACTTGCACCGCTGGTCAGGGGTGAGTCAATGCGAAGGAAAGTGGAGCTACGCCGGTCGAATTGTGAATGTGCAGGGTTTAGCATGGCGACTTACGGTTTGAACGGTCTAGACTGGTGACCCTACAAACTGGACCGAAGCAGCCTTCAAACCCTATGTGCTTATTGTCAAGCTATTAAAGCATGGTAGTAAGTTTATAGGCTAAATGATAGTCATCATCACCTCATTTTGCTCATTCATCACTATTCACCAGCTCATTTTCTAAGTCTTGTATAGGATGGAAACACAGGGAGAACGGGCCATAAACCACCAAGTGGGCCCAGTGCAGTAGTTTATATAAGCTGCTAATGCAGCCAGGCTGACTTCCGACCTGGCAACTGGTGGAGGAGGTCTGTACCAGTAAATGGGTTGTGGCGGCGTCACCTACCGCATACGCCGCACATAATCGACACGAAGCAAACACCTTCTCAACCATGTCAACAGATGGCGCCACAAACGCATACCAACGACGTCGCCATACTACGACGATAAATTGTATGGAAAGCCTGCACCACTGTAGGAAGATTGGTAGGAGGGTGCGCCACAATGAGGAAAGACAAAGGGAAGATCTTCATCCGAGCTGGGTGGTATAGCTCGGGGACCGAGGTCCGATGGATGTTAGTTGGAGGTGCTATATATAGCGAAGGAGATGGTGAAACTTCACTACCGCGATGCAGGCTTTCCATACAATTTATCGTCGTAGTATGGCGACGTCGTTGGTATGCGTTAGTGGCGCCATCTGTTGACATGGTTGAGAAGGTGTTTGCTTCGTGTCGATTATGTGCGGCGTATGCGGTAGGTGACGCCGCCACAGGGTATTAGAGTTATGTGCATGAGACATTAATTAAGACATAATTTTACTATTTTTTTATATTAAATGATATGTCATCATCATCGGCCTATCTTAGTCCACTGCTGGACATAGGCCTCCCCTAATGAGCGCCATAGCGCCCTGTCCTCAGCTTGACGCATCCAGCATCTGCCTGCAGTCTTTCGCAGGTCATCATCCCACCTGGCCGGAGGGCGTCCTACACTACGTTTATCGAGTCGTGGTCTCCACTCAAGAACACGTTTACCCCAGCGGTTGTCGGTTCTTCGCCAGATATGGCCGGCCCACTGCCACTTCAACTTGCTAATTCTTAGAGCTATGTCGATGACTTTGGTTCTCTGTCGGATGTATTCGTTACGAATCCTATCCTTCAGAGAAACTATATAAATAATAAATATGTAATGTATAAAATAAATATGTAATATATGTATAAAATAGTATATGTATGTAATAAATATGTAATGCTATTTAAGTAAAACTGTTAATATGGAATATTAGCACATTCCAAGTATTTTTTATCAAATGTTTCAACAAATAAAAAAAAACTTTTTTATTGTATTAATGACAGGAATAAATGACTATTTTATTATATAGCCGGCACCAACAGTTTTTTTTATGAAAAAAACATCCCATCGCCAGCCCTCCTTTTCAGAGCGCGGATGCGTGCGCGCACGTAACCAGGCCAAGAGATCAACACTAAGTCATAGCTAAATCCACAAACGCAATTAGAAATGTTCACGCGCTTCCACGATCTTTTGCTATAATCTCTTAATCGCGACTTAGTTTTGAGATTACAATATCTGCTGGTGGTAGGTTGATATAAGAAATTAAGTTTTTTTTACATAATTAGCCTGGTAAATGACTCTACTGCTTCTGATGTTAATTAGAAATGAAGTCCAGACGTGAAGACAACTGGTACAGCGTGAAAACAAAGCAAGCATCAGTCACCCTCACCCTGTCGGCCCGCAAAGTGCCTCTTCAAAGGAAAACTGGTAGACTATTCCATCTTTTGGAAGTGCGAAAGAGAAACCAGATACCAAATTTCTTTGTGTCTTTGTTTAGTTATATTCAAGATGCATAAAGATTTATTGCAATTTGCAGCAAAATAGCACAGCCGTAGTCATACTGATAGCGGACAATCATAGCGGAAAAACGAAAGGACAGAAGTCCATCAAAGTGAGTGACAGCTGTCAAATATGACGGGATGAACAGGCCCCAGGCCACGTCGATATAAGAAGACCCACATAAAGTAAGTTTCATACAAACGCGCTCGAGCAACGCACACAGACAATCTCTCAGGAACACGAAATCTCGCAACGGCTGTGCTCGGCCTTTTTCGAGCTGTTCCGAGATTCTGAAAGGGTCTATGTCTGCTCGAGCGCGGTATGCCTATCTGCCTAATTGTTCTTAGATAGGTGACGTTAAAAAAACAAACATGGCGGCTGTGCGACGTCATTGGACTTGGTAAAAACCTTGGTTTTTCGAATACTACATAATATGGTTATCAAATTAGAGGAGTCAACACAAGGATTTCAAAAAGGTATATCATGATTATCATTACCGTAATACTACAAAAATAATACATCATCAGTCCACGATTATAATAATTATGTCAACCGCATGATGTAAAAAACTCTTTGTCTAACTAAAAAGACATAAATTAAAAAAAAACGGAAAACCCGACTGCGTAAAAAAATAATTATAATTTACCTCTTTTTATTAAATTTTAGACCTCGGTGGCCTAGTGTTAAAGTTCAATTCCCAGGTCGGCCAAAGTGTGTTTCGAATTTTGCGATGCATCGCCCGGGCTTGTGATCACCAACCCGCATTTGGCAAGCGTGGTGAATAAGCCATCAATTGCTTGATTTCAATGATGGAGGTCTTTGCTCAGCAGTAGGACAATTATATGCTATTTACTATACTTTCCAATGTAACTCTTTATTACAATGTTAAAGTTACGAAACGAAATAAAAAGTAAAGGAAAAAGACAAGGCTACCATCTGATCAGGGTTAACCGTTTGGCAAACGGCGCGGTATCTTTGGCAGGAATGTCTCCGGTTATTTTTAACTGCTCAGTTAAATGGAACGGGCGGTTAGCGGGAAACTGTCAGTCTCGCTCATTTGTTGGGTTGTATGGCGAATAAATCATCACTATAGATGGAGAGAATATAGTATTAAATCATGTTGACCCGTTTCTTATTTCCTGTTTATGGTTGGATGAAATGTATCATACTGATGGACAGTAGTTAACTGATTATTGAGAAAAGTAAAATAAAGAAAATTGCCTTTATATTATTCCATTGCTGGGAAAGGCCACCATCATTGAACTCAAGTCATCGCTACAATTGATGGGGTATTAGCTTGATCACCATTGTGATCATTAACCCGCATTTGGGGGTTAATGATCACAAACCCGGGCTAAGCATCGAAAAATCCGATACACACTTTACCCGCCCTGGAAGTTGAACCCAGGATCGTCGAGTATCGGGCCGAGTGCTACGCCACCAACCACCGAGTACATGAAAATAAAAATTAGAAAATCGGAAGACGAACGGATAGATACGCGGATTGAATGCGAGAAATCATGGTTCAATCCCTATAGCTCGTTAGACTACTGACGTACATCATCATCATCATCAGCTCATTTTATGTCCCCGCTGCTGGGGCACGAGCCTTCCCTATGGATGGATAGGGAGGGGGCCATAAACCACCACGCGGGCCTAGTGCGGATTGGTGGTTGTGGTTGTTAACGACTGCTAAAGCAGCCGGGACCAACGGCTTTACGTGCCTTCTAAAGCACGGAGGAGCTCGAGATGATAAACTTTTGGTCACCCATCCGTAGACCGGCCTTTGCGAAAGTTGCTTAACCTCAGCACTCGCAGACCAGACGCGTTAACCACTGCGCCATCGAGCTCCTCTACTGACGTACACCTACACATAACACAAGCAATATTAACTCTCTGTATGTAACATAACTGTTATCATTGTGTCATTAGCGCATCAATAAAAATCTTTAAAAAAATCTTATACAGAGAGACAGTATATTACAGGAGGCTCATTCAACATCATTCAAAAACGTACTCCTACTACGTAAAAATACTCGTACTTGTGAATTAGATTGAAGTTCTTGAATAGCTTTCAAATGTCAAATTGAAAGGTATCGTGATAGAGGTTGAAATAAGACAATAAACCCCCTGGTATGCAATCAGAGGAGTCACACCAAATTGCATGTCAAAAATCTTTAAAATAGGTGTAGTATTAGATGATGAGAGAGAGAGAGAGATAGAGGGAGAATAACATTTATTGCCCACACACTAATATACATAAAAATAAAAACAAACAACAAACAATAGACTTCTTGGTGGAAAAATGAAGAGACATGTCTGCGGTTTTGTTTTATTTTCTAAAATTTTTGCTATATTAATTATATTACTATGAAATAATGGTGGATTATTAACCGTTAAGTGATCGTAAGTGCGCATGAGTGTTGGCAAATGAAACTAAACATGCAAAACTTCACTTTTCAAATTCTCTCAAGAAGTCCGCTCGAGGAATTAGTAAAGCCTTCATCATCATTCAGCCACATCTTTACTGAGATACTCGAGGGGTTGGGGGGTATATCATTTCTCACTTCTCATTTCTATTATCATTCATCATCATCATCATCATCATACAGGAAGGAAACATTATTTACGTATGTATTACTTGTAAGAAAAATTACTTTGACACTGGCTAAATGTGCTAATCACACGAAGCCATCAACTAAAGGAAAAAAAACAAACAATAGGTCAATCAGGACCCCCCCCCCCCCCCCGCCTCAGTTTGTGTTGTTGCGAACGAAGCGTGTCGCAACAACGCTGGTATTCTGGCGCTGATGATGATGATGATAGTTTACGGCAGCCGCGACATCCTAGCGTCTTTTGAATATTAACTAATGTATGTATTTCTTGTTTTTTACTACATAAGTTAAGTTTCAATGTTACTATCTCTTATTATTCTGTTTATTAAATATATTTGTAAAGAAGATTTTTTTTAATATATTATATAAAAACATGTATACAATATAAAATATAAAAAAACTTAACCTAGGTTGCCACCGGAAGCGGGGATAGACCCAAGCTATCGGTGGATAGGGCTGCAGAGTGAGGAACCTCCTGATAATACGTGCCGTGTCAAGGAGTACTGCCTTTTGCATCTGACCCTTGACCCAACCTTTCAGCGAGAGCCTCTATATGTGTTGATCGAGGCTCTTGGCTAAAAGACCGTTTGCCGAAATCGGTACAATAATGGTTGAATCCACATCCCACATGGCGGTAACCTCGTGAGCCAAGTCAAGGTAGGTACTTACTGAACTTGTCCCTCATATTATTATTATTATAATGATGATTCCAAAAAGGACAGAGGCACCTACAGCCGGAACCAACAAGTGATTAATGCTATGGATGAACCAAGGACGTGGGTTTCATCGCTCACTTTCTAGAAGCCGGTGGTAAATTAACGATAATTTGATTAGCATCGTTCATCTTAAGGGCCCCCAAGAAGCTCTGTACCACTTTAAAACAATTTGATTTCTACTTTATCAATATAGTAAAGAAAAGATGCTCGATGGGGCGTCTGCCATTGCTTGAATTTAAGCAACTTTCGCAAATGCCGGTCTTAGGATGGGTGACCAAAAATGTATCATCTCGAGCGCCTCCGTGCTTCTGCTTGCTTCAGGCACAGCCGTTGATCCCGGCTGTATTAGCAGTCTTTAACAACCATCGCACCGCACTGGGCCCGCATGTTGGTTTACGGCCCGTTCTCCCTGTGGTGATTTATGATTGATGGAAAATGAAAATTAATTTAATAATTATTAGTAAATTAGTAAAAGTTACAATTGTGATTTCTGACGGTGCCTTTTGACGTATAAATAAATAGGTGTACATATTTTTCTGTTGTTGAAAGTAAAACATCGCCACTACACAGTTTCTGCGATAAATTGTAATGAGATGTAAAATCACTTGGCACAATAAAGTGGTACTTGCAGCTATAAAACAAGTGTTTTATCGTTCGTCACCGTTACGCGAAATTGACGATTGACATTTTCTACTCGATCTGGCTTTGTGTTAGTTATAAAACTATATTTTATTTCTCAAAACAGATACATCTGTACACTGACAAAATTATTTATATTATTTTGAATTTTGCATTTACTATGCTATAGTTACAAGATAAACATTTTTGCTGGGCCACGGTAGCTCAGCGGTCAGAGCATAGGACCGGTTATCCAAAGGTCGAAGGTTCGATTCCCACTCGAGCTCCCACTGAGGCTGGTAGATTTTTTCTAGTAAAATTTTATCTTGAGATAAGCACGTTTTAGATAGATAGATAGAACTACTTTGAACCAAGTGTAACATTGATCACAGTTCCAGTTCTCTAAAGTTATCTTCCATGAATGATTCTGGAGATAATCACACTTTAGACAGCTGGAAGGGATTGTTTTCCGAAATGATGTTTTAATTTTGCCCTTTGAGAAATTTAAGACCCACTTCAAGGAAACACTTTAAAAAAAAGGGCTATTACAATGTAAATAATTATGTTCATGAGAATGCAAGGAACTGACATTCCTGCAATTCTCGCACACTGTATAGGTATAAAGCGTCATTCTATAGTTTTGAAGTTAGTGCCCAAGTAAGTTTTTTTTTAGAATAAAGTGTGATGTTAAGTTAATGTATAGAGATGAGCATTATTTGTAATTGTCGTTAGTTCTATTAAAGCTGTGTAGTTTCTTGCGCCCTTCTTCTCCACAGCTAAAAAATAGACGTCCCGAATGGGTAGTACGTAAAAAATATATGGACGATTCACGAAAACCACTTTTCGTAAGTTGATTTGAATAAAAAAAAATTGAATTTGAATTTGATAGGGATACCCATTTCAGCAGCTTTTTCAGGATCTGTAGCTACGGTCAATGTTGCACTTGATACAAAAGTAACACCATTCTAGGGTAGATAATGCTTTTATTGCAACAATCAAAACAACAATTAACCAAATAATGAAATAAAACAAGTTTCAATTTGGCGGTCTTATATAGCTTTAGCAATCTCTTCCAGACAACCAGTCGGATGGAGAATGCTATTTTTTATTATATATTCGATCTAGTTTTACTCTAGTTATAACACACAGTATTATTACAAAAACACAAATGTTGAAAAAGTTTCCGCGAGCACGATTTGAACCTGCACCCTTCTGACATACCGGGTCAGGTGCTCTCCCAATTGAATCTCCCAATTATCGTGGTTCTAACCAGCCCGCCGAAATTATTCAACACTATTTTTAAAAAAAACAATGTTTTTGTAATTTGTATCGCCACAAAAATTTGCTTTAAAACTATATAAACAAAACAAAAACATTTTACAAAGTATTATATTTTTTTTACACAAAACAGACACATCTGAAATACAGGAATGTGTTTAGGCACCGGTCCATCCAAATATTGTATCCTAGATTATAATATGTTGTGCTATGTAACACTATCAAACTTTGGTGAAGTAAATAGTTTTCATTTACTATTTCAAATTAAATTTTAACGCTTCGGTGGCCAGGTGGCAAAAACGCTCGACCCAATGCCCGACGGTCCAGGGTTCAATTCCCAGGTCGGGCAAAGTGTGTTTCGGATTTTTCGATGCATAGCCCGGGTTTGTGATCACCAATTCGTATTTGGCAAAGGTGATGATTAAGCTAATACCTATTAATTGTAGCGATGACTTCAATGTTGCAGACCTTTGCTCGGCAATGAGACAGTATAAAACAAAATATTGTTTAAATAGACAAAACACAAACTACTATAGATATTCAGCGCATTGCTTTGATTGAAACTACAAACATTTTCCATCTAATGTGTAGCTCTTAAACATTTGAAATAAATTCACTAGTACCTACACAAACCCGGCACCTCCCGCCTCCATAGCAGACGCAATGTTACGTAGTTGTCTGCATGTGTGTTTGTGCTTGTGCATATGTGAGTGTGTGGTCCCGACACACACGAGCGCACACGGATGCAGCTTATCAAAGAAAAACTTCCAAAAATTATACACTCGCACATACGGGACTTGTCACATCCTTGTACGTATTGGTAGGGCTGTCATCGAAATTAAGGTTTTATTATATTATTTATTAATTTCCAAGGGTTATTGTACACTTGCCACAAAGTTCGTCACATTTTTGTACACTCCATACATTGAAAGTTAACTTGTCACATGCATTTAAAATAAGTTCGTCACAGGTCCAAATTAAAATATGACAAATTCACTTCATAAAAAAAGGATTGTGACAAATTTACACATACCTTTTTCTGTGACGAATTCACTTTGTGGCAAATGTACAATAACCCTTTTTCAAGAAGGCCTCAGTGGCCGAGTCGAAAAGCACAAGGAAAATCTTTTGAGTCCCACTGCTGGGTTACAGAATTCCTAACATCATGAATAATGGCGCACGAGGAATTGTGCGTGGCTTTCTGATAACAACGGATATTAACGGCATAATGTGCTTTCGGCTGTTTTTTACAGTAACTTCATAATTTTATTTTTTAAATCTATTTACAAATGTTGTAATTGGAATATAATTTGACACAAAACTTATTTTGATTCACTGAGCTACTAACCAATTATCATTCATATAGTATTAGATTGAGCGTTTCATAGAATGCTGGGACTATTTGCATTTTCGAAGCTTATTATCAATTCAGAAATACTGTCAACCATTTTGCTAAAATTTTGATAAAAAATGAGTACTCGAAGTCTCCCCTTCATTATCATCATCATCATCAGCATTAGCCTAATTTGTCCACTACTGGGCATAGGCCTCTCCAAGTGCACGCCACTCGAGGATTATTTAGATTGAAATCTATATATTATAAAACCATTTATTTACTATGTCAATGTCATAATCAAAATACAGCTCAAGTGTTCCACATAACTTCGCATATCTCATAAAATAAGCATTTTTCATGCATGAATGATTCATCATCATCAGCTTATACTAGTCCACTGCTGGACATAGACCTTTCCAAGTGCACGCCACTGAGCACGATCTGCGGCTACTTTCATCCAGCTCTTGCCTGAATGATTAATTCACCATAATTTTTTCTACGCTCCAGTGCCACCCCTAGCTCACAGAATCATAGACTCACGCGCACAGCTATAGTGTTTACTCCAAAAACCGTGTATATATGATGCATCGACGCACACAGTAGTGCGCGTGCGTCGGTGTGGGTAAGTAGGCCACAGATAGAGAGACACGTGTTGAGGGCCGGCCCTTTATTAGTGCACCGGGAACAGGGATTGACCGCCGCTTCCCAGCTGTGGGCTTTGAATTAAGCTATTATAATAACAGCCTACCAACCCGCATTGGGCCAGCGTGGTGGGTTATGGCCCTATCTCCCCACGTGCTGTTGTGCATGTCGGACGTTTATAGGCTGATGATGATAACAAACAATTCTTTTTATTAGGTAAGTAAATCTAAAAATAAAAAGTAATACTTTTCCTAGAGTAGATTTAAAATGCAATGTAATAGATTTCAACGCAACTTTCATCAGTAATGTAAACATTTAAAAAAATCATTAAAGCCATATTTTTTTTAAATGTTCAATGTTTATCCGGCTAGAGCCCTTCAGCACAGTAATAAAGTGCGCCGGCGCAGCGTGAATGATAGCAAAGATCGTTCACCCGGGCCCCACTCCGTGCCCGTGGAAAATCACATTCTTTGCAAAGAAAATAAAAAAAAATTAAACAGAAAATGTATTAGTTATTTTATAATTTTTTTTTTCAATATAACGAATGACAATAACTCACCTAAAAAGCTAGCTTGTGTTGGTAAAGGTAGGTTCTCGTCAGTACATTCAACCCAAGCATTTACCCGTTCGGCTACCCTGTTAAAAACGTAACACTAATTTTTCAGCTGCAAAACAACAATATTTTGCTTTGCATCATCATCTCAGCCAAAATAAGTCAACTGCCTGGACAAAGGCCTCCCAAGGATTTCCTCAAAGATTCTGTGCTGCACGCGTCCAGCGGCTACCCGCGACCTTCATCAGCTCGTCGGTCCCCCTTTGCATGATCTAGTGAAATTCCAGGGTAAAGAGCTGCAGTTCTTAATGCAGCTTCAGAGTCTGTAATGTTAGCTTAATTCATATCTGTCATAAACAGAAAGAGTGTTGCAGTACTCAGTAAACTTTGTTTTAACAAATGCGTTTCGTTTCATGCACGAAATGCACGATAACATGTTAAACTTAGAGACAGCAAAAATATTTGTTAAAAACATAGGTCTGTGTTAAAAACAAATATAATTAAAAGTTAATCTTTAAAAACTCTTCCTTCCAAGGAGGCCACCAACACAACAACGCAGACGCCATTTTCGCTACCACAGATAAGCACAGTCTTTCTCCAAACAGGTCACATTAATTAAAAGATAATTTTCGACGATTATGGGTTGTCAAAAAAAGCACGTTTCTTGCACCGACGACGGGAAAAGAGGTACGTCATCAAAATGTTCAAGTTAATTTGCTGATGAATTGCAAAATGTCACTTGCACTTCGGAGAACGAAAGCATAGCGATAAAGGGACTGAGAGAAACTTTAATAAAGACATAATAAGATGCAGTTTTCGGCGGGAATTGGAAAGGTCAAGTGATGGCAATTTATTATCCTACTATTATCAAAAAGGTTTTGCTTGAACTTTTGCGTGGCTGTAGGATTCTGACTACATGTAGGCCATTTTAAGGGCCTGTTTCACAATGTCTGATTAGGAGATACTTGGCAGATAAAGTGACAGTTTTGTATGGACTATCTGTCAAGTAAACGCTAATGGGAACTTACTTGTAGATGGTGAAACAGGCCCTAATAGTTATTTCTGCTCAATCAAGAAGCATTTGGAGCTCGGGCGTAGTGGCAAACGCGCTTGGTCTGCGATTGCCGAAGTTAAGCACCTTTCGCAAAGGCCAATCATTTGACGAATGACCGAAAGTTATCATCTCGAGCCCCTTTCTGCTTTGGAAGGCAAGTAAAGCCGTTGGTCCCGGCTGCATTAGCTGTCGTTAACAACTACCAATCACATTGGGCCCGCGTGGTGGTTTATTTATGGCCCGTTGTCTCTGTGGTGTTTCTATACATTTGAAAGGCTTATGCCCTAGCATTGAAGACATAAAGCTGGTGATGAAGCAGTGTTGTTATATGGCATAGAGGCGTTAGAACTGAAATTTCTCAGTAACGTAGAAAAAGAAATATGACTGATTTGATATAACCGGCAATATCCATTTTAGTCTTAACTATATTAATTTTCACTTGGCCAAAGTTTATAAAGCAAAGCGAAAATAGTAATAACAATAGATAATAGTTATTACAATAATAATAATACTTAAGTATCTAGTTAATAACGACTAAAAAAGCACTTTTCTGTCAAAAACTACGCCATCGCAACAGAAACGAGACATAGATCTATTTCAAGTGAGCGGAAGATACATTGAAAACAAAAGTACCAGGGCACAAGAAATGGTGAGGAGGCGGCGAGAGGGCGACGGCCGCAGTGAAATTCGGCGTAGTGCGGTACCTGGCGTCCTTCAAGCCGCTTTCCAATGCACGCCTCGGTTTTCTGCTCGCCTGGTACATCGGTCGCGATCACGCACAAAAAATTGGTTGACTTTATTGCTAGAAGGAAATCTTAGAGCATTTTTAATGCTCTTGAAATAATTTATTTAAAATTGATTGATGGAATTGGATTGAGATCTTATTGAAACAAGTACATAACTCATAGAAAATATAGAGAAACTAGCTGAACGGCGGACTTCGTACCGCTTTGACAGTTTCCATGACAACAAAACAAACAAATCATTCGTCCGCTTGAGAACACCCGTGTCCCATGATGGATATATCAGCCCCCTATAGCAGCGCCACCTATCGGGTCCAATTGTACATCTAAACCATTCTCGAATCCACTTGAAAACACACAGAAAGTTTCATCCAAATCGGTCTAGCCGTATAGAAGGAGTTCAGTGGTAGTTATTATGAGTGTGCATGAGTGTTGGCAAATGAAACAAAACAGTGCAACGTCACTTTTCAAATTCTCTCAAGAAGTCCGCGTGAGGATAGTAAATCCCCACATCTTTACTGAGATACTCGAGGGGTTGGGGGGTATATCATTTCTCACTTCTCGTTTCTATTATCATTCATCATCATCAAACAGGAAGGAAATATTGTTTATTTATGTATTACTTGTAAGAAAATTACATTGACACTGGCTAAATGTGCTAATCACACGAAGTCATTAACTAAAGGAAAAAAAAAGTGAAGTACTTAAGTTTCCCAACTTAATTAACACTAGAGAAATAATTTGGCTGTTGTTTTAAATTGTTAATGCTAAAGGTACTCTACTACTGTTTCTTTTTAAATTTATTTAGGTTAACACCAAACCTGCAAACACACATATGGTCCGTTTGCTAGTAGGCTAACACAATCTATTGACCATTTTAATATCATAGGCATCTAACCTCTTTAGTCATTATTCAGTTATTCCAACCAAGTAACTACAAAGGGACTTCTTGGCGATTGCTATACTATATTTAGCTAATATTTACTAGATATTACTGATACTAAAGGGTTGTGGGACATATTATATATGTCGGCAGCGGGGAGAGGTTGGTTTGTGTAGGTAGGACGGTCGAGCAAACTCTGATTCGCCGATAACACCGTTCATCTTGGATCTTCAAAATAAATACGCAGTCGTATTCTTTACAGTCACTTTAATGTTATTTTAATATCACAATTAAATTATTTAGAAACACTTGCCCGATGCAAATGGATTTTAGAAACGAAATGAGTTCTGCGCGTGCGTACGCTCCGACCGCTCTCGTTCAAATGTGTCCAGTCCGTTGTCTCGCCAAGCCAACTGCCGTTGACGTTTCGCGCACCATAGAGCATAGGCTGCGCAGACTACACTCAAGTATAGACTATACTGGTCGTCGCTAAGCGATGCTAGCGCCATGTCGCCGAGATATATCATTAGTAATTTCTTATTATCTATTATTATTATTTTATTATAATATACAATCATAAAAAAACAACAATTACACTAAAAACAAACATAATTTCATAACACAGCTATAAAGGAATACGGAAGTGTGTGTGTGCCGCAGCATCTCAAAAGGGTCGCCCGCATAGCAAGTGAATTGCTGATTTATAGCAACAACCAGGAGCACGAGGACGGTGCCCATAACAATTATCAATAAAGTAATATCAGTCACAGCTGTCCCACTCCTGGGCAAAGACCTCCCCGCACTTTTTCCACACCTTCCGGTCCCCTGCAACATCACGCCGTTCCTTCATGAACCTATCAAGGTCGTTCCGCACGCCATCTCTATCTGTTATTAAATAAAGAAAATATTTTAAAATATATCTCCCTATCTTGGCTAAATGTTGTCATCGCACCAAGACATTAAATAGGAAAATAAAAATGTATAATGAATTAATTTGACTGAAAGTATACTTTTTCTATGCTTTGTAAATCAGATCGTACACACGCCAGCACATCAGACTACCACAAAATGTCAAATTTTCTCAATAGACTTTGAACTTTACGTGTAAGGCATATATAGTTGAACATTTATTTAAAAAATTGGACAGATTTTTGTATTGGTTGATGTGCAGGCGTCGTCTGTACCAATGCAGGTCAATTTGACGACCTCCGTAGCCACTCGTTGCACGCCGGACTTTGGGCGGCGCTAACTCTGAGGTTCCGGGTTCGGTTCCCGGTCGGGTCAATGTCGAAAACGAACTTTTCGATATTGTGTCGGGTCTGGGTGGTTGTGGTACCGTCGCTGTTTCTGATTTCCATGAAACGAGTGCCTCAGCTACTTACCTTGGGATCAGAACAATGTATGTCATTGTGATCTTGTCTAAAATAAATAAATAAAATTTGTTGGTGTGTTTGTTGTTGACAACAACAGAAACAGGTTTTGTCATCCAGAAAAGTTTTGTACGGAACTATTTATTTATTTATTTTACTCTAATTAAAACGGTGTCAAAAAAAGACCAATTACATTAATTAAAGATTACACTAAATAAAATTAAATACAATTAAAAAACAGAATAACTCGGCAATAGTAAAATAAAATTTGATCAATTACATAAATATTCGATAATACAAAATAACAGTAATAGACATAAGTTACAAAAAAAAACTACACACGCACTCACACACACTCATACCTTTCTCTCACAGTAACGCAGGCAGTCCGACAATATCTTCGACCACCCATCCGCAAACAAGTCGCATTCAGGATTGGCATCTAGGAGAGCATATAACTATACCTGGCACCGACCTTTTTTATAATATCTTAATTTTACATTTAAATATTTAAAAAAAAATCCATTGTTTATAATGAAGTGCGATCAACAAATTGAGTAATAGCACCAGCGTTCGTCACTAAGCACAATGAGTGTTGGCAAATGAAACAAAACAGTGCAACGTCACAATTCAAATTCTCTCAAGAAGTCTGCGTGAGGACTTAGTAAAGCCCCACATCTTTACTGAGATACTCGAGGGGTTGGGGGGTATATCATTTCTCACTTCTCATTTTTATTATCATTCATCATCATCATCATACTGACTGGAAGGAAATATTGTATATTTATGTAATAAAAATGACTTTGCTAAATGTGCTAATCGCACGAAGCCATCAACTAAAAGAAAAAAAAGTGAGTTCAACAAGACCATTTCTTATTTAATCTACCTGTCAATTAATCAAGCAATACGTACTCATTATTATACTGTGGCAATACAGTCCGCTTACTAGTGTATTCAGTTGTTGACACCTATTTTTATTTATTAGAGGCGAAAAATGTCGATCCAGTGATCGATTTTTGTCGAACTCTTGTGCCCCGTGCCACTACCCTATATCCAAATCTACACATCTATACATATAATAAAGCTAAAGAGGGCTGAAAGTCTGTACATGGAAGATATTCGAAAAAAAGTTGGCTGGGGATACATGGAATCGTTAACAGAACACGTTCCGGCAATGTTGAGAATTTTTGTCTGTTTGTCTGTTTATTTGACCGCGCATCACGTGAAAATGGCTGAACGGATTTTTATGCAAACTTTGCACATAGAAAGACCATGACCCGGATTAGGACATACGATACTTTTATCCCGGTAACAGGTTCCTGTGGGATAGCGTAGTCTTCGCGAACGAAGTCGCGGGCGACAACTAGTAGTAAATATAATTTTGAGACAACACAATTTTTTTTTAAAACAATTATTCGGTATTCATTTTATAACGCAGCAAAACGAAAACGAAACGCGTCTCCGCTGGCGTATCATTAATTCCGCTAAAAGCGCAACCGCTGACCGCTTTTCAACCACAACAGCAACAAATTCTCTCGATCTCGGCCGTTGCATAAGTTCATTATAAAAACTGTATCAAAAGACGTAAGTTGCACAATGTGCTCTCACCCACTGACATAGTCTCACTACCACAGATAAAACTCGATCTGAAAATGTAGGCAGCTAGTTATATGCAGTTGCATAAACTGTTATATAACTTTGATTCGGCGGTTGGATTTGCCCAGAATCCGTCAAGATGGCGACCACCAAGCTTGTTTTGACCCACGGCCCGGTCAACCCAAGGTCCTAGCCTTTAGAGGCGCTCTTGGGTTGTTCCGCTCCCAATCCTCTCGGAGAACCTAGTTGGGAACGGTTCAGGTTAAGAGACTTTTTTTGAGAAGAGTTTGCTGATGGCTTCAGACGGTCTTTTCAACGACACCGGACATTTGATTGAAACACCGTCAGTGGGTTTCTAGAGGTAATGTCATCTTGCATCACACAAGCCTACTATAGATTCTCCGAGGGGTTCGGACCGGATCGGGAAATTTCTATAGGGGATGGCATCATGCAAAGGTTGCCCCTTTCCCTACTAGACTCTAGGAGGGGTTCAGATCGGATCGGGACGGGTTAGAGACGTGCGTGTGATATTCTTGGTGTCTATGTCTGTCATGAAGGTGTATGATTTGAGCCGGTTAAAAAAATAGTTTAATGCTAGTTAATAAATTAAAGTTCGATTGCACCTAAAGCTTGAATTCTAAATTTAGCTTTATTTCCGCTTATATCATCGTTGAACTGTGCCAGTTATTCTTAAATTGGTTCAATTCAATTGGTTGATACGAATAGATATTATTATCTAAGATGTACCTACCTTAATTCACGTTGCCGAGTGGCTTGCACGCTGGACTTAAGGCGGCGCTAACTCTGAGGTCCCGGGTTCGATTCCCGGTCGGGTCAATGTCGAAAACGAACTTTTCGATATTGTGTCGGGTCTGGGTGGTTGCGGTACCGTCGTTGTATTTGATTTCCATGAAACGAGTGCTTTAGCTACTTACCTTGGGATCAGAACAATGTATGTGACGTTGTCTAAATAATATAATAAATATTTATTTTAACATATTAAAATAAAATTAGACATTGATCATTTTATCTATTCGTATATTTATACATTAGAGTAACTATTAACGGGCATTTTGCAATGTTTTTTGTTGTCCATGACTATCTGATATTGGCACATTGCGTGTGCCATTATAACATTATGTATTGAATATAATGCAGGTGCATATTTCATCATCATCTCAGCCAAAAATCGTCCATTGCTAGACAAAGGCCTCCCCCAAGGATCTTCTACAACGACTGGTTTTGTGCTGGTTTTTTGTGTGTTTGTGGATGTTTATGAGCAGGCAATTTGCCTTCTTAGTCGTGACAAAAATATACATTGTAACAATCCTGATAATAAATTAATGTAACATTTATAAGTTACACTTGATTCAAAAGTAGCCCCCAGCTTACCGATATTAATTATAAAACATTAATATGACTGGGGATCTCATATTGGAGCTGTTTGGGGTTGGATAAGGTTCATGGGGCCCGGGTGCTCATCTTTTTAAAGATATTATATCAATTAAATTAGCAGAGATCACCAGGGACCCAGAGCTAGCAGCTACCTGGGACAGCGAATAAGCCTCGCTATCCAACTAGGCAATGCTGCTAGCTTACTGGGGTACCTACTCTGCCTGATGGGGATGATCTGGGGCAATTTTTGATGTGTAACATCTTTCCGCTCGCCTTCGCTTGATACAATTTGTGGGAGTGATTTCGTAGAAATGTGATCGTAACAGTGTGACATGTCCTCTAATGAGTATTTACTGCATTCTCTTTAAGATTTGTAAAACATAACGCGGAGTCGGAAGCGCGCAAGCTCGCGCCATTTTGTAAATTTAAAATCGATAATATGAACAATACATATTATTGTTTTAAGTGACATATTGTGTCGTCATTTTGATATGTCAAATGTCTTATAATGAGTATAATTTACTGCGTTCTTTTGATTTGTAAAAAAATATACGTCATTGTTTTCAGAATATCTCTTTAAATTACTACGTGCAGCATATAATTTGTACCCCTTTTTACGAAAATTGCGCGGACGGAGGAGTATGAAATTTCGCACACTTATAGTTTATATAGAGAATGTTATCCGAATGTTATTTTTTTTTAATTGTGCATATAAATACATTAATTAAACAAACATTACACACACTACTATGTATTTGACACACACGCATGTATTTGACACACAGGAGCGGCCGAAATCTGTCAATGTCTGTCAATGTCAAACCAAACACATTCTATCTATCACATTTTATCTTTTTTTAATTTGTCATTGCTTAGGATACAATCCGTGCAGCCTTAATATCATTTAATAAAAATTACGGTGGCATATCGACCTCTGGGCGACCACTAGTAATGTTGAAATTGCGTATTACTAAGGTGAGATGTCAAATGTCACACATCTTACGTGACTACTGTAAGGCTCGTTCATTTGTTTTATTTTTATAAATTGTATTAGATAGTTTTAAGAGTTCAGCCTTAAGTATTTTAATTTACTTTGTAAACAGTTTTAGACGTTATTGTTTGTTCTTGTATCGTAAAGACCATTAATGGAAATAGTACGCCCGATTTATACCAATTCGAAAGTATGTTTCATTTCAAGTAGGTGCCAAATACCAAATTCGCATAGTGAACGAGCAAAATGCGAGAACGCGAACTGGTTTAGTGGTGGTGGGAAATTATGGCAAAAGGGGGGGAACAAAGGCTTCGGCGGCAACCTACATACCTCCCCTCTTTTGATCTAAGAGAATAAGCGACAGCATAGAAGTGAAACTAGGCAGAAATTATAGAAAGACTCCTCTGTAGACAGAACTCCGATGATTGTCAAACATTAATGACAATTTTCGTGCTTCGGAAGGCACGTATAGCCGTTGGTCCCTTTGATCATCATTATTAAAATTATAAATAAAAAATAAAAGGAACATTTTATGCCATTGACTTGAAAACATTCAAATAACAAATAATATAGTGTCAAATAACTATAAATCAATATAATCAATAAAAATTATACAAATTAAAAACGTAAAACAATTATAACAATATTAAAAAATATTATTGATTAGTATTATTACCGTTTAGTAGATCTAATTAAAAAATTACTTGTTGGTCAAAAAGTTCTTTAAGGTGATAGTAACATTTTTCTACTAATAAACCTTTCAATCTCTTTTTAAATAAATGTATATTTATACCCTTTATGTCTACTGGTAACTTATTATATATGACTAGCTTTTTGGTCGCGGCTTTGCTCACTCAATAAAAGCCAATCTTAATAAAGGTAAATATCATAAGGGTATAATTAATAAGGGTTAGACAACTAAACATGTCACGTCATTACAACATTAAGTTTTTCATTTTGTATCATTAAAAAGCCCATCCATGCGAGCTAGAATTAGTAAAAAGTGTAACACAAAACCGCGTAATAAAGATCACTATGTATAACTAATTTTGGTCCGTTCTGAAACCTCCTTTACAAATTGTCATCCCCTACTTAAGGGATCGTTTTCCAAAAATCCTGAAGTTCTTGGTAATTTCTAACCAGACCAAATACCGAAAGGAATGGCAGATTTCCATACAAACATTCCACCCCTATTTCACCTCTCTAGGGGAGGTTTTTCGAAAAAGGCTAAAACACATCATTCTTTCTTTACTTTTGTTGAAAAATCTAAAGATCGATCAAAATATTCATTTTGATAGTTATTACTTTAAAAATAGCGATTTCGCAAAAAAAACTTTTTTTCCTTTTTTACTCATTTAAAGAAAAATAAACATAATTCCTGAGACTTTTATTCTTTTCAAGAACCCAAATACCAATTTTCATGTATTTAACTTCAAAACTGACGTACTTTCACACAAACTTTTGCCCTCTATATGACCACTTTAGGGTGTGATTTCCATAAAATCCTTTCTTAGTGGCTGGTTACGTCACTCAATTAACCTACAGTCCAAATTTTATCTAATTACTAATTAATTTTATCTAATTAATTTATTAATTTACCACTTCAGCGGTTTAAGCTCGGCGATGATGAGTCAGTCAGTCGAGACAAGTCATTATATAATTAAAGATTGGTCCCATACCGAAAATACTTATATCTCCCTCTTGGGTTCCTAAACCAAAGGTTGTCTGGAAGAGATCGCTTAAAGCGATAAGACCGCCTTTGCCCATGCTAGCTTTAAGATTTTTTGTATGTACCTGTGTGAATTTGTGTGAGCAATAAAGTATTTATCTATCTATCTATCTATCTATCTACTTTTAAGTTTGCTTACTAAAACTCAAATGTAAAATTCAAATGACCTAAGATCTTACCACTTAACTACAGAGTTGGTATTTTTATTAATTTCATTTAATTAATTAATAATTTCACAATCTTGATTGCAATGTCTGCTTTATCATGAATATCTTTCGTGAACATGTCATTTTTGATATAACCCTTACGATTGACCTACCCGGGAAAGATAAGGCACGAAATTGCAATCGTTTCTATTGAAATAACTTTCTTCATCACCTTATCTATCTATTCGATAAAATGTAATTAATGATTTAGCGATAGCATTATGAACGCATGAATCGTTTTTTTTTTTCTTTTACGCGTAGGGGTGATTTGAAAAGGTAAATCGTCTTATCATCGATCTTATATCAGGTGAAATAAAGATTTCACCTGATGTTAAGTGATGATGAGGAGCTCGATGGTGCAGTGGTTAACGCGTCCTGTCTGCGATTGCCGATGTTAAGCAACTTTCGCCGGTCATCTGATGGGTGATCGAAAATGTATCATCTCGAACTCCTTTGTGCTTCGAAAGGCACGTAAAGCCGTTGGTCCCGCCTTTTTTTTTTTGAGAGAGATTGCTGATTGCCGCTGCGGCATTTTCAGCTTCACCGGGCTTTTTTGGGGGCGGCGAGGAACGTAAAGGGTCCCTCAAGCCGTGTGAAACGAATCACCTTCAGAGGTTATCTAGAGGGAACGGCATCGCGCACTAGTGCGCGTCCCCGTGCCCTACTAGATTCTCCGAAGGGTTCGGATCGGAACGGGGGTTCGTATCGGATCGGGCTGGTCCCGCCTGCATTAGCAATCGTGAAATACCACCATCCCTTGAGCTTGGGCAATTTGCCAATCGTCGAAGAACTGTTAGTTAATTTACCGTTCAAAAGTCACCTAGGTAACGATACTAAGCTTAACGTTACCTTTGCTATTAACGTTATCTTCGTATGATAGAGGTAACGTTACCAAATTTTTAACGTTATTCATAGTTAACGTTATTTAACCGCCCGTTTAGACACAGAGGTGCCGGGTTCGACTCCCAGCGGGGGCCACATGTTTGATTGCTCGGTTTGGTTGGTGGTAGGGCTTGTTTGTCCGCCTCACTAACTACCAACATCTTATCCAAATATGTCGCCATAACATCAATGTCATCAAATCAATGCAGCTGGAGACAAGATAGCCTCACTAGTGCCTCACTAGTCCGCGCTCCCACCATTGGCCTTATCATCACTTAACATCAGGTGATATTAAAGCACAGTGCTTACCCGTGAAATATAAAAATTTTTTTTACTGTATTTTATAAAATTTTATGAATATTTAATTTAGCTTCAGTGCAGCAATTAGCACTTGAAAATAAAAAAGTAAAATTTACTATAGCGTTGTGTTATCAAATTTGTGGTATTTCATCTGCAAAGGTGAATCTGCATGGCCATCGGTTGCAACGACCGTTGGATAGATGGCGCTAGTGCCGCTAAAAAGCACTCTAAAACATTAAAATAGCAGTGACAAAATTCAGCGCTTACGTCAGCCTTCCCGGTAGCATAGCGGTCAGTGCAGCCGCCCGGATTGCGGAAGACCCAGGTTCGATTCCTGGCTGGGTCGGGTGAGCGTTTAATCTTTTTTTACTGTATTTTATAAAATTTTATGTATATATAAAAAAAGGTCAGGTGGCAGGTTAGGCACAATACCACGGCGTCCCCGCCCTTCTTCCGCGTTACTCTTTGCAATGGCGCAAGCGCCTCATCTCGTCTCAGTCTAAGCGGGTACTTATGCAACCTTTCACTATTGCACAACTCGCTGACCGACATTTTGCGATTTGCTTGGCGGTTATGTAACGCCGATTGTTTTTTGTTCCACCCTCACGATTTTTGGCTTAATTACAAACCTTTTTGTGGACATCCGTCAGTTTCAATCGTTTAATGTGTTTTGTCGACACTTTTGTTTTGTTTTTAGTATTTAATCTATGGAGGAATTGTTATGGAGATGTTACTACGACTTTTGCTGTTGTTAAGCGCGATATTTTGACACAGTCGCATGCGGAATGATCACTTAAACCTACACACAGGAACTGCTGTTAGTCCACACGCCTGCACGTCTATTATTAAGACTACTACAAACTGTAAAAATTCCTCAATAGATTTTGAGCTTTGTGTCTATGGCATATAATTGAACATTTTTTGATGAAATTTAACAGCTTTCAACCGACTTCAAAACAAGAGAAGGTTCTATGTTCCACTATTCGTATTTTTAGGTATAATGTATGTTCATCTATTTCTGTCAATTGTGGAGAGACTTTCAAATTTTTTTTATATGGATAGTCTGATGTGTAGGCGTGTGTATATATGTACATGCGCTAGAGTACATGTCAGTTTAAAAAGAAAATTATGTCGTGAATCATTTATGACATCTATTTTTTGTGAGCTCAAAGTGCATGAAAGCGATGAGCTTTTGTTCCAACTACGCTCGAAGTTCAATCACAAACAAAAAACAAAGATGAAGACAAACAAAAGATGAGCTTGTTTCGTATTCCTACTTCACCGGCATCGGCATCGCGCACTAGTGCGCGTCCCCGTGCCCTACTAGATTCTCAGAAGGGTTCAGATCGGATCGGGGAGCGGAACAACCCGAGGGCGCCTCTAAAGGCTTGGACCTCGGCTCGTGTTGACCGGGCCGTGGTGGAGGAGAGAAGCGCCCAGGTACACGTCTGTACCTATGTCGCCAGGAGCCGCTGCTTCAATGCCATACTAAGTTTCGTTTTCGTAATCGCAATAAAACTAATACGGATCGTTAACAAATTTCACAACCTGGACTCCGCTCCCAACAGCAGATGGAGAAAAGTCATTTGGCAACTCACCTATACTAATATTATAAAGAGGAAAGCTTTGTATTTTTATATGTATGTATGTTTGTAATGAATAAACTCAAAAACTACTGGACCGATTTAAAAAATTCTTTCACCATTAGAATGCTACATTAGCGCTGAGTAACATAGGTTATATTTAAAAAAAATATGTCCACCCGTGTGGAGCAGGGACTGACCGCTATCTATAATGTATATATGTATAATTTGCCCGCATACATTGATACAGCAAAATACAACTCTAAACCTAATTAAAATGAATTACGCAACATATATATTTGTTAAACCAGTAAGTTGGAAAGATTCGAGCATAAACAAGATACCGAATGGCTGATTCACAGCCAAAAGGATGTCACGGCCGGCCGGGCGGCAGTGTCCAAAAATTTCATTTTCTTCGAAAGCGGATAACGAAAGCAAAAACTCATCCTGAATCCGGTAACGGTACAAACAACGCATCTCTCCATAATTGCAACACGAAAATGACGCTTATGACTAAAGTAATATGAAAAACATAAAGTGCTGCAAAAGTAGAATTGTAAAATTATCTGTTCGGATGTACATATTATTTGTTTTTGTAAACTTGATAAAATGTTATACGCCTAATAGTAAAAATCTTTATTTTCAGACGAAGTAGCCAATATCTGGTAAGTAAAAATTTATTAAGATAGTAATATGTCCAATTCGGGAGATGTTAAATTATTAATAGTTCTTCAGCATTATTTTTCTATGACAATCACTGAGAAACAAGATTTTCCCTAGTTAACTTTTCGTTTGGCGGGCCTGCTGGAAGATATTTCAACACTCAAATAAGCAGCGCCCTTGTACAACATGCACCCGTAGAACTTATTTTGTTACCCTTTTATTTGTGTACGGACGTCTGCACATCAACCTATCCAAAACTGTCAAATTTCTTCAATTAATTTTCAACCATATTTCTTAGTCATAAGGATCAAAGTCTGTTGAGGAAATTTCACAGTTTGTGGTAGGTTGATGTGCAGGCGTTTATTTTTTTTGAGAGAGTTTGCTGATTGCCTGGACGGCATTTTCAGCTTCACCGTGCTTTTTTGGGGGCGGCGAGAACGTAAAGGGTCCCTCAAGCCGTGTGAAACAAATCACTTTCGGAGGTTTTCTAGAGGGAACGGCATCGCGCACTAGTGCGCGTCCCCGTGCCCTACTAGATTCTCCGAAGGGTTCGGATCGGATCGGTTGTGCAGGCGTGTGTACTTATCTAAGTATATATATATATTGAAATGAAACAACTTTTACGGATCTACTCGCGTTTATTTTACACATTAGTTTTAATTAATGTTTATCCTGACGTTTCGAACCCTTTGCAGGGTCCGTCTACTAAACACATCCAATGATCCAGCATTGCTAACATGTCTTAGCTTTCACAATCACAGCCCTCTCAAGCCACAACGCCTACTTCTTCCGCAGTTAAAGAGTTGTTCAAAAGACACATTCATTGTTACGTATCCGGTTCCACATCCCCATAGATACGTCACTAGTCGCGTCATCAGCTACCAACCGACTTATACCATCTGGGTCATCTCATCACTCCGAGCATGGTTCATTTCAAGCCGCATTGACACCATTCGACGCGATTACATAAAACATTAGTTCTGTATTCAATAACCGGTTGGAAAAAATCGATTAAGACCGCTTAATCGGTTTTTCCGGTTTGAGACGTAACACACGGAACTTTTTCTTTTTTTTTTGTTATGCTTTGATGGCAGTTTGATGGCTTTATCTAACATCTTTCGGTTTTTGGATGGAATGAAGTTACTAGTGCTAGAACATACCTAAATGAATGACTAAATTTTTGTAGTTTTTTTTGTAACAATTGATGTATATTTTGAAGAAAAATTGTAATTAGTAGAGTATTAGTGTAATATGAGTGTCGCAGTGAATAGTGTTTCAATTCAATGTTCTTCATTAAGTATTCAAAATTTTAGATTAGATTTTTTTTATAAAGTAAGTCAATTTGGAACGATTTAGTTCCTCATTTTCTCATTTATTTATAATGGATTCTTAAAAAAATATATATAAATCTTAAAACTATAAATTTTTTACTACAAAAATTTAAAAAAAGTTATTCTTTCGACATTGACAACTCGCGCTCTGTAATAAATTATAGTCACTTTTAAAGAACCTCAAAATAATAATACCTATGTTAGTAATATTATACGCTTCTCAAAGTATGACTCGACTGTCAAATTTGACCCCAATGTGCGAGTCGAGCGTGTCGTAGCCTTTGATACTTTAGAAAAAGAACTTCCTAGCAACAACCGTTCATGTCATACGAATTTCAAAATATTACAACGTGTATCCGTAAGGCTCCGAATCTCTCTTAGCGGAACCACTACACCCATCACTAGCAGCTAAAAAGCTTATAACCACAACCCTTACTGTAGAAAAAGCAACGGTGTCCAAAACAGCTGAAGATCCAAGACCGCTTGGCGTTCCCACCGCCTCTTTCGACATTTGTCATCGGGAAATCTTACAGCGATAGCGTTCAAAAACAAAATTGTCATTAACAAAAAAACATTCGTATCTGTTGGAGTTAAAGTTACTTTTAGTGTGTTCGCAGTTGTTGCGTAGAACTTTGTCAGCCTAAAAGGTTTGCCCTACTGAAAGTGAAAGTGAGTATGCGCAAGCGACTGTGGGGGGGGGGGGGGGTTAGTGGATCGTTCAGAATGCAAAACTCTGGTTTGGGCGTTTGATTACCCGTATCACGTTCTACGTCATATCGTTATTTAAGTTTAGATGAAAGTATGATTGGCGGCCCACGACTTTAGGATACATATGGCATTTTAAATTACTTAGCTGTATACTGTATAGATTTCTGTTACCATAGCCCTGTTAAGTAAAAATCTATTAATAAAAGTTACATAACTGTATAACTTGTGTGACGTATTCTCGCAATGCCTCATCTAGGGATGGTTCATTAACAATCAACTACAGCATTAAAAAACTTTCAATTATTGGCTGACGACCCCCGCTCCGGAGCGAACCTGGGGTACGACCGCCTAACTCGATTGCTTTGGCTACGTGCATAGTTTATGACGTCATCTTGTCATCTAGCCAATAGGTATAGGCATATATCGAAAGCTATAGGCTATAGCTATCGATATTGCTTGCATAGGCAGTACGTAATGACAAGATGACGTCATAAACTATACACATAGCTAAAGCAATCGGTTAGGCGGTCGGGGGACTGTTCCAAATAGTTTCCTAGCCATATAGCGGGGTAACGCTACTAGCGAACCTTTGGACCGAGTACACGTCCTAGACGACCCCGACGATCCCATAACAGTTGCGAACGCCCCCCCGCCCGATCCTCTAAATGACAGCACACATTTACAGAATACACTAAACATGCACACCAGTTTAGGCCCAAGACACCGTACTCGTAGAACAAGGGTACGAAGAACCGGTTCACACTCGCTCTACACCAGCCCCCCGACCGCCTAACTCTATCGCCATCGCTCTCGCTATCGCGCTCTATAGTTTATGGCGTCATTTTGTAATTTCTAAAGCGATATGAAAACATTAAGAAAGCAATATCGAAAGCTATAGCCTATAGCTTTCGATATTGCTTTTATATAGCTTTCGAAATGGCAAGATTACGCCATAAACTATAGAGCGCGATAGCAATAGAGTTAGGCGGTAGGCCCCCAGGTACAGACATGTACCTGGGCGTTTCTCTCCTCCTCCACGGCCCGGTCAACCCGAGCCGAGGTCCGTGTCTTTAGAGGCGCCCTCGGGTTGCTCCGCTCCCCGATCCGATCCGAACCCTTCGGAGAATCTAGTAGGGCACGGGGACGCGCACTAGTGCGCGATGCCGTTCCCTCTAGAAAACCTCCGAAGGTGATTCGTTTCACACGGCTTGAGGGACCCTTTACGTTCCTCGCCGCCACCAAAAAAGCCCGGTGAAGCTGAAAATGCCGTAGAAGCAATCAGCAATCTCGCTCAAAAAAAAAATGGACCGAGTAGGTACGGTTCGAGTAGGGCCTATATTACATTAATTGGTTTATAGTTTTCAGTTTTACTTTTTATTTTTAAGTGCTAATACCTGCACTCTGAAATAAATATTTAGAAAAAATAGTAAAAAAATTAAATGCCAGCCCGACCCAGCCAGCAATCGAACCTGGGTCTTCCGCAATCCGGGTGGCTGCACATTATGCTACCGGGAAGGCTGACGTAGGCACTGCATTTTTTCACTGCTTTGATATTTAAGTTTTAAGTTTTGTTCTTTAAGTACACACGCCTGCACATCAACCTACCACAAACTGTCAAATTTCCTCAATAGACTTTGAACTTTATCCCTAAGTCATACTTATGGTTGATATTGTATTGAAGAAATTTGACAGTTTTGGATAAATCGACGTGCAGGCGTCTGTACTTTGTTTTTTTGTTAATATAACTACTATTAACCTATTCAAAAAATATGTATGTATAACTTACAAAGAAGTAGGCACTTAATAAAGTGATTGTATCACGGCTGGGCTATGTCAGGCCATTCCCTTTAGTTTTGAGCTACTTCCATCCAGGGGCCCGACCGCCTAACCGATTGCTTTGGCTACGTGTATAGTTTATGACGTCATCTTGTCATCTAGCTAATAGGTACAGGCATATATCTATAGCTATAGGCTATAGCTTTCGATATTGCTTTCATAGGCGGTACGAAATTACAAAATGACGTCATAAACTATACACGTAGCCAAAGCGATCGGTTAGGCGGTCGGGGGGCAGGTCTTTCCAGCGACCGGTTTAATATCAACACAAAGGTAAACTAAAGAAAATCATTATCATCCTCACCAGCTCATTATATGTCCCCACTGCTGGGATACGAGCCTTCCTTATGGATAAATAGGGAGAACGGGCCATAAACCACCACGCGGGCCCTGCGGATCGGTGGTTGTAACGACTGCTAATGCAGCCGGGACCAACGGCTTTACGTGCCTTCCGAAGCACGGAGGAGCTCGAGATGATACATTGTACGACACCCGTTTGATGACCGGCCTTTGCTAAAATTGCTTAAGGTCAACAATCGCAGACCAGACGCATTAAAATGGGAGCCAACGAGCTCCTCCTCTTAAGAAAAATAATGCAATAAAAAGAACCAATAATTTAATCAAATATCTGAACGGGGATGGAATAAGGGAGTATTTAAAGTGCAAGGTACACTTGTCTCCAGACATACCATCCACCCACGTGTCGCTAATTAATCTGCTAAGTGCTAACACACGGTATACGTCATTATAATACATGCAAATGTATTAAAACTACATGCTAATTGTCGTCTGGTCGAAAGTAAAACTGTATTGGGACGCAGCGACCCACTTTAGCATATTTCCCTGCGGCATACAGCTGAGCAGTACACCATTGTGTTTACCTGGTGATTCATCAAAGCTGATTTGATTGATAGTAAGAAGAACGATGGCGCAGTGGTCTGCGATTGCTGAAGTACTTTCGCATTAGCCTGTCATTGGATGGGTGACCAATAATTTGTTATCTCGAGCTCCTCCGTGCTCCAGCAGGTACGTAAAGCTGCTGCTCCCTTCTGAATTAGCAGTCGTAAACAACCACCAAACCGCACTGAGCACGCTTTTTGGTTTATGGCCCGTTCTCCCCGTGGTGTTTCCATCTATCGGGAAGGCTCGTGCTCCAGTAGGGACATAAAATGAACTGATGACGTTGAGTGTCTAACTTTTTATGTAAATATTTACCTATGTCCAATTAAAAAAGAGTGAGTTGTTAGTATGTTTATTGATTGAGCATTCATACATCCCTACTGTATTATGTCAAAATAAATTGGTCTTTTTTTGTACAACATTTTTTTCCATTGAATTGCCATAATAAACACGAGACCAAAGTACCAGGCCAGCATAACCTAAAGAAACTAACCGATAATTACTTCTTGGGAAAGGTCCCACGAGATCGAGCTGTATAGGCATTGTGTATAAAAAAAACGTTGTGCAGTTACATAATAAACTTTATGCACTACTAACAGAGATAAAATTCAGACTGGTATTCATCTAGAAGTTAGTATAATAATTATTGGGAATAGCACAGTCGAAATGTTAAAGCGAACGGTTGTTTAGAAACTTCGTGACTTAAAAATAGCTTTGAATGGCTAAAACAATTGAAAAACAAAAAAAATTACGTATAAAATTTTTTTTAATTTACAGCGGACAAGCACTTGGCCTAAGAGTGAAGTGCGCTTTAAAACGCTTTTAAACGCTTTGAAACGCACTTATCCCGAAAATCGATCCAATGAGAAACCACGTTATGTCCAACAGTCACAACACAACAACAACGCTTTAAAGGTTGCATTTGTTTGACATCAACAGATTTCGTTACTTTAATGTTACAATTTAGATTTTTTTTCTAACTAAGTAATTGGGAATCATCCTGTATAATTATTGATATAATTAAATGAATAAGAGATTTATGAGAAACAGATATTGAGCTGGTCGCCATCCAATCGAATTCTAGACAGAACAATACCACTAGGCCTTATTGACTTGTTACTAGTAAAGTATAAGACAATAGTCTACTAAAAGTATTAGCAATGTTGTTATAAACTTACGTCTTTATAAAACCGCTTCCATTTTCCTGGACAACACAAACGTAATCACTATGAAAGGACAAAAAAATGAGGAAACAATTGAACTCTCAAACAATATCAAACCAAGGATAGCAAACTATTTCCTGAACTATCTAATTATGTGTTATTAAAATGCAATAAATTGACTTATGTAAATTATTCGATGAGTCGATGAGATTAGCTCACAATAGTATAGAACCTTTTCTTGTGTACAACGACGGGGAAGCACTTCATCATTCCACCTGATGGTAAATTATGAAAGGGTCAGTGTTGAAAGCGCACTTCACCCGTAAATAGAAAAGAGGTTTCATTCCTTTTTTCGAAAGGAGGTTGTTACAAACCTTTAGGCCATAGTACCAGAAACGCAAATTACCTTATACACGGATGGCCACAAGTGCATTTCGCATATTACCAGATACGTATATGATAAAAAAATTTTTTAAGGGAGTTTGGTGTTGTCCTCAGACTGCCTTTTCAGCGTCCCCGGACTTTTTTCGGGGCGGCGAGAAACTTAAATGGTTCCTTAAGCCGTGTAATCGAAACATCTTCAGAGGATTTCTAGATTCCTATCTGGAAATGCCATCACGCGAGTATGTCCCCTTTCCCTACTAGTTTCTCCGAGGGGTTCAAATCGGATCAGTGGGTCAGGTGCACTATTAAAAAAACTGTGCAAATTGTTCAAAACTATCTAATCTACACTTAGTTTGTAAGCCGTGTGTATCGTGAAATACTTTCTCGAAGGGACTACAAAATGGATGGGACGCTATTAAAATGAGATGCAATCGAAAGGGGTCTAGAGGTGAAAGTTCCTCGATGATTTATAATGCATGATATCACTTTCAATGCGTACGAGCGATATTATTACAAGGTGGCATATTTAATTTAATTTTATCCATTTTATTAAATCCAATTTTTTTTTTTTTTTATATTGACTCGTCATAGTGACCACATCCTGCCTGATGGTAAGCAGCCGATGCAGTCCAAGATAATGAGAGCGTTCTTCACCGTGGAACAAGCGACAAAGGACACGAATCCTCCGCTCTTCTAGAAAGTCTGTATCTCTAATTGGTTTTCGATGGTTATATTGGATAGAGTAAACTTAATATCTTAAAAAATGTTATTATCAGAATTATGTTGGATTACATTACAATGATTATCAATTGTTTAATAAAATTTAATGAATTTAAATAATTCCCTCCCTAGATAGTCCTCCTTCCTATGATATGGAATCCGAGAGCCGGCAGGGTGACGGTGACCGATGCTTCGTCGTTTTCACGCTGCACCAGTTGTCTCCGCGTCTGGACTCCATTTTCATTAAACATCAGGTGGAGTGGAGTCATTTCCTAGTGTTTCATTAGACATCGAGTATCGAATTGTCTAAAAAAACCAGATGATGCAATGCAATGCAACATAGACCCTGAATCATCCACAATCCGAATTGCGAATGGCGGGTTCTGAACTGCACTGAGGCCAATATTCTTTGTTTATTTATTAACTGTTAGCTTAACGTTAATTTTAAGCAGTTTATGTATTCTGTTGAAGTGGTTTTCGAAGAAACTTTAGTGACAGCCTACCCTTTTCCTAAAGTCAAAATAAGACCGCTGAGACGCGATTAAAATCGCAGAATTGGGTAGTTGACTGGTTAGTCAATATAGAAACTTTTTAACAACTGTCAAAACAATTATGTTTAATAGAAATTGTATGGGATTAGCAAACTATGACGACACTTTTTTTCCGTCATTTGAGTGATTATTAATAACTTTTTAGGTTACAGAAATTCATTCTTTAGGTCAAATAAAAAATTGGTTAATGTTTTAAAGAACTGTTATGTCATTTAATTTATACGTTTATTGTTTTGAAGTTAATTGTTGTTGTTGTCAACTACCAATAGTATGTTCAAAAAATATAATGTCCAAAAGAAAGTTGAGAAAAAAGCTACTTCCAAAAAATGTCAACTACGACCTATCACGAGTCCAAGCGATGTTCTCGAGCGGTGGAGTTTGCGGGGTGAGGAAAGGGGAAGGAGGGAGAGGTGGAGTGATGCGCAGGAGCGGGGCATTCCACTATCGCTTTTCTAGCTTTCTTCCTCTGCAACAGCCTTGGAGTTTGGGCACAGGAGAAGCTGTGGAGTCGCAATGGAATATAGCTTATATTTTATATTATTGACAAAAGCTACACTTCAAATTCTTTGACTAATTATTGAGTTCAGTCTTGTTGATTGCTTTTTACTTTGCTACAATTTTGATAATATCTTTTAATTTATTAAATATTCCAAAGCACGGAGGAGCTCGAGATGATGTATTTTTGGTCACCCATCCGATGACCTTTGGTTTTGCGAAAGTTGCTTAACCCTATCAAATGCACAACGGGCGCCTTCATCAATACGCTCTTAGCTCTCAGCTCTTGTAAATGCTATAATTATCAATTAAAAGTTTAAAAAGAACATTCATTCATTTATTAAATCATGAAGGTATCATTTGCTTTTGCAACTTTTCCTAATTATAGTATTGAAAGTTTTATGAATAGCATTAATGATTCCTCTTTTTGTTTTTACAAATAATTTACTCCACGTGCTTAGAAATTTAACTAAAAAAATACCTATAGGTAGGGACATTCTACTCCACGCCTCCCTTAGTCATCCCAAAGTGAATGAACCAAAAAGCGAGATGTTCCCGAATGGTACTTTCACCGGGGTGAAGGCCCGAGAGGACAAGGGCCCCGCGGGCAACGCACTTATCTGCACCGAAAAGGGCCTAGAAAAAAAACTGCCGTGCATTCACCGTCACATTTTTGGTTTTTTATTGACACTATGTTAAAATTTTTGAACTTAACAGATTTGAAATATTATTTAGTTAGTAACTGTGTTAAAAATATTGTTTGTGTCTGAAATAAAAAATGTTAAATAATAATAATACATACATGTATGTATGAAAGGAAAAAGTATTTCAATATTTTCATTTTCAGCATTCATTTTATTGTCAGCAATATTAAATCCATAAACTAACATTAAATATACCTATATAACTACTTACACTTGTAGATATTAATTGATACACACAGATTTAATTATTATCAAAATAAAATTAATATCTTAGGGTAATCAACAGTAATTACATACAAGGTGGAAAAGCTCGACGGCGCAGTGGTTAACGCGCCTGGCGGTCTGCGAGTGCTGATGTTAGGTAAGCAACTTTCGCAAAAACCGGTCATCGGATGGGTGACCAAAAATGTATCATCCCGAGCTCCTCCGTGGAAAGCACGTGAAGCCGTTGATCCCGGCTGCATCAGCAGACGTTAGCCACCAATCCGCACCGGGCCCGCGTGGTGGCTGACGGCCTGTTCTCCCTATCCATCCCTAGGGAAGGCTCGTGTCCCACCAGTGGCGACATAAAATGAGCTGGTCATGATGATGACATACAAAATGTTATCTCAGTAACCCAATGACAAATCTACACCATTACTTTTAAAATATTTATAATCAGAATTATGAATCATACATTTCGCATGTAAATTCAAATGCAGTTCAAGCGTTGCATGCTCGGGTTGAATGAGAGATAACGTGGTTCGATACCCATAGCATGTATAGTACACCTAGTACTATTATCTCTTCTGGGTGTCTAGTGTGAGTATTGTTTACTATCCGTATTCAATTTTCGTTTTCGTTAACGTTATCGAATGTCTAATGAGACACTAGGCACCCTGTGCCATGTCTGCGTTAGACTACTAACGAAAACCCATACCTATCACCGATGCCATAGCATATTTGCTTGATAGGTTAACGAGCTAGTAAGCCTCGGTGACTGATTGGTATAGCGCTTAACCCGATATCCAAAGGTCCAATGTAAAATTTCCAGGTCAGGTCGAAGTATGTGTTCAGATAGCCGGGTTTGTGATCAGCAACCGCATTTGGCAAGCTTGGTGATTAAGCCAATATCCATTCATTGTAGCGATGACGTTGATTTGAATTATGGAGTTGGACCTTCAGGTTATCGACACGCTATTGACATTTTGTTATATGAAATAGAAATATATTTATTGAATGAACAAACTTGAGGCAGCATAATTATAAGCTTACTGGATGGGTAGAGAGCTCTATTAGTAAATTGTAAATTAATATTTTTTTAATGTCAAAAAACAAAAAATGAAAAAAATAAAAAAATATTTCGAGATGTCTCTTAGATTATCTTTAGCATAAATAACTTCTAGATTAATTAGCGTACAAACTAAACTAGGTACACCTTCCAACTCCCACCAAGAAAATAGTACCTAAGTTTTACAATAATCGTATTAACCTTAGTTTTTTTGCATTTATTTTGCTCTTTTCTTATTTACTCTATGCCCAAATCAGTTCCCACGTTCACACCATAGACTCATAGATCAGTTGCGGCGAATAGGTCCGCATCTCATTACTCGAAACTGCATAGAAGGTGTCAATGCACGCCGGAGTACACCCGCACGTCAAAATGGACGCACACAACAACAATAACAACAACAAAAATCTGTTGTAAATTTTTGCTTCTAAAGCAATTACTTTATAATAATAACAATAATGATAATAATAATATCGCTCTATCACTACGGACAGGACTATTGTCGCCAATAAGCCTGATATCGTGGTGGTAGACCGATCCCAGCGCCGGGCAATACTGGTTGATATCACCGTATGGTAAAAACCTCGTAAAAGCCGAGAAGCTCAGTAAATACCTTGACTTGACTCACGAGGTTACTGCCATGTGGAATGTGGATTCAACCGTTATTGTACCAATAGTCGTTTCGGCAAACGGTCTTTTAGCCAAGAGCCTCGATCAACACCTAGAGAGGCTCTCGCTGAAAGGTTGGGTTAAGGGTCAGATGCAAAAGGCAGTACTCCTTGACACGGCACGTATTGTCAGGAGGTTCCTCACTCTGCAGCCCTGACCACCGATAGCTTGGGCCCTGCCCTGCTGCTGTCGGTATTCTAGAAATAGGTTTTTATAATGTTTTATTGTTTTTATATTAAAATATTGTAAACATCTAGTTTTAAGAAAGAAAATAAATGAAGGGTACAATAATAAAATATTTTCTTAAGATACATATTTAATAAAGAGAACAATAATAATAAGTATTTAATTTCAGACAACTTATGGTACACCCACGCCTTACTAAAGTTACTCAGTAATAAGAAGACCATTATTTCTCTAATTTACGGTTAAAGACATTTATTTATTTAAAGAATCTACAAAATACGCTTACAGAGCAAATACAATGTACAGAAGCCTGTACAACCACCTACGCAAAACTGTCAAATATCTTCAATAAATTTTCAATCATAGGCCTGAAACATAAAGTTCAAAGTCTATTGAGGAAATTTGATAGTTTGTGGTAGTCTGACGTGCTGGCGTATGTACATTAAAAGTTAGATTAATTAACAATAACACCGACTAGCATTTAATAAAAATATAAATTACAACATCTAAAGAATAGATGGGGCAAAGACCAGGCTTTGTCATGCTCTAGGAGAGGCCTATGCCCAGCAGTGGACTGGCTGATAATAGCATGGCTTTTTCTTGAGCTTTAATTTAGCATTAAAAGGTTTTTTACTTTTTCAATTTTTTTTCTAAATTAACATTTGTTAAAAGTATCATATTAAATAAAATTTTCATCTTTAATATTTTTTTTAAATAAAAACAATTGAAAGATAGTTAGATAGATAACACCATTATTCGGACACTATGGACACACATAATATATGTCGGCGACATGGCGCTAGCATCGCCTAGAAACGACAAGTATAGCCTATACTTGAGTGTGGTCTGCGCAGCCTAAATAATTTAATTGTGATGTTAAAATAACATTCAAGTGTCAAGATGAACTGTTTTATCGACGAATCCGAGTTTGCTCGACCGTCCTACCTACGAACCAAACCTCCCCGCTGACATATACAATTATAAAAAAAACAATAATTACACTAAAAACAAACACAATTTCATAACACAACTATTAAAAAATACAAAAATGTGTGTGTGCATCTCAAAAGGGTCGTTGCTCAGCGTGGTATTCATTCGCATAGCAAGTGAATCGCTGATTTTCAGCAACAACTAGGAGTGACCATGAGGACGGTGCCCATAACAATTATCAATAAAATAAAGTGCCCATGAGCGAAGCCTTGACCGTGTAGTAAAAAGACAGAATATTTTTTAATAATATAAGCGGTGTAATGTATATTATCTTTATAATTGACATTAAAATTAGATAAGGATATACCTAATAATATATAAGTAAAATGCAAAGTAAAATAAAATAAAAAATATAATAAGTGTGCTACCTAGTTCGCTTTTGTTGTCGCCACCTACAAAAATCGCTTAGGAATACCGAATTTCTGTTCGACGAGCAGATGAGATTTATGTTGCTGTGAAAGACTGCTTAGTTGCCATTTAAATACTGTTAATTTATACCTAACGTTAAAAACTAAGCCTCATGAAGTTTTAATTTAATAATACGTATATTATTTAATTATAATGAAATTACTGGTAGCAATAATGCCTTTCGTGTGTGCACAGCGCACGTGCAAGGCCGCGGGGTCGCCGACCGACTCCTGCGCAGCCTCCGCCCGGAACCGAGAAAAGCGACAAAAATCTAATGTTTTTGCATCAAATAAACCCATAAAAGTTATCTTTTGACCTTAAGGCCTTACACATAAAATAAATTATTATAAATAAAAATGTGTTTATTCAAGAAATCGTGATTACAATTTTTATGCCGAGACCTATGGCCCTGATATGGCCCTTAATTCAAAATGAACTTGTTAGAGATTTTTGTTGTATAGGTACGTAGTTTACTCATGAATGGAGAAATTAAGTTATATGAATTCAAACACATTCAAAATATAATGATAGCTCTTATCATAACTAAAGGCATGTACGTATATTCATTATAATTAGTTTAAGTACCTACTTATCTATTAATGTTATGGTCGATATTAGTCCCGCAGACATTCTTTTCCAACTACAGCTAGGGTTGGCTGGAAGAGATCTCTTTTAGATATAAGCTCAGATAATATACAGACGCCTGCACTTCAACCTATCCAAAACTGTCAAATTTATTCAAAGTCTATTGAGGAAATTTACAGTTTGTGGTAGGTTGATGTGCAGGCGTGTGTACAATAATGGATTTAACATTTTTGGGATGTATGTGCAGTTAGCTGACCAATACATGTTTGTATTTTTACACTATTACCTCTTTCGTTGTTTCTCCTTCTTCATGTGCCATCTTCTACCGGAGGTCGGCTATAATTTTGGCCACTTGGGCCACTCAGGCTTATATTGGGGCTCGGAAAAGTTTTGAAGCACTCAGATTGTACCACTCGGCGAGATTCTGTAGCCATTGCACTTTTGGTCTTCGTGCTTGTATTTTTCCTTGCATTATGAACTGTAGATAGTATTTAATTTCGTTAATTAGGCGACACTAAACCTAGTGTGACTTTCCTAGTGAAGTTTCCTAGTGAAGAATCATTGTCAACAGACATTTATTTTTGACGACCTTCGTAGTAACGGCTCGCACGCCGGTTTCTGGTGTTGCCATCTCCGAGGTCCCGGGTTCGATTCCCGGTCGGGTCAATGTAGAAAAATTAACTTTTTCTATATTTTCTCGGGTTTGAGTGGTTGTGATGATACCGTCGTTGTTTTCGATTTCTATTACACAAGTGCATTTGGAATCAGAGCAATGTAAGTGAAGTGGCCTAATATTTATATTAAAAAGAAAACATTATTTATTCAACACAGCATGTCTTTAAAACGGACAATAATTAATTATAAATAACACGCAACTCAATATAAGTATATAAACAAAAAACGCTTGTTCACCGTTTCGTTTGAAACCGACTTACCAGTATACCAATATGAATGGGCAGAGACCGCTGATCGGACGAATAACTCGACACTTCCACACACAATGGTGCCGAAACAATTGCACCTTTCGCGGTATTCCATGTAGGTTTGTCGCGGTATTTTTTTAATTGTAAAAATGGAGTTGAGACCACCCACCAGCGGAAATGAGAATGTTGACATGGAAAAAGTAAACAATGATTTTAAAGGAAGTTTGAAAGTGGCGCCAGTGACCGAAAAGTTAAGGGGAAATCGATTATCTTGATATGGGCATGTCATGAGAGGGATGAATATTATAATGCTGATGGCTGGGGGGGGGGGGGAGAGGGCGCGGCCAAAGAAAAAATTGATGACGTTTTTTCAATTATATCACAATTTATTTCTAGAAACAATTGAATATTAATGTCTGAATACAATAGCTCAATATATACAACACCGGATGATATCGTCCTAAAAACAATATAGGTGGTAGGTAGGTACTAGGAACCTCGTTTGCCTTATATGATTCAGTTAATTATTATCGTAATTTTCAATGCCAAATCGTGAAAAAGCGAACAAAGGTTCAGGTGTGTGACCGATGATATCAATGTGAGTGACTGCACAGGTGACGACTGACAGAGGAGTGGAAGGAACGGACATTTTGCGCCGACCCCAAGCAACATGGGACCAGGGTAGGAAGATGAAGAACGCGCACGTTAGCGTTCGAGAAGACGCTGGCAGGTGTTTGTTTGTTGGGCGTTACTTAGGCTTTAGGCTTAAATGTGACGTAATAAGGCTAAGCGAAATAAAACTTCACCTGGCATTGCCTCGGCGGCCGAGTGGCAAGGCAATCAGCTCGATACCCGGAGGTCTCAGGTTCAATTCCCAGGTCGGGCAAAGTGTGTGTTCGGATTTTTCGTTGGATAGCCCGGGTTTGTTTGCTTGGTAAGCGTGGTTTGCCGATCAATTGTAGGGACCCGATCCGATCCGAACCCCCGATCCGATCCGAACCCTTCGGAGAATCTAGTAGGGCACGGGGACGCGCACTAGTGCGCGATGCCGTTCCCTCTAGATAACCTCCGAAGGTGATTCGTTTCACACGGCTTGAGGGGCCCTTTACGTTCCTCGCCGCCCCCAAAAAAGCCCGGTGAAGCTGAAAATACCGTAGCGGCAATCAGCAATCTCTCTCAAAAAAAAAGGGATGACTTTATTTATTTAGTTACCTACTTTAATTCAATGATGAAGGCCTTTGCCCAGCAGTGGGACAGTTATAGACGATTTACGTTTACTTACTAGCTTTTCGTCACCTACCTCTAAATATCGCGACAGTCGTTAGACCTTAACCAAATTTTTTTTTGTTTATAAATAAAAAGAAACCCGAAACACACTTTGAACTGGCCAGACGGGAATTGAACCCAGAACCTCTGAATATCGGACCGGGCGCTTTGCCACTCGACTACTGAGACCCTTACAATCAATTGAACTAGGTTTTTATATCGCTGCCATTTGGTGTTAAGACTAAAATCTAGATCTAGTCTACGCTAGATATCTACACTAAATTAAAAAAAAATAGCGTACCTAACCCGTATTCCACGGAGCGTGAAGTGACCAGCGACGGGCCAGTAAGTCGGCGTTTCTACAGGGTGTTACATAACCGCGGCACGAGGGAACAGACAAGTAGACCGGAACGCGACGCTGTATACAGGCTGTTGCATTCGGGCCCAATTGGTGGTGCACGTGGTTCTTTATTTTAATTAGTTTATTGTAATAAAAATAATAAATTTATTTTTATTTATTTAAGTAATTTTGAAAATTGACTTTTGAAATTTTTGATTTTTGGTTGCGTTTAAAATATAATGTTAGTGAGTGAGTTCAGATTAAATATTTTTGAGATACGTCATTGATTACTTAAACAATCTCTATCACATTTTTATTTGATATTCTACTATTAAAAAAAGATAATTGATGAACACTATTATTCATAATATAATACAAAATTAGGTTACAGTTTGCAGTATTGTATACTACTAGCCATTAAATATTATCTGTGCCATTAGTTGTAGTATTAAGTTATTAATAAAGCACATTATTAGATATTTTAATATTTTAAAACCTATTTGCATTTTCTACAAAATTGAAATCTGTATTAGTAATAAAAATGGAATTGTAATATTTTATAACCCATTTATTGAATGTGACGACAAAAAACGATCCGCCATTCTACAAAATGTTTCCGGAAGAGCGTGAACAATGTTGCCATCACAATAAAATATTTAATAGAAAGCATTACATTGCCAGTACAATGAAAACTTGTGCTAACGAACACATCATAACAACTTTTCATACATAAAGTTTAATTAAATATTATTTAAACAAAATCACAAATACTTTCAAAATTAGATTTAAAACAAAACTAAGACAATTATCTCCACTATCACATCAAAAAACACTATGTCATAAAAATAAAAAAAAAACAAAAAAAAGAGTTTATCATTAGGTACGACATTAAAAAAAAACACCCCGTATGTGGAACCATTCAAAATTGCAACTTGTTTTACGCAACGCAAAACGAGAAGAATCAAAATGGGTTTAATCACTTCCCAAGTGTTATGTCAGTGGCACACATTTATAACTAGAGATGAACCGAATAATGTCGTTTATATAGCCTTTAGAAGCCAATTAGTCAATAATTTAGTGACTTACCGTAGGCCCGTATCCACCAGAGTGTATGATGTCCAAGAATATTGTATGGCGTAATTGAAAGACACTTTTGTAGGCGCAGCTCTATTGTCAATCATCATCATCATCATCACCATCAGCTATTTTTTTATGTCCCCACTGCTGGGGCACGAGCCTTCCCTATGGATGGATAGGGAGAACGGGCTATAAACCACCACGCGGGCCCAGTGCGGATTGGTGGTTGTTAACGACTGCTAATGCAGCCGGGACCGACAGCGTTACGTGCCTTCCGAAGCACGGAGGAGCTCGAGATGATACAGTTTTGGTTACCCATACGATGACCGGCCTTTACGAAAGCTGCTTAACTCAGCACTCAGCTCTCATTAGCTCAGCACCTGGAGACCGGGCGCGTTAACCACTGCGCCATCGAGCTTCGCCGCCTTTCTTCTACTGTCGTTTATTTGTACATAAATCTATCTAAAAATAATATGAGACAACATCACATACATTGTCCCGATCCCATGGTAAGTAGCTAAAGCACTCGTTTCATGGAAATCAGGTACAACGACGGTACCACAACCACCCAGACTCGATACAATACCGAAAAGTTCGTTTTCGACATTGACCCGACCGGGACTAGAACCCGGGACGTAAGAGTTAGTGCCGCCTAAAGTCCGGCGGCAAGCCACTCAGCTACGAAGGTTGTCAAAGCTATCTACTCTCTATCTATTGCAGCCCTTGCAGCGTCCGTCTTCGGACCTCGGCCTCCTCTCTGCTTCTCCGCCTTGACGGTCTGCTGCCACACGCATCCAGTTGGTGCCGGCTTGCAGCCAGATATACGGATACCGGATAAACTTGCCGTCCCAACTTTCGGGCTTCATACACCAGGTGTCTAGTTCTTGGGTAAATGTATAACTTTTTATAATAAACTTCAAAACAAAATGTTGTTGAAATGACCTTCCATGAATTTCAAGCACATGCCAAAAAGACTAATGAGTAAAGGTTAATATAAAGTGAAAGATTATGTTAATGACAAATATGTCTTACCGCCTCTGTGGTCTAGTGGCTAAGACCACCGGTTTAGACCCAGAGGTCCCGGGTTCGATTCCCAGCGGGGGGGGGGGGTACATGTTTGTGTACTTGGTTTGGTTGGTTGTAGGGCTTGTTTGCCCGCCTGGCTAGCTACCACCATCTTATCTAAATATGTCGCCATAAAATCAATGTTTGTAGCATTGTTGTGTTCCGGCAGCTAGAGATAAGATAGCCAGTGTCTCACTAGTTGAGGATCCCGGGTGGAGTGCGCTTCCATCATTGGCGTTATCATCACTTAACATCAGGTGAGATCAAGGCACTGTGCTTACCCGTAAACATAAAAAAAATAAAAAATATGGATATAGTTGTACATACACAACAGTGCAAATTAATGTTATGAATGTGATATCATTATTTGGTTTTTTTTAATAAACTTGTATTGTAATACAGGTTAAAGAAGAAACAGCCCTTGCCGATTTTCTTGCGGCTTCTTCTCGGTACAAGGTCCACCGTAGGGCTTACGAATTCATGGCTTTGAATTAACGTTCAAAAACACTTGTAAAAGTTCATTATGATTTAAAAAAAATGAATTTTGAATTTAATCATCCATCCAAGAGATTTGTTTGGTCGACCTTTGCCGCGGGTTAACGCGGGGTCGCCATTCTAGCGATCTTCTCTTCCACCGGCTGTGGTTCATTCTGGCAAGGTGTCATGCCCACCTCCACTTTCTGCGCTCTATTTCAAATTCAAATTCAAATTCAAAATCATTTATTATTTATTAACATATTACGAGTATTTTATACTAACGTTTCGAACCCTAATTTTAGAACCAAGTGTAATGTTAAGTATTGGTATGTATAAAGGAGGCATTATTTGTTATACCGGACTCTTGAAACTTCTCATTTAAAATAAAAAAAATATAATAAAATTTTATTGCACAGTAGTAACACTTTTGAAACATACAAACATACATTATAAACAAAAAGTAACAATGCAGTCACAAAGTGCAGTAATATTATATTTAGATAAAGGTCCCCAAACTCGGCTTAGCCTGTATCTTGGCGAACCATATATACATTGTTAAATTGACTGCACCGGATAGTATTCAATTAAGATAACAAAAATTATAATTGAAGATGATGAATTATAATTGATATGATTGAGATACTAATCATCAACGTAGGATATCTTCCGTGGAGGCATAATCCAGTGATAATAGCCAGGTTGTCAGAATCTTTTTTGCCCTGTAAACAGAACAAGATACACACACTGCAAAACCGTACAACCGCATTGTAGACTCGCGCTATAATAAAGTCGCCAAATCTTTCAGCAAATGCCGAGTTTATAGTCGGGGTCGGTAATGTAAATACTCTCATTTGTATATGTATTAAGTTAAATGTTGTATGATTTGGTTCCCGATCCGATCCGAACCCTTCGGAGAATCTAGTAGGGCACGGGGACGCGCACTAGTGCGCGATGCCGTTCCCTCTAGATAACCTCTGAAGGTGATTCGTTTCACACGGCTTGAGGGACCCTTTACGTTCCTCGCCGCCCCCAAAAAAGCCCGGTGAAGCTGAAAATGCCGCAGCGGCAATCAGCAATCTCTCTAAAAAAAAAAAAAATGATTTGGTAAAGACATGCTTTTTTTTTGTAAATGTCGTTATTTCTTTTAAAGCTGTGGAGTTTCTTGCGCCAAATCTTTTCCACAGCTAAAAGAATAGACGTCCTGAACGAGTAGTAGGTAAAAAATTTATGAACCATTCAAAGCACTTTACTTAAGTTTATTTGAATAAAACATTTTGTCTTTGACTTTGTATTTCATAGAACATAAACTACAAATAAAAAACTGCTCTTGTGCTCTCTAAAATTATATAATTAAACAAATATTTGCATGCTCAATTACAATAAGTAGACCAACACCATACCATGTACCCCAAATTGAAGCAAATAAAAATATTTCATTTCATTCAATTTTATTGTATAAACTACTGAATCAAGTTACGATTTCGAAAAACCAAGAAAATCTGCCAAGAATCTCAGACTTTTTACGTGAATGAAGAATAATAAAAAAAAAGCTAGCCCTGCCACGCATGTGCAATAATATTAGATACGAGAAGTTCGTTCAACCGTTTTTGCAAGCGATGCACCATTATCAGTCATTGCAATTTTTATCGTTCACTGATCTTGGTTAGCCATTTTTTTCCCTGAAAACTGCATAGATAATGCGCAGAATGATATCACGCCGTTTGGTAAATATATAGCAACGACATTGATAACGATAAAACGTACGTATAGGTAACCTAATAAGTATACATGGTTTATTTACTTACGTATCAGAACTATCAAATCACTTCAGGGGGGCCATTTCTGAATCTCATCGGTGATCTTAAAATCAAAAGTGACATGAAATACAATATGAAACATCATAACTTTTGTATTACTTCATCACCAGCTCATGTTATGTTCCCACTGCTGGGGCACGAGCCTTCCCTATGGATGGATAGGGAGAACGGGCCATAAACCACCACGCGGGCCCAGTGCGGTGCGGTGGTTGTTAACGACTGCTAAATGCAGCCGGGACCAGCGGCTTTACGTGCCTTCCGAAGCACGAAGGAGCTCGAGATGATACATTTTTGGTCACCCATCCGATGATCGCACTTGCGAAAGTTGATTAGCCGTAGCAATCGCAGACGCGTTAACCACTACAAATACCTATAAATAATGGAAGAAATTTCGTAAGCATGTTTTGTTTCAATAAAAATAAATAAATAAATAAAATATAACAGTTTTTATATAGATTGTTTAAAATATAGCATTTAAACAACAACGCAACTCACTCTGTACATAATTAATTACCAAAGTTCGGTAGGAACTTGCTAGCGACATCTAGCGTCGAGTAGAAAAACTATAATATTTTGCCATTTGGTTGCATCATGGTAGTTTTGCTTCTATACGATAGGTGGAGGTAGTTGCGTTCAATTAAATTTTAAAACGTAAATAAAAATAGGTTAACTTAGAGCTTACATTTTGAATTTATTGTATTTAATAAAACGTAATGAATGCTGTGATTTCTAGTACATTGAAAAAAAGCGTTGAATAACACTGCATTTTTATTTAACATGAAATGTGTTTTTTTTGTTAGGAGTATTATGAGATACTTCCTACCTAGGATGAGTAACAACTATGATTAAAATCATAATTTTTCATCATCGTCAGTTTGGAGGTGCCCACTGCAATTTGACTATAAACAGGCCTCCTTTCTTGTAATAAAAAAGCAACAACTTAATACACAACATAAAACAACATTTTAATAAATTACCACAAATTGTAAAATATACTAGTTTTTTGTTGTAACTATTATATTTTGTATGTTGATTGTGGTGTAAAATAAAAGTTAATTACTTACTTAATTAGCTATAGATAAAAGATGTTTTCTAAATAAAAAAAATAAAGAAAACTGAGATGAGATGTACACACGCTTGCACATCAACCTATTTTAAACTGTCAAAATTCTTCAAAACACTTTCAACCATATACCTTACGAATAAAGTTTATAGTCTATTGAGAAAATTTGTCATTTTGTGGTAGCCTGATGTGCAGGCGTGTGTACTACCTTGTGATCTAATTTATTTCACTAAACGTCAGAATTACTGAAAAAAAAAAAACAATGAAACATGGTCAAGGTCAAAGCAGTTTGAAAATTAACAAATCAAAAAAAAGTTACATATTAGAAAATATTCAAGCAAAAAGACATTGTTTCCGCCCGGGATCGAACCGGGGGCCTTCTGCGTGTTAGGCAGATGTGATAACCGCTACACCACGGAAACCGATGAAAAGGATGCTGAAAATAAGAAACACTTATATAAGTATGTAAAATGCTTGATCGTCGCGTCGTCGTCGTCGTCGGTCGTGTTTCGTGTTAAAACTGTGCCAATTTTTTTTATTGACGTAGTAAAACTAAAATCGTAATGTAGGTACTTATTATTTTTTAATTTAAGTAGGTGTTTTGTGAGAAAAACAGTGTGCTAAAATACTTGAGGGTAACAATCAAATATTACCTTACGTAAGTGAAAATAATTATTATTATTATTTATTATTAATGATATTATTTATTTAGTTAAAATTTCGGTGAGCTTAAAAATGATCGGGGTACCTACCAACTACTACGCAGGTACCTACATAGGCTATGGTGCGTGGAGCTTATACGAGACTCAATCGCTCGCTATCATCTAAGTTTTGTCGTACCTAACATTATGGCCCCCTTACACGGGCACTCCACACTTTATCATAATATTGGCCCCTGTTCAAGGGCACTCCAATCCATATTTCTTTATTTTTGAGAGGGTTTGCTGATTGCCATTGGGAAATTTCAGTTTCAAGCCGTGTGAAACGAAGTACCGTCAGAGGTTTTCTAGAGGGAACGGCATCACGCCCTACTAGATTCTGCGAGGGGTACGGATCGGATCGGAGCCAATCCACCCCTTTTCCCTACACTCCAAATTAGAAATGGAGTTTCCATTTCTAATTTGGAGTGTGGATAATACCTAAATATATCTTTACCTAACCAATCCTGGCTGCGTGATAATAGATTGACCAATTTGTGTTACTCTGTATCGAGAAATTATATCGAGTATTGTGCGGTTCACATGTCATGCATGACAATCCATATATTCTGTGATTCTCCACCGGAACTAAACTTTACGTGAGAAAATCTCAGAACAATACCATCAGTGTTAGAAGCATCGTTGTGCGCTTTCCTTCTGTAACAAGTGAGATAAAAATCAAGGCTTACCCATAAGAAAAATAAAAAAAAATTAAATCCCGTATTTTATTTCATTATCATTTCATTTTATTTCACTGCGGACTGTTCCACTCGCTCTAGATTAATGATTTGTGTTCCGTATCTCCGTACTGCGCTTTGAACCCTACTGGCCTCAGTGGGGCATAAACAATGACCAACAAGGTCCCCAATTACAAACAATTTATTGGTCATTTGCTAATCGATGCGCGTACAATTTGTACACACGCCCGCACTCAACCTGCCACAAACTGTTAAATTTCCTCAATAGACTTTGAGCTTTAATTCTAAGTGATATGGTTAAAAAAGTATTGAAGAAATTTTACAGTTTTGGATAGGTTTAAGTGTAGTCGTGTGTAGAAGCGATGCCATTAATGTTTCGTTACTCGCTAGCCAGTATAAGTAACGACAATGTATGCACTAGGGACTATAAATAAAAAGTCTTTCAAAAGATATTTTTTTTAAGCTGGCTTGCGTCGTAGATACATCACACATTCACAAAGTACTTGAAAATTTCAACGAGTCTCGGGTCTAGCGGTTAGAGCATTGGACCGGTTATCCAAAGGTCCCGGGTTTGATTCCCACTCGAGCTTCATGAGACTGGATGGTTTTTCACGCCCACGACCCGTTTAAACCGAGCCAAGGTCCGAGCCTTTAGAGACGCCCTCGTGTTGTCCCGCTCCCCGATTCGATCCGAACCCCTCGGAGAATCTAGTATGGTATGGGGTCACGCTCCCTCTAGAAAACCACTGGCTGTGCTTCCTGTCAGATGACTTGAGGAGCCCTTAAAGTGTCTCGCCGCCCCAAAGAAGCCCGGAGGAGCTGAAATTGCCTAGGGGCAATCAGAAGACTCTCTCAAAAAAAATGGCTATAAAAAAAACTGTTTAATTACATTGAGAATGCAAAAATTCAAATAATAAAAATAAGTATTTTTAGGCTTATAAAAAAGACTAGACTAATTTTGAAGCAATCGACTGGAATAATCGCAGAACCGTGCGCGTTCACCACTGCGCCATCGAACAACGTTTATCACAACTATAGTTTGAATAGGTTTTTATTACATTGGGTGCACTATACAGTAGTAGTAGATACAGGAGTAGTAGACATAGACAGCCCGCCAGCATTCGTGAGAGCCCATCAGTAGCATCTTTTAAACACAAATTGAAAGAGCACTACCTCTCAACTTGAGCAGTAATCAGTAACATCATAATAGTTATAAAGTCAGCTGATAATATGTATATATTATATATGTGTATAGGTAGGTACGTACGTAATGTGTATGTAACTTTGAAAGCCAAAGGCGCCTATTCAATGTCAACAACTACCGTCATTAACATCTGATCATAATATTTTTACAAATACTAAATATCAGTTAAGAAGTAGGCAAGCTATTTATAAAATGTTTTTGTTTTGCTTATATAATTTTAACGCAAATTTTGTTGCGAAACAAATACAAAAACACAAATGTTGAAAAAACTTTCACGAGCCGGATTTGAACCTGCACCCTTCTGACATACCGGGTCAGGTGCTCTTCCAATTGAGCTATCGTGGTTCAAACCAGCCCAGCATGGAAGTTTTTTTAACATTTGTGTTTTTGTAATTTGTTTCGCAACAAAATTTGCGTTAAAATTATATAAACAAAACAAAAACACCTATTTATTTGTTTATGTTATGGTCAATAATTGGTCCCGCAGACTTTCTTTTCCAACTACAGCTAGGGTTGGCTGGAAGAGATCTCTTTTAGAGATAAGCTCACCCATGTATATGTTTTTTATAATGTAATTTATTCTGTAATTTCTATGTACAATAAAGGATTTATAATAAATAGCCTTTAACTGTCCCACAGCTGGGCAACGGCCTCCATCATTGACATCACTACAATTTATGGCTTAATCGCCACGCTTGCCAAATGCGGGTTGGTGATCACAAGCCCGGGCTATACATCGAAAAATCCGAAACACACTTTGCCCAACCTGGCATTCTAGCATACAATATTATATTATACAACTATTATGCAAAGTAGTGTCGTAAAAAAACTTTTATACGCTTGTCATTCATGCATCGTGAGACATTGACAGATAAAATGCGCATGAGCAGAGTAATCGATGAACCGAAGAGCGGCGATCAATCAATATGTCGGTGGTGGCGATCTTTTTTGCTATTGTGAATTACTCTTCCAAAGTGCTGCACTGTAAATGAGTTTATTTGAAAAAGTTATTTTAATTTTGAATGGCAAAAACTTTAGCGTGGTTAATAACTGTCAATGTGAAGTGATTTATTAATATACTTATTTAATTAATGCACGGCAAAATATAACAAAACATTGAACCTTTTCAAACGTTGGGTAAAGTAGTGTGTGTAATTTATTATACAGTACCTCATCATCATCATCATCTCAGCCAAAAGACGTCCACTGCTGGGCAAAGGCTCCCCCAAGGATCTCCACAACGACTGGCTTTGTGCTACTCGCATCCAGCGGTTTCCCGCGACCTTCACCAGATCGTCGGTCCACCTTGTTGGGAGGCCTGCCCACGCTGCGCTTTCCGGTATGCGGTCGTCACTCAAAGACTATTCTGCCCTAGCGGCCATCAGTCCTGCGAGCTATGTGCCCTGCCCACTGCCACTTGAGCTTAGCAACTCTTCGGACTATGTCGGTTGCCTTTGTTATTATGCGGATCTCCTCATTTCTGATTCGATCACACAGAGAAACCCCGAGCATAGCCCTCTCCATTGCTCTTTGAGTGACCTTGAGCCCTTTGGTAAGGCCAATAGTGAGCGACCTCGGCTCAGTCCCGTATGTCATCGCTAAAAACACACACTGGTCAAAGACTTTTGTCTTGAGACACTGCGGTATATCGGACGAAAAGATATTTCGTAGCTTACCGAACGCTGCCCAGCCTAATTGGATTCGATACAGTACCTATCTATGATCAAACAAGTGTCCGGCAGTCTGTTGACCTACTAAGACAACTCTTACAAAGCAAGCTATAAATCAAACCAAACAATATCCTTGAGGCAAAGGATGATTTAGTACCTTCAGAGAGGACCTGATGGAGCTCGTGGGACAAACATCGCTTAAAATGGGGTTAGCTAATACTGGGATGTGGATTTTGAACTATGGTTACAATAATTTTTACTAAAATTTGCTGCCCAACTAGCATTTTTTTGCTAACAAAAATACGAATACTTTGCTAACCGTTAACATCACATCACCCAGCCCAAACCTCTGGAACTGGAATTTAATAGACGGGTCTTTCAAAACGTAGATAGAGATAAAATATTTTTTCCGAAATTTCCTCACTATTGCGAGATACGCGTTTTCACGCGGACGTAGTCTCTAGTACTCCCTAAAACCTAGCTAGATAGTAGACTATCGTTATTTTATCCTATTGCATACGACCCGTAAAATATAGCTATATAGTAAAATTTAAAAAAAACTACGATATATTGCTACTGGCACATAGCTAAATCGAGGCTAAATCGAATGTAGCCTGGTGGTCATTAAACACTCAGGAGATCCACAGGCAAATATTTAATCAGATAAAATTTTATAAATAAGCAGAAAAAGAACCTGTTTATTGGTACAGGTTATTTCACAATTACATTTTAAACAATAATAGTTGCACAATTATGACAAAACAATGTTATTTACTGAAGAATTTTGAGAGACTGACCGTATTAAAATTTAATAAATTTCCATGACAATGACATGACATTCAAAATATTCTTTTTCAGAACCGTACATGTAAATTTGACATATAGTTTTTAAAACTACCAAGGAGGCTATAAAATGCCTAGCATAAAAATATAACGTAATTGCAACGACAACGTTACAAAGCTAACGAGTTCAAACCTATCAAAACATTCTGACATGTTGTAACATTTTGTAATTTGCTTATTTATGCTTTATACGTTGAGCTGCTAGGCACCTCCAGTTCCAGGGGTAAGAGGAATTAAATAAGAGATAAATCTGGAGTAACCAAATTTATTTCGCTCAGGTGTGGGTTACGTCGGTCGCTGTAGTCAGATCCGTATTTTTTTGTTTTAATTTTAATGTTAATTCGCGAAATTAAAACAATAGACAAACTACTTACGGTGCCCGCCCGCGACCGACTTTCTGTAGGACCGACAATTGGACCGATTTTCTCGCCGAGGTTGTATCATCGATTTTGTGACCGACTTTTCGTAGGACGTGTGCGTTGCTACATAGAATTCAGTACGTTTAATTTTCACCGACAATAAAATCGGTCACCTATTATCGGATGTGGGCGGGCGCGTTTATATACTTTATGTAGGTAATGTTATTTAAATATTTAAATTCTGATGTTCTTTAACCTACCTACATTAGTTATTGTATCAAATTCGGTCACATGATCAGTTTCAATGAAAACATTAATTCATCGTTACCAATTCCGGCTTCTAATTGTGTTTAATTAATGCATGAACAAAAAAAATACGGTTTGCGCTGTAGGTATTATTATCTCATGGTGAGTACGAAAACATTGGAGACAAACTCGTTCGTCGCGTCTAGCAGTTCGCGATTACGCATGATAAGCCATTCACAATGTCAAATTATTTGGGAGCCATGATACATTTTCATACATACATGCACATACGTACTCTCACGTCCTACACCAAAAAGGGGTAGCCAGCACATCAAAATCACCAATTTTGAGTAAACTCGACGCCACATTTAGCTTAATCAAAGTAGGGCTCCGAAGTGGAATAGTTAACATCAGTGATGGGTTGCAGCCGATCGCCTGATGTGCGATCTTGAAACCCTTGTCCTAAGGGACAAGGAACAGCCGTAACAACAACAACAACAACAACAACAACTTATGTATACTTATGGAGAGCAATAAATGATTGAATTGAATTGTATTGAGTTAAGGCGCGTACAGACTATGTAACATGTTATATAACTTGTGTTATATAACACGTCCACATTATGTAACCTTGTTATATAACATTGCAACATAAAACAATAGTGTACACATTAGAATAACAATGTTATATAACAATGTAATATAACCATTGTCGTTCTCGTTCTTCAGTGCTATTCGCAATGTCGTCGCGAGAGGACGTTTTGCTACCTGCGGCAGCTACTGTTGTACTTTTAAATAACAGAAGAAAAACAATGAAACGTAGATGCTGGGATCGTCCTAGTTTATTGACTAAAGAAAAATATTGTGGCGAAACGATGGTGAACAACCTTATTTATGAAAATACACTCTATGGAAAATTACGTGACAACGGGAATATTAACAACTTTTTACGGATGTCCAGCGCAGACATAGAATATTTAATTAATAACGTGGGCCCTAAAATAAAAAAAGAAGACACTGCATTCAGAAATTCCATATCAGTTACAGAACGTTTGGCCATCACATTGCGATTTTTAGCCAGTGGGGATTCATATCAAAGCCTCGAGTATGTATTTGAAGTAACAAAACAGAGTATTTCTTCTATCGTACCAGAATAAACACGAAATAATGGTAAGTATTTCTTTATTAAAAAATGTTTGTCCTTACAAAAAATCAGAATTGCTTATCGAGGTAGGCAAATATAGATAAAAATTATGTATTATTGTCATTGCCTTGTGATTGTTGAATATTTAACAATATATCGTCCAAATCTTCAGAAAACTGTGAAGTATCTGTGTCCGTATGTGGTGAATCTTCTGGGCCAAAACTATTGTGTAGAAAAGAACTTGTATGGTAGCCTCTGTTGAAGCTTGTACTTGCGCTGCCGCTATTTGAACCAAATCTATTGGCACTGCCGCTGTATGAAACAATTGTATTTGCGCCGCCGCTGTATAAACTCATTTCAGCTTGGAATATAATATTGTGAATTTGGTTTTGCACTGTAGAAATTTTAAATGGATCCTGTAAATTGCGCAATCTACAAGCAATATACTCCCCAAAAACAGTAAAATTATCTCGTGATTTGCGCTCAGTTTGCAACTCTTTCATTATGCCGTATGCTTCTTTCTGAGCATCCAAATCATCGAAAGCTTCTTCTTCTTCTGAGCTTTCAAACTATCGAAAGTTTTTTTCTTTTTCTTTTTTGGAGAAGTACGGATTACTTGGGGGTTGTCCTGAAACAAAAAAAAAAACAGTTTGCTATCTTTTCCAGATGCCAAGAACGCCTGAAGAGTGGAATGTCATCTCAGACGACTTTTATAAATTATGGCAATTTCCACATTGTATTGGTTGTATGGATGGAAAGCATGTCATGATACAATCACCTGCCAATTCAGGAAGTGAATTTTACAACTATAAAGAGTTTTTTAGTATTGTACTATTAGCGCTTGTTGATGCACAATATCGTTTTATGTTTGTTAACTCAGGAAGTCAAGGCCACATATCTGATGGAGGTGTGTTTTCCAATTCAACACTAAAAATCATGTTAGAAAATGATTCCCTTAATCTACCTGCTGAGCGTCCACTTCCTGGAAGAATCTTACCTACACCCTACTTTTTTTTTGTCAGATGACGCATTCCCATTAAATAAAAACATTATAAAACCATATCCAGGACTTCATAATAAAGGCTCTAAAGAACGAGTTTTCAATTATCGACTTAGTCGTACAAGAAGGGTTGTAGAAAACGTTTTTGGGATTATGTCCTCTAAATTCAGACTGTTAAGAAAACCTCTTCTCTTGAATCCTACAAAATCATCTGACATAATACTTGCATGCACGTACTTACATAATTTTTTAATAAAGAGTGATTTATCACGATCTTTTTATGTTGGCCACAGTATAGGTTTACAACAAAATAATCTTGACATAGCTACTGTAAATGACCTTATAGCTGTCCAACCTGGGAATGACATAACAGAAGCGGCAAGAGTTCGAAAAGAATTATCTGATTTTTTTTTTAACAAATGTTGGAAGTGTACCCTGGCAAACAAATTACTAAACTATATCGTCGTAATGTCTTACAGTATTTGCCTCGACTAGATTAGAGTTTAAAAAAATAAATAAAGGGTTATAATTTACAGTGTGTGCTTTTCATTTACATAATTCTAAAATTATCATAAAAAGAAATTAATTTATCTCTGAAATACCCGCTTCGTTTGTAGAACGAACCTTATTTTTATCTTTTAAAAATAATAGCAACTCGAATCCAAACCATTTTGTAGTAATTTCTTCTGCACCTGCCCCCGACCTGGGCTTTTTTAATTCTCTTTGGAACTGTCCAATTAAACTTCGCATCTTCTTTTTAACAACACTTTTTCTGTATCAAACATACTAGCCAAATACATCCATCATGCATCATGTTTTTTGTTGCGATCCTTAAAATATTCACTTGTCGAATCCCACAATTCACTTTTTTCTTTAAAGTGCTCAATCAGTAAAGCGGTGTTTTCTTTGTTCCACTCCATTTTAAAAACCACAAAAAATGAACACGTCTATACCCGTCAAAGCCTACTTAAACACTGCCACTGCCCCGCGCAGGCGGTGGTGCCCGCGCGCGCGTAGAGTACACACGTGACTAAGCTATATAAAATGTTTCGCAACAAAAATTTGCGTTAAAATTATATAAACAAAACAAAAACATTTTTTTAAGTTATATAACATTGTTGTATTGTTATGTTATATAGTTGTAGTTGTTGTTATGTTATATAGTCTGTACGCACCTTTAGGTCGAGTCTTTCAAAATGCACGAAAGTTAGGCAGGTAACTACCTACATAACTAAGTAGTTGGTTACTTACATAATATTCACGTCGCAGACCAAACTTTAGGGAAAATAAAGGGAGCCAAATATTTAGAAGAAAACGTTTAAAAAACTATTGCTAGTAAAATTTTACTAGAAAAAGCAACTAGACTCGAGAAACTCGAGTGGGCCGAGGCCTCGGTAGCTCAGCGGTCAGAGCATTGGACCGGTTAGCCAAAGGTCGTGGGTTCGATTCCCACTCGAGCTTAAGGCTAAGGCTATTCGATTTTTTCTAGTAAAATTTTATCATTCGACTATAATAATTAACGTATTGTCAATGTAAAACTCAAAATAATACAAACTATTGCTAGTAATGAAAAAAATACTAGCAACTAAACAATATAATAATTATTTAAAATACTTAAAACTGGACGAACGCATACCTACAGAATATTGACTTATAACATTTTTCTACAGTTGGAATTTACATAATTCCTAATTAATATTTGCAAGCAATCGACCGTGAATAACGTCGTAAGTAAATAAATCACAAAAATGTTTTTGCTTCAAACGCTTGAGAAGTAATCATTGCTTTTTACTAGCACATTGCGCAAATTTACTAAAAACTGTGTTTATTTATTTAGCATCTCCATCAAAACTAATTTGAGTTACATATCATAAATAAAAGGTTTCAGTTATGCATGCTACTTCAATTAAAGAAGATATTCGGGCAGTAGAATCAATAACTGAAGAATTTACAACCAAGAATAATGTATCGTTAAATGAAACCAATGAACAAGAGAAAAATAGGTAACTTAATCTATTAATTAGTTCAGAGCATTACAGATCAGATAATTGAAATCATATCAGAGTACTAATAGCAATTCCTCTAAGGATATTTAAGAAAGTGTTCAGGGAGAGGATTTCACTCGCAAATATCGAAGTTAAACAATGATGAAGGGTAAAACGCTTCGAAAGGTACAAGCTAGTTAGTGTTCTGAAAAAAAACCAGCATAACACTTGAAGCTTCAGGGCTGGCAACACGCATGTGATACCCAGGATACACTTTTTAAAAACATCAATCACAAACATGAGAATTGTCCTGAAATAAATAAAATACAAAATGTTTTTGTTTTGTTTATATAATTTTAACGCAAATTTTGTTACGAAACAAATTACAAAAACACAAATGTTGAAAAAATTACCACGAGCAGGATTTGAACCTGCACCCTTCTGACATACCGGGTCAGGTGCTCTTCCAATTGAGCTATCGTGGTTCTAACCAGCCCGCCGAAATTATTCAACACTTATTTACTTTTTTACTTTGAAAGCCAAAGGCGCCAATTCAATGTTAATGACGGTAGTTAGCACCTGACCCGGTATGTCAGAAGGGTGCAGGTTCAGATCCTGCTCGTGGAAATTTTTTCAACATTTGTGTTTTTGTAAATAAAATACAGTTAAAAATAACATTGCATCGACATTTTCCTATTCATATAGGTAACTGATATGTAGAAATGTCACTTGGAGCAGGTGTGTTTGTGGCCGGCATGCTTGATCACGCCGGGTAGAGGCCGCTGCGCCCCGCTGCGCGTGCGCAGGCGTATGTGTATGCGTCAAACGGTTCTGTACGATAGTGATATGGTATGTTGCTGTAGGGTAATGGCACCATTGTTCGTCAGAAACCATGACCAATAAGGATCAGCAACTGATTTTAGCCTTAAGCGACAATTGAATACAGATCACCTGCTCCCTCGATGTCATCTCGTATAATTTTAATGAAAATCAATGTTATTTTTTAACGACGAAAACTGTATCAAACGCTGGGTTTAAAGTAAAAACACTGGTGCCTACTACCCTATAATCATCATCATCATCAGCCCACTTCCGCCCACTGCAGGGCATAGGCCCCTTCCCTTTATACATATGTTACTAGCGGCTCGTCCCTCTTTCGCATGGGTGGACATTCTTTTTAATATAGCCTATCGACGCTTAAGAACCAAGACTATCTATTTACAAAAGTCAACTTCACAGGAGACGAAAAAAACGTTTTTTTTTCTTAAACAACTGCATTATTTTTAAGTCTAAACATTTACTGGACAGGCATGGGTAATAAGGTGTTTACATGTAGGTATGTCAAGAAAGCTTTATTAGTTTCAAAATTACTGTAGATAGCTGGTATTAGTTAAATTTATTTCGTAACGTAATTTAGGTGGTATTGGTATTTTCTTTTAACTCCTTATTTATTGCGAAGGTAACTGACTAAAGAAAACGATGCGTAAATTAACTATAAAAAGAACTGCATTAAAAAGTAAAAATCACCAAAAGTGTAGGTGGTCTTGGTGTTTAAGCGTCGCTGTTACTCAGCGCTAATGTAGCACTTTAATGATGAAAAATTTTTTTAAATCGGTTCAGTAGTTTTTGAGTTTATTCGTTACAAACATACATACAAAAATACAAAGCTTTCCTCTTTATAATATTAGTATATATAAACATGTTTTTTTAACCGACTTTAAAACCAAGGAAGATGTCAATTCGATGTACATACGCCTGCATATCAACCTATCCAAAACTGTCATATTTCTTTTATAAGTATTCAACCATATGCCATATAAAAAGTTACGCAAAAAGTTCAAAGTTTATTGAGGAAATTCCTGGTAGATGGATGTGCAGGCATGTATACTTAGCCCCTTACAAATAAACAAAGAATAAGATCGGAATAGTTATACCTTCTTTTGTTCCCGTCATTTAAACGTCATTTCAAATTAGAGTAAAAGAAACAAAACACAGAATAACTATTCGAAGCCTATTCTTTGTTTATTTCTAAGACGCATAGAGTACTGAACAGCACTTAAAACTAATAGCTGTAAATTGGTACAAAATGGTGGAACACAAGATGTGATAAATGTAATCAAAACTATGAAATTGTGAGCAATTAATAATCATATTTTTTTATTATTAATAATAGTTCTGATTTATCTAATAAAAAAGATAATCATTTTATAAATCTGGCAACCCTAACAGGATTTGGACACGTGCGTGTTGTTTAGGTCCAAACCTATGTTATCTATCACAAATCAAAGCTTCAATAGCTGATATCAATTAATTTTATAAACGTAGATATATCTTATCAAATTTTTAAACAAAACTAAGCAATATTATTTTCTTATAAGTTCACGCGAACACTACACATTGAACTGAAACCATTCTTACTAATCTACTCGCGTTTATTTCACACATGAATTTAATTTAAGGTTTAATTTGAAGTTTTGAACCCTTTGCAGGGTCCATGGTCACAAGGAGACTGAGGTGTTGTCCCTGTGTTGACTACGGACCCTGCAAACGGTTCCAAACGCCAGGATAGCAATACATATTATTAATTCTCGATCGCATCCAAACGTATATCTGTTTATCATATTAAAAATGTATCTCCATTGACGATCTGACTAATTAGTATATTCCGATTGTAGTATTTATTGATACCAACTAAAGCCATTTTTATTTCCAGTTGTTATCCGATCTGCCGAGCTGATATTATTGTTTTTGTCATATCGTTACTGGATATATTAGGGTCCCAATAAAAAAGGAGGTGTGTATAATAAACATATATAAATTATAAGATTTAGAACCCCTTTTTTATACTTCATATTTGCTATTTGTAACATCTATGAGGTTAGAATTGTTATTAATAACGTTACCATGTTTTTTGTTGTGTGTGAGTATCTGCTGTTTCGATATTCGATATATCGATGAGGTTCAGCATATCGAAATAAATGATTTTTATTTTGCATTGCAAACTAAAAAGTTTTAACACGTAATGTGCACATATTAACGTCGGTACAATTAACATGCTATTGAAGAACAAAATAACTGCAAATAATGCAAAATACTTGGGCATGTATGACACACGCCTGCACCTTAACTCATGTATTGAAGAAATTTGACAGTTTTGGATTGGCAGGTGTCTGTACACACGCCTGCACATCAACCTACCACAAACTGTCAAATTTCCTCAATAGACTTTGAACTTTATGACTTAAAAATATGGTTGAAAATGTAATGAAGAAATTTGACAGTTTTGGATAGGTTGAAGAACATGCGTCTGTACACACGCCTGCACATCAACCTATCCAAAACTGTCAAATATCTCTAATCGATATTGATCTTTATACCCAAACACTAAAATTCAAAATTTATTAAAGTTTAACATTTTTAGGTAGGTTGATCTGCTGCCGTCTGTACATAATTATAGCAAAAGTCATGAATATAATCATTTTCAAAGATCGGTAGCCCTTTTTTTTAAAAAGAGTGCTGTTTTCCTCTGGCGTCTTTTTAAACGTCACTGGGCTTTTAAGGGGGCAGCTGGAAACTTAAAGGGTTCCTCAAGCCGTGTGATTGAAACACCGTCAGAGGCAAAGAAGAAGGCATAGAAAATTCTTGGTGGAAGACAGGTGTAAACAAACTACAGTAAATTTTACATAAGGGTGCGCCGTCCGTAAGTGACAAGTGTCATATATTTTGTTTGAAATGTCGTCGTCCATATTTATTTGATGCCGCGTGGCCATACTAATTTTGTATGGGGAATTTAACGTGTCAATTTGAAAATAATAATTTAAAAAACCACTCGATAAATCGAAAATGTGAGACGGACGATTTGTAGTTAAGACATTGGTGATTGTTTAGACAAAATCAGAGGTACAATCATTTAGATAAACATAAGATATCAACTAAACGCCGCCACTCATTTCTATGATTTTTGCCCAACTTTAAATTATAGTGTAGAAAAAACTATAGTGTGTTATGAATTTATGGATCGGGCTAATTGTAAACACGTTCCCTTTGATACTAAATATATATGTTGTTTATGTAATACGATAGTTTTTCATCATATTATATCAACTTAATCGTGACTACACTTTTGGCTTTTTTTGGTCGGCGCACCCTTATAATGTTATAATCCGACTCAGGTTCCCGGGTTCGATTCATAGAAGAAGGCATATAATGCAAGAATTTTCTTTCTAAAAACAAAGATGGTTGCTAATTACTTGACCATAGACTATTGTCTTTAATATAGACTAATGAGTTTGCTACCAGAAAAGTTGTCTATTGACCTTCTTCTTAAAAAGGTCCGATCGAACCTGTCGCGCAAGTGATATTGATGCGTGTGGACGCAGGAGTTCCCTTGACTGCTCTTTCATTACAACCTGATCTATTTAAGAACACCCTTTTGTCTCTCATAACGTTGATGAGTTAAGAACTTTTTAACATGGCCGTGTTCTATCATAGCGTATGCGTATGAGCAAGGAGTTTTAATACCTTTAGTACGACGTAACGTCAGGAGGTAGTAGACGTGTGTTTTGATATAAATATTTGCATTCGTTTTAGTACTAAGTAATTTTCATTGAGATAGAGTCGTAATTTGAATGTCTCAATTGTAATCGTGATATTTGAATTGGTTTTACTTTTTTGGTTAATAATAATCGTCGCCTTGATGTTTGTTTTAACGAATATGAGGAAATATTTTTTAAATAAAATTGTGAGTTAATAAATTATCAATTTGTTTGGTTGCCGTTACATTATTTGAGTGCGAAAACAAACATAGTGCTAGTGATGTGACATATAAGAATGTAGTGTTTTTGTATTACAAAAAAATGTAACGAGAGTTAACTTAAATAAAACATGAAAACTATGTATGTTAAAAAGACTTTAGTGCACATATTTTTGAGCTAATTATGGGCTCGTGGACCAAAGAGCTGGATGAGGCTGCTCTACTGGCCACCAAGGCGGGAAACTGGCACGTCGTGTTATTCTACCTTCTCTGTGGACTGGCAGCTATACCGACCTCCTTTCTAGTGTTCTCACAGGTAAAAACATAAAACCTTTTTTATTTTATTTTTATTTAAAATATATATTTCAAAAATACAATACGTTTGTAAATGTCACAGTCAAAAACCGTCTGGTTATAGGTATATTTGCGGACTGTTAGCTATATCCACCTTTTTTCTGCTCTTCTGCTCATGTTGCCTTTTACGTAGCTACACATGCCTGCATAGCAGACTACCACAAACTGTCAAATTTCTTCAATAAATTTTCAACCATATGCCATATATATAAAGTTCAAAGTCTCTATACAGGTGTGTGTACATTGGTGAACGTCAATGTAGCCACCCAACTAACTGCAGAGAAATTCGTTGGCTTAGCGGTGGCATGTTCTATGCAACTGGTGTGTGTACACACGCCTGCACATCAACCTAATACAAACTGTCAAATTACCTCAATAGACTTTGAACTTTATGATTGAGGCATATGATTGTCAATGTATTGAAGAAATTTGACAGTTTTAGATATGTTGATGTGCAGGCGTCTGTACATTGGTGTACGTCAATGTAGCCACCCAACTAACTGCAGAGAAATCGTTGGCTTAGCGGTGGCAATGTTCTATGCAACTTCCCAACGCCAGTTGGTCAGCATAGGATTTTAGGTTTTAGTAACAATTGAACACACCTACTTCCTAGCTGTAATCGCGTAAAATATTTCAACAAAAATCTATGGTGTATAATAATTAAGCGACGACAACTGTTTCGAACACTACCTAGTGCAAGCTGCGATAATGCTTTTATACACATTTAGCTTTTGTTTTATAACTATAAAACTGTTTTGTAGTATAGGGGTGTACGTATAAGTCGCAGCATACATATATAGTGCTGAGTGCAAGTTTTATTCATTCAGCAAACTCTCCAAAAAAAGTGCTCAAGTGGCAATAAAAACTCGCATTGGGCCTAGCCTGCTTATTTGCGGTCCTAATTTATATCATCATCACAAGCTTATTTTATGTCCCCACTGTTGGGGTACGAGCTTTCCGTATAGATGGATAGGGAAAACGGGCCATTAAACACTACGCGGGCCAGTGCGGACTGGTGGTTATTAACGGCTGCTAATGCAGTCGGAACCATCGGCTTTACGTGCCTTCCAAAACACAGCACGGACGCTTAATTTATATGACTTTATAAGAAAAATAAACAAATACTCATACTTTTTTTTTTTTGAGAGAGAGATAGCTGATTGCAGCTGCGGCATTTTCAGCTTCACCGGGCTTTTGGGGGCGGCGAGGAACGTAAAGGGTCCCTCAAGCCGTGTGAACCGAATCACCTTCAGAGGTTATCTAGAGGGAACGGCATCGCGCACTAGTGCGCGTCCCCGTGCCCTACTAGATTCTCCGAAGGGTTCGGATCGGATCGGGGAGCGGAGCAACCCGAGGGCGCCTCTAAAGGCACGGACCTCGGCTCGGGTTGACCGGGCCGTGGAGGAGGAGAGAACCGCCCAGGTACATGTCTGTACCTGGTGTAGAGCGAGTGTGAACCGGTTCTTCGTACCCTTGTTCTACGAGTACGGTGTCTTGGGCCTAAACTGGTGTGCATGTTTAGTGTATTCTGTAAATGTGTGCTGTCATTTAGAGGATCGGGCGGGGAATTTACTCATACACTTATCATAACGTATTAATTTACATACCAAAAAAAATACATGATCTACCTTCTCTCGCTCTACTCAATTTGATGTATTCAATTTTAAGGATAACATCTCGCTCACCGAAGCTCAAATGCTCGTGTGTGTGTGGTAAAAAATAAAAATAAACAGAAACAAGAAACGGTGCGCTATTTATACGCCATTCCGTGGTTCATAACACGGGTTCAACGTATCTGAAACCGAAATTGAATTGCTAATCAATCAAGTCGGGCCACAAAACAAGGAGAGTGCAGAAGATAAGTTTCATACTCACGCACTTGAGCAGCGCACAGATAAGACATGCATTTTCCAATGTTTCGACGCTGTAAGGGAGAAAAGAAATGCCCTTGCTGCAATTCTTGCCGGTTTTTCTCAGTATAAGTTTTCCCGCGTGTCTCTTGTCTCCTGTCGGGTCTCCTGTGTAGACTTACTAACCGATGGCATAGTGACATTCATAGGAGTTATTTGTAGCCTAAACTGAATAGGGGCCTTACAAATAAACAAAGAATAAGGTCCGAATAGTTATTCCGTGCTTTGTCTCTACTCTAATTTGAAATGACGTTTACATGACAGGAACAGAACACGGAATAACTACGGGATAGAATTTAGAATGTGAATTTGACCTCTCGCGGACACGGAATCTCGCAACATCTGCGCTCGGTCTGGTTCGAGTAGTTTCAAAATTCCATGTCCGCGATAGGGGTCATGTGTGCATTGCTCGAGCGGTTACTATTAAGCTTACTTTCCGCGCTCTTTTTATTTAGCGTGCGGTCCGTCACTGAAAAACGAATTGAATAGGTACTATCCGTCGTATGTATGACGTACGATTCTAAAATGAAATACACACATGAAAAATGTCAAGGGGTCAAGTACATTTTTATAGCTATAATAATATATAATAACTAGTTGTTGCCCGGGACTTCGTTCGCGAAGACTACAGTAAAAAAAAAAAGTATTCTATAATGCTGGTCTGGGTCATGGTCTGTATATGAGGAAAGTTTCATTAAAATCCATTCAGTAGTTTTCAGGGAAAATTAACTTTCGCTAAGTTCGTCACCTAATTGGCAGATAAAAAGCAAGAACAAGGAAGGTTTTATAAAGTTTTATTGCTAAAATAAAAAAAACATACTAAAGTGTATTTCTACCATTCACACGAACCACACAAGCAAAGCGAACTGGCATGCTTAAAATCAGACAATCCAAATCACTTTGATGAATAGCCGCCCACGTTCTTTCTAACAAGTCAAAAAGTTGGTGTGGGGTGTGCACGGCATCCATACTCGGCAGAGCTCTTCCTTGGAGCATGTCCCATGCATGCTCAATTGGGTCGAGGTCTGGTGATTGTGCAGGCCACTGCACGACGTTGATATGAGAATCAGCTAGAGCTTTAAATTTTTGAAGATTCTTAACGTAAATTTAAATTTAAACTACTTAACATATCATTGCAATAGCTTGTATGATTTTAAACTGCATGTGTGTATTTTTATGCTTTTCTATATGTCTGTATACGCATTTCAATAGGGAATGTGTATGTTTGTGTAATAATCTATACTCGTATAGTCAATAAGTTTTGTAATTTTGTTGCTTGTTACAACTTCAATGTTGTATACGCCTTTTATTGGTACATATAATAAGAATAAGAACCCTATAATGTAATGTAACTGCTTGTGTATAATATATTGTTGGTGTACCTATTAAAAATAATAAAAATAAAAAAACTTGGTGACAAAATCTCAAGCGTTCTTGACGTCCAGAGGTCCTCTAAACTCGAGTGCGTCTTGTGTCCGGCCTCAACGTGATTCATCAGAGAAGCAAATGCAAAGTTTTCTTCCTCCCAATTTCGGTGTTCGCGAGCCCATTGTAAACGGGCCCCTACGATTGTGGGGTGCTATGGGTGGAACCCTGAGCGGCCTTCGGGATCGCAGACGCACTTCGCGTAAACGATTCCAGATGGTTTGGTCGCATATCAGCAAGCCTGAAGCGCTGTGGAGCTGTGTGGCCAACATCATAGCGGTCATGGTACGATTCCGTCGGGCACTATTTTGGATGTACCGGTCTTGTCTTCGAGTGGTGATGCGAGATCGTCCTCCATGTCGCTCGGTCATGCTGCCGGTATACGATAGCGTGTCCAGAGGCGCCTATGATACTCCGTGTAGTGCCAATGGCGGCAGCCACAGTACGTTGCCTGGAACCAGCTTCCACACATTCCAACGGCTCTCAACATCTCTTTCCTTGTCAAATGACGCTGTGCGTCGCTCCATATCGTTGCAAATTTTTTCACTTCCAGTGCCGAAATGGTACTGCTTTTGTAGTTTGTAATTTGTGTTTTGTAATTTGTTTCGCAACATAATTTGCGTTAAAATTATATAAACAAAACAAAAACATTTTATAAATAGCTTGCCTACTTCTTAACTAAAAATATGTGATCAGATGTTAATGACGGTAGATGTTGAAATTGAATTGGCGCCTTTGGCTTTCAAAGTAAAAAAGTAAATGGTGTTGAATAATTTCGGCGGGCTGGTTAGAACCACGATAGCTCAATTGGAAGAGCACCTGACCCGGTATGTCAGAAAGGTGCAGGTTCAAATCCTGCTCGTGGATAATTTTTTCAACATTTGTGTTTTGTAATTTGTTTCGCAACATAATTTGCGTTAAAACTATATAAACAAAACAAAAACATTTTATTTTTAATGTGTGTATGTCATTGTTGACATAGACAGGAGCGTTGCCCGATCGTGTTGCGATATTCTAAGTCAAGCGTGTCTTACGATGCTAGGTCGGCGGATGAGTAACCAAACGAAATATTTGCTTTAAAATAATATAGTGCTTAAAAAATAAAAAAAGTAAATGTATATTTAAACCGCCTCTGTGGTGTTGTGATTATTACCGCCGCTCGCAGATTCAGAGCTGGGACATGTTTGTACTCGGTTTGGTTGGTGGTAGGGTTTGATTAAAGTCTGCCTGTTTAGCTACCACCATCTTATTTGAAGATATCTCCATAGCATGTTAGGAGCATGATTGTTGTGATCCGTCACTTTTAAGTGTTTCGACTTTATCGATCGTCGATTGTTTTTATCAGTAATTTAATTCAACAATATCTATATTTTTTCCGCTCCTTCCTATGACATAGGGTCTTTCAAACGAGGCGTAAAGAGGCACCTTGTAGGCTTGGAGAGTGAATGTGGCTGATGTTGCGTTATTTTCACGCTGCATCAGTTCTTCCAGACTTCTGATGCAGTAGAGACATTTACCAAGCTAACTATATATACATATATTACATAAATATACTAAACTTACATATATATATTTTTTTATACCTCTATTTATTTCCCTAGCTTATCATTCTATGTTTATATTGAGGGCATGTTTATTCTAGAGCACACACTTGTCTTCTTATCACCTATTAGTCACTATCTTATCTTATATTAGGTACCTACTGATATTATAATATTTTGATCATTATCGACAGTATTAATTATAGTTTCGGATCCGGCATACAAAAAGCGCACTTGTTTTATTGTTTACGTTTTATTTATTTATTTATACATTATATTATATATTATTTATTTTATTTATATTTTATTGTTTACGTGCGCATTTACATTAAAACTAAAACTATGAACTTTTAAATCACTACTTTTTTGTTTCTTAGTAATGTTGTATTCGTGAAGTGGTCACTATAACTACGTACAATTTATTTATTTATTGATGCTTGTAACACCGAGATGGTATTTGTGTGTTTCGTGACATGTTTTGTGACAGGGAAAACATTTTCCAACACTATGTGACGCTGTAAAAGAATGAGAGATTTTTTATTTATATATATATATTTAATCAATAATACATATGTACAAACATAATCTTGATGGTGTAACAGAAACCAGAAAGGTTTATTTGTATACTACATTCATCATAATACATATCGAAATTATTTTATATGTTTTTAAACGTAAAGACGAATATAAATCCAGTTGTTACTTAAGTGGGATAGTATAAAATTAATAAGATTTTTTGCACCGCACTTCTTGAAACGGCACAGGCAGCATATTTTTTTTGCTAGCGTCCATCGAACATGGAAATGAAATGCCCTTGCATGGAATTGAAATGTTGACATTCTCCGAGGGTTTCGGATCGGATCGCGAGGTACTCCTAGGGCGTTTAAGGTGACGGTGTTACTCTGTTTTCGTCAACTTACACGGCGTATGTGTAAAGGCCATAAAGCTCTATAAGATATTTATATGTTTTGGAGAGAGTTGGCTGATTGCCTCAGACGGCATTTACAGCTTCACCGGGCTTTTTTTTTACAGTGCGGATCTGAGTGCTATGGATAGCTAACATACATGTATAATGAATCCAGAACAATTACTTGAACTATCATTGTTGTCTAGTTCAGACGACGACGATGATATATGTTATAATATTGTTTAGCATTTGTGTAGTAGCAGCGGCAGTTCTGTAAAAACGGAGGAAAAAAGGAATATTTTGAAAAGAAGAATTTGGATGCAAAATATTAATTATTTCAGGAGAGAATACAGTGAGTTCAAACTATTCAACGAGTTGTCAAATGAAGATTTTCGTACATATTTAAGAATGACAAGACAACATAAAATAAAAACGAGATGTACGTTTGTCTTAAATATACCGTAACTGTGTTTTTTACGATATCGACGTGATCGACGTGACAAAGTCGCGATGATTTTTCTTGTTTAACTGGAGCGACAGTCACGGTGATTGAAAAATAACGACTTTGCTCATGTCTACAGGACTGGCCGCCCCCGAACGAGTAGTGCGAGTAATCGCCCATCGCACAAGAACACCCGCTTACAGCCCAGCGACAAAACTATCGGAACTACAACTCGCTTGTCGCTGCTCGCCAACTCGCTTCTAGTTTCTAGCTCTACTCGCTACTCGCTCATCCCCGGCGGGGGGACACCTGCCGAATGGAGGGCAGTAAATTTTATTAAAAAAAAAACCAAAAATCCAATATATCCAATGATGACAAACAACATATTTTAACAGAACCTAAGTTCCCTAACAAACTATACTTGAATAGCAGTTTTAATACAAAACCCTGCTAAATGATGTGAAACGAGAAATAACGTGTATGAGGACAGCTTCAGTGATGCAAATTCAGTTTTATTGAAGCGACACAGTTGAATGAGATCATTGCATAGAAATTGAGTTTGCGCAATCACGTTTGTAGACTACGACATAGAAAATGACAGTTTAATAAATGTGATGCATGTTCTTTGCCAACAAATGTAATAATCACGACTTTTTCTTGACATAATTCTTCTGGCGTGTCTGGAGCCTAGAATAGAATTTGTCGAAGTATTTTTTATAACATTGAAAATACATTACACTGGTAAACCCTTTAAAATCTTCTAAACAAACAAATAAAGTTGGTGTGTCTGTTTGTAATATTAAAATAGCCGCTTTTTACTAAATGCATTTGGTACGGTACATATACCAGAAAAACATTTTTACAATTTTTGTCTGTTTGCTCCGGCTAATCTGAAACGGCTGGCCCGATTTGGACGGGACTTTCAACGGCAGATAACTGATGTACTAAGGAGTAACTTAGGCTACTTTTTTTTAGAAATTTATTTACTTTTATTAATCTTTATATAATTACATATATAATTTTTTTTAAAACTATTCCGCGAGGATGAAGTCGCGGGCAAGTTTTAAATATATCATAACCGTCGTCATCATATTAGTTAATTAAATTTATTAGTTTCTAGCGTCTCCCTAGGAGCGTAAGTTAAATTTATATTTTAATATACACACGCCTACACATCAGGCTACCCACTCTTGAACGTAATCCCAATCTCAATTTCAATCCAATCCAATAGCAATGTTTGTTGTCCAATCCCAGTCCATACTCTTGAAACGCAATTCTTGATTATCGGATTGGTATTGGAATCGCGTTCGGATTGAGAAATTACGCATGAAGCTAGCTTCAAACAACATCTGAAATAGTGATAACCATTATATTTAGGTCATATCGATAATGCGAATGTGGAATAAAAAACCACGCTATTTCACCAAAATTATTATTTTAAACGTAGTTAAATAACAAAAATAAGTTTGTTTGGCTGCAAACGATTGTTTTCCTCTAAATAAACAAAGCTATGATACAATTGCATATTCATGGCTGTATGAGTTGATTTTGTGGTGTTCTTTGACTTCGAAAAAAAGGTAACTTAAGTACAGTGCAATCGCGCCATTCCTTTTTAATAGGTAAAAGTTTGTTTGTGTAACTTTGAGTGTGAAACTGAGGTACATACGTAAAATTTATTTTGTGACACAGTACTTGTGCAGGTAAGTTATTTTTAAACAACTAAAAATTAAGAGAAACATTGTACCACACCCATATTATATTTTGTTTATATAATTTTAACGCAAATTTTGTTGCGATACAAATTACAAAAACACAATGTTGAAAAAAAAAAAAAAAAAAATCCACCCCATTTCACCCATTCAATGTCAACAACTACCGTCATTAGAACCACGATAGCTCAATTGGAAGAGCACCTGACCCGGTATGTCAGAAGGGTGCAGGTTCAAATCCTGCTCGTGGAAATTTTTTCAACATTGTGTTTTTGTAATTTATATTTTATCATTAAACAATTCGTGCCTAATTTGCACATAACTTTATCGGGTAAAACTGTACAATACGGACCTACGAAATTGATGGTTTTGGGGGGAGAGGGGAAAGGGGGGCTTTCCCTTACTCCCCTAACCCCTCCCCCGTACTACGCAAACGCATAGTTTTAGAGATATTCAACTATGACATTTGAGGTTATAAACCTACAAAAAGTAATTTTTTATACATTTTAGGCGAAATTGTGAGGGGGGACCCTCCCCCTGCATAAAGTATATTCTGTGTAGAAAAACTTAAGTTACCTATACTTTGATCTAAAACAAATAGAGAACAAATTGTATAGGCATTCTGTACACTTTTAAATACCTAATACACTTGGATAATTGACAAACTAATGTTTTTGAAAATCTCCGGCTTATAAAAACACTCTAGGGTAGGGTAGACTAGTACCACATGGGGTCGGGGTTGACAGACTCGGTTTTGTGACAAATTTTGGCCTTATACCATTCAGAGTTGGAAAAATAAATAACTAAATAAAATACAAAATTCAAAATTATTTAATCAGTTTAGGCTACATATAGCTCTTATGAACGTCATTATGCTATCGGTTCGTAGGTCTAATCTGGGCGGCAGTCCTTGTACTGAGAAGAACCCGCAAGACTCTCAGCAAGTGTCAAGCTCTCTTCTACAGCGTCAAAAATATTGGAAAATATTTATATCATAAAATGACACTTTCCATCACAAATAAACCCACAAAATATTAAGGACAATCACAACATTTAAAAAAAAACAGAAGAGAAAAAATAATATCCAAGAGACTTCTTGGCGGGAAGTAAAAAGTCATGTCTGCGGTTTTGTTTTATTTTCTAAAATTTGTGATATGTCGAATATTTATGTGAAATAATAGTGGATTATTAACCATTTAGTGTTCGTAAGTGCGCATGAGTGTTGGAAAATTAAACTAAACAGTGCAACTTCACTTTTCAAATTTTCTCAAGAAGTCCGCCCGAGGAAGCCCCACATCTTTACTGAGATACTCGAGGGGTTGGGGGTATATCATTTCTCACTTCTCATTTCTATTATCATTCACCATCATCATACTGGAAGGAAATATTGTTTAATTATGTATTACTTGTATTACTGTGATACTGGTTAATTTTGCTAATCGCACGAAGCCATCAACTAAAAAATATTAATAATAATATCCAAGTTTGCAATTTTTTTTTTCTAAAAAACTATGAAGTTGCGTGGATTAAAACTTCGCATTGTTACGTCTACAACACAGATCTTTTCAATAAAAATTACGAACGTTCAACTCGTGGGTCCGTATTGTACAGTTTAGCCCTTTATCGCTACACACTTTGTATTTTGGCGATATGTCACTTCTTCTCTTTAGAACTTTCAAGGAGGACTGCAACTGTTCAAAAATAAAATTAAATAAGTCCTTTGATACGGGATAGTTGGCCACAAATTCCTCTTCACCTATAGAAAGTGCCTTGTCCATGTAACGCGCCAAACGACATTCGTGTCTTCTTATTTTTAGGTCGTTTCTTCGAGCATTTCGTAAAATAAGAAAACGAAGAACTAAACGCGCAATTATATTCGTTAAACTGCACTTTATAAACGATAAATCTTAAGTTTAAACCGAACACAATTCACAAAAAGTTAATCTTTTACTATAATAAAAATCTCACACATAAACCAATATGAGCACAATTCAATAGCAATTGGGAGCTGTCAAAATAGCGTAAATAGCGGTACTCTTACCGATTGGCGGTGAACGAAACCCAATGTCGTTTAGTTCATTCAATAATCACGCAATATGGAAGCAATTTGGCGCTAGTGTTGCGATCAAGAGTGCGAAATGTGACAATTCCAATGTCGATCGGTCGGGATTGAGTTCAAGAGTAAGCCTGCTGTCAAATTTGCTCAATAGACTTTGAACTTTATGTCTAAGGCATATGACATTCCAGCTATAATTGGTTGATCCCGAGTCTCCAAAGAGTTTTGGCAGGCGCTTCTCTGTTATTGTATAAAAAATATGCTAATAATAATATGTTAGAACTATACAGGGTGTTTGATAATACCTGTATATTCCTGAATAAGGCAGATAGCGTACCGTTCATAGAACGCCGGAAAATTATGAACATTACTGAAAAGCACCACATGGCCGAGATGTTGAGGTTTTTCGTTACTATGTCAAATTGTAAAGTTACAATCCTTTTTTTTTTTTTTTTTTTTTTTTTTTTTTTGACCCAGGGGAGCTCATTACGAGTACGAGGACCTTGAAGAGGCCCAAGTTATTGTAAAGCTGATACATTGTTCTTGGTCGTCAACCTCATGGTTAAACATAAACAGAAGTCGAAACATTGCAGATGAACAAAAAAAATTTTAATAAAATAAATAAGAGTTTTCTTATGGAAAAGTAAATCTAAATAAATATGATTTTGCGTGTTATCAAAGCTATCTTTAAATGTACAACACACATACACCTAGCACCAAACATTTATATAAATTAAAGAATTTCTATATCTATTTCTTAATATAAAAGCAATCATCTTCTTAACTCTTGGGTTACTCTTTCCAGGTCTTCACAAATGCCACTCCCGAACACTGGTGCGCCCCACCTCCAGAGCTCGAAGGTCTGGAACTGCCAGAGGAGCTGACGCGTTCTCTGACGGTGCCTGAAGACCATGGAGTCCACGAGTCCTGCAGAGCTTACACTGTGGACCCCAGGGCGTTATATGCTAGTTTGAGCGACTATATTAATGAGAGGTACATATATTTTTAATGATCTGTTTTTTATAGTTGTTTTTTAATAGCCTCGGTGGACGAATGGCAAAGATCTCGGTCCTCGCCCTTCGTCGAGCATCTAGTAGCTGGATGAAGGCTGAAGAGGAGAACCTACATAACCCGGGGTCGGCCCTAGCCCTGGTGTATGTGCAAAGCATTGTAACCTTTTAATTAATTTAAAAAAAGGGTCGGGCAAGGTGTGTTTCAGATTTTTCAATGCGTAGCCCGGTTTTGTGATTTTGTGTTTTTGCGGTTTTGTGATCAGAACGCAATAGTCAAATACAGCGAAGGCTTAATTTCAGTGATGTTCGGCCTATGCCCAGCGGGTAGTATATAGGTTAATTTTTGTTTCTATTACTCTTATTTACTCCTTAGCTTAAGTGTTTTTTTATATATTTTAGCGTTTTTATTAACGCTTAAATATACTTAAGTAAAATTTAAACACTGAAAAAAAATGTTGACTAAAAAACATAAGCATCAAGCACTGAAAAATTTCGACGGGTGAAAGCCAGACCTCGGTAGCCAAGTGGTTAAGGCAGCCGCCCGGAATGCGGAAGGTGCGTGGTTCGATTCCCGCCTGAGGTTGTCGTCTTTTTTCAGTGTTTAAATTTTCCTTAGCTTAACTTTTAACTGACGACCCTGGTTAGACCGTTAATCGTTCTAGGATATATCTGTAAAGATCTAAATTATAATGTAAAATATATGTGTAAAATTATAGAAATCATTAATAAGACTGTTCTCCCCATGTGTATTGTTATTGGATGATGATGATCATTATAAAAATAACTGAGAATATTGCCATGTCAACCCATTAGCCATTAAATTAAATTTTTCTCAAGTGTATTTTTGGTTTTATTTTGGTAGTGTTTTTGATTTGTTTTTGTTTAACATTTTAATGATTGTGCATATTAGTTTAATTTATGTTTTTGTGCGGTATTTCTCGTCAATAGTATCGTATGTCATACACAGTAGTGAAAACTAATTAGGCTAGTGTGTTATAATTTTTTTTTAAATCAAATGTATATATTAAGCTGTTTGTTTCCTAATAAAGAAAATAAAAAAAATAAAATTACGTGTTCCAGGTCAGAGCTGTTCCGAGAGGGTGGTGCATTGAGGGTGGTGATGATTCGACAACTCATGCCGGTGTCTGGAGATGCTGAAAGGAAAAAGCAGGTACCTATGCATTCGTGAGGTCGCGTTTTGAACATAGCTTATAGTTTTAATTTCTTATCCGCCTCTGTGGTCTAGTGGCTAAGACCACCGGTTTAGACCCAGACGTCCCGGGTTCGATTCCCAGCGTACATGTTTGTGTACTCGGTTTGGTTGGTGGTAGGGCTTGTTTGTTCGCCTGGCTAGCTACCACCATTTTATCTAAATATGTCGCCATAACATCAATGTTTGTAGCATTGTTGTGTTCCGGCAGCTAGAGATAAGATAGCCAGTACCTCACTTGTTGAGGATCCCGGGTGAAGTGCGCTTCCATCATTGGCCTTATCATCACTTAACATCAGGTGAGATCAAGGCCCTGTGCTTACCCGTTAATATAAAAAAAAACTAGAAAAATTTAAGTAGGTAAGGAATTCATACGCTCATTACTTACGTAAATATTATTATATCGGTACCCCAACTACCAAAATTAAATCCTGATTGGAAGTTTAAACATATTTTTGTGATTACAGTACAAATAAATCTACTAAAGTTTTCTGACTACTATCAGTTGGATCCGAAAACTGATTTCAGCTATTATTAAGTAAAATACATGAATATTCATAAAATTTTTATAAAATACAGTGAAAAAATTAAACGCCCACCCGACCCAGCCAGGAATCGAACCTGGGTCTTTCGCAATCCGGGCGGCTGCACTGACCGCTATGCTACCGGGAAGGCTGACGTAAGCGCTGAATTTTGTCACTGCTATTTTAATGTTTTTGAGTGCTTTTTAGCGGCACTAGCGCCATCTATCCAAACGGTCGTTGCAACCGATGGCCATGCAGATTCATCTTTGCAGATGAAATACCACAAATTTGATAACACAACGCTATAGTAAATTTTACTTTTTTTTAAATTAAATTAAATTAAAAAATTAAATTAATTTTTTCACTGTATTTTAGAATTTTTTTATGAATATTTAATTTAGCTTCAGTGCAGCAATTAGCACTTGAAAATAAAAAGGTAAAAAAAAATACATGAAAATAAACTATTTCTTATAACGATCTCATGTTCTCAGATCTCAAGAGTAACGGAAGCTATCCTTTCGGTGAGGAGCAAGGAGCCAGATCTCTGTACAAACGGTTGGCAGTTCAGCAAGGAGCATTATTTGAGAACCTTGGTCACAGAAGTAAGGCTTCAAATTACAATCACTGATTAGTTAAACTACAGGGCATATGTATAATTATGAGAACAGAAACTTCATGTTCGACTACACGCTATCTTGGATCTCAACGCTTTGAGATCATGATTACATTTTACGTAGATACTTAGCGTGGACTTGGTCTTTGGCCACCCGTTTCAGTGCCAGAGGTTACGGGTTCGATTTCCAGCGATATTTTTTTCGGTTTCTGTTAAATCCACCTGACTAGCCACCATCATAAGTATACCGTTGTAATAGCAATGCTACATTAGTAACTTTCTGTTTTAACAGTTAGTAGTGACTTTGCTACTTCCTCAGTAGTTTGGGTGAATCATGCTTCTATCTTCAATTTTATTTAGTAGTATTTACATATAAGTGAGATAGAGACGCTTTATCGCTGTGCTACTGAGAGGACTAGATATATAACCACTTGGATTTCATTGGTGCAGAGAAGCTGTGGAAATAATAAAATACGATATATTTACTAACTTAAATTATATCGGAAACCGTTAAAATTATACCATGTTTCTTTTCATTTAGTTCTCTTTGGTGTGTGAAAAGGAATGGATCCCCCGGACAGGCAACACCCTCTTCTGGGTTGGCTCCATATTCGGAAACCTTGTCTTCGGATGGATGTCGGACAGGTGTGTATGGTTTGCTTTCTTTTCATCCTAACTACCTAGTTAACTTATTATCTAGTATTTTCCTTTGGAACAACATGAAACATGATAAATGCACATCCCAAAGTAGTTCGTTATACATTCTATGAAGATATTTAATCATAATTTAATTAAATCGAATTTCACTTCTTTTTTGAATAGTCCTTAAAATACTTACATAATATTATATAGGTCTACTAGGTTACTAGTCAATTTGTTTCATCACCAGCCATTTTTGTTTTCACTGCTGGGGCAAGCGGTTTCCCTATGAATGGATAGGGAGAACAGACCATAACGCGGGCCCAGTGCGGTTTGGTGGTTTAATGCAGCCAGGATCAGCTTAACGTGCCATCCGCAGTTTGGAGGATAAATTTTTGGTCACCCATCCTATGACCGGTCTTTGCACGAATGTTGCTTAACTTCAGCAATCGCAGACTGGGCACGTTAACCACTTAGCTCCTTCTCCTGAGCTAAGTTAATAGGAGGATAATGGTTTTATATGCTTTTACTTACAGGTACGGTCGTAGACCCACAATACTGCTGATGATACTACTAGAAGTGCCATTGGCTATAGCAGCATCATTCCCCAGCACCTATTGGTCGTACGCAGCCATCAGGGTGGCTGGGGGGCTGTTCTTCCCAGCGTTGTACCAGCAACCGTTTATATTGGCATTGGAGCTGATGCCGCCCAAGAAGAGACCGTACACTGGTTGGTAGAAACAGTAACAATAAACATAGTCCGACACAGACATCGAACAGAGCTGGATGAGAGTAGCCGCGGATCGTGATCAGTGGCACGCACTCCGAGAGGCCTATGTCCAGCAACCGATGGCCATGTAGATTCACCTTTGCTTAATGATATAAAAGTGCTTATAAAACAGTAATATCAGAATATTTATTCATTATTAGGTATTACAATGAATTGTACAACATTACAGTTTAAACCAAGATGATGCACAATTAAAATAAGGACAAACATTTCATACTTCTCGGTCACAGAATGCCAAGCATGCTCTAGCATGACCTGATCGAAAAAATTTCAAAAATATATTATGTCATATACGAGAATGATATTGATCAACAAAATATTGATGAAACTATATTATGTACTAACTATTTGCAGGTATCGTCGTGGGAATGCTGTTCGCAAGTGGAATGTGCCTGCTTGCGTTATTGGCGTTTGCGATAAGGGACTGGTTTTACTTATCTCTGGCGACCAGTCTTCCTTTCGTTTTACTTTACGGGTCAGTAGTTTTATCTATACATTTTTCAACATTATTTGCACATTCCTTAACAGCATCTATGGTCTAGTGGGTAAGCTACCGGCTTCAGACCCAATAGTCCCACATTGTACACCACAATGATCTCTTTAGTTGATGTTAGGGGACCAGTTCTAGCTAGATACTATCACATCATGTAATTCTGTCACCTTATCAACAGTGTGAATAAGTTATTGTATAAGACTGTCGGTTTCGCACCTGTTGAGGGTTCCATGTGAAGTGCGCTTCCACCTTTTGGCCCTAATGTCACTTATCATCAGATGAGATTAAGGCCAAGTATTTAAATAATCCTACTAATATTATAAACGCGAAAGTTTGTAAGTATGGATGGATGTTTGTTACTCTTTCACGTAAAAACTACTGAATGGATTTTAATGAAACTTTCCTCATATACAGTCCATAACTCAGACTAGCACATAGGATACTTTTTATTTTTACATTTTTTTTTTACTTTAGTCTTCGCGAACGAAGTCGCGGGCAACAACTAGTATTTAAATAAACATAATTTGAATGCTGACAGTAGCTATTTTCTATGTCTAACGTTGACACAGATGTAGGAAGAATCTATACCGTTTTATAAGTCTAAGTATCCCACTATTTCCATGGAAGAAAAACGCAGTTGTGTTATTTGAGAATCTGTTTCCACTTTAATATTTATGACGGCCTGATAAATTACTGATAAATAAAATTTCTAAAGAGATATCGAGGATTTATAAATCAACAGAATAAAATAAAAACACGACTTCTCGTTAAACAAAAAATAAATAAATGGAGAACAAATTAGTCATCTTCCATTTTGGTGAATAATTTTCCACCACATACTCTACCGTACAAACTACACAAAGTCACCTCGTCACTACGCAGATGTATGGGTAAGAGGTTATGCAGTGTTTTTTTGCCGCCGCCGCCAGCAATGGAAATAGTGGGAGTCCCAGTCCCAGTATTTCTATTGGAAATAGCGGGATACACCCAAGTTTAATAAATGTTTAATTGAAATTAACTTTTAATTTTCCAGTTATTATTGGTTGATACCCGAATCTCCGAGGTGGCTCGTTAGCAGGGGCCGTATAGCTGAAGCTGAAAAGGTATTTCGAAACCTAGCGAAGAAAAATGGAATAGATCTGCCCCATGGATTTCTACTAGAACTACATGTGAGCTAATATAATTATATGCTAAACATAATTATGTAGGTATTTTAGTCTATTCTTTAGTTTGCTTTTATTTTCCTATTGCTTTAATTAATTATATAAATGTAATATGATTCACATTTATAAAATGTATTTTTTTCAACAAAAGCAGCGTTTTTAGTTTACCGCTATAACCGTATTATTTTTAAATAACTCTTAGGGTACAAAATAAAAAATACAAAATTCTTTATTTATCACAAACTTAAGACTAAATAACAGACGTGGTGTCCTCAACTGCAAAAGTTCCCCAACAGTTGCAAAACTGCAAAAGGGTCCCGCTAAATAGTCTCTGGTGACCAAATAGTACGCTTGTATACCAACACATTAAAAATAAATGATATATTTATTAATACACTACATGTTGGATGAGCAAGCCGAGCAAGGGACTCCTCATGTTTTTGTCTCTTTTTCTCTTTTATTTTGTTCTGTTTTAAGTATTTATGTAAAAAAAAATTGTAATACTAACAATAGGCTATGGAAATTGTTAGTAACATCTATTAGGTAAAAGGCCTCGAAATGAATATTTTTTTTATTAATAATTTTTAGAAAAAAATCAAAGATGAGGAATCCGAAGCAGAAATAACGATGCTCACCAACATCAACGGTCACGTGCCTGGCTTTCCAGAAATACCCGCAAAAGATGACTACGACAGAAGAATAAGCAATATGCTTACTTTCAAACCGGACCTTGACAAAATAAGCGAGCTGGAAGAAGTCAACAGAGGGGAAGCTTTAGAAAGAATAATAGCTCTTGAAGTTGCTGAAATAGTGAATAAGAAGGCACGATTAAAAAGAGATAGAGTTAGTGTTAATGAAGACGTAAAAGAGGATAGTCCTGGCGAAGAATCTCAACTAAACCTTGATGTGACACAGAAGCCAGCTCATAGTGAAGCTTATACAAAGTCTCCAGCAAGTACATTAAGAAGAAAATCCATACAACTGATGACCAAAATATTTATATCAGATGAAGATGACGATGACAAAATAGAGAATAAAAGAATGGACGATCAGAATTCTGAGGGAGATTGCAAAGCTTCCCCATTAGATGTGTTTAGATATTCCAATATTAGAAGGAAGTTCTTTCTCTTGACCTTTAATTGGGTAGCGCTCGGCGTTGTTTACAATAGTTTAAGTTACAATACACCTAATTTAGGAGTGGATGATTTTTTAGCTTTTTTCATAGGTAAGTCCTTAGATTTACATTTAGTCTTGCTTACGTTGACCTCACCAGCAGTATGAGTAGGCACTCAACGTGAAGTAAATTAGAAACATACAATTGTATAACTATTGCCTCAAGTTGTAATTGATTGACGTCGTTCAGACAGTCTGATAATTTATACGTTTGCTAAACAGCTGTGCAATTGCTATAATATTTATATTATTTTGAATTTGGCATTCATAACGCTATAATTAGTTACAAGATGAAATTTTACTAGAAAAAACCAGCCTCAGGAAGCTTGAGTGGGAATCGAACCCACGACCTTTGGATAACTGGTCCAATGCTATGACCACTGAGCTACTGAGGCCCCAGGGCCAGAGGCCCCAAGACTCGTTGAATCTTTTTAGTAGTTAGTTACGCTGGCATAAGATGATTACTTAGATTTACGTTGCTACGGGTATTACGTCACTGTGAAGTTACACCCTCACAGTTGAAACAACACTTTTGCAAGTATTTAACAATCGATAAAGACTTGATTCTATTATTGTTTGTATTTAGGTATATTATTTAGAATTTTGCATTTACAATGCTATAGTTTTATAATATTAATTTAAACACTTTATTTCACAGGAGGAGCAGTAGAACTCCCTTCGTACTTCATAGCGTGGCGCTGCATGGACCGGTATGGTCGACGATGGGTGCTCTGCGTCTTTATGAGTTTTGGAGGACTTGCTTGCCTCAGCTGTGTTCTGGTACCGGAGAGTGAGTACAAGCAAAAATAGTTAATAAACAGCCTATATACTATTCCACTATTTGACAAAAGTCTCCATCATTGCATTCAAGTCACCGCTACAATTGATACGGCAAACTAGGGCTATGCGTCAAATATCCGAAAAATATTTTGTCCGATTTGAGAGCTAAGTCTAGGATAGCAGTAAAATAAACCGTCATATTATAGGCAAAAGCGAGGTTATTTAATGGTTCGTGTTAATTCTATTTACTATACACCTCCCCACATAACTCAAAATAGCTCGCTCCGCAATCTGAGTGCGTGTGTATTATTTATGCCATAGTTTTTCAGAAAGCTAACAAATTGCATCCACCTCAGATTGATTAAGCAGCCTTAGGTTAGAGATTGTTGTGTTTCGGTTTTGATGCCGTAGACTTGATTATGATTCGAGTACCTTTAATTTGAGTTGTTTTTTTTATGTCTGTTTATTTTGAATTTTGTTTTCAGCTTGGCCTTGGATCACAGTCTTCTTGGCGATGCTCGGAAGGTTGTTCATAGCAGCATCGTTTGCAGTATTCTACGTTCAGATCGGGGAACTGTTGCCAACAGTTTTGAGAGCCCAAGCCATGGGTGCGGCTTCCTTCATATCTGGATTAGGGCTACTGGCTTGCCCTTACATTGTCTTCCTGGTAAAATACTTAAGAAGCCTAAATCATTTTGATATTCCATACAAACTTTTAAGTTCTGTAATTATTAAATAAATTTTAATAAAGCTTTTTGTGTTTAAGAAAAATACAGAGAACTAGGGAGTTTTGAATGCAATTTGTAACTTTGTATAGTGGACTTTAATGGTACAAAAAAGTATCACACACAGCTTACGAAATTTCATTGATGTAGCACTCACTTTTTTGTAATAAAAACTGCGGTGTAGATGTACCATCAAGCAGTAAAGATAGCAATAAGTTCGAAACCCTATCTCTTTCTTTTTATTAGCCAAACCAGCTCTTGGACAATTATTTTCTTTTGTTTCAGGCAACCTACGCCAGGGCACTACCTCTCATAGTGATGGGCATATTAAGTATTCTGGCTGGTATGACGTCACTCTTCCTGCCGGAGACATTAAACCAGCCTCTTCCACAAACCTTGGAAGATGGAGAAATGTTTGGAAGAGACTTCAAACTGTTAAGTTGTGTTGAAAAACGTAGGAGAGAAAGTTTAAGAGATTTAGACTAGTGTCTAGGCTAGTATGATGTAATTACACTTGTGATGTGTCTGTCGTTGTATATCTTCAGAGCATTGGGATCGGAAAAATAAAGAGAATGAAAAGATTTGAAAACTCAAGTCTCTAAAGGCTAGGACTTTGGACGCTTCTATAAGACTTCGACTCGGGTTGATCGTGTCATGAAAAAGAAGACGTTGGAGATGGGTGACGAGAGCAGATAATCAAATGACACCTTAAAACAAGAGCGCCTTAGACCTTAGACATTTCTATTTCTTTTTATATTCTTTGCTCGTTTTAACCATGTTACGGGGGATGTGTATAGCTTTAAGGTAGAAGATATTACAAGTCTTGCTTTTTTATGAGTGGTTGTTGACTAATTGCTAACAGTAAGATATCTGTTCAAATTAAAAATAGGTCACTACAATGAGATGGACTAATGAACTGATAATACATCGTCATCATCGGTAGCAAAAAAATGTTCCATTGCTAGGTTTATTTAAAATGTCACAATTTTTATTTGCAACAAGAGACGCTTAGTTTGTATAAATAAATATATAAATGTTTTTCATAAAAGTTTAATGTTTGAGATAATATTTGATGAATATAATTGTTGTAGTGCCTTGTCATTATTAAAAAAATATATATAATTATAATTTTGTAAACACTCTATGACAAACTGATTACTATTTGACTGATGAAAAAATAATGCGAGTTTAATTTTAAATTACTCTGTTTGAAAGCAGATCATTAGATTGTCATTACAAAATAGACTTTTGCATTATAAAACTTATATATCACTAGTCCACAAATTAGTTACCGCTATCTTAAGAATGTTAACAAAGATATAAGACTTAAATCTATGTTTTTTTTAAGTTTATTACAATAAACATTGAATAAAAATACAGATAAAAAACTGCTTCGAACCTTTTGCTGGGTCACTGAGAGTCTCATCAGGCTAACTGTAATCGAGCGGTAAGATCATCGGTTTCAGACCCAAAAGTTCCTGGTTTGGTTCCCAATTGGGGTACAATAACTCGGTTTGGTTGGTGGAAGGCCGTTTTCAGATAAACATGGTAATCAACTACCATCTTATCTAAGACTATCGCCATAATAACAATATTAGTTTCATTGTTGTGTTCCGACCGTGTTTTAAGTGTATTATCACTCAATTATTATTTTTTTATAATATTTCTCCACATATCACAAATGCTGGGACACAAGTGTACTGCGGTGGTTGTTAACGACTGCTAATGCAGCCGGGATCAACGGTTTAACGTCCTCTTTGAAGCACGGAGGAGCTCGAGAAGATACATGTTTGGACACCCATCCGATGACCCGCATTTGCGAAAGTTGCTGAATCATAGCACACATACATAGACCGGGCGCGTTAACCACTGCGCCATCAATCTTGCCATAATTATTATCATTACAATCAGCCATTACTTCCCATTCCCACTGCAGGGCAAAGGCTTCCCCTCCCTCCCTCCACCTATTACCTATTACCTCCTGAGCTAGTTGGGGCCAATTCTTTAAGTGGAAGTCTAGCTCATTCCGTTGTCATCATCATTTGTCATTCCTCATTCGTGCAGGGTTTCCACGTTGTCGTCGTCCGTTTATTGACACTTATAAATTGGAACATGAAAAAAAATTAACCCTTCACGGTGGTCTCGGACCCAGAGGTCCCGGGTTCGATTCCCAGCACAATAACTTTAGGCAGAGCAGAATCATTTGCCAAACTATCTTTAAAAAAAATGTAAGTAATTAATTTAGGTATTTAGTTTAGGTAATTCTTTTAAAAAAATATATTTATTAGGCGCATAAAAAGCTACAGTAACACAAACTGCAAAACAGCTACGGTAATAGTAAGGTGAACCATTAAATAATGTAACACAAATTTCATTTCTATGCAAAACAATCCAAAGGGGGTGAACTTCTTGAACTGAGCCCTGTTAACCCTTTTTATGTTCTTCAGAAGATTTTTCGTTTCTACATCTGCAAATTATAAGAGTATAATAAAGCGATGGATATCAAAAGCTTAGCATTTACTTCAACGCTCAATGTGCCTAGTCAGAGTTTGATTCACGTCAACGAATACGAGGATTTGTATGTCAAAGTTGTTGAGCGCTGACAACTTTGAATTCCTTATCGTTGAAGGTCATCGAAGGTCAAGCACTAAAGAGAGGCATTTGACCTTCAAGGTCAAGCCTTTAAGTGACAATAAGGCTGACGATGACAACAGACTACACTTGATACACTTAACTATAACAGGTAAATTAAAAAAAATACTAAACGGACAAATTAAAAACCTCCACTTCTTTTGAAGTCGGTTGAAAAAGAGTCAAGGCAAAACAAAAAGAAGTAAATAATATTACAAAAACACAGTGTTGAAAAAATTTCCACGAGCAGGATTTGAACTTTATAAACAAAACAAAAACATTTTATAAATAGCTTGCCTACTTCTTAACAGTGATCTTTAGTATTTGTAAAAATATTATGATCGGGTGTTAATGACGGTAGTTGTTGACATTGAATGGGTGCCTTTGGCTTTCAAAGTAAAAAGTAAATAGTGTTGAATAATTTCGGCGGGCTGGTTAGAACCACGATAGCTCAATTGGAAGAGCACCTGACCCGGTATGTCAGAAGGGTGCAGGTTCAAATCCTGTTCGTGGAAATTTTTTCAACATTGTGTTTTTGTAATTTGTTTCGCAACAAAATTTGCGTTAAAATTATATAAACAAAACAAAAACATTTTATAAATAATATTAGTTTATTATTAGTACCTGAGCACTCTCTCTTAAGGCCAGTATTGCAAATGGTGTCCACATTACGTATGCACAAGTATAATCTTTCACACTCCAAACACAATGCTATTTGCATCAACAATTGTTTTATTACCGATAAACTATACACTACAATCATGAACGTTCTTATTTTCTGAAACAAAATAACTATTTAATGGATATAGCAATGGATTTAATCTTGCCCCAAGTAAAATATTAAGGTGCAAAAGTGTAATAAAATACTCAGTGTAGGAGCAAAGCAGAACCGATAAAGAGCTTAAGCAAGCGTGGCTGGTGGGTGTGATGACAACCACCATCAGCCTACTGGAAATTGGTCCGAATTGTGTCTACAACAGAATATATGCTGGTACCAGACAATCCTCTACCCTGTTAAATTACATACGTTATAGTCAAAGTTATGATAATCAGTAACGATGTGGGACTTCACTGAGACCTCTCGCGGTTCTTGAGATATTTTGAAAACTGACGTTATCATGTTTTGCCAACACTCATGCACGTTCACGAACACTTAACGTGAATCCATCAATCCATTCAACCCACCATGATTTATATCATGTTAATATCCGACAAAGTAAAATTATAGAAAATAAAACAAAACTGCAAACATCACGCTTCACTGTCCCGGCAAGAAATCCAAGCAATGTGTTTATAGAAAAAAAATCGGGTACATTTTAAGTGCTCACCAAAATAATTTTTATACCCTTATATACACACATCAGAATAATTGTACGTTTTGTATATATATATTGTTTTTGCTCGCCAAAATGGATGAATGCTCACCAAATATTGTTTTACTGAAGCAGTTACATTGATACCAACAATTTTTACACTATTATTCAAATGATTGAGGATTCTAGCTGCCCTACTCCTGTAGGTCACGTGATAGGTTAGAAATTTAAGACTTCGAGGTTGAAATTCTTGAATTGAATAACTTGAATTTCGAGGTTATTTTTTTTATTAGACAATAGGAAGCAAAATTTACTAAATTGAAACTCGAGGTATAAAATATTGGTATTATCTATTTGGTGACAATCTAACATATTTGGTCTGAAATGCAGTTAAAAGGCATTCATATATTTTTAAGGCATTTAATAAAAATATAAATTGTATTATTTTTATAATGTTTTAGGTAACATAATTTGGTTCTCATATATCTTTTCTGGTAAGCGTTTTGAATTTTATTGGTAGTAAAATTGATACATTTTCGGTAGGCGTTTAAACACAAGCCAAAAAAATCTACTTACTTTAGGACGGTTTGCTAAACGGGACATGTAAATAACAAACGAGAAAGCAGTAAAAAAACAATAGATCATGTAGTAAAGAACCTGCAAAGAACATAAATCGTTTAAAGAAGAGATTAAATTAAAAAATAATACACATAAATTTACTTAGTACATACATACCATGAACTTAAAGATATGGTTGAAATTCTTATATGATTTCAGTAAATCCAAATACACATTATACATTGTGTTCATCGCTGATTTTCGTAAGCGAAAGTTTTCATTTATAAATAGTAAAAGCTTAAAACTCCAGGCATCGATAATGTTACTTATCAATTTCAGCATAAGACACGCATAAATTATGTTGACGTCGAAAATAAGAAATTGGCTATAACAAAAACATTCCACGAATTGAAACAATTCTGGAAATATTATTAAAGCGTATGTACTCTTGAAAATTTCTATTGTGATTGTAAAAATAATGCCAGCCACCGCATAAACTCGTGAATTCCTAGACTTATTTGGCGATAGAATTTGATTCAAATTTTGTATACTCATTATCAAGTCAACGAATTGTTTGCTTTGTAAAGTGACAGCGAAGTTAACGATAAAACCGATTATAGCGCTCAAAATGGAGTACATAATAAACATATTCTTAAAAAAGTTACCGAAATTATAACCGTAGAATCTAACGTACGTAAACCACAATTGCACGATTATAAAAAATAAATTTCCAAAGAAAGAAGCTACCAATGACCAGGCACTGTTACTTGTCAAAATATTGTAAGTCATTTTATATTTTGGAGTAAATAATACGATGAAGAGTACATTGAAAGGTCTCAGAGTCAATTGAAGTTCTTCGTTTATAACGCTTGAGTCATATTGTAATGTATCATCACCGATACGCCTTAGCATTGTATTTCTTTCACGGATCAAAGTAACTCGTGGATGATTTCTTAAGGTTATTGCCATTACGTTTATCTAAACATTTTTTATTAAAGAACCCAAATGTACTGGTATTTCTCCATCAAACTGTCCATTTAGAGGACTAAACCGTCAATTCGTTGTATTTTAATTCGTAAAAAGGCTACTTACATTAAGGTGCGATTATAGAAATATTGTAGTAGGTAATGAATATAAAATGAGAAAATATGTTTCTCTTTAACCTTGATTAACCAGGGTTTTCCCGGCATGACCTTTTACTAATCAGTTACAGACTTCATACCACTAAACCGAAGCCAGTACAGTAGTGGTACCCATGCGTAATTTTGCCCGCATCGATCTTGATGCCCTTAAGGATGATGCGGCGCATATCGACTGGTGCCCCATGCTTGAGTTGGCCAGTATAGATATCATGGTTGAGCGCTTCAATGGGTCTGTCATGGCGCTATTTGACGAGCACGCTCCGTTAAGACGTGTAAAGCTAAAGCGCCCTCCTGCGCCCTGGTTTACCAAAGGAGTGCGGATGGCCATGACTAGACGCGATCGTGCTTTCCTCAATTTCAAACGGGAACGTTCGGACGTGAATTGGGAGTCGTTTAGGGTTGCAAGAAACCGCTGCATCAGATGGTGAGAGCAGCTATACGCAGATATTTCCACAATAGTTGTTCGCCGACTGATGTATGGAAATTTCTTAAAAGTCTTGGTACTGGCAGTAAAGTTTGTAAAGTTTCAAGCTGTCCCTCATCACCCTCTTTTCCCCTCGATGATCTCAAACAATCAGTTCTCGTCTTCTCCGACTCTTGACCATGCCACTAGATTAAAAACTCTTACTGAAATAGCCTCCATGCTCCCCTAATTTAGAAAACTTAATTTTTTCTCTAGTGTCTACTGACGAATTTGCAAAGTCATTCTCTCCATCAAGTCAAAAGCTGTTGGCTTTGATGATATCAACTGAGCAATGATGAGATTATCCCTGCTCTTGTACACCTTGTTAATTTCTCCCTGAGTTCTGGGAAATTTCTATGTTTTACCTCTACCAAAAACCTCTAATCACAGTAATTTAAACAATTTTAGACTTATCTCCATTTTACTCTTCCTCTCAAAGGTCCTTGAAGCAGTAATTCATAAACAATTGTCTCAGCACGTACATAAAAACTCTCTTCTCTCTGAATTGCAATCCGGTTTTCGCCCTGCTCACAGTACCAGTACAGCTCTGCTTAAAGTGACTGATGATGCCAGATAGAGAGTATGAAGCGCCTCAGGGTCAGCGTGTTGGTCCTTATTGACTTCTCCATCGCTTTCAACACGGTTGACCATGACTTGTTACTCGCCATGCTATCCCATCTTAAAATTTCATCGTCGGGTCTGGATTGGTTCTCGGCTTATCTTCGCAATCGTGAGCAAGCCGTTAGAGTTGATCGCAAATTCTCGAAATGGAGTACTCTCTAAAGTGTCGCTGGTACAAACCCTTATTCTCCCAATTATTGATTATGCTGATGTTTGCTATCCCGATTTAAATAAGGATCTTCTTAATAAATTGGATCATCTTCTCAATAACTCAATACGCTTTATTTTTGGTTTACGCAAATACGACCATATATCTTCCTATCGTCTTCAGCTTAAATGGCTGACCATCCCGCAAAGTCGGAAATCCAGACCTAACAACTCTATTTTATATTCTAAATGATCCTAATTCTCCATCTTACTTGAAATGTAGTTTCAGTTTCCTTAGCTCTACTCATGCCCGCCAGCTTTGCTCATCAAATAATCACCTTCTCGCCACTCCTTTGCATCATTCAGGATTCGTTGCAAATTCCTTCACGGTTCAGGCCATTCAATTATGGAACGCTCTCCCCGAAAAAGTCAGACAAGCTCCAAGTAAAATGGTCTTTAAAACAATAGTGTATAAACTGTTTCTACAGGAATCAACACCCACGTAAGAGATTCCCATCATCTTTTCTTCTGTTATGTTTAAGTATGTTCATGTAGTCTATTTTTATTTAAGCTTTTTTTATGATTTAATTTTTTTTATGGTATGTTTATTAAATTATTTTCACTTAATTGAATAAACTTAATAGGTATGTATATTTCAGTTCTCATAAATTTATGTAGTATATGTTTCATTTACGTTCTTTGTCGCACCGCTTACCAATTTTTCTGCCTAGCCCTTAGGTCAACTGGTAGAGAATGCCGTTTGGCATTAAGTCCGCCTTTTCTACTTTATTTTATTGTATTATGCAATAAAGATTAAATAAATAAATAAAATAAAATTAACCAATTCAGGTACCTTTAGTGTGGTGTCTTGTGTTAGTGAGTTTCTACATCCTACAAGACAAAATGACGACGTTCGACGACGAACGTAGGCGTTCGCCTTGTGTTAGGGAGTTAGAAGATATTGAAAAACTATGTATTGACGGTAACCGAACAAATTGAATGCGAAGATTCTATGGTGATTTGGCTTCATTAAACTATTGACGTAACACAAGTACGTACACGCGTATCTGCCCTTTCTAAATAAATTCGCTCGTCTTACGTCTCACAAGCGTATTTATTTAGTAATTTATTTATTCATTCAATTAGATTTCTGGATAGGTTAACAGTGCTATTATTAATAATCTTATATAATCTTTAATAAAATGTAGAACCTAGCTATAATAAAGGGATAGAAAAATAAAGACCAGCAAATCCTTGATTTGCTGGTCTTTATTGCTTGCAAAATTTGGTTATAAACTTTATTTGATTTGTGAGCCAGCGACGAAACAGTAGGGTAAGCATGCAAACAACACAGCTTTGCTAGCTACACTATACTGGTTACACAGGATATCAGCGCTTTGGCACGTCAATGTCATCGCATAAGCTGACTGGTGACCATTTCGGTTGCATTATATAAAAATGTCCAATATAAAATGTTTTTGTTTTGTTTATATAATTTTAACGCAAATGTTGCGAAACAAATTACAAAATGTTGAAAAAATTTTTTCCACGATCAGGATTTGAACCTGCACCCTTCTGACATACCGGGTCAGGTGCTCTTCCAATTGAGCTTTCGTGGTTCTTAACTGATCTTTAGTTTTTGTAAAAATATTATGATCAGATGTTAATGACGGTAGTTGTTGACATTGAATTGGCGCCTTTGGCTTTCAAAGTAAAAAGTAAATAGTGTTGAATAATTTCGGCGGGCTGGTTAGATAGCTCAATTGGACCTGACCCGGTATGTCAGAAAGGTGCAGGTTTAAATACTCCTCGTGGAAATTTTTTCAACATTTGTGTTTTGTAATGTCCAATATGTTAAGTTATCACAGGTAGTTATTTATTTGGCATTAAGTCCGCCTTTTGTACTTTATTTTATTGTATTGTGCAATAAAGATTAAATAAATAAATAAAATCAAATTTACCAAATAATTCATAGTTTTAGTTACTTTAGGTTATTATATTATTGTGAATACTATTATTACATTTTAATGGATGTTTCTATCATTTCATTTAAAAAAAAAACAATCTATCAATAATCCATTTTTTATTTATTTCTACAATCCTGGTATTTGGAAAATGGCCACCGTCCACGACGTCAGCGTGCCCATGTAACCAAGCAACAGTCTCGTGTCCACGTTAAGCGCGCCCAAAAGTTGAAACTTCTCAAACTCTGCAATGTTCACTCGTAACACGTTTTTCAGCAAATACTTTTCGCTCTCTGTAAACAGTTGATGGTATGGTATGGTTGATGGTATGGTTGATGGTATATAAATTTTAATTACAAAACATGGAACGACTATCTTCGCAAAATAACGCAAAGCAAGATGTGAAATAGGTGGATGACGGTAGTTGTGGAGAAGCCTTTGTCCAGTATTGCACTAATTTAGGGTGATGATGATGAAATAACGCAACCACTAAAGTATCTGTTGAACCACCAAAAAAAGGGAATGCTCTCCCAGCAGATACAAAATAAGGTGTTACTGTCGTTAGAAGGCAAGCTCCCTACGAACGCACTCGAGTAACGCAACAATCCGATCCGATCCGAACCCTTCGGAGAATCTAGTAGTCTCTAGATAACCTCTGAAGGTGATTCGTTTCACACGGCTTGAGGGACCCTTTACGTTCCTCGCCGCCCCCAAAAAAGCCCGGTGAAGCTGAAAATGCCGCAGAGGCAATCAGCAATCTCTCTCAAAAAAAAAAAAACGCAACAATAGACAACCTCTCACGGACATGGAAATATTGGAACACCTGCGTTCGGACTGTTGGCTGAATGGGGTCCTTTAAACGAGCTGTGAAAAAGTTAACCTGGGGGTTGGCAAGTTGAGAACGTCTAACGCAACGTAATCCTGCTTTGCTAGCTTCCTTTGCATCTGAACTGGAAAGTTAAGCGAAAGCGGTTCGCTTAACTTTTTCGAGCACTAGCCCGTGTACAATGAGCTTTTAATTCTTTAACCTTACCCAGTCTCTAGGTTTGAGTCTTTAGTTTCAAAAAGAAAAAAGGGTAATTTAATAATTTATGCTGGCACCGTACTGCCTTTTTGCTAGTACTTATTTTTAAGAGAGGAGCGGGTCTCCAAACACGGTCTACGTTTGCTTAAATGGAGACTCCAATCAACCGCATAGATAAGGCAAACATTTTTAAATATATAATAGACTAGTGTCGCCCGCGGCTTCGTTCGCGATGACTACACTATCCCACAGGAACCTGTTACCGGGATAAAAAGTATCCTATGTCTTAGTCCGGGTCATGGTCTGTCTAAGTGCAAAGTTTGATGCGCGGTCAAATAAACAGACAAATAGATAAAAAACTCTAAAAACTGTTGGAACGTGTTCTGTTGGATCTAAGTATCCCCCAGTCAACAATTTTCGAATATCTTCCATGTACAGACTTTCGACCCTCTTTAGCTTTATGATATGTATATTGCTTCAGACAAAGACTTCTAAAGCACACTGAGGGCCAGTTTTCTATATCTTACTGTATTGAAGCAGTGTCTCTTGGTGACAAACGAGATAAACTGCAAGATTGCGTTACATATTTTCGTTTTCGTTAATGACGTCCTCGAATAGAGAGACTCACAGTACTACAAAATGCTTATTATTATTTACATATTGGTTTGGCGAGAAGGACCAAAAATGGCAGCGCTGGCGATGTTCTACTATTTAGTGAACTGTATTTTTTTATTGGCGATATACTAGGATCGGGAAGGTTTGAACTGCGAGGGACGGCGATAAGGGCAATTAAAGAAAGTGAGCAGTTCAAGGATGTGGGACAGGACATACAGGTACCTTTGATCAGCGATCGGCAGACGACACGTGTGCGGCAGGCGGACAGTCGGAACTGGCACGAGGTTGGTGGCCGGTAGATGCACTTTGCTGGAGCATAGACTAGGACGACCAGCGCGTGGTCTCTCACAGGTTTGACACTCCTAACGCGGATATTCAGATGACTAAAATTGGAGATTTCCTGCAATCGCGAACGACAGCGGCCGTCTTTCCCAAACATTATCATCAGTGCACTCGTTCGCAGCGCGCTCGTTGGCGTGCGGCGTTCTACATTGCGTTATAGGTAGGTATGTATGGAGGGAGATGGGAAAAAAGGAAGTTAGTACAGCGCCAATCGAAACTACTTTTATCGCGGCAAATTTGCACCAACTGGCGAAACCACTTATAATTTTACGCAAATACTGTTGCGTACAAATTACAATTTCAAAAAAGACAAAGTGTTGAAAGTCGACAAAAAAGTAAAAGTATGATTAATTTCAGCGAATTGGATTTTTTCAACACTTTGTATTTTTTCAAATTACAAAATGCTTACTCACCCGAACACTGGTCGTTTAGCTTTCGTAAGCAAATTGAATCCACATCTTTTATAGCCGTGTAGAACAAATCGCATTCTAAACATATTTTCGACTGGAGAATGAGGTCCTTTATTATTGTTAATACAAAGAAGCTCGATAAAGGAAGAAGAAAATTCTGAAAGATAGATTTAAATCAATTTTAATAACTCATCTGCATAACTGTTATTATACTCAGTTTGGTTGGTAGTAGGGATTGTTTTAAATCTAAGATTATTCTTCACCAGCTCATTTTATGTCCCCACTGCTGGGGCACGAGCCTTCCCTATGGATGGTGGACACCACAGGGAGAACGGGTCACAAACCACCAAGCGGGCCGAGTGCGGATCGGTGGTTGTTAACAACTACCGATGCAGCCGGGACCAACGGCTTTACGTGCCTTTCGAAGCACGGAGGAGCTCGAGATGATGAATTTTTGATCACCCATCGATGACCGGCCTTTGCCAAAGTTGCTTAAGCTCAGCACTCGCAGACCGGGCGCGTTAACTACTGCGCCATTGAGCTCCTCAAGCCACTTAAACTATCACTGTATCTTATCTAAGTCCGTCGCCATAATAACATGGGGGTTTCATTTTTTCACTGTATTGTATAAATTTTATAAAATATTTTATTTAGCTTCAGTGCAGCAACCACATAAAAAATAAAAAGTAAAAATTTTATTTTTTTATTTTATGCTACCTTATTAATATAAACAATTGCAAAAAAGTTTTAAAATATAATTACTGTAAAGTTGAATTCTGTTCTACCGTTGACCAGTGTCGAGATGTGCGCGATGAGTATGACATAAGTCAATGCAATAATGAAACTGTGAATTAAATAAAACACCACCTAGAAAAAAATACTTCTAAAGGATAAAATAACATTTTACTAGAAAAAATCAACTAGCTAACTAGAGTGGGAATTGAACCCACGACCTTTGGATAACCGGTCCCATGCTCTGATCGCTGAACTACCGATTATCCAAAGATCGTGGGTTCGATTACCATTCGAGCTTCATGAGACTGGTTAATTTTTTTTTTAGTAAAATTGTATCTTGTAACTATAATAACTACAATTAAAAATGCAAAATTCAAAAATAGAAAAAAAAAATCTAAAGTAAGTTAGTTAGGATTTCGATAATTATTGTAAAATTTCATTATTTTTAATTTTTTCATCCCTTTCTCAAAATGTTCTACATTTTTCAAAACAAACAATTTACAAAATTAAGTATATAATTCAACTAAGCCACTAAACTCACCATCATCATAAAAACCTTCTTTAATATTGAATATGAATCCAATAAAGCGTAATACAGACAGTACATTCTGTCATTAAATTGCCTTTCATCTTCGAAACTGATAATATCGTCTTGATTCACCAGCTTTGAAGTCCACAAAACAACACAAAGTCTCAGAATCTTCAGTAAGTGGCAAGCATAGATAATATTGATATCGAAAAATATCACCGTTAACGAAGATAAAATATTGTAGAAATTATTCTGTTCCAACGACATATATATTTTTATTGCGTAATAAAAACCTAACAAAAGTATTTGAACACGAGAATGGAATTTGACGCACTTGAAACTATTGTGGCCGTCCAATTTTTTAATGACAGTCTGGACATTCGAGATAAATTCCAAGTTACGCTTACTGTAACTGATGTTGTGTGCAGCTAAGTTGATAGTAAATCCGATACAGCGGTAGACGTATTCAGTGATAACATAAAAATTCAGAACGACGTCTTTATAAGATTCTTCTTTCATATCGTTCGTTAGAGCAATCAAATTTACGAAGATGAACAGCATATTGCCTAAGACGGTTTTAAAATAGTCTTTAATGTCAATTGGCATTAAAATACTATCGACAGTTTTATATTTCGGAGCGAAGGCGAATGATTGCAAAGAATTTAAAGTTTTGAGAGATGTAGTGATCACATCTGCTTTGATGCCATTATTAACATTTTCTACTGAATATATGCGGTGCAATGGCATTTTTAATACCTTATACACTCCAGAACTATAACAACCATAATAAACCTTCATTGACGTTGTCACATATTCGACGCTATTGCTAATGAAATTGACTGGTAAAAAATGGAGTGGAAACCAATATAAAATGTATTACCACCCATTTCAATAATTGATTTTGTTTGATGATAAGTACTTCGATTGTGGTAACATTCCATGTAACATAATTTGTTACTTCGTTATTACATTTTTTATGTAGACACCTGTTGCCAACTGGCTATTAGGCTTAAGATCTTTTTGTATTTACTTTATGGTTTTCTTGTATTTTATATGTCTTTTTGACGTTTATTATTATTAAAGTTGTTGTCTTTTATCTACTTGTGCTAAATGGTGTTTTTCTCCCTAATTATCCCGAAGTCCTAGTTTTCCCTCAATTCACTAACCTATTCTGTAACATTTCGTTTTCGTGAGGGCAGAGTTGGGCTCTCTGCAGACATTAGAGAGATGTTCCCTCAAATTAAAATACGTGAAGAGGATAGGGATGCCCAACGTTTCTTATGGAGGAACTCGCCTAACGAACCGGTTCAAGTTTTCAGAATGTCATCCATGATTTTTGGAGCGGCTTCTAGTCCTTTTTCAGCCCAATTCATAAAAAATAAAAACGCCTTAGAATTTCAAAGTCAATTTCCTGAGGCTGTGGACGCTATCCTCAACGATCATTACATGGATGATTACATAGCGTCTACACCTTCAGTGGAAAAAGCGGCGCGACTCGCTGCTGATATTGTAGCAATTCACAAAAAAGCACATTATGAGATGAGATCTTGGGTATCCAATGATCCAAAAGCCCTTTCTCTCATCCCAAAAGAGCTTTTACTAGATCCATCTTTAGCTAATGTTAATGTAGATTTGGGTAAAGTTGCAAATTCAGTAAGAACCTTGGGTCTGGTTTGGCAGCCCGCCGAGGATTTGTTCATTTTTAAAGTTAAAAGCTTCATTGAAAAAGTTGTTTCGGACAAATGTACAAAGCGTGAGGTTCTCTCTCTAATGATGAGTGTTTTTGATCCATTAGGACTGTTAGCGCCACTGACCATTAGAGCTAGAATAATGTTCCAAAATATTTGGCGTAAATCACTCGATTGGGATCATCAACTCGCACAGGAAGATACCGCTGCGTGGAAGGAATGGCACAATGTTTGTGTAAATTCCCTAAGCAATTTGAAAATTCCGAGACGGTACAACCTTAGCGATTTTGACGATACTCGCCTTGAAAGAGAACTTCACTTATTTTGTGATGCCAGTGAGTGTGCGTATGCTGCTGTAGCATTTTGGCGATTAATTTTCCCTGATGGAACTATCAGAGTTGCGCTTATAGGTAGCAAAAGTCCGACGATGCGACACGTTTGAGCAAAGATCCATTCAGTTCAGAGTCACGTTGGTTCGTAGGCTCAGACTTTCTACGTTCTGGTCAATGGCCAACTGAGCCTGTCATTTGCATACCAGTGAATAGTAAGTCTGAGTTGAAACCAAAACATAGAGTTCATTGTCATGCAACTGTTGAAGAACCATTTTCTCCATTAGCTCCTGTAGCGGCCAATCCTCATCGCATCAGTAAATGGCTTTGTTTAGTTCGAGCCACCGCATTAGCTCATTTATTCATTAGAAAGCTTCTTGTAGCACGTAGAGGAGTAGGTGATACGAGACTCTCTCCAAATGACCTGACAGCGCACGATTTGCATGAAGCAGAAAGGCACATCTTATGGCAAAGCCAAATAGACAGCTTCAAAGCAGAGATCGCTTGCATAGTCAAGAAAGCATCACTTCCCCGAGGAAACCGATTGTGTAGACTGTCTCCCACCATTAATGAAGACCACCTGCTTCGTTTGTCCGGACGCACCGCAGCTGCTGCTAACGTTCCATCGCCAGCCAAATCCCCAATCATCCTTGATGGCAAACATCCAGCCGTACGATTGCTCGTCCATAAATTTCACCAGAGAGCTGCACACGCCAACACCGAGACAGTAGTAAATGAGCTCCGTCAATCTTACTGGATAATCAGCCTTAGAAGCACAGTACGTTCAGTGGCTCACCATTGCTTGTTTTGCAAACAAAGAAAAGCGAAACCGTTTAACCCCCCAATTGGACAGCTCCCTCACGCAAGACTCGCACATCATGAGCGGCCATTCTCGTACACCGGACTGGATTACTTTGGCCCCATTCAAGTCACAATAGGCCGAAGACATGAGAAGCGATATGTTGCTCTGTATACGTGCCTGGTCATAAGAGCAGTTCATCTGGAGATGGTTGACAGCTTGTCAACAGATGCAGCTATGATGAGTTTAAGAAGGTTTATTGCTCGTCGGGGAGCACCCCGTGAAATTTACTCCGACAACGGAACAGCTTTCGTCGGCCTGAGCAGGGAGCTTAAGAAACTTTACGGGGAACAAGTATCAACCTTTGCTGCAAACCAGCTCATTCATTGGAGATTTATTCCACCTGCAGCCCCATTTATGGGAGGGGCCTGGGAACGGCTCGTCCGTAGCGTAAAAAGCGCTCTCAAGGTTGCCGTTAAATCGAGATCACCTACTGTAGAAGTCTTGCAGACTCTTCTTTTGGAGGCGGAGGCGATAGTAAACAGCAGACCCCTCACGCACGTTTCTCCTGACCCCGACTATCCAGAAGCCCTCACTCCATTTCACCTGTTAATTGGGACTTCTTCAGGAAGCAACTTGGTCGTTCAGACCGAAGAGGGCGACTTGTGTGGAAGAGTGAAATGGAGAAAAGCCGCCAGAATGGCCGATAATTTTTGGAAGAGATGGGTAAATGAATATTTACCTCTTGTGAATATTCCAAGACTACAAGGTCAGAAGCCAAATCTTAAGGTGGGGGACATAGTCTTAATTGCAGATAGCAACCTGCCTCGAGGAATGTGGCCAAAGGGGCGAATAACCTCGGTACACTGTGGCAAGGATGGTGTGGCCAGGGTCGCCGAGATATGCACCTCTGCAGGACTTTTTAAAAGACCTCTGAAGAAAATCGTGCCCTTACTTTAAAAAAGGGAGGATGTTGCCAACTGGCTATTAGGCTTAAGATCTTTTTGTATTTACTTTATAGTTTTCTTGTATTTTATATGTCTTTTTGACGTTTATTATTATTAAAGTTGTTGTCTTTTATCTACTTGTGCTAAATGGTGTTTTTCTCCCTAATTATCCCGAAGTCCTAGTTTTCCCTCAATTCACTAACCTATTCTGTAACAGACACCTATACTAAGTATTTTGCGTTAATCTCTGTTATAAGCTTTTGATTAGAATGGAACAAAAGTTTACTGGTGTATATTTTACTAGTTAGTAGTCAGGCTATTATTGTACTATGCACTGGGTCTACTGTCTAAGACGTTTTTGATGAAGTACGACAATGAATTATAATTCTTCTTTATTTGTTTCTTATTAACCTTTGATAACAAAAAAAACAATCTGCTCTATATTAGTGATAGTTAAGCAGACACCAAACAATCAAGACAATTCAACATAAAAAAATATTGTACAATACATGATAAAAGGAGAATCAAACCCTTGACATCTGAAATAGCGACCGGCAAAGGCGCAAAACTAATTCTACTAATGCCTTGATACGCTTCTCTGATAAAATATGCTGTACATTCAACGCCATTTCATTATTACACAATACAGTAAAATTTTAACCGCCTCTGTGGTCTAGTGGCTAAGACCACCGGTTTAGACCCAGACGTCCAGGGTTCGATTCCCAGCAGGGGGGCACATGTTTGTGTACTCGGTTTATTTGGTGGTAGGGCTTGTTTGTCCGCCTGGCTAGCTACCACCATCTTATCTAAATATGTCGCCATAACATCAATGTTTGTAGCATTGTTGTGTTCCGGCAGCTAGTGATAAGATAGCCAGTACCTCACTAGTTGAGGATCCCGGGTGAAGTGCGCTTCCATCATTGGCCTTATCATCACTTAACATCAGGTGAGATCAAGGCACTGTGCTTACCCGTTAATATAAAAAAATAATAATTTAAAAACCAAAAAATAAGAGTTCGGAGAAAACTGAGCCAATGCATCAAGAACTGTGCAACTGTAACTCTCGGTGTGCCGGCCTATCAGAAACCAGAAGACTTCAAGCTTTTCGCTTACAAATACGTTGCCAACTCAGAATAAGGTTGCCAATATGGCCGTCATCTTTACAGACGCAGAAGAGTAAGCGGATGGGGTTGCACAAAAGATCCCGATAGGTCAAAGTGCTACTGGAAGGAACACCTTAATAGGCCCCACCAAGATAAGATAAGATAAGGAATCAAGCAGATAAGGTTTAGTTACTTTAAAACTAATACAATTAGGACATTATACAAACATAAGTAGTTTATGTTAGCTTTAGATTTAAAAAAGAAAATAAAACAAGAAGTAATATTTCCAAATAATTTTAAAATTACTTAAAACTATTTGGAAATACTAAACTTAGATCGTTAGCCATTTTGGTCAATTAATATCGTCTTGACGGAAGTTTTGAATACACTTGTGTTCCTATTGAAAATATCAAGTGAGTTGTTATCAGTATATCTATTATGTTAGCGTTATGCCACTTGTCTAGGTGGCTGGTCCAAATCCAAAAAATCTTTTACTAATAGAATACTAAATTCCTTGCGGGTAACATAAGCTATATTTTATGTTGATAAAAACGCGGATGAAGACGAGGGTTAAGTGCTTGTTATTTAATATAAGCCTTCGCAGGCATTTATTTGCATCAAAACTATAAATTCCAAATAATAATAAAAAACTAAAAATATTGTTTAGACTAAACAACTGGATCTACAGTTCGAATTTTGAGAGAGCTTCAACCGAGAAGAGTTGGCAAGAAACTCCGGAAGCTTATTTATTTTTCTCCACCTGTCATTTTTCATAAATGAAGGATCTTGTTATACGTCATCATTCGGTTCTATTGAAAGCAATTTCTATAAAAAACTAATGCAAATTGTATTGGGGTTGGGACTAAATTAAAAATTCAGAAAAAGTGTTTTTACAAGAACGTGGGTTGAAACAGCACCTTTTGACGGGTTAGGTGCCCTACCAATTAAGTCAAAGTACATTATGTTTAATACACCAAAAAATTCAAATTTAGGAAATAACTTGTATCAAATACAAAGTTACAACCTAGTGCTGGTGGTCTTATCACTTTAAAGCGATCTCGTTCAGACAACCAGATAGAGGTGCGGACAACTCGTGCATGCACAAGAACAATTTTAATTTTAATTTTGATAAAGGGAAATACGCAATGCCATCGGTACTTGTAAACACAACATCAGGGATAATAAGTTTTAGTGACCTCTTATTAACCTTGATCAAGGGCGAACCATATAGAAGAGAGAGCACACGTTTTAATAAACGTTGATAAATTGAAATACGTCAACAGTACAATAACATGACTCACATTTTTATACAATTACATTTAGGACATTAGTTTAGTATAAAATGTTGTTAAACCTATCATGTATTTATAATTTTGTTAAGATTAATGTCTGTGGTGTAACCTAATAAATAAATAAAAAAATTAAATAGAACATATTATTTAGTACGGGATTGACATAAGTCAACGATGTATACGTATCCACTCTTACGTTGGGTGACACTACCTGTCAATATGCACGGATACGTCACGGGACGCAAGTGTCAGATCCCGCGCCAGAAATTGTTTTAGATCTTTCGATAAAAAAAGATAAATGACGTTTATGTCAATCCCTTTGATAATTCTATTTCATTTATATTTATATTCTATTAGTGTTATGCCACTTATGTAGGGGGGCCACAGTAGTTCCAGAGATTACAGAGATTAGATTGCAAACAAACAAACAAACCCCACACCCACAAATAAGAAATGGATCATTATTAAAAATAAAAAAGGAATAAAAAAAACTTTTGTTTCACCATTCGGTTACGTAATTGAAAAAGAGAATGTATAATGTCAAAATTGCAATTCAATTTGTTTATGATCAGATGACGCTGCTTTTATTACATACACATACTCGTTTTCGGACTAAGGAAAACCATTTAACAACTAATTTAACAGTAAGGGGTGCAGTTGTTGTATGATTTCGGAAATACAATGATGTGTAGAATTTGACAAAGTTGATGATGAAGATGATGAAAGTTTGAAGTGCACGGCAAAGCCTATTGAACAGAACAGATCTGATACCTGAATATTGTCTCCCGTTGAGTAGTTCAAAGGCAATTGTGGCATACAAAACATAAAAATATTATTAAAAACCTAGCCTAGGGTGCTCCGGCAACGGGGCAGGGCTCAAGTTGCCGGTGGTTAGGGCTGCAGAGACAGGAACCTTCGGACTATCCGCGCCGTGTCCAAGAGTACCGCCTTCTGTATCTGACCCTTGATCCAACCATTAAGCGAGAGTCTCTTAAGGTGTTGGTCGAGACTCTTCGCTACCAGACCGTTCGCAGACACAACTTTCGGCACAACGATTGTCGAGTCAACATCCCACATGGCGGTTACCTCGTGAGCCAAGTCAAGGTACTTGCTAGCCTTGTCCTTCTCGGCCTTTACGAGGTTCTCGTCATGCGGGATGGTGACGTCAACAAGCACTGCCCAGCGTTGCGATCGATCTATCAGCACGATATCAGGCCTATTAGCTATAATAGTCCTGTCCGTGATGACAGCTCGATCCCAATAGAGCGTGGCACGGCCGTTTTCGAGAACCGGCGCAGGTGTGTACCTGTAGTACGGCACTTCGAAGTCCACAAGACCATATAGAAGAGCAAGTTGCTGATGAATAATCCTAGCTACCAGGTTATGTCTGTGCAAATTATTATTATTATTATTATTAAAGTTTTCCGATCCGCACTGGTAGAGGTTTATGGCTCGTTCTCACTGTGATGTTTCCATCCATAGGGAAGGCTCGTACCCCAGCAATGGGGGGAAATAATGAATTAAGTCTTATGATTAAAGTTTTAGCCTAGCTTTTTGTTTAACACTTGGTGATGCAGCCAAAGCAAACTTAAATTAAAAAGCATTTAAGAAATATTTGAACGATGTTTATGTTCTTTTAGCTTTCAGAAATAATGCCAAATATGCTTCTGTATCTTGCCGTTTTAAAGGACTTCGGACTTATCAGTCATATCAGCTTGGAATGCGAAATGTTTTACATGCATGTTAAGAATGCAAGCACAATTGCCTTTGAACTACTCAACGGGAGACAATATTCAGGTATCAGATCTGTTCTGTTTAATAGGCTTTTACTTTTAAATTAATACTATAACAAACCTAGGCTAAAAAAGTATAATAATTAGTATAATAAGTATGTATAATGCACTTCAAACTTTCATTATCTTAAGAGTATAATAATAAATCATTTATTTCAGGCAACACACAATGTACAAGATGGTAAAAACACAAAGGGGCCCATATAATAAATACCTTACAGACTAACATACATACAATTAAAACAATGGTGTCTTCTAATTTTACTGGAAGTAGTTCTACCGGCATGAGTCTGTGTAGTGTTAAAGGAGTCGTAAGCGTTTTGAATATTTAAGATCGAGTTAATGTTATTGTCGACTTGAACCACGTTATTGCAATAGGAAGTGTAAAATGCGATACAATGAAGAATAATGTTGAAAACTAAGGAATTTTGCAAAATGGTTAGTTCGATCGAGCAAACGTTTCGCTATGCTAATAAAGTATTTACACAAATAGAGGCAGACGAACAGAGATGTGCCAACGAACGCAAAGATATTGTAATAAAAACTATTTGCAGTGATGAAGTTGAGTTTGATGGTATATTTGGAAAGGAAAAATATAGATTGGAGGACGTTTATGGGGGATAGGTAAGCTTGGACGTCCTTGTGCACGTAATGGTCCAATAGAAACTCATTGACGGTATTCTTTGACATTGTTGAAATGTGTGGTGGCTGGAGGTAGGTATATGAATACTGATAAGAGCTTGAACAATATGACTTATGAACGTCTCAATGTTAAATACATAATGCCAAAACCATTTAATCGTAAAATTACTTTAGTGATTAACGGTATTTAATTAGACGTTGAAGTTTTCAGGTTTTTATTTAATTACTTAATTAATTAAGGTCTAAACACATATTGTCTAAATACTTGATAAGCTACAACTTAAGGACTTTTATTTGTTTTTACCTTCTCACTTGTGCTATGTATAGCAAGAGCGAGTTTGCTGTTTTCTTTCTTACATAATGTAATGGGACTTTTTTACTTCTTCATATTTTAGATTTTATTTGTTCTTTTGTTTTTTTGAGTGAATTTTCGGTCTATGCCTATGTTTAAAGAACATTATGATGATGAAGCCTTTACATATCTCATATTACTTACTTCCTGCTAACTTAATTAAGTATAAATTCTTGCAAGTACTAAATAGCCATTTCTTACCCCGTTGTCACCACAAATTCTTATCAAGTATATTATAAGTATGCAGTATTATATTTAAGTATGATTACAGTTTTACGTTAAGTACATTTTTTTAATCAAAAATATTGTTATTAGCTAAACACTTATATGTAGAGGTTACCAAAACGTCCAGTACGAAGTGGTCATGCAATGAGTGACGTTGATATATATAGTGCCATACAACCAATTTACTGGTTGAACACAATATTATGTTTTCGGAAATTCACTTTCAAAGATGATTCGTTCATAGTCAATCGTAACAAATATTTAATCTTCAATATTCTTTCTTTAACAATTATAATTGTGCTAGCGTACAAGTCTTTAGTAGTATTGTGGGGTTTAAATGAGTTTCTTACAAATTACTGTTTAAACTATAGCCTGTACATTTTAAACTTCGCTGTACTAATATTTGCAAATAGTATGCATAAGAAACGACATTTACAACTTTTGGTGCTCTTGAAATATTTAGACATCCAATTGTATAATTCTAAACATTTAACTATAACTAAATCATGGACTTGGTTCATGTGTGCACTATACCTATTAATTTATCTAAATATAATTGGATTCAGGATAGCTGGAGATGTTTACTGGTTTTGGCAAAGAGCATTCTTTACCATTACACTGATCGTTTTCGACTTTGAAATTATTTATATTACCTTTTGCGGACTATGTTTGGTGTTGAAAACTGATGAGTGGATTGCGCGAGTCAACAAATTGTCTGTTGCTAAAAACAAAAATCACTATTTAAAACTTTATAACATTTTTCAAAACATAACTCGAGCGAAAGAAATACTTGAAATCTGTTCGAGAACCTCGGTAAATTATCTGTTTGATCGATTGTAATAACATTGTGATTCAGTATTGATTTTTTTTATTTAGTAAGAGCTTCTTTGTTGCAGATTGTCGGCCATTTTGTCATAACCTTCGTGACCACTATCAATTACGTATACATATTGTCGAATTGGGTTAAGGTCAGTTATTTTCTATAACCTACTAACAATAACTATTTCATCATCTAAATGTGGTTTCCGGGTGAAGTGTCCTTCAAACCGGCCTTATCGTTTACCATCATCGTCATCACCATCTCGCCGTTGTGTCGCACTGTATGTGTGTCATTATAACTTATTCCTAATCTAATGAACTTTCGATGTAATGAACTAGTACCTAATCTATTGGAATTTCGATGTAATGAGAGAATCGCTTATTACATCGAAATTGTTAATGATTGCCTTCGACATAAATTCATATAGTGGTCTTGCTAATGTGACTATTGAATATCTCCCCTATTTCGGGGAGATATTTATTCATTCTTCACAGTATCTTAGCTGGTATTAACTAATATGTTATAATTTCTAGGTGGATGCAGAAAGCCTAAATCATCATAATGGTGTATATACATGGATATTAAGAGGGCTGCTGATGGAAAGTATATTGTGTATATTATATGACACATTATACTGTAATATAAATAGGACTAAAGTTATTATGATAGCTAAATTTTCGACAGAAGAGTCAGGTGATCAAACCCTTCGATAATTATCAAGTAGTAGTAAGCGTACTGAACTATTGATGCTAGGATTCTGATTTTTTTTAAATAAGATTTATACTTTGATTAAAATCGGGACTCAAATAATTTTTAAGAATCTATACTATCGATATGTTTCAAGTAAAACTATTGACAGTGTGAAAACACAATTATAATAATATGGAGTATTAAGGTCTTCGCCCACTAGACCGTATAATACTATGACGGAGCTGGGAACATAACATGCATGGAAAGTAAATCGTCACGGACTAACAGTAACTATGCCCACCGCAACGTATCAACAGTGTATCATACCTGTGAATAACGGGCGCCGCATTATCGCTTCTATGTTAAAGGAAATTAAAAGAAATGAAAAATATTTATTCAGTTTAGACACAATGCTCTTATGAAGGTCGGGGAAAATTTATTCATTGAATAACTTTGACATAATGACAGATTTTCCTTAGAAAATCGTTATTTTTAAAGTAATAACTATCAAAATGAATATTTTAATCGATCTAAAGATTTATCAACAAAAATAAAGAATGACGTGTTTTAGCATTTTTCGAAAAACTTCCCCTAGAGAGGTGAAATAAAGGGTGGAAAGTTTGTAAGGAAATCTGTCAATTTTAAAGTTTAATCCACGGTCTGACTGACACGAACGTACCGTTTGGATTTTATTACAAACAATCACACGTCGTCTTCGCCTACGAGAGCGAAGCCGCGAGCAAAAGCTAGTAATATACAATACAAAAAATATATCCTATACAAAGAATATACAGTCTAGTGGACAGAGACCTCAAAAATATTCAATAATTTTTTTTTTATTTAAGTCTTCATTTTTTCAGGTTGCTTACGGCGGTTCTCCAAAAACATTCTGAGGACCATCCAGAGCCGCGGTAACAAGTATGAACTGTTCGGTTTAACCAGTATCGACGCCGAGTTGCCATTGAAAATGTTCTTGTTGGTAGCAACTTATATCATTGTCGTGATACAATTCGTGTTTTTATAGAAGAGAAAGAAAAGGTTCTGAAACTAAAAGGTTTTAGGCTAAGTAACATACCTGAATAAATTAAAAAACAAAAATGTTGAAAAAAAAATTTGCGTTAAAATTATATAAACAAAACAAAAACATTTTATACCTGAATGAGTTTAAAAAATATATATCTTACATCTCACCTGATGCTAAGTGATGATAAGGCCAATGGTGGAAGCGCACTTCACCCAGAATCCTCAACTACTAAGGCACTGGCTATTTTATCTCTAGCTGCCGGAACGCTACAAACATTTATGTTATGTCGACATATTTAGATAAGATGGTGGTAGCTAGCCAGGCGGACAAACAAGCCCTACCACCTTTTTTTTTGAAGAGAGATTGCCGATTGCCTCAGACGGTATTTTCAGCTTCACTGGGCTTGTTTGGGCGCGGCGAGGAACGTAAAGGGTCCCTCAAACCGAGTGAAACGAATCACCTTCGGACGTTTTCTAGAGAGAAACGGCATCGCGCACTAGTGCGCGTCCCCGTGCCCTACTAGATTCTCCGAAGGGTTCGGATCAGATCGGGGAGCAGAACAACCCGAGGGCGCCTCTAAAGGCTCGGACCTCGGTACATGTCTGTACCTGGTGTAGAGCGCCGGAGACGGTGTAGAGACCGGTTCTTCGTACCCTTGTTCCACGAGTACGGTATCTTGGGCCTAAACTAGTGTGCATGTTTAGTGTACTCTGTAAATGCGTAGTGGCATTTAGAGGATCAGGCGGGGGGCGTTCGCAACAGTTGTGGGATCGTCGGGGTCATCTAGGACGTGTTTAGGACGCCTATATGTGAACCATCTTGTTGGTGGAAGGCTTCCAACATTATAGTTGGCGGCCGCCACAACAAGCGGGTTAGGGTGGTGGGGGGTGTTATCAAAGTAACGTATGGAACGTTCTCGATAAAATCTTTGATAGTTGGAAGATCAAGATCACGTTGTAGGTCTACATTGCGATAGTACCACGGGCAACCCGTGGCACCACGTATGAAACGGTTTTGGAGGGTTTGTAAAGGATACAAATAGGAGGGCGCGGTATGCGCGAAAACTACACTAGCGTAAATCATGACGGGGGCCCTACCACCTACTAAACCTAGTACACAAATATGTATCACTGGTAATCGAACCCGGAACCTCTGGGTCTGAGACCGGCGGTAGACTTAACCACTATACCTCAGAGGCGGTTAAATCGGATTGCTGTGAAGTGTCCAAATACTATTTATTCCTACTAAATACTAATTTACATTAATATTCTAGTGATGTCAACACATGATTTTGATTTAAATGTTTTTCTGTTAGCCAAGCTTCAACTCCTTAATATCGTATCAGAGCACGAGTCAGAGAATTTTTAGCTAATCTAACTTCCAAAACCGCTTTGAGTCTTTTTCGCAATATCTGTATGGCCATCCACATTTGTAAACTCACCTTGCTAAAGTAATTAAATAAAAACAAATGCTAATAGATCTGTTTATAGTGATTTATTTAAATTAAACTGCTAATTTAAATAACTAAATTGTAGTACAACTATGATGTACGTCACGACTAGCATACTCATGCGCAAAGGCAGCGCCGCGTTGACCGTAAATAGGCCGTACGCACTCACTTCACTGAATTCTGATTTGATGTAGCGCAAAATGTTCTTGAAAAATCTCCTCCATGTGCCTAGAAAAGAGTTGAGTGAATGTATTTTAAAAATATTTATTCTGTAACTAAAATGAGTACTGATAATTTTTAATTTATTTTATTTTCAAAAATATTATTTGTACATATGTGTGGCAAATGAATTGAGATAATGTAAAATTGTGGCTTTATTAATAGAAAAATTAACCTACAGATTTAAATTTGTAAAAGCTAATTACACGAATTGGCGCCTTTGGCTTTCAAAGTAAAAAAAGTAAACAGTGTTGAATAATTTCGGTGGGCTGGGCACAATAGCTCAATTGGGAGAGCACCTGACCCGGTATGTCAGAAGGGTGCAGGTTCAAATCCTGCTCGTGGAAATTTTTCAACATTTGTCTTTTTGTAATTAGTTTCGCAACAAAATTTGCGCTAAAAAATACTTAAACAAAACAAAAACATTTTGTAAAGCTTTTTTTTAATACCTGGTAACTATGTAGTTATTTAGTTATCACAAAAAAAATGTAAAGGTTGGTGTTCTAATTTTTGCTTTGACCTTATTCATATTCAAATTGTGCATGTCGTGACTGCCATATTAAAACAACACAACCTTAATTTAGCATGTATTTTTAAATTTTAAGAGTGTATGTTTTGTTGGTAGTCCATTTAAAATAAATAAACTAACATGACTTCTCCGATACGGACTTAGTGATGAATGCAATTTCCACCACCCTCACGCGACGATACAACTTATCGAACAAAACGCAAAGTGACGTTTCCAGCAACAAGCTTTTAGTCATCCACATCGATACTCCGTAAATATGGGATATGGCCCTTTTTGTAAAGATATTCTGTAACAAATGGTAGCTTTTAAATATATATATATATCATCATCCTCATCATTACCATCATCAGCTTATAAACGTACGCTTATAGGTTTTTCTTCGTTGTTTATATAGAAAAATAAGTTAAGTGTACATAGCCGGTTCGTTAGTCTACAGGGCTTAAAACTTTATTTTATTTTAGTAGTTCTACTAATGCAACTTTTACAACTAGTAATAAGGTTACAACCTCAGGTTTAAACTGAGGTCTAAGACAAAGGCCAAGCCCACATCCATTACTATTATACATCAAAATATTCAGGGTTTGGCTGGCAAGGACTTAGAATTAGAATTATTAGCAAAAAGTCAGGTAATTCATGTATTTTGTATAACTGAGCATTGGTTAAGAAGTCATGATACATCATTCCATGTAAATAATTTCCAATTAGCAAACGCGTACGTGCGAAGCTCAGCTATTCACGGCGGTTCTCTAATATTAGTAAGAAGCAATATTAAATACAAAAATCGCAACGACATTGTAGACCTATCAGTGGAGCGTAACATTGAACTATCGTGTGTGGAGTTCAATAGTTTTGTAATAGTGTGTGTATACCGACCCCCATCGGCCAATTTTAATATTTTTGAATCAGTAATGGAAGATGTACTTAGAAAATTAAAATTAAAAAATAAATTTGTTTTAGTATGTGGAGATTTTAATATAAATATTTTAGAAAACACTTCAACGAGTGTTCGTCTTCTTGCCTTATTTAAATGTTTTAATCTTTCAAATCTATTTCTCGAACCCACTAGAATAACTTCACATTCGGCCACTTGTCTAGATAATATTTTTACAGACTATGACCCTGTTTCTAAGTCACTCATTAGTAATCTTACGTCTGACCATTGCGGTTTGAAGGTGACCTATGATTTTGATATTAGGGATGAACCAAAAATAGTGAACTGTAAACCAGTTACAAAAGAGCGAATGGAGTGTTTCAAAAATAGTATAGCTTGTAAAATTGATGCATTACCCTTTGTACAAGATGATCCAGATGTACTTTATAGTAATCTTTTTAATTTAATTAAGACCGAATACAACCATGTGTTTACACCAAAAACAATAAAAATTACTCAGAAACTTAAGTTCTGTGACTGGGCCACAACTGGTATATATAAGAGTAGAAATAAATTGTATGATTTATATAGTTTAAAACAATATAACCAAAATGTTAATTTTACGCAATATGTAAAGAATTATTCGAAAATGTTTAAAAAAGTGTGCACAGTAGCAAAATCTAATTACCTTAAAGAAAAAATTAAAAAGTCTAACAATAAAATTAAAGCCACTTGGGACATTATAAACCGTGAAACAGGTAAATTTAAACCACGGGATAATACTTTCACTTTAAAAGTAAACGACAACTTAGTCAATTCAGATTCACAAATTGCTAATATTTTTAATGATTTTTTTGTAAATATACCTGTAATAACAACGTCAAATTTAGATTCATCACCAGAAGCTGCACAAACTTTACTCCAAAAATATGTACCAAAATGTAATCTTTCCTTTCAATTTAAATACATTGATTCAATGAATATTATTAAAACATTTAAATCACTTAAAATGAAAAACACGAGTGATTTGTGGGGTATATCTATTAAAGTAATTAAGAATATTATTCATTCTATTGCACCGTATCTTGCTGAAATTTTTAATAACTGTGTCGATAAAGGAATCTTTCCTGATCTTATGAAGTTTAGTAAAGTTATACCTTTATTCAAATCAGGGAACAAAGAAGATCCCAGTAACTATCGGCCCATTTCAATATTACCAGCGCTAAGTAAAATTTATGAAAAAATCATACTCGAACAGTTGATGTCATATTTTAACACAAACAACCTTTTACATAGTAAGCAATATGGCTTTACTAAGGGTCGTTCTACTACTGATGCAGGTGTTGCTCTAATAAAACATATATTTGATGCCTGGGAGAAGTCTCAAAACGCTCTTGGTGTTTTTTGCGACTTGTCCAAGGCTTTCGATTGCGTTGAGCACCGGACTCTGGTGATGAAGCTTCATTATTACGGTCTCAAAGATTTTGCACTAAATTTAATACAGTCATATCTCAGCTCTAGAACACAAACTGTTGATATAAATGGTACTAAATCATCTGGTTCACATGTAAAAATGGGAGTTCCACAAGGGTCGATTCTTGGTCCTTTCCTTTTCTTGATTTATATTAATGACTTGCCATTCTTTGTAGAGAACTTTTGTGAAATTGTATTATTTGCAGATGATACTTCACTCATTTTTAATGTAACTAGGTGTAGGACTAATTATGAAAATGTAAATAAAGCTCTTTCAGAGGTACTCCGTTGGTTTACTATTAATAATTTACAGCTTAACGCTAAGAAAACAAAATGTATTCAATTTATATTACCAAACGTCAAATATGAACCAACCGATATTAAAATAAACGGTGATCAATTAGATTTGGTAGATTCTACAGTCTTTTTAGGCATAACCCTTGACTCAAAGCTTCAATGGAATCCTCATATATCGAAATTGGCCGGTAAACTCAGCTCTGCTGCTTATGCCATTAGAAAAATTAGGCAGTTAACAGACGTTGAAACTGCTAGAATGGTCTATTTTAGTTATTTTCACAGTGTCATGTCGTATGGCGTCCTACTGTGGGGAACAGCGGCTGATATTGAAACTATATTCATTTTACAGAAACGAGCAATAAGATCAATCTATAGACTCGGATCACGAACTTCCTTAAGAAATCTTTTTAAGGAGATTGGTGTCCTGACAGTTGCATCTCAATATATTTATAATTGTATAGTTTTTGTACGTTGCAATATCAACTCCTATACTAAACATGGTGACGTACACAATTTCAATACTAGGAATAAGACAAAACTTGTAATGCCACTGTTCAGGTTACAGAAGGTTCTTGGTTCTTTCTTGGGGCAAGGTATACACTATTACAATAAAAGACCAAGTACTGTACTAGATTTACCTTTAGATAAGTTTAAAAAACATGTGAAATCTATATTACTTTTAAAAGGTTATTATACAGTCAAAGAATATTTAGATGATAAAACAGCTTGGTTATAATGAAAAACATATACTCTATTTGAATTAATATAATAAAATTAATTTATATAATTTTTATACTGATATGATAGCCTTTATCAGCAGTGTCCTACAGATAACAAACAGCGTTGCGTTAAATAGATCATTAAGTTTTTATTTAGAGTATCTTGAGTATGTCATGCTCTCTTTATTTGTCTCTGCGGTGGTGGCGTGTGCGTCGGGTCGTTACGTTCCCTAAAATATGGTTGAGCGAAGCGATGGCTGATTCATATGTCATACTCGTGAACGGGTGCTGCCTGTGGAGGCTGGTCTGCTCTTGCATACTTATCTTATTTTTAATATTATTTACTGTAGTTTGACTTGGTTTTCCTTAACCAATTTTTTTTTTTGAGTACTGTAGTGGTACTGTATGACATTGTGGAAATTGAAACTTTTACCTGATGTAAATTTGTTAACTTAGTTTTTTTTTTTTTTTTTTTTATTTTTTTTTTTTTTTTTTATTTTTATTTTTATTTTGTGATATTTTTGTTTTTTATTTACATGTTGTGGTTGTCTTCTATAATTTTGTGTTTATTTGTAATGGAAAGTGTCCTGCTATGATAGGGCATTTTCCAATATTTTTGACGCTGTAAGGGAGAAAAGAGCTGGACACTTGCTGAGTTTCTTGCCGGTTCTTCTCAGTACAAGATCTCCCGCCCAGAGTAGACTTACGAACCGATGGCATAGTGACATTCACAAGAGCTACTTGTAGCCTAAACTGAATAAATGATTTTGAATTTTGAATTTTTGAATTTTATTTATTTTATTTTTCTTTGTTTGGGAAACAAACAATTACAAAAATCTTACAAAAAATACAATTAGGAATAACGTAAATCATTGAAGTTTCCACATAAACTAAAAATGCACAATAGCAAGTATAAACAACACAAGCCTCTTGACAGTGTAAATACCGGGTCCCGGTATAATTAAAAGCCCTGTCAGTGTCATACCGGGAGCCGGTATTGACACTGACACGGCTTTTTGAGTGGAATCTATTAACTTTAACTAATATATGTATTATCTATATAATAACTTGTAGCAAGCAAATTATGGAAACATAATTTTGAATAACTACTCTACCTGTCTCTTTTATATAAATAACTCCAATAAAGTAAGATAATGCCACTTTTAAATCACCAAAATAAGCAAATGAAAAACTATTTTTTTTTTGTTTACCTACTTCTTTATTTTGTAATTGAATAAAAGTTAACTTACGATCTAATCTTCAATTGGTCTTTATTTATACCACATTTAATACACAACAGACTTAATACAAACACGTCATGCCTCAAACACTTTTTTCACTATAAACAAGTTTTTTAAACAAGGTATCGGATGACCCTGATGATGATGATGATGATGACTTTTTTTTATTACCGGGAGCCGGTATTGACACTGACACTGCATTTCCTACTTATACCGGGAGCCGGTATTTACACTGTTGGGAGGAATGACTACTTAATTCAAATAATTTTTTTTAACTCTTTTTTAATAGTTTTTAACATATCCACGTGTGACAGTTTCTTATTGTAACTTGTACACGCTCGATTATTTGTATAATTTGTTCTGGTAAAGGGACACAAAACGAATCGTTGTTGCGGGAACCTATCCGAGGGCACCTGAATTGAATACAGCTTAATAGGTAGGGCGAGTCTAACATGTTGTAAAATTTGTAAAGAAACGTAATGTCTTTCTCCATTCGCCGATTTGCCAATGACAAGTCATAACAAGAGTCAACTATTTCCGAATTGTTTTTAAAATTTTGATGTTTCTAAAATGTCCTTCAATGCTGTTGACAAGTTTCTTATATTGAGGATTCCAGACCGTGGAGGCATACTCTAATATAGGACGCACATAGGAATTGTATAACAAACACAGTGTGGAACATTGTTTAAAATCTTTGCCGACTCTAAAAAGAAAACCTAACATTTTATAAACCTTAGCTGTGATATAGTTTATATAAATAATAAATAAATATAATACCGAAAAGTCCGTTTTTCGACATTGACCTGACCGGGAATCGAACCCTGGACCTCAGAGTTAGCGCCGCCCAAAGTCCGGCCTGCATGCCACTCGGCTACGGAGGTCGTCGAGGTTATATGGGGATTGAAAGATAATTTACTATCCAGACCCAAGTCTCTAACCTCATTCCGTCTTCGCGAAAGCGTTTCACCATTAAGAGTGTAATTAAATTATATAAGTTTACGTATGATATACTCAGAACATATTATGTTCTGAGAAGAACTGTCAAAAACTCAGCAAGTATGTGACATGAAGGTAATCATACAGAATAAAGAAAATATTTCCTTGGTGCCTTACAAATAAACAAAGTATTATTGTTTTGTCTCTTTTACTGTAGCGTGAACAAAACACGGAATAACTATTCAGAGCTTACTCTCTGTTTATTTGTAAAGGGGGTTAAGGTTTATTAAAATTAAAGATAATAAAGAAAATACTCACATCTATACCAACAATAATAAGAATAATGCAATAAAACAACGCACAATAGAAAGTAGATATGAAATGGGATGTAACCTAGAAAAGAAAAGTGTAAATCTTAAATATCGTACATCAAGTTAATAGAACATCGGGAATATTCCATCCCATCTGTCACCCTGTTTTGTCCACCAGAGTGACAGACGGGAGAAAAAAGTTTCACTTGTCACTAATAAAGGAAAAATGAAACGTTTTAGATTGAAAAATCTAAAGTTATGTTTATAAACAATATCTGCTTTGTGGTAGGAAGATTCAAAATATGGACTGTATGGCTATAGCCACTCTAAAAGCCATTTCTAATGTAAAGAAGCATTTCTGTGTATTTCATCATCAGCTCATTTTTATGTCCCCACTGCTGGGGCACGAGCCTTCCCTATTGATGGAGAACGGGACATAAACCAGCACGCAGGTCCAGTACGGTGCGGTGGTGTAAACGACTGGTAAGCAGCAGGAACCAACGGCTTTACGTGCACGAAGCATGAAGGAGCTAGCGATGATAAATTTTTGGTCACCCATCCGATGACCGGCCTTTGCGAAAGTTGCTTAACCTCAGCACTCGCAGACCTGGCGCGTTAACCACTGCGCCATCGAGCTCCTCTGCGTACCTTGCTTGACCAATTTTACTAGATCTAGTAAAATGGGCAGGCGAGGGCATAGTGTCATATTAAGAACCAAAACTTCGGGTCTGCCATCACGTTATGTCTTTGGGCCGAGTCAAAGTCAAAGTCATATAATTTATTCAACATAAGCCGTCAAAGGCACGAATTGACGACAAAACTAAAAAAATAGTTTTGACTAAACTACCAGTTCAGATTTTGGGAGAGCCTTCGACCGTGAAGAGCTGGCAAGAAACTCAGGTGAGGGAAGAGGAGGACAAACTGAGGTGGCCGCTTTCCATTTAGCGGGCTGTACACTCGTTTCTAGGCTATTTACCAGCTCATTTTATGTAATTACTAATGCGACACGAGCCTTCCTTATGGATGGAAACACCACATAGAAACAAGCCATAAACCAGCACGCAGGTCTAGTACGGTGCGGTGGTGTAAACGACTGGTAAGCAGCAGGAACCAACGGCTTTACGTGCACGAAGCATAAGATGTTTAATTTTTGGTTACCCAGCTGATGACAGGTCTTAGAGAAAGTTCAAAATCCAAAATTCAAAAATTAAAAATTAAAAATTATTTATTCAGTTTAGGCTACAAATAGCTCTTATGAACGTCATTATGCGTTTCAACCAAGTTTTCAACAAAGTTGCTCAACTTCGGCAATCGCTGGCCAAGCACGTTTACCATTGCGCTGTTGAGCTTAGTTTGCTGGTACAACACAAGTATAAATACTTACCGTAGCCCTCGCTGTTACTTCCAACAGTTTTTTGCATTCAACTATATTTTTAAACACGACTGACAACTTTGATATTACATCATAGTCCTCTGTGGTGGCTTCAGTTATACAATCCGCTTCAACGATCGCTGTTTCCAACCATTTATCTAACTTTAAAGTTAAATATTTAGCTACGACCATGACGTAAATCAATTCAACATCAAACATCACAGAGAGAAATATGAAGAAACCTCTCGCCCACATCCATATCGGATCTAAAGCTACTTTGATAGCCAGAAATATAAGGAAAGTTATAAAGTATATTAAACATGTTGACCAACTGAATATTTTTAGTTTAATCGTGTTGTTGTTGTCGTAAAGTATTTTGTTTAGTTCCTCCAATTTTGACACGAGGCGGACATTTGCTGTTCTGTTAAAGAAATTTGAGGAAAACAAAATGGCGGCACTGGCGACGTAACAAATATAGCTTAAAGAGTAAACGAGTTTCAACTCGAAATGTATTTCCGAAGAAGCCGTTATGAAATAAAATATGATAATTATTATAGAAAATAAAATAGTAAAATTGAATATTGCGTATTTTACTCCTGTGGCAGTTACGTTTTCACCTATCGCGTATTTTTTGGTACAAAACACGTAGTTTATAATATAAAATGGCCGAATGATATTGAAAAAGTCCGAATCGAACATGGTTTCTGGAAAAGGTGTTATGACTAGAAGACTTCCACGTCAATTACCAATTAACTTAATTGCGTTTCGCTTTTAAGGTGGCGGCTGACTGGAGCGTATCATCCGAATCCAAATGCTTTAGAAAATGTAGTAGAGATCGGAGACACGCTTTTGTGATACCACTCCCCCTAGAAAACCTCTAACGATATTTCGATCACACGGCTAGGGGAACCCTTTAAGTTTCTCCCCACCCCCAAAAAAAAGTCCGGTGAGGTTGAAAAGGCTGTGTAAGGACTATGAGGCCATCAGCAAACGCTCTCCGAAAAAGAGCGTACCATCGTAACCGTACAATTCGCAGCGTGCTTGATAATAAGTTACGACATTGCTGACTAACAGGGGGTGCCTAGTGCGAGTTTCATTCGTTATTCGATCACGTTAACGAAAACGAAAATACGTATGGCAAAATTTTAACTCCAACTATGTCGCCAGGAGGCGCTGCTTCAATGCCATTTTTCCATACTAATTTTTGTTTTCGTAAAAGTAATCAAATGAATACGGTTTTTAAACAAAACACACACTATGCACCCTGATACACGCTGTACTGACTGTTTCAGACCCTCTGGACTACTGGTAGGCCTCCGATTAGAGGGCCGAAACTGCTGCGATACGCAGCGTTAAACTTATTAACCTAATTATTTTAATACTAATTAATTCTATATACTCACCTACTGGTGGCCGACTGGTTGTCGCGCGATCAAGGATAGGAGGTGGAAAGGAACAGGATGATCGCAGCGCAGCCGCCGTGGTGTGGTGCGCAGCCCGATGCCAGTACGTCACACACGTCCGTTTCACCAGTCACCAGTCCTTCCACCACGATGTCGGGACACCGATTCCCAATAACTAACAACGAGGCCAAGGCGGCGCCGCGCAACGCCTACCGAAGCTCGAGGGATGTTAGGTATCTAGGCTGCCGATCACCCTAGTACCGTATATTTATCTGCAAATTAGCCACCGATGGCTGTGTGCGACTGTGCTGGTTGTACGTACTCGAAGGAATTCAGAGAAATAATACAAAACTAAAATTATAAGATGTCTTTACTGGAAGAGCTTAAGGCAAAGGCTTAAAACGGAATCATGTATTTCTTGCAAAAATCTCAAAGCCAATTAGACCCCAAAACGCGCGCGCTCGCGACCCGTATTTGACAGCCAACCGCCATTGACATTGACATTTTCATTTTGACTTTACAGTTGCGTTCCGTTTTGCATACTGGTTTTCAACACTGACCATGCGAATTCTCGCATCGAACATGTTTTTTTATTACAAGCTGTTATTTAGCTTGCAACGTATGTATGTGATTTGTTCGGGTGGAATCTTGCAACTCAATTTTGAAGCAGATATCTTCAACCAATTGATCTGAAATTTTGTATGCATGTTCAGTTCGGAGCACAATGCATGGTTAATTGTGTGGCAAGCACACCGAAGATGGCGGACTAATTATTTTAAATGCATTCTTACAATATGGGTATCAAATGAAAGGGCTTGCTGAGAATAACTCGAAAAATAAAGTGACGTCACTCTAAATCAATATGGGTATCAAATGAAAGGAATGAGATGAACTGACTGAGAAACATATACAGCGATAACTAAAAAGTAAAAATAAATTAAAAGTAAAAACCTTTTTAAAAAACAATCTTTTATTTAAATGCGCTAAAGAGAAAAAAAATAAACTTTTACTTTAAAACTTTTACTATCAACTTATAACGTCATTAATACAATTTATCCTACTAATATTATAAACGCGAAAGTTTGTAAGTATGGATGGGTGTTTGTTACTCTTTCACGTAAAAAGTACTGAATGGATTTTAATGAAACTTTCCTCATGTACAGACCATGACCCAGACCAGCATATAGAATACTTTTTTTTAACTTTTTTTTTTACTGTTGTTTTCGCGAACGAAGTAGCGGGCAACAACTAGTATGACATAAAAGCTTGTCGCGAGATTTACTTGTGTAGATTAACAAGTAAATTAAATAACTTGATGTGATTGATTTTAACTATTAAAATTTTCAATCTAAGTAATTTATTATTGAAAATGATTGCTTATTGCCTCAGACGGCATTTTAAGTTCGGATTTTAAGGATCGAAACACAGTAAGAGGTGATTATGGCATTACGCACTAGTGCGTGTCCGCATTCGCTACAAGATGCTCCGAAGGGTTCAGATCAGATCGAGAGCGGAACAACTAAGGACTAGACCAATACTAGGCCAGGACCTCGGCTCGGGTTGACCGGGTCGTGGGGAAAATCGTATATGTTACATTACAGCTAAATGTATCGGTCAGTAGCCACCTTAACGCCTCTACGTTTCGTCTACCTCTACGTTTATGTTAGATTAATATTGTCAAACAGTAATTTTAAATTGATGTTAATGCACTTCATGAAAAGTGGATTGGCATGATAATTTCTACTTTATATCGAGGCGTAGATCGGAACGCCTCGATGGCCCAGTAGGCCGAGATATCTGGAAGTCCTATTCACAGGAAGGGTTCAATTAACAGGTTGACAAAGTGTGTTTCCAGGATTATCGTCATGAAATGAAATCAAGTCATCGTGACTTGCAGTAAAACAAAACTTTAACAGAACAGACTAACTAAGAACAATGGCAAATATCCATACTAAAAATTGTACAATATACAAAAAATATGTCTTAAGATTCAGCGTTACTTGTAGATTCTGTATGTAAAGTTATTTTCATCTGAGAAAGCCGGAAAAAAGATATTGTGGCTTTTAGTACTAATTTTCAATAAAACCGTTAAACTTAAAAAAATATACAAAAACACAATGTTGAAAAAAATTCCACGAGCAGGATTTGAACCTGCACCCTTCTGACATTAGTTCGTGGAGAACCACGATAACTTCATTGGAAGAGCACCTGAACCGGTATGTCAGAAGGGTGTAGGTTCAAATCCTGCTCGAGAAAATTTTTTCAACATTGTGTTTTTGTAATTTGTATCGCAACAAAATTTGCGTTAAAATTATATAAACCAAACAAATACATTTAAAAAAAATATTTTATATATTTTTTATTATTTTCAAGTTATATTTTTCATTTTACTTTCATTAAGAACTATTCTAGAGTTCAAGCCCTTTCATTTGATACCCCTATTGAGGTAGTAGTGATGAAATATGTAACCCGCCATTCACACTTTGCCCGACCTGGGTGTTAAACCCAGGACCTTCAAGTATCGGGCCGAGCGTTTTGCCACTCGGCCAACGAGGCGACCTTATATTATTATCTCAACCCAATAACTCTGGGCCTGAAGCGGTACGAACAGATGCTTGAGTTGATGCATTTTTGCCGCGTAATGACGCTAGTTCCTTTTCGGCACTTTCATTCAATTTCCATCCGATGTCATTGCCAAAACGTAAGCATTAAAACTACAGTTTGTAATAGTTTCAGTTGTGATTTTATTTACACTAATCCACGATAGTTCCTTCATTGTAGCAGAGCGTGTTTAACGTAAAGTAAATAAGTGATTCAAATTGAAATCCAAGTTATGCAAGTTACCAATTAATTATAAGACGACCAGCGACCAACACCTCAGTCTCCCTGTGACCACGGATCCTGCAAAGGTTTCGAAACGTTGGGATAAAAAAATATAAAACCAATGTGTAAAGTAAACGCTAGTATCTACTAGCGTTCACTTTCACGTATCTCCGTAAACGTTGTTTTATTTAAATATGTTGTGTTCGCGTAAATTTTATTAAACAACATTAAAATGGACTATTAGGTAATTCGATACAAAATAATAACTATTTGCATATTTCAAACGTTTATAATTAATGATTTATTTTATGAGTAAGCGCTTAGCGTTCATCTTATAAGATGGTAAGTGCTTATAAGTCCAAAGGTAGAAGCGTACTTTCCGCTGATTCAATACCACCGAAGCACCTAGGGCTATCTTATCTCTAATAGTCGGAACACACAACAATGCTACAAACATTGTTGTTATATGTTAGACTTAGATAAGATTGTAGTAGGGCGGGGAATTTTTATTTAAATAATAAGTCCTTCTATCATTTAGCTTATCAATATGTATCTACAAAAGTGTACATTCAAATCAACAGTCTCGTGTCAATTATTTTAACTTTAATATCTACACAGTCAGGTCATAAATTCTGTCACATGTTTAATATAAAATAATTGAGACAAGTTTATTCATTATGTAACCATTTATATACCAAAATGAACTTAACAAAACATAGATTCTTATGACAATAAAGTTTATTCAAAATGACCTCCGTGATTTTGAATACAGGCCTTCAGTGCCTGTTATTGAAAATAGTATGAGAAACAGGTTCCACAAGGTTCGTCAGGACTGTATTTTGATACACAACTGCATTCGTTTCTACACCTTTCTCACAAAAATGTACCTCTGTTACGCCCCAATAAGAAACTCCCAACCATACCATGAGCGAGGATGGAAAATGACCTCGTTGGACATGCGGAATACGGTTGCTCGCTTCTTCACTACAGTGTGCATACACCTTATCATTTTGTTTGTTGTAGCTCTCTTCTACGGTAAAAATTTTTCATCCGAAAAAATAATTTCCCAATATTTTTTTCCCGCGTACCGCTTTAACAAAGCGCGGCATCTCTTCAGTCTCAGCTCCATTAGACGAGCATTCAAACGATGTCCTGTTTTTCTTCGATATGCCCGAAGCCCTAAGTCTTCATTTAACACCCTTTTCACCGTGGTTCTGCTTAACCCCATCTGAAGGGCCAACAGTTTCTGCTTACATTTGGGATTTCTTTGAATTCGCGCCTTCACAGCTTTTATCACTGCTGGAGTCCTAACAGACCGAGGGCGACCACTTCTTGACCTGTCATCTACACTAGAGTCTTCATTGTATCGATTGATGGTACGATAAACAAATCTTTTGGTCAAAATATTTTTTTTTTTAATTTGAATTGGCGTGTAACCGTAACGATGCAACGCAATAACTGCAACACGGTCTTCTTTAAGCGTCCACTCCATATTTAAAAATGAGTAAAATTCTAAAAAGTATACATTTTTATTTTCATGAACAATTCGAAATTCGAATTCAATAAACTTTTTTGTGGCCAGCATTCTAAAAAAAAAGTTTTTACTGTGTGACAATACTTATGACCTGACTGTGTATTTGTTTTTTCTATCTTTCCTGTGATGTTTATTCATAATTAATTGTACAGTTTAGCTGTTTTTAAACAAAATGTAATTTCAATTATATTTTATAAAAATAGAGAAATGCCCTTGCTGAGTTTCTTGCCGGTTCTTCTCAGTACAAGGTCTCCCGCCCTGTGTAGACTTAGGAACAAGGGCGGATCCAGCCTTCGAGGCACGAGTGGACTTTTCTTTTTTAATATATCCTATGTAGTAACATACAGCTTACATTCTAGTAGTTTGTAATTTACGCTGCAAACCCGATATTTATCTTAAAAAAGGAAAGAAAAGGATAATTAAATTATTTCATGTGATTGACAAACTCCATCTGCAGAAGCACAACGACGTAGGTGCCAACAAGCGCGCTCATGCGCAGGGGCAGCGCCGCGTCCACAGTGAACAGTCCGTACGCCGACAACTCGCTGAAGCCCGTCTCGATGTGTCTGACAATGTTCTTATACAATCTGAGTCGTACTACTGAAAAAACAAGAATACCATTCCTTTAAAAATTACGTTTTTTCATATTTTTTCTAGGTACCGCTCGAGACTTCTGTGGCGGTTCGGTCCGCTTTAACGGCAAATAAAGGGATGTGCTGAGGATGATTAATTGGGTTCTGGTTCTCCTGGACGGGGTGGCGGGATGAGAGCTAGGGGGAATGTCCCACATAACCAACCGCGGTACCCCAGACGTGGTGGTACACGGCAATTATTTTTCCCTATCATAAAAAGAACATAAGATTTAGGTTTAAAGTTACGTGCGAACTGAGCATTCGGTACCCAATGTAAGTTACGAAATATGAGCATACCCACAAGTGTAAAGTGTTCAAGAATCTACTGCACTAATATAACAGCGGCCCGAAAAGAAGATGGTAAAACAAAATGTTGGTAAAATAAAATCAGTAAAAGATTTTCGGCCAGATGATAATCAGCTAAACATTTCGGTATCAGAGAAGACCACATATCACTTACCAGAACTCGTTTTTTCAGATTCAGTTATAGCTGTCACTTTGGCTTTCCTCATGCACCGGTACAAAGTGTCACAAGAAGCGCAAAAATAAGTTTCAATCATTAGCGCTTTAAAAGTAATCACGAAAAAAGTGCAAATATGTGTAAAGATTTCTGTAACAAATGATCTAGGTGTAGGTACATTTAGGATTTGGAAGTATTTCATTTATATATTTTACTAGCTGTCCCGGCAGACCTTGTTCTGCCCTATTTCTCTAAAACAAAGTTAAATTGTTTTTTTTTTATGTTAATAGCTGCCCCGACATTTATTTTCATTAATGACGCGCGATCTCTAATCAACTTGAAGGCATACCAAAGATAATCCTAACGCGCCTTTGTTTTGTTTTGATTGACGTCAAATGTTTGACAGCTGGGGACAGAGTGGTTTGTATGGGAAAAGAAAGTTGTGGTTTTTACTATTTCCCTCTTGTTTTTTACGTTTTTCTCTCCATAAAAACCTTCCTCAGACTTCATCAAACACAACAAAAAAAAAATCAGCCAAATCGGTCAAGCCGTTTTCATGTTATGTCGTGACAACGGAAAACGGGTTTCATTTTTATGTATATAGATATTTGAGTGGTCAAATGACTCCACTACACATGATGTTAAGACAGTGGAAATGGAGTCCAGACACAAAATATTTCGCAGAACCGGAGTCCAGGTGCAAAGACGGCTAGAGGAGCAAAATTGTAGGATGCTTAAGATTATACTAATCTTTTATAATAGATATGAACTGAATGAATTGAATTTCTGATACGAAAATAAGAATTAATTAACTTGCCATCCTGAAGCCAAAAGAGCGTAACCCATATGTAATTGATGGCGTTGAGAAATGTTGTTGTGAAATGTACTGCTATCTAAAACATAATTTATATGTACATCACTACAAGTTATGACGACCAATACTGTACGATACGTGACATAACATTTTCAATACCACAATCCTCGACGATTTCTCCAATAGTTTGTACGCTCTCAGTATTGCCAAGAAATTTTCATTAAGCATTCTCGTTGTGTTGTTATCGTGAGTGACCTCTTCTTCAATACTAAGAGTAGCTACTTCTTTTGTTTCAGCTATCATACCAATCCATTTATCAGTTTTCAATGCTAAATATTGAACTATGACCACGGCATTAATAAGTTCCACATCTATCACAACCGTCAAAGCCAAAAATATGCTTTTTTGCCAACGCCATCCGTTATCGAAAATAGTTTTAAATACAACTATAATAATGCTAAGAGTAAAGTAAAATATACACAAGGACCAAGACAGTATTCTCAAACGCCTACAGTGTGTCTCTTCATGCAGTATTCTGTTCAAATCTTGCAACATCAACAATAGACGCACATAATTCTTCCGATTGGTAAAATTTGTTATGAATATCATAGTTGTATTGAAAACGTAGCTGATAAAATAAAACGAGTAAAATACGACCACCGATCCAGCAAGACCCGTTAGTTTGTATTTTGATATGAGGCTTATGTAATTTGCAGTTATCAAAACATAAGACAGCACGTTCAAAAGCAGATATTTGAATCCAATCGTTTCTATAGAATTGTTTGGTTTCAACGAATATTTTCTGGTGAACACTATAGTATTTAAAATGTATATGGGTTTCTGAATTCTAATAATCTCTAAAGCGGACATTACGTGAACTGTTCTTTATGCGTGTGAAATGGTTCGATAGTTTCAATGGCTGTACGAGACTCGTTTGCAATGGAATTAATTATTTTCCGTACACTAAGGGTGTAGGCATAATTCGGTTTAACTAATTGTTTTCTGAAGTTAACGAGACTACCTTACAATACTTTGAAAGTAAAAAACAGTTTCATGCTAAACGTACTGGCAGTCTCTACCTGATTTGATTTGATTTGATTTGGTATCGACATACTTTTTGTTTTTGTAAATGTCATTACTTGTATTAAAGCTTCTATTAATTGCGCCCATTCTTCTCCACAGCTAAAAAAAGACGTCCTGAATGGGTAGTAGGTAAGTCTCTAGTGTTAAGAGAAATTAATTGGTGTTAAAAATACATTCCAATGTCCATTACTGTGCTACTTGCTTGTACTTACTTTACTGTACTTGCCTTAAAACACCCCTACACAGCACCACTTTTTATGATTATTTTTTTACCGTCCAAGCTGTTCGTCTCTGGAATTCGCTTCCAGTTGCGATCAGGCGTGCGAAATCCATTCACATATTTAAAGAGCTCGTGAAAAAATTCTACCTTTCCGACTAATCCTGTCCTGCTGCAAAACTGCCATATCTGCTACTTGCCTACCTGAGACTACTATTATGTTTAAGTAGGTTTATTTATATATATGGTATTTATATGTTTATCATTATCATCATTTTCATTATTATTATTTTGCTTCATTTATAAAATACACATTATTCTAGTATGTTTTCATAATTTCACCTCAGATCTTAAAGTTTATTAGCTCTCTCCATCCGACTGGTTGTCTGGAAGAAATCGCTTGAAAGCGATAAGACCGCCAAATTGTAACTTTGTAATTATTTTTTTTTCTTTTGTTCATGTTTATGTTTTTTAGTGTTGTTATCTATCTATCTATCTATCTATATACTTGGTAAAATGGTACTGAACCGTAGTCCAGTGTTGGAACTGTTGTAGATTGAATAATGGACAACTACCGACGTGGACGCCAGTGCGTCGCAGTCTTTATGTATAAAGTGTTAAAGTATTAAAGCTGATTGCTTTTAAAAGGTAAGTCAACAGTCTGTTTAGTGACGTGTCAAAATAGAAACAAAGCTTCTCATTTATTTTACTAGCTGTATACTAGCTGACCCGGCGGACTTCGTACCGCTTTGACAGTTTCCATGACAACACTACAAACAAATCATTTTGTATTGGAAAAATTTCAAAAATCACAAAAAAAATTTAGGGTTGGACCACCCTTAACATTTAGGGGGATGAAAAATAGATGTTGTCCGATTCTCCACCCTAGCCGATATGCGCGCTAATATTCACGAAAATCAGTCGAGCCGTTTCAGAGGAGTTCAATAATGTACACCGTGACACGAGAATTTTATATATTAGAGATACTACATATATATACATACATTTTGCTTTGAATTTCAATAATAATAAATTTAAGAGTAATAGATATTACTTAAATGTACCAGCTTATAGTGTGAAACTGACTTGGGGGTGGAGCCCTGGAGATCGATATTACGGGTATCTCGGGATACTTATTTGAGACTCCAATCTCTCACACACAAGGTATCAGCATTTTTTCATGTTTATTCATTTCTTAATTGATATTAGGCCTACGTGGTAGCTATCTAGACATAATTAAGCCTAGATATAATTAAAACCATACATAGTTAGATAAGTTGAGTAATTGAGGATTACTGATGAAGTGCGCTATCATCTTTTTATACGGGAGATGATAATAATATATAAGGCCAATGGTGGAAGCGCATTTTACCCCGAATCCTCTACTGAGGCACTGGCTATCTTAGCTCTAGCTGCCGGAACACAACAATGCTACAAACATTGATGTTATGGTGACATATTTAAATAAGATGGCGGTAGCTATGGTAGCCAGGGAGACAAACAAGCCGTACCACCAACAAAACCGAATACATAAATATGAACCACAGCTAGGAATCGAACCCACAGAGGCGGTTAGACGAACTTTGCATTACCTACCATCATCGGGCGAAATGAAAGCCAACCGCTTCACCGTAGTTTGTAATAAAAACATTTTGTGTTTTCTCTATGCCTACTGTTTTTGGTTATTATTATACCACAGGACAAATAGTTTTCGTAATCGAATGAATACAGACAGTAAACAGAATTCACACTAGGCGCCCTGTACGCTGCGTCAGTGGGCCAATCTGGTTGGTATTCGTCCCGTCACCTCGGTCTACCGCGCGTCTTCTTGAATTGCTCAGGGGAATACAAATGTTTGTTTTTTGTTGAATTTTACGCAAATTTTGATGCGAACAAATAACAATTTAAAAATAAGTAGTAAATAGCCTATAACTGTCCCACTGCTGGGCAAAGGCTCCCATCATTGAAATCAGGTCATCACTACAATTGATGGGTATTGGCTTAATCACCACGCTTGCCAAATGCGGGTTGATGACCACAAACCCGGGCTATGCATCGCAAACATTACACACACTGCCCAACCTGGGACCTTCGGGTATCGGGCCGAGCGCTTAGCCACTCGGCCACCAAGGCGTCAAGCAAAATAAGTGTTGAAAAAATTCCACGAGCAGGATTCGAATCCGCATGTCATGCATGCCGGATCAGGTGCACTACCAACTATGGTATCGTGGCTGTGTGCAAACTGCCGAAATTAATTAAGTCTTACTATTTATAAGTCAAAGTGCGGGTTCAAAACCCTTTTTGGATTTTGGATTAAGTGCATTTGACTATGACCTTATCCTCACTTAACATCAAAGTAAGATAAAAGCCTTAAGGAATAACATAAATAAAAGTCATTATAAACGTTTAATCATCATAATCATCTTTATCTAACAACCCTCCAACGACTTCGGCTGTACATCTTGTTCTTTCTCTTTCTTCGTCTTCAAAGAGTCGTAGATCTGTTCAAGCGTCTTGTTCCGCGTTTCTGGTATTACAATTAACACATATGTGGCTGCTGAGAGGCAGATAAAACCGAAGAAGAAGAACGCGACGTATGCTCCAATGGCAGAGGTGAGCGGCTTGAAGAACAGCATTTGCAAGAAGCCGGAGAACGAAGCCCCCGCCATGGTAGCGGCCATTACTGTGCCACGGTACTGAAATTAAGAAAACAAAATAGGCATATATGTATAGGCATTCTCCCTTTCGAAGTCGGCTAAAAATAGAATTCGGAAAAAGTCAATGGAAAAAGGCTTAAGCACAAAGTAGACTACTCATAATAAGTGTAGATAATGTTGACATTTTGATAGACTTCTAGTTAGTTTGGAACTTTAACTAAAACTTTTAAACTTTCTTTGCAAAATACGGTGAAGAATAAAATTAAAACATTGAATTTAAAAAAAATAAAACATTGTGTTTTTGTAATTTGTTTCGCAACAAAATTTGCGTTAAAATTATACAAACAAAAACAAAAAACATTTTATAAATAGCTTGCCTACTTCTTAACTGATCTTTAGTATTTGTAAAAATATTATGATCGGGTGTTAATGACGGTAGTTGTTGACATTGAATGGGTGCCTTTGGCTTTCAAAGTAAAAAGTAAATAGTGTTGAATAATTTCGGCGGGCTGGTTAGAACTACGATAGCTCAATTGAAAGAGCACCTGACCCGGTATGTCAGAAGGGTGCAGGTTCAAATCCTGCTCGTGGAAATTTTTTCAACATTGTGTTTTTGTAATTTGTTCGCAACAAAATTTGCGTTAAAATTATATAAACAAAAACAAAAACATTTTATTGAATTTTAAATTGCATAAATTTTGTTAAACAGATTTTTTTAGTGTCTCTAACTATTTGTATCTCTGTATTTTTTAAGCATAAAAAGCCTCCTTTAAAATTGGCTTAATAACCTATTACTTTGAAACAATATGGACTTTGAAACAATATGGACTTTGAAATTTCTATGAGAAACCGAACTGTTACAGGGCTTGTTAGACCTTACCTTAAACGAGAATATTTCCCCTGTCACCACCAAGGACACCGGCTGCAGACCAGAGGAGTCGCAGAAGATGCAAAGGCACAACGTCACGATGGGGATCCAGCCGGGCGCGTACACGTCATACCTCTGCACCAGGAACCAGGACGCGAGGACGCACATGCTGAGGCCTGAGATCAGGGCCGTCACGAATAGGAGCATCTGGAAAAATGGATACGACAACACTTAGCTAGCGACACGCTAAACGGTACAGTCTAAGTTTATTTTATTTTATTTAGATCAACCTAAAAGTAAGTGCTTTTGAATTGTCCTAACCTTTTTTTACTTATAAGTCATTAGGTATACTATGACTAAGAGCTCTTATAGCAGTATATTTTCTTTTCTTTTTTTTATATTAACGGGTAAGCACAGTGCCTTGATCTCACCTGATGTTAAGTGATGATAAGGCCAATGATGGAAGCGCACTTCACCCGGGATCCTCAACTAGTGAGGCTATCTTATCTCTAGCTACCGGAACACAACAATGCTACAAACATTGATGTTATGGCGACATATTTAGATAAGATGGTGGTAGCAAGCCAGGCGGACAAACAAGCCCTACCACCAACCAAACCGAGTACACAAACATGTACCTCCCGCTGGGAATCGAACCCGGGACCTCTGGGTCTAAACCGGTGGTCTTAGCCACTAGACCATAGAGGCGGTTAAAAGTTAAAAGTATTATAGCAGTTGTGGAAAAGAGACGCAAATATATTATAGGCTGCTACACGCGTCTCGTTTTCACAACTGCAATAATACTGCTATAGAACTCTTGGTTACCCCCTGGACGTCTATCTTTTTTATTGTAGAGAAGAATGGGCGCTGAAACTAAGCTTTTGACAAAAAAAAAAATTAATTTTTATAACATGTTATATTACATGTTAAAATAAGACATCAAAGAATAAGAGATGGACCCCTGCTATCCGACATTTATATATATATCTAAGTAGGGCCTGCCAAGGATTTCCTCTCCCAGTAGCACTTTGACCGCTCGGGATATTTTGTGCAACCACATCCTTTCACTCTCCTTCCTCTGTAATGATGACTTTGGAAACGTCTATGAGAGCCTCGCTTGAAATATTCTGGATTCGGATAGGTTGATCCAGAAGTCCCAATCTTTTCCGCCAGACAGAGACGCTAGAGAAGTTGTTTGTTGATAATTATTTTGCACAAACCTTTCTCCCCGCTTTTTCCACCACACTGGAAGCCAGCGTCGACCCGGCAACCTGCACCACCCCCAACATCATAGCTTGTTGGTTAGGCGTCAGCACCAAGGTAGACCCCTTTGAGGCTATCGTGAAGATGTCTCCCGCGAAGCTGAGCACCGGAATGGAGCCGCAAACCTCTCGAGCTTGCGTCACCACCAAGGCAATTATGAAGGCTCGCCGGAGAATTGTGTCTGACACTGTAAACACATAAATATAAATTCAAATTCATTTAAATTCATTTATTGCATGGTCTCATAGTTAAAAACAAAAGATGACAACGATACCAATATGTGAGCATGAGACACCCTGCAAGGGTGTTTGCAATTTATGGCGCTAAAATAACTTACGCTTACTTATAATCTATGAGATGTGCGGAACATAATGCGCCCAATTAGGGCATAGCAAAATAATACTTATAGCTAATTAAATAAAATTAATGTTCTTAATAAAATAATAAAATGTCACAAAAATAAATAAATAAAACAATATGATTGTAGTAATTCGAATAAAAAAAAGAAATTAAATTATATAAACTAAACATGGCAAATAATGATTTTAAAAATAATAACAATTACAATTATATACTTTATATTTAATACATACATACATACATATATACATACCGTTACGTCCTGCTCCGAAAAGGTGGTAGGCAAAGCATCAAAATTATCAGTTTTGAGTACATTTGTTAGTGACCTCAACGCCACATTTAGCATAATCGAAGTAGGGCTCCGAGGTGGCATATATAACATCAGTGACAGGTTGCTAGCCGGACGTCTTGGAACCTTTGTCTTTTAGTCAGTCAGTCAGTTACGACATGCACGGGAAGATAGGCAGCTCAAACCTTATTTTCACGACCCAGACCAGCGTGGAATAAATCCAGATTACAGATAAATATGCAGCAAGACTTTTTAATGCTCAAGATAAATGTTTTTTTGCATATAACCACAATAGTGGGTATAACCACAATAGTGGGTATACCCACTAATGTACTAATAGTAAGAACAAAGCGACTGCCTCAAATTAATATTTTATGCGTTAGTTTTTTTCTTATACTTTTATACCAATATGATTATTATATTGTTTTCTAAAGTTTACGCGAACACTACACATTGAAATGAAACAACTTTTACGGATCTACTCGCGTTTGTTTTACACATTAGTTCTAATTAATGTTTATCCTGACGCACCTGATTAAATTTAAATGAGGATATACAAGCTACTAACTAATTATGAGACGGCCAACACCTCAGTCTCCCTGTGACCACGGAACCTGCAAAGGGTTCGAAACGTCAGGATTAAACAAAATTAAATTTATAAAAAGAAAACATGTAACTATTATTATTATTGCAATGTGGTTAATTCGTCCAAGAATGGCCATCATTGACTTAGTCGGAATCAGTAGGTCCTGATCACCGATAAAAAGTCTTCGTGTATATATATCTTTTTATTACTATTGTAGGAAACCAATGGAACGGGGTGCGCCATATTGAGGAAGGCCAAAGGGAAGTTCTTCCTCCGAGCTGGGTGGTATAGCTCGGGTACCGAGGTCCAACGGTTTTTTTTGTTTTTTTGAGAGAGATTGCTGATTGCCTCTGCGCCATTTTCAGCTTCACCGGGTCCAACGCAAATTTTTTATTTTTTTTTTTTTGGAGAGAGATTGCTGATTGCCGCTGCGGCATTTTCAGCTTCACCGGGCTTTTTGGGGGCTGCGAGGAACGTAAAGGGTCCCTCAAGCCGTGTGAAACGAATCACCTTCAGAGGTTATCTAGAGGGAACGGCATCGCGCAAGTGCGCGTCCCCGTGCCCTACTAGATTCTCCGAAGGGTTCGGATCGGATCGGGGAGCGGAGCAACCCGAGGGCGCCTCTAAAGGCACGGACCTCGGCTCGGGTTGACCGGGCCGTGGAGGAGGAGAGAACCGACCAGGTACATGTCTGTACCTGGTGTAGAGCGAGTGTGAACCGGTTCTTCGTACCCTTGTTCTACGAGTACGGTGTCTTGGGCCTAAACTGGTGTGCATGTTTAGTGTATTCTGTAAATGTGTGCTGTCATTTAGAGGATCGGGCGGGGGGGCGTTCGCAACCGTTATGGGATCGTCGGGGTCATCTAGGACGTGCTTAGGACGCCTAGACATGAACCGTTTTGTTGGTGGAAGGCTTCCAACATTATAGTTGGCGGCCGCCACAACAAGCTGGTTAGGGTGGTGGGGGGCGTTATCAAAGTAACGTATGGAAACGTCCTTGATAAAGTCTTTGATAGTGGGAAGATCAAGATCGCGGTGGAGATCTACGTTGCGATAGTACCACGGGCAACCCGTGGCACCACGCATGAAACGGTTCTGGAGGGTTTGTAAGCGATACAAATAGGAGGGCGCGGAGTGCGCGAAAACTACGCTAGCGTAGGTCATGACGGGGCGGATGCAAGCTTTGTAAATTGTCGTCTTATGTCTAAGAGACATTTTACTCCGCCTGCCTATAAGGTGGAATAATCGACCTAATATGAACGCGGCCCTGTTACGGACGATTTTAAGGTGAGGCGCAAACGTCATCCTTCTATCGAGGGTGACACCGAGATATTTCACCTGCTTTACCCAAGGGATAGCACGGTCAAATAAACGTATAGGAGGGCGACGATCGTCGTTATCTCGAGAAAAGAACACTGCGGCACTTTTCTCGGAGTTAACTTCAATCCGCCATTTGCGAAACCAAACGCCGAGGTTGTTGGCGGCCTTTTGGAGTCGGTTGGAAACCGCGACTTTATCTCTACCAGAGGAATATAGCGCGGTGTCATCCGCGAATAGAGCTAGCTCTACGCGTGGGGTCTTCGGAATATCGTTTGCGTAAAGCGCAAACAGGATTGGGGAGAGCACGGATCCCTGCGGAACACCGGCTCGAATGGGACGAGGGGCGGAGAGCGTTCCCTCGACGCGGAAGCGAAAGGAGCGATCCGACAAATAGTCTCGTAAGATGTGCACGAGTCTGTCTGGCACGCCAAATTGGTAAAGCTTATAAATTAAGCCGTTGTGCCAAACTTTGTCGAACGCTTTCGCAACGTCGAAGAAAAGAGCTCCGGTGCCCTTGGGACGGGCCCTTTTATTGAGGCCGGATAGAATATGCTCCGTGAGGCGGTGCAATTGATGGGTGCACGAGTGTTTGGGGCGAAACCCAAACTGCTCGTCTATGAGGATATTGTTAGAGGACACAAAGTCTCTTAAGCGGGATACTAGAACGCGTTCGTACAGTTTTCCCAGCGATTTGAGAAGACTGATGGGGCGATAACTAGAAGGGGCGTTACGCGGTTTACCGGGTTTATGGATACCTATGACAACCGCATCTTTCCACGCAGCGGGAAAGATTGCGTTTGACATGGCGCTATTGAAGATAGCTACTATTAAAAGAATGAGCTGAGCGGGTAAGATCTTAAGGATCTTATTTGAGATGCCGTCTGCCCCGGGGGCACTACGGGGTTTGAGTCGTCTAATGAGCGTTTGCACCTCATCCTCCGTAACAGGCGGGAGGGTTGCGGTTGGGGGGAGGGACGAGAGTCTATCTACTTCCCTATCGACCATGTCTACATGGTCCTGAGGGACTGGGAGAGTGCTAGGCGAGCATTGAGACTCGAGACTGTTGGCGAGGCATTCGGCTTTCTCGTCGTCGTTAAAGGCGATCGAGTTGTCGGGTTTGTTAAGCGGGGGCATAGAAGTGACTGTGTCCGACTTAAAGGCTCTCGCCAACTTCCAATAAGCTTGGTGAGAGGGCGAGATCTCTTTAAGTAGGCCATCCCAATTCGTACCGCGGAGCTCTTGAATGCGCTCCTTAGCAGCGCGCTGCAAAGAGCGCATACGAACTCGGTTGTCCGAAGTGGGATAGGAGTCGTAAGCGCGCGTGGCGGCGTTCTTAGCCCTCAACAGTTGCCTCACGTCGTCCGGCAGTTTGAAGCGACGGTCACCCGTCGCAACAACCCGCCGGGACGATTCGCTTATAGCGTTAGTGAGATGACTACTGAGGGCGTCGACCGCGGCCACTGTCTCGTGAGGCGAGACAATGCTATCGGGGATTTGGTTTAGTGACTCACTGGCGGTAGGCTCGAGTAATTTCTCAAGCTTATCCCAGTCAGTCACCACCTTAATAACGGGGGTGGGGTCGGTGGGGGGGCCTAACTGTAAAACCACCGGCCTATGGTCGGAGGAGAGCGCGTGGATCGTTTCTATGGAACGCAACCGTAAGGTTACGTTCCTTAGCAACGCCATATCTAACGGGTTAGGGGAGTAGTTGTCCACTAGCGGATAGTGAGTGGCCTCCATAGGCACTACGATATCGAAGAGCATCGACTCAGCGAGGTGGCTCATCACCCGACCGTTACGGTTGGTTGAGTTGCAACTCCACTGAGCGTGTTTGCTATTGAAATCGCCGGCAATAATGACGGCGTTATCCATAGCAAACAGCGCCTCGAGATCGGGTTGCGTGAGAAGCTTATTAGGGGACAGATACGCGGACGCGATGGTGATAGACGGGTGGCCCGTCATGCCTAGCCGACAGACCGATACCTCCATATCGGATAGCTGCGGGGGATCGAGCGGAACACAATGAAGCGACCGCTTGTAATAGATAAGAGTGCCGCCACCGCGGCCGACTCTATCATTACGGACAAGGTTGTAGTTAGCCATGCGAGGGTCTCGGATGGATGGTTTTAGGAACGTTTCCTGTATTAGAAAAACGTCGACGGCGTGTTCGGTTAGAAAATCGGACACCTCGTCGCGTTGACTACTGAGACCGTTCGCGTTGAAAAACGCAACCGTTAGAGAGCGGGGCTTAATTCTTTGAGGGGGCGTATTATCCATTATGATTCTTTAAGAGAGTCAAGAAGGGACGTGATCTTGTCCAAAAGGGGACCGTGATCGTTAAAGATTGTCGCTATGATCATAGCGGGACAAGCGTCGGGGGAAGAGGCGGCTTCGCGCAACTTTCTTTCCACCTCTGCGATCTCGTCCTTGTAACGATAAATCTTTACAAGTTCGACAACCGTAGACATGGAAGAGAAGGTTACCGGAAGGTCCAACGGATGTTAGTTGGAAGTGCTATATATAGCGAAGGAGATAGTGAAACTTCGCTATCGCGATGCAGGCTTCTCATACTATTTATCGTCTTAGTATGGCGACGTCGTTGGTATGCGTTTGTGGCGCCATCTGTTGACACGGTTGAGAAGGTGTTTGTTTCGTGTCGAATAATGTGCGGCGTATGCGGTAGGTGACGCCGCCACACTATCACTTGAATAATAGAGGCATGATGAATTATTGTTACAATTCTTTTAGATGCGTCCAACAGCTCTGTCAAACTAATGAGTCCAATTGGGAGACTTGGCCTTGCGTCCTCATCAAAGAATGTAGACTCAATATCAATATCACTATGCTCAACATTCTATTTCAGTATCGTACGACACCGTGTCGACACTTTAAACCCAGTTAAAAAAAAAAAAAATTCATTAACATTTTACGGAATAACAGGTAGGAAGTAGGTAAATACAGACCTTATTTAACTGATGCTAAAGACTAAAATCAGTTGCTGACCCCTAGTTTCATCATCATCATCAGCCTATACTAGTCCACTGCTGGACATAGGCCTCTCCAAGTGCACGCCACCGAGCGCGATCCGCGGCTACTCTCATCCAGCTCTTGCCAGCCACCTTGCGGAGATCGCCGCTCCACTTAATCTGAGGGCGTCCTACGCTACGTTAGCCGATACGCGGTCTCCACTCGAGAACTCGTTTACCCCAACGGTTGTCGGTTCTGCGGCTAATGTGACCGGCCCACTGCCACTTCAGCTTGCTGATCGGATGGCCTATATCGATTACTTTTGCTCTTTGACGGATCACCTCATTCCGAAGTCGATCCTTCAGAGTAACCCCGAGCATAGCCCTTTCCATAGCTCGCTGAGCGACTAACGATATGGTGCGCTTGTCCAACACCGGTGCCGGTCCATCCACCAGTATTCTTAGGTATAATTTAGAACAAAAGCTAGATATAACGCTACAGAAGCACAACTTCCACAAAGTTATTTAGTGCAAGTACAAAGTAGGAGACTTTGTGGAGTATTGCATAAAAATTTGTAAAATAGCAATAAATAGGAATAAGGAGTGTAAGTAAGTTTTTGTTTCGCCTATAATAGGTATTATAGTGCTGTAAGCAAAATAAAACATTAGTAATTAAGTAGATAAGTCTCTTTCTCATTAAATAAGGTAGCATAAATAAGTAATAAGTAACATTGTATAGCATAAGAAAATGTAAATGTAAGTTAAGAGTTGAAAATGTAATGAAATGAAATGAAATGAATGAATGAAATGTAATGTGAAGCATTCATAAAATAAAATTATAATAAAAGGATAGGATAGAACAGAATAGCCTAAAATAGACGGGAATCCCACCCGCAAAGTATAAAAGATGATGTATGAAAAATTAGTATGAGGAATGAAAGTACGAGAAGCATATAAGCGAGAACTAGTATGAAAGATTAAAATTGAGCTTAAAAATAGGCTCCGATTATGTTGGAGGTGCTAAAATAAAAAATAAAAAAAAAAAAAAAAAAAAGACACCGGTGCCACAACCTTAGGTTAGGGTGTTAGGTCTATGTCGCGTGTGTTCTAGCTTAGAAATAATCTAAAAGCGTTGGTGTTCCGCAGGAGGGTAGGTAAGGTATGGCGTAAGTGATTAGTTCATGCTTTGTGGACACAATAAACTTAAGGGGCGTGCCTGTGTCCACAAGGGGACATGTATAACATCGGAAGTGAACCGATAGAAGCGCGGTCATCAGCGTCTAATTACTTAAGGCGCTGACAACTGTGAAATGCGCTTCACTTATGCACGTGTCATTTTAGGATATAATTTTTGTTTTCAGTTTTTTTTGTTATTATTTTTTATTTTGTAATGAATATTATTTATAATAATTCGTAAGTCAATATAATTATATAATGGTATAGATATAATAATTCATAATAACGTAACAGCCTCTTACAATTTTCCACGTCCTTACAGGGCGTTACATGTATTACAATTTTTAATTTATATAATGTCTTAACTTCACATAATTTCTTAGCTACATAATACATTAATAATTACTTGTTTTATATGAAACATAACATAACTAACTACATTAAAGAAAAAAAAAATTAAGATAACTAAAGACAAAATAAAACCTATAAATAAAAAATGTCCTCCAGCTGTGGGCTCATGGGAACGGTCCCAAGAATGCTGGCAACCTCTAATATATAATGTATAAACACTATGTAGTAAATAAGTTAGCTATACTGTTTGCTATGCCCTTACGGGGCGCTGTTACGGGGCATTGTTTATTTTAACACCTTTTATACCTATTTAATTAATTACTAACGTACACCAATGTGGCATGCAATAAACAATTTTGATTTTTGAATTTTGACTTTGAATGGTTTATGTGTACCTACAACATGCAACGTACAAAAATATATACATATACATGTAGATAATAATAGACTATATTCGCAACAATGTTATAGTATCCAAAATGATGAATTGTGAATTTTCCGAGGCAGAAAAAAAAATTGCCTTTTATATTTAGTAAAGTACAGACGCCTGCACATCAACCTATCCAAAACTGTAAATTTTTTTGATTTATGCTTCGTTTGTCCCACTGAGATTCGTCCCACATAAAAAAATCCTGGTTCGTCCCAATCAATATGATTATTTCGTCCCAAAATAAAATTTAAATTATTTTATTCTCGGTTCGTCCCATTTTATATTCCTTTTACGGCCCATATTTTATTTACATGCCAAACTTACTTTAATGTTATTGTATGTACAATCAGCAATAAAGGGTTTAGTATTATTAATACAATGTCAACCATATTACTTAGGCATAATAATATCTAAAACGAATGAAAGGATAAAATTACCTACTTTACAAAAATATTACATACGGATGTTCTTGATGAGGAACTTCTTCTGTTCCAAATCGTCCTTCTCCTGCTGCCTCTTCATATCTTCTAGCTCACTCTTTATCGCCAAGTTTTCCTCGTCTCTGCAACGAAGCCATGCCAGCACCCTTGCCGCTTCCTACAAACAATTATACTTTAATAAAAAAATTACATTTGGGATTATTGTTATTTAATTCAATGAATTATTCTAACACATAGGTATATAATTTTTTTTTATTACTACGTGTGTTCACAACTTTACAAATTTTTCAAGAAACTGGCAAATGATGCTAACCGATAAAATACTATCAATAGCCAGCACTGCACATTCTCTGGTAGCTTAACTCTTTTGATTTTGACCCTGTGGAAACTTGCTTTCAAGTCATTCGACCCCATGGGAAGCAATGTGCTTAAGGCTCGTCCCGCCGCCGTAGAGGTATGTGGGGATAAACCACCGGGGATCCAGTTAGCCTGATGTGTAGTCAAGTCGGTTCCTAAATTTTATTGTTTAGTCCTACACACCACTGGTAGCTTTACCCTACAAACAAAATTTTACTTTATATTTTCAAGTGCTAGTTGCTGCACTGAAGCTAAATTAAATATGTATAAAATTTATAAAATACAGTAATAAAAAAATTAAAAAAAAATGCATGGCCATCGGTTACAATGACCGTTGGATAGATGACGCATTGTGCCGCTATTAGCACTCAAAAATTATAAGCAGTGACAGAATTCAGCGCTTACGTCAGCTTTCCCGGTAGCATAGCGGTCAGTGCAGCCGCCCGGATTACGGAAGACCCAGGTTCGATCCTGGATGGGTTGGGGGGGCGTTTAATTTTTTACTGTATTTTCTACATTTTATAAATATCTACAAACAAAAGTTTGATAACTTGGTGGAACTCACATCAACATTCCCCTGCTTCAATAGGAAAAACGGCGACTCCGGCATCATCATGAACAGCACCAGATGCAGCGTGGGCACCGCCAGGCACACCCAGAGGATCGTGTTGTAGCTCAACAGGTCCCCGATGACATACGCGAACAGGTTGCCCGTGGTATGGAAGAGGATCATCTGTCAATAATCAAGTTAGTAAACAAAACGGTATGTTTGTTTTTCTTTTACTTTTATATAGCCAGCTCGACAAATGACTCCACTCCACCTGATGTTAAGTCAAGACGCGAAGACAAAAGCTGGGGCAGCATGATACGTAACCGTATCAATCAAACTCACCCCGCCGACTCACAAGGCGCCTCTTCTTGCCTCGTTTGAAGGACCCCATATCATAGGAAGGAGGGAAAACGTGTGCTGGTAGACTATTCTGATACCCTGCCTTTCACCTCCTCTTCAGCCCCGTAAGGCATAAACCACATTCAGCCTAGTTCAAGACAAGAACACTCACCATGGATCCCAAGAATCCCCTAATGGAATCTTGGCTGATCTCCTTCGTGTATGATGGGCATATGACGTAGCATCCCGCCATGTTCAAGCCAACTAGAAGCCTAGCTGCTATAAAAGCTGATATCTTTAGTGACGACAACTTTATTATCCAGCAACCCTGAAAGCAACAGGAATGTAAGATATAATTATTCGCAAGTTTTTTGTTGCCTTTAAGAGTCCAATAATTGAAATAGATGCATTCGCCATGATCATAGATTTAATTAAGTAGCTGCGGGTTATTTATTACCACACAAAGCGGTCTACCCTACGTCTAAGACCACGCCCACGTCCGATAATCGCAGACCGATTTTTTTATTCGTGAAAATTAAACGTATGGAATTCTAAGTTGCAACGCACACGTCCTACAAAAAGTCGGTCACAAAATCGGTAGGTACTAAAACTTCGGCGAAAATCGACCCGATTATCGGACCTACAAAAATTCGGTCGTGGGCGGGAGCCGTTAGTCCACTTGTACCATTGTTTCCAAATTTACGTGGACTTGCTCTCGACTCAATATCAAAACTGTATGGGTATGCAAATTAGATATTAGTTTGCTCTGCCTGATGTAAAGCAGAAGCAGGGTCCCGCAAGTTGCTTCTTATTACCTCATTTAAAGGGATGGTGTGATGTTGAAAAGAATATGTGTGCTAGAGCATTCCATTGTTGGTGGTGGTGGTGGTGGTGCGACAAAGAATAGAGTTAGTGAATAAAACAGAGTTCAAATACTTACAACTAATGTTGACGTGATGAACAGTAAAGTTATTTTTCTCCCAAGTCTGTCCCCTAGGAATGCCATTAGGAAATTCGCTGGAACACAGATCAAAAATGCGGCCGAGCCCACCCACGAAATCTGAAAACAAAACGATCTTTAAACTAGAGTTAAGAAAGTCAATTTAGTCTCAATAAATCAGACGTGATTAATCAAATACCAATAAAATTTGGCGATGACTTAATTTTCATGATGCAGGTTTTCACCTAGCAATACAATGGGGCAGTCATAGACCTTTAATTTGCTACTTCACACACAAATTAACGAATAAAAAAAAGTTATAGAACTATGAATTACAGTTGGGCAAAGACCATCAAAAGCAAGTCTTCGCTACATCATTTGATGGGAATTGGCTTTATCTTAAAATGATCAGTATCCTTATCATCACCAGCTCATTTTGTCCCCACTGCTGGGGCACGAGATTTCCCTGTGGATGGGAACACGACAGAGAGAACAGGCCATAAACCACCACGCGGGCCCATTGCAGTGCGTTAATTGTTAACTATCGAGCTCCTCTCCATTTCTCCATGGTTGACCGCACCGTGGTGGAAACCAGACGCTGCGTCGAAGATTTTAACACTTTGAATGTAATTTTGCCATTTCTTACTTCAGAGTCCATAAGAGGTCTCTCTGTCGGCGTATCCTTGGACTGCAGCAGCAATGTCATCGGTGACATCCACCCAATAGCCGCTCCGTACCCAAACACCGGTAGGTTTACTGGAGACAATCATTAGCTCAGAGTCAATACAAACACCTTTTAGGGTTCCGTAGTCAACAAGGAATCCTTATAGTTTTGCAATGTCCGTCTGTCTGTCTATCTATCTATCTGTCTGTCCCTAGCCTAGCTCATAGACTCTTAGTACTAGTAGTACTAGTACAAAGCCGTAATTTGGCATAGATATACATATTAATCACGCCGAAAAAGTGGTGAAGTAAAATTTGGAAAATATTTTTTTTTAGGTTAACTCCCCTACACGTAAAGTGGGGACGTAATTTTTTTTTATGTATACCCCATAGTGTGGGGTGTCGTTGGATAGCAATTTCAAAAATATTGCGGGTTTGTGGAAATAGTTTTTTGATTGAGGCATCCGTTTGTGAACTATTAAGTGTCAATTAACTGTTCTTCATTTGAATGCTAACTAAAGTAGCAGGTGAGTTTAACAGACCCATGTACAGACGCCTGCATTTCAACCTATCAAATTTATTCAATACATTTTCAACTATAATTTTAAGGCATAAAGTTCAAAGTCTATTGAAGAAATTTGACAGTTTGTGATAGGTTGATGTGCTGGCGTGTGTACTTACGTACGATTTCTGTATCACACTAATCCTACTAATATTATAAACGCGAAAGTTTGTAAGTATGGATGGATGTTTGTTACTCTTTCACGTAAAAACTACTGAATGGATTTTAATGAAATTTTCCATAAATAGACCCAGACCAGCATATACGACATTTTTTTTTTACTGTAGTCTTCGCGGGCAACAACTAGTATTATAAATGCGAAAGTTTGTGTGTATGTGTATATATTTGTTTGCAGCTTCTTCACGCTGCAACGGATGGATGGATTTGGATGAATTTCGGCATACAGATAGTTTATAACCTGGATTAACACAAAGGATAGTTTTTATCCCGATATTCCCACGGGAATGAAACTCATACCTTTTCTCTATATTTGGTTCCACAATTTACTACTTAGGTCTTGGATTTGATGTTGGGAATAGAACCTACTTGGAAGTTTATTATACTTTATTATTGAAATTTTGACAGACTTTTACTTTTTGACATTTGTTTTCCAATACAAAATGATTTGGACTTCTTGGCGGGAAAGTGAAGAGTCATGTCTGCGGTTTTGTTTTATTTTCTAAAATTTGTGTTATGTCGAATATTAACGTGAAATATTGGTGGATTATTAACCGTTAAGTGTTCGTGAGTGTGCATGAGTGTTGGCAAATGAAACAAAACAGTAAAACGTCACTTTTCAAATTCTCTCAAGAAGTCTGCGTGAGGGCTTAGTAAAGCCCCACATCTTTACTGAGATACTCGAGGGTCCCCACTATAATGTTATTTATTACAAAAAAAAAAATTTTTTTTTTCACGGCCGGTATTCGAACCCTGGTTTTTTTCAAGAAGAGTCCTACCAAAGGATGCCCCCGCATAATTTACTAAATAGGTACTCGTACTGCAAAATTATTTAGAAAGCAAACTTATTAGATCATTTAATGAAATAAAAAAACCAAAGAAAAGTCCTGTATGTTTTATGAAGTCTTCTAAAAATCATCTAAACAATTGTTTTAAGATTGAAAATACTATAATATATTACTATAAATTATACCAAACAGGTAAAACCAAAATGTTATAATATAGATAAAATAATTAAGAAAACTTGTTAAAAAAATACTTACTCAAAATGGCACATATTATCTGGTTCACTGTGCTGCCTTCGCTGAACATAAAATAATATTTCGCCATTTCGAATCACTTATTAACTAGATATCACAACAAAAACTGCAAAACTATTTAAAGCATAAAGTGAATCACTAAATCATATCTTAAAAAGAATTATTTTTACTATGTTTAATTTTTGTTATTATTTTTTATGATCCATGTGTGCTGCGCGCGACACACTCACTGAGATACTAGGTTCAATTTAAAATGGCTGATGAGTTCAATAAGAGAATAGCAATTACTTATCAAGAAATCCTTGTACAAACAGTGGCTGTGACGTTGAAATCGTTTGGTGACTATGCATTCATGTAAGTATATCACTAATTCATTTGTTTAATTAAAATATTTGCACGCTTTGTAGCGGGAAAGATGGATTACCTAATGAAATATGGTAAGCTTAAAGGAAAAACATGTGAACGTTGAAACAACGTTGAACGTTAAATACATAATTAAATCAACTAAAATCTTTCATCATCATCATCATCACCCTATACTAGTCCACTGTTGGACGTAGGCTTCTACAAGTGCACTACAATGGGCTATGTTGATTACTTTCGTTCTCTGTCGGAACACCTCATTCCGAAGTCGATCCTTCAGAGAAACTCCGGGCATAGCCCTTTCCATAGCTTGCTGAGTGACTTTAAATTTGTTCGTCTTTAGACTTTGTGGAATAGGCGACGTAAAGACCCGATGTAATTTCCCATATGCTGTCCAGCCTAGCTGTATTCTTCTGTTAGCCTCTTTCTCAAAGTTGTTTCTACCCAATTGCAAAACATATTCCTTAACAACTTCGAGAGCACTGCCTTGTTCTGCAATCGATCCCGGAATGGCATGTTCGTTGAACGTAAACTTGGTTTTGTCCAAGTTCATCCGGAGATCGATGCGTTGAGGAGAATCACCTAGGCCGTTCAGCATGTAGCAATCCTGCAACTCAAATCTTTATTGCAATCTAAATGTATAAAATGTGTTATTTTTTTTAATTTTGACGCCTTTTTGGATACGACAATATTATAGAGAGCTCCCACTTTTTTGAAATATTAATCTATGACTATTATCTAAAGACTAAAAAAAAATTAATAAAACAAAATAAAATAAAACAATCGTCATGTCAAGATTATTTAATATAATTATAAGTTTAAAATCAATATTATTTATTTTTAACCTCTCTCGCTGTAATACAAACGATGTACCTAACCTAATCGCGCGGCGGACTAAAATCTTGTACAGACGTATGTAAGTACACTAATCGTGTGGGGGCTTATGTGGGGGACATTATGGAATGTGTTTTTTAAAGTGTTTTCGATGCGCTGTAACTTCATGAGTTTTTTCAAGGAGTGTGCAAGCGCTCTCAAAGTTGGCATTTACGCATGTAATCTCCGAGGTGTAAGCAGAGTCCAAACCGCAGTGGGCTACTCGAACTACGTTTAAGCAAAAATTATGTGCCCTTGCCAGGCCTGGCTCACTCTGCGCGGTACGTCCGTTATGTACCTACAGCGAAGTGCCCGGTTCACCGTACTGGAATCAGTCGAGTGTCACGCGCGCGCACGTCGTTGGGTCGCTCGCATTGTAATAGCACAGTGCCTACTTATTCTATGATCGCGCTCGCTAATTTAATTATTTGAAATTGGACAAAAAACGAAAACATGACAAAAGATATTGTGTGGCGTTCGGGTGTTTAATTTCGAATAGAAATCTACCGGATTTATCTTTTTTTTTTGTTTATAATTATTATTTATAATAATTGACTCATGCCATTGCGAGGGACTTGATTCTCTCTATGGTGCCAATTCGGCTTGTGCACATGTGAAGTAAACGAAGCTTCCTGACACTTTCTTATCTTTGAAAAAAAGTACGAAAATAGACTTAGTTTATTTCGCTTTTGCGTGTAGCCGAATTGAATACCTTTAATACATACTGCATATATTCTAAGATAACACAAAGACACACTCACACATAAAAATTAACAGATGAGAAGTGGAAACAGTTGTCTAACATCAAACAACATTATTTGCTAAAGATAAAATATAAGAAAAATTACAATGAAATGGATGAGACTTCGGTTTTGTGCTATTATTTGTTTACAGTTCTAACTTACATTTTTGATGGATCGGACTAATTGCATATATGATGCGGGAGCCGTTAGCCGCGAAAGCGTAACAGCCGGAAATCAAATCACGGCAAGGTCTTTTACTATAGGTACTTATACAACAATGTTCAGGGAAATATAAATTGTTGCCAAATTGTAGCGAGTGACTTTAGAGTTAGCTTGCGCAAATCCAAATAATTTACTAACATGATTTTTGGGTGGTGGCTCTCGGACTAGGTTGAAGCCGTTTCGTGTTAGCGTTGTAGGTACGTCATACCAGATTTGATACGAATGATGTTACTAAACACCTAATACTTAAATATGTTCAGTTTAGTATAAACACTTATGTGTAATAGTATGCTTAATCGTCTTAAGATAAAATAGGTATGAAGAAGTTGTATTAAAATAGGTACTTTTTTCATTTTATACTAAGTAGGTATATTTGAAATGTATTTTTTTTTACAAAGTTAGAATAACAGTAATACGTATAGGTACATACTTAATTACAAATAAGTTGAATAATAAAATTATTCTTCACTAGACAGCAATCCTAACAGCGTAAGAAGAGATAAGAGGCACGCGTTAGAAAGAGACAAAACTTGTAGGTGTATAAAATTGCAAGTAAGTAGTGCTGTGCGAGCTGAATTCCACTGTATCGCGTCGTAGCAAGACTCATTTTTCAATCTTCTTGCGGAGTGATTCTTGTGTACCCTGGTACTATTAATTTTTCTGTGCCCTTGCCGAGTTTCTTGCGGCTTCTTCTCGGTACAAGGTCTCCACCGTAGGGTTTACGAAGTCATGGCTTTGAATTGACATTCAAAAAACACTTGTAAAAGGTCATTTTTAAAATAAAAATTTAATTTTGAATTTAATTTTTGAATATTGAATTTTGTGTTCAGTACATGAAAAATTGTGAAAGTATTGATTGGTGGCTAGCCATTTGGGGTTTAAGTAATTTTGCCTTTCCAGTGACGATATTATATTAATTATTACGTTACAAGATAAAAATTTTACTAGAAAAAAAAGCAAAGCATCTTCAGGAAGCTCGAGTGGGAATCGAACTCACGATCTTTATTAACCGGTCGAATGCTTGACCGCTGAGATAACCAGCTAGCGTGTTCTATTCCCACTCAAGCTTCCAACAGCTGGTTGTTTTTTTAAGAATAAAGAATAAGAATAAACTTGACTTCTTTACTCTATGGTGGCAAATATAATATAAAACAGGTTTAGTTAATAGGTCTGTGGTTATTATAACGTTTAATGTCAAAATAGTGGTCATGACATAATAGGAAATATTAATATTTTGATTCCAAATGAAGATACGAAGTTATTGTTTGAACGTAAAGAAGTAATGCTTATCAAGAAGAAGCCACAAGTAATTTCTTCTTCCTGTTTTGTATTATAATAATATGGCATAGGTATTTACAATCTATAGTCCATTTCAACTAGGATGATCCCGGTGACAGTTCGATTTCGACAATTGTAGAGATGTCCTACAATGAAATAATATCGATTGTTTCTGGTAATCGATAATACTATATATGGAAATGAAATCGATTTTACTATACTAACAATACTTTAAATATGATTTGTGTTTATGTATTATATTGAAAGTTTATTGTTCATAAATGCATTAAATGTATGTTTTACACAGTGTTATTCGGTAAATTGAAACAGAATTTGAAAAGAGTAAATTTTTTATTCAGTAAGTATCTGAAAAATCACTGTCAGAATCGCTTGAAGAGTCGCTATCGCCGACATTTATTATAAGTTGATCTTTCCACCGATCTATTCTGACGTACCTCTCCCAGTCCTCTAATATAGTATTTTTTGTCTTTTCGACTACTTTCGCACAATTTTCACCAAAGACGTGTTGGCAGTATATATATATACTGTTTTTGTTTTATATGTTTAAGATGTTTCATTTTAATATTTTTCGTAATGACGCTGCAATAAAATTAAAAAATACTAATCTACATGTTCACATAAAAAAAGACTAACAAATTAATTAATACAGCTAGAATGAAAAATATAAAGTTAAATTTAATTGATTAGTTATTGAATGTCAATTGAACTTCACTTGGTTTACTATCCCAACACTAGTATTTCTTTGTAATGAAATGACCTTGTGAAGGGGTACGTTTTTTTATTATATTGTTTTAAAGTTTTGATAAATGTGTGTTATGCGAGAGTTTATTGAGACAAACCTAATCTAAAGTAAAAAATAGAATTATAAAAAGTAATTGTAGTATATTTAGTGATGGATTATATAAAAATATGTTATTTTGATACGCTCATACGCTTCATACGCTAAGTTCATACGCTTTTACAAAGTCACGTCTTCGTTATTGATGACATCTGTCACCATCATCCTAGTTGAAATGGACTATAGTAGCACGTGTAGTAGATTGTAGTTGTTTAAATTCAATAGTTTGCGGTATCGATACACCCCATACGAACATTAGAAAGAGTTCAGAGAAGTAAGAAAGAAACGTTTAATTTCTATTCAATTCTATTCTATTTTCTATTCTATTCAATATTGTTTGTGTACCTACTTCCAGTGTTTTTTTTATGATTTTTCACCTAAATCTGATAAAGTAAACAGCCTAATACTATCGCACTGCTGTGCAAAGGCCTCGATTATTGAAATCAAGTCATCGCTACAATTGATAAGTGTTACCTTATTCACCATTCGCTTGCCAAATGCGGATAGATCGAAAAACTGAAACACACTTTGCCCTTGCCCTTCGGGTATCAAGCCGAGCACCCTGCCACTCAGACACCGATAAAAATCATCATAAAAATCTAGTAGGTCTAACGATCGAAAATTCGGTTATGTCCTGGACCCCCTTTGCTGCACAAGATGAATGCAAAAACCGAAAGTCCCAGTTCCATGCAAAATGACTCCGAAAATTCTGATGTGTCGGAAATAATTTTTTTTTCCAAAAAAATAAATATTTGTCTATCTCTTTTCATTACCTAAAAACCTCGTGAAAAATTTTTTTTTTTAGTTTTTGGGGCACTTTTTTCTACACCTGGACCTAAATGATGATGATGTCCTCCAAAACGATTTCGTCGACGGCGAAACCCCGACAAATAAACTTCAGACCGGAGCATCCAAACCGAGTACACAAACATGTACCCCCCGCTGGGAATCGAACCCGGGACCTCTGGGTCTAAACCGGTGGTCTTAGCCACTAGACCACAGAGGCGGTCAAATGCAAGATAGGATAGGATATTTAGAAATAGGATGGATTAGGGGTGTAAAGAATACTACTGTTAGCAGGAAGGTGTTGGGAAACTAACAGCAGTTGCTCGGGAAGGCCGGGGTCGCGTACCCGTATACTTGGCAATAATGACAAGTACCTCTGACCCAAATACCTAAATAAGAGTACTACAACTCGCAGTTTCCACTGCTCGGGTCGTCAACTCTAAAGTCGACTACCAAATGTCGTAAAGGAACAGCTAGGAAGTAGGTTGTCTGTATTCTAGTGATTTAAGAAACCGGTCATTGTAAAGGTCTTTGGTGGAGGCTTTTGTCGACGTGAAAGGAGAAAGCTTCGATCACAGGTCCATGTCGAACACCGGTGCCAGTACCTACCCTACTTAATTTGTGTTGTCTTACAGAACACCAATGGTCTGAGTTATGATTTGGCAATGGATAGCGTCCTACGTCGTATTTATTGGTGAGTTTAATTCAATAATTTTTTTTTAATAGCTTGTAAATACCTATTATGTATTAATCCAACTTTAAACATTTATTCGGCATAGCACAGTTGGGCTTAGGTTCTACTTTTACGGATATACTCCCGTTTATTTTACACATTAATTTAATGTAGGTAATGTTTATCCTCGAGCATCGTCAAGGAGCTCGATGGCGCAGTTATGAGGTTAAGCAACTATCGCAAAGGCCGGTCATCCGGTGGGATGACACACACACACACACACACACACACACACACACACGCACGCACACACGCACGCACGCACGCACGCACGCACGCACGCACGCACGCACGCACGCACGCACGCACGCACGCACGCACGCACGCACGCACGCACGCACGCACGCACGCACGCACGCACGCACGCACACACGCACACACACACACACGCACGCACACACACACGCACGCACGCACGCACGCACGTACACACACACACACACCTTAACTAACTAACATGCGCGCGCGTACGGTAAATGAACTCTGTTTACACACGACACGCCCCTAACCGCCTACGTCACGAGGTGCCTTTGCACACTCACTCATACATTGATGAAAGTGTATGCGAGCTCACTGTTACTCTCTGCGCACGCACGGGAGGACTCCCAATTTCTTTCTACGTAGGTTATCCCGCGCGCTAAAAAACTCTGTGCTCGTGATAGAGTTATTTATTATTATGAATTAGGTACTTTTACAGAGAATGATAAGTTAAATAAATTACAAAAACACAATGTTGAAAAAATTTCCACGAGCAGGATTTGAACCTGCACCCTTCTGACATACCGGGTCAGGTGCTCTTCCAATTGAGCTATCGTGGTTCTAACCAGCCCGCCGAAATTATTCAACACTATTTACTTTTTTACTTTAAACCATTCAATGTCAGGTGCTCTTCCAATTGAGCTATCGTGGTTCTAATTTCATCAGTCCACAAAATGTTGCACCGCCTATTTCGCCGGAGCCATTGACAAAATGCCATTCGTGGCGCAAAGTCTTGTCCTGTGGCATGAGCTCCTGGACTCGACTGGGTTTTATTAATGGTCTATTTTTGCCAGTAACATATTTGCCCAGGTGCATTCATTTTATTGGCTTAGGACAGCTTTCAACTAAAGACATTGTTATCTTCATTAACTCTTCCATGTCGTGGGTTCGTTTAGCGATATAGTTTTTATTATTTATTTCGGGTACAACTACAATCACGACGTTGTTCTCGCGTTCGGATCACTCCTTCAGTTCGAGGATAAGGTATTCGTGGCAAAAAGGAGATTTAGGTAACAAGTTTTCGGACACCTGCGTTTCTTTAAATGCGATATTTCTGATTCTACAATATTATTCTTTTTCTTGTGATTCTGTGTTATTAGCCTTTATATTTTCAATAACATTATTAATCAGTTTTAGTGTTGAGTAAAATTTTCTGTAACTGATTTTATAGTTTTGATTTTATCGTTTATATCAGTTATTTCTTCTTTTATAAACGATAAATTTTCATTTTGGTTGTTTGCAAAATCTTTTAAGAACGCCATTATGAGTGTACAAAAATTTTAAAACTGATTTTTATTTTCTTCGGGCTGCAGAGTGAGGAACCTCCTGACAATACGTGCAGTGTCAAGGAGTACTGCTTTCTGAATCTGACCCTTGATCCAACCATCAAGCGAGAGCCTCTTAAGATGTTGGTCGAGGCTCTTCACTATCAGACCGTTCGCTGAAACGACTATCGGGACATTAATGGTTAAATCAACATTCCACATAGCGGTAATTATTATTATTACTATTAATATATGTCAGGTATGGCTTAATGCGAGTAGTATTACGGAGTTATAGGGAATGAACCACGATTTCAATTCCAGCATCAATTTGTTTGGCTATAGACGCTTCAATTTGGTCACCCATCCGAATACATGGCATTGCGAAAGTTGCTTAACTTTTACGATCGTGACTTAAGTAGTCTTGTAACTGCTTAATTTGCTCTTTACAGTATTTGTATTACGCATGAACGACGCGTTGAACATGGCAACCTTGGAGCAGTTCTCTTCCAATTTCAGGTAAAAAATAATATATACTTACCACCTTTATACATTCCCACTGCCGGGCCCTTGCCCAGATTTTAATGATGGAGGCCCTCGCCTCCATCATTGAAATCGAGTCATCGCTACAATTGATGGGTATTGGCTTAATCGTTGGCTTAATCATTGGCTTGATGTAGATTGGTGATCACAAAACCGGGGCTTTAGACTACAAAACACTTTGACATGGGAATTGATTCTATATGGTCTGTGGAATAGAGCTTATTATCGGCGTCAATCATCATCATCAACTCAGCCAAAAGCCGTCTCTTGCTGGACAAAGGTCTTCCCCAACGATCTCCACAACGACCGGTTTTATGCTGCTCGCATCCAGCGGCTACTCGCGACCTTCACTAGGTCAATACCCGGAATCCTCAATCACTGACGGATTTCTAACTTAGTGTGAACACAATAACGTTACCGTGGTGATATGTTTAATTAGTTTATATTTTTTTGTTATTACGCAAATTAAGCAAATTTTGTTGCGAATATATTACAATTTAACATTTTTTTTTTAATAAGAATAAGGCTCCTTTGGCTTACAATGTAAGAGTAGGTAATGTTGCTCATTTCGGACGGTTGGACAGAGCCACGATAGCATAGTTGGTAGTGCACCTGACCCGGCATGTTATGGGGTGCGCGGGTTCGAATCCTGCTCGTCCAAATGTTTGAACGCTAAGTTTAGTAAAAATGGTGGTAGCTTGCCACAATGATTTAGTACAGCCCTTTTATTACTAGGTAAAATGCTTTACCCATACACCAGCTCTAGGGCGTCACCCCTAGAACTGGTGAAGAGGAGGAGAGTCATCTCCTCCTCTTCCCTAGTCCAGCTACTAAAAGCTCGACAAGGGGAGGGGAGGTATACCCACTAAAAAACCTAGTCTCTTCTCTGCCACGAGAATGGCTCGGGATCACAAATGGCAAGCTTCGAGTTATTTAGAACAACCCTAATATCTACGAATCAAAATCTTTTAAGACTTATTGTAACATTGTGGATTACATTAATTTTCAGTTTAATTTTTTCAATTTCTTTCTTGCTTTCCTATATGTAATACAAGGATCAGTATGCAAAGTTTTCTGTGATCCCATATAGCTTGTTTTAACTGGCGATAAGTAAGTCCAGTCCACTTTTTGATGTCGTCCAGCCATTTGCGTTGCGGACGTCCCAGAGCTCTCTTTCCCTTTTCCCGTTCTTTATTTTGTATACTAATCTACAAACTTCAGTATGAAGATGGCAGTAAATGGTGATGAATACAAAAGATTTTAAAATAAACAGTTAAAATGGACCCTGCCAGGCAAAGCAAAAATTAGGGGAGAGAATATAAAAGCATTGCAACTTTGTAACAGGTGCTTGGTGGATGAGCTGGCGGAATACTTCGAGCCTTGCGGGTACCCCATCGAGCTGGTGTCCAGGTTTTGTGCGGACAACCTGCACAAAATATAATTCACGGTACTTTTATTAATGCGATAACAACAGTCCTTTTATAAGCGACTTTGCTGATCTCCTAAAACCATATTGTCAACGTCACCTGACTGTTTTTGGGGGCGGCTAGTGACTTAAAGAGTTCTTTGAGAGTGTGAAACGAATCACATTCAGAGGTTTTCTAGAGGGAATGGCATCACGCACTGGTGGTGTCCCCGTTCCCTACTAGATTCTCTGAGGGGTTCGGATCGGATCGGGGAGCGGAACAACCAGAGGGCGCCTCAAGGCTAGGACCTCGGCTCGGGTTGACTGGATCTTGGGGGTGGGGAGAAGCGCCCAGGCAAGAGCGCGTGTGAACCAGCTTGTCGTACCCTTGTTCAACGGTACGGTATCTCGGGCCTAAGCGATTGTGCATGTTTTGTGTATTCTGTAAATGTGTAGTGCCATTAGAGGATCGGGCGGGGGGGAATAACAGTCCTGTTAACCAACCAAGAAAGCTAATAATATGTTGGTGTTACGCATAGGCTTACGGCAGTAGGCTTACGGAGCTATGGGAATCAAACTGGCATAATGACGTTCATAAAAGCTATTTGTAGCCTAAACTGAATAAGTGATTTTGTTTTATTTTTATTTTTAAACCGCACTTCCTCGCAATCAACCCGCAGGTTTAGTATCAAAAAAAACTACCAGGTGCTAATTGCACAATGGCAACGCGCACTACTAATTGCAGTTGCTACAATCGGTCGGTTTATTAGAGTCGCCGTCATGCACTTTTAGTTCGTCAATCGCTCGCTTGAAGCGCTATCGTAGCGTTCTATGTTCCGTAATAAGAATAAGCTTTTTTTTCATCATCATCATCATATTTTTTTTACCGGTAAGCACAGTGCCTTGATCTCACCTGATGTTAAGTGATAATAAGGCCAATGATGGAAGCGGACTTCACCCGGGATCCTCAACTTGTGAGGCACTGACTATCTTATCTCTAGCTGCCGGAACACAACAATGCTACAAACATTGATGTTATGGCGACATATTTAGATAAGATGGTGGTATCTAGCCAGGCGGACAAACAAGCCCTACCACCAACCATACCGAGCACACAAAGATTCCCCGGCTGGGAATCGAACCCGGGACCTCTGGGTCTAAACCGGTGGTCTTAACCGGTAACACTAGACCACAGATATGAGTTTGGGCAGCGATAAATTTGCAGCAAATTGTTGCGATTGCAACTGTCACTTAAAGATCGGTCATAGCCTGCCGAGCATCTAGCGGTTCGGCTACCGACGCGACACTTGAAATTTTGATTTGTGTTATTTTTTGATTAAATTTTATAACGACTCGTGCAGTTATACTACCTTTTACCTACTTCGGTTATGTTATTTGTGTAAATAAAATAATATGTAATTTGTCCTAGGTACTTACTTGCCGTTTTCATGAGTTTCAGTACAAAAAAATATTTATCATCCAACTTTAGTCAATTTGTGATGGAGCCGAAATAAAAGGAGTTTGTTACAAAATGGTTTTTCATTTATTGTTTTTAAACCTACCGTACAGACAAATTATGAAGAAAGTATACCTTATAAACATACATGCTTAACGCCACAACATAGACTTTACGAATGTATTAAATCGATGTATGTCAGGCATCAATGCCTGCCAGCTGTTCGATTTGGATTTAATTGTCACATTACAGAGAGCATTCGTTGTTCGGTTGCATCGATACAGCTTTTAATACAAATTTAAGACGTAAATTTGACGAAGCACTTTGGTCTTCATTGCACTTAAAGGTAAGTAACAATAAGGTCGAAAGTGCAAGCGCAATCTACCCGGAACAACATTTTTATGGCTGTAGCTATAGATTTATACAGGTTGACTTTTTTATTACCGTCCAAACCTTCTGAGATGACTCCCGTGATACTAACGAACAACTCTTACTATTAGACCAACTCCCTAACTCGAAAATAAAATTCAGCTGTTCCATGAAGATTTATAGACAAAAAACATCTTTAGTTAAGGTTAGACAATGTGTGTTTGGAATGATAGAAACATCCATTAAAATATAATAATAGTATTCACAATAATATAATAACCTAAAGTAACTAAAACTATTACGAAACTAAAATATGGCGTCAAAAAATTCCTGCGCGTCGCTGTCGACTGGTAATGTAGCCAAGAGACTGTTGTTGTTACTGCTGTTCCATACATTTTGGTCGAATGAATATTGATGTTTTGTATGGAACAACTGAATTTTATTTTCGAGTTAGGGAGTTGGTCCAATAGTAAAAGTTGTTCGTTTGAATCACGGGAGATGTGTGATAAAAAGTCAATCTTTATAAGGTGGTGGTAGCTAACCAGTCGGGATTGGAGCAACCCTACCATTAACAACAAATATAGTGCAGTGGCACTAGTGCTCAACAGGACCCAGTGATTGACATTTTTAGACTGATTTTAGTCTTTAGCGACAATCGAATACAGACCACCTGTTAGTTGTCATCCCTTATGAAAATCTATGTCATTTTTTGGCGTGGGTGTTGTACACTGGAGCCTCTACAGGTTATTTACGTAGATTTATAAAAAAAAAAAACAAATTTATTTTATTAAAATTTTTTTGTTCATTCCTGCGATGATTCGATTTCTGTTTATGTTTGACCATGAGGTTGGCGACCAAGAACAACGTATCAGCTTGACCTAGGGTCGTCACTTTACAGTTTTACATAATAACAAAATAACCTCAATATCTCGGCCATGTGGTGCTTTTCAGTTCGTACCCTATCTGCTATATTCATGCATAAAAATGCATGCTCCGTTTTATTCAGGCATCAAGTCTCGCGAGATAAAGATTTGATTGTTTGTATAAATGATATTGCTGTTATATAATATTCTTTGTGTCTTTGTTTTACAATCAGTCAAGAAAGTGTAACGCATCTGTAAATTGTGAATTCGTTGAATGTGTTACGTTAAATTAATTCTCAAAGTAGATACTGTCAACTAAAGAAGAACTACGATTACTTTTTAGACAAATGTGAAAATACACTTCTTACACACTTGTTTTCGTATATTTTTAGGAAACACCAAAAGTCAAGCAATAATTTCAACTAGTATAATAAATTAAAAATAAGTCTTTTCTAAATGCATCGATATCTAAAAACGAATAAATAAATAGTAATTATAAAAAATTCACTAATTATTTACAAATCACTTAAAAACTACTTTTAGTCAATAAATAGAATAATAAATAAACAGTCGAAAATACTTATTTAATATGCTAACACCGATTAATGGCGAAATTGTAATTAGTATAATTATTAGTATACAGTATAAGTTGGTATTACTTTTTAGTATAAAATGGCGTAATAATCCAATTATAAGATAATTGATTTAATTTATATTAAAATGTAATTTAAATTACTTAAAATAAATTATTAATTTAGCTTAAATAATAATCAAATCAAATTATTAATCACACGATTAAAAAGACTTATTGTGATTGCTAAAGTATGATTCATGCTATAACAAACTCTCACATAGTTGAGTCTAGTACAGAGTCGTGCCACATACAACGTTGATGTATTTCTTTTTTTTATTGTGTTTCCTTCCTAGTAGTATTTAAATATCAGGTTTTGATATTAGAGTATAAAATGTTTTTGTTTTGTTTATATAATTTTAACGCAAATTTGGTTGCGAAACAAATTACAAAAACACAAATGTTGAAAAAATTTCCACGAGTAGGATTTGAACCTGCACCCTTCTGACATACCGGGTCAGGTGCTCTTCCAATTGAGCTATCGTGGTTCTAACCAGCCCGCCGAAATTATTCAACACTATTTACTTTTTTACTTTGAAAGCCAAAGGCGCCAATTCAATGTCAATAACTACCGTCATTAACATCAGAGTATAATTTAATTATTATCTGTAATGTTACTTTTCTACATTTTACGACACTTAAGTAACAAAACAAATGTCCTAATTTTCAAATGCCCATTAATTTAATTGAAAATTTGGAATAAAGGTGGTTGTCCCGGTGACAGCTTGTCCTAACCCTGAATCATGCTTTACATTCAAAATGGCGGTGATAAACAAATAATTATGGTACGCTACGCCTCATTTACGCCACACTGAGTACGTAATACTTTTTGTACTGATTAATTATTTAAATACAAAAGTCTTATAACATTAAAAAGCGCGATAAATGGAAGACAAGAGTCCGTATAAGTTGGTCGTTACATATTTTACGTGTTATCTCACGACAAACAGTTGGCACTAAGCTTTATAATGAACTACTCAGTTAAGATATTATGGTATGAAGCGAAAATGTATAATACTGCCATTGAAGTTGAAAAGGCGACGACGACTTAATAATTTAGTACTCAGTATTAGAACGTAACTTTAGAAATTCAGCTGAAAGTAATTATTTTGTGTTTTCATAACTTGCAGACCCTTAGCGATTCAGCAGATTTTTGTAAACTAGTAATTCACTACACTAAAGTTCACTGACACTTACGCAAGCAATACCTACTATGATTCAGGAGTCAGTTATGTCCATAACATGCTCACTATAGGTTCAAAGCGTTCATAATCTTATAAAAACATGCAGTTACTGAAAATTAGATGCACATTGTGTCCTGCCTTTTCAACTAAAACGGAGTACAAAAAGCGAGATGAATCCCCAGACATGTTTATCGGTAGAGATAGTTCTTCGGCTCCTCAGCGATCGGCTCCGAGCATGTACCCAGGTACTTCAGATGGACGAGACTCCTGAAATCAGATAAAAATCCATATAAAAAACCTGCACTAATGGTAAAAGAATCACCTCATTTAAGTGGCCTCAAGCAAGCTTGATACTGACATTAGGAAAGATGTCAGAATTACGGCCTCGATTCTGCTACTGTTAAATACCACAATCGTGTCTAATACGACACTAGGCCAAAAGGTCTGATAAAGACATCTTCCCCATCAGTCATAATGCAAATGCCAAATATATATTGTTAATAAAGATGAAGATACTTTATTTGCGTGCACACGTGTAAAAAAAGATATTATAATTAATTATAGATGAAGCTAAATTTTCAATAGAACATGGTTAATTCTTTCAAAACAATTACACGTCAATTTAATGCACTAGTTGATTAAAGTTTGTAAAGAACAAAATTTTATATCAAACCCAAGGTGTACAATAGTAAAATAATTTCTGCAAACCTAATGCATCAGTTAAAATAATGAAAATGAAAAACGCGAAATATTCTTCAAAGGTATTCCCTTTCAATGTGTAACAAAATCGTTCTTATCGTTTCTTTGTCACACCCATAAAACATGGAATATTCTACTAGCACATATTTTCCCTCCTTCCTATGATTTGGTGTCCAGCAAACGAGGCGTAAAAAGGGCCTTATGGGCCGGCAGGGAGAGGGTGATAATGACTGATGCTGCTCATTTAACGCTGCATCAATAGTCTTCGCGTCTGGCGTTTGGATTCCATTGCCACTTAACATCAGGCGTAGTTTTCTCTTCACCATGCTAGGTATAAAATTTAAAACTTAAGAATTGTAGGTACTCACCTAGACCGGCAATTCTCCATTTCCAAGAAGCACTTGTTGGAGTAAGTCTTGTCGTCGGTACCACACACCGGGTCGTACTCGGGCGGGCACACGCGCGCGCAGCCCGAGTACTGGAAGCGGGAGAGACAGCGCTTCAGCGGCACCACGTACACATGTTTGCTATGGGAGAGGCTCTTCGTTAGTTCCTGCCTTGGTAGTTTTTTTTAAACTAACAAGAAAAAAAGAACTCTGTTGTCTTAGTACTCGTATGTTACCACGAGGTAATGGCTCTCTTAAATCTAACAACGATAAAATGAAATGGGAGTGGAAGAGGTATCGCTTCAGAGGCACCGTACGTACCACAGAGTAAAGTACGTACACTGATTTGCTGTGGAGAGGCTCTTTGTTAGTTCTGTTGTCCTGGTACTTGAATTTCACTGCTTCGCACTTCGCGGGCGGTCTAACGTAAATACCACATAGGCAGCAACACTCACCCGCAGTTCTCCTTCTTCATGAGGCACTCGTTCTTGTAGAACTTGTTGTCGGAACCGCACACGAAGGCCGGCGTGGCGGGGCACGGCTCGTGGCATAGCGCGGTGGTGCGGCAGTGCGCCGCAGCCACCGGCACCACGTGCTGCCCGCACGTCAGCCGCCGCAGCTCGCACTCCGACCTGGGGAAAAGTCTCATCAATGAAGTACACAGACAGAAGGCGAGTTCACTACCCTGGTCACCTAATTAGAGAAGGCTATAGGTTCCTATCCGCAGCTCCTAGGACAGCTACTAGGTACTAGGTCCTAGGGAGGTGTCTTATTAATGGAGTACACTAACAGAGGGCGAGTTCACGACCCTAGTCACTTTATTGGAGTGGGCTAAATGTGCCTATCTGCACATATAGCCAATAAAGTGACCAGGGTCTCGTCAATACACTACACAGACAGACCCTCATGTCTCTCCGTATGAAACTACACACTAAGATATAATACACATGAACGTGAACCCACATGAACCAGAATTTATTTATTTATTTATTTATTTATTTGAATTAGGTACGCAGACAGATTACAGCCAATTACACAGCCATGAGAATTTAACAATATATTGAGACTAGACTGTAATCCATAAATTGCATACACAGCATGATTCGTGTACTACCAAGCTACGTTATAATAAAACAATTATAAAAAGCAATAATAATTACAAAAAATAAAACAGAAAAAAAACCCATTAAAATAATAAAATTAAATAAATTAACATTCAAAATAAATACCTAAAAATATAAATATATATATATATATATATATATATATATATATATCTAAACATATAAAAATATATATATAATTTGGTGGAAAGAGGAAACTGCTTAAGTGCCAAAAAACTGCTTAAGTGCCGGAATGTACCATTCGTAACAGACTAACGAAACCAGGGCGGGTATCGCGGCGAGCGACTCGGTTCACTGTCTACTGACCATGCGAATGCTCGCATCAAGCAAGCTACGTTACGGCAAAATGCTGCGGTCAGTCTCCACCATTAGAGTTAGTTATCGGTTTAAAATGTAGTGTCAGAGCATGGTTATAGCCTTATAGCCTTTTTGTGTCTGAGTAAGGCTATTGATTTATTAAGAGCCTTGTAATTTTAAAACATTAGACAGGGTTTTTAAATATGTCCTTCTGAATAGCGCTATTCTAACTTAAATAGCCGAGAGAAGCTCTGAGCCGGAATCTCCATGTATATTTAAGTAACAAGAAGACCCGTGGGCCGTATCATTATACATTAACCTGACGTATAAACAAAAGGTATAGTAGATATTTATAAAATTTATAAAATACAGTGAAAACATTAAACGCCCACCCGACCCAGCCAGGAAGCAAAAGGTATAGTAGCAAAAGCTAATCGCTCACTTGTACACGTTGCCGTCGGAACCGCAGACCGGTTTCTCGATGGCGTTGTCGCAATCCTCGGCGCAGTCGATCTCAAGGCGCGGTAGCACGGTGCAGTTGCCGAAGTGTGCGAGCTGGACTCCTTTCCTGTAACCATGGACGGATGACACTACAATGTATAGACTCACGTAACTCTGCTATTGAGAGTTGTTCAAGCTACAACGGGGAAACGCTTTCCCCACATCTCAATTTGATCAATTTGATCGTAGTGACGATAAAGCTAAAGGTCAAAGCAACCTTCACTCAGAATCCTCAGCTACTGAGTAATTGAAGTAACACAAGATTGCTACATTATACTTAGTTACGGTTACAGACTTAGATAAGACAACCGCTTCTGTGGATTAGTGGTTAAGGCCACAGGTATCAGACTCAGAGGTCCCGGGTGCGATTCCCCGAGGGGGGACATATTTGAGTACTCGTTTTGATTAATGGTAGGGCTTGTTTGTCCGCCTGGCTAGCTGTCACCATCTTATCAAAATATGTCGCCATAACATAAATTTTAATGTTAGTAGGATTTGTTGTCTTCCGGCAGCTAGAGATGAGATATAATAAAAATATAGCATAAAAAAGTCGTGCTGTTGCTTGCCAGGTGGTGAATTCCATTCATCATCTCTATCTCTATTGGGATGTTTTCTATTGGAATTTCTATTGAAATCTGCTGTGTTAAGTATCATTGAAATAAAGCTACAATTGATAGGTAATGCTTTAATCACCACGCTTGCCAAATGCGGGTTGGTGATCACAAACCTGGGCTGTGCATCGAAAAATCTGAAACAAGCTTTGCCCTAAGATTTGAGCTAGGATCTTCGGGTATCAGCCGAGCCCTTTGCCACTCGGCCACCGAGGCGTACCTTCCTGGTTTCTTCTTCTTCTTCTCCTCCTTCAAATTTCTCCACTTATTCCTATCTTGGGCAGTAAGGATCCAGTTAAGATCCGAACCTCATTTAGGTTTAGTAACCAAAAAAATAGAAAGCAGTTCTATAGTTTCCATAAGACTTACAGGCAAGTAGCCACCTTTAGCTGACAAGGGTTGTCGTACACGTTGGCGTCGGTGCCGCACACGGGGTCGTAGTCGGCCGAGCACTTCACCCGCAGGCACTTGTTCATCTTCGACTTGCACTTGTCCATGTCCACCTTCTTCACTATCTTGCGGTTGCTGACGCTGTTGGTGAAGAATGCCATAATTTATTGCATACGTACACATTAATAATGTATTGTAGTAATTGTAAATGTATGATTTGGTAACGACGTTTCTTTTTTTTTTAAATGTCATCACTTTGTGCAATTTCTTGCGTCCATTCTACTCCACAGCTAAAGATAGATGTCCTGCGTCCTGTATGGGTAGCATGTAAACATTTCTTGGAAGTTTAATCTTAAGTTTATTTTAATTTTAGCGGCCCGCTCCGGCTTCGCACGGGTATACATTTTTTAATATAGCCTATGTTACTCAGCGCTAATGTAGCATTTTAATGGTGAAAGAAATTTTGAAATCGGTCCAGTAGTTTTTGAGTTTATTCGCTACAAACATACACACATACAAAAATACAAAGGTTTCCTCTTTATAATATTAGTATAGATAAAAAAGTTTTAATTATTTACAGATACTACTAACTGCACAAAGGAGAAGGAAATGAAGAGCAGAGTCACTGCCTTTTGCGTAGCCGGTTACTGAAGCAGGAAGATATGTAAAGCCCATGAAATGAAAAGGAAATGGAATGAGAAGAATTAATATGTAATTAAATGACTTCGATTGTAAATAAATTCGATTTAGCTTAAACGTCATGTGACATTAGTTAAATAGTAAAACCATGGACTAATGTGAAACGAAACGACGATTATGACATTTCTTTTACATATATTTCAGTCTCTTCATTAATTAACCTTTGATGTGCGCGGGCGCTGATCTGCGCCGACAAACAATTTTTTATCTGTATTTACGGCAGGCAACGGATTAAATTACAGCCCGGTGAAGCTGAAAAGGCAGGCAAAGGCAATAAGCAAACTGTATCGAAAAAAAGCGATGGATATGTTAAAAATTGTGACCTTCATAGTTTTAAAACTCGCAATAAGAATAAACTTGCCGTCCCAACTTTCAGGCTTCATATAACAGTTGGCTCCTTCTTGGGTAAATTAATAACTTTTTTTAATAAACTTCCACAGAATGTTGTTGAAATGCCCTTACATAATTTAAAAGCACATGTCAAAAATACTCCTAATGAAAAAGGTTATAAAGTGGAAGATATTCATGACCAAAATGTATGGATAAAGTTGTAATACACATTAGGGCAAATGAACATTTATTCAGTTTAGGCTACAAGTAGCTCTTGTGAATGTCACTATGCCATCGGTTCGTAAGTCTACTCTGGGCGTGAGACCTTGTACTGAGAAGAACCGGCAAGAAACTCAGCAAGTGTCCAGCTCTTTTCTCCCTTACAGCGTCAAAAATATTGGAAAATGCCAAATCATAGCAGGACACTTTCTATCACAAATAAACACAAAAAATATAGACGACAACCACATGTAAAAAAACAAAATTCAAAGTCTAAATTAACAAATTTAATGTGTTTATTAAACAAAATGTTATGAATGTGATATAATTATTGTCTTTTTTTTAATAAACTTGTAAGTATTGTAACATGTCTCTGGCAGAGAAAGAAACAGCCCATGCCGAGTTTCTTGCAGTTTTTTTTTTCGGTAAAAGGTCTTCATCGTAGGGTTTACGAAAGTCATGGCTTTGAATTAACGTTCAAGAAACACTTGTAAAAGTTAATTTTGAATACATATTTTTTAATTTTATTGTTTTTTTTTTCATCGGTTGTAAATGTCGAAAGACCAAAGCCAACGCTAAGCATTGGTGCGTTTACAAACTGATGGTGGATGATATTCCCCTTACCCACAGTTCAGCATCTTCATTTCACACTCGTTCCTGTAGATGCTCTCATCGGAGCCGCAGACCAGCTTCTCCTTCTGTCCAGAGCAGTCAGTGGCGCAGGACTCGCCTCCAGAAGTCCGCTCCTGGGATACGCAGAACGCCATTGGCACTTCGAACACATGTTTTCTGGAAGGAAAGAATACACCTGTTAATTTTTTATTTATTTATTTATTATGAACAGCCAATAAAGCATACACCAAACACATTCATATTATTAACTTTTACTATAAATTCAAGTAATTAACTATTACCTACATTAGCGCTGTTCTAATAAAAGTGTACCACGGCATGAATAGAATAGAATAGAATAGAATAGAATAGAATAGAATAGAACAGAACAGAATAGCATAGAATAGAATAGAATAGAACAGAATAGCATAGAATAGAATAGAATATAATATTTATTAAAGTGACCAAGACTGTTGGTGCTGCCCCGCACTAACTAACTAACGTCTAACTCCAAGAACCAATTTATATTTGTTGATTTTATACAACTTTTCTTTAAAAATATCTTGAGCTTCTACGTGCTTCGGGAGGCAATTCAGCTTTTGGTTCCGGTAAGACGATAGTCGATAAAACTGAACCCAAAGCATTGGGCCAGCAGCGGTAGGTTATGGCCGACCTCCCTATTATAGTTAAGTGAGAAGGCTGAAGCCCAGGAGTATGCCGTCAAAAGGCGTCATTAAATTCAAATTCAAATTCAAATTTAAAAATTTTATTCGGCGTAGCAGGCTAACTAACTAACTAACTAAGGCGTAACTATAAAACTAATACATAATATTCAAATTAAAGTGCTATGACGAACTGGACTCCTCTCAGCATAAGTTGCAGCTTCAAGAAACTGCAACGCTGATTTTCAGAGGAGCCCGTGATGTGAGTGTGAATGTGTGTGTGTGTGTGTGTGTGTGTGTGTGTGTGTGTGTGTGTGTGTGTGTGTGTGTGTGTGTGTGTGTGTGTGTGTGTGTGTGTGTGTGTGTGTGTGTGTGTGTGTGTGTGTGTGTGTGTGTGTGTGTGTGTGTGTGTTTAATAAGAAGTAGGCAAGCTATTTATAAAATGTTTTTTCTTTGTTTATATAATTTTAACGCAAATTTTGTTGCGATACAAATTACAAAAACACAATGTTGAAAAAATTTCCACGAGCAGGATTTGAACCTGCACCCTTCTGACATACCGGGTACCGGGACAAGAAAAAACATTTTATATGACGGTAGTTGTTGACTTGAATCGGCGCCTTTGGCTTTCAAAGTAAAAAAGTAAATAGTGTTGAATAATTTCGGCGGGCTGGTTAGAACCACGATAGCTCAATTGGAAGAGCACCTGACCCGGTATGTCAGAAGGGTGCAGGTTCAAATCCTGCTCGTGGAAATTTTTTCAACATTGTGTTTTTGTAATTTGTATCGCAACAAAATTTGCGTTAAAATTATATAAACAAAGAAAAAACATTTTATAATATACCTAATGTTAAAAATGTATATGGCTGTGCCATAAACTAAGTATGAAGAATATAATACATTATAAAACAAAAACCATCTTTAAAAATACAAATAATAATAAAAAATTAAAATTAAAAGTATTAGATGTGATTAAATAGTGTTTACTATAGTAAACACTATTTAATCACACACACAACAACTAATATTTTTTATTATTTATATGATACTTAAACTAATAGTTAATCTCCTCCATTGTTTGAAAGATTCTGATGTTAAAACAATTTTAATCCCACAATCCCAACATCAACCTGTCACAGCTAATATTTTTTTACACGTTATCAATTTATATTACGTAACACCATTGCTTTCTGTTATACCAACGTATAACTATTATGAGAAAATTAGTTAAACATTTCGTAGTCATTATTTGCTTAATGTGATAGTGCGTTGCGTTTTCATCAGTTTCTTCAAATACCACAGATAATGATTTTTCATTAAACAAATTTACTGTTGAACGTTAAGTCACACGTGTCACAGTGGTTTCAAACATAATCCCTTTGGTATTCCTTTATTTGGAAAACATAATAGTTATGAAAACACAAAATACACAATTATCAAAGTACTCATTTACAAAGTTAACGCATATAGCACAAGCTTGCTTGGAAATGATTTGATTATGTATTTTAATAGTATATAGACTATTTTTAGTAAGATTGTCATTGATGACACTTCAGTGGGCGTGTGGCAAAGTGCTCGGCCCGAGGTCCAGGATTCAATTACCGGTTAGGGCAAAACGTGTTTTGTATGTTTCTATGCAATGGGAATAAGCAAGCTCTATATCGACGGCCTCGAAGAAGAAATGGTTATCCACAAATACTCGAGATGCAAGTTGTTTTAATAGCGACTGCGCATTGTAATACGCTGTGCAGCCAGGCCTCCAAACAAGGGAGACCAACAGACTTGTGAAGGTTATGGGTGATCGCTGCATGCGAGCAGCACAAAACAAAACGGCTCGCTGACATTTGTCTAGCGTCCACTGACTGCTAGCCACTGCCACCGGCTTTCGGCTGAGATAATGATGGCTTTTTTATTTTATTTCAATTTATTAGCTTGTAAGATTTTAATATTAATACTGACTTCTTTTGTCAGTATATGGTATAGGGTAGTCTTAATTAGCATAAGTGTATTCTTAAGGTAAAATTACCATGTCCCGTTATTATTGGGAGAGCATGATTGTAAGGGCTTCATTTGTAGTCCGAGGAGGGGGCACCGGACACCGAAGAACAGGTTATTCCTAGTTTGGTCGAAGGTAGCTTCAACTTTTGTCAACCAGCTTTGCCTCAATCAAATTTAGATCTTAATTATGTAACTCTCACTTGCTGTATACTTGGTACAAATAAATAAATGATTATGATTATGATTATTATATTTGTTAATATAATCCACTCTGAGTCTGAATTTGATACAATATTAACAGAATATGAACGTAAAAACTACTAAAATATTATAAAAAAATCAATATTCAAATACAATACAAATTTCTATCATCATCATCATCATCATCATCATCATCATTATCATCATCATCTCAGTCAAGACGTTCACTGATGACCAAAGGCCTCCCCCAACGATCTCCGCAACGACCGGTTTTGTGCTGCTGAGGTCTGCCCACAATGCGCTTTCCGGTACGCGGTCGCCACTCAAGAACTGTTCCGCCCCAGCGGCCATCAGTCCTGGGAGCGATGTGCCCTGCCCGGTTACAAATTTCTATAACAATTTAAAATTATTTAAAATAATTATTGCTTTAAATCCTTACCCGCAGTTAGTGGCCTTCATGCGGCAAGCGTTCGCGTACAGTTTTCCATCAGAGCCACAGGTGGGCCTGGCGACGCGCCAGCACGACTCGCGACAGTGGCGGGTGGTCTGGCAATGCTTCTTGCTGGTGCGGACCACACCTTGGCTGCAAAGAGATTAAAAGGATAAAACACATTTTATATAAATGAACTCAAATCCATATAATATATCCATCAAATCCTTATTCGCTATGGCAAAGATAACGACCAATTTGTTTGTTTTATTAATTAGACTAAAAATCGAGAACAAAGTATTCTAAGTAATTAGATAAATAAACTAGACTAGAGGGAGCGACAATCTTCGCAAGGTGGCTGGCAAGAGCTAGATGAGAGTAGCCGCGGATAGTGCTCAGTGGCGTGCACAAGCAGAGATCTATCAGTAGACTAATATAGGCGGATAATGATGAATAATTAGATTGCCTTATTTATACAGGAGAATGCATTAGGCATACCACTGCGCTCGCGGAGACGATTCGATGGTTATGTGGGGCTCTCACCCCGAGCCTTTTTAAAGGTATACCCACAAAAAACTCTTGCACTTCTCCTAGCGTGCCGCTAGTATGATCCGGGACCGCCCTAGTTCACCCCAGCAGCGGTGATCCCTAAGTAGCCAATGCGTGTGAGCAGTTTCATCTGGTAAGTGCCTATGTAGACGTAGGGAAAAGCGAACAGTCAATGGGATAGTTCTAACGGATGATGCGGTTTCAAGCCCCAAATAAATACTCTTTGAGGAAAGTGGTCTGTGATTGCTCAAGTTATGCAAATTTCGGAACGGCCCGTCATGTACTGAGTGACCAAAAATGTATAATCTCGAGCTCCTCAACGCTTTGGAAGGCACGTAAAACCATTGGTCCCGGCTGTATTAGTAGTCGTTAACCACCACTATTAATAGCGCACTGGGCCCGCGTGTTGGTTTATGGCCCGTTCTTCCTGTGATGTCTCCATCCATAGGTTAGGCTCGTGCCCCAGCTGTAGGAACAAAATGAGCTGCTTAACTTGTCCACTACCTAGAAGAACACTCCATAATTCACGATCGCCAATACGGGTTTCGGCCGAAGCGGTCAACGGGTGATCTTCTAGCGTACGTTGCACATCTCTGGGGTGAGGCTATTGACAAGCGTGGTGAGTCGGTGGCTGTTAGCCTCGACATAGCCAAGGCATTTGATCGGGTCTGGCACAAAGCTCTTCTCTCCAAGCTTCCGGCATACGGTCTGCCTGCTCAGTTCTGCAACTGGGTCGCTGGCTTCCTGCATGAGCGTAGAATCCGTGTCCTGTCTGATGGATGCGCATCACGGCTCATGTCAGTGAATGCTGGTGTCCCTCAAGGTTCCGTTCCGTCCCCCACGCTGTTTCTTCTGCATATCAATGATATGCTTCCACTTGGAAATATTCATTGCTATGCAGATGATAGTACAGTGCACGGTGGGTATAACGGTCACCCTGCGGCTGGGCGAGTCGAGACTGAAGAGAAACGAGTGAATCTTGTCATTGAGCTCAATCGGGTATTGGACCCCATATCTAATTGGGGCTCCAATAATCTGGTTGAGTTCAATGCCAAGAAAACACAGGTGTGTGCGTTTACGGCCAAAAAGTCACCATTCCTTCCTCTTCCAACTCTTCAGGGCACATCTCTAAGCCTGCAGAACAATATCAACATGCTCGGTATGACGATTCGCTGCGATCTGAATCAAAAGGACTATATCGAAGCCGTGATCAAAACAGCCTCACGAAAACTCGGTGTCCTGAACAGAGTGCGGCGATTCTTTACGCCTGACCAGTTGTGTCTTTTGTACAAGACACAGGTACGGTCTTGCGTGGAGTATTGCTCGCACATCTGGGACGGTTCCGCAAAGTATCTTCTCGATGCCTTAGACGGATTGCAGCGTCGCGCTGTACGTATTATCGGCAATGCAGAGGTAACTAATACTCTCGAACACCTGCAATTGCGTAGAGATATAGCGTCACTCAGCGTCTTCTATCGCTTATATCACGGCGAGTGCTCTGAAGAACTCTTTGACCTTATCCCACCTTCTCCCTTCCTCCATAGGAGTACACGTGCTGCTCTCCGGTGTCACCGCTTCACTGTCACACATATCCCATCGCGCACAAAGAAATTTGGTGACTCGTTTCTTTGTCGCACCTCCAAAAGATGGAATAGTCTACCAGCACATGTTTTCCCTCTTTCCTATGATATGGGGTCCTTCAAACGAGGCGTGAAGAAGCACCTTGTGGGCCGGCAGAGTGAGGTTGACTGATGCTGCGTTGTTTTCACGCTGCACCAGTTGTCTTCGCGTCTGGACTCCATTTCCACTTAACATCAGGTGGTGTGGAGTCATTTGCCGTGCTAAGTATAAAAAAAAAAAATGCTGATGATGATGGTTAAGTAAGCACTTACCCGCATGTAAGCAGTTTCATCTGGCAGGTGCTCTTGTAGACGTTACCGTCTGACCCACAGATTGGCCCGTCGAGGGGCGCCTGGGAACAGTCCACGGGGCAGTTCTCTCGATGGGCACTGATGTTGTTGCAAGCCCCCAAGTGGGACAGACCGATGCCGACCCTGGAATAAGGATAAAATAAAAAGGGGAACTACATTGGTAACCTTGAGTCTTTGAATAATGTCGGTGTCTTATACAAAAAACAAAGTTCAACCTTTCGAATTGGGACAACGTAGAAACATAGAAAAGTGGTAGAAAACTTAAGTAGAATAAACGCTTTTTGTATTTTCTACTACGTTTCTAGTTAATACTTAAACAAACATCTATAGAGAAATTGGCCATGTTCTTTAAAAGCGCTTTGACTATGGAATACGAACGGATTACAAGGCGGAGCCGTAGACAACAGATGTTTAGTTGCGTAAAAAACATCCCCATTCAAGCACGAGTAATTTCGCAAAGTAAACGGCTACAATGGGCCTAATTTATTAACTTTAAACTTAAAATAATGTCGACAGCTAGCGCTTCTAGCAGCAAGGTCTCTGCCTAGAACCCCTCCTCTGGCATTACCTGCAGATCTCGACCTGCAGCATGCACCTATTCAGGTAGGTCCTGCCGTTGGTCCCGCAGACAGGGTCCCTCTCGGAGGTGCAGCGGTGCTCGCACTTGGACCCTTGCGCCCGTGAGCAGGAACCTTGGTCGGGAGCCAATCGAACCCCTGGAAATTTTAAGTAGAAAATAGGTTATAAAATTGTGTTGTAAGATCAAACCTCAAGTAAGATAGACTTTTTATTGTAGCTGCGTTAGACTACTGACGTGGCCCATACCAAATAATACCAAATTATTGTCTTTTTTCAATTTTTATGTTACATTATTGTAATTGGTATTTGTTACCGTTATAATTATATCTAATAATAATAATAAAACTATATTAGCTAGATTAAGTCAAATACGTAACACAAGATTTCAAGACAAGTGATATTCCTTATATTACAGCCGTAATAGGGCTATGACTGGTATTATTGCGCTGTCGTAAAATAACGAATAGCTGTCAGCTCATCATCTGCTAAGGGCATCGATTTAAAAATACGCTCAGGGTAAAAGTAAATCAATAAGCATCCCTATGAGTATATATCAGCTGATAAATATATTTTTCTATCTTCTGTCACTAATCCTACTAATATTATAAACGCGAAAGTTTGCAAGTATGGATGGATGTTTGTTACACCTTCGCGTAAAAACTACTGAATGGATTTTAATGAAACTCTCCTCATATACAGACCATGACCCAGACCAGCATATAGAATACTTTTTTTTTTTTACTGTAGTCTTCGCGAATGAAGTCGCTGGCAACAACTTGGTAAATATATTTTGAAGCTGTGTCTAATTATATTTTAAATACTTTATTTTAATTCTTATCTTATCTTATGTAAAAAGTTTTTTAAATGCCATTTACGTATTTATTTCTACAACTGTAACTGGTTGTATGAGCCTTAATTGAAATAAAATTGTATGCCAACCTTTTCCGCAAGTCTTCTTCCTCATCTCACAGAGCGATGGATAGATGTAGCCATCAGTGGCACAGACTGGCTCCCCCTGAAGGGCTGGTCCGCAGATCCTGGGGCAGGACGCATCCCGGGCACCCTCGCTCCATGACGCCGCTGTTGACAAGGGGAAAATTGGTTAGATAGGTACTGCAAAATGGTATATGAACCTGTTTGGAGTGGAACTCTTTAAACGGATCTAGAGTTGCATTTGTTTTGTTTATTATTTTTTGCTGACGTTTCGAACCGCATGCCCTATAGCTAAGTGGTACAATAATTATTTTATGTGCGAATAAATAATTAAATTAACTCCTACGCAATTTGTCAGCAATGCATTAGTATTAGTTTGTTGAGATTGCTCTGACATTTCTGTAGAGTCGTAATAGCAAGCATACTAACTACAGTATTTATAGCAGAAGCCAGGCATCTAAATCGTTATCGGTTGTTTTTACTTTTTCTTTTTCACAGTAGTAGATTTGGCTTTTATCATACAGTTGAATTGGGTAGTTGACTGGTCAGTCAATATAGAAACTTTTTAACAACTGTCAAAACGATTATTTTTAATAGAAATTGTATAGGGTTAGCAAACTATGACGTCACTATTTTTTTCCGTCAATTGAGTGTTTATTAATAACTTTTTAGGTTACAGAAATTCATGCTGAGGTCAAATAAAAAATTGGTTAATGTTTTAAAGAACAGTTACGGGATTTCGTTTATACGTTTATTGTTCTGGAATTAATTGTTTTTGTTGTCAACTACCCAATTTTTTTTTTTTTTAATGGCTTCTGTTGTGTTTTTCCCACACCAATAATTTCGCCAATGTCGAGTGATTAACGAGACACGTTATAATTTGGAAAATGGCCAGTAGAAGTTACAAATATTGGCCGGTAGAAGATATATCTTTTTATAAACATTGTGAATTGAGTATCTATCTACTTTATAATCTTATATTATTTGACTGAATAAACTTACATAAATAATTTAATATGGAAGGATGAGGGAAAGACAGAAGAAATAGTAAGTTTATAGGGCGGGGAATTTTAGAGGGTAGGATGTCATACAAAGAGACGGGGTATCTTGGACAGTTAAAGAAAAAAGGGATTAAACTACCCAATTATTTTAAGTTTAAATTGGTAAGTGTCATTTTTGTAAACTGCACTCGTGCCTATTTGTCAAACGAAACATCATGCGCGGACTATGCTATGCTTTGAATCATTTCGTACTTTGCATTATTATTATATTGAAATGAAACAACTTTTACGGATCTACTCGCGTTAATTTTATTCATTAGGTTTAATTAATGTTTATACTGACGTTTGCGGTGACGACGTGACTCCTCAGTCTCCCAGAGACCACGGACCTTGCAAAGGGTATGGAACGTCAGGATAAATATAAATTAAAAACCGAATGTATATTAAATAAACGCGAATAGATTTCAATGTTCGCGTAAACTTTAGAAAACAATATTATTATCATATTCTAACTTACTTATATTTTTCTTAAACAGGTAAGCTATCCAACATGATTTAAATCATTCGGTGATCAATTAAAGGCTATGCAGCCGACAGCAAACCCGTAAACAAATCGTTGGGACTACATAAAAGTAGTTTTAAATCTAATAAAAACAGAGAGAGCACGTTCGAAGTCGAAGCAATTACCAAAATAAGGGTTGTTCTGTATTCATCCCACGAGAACTTATCCCACGAATATTTTTTGTTACTCAACCCCTTTGTTTTCCTTACTCAATATGGTTTTTTTTTTAATTCCTTATTTATCCCATAAGTATTCCTTCGTTTTCACCGACGCAGTAGTTGTTTACTATTTCCATATTAACTACCTCCTACCTATTTGGATACAACTTTTTGCAAAACCAAACCTAGCGTCATTGTATCCGTTCAAATTTTCTAAAAGCTTGCCCTAGGCGGCCGTTCTACCACGAAACTCCATTAGCCAGCCCCAAGTTCTGTGCCGATAAAACCACAACCCGGAATTCACCCGAACACTTTTGTACAGTGCTATCTCAATTTATGCGGCAGATAAAATTTAATGTTACACCGAACTATCTTGATTTAAACTATTGCGTTAGATTGGAAGCGATTGTTTTAATAGTACATAGTTCTTGTGGGCTTGCGAGCTTCGATCTTGGTCGGTAACAATACAACTTATAAGGAAAACAATTGGGTTGTTGGGTTAGTCTATAGACAAACATTTTAACATCTGCCAAAACCATTTTTTTTCCAAACGCTTTCTATATACAATTTGTGGGATTGATTTCGTGAAATGTGACGGAAGTATGTGTAACAGTGTGACAGGAAGTCGGGGAAGCGCGCAAGCGCGCGCCATTTTGTAAATTTAAAATCGATATTTTTGTACGAGTTTTTGTTACAGCGCTTACGTCAGCCTTCCCGGTAGCATAGCGGTCAGTGCAGCCGCCCGGATTGCGGAAGACCCACGTTCGATTCCTGGCTGGGTCGGGTGGGCGTTTAATTTTTTCAATGTATTTTATAAATTTTATAAATATTTAAAACTGTTGTACCTTGTTAAAACGCCATTAGTTCTATATTTCTATAACAACTAGCAGTAATAGTGACAAGTTATTTCAATCCATCCAATGAATGATGGACTGTAAGTAATCGACTGCATTGTTGCATTGTATGCAATCTATGCCAAGATCGCTGTATCAAAAGGGATGTGGCCTAAATACCAGCCTCAAGGGCAATAGGGTGGCCGGCGGATGCTGGCCTATGCCAAGACATTGGGTGAGGAAAACTATTATCCATATACTCTTAGCCGACATACTCGTGTCCCCAGAGGAAGAAAATGATTGGCCTTCCTCACTCTATGGTATGGTTCTCACTTTACGGTATGATGATAAAGTTGTTCATGGCATTTATCGTGTATAAATAGGGGTAGAGTAATAATATTATAAAGAGGAAAACTATGTATTTTTGTATGTATGTTTGTAACGAATAAACTCAAAAAGTAAATCGGTCCAGATTTAAAAAAAATCTTTCACCATTAGTATGCTACATTAGCGCTGAGTAACATAGGCTATATAAAAAAAATACCACCCGTGCGAAGCAGGGATGGGCCGCTAGTTTGTAATAATTTTGTTTTTAAGTTGATGGTATTTTTTATTTTATTCAATTTGGGACAACAAACGGAATTAATCATCTACTATATATTAATACGTGAAGCAAAATCTTTGTACCCCTTTTTACGAAAATTGCGCGGACGGTGGAGTATAAATTTTGCACACTTATACTTTATGTAGAGATGGAGTGCAGAATGCTAATATTTTTTTTTAAATTATGCATAAAAAATACATTAAATTAAATAAACATTGATTCATTAATTTTTCAAAAATTACAAAAAATTAAGAGGAGCGACCGAAATCTGTCAATGCCAATTAAAACTCACATTCTATCTTTTTTATTTAATTCTTCATTGCTTAGGATACAATCTGTGCAGCCTTAATAAAATTACGTCCGAATTTCGACCACTGGGCGACCACTAGTTATGGTAAATCACAATAAGGCTATTTATACAATTTATAAAATACAGTGAAAAAATTAAACGCCCACCCGACCCAGCCAGGAATCGAACCTGGGTCTTCCGCAATCCGGGATATTTTTATTTATAAATTTTATAAATATTTAATTTAGCTTCAGTGCAGCAATTAGAACTTGAAAATAAAAAGTAAAAATTCACAATAATGATTCATCAGCATCATCATAAGGCTAATAAATTCACCGAATATTCTACTCGTTTTCTTAGACAAAGATAATTACGTTTTTTCTATAAGCCTTCAGCACCCTAATGTATTAGAGACGGAATACAACAACAATGCTACTGATGCTAAGGACAGATTAGATAAGATGGTGGTAGCCCGGCAGGTGGGCTTATAAAAAGACCTTAGAAGAAAAAAGGCTTAGAAGAAAAAAGGCTACTATAAAATTGATGATTATTTTAATGATAATAATGTGTGGTCATCTTAGTCTGCTCGCCTGCACATGTTATTTCACATTGTCAGTAGTTACACTTTTATATTATAAAAGATTATTTATTATACAGTCAAAGAATATTAATTTATATAACTTTTAAACTGATATCATAGCCTTTATCAGCAGTGTCCTACAGTTAACAAACAGCATTGCGTTAAATAGATCATTAGGCTTTTATTTAGAGTATCTTGAGTGTGTCATGCTCTCTTTATTGTCTCTGCGGTGGTGGCGTGTGCGTCGGGTCGTTACGTTCCCTAAAATATGGTTGAGCGAAGCGATGGCTGATTCATATGTCATACTCGTGAACGGGTGCCGCCTGTGGAGGCTGGTCTGCTCTTGCATACTTATCTTATTTTTAATATTACTTACTATAATTTGACTTTTGTTTTTCTTAAACAATTTTTGACTTTTATTAGAGTACTGTAGTGGTACTATATGACATTGTGGAAATTGGAACTTTTACCTGAGGTAAATTTGTTAATTTAGATTTTTAATTTTGTTTTTTTACATGTGGTCTTCTATATTTTTTTTTATTTTTATGTGTTTATTTGTGATGGAAAGTGTCCTGCTAAAATAGGGCATTTTCCAATATTTTTGACGCTGTAAGGGAGAAAAGAGCTGGACACTTGCTGAGTTTCTTGCCGGTTCTTCTCAGTACAAGATCTCCCGCCCAGAGTAGACTTACGAACCGATGGCATAGTGACATTCATAAGAGCTACTTGTAGCCTAAACTGAATAAATGATTTTTGAATTTGAATTTGAATTTTTGACCCTACCACTAGATTCCCGATGGGCGCTTGAAAAACGGTACGCGACTTTGGGGCCGCGGATCCACAATGACGTTTGCGGCGATGACAGCAAATATTAACAGTACAAATATTTTGCAACCTTAATTTAATCTTTATTTCTAAGATTTAAGGTTCATACTGAGCTGAAGTTGTTGATGCCATCCAATGTTCTTTCAGATTTTGTTATTTGAAATTTAAATGTATAGGTATGACAAGGCCACTTTTGAGATACATTTTTGTTCCGGACCCTTTATCTAGTACGTAATTGATCGAAGGTAGGCTTACCAACAAACAGACTTCTTCAGACAGGTTTCTATGTCGCACTTCCAAAAGATGGAATAGTCTACCAACACACGTTTTCCCTCCTTCTTATGACATGGGGTGAGGGTGACTGATGCTGCGTTGTTTTCACGCTGCATCAGTTGTCCTTGCGTCTGGACTCCATTTCCATCTCCATTAAAAAAAAAACTAATAATAATATGTACCATGCTAGGAAACAAATCCGGGACTTCCAGTAGTTAAACTGACTTATTCGTCAACTGGCATGTGTGGAAGTGGCGAGTGCGCGCGAGATGGCACCTTCCAATTTTACCTATTTTTTTTGTCGTCAACTCGCTCGATCGTGAAAATCTGACAAAGTATGTACAGTCAGTTACAAAAACGTTTTAAAAAATTTAATATATGTAACTTCTTTTATTGTGTCAGACATTATACGACTTGAGTTTAAAATAAAACAGACTTTAACTTCTAGACCACAGTTGTAATTGAAATATAATTGAAGAAAAAATCTAGCGTGTGCCTACGTAGTGTGTCTACCATCTGTAAGGTTTCCACATCACATTACATTATTCCTGATTAGACAGCAATAATAATCGCTAAGCTTACTACAGAATCTAATTAAAATGAAGTCTAAAAACAAAACAATGATTTATTATATAACGTAACCTATTATCCCCATCAAAGTTAAAGTACCGGGGTCGCATAAAACTTGGGAGCTCGAATGACGGTGAGTAATCAGACAAATTGTGAGCCGTTATCATTGGGACGTAAAGGCTGGTACACACATGCGGTTAACTGGGTGTTCGGTGCGAGATTTATTTGCAATTCAAAGAACCGGTTAACTTACACATTACCTTATGGTTTAAATTGAAATTACGGTTATGCCTCTAAACATTTTAAGTGATGAATTTTTATAGTTCGTGGTTGCAGGTTTAAAATGCCTAATGCGAGTTTTATTCACCATTTGATGACGTTCACAAAATCAAGATTTTGTTTGGCAATGAAGCAGTGCCTCCTAGTGACGGACGAGCAGAGTTTAACCTGTGCCATACAATTTGCCGTTTTCGTTTACGTGATACCTAAAGTGAGTTTCATTTGACATTCGATCGCGTTCACGAAAACGTAAATTAGTATGGCATTGAAGCTATAGCTGTGATAACTTTTGAACATTATACATCGATACTACGCTTAGAACTGTGGATTTATTTACAATTCCTTTTCTTGAGCTTTTATGGTACATTATTTTTTTATACTTAGCACGGCAAATGACTCCACACCTGATGTTAAGTGGAAATGGAGTCCAGATGCGAATTCAACTGGTGCAGCGTTAAAACAACGCAGCATCAGTCAGCTTCACTCTGGATTTCAACCCACAAGGTGCTTCTTCACGCCTCGTTTGAAGGAACCCATATCATGGGAAAGAGGGAAAACGTGTGCTGGTAGACTATTTCATCCTTTGGAGGTGCGACAAAGAAACGAGTCACCAAGTTTCTTACTTTCTTTCTTACGTAGAATTTGTAACACAGTGCTAAATTTACATTGAACACACTACGCACGCAGAATGTGAATTATGTAATGATCTCAACACCCTTGTAAGTGTCAAACAAAGCGCCCCAAATATTATTCTTTAAATAAGATTAATATTTTGCCAACGTACTAACCTTATGTTATGACGATATACACATTTACTTATCTCCATTACTACATGCTCAGTGGCGTGCATTGGGAGAGGCCTATGTCCAGCAGTGGACGTCTTTTAGCTGAGATGATATGAGATGATGAACGGTCACAGCAGTCAGCCCGTGACCACGGTTAATTCCCGTTTAAATTCTTTAAAAAGTGTATAGGTAGGGTTTTTATAGCAAATACAATAAACGTAGTAGGCTCCGGAAGGCATGTAAAACCGTCGGTGTCGGCTGCATCTCCACAACGACCGTTTTTGAGCTGCTCGCATTCAGCGGCTTCTTGCGACCTTTACCAGATGGTAGGTCCACCTTGTTGGAGCTCTACCCACTGCGCTTTCCGGTACGCGGTCGCCACTCGAGAACTGTTTATCATCCATCAGTCCTGTGAGGGACTCTTCGGGACATGTCAGTAACCTTTGTTCTTCTGAGATTCGATGCGGGATCGATTACGCAGAGAAACCCCAATCTTTATAAAAAAAACCCTATTCGTCTTACTCGTGTGCATTGCGCTTTACTCATCGCACACGCATAATTACGCCACCGTAAAATATAAATTGGTTTTTGTTACGAAGGCTCTAATTACGCACATTAAACCGTACGGACGGGCGCCATTACAAATATATTTATTTTTCAACTTTTTAAAACATTTTCAAAGGAGTTTGTTCCACATTTTTTACCCTTTTTATACTTAATACGTTTATAATGATAATTACTTTTTTGTTTTGCGGTCTGCATATACAACGTGTAACAGAATTGTGTGGTCAAAACTAAAAGATTTGAAATGTATCCGACCTAGATCTTGTATGCAGAGTTACTAAGGCATAATTATTAACTTTAACTTGTTATGCAATTTTTTTTACATACTTCTATTGTGACGTCACATCAAAATAAACAAGTTAGAGCCCCTGTTTAGTAACCTCTGTGTTCTTACATTTGTGGTCACTCTGCTGCTTGCTAAGGCGCGCCTGACGCGTACGACTTCACATATATAAATATTTAATTTACAGTTGAATGACAAATTAAAGTAAATAATGATGGCTCAGTAGCAACACATACAATATCTAGATCGGATACACTTTGGATCTTTTCATTTTGACCACACCTTTTTGTTACACGCTGTATACAGGCTGTACAATCTAAATGAAATAATCGTCGACATAGTTCCTCAGAACAAATTTTCCTTTCTCTTGTAATTCAGACTTACATACATATACAGATATACTCACCTTTATTTCTTTTTAAACAGATATAGCTTTATTTTTCGTTTTAAATGTTGTAAACCTCTGATTTTGGGCCTTGAAAGTAAAACAATAAGTTTTTTTTATGCTATAACAACAAAACCACTGACAGTCCTTGCGTTTCAATTTTAGCGATATTTGTCATTGCAGGAAGTTCTGTGGAACATGATTCGTCAATAAGAATTAATTATATTTATTTATTTATTTATTTTGGACTATATAAATGAAGCTTATGAAAGTACACCAATGGTATGCCATCGGTACGCAAGTCTTCAGGACGGTAGACTTTAAACTGAGAAGAACCAGCAAAGGAACTCAGCATGGTCAGTCTAAAAATACCTAGCGTGGTACCAGTGTTCGACATTTTTTTTTTAATTTAATAGGTTTCAGTATTCGATTTTAGCCTTTAGTGACAATCGAATACGGTCTGTATTCATTCTGCTTTCTAGCTGTCATTGCGAAAAATTTCAATGAAAATCTATGTTTTTTTATTGGCGACGAAAACTTGTATGCAAAACAGGGTTTAGTGTCGAAAACTTGTATGCAAAACAGGGTTTAGTGTCGAAAACGTATGCCACTACAATACTTCACTAATATTGCAACATCACTTACAACTTAGAAAATAACAATCTCATACAGTACAGTAGGTACTGATTAAAGTAAATCAGTCAAAGTCCAATCATTTTTCAACTCAAGCTTTTACAGGCACTTATTGAGGACAAAACTAAAAAATCCAAATAAAAAAAATAAAAAAAATGAAATTTAATTCCCCATGATGTGAAAGCTGAGAAAGAGAAACAAATCAAATGTCTCGACTTAGCACACGAGGTTGTCGACATGTGGAATGTGGATTCGGCTGTCATCGTACCGATTGTTGTTACGGCCAACGGCCTGATGGCCAAGAGCCTCGATCAACATCTAATGTGGCTCTCGTTAGGCGGCTGAATAAAGGGCCTGCCTCAGAAGGCAGTTCTCCTCATGTACCTGGGCGGTTCAATGTACCTGGGCGGTTCTATGTACCTGGGCGGTTCTATGTACCTGGGCGGTTCTCTCCTCCTCCACGGCCCGGTCAACCCGAGCCGAGGTCCGTGCCTTTAGAGGCGCCCTCGGGTTGCTCCGCTCCCCGATCCGATCCGAACCCTTCGGAGAATCTAGTAGGGCACGGGGACGCGCACTTGTGCGCGATGCCGTTCCCTCTAGATAACCTCTGAAGGTGATTCGTTTCACACGGCTTGAGGGACCCTTAACGTTCCTCGCCGCCCCCTAAAAAGCCCGGTGAAGCTGAAAATGCCGCAGCGGCAATCAGCACGCATTGTGAGGAGGTTCCTGTCTCTGGAGCCCTAACCACCGGTAGCTTGGACCCTGGTCCCGATGCCGGCGGATCCCTATTTTTTTATATTTTTAAATGTTTTATTTATTTTGTTTAATATTTAAAAATGTTAATTTATATATGAAAAAATAAATAAAGAAATGAATTGGACTAAACCACTGAATCTACCACCAGCTCGGATTTTGGGAGAGCCTTCGACCGAGAAGAGCTGGCAAAAAACTCAGTAGGCATATAAAAGCAAACTTACACGCTTACACTTTCAGTGCGCATTTCAGAGCTTTCTCCAATCATTATGCAGCACCCAGACCCGTGAGAACTCAGTGATAACCACAGAGTAACAAAAAAACTCGACTGACCATTTGCATGCTAGCAACGGACACTTTCTCGGAGATCTAGGAATCTAGTCTATGGTAATAGAGGCGCATCTTCTTTATGGTCGGGACAAACGTTCTTCCTCATTATTCTGACAGTGAAGTCTAAGGAGTTCCTTAGCCTATATCTGAATCAGTTGATTCAGAGCAACTCCGTTCAAAGTAATTATTAAGTTTTATAATAAAAACGTTACATCGACTACACTATTATCTATTTAAATGAAAATGAATCGCTAAGTGTGTTGCTAATCGCAAAACTCGAGGACGGCTGAACCGATTTGGCTGATTTCTTTTTTGTTGTGTTCGATGAAGTCTGCGGAAGGTTCTTATGGAAAGAAAAAACGTAAAAAATACGAGGAAATTTGTAAAAACAACAATTCTCTTTTCCCCTACAAACCACTCTCTAACTGGACCGATTTAGAAAATTCTTTCACCATTATAATGCTACATTAGCGCTGAGTAACATAAGCAATATCAAAAATGTCCACCCGTGCGAAGCAGGGACGGGCCGCTAGTCAAAAATAAAAATCAATGTTACCAAGGAAAAACTGTAAAATGGTGTTACATTGATCATCAATATTTGTAGCATTGTTGTGTTCCGGCAGCTAGATATGAGACATTGCCTCATTCGTTGAGGATCCCGGGGGAAGTGCGCCTCCACCTTTGACCTTATCATCACTTACCATCAGGTGAGATAAAGGCCAAGTGCTTACCACGGTATTTTATACTTGGTTGCATATAAGGTGAATCTGCATGGCCATCGGTTGCAATGACCGTTGGATAGATGGCACTGTGCCTATATTAGCATTCAAAAATTAAAAAGCACAAAGTGACAAAATTCAGCGCTTACGTCAGCCTTCCCGGTAGCATAGCGATCAGTGCAGCCGCCCGGATTGCGGAAGACCCAGGTTCGATTCCTGGGTGGGCGTTTCATTTTTTCACTGTATTTTATAAATTTTATAAATATTTGGTTGCATATGTTGGCTATGTTTCGGGATTATATACATAGGTATATAAACATTCTGTATTTATTTGAAATAAGACAAAGTGTTAAAAAAAATCCCACGAGCGGGAGTCGAACCCGCACCCCGTGACATGGCGGATCAGGTGCACTATCAACTATGCTATCGTGGCTCTATCCAACTCGCCGAAATTAGTCAACACTATATACTCTTACTCTGTAAGACAAAAAAGAGAAACTGTTTGTTTAAAATGATTTATATAATTTTATTTTTTATATAATTTGTTGCAAATTTTATTGCGAATCTTTATTAATATGGTTATTAACCATATTCTGTACGAAGATTAAATCTTTTTTTATTTGTTTAAGTGTATTAAACAACATTCAACTGCCCAGTAAAAGCCCTACAGTTAAAAGTGAAACCTTAACCCATGAATGAGAATTCTAGCGACGAACGCATACACTTTCATTGTCGATGGCACGTACAGATGAGCACACAAGTGTTTGTAGAGAGCTCACGAGTGGATTTGACATAGTGCTTGCTAGTTTGCTGACAATCGATCGCTCGTTAAGAAATTTCAGTTGACTTTCTGTTTTATGTTACTTTAACCATTTCTATTCGTATTTTTTTTATTTACAGATATATTGTTACTAATTAGCATATCTTTGTGGACCGCCAAAAATGGAATTCAATCTCAGCACACGTATTGGAAAAAGGGGACGTCCACCGGCGAGACGGGACGACGATATAACCAAGACCGTGGGTTGCACGTGGCCCAGACTAGCGCAGGATCGAGGCGAATGGCACAAGCAAAGAGAGGCCAATGCCCAGCAGTGGGTCGAAAGTGGCTGATGATGATGACACGTATTGGACGACGACGATCAGGTGAAGGTCGCGGGAAGCCGCTGGATGCGAGCAGCACAAAACCGGTCGTTGTGGCGATCCTTGGAGAGTCCTTTGACGTCTTTTGGCTGGGATGATGAGGATGATGATGACACGTACTTCTTCCATCCTACAAACGGGTCCTTTAATTGAGGTATGGACTAGCAACTTGCGGGTCGGCAAGGTGAGGATGGCTGGTGAGGGCACAGTTCTGCTTTGCTATCTGTCCTCGCGTCTGGACTCTGCTTCTGCTCAACGTCAGGCAGAGCAGTGTCGTTTGCCAACTCTTCTATAAAAAAATATATAATTTAAAAATGAGCGACATATGACTTCTTCCTTGTAAGCAAATGTATCTCGTGATCCCAAGGAATTTAGAAAAAAGTCTGTCTTATCCCTCGCCTATGTCGCGAAAGGGCTGCAAAATTTCAGCGTTCTTCGTCTTCAGTCAGTAAGAACTGCGCTATATCTTTCTGTCTGTGTAAATAATCTTTTAAAATTGTCAAACAGTATTTTGAACGGACTCTGTCTTGAAAGGTAAAAAATGTACAGAGTTTTGAAACTGTTAATTACCATCACTTCACGTCCTAACCAAAAGAGAATTTCTACAAAGAACAATGTCTCCCAATTATCGAGTACGCGCGAAGGGCGTCATCTGGGATATTCAAACACAATTTGATTTAATTTGCAAGACTATCGATGAATAAAGAAAGTTGTGAAATGTTCACCAAGGCACATGAAAGGGCTATGCAGAACGGAGCCCATGAGACTATGCGCGAACCAGAGTTTCCAATACGGAATGTGGTGTAAATATTTGATATTTCTATTTGCCAACCATTTTGGAATATGAATAATATTAAGTGTTTTCTTCACTATGTGCGTATGGCATTTTGATGTTACACCATATCGTCACCCAGTGGTCGAAGTTTGACCATAATTTCACAATATTACGCTAAAAAGCAGTCAAAATCAAAGCAGTGAAAAAAACAGTGCTTACCGGTAGCGTAATGGTCAGTGCAGCCGCCCGGATTGCGGAAGACGCAGGTTCGATTCCTGGTTGGGTCGGGTGTGTGGAAATAAGTCGCCTGCACTGGCTTGAATATTATTGTGTAAAAAATTGTATAAAATTTGTATAATATTACATTATTGTAATTTGGTTGAAAAGATGGAGAAAAAAGGGCTCCTGAGTTTCTTTGCAGCTCTTTTCAGTTAAAGGCTTTCCCAAAATTCGAACTGGTAGTTTATTGTAAACATTTTTTTTATTTTTTTTATTTTATAGTTTTGACGTCAGTAAGTGCCTGTTGAAGCTTATGTTGAATAAATGATTTAACTTTGGCTCGCAAACCGGGCGTGTTAACCACTGCGCCCCATCGAACTCCTCCATACAACATACAACTCAGTGGGTGTTAAAAACTGCACTTTGTAGGTTACTCATGTATTGTAGTGTCGAACTGATATCAGGTTGCCTCTTTACCATATTTTGCGTGTAATCGATAATGGGGGCGCGTTTAAGCATACCCGTATGCTAAACCTATGGGTATTTAGTTGCATTGACGATATCAAGTTGTATATGAGCCCTCGCCCACGTCCGATAATCGGTAATCGATTTTTTAGTCGGTGAAAATGAAACGTACAAAAAACCTACACAAAAAACTTCCTACAAAAAAAAGACGGTCACAAAATCGGTACTAAAACCTCGGCGAAAAAATCGGTCCGATTAGTGGCCCTACAAAAATTCGGTCGTGGGCGAGTCGTAAGCCAGAGCTTTCGTGTTATTATGGGATTATAGCAATGCATGATTCCTACTGAACGGTATGATTGTAATCTAATTCTCTTTTAGCACACTATATGAAAGTAAATGGGACTACAGTTATTGCATCAACTTGCAACAAAATTATAATTTTGACAATGACTCTCATCATTTATAAGTAAATACTTATTCTATTCTATTATATTCTATTCTATTTTTTTAAATCAAAAAGAAATAATTAGTTAATTAAATTGAACTTATATTTCATCTTCATCATCATCATCAGCTCATTTTATTCCCCACTGCTGGGGCGCGAGCCTTCCCTATGGATGGATAGGGAGATCGGGCCATAAACCACCACGCGGGCCCAGAGCGGATTGGCGGCTGTTAACGACTGGTAATGCAGCCGGAACCAACGGCTTTACGTGCCTTCCGAAGCACGGAAGAGCTCGAGATGATACATTTTTGGGCTACCCATCCGATGACCGGCCTTTGCGAAAGTTGCTTAACCTCAGCACTCACACCGACCGGGCGCCTTAACCAATGCGCCATCGAGCGCACTTATATTTATAACGCAATTATTGTGACGTCAGCATCAACGTCAACAGATAATGCAAAGTAGGAATAACTAGGAATCACATCCACATACAAAGAAAGCCCGGTGAAGCTGAAAATGCCGCAGCGGCAATCAGCAATCTCTCTCCAAAAAAAAAAAAAATCCACATACAAAATAGAACATACGGTTAGTAAGTTCCAGAAGCATGATGATTACGTTCAAACGACAGAGAAACTTAGCAATCACAGTTTCCAAGAGTAAAGAAAATGAAATCTAACCGGTGCTGTACAGTGTACAGCCTCCCTACATAAGTGGCAAAACGCTAATATAATAGAAATGAAATAGAATTATTATTGTATGGGATTGACATGAGCCAACGATACGTAAAAATGACGTTTATGTCAATCCCATACAATAATCATGCTACTTGATTTCTATTCTATTAGCAATTTGCCACTTGTCTAGGGGGGCAGGTAATGTATGACAATTTTGAAATAGTTGAAAAACCGCTCAACGAAGACAAAACTCTTCGTTTCAATTAGGTACTTTTCTGCAGATAGGAGGAGCTCGATGGCGCAGTGGCGAACGTGCTCGGTCTGCAGTTGCTATGGTTAAGCAAGTTTCGCAAAGGCCGGTCACCGCATGAGTGATCAAAAACTTATCATCTCGAGCTTCTCCATGCTTCGGAAGGCACGTAAAACCGTTGGTCACGGCTGCATTAGCAGTCGTTAACAACCACCAACCCGCACTGGGCCTGCGTGGTGGCTTATGGCCCGTTCTCCCTGTCCATCCATAGGGAAGGCTCGTGCTCCAGCAGTGGGGACATAAAATGAGCTGATGATGATGATGATGATGATGATGATGTTTTTAACGCATATACTGTTTATGCGACGGATTTGACTAAGAATGGACCTAGTGAGAGATTTTTGAACCGGTGACTAATTCTCACATTTATGATATCAATGACGATAAAATCGTATCAATTAATGTTTTATTATCTTTCACTGTCTTGGTATGTAGTTTTATATGTAGGTCTCCTTTATTTATGTTAAATTAGGTACCTATATTATGATTTATCAATAGTTCTGTCCGCAACTGTGTGTGTGATTGCTCCTTTTTCTCTACAAGGTCCACTGGTCACACATGCACCGAAAATTTTCGAACGATATTTATATGTTACTAATTGTAAGTATTGTATTTTATAATGTATTTCATGTCACTTTTAATTTCGATATCACTGGTGAGATTTAAAAATCCCACTAAAACTGATCAACCTTTCAAAGGAAAACACAAAGAAAATCGAGTTTACTCGTTAAAAGGCAAGCTATTGAGTACGTTTTATGATATTCACAATTGCGAATTAATGTACCTAAGTAGCCCACCTTTCTCCACGATCTTTCACTTATCTTAGCTTAACTATTACTACGTATTATAAAGCTAAAGGTGCACTCTCACCAGGAGCATTCTCCTGCAATTTAAATAACTAGATATTTGTGTATACACTTGAAAAAGTAGGATTAAGAGATACACTTTGTTAGCAATAACACCTGCAGACCTTTTCTTTTACAATGAAGTACACACGCCTGCACATCAACCTACCACAAACTGTCAAATTTCCTCAATATACTTACTGTGCAGGCGTCTGTACTTACTTACTTACTTACATTTCAAATTCGATTTTGAGTATTAGATAACAATACTGCATCTCTGACTTGACAAGCATTCGCCTGTAATGTAACAAAATACTGCACATTGTATCATTATGCTCAGTTCTCCTCACTCACCAATGTAATGTTCAAATCTGTAACATTACAGGATGCGCACTGTAATGCTCGGCTCTCTTACCTCACTGATGTGATCGGATTTGTAACGTTACGTTACAAACAAATGCTCGTATTGAGGGCGTACCTTAAAGATCCAGCGTTTCCACGTATACGTTGTCTTTCCTCAAAATTGCTTTTTACCAAGAATCGCTTTATGCATTGGGGCCGAACGGTACAGTATGTGCATCTCTTTCTGGCATCTTCCCTTCTTTATCTGATCATCAGTTGAGATATGCATCCGCAAATGTATGTTTTAAATTGCAACAATTATAAAACGGGAAATACACAGTTTTGCGGTTCTCGCAACTTTGGTAGGATATACTTTTAAAATATAGTTATTAAGTTGCCCAATTTACTTGCATTATTTTAATCCTCAATAAATTAGTTGGTGTAGTAGTTTTTTTTGGGACAATAATTATATAGGCCATAGTTGCCTGAAATAAAGGTATTCTATTATACATAACATCCTTATATGTGGTTTTTAATCAAAGCGTCCTTATGGCAGCGTATAAAGATATTATTATATAAGCCACTCAACTTCAATACAAGCACATACATTTTAAAAGCAATTAATATAGCCTTAATGGCTCTTTTGATATAATAAACGGCCATTATATTGCGTTAAAATTAACATAGTCTCTGGACTGGACATATTGTGGAATGTTTCAATCCTCGTAAAATAACCCTATAAGAGAATATCTAAAGTGCGAAGCAGTGGTTAACGCGCTTGATCTGTGAATGCAACTTTCACAAAGGCCGGTCATCGGATGGGTGACCAAAAATGTATCTTCTCAAGCTCCTCCGTGCTTCGGAAGGTACGTAAAGCCGTTGGTCCCGGCTGCATTGGCCGTCGTTAACAACTACCGCACCGCACTGGGCCCGCGTTGTGGTTTATGGCCCGCTCTCCCTGTGGTGTACCATCCATAAGGAAAGCTCGTGCCCAGCAGTGGGACATACAATGAGCTCGTGATGTAACTAATTAACGTTTCTTAAACACTAATTGGAGTATTAATATGGTGTGTAAATACCGATTTAATATAAATGAAATTTATCAGTTACGTGATCTAATCAAGAAAGTAGAAATTTCTCAATGTTCCCAGTGTTATCTTCACTTGATTGTTGGCCAATCAATTTTATGAAGAGCTTTATTGCAAATTTATTCTGCTAAATGTGTTTGGCGAGATGGCCGATAATTATTCAATTGATTTCTCCAATAATGAATATGCAAATCGCGTTTAGGTCTTATATGTCAATTAATACGTTTCACACGTCGTTAATCACAAATGATAGATGATAAATCGAGTTTATTTTTTTACAGGTTGAAAAACATTTAATTTGTCTCACCATTTCATATACGGAAATAATAATTTAAATGTATTCTTTATTGCACAGAAACATAGTAACAAAAAAAAATTACAACAGAGACATTGAATGCAAAGGTGGACTTATCTCTAGAAGAGATCTCTTCCAGTCAACCCAGAGAGTGTGCGAGATAAATGTAGCAAGGGTGACACAAAGTGCAACAACAAAAAAAAAAAAAACTACACTATTTCCTAAACCTAAATAAATGTAAAACAGATATAAATAAAAATAAATAACATACAAATAAATAAAAATTACAAATAATAATACTTATATAATAATAATACATAATGGTATAATATAAATAAAACATAATATAATGATCATGTTATACCGGTAGTCTTAATTACTTAATATTACTTAATATTTACCTTAGAACAAGTCGTTTTCCATGCACTTTCGTAAGAGTTTTGAAGGATTTCCCAAGGCACAAACTGCGGACCGCAAATGTAATTAACCAGAAAAATCCACGGTACTCAATAGAGCGTAATGAAATAATTACTAAATCAAACTAGGCGTCTACTTCTCAACTGATTAAACTGCCAACGGCCGTTAACTAAGCATGAAAGGCAATTACCTTATAACCAGAGCGGGTTAATGATACCAGCTGCTTGAACTTGAATCTTTGTCTTCGATGACCCTTTGTTTATTCTTTGATAGAAGAAAGTATAAGTTAACGGTTCTTAGTAGACATAATAAATAGCTTCAAAGTCTTTTTGGCCTGAGTTGTTGAGTTGTTGGCCAAATATTAAAAAATATAAATTTGCTAAAAGACGATCTCATTGACACTGACATTCAATCGTTAGTCTATTACTATTAATAAAGAGATAACCTTTGTGAGTTTGTTTGTTTGTTTGTATTGTTTGTATTGTTTGTTTGTTGTCGGGGCTGATCTCTGAATTAACTGGTTCAATTCCAAATATTCTTTTCTGATAGAATGCTATATACCTTGTAGGTAACATAGGATATATCCTATGTTGTTATATATTATATATATTTTTATCTAGATGAAGTAATTTGAGTATGGCTAGCTTATAATGTCTTTGGTATGGCGTACTCGACAGGTCTGTAAGTTTACTATAATGTGATTGAGCGTAATTGAATAGCATAATTTTTAGTTCGTGCTTCGGAAGGCACGTAAAGCCGTTGGTTCCGGCTGCATTAGCAGTCGTTAACAACCATCGCACCACACTGGGCCTGCGGTAGTTTATGACCCGTTTTCCCTGTAATGCTTCCCTGTAATCCATAGGGAAGACACGTGCCCCAGCAGTGGGGACAAACTGATCTGGTGATCATGACGATGATAATTTCTTGTCGTTCACTAGAACGCGTCACTTTTAACAGTGGTTCAGTAGTGGGATGTTTATAGGCTGACTTTTAAAAAGGTCGGTCGAACGCTCTCCCAAAATCCAAACTGGTTGTAGATTTAGTAGTTTAGTCTAAACTATTTTTTTTTAGTTTTTTGTCATTATCTGGATTTTATAGTTTTAAAAAATGTTAAAAATATTTTTCGCACAAAAACTATAACCTGGCTTGGCGGGAAAGTGAAGAGTCATGTCTGCGGTTTTGTTTTATTTTCTAAAATTTGTGTTATGTCGAATATTAATGTGAAATATTGGTGGATTATTAACCGTTAAGTGTTCGTGAGTGTGCATAAGTGTTGGTAAATGAAACAAAACAGTGCAACGTCACTTTTCAAATTCTCTCAAGAAGTCTGCGTGAGGACTTAGTAACGCCCCACATCTTTACTGAGATACTCGAGGGTTGGGGGATATAATATATCATTTCTCACTTCTCATTTCTATTATCATTCATCATCATCATACTGGAAGGAAATATTGTATATATAAGTATTACTTGTAAGAAAAATTACTTTGACACTGGCTAAATGTGCTAATCGCACGAAGCCATCAACTAAAAGAAAGAAAAAACTATAACCTGATATTGAAAAAGGTTTAATTTTAATGAAAAATAATATTTATACAGAAAACTATTACGTTATCAGCAAAATTTATTAAGTAAATGTACACAAAGGACAAGCAAACGTGTCGTTTTTAACTCCGACTGTTTACCCGCAAGATATTAACTATTCAGCAATTCAAACGTTCAACGGAATCCTTAATTCCACCGCCATACGGTTTAGTTTAAATTAGCTACTGTCACGTATATTTTGTCGCCCACAGTACCAAGTAATTAAATCCATTAATAAACCAAATTAAGATGGATGCCCCGATAAGCCAACGAGCCAGTTAATATTCTGCGGTTAGTGTTAAATTTCATGAATATTAATGTTTTTTGGATGTTAAACTTGTTTGATACTGATTTTTGATATATTTTCGTGCATAGTGTTAGTGGTCAATTAAAAAAATAAGTGATATCCCATATACTGTCCGTGTGGCCCCACTGCTGGGCATAGACCTCTTTGTGATCACAAACCTGGAGGATGGAATTGAAGCCAGTACCTCCAAATATCGCGGTGGTCGCTTCGCCACTGAGCCACCATAAATAAAAAATCCACAAAATAGGCGGCTATTTTGTAGATTTTTTAGTCACGAACATTAATGTGTTCTTCACAATCTACTTATAATTTAAGTATGCAAATACTCCAATTGTGGGAAAATGTAACGAAGGTTATGCTGACGTGGTTAGATCATCGAACTTGCACTCTCGACGAAGAACCCAGCGATCAAGTAATTAACTCTTTAATTAGTACTATGGCGTATGGTCACCCCAAGCTATTGTTGACCGGCCATTCAATGGCAACACTGCTTTGACTGGAGCCTTGATTCTGTTTAAAAACCTCTACAATCATGTCTCAGTGGTCTGATTTTTTATTTTTTTTCCATATATAGATGTTTGATGGGTGATGATTGATGATGATGCATTCTCGTGGATGTTTGTTGTTAAGTCGCATTTTGATTCATTTTTAATGTAGGTAATTAAATATTATAGGTATTTAGTATAAGATGTGGTCATTACCCATCGATTGTAGTGTTGACTTGATTTAACCCTTTTATTTTATTTTTTTGATTTTACCTTCGCCCAGCAATGGGACTGTCATAGGCAATTTATTTTACTTTTTTCAATATGACAACAGCATAATTGAGGTTCAATTTGGTCAAATGCGCAAAAGTGTAAGGATAAAAAATTCAATGATTACTATAAAATGCCGATTTAAAAAATGTGCCTTGATAATCTTCTTATCTTGTTTTAAAGTACTATAATGTGTCCGCACCGCTGCTAATAGGAAATACTAAGGTTGACTGAAATGGAAACTTTGTATCCGTAGTCCCCTGCTAAAGCCAAAGCCTTATTCTTTAAATTTTAATTAAAAAAAGTTGTTGAATCGGCCCAGTTTTGGAGGAGGAATTAGGGGACTACAAATCGTTGATTTTGTCTACTTTTCATACATATTCTTCAATTCAGTCGGCCTTAGTATTACCTCTTAAGCAGAAGCAGAACCCAGATGCGAGGCCAGTTTGCTTGCTTGCCGACCCGCAAGTTGCCTCTTTACACCTCGTGTAAAGGACTCCATGTTGTATCAAGGTAGGAAGCTTCATCAGTAACCACCACTGGCCTGATACAGGACCTCTGAATACCGGGTAGACCGCTTCGCCACTCTGCCACCGATATTTTTTTGGAGAGAATTTGCTGATTGCTTTAAACGGCATTTTCAGCTTCACCGGGCTTTTTTGGGAGCGGCGAGAAACTCAAAGGGTTCCTCAAGCCGTGTGAAACGAATCACCTTCGGAGGTTTCCTAGAGGGATCGGGCTACAGTTGGTCTGCATAGAAGTTAGGGTTAAGTTACATGATTTGTATAAGCAGAAAAAAGTTAATAATAATCTTATTTTCCTTGAGTTTATTAAAATTATTCAAAAACTTTCAAGAAAGCTTGAGCGTGTGCTAAGTCATTATTTATTTGTGAGAAAATAAAAAAAAGTCGATAACAAAATAACTCACTATGGATTGCACGCTGATGCCTTGAAATTGATTCAATCATATCTCAGCTGCTGAATCCAAAATGTTTACGTGAATGGATCCATATCATCTGGATCTTCCGTACTGATGGGGGTTCCACAAGGGTCCTTTCTTATTTTTAATTTATATAAACGATTTAACTTTCTTTGTAGAAAACTTCTGTAAAATTGTTTTGTTTGCTGACGATACATCTCTTGTTTTTAAGATGGACCGAAATAAAAATAGTTTTGATGACATAAACAACGCTCTGAGCATTGTGCTTAAATGGTTTAACTCAAACAATTTTCAATTAAACGCGAAGAAAAGTAAATATACAAATTTTACTCTTCCAAATGTTAAAAGCGTTGTTAGTACAATCAAATTAAACGATTAACTTTTGGATCTTGTAGAATCAACGGTGTTCTTAGGTATTACCTTAGATTAAACAAATACAGTGAAGCCCTCATATTAGTACGAAAAAGACAGCGTACGGATGAAAAAACCGGCTCGATTAATTTATTTTAGTTACTTCCACAGTGTTATGTCTTATGGGATCCTTATGAGGGGTAAATCTGCTGATATAGAAACCATTTTTATTTAAATAAATTATTTGTATTTGTATTTATTTATTTGTATTTACAAAAACGAGCAGTAAGGTCTACTTATAACCTAGGAGCACGTGTGTCTCTTAAGGAGTTGTTTAAAGAAATTAATATTCTAACGGTTGCGTCACAGTTTATTTATAACTGTATTCTAAATTTTTTCAAAACATTTCTTTTTACAGAAAACATACACAACCTCAATACTAAAATAAAAAATAAACTTACAATACCTAAACTTCGACTGCAGAAAGTTTATGGATTATTATAATAAAATCCCGAATAATGTTTTAACTTTGCCCTTTGAGAAATTTAAGACACACGCGTTCGCAACTGTTAAACCACTTAGCTAGAGCCGAGGTAGTGAAGGCAGTTTATAACGAAAGTAGCCTCACGTAAACAAATTTAACTAATCCGCCCATAACATCAAAGTCCAGTTTTTAATGAGCAATGTATTTGCCACTTGCTTGCAGTAACAAAAAAATATATTAAATTATAATGTTTTACATTGCTTGTTGTGACATAAATCTCTGAGTAGCCGCGAGCCAACATAAATCCTATTCATGACGGAATGTATAAGGCCGTGAACTGGATGATAGCGGTAGCGTCAGCGGGAGCGGGAAGCGGGGCGCGTCAACTATGACCGGCTCTTTTAGTCGAACCAAATCGAACGCTTTGTAAAATCTTGTAAAGCATACGCTTGCAATATATTTTGTTTTTATACTTAACACGGCAAATGACTCCACACCACTTGATGTTAAGTGGAAATGGAGTCCAGACGCGAAGACAACTGGAGCAGCGTGAAAACAACGCAGCGTCAGTCAACTTCACTCTGCCGGCCCACAAAGTGCTTCTTCACGCCTCGTTTGAAGGACCCCATATCATAGGAAAGAGGGAAAACGTGTGCTGGTAGACTATTCTATCTTTTGGAAGTGCGACAAAGAAACAAGTCACCAAATTTCTTTGTGCGCGATGGGATATGTGTGACAGTGAAGCGATGACTCCGGAGAGCAGCACGTGTACTCCTATGGAGGAAGGGAGAAGGTAGGATAAGGTCAAAGAGTTCTTCAGAGCACTCGCCGTGATAGAAGCGATAGAAAACGCTGAGCGACGCTATATCTCTATGCAATTTCAGGGATTCGAGAGTATTAGTTACCTCTGCATTGCCGATAATACGTACAGCGCGACGCTGCAATCTGTTTAAGGCATCGAGAAATACTTACATATATAGGTAATACTTTATTACTCTGTATGAAACTCGTTATTAAGCTTTTCTTATACCTCTTTGGCATACTGTCCGTGCAGACGTTAACAACGCACATAACATTGTTAAAATGAAACTACTTTTGTTATATTCTCTTTATCCCCCATAAGACAGGATTACCTAGTTTGGGCGCTATTGTTTATTATGTTATGATTGTATTAGATAGATAGATAGATAGAGAGACCAGTACATAAAAAGACATACATATATATATATATATACACATACATACATATAACACCAACAATAAAAACCTAAAACATGTTACTAGCACGTGACTGATTCAATAGATGACTGATGGTATTATTTCTGGTATTAAACGTTTCATTTATTATTTTATTATTTTCTTTATTTTTTTTATTTCTTATAAAATACTTCAATATAATACTTCTTGTAAAATACAAAAGCATATACAATACATAAAAATATTATAAAAAACCTAGCCTAGGGTGCCGCCGGCAACGGGGCAGGGCTCAAGCTGCCGGTGGTTAGGGCTGCAGAACCTTCGGACTATCCGCGCCGTGTATTATTATTATTATTATAAATCTTAAATCTCAGTTCAAAAACCCAACCACTACTTTAAAAAAGAAAATCAAATGAGCCTAACATTATTTACAACATTAACTGAACCTTGGAATATTTATTCATTCTCTATGGTAACGGTCTAAGGATATTTATATATATCGCCGCATATAATATCCTGCCACTTTGAAAATATGGGCCGATTGCATTAAATATTTTATAACATTCGAGGGCTGTGATTTAAACAATACAATGCTTTCGTAAAAAACAGTTCGCAGCCCACAGAAATCTCTTTCCAAAAATAGAGCAAAAAACGCCTCTGTCCGACTCACCACCCCGCTGCGTCTTATCACCCAGCGAGCAACCCAACATCCACCGACAGGTTCTCACTAGAACGCTAGAGAAATGTCGCAGCAATTTATAGTGGTCATATGCTCGTTCATCATTAGTCTGATATGCGTCAAAGACAAGTGCATTTTTCTATTCAAAAATAGCTCTTAAGTCTTATAAGGATGGTACTATAATAAATTCACTTGAGTCAATTGCCCATATGTCATTAGTATGGCCTAGATATTGACGGGAAACACATGGGGATGTGTTTACTGATGATGCACGATACTTTCTACCGATACAAACCAGTCCTTATTTAGACTGATATACCTACTTGTATCTTATACCAGTTGCTTGTATGCTTTCCTATAAATAGTGTAGTGCGAACACGTAATCAATCGTTAATTGGTTAATTAAATACAAACACAAACGTGCAAATAAATTTCATTTCATTTCGACCACACTGTATTTTAATGTTAAATTCTAAACATATCAGTAAGAATTTGAATATATTAAAACAAAGGTAGTTGTCAACTTCGTCCGCTTGAGTGAAAACCCGTATCCCATGATGGTTTAAAAATATCCTTAAGCCCTACACCGGGTCTAATAATATTTCTAATAATTCATCAAAATCCGTTTAGCCGTTAAGAAGGAGATTAGTGCCATACGCACGTACGGAAGAATTATATATATTACAATATATATATATAATATAACATATAATACTAGTAATTATGGCGTGTACGTGTGCATATAAAATATGTCCCATTAATCTTAATCAAGTCCATGAAGGAAGTCACCGCGACGCTAAATAGCGTAAATATGAAAGTCCGGATATTAAATATCAGACTTTATAAGTTCGTAACGTATATGCATATCGTAAATAACTTTAATTGCACAGCTTACGCTATGAAAATTGACTTTTATCATAACTAAAGCTATAAAGTTGACGGTAAATTCTACTTTACTTAACGTGGTCAGGTTTCATTAAGGCTATATAACAAAGGATATCCTTTAGTGGATGGTGGGCCACACATAGACTTCATTCCGCTTTTGTGGGGTTCAAAATTAACCTTAGGTTAGGGTCAACATAAATTACAAATAAAAAAAATTCAGGGACAAAAGATTTTTTTTATTTAAAAAATAAACATTTCTAAGTGTATGCTACCATGAATGTTGGCAATTTTCTTTGCCTTTTTTGTAAACGAAATAAGATAATGACCAAAGTTTTACCATACCGACAGCCGGTCCGTTTGCCAATTTTATATAGGTATTTTAAGCTAGTATTGCGGGCTCAGCCCGATCCGATCCGAACCCTTCGGAGAATCTAGTAGGGCACGGGGACGCGCACTTGTGCGCGATGCCGTTCCCTCTAGATAACCCCTGAAGGTGATTCGTTTCACACGGCTTGAGGGACCCTTTACGTTCCTCGCCGCCCCCAAAAAGCCCGGTGAAGCTGAAAATGCCGCAGCGGCAATCAGCAATCTCTCTCTCAAAATTGCGGGCTCAGTTTTCCTGAAGATTTTAATAAGTAGGTATTAAGTTTGAAATAAATACTTACAACTTATGAAAGCATTAACCAACTCATGTTGGGTTCTTAATATCGGACAAAACTTGACCCTTTCATCATGAGTTTCCACCATCATCATCATCAGCTCATTTTATGTGCCCACTGCTGAAGCCCGAGCATTCCCTATGGATGGATAGGGAGAACGAGCCATAAACCACCACGCAGCCCCAGTGCGGATTGGTGGTTGTGGTTGTTAACGACTGCTAATGTAGCCGGGACCAACGGCTTTACGTGCCTTCCGAAGCACGGAGGAGCTCCAGATGATAACTGTTTGGTCACCCATCCGATGACCGGCCTTTGCGAAAGTTGCTTAACCGCAGTACTCGCAGACCGGGTGCGTTAACCACTGCGCCATCGTATACACCCACTGCAGACAAAGGCCTTCTCCATGTTACGGCGTTCCTTTTTTGAGCTGATCGCATCCAGGTTTTCCCAGCGACCAGCCCTTATATCTCTGGCCAAAGCTGGTGGTCTGCCAGCGCTTCGTTCGTCCGTCCTCTGCAGCCATTCCATTAGGGCCCTACTTCACGGGCCATCACCGCTTCTCGCCACGTGTCCTGCCCATCGTCATTTGAGTTTCGCAATCCGGTTAGCAATGTCCTGGACCTTCATCCGTAATCGAATCTCGGTATTGCGAACTTACTAGCCTTAACTACGCTCCATAATTAAAAGTTGTTACAAGAAGGAATATTGATAGCTAACTGCCATTGCCAGGGGCCAGGGCCTCCATTTTACTCTCGACTGACTTCGCCCATCAGTGAGTAAAGTAGTCACTTTATTGTAAGATCGGTTATTTAGTCTCAAGCATAACATACAACGCTCCATAGCCAAGAATAATAGTGTTGTTACCTCTTTCCACGTTTTGTGTTCTCACAGCGCAACGCACGTGCCCCGAGTATGAATTAACAATTGCAATAATTTTGTAATCTGTTCGTATAGTGGCAGGTAACATTCTTCACATTGAGGTAAATGCTGATCTTCTTTAAAACTCTATCTTGGTCGGTCTGAATATCAGTTCCTTTGAAAAAGCCCGCTCATATCCTTGAAGGTTTATCAGAAGGCATCACGCTAAAACACTTCCTCACTGGGTTCCTCGAGGCGTTGAAGTCAGTTGTCACGAGATTTCTAGTCTGGAGGAATTTTCATTTTCTCGCCGTCCAACAAACCCGGTAACGCTGCAAAGACTTTATATAAGTCAACAGCAAACATAAAAAGGTCAAACCCTTGGATATTCGTTAGTTTACGGTTGGACTTCACCGCTAACTCATTTTATGTCCCTACTGCAAAGGCACGAGCCCTCCCTGTTGTGTTTTCATCTATACGGGCCATAAACCACCAATTGGGCCCAGTACACATCTGATGCCGCCATTGCGACAGTTGCTTAACTTCTGGGATCTATTTTTGAATCGCACGTATGAAATTGTGTTGTCGCATGCGACCTAAGTCACACTCGATTTCCAAGTCGCATGACGCCGATTTTCCGTATTTTTGAATCGTTCGTTTCCGATGCTGCCAACATAATACGAAATGTTGGATGTTATACGTTCCACGAAGAATTTCGAGAAACACGGTAACAACCGCAATGAAAACGGAACGTAGTATCTATGTTTCTATTGGCTGTTAAATAAAACCTTTGCTTTTTAATAGAAAAGACTATCAATGTCACAACACAATAAAAATAACTTAGAACGAAAAGCTGTTTTGCTTGTATTTACTTATTTTGGCAGTTTCAAATTTTCAATGACACAAACAAACGAGTGACATGACATTGACAAAACGCATTGATTTTGATGGTTATTCTATCAATCGCTTTGTGTCGCTCGACTGCAACGAGTGGGTGAGGGCACTCGTTGCGGTCGAGCGATTGAAAAATATGAAAAGTCAAATGTCGAACGAAAATCAGTAGAAACCAAGCGCTAGACTCGAGGTGAAGGAATCAAAAATAGAGCCCCAGCAATATACCTGACGCGTTAACCACTGCGCCATCTGGCTCCTCAGTTGGTTGTACTTCGGCGACCTCCTTGGTCGAGTGGTTTGTACAACGGTTTTCATGGTGTCGCCATCTCTGAGGTCCCGGGTGCGATCCCTGGTCGGATCAATTTGGAAATTATTGTTTTTCTAAATTGTCTCGGGTCTGGGTGTTTTCTATGTATAATAAGTATGTATTTAAATATTTTAAGTATGTTTATCCGTTATCTACCATTTAACGAGTTTCATTACGAAGCTTCTCTTGGGTTAGATAATTGGTGTGAGTATAGGAAAGTTTATATAATTACTTAGAAACATGAATTATTCAGGCAGGTCCCTTTTATGACTTAGACATGAGATAATACGAGTATATAGGGCATACGAGTGTTTACGCGAAAAGTCGCTAGCGTTTAGTTTTTTTTTTGAGAGAAATTGCTGATCGCCTCAAACGGTATTTTCAGCTTCACCGGGCTTGTTTGGGGGCGGCGAGAAATTTTAAGGGTACCTCAAGCCGTGTGAAACGAATCACCTTCGGAGGTTTTCTAGAGGGAATGGCAACCCACTAAGGCGTGTCCCCGTGCCCTACTACATAGATTCTCCGAGGGGTTCGGATCGGATCGGGGTAACGTTTAGTGCTAATATATCATCTTAAAGATACATTTAATAGCGTTAGAAAGTGCAGCAACGACGCTACTTTCATCATGAATCTAGGATTAAAGCTGAACGCGTCTGTGAATGGAGTTAAGCATGTATACTCGTACTAGTTGTTGCACGCGACTTCGTTCGCGAAGACTACAGTAAAAATAAAAACAAAAAAAAGTGTCCTTTATGCTGGTTTGGGTCATGGTCTGTATATGAGGAAAGTTTCATTAAAATCCATTCAGTAGTTTTAACGTGAAAGAGTAACAAAAATCCATCCATACTTACAAACTTTCGCGTTTATAATATTAGTAGGATGTATTGTGCATAGTGCATACGCAAACATGTAGTCTTTAACGGAAAATGTGTCTCAACTCACTTTCACTAGTAAAGCGTCGATAGCTGAACGGATAGATGCTCGGGTTCAATGTGAAAAATCGTGGTTGTATCCGGTGGTTCAATGACGGTGTATGTCGCTGGTGTCGTTGTGTTTGTGCATCGTCATCATGACCTCTTTTTACTGCACTGCTGGGGCACGACCGTTCTCTATGGATGGATAGGAAGAACGGGCCATAAACCCCTACGCGGACCCAGTGCGGATTGGTGGTTTGTTAACGACTGCTAATGCCGGGACCAACGGCTTTACGTGCCTTCCGGAGCACGGAGGAGCTTGACATGATCAATTTTTCGTCACCTATCCGATGACCGGCTTATGCGAAAGTTGCTTAACCTGCAACGCAGACCTTAGCAATCGCAGACCGGGCGCGTTAATCACTGCGCCATCGAGCTCCTCGTTTGTACGCAGTTTTGCGAAACTTTGTGCAAAAGTCTATAGTCTAACATAAAGTCGTGAAATGTGAAAAAAATATTATATTTTTTTTATTTTGCTCCTTTAGTCAGTGTGACAAGTGATTTGACGATAAGCCTATTTGTAGTCTCCTCTTTTTTTTCTCTCTCTTTCATAACAAACTGAATTAAAACCATCAACCGCTAAAAATTAAGAAATTAAACTTTAAAAGTTTAAAACGTCTTGAACTATCAGGTTATAAACATGTAACCGCTCGCCAGTCATTCGGAGTGCTAATTAAAAATCGCACGACTTCTTACTAATTTCGCTGAAGCGATAAAGTTGGGATATTATGTGGGCTGAGCTTAACTGGTCGTGTACGGGATGTTCACATTATAACTTTAATTTTATTAGCGTCTTGCTGCGGTTGGGCGGTAGAACGGCTTTGATGTGTAAGTTGTTATGTTTTTAAAAGTATTTTTTTAAGACATGGAAGAATGTAGTGAAAATGTTTGAGAACATTTAAAGTTAATTTTAAAATTAAGTTTGTAAGAACGCTAACTGAATCGGATTGCTGTGATAATCATAGTAATGACAATTTATAGTAATAAATTGAATGTTTTACTCTATAGAAAACAAATTGCACATAGAACACGTTGTCACATTAGGTATGACTGTAAGTATACCTAATTGATGTCATCTTTTTTTTATATCACTCTTTTATAATAATAAATATGTTAAACTTTTTATGTCAGAGATAAACCATATTTTTCATTTGTTTTTGTTCTTAGTTTTAAGTCAATCGCAATTTACTATACTTATAATTGTATGTGCTGGTACAAATTAACGATTGATCCACTAGGTATTATTTAACAAATAGGCGTCACATATTGAACACGTATATTTTTTATTTTATTTATTGAAAATACAAATGTTGAAAAAAATTCCACGAGCAGGATTTGAACCTGCACCCTTCTGACATACCGGGTCAGGTGCTGAAGGGTGCAGGTTCAAATCCTGCACGTGGAAATTTTTTCAACATTTGTGTTTTGTGTAATTTGTTTTCGCAACAAAATTTGCATTAAAATTGTATAAACAAAACAAAAACATTTTATTTATTGAACTAAAAAACAAGTTATATACCTTTTGTAAACCTTGTGTTTCGTAACATCCTGTTTATGAAAACGGTGCTTTTCGCAACAAAAAAAGCAAGCTTTGTGTAACACATACGCTGAGGCATGTGCCTTATCTCTGGCTACATTCAGTACCGTTAACAGCATGTGCTCGTATACATACATTACAAATCTGTATATTTACTTTTGGCAACTGTTCCGTCGCGAACGAAGAAATTCGGTGAATCATTTCTTGGTCGCACCACCAAAAAGAGGAACTCGATGATACAGCGGTTAACGCGCCCGGTCTGCGAGTGCTGAGGTTAGGCAATTTTCGCAAAGGCCGGTCATCGAAAATTTGTCATCTCGAGCTCCTCCGTGCTTCGGAAGGCACATAAAGCCGTTGGTCCCGGCTGCATTAGCAGCCGTTAACAACCACCGCACCGCACTGGGCCCGCATGGTGATTTATAGCCCGTTCTCCCTATCTATCCATAGGGAAGGCTCGTGCCCCAGCAGCGGGGACATAAAAATGAGCTGATGATGATCACCAAAAAAATTAATGGCAAGCACGCGTATTCACTCTTTCCTACAACTTTAATCGAGGTGTCAACAAGCGACTTGCGGGACGGCAACGTGAGAGCTGCTGGTCAGGCACAATCCTGCTCCACTTGCTGTCCTCGCATCTTGACTCCGCTTCAACTTTAACATCAGGTAAATCCCTGACGAAACTATTTTCGCTACTTAATACTCCAAATGCTCCCTCTTACCTAACTCCTCATTTTCAATACCTTTGCTCCTCACATAGTAAGAATCTCTGATCTACAAATAATCTTCTCCTTGTCTGTCCTTCCCATACATCTGGCTTTGTACTCTCCTCCTTCCATACTCAGTCTATTCTCCTATGGAATGCGCTACGTCTTGAAATCAGGATGGCTACGAGTCGTGACGGTTTTAAAAAGAAAGTCCGCATGGTCTTTTTTGATAAAACCTTGGCAGAATCATCTCAGTAACGTCCTATTTAAAAATTATGTAATAAACGTTTATTTTGTAGTATATTTGTAAAAGTCGTTTATGTAATAATGTACATAATATTTGTTTATATAGGTATATGTATATATAAATATAATATAATATATGTGGGTATATATTGTTCGTCTTATGATATGTTCTTTTTTTTTGTCTTAACCTAATTGCACCATTGCATTGAGATAACATCTCTGCATCACTATGGTTGACTGGTAGAGAATGCCTCAGGCATTAAGTCCGCCATGTAATTTATATTGCAAATGTTTTTAAATAAATAAATAAAATAAATAAATCAGAATAATGTTCTTGCTCATCGATAAAAAATACTAAGTAATGTAGTACCTATGTATAACTTCGTATTTTTTTTTAAGAAAGGTATTTTGCTTGCTGTTTTTGGTCTTTACAACTAGCCAGATTCTAGGGGCGACGAGAAACTTAAGGTTCCTCAATCCATATTGACCGGGCATCCTCAAAGGGATTTTAGAGAGGCGCCTTTGTTGACAGTCTGTGTAAAAGTAATCAAAATCAAGAGTTAGTAAGTCATCATCACCAAAATATTTTATATTCCCACTGCTGGGGCACGAGCCTTCCCTATGGATGGAAACAGCACAGGGAGAAGCCATAAACCGCCAAGCAGGCCCAGTGCGGTGCGCTGGTTGTACAAACCATGCCTATGGTCAGTGGCTGGTTGGTAACGACTGTTATGCTTTTTTTTATATTAGAAGGAGGCAAACGAGTAGGCGGGTCACCTGATGGGAAGCAATCATCGCCGCCCATGGACATCCGCAAAACCAGAGGAATCGCAGATGCGTTGCCGGCCTTATCGTAGATGCGTTGCCGGCCTTATGCTGCCGGTACTAAAGGTTTTACGTACAGACACATCAACCTATCCAAAACTGTCAAATGTCTTCAATACATTTTCAACCATATTTTTGAGGTATAAAGTTCAAAGTATAAAGTTCAAGTTTATTGAGGAAATTTGACAGTTTGTGGTAGGTTGATGTGCAGGCGTGTGTATCTTCTGAAACAAGGAGGAGCTCAAAATGACCATACTATGACCGGCGAGAGTGGTTTAACTTTAAATTCGCTCTTATTATAAATACTTTACCAAAACTAAAACTGCAAGCTTATCCGTCGTGTCGTGAGACGGTAAGCCTCGTGAAACTAGAAAGCTAGTACGTGACCCGGTTACTGATTCAGAGTTCAAGGTCAGTTTTTTTTGCCGCCGGAATATTTGTGTAGTTCAGTTCTGTTTGCTTCGCGGTCACGCGTCTCGGACGTTGCCACGCTTACTGTAGCTTCACTAAAGCGATCGTTGCAAAGCATGTGTAACAACTTTATTAGTAAAAAATAAATAATTATGTATGATAATATAGTTTCAAAATCGATAATATCATTGAAATGAAACAACTTTTACGGATCTACTGGCGTTTATTTTACACATTAGTTTTAATTAATGTTTACCTGACGTTTCGAACCCTTTGCAGGGTCCGTGGTCACAGGGAGACACTGATATCAATTAGGAAAAAGAATGAAGTTCAATTTAAAAGTAGCAACTGCCAAATAATAAAGTTTACTATTTCTATTTTAACATTTCGAGCGACAGTTCAATACATGTATATATATATATATATATTACATACATTAAGCTCTCGTTGTTATATTTTATACCCTTCAAGTCCCGGGCTCAATTCCCAGGTCAGGCAAAGTGCGTTTCGGATTTTTCGATACATTGCCCGGGTTGTGATCACCAATCTGCATTTGCGTGATGATTAAGGTCTCATCAATTTTAGTGATGACTTGATTTCAAGAGTATTCCGGCGACTGGGCCCGCTCTTATCTGGGCCCGCAGGACCACTCGCCGGATCCGATAGAGGCCTTTCCCAGCAGTGGGACAGTCTTAGGCTATTTACTTACTTACTTTACTTATTCTGATTATTTACATATAATTTTACGCAAATTTTGTTGCGAACAAATTAAAATTTGAAAAACGACAAAGCGTTGAAAAAATTATTTACTTATTCTGTTATTAAATATTCGCAATTCAACTTCTAATACCCATACACATATACCTAATTAGTTCAATAAAGAGCTAATTAACAAATCAAATTTAAAAACACCACAATCGATCACCGCGTTAACGGTCACGTCCTTGCGCGTCACGATCGCGATCTATAGATCATTGATCTGACAGCTGTACCATTAAGGCGCGAGTGCACTCACGTGTGCACGTAACCAAATAATGACATTGACACACGCGAATCAAAACTGTATTAACACGGCGCCGCGTACGCGGGAGCATTTTATTTTTTATTTTATTTATAAATAAAATATCTTTTTATTTAAAAAGAATGTTACATATTAGAATAATGTAAATATGTTTTATTATGTGTGTGAATATTCAATCAATCGGCTATGTTGTGTAGGTATGTCTGTAATTTAGTTTTAGTATTATTTTTAGTAAACGACGGCCATTGGGTCATTTAAAAAATAAAAAGCTCCTCATATCGTTAATATAGAGATAAATAAGTGACTAAAAATGTAGTGGCCTTGGGCCTTTTTACGATACCGTCTGATGTTTCAACTTCTCAGAATAAATAATTTCAATTAAAATTATGTTCAATTGCAGAAATGCCGAGCGTCTCTCTACCTATTACTGAACTGATATAATTGCACATAATTTTCGCCCAAGACTTCAGAGATCCATACAGTAAGGTTGAAATAAAAAAAACCCCAAAAAAAACACCCTGTTATTGTCGTACCTTATATCCTCCTGTGTCTGTCTGATTAGGTAACTAGGCTATGGAATGAATACCACATACTGGATTCACAATATTTTACGGGCGAATTTTTCGTGTAGTTTTGGTAACATGTTTTGTTTGCGTTTGTATGTATATTTGTTTAACTTAGGCGTGTTTAATTTAATTGGTGTGTAGTATAAAAAAAAATCTTAAAAATACGAAGTCGAAGTACCTAGATCCGAGTAAAATGTGCAGTGATCGCGTTAACTTTTAATTACAAAAATATATAAGGAACCCTCGTATCTGACATCGGACACGGCCGGAATTTTTACAAAGTCGTTCGAGGGTAACGACATGATAATTGAATAAATACTATTTTGCTTTAGGAATTTTAATTGGGCACGTAATTTTAAAGTTTACGATCGAAGCCGTGTGTACTTTGTGATTTTATTTAGAAGCCTTTAAATTTTGCATGCACCGCTTTTGTGCCTATTTGTTGTTGCAAAATGTTAGTCGTTAACAATTTCGAACTAAACTAACATTATGTCCCGAAATCTGTATGTGCTTATTATAGGTACGTGCGGGAAAGGCGATCGGTACCCGACCCGTACTAATATAAGGAGAAAAAGCTTCGAATAGTTATTGAATAACTGTTAGTCCATTTTTTGTCTCTTTTACCCTAGTTTTAAATGAAGTTTACATGACGGGAAAAAACAAGGAATATCTATTCCAAGCTTAAGTTGTAAACTTTGTTTTAGTAAAGTCCTTTACTTTAAGTAAGAAAAAAAGTACGAAAACACAAATGTTGAAAAAATTTCCACGAGCAGGATTTGAACCTGCACCCTTCTGACATACCGGGTCAGGTGCTCTTCCAATTGAGCTATCGTGGTTCTAACCAGCCCGTCGAAATTATTCAACACTATTTACTTTTTACTTTGAAAGCCAAAGGCACCCATTAAATTTTTTCAACATTTGTGTTTTTGTAATTTGTTTCGCAACAAAATTTGTGTTAAAGTTATATTAACAAAACAAAAACATTTTAAAAAAGTACGAAAGAAAAAAAAGCGTAGAAATGTCGATTGGATTTTGTTTCTCATTCGCATGCCCTAGATTGGGTTATAATGATGATGAGTAGTTAATTACACATCGATCATCTCCATCCTATGTGATGTTTCTTGAATATTTTTAGATCAAAGGGTTCTTACAGGTAGTTACAGTTGATAGTTTTTTTATTTCTGCGTTAACCTTCAAAGTTTCTTGATACTATTTTATTTGATTTAGTGTAATTATAACTGCTAATAAGACACAAAAACGAAACAGAACAATAAGCGTTGTGTTGTATTGTGGTGGTGCGACAACATTTTTTTTATAAATATACATAATTTATGTTTGTACAATAATAATTCCAAATTAGGAACAGGTATATGCTCTTATAGGCCTTATATGCCTTAAATTGAAACGACATAATTACCGGTATTGTTTAGAAAAGGTGGTGAAGTCAGCTCTATTTTTTTATTTTTTTTTACTCAGTAATAAAATTCTGGGGACTTTTTTCTAATGATAAAAATACGATGATATAAATACGATGGTCACTATGTAAAAATAACTAAAGCACATAATTATTTCTATCATCATCATACTGGAAGGAAATATTATTTATTTATGTATGTATTACTTGTAAGAAAAATTACTTTGACACTGGCTAAATGTGCTAATCGCACGAAGCCATCAACTAAAGGAAAAAAGATGAATACAATGAATACTGTGTTTTGAGCAAATACAGAATTTATTTATTATTACTCTCTTTATTAAATATATTTCTTAAGAATTTTTTTTAACAATATTTTATATAAAAACATATTTACAATATAAAATATTATAAAAAACTTAACCTAGGTTGCCACCGGCAGCGGGGATAGACCCAAGCTATCGGTGATTAGGGCTGCAGAGTGAGGAACCTCCTGACAATACGTGCCGTGTCAAGGAGTACTGTCTTTTGCATCTGACCCTTGACCCAACCTTTCAGCGAGCGCCTCTCTAGGTGTTGATCGAGGCTCTTGGCTAAAATACCGTTTGCCGAAACGACTATCGGTACAATAATGGTTGAATCCACATCCCACATGGCGGTAACCTCGTGAGTCAAGTCAAGGTACTTACTGAGCTTGTCCTTCTTGGCTTTCACGAGGTTCTCATCATGAGGTATGGTGATATCCACCAGTATTGCCCGGCGCTGGGATCAGTCGAACACCACGATATCAGGCTTATTGGCGACAATAGTCCTGTCCGTAATGATAGAGCGATCCCAATAGAGCGTTGCATGACCATTTTCGAGTACAGGCGCAGGTGCGTACTTATAGTACGGCACCTTCGATTCAACAAGGCCATATCCAAGGGCAAGTTGCTGGTGAATTATTCTGGCTACTTGGTTGTGTCTGTGCAAATACTCTCCGTTAGCAAGATGAGAACAACCAGAAATAATATGTCGGAGTGATTCTCCTGGACGGCGGCATGCCCGACAGATGTCGACCGTACCGTCCCTCATTTATTATTATTATACCCTTTATTTATTTTCTTTCTTAAAACTAGATTTTTACGATATTTTAATATAAAAACAATAAAACATTATAAAAACCTAATTCTAGAGTACCACCAGCAGCGGGGCAGGGCCCAAGCTACCGGTGGTCAGGGCTGCAGAGTGAGGAACCTCCTGACAATACGTGCTGTGTCAAGGAGTACTGCTTTCTGAATCTGACCCTTGATCCAACCATCAAGCGAGAGCCTCTTATTATTATTATTATTAATTTAATTTATTTATTATATAGATACGATAACAAGTTATTGTTGCTGCTGTTAATTATTAGTTACTAAATACTATGAATTACCTTAAATAGGTAAATTGACTTACCGATAATTAAAATGACCGCTGTAACAAGAAGATGCAATCTGGACTTCATTTTGGCGGCACTTGTGCGTTGTCACTTTGAGTCTTATTTATATGCAACTTAAGTGAGATTTGCAACACTGTTGTCTCCAAGCTCAGTCGTACATGTTGTTCTCTGTAACAATGACAAATAAATATTAGACTTATGTCGGTTGTACTATTATTATTAGTAAGAGCCACTTTACACTGACGTGAAGTGTAATTATATTTTATTGATGTCTCTTCTTATCCTATATCTTTCCGCTCGCTTCCTATATTATACAATTTGTGGGAGTGATTTCGTAGAAAAGGGACGGAAGTAGGATCGTAACAGTGTGATCCTGTAACTGTTACGTGTTAGTCTGGGAAGCCACGAGTAATCGACACTTTAAGCCCAATGTCCGTTGTAGGTCGTACGTAATATTTGTGGGAGTGATTTCATAGAAATTTGATAGTAACAGTGTAACAGGGTAACAGTGTGACATGTCTTGTAATGAGTATTTACTGCATTCTCTTTATGATTTGTTAATCTATATTCTATTGGCCATATTGTAATATTGATTTCAACCATTTCGTGTATAAGACTTCATACTTTTAAACAATATTAAAAAAAAAAGAAAAAAAATAAATAAAAGAGAAAAAAATATACGTGACTGTTAATTCTATATTCTATTTACTATTGTAATATTGATTTCGTAAGGTGAGATGTCAAATGTTACACATCATATGCGACTACTGTAAGGCTCGTTGATTTTTTATTTAATTGTATATTTTTATTATTTTGAATTTTTGCATTCACAATGCTTCATATAATCACAAGATACAATTTTACTAGAAAAAATCAACCAGCCTCAGGAAGCTCGAGTGGGAATAGAACCCACGACCGTTGGATAACCGGTCCAATGCTTTGACTGCTGAATTACCGAGGCCCCAGAATACAAAAATTGCATGTTATCACAGTGTTCTCAACACTTGGTTGCATGGCTATGTTTCTGGAATATACACCTATTACCAAACATCTGTAGTTCATAGAGGTTTATATGTGAATTATGTGTTTGTTGATATCTTAGATCTTGTGTGAGAACTTTATAGTTTAGACCTTTGGCCAAACATTTCTAAACTATTATGACGCCACTTTTAGATTGTCTAGAAAGCTGAAAGGCTCACTTTCTAGCTAGACTTTCATCTGCCCTTTCACAATGATTGTGGCCAAGGGCGACTAATACAAACATAGTTTGCAACCTTTGATACTAATAAATGAGATACATACTTACAACCACCACTGTCTATCTATTATCTATATGAGCATAATAACCGCCTCTGTGGTCTAGTGGATAAGACCACCGGTTTAGACCCAGAGGTCGCGGGTTCGATTCCCAGCTGGGGGTACATGTCTGTGTACTCGGTTTGCTTGGTGGTAGGGCTTGTTGGTCCGCCTGGCTAGCTACCACCATCTTATCTAAATATGTCGTCATAACATCAATGTTTGTAGCATTGTTGTGTTCCGGCAGCTAGAGATAAGATAGCCATTGCCTCGCTAGTTGAGGTTCCCGGGTGAAGTGCGCTTCCATCATTGGCCTTATCATCACTTAACATCAGGTGAGATCAAGGCACTGTGCTTACCCATTAAAATAAAAATAAAAAAATCTCAGGCTTATTACCGAAAAAAGGGACCAGTTGTTGATTGTACAATTGATAAATTGGTATTACGGACACAGATCGCTCAATGTATCTAAACTATTACGTATATTTTAATCGCAAATGCACTAAGAGAGCGATCATTGAACGATTTGTGTCCGTAATAAAAATTTATCAACCGTAACTAGAGCAGTCGCGATATACACTATTACAATAAAATACCAAGTACTGTACTAGATTTACCTTTAGATAAGTTTAAAAAACATGTGAAATCTTTATTACTTTTAAAAGGTTATTATAATACAGTCAAAGAATATTTAGATGATAAAACAGCCTGGTTATAATGAAAAACACATACTCTATTTGAATTAATATAATAAAATTAATTTTTATAATTTTTATACTGATATGATAGCCTTTATCAGCAGTGTCCTACAGATAACAAACAGCGTTGCGTTAAATAGATCATTAAGTTTTTATTTAGAGTATCTTGAGTATGTCATGCTCTCTTTATTTGTCTCTGCGGTAGTGGCGTGTGCGTCGGGTCGTTACGTTCCCTAAAATATGGTTGAGCGAAGCGATGGCTGATTCATATGTCATACTCGTGAACGGGTGCTGCCTGTGGAGGCTGGTCTGCTCTTGCATACTTATCTTATTTTTAATATTATTTACTGTAGTTTGACTTGGTTTTTCTTAACCAATTTTTTTTTTAGAGTACTGTAGTGGTACTGTATGACATTGTGGAAATTGTAACTTTTACCTGATGTAAATTTGTTAACTTAGTTTTTTTTTTATTTTGTGATATTTTTTTTTTTATTTACATGTTGTGGTTGTCTTTTATAATTTTGTGTTTATTTGTAATGGGAAGTGTCCTGCTATGATAGGGCATTTTCCAATATTTTTGACGCTGTAAGGGAGAAAAGAGCTGGACACTTGCTGAGTTTCTTGCCGGTTCTTCTCAGTACAAGATCTCCCGCCCAGAGTAGACTTACGAACCGATGGCATAGTGACATTCACAAGAGCTACTTGTAGCCTAAACTGAATAAATGATTTTGAATTTTTTTTTTTTTTAATTTTGCAATTTTAAAAATTAGCAACTGGTTGCTTTTTTCGGTTATTAGCCCGCCGCATAGCTTCATACAAATTGTTGTATCTATTTTCACCGCTAGATGGCGGTGACGCTACTACGAATAACGAAGGAGTTCAGTTTACTTTTACTATTGTAGTTTTCGAAGAGCTCAATGGCGCAGTGGTAAACGTGCTCGGTCTGAGATTGCTGAAGTTAAGTTACTTTGCAAATGCCGGAAATTGGATGGGTGACCAAAAATATGTCATCCCCGAACCTTTGCAAGCAAGCCGTTGGTCCCGGCTACATCAGCAGTCACTAACAACTACCGCACCGCACTGGGCCCGCGTGTTGTTGTATGGCCTCTTCCTGTGGCGTTTACATTCATAGAAAAGGCTCCAGCAGTGAGGACCTTTTAATTTACGAGGAAAATGGAGTTGGTAATATGTCATAATGCTGCAACTTTTTGGTCTAAAGTAGTTTAACTGTTCTCGACTCGCAATAAGAAGATCCGATTATTGGATCATACCAACACGATCATAAAGTTTAATTGCCTTGGACACTAGCCAAGTGAAAGAAGACTACTCACCTAAACCTAACAGAAAAACGGCTTCAAACGGGAACTTTACGGTGACCGAGTGGCATGCTGGCTAAGCGGTCGTCAACACACGTTGTACAGAGGAAAATGGCACTTAACACCGTACAATACGGTTGCTGTGAGTTCCTTGTGACCGTAATAGAGACATTACCATCCGAACCATTTGCTCATTGCTACGGCTGCGGTCTGTGATGCTTGTGGTTTGGATGTCATATTATGTGCAAGCTAAGATAACGTTCCGAGATGATGCTGCAGTTATGAGTTTACATATTTGACGTTAGATGTTTTATGAATGAATAAATGAATAATGAATAAAAGACTGGTTGAATGAATGAATGAATGAATGAATGAATGAATGAATGAATGAATGAATGATTGTTTATAAGAACATCAGATTTCTAGTAACTCTCCAGGGGAGGTGAACGTTTAAAAATTCAAAATTATTTATTCAGTTTAGGCTACAAGTAGCTCTTAAATGAATCACTATGCCATCGGTTCGTAAGTCAAGGCGGGCAACCTTATACTGAAAACAACCAGCAAGAAACTCGGCAAGGGCATTTCTTTTCTGCCCTACAGCGTTAAAATATTTGAAAATGCCCTATCATAGCAGGACACTTTCCACTACAAATAAACACACAGAATGTAAAGCTTGAGAGTTGTATTTTAATGTTGTCCAGTAGTTATAGTACACATTAGGCCATTTCCAGCACTAGCCTAGATAGTAGACAAACGGACCTAGGTATTTCTTGAGTCTCCAGTTTATCCAGCAAGGTACCATTTAGGTAGACAAGTGTACGAGGTGGTGTTGATTCTACAAGTTGCGTTTCTTCTGCGTTCCGGCTAGAGTAACCTGATTTATTCACTCAAACCACAGACTTCATCCAAGGATGCAGACATTGCAGCTTTTTGATTCTAAGCTGCAAGAAGCATTTGGTTCTTATTTTATTTTTATTTTGTTATCGCTTTTTTCCCCTTAACGTAATAAGGAGACTTCCTTATCAATGTTAAAACATTTGGTTCTTGGGCCATAGTCGGTCCTAGTCTTGAACTCCGGTGAATACGGACGTTTTAATAGAATTGTGGTCGAGTTGTCGAAAGGGGGAGGGCAAAACGTGATTCAAAAAGCTTTTCATTTAGTATAAGCTTAAAATATTTCAAATATTTATCATAAAAATACTATTAGCTTTTCGTCATCAGCATGACAAAATCACATATCATAAACACGCAATGTATGTTGTCCAACAAAAAAAAAACCTTATTGAATAGTTGAAGCGCTCAAGTACCAGGCTATTATAAAAGCAAGGAGGTCATTGCAGCGGCCGGCCAACCTTGGCGGGGGCGTGACCCGTGACCCGGAAGATTGGCTGCAAGACCGATGAAAGTAGTGCCATAGACAATACTCGCTTGGATACTTTCTCGCGAGTCATGCTCGCCTGGTATGTCTGGCTTTTTGCGCGTTTAACGTTTGCAGATTTATGTTAATAAGTAAGTAATTAATAACAAAACTCATATTAACGACGACATAAATAAATCTAGATATAGAATGTCAAAAACTCATTTCTTTTTAACGACGTCTTAAATATGTTGTTGTAAATCGCTACGTGCGATATAGGTACACAGACACAGTATGAGGAGGTATTACATATTACCTTACATAGTACAGAAGTGGTTTCAATTCTGGGTTCCATCTAACTTCTGCGAGACTGTAAAATAGCCTTTTAACCATACATCGGGGCCAGGGGTGAACCCGGGTTATCTGGGATTCTTCTCCCTTTTCTCCAGCCAAGCTGCGGAAGCTTGATGGGGGGAAGGAAGCCTACCCACTAAAGTTACCTAGTACCATCCCTTCTCTGTCCATAAAGAGGTGGAGAGATCTGGACACACACCAGATCAACAGACATGAGGTAGCTCGAGGAAGAGATATATCGAATGGCTTGGTGAGGCTTTTGTCCGGCAGTGGAATTATTTTATCTGAGATAATGATGATGATGATGTTGATGCTGTCCCACTGTTTGGCAAAAGCCCGTGTGGTGCCGGGGATAATTGCAGTAATTGCGGTGAAGAATTGTAACACCATTGTTAACGTAAGTAACGCATCTACGAAGGGAAGCAAACCATCTTCATAAATGTGACGATGGACGCCGATCGGGCCCTCCGCCTCTTCCCGTGGGTGTCGTAGAGGGTGACTTAAGGTCCATTCCAAAATCTTCTGAACGCTTGTTAGGCGAGTTGGCGATTACAGAATCTCAGAGCGATGCTGCCTAGGCGATCCGGGCAGCAGCGTCCTAGGCGATAATTGCAAATTTCCCTCATAAAATGGGACATCGTATAATAGTAATTATTATTATAAGCCTGTAGTTTCCAACTGCAGGGCAAAGGCCTCCCTACATATGCAGCATATGCTAAGGAAAAAGAGATATCTACTAAATTAGAATCAGTTTAGCGTGTACATAACAGTAAACATTTTTTGCGAAGCGCCAATGAGATGGTCAATTAAGCGGACCAGTTTTTTATCAACATTAAATGTGTGTCAGACCTAATACGCGAGACACGCATCAGTTCCTAAGGAGACGTTAATAGCATGATTAATTAAGTTGTGAATGGACTAGTTTTGTCGGCAATTAGCATTTTTATTTAATTAATGTCGCGATGGAATATAGAGCGGCGTGAAAAGATGGAGCGATAAGTCCAGCGATGAATGGTTGTGTACGCTTGTCGACTTTTTGATGAGAGTTTTGACAGGTCTTTTTTAGTGCGTCTGAGCTGATGAACGAGCTCACAGACCCACTGGTGGAGGATGGCCAAGCAAAGCCCGTGGACGCTTGCAATCACTGGTAGTTTTCTTGTACACCGGGGCTAAAGGCAGGGTTGACCCTGTGTTATGTGGGACTCTCCTCCTTTTCCTGCGTCCAGCCAAAGCTCGAAGAGGAGAGTATACCTACTAAAAAATTTAGTACCATCCTTTCTCTGCCACGGGGATGGCGAGGGGTGACGAATGGCAAGCACCGGGTTGACAGGGGCCTTACAATGAGCTAAAGCAGTATTGTAGCAGTGTTGTTACGTTTGTGAAAACGAGGCGCGTGAAGTGGCGTACATACATGGGTCTCGTTTCCACAACTGCAATAAAATGGCAGGACCCCAGAGGTATCGTTAGCGTTGCCAAACTTGAAGCTAAAATGCTTTTAACCTCAGTTTATTTTTTAAAAGTCTTCTTACTATGCGACATATAAAGATAACATGGTGGTAGCTAGGCGGTCAAACAATCCGTGCCTCCAACCAAACCAAGGACACAAACATGTACCCCCCGCTGGAAATCAGTCCCAGGATCTCTGGGTCTGAAACCCTATATCACAGGGCCGGTTCTATACCTTTCGCCGAGCGCCATTCTCCATTGCGTGTATCGAGCCACAAGATCATTAGCGGTCAGGTTTTTTGCGAGTCGCGAGTTTGAATAAATAATTGAGCTTACACCTTGCGATGACTCGTCTTTATTTAACACACCGTCTGACACGATAACACAATTAACGTTTTGAGGTTCGAGAGTGAAAGAAATATGGTAATCCTTTGTAAGTGACTGTAGAAAGAGAAGCTGAAAGTTTTTTTAGTGATTTTGCAAGTAATGCTGGATTTTTTTTTGAGAGATTTCGCTGATGGCCTCAGGCAGCATTCTCACCGGCCTTTTTTGGGGGTGGCGAGAAACTTAAAGGGAGGAACCCTAGGCCAGTATGATCGAACGAAGGTTTGGTTTCTAGAGGGAATGGCGTCACACAAGCGTGCCCACGTTCCCTGCTAGATTTTTCGAGAAGTTTGGTTCGAATTGAGAGCGGAACAACCCGAGGGCGCCTTTTTCGACCGGGTCGTGGGGGCGGGAAAAATCGTCCATTTACATGCCTGTACCAGTTATAAAATGTGTGTGAACCGGGTATTGGGGGAGCTATCGCCAGGATGGCGTAAGGTCGAAAGGTTGAATCGTACCTGACGCAATTCGGCTTTTTCCATGTGCTGTTTTCGTTTTAATCAATTAAAGTTCGACGAAGAATTGATGATTGCTTATTGATATGACCAAAAGATTAGGCTCACCCTAAAATCTATTAAATACGAGTACAACGGTAAAAAGCAAATCTGTACAGAAAAAACCTTATAGGAAAATTGGTTAAGACAAGCAACGTGATGAACAATACAATATTTTAACGACACACCACACTTAGCGGATAGCAGTACAAATCCAGTTTCACAAGATGGCCGCCATTATAATGCAATTACGACAAAATGGCGGTGACAGTTACGATAATGCCGGGACCATATCGGGGAGGAGAGTTTACGCTATTTTGTTTCGGTATTCTTTCAATATGTGATGGAAACAAATCATAATGGTTCATTTTAAGGAATATGATAGATTATAAATTGTTATTTTGAAGACTGTTCAGTACATTCATCGTCATGGCAGCGTGGGGAAAAAAAGAAGGTTGGTTGATACACAACAAACAAAATCAAACTTAAACAAACAAAATCAAATGCAAAATATAACGTCAGCAAAATTATCAATGAACGATGATTATAACTGACTTTCTCTCAATTTTGTTAAAAAAACATACTGGTTAGCACTGCTTTCATCACACTTAATGTTAAGTGATGGTAACGCTAAAGATGAAAGAGGATCACCCGGAATCCGCAACTACTGAGACATAGGCTATCTTATCTCTAAGCTGCCGGCACACAACAATGCTACAAACATTGATGCGACATATTTATATGAGATGGTGGTAGCTAGCCAGGCGGACCGACAAGCGCTACCACTAACCAAACCAAGTACACAAACATGTACCTCCATTGGGACTCGAACTTGGGACCTGAGACCGGTCGGTGGTCTTAACCACTAGACTACAAAGGTGGTTACAAAATAGTGATGACACTCATAGGTTATTGAGCAAAATTATCAAGGTAAGACGCCTTGGTGGCCGAGTGACAAAGCCCTCGGCCCGATACACGAAGGTACCGGGTTCAATTCCCGGTACACACGCGCTCTATACCAGGTTAGACATGTCATGTACCTGGGCGCTTCTCTCCACCCCCACGACCCGGTCAACCCAAGCAAGGTCCTAGTCTTTAGAGACGCCCTCGGGTTGTTCCGCTCTCGACCCGATCAACACTTTGCCCGACTTGGAATTCTTTTTTTTTAATATTTACGGGTAAGCACAGTGCCTTGATCTCACCTGATGTTAAGTGATGATAAGGCCAATGATGGAAGCGCACTTCACCCGGGATCCTCAACTAGTGAGGAACTGGCTAATTTATCTCTAGCTGCCGGAACACAACAATGCTACAAACATTGATGTTATGGCGACATCGGACAAACAAGCCCTACCACCAACCAAACCGAGTACACAAACATGTACCCCCCGCTGGGAATCGAACCCGGGACCTCTGGGTCTAAACCGGTGGTTTTAGCCACTAGGCCACAGAGGCGGTTAAAAAAAATCCCGGTCGGGCAAAGTGTGTTTTAGATTTTTCGATGCATATCCCAGGTTTTTGATCACCAACCCGTATTGGGCAAGCGTGGTGATTAAGCCATTACCCATCAATTGTAATGACGACTGGATGTCAATGATGGCAGCCTTTGTCCAGCCATGTGACAGTTACTTAAAAGCTATTTATACTTTTATACTAATATTATATAGAGGAAAGCTTTGTATTTTTGTATTTTTGTTTGTTTAATTTAAACACGTGCGAAGCCGGGACGGGCCGCTAGTTTTTAATGTAATTGAAAATAGATTAAGTAAACGTCACCCATCAAGCAACGCTAACCTTAAACTGAACACAACGGAATAACTTTTCAATAAAAAGTGATCAGTCCCATAGCGGGCTACCGTCACAAAATAAACAGACCCAGAAGGTTAACTGAACACATACCGCGCTCAAGCAATTCATACGTAGACCCTCACGGACACGGATCTCGGACGGCCCGGAACAGTTCGAGCGCAGCTGTCGCGAGCTTGGTGTCTGCGAGTGGTAGTCTGTTGGTCGAGCGCGTTTGTATGAAGCTTATACCTTCTGCACTCGCCCGATCCTCTAAATGCGACTGCACATTTACAGAATATCTGCAATAAGTATGCACACTAGTTTAGGCCCAAGATACCGTACTCGCTCACAAGATATCGTACACACGCGCTCTTCAACGTGTAACAGAAATGTGTGGTCAAAATGAAAAGATCCAAGGCGTATCCGATCTAGATCTTGAATATGTTCTTATTAAGGCATAATAACTATCTTTAATACTTGCACAAAACAAAAACATTTTAGTTAAAAATAAAATTGAATCTAATAAGCTATTTCTTAAAAAATAAAATAATATAATAACTATCTAAAATATATTATTAAAAGGAGTCCCTTTAGGCAAGGTTCCGAAAATACTGGCAGCGTTCCCCCTTTGAATAGCTAGACTAATTCTTTGTCCGAGGTAGCTGCCAGCTGTTCGGTCTCCTGTGATGTAGACTAACCTTTTTGCTAATTCTTTAAAAAGCTTTATAGCGCTAGGACCCCACGGACCAAGGGTCTCGACACCGAATGGGATAAAATCATATTCGGAGCCTAGACCCCCGTATTTACATGTTTTAGCTTTTTCAGCCGCTTCACAAGCCGCACCAGCTCTATTGTTGGTTCCGTGTAGATGGGAAGGGGCCAGCGTGTCTGAACAGGTTGCATCCCATACCAGCACCCTATCTTTTATCTTTAATTGGCATGCAATTGTTGGTTGTCTTCTATAATTTTGTGTTTATTTGTAATGGAAAGTGTCCTGCTATGATAGGGCATTTTCCAATATTTTTGACGCTGTAAGGGAGAAAAGAGCTGGACACTTGCTGAGTTTCTTGCCGGTTCTTCTCAGTACAAGATCTCCCGCCCAGAGTAGACTTACGAACCGATGGCATAGTGACATTCACAAGAGCTACTTGTAGCCTAAACTGAATAAATGATTTTGAATTTTGAATTTTTTGAATTTAAATTAAATATTTATATTAGTGAAGTCATGCGCGTCAGGGGCGCATAAGCAGGCAGCAATGATCACAAATGTAAGTACACACAGGTTACTAAACCATTAGCTCTGTGACTTGTTTATTTAGATGTGACGTCACACTTGAAATATTTATTTAAAAAATTGCATAACAAATTAAAGTTACCAATAATGTGTTAGTAAATCTGCATACAAGGTCTAGGTTGGATACACTTCGGATCTTTTAATTTTGACCACACCTTTTTGTTACACGTTGTATACCAGGTATAGACATGTACCTGGGCGTTTCTCTCCACCCCCTATACCCGGTCAACCCGAGCCGAGGTCCTATTCTTTAGAGGCGCCCTCAGGTTGTTCCGCTCTCGACCCGATCCGAACCCCTCGGAGATTCTAGTAGGGCACGGGGACACGCACTAGTGCGTGATGCCGTTCCCTCTAGAAAACCTCTGACGGTGCTTCGTTTCACACGGCTTGAGGAACCCTTTAAGATACTCGCCGCCCCCAAAAAAGCCCGGTGAAGCTGAAAATGCCGTCTGAGGCAATCAACATACTCCCACAAAAATAAATGGATCTCGGGACAGTCCGAGCGTAGCTGGTGCGAGATTCCATGACCGCGAGAGGTTGTCTATGCGTGCGTTGCTCGAGCGCGTCTGTATGAAGCTTACCTTCTGCGGTCCTTATTACGGGCTACTGTTGTCCCGGCGCAATTAGCTGTGGCCATTAACTTAACCCGTTATCGGTCTCGCTCACCGAAAACCGCCGTTTTTTGTAACGGTGATTATTTCATAAAGCACGTTAACGCTTTTTTTTTGCTTTGTTTCTGCGCTATTTGTTAATGGTTAAATGTGTACTGTGTACGGTGAGTTGAATGGTGATAATAAGTTTACCTTTTTTTTCTTTCGATAGCGATAGATTTTTAATAGCAAAAATGTTGCTTAGATACGACTTAGTTTAGTTAAAAGATCCTTAAGCAAGATGTTTTATGTAATTAAAGACCTTTGCGTCGATATTAAGCTTCCAATTATTTATCTCTTTTTAGTGTGATTTCGTATTTCTATTTCATTAAAGTACATCTGGACTGGTTAGTCTGAATCTTATTGTTTTTTGTTACGAGTATATAAAGCATATGAACAAAATGTGTATAATGCTAAGTTATTTAATTTATTTACTCATATGTACCTTACATATCTCACGACACGACGACGACTCACGACGACCTCGGTAGCCGAGTGGCTTGCACGCCGGACTTTGGGCGGCGCTAACTCTGAGGTCCCGGGTTCGATTCCCGGTCGGGGCAATGTCGAAAACGAACTTTTCGAGATTGTGTCGGGTCTGGGTGGTTGTGGTACCGTCGTTGTAACTGATTTCCATGAAACGAGTGCTTTAGCTACTTACCTTGGGATCAGAACAATGTATGTAATGTTGTCTCATATTTATTATTATTTATTTATTATTATTTATATCTTACCGTACCTAACTTACTGAGTTCATTAAATGAAAACTAATTTTGTTCGTCGAATAGATAAGAAAAATTACTATTATTTTCTTAGCCAAAACATGTCTAGCAGATGTCTTCTAGCTGATATGATGATAATGATTTGTAGGTTTATTAAATAAATTATAATTACATACATTTATTGTTACTAGCGGTCGCCCAGCGGTCGAAATTCGACCGTAATTTTATTAAGGCTGCACGGATTGTATCCTAAGCAATGAAAAATTTAAAAAGATGTGAGTTTGGATTGGCATTGACAGATGGCCGCTGCTCTTTCATTTTTAAAATTTTTGAAAAATTTATGAAACAATGTTTTTTTTTAATTTAATGTATTTTTTATGCATAATTTAAAAAAAAAATTAGCATTCTGCACTCCTTCTCTATATAAACTATATATGTGCGAAATTTAATATTCCTCCGTCCGCGCAATTTTCGTAAAAAGGGGTACAAAGGGTTTGCTTCACGTATTAATATATAGATAGATTGTGGTTAAACTGTTAGTTAATTGAGACAACAGCTCCACTCCGCATCCTGTTTTCTCTCAACAACGAAACAATACAGCCAAATTAAATATTCTAAAAAGTTAAAGTTTTTTTATATAATATTAACTATCTACACTAACACCTAAGAGACCACTTAACACGACCGCAATGAAAGCTCAGCGATCATCGATTCACGCCAACTTAGAATTCAAAAAACTCTCACTGATGTCGAATGAGCAAAAAATGTGAGCGGTTTCAATCAACTCTACAATACTAATCGATGTTAAAAAAAAACTCAACTCATAATTGGATAAGTCTCACCATACGCGTATTTGAATACAGCTGATTTGAAAGTGAAACGGTATAATAACGGGTGAAAAAAAATGAAGTAACTAGAATTCGTATAGTAAGGAGCATCGCTAGTTACACATACAGGGGCGGACATTAACCTATACAAACATCAAAAACCAATACGACAATTTTAATGAAACTTTCTATGCTTAAGGAAAATACAGAGATCTAAATAGTAGGACACACTAAAGGTTTCAGGTTGAATTTGAGCGATTTAAATCATTTAACAGTTTCTTTTCGTTCAATTACACACACTATATTAATTGATTAATTAACACATGAATTTAAAAGCTTGTCAGGTATAGAATAGAATAGAATAGAATAGAATAGAATAGAAAAGTTTTTATTATCTTACACACTTAATTATACAATAATACAACAGTAAACGAAAAAAAAAAATATTAGAACAGGCAGAAAAACAAAGAACAGAAAATAAAATAGGTAGGCAGTGTGAAGTTAAAGGGCCCTGTCTCAGCATAAGCTGCTGTGTCATTCATGGATGTTCAGAATGACACAGTAGCGCTGTTATTCTGAGGTATATCAAAACATATTAAATTTTCTTAAAAGGTTTCATGTTAACGCTGAATAAGTGAAAATTTAATTAGCATAATATCAAATCAAATCACTTGATATTAATTCTTTGAAACGAATACGAAATGAAATGGCTTCACATCAGAATAACCAATGACAATAACATAATGACTAAGTTCAATTAGCAATGTTCTGTAATAATGCATAAAGAAAAATATATTTTTATAAAGAATTAACTTACAAAAAACATAACATAACTAACTTAAAGAAAAAAAATAAGATAACTAAAGACAAAATAAAACCTATAAACAAAAAATAAAAATTAAAGGAAAACGGCATTACCCCATTAACTGGCGTACATCTACTTGTCTAAACACCACGGCCGTATGTAGCCCCGTAATTACTAACAGAGTATCATTATTAGTACATTCTTCAATCACTACAGTTTTGACAGCTCGCGAGTAACAAGTGAAAGTGTTTCACTGTCAATCTGTCTCTTTAACTACTATAACTATCTATGGTAGGCATATATGGGTGTTGCTCCGCCAATTATTGTAGAATCACTGACAAAACACTTGCCAATCTCGAGCTATGTTTCACTGGACACTTTGTAACTTATTTGTTTTGATTCATTTCGAAAAGTAACACGCAATTTGGTAGCTATCATATTTATCATTATCATGTCTGTCGAATGAAATTATATTTAGAACACATGCCTACTCTAAAGATTTTCTAAACGGCATGCTTAATTTATCATTTTTATAAAGAATTTTTTTATAGATCACTACTGGCCCGCTCGCGACTTCGTTCGCTTAAGAACACCCGTATCCCATTATGGACCCCTATTGCAGCGCCACCTAACGGGTCCAATTGTAAATCTAAACCATTCAGGAGCCCACTTGAACACACACAAAAAAATTCATCAAAATCGGACCAGCCGTTTAGAAGGAGTTCAATTACAAAAACGCACCGAAGATTTATATATAGTGTATATAAAGATTGGAGCACCTAGCGTCATATAATTTAATTTTAATAGTGCGTGTGATATTACCACTATCTCTTAATTTAGAATTGCAATTTAATTAGTAAGGCTACTACATACACTTAAATAAGGAACATTATTTACTTTTTTCCAAAATATTATATAGTTGTCCAAAATTAATGACAGAAAAGAAATGTGGGTAACATCATTACTATTATTCAGTTCAAATATTAAATTTTTTAAAACGTGGCAACAGGGTGCCAAGTTTTATTTAAACATATGAAAGTTGTCAATTATAAAAATAAGGATTTTATTTTATTTTATTTATTTATTTACTTAGGTACATTAACAAGTCACATCCAAAATTACATACTACAATAAATATCGACAATATTGAGCTGGGATGCAACCCCAAACAATGTACACAGCTTGACCAAATTCGACAATTAAATAAAAAGAGAAAAAAAAACATTAAATTAATTAAATTTAGAATATAACATTACATTACATCAAACAACAAAAAAGGAGACACAACCTACATGAAAATTTAAAAAATTTAAAGATCAATATAATTATAATTAATTTAATATTTTTGACTTGATTTGATTTATCAAGTTTAATTCAAGAAACTTTATTGTTACTACTTCACTGTTTTCTTTTTCCAATTTAATTTCACCATTATCATAAGAAACGGAGCTATTCACAATGTTAATAACTAATAATAACATAGGAAGCCAAATACTTAATGTCAGGAACGTTAAAACACTTTTCATTATGTTTGACACAAAAGTTGAAAACAGTGGCAATTATTGATCACTTTTAATCACGCAAAGTATGTTTGTTAGTACCAAGTCTCGTAGGTACCAGTCTTTTCATATTTAATTTAGCATAAATTATGTTATTTTAATTATTTCCAGTTAGCTCCAAACTGCATTTGGACTATATTTTGGCTATCACTGACTTTTAATAAAAAAAAACTTCATTTCTCACTGAAGTTTTTACACACTTAATATTCAAAATTACAGTGACATTTTTTAAGATATGCCCAAAAGCATCGTCTCAAATGTCCACATTACTAATCTACAAAGCAGTACTGTCCAAATATAACATTTTAATCATAGCCCAACAGGCCGCACAAAACACAATCTGCGGCTAGAAAACAAATAAAAGCCTTTTTTTAATGACTGTAATGAGACCGTCTGTACTTAATGGAAAAAGCAGACAATAGCAGGAAGCCTGGACAATGATACTTGAACCAGACCGTGAACCCAACACTGAACATTTCAGTCGCAATCCCGTGCCGCCAACTCATATTAAAAGTTATACAAACTTTGGAACTACCTTATTTAGTCGTGATAAAGTAATATTAGAGAATGTTGTCGCATTGTTGATAGGACAGTGAGCCACGGTATGTTTGATTGCAATCAGTAATTACGTAATGATGTTGACCACAAACCCTCTTTTCTAGAAGTAATTTTACATAATTTTGAACAAATTAAATTGAAGTGAAGTAATAGTTTCAGTGTTTGTAGATATTGGCAATTTAATAATATATAGGCAATATAGGCTATATAGGCAAGTTAATATCAATTAATCGGATTGAAAATATATTTCTAACAACATAGACGTTGTTAATGCATTATGTAAATCAAGAACACAATCTCTTACGTTAATAAATAAGAGTGTATTAGAATGGTGGTTGTCATAACATTATGGTGTTTGATTATAAATATCACTATAATAGCCTATTGCTATCTTATTTCTCAGCAGGAGACTTGAGTGGATTTATGACATTCCCTCGGGTACACTGAAGTGCAAATCTCGGCAAGGAATGACAAAAAAACTAACAATTTTGTATTAAGTTTAAATGTACTGGTCACTAGCGAACTCTCATGATATCATTGCAGATTGTATTACAATAATAGTTAAAAAACAAGTGAAATAACTAGACGTACAAATAAAACAAACAAAGCTTCAGGGCTTCTCTGTGGTCTATTGGATAGACCATCAGTTTCAAGTCTAATTTATCTTACACTTTTAATTCCAACCGGGGGTATAATTATAAAATTTTCGGTATTGTTTTGTAGTAGTGATAAGACTTGTTTTAAAAACGCTTTACGCTACATTATCTATGTCTGTCGTCAAAAACAATTTTAACTCAACAAGAGGTAAGAGAGCCAGTTCCTCAGTGGTTGATGTGTCCGGATGAAGTGCGCTTTTTTCTTTGTCCTTATCGTCACCTACAATCAGTTGAGCTGAAGAATCTTAAGAAGAAAGCCTTGACCTGACTTTTCAGTTTTTGTCAAATAAAAATAAACAAATAACGTTCCGGTTTAAAATATAATAAAACAAGCTCAATTCTTCCAATGGGTGTCGAGTAAGATAGCTAAGGGCATCTTATCATACATCAATCAAAATACAACGGCACACACACAGTGCAATCGAGCAAAAAAAGGGCCAGTAATAAGGTCTGATAGGTGGTTGAAAGGCATACTATTCAACGCGAATCCTCAAGAATGCCACGCTGTATTTCAATATACTGTGGCATCTGCTTTCCATTTATATAAACCGGCCGGTATTAAAAGAGCTGAAGAAACTTAAGCAGACACCCCACAGACGACCGATGCAGAATCAAATGAAAGAGATGTGGGAGCTCAAAGTGAACTAGACGGCATCTGCGCTGATATAAAACGTGCCATTGTTGTCAAGATTCCCGGAGACTTATTGGCAATATTGGAGATAAAGCCTCCGGCTCAGGAAGAAATCGTGGATGTAAAATAATAAAACGCTTTCATCGTCTCGCTAATAGTAACTTCAAATAACAACATGGATTACGTCAATTTAATTTTCTGGAATAAAGTTTATTGCTTTTGGAAGTCATTACTTTTTTAAGGAGTTATTATCTATTATGAAATTATTTATTATCATTTGACGTCCTCTTCGAGCTAAGAGGAAAAATTCTATAGCAAAATTGATTTTTCTGTATTAAAAAAAATCTATTTCATAAATCAACTTAGTGTAAATGAATGTTTTTACTTCACATTATACAGAACTTCAGATACTGTAAAAAATTTAAAGGTGTTATCCACTTGTTACGAAATAAAACTAGTTTATGAACTATACATTAACGTTAAGTAGCGTACACTACAGAACTTAATAAGATAATTAGACTAATTTTCAAACAGTAGTTTTAAAACGGTAATAACACTGGTTTTTCATGAGCCCCAGACGTTATTACCTATCGAGGTAGGTAACCAATTTATTATAATTCAGCGACGGCGCCTATAAAAAAAATTTTACTGCACGTAAAATTACGAATAATAAATGTTATTTTTCGCTTACAAGCGTAACCACAGTAGGTATAGTAAAATAACGAAGTGCCTTAAGTACCACCCAATCCTGTTTGACTACACGTTTCATTTGAACTTAATCTATAAAAGCATAATGATAAAGATGAAATTGAAGTTGCCCTTGAGAATATTCATAAATTTAATTGTGAAATAAAATAGAGTTAGTAGAAAGAGTGCTATAAATACTTTATAGCAAAGTCGTCGATATAGGCAAACAGGTTACTATGACAATGTAGGCATCCGGAATGAGTTTAATCCAAATATAGACATACTATCCATAGTGGTTGGATTTATACAAGCAATAGTATGCCGTATTATCGTTTGGAAAGGGGGATAGTAGCTTGTAAACGTCACCGGGTGACATAATGAGGTCCAGATGAGAAATGTCGAGATTAGAAATGAATGCTTGCCTTGTGGATTATCTCTAAATAATTTATGGCATGACGAACGCGCTTCTCACAAAGAATTGATTGCCGTCCAACGCAACATATTTAATTAAACAAGTTGATGTTTCTAAGTTATTGTTACCAAAGAAAAATGTTGAGATATTCGTTCTTTCTATTAAGATTGAATTAAAGGTTGTTAATCCATTGCTTACTATTGATTGCCTCAGTGGGATTGTAGTGAGACAAGTAGGCTCAGATCCAAAGGTCACAGATTCGAATCCCAGTGGGCTCCTTCCGTAAGCTTAAGGTACAATCGCCGTCAGTAGATTCCGGGTGAAGTGCGAAATTATAAATCTTTGTTAGTCACTGTTAATTAGACAAGCAGCGTTGTGAAAACCAAACACAACCTCAACAGTCCTTTTTCAAAACTGATTTAACTGATTACTAGGTGAACAAGTGTTTTTCTTTATTTGTTTTGTTTTGAAGCAAAAAGTACATTAAATCTTTACATGATTGATTCAAAATTGTATGCAGCCATAAGCGTCTATCGAGAAAATAAAAATGGTTTAAAGTTAAAAGTATCCATTTTAAGCCATATTAATATTGCGTATTTCATCTTAACTGTAGTTAGTTGAATGATTGAATGTAAATTGTATTTTACAGAGGGTGTTTATATCCATACGTATTTTAAGGTTATATTACATGATCTATGCTAAGTAAGTAATATTAAGTATTTTCATTGAAGTTCAGCAACCTCTCGGTCAAACTTTCGGATAATATTTTGGTAGTGTCAAAATTTTACAATTTAAACGGTTGAGAATTTTGGCTCAACACTTGATTGCTACACAAAAGGTTACTTTCAATTGCATTTAATGGCGACAATAATGTAATAATTTACATTCAGAATTCACAATTCAATGCTAATGAAGCGTAATACGTCTTCCGAGAATGGCGAATCGAGAGCAAATATATCAGCCAATGTGAGAACGAGTCTGAATTTTTTAACACAGTCTAGAGAGTTTTAATAGTAATTTAATTTCTGTCCGTAAGAAACACTTGACCTTCATCTCACCTGATGTAAAGTGATGGTAAGGCCGCAGGTGGAAGCGCACTTCAATCTATATCCAAACTACTGAGGCACTAACTATTTTATATCTAGCTGCCGGAACACAACAATGCTATCAACATTGATGTTACGGCGACATATTTAGATAAAATTGTGGTAGCTAGCCAAGCGGACTAACAAGCCCTACCGCCAACCAAACTGAGTTCACATATATACCACATGGGAATTCAATCCTGGACCCATGGGAAGTGCAAGTTTTATTCACCATTCGATCACGTTAACAAAAAGAAGAATTTCCGAAGTCAACATTTTGTCAGAAGGCGCAAATGTCAAATAAATTTTCTTTTCCTAAACATGATCGAATAGTACAGCGCGCCGTCCGTAAGTGACAAGTGTCATATATTTTATTTGAAATGTCTTCGTCCACATTTATTTGATACTAATTTTCTATGGGGAATTAACCGTGTTAATTTGAAAAAAAAAAAATTAAAAAACCGCTTGATAAATCGAAAATGTGTGACGGACGATTTGTAGAGACGACATTGGTGATTGTTTAGACAAAATTAAAGGTACAATAATTTAGATAAACTATAAGATATTAACTAAACGCCGCCACTCGTTTTCATGATTTTTGCCCAACTTTAAATGATATTATCGAAAAAACTATAGCGTGTTATGACTTTGGGGGTCGGACTAATTGTAAACACATTCCCTTTAAAACTAAATATATATTATTATTTTGTTTATGTAATGCGATAGTTTTTTCATCATAATTATGTCAACTTAACCGTGATTGCACTTTTGGCTTTTTTGGTCGGCGCACCCTTAAACTGGGCATATAGGACTTCCCATGTTAAAAAAACAGAATGGGTAGATCGATAACCTACCATGTTGGCCTATCGCGGCCACGACTCTATTGTTTTCAAAAAAATTAAGTTTATTCTTTGATTCCCAACGGGTCCACGGCATTAAAAATAAAATACATTTTCTTTCTTAGCGGGTCCATGAGAATGTTTGGTACAATCAGCATAATAAGCTGGATTATAAAAGGATAGCCATTATATTTATTATTTGTAACTACTTTTTCACTTCGATACAATAATGGTCTTTAATACAGAAATTAATACGGATTATTAAATAAAAGACAGTGAACAGATCGAACAATGAGTTAGCATCACTAAGGTACTAGATGAAGCTAAAACCATCTACGCACAAAACATACGTCAACTTCACTATAATAAGTTCAAGTAACTGCTTAATATGTACCTACATTTTTTCTCACATTGTCGCTATCAGATTGAATCAGATACATCAGATTGAATCAGATTCACCAAGATAAACGCTAAACCGCCAAGCAATCTTGACTTTCCTAATTAATTTGGCCAAACACTCTTTAAACGTTGACATTCAAGTGTCAAACTGACACAAATTGCTGATGCTATCTGGGCGAGTTAAGAATTTAAACATGTCAGGATGAATAATAGAGAATTAATGTTGTACGCAGTATATTTTGGTAGCTACTTGATTTGGTAAACGTTTTATACTATTTCTGAAAGCTATGTGACTTGTAGTTTGTAATTTGGACATGTATAATGTATTGGAGGGTTCTCTGGTTCTTCTACCACGTAAAACAATCAACAAAAAAATATCTGAACATTTTTTTGTTACTACTTGTGAATGCCTTGGTGGCTAAGTGGCAAATCGCATGGCCTGATGTCCGAAGGAAGGAGTTTTGAGCCCAGGTCGATCAATGCAGCTCGGATAATCTGATGCACAGCCCTGGTTTGTGATCACCAACTCGCCTTTAGCAGGCGTGGTAGTTAAGCCAATACCCATAAATTGTAACGATGACTTGATTTCAATTATGGAAGCCTTTTCCCAGCAGTAGAACAATTAGGCTTTATTTAATTATTCTTTGTAACTTGTGTATTCAAGCACACTTATCTACGTCAAATCTACATCAAACTCTAAAGACTATAATTAACAGCTTACAAAATGAATTGACTTATTCCCAACCTACTAATGACTTAGCACATCTTAATTAAACAATAAAAATAATACTTGGTTGCACGGTGCACAACGCAGGGTCACTGATCTTTAGCAATTTAATTCATGCAAAAACTTATCCAACCGCAAAATCAGTACCGCAAAGTGTACTTTACCTTGGCACTGAGCAGCACCGTTTAGCAACTTTACTACGAAATGAATAAAAGTGGACCTACAACACTTCCTTGGGGTAGCCCAATCAGAAATCAGCTTGATGAATGTGCAATTTTCGGTCATCAAAGCATATGAAAGCAACATTACAAGTATAATATAATGTTGTAGGTATATCTACAAGAAAAAACATAGCAAACTTGTGTAAGGTACCAATATGTTGTATGTTTAATTGTGTGATACCAAAAGATGTTTTTTTTCCTTCCTTTTTTCAATATTTATAAAAAAATATTTTTAAAGAGATTAAAAAAATATTGATCACTTACACAATTATTACCCGTTAAAGTAGGATAATTGAAAACTTAGCTACTGGTAAGGTTTGAATTCCGGGTGACACCAATTACATGAAATAATTAGTTAAGTTAAGGTTTGTAAGTTCAAATCCCAACGGCAATTGAAGTTTCTAATTTATAATATTAACCTTTCAAACACAAATTACAGATTTAAAAAATAGGCAAGCTATTTTTATCTACTTACATCTTATTTAATTTAATCTTAAAATCTACATATTTTTTACTTTACACACTCTCTCACATTCCATCCACAATCCGAGCTTAGAAGCATACTTGGTAACCCTAACTAAACAATGCCCAACGAATACAAGATGAGATGGATAAGAATCTCGATTGGTGTCCTGAATTGTTGTCCTTCTTGATCTAGAACGATTTTAGGATTTCACGTGAACTGTATGCCAATGCTGGTAAAGTACATAATGCAACGGCATCGGATTGATGCGGGCTTGCATTGAGATCAATTAGGGTTGTGATGTGTAATAAAATTGTATTTGGAGACACAATTAAAAAACAAATGACGATCGACTCAATGAGTGTCTGGAATTGAAATTGAATTCTTTTTGTATTGGTGGTTTTAACTACTCTTTAATAGTGAATTAAAAAAATCTTTTACTTTAAGTAAAAGTTCAGAAATACCAATTTTAAAGTAGTCGAGATTCTACCACCGCACCAGCCCGGAACGCATTCAAAGTCTGATGAGAGGAGCGGGGCTATAAAATCGATATGCAGATGATAGCACGGTGCATGGGGGATATTACGGTCACCCAGTGGCAGGGTGGGTCGAAACCGGAGTGAATCTTGTCATTGAGCTCAAACTGGTATTGGACCTCATATTTAATTGGGACTCCAATACTCTAGTTGAGTTCAATGCCAAGAAAACACAGGTATGTGAGTTCACGGCAAAAAAGTCAGCATCCCTTCTTCTTCCAACTCTTCAAGGTGCATCTCTAAGCCTGCAGAGCAGTATCAACTTGCTCGGTATGACAATACGCTGCGATCTGAACCAAAGGGACTACATCGAAACCGTGGTCAAAACAACGTCACGAAAACTTGGTATTCTGAACAGAGTGTGGCGATTCTTTACACCGGACCAGTTGTGCCTTTTGTACAAGACACAGCAGGTACGGTTTTGCGTGGAGTATTGCTCGCACATCTGGGACAGTTCCGCAAAGTACCTTCTCGATGCCTTTGACAGATTGCAACGTCGCGATGAATGCATTATCGACAATGCAGAAGTGGCAAATACTCTTGTATCTCTTCAATTGCGTAGAGATGTTGCGTCACTCAGCGTGTTTTACAGCTTATACCATGTCGAGTGCTCTGAAGAGCTCTTTGACCTCATCCCTCCTTCTCCCTTCCTTTATAGGAGTACACTTGCTGATCTTCGGAGTCACCGCTTCACTGTCTCAAATATCCTATCGCGCACAAATAAATTTGGTGACTTGTGTCTTTGTCGCACCTCCAAAAGATGGAATAGTCTACCAGCACACGTTTTCCCTCCTTCCTATGATATGGGGTCCTTCAAAAGAGGCGTGAAGAAGCACCTTGTGGGCCAGCAGAGTGAGGTTAACTGACGCGATGTTTGTTTTCACGCTGCACCAGTTATCTTCGCGTCGGACTCCATTTCCACTAAACATTAGGTGGAATGGAGTCATTTGCCGAGCTATCTATATATAAAAAAATAGAGGGTTGTTAATTTCTAAAGTTAACGTGAACACTACAAATTGAAATTAGATATTTTCTATGAATCTACTCGACTATTATTTGATTTTATTTTGTCGTTTAAATTTTGGCAGAGACTATGGTCCACATGTGAATAAAATGTTAAGTAAACTCGATAACATTATTTAGAAGAGTTTAATTTTAATCTATAGCTTTTATTTAAAAAGGAATTTACTTGCGAATATTGTTAATAATCTGTTTGCTGGATTTATGTCGATTGATTAGTGCAATAAATCCTACTAATATTATAAACGCGAAAGTTTGTAAGTATGGATGGACGTTTGCTACTCTTTCACGTAAAAACTACTGAATGGATTTTAATGAAACTTTCCTCATAAACAGACCATGACACCCATGACCAGCATATAGGATACATTTTTTTTCTTCGCGAACGAAGTCGCGGGCAACAACTTGCAAATAATACTTTGACAAAGTTAAATTAATGAAACTCCAATCAATATGAACTTTACCCTTTGTTCATTATTTTATAATGTTTAGTTGTTCTGCAATTGTCCCTGTTTTTAATGAACAAATTAATATTACATAGCAAATAACATTCAAAATTGTGGCAAAAATTGCGTACAAACGCCCCACCACTTTATCCTCTTTTGCTTTGGCAATACCTATATTAAATATTTGTATTCCAAAGACATAAGCCATTGGATCGGACTGTACATTGTAATGCACCTCGCACCACAATAGGGTATTCAAGAAAACCTATTAGAAAGCGTGCTTACTTCAGTTGTACGTTTATAAAACAAAGCAGTGTGCACTTAGGGTCAAGGTTATATTCGCCATTTTATTACAGCTTTGAATAGACTGGAGGCCTAATTTTTGTCACGGTACTAATAAAACTATGCAGTTATGAATTGTAATAAGACTAGAGCTGTTAATTCTGTTTTGCGTATTATATACTATTATATTAAATAACTGTTATGGTGTTTTCCTTTATCTCACAAACAAGAAATTATCACTCATTGATACCTTAATAAAATAAAAAAGACAGTCGCAATACATCTTTTCATTGGTATTTTACATTTCTGCTAATTCTTTTTTTTTAAATTTTTTATTAGATTTTCTAATTGTATTGTTTTTTAATATCAATCGGGCTATGCATCGAAAAATTAGAAACACACTTGACTCTGCCTTGAAATTGTACTCAGGGATATCAATATCGAGATTACTCTATTAACTGTGAATATGGATAAGCCAAGTCTGTTAAGTTGATCATAGGTACTGACTGCATTTTATCGTGACTTATTACATTTTTTTCGCCAATTGTAAAAAAATCTTAACGCACTTCTTACTACAGTAGTTAATTGCAAAAATCGATGATCAATCCGTTAAACGCGCTTGCGCCGCTCATTATTTCAACCGCGGTCGTTCACCTCCCATCAGTGTCACAGTTTGTTTTATTCTTCGTTTATTTATGGAGCGTTCAATAGACAAAATCTTTAAAACAAAAGTCATTATTTTGAGACAAGATCAGTAAGAGTTTGTCAGTGTCAAATCTAAGAATTTGCACATTACATCAAAATCATCAACAACCAACCAAGGGCATGATAATATGCAAAAGTTGTTGTAATTGACTAGTTGTTGCCCGCGACTCCGTTCGCGAAGACTACAGTAAAAAAAAGTATCCTATATGCTGGTCTGGGTCATGGTCTGTATATGAGGAAAGTTTCATTAAAATCCATTCAGTAGTTTTTAAGTGAAAGAGTAACAACCATTCATCCATACTTACAAACTTTCGCGTTTATAATATTATATATAGTAGGATAGACACGCCAAATGGAAAAGTTGTCCTTGTCATTAATGATCATCAAATGCGGGAAGGTGAAAAATCATGACGAGTGAAGATATGTTTTATTTTATGTCGGGCACACGTCGAGTTTATGTGTTACGCCAGCAGCCTAAGCACTCCTCCAGCAGCCCCCTGTGGTCGTCGTGGTCTCGGCGAGTCGCGGGCGGGGTGTTACGTCAGGTGGAATTGGTGCCTGATGGCGACATATTTGTTACGCCAAACCAAGCCATTAAAAAATATAGAGAGAAATAACGTTTTCACTGCAGCGCCATAAATAGATAAATATACAATTAGGTTTATATATTAAATATACAACAAATATACATACCAAAATTAATTAAAATATAAAAATTATCATTCAAGTTAACAGGTTTTGCCTGAACTATGTCTGTGTGTTTTTATTTAATATAAAAATAAATTGCAGTAACAAAACCTTTTTACACTACGAGACCGTGTTTTTAACGCTCAGCCATTAACCGAGTCACACCAGTCATATCGAAAGCAACACTTCCACGATTGAGACCAAAGCGTCGGTCACCCTATCTATATAATAACCGGACCGTAGGCACCTTAACTTTTACGATCGTCTAAAAACGCATAGCCTCCGAAGAAATACTTTAAAGCTAAGTACATTAAACTGACAATAAAAACAACGAGAGCCAATCACCTCGTGTCGCTCTGAACGCCCAGCCACAAGCTAATGAGACCGCGGAAGGTGACTTCGTACAAACGCGCTCGAAGCACGCTACCATAGACAACTTCTCACAAACACCCAATCGCGCAACAGCTACGCTCGGACTGTACACACGCCTGCACATCAACCTACCACAAACTGTCAAATTTCCTCAATAGACTTTGAACTTTGTACCTAAGCTATATGGTAAAAAATGTATTGAAGAAAATTGACAGTTTTGGATAGGTTGACGTGCAGGCGTCTGTACCAAGCTGTTCCGACATCAGTGTCCGTGCAATGGATATAATATGTGTGCTTTTTTTTTTGGAGATAGTTTGCCGATTTCCTCAATTGACATTTTCAGCTTCACCGGGCTTGTTTGGGGGCGGCCAGAAACTTTAAGGTCCTCAAGCCGTGTGAAACGAATCACCTTCGGAGGTTTCCTAGAGGGAACGGCCCCGTGCCCTACTAGATCTCCCTACCTACTTTCTCCGAAGGGTTCGGATCGGATCGGGGAGCCGAAGAACCCGGAGGCGCCTCTAAAGGCTCGGGTTGACCGGATCTATGTGTGCGTTGCTCGAGCGCGGTATGTATTAAGCAACAGCTGCACTTGAACTGGTTTCTGATGGTCAGAGTTCCCATGTTTATGAGCGCGCTCCGATCAGATCCGAACCGCTCGGAGAATCTAGTGGGGTACTGGGACACGCACTAGTGCGTGATCCTTCTGGAAAACCTCTGACGGTGCGCCGTTTCACACGGCTTCGTCTTTAAGTCCTCACCGCCTCCAAAAAACTCCGGTGACGCTTAATTGCCGTCTGAGGTGAACTTTTTCCAACACAAATTGAGCGCGGTATGTATTGAGCTATTGAGGAGGATCTATGGCGCAGTGGTTAACGCGGTCGGTCTGCGAGTGCTGACGTTAAGCAACTTTCGCAAGGGCCGGTCGTCGGATGGGTGACAAAAATTTATCATCTAGAGCTCCTCCGTGCTTCGGAAGGCATGTAAAACCATTGGTCCCGGCTGCATTAGCAGACGTTAACAACCACCAATGCGCACTGGGCCCGCGTGGTGGCTTATGACCCGTTCTCCCCATCTATCCATAGGGAAGGCTCGCGCCCCAGCAGTGGGGACATAAAATGAGCTGATGATGATGTATTGAGCTTACCTTCTGGGGTCTCTTTATATTGTGGACCAGTCGCTAAACATGTACGGCGGCGGCGGCGGCGCGGCGCGGCACGGCGCCTAATGCGACGCAAAAAATCTATTAATGCCTAACCGATTACATTTCACTGCTCCAAATCTTTATTCAATAAAAGTGTTCGACACGTACCTTGTTAGGGGTGTCACTAATGTGTACCTACATTTTAATTCACTAATACTTTTTTAGTAATATGATACGGGCTCTTTCAAACGAAGCGTGAAGCACCTTGTGGGCCGGCAGGGTGAGGGTGACTGATGCTGCGTTGTTTTCACGGTGCACCAGTTGCCTTCGCGTCTGGACTCCATTTCCAAAAATATATGTCATTGTTTTGTTTAAGTTATTCAAATTAATTTTACGTAAGTAATTTAATTTGCTTGTCGTTGACGAAAATATTAAAGCAGAATAAGAAACGGTGAATATGCTAGCTGAAGTATCACATTTTATAGCAGGTATGTTGGTTCACGGTAGTGACGTGAAAATCCCGAAATCTTGGTTAGAAAACGACGATAGTTGGTTTTGGCACAGATAAAAAATATATGAAGTTTTAGTTTTACCAACAGTACAGAAAAATCTTATGTCCAATAAATCAAGCAAATATTTTTTACTAAAATCAACCTCAACTTTCATTGATGGGCTTTTGTCAACCCTAGCTTTGATCAATTACCTCGTGTCTCCTCAATGATTAGGGTCAAGTTACATCAAGTTTAGTACCATCCATTTGGTATTAATAAAATTTGTAAGTACCTTTGTTTTTATAATCTGAGGTGAGTACTTTCTACGCTTACGTACGACTGTAGGTGGATTTAAGGCTAGGTTACACTGAAGTCTAGAAAATTTAAATTAACTATTTAAACAAATAAACTACGCGGTGGGCGGTACGAAGTTGCATTTTTATTTTGTTTCTAAATAACAATATACCTGCATGAATTGAAATGTATCTTAGGTATCCCAATTTCACTAAACGTAGCTATATTACTAGCTAGTATAAGAATGTGGTATAAGTGCATCATCTTTTTTTTAATAAGTTAAATAAGTTGTTGTTTTTTCAACATTTGTGTTTTTGTAACTTGTTTCGCAACAAAATTTGCGTTAAAATTATATAACAAAACAAAAACATTTTATAAATAGATTGCCTACTTCTTTACTGAACTATAGTGTTTGTAAAAATATTACGATCGGATGTTGATGACGGTAGTTGTTAACATTGAATGGGCGCCTTTGGCTTTCAAAGTGAAACAGTAAATAGTGTTGAATAATTTCGACGGGCTGGTTAGAACCACGATAGCTCAATTGGGAGAGCACCTGACCCGGTATGTCAGAAGGGTGCAGGTTCAAATCCTGTGGACATTTTTTCAACATTTGTGTTTTTGTAATGAATCATAAGTGTTCACGGAAACTTCTCTCCAACGCTCCACTCCATCGCTCCAAATTTTATTGAAATTTTTAAATTCTAATTCTATTTTTTATTTGCTTTGCTTTTGATTTCCAAACATTCTAAAATCCAGCTCTAATTTGAAGTGTTGGAGTGGCGCTAAGGAGTGCCCGCGAATTGTTTCATATAATTACGTGGATTGCATGGCAACGCACCGAGCGTTGGATTTTTATGACGTTTAGACCCAGAGGTCCCGGGTTCGATTCCCAGCGGGGGGTACTTGTTTGTGTACTCGGTTTGGTTGGTGGTAGGACTTGTTTGTCCGCCTGGCTAGCTACCACCATCTTATCTAAATATGACGCCATAACATCAATGTTTGTAGCATTGTTGTGTTCCGGCAGCTAAATAAGATAGCCAGTGCCTCACTAGTTGAGGATCCCGGGTGAAGTGCGCTTCCATCATTGGCCTTATCATTACTAATTAACATCAGGTGAGATTAAGGCACTGTGTTTATCAGTGCGGTGAGGGAGAAAGAATACAATTTCCGCCTCTCTCCTCCGGTGGGTGTCGTAAGAGGCGACTAACGGATTTTAGAGCTCCCATATGCTCCACTGCGTCACAGTATTACTATTTCATACAGCAGGGCATCGCCTTTGATGTGGGGCGATGCCGCCGCCCGCGTAGGTATCCACGCGATCGTTCGCCGATATGTAAGGGTTGTCACAAAATTCGAAATCAAATAATCGTTAATATTTTTATAAAATAATCATTTATTAGCAAGAATAAACTATATATATACATATTTACAAATGTTGCCCTGCTAAACATGAAGATTACATTTTCTATTATTAAATTGAACAATATAATGAGTTCGCACTCGGATTGCTTAAAAAAATAAAAAAAATAAACAAGCTCAGAAATCTTCTTAAATATAAACCATAAAAAATATGTGAATATGAAACCTCCTCATTTTCTGTTGGTTTAAATAAAATCATAAAAGTTGGATATTAGACAACTACCTACTACTTCTGTGTCCGTCATCCCAACTGCTCCAATAAGTTGTAAACATAATAATTACACTTTGCGCAAGAGCATGCGCCGTAAAGAATACATATGCCTACCTACACTAGAAAACCCAGCTAGGTTGGAGTTAGAGTTACAAAGTAACTATTTAGTAATGAGAGCCCGTTGTTCAACTGTGATACAGATGGTAACGAGACCATTTTGCATTTTGCATAACAGAATGCCCAATAAACGCCAAGGCGAAACAAGAACTAGAGCAAAAGATAGGGTCTCGTTAACAAAAATTCGATTCAAGCCTAAATTGGCAATAAAAAACACAGAAAGAGCCTAATAAAATATATGGAGGCTTTTGTCAGAAATGCCAATATACGAAATAAAAACAAGTGAAAATTGTAGTGTTTGTGATGAATTAGAATTTGATATTTGTAATTGTATTAGTTAACAGTTATGTGTAGTAAAAACGTTCATTATTAATTAATGAGAAGTTGGCAAAAAAAAAAGAAATAAAACCATTTAGTCATCTGTTGTTCGAGCACAAGAATTCGGTTATTTATTCTTGTAATTGGAGTACCCTGCACTTCACCAACAATAATTATTTTACCATCCATTAGCTACATAAATTTCAACAAAGACAAAGTACAAGTTATTACCAAATTATAGGAAAAACTTACCTTGCCACACGGGGAAATTGTATATGAAATTTTAAATTGTTGTTGTGTTTTGACGTCGACTTACAACCATATACAGAACAATCTGTATGCACCATTATATTTAATAGGAATCACTGAACGTAAATTCAAAAAAACGTTTAAAACACGCAGTACGCGCACGTGGCTGCCCTTCACGGTAGCTCCCACAAACTGCGCTTGTTTGTGGGACACTGGCCGCAGCGCCCGCTTCCCCGCTTGCTCTGCGAAAGTACCTTCGATGCCCAAATGTAATGCCTTTAAAGCTGTGACTGCGTGGTAGGGCTTGCCCCATTCACACATTCCAAAATACAGCTCTAATTTGGAGTGTCGGAGTGGCGCGAATGGAGTGCCCGTGAATGGGGGCCGTAAACATCTTTGAACCCGTACGACTATGACGGGATAACCGTATCTACGCTCGCAGCACGCGAAAGCCATTTAACGGATATAGCCGGCCTCTACTGTTATGCAACCGGTCAACTTTACGTGCAATATTAGTGTTATGTTTTTATGTGTAAAAAAGGTTTTATGAAAAGAATGGGTTGTATAAAACCTTCGTTTACATGAAATGTTTGTGATTATTTTAGAGAAAAAAAAGAGTTATAACTTTCTTTGACAGCATTTAGTGTTCTGGACTTCTTGGCGGGAAAGTGAAGAGTCATGTCTGTGGTTTTCTTTTCGCAAATTTGTGTTATGTCAAATATTAATATGAAATAAGACTTCTTGGCGGGAAAGTGAAGAGCCATGTCTGCGGTTTTGTTTTATTTTCTAACATTTGTGTTATGTCGAATATTAATGTGAAATAATGGTGGATTATTAACCGTTAAATGTTCGTAAGTGTGCATGAGTGTTGGCAAATGAAACAAAACAGTGCAACTTTACTTTTCAAATTCTCTCAAGAAGTCCGCCGAGGAATTAGTAAAGCCCCACATCTTTACTGAGGGGTTGGGGGGTATATCATTTCTCACTTCTCATTCATATCATTCATCATCATACTGACTGGAAGGAAATATTGTATATTTATGTATTACTTGTAAGAAAAATTACTTTGACACTGGCTAAATGTGCTAATCGCACGAAGCCATCAACTAAAAGAAAGAAAAATATGAAATAATGGTGGATTATAAACCGTTATGTGTTACAGAAAATGCATTAGTGTTGGCAAATTAAATAAAACAGGGAAAGGTCACTTCTAAAATTATCTCATGAAATCCGCGTGAGGTCCCAGTAAGGGTGGGAACATCATTTATATTATCATTCACTATTGTAAGATTTGACACTGGCTAAATGTGCTCACAGCCCAAAGCCATCAAATAAGCAAAAAAAAAAAACAAATATTTGTGGTTAAAACTTCTACATCTACACCTTCGTGCTTTACATTTAAGGTATTTAATAATAATAATTTGATTTAATTGATGGAAACACTGCAGGGAGAGCGGATCCAGTGATGGGCGGTGGTTGTTAATAAGGTAAGGCTTTACGTGCCTTCCGAAGCACGGAACTAACATTAGTAGACATTCCGAAATCAAAACATCAAATTCTTTTATTTCACACAAGCTCGCACAAGCTCCTATTACCATAACAGAATCATCTGCTCGATTATGTATTCAACGTGTTACATTGCTCTTATTGCAATAGTTATAATTAATTTGTTGAATAATTCGCGACGCATCTGCATACACAATGAGAACCAGTATGGAATCGATAATTTAATTTCAAAGCAACTTATAATAGTACCGTGCGTGCTGTATTAAAAACAGAGAACGCCAACGTCAAAATGTTCACTTTATTTTGTACTTGCATTGATATTTGATCCATGTTTACATGTTATGTTTTCTGTTTCTCAAAATACTTTTTCTTGTCTAAAATAGGAAAATTAGTTTTTTTTCTTAATAATGTCTATTAGAAAACTACATACTTTTTATACTAACAGTGTGTAAAAATATTAAAAGAGATATTAGAGAAAATGTTGTTAAAATTTTAAAACAGGAACCTAGAAAAATTGTTGTTTATGATAATCGTCGTTTTTATTTTTTTTTTATACTTTAAACTTGTGAATTTACGTATCTGAGTCGAACCAGTATTTATTCTGTTTGAATGTTTTAAAATTAAGGACCTTACTGTACAAAGAATGTAATGCATTGATTTTTGAGTTTGGTTTTTTTTTCTTATAAAACCTACCTCTAGATTCAAGAATGTTTAATTAAACTACAATTGGGCGCATCTCGCAAGTGATCTCTCACCTAGAAAGTTTTAAAGAAAGCAAATGAATCTACAATCGTACAGCCTTTTCTAACCCACAATTCTAAATAGGAAATTAATTATCCCATGGACAGTCATCCATGCAGATACGAGCAAATGCATGTTCAATATCATTTCTACCGTTACAATCTGGACTACGGCAGATTACATAGGTATTGTAGCCCATTCATTATTCATCGGAGCGTACAACATATCTGTCCCGCTTCCACTTATGGTAATAGACAAGGTGGGGTTCATGGTGAAGTGCGAATAGAACTTCCGCATTTGAATTTCTGTTTGTGTTTGTTACTCGATTTTCACAATAGCTTTTTATGTGTGCCGCTGTGAGTTATGGCTGGATTGTGTGCTTACAATGGGCCTGGATTCGGATGGGTGAACGCTTTATTTTTGCATCATAGGTGGTTGAACAAAATGCATTTTTAGCACGTTTCAGGTAAGTTCACAAACGGAGTTTGGTGACTTATTTGGAGTGAATTTAGATTTCTGATATATGGAAAATCTCAAAATGGTCGACAAAATTAAACGGAACTGCTTAACACGGAAAAGAGAGGTAAATAAATGCCACACATATGATAGACTTGCTAGTAGGATTCTTCCAAAATCCGACTGTGTGACGACCACCTCTTTAACTCACGACCAGCTCATAATTATACTCACGCTGCTGGGGCACGAGCCTTCCCTATGGTTGGACAGGGAGAACGGACCATATACCACCACGCGGGCTAAATGCGGTACGGTGGTGGATATCATCGACTGCTAATGCAGCCGGGACCAACAGCTTTACGTGCCTCCCGAAGCACGGAGTAGCTCGAGATGATGAATTCTTGGTCATTCACTAAAGACCGGCCTTTGCTAAAGTTGCTTAACTTTAACAATCGCAGATCGCGTTAACCACTGCACAGTCAAGTTCCTCACACCCTAATAGGTACCTTGGGTCGGCAATTTAACATGACTGCCTCAAAGAGAAAAGAAAGGCAATTATTTAAAAGACGCTACAAAAATATGTCAATATCTGTTGTAGTATTCTGCCTAGAATCTGATAAAAATTCTTTTCTAGCTATTTCTGTCACCAAATAGCGTTGTTTTCCTTGTTCCGGTTGAAAAGTTACTAGATAATAGTGAAATTACAGGGCTTATTGAATAGAGACGTGCAATTGGACTGGCCTTTGTCCAGTAGTGGACTGTATAGGCTGATGATGATGATCGGAGCCGCATTAAGCAATGTATAGGCTCCTAGGCACTGCATGTTTCGGGGTCCATATCTTCTGGGCTTGGCATAAAAAATACTTTTTTTAATGACCGTGGGGCCCCTGAACGACACGGCGACCATGAGCACGCGCCATTTTTGCCTTTAGGTTAATCCGGGGCTGATGATGATGATGATTGAATAAAGGCGTAATACTGAAGCTTCAGTGTCAGCAGAGGGCACATGATATTCTTGGTGTTGCAAGCTTCTTTAGGCTGCAGCAACTTTGCGCTTTTCATTAAGCAGGTCGCATACTCTTTGCATAGAAAATACACACTAACACATACGTTACAAAAGACTAATAACAATAAAACTAAAATAAATCAATACACATATGTACTTAAATTTAGATTTGGTTCAAAAAATATATTCTAGTTACTCCGTCCGCGTGAACACTTGTTTTTTTTATTTGGACCACAAAAGTTTTCCAATGGTTTATTCATGTTTGGAATAGATTAATATTCTATTATTTATTGTAAGCCCATCATCGCTGTAGCTTACCTAAGTTTATAAACTAGCGAAACCGCTGGATGAATTCCGCTACGATCAAGTAGTTTGAGTAGCGGAACTGAGCGTTGGGACGTTACGCGAGTCAGTTGGGTAAAGGCAATCAAAACAAAATGTCGTCGTTATCAGAGTCAGAGGAGGAAGCAATATTATTGTGGACTTTGAATTTGAAAATAGTAAAAAAATATATATTATAATAAAAAAAAATAAAAAATAAATATTAAGTAAATTTTATTTTTTATTTCTGTAAAATCGGCTGCGATTTTATGTAAAAGATGTAGTTTCGCTTTATATTTTTGTCAACTTCCACAAACTATTACTATTATACTAGATCCTAATTACGCTTGCCAAATGCGGATTCGTTTGATCACAAACCCGGGGTACGTATCGGAAAATACGAAACACTTTTCTCGACTACTAATCTAATTTTATCAACTCAGAAACCTTTGCAGTCGTGCGCACAATAGAAAAGTTTAATTGCAACAAGATGAATAATATAAAAACGTACGGATTAAAAAAAGAAACATTAAATTTTAATATGCAGACTAAATATGATTGTTTCAAAAAGGGTACCTCGAAAAAGGTCACAAGCAATAGATTTGGTACAGATTGACTTTTGACACAGTTAAATCCAATTCGGATTGAACGCCTGCTGTTCTAACGGTGGTGGCGATGACGACTGACCCATTGTTGGCAATTCCTTCGATCGACCCCCTTTTTTAACACGTAATTTTACGGCAACGGAACCCGTCCACACAGCCAGATACATTCAAGTCGATTGACCTCAGTTGATTCAATCAATCACCCAATTGATGATTTGAAATTCGAACGTCCACTGGCGCTAAATTGAATACGAGAATGTTAAATGTCAGATTTCGACGATTATCTATGATGGAATGTTCCTGTTTTTGAATGAAGACAACCTTAATACCTTTTTTAATTTTTCTACATGTTTTTTTTTGTTTTTAATAATTATATTTTAATATCTTTAAAGTTATATGCGCAGTGGCTACCTGTGGTCCGGAATGTAGATAGGTAGCTACTTCAATACTATTCTTTTACCATAGTCTGCGGGAAGAAATCTCTTTTCAGAGCTGTGTACTCCAAAGTGATAACCATTTTACTGTTCACATTGTTTAAACGAACTAAAAAATAAATTAAAGTTCAAGTTTGTAATACTGTAAAGTACATAAGTAATAGATATGCCCCCAATATGATTAATTGCCGATATAAATTTCCTACATGAAAGTTATAATTTAAATATGGCCGTTTGAATTACTCACCTGTCACATTGTCTCTGTCATTGTGACAGCGGCGATTCTTTAAAATAAACGCCTTAGGGTTTTTGCTTATTTTACCGTAACTTCATTTGTAATACAATAATAATTTATTGTAAGGGGGCGTTTGTTTTAATGGTACCCGCTCTTTCAAGATTTTGAACACTCACATTATCACTCTAGTCGGTTATATGCCGTTTTGGAGTTATTGATGTTGGAAACTGGTCGTGTTTTATTGTACCATAGACATTAAGAATGTTTCTTTTTTCTTTTTATTAATTTTGGTGCACTTTCTTTATTTTCACAATAGTTTTTAGTGTATAGTCAAATGATTGATTACATAGTAGTCAGCTCGTTCAATCACTTGTAGAGTAATTTTTAGTTTCTTTTTATAAAAATAAAATAAAGAAAAATTTTTTAATTGAACCCACACACACACAATAGCAAAATACAAGGAATTTTACTATATATCATTGCTTTTTGATATATAAGTATAAAAGGTTCCCTCTGCAGAAATGTAGGTTATTTGCTGTATAAATACCCGCGAAAAATTACAGTAATTTATTACTTGTATTCTCTAAAGAGAACAAATATATAAATTTTTCTTCAAATATTTTATAAACATTTCATATTATCTCTTTTCATATCTTATCTCTACTATTCTTTCACTATTCTTCTGCTATTTTTTTTAAACCCATATTGAGTCCCACTGCAATTAAAACTTCTCTTAACTTTAATGGCAGGTTAGTACTATCAGTCAATATCCAACTAATATTATAAACGCGAAAGTTTGTAAGTATGGATGGATGTTTGTTACTCTTTCACGTAAAAACTACTGAATGGATTTTAATGAAACTTTCCTCATATACAGACCATGACCCAGACCAGCATATAGAATACTTCTTTTTTTTTTTCTTTTTTTTTTAACTGTAGTCTTCGCGAACAAAGTCGCGGGCAACAACTAGTTTTATAATAAATATGAACATTTTTTGTGATAACTAACTTAAGACTTTTTTTGCAGCGACTAATTTGAAAAAGATTGTTCTTACTAACAAATCATTTTTGTGAGAGCATTGGCCTACAATTTCCGGCAATAAAGTAAAATGCTTAATAACACCATCGCCTAATCATGTCAGATCCGGCTGAGAGAAATGCTTCCAATAGCTTAATCGTATATAAGCAATTAGTGCTATTAATGATTCAAACTTTACAGGTCATTTGATACCAGCCCACACATCCGTCGTTGCAATTTCTATGAATATAAATGTATTCAGATCGTGCAAGATGCGTTATCTGCCGAGAAACTTGCACGTCAATTCTTTATATGATTCACACTTTGATGCTTTACGAAGTAGGTATTAGTTTTTTTTTAACAGAAATGAGGTTGAGCTTTCTGTTGTTTATTTAAAAAGTTTGTTCAACCCCATTTTAAAAAAGGGGATTCGGTTCTCTTAATTTATTTGTAACTTTTTATAAAAAATAAACTTTTGATAGATCTTTTAAAAATTTAACGTTTTTTGAATTTATGAAATTGGCTTTTTTCCTCTTTTTCAAAAATAAATAATGACATTATAAATTAATGTAATAAATAAAAACAAAAGACTTACTCGACAAAATCCGAACGGTCACCTCAACAACACAAGCACTTTCGAACGTTTCAAAAAAGTTGCGCGCGAACTTTTAGGCCTGTGTCGTCACACGTGTCGACGCGGCGGCAATGTCGGCGAGACTGGGTGCGCGCAGCGGTGCCGCCGGCTAATATATCTCATACACTAGTTTTCATCGTCTTTCACTGGTTTAAGCCGCGAGCAGTCTGCGAACATTTTCTGGGTTAATGAGGAACCTGCACTTGGCCGTTTTCTAAGCGTTTTCGAATTGACGCCACTGGCCTCTGCGCTTGTTATGCGCCCCTGGTACTTTCGTTGCGGACAACAGTTTTTTTCGTGTGTCTAAATTATGAAAGTGGGGCTCTGACGTTTTGGTTTATGGTCTCCTGGTACATTGACCGCCTAAGCATTTTTTGGTATCATCATCATCATCATCATCAGACTATTCACTACAACCGTTCGATAGCTTAGCTTAGTTCTTCCCACATGAACCTGACCCAAAAGTGGTTAGTGGGTTGTACCCACTACCATCGTAGGACTACCACCGGTACTAGCTTTACAGACTTCCAAAGCTCAATAAAGAGCTCCAGACATTTTTTATTTGGTCACCGATCTATGACCCAACACCCAAAAAATACCTTAACTTTCAAAATCGCAACATAAACGCGCTAGCCTGCGTCTCGCTTTTTGGCCTGAAACATCGAAAATCCATAGTTTATGCGAACAGAAACATGAGCTTTAAGATTACGCCTAGTAACGAAACAAAATATCTCCTATATTTCTGCGTCAAAACATTTGTCTTGTTGTGGAAAACGAAAATACTATGGCTGTGTTCTCAGTGGATTTATGGCCGCAAGTTGCTTGTTGCTATGTACGGCTAACAGTACTGTCGGACACACATGCAACATACCACTCCCACGATCTTGAAACTTATTGCAGTCGAGTGATCACACTTTTGGTAGATACTATTTTTCAATGTTTAACGGTGTATTTTTTTACATTATGTTTATTTATTTATTTATTTTGCTTCTTCAACGTTAAAAACATTACACATTCATAAAAAAAAACTTTATTATTACCAGGATGTTTTAATACATGTGAAAAAAATATTTGTTTAAACTAAATGCTCTAAGACTTATAGAAAAACACGACATGCACAATAATAAAAGCTCCAATTAAAATGGTCTTCAAAACAATGGTGTATAAACTGTTTCTACAGGAATCAACACCCACGTAAGAGATTCCCATCACCTTTTCTTCTTTTATGTTTAAGTATGTTCATGTAGTCTATTTTATTTAAGTTTTTTTAATGGTATGTATATTATATAATTATAACTTTATTTAATAAACTTAATATGTATATTTCAGTTCTTATAAATGTATGTAGTATATGTTTCATTTACGTTCTTTGTCACACCGCTTACCAATTTTTCTGCCTAGCCCTTTGTACTTTTTTGCACTTTTTTTCATTGTATTGTGCAATAAAGATTAAATAAATAATTTTTACTTTTTTATTTTCAATTGCCTAATTGCTGCACTAAAGCTTTTATAAATTAATAAAAAATAAAATAAAAAATATTTTTTTTTATAGATATTAAATAAATAAATAAATAAATAAATAAAAAAGAGTGTTATTTAATCGGTTAGCAAAGTATTCGTATTTTTGTTGGCGTTTGGGACTTCAATGCTCATCACGAGTTGTGGTTAAGTTCCTCCAAAACTGACCATGCTGGTAGAACTGCCCACGCATTCGCTCTTACGGACGACCTGACTCAACTGGTAAACCAGCCCACCAGGATTCCAAAAATAGTCGGTCACGCGCCCTCTTTGCTAGACCTTCTGGTGACGAGTCGCCCAGCCTTTAGGATCCTCGGATCACTGTTTGCTATCCAGCAAATTGCCTCTGGCTCCGCTACCGTCTTCAGCGGTATCGAAACGCCAGATTTGGGACTACTCGTCGGCAGATTGGGATGGTATGCGGGACTATTTCGCATCCGTTCCTTGGGGGCAGCGCTGCTTCAGTGGGAAGGACCCGACAGCAGTGGCTGATGAGATAGTCTTAGGAGTACTATATTCCGCACTCCTATCTCATCAGCAAAGGCAGGCGCAACCGATGTGTGCCAACGTTGTTGTTAACAGGCAGACGGCATACCGCGCTGGGATCAGAGGTTCAGGTCAAGGAGATCCTGAGATCCTCACACTGAATGCAGTCTATAACAATGCCACCAAGTCCTGCTAGAAAAGCTTACATTAGAGCGGATGTCCAGCGCGTTGCACGGGTTGGCCAAGAATTACTGACGCATCCTACGGGCAGCCGTAGCTACTGGCGTCTAGCCAAAGCCGTGCAATCTAACTTTTGCCAACCCTCACTGCCACCTTTGAGATGTTCTGACGGATCTTTAGCTCACAAGCTGCAGGAGAAGGCCGATCTCCTGGCCGGACTATTTGCGGCTAACTCCCGAATCGATGACTGCAATGCACAGCCATCTGCAATTCCTCACTGTGGCCACACAATGCCTTATATTAAAATCAGGCAGTGTGATGTACGTGCGGCTGCAGTCAATTGATGTTCGGAAAGCTAATCGCCCTTATGGCATCCCAGCAATAGTTTTAAAAATAGAGCGTAGGATCCGAGTACTCACAGACGGATGTGCTTCGCGGTTCATGTCAGTGAACGCTGGTGTCCCTCAAGTGTCCGTTCTGTCCCCCACGCTGTTCCTTCTGCATATCAATGATATGCTTCCACTTGGAAATATTTATTGCTATGCAGGTGATAGCACGGTGCATGGGGGATATAACGGTCACCCAGCGGTCGGCCGAGTCGAAACCGAAGTGAATCGAGTGAATCTTGTCATTGAGCTCAATCGGGTATTGGACCATGAGGTCCAATCTAATTGGGGCTCCAATAATCTGGTTGAGTTCAATGCCAAAAAAACACAGGTATGCGTGTTCACGGCAAAAAAGTCGCCATTCCTACCCCTTCCTTCTCTCCAAGGCACATCACTCGGCCTGCAGAGCAGTATTAACATGCTCGGTATGAAGATTCGCTGCGATCTGAACCAGAGGGTAGTCCCTCTGGTTCAGATCGATCGATATAGTTATCGAAGCCGTGATAAAAACAGCGTCACGTAAACTCGGTGTCCTGAACAGGGTGCGGCGATTCTTCACGCCGGATCATTTGTGCCTTTTGTACAAGACACAGGTGCGATCTTGCGTGGAGTATTGCTCGCACCTTTGGGACGGTTCCGCAAAGTACCTTCTCGATGCCTTGGACAGATTGCAGCGGCGCGCTATACCGCTATACGCATTATTGGCAAAGCAGAGGTCAATAATGCTCTCGAACCCCTGCAATTGCCACCCCTGTACTGTCTAAAAATATAAAAAAATGTAAAAAAAAATATAAAAAAATGCTAGATAGGCAGCAAAAAAGCTAGTTAGGCAGCAACTTATGGTCAGCAAGTATTTCTAAATCAGTCTGCAACTTATATAATTCTGAACAGCAGTCTTATGCCGCTCTCCCTTCCGTGACTGGCCCTCGCTACGCTGCGCTTCGCTCGGGAAAAAAAATTAACATAACCTAACCAACAGTAAAGATTTCTTATGCTGACCGATTGTATAATTCTGATGACGAAATAATAATTTTGCAGACCAATATTTATTTTGTAATACAAATAAATTATAAAATACCCTTACTTTCAAATAGTGCATAATACTAATGTTTGAAAGAAAAATGTTGTAGGAACCTCCTTGGTCGGGCTAAGTGTGTTCCTTTTTTTTACGATGATGGCTACTATAGTAAATAGTGTTGAATAATTTCGGCGGGCTGGTTAGAACCACGATAGCTCAATTGGAAGAGCACCTGACCCGGTATGTCAGAAGGGTGCAGGTTCAAATCCTGCTCGTGGAAATATTTCAACATTTGTGTTTTTGTAATTTGACTCGCAACACAATTTGCGTTAAAATTATATAAACAAAACAAAAACATTAAATAATTCATAAGTAATTTAAAAATCGGTCGTTACTAAGGTGATTCTACCAAGGTTTCATTATGAAAAAGCATGCGGGCTTTCTTTTTATAGAGATCCCGACTTAATTGCATACAATTAATAATTATGTTTAGAAGTAAAAATAATTAGCTTGGGGTAGAGTGGAAAAGGCTATACCGATAAGAGCATGGAGCTTGAGTTAAAGAAGAGAAATAATTTAATTAACACCGAATTGCAAAAGTTTTAAAGTGTACGTAATAAATTCTTGTATGACTTACAAAGAATTGTCCTATCATTGTAATGCCATCTGGATTTGTTTACTTTTTATCCTTTAGAAAGCGCAGTATTATTTATAACCGAAACATGACCTACATAAGAAAGTAAGTATAAAAATCGCACACATTTAACTTAAAGAACATTTTAGTACAACTCAAGATGTTCAGATAAAAAAAACTTGCCAAGCGCAAGTTCTTAATTAGTGGCATGGTTTTTCTTTGTTTATTTTTAATATATGTTAAATTAGTATAGTGGATTTAGGATGTCATTGAAATATCACGTGCACTTTTTAAGAAAGAAAAAAAACCGGCCAACTGCGAGTCGGACTCGCGCACGAAGGGTTCCGTACCATCTATAAAAACGTCAAAAAAATCATGTCCCAATGCTTACCATTTTACAAGTGGTCGCTACAGTTGATGGGTAGGTATTGGCTTAATCACCACGCTCGCTTGCGTAATGCGGGTTGGTGATCACCAGAGAGCACTAAATATGTAATCATACAAAACATTGTTTGTATGCTAAAACTGGTGTACTTCACGTTACAAAGGAACTCTAAAAAGGCGATTTATAACGGCCATCACTGGCGATGTTAAACACAGGCTTCCGAGATTGTTTTAATGTGCAACTTTGCTGATAAATTATGCGTCCTACTGATGATGGTGCGAATTTGCGGTTGATTTTGAGGTTTTATACCAATGGTGATATTTAGAAATCTTGGTGTTTGCACCTGATTCCAGTTTCCCGGTGATGAAGTATAAAAAAAATAATGGAAGAGTGTTGAAAAAAGTTCGTCGAGCGAACTCGAGATTTGAAATCCGGAAAAACATTCTTTTTTTATAAATAAAATTATTTGTTTGCAAAAATGTTAGCGCAAAATTTTATACTCGTCCATATCAAAAAAGTAAGTAAAATAGAGTAAAAAAATACCATAGTGATTTTCAAGAGCCTTGATTCCACCACACCTGTACAGATCAGAATTTAGACTTCTTAAAGTTGCTTCTTTTAGAAATATTATATGTATAATACCCCTCTTATTTCTAAAGATCAGAAGTCTTTGGCCGCTTAAGTTTCTCAACTTTCCAAGTATATTTTTGCCCTTAAAAGGTCTAGTTTGCAGGGCGACGATTGTTTTCTAAAATAGTATAACGAATATGAAGCATATTCGAAAGTTTGTCATCCTTAACAGTCTCGGTTGACCGGACGAATGATCAAAATGAAAAGCTTTTATGTTTTTAAGGAGCTCGATGGCGCACTGTTTGACGCGCTCGGTCTGCGTTTGCTGAAGTTAAGCAACTTTCGCAGAGGCCAGTCGTCGGATGGGTGACCAAAAATATATCATCTTGGACTCCTCCGTGCTTCGGAAGACACGTAAAGCCGTTGGTCCCGGTTGCGTTAGCAGTCGTTAACAACCACCACTCCGCACTGGGACCGCGTGGTGGTTTATGCTTACTAGCCAATTCTCTATATTCATATAGGGAGCGCTCGTGCCCCAGCAGTGGGGACATATAATGAGCTGTTGATGATGATGCTGATTAAGCCATTACCTATCAACTGTAGCGATGACTTGATTTCAATGATGGAGGCCTTTGCCCAGCAGTGGGACAATTGCAGGCTGTTTACTACATATTTATAATATCTACATATTGCACAAAATACATATCACTTACATCATATATATACATCACACACACAGAACCTTAACTTACATTTTGCATACTAGGTGAGCCATGCCCGTACAGCGTACGCATCCTTAACCGACAAACATCCTCAGCATTTCTACTGCTATCCACGAGTAGATGTTGCCGAACATTGTCGAACAGTTTGCCATAGTGCGTCACAATGTAGTATACAGGATGTCCCAAAATTAGCACGTCACACTGACACCGGAGGTAAGCGGGCCTCAGATGCGTCGAACAAGCCTTACTAGTCCATAGAAAAGTTTCATGGAGATAGAGATATAAAACCAAGTTCAGGTATTTTTTTTAAAATCACCAATTTTAGATAATTTTTGTATCAGAGTTTTTTAGAGAGGCCTTTATTTGACTTTTTCTTATATCTACGTCTTTGAGAATAGTTACTTAATGATGAAACAACATTATTTAGTAGAAAAGCATTTAGCAAAAATGACTAATTGATAGTTTCTCTTAACTTTATTATCACACAAAAACAATGACTTCGACTTTGAGCTGCAACCGTGAAAAACTTTTCTATGGACAAGTTAGGCTTGTTCGACGCATCTGAGGCCCACCTACCTCCGGTGTCAGTGTGACGTGCTAATTTTGGGACAGCCTGTATATAGTAAGTTAAACTGATGTACCTACACATTTTGACATTTCACTCTCATCATCACGTCGACTTTCTAGGGTAAATTATTAACCCTAAAAATGATTTTAAACGCTACCAAATTTCAGTCGTTGTCTTGCCTTAACCTGGTGATTTTACATACTTATGCATAGGAACATTTTACTGGTCACCCAAAATGTATGGAAAAACTATTTTCAAAGATTTCAGAGTTGGTCCAGTTGGTAAAGAAAGTTGTTACCAGCCTTTTTTTATAAACCTCTTTTTTAACTTAATTTTAAGCAATTTAAAGTCCAGTTAAGTTTAGACTCGCATAATATAAATTTAAAAAGAAAGGCTTTCTACTATTTCGATCTCTTTAACTATTTAAACTTTAAAGTTTGTTTGGGATACCGAATAAGTAGGTAACTTTGATATATGTATTAGACATTTGATCATGTGATCAAATTAATTGACCTAATCAATAGTATTTATAAAATTAGTGTTGTTATCTATTTTGAATAAATATATAATTATATTAAGGCTCTCAACGCGATTATATGCCAACTAAAACTCGCACCAAGCACCGAGTTTGCAACAAAGGATTCTTCGTAACATCCTTACCGCCACCCACCCACCCACCCACCCCAAACTAATCGCTCAAGTGCAACTATTCAGCAAAGCGCCGCATTCACAAACGCTTAACCGACTCCAATTAAAGTTGAGCAAACGCGCGATCCAAGTATACTCGTACAAGCCACAGTGGGCCACATTCCGACAGTTTACTGAACAGTAGTCGGGTAGAAATAGCTGATGCAAATTCTGTTGATTTAATTTAATTTATTGGAGCATCACACATCAGCCTGTAACACCCCATATCCAAAAAAATATAAGCATAGAAAGCATTACCTATATCAAAAAATATAGGATCATTACTAGAAATATGTCGGAGATGTGGCGCTAGCATCGCTTAGAAACGACAAGTATAGTCTATACTTAGTGTGGTCTGCGCAGCCTATGCTCTATGGTGCGCGAAACGTCAACGGCAGTTGGCTTGGCGCGAAAACGGACTGGACATTTGAACGAGAGCGGTCGGAGCGTAAGCACGCGCAGAACTCATTTCGTTTCTAAAATCCATTTGCATCGGGCAACTGTTTCTAAATAATGTAATTGTGATATTAAAATAACATTAAAGTGACTGTAAGGAATACGACTGCGTTTTTATTTTGAAGATCCAAGATGAACGGTGTTATCGGCGAATCAGAGTTTGCTCGACCGTCCTACCTACACAAACCAACCTCCCCGCTGCCGACAAATAAATAAATAAAAATAAATAAATGTTGTGAAAATACATTTCAGTAAGTGTTAAAAAAATCACGAGCAGTATTCAAATTAGAACCCCCGCTTAAAAACAAACATGTGAATTTGTAGTTGTGGATATAAATAATTAAGCGGATTAACTTTAAATAAACTTGTTTGATTCTGATTTAAATTACACACGTACATTTTACACATTTTACTATATATAAAAAATGGAGTGATACAGTTAAATTCTAACTATACTTTGAATTAATAGTTACCATTTGGCAGTCTTATTACAATACTCCAGCAAACAAGATAGACAATGAGAGTTAGAAACCATTACATCGCTATCCGACTTATGAACTTGAAATTATTGGAATAAGCCTAAATATAGCTCAACAACTCCACAGGTTTTCTTGGGCCAGCCATCACACGGTGATTACCATTCGTGATCCCAAGCCAGCTCATCCAGAGAGGGAATGGTGCTAAATTTTTTGGTTGGTAGGCCTCCCCTCCCCCCTCTCTCGCGAGCTTTTTGTAGCTGGATGAGGAAAGAGGAGGAGAGTCCCACCCGGGGCACCCCTGGCTTCGAGTTATGCGAATCATTTTACCTTTAAGAGTGGCAACCTGTGTTCACATATGTTTGTCTTAATTTGTCTCGATGTGGGCAAAAGCTAGTATTCAAACTATTGCATACCTATTTAGCATTAGGTCTTAGAAATTGCAATGTCTTATAATTACTGTGTGCGGAACCACGCATGTTAAACGTACCATAAACTCCCGTGCACTGAGATTCTAGTGTTTGCACTAGAGACCTATAGACCTAGGGAGTGGATGCATCTTTCTTTAGGTTTACAGAAAATTATGTATGAAACTTTGCAGTTGATTCATAATAAAATAAAACAATATTCTCTCATTCTGTAATAAATAATTTAATTAGCCCATTCTACTTTTAGTGTATTTATTTTTGTTTATTTTTGTTTGTAGTTATATTGTGAAATTTTAACTCTTTATTTTAATTTTAAGCTTATTTTTAACTTATATGTGTAATTTTTCATGTTTATTCTGTGTGTCGAAGCCGAGTAAATGTTTTATTATTATTCACTCTATATTTATTTCAAATTTTAGTTTTAGGTGTCAATATCATACAAAAGCAGCGGAGCAAGACTCAAGCTACCGGCGGTTAAGGCTGCAGAGAAAGAAACCTTCTGACAATGCGTGCCGTGTCCAGGAGTGTTGCTTTCTGTTCTTCCATTGCCCCATACACGACATCAGGAGAGTGCACAGAGTTGTATTTATTTTGTACAACTCCAGCACCTTCATGAGCCACGTATGTGGCACAAGAGTCATAGGCCTTCTTATAATCTATCCAACATGTCGACAGATCCTTTGGGGACGGCGAACCTGTTGGCTTATGGCCATGTCAATAAGGAGTAGCTCCTTAGTACTGCGGGATCTATTCCTACATCTATTTTGAGAGGTAGACATTATGAAATTGCTGTCTATGTGGGTTGTAATTTTCGCTCTCAAAATGGATGTAAGAAGTTTATAGACCGTCGACAGACAAATACGATCGGCCTATAATTCTTGGGTTCCGCGGGACTGCCTGCCTTATGGAGCAGGTGGGTAACACCTGTTGTTAGAAACTGTGGTAGCGATCCCGACTCTAAGGATGACTGGAACTGGGATGCTAAGCGAGTGTGCGAACTACGCAGCCATTTTAACCAAAGGTTGTGCAATCCGTCCGGTCCCGGTGATTTCCAATTCAGTACCGGGTTACGTCAGCGGAAGAAATAATTACTTCCCCCATTTCTGGTATGTTTTCACACACTCGCTCGACATCACGCATCCAGTCAGCCTCAGTATGATAGACGGGCACCGACCAGATGCTGCACCAGAATGTACTCATGACGTCATCATCCGGTGGCCGCGCGTCAGCCACACTTTGTTCAGGTTGCTTCCAAGCTCTATATACCCACCTCTGATCGCTTCGCAACATGCGATTCTAAGTATATCGCTTTATTAATCTAAATAATTTTTGAGGTAATTCACCAAGAATATCGTTCACTTCCCAAACGTAATAACTAGTTTTTACCTACTTCTCTCTTCGCTCTGACACAGATGTCGACCAGCCACGGCTGTTTTTTTTTCTGTGCAGGATAGATGGAGAGTTGACCACCGAATGTCACTAGTTTGGTGCAGCCGACGATACGACTTTTTTTAAAGATAATTTGCTGATTGCCTCAAACTGCATTTTCAGCGTCACCGGACTGTTTTGGGGGGGACTAGCAAAATTAAAGGGTTCCTCAAGCCATGTGATGGAAACACCATCAGAGATTTTCTAAAGGGAACGGCATCATGCACAAGCACGTCCCCTTACCTTACTAGATTCTCCGAGGGGTTCGGGTCTGATCGGAAGGATACGGCAATGCAATAATTTATAATTTATTAATTTATAACTTTATAATTGTATAGTTCTTGTACGTTGCAATATCAACTCATTTACTAAACACGGTGACGTACACAATTTTAATCTTTGAAATAAGACAAAACTTGTAATGCCACTGTTCGGGTTACAGAAAGTGCGTGGTTCTTTCTTGGGGCAAGGTATACACTATTACAATAAAATACCAAATACTGTAATAGATTTACCTTTAGATAAGTTTAAAAAACATGTAAAGTCTTCTTTACTTAAAAAAGGTTATTATACAGTCAAAGAATATTTAGATGATAAAACAGCCTGGCTATAATAAAAAACGCATACTTTACTACTTTTTGTAATAAAAAATTATACTGATATGATAGCCTTTATAAAGAGTGTCCTACAGATAACAACAAGCGTTGCGTTGAACATTTCAATTAGTTTTGATTATGAGTAGCTTGGGTGCGTCATGCTCTCTTTATTGTCTCTGCGGTGGTGGCATGTGCATCGGGTCGTTACATTCCCTAAAATATGGTTGAGCGAAGCGATGGCTGATCATATGTCATACTCGTGAACGGGTGCCGCCTGTGGAGGCTGGTCTGCTCTTGCATACTTGTCTTATTTTTATTATTAATAACTATAGTTTAACTTTGTCTTTTTTTTCTTCGACAGGTTTTGACCTTTACTAGTACTGTATGACATTATAAAAAGTTAAAACTGGTAAATGATGATTTTGCAAACTTAAATATTTAATTTTTCTTTTCTCTTCTTTGTGTTTTTTTTTACATGGTGTGATTGTCCTTTATTTTTTGTGTTTTATTTGTGATGGAAAGTGTCCTTTTATGACAGGACATTTTCCAATATTTTTGACGCTGTAAGGGAGAAAAGAGCTGGACACTTGCTTTTTGCTTGAGTTTCTTGCCGGTTCTTCTGAGTACAAGATCTCCCGCCCAGAGTAGACTTGAATGATCACACTGCCAACGTGTCGGGAGTTTGAGCAGTCGCGCCAGCACCTGCTGGTTATGATGGGTCCCGAAATCTCTAGTGACGCTATATAGCAAAGTATTCTCTAACCCAAGATGACGTGGGACGCCTTTTTGGTAGATAAACGGTCGCAAAATTAAATGGTTCTGTAATAACTTTGCTCCCTATCTCTCGGTCTACACGAAGAAACTGGGATATTAGAGAATGGGAATTACTATGAAGTTATGGGTGCCATTGTTCGGCTCCGGAACTGTGTTTACGGACCGTAAGGGGGTCACGTTTAAACAAACACGCCACTCGGCACTAGTGGCATTGCACATTGACAGGTAAATGGTTTGAGAGCCTTTCTTCTTCTTTAACTCAAGAGCCACGCTCTTGTCGGTGCAGCTTTTTCAATTCTTCACTATCCCAAGCTAGTTCTTTTACTTCCTTATAAGACACGACGTTCGTCTGCTCTTCTTCGTCTTCCAATTCCTCTCTTTCCTTCTGTCTTCGCTTCAATAATATTAAGGAGCCTTTATTTACAGGTTTTGATATTTCATACACAAACTTAAAAGTTCTAAGTTTTTCAAACCTTATGGAACTTTTTTCTGCGATTTTAGAAAAAACAGAGATTAAAAAAAAAGTCGAAAAAAATAATTTGCTTGGCTTAATTTATGCGACTTAAAAGTTTCCGTAGTAACTAAATAACCTATACGTTCCCACTGTTGCAAATGCCTTCATCATTGAAATGAAATCTTCGCTACTGTATAATGGCTCACACTCTTGCCAAATGCGATTTGTGATGCACAAAACTATTAAAATTCTAAATAACTAAAAACTAAAACCTGTCTTGATTTTGGAATAGCTTTTTTTCTTTATATTTTTATCCAAATCACATTACTAGTCCTTGCTCCGTGCTTCAGAAGGCACGTAAAGCCGTTGGTTCCCGCTGCATCAGCAGTCGTTAACAACCACTGCACCGCACTGGGCCCGCGGTGGTTTCGGCCCGTTCTCCCTGTGGTGTTTCATCGATAGAGAAGGCTCGTGCCCCAGCAGTGGGTACATGAAAATGAGCTCATGATGATGACGACAATAGTACTTTAGACCAGTCGTCATTTGTTAATTGCTGTTAAGAGTTTTAGTAATAAAAAAACAATTTTTTCCTTTTTGCTGCGGGCTACGTCAGTTATACAGATAGGTAATTTCGCATTAAAATTCAAACTGTTTCGCGTAGCCGGTGGGCAAGACCTTTAAAACGGGAAGTTATTGCAGCCTCCACCCGACAGAAGCACGGCCGGCGCTGCGTAGGAGTGCTCAACAATTCGCAAAGCTCGAGATATGTAGCGCGAAAGATCCCGGGTTCACTTCCCAATGCCCCTACCATGGGTTTTTGGAATTAAATTAAAAATATTTATTTAGTTTAAAAAAATGTTACCAAAACCCCTTTTACAAAGTGGTTCGTTGTTTGGTTTATGTCACTCAAATATAATACTACTTATAAATTGCCTAAATTATATTCCACCTATATGTTACACTTAGGCAAATTAATATTTTGATTTGCTTTAATTTTGTAATGTAATGTAATGTAAATACTCTTTATTGTACACCATACAAAACACTTAGAGAGGACAATACAAGAAGAAGTACAAATGGCGGCCTTATCGCTAAAGAGCAATTTCTTCCAGGCAACCATGTGTTGAACTGGACAAAAAAAAATTTAAGAAACTAGCGGTAAATGGTGTTCTCCGAAATATTACACACAATATAAAAATACTTAATTATCATACATACAATGCATATACCTACATACAGCCATATAAATTTAATACATACATATAAACTAAATACATATTATATGGACAAAGTATTACATTATAAAGAAATGTATAATAACATTAAAGTGTCAAAGATAGATAGTGATCCTTAACTTGTTGCTTAAAACTATCCGAGGATTTTGCACTCTTGACTTTTTCAGGCAATGCATTCCACAGACGGACAGCATGAACTGAAAAGGATTTGTCAAGGAATTTTGTGGAATGCATTGGTATCGCCAAGTTCAAGCTCTCCGATGATCTCAAAACTCGTGAGTGCGTGTCGTGAAGGAATTGGAAACGTTCCTTGAGATAAGGCGGTTTTGATTCGTATGAAGAGACATAACCTATAGCTCGATGGCGCAGTGGTTAACGCGCCCGGTCTACGATTGCTGTGGTTAAGCAACTTTCATCCAAAAACCCTCCCCACTCAGCACATTCTGCAGCGTAAACATCACCTGTACCGCTAATATTCGGTGAAACTCTTCTTTTTTTATATTAGTAGGAGGCAAACGAGCAGGCGGGTCACCTGATGGGAAGCAATCACCGCCGCCCATGGACACTCGCAAAACCTGAGGAATCGCAGATTATTAAATTTATTAATTTTTTTGATTTTTTAAAAGTGTTTATATTATCCCAACGTTTTTAATCTAAACATCGTATTTTTTTTCGTAAAGGTTCACTATACCTTAATATTGATGAAACAATGCTTTAATGAAATGAAACAACTTTTACGGATCTACATAATGAGACGACCAACACCTCAGTCTCCCTGTGACAACCACGGACCCTGCAAAGGGTTCGAAACGTCAGGATAAACATTAATTAAAACTAATGTGTAAAATAAACGCGAGTAGATCCGTAAAAGTTGTTTCATTTCAATGTGTAGTGTTCGCGTAAACTTTAGAAAACAATATGAGGGTATGCAAGCTACTAACTAATTATGAGACGAAAATAAGTCTGCGGTATGCGAACATTCCCTTAAGGGGCCCAACCATTACATCAGATGTGATAAATCACAAATACTCGCTAGAGAACAACGATTCATGCCTAGGATGATACGCGAGGCTATTGAAATTAAAAAACATCCTAATTTTAATAGAGAAGATGGTTGGAATCTACCACCAGCCTGGGATCCCATCATACAAAATATTAAATCCCAGCCCCAACACCATACTGCCAGACCTAAAGATACTGTAAGCTCTTTCTGCGTAAAATGGAACGCACCTGATTAAATTTAAATGAGGGTATACAAGCTACTAACTAATTATGAGACGACCAACACCTCAGTGTCCCTGTGACCACGGACCCTGAAAGGGTTGGAAATGTCAGGATAAACATTAATTAAAACTATTGTGTAAAAATAAATGCGAGTAGATCCGTAAAAGTTGTTTCATTTCAATGTGTAGTGTTCGCGTAAACTTTAGAAAACAATATTGAATTTCGAGGTTATTTTATTTTATTAGACAACAGGAAGCAAAATTTACCAAATTGAAACTCGAGGCATAAAATATTGGTATTATCTATTTGGTGACAGTATAACATATTTGGTCTGAAATGCAGTTAAAAGGTATTCATATATTTTTAAGGCATTTAATAAAAATATAAATTGTATACTTTTTATAATATTTTAGGAAACACAATTTGGTGATCATTTATCCATTTTGGTAAGCGTTTTGAATTTTATTGGTAGTAAAATTTATACATTTTTGGTAGGCGTTTAAACACAAGCCATTTTTTACACAATATTTTCTTATTCTGCTTATTACTTTAACATTTCCCTTTTCTAGGGGCGGCTTACTTTGTTAATATTTCTTATTTGTAATCTTATATTAACATTGTTGTGAACCTATATTAAATTTTTAACTTAATTAATTTTGTGAATGTTATGCATTCATACGCGCAGGTATGTATGCTATTCTTATCCTGGTTTGACCCTATTAAGCCTTGAATAAGGGTTCAATGTGGAAATCGTCGTTCAATTCCTTTTCAATTCCAATAGTTCCGACTACTGACGTGAACCATAGAGTATGAACGCTATTGCAAGTGGGCTCGATTCGAGTAAACTTCTGGTAGGGGCTACCAGTCGACCACTATCTAAGCGCCCACGACTAGCAAAACTGTAAATCAGGATTCAGGTATAATAGAACTGGAATTATATTTCGTGGTACTGCAGCCTTATAAACTAGGTGGTTGCGTTTAAAAATCAGTGTATTTAAATATTACGACTTAAGACTTTAGGTTTTTAAAGCTATTTATTAATTGTACTTTTATTTTTTGTTGTATTCTTACAAAAGTTTAAGTAAGTGGCAAGTTAATAAAGCGTTTATGGCTTCTTAGATACAAAATTACGATTTACTAAATCATCACTACATAGTATAAAACAAAGTCGCTTCCCGCTGTCCCTATGTATGTATGTATGTATGCTTAGATTTTTAAAACAACGCAACGGATTTTGATGCGGTTTTTTTTAATAGATAGAGTGATTCAAGAGAAAGGTTTATATGTATAAATACATGCATAATATAGTAGAGACACACTGATAATTTTAGAGGTTTCACATTTTTTTGCGCTCACATTGCTAACGCTGGCTGAACCCTACGAGATAGATCAAAATAATGTACTACAGTATTGTACACCTTAAAAAAGTGTACAAAAAATTCCGCAATGGTGTCTACCTCTTAGGGATAACCCACAATAATAATTTATATCGACTAACTTTAACTTTTAACTTTTTACGAGAAATAACGAAGCGATTTTAAGCAATACAGCATTAATCCTTATCCAATTAAGTACCTTAAATACATTGTGCATTTAATATAGTTTAATATGGCTCTTTGCAGCATGTAATTTAAATAAATATTTTCGAAGATATTACAGATTTAAAATGCAGGGACGTAGCGGTTGCGTTTATCAGCACGCACCCGTGCGTAACCGGGGCGGGTCGCTAGATACTATATAAAACAAATTGTAGGTATATATCTTGATGGCAAGCAGATATAGAAAATTTAGATTAATATATTTTTTCTTTTATTTACTTTTATAGAAGGATTGGGGAAATAGAATTGAAAGGAAAGGAACAGCAGTAAGAAAAAAGAAATACTTTTACTTTCTACTTTAAGCTCACCCAAACATGCAATCCAAAATAAACTAATTGAATTATTCGCTAGCGTTCCTGTACAGCAACTTCTTGGTAATAAAAAGGCTTAACGCAGACAATGCGCAGGCGCACCAGTTAATCGCAACGAGCACTTTCTTTCCATTTGCATGGAGACAGCATCGGAGGCTGTACGACTTAATTAGCCCGGTGAAAGCAGCGATGCCGTCTGCATGCCCAATGGGATGACACAATGGATTTTACACGTTACATAACGAGAGTTTCTTTATTATAAAATCGGTTAAGAATTTTCCATTCAAATTGCTATATAATATCATCAGCAGTCTAAATTAGTCAACTGCTGGATCTAACCTCTCCTTGTACACGACACTGAGCACGATCCGCGGCTACTCCAGCTCAGCCAGCTCTTGCCAGCCACCTTGCGAAGTTGGCTCCACCTAGTCCGAGGGCGTCGTACACTACGTTTGCCATTACGTGGTCTATAACAAGCTATGTTATATTGACAAAGTGACACTCATAAGAGCTAATTTGTAGCCTTAACTGAATTTTTAATTTTTATGAAACAACTTGCGGATCGGTAATGTAAGAACGGTAGTGAAACACAATCCTGCCCCAATGATAGTCTTATCAACCGGACGGATAGATTCTGCTTTTGCATAACATCAGGTGAAGCGGAGTAATTTGTCAACTCTTCTACAACGTGTAACAGAAAGGTGTGGTCAAAATGAAAAGATCTAAAGAGTATCCATTTTTTCTTTTTTGAGAGAGATTGCTGATTGGGCGGCGAGTAACGTAAAGGGTCCCTCATGCGGTGTGAAACGAATCCCCTTCGGAGGTTTTCTAGAGGGAACGGCATCGCGCACTAATGCGCGTCCCCGTGCCCTTCTAGAGGGTTCGGATCGGATTGGGGAGCGGAACAACCCGAGGGCGCCTCTAAAGGCTCGCACCTCGGCTCGAGTTGACCGAGCCCTTGTGGAGGAGAGAAGCGCCCAGGAACATGTCTGTACCTGGTGTATAACGCGTGTGAACCGGTTCTTCGTACCCTTGTTCTACGAGTACGGTATCTTAAGCCTAAACTAGTGTGCATGTTTAGTGTATTCTGTAAATGGCATTTAGAGGATCAGGCGGGGTGTAAATGTGTCGTGGCAAAAGTGTATCCGATCTAGATCTTGTATGCAGAGTTACTAAATCATGATTATTAACTTTAATGTGTTTGGCAATTTTTAATTTAATATTTCTATTGTGACGTTACATCAAAATAAACAAGGCTCAGCCCTAGTGGTTTAGTATCCTCTGTGTACTTACGTTTATGATCACTGCTGCTAGCTTATGCGCGCCTGACGCGCATCACATCACAAATATAAATATTACATTAACCATTGCATTACAAATTAGGTTAATAAAACTAGGGCCGGCAGACTAAAGCACATATGTCGCAATTTTATTTTTATTTTGCATAAGTCTTATTCATATAACGATGCGTAGAAGCATCAAGCAGCAAGAAGAAGTAATGTATCGCTTAAAAAATGTTTCTACTTTTTCACCTTCATAATTTGAGGATTTATTTTTTGATTCCTGTAAAGTTGCCATTTTTTACTTACTTACTTACTTACTTACTTACTTACTTACTTACTTACTTGTATGCCGGCCCTAGAATTATGACTTTATAACACCACGTACAGGTTCCAGATGGTATACACTTTGGATCTTTTCATTTTGACCACACCTTTTTGTTACACGTTGTAATATGCCTAACGCCGAGTGGAGAGCCGCTTGCTCGTTACTTCACTAACTGGATACACATTTATTTAGATTAGTAAAATATTCAGCCTTATCATCACTTAACATCAGGTGCTTAGGTGGTCAAGTGCTTACCCACTTAAAAATACATTTTGTTACCACTCGGTTTCAAAATTAGAACATGAACTATCGGCCATTTTTTTGTTTTCACAGGAGCTTATAAAAATTATTCTTTCTGTACAGCAGTCTTTTGTTATTACAACGCAGCGGACACCACATTTATTTTACTCTAGTTTTTATTTTAAATCAATACCCTATTGATTGATCGAATGATGAATGATCTCGTAATGCAGTTGAATGCTCAAAAAAAATAAAGGGAATGCAAAAATGCATAAAAAGTGCGTCATAAGTTGCAGTCACTGACCCTAGTCGATTTGGCTAAAATGCAACTCATTATGCGGCATTGCATGATGTGCACTTTTAAGGATTAAGTGGAAACTCTTCATAAATATAACCTGCTATATGTTTCATCCTTTGTAATTATTATTCTGTTGCCATAGCAACAACGTTAGAAGTTTTACTAAAAGTCCAAAAGTCATAAAAAACATTGAGACTAGCAGAATCAAAGCCCAGGAGTGACGAAGGCTTCCCCCCCCCCCCCCTCCCTTATCTATTTAGCCCTTTATACAGCCGGGCTTGGGATGGGAGAACCTAAAACTATTTTGATTGGTAGAAAATGTTAAATTGTAAGATTACTGGCTTTTAAGTGACAAAATAAATTGGAGTATATTTAACTTCAACCGTTTATTTACAAAATTTATAAAATACAAAGGAAAAATTAAACGCCCACCCGACCCAGCCAGGAATCGAACCTGGGTCTTCCGCAATCCGGGCGGCGGCACTGACCGCTATGCCACCGGGAAGGCTTATTTACTTTAACATTTTCATAACAAAACGTGACAACACAAAGAGAAAAAATAATAATAGTTAGATGACCGCTTGGTACAATAGAGTAAAAAAACCGGATAAGTGCAAGTCGGACTCGCCCACCGAGGGTTCCGTACAAATTTATGGGTACTTATTAAATAGTAAATCAGATCAGGAGTCGAGTCTCGAACATTTCCCGAAATTCAGTTTCCAAAACCTACAATTACTTATATTATACACTTAAGTAGGGTGGTAGGTACCTATTAAGGATTGTGTTTAATTACAAAATTAAAAAAGGACTAAGTATGGTACGCATAACAGTGCAAACTGTTAGGTACTACATACACCAAAGTTATTAGGTACCTATATATATAAAAGAGGGAAAACGTAAATCTTTTTTCAATCTTCGTCATTAATCGATACTATAAATCATAAAAATAATTAAAAATCTGTTTAAGCTTGTGCAAATGAAGCTCTTTCATACGATACCCCACATGACACGGTTAACTTACTTCTAAATTTGGACCCCCGTTCCTTGCATAAAGACCCTGTTTTTTGAGATTTAATTAAATATGTATAGTTTTCAGATTTTTACCTGTACTGTTGTAGTATAAGACAATATTACTTGCCAAACTTCATAGTTCTAGGTCAACGGCAAGTACCCTATGAATTTTGATTCCCTTGAGAGTGTCGAAATACCCGTTTTTATTTTTTCGTAAACTTAGAACAAACAACTTGTTCCTCATCAGCTTCAGATTACAGGTTAAGTGTGCTTTGATCGGCTGCCTTGTCGTCACTATGATCAGGACAGAAAACGAGGTCTTCCCTGTTATATCTTACCAAATAAAAAACATAATTTTTAGTTTGTTGTCTTTAATTACTAAGTGAAATCTTAATTTCAAAACTATTTCCGTCGTCCCTTCGCAAAGGTCTCCTGTATCTGCGCGTTGCTCAGCCCCTTAGTCTCCGGCACTATTATGTAGCTGAGCGCCGCATTGACGACAGCGTTCGCGGCGAACACGTAAAAGGTTCCGTGGATGCCTATGAGGCTGTTCATGTACGTAAACGCAGCCAGGATGAGGAAGTTGAGGAACCACACCCATTCCACGATCAGGGTCGACGCAAAAGCTTGGACCTGCGGAAATGTGGATGGGTGAGCATCATCATTATCGTCAACACCAGCCTATACTAGTACTTAGATGTTGCTAACATTGATGATATTATAATAATTATATTACATCATGTTTTTGTTTTGTTTATATAATTTTAACGCAAATTTTGTTGCTGCTCCTGCTCGTGGAAATTTTTTCAACATTTGTGTTTTTGTAATTTGTTTCGCAACAAAATTTGCGTTAATATTATATAAACAAAACAAAAACATTTTATAAATAGCTTGCCTTCTTAACTGATCTTTAGTATTGTCACTCATTATAATGGCAACTGTTGCAATATTGTGCGCTCTCTCTCTCTCTCTCTCACGGCGTTCATAGAAGAAATACATGTCTATTTAGCAGTTCTGGTATCTTTTATTTCTTTCAAAACCTTGCAAATCTAGCGCCCTATCAACTTAGACACAGACGCCGCTACACAAGTCCACCGCTGTACATTAACTAAGAGTCTTTCTAACTAAGAGACCAAGCGCGTTTACCACGTCGCCATCGAGTGCAGACTCATTCCGCGTGAAATGGAGCGCACACGATTTGAACTCTTTTAAAGAAACTAATTTAAGCCCAGTAGCGTCGTCATTCCAGGGGAAGTGAGTATTCCTGTCGTCCTTATCATCACTTACCATGAAGTGAGTAATAAAGTGGTTGTGGATTTTACAAAAACTAACCTCAGGACTGAAGACTTCAGTTAATAGCACGTACGGTATGGAACCAGCGCCCAGCATGAAGGAAAAGCAGTAAAGCAGGATCATCGCCACCGTCACCCACGCGGGCCCCGACCTCGTCTGCAGCAGGTAGCCCAGGCTGGCCATACAGAGTGCCACCAGAGATGAAGATGTGATCAACAGCACCTGAAAGAAAAAAAATAATCGAAACTCTTTCGTCAATTTTTCTATATTTGTCTTAGCAAATGAATCCACTCCACCTGATATTAAGTGGAAATGAAGTCCAGGTAGGAAGACATATGGTCCAGCGTGACAACGACCCTCACCCTGTAGGCCCACAAGGTGCTTACCCGTAAGATTTATAAAAAAAATCTTTTTGCTATCGCGTACCGGGAAGCGCAGTGTAACCTCCAGCAAGGTGGACCGACGATCTGGTGAAGATCGCGGGAAGCCGCTGGATGCGAGCAGCACAAAACCAGTCGTTGTGGAGATCCTTGGGGGAGGCCTTTGACCAGCAGTGGACGTCTTATGGCTGAGATGATGGTGATGATGATGATATGAACGTTTTGTTACCTAGACTTTCTGATCAAGAGGGAAGATTTTAAGTCCTGGCTTCGTAACCCTTCAGTTCCACTACAAGTACTTTACCCTTTGCGAAGACCATATACTGGAAAGAAGCCGCGAGTAACTCTGGAAGCGTTAATTGCAGGAGTCCGACAATGACTCCTTAAATGGAGCAAAAACCATCCACCCACCCGTCTTCCAGCTTTGTCAGCTATAGCTCCAGCAGTGGTGCTCCCTCCTACCAGGACCACAGCGAATATGACAGAGTACATGTCTGCCATGCTTGGGTCTGCCTGCATGAACACGTGCTTGGCGTACACCTGGACCGGCACAAGGCCCATGACCACCTGGAACATGAACATGAACACTTTATACGGTGTAGTAGAAGTAAGGGTAATTTTAAGGAAGAGATGGCAAACTAGCCAGCTAGTCACCTGATGGCAGTAATCACCGCGTAAGTGAAATGCAAGTAAGTACATATAGGCAACCACTAATCCGCACTGGGCCCGCGTGATGTTTTATGACCCGTTCTCCCTATGCATCCATAGGGAAGGCTCGTGCCCCAGCAGTGGGGACATAAAATGAGCTAATGATGATGATGATGACATATAGTCTGCGGGCGCGCGAGACTGCGTAAGAGCTGCCCCCCGACCGCCTAACCGATCGCTTTGGCTACGTGTATAGTTTTTGACGTCATCTTGTCAATTCGTACCGCCTATGAAAGCAATATCGAAATTCACGTAGTAGTATTAGTTCACGTAGCCAAAGCGATCGGTTAGGCGGTCGGGCCCTAGTTTGTATAAACCGCGTATATGCTTTTGCAAAATTATACAAAAAAGACGAAAAAAGTGAATATCTTGGCCGTTTAAATGTATTTTTTGTTGTTGTAGTTTAACTCAAAGAAGTAGCTATCAATTTTTGAGTGCTAATAGCGGCACAGTGCCATCTATCCAACGGTCGCTGCAACCGATGGCCATGCAGATTCATCTTTGCAGATGAAATACCACGAATTTGATAACACAACGCTATAGTATACTTTTATTTTCAAGTGCTAATTGCTGCACTGAAGTTAAATTAAATATTTTAAAAATTTATAAAATACAGTGAAAAAATTATTAAACGCCCACCCGAGCCAGGCAGGAATCGAACCTGGGTCTTACGCAATCCTCGCGGCTGCCCAGTAAAATCAAATAGTAAAAAAAAGAAAGAAACTGGTACTTTACCTGCATTGAAATAACTGTTATCACCACAAAGAATGCACGTCGAGAGGCCGGGGTGACGACTGCAAAGAAACATCATTAAAATAATGTTAAACGAAATATATTCATTACAAAATAAAAATTAATGATTGAGTAAAGTTTTGCTTACATAATGATTTTAAAACTGATGGCTTAATATGAGGCGCAAGGCCCTTACTCTCAGTCTCTAACTTTTCCTTCTCAGTCTCTTCTGGTTTATCTGAAAAAAAAAGCATAATTTATTATTTAAAACACAAATGCTCTCTATGTTTTACAACTGAAAATATCAACTGAAAAAGTTTTTTAACTGAAACAGTCCTGCCCCCCTAGACATGTGGCAAAACGCTAATAATAGAAATTAAATAGAATGACTTGACATAAACGTCCTCCGCTAATGCAATTATGTCATAGATCTGTCTTAATCCGACACAATGCGGTGTTATTTGAATATACGAGTACAAAGTGTCTGTTCTGTTTATTTATATCTTATCCAGTGTGATTGTGTATTTCTATTATATTAGCGTTTTGCCACTTGTCTAGAGGGGCCTACCCAGAGAATATTATCATTTACCAAGTTTATACGAATACGTATATAAAGGAAATGACGCCTCGGTGGTCCCCGAAGGTCCCGGGTTCAATTCCCAAGTCGGGCAAAATGTATTTCGGATTTTCGATGTATAGCCCGGGTTTGTGATCACCAACCCGCATTTGGCAAGCGTGGTGATTAAGCCATTACCCATCAATTGTAGCGATGACTTGATTTCAATGATTGAGACCTTTGCCCAGCAGTGGGACAGTTACAGGCTGTTTACAACTACATACAAAGGAAATATTAAGTAAGCGAGACTAAGGGCCTGTTTCACGATCTACAAGTAAGTTCCCATTAGCGTTTACTTGACAGATAGTTCATACAAAACTGTCACTTTATCTGCCAAGTATCTCCTAATCAGACATTGTGAAACAGGCCCTAAGAAGTTATTCCGAACTTTAAACTACTCTCTCATAAAGAAAGCTTAATGTCGCTTAGTTAATATTTCCTTTAAGGCTTCGATATTATACGCACCATTGATAGAAACCATCTCGTAGGTCGGATTAATTTGGTGCTTCAGTCTAGTCAGCTCATCTTGAACCACCATAGACTTGGGAGACGCCCCACGGTACACGGCCAGTGATTTACGGGCTTCCTGCAAAGAAGAATAATTTTAAATTCAATTCATTAAAAACGCAGTTTTAATTGCGTTTGGGAAGAAAGTGACTGATGGAAGACCACTATGGATAGTTTCAAATCGCATAACTTTAATTGAAACTATCGTTTTATGTTACCTAATTAGATCTCTGTATTATTTTGTTTGCATTAAAGTTTTCATTGAAATTGGATTTAAATAGTTAACTAAACTACTCAATCTACCACCAGCCCCCCTAGACAAGTGGCATAACGATAATAGAATAAAAATTAAATAGAAAGATTATTGTACGGGATTGACTGACTTAAGTATGTAAAAAAAAGATAATAAAAAAAAATATATAAACAAGTATGTAAGGATCGTAGCAAGTGGAAAGAAGTGGTCTCTGCCTACCCCTACGGGAAAGAGGCGTGATTATATGTATGTATGTATTGACTGACTTAAGTCAACGATACGTAGAAATGACGTTTATGTCAATCCCATACAATTAAAATTATATTAGGTATATTAGGAATTATATTACCTATGAAATTGACGTTTTGTATGAAGATTTTTTTGTAAAATTATATTTTTCATACTAACGTTTTTTTTTAGTTTTCTTAGCATCTATTTATGTTAACACTATAAAAAATGTAGAGTAGTGTGTTTGTTTCACTAGCTATAAATATAACAGACATTAAAAAGAAAAATAATCAAGTCCCTTCAAAGCTACAATGAAACAAAAGGTCAATTCCGCGAACAAAAAAGAAGTCAATTTAAAAAAAAATATTTTAAAAAAATATTGGAAGATAAATAATCATTGCTATTACCGAAGCCTAAGTAACATAGTCCTCATTAAAGGTGTGTAATAATATTAACAACCGGTATTGACTTTTAGAAGAAATGCACCTATTGTTACGTGAGAAAAATCGTCAATTTCATAGGTAAGGACCCAATATTTCATTTCTATTCTATTAGCGTTATGCCACTTGTCTAGGGGGGCAGTTCGTGTTGTAAGAGAGCAAAATTTTTTGATACCCTTTTTAGTATTGCAAGCGACCATAAACGGCGCGGTGTCTGCTTTTAGCAGGCCTGCTCACTATTATCACATGAGTAAATACCCGAACAGAATCCAAGCTACATTATAGCGCGCAAAATTGATATCTACTTTGGGAGGGTTGTCCCATGACGATAAGATAAATGAAACAAAATATATTATTTTATTTTTATAAATTTACCTACTCTAAATATATTATTTTTATTATTTTTGATATTGATATTAAAAAATAACTTTTTTATAATTTTTTTTAGGGTTCCGTAGTCAACAAGGAACCCTATAGTTTCGCCATGTCCGTCTGTCTGTTACCAGCCTAGCTCACAGATTCTTAGTACTAGAAAGCTGTAATTTGGCATGTATGTGTATATACATATTAATCACGCCGACAAATTGGTGAGTAAAATTTTGAAAAAAATTTTTTTTAGGTTACCTTCTCCCCTACACGTGAAGTGGGGATGCCATTTTTTTTCTTGTCTACCCCATAGTGTGGGGTGTCGTTGGATAGCAATTTCAAAAACATTGCGGGTTTGGGAAACAGTTTTTTTGATTGAGGCATCTGTTTGTGAACTATTAAGCTTTAAAGTGCAAAATTTTGTTAGAGTCAAGTGCCCCCCCCCCCTGCCAGCCAAATGGTTATTTTTGGATACGTGAAAAAATTTACGGTAGTTGTATATATGACGAAGTAAAAAGGAAAACTCATAGCTAAAGGCTTTACAAGTTTACGAGTAACAGTCGACCAACTTATAAAACGTACTTGGCGCAGTACAAATTCTTCCTTGGGAACTACTGAAACAACTTTGTCAGGTGTGTGAAACCGGTAGTATCTGCATTAAATAAATGTTCATAAAAGCCCTCTTCTCGGAGTCCGGTTTTCAAATACTGAATTGGAAAACACTCACATAGCAGATCAAATGTACAGTCATTATACACGTTCAAAGATCTCAGAGCCAATATTTATAATGTTTGCTTTAAGATCGAAGTGTTCGCGAAACTACGTGAAATAGGTAATATTTTTATATTTCTGGCATTGCTCATACACACTGTACAGTAATGAACCATTTTTTACAGTAAATCACTCCAATTTAAATCAAACATAACAAAACCTCAAATAATTACAAATTACAATATTTTACGAGGGATGACAGTTCACAACACGAAACAACGCGTGTGACATTCACCGAGATTGCCCGGTGGCTGCCGATGCCGGTGTAAACCGGTTTGTCCTCTCGCGGCGCGTACGTGAACCCGTCGTCGGTGAGAGGTCACGCACATATATATAACCGTGCTGAGTGAGGTAGTAGTGTACCTGTCGCAGCGCGCTCTAAGGAAGCTTGGATTCTGATCGGGTATAAAAGTGTCAAATCGGACTCATGTGGTATAAAAGTGTGTTATAAAAGTACACACGCCTGCTCATTAGACTACCACAAGCTGTCAAATGTCTTCAAAAAACTTAGAACTTTATGTATATGACATAATTATGTTTGAACATTTATTGAAGAAATTTGTCAGTTTTGGATAGTCTGATGATACAGCACACATTCCCTTCTTCTTAAAGGGCCTCATTCACATGCCCTTTAAACGTGATGTGAAGATGCAACTAACAAGCCGATGAGGTGAACACGGCTAGTGAAGCATAATCCTGCTCTTTAAGCTGTGGAGCATCTGGACTTCGATTCTGCTTAACATCAGATGAAGCGAATATGCCTACCAATCGATTAAAAAGCAATATACATACCTCTTCCCTATTTTTCTTCATCAAATAAATGGGGCTCTCGGCGACACTCATCAGCATACCACAGCTGAGCACACTGCATGCCAAATTGATGTAGATGATGGCGTTGTAGCTGAAGAACCAGCCGAGAAGGTACGAGAACAGGACACCTACTCCGTAGAACGTTATCGGTACTGGAAGGAGAAAGTTATGGTTACACTGTCATCAACCTACAGTCCCACTGTTAGGCTGAAGCTTACCGACATTTCTGGTATAATGGTTAATGTTTGAGATTTGGCCAGGATTTAGTGGGTAAGTTGCGAATGAAGTGCTAGTAATTTTTAATTTACCAGAGTTCCTTCTTGCACACCAAACCATACCACACTGTTACCAACCTGACGCCAAAAGGCCTCTGATAGAATCCTCAGCCACCTCCGATATGAACATGGGTGCGAACACCAGGTTAGCACCACCAGACACGCCGCTGATGAAGCGAGCCGCTAATATTACGGTACTAGATTTCGTTATTCCTATTATAGCCCAGGACAACTGAAAAATATATGAAATCTAAATATTTTTTCACATGGAACATAGTAGTATAACATAACATTAAATAAATAAGCTTATATCTATTATTAAATTAGCATGTAAACATACATACAAGTTTGTATAATTTTATTGTGTCGAACATAATTTATAATACTGTATCTAAATAGTTTTTTCACGTTCTATTTAGATCTTATATCAAAATGTCAAATTCTAAGGCATATTAACGACCTCCGTAGCCGAGTGGCTTGCACGCCGGACTTAGGGCGGCGCTAACCCTAAAGTCCCGGGTTCGATCATCGAATTATTTGTCAGAATTGTATATGCATAACTCCGCATAATAAGGTCCACAAAAAAAAGAAAGATATGTTAATTATGAATGTCTATAAATGTAACTACCTACGAAAACAAAATCCTTAACAGATGTTTGTCACTTTGAAAACTTGGCAATCTTTTGTTACAAGTGGATGTTCAGGTTTATTAGCAACTTCAAATGTTCGTGTTTAATTATAAGAAATATGTTTTACAATAAACTATTCAGTCAGACCGTGAACTCGGCCGAAACGTTCGGGTACATAAAGAGGTATGCTTACGATGCTAAGGAATTTGAATAAAACTCCATTAAATGAATGCAAAATAGTTATAATATAAAAGTGACGTCAAGTTATTGTAAAGCAGTTCACAAGAAAATTGTAAATGAGTTCAAGTGCGAAGTGAAATGGATGGAAATGGTCTCCAGGCAAATTTTGCAACAATACTTAGATAAACACAATGACAGTTCTTATAACCTAATATTTGCTATGCACCATTTAATATAATGACGTAACTGATAAGCTAAAAGAATATGCTACATGAAGGTCATGCCTACGACAATACAGGGTATAAAGACACAACAAGACATTATTAAAAAACTGTAGCCAAGTTAAATTAGGTTTAAAGCTGATGTTGCCTCATTTTTGTTAATAAGGCAGAAAGAGACCAGGTCTTTTACTCTTCGTTTGTGAACAATAAAGCATATGTGTAACATGAGGGGCTTGATGGTCTACGATTGTTAAAGTCAGATGGGTCACTTAAAATGTGTCATTTCGAGCTCCTCCGTGCTTCGAAAGGCACGTAAAGCTGTTAGTCCCGTTTAGCACATTAGCAGTCGTTAATAACCAGCAACCCGCATTGGGCCCACGTGATGATTTATGGCCCGTTTTCTCTACCCATCCATAGGTTAGGCTCGTGCCCCAGCAGTGAGGATATAACATGAGTTGGTGATGGATTTTATAACATCTCCGATACCCAAGCTCTACCATTAAAACTGCCCATACTATACTGTTATTGACAGGTTCTTCAGTTGTCAGCAGAGCCAAATATTATTGCCCATATGCTGACTACTATAGAGTACATTGATAAACTTACCACAAAGGGTAATAACACAGCCAATCCTCCCAATTTCCTTCCAAACGTCTCAATCAGAGGCCCTACCAATGCGGTACCCAACATAGCTCCTAAGGAAGGCAAACTGCCCAAGAGAGATTCTTCCGTCGGTGACATAGGTGCTGATAAGATGGTCGTATTCTCAGATTTGAATAATGCTACAGTATAAGAAGGCCACACGTACAGCAGACCCATGACCAGTGAGCCGAATGCACCTGCAATGAGAAATGAGGATTGATAAGAAACAATTGCATATTTGCCACTTACTCTAAATGTATAAAAATTCTGATAACTTTATAAATCGCTTACAATAAATAAAGCTTGAAAAAAAGTAAATCAATTGACTAAATATGCAGCTCAAGAGTATTTTACAAGTTATTGAAATTGTCGTAGAGCTGTGGGAAGTGTTTTGTGTTGAAGGAAAATTATTAAAGCAATTGGAAACCATTTCATATTTCAGAAATTTTGACAGAATATTAAATTAAATTCAGCTGAGTATTAAGTAAGTAAAAAAGCTATAGCAGTATTATAATACTGCCCCATCGTAGACCAAGGCCTTTTTTGAAATCAAATTATCGCTAAAATGAGTTGGTACTTAATCACTACGCTTTCCAAATACGGGTTTCTAAACCCGGGTTATGCATCGAAAAATTAAATAACATTTTCTTTTTTTCATTAACTGACCATGTATTTGGTAAATTCTATGAAATTTAACCGAAGTTGATTGCTATAAATTGTGAGACTTGTTATGTACATTTCAGTCAAGTATCAAAACGCAGACTTAAGTTAACCTATAGAGGCAGAGAGAAACTGCATCCATCGTCATCATCACCATCATCTAACCAGAATTATTTTTACTTCTCATTTTGAATTTAAAGCAGTTAATTCTGTAACTAATATAATGATCAATACACCTTGATAACTCTAACAATCAGAATTGACAATTCCATTAACTTCTAGTTCATCAGGACTCGAATAAATATAATAGCCTCACTTGCGATCGCTGTAAAGGCCTGACATAGCTTTCCATTGCCCATTTTCACTAAGTTTCTTTATTCACTCAAAAAAATAAACCTTTCTCCCTCCGCCATCCACGGATACAAGCCAACTCCTAAATTATACGTAACTGATAAATGTGTTCAAGCCATTTAAAACGTAAACTTGTATTTAAATAGATGTATAGTAAAATTAGTTTAAGCCCCGTCCAAATATTATGCTAAGATAGTAGTCCTATCGCGTTTATCACAAGGAAAAAATCACAACGCGATACAATATGATCACGCTACGCTTTCATCAAACGTTTAATTCAAATATCTATTGCTATTTATAGCTAGTAGTGTTGTAATAAGTGTAATAGTTCTTTGTATGCTAGAGTAATTATTCACGGGACTCGATCGATTTGGGAATCGAATCCCCCTAATAATTACTTTAAGGCAAGTGACCATGAGTGCCATCGATGGCACAGTGGTCTGCGATTGCTGAAGTAAAGCAACTTTTGCAAAGACCAGTTATCAGATGGGTGACCAAAAATGTATCATCTCGAGCTCCTACGTGTTTTGAAAGGCACGTAAAGCCGTTGGTCCCGGCTGCATTAGCAGTCGTTAACAACCACCAATACACGCTAGGCTCGGACCTACCCCACTCACCTACTAGCCCTCCTACTTCCTACTAACACTCGGGTGTTAGTTTTTTGCTCGTTCTCCCTATTCATTCATAGGGAAGGCTGTGCCCCAGCAGTGGGGGTTGAGAGTTTTTGAGTGTCCATACTGTGTTCAATACTTTTTATACTGTTTACAACGAGCTATGTTCTGAGGTTTCCATCGTCATCATAATCAGCCCATATCTTTCCACTGCTTCATATAAGCAAGACTCTCCTAATTTATGCTACTGAATCGAATCTTATACTTTCCTAATCTTATCGATACCAGCCACTTTGATTTCATCGTCCACCTCGGCAGGGGGCATCCTACACTTTCCGAACCGCGGTACCCAGTCCAGGTTAGTGTAAACTATTTGAGGAGTGTCTCTGATTGAGAGTTCAAAATAGTAAGGTTAATGGTAAGTAAGGCAAATGACTCTGAAAGAAAGAAAGAAATAAAGAAAGCAGAAGCAAAAGCAGAACCCAGAATCGAGAACCTAGAGCAGGGGGTAACCACGAGCTCTTATAGCAGTATTATTGCAGTTGTGAAAACGAAACGCGTGTAGCGGCGAATATACTCGCGTCTCTTTTCCACAACTGCAATAATACTGCTATAAGAGCTCGTGGTTACCCCCCAGGATACCCCACTAGCCATTTCTTCCTTTTGGGCTGGTTCCGTTATTATTTTGGGATTGTGTTCGGCAATCTGAATTCTATTTATTTATTTATTTATTTGCTTGTTGGAAGATTTTCAGTCAAATATCAACCATAACTAGACAATGTGAGTTCACCAATGCCATTTACAAATCTCCACATATAGGATTTCATTATCGAAACAGAAATTTGATCAAAAGCAATTTCTTCTAGCGAACGCTTAGGTTGTTGAATGGAACTGTATACTGACAATGTTCCTTAGCTCGGCTGAGAAGTGGGGTTTCCTGGTCAGGTTCCCACTGCTATTGTGGTTGTCTCAACTACTTGCATATTATATATATCCAATAATCTTTAAGTACACGCTATATTTATTTATGTATAGATCATCAGAGTTACATAAAAAAATGCAATAATAATAAATATATGTAACTCTATGGTGAATTGTTTTAACCACGTCTCTCATCAAGCAATCTCAGACAGAGAGATACCAGGGGCCCGACCGCCTAACTCGATTGCTTTGGCTACGTGTATTGTTTATGATGTCATCTTGTTATCTAGCTAATAGGTATAGGCATATATCGAAAGCTATAGCCTATAGCTTTCGATATTGCTTTCATAGGCGGTACGAAATGACAAGATGACGTCATAAACTATTCACGTAGCCAAAGCAATCGGTTAGGCGGTCGGGGGGCTGGTTTGATACCCAGGCGGTACATAAATATTATTGTACTCAGTTACATTAATGGTAGGACATGTTTAAAGTCCACAAAACCAGCTACCTACTTACATAGTCAGTCGGTAAAACAACAAAGTTTTGTAGTAAGAGTATTGTTGTGTTCCGATTAGAGATAAGATAGCCAGTACTCAGTGGTTAAGTATTTCGGTGACTTGGCAGTTCCAATTCGATCGATCAGCGATCCAAAGAGGATCATGGCCTGTAACACCCAAAGAGGGCATTCCTTTCTATCTTGCGCTGTTACGCTCCAATCATCATCTTGTCCGATGTTTGGCTGGGACGTAAAAATAGTGTATTATGTTTATCTTCCCATGTATGTCGATTAAGGGATAAGCGTTCCTAAATACTCGCTCATCTGGTGATCGACTAGCACCTATCACTGTTATCTATTCCAACTTTGGAACCCTACTTTGTTTATGCTAGGAGTAGTGTCGGGTCACTAATGGCGAGTATATTCAAAATTGGTGATTTCATCTGTCTAGCCCTTTTTGGAACGTGACAATATGAACGTATATACAGTGTGTAACAAAAGCCCTGTCGGATCCGTAAAGAGGTTTTTGTACCGAAATCGCTCAAAGAAGACCAGCGCGAGTCGCCCTAATATTTTACGAAGTAGTACACTTTCAGAAACATGAAAATTAAATTACAAAACACAATGTTGAAAAATTATATTATGTTATGTACCTTCTTTGATGTATGTAATAAGTAAATAAAAATGGCCTTGGTATACAGTTTACATGACTACTGCGTTAAATGAAACGTATTTATAATTTATCTTTTTATTTCATTCTTTAATAAATCAGACGTTCGTAAAAGTAAATCGTAGGAATTTAATTTAATTTAATTTTCATGTTTTTATTTTATTTATTTTAACGCAAATTTACAAATTACAAAACACAATGTTGAAAAAAAATTTTTTTTTTCACGAGCCTGATTTTAACCTGCACCCTTCTGACATACCGGGTCAGGTGTTCTTCCAATTGAGCTATCGTGGTTCTAACCAGCCCGCCGAAATTATTCAACACTATTTACTTTTTTACTTTGAAAGCCAAAGGCGCCAATTCAATGTCAATAACTACCGTCATTATGATCATAATATTTTTACAAATACTAAACCTTATCATCACTTACCATCAGGTGAGACAAAGATCAATGAGTGTTTTTCTTGTAAAAAATAATGTCATTTTTTAAAAATATATATTAGAAGGAGGCAAACGAGCAGGCGGGTCACCTAATGGGAAGCAATCACCGCCGCCCATGGACATCCGCAAAACCTGAGGAATCGTAGATGCGTTCCGGCCTTTAAGAAAAGAATAGGCTCGTTTCTTGAAGATCCCTTCATCGTAATGGTCTGGAAATACCGCCGCCGAGAGCTGGTTCCACAGCACTGTAGTTCGTGATAAAAAATTACGTGAGAAACGCACAGTAGTAAACCGCCATCCATCAAGATGGTGAGGATGGAAAGACAGTCGATTGCGTGTAGTGCGGTGCAGGAATTCAGCGGCAGGGATCAAAGCGAACAATTCCTCAGAGCACTCCCCATGATAAAGGCGATAAAATATACAGAGAGACGCAACGTCTCTCCGAAGGGCCAGTGGATCGAGCCGACCAGAGGTTACCACGTCGTCGACAACTCGAGCAGAACATTTGAATATGAAACATCACTAGACCTTATGATTTTGCGCTATGCACGTGTGATTTGGATTCAAGCTGTCTTCTCTATTTGTACATGATAACGACAACTGTATGCTATCTACCTCTGAGCCCTATTTTGTTAACTGAAACGATAAAATATGATGCAATTTGTATAAGAAAATAACCCGTTTGTTATTTTTATCTTTGAACTTATCGAAATTAACAGTCTTAATAATACAAAATCGAAAACAATTGTTTATTCGACCTTACCTTGTATTATTATTTACAGTCACTGACAATTTAAATGACGTAACTTTTAATTTCTAAATTGATCGAAACGTACAAATTTATTTATATATTTATTAAAAACAAACAGAATTTTATAGTACATAGGTGATAATAACTTAATTTAAGTTTCTCATTATCCAAAACAGTTACACACATATAATTAATATTACTACTTCGTCAAATACATACTTGTATAAAAAACGTCAAGTACACAGTAATTTGTTGACAATTAAACATAACATACAATTTGCTTTTACAATTTTTCTCCAAACGGCTGGTTGACACTCCCATGACCCAAGGGCTGGCTTTTACCTTGGCCAGAGGCTAAGCATTGCCATACAACGTGGCAATGCCGCCAGTCTCTTGGGTACATTACCAGTCGACAGCGACGCGGAGGAATTTTTTGACGCCATTTTTTAGTTTCGTAATAGTTTTAGTTACTGTAAGAATTTCGAAAAATATTTTTAATTATATTTGCTTTTTTAAAAACATTTTAATAAAACGAAAATTTAAGATAAATAAAGTGTATGTATAGCGTTAGTTTTAAGTCTAACGATACTTCAATCGAAAAATAATGTAAATGTTGTAGACTTATGTTGCATTAATATTATTATTATTTTATCTTTTTATTTATACGCATTTGTATTTACTAGTAGTCGCCCAGTGGTCGAAATTAGGTACATAAGTAATTTTAAAAAAGCAATAAATAGGCATCTACGCACAAATTTTAAAGAAGATTCTACAACTTTCTCAAAATTTTGTAGATGTCTTATTAAATATTAACTTTATTAACTTATTTGGGTGTTAATATTATAATATTTAGTAGTATATTTCGATTTGCAATTTTTTTGTTTATCAATATAACAGGGAATCTTATGTTTTTCGAGTAATTAAAATGTAAATATTAATAAATAGGTCAAAATTGTACATAATGGTTTTTAAAAAAATCGATTTTTTTTTCGTTTCTTTTCATTTTCTGAGAACATTTACCATATTAATGTATTTTTTTTTACACCATCAGAAAGTAAAGATTTTATCGAACAAAAAGCCCACCGACTTTTTTAAAAAAGCAGATATTTTGACGTGAGAATTTTCGATTGCAAATTAAGGTGCTTTTTCGATATTAATCAAAATAAGGTTAAAAACAATTTTTTTAAATCAAAAAAATTACAGCGTATTTGGGACATAAAAAGGTAAGTTTTCGCTAAATTTCGTGAGAAATAAATAATTTTTTGTAAAAGATAATAGTAAAAAACCAAACATACATTTTGAGGTTATGTGAAAAAAAAAGTGTAAATACAAAAGTTGTAGATATTTTTATTACCTACAACTTTGCCATTTTACTTTTTTCCATTGGACTTGTAGTTTTGCCGGAAATCGAGATAAACCATTTTTTACCCTTAAAAACCCACCTCCTTCCACTTCCCGCCCTCAGATCGCCCGTAAATTATTTTTCCATTCATTTTTGTTATATTGTCTTCCTTTTGCAACGGGTTTCATCCTACTATATTTTTTTTGGTTTCAATAATTATCGACCCTAGTCTACGAGCGAGCACTAGTATTATATACGTAAAAGTAAATCTGTCTGAGACGTGTTAAGAGTGTATCAGCTTCTTAACTTCCCTTGCATGTCGTAAGAATTAGAGAAATTATCGTAGGCTTAAACACAGCCACATTTTTCAATAAAATGTCAAAAAGTTTATTAGTAAATACTTATTATAGAATCTGCAAATGATTTACAGAGACGGTAGCATCCCAGTAAATCTTATTATTTGAAGTGCTCGTATTTATGACAGGACTGTTTCATCGTCATCATCATCAGCTTATGCTAGCCCGCTGCTGGACATATGCCTTTCATCAATATTTAGGTAAAATATAGTACATACAAACACAATGGATATAAATAAAACAACTGTTAACAATTATTTTTTAATAATTTTAAGCAAGCGGCACATAGCACATCGAGTTGCGACCGTTGTGGTCTAGTGATGAACCATCGGTCGCATACCGAAAGATCCCGGGTTCGATCCCCAGCATGAGCATATATTACTCTCAGTTTGATCGGCAATAGGCTTGTTCTAAGCTACCATCATCTAATCAGTCTGTCTGTAATTCTGTCGCTAATAACGGGTCCTAGTTTAAGATATAGTTTTTAACCACCTCTGTGGTCTAGTGGCTAAGACCACCGGTTTAGACCCAGAGGTCCCGGGTTCGATTCCCAGCGGGGGGTACATGTTTGTGTACTCGGTTTGGTTGGTGGTAGGGCTTGTTTGTCCGCCTGGCTAGCTACCACCATCTTATCTAAATATGTCGCCATAACATCAATGTTTGTAGCATTGTTGTGTTTCGGCAGCCAGTACCTCACTAGTTGAGGATCCCGGATGAAGTGCGCTTCTATCATTGGCCCTATCATCATTTAACATCAGGTGATGCACCTGATGCATCAAGGCACTGTGCTTACCCGTTATAAAAAAAAAATATTTAAAAAAATTAGGTTTCACAGACAAAATGTCAAAGTTAGGTCAATTTTTATGTCAGAATCGAAGCCCAACATTATTGTATTCCGTCAGATAAAGATAGTCAGTTTCACAGTAGTTCAGTCTGCGTTAAACCTCATTTTACATTTTTCACAAAAAAAATATCCCGAAATGGAACGTAAACATTGCTAAGTATATTTCCGAAACTAAGCACTATTTCTGACTGTGGGTTTTTTCTGGAACAGCACTTGTATGGCGTCTGCCGATAACCCCTTAGTCTCTGGGAGGCAGAACTGGCCGTAGAAAGCTCCTGTGAAGCAGACGACGGAGAACGAGCAGAAGATGGCGCCGAGACCGATGGCTTCCACTATGGGGTTGAAGATCAGGAGGACCACGAAGTTTATCAGCCACATGCAGGCCATGGAGAAGCTGTTGCCCAGACCACGAACCTATAAAAGGAAAGGAAACATTTAAAGCCTAAAGTAAAGGAAGTAATGCTTACATAAAAAGTTTAGAAAAAATTCCACGGGCGGCTCTTCTATGCATTTCAGCCCCCCGGCCCCCGACCGCCTAACCGATCGCTTTGGCTACGTGTATAGTTTATGACGTCATCTTGTCATTTTGTACTGCCTTTGAAAGCAATATCGAAAGCTATAAGCTATAGCTATAGATATATGCCTATACCTATTAGCTAGATGACAAGATGACGTCATAAACTATACACGTAGCCAAAGCAATCGGTTAGGCGGTCAGGCCCCCGGCCCACTAACCGTTCGCTTTGGCTACGTGTAAAGTTTATGACGTCATCTTGTCATTTCGTACCGCCTACCTATGAAAGCAATGTGTATCTATAGCTGTAGGCTATAGCTTTCGATATTGCTTTCATAGGCGGTACGAAATGACAAGGTTAGATTACAATAGATTACTACTTAGGTACCGCCCAGAGTAAACTTATGAACCGATGGCATACTGACGTTCATTATCAAGAGCTATTTGTAGCCTAAACTGATATTATATGATGTTGAATATTGTTTTTTTTTTTAATTTACTGTCGTCGCTCGCATAAATAACTGTCGTATTGGTATTTTTTCGGTATAAGTAGTAGGTATTCCATAGATTAAGTTAAAATGCCTCGGTAAATGTTATCGCCGAATAGTATCGGAAAAATGGTATTTACAAAGAGCTAAGAAAATCATATTAAAATATTTGCGCGATATTATAAATGGTATGTGCATATTTACAATTACTTCAAATACACATACAATTACATAATATTACGCATGTTATTACAGAGCGATAGGAGAGTTCATTGACCTCTAGAGACGACATTCCGGGTATATTTCACTAGTTACTTTTGTAGCATTGTTGTGTTCCGGCAGCTAGAGATAAGATAGCCGAAGCCCCCGGGTGAAGTGCGTCTCCACTATTGGCCTTATCATCACATAACCTCAGGTGTTATCCGTAAGATATGCAAAAGTACTGCTTACCGTACTTTCTGGAACATGGCAAGTAAAGGATACAAAATCATGTATTACCTCTGGAAGGAACACCTCCCCAGTCAGGACGAATGGTATCACAGCAACGCCCAGGTTATAAATAAAGCAGAAGCTGTAAATCAGGGCTGCGGTGACCCAGTGGGGGGCCCAGTGGAACGTTAACTGGGTGCCTAGCATCAGCATCATTATCCCGGACCCGATGGAGGTCGAGGTCATCAGGAACTGGAATAAGGTCCAAAGAAGGCAGGTCAGAAAGAGGCGAAACAAAATCTGTGGCAGTTATCATTTAACAAATGACAAAAAAACAATCCTTTTTTGCACTTGCAAACTATGTGACAGTTGATGAGCTCGTCTGCCATCTTCATCATTATCATTATCATCATTGATAATATCAGGTAACGTGCGTGCCGAAACCCAATAAAGGATCTCCTGACTAGTCCCGACTAAGGAAAATCACTTAACAACAGTGCTTAGGATTCTATTACTTCGTATATGACTGATAATATTGAAATAATACTCCACCATCCAAAGTGATAGAAGAGTACTGGTAATCTAACAGTTATATACTATACGTGACTCTCGTTTACTAGGTAAGGTAAAATCCAAAGTTAGCTACTAGGTATTATAAGTAATGTACAAATACCTCAACACCGTGAGTTAGAAAAAGACCTACACAGTACAGCGCCAACTCGGTATGAAACACTCACCCTTCTCCCCAGTTTATCTAGCAGCAGCCCACACAACGCACATGCCACGAAGAAGTCCACAGCCAAGAGTATAGAGCACTGGTTTGAGTCCATTGAGGGTACCGCTTCCTTGAACAGGGGCTCAGCATACACTTGGAGTACTACGGAACCCATGAGGATAGACAGCGTCATCACTATCAGAACGGCGGCGAGAGCGCGTTTCGAAGACTCGGATTTTTCTGTAAAAGGCCTAACATGAACAACAACTCCCGCAAAAGCTGGTCATCGGATAGGTGACTAAAAACTTTATTATCTCGAGCTTCTGCGTGCTTTGGAAGTCAAGCACGTAAAGCCGTTGGTGCCGGCTGCTTTAGCATTTGTGGCCAACCTCCGCACCGCACTAGGGCCGCGTGGTGGTTTAAGGCCCGTTCTCCCTGTTGTGTTCCTATCCATAAGGAAGGCTCGTCTCCCAGCAGGGGGACATAAAATGAGCTGATGATAATGATGATGATCTAATATCAGCACCGGCTTTTTTATCTGGTAGCAATAATCTGTCCAAAATCCAATTGGCTGATGCTCTTATCTTATCTTAGTGGGGTGTACGTAGGTATCTCTCTACCAGTATCACTTCGACCTATATGGAATCTTTTGTGCTATGAAAGTGACCATACCTATTACTACCGCCAAACAGCATTTTTTTTTAATGCCGTGTTCTAATTTGTCAATTTTTTCCAGTTCCAAACTCGAAACAGGAGCGTACTAAATTTTCAGCATCAGCAAACAAATTATTTCAGCAAACGCCATAACAGTTTTATAATTTCATATTTTAATTTCATATTAAACTTACTCAGAAACTTCCACGACGACACCTCGTTGTTTTGTTCTTTGGTGTTTGTGTTGATGAGTTGTTTGCTAGCAGGATCTGTAGGGAGTTATCTATGTGTAATGTTTCAATGCCACTAGATTGTAGATAAAATTTTATAAATTAGTTACAGACAAACCCTTCGGAGAATCTAGTGGGGCACGGGGACGCGCACTTGTGCGCGATACCGTTACCTCTAGATAACCTCTGAAGGTGATTCGTTTCACACGGCTTGAGGGACAAGAAAAAAAATAGCCCTCGCCAGGTTTTATGCGGCTTTTTGTACTGAGATACAAGATCGCTATCACGTTAACAAAGCTATTGCTTAATTTTTTTGAATAAAATTATTATAAAATTGTTTAAACAAATTTGATAGTTTGAAAAACAAAAAAACAAAAAAACACGCACTTCGCAAAAATATTTCCGTAAAATTTTAGGTAAAAATAATCGCCTGCTATTTTTTACACACGTTTACTGCGAAACGAGTGATTCGATCGAGATTAAACAGCGCGCGCAGTGATTAATACCTGATGATTTCTGGCGTTACAATGATTCCTTCAAAATTGACTTGATGAAAAAGGTCTAAGCATAACTATATTCCTTAAAAATATATTAATATTGTAAAGGTACCTAAATCCTCATGTTACAGCTGAGATGACGAATGGTTAAAGGCATTGGAGTCAAAGTCCTTAATGTATACGTATCAAGGATATGGATATAAGAATGTACCTTTATCCGCGCTGAGAATGGTGTCTATCCTCGGGTCGAGTTGCAGCTTGAGCTTGGCTATTTCCACCTCCACCTCCTTAGACGTTACAGCAACATGCCGGTAGAATGCCACTGACTGGGCTGCCTCCTGGAATACGATTTTATTTTACGTTTAACAAAATATAGTATAAGTTGTCTTGAATTGTCACAAAATTAATTAAGTTTTTTGTTGTTAACGATTCGATGGTAAATCGATGTCAGCTTAATGAGATCTTTGTAATTTTATAGTTCTGCTCCGTGCTTTGCAAGGTATGATAAGCCATCAATCCCGGTGCTGTCGTAAGATGGCAATCATTAAACCCTACCAATTCATATATTTTAACTAACTACTATCGTCCAGTTGAAAGAAGAAACATGGGACCGCATGAGGTTTTGTGTACTGATCCCCAAACTTCAGTATGATTGCACTAACTGATGATAAATCCGCATTGAGCCAAAGTGGTCGCCTATGGCTTGATCTCGCCATATGACATCTGATTAGACCTGAGCCTAGCTGAGTAGAAGATTTCTAGAAGACATTTTACCTTTTCCCTTCCTCTCTGCATCAAGAACACCGGTGACTCTTTCAACGCTGCCACCAGCACTATGTACAGGACAGACCCTGTCAGGTGCACGTAGACAACCTGGTGGTACGTCAGGTGCCCGCCCAGTATGTACGAGAACAGAAGACCGAGGAAGTACCCTGATGCCGTGGTGGAAGTCAGCGCGCCTCGAATGGAATCCTGGAGATGAAATTGGTATATTTAATCAATCAAAAAAAAAATCAAAAATTTTTATTATTAACTTCAAGTAGTTTTTTACAAATGTGTGGGTCTCTTCTGTTAAGTTTGAAAAAACCTGTTTTAGAAGAGACCCCTCTCTTTACTGTACAATCATATTTTTGTTTTGTAGTTAAGTACATAGGTAGGTCTTATATGTTAGAGGTTCAATGATTTGAAAATAGTGTATATTTGATGTATATTTAGTAAAATTTATGTGGGATATTTTGCATGTTTCTGTGTTGTGTTCAAATTATCGATAGTAGTAGTAGTTTAGTATTGATCAAGATAGGTCACACAATGCAATTTTTTTTTTGCGAAATGAGAAAGTGGAAGCTCGCTTCACCCGGAATCCAGTACTACTGAGGCACTTATTGAGACATTTATTGGAAATCTTCAGACACATAATTATAGGTCTGTGCCTTCGATCAAAAAGGTCTGAGCATAAAACAATAAGCATAAGATAAAAGCAGAAAACTTCGACATGTTATTCTAAGTAACGTCGCATTCAGCATTCCACTATTTGGTATAAGAAAAAAGTGTAACCACCACTGGCTTTCACCAGCTCTCCTTCGTCGCCAGATGACAAGTTTCGCCGAGAGCAGCCACATCCACGTTATAGCAACGAAGTTCTCGAGACACTATTGCGGTTTTTCGCTCGGGGCACGATTTGCCAACGCTAATATTTAAGAAAATATATTATAAAATATTTGTCTGTGATTTTGTTAAATAATAAGTAGTCATCATCATCATCAGCTCATTTATGTCCCCACTGCTGGGGCACGAGCCTTCCCTATAGATGGATAGGAAGAAAAGGCCGGAAACCACCACGCGGGCCCAGTGCGGATTGGTGGTTGTTAACGACTGCTAATGCAGCCGGGACCAACGGCTTAACATGCCTTCCGAAGCACTTTGAGCAGCTTTTTGGTCACCCATCCGATGACCGGCCTTTGCGAAAGTTGCTTAACCTCAGCACTCGCAGACCGGGCGCGTTAACCACTGCGCCAATAAGTAGTAATAAATAGTATTCTGCAGTTTGGAATAGGCCTCCATCATTAAAGTGAAGTCATCGTTACGTTACCTTTGATGGGTGCTATTGGCCTTATCACCACGCTTGCCAAACACAGGTAATACATCTAAAATTTTGAAACACACTCTGTCCGGCCCAGGAATTGTGACCCAGGAACTCAGGATATCGGATCGAGCCCTTAGCCACTCGTCCACCGACGCGTCTTTGTTTATTTTTGTTGCAGTAATAAAACCAGCTTCACCTGACTTATCTCCGCTATGTAGACTGTCGTCACCACTTGCCCCCCAGCGCCAACACCAGCGAACCCTACTGCCACCAGCACCAGAGGCACTGACGTGGTGAGCGATATCATCGACCAGGCCAACTGGAAATCGGAAGATGTATGCTGATCAGTTTGTCGAGAAGTCCAACTATTGAATAATAAATAAATAACTTATACAGATGGGGTAACATCCAATCAGAGTACAGATTAGAGACATACTTATCTTATTTTCAGTATTATTCACTATAGTTCGACTTTGTTTTTCTTAAACAATTTTTGACTTTTACTAAAGTACTGTAGTGGTACTGTATGACATTGTGGAAATTGAACCTTTTACCTGAGGTAAATTTGTTGACTTTGTTAATTTTTTATTTTGTTTTTTTTTTTTACTTGTGGTTGTCCTCTATATTTTTTTGTGTTTATTTGTGATGGAAAGTGTCCTGCTATGATAGGGCATTTTCCAATATTATTAACGCTGTAAGGGAGAAAAGAGCTGGACACTTGCTAAGTTTCTTGCCGGTTCTTCTCTGGACCGATGGCATAGTGACATTCACAAGAGCTAATTGTAGCCTAAACTGAATAAATAATTTAGATTTTGATTTAGAGTCAAAAGGGTCTATGGCTCAGTGATCGCAAGACACCCATAAACGCTGTTATTCTGCCGTAGCTTTACATTTATGCATGGTTCTACTGCATCTTGAAGTAAGTAGGGGGATTATTAGTGAGTTGATGTTGTTTTCGGAAAGTTTTTTTTGAGAGAGTTTTCTGATTGCCATTGGTCATGTTTAGTTTCACCGGGGGGTATTTTGGGGGCGGTGAGAAACTTAAAGTGTTTCTCAAGCCGTGTGAAACGAAGCACCGTCAGAGGTTTTCTAGAGGTAACGGCATCACGCATAATAGTGCTTAGTGCGTGTCCCCGCGCCCTACTAGATTCTTCGAGGGGTTCGGATCGGGTGTCGTTAAGTATTTGGCACAGTTGTTTGTTGACTTTTTGTCGGTTTCGGAAAGAGTCTAACTCTGAATTTTGCTGGAGTCAGTACAGACAAAAAGATACTTAGATACAAGAGTTCGAACTGCTTGAATTTTAATTATTACATAGTTTTCTGTTTTACTGTTTTAGAACAAAATTAGAAGCCGGCCTTTAGGGAATCTCATTTAAGTATGATCACATTATAATAGAAATTTTAACGTACCTACGTAAACGCATAAATTGCCTTATTTTTTTGAGAGTTGGCCGATTGCCGCAGGAGGCATTTTCAGCTTCACCGGGCTTTGCATAAATTGTCTATCTGTTATCTAAGTTAAGTCTTTTTACTGGTAATTTTTGCTCTCTTAATTTGGATACTTAAGAATATCCCAGGACTAGCCATCATTGACTCACCACACTTGGCAACCCAAACAGCATGGCCGCATACTTCCTCCCAACCTTGTCGAGTATGCAGCCGCAGAAGGGCGTGGCTACCAACGCGCCAATATTGGTCAGACTGCCCAACAGTGAGATTTCCATAGTGCTCATCGGTGCTGCCAACACCGTTTCATTGGACACGAAGTTGGCCAACGTGTATGATGGCCATGCGTATACAAAGCCGGTGAGGGTCGTCAGAAATGCGACTGGAACAAGTAAAAAAAGCTTTTAAATCATCGTCATCTTCATCAGCTCATTATATGTGTCATCTGCTGGGGCACGAGCGTTTCCTATGGATGAAATCACTGCAGAGAGAACTGGTCGTAAACCACAACCACTATGTGGGCCCGGTGTGTTGTGGTGGTTGTTAACGACCCAGTTAAGATCCAGTGAAATAACATGGTATAACTATAGTTATTCTGTAGTGTAACGTCGTAAACGCTGAAACTTCAGGGTACTGACCGCGCATGAAACAATTGGTACCGCAAGCGTCTATGTTCTGCGGTGGCATACAATAAATAATGAAAACGCGAGATATCCGCACAGAGTTCTTCATTACTTACATATTCAAAAATCAGCAAGTGTCCACGAGCTTCTTAGAAAACAAACCTGTACCAATATTTTAATCAATACTTCCAAAAGAAGATATTGCTGCTTACTTTTTGGAAGGCAGTTTCAAAGTATTTTTATTCACGATCGTTGAAGGCATTTAAATGATTTAAAAATTATTATGATTGTACACACAGGCGTCTGTACAATCATAATAATTTTTACACTACACTACATCACTACACTACACTACACTACATCACTACATCTAACTAAAATTTAATGGTATTATTAAGACAGTGTGTGAAGTACACACGCCTGCACATCAACCTATCCAAAACTGTCATTTTTCTTCAATACATTTTCAACCAGATCAATTAGAAATAAAGTTCAAAGTCTATTGAGGAAATTTGACAGTTTGTGGTAGGTTGATGTGCATGCGTGTGTACTTCACACACGGTCTTAATAATACCATTAAATTTTAGTTAGATGTAGGTACTTTCATGAGACAATATAAAATTTGTACTATAATAAAAATAGTACCTATCGTCGATTAACAAAATATCTCGTATAATGGCCTCTCAACGCTCGAGTACATACGCAAAGATCCTTTATCAATGATATCATACATAACACTTGTTTTTAGTCCCGTTTGCATACATAATCACACTGGATAAGATATAAATAAACAGAACAGACACTTTGTACTCGTATCTTCAAATAACACCGCATTGTGTCGGATTAAGACAGATCTGTGACATAATTGCATTAGTGGTCGTCAACAACTACCGCCCTGCCCCCCTAGACAAGTGGCAACACGCTAATAAAATAGAAATATATTTATTTATTTATTTATACATATAAGGTACAGTTTTAGAATACATATTATTATATTAATTCCTTAATTATTTAGATTCATAGATTGTAATAGGTATTCCAATTATTAGTGCACACAACATTAATAATTACTATTGACACTACAATGATTACAAATATTAACTAATTAAAAGATTATAAGACAAATTGTAATAAATAAATCAACTGTGAATTAATTAAAAAAGAATTCAAAAATAATGTCTTAAAAAAAATATAAAAAAACGACAATACTTAATAATAATTACTTGATTAAAACAAAATTATATAAAATTTATTTCACATACCATAACGTAATCCATATTAGGTAATACAATAAAAATCAAATAAAATCAATTATTAGAATCAAATAAAATAAAATAAAACGCCTTAAAAGTGGAGCAAAAGCATCGCCAACTGCGCCCCCCGACCTTCGGAGGGCGTACGTTCCGACAGCCTTCAAGGCCCTTTTCAAGGCCAAAGGCAAACCCCAGGGGTCGGTTTACTGGGTCGGTCTTACTACCTTTTAGAAACGGGACAAGGCCAGCCCCAGATCTTCCGAAAGGTTGAAACTGTGTACAGATTTTTTCCCCTGGGTCAACAAAAAAAATATCGTGCAGTCGCTAGTTAGGGCTGACAACCCTGAATCAGCTTCAGTCTCCATTTAGGTAGTGAATCGTGGAATATATCTATGGGATTGACATAAACGTTTTTTATACGTCATCGTTGACTTATTTCAATCTCGTACAATAATCATTATATTTGATTTCTTTTCTAAAATAGCCTTTTTCCACTTGTCTAAGGGGGCACTAATAACTCAAAATTCAATTTTTTTTTTTATTTAAGTTTAACTTTAACAAGTGTTTCATTAACGTCATTTCAAAGCCATGATACATATTATAGTCATAACCCTACGGTGGAGACCTAGTACCACATATTGTAACTGTACCGAGAAGAAACCGCAAAAAACTCGGCAAGGGCTGTTTCTTTCTCCGGTTAATTTATTTAATTTAATAATTCGGTTCCGGTTCGGTTTAAAATTATTGATACAATAATTTGACGGTATTGAACAGTATTTTCAAAACATATGAAGAGAATATTCATCGAATATAGTTACCGCACCGGGCGGCTAAGGCCTCTTCCTCACCGGTTCGCTACGCTTTCGTTTCGGTACCGCCTCTGCACCGAATCTGTACATATTGTTTACCGAACGCATGTAATCAATTGAGAGTTTTCAGACTGAGTCGTTTCAGTACAGATTTTTTACTGAGCGCATACGCCACGCTTACGCGCACCCCCGCGCCAGCTCCGCCGATCATCATCTGCTGAAGACGACACGTTGACGCGACTGTACAATATTGAATGAACAATACCGTACCGAAAACATCCAGATCCTGTCAGGAAATGTTTTTCAGCAGAAAATCTGTACAGATTCGGTGCAGAGGCGGCACCGAAACGAAAGCGTACCGAACCGGTTAGGAGGAGGCCTCAAGAGACCGCTGGCTCTACCCTCGACCGCTTAACCCTAGGACCGGCACAGTTCAATGTATTAAAAATGGTCGAATCGTTCAAATCAGCTCACCAACACACGATTGTGGACATTTTAAAGTCTTTTAAAAATTCGGATACGCGTATGTTATATAATTATCATAACCATAACCGCTGGCATCGACTAATCTGGTTATTTTAATTGTGAGTAGCTTTAATGCTATTATTAGGTATTACTTGTTTAAAAATCTGCTCTGCTGCAACTGCTATGTGTGCCAGACGTGCATAACGCCTTTTTGACAAAGTTGAGCAATTGCAACGGAATGCCAAATAATTTTATAGCAATTAACTGTGACTGTGACTGTGATGAAGCTTTGTTCATGCAATTTATTTATTTATTTTATTTATTTAAACTTTTGCAACATAAATATTACATGGCGGACTTAATGCCTGAGGCATTCTCTACCAGTCAACCATAGGGTGGTGCAGAGATAACATTGGTAGGTGCAATTATGATATATGATTGTAAGTAACTATGTAATACATACATAAATATTATTATATATACATAAACATACACAAAATACATAATTCTAATAGGACGTTATTGAGATGATTCTGCCATGGTTCCATCAAACAGGAGCTCACGGACTTTCTTTTTAAAAGCATCACGACTCGTAGCCATCCTGATTTCGAGAGGCAGCGCGTTCCACAGGAGAATTGATTGAATGTGAAAGGAAGAATGAACAAAACCAGATGTATGAGAGGGACAGAGAAGGAGAAGGTTATTTGAGGACCGGAGATTTTTACTATGAGAGGAGCAAAGGTACTGAAAATAGGGAGCAAGATAAGAAGGAGCATTTAAAGAGTTTAGAAGCGAAAACAGTGTGGTGAGGGCACTTAAAGTCTTCGTTGGCGAATAGGCAACCATTTCAGCTCCAACCTGAACTGCGAGATGTGGTCATATTTCTTCAGGTTGTAAATGAATCGGATACTGTTGTTGAGTAATTTACCTCAACATATCAAAATGTTTATATTGCGCCTGACACAACTTGTTTTTATTAAAACTGAATTCTGTCATCATATACTTATTACATCACGTGAAGCTGTAGATATAACTTACACCATAGGCATATTTTAGATAGGTACAGACGCCTACACATCAACCTATACAAAACTGTCAAATTTCTTCAATACATTTTCAACTTATATAAACAAAACAAAAAACATTTTAGAAATAGCTTGCCTACTTCTGAACTGATCTTTAGTATTTGTAAAAATATTATGATCAGAAGTTAATGACGGTAGTTGTTGACGTTGAATAGGCGCCTTTGGCTTTCAAAGTAAAAAGTAAATAGTGTTGAATAATTTCGGCAGGCTGGTTAGAACCACGATAGCTCAATTGGAAGAGCAACTGACCCGGTATGTCAGAAGGGTGCAGGTTCAACCCTGCTCGTGGAAATTTTTTCAACATTTGTGTTTTTGTAACATTTTCAACCATTTAGTTAAAGCATAAAGTTCAAAGTCTATTGAGGAAATTTGACAGTTTGTGGTATTTATTTATTATTTATAGGTAGACAGACAGATTACCATCAATACAATTTTAGTTAGTAAAGCTAATAAGTTGAGAGGGCTAGACAATAATCCAAAAGAGTGTACACAACATGATTGAAAAAAATATACTTAAAATTATTAAGTACTTAAACACTAATAGGTAGGTTGATGTGCAGGCGTGTGTGCCGCAAACACAAAATAAAAGCTGTTACTAAGTAGTTAACATAAGATAATTCTAATATTAGATAGGAATCCACAATATGGCGTATAATTACATGAAGACGGTGAAATAAAAAAAATGTTCGTAACGCAACGCGCGGTATCCCATACGAACTTCAAAGCTCTTTCGAACTACTAAGCCGATTATAATGAAACCACCGCGCCATCGAGCTCCTCTAGTGTAGCTCGAGTGTTAATAATAAATTACATAAATGATTTTTTTTATTCAGAATTTGAAGTTTTATAATTTTATTCAGAATTTATAGAGAAAAGAGAGGGCTCTTACTGGTTCCACAGATCAGCGGCAAGATACGTCAATGTCATGGTATGAGTTGAATGGTGAACATTTCAGTTGCATTATATAAAAATTTAAAAATGTCTGTTGTATATTTAGCGCCATCTGGCACCGACAAAGGGAAACTAATTATGTTACAATCAATTTAGACAATGTATCACTTATGAGTAGTTCCTATATTTTCCACAAACAGCGACAGTCTGCCAATATATAAGGGCCTACGCGCCCGCCACTCGTTCTCTTAAAGCCCGGTGAAGCTGAAAATGCCGCAGCGGCAATCAGCAATCTCTCTCAAAAAAAAAAAACCACTCGTTCTCTTTTCACGGCTGCAACAAGGTTGAGCATAATAAATGTACCTTATTAGGTACACTCGCCCAGCCCTCCTCACAATGTCCATTACGTTAAGTTAAGTTTTTAAATATTTTCCATTTCTTTTTCATTTCATTTCAATCCTATAAATATAATATAATATTAGCTATCCTCCGTGCTGTACGCTAAGCCGTTGGTCCTGGCCGCATTAATTTAATAGTCGTTAACAACCACCGCACCGCACTGGGGCGCGCGAAGTGGTTCATTCTTCCTATCCATTCATAGGAAAGGCTCGTGCCCCAGCAGTGGTTACCTTAAATGAACTGGTGATGATGATGTCAAATCGTTTTACTCCTGAGCTAAACAGTAGGACGCTTATAGACTAATTGATGATATAACCTTAATTCAACCTTATGCCTAGACACTATAAGACACAATACAGTTTTACTACATCTCTGTTCTCTTCTCAATTGACGTACAAAGAAGTATTCATTCAACAATAGTATGATTGGTCCACTTCCGAAAGTATTTTATTGAGTGTCAAGTGCTAGTTTTATTTGACATTCGATCGTGATAACGATGTATGGCATTGAAGCAGCGCCTCCCCCTGGCAAACTGGGAGAATTACAATTTTGCCGTTGAATTTAAATTAAAATTTCATTTTTATGTAACATGCGCACTATTGAGTTAAAGTTCAAAGTAACAGTGGTCAGGTATCGTTCATAAATAACAGTGACTTCTTACAGTTGTGGATGTTTTGCATGTCAATTATGTGTTTCTATAGAGAATAAAATTTAAAAATTTAGGTTTTTTTACTCGATAAATGTTTTAGACACTAAATATAATAAATAATATATTGTTGGCATAAAAACAACATAAATGATAATGGATGGCCACAGTGGAAGTATATATGAGAAATGTGGTAAGAAAATCATTTATACTAAACTATACATTTAGTCAACGACAAGTAACTTCAATTAAACTATTGGCGTTTTTTTTCCTTTATCATCTTTTTGATGTAGGTATTGTGTATTTATCTTTTATAATCGATGTTGTCATTTTGTTGTGTTCGGTCTACAACAGTAAATCACACAGCTGGACAAACGCCTCCATCATTGAAGTCAAGTCATCATCATCAGCCTATACTAGTCCACTGCTGGGCATAGGCCTCTCCAAGTGCACGCCACGGAGCACGATCTGCGGCTACTTATCATTAAATCATCATTAAGCCATCAAATGAAAGCCAAAAAATGAAAAATACTCACGGCATATGGCTGACACGCTCTGGATGATGACTGCAGATATTTTCATTTTTTCCTTCATTTTAAAAAATATAATTTAACTATTTGTGATGTGTGTTATTTTATCTTAATAACTATATACAGCTTTCTTTTGTAGTCTATTTAAATTCTTGTTACAAAATATGTATAACGAAGTGAAAAGATGCACCGGCGAATCAGGATAAAACATTAAAAATTATTTTAAAATTATATACTTAAACATAAATGGTTGCCAAAAAAAAAATAATCAAATTAAATTTAAAATAATGTGATGCCTTGTTCGTAGGTACAATTTACATTAATTTACCGTCCAAATCCCGTTTCAATATTTTTTCTCGATTCGCCCCTACATCTGTGTTCAACTCTAATAAACGAAAAATATTTTAATTTGAATTTATATTAAAATTTCGTGAATTCATACGCGTTTTAATTTAATAACTTTATCCTGACGTGCGAGACTTTAAAAAGGTTAAAAAATGTAAATTCGTCAAACGTAAGCGTTAAAAACTGTTAAAAAAGTTTTTTTTTTTTCTTGAAAAAAGAAACACACTACATTTTTTTATCTATGCCCACACTCGACGTGCTATATTAACTATTCGCGACTAAAGCTCGAACGCTCACCATATTGCTCTCAATAAAACTTAATCAGATAATACGCCGAGATTAGTTCATCGCAAATGTAATGATGTTTATAGACACATAGAGGTTTTATTCTAACAACCTCGTTAACTCCTTGTATTCAGTAACACATTCGCGTTGTCAACCTCGACGTTTTACAGAATCACCACTGCTTTCGTTTTCGGAAGGCACGTAAAGCCGCCACCGCACCGCACGAGCCCGCGTGATGGTCTACCTATGGCCGTTTTCCTTGTTGTGGAAGGCTCGTGCCTCAGCAGTTAGGACGAAAAATGAACTGATGATGGTGATAATAGAGGCACACCTGTGCTCGGGAAGACGCTGATTGATACATAACGCGCCCGGTCTGCGAGTGCGAGTACTGGTATAGCATATATTACACAGTCAGGTCATAAATTCTGTCACATGTTTATTATAAAATAATTGAGACAAGTTTATTCATAATGTAACCATTTATATACCAAAATGAACTTAACAAAACATAGATTCTTATGACAAAAAAGTTTATTCAAAATGACCTCCGTGATTTTGAATACATTCCTTCAATCTGCGCGGCCAGTCGTCTATCGCAGCACGAACGAGGTCCATGTCAATATCGGTGGCTGCCTTAATTAAGGATGTCTTGAGTGACTCCAAATTGGGATGAGGCTTTGAGCACGCCTATTCCTCCAAGTGTTGCCATATCTTGTAATCTAACGGACTCAAATCTGGACTGGAGGAGGGCCAGTCTTCGTGCCGAATGAAGTCGATTTCACGCGCCGCCAGCCAGTCTTGTGTGCTCTTCGCTCTATGAGCTGGCGCCGAATCTTGTTGGAATACCCAGTGCCTGTTATTGAACATAGTATGAGAAACAGGTTCCACAAGGTTCGTCAAGACTGTATTTTGATACACAACTGCATTCGTTTTTACACCTTTCTCACAAAAATGTACCTCTGTTAAGCCCCAATAAGAAACTCCCAACCATACCATGAGCGAGGATGGAAAATGACCTCGTTGGACACGCGGAATACGGTTGCTCGCTTCTTCACTACTGTGTGCATATACTTTATCATTTTGTTTGTTGTAGCTCTCTTCTACGGAAAAAATTTTTTCATCCGAAAAAAGAATTTCCCGATATTTTTTTCCCGCGTACCGCTTCAACAAAGCGCGGCATCTCTTCAGTCTCAGGTCCATTAGACGAGCATTCAAACGATGTCCTGTTTTTCTTCGATATGCCCGAAGCCCTAAGTCTTCATTTAACACCCTTTTCACCGTGGTTCTGCTTAACCCCATCTGAAGGGCCAACAGTTTCTACTAACGTTTGGGATTTCTTTGAATTCGCGCCTTTACAGCTTTTATCACTGCTGGAGTCCTAACAGACCGAGGGCGACCACTTCTTGACCTGTGTCATCTATACTAGAGTCTTCATTGTATCGTTTGATGGTACGATAAACTAATCTATTGGTTAAATTCAAATTTTTCAGTATGTCAAAAATTTAAATTGGCGCGTAACCGCAACGATGCAACCCAATAACTGCAACACGGTCTTCTTTAAGCGTCCACTCCATATTTAAAAATGAGTAAAATTCTAAAAAGTATACATTTTTATTTTCATGAACAATTCGAAATTCGAATTCAATAAACTTTTTTGTGGCCAGCATTCTAAAAGAAAAGTTTTTACAGTGTGACAATACTTATGACCTGACTGTGTATACTTTTTTATTGTATATACTCTGTACATTTTTAAAAGATTCCAAATATAAAAACAGTTGCCGATAAAGACGTGTATCATTAACACTGTTGTCAGAGTTGTGAAAAATAGTAAAAACCCACATAATTATGCCTGTTATGACCCGAAACCGGTCGGGATACTGTAGGCCCATCAAAAAAATTGCTTTACTGATCTAACTCAATGTAATATAATGGGTGTCCACACCGCCGGGGGCCATGATCAGCCTTTTTATATATATTATACTTTTTTTGCCGAAAAAGACGTGTATTATTAACAACTAGCGTCTTAAGAGAGTCGCCTCTTGAACATATATAGTCCACTCCCCATTTTCCAGATAGGAAACTGGAGCTCAAACGCGCTTACTTCTCGTTGTATGAAGAGCATAACGGTTTCCATTGGTGAGTCGTCAACTCTAAAGTCGGCTATCAAAGTTCTCTTACACATTTAAACGCTGGTGGCTATGTGAAGCTCTTTCTCCGACTCTCTAGGTGAAAGGAAGGCATTGTTTATGATGGTCCCGGATCGTACATGGCGGTGCGGAGGTGAAATGCAGAATACCCTACTTCTCCTATGAGAGGGTCGGAGGGGAGAATCCCATATAACCATATGCGTCTTAAACTCAATTCCTCCTTAATTAAAAAGGATAAAAATACCCTTATTTCTGAGAGAGTTAGCTGATTGCTTCAGACGGCATTTTCCAGCTACACGGGGCATTTTTAGGGGGGGCGATAAACTTAAAGGGTTCCTCAAGCCGTGTGAAACGAATTACCGTCAAAGGTTTTCTGGAGGGAACGGTATCACGCATTAGTGCGTGTCCCCGTGCTATAAATTCAAATTCAAATTAAAAAATCATTTATTCAGTTTAGGCTACAAGTAGCTCTTGTGAATGTCACTATGCCATCGGTTCGTAAGTCTACTCTGGGCGGGATGATCTTGTACTGAGAAGAACCGGCAAGAAACTCTGCAAGTGTCCAGCTCTTTTCTCCCTTACAGCGTCTAAAATATTGGAAAATGCTGTATTATAGCAAGACACTTTCCATCACAAATAAACACAAAAAAATATTTTTTACTTTTTATTTTCAAGTGCTAATTTCTGCACTGAAGCTAAATTAAATATTTATAAAATTTTATAAAATACAGTAAAAAAATTAAACGCCCAGCCGACCCATCCCGGCTGGGTTTTTAATTTTGTTTTTTTACATGCTGTCTTCTATATTTTTTTGTATTTATAAACTTTTATAAAATACAGTGAAAAAACTAAACGCCCACCCGACCCAGCCAAAAATCTAAGTAAACAAATTTACCTCAGGTAAAAGTTTCAATTTCCACAAAGTCATACAGTACCACTACAGTACTCTAATAAAAGTAAAAAATTGATTGACTAGATTCTCCGAGCGATGCGGATCGGATCGGGGAGCGGAACAACCCGAGAGCGCCTCTAAAGGCTCGGACCTCGGCTCGGGTTGATCGGGCCGTGGAGGGTAAAAAAAATACCCACTACAACTCCCGCACTTCCCCTCACGTGCAGCCAGGATAATCCTGGACTACATATGCAACTACCGAAGTTTCACCATTGGCGGCATTAGAAACGCATCGGCTTTGTTCGGATAGCTAGCAGGCAAGTTCAAAGAATTTACAAATCGTGTAAAAGTGACGGTGTAACAACTAGTTATATTATTTATATAATAATTATTGACAGATCTTATTTTATTTTCTTTTTACATTATGGAAGAATCGATGGAAGATATTTATTGATTAACGATCATCATATTTACTAAATATTTACAATGTTAATTAAACTACTTAAAACTAAACTGTCTAATACAATTATTTATAAATTGCCTCGATGGATAGCGAGGCTCATTCGCTGTCCCACCCAAGTTAGCGCTGGGGTCCCGCGTGGTCTCTGCTGATTTAATTGATATTTCTTTAAAAAGTTTGTGAGTGGCCGGGCCCCATGTCTTTACCCCAAACGGCTCAAACATGAGATCCCCAGTCAGATTCTAATTGTATGTAATTAATATTAAAACATACACAGACACGTAACTCTTGCAACGTGGCAGGAAAATGATAAGGCTTTGAACAAACACAATTAATCGCTTAACACAATATAATAAACTCAAACAGTAATTCTTTAAGATCACTCCCAATTTAAAGCTGCAGCCTTTTAAGGTGTCGTCAAGATAAACGGCTATTTTGGTTAGTTTTATTATACCACACAGCCTATTTGTACGTTACTTTTAACATTTACTGTTTACGTAAAAAGAAACCGTATATTTTGTTGCATTTTATTGCATAGCAAGAAAATAGCATAGCATCCTAAAATTACAAGTAGCAACATCGTCATCACTCATTCAACACTTTTATGTTCTCATTGCTGGGGCACGAGCCTTATACCCCTTTTTGGGAGGATGTGAGAGTATAATATAATATGTATGTATGTAAATTGGTTGCTACCAGTATGTAGTAGGTACTATTAGTTATTCTGTGCCAGTACTCAGTGTACACTGTAACCTAATAAAACGCTGGTTATCTAAAATCATAGTACCTTCCTTCACTACCCTCAGCTCCCTCATTACCTACGTTCCCGTTTTACTCATTTACCCGCCACTTCCAGCCCCAAACGGTCTTGTGACACAAGAACCCTTCTCTATCCATAATTCTATTTCCATAATTCTTTTACCGTATATGCAGCCAGATTGTGGAATAGACTGCCCGCCAGCATTCGTGAGAGCCCATCAGTAGCAACTTTTAAACACAAATTGAAAGAGCTCTCTAATTGGTCCCGCAGACTTTCTTTTCCAACTACAGCTTGGGTTGGCTGGAAGAGATCTCTTTTAGAGATAAGCTCACCCTTGTATATGTTTTTTATAATGTAATTTATTTTGTAATTTCTATGTACAATGAAGAATTTATAAATGTACTTATAGACTAATATTTTTCTATAGTTACTCGAAAGTAAAAGAATGGTGGTTTATAAGGTAGGTACCTATTATTATTTATGGTGTTACAATATAGTATTGTATTGACGAGCTCGTTGTCGCAGTAATGCGCTCGGTCAGCGATTGCTGAAGCTATGCAACTTAGCTAACAACAATGGCTGCACGTGCCTTACAAAATACGGAGAGCTCGTGGTATTTTAATATGGCCGCCCATCCTAAAATCCGACATTGCAAAAGATACTTAACTTGCGCGCCCGAAACCCGAAGACGCATGAAAAATCGTTGAACAAACCAAAAGTTTTTTTACAACAATGGAAAGTTGTTTTATGAATTTGTCAAAATAAAGATTTTATTAATTATTTTTTATAACATAGTAGACTAGATATATAATAAACATCGTCATGCCAATAAAAAATATGATACTTTAACGCTCACACAAATAATATACTCCAAGTATCTTGCGTGTTCATTTATTTATAATGTTTGACAAGAATAAACAATTTACGTAAGGTAAACGCACCAATAGCAATCTTGTTTTGTTAACTTTGTCATTGATCAAAGAGAATACAAAGTCTATAATAGTAGTTATAAATAAATGCTTACGTCATTACACAATGTTAATGATATATAAGCTTGTCGCGAGATTTAATTGCTCGTATTTACTTAGATTGAAAATTGTAATAGTTAAAATCAATCACATCAAGTTATTTAATTTACTTTTTTTATCTACACAAGTAAACCTCGCGACAAGCTTTTATATCATATAAATTGTGTTAATGACGTTATAAGTTGATAGTAAAAGTTTTAAAGTAAAAGTTTATTATTTTCTTGTTAGCGCATTTAAATAAAAGCGTGTCTTTTAAAAAGACTTTTTTACTTTTATTTTATTTTTTACTTTTTAGTTATCGCGTTTCAGAAACTTAGTGCACCATATTGGATTTAGAGTGACGTCACTTTATTTTTCGAGTTATTCTCTGTAAGCCCTTTCATTTGATACCCATACACCAATATTGTAGGAATGCATTAAAAATAATTAGTCCGCCATCTTGGGTGTGCCGCCATGTTGGATTTTAAATGACGACACACAGTTATACATTGTCATCCAAACTGAACGTGTATACAAAATTTCAGCTCAATCGGTTGAAGATATCTGCTTCAAAATTGAGTTGCAAGATTCCACCCGAACAAACATGCAATAAAAGCTTGTATTATGATTTGCAGGAATGATCTTATTTTTAGTCGCTTTATTTTTTTCCTTACCTTAAACTTCTTAAATAGCTTACTTTTCGAATCGGTTTTTTATTAATAAAGGATTCTAATTTTCTTCCCTTCGACATTTCCGTTCCCTTCCTTTTTTTGACTTTATTTTCCATGGATATTGCTAACAGTCTCTTCGCCTCTTTCAGTATATTTTTTATCAGTCTCTCTAGATATCTTACCAGTAGGCTTACTCTTGAACGCAAACTCAATCCCAATACAATTCCAATGCGATTAATATGTATCGATATTGGGATAAGTTTCACAATTTTGGAACGCCCCATCTCGATAATATTTTCGTTGACTCAATTTCCACGCAGTTGTCGAGATGGAGCGTTCTGAAATTGCGAATTTATCCCATTTTCGATAAATATTAATCGCATTGGAATTGTATTGAGATTGAGTTTGCGTTCAAGAGTAAGCCTACAGTCGTTTCTGGTACGCTTACCCTGCTTTATCATATTCTAAGTTTATAACAGCATCAATAAATAAAATGACAATTATGGCGCATCACTTCTACCGCAGTCGCGACAACATTGTTACAAACTTTCCAGTAATATTTCCATATTACTACTAATAATAGGTTTCTACTAATTTAGGAGTGGTGAAGTGAAATAACAATATGGAGAGTGAAAAGTTGAAGCCAGTGGCACTAGGAATACAATGTTTGGCCACAATATGCAGTTAGTGAATTGGAAATTAATAACCCCCTTATTCATAAAAACTATTTGAGCATTATTTAGTTAAATATTGTTTTGTCAACGTCACACAAACGTCATTTTGAATTTGAGAAAAAGAGACAAAACAATGTTTAACTAAATAATGCTGAAATAGTTTTTATGAATAAGGGGGTTATAACTTAACCCTCTTACAAGTTGACTGAGTAATCTTGAAATAGTTGTTGAGTGTTTTGTATCTAGTGTATAAGTTTTGTTTACTATCCGTAGTCATTCGGAGGGTTAAAACTTTGCAATACTCGTTAACGTGATCGAATGGCGAATGAAACTCGAACTTGCCACCCTGTTCGAACAAACGTAATGGTTTTATGGAACTCCTACGTCCCCAAGATGGTACGGAGAGGTTTACCCACTAAAACGTAGGGTGGATCAAATCCAATACGCTAGAGTAAAGTAGTGAACTGCCATGAATAAAAATGTATTAGCGTTTATTTTCAATATTATTTGGTCCGTTATTTACACGACAATGTATTTGACGTGGGCTACTATACTATTATTCTATATCATCTACAATAGTGTTTGAATTGCCTGATTTTGGCATTTGGACTACAGGATGAACTATGAAGGTTAGAAGGAAGAATTATAACATAGCAAAATGGAAAACAACGCCTTTTAATGGAGTTTAACGGAAATTATTATTATTAGTACTGGTATAATGTAGTTGTTATCTAAGGTATATAAGGTCTAATGGATAAGACCACTAGGTCCCGGGATCGATTCCCAGCGGGGGGTACATGTTTGTGTACTCCGTTTGGTTGGTAGGGTATGTTATTCTGCCTGGCTAGCTACCACCATCTTACCTATCTAAATATGTCTCCATAACATCAATGTTTGTAGCATTGTTGTGTTCCGGCAGCTAGAGATAAGATAGCCAGTGCCTCACTAGTTGAGGTTCCCACCATTGGCCTTACCATCATCAGGTGAGATCAAGGCACTGTGCTTACCGGTAAAATATAAAATTAAAAAAAATTAAAAAAGATTTATTTGGCATACTTTTGTACAAACCTGCGCCTGGACCCACCACAAACGGTCAAAGGAGATTGGCGAACTGGGTATCATGTGAATTATTGTGAATTTTAAACGTACTGAAAGCGAACTATATGCAATATGTAGGGCAAAATACTAATAATATTTTTCAAGACAAAATGTTCTGATAGCTGTTGGGAGTACTAAATAAACCGTAAAAAATAATTTCTATTCAATCGTGAACAATTTAGTTGCAGAAACAAAACGCACATCCACCATAGTAAAGCCTATGTTGCCATACTCAGCAAACATCGATGTTGATTATCGATCATAGATATCATCAATATTTTACCAATTGTCTATTTTGAATAATGGTAAGAATTAAAGATTGAAGAATGTCTTCACAAAACATATTCCCAACATTATGTTGCACAGTGTCAAAAATAGACATCTATCACAGGAATAGATGACCTAAGTATGTTCTTATGCCTGTTATGATATCGATTTTTGTTATCGATTATTTTCTTTCATGTATTGGCAACACACACTTTAAAAAAAATGTATTCTGAATTCGATTACCACCCCATAATACAAGTGCTTTAGCAGCTAGCCTAGGATCAGAGGATTTATTAGCAAACATCATTTTGTCTAATTATATCTTTGTTTCGGTAATAATTGCGGTTACTAGTTTAGAAAAAAACCTTGAAAGGTTGAAGATTAGTACTTACTGTGAACCAAATATTCCATAATTGAGTACCTACCTAACCTACCTAGGTTAGGTAGGTACTCAATTACCTAACCTACCTATACCCGGTAAATCGGAGTATTTGTCGGTTACGAAGTGTATCGATCTCCAAAGAAGACGAGCCTTAGGTACAATAATAATCAGGAGGAGACAACTTTGCCAATTATTTTGTCATTGTCATTTTCATAATTTAAACCGTAAAGGTACTTTACATACAACTTACAAACGTCAGTAATGAATTCGGATAATGTTTAACTACAGGAATGTTGTATTCCGGCATTAAAAGATGAGATGCCTGTTCCTAATTGTTGAGGCTAGGTGAAGATTCTTATCATCATTTAACATTAGGCAAGATGAAGATCAAGTTATTTCCCGTTATGTATAAAAATAATTTTTCATTCGTTAGTGGAATAAGCGCCGTAGCAAAATGGCGTCCGTCCCGACGAAGGTTATGATTTTGAGGTTAGATATTGGAGTTCACATTTTATTCCCAACTTTAAAGTAAATGCTATGATTACATTTTTTATTACTTTATATTAAAGCAATAAAATCCACATATTTATTTAACGGTACGCTAAGCCTATATGCGATACTGAAATTACATGGGCGACTGCCAATCTCCTTTCCTCAATGGACTTTGAACTTTATTTATATTATTCGCGAAGACTACAGTAAAAAAAAAAGTAAAAAAAAAGTATCCTTTATGCTGGTCCGGGTCATGGTCTGTATATGAGAAAAGTTTCATTAACACGTTGACTGCCGCAAAACCAGACACAATAAAAAATTTATTGTTTGTCGGTCACCGGTGACCACTACGGCGATTAAAGTCTTAAAATCCATTCAGTAGTATTTACGTGAAAGAGTAACAAACATCCATCCATACTTACAAACTTTCGCGTTTATAATTTATTTATTTATTTAGACACACCAACAGAACAGACATTATAATACACTTTAATTAAAGTTTACAAAAACATAGCATATATGTGCTCCAATTACAGACGCGTACAACATTGACAAATTATAAAACTAAACTAAAAATTAAATATTAAAAAGACACGTTTGAATAAAATAATTAAAATATTGACAAAATTTAAACATTAATAAAAACAAAATATAAATTCATGATTTAATTATTAGAATGCTTAAAATATATGAAATGAAATTAATTCATAAATACATAGGTAGCTAAATTATTAATAAAATAAAATTATAAAAAACACAATAATAAATAATAAAATTCTCTACTTGGTAAATGATTCCAGCACCTTCCTTCTGAATACTGACAATGAATCGCCAAAGATGTCAATATCATCACTATTACTGTTCGCGAAGTTGTATTCTTGGCATATTCTAACTGAAGGGGAACACGAACCAAGATTGGTTCTAACAAGAGGAGTGTGAAATATCCTTTTAATTGGCTTCCGAGGAATTCTGGATGGCACAGATAGAGAGATGCGGTCGACAACATCACAACAGTTCACCCGATTATTGACAACCTTATAAAGAAACAGCAAATCATGCAATATTCTTCGATCCCTTAGCGAATTAAGTTCAAAGAATAATATTATAGTAGGATGGCGTATGGTTGAACATTTATTGAAGAAATTTGACATGTTTGAAAAAGCTGATGTGCAACGGGCCGTACCCAACGTTTCGACCGATTTGCTTCGGCCGTGGTCACGGGCTGTCATCAAAGTGTATAAGAGCAAAGCGGTGGTCCTGATGGCATCTAAGTAACGATGTAGGTTGAAATGAAACAACTTTTACGGATTTTACGGAGGGAGAGTCTCCCTGTGACTGCGGACCCTGCAAAGGGTTTGAAACGTCAAGATAATTAACATTAATTATAACTAATGTGTATAATAAACGCGAGTAGATCCGTAAAAGTTGTTTCATTTCAATGTGTAGTGTTCGCGTAAACTTTAGAATACAATCAACGATGTAGGTACTAGGTCTCTGGCCACTAGACCGTATGTAGATACGCACAAATCACGGGAAGTAGCACGACACGGACTATTGTGTTCGTTTTGCGTTCCCTAAAATATGATTCATATTTTATGTCATACTCGTGAACGGGTGCCGCCTGTGGAGGCCGGTCTGCTCTCGCCCTACCTACTTAGCTTATTTTTTTTATTATTAACTATAGTTTAACTTTGTTTTTCTTAGACAGTTTTTGACTATTATCAGTACTGTGTGACATTGTGAAATTGTAAACTGGTAACTGATGTATATTTGCTAACTTAGATTTTTTTTTTTCTCTTTTTTTTTTTTAAACATGTGTCGGTAAATTTTACATTTTGTGTTTTTATTTGATCGAAAGTGTTCTTTTTATCATAGGGCATTTTCCAATACTTTGACGCTGTAAGGGAGAAAAGAAATGCCCTTGCTGAGTTTCTTGCCGGTAGGTACTTCTCAGTATCAGGCCTCCCGCCCAGAGTTGACTTACGAACTGATGGCATAATGACGTTCGTAAAAGCTATTTGAATTTGTGCTGAATAAATGATTTTGAATTTTAAATTGTATGCCCACTACAACGTATCAACAGCGTATTATACCTGTGAATAACGGGTTTAATGACCGTATCATCCGCGTATCATCCGCTTGTCATATCCGTATAGTCCCGTTCTCTCAGATGCGTGCGTAAAAATGTATCAGGCAAAAAATATTCTTTGTATTGAGAAGCATGAGACTATTAGTCTAGACTAGTCTAGACCAGACTATTGGAGAAGTACGAATATTTTGCCGGTATCGGTGACGGAACGGTCTAGTGGGCACAGTCCCATACTTCTCAACGTCACGAACGTCATTATGCCATCGGTTCGTAAGTCTATTCTGGGCGGGAGACCTTGTACTGAGAAAAACCGACAAGAAACTCACCAAGGGCATTTCTTTTCTCCCTTACAGCGTCAACATATTGGAAAATGCCCTATCATAAAAGGACACTTTCCATCACAAATACAAACACAAAATATATAGGACACTATATATTTTGTGTTTGTATTTGTGATGGAAAAAAGAGAAAAAAAAAATTTTTTTCTGGCACGTTCCTTGCACGGTCAATGTCTAAAATGGACCTTTACGTCTTATGCACTTCACTCTTATTAACATTTGGTATGTTTCTCCTCTAGTCTCATTCCTTGCCAGCCAAACCGGCTTCGTATGCGCCTGGCCCTCCTATACCACGGAGAACTTCATGTCGAACGCCACCGTCCTCAGTAGACCCATGAGCTCTTTGGACATCTCCCTACTTGGAGGTCTGCCTAACGTGGGCGGGCTGGTCGCCACACCCTTCTGTGGGTATGCTTTCAACAAGCTTGGGAGGAAATACGCTACGATCATGTTTGGACTGCCGTATTTGGTAAGATTGTTCTTCATCATTAACTAAGTAGAAGTTAATATGGGTGTTGATGTAAAGAGGGGTAAAGGGAGAGACTGTACAGGTGACGCCTGACAGAGGAGAGTGGAAGAAACCGCCTCTGTGGTCTAGTGGTTAAGACTACCGATTTAGACCCAGAGGTCCCGGTTCAGATTCCCAGCGGGGTGTACATGTTTGTGTACTCGGTTTGGTTGGTGGTAGGGCTTGTTTGTCCGCCGGGCTAGCTGCTATCATCTTACCTCAATATGTCGCTATAACATCAATGTCATCGGCAGCTAGAGATAAAATAGCCAGTGCCCCAGTAGTTTTTTTTTATATTAACGAGTAAGCACAGTGCCTTGATCTCACCTGATCTTAAGTGATGATAAGGCCAATGATGGAAGCGCACTTCACCCGGGATTCTCAACTAGTGAGGCACTGGCTATCTTATCTTAGTAGTTGAGGATTCCGGGTAAAGTGCGCTTCCACCTTCGGCCTTATCATCATTTAACATCAGGTGAGATGTAGGCTAAGTGCTTCTCCGTAAGATAAAAAGAAAACAGACATTTTGCGCCAACCGCAAGTAACATGGGACCAGGGCAGGAAGAAGAAGTTATTCATCATTAGGTTTGAAGTTTATTCTCATAAAAGATAATGCAATCACTTCTACATGAGAACATAAACTGTTTAATACATTCAACTTAAAATATAGTCGTTCTTAATTAAAAAAAATATACTGCTTTAAGCCTATCTACATAGTGAATTCTTGTTTCATTCAGCTATCCCTATTCGATCTTCGGATCGTATAGGGATAGCATCATATAGGGCACGGGGACACGCACTAGTGCGTGATACCGTTCTCTCTAGAAAACCACCGAAGGTGCTACGTTTCACACAGCTTGAGGAACCCTTTAAGTTTCTCGCCACCCCTAAAAATCCCGGTGAAGCTGAAAATGCAGTCTGAGGCAAATAGCAAATTCTCTCCATAAAAAAATCTGTTATGCGTCCTGAATAAACTGTACAAGTATCGTTAAAATGCACTAAATGAATTAACATTATTTATGTTTGAGGGTTCTTTTATGAACCAGTGGTTTAACTATTACACTACAGTAACCAGTTAAAATATCATTAGCAATTTAGCAATTACAAAAAAAGCGGAAAGCACCTGACCCGGTATGTCAGAAGGGTGCCGGTTCAAATCTTGCTCGTAGAAATTTTTTCAACATTTGTGTTTTTGTAATTTGCTTCGCAACAAAGTTTGCGTTAAAATTATATAAACAAAACAAAAACATTTTATACCATTAGCAAGTTTAACATTTGTAGCAGCCTTTACATTTTCATTGTATTTTAATACGAGAATATAATAAATTATTCACATATAAACTCCTCATACACAATCTATTTTCCCTTTTCTAAACACTTTAATGTAGTTTTAACGCATTTTTGTTTTCTTTTTCCAGGCATCCTGGGTCATAATCTCACTTACGGGAAACGTCACTATGATCCTCATAGCTATGACAATAGGAGGTATTGGCATCGCAGGCCAAAACATCTCCCTCATATTCATATCAGAGATATCTCACGACTCCATCCGAGGAGGTCTGACAGCTTGCTCAGCATCAGGCTACTTCTTGGGTATACTGATCTCGTATATCTTGGGAGGTTACCTGACATACTACCAAGTTGTGTATACGCATTTGACACTGTCAATAGTGTGTATAGTAACACTGTTTCTGTTGAAAGAATCTCCTGTATATTTGGTGCTGGTGGGAAAAGAAGAGGTGAGTTTCATATATTACATCACCAGCTCACCTTATGTCCTCACTTCTGGAGATTCAGTGCAGTGTGGTGGATGGTAACGACTGTTAATGCACCGGGACTAACGGCAAACGATCACCCATCCGAAGACCTTTGCAAAAGTTACTTAACTTCTGCAATTGCGCTGATTAATAACACTGCACCTTCATCCATTAACGTATCTGAAGAAAAGTCCAGAATCTCTCACTGGCTGAATCATCAACATCTAGTCTGAGTAAAGTCTTGGACTTAAAAGCTAAAATTTATTGTATAATTGCAGGAAGCAGCAAAGTCAATAGCTTTCTACAATCAGGTGGACGTCACATCAAAAACAGTTGAAGTTACAATCAGGAAGATAAGACTGCAGCTGGATCCCAGGCTAGAGAAGATGCTGGAGGTTCAGAACGGTAATATATAGTCATTGTTATCTGTTAACTAATGACCTCGGTGGATACCCAGTTTCGATTCCCAGGTCGGGCAAAGTGTGTTTCGGATTTATTCGACGCATAGTGCGGGTTTGTGATCACCAGCCCGCATTTGGCAAGCGTGGTGATTAAGCCAATACCCATCAATTGTATTGATGACTTGAATTCAATGATGGAAGATTTTGCCCAGCGGTGGGACAGTTATAGGCTATTTACTTTACTACTAACTAATAACCGTAAAAGTTAGTAAAAGTGAATTAAAGAAACAAAAATTTATAATGAAGTAAGCTCATTACTGACAATGAGCTTACTTCAAGCCATGATTTTCACGAGATTATAATGAATCATGTCTACCGGCGAGATAATTCGACGATGTAGCTTGGACAGTGGGTTGCACACGGCCCAGACTAGCATAGGATCGCGGCCTTTGACCAGCAGTCTGTTGAGAAGGGCTGCTCACAATCATGATGATGATGATGCTATAACAATTTTTATTTTTTAATGTTGAGATTTTTTTTTTATTATTGTTATTTTTTTTTTTTGTTTTATTTTTATTTTAATTTGACACTTTGATTTATTACAAAAACACAAATGTTGAAAAAATTTCCACGAGCAGGATTTGAACCTGCACCCTTCTGACATACCGGGTCAGGTGCTCTTCCAATTGAGCTATCGTGGTTCTAACCGGCTCGCCGAAATTATTCAACACTATTTACTTTTTTACTTTGAAAGCCAAAGGCGCCAATTCAATGTCAACAACAGACTACCTTCATTAACATCTGATCATAATATTTTTACAAATACTAAAGATCAGTTAAGAAAATTTTGTTGCGAAACAAATTACAAAAACACAAATGTTGATAAAATGTATGTCAGAAGGGTGCAGGTTCAAATCCTGCTCGTGGAAATTTTTTCAACATTTGTGTTTTTGTAATTTGTTTCGCAACAAAATTTGCGTTAAAATGATATAAACAAAAACAAAAACATTTTACTTTGATTTATATTAATTTTATTAATTTTTAGTTTGACATTCAATTTTATGATTTTTTTTCTATTTTAATTTATTTCCAATTAATTTTCTTTGAATTATGTATAATTTGCACATCCAATGAGGGTAAGATGTGAAAGGACCTGTACCATTTATACATCTTTTTATTGTACTCACATAACGCAATTATAGAATCTGAATCTTGATCTGGATCTGATCTGGTTCGGTTTGCATTCATCTATCAAGAAGACCCCAGGCAGTAAACACGAAAGATAAATAAATAATTTAATATTTTATATATTTTTTAATATATAATATATTAAAAAAACATAAATAGGCGTATTGTTTTCTAAAGTTTACGCGAACACTGCACATTGAAATGAAACAACTTTTACGGATCTACTCGCGTTTATTTTACACATTAGTTTTAATTCATGTTTATCCTGACGTTTCGAACCCTTTGCAGGGTCCATGGTCACAGGGAGACTGAGGTGTTGGTCGTCTCACAATTAGTTAGTAGCTTGTATAAACTCATTTAAATTTAATCAGATGCGTTCCGTTTTACGCAGAAAGAGCTTACAGTCTCTAACCTAGTTATCTTTTGGTCTGGCAGTATGGTGTTGGGGCTGGGATTTAATATTTTGTATGATGGGATCCTAGGCTGGAGAAAGATTCCAACCATCTTCTCTATTAAAATTAGGATGTTTCTTAATTTCAATAGCCTCGCGTATCATCCTAGGGATGAATCGTTGTTCTCTAGCGATAAACACGCCTCTCTAGCTACCGTACCATCTAAGTCTATTGCCCTTCCAATAATGTTAGTAGCAATTACTGTGTTAGAGATATGATAGCCAGTTCTTCATTGGTTGAAGATTGGTTGAATGCAAGAAGTCTACGCTGACCCATGCTTACACTGGCGTTTTTTTTTTGGAGAGAGTTTACTGATTGCCTCAAACGGCATTTTCAGCTTCACCGGGCTTGCTTGGGGGCGGCGAGTAACTTAAAGGGTTCCTACAGCAGTGTGAAACGAATCTCCTTCGGAGGTGTTCTAGAGGGAACCGCATCACGCACTAGTGCGTATCCCCGTGCCCTACTAGATTCTCCGAGGGGTTCGGATCGGATCGGGGTTAACACTGGCGTATTAACTTTACGAATGGGAAATATGACTTTTAATAATATTACAAAAACACAAATGTTGAAACATGTATCGCAACAAAATTTGCGTTAAAATTATATAAACAAAAAAAACATTTTAATAATGTGTTATTTCCTTCATTAATCTACAAAAAGAGATATTTTTTTTTACGCTGCTCAATAGAAATTGTCAGTTTTGTTTACTTGAAGATTGCAAGTCATTCCCGATAACGCAACTTGTGTGTGTTAACTTATTTCTAATGTACATAATATAATATTATGTCTAGTTTAGTGATATTCCTGACTGCATTGATAAGAGGAACTGTATAGCTCCCATTGTAAATATATTCTGGAATAGTAGGAGGTTATCTCGTCAATGTCAGGACTCAGATGTGTGACTTATCGATATTGCCACAGTGGACAGTTATAATCGTTTTCGAATAGACATCTGATAGTAAGTAGGCGGTGGTAGGGTACAGGACCTAAACATTAGGTGGAAGTCGAACTAGCGACCTTTTGCAATGCGGGCGACGACGACGTCCCCGCCCGATCATCATAGTGGTTACAGAATACACTGAACATGCACACTCGCTTAGGCCTAGATACCGTACTCGAAGAACAAGGGTGCGACGACCTGGTTCACACACGCTCTATACCAGGTAAAGACATGTCCTTGGGCGCTTTTCCCCACCCCCACGACCCGGACAACCCGAGCCGAGCTCCTAGCCTTTGGAGGCTTGTTCCGCTCTCGATCCGAGTTGTTCCGAACGGGGACAATTCCCTCTAGGAAACCTCTGACGGTGTTTCGTTTCACATGGCCTGAGGAACCCTTTAAGTATCTCGCAGCCCCCAAAAAAACTCCGGTGACGATGAAGATGCTGCACGAGGAAATCAGCAAACTTTCTCCAAAAAAGAAAAAATAAGGGCGAGGACAGTTCTTCCAACTGAGCTACTGAGGATTGACTGACCTGTCGAATTTTTCAATGACTTTTTTACATGGATCTTCCGTTGTGCATTTTTTATAAACATTGTTATTGACTAGTTGTCGCCCGCGACTTCGTTCGCGAAGACTACACTATCCCACAGGAACCTGTTACCGGAATAAAAAGTATCCAATATCCTAGTCCGGGTCATGATCTGTCTATGTGCAAAGTTTCATGCAAATCCATTCAGCCATTTTCACGTGATGCGCGGTCAAATAAACAGACAAACAAACAAAAATTCTAAAAACTGTTGGATTGGAACGTGTTCTGTTATCGATTCTAAGTATCCACAACCATTTTTTTTTTTTAATATCTTCCATATACCGACTTTTGTAGCTTTATTATATGTTTTTAAAGATGCGCTATATGGATATTAATTCTGATAACCTATTCTAAAACTAACATGCTTGTGCTAGGTGTGGGTACAAGTCGGTAGTCTAACGTAACATAGTAGAGTGGCACTAGTGTTCGACACTTTATGCCCATTAATCGACACAATTTTCGCCAAAAAATAGCATTGGTTTTCCTAATGAAACAACTTTTTCGGATCTAGTCGCATTTATTTTACACATTACGTTTAATGTTTATCCTGACGTTTCGAACCCTTTGCAGGGTCAACTACACTATCCCACAGGGAGACAGAGGTGTTGGACGTCAAATAATTAGTTAGTAGCTTGTATTTATGTATACCCTTTTTAAATTAAATCAGGTGCGTTCCGTTTTACGCAGAAAGAGCTAACAGTATCTTTTGGTCTGGCAGTATGGTGTTACATCTCAGTCTCCCTGTGACCAAGGACCCTGTACAGGGTTCGAAACGTCAGGATAGACATTAAACGTAATGTGTAAAATAAACGCGAGTAGATCCGTAAAAGTTGTTTCATTTCAATTTGTAGTGCTCGCGTAAACTTTAGAAATCAATATAGATTTTCTTTGAAATGTTAAGGTAAGACAGCTACCTAAGAAGCAGGGGATCTATTTTTCCAGTATGAAACTTAAGTCCGAAAAGTAGTTGTCCGATTGACTTTTGACCTACTTACTGAACGTTTGTCCGACAAACGACTGGTCGACAGAACTATTGACCGACGACATTTTAGTCCGACAAACAGTTGCTCTAATGATTTTGAATAATAATTCAGACACACAGCACCATCCATTTTCTCCCTACTGGGATTGGAACTCAGGACCTTTTGCTCAGAAGGCAGTCAAACTATCGCTGCGCCAATGGGGCCGATTGTTTGGACTGGATTAGACTGAACTCTGATTAATAAATATGTTAAGTTTTAACCAAATAAAAAACTTGAAACTGAAAAGAAACATATTTATTTAACACGACTAAAATATTATTATTAAATATTATTATTTTAAACAAAAATTATTTTCATCCTAAAATCAAGAATTTCAATAGGTCTCAAATTAAATTACAAAAAGTAAATTATATTCACCCATTAACTAAATAAAAAGAAATCAACGAAAAGACGCAAATGTATAAATCATTTTTGCACCTTGATTGCATACTGTTCCTATAATTTTTTCGTTTTTCGTGTGCAATGATTATAGGTATATGGGGGTAGTTATGAATTTAATATGGCGTTGCCATTGTGCAAGGCGCAGCGGTAGTCTGACTGCCTTCTGAGCAAAAGGTCCTGGGTTCGAATCCCAGTAGGGAGAAAATGGATGGTGCTGTGTGTCTGAATTATTAATCAAAATCATTAGAGCAACTGTTTGTCGGACAACTTATTATGTCAGACTAAAATGTCGTCGGTCAATAGTTCTGTCGACCAGTCGTTTGTCGGACAAACGTTCAGTAGGTCAAAAGTCAATCGGACAACTACTTTTCGGACTTAAGTTTCACACTCCGTTTTTATAATTAAAGGAATAGTTGTCAATCACTGGTTCTTCTCGAACACTGCTGGTGCTACTACCCTACCTATGTCCCACATATATATTAAACCATGATTTCTCGCTTTCAACCCGATCGTCTTCCGTGCGGTCATTGTTTATAAGGCAAGGCCTAAACCTAGCCGAAGCCAAAAGTTTATATAATGATGATCAAATTTAATAATTTCTACTATAATATTATATTTCATTGCAGATGTGGAGGTGACTGAAGAGCTCATCAAAGCCAAGCTTGGGGAGACAGTGGAAGCAACTCAAGAGTCATCATGGAAAATATTTAGTAAGATTCGGATTAATTTTGTCGTTGTGTGAGATCGAACTCAAATAAAACTAAGGCTAGTGGCCCTTTAGGTATTATGGTAGATCAGAGGCTCTCATGGTGTTGATGCGAGGGAGGAGGGCGTGACATCATCGCGGCGAGCATCGAACCGGTTGCCGCGGGCGCCCTCCACTGCCTGTCCTTGACCGGCACCGACTACAGACCGGACGACACTCGGCTTTCGGACAGCACGCGCGACCCTCTTAAAGTCCCTTATTTTGTTTGTCCGGGAACTACTTTTTTGTAATTTGTTGGTATTAAACCAACCCTCTCTCTTCGGACCCTTGCATAGGGTTCGATGCTCGCCGCGATGATGTCACGCCCTCCTCCCTCGCGTCTCCTCCCGTGCGTATGTGGGCATCAACACATGGTATTCTCAGATTGAAATGACCGTGTCCAAAATACATAAATTTAATTGGATCTTCCGAACGGTGAGACACGTTGTTCCCAAAAATGCGGTTGACAGCGCCGGTAACACCAGAGACCTACTGAATGAACTATACATATCTTTGGTTCAGTCGATAACAACCTACTGTATCTCAGTATGAGGTGGTGGTCTTAAAACTTTTTTGATATAGCGTACAACGAGCGCAAAGAGCATTGCTTAAAATAATGTACTTCAAGAGAAGAACATTCTCAACTCAAAGTAGTACCAGACCAGTAAACTGTTATCTGTAAGAAAACTTTATATTTTAGGGTTAATATTAAGAAAACAAAACATTGACCTTTGCGTTGAAGGTAAAAGGAGGGCTCGTAGGTTCAAAGTGGCAACCATTCCTAAGGTCAGAACAGAGTTTGCCAGGGCACAATTTTAATTCCTGTCTTCCCACCTGTATAATAAAATAAATAAGTTCCGAGTGTATGTCTGAAACAAGGGTCTATACAAGATTTAGACTAGATTTTTTAACTGAGGCTTTCATGAGTTCATGAAGCAGCTAAAAGAAACTAAATTACAGCACAAACATTCATACAATTATAATACAAATACACACATTCCCACATTTTCATACATACATGCACAGTGCACACTCCTACACAACCTCTCACATCCACATTCACCCCTCATACATAATATATCCCACAGGCACATACCATACTTAACACACTACACAACATATCCTTACACATGCTAACACACACGTCAGTATAAAATTTGACTAATAAGTAGATATAATTTAAAAATTTGTAATAAGAATTTAGTAAAAATAGGTATGTTAACTTTTTATTATTATAATACCACTTAGTTATGCAGAGCGTTGCCTCCTGAAACAGGTGAATATAATAAGCTTAAAAGGAGGCTCCGTTAACTAAATAATTTATGTAAGTCTTTAAAGAAATAAAAAATTAAGATTTTTTTAGATTTTTTTTAATTTTAATAACAAATACTCAAACTTACAAGTTCTAACGTAATATAGCATTATTGAGCTGGATGAGAGTAACCGCGGATCGTGCTCAGTGGCGTGCACTTGGAGAGGCCTATGTCCAGCAGTGGACGTGTGTAGGCTGATGATGATGATGATGATGATGATGATGATGGTGATGATGATGATGATGATGATGATGATGATGATAGCATTATTTTTTTAGCCGGCACTTTCATATTTGGACCAACAATGTATAAAAAAAAACCCCAAATATCTCCAAATTGTCGTACTTTTTTCGGTCTCCCACCAATAAATCTCTCACAATTTACAAATAAAAATATTTTTATTTTTCCATTTTAGGAAAGTCTAAGTCTTCCAAACGCGCTCTTACCACAGTCCTGATCCTGATAGCTGCTACCATTATGATGGGATCTGTGGTACTTCAGGTCTACGCCGAGCCGCTCTTCAAGGAAGCAGTTCCATCCATGGCGCCGAACGTCTGCGCCATATTCCTGGCGTTAGACTTTCTGGTGGCAAGCTTCGTGTGTGTGATGGTCATCGATAAGTTTGGGAGGAAGGTAACACGCCTTCTAGACAAGTGGCATAACTCTAGTAGAATAGATGACTAAACATATGTGATTGACATAAAGTCAATCAAACGTCATAAAGTCATCATTTTATTTTATTTTCAAAGATAAACTGACAATGTCACCATTTTTCAGAAGATAGCGAGGGTGATATTTAACATGTTTGTTCCGCTACAGCTCTTTCTAGTGTCGTCAGCTCTGTCTGGTGTCTGCACGCTGATACTGGGAACTCAGCTCCACTAGGTACCACGCTGGCTCAGCTGATGAGAATGAGGGGGCCCGATCCGATCCGAACCCTTCGGAGAATCTAGTATGGCACGGGGACGCGCACTTGTGCGCGATGCCGTTCCCTCTAGATAACCTCTGAAGGTGATTCGTTTCACACGGCTTGAGGGACCCTGTACGTTCCTCGCCGCCCCCAAAAAACCCGGTGAAGCTGAAAATGCCGCAGCGGCAATCAGCAATCTCTCTCAAAAAAAAAATGATGAGAATGATATTTCACTTGTTTGTTCCGCAGCCGCTGTTCATAGTGTCGTCCGCCCTGTCCGGTGTCTGCACGCTGATGCTGGGAACCCAGCTGCAGCTGCACTGGGCACCGCACTGGTTCACCGCCCTCCTCATCTACGTATACAGCTTCGTGTACACGGTGGGCTGTTCTGTCATGCCCTTCGTGCTCTCGGCGGAGGTGTTCCTACCAGAGGTGAAGTTCGTTTTGACTGTTATGTCGTAGATACGCCCCCCGTGGGCGAGGATTAGGTTTAAATATGTCTTTCTCATACACTAGCGTGACTTAAAGTTTTGTTTTTAGCATACTCAGTAAGTAACTTGGATTAATTTCGACAAATATATTTTAAATAACCCACCCTGTGCGAGGTTTCAATTCCTCGTGTAAAATTATTTTAAAATAGTTATTTTGTACACATTGTTATGTAGTAGGTACTGTAACGAAACTGAGAAAAGCACTAGCGAATGACTACCTTGAGTGGGACTCGATAAGCGTGTTAAATAAAATGTTTTTGTTTTGTTTATATAATTTTAACGCAAATTTTGTTGCGATACAAATTACAAAAACACAATGTTGAAAAAATTTCCACGAGCAGGATTTGAACCTGCACCCTTCTGACATACCGGCCCCCCAACCGCCTAACTCTATCGACATCGCTCTCGCTATCGCGCTCTATAGTTTATGGCGTCATTTTGTAATTTCTAAAGCGATATGAAAGCATTAAGAAAGCAATATCGAAAGCTATAGCCTATAGCTTTCGATATTGCTTTTATATAGCTTTCGAAATGGCAAGATTACGCCATAAACTATAGAGCGCGATAGCGAGAGCGATATCAATAGAGTTAGGCGGTAGGCCCCCGGGTCAGGTGCTCTTCCAATTGAGCTATCGTGGTTCTAACCAGCCCGCCGAAGTTACGTAAAACATTGTGTTTTTGTAACGTGTTAAATAAGTTCTGTTAAACCCAAGAGGGAAACCAATGTCCCCGTAACTCAGAGTGCTTAGTGATGAGTTTTGTAATGAATACGGATAGTATTCATTCGATTACGTTTACGAAAACGAAAATTTGTATGGCAAAATGTTAACTCTTCTCGTATATCGCAAGGAGGCGCTGCTTCAATACCATACTAATTGTAATTTTCGTTAACTTTATCGAATGTCAAATGGTGGAAAAGCTTTTTTTTTTTTGAGGGAGTTTGCTGTTTGCCTCAGACGGCATTTTGAGCTTCACCGGGCTTTAATGGAGAAGCTGTTGCACGAAACGCGAAACGGGCGTGTTTTCGTGATCCATCTAAGGCGATGGTAGCATTATGTTCTATATTCATTAGCGAAAATATACTAACTTTTGGGACATTTTAAGTAAAAGAGGGCAGGTATTTTGCCCCCTAGACAAATAGTATATCGCTAATAGAATAGAATTGTTATCGTAAAGGATTGACATAAGTCACTTAAACAAGTAATGAATGTTTGATTTTATATCAATCTTTCTATTGTATATCTCTTGTATTAGCGTAATGCCACTTGTCTAGTGGCACTCTACTCAAAATATCTGCGCTTGATTCGGTGGCTTGCTTTGATTGAAGTCTCATCCAATACTTTACCAACCTCTTTCACCATATCCCCAGGTCCGTGCCCTCTGCAGCAGCATCGCCATGGGCTTCGTGTGGATCGTGAACTTCATCACGCTCTTTATCTTTAACCCGTTGGTGGAAGCCTTCGGTCTTGGACCCGTCTTCTACTGCTTCTCAGTGGTCTGCTTCTTAGGCACTCTGTATACGCAGCTTAAGTTACCGGAGACTAAAGGCCTCTCTGCTGATGCTATACAAGGGTTGTTCCTCAAAAGATAGTTATAGATAGAACATTTTTAGAATATGTGTATTTAAGATATTATATCAATATTAATAGTGCATTTGTCACACGGCCACCTAGGCGCCTATGGTAATAGGTAATCACAAGCCCTTTTCAAATAAACTGAGTCATCATCCTCATCATCATCATCATCACCATCACCATCATCAGCAGCAGCTTATACGAGCCTATATCGTCTCGGTGGCCGAGTGGCAAAGCGCTCTGCTCGATATCTGAAGGCCCCGGGTTCAAATCCAAGGTCAGGTAAATTTATTTCGGTTTTTTTCGATGCCTAAATAAAAAATATATGTGATCATAACATTTTTTACACAAATACCTGTTTAGTATATTATGGAGGGAAGAAAGGCAAGCTCTTCAAAGGAAAGCTTCGAGCCAATTTTAATACTCTTTGCTTTAGCAAATTGGGGTAGCTAAAACAAAGCTATAATTTCCTAACTTGTTTTCAAATTCTGATCATCTATTATAAAATTTTTAACTAGTCAATAAATTATGTAAGTAATAAAATATAAAAAAATAACAAACCATTATAACAAAATATTTTATTGTGAGGACGGTTGCACATCAGACTATCCAAAACTATAAAATTTCGTCATTAAATGTATATAAATTTATAGATGTCCAGTTCAAAGTGTATTAAGGAAATTTGTAAATATTTGGTAGTTTGAGTGTGCACCTACCGTTTGATAGCTTTAAATAAAACATCTAGAAATTATTTTGTACTTGTTTATTTTTGCATTAATCAAATATTTACAAAACATATTAAGTTTCACATACATATACATACCTAAAAAAAGTAATGAATTTACATTTTCATTTCATAAACGACACAAATGGCCAAATATATCGTGACATTTTAATACAACAAACATGAAACACCGTTTGTTTTAAGTAGATATATACAATATATCTTGAAATATACGAGTGTAACGCTAAAAGATAAAAAATGGAAAGATATTTTTGAACAATGAAGTCTACAAGCAATTTATTGTGTTTTGTATGATCTACTGGCTTTCACATCAATATTGTATTAATTGATAGATTTATCAATCTATAGACACATATTCGATCAATAATTGCAGATATTGACAGATTCTTGTAAGTCTTAGCTGTAGCTTCAATACATAAACGTCTAAGCAGCTTAATGTAACACTAAAACTATAAATACTTATTGCTAACTTTATTACACTTATGTCAACTTAACTTAACAATCTAATGGTAGAATATTGACCTGGCCGCACCGCACGCGCCGCAGTCGCCGCATTCGAATTCTTATATGAAACCTCGCACACCCACCCGCGCCGCAGTTGCACACTTGCACAGAACTTCATATATGAATTCGAATGCGGCGTCTGCGGCGCGTGCGGTGCGGCTAGATGTGCGTTCACCTTTAAAACATTCGTTGTATGAAAAAAATATATGTTTCCGACTAAAGATATTGGTTGGTCACTATCGTAAGATAGCAGTCGTGAACATCGACCAAACTGGTCAAAACCTGCGGGTTACCACCGGATCCCTTCATGTATAATTCCCGGTTCCCATAAATAAGAAACGATTCGTTTTGCCTACGACCCGTTGTATTAGCTACGAGGCGTAATCAATAATCGTTATCAGTAACAAGAAAACGGATGGTAACTGAAGTAGAGCGATCCGTTAGATATAGGAACCAAGCATAAACAATGTCTGTGTAGGATATAGGGCATAGAGTATATAATCTGTCAATGATGATCTTAGGAAATAGGATTTATCCATTTTCATTTGCACAGCAGCTGTACACTTGTATAAATTTATTTGAACATAACAATTATAGAAACAATACTGTCAAACAGTCCTTTTATCGTCGCAATATGTTGATAAAAAACAAGTTACTTTCAAATGTGGAACATTTTAAAAACCGCTTGTTCTAGGCATCTAATTACAGAGCAGTTAATATGAACGGAAGTTTAAGGATTGAATGATACGTGATCATTATAACATTTACATCCAAACAAAAATCATTTTTGAGCATTATTTTTTAAATTACTTACCTGTTTTTGTGTTACTCAAACGTCACTCAAAAAGTTTAAAGAGTTTCATTATAGTTTATTAATTTTTAGATAATATTTTTGTAAACGATGATATCTTTACCAAGATTAGTACATTATTCTACTGACGTACAAAGAACAAACATTTGAAACACAACATAAATATCTTAAAAGAATTCCTTGCATCAACTTGTATGTACACGGTTTCATAGATTACGTAAACTTAACTGATCCTCGAGATCTCATCCAACAGTATGAGACCATCAAACTACTCATTAAAGAGCCGAGGAACACCAAGCTACTTCCCCATAAAGCTGCAGAAGGAGACACGCAGAACCCAGAAGTTTGTGGAAGATCTTCGGCGAAGACCACTCTCAAACCTTTACTGATGGTAGTAGACGGATCTACTGTTCTATTGCCAACGTGGATGACGTCACGTCTCCTTCTCTTAGGCTCCAAGCTCCCAGGGTTGGGGCAAGCATCACAGTCAGTCTTGCATAACTCAACGTCACATTGAATTATTAAGTCCATTTCATCTGGGAACTTGAAGGCGTTGAAGAAAGCATAAGCTATGACTGACGCTCCAGTGTTTCCTGTTTCTCTGGTCTTCTGGAAGGCACCGAAGAGTTTAGGTTTCAATACGCAGCCGTCGCTGTCAGTCAAAGGTACGAGTTGGTTGCTGTCGGAATCACGGGCGACGCATTCTCTCACGAAGATATCGAAGCCAGCGTCACCTGTCACTGACACCACTAAGGTCATAGTTTCCCCAATTTTAACTAGACCGTTAGCTTCTGGTGCAAAAGGACCTCGTCCAACTTGGATGTCCAAGCGGGCCATGGCAGTGTCTCCACTGAAATTACTTGTGATTTGGTTCAACATGCCAACGCTCAGAGACGATACCAGCTGCTTTGTCAAATTGCCTTCCCATAAACATCTCACTCTGCGAATGTGATCCCACACTTCTTGGATGCCCGGTTCGTTTTGCAAGACGAGCACATTTTCCAGATAAGCTTGACCCTCGTTTTCAAAGTCACTGTAGAACCTGGTTCCGCATGTGTTAAGACTGACAGTGAACGAAAATTTGACCTGGTTGGAGTTTTCACGTACATACACACAAGCGGCATCTCTGAAATGATCCTGGGAGTAGATAAGGCCGTTGTAGGGCTTGTTGAATTCTATATTGATGGTCATCATTTCTTTACCGCAGTCGACGGTGATGGCGTGAATATGTGGCGGGTGACGGTCGTCATCTTCATCAGCCACTGAAGGATTAAAAGGTGCAGGCTCGTCTTCGGGTTGCTGAGGTTCGTACGACGGGGTTACTGCTGGCTGAGACGATTGGCTAGGCTGGAATGGGGATAAAGTTGGCTGACTAGGTCTTAATGTTGGCTGGCTCGGTTGGTAACTTGGTTCGCTAGGCTGACTTGGTTGATATGATGGTTCGTTGGGCTGGCTGGGCTGATAAGGTGGTTGGCTTGGTTGAATGGGTTGGTAATCAGGTTGGGACGGCTGGTTTGGTTGCGGGGGCTGTGTGGGCAGACTTGGTTGATAAGAGGGCTTGCTTGGTTGATACGGTGGCTGACTAGGTTGATAAGGTGGCTGTTCGGGTTGGTTGGCAGGTGGCAAGTAAGGCTGGTTTGGGGTGGGTGATGGTGGGTTGATAGGCGGCAAGTATGGTTGGTTCGGGGTAGGCGACGGCTGACTGGGTTGGTAGGACGGGACGGTGGGCGATGGGCCAAGGCCATCACTGTACGATGGTGATGGCCTGGTCCCGGCTGGCGGGTAGCCCGTTGGTGGCAGGTAAGTGGCAGGCTCGAACGGTCTTGGCTTTTCAGGTTTACCTCCAAAATACTGACGAGCTGAAACGTATAAGTAATATGTTAGTTTCAATTAAATATTTTGACAAGTAATAATCAAAAAGTATTTACTTCAATTCGTGCACATTATTTACAGTGACCGTTTTAATAACAAACGACACTGATGACATAAAGATCTCATTGCTTGCATTAAATATATCAAGGACATTAGCCACTTTTCAACAACACAAAAGCTACAATTTAATTTAAGTTTTGTAAATTCTACCTTTAAATTTAAGGTATCTATCTATATCATCGATCCACCTAGTTGCGTTATCATTATCTCTAATATCTTAAGCTACCCTTAGAATATTTCAGACCTTTCCTATTCCTCTGTGTGTACAGTCCCTGTATCCAGCGCAGTAGATTGGCTACCATCTCATCGGAGTCTGCTTGCTGTGACGTTTGGACCTCCTCTGTAAACCAGGTCATCATCAGGTGTCTCATTGGCAAGAAACAAATGCCAGCACCAGAGATCCCAGACCTTTCTACTTCTACTTAATGAGTCCAGGTTTATACAGAGGTTATGAAGGTATATCATACAGAATGATGGTAACTGTTAGCTATTTTAAAAGATGATTATGTATGTTATGGGTTAAGTCCCCAAATATTTTATGTAAGAGAAGTAAGATTGGTGAGTACTGTAAGTCTAAGGTTTTGTTAGTCACTATTGTACAGATAGTCCCATAAACTACTTAATTTAACTAAGATTAAATCTAAAACTTAATATAATGGTATACAGCTAAAACAAGGTTTACATACATGCACTTTCAAAGACCAATTTTAGGAAGACGGTTTCCGATAAGCGAAATTCTACACAACTTGGGCATCAAATGTAAAAGATATTTATTTGTTAGTGTAAATCAAAATTCAAAATTTAAAATCATTTATTAAGGGTTGGGCTACAAATAGCTCTTATGAATGTCACTACCTACCATCGGTTCGTAAGTCTACTCTGGGCGGGAAACCTTGTACCAATCGAGATGTCATAATATGTAGTTGCTAATGAATAAATGTAGGTACATATGAGATGATGAGAAAAAGGAGTTTAAAATTATCTTGTTTTTAAGATAAATCAAAATAACTTTAATTGCAAAGTAAGATTAGTGTCGTGGAAACTGATCGCAGAATCAGCCATTGGTAACGGTCCTGTAAAAGCCGTCTATATCGCTGCCCTGACACCTATGTATGTCGCTAACAACAATGTCCTGTATTTCTACGTTCCAGTGTATTCAATAAAAAAAAATACGTCGGCAATAATTTCGTTTTAAAATTCCATTGCATTTATTTAGTGAATTTTTAAATCGTATGCGGCATATTTTATTATAATTATGTTTAACAACGATTTAAATAAAATGTTAGCTCCTATTAAATTAATGTATTTTCACCGTTTACCTATCTTATAACATTTTAGTATTCGAAAGCAAAATTTCAATTTCACTTTTCAACTTAATTGAGGATGAATATCTAAAATGTTAGAAGCTGACTCGTTTTACTTGTTTATTTATGGTTTTTCGTGTTTCTAATAACTCTTCTACGTTCATATCAATTATATTCAATTAGAAATCCTGTTTCAAGTAACCATTTATTTTAAAAATAACTTGAATTGCAAGTTTGAATTTTAGCTGAGCTAAGTAATGACGTAGGTGATTTTGATGATGATAATTGGTGGGAAAGGATTATCTTTTTAATATTTAAGTTTCAACTTAAAATATGCATATTTTACTATAGCAATGATATCACAATATTTAAAAAAAATCGTAATTGTCACTACTCGCTTTTGTTGTCCGACATCACATGAGCCAACTAAGCGAGCGATTATCAACCCACGTCCGATAATCGGTGACAAATTTTTTAGTCGGTGAAAATGAAACGTATGGAATTCTATGTTGCAATGCACACGTCCTACAAAAAGTCGGTGCCAAAATCGGTACTAATACCATAGTAATGTTAGTTATTCTGTGCTAATACTCGTACCTCGGAGAAAAAACCGGTCCGATTATAGGTCCCACAAAAAGTGAGGTGATCCACTTTGAGCATCCGCCTAAATAGCACCTGCACGAATAGCACCTTCGGTCATGGGCGGGAGAGCCGTTAACCAAATTAATAACTAGTTATTATAACTTTGTAAATACGCATCATACCGAACAAAAACTATTGGCTTTATAATAATGTGATTTATAAAATGTTTTTGTTTTGTTTTGTTTATATAATTTTGACGCAAATTTTGTTGCGAAACAAATTTCAAAAACACAAATGTTGAAAAAATTTCCATAAGCAGGATTTGAACCAGCACTCTTCTGACATACCGGGTCAGGTGCTCTTCCAATTGAACTATCGTGGTTCTAACCAGCCCGCCGAAATTATTCAACACTATTTACTTTTTTACTTTTTTTTACGTATATGGTTGTTAGAAAAATGTTATTATAGCATAAATGAGTTTTTTAATTATTAATTATCAATAATTTTTTGCATGTTAATGTTTATTAATTGAATAGCGGTTCTAATATTTATATTTGACATCCTGATCCTGTTTATACCTGTTCTTTGCAAATAAAATACTTTGACTTTTATTTTTACAAATACTAAACATCAGTTAAGAAGTAGGCAAGCTATTTATAAAATGCTTTTGTTTTGTCTATATAATTTTAACGCAAACTTTATTGCGAAACAAATTACAAAAACACAGAAGAAAAACACAGAGTCAGAAGGGTGCAGGTTCAAATACTGCTCGTGGAAATTTTTTCAATATGATTTATATTTGTATAGGGTAAAAATTAACTTTGTTTTTCATCGTTTCCAAGCTCATTGCAGAGGCAGAAAATCGTGATTGTTGCATAATGTTAAATTAAGTTGTCATCCTATATGTACCATACTTTTTTATCTGATTCCATTATGGCATAAGTATGTATGACACAATAGTAATTAAGCAATATAAATAATGACTTTAGATAAAACAGTACCTAAGCTATGATTAAAGTTATCATAAGTACAGCTATAAAAGCTTATTTAATTATTATGCTTCCTTACTATAAGGACTAATCTTTTATTTGCCAAACGTTAAAATGTAAAAACGATAATAACGGTAAGTATTTTAAGCAGCGAAAATCTAAAATAGAGATGTTGCTTAATTGCGTTAGCTTGTCAGCTCAGCAGCTTGAGCAACTTTCCGAATGGAGGGTTACTGGATGGGTTTCATCATCATCACCACCAGATCATTTTATGTCCGCACTGCTGGGGCACGAGCCTTCCCTATAAAAGTTTTGCACATAGACAAACCATTATCCGGATTTAGAATACTTTTAATCTTAGTCACAGGTCTCACGGCAGGCATCACGCACTAGTGCGTGTCCCCGTTCCCTACTAGATTCTCCGAGGGGTCCGGATCGGATCGGGCAGCGGAACAACCCGAGGGCGCCTCTAAAGGCTGGACCTAGGCTCAGGTTGACCCGGGTTATGAAGGTGGGGAGAAGCACTCAAGTACATGTCTGTACCTATTATAGAGCGCGTGTGGACCGGGTCGTCGTACCCACGGTCTTACCCTTGTTCTACGAGTATCTGAGGTTCATCATAAGGCTTGAAGAACCCTTTAAGTTCCTCGCCTCCCCCTTTAAAGTTCGGTGACGCTGTAAGAAGAGCTCGATGGCGCAGTGGTTATCGCGCCTAGTCTGCGATTGCTGACGTTAACTGACGTTAAGCAACTTTTGCAAAGGCCGGTCATCAGATGGGTGGCCAACATTTTATTATCTCGAGCTCCTTCGTTCTTCGGAAGGCACGTAAAGTCGTTGGTCCCGGCTGCGTTAGCAGTCGTTAACAACTACGAATACGCACTTGACCCGCGTGTTGGTTTATAGCCTGTTATCCCTATCCATCCGCAGGGAAGGCTTGTAATAGCAGCAGTGGGGACGTATAATGAGCTGGTGATGCAAGTTTTCAAGTGTTCTAGTGCTTTAGGTATCAAAGCGTGGTGGGTGTAGGCAGGCAGTGAGTAGGTAGACATCTTATCACCAACTGACCCACGACTTTGGATATGGCGAGGTTTGGGTGGCGTATTGTACTAGATCTAGGCTCCCTTGGTTCTGTAATAATAGTTAATCGATGTAACTAAGAATCGATGAAAACACTAAGCACACCGCTTATATATATAAATAACAATACTTATTATAAAAATTAATTTGTTATTTACACACATAAAATTACCTTTCCAATGAAAATATAACCTTGACAATATTATTCTACAATTAATTTGACTTGCACTAAAACAAACTAATCACGACTATTTCTGATTTGTGATGAAGTGTGTGAATTTTAAATGATCATTAGAGTTCTTTACCACTTGGCTTAGTTGTCTAGCTAATCGTAAGCAAGTGTTAGTGCAAGGTCTTTCACCATTACTGAGTAGCATTACATTTTTTTTCTTGTTTTTTTTTACAGCATGATTAGATCAGGGTGTCTAGAGTGACTTTTGTTTACTATCCGTATCCATTCGATTACGTTAACGAAAACGAAAATGAGTATGGCTTGAAGCCGCGCCTCCTGGTTCCAGCGTCGCCTCCAAAGAGTTAACATTTTCCATACAAATTCTCGTTTTCGTGATCGAGTAGCGAATGAAACTGGCACAGGCACCATGATACGTACTTACGGTACGGTCATGCAAAATAAAATACATTGTAATGGGTAGAGGCATTTATAGTTTTCATAATCTACCCTCTTTTCTGTGTTGTATTTTAATATTTTGTAGTATGTTATATTCTGAGTTGAATAATACTTTTTTTGATCTAAATATTACAAGGGGCGTACGGGTGCTTCCAAAATATTAAAAACCTTTTCGCCCCGCATTAAGGGGCGAATGGGTACCTGATAGGGGGCGAAAGGGTATTTTTAGGAAAAGGGGCGAAAGATTAGGGGCGAACGGGTGCGAGACCAATCAAACGCTTTTCAAATAATAATATTTTAAGCAACTGCAATTCCAAAACGTGGACTAAAATTTATAGGGACATGGCTGTCTCTTTCTGCCTTCATAGACAAAAAATGTCAGCACCATAGTTGGTAAATGGGCAAACGCCTCCATCATTGAATCCAAGCCATCACTACAATTGATGGGTAATGGCTTAATCGCCACGCTTGCCAAATGCGGGTTGGTGATCACAGACCCGGGCTATGCATCGAAAAATCCGAAACATACTGCCGGACCTGGGAATCGAACCCGGGACCTTCGGGTATCGGGTCGAGCGCTTTGCCACTCAGCCACCGAGGCGTAATTAGCACCAGGGTTAAACGAAAATTAACATGGTCAACACCTTGGAACAAGGTGAATACAAATTTATGACAATAAAGCGTTTGAATATTCGGTTGTTTCAAATAAAACATTTCTAATTAAGAATGAATTCTATGTTATGAATAGTTACATTACATTACAGGTGATATACCATTGCCAGTTCAAATGGGGTTTATTAGAACAATGTGAGGTTTTAAAATTTTGGTATTAACAAATTGAAATTGGTCATACATTTTAGATGATACCTTTTTCATTTTAAAGATATATGACATTTACATTTCACCATTCATACATACAATAAACGCTTTCCAAACATTATTTAACTACTGGGTACCTACCATAGTTTGTTAACTACAGACAAAGTATATTACAATAAATATAGAAAATCATTTAAATTAGATCAAAATATCTTTTGTGTGACATTAATTAGGTATAGACGCCTGCACATCAACCTACCACAAACCGTCAAATTTCCTCAATAGACTTTGAACTTTATAATTAAGGCTTAAGGTTTAATATAAGTATAGTTAACGGTATGGAAAACCAAAATGTTGCTTCTAAAAATAACAAGATTTTTTATTATTTTTTTTTATTTATATATTTTATATTGCATCGAATCAGCAGGTAGGTACAAATTGATTTCACAAGTTGTCAAGATGGCGTTCGCTTTAATCTCATACATATATTACACAATAAATTTGTTTGTAAACTTGGTATGTTGAAAAAACAATATAATATATAATTGAAAAAAGACGACTGCCAAATGGAACTCGAACTCAGGACTATTTTATTGGAGAGAGTGTGCTGATTGCCTCAGACGGCATTTTCAGCCTCACCGGGCTTTTTTGGGGGCAGCGAGAAACTTAAAAGGTTGAGGAACCCTCAAAACTTTATTATATATTATTTTTTTATCATTTTTGCAATGTTTCGACTTCTGTTTATGTTTAACCATGAGGTTGACGACCAAGAACAACGTATCAGCTTGAACTAGGGTTGTCACTTTACTGTTTTTTAGTAACAAAGAACCTCAATATCTCGGCCATGTGTTGCTTTTAGTTAAGTTCATAATTTTCCAATGTTCGATGAACGGTATCCCCCATCTGCCATAATCGGGATTATACAGGTATTACCAAACTTCCTGTATGTGTGCGTTGCTCGAGCACGGTACGCTAGGACCTTGACTCGTCTTGGGTACAACGCGTTTGGTCATGGATTCATGTCCCACTTTGAGATTTTATTTTCAATTGCATTTTTCTAAATAAATAAATCATTGATAAAACCACATGTAAGAGCTATGATTGCAGGTATATTACTTACGGAATCGTGACTGGCCCTCGATGGCACTGCAGCATGCCACCAGCGCGATGAGTGCGACTGCAGCGCACCAACGCGCCATCTGACGGCAAAAACAAGCATTATCACAATGTGTACAAACATCATCATCGTCATCATCAGCTCATTTTATGTCCCCAGTGCTGGGGCATGAGCTTTGGATTTTTGTATGTATGTTTGTAACGAATAAACTCAAAAACTACTGGACCGATTTAAAAAATTCTTTCACCATTAGAATGCTACATCAGTACTTTATAAAATATTACCTTGTTAAACCTTTATCTACAATTTTTGTTTTACGGACCGAAATATACCTTTTAACGTAACAACGCCTAATTTAACCCATTACCATACTATATGGCACCAGTACCATCACGGATCGGTTACAAGTTACAACTATTGCCCAAGCGGTGGCACTTCGATTGTGCATTGTGGCCCCGGCTTCGATTCCCATGCGTTTGATTTATCGCCATCTCCTGCGCGAGCTTACAATGGCTTGTATGTTATCTGCGCTTATGCTAATGCGGCCTTGACTCATTTTGGGAAATAAAACTGGAAGGTTGGTAAGCGAAAACAGCGTGAGGCTCTACAATTTTCCTCTTGTCTTGTTATTGCTCTATACGCTTCTTGCATTACATCGATTCAGTTTTAAAAATGAACATTATTTGTTAATTATCTAAACAGAATAGGATAGAATAGAAAAACATTTATTCATTATTACAAAATAACATTCATAATTTAAGATACGGGTATATGATACTGAAAAGGCAAGTTGTCAGCATGTGTCATGGCACTTTAGCGACGGTACGACGCTGGTCTTCCGAAGATACTCAAAAACATATATTTGATTATATTAGTCTTTATTTTTTTTAACTTTAAATTTTGGTATTTTGTTATTCTTTAAATTGTAGCTTAAAACTTAACTAAATTTGAAATTCTTGTCAGAAGAAGTTAATGGCCAATGTTGTGCGTACCTATTACTGGTGTACATATCAGTACTTGTCCTCTGTGTATGTAATCATGTCAATAGTAAATAATATGTACACTGTTGGTATGTCTAATAAATAATTAAAACCAAATTATGGTAGGTGTTCCTCTTGTCTTGATATTCATTCATTTTATTTTTATATTTTTTATTTTCAAGTACTTATTGCTGCACTAAAGCTGAATTAAATAATTGGGCAGCCGCCCGGATTGCGGAAGACCCAGGTTCGATTCCTGGCTGGGTCGGGGAGGCATTTAATTTGTTCACTACATTTTATAATTATTTATTTCATTCGTAACTCTTCATTTATACATAATTGACGATTTTGAGCTGGTTTGCTACGGATACTACGATTGTGTAAATATTCAATTGTCAATCGGTCACGCATGTACCTACTCGTACATACCTATATCAATTTTACGGAAATTTTATTGCATAAATTTGTGTATTTTACTGAATTTTCTTAATTACAGCCTATAATTAGCAAATTCAACATCTAACGTTCTAATTAGTCGTCGAATTCCACTTTATCTTCATCATTTCGTGCTTAAAGATTAATAAAGAGATAATAATTTTTATGTCTTTATCCCACTAATTGAGTACTGACATTGTTATCCTATTAATGTGCTGATACGATCAACCTATGCAATATTATCCTAAAACTTTTATGCTCATAATTTAATAACTTGCATTGTTTGCTTTTGAATATCACTTAGACGGAACCACTAAGGAGCTCATTAATAAATTATTGTTGAAAAAAATTAATTATCTTCTGTTTCAAGTCTGTTTATGCTTTATTGTCAGTTTGAAAATAAAATACAACATGTCGTCATTGTCATTTAGAAATAGAAATAGAAAAAAATCTTTATTTGGTACAATTAACACATAAGACATACAGATTCAAAACACAGGAACATCCCCTTTTGCATTATACCAAATTGGTTTCCGCCATATTTAAATTAAAAATAACAGTAAGAAAAAATATATATATAATTGTTTTAGTTCCAAATTGTATACGTAACGGGATGTCACTGTATTTATTATGAAAAAAATCTGAATCGCGGTGACAAGATTTTTAAATCTATACATAATTATGTATTGTTAGCAAATAATGTTCATCGGTAATAAAATAGATTTGATTTACAACAACCCTGGCTTTTCTATACTGATATTATAAAGAGGAAACCTTTTGTATGTATGTATGCAACGAATAAACTCAAAAACTACTGGACCGATTTAAAAAAATATTTCACCATTAGAATGCTACATTAGCGCTGAGTAACTTAAACTATATTAAAAAAAAAGTACACCCGAGCGAAGCCGGGGCGGGCCGCTAGTATTGAATAAACCTAATCCCCAAATAAACTTAAGCCATAAAGGTTTAACAAAGTCAATACTTAATTACTAACTACTAACCCCCTTACTCATAAAAACTATTTAAGTATTATTAAGTTAATCATTGTTTTGTCTCTTTTTCTCAAATTCGAAATGACGTTTGTGTGGCATTGACAAAACAATATTTAATTAATAATATTAATAGCCAGGTGGACCGTCAAGCGCTATCACTAACCAAACCAAGTAAACAAACATGTACCCCCGCTAGTAATCGAACCTGGGACTTCTGGGTTTTTTTTTTTTTTGAGAGAGATTGCTGATTTCTTCAGACAGCATTTTCAGCTTCACCGGGCTTGTATGGGGGTGGCGAGGAACGTAAAGGGTCCCTCAAGCCGTGTAAAACGAATCACTTTCGGAGGTTTTTTAGAGGGAACGGCATCGCGCACTTGTGCGCATCCCCGTGCCTTACTAGATCCTCCGAAGGGTTCGGTTTGGATCGGGGGAGCGGAACAACCCGAGGGCGCCACTCGGACCTCGGCTCGGGTTGACCGGGCCGTGGTGGAGGAGAGAAACGCCCTGGTACATGTCTGTACCTGGTGTAGAGCGCGTGTGAACCGGTTCTTTGTACCCTTGTTCTACGAGTACGGTGTCTTGGGCCTAAACTAGTGTGCGTGTTTAGTGTATTCTGTAAATGTGTAGTGGCATTTAGAGGATCGGGCGGGGGGGACTTCTGGGTCTGAGACCGGTGGTCTTACTAGTGGTCTAGTGACCACAGATGTATTTATTTATTTTACATTTACTCGAAGTAGAATAACACAGAATCGATTTAAGACTAGTGAATTCAGCAATTTTCCATTATTGTTTTCTGTGTTATAGTGGGAGCAGTAAAGTGTTGCATCTATCGGTCTATCTATCTTAGCACACGATCACAAAGGCGGTTGTATCTACTCGCTAATAGATACAAACTATTAACATGGCTATTCTTTTTCTATGTTTACAATCCACACGTCCATGACCTCCCGAACAGTGCGTTACACAATTACACCTTGAACTGTAACTGTCAATGTATTCGCCACTCATTGTAAAACACAACAGTCAATATTTTCGTTGCACAAAACTGTTGTTTATTATCGCGACACGATGTCGGCTCTGCTCCTCACGACACGGTCAACCCGAGACAAGGTCCTAACCTGAACCTAAGTGTAAATTTAGTGAATCAATAAAGCCATCAGTATGTGTGACGGAGGGAGAAAGATAAATTGCCAAGAGAGTAATGTTATTTATTTGTATTTGTATACACGAAGCCTCTTGAATGTTAATTTCTTTAACTTTTGCACATACACTTTTATTTAAATATCAAGAGGAAGCAAACATGGTATAATTTATTATATTTGGTGTAGGCTTTTAATCACATAACCAACATTCAGTCAGGATAATTATATCCGGAGTGTAGTTAAGTTGTGTTGTTGTGACGAGAAAGTTATCTAAATTATATGAGACAATAACACATACATTGTTCCGATCCCAAGGTAAGTAGCTAAAGCACTCGTTTCATATAAATAGGAAACAACGACGGTCCAACAACCAGCCAGACCCGACACAATATTGAAAAGTTCGTTTTCGACATTGCCCCGACCGGCAATCGAACCCGGGGCCTCAGAGCCACTCGGCTACGGAGGTCGTCTAATTACATTACATAAATTATTACATAAATGACAGTAAATACTCCGGATATTTTGTGTAAGGATCGTTAAGTTTTTTTGTTAAGTTTATTAACCACATCTCCAATATCACATCTTACAGAAAAAGCAAATACCATTTGGTCAATTTGATTTATATAACATTACATTAGGAAGTTTGTTTCGTTACCGACGCCTCTAAAGATAGAATGTAATAAAACTTATATACTGTAAAATCTAAAAACACATGTTATTATTCTGTGTGAACAAAGCGTGTGCGCAATAGCAAGAAAATCCTCTATAGAATTTCAGCTCTCTTATGGCACAAGTATATAAGTATTATTAAACTACACATGTCAATAGGTAATAAACATTAATTCAGTACCTAACGCTAAAGCATATTCTTTCACAGTCCGTATAGTTAACACCTGTCAACGCGGCCGAGATGTGAATGGAGAATACTGGTCTATTGTTTTACTAGCGTTGGTGACCTCTGATGCAATGAAATGTCAGAGTTGTCACCGCGCAGACGGACGGTTGGAACGCTCGTAAAAAAACGTTAAATAAAATAATATTAAATACATAGCGCCCTGCTAATAAACTGAGTACAAGCTTAGAATATATAATTTCTTTGTTTTGTTCTGTCATCTCAAAATTCAATTCAATTAAAACAAGGAATAACTTTACGAAGGTTATATTAGTACAGTACCTAGTGTGAGTTTCATTGGACATTCGATCACGTTACCGAAAACGAGAATTAGTATGACATTGGAGGCAACGCCTCCTGGCGACATACGAGATGAGTTTAAAATTCGTAAACGTGATCGAATTAATACGGATATTAATCAAAACTTACGCTAGGCACTCAGGGGTTAATATGAAATATAAAAGAGTAAACGCTTAGTCATTTTATGTGTTTAGTAATGTCTACAGAACAAAACATGATTTATTAATTTTTTTGAGAGAGATTGCTGATTGCCTCAGACGGCATTTTCAGCTTCACCGGGCTTGTTTGGCGGCGGCGAGGAACGTAAAGGGTCCCTCTAGTCGTGTGAAACGAATCACTTTCGGAAGTTTTCTAGAGGGAACGGCATCGTCCCTCGTGCCCTACTAGATTCTCCGAAGGGTTCGGATCGGATCGGGGAGCAGAACAACCCGAGGGCGCCACTAAAGGCTCGGACCGGGCCGTGGTGGAGGAGAGAAGCGCCCAGGTACATGTCTGTACCTGGTGTAGAGCGCGTATGAACCGGTTCTTCGTTCCCTTGTTCTACGAGTACGGTATCTTAAGCCTAAACTAGTGTGCATGTTTAGTGTATTCTGTAAATGTGTAGTGGCATTTAGAGGATCGGGCGGGGACAAAACTTGATACTAATCAATAAGATTAATCAATAAGATTATGTTTAATAATTATGAGGTTATAATAATAAACAAAATATTTTTTATACACAATAAAGATGCACGATTTGTGTCATCATTAGACTTAAGTTTATTTTATTATTTTGCAATTGTGATTATTGAAAGGTCAAGATTACCTCAAAGACCAAGGCCCCGAGGAAGGCCGCGAAAGGGTTGGCGCGACGCTCTGGTTTATTTATGGCCAGACTGGCCGGAGACAGTTGAGGATCTTCAGTAATGGGAAGACCATTGCTCATGAACAATTATACAATAATAGTACTAAATTAAGGATCGGGAACAAAATTGCATCACGAAATTAGCCGCGTTTGCAATCAAATTATCTAAATATCATATTACATAATGTAAAAAAGGTTTTATAGCTTCAACAGATTAATTATTGTAAACCTTAAACCTCGAACGTAAAGGTCAATAAAGATTGTCAAACATTTAATACTATATAAATATACCTTCTTAATTTGAAATAAGACCACAAAAGAGTTATGGTTTAATTTATTGAACTGTTTTTGCAGACGTTTTTTTCAATTTCCAAAAAAAGTTTTGACTTTTCCATAATATTTTTACATAATTTTAACCCCTTCGAATTCCGCGTCTTTTGAGCCCTCATACGTCTTCGTGGCCTTAAACCTCAGGGTGTCACGGGCGAGTCGCACTTTCAGCGAAAATGGGGGCCCTACTGGAGCGAACGAAAAAACATTATCAATGTTAAAACTCACACTATTCACCAATAGCGGCGCCGGCATTTTGAACGCTCGTCTGCTCCGTCTAATGGCAGATGACTGTCATAGGTTATATAAACCAAAATGTATGTCAACGCATCGGAGCATCTTGGCCGTTATGTCATTTATGTAATAAAAATGCGGCGTCTACTGTACCTACCGAAAATTGGCGTGCGAAGTGTCTTGACCTCTTAGAGTTAGACCGACAAAATGAGAGTGGGCGGGCGGTATGAGTGGTGATTGTGATTTTAGTAGCGACTAGCAACTTTGTGAAGCAGTGGTATACGCGCAGGCCGGACGCGGACAGTTAACAGTCAACCGCCTCTGTGGTCTAGTGGTTAAGACCACCGGTTTAGACCCAGAGGTCCCGGGTTCGATTCCCAGCGGGGGGTACATGTTTGTGTACTCGGCTTGGTTGGTGGTAGGGCTTGTTTGTCCGCCTGGCTAGCTACCACCATATTTTCTAAATATGTCACCATAATATCAATGTTTGTAGCATTGTTGTGTTCCGGCAGCTAGAGATAAGATAGCCAGTGCCTCACTAGTTGAGGATCCCGGGTGAAGTGCGCTTCCATCATTGGCCTTAACATCGGGTTGAGATCAAAGTACTGTGCTCATCCGCAAAATATAAAAAAAAAACACTGCACATTGAAATGAGACAATTTGTCCTTTCTTTGTAACCTTTACTCTTACCCATCCATCAATTATCTGTTATGTATGCACATGCAAGTAGTTACCATTATTTAATGAATTGAAGAGCTCGATAGCGCAGTGGTCAACGCGATTACTAAGGTTAAGCAACTTCCGCAAAGGCCGGTCATCGGATGGGTGACCAAAAATTTGTTGTCTCGACCAAATTCTTTGGATTCTAAAGCCGTTGGTCCTGGCTGCATTAGCAGTCGTTAACAACCACCAATCCACACATCCGCCCGCGTGGTGGTTTATGGCCCGTGTTCTTTTATTACCACCTTATCCACCTATAGGGATGGGGCGTGCCCCAGCAGTGGGGACATAAATGATCTGGTGATGATAGTGCAATTCTTTCTTTATTTTGTTTTCTTATTCTTTACAAAACAAGTTGTCTTTACTATGGTATCGACATATACAGCTACATATACAGCTACGTTTTATGATACCAATAATATGAGAGGCTTTTCCTTTTTCGATGCATGTATTTAGGTTTATGATCACCAACCCACTAGTTACAGCGATACCTTGATTTCGATGATGGAGGTATTTGCCCAGCAAAAGGACAGCATATACAGCTTATAAATTCCTTACTTACTAAAAGCTTATTTAGAAAGAAAGAAATTGAAAATTACACCAAAAGTAGTTAGCAATATTTTAGTTATTATATACTACTCAAAACAAAATAAGGGCCACGAGGTATTTTTTCATTTTGGTGTAAATTATTAAACATATTGAGAGTAGTAAAATATTGAGTATACAAACTCTTTGATACCTAAACTTTTTAATATTGTAGTATTCATCTAATGCTGGCAACAATTTTAAATAAAATTTGATTTAAAATTATTTTTGAAAATTTTGATTCCATTTTCTTTGACGTTTTGCTTTCCTTAGCTTCTTGGTTTATTAGAAATTATCAGAGTTCATTGATATCTCGAGTCAGAAACATCTTTTGCAATATGCCACAAGCACGCAGGCGTCATATGGACTCGCTGACAGCAACCAGAGCCGTTACAATGATTGAAGAAGGTCATTCGCAGCGATCTGTGGGTTTGCAATTGGGATTTTCTCGAAGAGCTATTCAAATTCTATGGAATCGTTTCCAAGAGACCGGCAGTGTTATAAGAAGACCTGGTTCGGGCAGAGTTCGCATTACAACAGCTCAAGAGGATCGTTACATTCGATTAAGTGCGCGCCGAGATCGCACAACGACGGCCCGCAAGCTGCAAAATCGTTTACGGCTCACAACGGGTACTCGTGTCAGTGACCAAACTATTCGTAATCGATTGCATGAAGACCAGCAGGCATCAAGAAGGCGAGTTGTCCGTATTCCATTAACCAGAAATCATCGTGCAAATCGTTTAAGATTTTCCCGTCAACATTTGGACTGGGACATAAACCAATGGGGCATGGTGCTCTTCACAGACGAATGCAAAGTTAAATTTTTTAACGACGATCGGCGTATTAGAGTATGGAGAAGACGCGGCGAGAGATTTTCAGAAGCCTGCATCCATGAAGTCGATCGTTTTGGTGGTCCAAATGTAATGATTTGGGGCGGGATAAGCTTACACGGCAAAACTGAGCTCGCTATTTTAAATGAGGGTACTGTTACTGCTCAGCGGTATATTGAGAAAGTCGTCAGACCACATGTGATCCCATTTGCCCAGCGAGCGGGTCCTGGATTCATCTTGATGCAAGACAATGCTCGTGCACACACGGCTCAAGCGACTCGGTTTGTACTGGAAGCGTCTCAAATTCAAGTCTTGCCGTGGCTGGCGAACAGTCCGGACTTAAATCCAATAGAGCACATGTGGGATCAGTTGAAACGAAGAGTTAGAGACGGTGATCAGGAAATCCACAACCAACAGCAACTCATCAACGCTGTTAAAAGGGCCTGGGAAGAGATTCCAATGGAAAATGTCAGGCATTTGATTGAGAGCATGCACTCCAGGCTTCAGGAGTGCGTAACGAAACGAGGGGGGCATACCCGTTACTAAAAGATGAGCATGGAGTATTTTCTTTTGTTTTCAGTAACTTTACATTGTTTTTATTTTTAACCTTAAATGTGTTTTTTCTTTCAAAAGCAAATAAACTTTTTAATCATTATTATTGGAATAAATTTATTGGTCTACACGGTAAAAACAACATTAGTTTTCGTTATGGAGACAAAAAAATTAATATTGGTTTTATTATTTTCATGGTACAGAGAAAATACCTCGTGGCCCTTATTTTGTTTTGAGTAGTATAGTTTTAGTTATTTAATTTAGCTACAGTGCAGCAATTAGCACTTGAAAATAAAAATAAAAAAAGTAAAATTTACTATAGCGTTGTGTTCTCAAAGTGGTATTTCATCTGCAAAGGTGAATCTGCATAGCCATAGGTTGCAACGACCGTTGGATAGATGGCACTGTGCCGCTATAAGCGTTCAAAAATTAAAAAGCAGTGACAAAATTCAGCTCTTATGTCAGCGTTCCCGGTAGCATAGCGGTCAGTGCAGCCGCCCGGATTGCGGAAGACCCAGATTCGATTCCTGGCTGAGTCGGGTGGGCGTTTAATTTTTTCACTGTATTTTATAAATTTAATAAATATTTTAGTGTTATTTTAAATTACTTTGACTAAAAAGTAATAAATTCTGTGTAAGCTGCCTGCACATATGTAATTTTAAAAGGCAATGATTTGTTACCTACTTTTATGTGTTTGGCTGTATGTACATTTCCTTGTGTCGCTTAAGGTAGCATTTCGATGTAGCTGCTTATATATTGGCGGTCCCACGGCTTCGTGACCGCTCGTGTAGCGTGGAGAAAGCTCTGCATTAATACCTCCATAGTCCATACCTCAGAGACGTTTAGGAAGCGCAGAGGCACTTTCTTCACTTTTAGAAATATCTTTAAGGCCTACTTAAAGCTATCGATAGTAGTTCGAGATGTGTTTCAATCCAGCGTAACCCCTTAGAAACCACGATGAACGTGATAAGAATGGCTATTATAGCTCTTTCAATGTATAACCGTCAAATATAATAATGCCCCCACAAGTTACAGTTTAAGGCCGAAAGACCTAAAGATGATATTTGTGTGGCAATACTAATTCCAATGAACTTGTCTTACCTAAAGTAAATAATTATTTTATTTGGTAATCAATTATTACTTTATGTATGAATTACGGTTCCCGGGATTGAATATTTAGAAAACCGCCTCTGTGGTCTGGTGGCCGCTATTAGCACTCAAAAAATTAAAAAGCAGTGATAAAATTCAGCGCTTACGACAACCTTCCCTGTAGCATAGCGGTCAGTGCAGCCGCCCGGATTGCGGATGACCCGGTTCGATTTCTGGCTGGGTCGAGTGGGCGTTTTTATTTTTTTACTGTATTTTATAAGTTTTATAAATATTTAATTTAGCTTCAGTGCAGCAAGCACTTAAATAATAAAAAATAAAATTTTTCAATATTACGACAATAATTGTTGCTAATTCCGACCTCTGTTGATAACGAAGCTATTCATAAATGATGAATAACGTTCTTACTGAATGATGATAAACCTTTCACAACGCCCCATTCAAAATAGTAAACAGCCAATTATTAAGCTAATGCTTTATAATTAGCGCAATTGAAAGTGAAAGGGCATCGCGTGCCATAAGCATCCATTTTAAGACGATGACCATTAGAAAAAAAAATTAAAATATTATATTTTTCCAAGTTTTTATAGAATAAGTGTGAGATTGGAGCTTTAAACATATCCCATTCACAAGTATCGACAACAATATATATACAAAAAAGTGTATTCAAAAATGTATGTGTGCACGATTACAGCCAAAAGACGCGTCCACCGCTGGACAAATGCCCCAAAGATCTCCACAATGACCGGTTTTGTGCTGCTGGCATCCAGCGGCTACCCGCGACCCTCACCAGGTCGTCGCGGTCGGTCCACCTTGTTGGAGGCATGCCCACGCCAACCTGCGTTTTCCGGCACGCGGTCGCCAGTCGAGAACCTTCTTTAGAGAGAGTTTGTTGTTTGCCTCAGCCGGCATTTTCAGGTTCACCTGGTTTTTTTGGGGCGGCGAGAAACTTAAAGGGTTAAAGCCGTGTGAAACTAATCACCGTCTGAGGTTTTCTAGAGGGAACGGCATCACGCACTAGTGCGTGTCCCCGTGCCCCACTAGAATCTCCGAGGACTTCGGATCGGATCGGTCTCGAGAATTGTTCCGCCCCAGCGGCCATCAGTCCTGCGAGCGATGTGTATGATGTGAGCGATGTATGTATGCGATGTGAGCGATGAGTACCATCGTCAAAAATATTGAGTGACAACTTGTCCATATTGTAACATTTAATTTATGTGCGTGACAGTACCTACTATGTTCTAACATTGCCACATTGGCGCATCAATAAATGTACCGCACCATAAAATCTGTTACTTAATTGCGTACGATTTTATGTATCGATTCAGAATGCATCCGATTGTGGTGAACTCACGATTTGTGCGTACGGACGAACGATGGCGATAAACGTTGCGATTCAAATGTGTTGTGCAATCCATCTATTATGTCATAAGCCTGGAGCCCTTAGTACAGGTACGAGTATAAGGCATATTATTATGGGCTAATCCACAACAATATATTAATGCACAAATCAATAATAGCATGGCAAAGGCCTCCAAAAGATTGACGGGTATATTGGCTTATCACCACGCTTGCCGAAGAAAGGTTGGATCAAAACCTCGACCTGCGAATAGAATCTAGATCTCCGAATACCAAACCGAGCGCTTAGCCACTCCGCCACCGAGGCGTGACGAAGTCAACCAGTTTAAATATAGACTAGACCTATACTGCAAGCACATACATAATTCTCACGTCTTTCTCCCAAAAAGTACGCAGTAGGTACAGCAAAAAAAACAAATCAAATCACAAATTTTGAGTATACTTGCCATAGTGGCCTCGATGCCACATTTTTTTTTGTTTTTTTTTTTGGAGAGAGATTGGTGATTGCCTTAGGCGGCATTTTCAGCTTCACCGGGCTTGTTTGGGGGCGGCGAGGAATGTGAAGGGTCCCTCAAGCCGTGTGAAACGAATCACCTTCGGAGGTTTTCTAGAGGGGACGGCATCGCGCACTAGTGCGCGTCCCCGTGCCCTACTAGATTCTCCGAAGGGTTCGGATCGGATCGAACGCCACATTTAGCATAGTCAAAGTGGAGTCCGAGGTTTTCCCTCTTTCTTATGATATGGGGTCCTTCAAACGAGGCGTGAAGAAGCACCTTGTGGGCCGGCAGAGTGAAGTTGACTGATGCTGCGTTGTTTTCACGCTGCACCAGTTGTCTTCGCTTCTGGACTCCATTTCCACTTAACATCAGGTGGTGTGGAGTCATTTGACCTGCTAAGTATTAAAAACAAAATAGATAACATCAGTGATGGGTTGCTATTCGATCGCCTGATGTGCATCTTGGAACCCTTGTAGTCAGCACGCACGGGAAGTTAGGCAGCTGACACATTCCTTTCGCGTTCGAATTCAGCATGGGATTTTTAAAAATTTTATCAATCATACGCTATCAACACATTAAAAACGCTCTGGCAACCCACCTACTAGGCTAATAATTGTTATATGAATTAAACAATTTTACGCATTGAAGCCGGGCATCTATCCGTGAGGCCAGCTGCCAACCAACTCTTCAGTCGTTTAGTTCCGTCAGTGATAAGTTTAATTGGCGATTCTGAAGATCCAAACTCCAAGACGCTGTCGCAATGTGGCCACAAGTCATCACAATTTGATGAATAGCCGACGAGCATAAGTGGCTCATGGGAAATATTTAATGATACCAACAATGTCAGCCAGAAAAAATGCAATCCATCTTTCACTGTGTTTCGTAAAACATTGAAGAACATTTTAAATGTCAACATTTAAGTCATTGTTAGTAGAGTGTGTCTAGTCAGGTTAAATGTCGGTATATACCATAATTGTGGTCATTTTGATTGACCATTTATTCGACATGTGTACCAACTTTTATATTATTTATTTAACCTAACTATTATTAACTTTATTTTATATACCTGATTAAAATAAACATGGCTACCTAAAATTAGCAAATATTTAACGTAGCCTGACCCCTGAAATTAGCTAACTCATTTTTACATCATCGCTTACATCATTAATTTTCATATCTTATTATCACACAAACAAAATTTGCCAGAATGGTGAGCAACAAAGAATATTTTAAATTCATTTTCAGCGAATACGCCAAAACCACGAAGCCATATTACCTCTAATATTTTATTACGCACAGCGTTGCACAAAACAAAACAAAAGACGGTCATCGCGCCTAAACATAATTTAAAACAATTCGCGAACGTCTCACGGCGCCGCCAACAATATAATTTTATAGCTTCCAAGAACAATATTGTGATCGTCGAAGCTGCAAGCCCATAACGGCTACGTCGAAACTTTTGAATTTCGAAATGGAAACCGTACGAAATTGTTTACTCTAACATCATAGTTTAGTAGTTACCCTTCATCATCAGCTTATAATAAAATCACTATTAAAAAAAAGAGATTTTGTTATCAAATTATTTCAATAAACTTAAAACTTGTTTTCTCAAGTCTGCGGGAATACTAAACATTGAAATGAATTGAGATGGTATAAACGAGTACATTTATGACGCCTTGTACAGACAACAGAGACACACACATAACCACAGACCAAATATGTTAATATAGGTCTGTGCATATGACAATTGGATAGTTGACAGACTTAGGGCCTGTTTCACAATGTCTGATTAGGAGATACCTGGCAGATAAAGTGACAGATTTGTATGGACTATCTGTCAAGTAAACGCTAATGGGAACTTACTTGTAGATCGTGAAACAGGCCCTAAATCAGTAGAGAAACTTTTTAGCTATTTAAACTAAACTATTTTCTTTATAGAAATTATATGGGAATTATGGTTATATAAAATTTACGCAAATTTTGTTGCGAACAAATTACAATTTCAATAAAGACAAAGTCTTGAAAAATGCCACGAGCGGGATTCGAACCCGCACCCCATGACATGCCAGGTCAGGTGCACTACCAACTATGCTGTCGTGGCTCAATCCAACTCGCCGAAATTAGTCAACACTATCTACTTTTACTCTGTAAGCCAAAGGAGCCAATGCCGACAACTACGTCATCAACATCTTATAATTAAACATCTTATAATCTTAAATATATTATGGGAAATATTAAAACACAAATGTTGAAAAAAAATCCACGAGCAGGATTGGAACCTGCACCCTTCTGACATACCGGGTCAGGTGCTCTCCCAATTGAGCTATCGCGGTTCTAACCATCCCGCCGAAATTATTCAACACTATTTACTTTTTTACTTTGAAAGCCAAAGGCGCCCATTCAATGTCAACAACCATGGTACCGTAGTTGTTTCCGATTTGCATGAAACGAGTGCGATGTGTAATGTTGTCTCATATATTGTCTCCTATATTTATTCTTCTTATGCTTACATACTTCCGTTACGTTCACATAAATAGTTTAATAGAATAGAATAGAATATATTTTTTTTATTAACATACGCACTTAATTATAACAATTGTACAACAATAAAAGAAAATAGAAAAAAAACAGATCTCAGCATAAGCAACTGTGTCATTCATGAACGACAGAACAACAGAACGACAGAATGACACAGAAGCGCTGTTATTCTGACATAATAGCTTATATAGCATATATATATAGTATATAGTAATCTACGTTCACACAGATAGTAATACGCATCTTATCCGTTTCCTCGCCAGCACACTCAAATAGTGATGCCACGTAACTGTGGGACTTTCATCTTAACACGGAAGATCGTGACCTATCGTGCTATATGTCTATTGCGCTTATGCAAGCAATATCAACGCGAACATAATTATATAATTACAAATATATCGATGACTAGCACAACAGCTTTAGATGGTCCACTTTAAAAAAAAATATAGCCTATGTTACCCGCGAGGAGTGTAGCATTCTATCAGTGAAAGAATTTTTTTGAATTGGACCAGCAGTTCCAGAGATTACCCTCCACACACAAACAAAGTCACAAACGTTGCCACTTTATTAAAAGTGTACTCGTAGATATAGAATTTAGTCATCGAGCTCTTCCTCCAATTAAGGATAATTAATTAATCATCTCATTTTATATCCCCAGTGCTGAGGCACTAGCCTCCCTATACATAGATGTATAGGGAGAATAGGCCATAAAACACCACGCGGGCCCAGTGCGGATTAGTGGTTGTTAACGACTGCTAATGCAGGGACCAACGGCTTTACGTGCCTTCCGAAGCACGGAGTAAATCGAAACGATAAATAATTTGGTTACCCATCCGATGACCGGCCTTAGCGAAAGTTGCTTAACCTCAGCACTCGCAGACCTGGCGCGTTAACCATTGCACCATCGAGCTCCTTAATTAATTAATTATTTGTAACTAATTGCATGCTCCATAACAGTTAATAATGGTAAGACAAAAGGAAGGACAAATTGTTTCATTTCAATGTGCAGTGTTCGCGTAAGCTTTACAAAACAATATCTAATACATCAACTCGAAATGCTAATACTATGTATCAAAATAATAGGATAGCGGAAGGTTTAATGACAGCTTTTATATTGTGCCACAATATGTGATTTACGACGGTAAGTTGGTGATAGCAGGTTGGCAAAGTGGACCACGCGTTTATGTTAGAATTGTAGATCCGTTAGAGCATGACGCGTTCAGCGCGAATCGCAATCATCACCTTGAAGTGGAAACAAGCCGGTCATGTTGTAGAAGGACCGACGATCGTTGGAGCAGGCATATGTGGCCGAACCGATCCGAACCCCTCGGAGAACCTAGTAGGGCACAGGGATGAACCCTTTAAGTTTCTCACCGCCCCCCCAAAAAAAACCCGGTGATGGTGAAAATTCAAATTTCAAAATCAAAATTAGCCAAATCGGTACAGTCATTCTCGAGTTTTAGCCACTCAAACGACCAGCAATTGATTTTTATATACATAGTTATAGATTAACAGCGCACTAATTGGTTTCTGGTTGACTAAACCATCCAGTTTGCATTCTAGCTGGAGTGGAGACCATATTTAGGCAAAAGCACTGTAGGACGCCCTTTTTTTACAGTGGAAAACTCGTCGTCCGAGTACCACTGCTGCCAGGTACAGATGGTTATGTGTAGTCCTCCCCTCCAGCTCCCGCTTCCCTGCCCAGAACCGAAGGCCTTGACAGGGATTAGGAAGAAGGATGGGCCTACTCAATAAAACCACTATACATCGCTTTCACGTGCCACAAGGTTGACCCCACGTGCAATTTGCGACCGCATGTTGTAGGAAGGAGGATATACGTGTCGTCGTCATCATCATTGCCATTACCTCATTTTTGTGTCCCCACTGCTCCCGGCACAAGCCTTCCCAATGGAAGGATAGGGAGAACGGGCCATAAACCACCACGCGGGCCCAGTGCGTATTGGTGGTTGTTAACGACTGCTAATGCAGCCGGGCCCAACGGCTTTACGTGCCTTCCGAAGCACGGAGGAGCTCGAGATGATACATTTTATGACACCCATTTGATGACCGGCCTTTGCGAAAATTGCTTAAGGTCAACACTCGCACACCAGGCGCGTTAACATCGGCGCCATCGAGCTCTTCGATATAAGTGTCCTGGGATGGAATTCCAGTTTTTGGTGGTACGACAAAGAAATGATTCAACTAACTTCTTTATTGATCAAGAAGATGATGATGATGATGATGATGATGTTAATGATGATGAAATCCATATAAAGTGGGTTCCGTTTCAATAACGGTTTGCTCTTCTGGGGATTACGCGATATCCAAGCAATTCATCATTGTTTATCGCAAGATTTCTACAGTGACTAAACTAAATCTGTCTCTCCATATAAGTTGGCGTGTCAACAACACATCTTGCATTCTATTTGGCTTTAATGTTGACCCCAAACTGAACTTTGCGATAGAGTGGAGCGTTCAAATATTTACACATTGCATAATGCTCACACACGAGTGTATGCAAATAGTGTTTTTGTATTCATTAACACGTGTGACTGTTGAAATGTACTATGTTGTTACAGCATAAATGAAATACTTTTTTTGCAAAACTTCTAGCGTTTAAGTTAATTTTGTCTTGAATTTTACAGCGTCCGTGGTCACAGGGAGCAAACGGGGAGCTGGTTTTGCGCAAAAAGGTCTTGTCAGTGAGAAAATTTATTTTACTTTCTTGCATAACTGGGAATATGATGGGCGAAAAACTTATGAAAATAAAAGTTAAAAAGTACACCAATCAAAAACATTTGACCCGTTACGAGTACCTACTACAAAACAGTGTTTGAAGTTAAACAATGGTTAAATACGTTTTTAAAATATTGTGTCTTTGTCTAACAATATTAGCTAAAAAGTGACAGCATCTGTTTTAAACATTGTCTCGTTAAAAGTAAAGCAGATAGAGATCAAATTCAAGAATGTATGGTTAGGTTCCTCAAGCTGTAGCGACCGACCGAACTATTTTTAGGGCTGGAATCAAGCAAGTATGTCTTTGTATTTTTACATCAATTAGCGGAATAAGTAAATACGGAAAAATTCTTTCCACAATTTAAATGAAACAGTGGGTAACTAGGGTAATTAATTTTCTTAGAAATGTGGGGCTTCACTAAGAGCGGTTTCTGCTCGTTGCGGTTATGGTTACACGGTGCAATTAAAATGCTAAATGAGACCGTTTTTTCAGTACAATATTAGTTTTTATTTACGCTTGTATGAATCTAAATACGTGGCATACGGATGGGTGCAAAATATTAAATCTGTCTTATACTCGTATAACATGTATCGAGTGCCTCAGTGAACATTATATTTGGCCAAGATAAAAGTAACCTTTGAGCTCTTCAAGATTCTGTTTGCTAAATATCAAGTAGAAATCAATTCTCCGTCTTGCTCCAATTTCACGTAAATGAAAGATATTTATGTCCTAAAAGTCCTTCCTTTACACACACATTTGACTCATTTTCAAGGGTTCAATTCTACAGCACACAGAAACCTTGCGAGTACTTCTAACGATAACGTAACTTTATGTAAGTCGTGACAACAACTGTCATTTTTTTACTTTTTATTTTCAAGTGCTAATTGCTGCACTGAAGCTAAATTAAATATTTATAAAATTTATAAAATACAGTGAAAAAAAGCATAGCGGTCAGTGCAGCCGCCCGGATTGCGGAAGACCCAGGTTCGATTCCTGGCTGGGTCGGGTGGGCGTTTAATTTTTTCACTGCATTTTATAAACTTTATAAATATTTAACTGTCAATTGTTAATTTACGAACGTGAAGCTCGATGGCGCAGTGGTTAACACGGTCTGCGAGTGCTGAGGTTAAGCTACTTTCGCAATAGCTGGTCATCGTATAGGTGACCAAGAATCTATCATCTCGAGCTCTTCCGTGCTTCAGAAGGCACGTAAAAACGTTGGTTCCGGCTGCATTAGCAGTCGTAAGCAAACACCACTGGGCCCGCGTGGTGGTTAATGGCCCGTTCTCCCGATCCATTCGTAAGGAAGGCTAGTGCCCCAGCAGTGGGGACATAAAAAGAGCAGATGATGATGATGATGATGAATGAATGAACGGAAATAGTGGCACAATATTCCTCTACGCTAACGAGCTACAAAAGGAATACTATAATTATTAGTGCTAGGGCCATAATATATCAGCGGCTCAAGTATCCGCTCCCGCTGTCACTGAGGATGCACCCCGCGGCCCAAAGCGTATCATACGCCATTAATGACACGTCGAGTATTCAGATACGTGGGAGACGCTGTTTTTTACCCCAGATGCCATCTCATAACATAACACATTGTTTCTATGACTGTATGTAGGTAAATGTTCGGATTGATTCACATTGGTGCGTTTTAACTGATTGAGTTGACGCGAACACTATTGAAAATTAACTTAACATTGACTTAACACTAATAAAATTGTGTCTGACTGAGGCGTGGTTGGTGCCCGGATGGATTATAAAAAAAAATATCAAGATCACAACTTAACGCGATAGCCCTGCGCCATCAAGATCCTCTTCATAAAATTTACCTACTAAAGTTTTTTGTGAAGGTGCATCCTACTAATATTAAATAAACGCGAAAGTTTATAAGTATGGATGGATGTTTGTTACTCTTTCACGTAAAAACTACTGAATGGATTTTAATGAAACTTTCCTCATATACAGACCATGACCCAGAGCAGCATATAGGATATTTTTTATTTTTTTTGCTGTAGTCTTCGCGAACGAAGTCGCGGGCAACAACTAGTCTTTAAAATAGGTACGTAAAGCTCTAGTGTAGACACACCTTTATATTGGCAATCAAATGTATCATATTGATTAATGATATTCACTGAGTCTGATTATTGTGTTAACTGCGATCAGAAACAGTATAATGGGAATAGAAAGGTTTGTTTGTACAGTGAGCCGATGGGAAATTAATTAGATCGAGGCTACTTGTAAAATTGCCAAATCATATTATTTATTGAAAAGGGATTGCAGCAATTAATTTTATATCTATTTCAAAACGAAAAAGCTTGGCTTTCATCTTACCTGACGGTAAGCGATAAGGAGGCCAAAGGTTAACTTCACGTGGATTCCAAAACTATTGAGTAACCAGCTTTATTATATCTCTGTCAGAACTTTTAATTATGATATAAATATTGCTGTTTAAATTTATTATCTTCGGAAGGCACGTAAAGCCGTTGATCCCCAATCCGCACTGGGCCCGTATGGTGGTTTATTGCCCGCTCTCTCTATCCATCCATTAGTGAAGACTCGTGCTCCAACAGTGGGCACGCAAGCGCTGGTGATGATGATGATGTTAGTTGTTTGTCTCGCTCTTAGGCGTGGGTTTTTTTATTAATAACAATATTCTTTATTTCTGTACGGAAAGCTTGGCCTTGACCTCTCTTCATAGTAAGTGCTAATACGGCCAAAGGATGAAGCGCATTTGCTTGGTGATTACAAACTCTAATTTTCTAAACAAAACGCACACTGGGCGTGTCCGTTTTGTTTACTATCTGTATTCATTCGATCACGTTTACGTAAACGAAAATTTGTATGACAAAATGTTAACATTTCTCGTTTAATCGCCTCTGTGGTCTAGTGGCTAAGACCACCGGTTTAGAACCAGAGGTCCCGGGTTCGATTCCCATCGGGGGGGGGTACATGTTTGTGTTGGTTTGGTTGGTGGTAGGGCTTGTTTGTCCGCCTGGCTAGCTACCACCATCTTATCTAAATATGTCGCCATAACATCAATGTTTGTAGCATTGTTGTGTTCCGGCAGCTAGAGATAAGATAGCCAGTGCCTCACTAGTTGAGGTTCCCGGGTGAAGTGCGCTTCCATCATTGGCCTTATCATCACTTAACATCAGGTGAGATCAAGGCACTGTGCTTACCCATTAATATAAAAAAAAATAATAATGTCGCCAGGAGGCGCTGCTTCAATACCATACTAATTTCCGTTTTCGTTATTGTGATCGAATGTCAAATGAAACTCACACTATGCACCCAGACCATAGAGGAGATGTGTTTTATACATTGTAAATCACATAATGCCACTTACAGTTAACATTTCATGGAAATAACGATGACACGCGCTAGACCTTAGCCTTAGCTCTCACTTGCGAATACCAGGGTGACTCAGCCTATAAATTCACGGTGCATCTCGCCAATCAGGTTCAACCCGAGACCTAACTTTCTCGACCCATGACCTTTGCTTAGGGCTAGACTTTCATTTTCGCCAAGTCTAGAACTCTCGATTTCGTTATTTTATGTTATAAGCGCATGATAAAATTGCTGTAGCTACGTATGATGTGTTTCATTTCAATGTTTTTGCAAAACAATATTTGACCGTTATCTAGAAACTTTTAGCATATCAATTATTATTATAATATTGTATATGTAGGATATCGTATTGTATCATTATCAATTAATAATTTTTTGTTTTCGTTTTATTTGTTAAGGTGCACTATACAATTTTAAATTTTGTTTGTAATAACTTCAGGTAGGTACAGACGCCTGCACATCAACCTACCCAAAACTTTCTTCAATACATTTTCAACTATACAACTTAGTAATAAAGTTCAAAGTCTATTGAGGACATTTGACAGTTTGTGGTAGGTTGATGTGCAGGCGTGTGTACGTTATTTCAAAATCTTCAATTATCTGGAATACATAATACCAATGTTATGATAATTCCGAATGTGTTTTACAAAGTTTCAATAATTGGATAACAAGCGTACAGTCGTGAGCACGTGTGTAGGGAAGACGTTACTCAAGCTATTATTGAATAACGTTTGCATCGAACTCAAGCGTGGACAATTTGACTGGTTTAACTTTTTACCGAAAACAAGAGAGAGTACGATAATCACTATACAGGCTGAAGTCACATTAGCTACCGAAACTATATCATCACCAGCTCATTTTATGTCCCCACTGTTGGGCACGAGCCTTCCCTATGGATGGAAATACCACAGGAAGAACGGACCGGAAACCACCACTCGGGCCCAGTGCGGGCGGTTGTTAAAGACTGCTAATGCAGCCGGGACCAACACGGCTTTAATGCCTTCCGAAGCACGGAGGAGCTCGAGATGATACATTTTCAATCGCAGAGCGGGCGCGGCTAGTACGCCATCGAATCCTAACCTAATAACCTGTCTGTCCAAAATAAATACATCCAACGTGTCTTTGTGGCCAATCCGATACACAGGTGACATTTTCTTTATTTCGCTAAATTTATTCTAGGACTGTCGCGGTTTTATGAAAAAAAATCATGTCCGCCTTGCTAGCAAAGTTTAAAATATAAAAAATAAAATAAAATATTTCATATGTTTTCAAATATTTCATTCAAGTGACACAGAAAACTTGCGAGATTGATGACCAACCTGTAATATTATATATCTTTCGTTGTTTAAAGACAACAGATTAAAACGTGTAACAGATTAAACGCACACCCTCGTAAGTGGCGACTCAGTCCATGAAACTGAACAACTTTTGTTCTAAGACTTTTCGTAACTCGCAAAAAACAAAATCGTCTCTTCAAACGAATTCACTCGGTCAGTTTCGATCTGTCTATGGAAAGATAAAATTTTGTTTTCGCGATTTTCCATAAGTCGTTGAACAAAAGTTGTTCAGTTTCATGGATTGAGTCACCACTTAAGAGGGTGTGCGTTTAATCTGTTACACGTTGTATATCGGCCAATTCTACATATATTTACCAATTTCTGCTTTAAAACAATGGCTAAGTTAGGCAATGTTCAAACCAGATGCTGTCACTTTTTAGCTAATATTAAAGACAGAGACACAATGTTTTAAACACGTATTTAGCCATTGTTTAACTTTAAACACTGTTTTGTACTACAAGGGTTTCTGTCTGAACGAAAACAGCTAAATAATATGATCATTCATGGGCGGCTTGTAATTCAAGCGTCAGAAGTATGTGGAAACTTAAAATGAAAACTTAGTAAGAACAACTTGATCTTTTAATAACACACTTCCTTATATGTCTGTTAGTTCTTCTCCCTGCCCTGCCGCCCGACCGCCTAACCGATTGCTTTGGATTGCTATGAAAGCAATATCGAAAGCTACAGGCTATAGTTTTGCGTAGGCTTGCTATAGCATAGGCGTTACGAAATGACAAGATGACGTCACAAACTATACACGTAGCCAAAGCAATCGGTCAGGCGGTCGGGCCCCTGGTCCCATGTTATTTGGGGTCGGCGCAAAACGTCCGCTTCTTCCACTCTCCTCTATCAGTTGTCTCTAACAGTCACTATCTTTACATTTATACCATCGGTCATCTCCTAAGTATACCTTTTGTTAATGATATCAAAAATCATCTCAAAAAAAAACCTAAACCTTCTTCGATAACGCATTAACAGCATAACTTCACATAATAAATAACGTTTCCATAACAAATGAACCTACCTCTTACTTAACGATCAAGAAAGAAGTAAACCAATTTGAAATGAGCGTATTGTTTTAGTTTCGCAAGACTCCCACGGCAGCGGACGGACTACTAAATTCAGTGTTACTATACGGAAAATGACATTTTATTTACTTTGTATTTAACCAGGAACGGAAACATGAGAGAGTGAATGGGCGGTGTTGAGCAAGGCTGTGGTACGGTTACGAGGGGTTACGAATACCACATCACCATGATGGTTTCGTAAGGCGACTAAGGGACTAATAAAATTAATGGACTCTACAAAGATCGCAACACAGCCATATACGAGTATAGAGAAAGATAGAAAGAAAGAAAAATTATTTATTGATCAATCATTTTTATAGCTTTTTTTTAAGACAGTTTGCTGATTACCTCAGACGGCATTTTCAGCTTCACCGGGCTTTTTTGGGGGACGGCGAGAAACTTAAAAGATTCCTCAAGCACCTTCGAAGATTTCCAAGAGGGGACGGCATCACACACTAGTGCGTGTCCCCGTGCCCTACTAGATTCTCCGAAGGGTTCGGATCGGATCGGGGGGTGGCATTTATATAGAATATTCGTAAGGTGACTAAGGGACTAAATAAACTGGTAAGTTCTATAAATATTACAACACCATTACTACAAGGAGATTTCGTAAGGCGACTAAGGGACTAAATGAGCTACTGGACTCACCACTTGTCATAGATGATGCTCTGTTTCTGTTTATAAGACATTTGGGAATTGGCCTTCATCTCAAATGATGATAAAAGACGATAAGACTCTGTATATGGAAGTGCACAATACCGAGAAACATCACTATTGAGGAATTGGCTATCTTATATCTAACTGTTGGTACATTATTTCAACTAATATAGTTCAAAGTCATAGTCCAATCAAATATTCAACATAAGCCTTCACATCATAGGCACTTATTGACGTCAAAACTAAAAAATCTAAAACTAAAAAATTAGTTTAGTCTAAACTACTGAATCTACCACCAGTTCTGATTTTGGGAGAGCCTTTCGATCGAGAAGAGCTGGCAAGAAACTCAGGAAGCTTTATTCTTTTTCTCCATCTTTTCAACCAAATTACAATCATGTGTCGCCGGTGCTCTAGCACTAATTCTTGTAATAGCAATTAGTTATTAACTATATTATTGGTTCGAACCAATTAGCCACAAAGACGGTTGTTATTAGCTCAAAAAAAGTATATTCCGTGTTTTTAGTGAAGCGGTAAATCTCCATTTACTATTAATATTACACACACCGAAACAATACTTAACAATTCTCACGACAGAACGCTTTCGATTTCGTATAACGTGTTCGTAATTAAACAATTATTGCTCATGCCTTTCCTCAGTTCCCTAAGCGATTGCGTTCGTCTCAAAAACTTCAACAATACGATGTAGATCCGCAGATAGCATTATAATCGGTGCTTTGAAATTGAGTCCTTCGCATAAAGTTCGTGATAAAGTATCAAAATAAGACGTCTAGCGCCGTGAGACTAATGTTTTGCCACTACTAACAGTTGTAGATTACTTTCGAGTGACTAGGGTAGTTGTTTGGACACTGGTGCTTCAGATTTTCCTGCAGTTTCCACTACTGCGAGACACTACTTAGAGATGCATGCATTTACCTGCTCATAACTTACGCGTGGCGCTCCACAACCTTTGTCTGGCCGATCCCGAGGCAAGGGTATAAATAGCTGTGTCAATTATTTTTATGTAATTATATTAATAATTACATGAAAATAATTGACACGGTAAATGCCGATCACTTGGCGATTGTTATCTTTTGTAGCGTCAACGTAGACCTCGAAGTGCATCAAGTGTTGACTTCGATCATAATTAATAGAACAGTGCTGACTGCTGACCAACTATGCACATTTTAGTTTTAAAGAACTTTTTTCTTTCTATAATAATTATATTTCACTTTTAAACGAGATATAAATTATAGTACCAATTTGTAAATCGTCCCGATATGTTATTTCAATTTATTTTAAAGCATGTCCATAGTCTCACGCCAACGCCTCAGTGGCTGATAGGCATAGCGCTTAGCCCGATACCCGAAGGTCCCGAGTTCAATTCACAGGTCGGGCGAAGTGTGTTCCGGGTTTTTCGATGAATAGCCCGAGTTTGTGATCGTTGTGATCACCAACCCGCATTTGGCAAGGATGGCGATTAAGCCAATACTCGTTAATTGTATAGATTGATAAAGGTCTTTGCCCAGCAGTGGGACAGTTATAAGCTATTTTACTTTTCTTTTTCATCTCTCAGTATTAATATTTTCTTTCTTCTTCAGCTTTTTAAAATACTTTTATTACCATTTTAAACTCCTTCAATCTGTTTTATCTCATATTAATAATATTATACAAACGTTAATAACTATCGACAAAAATTAGTATGTTGGTCCTTAGCTCACGTCTCACCAGTAAAACCTGGCAAACGTTAAACCTTGTGGAACCGTTAGTAGGGGCGTCCTTTGGTTATCTTATTTCCATTCGCTCAATTCGATTATTGCGCGTGGGAGTTGTTACGCTATTTTTCATAGTCTTGGTAATTTTAACTGATCCTCCTATTCAGTTCGTGGAATGGCGAAACTTTTTGTTGTGTTTTGTAAATTTTTGGAAACTTTTGGACTCTTGAGAGGCAATGAAAAGATATAACCTAACTAATGAGAATATATATATTTTACAAGAAAATATCAACCGCTGAGCTACGTGGTCTTGGTAGAGCATTGGACCGGTATCCAAGGTTCGTGGGTACGATTCCCACTCGAGCTTCCTTGATTTTTTCTTGTAAAATTTTATCTAGTAACAACATATAATATTGTGAATGCAAAAATTAAAATAATAAAAATGCTCATTGAAAAGTATTAGGATATATTTTATTGTAAATAGCGATATTCCGCAAGGTCAATTAATTAATAACTTTGTAAGAGTAAAATGTTTTTGTTTTGTTTGTATAATTTTAACGCAAATTTTGTTGCGAAACAAATTACATTTTATAAATAGCTTGCCTACTTCTTAACCGATTTTTAGTATTTGTAAAAATATTATGATCGGGTGTTAATGACGGTAGTTGTTGACATTGAATGGGTGCCTTTGGCTTTCAAAGTCAAAAATTAAATAGTCTTGAATAATTTCGGCGGGCTGGTTAGAACCACGATAGCTCAATTGGAAGAGCACCTGACCCGGTATGTCAGAAGGGTGCAGGTTCAAATCCTGCTCGTGGAAATTTTTTTAACATTTGTGTTTTTGTAATTTGCAAGAGTACTTTACACTACCCCACTAGAAGATACCGTATCAAAGTTGTTATTCTAGGGATAACCTTTGGTTCCAAAAAAGTAAAACAACCCGCTTTAATCAATGCATCCATTATTTTTAATCCATCCATCATAGCTATAATATTGATAGACTATTTACTAATACGCTATGTGATATATGTTGGTAGCCAATAGTCGCACTATTAAAGTCATATTATAAATAATGTACAAGACTTATGACCGTGACGTCGTTCGTTCGTCAAATTGCACTGTCTTATTGCGTTTTGGCAAATCCCACTTATTTCGCTTATTGGATCATATAATGCAGTAGGTATTCATTAACGCGATTGAAGGTGCGCGCCTTTTTAACAAGATACCCTCAGATATAAAAAATACTAACTCCTTCGACGTACTCAAAAAGTTATTAGCCAAACGCGTCATTGCAAATTGTTAAACTTATATTAATATTTAAAAAAAACAAATTTCGTTCGATTATAAGGTAACCTAGTCTTCATGAAAACACACAGAAAATTTGACCGAGTAATTCTCTATCCGTTTGAGTTCTATTAATTAAGTATTAACTTGATTTCTCGATGTGTAATCTTAATTTGGCTTGACAATTTGTGTGAATATAAAAAAAAATTACAGCGACAAGCTATCAAGCATATCTATGCCAAAAATCACGTCAATCTGCTGCTATGTTTCACATGAAGAAATTAAAAATAAGTTAAAGTCACATTATAAATAATTCACAAGAGTTATGACCGTGGACGTCGTTCGTTCGTCAAATTACACTGTCTTATTGCGTCTTTGACAAATCCCACTTATTTCGCTCATTGGATCATATAATTCATTGACATAATGCAGTAGGTATTCATTAACGCGAATGAAGGTGCGCGCCTTTTTAACAATATACCCTCAGATATAAAAATACTAACTCCTTCGACGTATTCAAAAAGTTATTAGCCAAACGCGTCATTGCAAATTGTTACACTTTAAAATGAAATGTTTTTTTTGAGTGTGTTAAACATGTTCTGTTTTATTCGTATTAATTGGTTCCTATCACAACGAATGTAATGTATCTGTTTTTTTATAATTAAGCTCTCATGTAAGTGATGTAGAATATGTCTTTATGAGAATAAATGTCTCTAAACCATTTAAACCATAACGCACGTTCGTAGTTAAATCCTCGAAGTAATATTCAAAGTCAAAGACAGACGAGATATTATACAGATTAGATCTTATCTTATTTGGACCTGCTCTCAATATGCTTCTGCTTTCTCCCAGTAGCATATTGGTACTGTTTGTGCAATTCCATCCTGTAAGTTTTCTTCCTCTGTTAAGATGACTGCCAGAAGTTTGGCAATGTCTTTGACCTAAAGTCTTCGGGATTCGAATAGGCCGATCCATGGAGTCCCATACTTTTCCTAGCCAGAGAGTCAAGATAAGATATATATATATATATATATATATATATATATATATATATATTTATATTTACGGGTAAGCACATATATGGCGACATATTTAGATAAGATGGCGGTAGCTAGCCAGGCGGACAAACAAGCCCTACCACCAACCAAACCGAGTACACAAAGATGTACCCCCCGCTGGGAATCGAACCCGGGACCTCTGGATCTAAACCGGTGGTCTTAGCCACTAGACCACAGAGGCGGTTAGATGAATTTATTGAACATAAGTAGATGTATAGGTTGTTCTAAAAATATAATTAAGCTAGTCGTGGTTTGATTTGATTGCCGTACAAATATAATACAAAAGCGACATTATTAAGATACATAATTAAACCAGTAATTATTGATAAATACTATTAATATAACTTACGCTAATAATTCCACAAGTTAGGCTCGTCCAAGTGTGGCTTGGAAACCGCTGGTATCTTAACTTTTTTGTCATTTATTTGTTTTCTTGTTATGCAAATTTTATAGTAAATAAAGATTGTTATCGTTATTAATTAGAGATTGGAATTACAAAAAACACAAATGTTGAAAAAATTTCCACGAGCAGGATTTGAACCTGCACCCTTCTGACATACCGGATCAGGTGCTCTTCCAATTGAGCTATCGTGGTTCTAACCAGCCCGCCGAAATTATTCAACACTATTTTATAATTATTTTAAAATGATATAAACAAAAACAAAAACATTAGAGATTGGAAGTTTGTATCGGATACCGAATTGTGAAATGGTATTAACATCTCTAATCTCAAATACTCTGGCGGACCATAAGTCCCATAGACGTTTCTCAGACCACAGTAGGCATACATTGTCTCAGACCACAGTAGGCATAGATTGTCTTAAAAGAACTTACGTAACATTCGCTTAAAAAATTTACTCACAATATTCGCAAATTGACAACGTATATGGCAATTTTAGCACATTCATCATTTTGTAACATTTTGTAACATTACTTAACTATTATTTGTAAGGACATAACAACTCTAGGTCGTCCTACATAACGTATGCAGTTTTGACAATAAGTCTCTTAGTTACTTTGATATAAGGTTCGATTTGGTTTGGTTGTTTTTATTAAATATTGCTCAAACAGTAATAGGGACATAATGACGTCCAAATTAAGATTGAAGACGTCCAATCTTCGGACGCATCTTTATGTAAAGGTTTAATTTTTTTGGTACCTATTATTTAATAATGAGGCTGGTACAGAACAGCTGAGAAGGGCGCTATCAAGAATAGGCTAGAGGTCACCAATGACATTATAGCGTTACCAGGTTCATGGGCGGCGAGATTCAACATACCCCGTTCTAGATTCTTCGGGGTGTTCGAGTCGGATTTGTATAAGGTAAACTTAATTTGTGATGTAAGACTATGGAAATCCATACATTAAATACGTAAAGATGACTTTGTAAAACATTTTTATGCAAAGTGCGCGCACTGAGAAGCATGAGATTTGGCATACTTAATAATAGGGAAAGAGTGCAAAAAGATTAACCCCCTTATTCATAAAAATTATTTGAGCATTATTTAGTTAAATATTGTTTTGTCAACGTCACACAAACGTCATTTTGAATTTGAGAAAAAGAGACAAAACAATGATTAACTAAATAATGCTGAAATAGTCTTTATCAATAAGGGTACCCCCTTGAATGTATGGATAATACGTTTAGTTACTAAGTTTTTTTTTCATGGCTATGGGTTTGTAAGCGCTTGTGCGCTTTAGGCGAAACTCTGATAGACATTGTTATCGAATAGTAAAAAAAAAACAAATTTCGTTCGATTATAACCTACCTGACCTAGTCCTGACCTAGTCTTAATGAAAACACACAGAAAATTTGACCGAGTAATTCTCAATCCGTTTGAGTTCTGTTAATTGAGTAATAACTTAATTTCTCGATGTGTAATCTTAATTTGGCTTGACAATTTCTGTGAATATAAAAAAAATATTACAGCGACAAGCTATCAAGCATATCTATGCCAAAAATCACGTCAATCTGCTGCTACGTTTCACATGAAGAAATTAAAAATATGTTAACAGAAGCTTTCCTATTTTTAATATTCGTTATAGTATATTCAATAATTTCATTAAATATTAAATCGTTTTGGTTTTGGATGTTTTTTATGACTTATTTAGTTTTAATCACAATGTAGATATAATATTTGCATATTCAATAAACTTACCTACGTAAGCATAGATAAACTTTCAAAATAAACTGCTGATATAAAGAATAACTAATATTTATTATCATCTCTTAATATCTTTATTAGGAGTAGTTAGTAATTTAAAAATTTTAAATAAAACCTAAAATAAAAAAAAACTTTATATAATTCTTTATCTTATTGTTTCATAATATCTCATTAGAACAATAGGAATTTAATATTATTGAAATATTGTATAAATATAACAAAATCCATAATCAGTAATTTAGAATTAGTTTGGTAAAATATAGTAAAAAAATATTTCCACTTAACTGTGTAATAACATGGACTTAAAGAATTTGCAGTTAATCATGATAATTCATACAAAGAAAATTATTTTAAATACATTCATTAAGTCATAAATATGAGCCATAAAAATATTTTCAAATAATTATTATAGAACTGAACGAATTTTACTAAAACCTTTAATTGCTTATCACTTAAATTAATATTTTTAAAATCTAATAAAAATCAATAAACTACACTCACCATAAATATTAATATCTTGCTTTTTAATGAAAGAAAATCACCGGCGCAGAACTCAACACAACACAGGTCACAGAGAACAATCCGTAGAAAAATAAACAGGGCTCGTTCAAAAAAAGAACACTTAACTTTTTAAATAGTACAATGCGTTTCGAACTACGCGCTCAAGGAGAATGTACGCGTGCGAACCATAGAGCACGCTTATAACCACCTCCATTGAATCTCCCCCATTCTATGTTGAACTCTGACTTTCCATTTCGTATTCTTAACGCGGGGTCACACTACGCTAGTTCCATCCCGTGTGGGGGGCAAAACTAGCAAATTAATGAAGTTTCGGTAATTAGTTAGAATAAAATACATTGCGTTGCACCCGGCTCCGCTTGCGCAAATAACACAATGGGCACCGAAGGCTGTGCTATTGAGACGTCTCCAAAAATTAGTGTTTAGCCAATTACGCAGTTTGCACTTGTCAATGTAATTGATTGTCGTTGTAAAAAGACGTTAATTTTGGCAAGTTACGGTTAAGCTCTTGAACTGATGTTACTTGGAAACTAACATTGGAATAAATGAGAATTGACATTTTCATTTTGTTGCACTGTAGAACCGTGACGCGTTGAAGTCTTTTGCTATTTAGTTTGGACCAATCTTAGTTTGCCAAAAAATATTAAAAAGCTTTAGGGTATTTTTTTGTGTTTCACTAAACGGGAATAGTGTTCATACATTTACGTATAATAAAATCAAAATATACATTATAGCGCCCCTTCAAATTCATTTTATCAAAAATGTTGTACAATTTTATTATTTATCTAATAATAATCAAATTCAATATATTACAAGGGTTTGGTGGTGAATCCTGATCTGCCTGGTCAGCGATTGCTGACGTTAAGCAACTCTCGCAAAGGCTGGTCATTGGATGGGTGACCAAAAATGTATCATCTCGAGTTCCTCCGTGCGTCGAAAGGCACGTAAAGCCAGTGGCTCCGGCTGCATTAGCAGTTGTTAACAACCACCAATCCGCACTGGACCAACACTGCATATCCATCTATAGGGAAGGCTCGTCCCCAGCAATGGGAACTCCTCTTTGCTTCGGCACACTAAGCCATTAGTCCCGGTTGTTGTCACGAGATGTCGGTCAATTAAACCCACCAATTGATTCAGCGTGGTGAATTATGGCCCAATTTCTCCAGCTCATTTACCCCCCACAGCTGGGGCACGAGCCTTCCCTGTGGATGGAAATACCACAGGGAGAACGCGCCGTAAACCACCACGCGGGCCCAGTGCGGGTTGGTGGGTGTTAACGACTGCTAATGCGGCCGGGACCGATGGCTTTTCGTGCCTAAATAAGCACGAACCAACCCCATGTGCTACCAAGCTATTAAAATGTGCTATCACTAAAACATTACGACCTCACCACAGAGTCAAAAACGTAACCCAGTTTAAAATGGAGATCGCATTATGTCGTACATACATAAGTCATGCCTTCTGACCAAATGAAATGCGGAAAGAAGTCTGTCAATATGTTAATTAATATTGTTATACAATTAGATGCGTCAATTAAATAGCATAGTGCGTCCAAAAAGTTAAACGATTGCATAAAATATACATTATAATAATGATAACAAATAATGTTACTACATGTTTGTTTTTGAATATTATTACTTTTTATATTCAACTGGTAAACGTGCTTTGACGTGGTTGTACATGATTCCAAGCTCCTCTGTGCTTCATATTGCACGTAAAACATTTAGTCCCGGCTGCTTTAGCAGTCGTTAACAACCACTAATTCGCGCTGGGTTGGGACGTAAAATAGGCTGGTGACAAAGTATAATAATAAGTACTACATCTGGTGATGAAGTTAGCAAACAAGCGTGCGATCCAATTGATAATTAGTGGTCATGATCAGCCTTTAGGTCTACTATAAAAGTTAACTTAACTCGGCGAGGATGAGGAGGGGTCAATATGACCCTGCTCATTTTTAAACGTGTGCTGTTTCAAGAAACAGCACACGCAGCAGCACACGCCCACGCGCAGCGTACGGCAGCAGGACAAGTCCTGCAGCCATTACATAAAATCATTAGGCCGTGCGCTTCAAAAAACACTTGAGTGCTCAAAAACAAATACCACTATTGCCGCCAGCTACATAAAAGAAATTTAGGGGTGAACCTGCACAAGAGCCTGCTGTCAAAGTATGTGGTGTGCGAAAAAGTTGTCAAGTGTGCCCCAATACCTAAGACCGCAAGACAAATCATGTTTGTGAAGCTTGTTACAAATACATATATCCAGAGCACACCGTAACCTACTGCCAAGAAAGCAGTACAAAGACAGAAGATACATAATTTATAAAACTGAATTATTCCTGTTATTGTGATTTTTAATGATTAATCTCGTAAATGACTGTTATCAGGACACAATTAGACAGAGAAAAAACTGTTTTTTGTTACATATTTTTAGTGTTTAGCGGAGAGTTCTTTTAGTGATGAATATTTTATAAACGTTTCTTATAATAAATATATCATTAGAATTTATATTGTAATCTGTGTTTATCAAAATCGATTAAACTATATCTTATTTACGTATATATAATACAATGCTTAAAAAAAATGTTATTATTATATAAAAACCCTAATTGAAATACAGGGTCATATTGACCCTCCTCATCCTCGACGTACCTCTTTTGTACCACATCCTCGCCGGGTTAATTAGTTTACCCGAATCTAAGGCATATATCCAGCAGGATATTAACTATTTCTGATCCAAACGTCAATTGTAATGTGTATTTCCATCACTCTTCAATAGAGTTCAAGTTAACTACAAATTGTATGATATCGGAGCACCGCCACCTAGCGGTGAACTTGTAAATGTATCTTCCTAAAAACTATTCAATTTATGTCTGTTATCATAATTTATATGTGATTAATTTAATAATTTTATAATTTATAAGATCTTATGTAATTGTAGTTGACCGATATTGGTCAACTATGTTAATTGGCATTTTTTTATAAATATTGGACATACAATTTGAGTTTACACTTTCGCCTCTGCGAAGGTAGTGGAAAAGCAGCCTTTAAATAGTGTAATTACACTATCGCTACTGCCAATGGTTGTCAGATGAAATTCCCACAATTAACAAAGTTACTGTTTAAAATTCGGCATATTCATCGTTGTGTCAACTTGTGTATTTAAATATTTTAAATTAGGATTTATAGTTTCAGTTCAAAGTATTTACTTAGGCTAAACACAATTTGTGCGTAAGAAAGAAAAGAAAGAAAGAAAGTTGTGGCCATTGAGATTTGGCCAAATTAAATTAGCAGGCGAGTCAATGGGCACCTGAAATATTAGTTTTCTAGGTGGATAAACAGGACATTAACGAGTTAACAGTGCAATAATAATAATCTTTTCGTACCACTTGCTCAAAAAAGTGACATTCTATGCCACAAAAAGCGAACATAACAATAGTCATTTTTAATCTGTTAAAAACAGGGAAAGAAAATTGTACTGAATTTCATTCATCCTCTAGGGGGAGAATGTGATTTAAATTTGGAATACTTACCGAAATTTATACTGAACTACATCTGTGTTTACACCATTGAGTTTGTATATAAATACTCAAATCAACTCATCAACAATAAATGTACCAAACAAAAATATAACTCTCTCTATCAATAATTGGACCAATGTTTCGAATGTTAACTTTTACTTTTAATTGTCATTATATTTAATAAAGGCTTATCTCATATTATTATTGTGTTAATTTTTTCGCAAATGGTACGAAAAGTAGAGTATTTTCCTCGGTGATAAAGGTGTCTTAGTCTTGGGTGAACTTAAATCCCTCGCTACACTCAGGACTGTTTTTAACACCCTCGCTACGCTCGGGAGTAAACCTCGAGTCCTTCGTTACGCTCGCGATTTAAATCGTCACCCGCGGCAGAAGACACTGCTTTATCCCCTTGGTTAATAATCTACTATTTCACACGACCTGCTCGACAATGCCTCATTATATATCATGCAAACCTTACTCAAAGTAAATCATTATAGCCCTTGTCTTTTGCCGGGGTGTAATGTTGTACTGAATTTCATTATAACCCGCCGGGCAGTAATGTGATTCTCACTTCTCTTAGTTCTTATTGTTATGCATTTAAAGTCTAATTTCGTCAAAATCGAACTTATTCGAAAATCGAGCTGGCCACGCCACGGCAAGCCGAACGAAAAAAAATCAAAACTTAAAACAAAAGCCGCGAGTATTTCAATACGGTGCAATCAGTATCAGACAAAACTGCAAAAGAAGATAGAATAAAACATTAAGAAAATGTCGAGTGACGAAAGTGATTTTCTAGTAGCCTTGGTTTTTATTGTCTCGCAAAAGGTGAGAAAAGTAGAGTATACTCCTCAGGGATAAAACTGATTTTGCCTTGGGCGCGCTTAAATCCTTCACTGCTCTCAGGACTCCATTTTAATTCCCTCGCTTCGCTCGGGAATCAACTCAAAACCCCCTCGCTAAGCTCAGGAGTTAAATCTGGAGTCCTTCGTTACGCTCAGGATTCAATATCGCGCCCGTGACATAATACAGTGCTTTATCCCCTTGGTGTACAATCTACTATTAAAAAACGAGATATCCTTTTCTACCCCTGCACGAATTTTTCTTACAAATTAATATAAACAATAAACAATAACTGCACTCATGTACGTACACTGATATTATTTTGCAGACAAATGACGTAGAACAGAGAACAGCCAAGTTATTATAGATCAAAGACATCATCACCAACTCATTCTATGTCACCGTCCCCACTACTCGCACGAGCCTTCCCTGTGGATGGAAAGGGAGAACGGGCCGTAAACCACCACGCGCGTCCAGTGAGGGTTGGTGGTTGTTAACGACTGCTAATGTTGCCGGGACCGAAGGCTTTACGGGCCTACCGAAGCACGGAGGGGCTTGAGATAATAAATGTTTGGTCACCCATCAAATGCATGTTGCTTAACCTTAGAAATTGCAGACAGGGCGCGTTAACCGCTGCGCTATCGAGCTCTTCAAAATCAAAGATATAATATTCACAAAACTATTTCGAATGCAGACAGCTTATTAAATTCGCAGGAATTTGATAAAAAACCCCGGTCAAGTGCGAGATAAATAAAGTGTAGGGGATTCTGTGAATAAATCATAATGTATACAGCTTAGTATTTATTTTGTACGTTTTACGTCCATAATAGAAAACAAGATTTGTTCACAACTTTCGTACAATCTTCAAACGAGGCGTGCAGAAGCACCTTGTGGGCCGGCAGAGTGAGGTTAACTGTTGCGGCGGCGGCGTAGTTTTCACGCTGCACCAGTTATCTTCGCGTCTGGACTCTGGTGGAATAGTCATTTGCCATGCCAACAATAAAAAAGTTAAGGTTATCCAAATTTCTGGGACGGAGATAAGTTGTGAACGTTTTTTACGAATTAAATTTTTTTCTTAACTGTCGCCAAGATGGCGGCCATAATTATTTATGCACGATATAAATTCCTAAAAACTAGCCCTTTTATTTTATATCTAACATGATTCAACAAAGTAAAGGATTTTGAAACTTGCTATAATTGACATTTACACCGTATTTCGGTCACCAGCCGGCAGATAGATAGGTTTAAAGAAACTTTATTCTCATAAGAATACAGAATTCACTTACATGAGATTTATAATTATAAAAAGTAATTAAATTGCCTTGTGACGAAACATGCATTTAAACTAGGCTATACATCATTTTATTAATACAAAACAGAACAAAAACGAAAAGTCAAATTAAGTGGGTAAAATGTTCTTCTTCTTTGTAGGTAGCGGTGCAGTGTGTGCATGCAAGATAGATAAAATATTGCAACCCCACAAAAAACTAAAACTCATTAACTCATAAAAAAAACACAAAGCAATATCTTTCAAGCAAATGTAGATTGCCGCAATTCAATTCTTATCCATAAAGTAAGAATTCCTACTTCCTAGAAATGTTCCAATGGCGGCAGCATTTTAAAAAGTTTTCGTTTTTTATCAGGCATGCTGGCTGACAGTACCCTAAAAAAAATATTCGTTTTGATATCTAATTCGAATAGTACAGAACGAGTTTATAAATGTTTCCACCGTGAATGAACGCTGAATTTAACTTGTTTGTAGAAAGTGCTATTGATTTGTTTCTCAATTTATTTGAATCACGCAATGCAGAGGCAACTGTGGTAAGACCTATAAGGATATATAAATATATATATATCCGTTTATTTTTACTTTCTTATAAGTTCCTATTCTCAACTACAGTGCTTCTATCAGCAAACTAAGTATAACTATAGAAGATACCTCTACCAGTGTCGTTGGATTTTTATCAGTTATATATACAGAGTTGCTTCTACTATTTTTACTTGTTATTAATTTATTTAAGAATGGGGGAAAGACTTTATTGTATTATACGTAACTTGATTAGTTCGCACGGAAATCATAACAAAACACCAATAAAGTACGTTGTTATAAATTCAAATTTATCATGAGATCGACGGCGCAGTTGGTTAAACCCGATCCGATCCGAACCCTTCGGAGAATCTAGTAGGGCACGGGGACGCGCACTAATGCGCGATGCCGTTCCCTCTAGATAACCTCTGAAGGTGATTCGTTTCACACGGCTTGAGGGACCCTTTACGTTCCTCGCCGCCCCCAAAAAAGCCCGGTGAAGCTGAAAATGCCGCAGCGGCAATCAGCAATCTCTCTCAAAAAAAAAAAAGTTGGTTAAACGCTTAACCTTAGCAATCGGTTAAATAACTTTCGCAAAGTCCGGTCATGGGATGGGTGACCAAAAATGTATCATCTCGAACTCCTCCGTGCTTCGGAAAGCACGTAAAGCCGATGATCCCGGCTGTATCAGTGGACGTCAACAACCACCGCACAGCACTGGGCTCGCGTGGTGGTTATGACCCGTTCTTCCTATCCGGATGGATAAGGAAGGCTCGTGCCCCAGCAGTAGGGATAAAAAATAAGCTGGTGATGTATTGTGGAAAATAATATTACTCTGGAAGTACAGTTCTCTTATGACACTCACTAGTCTTATGAGGGCCGGATAAAGAATGCGCTTCGGTGGGTTCTAATTTGGCGTGATGACCTTTTTTACACAGGAGAAAATGCATTAAGCATCCCCTCAACTGTCGCCAAGATGGCGGCCAATATAGGGTCATCTGTCTCACTACTTCCGTATTACTTCGGGACTAGTTTCGGCTACTCATTAAAATGACGATTTCCATGAAATTTTGTGTGGAGTTCATATAAAAAACTTATATCACTGGAATTGTTATTAAAAAAGCTATTTGGCTATGTAAAATAAAGTATAGTTTGATGCTGAATTAAATTGCCAATCGAAGGTGAAAGTAGTAAAGTAGAAAAATTTAATAATAAATAAAAACCTTTATTACCAGTATTATTTGTTTTATTTACAATTGGAACATCAAAATATAATAAATACATATCATTAATACAATTTATATTCTGGTTCACATTAGTAATTAATATACAGTAATGTAACATAACATAACTAACTACATTAAAGAAAAAAATAATTAAGATAACTAAAGACAAAATAAAACCTATAGATAAAAAATGTCTTCCAGCTGTGGGCTCATGGGAACAGTCCCAAGAATTCAAAATTCAAATTCAAATTCAAATTCAAATTCAAAATCATTTATTCAGTTTAGGCTACAAGTAGCTCTTATGAATGTCACTATGCCATCGGTTCGTAAGTCTACTCTGGGCGGGAGATCTTGTACTGAGAAGAACCGGCAAGAAACTCAGCAAGTGTCCAGCTCTTTTCTCCCTTACAGCGTCAAAAATATTGGAAAATGCCCTATTTTAGCAGAACACTTTCCATCACAAATAAACACATAAAAATAAAAAAATATAGAAGATCACATGTAAAAAAACAAAATTAAAAATCTAAATTAACAAATTTACCTGGAATGCTGGCAACATTACCTCTTTGGATTGCCAAGCTAATACGTTGGCAGAGGTAGCTGCCAGCCTTCTTGTCACCGGAGGCTTCCATAAGGCGAGCACTCAACTCTTTAACAAGCTGCTTGGCCTCCGGCCCCCATGGACCCAATGTCTCCACTGCAAACGAAACAAATAAATAATATGATATATATAATAATATCTGTCTCTCAAAATTGTTTAGTAAATAACATTGTTTTGTAATAATTGTGCAGCTATTATTGTTTAAAATGTAATTGTGATAAAAACCTGTATCTATAAGCTGGTTTTTCTGCTTATTTATAACATTTTATCTGATTAAATACTTGCCTGTGGATCTCCTGAGTTTTTATGACCACCAGGCTACAGTGTGCTACTGTGGGGAGAATTCTATGGATGATGAAGTGGTTATGTAGCACCCAAAGGGTAAAACGGGAACCCTATTGCTAAGACTCCGCTCCGTCCGTCCGTCCGTCCGTTCGTCTGTCCGTCTGTCTGTCTGTCCGTCTGTCACCAGGCTGTATCGTACCGTGATGGTTAGACAGTCGAAATTTTTACAAATAATGTATTTCTGTTGCCGCTATAACAACAAATACTAAAAACAGAATAAAATAAATATTTAAAGGGGGCTCCCATACAACAGACATGATTTTTTTGCCGTATTTATAGATAATGGTACGGAACCCTTCGTGCGCGAGTCCGTCTCGCACTTGGCCGGTTTTTTATAGATGATGTTATGACGTAAATGGTCTCCGCTCCGCTGGTACTCCGCGAGTTATGCGCGAGTTATTGCGCATAGGCATTTCTCGTATGTATTAACGGCTGATAACTAGTGGGTGCTAATACAAATAAAATTTTATTAAATACGGAAATGGAGTGTTCTTATATATGTGTTAAGAACCATTCTTCTCACTGACACCAACGCCAGATTCCTAATTAAATGAATACAATTTATCAATCATGTAAGAAAAGGTCAGTGACCCTGCGAAGGCAAGAAATAAGAAAAATAAAATATACTTTAAATTCAAAAGTGTTTATTGCAATTAAGTTAAGACTTGACTAGTTACGTGAAACTTATAGAAAAAGATGTATTTTCTTATCGTATACATATATATTTTACTAGCGGCACGCTCGCGACTTCGTCCGCTTGAGTGAATACCCGTATCCTATAGAACCCTAAAGCAGCGCCACCTACCGGGTCCAATTATATGCATGTAATATACATAAAATATTTCTTTTGAATCACTCTATCTGTTAAAAAAAACCGCATCAAAATCCGTTGCGTAGTTTTAAAAATCTATAAATACATAGGAACAGGCAGACAGCGGGAAGAGACTTTATCTTATACTATGTAGTGATTTAAATAAGTCAAAATTGTGATGAACACCTTTAAATGAGTCAAAAATAAACCCAATAATTAATAATTATGATGGCCATGTTACCGCATCGTGACTTTGACTTTCGTGAAAATTTCAAGTTTCAGAGTATTTTTTAGGAGAAAAATGAGTAGATTAAAGTATTAATTCAACTGAGTGTTATCTTGTGAAAAATAACAATGAAATAAAGCAAACATTAGGTAATTTTTCAACTTAACGTCATCATCGCCACTGTCTACGTTTTTTAGGCTCTGCTTCAATCCCATACAAAGTCTGGTTTTCGTTAACGTGATCGAATAGTGAATGAAACTCGCATTATGCACTCTGTTCTATAATTTAGTTTAGCCTATCGTCTACCATGCAGCCGTTATTGTTATGAATCAATTCATATTTATTCATTCATTCATTTATTATTTCATTCGTTTATTCATTTGTTATCACTTTAACTCATTCATTCATTCATTCATTCATTTGTTTGTTCATTTATTCATTAATTCAATCGTTAATTTGTTCATTAATTCGTATATTCATTTGTTCATTCATACGTTCATTCCGTCATTCGTTTGTTTAAACATTCATTCATTCATTAGTTGGTGCGTTCATTCATACATTCATTCATTCGTTCATTTGTACGTTAACACGTCCATTTATTCGTTAAATCTTTTGTTTATTGAATCATACATTCGTTTATTAGTTTTTTAACATTCATTCATTCGTTTATTTCTTTGCTCATTCATTCATCATTCATTCATTATTTGAAAAAAAATCATTGATTTGTTCATTCAATTGTTCATTCATTATTTGTAAAAAAATTGTTTATTCATTTGTTTATTCAATCGTCCATTCATTAATTCGTTCATACATTCGTTCGTTCAACCATTAATTCTAGCAATCATTAGTTCATTCATTCATCCACTCCTTTTAATTCTCCCATTTAATTCTTTCATTTGTTAATTTATTCATTCATTTATTAAATTATTCATTTAGGCTACAAGTAGCTCTTGTGAATGTCACTATGCCATCGTTTCGTAAGTCTACTCTGGGCGGGAGATCTTGTACTGAGAAGAACCGGCAACCAGACAGACAACCACATGTAAAAAAACAAAATAATAAGTTAACAAAGGACAACATTTTTTTTGGGCTTAAAATAAATGAAAATTTAACAGAGATCATTTCTGTTGATTAATACTATAAACATGTGATACTTTCATTCTACACTATTTGCAGATTTTAAAAGATGCCCATTTTATTTTGTAAAAAAATGTATTATTTTAAAAAAATGCGTCGAAAGGAACCATATCCGAGTTCTTTTATGACAGTTGATTGACATAAACTGACAGCTGAGCCAGCTGCTTATGTCATGACGAGACTATTGGAGCATTTTGGAATTTTTATTGTTTATTACGTTTTTGTTGTTTTCCAATTCAGTAATTCTATTTTGATTCATCGCTTCACTGACGTGCATATTATGGTATCTACATTAACAATCAGCAACTCTATGATACATAGGGATACATAGGGGCAGTTTTCTAAAATATGTGAATGTTGGTTGGAATTCTGAGCTTTAAGTGCCTTAAAAGTGCTTGCTTACTCCATAAGCGATCAATCTTGCGCATTTGCACAACAGATATATACATCTTACATGTAGTTTTCCTTTATTTATATGTTAGGAAAAGTATAGTATAATTATGATGATTGTAAGCTAGAGATGTAGATATGTAGACTTGTATTTTTTTTTTAATTTAATGAAAAACGCACTGACCGCTGTCACGTCTATGTCAATAATATTTTTTTTATTATTGCAACATTACTTCTATTTTTGCTAGGAAAATGTATTTTTGTATATGAATTAAATTAAAATGCGCGTCTATTTATTAATATAAATACTTTGATCGTAATCCTAATATTTTTTTCTTTAATTTGATGTATCATTTGCTTATGTTAATTGAGTTTTTATTTTAAGCCCAGCTCCCATAGTAAAAAAATCTTCTCCTTTACATCTATAATTAATAATTTAATGGTATGAATCCGAACGCATAAATGGTTTATCCAAAAAGCTATTTATCTTTGGTTATGATGTGTATCCGAGCATGAAAGAACGGGCAGAAAGAGAGTTCGTATGTGCGAATGACAAGAGAGACGCAGGGCGATTTTGAAAAACGACGATTTTTTAATAGTTGTGGTTACAACGTACAAAACGAGTTTTCACCCGAGTTCTTGCCGTAATAACACGTGTTGTGACACTCCATTTTAATTTCTATCTACCGTACTCTTACTACTAATAATAATAAAAATACTTGAAATTGGCTAAATGCTAAACGCGAAGCCATTATTTAAGATAATTAATTACCGTACAAAACCATTCCTGGTTTAATTCCCTCATTCCACATTTGTTTAGTTAGCCTTAATGCCCATGTAGCCTTCCAGTATTTTGTTTTGTCAATTATCACGAGGTTCGTAATACACAAATAACAAAACGCTTTCTAGCAATACGTCCCATTTGTGCTATTATCGATATTAGCAAGTGCATTGCGCTCGCATTATGTAACAATGTGCAGCTCCTTTACAATATTACAACAGCCGTATGTAAGGACCAAAGATCTTTACATCTATCAGTGGTCGCCCAGTGTTGAAAAAACGGATATATTTCATAAGATATATTTATTTCAATAAAGAAATGTACAATGTATGATGTAATGTAATACATATTAGACATTAATATTATCTTGGTGCACTCCTTTTCAATATGAATTTAAACTATGCCAAATCTCACACTCCTAAGTACGCGCAGTGTGCTTAAAAAGGGTTAGTTATAAGTTTCGGTTGGTTTGGTGATCGATCACAAACCCTGGTTCTTATTTGGACAAAGTACCCAAAATTAAAAAAAATCTAAATTAAAAATTATTTATTCAGTTTAGGCTACAAATAGCTTTTGTGAATGTCACTATGCCATCGGTTCGTACACAGGGCGGGAAACCTTGTACTGAGAAGAACGGACAAGAAACTCTGCAAGGGCATTACTTTTCACCCTTACAGCGCCATAATATTGGAAAATGCCCTATCATATGAGAGAACACTTTCCATTATTCCAAGACCTCCAGACATCGAGCTGAGCGCTTCACCAATCGACCATTGAGACACAAAGCAATAAAAATATCATGTTATAATCTGATATCAATCTCGATATTTCGATAACAAGCAGGAAATAAATAAAACAAAGATGGTTGGCAAACCAGATCGATAAGGTTCGAATCAACTATAATCAACAACGGTCAACAGTTCATTCAGCACAATTACCACACGTCAGTACAATCTGATGATCTTATACTAGCATTCTATTTCTAATCGTTAGGGCCTAAAGTGGGTTAGCGATGAGCTCTGAAACAATATAAGGAGATCCCAGAAGGTAAGCTTTATAAGATTCCGCACTCGAGCAACGCACATCATCATCATCATCATCAGCTCATTTTATGTCCCCACTACTAGGGCATGAGCGTACCCTATTGATGGAAGGGAGAACAGGCCATAAACCACCACGTGGGCCCGGTGCGGATTGGTGGTTGTTAACGACTGCTAATGCAGCCGGAACCAATGGCTTTACGTGCCTTCCGAAGTACGGAGGAGCTCGAGATGATACATTTTTGGTCACCCATCCGATGACCGGCCCTTGCGAAAGTTGCTTATCCTCAGCACTCGCAGACCGGGCGCGTTAACCACTGCGCCGTCCGGCTCCTCAACGCACACTTACACCCGTATTTATAAACGTGTAAAAGTTTTTACTTCAGCAAAGTAATTGCTTGCTAAGTAACAAGAAAAAACCTTTAACAGCTTTATTCATAAACATTGCCTTAACTTAAGCAAGCCTTTAAACATTGCTGAACAACAATTTTTGTATTCATAAACGCTGTTCTAGCTTTCAAGTCAAATAACTTCATTACCTATCTTAAGTCCTTAAACAGCAAAATGGCGTGCATTTTACAGCTGATCGTGTCGGTGTCTCTGAGTTATTTTCATTGTTGACTGTTTGTTTTAGTAGCATCGTTGTTAGGTTAATGTTATTGTGCGGTTTAGCTTGTTAGGATTTTGAAATGGATTATTTTGATTTCGGTGACGATTTAACCAATTATGAGCAAGATGTAGCAGATTTAAATAAATTTAGGAGACCTCGTGCAAAAATTTATACAAATAATACATTTTTGCTAATTAGACCCCACTTTTGCGACTGAACAATTGTAGGTGCTAAGTAATCATTAACACCTTAAACGCCATTTGACCGACAAACAATTGAATTGCTATTGTGTCTGGGCCCGACGGCGGTCAACCTGTTAATGATAATTGACGTCTATGAGTGCGGCGGTTGGCCAAGCAATAGTCACCAATAACTTTACTCAAGCAATCTAGATTTCTTTAAGAATTCATAGTGAAGTAATGAACGTTACTTGTTTTATTAAAGAATGAAATTTTCTTAGGGACGTTTCCAAATTTTTTTTGGTTTTTGTTTTTTTGAGAGAGATTGCTGATTGCCTCAGACGGCATTTTCAGGTTCACCGGGCTTGCTTGGGGGCGGCGAGGAACGTAACGGGTCCCTCAAGCCGTGTGAAACGAATCACCTTCGGAGGTTTTCTAGAGGGAACGGCATCGCGCACTAGTGCGCGATGCCGTGCCCCTTCTAGATTCTCCGAAGGGTTCGGATCAGATCGGGGACGTTTCCAATAACAAGTAATGCATAACGTAGTAATTGCTAAGAAGCGAGTAATGGCTTGTTTATAAATACGGGTGTTAGACCTTGTCACGGACACGGAATGTCGAATCATCTATACTAATATTATAAAGAGGAAACCTCCTCTCCCAAGGATATATGAGGGGATTTTCCATAATCGCCACGCTTGGCAGGCGGGTTGGCGATCGCAGTAAGTTGAGAGTTAACCTCAGAGAGATGCTGCTGCCTATCCTCTGGAATGGTCTCTTAGTCGGCTTTTACGACACCGACACATACGGGAAGAGATAGGGTGGTGCAATTCTTTATACCCGGCACCACACAGGGAGGTATGTATGTTTGCAACGAATAAACTCAAAAATTACTGGACCGATTTAAAAAATTATTTCACCATTAGAATGTTACATTAGCGCTGAGTGAAATAGGCTATATTAAACAAAGTACACCCGTGCAAAGCTGGGCTGAGCCGCTAGTCTCAAATAAGCCCGAGCGCCGGCGCCGCTGCTGTTGCGAGATTTCGTGTTCGTAAAAGGTCGTCTATGTGTGCGTCTCGCGAGTGCGTTTGTCTGAAGCTTACATTCTGCGGACTCCTTATTTTGTGTCTTTAAGCAGTATTTTATAGAATAGTGTCTAACCTAATATTACACGTAGTCTATAGTATAGACAATGTATAATATTAGGTACATACATTGCTACAATACCTATAAATTATATAAATAGCCTATAGTATAGTATAGACTATGTATAATATTAGGTATTGTAGCTGTGTTGTTTTGTTACGGTTGTGAAAGCGAGACGAGTGCAGTGCGTCTCGTTTTCACAACTGTAATAATATTGCAATAATACTTGTAGCCGATTAATACATTTTGTTACGGCAATACATTGCATTTGACCGTTCAATAGACGTTATCTGTATTCGTAAAAATGACTGTATCTTTGTTGGCCCCGTATACCATTCATTAGGTTGCGATGAAGCTATGGTAAGCCGTTGTGCGCCTTCGGTTCTATAATTAGGCAATTAGCAATTTTTCTATAGACTTCTATAAAAGAACTTTGTTTTGATAGGTTCCAAAATTTAACTTAATAATATATTATCAACAACCTTTTGATTAATTTTTTGAGGAATAAAGCTTAACCTTATTATTTGATTTGTTTGAATGATTTAAATGTAATTTTGATTTCAAATTTAATTTATAATTTATTTATCAATTTTATTGCCATGTAGGTATTTGTGTTTAATTATATTGAATTTGTTAATTTTACTAACATAGGATAAGGTAATTAATTTATTGTAACTAACCCAAATGAGCCAGGATGCTTGAAATAAATAAATGAATGAATTATTGAGATACTGTGCCAAATGATTCGGATGTCAGAAAGGGGCTACTTTTCAGTTCTCGCCATCCAGTTCCGAACAGCTGTAAAAGTCTTCTGCAGACAACAACAGGATCCCTCACACAGCGTAGGCCCTAGGGTTGAGCTAGAGTTGCCCTAAAGCGCCCTATTTCTAAATGCGAAAACCATTTCGAGCAAAGCATAAAAGTGTATTAGTGCTTTTTACGATGAATGAGTGATAACGGAAAACGCAGTGTGGGTAGGTCTCCAACAAGGTGGTCCGACGATCTGGTGAAGGTCGCAAGGAGCCGCTGGATGCGAAGCACAAAACCCGTCGTTGTGGAGATCCGGCCTTTGTCTTCTACGTCTTCTACGGCCTTTGACGTCTTTTAGCTGAGGTGATTAGTATGATGATGATGAGTGCTAACGTGTTTCATTTTATCTCTCGCTTTACCAGGGTAACGCTTTGATCAGGATCAAGGAATAGGGCTGGCGCTGCTCTCATAAAACGTGCAGAAACACAACTATTTATGCGGAAACAGTAGGTAACAGTAGCTATATGAACTACTAGTTGTTGCCCGCGACTTCATTCGCGAAGACTACATTTAAAAAAAAGTATCTTATATGCTAGTCTGGGTCATGGTTTGTATATGAGGAAAGTTTAATTAAAATCCATTCAGTAATTTTCACGTGAAAGAGTAACAAACATCCATCCATACTTACAAACTTTCGCGTTTATAATATAGTAGGAAGTAGGATGTTTTCCCAAATCCGATGTGTTACAAAACACATACTAAAGTTTAACTATCTTAAATGTTTTAACTAAAACTGAGCGTGGGTTAAAAATAATCACGTAATTAAATTTGTAATGTGTTAGAAGCTTCTTCGCATTCGGGGCGCGTGCGAAGCGGGTCAGCCGCACGAAACGGCTGGATGACCCGCATTGTTGGACTAACGAGTTTTGACATTTATTTGTCGAGTGTCGAAGTGGATTTGCTAATTTGTGTTTGCTTGTTTATACGTGAACACTAGTTACATTGCTTATTAAAAATAGTTTCATCTATTTAACAAGCTTCAATTACAACATTGAGTATCTTAGTCGCACGAGTGTTGGACACAGTTTTCGTCGAAAAAATATAATATAATAAAAAAAAAGTTTTCATTTCCCAAACACTTCGCATAGTTAATAAAAATATACATAAGTATGTTCAAAGAATTTTATTTTTGTAAGGTGATGATGATGATTTTTGAGGGGTGTTTTCGTAAAGAATTACGATCGAGCCAAATTTGCATAATCGTGTTTTTGAGCAAGGGTTTTAAAGACAAAGGCGTGAAGTTATCTATTTCAAAATTTCAGATTCGTTGGTCTTGTCATACTCCTACAACTTTCGATGAAAGTGGATTAATTTTTTTTGAAGTGTGGTTTAAGCAACTTTCGCAAAGGCGTATCATCTCGAGCTCCTCCGTGCTTCGGAAGGCACGTAAAGCCGTCGGTCCCGGCTGCATTAGCAGTCAGTAGTCAATAGAAAATCAGTAGAAACCGAGCGCTCGACTCGAGGCGAAGGAATCAAAAATAGAGCCCCTAGTCGCCTAATCTTTTTTTTTTTACCAAAATGTCTACCATTTTGGTAAAAAAAAGGTAGATGCATAGTCACGTCAAAAACATGAACAATAAACTGTAACGCTATTAACTGATTATTACCGCTCATTGTCAATTATTAATAATCGAGACTCGTCACGGCTCATACAATAAATGTATATAAGAGAGGCATATTTGGACAGAACACAACTTTAAGCTGTAACATTTATAGTTTATTTTTCAATAGCAACCAATCAGGTTGTATTTTAGGTTTCATGTTTAATAAATTGTCATTGGCGTAAAACAATCCCCCGGATGGCCCGCGATGGCCCTGAGTTCGTAACTGGCGAATGTGCTGCGTCAATATGATAATTTTTTTAACAACATAGTAAACACAGATTAATTATCATCATATATTCAAAAATGCTGCTTGGCAGCAGAAATAGGTACTTAGTTGGTCGTGATACATACGACTCTGTACAAAATGTTATCACCAAACTAAAACCGATGAAGTTATCGTATAAAATGCCTTTATAATAATGAAAGTAAGTGTTTTTTATATATTTTAGCGTTTTATTAACGCTTAAATATACTTAAGTAAAATTTAAACACTGAAAAAAGACGACAACCTCAGGCGGGAATCGAACCACGCACCTTCCGCATTCCGGGCGGCTGCCTTAACCACTTGGCTACCGAGGTCTGGCTTTCACCCGTTGAAATTTTTCAGTGCTTGATGCTTATGTTTTTTAGTCTAAAAGCTAGCTTAGCTAGCTCTTTTAGCTTTTCTAATACTTTCAGTTATAATGAAAGTATTAGAAAAGCTTATTACGGCACAGCATATACAGGTAATGTTGCCAGAACATTATCCGTGCGTGCTATAAATGCGGCTCAAGTCATTGTCCATCCCATCAAACTTCAACCACCAAATAAGGAGACTGTAGAATGTAAGCTCCATACTAAAATGCGCTCGAGCAACGCTCACATAGACAACTTCTCTATGTATACGTATATGTCATACTCGTGAACGGTTTTTTTTTTTCAATATTTTACGGGTAAGCGCTGTGCCTTGATCTCACCTGATGTTAAGTGATGATAAGATAAGATAAGATAAGTTAAGTGTGATAAGGCCAATGATGGAAGCGCACTTCACCCGGGATCCTCCGGGAGTTACCGCCCGTGGAGGCTGGTCTGCTCTTGCATACTTGTCATATTTTTATTTTTATTAACTATAGTTTAACTTTGTTTTTTCTTAGACAGGTTTTGACTTTTGCTAGTACTACATTGTAAAAAATTAAATTAGTAAATAATGTTTTTGCAAACTTAATTATTTAATTCATTTACTTTTTCTTTTTTGTGTGTTTGTTTACATGTTGTGATTGTGTGTGTTTTTATTTGTAATGGAAAGTGTCCTTTTATGATAGGGCATTATCCAATATTTTTGACGCTGTAAGGGAGAAAAGAGCTTGGCACATGCCGAGTTTTTTACCGTTTCTTCACATGACAAGGTCTCCCGCCCAGAGTAGACTTGCGAACCGATGGCATAATGACGTTCATAAGAGCTATTTGCAGCCTAAACTGAATAAACGATTTTGAATTATGATTTTTTTTTAATTTCTCACAGACACGGAATCTCGCAACAGCAGCGCTCGGACAGTTCCGAGCTGTTCCGAGATCCGTGCCCGTGCAAGCGGTCTATGCGTGAGCACAGAATTACCAACCAAGCGTGAGTTGCTCGAGCGCGGTATGTATTCAGCTTACCTTCTGGGACTTCTTGTATTGTGCATCACTGCTGATCTTCAAATCATTGAATGATATTACGCAACACGGTTGTCAATAAATGCCTTTACACTTTCACTTTAAAAAAAACTTGCCATTCATATTATTGTCACCAGCCTTTTGTATTTAAATTTGATATTAAATAATATGATATGCCGTCGCAAATATGTTTGCGTTTACATAGATCGTTATCAACGGAGAGTCGTATTTTTTATTTTATGTAATTTCTCAGTGGTACTGTGAAGGGGGCCTTTGACACCAATACCAGTGGGAATGGAAGGTGTTTTATGTACACACGCCTTCACATCAGACTACCACAAACTGTCAAATTTACTCTATAGACTTTGAACTTTATGTCTATGGCAAATGATTGAAAATTTATTGAAAAATTTTGACAGTTTTGGATAGGTTTATGAGCAGGGCCGTCGTATGTACGTATCTACTCGCGTTTGTCTTACATATTAACGACGGCCTATAATTATGCTGAGACAGGGTCCTAGGCCTTCACAGCACACGCACAGTGCATGTGTTATATATTTTTTTATATTGCTGACAAATCAAGATGAATTAATAATAAATAATGTCATTCCGAATGTCATAATATATATACTAATATACGTATCAATAAATCATAGTCAGTATAAATCGAATTTAGTATTACCTAATATTATTTTTTTACTTTTATACCATGGACTAATAATATATCTTTTACTTTTGTCGTTGACTGGCCATGTTTTCTATCTATATAATAACTATACTGTTATTGAAGAGGTAAAGTTTGTGGCTGTGTTTTGTTTGTTTGTGGAGAGTAATCTCTGGAAATACTGGTCTAATTCCAAAAAATATTTCACAGATAGAATACTACATGTCTTGCGGGTAACATAGGCTACATTTCATTTTGATAAATAATAGTTATCAATTCGAAATCGCAAAATTTGTAAATCAAATCGGATGAGAAATGGCCGCTTGGCTGCTTTGTCGGCGTACGCTGACCATACGGTTGAGTGTACTTACATGATAGTAATGTACCACAAACATTTTAGTCATCAGTAGATCTAAAAAAACCGGCCAAGTGCGTGTCGGGCCACGCGCAGTGTAGCGTTCCGTAGCCCATCTCAATAATGCGGACTCTGAGAAGAGGGCTTTTATGAACATTTATTTAACAATGGCTCATATACTTAAATGTAGATACTACCGGTTTCACACACCTGACAACGTTATTTAAGTAGTTCCCAATGAGGAATTTGTACTGCGCCAAGTACATTTTATAAGTTGGTCGACTGTTACTCGTAAACTTGTAAAGCCTACTTAGCTGTGATAGTTTTCCTTTTAACTTCGTCATATACACAACTACCGTGAATGGAAAGTAGATTTGTCTCCATTTGAACAGACGCTTCTCAAGTAATATCAAATTAGATGTCTTTGAAAGTCTGTAAAATGATTTACGCATTCTATTTAATGCATTGGAGCCAAATGAAACCAAGTAGGTAATCGCTGTCGAATTTGTACAGAAGCCTCTTGTCAACCAAAAAATATAATCTACAATATGTTATCCAATTTGATGAGAAGTCCCACACATCAGTATTAATTGACCTCGTATCTATAATTTTATGGGGTCTAAGTATGAGGAGCCTGTCGTGAAATCACCCGACAATTCGTCATGCATGTACTCCAGCACATTTGAACGGTTGTGATCACGTTGTGATGTAGCTGTGTACTGTTGTCGGGAAAAAGTTTAAACGTTAAATTAACAAACACAAACTACAGATACAAATCTTTACTGCAAACCAAGTGTGTTTAGCATTGGCATTGAAACAGTGCCTTCTGGGTAATAACAAGGCGAGATGCATTTCTTTAAATATCGACTAGAAACTCAGCAATCATTTATGTTAGAAAACCATCAAACGTCCGACTTTTTTCCACTGCTAAGCATTTACAACGACAGCGTTATAAAGTTGCACTGCTGGATTTTGACCTTACCATGTGGGACGACACATAAAGCCGTTGGTCCCGGCTGCATTAGCAGACATTAACAGCCACTAATCCGCACTTGGCCCGCGCGGTGGTTTATGACCCGTTCTCCATATCCACCCATAGGGAAGGCTCGTGCCCCCAGCAGTGGGAACTTAAAAAATGGGCTGGTGATGAGAAAGGAAGGCGTAAATCAAGCAGTTCATAAAACGCCTTTGGGGCGGAAGGGGCATAACTGGCCACATTGGGTCAACTTTTCTTTCAAATACTAGGGGGCCGACCGCCTAACTCGATTGCTTTCGATTGCTTTGGCTACGTGTATAGTTTATGACGTCATCTTGTTATTTCGTAACGCCTATAAAAGCAATATCGAAAGCTATAGCCAAGGTGACGTCATAAAGCTAAACATCATATAGCTAAATGACAAAATGATGTCATAAACTATACACGTAGCCAAAGCAATCAAAAGCAATCGAGTTAGGCGGTCGGGGGGCTGGTCGGACCAAGTGTGTTTCCTATTTTTCGATACATAGCCCACATAGCTCGGGTTTGTGATCACCAAAGTGTATTTGGCAAGCCCACATACCCATCAATACTCAGTATTCAACACTCAATATTTTGTTGCTAAGTGTTACAAAAGGTGTTTTGAATATTAAATAAGTACCTACGCTTGATTGCAATGATGGAGGCGTAGTAAATTATAGAATATTACATTTTTAAATCGTTACCGCTGCGTCATTTAACTCCAATAAAAATACTTATATAAAAACATCAAACGTTGGTTTTTTTTTCTTTCCGCCAACATGTTGCATAGTAAACATAATTATTTAATATTAAAATACTTTTGTTAGCGCCAGTACGCGAGACGCATGAGGCCAGTCGCCAAAGGTCTTCATGACCCTGGCTTCTGTTTTATGCCACATTCAGTCGAAATTCACAAGGCACGCTGCCAAATGACAAACTCACATTAATTACCTACAATTTAATTAGTTATTGCCATCATCTATTGTAATCACGATCATTCTTAGCCAAAGTGTTAAATGATATTCAGTTGCTATGTCATGAATGTATGATAGTCTGTAAGGTAAGTAAGTAAATAGCCTATAAATGTCCCACTAGTGGGCAAAGGCCTCCATCATTGAAATCAAGTCATCACTACAAATGATGGGTATTGGCTTAATCACCACGCTCGCCAAATGCGGGTTGGTGATCACAAACCCAAGCTATGCATCGAAATCCAAAAGACATTTTGCCTGACCTGGGAGTTGAACCCGGGACCTTCGGGCACATGACTTCGGGTATCGGGACGAGCGCTATGCCACTCGGCCACCGAGGCGGAAGTCTGTAAGGTCATATAGTCGGTGGGCATGCGAGACCGCGTAAGAGCAGTTTGTAAAGTCTCATACCTGCTTTTACACAATTTTACAGGAAGAAGACAAAGTTGTTATCTTGGCCATTCAAATACAATTTTCCGACGGAACTTTTTTACTACGCCACCGCCGCCGGCGGCTATTTGGGCAACTAGTTCAATCGGAAAAAATTAGATTTAGAAGTAGCGCTGAAAAAAAGCACATCCCGTTTCATATACTGTCGTTTTTACTGTAGATAATGTTGTAATGTTTCAAGAAAACTACTGAGTAAATAGGTATACCTGTTTCCCTATAATTATTGTACCATTTATTTATTTTCTTTTTAAAAACTAGATTTTTACAATACTTTAATATAAAAACCTAATTCTAGAGAACCGCAAGCAGAGGGGCAGGGCCCAAGCTACCGGTGGTCAGGGCTGCAGAGTGAGGAACCTCCTGACAATACGTGCCGTGTCAAGGAGTACTGCTTTCTGAATCTGACCCTTGATCCAACCATCAAGCGAGAGCCTCTTAAGATGTTGGTCGAGGCTCTTCGCTATCAGACAGTTCGCTGAAACGACTATCGGGACAATGATCGTCGAATCAACATTCCACATCTCGTGAGCTAAGTAATATTATTAATTATTATAATCTTTATTTATTTTATTTCTTAGCCTAGGTTTGTCATAATATTGATATAAAAGTAAAATACAAAAGCACATACAAAACATAAAAATATTACAAAAAACCTAGCCTAGGGTGCCGCCGGCAACGGGGCAGGGCTCAAGCTGCCAGTGGTTAGGGCTGCAGAGACAGGAACCTTCGGACTATCCGCGCCGTATCCAAGAGTACCGCCTTCTGTATCTGACCCTTGATCCAACCATTAAGCGAGAGTCTCTTAAGGTGTTGGTCGAGACTCTTCGCTACCAGACCGTTCGCAGAGACATGTTATTAAGAGACCAGTTTCTAAGTTATGTTTTCTACCTGTAACTGTTTAGTAATTGTTATATTCATGTTTGTTAGTAAGTAAGTTTTGTTGAGCAGTTATTGATCATTTAAGTTCAAAATGAGTGTAAGAGTTGCATTCAGACGTTTTCATGGAAGTCCTTGGTGGGCGGAATGTTAACGTTGAAACTCTTTACACGGATTTTGTATTGTTTTTTTTTTTTTGCTTTTTGTGACAGGAGTCATTGTGTCAATTTTTATTAAGATGTGAGAAAAAATATATTTCGATTTGCACATTTTTTTTTTTATACTTAGCACGGCAAATTACTCCACACCACCTGATGCTAAGTGGAAATGGAGTCCAGACGCGAAGACAACTGGTGCAGCGTGAAAACAACGCAGCATCAGTCAACTTCACGCTGCCGGCCCACAAGGTGCTTCTTCACGCCTCGTTTGAAGGACCCCATATCATAGGAAAGAGGGAAAACGTGTGCTGGGAGACTATTCCATCTTTTGGAGGTGCGACAAAGAAACGAATCACCAAATTTCTTTGTGCGCGATGGGATATGTGTAGCAGTGAAGCGATGACACCGGAGAGCAGCACGTGTACTCCTATGGAGGAAGGGAGAAGGTGGGATCAAAAGAGTTCTTCAGAGCACTCGCCGTGATATAAGCGATAGAAGACGCTGAGTGACGCTATATCTCTACGCAATTGCAGGTGTTCGAGAGTATTAGTTACCTCTGCATTGCCGATAACACGCACAGCGCGACGCTGCAATCCGTCTAAGGCATCGAGAAGATACTTTGCAGAACCGTCCCAGATGTGCGAGCAATACTCCACGCAAGACATTATTTATTTATTATTTATTATTGCAGCTTTTTTTTTTTTATGTATTTAATTCATTCATTTCATTCATTTATTATTTTTTTATTATTAAGCTAGCTAACCTTTTGCAGTTTCGTTATTTTGTGCGTTAAGAATCAAGGCCCTCTGATCATCAGGTACTTACCGACATGTACCTATTGAGCAATATACCATATAGTACATGTTACATACGCAGATAGTCAATCTAAATAGCTGAGTTTGCGTAAATAAGTGAAACAGCTTAAGTGTCTTCTAAAAGACGTTCTGCGCTGTAAGTAACAATTTGAAACTATTAAGTTCCACATTATAGTTCAGAAATTTGCATCTACTTTTGAATGTGTTACATTTCGACATTTTTACAATCAAGACGTGAATATCTTTGGCTCGATTATCAGCACGGATACATATAAATATTATGTTTGAGTACTTGGTTTGGGTGGTGATTATGGGCTCGTTTTATGTAAAGGCAATGTGCTACCTTACGCGCGACCCCGGCCTATTTGGGACTCTCCTCCCTTTCCCTATAGTCTACTAAAAAACCTAGTTGTTGCTTATGGTAGTGGCACCAGCGCTCGACGGGAACCAGTCATCGACAATGGTTTACTTTTTTCATTAAAAATAGGGGTCCACAACTACTTTTTCTTCTAATCAAGCAGCCTATATTCAATCTCGGTATTTGCGGGAGCCGGACATTGATCCCTGTATTTGCGGGATCCCGCATATAAAAATTATAAGTAATAATTATTTATGGCAAATAAAACAATTAATAAATCAACATAACTCCACTTTTCTATAAGTTTTACTATTAGCATAAGATCAGTAAAAGTACACTGTTTAATACAATCGATTGATTGATTGACGCGGATCCCGCCGCGCACGTAACTAAAAAACACGCGGGACTGAAAAATTACGCGGGATCTCGGAATACCGAGATCTCGGTATTGCGGGATTGGAAGCCCTACTACTACAGACCGCTTGCTTCCTAGCTGTCATCCTGTAAAATTTCAATGAAATGCTATATTAATTTTGGCGTCGAAGATTGGTGTTGAATATTGGGTTACTATTATTAATACTGTTATTTTTATTATAATAGTTATTGTTTTCTAAAGTTTACGCGTACACTGTTTATTGAAATGAACCATTTTATACGAACAGCTGAAATGGCGTTAATTTTATGTTATACTAGTTGTTGGCCGCGACTTCGTTCGCGAAGACTACAGTAAAAAAAAAAAGTACCTATCCTACATGCTGGTCTGCTGGTCTGGGCCATAGTCTGTATATGAGGAAAGTTTCATTAAAATCCATTCAGTAGTTTTTACGTGAAACAGTAACAAACATCCATCCATACTTACAAACTTTCGCGATTATAATATTTGTAGGATGAACAGCTTGGTTATAGGTATTACCTATATTCTATTTTTACTTATCCATTTCTTTACAAGGTCTGTCTGTCTTCCTCGCAGGGAGAGTATCCCTCTATATGTTGATATAAAATAAACGCTAGTGGTTTTAAGTGTTTAATTTTAATGATATACCTACTAATGTTGTTACCGAATTTTGTGCCTACTCGTACGTAGTTGTATTACAAGAAAATATACGTGTATAATGTAGGTACCTGTAATAAATCATATTCTATTATTTTCATGATCTGTGGTATCAGAAATAACGCTTAATATGTTCATGTAGTACGTTCGAATAAAACAAAATGTGTTGCTGTGCTTATTAATTTTTTTTTTAGTTGATGGCTTCGTGCGATTAGCATATTTAGCCAGTGCCAAAGTAATTTTTCTTACAAGTAATACATAAATATACAATATTTCCTTCCAGTATGATGATGATGAATGATAATAGATAATAGTGAGAAATGATATACCCCCCAACCCCTCGAGTATCTCAGTAAAGATGTGGGGCTTTTCTAATTCCTCGGGCGGACTTCTTGAGAGAATTTGAAAAGTGAAGTTACACTGTTTTGTTTCATTTGCCAACACTCATGCGCACTTACGAACACTTACTTAACGGTTAATAATCCACCATTATTTCACATTAATATTCGACATAACACAAATTTTAGAAATTAAAACAAAACTGCAGACATGACTCTTCACTTTCCCGCCAAGAAGTCCTTATTAAATGTTTTTTTTTTTTTTTTTTTTTTCCTTTCGTTGATGGCTTCGTGCGATTAGCACATTTAGCCAGTGTCAAAGTAATTTTCTTACAAGTAATACATAAATATACAATATTTCCTTCCAGTCAGTATGATGATGAATGATAATAAAAATGAGAAGTGAGAAATGATATACCCCCCAACCCTTCGAGTATCTCAGTAAAGATGTGGGGCTTTACTAATTCCTCGGCGGACTTCTTGAGAGAATTTGAAAAGTGAAGTTGCACTGTTTTGTTTCATTTGCCAACACTCATGCACACTCACGAACATTTAACGGTTAATAATCCACCATTATTTCACATTAATATTCGACATAACACAAATTTTAGTAATTAAAACAAAACCGCAGACATGACTCTTCACTTTCCCGCCAAGAAGTCCCTTATTAAATGTTAACAGTCTCAAGGCCCACAATTTTTTTTAAATATTATTTTTAATTTAAATATGGCATCCGCTGAAGACCTGAAGTAGTTAATAACACCAGGACATATGCTGAGCGGAAACCAATTTGGTATATGCAAAAGTGATGTTCCCGTATTTTGAATTTGTATGTGTGATTGTACCAATTAAAGATTTTTTCTATTTCTGTTTCCCTAATTTTTCATACTTACATATGTTTATAATCAATAATTTGAGTTACGAAACCCAATTATTTATGTACAATCACACTAATCTGCTAACGTCCGTCCGGACTAAACCGTCTATTAGGCAGGTAAAGCAGAACACAACAAATGCCACAACATAATACCTAAGTGGTGGTTATGTAATTGCAATTGTGTATATAGAGATGATTTGATTTCGTAACGTAATATGTACAGACGCCTGCACATCAACCTACCCAAAACTGTCAAATTGCCTCAATAAATTTTCAACCTTAAGCCATATTTATAAAGTTCAGTCTATTAGGAAATTTGACAGTATGTGGTAGCCTGATCTGCAGACGTGTGTACACACGGCGGCAGATCAACCTACCCAAACCTGTCCAATTTCCCCAATGAATAATGATCATTATAGCTAAGATATAAAGTTCAAAATTGATTGTAGAAATTTGACAGTTTTGAGTAGGTTGATCTGCCGCTGTATAACGCTGGCATAACGCATAACGGTCAATAGCTCAAACAGACGAATGACATAGTGATTAATGGTTTGCAGGCAGCATGACGTAGCTTCCGGTGCTTAATGAACATGACCGTACGTTCCCGAACTTTGTATATTCCAATCTCACGTATGTTGTAAAAGAAAGATGAAAACTAAAAGCTCTTGAAAGGTGTGTCGTGCCGGTTATTCTCTGTATATGGTAACGGCCGACTTCGATATAATAGTGCAGCTAGCCAGCGGCCAGTACGACAGTGTTTTTAACCGCCTCTGTGGTCTAGTGGTTAAGATGGTTATTCTTATGGTTTCAGACCCATGGGTCCCTGGTTCAATTCACAGCCGGTGTTGATGATAAAGAATGAGTAAAAGATGTGATATCTTCATTAGTTTGCGTTAATACCCGTTTAAATTCTTTGATAACTATGGAACGCGAAAGTAAAGTGTATATAAGTCCCTATTAGTCTTAAAGAAATACCTATCCTATTTCGCGAAGATAAAATTAAGCCAAAGTCAATAAATTTGGTATATTTTTGAATAGTGGTTTACAATGTTCACGTATAGTTTAATTTCCAGTTCGCACCACAGTTAGTGGTCCAAACCACGGTACAGTTTTCTTTTTTCTTATTTTTTTTATGACCTACAACCACGCATCTAAAATGCGCCAGCTGCAGTTGCATAGGTGATAACGGGGACCTTTAGTCTATCTACCAGTCTTAAGTAAAATTAAGACAAAGGAATGTTTAACGCCTTTGTGAATATAATAGCAATGAAACATTTAAAAATTTATGCCAAAAAAATTAAGTACTTAGAGGCACGATAGAGGTAACAAACAAAAAAATAATTTTGCTAAAAAATAATGTGGTGTTTGGTAGTTTTTCTTAGCTATTAATAAAAATACACGAAAAATAAATAATAAAAAAGCAATGTTTCCGCCCGGGATCGAACCGGGGGCCTTCTGCGTGTTAGGCAGATGTGATAACCGCTACACCACGGAAACCGATAATGAGTAAGCTGAAATTACTGTAGTAATTTTACTTTTCTAAAAATACTCTTAGAACGACAATCCTAGAATAATAATTATTAAAGTATTGTATGGTCGCAGTGTAATACTGAGTACGTGTGGTATTGCTATATAATTTTTAACATGCAGGTTTATTGGAATCGCTATTATGCTAGCCGTCCGCACCATAAGTTTGACCTTGAGGCCGCCTTCAGCCACAGAAGAAATACTTACCCGTACATAAGGTAGTAACGTTTTTACGTATCGTTTAATTAAACCAGACGTTTACGGTTATGTAATTATTTGTAAAATTAAGGTAGGTTTAAGATAGATAGATTATTATTATTATTTATTGCACACTCACACAGAGAGAAATAAAAAACAGCCATCGTAAATTTGGCTCTTATATCGGGGTGGGCAAAGGCGGACGTCTTTTTTTTTTTGGAGAGTTTGCTGAATGCCTCAAACGGCATCACGCACTAAGGCGTGTCCCCGTGCCCTACTAGATTCTCCGAAGGGTTCGGATCGGATCGGGGAGCGGTATAACCCGAGGGCGCCTCTAAAGGCTCGGACTTCGGCTCGGGTTGACCGGGCCGCGGTGGACGAGAGAAACGCCCAGGTACATGTCTGTACCTTTACGTGCATTCTGAAGCACGGAGGAGCTCTAGATGATGAATTTTTGGTCACCAAATCCGATGACCGGCCTTTGCGAAAGTTGATTAACCTTAGCACTCGCAGATCGGGCGCGTTAACCACTGCACTGCGCCATCAAGCATTTTGTTATATCGACGGCAATAACCTCCTTTTACGAATCTATGATTTCACACAAGGAAACCGGCGCGGAGGGCCTGCAAGGAATCAATCCATGCATTCCGAGTCTGACGACATGGCGGTAGAAGGAGACAGCAATATGCCCGCCTCATTCTCCCGCAATAAGATGGAGGATGGGGTGACCTTGGCCGTCATAAACCTCAGGGTGCCTAGTGTGAGTTTTACTATCCGTATACATTCGATTACGTTTACGAAAACAAAAATTAGTATGGCATTGAAGCAGCGCCTAAAATTTTGCCATACTAATATTCTCGGTTTTCATTAACGTTATCGAATAGCGAATGAAAATGTCACTAGGCACCCAGGTCAGGACGTCTAGAACACTCCCAAACCTCGCCGGACAACAGCACACACTGTCCCATGCACCCCTATGGTCTACTTAGTGATAAAACCACCTCAGAGTTCAGACCCAGCGGGGGGCATATTACTGTCGTCTCGGTAGAAGTGACTTTAAGCCCGCCTGGCTAGCTTTGTGAATTGTTGTTCTGACAGTTAGATAAGATAGCAAGTTCTAAATTCTAGTGTACCTACACTATAACCGTATTCGAATTAAAAAGACTTAAACATATAAGTCTAGGTTTCGAGACACACTTAGCCGCTTTGGTCTGCATTGCCTTGCGTGCTAGCTAGCCTCACCGATCGTTTACTTAACCACAATGTTATCGATACCAAAACCGCATTAAGAAAAATATTGATTATACATATACTTAGTACAAAGACTAAATTTATTAGTTAGTTAGTTACATTTTAGAAAGACAAACTTTTGATGTTTGGTGATTTGTTTACTTTGGTCGAATGTAACCAAAATAGTCCAGCCCCCCAACCGCCTAACTCTATCGCTATCGCTCTCGCTATCGCGCTTTATAGTTTATGGCGTAATCTTGTCATTTCGAAAGCGATATAAAAGCAATATCGAAAGCTATAGCCTATAGCTTTCGATATTGCTTTTATATCGCTTTCGAAATGACAAGATTACGCCATAAACTATAGAGCGCGATAGCGAGAGCGAGAGCGATAGAGTTAGGCGGTAGGCCCCCAGACCAGCCGACTTGTGGAAGCCTACACCGAACTTGGGTTCTGGTTTGAGCCCCTCTAGTGGAAATTCTTAACTCGTTTTTTCTAAGTAATCATCACCAGCTCATTATATGTTGTCTGATAAGAGACTTCTTTAAGGGGTGAACACCTCAGCGAGAGCGGGCCATAAACCACCACGCGGGCCCAGTGCGGTCGGTTGTTAACGACGCTAATTCACCCGGGACCAACGATTTTACGTGCCTTCCGAAGCACGGATGCGAACTCGACCTCCTCATTTTTAAGTAGAGGTGATGGTTGCGTAGCTAATAGCACGCTTGTCGAATGGGAAGATTCTCGAAACAACATCACCACCAGCTAATTTTATGTTCCCACTGCCGGGGCACGAGCTTTCCCTATGGATGGAAACACCATAGAGAGAACAGGCCATAAACCACCATGCGAGCCCAGTGTGGGTTGTTGTTAACGACATGCTAATGGTAGCAAAACCGAAATTCTGTATTAAAAAATCAAATAATTTACAATAAAGTATATTATAGTAAAATATCTTACAAAATAAGTAAATAAAAGCTTTGCATTGACTCATCTGTATTTATAAGCTCTTTCTTAAGGTTCTTTTAATTCATTAAAATTAGCAATAAAACAAAACTTATTATCATGTAACAAATAAAATATGCATAAAATGCGTCTTAAATATTGTAATTTTTAAGCTGTAAATATTAAATTAAAACCGTCATAGTGCAACACATTTTTACTTTACAATAGTATGTATTTATTGCTTTCAAAGATCTATTTATTGCTTCAAATCAAGGCAGCGACGGGGCAGGGGGTGCTAAGAATCTCCGGTAGAGACCTGGGGGCCGACCGCCTAACTCTATCGCTATCGCTCGCTTTGGCTATGTGAATAATTTAAGAAGTAGGTATATTTGATCTTGAAAATAAACCATTTAGATGGTGCAAGCGAAAAAAGAACTTTTAAACATTTTTGGTCAACTATACCACTGCATGAAGTGGTAGTAACTCATCCATAGCTATCTACTTGACTGATATACTTTGTTAGAAACTTTGTTCTTTACCTACTAATGTCTGTTCTAATCTAATGCCTGCAAACTTCATATGACATATAAACATAAATTCAGCAAATGGTACGAGATAACTTTTTAGCATTTTACAAAGTCACAAAAAGCAAACTTTGCAAATTTTACAAATAATAAAACTGTAATAGCGTTTGTTTTTTAATTTATTAAGTGGATACAACCGGATAGTAGAACCATAGTGCCTAGAGTGACTTTTACTAACCATAAACACAAAACCGAATACTTCTATAGTAGTAAAATATTTACTTAGTACTTATATAGGTAAGTTACGGAATCGCATAGTCTCCTGATACAGGCATAACATACATGCTTAAGTATAGTACACCACACATAAACAAAGCTATTTTCATTTTTTGATTTGATTTTAATAAAGCAGTGACAAACTAGAATAGCCTTCTATACAAATTCTCGTTTTCGTTAACGAAACTATCTAGGCACCCTGGTGTTCTATTAGGCTTCAGAAATACCTTGTTTTTATAACTGCTAGCAGCCAGAAGAAATAGCTTCCTAAGCATGGAGGAATATGACAAATATTTAATAATAAATTGAGGTGCAAACTGCACCATAGCCAGCTTAATTTTTGCAATCATTGCAGTACAATAAAATAAATTATTTTGTGAACACATTTCATGAGTTCATACTGAATAAACATAGGGTTGTTATATTATATTAAACATCTTAAAATTAAAAAGCACATAGAAATTATAATTATACATGAAATTCTATTTACTTATGACCAGAATGTTACATACCAGAACCTACATTAATGCCTAGTTATAACAATTTAGCTTTATTCCATTTGTTAGTTTGCATAATATATCTCATTTACTATTTGGAATATTAAAATTCTTGCTATTATTTACAATATACTGATTGATTTATAAATACTCTGAATTTTTCTACTATTTGAACAAGATTTATTTTTAAAAAGTTAAATTTTGTTGACTATTAAAATACGTAGATGATATATTTGACAGTTCAAGCACTTTTTTTGGAATAAACTATGTAAATAATTCTTAATATAATTCAATTATTCTAGTACAACAGTTTTGTCAAAACTATATAATAATATTTCTAATCATACACAATTATTTAAATGGAAAATATACTCTTTCGACCCAACAACATATGCTAAACATTTCATGATCTATTTATTATAATTATATAAAAATCATGTCATTGAATGAACTATAGTATTATAGCTGAATAAATAGAACAAAAGTGACTTTGATACAAATTACATTGTATAGCATTGATAAAAATAAAAACTATTCACTATTCAAGTTCACTAGACTTTAGCCAATGCATTTTACAGAAACTTCAGGCCCTAAGTAGTCAAAAACTACACGATGTGTTTGCATTAAAACTTTAATAATTATATCCAAATGCCGATTCGGAAGTTTAAAACTAATAATACCTATACATATTATGAATGCACAATCCTAGACAAGGCCACATAGCTATGTTTGCTGTCCAATTCATAGTATCCTACGGGCCCAGCGTCACAGTCTGCACATATCAAATATTTATAGTTATCCACTGGATGTGTGAAACCTATGTTTTCAAATATATACATGTTCTCAACATGATAATATTCACTGATTATTTCTTTCTGCACTTCCCCTTCTTTTCTGTTTGCGTCTTGTTGCATTAAAGGCAATTCTTTCTGTAAAAAAAAATATTTTGGTGTTATTGAGATACACTGATGTCAGTACAAATGCTGTACAAATGTTTGTATGCAATTTTTATTTCAATTGGAACGCCCAAGGTCAACCTCCTGTGGCTGGGACACTCTTTTCCCTGGTTACATGGTTAACCACACACCTATCGACCCCTAAATCCATTCGGATGGAGCCACTAAAATCGACAACAATGTTCAGTAGCTCCCTCTGATTCGAAGTTGTTGGGGCCAATAGCTTCAGGTCATCCATGTAGAAAAGGTGCCAAACCCGGCCACTCTCCCTCTAAAACTGAAATCCTGTCCCTGAATTCTCCAGAAATCTTCTTAGAGGGTTCAAGACTATTCAAAACCAAAGTCAAAGCCCTTCTACAAACGTAAGTTTACACCTGTATATTGAAACATTCTTGCATATTATGTTTTAACGCAAATAAAGACACTCTAACCACGTTGATTGATTAAGAGAAGACGCAGCTACATCATTATTGTAATTCTTACTGAATATGCAAAAACCGACACTGTCCACTGAGTCATGTCAATTAACATTATTAGGATTTGTACTTTACAAATAAAATTAATGCTTAGTTTAACTAAATAATACGTAAACATATTACCTCCTGCGCGACATATCTTGCAGTTTTCTTTTCTAATATCTTAGAACCACAGAATTTACATTTTACCATCAACTTATTCTTCCCATCTTCAACGTAATCTTTTTGGCCTTCCTCCGGAACTATGTCTTTACTTTCTATTTCAGACATCTCAATATTGTATTTGGCTAATATTGGTAGAGAAATTTCATTAAACACACAGATAAAATTATAAATAAAGGCGAATTACGATTATTATCCAAATTCGCACTTTAAGAATAATAACCAACCCAACTACCAAGACAACTAACCAATCATTTTTTTTTTTAAAGTGTAATTCGTTCCCTGAGGAACCGGCTAAGGTCATAGACCATGCTGCCATGTCATTACTTTCTTAATTTCATTAGTTACTTCTTTGTTACTTCTCCTGACTTGTTTCCTGTATGATGATGATGATGATAAATGATAATAGAAATGAGAAGTGAGACCCCTCGAGTATCTCAGTAAAGATGTGGGGCTTTACTAAGTCCTCACGCAAACATCTTGAAAGAATTTGAAAAGTTAACGTTGCACTGTTTTGTTTCATTTGCCAACACTCATGCACACTCACGAACACTTAACGGTTAATAAAAGTGAAGAGTCATGTCTGCGGTTTTGTTTTATTTTCTAAAATTTGTGCTATGTTGAATATTAATGTGAAATAATGGTGGATTATTAACCGTTAAGTGTTCGTGAGTGTGCATGAGTGTTGTTGGCAAATGAAAGAAAACTGTGCAACGTCACTTTTCAAATTCTCTCAAGAAGTCTGCGTGAGGACTTAGTAAAACCCCACATCTTTCCAGAGATACACGAGGGGTCAGGGGGTATATCATTTCTTACTTCTCATTTCTATTATTATCATTATCATTCATCACCATCATACAATTCATACAGGAAGTAAATATCGTTTATTTATGTATTACTTGTAAACTAATGACATGGCAGCATGGTCTATGACCTTAGCCGGTACCTCACGAACAACACTTAAAAAAAACTGTCATGTCATGTCATGTCATTGTCAGTTTATAAAAAAGTCGACAGAGTTGGTTTAGTATCGTAAATTATCTCATATCGTATTGCGTTGTTGATAATTTTTATTGTTGAAGTAGACATTAAAGATGAGTTCAGGATTTATTACAGAGTCTGAGATATTAGAAGCTAGACGGCAACGTCAAGAAGAATGGGAAAAAGTAAGGACAGAAGACCAGCCACAAGGTAGGTTTTTTTGCCGAAACCAAGATATATAATACACAATATTATGTACCTAATATTTAGTTTATCTTTTGTTAATGCTTTAAAATCAACTGACTACTAGGTAATCTTAATAAAGGCCATTGAATTAACCTTTTTATTACAAACTAGTGCTGTGCCCGCGACTTCGCCCGTGTAAAATAGTGACTTTCGGCAGCATTTTTAATTTTTAAGGCTTATTATTTTGCAAATATACATACATTAAAATAAGCTATTTACAGTGTTTTACTGCAATAGCTTATTTAAGTACATTTTTATACACAATGGATTTAGTTTTTCATCTTTTGCCAAAACATAAAGAGTTTGATACACATGAGCATGCCACATAGAGTTGCCCATCGGAAAAATATTATTTTCTAAATAAAGACCTGCAACTTTAAGGCGCTTGGCAAGTTTCTTACTTGCGTTAATTTCACATTTTGTAATGACTCCGTAATTCTCTGTATTTTTCCTTCTATATTTTTATTTTCTGGGCCAAAAGCTTTTTTGCCGACGTCATCACACAAAAACTTTCATCCCCTTTTACCCCCCTTTAGGGTAAATTTTATTCAATAACCTAAAAAATAAGTTTCAAGCTTCTAGCTTCAAAAATGACGTAATTTTCATACTAACTTTCATGCCCTATTTCAAGCCTTTACAGCCCTTTTTTTGCATTAACAAGTAGCCTATGTCCTTTCTCAGGCTCTAGACTACCTCTGTACCAAATTTAATTTAAATTGGTTCAGTAGTTTAGGTGTGATTGCGTAACACACAGACAGACAGCGTTACTTTCGTATTAATAATATTATATTATATAAGTAAGGATTACTAATGTTATTGTGCAGAGGCTCCGGAAGAACCATACGACAACAGACCACTGTTCCAGCGTCTAGAAGAACAAAGGCTTAAGAGAGAAGCAGAATTTGAAGAGGCACATAAACTAAGTGAGTCTTAATCGTAGTTAATAGCATAATGTGTGTACTGCACACAAATTAAGCCGCAAGTATCATTGTAAAAGTAAATTTCCACAAGCAGGATTTGAATATGCACCCTTCTGACATACCGGGTCAGTTGCTCTTCTACTACTACTATTTTTTCAACATTTGTGATTTTGTAATTTTATTCGCAACAAAATTTGGGTTTATACAAACAAAACAAAAACATTTCACCAGCCTAGTTTCTTCTATAATGCAACAAAGCCTGTCCCTTTCTCACCAGCACCAGCTTCAATTTGATCATCAATTTTGTCTGTGAATCTTTATGTTTGTTTCTTCAGAAAACATGATCAAGGGTCTGGATGATGATGAAGTTGGTTTCTTGGATCTGGTGGAGCGCACCAAAGCGAAAGCCGCTCAGCAGATCTCGTTGGAGGAGCGGAAGGAGATGCAGGAGTTCAGGTAGATACATACATACATACATACATACATTGTATACATTATTATTTTACTGGGACAATATGAGGAAGTTCAAAACCATAAGAGATTGAGAGAAACTATCTTAGGAACCATCTAGTCTTTTTTTTATGACAAAATTGTTTTTGCTAAAAGACTTGATGGTACCTGAAACATATTATCTGTATCACATAAGGTTTCAGACTTTCTCATACTGTCCCAGTTTAAAAAAACACAATGTATTACAATATTCCTTTTTTTAAATAAATTTTTACTTTTTTAACTGGTAAAAACACCATTCAGCCTAACCCTTCATGTGCCTGGATGTTTTTTATCAACATTTTGTTTACATAATCAAAATAGGTAATAATGGTTGCATCTTTATCTAAGTGTATAAAACACCACTTAAAGGTAAATACAACATTTGAGAATACTTACAAAATATAGATACTTCTATAAAAACGATAATTGGTCAAGATTCCAAACCAAGCACAGAAAACATTAAAATAAAGGAAAAGGTTTATTGTGGCTACAAATAAATCAAATAAGATACCTTTCAGTGCATAGTTGATAAAGACAACTTAGAGAATCCATTTATAAATCAATCTTCGTCATCATCATCAGCATCTTCATCAGTAGTTTGTTCTGGGGCGTAGCTACCGCCTTTTCAGCCATATCAATTATACAGGGGCCCTATTCTTAGCAAAAATTTGTGAAATCCACAATATCACACTTCATTTGTGCCCCACAAATAATTTTGATACAGGGCCCGTCTAAGGTAAGAACACTTTGTTCATAAGCTGTTGTTCCAGGGAGCGGGTATCGACCTTAGCCGAGAGTGAGGAGATGACTCGTCTGCGCGCTCAGCTGGCGCCAACCCGGAACGCCCCGGCCACTGTTCCGACCCAGAAGTTCAAGCTGCAAGGGGTAATTGATGACCAAGAACAATGTATCAGCTGGAACATGGCCATGTGTTCAAGCATTTTCTTAATGTTACGGGGTTCTACCCTATCTGCCTTAATTGGCATACTAAAGTATTAAAAAACACCTGTATAAACATTCAGTGTGAAATTAGCAGTTCGCACATCTAGTTCTTTAAAGTCATAATAGTCTAAAAAATCCAAAATTGAGTTAACAATGCCAGAACTTACCTTTTATGTGAATACATTGAGTGCTTAAAGGTGTTTTTAGGGTTCCGTGCCCAAAGGGTAAAACGGGACCCTATTACTTACGACTTTGCTGTCCGTCTGTCACCAGGCTGTATCGTTCCGTGATACCGTTAGACAGTTGAAATTTTCACAGATGATGTATTTCTGTTGCCGCTATAACAACAAATACTAAAAAACAATAAAATAAATGTTTCCATACAACAAACGCGATTTTTTTGCTCGTTTTTGCTCGTGTTTATAGATAACGGTACGGACCCATTCGTGCGCGAGTCCGACTCGCGCTTGGCCGGTTTTTTTCGTCTTACAACTGTGCTTTAGAGAGCATTAGTGCAAGTTATGACAAAAAAACTTTAAAGCGCTTTAGATACTAAAAAATTATGAAAATTGCGTTTATGACTTTCAAGAACTAGGTGTGCAGTATGTATTGTAAGTATACATGGTAATTATAATGTTACAGGTCATTGTGAGGAAAAGGAAAGCAAGTGAAATGGAAGGAGACAAAAAAGATAACGAGGAAACCCCAGCCAAGGTCAACGGCCTGAGCTGCGTCAGGTAAATCATGATAATAATAATTTATTCACTCAAAACATGCTAATGTAGTAGCTGGTCACGACTATAGTACCAACATACATGTTTTACTAAACTTGCATGCACTGGGAATTGAACACGGGACTTTCGTAAACCGGCGCTTAATTTTATATATTATTTGAAATATCTAAAACACTAGAAACAATACTCGATCAGTAGTTTCTTTAATTTAAATTAAATATGAAAAAACAGATAATGATTTAAATTGGTAGCTGTATTACAGCTACCAGTTAAAATTTATATTAATAACGTTAGTTACCAATTATAGTGGAATTTGGTAACGGTATCAAGTCCTTCTTCCTGCTTCATCCGCACACCAGAAGACGCAGTGTGGGCAGGCCTCCAACAAGGTGGACCGACGATCTAGTCAAGGTCGCGGGAAGCCGTTGGATGCGAGACGCACAAAACCGGTCGTTGCGGAGATCCTTGGGAGGTCTTTGACCAGCAGTGGCTGAAATGATAATGAATCATGCCCCGGTTCAATTTCCAACTGCCTTGTTGCCATCCAACAGTGCTTCCCCGACCCCGACCGTAACCCCGACCTCGGGTACGGTGGCGCTCCGCTGCGTGGGCGTGTTACCGGGGTTGGGTCAGTACAGTGATACTTCTAGCGACAGCGAGCAATCCAGCGATAGTGAAGACGAGGTACGTACACACACATATAGATACAGCATCTTTTTTTGGACACACATTATTATAAAATAACAATGAAAATGAAATTAAAAAAGCGTTACCAAAATAGGCTTTTTTAATATTAATTTTTGCCAGCTATTACTAAATTATAGTAACCATATCTATTGTGTTTGATCTATAGCAATAACATTTTAATTTTCTTAATTCTAAATAAGCCTAGAAAGGTTGATTAAGTTTACACAGCTGTAAAACGGACGCTTCATATTTCACTTACACAACCCTGACACCCAAATAATCTGCGAATAGCCAAGCCTCACGCATTTTGCTCCGTTATAAAAAGTTGAGTTAGGCAGTTACTTACTTATCAAAGCTTCGGAGAATCTTCGACAAACGATTAACTTTTAACGACGAAATTTGTGAGGTTTAAAAATATTCATAGTAAATTTATAATATACGTAAAACAATGATAGATGTCAGACCTTCAGACCTTCAGACCGCCACAGCATAAATGCGTCGTCGTTTTCTGTACACTAAGGGCCTTACAAATAAACAAAGAATAAGCTCCGAATAGTTATTCCGTGTTTTGTCCCTTTTACTCTAATTTGAAGTGACGTTTACATGACATGAAAAAAACACGGAATACATAACTATTCCTTACCTTATTCTTTGTTTATTTGTAAGGGGGTAAGCATTCAATTCAGAGTAAAACTTGCAACAAGAATAGGGATTCCAAGTGTTTTTGTAAAATGTAGGTATTGTCGTTCATTGCCGCCAGCGCCAGGGCTGCGTTCGTAAACCATCGCACGGCTGCGAGTGATCGCCCCAAGGCGGATGACACTCAACGTCCTACGTTTTAGAACGACACCCGCTGCTGAAGCTGTCAATGTTATTGCGTTGAGGTTATGTTGATAAACAATTGATTTTAATTTCCGAGAAACGGGTAAAAAAAATCTAGTGTGAAGGCTATTATAATGAAAAAACTTTTTTGTGCAGCTGGACAAACTATAAATCATTTAGTCGAACTATTTGATGAAAATGACAGCGATAGTGAAGAAGAATTTAGTATCGCAAATACAAAATCAAACGGCCATCAATTATAAAAGACCAAAGCGTACCACAAACTACAAAAAAAAGCGCGCGAGAAAATCGTAACCTCACAAAGTATGAAAGTAATTTGTTTGTATTCAATAAACTGTCAAATTTCTGTCAATTAAACGTCAGGGCGACTTTCACCCCGAGAACTTGTAGGACGACCGACTTCTTGGCGGGAAAGTGAAGAGAAGAAAGTCATGTCTGCGGTTTTGATTTATTTTCTGAAATTTGTGTTATGTCGAATATTAATGTGAAATAATGGTGGATTATTAACCGTTAAGTGTTCGTGAGTGTGCATGAGTGTTGGCAAATTAAACAAAACAGCGTAACGTCACTTTTCAAATTCTCTCAAGAAGTCTGCGTGAGGACTTAGTAAAGCCCCACATCTTTATTGAGATACTCGAAGGGTTGGGGGGTCTATCATTTCTCACTTCTCATTTCTATTATCATTCATCATCATTATACAGGAAACAAGACAGGAGAAGTAACAAAGAAGTAACTAATGAAATTAAGAAACTAATGCCATGGCAGCGTGGTCTATGACCTTAGCCGGTTCCTCAGGGAACGAACTAAAAAATTAAAAACTGTAGGGCGACTGGCGCGTCGTCGAGCGATGTTTTCGAACGACCACAGATCATCGTCGAACGAACGCACCGACACTTTTAGAACGGGTGTCGCATCGTCGAGCGTCATCGGACGACCTTTACGAACGCAGCCCAGGGCACGCTATTGCTTGTCGGTTATTGTGGTGGTCAAAAGGTCGTCACTGTTAACCCTTCTAACTTTACCAATTTATTCTAGAGCGACAAATGCTGCAAACGCGACCTCCTCGGTCGCTTGCCCGAACAAGGCGGCGACAAACAGAAGCACGAAACGAAAAGTTAAACTAGCGCGCGGCGTTCACATACTTAGCTGTCAGTTACTCTTTAGTGGAACGCTCGAACACTTAAGTACGGTCAGCGTAAAAAATAAGCGTTCAAACCTACTAAAATATCTGAATGTTGAACAATAATCAACTTTATGTCAGTGAAAGTCACTTTTGATGGATGTCTAAAAACTAATGAAAGTGTACCCTAGTCCTTTTTACCCGACTGCAAAGGAACGGTGTTTTTTTCGCGCGTATCTTGTATACATATATGTAATATTCTTACCTCATATCTCTAGAACCGCTGAACGGATTTAAATTTATTCGTCTTAGCTGCCCAAGTGTTCTTGATAGGTGATGTTAAATAAAACAAACATGGCGACTGTGCGACGCCATTGGACATTTTTTTTTTTCGAATACTACATCCATATGTAGTATTCGTAAAAACCCATACCATTTTGATACCCATGTATCAAATTAGAAGGCTACACACACAAGGATTTCAAAAAGGTATATCATGATTATCATTACCGTAATACTACAAAAATAATACACCATCAGTCTACGATTATAATAATTATGTCAACCGCATGATGTAAACTCTTTAAATGAATTGAACCGATTACGTAATTTGTCCAACTAAAAAGACATAAATAAAATAAAAAATAAAAAAATAGAACCCGCTGCGTATAAAATAATAACTAAATGGAAAATCAACTGAAAAAGCCGGAACAAGATAAAAATTCAATAATTACATAAAGCCAGCGAAATGAATCGAAACAATATCAAACATATAAGTACTGTATACATACGGTAGTCCTTCGAAATTTTATGGAACATCATACAACAACATGTAGTCGGAGGTATACAATGTAATGATAAATCAAATCATTCTCACTTTGTGCGCGCCTCCGACTGTGTGTTATGCATGATGTTGCATAAAATTTCGAAGGACTACCGTATTGATATTTTTAATTGTATACAGTTCGAGTTCGATTTATTTCGCTGGCTTTATGTAATTATTGAATTTTTATCTTTTTGTTTTTTTTTTTTTTTACTCAACGCTGCTCAATAAATACTATAATTACCACTGAGTACCTAGAATGTAATAACTAAGTTCACACTGCGGCAGATCAACCTACCCAAACCTGTCAAATTTCTCCAAAGAATATTGATCCATATAACCAAACAATAAAGTTCAAAATTTATTGTAGAAATTTGACAGTTTTGGGTAGGTTAATCTGCCGCCGTGTGTACTTAATATCTTGCGATAAGGTTGATTATTGTCAAATGTTGCGATATTTTGGTAAGTTTGGACGTTCCTATTATTTTGCCGATGACTGGACCATGCCACAATAACTTCACTAGGAGTTCAAAGGTTCACAGGTGTGTGTTGGATTACAAGTTGGTTTGACATAATACTGAAGTGTTCGGCGAGTTTCGTTAGCGGCTACGGCTGTACCCAACCTGTCGCGAAATCTTGGTTGTTATTGTTGATGGATCTATGTGTGCAAAAGAAAATAATCTTTATTTACAATGTGTTACAGTCTACTTTCGTACGGTTACTGGGGAGTCTTAATGTTTCATGAATAAGTTATTTTTAATGTGGAAGATACTACTTCATTTGTTGAGGATTCCGGGTGAAGTGCGCTTCCACCTTCGTCATTTTTGCATTGACCATCAGTTGAGATGACGCTAAGTGTAATAGTAATAAAAAACTTCTGCAAACGAATATGAACTCTTAAGAACATGAGGTAAAAAGTTATATTCGTTTATAAGTATATCTTGACGCATATAAACTGTTTTTGTGTTGGTGAGTTTACGTGCAAATTGAAATATACTCTATTTGGCAGTCGTAAAAGAGCTAGTTTTCTTTGTATTAAGATCGACTTATTTGAAAACTATAGAACACTTTTTTTTTGGCAATCTCAATATAAGTACGAGCACCAGTCATGAACAGTATTACTGCATTTTCCTACTCTTACTGAATTATCCGATCACTCATAATACCTACAGGTGTAAGAGTAGGAAGATCCTTCTTGCAATTGTCCCTGAAAGTTGAAATTAAGGTTTGCAAATATAGCTCATTTGCACATGTTGACAGAGTTTATTTTCAACTGCACTCACTTAAGTTTTAGGCAACATAATATACCAAAAAAAATATTTTAAAACGAAGTAAGTGACAACATCATATGGAATAGACAAGAAGATATGTATCATGAAAGAAACATGTAAAATACATTATTTGTACCAAGTCTTAGGGATTGCGCAGACAGACTTTTTCTGTCGTTGACTTTTTTGGCCGTCAAAATAGATCGCTTACAACTTCATCGACACACGAGGAACTGCCCGATCCGATCCAAACCCTTCGGAGAATCTAGTAGGGCACGGGGACGCGCACTAGTGCGCGATGCCGTTCCCTCTAGATAACCTCTGAAGGTGATTCGTTTCACACGGCTTGAGTGACCCTTTACGTTCCTCGCCGCCCCCAAAAAAGCCCGGTGAAGCTGAAAATGCCGCAGCGGCAATCAGCAATCTCTCAAAAAAAAAAAGAACGAGGAACTGAAAGTGACAAGCGGACTAAAGTCTGTCGTCTGCGCACTTAGATTTTTTCAGTCAAGATATTTAATTTCAGCCTCCTTTGAATACTAACCTACCCATTTATCATTATTGAATTGAATACGGCTCCTTTGGCTTACAGAGAAAGATTAGTTTTTGAAAAAAATTACATCTTCATTTTTAAAAAAAGTTTGAGAGTTAGCTCATACACAAGGCCTATTATAATTTAAACGAATACTATGCTGATAAATAGGTATTATTCACAAAACACATTGTACGTCCGAAATGGATAAACTGTTGATACTATTTATTATTTAAGAACTATATTGTACACAGTTATACAATAAATAATTTCTATTCTATTATATTCTAGTAGTGTTGATTAATTTCAGCGAGTTGGATTGAGCCACGATAGCATAGTTGGAAGTGCACCTGACCCGGCATGTGTTGGGATGCGGGTTTGAATCCCGCTCGTTGAATTTTTTCAACACTTGTCAGTTTTCAAATACTTGCCTATTGTATTATTTGGTGTTCTTAAATGTTGAACGATTAATAGACATGACTATGTTAACACATACAAGATAAATTATATAGCTGATGTTTAGAAATAGGCCGTTGTCATTGTCAGTCTTATAAAAATTACATAGTTGGTACAAAATCTTGATGTTGTCGAAATCATTTAGTGATTTATCATTTTATAACGCTATTTGTTTTATCAGAAAAAAAATGGTTCGTTTTGTTATAGTTTTCTGTGAAAAAGCTTTGCCGATTTTAATAAAACATGTTTTAAAATAATTATGATAGTGTTAAAATATGAAAACATCAATATCAAACATCAATATGTTATGTTTTAACTAAAAGGACTTACATGAGTTAATGTTGAACGTCTTCATTATAATCCACGTCATGAAACATTTCTTATTACAATAAATTGGTTCTATAATTTTTTAAATCATTTGACAGTTATAGCTGTTATAAAAATGTTAAAAACATTGTTGTGTACCGTTAAGATAAGATAACCAATTCCTTAAAGTAGATTCCGGGAGAAGTGCGCTTCCACGGCCTCCATCACTTAACATCAGGTGAGACGGAGTCCAAGCGTAATTTTTTGGTACAGTCGAAGAAGTTCCCGGTCGACCACCTTTAGGCGATAGTCGCTTGCGCTCGATTCCGGCAGTTCGAGTGGGCTCCGCCCACCGCGCGTACACACGGTAGCTCTCGTTTCATTCATAAAAACAATAACATTTACACACCCTTAGGCGCCCCTTTCTTTCGTAGGAAATATTTGCGTTGTGTTTTCGCTGCAGTGATGGGCGCGACCGTGCGAGCTATATAGATATAATATTGGTGCAGACTGTTTACTCAAATATTCTATTTTATTTAATAAAAGCTAAATTATTTTTTGTATTTCGCACTGTTGCAAAAAACGTGCGTTAATTAAGTGAAGTAAAAAATACTAATTTACTACTTGCTGTATAGGTTGTGTTCTACATTGTCAATTACAATCGTATAAATACATACTACCTAGATTATAACTAAATAAAAAAAAACGGATTTCATGCTATTGCTACTTTTATTTTTGCACCAAAAATCAATAATATTATTAAATCACTAATTTTATACAGTGTTCTTCGTAAATAGTTGTTCAGTTCTGTTAATATAATTTTTTTGGCCGGACGCCTATGGTGTATCCCGACGCGATGTAGGGCATTTCTGATCGCCCTCATCGAGCAATCAAATTCAATTGCGAACCTTGAAGTTTTCGTGAATGGTTCACGCTCGTATACACTCTTCATGTAATGAACTCTGTCTTCCGTTAAAATTCTTGCAGGTTGAGTTCGTGGACGGTCGGCGATCGATCCCTCGTCACCGTCGCACTGAACCCATCGCCTCACGGTGGCTCTCTGCACCAAAAAAAAAACGCAAACATTATTTAACAGTAACAACAATCAACAGCTTAATTCGCTTTTTAAACTGTATCACTGGTGGGAGCGCATCATGGCCATTTCAGTTGACAATATTATAGTTATTTTAAAATAAGAACAAACTTTTGATTATTTTAATAACGTTTACGGGGACCTTATAAATCAAATATATTTGGTTTGTTATTAATTACTATTAGTTTTGCTTCTGTATCCTTATTTCACAGAAGATTGCCCACTTTTGGTCTTAAATTGTTTTGTTGTATAAAAATGAAAATGAAAGAACGAATTATTGTGAATCAAGTCGCTGCCAGCCCGAACAACGCGCGCCGCTCGCTCGTCACGGCGCGCCGCGCTCTCTACGCTACGTTGCCAGTCCGCGCTGCAATCAACACCGCATCGCGATTACCGCGCGGCGACGCAGTGTGTCAGCGGGCTGGCAACGTCTCGTAATATGGCCTAAATGTCCTGCTCCTGCGCCTTATCACACATAGTAAGCTTTGTCATCTCTTATAATAAGAAAAATGAGATTTTTTTGTAAACGCTTACTTTAAGTAGCAAAAGAGTTTAATCTCTAATTTTAAGCCTTAATAAATAAATAATAATGTTTTGCTTAAGCAAACATTCACAAGGCTTTCATTTAATTTAAGAGCCATTTGCAAAGTTGCAAGCCAGTTTTAATGAAACTTATAATATACATTAAAATGATTAGAAAACATTAATAAAAAAAGGTTGTATAACTAAGTTTATACGGTTTTAAGTCCACTGTCGAATGTTTAATTTTCGTTTATTAATAATTCTAATTATAATTTTATTGTTAATTTTGTTTTCCATAGTTCACTTTCAATACCTAAGTAAACAATAAGTATTTTAAAGTATACAGTATTTTAAAATAAATAAATAAATACAATTTTAAAACAATTAATAAGACTATAAAAAATATTTCTTAAGAGATAAAGTGCATAATTTAATAATGCAGCGACAGGATTTATAAAGACCGTGGCACCCCTGCCGCCGTGCCTGAATTTAAAATAATAAACTTTAATTAACATATTTGCGTTTTACTTTATAGGTGTAATAGAATATTGCATTTTTACTGCGTTTTTTTATTCCTAAGAAAGTATAGTTTTGTGAGTTTATAGTTAAATAAATTAAAAAATGTGTGTAAATAAATTATAAACCTCCCATCAGTAAGTTTATTACATTACAGAATAGTATTTTTTTACGATATTTCAGTTCAGTATATTTAAATACAATACTATATTAACGCAGTTTATAAATTTAAGCATAAAAGAAAATTTATTCTTACCGTAACATTCAACTCTCGAGAAATTTGAGAAATGTTTCGTCCTTGCCTGTAGAGAAGCAGAATTTGGTTTCTTTCTTCCGGTAATAAATTGCGGGGCATCTTTAGAGTCCGTAAGGCACAGCACAGATCAACAATGGAGCAATCAACAGTCCAGTAAAACAAGCAATGGTCAACGTTATGGCGAGATAATCAGAGTCCAGGAACAAAACACTGTCGCAATGAGAGATAAAACGAAAATCGGGATCGAACGCGTTGACACTTCACGAAATGCAAATTGCAACTGATAATGCAAGTAAACATAAACAAACAGCACGTGCCGTTTGCTCTTATTGGATGTCTATCAGTGAAGGGGCGGGGCGCGTGACGTCACTCGCTGAGACACGTTCAAAGCGTTTTGAGTGCAAAGTGTACTACCGTGAACTTCCGCCACTGTACCTACAATAAAAAAAAACGTTCTGGCCTTAAGGCATATTACTAGACATGGGACGGGTACTCGGTTTGGATCCGGTACCCGGCGGATCCGGCAGTTTTTTAGGATCCGGCCGGGTAACGGGTAATAACGCCGGGTACTCGGCAGTGCCGGTTTATTTAGTGGAGGAAAATTAATGACTATAATATTAATTTGAAAAACCTTTATTATGCAAGAAAAAAACAAATGGTTATGGTTCTATTATATTTAGTATTTGTAATTTGCAAATTGGCAAATTGTGATTTAAAAACACCAGTTTCTCAGCACGATTGGCATGAAGCCGACTTCGTTTCGTTTCATATATTAGTCCTGCTTCTGAGAACAGACTTTCGCTGTAAATTGAGCTTGCAGGTGTAGATAAATAATTTGCCGCAACTTTTCGTAATATCGGACAGTGCCCTTTGTTAGAAGCCCACCATGTATGTGTAGGGATTTGTATCTCTGCCAACCTTTGCTGAGCTTAAATAATGATCTAATTCCGATGCCGCAGAATTTTTTGAACCACCTCTGGTTGACTCGTCACTACTGTTATTAGCAGTCTCTTCAAAACATGACCAGAATAATTATGAGCTTCAGGAGCAGGTCTAGATTTGTCATGCGCGTCAAGTTGATCTTCGTAATCTAAATATATTATTAGAACAGCATGACGAGCTTGTTTCATTTGAAATGTATTATAAAAGACCAGCGTTGCCAAAGAAACCATTACCCGTCCCATGTCTACGTATTACCGACCAATCTGATCAAAGCGGATTATATAATTAAAACTTAATTTCGTTTTTTTAGTTTATCTTATACAACGTGTAACAGAAAGGTTTGGTTAACATAAAAAGATCCAAAGTGTATCCGATCTAGGTCTTGTGTGTTGTTACCAAGGGTGCGTTCCGAGTCACGATTATATCGATATTAGCGCAATAACAGTCGTTCCGAATGGCCGTGAGCGCGTTCACGAAATCTAGCGTGACGTCACTCATGACGTCATTGTCTGCGCCATTTTGCGCTCACAGCGACCATGCCTCGGAGTGAAATCACTGTGAGCGTCCTGTCAGTTAGCTGTCAATGTCAAAGGTAAAGTAGTAAAAATCGCTATCGAGAGCAAAAATAAATTCAAGCCATTGATCCATGGCACTCAGATAGCACTGAAGTAAATCACAATCAAAACTGAAAACATAAAACAACAAACAAAGTTCGAGGTTATGAATAAAAAACGTAAGCTCGATAACAAGCGTTCCGAATCAACATCTGTCATTTGTCGGTTTTAGCGCGATATCCGACTTGGAACGGCTGTGAGCGTTCGTAGCGCTGATAACGATATAATCGTGACTCGGAACGCACCCCAACTGCCGTACTCAGAGACGTCAATTAAGTTTAATGACAATTAAATGTCTTTCCTTCTCTATTTAGCACTATACATAAGAAAGTGACAGCAAGATATTTAATTGTCATTAAAACTTAATTGACGTCTCTGAGTACGGCAGATAATGTTTAACTTTAATTTGTCATGCAATTGTTAATTAAGTATTTATATGAGTGAAGCCATGCGCGTCAGGCGCGCATAAGCAAGCAGCAGTGATCACAAAATGTATGTACACAGTGGTTACTAAACCACTAGAGCTGTGACTTGTTAACTTTGATGTGACGTCATAATACAAATATTAAATTAAAAATGGCATAACAAATTAAAGTTTACAATTATGTGTTAGTAACTCTGCAAACAAGATCTAGATCGGATACACTTTGGATCTTTTCATTTTTTACCACACCTCTCTGTTACACGTCGTTATATATTTGACTACCAACTGTTTGTTTCAAGATTCGTTATAAATACTTATGCAATGTATTAAAATGCTGCGCTATTACTGGTACGAGTTTATCAAAATAGAGTGTTGTTAGTTTGATGTCACTTTTACATGTGTTTACCTCGACATTGTATATGTAATATATGTGATTGTATTGTTTAATTAAGTTATTCAAAATAAAATCTTTTTGAAAACATGGAAGTTTCTTTTTTACGTTAGATACCTACACAATAAAGTACGAATGACGACCTCCGTGGTCGAGTGGTTAGCGCACCTGGTCTGGCGTCGCGCCATCTCTGAGGTACCGGGTTCAATTCCCGGTTGGGTCGATTTAGAGAAAACTGTTTTTTCTGAATTGATTTCGGGTCTAGGTGTTTTTTTATGTTTATGTATATTTATCCGTTATCTAGTTTAACCATATTAACGAGTTTCAATAGAAGCTTATCTTGGGCTAGTTATTTGGTATGAGCGTAAACAAATTTTATTATTATTCACTTTATTAAAACATATTTCTTAAGTTACAAAAACACAATGTTGAAAAAATTTCCACGAGCAGGATTTGAACCTGCACCCTTCTGACATACCGGGTCAGGTGCTCTTCCAATTGAGCTATCGTGGTTCTAACCAGCCCGCCGAAATTATTCAACACTATTTACTTTTTTACTTTGAAAGCCCAAGGCGCCAATTCAATGTCAACAACTACCGTCATTAACATCTGATCATAATATTTTTACAAATACTAAAGATCAGTTAAGAAGTAGGCAAGCTATTTATAAAATGTTTTTGTTTTGTTTATATAATATAATATAATATTTGTGGTTAGAACCACGATAGCTCAATTGGAAGAGCACCTGACCCGGTATGTCAGAAGGGTGCAGGTTCAAATCCTGCTCGTGAAAATTTTTTCAACATTGTTTTTGTAATTTGTATCGCATCAAAATTTGCGTTAAAATTATATAAACAAAACAAAAACATTTTATATTTCTTAAGAATTTTTTTTTACAATATTTTATATAAACACATATTAAAAAAAATTAATTCTAGGTTGCCACCGGCAGCGGGCATAGACCCGAGCTATCGGTGGTTAGGGCTGCAGAGTGAGGAACCTCCTGACAATACGTGCCGTGTCAAGGAGTACTGCTTTCTGAATCTGACCCTCGATCCAACCATGAGTGAGAAATTAAGTTCTAGTTTTGTTTACTATCCGTATTCATTCGATTACGTTTACGAAAACGAAAATTAGTATGGCATTGAAGCAGCGCCTCCTGGCGACATACGAGAACAGTAATAATTTTGCCATACAAATTCTCGTTTCGTTAACGCGATCGAATGGCGGATGAAACTCGCACTTGGCACCCTTTATACACCAAGTTTTGCAAAAATAAACAACCATACGACCGCCTGGAAAAAAATGCTTACATATAAATAAAAAAAAAGACGTTTCATGTTCAAACATTATACTTTAATAATGCCACATCAATAGATTAATGACAATTGCAAAATGTGTCGCTAATGATATTCATCGTACACAATGCTACAAAATTGATACTTCGCTCGCGTCACTACACTAACCGATGGTATTAAAGAACAGCTATCAAATCCTTACCTAAATGTACTTTAGTTCTATGCACGCGGTTTTACTTTTAAGAGATTTTTTAAAATATTTTACGGGTAAGCACAGTGTTTTGATCTCACCTGATGTTAAGTGATGATAAGGCCAATGATGGAAGCGCACTTCACCCGGGATCCTCAACTAGTGAGGCACTGGCTATCTTACCTCTAGCTGCCGAAACACAATAATGCTACAAACATTGATGTTATGACGACATATTTAGATAAGATGGTGGTAGCTAGCCAGGCGGACAAACAAGCCCTACCACCAACCAAACCGAGTACACAAACATGTACCCCCCGCTGGGAATCGAACCCGGGTCCTCTGGGTCTGAACCGGTGGTCTTAACCACTAGACCACAGAGGCGGTTAAAGACTTCGGAAAATAACATACAAACTTTAAAGCGAAATATTTTTTAAATCAATTCTAATAAAATAAGAGAAATATTGGGAGCTACAAGAGATCATAGTCAAATCAACCAAATATATTTGATTTTAAGTTCACATGGAAAGTTTAAATCTCATAATATCAGTTGAATAAACATTTTTAGTGTTGTCTACTAACTTAGTAATCTTAGAAAGTTTCATTATAATTGGTTTATTGGTTTGATTGTTTAACAATATTAAAAATAAATAATGATGCCTAATAATGAAGTAAAAAAGTTGCAAAAACACAAAAATGTTGAAAAAAAATTCCACGAGCAGGATTTGAACCTGCACCCTTCTTACATACCGGGTCAGGTGCTCTTCCAATTGAGCTATCGTGGTTCTAACCAGCCCGCCGAAATTGTTCAACACTATAATCCTTTTTACTTTGAAAGCCAAAGGCACCATTCAATGTCAACAACTACCGTCATTAACACCCGATCATAATATTTTTACAAATACGAAAATTTGCGTTAAAATTATATAAACAAAACAAAAACATTTTATAAGTAAAAAAGTTTTAAATCATACTTTTTATTGGGACCTTTTTAAATTTATATCTCAATACGAGCAGTCTTCAAAATATCCGCACATAATACAATGACATCCTATATAAGAACTCTGATAAAACTTGTATATTGTCTGAATAAATATTATCCAATGAAATGAAGAATAAAGTTAATTTATTAAAAGAGACAAAATTTAAAATTATCAATTTATAATACTATTGCTTGTTTACAGCTAAATTGATTTAAGATTTTTATATTTACAATTGTGCTTCGGAAGGTACGTGAAGTCGGTCTCGGCTGCATTAGCAGTCGTTAACAAACACCAATCCGCACTGGGCCCGCGAGGTGGTTTACGGTCCGTTCTACCTTTGGTGTTTCCATCTATAGGGAAGGCTCCTGCCCCAGCATAAAATGAGAATGGGGACATAAAATGAGTGTTGATGATATTTACAATCAAGCTCCACAATATTGTTACGACAGCGTCAAGTAATGCATGCTCTGTTCCGGTAGTCTCTCCTGCATCACCGGCACGGATTCGAGTCTCGGTTCGGCTATGGGCTGCATTTCGGGCTCCGGTAAACTTTCGTCGGACGATTCGTCGCTTTTGGAGTCTTCAGCGTCCTCCGCTGTCGTGTGCGGTTCGTCCTTCTTTTTTCTTCTATTTCTAGAAAGAAGAAATCAATTTAAACGATAGAAAAGATAATCACAATTTTTTCTCGGTAGAGTCCGCAAGCCATCATTTTGGCTATAATAATTCAGCCATAATTATTTTGGCCATCATTATTTTTATCATCATTACTTTAATAACCATAATTAAAATTACCATAATTATCACGATGTGTAATATCTCGATATATTCTAGCCCTGGTAAAGTATCAGATAATTATGACAAATTATCAACATTGCTTTGACGACGAGCCTAGACGATGCGTCTAAAAGGTAATATAATTAAATAAAGAAGATTAAGTAGGACGAGTAGTACACACGCCTGCACATCAACTTACCACAAACTGTCAAATTTCCTCAATAGACTTTGAACTTTATTACTAAGTTGTATGGTTGAAAATGTATTGAAGAAATTTGACAGTTTTGGGTAGGTTGATGTGCAGGCGTCTGTACATGATATTCTGAGTAGCTCACCGTTTGGGGTAGGGCTGCTTGAGATGGAAGGTACGGTAGTGGAGCTTCATGCTGTTGCTCTGCGTGAACCGCTTGTCGCACAGGCTGCACGCGTACGGCTTCTCGCCAGTATGCGTCTGTTAAAAGTAACACATTTTTTAAAACCAGTACAACAAAACCCTTCAGGCTTTAAATCAAACGTAAAAATTATAATAACACCACGACGCTACGATAGAAAAAAATAATTATCGTGTTTGATGACGCCATGTTTTCTAATCTATTTTTAAATCTATTTTAAAAACGATCTCTGCAATATATCCATCTATCGGCAGGTAGCAGAACTTAGTTATCAGTTACATAGTTTTTGAACCACCCGAAGCGCACTCAGAAACGCAGAGACGTTTAACCGACGTTCAAACTCTTCATAACTTTATCTGATCAATAGCTATCGAGAACATGACTGGCAACCTCAGAAACCGGCCATAAGAATTCTAACTTTTGACGTTTCTAACTTCATCGGTTTACTAAAGAATATACATTTTTACATAAGCAATTACTTTTGCTTCAGTGTGAGCTTTGACTCGTTTATAAATACGGGTGATAGACCCTCTCGCGGACACGGATCTCGGGACAGTCCGAGCGCCGCCTGTGGCGAGATTCCGCGAGTCCGCGAGAGGTTGTCTATGTGTGCGTTGCTCGAGCGCGTTTGTATGAAGCTTACCCCCTGCAGTCTCCTTATCCCGATCCGATCCGAACCCCTCGGAGAATCTAGTAGGGCACGGGGATACGCACTAGTGCGCGATGCCGTACCCTCTAGAAAACCTCCGAAGGTGATTCATTTCACAGATAAGAAAAGATAAATTTGTATTGCCATAAAATTGTGTAAATACACAGCAGGTGTTAAGCATATAATAATGGGAACAAACAATTTACCCTAGTCGGGCATGCAATTTTTTGTAGGTTACATAGAAACAGCCACTATATTATTATGCTGTTTTTGTACCGAAATATTCAGTCAAACTGTAGATCGCCTTATCTATAAGCCATCTTTTTAATTGAATTTTAAAACAGCTTAACAGTTTCTCAAGCACACGGCTTGAGGAACCCTTTAACTTTTCCGGTGAAGCTGAAAATGCCTTTTGAAGAAAACAGCAAAGAGTTTCAAAAAAAAAAGTTTCCTTTTTCGTGCTATAGGTAGCGCTGATGTGCCACTCACCACCAAATGCCGCTTGAGGCCGACGCTGGAGTGGAAGGAGCGGCCGCACGCGTCGCACGAGAACACCTTGCTGCGCGTGTGCATGTTTTGGTGCATCGCCACGCTGCCCGGCTATACGGAACAGCTGATCGCTCAATATATTTATTTATTTTATTTATTTATTTAGACACACCAACAGAACAGACATTATACACTTTAATAAAAGTAGCAAAACATAGCAGATATCTGTTCCAATTACAGGCGCGTACAACATTGACAAATTATAAAACTAAACTAAAAATTAAAATTAAATATTAAAAAGACACGTTTGAATAAAATAATGTAAATATTGACAAAATTTAAACATTAATAAAAACAAAATATAAATTCATGATTTAATTATTAGAATGCTTAAAATAAATGAAATGAAATTAATTCATAAATACATAGGTAGCTAAATTATTAATAAAATAAATTTATAAAAATCACAATAATAAATAATAAAATTCTCTACTTGGTAAATGCTTCCAGCACCTTCCTTCTGAATACTGACAATAAGTCGCCAAAGATGTCAATATCATCACTATTACTGTTCGCGAAGTTGTATTCCGGCATATTCTCACTGAAGGGGAACACGAACCAAGATTGGTTCTAACAAGAGGAGTGTGACATATCCTTTTAATTGGCTTCCGAGGAATTCTGGATGGCACAGATAGAGAGATGCGGTCGACAACATCACAACAGTTCACCCGATTATTGACAACCTTATAAAGAAACAGCAAATCATGCAATATTCAATATAGCACGACATAGCACGCGCCATTTGTATGTATGTTAGTCTGTTAAGTATCTAATACTAGTTGTGGCTCGCGACTTCGTTCGCGAAGACTACAGTAAAAAAAAAAAGTATCCTATATGCTGGTCTCGGTTATGGTCTGTATATGAGGAGAGTTTCAGTAAAGTCCATTTAGTAGTTTTTACGTGAAATAGTAACAAACATCCATCCATACTTACAAACTTTCGCGTTTATAATATTAGTAGGATATGGGCCTCTGTAATTTATTCTATTCTTTTTTATATATATCTTACGGGTAAGCACTTGACCTTTATCTCACCTGATGTTATGTGATTATAAGGCCGAAGGTGAAACTTCACCCGGGATCCTCAACTACTGAGGTACTAGCTATCTACTATTATCTTAACTCTAGCTGCCGGAACACAACAATGCATAAAACATTGATGTTATGGCGATATATTATTTAGATAAAATGGTGGTAGCTAGCCAGGCGGACAAACAAGCCCTATCACCAACCAAACAGAGTACTTACACAAATATGTAAGCTGGGAATCGAACCTGGGACCCCTGGGTTTAAACAGGTGGTCTTAACCAATAGACCACAGAGGCGATTGAAATAATAAATATATAATAATAAATTCTATAAGACACTGACCGCTAACGAAGCGCCGCATAGTTCGCAGATGTGCCTCTCGGCGGAGGGGAAGAAGGATGTGCGCGGGTGCGCGGACAGGTGGTGCCGCATGCACGCCGCCTGCGTCTCAAAGTGCAAGCCGCACTAGAGAAAAAATAATGTCGGATTTAACCGACAACTTTTTTGGGTCCCATTTTGCCTTAGTCGTTTATAAACGACTACAGCATATTTACATTTGCACTTGTAGTATACAGGGTGTTTGGTAATACCTGTATAATCCCGAATATGGCAGATAGGGTACCGTTCATAGATCCCTGAAAAATTATGAGCATAACTGAAAAGCACCACATGGCCAAGATATTGAGGTTCTTTGTTACTTTGTACTTAGTGGTTGTCAAGCTGATACGTTGTTCTTGGTCGTCAACCTCATGGTCAAACATAAACAGAAGTCGAAACATTGCAGGAATGAACAAAAAAATAAAAATAAACGTTTCGAGTTCTTTTATGGAAAAGTTAATCTACATAAATATGATTTTGCATGTTATCACAGTGTTCTTTATACTTGGTTGCCTGGCTGTATTTCGGGAATATTCACATTTTACCAAACATCCTGTATATGCGTAAACATTAAACAGTAAATGTGATGAAAACTGAAATTCATCACTTTTTCACCAGTAAAAAATAAACAACCATGTTTATTATTAATAATATTCAATTAATCACATTTACCGTAACATAATATATGCGACAAGTGCAAATGTGAAAATCAATACAGCAGCGCTTAAGCCCTACCCGTCGCTTAACATATTAAAATCCTGGCGGCTATAAGGTTAATTATTTTAATTCACTTGTTTATTTAAAATTATTAGAATTTATTGGCAAAAATAATGGTTTTATTAATTTCTGTGAAAATAATTCAAAGAAATATATTTTATTATGTAAGTATGACTGTAAGAGTATAAATAATGCCGAGCATGCGAATTGAAGAAAGAGAAAATAAAATTATTTTCCATACACATAACATTTCATGTTTTCTTACTTGATGACAGTCCATAGGTTTGCGCCGCATACGCCTGGGTTTCTTTGTACGTTTCTTGAAGGGCATAATTGGTTCATCTTCCGATTTTCTGTTAAAAAAAAAACAACATAATACATATTCTACTACATAATTCTACATTGACGACAAATATCCGGCCAGCTTTTTCTTATTTTTAAGCAAACAAAAATTATTTTTCCTTGAAATTGTTGGTGGTTGCCATATCCAATAATCAAAAATTAGACTCTTACAATAGTTTTTACAGCGACAAACATAATAATCAAAAAAGTGGTGTGGTAATATATATTCGCGATAATATATCAAATGTGTCTGTTTACGAGCCTAATATACCGATGTCAACTGTCTATTCATAAAAATAGATGCCAGTCATGCATTTGTATGTATTTATAGATCGCCATCTTTTGCCTCAACAATTCTGTTAAGTCCTTAGACGAACTTTTGGCTGATTTAAAGTATATGTCGAATATTTACTTGACTGGTGATCTTAATATCGATATCATTGACAACAACACTGCATTGCGATCTGATGAGTATTTGGATCTTCTAGCTTCTCACTGTCTTTTGCCTAGTCATGTCATACCTACTCGTCTCAATAAATGCCTAGATCATTGTTTCGTTAAATCAAATAATAACATTATAACTGTTATAAATGTGAATTAGCGGTTTCTGATCATAATTGCTTATACATGTGCATTCCATTGACGAAAAAATACAATAATAGTAATCAAAAAAAATCTTTGAATTTCTGGCAAAATATGATTGGGATGATGTTACGTCAATACAAGATCTAAATCTTGCTACTGAGTATTTCATAGAGGTTCTTAACTAGTATGCCGGAATAGCAGACACAATAAAACTTTAATTGTTTGGCACAGTGGATCCACGTTCCGGCATACCAAAGGTTAATGGCATAATTAAAAGGTCGACATATAATTTACGAATACGATTACGATACGATGTATAAGATTTAGAGATGTTTTACATAAAAAATACCTTAAAGCGCCTGGCGATAAAGACCTTGAAACTACCTATAAGCGTTACAGAAATCACTGTAATGATATTCTACATAAACTGAATAACGAACACGATAAACGGAAGATACATGATTGCAAAAAGGATATCAAAAAAACTTGGAATGTTATTAAACAGGTATGCATTTAAATACTAAGATAAAAACACAAGAACCATGTGATTTATACAAACTGAAACCTAATCCTCAAGATTCAGTTGATTACATAAATTATTACTTTGTGAATGTAGGAACTAAATTGTCTGAAAATATACTACAGAGGCTAAACATCACTGAAGCTAGTCTTGCCCGAACATATAAAGACGCTCCTTCATTCTCTTTTACTTTGCTTGAAACTGATGTATCAGAAGTCTTTAAAATAGCTATGTCACTTAAGAATAATAATTCTACCGGTTGGGATGGAATATCTTCTGTATCTATCAAATAAATAACCGTCTATACTTAGTCTATGAAATATTTAATATATTACATGAAAATCAAAACGGCTTCCGGAAAAACTACTCTACAATTCTAGCAATATATAAATACACAAAAAAAAAACGAAATAATTTTTAACAAAAAAATTGCTGTAGGCCTTTTACTCGATATGAGTAAGCCTATGATAGAGTTTGTCATAAAATTTTATTAAGCAAATTATATGAAACAGGAGTAAGGGGAGTGGTACACGAGTGGTTCAAATGTTATCTCAACAACCGCTACCAACATGTAGTAATAACATACAGACTGATACCGGAATAATTACAAATACATCATCAGATAGAATACTGGTCACTGGCTCTATTCCTCAGGGTAGCGTTTTGGGATGTTTATTATTTCTCATATATACTAATAAACGCACTGGAAGAGCAGTGTTCTTTTCGCTGATGACGTCTCTATCTTGATCCCTAGTTCGGAGCATGACGAATTAGAAATTAAATTAGATAACACATTGGAGAACATAGTAAATAGGTAAGAAATACATAACTTGCAACTAAATTTGGACAAAACTAAAATTTAAACCGTACCAAAAAACTATTTTTAAAATTTCATATGCATTTAAAAATATAAAATTAGAAACCGCAGATACTGCAACCCTATTGGGAATAGATTTAGACTCTCACTTAAATTGGATACGCCACATTCAAAAATTACTAAAGAAAATGTCTTCTTTCATCTTACGCCTTACAGCGTCTTAAAAGAATTACAGATTTTAAAACCGCCCTTATGGCTTACTACGCGTACGCGCATTCCAGACTCACCTATGGTATAGTTTTGTGGGGAAGTTCGTGTGATGTGGAAAAAGTTTTCGTTCTACAAAAAAAATGTCTTAGGATAATAACAAATATTGACCAAATGGAATCCTGTAGACCCCATTTCGTAACCCATAAAATATTAAATGTCACATCTATATATATTCTCGAGTCATGTAAGTTAATTAGAAAATACCCAGATTTTTATTCACCAGTAAAAAATAATAATAAGAGAAATAATAGAAATTTAAATAAACTTAAAACATCATTTACTAAATTAAAATTAGTTTACCATAACATGTTAATAAAAATATACAACCATCTACCCAATTATATAAAAAACCAAACTAGCCCAACGCTATTTATCAAAACATTTAAGGAATACCTGATTAATAAGTGCTACTATAATATGCAAGAGTTCTTTAATGACAACGATAATAATAAATAATTCCTATACACTTCAATATCTCTCCTAATATCTTTTCAATATATTTTTATGTTTCATGTTAAAGTTTATTTAAAACTATAAATTTGTTGTTTTGTTTGCAATTACACTCGGCGTCAAAAAAATCGCACCTCTTAGAAAATCACTTTCAAATGTCATTTACTCTTGATATGCACATGCAGTCGCATTAATTATGATTTTATTTACAAGGTTACTTAATTAACTTAATAAAAAACATTACTTTTCATTATCAAATAAAACCTAATGTAACAAATAAAGTGTCACAAAAATTCGATGCAAATTTTGCTACCCGTGAGAGTTGCTAGTTGCGCTTCCTTTGTGGGTATAAAACGGTCAACACGGGTTCAATGTGGGTCATTCGCTATTCAACCGTTGAAGAGGACACACGCACAGATTTTGATGGATACCACAGCTGATAAAGCCGCTCAAGTGGTTGCACTACTGCAATCAGGGGTGCGGCAGTGTGATGTCGCCCGGCAACTGAACCTGAGCCGTTATTCCGTTCGAAGAGTGTACCAGCGCTTCATAGAGACCGGTGGCTATATCCGCAGACACGGTTCGGGTAGACGTCGCTGCACTTCGGAAAGAGACGACCGGTTCGTTGTGTCGAACTCTTTGAGAAATCGTTTCTCCAACGCTGTTGAGTTGCAACAGCAGCTCCAGGCAGTTCGCAGACGCACCGTAAGCGTATCTACGGTTAGAAGAAGATTGAAGGAGAAGAAGATAGCGGCCCACAGAGCTGCTACGGGTCCAAAATTGACTGCAGCGCATCGGCGAGCCCGCTTGCAGTTTGCTCGTGACCACGTCGATTGGACCCTTGAGCAGTGGAGAGCTGTTCTCTTCTCAGACGAGACGCGAGTGTGTCTTTTCTGCAACGACCGACGGAGAAGAGTATACCGGAGGCAGGGTGAACGTTTCGCCCAAGCCTGCATCCAGGAGACGGTGGAATATGGTGGCGGATCCTGCATGTTCTGGGGCGGTATGTCTGCTGCCGGCAAAACCGACCTTGTCTGCGTCTCCCGGACTGGAGGTGCTCGCGGACAAGGGTCGCTGACTGCTCGCCGCTATGTCACTGAGGTCCTGGAAGTGCATGTGGTCCCCTTTGCCGAATCTTTTGGCGAGGGGTTCACATTAATGCACGACAACGCTCGCGCTCACACTGCAGGCATCGTGAGCGACTTCTTGCAGAGGTCCCAAATCTCTGTGATGCAGTGGCCAGCGCGAAGTCCGGATCTGAATCCTATAGAGCACCTCTGGGACCATCTTAAACGTAAGGTTCGATCTCGGGATCCAGCTCCTTCGACTCTACAGGAGCTCCAAGACGCGGTGATTGAAGAATGGGGGCTTATCCCTCAAGAAGAGCTCCTGAAGTTGGTGAGGTCCATGAGGGACCGTATGGAAGCCGTGATCAGGGCAAGGGGGGGTAACACTAGATTTTAAGTTAATTTTAAGACACTTTTTGTACATTTTTCTTTGTAAATTATCTGTTGTTAATTAGGACTTAATTAAGGATTTTTATTATTTTATTAATTTTAATGTTGTTTGTATAATTATAATTAAACAGAAAGTTAAATTTAATTGTTTTTTGATACTCCTTTTTGTTACCTTTCTAATGATACCCAACACTATCCTCTACATAAGGTTTAAGAATTTTTAAAGATGATTTTTAAAAGGTGCGATTTTTTTGACGCCGAGTGTATTAATTTTATTTTTATTTAATATAAGTAATTAGAGCTCTCATAAATTACTATGCCCTTGCAGGGCGTCTTAAATATACTTTATGTACCTACCTACCACCTTTGTACAAATGTAATGTAATTTATGACATGTAATAAACGAAGTTGAAGTTGAAGTTGAACAACATATACGTTTTCTAGTTAATCCCTTGACCCACATCTTTAACTTATGCCTATCGCCTGGGAAATTTCCTAATGTATTGAAGGATTAGGTTGTTGTGCCTGTATTCAAGTCCAGGGAAAGAGACAGCATCACCAACTACCGTGCAATATCTCTACTGCCTATTGGCAAAAAGTTGGAAAAACTAATGAACTAGTAAATTATTGCTCTGGTTACTCAGATAGCACAGAGGCTCGACAGCAAGAAAAAATGTTTAGGTGTATTTCTGGACTTAGCCAAAGCCTTCGATGCTGTCTCTGTGTGACCTGAGTGACCTACGGACAATTTTAGCCCACCAAAGGGTATTTTAATTGAGAAGTGGGGAAGGGGCTAGGAGGGTCTGGGCCTTACTACCTGCAGCTGTAAAAACCGTTAGCCAGTATTCGAGATACAGAACAGTGAACAACATCGTTCATAAAAATACACGTGCAGGCTGAGTTACTTGAGTTTTGAAAAATTTTTTCTTGGTCTAAATACACTTCTTATAACAACATTACGTATATTATTCACTTGCTATAATTTTACTTAGTTAAATTATGTATTTTTTTAAATAAATAGCATTTTAACCTCTAATTTGATTTAAAATATAGTCTTAAAAAGTTAATACGTTGTGTTTTTAGTAATGTTATGCTACAAAAGTCGACAGAAACGAATCGCTGGAAATCCGACTCCACGTAGTCTTGTCTGTCCAACCCCTAGAGTGTAATTTAGAAGCGCGTAGGCGCGGAGGGGCGAGGCGGCCCGCGAGCTGAGGAGCAGGTGGTTTTAACGCTCGACGACGCGGCTGAGGCTGGCGGCGAAGCCGGTCGGCAAGCCGAAGCTGCGGTGGAGAGCGAAAACCATTTGCGACGATAAGCTCGCGTGGGACCGCCGGAGCCCCACAGCGCTGGAGCCGTAACAGAAACCATGCCTGCTGCATGTTGCATGGTTCATGCTTGCTTGCATGCTGATAGCTTTCTTGCTTCATGCTTGCGTGTATGCTGCTAGCTTGCTTGCTTGCTTACTTTCTTGCAATTTATGGTAACCAAGTATTATTCCTTAAGAATATATGGGTTTTGTCAGTTTATGCTTATCAAATGAATGCCTTTTAAATGTTATGGCAAATTTAAATTATGCCTTTTGTTAATTATAATTATTGCAGTTATGCCTTTCCATGATTATGCCTTACAGATTTCGGCCATATGGTGATATGCGTTATGAAGTTATGCTATAAAGTCTTATAGCAAGTGACGATTATGGCATTATGCTATTTTAGTTTATGCCTAAAAGCGTTATGCGTTTCAATAGGTGAATAGTTTCACCAGTGAAGTGAGTGAATATGATTAACAAGAAATGTATATGAATATGTCGCGATTGAACCACCCTAAATATATTATTAGTAAGTTTAAGTTACAAAAATATAATATATCTTCGGGTTTTTGATAAACGTATTGTTAGTGTTTGTAAGGCGCGGACATTAAGTGTACTCGTAAGTTAGGTTAATAATTAGTTTGTAATTTACTTGGTTACAATTACCTTTTTACTTTGGGTATATATTGTTTACTTTTTTTCTTTTTCGTTAAACACCGTTTGACTGGTGTGTGTTTAAAGTAATAATAAATTTAATTCCATTTCATTTCAATATATATTGCCAGAATTACGAAGATCGTGGCTTCGAGAACTCATTTGAGGAAGCCAAGAAGGTATAATAATAAACTAATATATTTTAATTCTACAAGCGAGATTCGAACCCGCACACTATGACATCCGTATTCGAAACCGGCTCGTAGAGTTATTTTTAACACTTTTTCAAATTGTAATTTGTTTGCAACATGCGTACTATTATACAGGGCCCAAAATCAGCACGTCACACTGACACCGGAGGTAGGTGGGCCTCAGATGCGTCGAACAAGCCTAACTTGTCCATATAAAAGTTTAATGAGTTTTGAGATATGACCAATTTCAGGTATTTTTTAAAAATCACCAATTTTAGATAGTTATTGTTTTCGAGTTTTTTTAGAGAGCTCTTTATTTGACTTTTTCTTATGTTAGTTACTTAATGGTGAAACAACATTATTTAGTAGAAAAGTCATGTGCAAAAACGACTAATTGATAGTTTCTCTCAACTTTATTATCACACAAAAACAATGGCTTCGACTTGAGCAGCAACAGTGAAAAAAAGTTTACTTCAAACGTCTATGGACAAGTTAGTCTTGTTCGACGCATTTGAGGCCCACCTACCTCCGGTGTCAGTGTGACGTGCTGATTTTGGGACACCCTGTATATAACCATAATCATATTTTAGTTAAATATTTATATAAATTTTATACTCGTATTTAGCTGTTACCTTTTCAGCAGTTCTTTGGTAATCTGGAACAAAATTTGAACAATCAATGTGTTTATAAAAAATGTACTTATATTTTAATAACCAATTCATTAAACCTCTCAATTGCATTGGTTTGATAGTAAATCTTACAACACTAGTGAGTGGCATAAAATATTTGAATTAAGATCAAATTCATTCATTCAATTTAGGCTACAAATAGCACTTACGAATATCACTATGCCATCGGTTCGTAAGTCTACACAGGTCGGGAGACCTTGTACTGAGAAGAACCGGCAAGAAACTCCGCTAATGAGTAGGTAATACGAATGAAACTCAAACAATTGGCGCATTTAAGCATTTTATTAACAGTTTTTTTTAGCACATTTACCTTCGATTGTTCCTTTTTCCCGAGCACCTTCCTTGGTAATGAGTATTCGTCTCGAAGCTCATTCCTAAAATACATAATTGTACCGAATAAATTGAATGAGATTATTTTATATAAATTACATTATCAAACCATACAAACATGCTAGCAAAGGATAAAAATCTATAACGTGATGTTATAGAATCTATAGATAAAGGCTGCGGCGTTTTCTTCACCGGGCCTTTTTGGGGCACGGCGAGAAACTAAAAGGGTTCCTCAAGCCGTGTGAAACGAATCACCTTCGAGGGTATTCTAAAGGGAACGGCATCACGCACTTGTGCGTGTTCCTGTGCCTTACTAGATTCTCCGAGGAGTTCGGATCAGATCGGGTAATGGCCCCCGTTCACGGGCACTCCTTAATAATAAATTGATGCAATTCGGGATGACTCTGAAGGTCGAAGGCTTAGTTTAGTTTAAGTCTAGTCTAAACAATTTTTTTTAGTTTTTTGATGATGGTGATGATGATGATGACGTCACTCACTCGAGCCCCTCGGAGTGCATGGCGGAGTGGAACAGGTGCTCCACGTACGCCTTGCGCGTCTCGAAGGTGATGTCGCACTTCACGCATGTAGTGTTCACGTCTTCATCGTCATCGGGACTCTCCTACAAAAGGGAAAGAATATTAAATAGATAAATACTTTATTGCTAACACAAATAAAAATAAAAAAATACAAGTACACACAATCTTAAAGCTAGCAGGGCAAAGGCGGACTTTTTTTAGTATTAATATTTTACGAGTAAGCACAGTGCCTTGATCTCACCGATGTTAAGTGATGATAAGGCAAAGTTGGAAGCGCACCTCATCCTCAACTAGTGAGGCACTGGCTAACTTATCTCTAGCTGCCGGAACACAACAATGCTACAAACATTGATAGCTAGCCAGGCGGACAAACTAGCCCTATCACCAACCAAACCGAGTCTTTATCGCTGTAAGCGAACTTCCAGACATCCTTTGGTAGAGGAACCCAAGAAGGAGATAGAGGAAGTGCTCAAATTAGTTGTTTAATTTTTAAATTATGCCAATGTAACCGCCTCTATGGTCTAGCCCGTGGTTAACACCAATAGTACATGTTTACTCGGTTTGGTTGTCGGTAGGGCTTGTTCGTCTACCTGGCTAACTTTTATTGTTGTGTTCCGGCAGCTAGAGATAAGATAACCAGTGGTTGAGAATTCCGCTTGAAGTGCGCTTTCAGTTTCGGCCTTATCATAATTTAATATCAGGTGAAATGTGAAGGTCTTGTGCTTACTCTATGAATAAAAAAAACAATGTTCGGGGTCAATAAAGCGGGTACTAACGAAGTCATCCGCACAGTACCTACTTGAGCTTCTTGTGCTAGTTTGACAACTCCAGGCTACGATAACTAACTATGACAGCTTTAGGGGTCAGTAACGCATGTACTCACGACATCATCCGCACAGTGCTTGACCTTCTTATGCTGGTTGAGCCCCGCCGGGCTGACGAACGACGCGCCACAAAGCGCACAAACGTACTCGCTGCGGTGAGAACGCAGGTGCGTATAGTAAGTCGACATGTGTCTGCGTACAAAATATACCATCATTAAAATGTTTTTAATTTGTTTATATAATTTTAACGCAAATTTTGTTGCGAAACAAATTACAAAAACACAATGTTGAAAAAATTTCCACGAGCAGGATTTGAACCTGCACCCTTCTGACATACCGGGTCAGGTGCTCTTCCAATTGAGCTATCGTGGTTCTAACCAGCCCGCCGAAATTATTCAACACTATTTACATTTATTACTTTGAAAGCCAAAGGCGCCAATTCAATGTCAACAACTACCGTCATTAACATCTGATCATAAATTTTTACAAATACTAAAGATCAGTTAAGAAGTAGGCTAGCTATTTATAAAATGTTTTTAATTTGTTTATATAATTTTAACGCAAATTTTGTTGCGAAACAAATTACAAAAACACAATGTTGAAAAAAATTCCACGAGCAGGATTTGTCATGTATGTATGAAGCATACATGACAAATATAACGAGCAGGTATGTCAGAAGGGTGCAGGTTCAAATCCTGCTCGTGGAAATTTTTTCAACATTGTGTTTTTAGACCATCATTACCATAATCAGCTCATTGTCATGTCCCCACTGTTGGGGCACGAGCCTTTCCCATGGAAGTTTACACCACAGGGAGAACATGCCGTATTTATTTATTTATTTATTTATTAGTTCGTACACAAATAAACATTTACAATGGATAGTATGAAGGTAGCTAGTTAGATAGACCAACTGCGCACAGAACTATTAAGAAAATATGATTCTTATAAAACATAAAGGCAACCACACATTAAACTATGTAGTTATATATATGTATATACATAAAAATATGAATATACTACTAAATATAATATAGATTCTCTATATAAAAACATAACGTGATTCAGTGCCACTCAAGTAACCGATAGTAGATAACTTTTTAGTTGTTTTTTAAAAGTATCTACAGTGCGACATTCTTGTAGAGGTATTGGTAACTTATTCCAAAGTTAACAGGCCATAATGGCCCCCTTTCTCGAGAGCGTTTGCTGATTGCCTCAGAGGGCATTTTCATTTTAACCGGGTTTTAGGGGGGGGGCCGCGAGAAACTGAAAGAGTTTCTCAAGTCGTGTGAAACGTAACACCCTCGGAGGTTTTCCAGAGGGAACGGCAACACACACTAGTGAGTGTCCCCGTGCCCTACTACATTCTCCAAGGGGTTCGGATCGGATCGGGTAATGACCCCCGTTCGTGGGCACTCCTTAATAATAAATTGATGCAATTCGGGATGACTCTGAAGGTCGAAGGCTAAGTTTAGTTTAAATTTAGTCTAAACCATTTTTTTTAGTTTTTTATTATTATTTTATAGTTTTGACGTCAACAAGTGCCCGTGAGGGCTTATGTTGAATAAATGATATGACTTTGACTTTGACTCCAACTAAGACCAGCTTGGATGGACTGACTTACCTTGAGACGGCTGACCCCACGAGCTCTCTCCATCACTCCAAATTTAATCATAATCTAAAAGAATTATAGCTTTCTCTGGTATTGGCATAGCTGCAAGCGTTGGATTTCCAAACATTCCAAAATCCATTAATTTGGAAAGATAAAGAGTGCCAGCCTTGCAAAAAATGAATGGGGGCCAAATAACTAGAAGGATTGCGTGGCATCGCTCCAATTGTTCGCATCGCTCCGTTGAATATCCAGACATTCCAAAATTCATCTCTAATTTGGAGTGATGATGCTTTAAACCACCACGCGGACCCAGAGCGGTACGGTGGTTATTACCGCTTATGTGTCTTCCGAAGCACGGAATGTTTCCATTATACTTTAATATGATGCAGGAGTTAGGCCGAACTGGTTTCGGATACACTACACAACGTATGTATGCACTTTTTATGTATTTATATAGTAGATACACTAAAATTTGAGCGTTCTTTACCTGAATTCTTCGTTGCAGTGAATACATTTCTTGATAATTCCGTTGTGATAGTCCTCGTGAAGCATTGCTGTAGCTCTGAGGAAAAGACATTGATGATAATAATAGTGGAGAGCAATCTAAATAGGCCAAAATAATAGTGTTTATTTGTATTCCTTTACTAATTTTAGAAAATAAATAAAATACAATAGAATCGTGATGCTGGATTCGCATGAGAACTACTTTGTTAATGAGTAAAGTAGCATAGTGATACTTTGGAGCAACATATTCAATTTAATTGTAAGCAGAGTAAAGTCGTAAGTTCTTTATAGATTATATTGTTATTATTGTGTACACCATTGTATACAAAAACAAATAATACAAAAATATTTATTTGCAACAAACAACAAATTTTTTAATTATTTCTTTTTTAAACAACTACACATACATTTTTCTGATCCCATGGTAAGTAGCTAAAGCACTCGTTTCATGGAAATCAGAAACAACGACGGTACAACCACAACCACAACCACCCAGACCCGACACAATATCGAAAAGTTCGTTTTCGACATCAGAGTTAGCGCCGCCCAAAGTCCGGCGTGCAAGCCACTCGGCTACGGAGGTCGTCAAATACAGAACAGAATATACAATGTATCCAACAATTACAGCGGGGTAACCCTATTGTTGTGAGTTTATTTTTGTATATACAATTACAGTGCATGTTTTTGTAATGGAACACTTTGTTGCATATGTGTTTGATTAGTTATTGAGAGTTGAGCTGTATCAAAAGTTTTACATTTTGTCTCCCTCGCACAGAAACTGAAGAATCCTAGAGAGTCAGGGTAGGGTATTTTTTAGTTTTTCTGAATACGAGATTCTTACTACATCAAAAACACATACTTACTCTAAAGGACAGACTAAATTACACCGCAGGCATTCGTATTTGGTGAAGTGCCGCCTCATATGCTTCCTGAGCATACAGTCCCATTTGAACCGCATCCGGCAAAAACGACATTCGTGTGGACCCTGAGAGTGCAAAGAAATATTAATTAAGGACAATGGCCACATTTGGTGCCATTTTTGAAAATATCAATCACAGCTTAGCCCTAAATTGTAGCCATTGGAAGATATGACTGACTATATACAGGAAGTTTTTGTAAGATCTGAATCTGAAAATATAAAACTATGGGAAAAAGCGAAAAATACTCAATGTAGTCTCGGAGCCGATTTTGGTACAAAATAATAATATCATTATTGTGCGATTATAGAAATTATATTTTTCCTGTCCAGGAATCGAACATGTTTTTTGAGAAAAAATACACCCTGTATTATTAAGAACCTAATTATCTGAAGTAATGAAAAATGTCAAACTAAAGGAAAGGGGCAACAATTTACTTTTATTTAGTAAAATCAGTAATTTATTTAGAATACATCCAGTATAGATTCGCTCATATCTTAGAAAGCTAACTTGATACTGCAATTATTGTTTGTCTAGAAGATTATGAAAAAAGCAACATACAAGTTGCCCTGTATACATATGTAAAAAAGCTAACAGGAGTCTCTTAAGGCCATAGCCACCAGAACGAGCGTCTTGCGACGCGGCGACCATATTTCTAGTTCATTGCGCGTTATACAGTGGCAGGCAGTCAACAGTAATAGAAAGAACGCAATGAACTAGACATCTACTCGCTTGTCACAAGATGCCTGTAGAGTGGCCAAGCGGTTATAGACGCCAGTATAGACAACAGTGTCGGCCTCTGCCGACAGAATATTAGAAGGTTCCATAACTTGATTACTTTTTTTTTTACTAAAGTAGCTAATAATGACGGTACTTGTTGACATTGAACGGGCGCCTTTGGCTTTCAAAGTAAAAAAGGAAATAGTGTTGAATAATTTCGGCGGGCTGGTTAGAACCACGATAGCTCAATTGGAAGAGCACCTGACCCGGTATGTTAGAAGGGTACAGGTTCAAATCCTGCTCGTGGAAATTTTTTCAACATTTGTGTTTTTGTAAAGTAGCTATTTATTATTATTCACTGGTCTTTTGATAAGTTTAAGGAACTTGTGTTATGGTATCAATTTGCACAGGCTCTATTTATATTTATATTCATATTACGGCCTGGCTACTGAGCGACAGATGGGCAGAACGGTTCCCAAATACATGGCGTGTGACGCCAATCGACCGCGGTAATAAAGCTAGAAGTCACTTGCAGTAGTCTTTACGTAGCGTAGCAAGGCCGTTAAGTACGACTGATATTCGTTATTAATATAGTTTCTACCAGTTCAGGTAATGCCTTACCTCAGTGTGCCTCAGTTGAATGTGTCTGGTCAACATATCTTTCTTAGAAAAACCTTTGAAACAATTTGTACATTTGTATGCTGCAGCAACATATTTCTGATTCTCAGCGAGTGCTCGAAACTCCTTAATCGCTTCTTCTTCCGACAGATTAAACTTCTTCCAATGGTTGGCATCCAAAAATTTCGTTTGTTTCTTCTTTGTAGAACTAAACTTATACTTTTTTGCGTTAGGAGTGATAGCTACAATTGTATCATTAATTTCCTTTACAGTATCATTTTTTATATTGATCACTTCCTTGTTTTCATCGATAAATATTGTTGTTGGACTACAAGGTTTAAGAACATCTACTTGTTTATGATTAGGCAGCAACAGTGGTTTCTCATCATCAGTATCTAGATCGGCAACGTCTATATCGGGCTCAGCATCACCATCGCAGTCATAGAACGTACTTTTATAACTAAGTTGGGTATCACATTCAGTGTCCAATGCAAGCTCTTCTTCTTTTATGGCTTCAACTTCCAAACTGTCATTGGTAACATATGTTTTGACTCTATCGTTAACTGTAAGGACTTCTAGAGATTTGAGGTTTAATGCGGTCCTATCTACTTTATACACTTCTTCGTAAGTGATCTGTAAAATGAATACATTTTAATAAAATATGTAACACTTATTGCAAATATTTACAACCTATATTTTTTTAGAATTTTAAAAAAATCCCACTTATTTATGTATATTTCCATGATTTTTCATATTAATGATTTGTAAATTTTTGAGGAGCTTGATGGCGCAGTGGTCAACGCACCTGGTCTGCGAGTGCTGAGGTTAAGCAACTTTCACAAAGGCTGCATGGTCAACGGATGGGTGACCAAAACTTATCATCTTGAGCTCCTCCGTGCTTTGAAAGGCACGTAAATCATTGGCCCCAGCTGCATTAGCAGTCATTAACAACCACCAATTCGTACTGGGCCCGCATGGTGGTTAATGACCATCTCCCTATTCATCTATAGGGAAGGCTCGTGCCCTAACAGTAGGGACATAAAATAAGCTGATGATGGTGGAAATTTTGAAAGATAATTATCTATTATTAATTTCGCAGTAAATGCAGGGGTTGTTTTAATACAAATAATACAACTTACTGGGTGGCATGGATATGTTTAAAGGATCAGATTGGAATAACTCAAAAAACTTCACCGTGTTTTGTTCAAATTTTATAATGTAAAATACTTACAGCTCCTTTCCAAAGCATTTCCTTAAGTGCTTTTTGGCCCCTATAGCATTTCTCTTTAAACTTATGGAATTTATGAAGTAACGTGGCACATTCATAACAAAAGTAGTGGGGAAGACCATCATTTTCATTTACCTGTTGTATTCAAACCAAATTAGATATCTATGAGTGGTGAGTTATTGCTTGGTATGTTTATAGTTAACAATGATGATGTTTATTATTATAAGACAGACCGACTAACCAGTATAAAATAAGATTGTTTGCCCTAAGTTTGATAGGTTTGCATTTGGTTGTGCTTTCAATTTGAATTCTATTATTTCTTGTAATACAAACAAGTCAAAGGGTTTCATAAATACAAAAGGATAGGTACATCAGCATGTAAATTGCATCTTAAAACAGTTCATTTGACACAAGTAAACACTTTATATTATCTACAAGAGAACTAATAAATTGTTACAGTATTTAAAGTACTTAAAACAAGAGCACTTACCTTTAAAGCTATAACTTCCTCATAATAATACATTAGCTGAAATCGATCGAACTTATAAGCTTTGGCCTCTGTGCGGAGGCATATTCTACATATTTTAAGTTCAGACATACTAGCATAATTCTAATCGGTACACTAATCGAGACTATAATACAAAATTTATTTACAAGAGTGCCGAAATGTTTAGCATTTTCTAAGCAAAACTCGTGAATTCGATACGAGAATGCAATGCAGAAGCGCAGATCAATTCTGTCTGATCGCGTTTCTGACGGAAAAAATTATACTTGACATTGACAGATAGAATGACACAAGCGGCAAATTATTGCTGTTGCGGCTGGTGATTGGCTGACACTCAGATGCTTCACGCGGATTGGCTTATTTAATATTACGTTCCGTTTTCGGAAAACTCTCAGATTAAAACTTAAGTTTCAAAGAAAGAATAAGTTATTACTGTACTCTAAAATGCTGTTTGTGTCCCAATAAATAAATAAATAAATATACAAAATAAATAAAATAATAATGGATACTAAACTATCTACTATTTGCTTATTTAATATAAATAATGATATAAAAAAAAACTATTGATACCATGCTGAATCGTGGCTGAAACCCTGAAGATGCGGTCCATCCGTGTACGCCCCTTTCGACTTATTATTACAATACTACGTAAACAATTTTTTTTTTTGATGTGTAATATCTTTTCGCTCGCCTTCTATATATATATTTTTACAAACCAGAGGTGAGGTTAAGTTTTTAAAAAATACCCGATAACTCACAATATGAAAAATGTATTAACAAAAATAACAGTTAGCAAAAAGTACAAATTAAATAACCTATCTGAATCTAGAAAGCTGAAGCTATGCCTATTTAGTACTACAATACGTCCGTCACGTCCAACCGTCAGCCGCCAAGAGAGCGCTGCTGAGCGCTGCGCTTGTATTTATGTGGTACGCCTGCTCGGCCCCGGCTGAGGCTCGGGGGTAGGGTGAACTGGCAAGACGGCCAATCCTGATAGCGAGGCGTCCACGCCAGCTTCTTCGTTTTGAGAAGGCAGATTCACCGCAGTCCCGTTGTGATCAGTCTGATCAGCATCTGTAACATACATGATGATTTATTACTCTTCAGAAAAGCTTCGTGTAGTCTGAAGCAATGAAAATTAATATTATCGTTATGTGCTAATAGCAGTTAGTATGAAAACTTATGCTTTCAGCCACAAGCGTGCACTCAAGTGCCCAAAAGCAAAGCTCTCTAAGACAGCAATGAAATAACTAAAACTTCAGACATCACACGAGAAAGAACAAGAAAAAAAAAATACAGGTGCGTCATCAACAATAGAATACCGGTCTTCCATTACCAATAACACACTGAAAAGTGATGAAAAATAAAAGGAAAGCACATTGTGTACTCGTCACTGTGTCAGAGGCGTTAGAAGTTGCAGCATGACACCCGAGAAGTACCAATAAGACGACCAAGTCACACTGTGTGGCAGTCATTGTGTCATAGGCGTTAAAAGTTTCAGCTTAACACATGTGAAGTACGATAAGACGACCAAGCCGCACCGTGTACTTGTCGTTGTGTCAGAGGCGTTAAAAGTTACAGCATGACACATCACTTACTCACCACCTTCAAAGAAAGCTGAGCAAGTCTCCGGCGTCCACTCGCCGCGCCACAGCACCATGTGTTCGGTAGCTGACTGAGTCTTCTTGCCGTACGAACCAGCAAGCAGTTCCAGCTCGTAGCGGTGATGAGGCAACGCACGCACGATCTTATAGGGACCGCGCATGCCAGAGTCCAGCTTTCCAGCGGACTGTGACGCCTTGTTCACAAACACGAAATCACCGACAGCGAAAGTGCGTGGCTGCCGACGACCTTCGTTGACGTACTCGTCTTGGCGGCGCTGGTTACTTGAAAGCAACTCAGACGCACGCTGTCTTCTGAGGGTTAATAATGCTTCTCGATTAGGGTTATCATTATGCAACGCAACGTCCCTCACAAGGGATCTAATCACCGGCGTCGTGGCTTCTATACCCACCAACAGTTGTAATGGCGAGGTCTGTGTAGTGGTCTGTCTGGTGATGTTTAATGTGAGTTGAACCTTCCAGAGTACATTAGACCACTCAGAGCCCCTGTTGCCTACTTCCACGCGCAGCATGTTGAGTACGGTCCGGCAGTACCTTTCAACCTGACCGTTTTCCTGATGCATACCAGGTGTTATGAAATGGAGGGAGCTACCTAGTTCAGTGACCCAATTTTGGAATGCAGAGCTTTCGAACATCCGGCCACGATCACACACTATGATAGTAGGAGTCCCAAACAACGAAACCGCATTAGAAAATACACGCTTTAGTTCGTCTGCGTCTTGCCGGTAAATAGGGTAAAGCAGGCTGTATTTGGAAAATGCGTCAACTATTAGCAAAATGAATTTATAGCCATTTGACTCTGGAAGTGGTCCCAGTGCGTCCGTGTGGATCGTGGAAAATGGAATATCCGGCTTTGACCAGGATTCGATTGGTTGGTGGGGAGCTCTGGGCACCTTTTTATGTGCGAGGCATACAAGGCAGTGACTGACGTACTTCCTTACAAACGGTCGTAGACAAGGAAACCAAAAATGATGCAATATCAAGTCTACGGTCCTATCTACACCTAAATGATTATGGTCATCATGAAAGACTCTCAACAAACTGAGCCTGTGACCCCTAGGTATAAAACATAAAAGCCGCGAATCTTCCCCAGTTGGCGTATGCTTATAATAGAGCAAGTCATTTTTAATTACATACCTAGTTGTATCTAGTTCCCCATTTCTTAACTTTGACATTAAGTCCATAGTCTCAGAGTCCGCCGATTGAGCGATCTTTGCCCAATTATTAGGATTCCGTATGTGAGAAACATTAATAGGGGAATTCCGACTCAAAAAGTCTGCATGCTGCATAAAAGATCCCTTCCGGTATTCCAAAACGAATCGAAAGTCTTGCAGGTAGACCCACCAGCGCGCGACCCGAGGTAACAAGTCCTTCTTACGCTCTGTCAGCTTAAGTGAATTGCAATCTGTTACTATTTTAAAGTCTATTCCAATTAAATAGTGCCGGAAATGCTGTAGAGCGCGAACAATTGCTAACGTTTCTAACTCGTAACTGTGATACCTCGACTCAGCGCCCTGGGTGGCCTTACTGAAATAGCCAACAACTCTTTTCTTTTTACCTGAATGCTCCTGTAGCAAAATAGCACCGAAACCGATTGCACTGGCATCAGTGTGGAGCTCAGTGGGTAATTGGGGATCAAAGATCGCTAAAACGGGTTCATCAGTTAAACACTTAACAATGTAGTCGCGCGCACCGTCCTGTTCAGCGCCCCAAATGAATGGCTCGCCTTTTCGCAATAGTTTAGCTATAGATGCAGTTTTGGAAGCATACCCGGCTATATACCGCCTAAAATACCCCGCTAGGCCTAAAAATTGGCGAACTTCCCTTACATTTGTAGGTTTTGGTGATCTGACGAGAGCCTCAACCTTTCCTGGGCTCGGCCGTACCTGCCCATGACCTATTAGACGACCAAGATACTCTACTTCGGTATTAAGAAAGGTACACTTCTTCAAATTAACGGAAAACCCCGAGTCAGTTAGTATACGCAAAACTTCTCGCAGAGTATTTAGACCTTCGTCAACCGAGTTAGACAGCGCTAACACATCGTCGATATATGTCAGAACTCTCCCAGAATCTATCAGTGGCTTCAAAGTCTTTGTTATGATTCTCTGATAGACTATGGGAGCATTGGCTAGTCCGTAGGGCATTTTTAGGTATTCGTAATGCCCTTCGGGTGTCACAAAGGCAGTTTTGCTGATGGAATCATCATCATTTTTAATTGGCACTTGATGGAAGCCTGTTGCCATATCGAGGCTAGAAAAATACTTAAATTTGCCTAATTTATCGATATGATCATCGATGAGTGGTAAGGGAAACCTCTCTTTCACGGTGACGGCGTTAAGCGCACGGTAGTCTACACACATCCTATCACTCCCGTCTTTCTTTTTGACGAGAATGATAGGACTTGCATAGTCAGACTTCGACTCGCGGATGATTCCCTTATCTAACAAGTCATTAATAATGTCGCGAACCCTATTCTTTTCGTCAACAGATAGTTTGTAAGGACGATGACTAATGGGGGTAGATGACGTCAATCTAATTTCCATACTGCCCGTGTTCACCGTGGAAGTTGCTGTACCCGTGATAAAAGTATTAGAAAACTCTTTAATTAGACTCACTAAACGGTCTTTTTCATTACCAGTCAAGAGAGTTCTGATACTCTCAGCCTCCACAGTAGTCACGTGCTGTATTCGCGACGAATCGTCTAGCCGGGTTAATCTTTGCTCATTATTTGTCCGAATGTAAGTAATCCCCTTCCGATTTAAAACGTCAGTTCCGATCAAAATTGGTGCACCGATGCAGTTACTGGGAACAACGTATAATTCTACCTCAAGAGATACATCCGGGAACTCAATAATAGCCGTTATGTAAGAGGTTGTCTCTACTTCTTGACTGCCTATTCCCCGCATCAAACGATAAGCCGGAGTTCTATTAAAGTTAAAATGTTTCAAAATAGATTCTGAAATCAACGATATGTCAGATCCGCTATCAATAAGAACATCAACGGGTATTTTCTGAACTAAGGCCGTCATCACATTGTCGTGTGGAGATTCGATTCTGAGCAAAAATTTACATTCGATGAATTTTTATTATTAGGTCCTTCAGAACGTTGTTTGAGAAAGCAAGAATCTACTAAATGACCATTACGTTTACAGAATGAACAAAATTTCAAGGGTCTCTTATCGGTTGATGTTGAAGGGGTTGGCTTTAAATGGGAATCAGTTTGGGAAACGGTGTTCTTAGATTTGGACTTTTTGGGACAATGCCACCTTTTATGACCGACCTTGCCGCAAATAAGACATGTAATGTTTTCATCACTCTTAGGTGCTTCGCGTTTTCGCAGATCAGACCCTAACTGATTGGCCGCACGGACAGCATTGTTGGAGCTTCTTGGTTTAACAAAAGTTGACAAAAACTCAACAAGACTATTAATTTGTAATTTGGCGTTGGTTGCCGCAGCCTTTATTTGGGGATCGGAAATGCCTCGCACAACGATTGCAACTTTTAATTCGTCTGATAATCCTCTGACAATATTTAGTCGTAAAAGAGACCTGCGCGCATAGTCCGCGTAAGTCGCGTATTCATCTGAGTTAGAATGCATGACATCATATAAAACAGTAGCAAAATCTACGTTGCGCGGACACAGTGAGCGAAACTCTGCCTTAAAACTGGTCCAAGTCCTGTCATTTGTGACCCATTCGTTAAGCCAAAGTCGCGCATCACCCCGTAAACAACCACCTATTCGTCCAAGGCACTCACGGTCATCCCAATTATTTAATTGACGGCCGCGGTCAACCTCCGCACACCATGCCTCAAAATCATGTATGTTTGGATCGAACTGAGAAATATAATAATTTTGCGACCTTACTTGAACGAGTGCCGATAATGCTCCAACAATCCTCTCCGTTGCGTCCTGGCCCTCCGACGCACGCGAGCCGCCCTCGGTCCGCGGTTCGGTCGTGACCGTGGCACGATCGCTATGTGGAGCCGGTTCGTGCTGGCTGGTTGGTTGCGACGGAAAGTCCTTGGACGGTATTACAGATGACTGCAACCTACCCTCAAGTACTTCTAGCCGTGTCAAAATTTTGTCTAATGCCTGGTTGCGTGAGCCATGGTGACGGCCATACGAACTATCACGGCGCCTATGTTGAGTTCTGCGCGGGCTACGCGAACTAGCAGAGTTACGCTTTCTAATAGAACTATCAGGCGGGGAACGTACAGGCCGCCTAGGTAATCTAACGGGCCGGTCATTGGAACGATCCCTGTTTCTCGTTGTCGGCGGTGTATAACGCCTAACACTAGAACAATCACTACTCTCACCCGACTTGCGTCTATTACGCCGGTGTTTGCGAAAAAAATCACGTTCCTTTGACCTAGACGAGCGCCCAGTCATGTTATTTGAGAAAAAGTTAACACTTATACTGATATTTAGAGATTAACGATTTAGATGGCAAAAACGGTAATAAGAGCACGTAATCAATCCCACTTCTGATTTTACAAACCAGAGGTGAGGTTAAGTTTTTAAAAAATACCCGATAACTCACAATATGAAAAATGTATTAACAAAAATAACAGTTAGCAAAAAGTACAAATTAAATAACCTATCTGAATCTAGAAAGCTGAAGCTATGCCTATTTAGTACTACAATACGTCCGTCACGTCCAACCGTCAGCCGCCAAGAGAGCGCTGCTGAGCGCTGCGCTTGTATTTATGTGGTACGCCTGCTCGGCCCCGGCTGAGGCTCGGGGGTAGGGTGAACTGGCAAGAATATATATTCTATATACCTACAATTTCTGAGAGTGATTTCGTAGAAATGGGACGGAAGTACCGTAACATCTAGATCCGTAACAGTATGATCCGCTCGCCTCTATATATATAATAACATGTGGGAGTGATTTCGTAGAAAAAGTAACAGTAACAGTGAGACTGAAGCTTATCTTCAGAAGTCTTCTTATTTTTGAAGTAAGCCACTGCATGAAATATATTATATAAAATATTTCAGTCAGTAGTTCGTTTGCGAGTTTGCTAGCGAAATAAAAAAATAAAAAAAAATAGAAAGAAAAAAAATAAAAAAAGAGAAAAAAATATCTACGTTTTTGTTAATTCTTTATTCTATTTTCTTTATTTTATTTTCTTTAGTCTCTGATCCATGATGGTATCCACAAACTAGGTAAAGATACTACATGGTATCCACCACCATGTTGTACACATCGTCCACGTCGACTCACTCCCCCACTCTCAGCTCATCACCGCAACGTTTCCCCAACTTTACATTAAAATCCCCCATCACAACCGTGTAGTGAGTTCTGTGGCTATGCATGGCTTTTGAAATATCCTCATACATAGCCTCTACTTCGTCATCGTCGTGTGTCGAGGTCGGAGCGTAAACCTGTATGACATTCAGTGAGTATCGTTTGGATATTCTGAGTATCAGGTACGCTACCCTGCTTGACACACCTCCGATGGTAACCACGTTGTTGACTAGGGACTTATGGACGATGAACCCGACACCACCAAGGGACAGCTGGTCGCCCTCCCGGTGGTATAGAAAGTTACCAGATTGTAGGATAATCGAGTCCTCTCCCCGTCTTCGGACTTCAGATAAGCCAATGACATCCCAGTGCAACTTACAAATAGCCTCTTCCAGCTCTGTGAGCTGCGCGTGTGTGCGCGTGTTGTTACAACACGCGCACATTGAGGACCGACGTCATTATTTACTGTAATTATATTTTTTATTAAAAAAATTACAGCATAGTAAGTATGTCGTTGTTTTTATTTATTTCATTTTTTTAGTTACCAAACTGTTCTACTATTTCATACATTTTATTTAAGTTATTGATGTGGCGTCGCAGACAGATATAGATACAGAGATAGCCTGACACTCAATGATAGATAACGTAGCATTCTACTGGTAAAGGTTTTTTAAAATCGAATGAGTTCTTCAAATCTCTTTATAATATTATCCTCTTTGTAACATTTCTATAGATGTAGGTACATACTTGAGGTCCCTTGCGTGCCTGAGTTCGGCCCTTTTTATTGTAAATGTGTGCGTGAAATTTGTCTGTAGGCATAATTGGCATGCTTTTTTGTTGTAATGTTACGTCTGCTTATTATATGATCTGTCTGTGATATTTTTTTTTTTTTATAATTACAATATAATAAATTATTTATTTCAGATTAGACATCCATATTGAGTTAGTTTATACATCCATATTGATATTAGCTTTAGTTAGTATACTGAGGTTCCATAAACTACAGAGTACTGCGACTGAACTTTTCGATGAATTTCCTACTACCTTTAGATTATATACACACACGTTTCTAAGCTACTATATTTTATTTATGACTTTTCTGAGAATAATCATAAGCTGGGCGGTCATTCACCTTTTTAATAATAAAATATTTTTACACCTTTTACCTATTAACTATCTCTTCTTTGTCTTCGAGCAATTTCAAGACTCATTTTGTGTGGGATCTTCGTACAAACAGCGACATTTCGCAGCAACGACATCTAGAAATATCTGATCCAAATTGAAATATCGGTTAACAAAAAAAAACAACTTTTACCTACTAATTATTATATTATTATTGATAAATATTTACAACACAATATAAAAATTATTGCATTACAACAGCACTTTACTTTCTTCAGTCTTAGTAAATCGACTGCCTTAAGTCCCGATATAAGTATAAATAAAAATCTATTATGAGTAAAGTAATAATAGCCTGGACGCTGTCCCACTGCTGGGCAAAGGCCTCCATCGTTGAAAATAAGTCATTGCTACAATTATTGGTATAGACTTAATCACCACGCTTGTGATTGATCACTAACCCGGGCAACACACTGCCTGATCTGGGAACTGAATCCAGGACTACCTGACATCGAGCTTTAGAGCGAGAGTGTTAACTCTCGTAACTTTACAAATAAATAAAATATTTGATAGAAAAGTTATTTCATCGTCTCTTCTCTTGATATACCAACCTATTTACAAACAAGTGTACTTATATATAAAACAATAAGTGATACTTTCAAATGTTTTTAGCGTACTATTCAACATAACATGACGTCATGACTTAGCCAAATCTCCAGCCGAAGTCAAAAATAACAATATAATCTCTCAAAGTACAGCTAAATTGCATCTTAATATTACTGTATTACACTAAAATACAGCCCATTCTTATTAAACATGAGTGACTTTTGAATTCTATATGAATGTTAGCTTCTCAACATAATTATGTAAAACTTTGATTTAAGTATTACATTATGAATACATTCTATATATGTATTTATTCTTCTTTTCTGTTGATGATACTGACGTCTGGAGTGTCATTCTTTGCTCTTCTATTCCTGTAACAATACAAGAAACAGAATAAATATTTCTATTTACAATCATTTCACACTTCGCTATTCTAAACTTCAAAACGATTTCTTTCAAACCAATAAGCGGGTTTTGAAGAAACTCTTTTGAGTGTCAACAGACAGTTAGTAGTAAAACACATTTTAAAAAAAAAATTTAACAATTTTTTGCGATATGAAACTTTCCACGGTGGACTTTAAATCGAATAAATGCAGTGAACAATGGTTTTTTTTTAATGTGTTCTATAAATACAATCAATCTTTTTTTTTACATAATTTCTCTCATAATTTTGTATTCAGTTTCGAATTTTGGAATACCTTCTACATATTCGAGAAACATAAAATCCATACCTCTTAGGATAAGGTTGCTTAAGATGGAATGTCCTGTAGTGGAGGCTGAGGCTACCGTTCTGCGTGAACCGCTTGTCGCAGAGGCTGCAGACGTACTTCTTCTCACCGGTATGAGTCTGGAATATCGGAAGTGGTTAATTTCCCCTAAGCAGATGACAGTACTCATTAATAGGAACTCAACATCTACTGGTCCAAACTAACTTTGAGATTTTTAAAACAAAGTCCAGTACGAAATTCAAAAGTTTACAAAACGTTATAGATACACCAAAAATCCCAGAAATATGTCTGGTGTGCTAGGAAGATACAAGATAGTTTATATTACCGAACATTTTCTTAGTGTAAATAAATATTTTTGATATTTTTTTCGTATTTTGAACACAGTAAGAAAATCGATTAAAAAAACACAAAAGAAGATTAATTTTCACACGAAATAATGCCATTGAAATAAACTTCAAAGCCTGTGGAGGAAGTTGCTTGCTTACCACGAGGTGGGTCCTCAGCATGGTGCTGGTGGTGAAGGAGCGTCCGCACGTGTCGCACGTATACATCTTCTGGCGCGTGTGCTGGTTCAAATGGGCGGTCACGCTACCCGGCTGCATTGGAAAAAGGAGAATAACGAAATTATTTGTTAACAACACAACTTGAGGAGCTCGATGCTCGATGGCGAAGTAGTTAACACGCCAGGTCTGCGAGTGCAGAGGCTAAGAAACTTTCGCAAAGGCCGGCGGTCATCCGATAAGTGACCAAAAATGTATCATCTCGAACTCCTCCATGCTTTGGAAGGCACATAAAGCAGTTGGTCCCGGTTGCATTAGCAGTCGTTAACAACCATCACATCGCAAGCACTGGGCCCGCGTGATTGTGGTTATGGGCCGTTCTCCCTATCCATCGATAGGGAAGGCTTGTGCCCCAGCAGTGAGAAAATAAAAATGAGCAGGTGATTAACAACACACCATACAAAAAAATAACAATAATAAGACAGAAAGTATACAAACAAGAGAAAAAAAATAGATAAAGAGTAATAAAAAACAAAAAGTGTAAAGATAGCGAAGTTGACAACAATAAATAATTAATGTCAGTACATTATGTGCCTTACAAATATACAAAGAATAAGGTCCGAATAGTTATTCCGCGTTTTGTCTCTTTTACTCAAATTTGAAATGACGTTTACATGACAGGAACAAAACACGGAATAACTATTCGGACCTTAATCTTTATTTGTAAGGCACTAAACGTATAAATGACATTACGTAGCAGTTCTTTCAAACATTAACCTATTGTTTATTTGACCTAAGCATAAATTTCTGTAACGTAAAAGTTTTTAATCACTCAACTGTCGAAACAAAATAGCGACATACAATTTCTTTAAAAAAATCTTTTGACAGTTGCTAAAAAGTTTATCTATTGACTAATTAGCCGCTAACCAGTCAACTACCCAATTAGGACACAATGTTTCTGTAAAGGAAAAAGTCGATCACTTGTTCGTGTCAAATACTCTACTATTATTAATCAAAGCCTTAACATCGTCGTCATCATCATCATCATCATCATCTTCAAAACAAACTTGACTCACTGCTAGTGAAGCGCCGCATATCTCACACATGATCCGCTCCTTGGCTGAGAAGAACGACGTGCCCGGGTGTTCAGACAAGTGGTGCTTCATACACGCCGACTGCGTGTTAAAGTGTTTGCCGCACTGCCGTTTGAAACAACAGTGAGATTTACAATAAATGTTTTTTTATTAACTGCCATACAAAATACAATAAATACTAACATCAATAACAGGTTTGTATTAATAACAGATACGTATCAATAGCAGGTATGTATTAATAAAAGGTACGTATTAACAGCAGGTATGTATTAGTAACAGGTACGTACCAATAGCAGTTATTAATAAATACCAGGTACGTATCAATAGCAAGTATGTATTAATAACAAGCACGTATCTATATCAGGTATGAATAAATAACAGGTACGTATCAATAGCAGGTATGTATTAATAACAGGTACTTATCAATAGCAGGTATAAATAAATAACAGGTACGTATCAATAGCAGGTATGAATAAATAACAGGTACGTATCAATAGCAGGTATGTATTAGCAACAGGTGCGTATTAATAACAGATACGTATCAATAGCAGGTTAACAGGTACGTATCTATATCAGGTATCAATAAATAACAGGTACGTATCAATAGCAGGTATGTATTAATAACAGGTACTTATCAATAGCAGGTATGAATAAATAACAGGTACGTACCTATAGCAGTTATGTATTAGCAACAGGTGCGTATTAATAACAGATACGTATCAATAGCAGGTATGTATTAATAACAGGCGCGTAACAATAGCAGGTATTTATTAGAACAGGTACGTATTAATAACAAATACCTATCAATATTTCAATATCAGGTATATTTTTTATTTGTCTTGAATGGGTATAACATTTGTCTGATTATTAGTGATTGGATTAAAGGGCTCTAAAGTACCTAAAGTTGCTAAAAAAAAATTCGCTAAAAATAAATCAACAACATTTTGGTAGTTTTATTTAACCAAAGTCAAAGTATTTTTTTTATTCAAATAAACTTAAGAAAAGTGCTTCTGAAATGTCCAAACATTTTTTACTTAATACCCTAACCACTTTTGGTCATGTCTTCTCGGCAACTTTGGGTATTTCACTCCCATTCCGATCACTGCTAATTATAAAAGAATCAAGTGTGTACTGTGATACACAAAGGATTTCGTAATATCAAATAAACCAACCTGATGGCACGTGGTAGGTTTCTTTGAGGTCGTCTTTTTAGGTAAATTCTTTCTGACTGCTGACAGAGTCTTCTCAACTCTCGATTTCCTGCCACAGCATAGTGGTATTTATAACATAAGAAATAAAGTTCAAGATTGAATAATATCAATGTATTAAACATATTATAACCCACCTTGTGATTAACGGCTTCGATTTCTGAAATGAAAAAGTATTTATATTGAAATCCTCATCGAATCCATTGTGATAAATACTTTTTCAAATAATAAAATAATTTATAAGCAATTACGTCTTTATCAGTCGTTAATACTTGCAAAAGTGTTCTTTCGACTGTGAGGGTAACTTCACAGTGACGTAATACCGCTGGCTTTGCAGCGTAAATCACAAACTACTAGAAAAAATTAACGAGACTTCTGGGGTCTCGGTAGCTCAGCGGCAGAGCATTGGACCGATTATCCAAAAATCTAAGGTTCGACTCCCACTCGAGCTTGCTTGAGTTTTTCTAGTAAAATTTTATTTTTATCTTGTAGCTATTATATTATTATAAAATTGTGAATGCAAAATTCACAATAATAAAAATAATCCATTGTGGTTTATTATTTAGCTGTGTCGACTCTTTTCTTTATTGCAGCTTATGCCAATGTTGATAATTACAAATGTGTGTGGTTTTTTAGGATGTTGGAAGCAACCTTAACATCACAGTTAAGTAATAATATTTTATATACTGTTCTACAGTTGGGAAAACATTGGGCTTGCATCACTGAAATCAAGTCATCGCTAAAATTTATGGGTCTCTCTTAACTCTTGGCAAATGCGGGTTGGTGATCAAAAACCCGGTATATGTATCGAAAAGTCCAAAAGTCACTCTTTGCCCGACCGGGGAATCGAACCCAGGACATCCAGATATCAAGCCGAGCGCTTTGCCACTCGGCCATAAAAGCGTTTTTCAAGGGAAAAATATTTTTTTTATCTATATACAGGCTGAACAATTTAAATGAGTTAGTAAGTATGTAAGTAACAAAAAAAAGTCATTAATATAATTTAAATGTGGCTTACCTGATCATTTTCATCCTTTTCGTCGGCGTCTTCTCCCAACAAATCTCTCGTGATGGTGTCATCTAGTAATTTAACCCTAAATTAAAAGTCAACATTTCAATTAATTTTTATATTAAAAATCATTATTATTATTATTAACACAGTCCTGTTAAATCAATAGTAGAAAGCTAGTCTAATTGTGCTAAGTATGGGTTCACGACAGTCTAACGAAGGTATGGGGATTGAATTATGATTTGTCACATTCAATCGAAGCCGCTCGGTTACCAACGCTTAATCATGATGAGATACAATCAGTGATGCAAGAAACTGTTTAGAAACAAGTTATATAGTTATAAGTCTTTTAAGGACTTGACAAATTTTTGAAGCCTTACGACTAGACAAGTCTTTTAACCAAAAAATCTCGAGTTATTTTAGTGTAACGACCGAGTCTTATTATTACTAAAGACTGGTGTAAAACAGTCGAGTTTTTTAAAGGCCTTAAAGGACTTTGTCTCTCATCACTAGATACAATCCTATATTGATCTACACATGTTTGTATTTGCACTACCACTTAACTTATTTATGAAGCAACATTTTAAATATATTTTTTAAAATGATTATTAATATTAATAAAATAAAATATAGCAACAAATTAAAGACTCACTCGTTAGTGTGCATAGCCGAATGAATGAGATGTTTGTCATAGGCCACTTTGGTCTCAAACTTGATTTTGCATATTTCGCAGAAAGTGCTCTCAACGCCAACTTCTTGATTTTCCTACAAAAGATATTAATATCATCACCACCACCACTATCGTCATTATCATTCGCATATAAACGTCCCATGGCTTGGCCTATCCAAACCTATCAAACATAAAAACAGTTACAGTAAAAGTAAAAAATAAAATAAATATTTATGAAATGAATGAAATAAGGTAAAAAAAATAAAAATAAAAAAAAAACAAAGATCGATAACAAAAGCTATAAGCAGCGATTAAAACCAAAATAGTAGGAATTTAAAAATGCCTGTCGAATTAGGCCTCACCCAGCTGGTTACCAAGTGGAGATCCGAGCTCCTTTAGGCTCTTCGGATCACTGCTTGGTATCCAGCAAAGTGCCTCTGATCCCGCTACCGCCTTCAGCGGTATATAAACGTTAGATTTGGCATTACTCGTCGGCAGATTAGGACGGTATGCGGGGCTATTTTGCATCCGTCCCTTGGAGGCAGCGCTGCTTCAGTGGGAAGGACAACAGCTAGCGCGACTGCAGTTGCTAATGAGATAGTTTTACTATTACTATATTCCGCACTCCTATCTCATCAGCGAAGCCAGGCGCAACCGATGGTTCAACCGTAAGTGTGCCAACGCTGTCAATAACAGGCAGGCGGCATACCGCGCTTGGATCAGGGGCAAAGCTCTAGGGAATCCTGAAACTCGCTCGTTGAAAGCAGGCTATAATAATGCCACCAGAGATGTTGCGTCTGGTATGGTTGCGCTTATACCATGGCGAGTGCTCTGAAGAGCTATTTGACCTCATCCCACCTTCTCCCTTCCTCCATAGGAGTACACACGCTGCTCTCCGGAGTCACCGCTTCACGGTCTCAAATATTCCATCGCGCACTAAGAAATTGGTGACTCGTTTCTTTTTCGCACCTCCCAACACATTGAATAGTTTGCCAGCACACGTTTTCCCTACTTTCTATGATATGGGGTCATTCAAACGAGGCGTGAAGAGGCACCTTGTGGGCCGGCAGAGTGAGGGTAACTGATGCTGCGTTGTTTTCACGCTGCACCAGTTGTCGTCGCATCTGGATTCTATATTCACTTAACATCAGGTGAAATGGAGTCATTTGCCGTGCTACGTATAAAAAAAAGCTTCGTATTTCCTCCTTTACGGTGCTAATGTTCAGGTGTTCGGGAACTTCCGAGTTTCTAATAAAACAGGGAGCATTCGATATGCTCTTTAAAATAGTCTTCAGCTCTTTGTATGTTCAAACTTGAGTCGCATGCGGAACCCCAAAGTTGTAAGCCATACGCTCATACTGGCTTGAGGACAGTCTTATAATGGGGTTAAAGTATGAGATTGCCGTTTTATTGTATTAGGTACTTCGAATTGACATAGAACCTTCATGGTTTGAGATTTTTGAGTGAAACTTTTTTCACATGGTACCTATGAAGTTCATCTTTTAAAAAATGTGCAACAGTCGCTTATCGACTTTTAGTTGTTTTTTTATTCAGCTTAGACAAGAAAGATGGATACTTCGAAAATTTGAGTTATTTTTGAATACGAGTTCCGACGTGGAACTAACGCGGCAGAAACAGCTCGCAATATCAATGTTGCGTTTGGAGAGAGGACTGATAATGAACGCACCGTGCGATTTTGGTTTAAACGCTTTCGTGATGGAAACTTTGATTTGAAAAACGAACCACGTGGAAGACCGCGGCACACAGGTGAATAACAATGAATTGAAAGAGATGTATGTAGTAGCCAAACTACCCAGGAATTAGCGGCATGGATGATGTCTACTGTGCCGAACTTTGAACAATGATAGCAAAACTAGCAGTGAAACAGCCCCGACTCATGAATCGATCTTCACCATTATTGCTCCATGATGACGCGAGACCTCATACAGCACGAGAAACCGTTTTAACTCTACAGGAACTGCAATTAGAAACCATTCGTCACCCTCCGTATTAGCCAGACCTTGCTCCATTTTATTCGTGATTTGGACAATTTTCTATGTGATAAAAAGTTTTCTTCTCAGGAGGCAGTACAAAATGCTTTTACACAGTTTGTCGAATCTAGATCACGAGAGTTCTATCGCAAAGGCATAAATGACCTTCCTATTAGATGGCAGCAATGTATCGATAATAATGGTAATTATTTTGATTAAATAAATATGTTAAATTAACGATTTTAAATTTTTCAGTACAAATCGGCAATTTCATACTTTAAGCCCTAATATATTAAGAGTTTATTGTCCAATGACAATGTGTTGTTCCTTCCAAGTAACCAGTAGAGTTCGTCGAATCTGATATTAAGTTCATCTCTTTTGACCCGGATGTGGTGTATCTACGTCAACCTACGGTCAAGGTGCATTCCCAAGTACTTCACTGAATTTCTATGAGAAAGTTGTTGATCGCTCAGTCTAACTGGTGCAAAATCTCCTTTCTTTAAGGAGAATGTGATGTGGACTGATTTGGCTATGCTAATTCGGATACGCCATTTTTGTATCAATTCCTGAATTTAGTTTAAGCGTGTTTGTAGGGTCTTTGACGATTCCTCGGTATTTTTGCTAGACGATAATAACGCTATGTCGTCAGCAAAAGTGGCTACTGTTACCCCAGTCACTTGGGGAAGATCATGGGTAAACAGAGTATATAGTACTGGACCCAACACAGACCCTTGGGGAACTCCTGCTTCTATGTTGTAGAATGGTGATGTGCTTACTCCTTCTTGGACCTGACACTTTCTCTCCGAGAGATATTATAAGCTTAAATTAAAAATCATTATGATAGATCTAAACTACAAATAACAATAAATAAAAAAATGCTCTTGATTCTTACCACTCTTCTTATTATTTTCATTCATTTATTTCATTAACTAAAATTCAATCAGAAGTCAAGACTACGAGTTGTTAAAACCACCGAAATCTTGTTTATTTATTTGTATCGAATCCCGGAAATAGTTTTACTTCTTTGTAGTTTTTATTTATATAAAATTACTCGTATTATTGTAGTTTAAAGCAATTCCAGTGCCATTTCAAATTGAAAACCTATATCTATCAACATAAAATATTTTTAGCTAATTAAAATCGTATTATTTCATATGCGGACGTTAGAATTGCTATTAAATACAACAATACGTATAATATGCGTAGTAGAACTACACGGAGAAGTAAAACTATTTCCGGGATCTGGGATTCGATAAACAATGTTGGTGATTTTAACCACTCTTAATCTTACCTTGTCGGTAACTTTAGGTAAACAAGCCCCCTTCGTTCTAACCACTGATAAGTAATATGAAGTGAAAGTGATAGAGAGTGATAGTACTTACCGTTTCTATGGAATGCTTAGCGTTTTTGTGCAGCCGCAGCCCTAAGGGGCTTACGAAGGACTCCCCGCACAGCGCGCACATGTGCTCGCTGCGGTGCGTGCGCAGGTGCGAGTAGAACGTCGACATGTGCCTGCGCAGGTAGCAAGCGATAAGGTGTAATTTTCCCATCTGATTAAAACCACCAATTTGATCCGAACCCCTCGAATAGAAAAGAAAAGTAAAAGATACCTGAATTCCTTGTGACAATGAGTGCATTTTCTGATGACACCGTTATGGTACTCCTCGTGGAACAAAGCTGAACTCCTAAACAGATAAGACGGTATACTTTAAAAAGTTAATAATGATTATTATCATTATCACCATCAACAACCTATGATAGTCCAATGCTGGACATAAGCCTCTCAATGTGCACGCCACTGAGCTCTGGAGTGGAGACCGCGTATCGGCAAACGTAGGCCTCAGAATTGGTCAAGAGGCGATCTTCGCTAGTGAATAAATAAACCTTTTATTTTCTTTGCATAGCAATAAACACCTACACCCAATGAATCTACACAAGCCAGCGGGTCGCTTGATGAAATATCGGAGGAACCTCCAACCCCAAAACCCGGTTCACTCAAGCTCCTAGCCTATAGAGGTGCCCACGGGATGTTCCGCTTCCGATTTGATCCGAACCTCTCGGAGAATCTAGTAAGGTACGAGGACGAGCTTGCGTGGAGCCATTCCCTCTAGAAAACCTCTGACAGTGTTTCGATCACACGGCTTGAAGAAACTTTAAGATAAAAGTCCGGCAGGCCGGTCAGGTTTTTATTACCGAAAAAAGCAACCAGTTGTTAATTGTACTATTTCAACGCACTGCTCTAGTTGCGGTTCATAAATTGGTATTACGGACACAAAAAGCCTGCGGTGACGCTGCAGCTGAGAAGCCATCTGTTGCTGTCAGCATATTCTTTAGTAGAAAACCAGAGGAATTTCATTTCAGTTCCAGTTCCAGTTTTTGATGAAACAGTAAGCTCGTTTCTTGCAGAGCCCTAAGCTGCCTAAGCCTAAGCTACTTTTAAAAACAAATAAACAAGAAAGGGTAACTTACTCCAAGTTACAAACGAGGTTGCATCGCAGACATTCGTATTTGATGAAGTGCTGTCGCATGTGTTTCTTCAAGGAGTATGGTAATTTGAAGCGCATCTTACAGAAGCGACATTGTAAGGAGCCGGCTGCCTAATAATAATAATAATAAAACAATAAACTTTCCTACACTCACACCAATTATCTAGCCCAAGAGAAGCTTCGTTATGAAACTCGTTAAAATGGTTACTAGACAACGGACAAACATACTTAAAATACTTAAATACACACTTATTGTACATAGAAAACACCCAGACCCGAGACAATTTAGAAAAACAATAATTTCTCAATTGATCGAACCCGGGACCTCAGAGATGGCGACACCATGAAAACCGGTGTACAAACCACTCGACCAAGGAGGTCGTCAAAATAATATTAAATAGATAGTCAATTATGTGATTCTATTTTTTTACATATTGTTAGAATGATGTAAAATACAACTGCCAAATGGTTCTCTATTGGCATACAGTTGTATGTCACAATTTATCATGGCATATGACTTATCTCTAATATTAATTTGGCATAGATGTTTAGGCAAATGTATGCGAAATATAAAATAACTTTCGAATAAAAAATAACATGTTCGCGACTTAGGGGTACTTACCCCATCGCATAGCTTACAGTTAAAGATAACTTTTCATATGCTGTGTTAAATCTTAATAAAATTTAAATCTAATAACAATTAGTAAATTATATGCCTTTTAACTTTATGCAACTCAAAATAGATCAAAGTATGCCAAAAGTAGTTATGTCAAAGTATTATAATGCTATACATTTTTAAACTATCATGGTTGCTAGCATAAAAGTAATTATTTATGAGATTCTTACCATGGTTTTCATTATTAAATATCCAATTAAATTTATGCCAAAGTAGGTTAGGAATTTCAAAATATCCCCTGCGACACACCATAGATTATTATTCATAAACTCACCTCACCGTGTCTCAATGGAATATGCCTATCCAGCATGTTTTTCTTCGAAAACCCTCTAAAACAATCAGTGCACTTAAAAGCTGCTTTTAAATACTGTTTGTCCAATGCTCGAGCTTCAAATTCGGTAACCGCGATTTCCTCACTCAGGTTGGTCTTCTTCCAATAGCCAGAGTTCAAAAACGCTTGCCCCTTCAGAGTACCGTATCTAGCTTTGAATTTTGACTTCTTTGTATCAGGCGGATTCATTTGTTGTTTCTTTTTCTTTTTAGATTTGGCTTCAGTAATGCAACCTTCTTTCTTCTTCGAACAAAGGTTTCTTTTAGATTTAAAGTTGGACTTTTTAGTAGTCGCAGGTTCAGTTGTTTCCATATCAAAAGTTTCTTCATTTTCTGAGTCTGAGATTTCCGAAGGGAATATCGTATGAAACTTTTTCTTTGTTTTTACTCTAGAGGTTTTAGTATCTTTCTGAGGCTGCTCAATAATTTTAGGGTTGTTTAGTTTTGTATCAAATGCTTCTACAGTTTCTGAGTTATCAACAACCTCAGTTTGTGAATCAGATTCTTCCGCAACTGGGTCGGTTGCAGGGTCTTCAAACTTGACATCATCATCAGAAAAGTAATCATTATAACAGTCAAATATAACCTCTTCTTCTTTTACATTACATACATCACTGTATTGATCATCGTCATCATATATCGCTTCTGTTTTTACATTGCAAGTTTTAACATTCTCATTTCTAACCAGAATTTGTAATGAGTTATATTTAAATGCTTTATTGTTTTTTGAAAGGAAGTCATTAACAGCTTTGTAGGTAATCTACAATCAAAATATAAATAGTCATATGTCTGGTTAACTGAATATAAATTATGTTATTGTATAACTTAATCTACAGTTTTAAGCCTTGGTTTGCCCTGGCTGGCCTGGCTCCTAAGCCAGGCAGAGCAGGTTTTGCTTTTTCATTGGTGTTTAATCTTATCAAGAGTGAATAAGGTCCAATTTAATGTGATTTCTAATTGCATGTGTCAGTGCCAGTATTACATCACTGTGAAGTTACTAACCTTACAGTAAAATAACACTTTTGCAAGTATTATCAATACGAGTTTGCTGAGACTGGTTGTTTTTTGCATTGTGAATGCAAAATTCAAACAATTATAAAAATACTGAATAAATTGTTTTGAATTTTGAATTTTGCAGACTGTCTGGTTAATATTATTATATATTAACCAGATAGATAGATATTACTTAATCATGCATTACATTATTATTACATTACATGCAAAATTATGTTATTGATAATACATACGGCAGCTCCATTCAATAATATATCTCTGAGAGCTCTCTGACTGAAATCTGATTTCTCTCTGAATTTGTAAAACTTATGCAACAACGCAGCACACTCGAAGCAAAAGTATTGGGGCAAAGAATCTCTGTTACCAATCTGAAATAGTGAAATAGTTGTGAGTGCAATAAAAGCTACATAACTTTGCATATTGTCATTGAAGTGACAATACTTCATAACAATTATTTTTGTAATAGTTTAAAAATGCAATTGCACATTGATACAATTAAAATAATGCTCATTGCATGTTCGGAAATAATACCTCAAATTTTATAATTTGTTACCACATACTGAGTTGTAAAGAGACCTTAGTGTGGCCAATCATCATATTTCTCAACTTATTCAGTCGCAGAAACATGAAGTGGATCAGACACAATCATTATTTGTGTGCTTGTAGCATCACCTGTTGGGATATCAGTACAGGAACCGCAAACCAACCAAAAAAAACTAGTATAAGCAAAATTAAAATTAAAAAGTATGTAAAACTTAATAAATTTATAAGGAAAACTGAGAAGTTGAAAAAAAAAAAACTGTTTTTTTAAAAACGTTGCTCTTAGAAAGGAACGTATTAGCCTTATTGATTCCTTAGAATATATAATAGTAAATTGATGGAAGGTAGGCAAATGTATGACCGGGTAATGTATAAAATAAAAGCGAGTAGATCCGTGAACTGTTTCATTTAGAGTTTATAAAACAATATATTATGTGTATGTGGTGGCTAAAGCAATAGCTTGAATACAGTGTGCCTTTTAGCTCTACGATATCGTGTTTAAAAGCAAAATATGTTTACAGATACTTACTGGGTGTCCATTAAATTTTTCATAAAAAATCTTGAGCTTAAACTTTTCAATCCTAAACAACTTTGTGTTGCTTTGAAGGCAGATTCGACAAACTTCAATGTCGCACATTTTTACGTAAATAAATACATAAATTATAATAATAATAATAAACTTTTGTAATTAATTTAGAACAACAAATTGTTAAAAACAATAATTCCGATTGCCGAGTTTGTGACTGAGCTCAAGTTGAGGATTGAGAACGAACTCACGTCTTAGTTTTCAAATAATAGTTAGTACCTACGTGTGTTATTTATAGGAAAAACAGGTCAGAGTAAACAAATTATTAAAAACAAGTAAAAACAATAATTGCGTTAGCTGAGTTTTTGCTTAATAATTCTAGCCTAGCTCGATAATTGAGTAATTAGGAACTCACTTCCTAGTTTTCAGTAAATAGTAAGTACGTGGGTTAGCTACGACATTTTCTTTATTTTCCTTTTGCTAGTAATTTAGATTTAAAAAACAGCGAGAGCAAATAATTTTTTCTTTGAGTACTGAAGCATAATTTTTTCAACTTTTTTTTTTGTAAGCGTTCCCTGAGGAACCAGCTAAGGTCATAAACCATGCTGCCATGTCATTAGTTTCTTAATTTCATTAGTTACTCTTTGTTACTTCTCCTGTCTTGTGTATGATGATGATGATGAATGATAATAGAAATGAGAAGTGAGAAATTTAGACCCCCTAACCCACAACCCCTCGAGTATCTCAGTAAAGATGTGGGGCTTTACTAAGTCCTCACGCAGACTTCTTGAGAGAATATTTATAAAATTTATAAAATACAGAGAAAAAAAAAATTAAACGCCCACCCGACCCAGCCAGGAATCGAACCTGGGTCTTCCGCAATCCGGGCGGCTGCACTGACCGCTATGCTACCGGGAAGGCTGACGTAAGCGGTGAAAATTTGTCACTGTTATTTTAATGTTTTTGAGCGCGTTTTAGCGGCACGAGCGCCATCTATTCAACGGTCGTTGCAACTGATGGCCATGCAAATTTTATAAATATTTAATTTAGCCTCAGTGCAGCAATTCGCACTTTTTTTTTCGAAAAAAAAGTCCACGGTCTTTCAGTGTCAATGTCAAATTGACGCAAACGTTCAGGAATTAGCTTTAGTTCTGAGGTTCTAAAATGTTCATGCTTGTAGGTACTTTTAACTTTTTACTTGCAGTTTAGGTACCTGTGGCGGCTAGTAAAGTAGTTTTTTTTGTAGGTAATATAAATGTCTTACCACTAAAATCTCTTATAACGTTCCGCAGACAAGCCATTTTAATCTCCGTATTGCGTCAAGCAAATCGCAACAAGCTGTTTCCATGAATCTAAAATTCTAAAGAAATTGCGCAGCGAGTTTCGATGATCGAGTACCAGTTTTCAGATGCTGCATTTGATGATAGAATTAGTTTCAAATTGACGCACGGCAAGACGCAACTTGTCACATCCCTAGTGGTTTATTAACCTTTAGGTGCAGCGCAGACGACACACTTTTTGTGCGATCGAGTCTGCCGGCTCGCTTAACGCGCATAAAGTCCGTCGCGGATTTTTTAGACTCAAAGCACACGACGCACATCTTCGATCATTCTGTCGGTAGAACTTTAGGGGCATACACGCTATGGATATCGAGATCGCGATGTATTTTATACTTGAAGTACAGAAAAAGAAGAAATAGAGAATTTTGGGTACATCCTATACTTTCGAAGAGATTATTGAAGGGACAGTTCCATATTAAACATTCAATTTTAAAACAATATCCGGACAAGTTATTAAAATTTTATAAAATGTCTATTAATACATCATCATCATCTCAGCCAAAAGACGTCCACAGCTGGACAAAGGCCTCCCCCAAGGATCTCCATAACGACCGGTTTTGTACTGCTCGCATCCAGCGGCTTCCTGCGACCTTCACCAGATCGTTGGCCCACCTTGTTGGAGGCCTGCCCACACTGCGCTTTCCGGTACGCGGTCGCCACTTAAGGATTCCGCCCCAGCGGCCATCAGTCCTGCGAGCAATGTGCCCTGCCCACTGCCATTTGAGCTTAGCAACTCTTCGGCTATGTCGGTTACCTTAGTTCTTCTGCGGATCTCCTCATTTCTGATTCGATCATGGAGAGAAATCCCAAGCATAGCCCTCTCCATTGCTCTTTGAGTGATCTTGAGCCCATAGTGAGCGACCACTTCCGTATCAGTCCCGTATGTCATCACTGGCAAGGCAATTCTAGATTGGAAGATTGGAAGATCTAGATTGGATACACTCTGGATCTTCTCACTTTTACTGCACCTTTCTGTTATACGTTATACTTTTGAAAAGTTGTCTGCGGAGCGCAGCGCCCTCAAAATAATATAGCTTTAGTTATTTTTCTGAGGCAGCGCATTACTTCATCATAGAGAAACAGCGTCAAGTCACGATGTTGTATTTTTAATTGACATTTTATATTTTTTATACTTGACTTGACGAATATTATGTCTGTTATTTTTGTTTTTTATCGAGACCCTAAGGGTGTTACAAATATACAAAGAATAAGCTCCAAATAGTTATTCCATGTTTTGTCTCTTTTACTCTAATTTGAAATGACGTTTACAGGACACGGAGTAACTATTCGGACCTTATTCTTTGTTTATTTGTAAGGCACTATCTACCTATCAACATTTTTTTATTATGTTTCTAACATAAATGAAAAACAAGTTCTTGCTGTGACACCTTCTGGGAAAACTTTATCGTAAACACATACTTCACAAAGGGTGTCTTTCCCAACTTCAGCATGGTCACGTACCTAACGAGCGTAACTTTGTCTTCCATCTTACTTTGTTTTGACAAAATTAAGCGGAATTCTATATTGTATATCAAAAGATAATAAAGTGATCTGCGAGAATGAAGTTGGAGTTGGACTTGACAATTATTGTTTCTGTTATTTTTGTTTTTTATCCAAGTTAATGAAATTGTTTGATAACATATATATTGACATTCTATCGCATCTGACCTGAACTGTAGCACGTTAATGTTGTGTTAAAATTGTTATTATTTTATGAATTTTAATTGCATGAGTGAATTTCATTATTGTATTGTTTTTTTTTTAAATTATGTGTAATTAATCCAAGCTTGTAAGCGTCTTGGATGTAAAACTGTAAGCTACAAGAAATTTAAATAAATAAATAAAGAATTTATGTTATTTTACGTGTTACGTGCATTGATCGCGCCGCGGGCATTTAGCGCCGTAAGCATTTTTATGGACTGCGCGGCGAATTTGCTTGGTTATAGTTTTTCACTTTTTCAATAGAGCATCGACTATCATACCAATCGCGTATCGTTACCATTCGCGTGTGTGTGCATGCATACGTACAATTGCATCATACCATTAGACCTTACTTACTTACTTATAAACTATACCGTTGTTATTAATATTAGTTCCGTGTCTAGAATAAACTTAAGTGTTTTACCATAACCAGTGACTTAGCATTTACCATCTCCTTTATATACTTAAGTGTAGAACCATACACTTATTATTAATAAAATACAGACAAAGTTTTGCAATTTTTATTTTAAACTTACCATTACTTTGATTACCTAAGGATGTAATTAGTTTTACATCTAAACTTTTAAATTAAATATTTAAGTATAAATATTTACTACTAAATAAGAAACGAGATTAAATACACTTTGATGATCCATATTTCAAAAATGTAACTTATTTGTATGAATGAATTATCCACATATTATATTGTGTCTAAGTACTATATATCCGTTTGGTTGTCTGAAAGAGATTGATTTAAAGAGATGAAACCGCATAAATGCAACAATTTTTTTATCGAAGTGTAGGCAAATGACTTCGCTCTACCTGATGTTAAGCAGTAGTGGAGTCCAATGGCGTTCTAAGTTATTTTTTCTAGTGATGCAAAGAGTACTATCAATCTATCTACTTTCAGTCAATCTTATACTTTATGTCGTACATGTTAAGGTTTAATTTAAGAGTTGGAATATGTGGAGTTGTCGAAGTAATGTCGCCACACTCTGTCCTCTTCTTTGCCGCTAAAAGGTCCAGTCTCAGTGTTTGGCTCTTCAATCCGTTTCTTTCTATTTCTGAAACAAATTTACTACAATATATATTATGTTGGCGTTTTCTTTTTTAATTTACTAATGGCTTGGTAATCTCTATTCATCATTATCATATTTATCAATTAGAGTTAGATTGAAGAAAAAGGTTAAAGGATCTGGTCCACGCAGTCAACTGTATGGGCTAGATCTTTGCCATTTCAAAGTGAGACGGAAGAAACAAAGTTAAGTTAAGTGATGATAATGCCGAAGGTGGAAGTGCGCTTCACCGGAATCCATAACTACTGAACACGACAGTGATGTTATGGCGACATATTTATGGTGAATAGCTAGGCGGACAAACAAGCCCTACCACCAATCAACTTGAGTAGGTAGACAAACATCTGCCCCCGGCTGGGAATCGAACCCGGGACCTTTGGGTCTGAGACCAGTGGTTTTAGCCGCAAGACTACAGAGGCGATGCTGATGTTGATGATGTTGCGCTTACCTCTTAGGGTACGGTTGCTTGAGATGCGCCGTCCTATGATGGAGGTTGAGGCTGGCGATCTGCGCGAACCGTTTGCCGCAAATACTGCATGCGTGGTTCCGTTCCCCGGTGTGCGTCTAAAACACACATTTTCAGTATACTGACCCACGGCTGGGCAAAAGCCTCTATTATTAAAATCAAATCATCATTACAATTAATGGGTAGAGGCTCAATCACTAGTATCACCGCGCTTGCCAAAGTATGCACCAAAAATTGTCAACACTATTTTATTAACCTTAGTGCTTATTTTTAAATAAATAATTTTGTACTTATTCATAAATATATTTTAGTTATGCTTATACTATTTCTCCTACAGACCTCTATTAACATAGATCACGGTACTAACACCTGTTTCAAATGTCCTGTTTAAAATGACATTTTAAATCATCGACATTTAAAATGTCTCCCGGCCACGACCGATAATCGGACCGCTTTTTTCGCCTAGGTTTTAGTAAGGTCAGTGTGGGGAAGTGTAGCTAGGGGTAAGTGTGGATGCCCTTTATATTTCAAAAACTATTTGAGCTTTTGTGTCAACAAAATGTGTCAGATTTTAAAATGGTGACAGTTTCAATAGAACTGAACAACTGTTGCACTGAGTTAATTTTAAAAAGTGTTTTTTTAAACTAAAAGATCACTTTCTAAACTTATTGTAACTCTTTACTTATGAACTATTTGTGGACATATTATTACATTATGATTTGACCTAATTGTATGTGTGTATAAAATTATAATAAGTTATATTTATTTATTGTAAACTCTCGATATAACTCGAGATAACTCTATGATCGGGTGTTAATGACGGTAGTTGTTGACATTGAATGGGTGCCTTTGGCTTTCAAAGTAAAAAAGTAAATAGTGTTGAATAATTTCGGCGGGCTGGTTAGAACCACGATAGCTCAATTGGAAGAGCACCTGACCCGATATGTCAGAAGGGTGCACGTTCAAATCCTGCTCGTGGAAATTTTTTCAACATTTGTGTTTTTGTAACTTAAGCTTATATCTTAGTGGTTTTTAAAGTTATCGCATGGTATGTGTTTTGTAATAACTATTGAAATGATAAATAAATTATATTATATATATATATATATATATATATATATATAATTGTTACATAACCTGTCTTTGTTTTGTTTAATTACCACAATAAATCTGCGTTTCTCAAATGTTTCAAATAATGCTAAATCCTCAATCCTTGATTCGTATTCGTTAAAGCTGATGACCTCTAAGATATAACTTCTCATGATGGCGCTCAATCTAAGCAATTCTAAGCTATTCTAAGCAATTCGGCCACAGAGGCTTTATATCCTATGCTAAATAAAAATATATGAATAAAGTAAGGTCGAAGAGGGGTGGTCGAAGATCGTCACTGACTGGGTTCCATGTGGTGGACACCGTAGACGTGGCAGGCCAAAGCAGTGATGGAAGGACGACGACCACTTTTTTGCCGGAGTGGCATGAGGTGGCCGATGATAGAGAAGAGTGGAGCCAAAGATGGGAGGCCTTTGCCCAGCAGTGGGACAAAACATAGCCTAATTAAAAAAAAAGGAAGGTCAGCCACTTACCACGATGTGGTTCCGCAGAATATTCCTGGTGGTGAAGGAGCGTCCGCACGTGTCGCACGTGAACATCTTCAGGCGAGTGTGCTGGTTCTGGTGGGCGTTCACGCTGCCCGGCTGCAATATGAAACAGTGTTCCATACAAAAATACATTCAACATCTGTCTATCATCATCACTATCATCAGCTCACGAGCAATCCCTATGCATGGATAGGGAGAACGGGCCACGGGACCAGTGCGGATTGGTGGTTGTCAACGACTGCTAATGCAGCCGGGACCAACGGCTTTACGTGCCTTCCGAAGCACGAAGGAGCTCAAGGTGAATAATTTTTGGTCATCCATCGTAACCGGCCTTTGCGAAAGTTGTTAAACCTTAGCAATCGCAGCAACTGCGCCATTGAGATTTTCCGGATCCTTAATCTAGCGAGTGTCATCATCGTCATCATCATCATCACTATCAATACAAACTCACCGCTAGTGAAGCGCCGCATATCTCGCATATGACACGGTCCTTGGCTGAGAAGAACGACGTGCGCGGGTGCTCAGACAAATGGTGCTTCATACACGCCGACTGCGTACTGAAGTGTTTGCCGCACTGCATTGCGAAACAGTGAGATTTACATAAATAAATATACATTAGATTGCTATTAAATTATATTCGTTTATTTTCAGGCAACAATTTAAAGTTACTATATAACAGGCCTATAGATATACTTTATAAACTAACATTATACACCTTTATGTGTATAAATCTTCTGTGCGTGTGTTTGTAATTGAACTCCTTTTCGGCTAAACCGATTTGGATGAAATATTTTGTGTGTGTTCAAGTGGATTCGAGAATGGTTTAGATTTACAATTGGACCCGGTAGGTGGCGCTGCTATAAGGGTCCATCATGGGGTACGGGTGTTTTTAAGCGGACGAAGTCGCGAGCGGGCCACTAGTATCCATATACAATCTTTGTTAGTAATGTTAAACTTAAATCTAAGTTAGTAATATAGTTATACAAAGCACGGGCTTTATTACTAACAATATCAATAACAGATTTGTAGTAATAACACACCCAGAAGTCCCGGGTTCGTTTCCCAGCGGGGGTGCATGGTGGTGTACGCGGTCCGCCTGGCTAGCTACCGCCCTCTTATTTAAATATGTCACCATTACATAAATGTTAGTAGCATTGTGATCAGGCAACTATAGAGATATGATAGCCAGTGCCTCACTAGATTCCGGGTGAAGTCAGAAGTGCGCTTCCACCTTCGGTCTCATCATCACTTAAAGCTGCTCCCTCACCGGGAGCATTCACGTGTAATGTAACATTTAGATTCGACTTTGAGCATTACATTACAATACTATCTCCCTGACTGACGAGCATTCGCCTGTAATGAAACATTTAGATACGACATTGAGCATTACATTACAATACTACCTCCCTGACTGACGAGCATTCGCCTGTAATGTAACATTTAGACTCGACTTCGAGCATTGCATTACAATACTATCTCCCTGACTGACGAACATTCGCCTGTAATGAAAAATTTAGATATAACTTTGAGCATTACATTACAATACTACCTCCCTGACTGACGAGCATTCGCCTGTAATGTAACATTTAGACTCGACTTTGAGCATTGCATTACAATACTACCTCCCTGACTAACGAGCATTCGCGTGTAATGTAACATTATAGATTCGATTTTGAGCATTGCATTACAATACTACCTCCCTGACTAACGAGCATACGCGTGTAATGTAACATTTCCACTTTGAGCATTACATTACAATACTACCTCTCTGACTGACGAGCACTCGCCTGTAATGGAACATTATAGATTCGACTTTGAGCACTACATTACAATACTACCTCCCTGACCGACGAGCATTCGTTTTGTATCATTACAAGGTGCGCCGTTTTCCTCCCTCACTGATGTAAATGCTGGAGTCTGAACGTTACATTACACGCGAATGCTCTCGGTGAGGGAGCACCTTGACATCAAGTAATTAAAAAAAATATATTATTCTAGCGGCCGCCCGCGGTTTTATCATCGTAGTTTCTGTTACCGTGGGAATATCGGGATAAAAAGTATCCTATGTGTTAATATAGGTTATAAACTATCTGTATGCCGAATTTCATCCAAATCCATCCATCCGTTGCAGCGTGAAGAAGCAACAAATATACACACACACACACAAAATTTCGCATTTATAATATTAGTGTGATTGATAAGTATACTAGCGGCCCGGTCGCGACTTCGTCCGCTTGAGTGAATACCCGTATCCTATAGAACCCTAAAGCAGCTCCTCATGAATCACTCTATCTATTAAAAATACTTCATCGAAATCCGTTGCATAGTTTTAAAGATCTAAGCACACATACATAGGGACAGACAGACAGCAGGAAGCGACTTCGTTTTACAGTATGTAGTGATGTCTCATTATATGAATTGATTGTATACTGTAATATACTAAGAATTCAATTTATATGGTTACATGTATAAAGGAAATAAACCAACCTGATAGCACGTGGTTGGTTTTTTTTTTGGGTTCGTCTTGATAGGTAAATTCTTTCTGACTGCTGACAGAGTGTTCTCAACTCTCGATTTCCTGCCACAGCAAAGTTGTATTTAACGCATAAAGAATAAAGTTAAAGATTATTTATATTATTTGATCAATTTGTTAAAAAGTTATAATATACCTTGTGACTAACGGCTTCGATTTCTGAAATGAAAAAGTATTTATATTAAGATGATTATCAAATAGTTTTTTAGCTGTGTCAACCCGACGATGGTTCGAAGTGCTAATGGGAGAAGGAAATCTAGGCAGGCCCCACTAAGATAAAATATGAAATATCCTTTTAGACTATATTATGTATTTGGTATTGTATTGACAAAGAAAAACTATTTTATTTATTTATATATTGTCTTTCCATATAATGCTGGGCAAAAGCCTCCATCGTTGAAATCAAGTTAGCATGGACATAATCGCCACGCTTGCCAAATGCGGGTTGGTGATCACAAACTCGGTCTACGCATTGAAAAGACCAAAGTCTTTGTCCAACCTGGAAATTGAACCCCGGATATCGAGCTAAGCACATTGCTAATCAGCTATTGAGGTGATTCACAGGTAATTTTTTTGTTGTGTTACTTCTTTTCGCTCGCCTTCTATATATACAATTAATGTGTATCCTGACGCTTCGAACCCTTTGCAGGGTCCGTGGTCACAGGGAGACTGAGGTGTTGGTCGTCTCATAATTAGTTGGTAGCTTGTATACCCTCATTTTAATTTAATCACGTGCGTTCAGTTTTACGCAGAAAAAGCTTACAGTATCTTTTGGTCTGGCAGTATGGTGTTGGGGCTGGGATTTAAAATTTTGTATGATGGATTCCCAGCCTTGTGGTAAATTCCACCCATCTTCTCTATTGAAATTAGGATGTTTTTTAATTCCAATAATCCGAGGGATGAATCGTAGTTCTCTACTAGCGAGTATTTGAGGTTTATCAAATCTGATGTAATGGTTGGGTCCCTCTAGACTCTAGGGCATGTTCGATACTGCAGATTTTTTTTTGTGCCTATACTTGACGTCGGCTATGTGTTATTTAACGCGGGTTCCTACACTACTCGTCTTTGTTCGCCCGATGTAACGCCAGTAGATCCGTAAAAGTTGTTTCATTTCAATGTGTAGTGCTCGCGTAAAAATAACAAGTAATTAATTAATATTGTGAGATTTACCTGATCGTCGTTTTCATCCTTTTCGTCGGAGTCTTCTTCAAACAAATCTCTCGTAATGTTATCATCTAGTAATTTAAACCTAAAATAAAAATTTGTACACTTTAGTATTTGCATTTCTCTCGAGGAGTTCGTGGTCCAATGAACGGTCTTTGCGAAAGTTGCTTAACCTTAGGAATAGCAGACCGGAATCTAAACTTATATATAAAGATGATGAGTTTGTTTTTTGTTTGAACGCGCTAATTTCTACAACTACCTAAAATAATGTTAATTATTTTTTTAAATTTGATAGCAAAGTTTTTGTGAAAGGCTTATGGGCTACTTAACACAAAGCTATGATAACAAAAAAAAAGACAGAAACGGGCGGCGGGTACTCACTCGTCAGTATGCATAACTGAATGCACGAGATGTTTGTCGAACGCCTTCTTGGTCTCAAACTTGATTTTGCACAACTCACAGAACGTGCTCCCAACGCCAACTTCTTGATTTTCCTACAAAAGATAACGTCATCATCATCTTCTTCATCATCACCATCATCATAATCATCGTCAGCGTATAAACGTCTAACAGCTGAGCTTAAGCCATCCCACATACAACCAGGAACAGTAAAACTTAAGAAAAAATAAGCTTCAAAAAATCAAAACAAAAGTAAAAAGAACTAAAATTCTAGAACGTAGAAAAGAACTAAAATTGTTTCTAACACTATAGGCATTCTAAAATAGGGCTTCCAATCCCGATACCGAGATACCGAGATATCGGTATTTCGAGATTTGCGGGATTTACCTTCAAAATCCTTGTAGTTACTCTGCGTCGTGTGAGGATGGAACATTTCGTCCTCCAGCGAAAAATTTACTTAGAAAATAAAGTAAATAAAGACTTTGTAATGAGAATGAAGTTCATCATTTTAAATTCATTTTTGACTGAGAGCAATGACGAGACCTTTCTCGTTTGTGATGTTTAGGTGACAAACAACAATGAAGAGGTTTCGCGATCTTACCAACAGGATTAAGTTTATCGGCAGTATGAAATGTAATTTTACCATCACCATCTCTAGGTAACTAATACTCTTGAATCCATCATAAAAATAAGAAATGTCGTTATGAATCTGGGGGCCAATGGTCAGTCTTACATTTACATATAAAGCTTTGAAAAGAATACCGTCGACTAGTGTGAAAGCCGAAAGGCCGAAATATGCAGCAGTTTAGTAGACGACACATTGTATATGTTATGTTTTCTTCACAAACATTTTCAATTAAATGCTGACAAAATGACTAAACTAATTAATTAGTTTTGTCAACATTCAGTTGAAAATATTTAGCTTTTTTTGAAATTGTACTTTTACTGTACTTTTTAAATTGTAATTGATTGATTTTTTGTTTTTTTTTTTGTATTATTTGATCTCTATTTCAACAGTGTAATTTGATTGATCTCATGCTTACAGTAAAACTCAAAAAAAGCGGAGCTATGTTGATTCATTAATTATTTGCCTTATAAATTTTATATGCGGGATCCCGCAAATACCGAGATTAAATATAGGATGCGGGATTGGAAGCCCTATTCTTAAACGCCTGTTTCAGGAGGCCCCACTCTTCCAAAACACAAGTCACACATAAAGTTACAACAAGCTCACTCATTAGCATTATCAAATAGTCATGATTGTTAGAAATACCCTTTTGTATTCGGATTTCTATTTCCAAAGTAACCAATTTACACTTATTAATTTTATAAATATTTAATAAACTTATGTCTATATTAATATGAGAGCGGCCGGCAAAACAGGCTTGACTGACGAATTCGCCTCGGCCCACATACGTGAGTGATTCATTAAATTGTATCAACAGTTTATGCATTTTGGATGTACAGACGCCTGCACATCTCGCACATCAACCTCCAGAACTGTCAAATTTCTTCAATTCAACGATATTCCGGTTGTATATTGGAACGCCTAATTTTTTTTTCACAATTTTTACTTATCGTAATCTCGTATTATGTTGCCTACTTACTTACTTCGTCTACATTTTTTTTGCCAAAAAAGGTTACGCCTCTTTAATAATTTCTGTGTAGACAAAAGCAAATATGCATGCAAGCGTGCAAACAAATATGCAATTAAGCATGCAAGCAAGCAAGCAGTTAGTATGCACCAAGCAAATAGCAAGCAGTGATTTTCGTACTTTGAGCTATTCTTTATAGCGAGGGGCCTTGGCCCCTCGACCTCTCCAAACAGGGGGCAAGCCCCCGGCCGCAAGCTACTTGCATGATGCAAAATGTTACCTAACCTACCAATAGTTGTCAGATGAAATTCCCAAATTACTATATTAGGGTTTAAAATACTTCGGCATATTCATTATGTGTGAAAACGTATGCCAAATGATTTTAGTACCTACATTTAATATTGGAGATTTTAAAATTAGGGTTTTTAATTTTTAGGCCATAATATACATTGTGCGAAAACATCGGATATGCGAAACAAAAAAGGTGCGCAAAAAGTTTAGGCCACTATGGTTTGGTCAAATGAAATTAGGACCATTGATTTTAGGCGATTCAAAGGGTCATATTCCATATACATAAAGTTCAAAGTCTTTTGAGGAAATTTGACAGTTTTCAGTAGTCTGATGTGTAGGCGTATGTACAATCTTTTATATTATTAAAGTTTGTAATTTTGTTTGTATGTTTGTCGAGGTCCTCGGGGATAATATCTGGAACTACTGGTCCGATTCCAAAAATTTCACAGACAGTTTATTACATTCCTTGCTGGTAACATTTTTTTTAATCCCGAGATACACGCTATTTGGCTGCTTTTTGGCGTACGCTGACCAAACGATACATTAAAATAAAAAAATTGATTTGATGATTATGATACGTGAAAATACGAAATCGAAGCTATATAAGCTGTTTATAGTGAATAGTGTTTGATAGTGATAGCTAGATACTTACCGTTTCGACGGAATGCTTGGCTTTCTTGTGCATATGCAACCCTAAGGGGCTGACGAAGGACTCCCCGCACAGCGCGCACATGTGCTCGCTGCGGTGCGTGCGCAAGTGCGTGTAGAACGTCGTCATGTGCCTGCGCAGATAGCAAACTATAGCCGCTAGCGTGACTACTGGTGATTGTTAAACTGGTGATTCCAGTTACATTAGTGGCACGTGAAGGGGAAGTAAAGTGGTTTTTTGGTAGGTAGGCCTCTCCTTCTCCCGACTCCTTGTCGAGGCTCCAAGGGCCAGGGCAGGGAGTCGGGAGTTGGATGGGAGAACCTCACATAACCATCTGCGTTAACCGGATGACGAAGTTTCCACTGTCAAAAAAAAAGAGGTAGCCAACGAGAGTGTGCATTAATCGATGGAGGATGTTTAGTAATAGGTGTATAATTCCGATTAACGATAAATAGCCATGCAATGGAACCCAGTTAAAATAACTCCGAGATAATATGCTAAACCAAATTTACCTAGATTTACTTAAGAGCGCGTTAACTATTGCGCCAGTACCGGTACTCTATTTTCTTCTCCTAAAATTATTTGTCCGAAATCGAAAAAAAAAATAGGGCGGAAGTATCGTATATAAAGGGTAGGTTAGGTTGAGCCAAGCGGTGAGACTGGTTTCACTGGGTTTTTAGTGGGTAAACCCCTCATACCATTAATTTCGAGGAGGGAGTAACCCATACATCCCGTCGTCGTTGGGCCGACCCTGGGACCCGCGATCAAATGCGTAACGCATTTTTTTTAAAAGTAATATAAAAAATAACATGCCAACAGCATGCCAACAGTAACAATAAAATTAAACAAAACAACTACAAGAAAAAAAATTTAAATACATACCTGAATTCCTTGTGACAGTGAGTGCATTTTCTGATGACACCATTATGGTACTCCTCGTGGAACAAAGCTGAACTCCTAAACAGATAAGACATTACACTTTAAAACGTTAATAATTATCATTATCATCGTAATCAGTAAGTTAATAAAAGGCCTCCATCATTGAAATCAAGTCATCACTACAATTGATGGGTGTTGGCTTAATCACCATGCTTGCTAAATGCGGGTTGGTGATCAGTCACAAACCCGGGCTATGCAACGATAAAAATAGATGAGGCTAAAAAGTCCGGTAACACTTAGAAGGCCATCTGTGGCCATCAGCAAACTCTCTCTAATAAAATAAACCAGAGAAAATGGAAATACGTTTCCAGTTTTTCAGGAACAATAAGCTCGTTTCTTGCACAGGTCCCTAAGCTAGACCGGTCAACTACGGTAGAAACACTGCCGCTGTAAGCTAGTTTTAAAAATTTGTAAGAGAAAAAGAAAGGTTAACTTACTCCAAGTTACAAACGAGGTTGCATCGGAGACATTCATACTTGATGAAGTGCTGTAGCATGTGTCTCTTCAAGGAGTGTGGCCATTTGAAGCGCATCTTACAGAAGCGACATTGTAAGGGGCCGGCTGCCTAATAACAATGTAAAGATTAAATAGATAGTAATTAAATGTAATATAGAAAATTATATAATTCTATATTTTTTTTACATATCCTACTTAATATTATAAACGCGAAAGTTTGTAAGTATGGATGGATGTTTGTTACTGTTTCACGTAAAAAATAATGAATGGATTTTAATGAAACTTTCCTCATATACAGACCATGACCCAAACCAGCATATAGGATACTTTTTTTTTTTTACTTATCCTAAATGATCCACACCCCTAATATTAATTTTGCATAAATGTTTAGGCAAAATGTTGTTTACTTTATCTTATCTTAGCATAACAATTAAAATCATATAATTTATGATCATCGGCGTACAAGTAAATACATCCGAATAATAGTTAAATATTGCTCTAATGAAGTTTACTGTTTGCGTTGGATGAAATAACTTTTGTATAAAAAATAACAATTAATAACAATTATAAAAATAAATCAAAATATATCAAAATATGCCAAAAGTAATTATGTCAAAGTATTATTACGCTATAATTTTTTAAACTGTCATGGTCACTTTCATTAAAGTAATTAATTATGGGATTATTACCATTTTCATTATGATGTATCTGATTAAAATTATTACAAACTCTTTATGCCAAAGTTATGCAAGTAAAAAGTATCCTCTGCAATACACCATAGATTTATTGTTCACAGACTCACCTCGCCATGTCTCAATGGAATATGCCTATCCAGCATGTTTTTCTTAGAGAATCCTCTAAAACAATCAGTGCACTTGAAAGCGGCTTTTAAATACCGTTTGTCCAATGCTCGAGCTTCAAATTCGGTAAGCGCGATTTCCTCACTCAGGTTGGTCTTCTTCCAATAGCCAGAATTCAAAAACGCTTGCCCCTTCAGGGCACCATCTCTGGCTGTGAATTTAGGTTTTTTTGTATCAGGCAGATTCATTTGTGGTGTCTTTTTAGATTTGACTTCAGTAATAAAAGCTCCTTTTTTTGTCAAACAAAGGTTTCTTTTAGATTTTAAGTTGGACTTTTTAGTACACACAGGTTCTTTTTTAGGCTGTTCAGTGTATTCAGGTTCGGTTGTATCCATATCAAAAGTCTCTTCAAATTCTGAATCTGAGATTTCCGAAGGAACAATCTTAGGAAGCCTTTTTTTTATTTCAACATTGGAGTTTTTAGTTTCTTTCTCAGGCTTTATGTTTCCAATAATTTTAACAACCTTAGTTTGTGGATCAGATTCTTCAGCAAATGGGTCGGTTTTAAGGTCTTCACACTTGACATCATCATCAGAACAGTTATCATCACTGTATTGATCTTCGTCATCATATTTTGCATTTGTTTTTACATTGCAAGTTTTAACATTCTCATTTCTAACAAGAATTTGTAATGAGTTACATTTAAATGTTCTATGGTTTTTTAAAAGGCAGTCATTAACAGCTTTGTAGGTAATCTAGAATCAAAATATAAATTCTAGGTTAATTTGAATGCTAATATTATAAGTATGAAGACTTGTTATTGTATAGCTACAGCTAGCTAGCTTGCTAGCTACAGTTTTAGGCTTTAGCCAGGCAGAGCAGGTTGTACTTTTTCATTGGTTTTCAATCTTATCAAGAGGTACAATTTAATGTTTTTTTATTTTTAAAATTTGTTTTAATCATGTCATGGTTGTCTTTTATATTTTGTGTGTTTATTTGTAATGGAAAGTGTCCTTCTATGATAGGGCATTTCCCAATATTTAGACACTGTGAATGAAAGGAAAAAAGAAATGCCCTTGCTTAGTTTCTTGCCTGTTCTTCTCAGAACAAGGTCTCTTGCCCTGTGTAGACTTACAAACCAATGGCAAAGTGACATTCATAAGAGCTATTTGTAGCCTAAGCTGAATAAATAATTTTCAAATTTCAATTTTGGACACTGCCTGGTTAATATATTAATACATATTAGATATTACTTATTATTATGCAAAAATAAGTTAATGATAATACATACAGCAGCTCCATTCCAAAGTATATCTCTGAGAGCTCTCTGACTGAAGTCTGATTTCTCTCTGAATTTGTAGAATTTATGCAACAACGCGGCACACTCGAAGCAAAAGTAACGAGGCAGAGCATCTTTGTTACCAATCTGAAATAGTGAAATAAGCCTGAGTGCAATAAAAGTTTTATAATTGTGCATATTGTTGAGTGGCAATACCTCATATCCAGTGATCAGAGTAGGTTGGACGATTTTACATACTTGCATCATAAATGTTCACAGAAATCATAATATTGATAAGTCATATTCAATATATTCAATAATACATGGATAAGTCATATTTACTTATACGCTAATTCTATAAATGTCTGACTAACCATTAGTACTATATTTTTGTAAATAGTTTTACATAAACATTTTTACAGTGTTCTTTGAAAGTAAAAATAGAAATAGAATGAAACAAACAGGTAAAAATCCACACTTCTCATCATATGTTTTTGTTTTGTTTATATAATTTTAATGCAAACTTTGTTGCGAAACAAATTACAAAAACACAAATGTTGAAAAAATTTCCACGAGCAGGATTTGAACCTGCACCCTTCTGACATACCGGGTCAGGTGCACTTCCAATTGAGCTATCGTGGTTCTAACCAGTCCGCCAAAATTATTCAACACAATAACTTTTTTTATTTGAAAGCCAAAGGCGCTAATTCAATGTCAACAACATTAACATGTAAACAGCTTAACAGGTTGACCACCGTCGGGCCCAGACACAATAGAAATTCAATTGTTTGTCGGTCAAATGGCGCTTAAGGTGCTAATGGATAATGCATAACTAGTCAAAAGTGTGTACATGTTAACGCTTCTACTGTTCAACCAATGGATGTAATATATTGTACCCATATATAGTGCATTATGTTACTTTTGACCGAAAATACTTGGCTCCACGATTTCGTGTTTTTAAGCATAATTATGTTGACAGATACTTACTGGGTGTCCATTAAATTTTTCATAAAAAATCTTGAGCTTAAACTTTTCAATATTGTACAACTTTGTGTCTCTCTGCAGGCAGATTCGACATACCTTGATGTCACACATTTTTACTTAATCAACATTATTTATAATATAATATCTTTGTAATTTATCTATTGGAATAACAAATTATTAATAAAAACAATAATTGCATTAGCTGAGGTTTTGTTCTATAATTCTAGTTTTAGCTCTATAATTGAGTAATAAGGTCACTTCCTAGTTTAAATAAATAGTAAGTACGTGGGTAAACTACGATGTTTTATTTCCAAGTTTCCTTTTCTTATTAAACAAACTGTGTGTGTAATGCTACTCTTTGGTGTAATGATTTCGGCCTCGTATTTTCAGCTAGTATATTAATCAACTTCAACTTCAAAAAGAAGTTTTTTTTTAAGTGTAGTTCGTTCCCTGAGAAACCGGCTAAGGTCATAAACCATGCTGCTATGTCATTAGTTTCTTAATTTCATTAGTTAGTTACTTCTTTGTTACTTCTCCTGTCTTGTTTCCTGTATGGTGATGATGATGAATGATAATAGAAATGAGAAGTGAGAAATTTAGACTCCCCCAACCCCAACCGGGACCCCCCCCCTTTCCTGGCGGGAAAGTGAAGAGTCATGTCTGCGGTTTTGTTTTATTTTCTAAAATTTGTGTTATGTCGAATATTAATGTGAAATAATGTTGGATTATTAACTGTTAAGTGTTCGTGAGTGTGCATGAGTGTTAGCAAATGAAACAAAACAGTGCAACGTTACTTTTCAAATTCTCACAAGAAGTCTCCGTGAGGACTTAGTAAAGCCCCACATCTTTACTGAGATACTCGAGGGGTTGGGGGGTATATCATTTCTCTCTTCTCATTTTTATTATCATTCATCATCATCAATATTGTTTATTTATGTATTACATAATAATATGAAGATAGAACAAATGAATAGGCTTGATGGATTTCATCCGGAGCCGTAAAACAAAAAACAAAAAAAAAAGATATATACCTACGTTCAAGAATTAGTCCGAGCAAATTTCAGATTCCTCATAGGACCCACGAATCACGATACAATATAGACTGAATTGCGAAATTCAACCTTATTGCACATGAGTCGTTATCATTAGGTACCTATCTAGAAAGTTACGATATTCTATAATGAACATCACGGCCTGCATGCATATGGCAGACCTAATAAAATTGATTAGTATATTTTTTGCTGCATTGTAATCTCTATCGAATTCACTGTTGCAGTTTTGGCAAACCCCCCAGCGTCAACGATGATTCATGTCAATTTTATTAAAAGTTCCATTCTTTTCGTCACAATTCGAACAAGCTTGAGATGTTTAATGTTCATTAAATAGTTCAACTGTAGTTTTACGTTGTCGTAACCGTTTTAGTAAAGAATCATGTTTGAATTTACGACTTGAAAATTGAGCATTATTGATAAAAGTAGATCCAGCTCCATACAACACTTTAACATTATCCCCACCTCCGTCGAAAACCTCTTTTATGATTTTCTCTTCTGGCGGTTCTTAGAAATTTATCAAATTTCAGTCGAGTCAATTTCCTAAATTACTCGTAAGGTTTTTGTCTCAAATCAAACCATTTTAATCTAAATTCCATGTATTCTCTTTGAAGTGATTTGTAGATTTTGCTGTTAAAATTAAAGAAAACCTTTTCAAACAAACAAACAGCCTTACAAACAGCCAACGGTACCCTGGAACCAGAATCTACAGCTATGATTTTAGCGAAATCAGACGTGCGTGAACGTTTAACAGGAGGTTCATCAGAGTTTTTCTTTTTCTTGACCTAAGCATTGACAGGCTTACTAACGCCGCCGCACTGTGGGCTGAAAATCGACTTTCACAGATTTAGGGATTTCAATTTGCAAGTGCCGGATTTTTTGCCGGATATTGCTTCTACTAGCTATTACTAACTTAAAGATAAAAAGTTGATTTGGTACTTCATCACACATACACCACCATCATTAAACAAGCAAAATAGTATGTAGTTAGGTATACAACGTGTAACAGAGAGGTGTGGTCAAAATGAAAAGATCCAAAGTGTATCCGATCTAGATCTTGAATGAAAAGTCACTTAGACGTTATTACTTTACTTTACAAATTAAAATGCAATTGTTAATTTAATATTTATATTAGTGACGTCATAACAAAATAAACAATTCCCATCACTAGTGTGAACTTTGTGTACTTACAATTCTCTTAACTTGCCTATGCGCGCCTGGTACACTGAGCGCAGAATAGTTAGGAACATAGCAACGCACCGTCTTCTGGTTCGCTAGGCACACGACGACGACGGAGACGGCGAGAACCGACAGCCGCTTGGCGGCTTGAACAACGCAAAACATAACCAATTTATGCTTCTCAATGAATTAAAAAGTTCAAAAAATACTAAAACTTTTATTACATTTTGTTATATAAAATAATTCACTGAGACACCGCAGGTTTTAATTTACAAAGTGCGAAAGGCGGCAACAATGCATTTTTACAAGCTTTTATTTAGTTTCACCTGTCCCGATGTTTGTGATCTTCCAAGTTAAATTTGATCCACTTCCCGGTTACCGATTGAGCTGAAATTTTGCATGCATGTATAAATCGGTTGACAATGCAAAATTATTATGACATGGAGCTGGAAGATGGCCATAGGAATTAGGTAATTAAACGACCCAACACCGTCGAGTTTGGGCTCGTATGATTTGTCTTGATGAGTACTTTGGTGCTAGATGGTAACCAGGGTCTGATAATGGAACTGGAAGATGGTTATAGGAACCCGGTAATTAATGACGAAACCCCATCGAGTTTGGGCTCGCATGATTCGTCTTGACGAGTACTTTGGTGCTAAATGGTAGCCAGGGTCTAATGATGGAGCTGGAAGAACTAGGGTCTTATCATGGTCCTTCGAGCCGGATAGAGGGCCCTAACTTGGGAGCCCTAACCTTGGGTCTTGGGTCTTTTCAATTATTAATGAAACACAGAGAAAGTTTTGAAATTTTTATTTTATAATAAGCATTACACCGATTACCTAAGTATATAATTAGTTTTAAATCTTAACTTTTTATTTAATAATAAATATTTACTACTAAATACGAAATGAGATTAAATACACTTTGATGATACATATCTCAAAAATGTACCTTAATATGAATGTTGTACTTTCAACAGAAAAAACAAAGTTATCAAAATGTTGTACAAAATTATTCTAAGTTCGAAACTAGTTACAAAAAAGACTTAATTTAAACACTATAAATAGTACACACGCCTGCACACCATTAACCAATTCAAAACTATCAAATTTCCTCAAAAGAGTTTTAACATTATATCAATGGCCTAAGGTTGAATATTTATTGAGGAAATTTGACAGTTTTGAATTGGTTAATGTGCTGCACATCAACCAATCCAAAACTGTCGAATTTCTTCAATTGCAGGCATCAGTACATTAATTTTCGAATCTAACATTCTTTTAACTGATATTTGCTTTGTTCTAATCAGAATGTTACAAGACGATTGCGCAATAAGTTGCTTCTCCCATTTAGGTATTCGGCACTCCTTTTTCCTTTTATTTGATGGCTTCGTGCGATTAGCACATTTAGCCAGTGTCAAAGTAATTTTTCTTACAAGTAATACATAAATCAATATTTCCTTCCAGTCATTATGATGATGATGAATGATAATAAAAATGAGAAGAGAGAAATGATATACCCCCCAACCCCTCGAGTATCTCAGTAAAGATGTGGGGCTTTACTAATTCCTCGGGCGGACTTCTTGAGAGAATTTGAAAAGTGAAGTTGCACTGTTTTGTTTCATTTGCCAACACTCATGCGCACTTACGAATACTTAACGGTTAATAATCCACCATTATTTCACATTAATATTCGATATAACACAAATTTTAGAAAATAAAACAAAACCGCAGACATGACTCTTCACCTTCCCGCCAAGAAGTCCTTTATCTTTAGTGATTGAAATAGGTAGACTATGTTACCTAAAAGCGACGGGACACTACATCGAGCTGTTAATACCATAGTGTAATAAAATAGTGTTCGGTTCAACACAGTTATCGTCGTCGCGACAAAAAAACATACATTTTAGTTGATATTATACGGATAGTCGCTAAGAAGCAGGTGGTATGTATTCAGTTGTTGCAAAAGACTAAAACCAGTTGCTAATGCTGACCCCTGTTTATGATTATTAAAGGGAAAAAAATGACGATCACTGGTTCCTGTCGAAGACTAGTGCGTCTACGCTATTTTCTCAAAATTATACAAAAGAAAGTTTTTTTTTTAAATTTATTTATTATTACACACACTTCCATCTATCATTAGAGTTTTTAACCTAATGCGATAGTGAAGGACTTAAAACAGAAATATTAACTAAGTATGGCATATAACAAAAAGTGCCATCTTTGTAAATTGTTCACATCGTTGGCAGTGAGGTTGAGAGTACGGAGGGGTTCCCTCTATCTGGCAGGATTTTGTTGTTCCGAATTTTATTTGGCATAATTTTCTTTAAACGAATGTTTAATGCATAAAAATCATTTAGTATAATTATTATTTGGTCGAATGTTTATATGTCCGAATTCCCAATGGCATACTTTTAAGATGACAAATTTTCACTAGGCATAATTTAATTTAGCAAAATTTCATTAGGCATACTATTTCTAATGAATTTTATGCCATCCGCTGATATGCATAATAATATTGTGACATAAAAATGTTTGCGATAAAGGGTAGATTCTGAAGATTGTGCTACATTAGTGACAGAAACGAATCGCTGCAAAACCGACTCCACGTAGTCTTGTCTGCCCTACCCCTAGAGTGTAATTCAAGCCCGCGTAGGCACGGAGAGGCGAGGCGGCCCGCGAGCTGAGGAGCGAGGCCAAAGCTGCGGTGGTGAGTGAGAACCATTTGCGACGATAAGCTCGCGTGGGACCGCCAGAGCACCGCAGCGCTGGAGCCGTAACAGAAACCTTGCTTGCTGCCTGTTGCTTGCATGCAACCATGTTTATTCTATGAATTTTTATAGATGAATCTTTTACTATACTTTCTTTATTATGGAAATGAAAAGTATGCTAAAAGAAGATTCTGAGTATTGACTTTCTGCGATATGATGGTTCTGCCTCTTAATATTATGGATATTAAATATATGCCTAAAGATGATTCTGAGTTATAAAATTATTAGTTTTGAATGTATGATTAATTAGTGTGTGCCAAATGATTTTCTGCCAAATGAAGTTGATGCTTTCAGCTATTATAAAATTATGACATAAAAAGTTCTGCGATAAAAGGTAGACCCAGTACGGAGTGCACGAGTCAGCGGCACCTCACAGAGAAGATTGACTCACCGAAAGTGTATAATTATAGTGTAAAATTTCAGTTTAACAATACGGAAGCCGGTAAAATTACTAAATAGTTAGTACACGAAATACTGGTATCAATTTCGGTGGTATTAACAGCTCGTTGCTGTGTCCCGTCGTGTAGTTTAAGTACCTAAATGCTACCTCTACCGATTACGATTACTAATCATCTTATACTAATAATAATATACTCGTATAGCAGAACCATAGACGAATGGAAGACTGATTGACCTCTTTAATTCAGTCTATGGTTTAATGTGAAACATCTTCAGCATGGACAAGTACAAATTGTTGAATTTCGTGTCACTGTGAAGCGCCTGGGTACACACGCCTGCACATCAACCTATCCAAAACTGTCAAATTTCTCTAATCGATATTGATCTTTATACCCAAACTCTGAGGTTCAAAATTGATTAAAGAAATTTGACATTTTGTGGTAGGTTGATCTGCTGCCGCCTGTACATACGAGTAATAGGGAGTTGACAACAACAATAATTTCCAGAACATTAAACGTATAAATGATACCACGTTCTGACAACATTAACCTATTTTATTTTATTTCACTTAAGCATTAATTCTTGAAACCGAAAAAGTTTTTAATAAACATTGACGGAGCACAAGAGTGACGTCACATTTTTCTATTCCCATACAATTTATATTTATAAAATCATTTTGACAGTTGCTAAGAGTTTCTCTATTGACTCACCAGTCAACTACTCAATAGTGTTAACTGATTTTGAACACCGGCAGAACATACAACATTGTATTTGTAATAGACAAATATTTTGAGGCAGAATTAAATCTTACATTTATTTTATTTATTTAAAAGATGCTACATAGAAAGTTTGAGTACTGGGAGTGCGATTTTTGAATCTCACCGCACCGGTGATATCGAAATTAAAAATGACATGAAATACACTACAAAATATAAAAATTTTGTTTTTTTTTTAAATTTGATTATTAATATTTAAATAAGAGTAAGAAGAAGCAATCATAATTATCATAGCGTGAGAATTTGTCACCCGTTCAAAAATCACGCCCCTATACATATTTAGAGACAGAATCTAATCTTAAATCTATTTTCTTCTTTTACATAATAATACTTACTTTAAATATTTATAATATTTTTTTATAAAATACAGTGAAAAAATTAAACGCCCACCCGACCCAGCTAGCGCTTACGTCAGCCTTCCCGGTAGCATAGCGGTCAGTGCAAGGCAGTGCGATTCCAGGCTGGGTCGGGTGGGCGTTTAATTTTTTCACTGTATTTTAGAAAATTTTTATAAATATTTAATTTAGCTTCAGTGTAGCAATTAGCACTTGAAAATAAAAAGTAAAAATACTCACTTTATTCATGTGTTCCACTAAGTATATACTGCTGTCATATTCGCTATTTCCTACCAGAGGTTATTGCGTTGAACTACGTATATATATTTTACTAACCAAACGCACAACAGTTACTATTTCATGAATGATTATTATTTATGTTTTAATATACACTGTGTCAGATGTGTGGTCATAATGAAAAGACCCAACCCAAAGTGTACCGGATCTAGATCTTTTTTTTTTTTTCATTTTAATATTTACGGGTTAGCACAGTGCCTTGATCTCACCTGATGTTAAGTGATGATAAGGCCAATGATGGAAGCGCACTCCACCCGGGATCCTCAACTAGTGAGGCACTGGCTACCTTATCTCTAGCTGCCGGAACACAACAATGCTACAAACATTGATGTTATGGCGACATATTTAGATAAGATGGCGGTAGCTAGCCAGGCGGACAAACAAGCCCTACCACCAACCAAACCGAGTACACAAACATGTACCCCCGCTGGGAATCGAACCCGGGACCTCTGGGTCTAAACCGGTGGTCTTAGCCACTAGACCACAGATGCGGTAATCTTGTATTATGTTGCTACTGTTACTAATTAATGTAAGAACACAGAGGTTACTAAACCATTAGGGCTGTGACATGTTAACTTTGATGTGTCGCGCCGCGTGACCTTCGACTGAACTGTACTTGATAAAGGACCTGGAACAATGATGAACAATTGATGAATCCCGAAAGTGGTCCTGTTTGCTCATATTTATACATTTAAATTTCGAATAACAAAATCTGAAAAAACATTGGATAACAACTTCAGCTTACTGTGAACCTTAAATCTCAAATATAAAGATTAAATTTAAAGTAGCAAACATTTGTACTTAATATTTAATGTCATCGCCACGGTAAGTTGTGGCTCCGTGGCCCCAGTCACCTACCGTTTTTCAAGCGCTCATCGGGAATCTAGTACAGTCGACCACATTGAATCATGACCCACCTTAAGGTAATTTTCCTACAGTCATTCTATATAAGTAGGTTGAAATTCGCTTAAACATACATTTGTTTACTAAGTAACGAACCTGTTGTCATTTTATTAGACACTGACAGATAACAATGCTATAATTGTTATTATATTCTGTCTTTCCCTCATCCTTCCATATTAACTTATTTATGTAAGTTTATTCAGTCAAATAATATAAGATTATAACGTAGATAGATTCTCAATTCACAAAGTTTATAAAAAGATATATCTTCTACCGGCCAATATTTGTAACTTCTACTGGCCATTTTCCAAATTATAACGTGTCTCGTTAATCACTCGACATTGGCGAAATTATTGGTGTTGGAAAAACACAACAGAAGCCATTAAAAAAAAAAATAGATCGGAATATTTGAGTATTGCACAAAAAAGTTTGTATGAAAATCGACGAGACCTTAAAGTAAGGGTTGCAACACACATATCCGGGATTCGGCACAGCCGGGCGGCGGCTAGTCTGTAACGGGCCCAGTTTGATAATATCTTCTAAATGTATCTAAATCGGATCCATTTTGTTTTTTTTTCATTATGACCACACCTATTTGATACACATTGTACAATTACATGTGTATATAAGTACAATTTGTTAATTGTTGTTATATAATTGAATTATCTGCATATACTGTGTCTAAGTACTACCTATACATCCGTTTGTTTGTCTGAAAGAGATCGATTTAAAGAGACATGACCGCCTGATTGTAACAATTTTTTTATCGAAGTGTTGGCAAATGACTTTACTCTACCTGATGTTAAGCAGTAGTGGAGCCGAAAGGCGTTCCAAGTTATTTTTTGAGGTGTTGCAAAGAGTATAATCAATCTATCTACTTTCAGTCAATCTTACACTTTATAACTTGCATGTTACGGTTTAATTTAAGAGTTGGAGTATGTGGAGTTGTCGAAGTAGTGTCGCCACACTCGGTACTCTTCTTTGCCGCCGAAAGGTCCGGTCTCAGTGTTTGGCTCCTCGATACGTTTCCTTCTATTTCTGAAACAAATTAACTACTATAGATATGTTGGCTAACTTTTTTCTATACTCATAGCTTGGTGCGATTTGCACATATAACTAATGTCAAAGTTAGGAAATGAAATTGTTAAATATTGTCTATCGATTACATAAGTGAAAATAAGCGACGATAAATTCTGAATGATGATTTTTATTCAGTCAATTCAGTTTTATTCGGACCCCGCTTGCATTGTCTTGAAACCATGGCAGAATCATCTCGGTAACCTGTTTTATAAATTATATCTAATATATAAAATTCTCGTGTCACAGTTTTCGTTACTCCTCCGAAACGGCTTGACCGATTTTGGTGAAATTTTTTGTGCTTATCCGGTATCTATGAGAATCGGCCAACATCTATTTTTCATCCCCCTAAATGTTAAGGGTGGTCCACCCCTAATTTTTTTTTGATTTTTGAAATTTTTCCAATACAAAATGATTTGTTTGTAGTGTTGTCATGGAAACTGTCAAAGCGGTACGAAGTCCGCCGGGGGCAGCTAGTATATTTATATGTTCTTAGAAGCATTTTATGTATTTGCAGTGTATGGAGAATTTTGTATATACTAGCTGACCCAGCGGACTTCGTATCGCTTTGACAGTTTCTATGTCAACAATACAATAAAATCGTTTCTATGATAACAAAACAAACAATTCGTATGTGTCACAGCTAGGAACATTTTGTATTGGAAAATTAAACAAAAATGTGGGGTGGACCACCCTTATCACTTAGGGGTATAAAAAATAGATTACGACCGATTGTCAGACCTACCGAATATACATATAAAAATTCATAAATATCGATCGAGTCCTTTCGGAGGAGTATGGCAAGTCGGATGAAATAATAATATGATTTGCCTCCCTGAACCTCTTTTAAGTTGTTTTAAAGGGTCATATTTTATGATATTCAGGTCACTGTTAAATTCTCGTGAATGTGCACAAGTGTGCTGAAATAAACTAAGACCAAGGATAAGTAGTAGGAAGAGGAGCTTAATGGAGCAGCAGCTAGCAGGTTTGATGATGAAGATGATGAAGGTTGTTTGGTAATACCTGTATAATCCCGAATATGGTAGATAGGGTACCGTGCATAGACTTCCGGAAAACTAAGTAAAATTGTAAAGTGACAACCCTAGCTCTAGCTGATATATTGTTCTCGGTCGTCAACTTGTCGTTCAGCTCCAGCCGTAGATGTGCAGAAATATAAAGAAACCTGTCATAGATTTCGAAATTCCTAAAAAATCTGTGGAACAAGCGCGAAGTTTTGCAGGCGACTCACTAGTATATATTAATAGCGTAAGCCGATTTTTGTCCCAGTGATTATGGGACGATAGCTGCACATAAAAAAATAGTTATTGTCTAATTTTGAAGAGCTCCAGCCGCAGATGTGCAGAAAAATAAGGAAACCTGTCATAGGTTTCGAAATTCCTAAACAATCTGTTGAATTAACTCGAAGTTTTGCGGGCGACCCACTAGTAGAGTTTTAATAGTTCAGCACTGATCAGTGCTCGCTGCAGATGAGATGGTAATAGGGGGCTATGTCCAGTAGTGGATTGATACGGGCTCACTATGATATGATGGTGGTGACGATGATGATGTACAGCTTACCTTTTAGGGTACGGTTGAAATCCGTCACTCTAAGACCCTTTCCGCCTTTAAGTCTAAACTGCACAGTCATCTATTGCATCAGTCACGTGCTAGTAACATGTTTTAGGTTTTTATTGTTGGTGTTATATGTATGTATGTATGTGTATTTATTATTTATATATTATATTTATATTTATATTTATATATTATTATTATGTATGTCTTTTTATGTACTGGTATACGAGTGTTTCTATTATATTCTACTGTATTTGCGCACTTCCTCTATCTCCCTCTTGGGATCCTAAACCAAAGGTTGTCTGGAAGAGATCGCTTAAAGCGATAAGACCGCCTTTGCCCATGCTAGCTTTAAGATTTTTTGTATGTACCTGTTTTTGGTTTTAATTTGTGTGAGCAATAAAGTATTTATCTATCTATCTATCTACGGTTGCTTGAGATGCACCGTCCTATGACGGTTGAGGTGGCTGCTTTACGCGAAACGTATGCCACAAATTATTATAAAGGCCGATGATGTTAAGACGGCAACCGCTGGGTAAGACGAGTTCTGTAATGGAATCGCGACTCAGCAAACCGAAACACAAAGTTCGATGAGAATAACCGAAGATCATGCTCAGTGGCACGCATTAGGGACTAATAAGGGCTTATGATGACGACGATGATGACGGTGATGATGCTCTTCTCAGCGCAAGGTCTCCCGCCTTGTGTAGACTTACGAACCGATGGCACAGTAAGTGCTATTTGCAGCCTAAACTGAGTAAATGATTTTGAATTTAAATTCTTTATTTTTTTTTGTTGAAAGGAGGCAAACGAGTAGGCGGGTCACCTAATGGAAAGTAATCACCGCCGCCCTGCGTTGCCTACCTTGAGGAGGGAGTAAGAATTGGGGGGGGGGAGGAGGGGTGAGAGATAGGCTGCCGGTACTTACACTCACCGGACGAAACACAACAGCAACGAGTGCCATATTGTTTCACGCCGATATTACTGATGGGACGATGATGATGTTGTGCTTACCTCTTGGGGTACGGTTGCTTGAGATGCACCGTCCTGTGATGGAGGCTGAGGCTACCGCTCTGCGCGAACCGTTTGCCGCAGATATTGCATGCGTGGTTCCGTTCCCCGGTGTGCGTCTAAAACGTAATAATGTATTTTCAGTGAGTTGAATTTGTGTTGCACGCTATTATGATGATAGCGAACTTACTTCAACAAAAATATATTTTTTTGGGAACTATGAAAGAACTGAAAATTTGATTGTGTACATTAAAAAAAATGTGTCAAAGTTATACTAATAATATTGGATAACAAGACTAATTAAAAAAATGTTAATGGTTTTTAAGGCAACCAGTTACTATGTAGCATTTTTAATTTCCGTAATTATGTTATAAAGAAAGAAAGAAAAAATAATTGAAGAAATTAAAATTATCCTAGTTGCCAATCAATAATTAAGATAATTTTAGAGGGACAGAGAGAAATCTTTATTAAAATAGTATATTATTACATACTATACAAGTAACATCGTGTTAATGTTAACAGCTTTTAACTTTTTGCTAAGTTAGACAAACTTCAGTAAAGTATGTAATCTCCGGTTGTTCAATAATTTGTAGAAACTTTATTGGTGTACGTAGTACGTACAGGGCTGTTAACTAAAGCTGGCATGTTCACAGTACTCACACTAATGCAAATTCACAATTTTTTTTTATTAACGGGTAAGCACAGTGCCTTGATTTCACCTGATGTTAAGTGATGATAAGGCCAATGATGGAAGCGCACTTCACCCGGCATCCTCAACTAGTGAGGTACTGGCTATCTTATCTCTAGCTGCCGGAACACAACAATGCTACAAACATTGATGTTATGGCGACATATTTAGATAAGATGGTGGTAGTTAGCCAGGCGGACAAACAAGCCCTACCACCAACCAAACCGAGTACAACAAACATGTACCCCCGCTGGGAATCGAACCCGGGACCTCTGGGTCTGAACCGGTGGTGTTAGCCACTAGACCACAGAGGCGGTTACTATATAGCATGTTTAGATCATTTTGGTTGAAAAAGCAAATTTATAAATTTTTTGTCTTCTTACTCTGATTTTATAAGCTTGTAAGTTTTAGGTTGAGTAAAGTTTGTCATGTTAATGTTTTGCCGGAACCAATTCTTTGAGAAGAAATTTTAATCTTACCTTAAAATAGGTAAACAAAGAGAACACAATAATATTTGTCGATTTAAACGTGGTTGACGCTAACGGACGAATGTCAACAAATACCACTCTGTATTTATAAACAGTAGCAAAAGCAAAACAATAACATCTTCCTTCATACTCATAAACTTTACCGAGCGCGAGAGAGACAGATAGACTTTTCATGATGCGTATGCAGTGCGACGTCACGCAGCGCGCTTATTCACATACACTACACAAGCGCAACGTGTAAACGTGCCAGCTTTAGTTAACAGACTTGTACGTATCCATACTTTGTGTACTAAAAATTTAAATGATTGTGCTGTATATTTCATAAATTGCAAATAAAATAAAAATTAAGTAAGCTCACAATTCTCGGCTGCATTAGCAGTCGTTAGCAACCACCGCACCGGGTGGTGGTTTATGTCCCGTTCTCCCTGTGGTGTTTCCATTAACAGGAAAGGCTCGTGCCCCAGCAGTGGGGACGTATAATGAGATGGTGATGATGCGATGATGATGAAGGTGAACAACTCACCACGATGTGGTTCCTCAACATGTTGTTGGTGGTGAAGGAGCGTCCACAAGTGTCGCAGGTAAACATCTTGCGGTGAGTGTGCTGGTTCAAATGGGCGGGCACACTGCTCGGCTGAGAGATAACGAACAGAGATCATTGTTATAGGTTTTACATACATACATATATCTTTATATATAGTACCTGGATGACCGAGCTTTGTTCGTTTTTTTATATAATGTTTTCTAAAAATGAAACCTAGCTAGATCGATTTATCGCCCCCAAAACCTACATACATACTAAAATTTCATGAAAATCGTTGGTCCAAGAAGCTGGTTCATGAAGAAGAAGAAGAAGAAGAAGAAGAAGAACAGCTAGTACATACATATATACGAACCATCATGTCCTTTTCCCAAATAGAGGTAGACAGAGTATCAAGGTCACCAATTTTGAGTAAGCTCGCAGTTAGTGACCTTGATGTCACATCTATATACATATAATGACTTGTCCTGACTGACTGACTCATCATCGCCGAGCCTAAACCGCTGAAGCTAGTTAGATAAAATTTGGACTGTAGGTTAATTGAGTGCCGTAACCTAAGAAAGGGTTTTACGGAAATCACACCCTTAGGGGGTCAAATAGGGGGTGAAAATTTGTATGAAAGTCCGTCAGCTTTGAAGTTAAATACTTCATGTATTTTGTAATTGGTATTTGGGTTCTTGAAAAGAATTAAAGAATGACTTGTCTCAGGAATTTTGTTTATTTTTCTTTAAATGAGTAAAAAAGAAAAAAAAATGTTTTTTAGTAATCCTTATTTTAAAAGTAATAACTATGAAAATGCATATTTTAATCGATCTTCAGATTTTTTAACAAAAATAAAGAATGACGTGTTTATGCATTTTTCGAAAAACCTCCCCTAAAGAGGTGAAATAGGGATGGAAAGTTTGTATGGAAATCTGACATTCCTTAGATTTCGGTATATGGCCAGGTTAGAAAAAGTTTCAGGATTTTTGGAAAACGATCCATTAAGTAGGGGATGGCAATTTGTACAGGAGGTTTCAGAACGGACCAAAATTAGTTATCTTTATCACGCGGTTTATTGTTACACTTTTAACTAATTCTAGCATGGATGGCCTTTTTAACGATACAAAATTAAAAACTTAATGTTGAAATGACGTGACATGTTTAGTTGTCTAACCCTTATGATACCCTTATGATATTTACCTTTAATGAGTTTGTCTTTTATTACGAACAAACACAAGTCATGTACCCCGCGTGAGCAAAGCCGCGAACAAAAAGCTAGTTTACCATAATCAAAGGAGAGCTCCGAGATGGAATAGATACCATCAGTGATAGGTTGCTAGCCGATATCTTGGAACCCTTGTCCCTTAATCGGCTCTTACGACATGCAATGGAAGTTAGGCAGCTCATAAATTGTTTTTACGTTCCAGACCAGTAGGTTTTTATATTATTTATTATATAATTTCGAAAACTTTGGGCTTTTTCAACTAAGACCTTGTCAGACGGCTGCCGCACGTTTGCCCTGCGTGCCATAATACTTTAACTGCATTGTTATACAGTGTTTAATTGGGACAGTATGAGGAAGTCTAAAAACATAAGAGATAAAACTGTTTTAGGAACCATCGAGTCCTTTTATGTGTAAACAATTTCGGCATAGCAAATTTTTTTGTCAAGTGTGAGTTGTGCATAAAAGTGACTCAAATTAATCAGTTTTTTTTTTAATGCGGATCGACTCTGTCTTATGTTAGGATTATTTCGCTGTATCGGAAGAAAAAACTCGGAGCAGCAGAAAGTTAGTAATTTTTTTAAATTATTTCTCATACAATTTGTACCTACTTAATAAAAGTAACGTATAGACCGAATTCGGGTTCGGTTTCAGCTCGAGGAATTTTTTTTTAATAATTTTTTTACATATTGTAATTTATTTGCAACAAAATTTGCGTTTTAAAATATTCATATTTAAGTTGTTGCTTACCGCTAAAGAAGTGCCACATATCTCGCAAATGACCCGGTCCTTGGGCGAGTAGAAAGGCTTTCTGGGATGTTCAGCGTGGTGGTGCTTCATACACGCCGACTGGGACTCAAAGTGTTTGTGGCACTGTACAGAAGGAGAAAAGATTATGACCACCGGTTTAGATCCAGATGTCCCGGGTTCGATTCCCAGCGGGGGATACATGTTTGTGTACTCGATTGGTCTTCTTTGTCCGCCTGGCTAGCTACCGCCATCGTATCTAAATATGGCTCGACTGGGACTCAAAGTGTTTGTGGCACTGTACAGAAGGAGAAAAGATTATGACCACCGGTTTAGATCCAGATGTCCCGGGTTCGATTCCCAGCGGGGGATACATGTTTGTGTACTCGATTGGTCTCCTTTGTCCGCCTGGCTAGCCACCGCCATCGTATCTAAATATGGCTAAGGCTAACTAAGGCTCTTTTCTTTTTCAGTAGCGTGCACTTACAGAGGCTCATGCCCAGCAGTGGACTAATATAGTTTGATGATAACGATGATGAAGGCAATTTATTTTAAGCCTTTGCAGCGTTTACTTTAAAAACTGTATTTCACAAACGTTATCGAAATATGTCGCCATAACATCAATGTTTGTAGCATTGTTGTTTTCCGGCAGCTAGAGATAAGATAGTCGGTGCCTCAGTAGTTGAGGATTCCGGGTGAAGTGCGCTTCCATTTTCGGCCTTATCATCACTTAACATCAGGTGAGATGAAGGTATCAAGTGCTTACCCGTAAGATTCAAATTTTTTAATTGTATTAAATACTTAGAATTACATAAGTAAATTATGAAATGAAATTAAATAAAACGCGTGTTTAGTGAGAAGCTCGGTGGCGCCCGGTCTGCGATTGCTAAAGTTTAAGCAACTTTCGCAAAGGCCGGTCACCGGATGGGTAACCAAAAATGTATCATCTCGAGCTCCCTCGTCGGTCCCGGCTGCATTAGCAGTGAAGTCGTCAACAACCACCGCCCGCACTGGGCCCGCGTGGTGATTAAGGCCGGGTTTCCACTGACGCGGAGCTGGACGGAGAGGAGCGGTGAAGAACGGTGAAAAGTGGTGAGTGTTTCCACTGAAGTGGAGCAGAGCGGAGTAGTGAAGCGGAGCGGAGTCTCATCCATTTTGATACGTATACACCTTATGACGTACCTAACGATGATAACTACTATGATGCACTGCGCGCGAGTCAAGCGGCGCGGCGTCATGCACCCGCTCCCGCACCCCGGTCCGCAGCTCGCCGCTCCGCTCTCCCGTTCGTCCACTACACAACCTCGCTGCCCTCCGCACCGCACCGCCCCGCTGTCCTACGCTCCGCATCGCCTCGCTGTATTCTTATTATGAATATCCGTTCAGCTCTGCTCCACTCCGCTCGTGTTGTTTCCATTGAAGCGGAGCGGAGATTTCGAGCATAGTGATTGGTCAATTCATGCACCGCTAAGCACCTCTCCGCCCAGCTCCGCGTCAGTGGAAACCCGGCCTTATGGCGCGTTCTCCCTGTGGTGTTTCCCTGTTTGTTCTTCGTGTACGGTGTCTTGGACCTATGCGATTATTATTAATGCAAATGGCTAGTTAGTTATAATTGTAGAACAAAATGAAGAAACATTCTGAAAGCTTCAAACAAAACATAGCCTTATTACATAGCAGGAAAGTTCAATGTAACACTTACATGTTGACAAGTGGTAGGTTTCTTTGCCACTTTAGCGGACGCTTTGTTCAGATTTCTCTTCCTCACTGCGGACAGTGTTTTCTCCACTCGCGTTTTTCTAGTAAAATTGTAAACTAGAATGAATATTTAAAAACTTAAGGCCAACATTAATATTAAATTAGAAAGGAATTTAAAAAAAATATGTTTAGCACATAACTTTGTTATATTTTTTATTTATTATTTGGGATAAGACTCGAATACAGTATTCAGGCTCTTACAAAAATTTTACTCATCGTTTTATTAAACTCTTTTTAAATTGTATATGAAAAGATTTATTATGTATCTGTTCACATTTGTTATTTAAACACATTATTTTATCTCGAGGTTTGGAATTTTTGGAAAGTTCAGTGGTCTCAGGAGAGACTGTGTGGTGGTCGCAAATTAATTTTGAGTTTAACATATTATTTTTTCTTTATAGGTATTATTATTATTATTATTCTATCAGCCATAACTGTCCCACTCCTGGGCAAAGGCCTCCCCACACTTTTTCGACGTCTTCCAGTACCTATAGCTGTATAATTACAAAGCCGGTCGTGGTGAATATCCTTGGGGGAGCCCTTAGTCCAGCAGTGGATGTCTTTTGGCTGAGATGATAATGATGATACATAATTAACATACTCATGTAAGTGACAATGATAGCATATAAATTGTCTGTGCGTGTCTTTGTACTCCTTCTAAACGGCGGGACCGATTTTGATGAAATTTTGTGTGTGTTCAAGTGGATTCGAGAATGGTATAGATTTACAATTGGACCCGGTAGGTGGCGCTGCAATAGGGGTCCATCATAGGGTACGGGTGTTTCCAAGCGGACGAAGTCGCGAGCAGGCCACTAGTATTACTGTATCAAGCTTGTTATTTCTAATAGTTAATTACTCTGAATAAAACCAATCTTTACTCACCTAGTGTACAACTCATCTTTGTTCTGGAATAGGTAAAATATGCTTTATTACTCAGTCAATACACATACATGTTGATTACACGCCATTGGCAGTAAGGGATATTAAGTTATCAGCCCATAGATATGTAATTTTTTAGATGCTCTACTTAAATAGATCCGAATACAAAGAGGACACAAAAAAAATTGGCCCTTTATGAGATTTATAAGATTTGCAGAGTTACTAGCTTTAATCAAGATCGAGATCCTTTTAAAATACTAGCGCCGAGGAGAGGGGGTTACAAGATACATACATAATTACATACATACTCATTAGTTGTCTGTTTTTTACTGTTGTTTGTCTACCCTCTTGTGGGTTATAGCAGGAAAACAGTGCTTTGCTTATAAACTTTAGTATTTTTGTGTATAAGCAAAATCAGCCACTGAACTATCGCCCTTTTGTGCTTCTGCAGAACACGTATCCTAATTTCTATTTGTTATTTTTGTTAAATATATCATATACATACAGGTTGACTTTTTCATCACCGTCCAAACCTTCTGAGATGACTCCCGTGATACAAACGAACAACTCTAACTTTTGGACCAACTCCCTAACTAGAAATTAAAACCGGCCAAGTGCGTGTCGGGCCACGCGCAGTGTAGGGTTCAGTAGCCCATCTCAATAATGCGGACTCTGAGAAGAGGGCTCTTATGAACATTTATTTAACGATGGCTCATATACTTAAATGTAGATACTACCGGTTTCACACACCTGACAACGTTATTTAAGTAGTTCCCAATGAGGAATTTGTACTGCGCCAAGTACATTTTATAAGTTGGTCAACGGTTACTCGTAAACTTGTAAAGCCTACTTAGCTGTGGTAGTTTTCCTTTTAACTTTGTCATATATACAACTACCATGAATTTTTTCACGTATCCTAAAACAACCACTTGGGGGGGAGGGCACTTGACTCTAACAAAATTTTGCACTTTAAGCCTAATAGTTCAGAAACGGATGCCTCAATCAAAACACTGTTTTCACAAACCTGCAATATTTTTGAAATTGCTATCCAACGTTCCCCTACACAATGGGGTAGACAAAAAAAAATTACATCTCCACTTCCCAACCTAAGCTAAAAAAAAAATTTTCAAAATTTTACTTCACCACTTTAGTCGCCGTGATTAATATGTATATCCATACCTAATTACAGCTTTCTAGTACTAAGAGTCTATGAGCTAGACTGGGGACAGACAGACGGACATGGCGAAACTATAAGGGTTCCTTGTTGACTACGGACCCTAAAAATCAGCTGTTCCATACATTTTGATCGAATGAATATTGATGTTTTGTATGGAACAGCTGAATTTTATTTTCTAGTTAGGGAGTTGGTCCAATAGTAAGAGTTGTTCGTTTGTATCACGGGAGTCATCTCAGACGGTTTGGACGGTGATAAAAAAGTCAATCTGTATACATTTATTTTGTTTTTGTTATGTGGACATCCACAGGTGGTACAGATAAAGTGTAAAAAAAAAGACAGCATAAAAATCACCAATTTTAAGCAAACTTGCCGTTGGTGACCCCAACGCCACAATTAGCATAATCAAAGTATGGTCCAAGTTGGAAAAGATAACATCAGTGATGGGTTGCAGCCGATCGCCTGATGGGCGAGCATCTTGGAACCCTTGCCCATTAGTCGGCTCTTACATACGACATGCACTGGAAGTTAGGCAGCTGATACATTATTTACACGTCCCAGAATAGCATGGGACTATAGCGATATACAGGATGTTTGGTAATATGTATATATTCCCGTAACGTACCCATGTAAACATATCTTTAAAATACTATGCCAACGTCAGAAAATGGAAATTGTAAAAAAAAAAAAATTCGACTTTCCGTACTAACTCGATCAGCTAATGGGTCATTTTATATGGAGTCGAAAATATTTTTTTACAATTTCCTTTTTTTTTAAATTTGGCATACTATTATATAGACATGTTAACATGGGTAGGTTTCGGGAATATATACATATTACCAAACAACCTGTATACAACGTGTTTATGATAGGCGTGGTTATAATGAAAAGACCTGAAGTGATCTGATCTAGATCAGAGAGTTACTTAGACATAATGATCAACTTTAATTTGACATGCAACTTTTAATTAAAAATTTCTATTGTGACGTCACATCGGAACACGTAGCAGCATTAATAGTGGTACAGAAACCTCTGTGTACATACATTTGTGACGCGCATGACGTCACTAAAATAAATATTCAATTAACAATTGCATGGCAATTTAAAGTTAGTATTTATGTCGAAGTAACTCTACGTACATAGATCTAGATACGATACACTTTGGGTCTTTTCATTATGACCACACCTATTTGATACACGTTGTATGAAGATATTAAAAGAGAAAGTATAGTCTTACATGTTCTTCTCCCACGTCTCTTATGTCAGTTTCTGTGTCTTCTTTCATTATTTCCTTCATAGCAGTTTCGTCCTCAAGAAGTTTGCTGAAACGAAAGTGTCATTTTGAATAAACATGAAAAATTTACTCAAAACAAGCACTAACTACAATATATTAAGATTATCTTGTGTGTGTTTTTTTTAAATAATTAATTGGTGTAAGTTTGATTGGTTGTCTTCAATGCCGTTTAGGCAAGGCTTCTTTGCACTTCATTGTATTGAGACTTGTTTGAGTTTCTTTGTAATATTTAGTTGGCGTAAGTGTTAAAGCTAAATAAATGGAAAAAAAACATTTGTATGAGATGATCGGATAGGTGAGTAAATTGTATAATCTCGTGCTTCGGAAGGCACGTATAGCCGATTAGCAGCCTTAACAGCCACCGCACCACACTGGGCCCGCGTGGTGGTTTACGTCCCGTCCTCCCTGTGGTGTTTCCATCCATAGGGAAGGCTCGTGCCCCAGAAGTAGGGACACAAAACGAGCTGATAATGATGAAATTTTTATATATATTTTTAGATATATCTCAGTCTTGCAGGATGCCAGAATTGCTTAAAGGTTTCCTTAAAATCTTCCTCTACAACCTTGTTTTAAATAATAAAATTAATTTATTTGTTTATTTTAATTTGTAACATAAAGCACCTTTTTATAGTCTTACTGCTGTACTCAGAGACGTCAATTAAGTTTAATGACAATTAAATGTCTTTCCTTCTCTATTTAGCACTATACATAAGAAAGTGACAGCAAGAGACTTAATTGTCATTAAATCTTAATTGACGTCTCTGAGTACGGCAGTAAGTGCCTTACAAATAAACAATGAATAAGGTCCGAATAGTTATTCCTTGTTTTGTTTCTGTCATTTAAACGCCATTTCAAATTAGAGTAAAAGAGACAAAACACGGAATAACTATTCGGACCTTATTCTTTGTTTATTTGTTAGGCACTATATTTAAGTTAGGATATGTGCACTCATTTTTGGTTGCAGTTTATCAAAATACTTTATATATTATAATTTTAAGGATGGCTGCCTGCAGCGGTTCTCTCGTGTCATTTCTGAACACTTCGTTGTTCGTCTTCGAATTTTAGTGCTGTTTTAGTAGAAAAATAAACTAAAGAAAAATATACCCTATTCACGTTTTAGCTATCATCTGTGCTGTACCATAAATAAAGTTACGCTACAAGGCTAGGTCCAGGGCGACAAAGCGTGCTTACTTAGGGTCCCCAGGGGGCGACGACCAGTTGGACGCCCCAAGTACCGCTGGATGGACGAAGTCGCCAAGGACCTACATGAGCTCCTGGAAACCAGCGACTGGCAAGAGATCGCGCAAAACAGGGAGCAGTAGCGTCACCTTTTGTCGGTGGCCAAGACTCACTTTGGGTCGCTGAGCCATCGGAGTAAGTAAGTACAAGGCAATAAGAATAAACTTGCCGTCCTAACTGGCTTCATAAAACTGGTGGCTCGTACTTGGGTAAATGTATAACTTTTTATAAAAAAACTTCCACAAAATGTTGTTGAAATGGCGTTACATAAATTTAAAGCACATGTCAAAAAGACTAATGAGTAAATGTTATGGAAGATTATGTTAATGACAAAAATGTATGGATATAGTTGTACATACACAACAGTGCAAATTAATGTTATGAATCACATTAATATTATAAATGCGAAAGTTGTGTATAATTGTTGCTTCTTCACGCTGCAACGGATGGATGGATTTGGATGAAATACGACATACAGATAATTTATAACCTGGATTAACACATAGGACAGTTTTTATCCCGATATTCCCACGGGAATGAAACTTACTTACTTATTTGATTCCACAATTTACTTTAGGTCTTGGATTTGATGTTGGGAATTTATTTGTTTTGTTGTCATATAAACTGTCAAAGCGGTACGGAGTCCGCCGGGACAGCTAATGTGATATAATTCTTGGCTTTATTTTAATAAACTTGTATTGTAACACTACCGGAGAAAGAAACAGCCCTTGCCGAGTTTCTTGCGGCTTCTTCTCGGTACAAGGTCCCCACCGTAGGGTTTACGAAGTCATGGCATTGAATTGACGTTCAAAAAACACTTTGTAAAATATGATTAAAAATAAAAATATTTTGAATTTTGAATCTTGGCTAGGTCACAAACAACTTACTCTTCGGTGTGCATAGCGGAGTGCAGAAGGTGCCTGTCGTACGCCTCAGTCGTATCAAACTTGATCTTGCATACGTCGCAGTAGGTGTTGCCCTCGACATCTACCAAGTTCTGGGGACGCACCATGATGATCTTATTCCGTTGTATCAAACTTGATACATAGATTGAACTTTTGACAATTGTTAATAGCAACACTGTCAAATGTTAAACTCTCTGGTAGTACACATAAACATGTTATTGGAGTTATTAAAGTGGAGGATTGCATATTACAATTTTGTATGTTAACTTGTAAATATAATTACAAAAACACAAATGTTGAAAAAATTTCCACGAGCAGGATTTGAACCTGCACCCTTCTGACATACCGGGTCAGGTGCTCTCCCAATTGAGCTATCGTGGTTCTAACCAGCCCGCCGAAATTTTTTCAACATTTGTGTTTTGTAATTTGTTTCGAAACAAAATTTGCGTTAAAATTATATAAACAAAACAAAAAATTTTTGTAAAATTAAACCTTTTTCTATGTTTTGATTTGATATCAAAATAGAAATGGAAATTCTTTATTGTATAACTGTATATCCATTTGGAACGCACATTGTTTTGTGAGTAAATACCTATTTATCAGCATGGTTTTCGTTTAAATTATAAGGCTTTTTGTATATGCCATACTTACAAACATTTCTTGAATATGTTATCTTCCAACTTTTCTTGCCATGTTTAATGACATTTTTAGTATCCGATGTTAATTCCGTTAATAATTAGTAAGTATAATATAGTGACCATGACAGTTTAAATGTTACAAACATGTTAACTTGTCAGACATGTTCAGCCCCCCGACCGCCTAACTCTATCGCCATCGCTCTCGCCAGCGCACTCTATAGTTTATGGCGTCATCTTGTCATTTCAAATGCGATATGAAAGCAATATCGAAAGCTAAGGCCTATAGCTTTCGATAATGCTTTTATATCGCTATCTGTGATATCTATCACTAGTACTCAATTTGAATTTATGATGATTTCAAATTATTCAAAGTTTATATTATATTAGATAGCGGCCCGTCCCTGCTTGAGTACTAGTGATAGATATCACCAGTACTCAATTTGAACTCAATCTATCAGTCATCAGTACTCACAGCGTCGTTGATATGCTTGACCTTTTGATGCAGGTACAGGCCCAGTTCGCTGACGAAGGACTCCCCACAGCGCGCGCACATGTGCTTGCTGCGGTGCGTGCGCAGGTGCGTGTAGAACGTCGACATGTGCCTGCGCAACCAAATCCAAAATTTACAAAACAATACGTAAATGTGTTGCTTAACATTTAAACAAGCTTCGTGCAGTCAGCTCATTTAGACAGTGTCAAAGTAATATTTCTTACAATTTATATAAAAAAAAACATTATTCTGATGATAATTAATGATAATAGAAATTAGTAGTGATAAATGATCTCCAACCCCCTTGTGTATCAGTAAATTGTAGTTTTACTGGGTCTAACGCGGACATCTTGAAAGAATTTGAAAAGTAACGTTGCGCTGTTTTGTTTCATTTGCCAACACTCATGCACGTTCACGAACCCTTAACGGTCAATAATCGACCATTATTTCACAAAACAGCATACATGACTCTTCACTTTCCCGACAAGAAGTCCACAAAACAATTATAAGATACGTAGATGCTATGAAATTTCTTAAATTCATGTCTGGAGCTGCGCCTCCCACTCTTATTGTTTCCACAGAATATCAGCGCCTTGGCACGTCAATGTCATGGCATAAGCTGAGCGGTGACCATTTCGGTTGCCATTTATAGATTTATAAAGTGTCCATTATGTTCAGTTGTCATAGATGCTCCGAATAAATATTTTTCATTTCATTTCATTATGTACAAACATTGTGTCGTCAATAAATAATTTTTTATTGTTATTCTTTTTCATATACATACAAAACAACCGCATAAAATGTTGGTTCGAATTTCATACGCAACGGCATTAAAAATGTATTGTTAATTTCAACTAATATTTTTTTTTTTTTTAAATTGACTGTATTGTTTTTCTTTTGTGTGCATTTAAAGTTTATTATTAATATTTTGAAAGCGTAATTAAACCAATAAGAACGAAAAAGGCAGCTTTGTGTTTGTTATTTTGCGTTTTTAGTATAACTAGATCTAAATATGGGATATTGTAACCGCAATCTCTTTCTTTAAGCTACTGAGGCCAAAATAATAAATTTGCTTTCTTTCATTCAGAGCGTCTTCGGAGCGCTAGTAGTAGCTTATGCGATCTGGGTATGTATCAACTCAAAGCAGTCGTTTTTATACTTGTTTAATTTTTAAAGAGTTACGTTAGAAAATTTGGACACTCAGGCACATCAGCGACTTACTTGAATTCTTTGTCGCAATGTGGACATTTTCTAATGACACCATTGTGATACTCCTCATGGAATAACGCGGATTTACTGAAACAAGGAAAAAATTACATATAATCATTTACCTTTTTAATTTAAAACAATATTTAAAATAAATAGAGATTTTTGGAAATGAGGAACTTTTTCCAGCAGTGGGACATTAAAGGATTAAATAAAACTTATTAAGGCAGTGTTTTTCCCTTTTTTTTCAATAAATTATAAATATCAAAGTAATAAAAATTAAATACCTAGTTTTTTTGACTCAAAAATTTATGTTAACACTAGCTGACCGGCGGACTTCGTACCGCTTTGACAGTTTCCATGACAACAAAACAAATAAAACGTTGACAGTCTCCATGACAACAAAACAAACAAATCATTCGTCCGCTTAAGAACACCCGTATCCCATGCTGGACCCCTATATAGAAGCGCCACCTACCGGGTCCAATTGTAAATCTAAACCATTCTCGAAACCACTTGAACACACACAGAACATTTCATCCAAATACACACCATACACACACGCACAGAAGATTTATATATATAAAGATTATTAATATTAAGTACATGTCAACTAAATGGAAAATAAAAAAAACTACTCACTCTATATTACAGACTAAATTGCACCGCAGACATTCGAACTTGTTATAATGTAGACGCATGTGCTTATTCAAGAAGAATGCTGTCCTGAAGCGGCACTTGCAGAAACGGCACATCAAAGTGCCCAGCGCCTGTTGATTAAAAAGATACACATCGATATAGACATACACATTTATTTGAACCTTCGACAGACCATTACATTACAGGCAGGCATTATTTCCCGCACACCTATTTTGACCGTAACATCAATTAAATTATATTATTAAATGGATGTTATGTAAACGGTTAGCAAAGTATTCGTATTTTTGTTAGCAAAAAAACGCTAGTTGGGCAGCAACTTATGGTCAGCAAATATTTCTAAATAAGTCTGCAACTTATATCATTCTGATCAGCAGTCATATGCCGCTCCCCTTTTCTGTGACTGGCCCTCGCTACGCTGCGCTTCGCTCGGGAAAAAAAAAATGAATTTCTATTGTGTCTGGGCCCGGTGGCGGTCAACCTGTTAACCTAACCAACAGTAAGGATTTCTTATGCTGACCGATTGTATAATTCTGCTGACCAAATATTTATTTTGTAATACAAATAAATTATTTCCCATATTAAATTAAGTAAGTAACGCATCAATTGATGTGTTACTTACTCAGTCGGTCTTACAACGGTCGGTCACAGGTCAACTTTTATATGAGAGATTTTCATTTTCAGCTTTTATAGATTGTATCATCAATTCATTATGCTATTGGTGTACCTTATTAATTTATAAAAAAATATTGTCTTGGATTTTTTCCAATGGGGTAGTTGACTAGTTAGATAAACTTTTTAGCAACTTTTAAAACGATTTTTCAAATACTTATTTTTATTTATTTTATTAGGTCCGCCAACATTTTTTACACAAAAACAAACAATACATTTCCATAAATAAAAATAGGCACAGTGAAAAAACAATTACAGGCCAACACAGCATGAATAGAAATTGTATGGGAAAACAAAATGGAAAAACTACATAATAGAAATTGTATGAAAATGGCAGACTATGAGACGTCACAATTTCTGTAACTTTTAGGTTACAGAAATTCATGTTAAAGTCAACTCAAAAATAGATAAATGTTGTAAAGAACTATTACGTGATTTCATTTATATATTTAATGTGCTGGAATTAATTATTGATGTTGTCAACATCTCTTTTGTGTTACAGACAAGGGAAGTGCTTGGCCTTCATGTCACCGAAGGCTTAAGCTGGTAGCCCACTTCACTTGGCATACTCGACCAGACACCACAGTGTGCTATAGAACCAATTTTTGTGACACCTACTTTTTATCATCAAAGCCGATAGAGTTAATTTAGAATAGAACATTCTAAAGTCTCGTGTGTCAAATGTTCATAGGGAAAATTAAAAAATAAACCTATATTTATGTCTTGTTAAAGTTAAAAAATGGACCTAGAAAGCTAGAAAGTAGACGACTGGCAGGAGCAGGGCTTGTAACCGGTACCAAAAATACAGGTATCATATCGGTTAATACCTGTATTTTCTATTTCGGTTCCTGGATACCGATCTTCAATGAGTACCGTACCGTATTGTACCTCAAAAATACCGGTACCTACCTGCGACATTGCCAGTCTCTTTATCACGTGATATGCAGAGCACTGCGTCCGTGCGCAATGAACATAAACAGGCAAACTAACAAAGCGAGAGTGCAATGCGTGCAGTTACCCAATCCAATCGCCACTCATTTATCTACTAATAATGCACTTATAAATTTGGTTACCTGGTATACCGATACCAGGTAACCAGGTACTAATACCGATTAGTACCGGTATTAGTACCTGTATTATGGTGTATAATAACCAGAGATAGGATAATCGGATGCATATTTGCCTAAAGTTGAGGTGTTGTCATAACATGGAAAGCACTTTCGTATCGAAAAAATCCCATGATTCCGGGATTGACAAATTTAGTTTTTTATTATAGAATCAAATCGGGTGTAGCTATATTTACTTATTTTAAGGTGCTAATATGGAGTGCACTTTTGTATCAAAAGAATTTGGGGGTTTTGGATTCGATAAATTCAATGTTTTTATAACAGAAATAACGATTGCCTCATATTTTTTCTTCAATTTTCAAAAGATTTTTATCAAACTAATAATAACACGAATTACAAAGAAAAACTAATTAAATCTCTAAAAACTAATAACTTACTCACATTATCGCATGTGACGAATAAGTTGAAAGTTTAGGATACAAAATATCTATGTAATTTCACTGCCTCCTACAACGGTGGCGGGTGTTAAACAACTTAACTAATTTCAGTGGCTGTCAGCTGTCAATAAGGCTATCTCTTGTTTTTCTGTTTGTGGTATACTATAAAAAGAAATAGACGGCTCATGCAAAACGTTGTTAGATGTCCACAGCACGGCTTGTACAGACCAACACAAACTTACAGAACAAGCGCGCGTAACTCTATCTTTTTCTTGTTTGTTGTTGTTGAGAAAAAAATACTTGAGTCAAGTTTATGAAGACAAATTAAAAAGAATTCGTAGTGACGTACAAAACAATAAACTGTGGGTATCACTAGACGAAACCACTGATTTTCTGGGCCGATATGTGGTACATTTTTTAGTAAAACCGTTAAGGGAAAACATATCTGGGCTAATTTACATACTATGTTGAAAAACGTTAGATGTGGTTAACGGTCATTCTGTGTCTGAATTTGTAATTCAATGTTTAAAAGACTTATGGGGAGATGAATTCGACAGTAAAGTGCAGGATGTCTCAATGTTATGTACCGATAGCGTAGCGTGTTTGTTACTGGCTGGAAGAATACTAAAAAATACATTTCCCAATTTGAAACATTTTACGTGTTTAGCGCACGCCCTACACAGATTAGCCGAGACAATACGTTTAAGCTACGATGATGTAGACACTTTAATTAAAAATGTAAAGAAAATATTTTAAAATCTCCAAACAGAGTACGAATTTTTAAGGAGTTATAACCAAATTTACACTTACCTCGACACTCGACCTAGACTTACACTTATTTCGAATACATATAGAATTTTACAAATCGGTCCACAAATGACGGAGAAATCGCCGGACATACATAAAAAAAAATACATCCAATCGAATATATTACCTCCTTTTTTTTGAAGTCGGTAAAAAAAATGCCACTTGCTTAAGACGTTATTTGTCACCATAATATCGACTAGATTCACTAATTCACTAATTCACTAATTTTCCAGAATCTCGGGATTCATATTTAAAAAAAAATATTTTGTAAGAAGCCGCTTCCATAATATTGTAGCCAAAAATGAACTTTAGGTGAATATGCATCCGAATATCCGATCTCTAATAATAACTCATTGGTTAACCTGTATTAGTAATACCGGTATCAAATTGTTACAGGTACTTTATTAAAGTCAAAGATACCGGTTATTGAATATACCGGTATTCCAATCCCTAGGCAGTTTAGAACTGAGACCAGTGGCGCCAACTTGTATCAGAGGCAAAAGCTCACATGGGGCTACAGTGAGCGCCAGGATAGTAAGTAAATAAAGTAATATAAAAAATCTACACTAAAAACTTAAAGTTATACAAATTAATGACAAACATACATTGAAGAACCTTACAAACTTCATATTTCAGAGCAAGTCTCGTTATTTGCTAAAAATCTGGAGATTGATAAATAAATTATTAAGTCTATTGATGTTTGCGATAAAAAGCAGGTGTAACAAGAATAAAAACTCATTAGACACTAAAGAACTGGCTAAAATACAGAATTTTAGTAAAAGAACAACCAAACAACTTACTTCTCCATGCTTTAATGGTATATGCCGGTCCAACATACTCTTCTGTGAGAATCCTCTGAAGCAGTCAGTGCACTTATAAGCTGCTCTTAGATACTTTTTGTCATGTGCTCTAGCTTGAAACTCTGCCATAGCTTCTTCATCAGTGAGAAAAGATTTTTTCCAAAACCCTGACTCCAAAAATTTGAGGACCTTTGGTTGTCCCCCTTGCGCTTTGGTGAATTCAACATTTTTTCTCTCTATAGCTATATCAGCTTTCTTTTTGTTTGCTAAAATTTCATCATCAGAATCTGTGTCTGCTTTTTTCTTTCTAACGGCTCTCCTTTTTCGAGTAGGTTTTGCTTTAGACTGTTTTGCATTTATTGGTGCCTTTCTTCGTGGTGTTCTTTTTGCAGGTTCCTTTATTTTCGGAACTTCAGGGACCACAGTTTTTTCATTAACGGAATGAAATACTTTAACATTGTTATGTTCATCCATATCTACCAATTCTGGTTCTGGCTCAACTGGTTTTACTTTCTCCAATTTTTCATTGACATTCTCAGTATCGGATAATGAGACGTCTACATAATCAGGGTCCATGCCGTCATCAATGCCATTACAAAGTTTCTCTTCTTCTTCTTCTTCTTCACCATGTATGACAATGAAGGTATTTACTCGTTGGCTAACTGTCAGGACTTCTAGAGTACCAATCTCTAAGGTTGGGATCTTTTTTGTTTTTATACTGTTGATAGAAGACTGGGTGATCTATAACAAAAAAAATGCATCATCATCGTCATTCAAATGTTTGATGATTGCTATCTTTGGGAATCTCTAGCTATGCCTAAATATCACTGACATCGGGGACCAACAGCTTGTCGCCACTGCTGGGTTGTAACCCAGCTTTCCCTATGGATCCCTATGGTTACCCAACAAGCTTGCCCAGTGCAGATTGGTAGTTCATAACAACTGCTGATACAACCGGGACTAACGGCTTTGCAATATGTGGTTACATCAAGACAACAGGTAGCTATTTCATTCTTTTTTTTCAAATCAATGGATACAATTTATATAAATATTATTGTAACTATATGTTTCTAACCTTTCCCTTCCAGAGCAGGTTTGTTAGCGTGTTATGGCTGTAGTAGCATTTCTCCTTGAACAAGTGGAACTTGCGTAAAATAGCAGCACACTCATAGCAAGCGTATTGTGGTAATCCATCTTCTTTACTAACCTGTGACATATGATTAGTTTATAAAAAACACTTAAAGCTTTTGCAGTATAAAAAATTGTTTGTGAAGAATGTAGCCTACTAAGGTCTAGAAACAAAATATTATGTATATGACTGTAAATTTATCTAGTTCACACACACAAGATAAACAGTTACTTGAATTGATGTTGGCATCAAGTGTTAAATGATCATTATTCAAAAATCTCCTTATTGCATTAAAGCTGTTAAAGTGGAAATGAACTATTCCGGTTTATAAGATCTAATTACATCAGTAGTATAATCAAGGAGAATTGAAATGTATATTATATTCTTAACAAACTGTTGACACTATTAAAAATAAAACTCATAAATTTTCTTTGTTATTCAGTTTTATGAATGGGTTCATGGGTCGTAACGTTTTATAGTGAAATATGAATTAGATTAAAGGATTAATTAATTTATTATAATGATAATACTAATATTATATGTACTGAAAGTAATTAACAAATTTGTTTAAAACCTACTGGTAAAGCCATGATTTCTTCGTAGTAATTCTCAAGGTAATACTTGTCCAATTTGTAAAGCTTTAAACCGTTTCGCAGACATATTCTGCAAACTTGTAGATCGAACATTTTTATACAACAAAACACAGTAAAACTGTGCACATTTGTAATTTAAAAACAATACAAGAAATTGTTAGAGAACCATTTTGATTCTAAAAAAATGACATTTGACTGATTTGTGTAAATGTCAAAAACAGACAACTGTCAATAAATTGCAGCTTGCAGTTCAGTTTAGAAACCGATCAGGGTGCATATATTTGTTCTGTGGGATGCATGCTATTTTTTACTAGCATGCATTTTAACGCATCGCATTGAGTTAGATGATAGTTCCCGAAACTTTCCAAAACATTAGAGAGTTATGCTTGGGGTTTTTTGTCAGAAGTCAGAATCAAAAATGAGGAGATCAGCAAGAGAACAAATGTTACGGACATAGCCTAACTAAAGAGTTGCTAAGCTTAAGTGGCAGAAGGCAGGGCCCAATAGCTCGCAGCGCAAGGCTTATGGCTACTGGCTGAGGCGGAACAGTTCTCGAGTGGTGACCGCGTACTAGTGGGCAGGCTTCCAACCAGGTGAACTGATGATTTGGTCGCGATTAGTCACAGATGCGAGTAGCATAAAACTTTCCTTGACTCTTAGGGGATGCCTTTGTCCCGTAGTTTAAGACCTCTGGCTGAGATGATGATGATGAGATGTTTGGTGATCTCTACGTCACAGATGTATACAGAATGTTCCAAAACATCCGGAAGTTTTAAAGTTTTCAAAAAAGTTTCTTAAAAAAATCAAAAGTTCCTAGCATTTTTCAGCTGTAAGTGCTGTACTTAACTGCAATCGCAATCTCAATCATAAAAACCGGCCAAGTGCAAGTCGGACTCGCGTATGAAGGGTTCCGTACCATTATCTATAAAAACGGCAAAAAAATCATGTCTGTTGTATGTTGTATGGGAGCCCTCTTAAATATTTACTTTATTCAGTTTTTTAGTATTTGTTATTAATGTTATTATAGCGGCAGCAGAAATACATCATCTGTGAATTTCAACTGTCTAACTATCACGGTTCATTAGATACAGCCTGGTAACAGACGGACCCTTTGGGTACGGAACCCAAAAATAAGGCTTTCAAATGTTTCCAAAGAAAGCAAAATACTAATTGCTGAAATAATAAAGTTTATACATATTTTAACACATGGATATATTGACATCTTAACATTGTTTTAGCGTGGTAATTAAACCTCAAAAAAAGAAATATGGGAACGTAGCATCAAGTTTCCTACCCTACCTCGGAGGTTTCTGTGTGTCTGTCTGCCACAGATACCTACATAACTACCTACTTTCTTTGTCAAATTGTCAATATATAGCGTTTCGTTTGACAGATCAATTTAGCGAAAATTGATCTCATCCCAAACAATTCATGAATGAAAAAATCTTTTTTCGATTTCAGAGCACTATTTTGCGAAGTGATGTGCGACCTTAAAGTGTGTAGAATTTGTCTCCAGACAAATAAGAATGTTAAATATTACAAGTTCGACGAGTTTTACTTGAAGTGTTACTACGAGGAAATTACAACTGTGCCAGTCAGTATAACACCTATTATTGCTTTTTATTTACCATGCATTATTTATTCCTATCGATACTTTAGGTATAGTACTTATCCGACTATTTATAAATTATAATCCAATGGTTGCAGGGGTATATATAAAGAGCCAGTTATGTAGTCTTTTGCTTTATTTCAAGGACATGGCTGAATTTAACTACTGTGTATTTGTTTTCTAAAGTTTACGCGAACACTACACATTGAAATGAAACAACTTTTACGGATCTACTCGCGTTTATTTTACACATTAGTTTTAATTAATGTTTATCCTGACGTTTCGAACCTTTGCAGGGTCCGTGGTCACAGGGAGACTGAGGTGTTGGTCGTCTCATAATTAGTTAGTAGCTTGTATACCCTCATTTAAATTAATCAGGTGCATTCCGTTTTACGCAGAAAGAGCTTACAGTATCTTTTGGTCTGGCAGTATGGTGTTGGGGCTGGGATTTAATATTCTGTATGATGGGATCCCAGGCTGGTGGTAGATTCCAACCATCTTCTCTATTAAAATTAGGATGTTTTTTAATTTCAATAGCCTCGCGTATCATCCTAGGGATGAATCGTTGTTCTCTGGCGAGTATTTGTGGTTTATCAAATCTGATGTAATGGTTAGGCCCCTCAAGAGAATGTTCGCATACCGCAGACTTATTTTCGCGCCTATGCTTGACGTCGGCTATATGTTCTTTACCTCATACCTCAGTCTCCCTGTGACCACGGACCCTGCAAAGGGTTCGAAACGTCAGGATAAACATTAATGAAAACTAATGTGTAAAATAAACACGAGTAGATCCGTAAAAGTTGTTTCATTTCAATTTTACTGTGTATTTATTTTGTTGTTAGAACTTTTTTGGATTAAAATGAAGTTAAAAGTTTTAAATAGGGTCACATCATATTGTAGTCCACCATTAAGCACTATATACAGTTAGAATACATTTTATGAAAAAATTATGTAGTTTTTTAAATTATATGTTGAATACATGGCAGTATATTGTTTATTTATTTAATAAATGATGTTCATACCATTTTTTTAGAGCTAATTCAATGTCATTTATTTTAAATACAAACAGTTGCTGGTTGTTATTTTGATTTAGGTATATTTTTTAAAAATATTTTTGGAAATTATCTTTTCTCCATGATCATACTTATATATAATTTTATGCAAATTTTGTTGCATACAAATTACAATTTAAAAAAAATCCACAATCAGGAGATGCGGGTAGGGCATGCAATTCGAGTATTCGTTTTATTTCGAGTATTGGCCTTCTTTTACTATTAAAGTACCACTCAACTATATATTCGAGTTTTTCGAATATTATCATAATTTTTAACAAAACACAGTTAGTTAGTCAAAACACACTTACAAAGGAAACCAAACGCAAATAAGCTATTATAAATTAAAAGAGCCTGTTCAAAAAGCCTTAATAAATTTTAAGGATAGCACTACGTTTGCTGAAAATGAGATATGTTTGCTGCAAGTTTTGTATGATTCCTTAAATATAATAAAAGCAAAAATGGAAGAGCTTTGCTTTGCCAAAAGTCGAAACTGCTCACTGCGGAAATAGTCTTAAAATTTTTGACAAGCTGAAGGAACAGACCAACTAGTCAATGAGCTGTCTAGAAGAATACAAGAGCAGCGCAATACAAATTTGGTAAGCGCATTAAAATACATGCATAATCGCACGGCTAAATTTAATAAAAAAACCGTGATTTAGACACAACTTTAAAAGTGGAAATGGCGCAATTCGACAGAGGAGGACCCAGAGCAGTCCACTTGGCTCAAGCTTTCCAATTTCTTTTAGCTATACCTTCGACGAGCGTGGAGTCCCAGCGCGTTTTTGGCAAATATAATGTTTTGTAGCCATTTAACATGCTCTTTCAAGGATAAAACATAACACGCATTAAGTTTACTTAGGTTTTCATCACCATCATCATTTCAGCCAAAAGACGTCCACTGCTGGACAAAGGCCTCACCCCAATGATCTCCACAACGACCGGTTTTGTGCTGCTCGCATCCAGCGGCTTCTCGCGACCTTTACCAGATCGTCGGTTCCTTGTTGGAGGCCTGCCCACACTGCTCTTTCTGGTACGCGGTTGCCACTCGAGGACTGTTCCGCCCCAGCGGCCATCAGTGCTGCGAGCGATGTGCCCTGCCCACTGCCACTTGAGCTTAGCAACTGTTCGGGCTATGTCGGTTACCTTTGTTCTTCTGCAGATCTCCTCATTTCTGATTCGATCACGCAGAGAAACCCCGAGCATAGCCCACCACCACCATTGCTCTATGAGTGACCTTAAGCAAACCTTAAGCTTTCTTATGAGGCCCATATTGAGCGACCACGTCTCAGTCCCGTATGGCAACACACACTGGTCAAAGACTTTCATCTTGAGACACTGCGGTATGTCAGACGAGAAGATATTTCGTAACTTACCGAACGCTGCCCAGCCTAATTGGATTCGATGATTGGCCTCTATGCTGAAGTGGGACCTACCTAGCTGGACCGTTTGTCCCATGTTGTGTCCAAACATAATCGTCCAAAACTTCAAGGGCAGAGTCCCCAACCTTCAGAGGAGTGGATACGACACGTGAGTTTGACATAACTTTTGTCTTCTCCATGTTCATTTTAAGACCCACTTGTTGAGAGACTCGGTTGAGGTAACCAAGCATTGTGCTGAGGTCTTCCAGGGACTTAGGCATGACTAGTAGTCGTCAGCAAATCGAAGGTAAGTGATGTATACGTCATTGACGTTGATGCCGAGTCTTTTCCAGTGTAGAAGCTAGAAGCTTGAAACATCTTCCAATGCAGCAGTGAACAGTTTCGGAGATATCACATCTCCCTGTCTCACTCCTCGCTGCTACTGGATAGATTTCGAGCTCTGGTCCTGAAGACGGACTGACATAGTGGCACTTTCATACCAACACTTCGATGTACCGGTAGTCAATTTGGCACCGCTGGAAAGACTGTAGCACGGCCCATGTTTCAATCGAATCGAAGGCTTTTTCATAGTCTACAAACGCTAAGCAATGAGGCTGGTTATACTCTTCGGTCTTCTGTATAACCTGCCGCAGCGTATGTATGTACTATGGTGCTGAAGCCTTTTCGGAAACCGGCTTGTTCGATAGGCTGGAAGTCATCAAACCTGCTTGCGAGACGATTCGTTATGACTCTTGAAAACAGCTTGTAGACATGGCTCAGAAGTGAGTTGGGTCTGTACCTGTAGTTCTTCACAGCACCTGGTGCCCTGCCGTTCTTGAGCTGTTTGAGAGCCATGTCTTCAATATAGTGCCGAGTTAACTTAGCTCTAGGAACTTTAGCTAAGCTTTGTACAGGTGGCCGTGTGGATGTGTAAAGCTGTCTATAGAACTTCTCGACCTCTCCCATAACCTCGGAACTGGACGTGACAGTTCTGCCGTCATCGGTTTTCAACGTCGTCAGTTGGCTCTGCCCAATACCCAGATTTCTTGAACACTTTTGAGCCGTTGTTCCGCTCAATAGCTTCTTTAATACGGTTAGGTTTAAACAGGCGCGTGTCGCGAGTCGAAACTGAGACGCATCACCTGAGAAACGCAGAACCATCGCGCGCCGCTCTTCCATTAGGTTCAGGGTATGGTCTGAGAACTTCTTGGTTCCTTTTGTGCGGTGGGTTTTAAAGAAATTGGACCCAACTGTTTGAGATTCGAAAAACTCTTTTAACTCGAATAACTCGAATAGTGACACGCAAGGTATTCATAAAACTCGAATACCAAAATCAAGCGAATATTGCAGTGCGGGTTCGAATCTCGCTCGTGGATTTTTTTTCAACACTGCTTTTTTTCCTATTCTCCATGTCAGTAATTCTACACTTAATTTAATATACTAGATCATAGAGATATAAACTTTATTATATTTTGATGGAACAAAATTAAAAAAAAAAACAAAAAAGCTGTAACGCACAGTGCTTACTAAGTTTTTGACAGTTAATTTGACCTTTGATATAAAGTAAGCAAATCTTCTGGATAGGCTATCTGGCATAAAACGTATGGGAACTAACCCTAAGTCCATTCTTTCCTACAGGTTAACAACAATGACGGTCTGCCAAGATACTTCTGCTATCAATGCGCTGCGCTACTCAACAAGTTTCATTATTTCAAAGAGAAATGCTGTTTCGCTCAAAAAACACTTAAGCAGATGGTGTGGACTGCACCAGTAAGCAACTGGCTTTTCATTTTCTTTATATTTGTATGCTTCAATTTAGTTGGTAAGGTGGGTCTAGGCTGGAATGGGTAGTTAATCATTATATACTACATAATTCTTAAATAAGACCCTCACATCCCTGCCTATCACAAATAGGGGTCTAACTCAAAAATCTGTTTTTTCTTTTAGCATTATAACTGGTAATTGAATTGGTGTTATATTTACAATAAACTTTGGGATGTTCAGAGTATCATTTTACAAAAAAGTGAAACATGACACATTGATTATAGGCAGCGACATGTTGTCGGCTATTAACATACTCATTCCATCTTTGTTTATAAAGCAACCTTTTATGTAAATGTTAAGAAAATATTTTATTTTATTTTGGAATCTATGTGAGACTCCCACACCCTGTTGTTATAAGGACGATTATCCAATAAACTTTACGATGTTTATAAAAAATTGCTGCTCGGCAGGAAGAAACATTCCACTTAATAAATTTCTCTGCCCTATCGCTACAGCCAACCTGGCCAGAACCAGGCCTTTTCAATAACAGGGGAGTGTCGGAAACGTTTGACACCCCCCTTGACTACACAACACACAACTAGCATAACAATAGGATAACTTTTGAAAAAAAATGAATTATTTGATTTATATTATAATTCTTTTAAAATGTATACTTTTTTCTATTCACCAAAAGAAGGAGCTTGGAACTTTCAAATGTAGGATAAATAAAGGTAAATGTTACAAGTCATTAATCCCGGTTGTTATCTGGTGTGCGTCAAGTTAGCAGCCTCACCACGAAATTAGATGGTTTTGATTACATCAAAAAATTGTGTATAAATTGTGATAAATAGTGACGTATAGCACATAAATAGTGATACTATGGTTCAAAAGATATTTGGGTTTTGACGCAGATCGTCATTTTCGCAAATGGTCATCACGAAAAATTTGGTCACTTTCGCAGCATGTCATTTTCGCAACTGGTCACTTTCGCAGAATGTCATTTTCGCAAATGGTCACTTTCTCAAAAGGTCACTTTCGCAAAACGTCACTTTCGCAAAATGTCATTCACAATTTTTTCTTTTTTTTCTCCTATATTTTCTTTATACAGACGACAGCATATAAAGCTAAACACCGCGGCACCGTATTTAGTTATAATTATAATAGGTGTGAATTTGGCATAAAAAATATAGTCTGATGTGCCGTCTACTGTACATTGAAGTAAAGGAAATTCTAACAACCAAATAGGGTAACAATAAAGTAAGTAAGTATGATGTGCCGTCTACTGTACATTGCTCACCAAGCTTTTAAAGAAATTTGATCGCCAATCATTGACATTAACAAAATTAATGCGTAAAATAATTTTTTTGACACTTTATAGATAAAAAAATTATTCTGAATCACGTTTACATATATTATTGAGTTGATTATTGATCTTGTTAAAATTAAAAAAGAAATTTACTAATTACTAAATATTTGTGTTAAGTAGATTATTTATTTCGTTAAAATTGAAAAATAATTGTATTTTCCTATTTTTATACTAAAAGTAGTACCATCCTAAACATAATTAGTGCCACTACATACCGTAATAAAGATTTGATGATAAATATTTGTTTTTTATTGTTACCCTATTTGGTTGTTAGAATTTCCTTTACTTCAATGTACAGTAGACGGCACATCAGACTATATTTTTTATGCCAAATTCACACCTATTATAATTATAACTAAATACGGTGCCGCGGTTTTTAGCTTGATATGCTGTCGTCTGTATAAAGAATATATAGGAGAAAAAAAAAGAAAAATTTGTGAATGACATTTTGCTAAAGTGACGTTTTGCGAAAGTGACCATTTGCGAAAATGACATTCTGCGAAAGTGACCAGTTGCGAAAATGACATGCTGCGAAAGTGACCAAATTTTTCGTGATGACCATTTGCGAAAGTGACGATCTGCGTCAAAACCGATATTTGATCTTGATGAAACTGCTAACTTGACGTCAAGCTAACAGGCACCTTAAGAAATACAGTTTATATCAATGTGATTTATATGTCAAACAACTGTGCATAAATAGTGAAACGTATACGCAAAATTTCAATATTAGAACTTCAATACAAGCCAAGATATTACGGTCTCTAAGTGGGATGCTAACTTGACGTTTCTTGCGATGGCGATTCCAGAGAAACGGGTACAAATTTTAAACAAATAAATACATGAAAAATTGTGCGTGAAATTATGAATCATATAAAAGAATTCTTCTTTGCTATTTTAAAATTTCCACGAGCAGGATTTGAACCTGCATCCTTCTGACATACCGGGTCAGGTGCTCTTCCAATTAATTTTTTCAACATTTGTGTTTTTGTAATTTGTTTCGCAACAAAATTTGCGTTAAAATTATATAAAAAAACAAAAACATTTTATAAATTGCTTGCCTTGATCTTTAGTATTTGTAAAAATATTATGATCAGATGTTAATGACGGTAGTTGTTGACATTGAATTGGCACCTTTGGCTTTCAAAGTAAAAAAGGAAATATTGTTGAATAATTTCGGCGGGCTGGTTAGAACCACGATAGCTCAATTGGAAGAGCACCTGACCCGGTATGTCAGATGGGTGCAGGTTCAAATCCTGCTCGTTATTCCGTGGTGAGGCTGCTAGCTTGACACACACATTATCTGGGATCAATGGTTTGCCTTGGGCCTTTTACAAGACCATTTGTTCAGTAGTAGACTGCGATGGGCTGATGCTAAATGATGAATAAGTGGAGTTTTTCTTTCTTAACTTTAAGTTCAACAACTGCTTAAAGTATTGTATATTTGGATGATTTTATGTTACAGCTCACATACGAAAAAGTATGCAATATGTACTCGAAACAGATGGCAATTATTAAACGGGGCAACTTGGAGATCGTAAAGGTAAACAGAAAGGTTAAAACACTAACCGTTGTACAAGAAAACAGAGTGAACCAACGCCATACCAAATCAAAGTACAAACCAATAAAAAAGGAAAGTGATAGCGATTCTGTGGACAGTGATCTCGAAGCTGACGTTTACGTTGACGATCATAGCTCTGACGATGATGTACCAATCAATGAACTCTCATTAGAACTGAAGAAGTATGATAGTGCCAATTACGATATATTCCAAGGGATTGACACAAAACAGACAGACGACGAACCGGAACCGTCTGAACCTGCTAAGGAGAAGGAAACAATTGAACCGGTACCTACTATTTTAAAGAATCTCCTATCAAAAGAGGTGAAGACCAATAAAAAAGTTCCCCCTGTTAAAAAGAAATCGGAGACAGTAGTTAATGAGATGGAAACGAAAAAGTATAAGTTCACGAAGTCGAAAGATGGTAAATTGAAGGCACTACAGTTTTTGGACTCTGGTTTCTGGAGGAAGCTGACGTTGAATGAGGAGGAGGCGTTGAAAGAGTTCCAAGCTAAGGGGGAGGGTGAGAAGTATATGCGCGCCAACCACAAATGTATGGACTGCCATAAAACGTTCTCGCAGAAGAATATGTTAGACCGGCATCTACTAAGAAAGCATGGAGAGGTAAGCATAATTTTTTAGCCAGTTGAATTCGCATTGCCGCCGCGGTGGTCCGTGTGGGGGGAGTCGCGGATAAATATGTATGGGCACTCGCCTTGGCTCCCACCTCCCCGTCCAGGTTCAAAATTCTCGGAAGGGATTCGAGAGAAAGGGCGACATACACACTAAAAACAGTGGATTAAACAAAAAAGTGGATTTAGTGTAAGCCTAAATATGGGTATACCGTAGATTGTGACCACAGTCAGACAATCTGAGGTGATATCAATCTTATATATTACAAATATACTTGACAAAGATACTGATGGTAAATGACGAAAAAGTCGATGATGAAAGCGCACTTCATTCTGAACCATTATACTGATGATAAATGACGAAAAGGTCGAAGATGAAAGCGCACTTCACTCTGAACCATTATTCCAAGAGCACTTTAAAAATTTGACAGAAAAACCAATATATCGGTAGTTTAGTTGAAAGAGCTGTACGCACTGCGAAAGATTTTTGGGTTCGAGTCCCATCCGAGACAAAGTCTATTAAAGTACAATTTTAAATTTTCATTATAAAGTTCTTTTTTTCCATAGGCGGTTGGTTCTCTAATCTGCCGGTTCTGCAAGATGCGTTTCCGAAGAGCTTGCTTCCTCAGCAAACATATGAAGCAGCATCTCACCAAGTACGAATGCCTGAGGTGTAATCTAGTCTGTAATGTTGAGTAAGTGAAGTCTTTTTATTATTCACCACCTTGTTTTATGTCCCCGCTGGTGAGGCACGAGCCTTCCCTATGGATGGAAACACCACAGGAGAACGGGCCGTAAACCACCACGCGGGCCCAGAGCGGTGGTATTTGTTAGCGACGGCAATTTACTTTCTTGGAGGGTATTAGCTGATGTCGTCAGACGGCCTTATCAGCGTCACCAGACTTTTTTGGGGGCGGGTGGCGAAAAACTTAACCGAGTTCCTCAAGCCGTAAGATCGAAACACCGTCGGAGGGTTCCAAGAGGGAGAACGGGTCATAAACCACCACGCGGGCCCGGTGCGGGGCGGTGGTTGTTAACAACTGCTAATGCAGCCGGGACCGACGGATTTACGTTCCTTCCAAAGCACGAAGGAACTCGAGATGAAAAACGTTTGGTCTTCCAGCAAATCCAGTTTGGCAATCCAGACCGGGCGGTTAAACCACTGCGCTTTCGTGCTCCTTCGATTGGATGGGATAGACATTCTAATTGAATTGTATAAGTTTAGTATTTTTTCTTGTTTAAGAACAACGGCGTTGTTCCACGAAGAGTATCACAGCGGTGTCATCAGAAAATGTCCACACTGCGATAAAGAGTTCAAGTAAGTTCATTTCTGTACAGTCAATTAAAGCCTTATTTACGATAGTGGGAGTAGGATATGGAGAGGAGAGAGAGAGAGAGGGGGGACAAGAGGGAGGAAGAACCTAACATTATCTCCTTATCTATAAAAAAACAAGCACAATACATCATGTTGAGTTTTCTTACAGATTCTCGATCTTATTAAATATTATCTTATTAAATGAATAACTTTTAAATTTTAGTGCCCAGTATACAGCCCTAGACCTAGACAATTGGGTTGTTGACTAGATTAGTCAATAGAGAAACGTTTTAGCATCTGTCAAAACGATTATTTTTAGAAATTGTTTATTAAAAACTTTTTAGGTTACAGAAATTCATGCTTAGGTCAAATTAAAAATAGGTCAATGTTTTAAATAACTATTACGTGATTTCATTTATTTGTTTAATGTTAAAATAATTTTAAAATTAAATATAGCCTATGTTTTCCGCATAGAATGTAGCTTTTTTTTTTTTTTTTTTGGAGAGAGATTGCTGATTGCCGCTGCGGCATTTTCAGCTTCACCGGGCTTACTTAGAATGAAGCATTCTATCAATGAAGGAATTTTCAGAGGTTACCCTCTTCAAACAAACATAGTAACAAATTATTAATAGTATAGAAGATTATAACATAATTTGATGCTGACTGTTCTTTGTACAAACTGTGCCTTCTCGTTTCTCCAGGCATTTATCCACGTTCTACACACACTTGCGCACGCACAGGAGCAAGCACATGTGTTCGCTGTGCGGCGAGTCCTTCGTCAGCCCCTTAGGGCTTCGGCAGCACAAGAGGTTAAAACACATCAGTCTACCGGTGGGTGCTTCACATACCCGAAGGTTCCGGGTTCGATTTTTCCAGGTCGAGCAATGTGTGTTTCGTATTTCTCGATGCACAGCCCGGGTTTGAGATCACCAACACGCATTGGCAAGCGTGGTGATTAAGCCACTAACCATCAAATGTAGATGCCTTGATTTTGAAAATGGAGGCCCTTGCCTAGCATTGAGACAGTCATAGGCTATTTACTAACTTTACTTATTTACAAAATTCTATATTTAACTGCCGTACTCAGAGACGTCAATTAAGTTTTAACGACGATTAAGTCTCTTGCTGTCACTTTCTTATGTATAGTGCTAAATAGAGAAGGAAAGACATTTAATTGTCATTAAACTTAATTGACGTCTCTGAGTACGGCAGAAAGACATTTTATTTTTTTACTTAGTTGGCTTCTTTATTCAGGGAGAATTTAATCGGTGGAGAGCACGCTCATCACACTTGGCGTCGCACAGCCCATCCGCTTATAGTCTTAAAACTAATTGTGAATGATAAAATAATATGCAGGTTGACTTTTTTATCACCGTCCAAACCTTCTGAGATAATACATTTTGATCGAATAAATATTGATGTTTTGTGTGGAACAGCTAATTTTATTTTCGAGTTAGGGAGTTGGTCTAATAGTAAGAGTTGTTCGTTTGTATCACGGGAGTCATCTCAGAAGGTTTGGTCGGTGATAAAAAGGTCAATCTGTAAATTAGGGTATCCCCAAAATTCAATGTTATAATTCGTTCAAACCAATAAACTGTTTTAATTACACTTTTTAAGCTTAAGGGCAACACAGAGATGTTGACAGTTAGTAGAAATCATTTTAAAAAAAAACGTTTTTCAACTGACTTTTTGCGATTCGAAACTTTCCATAGCATAGAGTTCTTACCCACACTCTTGTACGTTCCTTAACTCATATACAAAATACTACTACAGTAGTAGTAGTATATACCTATGTCTTCTATTGTTGTTAATTTTGTTTTGAGTAAGGTTTTTATTTATTGCCATAGTGCCTTACAAATAAACAAAGAATAAGGTCCGAATAGTTATTCCGTGTTTTGTCTCTTTTACTCTAATTTGAAATGACGTTTACATGACGGGAACAAAACACGGAATGACTATTCCGACCTTATTCTCTGTTTATTTGTAAGACCCATATGCTTTAGTAGTGTTATTTTAATTTCTAAGCTAATTTTAAGTGGATTGTGTTTTCATTTTTGTTTTCTGTTCGTATGTCAAATCAAACTGTTAAACATTAGCGTCCTTTTGTGCTGTAATTTAACTTTTCCAATTTCAGTAGCATAGGCAAAGGGATTGATTGAGCCCCGCAGCCTTTCCTTTACTTTTTTTTTCTCTAATTTTTTCGCATTGCTGTGTTAATAAATATTATGTTTCTTTTTCTGTGTCTGTTGCGCAGCATCACCAAACCGGTTCCGACGGAAGATCAACGTTGGTCGTAAGGCCAGCATAATGCTGAGTCGGGACCGTTTTGGGAGAATATTTTTTTATAGATGTTGATTTTTTTTTGTGTATAATGTATTAATGTGTTCTGTCCCAAATAAATGTTTTTTCTTTCTTTCTTTCTTTTCTAGTAACTTTGTCGCCTTATTTTGGCGTAGTGTGTTACACTAGATTAGAGATAGTGTAAATTATTTTCCTATTTACAGGATAACCAAGTGACGGACGCCGAGAACAACACGTACTGTGAAATTTGCAAGATCACTTTCGAAACCAAGGAAGCGTACACCAAGCATTTGTTGCACTCCGCCATGCACACTGAAGAGTGAGTTAATTATTATCAAGAACAATTGAATGAATGAATAAAAGTTTAATTGGCACAAATAGGAAAAAAATAAATAGGAAATAAAATAAATATTATGAATATAAAAGTGAATACATGAGTAAATGAATTTTTGAACGAATTATTAAGTGCTATGATAGGGCATTTTCCAATATATTGACGCTGTAAGGGAGCAAAAAAACGCCCTTGCTGAGTTTCTTGCCGGTTCTTCTCAATGTCTCCCGCCCTGTGTAGACTTACGAACCGATGGCATAGTGACATTCATAACTTAACTTAATAAATAAGCTACTTGTAGCCTAAACTGATTAAATGATTTTGAATAACGAAATGAACGAAGTTTATTTGGTATCCACTCAACACATGCATAAAGTAACATTGACGAAAAAGAAACAAATAAAAGAACCCAAAGATGTCCCCCAAGGATGTCCACAACGACCGGTTTTATGCTGCTCGCATCCAGGGCGGCTACCCACGACTTTCACCAGATCGTCGGACCACCTTGTTGGAGGCCTGCCTATACTGGGTATTCCGGTACTTTTCTTAGCGTTGTATGTTGTATACTGTTTTATAAAAATCATGCATTGTTGAAGCGCATTTTATAGTTGTCAACTACTTAAAAACTTTTTGTACGTTTCACAGTTTCTATGCCAGTGGTAAGACGTCAGCCGACATATTGGATGACGGCGCGAAATCAGACGGCGACGAGAAAGACAGCGATGATGTGAGTCATGTTAGGCCTTTTTTATTGAAAATAGTTAAGCAAACGATTCCACTTTATACATTTTATCTTATCTTATCTTATCTTATCGTATCTTATCTTAGGGCCCGCTGAGGTTACACCCTCCCACTTCGACTCATCGGGATCTTTAGTGCAACCCAATCCTTTGTTAGGATGTTAGGTCGTACCTGATGTTAGGCAGAAGAAAAGTCCAGATGATACAGCTAGTGCTACTTCTTAAGTAGGTACTATGAATTTATACATATAATAAAGCTAAAGAGGGTCGAATGTACTATGGCGGTCTCGAACGCTTTACTAGTCTTAAGGCGAAAATCCTGCGCACCGCGTCGCTCGCTTTTGATATAAGCCACGCCCTCCTTTGTCATGTGTGCGTGAGCTCTGTTCATTCATTTTTGCTTTCAACCAAATATGCCAAGTCAATTTGTATTTTGTGTGAACATGAACAAGACTGATCAGTATTCATATCAAATATTGAAGTATTGCTATTTTTACGGATTCGTTTGAATGAGGTATAAATAATATAGATTTTTTTTATATTGTTCTACGGGTAAGCACCTGACGATAATGGATGATAAAGGCCACATGTGGAAGCGCACTTCACCCGAAATCCTAATCTTATCTCTTAACTCGGAACACAACAATGCTACTAACATTGATGTTATGGCGACATATTTACATACCACAAACCATAACACCTACTATTAATTGATAATTAATCACAGATTTTTTTTTTGTAGTTTTTAAAACTACCTAGGTATAGAATAAATAAATTAGAATTTTATGAAGTCCTCTGAGCAACCACATAAAAACGGAAGAATTAATTTCATGTCATATCATAATATTAAGCGAAAAAGAGTTACCTTTATTTTAAATTAATAAGTAATTAAATCAAGTGACACTATTTTCGGCTAAAGCCCATGCCGCGCATTTGCATAGTAAAAAAAAAAACACTAAGTAGAACTTTATCTTATAGACAAATGGATGAATATTGCATAACTAAAGACGTTTCACTACATAGCACGGCTTGGCAATGTCTCTTTTTCTATAAGCATTTAGAAGTTTAAGTTCTATTGTTTACAGATAGGGATGAATATTGCTTAACTTGTAACACCACCCCACGATATACGGTTGCCGGTTGGCAACGTCGCTTTTCTAAAATGAAGCGGTCAGTTCGGATTCGCAATACAATAACTCGCTAAGGAGCTCGATGGCGTGGCGTGCGTGACACAGTGGTTAACGCGCTTGGTCTGCGATTGCTGAAGTAATGCATCTTTTGCAAAGGCCGGTCATCGGATGAGTGATCTCGAGCTCCTCCGTGCTTCGAAAGGCACGTAAAGCCAATGGTCCCGGCTGCATTAGCAGTAGTTAATAACTACCAATCCGCACTAGGCCCACGTGGTGGTTTATGGCCTGTTCTCCTATCCATCCATAGGGATGGCTCGTGCCCCAGCAGTGGGGACATAAATGAGCTGATGATGATGATGATGATGATGATTAATGTTATAATATTTGTTGATCAGAATTGGGATGGCATTCATGGTTGAAAATATATATATTTTTAACTGTTCATTGTAATGGTTAAAAATATCAGTTAATAATTTTACCAAAGTAGTATTTTAAAAACATGCGTTCGCATATGTAAAAAACCCATATTTGGCAAGCGTGGAGATTATGCCAATACCCATCAAAATCTAGCCTAGCAGATGGACAATCTATAAGACGTTCGTTTAAATAATTCATGACCTTCCTTCATACTTTGACAGGCGCAGGAGTTATATGATAACGAAATTCTAATTATTTCTTCAAAATAAACTTAAGTTTTTTTTTTTGATGTATTTTATAAAAATGTTGTAATAAAAATTGATGTATTTTATAAAAATGTTGTAAAGTTTTCTATGAGTTTAACTTCTTTAAAATTATTTTATAACTTTGTTTCTCGTCCAATGAAATAAATAATGCAATGATTTGAAACGACTAATCCAAATCAGAATATCACGAGCTAATTATTAAATAAAAAATCATATCTTAAGAGATAAATCATTAAATTTGTTTTTTTGATAATAACGGTTAGTGAAATTACCTAAGCGTTGGATTCTAGGTGAATAGCTTTTTTTTTTTTTTGTTTATTACGTTTCTTTCTATTATCTAGTGTTTTGCTGTATTAAGAACACTCACGGCAGTCAAAAGAATATCCAACCTTCTCTCTTACTATAAGGCGCATATTTATCGGTAAAAACATCCTTAAAAGCAGCCGGGGTCAACACAAAAAAAAACAACAACAACAATCGGTCTAAATAAGAAGGCAGAGGTCAGTCGTAGGGAATCTATAAACATTTAACAAAAGGCACAGGAGAGACGTTGCGAATGCAAATGCACACTGCGGGCGATAACAAAAAACGTGTTTGTTTGTGTTTGTTTGTCCATATTAAATCCATATTGGTCCATAGTAAATCGTAGTAAATCGCGCAACCAATCAGGGATAGGGTTAGCGGCGTGACCGGCGCGGCGGCGATGCGCGTGCACACGAACATTTGTTCAAACTGGTATAGCGGAAAAGACCCCCATAGTACATGGAAGATATTAAAAAAAAAGTTGGCTGGTGATACTTAGAATCGATAACAGAACACGTTCCAACAGCTTTTAGAATTTTTGTCTGTTTGTCTGTTTATTTGACCGCGCATCACGTGAAAATGGCTGAACGGATTTGGATGAAACTTTGCACATAGACAGACCATGACCCGGACTATATATAGGATATAGGATACTTTTTATCCCGGTAACAAGTTCCTGTGGGATAGCGTAGCCTTCGCGAACGATGTCGCGGGCGACAACTAGTATAGTAATATGTACAGATAAATAAAAATAAAATTTGTTATATTTGTTTCAGACTCCGAAGCAACTATATGAGAGGTAAGACTTAATCGGGATGTTGACAACAACAATATTACTTCCAGAACATTCAACGTATAAATGAAATCACGTAACAGTTCTTTAAAACATCTTTTTTTTTTTATTTCACCTTAGCGTCAATTTCTTTAACCTAATAAGTTATTTATAAACATTAATTTAACAGAACAAAGTAGTACCGTCATGGTATCGCTTCCCATACAATTTCTATTGAAACAGATCGTTTTGAAAGTGGCTAATAAGTTTATTTATTGACTTGTGGGCACTTAATATTACATATTTAATATTACTGCACACCACATATATACATTAAAATAAATATCATTTAGTTAAAACTACTTATTTACTTATGTATGTAAAACAAAGGTACAATATAATACCACATTTACTTATTCTAGTTATATATATAACACAGACTCACCAATCAACTACCGAATTATAGGCACATTTGAATTTTGTAGTTGTTGATTTAAACGTCCCACTGCTGGGCTCATACTTTACCACACGAATAATAGCTAATGGAGAGATCGGGCCTTAATCCAACACGATTGCTTGACTGTCATATCACGAAAACAATCGGGATCTAGATTTTTATTTGCCTTTCTAAGCGCGGAGTAGCTCGAGATATTTTAATTTAATATAAACCGTTGGTATTCACCAGCTCATCCCACTCATCAACAGCAAATTTTATGTCCCCACTCATCACCAGCTCATGTTATTGCTGAAATTAAGAATTTTATGAATTAATTAATTACTTTTGCAAAGGCCGGTCGAAATGATACAATGGATGGCCAAAAATGTTTCATTGCGACCTTCGGAAGTAACGTTTTTTTTTTTTTTTTTGGAGAGAGATTGCTGATTGCCGCTGCGGCATTTTCAGCTTCACCGGGCTTTTTGGGGGCGGCGAGGAACGTAAAGGGTCCCTCAAGCCGTGTGAAACGAATCACCTTCAGAGGTTATCTAGAGGGAACGGCATCGCGCACAAGTGCGCGTCCCCGTGCCCTACTAGATTCTCCGAAGGGTTCGGATCGGATCGGGAGAAGTAACGTAAAGCATGCATCTCACTGTCACTGTCACTGGGACCGCGTGGGGGTATACGGCAGTGGGGACATATAAATGAGCTGATGTTTCATTGTCAACAGAAAGTCCAAAGTCGAGAAGACACTGTCAGCGTTCAGGAAAAACAATTTGCCCGCAGTCGCCGGCGCGGGCTGGACGAAGAAACCCACCACGTGTCAACATGTATGTATAGCTCTTTTACATTTGTTGTCATGGCGGCAAACTCCAACAAAAAAATATTTTGTTTATTAATTTATTTGTACAAAATGTTGTAATTGGTAGTAGCTAGCCGAAAGGAACACGCCCTACTCACTGGCCTACATTAATAAATACACCTTTATTTACATTTATATTATTGCTAGGAATCGAACCCGGGACCTCTGTGCCTGAGACCGGTGGGTGGTCAAACCACTAGAGTTTAAGTCTTTAATCGCCGTGGTGGTCACCGGTGACCGACAAACAATAAATTTTCTATTGTGTCTGGTTTTGCGGCAGTCAACGTGTTGATGTAGTGATTCTTTATTACACAAATGTTAGTTCAAAAGATTCACAATTATAATGTATCAGTTGCTGCGTAAGAGTCGACAAAGGGACAAGGGTACCAGATGCTGGCACATCAGACGACCGGCTGGAATAAATAACATCAGTGATGGGTATCGACCCATCACTGATGTTATTTATTCCACCTCGGAGCCCTATAAATGTGACGTCGAGGTCACTAACGGCGAGTTTGGACTTCTTGGCGGGAAAGCAAAGAGTCATGTCTGCGGTTTTGTTTTATTTTCTAAAATTTGGGTGTTATGTCGAATATTACTGTGAAATAATGGTGGATTATTAACCGTTAAGTGTTCGTGAGTGTGCATGAGTGTTGGCAAATAAAACGGAATAGTGCAACGTCACTTTTCAAATTCTCTCAAGAAGTCCGCGTGAGGACTTAGTAAAGCTGTGGGGCTTAGTAAAGATGTGGATCTTTACTGAGATACTCGAGGGGTTGGGGCTTATATCATTTCACACTTTCCGTTTCTGTTATCATTCATCATCATCATATAGGAAGGAAATATTGTTTATTTATGTATTACTTGTAAGAAAAATTACTTTGATACTGGCTAAATATGCTAATCGCACGAAAAGAAAAAAAAACCGGCGAGTTTACTCAAAATTGGTGATTTTGATGCTCTGTCGGTGTACTTCCCCCTTTTTGCAAGAAGGACGTGAGAGTATGTATTTGTATGTATGTATTGAAGTATCAGCCTAAATTAAGTTTTGACTAGATATTTTTTTTTCTAATTTAATTTCTTTATTGCTTTCCTACATGTACTATAAAGATCTTAAAATAATACGTATTTAAAACTATACGAAACCTGTTGGGCACAGCAACACTTACAGGAGAGGAGGACGTATTGTGTGCTCTTTATATTATTTTATTTATTTGTTACAAAAACACAAATGATGAAAAAATTTCCACGAGCAGGATTTGAACCTGCACCCTTCTGACATACGCAGGTGCTCTTCCAATTGAGCTATCGTGGTTCTAACCAGCCCGCCAAAATTATTCAACACTATTTATTTTTTTACTTTGAAAGCCAAAGGCGCCAATTCAATGTCAACAACTACTGTCATTAACATCTGATCATAATATTTTTACAAATACTAAAGATCAGGTAAGAAGTAGGCAAGCTATTTATTTATGAAATGTTTTTAATTTGTTTATAAAATTTCCACGAGCAGGATTTGAACCTGCCATTCAACATTTGTGTTTTTGTAATTTGTTTCGCAACACACTTTGCGTTAAAATTATATAAACAAAACAAAAACATTTTATTTATTTATCTTAACTTATCATCTCTACTTACAAACAATACCTACAAAACTTACACATTACTATTAAAATTTGGCTAAATGTTATTGATTGTAAGTATGTAATCGTTGTTTCAGTGTGGCAAGCACTTCACGTCTCAGACGGCGTGTAGGAAGCACCATCTAGCGGAACACCTCCGGGCACCTTTCTACACGGACAAGGATCGGGTCATATGCGAAGTCTGCGGCGCCTTGCTAGCGGTGAGTTTTTGTACTAGTATACATTTTGCTGACCTATTTATTATTATCATTATTTTAGGCCTAATTTAATGAGGCTACTCGTTTTTGATGCCTCACGATTATTCAAGCCTTATATCCGTAAAACCTTGGGCCATTAATATTGAAGTTTTAAAATTTAATCAAATGTTAGACGTCTGCAAATTTATTATATAAATGCCACAAAAACTGACGCAAGATGACGTAAACTAAAATCTAGAGTACTATGCGCGGGTTGCCTTTCTTGAAGCTTCAGTCCTTACCGGGTGAGGCCTTATGCTCCTATGTGATCTCGAAATCAAAAGTGACATGATTAAAAGTTTACATTACTAACAAACATACTGTTCGAGAATGTACGGTGTCCAAATTAAGTTACCAGTTTGTTTGAATAAGAGAATAAGGAGCACCCGTAATTGATAAATAGTCACCGGTTCAAAAATCGCAACCCATCCTGTATCTTATCTTATTTTAGTGGGCCCTGCTGAGGTGTCCCCCTCCCAGTAGCACTTCAACCGATCGATCGGGATCTTTTGTGGAACCCAAGCATTTCACTTTTCCTCTGTAAAAATTACCAAACACACTTTGTTTTCTTTCTCTTGTGGGTATACTGTCTGCCTCATTTATTGTTTGTATATTATGTATGTGTGTTGTTAATAAAAGCTCTCTTTTTTTAAAATTATTTACACTTAAAATAGTTAAATATGCGACATCAAGTCACACACACACAGGCTACAGTAAAAAAAGCTAAAAACATGATCACCACCAGTTTACTGTCCATGACCTACCTTCAGACAGAGAACCTCATTAAACATTTAACTTAGCCTATACCCCAAACTTGCATCTGCTTACCTTTCTAGTCAAAACATACATACCTCCCCCTAAGATAAACACTCACCTGCACTCAATCCTTTAACACAGCTCTGTATATAAAAATAAAGTATATTTGTATTTGTATTTTTATTTGTATTAACTTCACTGGATCTGATACCCGTAAACAAAGTATTTAACAGGGTTTATCCGTTCTACTACTACGGCTACCGACGCCGACGGTCCAATGCACTGCTCCAAACCGGATGGTGGAAATAATAATGTGGATCGCTCCCCAGCCGGGCAGCGTGGCGGCGCACATGAACCAGCACACGCGCCGCAAGATCTACACGTGCGAGACGTGCGGCCGCTCCTTCACCACCAATCACGTGCTGCGGAACCACATGGCGGTACGTACTGATTGAGTGCTGAGTTTAGGCAGGGCCTTAAATAACGTTGAACATTGGGTAATGTTACTTTTATCATACGAAGATAACGTTAATAGCAAAACGTTATGCTTGGTATCGTTACATGAGTGGCATTATTACCGGTAAGTTAAGGCAAAAAATGGACCAGCTTTTGTCGAATTAAGCCCCTTACAAATAAACAAAGAATAAGCTGCGAATAGTAATTCCGCATTGTGAAATATTTGTCCCTGTCATGTGAACGTCATTTTAAATAAGAGTAAGAGAGACAAAACTGGGAATGACTATTCGAAGCTTATTCTTTGTTTATTTGTAAGACCCTACGACTATAATATGACCAACGAATCTGAATTATTGATATAGGTAAATTCATGTCTTTAATATGAATTTGTTAGCTCAAATACGAACCGAGGTGTCTTAACTAACCGTTCAACGCGGATTGGCTAAAGTGAATTAGGTAACGATTGTAAACCAGGCCTTCTAAATTAAACTTCCTTTAGGATAGATTTCACTTTATTTATTTTCCAATCACTTGTACAACTTTTGATAACGCGGTCACAATCAATCCTTTTTCACAACCGTCCGACACAACCGCGTAAACCACAATGCCCCCACTTGCCGAGCTTGTCACTCTCCAGTTTTTAGTCAAATGAGAAACAATTAAAATTAGTTGTAAGGTAATTAAATAGATTTTGATTTAAAATTAAATAACAGTTTTGTGATTTATCAATTAAATGTACGAGACCTTACACTCGACCATCCTGATAACGTGTATGACCCCATACACGACTCTGTTGGAAACCTTACACTCGGCACGTGGGAGTCATTTTTACATAATATACAACATAAAACTGTTAAACTATACAAACAACATAATGAGATTTCTTTTTGTATAATTGGTAAACGCATTGATGAAAATAATATTCTTCTACATGTATAAAATAATTTAAAATCTTAAAATATCCATATTCATTACTATAATATTTTTTTTTTTTTTAAACTTATAATAATACTAGAATCATTTAATTATTATACTCTTTAATTTACTTAATAATGTAAAAGTCATCTAGTTGCTATTTCAAACCATTTCATTTACCGATTTAACCTTTTATAATTAAAATAATGGCTGAACAAGCCCACAATAAGATTATACAAATAATAATGAATCAAATTATAGATCACCTTCAATAATATTATTTATTTATTTAATTATTACTTAGGACCCGCTCGCTTCTCGTGACCAGTTTGGTTTCAACATGATATCTCACTAAACGAAGTCAAGTCACGAACCCGCTCGCTCACGAGGTCTCGTGCCCAACTCATCGTTCGGATAATTATACCAAGTCACGAACCCGCTCGCTCACGAGGTCTCGTGCCGACAAACTGTTTAGAACGTTACATCTAACGAGACCAAGTCACGAACCCGCTCGCTCACGAGGTCTCGTGCCTGGCTCTTAGTCTAGATCATCACAAATGTAGGGAGACCAAGTCACGAACCCGCTCGCTCACGAGGTCTCGTGCCTGGCTCTCAGTCCAGATCATCACATGTAGCTAGACCAAGTCACGAACTCGCTCGCTCACGTAGTCTCGTGCCTTGGCCTGGAACAAAAATTAAACTTTTTGTAGCTATAACATTTTAAACCTCACTTATTTTCATCTGCTATATCATGGTCACTTGCATCGTCCATAGTATCAGTGTCGTCATCACCTAGTTCTAACGAAGCTATGTGTATCCAAGGCTGCATCCGATCAGAAGCCACTGTAGTTTTCCTTTTGTTTTTCATACCCTCAAACCCAGGAATAGGGGCCACTTTGTAACGATCGTTTCCTAATACTTTAACTACTTTAAACGGTCCTTCATACGAGGGCAATAGCTTAGTGCTTTTGCCATCATTTTGGAATGCTGTTTTAGCTACTTTAACTAATTCCCCATTATGATATATTCGAGCTGGCTTGCGTCCCTTATCATAATTTTGTTTTTGTTTTTCTTGTTGTCTATCAACTCTACTCTTGACTTCTGATCGAATAGCCGTTAGATCACATGATTTACGGGTCAGATCTGATATTTCATTGAATGCTGGGTTACTCTCGCTATTCATCGAAGTACCAAACATTACCTCGGCTGGGGTTCTGCCTATCGTCTTTTGTAAGGTGTTGTTAAGACCCCATTGTATCTTTCCTAGTTTGTTATCCCAATCCCTCTCATCATCCCTGAGGTTTTGTGCCGTTAGCGAGTCTAAGATAGTTCGATTATATCGCTCTACCTGACCGTTGGATCTCGGACTCGCTACTGCGTTTAATATATGTCTTACACCTCTGTCTAAGCAAAACTTTCTAAAAGCATGGGAAGTGAAACAGCTTCCGCGATCACTTACTATACGATCAGGACTTCTAAAGGTGTCAAAGATATCCTCTAAGACTTTAATTACGTTTTGTGTATTAGTATTTCTTACCGGTTTAACAAATACAAATTTAGTGAACGAGTCAACAGTTACAAGAATGTGGGTATTTCCCTTTTTAGATTTTACGAAAGGTCCGAGGTGGTCGGTGTGCAAAGTGTGGAATGGCTTCTCAACTTTTACAATAGGGTGTAGCAAACCTTCACGTGTATTAATATTCCTTTTTGCATAAGTACAGACAATACAAGATTTTACATATTTCGTAACAAAACGTTTCATTTTCGAAAACCAGTAACACTTTTTTATACGTTCTAATGTTTTCTCACACCCTACGTGTCCTATATCATCGTGGTTCATTTTGCAAACCTGCCACCTCGCACCCTTGGGAACAACCCACCTTAGGTTATTTTTGTCTCCGTCTAGATATCTAAATAATTTATTGTCTTTTACTAAATAATTTTCTTTAATATAATCAAGGCCTTTCGCGTCTATATCACTTTTGACCATGCTTCTAATTCTTTCTAGTTCGGTATCACCTAATTGTAAGGTAAGAAGCCAATCTTCATTACTAATAGCAAAGATTGTAGCATAATCTACCTCGCTATTCATAGCCTCGTCTACGATAGGGTTTCTAGATAGAGCATCCGCATGAGCCATTTTTGTACCAGGTCTATACTCCACTGTGCATTCGAATTCTTGCAGAACGAGCCACCACCGCGCTATTCGGGGAATGAGATCCCGCTTTTGAAACGTGGAACGCAGAGCACTACAGTCGGTAACGATTTTGAACTCCTTGCCCAACAAAAAGACTCTGAACTTCTTTAAGGCACAAACAACGGCTAACGTCTCAAGTTCATAAGAATGAAAATTCTTTTCTTCTGGAGTCGTTTGCCGACTGTAATACGCAACAGGATTTAAAGAATCTGTACTACCTTTTGTTCGTTGCAATAGTATTCCACCAATTCCCACTCTACTGGCATCCGTATGCAGTTCAATTTCTGCAGTGTAGTCATAAATAGCAAGTACTGGTCTAGTTATTAACTTGGACTTGAGTGCCGCAAAAGCTTCTTCTTGAGCACTTGTCCACTCCCAACTTACATCTTTCTTTAAAAGTTTCGTAAGCGGGGCAGCCAATTCAGCAAAACCTTGGATAAATTTCCTAAAATAGCTAACAAGTCCTAAGAACTGACGTACTGTATGGACATTTATAGGCTGAGGAAAATCGGATACGCTTCGAATTTTTGCTTCACCCGGTCTCATTCCCGACGAACTAATCTCATAACCCAAGTATTCTATATTGTTTTGCAGGAAACTACACTTTGAGAGATTTAATTTGAGTTTAGCTTCGTCAAGGAGCTTTAATATCTCTTCAAGTCTAGCAAGGGTTTCGTCTATGTCTCTACCATACACCAATACGTCATCGATATAAACCGTAGCTTTATCAAATCGCGCCGACCCTAAGACATGATTCATCATTCTCTGAAATACGGCAGGAGCGTTAGCCAATCCGAACGGCACACGATTAAATTCGTATTGTCCGTCCGGGGTGACAAAGGCCGTCAGATGTTTGTGCTGTTCTGCAATAGGTACTTGATAGTAGCCTGACATTAAGTCCAAGGTGATGAACCATGCCTGACCAGATAGTCGACACACTTCATCATCGATTATTGGCATTGGGTACCTCTCTTTCACAGTAACTGAATTTAGCTTCCTATAATCAATGCACATGCGTACTGTACCATCCTTTTTTCGAACTAATATGATAGGGCTAGCGTAATTCGAGACTGATTCCCGAATTATTCCAGCTTTTAACATATCATCAATCATGGTACGAACTTTCTCACGTTCATGATGTGAGAGCCTATACGGTCGATAGACGACAGGTTGGTCACTGTTTATCTCAATCTCCATTTGCGTGACTTCAGTACAGCCTAATTCAGTCAAATTAGAGGCAAAACAATGTGTATATCGTTGAAGTAATTCGAATAGTTTGACTTTGTCTTTCTCTGATACTACTGTGCCTATTTTTATTTTGCTGACATCAATTTTTCCAGATACTTGCGTATTCGCAGCGTACACAGGCTCTGATGGTACAGCGGCTATCTTATGGATTAATTTAATTTTCTCAGCACGAGAGAATACAAAATTCTCATAAACTAAACATGGTATTAAACATGGCGTCACCGCTACACCTAGCAACCCGTTATTGACTTTATAACTATCACCATGCACGACATACTGATTATTGGGCTTTCCTACTATATTTGTGTATAGTAAAATATTTCCAGTGAAATTAAATTCCGTTGCCGCCCTAACGCTGGCAGTACCATAAAGTCTACTACGCCCCAGCATTCTGACTCTTATGAAACGTCTTTCGTCGTCATCATTATAACAGTTAGAGGCAACCTCAGTGGCAATATCGTAAAATTGTAACGTTGTTGCATCTTTAAAAACTACTATGTGAGGTTGCTCGGAATATGTCTGACCAATTAACATAGGTTTGTCAAGCAAACAGTCGTCAACCACCTTACAAGCGACTACTGCAGAAACCCCATCGATCGATAAGTTCAGTGTTACCGTACCCAAAGACTGGACTTTTCGGTTACCAAAACCTTTCATAGTGGAAGGTACTTCATCATTTACGATCCCTAATTTAAAAGCACTTGACTGTTTAATCAAGGTAACCTCGCTCCCAAAGTCGACAAATGCTTCTACAGACATACCATTAATGATGACTTCTTTAACAAACTTAGCACTTGGGCTGGAGTTGGAACTAAAAATACACATTGTCTTATATACATTGTCAAGCTTTGTCGACTGACCTTCTTGCGTTGATCGGCAATTTTCCATAAGATGTCCTATCTTGTGGCAGTTACTGCATTTTAATAAAGGCTTAGTACATTTTTCATAAAGGTGGCCTTTTTCCCGACAGTTGTAACAATATGAACCTGAGCTATGAATATTGCGTTTGATGTTCGGCCTGTTTTGCTGGGTATTCATATTGGAATGTTCAAAAGTATTTCTATTTCTAAAAGAGGACTGATATGGATGTTCCTTGTTACTCAGTAAAAACTGTAGCAGTTGATCGGGTTCAGAGCATCGTAAAGCTAAGGCACTGGATTTAGTAGTTTTATCACTAAGACCATGGATAATGCAGTCAACCGCCCGTTTGCCAGTAATTTCACATTGATTAATAAGTGCAAGCTTTTCATAAAAATAATTTTCAATCGGTTCGCTAAATCTACTCCTACGACGCAACATGTCTTCCAAGGACTGGCCATAGTTCTGCTCGCAAGGAAAAGCTTTATGAAGCTTCTCTTGCCACTCAGGCCAAGTAAAAAGAATGGTGTTCAGACTTTGATACCAAACTTTGGCCAGCCCCTGTAGCTTTTGCATTGAGAAATGTATAGTTGTTTTATCGTCCCAGCCGTAAACTGAGGCGCATTCGTTAACTTTTCTTAACCACACGTCCATACGTTGGTTCTTAGTGGAAGGATCGAATTCTGGCAAAATGTTTCTATAGTCAAGTTTGCTATTTGAGTGCGCACTCAGATCGCGCGGCTGCGACGCAGCACTGTTTTTAAACGATTTAATAAGTTTAACAACATCTTTAGAAGAGAAAAATGGGCTACATGACCTTGAGTGACGCCCGGAACTGACGTCACGGCTCCGTCGACCCTCTTGATGCGTTTTCCCGTAATGATCGCGGTCACGTCGGCGTTCGCGTTGCTCGCCATCCAAGCAGCGCTCGCGTCTCTCGCTGTCCAAGCGACGGCCACGTTGGTCACGGAATTCCAAATCTCGTTCTTTTTGAAGTGTGCATTCCAATTGACGAAGGCGTTCTTTCTCACGCTTTAAATCTTGTTCTCGAGCTCGCAAACTCCGGCTACGGCCTCGACTGTGCACGCTGTGACGGCTGCGTGGTCGACTTCGTCTAGAAGTACCAGGTTCTAGAGCAGGAGTCGCCTTTCGTTGATAATTGTTCTCGTAACTTCCCACATTTCCATCCTTCAAAGCTCGTAGTCGTTCCCTCTCTTGGCCCCGCAGGCTGCGGCTGTGGCTACGGTCATCTCGATGAGTGGGACTCCTTGACCAGCTACGGTTTCGACGTTGAGCTCCCAAGCTATCAACATCACTCTTGCCATGACTTGTACTCTCCATTGAACCTCGGAAACAAACACAAAATGTTTTACTATTCGTGTAATTATAAAACCAAGACTGGAAAAAGAACTATCTATGTATTAATATGTGCAGTGAAAGAAGAAACTTAATTTCAGTTTTATCTTTGCAAACTAATAAATGATTGTTCTAATAGAAACAGATTACCATTCTAAAGTTATTACAACGCCTTCACATGCAAACAGAAAGGTAGGTAGTAGAAAAGTAAGAAAAGATAAAAAATATAAGCAACTAGCAATGTGAAACCATAATCGAACCTCAATTATAGCTTTATTTTCAAAAATGAATAACGGATTTTCGTTATAAACGCGGATTACCTATCCCAAAAATATTATCCGAACATGTATCTTGATGGAAAAATAAAATGCAAAATGAAGGTAAAAGAGAACTATTGGCTTGTAACAGTTTAAACCCAAAGTAGAATCTTTATACCAGTATTGTTTTTCCAAACCATTGACAGATTGCTTTAATAAAAATGGATTAGAAAATAATTTCCAAAGAGTATCATTTAACTGTAATTTAATCTTTGCGTTTTGTCGTGCTTCTAAGCCATAATTAATCAATTTCAGATGAACATCGTATTACATCATTTAATTTTGTAATAATAACATTTATGCTATAGGAAACAAATAGGACAATAAATGCTGTAATTTGTCTAGAAATAAACCAACTCAGCGTGTACTTACGTTTGTAATCCCACTTCTGAATTGTAAACCAGGCCTTCTAAATTAAACTTCCTTTAGGATAGATTTCACTTTATTTATTTTCCAATCACTTGTACAACTTTTGATAACGCGGTCACAATCAATCCTTTTTCACAACCGTCCGACACAACCGCGTAAACCACAATGCCCCCACTTGCCGAGCTTGTCACTCTCCAGTTTTTAGTCAAATGAGAAACAATTAAAATTAGTTGTAAGGTAATTAAATAGATTTTGATTTAAAATTAAATAACAGTTTTGTGATTTATCAATTAAATGTACGAGACCTTACACGATAAAGTAACAATTGTTGCTACATAACGTTTTACCCAGAGGTCGGATACAGGTATATTTTTCGAAACGGTTTCGTCTAAAATGCCTAAAGAACAATTTGTTTCGTTTATGTTCGAACGAAACGTTATAAATAACGTTAATGAAGAAAAACAAAAATATACCGATATCGTTTTAAGAAAACGTTTTCAACCGTTAATATTTTATTGTTTGTGTTGCTCGATGTTTCATGAATGTTACATTCAATTGGCATTTCACTGCCCCGCGGTTTAGTCTCCTCGTTCGTTTGTTAAAAAGCTAAGCAAGAGGGTACCTACTATTGTTATTAACCCGTGATTATACTCGTAGTAAGTAAACAGTACAGTACAGTAAGCATGGACGATTCAGGTGAGTACCACTATATGGAATTAAGAACACATCTTAATCTGGACGTTTCATTGTTATTTCTCGATTATCAGATGCATATGAAAAAAAATGAAATGAAGCCGCGCGGCAGCATAAAACAAGTCCATACTTGTCGCCGCACGCACGACCCGCGCAGCACCGTCCTGCGGATTAAACCGGTTTTTGGAAACGTTCCCATTTCGTTTTCGTTCCGTACGCAATGCAAAGAACTGTAAGAAACGTTTGTTAAACGTTATTTTAAATAACGTTTCCGACCCTTGGTTTTACCTGCGTTAACGCTACCAGCTTAATTTTCACTAATGTTACTTAACGATACTTATAATTGGTATAAACGAGTTTAGGAACGGTCTCTAATAAAGCGAAAAAATACTTGAATACAGACATTCGTATTTTTATAAATGAAATATATTTGCACACACACTTGTTGTTGATCTTGTAAATGTATTGTGGTTGCAGACGCATACGGGTGAAAGGAACTACGCGTGTAGCATCTGCGGAAAGCGGTTCACGCAGAACGGCAGTCTCAGCCTCCACTACCGCACCGTCCACCTCAAGCAACCCTATATCAGGTACGTTAAGGTTCAAAATGCACGACAATAATAACTTTAAGGCTGCCATACATTCAGAGTAAAAGCTTGCAACAAAAACAGGGACTCCAAAACTCCAAATATCTTTATTTTGTTTATGTAATTTTAACGCAAATTTTGTTGCGAAACAAATTACAAAAACACAATGTTGAAAAAAAATTCCACGAGCGGGATTTGAACCTGCACACTTCTGACATACCGGGTCAGGTGCTCTTCCAATTGAGCTATCGTGGTTCTAACCAGCCCGCCGCCAAAATTATTCAACACTATTTACTTTTTACTTTGAAAGCCAAAGACACTCATTCAATGTCAACAACTACCGTCATTAACACCCGATCATAATATTTTTACAAATACTAAAGATCAGTTAAGAAGTCGGCAAGCTATTAATAAAATGTTTTTGTTTTGTTAATCCTGCTCGTGGAATTTTTTTTTCAACATTGTGTTTTAATCTTTATTTTGTTTTTGTAAAATTTATTTATTTAATTACGACCAACGAAACATACCACACACCACACCAGCTCATTGTACGTCCCCACTGCTGGGGCACGAGCATTCCCTATGGATGAATACACCGCAGGACGGGCCGTAAACCACCATACGGGCCCCGAGCGGGCGGTGGCTGCTAACGACTGCGAATGCGTCATGCAGCCGGAGTTGGAGATGATACATTTTTCTTCTGATCTTAGCAATCGCAGAGCGGGTTAACCACTGCGCCATCGAGCTCCTCACAAAACAAATACCGATACAAAAATAATGTTATGCATGTTTCGACTAAACTTGGGTGCTTTTTTTAATTATATGGGTCCATCGCGTGCTATCATGAAAACATTGTGATATTGTCATATAATGTTTTCGAGCATTGCCGTCGTTGGCGTACAGGGCAAGATAACACTTGTCGTTTATAGCCGACTGTCAAAAGGTTAACTTTAATTCAAGTTTTTGTGCAAGAAAATATAATCAATTTTGTTTATTTAAAAAAAAAATGTATTGTGCTTATTTTTTTTGTTACGAGTAAGCACTTGCTTTTATTCCGCCCGATGTTAAGTAATGATAATGTGACAAAATGGTGGACTGTTAACCGTTAACTGTAGGTGAACGTGCAAGTGTTGGCTAATTAAAAAAAACGATGCAACTTCACTTTTTAAATTCTCTCAAGAAGTAAGCTGTGGTCACGGTGCGGTACAATCCCACTATCTTTGTCATTCATCCGGGTTTTCGACATTGCCAAAGTCGCGTTGCTTTCGCGACGGCAATTATTTTTTAGAATCATAACTGTTAACCGGATTATTAATCATGTTTCTTTTGTGTGTCTGTATCGGATAATTCTAATGTGACCATGATATTATAAAATGGCATAAGTATTCATTGTATACTAATTTACGTTTATTTTGTATAGGGACAGAAAAAAGAAGATTGACGAAGGTAACATTGGAGCTTTCTTCGGCAAACAAGAGTTCATGTAACAAACTGGTAAAACTTACTGCAATGTAAGCTAAACCAGTACTTGTATAGCAGAAAATGTTTAACGGGGTCATAATGTTAGTGTATAGTGAAAATGCGAAGGGAAAACTTTTTACTTCCATTTATGCGTACATTACGCGCCTGGGGTAGTGTGGATTTTTCCATAGTTAAAGTACATATGCTGTGTTCATGTGAGTGCAGAAAAAATTATGTACATTACATTGTATACAATACATTGTATATTTTGTGAATTAAGGTCGAATTTTGATCGCAGGATTTGAAAGACTATTTGTAAGAATTATTTGTATTTGAACAGTAAAAATACCTGTTAAAAGAACCAGTAGGCTTACTCTTGAACGCAAACTCAATCCCAATAATTGCGTGGAAATTGAGTGAACAAAATATTATCGAGATGGAGCGTTCCAAAATTGTGAAACTATCCCATTATCGATAAATATTAATCGCATTGGAATTGTATTGATATTGAGTTTGCGTTCAAGAATAAGCCTACAGGACTAAGAGGAATAATTTAAAAATACCAAAGTATTTGTAAATGTAGATTAACACAAAAAAGATTTAATTTCGTTCGATGGTTTTTTTTATTTTATAAACAAAAAGTTATTTATTTTCCAGCCCCGCAAACCTCGCGAATCTGCGATTTTTTAGCGAGATTTTTTATGCGGGATAGAGTTCTCTAATGGGATCTCTGATGGTAATTCCAACAACCTCTCTATTGAACATGCAAACGTCGACGACCTCTGTAGCCGAGTGGCTTGTACGCCGGACTTTGGCCGGTGGTAACTCGTGAGGTCCCGGGTTCGATTCCCGGTCGGATCAATATCGAAAACGAACTTTTCGATATTGTGTCGTGTTGGTGGTTGTGGTACCGTCGTCGTATCTGATTTCCATGAAACGAGTGCTTTAGCTACTTACCTTGGGATCAGAACAATGTATGTGATGTTGTCTGTTTTTTTTTAAACATGCAATCAAAACAGTTGCCCCGTTAAACATTTAATTATTTTGTATGGCAATGAACAAATGTGTGCGTACGTATTTAATGTTAGTATTTTGTATGCAATGATGTTTTGTATAAGGTCGACTGTAAATATAATAGCCAAGGTTTAGCAGCAATTGTTAGATTAAAAATATAATATATATGTTGACGTAACACTTTGTAAAACACCTCTGTTCCCTATTGAGTATGTATGTTTTATTTGTATCCGTTTGTATAGGAAATCTGTTACTAATTGAGCAAACTAAGGTTGTCTGTAAGCGTATTGTCACCAGAAGTAGCTTATAGATCAAGTCTAAATATGATTTAAGTAAAATAAGCGGATCATTCTTGTTTTAATCAAAGAATATGATATATTGTTTTCTAAAGTTTACGCGAACACTACACATTGAAATGAAACAACTTTTACGGATCTACTCGCGTTTATTTTACACATTAGTTTTAATTAATGTTTATTAATGTAATTAATTAATGGTAGACTCCCTTTGACCACGGACCCTGCAAAGGGTTCGAAACGTCAGGATAAACATTAATTAAAATTAATGTGTAAAATAAACGCGAGCAGATCCGTAAAAGTTGTTTCATTTCAAAGAATATGATATTTAAAAAGCTTTGCTAGCTATACAAACGTGTAAAAGAAAAGTGTAATTAAAATGAAATGATCCAAAGTGTATCCGATCTAGATCTTGTATGCAGAGTTACTAAGTCATAATAATTAATTTTAATTTGTCGTGCAATTGTATATTAAATATTTATATTAGTGATGTAATGCGCTTCAGGCGCGCATACGCAAGCAGCGGTGATCATAAATGTAAGTACACAGAGGTTACTATACCACTAGCGCTGTGACTTGTTCATTTTGATGACACATATATTTTGAATGCAAATTAATAATTAAAAAAATTTCAAACATTTCATTAATTACCACCAAGTTAACTACTCGTGAGTGGATGACATATTTTTGACGGGTTATTCCCATTTCACTTTGCTTTACCTTCGTTAAATTCTTTAAATTCTTTTTTCATTATTTTTTAATTTCTTGCTTTGTTCTTCTTTTCTTCTTGTTGTTTTAGTTTTTCAGCTTTTTGCAACTCTATTTGTTTAGTTCTCTTATACACGTCATTGTGTGTTATAACTTCAGCGCCAGTTGCAACTCTTTTTTTTTTCAGTTTATTGTTAGTTCCTGCTTTTACGGTCCTAAGTAATAAGTCCTCAAACGTGAGAAGACGGTTCTCGAGTATTTGAATACTAGGTTTTTGCCTTTTTATCTCTGGGGGGTGAATACTACAACCTTCGGTTGCGGTATTTTTCTGGTCATGCGAGCTAGCAAAATCTATTTGCGTTTGACGTCTTCGTACCCGGTCTATACCAGAATTGATAAACACTAATGCGAGGGTAAATAATGACTTTGGGCTACTGGTATTTAAATAGTTTGTCTGTTTAATATGACAATGATTTGACGATTAACAGGAACAATACAAAAGATACCGATTACAAGATTTGAAGTTATAATTTGTCACGTCATTTTACTCTAAAGAACAAGGTTAAGCTTCGTGAAAATTTGTTTTGCAGGTCTGGTTATCATACAACGGCATATTAAGAGCTGGCAGATTGTTATTTTGCTTTGATGTACTAGGTTGAGGTTCCTGAGCATTTGTGTTAGTGCAGGTCTGGTTATCTAACAACGGGAAATTAAGATCCGGCAGATTGTCATTTTTGATGCTTTGATGTCTTAGGTTGAGGTTCTTGAAACTGATTATCATACGACGGCAAATCAGTATGGCTTTCCATAAAATGCGTTGTTACTTTTTTCTTTCATTCTTGCAAAAGCACTTAGTTGAATTTGGCTTCTGGGACAGCGTTTTTGTTTAGAGGGTAAATGCCTGCTTTTCTAAACCCAGCTGCACAAATACAGCAAGCAGGAAAATCTTACAGACTAAAAATAACATCTGTCATGAAGCTTTCCGTTACAAGTGGTGCGTTTAGAGGTCACAAACCCAACAAGACGGTTGTGTTATCTTTTCCAGGTGACGCTATCATTCATGTGGAAGTAATTCCTTTAAGACCCACATTTTTCACTCTTCCTCCTCTGATGTCGCTAGATCTTCGTCTGAAACGTGGCAGTCTGGTAACCTATCCTTGGTTCCGGAATCGGCTTGCAGCCGTTGAAACCAGCCGTGGAACTCCTTCGGAATCACGCCTTTGTCAGCAAATCTTTTTGCTGCTGTGATCTTCAACGGTGTTTTGTAAAGCTGTTTCAGTTCACCAGAAAAATTGTTTATTTCCATCGGTATTTCATAGTTAGATTCTATCGAAGATGTAGCTTCATAAGTCCTTTTTGGTTTATTGCTTGTGCCAGTCATTTTGACTTTTGCATGTCATTCGATAGAGAATCGAAAGACTCACCTCTAGACCAATCAGAAACAGGGATTTTAAACAATGGAAGCGTTTTATTTTGAAAACAAAAAATAAAAAGGCACGATATTTTTGCTCTCCTGAAAAGTAGTCATTTTTGACTTCCGCGGTGTTAGAACTTAAGCGACGATATGCCAGTCGTTTTGAATGCACTCATCAAATTCCTCTTTACGCCTCCTGAAATATCGGAGAAGCGAGCATGTGGTTTAGCTTTGAAATTATTCATTTTTTCCAGTGCTTTACAAAGGAGTCTCAGAAATGAATCTCTTGGAGCTGTAGGTAAACGGCGATTTTGTATCTTCCAAGTGGTCAGTATCTGCCTTCAGGCAGACTTCAATGGCTGAAAGAAGGCCACGTCTAGTGGTTGACAAAGATGAGTAGAATTTGGTACTAGACACACAAAATCGATCGCATGTTCCTCGCAGAGCCCTAATACATCTGTATCGAGATGCGATGAAAGGTTGTCACCTATGATTACTTTTCTACCTGGCAAAGCTTGTGCATGACGAAGAAAAGTGGTCGTAAACCAGTCGCGAAAGGTAACTGCGTCTATCAACCATCCATCCACTAGATGTCCGATGTAATCTGGCACCTTGTGAACAGCAGGACTTTTCGCAGCATGGCGCACCACGTGGCACCCTCTTTCCATGTATCGTACTTAAGTACGCTTTTATATATAATTTACGGTGGCAAAAGAACTTCGTCCGCTGGACTACATACTATGATCGTGGTTGCACTTTTTTACCCGGGTCGTCGCCAACATTCGACTCGTCATAATTAAAAATATTTAAGGCGTGTAGGTTTGCAATGGAAACATTTTTATCTAGATTGTCAAAATAATCATATAATAATGTCAATTAACAATTGACTCATGTGAGACGTTCGCTCTTGCTTTTTTTATGTTAGAAGCGACTCGCTCGGAATATGCACTTTTGTGCCTTTTTAAAATGGAGTAGGCCAAATCTAATCCAGGCAAATTTTTTTTTTAAACTTGAACACTGTTCTTCCCTTTCTGTCAAGGTTAGATTTAGCTAAAACCCTCTGATCTAGAATATTCAAAGGATAACCCAAATCTGCTCATTTAGCAGCAGATTTCAAGAGTGTTACTTCTCCAGCTTCACTGAACACTGTCTGAGCACCAGGTCTCTACATGTTTACCTTTGTACCTATTGTACAATGTTCCGTATGGTATTTGGTATTCATCAGAGGCAGCTCTAACTGGAAGATCCCCTTCAACAACCTGTTTAAGAGCCTGAATCTCTAAATCTAAATGAATATGAAAATGAATATGAATATGAATATGAATATGAATATGAATATGAATCTAAACGCAACCTATAGAAAAATACTGATTTCTATACTTACTTATACACTCAATAGTAAATAGTACCATAAAAAATGGATCTTTTATTAAGTTTTAATTTATAACGTTTTTTTATTATTATAATTAATATTTAAAATAATAATTCTTTGGAGTAGCCTGACATGTATGGGTTTCTGATCTTTTCAGAACAAAAGAATGGAGTACTTTGGGAGCACCCCTTTTCGACTACCTGTGTTGCTCCAATAAGTTTGTCGTTGACTACGTACATGTACACAATTAAAATATTTTTATTTGAACTTTAAGAAGTCATTTATGAATCTCGTTATTGTTTTTTATGCGCCGTAATAAATCATGAACACGGATCAGTATTGTTAAGTGTTATATTTTACCAAAATAGAAAAGCTGGAATCGCTGAAGCTCTATTTTTATATTTAATTTTGATAAAACAATTCTCTAAAAATAATAATATAATAGAATAATTTATTATGAAAGTATTACAATAATGTAATGTAGTCAGTGTTGGTTTTTTTTACATTTTACACGCAGTCTGCGTGTTAATTTTGATACTTTAAATGGGGTATAATTTAAACGCTCATCAGAAATATTTTTTAGACCCTAAGCCTAAGTACTAAATAAATTAAATGACTCCAAAAAAATTAAATGCCTTTATAAAAAGGGTCCTAAAATATACTATATTATGGTCCAAAATAAATAAACACACATCACAATAATTTCCTATATTGTACAAGTATTCTTTTTGTTTCCCAAAATGGATAAATGATCACCAAATATTTACACTATTATTCAAATGATTGAGGATACTAGCTGCCCTACTCCTGCAGGTCACGCGATAGGTTAGAAATTTAAGACAATCGCGAAGAGCAGCGTAGCGATTGTTTTGATTGTTTTTTTTATTAGACAACAGAAAGCAAACATTACCAAATTGAAACTCGAGGCATAAAATATTGGTATTATCTATTTGGTGACAATATAACATATTTGGTCTGAAATGCAGCCATAAGGTATTCATATATTTTTAAGGCATTTAATGAAAACATAAATTGTATCCTTTTTATAATATTTTAGGAAACACAATTTGGTGATCATATATCCGTTTTGGTAAGCGTTTCTAATTTTAGTGATAGTAACATTGATACATTTTTGGTAGGCGTTTAAACACAAGCCCTTTAAATATGATAAAACTATTGCATGATGCGACTGAATATATCTCACTTTAAAATGATCCTAAACGAAATAGATTCGACTCTGTTTCGTTTAAATTAAAATAAAATAATCAGTTTGACTCGTTTTTATGTACTTACAACTCTCACTTGGCCAAAAAACTTGCTGTACCAAAATTGATTTCATAATATGGGACTTATGGTTCCTAAAACAGTTTATCTGTATCTCTTATGGTTTCGGACTTCCTTATACTGTCCCAGTTAAAAAACACATACTGTATAATGACCAAACGCGGCCATTTTCGTGACGCATTTTTCATCATCATCATCATCAGCCTATACTAGTCCACTGCTGGACATAGGCCTCTCCTTGTGCACGCCGCTGAGCACGACCCGCGGCTACTCTCATCCAGCTCTTGCTAGCTACCTAGCGAAGATCGTCGCTCCACCTAGTCTGAGAGCGTCCTACGCTACGTTTGCCGATACGCGGTCTCCACTCGAGAACTCGTTCACCCCAACGATTGTTGGTTCTGCAACTAATATGGCCGGCCCACTGCCACTTCATCTTGCTGATCCGATGGGCTATGTCAAACGAAAGTATCGTTCTCTGTCGGATCACCTCATTCCGAAGTCGATCCTACAGAGAAACTTCGAGCATAGCCCCTTCCATAGCTCGCTGAGTGACTTTAAATTTGTGATATCAGCCCTACCGCGAGTGTCCACGTTTCGGCTCCGTATGTCACTGATTGAAGACTAGCTCTCAAACTAGACACTTCATGTTTATGTACATTGACGTAGGTATGTTAAACGCTTCGATCTGCAGTTGTCATTGTTATTTTTAAAGATGTGTTGTGACAATTTTAAATAGCTAGTGCAAATGTATATATATCACATATTTAACTAGAAATCATTATAGAGTAGGTAGTAATTTTTGATAATAATAAACTTTTACTAGAAAATAACTTTGTTTTTTTTTGAAGGTGAATAGACGTAGTTGCTAATTCCTCCTTTCCAACCTGAATGGGGGGGTACTTTACATACTACAACAGCAAAATCACATTCAATTCAGCAGGTAAGTGATGGTAAGGCAGAAAAATTAGGTCAAAAATATTCTGTCGCGCTTAGAAATTAGGTGACTCTTCCTTTCATCATCATCATAAACCACCAAACCACCAAAAATATGCATAAAAATTTTAGTAAATTAAACAAATACTTTTATAGTTAACTGTACATAATTACTTTATTTTCGGTCGAGTTGACGACGAAGAAGTAGTTATTTTCATGGCCGAGTTTTTTTCCAACAAGTCATCGGTCCACCTTGTGGAGGCCTGCCCACACACTGTTCTGTGCCCGCCCACACCGCGCTTTCCGGTACGCGGACGCCTCTCGAGGACTGTTCCGCCCCAGTTGCCATGAGTCCTGTAGTCCGTTGTGGTTAGTTATAAGTATTGTAACTACGACATTCACCGTAGCCAGTCAGGCTTACGCGCTTTTGCCGCTCGAGCAAACTACACATCCCCACGTGTCAGAATAAATCCAGCCATCGCGTTGGACTGTTCTCCATACCGTGTTTTCGCCTATGTTTGTGCATTGTCGGGCCTACACAATTTTCCACTAGAATAAATTAATTGTCGAGTCAAACCGTAGGTAGAGCACGGCTGAATGAGCAACAAAGCTTCGCTAGGTATGTAATAATAAATGCGGTAAAATTGTCCCTTCAAAAAGTATATAAGTTGTAGCCTGTATACTGTCCCGTCGCTACGCAACAGTCTCCATTATTGAAATCAAGTAAAGTTATGTGTGCAAGAATTAGCTAAAAGTTAATACGGTGTTTATTGTAAGCAACATGAATTCCAAAACATTTTTTAATTTTTTTTTTGTACTTACACCTCCAACATAATTGGAGCTCTTTTTAATCTTATTACTCTTTCATTCCAGTTCTATCTTTCATGCCTCTCGTACCTTCATACTTCTTACTAACTCTTTCATACTTCGTCTTTTATACTGTATTGCTACATCTATGCTTTAATTTCTTTATTTTTAATATTGTTAGGGAAAGAAAAAGGGGGTACACAGGTTTTTATTTTAGCATCGGTTTTTCAAAAGCTACAGTATCTTATACTATTTATATTCTATAACATTTCTTACTGTAGGTATTACGGTACAGTTTACAGTTATTTGGTTGGCAAATGACTCCTCCCCACCTGATGTTATGCAGAAACAGAGTCCAGACGCGAGGACAGCTGTGGAGCAGGATTGTGCCTCACCAGCCTCCTAGTCCTCACCTTGCCGACCCGCAAGTTGCTTATTCACACCTCATTTAAAGGACCCCATGTAGGAAGGAGGAAATATGTGTCCTAGTTCTTAGTGTATTACGAGTTTCAATTAGGTACCAATTAATCACGCTTAGAACATTTCTCTAAGTAATCACGTTATTTTTTTTAAATCTTTATTTTTTTAACAAAAAAGGGGAGTTTGTTCACAATTTGAACATGTCACTCCCGTAATTACAACATAGAAATTGCTTAATCAAAGAAATACTAATACCTACACACAATTACAAATTTCTATTTCTTATAGCTATTTGTACAAGTTTATAAAGCATTATGGCGTCTCTAGACAAAGGAGAAGCCATAACGCTGTTGCACCATCCAACATCGAACAGGCACACATTACAACTTTCTAGTATATGCTGTCTGAAGGCCTCGTTCTGTACACACTCCACCAGAACGTGGTAGATATCCTCAACTATGTCACACTCGGAGCAATTCGGTGACGAAGTCTTACCCATCATAAATCCAAATTTGTTTAATGGAATGTGTCCAGAGCGAATCCTAAAGCTCGTCACAATATCATGCCTTCCCACATTCCAACCAAGTAATCACGTTATCGAAACTGAGAAACCATTTTTTTAAATGGGTTCGTCAAACTGAATTTTGATAACGAGTATGTTATAGAAAGATACAAATACATTTCTTCTCAAAATCAATCTTTATTTGTAAACTTAGTGGCACATAGTTTGTGTTTACAACTTTATAGCGTCTTTGTTACTTAGACACCTTGTAAAGGTATACCAAATATTATAGTAAAATTTTTATAAACTATTAATTAATAAAATTAATATAATATATTTTTTTAAGGACTATTACTGTGTTCACCTACTCACAAACATAATAACTAACACCAGTACAATACGGAAAGCAACTAACACCTCATCCTAAATAAAAAAAAAATCAAATTGAGGAAACATCAGCTGTTAAAAATGAACCATTACCGGACAAAGAAAGATAAATCTGCAAGTGAAACTTTGCCCATAATTTCATTGTCGGCCTCGGAACGCCTGCTCCGATCAAATTAAGATCGCGTCGCACTCTCAGGATATTAATGGCGTTTTAAAAGGTTAGAAAAGCTTGTAAAAAAATGGCTGGCGTCAGACGTTGTCGTGAGAAATTGGCTAAACAACTGTCAGAACTGAACACGCGATACCAGAGTTAGGGAAATAAGCCCATTCGCCTTTTATGACTGCTGTGATAAAGAAACATAATTTTGTTTTTGTTCTTTATTGGTAGGTAATTTTATTTACCGCATCTTTGGTTTAGTGGTACGTAAAGCCAGTTTAAAGTTTCGATTCCCATTGTGGTCACATTTTTGTTGTAGTCGAGGATTTTTTATATGTAGCTTCGAAATACCTACCTACTGTGGAACGGGCCTATCTTATTTAAATAACTAACTGTCAGGATTAGGGTGCCTGTGTGCGTGTGTGAGTTTCATTTGACATTCGATCACGTTAACGAAAACGATAATTAGTATGGCATTTGAAGCAGCGTTCCTGGCGACATTTATTTATTTATTTATAGTTATACAGACATTATTACCATCAAGGCTAGGCTAGGCTAGCCAATAATCCAAAAGCGTGTACACAACATGTTTGTAAAATTATAACATTATTACTTAAACACTAACAAATACACAACAAAAGATTTGGAACAATGATTATTAGTTTAAGGGGAAGAAGAGGACGAGAGGAGAAGAGACGACATACAAGAAGAGTTTAAATTTTACCACATATAATTTTGTTTTCGTAAACGTACCTAATCGAATGAATGCGGACAGTTAACAAAATGCGCACTAGGTACCCAGGCCCAGGACACGACCAATGCCGTTCACACACTTGTTAAAGCGACATATTTAGATAAGACCAAAAATACGATAAGCTGCGTAAAACGGAACGCAGCCGATTAAACTGAAATGAGGGTATGAAGTCACTTACTAATTATGAGACTACCGACATCTCAGCCTCAGGATGTGACCACGGATCCTGCAATGGGTTCGAAAAGTCAGAATAAACATTAAAATTAAATAAATGTGTAAAATAGACACTGTGATTAGATCTGTAAAAGTGGTTTAAGTTCAACAAATTATAGCACCAACCAAACCGAATACAATATCTAGGTAACCTACACTAAAAACTTATTTCCAAGTTATAACCTCCTGCTTAGAACCCAAGACCTCTGGGTTTGAGAACGGTATTCTAACGAATATAATACAAACATATTTAAAATACTTACATAACACAATATACAGCTAAGTATCCAAGCGCGTCGTAGTAAATAAAATCAATGGCCGCCTAACTTGAAAATGTCATTTGCGGCAGACTAGATTAAAACCGATACTCTTTGGTACAGTAAATGAATTAAGCTGAAAATTGGGTTCCCCAAATCGAGTTACGTCTCCATCATACCTGAAATATTGCCGGGGGCTTCGAGCTCAGAGACGGACTTTAGAAGAATGGGGCATTTAAACCGGCTATCATCATCATCATCAGCTCATTTTTATGTCCCCACTGCTGGGGCAAGAGCCTTCCCTACAGATGGATAGGGAGAACGGGCCATTAACCACCATGCGGGCACAGTGCGGATTGGTGGTTGTTAACGACTGCTAATGCAGCCGGGACCAACGGCTTTACGTGCCTTCCGAAGCACGGAGGAGCTCGATATTATAAATTTTTGGTCACTTATTCGATGACCAGCCTTTGCGAAGGTTGTTTAACCTCAGCACTCGCAGACCGGACGCGTTAACCATTGCGCCATGAGCTCCTAAACCGGCTATGGTGTAGAAATAAAAGAAGAAAGAAGAATAAGAAAAACTTTCATTAATCCGTAGTCTGCAGTGAATGCAGACGCTGATCAGCGCTCGCGTATATCAAAGGTTAACAACACCCACATTCATCATCATTACAGCCAAAAGACGTTCACTGCTGGACAAAGGCCTCATTCGAAAGGTTCATTCGCCATTCGATCACGTTAACGAAAACGAGAATATGTATGGCAAAATTTTAACTCTTATGGTATGTCGCCAGGAGGCGCTGCTTCAATGCCATACTAATTTTTTGACATTGAATTTTGAATTGAATTTTTTGAATACGAGTAAACAAAACTCACACCTAGGCACCCAGTATTGATTCGATTAGGTACGTATACGAAAAGGAAAAATTATATTTAACTCTACTCGTATTCAAAAAATTCAATTCAAAATTCAATGTCAAATGAAACACACTAAACAAGAAATAACCAAATCAACAAAAACAGTTATAAAAAGGCCCCATCAGCAAATAAAATGAGAACTCTCACTGGAATTCGAACCGGGGACCACTGGAATTCTCTGGAATTCTTGCTCGGTGCTTTAATCGCAAGCCCATATTACAGGTATTAGAGGAACTGCAAGAACATTTCAAAATTATTCACGTAAACATAGATGACACTTTTTATGGTCAATTCACTTTGAAGCCATGAAAATTATAAATATTAAATTATACGAAATGTTTTTAATTTGTTTATATAATTTTAACGCAAATTTTGTTGCGAAACAAATTACAAAAACACAATGTTGAAAATATTATGATCAGATCAGTTAATGACGGTAGTTGTTGACATTGAATTGGCGCCTTTGGCTTTCAAAGTAAAAAGTAAATAGTGTTGAATAATTTCGGCGGGCTGGTTGGAACCACGATAGCTCAATTGGAAGAGCACCTGACCCGGTATGTCAGAAGGGTGCAGGTTCAAATCGTGCTCGTGGAAATTTTTTCAACATTGTGTTTTTGTAATTAAATTATACGATTTATATAGGAGGGTAGTGGCACCAAGGTTCGACAAGAACCAGCTATCTTTTACCTTTAATCATTAAAATTAGGGGTTAGCACGTCAGCACCTGGTCAGCACCTATAATACTGTTAGCCAAATTCGATAAAGAATGTTTACCAACTAAGCGTTGCCAAGCAACTAGTGACAGGCATGCGTTGACAACCTTTCCAGTTGGTCAAGAGGAAAGATTTTACGATTTTACTGCACCTAAAGATTCAATAATTTATTTATTACATAAATTAGTCAACTGCTGTTACAATCCAATTTTCTTTAGTAGGGTTAACAAGTGATTTTTTTTTACGTTCTTCGTATTATAACGTTTTTACTGACTGATTCAAGTGAGATGCTAATTTTTTTTCTGACTTTCTATTTTCCCACTTAGTCTTACCGGGTGTTATTATAACACCTCTAAAAGTATTATATAGATGTACTCTAATGTCATATTTTTAAGTTTCATTTACAACCACACACAAACACCTGGTCGGTTTAAATGGGTGATAAAAGAAAAAAAAAGGTTGATCATGACTGGTTCCTGTCGACCAATGGTGTCACTTACGTAGGGTTACTTCAAAATTAAATGAAACTAAATAAAAACAAAAAAAAAACAAACTAAATTTATTCAGCGAATGGTAATGTGTTTCATGAGTTCCAAACAAGTGCTAGTTAATACAATAATCATTCCACTTCATCCTGAATTTTACTTAGGTACCCAAATGTTTTCATTCCCCTTCAGGTCAAGACAGACTGGCCATGCTAGCAACTCCATCTTGTTTTTACAATGTACTTAGGACATCAGCAGGCTGAGCGATGGACTTTTTTGATTGCCTCATTAGTTGGATGTTACGGACGCCTTCGATTCCCTCGCCTCATAAAATCTTTACAGCTCCAGGCTTGCTGACGATTGAGCTGGCTATTTCTTATGTGGCCGCACAAATTTTCTTTTTTTGATTATTGTATAAGTTAGGTATTTTATGTTTTTGATAGCCGCACGAATCTCTTTCTAAAACTAGTACGTACAGTTAATATTTCAACAATTTTCAACCGCCTCTGTGGTCTAGAGTTCGAGTTCGATTCCCAGAAGGGGGTACATGGTAGTGTACTTACTCGGTTTGGTTGGTGGTAGGGCTTGTATGTTCGCCTGGCTAGCTACCGCCATCTTATCTAAATATATCGCCATAACATCAATGTTTGTATCATTGTTGTGTTCCGGCAGCTAGAGATAAGATAGCCAGTCTTAGTAGTTGAGGATCCCGGGTAAAGTGCGCTTCCACCACTGGCCTTATCATCACTTAACATCAGGTGAGATGAAGGCACTGTGCTTACCCATTAGAAAGACATTATAAAAAATATACGACGGAATATAGTATAATTGAATGCGAAATGGAATGCGAGAGAGCACCCAGCACACGTATTTCCTACTGGTAATGGCAATATAGTTGCCATCATAATTAGAATATTTTTAATTTGTACTATCGTACTACATAAACAAAATATATATTAAGTATCAAAAGGAACGCGTTTACAAGATTTTTCTTCACTTAATACGTGCAAATAGATAAGGTTAAAGTATGAAATTGCCGATTTGTACAAAAAAATTGGAATTAGTTTTTTTTTAATTTAACATATTTATTTAATCAAAATAATTACCATTATTATCGATACATTGCTGCCATCTAATAGGAAGGTCATTTATGCCTTTGCGATAGAACACTGGTGATCTAGATTCGACAAACTGTGTGAAAGCATTTTGTACTGCCTCCTGAGAAGAAAACTTATCACGTAGAAAATTGTCCAAATCACGAAAAAAATGGTAGTCCGTTGGAGCAAGGTCTGGCGAATACGGAGGGTGACGAATGGTTTCTAATTGCAGTTCCTGTAGAGTTAAAACGGTTTCTCGTGCTGTATGAGGTCTCGCGTTATCATGGAGCAATAATGGTGAAGATCGATTCATGAGTCGGGGCTGTTTCACTGCTAGTTTTGCTATCATTGTTCGGCACAGTAGACATCTGCCGTTATTGCTTGACCAGATCGGAGAAAGCTATAGTGAATAACACCATGCTGAGACCACCAAACAGTTACCATTACCTTTTTATTGGTAAGCTTTGCTTTAGGACACTGTTGCGGCGTTTGACCTGGGGTCAGCCATTGCATTTTTCGCTTACGGTTATCGTAAAGAATCCACTTTTCATCACATGTCACAATTCGATCCAATATTCCTTCATTTCTGTATCGATTCAACAAGGCAACACAAGTTTCAACACGCGTTTCTTTCTGCAGATCAGTCAAATCATGAGGCACCCATTTCTCATATTTTTTTTATTTTATTGATTTCACGCAAATGAGATTGTTGGTAAGGTAACGTTAAACCATGCCGCTAATTCCTGGGTAGTTTGGCTCGGATGGGCTTCCACCATCTCTTTCAATTTATTGTTATTCACCTGTGTGGGCGGTCTTCTACGTGGTTCGTTCTTCAAATCAAAGTTTCCATCACGAAAACGTTTAAACCAAAATCGCACGGTGCGTTCATTAGCAGTCCCCTCTCCAAACGCAACATTGATATTGCGAGCTGTTTCTGCCGCGTTAGTTCCGCGTTGGAACTCGTATTCAAAAATAACTCTAATTTTCGAAGTATCCATCTTTCTTGTCTAAGCTGAATAAAAAAACAACTGAAAGTCGATAATCGAATGTTGCACATTTTTTAAAAGAAGAACTTCATAGGTACCACGTGAAAAAAGTTTCACTCAAAAATCTCAAACCATGAAGGTTGTATGTCAATTCGAAGTACCTAATACAATAAAACGGCAATTTCATACTTTAACCCCTATTATTTCAAAAGAAGGTATGTAGTTATCTATCTTAAATCTTCATATTTATTTGGTTTACAGAATATTGACAAAGTAAATTAAACTACTTAAAACTGAACTCTTGCCCCAGATCATCCCCATCAGGCAGAGTACCCAGTAAGCTAGCAGCATTGACTCGTTGGATAGCGAGGCTTATTCGCTGTCCCAAGTAGCTGCTATCTCTGGGGTAAGTTAAGTTTCATATGTTAGGTCTATATCTTAAATCTTTCCTGTCCATCCAAAGGTTGTCTGGAAGAGATCGCTCATAGTAACAAGACCGTCGTTTGTACGTGATATTTTTTATTTAATTTCACGTCAAAATGTCTTTTGGTGCCCAATAAAGTGTATTTATTTTAACTTATCATATCTTATGTGTCTTTATTAACATCACTTTTACAAAGCTGGTATTTTCCGGAATTTAAAAGAATTACCGTTCGTTACGTTGCATCAGATAATGTGATTACTTGAAGTCGGCGAATATTTAATTTTGCGTTACGGAGAGCGGCGGGCTAAGTAGATTCCGCTCGGGCCAGGCATCTCGCTGCATAATAAGCCAAGCCGAGCCGTGATGTTAGAAATAGACGAGAAGTTTTGCAAGTTTGTAACTTTAAACAGAGATGTCGCTGTTGGACCCACACTTTTTGCAAGTGCTTCAATTCCATACAATACTGACCGACTGCGTCAGAAGGAGGGTAATGTTTTTCGAGTGTATGTATATATGTATGTATGTATGTATGTATGTTTGTATGTATGTATGTTTGTATGTATGTATGTATGTATGTTTGTAGTATGTATGTATGTATGTATGTATGTATGCATGTATGTATGTATGTATGTATGTATGTATGTATGTATGTATGTATGTATGTATGTATGTATGTATGTATGTATGTATGTATGTATGTATGTATGTATGTATGTATGTATGTATGTATGTATGTATGTATGTATGTATGTATGTATGTCTGTATGTATGTATGTATGTATGTATGTATGTATGTATGTATGTATGTATGTATGTATGTATGTATGTATGTATGTATGTATGTATGTATGTATGTATGTATGTATGTATGTATGTATGTATGTATGTCTGTTTCTTTGGCACGCCCTACAGCCCAAACGGCATGGTGGATTTTAACTTAAGTGGTATCGTTAGATTTGTTTTGACTGTGGGAGTGACATGGGCTATAAAAAAACCAAAGCAAAAAAAAAACAATAAAAAGTAAAAACATTGGCCGGGTTAGCTATTAGTAGTCTCGACTGCAAAAAACATTAGATCGACCATACGATCAAAATTCTTTAAACGAACAACAACGTCTACGGAATTTAAAGGATATGGCCAATTTATCTATGGACGTAGATGTAGTTAATAATTTTCATTTAAAGCAATGTTTTATGGTGTTTTGTTTTCGGGAATATTAGCAGATTTCATTTCCATGTTTAAAAAAACTCAAACAACTTGTCAGTCAAAAGTATTAGACGTCAAGAGTTTCGTTATTATTGACAATTGATGTATGCGTTATTATGACTTTGATATTTAAAAGGGTTAGGCGTTTTAATATAATTATGTTATATAGGTTTTGAAATGCTTGGTTATTTACTTTACAAAACTAAAAAGTTTTTAATAGCAAAAAATTCGAAAAAACTTACAATCGGCACTGCTTTTTGTGTTTCGATTTGACGGGTGTGAGGCCGAGTAAGTTTATTTTATTTGTAAAAAAAAACCATAGGCCTATGTATTAAAACACATTAATATAAATCTTAAATAACGGATGACATAGGCAATTATGTATCTAAATCATTTATTTTTATTATAAGTAGGTAATCAGAAATTTAATAAATATAATACACACACACACACACCAGAGCCATATTATTACTATTATTTTTGTTGTTAATTTTACGCTTTTTTTTTGAAAATTTTGGAAAATCCTTGACATACCGTGTAAAGTGAATAATAATAATCATAAATATATTTCTTTTGAACTAGTAAAATTCACTATTATAAATTATGCCAATAATTCTCCAGCTAATCAATATAAACGTCTATTTCATAAAATTATTTTAGGGGATTACAGACATTGAATTTTATTGAGTCCCAGAAACGGCTCAGGAGATGCCGTAAAAATTCACTTAAGCTGGCAGATGCGAAGGCCTAATTTTATGTTCACAATGAGGGAACGAAAATTTGGCAAAGTATTTCTTTTCATAATCAATTCGTGCGAGTGCTTAGAACTTTTAAGCGATTTTTGGAGCGGATTTTTTAAGGGGTGACAATATGATTCTTATACTTTGATGACAAGTCCTAGATGACCCTGATCACCTTAGCACACCATGCACCTGCCACTACACACCTAGACACTACATTCAGTTGGATTAGAACCCTTCGTAGAATCTAGTAGTGAACGACACGCTTGTGTGATGCCGTTACCACTGAACCTTCTGACGGTGTTACGATCACACGGCTTGAGGAACCCTTTAAGTTTATCGCCGCCCTCAAAGAGTCCGGTGAAGCTGAGAATGCCGTATGTGGCAATCAGCAAAGGTCTTTCCAAAAACACACACAACATACACACCAGCCTAAACAGCATACTCGTAGAACAAGACTCAGATGCAGACATGTATGTGCCTCTGCCCTTCTCCTACCCCCAAAGAACGGCCAAGAGCAATCCTTTTAAAAAGCACTAAGTAAATAGTGATAAAATAACACTAGATAACTAGTAATATAATCATGAGTGAAACAACTATGATACTATAAAAAGGCCCTTCCACTCGTGTTCTCAAAAACATATATGAACCATAAGTATATTGTGGTAGCACCAGCGTTTGACACCAGTTTTCGGCATTCCCGCGGCCCGGTCAAGCCGAGCCGAGGTCCGAGTCTTTAGAGGCGTCCTTGGGTTGTTCCGCTCCCCGATCCGACCCGAACCCCTCGGAGAATCTATAGTAGGGCACGGGGACTCGCACTAGTGCGTGATGCCGTTCTAGAGAAACTCTGGCGGTGATTCGTTTCAGACCCTTTAAGTTTCTCGCCGCCCCCAAAGAGCCCTGTGTAGCTGAAAATGCCGTCAGAGACAATCAGCAAACTCTCGAAAAAAAACAAAAAAAAACAGTTTTCGTCGCCAAAAAAAACGATAAAAGAATTTCATTTCAAGAGGAAAGCTTTGTATTTTTGTATTTTTGTTTGTTTGTACCGAATAAACTCAAAAACTACTGGACCGATTTAAAAAAATCTTTCAGCATTAGAATGCTACATTCAAACATAGGCTATATTAAAAAAAACGAGCGAACCTTACAGTAGTTGCATATGATGTGTAACATTTGACATCTCACCTTAGTGATAAGTTAAAATTATATTCTGAAAAAAAATGGGTCAGGTTCAGGTTTTACATCTTTTTATAACTATAAAATAAATGCAGTAAATACTCATTAGAAGACATTTGACATATCAAAATGACCTTTGATAGTCAAATGATACAATATGTCACATGTATTAATAATATGTCATGTTATAGTATCGATCTTAAATTTACAAAATGGCGCGGTCACGTGCGTGTCGCGTGTCACCGGAGGCTACAACAAGGAACAACAAGCTTGGCCTCCGGCCCCCATGGACACGATGCCTCCACCGCAAACGGAACAATTAAATAATTTGTACCTAGGTTTTCGTATTTGTGCCGTTTGCGATTTTCAGCACTTACCGCAGCAGCCCCCACATGAAGTGATGTGGCGCGTACATGCGAGGGCGCCACGCTGTCAGCACAGGTTGCTTAACAATGGTTTTAAATTAAAAGCTGTGGTTTCTACATTTCTAGTCTTACCTGAGCATGTTTTCGGTTTCATTATTATGCCATTTTATTTATTTACAATACTTAAGTATATTTGTATTACAGCATTCCTAGAAATCATTGAACGCCTTTATTCGTGTCTACGGCTAATGTCACACAAGAAACCCAAACTCACACCACTTCTCCTTATTTATTTTTAAGGTAATTTATTTGTGTTACACAGCTAATATAGTTGTTAATTATCTGAACGTTGTATATGACTTCATTACTCACTAGATGGAATATATTTCTCACAATCTTCGTGCTCAGTAATAGCGCCCAAGAGGCATCGTTAATAAAATAGCCGGTGCCTTAAGCTAACAGTGTGGTTTCATGTTGTTTTCTATGATAAAAGCAAAAGGATTTATATTATCATGCTAGTATTGTTTGTCTGTGGAGTTTGGCAATTTATATTATACAAAGGACTTAACGTTAAACATCATATTGTAAATATTGGATTTTCTATGTGTTCAAACACCATTTACCATGTATTCTGCAAATATATGATATTATATTTTATTCTACAATTATTAAATCGCCTCGGAGGCCGAGTGGCAAAGCTCTCGACCCGAAGGTACCGGGTTCAATTCCCAGTAGGCTTAGCCAAAGTAACATTAAGAAAACGATAGCGAAGTTCGAAAATAATAAAATGTATGGGATTGACATAAGCCGCGCTAAATCACGTGGCCAATATATTAAAGCCCGGTGAAGCTAAAGCCCGGTGAAGCTGAAAATGACGCAGCGGCAATCAGCAATCTCTCTCAAAAAAAAAAAAACCAATCTTATGTCAATCCCATACATTTTGTTCTTTTCGAACTTCGCTATCGTTTTCTTAATGTTACTTTGGCTACCGCCACAGGTCGGGTAAAGTATGTTTCGGATTTATTCGGTACGGCCGGGTTTGTGATTACCATCCCGGATCTGGCAAGCGTGGTGATTAAGCCAATACTCATTAATTGTAGTGATGACTTGATTTCAATGATGGAGGCCTTTGCCCAGCAGTGGGACAGTTATAGGCTATTTACTTACTTTTATTCTTAAATACACACGAATTAGCTTGATGCACCCTTTAACAAATTAAACATCATCATCATGATCATCTCAGCCAAAAGACGTCCACTGCTGGACCAATTCCTCCCCCAAGAATCTCCACAACGACGGGTTTTGTGCTGCTAAGTTTTGAGCGGAACAGTTTTCGAGTGGGGACCGCGTACCGGAAAACGCGAGTGGGCCTCCAACAAGGTGGACCGACGATCTGGTAAAGTTCGCAGGAAGCCGCTGGATTCGAGCAAATTAAATTATGAGAAAATAGAAATAGAAATATTTATTTGAGTATGAACATGGGGAGATGTTATAACATTGTTAGGCTCATCCTATTCAGCTAACTATGGTAGCATGCAAAAGCAAATTAGAATGAAAATTTAAAAACAATACAATTATAAAATTACAAATAAAACAAACATAATTAACCAAAATGCATTTAAAGCTGTACGGTGTAGTTCCTCTGCCTTTTTGAATTACTGCGTCCGTTCGTAAATTCGTTCATAATTATATTTAGTACCTTCATAGGATATAAGAGGTGAAATTTGCGACTTTGTTTGTTTGTTTGTTTGTTTGTTTGCGGAGGGTAATCTCTGGAACTACGGGTCCAATTCCCAAAATTCTTTTACAGATAGAATGCTACATTCCTTGTGGTTGACAAAGGCTATTTTATATTTTGATAAAAAAGGTTTTAAACCACGTAGGCGAAGTTGCAGATAAAATGCTTTTCATATATATACCTAGTTTCATAAGGAGAACGATATTTATAGAATGTTTTTGTTTTGTTTATATAATTTTAACGCAAATTGTGTTGCGAAACAAATTACAAAAACACAAATGTTGAAAAAATTTCCACGAGCAATGACGGTAGTTGTTGACATTGAATAGGCGCCCTTCGCTTTCAAAGTAAATAAGTAAATAGTGTTGAATAATTTCGGCAGGCTGGTTAGAACCACGATAGCGCAATTGGAAGAGCACCTGACCCGGTATGTCAGAAGGATGCAGGTTCAAATCCTGCTCGTGGTTTTTTTTCAACATTTGTGTTTTTGATATTTATAGCTTTTTCTAAATAGCGTACTTAGAGACGTCAATAACCAATAAAGCTTACTTAGTAGGTACACCTGCCCGGCATGTCATGGGGTTCGAATTCGAATCCCGCTCGTGGAATTTTTTCAACAATGTCTTTTTTCATTTCGTCTTTTTTAAATTTGTAATTTGTTCGCAACAGAATTTGCGTTAAATTATATAATGTAAATAATCATAAACCGGTTCTTATTTTTTTTGATCTTATGTTACATATTTAATTTAATATTGTATGGTGATGTACAAATATATACCTTACTCTGTAGGTCACGTTCGAATCATTAATCATTTTTCATCATTTATCATCACAAAAGTGAGTTAATTTTGCTATTACCTTTTACCATTAAATTTAATTCAAACATTGTTGAATGATACAAAATTTACGGACCTACTCGCGTTTATTTTATACATTAGTTTAAAAAAGAATAAATAAAGGAAACGAAAAAGAGTACCTAGATCCGCAAAAGTTGTTTCGTTACAATGTGTAGAGTTCGCGTAAACTTTAGAAAATAATATCCAACATTGTTGTTACCACCACAGTAGACATTCCGAAACATCTGTGTTGAAAAAATCCCGCTCGTGGAATTTTTTCAACACTTTGTCTTTTTCAAATTGCAATTTGTTCGCAACGAAATTTGCGTAAAAATTATATATAACTATAAGTAATCCTAATTGTAATCTAGGAATCTAAGAAAATGTTAATACTTCGCTTTGTGCTTCGAGATAGCCATCTAATCTAATATTCCAAATGTTAATTAACGGTTACGAATACGAGCACAGAAATGTTCTGTAAAAACTTCTCTTTTAGAGAATTGTATTTTTATTGTAAATGTTTTATTCATAAATTTTATTATTGGGACACACAGCAAATGAGTTTGACCAACATTAAGGTATTATGAATGGTACAGTCAAGATATTTAGCTGTAATATTAGAAACTTGGTCAATATTTTATATAATCTATTGGTCCATTGGTTTTTTGGAGAGAGTTTGCTGGCTTTTTTGGGGGTAGCTAGAAACTTAAAGGGTTCCTCAAGCCGTGTGATATGAATCACCTTCGGAGGTTTCTAGAGGAAACGGCATCACGCACCAGTGCAAGTCCCCGTGCCCTACTAGATTCTCCGAGGGGTTCGGATCAGATCGAGGAGCGGAACAACCAGAGGGCGTCTCTAAAGGCTCAGATCTCGGCTCGGGTTGACCGGGTCGTGAGGGTGGAGAAAAGCGCCCAGGTACATGTCTGTACCTGGTATATGCGCGTGTGAACCGGCTCGTCGTACCCTTGTTCTACGAGTACGGAGTCTTGGGCCTAAACTAGTGTGCATGTTTAGTGTATTCTGTAAATCATCATCATCAGCTCTTTTTATATTCCCACTGCTGTGGCACGAGCCTTTCCTATGGATGGATAGGGAGAACGGGCCATAAACCGCCACGCGGGCCCAATGCGGATTGGTGGTTGTTAAAGACTGCTAATGCAGCCGGGACCAACGGCTTTAGGTGCCTTCCGAAGCACGGAAAATCTCGAGATGATACATTTTTGGTCACCCATCCGATGACCGACCTTTGCGAAAGTTGCTTAACCTCAGCACTCGCAGACCGGGCGCGTTAACCACTGCGCCATCAAGCTCCTCCCCTGTAAATGTCTGTATGTATGATTCTGTAAATGTGTAGTGGCATTTAGTTAGAGGATCGGGAACACCAAGACAACCATTGGGCCGTCCAATGGTTGGTGTACTTTAGGGCTGAAATCTTGTAACACTGGGACTACAGGCTAAATTATGACGGTCTCCGTAGTCGAGTAGCTTGCACGTCTGTTTCTGGTGTTGCTATCTCCGAGGTCCCGGGTTCGATTCCCGGTCGGGTCAGTGTGAAAAACGAACTATTTCTAAGATTTTTTTTTCTTTAGGAGTCGCGGTAGCTCATCATCGGTCAGAGCATTGGACCGGTTACCCAAAGGTCGTGGGTTTGATTTCCACTCGAGCTTCCTGAGACTGGCTGAGATTTTTTCAAAATAATTAAAATTACTATTTCTATATTTTCTCGGGGTCTGAGTGGTTGTGGTGCCGTCGTCGTAGTAGTTCCTGATTTTCATAACACTTCGGAGTCAGAGCAATTAATTTCAGGTTGAATAATATTAAAATTTATCTAAGTATTAAAAAAAAATGCTATTATCAATAATAGTGAATAGTAGATTACCTCGGTACCAAAAACTTGAACGTGCCTTCCGAGGCACTTTCGCCCACTGCAGGTCATAGGCCTCTTCCTTCGTAGAAGTCATTTATTTTATTCTAATACTCAAGTAAAAATATAATGGATCGAGTATAAATAATATAAATATAAGAAGAAGCTCGATGGCGCATTGGTTAACGCGCCCGGTCTGCCAAGTTTCGTAAAGGCCGGTCATCGGATGGATGGCCAAAAATTTATCATCTACAGCCCTCCGTACGTAAAGCCGTAAAGCCGTCTTTAACAACTACCAATCCGCACCAGACCCGCGTGGTGGTTTATGGCCCGTTCCCCCTAACCATCCATAGGGAAGGCTCTTGCCCCAGCAGTGGGGACATAAAATGAGCTGATAATGATGATGATAATAAATATAATGACAGCAGGTATCCGTCTACATTAACGGGACTAATTTTATCAGAGTTTTATTTAAATTTGATTATGTACCAAGACGGTAGGCTTCCTGAACAAAGGTTCAAAAAGCTAATTACCAAAGACGAATACGGTATATATTATAGACATGATATTAGCTTACAGTCCCTGCAACCCGTCAGTCAACACACGTATAATAAAATCGAGCGATTCTACAAACACGACACATCACGCAAAAAGCGACGATTGATCGTCGAAACACACGAACGAATAAAGGAATATTAAGAAGTAAAACCGTTTAGTGTTCTTTGGAAATGTAAATGTGGTTTGCTTAATTGTTCCTTACAATTTAAAAACAAATGGTGCTAAAATTTGGAAGACCGTCTTGGAAATATTTTTTGGTACCAAATTCATCTCACTGAGTAAGCGGCGATTAGATCGAAAGGTAGAAGCGTTTTAGTCCCGAAATCCTTAATTACTTAAGAACTGGCTATCTATAAATAGAAATCAGAAATAGAAATTGTTTTTAGTCCAATAAACTTCATTAATTATAATAAAATTTTAACTAATACTAACGTGTGGCACTAAAATCTAGTCTAATCTATATATTAATACGTGAAGCAAAACCTTTGTACCCCTTTTTACGAAAATTGCGCGGACGGAAGAGTATGAAATTTCGCACACTTACAGTTTATATAGAGAAGGAGTGCAAATGTTAGTATTTAAAAAAAATATATTCATTAGATCAATAAACCAAACATTAGTTCTTGGCGGGAAAGTGAAGAGTCATGTCTGCGGTTTTGTTTTATTTTCAAAAATTTGTGTTATGTCGAATATTAATGTGAAATAATGGTGGATTATTAACCGTTAAGTGTTCGTAAGTGTGCATGAGTGTTGGCAAATGAAACAAAACAGTGCAACTTTACTTTTCAAATTCTCTCAAGAAGTCCGCCCCGAGGAATTAGTAAAGCCCCATATCTTTACTGAGATACTCAAGGGGCTGGGGGGTATATCATTTCTCACTTCTCATTTTTATTATCATTCATCATCATACTGACTGGAAGGAAGTATTGTATATTTGTATATTACTTGTAAGAAAAATTACTTTGACACTGGCTAAATGTGCTAGTCGCACGAAGCCATCAACTAAAAGAAAGAAAAGAACCAAACATTACACACACTACCATGTATTTGACACACACGCATACTCTTTTCAAAAAATGTAAGAGGAGCGGCCGTAATCTGTCAATGCCAATACAAACTCACATTCTATCTTTTTTAATTTTTCATTGCGTAGGATACAATCCGTGCAGCCCGCAGAATTACGGTCGAATTTCGACCACTGGGCGACCACTGTACATGTAACTACCCCCGCTGGGAATTGAAACCGTGATCTTTATATGTCCAAAACTGGATAAGCGCTGGATCACAGAGGCAGTTAAAGTATATTTATGAAGATAAATGACTTGTATGAAAATAATATAGCTGAAGAATAAACCAAGTGTACGAAGAACGGGCTAGGGGAGGACTCAGTTCCCTCATAATAAAGATTTAAGAGAAAAGAAGCCTATAATTCTTTGTTTGTTATAGAAGGCGAAAAGATATTACGTAGCACAAAATAGCTGACTAACTAACTAACCCATTAAATATGCAGTCACATCAAAAAGAATAGAAAGATTTTATCTCACGCCAAGCTTGTCTGGAGCTTGTAAAATTGAACCATTCAAAATATTATCATACTTTTGCTTGGTGATATAAAATATTCTCTGTAGACAACACACGGGACTGTATTGTGGACGGATCCGCTCAACCGATGATGATTAAATTATACGGGATATCGTTAAGCCTTGTGTGGTCTATATTATCTATATACATATGTATATAATATAAATGGTGAGAAAAATTACGATTTGCCCGAACGGTAAATGCGGAGTAATCCTTTTTTTTTATAAAGTTTGCTGTTGCCTTTTACGGCATTTTCAGCTTCACCGGGCTTTTTTGGGGGCGGCGAGAAACTTAGGTTTAATCAAGCCGTGTGAAACGAGGCAACTTCAGAAGTTTCCTAGATGGAACGGCATCACGCGTGTTCCCGTGCCGTTCTAGATTCTTAGAGGGGTTCGGTTCGGATCGGTGAGTAATCCTGCTTCACAAGTTTTGTATGGACTTAGCTTTACCTAAAATCATCAGATAGGGAGATGCGGAAAAAAATTATACTAATATTAAAAAGAGGAAAGCTTTGTAATTTTGTATTTTTGTATGTTTGCAAGGAATAAACTCAAAAACTACTGGACCGATTTAAAAAATTCTTTGTCCATTATAATGCTACATTAGCGCTAAGTAACATCAGTTATATTAAAAAAGAAATGTCCACCCGTGCGAAGTCGGGACGGGCCGCTAGTATATTATAAAGGCGCCAGCAAGAACAAGAACACCCGTATACAATGATGGAGCCCTATTGCAGCGCCAACTACCGGGTTCAATTCAATTCTCGAATCCACTTGAACACACACAAATTTTTTTATCCAAATCTGTCCAGCCGTTTAGGAGTTCAATAACATAGTTCATAACACGCACAGAATATTTATATATATATATATGTCGGAGACATGGCGCTAGCATCGCTTAGAAACGACAAGTTTAGTACTCAGAGGGTCTGCCCAGCCTATGCTCTATGGTGCGCGAAACGTCAACGTCAGTTGGCTTGGCGCGACAACGGACTGGACAGATTTAAACGGGAGCGGTCGGAGAGTACGCCCGCACAGAACTCACTTCATTTCTAAAATCCATTTGCATCGGGCAACTGTTTCTATATAATTTAACTGTGATGTAAAAATAACATTAAAGTGACTGTAAGGAATACGACTGCGTCTTTATTTTGAAGATCCAAGATGAACTGTGTTATCGACGAATCAGAGGTTGCTCGACCGTCCTACCTATACAAACAAACGTTTCCGCCGCCGACATATAAGATATTCAAATAGGTCCTGGGTTCATTTTCCAGGTCAGAGCCAGGCGGCACAGTATCGTATTTTTCGATATAAAGCTCGCGTTTGTGATCAGTACACTAACCCACGTTTGACAAGCGTGGTTGTTGCGTCCTCTATTTAGTTAGGGGGTTATAATTAAACACCGATAATTATGATATATAATTCCACGCAAATTTTATTGCGAACAAATTACAATTTGAATAATTATAAAGTGCTGAAAAAATCTTAGCACGATAGCATAGTTGGTAGTGTAGTAGGCGTGTGGTGTGATGACGGCCGCTCACCTCAACGCTCGGCTGACAAGTGACGCGGGCGGTCTCAACCTCTCATCCTACAAGCAATATGCATTTATTAAACGTCAGGACATACCATTGGTGCCAAGCCAATACCTATCAACTGTAACGATGACCTTATTTCAATTATGAAACCCATTGCACAGCTTTGAGACGGTTTTCTTTAATCCCAGCGAGTTAATTCATATTTAAATTGAAGCATTTTGAAAAGGCGTTTACATTCGCAATGTACTCCCCAGAGTACACTTTCATCTCACTGGTTGACTCCACACTGTCGTCTTGTTCAAAGCGGAATCTTGAATGTTGCGCGTTCTATTTGTTACACCCGTGAAATGTATGTACCTACCTACAAAGCTACCCTATTCAGAGCTTCTTATTGGGGTCATGTTCCCAAGTAAACGTATTAATTATGAGAGTAACTAAGCTGTCGACTTCTTGGCGGGAAAGTGAAGAGTCATGTCTGCGGTTTTGTTTTATTTTCAAAAATTTGTGTTATGTCGAATATTAATGTGAAATAATGGTGGATTATTAACCGTTAAGTATTCGTAAGTGCGCATGAGTGTTGGCAAATGAAACAAAACAGTGCAACTTCACTTTTCAAATTCTCTCAAGAAGTCCGCCCGAGGAATTAGTAAAGCCCCACATCTTTACTGAGATACTCGAGGGGTTGGGGGGTATATCATTTCTCTCTTCTCATTTTTATTATCATTCATCATCATCATAATGACTGGAAGGAAATATTGATTTATGTATTACTTGTAAGAAAAATTACTTTGACACTGGCCAAATGTGCTAATCGCACGAAGCCATCAACTAAAAGAAAGAAAAGAACTAAGATGTCAATGAAATGTCTAAATTCGAAATATAGAGCCCTTGAGTGAAGCAATTCATGAATGGTTATGTCAGCTATGTCAATAAAGTAAACTAATCCATTTTGAGGTTTCGTACCTCATGTTATATTGGTGTAGTGAATAGAAAGTAAATGCAAACTGAGGTCTAATGGTTAAGACCACCGTGCACCGGTCAAATTCAGAGATCCTGGGTTCGATTCCCAGCGTACATACATGTTCGAGTGCTCGGTTTGGTTGGTGGAAGAGCTTGTTTTAGTTCGCCTGGCACCCCATGACATGGCAGGTTGGATGCACTAACAACTATACTATCGTGGCTCTGTCCAACTCGCCGAAATTAATCAACACTATCTACTCTTACTTTGTAAGCCAAAGGAGCCCTATTCAATGTCGACAACTACGTCATCAACATCTAGTTACGTCATTTTTTATATTGATTATTTTTATTATTTTGCTATTCACAATGCTATGTAGTTACAAGATAAAATTTTACTAGAAAAAATCAACAAGCTAACCGCCTCTGTGGTCTAGTGGCTAAGACCACCGGTTTAGACCCAGAGGTCCCGGGTTCGATTCCCAGCGAGGTTACATGTTTGTGTCGCCATAACATCAATGTTTGTAGCATTGTTGTGTTCCGGTAGCTAGAGATAAGATAGCCAGTATCTCACTAGTTGAGGATCTCGGGTGAAGTGCGCTTCCATCATTGGCCTTATCACTTAACATCAGGTGAGATCAAGGCACTGTGCTTACCCGTTAATATAAAAAAAAGCCTCGGGAAGCTCGAGTGGGAATCGAACTCACGACCTTTGGATAACCGGTCCAACGCTCTGACCGGTGAGCTACCGAGGCCCGAGAAGCCTCGTTGAATTTTTCTAGTAGTTTGTGATTTACGCTGCAAGCCAGCGGTGTTACGTCACTGTGAAGTTGCTACACTTTTTTTTTTAATATGAGACAACATCACATACATTGTTCTGATCCCAAGGTAAGTAGCTAAAGCACTCGTTTCATGGAAATCAGAACGGTACCACAACCACCCAGACACGACACAATATCGAAAAATTAGTTTTTCGACATTGACCCGACCGGGAATCGAACCCGGGACCTCAAGAGTTAGCGCCGCCCAAAGTCCGGCATGCAAACCACTCGGCTACAGAGGTCGTCATTGACTTACAGTCGATGAACACTTTTGCAAGTATTTAACAATCCATAAAGACGTAATTCCTTTTAAACATTTTTATTATTTGAATTTAGCATTCACAGTAGTTGATTATTGTTTAGATATTTGTATCGTCCGACGATTTCTTGTGCAAATTGTTTATTGTATTGTAAAGCAGCATTCAAAATCTCAATTCTCAGCGTCCATTCTGCCCTCCCCTTCGCATTATTATCTTTACGATCGCATTCGAACATTGGGGGATTTGGGGGTACACTTTCATTGCTCTCTTTATTGGACGTTTCAAGTAATCATTTCCTTTTGTGAAAAACAAATCAATCGATTTTTATTGAGTTCCGGCCGTTAGGAATGTGTTAAGTTAATGTTTGAACCTCGGTGGTCTCACTAGACCCACTGGTAAACAACAGATCCTGAGTTCGAATCCCAGCGTGGGGGTTCATGATTGTTGACACGTTTTATAGTAGTAAATAAAACTATTGTCTATGCAAATTGTGATTAAACCAATACCTATCAATTGTAGCGATGACAATGAAAATAATGTAATAGAAAATGATGGGGGCCTTTGCCCAGCTGTGGGAGAGGATATAGGCTATTTACTTACTATTCCTTTGTTAACATTGTTGGGAATTGTTTAAAGTCTAGCTGTAGCTAGCTATATGTCTCTAAAACATCGCATTTTGTTGTATTGTTGTGTTCCGACAGTAAGAGATAAAATAGCCAGCTCTTCAGTAGTTGAGAATTCTGGGTGGAGTGCGCTTCCACCTTCTGCTTTATCGTCACCTTAACATCAGATGAGACGAAGAGGCAAAGTGCTAACCCGTAATTAATAAGAAAGAAATCTTAATCAATGATTCCTTCGCTCTTTGGTACTCACTACGAGGACTATAAATTCCGAGAGACTATTTAAAATAAAATGTATGTTAGGGGTAATCACTTGGCCTTCATCATATCGACACCTGCAAGGAAAAACATTGTAACTCAAATTTTGGTAATTTTAAGTTATAGTCATAATCTAAGCAATAGTATGACCGTAACTCAAGTGCACCTAAAAATGAGTTACGGTCTTTTTCCTTGCAGGTGTCGATAATATACCTGATGTTAATGTTATGTGACGATAAGGCCACCCGGAATCCCCAACTACTGTGGCACTGGCTATCTTACCTCTAGCTGCCGGAACACAACAATGCTACAAACATTGATGTTATGGCGACATATTTAGCTGAGATGGTAGAAGCTGCAAGGCGGACTAATAAAAAAACAAGCCCCACCACTAATTGATCGAAGCCTACCACTAACCAAGCCGAGTTCTTAACAAACATGAACCACAGGGAATCAACCCGGGACCTCTGGGTCTGACTGAGGCCGGTGGTCTTAACCACCAGACCACAAAGGCGGTATTATACTGTACGGCTGTGTACTCCTTGCGATCATAGATGCCGGTGAAGGTATATACAATTGTGTCCTGAATAGTGCTATCGCAGAGCGTGCTGGTCGTCGTGCAATGTCTTAATATAGACAATGACTGTTGTTGCCAATCTTTTAGTTATTAAAATAGACACATGTTTCTTATCGGTGTTTTCCTTCCTTTGCCACGTCAGTAGTAGCTCGGTGAATACTTTGGATTGATAAAACAGCTGCGCATCCAATTAGACTACCCACAATGGCGGAATTTTCTAAAGTGCTTTCTTACGCCTTTTTCCAGATGCGTTGTTTCAATAGTCTCGCACCATTAACACCTATTTATAGTTAGGTACAGGTAATAACATTCTTAACTTATAGAACTGCGTGATAAAATGTAATGTAATTCTATATCGATCTCAAGGGTCTTTGATGTTTGAAATGAAACGTTTAAAAATAAATGGTTCTGCCACTTCCACAAGCAATAATAATGATATTAAAAATAAAGATAAAGTACCTATATCTTTCAAGAGTATCAAATGAAAAACATAACATGTTCGGAGCATCGCTACTTCCAAATTAGGTGGTTGTTGTGAAGACTGCTGCTTGAAATGAATGTGCCCAGGTTGCCTGTGTGAGTTTTGGTACTATGCGTATTCATTCGATTACGAAAACGAAAACGAAAAGTAGTATGGCATTGAAGCAGCGCCTCCTGGCGACATACGAGAAGAGTTAAAATTTGGCCATGCAAATTCTCGTTTTCGTTAACGTGATCGAATGGCGAATGAAACTCGCACTAGGCACCCTGATTTCGACTTAACGACTCAGTCATTGAAACCATTTTCGTATTCATATCCGTCAATCGAGCAGATTTTAAGGTTGTCAACCAGCCGTATTCAAATCTACCGTATTCCAACTAACCGTGTTTGGAACTTCGAACGACTATGAAAATGGTTTCAACGACTAAGTGGCTACGATATCTTTTTTTTGAGAGATTTTGCTGATTGCCTCAATAGGCATTTTCAGCATCACCGGGCTATTTTGGGGGCGTCGAGAAACTTAAAGGGATCAAGCCGTGCGAAACGAATCACCTTCGGAGGTCTTCTAGAGGGAACGGTATCACGCACTAGTGCGTGTCCCCGCGCCTTACTAGATTCTCCGAGGAGTTCCGATCGGTCCCCACCTCTTAGACAGTTACAATTAATGTATTTATATTATAATGTTTATGTTAGTGTACATACAATGTAATGTATAAATCATAATCAGCCTGTATCAATCTTCAACTCTTCTCAGCCAACCGCAGACGGTCACTAAATCGTTGCTAATCCACCCCTGAGGGCATCGTACGCTACTCCTGATCATCCACCCCAGCAGTTATCGGTCCTGCGGTTAATGGGAATGCATTAAAGCTGTGGGAGTTTCTTGCGCCCATTCTTCTCCACAGCTAAAAAATAGACGTCCTGAATGGGTAATAAAAAAACTAGTTCTCTAAACTGAGCAAAAGTAAAGTTTATTCGTATATATACGATACAGAGGAAGACACGTCCGCCCGCCCGTGCGGTGCCGTTAAGAGATATAATCAATCATGGCGTCAGGCTAGTGTTGTCTGTACATACTAGTGTTGGGTAACATGCCAACATGCTGCGGCCTCACAAAGGGTTTCGTAAAAACCACTAAAACATTAAAAAATATTTAATTTAACATTAACATAAAAGCATTAGTGACGACCTCCGTAGCCGAGTGGCTTGCACGCCGGACTTTGGGCGGCGCTAACTCTGAGGTCCCGGGTTCGATTCCCGGTCGGGTCAATGTCAAAAACGAACTTTTCGGTGGTTGTGGTACCGTCGTTGTTTCTGATTTCCATGAAACGAGTGCTTTAGCTACTTGCCTTGGGATCAGAACAATGTATGTGATGTTGTCTCATATTTATATTTATTCATATTTATATTATTATTCTTAAGAGTACTTAGGTCTTTGTCTACATCCCATTGTCTACATGCTATGACATTACAATCATACGGAATAACACCTTAAAGATCTTTACAATAATAGCTCGCTGAATTACTTTAGACCAGTCATACCGTGAGTGTCCTGTCCTGTCCACGTTTCAAACTTAATCAAATCAAATCAAAAATATTTATTCAGTTTCATATAATATAAAAACAATTAACAAAAATACCATACCGTCTCAACTCCGTATTATCATCATCACCTAGCTGCATTAGGCCTCCCTTTGTGCGCGCCACTGAGCACGACCCGCGGCTACTCTCATCCAGCTCTTGCCACCCATTTTGCGGAGATCGTCGCTCCACTAGGCTGAGAGCGACTTACACTATTCGTACGTACGGCTCCATATCATCATTATCATCACCACCACAGCCAAAGACGTCCACTGCTGGACAAAGGCCTCCCCCAAGGATCTCCGCAACGACCGGTTTTGTGCTCGCATCCAGCGGCTCCGAATGTCATGCATAATATCAATAAAGCTGAAGTGTAGCCATTTTACGATTGAAAATAAAAATGCCAACCAATTTCTCTGTCGTCGTTACGACAAGCCACGTGGACGAGCTCTGATTGTCCTGAATATAAATCGAGATATTTGAAGCCGTGTGTTTGGTTCAGGCTCTACGCTGAATTTCGCGAAAACATTTTGACGTGACAACGTCTTATAAATTGGTTTGCCGGGTGACACTTCAAGAAACTGCGTTACGCTCCGCTCACGTTATGCGCTCACAATGAGAGCGAGTGAGAGGCACGCGTCCCTTCCACTCGGGCATGGTTAGCCCGCCTAAGAGCGAGAGAGACAGACATAAAAAGTGAAAGGTAAATACGTATGTATGTGTAAAGGTAAAAATAAAATTTTGTTAATATGAAATTCAGTGCGAGATTCTTTGTATAAATTAATGTTTTAAATATAATTCTTTGTATAAATAAATGTTTTAATTTGTTACTATTATTTCATCCTTCTTCCTACTATACGAATGAATATTCACATTAAAATTATTTTACCACTCAAAGTCGTTGTCACGTAAAACTTTCGCCCGTATATCGACTTTACAGGCAACCAATTTTTTCATTTATTTTTTTTTTTTATTTGTAAGTGCTATTTGCTGCACTTAAGCTGAATTAAATGTTTATAAAATATTATATTAAAATAATAGTAAATTAAATTTTTCACTTTTAAAATATTTATAAAATACTAGCTGCCCCCGGCGGACTTCGTACCGCTTTGACAGTTTCCATGACAACACTACAAACAAATCATTTTGTATTGGAAAAATTTCAAAAATCAAAAAAAATTTAGGGGTGGACCACCCTTAACATTTAGGGGGATGAATAATAGATGTTGGCCGATTCTCATAGATACCGGATAAGCACAAAAAATTTCATCAAAATCGGTCAAGCCGTTTCGGAGGAGTATGGCAACGAAAACTGTGACACGAGAATTTTATATATTAGAAGATATAATGAAAAAATTACTTGCTGCAAGTAGCACTTAAAATAAAAGTAAAAATTAAAGCTAAACAAGCTTTTATTACTTGTTAATAAAAACAGGTACTAAAAAGTTAAAAATAATTTAAACCTTTAATTAAATTTGATAATAAGAAAAAAAATCTTTATAAATGAAAGCGTGTTTCGTGTTTTTATTTTTCCATCATCAGACTCTGGTTACGATCTAGCACCAAGGTAGTCGTCAAGACGAATAACACGAGCCCAAACTCGATGGGGTTGTGTCGTTTAATTACCGAGTTCTTATGGCCATCTTCCAGCTCCATCATCAGACCCTGGTTACCATCTAGCACTAAAGTACACGCCAAGACGGATCGAATGAGTCCAAACTCGATGGGGTTGTGTCGTTTAACTACCGAGTTCCTATGACCACTTTCCGTTTCCATCATCAGGTCAGCTCCACGTCATAATAATTTTGCATTATCATCCGATTTACACATGCATGCAAAATTTCAGCTCAATCGGTAACCGGGATGTGATTTGATTAAGCAATTACCCATTGTGGTCGCTGATGACCCTAGATGTTAAAAAGTGACCTTAAAAAAAAAAACTTACCATATCGTTGTTTATAAAATTTGCATAGCCAATCGGTTGCAATAACAGTTGGATAGATGGCACTACTGCCGCTAAAAAACAGTCAAAATCAAAGCAAAAAAATTCAGTGCTTACGTCAGCCTGCCCGGTCGCATAATGGTCAGTGCTGCCGCCCGGATTGCGGACGACCCAGATTCGATTCCTGGCTGGGTCGGGTAGGCAATTTAATTTTTATAAATATATTATTTTTTCATTAATTAATAATTTCAAATAATTATGTTAACTTTGTTTGTAGAAACACTTCGTAATGCTGGAACGTTGTGACCATTTGAGCATTACAGTCATAACTGAATTTTGTATTAAATATTTTTGAATAACATATTTGGCTTGTTCGACTCGTAAGCTCAATTAAAATCAATTTATCGAAATTAACTTTACTCTCATCTATACTAATATTATAAAGAGGAGAGCTTTGTATTTTTGTATGTATGTTTGTGACGAAAAAAATGTCCACCCGTGCGAAGCCGGGACGGGCCGCTATTATTTTATAAATTCGATATTAATCATCGTTTCATCATCCTCATCCATCATGCAGGCTGACTGCAGAGGTCCACTGCTAAACTTAAGCCTTCCCAAAGGATCGCCACCACACACAATATTAATTCATGATAAATGTTGTCAATGCAGAATTGCAGAATGATTGAATGACAAATTGTTATAACAACAAAGTTGGTATAAGTGCGCAAATTTTTGACACATGCGTTCCGTTTTACACAAAATGACTTAATATAAGTTATTTTGGTCAGGCTGTGTAGCGTTATCGCTGAGATTTGAGCTGAGCTGAGATTTGGATGTTTTTTTTTTAATTTCAATAGTTTCGCGTTTATGATCCTTGGTATTAAACGTTGTTTTCTAGCGAGTAGACCCGTAAATATTGTTACACTTACACGTGTAGTGTATACGTAAGCTTGAAAAATTATTTCCAAAAAGTAATCGTTCTTTTAAAATTTGTAATACAATATTTCAATACGAAATGTCCCTTTTCCTCTCAGCTCTTGGAATTTATGAATCGAAATAAATATGGAAATGGACAAAAGTTGTCCTATAACCATTGAGTTGCAAATGCAAATGGTGCTACTTATCACGAATTTAAATTATTGCCATATTTGAAGGTAATAAAAGATGATTAAAAGAGGATTAAACTGTCCCTAGCAAGCAAATTTAAGAATTCAGTTGATTTCCCAGAAACACAGTTATTAAGCTCTTAAAGTAGGTCAGTGGACCTCGATGGCGAAGTGGTTGCACCCGTCTGCTTTAGCTGGGGTTAAGCAACTTTCGTACAGGCCGGTCATCGGATGGGTGTCCAATAATTAATCATCTTGAACTCCTACGTGCTTCGGAAGGCACGTAAAGCCGACGGCACCCAGCTGCATTAGCAGTCGTTATCAACTAACAATCCGCACTGGACTCGCGTGGTGGTGTAAAACATGTACTCCCTGAAATCAAACCCGGGAACTCGGAGACTGACTCCGTTACTACTGTAACTTTTTTATCAACTTGACTTAGTATTTTTTTCAGGAACAAGATACGAACTCGCTCCCTCTGACACACTGGGTCAGGTGCACTACCAATTATGCTATTGTGGCTCAGTCCGACCTGTACGGATGTCAATTATGTCAAAGGGTGCAGGTTTAAATTTCGCTCGTGATAATTTTGCTCGTGGTAACTTTTCTTTTTTTGACCTTTACTTGTCTCATGCTATATTTGTTTCACCAGTTAATGGCGTAGCCCCACTGAGAGCTATTAACTAGTAGCTAAGGGCTATTTTGTAGTTCATCATCATCATTATCAGCTCATATTTATGTCCCCACTGCTGGGGCACGAGCCTTCCCTATGAATAGATAGGCCATAAACCACCATGCGGCCCAGTGTTGATTGGTGGTTGTTTACGATTACTAATGCAGCCGGGACCAATGTCTTAACGTGCCTTCCGAAGTACGGAGGAGCTCGAGATGATAAATTTTTGGTCACCTATCCGATGGCCTTTGCAAAAGTTGCTTAACCTCAAAACTCGCAGACCAGGCGCATCAACCATTGCGCCATCGAGCTTTTGTAGTTCAAGAAGAGTTAAACTGCAATTTGATCTACAAGGTTAGACAGAAATGGTACGCCCCTGAACGCAATAACTTGGATACAAGCCACCACTGCCGTTGGTAGGTGGTTGACCCACAAGTAGTCGGTTGTACGTAACATTTTACACAATGAACGCCCTAATACCATACATTAACGCACATAACATACCATTTCTATTCTATTCTAAAATAAATACTAAAAAACAAATAAATTCCAAAAAATAAAAACGCGTTCTTAGGAAGTATTGCTATACGATAGGATGCAATAATTAGTTATTCACGTAACCAGAAAGAAGTTTGATACTTTTCCATTGGAGTAAATCAAATCAAATCAAACCATTCATGCATACAAAACATGGTAATAGCATACACAAATTAAGTGAAGTAAAGTAAATAATATTTCGGATTTTTCAATGCATAGCCCAGGTTTGGGGTTGTTCCGTGTTCATCGCACAAAAACTCATCCCCACAAATAAATTTTTCCTTACTCATCCCATTTCTATTCCTTACTCAATCCACAGCAATATCTTTATTTTTCATTCCTTATTCATCCCATTAGTATTCCTTACTCAACCCACGTCGAAATTATAAAGGAAAACCCTAGTTTTCGTACGGTCTGACCAAAAAACTAATAGTGTCTATTACTATTACATACAATACATTTTACGGTTCATTTATATATTCAATTGGGACATAATATCAATGACATTTTGTATAAAATCAAACCTATATAAATCAACAAAAATGAAATGTAATGAGCAAAACCCACGGACACCTAATGCATGCGGGCAATATTTTCATATAAGGTGTGCGCGGGTTTTTCCCACTTGAATAAAACTTAATAATCACATATTGTTTTCTAAAGTTTACGCGAACACTACACATTGAAATGAAACAACTTTTACGGATGTACTCGCGTTTATTTTACACATTAGTTTTAATTCATGTTTATCCTGACGTTTCGAACCCTTTGCAGGGTCCGTGGTCACAGGGAGACTGAGGTGTTGGTCGTCTCATAATCGAGACGTCGAAACGTCAGGATAAACATTAATTAAAATTAATGTGTAAAATAAACGCGAGTAGATCCGTAAAAGTTGTTTCATTTTAATAATCACAATTAGAAAATTTACATAATTGTTTCTGTGTGATCACCAACCCGCATTTGGCAAGCGTGGTGATTAAGCCACTACCCAACTATTGTAGTGATGACTTTATTTCAGTGATGGAGCCTTTGCCCAGCAGTGGACTAGTGTAGGCTAATGATGATGATTGTAGATTGAATTGCAGTTTTGCTTTTCTTGAACTATAAAATAGCTCCAAGCTACTAGTTTATAGCTTTCAATGGGGCTGCACCCTAACAAGTCTACGTAGGAATCCTTCCCAAAGTGAACGGACACACTTATCTAATCCAAACACTCAACACTCAAGTGGCGGCCGTTTTAATTAAAAAAAAAATACCCACCATTTTTGGATAATTTTATCAAAACCAATTTATATCTGGACATATCAATGTCGAAGTTATCTTGTTTGATGATTTAGAACACTCTTTGGTATAAGTAGGTTTAAAGGGTATAAAATGAAGTTAGATTTTACAGACGGTTGCACATAACTATATTTCATTTTATTGATATTATTCATTTAAACAATTATTAATTACCATTTATTAGTTACTAGCACTAAACTTCGTGCGCATGGATTTGAGACATATTTTTTTGAAACACAAATGTTGAAAAAAAAAATTCCACGAGCAGGAATTGAACCGGCACCCTTCTGACATACCGGGTCAGGTGCTCTTCCAATTGCGCTATCGTGGTTCTAACCAGCCCGCCGATATTATTCAACACTATTTACTTTGAAAGCCAAAGGCGCCCATTCAATGTCAACAACCTAGCGTCATTAACATCTGATCATAATATTTTTACAAATACTAAAGATCAGTTAAGAAGTAGGCAAGCTATTTAAAAAATGTTTTTGTTTTGTTTATATAATTTTAACGCAAATTTTGTTGCGAAACAAATAATAATTACAAAAACACAAATTTTGAAAAAAAATCCACGAGCAAGATTTGAATTTGCACCCTTCTGACATAACGGGTCAGGTGCTCTCCCAATGGTTCTAACCAGCCCGCCGAAATTATTCAACACTATTAACTTTGAAAGCCAAAGGCGCCAATTCAACGTCAACAACTACCTACTATTAGTGAAAGAATTTTTGGAATTGAACCAGTAGTTCAATCAAACATACAAACAAATCAACAACTGTACCTCTTTAGTAATAGTAGGTATAGATATATGTAGTTAAATCACATGTAATTTTTGTATTGTTGAAAATCTTTTTATTTGTTTCCTACCTTTCTTTTTGTTTGTATTTTTTTTCTACCTATACGTGGCGGTACCAGTAAGAAATTTTTATCGTAGTAATAAACGTCATACAAAACAAAAAGTAGACGCGGCGACTCGACGTGGCGGGACTCGACGTCAAGGGAACAAATCATTCAATTTGCACACACGTCAGCATCGCCACCCTTCGCCAAGTGGGCGAAAAGTCATTAAAAAATCTACATTAGGTAAAAATATATTAGTTCTAAACATACAGCAAATAACAATTTGCTGTATGTTTAGAACTAATATATTTTTAAGAGCTCTTTAAAATTATAAATTAAAAATATAAAAAAAAAATCGGAAGGTTTCTTGCCGGTTCTTCTCAGTATAAGATCTCCCGCCCAGAGTAGACTTACGAACCGATGGCATAGTGACATTCACAAGAGCTACTTGTAGCCTAAACTGAATAAATGATTTTGAATTTTGAAAATTTTGATACTTGTGGCCTTTACAGCGTTCCCTAAGGTGTTGTAGTGACCAAATTAACCTCGATAGGTTTTAGAAGGGATGCCATCACGCTATCCAGGCGGACTTAAAACTAGCCCTATTCAACCCAACCAAGCCAACATGCACACCGGGACCTGTGGGACTGAGATCGGTGGTCTTAATTAGACTATAGAGGCGGTTAAAAACTTATCATTGACTACCCGTCGTTGGTAGCCCATCCGGGCAATGACCTCACTAGTTTATATTGTATAGTCTTGTGAGGTTGAGATAATAAGTTAGTCACAGTGTAGTCACTGTGAATATACAACATCACAAGTCGTTATTTACCATCGCCATTTAACCCTCCATCATCACAACGTTTCATTCGTCGAACACTGCAGAACAACTTGCAATTCTTCTAGGGTATTTTACAATAATGGACGCTGTAAAAGGAGGAAACCTAAAGAGAAAAGAAATACTGTCTCCCTGCCCCTGTGATCGGTACCCGACCAGAGTCCACCTCCATCTATGTTTTTTTAAATATCTTACGAGTAATCACTTGGCCTTCATCTCATCTGATGCTAAGTGTTGATAAGGCTGAAGGTGGAAGCGCACTTAACTCAGAATCCTCAACTGCTGAGGCACTGGCTATCATATATCCCTAGCTGTTGGAACACAACAATGCTACAAACATTGATGTTATGGCGACATATTTAGATAAGATGGTGGTAGCTAGCCAGGCGGACAAACAAGCCCTACCACTACCAAACTGAGTACACAAACATGTACTCCCACTGGGAATCGAAGCACCTCTGGGCCTAGACCGGTGGTCTTAACCTGTAAACCTCGAGGTTAAAATCAATGTAAAATAAATGTGGCAGAAAAGTTAATATTATACCTCAAAGTGTTTGCGGCCGTTTGTTTTGCAAAACCGAAAGCCATCCACCCATATCTTGTTAAAGCTTAATTACAAAGACGTGTAGACAAAGGGTCCTGGTCTTAGAACTACATTGTACGTAGGTGTTCTTGAAATCCGTCATGCATGTTACATTATGTAAAGCGTTGTGAGAACATCATCTGAGATATAATGAAGAGATTTTATTTAATATATTTTACTTTTTTATTTTCAAGTGCTAATTGCTGCACTGAAGCTAAATTAAATATTCATAAAATTTTATAAAATACAGTGAAAAAATTAAACGCCCACCTGACCCAGCCAGGAATCGAACCTGGGTCTTCCGCAATCCGGGCGGCTGCACTGACCGCTATGCTACCGGGAAGGCTGACGTAAGCGCTGAATTTTGTCACTGCTATTTTAATGTTTTTGAGTGCTTTTTAGCGGCACTAGCGCCATCTATCCAAACTGTCGTTGCAACCGATGGCCATGCAGGTTCGATTCCTGGCCGGGTCGGGTGGGCGTTTAATTTTTTCACTGTATTTTATAAAATTTGAAATGAATATTTATTTAATATGTAAAAATAAATGAATGCTTTTTTAAAAAAAAATTTAATGGCTTTACACAAGCTTTTAGCCAATTGAAAAGTGTTTTTTCTTACAAGTTATACATAAACAAACTATATTTCCTTCTTATACGATGATAATGAATGATAATAGAAATGGGAAGTGAGAAATGATGAAGTCCTCACGCAGACTTCTTGAGAGAATTTGAAAAGTGACGTTGCACTGTTTTGTTTAATTTGCCAACACTCATGCACACTCACGAACACTTAACGGTTAATAATCCACCATTGTTTCACAATAATATTCGACATAACACAAATTTTAGAAAACAAAACAAAACCGCAGACATGACTCTTCACTTTCCCGCCAAGAAGTCCTGTTGTTTCTTCTTTATTTACGCCAGAACGGAACAATGAATCGAATTGATTTTTAGCACAGCAAATCTGATGTAGTGTTTGTACATCTTAAAAGAGTATCACATAACATCTGTATAATGAGAGCACGATGGCGCAGTGGTTAACGCGCCCGGTCTGCGAGTGCTGAGGATAAGCAACTTTCGTAAAGGAAGGTCATGGGTGACCAAAAATGTACTATCTCAACTCCTCCGTACTTATGAAGGCATTCCCGGCTGCATTAGCAGTCGTTTACAACCACCAATCCGCACTGGGCCCGCGTGGTGGTTCCCGTTCTTCCTATCCATCCATAGGGAAGGCACGTGCCCCAGCAGTGGGGATATAAAAAAGAATGAGCTGATGATGATGATGACATAAAATCAATGTTAGGAGCATTGTTGTGTTCCGAGATCCCGACAGTTAAAGATAAGATAGGCAGATCCTTAGAGTTTTTGATAATTTGACGACCTCTTTGGTCGAGTGGTTTGTACACCGGTTTTCATGGTGTCGCCATCTCTGAGGTTCCGGGTACGATCTCCGGTCGGGTCAATTTAGAAATTATTGTTTTTCTAAATTGTCTCGGGTCTGGGTGTTTTCTATTTATAACAAGTATGTATTTAAGTATTTTAAGTATGTTTATCCATTGTCTAGTAAGCATTTAACGAGTTTCATAACGAAGCTTCTCTTGGGCTAGATAATTGGTGTGAGTGTAGGAAAGTTTTATTTTATTTATTTATAATTCCGGGTGAAATATGCATCTACCTTCAGCCTTGTCATCACTTAACATCAAGTGAGAAAAAGGCAAAATCACAGAAGGCAAAATGCTTACCCGTAAGGAATAAATAAAATCGAACATCTACCGACTAGTGTCAATATGTAATTAAATTAGAGAAAAGTAATATATAGGTAATTTTGCTGATATACCTCCGTTTGTGCCAAAAACTATACGGAGCAATAGCCAGATAAAAAAAATAAAAAATTTATATACCTGTAGCTACATAATGGTCGCGAATCCGGCTGCTGATGTTGAAAATGTGATTTATATTGCATGAAATATGTTCACAATGCAAATGGGGGAAGTTGTTTATACATCCCCTACTATTTGTACCTCAAAGTAAATTAAACAGGAAAATGGTGATGTTAACCAAATAAAAAAATTGTAAAAAGTAAATAGCCTATAACTGTCCCGCTGCTGGGCAAACGCCTCCATCATTAACATCAAGTCATCACTACAATTGATGGGTAATGGCTTAATCACCACGCTTGCCAAATGCGGGTTGGTAATCTCAAACCCGGGCTGTGCATCGAATAAGTCCGAAATACACTTTGCCCGACCTGGGAATTGAACCCGGGGCCTTCGGGTATCGGGCAGAGCGCTTTGCCACTCGGCCACCGAGGCGTTCCTAAGAGGAGGGGAGGTCAGCATCTGATTTATGAATACAGATCCATTGGTTCCTAGCTGTCATCCAGAGAGGCTATCAGCAAACTCTCTCAAAAAAAAAAACCGATAATATTATTTTATTGTTTATCTACTATTAATCTATTGTTAATCGCCCGCTTCGCTGTGCGAAAATAATGGATCAATGAATGCTAATCAAAATAATTATTAGGTTTACTAACATCATATATATATATACATATATACATATATATGGTGGTCAAAATGAAAAGATCCAAAGTGTATCCCATCTAGAACTTGTATGTGTTGTTATTAAGACAGACCTTTCTGTTACACATTGTATAGCCTATCATTTGCACAATCGCATGTTCTTACTACATACAAATTTTCATCAAGATCGGTCAAGCCGTTCTTGAGCTATAAGAAGACATACAGACAGACAGACAGACAGACAGATAGACAGACAGCCAAGAATTTCTAAAATCGTACAATTGGTGTCAGTGAGTCATAAAACGAATATTTATCCCAAAATTAGTCAGAAACATTGCATGAACAGACAGAGCCTACAGATTTATATAGTAGTATAGATAAGAGACCCAATTGGAGTTACTAAGTATTGTGACTGCTAAGCGACGTTTGCATAGACGATTCATGGATGGGTTTCGAAATATAACTTTCTAGTTCGCAGTTTCTGTAGGGGATAGGGGTACAGCCGTATAGGTGGACCGACGATCTGGTGAAGGTTGCGGGAAGTCGTTTGATGCGAGCAGCACAAAAACGGCCGCTGTGGAGATTTGTCCTTTGTTTGAGATGATTATGATAATGTGTCCCAGTAACAATCGAGTTTCCGTAGTAGCCTACAACTACAATCATATCGCCACAATGGCAGTGAAACGATTTTTATTCATCCTCGCCATTTGCCTATTGTCGCATTGTAGGAGCCGCGCTTTGTCCTGGATTGGATCGGTATTGTGGGTTGTAGTATCGATCATTCAGACGATATGCACTTCTGGATACCACTATTGTTTGCAAGTGAAAGTTTGAGGAGCTACAATCGATCGTGAATGTAAAGGAGATTTGGCAAAGAAGAACTTTGAGATGGGTTAAAAAAAAACTTCCCATCGGGGGAATCACGACTCTCTTGTTAACTACAAAGGTTTGCTTTATGCTAGCTTATATACAATTACACGATATGGTTATATTTATTTTACGTAAATTTTGTTGCGAAGTGCCACGATAGCATAGTTGGTGTTGCACCTGCCCAGGCATGTCATGAGGTGCGGGTTCAAATCCCGCCCGTCGATTTTTTTTACACTATCTTTTTCAAATACAATTACGATTTATTTAGAGGACATTTTTAAAAATTCGCGTTGGTGATCACAAACCCGAGCTTTTGCATCAGATACTCAATATTTGTTGCAGCCGTAATGTTTAACAAAGTTCTTATTTAATTATAAACCCTAGCGGATATCACTGTTGGAAGAGGAAAAGGAGAATAATCCAAAATACCGAGCGTACTTCGGATTACCCGGGATTTGAACCCAGGACATGCAGCATCAGGCCGAGCGCTTACCCACTCAGCCACCAAGGCACTTCGAACGATAACCTACCTCAAAATAACCCGTATTTACTAATGGCAGCATCCCGGCAGTATTTAAGGCGATCTGTCGTTCTCAGTTGATTGTATGTTACCACAGATAATTAATTTAAAGTCACTAATGCTAAAAAACTGTTTGGTTCAAGGGAAATATTATTTACGGACTTCAGTCGACGTGACGCGGCGGGTTTAAAATCATGGCGGGAGTTGATTACGTGTTGTAATGGCGACAGCGATTATACTTACTCGCTTTCAGGGCTTTGAATACCGTTAAATATTTAATATCGATACTTCTGTCAAATGAAGATACCGGTAAAAAAATTACCTGTAAATCGGTACCTGGGAGGCATTTTTCCGGTAAATTGGCTTACCGCTTTACGCGGATTGGCTAAAGCGTAATATTTAACGAAAAAAGAAGCGATACATTTTTAGATAACGTTACCTGAATTACCGGTACCAAATTACCTTTATAGTAATAGTTACTTATCGATAACTAAAGTGGTAATTTGGTAACGGTATCAAGTCTTGCTTTATTCTGTATGTCGTTTAGTGTTATTTTACACTCAGAGATCAAACAAATTAACGTAAAGGGTTGAATACGAAATAGGTGGCTATACGTCTAACAAACAATTTCCTTCTAGGATTTCATAAAGTTACTTATGGTAGACAGAATGCGTAAGTGATCTAAAAACATGCATACTCTAACGTCTTTCTCATAAAAGACCGTCATAATCACCAATTTAGAGTAAAATCACCCGTTAGTGACCTGGACCTGGACGCCACATTTAACATGATCAAAGTAGGGCTCAGCTTAGGAGTTGGAACAGATAACATCAGTGATGGGTTGCAGCCGATCGCCTGATGTGCGAGCATCTTGGAACCATTATCCCTTAGTCGGCTCTGAGGAAGTAAGGCAGCTGATATATTCTTTTCACGTCCCAGACCAGCATGGGAGTGATCATAAAAGATCTCATTATAATAATAATAGTTACAACAATTGTACTAAACAATTTATAGGTTTTTATTCAAATACACAACAAATACGCGAGACAGACAATGCAACCGAAGACAACTACATCATAAATGCAACCCAGAAAGTAGAAAGATAAAGTTCAACTTGAGCTAATAACGAATATTCACAGAGCATAGTTAAGGAATAACTAAAGTATCGATTTACTTGCGAGGTAACTTTGTTATCGATGCGAGTTAACAAACTATTTAAGTGGATTAAAGTTGTTTACATCCCTCGGCCAATAATGAAATCTGAGTGCTGAGAGATAGCTGCAAGATAGAAATTTACATGACGTGACTTTGTTTTATTCATAAGACAAATTGATAGAAATTGATGCTTAAAAAAAAAAGAACAACGTATTGCTCTTAAATGGAGAGATGTAGTGTTAAAAGACATAACAGCCCTGAATAGCATAGGGAATAGAGGGGAGATATCAGGTGGATGTCGTGTATATCGATTACTCCAAAGCTTTTGATAAAATTTCGTAATCCTTTTCGTTTCCTAATGTACTGATTCAGAAGCTTGGAGGCATCGGTATACACTGTGACCTCCTCAGATGGCTGTCATCATACCTAGGAGAAAGAAGCCAAGCTGTGACAGTTAAAGGATTTACATCTTCTTTTGTTCCTGTCACTTCGGTGTCCCGCAGGGCTCCCACCTTAGTTCATTATTGTTAAATGTGTTCACATTAATGAATATAACACATTAATGATGGCATAGTGACATTCACAAGAGCTACTTGTAGCCTAAACTGAATAAATGATTTTTGAATTTGAATTGAATTTGAATTTAATAACGTAATACACAGCGTTTGTCATTCTCACTTGCTACTTTAAGCTGACGATAAAAAAATATTCAAAATAATAAAAAAAACAACTGATTGTTTAGCGCTACAGGACGACTTAGAGTCTTAGTTATTGTATTTTTTTTTAATGTTGAAAAATGCTGTGTTATTATTACTTTCAGTAGCAAATTAAATACAATTAACTTTCAACTATAAATTACATAATCAAGAATTGGGCAGGGTGGATGTGACTTGGGAGTGTTGTTAAACTCGAAATTATCCTTTGAGCCTCATAAAAAAGGATATAGAATGCTTGGTTTCATTCTTAGACAGGGTAATGTATTTAGGAGGGATGAAACTTACCGCATTCTTTTTGACTCTTTGGTTCGCCCGTTGCGTCGATGCATCGATGGTGTGGAACCCACACTATGGGCTGCATATCGATACCGTCGAGCGAATTCAAAACAAATTTAAAAAAGTACTAAAAGTATGAACATTGGAAGAAAGATTTTGTATTTGAATCACTTGAACGTCCGTCGTAGATCTCACCGTGACCAGATATTTCTTTTTAAAATATTGAATAACATTGTAGATGCCCCATATCTTTTGCATAGAATAAACTTTAGATGTTCAAATGTCAGATCAAGAGGCAACAATTTATTCTCACCCTCACCCCACTGTGTAGGACCCAATATTCAAAAAGTAAGTAAGAAGTAAGATTCTTAGTCCGTTCGTGTGATTGCTATAACAAAAATTATGTAGATTTGGATGTTTTTAGTACGTCATTGTTGAGTTATTAAAAACTCAATAAAGTGTTAAGTTTTTAATACAAAATGAAAATATTTTTTGTTAATTTCTTTTTCTTTTTTTTTAATTTACCTGCCTGTGTAACATATAATTTATTGTCAATGTCTTTTAACTTTTTTTTTCTTAACAGTTGTGTAAACTCAGTTTGTAAAATTTTTGGTAGAAACTATTGGCCTTTGTTTTATATTTTGTATACTGCAATTTGAGTTATTATGTGCAGTATGTTTCTCTTAATGCAAAATAAAAAAAAAAAATAGAATGCCAAGTTCTCAAAGACGTTACCAAAGTTATAGCATCTATCTTTACAGAGGAAGAAGACCGAAAGGATGGGGTTGTACAAAAGATCCCGATGGGTCGAAGTGCTAATGCGAGAAAGGAAGGCCAAAGATGAAACGCAACAGATTCAAATAAGATGGTGATGGCTACATAATATACAAGGGACTTATTAAGCCTAAGTAAATAGCCTATATACTGTCCCGCTGCTGGGAAAAAGCCTCTATCAATGAAGTCATCGATACAAATTCCGGGCTATGCATCGAAAAATCCGAAACACACTTTGACCGACCTAGGAATAGAACCTTCCTTCGGGTAACGGGCCGAGCAGTTTCCTACTCGGCCACCGAGGCGTTTCATCCTATCAAACCCAATAATTAACAGTTTGTAATCCCCGTTGGGAATAACTTGTCCACTTGGTGTGAACCAAGTGGTTTGACCACTATTTCCGTTTTCTGCTGTTGTTTTCCGCTTATTATTAATTAATTTATTTTCTCAGTAGTTTTGGTGCATACAAACACCACCCAATCTCACTTCAAACGGATTTGTCATCTGCAATTCTAGTTTGAGGTAGTTCTGTAGTTTACCTCTCTAAACTCAAAATCTAAATTCGTAGGTATTATTTATGCAGAGGTATGGACTGCTTAATGGTGTCATTAATTTCTTAAATTTTAGCTTTCCGTTTAAGAGCCTTTATACGCTTTGATATTTCATACAAACGAGAAAACATATATTTTTACTAATAAAAAAATAAATATGAGACAACTTCACATACATTGTTCTGATCCCAAGGTAAGTAGCTAAAGCACTCGTTTCATGGAAATCAGAAACAACGACGGTACCACAACCACCCCGACACAATATCGAAAAGTTCGTTTTCGACATTGATCCGACCGGGAATCGAACCTGGGGCCTCAGGAGTTAGCGCCGCCCAAAGTCCGGCGTGCAAGCCACTCGGCTACGGAGGTCGTCAAAAAAATACTTACAAAGATCAAAATAGTTTGTGGACAAGTTTAATTAATGCGAACTATGGAAATTTTCAAATTGCATAAATTCAGTTTCAAATAGCATAAAATCTATTTTACTGACAATTTGATACCTATTCTGCCTGACCTATTCCAAATTTGGTAACAAAAAACAACAAAATAAAACCGGCCAAGTGCGCGTCGGTACGCGCAGTGTAGGGTTCCGTAGCCCATATCAATAATGCGGACTCTGAGAAGAGGGCTTTTATGAACATTCACATTCACGTTTAAAAGGGCCTTGAAGACTACCGGAACGCACGCCCCCCGGAGGCCGGGAGGCGCGGTTGACCAAACTTACAACCCACGTTTTAAATACAGTTCCGCGAAAGCGTCTTTAGCGCTATGTCCATAAGAAGAGTCCCCTTTCAATGCGGACCCGCTTCCCGTGAGCCAATTCGATGAGCATTTAGTTGAGCTAACGCTTAATTACCGGCTGGAGGGTTGCCAGGGTTTAACGGCTCGTTAGAAGACACTTCTCCTGTTTTAGCTCACCTTGTTAAAGTTCCGCGTTTATAACAAAGGTCTAGTATAATAATAGGTCCACTATATAAATAATAACCCACAAAAATATGTGTCTTATTATAACTATCTGTACAGTTTTTGAGTTTTGACACTGAAGCGTCGTCGTCGTCTGTAACCGATCAGCATCATCATCATCATCTTCATTATTCACTGCAAGACAAAGGCCTCCCACCATGGATCTCCACAACGACCGGTTTGGTGCTGCTTGCATCCAGCCGCTTCCCGGGACTTTTACCAGATCGTTGGTCCACCTTGTTGAAGGCCATCACACACTGAGTTTTCCGGTTCGCGGTCGCCACTCGAGGATTGTTCCGCCCCAGCAGCCATCAGTTCTGTGAGCGATGTGAACTGCCCATTGCCAGTTAAGCTATGCAACTCTTCGGGCTATGTCGGTAACCTTCGTTCTTACGCGAATATCCTCGCAGAACGGTACGCTACAAAAAAACGTGGTTTATCTACATAGCTTCGTTTGTCTGCTAACGTGAACCCATGTCATGTATGTCTTATTATATTTCTCATAAGGAGTGAACTAAAATAACCTTTTTTCTAACGACTAGTTCTATTATATAGTCTTCATTTTTCTTTTTATCTTTTTTCTTCTTTTCCTAAAAAGGTTTTTTTTTAAAGGAACGCCTACAACCACACGTAATGGGTCAATTCGTTTCATTACGCCGCCCCGCCGAAAGGGTTCAGTGATTAATGTGCGTGACTGTACTTTCTGTAGGACTATAGAGATAACACGTTTGTTTGGGTCGGTTTAGTTTTCACTCCATCCAATTTACTTGTTGACCAAAAAGGTTACAAAATAAATAGGTACTAATTTACTATTAACTTTTTAAAAAGTTGCAACATAAGAATAAAAAGTAAAATAAATAGCCTTATACTGTCCCACATAAAAAAAGGTAAAGGCCTCCATCATTGACATCATGTCATCACTACAACTGATGGGTATTTATTGGCTTTAATCACCACGCTTGCCAAATGCGGGATGGTGAGTACTTCTTTTTTTGGAGACATATTGCTGATTACCTCAGACGGCATTTTCAGCTTCACCGGTCTTGTTATGGGGCGGCCAGGAACGTAAAGGGCCCCTCAAGCCGTGTGAAACGAATCACCTTCGGAAGTTTTCTAGTGGGAACGGCGTCCCCGTGCCCAAGCTCACTGATGGTAAGTGATAATATGGCGGAAGGTGGAAGCGCATTCCACCTGAAACCTGACCGGTAGTCTAACCACAAAACCACACAGGGGGTTAATCTTATACGTCTTTGAAACATTGGTAAGTCTCACGTAAATAGTTTTTTTTTTGTGTAGTGTTTTACGGCTTTGGGTGAAATCCATCAAGCCTATTCGTTCGTTCTATCTTGTTATGTAATACTTATATAAACAATATTAATGATGATGAATGATAATAAAAATGGGAAGTGAGAAATGATATTACCCCCCAACCCCTCGAGTATCTCAGTAAAGATGTGGGGCTTTATTAAGTCCTTTGAAAAGTGACGTTGCGCTGTTTTGTTTCATTTGCCAACACTCATGCACACTCACAAACACTTAATGGTTAATAATCCACCATTATTTCACATTAATATTGGACATAACACAAATTTTAAAAAATAAAACAAAACCGCAGAAATGACTCTTCACTTTCCCGCCAAGAAGTCTCTGAATAGAATAATGACACACCAACAGACAGATAAGTTTTTTTGCCTTTAGTTGATGGCTTCGTGCGATTAGCACATTAAGCCAGTGTCAAAGTAATCTTTCTTACAAGTAATACATAAATATACAATATTTCATTCCTATATGATGATGATGAATGATAATAGAAATGGGATGTGAGAAATGATATTACCCCCCAACCTCTCGAGTAGGTATCTCAGTAAAGATGTGGGGCTTTACTAAGTCCTCACGCAGACTTCTTGAGACAGATATGTTCTCTAACCACGAAATGCCGGCAGCCATATTGTTTGTGGCGGCGTCACCTACCGCATACGCCGCACATTAATCGACACGAAGCAAAACACCTTCTCAACCAGTGAAGCTGAAAATGCCGTAGAGGCAATCAGCAATCTCTCAAAAAAAAAAAAACGCGTAAATGAGTTGAAAGCGCTAGTGCCTTAACATTACGGGAAATTTCATGAAATTTTAACATCGATTTTCTGAATTATTTTATATGCTTCGAGTAGTATTATTTGTTTGTTTATGTTTACCCAGGGATAAACTACCATAGAATTAAATATGTCCCTCGTTTTAACTAACACGCTGTATAGCTGTCCTCACCTTTCCGACCCGTAAGTTGCTTCTTACCAACCAACCCCATTAAACATTTTAATTTAGAAGTAATGTGGGCTAGTTGTATTGAGCCACGATAGCATAGTTAGTAGTGCATCTGCCCCGGCATGTCATGGGGTGCGGATTCGAATCCCGCTCGTGGAAATTTTTCAATACTTTGTCTTTTTTCAAATTGTAATTAGTTTGCAACAATATTTGCGAAAAATTATATATAAAATATCATAAAGTACTGTTGTGTTATAGTACTAATAGTACTTGTATTAGTTTATGACGTAACTAAGCAAGATGGCTGCCGACAATTCGTAGTTATAGAACCTTTAGGCGCTTTGCAGACGGCGGGGCGGGGCAGTCTTTTTGACCGCGAAGCAATAAAGACCGCGTCTGTCCGTCTTACCCTTGCCGTTTTGCCCTTTGTGTGCGTTGGTAGTATAGGATTCCCTTTGCGCTATCGTTCGCGGTCAAATTAACCGGGCCCGGCCCGCCCCACCGTCTGTAAAGCGCCTAACTGTCTGTTGGAGTGCCATCATAATTTTTTTGACGTTAGACTACTAGAAAGTACTATAGTACTATGATGTACTTACTAGATGCAAGATGCAACGGGGCCGTCTGAGCAGATCAAATAATCCGTAAATCCAAAAATTAGTTTAGGCAACAAAAAGGTTTCATCGTCAGATCAGTTTATGTTCCAGCTGCTGGGGCACGAGCCTTCCCTATGGATGGAAAGGGTGAACGGGCCATAAGCCACCACGCGCGGGCCCAGTGCGGATTGGTGGTTGTTAACGACTGCTAATGCAGCCGGGACCAACGGCTTTACGTGCCTTCCGAAGCACGGAGGAGCTCGAGATGATAAATTGTGGGTCACCCATCCGATGAACGGTCATAGCGAAAGTTGCTTAACCTCAGCACTCTCAGACCGGGCGCGTTAACCACTGCCTGCGCCATCGAGCTCCTCCAAATTTATTTCATGCAAAAAGGTTTGCATGAAATAAAAAACTTTAATCCTTGTTTAAAAGTGCATCGTATGTCAATAACAAAAGAGGTCGGTGTAATTAGTAAATCGACTTACTAACCATAAATTAGCGTCAAACCTTTTAAAAAACCTGAAAATTAAAAACATCGCTCCACTCGAACAGCTAACGATTGTTAGTTTATAGTTGCAAGCGAACATGAGACCTACTACTCTACATTTTACAACTGAAAGTCTATCGTTGTAGAAACGAGCGCAGTTTGGCGGACCGTACAAATATTATATACACGGGGCTTTTAACGAGGGTTCAACGGAAGTTATAAAATTCGTAATAAACATAAAGAGGTCATTCCTCGTCTGTTTCCAGTAATGGAGTTTCTTTTTCTCTTGCTTTTTCACGGCTAGGTACAGTCACGAGCATTAACATGTAAAACAATGAAATAGGGATGTTGACAACAACAACAAATAATTACAGAACATTAAACAATAATAAGAGCTCGATGGCGTAGTGGTTAACGCGCCCGATCTGTGAGTGCAAAGGTTAAGCAATTTTCGCAAAGGCCGGTCATCGGATAGGTGACCAAAAATTTATCATTTCGAGCTCCTCAGTGCTTCGGAAGGCCCGTAAAGCCGTTGGTCCCGGCTGCATTCTCCCTATCATCCATAGGGAAGACTCGTACTCGTAAACTGACGATGATGACTAAACAAATAAATGAAATCACCTAACAGTTCTTTCAAACATTGACCTATTTTTATTACACCTAACCATCAATAACTGATTCTGTAACCTAAAAAGTTATTAATAAACACAGAATTGAAGGAACAAAATAGTGACGTCATAGTTCACCATTCCCATACAATTTCTATTAATAAAATCGTTTTAACAGAATTACCTGGCAACATTTAGTTTACAATGAATTAAACATAATTTAAATTAGAAATACCTAGTGGAGTGATTGTAATAATGTAACAATGTAACTCTATATACAATAGAAAAAGGGACAAAGCCAGTCAAAAGTGTATATGTTATGGACCAATAGGTCATTATAAAAAAATCCCGTGCAGTTTGAAAAATGCCCAATATAAGAGGGCAGTGTGATTACAACTATTGAAGTAATCAAATTGTCCGGGCATTATTTATAATGTTTATCACCTATGGGGCAGAGTAACTATTTTTTATTTACAACGTAGTTTCAACATTTAAAAACAAATATAATTATTCTACTGACCTATAATATTAAAAACGTAAACTAACTGGACATTATCTCGTGTCGCGGCAGCGGCCGGCGAAACGCCAGAAACCAACTTTTTGAAGATTATTGGCTAATAAATTTTATAGAACCCCTTGCTTGCTCTCCTCCGCACCCCGTGCAATGTAAAAGACACAGGGTATTATCAGATTGCCCGAAAACCACATGGACACCACCACATAATGTCTAGGCAATGTGATAAATAAGGAAGTTCAAATTATAAGTTCAAATTATAATTATTTACTTAAGTAGCTTGCCATTATGCCCCAATTTATTACTTGGTCCATAACATATACATGTTAATAGTCGTGACTGTACGTGGACGGCATGGCGTCATTTAATTAAAATGGCTGGTGCCTTTGTTGTTCGATTCTAATTTTTCGTTTTATACATAAAAAAGTTGTTACAAAAATAAACTTGCTTAAATACTCATAAAATAACGAATTATCTCTTCTTCTTTTACTTATTACCTAGTATGTAATTGTAAGTACATTAAGTCCATGAGTTCACGTTTGGAAGCTATAGCCAATATTTAAATTAACTTATGTCGGCATACTTATTTCATTTCTGTCTATCTCATTTCTAACTGTCAGAAAACAACAAAGCTTCCAACATTGTTATTATACTGACAGACTAAGGAAGTGCGCAGACGACAGACGTGCGTACGTGTCCCTACGTACGCACGCTTACGACTTTATCAAAGTCGCTCGTTCCGATCCGAGACCCTCGAAGAATCTAGTAAGGAAAGGACAAGTTTGCGTGATACTGAGGGCCTAGAGTGAGTTATTATTGAGGTTGAAGAAAACGAGAATTTGTATGCCAAAATTCTCTTCTCGTATGTCGCCAGGAGGCGCTGCTTCAATACCATACTAATTTTCGTTTTCGTAAACGTAATCGAATGAATACGGATAGTAAACAACACTCACACTTGCGACACGGCGAGTTCATTGAGTCCTTTCTATCAGCGTTGTTTTTTTTTTTTGAGAGAGATTGCTGATTGCCTCTACGGCATTTTCAGCTTCACCGGGCTTTGTTGGGGGCGGCGAAGAACGAAAAGGGTCCCTCAAGCCGTGTGAAACGAATCATCTTCGGAGGTTTTCTAGAGGGAACGGCATCGCGCACTAGTGCGCGTCCCCGTGCCCTACTAGATTCTCCGAAGGGTTCGGATCGGATTGGGGACTATCAGCGTTGACTATGACTGACGTAGTATAACGCGTAATGTACAGGAGCCTACCACAAACTGTCAAATTTCTACAATAGACTTTGAACTTTATGTCTAACACATATGGTTGACATTGTATTGAAGAAATTTGACAATTTTGGATAGGTTGATTTGTTTAGGCGTCTGTACTAAAAGTCGCAAGATGCAGTGTTGCCGTTCTAGCGACTTAGTCGCTAGATCTAGGAAATTTCATGACTGTTTAGCGGGAAAAAAAAATTGTTTTAGCGACATTTAGCGACTTTTAGGGTTGAACCGTGTACGGTAGGCGATTTTTTTTGGGAAGTAAAAATCGTGACTTGTGAATAAATATGCAAATTTAATTTAATTGTATGCCTGATTGTCAAGTTACTGCCGGTATCACTTAAGTAGAATTGCTCAATTGAAATGAAACAACTTTTACGGATCTACTCGCGTTTATTTTACACATTAGTTTTAATTAATGTTTATCCTGACGTTGCGTATTCAAGAATCGAAGAATTGCTCAACTTATGATCGAATGAGACGAAGTTGATAACGAAGTTGGCAAAAGAAGACCAAAAGTTACTGAAGACTATAGAGAGGTTTCAACTTCCACTGACATTATACTTGAACAGCCGGATGACATCTTGCTTGATTTAGAAATTTAGGTAGAAGTAGGTTCCTAGCTAATTATTCTATTTATTTCTAATCAATAAACATGTTGTATTTATTTTGCTTTTCAATTGTACAACAAATTTTGTTGGATTATTATTACTTTCTTCGTTTCAGGAGAATAAAAAGATGTTTGCTATCATCAGACAACTATAAAAGCAGGTCAGACTAAAGCGATAGCGACATTACATACCAGGTAAGGTCTAGGGATATTTAGCGGATTTTCATCTTTTTCCGGCGGTTTTTTTACATTATCTAGAGATTTTTGGTTTTTTAGAACGGCAACACTGGCAAGACGTGTTACGCTTGTAATTTTGTGACTAAGGCCTATAGGTTTGAAAACGTTAGTCTAGTAGAGAAGCGATAAAGTCAATAAACTACCACACTTTCGCCTTTTATAATATTAGTAAAGGATTGCGTGTGCGCACTTATTACCATGACGACGGACGCCGGCCACCTTGCTTAACGAAACAACATTACACCATCACCATCACTGTTTTATATCTTCGCCACCGAATGATTTGTTTGAAATATCTTCAAATTCTTTGCGTGTTGCGTATATCTTGGAGTAATAATAATGTTTCGTCTGTAGGATCGCCATTAAAGTATGATCACAAAACAAGGACCACAGAAGGTAAGCTTCATACAAACGCGCTCGAGCAACGCAGCATGGTCAACCTCGCACAGACTTGTTCCTGATTCGTCACATTCTGATTGGTCTTATTCCTTATTCGACACTTTCCTAACTGGACATATTCCTAACTACGGACACGGAATCTCGCAACGGCCGCCCTCGGACAGTAGCGAGCTGTTGCGAGTAGAGTTATCAGATGGAAAATTAGAAAAGTCCTGAGAAAAAGCAAGTCCTGAGATTTTGTCGTAATTCACAACTCTGTGTTTTTTAACCGACTTGAAAAAAGAAAAAAGAAAGAAGAAAGAAGTCTTAATTCGACCGTATATACCTATGTGTGTTCGCGGATAACTTCGCCGTTTATGAACCGATTTTGATGATTCTTTGTTGGAAAGGAGATATCCCAAGGTTTAAGGTGGTACCATGATAAGGAAACCAGGGTCCGATGATGGCATCCCAGAGAAACCGAGGGGAACCTCAGAAAATCGTAGTGGCAACTAGTGCGTTCGTTAATTTTTTTCATAAGTATTTTAAAGCACTACTATTTAATGAAAGTCTGGAGTCGATCTGATGATAAAGCTGAAAGACAGTTGAGGGAACTCCTCAACAATTTACAGCAATGACCTGGTGTTTGTGCTTGATTAATTTGTATTGATGAGAACTTTACACCTAGATGATTTGTGACTGTCATTACGGGTCTGATAATGAAGACGAAGGACAATCAAGGGAACTCCTTAACGTACAGTAGCTACCTTGTGTTTGGACTTAATTCATTTCTATTGATGAGAACTTTGCACTCATATGGGTTATACTGTCCGAACTGCGAGCGGGCGCGCACACGATCCGGCGCATAGTGCATCCATAATAAGTGCCATTACAGGTCTGATGATGGAGACTATAGACAGTCGAGGGAATTCCTCAACGATTTATACAGCAGTTACCGTTACAGCGGTTTACTTCATACGGTTCAATATGCCAAAATGCTCAGTTCGTACAAAAACAATACATAGGAATACCACTACCTACTAGGCCGTCGTTTCCTCATCCGAGAAGCATCCTTGTAAGCAACAAAAAAAACCGGCTTCAAAAAAGAAACTAAAAAATTAGTATACAAAAACATATCTAAAAAGCAAGCAATAATATTGAAATCATATTTTGAATAAAATATTTTGATTGAGTCATAATAAAAAACGCTGAATAATGTAATGTATTTTATTGAAAAATCGAAAAATCCTGAGATCTCAGGTCAAATTCGGAGAATTGGTAACCCTAGTTGCGAGATTCCGTGTCCATGAGAGGGTCTGTGCGTTGCTCGAGCGCGGTATGTAACCTTACCTTCTAGTGTCTACTTATTTTGTGGTATGGTGTATAATATGCGTATGTTGTTGTTATGAGCGGTTCACTTTAATGTTGGGTATAAACTGTAAATCACTCACTGTAAGCCTGTGCGGGATGAATGATCGCGCTCGTCTTGTCGTGTAGATATTTTATAGTGAGCATATTAGTAAATATAAGCCAAAACTGTAAAGTAAGGTTAAACCATTATGGAAATATACAATTATACGCAAATTTTGTTGCGAATAAATTGCTAAAATTGCGATTATGGCAAATTCCCCTCAAAATGATTTATTGTTGAGGGAGGAGGCTATTGTCCAGCAGTGGACGTCTTTTTGGCAGAGATGATGAGATGAAATTGCTAAAATATAGTATATAAATATTATAAAAAGTGTTGAAAAAATTCCCATGATGCTGATGGATGACGTATTTTTTGATATATAAATAAGGCTCTTCTGGCTTTCAAATTATAACAGTAGATAGTTTACATGCGCACAACGATTTTATGTTTTACCTATACTTATACCTAGGACCTACCGAATTTTTTTTTTTTATGGATATACCATTATATTTACGCAAATAAACATTTATATTTATTAACAACTATACATAATTTTCCAATTAATTATAATATAAGTTACCTACATCACTAAAGACAAAATAAAACCTAAAAATAAAAAAATGTCCTCCAGCTCATGGGAACGGTCCCAAGAATGCTGGCAACATTCTCTTTGGATTGCCAAGCTAATACGTTGGCAGAGGTAGCTGCCAGCCTTCTTGTCACCGGAGGCTTCAATAAGGCGAGCACTCAACTCTTTATGTTTTAGCTTTTAGTACAATGTTCAATAAAACCGTTAAACTTAAAAATTTGTTTTACTAATTTTTTATTTTCAATATTTTAGTTTTTAATTTTTAATTTTATTTTCATAAAAAAACTATTCTACTAATCGAGCCCTTTCATTTGATACCCATATTGAGGTAGTAGTGATAAAAAATACGTAACTCGCCATTATGTAGTGGCAGCCATCTTGGATTTACAACGATACCGAAGTATTGAATTATATTGTCATCAGAACTAAAGGTGTGTACCAAATTTTAGATCAATCCGTCAACAGAAAGGGGGTCAAATTTCAATTACTAGATTTGACCCAAACAAATAAACGAACAGGGCGAGCTAAATAAAACCGTTTAAAAATAGTTTTAATGGATGACCTGTCAGACAGACTTGGATAAGAAGATGGAAACAGTCTTCCAACTTTTCGTACTATTACAACTATGACATATATCGTTAAGGCACCAGCGACCGACAAAGTTTTCGTCAAAAACAACATTGGTTTACTTAGGAATGTCACGGGATGGATGACAGCTAGAAAGCAGGTGGTTGTCTAAGTGGGTCACGCTGCGTTGCATCACGAAATGGGTCGGCTCTCACAGAATATCGGCGTGAAACAATGGCACTCGTTGCTGTTGTGTTTCGTCCGGTGAGTGAAAGTACTGGAGGCCCATCTCTCACCCCTCCCCCCTTCCAATTCCTACTCTCTCCTCAAGATCCAACTCCTTCCTCAAGGCCGGCAACGCACCTGCGATTACTTTGGTTTTGCGGGTGTCTATGGGCGGCGGTGATTACTTTCCATCAGGTAACCCGCCTGCTCGTTTGCCTCCTTTTAATATAAAAAAGGTGGTCTGAATTCAATTGTTACTGAAGACGTGCTAAAGACTAACATCAGTTACTGACTCCTATTTTATTATTATTATCTTATCATATCGCCTAATTTAATGTTTTATTTCACACTTTGTCGCACCAAACACACACCAATAAGTAAAAAGTTATTGTTCTCACGGGGTCCTGAGGCTAAATGCACGGTTTTCAGAATAACAGCGTCTACTGCTAACACAATAGGCTTTTGCTTATTCATGAGTCGAGGCCCATTTGCTGCTGGCACACAAAACTTTAAAGGACACCAAACTGATAAAATACTGTTAGTTTTTTTATTAGATTTTTTATTTTAATACTAGCTGACCCGGCGGACTTCGTACCGCTTTGACAGTTTCCATGACAACAAAACAAACAAATCATTTTATGTATTGGAAAAATAAATGGTTTTTATTATTTTCCGTTACTTATTATTTATGTTTCTCACCGTTTAAACCTTCCCTGAACTTCCACAAATATTTCAAAATCAAAATTAGACAAATCGGTCCAGCCATTCTCGAGTTTTAGCGAGACAAACGAACAGTTTTATTGAAATTCATTCTCATTTGCATGTTTTTAAGCTTAATCCGATAAGAAAGGATTTTCCGAAATTCTATCCTTATACCATTTCAAATTTCGAACTCTACGTTCCTATGAGGCCGTGTCCTAAAAGTGCATACTTCTTTATGTTTAGAAACCTTCAAATGAGGTACTAATATAGTACGGTGACTTTCGAGATATTGTAAAAAGGGACATTACTTATGTTTTTAAGTGAATTCAACCTTTTTTGAATAAAATCGGATTGAGTTTTTAAACATGTTTCAAAATAAAATATAATTTAAATCAAAAGCACTAAGGAGTATTAATATCAACTTCGAAGCAAATCACCCTTCTACCCCTTTTTAACCCCATTAGGGGATGAATTTCAATAAAATACGAAACGCGTCTTCCATCAATTCTGTTAAAAAAGGTTTATGCAAAATTTTAAGTAGATTGGACCAAGGAATCACGTTTTCCCATACAAACTAGTAAGTACACTTCAGTATTTTTTTTTAAATTAAATTAATTCATTCCCCCATTTGCAATGCTAATGGGCAAAACAAGATGGTGTCGCATCGCACTGATACCGTTAGCTCAATGTAGTTGGATTTGCAGTTTTAGTGCGTAGTGTTAAGGGTCACTTTCAATTCAATTTTTATTTTTAATTGGTGGCTAGTAATGAAAATTTTCTTTGCTAAGCAAATCGCATGTAATGTTAACCAAATTCCTGAATTGGGTAGTATTTTTCTTTTTGTATGTGAATGTTGGGGTTACCAACTTGAGAGCGAAAGCCGTATCATCGAATTTTGTTTCTTCTAAAACTTTTTAACGACATCTCTATACTGCGACATGACGTCTTGTTACTGCGATGTTTCGTTACATTGAAAAACTGTACTGTGAACGATTTTACGCCGCCCGCCCGCCCCGCGCCTTCGCCCTCGGTGCCGCACGTGACAGCTGTGCCTGAGCCTGTCACCAAACAAACAAAGCCCAGCCGTCGTGACTACGCCTCTGTTGCTGCATGCAACATAGATACACACAGAGTGTCAGAGCGTGCCACCATGGATCGAGACGACGACGGTTTCGTCAAGGTCCAAAAGAAGAGGGCATGCCGTCACCGGCCGAATCAGAATCGTTGCGGTACCGCACTGGCAGGGCCCCAGTTCCTGCTGCGCGCTGCGACGCCAACTACGCCGATGTACCTGTCGCGCCTGCACCACACCATCACAGCGCAGGATGTGATAGAGTACATCAAGACGAAGACAAATTTCCTTGTGAGGGTGGAGCCGCTGGAGTCGCGACACAATGTCAGCTTTGAGGCATTTGTGGCGCGAGTCCCGACAACCAAGCTGGTCGACACCTTTTTGAGGGAAGACTTCTGGCCGAAAGGCGTGGTGTACCGGCGTTTCCGCGGAAGGTTACCCGTCAGCACCACCGGAACAGCACAAGCTAGTGCTTAATATACTAACATAGTTATACCTTAGTTATATATCTACTAACAAAAATTGTTTTATATTGTATGTATGTTAGTCTGTAAGGTATTTATTATATGGGCCCCTTTGTGTTTTTACCATCTTGTACATTGTGTGTTGCCTGAAATAAATGATTTATTATTATTTTCTTTATTTATTTTTTCTCATATAAATTTACATTTTTAAATATTAAACAAAATAAATAAAACATTTAAAAATATTAAAAAATAAGGATCCGCCGGCATCGGGACCAGGGTCCAAGCTACCAGTGGTTAGAGCTCCAGAGACAGGAACCTCCTCATTATTATTATTATTATACTCTTAACTTAATAAAACTAGATTTTTACAATATTTAAATATAAAAACAATAAAACATTATAAAAACCTAATTCTAGAGTACCACCAGCAGCGGGGCAGGGCAATTATTATTATTATTATTATAAATTATTAAACTTTATATAAACACATTAACCTTTATTTGTTAATGTTTTTTTTTTAAAGTATATAAATGAATAAAAATAAAGATAATCAACGATTTTCCTAAGTAACACAACTTCGCAGTAACAAGACATCGATTGAACAAGGCTTCGCAGTATGATATTTTCGCAGTACAGTTTTTCGATGTAACGAAATATCGCAGTAACAAGAAGTCGATTTAACAAGGCGTCGCAGCAGTCGTTGAAAGGTTTTCTAAGAAACAAAACTCGATGATAGGGCTTTCGTACTCAAGTAACCGTTGGAGTATGTCTTTCTCCCAAAAAGAGGTAGACAGAACTTCCAATAAAGAAAATTCCAAGAAATATTGACCCAACGCCTCATTTAGCAAAAACAAAGTAGGGTTTCGAGATGGAAATTATTACACCAGTAACGGGTAACCTACTGGCCGATATTCTGATGTGCGAGCATTTTGAAACCCTTGTCTTTTAGTAGGCATTTACGACATGCACGAGAAATTAACCCGATCCGATCCGAACCCCGATCCGATCCGAACCCTTCGGAGAATCTAGTAGGGCACGGGGACGCGCACTTGTACGCGATGCCGTTCCCTCTAGATAACCTCTGAAGGTGATTCGTTTCACACGGCTTGAGGGACCCTTTACGTTCCTCGCCGCCCCCAAAAAAGCCCGGTGAAGCTGAAAATGCCGCAGCGGCAATCAGCAATCTCTCTCGAAAAAAAAACGAGAAATTAAGCAGCTGATTTATTTTTTCACTTCCCAGACCAGCATGGGCTAAAAATATTTTATATTATTCAATTACATGTTCAAAAGCGAAAACGAAATTCGCAAAACAAACCATTCAACAGATAACGAAGTGGCTCCGTGTTTATCTGTACTTTTGTCCATTTGGTTCCGTTCTAGAAACCCGAAGCGTTTCCTATGACTACATGAAATTCGGTGTACATTTGATTTACATTGGTTTTTTATTTAGCTTTAGGAAAGATTGGATTAAAAATACCTGCAAAAATGGAAAGGGTCTGTTGGTTTGTCATTTTGTTGAGTTATAGCTAGCCAGGCGGACAAACAAGCCCTACAACCTGCCACACCAAATACACAAACGTGTACCTCCGCTGGGAATTAAGCCCGGGACCTCTGGGTGAGACCGGTGGTCTTAACCACTAGACCACGGAGGCGGCTAATAATAACGTTAATAATAGTTAAAAGTTTATCTTCTTTTCAATCACTTAAGTCCATATAAACATGTCTTGTTACTCCTCTTATGAGTCGCGGTGGGTATGAGCGTTTGACAAGGAAATCGACAATTTACGATTACGTAAACCATTTAATGTGTATTTGACCGTAATAAGCACTAGAATCTATCGTATCGTATCAGTCGTAGTTTCGGTTCAATGTCAATTGGCAGCTAATTGAGTGCTAAATAGCACTCAAAAATTGCAGCCGGTCAGTCAGCATTGCGGAAGACCCAGACTCGATTCCTGGCTGGGTCGGGTGGGCGTTTAATTTTTTCACTGTATTTTATAAATGTTATAAATATTTATTTTAGCTTCAGTGCAGCGGTTAGCACATTTTTTTTTTTTTTTTTTTTTTTTTTTTTTTTTTTTATTTTTAAACATGCGAATGACAATAACACATGAAAATAAAAAGTAAAATTTTAATTGTTTTTATTAACAAAGAAGCTGATTGTTTAAAAGCAAACATTCGTTGTTATTTTCGGACACAATGAAACTGATATGTTATTCGTATTGCAACAAATAATTTACAAAAAGAGTGACATTAAGAGTTAATAAGGATACTTTTTATCCTGTGCTTTTTCAGGGCAAAAAACTTGTTTGTTCGAACTTCTGACTGTTTGGGATCAATACTTATTTACTCTTACCCCCTTACAAATAAACAGGGAATAAGCTCCGAATAGTTATTCCGTGTTTTGTCTCTTTTACTCTAATTTGAAATGACGTTTACATGACGGGAACAAAACGCGGAATAACTATTCGGACCTTTTTCTCTGTTTATTTGTAAGGGGGTTTGGGGGGTATTTAGCAATCGATTGTAATGAAATAGGTAGCTATTTGCGAACTTTTTTTTTATCAAAAGGATTTTTGATTTAAACTTGTACAATTTAAAAAAAATATTTCGTAATAACAACATACAGCGGACTAACTCGCTGTCGCGCTGCTAGCTATTTCAAATCAATTTTCCGTTGTACCGCCGCCGCTGCCCTAAAAGACCTCCTTGAAAACAAACGATAAATGACTGTGCGTTATTCGGAGCATTATTTCAACGGAGTTTATCGCCATTTTACTGTTTGAGAAACGAGATTTGGCATTTATGGCGCTACTAGATTACGCCTCAAAAGGAGTTAAAAGATAATAGCCACTTTCGTGGGCATTGAGCAATGAGCCAAAGGATTTCAATGATTCGCCCCTAAAAACAACCTAAACTTCCAGAACGGTGGTTAGATGACCTAGTTCATGTGGACAATAAATGGATGAAGATAGCGCAGGACCGAGCAAAATGGCGTGTGAAGGAAGAGGCCGACGATGATGATGAATTATGTTAAAATTATAAAAGGTTTTGCTTCGTACTGGAAAGCAATCACTTTAATATCTATATATCTAATATATAAAATTCTCGTGTCACGGTGTACGTTATCGAACTCCTCTGAAACGGCTCGACCGATTTTCGTGAATCTTAGAGCGTGCCTAGCGTGAATCCTAGCCAATATGGCTAGGGTGGAGAATCGGACAATATCTATTTTTCATCCCCCTAAATGTTAAGGGTGGTCCACCCCTAATTTTTTTTTAAATTTTTAAAATTTTTCCAATACAAAATGATTTGTTTGTAGTGTTGTCATGGAAACTGTCAAAGCGGTACGAAGTCCGCCGGGTCAGCTAGTTTTTTATAAATATCTTACAAGTAAACACAGTGCGTTCATCTTACCAGATGTGATAAGGCCAATGGTGGAAGCTCTTTTCAACCCGAATATAGCTATCTTATCTCTAGCTGCCGGAACACAACGATGCTACAAACATTAATGTTATGGCGACATATTAATATAAGATGGTGGTAGCTAGCCAGGCGGACAAACAAGCTCTACCACCAACCAAACCGAATACACAAACTTGTAGCCCCAGTTGGAAATCAAACTCGTGACCTCTGGGTCCAAGACCGGTGGCCTACCCACTGTGGTCTCGATCAGAGAAGCGGTTTTATTTCTGCCACCATGCAGCTTTGTTTTCCTCTCTGTCACTTATCATTGTAGACATGGTCGTAGTCATCAAGGAAAACAATCTACCATCACAGAGGCGGGGTTTTAGCCATGGTTCCGAAGATATTTCTTGAGTGATCGACATGGGTTATTCCACATTGAATATTGTAGAATTTGATTACACGTAAGAATGTCTCTTTGTTTGTTACACCTCACAGCAACTCATTTTACGTCCTCACTGCTGGGGCACGAGCCTTCCTTATGGGTGAATTGGACGAATTGAATAGGAATGGGTGAATAGGAAGTTTTATGGGCATAGCAATAATAGAACGGGCCAAAACTACCTTGATGATGACTTTGTGCGAATTGGTGGTTGTTAACGAATGCTAATGCAGCCGGGATCAATGGCTTCAAATGCATAACTGCATGCATTATGCATTTAAAGCCATTGATCCCAAAGCAAACCGAGGATTATTCGACGGTGTTCCAGACGTCCTGAGGCTTACGACGACAAAAGTACCTTTAAAGTACCTATAAAAATAAAACAAAATCGAGGACTATTCGACGGTGTTGCAGACGTCCTGAGGCTTACAACGACAAAAGTACCTTTAAAGCACCTTTAAAAATAAAATAAAACCGAGGATTATTCGACGGTGTTCCAGACGTTATGAGGCTTACGACGACGAGGGCTGAGAACTCCCCATCCCCTATCGTAACCTAATTGCAAAAATAATTGAAAAATAATAAATAATATTGAAATAATTGATTGCCTAATTGAAAGAGGTTAAAGTCTTCTAGCTCAACCATAGGCTTTCGCCCGATCCAATCCAATCCCCTCGAAGAATCTAATAGGGTACGGGGCAACGCACTAGATGCTTGATGCCGTTCCCTCTAGAAAATCTCTGACGGTGCTTCGTTTCACACGGCTGGAACCCTTTAAGTTTCACTTTTACCACCCCCAAGAAAGCCCGGTAACGCTCGAAATGCCGTCTAAGCCAAACATCAAACTCTCTGCGAAAAAGTGGCTGTCGCTTTATTTACAAGTGCTCATTCATTTTATTGAATTCCATTAAAATCATTTTGAATACTTGTTAACATTAGCTACGCGTTTAAACGATAGCAAACGTTTAGAGATGTTATCGCGAAGGCTATTAGTGGCAACGTGGTGTGGTTGCGGAATTCGGATGCCTACTACAGCGCAGCTAATGCGCGTCGGACACGAACGTGTTATGACTTGTGTGCATTGCAAAAGGATGGTGAAAGGTCAGAGATAGAAGAAATAGAAATAGAAATATTTATTTTGCGTATGAACAGGGTACATCGGGAGATGTTATAACATTGTTAGGCTCATCCTATTCAGCTTACTATGGTAGCATGCGAAACTAAATTAGAATGAAAATTTAAAAATAATAAAATTATAAAATTAAAAACAAAACAAACATAATTAATCAAAATTCATGTATGTAGGCTGTATGGTGTAGTTCCTCTGCCATTTTTGAACAACTACGTCTTGTCCATAGCGGAAACTTCTTTCAAGGTTTAAAGAGTTTTACATTACAAGTTACTTTGTGAGAGTTTTAGAAGTAATAACGAGCCGTAAAAACAATAAATTGAACGTATATCATACTTACATCAAATGTCAATTGTTACAAATGAAGAATCAAGTTATAAATACAATTAAAACGTAATTAATTAAAACTAATCAATTAAAACTTAATTTAACCGCCTCTGTGGTCTAGTGGCTAAGACCACCGGTTTAGACCCAGAGGTCCCGGGTTCGATTCCCAGCATGTTCATTCCCAGCATGTACATGTTTGTGTACTCGGTTTGGTTGGTGGTAGGGCTTGTTTGTCCGCCTGTCTAGCTACCACCATCTTATCTAAATATGTCGCCATAACATCAATGTTTGTAGCATTGTTGTGTTCCGGCAGCTAGAGATAAGATAGCCAGTACCTCACTAGTTGAGGATCCCGGGTGAAGTGCGCTTTCATCATTGGCCTTATCATCACTTAACATCAGGTGAGATCAAGGTACTGTGCTTACCCGTAAATATAAAAATATATATATATATATATTACAGTCCGTATACAATACTCGGTAGCTCAGCGGCCAGAGCATTGGACCGGTTATTCAAAGGTCGTGGGTTCGATTCCCACTCGAGCTTCCTGAAAATTTTATCTATAAACAATACTATAATATTAATATTGATGTTATGGCGACATATGAAAACATATACACACGGCGGCAGATCAACCTACCCAAAAACTGTCAAATTTCAAAAATCAATTTTGAGCTTTAACGTTTGGTTATAAGGATCAATATTCATTGGAGAAATTAGACAGGTTTGGGTAGGTTGATCTGCCGCCGTGTGTACCTCTCGCTTAGAATCGAAGCGGGATCTCTGGGTCTGAGATAGGTGGTTAATTTTAATAATTTATAGTAAAAGTCTACATAAGTTTATTCAATATTAAACCTTCACAGGCACAAATTGAAGTCCAAAGTACAAAATGGCCAAAATAATAACAAATTAATATTTTCTATTTAAACTAAACTACAGAATACCATTTCGAATTTTGGGAGAGTCTTGGACCAAGAAGAGCAGGCCAAAAACTCAGTTACTTCTACAACCATTCAAATGACGTCACAACACGTCGTTAGTCGTTAACGTCGCCGTTAACTGTTAACTCACTGTTAATTAACAGACAGTTAAACCCTTGTGCCGTCGAATGGGGGCTGGATTAATATCGAGTGAGATGGCACTTTTAGTTGTGTACTCTGTTAATAACACACCTAGTGCGGTATCGATATCTTGTAAAACATCGACAATATCGATAAAAATGTAATTATCTTCCTTTTCTTGCCTTAGTCCCATATTACTTAGGGTTGGCGCAAAATGTCCGTTTCTACCTAAGGATTTGGCAAAGTATTTACGGCCGGCTTTATTTATATAATAAGTTCTAACTCTAACTACAAATCATAATTTGACTCTAACTACAACAAGAGTCTCCTTTTGTTGTTGCACATGTACTGTGAATACTGAGATAGAGGCTACCACCCCATTCTGGCACCAGTCTCTAACAATCTTTTGTTCTTATTGTCGCTCGTCACTTTTGCTTAAGCCTGTACCACAAAATAAGAACACTGCAGAAAGTAAGCTTCATACATACCGCGATCGAGCAACGCACACATAGATCTCTTGCACGGACATGGATCTCGGAACAGACCGACCGCAGCTTTTGAGTGTCTGTGTAAGGTTGTCTATTGAGCTTACCTTCTGAGTCTCTTTATTTTGTGCGTATATACGTTAGATCGTTAAAAAATAAAAACTTGGATATACCAGTGTTTTTCAACCTATTTCATGACGCGACCCCCTTAACATGCAAAAAAAAATCGCGACTCCCTCACTAACCCTCCCCTGTTTCTATTTTATTAAGTTACAAATAACAAATCCGTACATTTTTATTTATTTTTATAATTAGGTATGCATAATGAAGTACCTATAACGGACATATATTTAAGTACTTACATCAATTTCGTCACCAAGCGGCTCTACGGAAAGGCGATACACTTTTTTTTTGTTATACGAAGGCTTCGCGACCACCCGCGCCTCCCTTATAAAGGCTTTGCGACCCCTCAAGGGGTCGCGACCCACACGTTGAAAAACACTGATCGATACTAAAACTAAATAGCAGTAAGCTTTGCTTTTCTCTAACTCTATATACGGTCGGCCGCTTGTGTTGAGTCGTGTTTGTTATGTAGTTTAATTTTTTAAATAACATTTTTTTTTATTTATGTAGTACATATATTTGAGTGCTTCTAAAGACTAAGAGCAAATGAAACAAACCAGCTCAAATTTAAAATTTTCTTACACTCAAAAAGTTCACGAGCGGGCTTAGTACAAATCCCCACATGTTTACCGAAACTTCAGATGTCGCTCGGTGGAATATCATTCATCATCCATCAAATCTAAGTTGTGTAAGCTAACCGACGTATGTACAAACGCCTGCACATCAACCTACCACAAACTGTCAAGTTTCCTCAATAGACTTTGAACACTAAACCTTAAGCATATGGTTGAAAATGTCAGTTTTTGATGGGTTGCTGCGCAGACGTCTGTACGCCTACGATATATGCGACTGAAGGACTTCTTGGGTCTTACTTATGTACGTATAAGCTTGGAAAAGATATTCCGTGTTTCCTTCTCGTTTTTTGTTTTTTTTAAATCTTACGGGTAGCTTGGCCTTCATCTCACCTGGTGTGAACTGATGATAAGGCCGAAGGTGGAAGCCATGCTGCCGGAACACAACAATGCTACAAACATTGTTGTTATGGCGACATATTTAGATAACGTTTGTAAAGTACAGTTTGTTAAGTAAAGTAAACCCTTAAGGCTTAAAATAAAAAAGCCTTCATCATCATTATCATCAGACTATATTAGTCCACTGCTGGGCATAAGCACAGTCCACTGCTGGGCATAAGCCTCTGTAAGTGCACGCTACGGAAAAAGAAAAGAGCCTTAGTGCCTTAAAAATAAACAAAGAATAGGGTCCGAATAGTTATTCCGTGTTTTGTTCCTGTCATATACACGTCATTTAAAATTAGACTAAAAGAAACAAAATACGGAGCTAATTCTTTGTTTATTTGTAAGACCATAATTATAATGTAATAGCATACAGTTAGAAAAGAGTTGTTACATCAACTTTTCGTTCTGACATTCTGACACACTCGTGCAAACCTTGAGGGGGTTAAAAAGTAATCATGGAATGTACCTACCCGCTATACTCCGTGCGCGGTAAGTCCCATAGAGAAATTAAGAACAAATTGCTTGTTTTTCCTGTTTTGTAATTTAACAGACTAATTACAAAAAAATTGTGTGAATTTGTGGGTGCAAACTTTTATTTTGGTTGTTGCTGAAATTTGGTACTTAATCATCACCAGCTCAATTTATGTCCCCACTGCTGGGGCACGAGCCTTCCCTATGGATGAAACACCACAGGCCGTTCGGGCCTAAACCACCACGCAGGTCGAGTGCGTTGTTTTTACGTCTGCTAATGTAACCGGGACCAACAGCTTTTGGTATTAAGGCCCAAAAGGAGGCACGGAGGTGTAAATGATAAATATTGGTCACCCATCCCATGGCGGCCTTTGAGAATGTTGCTTAACTTCAGCAATCGCAGACCGCAGTCTTTTATCAATTATGTACTAGATTCCCGATGAGCGCTTGAAAAACGGTACGCGACTTTGTAGACTTTGTTTGGCTGTAGTATGGTAGTGGTAGGGAGTATGCCACATTGAGGAAGGACAAAGGGTAGATCTTCCTCCGAGCTGGGTGGTATAGCTCGGGGACCGAGGTCCAACGGATTTTTTTTTTTGAGAGAGAGATTGCTGATTGCCTCTACGGCATTTTCAGCTTCACCGGGCTTTTTTGGGGGCGGCGAGGAACGTAAAGGGTCCCTCAAGCTGTGTGAAACGAATCACCTTCAGAGGTTATCTAGAGGGAACGGCATCGCGCACTGGTGCGCGTCCCCGTGCCCTACTAGATTCTCCGAAGGGTTCGGATCGGATCGGGGAGCGGAGCAACCCGAGGGCGCCTCTAAAGGCACGGACCTAGCAGATTTTTTTCAGATTTTATTATTCGAAATTTAAACGTATAGATATATGAGCAAACAGGACCTCTTTCAAGATACTTTTTTGTTCCGGATCCTTTTACTAGTACATTAATGATCGAAGGACGATGTGAAGGAAAGTTGATTTATGTGAGTAATATGTTTTGTTGGTCAACATTGATTAAATTCTCTTTACGATTGGTTTTAAGTGTTGCAGGTGAGTGGTGTTATTATATATTACGACACACCCAAACGGAAGTGTCTAGATTTTTAGGGTTCCTTACCAAAATAACGTATTTATAATTAAGCTTTCATTTTATTTTTTACAAGTAAACCTAAGAAGTTTTTAGGCACTCTGAATAAATAAATAATATATAAATAAAATTTCCTACACTCACACCAATTATCTAGCCCAAGAGAAGCTTCGTTATGAAGCTCGTTAAATGGTTACTAGACAACGGATAAACATACTTAAGATACTTAAATACATACTTATTATTACACATAGAAAACACCCAGACCCGAGACAATTTAGAAAAACAATAATTTCTAAATTGACCAAACCGGGAATCGAACCCGGGACCTAAGAGATGGCGACACCATGAAAACCGGTGTACAAACCACTCGACCAAGGAGGTCGTCAAATCGAATAATCGAATAATCTTCAAAGTTTTAATTCTTTTCAGCCAATAAGACGATATATTGAAACACCATGCTTAGGGAAATACAGAAAATACAAAAACAGTTTGAAACATAAAAAAAGAAACGTTTGTTAATTATGAGTACCAATAGGATAAGTAACGTTTTTTTATATTTTTTATTAAAACTGTCAAGTTCTATTCTCCCTTGTCAAGGCTATTGGCAAAATAGAACTTACAAAATTGTAAGGGATACCGAAATGTAAAAAGTTATTCTACATTTTTTTTAATTTATTTTTTTATAGGTAGCTCGGCAAATGGAGTCCAGACGCAAAGTTATCTGGTGCAGCGTGAAAACAAACGGTAAATAAGGTAAGGTAATATTGAATAAGGTAAACTTACAGCCAAACACATAAAAGTAGGTAACAAATCATTGCCTTTTAAAATTACAAATATTAATAGCTTAAACAACATTCGTAACTTATTATCTAAAGAAATTTAAAATTACACAAAATTGCTAACTAGTATACAAATATTAATTCCACTTTAATTATTAAACTAATTAAATTTTACTAATATTTTGTATACGGAACCTTGCGTTGTCGTGTCCGAAGCGCACTTTACACAATTTTTAAGTCTTCTCCGGACATTCTGTCTGAGTTATTCCCCCGCTCAGAGGCACGCTTCCTGGGGATTACTGGGGGAATCTCTGGACTGATTTATTTCCTCCTGACGCATAATTTTTCATGTTACCCCATTCCCAATTTTCATCTTACCCTAATTTATAACAGCTTCATCTTTGGATGATGGGAACGAACTCAAGTGTTTATTGGATCAAGTCATAAGCGGAGAGTGAATTAACGCCTTTGTGGTCTACTGGTTAGACACCGGTCTCAGACCCAAAAGTAGTGGGTACGATTTTCAGCGAGGGGTAAACCATCATCATAATCAGCACACATCAGTCCACTGCTGAACATAGGCCTCTTCCAATGCATGCTACTGAGCCCGATCTTTGGCTATTCTCACCCAACCGTTTGTACTAAATCTGGTTAGTGGTTATTTTAAGTCTAAGTACCGCCATATTATCAATGATTTATTGTTCTGACAGTTGAATATAAGATAATCAGTTTCTTTGAATAGGATCCCGTACTTCGATCAAATTAATCGAAGCTAGTACATTTCATTAAAATAATCGAGGTGACCAGAGCGCTGAAATAAAATTAAATACATAAATAATTTCGTCCAATATACACCGAAATACATAGCCCGAAGAGTTGTAAAGCTCAAGGGCAGTGGGTAGGGCACGTTGCTCGCAGAACGGATGGCCGCTGGGGCGGAGCCGTCCTCAAGTGGCGACCACATACCGGAAAGCGCAGTGTGGGTAGGTCTCCAAAAAGGTGGACCGACGATCTGGTGAAGGATGCGGAAAGTCGCTGCATGCGTGCAGCACAAAACCGGTCGTTGTGGAGATCCTTGGGGGAGGCCTTTGTCCAGCAGTGGACGACTTGTGGCTAAGATGATAAAATAATTTCTCAATCGCTAACCGTCGTCACCTGGACTATCTCCCACCAAGAGGTCAAGTGCGAGATTAAGAACACCTGTTAGAGTGTACGTGACCTTGCCACGATCTTGTATAATTACGATACATTGCATGAACTTTGAACAGAACAAAGTATACCAGATGGGCAGACTTATGAAATAGGTTGTATGTCTTTGGAAAGCTATGAAATTATAGAAGCTACAAACACAGAACAATATTCCAACTTAACACGTAATAATATGAATAACTCGTAACAGAACTATAGTGTAATTAATGTTAAATGAGATTAGTACGTGTATGTGACGTAATAATTTTCATGTGACACTAGAACCCTTATCTATCCACAATCCAATACCAAATTTTTCCAAAATTCTTTTACCGTCCATGCAGCCAAATTTTGTAATAAATTGCCTGCCGACATTCGTGAGAGTCCATCGGTACACCTTTCACTGGTAATCAATTACGTTATATTTAATTATACATTTAAATTATTATACGTATATAGTATGTGTATGTGTAGGTATGTATGTACATACATTATGGTTAGTTTATGTATGTGTATGTATCAGTAGTTTCGTAGAATAGTCCCGCAAACTTCCGTTCCACACCACAGCTAGGTTTAGCTGGAAGAGACTCTTCTAAAGATAAGCTCACCTTTGTATATGTCATGTATAGCGTCTGTTTTAATTGTTTTTGAGATACACGAATCACCTGCAACATTTTTAGTGATTTGGCACAGGAAATTTCGTTTGAATTCTTCCATAGAAAAATCGCAGAACACTTAAAACAATGAAATACAAAAACGACAGCTGTAATTACACTGAGCCGCGCGAAATTTGAGCGCTATATGTCAATATAGCGCTCAAATTTCGCGCGGTAACTCAGTACAGTGCTACCAACTTACAGAAAAATAGGTCGATATGTTTAACGCGCGTTCTGAAATTAATGAATTCCCGACTTCTTGGCAGGAAAGTAAAGAGTCATGTCTGCGGTTTTGTTTTATTTTCTAAAATTTGTGTTAAGTCGAATATTAATGTGAAATAATGGTGGATTATTAACCGTTAAGTGTTCGTAAGTGCGCATGAGTGTCGGCAAATGAAACAAAACAGTGCAACTTCACTTTTCAAATTCTCTCAAGAAGTCCGCCCGAGGAATTAGTAAAGCCCCACATCTTTACTGATACTGAGATACTCGAGGGGTTGGGGGTATATCATTTCTCACTTCTCATTTCTATTATCATTAATCATCATCATACTGGAAGGGAATATTGTATATTTATGTATTACTTGTAAGAAAAAATACTTTGACTAAATGTGCTACTATGTGGTACATGTTTGTGTGCTCGGTTTGGTTGGTGGTAGGGCTTGTTTGTCCGCCTGGCTAGCTACCACCATCTTATCTAAATATGTCGCCATAACATCAATGTTTGTAGCATTGTTGTGTTCCGGCAGCTAGAGATAAGATAGCTAGTACCTCACTAGTTGAGGATCCTGGGTGAAGTGCGCTTCCATCATGGGCCTTATCATCACTTAACATCAGGTGAGATCAAGGCACTGTGCTTACCCGTTAATATAAAAAAAAAATTAAATCAGTTAAAATATGAAAATGAAATACAAATAATAATTGATGTATTGGTAGATTTAACTTTGATATTTATTTGACATTTGATTTAAACTTGTGATTTATTTTGTTAATTTAATAAAATTTATAAAATTAGTGTAGTTATTTCGTATTGATATTTGTTATTTTTCTTTTTTTATCTTATTCTTATTCTTTTCCTTTTTCTTATCTTATTCTTCTTTGTTTTGTATGTACCTAGTTGTTAATTCCACATATATTTTATTTACTTATTTATTTCTTGGTACACATACAGAGATACAACAACAACACACAAAACAAACGACAAAAGCAAACACGAAAAGTTTCGGCTCCAAAAAATTGTGTACCTACTCACACATGCTAATAGACTTGGGTCGATAATATTTGAAACCAAAAAAATAATAGTAGGATGAAACCCATTGCAAAAGAAAGAGAATATAACAAAAATGAAAGGAAAAATAATTTACGGGCGATCTGAGGTCGGGAAGTGGAAGTGGAAGTGGTTTTTAAGGGTAAACAATGGTTTACATCGATTTCTTTTTTTTTTTAAAAACAGATGTTTTAAAAATTAGGGTGTTTTTTCGATATTAAGTCAAAATAAGGTAAAAAAATAAATGTTTTAAATCAAAAAAATTACAGTGTGCTTTGGACATAAAACAGTGATTTCGAAAAAGTAAAAATCAAATAAGAACAAAAATTTATTCTACACAATAATGTATATAATAAATAAAAAAATATCGTTTTGACAGGAGCTGAAAAGTTTCTCAATTGACTATCCTGACAACTATCCGATTTGTCATGTCTGCCCACCCCCTCTGCGAAACAGGCGTGCGACCTGTGTGTAAGACCATTTATCAAAATGCCTCCCCTTTTTATGTAACACATATTTTTTCTTTTCAAGTATCCAATATTTATGGACAGTATTTTAAGACCGTTTTCCTGTTTCCGTTTTCTCTTTTACTCTAATTTAAAATGACGTGTACATGACAGGAACAAAACACGGAATAACTATTCGGACCTTATTCTTTGTTTATTAATTAATTAAGATTGCTGATTGCCTCATATGGCATTTTCAGCTTCACCGGGCTTTTTTGGGGGTGGCGAGGAACGTAAAGGGTCCCTCAAGCCGTGTGAAACGAATCACCTTCGGAGGTTTTCTAGAGGGAACGGCATCGCGCACTAGTGTGCGTCCCCGTACCTTACTAGATTCTCCGAAGGGATCGGATTGGATCGGGGAGCGGAGCAACCCGAGGGCGCCTCTAAAGGCTTGGATTTCGGCTCGGGTTGAGCAGGCCGCGGTGGGGGAGAGAAGCGCCCAGGTACATGTCTGTATCTGGTGTAGAGCGCGTATGAACCGGTTCTTTGTTCTACGAGTACGGTGTCTTGGGCCTAAACTAGTGTGCATGTTTAGTGTATTCTGTAAATGTGTAGTGGCATTTAGAGGATCGGGCGGGATAAAGTTCATGCACATCGCAGTTACTATTTGTTTTTTTATATCATGTGGGTGAGCTTGAGCCTAAGGGTGAGCCTTCATATCACCTGATCTTAAGTGATGATAATGTCGAAACGCATTTAACCCGGAATCCACAACTACCGAGGCTCTAGCTGCCAGAAAACAACAATGCAACAAACATTGACGTTATGGCGACATATTTAGATAAGATGGTGGTAGCCAGGTGGACAAACAAGGTAGGACTTGTCTACCGAATAACCAACCCAACCGAGTACGCAAACATGTACCCCCCGCAGGGAATAGAACCGGGATCTCTGGGTGTAAACCGGCGGTCTTAACCACTAGACCACAGTGGTTAAACAAGTTTAGCAACAAGATTAGGCTTAAAATATAAATGGCATTATAGTAGGTTATAACCTTTGTTAACGTTTTTTTACTTTTTTTTGATTGTGTATTTTTTTTTTGTTTGTGTAGAATATCAAATTTTTTATCTATGAGTATTTATCTGTGTTTATTTGATACACTTTATCAGTAATTTGTGGATAACGCTGCTGGCTGCACTGCCAGTAATTAAGTTTTGTATGTAGTAGGAAAAGGTAAGCTCGCATGCTAATGAATATTATTTTAAAAGAAAAATTAATTTAAATGTCTTTTGTAATTTGTAATTAGACGTTGTCTACTGCTTCAAGAAAATATGCACTTTCTTACGCCCGCTGTTCTATAAATTTTACGACATTAAGCGTAAGCTTTTGACGTCACAATTCAAAATCATTTATTTAGTTTAAGCTACAAGTAGCTCTTGTGAATGTCACTATGCCATCGGTTCGTAAGTCTACGCTGGGCGGGATCTTGTACTGAGAAGAACCGGCAAGAATTTCACCAAGTGTCCACCTCTTTTCTCCCTTACAGCGTCAAAAATATTGGAAAAAACCCTATCATAGCAGGACACTTTCCATTACAAATAAACACAAAAAATATAGAAGACAACCACAACATGTAAAAAAAACATAATATAAAAATCTAAGTTAATAAATTTACATCAAATAAAAGTTTCAATTTCCACAATGTCATACAGTACCACTACAGTGCCGGTACTTTTGGGGTCGCCAAGAAACTTAAAGGGTTCCTGAAGCCGTGTAAACGAAGCACCGTCAGAGGTTCCCTAGAGGGAATGGCGTCACGCACTGGTGTGTGTCCCCGTTCCCTACTAGATTCTCCGAGAGGGTCAGACCGGATCGGGCATTATATGATTTGTCAACTTAAGGGTTAAAAAATTGTGTTAAGAAACATTATTGTGTATCTGTACTGTATAGTATGAAAAACATATATAATTTATACTGTTCATAGTTCATTATTATGTATTTTGCTTGTAGGTTAATCATTCAACTATTTTTAATCCATTTAAATCTAAGTGCGGACATTGAGCTCTGTGGATAATGATTAATATTTGCCTCAGGAGGTGAAACTTGTCAAAAAAAGGTTGATTAAATTGTGAAAACTTCAAAACTGTTACCTGTTAAAAGTTGCACTGTTTTGTTTCATTTGCCAACACTCATGCACATTTACGAACACTTAACGGTTAATAATCCACCATTATTTCACATTAATATTCGACATAACACAATTTTTTGAAAATAAAACAAAACCGCAGCCCTTTTATAAATCGCCATGAAGTCCTTTTATAAACATAGTGCCTTACAAATAAACAAAGAATAAGGTCCGAATAGTTATTCCTTGTTTATATAGACCTTATTCTTTGTTTATTTGTAAGGCACTATGTTTATAAAAGGACTTCATGGCGATTTATAAAAGGGCTGCGGTTTTGTTTTATTTTCAAAAAATTGTGTTATGTCGAATATTAATGTGAAATAATGGTGGATTATTAACCGTTAAGTGTTCGTAAATGTGCATGAGTGTTGGCAAATGAAACAAAACAGTGCAACTTTACTTTTCAAATTCTCTCAAGAAGTCCGCCGAGGAATTAGTAAAGCCCCACATCTTTACTGAGATACTTGAGGGGTTGGGGGGTATATCATTTCTCACTTCTCATTTTTATTATCATTCATCATCATACTGACTGGAAGGAAATATTGCATATTTATGTATTACTTGTAAGAAAAATTACTTTGACACTGGTTAAATGTGCTAATCGCACGAAGCCATCAACTAAAAGAAAGAAATGTTTATAAAAAAAAATTAAATACGCCCCCAAATTCCGGATAAACGCTGTAAATCAGAAATCTCCTTAAAAACTATACTACGTTGTGTCGTTTGTAATACGAGTAAGTAGAGTAATAGTTTTCTAACAGGTAGCTCGTTCTTGGGTAAATGTATAACTTTTTATGAAAAACCTCCACAAAATGTTGTTGAAAAACCCTTACATACATTTAAAGCACATGTCAAAAATAACCTAATGAGTAAAGGTTATTTATTATAAAGTGGAAGATTATGTTAATGACAAAAATGTTTGGTTAAGGTTGTACAATTTAGTGTACATATACAATAGTGCAAATTAATGTTTAGAATGTGATAAAACTATTGTCTTTTTTTTATACACTTGTATTGTAACACTACAGGAGAATGAAACAGCCCTTGCTGAGTTTCTTCGGCCTCATCTCAGTACAAGGTCTCCACCGTAGGGTTTACGATTTTACGAAGTTATGGCTTAGAATTGACGTTCAAAAAACTCTTGTTAAGGTTAACTTTCAATAAAAATTTGGAATTTGGAATTTTTTTAATCTTTAACGCGATGTAGCTACGTTTGACACAGGGACTGAATAACGATGTCTCACTCTCAACCCCAACTACCGACTCATAGATTGGTTTCTCCTTTGATTGGGATACGATTAAAAACCTAAAACAAAAAGCTAAATGATCGTTTGCAATTAATTTCCACACAGCAGCCACAATCAATGGGCGTTTACTTCAAACGATTTGAACTGAGGTCAGAACTTAAGACAAAGCGTTATTTGCTCAACCCCGAACGACCTTTGAATACTTGAGCGACGACTTTCTGACGACGCTAACTAATAAAACTGCTGACTGTACCTAGTACGCACTTTTAAAAAGTTTTAATTTAAGTATAGGTAGGTACATAAGACACTTTGCGACGAACTAAGCTTTGTCAAAGACAAACTCTGATTCTGCTTTAAAATTAAATTTTTCGTTGTAGACTATTAACTAGGTTTTATTTCGTCAGAGTAAAAGTGATTCAAAAGCTCCATCATTGAAATCAACTCATACTGCTGGTCAATCACCTGTCCTAGCTGGTTAAAAGCCTCTATCAGTTTGTCCTCCATAGTTCTGGCTAGCTACCACCATCCTATCTAAATATGTCGCCATAACATCTATATTTGTAGCATTGTTGTGTTCCGGCAGCTAGAGGACCACTTTTTTGTTCTTTTTTTCTGGATCCTTTTTGGAGAGTTTTTGTTCATTTCAGTTCAGGAGCATTTTTGTTCTGGATCTTTTATCTATTACATATTTGATCCAAGGTCATAATACAATATTGAATGTTGGCATCACCTACACCTTTACCCTGATGACGTCTTGTTGTCACCCGAAGTGATCGGCGACGTATTGCAATACTACTGGTGCTGCAACGGTGACTATGCGCCGTCACACTAATCCATGCACCACAGACCGATGAAAATGCAAGACATTCGCATTTTATTTTTATTTGTTGAACATAATGTTGATGACGACGAGTGCAATCGTTGACTATGAATCTGACTATTTTGCCTTACGAAATAAGAGTAGGTAAGTAACTAAATAGACAAAAGACTTCTTGGCGGGAAAGTAAAGAGTCCACAAGTGTTGGCAAATAAAACAAAACAGTGCAACTTCACTTTTTAAAAATTTAAAAAGTGATGTTGTAGTTGGCTGGGGGGGGGGGGGCATTTGATTTCTCACTTCTCATTACTAAATGAAATGAAATGAAATCAAATATATTTATTGCGAAAGGTGGTAGATGGTTTTACACATTGTCATAATGCTTATAATTAGTTCAGCCATGTTTTGTGTTACTAACATGCGACATTGAGTGTAAAAAAGGAAGCATTAATATTAAAGCAAATAATAAGAAAATGAAATAGTTAACTGAAATAATTAAATAGTTATCATATTACAATATAAAGAAAAATATTTCATAAAACGAAATGTCAATTTGAAAAAACAAAAAACCAAAAACAACAAAATTTGCTATTATCATTCATCATCATCATATATTACCAATAGAAATACCAATTATCGATTTTATAAAAATAATTTGAAGGAAAATTACTTTGAAAAAATTACTTTAGCACTCAAAAAAAGCATTGACAAAATTCAGCGCTTACGTCAACCTTCCCGGCAGCATAGCGGTCAGTGCAGCCGCCCGGATTGCGGAAGACCCAGGTTCGATTCCTGGCTGTGTCGGGTGGGCGTTTAATGTTTACTGTATTTTATACATTTTATAAATTACTTTGACACTGGCTAAATGTGCTAATAGCACAAAACCATCAACTAAAACAAAAAAAATAGACAATCTATTGGTCCCAGCTGAGCAAAGGTTTCCATCATTGAAACCATGTTATCGCCACAATTGATGGGCTTAATGTCCAACTTCTGGGCAAAGGGTTCTCCATCATTTATAGCAAGTTATTTTGAAGGGTATTGATGTAATCACCACGCTTGCTTTACTCGGGTCGGGACCATTGGCCTTATTAACACTTAACATCAGGTGTGATGAAAGCACTGTGCTTATACCAGTAAGATATTTTAAAATAAAACAATAATCACAAACCCGAGCTATGCATCGGAAAATCCGAAACTCATTCAGCCCGATCAGATAAATCAAACAACTTAATGGAGATTAATGCAAACAGTAGTTGGTACTAAGTACTAACCTTGTTCAGTACTAAGTATAGTATTGGGACTATTCTCGGTTGAAGGCTCTCCCTAAATCCGAACTGTATTCAGTATATTAGTAATTCTAATAAAAAAATTGTTTATTAATGGATTAATTTTAGAAAGGCGTTAAAACGTTAATTAAACGATTTGACTTTGGTCACATAAAATGGGCATAACAAAAAAAACTCTAATAACATTTTAACAATTTTATTTTGAAAAGGATCATTATCAATTCGTTCAAAAGCAATTTCCAACCAAAAGGGGACCCTTTCTGCCAAATATTTTCCATGAAAAGGGAAATCCAAACGGATTGATAGAAATTTCCGGATATCTATATTCGGAGTTGCCATTGGGGGAAACGGCCTTCCCACTTCCAAGCATTAGAGTTTATTGTGAAAGGGCTATTAAAAGTGAATGGGAAAGACGTCGCATCGACCTCGTAAAGTGCCAGCACTAAAAAACGATTTGAACCGAACTAATGTGTTAAAGGAAACGCAAATGGGTCGTTACAACGACGCAGTAAACCGGTTGCGAGCAGTTGCTAAAAATGTGGTCAAACTGAAGCGAATCGTCATAAAGTCTGTGAAATCAATGTGCCTAATTGAAACTTGTAACTATTAAACGTCGGCAGACGAACGTAAAGAATGGTCGGGTGGAATGCAAGTAAATGTAAGCAAAGAAAAGTAAATAAATAGCCTTTTTTTTATACTTAGCACGGCAAATGATTCCACACCATCTGATGTTAAGTGGAAATGGAGTCCAGACGCGAAGACAACTGGTGCAGCGTGAAAACAACGCAGCATCAGTCAACTTCACTCTGCCGGCCCACAAGGTGCTTCTTCACGCCTCGTTTGAAGGACCCCATATCATAGGAAAGAGGGAAAACATGTGCTGGTAGACTATTCCAACTTTTGGAGGTGCGGCAAACCGAGTCACCAAATTTCTTTGTGCGCGATGGGATATGTGAGACAGTGAAGCGATGACTACGGAGAGCAGCACGTGTACTCCTATGGAGGAAGGGAGAAGGTGGGATAAGGTCAAAGAGTTCTTCAGAGCACTCGCCGTGATATAAGCGATAGAAGACGCTGAGTGACGCTATATCTCTACGCAATTGCAGGTGTTCGAGAGTATTAGTTACTTCTGCATTGCCGATAATACGTACAGCGCGACGCTGCAATCCGTCTAAGGCATCGAGAAGATACTTTGCGGAACCGTCTTAGATGTGCGAGCAATACTCTACTAATAAGCCTATAACTGTCGCACTGCTGGACAAAGGCCTCCATCATTGGAATCAAGTCATCACTACAATGGCCGGGCTGTGCATTGAAAAATCCGAAACACACTTTGCCTCCTAAGAATTGAGGACTTTAGGATATCGAGCTGAGCGCTTTGTGACTCAGCCGGTAGAGAGGCGAGGAGTCAAACATTTAATAGTTTATTTAGCAATAACAAACTACAGCGCGAGTACTCGTACATGCATTAAGTATAGTAAAATAACACTTAAATACCCTTAAGGTACCAGTTGGCAGCCGACTCCACGCAGCAGCAGCAGCAGACGACGTGTGACGTGACACTACTGGTTTCTATGTATTACTATGACGGAGGAAATTCCATAGAAATACATAGAAACGGCTTCGGCTATCAACTGGTACCTTTAGTGCCTTACAAATAAACAAACTCAAAGTCAAAGTATTTTTTTTAATTCAAATAAACTTACGAAAAGTGCTTTTTAATCGTCCATAAATTTTTTACCTACTACACATTAAGGACGTCTATTTTTTAGCTGTGGGAAGAATGGGCTTAAGAAACTTCACAGCTTTAATAGAAGTAAACAAAGAATAAGGTCCGAATAGTTATTCCGTGTTTTGTCTCTTATATCTAATTTGAAATGACGTTTAAATGACAAGAACAAAACACGGAATAACTATTCGGAGCTTATTCTTAGTTTATTTGTAAGGCACTTAGTCTTGAATGAAATGAAATGATAATGCCTATGAAATGACGGCTACGATGACTATGAAATGACGTTTGCATGACGAGAGCAAAACACGGAATAACTACTCGGAGCTTATTCTTAGTTTTCCCTAACCCTTTAAGTTTCTCGCCACCCCCAAACAAGCCCGGTGAAGTAGGTGTGCTTCGTGGAATACTTTAGGTGTGCTTCGTCTGGGTGTGCTTCGTGGAATACCTCACTGAAAGAGTGCCGTCTAAGGCAATCAGCAATCTCTCTCCAAAAAAAGACGCAATAATTAACACAAGCGTAATAACGTTCTGCCTGAGTAAACAGAACTACTAACGATAGTTTAGAGCGCTGATATTAAATAAATATATAAATATGAGACAACATCACTTACATTGTTCTGATCCCAAGGTAGCTTAAGCACTCGTTTCATGGAAATAAGAAACAACGACGGTTCCACAACCACCCAGACCCGACACAATACCGAAAAGTTCGTTTTCGACATTGACCCGACCGGGAATCGAACCCGGGACCTCAGAGTTAGCGCCGCCCAAAATCCGGCGTGCAAGCCACTCGGCTATGGAGGTCGTCAAATATTATTATTTTTATTTTATATTATTTTTACATATTATTTTTACATTTATTAATTGACTAGCAGCCCGTCCCGGCTTCGCATGGGTGGACATTTCTTTTTTTAATAATATAGGCTATGTTACTCAGCGCTAATGTAGCATTCTTATGGTGAAAGATTTTTTTAATCGGTCCAGTAGTTTTTGAGTTTATTCGTTACAAACAAAAATGCAAAAATACAAAGCTTTCCTCTTTATAATATTAGTATATGTAGATATAGATTAAATTAAAATGGCAGCTTTCTTTCTAATAAGGATCGTCACACAACCACTGACATTATTGTTATGGCGATAGACTTAGACAAGATGGTGTTAGCTAGTCAGGCGAACGCATAACAAGATCACTGACCAAACCAACAATCAAAATCATGCCACTAGGAATTGAACTCGGGACCTCGAACTGACCTTAATCCTTAATCTTAAACCGGTAGTTGGAACCGGAGACCGCAAAAAAATATTCATAAGCAAGTATCTTTCAGTGGAAGTTCGCTATTTTAAGTAAAATTTAAACACTGAAAAAAGACGACAACCTCAGGCGGGAATCGAACCACGCACCTTCCGCATTCCGGGCGGCTGCCTTAACCACTTGGCTACCGAGGTCTGGCTTTCACCCGTCGAAATTTTTCAGTGCTTGATGCTTATGTTTTTTAGTCAACATTGCTTCATCAATCTTAGAAGTTTTCACCTCTGAGATCCGAAAGAAATATTTTTACAAATATTTGAACATTCGGTTAAGATGAAGCTGCGTTATAGATAAGTGTTTTTTATATATTTTAGCGTTTTATTAACGCTTAAATATACTTAAGTAAAATTTAAACACTGAAAAAAGACGACAACCTCAGGCGGGAATCGAACCACGCACCTTCCGCATTCCGGGCGGCTGCCTTAACCACTTGGCTACCGAGTGAAAAAAAAAAAAACATAAGCATCAAGCACTGAAAAATTTCGACGGGTGAAAGCCAGACCTCGGTAGCCAAGTGGTTAAGGCAGCCGCCCGGAATGCGGAAGGTGCGTGGTTCGATTCCCGCCTGAGGTTGTCGTCTTTTTTCAGTGTTTAAATTTTACTTAAGTATATTTAAGCGTTAATAAAACGCTAAAATATATAAAAAACACTTCGCTATTTTAATTATTTCTAATTGGTTTCTGTGCTACGCGAACTGGCAGACGCTCAACTTTAGTCATAAAACGGTCTGGTCAGATTTGTGTGCTGTTTTTTTTACACAGAGCTAAGATTGAGGTTTACAAAACATATACCGAACCTATATATTTTCTTTTTTAAAATATTTTTTCTGTAAAAATAAGCTAAGAGTCAAAAAAGTAACTCAAATTAGAATCTTTTTTCATTTTTAGGGTTCCGTAGTCAACAAGGAACCCTTATAGTTTTTTGTTTGTTTTTTTTTTTTTTTTTTTTAAGGTAATTTGGTTGATTTAGAATTTGATTTATTTATTTTATAATTTATATAATTTATTGATTAATTTTTGATTGAATTTGATTTGTTTAAATGATTTAAATGTAATTTTGATTTATAATATAATTTATAATTTATTTATCAATTTTGTATTTGCATTTAATTTTATTGAAATTGTTAATTTTACTAACATAGGATAAGGTATTTATTGTAACTAACCCAAATGAGCCATTGATGCTCGAGACAAATAAATGAATTGAATTGAATTGAATAGTTGCCATGTCCGTCTGTCTGTCTGTCCCCAGCCTAGCGCATAGACTCTTAGTACTAGAAAGCTGTAATTTTGCATGGGTATACTTATTAATCACGCCGGCAAAGTGGTAAAGTAAATTTTTGAAAAATATTTTTTTTAGGTTACTTCCCCTACACGTGAAGTGGAGATGTAATTTTTTTCTTCTTGTCTACCCCATAGTGTAAGGTGTCGTTGGATAGCATTTTCAAAAATATAGCGGGTATGTGAAAACAGTTTTGTGATTGAGGCATCCGCTTGTGAACTAAGTACAAAATTTTGTTAGAGTCAAGTGGAGATACTTGACCCCACCCTTATTTGATTGAACAAAATACCTAAAATAAAATAAATTTATAATATTACATTCACGTCCTTTTGGCACCAACATAGTTAATATCTCAATATTATGTAAAACCATTATTATTATACTCATGTCAGGGATGCATTCTTTTAGGTGACGGTTTAGTGTATAATAAAGCTTTTCATAAAAATTGTGCTACTTTATTTTGACTGTTGCCTGTAATGTGTCCTTATAAATAAAATAAAATAACAATAGAGCATATTTCGACTCATATTTTACGTAATGTTTAGATTTTATAGTATAATTTAAAATATTTTTATTATGTCATTGTTATTTCAAGTGAATTGCAAAGCTACCTACATTTTACCCAGTAAAAGTTCTTTATATAAACACTTATTATGCAATAAATATATTTGTATTTGTATTTGTAAATGTGCCACTATTTCAATGTCGGCGTCGGTCAATTCTGGATGTCGCTGCATCTATGGCGTCGTTACGGAAGCCCTGTTGTATTCAGAAGTTTGCTTTAGCCCGCATTGTTCCGGCTCGGATGTTCGTTGCAGCATTTTCAGGGGGCGGCGACAAAAGATCTCAAATGTGCACGGGCTGCGATATTTAGACATTCCCCCCTATGAATGTCTAATGTAAGCGTTGCTTTTGGGGTGGACTGTGCAGACATTGTTGTTTTGTTAAAATAATTAATTGCATCAAATGTTTTTTATTATTATTAAATGTTGATACTTTGTAGTAACGTCTGGGTGGCCAAGTGGCGAAGTGCTCGGCCCGATACCCGAAAGTCCCGGGTTCAATTTCCAGGTCGGGAATTCCAAAGTGTGTTTCCGATTATGTCGATGCTACGCCCGGGTTTGTGATCACCAACCCGATTTCCAGGTCGGGAATTCCAAAGTGTGTTTCCGATTATGTCGATGCTACGCCCGGGTTTGTGATCACCAACCCGATTTCCAGGTCGGGAATTCCAAAGTGTGTTTTCGATTTTGTCGATGCTACGCCCGGGTTTGTGATCACTAACACGATTTCCAGGTCGGGAATTCCAAAGTGTGTTTCCGATTTTGTCGATTATTAAAAATATATTTAATAAAGAGAATAATAATAATAAAACTTTCCTACACTCACACCAATTATCTAGCCCAAGAGAAGCTTCGTTATGAAACTCATTAAATGGTTACTAGACAACGGATAAACATACTTTAAATACTTTAATACATACTTATTATGTATGTATGTATGTATGTATGTATGTATGTATGTATGTATGTATGTATGTTTGTATGTATGTATGAATGTATAAACTCAAATACTACTGGACCGATTTAAAAAATTCTTTCACGTTTAGAATGCTACATTAGCACATAGGCTATAATTTAAAAAAATAGTCCACCCGTTTGAAGCAGTGACGGGCCGCTAGTCTTATACTATATACACAGTCAGGTCATAAATTCTGTCACATGTTGAATATAAAATAATTGAGACAAGTTTATTCATTATGTAACCATTTATGTACCAAAATTAACTTAACAAAACATAGATTCTTATGACAATAAAGTTTATTCAAAATGACCTCCGTGATTTCAATCTGCGCGGCCAGTCGTCTATCGCAGCACGAACGAGGTCCATGTCAATATCGGCGGCTGCCTTAATCAAGGATGTCTTGAGTGACTCCAAATTGGGATGAGGCTTTGAGCACGCCTTTTCCTCCAAGTGTTGCCATATCTTGTAATCTAACGGACTCAAATCTGGTCTGGAGGAGGGCCAGTCTTCGTGCCGGATGAAGTCGATTTCACGCGCCGCCAGCCAGTCTTGTGTACTCTTCGCTCTATGAGCTGGCGCCGAATCTTGTTGGAATACCCAGTGCCTGTTATTGAACATGGTATGAGAAACAGGTTCCACAAGGTTCGTCAGGACTGTACTTTGATACACAACTGCATTCGTTTTTACACCTTTCTCACAAAAATGTACCTCTGTTAAGCCCCAATAAGAAACTCCCAACCATACCATGAGCGAGGATGGAAAATGACCTCGTTGGACACGCGGAATACGGTTGCTCGCTTGTTCACTACTGTGTGCATACACCTTATCATTTTGTTTATTGTAGCTCTCTTCTACGGTAAAAATTTTTTCATCCGAAAAAAGAATTTCCCGATATTTTTTTCCCGCGTACCGCTTCAACAAAGCGCGGCATCTCTTCAGTCTCAGGTCCATTAGACGAGCATTCAAACGATGTCCTGTTTTTCTTCGATATGTCCGAAGCCCTAAGTTTTCATTTAACACCCTTTTCACCGTGGTTCTGCTTAACCCCATCTGAAGGGCCAACAATTTCTGCTTACGTTTGGGATTTCTTTGAATTCGCGCCTTCACAGCTTTTATCACTGCTGGAACCGAGAGCGACCACTTCTTGACGTGTCATAGAGTCTTCATTGTATCGTTTGATGGTACGATAAACGAATCTTTTGGTTAAATTCAAATTTTTCAGTATGTCAAAAATTTGAATTGGCGATGGCGATGCAACGCAATAACTGCACACGGTCTTCTTTAAGCGTCCACTCCATATTTAAAAATGAGTAAAATTCTAAAAGTATACATTTTTATTTTCATGAACAATTCGAAATTCGAATTCAATAAACTTTTTTTGTGGCCAGCATTCTAAAAGAAAAGTTTTTACTGTGTGACCATACTTATGACCTGACTGTGTTTATAAAAAGCAATTGCTGCTCGTTTGAGTCGCTAAAACTCGAGAATGGCAGAATTTTGATTTTGAAATATTAGTGGAAGTTCAGGGAAGGTTTAAACGGTGAGAAACATAAATATTAAGTACTGGAAAATACTAAAAACGACCATTTAATTTTCCAATACAAAGTGTTCCTGTGCTGTGAAACATTTGTTAAACAATAAATATAAATACACAATAATAACACACATAATATATATACACAGATATATTTATATAGGTAAATATACAATAATGTAAAGGTTCCCGTTGCTTCCAAATATTATGTCAAAAAAACACATGTCAATTCAATTTTCGACCGTACACCATTAACCTTTAGCACCAAGTTGCAAATGGCAATTGTAAGAAGCATTAGGACTACAAACACTGGCATCACAATTTATGGAGACGCAGAAGGTAGTTTTGAACATGACATGCTCGAGCAACGCACGCATAGACAACCTCTCCTCGTCGAACAGTTTAAGACAATCATACTAATATTATAAAGAGGAAAGCTTTGTATTTTTGTATTTTTGTTAGTAACGAATAAACTCAAAAACTACTGGACCGATTAAAAAAAATCTCACCATCTTCACCATTAGAATGCTACGTTAGGACTGAGTAACATAGGCTATATTTAAAAAAAATGTTTACCTAATATACTAGTTGTTGCCCGCGACTTCGTTCGCGAAGATTACAGGAAAAAAAAAGTATCCTATATGCTGGTCTGGGTCATGGTCTGTATATGAGGAAAGTTTCATTAAAATCCATTCAGTAGTTTTTACGTGAAAGAGTAACAAACATCCATCCATACTTGCAAACTTTCGCGTTTATAATATTAGTAGGATAAAGATAATATGACTACTTACTTACTTACTATCCTGGCGCTGTAGCTCCAAAATAAGATAGCCCTATAATATGACTACCGAATCTGAAATGTTGATAAGATAAATATTAAGATAGCCAGTACCTCACTAGTTGAGGATCCCGGGTGAAGTGCGCTTCTATAATTGGCCTTATCATCACTTAACATCAGGTTAGATCAAGGCACTGTGCTTACCCGTTAATAAAAAAAAAAAATCCATGTCTGTGTGAGCGTGCGCTGCTCGAGCGTGTCACGTATGAAAGCTTACCTTCTGCGTTCTGTTATTTTTACGTAAAAACACTCTCTGTTTGATTCGATGGGGGATATTAAACGAACAATATAATGTTCAACCTGAAATTATGTTTCCGAAACACGCAGTCTGAAACCAAATAGCTGTATCGAATGTGCTTACTCCATGTGGCTGTGGATGTTGTTGGTCAGACATTTCACACAGTTACCACGGTAAAATAAAATATTTAGCCTATAATTGTACCACAGCTGAGCAAAGGTCTCCATCATTAAAATCAAGTTATCACTACAATTGATGGGTCTTAATCAACACGATTGTCAAACGCGGGTTGGTGATACCAAACCGGGGTTATGCATCGAAAAATCCGAAACACACTTTGTCGGACCTGGGAATTGAACCCCGAACCTTTGGTTATCGAGCCGAGGGCTTTGACAAAGGGCCCGCACAATTGAAAGAACTGCACCGATTTAATAGTGTCCTATAAACTTCTTAACTGTCTTTGTGATACCCACTGGTAGTAGACCAACGGTTCAGAACTGTATGGTGAAATGAACATGGTTGAATGGTGAAGAATGCCATTAAGTCCTTTTTTGTACAGCTTACAGTGTCTCAGAGACAGAACCCATAATATAAATCTTTACATCGTATAAAACAAAGTCGCTCCCGCTGTCTGTACGCTTAGATCTTTTAAACTACGCAACGGATTTTGATGCAGTTTTCAGCAATAGATAGAGTGATCAAGAGGAATGCTTATATGTATAACACATGCATATAATTGAACCCGGTAGATGGCGCTGCTATAGGGTTGTATAGGATACGGGTGTTCACTCAAGCGGACGAAGTCGGGAGCGGGTCGCTGGTTACTTATTATAATACTTATTTGTATTACATAATATTTTATGAGCTTCCCGTTCTTCGACGTATTCGACAAGCTATAGAAAAGCTTACAGTTCTTCGTACTAAACGTTCGACCACAGTCGTGTTCGTTCGACCAAACGTTAATTTGACCAAACGTTCATTCGACCAAACGTTCATTCGACCAAACGTTCATTCCACCAAAAGTTTGTTTGACGACCAAACGCTCATTCGACCAAACGTTCATTCGACCACACGTTCATTCGATCAATAATCAAAATGTCAATGGTTACGACAAAACATATTTTGGCCAGTCGTTTTTCGATTAGTAATAAAAAAAAATTTTCAGTATTAAAAAAAAAATCATAATAATTTAGTCAGTTTATGCTACAAATTAGCACTTATGAACGTCACTATACCATCGGTTCGAAGGGTCTACTCTGGGTGGGAGACTTTTTACTGAGAAAAACCGGCAGGAAACTCAGCAAGGGCATTTCTTTTCTCCCTTACAGCGTCATAATATTGGAAAATATTGAAAAATATCATAGAAGGACACTTTTCATTACAAATGAACACACAAAATATAAGACAACCACAGCATGTTAAAAAGTAATTAACAAAAATAAAAACATCCAAGGTACCAAATTATATCAGGTACCAATTTCAATTACCACAATGTCATACAGTGCTGATAAAAACAAAAAAATTGTTTAAGAAAAACAAAGTTAAAATTTTTAGGTTGTTTTCTCGACCTTATGTTAAACGGCCGAAATGAATTTCGATAGCCCTTGGCCAAAATCCGGTCTAACCACGTAGTCAGTCAATTGTTTTATGTCTTCCCAAGTCGGGGTGGATCAGAGATAAATGGCGCATTTCCCGAAGCTATTACATCTTTGCCTGTCGCAGCAGGAGCTTCCATTAATAGAAGTTTCGGTCATAATAATAAAATAATAAAAATGTTTATTGTACGAAAGTGTGTTACAATTTGTTAGAGGAAATACTTTAGTAATAAATAAGAGTTGCCTCCTTTTTCTTGGCAGTGTTGATCTTCGCAGGACACTATAAAAATATTTATTTAATAATCATCCTTGAAAAGCAAATTTTTGTTGTAGGTATAGGGAGCTTGGCTATGTAATCACATATACTGATGACTTGATTTCAATAGAGGTATTTTTCCAGTAGCGGCACAGTATTATAGGCAATTATATAACTTTACTTTCTAGATAGTGGAGTGGTAGGTTTATATTTTTTATTGTTGTTTATTTTTCTTTTATTGTTTTATTGTTGCCATGTGGTGTTGGACGCTAAGAATGGCACCAACCCACCTCTTCCCGTATCTACGGGAATCTTACGACATCTGTCGTAAAAGGCGACTAAGGGAGTTTAAGGCCCCGTGCATATCGAACAGCACCCAGGGTAACCCGCGCGGTGGTGGGTAAACTACCACTAGGACCCCCAAGGAGGGTTGGTGTCAGGCAGGCGGCCAGCCGTAAATGCTTTACTAAATCCTTAGCAAAAGTGTACGAGGAAGAAAGATACATTTTGCGCCGAACCCAAATAATATGGGACCAGGGCAGGAAAAAGAAGAAGGTTGTTGTTTTATTTTACATAGTGCAAAAATATGGACAAAAACACATCATTGGATCGGGTATCCAAAGGTCGTGGGTTCGATTCCCAAGGTTGATTGATTTTTCCTAGTAAAACTTTACTAACGAGTCTTCTGAGGTCTAGGTAGTTTAGCGGTCAGAGCAGTGGACTGGTTATCCAAAGGTCGTCGATTTCCGCTCAAGCTTCTTGAAACTGGTTGATTTTTTCTAATAAAATATAATATTGTGGTGATGATGATAGTACCCTAAACCGAAGAGCATGTATGAAGGGAATAATGAAAATGGACGAAGCGAAACAAGTATGTAAGGATCGTAGCAAGTGGAAAGAAGTGGTCTCTGCCTACCCCTACGGGAAAGAGGCGTGATTATATGTATGTATGTATGTATGATGATGATACCGAAGATTCTGTCGTTCTGTTACACTATCAATTTACCACATTGCCTGCAACATAAAATTCATTCAATTCACGTGGGAACGACCGACAAATGTTTATTTTCAGAGGTAGAATGAAAAAAAGCCCTAGAGTTATTTGAGAGCTGGAAAACGTTTGTACCGAAGAATACCAAAAATGAGATATAAGACAAAATGTTTTTATTTTGTTCATATAATTGTAACGCAAATTTTGTTGCGAAATAAATTACAAAAACACAAATGTTGAAAAAATTTCCACGAGCAGGATTTGAACCTGCACCCCTCTGACATACCGGGTCAGGTGCTCTTCCAATTGAGCTATCGTGGTTCTAACCAGCCCGCCGAAATTATTCCACACTATTTACTTTTTACTTTGAAAGCCAAAGGCACCCATTCAATGTCAACAACTACCGTCATTAACACCCGGTCATAATATTTTTACAAATACTAATGATCAGTTAAGAAGTAGGCAAGCTATTTATAAAATGTTAGATATAAGACAGTTAAGTAGTTGTGCGAGCGACGATATTATCTAAAATTCTTGATTCAGGCTGATCTCCATCTTTCCGGGATTCTTTTAACAGTATTTTCTCTATATAATGCGCTGAGAACAAGTTCTACTACTAACCAAACCGAGTACAATATACAGACCCACCCCTAGGAATCGAACCAAAAACCAAAGAGGATTTAAAATCACTACGTTTACCAAAAACCTTCTAATATGAGACCGGTAACCTGACCACTAGGCCAGAGCGGTCTGTCGCCTCGAAGTTAGTGGTATGTGAATGAAAGTTGTAGAAAGAAAACACCGCGCTCCTCAAACAAATCGGTGAAAGCACAAGTCGAAAAGTTTGGAAAGCGATAAATTTCTCTCACGTTAAGTAAACACAGAAACTCCACGAATGGAGACGAACGCCCCGAAGTTTGCAGCCCGGGGGATCGGGGGCTACTTTACAATTTTCCGCCATTAAAATTCATGTCTTCATCCAGTTTAACTTTTAACATTAAATGTGCGTATTTTTGGATACTTTATTAGCTCAAGATTTTGTACAATTACAAAGTAAATAATAATGTTGACTTTTTTTTTCTTTTAGTTTATGGCTTCGTGCGATTAGCACATTTAGCCAGTGTCAAAGCAATTTTTCTTACAAGTAATACATAAATATTCAATATACCTACTTTCTTCCAGTATGATGATGATGAATGATAATAGAAATGAAAAGTGAGAAATGATATACCCCCTAACCCCTCGAGTATCTCAGTAAAGATGTGGGGCTTTAATAATTCCTCGGGCCGACTTCGTGAGAAAATTTAAAAAGTGAAGTTGCACTGTTTTGTTACATTTGCCAACACTCATGCGCACTCACGAACACTTAACGGTTAATAATCCACCATTATTTCACATCAATATTCGATATAACACAAATTTTAGAAAATAAAACAAAACCGCAGGCATGACTCTCCACTTTCCCGCCAAGAAGTCCCCATAGTTGACTTTGTATATGTTTATTAGTTCGTTTTTTGTTTGGCCGGCGCTGTGATCTAGTGGTTAAGACAACCGGTGTCAGGTTCCAGGTCCCAAGTTTGATTAAGGCAAGGTTTGGCCTCGGTTTGGACCGGTTTGGTTGGTGGTGTGCTTTTTTTGACAGCTTGGCTAGCATACCTAAATATCACCATCTTATCTACTAAGTATGTCGCTGTAACACCAATGTTTGTAGTATTGTTGTGTTCTAGATATTTGGAAGAATTTGGAATTGGATTGAGGATATATAAGGGTTCTAGTGTCACATGAAGATTATTACGTCACATACACGTAATAATGTCATTTAAACACTATGGTTCTGTTACGAGTTATACATATTATTACGTGTTAAGTGGGACTATTGTTCTGTGTTTGTAGCTTTTGTAATTTCATAGCTTTCCAAAGACATAAAACCTATTTCATAAGTCTGCCCATCTGGTATACTTTGTTCTGTTCAAAGTTCATGCAGTATATCTTAGTAATTAGATATGGGATAGCCAGTGCCTTAGTGGTTAGCCATATGGTGGAGAGATAAACCCGTAAGAAATAAAAACATACAAATAGGAAGGATATAGGAAGATAAAGTATTAGTTTAACAACTTTTATGGTTCTATTTTTTTTTTATACTTAGCACAGCAAATGACTTGGAAATGGAGTCCAGACGCGAAGACAACTGGTGCAGCGTAAAAACAACGCGGCATCAGTCAGCTTCACTCTGCCGGCCCACAAGGTGCTTCTTCACGCCTGTAGTGCGTTTACTATGCTTAATGTTGCTTAATTACGATTACATAGCCTATAGGCTTCCTCGTCTTAAATGTGTTTTTCTTCCTGTATTTTTTTAATACATTTCATTATCATCATCTCAGACAAAAGACGCCCACTGCTGGACAAAGGCCTCCCCCAAGGATCTCCACAACGACCGGTTTTGTGATGCTCGCATCCAGCGGCTTTCGGTGACTTTTACCAGATCGACGGTCTACCTTGTTGGAGGCCTGCCCACAATACATTTAGTGCCTTACAAATAAACAGAGATTAACCTTTGAATAGTCATTCAGTGTTTTGTCTCTTTTACTCTAAGTTGAAATGAAGTTTACATGACGGTAACAAAACACGGATTAACTATTCGCAGCTGGTTCTCTGTTTACCCTAGAGTCCCGATGAAACATATTGAGACACATGGGACGGCAAGTAATTTTTTAAAAAAAAATCCCTTTACGTATCTTCTTTGATAGTAAATTGAACAGAGGGCCAGAACACTGGGCCCACTGTTCAATTTTCTATCGATCGCGTTAACAAAAAAAAAGAATTTGTATGGCTAAAATTTTAACTCTTCCCTTCTCGTATGTCGCCAGGAGGCGCTACTTCAATGCCATACTAATTTTCGTTTTCGTAAACGTAATCGAATGAGTACGGATAGTAATCAAAACTCGGTAGGCACTCAGTGCTCCACATCGCGACCTTTTGTATTGGCGCAGATGTCATGCCCACAAAGTGAGACCGATTGCAATTTTCCTTTGCTTCCAGACCCATCTTTGATTCGTTCCTTTTACTATGAACCGTAGTTGAAGCCTGCGTGTCTGTAGGTTCTATAGCTTTGTACTATATTGAGCTATCGTGGTTCTAACCAGCCCGCCGAAATTATTCAACACTAGGCGGAAGCTAGAAGTAGGCAAGCTATTTATAAAATGTTTTTGTTTTGTTTATATAATTTTAACGCAAATTTTGTTGCGAAACAAATTACAAAAACACAATGTTGAAAAAGTTTACTATCTTTTTAATAGCTTGCCTACTTCTTAACTGATCTTTAGTATTTGTAAAAATATTATGACGGTAGTTGGTGACATTGAATGGGTGCCTTTGGCTTTCAAAGTAAAAAGTAAATAGTGTTAAATAATTTCGGCGGGCTGGTTAGAACCACGATAGCTCAATTGGAAGAGCACCTGACCCGGTATGTCAGAAGGGTGCAGGTTCAAATCCTACTCGTGGAAATTTTTTCAACATTGTGTTTTTTTTCCAATAAAAGTTTTGTTTTTGGAAAAGTAAATCTCCGTAAATTTGATTTTGAATGTTATCAAAGTGTTCTTTATACTTGATTGCATGGCCATGTTTCGAGAGTATGCACTTATTACCAAACACTCTGTATAAGAATAATAATAAGTGTCCGGAGCCGAATAAGTTTTTAATGCCCAACATGACCAGTGATCGGAATGGGGCTAAAATACCTTTTTTTATTACTTCTTTTTCCAACATAATCGGAGCAAATTTTATCAAATTCTCCTAAATTCCAGTACTCTTTATCTTTCCCTCTCGCACTTTCACACCACATACATTCATTCGTCATCTTTCATTCCTAGGGTGATCTGCCCTGTTTTACGACCTATTCTGTATTTTTTTTTTAAAATACAGAATAGGGCGTAAAACAAGGCGTAAACAAAAAATATATCTATAGATATATTTAGTAGGCTTATTTAATAGGCTTAACAGACTAAGAGTGGTTACAACCATGTCTTGTTGGCTACTTTAAGTATTTTAGCCCCCTTCACTTCAATAACTTTTTTTATATCTCGATCGTCTTCAAGTGATGATAAGACCAATGGTGGAAGCACACTTCACCCGGGATCCTCAACTACTGAGGCACTGACTATCTTATCTCTAGCTGCCGGAACACAACAATGCTACAAACATTGATGTTACATATTATTTAGATAAGATGGTGGTAGCTAGCCTGGCAGACTAACACGCCCTACGCCCAACTAGACTGAGTACACAAACATGTAACTATTGGGAATCAAACCCAGGACCTCTGGGTCTAAACCGGTGGTCGTAGCCACTAGACCACAGAGGCGGTTATAACTTATGATGATAACCAAATACAACAATAATTTTGTCTTACAAAATTGTGCCAAGGGTGTCTGGCTCAGCTCGTGCAGCTGGTGCTTGGTACGCATCTAAGATAAAAAAATATATTTTGTTGATTGAATACCAAAACAAGATTTTAAATGGCAATTACATTTTTCAAAAATTTAGAGCCGACATTTTGAATAGGCAATAAATAATAACAAAACTCGTTTTGGAAAAGGTATCTATTCTATGGGCCTCTTAGTATTTTACCATCTTGTTGCCTGAAATAAATAAATCAATCTATCTATCTATCTAAAAGTTGAACTTAGTTAAAAACTGTTGCAAATTAAATTTTATTAATTAGCATAATTATATTATTCTTTTTATTTTATTATTGCTGAGTAATTCTGTTTTAAATTTTATTTAATTATTGCTATTGTAATGTCAGATTGTTTTTTTTTATACCGTTTTAATTAAAGTAAATATTTAAAAAATAAATAAGTAATAAATAAATGCTGTCTCAGCTTCGCTAATAAAAGCAGACAAAGACATCACACCTGTTAAGTCAAACTTTTCTTTAGTCTAAGCTCGGGAATAACGGTGAGCCTGTTTACGTTCTATTCTTATAATAGATCTAATATCAACGATCGGCCGACCCGCAAAAATAGATTGGAAAATTTAATTCTGTGACGTTCAAGAATTCCATTCGTCAACAATGAAACATACTATTATGCGGCGCGGCGCCCGGCCACCGAACAGCTCAATAGGGAGTAGTGATGTACCCTATCGATAAAATTATATTTGTTTTACAAGATAAAATTTTACTAGAAAAAACATTTACATGACAGGAACAAAACACGGAAAAACTATTAGGACCTTATTTTTTGTTTAATTTTAAGGAGGCTAAAGTCGAAGACTTTGAAAAATACAGTATACCTACCTCAGACGTTAATGACGGATCAGATGTTAATGACGGTAGTTGTTGACATTGAATTGGCGCCTTTGGCTTTCAAAGTAAAAAAGTAAATAGTGTTGAATAATTTCGGCGGGCTGGTTAGAACCACGATAGCTCAATTGGAAGAGCACCTGACCCGGTATGTCAGAAGGGTGCAGGTTCAAATCCTGCTCGTGGAAATTTTTTCAACATTGTGTTTTTGTAATTTGTATCGCAACAAAATTTGCGTTAAAATTATATAAACAAAAAAGAAAAACATTTTATACCTACCTATATTAATTATATTTAATTGTAAGACACTTAATGTTTGATTTTGCGCGTGGTGCACTGGCTGTATCTACGTGTAATACCTTGGATTGATGTGTAGGAAAATTAAGGCTAGATCTGGATGGATTGCACTGTCACCTGCGGACTTATCGTCTCTACCAACAGATATAGACAGAGATAGTAAAATTAATTAAAACTACTAACAGCCTTTACTATAAAATGGTGTAAGCTACCCAGCCGGACTAAGAACAAAACTGAAAATAGCATTTAAAACTTGCTTCAGGTGGGACTCGAACTAACCAAGCTAAAAATACTGTTTTCCGGTTTGCATAAAGTCTTTACCAAAGTCTATACCAATATACTGTTGGTATTTCCATTATCTTGGCAAAGAAGCAATGGTTGGTTTTTTAGTGGGTTGGCCACCCCCCCGTTAAGATTTTCGGTGAGGTGAGGGTGAGGAAAGAGGAGAAGTCCCACATGGGGTCACCTCTGGCCCTATTATAATATGTATGTTTGTATTCTTCCATTCTTTGATCAGTAAAAAAAATAGCCTCTGAAGAATAACTGAAGCTATCAGTATATTAAGACTTTAGCATTACAAATGCTAAATGCTAATTAAAAACGTATTTGTATGTTGTCGTGTCGATAAAAAAAGATTCCGAACAACATGGATGGAACTACTCAAAATAAACCAATAAACAATACTGGATATTATGTTTTGAACTAACCCGTCGTTTCCTGCGTTATAAAGGAGTTCATGCTTACAAACACCGAAATTATATCGTATGAAAAACGAGGTAAGTTCGCAAGCTATGTCTGGGGGCTCCACATCCATCAACCTGACAAGTAGCAGATAGGCTATCCAGAACTTTAGTTCCCGATCCGATCTGAACCCTTCGGAAAATCTAGTAGAGTAAGGGGACACGCACTAGTGCGTGATGCCGTGCCCTCTAGAAACTCTCTAACGGTGTTCGATCACACGATTTGAGGAACCCTTTAAGATGCTCGCCACCAGCAATCTCTCTCTCCAAAAAACAAAGAAATTTGGAAAGGTTATCTGTTAATTATTAGAAAACTAAAGTACTATCATCATTATCACATTAATGTCCCTATGCTGAGCTCAGGCCTTCGGTCTTTGGCCAGACATATTGGTTACAGGCTTTTGTCGGTTTATAATAGTTTCTGAAGCAAGCATTTGAAAAAGAATCCCAATACATATTGTTTTTAATGTGTTGTAACATTTTATTCTTTATTGAGTTCTGATAAAAATTTACCTTCATTTTAAGATGTAATATTTTTTGATTTAACTTATTATAAATATAATATTTCAATTTTTTTTATAGGTATATATAGCTCGGCAAATGACTCCACTCCACCTGATGTTAAGTGGAAACATGAAGTCCTTGAGTCCAGACGCAAGGACAACTGATGCAGCGTAAAAACAACGCAAATATTACTCGCTACTATTTTTTTACAAATTATTATGAAAACATTTTAATGATCTTCATTTAACTTTTTCTAAAAACTGCATCGTTGTTTATGAAAGCGTCTAATTCACGTCACTAGTAGCATATTCATAAAGGTTTTAAGAATATGTAAAACTTTTACAAAGCAATGATAAAAGGATCATCAATAAAATGAGAGTGACACAAAATAAACTACCAGTTTTTTCTTATTTATGTTTAATTTTATTCAATAAATTATTCACTTTATCTTAAACTAACAATATAATACATTGAATCACTTAACATAACAAATAAGTTGCATTTCATAATACTCTTTAGCGACATTATCAAAAAGTACTGTCAATATTACATCACTAATAGACTGTATTAACTTTCCTCTTATTCTTAATATGACAACTATTAAGACTACGGTTAAATTTAAACTTGAATCCGTTCTTAGCTTCATCGTTTAAAGAGAACAGCTCTTTAGATTCTTTATCGTTTTCTCTATAATCTGTACAAGTGTCACTGTATCTTTCGTCTATGATGTGCGCGTCGCTAAATTCACAACGTCCACTGCTGCCGGCGCCTTTAAAACAATCGTAATAAGGTTTACAATCGATGCTGTTAGTGCTTTTAGCTATATAAGTTACAATGCCCTCGGGTCGGTTACGAATATCGGTGTAGTACAAATCTTTGCCCAACTGTCAATCCCTACCTACATCGGTGGTGAGTGTAAATCGCGTGGCCGATTCACTGATCGAGTCGTTCTGTATTTTCGGTCGTCTGTTCCCGTTCATTTGTTCAATGAACGACGTGTTCGTGTTTCTGACGAAATCCCTATTGATGCTGTTGTGATTTGACGGGGAGAGGTGCGTTAGCCGGTAGCTGACGCAGGAGTCGTTCCTCCTGACTACTGTCCTGGTGGTGCCGGCTCGAGAGCTACCGATCGGGGCGAAGGAGGTCCCGTTCTGGTCAGGGGTGGCGCTGTTGAGGCAGCAGCAGAAACATCTGAAGTAGGACCTGTGGAACTCCCTCCGGAATTTGCCTGAAACAAAGGAGATGTTATTGAAATTAACGCTAGAGTTAGAGAGGTAAAAGAAACTAGTGGTGTTTCTGCAGTGGACAGTAAAACGTATTTAAAAAAGAAGTATAAATTGTTAATGTGACTAAAAATTTATAAATACAAAACATTGAAAATAGACAAAATCAGAAATAAGTGTACAAATTGTTAACGTATAAAAATTCTAATCACATGATTTAAATTGGCTTATTACGTGTGTTAAAAACTGCACAAACAACCGTTCAATAATATTGGTAAAAACAACAGTGCATATTATTTTGAAATGTCAATAAACATGCAAATAAAAATCATTAATGTAATAAAAACGTGCCAACTAAATTAAACCGCGTGAAGATAAATCAAATTAACGGTATTTATATTTACAATTGTATTGTATAGGTTATAAAAATAGCTGCAAATAATACAACAAACAAGGCTACGTCACAGGTAATAGTGCTACACCAAAACATTTTTTTTAATGCATTTTTAGAACATAATAGCGATATACGAGTAGATAAAGGCCACCATGAAAAGTTTAAAATCGCATAAAATCTGTTAAACGTTTCTTTATGTTATCTACTACTTCTGGGTCTGGCCCATGCTGGTCTGGGAAGTGAATATAATGTATCGGCTGGCTAACTTCCCGTGTATATCGTAAGAACCGACTAAGGAACAAGGGTTGCAATATGCTCATACATCATACAATCGGCTATGATGATTCCGAAGATTGTTGATTGATGCTTTGTCTACCCCTTTTTGGGAAAAGGACTTGAGAGTATGTATGTATGTATGTATGTAACTCACAACATCTTTGTATTTTACATTTTATAATAATTTGTTTATAAATATTGAACTTTGAAGTTTCTATGGGATACCAAAGTCTATTAAGGCTCTTAAGTGGAGTAACCTCTCGAACATCATTCAAACTCGATTCTATTGAAATAATTATAATCAAGAAGTTGTCTTAACGATTGGGGTCAAGTATGTTCATACTGTTTGTAGACGACTACTTTGAGGGATTACTTATCCATTAATTTATTTGTCTCCCCCGCCCAACAAAAGTTTAAATTTTTAAGGCTGGTAAATTGACCCCCTATTTAAGAAATAAATTACATAATATTTATATTAAGTTATAATCCTTGTTTTACAGTATACACAAATATGCTTATATAAAAAAGAAAAGGAAGAATATAAAGAGACAAGCTGTTTATGCCCTTTTGAACGTTGGTGCATGTATATATATGCACTAACGTTCAAAAGGCATTGGGCTGTAGCCAAATACAGTTTTTCAAGGTTTATTCTGGCCGATCAAATAATTTATACAGACAATTTTCAAAGTGTGGTGGAGGGCTAAGTAAAAATCTAAAAATTACTCAAGAAATCTCGCTATTAAGAATTACATTTTGTGTTTGTCTATTCTAAAAATAAGCTGTACAGTCAGCGTCATATAGTTCGTGACACTCAGGGTACTCAAATATATAGACGCAACTTAAAAAGTCAATAATATCGGTACAAACAGAGTTCAGTCAAACCGCCACAAATTTATGACATCTTTATGACAGTTTAAATGTCTCGACCTTTTAAGCGACTATATTGTTGACAACAATAGTGGAAACTTTGTTTGTACCGATATTATTGGCTTTTTGGCTGCGTCTATTTATTTGAGTACCCTGAGTGTCACTTACTATTTGACGCTGGCTGTACTCAAATTGCTTGAATTTTTTAAGCAACGTTAGACGTAGCTACATTTCACATTTTAATACAACATTAACATTAATATTTATTAATTTATTATTAAACGGAAATGGATTCTACCTGACAGTGTATCTCTGCATTAATTACCGTGTCTTCATTTATTAGTTTAAGCTCTTTGGCTTCTTAATCATTGCATGTAAACATTAAAAAATAGTCTAATAAAAAATTGCCTTCAAAAAAGGTTTTGGTGTAGCAAACCCAGCAGGTTGGATGGCCGGATTCCTTACTGACCTGAAAAGCCTGGGAATCCTGCAAGCAAAATAATGCGATGGCGTATATTTTTCAACATTCAATAATGGAAGAGAAGAAATTGGCAACGAAAAATAAAAAGCATGATAAGGAAACTAAAATAAATAACATGAAATTATTTGGGAATTTTCGTATAATAAAATAGATGGGCAAAATTCAACATGATATTATTGCATAACTATTTAATTACATAATCCAGGATGATGATGCATACAAAAGAACCAATATGGGAAGAGACAGAGAGAGAAAAAGAGAGAGAATCGATATTAAAGTAAAGGAAAAAGCTGTCAAAAATGTTTAATTATTACATCTAATAATATGTCCGACTTCTTGGCGGGAAAGTGAAGACTCATGTCTGCGGTTTTGGTTTAATTTCTAAAATTTGTGTTATGTCAAATATTAATATAAAATGATGGTGGATTATTAACCGTTAAGTGTTCGTAAGTGCGCATGTGTGTTGGCAAATGAAACAAAACAGTGCAACTTCATTTTTCAAATTCTCTCAAGAAGTAAACATCCCTACATCTTTACTGAGATACTCGAGGGGTTGGGGGGTACTGACATTTCTCATTTCTCATTTCTATTATCGTTCATCATCATCATACTGGAAGGAAAAATTGTATATTTATGTATTACATGTAAGAAAAATTACTTTGACACTGGCTAAATGTGCTAATCGCACGAAGCCATCAACTAAAAGAAAAAAAAGAAGAAATAATATGACCTACATTATATAAGTTTTATTTTATTTTGTATCATGTTGTTGAGCAAAATGTGTTCTTTGCAACCTTCAGTCAATACATAAAGCTTACAACACTATCAGCAACTGTAATAAAACAACTTTGATACCTTTAGTAGATTTGCAAAGAGAGAAATTGAAAAAAAATTGTTAATGCTGATTTTTGCTGATGTAAACTTTATTTGCACACGAAAAAGTCATAGATACAGACATTTTTTTTTCTAAATTGATGAAGAGATGTCATTTCAAAATAGGTGGCCTTATTGCTACTAAGCCATCTCTTCTAAGCAACCTTGGGACAAAGAGAAATAATAAAATAAAGAAAATAAAATGGATGTAAGTAAAAAGAATCTATTTAATCAAATAAAATACGTACAAAAGAAAAATAAATATAATAAACAGAGCTTATGCAATATAAATATTTGTATTCACGGACTATTTTTTCCATTTGTCACATGTTAACATTTTTCACAATTTTTTTATACGTAACTAAACTAAACATCTTCCACACACCACGCTTAGAAATCCTCTAACAATAGTGCATTCATTTATTCAAGTTTCTCTAAGCCAGCTTCACTGCTATCTTCCTGGAAGTCTTATGATACCTTTTAAAGCGCACTTTAAAAGAATTCCAATTTTATTACCTATGGATAAAATTCAATTTGTGAGATCTAATGCGAAGCGTGAATATATAGAAAGTGGTTTGTAATATCCACTACTGCGGAGCAAAAATGGACTAAAATTTACTCTAGAAGGACTATATGCTGGAGCTACTTTTACTAAAGCCCGATGAAGCTGAAAATGCCGTCTGAAGCAAACTCTCCCAAAAACAAAAACCGCCTCTGTGGTCTAGTGGTTAAGACCACCGGTTTAGACAGAGGTCCTGGGTTCGATTCCCAGCGGGAGGTACTTACATGTTTGTATACTTTGGCTTGTTTGTCCGCCTGGCTAGCTACCACCATCTTATCTAAATATGTCGCTATAACAACAATGTTTGTAGCATTCTTGTGTTCCGGCAGCTAGAGATATGATAGCCAGTGCCTCACTAGTTGAGGATCCCGGGTGAAGTTCGCTTCCAGCATTGGCCTTATCATCACTTAACATCAGGTGAGATTAAGGCACTACTCTTACCCGTAAAACATTTAAAAAAAACTTTTACTACACCATTTTTTTAAGATCCTATCTGTTTCCACTATTGTGTTAAGGCTTCCCCAAATCCTTTTATTTTTCTCGATCCCTCGGATTCCTCTAATCATTCTGTTTCGAAAAATAAAAAGTTTTAAGTATTAATTTGAAAAATTGTTTTATTTAACGTTCACAGTTGTGTTTGCATTATGCTGTTAGACCGGTTTATAACGATTTTAATTGCAAGTACTCTGCAGTTTTCCCGCGAGAATTCACTTAGTATTTCCTTTCAACGTCTAAATTACTAACAAGCTTGAAGGTTCGTTAGAATTTTGCAGTATTATAAATAAGTATTCTGCTTTAATGGGTTTTCTGGACAGTGCTTTGTTTTTATGCTAAATCAGCGTTGTAACTTTTTAAATATAGTTACTTTAGCGTGGCTTGTATCCCGTCATCTTTATTATACTAAATCTGGAAGGTAACTAAAATGTTTAAGGAGGTATTATCATTTTGCTTTTTATAAGTATTCTAGGCATACTTTTTTAGTACCTGGCAGGCTTTTAACCGAAATAGCAACTATTTGTTAATTGAAACGCGACTGCTCTAATTGCGGTTCATAAATTGGTATTACGGACACAAATCGCTCAATGATCGCTCGCTTAGTGCATTTGCGATTACAATGTACAATAAGCGATTACTTGCGAATAAGCGAGCACTTACGTAATATTTTAGACGCGCCCAATTAAGGGTTAAATGTCGTGCCAAAGTAGTAGTGATATTTTTCCTTTGATTTTATAGGGCTATTCACACTATTTCATGATAACGTTATGAAGTATTTCACAGAAAAACTTTATCTTTTCCATTATTGATATGCACAACATGGTCAAATTGAGGTATTTATTTTGAAGCAAATATATTTTAATGGCATGCGTTCAAGCTAAATCGGGTTTAGCCTGAACTATTTTAATTACGATTCTAATGAAATGAAACTTCTGGTAAATAATACTAGGTGTTTGATGACGTGTAATAAGTTTGAAAATGTTTTGGAAATAATAACGAGTTCATGACTAACAACCTTTACTAGGAAAATTAAATATTGTTTATAATACGTAGTCTGCTGTATTTGAAACAATGTTATAGTCATAAATATCGTCAAATAACGTTTTTATTTGAGTTGTCTTAATAAGTTGTACTTGGAGATAATGTTACTTGAAAATAAGAAAAAGAAGCAACGTAAAACTTAAAACATAAGCAAATACACTTTCACTTGTCACTTTGATGTCAAAAACTAAAACAAACTACTACATAATTAACATAGAGAGATGAGTCGGCTTACTAATACTATTTATATATAAATTAAAATTTCGTTGTGTATCACTTGAAATTTTTATGACAAGTTACACAATTAATGCATACGCATTGAGCTGTAACAAGTTACGATCAACGTCTAAATAAACTACACCTTGACATGCTAACTCAAACAATGGACTATAAAATTAGTTTGATTTTATTGATGAAGCAATTTTAATAGTATTTATAAAAACATCGTCAGTGTAATAAACAGTAAAAGATGATGTTAATATTATTATACGCTCAAGTAAAAGAAGATGGCCTTCAGGCCGCTTAATTGAGATCAACACTCATAATAAGAAAAGTAATAACGATCTTGTTGACTCAAAGAACAAACATAAGCATGATATAGTAACTTAAAAATTCTTCAAGCGGTAATAATGACTGAACAATTCAATGATGTTTTCTAGCGACTGGCGTCGCGTTTTAGATACCCCGAGGTATTCAATTCGGGAATGTTACTATAGCAACCAACTCGTGTTGGACAAGCGTGGAGGTTATGGCAAAATGTCTCTATTTGTTATTATTGTTCATATGACAAGACCTGATCCCAGTAGTAAGATGATTATAAGATAGGTGATGACTTTTGGCCTTAGAAGCGTGCAGCCCATATTTTATTTCTCGTTTTGATGCCAAATATGAGATTTGTTAGAGTACTCACCGCTCATGAAGTTATAGATGAGAGGGTTGACAGCGGAGTTGGCGTAGCACATCACGTGGGAGATGAGAGCGATGCAGGTCATGACGTCACTCTGTTGTACGTCGTACGCCACTCTAAGGAGTTACAAACACGATTTTCTTAAGATATACCGTTACAAATACTTAGCAAACGACTGTTCGGGCCGGTTGATGGAATACGGCCACCGCAGCAACAACGAGGGTTTTTGCACACACGTTGTCGTACCCTGAAGCTTCAGTTCTTATGCCTTGTTATTTCATAGGATCTTTGTACCCTTCAAACTACACTCGCGAGCAACCAAAGCAGCTCAACCGCTAACTCTATATACATACATTGTTTTTAATAAAAGTCTATAACATATTTATAAAAATAATATGTCATTTGAAAGCTTGAAACTTAAGCGTTTAAGAAACATCAACGTCATAAAAAAAACAAGTACCAACTGGTTCATTTACGCGTTTAGGGCGTATGAGACAATTTGCTCATTACGCTACCCGCGCCTTGCGCTACTCTCCATCCCATTAACAACCCTAGTAATCGATAGTAATAGACATAAAGGTTATGGCCATCCAGTCGGATTCTGGGCAAAGTCCTACCACCACATTAAAGTGACTGGTTAACACTTTTGAATCTTCCACTGACTGATCTGTGCGTTGTAGTTTATACTGATTGATGAAACAGTATTATTCCCAAAAACGAAGTATATTTGCTTTTGCTACACCACTTAGTTATTTAAGTATTAGCATCAGGATGCTCTATCGCTTTTTTTTGTAAGTTCAAACACATAAAATGTGAACGTAATTAATTCATGTATGTAATTATGATAGCGGCTTTCGAAATAAAGAAAACTTCGAAAAAATACTATATTTTCGTTTTTTAATAGCTACTAATTGCCAAAGTTTTACAAACTGTGGAACAACGTCTTTGCCTGGCTACAATTCTTTAACTAAGTGACACTGTTCAAGAAACTGTCTGAACATTACAAAACTATTCTGCAGTTTATTAGCGGTACTGTATTCATATAACTTTGGGAACTTACACCTGATCCGATAGCCTCTAGTGAAAAACTGTTTACCTTAGAGACGTCCTAATATTTATTATATTATTCTATTCTTCTTGATACCCCAATTGCTACTCCATAATAAATTACACAACTACTAATTACTTTTGATTGAATACAAGCTGAAATAACATCTTTCAAATAACTAGTTATTATTTAATAGAATAATTTTAAATCTTAACAATAATTTATAGATGTTAATACTTTCCTAATTTAAAGGGTAAATACTATACATTTCTTTAATTAAACTTATTATTTATATTGATGTTGATATGCCATTCAGTTGAATCATGGCAGAATTTATTATTTTAATTTTGACAACAATATCTACGAATGTTAAAAAAAATTATGAATATTCTACATTAATATTACCTCAGTACTGACAGCAAATGTACAGGGAAGTAGCATACTGCAAACATGGCCACCACGGCCACGAGCATTTTGGCAGCTTTCCGGCGCGAGCGCAACTGCCCTTCAGTTGATGCGTTCGCGTGGATAGATGGCGCTGTACGGCGGTTTACTGCCAACCCTAAATACAAAAAAATATAAATGTGCAAATAACGGTCTTTTAGGTGTATTATTTTCAGCCAAGTCAACTTGGTGCTTTGCCAGGTTTTTGACAACGTATTTTAGGGTGAGAATGTATATCTACCATAAAACACTTACTGAAATACTATTGAATTAAGTGTAACATTGATCACAGCTAAGGATCCCTAAGCAGCTGCGAAAGAAACAAGTAAAGTAATACTACATATGTTAAGAAGTGCAAACAACATCTCTGATATTTGTACACCTTCTTGGTGGGGGACAATAAATATCTACTATGAAACAATTACGGGGTACTTATGAATCAAGAGTAATATTGATCCTTCATTGAGCACAGCTTTTGATCTTAAAGCACTCGTCTTGGAAACAGGCTTGAATATGCATAGGTTTTCTCTTAAATCAGTTTTGTACTCACAATTATTTTGTCCCGTTGTTGGTGTTGTGCACAATTTATGTGACTCTGTGTGACCAGGAATGTTGTCTGACCTCCAGAGAACTCTCACGATTTGGCAGTAGGCGATCATCATCAGCAGTAATGGGAACCTGATACAAATAATTAAAAAAACTATATTCATCATCCTTTGCATCATTTGGTGGACTAACACCTATTATTATGAGATTTAATTTAGCAAAGTTTATATTACAGCTACGGCTTCTTGAACATAGACGGTTAAGCAGAACTTACGTGTAAAGAAAAATCGCCTTTATAACGTGCCACTTAAGGTCGCTGTCATCGGACCAGGTGGAAGCACATTGCATGAAGTACTGCACGTTGAAGCGCAGCTGCATCTTCCTCTGCACTTGCAGCATCACAAATTCTGGTATGTCTGCCGGCAAGAGATTATTTTTAAACAATATTAACTCATAAATAGGTTACTCCCCATTAATCGCTAACAAAGTTCCGATAATCCATCGGCTCGTTGTGTGTGTTGTACCGCCTATATAACGGAGAATGCTCTGAAGAACTTTTTAATTTGGTGCCCACTTCCTCGTTCTCTCTCTCGAACTTTATTCCACGTACGATCAAACTGTGGAATGAGCTGCCATCCGAGGTTTTCCCATTGAGCTACGACATGGATTCTTTCAAAAGGGGTGTAGAGGTTTTCCCCTCCGGCCACATTGGCAACTGAGATTCACAACCAGTTGCCATACAAGAACCAATATTCTTGCTACTCAACCAGTTGCCAAAGACCATAGAAGTCGGCAACACAAAAGCAACATTTCTGATGTTGCTGATGTCCATGGGTGGCGGTGACCGCTCAAGAGTTTCGTTTTATGCCTTAATCAGATTATGCGCTATGACTTTGCTATTTAAAAGAGTAAGGCGTTTTAATATAATTATTTTATGTAGGTTTTAAAATGTTTGGTTATTTGCTTTACAAAACTAATTACTCTATGATCCCAGAATTTAATTCGCTTGGTTGATGATCAACCAAACCAAGCGGCCGTGGCTAGCTCAATTAAATCCGCACTCTCTTTGGTTGGTGATTGTCCGTCCACGTCAGCGACAATCATCAACCAAGCGAATTGAATTCTGGGATCGTAGAGCTTTTTTCTTTTCAGTTTTTTTCTCTTTGCAGTTATATTTTATGTTAGTCCGGTTTTTACGAGTATATCATTGTTTTTAATACATATAGTTGTTTTAGCGGTTGGGTTTTTTGTTTTGTTTTATTAATTTTTGTCTGTATTATTTCTACTATCCTTTTTATAACTTATAATTCTCTATTTTTATAACTATTTCTACAATTTTTTCTACCTTTAGAAATAAATTACCACTGAGTTCTTATTCTATCTTGCTTGTGACTTTTACTAGTTCGTCACTCCAAAGTGTGTTGGCGGAACACGCTGTAAGTTTATATAGTACCCATTGGTAATAATAAATGAATAAGAGCCTGATGGTCCTTAAGAATTTTCGGTAGTCACCCTCTCAATTGATTCAAACAGTTTTCTAAGTTTACAATTCCAATAAACTGGTTAATTATCTATTTGTTTGCTCTTCATAGGTATGTAGTAATAAATAAATCTCCATAGCAATAAATCTCGTTTTCGAGTCTGTCTGCAGTGTGGAGGAGCCGTCGAGACAATGGAGCCCTTTGAAATTATTTATAAAGGATCGCGACATTAAACATGAAGCATGTTTCCCTTTGTGGCATCGTCAAAGGTTGATAAGAGAATTTATGATCTGTAAGTTGAGCTATCTGCGTTATTATTAAGTTAGCGTATAAGTTTTGTGAATAAAACGAGTAAACCATTATCTTGTAGACACAAAAGAGGTGATCAAACTTAAGAAACAAGAAAAAGAAAATATCATAAAAAATAAAAATAAACTTTTTAAGGTTACAGAAACTCATTCTCAGGTCAAATAAAAACAGGTTAACATATTTAAGGAACTGTTACGTGATGTAGTTTATATACGTTAATGTTCTATACGAGTAACTGTCACACAGCTGGACAAAAGCCACCATCATTGAAATCAAGTCATCACTACAATTGATGAGTAATGGCTTAATAATCACTACGCTTGACTTATGATCAGTGATGAATGATGATAGATTTACGTTTTCGAAATCATATTTTTTGTCGGCAACTTTAGGTATTATAGCCCCCTTCATTCCGATCACTGCTAATGACACAGAAAATAATAATAATAGTAGTAAAAAAAACTACACACTGACTTAATTCATAACTAAAAGATTTATATGTTACTAGTTGCTGCCCGCGACTTCGTTCGCGAAGACTACAGTAACAAAAAAAAAGTATCCTATATGCTGGTCTGGGTCATGGTCTGTATATGAGGAAAGTTTCATTAAAATCCATTCAGTAGTTTTTACGTGAAAGAGTAACAAACATCCATCCATACTTACAAACTTTCGCGTTTATAACATTAGTAGGATTGGTTACAATAGTACGTACCTACAATATACAATTGGTAAACGCTTAACCTACATCTCTCTGATTGATAACTGACAAAAAAGGCCGAAGGTGGAATTCCACTTCACCCGGAATCGTAAACGTTTTGAAAACGGAATTATGGTACGTGGTACCACCACCACGTGGTACCACGTGGTACGTGGTGGTGGTGGTGGTATGGTGGTATTATGGTGGTTACGGTATTATTATTTTTATGAATTAATTAAGACACCTACTAAACGACTATTCATGAGTTGAATGTTAGAAAGTAATATTGGAGCTTGAAGGTTATATAGTTTGTTGCATGGAGAAATGTTTGTGTGATAAACAAAAATCCTCTCCACATGAATCTCAATCAGTTAATAACGGCTGGCATAGAAAAACCACAATAAGTATAGGGTTTTCATAACATTGTAGATAGCCAGCCGTGCTTAGAATAAGCTCCTAACCAAACTGAGCGCAATATGTCTGCAACCGGCCTAGACTACTGAGGCATTTCAGTTCTGAGTCTAAAGTCTTAATTTCATAACATTGTAGATAGCCAGCCGTGCTTAGAATAAGCTCCTAACCAAACTGAGCGCAATATGTCTGCAACCGGCCTAGACTACTGAGGCATTTCAGTTCTGAGTCTAAAGTCTTAATTTCATAACATTGTAGATAGCCAGCCGTGCTTAGAATAAGCTCCTAACCAAACTGAGCGCAATATGTCTGCAACCGGCCTAGACTACTGAGGCATTTCAGTTCTGAGTCTAAAGTCTTAATTTCATAACATTGTAGATAGCCAGCCGTGCTTAGAATAAGCTCCTAACCAAAATGAGCGCAATATGTCTGCAACCGGCCTAGACTACTGAGGCATTTCAGTTCTGAGTCTAAAGTCTTAATTTCATAACATTGTAGATAGCCAGCCGTGCTTAGAATAAGCTCCTAACCAAAATGAGCGCAATATGTCTGCAACCGGCCTAGACTACTGAGGCATTTCAGTTCTGAGTCTAAAGTCTTAATTTCATAACATTGTAGATAGCCAGCCGTGCTTAGAATAAGCTCCTAACCAAAATGAGCGCAATATGTCTACAACCGGCCTAGACTACTGAGGCATTTCAGTTCTGAGTCTAAAGTCTTAATTTCATAACATTGTAGATAGCCAGCCGTGCTTAGAATAAGCTCCTAACCAAATTGAGCGCAATATGTCTGCAACCGGCCTAGACTACTGAGGCATTTCAGTTCTGAGTCTAAAGTCTTAATTTCATAACATTGTAGATAGCCAGCCGTGCTTAGAATAAGCTCCTAACCAAATTGAGCGCAATATGTCTGCAACCGGCCTAGACTACTGAGGCATTTCAGTTCTGAGTCTAAAGTCTTAATTTCATCTAAGCTTTTTATCAATACAAATAATTTTGTATTATTACTATTTAATTTAATATTTAAAAATAAAGTTTTTTTTAACATCCGGCTTAGAGGACCAATTGATGTAGACTATACGATTATACTTTTAACATAGTTATATATTTTTATTGAAGAGTAGGCAATTTAATCTGCCTGATGTTAAGAAGAAGCAAGGGTTGCGAAGACAACTGTGGAGTGGAGCAGTATTGACCCTCAGTAGCTTCCGTCCTCACCTTGCCAACCATCAAGTTGCTTCTACACAGTTAAGTGACACTTACTGAACAGCAAAGACAGCAGCCAGATGACCAGGATGGCGGTCTTCGCGCGGCCGGTGGTGGACTTGAACTTGAGCGGGAAGCAGATGGCGTACCAGCGGTCCACGCTGATGAAGGTCAGCGTCAGCACTGACACCGTCACCGACACCGACTGGAAGCAAAGGAATTTATATATTTCCATACATACATTTTTTACGTCCTTATCCAAAAAGGGGAAGGTGGTTATAGCGCTCGGTTTGCGATTGCTGAAGTTAAGCAACTGTCACAAAGACCGGTCATCGGAATGGTGTCCAAAGAATCTTCATCTCGATCTTCCCGTGCTTCGGAAGGCACGTAAAGTCGTTGGTCCCGGCTGCATTAGCAGTTGTTAACAAACAACCCACCACAGGCCCAGTGCGGATGCACTGGGCCTGTGCCCAAGCCGTTACACGAACAAGCCGTTATTTTTGTACAAGTTAGCAGTGGAAACTTTAAAGGCTACTGTATTATATTTTTTTAAATGTTTATATGTGTGATATAAATCTGTTTGTTTCCTTAATAAAATAAAATAAAAATAAAATATACTGTAGATGAATTTATTATTAATAGCTATAACTAGTACTTTTAAAATGAACTATGAAATGAAAATGAGTGACATTGTATTGTTTTTTTTTACTTAAATTGACATTTAAATATTGTGTAAAGACTGCGTTTTGTTTGTGTTTGCTTTGTGTTTATTTGACATTCAATTATTTTTTGTTTTTTTTTTCTTTAATTTTTATTTTTGTAACATGAGTAATTTAATAATTCTATATGTATAATTAAAAGAAATTGTAATTTAAATGTACCCATATATCGTATGCAACACAATGTATATTGTTTGGAATAAATGAATTGTATTGTATTGTATTGTAACTTGAAATACATTTAATACAGATGAAATACTCTTGAATCAAAGGAAACACATGTAGGTAGCTTACTGTTGATCGACTTCTTCGCCATTATTCTGCCTACAACATAATTATTATCTTCTCACCTCTCTGTTATACTCTTTTAATAATAAACCAGTATTTATAAAACAAGATAAGTTTTCACTGAGTTCTTCAACCATTATTCACCAGCAAATGCCCCTGAATATCTGGATTTATGTAAAAAAAGAGTGTTTAAGACTCCAACTGTCACTGTGAAATCCGCTTTTGCACAAAGACTCCCCACGTACATGTTGCCACATGTTTACAACTGTGTAGCGAAACAATGCGACATTAAAGCTCTCACAGTTAAACAAGCTAAAAAATTAATTTCCTCCCTGTTGTTGTCTATGTCTTACCACCAGACTGCGAACCTTATAAAGAACATAAAATAAAATGAGTTTAATCTAGTCTAGCCTACAAATTACATGGACACGCACATACACACACGCACACACCCCCCTCACACACACACCCTCACACACACACCCCCTCACACACACACCCTCACACACACACCCCCTCACACACGCACGCACACCCCCACACACATGCACACACACCCCTACACACCCCCACACACGTACACAATACATACGCAGAAATGTCTTCGTGTTTATATTTCTTGATCATATTTCTATCTGTCGCATAAACTTTAGTGGGTGCCCACGATACGGGGCTCTCCTGGTGTGGGACCCACGAGTTATGCTTTCTGTATTGTTACAATGTCACTATATTAGCTTTCGTTTTGTTGTACTTAATATTGGTGCATACTATGTAACAAATTTTTGAAAAATAAATTATTTGTATTTGTAACTTCATTACAAAAATTTGGTTACGATTACAATATACTTCATTACAATTACATGCCTACGGCAAGGAGTCAGGGTGTCGCTCCATTAAAACTGTGCTGAGCTGAGCGAAGCTGATCTTTGTGGAACCATTGCTGGAGCAGTCTGCTTAGTTTGGACTGTTATCCTTAGTTAGCTACATAGGGACACGTTTAATAGCAGCTACTCATGAATCTAGAGCGAATGTTAATGTTACCCTTGATTCTAAAGTAGCCCTGTTCTACAAGTATATTCTGTGTTTTACTGTTCTCAACAAGAACAGTAATAAAAAACTTAACTGTTTCAAAATGATTAGACACGGAGTGGCCGACTATAAAAAAAGTTATGGCGATGAAGTCATGTTAGATAAGCCATTTTGCCTGCATCCTTTTTCCTCACCTAATTTGGATTAGCTATCTTGGTTTGGAAGTGCTTAGCCTTTATCTCACCCGATGGTAAGTAAGGTCGCACTTCACCTGCCCCCCGACCGCCTAACTCGATCGCTTTCGATCGCTTTGAAGGCGAGGCGAGGAAGAGGTGTCATCTTGTCATTTCGAAAGCAATATAAAAGCAATATCGGAAGCTATACATGTAGCCTGGTGGCCATTAAAACTCAGGAGATCCACAGGCAAATATTTAGTCAGGTAAAATTTTATAATTAAGCAGAAAAAGCTGCTTATAGATACAGGCAATGATATTATATATCATTGGATACGGGTTCTTCACAAAACACATTTTAAACAATATCTCACGAGAGAACTGCACAATCGATGATATTATAAATCAATGTTATTACACTGAAGAACTTTATGAAATTTTAAGAAATGACAAGATGACGCAAATTCACCAGCTCATTTATGCCTTCGCTGCTAGGGAACGAGTCTTCCCTATGGATGGATAGGAAGAACGGGCTATGAACCACCACACAGGCTTGTAGCGGATTGGTGGTTGTTAACAACTGCTAATGCCGCTGGGACCAACGGTTTTACGTGCCTTCCGAACCACGGAGGAGTTCGAGATGATACATTTTTGGTCACCCATTCGATGATTGGCCTTTGAGAAAGTTACTTAACCTTAGCAATCGCAGACTGGGCGCGTTAACCACTGTAAATAAAATAAGCTGGTGATTAATAAAATGAATGTATCTTTGTTAACTTTAGGAAAGTTTTGCGCACGCTCGCGAAGCTTTTTTTATTATTATTTTACGAGTGAGCACAGTGCCTTGATCTTACCTGACGATAAGACCTGATGATAAGGCCAATGATGGAAGCGCACTTCACCCGGGAACCTCAACTGGTGAGGCACTGGCTATTTATCTCTAGCTGCCGGAACACAACAATGCTACAAACACATTAATGTTATGGCGACATATTTAGATAAGATGGTGGTAGCTAGCCAGACGGGCAAATAAGCCCTACCACCAACCAAACCGAGTACACAAACATGTACCCCCCGCTGGGAATCGAACCAGAGACCTCTGGGTCTAAACCGGTGGTCTTAGCCACTAGACCACAGAAGCGGTTAAATTTCGGTGATACGGGTGTTATTTTTAATCTTTATAGCCTAGACTAGTTCATTATTTTTTTATGTGTACTTCAAAGAATTGTAGGTATTATGGTGTTCAACTTAATAGCTTATTTATTTTCATAAATATGGATTACTTATGTAGAAACCAAGCACAGTACCTGTTTTGCTTCATAAATAAATGATGAAATGGAAATAATTTTGCTTTGCTTGCCTTGGAAACGGAAAAGTGCGAATTGGGATTAATCCCCGGGGGATTGTTGAAATGGAAAACATTCCTTTTTTATATATTTCACTTGCTAACGGACGCGTAAAATGTTGGCTCAACTAGGCAAAAATGTCTGTATGCGAAATATGTCAACATCAAAGTTTGGACTTACAAATTCTACTAAATGTTTAATTAGCGATATTTACGTATAGATATTTATTTTGGCTACGGAGTGTTTGTATAATTATTATATAGAATAACATAAAGAGTTTTTAGATTTCAAATTTATTTTTGTAATTTCATTGATATTTTTAAAACACACTAATAACACCTCAATGGTCAAGTGGTAAAGCGTTAGGCCCGAGGTGCCGAGTTCAATTTCCAGGTCGGGTAAAGTTTGTTTTTAATATTATTGGTACATTTGTTGGTGATCATCTACCCGCATTTGGCACGCGTGATGATAAACCAATACACAATTGATTAATGGAATTAGGCGTTACTTTGCGGAAATCCATGGCACACAGAAATATTTTTACAAACCAATACACATTAACTGTGGCGGTAACTGAAGATATTTAAAATAAATTATGGACATTGACGTGCTCTATCCGAATCACGAAGATATTAGATATCTGAACTTAAGCTAGCAGCCATCTTCTGCTTTCAGTCACAAAGAGGTTAACATCAAAAAGCACTTAGCAGTGCTTGCTTAGCACTGAGCGCACCGGAAACGCAGCCAATCCAGAACCTACCTATACCTATATAGGTAGGTTCTAGATTGGTTCGTTGATGCAACTGTCACTTCTAATATATAGATATACGCTATATACTCGTGTTTACATTATACGCTTAAGTTGTCTTCTAAATTCAGCTGTTCCATCCAGCTTTTTACGAAGTTTCTTCTTATTCAATGTCAACAAGTACATAGTTACGTCATTAACTCGTGGAAACTTGAAGTCTATTTCCTAATTTTAATTCAGTTGTACACTCACGTCTTTCTCCCAATAGAGATAGACATAGCATAAAAATCACCAATTTTGTGTAAACTCGCCCTTATTGAACTCGACACCACAAAGTAGGGCTCCAAGGTTTAATAGATAACATCAGTAATGGTTTGCCGATCGCGCAACTTTTTTTTTATATAAAGCTCGGCATTAGACTCCATCCCACCTGATGTTAAGTGGAAATGGAGTCCAGACGTGAAGATAACTGGTGCAGCGTGAAAACAAACGTAGCATCAGTTAACCTCAATCTGCCGGCCCACAAGGTGCTTCTTCATGCCTCTGAAGGAGGAACCCTTGAGAAGGATCTTGGAACCCTTGTCCCTTATTCGGTTCTTACGACATAGTTAAGCAGCTGATACATTATTTTCACGATCCAGACCAGCATGGTAATTTCATTGTAACCTATCTACCTTATATTTGTAAAATATCAACTTCATTAAACATACCTGACTATTGATTTCAATTATTAACGATAACAAATAAACGAGCTCTCATTAAAACCCTTCACTGTCTAATAGAAAGGTGTAGCTCCAGAAAGTTGCACGTCGTAGTTACATCTGTTAATAAATGCCAAAGCCAAATTAATTGGCTGTATAGACTCCGCTACAATAACCTTGCTTTATGGCCGACAAGATTAATATTGGGGTGTGGGTACAAAAGAGGGAAGTTGGGGTTTACTCTATAAAGGAATAATCGATAGATATTGAAATGAAACAACTTTTACGGATCTACTCGCGTTTATTTTACACATTTGTTTTAGAACATTCACTTGAGGGGCCCAACCATTACATCAGGTTTGATAAACCACAAATACTCGCCAGAGAACAACGATTCATCCCTAGGATGATACGCGAGGCTATTGAAATTAAAAAACATCCTAATTTTAATAGAGAAGATGGTTGGAATCTCATCCAACCATCCCATTATACAGAATATTAAATCCCAGCCCCAACACCATACTGCCAGACCAAAAGATACTGTAAGCTCTTTCTGCGTAAAACGGAATGCACCTGATTAATTTAAATGAGGGTATACAAACTACTAACTAATTATGAGACACACAACACCTCAGTCTCCCTGTGACCACGGACCCTGCAAAGGGTTCGAAACGTCAGGATAAACATTAATTAAAACTAATGTGTAAAATAAACGCGAGTAGATCCGTAAAAGTTGTTTCATTTCAATGTGTAGTGTTCGCGTAAACTTTAGAAAACAATATGTGATCGATAGATATTGTTAATTTCTGGCATAAATGTCATCATCATCACCAGCTTATTTTGTATCCACACTGCTGGGGCACGAGCCTTCCTTAAAGATGGAAACAGCACATGGGAGAACGGGTCATAAGCCACCACGCAGACCCAGTGCGGAATGGTGGTTGTTAACGACTGCGATAACCCTTGCGATTGTTGTTTAACCTTAACAATCGCGTTGGTAGAGAGCTTGGACTCTGTAGGGAATATACTTTATACTAGTAAGTATATACTAGTAAAGTATACTAGTAAGTATATACTAGTAAGTAAGTACATGAGTACATGTGCTAAGAGTTAGATAGTGTTGATTAATTAAGGCGGGTTGGATAGAGCCACGATAGCATAGTTAGTAGTGCATCTGACCCGGCATGTCATGGGGTGGGGGTTCGAACCCGCTCGAGGAAAATAGCAATCTCAATAAAAAGAAAATGTAAAAAAAACAAACCTAGTCTTTGAAAGTTATAAATATCATTTAAATTTTACTTTTAATTTTCGTGTGCTTTAATTGCTGCACTGATGCTAAATTAAATATTTTTAAAATTTATAAAATACAGTGAAAAAATTAAACGCCCACCCGACCCAGCCAGGAATCGAACCTGGGTCTTCCGTAATCCGGGCGGCTGCACTGACCGCTATGCTACCGGGAAGGCTGACGTAAGCGCTGAATTTTGTCACTGCTATTTTAATGTTTTTTTTTGAGTGCTAATAGCGGCACGAGCGCCATCTATCCAACGGGATTGCAACCGATGGCCATGCAGATTCACCTTTGCAGATGAAATTTGATAATACAACGCTATAGAAAATTTTACTTTTTATTTTCAAGTGCTAATTGCTGCACTGAAGCTAAATTAAATATTTATAAAATTTATAAAATACCGTGAAAAAAATTAAAATTTTGCTTTTTAATTTTTGAGTGCTAATAGCGGCACAGTGCCATAAATATCATTTACTGCCGAGACGTCAATTAAGTTTTAATGACAATTAAGTCACTTGTTGTCACTTTCTAATGTATAGTGTTAGATAGAGAAGGAAAGACATTTAATTGTCATTAAACTTAATTGACGTCTCTGAGTACGGCAGTTAGTTACTTTATCTAGCATGTCACACCTATAAATATGTTACGACAGTTTACATAGAGCAACGTGGCCAGGAAAAGGTTTCTACGTATATCTGCGTGCATACTATGATATGTGTAAGTATATGAGCGTAATGTAACGTGTCATGCATACGAAATGAAATTAAATGTCAACAGCGCAGACACGAGACATTTCGTTAAGGTGCGGATTATGGAAATTATTTGACGTTGCGATTAAATTTAGGGGTGTACGGTGGACCAAACCTTTCAAATATTTTTCTTTTAATATTCAAAATGAACTTTTACTATGTTTTTTTTAAGGCTTGTTTTTAAACGCCTACCAGAAATGTTTAAATTTTACTACCAATAAAATTCAAAACGCTTACTAAAATGGATGAATGATCACCAAATTGTGTTTCCTAAAATATTAGATATACAAAAATAATACAATTTATATTTTTATTTTTATTTATTTTTATTTTTAGGCATTTAGCCTTAAAAATAAATGAATACCTTTTTACTGCATTTCAGACCAAATATGTTATATTGTCACCAAATCGATAATACCAATATTGTATGCCTCGAGTCTCAATTTGGTAAATTTTGCTTTCTTGTAGTCTAATAAAAAAAAAAAATTCTAAAACTGTTAAAGGGGTGAGTCGTGGCGGGGTTGAATGTGGGTTGGTGACGACGCGAAGGTCAGGGAAACAGCCAGATGATTGTTGCTGGTTTTATTGAAGCAGCGGGTACAGTTATAGGGTACAAGGTACAGGGTACTAAATAGGGTACAGCTTTTAGGGTACTGTTCCACGCAACTCCACTTCCCAGGAAGGACGGAGGCGGCGGATGCAGTCCGTTAGGCAAAAAGGCTTAGTTCTCGGTTAAGAGCGTAGTGAGTTCCAAGTAGCCGTTCCCAGAAGGACGCGACCCCCAGATGCACACAAGCAACTATATCCTCGAAGTAGCTTACAAGTTCTTTTTTTTAAAAGAATAAATCTATAGAGATATTACTCTGCTACTTATGTTGCGAAACAAATTTGTTTCGCAACATAATTTGCGTTAAAATTATATAAACAAAACAAAAACATATTAGAAATACATCATAAGTGAAAATTTCAACTGTCTAACTATCACGGTTCTGATGAGATACAGCCTGGTGACAGACGGACAGACACACGGACAGCGGAGTCTTAGTAATAGGGTTCCCGTTTTACCCTTTGGGTACGGAACCCTAAAAATAGAAAAATATAAAATACCATTTCAATATTCTCCTAAAGCAAAGTTTTTCCAAGTTTTTGACCGGCAAAGTTCTAACCAAGAATGAACCTGCCTCCCGTTCAAGTACGTCTAAGTTTACAAAAGGGCTGCTTGCATTGTTCTAGCTCAAAGAGCCGTGCCCAGCTGATACTCGTAAATGAAATAGTTTGCATTTTAATAAACTATGCAGTGTGCTTATCAAGTTCCTACGGGCGAACACAGAAAAAAAGAACTTAATTACTTCATAATTAACAAATTGGTGAACTCAAGTTTAGGTCCTGTATTATATTTTTGTTCATTTTATTTTTATTTTTAAGTGCTAATTGCTGCGCTGAATTAAATAATTATAAAATATAGTGAAAAAAAAATGCACGAGCCTCACAATAGTCGCATATGATGTGTAACATTTGACATCTCACCTTAGTAATAAGCAATTTTAACATTATATGCTCAAAAAAATGGGTCAGGTGTTACATCATTGTATAACTATAAAATAAATGCAGTAAATACTCATTAGGAGACATTTGACATATCAAAATGACCTTTGATAGTCAAATGACACAATATATCTGTTCGGAAACGACTGTATGGCCATAACCCAGGGATTCCATTGTCATAAAAATTGAATTGAAACTGTCACATCACTAGACAACGGTCACTTCCTTGTTCGGGGACGTATCGTGTTGGAATTGCGTTAATGGCGTCGCCGTGTTTTTGCTAATTGCTACCAAAAGAGCAATTTTGATTTCGTTGTTAGTACATAGTTGTACGATTTTGTAAAGTCTTGGCGAAGACTAGGTGGGCTAAGAGTGCTTCTAGTCATCTCGTCCGCCCTTAGTTGAACCGCGTGTTTGTGCGCGCGTGTTGTTCCAGGTATGTTAGGTTACATTTATTTTGTGCGGTGCAAAATCACTGCTGAATCAAGGTTTGGACGACGATTATCGTCCGCTGTGGGCTGATTGGAAGCTCCAATCGAACCCAGCGGGGTCGATAACCCCGGATGCAGGTTGGCACGTGACCCTTGAATTCCTTCCCTTCCTTGCCCCATCGCCCATTATATACCTTTGCCAACTCAGCGCGAACGTTAGGAGTACACCAGGTAAGCTAACACTTTCTTCTTTTAACTTTAGGCGTTCTGTCCCTTTAGCCACTCGGAGGAGTGGCCAGCTAGGGAACCAGCATCAGAGTCCACTCGGTGGATCGCTTGAGTGGACGGGTATTCCATCGAAAAGCTGGCTTTCGTGCTATGGGCCCCACAAAGGCCAGGTGGTGGTCTACTTAACAATATCACATATAATAATAATATGTTATGTTCATAATATCGATTTTATTATCGACTTCCTGTTACACTGTTACACATACTTCCGTCCCATTTCACGAACTTTCATTTCACTCCCACAAATTGCTTATCTACATCGCTTTCTATAGAGCGAGCGGAAAGATGTAACACATCAAAATTAAATGCCTACCCGACTCAGCCAGGAATCGAACCTGGGTCTTCCGCAATCCGGGCGGCTGCACTGACTATTATGCTACCGGGAAGGCTGACGTAAGCACTGAATTTTTTCATTACTTTGATTTTGACTACTTTTTAGCGGCATCTATCCAACGGTTATAGCAACCGATTGGCTATGCAGATTCATCTTTACAGGTGAAATACCACAAATTTGATAACACAACGCTATATCATTATTTTAATTTTTTGAAGTTATTTTTTTTAAGAGCTAATTGCTGCACTAAATCAATTAAATAATTATAAAATATAGTGAAAAAATTAAATGCCCACCCGGCCCAGCCAGGAATCGAACCTGGGTCAAACAAAATTTACAGATTTGATGTTTTAATTTTCGAAGAATCTTCTTCATTTTGGAAGAATGAGGTCGGGGAAAATCGCCACTAACCCTTTGATTGTAGGCCAATGTGGTCGGTTATGACCAAAACTTTCGGGGAAGTTTATAAGTTCAATGATTATGACAATAAATACAGTCCAAGATACCATTTCGGGTGTTTTCATCGTAAATATTATCAAGCAACTTTACGAGAACAGTAAACACAAAATGATATAGGCTATCTTAGCCTCATCAAATCCAAACTTATCTAATATGAGAAATAAAAAAACGAATTTGCTTGTTGTCGAGAACACAAGTAGATCGAAATTACTTTGACAAATCTATTCTGTGGCTATGAAGGCTTAATTGGAATTTGTCTCAACCGCGCCTTTTAAAAAGGTATTCTTTTTTTGTAAAAAAGTTTTACAACCTTTCCAATTTTTTATGCGACTCAAAGGGCCCAAAGAGAGCCTAGTTAACTTTGTTTTTTTTTAATTTCGTCGCCTCGGTGACCAAGTTGAGAAGCGAGTCCCGGTTTCAATTCCCAGGTCGGGCAAAGTGTGTTACGAATTTTTCGATGCTTAGCTCGGGTTTGTGATCACCAACCCGCATTTGGCAAGCGTGGTGTTAAGCCATTGCCCATCAATTGTAGTGATTACTTGATTTCAATGATGGAGGCCTTTGTTAAGCAGTGGGACAGTATATAGGCTGGTGCATGCTTACTTTATGTACACAATTACATTTCACCAAAACTTAAATTTAGTTATTTTAACTGTCTTGTAAAGAGAAGGAGGTACATTATAAAATAATTATTTTTAATGTATGTTTTGCGTTTAATAATATTATAATATACATTTTCTTCAATTAAATTCTATATTTAGGTGGAGAAAAGTATTTTCTTCTCTCAACGTAATTCTAACACCCACTGTGACAGGTATAGCCCTATGTTGTTTAAAGGGCGTTATATAAAACAATATATGTCAGAAGAATATATATCCTGCTCCTGGAATTTTTTCAACATTCGTGTTTTAGTAATTTTTTTTAAAAATTTCTTTCGCAACAAAATTTGCGTTAAAATTATATAAACAAAACAAAAAACATTTTATAAATAGCTTGCCTACTTCTTAACTGATCTTTAGTATTTGTAAAAATATTATGATCAAATGTTTAATGACGGTAGTTTGTTGACATTGAATTGGCGCCTTTGGCTTTCAAAGTAAAAAAGTAAATAGTGTTGAACAATTTCGGCAGGTTGGTTAGAACCATGATAGCACAATTGGAAAAGCACCTGACCCGGTATGTCAGAAGGGTGCAGGTTCAAATCCTGCTCGTGGAAATGTTTTCAACATTCGTGTTTTCTTTATTAATTCTTTAATCGCGTCACCCAAACACGTTCAAGTACAATACAAGTACAAACACAATGCAAGTGTATAAATACAATACCTCCTTTTACAACCCCGTAGTAAGAATGTGCCATATACAATGATGTGATTGAATGAACTCCAGTTTCTCCCAGAAGTCTTTATCAGATATCTTTATCTCAGGGGTATCCTCGACTCCTGCAGATAGTTTTGTTCTCAAGTTGGCATACGATCAAGGCCTTAAAATTAACTCTGCTGGTTTATTTTTGTTTCTATATTTGTTTATTTTTGATTAATTTTATTGCTTTTAATTACTATTCTAATTTATTGTTTTGAGTGACTGTTTTGATTATTAATTAAGTATTTAATAATTTTAATTGATTATTTTAGGTATTTGTTTTATTGCATTGTTTTAATTGATTAATTTAGGTAATTATTTTGAATGTCAGTTTATTTTATTTTATTATTTTAATTGATTTTTTATGTTTTATTTTTTATAATTGCTTTTTAAAATTGTTATATTTTAAAGTAGCTTAATATGGTAGTGCTCGATCCATGCTTTATATGCAATTTATGGATGCAGTTTAGTCTTACTATACCTATTGTTAAATTCTCATGGCTGTGCATTCAATTACACATAATTGACTGTAATCTGTCTGCGTACCTAATTCAAATAAATAAATAAATTTACGAAAACACCTCTAAAAATCATTAATGAAATAACCTTATCTAAGTATATGTTTCGAAATCACTCAAATATATTGATAACATCATCATTCTTAATTTGATTGGTGCATATTTTGATAACTGAAACCAATAACTTTTTAAAAATATTTTTTAGATTTCTGTTAATTTGCGGTCTCAATTGTCGCAGGCGCAACTTGTCTTCGACCTTTATGATAGCGCCCTTAAGTTTCTTCTTTTTTTAACATTCACAAATCGAGGTGTCTTAATGACATTACGTGCCTTCCGAAGCACGAAGGAGCTCGAGATGATACATTTTTGGTCACCCATCCGATGACCGGCCTTATCTTATAACTACCACAAAAAAGCAACAATAAAAGGGGGTGTGCCCATTTTAATAAACACAAAGAGAACTCCCGCGAGTTTAATGAATTCGTTGACCAAGACATTTGTATGAAGCGTCAAAGGGGGGCATTGAGGGGTGAAATATCACTTTAAGTGAGGTAGTTAGCCCCTTTATCGGGGTTCGGTTACTATGCGAGAGTCGCCTTTCATAGTCTTGGTTGATTCAACATGAAGTCAAATCCTACTAATATTATAAACGCGAAAGTTTGTAAGTATTGATGGATGTTCGTTACTCTTTCACGTAAAAACTACAAAATGAATTTTAATGAAACTTTCCTCATATACGACCATGACCTAGACCAGCATATAGGATACTTTCTTTTTTTACTGTAGTCTTCGCGAACGAAGTCGCGGGCAACAACTAGTTATAAATAAGGTGACTGCTGAAGATAAGCTTCATACAAACTCGCTCGAGCAACGCAAACTTAGACAACCTCTCACATACATTCTGGGTCCTCTTTATTTTGTGGTCAAATGTACGAACAAAGTCTACTAAAGTCATTATCCCGTCTCCTACAGACATGCCCGTCTGTTACTTAAGATAGTAATTTTGTATGCATGTAGTGATGAGATGAAGAATTTATTTATAATTAAGGCGTTACACTTTTTTTGTGAATGGCAATTGATGTGTTTTTTAGCATGTATTGTGTTATTGCTATGTTGGCTATCGATTAAATAAACAAAATAAATTATTATATAGTTACTATTTGGCTTATTAAGTAGGTAGACAGTGTTGAATTGTTGCTGAACCTTTAAGTTCACTTTTTTATTGTCGTTACATTCGCTAAAATATGGTTGAGCGAAGCGATGGCTGATTCATATGTCATACTCGTGAACGGGTGCCGCCTGTGGAGGCTGGTCTGCTCTTGCATACTTATCTTATTTTTAGTATTATTCACTATAGTTTGACTTTGTTTTTTTTAAACAGTTTTTGACTTTTATTAGAGTACTGTAGTGGTACTGTATGACATTGTGGAAATTGAAACTTTTACCTGATGTAAATTTGTTAACTTAGATTTTTTATTTTGTTTTTTTTTTTACATGTTCTATATTTTTTTGTGTTTATTTGTGATGGAAAGTGTCCTGCTATGATAGGGCTTTTTCCAATATTTTTGACGCTGTAAGGGAGAAAAGAGCTGGACACTTGCTGAGTTTATTGCCGGTTCTTCTCAGTACAAGATCCCGCCCAGAGTAGACTTACGAACCGATGGCATAGTGACATTCACAAGAGCTACTTGTAGCCTAAACTGAATAAATGATTTTGATTTTGAATTTGAATTTGAATTTATAACCTACGGGTAAGCACTTGTCCCTCATCTCACGTGATGTTAAGTGACGATACACTGGCCCACCTGTTCACCAGTAGGTTAAGATAATATAGATGAGGTTAAGTGATGATGATGATGATGTGTAAAATTTCCGGTTTTATGGGTAAAGGGTTAAAGGGTTAAAGGGCTATGCGTTGACGAGTCAGTCAGTGAGTGATACAAGACTTTTCGTTTTCTTTCTGATAGTAAGACTAGCAGGTTTATTTTATTATTCAACAAAAGGGAACGTGTCCTATCTCACCTGTCCCTAATTCTTTAACATATTCAAAATGAAAAGTTTTCCTGTTTATTCTACTTGTCATTGTTACGTGTAAATTTCAAGAAAAAGGTATAGCAAGTTTTGGTGTAATGTAAACGAAATTTGGCCGCGTATCGGCAAACGTAATGTAGGACACCCACAGACTAGTTGGAGCGACGATCTCCGCAAGGTGGCTGGCAAGAGCTGGATGAGAGTAGCCGCGGATCGTGCTCAGTGGCGTGCACAAGGAGAGGCCTATGTCCAGCAGTGGACTAGTATAGGCGGATAATGACAAGGAGGATAATAAGATGATGATGTAGTCTCTTTGGTCTACTATAATGATCCTATAGTAGTGTTGTATCTTACTGCCAAATTAAAAACTTTCAGACCACCTTTGATTGAACAACACAAGAGGATAAAATGTAGGTGTGCAATACCAAATCCAATACTTGAAGTCACTCGAGTTACATTGACATGATATAATATGAATAAATATACTCAGCTGATCCTCCTTGAACCGTCTGAGAATGGAATTTGAATTTATAAAAATAATGTTCGAGAAAGTAATATTCCTTGTATTACATCATGAGCGCAAACAGATCGGAGTACCGATTTAAGAAAAAACGAAAACTTGAATAAATCCATGTAGGTAGGTCCAAGATCGAGAGGCAGACCCAAGACAAGATGGAGGGATGTAGTGCAAAGGGTCATGAGGGACTGCCAGGTAACCGAACACGATGTCGAGGATACAGCGAAGCGAAGGAAAAAGATTTTTTTTAAATGTTAAAAGGAGGCAAACGAGCAGGCACCCGCCTGATGGAAAGTAATCACCCAAAAAACTAAAGTAATCGCAGATGCGTTGCCGGCCTTGAGGAAGGAGTTGGATCTTAAGGAGGAAGTAGGAATTGGGAGGGGGTGAGACATGGGCCTCCGGTACTTTCAGTCACCGGACGAAACACAACAGAAACGAGTGCCATTGTTTCACGCCGATATTCTGTGATAGGGTGATACTACGCCGGGCTGTGACACTGGCAATTTTTTTTATCTCTACCAAACCAAGTACACAAACATGTACCCCCCATATCCCCCCCCCCTCCTGGGAAACGAACCCGAGATCTCTGGGTTTAAGCCGGTGGTGGTCTAACCAGCAGACCACAAAGGCGGTCAAACTATTAAAATTTAAATTTATCTTAATATTGTAGTAGACAAAGAACTGATATTTTAATACTGTATTGAAACATTTTGTCTTCTTCTAAAATGGAATGGAACACCCCCACGACCCGGTCGTCCCAAGCCGAGGTCCTTAGGAGGCCTTTAGGAGCGCCCTCGGGTTGTTCCGCTCCCGATCCGATCCGAACCTTTCGGAGAAGGTGATTTTGGTGATGATACACCGTATTTATTTTGCACATTGTCATATTAATGTCGATTTCTCCTTACTAATATATCTCGTAAACAGTCATGCATGAGTACAAGGATACAAAACCCTTGTTATGAAATAAAGGACCCACAGAAGGAAAGCTTCATACAAACGCGATCGACCAACGCACTCAGACAACCTCTCACGGACACTAAACCTAGTAACAGGCGGCACTCGGCAGGCTTGTTACCGAAAAAAAGCAACTAGTTGTTAATTGTACAATTGCTACGCGACTGCTCCAGTTGCGGTTCATAAATTGGTAAATCGCTCAATGCATGTAAACTATTACATACATTTTAATCGCAAAATGCACTAAGCGAGCGATCATTGAGCGATTTGTGTTCACAATACCAATTTCTCAACCGCAACTTTTTTTCATTTATTTTTTATACTTAGCTCGACAAATGACTCCATCCCACCTGATGTTAAGTGGAAATGGAGTCCAGACGCAAGGACAACTGGTGCAGCGTGAAAACAACGCAGCAACAGTCACCTTCACCCTGCCGGCCCACAACTAGAACAGTCGCGATACAATTGTATAATTACAACTGGTATATTTTTTCGGTAATAAGCATTTTTTTTTGAGAGGGTTTGCTGATTGTTTTTGACGGCATTTTCGGAGGTTTTCTAGAGGGAACGGCATCACGCACTAGTGCGTGTCCCTGTGCCCTACTAGACTCTACGAAGGGTTCGGATCGGATCGGATCGGGTAGGTAGCCTGCCGACCGTTCGCGCTGTTCCGTGATCCGTGTCTGTGAGAGGGTCTGTGTGCGTTGCTCGAGCGCGGTATAAATAAGCTTACCTTCTGTGGGTCTTCTTATTTTGTGTCCCTGTTGTTTTTGTACGGTGGATAGTATTAACAACTCCCTACTGATTATCGAGCCCGCCGGAGATGGGACATTGAGATAGTGGCTAGTAACCGGTATTTTTTAAGGTAAAATACCGGTACTCATTGAAGAATCGGTATCCAGAAACCGAAAAAGAAAATACAGGTATTTACCAATATGATACCAGTATTTTCGGTACCGGTTGCAAGCCTTGCTCACACAGACTCCTTGCACGGTCACGGATTTCAGAACAGCTCGAGACAGTCCGAGCGCATCTGTTGCGAGATTCCGAGCTGCGTTCGGATAGCGCGTTCCTGTGTTACGCGTAGTCGGGACACGGTGCCCACGCGCACATTGGATACGCGTACAGTTGTTGTATGGACCGCCGCGAACCTGAACGCGAGGTCAATCGACCCACAGCGCTACGCTACGCGAGCCCTGCCAGTCATATTTTTATTATTAAAACTCGATAAACACGCGTGTCTATCCATTTTGCCGTCCAATTAAATTGTACCCGAGCGTGCGCGTCCCCTTTGACGCGCGAGCAAAATCCGACTGACGGCGGCTCGCCCGCGAGCTAGCTTGCGCGGCACGCGTTCCCCAAGAGTGTACGCGTGGCTGCAAGTATGGACATGGCGTTCCACGACACGCGTAACCGTCTACGCGTACCAATGTACGCGCTATCCGTACGCAGCTTCAGAGGTTGTCTGTGTGTGCGTTGCTCGAGCGCGTCTGTATGAAGCTCACCTTTTGCAGTATATTTATTTTGTGCTTAAGCGGAACCCTGAAACGCGACTGTGAATTAATTACGAGTCAAATCACGCGAGACACGATCCTGTTATTGTTAATTAAATTGTATTTAGGAATTATGCTCCATTAATTAAGTGCGTGATCGTTTCAAATGGCTGGCTAAATGATTAAATTAACTTTTATGTGACAAGTTTCGTTTTTACGCTTTTTTTACGGTTGTTGTAATGTTTTGTAGCGATTGTGAGGAAATATAAATTAACTAATTGTTATGGACTATTTGTTTGACACGTTTTTGTTGCTTTAAAAAAATATATATATTTAGTGAGTTAGAGTTAGATAACATCTTATAAAATTTTATACAGTTAAGTTATTGCAATTAAAAATTTAAAACTGCATAAATACTGTCAACAAGTAGTAAAAGAACACTGTTAACAGTCCATTATAAAATAACACAAAAATTGTCAATCAAGTTCAGAAAAATCTTAACACTCACCTGGAAATATAAAACGATCCGGCACATCGCCGTCCCAAAGAACCATGTCTCCGTCACGTCCCACAACACAGTCGGCGGCAGACATATCAAAATAACCATGAAGTCTGCCACCGCCAAGTTCACTATGAAATAGTTCGTCACTGTCCTCATGCTGTGATTCCTGTACACCGCTATACACACCAAAGCGTTCCCAATAAGCCCAATCACAAACACAATAGCGTGTGTCGCTATCAACACCCATTCGTAAGGATGCGGAAATATGTATTCGTTCAGCATATCCATATATTCTTCTTTCGTCATGTTACAGAACTCTGGATCACCAACACATGGCTCTTCTGTATAATTGAACATATCATATACTTCTGTCGTCTCTTCTTTATCGTACATTCTACCGAAATGTACATCTGTATTGTTATCAAAAACTCTGTCATTCTTAGTGGTGTTTAATAACAAATATTCTGTTTCATCGTCTATATTATCTTTTGTTATGTTTGATATCGTTAAAACGTTGTTATCAAATAAATCTTTTAAATCAAGTATGCTATCTAAATTGTCATTTACATTGAAGTCTGGATATTTTCTCTTACTTCTAACTACGTTGCTACATAGACACAGGTTCCATAGAAGAATCATGACGATCATCTTCGTTAGGAATTGTGGTATACCCATCTTCTATTCTTTGGTCTATGTGAGCATCATCTAAACTGTTGTGTTTTCTCCTTATCTCTGTATGTGAATCATTCTTGGTGTATCTACATCGAGAAGGTTTTCTGTCCTCCCATCGGATATCTCGACATCTGAAATAGAAAAACATATGTTAGAATGCTACTTATTAAAACAAAGTTCGGGAAATCATAGCATATATTTTTGCATTTTCTGTTTTGATGTAAAATAGCATCACCTATTTTTTACTGGCTTATACTGAGTTTTACTCATTAAACGATTGAATACAACACAGTGAGAACCAGTGCGGATTGGTGGTTGTTAACGACTACGACTTAGACCGGAACAACCTGCTTTCGTGCCTGCCAAAGCAACGAGGAGCTCGAGATGACAAATTCTTTGTTACACATCCGATGACCAGCTTTTGCGAAAGTTGTATAACTTTTAATAAGAATAAACAAAAAATAAAACCTTATCCGGTATTTTGAGGGGTGGTGTTAAACAAAGGTTTCCCAAGCAAGATGTAAGTGATCAAACATCCACAGAGAGTTTCAAGAGGGGACACCATCACGCAAGCGTGTCTCCTACTAGAATCCTTGAGGCTTTTTCCAACAGTTCCATGTTAATTGCCACTGGTCATTTTCAGCGTCTCCGAACTTTTTTGGGGGCGGAGAGAAACTTAAAGGATTCCTCAAACCGAGTGAAACGAAACATCGTCAGAGGTTTTTAGAGGGAATGGCATCACGCACAAGTGCGTGTCCCCGTTCCCTACTAGATTTTCCAAGGGTTCGGATCGGATCGGGATTCCCCGAGGCGGTCTCTGAATCGAGGATGGTTCACCATCACATTGTAACCTGATCCGATCCGAACCCTTCAGAGAATATAGTAGGGCACGGGGGCACGAACTAACTAGTAAGTGATGCCGTTCCCTCTAGAAAACCTCCGCAGGTGATTCGTTACACACGGCTTGAGGAACCCTTTAAATTTCTCGCCGTCCCCAAACAAGCCCGGTGAAGCTGAAAATGCCGTCTGAGGAAATCAGCAAGCTCTCCAAAAAAAAAAAATTACGTTGGTAACGCATGCCAATGAGATGTTTGGCGTATCGGACTGCGCAGATTCAAATTCAAATAAGCACTTGAACGTCGTTTGGATCTCGTCAATCAAATTGTCAATATCATTGACACCAATACCGTCCTGGTTGTGATTTGATTATTTACATTCCAAACATTGTCTATACGTTAACCCGCTTTGCATATTAAGTTACGACAGTAATTATTCTGTGGTACAACAAATAATTGTTTTAATATATAGTAATGCGAGGGGATGACAAACTCATTTTAGTTTCTTTAATTTATTTGTTACGGGTGTTTGGCCTCCATCTCACCTGATGGTAAGTGATGATAAGGCCGAAGGTAGAAACGCACTACACCTGTAATCCTCAACTACTGAGGCACTGGCTATCTTATCTATAATTATTATGAATAAAATAAAATAAAATAGATACATTTTTTTTTATAATTCACTGTGTACATATAAGATCTTATTAGTATTTTTGGACACAACAGTGTGCCCATTTCGGACATACAATATAAGACATTTGCTAGCTAGACATGAATCATTATTACAGAAAAAGTTAATATATATTCTAGGCTAATCAGTTATCCTTAGCGAACGCAACATACTTCAAACCATTACATAATATATTTTAATAATTTATTGCATATTACATTCTACTAATATTATAAACGCGAAAGTTTGTAAGTATGGATGGATGTTTGTTACTCTTTCACATAAAAAGTACTGAATGGTTTTAATGAAACTTTCCTCATATACAGACCATGACCCAGACCAGCATATAGGACACTTTTTTTAAACTTTTTTTTACGGTAGTCTTCGCGAACAAAGTCGCGAGCAACAACTAGTTACAATATAATAATAGGTTGAATATTTATTAAGGTATTCATGTTGCCTGCAAGGGCACAGCAACAGCATCAGAGGGCTAATTAAAAAATGTACTTACCTACTTATCTAGTTATAATTATTATACAATTTTATATAAAGTGAATTCATAGTAATTTAATTTTTTTAAAATTAAATTAATTATTATTCTCTGTTTTATATAAAGGTTACTTATTAACATTTAACCATTTAAACAATTTAATGGAACAAATAAAAAAGAAAAGAAATATATAATGCTTTAATTATTTTATTTAACTTATTAACAATGTGCAACTATAGTCGAACGCTGTATTAGTTATTTTTTCAGTAATTTTAAATACTTGAATCTTATTAATCATAATGTCGTTGCGCGTATTCCCAATTTACGTGTTATCTCAATATATATTCATCAAGAAAGTGTTATCCTATTTATGACACAAAAACATACATACAGACAGCGAATTTAAAATATCCCGCAGATGTAATCAAAATTCAAATTGAAGTCTCATTTCGTTACCTTTCACATTGCCATGTTTGTTAAAAACACAAAAGGCTGATTGCAACATCATCTATGCTAACAAACCCGAAAATAAACGTGTTATGAGTTTGATGCTTGTGCTCTTTTAGTATGTGTTAATTTTCTACTGGTAAGCTGGAGGAGTTCGGTGGCCCAGGATGTGAATGCTTAATTTAAACAACTTTGATTGGGTGACCAAAAACTTATATTATCTCGAGCTGCACCATTCTTCGGAACGCATGTAAAGCCGTTGGTCCCGGCTGCATGTTGCAGTGGCTAACAACCACCGCACCACCTGGGCACGCTTGCTGGTTTATGTCCCGTTCTCCCTGTGGGACGCCACAGCCTACATTGGTGACACTATATGAGCCGGTGTTGATAAAGCAGTTAGTTGGCCTTCATCTATCACGGTGTTAAGTGACATTAAAGACGCAGGAAGCGCACTTCGGCAGGAATTCTCACATTTGAGATCAGGACTCCCCAAAAAAAAATTACCACATGAGGAGATTAGGCCACAACCCATCACGCTATTGCTGCAACTGTGCCAAAACTTTAAGAAATTCTGATTATAAAATTTTTTAACGAGTACATTTACGAGTAATTTTTATACAGTCTAGACTGTCCGAGTCTCTACGTATCTGGGTGGGAACTAAACTAATTGTAATCAGTCGTTCTCAAAAAATCCAGATGAATTGCCCCCAAAACAAACAAATTTAAAAGACAAAAACTAATAACAATCATGACAAAACAAAAGACGAACGCATAAGAAGCACAAAAGATGAATAGCAAAAAAGGCAAACGGACGCGAATCATAAAGTTGGGGCGAGACAAACAACGAATGAACAGTACGCAATGGATTACGGCCAGTTTGTATGCTAATAGCCTAATTTCAAACAATACGATGGCGACAAGGCGGTGGTACAATCTATAAACTTTTTAGTGGTTTTAAGATTTTATTTCACTACGGGAGAGTGATTGACCTTATTGTCGGTAATAGACGGTAACGCGGAAGCAGTGTTTTTTTTAAAATATCTTTCGAGTGAGCGCGGTGCCTTCATCTCCCCTGATGTTAAGTGATGATAAGGCCAATGGTGGAAGCGTACTACACTCGAGTTCCTCAACTACTGAGGCACTGCATGGCTATCTTATCTCTAACCGCCGTGTCAGCCGTTTATTCGTATATGGACAGTCACTAGCGCGTGATGCCATTCTATCTAGAAAGCCTCTGACGGTGTTTCGATCACCCAGCTTGCGGAATCTTATATGTTTCTTGCTGCCCCAATAAAGTCCTCTGAGACAACAGCAAACCCTCTCCAAATAAAGAAGCTGTTTGACAAAGCCTTTACAAGCGCTACGGCCTTTTAATGTTATGTACTTAAGACTAAAGCACTGCCAAGTTCCAATATTGAAGATATTAGTAGGTAGGTATGTAATTATCTGTTGGCTTTGTGCCAAACCGAACCGTTGATGTCCCTCAATAGTTGAACTATACGTCGTCGGTGGCATCCAACGCAGCGTCTACACGTAATGGCATTTGAATTATGCAAACACGTTCAGCATTGGATTGTTTCCAGGCGGTGGAGTTGTTTGAATTATCCCCATTATTGATAGTTTTTGCTGCTGTGGAAGTTCTTTGCCTTTTTTTATCGTGGAAAGTTAGGCAAATGGCATTAACGGGTGTAAGGCACTGGCTATCTTATCTCTAGCTGCCGGAACACAACATTGCTAAAAACATTGATGTTATGGTTTATTTAGAAAAGACGGTGGTAGTTATTCAGGTGGACAAACAAGCCCTATTACCAACCAATCCAAGTATACAAACATGTAAGATGCGAATCAAACCCAGGACCTCTGGATCTGAGGTCAGAATAATAGGTTTTTGTATATAGATTTTTGTAATAACAACATCTTACATCACGTCGTTGTATTATGAATGATAAAGGCAACGACATCAAGACAGACTTGGCAGTACGACACACACCCGCGTCCGCGTCAGAGGTCTAAAAATTGATGATCTCTTAAAGTGATACCTATTATTGTAATATATTTTATGCTTTTTTATTTTTATAAAAATAAATTTTGCATTCTAGTTTCTGGTAAAAAGTGTGATCAAATTACCTGTGCATCAACTTCTGTACCTACAACTTTTTATGCTAATAAAATGACTTGAATTGATTATATTATACACGCGTAGCTTCTTGTTTATACACAACACCAAATAACGCTGCAGTTAAATCAGTATTTATCATGGAGTTCATGATAAACCACCCGATGGGTTATGAGGGAAGGAGACGCCGCTATGAAGAGAAAGAGGAGTAGAAACTCTTGCCTTCTCATTTTTAACGGACGTGCGTCCACCAAGTCTTTGCGATAGGACGTCCTCGCAGAATATCCTCACTGCTTCCCAGGATGTATTATTGTCCAGAATAGCCCGAACCATGCTGGGTAATGAGAGATCCTTAACTTGTTTGTCTTTTCACATGTTACCAGTAAGGTCAGCCAGGAGATTTTTACTGCAATCTAATACATATTAATAATATAATAAATCATTTATTTCAGGCAACACACAATGTACAAGATGGTAAATACACAAAGGGGCCCATATAATAAATACCTTACAGACTAACATACAGTATAAAACAATTTTTGTTAGTAGATATATAACTTAGGTATAACTATGTTAGTATATTAAGCACTAGCTTGTGCTGTTCCGGTGGTGCTGACGGGTAACCTTCCGCGGAAACGCCGGTACACCACGCCCTTCGGCCAGAAGTCTTCCCTCATAAAGGTGTCGACCAGCTTGGTTGTCGGGATTCGCGCCACAAATGCCTTAAAGCTGACATTAGCATCATTATCATTATTAACAGCATTAGCAGTCATGACCAACACCATATGAGACTTCAGGGGAAAAACTGTTTGCTCACTTATCCGGGAATTCATGTCAAGGGTAGGACAGTTAATTGACACTAATTTAGTAACAAATAGGTAAGTATCTCTTTTAAATAAAACAGCTTTTACGGATCTGCTCGCTTTTATTTTGTTACACATTGCTTAGGATTATTTTATCCCACGTTTCGAACCCTTCGCACGGTCCGTAGTCTCAGGTGGTCACAGATATTTCTTTGTATAAAAAGCAATGTGTGCGCGTTCAACGAATGTTTTGCTTTTTTTCCTTTTTTTACCAAAGCAACGTTCGCCAGCGAAAGTACACACGCTTGCACATCAGACTACTATAACTTGTCAAATTTCCTCAATAGACTTTGAACTTTATGTTTATGGCATATGGTTGAACATTTATTGAAGAGATTTGACAGTTTTGGATAGGTTGATCTGCAGGCGTCTGTACATCCGGATTTCAGATCTGTAGCTGGTTCGGATTTCAGTCCGAGCCAGCCAAGTTACATTTTTAAAAGGTACGAATGCGAACTCTTTCGTAACATTTAATGCTCGTTTCAGTGACGTTTTTAATGAGAGTTTTCTTGGCGGGAAAGTATTTTAGTATATATTTTTATCTTTGTATGTTTTGCACAAAAGAGCCCGATGGGTCGAAGTGTTGCTGCGACTTGCGAGAGGGAAACCTCAGCAGGCCCCACTAAGATAATTTCTTCGTATCTTAGTATTTTCTTAGTCTTTTATAATTTGTTATTGTGCAAAGAGAAAAAAAGTTATTATTTATTATATGTAAGACATAACAATAATGTTCTTATGACACTTGCTAAACGTGCACCGCACCAAGCAAGCAAAGAATAAGAAAAGATTTTTTTATTTGTTTTTGTTTTCTATTTGTTTTATTTCGTCGGGTGTTTATAATAATGGTCGAAAACTTTGCTGGTTGAAAGAATAAAAATAAAATATCAGAATAAATAAATAAATTACCCTCTCAAATAGTCCGCGTTCGCAAATTCATAAATCTTTATTGACTCAAAAAGATTGGGGGTATATCATCGTTCATAAATCATTCATTATTTATCACGCATTAATAAATATCACTTATCATTATGTATCACCATTAATCACGAGAAATAACTGAAGACGTATCTGAAGTAGTATGGGCTGTATCCGTGTGCCTTTCAAAAATTTTAAAATGTCTTGTTTAGCTGATTCTTTTTTAGTCTATTAAAACAAGTAAAGGTGCTGTAAGCATAACTGCAACGTAAGTGATAAAAATAATTAACAGTTTTCAAGTTACTTATTAATTAAGGGTGTTATTTAAACGGTTAGCAAAGTATTCGTATTTTTGTTAGCAAAAAAATGCTAGTTGGGCAGCAACTTACGGTCAGCAAATATTTCTAAATCAGTCTGCAACTTATATCATTCTGAACTGCAGTCTTATGCCGCTCCTCCTTTCCGTGACTGGCCCTAGCTACGCTAAAAAAAAATAACTAAACCTAACCAACAGTAACGATTTCTTATGCTGACCGATTGTATAATTCTGCTGACCAAATAATAATTTTGCTGACCAAATATTTATTTTGTAATACAAATAAATTATTTCCCATAACGACCTTAGTAAGTAAATAAAGAAATAGTCTAGTCACGGTAAACGCTAGTACATTCGTAAAAAGTGTTTAAATTCCCTGTGTAGTGTTAGTGTAGCGAAAACTCTAGAAAACATTTACGTTACAGGAAAATAGCTTTCAATTTGTTCTGGATTAAAACCTATTTTCCATCGGCACCTTTTATTATCAATAAAACAGTCTATAACAGCCAATAACATTAATTGAGGTAACTTGATCACTCCTTCGACGCTGATCGCTTAAATCGGTATTCCGATCTGTTTGCGCTCATGATGTAATAATACCTACAAGGAATATTACTTTCTCGAACATTATTTTTATAATTCAAATTCCATTCTCAGACGGTTCAAGGAGGATCAGCTGAGTATATTTATTCACATTATATCATGTCAATGTAACTCGAGTGACTTCGAGCATTGGATTTGGTATTGCACACCTACCTATTATCCTCTTGTTGTATGGAAGCTTTTAGCAGTAAGATATAACGATACGCTACAAACGTAGTTATATAACTATGATAGTTGACCAAAGAGACTAGATCATCATCTTGAAAGAAAGAAAGAACGAAAAAACATTTTGTTTTCTAAAGTTTACGCGTACACTACACATTGAAATGAAACAACTTTTACATATTTAGAAGGCCTGACAATGCCCTTCAGTAACTACCTTCTATTCTTTTATTTTAATAAAAGAATTAATTATTGACCATCTATGGCCTTTACATACGTCCCCACTGCTGGGTCACGAGTCATTCCTATGGATGGATAAAGAGAACAGGCCATAAACCTCCACGCTTGTCCAGTACGGTTTGGCGGTTAAACGACTGCTAATGCAGCCGGGACCAACGGCTTGACGTGCCCTCCGAACTCGAGTAGCTCGAAATTATTCCTACATTATTGGTCACCCATCCGATGACCGGCCTTAGCGAAAGTTGCTTAACCTTAACAATCGCAGACCGGGCGTGGCATAACCACTTTTTTTTTTTTGAGAGAGATTGCTGATTGCCGCTACGGCATTTTCAGCTTCACCGGGCTTTTTTGGGGGCGGCGAGGAACGTAAAGGATCCCTCAAGCCGTGTGAAACGAATCACCTTCAGAGGCTATCTAGAGGGAACGGCATCGCGCACTAGTGCGCGTCCCCGTGCCCTACTAGATTCTCCGAAGGGTTCGGATCGGATCGGAGCATAACCACTGCGCCATCGAGCTCCTTAGCTTCAGCTATTAATTTAGTCGTCTGCCCATTTAGTGACCTTTTACTGCGAAAGCTGCATAACTTGCAAGATCGTAAATCGAACGCGCAAGTCGTAACAATAATAAAAATAAATTGTGAAACCTGTAACTGGAGAGATAGAGGTTCAGGGGTTTACCATAGGCTCTGCTGCAATGTTATTGCAGTTGTGAAAACGAGACGCGTGTCAAGGAGAATTACCATTTTACTATGAGAGTTATGCTAATTTTGCGTAACTATGCGATCAATGAAATCAGTCCCATCTCTCACCCCTCCCCCCTCCCAATTCCTCCTTAAGATCCAATCTTAAGATCCAACTCCTTCCTCAAGGCCGGCAACGCATCTGCGATAACTTTGGTTTTGCGGGTGTCCATTGGCGGCGGTAATTACTTTCCATCAGGTGACCCGCCTGCTCGTTTGCCTCCTTTTAATACAAAAAAAGAAAAAAAAGTAGTAAGCAAATTGCTCTGGAGTATGAAGAATAATTTTCAGTTTAATTTAAAAAGGGAATTTGTAGCAATCTTTATTTTTAGCAGGTATTTTGAGGTTATGACAACCTTATTAATTGGTCAAGAATTATTAATTAAAAAATTATATAGGTAGTAAAGATATCATTCTTTCAATTATGAATTTATTGAAATATATTCATAAGTACTTATAATTACTTAACTAATGCATTTTTAAGAAATCAATAAATACAAGGACAATAGAATAACTTAATTGAAAATAGTAACAATAATATTATTGTCGGCAATCGATGTTATACTCGTAGCATCGATGTTTTTCTAGAAACAAGTAAATGTTGTCTATCAGACTACAGAATAAACTCTAATCTAGTCTATGATTATAATCACTTTATACCAATATTAAAAAGAGGAAAGTTTTGATTTTTTTTATACGTATCTCGATAAATGACTCTACTCCACCTGATGTTAAGTGGAAATGGAGTCCAGACGCAAGGACAATTGGTGCAGCGTGAAAACAACGCAGCATCAGTCACCCTCACCCTGCCGAATAAACAAAAAAACTACTGGACCGATTTAAAAAAATCCTTCACCATTGGAATGCTACATTAGCGCTGAGTAACATAGGCTATATAAAAAAGAAATGTCCACACGTGCGAAACCGGGACGGGCCGCTAGTTTATAATAATTTTGAAACCCCGCATTCTTTATTCTGAATGTTTTAATATATTTTTTTTATTATAATTTAGAATATTTTTTTTGATGCAAAATGCTTTAGAAGCATGGTACGAAAAAAATTGACTAGTTTTGGTCATTCTCCTTTACCAGCTTAGACCACACGAAACCGGTCCAAAAGCAGAGCATTCAGCCTAGATTATGCAAACGCACTCCGCGTTTGAATGTTTCGGCCATTGTCACGCCAGTTGGTCCATCACTTTACGGTTATTACGTCCTGGTACATGTGCAAACTCACTGAAAGAAGTGATTTTTTTCTTACAAATTAATATGCTTGGAAATTGGGTCAGTATTTGGACAACCTTCTTCGAGATTCGTTAAGTTGTTGCTGGTCAAATACACGCGAGCAGCGGCCGGCAAAGTTGGTATAAAACTCATAATTATCGATCATAATTTGTTTGTTTGTTTGTTTGGTTCTGGCTGAATTAATTAGTTAATACGAAATCTTTTAATTGGTGTCGTTGCATTTAAAAATGGAACGAAAAATGTATGTATGCAACTAATAAGTTTTTATTAGTCGTCTACGTCACAGAATTTCTCGTAAATAATTTTGTAACTAACAGAAATCAACCTCAAGTATCCACCCATTAGCTTTTACAACCAATACGATGATAGGGTAGTTGGAGCAGTATTAAATTCAAATTCATTTATTTCTTAGAAAATGATAAGCAAGATCTTAAACACAAACATAAACGCCTCATATTCTACCGTTCTCAAACAATGTAGAATTGTATAAAATAAAATAAAATATAATATAAACATTATTAAGTAATCATTATGAATGACAATCAAAAACAGAAAAAAACCGAACAAGTGCGCCCACCGAGGGTTCCGTACAAATTTATGGGTACATATTTTATAGTTCAGGAATCGAGTCTCGAACTTTTCCCGACTGTTAGGTACTATATACATCAAAATTATTAGGTACCTATACGTATAAAAGAGGTAAAAGGTATTTCTTTTTTCATTCCTCGTCATAAATCAAAAACTATAAATCATAAAAATAATAAAAAATCTGTTTAAGCTTGTGCTAATGCAGTCCTTTCATACGATACCCCACATGACACGGTTAACTTACTTCAAAATTTTGACCCCCGTTCCTCGCATGTTTTTTTTTGTGATTTAATAAAATATGTATAGTTTTCTTAGACTTTTCCCTGTATTTGTAGTATAGTACATATATATGTATAGTATATAGTAGTAGTATATTACTTGCCAAACTTCATACTTCTAGGTCAACGGCAAGTACCCTATGATTTTGATTCCCTTAAGAGTGTCGAAATACACGTTTTTTGGACATAAACGGCCGTATCTTTTTTTTTCGTTAACTTAGAAGTTTAATTTTTTTACAGCTTCAAGGGACCGCAGACTTGAGTATATGGTTTTAATTTCAACTCGATACCTCCACGCGTTCCCGAGATAAAGGGTCTTGACAGACAGACAGACGGACAACAAAGTGTTCCGTTCTTTACGCAGGGAAGAGACGCTCAAAATACTTTGGTTGGACACTTACCCGGTGCAGTACAGGACCCAGTAATGGACATGTTTTTCCTTTAATAAATAAAACAGGGGTCAGCAGCAGATTTTTTACTTCAGCAACAAATCCAGTAAAATTTTTAATTAAATTCTTTATTTATTTTTTGGCATGTCGAAAACTGGGCCACTGTGTCGAACTCTGGTGACACTACTATATCAGTACCTACTCAAAATACCCGCGCAAATACTGCGGCTGGACTTCTTGGCGGGAAAGTGAAGAGTCATGTCTGGGTTTTGTTTTATTTTATAAAATTTTTGTTATGTCGAATATGAACGTGAAATAATGGTCGATTATTAATCGTTAAGTGTTCGTAAGTGTGCATGAGTGTTGGCAAATGAAACAAAACAGTGCAACGTCACTTTCCAAATTCTCTCAAGAAGTCTGCGTGAGGACTTAGTAAAGCCCCACATCTTACTTATCTTTACTGAGATACTCAAGGGGTTGGGGGGTCTATTTCTATTATCATTCATCATCTATCATCCATCATCATACAGAAAGGAAATATTGTTTATTTTTGTATTACTTGTTAGAAAAATTACTTTGACACTGGCTAAATGTGCTAATCGCACGAAGCCATCAACTACAGGAAAAAAAAATACAGCTGGTTTCGGATTAGCACAGTCCAACTATGTTCAGCGTAATGGGATGTTACTACAGTCCCGGACCGAAGGCGTAGTAAATACAACGAGGCAGCAGCACGGGCTACTTCACCCGTCCTATCACGCCATCCTCCCACAGTCCCCGCATAAACTCATCAAGATTTTTTTTTTATATTAACGGGTAAGCACAGTGCCTTGATCTCACCTGATGTTAAGTGATGATAAGGCCAATGATGGAAGCGCACTTCACCCGGGATCTTCAACTAGTGAGGTACTGGCTATCTTATCTCTAGCTGCCGGAACACAACAATGCTACAAACATTAATGTTATGGCTGGTGGTAGCTAGCCAGGCGGACAAACAAGCCCTACCACCAACCAAACCGAGTACACAGACATGTACCCCCTGCTGGGAATCGAACCCGGGACCTCTAGAACTAAACCGGTGGTCTTAGCCACTAGACCACAGAGGCGGTTAAATGTAAGATGTTCCCGAGTGCCTATAACCCAACAAGGTTTTTGAAAAAGAAAAGGCGGGCCCCCACGCCTCCGAGGCGTCTTAGTAAGACACGTGTCCTAAGGGTCTGGTCGTGGACGACTTTTTAGAGTTCAAGGAGTCTCTTTATATGTGTTGTTCTGTGGAGTTATTAAGTCCCAGCTTCAACACAACATGCTGTAAGCTGTAGGTACGTTGCAATGAATTGTAACGCACCTGATTAGTTATGAGACGACCATTGTCTCAGTCCCCTTGTGACCAGGCTTGCAAAGGGCTCGAAACGTGATATCGATAAACGTGAAACGTGATATCTGTGAAATAAATAAGAAAAGCTTAGAAGTTCTTGGCGGGAAAGTGAAGAGTCATTTCTGCGGTTTTGTTTTATTTTCTAAAATTTGCGTTATATCTAATATTAATGTCAAATAACGGTGGATTATTAACCGTTAACTGTTCGTAAGTGCGCATGAGTGTTGGCAAATGTAACAAAACAGTGTAACTTCACTTTTCAAATTCTCTCAAGAAGTCCGCCCGAGGAATTGGTAAAGCCCCACATCTTCACTGAAATACTCGAGGGGTTGATTATCATTTCTATTAGCATTCATCATCATCATACTGGAAGGAAATGTTGTATATTTATGTATCACTTGTAAGAAAAATTACTTTGACACTGGCTAAATGTGCTAATTGCTCGAAGCCTAAGGCCTCGGTCTCGAATTCCGCGGGCAGCGGGGCGGCGGCGGCAGCGGAGCGGGAGCGGCAGGATCTTATGCGTATCGTCAAATGGACCGGGTCTCGAAAACAGCGGCGCGGGAGCGGCGCGGGGGCGGGCAACGAGCGGTGCACTCCAGTCGAGCGGTGACCGTCCCGCGTTGCGCGTCTGCATTGTAGTATAGTGTTGTACATTTTTTTTGTGACGTATCAAAATGTCCTCGGACGTGCAAGAGCAAATTATTTCGGTAATCGGTAACAACACAACCACGAACACAACACTACACCGCTACAGTGCCGCGCGATCTGCCCGCTGGTTTCGAGAACAGGTATGCGTTGCCCGCCCCTCTCCCGCGCCGCCGCCGCTGCCGCTCCGCCGCCCGCAAAATTCGAGACCGAGGCCTAAAGGTAAAAAAAGAAAATCTTAAAGCTTCGGGCCTGATTTTTTGCAATAATAGTTATCTTTATGATAATGTAGCCAAGAAATAATAAAGTTAGATTTTGTAGAAATTCCGACGGAACCATGGAATACAAGTGTTTACGCGGAGGGCTAACTCGGTCGTCAGTGTAAAATATATTCGAGAGAATTCAAAGCAAGCGCTTCGTCCTTCGACCGAAGCTAGGATACTGCATTCACATTACCTCTAGCTTCATTATATATATATAGCTGTAGCCATTTGTTTTCATTGGCAGTCCCTTTTTATAGCTGTGATTGGCACATCCCATTAACCAGCGCTTTGTGAGTGCGCGTAACGATAAATTAATACTTTTTTATCTTTCGCCCATTCGGCAAAAATGTCGAAATTAATGAACAGTTTTTTGACGTAACCGGGAATGCAGAACAACACGCCGTTATTCCAATTGGGCGTTGCGTGCTAAAGCGCGACCATTAATCATTTGATTGTGGAATAAATTGATACAAATTATACTTGTGTTTGTTATTGTACTATCTGATTTTCAATTTGGTTATTGTATCACTGAATTTAATGGAGCCCACCTACATTTAAACGTCGTCAGTTATTTAGTGTTGTCTTTTATTGAGATTCAATTAAATTTAGCTATAGTACCTACTTTAATGATATTGAGAAACTTAAAGGGTTCTTCAAGCCGTGTGAAACGAATCACCGTCAGAGGTTTACTAGAGGGAACGGCATCACGCACTAGTGCGTGTCCCCGTGCCCTACTAGATTCTCCGAGGGGTTCGGATCGGATCGGAATGTAAATAGCGACATGTGTTCTGTAAACAGGCTTATTAGTAGAAATGCCAGAGGCCCTGGTGCTCTGCTGACAGGCAATCTATTACCTATTATAAACACCGGTCTTCCACAAAATAATCCGTGCAATTGTATTTTATAGTAAACCCTTGTTAACTTTAATTTGTGGTGAGAAAACAATTTTATTTATTATTTATTAATAATTATTCTGTAATAGATGGGGCGCTGAACCGATGTGATTCGCGGTATAGTTATTTTCATAATGATATGTAATTTTTATAGTTTTCTGTACACATACACAGCCTAATTTCGTAGTTTTATTCTGTCGGATCACATATCATATTTACTAACTATTGTTAATTATCAATCATGCTGTTTCAATCAATATAGTCATTAAAATAGAAGAAAATAACTTGTGTTTAAAAACGAAGCCTGACGTAACTGAACATTATTAAATAAATAAAGAATTATAATTATGATATTTTATTAGATAAAGCCATTTAAACAGAAAATACATTTTCTTCAATGAGGTATTCCACGAAGCACACCGCCTCTGTGGTCTAGTGGCTAAGACCACCGGTTTAGACCCAGAGGTTCCGGGTTCGATTCCCAGCGGGTGGTTACATGTTTGTGTACTCAGTTTGGTTGGTGGTAGGGCTTGTTAATCCGCCTGGCTAGCTACCACCATCTTATCTAAATATGTCGCCATAACATCAATGTTAGTAGCATTGTTGTGTTCCGGCAGCTAGAGATAAGATAGCCAGTACCTCACTAGTTGAGGATCCCGGGTGAAGCGCGCTTCCATCATTGGCCTTATCATCACTCAACATCAGGTGAGATCAAGGCACTGTGCTTACCCGTAAATATAAAAAAAAAAACACACAGACGAAGCACACCTAAAGTATTCCACGAGCGCACCCATAGATTACGCAGCCGGGACACAACTGATTATTAAATAAATTATAATTAAGTAAATAATAAGTTAACAATAAAACGAGATGCTAGTAAGAGAAGGATGGGGAGGAGAGAGAGAGGTACACACGCCTGTACATCAGACTACCACAAACTGTCAAAATTTACCCAATAGACTTTGAACTTTATGTTTATTGCTTATAGTTGAACATTTACTAAAAAAAAATGGTTTGGATGGTAGGCATTTGTACACAGAGGTGAGTAGTAGGTAAAGAATTATCCCATGTTTTAAAATAAGGCTTGTTGACGTGGTCGAGTGGCAAATCGCTCGATATCCGAAGGTCATGGGTTCAATGCTCAAGTCGGATAAAGTGTGTTTGTATATTTCGAGTTTCGATTTTCGTGTTGGTGATCATCAACCCGCCAATTTGGCCAGCGAGTGTGATGATTGAGCTAAAACTTATCAATTGTAGCGATGATTTAATTTCAACGATGAATGCTTTTGTGCAACAGTGGGACTATAGGCTATTACTTATTTCTTTTTGTGACCCTTGTTGTGGGGTAAGGGGGGCAGCAGCAACAGCCAGGGACACAGTTGAGATTCTTAGCCAGTACCGACGACCTACTCTATAGATATTGTGAAATGCAAGTGATGCTCAGCATAGTATTGTTCTCAATTCAATTTCGATCGTACTGTGTATGCAATACAAGTGAAATTGAGTTGACAATAATATGCTAACTGTAAACCGCAGAATATCAGACAGCGCAGACAGTGCAGAAGTTTCGCGGTATTTCCGTTCGCAACCCTCGCTTCCAAGCGAGCGATAACCGCCTCAAACTTGTAAATATCCGCTCCACTTGCCTGCTGTCCAATTCTCAACAGTATGTGGGATAATGGATGTTTGTTGAGGTGCAACGGATAGGCTTTCTAACTGGCTCTAGTTCAAAACAAGAGACAGAAAATATATTAGGTAGTTATTGCCGGGGTTGTTGACATATCTTCATTTATAAAATGTTTTTGTTTTGTTTATATAATTTTAACGCAAATTTTGTTGCGAAACAAATTATAAAAACACAAATGTTGAAAAATTTTCCACGAGCAGGATTTGAACCTGCACCCTTCTGACATACCGGGTCAGGTGCTCTTCCAATTGAGCTATCGTGGTTCTAACCAGCCCGCCGAAACTATTCAACACTATTTACTTTTTTACTTTGAAAGCCAAAGGCGCCAATTCAATGTCAACAACTACCGTCATTAACATCCGATCATAATATTTTTACAAATACTAAAGATCAGTTAAGAAGTAGGCAAGCTATTTATAAAATGTTTTTGTTTTGTTTATATAATTTTAACGCAAAATTTGTTGCGAAACAAATTACAAAAACACAAATATAAATATATCTTCATTTAGCTTAATTTTCTTCAAAACGCTAGAAGAATAGAAATTAAATTTAATGATTATTGTATGGGATTGACATAAACGTCATTTACACGTATCGTTGACTTATGTCGTACTTGTACGTGTACTTGTTCTTGTCGTCCCGTACTTGTGCGGGATTGGTAATAATCATTCTTAATATTTGATTTCTATTCTATAAAGGTCTTACAAATAAACAGAGAATAAGCTGCGATCAGTAACTCCTTGTTTTGTTCCCTTAAACTTCATTTCAAATTAGAGTGAAATAGACAAAACATGGAATAACAATTCGAACCTTATTCTTTGTTTATTTGTGAACTTCTTAAATTCTGGAACGGTATATATCTTAATAAGCAAAATTGTAAATAATGCAAAAAATATGCTATTTCATGTCACTTTTAATATCAAAATCAGAGTTGAGATTTAACCTGGTTGACATTTTCCATGACTCGGTTGGCAGGTTGGCTTCATAGAATTCCCCAAAAGTGTTAAACCAAACAAGAAATTAACAAGATGTGTATACTCGAATTATGCGATCGTTTCTATTCATGATTGCCATACAAGATGGATTCCACACAACCGCAGTTTACTACATTCGTGATTCAACACAGCCGTTATTTTAACGCAATCGGGATTCATCCTATTCGTGATTGCCATACAATATGGATTCCACACAACCGCAGGTTACTACATTCGTGATTCAACACAGCCGTTATTTTAACGCAATCGGGATTCGTCCTATTCGTGATTGTACACAATATGGATTCCATACAACTGCTGTTTACTACATTCGTGATTTAATAAATTTATACTATCTCTGTATACGAGTCTATATTTCGTAAGAAAATAAAATAAAACAAATTTGTTTAATATATTTTTTATAAATAACATAAACACGTAACATTTGCATAATCGGGAACTTACCACGAGTGCATTATCTAGATATGCAAACTCCTTGGTTGAAATGCTTTAAACAAAAATAAATAAAATTCAATACCTGTTCAATTATAAACAAAATTTCGACAACACTGGAAACAGTTAAACACTTCTTCTCTCCCCAAAAGTCGCCACATAAAATCTTAACCAAGTGACGAAAAAAAAATCCGTGCCAACATTTAATTAAAAAAGAGGTTGAATAACTGGCTCGTTCAAGGAGTTCGCTGATTAATTACATCGGTTTCGAGGGCCAATAGTCAAACACAAAACCTATTCGGTTCTGATCGTTCAAACACGATAAGGCCGTTAAAATTTAATGTGTTAATTTGATTAACTTTTAATTATAAAACAGCATTGGCCACTACAGTTCACAGTTCATATTTGTTTGCAAAAATATTTGCGTATAATTTTATGTAAATAATCATAAATATAGATTGCCTAAATCTTACCTGATCTTTCAATATTATTTTGTAAAAATATTAGGATCGGATGTTGATGACGTACTTAGTCGTCGACATTGAATAGGGCTCCTTTGGCTTATAAAGTAAAAATAGATAGTGTTGATTAATTTCGGCGAGTTGGATTGAGCCACGATAGCAGTTGGCAGTGCACCTGACCCGGCATGTCATAGGGTGCGGGTTCGAATTCCGCTCAAGGATTCGAATTTGTTCGCAACAATATTTGCGTAAAATTATATGTAAATAATCCCATCTCGTCCCAAATGGGCCGTATACATGTGGGACGAGTTGACGAATAACCCGCGTGGTGGTTTACGGCCCGTTCTCCCTGTGGTCATGTGGTGTTTCCATCCATAGGAAAGGCTCGTGCCCCAGCAGTGGGGACATAATGTGAGCGGTGATGATGGTGACCAAGATAAATATATTATAAAAAATAAAGATACCTATTTATTGTAAAAAATAATTGTCGCTCGGAAACCATATGAAACCCGTTCGGACAAAACCTTTTTATATCCCGAACAATCCCTTAACCCTTATTTAATGCATTCGAAGGCTTTGTACGGTTCTGTTCGGTGTCAAAGCGTATATCATTTTTGGTTTCCTTCTGACCTTATAACTTTTCTTCTTGTAATAAAACGGGATGGCATATTTATGAACTCCCCATCAGAAATACGTCTACATGTACACAATGTACACGCATGGACGTATTATACGTATGTTTAACCATAATCAAAAATATGCAGTATGCAATTTATTGTAATCCTTTATTATACATAGAAATTACAGAATGAATTAAATTATAAAAAACATATACAAGGGTGAGCTTATCTCTAAAGAGATCTCTTCCAGCCAACCCTAGCTGTAGTTGGAAAAGAAAGTCTGAATAAAATTTAAGATTTATTGAAAAGATATAATAAACGGAACGCACTCGATTGAAATAAAAAAGACGTTTATTTTTTATTTTTTTGTTTTGCTGATTGCCTCGAACGGCATTTTTAGCTTCACCGGGCTTTTTTGGGGGCGGCGAGAAACTTAAAGGGTTCCTCAAGCCGTGTGAAACGGATCACCTTCGCAGGTTTTTTGACACCCGCTCAATTTATGTCCCTACTGCTGCGGCACAAGCCTTCCTTATGAATGCATAGGGAGAACAGGCTATAAACCATCACTGGACCAGTGGGGCGATTTTTGAAGCTCACCGGTGATCTCGATAATAAAAGTGACCTAAATACACTAAGAAACAAAATTAGTTTTGCATTTTTTACAAATTTATTATTAAGATACACGCCGTTCGAGTGTTTTCGGTGTCAAAAATAGATTACCAGTGGCTTTGAATAAGAGAAAGTAGTGCACTCAGAACTAGTATCAATAGTCACCAGTTCAAAATCGCCACCAATGCAATTTGATGGTTGTTAACGACTGCTAATGCAGCCGGGAACACGCTTTACGTGTCTTCTAGAGCAAGGAGGATCTCGAGATGATACATTTCATGGTAAAGCAACTTTCGCAAACGCTGGTCATCGGGTGGATGACAAAAAAATTAAGATAAGATAAGATAAGATAAGATAAATTTTTATTGCCACAAAATTGTGTAAATACATAGCAGGTGTTAAGCATAATTGGGAACAAACAATTTACCCTAGTCGGGCATGCAATTTTTAGTGGGTAGGTATATGTTACATAGAAACAGCCACTATGCTGTTTTTGTACCGAAATATTCAGTCAAACTGTAGAACTGTGTGTAAGGTAGATAGTGACCAAAAAGTGAGTTATAAATAAACTATTAACAGAAATGAGATAAACCTTTATCAAAAGCGTACTTAAAAGTAAAAGATTCAAGCATAATCGGCTTTAGGCTTTAAAGTTAAGTCATTCTAACTTGGAGAAAATTAATTTACGCTTTGTTGGTTCAGCCTATATTGAAAATACCGCGGATCCGTAAAGCAGAAGTACTTATGTATAACTTAAGTTATTTTGACGAAGACGGCTTGGTAACTCGTTATTTTCTAATAGGTACTGTGGTTTACTATGGGACTGCACAGATGTTTCAGGTACCTAAGCACGGGGAGGCGCTTGTGAATCAAATCAAATAATTTATTGCATAACACATTTCAATATTTAACATGGACTATTTAGGCAGGTATTCATGTGACAACGGCATCAGAGGGCTATCATATTATGGTTAAGTTAATGGAACAAATAAAATAGAAATAAAGTAATAGTAATTATTTAACATGTCATAGGTTGCAAGATTAAAACTAAAATTGAAATACCTTATTAGAATTAAATATCAATGTCACAAATAGAAATTAGTTTAATTAAATTTATCGTTAAAAATAAAAAAATAATTGCGTTTAGCTGTTGCTTGTTTTTCTTCTTTCTTCTTCTTCTTCTTCTTCTTCTTCTTATGCATCATCATCATCATCATCATCATCATCATCCCTACTGCTGGGGCACGAGCCTTCCCTGTGTGTAGATTGGGAGAAATGGCCATGAACCACCACGCGAGTCTAGTGCAGATTGGTGGTTGTCAACAACTGCTAATGCAGCCGGGACCAACGGCTTTACGTGCTTTTTAAAGCACGGAGGAGCTCACGAACCGATCCGAACCCCTCGGAGAACCTAGTAGGGTACGAGGACACGTACTAATTCGTGATGCCGTTCCCTCTAGATAACCTATGACGGTTCGTTTCGCACGGCATGAGGAACCCTTTAAGTATCTCGCCGCCCCCAAAAAAGTCCGGTGACGCTAAAAATTAAGTTTGAGGCAAACAGAAAACTCTCTCAAAGAAACGGGAGCAGCTCGAGATGATACATTTTCGGTCACCCATCCGATAACCGGCCTTAGCGAAAGTTGCTTAGCTTTAGCAATTAGCACGAGCGTGAACCACTGCCTCAGACGGCATTTTCAGCTTCACCGGGCTTGTTTGGGGGCGGCTAGGAACGTAAAGGGTCCTTCCTCAAGCCGTGTGAAACGAATCACCTTCGGAGGTTTTTTAGGGGGAACGGCATCGCGCACTAGTGCGCGTCCCCGTGCCCTACTAGATTCTCCGAAGGGTTCGGATCGGATCGGGACTTAAAACGTATTAGAGAAAGCGTTATCAATATTCTGAAATGCCTAATATATAATGCCTAATATAAATGTCGATACATTATTCTTGTTATAACTTCATATCAGTTCTACCTAACTAAACTACATATTAACATTTTATTTTATCTAGTATAGTAAATAGCAGCCGAGTATGTTGCCCAGTGGGAGTTGCCCTTTCTATGTGTCTTTATTTCAACCTTTTTACTGTTTACGTCTGTTTTTCTATTCACCTTATTACATACACTTAAAACTTTCGCGTCCCTTTACACCAAAGATTTGTAATGTCAGTCTGCCCGTGACCACGACTAGTGCAACTCGGTCGAAACGTCGTCATAAAGTAGTTATATAAAGTAGTATATAATGTAGTTTGCTTTATTCCCCGTTATAAACCTTTCATTTTAATACAGTTATTACATAAAAAAAGTTTCTCTTGACGTTTGCCCTTTTGCGAAAAATAACGATTGCATTTTGGACTATTTTAATAGTCCAAAAAGCACGAGCTATTAATATCTATAAAACATAGCGAATGGTAATGAATATTGATGAGACGACCTACCCGTGAGGTAAACTTAGAAGCTAATTGATTTATTAATATTAGAGTTTGGCTTTTGCTACCAACACTTTATAATGCTTTCTAAATTATTTTCATTACAAAAACATTACCTTTCCATTTTTACTTTAAAAAAAAAGAAAAAAGTAAAAATTTTCATCTGCAAAGTTGAATCAGCATTGGTTGCAATAACCGATAACAATAACGTGCAATCCCGATTTCTGTTCTGCCGAGTTGAGGAATGTTTTTTTTGTTTAACAATAAGCACAACAACAAACCTGGATGGTGTGCAGTGTGTGGTTTCATTCGAATCCGTATAACAGAGCCAATTATTTTTTATTTTGTATTTATAGTTCTCCATGTCATTTTACAGATAAAACACCTAATAAATAACAAATTTTGACTTTTGCACTATCAGTTTTCTTTTGTTGGTCAAACGATAGTTATTTATAATAACACTTACTTACATCAAAGTGTTCTTCACACAGAAATACAGTCTAGTAATTGTGGATAATAATGACTTTGGATCTCTTCTTGCCAATTTTAACCAAGTATTTCTCATATTTATTTTAGTTGGCACTGGCATCCACAACTTTCCCGGCGTTTTTATGCTCGTATTCTTGCATTCAGGCACAATACACCAATGATATGGGTTATAACTTATTATTAATTTCGAAAAGTAGTCTATTGTATTTTATTTGTAAATCAATGTTCGTAAGCGATATTTATTTACTGAAGCAGTGACATCAGGAGCCGAAACAGCATGGCGGCTAGCGTTTCCGCGCGAAAATTTAAAATTATAAAAATTAAAAATAGTTTTTATGGCATTAATCGGTTTTAAAAAAATATATAAAAACTATAGTGGTTTATCCGCTTAACTGTCAATAATATAACAATGGTTAAATCAATTGTTAGCGACCAGTGGCCGGTCGTTCGACGCTGGAGGGGATTAGAGATTATCACTCTACGAGTCGTTTAAAACACTTTTCGAAAAAGGGTGTAATACCCTATTGTAGTGATGACTTGATTTCAATGATGGAGGCCTTTGCCCAACATTGGGCCAGTTATAGTTATAGGCTATTTACTTACTAACTATTATAATCACATAAAAATTATACCTCTCCCTAAATAATGTAGTTTGCGTCCACTATAAAATGATTTTGCAAACCGATCCCAGCTCGCAGGAACGCAGCAGGCACGAACTAAGATATTCACGGCACGCCCGTTATTCAAGTGGCAAATGGAATTTAATTATTTAATTCCGTGTTGCGATCTGTTTAGATGAGCGGACCGATGAGAATTTGAATGGCGACACTATACGTTTTCGTTTTGTGCCATTTTCTTTGCGTTCCATTTAAGATGATTCGTTTTGACAATTGCCTGCCTAGAGACTGCTTAATTTAAGTCTATTTGTAGCTAAATTAGTGAATTCGATTAGCACATAACATAATTTAAAACGTTTTAATTTGTTTTATAGAATAGGATTATATTTAAATGTCGTTGTGGCTGCATGGACGAGATGCTTTTGCCTTTACTTTGCTGCTGGAAAATGTCAATCAACGAGTTTCGGAAGTTGCGGACATCCATCATCACTTTTTCTCAGGTCGCCATTGCGTAAAGATCGCCTAGTGTCTTGTATCCATTTTCATTGCGGACAAATACTACAATTTTCATTTCGTATTATTATAGTCACTTGAAATAACTTCGGATAATTGCGTTGTTGTGTTTATTTATTTATTTACTAACAGGTCACACCAAAATATACAACACAAAAAAAGATACAAAACAAACATTGAACTGGCATGCAACCCAAAACAAGATAAGAAAGTGTGTGTATGCTTTTGACCTCCGTAGCCCAAAGTCCGGCGTGCAAGCCTAGTGGCAGCCTGGCGGTGCTTACTCTGAGATCCCGAGTTCGATTCCCGGTCGGGTCAATGTCGAAAACGATCTTTTCGATATTGTGTCGGGTCTGGGTGGTTGTGGTACCGTCGTTGTTTCTGATTTCCTTAAAACGCGCGCTTTAACTTACCTTGAGATCAGAACAATGTATATGATGTGGTCTAATAAAAAAAATTACATTTTTTTAAGAAGTAATACGTGTCATAAATCCCCTGACGTAGTTGATTCTTGCTGGATTAGTTAGCTTGCATAAGGCCATTACCTACTCATAATTACAACCTTTGAATTAATAGTAGGGCTAGCATAAACATTAATACAGGTGAGTTATCTAAGTGGGTCAACAAGTTACGTACGACTTCAGACCGTAACTGTAAGACGTAGAGATTGATTTGAGAAAACATGTCGTAAATTTTAAGGCTCAAGCTCGTTCAGGCCGTCTACTAACATTGTCAGTTTCCTATGATGTCTACTTCTGAAAGTGTCTGTTTCTTAATAAGGACAAATAATACTATGCATTCAAACCAATAACAAAAAAAAACAAATTTTTAAATAATTAAAAAAAAAATACAATTTGGAACGCCTCGGTGGCCGATACCCGAAGGTCTCGGGTTCAATTCCCAGGTCGGGCAAAGTGTGTTTCTAATTTGTCGGTGCATAGCCCGGGTTTGTGATCACCAACCCGCATTTGGCAAGCGTGGTGATTAAGCCATTACCCATCAACTGTAGTGATGACTTGATTTCAATAATGGAGACTTTTGCCCAGCAGTGGGACAGTTATAGGCTATTTACTTACTTATTTACAATTTTAAAAATGCAATTTAAATTCGTTGGTATTTGTTTAGACAGCAGATTGTATTGCAGATTTTTTTATCTTATCAGCTACTACAATATAAACCTATTATTTTAATAGACTTGACCTGGTTCGATTCTCGGTTGTACATTGTGATACAAAACTTTGATCCTATTAGAGTACATATCTTCTTAACTCCAAAACTAACGACATAAGTATGAATGTTTCTCAAAGTTTCAGACTTCCACATAATAATTATCCATTTGCCTACCCTGTACAGTTCATAGATAAGAAGAACAACATAGCGTGCGGTCGCCGTCATCATTAATATGTGCGGACTGTACCGCTACTAGGCAGTTTAGTGTTTAGTCCCGAGGGACTAACTAGTTGCGTACTAAGAGGTTGGTGGCCTCAGTTATAGCGGGTAGAAGGACTAATGAAATTCAAAATGATTAATTTTATTCAGTTAGGGTTTAGGGCGAAGGAGCTCGATAAAGCAACTATCGCAATGGCCGGTCTTAGGATGGGCGAGCAAAAATTTAACATCTCGAGCTCCTCCGTGCTTCGGAAGGCACGTACACCGTTGGTCCCGGCTCATTAGCAGTCGTTTACAACCACCAATCCGCTTTGGGCCCGCATTGTGCTGTATGGCCCGTTCTCCCTATTCATCTAGGTATAGGGAAGGCTCATGCCCCAGCAGTGGAGTAAGTCCCACTGCTTGTGATTAGAATAGAGTCATCGCTACAATTGATAAGTATTGCCATAGACTAATAATATTATTAGTCCATTTTATTTACCGAATGCGGGTTTGGTGATCACAACCCAGACTATGCATCGAAAAATTCGAAACCCATTTTGCCTGACCTGGGAACTGAATCATTGACCTCTAGGGCCGAACGCTTTGCCGACTGGAAACCGAGGCTTACACATACCTAATAAACCCTAAAATTTAACTTTGTCTGTGTCTTTTTATTTCGTATCTTGGAACCTTTTCATAACTGTGGTGCTGAAAGGGTGGATGGCAAACAAGGAGATAAAACTTTTTGACAGCTCACGAGTTTCATATGACAAGGTCTTAAGTGCTGAACTTTTACGTAAGTCGATCGCACTCTAAAGTTTGTAACAATAAGGGAGCGATATCACCCACTTAGTCCTTATTAGGTAGATTTAGAAATATTTGCTGACCATAAGTTGCTGCCCAACTAGCGTTTTTCTGCCAAACTAGCTTTTTTTGCTAACAAAATACGAATACTTTGCTAACCGTTAAAAATAACACCCGAACGAATTTGTGGTGTATTTATGGTACCTATGTTAAAATTAAGTTAAGAGTAGATAGTGTTGATAAATTTCGGCGAGTTCGACAGAGTCACGATAGCAGGTAGTGCACCTTACCCGGGGGCTGTCATGGGGTGCGGGTTCGAAACCCGCTCGTGGAAATTTTATCAATTCTTATTTTTGAAACTGTAATTTTTCGCAACAATATTTGCGTAAAATTATATAATTATAACACAACATTAAAATTAGATTAAATTTAAATATAGCTGTGCTTTAGGAAACAAATAAAGTTTATAAAAAACCAGGTTAGTGATCGATCACAAACCCGAGCTATGCATCGGAAAATCCGATAAACACTTTGCCTGACCTGTGTGTGTGTATGTGTGTGAGCTAGTGTGTATTCATACACACACTAACACCCTCATGGGTGTAACTGTGTATATGTGTTTCTCGACACTTTGCATTTCTGTATGTGTTCGAAAACCACACCAAAAATGAAAAAAAAACCTAGCACTTGACCGTTTAGGGAAGTTTTTAACGAGTACCTTCCACCAATCTTGGTGGATTGTATCTAACAAAGTAGTGAATGAGGGACATTAATCAATTGTTCTAGTCATTTGTTGTGCTACCCGAAAAGGTCGAAGTTTCTTATACTGATCCCTCGCTTCCATCCTGTTTCTCATCCCATTTATTGACCAGACTGCTAAATGCGATGTTTTATTCGGCGTTCGATCACGTTAACGCAACTTAGTCTCTTTTAAAGACACACTAGCGGCCCGTCCCTGCTTCGCACGGGTGGACATTTGTTTTTTATATAGCCTATGTTAGTCAGCGCTATTTATCGCATCACATTTAAATTCAATACATTGTAATTACATTCGCATGCCAATTTTGGCAAAACATGTTATGTACTGCTTAGAAACCTGACCATCTGTTTACCATGTTTCGTGTGAAGAAATGATTTGATTTGATGGTGTAAAAAAGTTACTGTGTAAAACATGTTTTAGTCATAACTAGTTGAAACTCATGTATACTGAATGTCTTTGTTTTAGTTATAAATTGAAAACAATGATTAGGTATATTCCATTGATTTATTTTTTTTTATGTTAAAAGGAGACAATCGAGCAGGTGGGTCACCTGATGGAAAGTAATCACCGCCCCGCCCATGGACACCCGCAAAACCAAAGTAATCGCAGATGCGTTGCTGGCCTTGAGAAAGGAGTTGGATCTCGAGGAGGGAGAAGGAATTGGGAGGGGGGAGGGGTGAGAGATGGGCCTCCGGTACTTTCACTCACCGGACGAAACACAACAGCAACGAGTGCTATTGTTTCACGCCGATATTCTGCGAGAGGGAATTTATCACTTAATTAAGTTTTAAATTTAATGAAATGTCAAATAGCAAACATAACATCCGTAGAATATGATTAAAATCATTTACGGGGTTTTTACCATGTTTTTTGTTGTGTGTGAGAATCTGATATTTCGGCTCGGTTAGATCACTAAGTACTGGAGATGCAACTGCCGAATATCGACGAATAACACACAACAAAAAACATGGAAATAATCCCGTAAATAATAATTATTCTGATATACACTTTTAAACTTTCGCGTTCCATAGTTAAACAAAAGAATTTAAACGGGGATTAACTCAAACTAATTAGTTAAAAGTTATAATACCTTCTTTAGTCCAACGGCCGTTACAACTAACTCGGTCGAAACGTCGGGTATAAAGAAGGTATGATACCTATTTACTAATTAGTTTGCGTTAATCCCCATTTAAATTCTTTTAGTTAATTATTATGATGTAATTAGGTGACCATTATAGTTTAAAAAATTATAACATCCGTATTAATTATCTTCGATTCTATATCTATGCTATTATTGGAAACGTAAAGTTTTTGACTTTGTTTTTTTCTTTGTCGAGGAATGTGACTACTGCTCTAATTGCAAGAAAGCTTTCACTGATAGAATGCTACTTTCCTTGGGGGTAACATAGCCTATATTTTAATTTTATGATTAAAAAAAATCATTTTTAAAGTCACATATCCACGTGGATGAAGACAAGGTTTGCAAGTCATTAAATAGCATAATACACATCATATAAAAACACAATTAATTGTTATTCATTCAGCTAGTACCGAGTACCGATACACGAGTCACCGACAACACAAATTTAACGAGAATTATTTTCGGGTTTCCGAACCGGTCAATGTTGGTTTTACCCAAAGTTTTTGTGAGACCGCCTTTGTGGTTGCCCTTTCGCCACCGCTGGCAGTGGGACCCCAACTTACGAGGTCGGATATGCATATAGGCTCACTTTAATGGCCGCACAATACGCCCTTTCGGTGTCATGTCTGAAATTACTTCACTTCGTTGTTTTGGCAGTTGAAGTTTGCATAGATAAATTTTTTGGACTGTCCTCTGTGTTGCGGGGGGTTTTGCTATGTTTTAGCTTTGCCATAAGGCTCAAATTTGAGTAGCAAAACAAATGTCGTTTCCCTGGAGGGTGCTGCTTTTGTGGCTCTATTGCGTTTGTTCCTTTGTTTGCGACGTTCACTGGGTCAATGAAAAAAACCGGTCAAGTGCGTGTTGGGCCACGCGCAGTGTAGGGTTCCGTAGCCCATCTCAATAATGCGCACTCTGAGGAGAGGGCTTTTATGAACATTTATTTAACGATGGCTCATATACTTAAATGTAGATACTACCGGTTTCACACACCTGACAACGTTATTTGAGTAGTTCCCAATGAGGAATTAGTACTGCGCCAAGTACATTTTATCAGTTGGTCGACTGTTACTCGTAAACTTGTAAAGCCTACTTAACTGTGATAGTTTTCCTTTTAACGTCGTCATATATACAACTAGCGTGAATTTTTTCAAGTATCCAAAAACAACCATTTGACTGGCCATTTGGGGGGGGGACACTTGACTCTAACAAAATTTTGCACTTTAAAGCTTAATAGCTCACAAAGGTATGCCTCAATCAAAAAATTGTTTTCACAAACCCGCTATATTTTTGAAATTGCTATCCAACGACACCCCACACTTAGGGGTAAACAAGAAAAAAAATATACATCCCTACTTCACGTGTAGGGGAGGTTCCTTGTTGACTACGGAACCCTAAAAAAATAGTGTAACCTTCAGACGGTAAGCGCTCTTAAAAGTTTGATATTTCAACTTGTAGGTTGTAGTATTATTATAAAAGGTCAAAAATCAACCACCTCTGTAGTCTAGTGGTTAAGAACACCGGTCTCAGATCCCGGGTTCGATTCCCAGTACATGTTTGTGTACTCGGTTTGGTTTTTTGGAGCTCTCTTTTTTCCGCCTGGCTAGCTACCACCATCTTATCTATATATGGCGCAAGGCACTGTGATTATCCGTTAGAAATTTAAAAAAAAATAATGAAAAATGTAGAGCATACCGAACGAACCTATCTCATCGGTTAAAACTGGTCTGTGACGTTTTAAACTTTCGTTCAAATTTATTTTACCTTAAGGTACTTTACCCTGCATTTAAATGTAACGAAGATATTTTCTACATTTAAGGACTTCGTTTAACAAAACCCGAATGTATGTTCCTTATTCTTATTTTTCCTTCTTTTTCTCGCTTAATATTAAGGCAGTAGGTGGCGTAATACCTTATCACCATACCGAATGGCTTATCAGTGAGCGCACGCATGAGTTATGGCCCAACGATCGGAATTTAATCATAAAACAAGGCGACAGCAGAAGGTCACTCCACTTCTGAGAGTGTACAATGGAATTGTTCAATTCGATTCCTCCTTATTATTATTTACATATAATTTAACGCAAATATTTTTGCGAACAAATTACAATTTGAAAAAAAGAAAAAAAAAGGATGTTGATGACGTAGTTGTCGACATTGAATAAGGCTTATTTAGCTTATAAAGTAAAAATAGATAGTGTTGATTAATTTCGGCGAGTTGGATTGAGCCACGATAGCATAGTTGGCAGTGCACCTGACCCGGCATGTCATGGGGTGCGGGTTCGAATCCCGCTCTTGGCATTTTGTCTTTTGACCCGACTGCGTCAGAAGGAGGGTTATGTTTTTCGAGTGTTTGTATGCATGTGTGTTCCCTATGGATGGATAAGGAGAGCGGGCCATGTGCGGTTTGGTGGTTGCTAACGACAGCTAATGCAGCCGGGACCAGCGGCTTTACGTGCCTTCCGAAGCAAGGAGGAGCTCAAGTTGATAAATTTTTGGTCACCCATCCGGTGACCGGTCTTTTAAAGAGTTGTTTTAAATGTTTTTGTTTTATTTATATAATTTTAACGCAAATTTTGTTGCGAAACAAATTACAAAAACACAAATGTTGAAAAAATTTCCACGAGCAGGATTTGAACCTGCACCCTTCTGACATACCGGGTCAGGTGCTCTTACAATTGAGCTATCGTGGTTCTAACCAGCCCGCCGAAATTGTTTAGTTTAGTCAGAGTTGTTTAACCTCAGCACTCGCAGATCGGGTACTGCGCCATCGAGCCCCTCTGAAAAAGCAACGATAGTAAAGCAATTATTTCAATTTTATTTAGTCACTTGAGGACTCGGCATAAAAAAAGTTGCCCGCAACTATTAGGGTAAGGCCACCAAAGAGCACGCACTACCAAAGACCGATTCGATCCTAACCCTACGGAGAATTTAGTAGGGCAGGGACGCGCACTAGTGCGCGATGCCGTTCCCTCTAGAAAACCTCCGAAGGTGATTCGTTTCACACGGCTTGAGGGACCCTTTACGTTTCTCGCCGCCCCCAAACAAGCCCGGCGAAGCTAAAAATGCCGTATGAGGAAATCAGCAATCTCTCTCCAAAAAAAAAAAAAAACGCATGCAACACAGTGCTACTAATTGAATAATATTAATCTGCTAGCAACTACTTGCCTGGAGTCATTACGTGTGCATGTAGTAAACATTGTGCGTAGTATTTATTAATTCTATGAATGTATGTTTGCCAATATAGAATTGCTTATATGAACACGTACCTACTCTTTTGTAGTGCGTACTCTTTGATGGCTTTACCCTATTAAGTTTCTTCTTTTCAAAATTGAACAACTTACATACAAACTTAATACTTTACTACAACTTTGGGAAGGTTGTATGTCAAAACAAGCGAAACTTTTAAAAGATTGTTTTGATAAACTCTCACACAGAGAAAGTTTTCACATTATATTACGTGTAGATAACTTTCAAAAGACATCCCCCCAACGTAGTTACCAGATGTTACAAAACAATAATGCGTCGCATCTCTATAATACATCTTTGGTCTATATGATGTCTCTTCGCCGAAACAACCGAGTCACAAAATAAGAACACTCCAGAAGGTAAGCTTCATACAAACGCACTCAAGCAACGCACACAAAGACAACCTCTCACGGAGCAAAGATTGGACTAGAAAATTGACGCAAACAATGTTAGCGCATTACCTTCTAGAAAAAAAAAAATATTTAGAGATGCAATAACCGATTACATTACAGAAATTATGAAGCTAGCTAACAAAAGAAACAAAAATGTATAGTGTTTTAGTTTTGCTACAGACGCCTGCACGTCAACCTATCCAAAACTGACAAATTTCTTCAATGCAATGTCAACCATATGACTTAGTCATAAAGTTCAAAGTCTATTGAGGAAATTTGACAATTTGTGGTAGGTTGATGTGCAGGCGTGTGTACTTTAACATGTATTAATATAGGTACATTAATATTACATTAATACTATTACTATAACTAAATTATATCATTGTAAAGGATAAAACCAAGTCCCCTTAAGGGGAAAAAAATGCGATAATAAAATATTTAAAAAAACCTCTCATGGACACGGAATCTGGTAACTCGCACTCGGGTTGTTCCGAGCTGTTCCGAGATCCGTAATAGTAATAGTATATTCTATTGTGAAATGTAGGCTAGGTTAGTATTACAAAATTTATTAATAGATGTTAATTTTTTTTTTTTGAGAGAGATTGCTGATTGCCTCTACGGCATTTTCAGCTTCACCGGGCTTTTTTGGGGGCGGCGAGAAACGTAAAGGGTATGAGGGACCCGTGTGAAACGAATCACCTTCGGAGGTTATCTAGAGGGAACGGCATCGCGCACTAGTGCGCGTCCCCATGCCCTACTAGATTCTCCGAAGGGTTCGGATCGGATCGGGTGTTAATATTTCATATAATGTCTCACTACATTTCCACCTTTTACAAGGTACCTACACAATAGGTACAAACACAGGAATATCAATTAAATCAAATTATATAAAAGTACAACATATGAGATGTTAAATTTACAAATAAATCAACTAGATGTCCAAGTGGTTGGAGTAATATTAAATGTCAAGAATGCAATAATAAAATATATAAATCAAACTGTGCTATAATAAATTCAGAATTATAAATTATTGAGATTATTTTACTCATCATCATCACCATCATCATCTCAACCAAAAGACATCCACTGCTGGACAAAGGCCTCCCCCAAGGATCTCCACAACGACCGGTTTTGTGCTGCTCGATTTCAGCGGCTTCCCGCGACCTTCACCAGATCGTCGGTCCACCTTGTTGGAGGCCTGCCCACGCTGCGTTTTCCGGTACGCGGTCGCCACTCAAGGACTATTCTGCCCCAGCGGGCATCAGTTCTGCGAGCTATGTGCCCTGCCCACTGCCACTTGAGCTTAGCAACTCTTAATTAAGATAATATTATGTCATTCAGCAATCCATTGGTCGTGTAATGTCGTGTGTTCATTAAAGGTTTCTAGAAAAGTTTAATTGGTAGGTTCTTAATATCATTGGGAACTTTGTTATTATATTTTTGGGGCCATCCCAAAAAAGCTTTTAGCAAACCGTGTACTTACCGTGTCCGTGCAAAGGGTCAACGTGAGCGTTGCTCGAGCGCGGTATTTATTAAGCATACCTTCTGGGTCCCCTTACTTTGTGATCGAGTGAAGAAAAACAAAAGAAGAAAAACAAAAGTTCTGCAATCGTGTCACGTGCGTCACGTGCTCGTCGTGATTAAATGCCAACGTGCATCCGTACAGGCAAGGCGGTACGCGGCTTCGCCAGATAACAAAAGGCGGTTGGAGGTTGCGTTGCAAACTCCTTCGTGTAATCAGTACGTAGAGTATATAAGGCGCTAACCATGAAATGAAGGGATGCAAATGGTGCGTGATAATTTGAATCAGGAAATTCTCTACCTCTAAAAAACTCTACCTATTTGTTTAAAATCTAGATGTTTTTCTAAAAAATATTATGGATAAGTACGAGATTGCATTGACGTACATAATCATGTTTAAAAATACTGTTTAGAGGTGTCTTTGGGTTTTTTTAAATATTACAGTAATTTTAGTAACGACAACATTTTTGCAAATATTTTTAATCAATATATATTTTTCTTGGCGCTTTATGTTGTATACTTTTTTGTATAAACCATGCATAACTGAAGCGCATTTCAGAGTTGTCAGTGCCTTAAATGAAACACCTATATATACCTAGCATGGGGAATGTTCTAAGGAACTGTTGTTTAGTCCTCGCTACTGAGTTCTTTCACCTTACACACTTTCAAACACTTTAGTAGTTACACTTTTGTATAAGTACAACTCTTAGTTTAAAAGAGCTGCTAGTTCCTTGCTGGGCCCTTCTTAGTAGAATCAACCTTTCGAACCAGCAGTAGAATCGCAATAAATATATGTATTGTTTATTAAATTATATATTTTAAGTATTATTGTGTGTAGGTACTTAAATTGTTTTTTATGCATAATATACATATATATATTTTAAGTAGCTACTTGACGATTATAAGTGCCATTTATATGCCTAAATTGAATAAAGGATTTTAATTTCATTATACGCAATGGACTGTCATTCCATCTTTAACACGCTGGTAGATTGCAATCTGCCACTGTGCGTTGTCTGTGAAATTTCCATGATTGACGTTTCTATGACACAGCGGTGGTATTACTGGACCGTTACGCACGACTGAGGAACATCCACCAATCCATGGTCCTGCCTACCTTGAGAAATAAGGACCAAATGTCGGGAGAGCGCGAGAGTACTTGCATAGGTCTTTTCCCGGCAGCTAGGGTGAACACAGGTGACTGCCAAACCGATGATCCCGGTCATCCAAGCGGCACGTAAAGGGGATATTTAGTGGGTAGGCCCCTCCTCCTCCCGAATCCCTGTCGAGACCCTCGGGTCTGGGAGCTAGGCGGGAGCTAGAGGGGAGTATCTCACATAATCATCCGCGACGCTCCGGGCGCGGAGGTCCTCGGCCGATGACTTTTCCATTGTCAAAAAAAAATTTCTCTTTCCCCCTGTCTGCACTTTGGCTTTGCTCCTTACAATTTTCTAATTCGATCCCTTATGTGGAAACAGTTAGAAACAATTAGAAGTTTATAGGTATCAAATTGAAACTCTCCCCCGACAACGACTGAGGAACCATCAAGAAACGAGCTTACTTTTTCCAAAGTACGCCAACGCTCTCCGATTGCTCTGGTATTGTTCATGGATTCCCCATAGGTGGCCGTGATAGCTCTCCGTCACCAGCTAGCTTGTTTATACTAACTGTTGTTTATTGTACGGGATTGACAAAAGTCAACGATACGCATGAAATCCCATACAATAATCCTTCTATTTGAATTCTATTCTATTAGGGTTTTGCCACTTGTCTCTCTAGACATGGGCTGAATTATTTTTGTGTCATCATCAGATCATTATGTCCCCACTGCTGGGGCACGAGCCTTCCCTATGGATGGATAGGGAGAACGGGCTTTTAAACCACCACGCGGGCCCAGTGCGGATTGGTGGTTGTTAACAACTGCTAATGCAACCGGGATCATCGGCTTTACGTGCCTTGCCTTCCGAAGCACGGAGGAGCTCGAGATGATAAACTTTTTGTTCATCCATGCGACGACCGGCCTTTGCGAAAGTTGCTTAACCTCAGCACTCGCAGATCGGGCGCGTTAACCGCTGCACCATCGAGCTGTAACCACTCACATAAAGGTAAACACCAGAATCAAAAATAAATTTAATATTTTATCCTGACTTTTCATACCCTTCACTGAGTCCGTGGTGTGTTGGATATCTCAATTAATTTGTTCCTCGCATACCTACTGTAAATTGTAAAATTTACAGTTTTCTCAGAATTATTCCCAAAGTCTGAATTATTTATTTGTGCGATAAAAAAATCGGAAATATAGCCGCTCGCATCTGGACTGCGCTTCTGCATATGCCTTCTGTTGAAGAACAGTAATTCGCCAATTTTATTATTTAAAAAAAAAACGTTGAACCCAGGAGGTATTCGGCAAATTCTTTTTATACAAAATTAAATCAGGTTAGGAGATCGGCATCTTTACAGCCCGCAATTAAGGTTAATGAGACCCATTACTGGAAGGATCAATACAAAGTGCTGGCTCTATCGCAGAGCTTTCATAAGTGATAAAATAAGCACACAGAGTAAGGTAGGTATGCTAATTACGTAGCTGTTTCTCCTAAAAGGAAAGCTCTTAATTTTCGTCTCGTAAGAAATCAATTGACGCAATTTTAATTGTTCAAACAATAATTTTTGTTATGATAAGATGTCGGAGTGTTCTTTCCCTTCGGCCCTTTCGGACTGCATACTAAAATAAATAAATAAATAATAAATATGAGGCAACTCCACACACATTGTTCTGATCCCAAGGTAAGTAGCAAAAGCACTCGTTTCATGGAAATCAGAAACAACGACGGTACCACAACCACCCAGACCCGACACTATATCGAAAAGTTCGTTTTCGACATTGACCCGACCGGGAATCGAACCCGGGATCTCAGGAGTTAACGCCGCCCAAAGTCCGGCGTGCAAGCCACTCGGCTACGGAGGTCGTCAAAATACTCGCGCCACGCCCTCCCCGATCCGATCCGAACTCCTGGAGAATCTAGTAGGGCACGGGGACACGCACTAGTGCGTGATGCCGTTCCCTCTAGAAAACCTCCGAAGGTGATTCGTTTCACACGGCTCGTGGAACCCTTTAAGTTTCTCGCCGCCCCCAAACAAGCACGGTGAAGCTGAAAATGCCTTTTTAAGGCAATCTCTCAATCTCTCTCCAAAAAAAAAGCATACTCGCGTCAGGCACACCGCCTCCTTCGATCGACTCGTTTACAACGGAGTTGGTCCGCGAGGATGTCTTCCACCCGTAACCTTTTCGCGCTCCTCTATCCCAGATGGAGGCCCAAAGTCTTACACGACCCATCGATCTTCGGCATTGCCAAGATACCATTTACCAATCTGGGTAAGTAACTAAGTAAATAGCCTGTATACTGTCCCACTGCTGGGCAAATGCCTCCATCACTGAAATCAAGACATCACTACTTGGTGAAATGCGGGTTGGTGATCACAAACCCGGGATATGCATCGGAAAATCCGAATCACACTTTGCCCGACCTGGGAATTGATCCCGGGACCTTCGGGTATCGAAAAGCTACCTTATTGTGGTGGTGGTACGTTGCTTTTGACATTGTATTTTAATTCTATTTTATTTTTTATTTAATGTATTGTTGTGTGACACTGAATAAATAATTTTTCATTTCATTTCATTACATTCCACACGCCTTCAGCACCGCGTAGTGTACCACCCAACTTCATTGAAAAAGAAATCGCGCCACCTCGTCGGAAGGCGCCAATACGTTATCCAAGACGCGGTCTCCACTCCAGAACACGTCTTCTTAAAAATACATACATACTCTTATCATCACCAGCACTTTTATGTCCCCACTGCTGGGGCACAAGCCTTCCCTATGGATGGATAGGAAGAACGAGCCATACACGCAGGCCCAGCGCGGATTGGTGGTTGTTAACGACTGCTTATGCAGGCGAGACCAACGGTTTTACGTGCCTTCCAAAGCAGGAAGGAGCTCGAGATGATAAATTTTTGGTCGCCCATCCGATGAACAGCCTTTCCAAAAATTGCTAATCTTTAGCAATCGCAGACCAAGCGCATTAACCACTGCGCCATCGAGCTCCTGAACTCTTATATTTCTTACATAAAAAGTTACTAGAACCCCAAAAACGGCACGCGCATGAATGTCTGTTTTATTACGGTTTCTGCGTTAGTCCCATAGCGAAAACTACAGATTTTATTGCCTATTCAATACCAATATCCAATATTCTAGACGCCACTTCCATACGCACCAGTACATTTAGATCGTAATTTTATGTTCCCATTAGATATAATGGGAACATATAATTAGGATCCCAATGTACTTGTGTGTACAGTCACTATCAAATTGATAGCATAGCGAAGCATACTAAATATTCAAATTAACAACTTATTATACCTATTGAAATGAAACACTATTACTATTCTTGCCCCAGCAGTGCGGACATAAAAATAAACTGGTGATTATGATGGTGATGATGACGATAAGGGCGAAGTTGGCAGCGCACTTCACCCGGAATCCTCAACTACTGAGGCACTTAGCTCCAGCTGCCGGAACACAACAATGCTACAAATATTGATGTTATGGCGACATATTTAGATATGATGGTGGTAGCTAGCAAGGCGGACAAACTAGCCCTACCTCTAAACAAACCGAGTACACAAACATGTACCCCCCGCTGGGAATCGAACCCGGGATCTCAGGGTCTAAACCAATAGACTTAGGCGGCGGCCACTTAGACAGAGGCGGTTAAACGTATAAATTATATACGTAACAATTATTCTTTAAAACAAATTCTTTAAATAAAATTTTTTGACTTTGACTTTGCCATTCCCATTCAATTTCTATTCAAAAAATCCTTTTGACAGTTGCTAAAAAGTTTCTCTGTTGACTAACTTACCAGTCACTTAAATGTAATGGGAACAAATGATTTCATGCTAATAATGGTTACCTGGTAAGCGTTCCTATTGTATACGCTTGTATAACTAAGTCAGTTATAGTATAGTACCAAGCTTAATTGTTACCGACGACGACAGAGGTATTTATATCACACAATTTCACTTTGATACCAAATATTAAATTGCTGTGTTACTAATAACAATACGTCTCCTACGTGTGTATATTAATCATAACATTGGTTTGTCATTCGCTGGTATTAGGCACGTTTAATATTAATGTTGGAGTTTATATATTATTCATGGGTAACATCTTTGCAATTTGTGGAAGTGATTTCGTGAAACGGAAGTGTGCGATGTGTAACATCTATCCTCTGGGACGGAAGTGTGTAACAGGAAGTCAGGGAAGCGCGCAAGCGCGCGCCATTTGATTTGACGAATGAGCGCGCGGTGGTAGAGTTGGCCGTCAGGTGGTACCAACCAATGGGGGAAGCGCGCGCCATTTGATTTGCGCAATGAGGGCGCGGTATTGCATTACCATTACCTGATGTTATCTAATCCACCTTGAAGCCTTACATTGGATATGCTAAAACTTGTGATATTGTTGCTTCGTCTACCTCTTTTTTGGGAGAAAGACGTGAGAGTACCTATGTATGTAGGGTAAAGCCAAAGGGGTAGGGTAAAACTAAAGCAGCATGCATTGGGCCGGCTCGCCCACCTCGCAATAATGCTCTCGTTGCTGTTGTGTTTCGTCTGGCTAGTGAAAGTTCCGGAGGCCTTTCCCCCCCCCTCCACACACACTTAATATGGCAGCGAACTTATTACGACTTAGGGATCTTCAAAAAACGAGCCTATTCCTTCCTTAAAGGCCAGCAACGCATCTTCGGTTCCTCTGGTTTTGCGGATGTCAATGGGCGGCGGTGATTGCTTCCCATCAGGTGACCCGCCTGCTCGTTGAAATTTATCCAACATTTGTGCTTTTGTAATTTGTTTCGCACCAAAATTTGCGTTAAAATTATATAAACAAAACAAAAACATTTTATAAATAGCTTGCCTACTTCTTAACTGATTCTTAGTATTTGTAAAAATATTATGATCAGATGTTAATGACGGTAGTTGTTGACATTGAATGGGTGCCTTTGGCTTTCAAAGTAAAAAAGAAAATAGTGTTGAATAATTTCGGCGGGCTGGTTAGAATCACGATAGCTCAATTAGGGGAGCACCTGACCCGGTATGACAGAAGGGTCAAATCCTGCTCGTGGAAGTTTTTTCAACATTTGTGTTTTTGTAATTTATATTAAATATTAAATCTGCTATCAACTACTTGCCTGTGTCATAACGTGCGCATGAATCACATGAATGTGTGTTTGCCAATAGGAATTGCGTATAGGAATACGTACTCTTCGGCAGTTCGTACCCTTTGGTGGCTTTACCTTATGTATAAAAAAGTTTAACACATAATAAAAACAAATGCAATCGCATTGCAGTCACCGTTTTTGGAAGACTTCTCTTGGTGGCTTTCCAATTCACTACATTGCTTAGGATCCATAAAACACTTTATCTACATGGCAAAACCATTAAGCTGTCTGCTAGAGAGTTAGTTTTGTAATTTCCATTGAGTTTCTATAACGGATTGTAGTTTTTCAAAAAGTTAGGAAAGCGCATGAAAGTTTTTTAATATATGGTTGTTGGATTTTCATTACGAATGAAATTTTATATGGTTGAAACATTCAAGTATTGGAAAATGATTGTGAGTCCGAGGCTTTATAGACCTATATTACTGCTGTGCAAAGTTCTTATAATTAATATCAACTCATAAAAGTCATAAAAACGTTTGTACCTACGAATATCATATAGTTTATTTGCCGAACTGTTGCTACTAAAGGGGTATCAATAGTTCGGTGCCCATTTGAAACCGAAATATCGCAACTGATAAGTTTCAGTAGTTCGGTCAACCGGACTAACAACCGGACTACTGCTACTAGAGGCTTTATTCAAGCTAATTTCATGATAAGCACTTTTGTCATTCATTAGTGTTATTGGCCTAGGCCGTCTAATTAATTAAATAAAACATATATTTTTTTAATCTTAAGCCAATTGGGACTAATTGTATTGTTCTTTTCCATACATTTCAACGAAGTGTGATAAGTTTTTAGTTATTTCTGTCGTCCACTGTACTGTGAGGTTCACAGTCTCAGATTTTCAGATCAAAGTTTCAGATAAAAGAAATTGTGCTGTAAGTATCTCGAAATGTGTTTGGAACTTCTTTGATGTTAGTTAAATTGCAAGGAAATAATAAAAGTGCAATTGTGTGAAGGCTATTCCATGTTTTGTGACTTAATGGTAAATAGGTACTCCCTTCTTGTAAGACATCGTGGATATACTAAGGATAAGTAAGTGGAATCATAACTACATAACCATTCACCACCGGTCTCCGACCCCGAGGTCCCGGGTTTGATTTCCAGCAGGAGGTACGTGTTTACTCGGTTTGGTTAGTGGCAGGACTTGTTAGTCCGCCCTGCTAGCCACCATCATCTTATCTAAATATGTCACTATAACGTCAATGTTTTTAGTATTGTTGTGTTTCGGCAGCTACAAATATGATAGCCAGTGGTTCAGTAGTTGAGAATTCCGGCTGATGGAAGCACACCAGCCGAAATTCCTTCGGTCTTATTCTCACTTAAGTGCTTACTCGTTAGCAATAATAAAAAAAATAGTGTAGGACGCCCTCAGACTAGCTGAAGCGACGATCTTCGCAAGGTGGCTGGCAAGAGCTGGATGAGAGTAGCTGCGGATCGTGCTCAGTGGCGTGCACAAGGAGAGGCCTATGTCCAGCAGTGGACTAATATAGTCTGATGATGTTGAAGCAACATATTTTTTGTAATGAGTATGCAAATGACTTCTCTCCACCTGATGTTAAGCAGAAGCAAGATCTAGATGCGAGGACAGTAGGGGGAGCAGGGTTGCAGGGTTGTGCCCTACTAGCCGTTTTACCTTGCCGACCCGCAATGCTTTTTCACTTCTTGTTAAAAATACTCCATGTTGAAGAAGGTTGTATTTATGCTGTGTTTCTTTGGAGAGAGTTTGCTGATAGCCTCAGATGTACATTTTAGCGTAACCGAACTTTTTCGGGGGCAGCCGGCGGCGGCGAGAACTCAAAGGGTTAATCAAACCGTGTCCCGTCGTACCGTATGCACCATCGACCTGCACCATCAATGGTGCGGGTGGGACTAATTAGTTTCGTTTGCACCATTAATATTAATACAACTACTTTCATACCCATGTGAAACAAAGCATCGTCAGAGGTTTTCTAGAGGGTACAGCATCACAGGAGTGTGTGTCTTCGTACCCTACTAGATTATACGAGGGAGAGAGAGATTCTCTGAGAGATTCTCTGAGCCAGCGGAGTAAGTAACTCAACCCATATACCTAATAATACCTACACCTTTATACCTATTTGAAATTATTGAGCCATCCGGTGACCCATCTTGCGGAAATTGCTTAACTTCCAAAATCACCCGAACGCGCATAAAGCAGCAACGACTTCCAATAGAATATTAAAAGTGGTTGTTTAACAAATTTTCTAGCTCGTTTAGTGTTTGATAAAATAATATGACTGTTTGAGCTGACACTACCTCTTAGGTACTAAAGTCTCAGCTACAAACACGACACAGCAAGCTAATTTTAAGTCCATTGCACGTAGTATAAGGAAGTCTTAATCAATACCAATAGGAAGAGCGCAATGAGGCAATGAGCAGAGAAAACATGGGTCGCATCACCCACCGTACTGTCAGTGGTGTCGGCCAAGCGGCGAGAGATAAATAAATTCAAAAATATACTGCTTGTTTAGTTTGTTTGTGAAATACTCAATTATCAAATTTAATAGAAAAATGTTGGCACACGGTCTATTGGACGTGACATTCCAAGGTGACACTTAATTTTGATATCACTGCTTAATTAATTTATTATGTTCTTGGTTACCTTCACCTTTTTTTCAATGTATTTAACAAATATACTTAAGTTACTTACTTAAAAACACTTAAGTCTATAGGTACAAAAAAAAACTACTTGACAATTAAATGTTTCGCTTTGGTAGCGGAAGCAAAACTGAGTTCGCGAACAAAAAGTGTGTGCGCGTCAACACGCGAATATTGCCAATGTTCGCGAACAATTTGTTATTGTTCGCTTGAGTGAGTCGACCAAAACAAACATTTGTGCCGTACGCTGTGCAGCACAGTGCCGCACAGTTCAGCACACTGGTGGAATCGCAACTTCAACATTTATGATTTTGGTTTATGTCAGTCAATAACGAAATATTTTATTAGCGATTAATCTTAACTAACTTGTTTATGCCAGCCCTGAAAATGTAGGCACTTGATTCAATGATCTTCTTCAACTAAAGAGCCACGCTTTTGTCGGTGAAGTATTTTCCATTCATCTCTCTCCCAAGCTAAATCATTTACTTATTTATAAGACTCGATAAATGCTGATTCAATACCTTAAATATATTCTAAAGTCAAAGTCAAAGTAATTTTTTATACGTCTATTTTTTAGCTGTGGAGAAGAATGGGCGCAAGAAACACCACCGCTCATTTCACAATTTAATTTATTAAATTGTCAATTACACTTTAAATTATCACCTAGATATTACCATTCGTAAATTATACAACTTTTAGGTATTTACATCATTCTAATTTTTGGAAGTATTCTTCATACTTATTCAGTTCAAGTTCATTTGTATAGTAATAAGTTATACAGGGTAGAAAAAATCTATGGGCCATGAAGGGCAACATGCTTAAAATATTGTAGATAGGATGTTTTGCCTCAAGGAGACATGAAAATGAACTGCTTACTTGTATTTAAATTAAACTTCAAATAGCGAATTTACATCTATTTATATTGCACTTAAGTAGGTTCCAACTTAACTAAAAAAAAATCACTTAATATTTAAAAAAAAAATAGTTTTCTTTCTAAAGTCACAATACTCAGTATTTCGGAAAAGAACCTATAAATCTGTAAAATCTGCAACAATTTTTTTTATATCATCGTTTATGTCCAACATGGTTTTGCTTCTTTTTTTGCGTGGGCAATGTAATAAGAAATCTCAATCGATCAAATCTTGAAAATGTGCTTCGTTTTTTAGTAAATCTACAAATAATAAAATAGAAGGGTGTTTCGGTATTCTTATGTTAATTCGATAGTGCTACCCTTCGAGTTTGAGTGTGTAGTGCGTACCTACATTTTCTTTATATCAACTGATCAGGTTTGTGATTATTTTATGTAGCCAATGATCGGAAAAATCAAAAATACAGTAGGTATCGCTATCGGGCGTTTCTTCTTTTATAGATATGCTTCCGGTATCAATAGTGACGGCAAATGTGCCAGCATACAGCATAACCGCACTATCATTGTTCCTTTACTTGACTCAAGGTCCAAATTATAAAAACCTAACTTTTATCAATATAGCATGACATAGAGATAGACTTACATACATTCGTGCATGCATACCTACATCTATAAACATACTTCAAAAACATTATGCCCCTTTTTGGGCCTTTAGATAAAAAATAATACCATTTATGATCATGAGATTGTGAGAAATTGGGTTTGTAAAGAGCTCAAATTAAGTGCCTGCCTGCGTGATAAGCTGAGAATGTAAAGTATTGGGTCTGTGAAAAGTTGGGACTGTAATGAATTGGGACAGTTAAGAATTTCGAATGTAAAGAACTAGGATTGTGAGTAAATGGGTTTCTAAAAAGTTGGCGTTGTGAAGAATTGGGACAGTAAAAAATTTGGAATGTAAAGAACTAGGGTTGTGAATAAATGGGTTTTTGAAAAGATAACATTGTGAAGAATTGGGTTTGTTAAGAACTGGGATCGTGAAGAACTGGATCTGTGCAAATTTGGGATTGTGAAGTACTGTGCCTATTTCGAAAAATCTCGTAGGCTACGGTTTTGACGTAGGTTCTCAGCAAATAGGTTTACCTTTAATGTCAATGTACGGGCAATGTAAATAGTCGAGTTTTCTCTCCATAATTGGAATAATGTATCCAATAATATTAACTTTTATTTTTTTTTGTGACCGCCAGGGCTACCACAGCGTAATTTTTGAAATCTTAAAAAAGCTGTTAATCTAAAACTATCCATTTTTAAGGAAAAGTTCTTCGACAAAAAATTATTCACTATCATGTATACTTTACCCTCCTTTCGGCTTAGTACCCTCATTCCGACTAACGTTGTACAGTGTGCGAGAATGATTGAAACAATCCCTTAGGAGAAACACCAAAATTATATTAGAAGTGATTCTAAATCCTACGCAATCCCTTGCGTGAAATAAACGTTTAATTCTACACGTGTTCTGAATTGAGGCATACGAAATTATGTACGAAATTTCAACAGTATTTGTATGTGGAAATATTATCCAGGGAATGAAGCGTTAACAACTTAGCGATATACATATTTGATTAGGAACATGTACGCACAATATATTTGATATTAATGTTATCGTGAAAAGACGTTGAGAATTTAGGGTAACATTTATGACGACCTCCGTGTAGCCGAGTAGCTTGGGCGACTTTGGGCGGCGCGAACTGGCTCGAATCCCGGTGGGGTCAATGTCGAAAACGATCTTTTCGATATTGTTCCGGGTCTGGGTGGATGTGGTACCGTCGTTGTTTGTGATTTCCATAAAAACGAGTGCTTTAGCTACTTACCTTGGGTTTAGAACACTGTATGTGTTATAGTCCAATATTTGATTTTGATTTAATTTGATTTGTCGTAGCTTTATACACTTATTTATTTAAGAAAAAGTTTGGTCCATGCTTAGTGAATTATGTTTTGTTGTTAGTTTTATTAATAAGTAAGTAAGTAAAATTACAACGTACCACCTAATGGTAATATATGGTATGGTGAAATATTTAGATTACATGATGGTAGCGAGACGGTGAGACTTAAACAACCATCGGCAACCAAACCGTGTGCAAACATGTACCCCACCTCAGAAGTCGAACCGGAACCTTTGGGTCTGATCTGATACCACTAGGCCGCAGAGGCGGTTTAAATATGATTAAACTTCTTTGTCTTCTTCGTGAAAGAATTATATTTTTAAAGCTGAATTTCCTAATTTCGCTAGTTTAAGAGGAACCAAAATATAAGAAAGAGTTCGTTCGTTAAAAAAAGTTCGTTGCTTACAATCTCATTAGTGTTCTAGCCGCCTAAAAACCTACGGAAACATAGTAAAAGGAATTTGAAGCCACCAGCAAGACACTTAAAACAGAATGACCTCATCCAGTTCTCATTCCACCCAAATTGTCCCCGAAAAATTTCAATCAATCAGAATTGAATATTTAGGTATGCAACGATTTGAGTAAACTTTTCATTCAAACATTCCATCCATGATTGTCGATGTGCAGATTGGCACATCTGTTGTCTCCGATCAGGAATTCCACAATTCCCCCAACAGCTTAACCAAATTGAGCCGTATTGTATTCAGATAAAGTGGACAATCGTCAGGGCACAACAGTGAATTTGCTATGAAAATTGCCATCTTCCGTGCACCCGACAGATTGGTATATTGTTCGAGTCTTGATGTAGGGACAATGGGATGAGCTAAATTATTGCAGGCGACGCTAATATCCATTTAAGCTTGAGCCGTCTTTGTTCTTGCAATGCGAGACTAATTGGTTTCACTGCAAATAAATATTTAGACACCATCACATACATAGTTCTGATCCCAAGGTAAGTAGCTAAAGCACTCGTTTCATGAAAATCAGAAACAACGACGCGGTACCACCACCACCCAGACCCGACACAATATCGAAAAGTTCGTTTTCGACATTGACCCGACCGGGAATCGAACCCAGGACCTCAGAGTTAGCGCCGCCCAAAGTCCGGCGTGCAAGCCACTCAGCTACGGAGGTCATCGAAATGGTTGTTAGTTGAAGCTGTCTTTTAAATACCTGGCTAGTTTCTTCTAGTTCCTTCTTCTACTTTTTAATTAATTCCTGAACAGAACAGTGCCAACATCTACGAGCAGTAAACTAATGTTTACTGTTCATGTTTGTAGCACGTTCTAATGAACGTGCTACATTTTAATTCTTTTGTATAATATTTTTTTTATAACTTTACATATTCATAAAGAGGGCCATAAGCTAAATTCTTTACAATATAAAATATTTTAGCAGTCTTCAATTAGAAGCAGCAAAATTAACAAGTATGTACACACTACACAGGCCTCATTAAAACTTGCGAGACATACAAACAAATTGGTAATAATATAAAACTTATTATTAACCACTTATTAACATTCACAAAAGTTTCATCTACACTTCAAGTGAAATAGAAAATAGCTTACAACATTGAACAACACTTTAATCAAATAGTCTAAAGGGCTTGAATGTAAAATATTTCTGTTCACGTAATTTGGCATCAGTATTCTTTGGCAATGAAGTACTTTTGAACTAAATCAATTCAAACTTTTGGTTTTTACACACTGTCAAGATGAAGAGAATAGCGAACGCTAGCCTCTAGCCCTAGCCCGTGGAACATGAGCATCACTTCACTGCACACCAAATGTATTCCAAGCGTAGAATATTGGTTTAGTAAATGAGAAAATAGCACACTCCCACCGCTGAGGGTATGGTAAGGATGATGGAGAAGAAAAAGGGAATTCGACCTAGCGATCAAAAAAAAAACAATTCTTTAAAATCTTAATCCAATTCACCAAAAAACTCCAAGCAAAAAGCCAAACGTCCAAATCATAAATTGACAAAATTTAAAAGACAATTTTTTTTTAAAAAGTGTAGTTCGTTCCTTGAGGAACCGGCTAAGGTCATAGACCATGCTGCCATGTCATTAGTTTCTTAATTCTATTCGTTCGTTCTATATTCTTAGGTAATACATAAATAAAGAATATTGATGATGATGAATGATAATGGAAACCCCCAACCCCTCGAGTATCTCAGTAAAGATGTGGGGCTTTACTTAGTCCTCACGCGGACTTCTTGAGAGAATTTGAAAAGTGACGTTGCACTGTTTTGTTTCATTTGCCATCACTCATGCACACTCACGAACACTTAACGGTTAATTATCCACCATTATTTCACATTAATATTCGACATAACACAAATTTTAGAAAATAAATCAAAACCGCAGACATGACTCTTCACTTTCCCGCCAAGAAGTCCTTCAAAAGACTAATCTATAGGCTAAACGTCAGTGAAAAATATAAAAAGAACTCTTTATGCGGAAATAAAAAAGGTCGAATGTGGCGAAAGCTATAACATGTATTAAGTGTTTTTTTTTTGAGAGAGATTGCTGATTGCCTCTACGGCATTTTCAGCTTCACCGGGCTTGTTTGGGGGCGGCGAGGAACGTAAAGGGTCCCTCAAGCCGTGTGAAACGATGCACCTTCGGAGGTTTTCTAGAGGGAACGGCATCGCGCACTAGTGCGCGTCCCCGTACCCTACTAGATTCTCCGAAGGGTTCGGATCGGATCGGGGAGCGGAACAACCCGTGGGCGCCTCTAAAGGCTCGGACCTCGGCTCGGGTTGACCGGGCCGTGGTGGAGGAGAGAAGCGCCCAGGTCATGTCTGTACCTGGTGTAGAGCGCGTGTGAACCGGTTCTTTGTACCCTTGTTCTACGAGTACGGTGTCTTGGGCCTAAACTAGTGTGCATGTTTAGTGTATTCTGTAAATGTGTAGTGGTTAAGCAACTTTCGCAAAGGCCGGTCATCGGATGGGTGACCAAAAATTTATCATCTCGAGCTCCTCCGTGCTTCGGAAGGCACGTAAAGCCGTTGGTCCCGGCTGCATTAGCAGTCGTTAATAACCACCAATCCACACTGGGCCCGCGTGGTGGTTTACGGCTCGTTCTCCCTATCCATCCATAAGGAAGGCTCGTGCCCCAACAGTGGGGACAAAATGATCTGATGATGACACAAAAATAATACAGCCCGTGTCTAGGGAGACAAGTGGCAAAACGCTAATAGAATAGAAATTAAATAGAAGGATTATTGTATGGAATTTTATACGTTTTATGACTTTTGTCAGTCCCGTACAATAAACAATCTATTTGATTTCTATTTTATTAGCGTTTTGCCACTTGTTTTGGGGGGCAGAACTAAATAGTTTCCTTTCCACCTTTACACTACACGAGTGTAATTAATGAATTAATATGTTTTAATTACATTTCTTTCATTATTTAAATAACCGTAACATATTTTTTAAATCTTATAAAAGACTTTGATCTCTTATGTGACCGTCAGTCCTGGTACATCTTTGAAACTAAGGTAACAGATATAAAAATAAAATAAAATACATTAAACACAACTTTATCTTAAATGTAGACAATAAAACATAATATTAATAAAGCTCTTGCTACACTTGTTGTAGGTTCGGCAAGAATGCTTTGAAACCTACCAACATCAAGCATAGCCACACCCACAAAAAAACGCACACACGTACCCTCTCACGGATACGAATCTCGGGACAGTGTTAGCGTAGCTGTTGCGAGATGCCGTGTTCGTGTGAGGTGGTATGATGCCAAATTGCCGTCTCTCAGTTCGGTACCGGACACATTCCGTCAAAAAGTGGACTAAATTCAAAATTCAAAATTCAAAATCATTTATTCAGTTTAGGCTACAAGTAGCTCTTGTGAATGTCACTATGCCATCGGTTCGTAAGTCTACTCTGGGCGGGAGATCTTGTACTGAGAAGAAACGGCAAGAAACTCAGCAAGTGTCCAGCTCTTTTCTCCCTTACAGCGTCAAAAATATTGGAAAATGCCCTATCATAGCAGGACACTTTCCATTACAAATAAACACAAAATTATAGAAGACAACCACAACATGTAATAAAAAAAAATATCACAAAATAAAAAAAAACTAAGACTCGATTTTTTTCCATAAAAAATGCGAAATTTATTTAGCGGTAAGTGTCCCGTCCGCAACCTATGAGCCGTAATTATGAGAGGCCTTTTGAACCTGTACTCATAAACCAAGGTATCCGAGGAGGTTGTCACTGAATGGTTTTATACTAAATCCCTTTGTCCCGTGAAGTTTTATCAAAATACTCTTTCCACATTTCCTGACACTTTATTATTATTCTTATTGACAAGTTCAGTTTGATCTGGGACAATATGAAAACTAACACCATGGCAGCTACAGCCGATTTCGCCAATCTGTCAACCGCCTCATTTCCCATGATTCCTACATACGAAGGGATCCATTACAACCTAAGACTGTTATTGGGCGAGTAAAAGTTGTGCATTTCAAGCAATACTATGTAGGCTATCGAGACACCTCTGTGCCCAGAGGCGCATCGAGATAATATAAGAATATAAGAATTTATTTAAAAGTAACAACAAAGTACACAGCATTTTTACATTTCATTGTTCAAGACACGGTTAAAAATACATAATATTTTTCAGCTAACTCTTACTAAAGGAAGTATCAGCAACCTTCCAAATGTCTCTCTAATAATCAATAAAATGTTCTCGATGAGGTTAACGTTGGTTTTTTTTAAATTTTTCTTTTTTAGGCAATATTAATTTAAAATAAAATAAAAGAAATACATGTGTGATGGTGTGTGTGTGTGTGTGTGAGAGGGTGAGAGAGGGTGGGTGTGTGTGTGTGAGGGGTAGATGTTGTAAAGCGCTTCTGCTGAGGTTTTATACAATTGGTCATGAAAAGCTGCTAAAACATTAAAGATCACACCATCTATTTTAACACAAGAAATCCAAGTATCAAAGCTGAACATATCTAACGGATTGCAACAATAGACTTCATCTCTTCCCAAACCACCGATACTAAAGGCTTCTTTTTATTCAGCCAATATCTATTACCTGTTGTTAGGTCACAAAGTGTTTGTAGCAATTCCATGGATGGGATTCATTTCCACAAAAACTTTCTTTGAAAATGGAAGATAAAATTTTCATAACGGTGTTCATATCGAAATTGTATCTAAGTCATATATAAATATAAGACATAATATGAGACAACATCACATACATTGTTCTGATCCCAAGGTAAGTAGCTAAAGCACTCGTTTCATGGAAATCAGTAACAACGCGACGGTACCACAACCACCCAGACCCGACACAATCTCGAAAAGTTGGTTTTCGACATTGACCCGACCGGGAATCGAACCCGGGACCTCAGAGTTAGCGCCGCCCAAACTCCGGCGTGCAAGTCACTCGGCTACGGAGGTCGTCAATATATATATACACATATATCATCATGTCCGACATTGCTTTTACATATTGCATTCTTACACGAAACTATACAAAAACAACATCATAGCCATTGAAAAGATTTTTGCGGCTTTTTCTCAGATCAAAGTCTCAACCCTAAAGTTTACAAGGTCATTGATTGGTTGAGACAATGATATTTAAAAATAATTTCTGTCAAAGTTCATTTTCTGTAAATATAAATAATAATGAAATAGTGTTCGTTGGGAAGCATCACTTCAACGGATTTGAATAAAATTTAGCATATAGATAGACCATGACCCGGATTATGATACAGGATACTTTTAACAAGTTCGTGTTGGGTAGTATAATCCTCGCGAACGAAGTCGCTAGTTTTGAATTAAAATATTTTTATTTCATATATTTTCTCATAACATGGCAAAATCATTATATCCACCACGCTAGCCCAATTATCAAAATCAAAATCAAAATCTTTATTGCTAACTAAGTGTATAAAAGGTGTTACATTTTGAAGGAACTTTGGAACTTAGTCGCCCCTTTCGGACACGGCAATTTATGGAGAGCTCCCTTTTTATAAAAGCTATGAATAAATATTGGATTCCAACCGGTTTCGGCCGTGGCGACCTCTTCGACTCCTAGTCGGGTCTGCGCTGATGCGCACGAAGATGACTTACATAGCCAATCTTCGCGGCAAACTCTCGTGCACAATGTGGGCATTTCAGTTTGCCGTTTACAGTATTGTAGGTAATGGCTGCGGGTGTACGGGCTTTAAGCTGGTCGCGTTTCACGTCGAGGTCAGCTTGACGCTGCTCCTCAAAATCGCGTACTTGCCGTTGCACATGCCCGCGCCATTCAGACCATTGTGCTGCCAAACCCTCCCAAAGAGTGAGCTCAACGCTGCATCTCTAACGCTTCTGAACGTCTTTATATCGGAGGTGTTGTCCGCCGGTTTTCCGCTTGCCCTCCTCAAGTTCAGAATATAAGATGCGCTTCGCCACTCTGTCATCTGCCATACGAGATATATGACCGCACCACCGAAACTGTCGACGCATTATATATGCCTTAATGCCACCATCATTGGCTCGTCGCAAAACTTCGGTACTTCGCACACGGGCAGACCATCTGATGTTCAAGATTTTTCGTAGATATTTCAGGTGAAACCGATCTAATATAAATATCTATCTATGAATAAATATCTTAAGTATAAAAGTAAAATAAATAATAAAACAATCACAAAATCAAATTAAATAATTAAATAATCGTCATGTCAAGACTATTTATTAAATTATAAGTTTTAAATAAATAAATATTATTATCTCTAAAATATTACTATCTATTAAAATTTATTGTAGTGTCGGTATAAATTTTATCAAGTAATTCAACCAAGGAGTGTGCATATCATCTACATATACTCGTAATGGTAAGTTCCCGATCAATATACCCAATTGTTGAATTAAAATTCTATAATTGCGGTGAAATAACAACTGAGTGGAACTATGAATGTAGACTGCAAGCAGTTGCGATGGACCCATTAGAGTCACGAATAGGAAGAATCCCGATTGCGATAAAATACCGGCTGTTTATAATCACGAATGTAGTAAGCTGCCAGTTGTATGGAATCCATATTGTATGGGAATCACGAATAGGAAGAATCTATAGCTATAATTGTAGTCAGCCAAATTTAGTCGTTTGATAAACTAGGGGTCACGTGGGTTTATCTTTGGTACCATAGAAAGTCCACGGACTAGAGAAAAACTTGATTTCGTAATAAAGTTTTCGTTAGTCTAAGACCTAAAGCACCTAAAGCTGGAACTAAACCCTGTATTAAAGATAGTCCACGTCTTGTAATAAGACGGTTATAGTTTAACCTTTAGTAGGTACCAAAACAAAAGACGCGTGGTTGCTAAGTGCGCTGCGCTCTAAAAATTTTGTAAATGTATCAATAATATGCATCTTTAATAAGTATTTATACAATACACTGAAAAAATTAAACGCCCATCCGACCCAGCCAGGAATCGAACTTCACCTTTGCAGATGAAATACCACAAATTTGATAACATAACGCTATAGTAAATTTTTACTTATTGAATTAAAAAGCAGTGACAAAATTCAGCGCTTACGTCAGCCTCCCCGGTAGCATAGCGGTCAGTGCAGCCGGCCGGATTGCGGAAGACCCAGGTTCGATTCCAGGGTCGGGTGGGCGTTTAATTTTTTCATTGTATTGTATAAATTTTATAAATATTTAATTTAGCTTCAGTGCAGCAATTAGCACTTGAAAATAAAAAGTAAAAATATACATCTTAGCCAAATCTTAAGTAAAATATGCTATTACCGCTGAGGATGGCTTAAACATGCAAATGCATAAAACCCGGTCCCTACTTATAACAGTAATCTTGCCATCAACTCAAAGTATGAACTGGGGAGATCTTCAATTGAGAAGAACCAGCTACAAACAAGGAAAACCCCATTTTATTGACTTTAAGGTATTTGTATACGGGCAATCGTAAATCGGGTCTGCAATAAAGGATAATAATAATAATTTCTTTTCTATCATCTTTTGTAGCGTTCGAATATTGGAAGATGCCCTTCCCAATCATTGATGGTACACTTTTTATCACTAACCAACAGACAAGAGTACCTAATTTACGTCATTACTTATTTCTCATGTAAATTTGTGCATTCCAAAATTTGAGGTTTACTGTCCTCTTTAAGGCAAGTTAAGCCGTTGGTATCATCTGTCTCATCTCTCAAGTCTTCGTAAGGAGTGTATTTAAACATTGTCCTATCCTATACAAACTTCATAAATATTATTCAACCAACAAACTTTAATAAATCTTTATAATACTTAAAAAAAAATACGGAGAACATTCAACATAAAAAACGCTTATGCTACTGATTTTTGTGCTGATTTTACATAATGTTAACAGTCAACGTACATAACAAACCGAGTTTTTTGGACCAACCTACAAGTGACCATCAAAACCATTCGGGAATCGAATTAAACGAAATTGCTGTAAAGAAAAGCACTCGTTGTTTACCTTTACCTAACTTATCGAGTTGAATCTCACTAAACTGGATAGAAACCGTATTGACATGATCCCTGACGTAAGGAGACACATTCCCACTCAGTAGTATTATGTTCCTGGGATATTTTCCTATTTCCCCGTGGAAAATATGATATGGCAGCTGCGGCTTGTCCGAATAAAGATGGCGGAATACGAGACATTTTATAAGATTAAATTACTTAGACGTCCGCCGTGTTGTCTTTTGAATATTATATTGTTAGTGCTCTACGTCTCTACGTCTGCAAATGAGATTGGATATTAATAACATTGTTGGTGTTATCGTCATGATCATCATCATCAGATAAACAGTAGCTACCATAATTTTTTTTTCTTGTAGTTGATAGCTTCGTGCGATTAGCACATTTAGCCAGTGTCAAAGTAATTTTTCTTACATGTAATACATAAATATACAATATTTCCTTCCAGTATGATGATGATGAATGATAATAGAAATGAGAAGTGAGAAATAATATACCCCCCAACCCCTCGAATATCTCAGTAAAGTAAAGTGTTGTTGCACTGTTTTGTTACATTTGCCAACACTCATGCGCACTTACGAACACTTAACGGTTAATAATCCACCATTATTTCACATTAATATTAGATAAAACAGAAATTTTAGAAAATAAAACAAAACCGCAGACATGACTCTTCACTTTCCCGCCAAGAAGTCCCCTTAAACTGATTTAAAAAGTAATTTGGTTTTATTTTGTCTTAATTTAAGTTATGTATATTTTTTTTACTACCTTCTTACATAATTATAAATACAACATAACGTTTCTCTTTATGTCTACATAGTGTAAACTAAAAGAGTAACTTCCAAAATTGTATCCATAAATTGATAGCTTACCTTTCCTGTCGTTGTCAATGATGGCGATCTAATTGTTTCACCTGAAAATAATAAACACCATTTAATAACCAATTAACACCCTCTCTTAGTGAAATAAAAACGCTGGTGTAAGAGAGGCAAACGCTTGGTCAAACGGTTTCAATTTCTAGGTCGGGTAAAGTCAATTATAGCCATGACTTGTTTCAATGATGGAAGTCCTAAGGCTCATGATTTTAGTAGATAACACAAAACTTAAATCTCATTAAGCTAAATAAGATTTTGATTAAACAGCTCAATGGATGAGTAACGAGGCTATTACAAGTGCCTAATATTGTAGATGGGGACATATTAATTATTGATAGCGTTTTAACAATTCCGTTTTGCCGGTTTGAATATTCCTCACATAATGAGGAGACAGCAGAAGGTAAGCTTTATTGATACCGCGCTCGAGCAACGCGCACGTAGATCCTCTCACGGACACGGAACTCGGCCCGATCCAATCCGAACCCTTCGGAGAATCTAGTAGGGCACGGGGACACGCACTAATGCGTTCCGTCTAGAAAACCTTCGAAGGTGATTCGTTTCACACGGCTTGAGGAACCCTTTAAATTTCTCGCCGCCCCCAAAAAAAGCCCGGTGCAGCTGAAAATGCCGTCTGAGGCAATCAGCAAACACTCTCCAAAAAAAAACGTACCTCGAACGGCCAGTATGGCCAACACAAAAAACAGTGCTACCAACATCGAGGGCGCTGATCGTCCCAGGCAACCGTGGATTCATTGCTGAAGTGAGCGGGAAGGGAATGGAATAAGGAAAGGATGTGTTTGACGCAGTGCCCTCGCTTCATTGCAGCGGGAATAATATGAATCTTACTAATATTATACACGCGAAAGTTTGTAAGTATGGATGGATGTTTGTTACTCTTTCACGTAAAAACTACTGAATGGATTTTAATAAAACTTTCCTCATATACAGACCATGACCCAGACCAGCATATAGGATTTTTTTTAAACTTTTTTTTTACTGTTGTCTTTGCGAACGTAGTCGCGGGCAACAACTAGTATTAAAATATTACTATGGCCAAAACAGTAAGAGCGCAGCTGTTGCGAGATTCCGTGTTCGTGAGAGGGTGTCTAAGTGTGCGTTGCTCGAGCGTGTTTTTATGAAGCTAACCTTCTGCTTAGTCTTGTAATTTTGTGATATTCCTTATCCGTCTAATTTGGTATTGTAATACTGTTTAAATAGACTTTAATTAATTTGGTAATTGCTAAGTATCTTCAGAAGGTAGATTGTGTGTATAAAGTGCGAGCGTAATTTTGCAATCAGTGATTTCGCTTTGTTCTAATTTGAGGTGAGTTTTTTTGTTTGATCATTAGAAGCATTTGTCTTGAATCTTGAAATAAAAAGCGTTTTATAAATTGTAAGTAGGTACTGGCGTTAAATTTTGGATTATTATTTTATATCCGATATAGGATCCGTGTTTACAAGATGAGTTAGGCGTCGGTCGAGGAGCTCGAGAGCGTAGTAAAAATGTATCATCTCGAGCTCCTCCGTACTTCGGAAGGCAAGTAAAGCCGTTGATCCCGGCTGCATTAGCAGTCGTTAACAACCACTTATCCGCACTGGGCCCGCGTGGTGGTTTATGGCCCGTTTTCCAATCCATCCACATGGAAGGCTCGTACCCCAGCAGTGGGGACACAAAATAAGCTGATGATGATGATTGAACGCGAGTGAATTAGTGAAGTGTTTAATTTCAATGTGTAGTATTTCCGTAGAGTTTCATCTTATTCGATGGCAATTGACCAATTGTGATTGAATTCAGATTGACCAGAATCGTGTCAACCACTGAGCAATGATATTTTGTGTGTCTTTCATTTATAGAAGCTGCGGTGACCCCATTTCACTAAGCGGGCGGTATTCTCAATTTCCGGTTGTGAAAAAAATATTTTTTTAATATTTTTTAACAAAAATAAATAATAAATATGAGACAACTTCACATACATTGTTCTGATCCCAAGGTAAGCAGCTAAAGCACTCGTTTCATGGAAATCAGAAACAACGACGGTACCACAACCACCCAGACCCGACACAATGTCGAAAAGTTCGTTTTCGACATTGACCCGACCGGGAATCGAACCCGGGACCTCAGGAGTTAGCGCCACCCAAAGCGTTTGAAAAATAAACCAATTTTCATTCTTTGATTTTTACAGGCATTCCTTTCCTTCTTACGACTGTTTAGCAGTCCACCTAAACACCTTTCTTTTTAATCTATCTTACCTGCAAAGGTACTAAAATCTCATTTTAACCAAGATTCCCTCAGCAATAAAAAATATTTTTTTTTAGTACTTCTACACATTGCATGCTCCAATAGAAGGCGCTGCCTGCTTTTGCGCCAGGAAGTACCTTTATTGTCAGCCGTCTGTCCTAAAAACTCATCACATCATCAGCACCAGCTCATTTTATGACCCCACTGCTGGGGGCACGATCCTTCATTAAGGATGAAAACACCACTGGTAGAACGGGCCATAAACCACCACGCGGGCCTAGTGCGGTGGTTGTTGATGACTGCTAAAGCAGGCGCGACTAACGGCTTTACGTGCCTCCCGAAGCACAGAGGAGCTCCAGGTGGTATATTTTTGGTCACGTATCCAATGACCGGCCTTTGTGAAAGTTGCTTAACCTTAACAATCGCAGACTGGGCGCATTAACCACTGTGCCATCGAGCGTCCTCTTGTTTGAAATGAATAGAACAATTTTTTTTTAAACCTTAGCAACGCGTGGCCGGTTAAGCTAGTTTCTACTAAAACCTTACGACGAAGACAAAAGTTCTATAAAAGCTATATAAAACTTGTCAAGAAGTTATTAAAAGTTGTTGTTAGCCTTCCAACTGATGTGGCCGCTCTTTTTAAGCGTTATTTTATGTTTTTTTTTTATCAAAAACAGATCACTGGTCTAATACTCAGAGGACCTAAGGTTCGATTACCAACGAGGGGGTGCATGTTTGTACTCAAGTTTGGTTCGTGATTGGGCTTGTTTTCAGTTCAGCTCAATAGTTGAGGAAACCGCTGACCGCTCTGCTCATCTCCGCTCATTTTCGCCTAAGAAGAACCACTCATTCCTTTTTACAGCTTTGCTCCCGTCTCCGCTCCGCTGGTCTCCGCTTCAGTGGAAACTTTCGCTTTTTTTCACAGCTCCTCTTTGCTTATCTCCGCTCATCTTCACCAGTGGAAGGCTGAAACTCTATAGAGGCTCCGCTCAGTTCCTCCCTCCTCTCCATCCCCCATTTCCGTAGGCTAAAACATGATAAGTCTGATCCTCCAAATCAATTATCATGTGACCTGGATTACTTGCGGCGCAAGACACGCGGACGCTTAGTTAAGTCAGCCGAATTAGACAGCTTTACTGCAGATTGAGCGTGGCCCACTAGGGGGCGCGCCGTCTTTATCACAGCGACGCCAACGTCGCCAACGTCGCCTTCCACCCCGGGAGGCGACCATTTCGTCAGCCTATGTAGCCCTTTCAAGGGTATAGGCAACCCCAGGGGGTTAGTAAGAGTCATACAATCGAGTATTCACCCCTCCGGGTTGCTAAAGGTGGGTTGCCCTTCTAAGGGCGTAAAAAAAACAGCTTCTCCGGCTCAACAGAGTGTCAGCCGAAACTCACCCTTAAAGGCAAGTTGGACTGTGATAAATGTGCGGTCGACACAAATTGTTCCCTGATAGTTTCTCTTATTCAGCTTAATTACAACCTTGGGTTGACTCGTGAAACACTTATAAGGCTTATTGTGTGCGGTTGGGGGCGTGTGTGAAAATAATTACGGCTGAGAAATGCCTTGTAAACAGAGACCCGGCATTATGAAATAATGTTTTTAGTTGGCTTGGCCAACTTGGCCGAGGGTGGAAGTGTAGGTGTATTACTGTTTTTTTATAGTTGATTTTTTTTGGAGAGAGTTTGTTGGTTGCCACTGGTCATTTTCAGCTTCACCGGCCTTTTAGTGCGTTTCCCCGTGCTCTACTAGATTCTCCGAGGGTTTCGGATCGGATCGGGGGGGGGGGGGGAGGGGGGTATCATACCTTCTTTATACCCGACGTTTCAACCGAGTCACACCGGCCGTGGTTAATCCCCGTTTAAATTCTTTGATTACCTACAATGGAACGCGAAACTCTAAAGTGTAAAGGTTAACAGCTGTTGTAACCTTAATGTCCTTTACGTATGTGGTGAATTATTAACTAGGCACATTTAAGATCTAATTCATGTGAAATTTCCGCAGTTTGTACTAGTATGTAAACAGCCTGTGCTGTTATGTAAGGAATATCCGGAGGAGTTGCGTTTGTGGTCGTCATCCATATACAGTTATAAACACATATGTTCCTCTAGTTTGAAGTTCGAAACAATCGTAACTTTGGGAGGTCGCACGCAACTTGAACAAGTGACTGATGTCTTTTTTGAGAGAGGTTGCTGTTTGCCTTAAACGGCATTTTCAGGGTCATAAAGCTTTTTGGGGGTGGCGAGACACTTGAAGGGTTCCCTTAAGCCGTGTGCAACGAAGCACCGTCAGAGGTTTTCTAGAGGGAATGGCATCACAACCTAGTGCGTGTCGCGGTTCCCTACTAGATTCTCCGAAGGGTTCGGATCGGTTGACAGATGTCACATGTAGGTCTGATTGGAATATTTCAAGGATTTAAGGCGCCCCCCTCCTATACCCGGGGGGTTCGGCGTCTTCGCAGACGCCATAGGCACAAAATAAGAAGACTGGAGAAGGTAAGCTTCATACAAACGCGCTCAAGCAACGCACACAAAGAACCCCTCTCATGGACACAGAATCTCACAACAGCAGGCCATTGCCGTGCAACGCAACTCACGTCGCTTTAACACACAACACAACAGTTTCATAGAGAATTTCACTCTGTTATTTTCCTTTATTTGGAATAACAAACAATTACAAAATGTGTCTTCTACTACAGCTTAAAATATAGAACCTTACTAATTTTGAAATTAACAACGTTATTCACAAAGTAAAAATTAGTCTAAAGTTGTAATATATATATACTACTCAAAACAAAATAAGGGCCACGAGGTATTTTGTCTGTACCATGAAAATAATAAAACCAATATTAATTTTTTTGTCTCCATAACGAAAACTAATGTTGTTTTTACCGTGTAGACCAATAAATTTATTCCAATAATAATGATTAAAAAGTTTATTTGCTTTTGAAAGAAAAAACACATTTAAGGTTAAAAATAAAAACAATGTAAAGTTACTGAAAACAAAAGAAAATACTCCGTGCTCATCTTTTAGTAACGGGTATGCCCCCCTCGTTTCGTTACGCACTCCTGAAGCCTGGAGTGCATGCTCTCAATCAAATGCCTGACATTTTCCATTGGAATCTCTTCCCAGGCCCTTTTAACAGCGTTGATGAGTTGCTGTTGGTTGTGGATTTCCTGATCACCGTCTCTAACTCTTCGTTTCAACTGATCCCACATGTGCTCTATTGGATTTAAGTCCGGACTGTTCGCCGGCCACGGCAAGACTTGAATTTGAGACGCTTCCAGTACAAACCGAGTCGCTTGAGCCGTGTGTGCACGAGCATTGTCTTGCATCAAGATGAATCCAGGACCCGCTCGCTGGGCAAATGGGATCACATGTGGTCTGACGACTTCCTCAATATACCGCTGAGCAGTAACAGTACCCTCATTTAAAATAGCGAGCTCAGTTTTGCCGTGTAAGCTTATCCCGCCCCAAATCATTACATTTGGACCACCAAAACGATCGACTTCATGGATGCAGGCTTCTGAAAATCTCTCGCCGCGTCTTCTCCATACTCTAATACGCCGATCGTCGTTAAAAAATTTAACTTTGCATTCGTCTGTGAAGCGCACCATGCCCCATTGGTTTATGTCCCAGTCCAAATGTTGACGGGAAAATCTTAAACAATTTGCACGATGATTTCTGGTTAATGGAATACGGACAACTCGCCTTCTTGATGCCTGCTGGTCTTCATGCAATCGATTACGAATAGTTTGGTCACTGACACGAGTACCCGTTGTGAGCCGTAAACGATTTTGCAGCTTGCGGGCCGTCGTTGTGCGATCTCGGCGCGCACTTAATCGAATGTAACGATCCTCTTGAGCTGTTGTAATGCGAACTCTGCCCGAACCAGGTCTTCTTCTAACACTGCCGGTCTCTTGGAAACGATTCCATAGATTTTGAATAGCTCTTCGAGAAAATCCCAATTGCAAACCCACAGATCGCTGCGAATGACCTTCTTCAATCATTGTAACGACTCTGGTTGCTGTCAGCGAGTCCATATGACGCCTGCGTGCTTGTGGCATATTGCAAAAGATGTTTCTGACTCGAGATATCAATGAACTCTGATAATTTCTAATAAACCAAGAAGCTAAGGAAAGCAAAACGTCAAAGAAAATGGAATCAAAATTTTCAAAAATAATTTTAAATCAAATTTTATTTAAAATTGTTGCCAGCATTAGATGAATACTACAATATTAAAAAGTTTAGGTATCAAAGAGTTTGTATACTCAATATTTTACTACTTTCAATATGTAAATGTTTAATAATTTACACCAAAATGAAAAAATACCTCGTGGCCCTTATTTTGTTTTGAGTAGTATATATATATGTGTCGGAGACATCGCTTAGAAACGACAAGTATAGTCTATACTTAGTGTAGTCTGTAGTCTCTATGGTGCGCGAAACGTCAACGGCAGTTGGCTTGGCGCAACAACGGACTGGACATATATATTTAATCTCGTTTAGAATTCAATTGAATTTGTGTAATTTTTATTTAGATTTGTTATAATATTAATTTTGTTTTAATGCATGCTGTGATTGCCCATAATTGTAAGAGCATATTATTTTTATTCTTAACCTTAAATACTGTTTCTTATGTCGGTGATCCAATAAATAAATAAATAAATAAATAAAGAAATAAATAAATAAATAAATCATCACTTCACATCAGGTGAGACGAAGAACAAGTGCTTGCCTAGTAATGACTAAACAAGAAAAGAAAAAAAGTGACTGGCAAGAGCTGGATGACAGTAGCCGCGGATAGAGCTCAGTGGCGTGCAAGCGGAGAGGCCTATGGCCAGCTGTGGACTGATGTGGGCTGCAGAAACTATCAATATTTTAAAAGTTTTCGTAAAAGGTTGCCAGTTGCAGTAACAAAAAGGTCCAGTTTACGGATGCCGCGATTATACATAAAAATAAAATTTCAAATCTATGGGTTAACAGTCAGTGTTTGCCAGTTGGGGAAACCAGCAACTGGACTTCTTGGCGGGAAAGTGAAGAGTCATGTCTGCGGTTTTGTTTTATTTTCTAAAATTTGTGTTATGTCGAATATTAATGTGAAATAATGGTGGATTATTAACCGTTAAGTGTTTGTAAGTGTGCATGAGTGTTGGGAAATGAAACAAAACAGTGCAACTACTACTTTTCAAATTCTCTCAAGAAGTCCGCCGAGGAATTAGTAAAACCCCACATCTTTACTGAGATACTCGAGGGGTTGGGGGTATATCATTTCTCACTTCTCATTTTTATTATCATTCATCATCATTCATCATCATACTGACTGGAAGGAAATATTGTATATTTATGTATTACTTGTGAGAAAAATTACTTTGACACTGGCTAAATGTGCTAATCGCACGAAGCCATCAACTAAAAGAAAGAAACCAGCAACTTGACACAATTAGTACAAATTGACAGTTGCTAGTTGCGGCAATTTGAAACTGATTGCTGCAACTGAAAACTGGGTGCCTAGAGTAAGTTTTGTTTACTATCCGTATCAATTCAATAACGTTTACCTAAACGAATATTAGTACAGCATCGAAGCAGCGCCTCCTGGCGGCATACGAGAAGGGTTAAAAGGTTAGGGTTGGCTGTAAGAGATCTCTTCTAGATATAAGCTCACCTTTGCATATGTCCTGTGTAACGTGTGTTCAAAAGTAATTTCTTTGTTTAATAAAGGATTAATTAAAATTGTGTCATGCAAGTTCTCGTTTTCGTTTACGTGATCGAATGGCGAATGAAAGTTGCTCTATCTGCGGAGCGCCTTATATAAAAGTCCAAAAACAATAACAATAACATTAGTTCAAGATTGAGCAATTCTATTGAAACGACGTGTGGAGCTCAATTGGACAATTTGAGAAGAGGGAATATTGAAAAAGGGACCACTTTTGAGAATAGGTTCATTTCTCTTGAATTTATTAATGACTAAAGTACACTACGTATTTATTAGATGACCTCCGTAGCAGAGTGGCCTGCACGCCGGCCTTTGGGCGGCACTAACTCTGAGGTCCCAGGTTCGATTCCCGGTCGGGTCAATGTCAAAAAATAACTTTTCGATGTTGTGTCGGGTCTGGGTGGTTGTGGTACCGTCTACTTACCTTGGGATCAGAACAATGTATGTGATTTTGCCTAAATATATTATTATTTATTTGTTTCAATGAATAAGTTATATTCAATTTTTTTCATTATGAAATACACACACACACAAAATGGCTATGCATTGATATCCATAGTCTGAGATTTCCTGTGAAAATCTTAAAAATTGCACCTCAAAATCTTCCAAACTCTACTCGCGTAAATTATGATACAAGGCTCTCTCCTAATACTGTTCCGCCGTGTTCTTTAAGCTCGGTAGGCAGCTTAATGTCAATCAAGATTAAAAGCTTTATCCGTAAGCCGTTTCTATTTATTTTAAGTCTACCCAAATAAATACATTTTTTATTCCACCTACCTCTATGTTGAAGTAGTTAAGCGCCCGGTCTTTTTTATATTAACGGGTAAGCACAGTGCCTTGATCTCACCTGATGTTAAGTGACGACAAGGCCAAATGATGGAAGCGCACTTCACCCAGGATCCTCAACTAGTGAGGTACTAGCTATCTTATCTCTAGCTGCCGGAACACAACAATGCTACAAACATTGATGTTATGGCGACATATTTAGATAAGATGGTGGTTGGTAGCTAGCCAGGCGGACAAACAAGCCCTACCACCAACCAAACCGAGTACACAAACATACTCCCCGCTGGGAATCGAACCCGGGACCTCTAGGTCTAAACTGATGGTCTTAGCCACTAGACCACAGAGACGGTCTGCGAGTGCTGAGGTTAAGCAACTTTCGCAAAGGCCGGTCATCGGATGGGTAACCATAATTTTTCATCTCGAGCTACTCCGTGCTTCAGAAGGCACGTAAAGCCGTTGGTCCGGGCTCCATTAGCAATTGTAAATAACCACCAATCCGCACTGGGCCCACGTGGTGGTTTATGGCCCGTTCTCTCTATCCATCCATAGGGAAGGCTCGTGCCCCACCAGTGGGGACATAAAATTAGCTCATGATGATTCCACCTAACGATGAGTGTCGATAAAGCCCTATGGCAAACTTCACCTGGAATCCTCAAATACTAAGAAACTAGCTTTCTCACCCTCTAACTGACCGACCAAAGGGCAAAGTGTGTTTCGGATTCTTTGTTGCATAGCCCGTGTTTGAAAAACACAAAAAAACTGTGTTAAGCTCTGTTAAATTTAAAAAAAGTTGGAGAGCTAAAACTTATCACTCATGACGTTTCAACCGAGTTGCATCGGCCGTGTTCACAGGCTGACAGTTTCTGTTACCAGGATTACTTGCGTTCATGTAATTACTCACGATTGGGTAAAACTTTGCGGAATGATCCCAATCAGGAGACATCTCTAATACGTGTCGAGCTGCGACTAATTAATTTTCTACTAGTTATTTTAACTATGTTATTAAGTTAGTGAGGGTCGAAATTAGGGGAGGTTCAAAAGTATTTTCATAGGATTGAGATAATGATTTGAAATATTTATTGCATACTTTAACCGCCTCTGTGGTCTAGCGGTGAAGACCACCGTTCACAGTCCCAGAGACCCTTGGTTCGATCCTCAGTGGGGGGTTTGGTTGTTGGTATTTTTTTTTTTTGAGAGAGATTGCTGATTGCCGCAGCGGCATTTTCAGCTTCACCGGGCTTTTTTGGGGGCGGCGAGGAACGTAAAGGGTCCCTCAAGCCGTGTGAAACGAATCACCTTCAGAGGTTATCTAGAGGGAACGGCATCGCGCACAAGTGCGCGTCCCCGTGCCCTACTAGATTCTCCGAAGGGTTCGGATCGGATCGGGGAGCGGAGCAACCCGAGGGCGCCTCTAAAGGCACGGACCTCGGCTCGGGTTGACCGGGCCGTGGAGGAGGAGAGAACCGCCCAGGTACATGTCTGTACCTGGTGTAGAGCGAGTGTGAACCGGTTCTTCGTACCCTTGTTCTACGAGGTGTCTTGGGCCTAAACTGGTGTGCATGTTTAGTGTATTCTGTAAATGTGTGCTGTCATTTAGAGGATCGGGCGGGGGGGCGTTCGCAACCGTTATGGGATCGTCGGGGTCATCTAGGACGTGCTTAGGACGCACATGAACCGTTTTGTTGGTGGAAGGCTTCCAACATTATAGTTGGCGGCCGCCACAACAAGCGGGTTTGGGTGGTGGGGGGCGTTATCAAAGTAACGTATGGAAACGTCCTTGATAAAGTCTTTGATAGTGGTTGTTGGTAGGGCTTGTTTGTCTGCTTGGCTAGCTACCAACATCTTTTCTAAATGTGTAGCCATAGCATCAGTGCTAGTAGCATTAATGTGTTCCGGCAGCTAGAGATAAGATAGCTAGTGATAAGATACCTCAGTAGTTGAGTTTTCCGGGTGAAGTGCACTTCCACCTTATCACCACTAAGCATCAGGTGAGATGAAGGTCAAATGCTACAGTTACATACGCCACGGATAAAAATAGTGCTAGGCAAATGACTCATCCTTATACACGTTGAGAAGCAGAAGCGGGATCCAAATGCGAAGACAGCTAGTGGCGTAGGATTGTGCCTACCTAGCGGTCCGTCCTAACCTTGCCACGCAAGTTAATCATGCACACATTGTTTCAGATTATTCAGTCCTCGAGGATACCAAAGTCCGAGATATAACCACATTGAAGGTCAGTATGCTGCGGTTATCAGAAAGTATCAGGTATGTCTTTTGTACGGCTCAGTCAACTTAGAAAGCTAAAGGATAGTATTAAACCGAAATTTCAGATAGGTACTGTGGTGCAAATTTAGACTTTCTCTCTTTAAACATAAAGCCCTTTCAGTGAAACTTCCGTGGGATTAACCGGTGGCAAGAATTACTATTCCTTGGGGAGTGCCGGATCGCCTAACACTGACTTACTTGACTCGCTAAAAGTTTAGTCTTGTACTACAGAGAGGTTAATATTTAGAATTCTCTTGATACTGTGGTTTGTACTTTGGCTTTAGAAAAATTAGGCTAAAAACTTTACCAGGTACAAAGTTTTCATTGCGAGTAATGACAACATAGAATTTTATTGATATTGCTGTAGGAAAAGCGCTCGGCTCTATATCCGAGACCCTTGGTCAATTCCCAGCAGGGCTAGGATGAACGCCGCGACATAATTTTGTCATCGCATTATCTCGTGCAAAATAGATATAAGTCTGTATGTCTATGGGTGTTAACATGGCAACCCATCAAACTCGACTCGTTTCTGTCAAATCGTGATCGTGAATCGTGACCATAAAGACTGTCCGCGACATATGTAAACTTTGTTTTTGATTTTGTTTTTCATCATGGCAGTGCCTTATTTTAATTATTTATTAACGTTATATGAGGATAGAGAGGCAAGAAAAGTACAAAGTCGTAGGATAAGAGACTTGTGCGATCCATTTGACCTCAATGATAATGACGCCGAGTTACAAGCTTTGTAGAAAGTTTCGAAGCCCATGGCTTTATAGAAATTAAATAATAAATACACACAAATGTTTTATTTGCATTTTAGTGCTTCTATGTTTAATATAACTAGGTACCTAACATCACAAGAAAATCTCTCGACTAAACTGGATTCGTGTAAACGATATCCTGCAGCGCTGTGCAAAGACAGCGCTGGGATGCGACACTCGCGGCAGCTACTGGCGCCAGCGACTGTCATCGTGTAAATCAACCTTTTTCTGACAACAATCCGTATCCGTCAATCAATCGGCGTCAAATAGACAAGCGATGGCAGTGTTCATAAAAAAAGGTTGCGTTCATGAAGTAAAAGAACGAATGGAAATGAATGAAAACCGTTTTGATGGATTTTAAATAATGGTAGTTTTCTCTAAACGGCAACATTGGTTTTTCGTGTCGACAAGCCGAAGTCATGACGAGATATTTCTCTGTCGTGGTGTGTAAAAGAAAACGACAAATGAATCGACATCGATAACTTTTCTCGTCTCGTTTACGAGATATGTCGCGGCGTTCATCTTAGCCCTGCAGGTCGGGCAAAGTGTATTTCGGAGTTTTAGATGATAACGATGCATCGCCCGGGTTTGTAACTACTAACCCACCTTTGGAAAGTGTGGTGATTAAGTTAGCACCTATCAATTGTATCTATACTTGAATTAATTTCAATTATGGAGGCATTTGAAGATCTGTTCAATACCGAGTACAGTCAAATCAGGAAGAAGTTATTAAGGTCTTTGACAGTAACTAATTTACCATCAAATATTACTTTAAATTGTATATTGTAAACTAGTTGTTGCCCGCGACTTCGTTCGCGAAGACTACAGTAAAAAAAAAGTATCCTATATGCTGGTCTGGGTCATGGTCTGTATATGAGGGAAGTTTCATTAAAATCCATTCAGTAGTTTTTACGTGAAAGAGTAAAAAACATCCATCCATACGTACAAACTTTCGCGTTTATAATATTAGTAGGATACATTTAACAAACGTGTTCTTCTCTTAGCTTTGACAAGTTTGACTAAAATTTTTATTCTCAAATTTGTTGGGAGCATCACAACAATCATTACTACTTATAGAATTCCTGATTCACTCTCAGTTTGTCAACAAAATTCCCATCTCGCATTATAGTTTTCGAATTAGTTGAATAGGAAAATGTCTCTGACATCAAAAGAGAATTCGTTTTGATCATTCAGGTTATTAAAAGAGTCCCATGAAGTTCTAACACGTGAAAATAATATATCAGCTGCCTAACTTCCCGTGTATGTTGTGAAAACCGACTAAGGGACAAGGGTTCCAAGATACTCGCACATTAGGCGATACCAGCTGATGTTATCTATTCCAACTTGGACCCTACTTTGCTTTTGTTAGTGTGGCGTCGGGTCACTAATGGCGATATGTACTCAGAATTGATGATTTCGATTCCCTGTCTAGGTACCCTTTTTTAGGAGAAAGACGTGAGAGTGTGTAAGTACTAATAGACTAGACAAAGACAGTATGTAACAAAAACTGTTTGATGTTATTATTTTATTATGGTAAGTAAGACTATTTAGCTTTTGAGTTTTTTGAGTTTTTTAAGTGATGGCAAATTGAAGAAACAGCGGAATGTCGGTCATTAAATTACCTTTTTATTAATCTTTGTGAGGTATGTCAGTAAGTCCGAATTACTTGTCTACTGAAACTTATGGAGGGGAATATCCCATATCCATTGTTCATCAATCATCGTTCACCATAATTTCAGTTCACCTATTAAATTAAGAAGGCCGCAAATTAATGTATCAGAAATTAGATTAACATTAGAAATGGGTAACTCAGCAAAACTCCTTGCATCACCGCATTAACTCTGACGCAGCTCACTACGCGCCGGCTCATTGAGTTAACTCAAAATTAGGGGACTTCTTGGCGGGAAAGTGAAAAGTCATGTCTGCGGTTTTGTTTTATATTCTAAAATTTGTGTTATGTCGAATATTAATGTGAAATAATGGTGGATTATTAACCGTTAAGTGTTCGTAAGTGTGCATGAGTGTTGGCAAATGAAACAAAACAGTGCAACTTTACTTTTCAAATTCTCTCAAGAAGTCCGCCGAGGAATTAGTAAAGCCCCACATCTTTACTGAGATACTCGAGGGGTTGGGGGTATATCATTTCTCCTTTCTCATTTTTATTATCATTCATCATCATACTGACTGGAAGGAAATATTGTATATTATTTATGTATTACTTGTAAGAAAAATTACTTTGACACTGGCTAAATGTGCTAATCGCACGAAGCCATCAACTAAAAGAAAGAAAGAAAGAACTCAAAATTGCGCCATGGCGCAACTAAACGGAACACGCCAAATGAACTCTAATAGCGCGCGTTGTCTGCACGCCGCGCTCATAGTCTCTTTGATATTCGCACGAAAACATAATTATGTCATTTATTTTTTCTCATAACATGAAAATCTAAAATTACGTAGGTATTGTATTGTACAAAAGTAACGTTTGTTATTATATTCTCTGTTAAAATAAAACCCAGCCCGGTGGTGCGCTGTGCGCCAACACTTGAAGAAGTGAGTTACCACACCCGACGCAACGAACTGAGTTGGCGCAATTGAGCGGCGCAGCGCAATGGTACACATGGTATATGTAAATTAAATAATAAATAATTAGTTGTATGTACTCATTGTGCAATTTATTGGAATATGTAGTTGTCGTATGTGTAATAAACTAGTAGGTACAGACGCCTGCACGTCAACCTATCCAAAACTGTCAAATTTCTTCAATACATTTTCAACCATATCTTGAAGGCATAAAGTTCAAAGTCTATTAAGGAAATTTGACAGTTTGTGGTAGGTTGATGTGCTGGCGTGTGTACCTGTACATACAAGGCGACAGCACGCGTGAGTTTTTGTCTAAGCTTCGCTTATGAGGGCACTTCAATTTAGACAGCTTGTCTCGGACTGCAGATTCGAAAGTGCAGTGCAGAAAGTGCAGTGTGCGTGTTACACTTTATTCATTTCTATGCGAAGAGACGCCAGCAGAGCTGAGCGACGTCAATTTAATGCAAAAGCATTTGTTTCAGAAATAGTAGTCAAATGCAGAGTGGAGTCCTTTTAGGACACATTTATCAATTATTATTTTAAAGTTTTGTTAATAAGTTGTGTAATGTGTATGTGTAGTGTGTCTGAGTGTGTAGTCCGCACGTGTGATAGGATCATTTATACTTGCATTTACTTCGAAGCTTCATAAACGCCCTCTAACGATGTAGCTGAACTATTGATCAATAGCGTGGGGGGACATGTTATCAAATTTACTGCGAGCTACTAACTTTTTGGACTACCTAACAAGCTTTTAGATAACTCGAAGTTTGCATCGAAGTTTTGATGCAATATTGACGATAAATTCTGATGCATTCAGTTGAGATTCGTGCTCGTAAACATGTGAATTAGACAATCGTCTATATAAACGGTTGCCGAGTGGCATAGTGCTCGGCCCGATACCCGAAGGTCCCGGGTTCAATTCCCAGATCGGGCAAAGTGTATTTCGGATTTTTCGATGCATATGCCCGGGTTTGTGATCACCAACCCGCATTTTGCAAGCGTGGTGTTAAGTCAATACCCATCAATTAAAGCGATGACTTGATTTTAATGATGGCGGCCTATGCCCAGCAGTGGGACAGTATATAGGCTATTTACTGTACTACTTTACTACGTAAACCATGAAATAGCTTCATTTTGTCAACCATGAAATGGCTTTACCACCTTAAAAGTGAATGTTTTTGGATATCAAAATAAAAAAATAATATTTAGTTTAGGCTACAAATTAGCTCTTAGGATTGTTACTATGACATCGGTTCGTAAGTCTAAACAGGGCGGGATACCCTGTACTGAGAAGAACCGGGAAGAAATTCAACAAGGGCGTGTATTTTCTCTGTTTCTTTTACAGCAGCGTCAAAATATTGAAAAAACTGACCCGGCATGTCATGGGGTGCGAGTTCGAATCCGGCTCGTGAAATTTTTTCAAAACTTTGTCTTTTTTCATATTGGGAAATGTTAAAATTGGTAAAGCAATTTCATGGCCTACGTCATCGAAGTCTATGTCATATTATGTGGCTTTTTGATCGAAGTGTATGAGAAAAAATCGACCAGCCTCCGGAAGCTCGAGTGGAAATCGAACCCATGACCTTTGGATAACCGGTCCAATACTCTGACCGCTGAGCTACCGAAGCCCCAAAAAACGCGTTGAATTTTTCTAGTAGTTTGTGATTTACGCTGCAAGTCAGCGAAGTGTGTGGCCTAATATGTGGCCTATGTCCGGCAGTGGACTAGTGTGAACTGATGATGATGAATTTCATGGTTGACTATACTTGTAGTCCATTTATATAGTACCACGTATGTACCTATATTTTATGTCATATAACTCTTAAAATTTATGTAACGTTCACAAAGTAAGCAAACTGAATGCGTCAGTACGGAAAAGACAGCAAATATGAAATCGGGTGTTCAATAGAAAAATACTGTTAACATCGAGTTTTATATCATATTGAATTCTGATCGTATTTTCGGGTTCTATTGTGATCGTATTTTCTATTTAATAGAGTTATCTAAAATTCTGTGTGTGCAGTTTTTCTAAATTGACGTATTGTTCTATTTAATATTATTATGTTTTCCAACTTTTATAGTTAAACTCTTGTAAACAATCTTTTCAATTTTAGGAATATGAAAATCTATAATCTCTTAAGTCTCCAGGATACGCAGGACTTATACAAAGAAGGATTTTTCATATCCCACAAACCTCGGTGAAAACGGCTTTTGGAAAAAACCATTTATCGTTCAAGCTACCGTTTAAATATAATTGCTAGAGTGTGTGAAATTAAGACGTGTTTAACAACTGAGGCTAAAAAGAGGGTTCTGAAGTGGCTATTAACCCTATCCTACATTGAAACCGAGGATTTGTTGAAATGTGACCAATAGGTACAGTAGGTTCCTTGTAGGTTCCTTGTAGTAGGTAGGTTCCTTGTTTGTACACACAAAGCATGACTTACCATGAGTATAAATTGTTTTTATTATTATTAATATGTATCCCTTTTAATTTCCTTTATTTTTAATTTCATTATTTTTGTTACTTTTTGTTCTTTTCGTTTACTTTGTTTTTTCGTATAATGTTTACGTAGGGTTTGCCACAAGTCAGGCCCGTCCTAGTGTGGAAACCGCTGGCAACTCTTTCTTTTGGCATGTATACAAATTTTACTTATAAACCCATTATCTATGTTACTTACTTGTCAAATAGTATGTAAGTTTAATGTTAAATAAAGAATATTTCTATATTTCTATATTCCGATAATCGTTGATCTTAAAATTACTCTGTCAATAAATCCGAAACTTTAAACTGAACAGATAAGCGCACAAGTGTATGGCTTTGTTCTCATACACCGTGATTGATTCGCTGCCAAACTTCTCGAGGCAGATCAAGGAATTATTCCTCTCAAAGATTTAGGTGCGATATAAATTAGAAAAGTTCTTTACAAGATTTACTTTGACGAGATGTAGCGCAGGCCTAGAATTTAGTAGCTCTATAAAGCGCTGAAACATCATAAACAAACTCGGGCAATATTCTTTGACAGCTTGTCAGGCTATCATTTTCGCCTTTGCAGCTGGGATTTCTACACTTCTATTACCGGTCTCACAAACCTTCGGGCATTGCCTTGGCCTTGAAGCCTTGGATTTAATTCCCAGCTACGGTACGTACTTGAGTTATTGAAATACCACGTGTCTAGCTGCGTTATGCTAGTACATATATTTGTTGCTATAACAGCAATGCTATGCAGTATTTTTGTGATTCGACAGCTACAAGTAAGCCATTGTTCCTAAGAGGTTGACTTAGACCTAAGACTTTAACGTTGTAAATGTTTTAAAAGTATAAATCCCGCAGTCAATATGCTAGCATGTATAAATTAACAATTATGCCATAGCAATGTACCCTCATCAATTTACGTTTGAGGAACACTTTAAATTCCGTCCATAATAAAATCCAGTAAAGCTGTAAAGACCATTCGAAGCCAAGAAAGCTAAGCAACGAAAACAAAACAGCACTTTACACCTCGCCAGAAGCACGCGAAAACGCTACAGAGATAATTATTATTTCAAATTCTTTTCAAGACTGTAAATACGTAAATTGCTTTAGTAAAGATGTTACATAAAATATTACCCACAATTTGAAAGTAACATTAAGAGTATGCTAATATAATTCTGTAAATACATAAGCCATTGTAGATTCATAAGTCTTGTAAACCGTTTGCGTACCTTAATTTGAGGAAACCTTATGCGTATATAATTTGAAATTGCTTTCAAATTAATCAGTATGTCTGTAACTTCATTCATAAATAAATTTCGGAGTAAGAAATGAAATGTATAGTTCAAAGCCACCGAGAAGTTTTTATGTGGGTAGGTATAACTGCAGAGCAGTGCTAAGAAGTTTTTTTCGTTTTGTGATCTAACTACATCATTTATTGTAGCGATCTTTTTTTTTTTTTTTTTGCGAGAGATTGCTGATTGCCGCTGCGGCATTTTCAGCTTCACCTGGCTTTTTTGGGGGCGGCGAGGAACGTAAAGGGTCCCTCAAGCCGTGTGAAACGAATCACCTTCAGAGGTTATCTAGAGGGAACGGCATCGCGCACTAGTGCGCGTTCCCGTGCCCTACTAGATTCTCCGAAGGGTTCGGATCGGATCGAGTAGCGATCAGCGCTTGATACCGTTACCCCAAAGTCCGACTATAGGCACCGGTAAATAACGTTATTTCTATAAAGGTAATTTGGTACCGGCGATGCAGGTAACGTTATTTAGAAAAGTATCGCTACTTTTTTTCCTTTTTTCTTTTCATTTGGCTTTTTATTTTGATATTAATGTCGTGAGGATTGAAAGCCTTTTTAATTGATATCATTAATGCTTAGTGATTTTTTTTGAAGCCCAAAATTTTCCTCATTGTCAATTAACCTCTTGTCTTGTCTTGCCATGGAACCTTACTGTATTGCTTATACAGGTGGTGGCACCTGTATTACCTATAACAGAAGGTTCAGTTTAGCATGACATAATCATGTGACATCAATACCATACTTTTGAAAGTGACCTCTTTAAAGTACAGTTAATGGCAGGGCACTTCAAATGCAAGCTCAATTACGTATAAACCTTCCCTAAAGCTATTTTCGTCGTCCAACATAAACATTCTCGTTTTTATTGCGATTGGAGAAAGGGGATGTACGGTACGGCTAATATTGACGGACCTTTCGGGGGAGTGGATTCAACTTTGCGGTTAAATATTTTTCCAATAAAAAATCAATCTTTAACTATTTTTTTCAATTTTTTTAGTTCTTCAACAATGAGTAGGTATATTCATGTTTCAAGTAATCTTATATACCTATATATTACTTTAACCGTCTTTGTGATCTGGGCCCTAGATGTCCTGGGTGCAATTTCATATATATTTTGTACTCGGTTTGGTTGATGGTAGAGCTTGTTCAGAGCTTGGAGGGGCTCGATGACGCAGTGGCTAACGCGCCCGGTCTGCGAGTGCTGAGGTTAAGCAACTTTCGCAAAGGCCGGTCATTGGATGGGTGACCAAAAAATTATCTTCTCCGTGCTTCGGAAGGCACGTAAAGCCGTTGGTCCCGGCAGCACTAGCAGTCGTTAACAACCACCAATCCGCACTGGGCCCGCGTGGTGGTTTATAGCCCGTTCTCCCTATCCATCCATAGGGAAGGCTTGTGCCCCAGCAGTGGGGACATAAAAAATGAGCTGATGATGAGAGCTTGTTAGTCCTCCTGGTCAGCTACCACCATCCTATCTCATTATGTCGTCATAACATCAAATTTTGTAGCATTGTTGCGTTATGGCAGCTAGAGATAAGATAGCCAGTGCCTTAGTAGTTAAGGACTCCGGGTGAAGTGCGCTTCCACTTTCGGGTATCACTTAACATCAGGTGAGATGAAGGCCAAGTGATTACGCGTAAGGATTAAAAATATATAGAAAAAAATGACTGTACCGATACCTAGATATTGTCATACACTCCTCGGAGGCCGAGTGACAAAACTCTTGACTAAGGTTCCTGGGAACCTAAGTGTGTTTTGTATTATTCGATGCTTAGCCCGGGTTTGATCACCAACCCGCATTTCGCAAATGTCAACTCCCATCAATTGTAGCGGTCACTTGGTTTGATAGATGGATGCTTTTATCCAGCATTTAGACAGTTTATGGGTTTCATCATCAGCCTACACCCCTGCACTGCAGGAGATAGGCCTCTACAAGTGTACGCTACTGAGCACGATCCGATATTTTATACCTATATATCGATATTACTTATATATATATACTAGTGGTCGCCCAGTGGTCGAAATTCGACCGTAATTTTATTAAGGCTGCACGGATTGTATCCAGCAATGAAAAATTAAAAAAGATAGAATGTGAGTTTGGATTGGCATTGACAGATTATGGCCGCTCCTCTTCCATTTTTGAAATCTTTGAAAAGTGTATATAGTCAAATATTAAATATATAGTGCGTGTAATGTTTATTTTATTGACTTAATGTATTTTTATGCATGATTTTAAAAAAATATAAACATTCTGCAAAAAGTAACATTTTATAAAAAGGGGTACAAAGTTTTTGCTTCACGTATTAATATATATAGATAAAAATCAATTCAATCAATCAAGAGAATGGCTGGACCGATTTGGCAAATTTTTATTTTGAAATATTTGTGTAAGTTCAGGGAAGGTTTAAACGGTGAGTAATATAAATAATAAGTAACGAAAAATACTAAAAACGACAATTTAATTTTCCATTACTGTCAAAGCCGTACGAAGTCCGCCGGGTCAACTAGTTGTTAGATAAAAGCTAATCTGCTTTCGTTTGAGGATCACGTTGAATTCCATCTATAATAAAACCCAGTGAAGCTGTAAAGGCCATTAAAAAGTCTAAAAGCAAAGAAAGCAAATTATTGGGTCGCTAGGGATGTTATGTGTGTGTAATGCCTGTCGACGATTGTCTTTGAAACTCAATTAAAGCTGCTATATCTGGAGGCGATTGTGTTATATTGCAAGATATTTCAACCAATTACTGTGCGCTGACCTTAATCATTTTTACAAGTTCCTATAGTATATGAAGTGGTCATGATCACGTTAACAGAGAAATAAGATTTGGTACGTCAAAATTTTAACTCGGGCCGGCCGTGTTGTATGCCAAACATTTAAAATAAACTTAAAATGAATTTCCAAATATCAAATAAAACAAATGTTGAAAAAATTTCCACGAGCAGGATTTGAACCTGCACCCTTCTGACATACCGGGTCAGGTGCTCTTCCAATTGAGCTATCGTGGTTCTAACCAGCTCGCCGAAATTATTCAACACTATTACTTTTTTTTTTTTTTTTTACTTTGAAAAAGGCGCCAATTCAATGTCAACAACTACCGTCATTATCTGATCATAATATTTTTACAAATACTAAAGATCAGTTAAGAAGTTGGCAAGCTATTTATAAAATGTTTTTGTTTTGTTTATATAATTTTAACGCAAATTTTGTTGCGAAACAAATTACAAAAACAAATGTTGAAAAAAATTCCACGAGCAGGATTTGTTTCGCAACAAAATTTGCGTTAAAATTATGTAAACAAAACAAAAACATTTCCAAATATCTTTATGTTACGTTTTTGTATAAACAAGGAACGCTGCTAACACTTGGCGATTATACCCAACTGGTGGCAATCTGAAAGTACAAAAAATTATTCTTTGCATGCTATCACAATGAATATAAATTAACTGCGCTTAATTAGCCACTAGGGTTGACAGTGACTCTAAACTATACCAATTATGACATTACGTGACACAACGTCTACTGACGGCCACAGAAATCCAGCAGGATGCGCCGCGACGCCTGACGACGATTGTCTTTGAAACTCAATTAAAGTCACTAAGTCTGGAGGCTGGCGGAGCAAATTTCACGGACATACGTAGGTATTAGTGTCAAAATGCTGGATAATTCAACTATTTAACTACAGTGACCTTAGCTATATGGCATAATGGCATTCGTAAGAGTAAATTTGTTGTACTCACCCAATTTGTTTATTTTATAGCACCAGTTGTCGCCCGCGACTTTCGTTCGCGAAGACTACACTATTCCACAAAAACCTGTTACCGGGATAAAAAGTTTTCTATTTTCACGTGATGCGCGGTCAAATAAACAGACAAACAGATAAACAGGCAAACAGACAAAAAATCTAATAACTGTTGGAACGTGTTCTGTTATCGATTCTAAGGATCCCCAGCCAACTTTTTTTCTCATCTCATTCTCATTAGCTTTATTATGGAAATCAAAAATATCCTATGTCTTAGTCCGGGTCATGGTCTGTCTTGTGCAAAGTTTGCATAAATATCCGTTCAGCCATTTTCACGTGATGCGCGGTCAAATAAACAGACAAACAGACAAAAACTCTATAAACTGTTGGAACGTGTTCGATTCTAAGTATCACCAGCCAACTTTTTTTCGAGTATCTTCCATGTACTTATTACAGTCTTTCGCCCTCTTTAGCTTAATTATATGTTAAAAAAATTGAGCTTTGTTCCTGTATCGAGTTGTTTCATTTGAGGAGACCCCTATTATCAAAACACGCAGGATCGCAAGGGAGCGTGCTAGCCACTGCGCCCCATCCAGCTCCAACGCACTCGGTTGAGTGCCATTTTCTTTGTTAGTTTTATAAAGTGTTAAATTTGATGCTGGCATCGCTAGTGGCGACCCTGCTAATGCTAAGCCAACACACTTAGCTTCCTTAAAAGTACGCTACTTCACACTTTGTCGATATCATGTTCCATGTTGCTTTCTATACTCACTTGCTTAATGAAAATACAAAAGAAGATCCTTAAAAATCGGTAAATGTCGGTAAATGACGGTAGTTGTTGACATTGAATGGGCGCCTTTGGCTTTCAAAGTAAAAAAGTAAATAGTGTTGAATAATTTCGGCGGGCTGGTTATAACCACGATAGCTCAACTGGAAGAGCACCTGAGCCGGTATGTCAGAAGGGTGCAGGTTCAAATCCTGCTCGTGGAATTTTTTTCAACATTTGTGTTTTTACAATTTGTTTCGCAACAAAATTTGCGTTAAAATTATATAAACAAAACAAAAACATTTTAATATATAATATCCTAAATGAATTAGGTTAATATAAGCGGTTAGAAATCCCTTGTTCCTTATCCATAACCTATTTCGTAGATCAACATTTCAATTGACGACCTCCGTAGCCGAGTGGCTTGCACGCCGGACTTTGGGCGGCGCTAACTCTGAGGTCCCGGGTTCGATTCCCGGTCGGGTCAATATCGAAAATGAACTTTTCGATATTGTATCGGGTCTGGGTGGTTGTGGTACCGTCGTTGTTTCTGATTTTCCATGAAATGAGTGCTTTAGCTACTTACCTTGGGAACAATGTATGTGAAGTTGTCTCATATCTATTTATTTATTTAAAAAAAAAAATTGCCAACCCGCAAAGCGTTATTTGGAAAATAAATATTTATTTGGCGAGTGCTCGAGGTACTACGAAAAGGCGAATACTCAGCTTTATTTCTTCGACTACGAGTCCATTAACTCCAATAGAGTTCCAGCAAGTTAAAGCTAACAGTCCTAAGGGTAGCTTTCCATCAAGCATATGTTATGTAAACGGTAATACAGGTTATTGCGAAACTGGTGGTACCAGGTACTCCAGCGGCACTTGAAGACCCGATCCGATCCGAATCTCTCGGAGAATCTTGTAAGGCATGGGGACACGCACTAGTGCGTGATGCCGTTCCCTCTAGAAAACCTCTGACGGTGCTTCGTTTCACACGGCATGAAGAACCCTTTAAGTTTCTCGCCGCCCCCAAAAAAGCATGGTGAAGCTGAAAACGCCCAATGGCAATCAGCAAACTTTAGGCACTCGAAGGGAATGTACAGACTTACTTCCATACATTTTCAACCGTATACCTTAGTCATAAAATTCAAAGTCTATTGAGGAAATTTTACAGTTTGTGGTAGGTTGATGTGCAGGCGTGTGTACAGTAGATTTTAGTGGGTAGGCCCTTCCTTCTTCCGGATCCCTTTTAAGGCCCTCGGGCCTGGGCATGGAGGCGGTAGCTGGAGGGGAGAACCTCACATAACCATCTGCACCTCCACGGGCGATATGGTACGAAGTAGGTCGTTGCGTGATCCCGAGCCATCTCCGTGGCAGAGAACGGATTGGTACTAGATATTTAAGTGGTAGGAGGTCTACTGGCTGGACGAGTAAAAAGGAAAAGAGTCTCGCATAACCTCAGGCCCTGTCAGAATAACAGCGCTTCTGTGTCATTCTTAATATCCACGAATGAATCAAAAGCTTATGCTGAGACAGGGCCTAATAACCTCACACTCTTTGTTTGTTTTTTTTATTACTCTTTATGTTAAAATCTTATTTTTTCTCTTGTGTGAATTACTGTCTGCCCCTTCTATATTTTTTATATTTATGTGTGTTGTTAACGCATCAAAACTTTTTAGTTCCTTTTATATCAACACCTTAAACGCCATAATATGTCCGACAAACAATTCAATTTCTATTGTGTCTGGGACCCGCGGTGTTCAACCTTTTAACAAGTACTTAATAGAAGCTTGTTTTTAAAAAGTTTTTTTTTCTTTTTGTATCATTTTATGGCTAGGTTTGTTGTGTTGTTTTGCATCAAATAAATAAATAAACTTCTCTCGCTACGAAGCTTAGCACATCTCCGGTGGAAAGTCAGCCTTACTCAGGTAACGTAGTTACGCTATGTAAATTTTATTTGAGAACGTCACAGCGGAATGCTGTTTCGCAGTTTATTACTGACAAGGCTGCCGTAGCCTCCGTAGTTGACAGCCGCCGTAGCCTCCGTAGTTGACAGCCTCCGTAGCCGAGTGGCTTGCACGCCGGACTTTGGGCGGCGCTAACTCTGAGGTCCCGGGTTCGATTCCCGGTCGGGTCATTGTCGAAAACGAACTTTTCGATATTGTGTCGGGTCTGGGTGGTTGTGGTACCGTCGTTGTTTCTGATTTCCATAAAACGAGTGCTTTAGCTACTTATCTTGGGATCAGAACAATGTATGTGATGTTGTCATTTATTTATTTATTACTCGGTAGTTTTCGTCAGCGTGAGATACCGTCTTACTCTTTATAACCAAGCAATTTGAACGCACTTGGTTTTCGTCTCACCTGAAGATATCATGTCGGTGACGATAAAAAAGAGAATGGCAGCGCACTTTACAGGAATGCTTAACTTATAAGGGCCTGGTGATCCTTTATTTTACTGACAAAACATTACAAAACTGTTTCAACTTACATTTCCATTATTTTATATATTTTTTTAAATTGTTCGTTTGTAAGATTAAAGATAAAACAATACGTTAAACTGGTTAAACCAATTAAACATAAATAAACAAAACTAGAGTATTATTATTATTTATAGTGGACGAAGCGAAACAAGTATGTAAGGATCGTAGGAAGTGGAAAGAAGTGGTCTCTGCCTACCCCTACGGGAAAGAGGCGTGATTATATGTATGTATGTATGTATGTATGTAATAATGAATAAGTAAATTGATAAATATAAAATGTTTTTTAAAGACAGTCTTTAAATAAAAAAAATATTGTTTCCGAAAAAAAAAAAGTTTATTGAATAGTGACATTGCTTAAGACCAACATACATTCATGTTATGTTATATTTATTTGTAACATGGTGGTGGCGGACTTGAAACAAGCCCTACCACTCACCAAACCGATGGAAATCGAACTCGACCCCTGAAGGTTATGTAATAATACCATGGGATTTTCGATCCATGTGATCCATAAGACACAGAAAGAGTTAAGCTGGTAGTAGCTAGCCAAAAGTCAGCTAGAAAAAGGCCACAAGCGGACCTGTCGGAAACTAAAAACATATAAAAAGTCTACCAATCCTCCATTAACTTGTAAAAATGATTATTTTCTTTTCTCGGATATTTTTTTTTAATATACTAACAGTAATTTATCAGAATGAACTGCCGCACAGTGACTTATGGCTTTTGTAACCGAATATTGCGAGTAGCGAGTGGTCGGGAGAAAGATGTGGCGCTACCAGCAGTAAATCTCTTACTGAAATGAGTTTCTACTTAAAATGAAAAAGTGGCGCGAATAATGAGGGCTTGAACCAAAAAGGTTCCGCACCGTTATTTTACGTCTTAGTTCCAATAAGGGATTTGTGACTTGTGGTTTTCTAATGTCATTTTGGATTCTATTTTTGAATTGGTATTCCTTTATTGTACAAATGGCTCAAAACGAATGCACTTTTAAAAATGGAATGTAAACTATTTTATTAAAAAGCGCAATTTTTTCACAATGTAAAGCGAAATTAATGTAATTTATTATTTTGCAAATCAAATCATCAAGATGACGTTCTTGGCGGTTACAAGACTCTACCAAACGCGCTCGAAAACCTTGAAAACTTTCGTGAGTGTAAGACTCTCCATGCTGCAGCGAGGAAAGTGGCCAAGGATCGTGGCTATAAGTAGGTATGTCTGGGTAAAGTGCTGGCGAGTATACTTTCGAAAAGAAGAGTCTGCGGCTGTCATATTAATTAAGGATAACAATTAAGCTTAAGTAAAATAACACACACACACACCCACACACAAGCACACACACACACACACACACACACACACACACACACACACACGCACATACATACATATAAAGTACTAGAACCTAAGTAAAAAAAGGAGAATCTAAAAGGAGAGAATCAACCTCTGTTATTGTTAAAACTGATTTGTTGTTGTTAAATAAATATTTCATTTCATTTCATATTTCATTTCAAGCAACGATTACGACGTAATCTCAATTGTAGTGCATTTAATACTGAATTATTTGATCAGCGTTATAAACTATTTCGTAGGGATAGAAAGTACTTGTATAAATAAGAACAATGGTGGTGGGGTACTTATAACAATTAAAAAACAGATTAGCGTAGTTCGTAATTTAGCTTGGGATAGCCCAGTCGAGGATATGTGGATAAGTATATCTCTAAACGATAGTAATACAGGCACCGTGACGTGACGCTGTCGGCATGCATTCCCGCTCACATCTTTGTATTTATTATTGTACTTAGTTTAGTTTGAATGTATCCTGTCGTGTATACCATAGTAAATAAATAAACAAATAAATAAATAAGTAAGTAAGTAACCGTTTCTCTTGTACTGTTTCCTCATCTAAATCGTATACGTAAGTTACTAGTCTTTAAAATGTCCTACTGCTTAGCAAAGACATCGTGAAATCAAGGCATCACTACAATTGATAGGTATTGGCTTATTAACCACGCTTGCTTAATGTTGAAATGATTGACGATCACAACCCGGACTATGAATACGAAAAATACGAAACCTTTCCACGATCTTGGGGTTGAGTGGGGAACTCGAATTAAAATAAAATAAAATAAACATTGGAGTTTCCATTCAATTCAGCTACTATTGTCATTGTAAGCCCAAGTACTGCTGACGAATATCTAAAGACACAATTCTTTTGAGACTCTGGTCCCTCCCGAGTCTTGGGTTATCTTAGCATAATCTATGCAAATGCCATGCAGATGCCAGTTCAAGATAAGATGGTCGCCGGTGAAACGGATAAGTGGGGACAAATCTTTACTTCTCTTTGTTACGCTGATTCTATTTATTGTAGATGGGTTTAACAGCGTAACCATTGTAAGGGGCGGCGAGAAAAAATCTGCATATTGGCAAACGTACGGTCCGCCTAGAGACAAGGTGGAGCGAACGATTTCCGCAAGGTAGCTGGCAAGAGCTGGATGAGAGTAGCCGCGGATCGTGCTCGGTGGCATGCGCAAGGAGAGGCCTATCTAGTAGTGGAATAATATAGGCTGATGACTGTAATGTTTCTACTAGGTTGCAGGTAATAAGACACGGGCACTCAGTTAAGACGTATATTACGGACTGCCACGCCGCGATGCGCCTGACACCGTTTTACAAATAATTATAAAGATACCTACATTACAACCCTCCACCACTAATTATCAACATAACAAATAACTAAATACCTAACACAACAAATTAACAAACATAACCAAAATAAAAGGTAACACAATAATACCAACCTAACTAATCACAACAAAGCAAATTGACTATTACTTAATCTAATAATAATTGTATGACTACCTGAATCTTAACTAAATTAATATAACTAAACAATTCAGTATCTACTTACATACTAAAACTTATATTTAACATCTTTCCTTAACCTACATTGTCTAATGGGGCGAGACTGGGGCGGTACAGGCATGGACGGTGGTGTCGAGAACTCTTCCGTTCCTAGGTCCCGGTCGGACTGATCGTTTGTCCGAGTTGGCGACCCCGGCTCCCGCGCCGGTGACGACGACGCCCCCGATACCTCCGGCTGCTCCGACCGGCCTTCAAAGGACGATGGTGATAGTGCATCAGGAGCTGAAGGCTCCGGCGAACGTGACAACTCTGTGGGGATTACCAGCGAACTCCTCGTCCTACGCCTAAGCTGATCGATATGTCTATGCACCTGTTTACCGTTACTGTCTAGTACTTTATAGTTGCTTGGCCCTGACGAGTTGACCACAGTACCGGGCAACCATTTCTCACCCTTTAGATATTGTCTATACCAAATGTCCTCTCCTATTTCTACCTTCCTTTCCGTCCCTCCCTCACTTTGAACCTGGCCTTGTTGCGCTTTTTGTACCCTAACCTCCATATCCGGTTTTAGCACATCTAACTTGGTACGCAACCGTCTCCCTATAAGTGCGACTGCCGGGCATACTCCTGTAGTGCAATGATCCGTGTTCCTATAGTATAACAAAAACGTGTTTAAAGCCTGTTCCACATTTTTTTTATCTAAATACGCTTTTTTAATAACCCTTTTTAATGTCTTAACCGCATTTTCCGCGGCTCCATTGGACGACGGATGATATGGAGCAGTAAACACATGTTGGATACTGTCAGTTTGTACGAATTCAGCAAATTCACTACTAGTGAACGGCGGTCCATTATCGGTGACTATTTGTCTGGGGACACCCCACCTACTCCACAGCTCGCGTAACCTGGCTATCGTCTGATTCGCTACCGTACTGGCCACTTGGAACACCTCAAGCCACTTGGAAGTCGCGTCCACCACTACTAAATAAGTTTTCCCGCATATAGGCCCCATAAAATCCAGATGCAGCCGGGACCACGGCCTGGCGGGCCAGGGCCACGGGCGGGGGGCGGCGCGCGGGGGGTCGTCAGCGAACGCGGCGCACACCGAACACGCGCGGCACTCGCGCTCCACCGCCTCGTCGATGCCCGCCCACCATACGTAGCTGCGCGCCAACGCCTTGGACTTTACGATGCCCATATGTGGTTCATGAATTATTTTCAAGATCCTATCCTGGCATTTTTTTGGTATCACTACGCGATGACCCCACATTACGCAGCCTAACTCCTCGTACAGTTCAGATTTTCTATTAAAGTAAGGTTGTAAGTTTACGATTTCACATTTATCTGGCCAACCGTCTCGTAAGTAATTTAAAATCCTACATAATAAAGGATCCCTTTCCGTCTGTTTCTTAATTTCATTATAATCAAGTAATAATCCATCTTGTGCAAAGTGCAGAAACGTTTGTTCCGGAATAGATTCCTCTATAACACTCTTAACGCTATTATTTTCTGGCAGACGTGATAAGCCGTCAGCGCAATTCTCATTAGTACGGATATATTCGATGTCGTAATTGTATGCCGATAATATCACTGCCCATCGTTGCATTCTACTGGCTGTCATTGTAGGTATTCCCGTTTGTGGGCCTAACATTGAAACTAAGGGTTTGTGATCAGTGCGCAAAATGAACTTTCTCCCGTAAACATACTGATGAAATTTTCGTATACAGAATATAATTGCAAGTGCTTCGCGATGTATTTGCGAGTAGTTTTTCTCCGCGGTGGTGAGCGAGCGTGACGCATACGCTATCGGGCGCTCGCCGCTCGGGCCCGGCTGCGCCAGCACGCCTCCCACGCCCCGCGCGCTCGCGTCGCAAGTCACGATTAGAGGTTTGCTGGGATCGTAGTGCGCTAATACTTCAGCACTCATTAAAACTTGTTTTATCTGCGTAAACGCCCCTTCGCATTTCCCATCCCAGTTCCAGTCTACACCTTTTTGCAATAACCTGTATAAGGGCCCTAACATAGCACTAAAACCCCTTATAAACTTAGAATAAAAATTTACCATACCTATGAAGGAACGCAATTCACTAATATTATTAGGAGCTGCTAGTTTACTTATAGCCTTAATCTTGGACTTGTCTGCCTTAACCCCTTCTTTCGAAACCACATATCCTAAATAAGTAACTTCGTCAGCCAAGAAAACACATTTTTCTTTCTTAAGCTTTAACCCACTCTCAGATAGCCGTTGTAAAACTTGCTCGATTGCAATTAAATGCTCGTTTTTATTTTTCCCGCCTATGATGACGTCATCAACGAACACTTGGACATTCGGTATATTTCCTAATAAATTGGTCATTATGCGTTGGAAAATACCTACACTTGAAGCCAATCCGTAAACTAACCTATTATACCGAAACAGACCTCGATGCGTGTTGATAACTGTGTATTTTTTTGAATCATCTAATACAACCTGATTATAAGCACGAGAAAGGTCAATTTTGCTAAAAAACTGTGCCCCGTTGAGGCCTACTAAAGATAATTATAGATTCAGGTAGTCATACAATTATTATTAGATTAAGTAATAGTCAATTTGCTTTGTTGTGATTAGTTAGGTTGGTATTATTGTGTTACCTTTTATTTTGGTTATGTTTGTTAATTTGTTGTGTTAGGTATTTAGTTATTTGTTATGTTGATAATTAGTGGTGGAGGGTTGTAATGTAGGTATCTTTATAATTATTGAGTCCGATAAGGTTCAAACTTTCCTCGATGTCTTCCACGTCAGTCTCGCTATCGGCCTCCACGGAATACATGTTTGCATTCCGCTGATTACGACGATATGACGATATTCCTCGCGACAACTGTTCATTAATCGCCGGACACACTCGACGTAAATGCCCCGAATGTTGACATCTGCTGCACACGAACTCCCTGTAGCGACAGCTTGCCACACTATGGTTAGTGGCCCCGCAAGCTGTGCAGTTGTGGCTGCGTCCCGATGTAAAAGTCGTGTTAATCGCGCGCGGCGCACGGCTTACGGCTGCCCTGCCGCCGCTGCCCACACCGCCACCGCTAGACCCGCGGCGGCGCCCGCGCGGCCTGCTGCCGCCGTTCCAGTTGCGACTAGCACCGCTGCTGTCCCCCATATTCGATACAACCGAATGTAATGCCTCCGCCTTTGAACTGGATGACGCTCCATCCACTACCGCCGCGTCCCTCTCTGCCGCCTCCAAAGCGTTTGCTAATTTCACTGCTTGTGAAAATGTTATTGCGTCATCCTCCGCAAACAGTCGTTGTCTGATGACGTCACTCTTGAGTCCGCATATAAATTGGTCACGCAAGTTCTCGTTTAGATTTGCTGCAAATTTACAGTGACGAGCTAATCTTTTTAACTCCGCAACGTAAGTTGCTATGTCCTCGTCAGCTCCTTGTCTTTTCTTACGAAAACAATATCTTTCCGCGAGCGAAGATGGCGTCGGTTGAAGATGCTGACGCATTAAACTAACCACTTCGTTGTACTGTAACTCCGCGGGCTTCTTTGGACTTGATAAGTTAACGAGTAACTCGTACGCTTCATCTCCGATTGTAGCAATTAAAGTCGGCAACTTAAATTCCCCCGCCACTTTATTCACAACAAAGTACATGTCCAACCTATCCACGTAGGATGACCACTGTCCCGTTTTGACGTCGAATTCACTCAACTTCCCAATTGACATCTTGAATAATTAGTTAATTACACACGCGAATCTCAAAATTAATCCTCGTCGCCACTGTAATGTTTCTACTAGGTTGCAGGTAATAAGACACGGGCACTCAGTTAAGACGTATATTACGGACTGCCACGCCGCGATGCGCCTGACACCGTTTTACAAATAATTATAAAGATACCTACATTACAATGACGTTGATGATTAGAAACTTAAGGTTCCTTAAACTATAGTGATTAACATCCTCGTAGGATTTTTACTGTACATGAGTAGGTGTTGGTTCGGACACTCATGTACGGAAGTGAATGTTGGGTATGGCAGAAGAAACATGAAAGCAGAATAAATACAGTAGAGGTGAGAGCGTTAAGAAGTATGATAGGAGTTAAACTGAGTGACAGGATAAGAAATAGTGAGATAAGGAAACGTTGTAGTCTGAAAAAAGATGTAGTGACAAAAATTGAGAAAGGTATGCTGAGATGGTTTGGCCATGTCGAGAGAATGGATGAAGAACGATTGACGAAAAAAGTGTATAAGGCGAGTGTGAATGAAAGTGTTGGTAGGACCTAGGCGGACGTTTCGAGATCAAATCAGGGACGTCTTGAAAAAAGGCCAGGTCAAGAGTACCCTAAACCGAAGAGCATGTATGAAGGGAATAATGAAAGTGGGCGAAGCGAAACAAGTATGTAAGGATCGTAGCAAGTGGAAAGAAGTTGTCTCTGCCTACTCTACGGGAAAGAGGCGTGATTATATGTATGTATGTATGTATGACATCTAGCAAGCCTGTCGCCTACTAGATTCTCCGATATATTCGGATCGAACCCTCATAGAATAGCTGCCGGACGGACAAGCGGAGCGCTGCTAAATGGGCCAGAGATATAGAGCTGGTCATATGGTCATATGGTGATACAGGCTGACAATGATGATGATTCGTATCGTAATTTACTACAATGGAACGTAGAACTAACCAATCGAAAGATGTGGCTGTAGCACAATGAATTTATGAATTCCATCGATCTAATCATCATCATCAGACAACCACTTTCTTACACTTACCTCTTAACATACTTGCCAAATGCAAATTGGTGATCACAAATCTTTCGCTTGGCTTGTGAACAGGCTATGCTTCCATAAATACGAAGACACACTTTACCCGACCTGGGAATCGAAGTAAATGACCGAATATCTTGGCAAGCGCCAATCGCCTTCGCCAATTTAACCGCCTCTGTGGTCTAGTAGTCTCTAAGACCACCAGTTTAGACCCAGAGGTCCCGGGTTCGATTCCCAATGGGGAGTACATGTTTGTGTACTCGGTTTAGTTGGTGGTAGGGCTTGTTTGTCCGCCTGGCTAGCTACCACCATCTTATCTAAATATGTCGCCATAACATCAATGTTTGTAGCATTGTTGTGTTCCGGCAGCTAGAGATAAGATAGCCAGTACCTCACTAGTTGAGGATCTCGGGTGAAGTGCGCTTCCATCATTGGCCTTATCATCACTTAACATCAGGTGAGATCAAGGCACTGTGCTTACCCGTAAATATATATAAAAAAAAATTGGTCACCGAGACATCAACAAGAACAAATCTATTAATAATTTAAAAAGTAAATTTTATTCTCCTGTATCACATGTAAGCTTTTCTTGTTTTTATTCCTTAACGGGTGAACCGTAATCCTATCTGATAAGTGAAGTGATGGTAAAGCCAAGTATACTTCGCGCACTTCACCCGGAATCCTCGACTACTAAGGAACTGGATCTCTCATCTCTAACTGTCGGAACACAACGAAAAGGTAAAGATAATTTATTTGCATGAAATATGGCGAACACAATATATTTATTTAGTCAGTGGTATCATAATATATTTCCGCAGGATTCTCGACATGCGAAGACACATTCATATTAATTTTTAACATTATAATGCGGTTGAATTATTATATTTCCACTTAAAATACCTATTATTTAAATTGTAGCCAATAAATAAAAGATTAAATATAAATACAATAGTCAATTGTTATAATCGAAATAAAAAAAATCATATTATACAATTCGATTTATTGTTCATAATAATAATATCCATAACATATTAGATGTATTCAACTCATTGAACATAAAATTATTGATTTATAAAATATTATCTTTCAGAAAAATATATTAATCATATTTTATTGAATAAAAACATTTGATTGCTTGACCCACTAACATAAATGTTATGGCGACATATTTTGAAAAGACGGTAGTTGCTTACCACGTGGATTTAAATATAAGTAGGTACCTGGCCCTCATCTCACCCGATGTTAAGTGAGGATAAGGCCAAAGGTGGAAGCCCACTTCACCCGGAATCGTCAACTACTTAGGCACTAGCTATTTTATCTCTAGCTACAACAATTCTACAAACATTGATGTTAAATCGACATATTTAGATTAGATGGTGCTAGCTAGCCAGGAGGCCTTACCACCAACCAAACCGAGTGCAAACGTGTACCCCTGTAGGAAATCCAACCCGGGACCAATGCATGGCCTAACCACTAAACCACACAGGTGAATGGAATGACTGTTTTTGTTTTATTTCTTTTTATTTAGTTTGGTGTTTTTTTTATCTTTCTTTAAATTGTGTGACAATTAGTTTTTTATTGTTGTGTAAGAATGCCTATGATACCTTAATGCCTTTACTAAGTAGTTTGCGTCAATCCTCGTTAAAAACTTTGATTAAAATGGAACGCGACAGTTTAAAAGTGTATTTAACTTTGAAGTTAGTATTACTTAGAGATGTAAAAAGTTTCTTAGTACCTACACCATTTTCTAGATTAAAAATTGGTCTTAAACTGAAATGTTACATGTAATTTCTCGTATCTTTTTCTTTTAAACTAAGCTTTGTTTAACTAACCCCATTAACGGATCTCTTGAGCCCTTCTGATTACTGATTCTCTTAGATTTAACTTACAGATTTGTTTCTTTGTGCGACAAATAATAAGAATGGTAAAACAAAAAACAAATACTAGAAACCTTAATAAAACAGCTTCTAGTGTCTAGTGGTTAAGACCTTAGGTCATAGACCAGAGGTCCCTGGTTCGATATCCAGTGGGGGTACACGTTTGTGATCGGTTTGGTTGGTGGTAGGGCTTGTTTTAAGTCTGCTTGGCTAGCTACCACTATCTTATCTAAATATGTCGCCGTATGTGTATTTGTCGTCCAATGTTAGTAGCATTCATGTGTTCCGATAACTAGAGATAAGATAGCCAGTTCCTTAGTATTTGGGGATTCCGAAGTCATCACTATATCATCAGGTGAGTTACTTATAATTTCATCATTATCATCTCAGGTAATATATGTCAACTGCTGGACAAAGAATCTCCACAACGACCGGTTTTGTGGTGCTCGCTTCTAGCGGCTACCCGCGACCTTCACCAGATCGTCGGTCCACCTTTTTGGAGGCCTGTCCACACTGCGTCTTTCTGCGCGCGGTTGCCACTTAAGCGGCCATCAGATCCGAACCCCTCGGAGAATTTAGTAAGGCACGCGGACACGCACTAGCGCGTGATGCCGTTCCCTCTAAAAAATCTTGGAACGTGCTTCGTTTCACACGGCTTGTGGGACCCTTTAATTACGCCGCCCCCAAAAAAACCTGTGAAGCTGATGCCCTGTCCTTATTAGCAAACAAAATAAAAAGAAAAACAACAGTCTTACGAGCGATGTGTCCTGCCCACTGCCACTTGAGATAAACAACTCTCAAAAAAGTATTGGTCCTGATATTAATCCTTATGAATCACTAGTTGTCGCCCGCGACTTCGTTCGCGAAGACTACACTATCCAAACAGGAACCTGTTACCGGGATAAAAATTATTCTATGTGTTAATCCAGGTTATAAACTATATGTATGCCGAATTTCATCCAAATCGATCCATCCGTTGCAGCGTGAAGAAGCAACAAATATACACACATACACACAAACTTTCGCATTTATAATATTAGTGTGATGGGATTCTAAACAGTTCATTGGCTGTTCGCAAATACGGCAACCTTCCTCGTAGGCCAATCCGGGAGATTAGTAAGTCCTTTAATCCAATGAAGGCTCTGAAAGGGCTAACAACCTGAAAGGGGCCAACAGATTACACATTACCCTATCGCTTACTGAACTTCCACACAGGGTGCTTGGTAATACCTTTATAATCCCGAATATGGCAGATATGCTGATATGTTTAAGGGCCCATTAACTTCACACTCCTTGTATGTTTTTTTCTTTATAACTATTTTTGATTAATCTTATTTTTTTCTCTTGTGAGTATACGCTTCTAAGACCACCGGTGTAGACCCAGAGGTGCCGGATTCGATTCCCAGCGGGGGCTACATGTTTGTGTACTCGGTTTGGTTGGCGGTAGGGTTTGTTGGTCCGCCTGGCTAGCTACCACCATCTTGTCTAAATATGTCGCCATAACATCAATGTTTGTAGCATTGTTGTGTTCTAGCACCTAGAGATAAGATAGCCAGTGCCTAACTAGTTGAGGATCCCGGGTGAAGTGCGCTTCCATCATTGAATAGAATAGAATAGAATAGAAAAGTTTTTAGTAACATACACACTTAATTATAACAAATTATACAACAATAAAGGGAATATATTAAAACAGATAGGCAGAAAAAAATAACGTAGGTAGGTAGTGTGAAGTTAAAGGGCCATTGGCCATCATCACTTAACATCAGGTGAGATTAAGGCACTGTGCTTACCCGTAAAATAAAAAATATAATAAAAATACTGTCTGCCTCTTCTTTTTAGGGTTCCGTACCTCAAAAGAAAAAACGGAACCACGACTTGAAATGGAAACCATATACTCAAGTCTGCGGTCCCTTGAAGCTGTGAAAAAATCAAGCTTTAAAGTTAACGAAAAAAAGATGCGGTGTGTCGCAAAAAACGTATATTTCGACACTCTCAAGGAAATCAAAATTCATAGGGTACTTGCCGTTTATTTTTATTTATTTATTTATTTAAACTTTTGCAACATAAATATTACATGGCGGACTTAATGCCTGAGGCATTCTCTACCAGTCAACCATAGGGTGGTGCAGAGATAACATTGGTAGGTGCAATTATGATATATGATTGTAAGTAACTATGTAATACATACATAAATATTATATATACATAAACATACACAAAATACATAATTGTAATAGGACGTTATTGAGATGATTCTGCCATGGTTCCATCAAACAAGAGCTCACGGACTTTCTTTTTAAAAGCATCACGACTCGTAGCCATCCTGATTTCGAGAGGCAGCGCGTTCCACAGGAGAATGGATTGAATGTGAAAGGAAGAATGAACAAAACCAGATGTATGAGAGGGACAGAGAAGGAGAAGGTTATTTGAGGACCGGAGATTTTTACTATGAGAGGAGCAAAGGTACTGAAAATAGGGAGCAAGATAAGAAGGAGCATTTATTATTATTATTTATTTAGAAGCGAAAACAATGTGGTGAGGGCCCGTAAGCCGTTGAATTATGAAGTTTGGCGAGTAATATCGTCTTAAACTACAAATATATGGAAAAATCTGAAAACTATACATATTTAATAAAATCACAAAAATACAGGGTCTTTATGCAAAGGAATGGGGGGGTCCAAATTTTGAAGTATGTTAACCGTGTCATGTGGGGTATCGTATGAAAGAGCTTCATTTGCACAAGCTTAAACAGATTTTTCATTATTTTTATGATGTATGTTGTATTCGATTTATGACGAAGAATGGAAAAAGAAATACCTTTTCCCTCTTTTATATGTATAGGTACCTAATAACTTTGGTGTATGTAGTACCTAACAGTTTGCACTGTTATGCGTACCTACTTAGTCCTTTTTTTCATTTTGTAATTAAACACAATCCTTAATAGGTACCTACCAACTTAAGTATATCATAAGTAATTGTAGGTTTTGGAAACTGAATTTCAGAAAAAGTTCGAGACTCGGTTCCTGGTCTATAATAATATGTACCCATAAATATTTATAAAATTTATAAAATACAGTGAAAAACTTAAACGCCCACCCGACCCAGCCAGGAAACGAACCTGGGTCTTCCGCAATACGGGCGACTGCACTGACCGCTATGCTACCGGGAAGGCTGACGTAAGCGCTGAATTTTGTCACTGCTATTTTAATGGTTTTGAGTGCTTGTGCACGAGGGCCATCTATCCAACGGTCGTTGCAACCGATGGCCATGCAGATTCATCTTTGCAGATGAAATACCACAAATTTGATAACACAACGCTATAGTAAATTTTACTTTTTTATTTTCAAGTGCTAATTGCTGCACTGAAGCTAAAATTTTAGTTTTTTCACTGTATTTTATAAATTTTATAAATATTTAATTTAGCTTCAGTGCAGCAATTGGCATTTGAAAATAAAAAAGTAAAATTTATGTACCCATAAATTTGTACGGAACCCTCGGTGGGCGAGTCCGACTCGTACTTGACTGTTTTTTTTTGTATTTATGTGTGTTGTCAATAAATGTTTTTTCTTTTTTTCTTTCTTTATTTCTAAATAGGGTACCCCGGAAAATTATGAACATGCCTGAAATGCACTATTTGACCGCAATATTGAGGTTGTTTGTTACAAATTAAAATTGCAAAGTGACAACCCTAGGTATATTGCAGTAGTTAAATATTCAGGCAGGGCAATCTTTTCTAATTGCACATAATATAAACACACGTTACATAAGACTTAGACTGTCTTAGACAATGGTGAGCTTATCCCTAGAAGAGATCTCTTTTAACTTTTCTATGGAAAAAAGCTACGTAAATCTACGAACCTTTAATATGATTTTGCATATTATCACGTTGATTTTTTTAATTGGTTCCTTGGCTGTTTTGGGGTTAAACATCTATTACTGAATATCCTTAATATACGCAGGAAAGGGCTTATGTAATAATCTATATCACTAAATAACCATGCTCCAGAAGGCATGATAAGCCGTTAATCCGTTTGGCTTTGTGGCACGGTTCGACAATCGCTAAAGGGAGATAAACATAGTAATATAATAACGGGCGGGGCAAAAGAATTCTCAGTCAGTATGCTTTGACATTTATATTGTAGACAGATAGAGAATGAATTGACATTAAGCAATGGAGCGATACACACCTGAAGAAAGTGCAATTATTGTTACTGCCTAATTTGACCAATTTGCGGGCCATGTTCTGAAGGCGCCAGACTACTTTCTTTGGGGCTTTTTAAAATCTCGCGTTTGCCGCAACAAGCCACAAACATTGCAAGTTTTGATAACCTTTTGACATTTGGCATCTTGCATAGTTATGCGAAATGCCGTAAAACGAGCACGAATGTGCATTAACTCTGGAGGTGGTCATTTGACCGATTTAATTTTTAAAACTTGATGACATCAATTTTACACCTTTAAATAAACTTTTTGGAAAATCAGATGCCGATTCAGGGACTGATGTCAGGACAGGACACAGTAATGAGGAAGAATTCCTACTTCCTACTTCGCCGTCGCGTTCGGGATGGACCTGGCAGTGTTTTGAAAATGATATCGGAGAGGCTAGATACTCTCTTTTTTGCCCGTTTCACTGCTTTCCATGTTAAACAGGCAAAGCGGTGAAAATAGTTTATTAAGTTATTATTATTATTTTTTATTATTATTACTAACATAGAATTAAGGTTTTTTGTGTACTAACAAATTTTTTTGTTTTTTGTTTTTGTTACTAACATAGGATTAAGGTTTTTGTATGCCTACTAGCAATCTATGGACTCTTTGGCCTGAAAATAAGCGAATTTTATTTTATAGTGCCCAAGTACGTTTTTTAGGGTTCCGTAGTCAACGAGGAACCCTTACAGACAACAGTCTGTCTGTCTGTCTGTATGTCTGTCTGTCTGTCTGTCTGACCCCAGTCTAGCTCATAGACCCTTAGTACTAGAAAGTAAGTGTAATTTGACATGTATATACATATTCATCACGCCGACAAAACGGTAAACTAAAATTTTGAAAAAATTATTTTCAGGTTGCGTCCCCTACATCCCTACATGTTTATCCCTAAGTGTGGGGTGTCGTTGGATAGCAATTTTAAAAATATAGGGTTTGTGAAAACAGTTTTATGATTGAGGCATCCGTTTGTGAGCTATTAAGCTTTAAAGTGCAAAATTTTGTTAGAGTCAAGTGTGCCTGCCAGCCAAATGGTTGTTTTTGGATACGTGAAAAAATTCACGGTAGTTGTATATATGACGAAGTTTAAAGGAAAACTATCACAGCTAAGTAGGCTTTACAAATTTACGAGTAACAGTCGACCAATTTATAAAATGTACTTGGCGCAGTACAAACTTAGGTGTGTGAAACCGGTAGTATCTACATTTAAGTATATGAGCCATCGTTAAATAAATGTTCATAAAAGCCCTCTTCTCAGAGTCCGCATTATTGAGATAGGCTACGGAGCCCTATACTGCGCGTGGCCCGACACGCACTTGGCCGGTTTTTTTAGAATATAGTGAAATGTTAAGTAAATGTATAGGGGTAAGCGTTTTATGTATAAGCGGGCTCTTGAAGGTTTTAATCGTAAATATTGTATGATTTGGGAACGACATATTTTATTTTTTGTAAATGTCGTTACTTCTACTAAAGTCTATTGTCCACAAAAACCTTATTAATTAATCTGTTTTTAAACGTGGAGACCTGTTATTGGCCATCTGTTACCTATATCTGAATGTATGTATGTTTCGTGTGCTGTTGGTCTTCCGAAGATAAATAAATAAATAAAAAAAATAAAATAAAGCTGGAGATTCTTGCGCCCATTCTCCACGGCTAAAAAAAAACGTCTTGAATAGTGGGTAGTAGGTAAAAAATTTATGGTGGATTCAAAAGCACTTTTCGTAAGTTTATTTGAATGAAAAAAAATTGATTTTGTCTTTGACTTTGACAAAATAGAAATTGTATGTAGTGTTCATACCGCTAAATCACTCCTTAAACAAGCTTGATGCTTGGTTGCGAGGAAACATGCACACCAAAACAGTTGATGCCCCGTGGTGGGGCAAAACGTGACGGGTTGTCGGCTTTGATGTGGATGTTCGCTTTCACCCATTGATTCACTGATCCATTGATTCTTCTGTATTCTACATATTTTTGCGGGCAGGAGGGTGCATGCGTACTGCATCCAAGTTTGATGTACGAGTGATTTAGCGGAATTAACACTGCTTATTATTTCTATTGCTTTTTTAATGTTAAATCTTTTGGATTTTTGTAATTTATCATATTATTTTACTAATTTAGTCTTCATTTTGTTTTTGGTTCTATCTGCGAGTTCAATAAACTATTCATCGTTCTTTCTGTGCTTTGAACCAGTACTGAAACGGTTAGTGTATTTTTATATGCAACGGGACATCAAAATCTAAAACCGCACTTAAAGAAAAATATTTTTTATAATAAGTATTGTAACCTTCTTTTTCTCAGGCTTCGTTTCCCTCTTATTTATACCACAGTAAAAGGAATTGATATACATAAACATAGTATGCCTTACAAATTAACAAAGAATAAGCTCCGAATAATTATTGCGTGTTTTGTTCCTGTCATGTAAACGTCGTTTCAAATTAGAGCAAAAGAGACAAAGCACGGAATAACCATTGGAAGATTATTCTTCGTTTAACTATTTAAGACCCATACTGTTTTCCCTTTGTTACTGCAATAGCATTAATAACAGACTGTATGCTTTTGCCAGGCATTAAAATCCTTTCACAGTGTGAAATAGTCGCTGCACGTGCGAATTCGCAAGCCATTGATAAGCATTACATGGCTGGCTGGACCTTCCCTGCAGACAATATTGGCAGCTTAATAAATTGATATTGTACTCAACAATGCTATCTGTCTCTTATTTCCTCTGCTCATTTTCAATAACAGTTAATATAATTGAATTATTATCGTCGATCGCGCTTTATTGAAATTGATATTAAAGCTTCGAAATTAACGGTTTAAATGGTATTGGGGGTTAAGGTTTACCCTTGAGACCCTACACGTGAGCCCTGGGTGGTGCTAAATGAGTGACACTGTCTGAGTGGTAGACCCACGCTGCGTTGCAGCATGAAATGGGCCGGCTCGCCCGGCGTAATACCACCCTCTCACAGAATATCGGCGTGAAACAATGGCACTCGTTGCTGTTGTGTTTCGTCCGGTGAGTGAAAGTACCGGAGGCCTATCTCTCATACGTAATACGTAAAACCGTTGGTACCGGCTGCATTAGCAGTCGTTAACAACCACCAATGGGCCCGCGTGGTGGTCTATGGCCGTTCTCCTTATTCATCCTACAATCCTCCATCGCTACAATCGATGGGTATTGGCTTAATCACATCGCTTGCCAAATGCGGGTTGGTTATCACAAACTCAAGCTTACCCGGAATTGAATCCACAAAAGATTTGCCACTCGACCACTAAAGCATTATTAATATTTTCTAATTTATTAACCTCATTGCACAATTTCTTCTCTACGACCTTCCTCTGGTTCCCTTGATATATCCAATTTGTCTTTGGGATGTTTCGTGCACGAGGCGCAGGTGCTATTCGTTGGAAAAAACAGTTTTGATATAATTTTCTAGTGCTCTTTGTCTTGTATATTTACGAAATATCTGGTGGACTCTCTGTAATAAATGGTTTTAATTTAATGTTCATTTAGCCCGACTACAAAAATATCAAATATGCTCATTAGGTTCGTAATACGTCTATGGTGAGACGACTTGCACTAAGATCCAACAATATTTTAAAGTCAATCCAACATTATTAAAATCTTTAGTGGAAAATGTCTTTTATAATCATCTCATTGTATGACTCCACTGCTGGGGCACGAGCCTTCCCTATGGATGGATAGGGAGAACGGGCCATAAACCACCACGCGGGCCCAGTGCAGATTAGTGGTTGTTAATGCCTGTTAATGCAGTCGGGACTAACGTCTACGGAAAAGCTCGAGATTATAGATTTTTGGTCACCCATCCGATTACCGGTCTTTTTGTAAGTGGCTTAACCTCAGCACTCGCAGACCGGGCGCGTTAACCACTGTGCCATCAAGCTCCTCGTAGACTTCATATGTAACACGCCTGCACATCAACCTACCACAAACTGTCAAATTTTTTTTTTTTTTTCAGTGTTTAAATTTTACTTAAGTATATTTAAGCGTTAATAAAACGCTAAAATATATAAAAAACACTTGTCAAATTTCCTCAATAGACTTACAACTTTAAGACTAAGGCACATGGTTAAAAATGTATTGAAGAACATTGACAGCTTTGGATAGGTTGATGTGCAGGCGTCTGTACCTGTAAAGACTCTTTACTGGATGAACATTTCACCCAGAATACATCCAGCTGCAAACAATGTTGTAAAGGTGAGTCTACACAGTTTGCAGGTCACACATCACACACCAAACTTCGATCTTTATAATCGTATAACATCCGATCGTCAAATGAAAAATATGTTTATGCACACAGCCGTTTCGCACTGCAAAGGCACGCTAAAGGTGCTTTTCCACCGGAGCTGTGCGAGGTAGCTAAGCGGCGTGCGAGGAAAAAATCCACCAATAGGATTACCTCACTATATTAGCTTCGTGAAGTGCAACTCTGGTAGAAAAGGTCATGGCGGTGCGAAGTTTCATGGAAAGGGATGTGTGCAAGAAATGTGATGCGAGGGATATTTTGCATGTAATATGTTTCGAGGGAAGTGAAAAATAATAAAATGAAATGAAATCTTTATATTTTTCGACAAATATCTGTTTTATTTAATTTTATTAGCTTATATTTTGTCCCACAGTTGTTCAAAGGCCTCCTCTTCATCTCCACTCGTCTCTATCATAGGCTACCTCATACCACTCCGGTGGTGTACCAAAAGTGGTCAAGTCATATAAATAAAGATATTATATTTATTTAATATAAGATCCAAACTTCTTTATTCACATACCTGCTTCACATATAGCATCGTGCATTTCCAACATTAGTTTTTTTCAGATCAGATTATGGTCGATGAACAATGTAATTTGAGAGAGAGAGAGAGAGAGAGAGAGAGAGAGAGAGAGAGAGAGAGAGAGAGAGAGAGAGAGAATTATATACATCTTCAAAAACTGCTTTAGGTGTGAGGGATTATCAGTCAATAGACTGTGTATGTTTGCCACTACCGTTTCACAGTCTCGCTACGCTTCCTCGCACCACTCAGCTACCACATCGTTCCACTCACGAGCATAGGCTCGTCGAACCCCTCGGAGAATCTAGTAGGGTACGGGGCTACACACTAGTGCGTGATGCCGTTTCCTCTAGTTTTCTAGATGCTTCATTTCACACAGCTTGAGGAAACCTTTAAGTTTCTCGCCGCCCTCAAAAAAATTCGGTAACGTTGAAAACGCAGTCTGATAAAATCGGGCAAACTCTCTTAAAAAAAAACGTTCAACAGCCTCACTACGCTAATACGCTTACTCGCTCCGATCAGATTACTCGCACACTACTAGTGGAATAGCAGCCTAAGCCTAGCCACAGCGGAAGATTGCAATCGTTAAAATTTGATTGAACTGGCCCAGCCAGCGCTTCAGAATTCGTGTGATTGGAAAATGCTTACGGATGGACTCAATTTAGACTTAACAAGTTGCAGTTTAGGAGTTTAGTGGCAGCCACTGTATGGGCCTCCTAGTGCAAGTTTCATTCACCAATGCACTACGTCTTTTTTAATATCTTACAGATAAGCACTTGGCCTTCATCTTACCTGATGTTAAGTGATGATAAGGCCGAAAGTGGAAGCGCACTCCACCTGGATTCTTTATCTTCTGAGGCACTAGCTATCTTATCTCTAGCTGCCGGGACATAACAATACTAAAAACAGTGATGTTATGGCGACATAATATTTAGATAAGATGGTGATAGCTAGTCAGGCGGACAAACAAGCCGTACCACGAACCAAACCGAGAACACAAAGATGTACCCCCCAACTGGGAATCGAACCCGGGACCTCTGGGTCTAAACCGGTGGTCTTAACTAGTAGACCACATAGGCGGTAATCAAAAACAAGAGTTATTAAATAATATTATAATTAATAATATACTATGCTGGTCTGGGTCGTTAAAGTTGTATGAGCCGACTTATGGACAAGGGTTCCAAGTTGCTCGCACATCAGGCGATCGGCTAGCAACCCATCACTGATGATGACATCAGTGATTGGTCGCTAGCCGATCGGTATTCCACGTCAGAGCCCTACTTTGATTAGGCTAAATGTGGCGTCGTGATAATTTTCGGCGAGTTTACTCAAAATTGGTGATTTTGTTTTTTTTTTTATTAGAAGGAGGCAAAGAGCAGACGGGTCACCTGATGGGAAGCAATCACCGCCGCCCATGGATGCCAAAGCCAGAGGAATCGCAGATGCGTTGCCGGCCTTTAAGGAAGGTTGACGCTTTGTCTATCCCCTTTTTGGGAGAAAGACGTGAGAGTATGTATGTTCATATGTATGTATGTATGTAGTAGATCACCTACTCGTTCAATAACGCCTTTAGAACGCCTTGAAGCAGCGCCTTCTGGTGATAACGAGCAAAGTCAAAATTGTACCATACAAATTTATCGTTTTTGTTAACGTGATCTGATCGCGCAATAAAATTAGCACTAGACAACCAGTTTGCTAGCGAAGATCGCAAATGTCAAGCGACGTTCAGTAGAGACAGTAAACGAATGGGTGACCGAACATTTGCCCTTTATTTTGCTCCGCACTTAGCTGTAGCTCACGGTTTCTATCAGAAGGTTGGCGTCCTAGAAATATAACATGATGCCTGAGTTTTTCGAGTCGCAATATTTCACGTAAAATTTTCCAACCGCTATTTTTCTAAAACACAAACCACTTAATAATATTTAATAATACTAGCATGTGTCTTGGTATCGTAATACACTGCCAGAGCAAATAGGGCTTACTTCCGGTATAAACAATAAAAAAAATAACTAAAACTAGATAATTAATTAATGGGAAATTATAATACCTATATTATGAATAATATCAATGATTTTTTAATAATTGCTCATATCTGTCTTGAAAGATTGCAATGACAAACAAAATAAATCTGTAGGATAATTACTTATTAAGTCTGTGGAAAAGAATCAGTCATTGTATGTATTTCATAGAATTTTGAGCGTAATTACAACAAGCAGACCAGCAACTGAAGAGTATAATTGCGCGTTAAAAATGTAACTATTCGCTAGGGAATCGTACGAGTGACATTCGGTTGGTCAAACCAGGTTATATAGATGCAGTTAGATGTTTCATCACCATCGTATGAATCATTATCGTCAGCCTGAATTAGTCCTCAGCTGAATTGGACGTAGGCCCCTCCAAATGCACGGCACTATAAAGTTTCAATACAACCTTGCTTGTAGGAAAACGTTACGGTGAGCCGTTTTCTTTGCTCGCAAGTGTACGAGATATTCCAATACTTCCTTCGTATCTAGATATTCAAATATATCCTATAATTTTTTGTTCATATTCTAGATAAAAACAGCTTTGAATATCTCTTAGCGTGCTATTTGATTTTGAACGGAACCGGAGTTTTATTCGAGTTCGCTAGTATTGTAACTTTAGATTCGTTTTACGTAACTTCAAAATATTTAGTTGAGATTTTTTTTTGTCGCATAACCAAGTAATGAAAATAATGCTCTTTTAGCAAACGTATTTTCTCCTTCCAACAACATGTGGTTCTTTAAGCGAGGAGTGAACAAGCAACTTGCGGGTCGGCAACGTGAGAACGGCTGGTGAGGTACATACAATGCTGCGCCACTAGCTATCCTCGCAAAAAAAAAAAACTTGCATGTAAAGCAACTATTGCAATGACTGGCCATCGGATGGGTGACTAAATTCAAATGTGTCGTTGTTCCTGGTTTTGTCGTAAGATGGCAAAAGATGATTCTTCGGTCGCGTCGAAGTATGTATTTATGTCTTATTTATATTTCGATATGTTTGAATGTCCATTGGTAAAAAAATTTAATCCTTTGCCATGCCGTCCCGGTCTGCGTAGGCAGAAGAGAAGAAGAAGAAGAAAAGAAAAGAAGAAGACGAGACACTTTGTCTTTTTTCAAATTGTAATTTGGTAAATTGTAACCCGCATCCATGACATGCCGATCGTGGCTCATATATATCATAGTTGGTAGTGCACCTGACTCGGCATGTCACGGGGTGCGGGATCGAATCCCGCTCCTGTAATTTTTTCAACGCTTAACAATAATATCGCTATTTGTTTTCCATATCTTCATTTTCATCATCACCCAACCGATACTAGTCTAGTTTTTTACGAATAAATAAAAAACTTAATTGTAATGGAAGTATTTCTCTTGTTTTGTTTAGATGTTGAGACATTTTAATGTGATTTGTTATGCCGTAAAACAAAGTACTGTCCTTGCCGCTACAATCAATGAATTACGCGGTACTGCCTACTTTCTTGGTAACTTAAAAAATATGTCTTAGATGTTGTTTACCTACCATATTTCCTCAATAGTAACTTTCAATTATATTATGTACTTCTTAAATGTATTTAGTTAAGAGTATTGTGAATGTAGTCGCATTATGACAAAACTTAGTGGTTTAACAATGTGACTAAAACCACAATTGTTATTATACTTACATGTTTTAATATGGTAATAAATAAATAAATAAATAAATAATGATGGGTAATGGCTTAATCACCACGCTTGCCAAATGCGGGTTGGTGATCACAAGCCCCGCCTATATAAGCATTAAAAATCTGAAACACACCTGGGATTGAACCCAGGACCTCCTGATATGGACCCGAGCGTTTTGCCATTAAGCAAAAAGAATATTATTGTCGTATCGTCAATCCTGTTTTTTTGTCTTGTTTTATGAAATGACCTTTATTAATTACTTAAATGGTAAGAGGAAAATATTTTTTTTATAAAATTGTGTAAAGAAATGGTAAGGTCTTCGTCTCGTCTTTTAAGACGGTCGAAATAAGAAAAAAAGGGCCTTGTTTCTTATTTATCAAATTATTTTATAATCCTTACCTATTGTTTGCGATTTAAAGACGAGCTTAATTCGTTAATAACGAGAAGAATGGGATAAGCGAATGATTATTTTTATTTATATATTTATTTTAAACGCCTCTTAATATTTTATAAAAAAATAAACGCGAAGGTTTGTAAGTATGGGTGGATGTTTGTTACTCTTTTACGTAAAAACTACTGAATGGATTTTAATGAAACTTTCCTCATATACAGACCATGACCCAGATTAGCATATAGGATACTTTTCTTTTTTACTGTAGTCTTCGCGAACGAAGTCGCGGGCAACATGTAGTGTTTTATAAAAATGAAACCTAGCTAGATCAATTTATCGTACCCAAAACCCCCTGCATACTAAATTTCATAATAATCGTTGGAGCCGTTTCCGAGGTTCAGATTATATATATATATATATATATATATATGTTACGGCTAATAGTCGAAGTGCGGCTACACCTAGTTTTAGCCGGATACAACTAGGTGCAGCCGGCTAAAACCAGGTGTAATCGCACTTCGGCTATTAGCCGTAACATATACAAGAATTGTAAATTTTTACTTTTTATTTTCAAGTGCTAATTGCTGCACTGAAGCTATTTTATTAAATAATTAATTAATTAATTTTATTTAATATAATATATTTTATAAAATTTTACAATAGCTTCAGTGCAGCAATTAGCACTTGAAAATAAAAAGTAAAAATTTACTATAGCGTGGTGTTATCAAATTTGTGGTATTTCATCTGCAAAGATGAATCTGCATGGCCATCGGTTGCAACAACCGTTGGATAGATGGCGCTCCGTGCTGCTAAAAAAGCACGATAAAACATTAGAAAGCAGTGACAAAATTCAGCGCTTACGTCAGCCTTCCCGGTAGCATAGCGGTCAGTGCAGCCGCCCGGATTGCGGAAGACCCAGGTTCGATTCCTGGCTGGGTCGGGTGGGCGTTTAATTTTTTCACTGTATTTTATAAAATTTTACAATATACAAGAATTACTCGTTTTAAGGTATTAGATAGATTTAATATGGTTTTTCACTTTAATGAATAAATTGTAAGTTAATAGCCCATAACCAGATGAGTAAACTTACTTATGTGCTATGACTGTCCCACTGCTGGACAAAGGCCTCCATCATTGAAATCAAGTCATCACTACAATTGATAAGTAATGATTTATTATTATTATACTCTTTATTTATTTTCTTTCTTAAAACTAGATTTTTACAATATTTTAATAAAAAAACAATAAAACATTATAAAAACCTAATTCTAGAGTACCACCAGCAGCGGGGCAGGGCCCAAGCTACCGGTGGTCAGGGCTGCAGAGTGAGGAACCTCCTGACAATACGTGCCGTGTCAAGGAGTACTGCCTTCTGAATCTATTATTATACTCTTTATTTATTTTCTTTCTTAAGACTAGATTTTTACAATATTTTAATATAAAAACAATAAAACATTATAAAAACCTAATTCTAGAGTACCACCAGCAGCGGGGCAGGGCCCAAGCTACCGGTGGTCAGGGCTGCAGAGTGAGGAACCTCCTGACAATATTATTATTATTATTATTATTATTTGAATGTATTATTTTAATTATTTTTAAAGATCTTAATTTATTACAATTTTAATTTTATTGAACTTTTATAATAATTTATATGGCTGTAATGTTTTTAAAGTCTGAAATAAATGAATTGAGTTGAATTGAATAGCTTAATCATCACGCTTGCCCAATGCGGGTTGGTGATAAAAAACCAGGGCTATGTATGAATCGACAAATCCTAAACTTTCCCGCCCTGGGATTTGAACGCAGGACCTTCGGGCATCAAGCCGAGCGGGCTACTACTCGGCCACCGAGGCGTTATACGATGCGTTATTGAATAAATAAATACTCCGATATAATATCCGTATCATACATTTTGTATCAAGCCATTTTTAATATCGTATTCAACCAGCTGTTTGGTCTGAACCAGCTGGCATGTCGCTATCCTACGTCGCTACCCTCTTTTCATAAACCGAACACATTTTTTTTGCAATCCCCAGTCGACATATTGTGTAATTTCTATTAAAGTCACATGCACAACAAAAATACATTAAACACGATAACTTAGACTATGTAGACAACAATGAATTCATCTTATTTTTTTTAATCTAGTGCTTCAAAATGTTAGCTCCTACGAAAGTCTCTACGCCATCGGGTCTTAAGTCCACAGGGTGGAAGAACCTTGTGCCATGCACTGACAAGAGCCAGAAAGAAACTCAGCATGGGTATTTATTCCTTTTGTCGATTCATCATTATCATCAGCTCATTTTATGTCCCCACTGCTGGGACACGAGCCTTCCTTGTGGATGGATAGGGAGAACGGGCCATAAAACACCACGCGGGCCCAGTGCGGATTGGTGGTTGTTAATAACGACTAATGCAGCCGGGACCAACGGCTTTACGTGCCTTCCGAAGCACGGAGGAGCTCGAGATGATAAACTTTTGGTCACCCATCCGATGACAAGCCTTTGCGAAAGTTGCCTGACCTCAGCTTTCGCAGTCCGGGAGCTTTAACCACTGCGCCATCGAGCTTCTATCGTTTACAGCGTCAAATAATTAAAAAAAATCATTGAAGGACTTTTCTATTACAAAAAGAAAACACAAAATATAAGGATAACAACACAGCAGTGTAAACATATTCAAATATTATTTCTTTACTTATACATTAGGAAATACAAAATAAACTTTTTAGATTTTTCAATATAACAATTCCGCTGTTAACGAACCCATAAAATATAAAAAAAAATTTCGGCATGTTGGATTGAGCCACGATAGCATAGTTGGTAGTGCACTTGGCCTGGCATGGCATCGGATGCGGGTAAGAATCCCGCTCGTGGATTTTTTTCAACACTTTGTCGTTTTTCCAACTGTAATTTGTTCGCAACAAAATTTGCGTAGAATAATATATCACCAACATCGCCATCATCATCGTCTCAGCCAAAAGACGTCCACTGCTGGACAAAGGCCTCCCCCAAGGATACACAACGAGCGGTTGAGGAGATATAACCAATATACCATATTCATACATAAAATGTTGTTGTTTTGAAGCTTGTAAAACATAGGTTTGTTTTTAGCTTCCGGTACAAACGTAGCATGGTAGCCTTCAGTAAATTGACGCCCCCGTTCAAACCTTTCATCTTTCTTTCATAGGTACACACGGCGGCAGATCAACCTACCCAAACCTGTCAAATTTCACCAATGACTATTGATCCTTATAACCAAAATATAAAGTTCAAAATTGATTGTAGAAATTTGACAGTTTTGGGTAGGTTGATCTGCCGCCGTGTGTACATTATATTATTTATTACCTTCAGAATTGAATAATATTTTTCTGCTGCTTACCTACGTCATAAAATACACCTACTGTTTTATATGACGTAGTTTCTGTCACTTTTGGAAAGGATTTTTTTTATAGGTACATCGTGGTTGATATGATCTAAAAGGCTCCCTCACATGTACGCGCCACCTCTCTTCATGTGGGGGCTGCTGCGGTAAGTGCTGAAAATCGCAAACGGCACAAATACGCAAACCTGGGTCCAAATTATTTGTTTGTTCCGTTTGCGGCGGAGACATTGGGTCCATGGGGGCCGGAGGCCAAGCAGCAGGGACATTTTTTATTTATAGGTTTTATTTTGTCTTTAGTTATCTTAATTTTTTTTTCTTTAATGTAGTTCGATATGTTATGTTTCTTGTAAGTTAATTCTTTATTAAAACAGTATTAAAGCGAAAAAGCCTTAATTAAATATTAAGATGCTTTATTTATAATTATGAGGATAATATTGAGGAGCTCGATGGCGCAGTGGTTAACGCGCCCGGTCTGCGATTGCTGTGGTTAAGCAACTTTCGCAAAGGCCGGTCATCGAATGGGTGACCGAAAATTTTCCATCTCGAGCTCCTCCGTGCTTCGGAAGGCACGTAAAGCCGTTGGTCCCGGCTGCATTAGCAGTCGTTAACAACCACCAATCCGCAGTGGACCCGCGTGGTGGTTTATGGCCCATTCTCCCTGTTCATCCATAAGGAAGGCTCGTGCCCCAGCAGTGGGGACATTAAATGAGCTGATGATGATGATGATGATGATTTATAATTATCGCCATCACCATCTCAGCCGTAAGACGTCCACTGCTAGACAAAGGCCTCCCCCCAAGGATCTACACAAAATATATACACACACAAAACACACACAAAATAGATACACAAAATAGGTGTACAAAAGGTTTTATGTAAACTAATATTATAAAGAGGAATGCTTTGTATTTTTGTATGTTTGCAACGAATAAACTCAAAAAGAATAAACTTAAAAAATTATTTCACCATTAGAATGCTACATTAGCGCTGAGTAACATAGGCTATATAAAAAAGAAATGTCCACCTGTGCGAAACCGGGACGGGCCGCTAGTATTATTTAAAATGTAACCATAAAAATCGTCTGGTTACTGGTGAAACATGATAAATACATATTTTATCAAAAATGGGTTAAGAATGCAAATTTATGTAATTTTCGACGCTCTATCTACCGGTAAAATGGAATAAACGCTAAGACCGTTCAACGCAAAGATACGTTAGTTTAAAATATGGTAAATGGCAAGAAATACCAATAATCATTCTGTTGAAAAGAAGTAAATCGACTTATCACTGAATTCGAGCAATGCGTCTGCATTCTATCTACAAGTGAGAGGTGTTAAGTCACTTTAAGTTTATTCTTTGTTTTTATTGTTTATTTACTTAAATATGAAATTTATGGTAAGGTTAAATAAATTAAACTCATTTATTAACCTTTTTTATTAGCTTGTAATTTTTATTCAAACTACTAAGGATTGAGAAATTATTTTTGAAAAATTAAGAAATTAATTTCTCAATTTTTTCAATTACAGCTAAAACAAAATAAGTGTATGCCCTCGGTCAATAATATTAATTTATTGATAAATTCTCCGCAAGTGATGTTGCATAAAATTAACACAGATAAAATAGAATATTTAATCTATTATTAGGCATGTAAAATTTCGCATTTTAGTTATTAAAAATTCTTCTTTGTCTCACTGTTGGAAATATCTATATATTAATACGTGAAGCAAAAATTTTGTACCCCTTTTTACGAAAATTGCGCGGACGGAGGAGTATGCAATTTTGCACAATTATAGTTTATATAGAGAAAGAGTGCAGAAAGCTAAAATATTTTTTTTAATTATGCATAAAAATACATTAAATTATAGTTTAATAAATTTTTCAAAAATTTCAAAAATGGAAGAGGAGCGTCCGAAATCTGTCAATGCCAATCCAAACTCACGTTCCATATTTTTTAACTTTTCGTTAGGATAAAATCCGTGCAGCCTTAATAAATTACTACGGACGAATTTTTACCACTGGGCGACCACTAGTATCAATAATTAATCAAAGTATTTTGAATAGATATGACGCTTTAAGTTTTCGTGTTCTTAAAAGTGACCCACCAGCCCACATAGAGTTAGTGGTTGTGGCAGATCATGTATGACCCAATCTCGCCATGTGATGACCATGTAGGAGGTCCTCAGTTCAGCAGCACGATGAAAGTGGGTTATTCAAATGTTACCCCAAGGAAAATTCTCCAACTCCAACATGAGATCATTCTCATGAGAATAATAAATACTAGGAAGGTTTTTCTCAAAGTACTCCTCTGGAGTAGTAGGATGCAACATTAAATACAAATATTTGAAATATAGATTTCTAATCATCATTCTTTGGAGTAGCCTGAGAAAGAGAAGAATGTATGTATGGGGATTCTTTTCTTTCAAAACAAATGAATGGATTACTTTGGGAATAACCCAGTATGAGGACATACATATATTCTTATTTTCAATATTTTTTTTAATTATACCTATTTTGGTGTAGGCAATGATAAACTAAAGAAGAACGAGAAGAGCGAAGAAAGAGAGAAGAACGATGACGAACTAAAGAAGGCAGCCATGTCCTTTTGACCAAGACCAAGAAAGACTCGGACAACTGAGGCAGTATTTAGTTACGGTTACAAACTCCCAAGGTTTATAAAATGTTTATATAATTTTAACGCAAATTTTGTTGCGAAACAAATTACAAAAACATAAATGTTGAAAAAATTTGCACTAGCAGGATTTGAACCTCCACCCTTCTGACATACCGGGTCAGGTGCTCTTCCAATTGAGCTATCGTGGTTCTAACCAGCCCGCCGAAATTATTCAAAATTTTTTTTTTTGTAATCCGAAATACGAAAACTAAATCTAGAGTTTTCGTTAGAAAAATGACAAATAACAAAACGCTCTTATGTCTTTTTCATTTTCATTGCTTTATTTACGTCCCTGTTCCTTTTAGATAATTTGACAAATAATGAAATAAATAATAGTTACTTAGTTGAAATGAAAAAAATAATGTGTATCTGTGCTGTGTAAAATTTTCGGATACAACAAACACTGCAGTCTTTTTCATTATTTCTTATTGCTTTAATTACGACGTCCCTTTTGTATCATTTTGACAAGTAATTAAATAAATAATAGCTTATTAAAAATCGTGTAAGATATCTGTGCTGTCGCTAGGTTCGAAATTCAAACGAAAAATTTCGTTATTCGAAATTCAAAAGAAATATTTTTTGCGGTTGTTTTGTATGCACATAACGTATCTGTATCTACCTTCGTAATCATTCATTGGATGGAGGAAGCAGCTACATTCAAGGTCCATCATATTATAATTAAAATTTGTACCCAATGAATATTTTATTGAGACAATTTTATAGGATACCTAACTAATTTTAGAGCCTAATGTCTATGTTTTCAGCCTAAGGCAGAATAAACAGAAGGCTGGCTAGCAATAAATCAAGTTTCCTCTTATAAAATATAAATGGTTTTAGTTTAATAACATTCTACTCTACATCTAACTGTCTCTGAGCAGTAGTTTCATAATAATGAGATTGTACTTCCCAGGATTCATTCATTTAGGTTCAAATTGATTGAAAAAAATCCACTAGCGGGATTGGAACCCGCACCCCATGCCGGGTAAGATGCACTACCAACTATCGTGGCTTTTTAAGTCGTGTATACATAACCATAAATCAAAATTGTTAATTCATATGTTAATTTTACCTTTTCCCTCATAAATGATAAACAATAAATTAAGGCATTGAAAAGAAAGAAAAAACTTACAAATATGCATGACAAACTTTTGTTCGATTTAATAAAATTAGTTCCCAGACATTAAAGTGTAAATAAAATAAAATAAATATCCACCATAAACAAAAATAAATACTCTATATTCTAGCAATAAACCTTTATATACTTCAACCAAAGTAAAGTTCAAAGTGAAAATGCGCCCTTTCCAAAAATTATGGAATTAAAAATAAAAACAAATGTAAGTTACTAAGTACTCACTCTGCAAAAATCGTCGCCGCACAAACTTTTCTTCAACTTTTCAACCCTCCTTTGTTCCACAACACAACGGACCAACACTAAAAACTTTTCGATAAGCACACAACGCCACAAAAAAATAAAAACAGAAACAATACATCAAATTCAAATTTCAAATTAAGAACGTAGCAAGCAACGGTACAACAATCGCACAGAATTAGCCAGCCAGCAAACTTTATTCGAACCGTCCCGCGCGCCACGCATGCACGAGCGTCGGTGTACGTTAGTCGACTAAACTCGGTTCTACGCCGCTCGGCTACGATTCCTTTGCGTCCTACGTGCGTCTATAGTGTATCAAAGCGTGAATATCGACATTGCATTTTGCCGATTTTGTTTGAAATGTGATAAATAGGACGCATTGTGTAAGGAATTACGTAAAATAACTGTTGTGCACGCTTCATAGTTTTGATAAGACGTGTTTGTGTTTAACACATCCTTTCTTTTGTTCGTGCTTTGTGTTGCCTGTTAAAGTGTCTTAGTGTATTATAGTACACGGAAAATCTTATAAGTTTAAGTTTTGTAATATCGAAACGAGTTGTAATGACGACCTCCTTGGTCGAGTGATTTGTACACCGGTTTTCATGGTGTCGCCATCTCTGAGGTCCCGGGTTCGATCCCCGGTCGGGTCAATTTAGAAATTATTGTTTTTCTAAATTGTCTCGGGTCTGGGTGTTTTCTATGTATAATAAGTATGTATTTAAGTATTTTAGTCTTTTGGGCTAGATAATTGGTGTGAGTGTAGAAAATTTAATTTAATTTAACTTAATTTAAAAAAATAAATAAAAGAGTACCTAAAAGTATTATTTACAAAAAAAAATACATTTAAACCTACATTTTGCATACAAAACTACAAAATAACAGAAAACATAAATATTTAATATTATGTGTTATACTTTTTATTTCCTACACTTTAGGTGAATATTTATAAAATACAGTGAAAAAATTATAGTTACTTACATAGGTAAGTGCTTTACTTGCTCGCTAACTTACTTGATCATCAGTTCGTCTAGTTTCTTTATGTCTCTCGGTTATCATCGCATTTCCGAATGCAATCGAATATTAATTTCCATTGTACATTAGTTATGACTAACGTACTTCATTGTTGTTTTGTTTTGATTTTTCGTGTGAACTATGTAGAAGAGCTCGATGGCGCAGTGGTTATCGCGCCCGGGCTGGGAGTGCTGAGGTTAAGCGTCTTTCGCAAAGGCCGGTCATCGGATGGGTGACCAAAAATTTATCATCAAGAGCATTAGCAGTCGTTAACAACCATCGCATCACACTAGGCCCGCGTGGTGGTTTACAGGCCGATATCTACTTCCACATCCATAGTGAAGGCTCGTGCCCCAGCAGTGGGGACATGAAATGAGCTGATGACAATGATGAAGATAATATATAAAACTAAAAATCGAAAATTAATTACATATGATGCAATAGTGTTTCCCCTCAATCTTAAATAAATAAATAAATAATACGAGGAGTCTATATAGGTACTCAATAACTGATAGAAATCTGACACCAGCCGATACACGAAATTTGCCGAGAGACATTAAGTTAATAGATGCACTGTGCGTCTTTACGATCTGAGACTGTACCTATTATCGGGTACCTAGTTCATACTAGGCACTAAGTGCACACGCCTGCACGTCAGAACACCACAAACTGTCATATTTCCGCAATAGACTTTGATTTTTATATATTGTGACATATAGTTGAACATTTTAACCGCCTCTGTGGTCTAGTGGCTAAGACCACTGGTTCAGACCCAGAGGTCCTGGGTTTCGATTCCCAGCGGGGGTTACATGTTTATGTACTCGGTTTGGTTGGTGGTAGGGCTTGTTTGTCCGCCTGGCTAGCTACCACCATCTTATCTAAATATGTCGCCATAACATCAATGTTTGTAGCATTGTTGTGTTCCGGCAGCTAGAGATAAGATAGCCAGTACCTCACTAGTTGAGGATCCCGGGTGAAGTGCGCTTCCATCATTGGCCTTATCATCACTTAACATCAATTGAGATCAAGGCACTGTGCTTACTCGTAAAAAAAAAAATTGAGTTGCCTTTGCCATTGTCTTTCAAAGTAAAAAAGTAAATAGTGCTGAATAATTTCGGTGGGCTGGTTTAGAACCACGATAGCTCAATTGGGAGAGCACCTGACCCGGTATGTCAGAAGAGTGCACGTTCAAATTTTGCTCGTGGAAATTTTATCAACATTTTTGTGTTTTGACATATGACAGTTTTGGATAGTTTGATCAATTAGCTTTGTACGCGTAGACTTAACTTACATTTACAGTATTTAAATGGGCCTAACTTTGTCATTAAAATGTTTGATTAAACTGTTGTTGTTGTTTCTAAAACTTCTAAAGAGCTGGGCCCGATATCCGAAGGTCCCGGGTTCCATTGCCAAGTCGGGCAAAGTTTGTTTCGGATTTTTCATTTTCGATGCATTCGAGTTTGTGATCACCAACCCGCGTATGGCAAGCGTGTTGATTAAGCCATTGTCTATCAATTGTAGCGATGACTTTCATTCAATGATAGAGGCCGTTGTTGAGCGAAGCGATGGCTGATTCATATGTCATACTCGTGAACGGGTGCCGCCTGTGGAGGCTGGTCTGCTCTTGCATACTTATTTTTAGTATTAACAATTTTTGACCTTATATTAGAGTACCTACCTACCTACTTTAGTGGTACTGTATGATATTGTGGAAATTGAAACTTTTGTCTGATGTAAATTTGTTAACCAAGTGTCCAGTTATGATAGGGCATTTTCCAATATTTTTGACGCTGTAAGGGAGAAAAGAGCTGGGCATTTGCTGAGTTTCATGCCGGCTCTTCTCAGTACAAGATCTCCCGCCCAGAGTAGACATACGAACCGATGGCATAGTGACATTCACAAGAGCTACTTGTAGCCTTAACTGAATTAATGATTTTGAATTTGAATTTGTCCAGCAGTGGGACAGTTACGGGCTATTAACTTACTGAAGTTATTATATTCATACTGTTATTTTACAATCAAAAAAAAAAGTTTTTTATTTTGTCTTATGCCATAAGCTTATAAAGCAACAGGTATTCTTTAATACAAACAAAGACATTGAAATGAAACAACTTTTACGGATCTACTCGCGTTTATTTTAGACATTAGTTTTAATTAATGTTTATCCTGACGTTTCGAACCTTTTGCAGGGTCCGTGGTCACAGATACTGTAAGCTCTTTCTGCGTAAAACGGAACGCACCTGATTAAATTTAAATGAGGGTGTACAAGCTACTAACTAATTATGAGACGACCAACACCTCAGTCTCCCTGTGACCACGGACCCTGCAAAGGGTTCGAAACGGCGGGATAAACATTAATTAAAACTAATGTGTAAAATAAACGCGAGTAGATCCGTAAAAGTTGTTTCAATTCAATGTGTAGTGTTCGCGTAAACTTTAGAAAACAATTCAAACAAAGACTATAACTAGTAAATTGAACTACTTAAAATTAAACTTATAAAAACTATAATCTATAACTACTACTAACTATATATAGCTTATAAAGTACTATCAAGTACGAGGAAAGCACATTTTTCATTTTCATTTCATATTGAGCTTAAAACAGTGTAGACAGAACTAACCACTACAATTGCTTTTGTACTTTTTAGTCCCTTTTATTTCAAAGAATTGAACGGAAATTGAATTTCGACCCGCAGATTACTGAATAGAAGTAGGCATCTGTATTGTTCTGCGTTTTAATAGTCTACCTACGCTAAATCAACGAAACTCGAGATTCCGTGAAAAAAGTACAAAAAAAATACAGATTAATTTTCTTAATGTCTGCGATAACAATAGAAAGAAAATTATAGGACAGTCGGGAAAGTTCGTGGTTCTTTTTCAGAAACAATAACTTAGTATCTGGTGAGATGAAGACACTGTGCTTGCAAGATATAAAAAAAAGAGTATATAGGGTCATCACGGCTATGCCACACGGAAGGAAAGTACCTAGATAATACAAGAAAAAAAATCTAAGTATAATAATTTTTTTTAGTAAAATAATATCTTGTAACTACATTATATCATTTGTTAATGCAAACACTCAAATAATAATATACTACTCAAAACAAAATAAGGGCCACGAGGTATTTTTTCATTTTGGTGTAAATTATTAAACATTTACATATTGAAAGTAGTAAAATATTGAGTATACAAACTCTTTGATACCTAAACTTTTTAATATTGTAGTATTCATCTAATGCTGGCAACAATTTTAAATAAAATTTGATTTAAAATTATTTTTGAAAATTTTGATTCCATTTTCTTTGACGTTTTGCTTTCCTTAGCTTCTTGGTTTATTAGAAATTATCAGAGTTCATGGATATCTCGAGTCAGAAACATCTTTTGCAATATGCCACAAGCACGCAGGCGTCATATGGACTCGCTGACAGCAACCAGAGCCGTTACAATGATTGAAGAAGGTCATTCGCAGCGATCTGTGGGTTTGCAATTGGGATTTTCTCGAAGAGCTATTCAAAATCTATGGAATCGTTTCCAAGAGACCGGCAGTGTAAGAAGAAGACCTGGTTCGGGCAGAGTTCGCATTACAACAGCTCAAGAGGATCGTTACATTCGATTAAGTGCGCGCCGAGATCGCACAACGACGGCCCGCAAGCTGCAAAATCGTTTACGACTCACAACGGGTACTCGTGTCAGTGACCAAACTATTCGTAATCGATTGCATGAAGACCAGCAGGCATCAAGAAGGCGAGTTGTCCGTATTCCATTAACCAGAAATCATCGTGCAAATCGTTTAAGATTTTCCCGTCAACATTTGGACTGGGACATAAACCAATGGGGCATGGTGCTCTTCACAGACGAATGCAAAGTTAAATTTTTTAACGACGATCGGCGTATTAGAGTATGGAGAAGACGCGGCGAGAGATTTTCAGAAGCCTGCATCCATGAAGTCGATCGTTTTGGTGGTCCAAATGTAATGATTTGGGGCGGGATAAGCTTACACGCCAAACTGAGCTCGCTATTTTAAATGAGGGTACTGTTACTGCTCAGCGGTATATTGAGGAAGTCGTCAGACCACATGTGATCCCATTTGCCCAGCGAGCGGGTCCTGGATTCATCTTGATGCAAGACAATGCTCGTGCACACACGGCTCAAGCGACTCGGTTTGTACTGGAAGCGTCTCAAATTCAAGTCTTGCCGTGGCCGGCGAACAGTCCGGACTTAAATCCAATAGAGCACATGTGGGATCAGTTGAAACGAAGGGTTAGAGACGGTGATCAGGAAATCCACAACCAACAGCAACTCATCAACGCTGTTAAAAGGGCCTGGGAAGAGATTCCAATAGAAAAAGTCAGGCATTTGATTGAGAGCATGCACTCCAGGCTTCAGGAGTGCGTAACGAAACGAGGGGGGCATACCCGTTACTAAAAGATGAGCATGGAGTATTTTCTTTTGTTTTCAGTAACTTTACATTGTTTTTATTTTTAACGTTAAATGTGTTTTTTCTTTCAAAAGCAAATAAACTTTTTAATCACAATTATTGGAATAAATTTATTGGTCTACACGGTAAAAACAACATTAGTTTTCGTTATGGAGACAAAAAAAATTATATTGGTTTTATTATTTTCATGGTACAGACAAAATACCTCGTGGCCCTTATTTTGTTTTGAGTAGTATATATACTTTATTGAAATAACTGAATGAACAATTTGAGCTGCATTCGTTTTTCTTTTTAAATAACTGCCTGCCTTATCCGTGTCTGAAGCAAATAAGAAAATAAAGAACCTGTATTTTTACGATACCGATCGAAACGGTTAATCAAAAAGATTTTTTTTAACAATAACATATCTTAAATAAAGGAAATACCGTGAAATTTAACATCGGATGTTCGTATCAAAAACATGGTCATATTCCCGTGCGAGAAGCGTTGGGCGAGTGAAACCACCTGTAACTATAAAGTACATTTAATGTGCTCAACCTTGTTGCAACCGTGAAAAGAGAGGACGAGTGGTTTTTTTTTTGAGAGAGATTGCTGATTGCCTTAGACGGCATTTTCAGATTCACCGGGCTTGTTTGGGGGCGGCGAGGAACGTAAAGGGTCCCTCAAGCCGTGTGAAACGAATAACCTTCGGAGGTTTTCTACAGGGAACGGCATCGCGCACTAGCGCGCGTTCCCGTGCCCTACTATCACTCACTTGATTTGGATTTGAACCTGCACCCTTCTGACATACCGGATCAGGTGCTCTTCCAATTGAGCTATCGTGGTTCTAATCAGCCCGCCGAAATTATTCAACACTATTTACTTTTTACTTTGAAAGCCAAAGGCACCCATTCAATGTCAACAACTACCGTCATTAACACCCGATCATAATATTTTTACAAATACTAAAGATCAGTTAAGAAGTAGGCAAGCTATTTATAAAATGTTTTTGTTTTGTTTATATTATTTTAACGCAAATTTTGTTTTACAAATAGTTTATAAATAGCTTATAAACATTTTCAACATTTTGTGTTTTTGTAATTTGTTTCGCAACAAAACAAAAACATTTTATTATCTTTGTCATTAAAGAACTCTTGCATATTATGATAGCACTTATTAATCAGGTACTCCTTTAATGTTTTGATAAATAGTTTTGGGCTAGTTTGGTTTTTTTATATAATTGGGTAGATTGATATGCTGATATGATTGATTGATTGATTGATATGATTGATTGGCTATGCTGGCGATGCGAAATTCAGGGTGAAGGTCACTAATTTCTCGTTTCCTTTGACCCATACTTATTACCTGACCTCGGATCCATTAGTAGAGTAAAAGAAACAATATAAAAGCTTTTATTATAATAAAATATTTTTTTTCCCTTGCGTTTCTAAGAAAAATGAACTTTATTTTTTTCTTATAGCTTTATACGAGTAGTATACACGCCTTAGTGGTAGAATGCCGAAGCGCTTAGGTAGTCTTGAGTTCAAATCCCTGGTCGGGTAAAATGTGTTTCTTTTTTTTTTCTTTTTTTTATACGTAGCTCGACAAATGACTCCACTCCACCTGATGTTAAGTGGAAATGGAGTCCAGACGCAAGGACAACTGGTGCAGCGTGAAAACAACGCAGCATCAGTCACCCTCACCCTGACGGCCCACAAGGTACCTCTTCACGCCTCGTTTGAAAGACCCCATGTCATAGGAAGGAGGGAAAACGTCGCATTTTTAATTGTTTAATTTTTTTAGAGAGTTCGCTGATAGCCTTTTACGGCATTTTCAGCTTCACCGGGCTTTTTTGGGGGCGCGGCGAGAAACTTAAAGGGTTAAGCCGTGTGACACGAATCACTAGATTATCCGAGGGGTTCGGATCGGATCGGATTTTTCAAGGGTTTGAGTACCAAAGTATTTTCTTCCGTTTTTTTTTCAATCATTCTTTTGCAATAAGCAAAAACAAGTTTCAAAAAATGGGACTAAAACAAAAAATATTCACAAGTGAGACATGTAAGCTGAATGAACTTTGACCACTGTCTAAGAAGTGTTTGCAGACCCATTTGGTTGAAACTATTCATTTTCGCATATCATCATATTATCATATCATTATCATAATGAGTACCTGTCACGGAGCACCTTACAAGCTCTAGGATTCATTTATAGAACCACGAAAGATTTGTCTAAGACCAACAGCTTTGTTCTCTTATTTTATGCATTGATAAGAAGCAAATTGGAATACTGTTCAGTTATTTGGACTCTTAAATATAAAAATCACTCTATGATAATTGAGCGGGTACAGAAACAATTTCTGAGACTGTTGAGTTTCAGGCTCAATCATGGTCGGAGTATAACATCATATGAGGATAGATTGCACAGGTTTGCTATGACTGCTTTAAGTGTGAGGCGTGAACTTATAGACCTTGGTACTCTACACAAATTGGTTCACTCAAACCTTGATTCAATTTGTCTTCTCTCGTCACTTAATTTGAATATCAAAATTAACCCCAGACGTCCCTCTCCCAACGTTTGTCCCTCCCACATTTCGGAATAATAAATCTTATAACAGTTCCATTGCTCGTATGTGCAGAGAATTTAACAAACTTGCTATGGATCACAATTCACTTGATATTTTCAATAGTAACACAAATGTATTCAAAACTTCCATCAAGACAATATTAATTACAACCCAAGTGTAGTATTTCCAAATAGTTTTAAGTAATTTTAAAGTTATTTGGAAATATTATTTCTCTAAATCTAGTTTTATTTTCTTGTTTTTTTAAATCTATAGCTAAATCTAATGTTTACACATGTTAAGCACACATAAACTATTTGTGTTAACACATTTAGGACATTAGTCTAGTATAAAATGTTAAACCTGTCATGTATATAACTTTGTTAAGATTAATGTCTGTTGTGTAACCTAATAAATAAATAAAAAATATCAGTCAATACTAGTTGCGTGGAAAGTAGCTCATGACAATATTATGTCTATGCTCAAACTATTGTGCTATTGGTGAATTTTGGTACATTGTCTATTTTAGTACTTAAGTATGTACACTGTTAACAGAACAAATATTTGAATCAAAATAGTATTTGCGATAAAGGTGAAAACTTTTTTTTGAACAAAATTTATAATTTAAAATGTTTATTTATTTAAAGATAAAAAAAATTGCTCTATGCCATTGGTTTGTAAGTTTACTCTGGACGGGAGACCCGCCCGGAGTACTACGAGTATACTATATTCCGTTCTCTTGTTCTCTGATGTTTCTCTGAACAGTACAGCTCGCCCATGGTTTGAAGCCGAATTTAGAAGTGCGGAAGCGTTGAAGCATGAAGTGTATCTGATTCTAGCCTAGGCTGACGCTCAAATTCGCAAGACCACATGGACGTCCGTGAAAAGAAGAAATCCTTTAACCGAGCAGCCAAGTCAAGCAATAAGGCGCAAAAGAAGGCTCATCATATTAGCCGAATTGGGAACAGACTGGCTGCATATCCCTTGGGTAGCAAAGGTTCTGGTCCCTGGCTAAGTCTGTCGAAGCAAACTTTTGTCGACCCTCACTTCCTCCACTGCTGAAACCAGATGGACTGCTGGCTCACACCGCCACTGAGAAGGCTAATTTATTTGCCACTCTCTTCACGGAATCTTTGCGTCTTGATGCTGGTGGTGCCGTACCCCCAAGTGGAGGTACGTAAAACACTACGCAATCTTGACGTGAACAAAGCTAGCGGCCCGGATGGGATTCCAGCTATGGCCTTGAGGACATGTGCACTGGAGTTGGCACCAATTCTGACACGCCTTTTTCGCTTTTCCTTGAAGACTGGTATACTTAGTGCCAAAAACATGGAAGTCGGCTAACGTTTAACCAGTGCCCAATAAAGATAGTCGTGCGGAACCCGCCAACTACAGGCCAATATCAATTACTTCCATTCTCTGTAAGACTTAAGGAACGTGTTCTAAATTATAGGCTCTTGATTTATCTAGAAGCGAAAGATCTCCTTAGTGACCGTCAATACGGTTTTCGCTGAAACCGGTTTACCTTCTAGCAAACGTCACACACATCTATAGCGAGGCCATCGAGGATTATGGAGAAACGCTTGCCGTTTCCCTGGACATATGTAAGGCTTTCGACAGAGTTTGGCACGACAGCCTTATAAATAAACTTCCATCATTTGGCTTACCTGCTAGTCTGTGTCTACTCATCTGATCAATTTGCGATTAATATCAACAACCTTTTAAAACCCGGTACACTTAAGTACACAGATGACAGCACTGTCTTAAAGAGTTATACATCCAACGCATGAACTGGTGGAGCTCAGCCAGTCTTTGAGAGAGACCATGGCTGAGAGTATTAACTCATCCTTAAAGGAAGTATCCGATTGGGGTGTCGCGAATCTGGTCAAGTTCAACGCCACCAAAACACAGGCGTGTCTATTTTCTGCTAAACGGAGTCCTTTCACCTTGACTCCTACTTCCTGTTCCCATTTGCGACCATCCTGAGCTTTTAGGTATGAAACTGTCATCGACTCTAAATTTTAACTCCTACCTTGAAACGAAGTCACAACTTGCCGCAAAAAAGTTGGGTTTCCTCTTGAAGGTGAGAAGGTACTTCACACCGGGACAACTGCTTACTCTGTATCAAGCACTAGTTTGGTCGTGTAGGAGTATTGTTCTCACCTTTAGAACGATTGGAACTAGGAGCACTGGAGTCGATTGACAGGAGAGCCAGAAAGCTCATCGACGATGACGACTTGTTTGACGTCAAGCTGCTTAGAACATCGCCAGCTCGCAAGTCTTTCTATTTTTTATCGGATTCACTTCGGAGAGTGTGCATTGGAATTGTTCAATTTGAATCCTCCATCACCTTTTTAACACAGGACAACCAGACAAACTGCGCGACGCCATAGTTATACAGAAGAGATTCCACCCATGCGTACGAAGCGTTATGCGTCCACGTTTTTCTTACCTTGTGTGTGTGGAACTCCTTGCCCCAGTCTGTGTTTCCCATCAAATATAACATTGGGGTCTTCAAATCGCGAGTGAATATCGTCTTCTAGGCGCAAGCATGTTACATCGTAGGCTACATCATCACTTATCATCAGGTGATATAGCAGCCATATGCAAGCCTATCCAAAAAAAAAAGACCTTATCATTATAATGAGTAGAACCGGCAAGAAAATCAGTAAAAGGACATTTTTTACAGCGTCAAAATATTGGAAAATCATAGTACACTTTTATCGTAGGCAGACATTTTCCATAGCAAATAAAAGAGATCATCATTACATCATCACCAGTTAATTTTTTATCTCCCCACTGCTGGGGCACGAGCCTTCTCAACGGATGGGTAGGGATAACGAGCCCTAAACCTCCACGCGGGCCCAATGCGGATTGACGGTTGTTAACGTCTGCTAATGCAGCCGGGACCAACGGAGCTCAAGACGATACATTTTTGGTCACCCATCCGATGACCAGTCTTTGCGAAAGTTGCTTAACTTCAGCGATCGTAGACCGAGCGCGTTAACGACTGCGCTATCGAGCTCCTCAATAAAAAAATAAAAGAGATAGGTACTATTACCAAATAAAATAATGAAATATTTTCTCATAATCATGTGTAATGCTATAAGAAATAGACACGCAATGAATCCTGTAACACACAAATAAATCTATTTTCACAGAAGAATGCGCAAATCATTCGTTGAGATAAAAATATAGGTAAAGGCGATAACGTCGCGTCGTGAAAAGGAGCCTGCCCGTTCGAGCAGTTCTGTATTTGATTTTCCACACCAGTGCCTATGGTTATTATGAGATATTTTAATAAATTTGTCCTACTAAGATCTAATATTTAATTTTCTTATTTTTTTGCAAAGGAGCTAGGCTGGCAACAGTTGGTTGAGAAATACCGAAGATTAGGATTAAGAATCAGAAAGGTCTGTTATTCCCTATGAATGGATAGGGAGAACCATGCGGACCCAGTGCGGATTGGTGATTGTTAACGACTGCTAATGCAGCTGGGACCTACGGCTTTATGTGCCTTCCAAAGCAAGGAGGAGCTCAAAATGATTAGTTTTTGGTCACCCATCCGATGGCCGGCCTTTGCGAAAGTTGCTTAACCTCAGCACTCGCAGACCGGACGCGTTAACCACTGCGCCATCGAGCTCCTCCGTGCCATGATAATTAGAAAAGATTTATGTCTGCCAGTGGATTTATATGGGCTGATTATAATGACGATAACGATGCTGATGTCCGTACTCATTGTTGTAACATCTTTATGTTTTGTGACATGAATGAAATTATTTAATATGTTTTCCTTTTATATTTTATTAATTATTACTCAGCGTTAAATCGGTCTGGTAGTTTTTGAGTTTATTCGTTACAAACAAAAATATAAAAATACAAAGCTATTTTATTATTTTTATTTTATTTTATTTTATTTTACAATTTTTGGAAAACTTACAGCTATATTTTAAAAATAAATTAATGTATAAATACAGTAAGGCCAATTACAAGTTTTCACCTATAAACAAAGTACCTATGTAGATACATTTGGCAAATCGTTGTTAATATTAAGTACTTTATTTTTAAGAGCCGTGCGTGACACATAATGGATAAATACCTTTCATGAGCTAACATACATAAAGAAGTTATTATTGTATAATTTTTTGAACCTAGATACGTTAGTGTTGAATAAGTCTAAGTCCATATTTCGACACATTGAATTGAAAAGCTCATCCTCTTTATAATATTAGTATGATTTAAGATACTGAAAACAACCTTCACTTTTATTAGTAGGTATATCTTATTTTAAAAGTTATCGAAACATAATAGTAATTGTTGAAAACTTTCTTTACTTTAGAATGTTACCAGTAATCGCTGGTACGCCATGTTGTGGAAAAGAGTGGACTGGGACACGTATGCTAGGAGGATGTTATGTTTAAAGATCTATTTTCATACGAAATTACATTTCACTTGTAATGAGATATAAATAATACATAAATTACAGTAATATATAATACAGTAACATACAATATGTCTTTTTTTTATTACTTCCTCCTCGAACAGAATCGGAGCTAGTCTTAGCTATTTCTCTTTCATGCCATTTCTATCATTTTGACGTGACAACGTCTTATAAATTGGTTTGCCGGGTGACACTTCAAGAAACTGCGTTACGCTCCGCTCACGTTATGCGCTCACAATGAGAGCGAGTGAGAGGCACGCGTCCCTTCCACTCGGGCATGGTTAGCCCGCCTAAGAGCGAGAGAGACAGACATAAAAAGTGAAAGGTAAATACGTATGTATGTGTAAAGGTAAAAATAAAATTTTGTTAATATGAAATTCAGTGCGAGATTCTTTGTATAAATTAATGTTTTAAATATAATTCTTTGTATAAATAAATGTTTTAATTTGTTACTATTATTTCATCCTTCTTCCTACTATACGAATGAATATTCACATTAAAATTATTTTACCACTCAAAGTCGTTGTCACGTAAAACTTTCGCCCGTATATCGACTTTACAGGCAACCAATTTTTTCTTCTCGCACTTTCATTCCACATGTTTCACATCCATACATCTCCTTTCATTCCATGGCAGTGGGTGTTCTGCCTATTGTAACCTACTCTGTGCCTTTTTTACTTTCTATGTACTTAAGGTAGTGGATAAATAATTTTTTCAATAGGTGTTTTATTTATATATGGGAGATATTCCGAACAGTGCTTGCTTTTTCTAACTTATTTCTACTTACATTTTTTAAATACATTTTTGATCCCTTTTGGTTCAGACTTTTTCCTTATTTCTAGATCTTAATTTGCAAACTTATGATTATTAACAATATATTCTTACACTTACATTATTTTACTTATTTATGACATTGGATTTGTAACATTTATACAGCAGTATAAATGCCATTTCCTATAACATACAATATGTCACTCTGTGGTACTCGTCGCGATATGCAGTTTAAGATTATTTTATACATGACTGTATATAGGCTCACAAGTTTTCACTTCATCTGGTAACCTATTAAACAGCTGTGCTCCCTCAAACAGAATTGTCTTTTTCTCATATTTAGTCCTAGGTGTAATTAGTTTGAGTTTGTTATTGTGTCGGAGATTATGCGCATATTTTTTTATGTCTAATTGTATATTAATACTCTTTGTAATTATTTTTTTATAAGAATGCATGTTGTATATTTATACAGTTGGGATAGGTTAATTAGTTTATTTTTATCGTACAAATGTTTAGTGGGTGTAAGAAATGGATAATGGAACAATATCTTTATTATTTTATTTTGAGTTCTCTGTAGCGACTTTAGGTTAGTTGGTGCGGCTGACACCCAGATTTCAATTAGGTATTTTAAATGTGATTTTATTAATAAATTGTATATAATAGATTTTACTTTTTTTGGGTATGCAGATTGCTATTTTTGTTTGTGTACTCGGTTTGATTGGTGGTAGGGCTTGTTTGTCCGCCTGGCTATCTTATCTAAATATGTCGCCATAACATCAATGTTTGTTGCATTGTTGTGTTCCAGCAGCTAGAGATAAGATAGCCAGTACCTCACTAGTTGAGGATCCCGAATGAAGTGCGCTTCCATCATTGGCCTTAACAAAAAAAAAAGCAAACATCGATTCTTAAAAAAATGCTATCAGAATTGTGTTTTTATTATGTTATTTATTAATTCCTTATAAGAATAATGATAGTACACTCAATGAAATCAACTGGGAACCTTTTGTTATCTTACTTTATATAATATCACTACCAAGACCCCGCTATAATTTCACTGCGGAGATATTATCCGATTTACTTTACCGAATTGAGCAGACTCGCGAACGTTTTTATATACCTACCTATCTTAATAAAAATACATACTGTTTTATATCCTGTTATTGAATTGGCGCAATCTAATAAGTCGATACGAGCACATGTTGCTTCCATGACATCAAACAACGGCCATAGGGGGGGGGGTGGGGACCTCCAAATACAATAAAAGATTTGGAGATACATCTCCGTACAGTGTTAAGGTGCTGTCCCACTGCAACCCACGTACACGCTACGCACGAATACCTGCCTGCTCAGATATGTCACCCACGCAGCTGAACGATTTTTTCTTAGAGAGTTTGCCGATTGCCTCAGACGGTATTTTCAGCTTCACCGGTCTTTTTTGGTGATGACGAGAAACTTCAAGGGTTCCACACGCCGTGTGAAACGAAGCACCGTCAGAGGTTTTCTAAAGGGAACGGCGTCACGCACTAGTGCGTGTCCCCGTGCCCTACTAGATTCTGAACCTGAACGCTGTGCACGCTATGTACGCTAGCGCACAGAAGCTTACGTTTCGAATTAATTTACGCTACAGTAGTACAATTTTTTTGGAGAGAGTTTTCTGATTGCCTCTGGGCATTTTAAAAATAAATAAAAAATAAAATAAGTTTTATTTTGGACCAGTACACATAATTTAAGCCAGAGGTTTTCTAGAGGGGTTTGGATCGGATCCGGGAGCGGAACCACCCCTCAGGCGCCTCTAAAGGCTCGGATCTCGGGGAAAAACTACAAGAGACAGGGAAATTAGTCTTAAAAAACTTTAAAACTTAAAAAGTGGCATATTTTCATTACAGTTCACAGTTTCAGGTAGGTGTGTTCGTTAACGAGTTGTAGCGGCGGGCAGCGGCACCGCATATTGCCCGAGTTGTGTAAGCACTGATGCTCATGCGCGATAATCTGAGGTATGCGGGCCGCTAGCATGTGAGCAGAACGGACGTGTATTATTTTTGTTTTCTTAGCATTGATAACAAGACCCATGTCATGTGACTACCTACTCAATAAGTCAAAGTTATTTTGCATTAACTTTTTGGCTTCGGAAATGTCTAAGTGTGCAGTGACTAAGCAGGTGTCGTCGGCAAACTAGTATATAGTTCCTCCGGAAATATATTACACGTATTGTTAACATAAATTAAGTAATTAAGTAGTAGGTGCTAATATTGAACCTTGTGCTGTTCCTTCTTCTGAGTGTATTTTGTCGCTAAGTACACCCGCAATCCTGACCATGTTAAATCTATTTATATGATAACTAATAACCCACTTTAGGAGGGGGCCCTGTATACCAGTTTGCTGAAGCCTGGAGAATAGTGTGTTATAATTCAAAGTTTCAAAGGCTTTATTGAAATCTATAAACGTCAAAAGAATTTGTTTACGTTCGTTTAGTTAGATGTCCGTTTACTGTAAAGTAACCTTTATTTATTTTTTTATTAATTATTTATTTATTAAGGGCAACCAACAAATCTTACACTATTTACATTGTTTAATCTTATGTACTATATTTAGGATAAGTGCAGATTCACTTACAGGCTGCCACGACAAGCAAACGTGAGCAAGACTATAAACTACATCTAAGACTATAACTATTTAAATATAATATAAAATAACAGAATTAGGTGCACCAGAGCTACAACTTGAACGAATCAAGTATAGCTCTCTTAAGCCTTTGAGCGCTACAAGACAAAATATCGACATCAGCAGTCCTTTTCAGCAGTGAGTTGTAGTGTCTTTGTAGCCTATTAATTAGTGAGTGGTGACCGAGCTGGCTTTTTGACCTCTTGGATGTAAATGGAACTAATTTACCACCTCTTGGTAACTTAAAAGGGCTGTGAAACTGCAGCTGCGCAAGAAGGCCCGGGCAGTCCAGACCACCACTCACCAACTTGTGCAAGAAAAGAAGATCCAGCATTTGACGTCTATCTTTCAAACTTAACATTTGGTAATTTGAAAGACGGTCAGTGTACGAGGGCAGTTTCCTCGCTAGACCGGATTGGAAAGATATATGCCACAAAAACCGTTTCTGTACTCGTTCTAAGCGTTTTATATAAATGTCGTAGTGTGGCGACCAGACCGGACTACAGTAATCTAGTATTGATCTCACATACCTTTCTTATGAACAGGACGGATTATGCCAACTTTAAGGGCATCTGGGTAAATTTATTTTGATATACATGTGTTTATTAAGTGTGTGATCACAGGACTAATTACAAAAACACAAATGTTGAAAAAATTTCCACGAGCAGGATTTGAACCTGCACCCTTCTGACATACCGGGTCAGGTGCTCTTCCAATTGAGCTATCGTGGTTCTGACCAGCCCGCCGAAATTATTCAACACTATTTACTTTTTTACTTTGAAAGCCAAAGGCGCCAATTCAATGTCATCAACTACCATCAATAACTAATCTAACTAACTAATAACTAATCTAATCTAACTAACTAACTATAATCGATCAGATGTTATTGACGGTAGTTGATGACATTGAATTGGCGCCTTTGGCTTTCAAAGTAAAAAAGTAAATAGTGTTGAATAATTTCGGCGGGCTGGTTAGAACCACGATAGCTCAATTGGAAGAGCACCTGACCCGGTATGTCAAAAGGGCGCAGGTTCAAATCCTGCTCGTGGAAACTTTTTCAACATTTGTGTTTTTGTAATTTGTTTCGCAACATAATTTGCGTTAAAATTATATAAACAAAACAAAAACATTCACAGGACTAATTTCAGAGTCTTATGTCCGAGATGCGTATGCCATCAGAACCAGGGCTTTCTTAATATTTAGGTTCTTAATTATTTTATATATAACATCATTGCTTGCTTTCTTTAATCGCATACTAGAATTAGGTACAGTATTGTAGGAGTCTGGGTTCATTAGTGGAATATTACAAGAAGTTCGTATGTTTTTAACATTATTCCTAAATTCTTTTGCAAAGTTATTTGTAATAGCACTTACATTAATTTTAAAATATTTTGATATAATATTATCTATGATTATAAATCAAATCCTTAAATGCCAGAAAAGATCAATCAGGATCATAAACGGACTTCGCAAGCGTGCATCGGCTAAAGCCTATTTTGTAAGTAATAAAATTATGACGGTTATATCATTGTATATATTTAGTAGCCTTGTAGAAATACACAAAGAGAAACACTCACTGCCAAGAAAAATGGACATACACAGCTATAACCTACGTAATAAGGAAAAATTATACCAACCTAAGACGAGACTGGTAAAGGTAAGGAAACAAGGAATTTGCAACAAAATAGTTATGTACAATCAGCTGCCATTAACAATTACTGAACTTAACCAAAATCAATTCAAAAATAAGATTAGGCATTTTTTTGTTTCACACCCATTTTATTCAATTAACGAGTTCACGGCTATGCGTCTTAACGAATCCTCGTTCTTATATCAGGAAAGTTAGTATAGATTTATATAATTATCATTTTATTTTATTTATTTTTTAAATTGCAATGGATACCACCAATTGTTTATAGTATTATTATTATTATTTTAAGTATTGTTTTGTAAAAATGAATTTTATTTTATTACCGATCAATAATCCACTTTGGTTTATGTACATAGATTATATTTTTAATGTTTTAATTTTGCCAATTGTTACCTGCTAAGTAATTTTAATAATTTTATTAATTTATTTTATAGTATCATTTTTAAATTAGTTTTAATGTATTTTTAATAAAGTGTTATCTATAATGATGTATCATGGACTTGCCTTGTATAACGTTCCGAGTTATATGGTTAATAAATCATTCTATTCTATTCTATTCTATTCTATGGATTTACTAATTCGACCACTAATTTTATTAACAATTTCCCAGATTTTACGAGGGTTACGAAAGCTCTCACACATTTCTTTTTTAAAGTAATTCTAGCATTGTTTATGTATTTATTAGTCTTATTTCTATATTTATTATACAACATTCTATTCTGCTAATTACTAACATCCCATTTTCTTATTATTCGTCTCGTTTTTTACACATGTCTATTATTTTATTGTTTTTCCATTCACAATTTTGCCTTTTACTTACTTTAATTGTCAAGCATTCAATAAAAAAAAACGATATTGTGGTGTATTGCTGTTTTAATAATAAAATTTTCATGTGATTCCAGTAGCTTGTATCGCTTGCAGTCACGGCCATAACCGCAAAAAATAACTAAATTTTTCGACTTTATTTCTGCTGCAGCGTTCCCGAATCCCAACATTAAATAATACTCGAATATATATAAGTTTATGGCTGACAGTGCCATGTTTAATCAATCCGACGGATCGAGAGGGATAACGAGGATTTTAATTGGACGACGATTGTACGACGGTTGTACGATTGTACGACGGCAAAATTTATCGACAAAAGAGTTTTCTGCATGACTAGTGTTGTAAAGGCGAGTCATATAGTCGTAATTTTATAGACCTGACTTGACTATGCAGGGCTTAGTGGGCTAAAGAGAAAAGCTAGTCTATAGTGCTTAGAGCGAGTTTTCTTTGCCTTTTGATAACGTTAAGGGTTGCGTGCGCCGTCCGTTAGTGACAAGTGTCATATATTATTTTATTTGCAATGCTTCGTCCATACTTATTTGATGCCGCGCGGCCATACTAATATTGTGTGGGGAACTTAACGTGTTAATTTGAAAAATAATAATTAAAAAAACCGGCCACGTGCTCGTCGGGCCACGCGCAGTGTAGTGTTCCGTAGCTTGCATGATTTTTGCCCAACTTTAAATGATATTGTAGAAAAAACTATAGTGTGTTGTGAATTTATGGGTCGGACTAATTGTAAACACGTTCTCTTTGATACAAATGTATATTTTGTTTATGTAATACGATAGTTTTTTCATTTTTTTTTTTCATTTTCATTATATATCAACTTAACCGTGACTACACTTTTGGCTTTTTTTGGTCGGCGCAAACGAGATTAGAGTAAAAAAAGGTTCTGTAATTCCGCACGCCTGCACATCAGATTGCCACAAACTGTCAAATTTCTTCAATAGACTTTGAACTTTATGCCTATGACATATGCTTTAACATTTAATAAAGAAATTTGACAGTTGATGTGCTGGCGTCTGTACTCAATAAGAGGTTTCAAATCTTACGCTTAAACCTTACGCTTTTTAAAGCATACTGTCAAAGTTTCTGTACGGAAGTCTGTGGGTTCGTCATACCAAAAGATCGCTTGATGTCCAGCGCGTCCAATATAACAATATCTTCAGAATGTTGTTGGGGCTGCCGCGCTCCTGTAGCGCAATCATCATTTGCAAAAAGACAGTATCCCTCATAAACAGATTGCGTGGCAATGGCAACAGCATCCTGCGGACAGTGGCTGACCGGTACAACTCGCCCATGTGGAGGTGTGTGGTGCGCAGGGTGATTATGATGCGTAATAGTTTATAGTCCAATGATTTTACTAACACTAACAAGCTTTTTGATTTTTCTAACCCAATTTGATCCATGTTAAGTCTGTTGATCGAAATAGATTTGACGACTTCCGTAGCCGAGTGGCTTGCACGCCGGACTTTGGGCGGCGCTAACTCTGAGGTCCGGGGTTCGATTCCTGGTCTGGTCAATGTCGAAAACTAACTTTTCGACATTGTATCGGGTCTGGGTGGTTGTGGTGCCGTCGTTGTTTCTGATTTCCATGAAACGAGTGCTTTAGCTACTTACCTTGGCATCAGAACAATGTATGTGATGTTGTCTAAATATTTATATTTATTTAAATGCGTAAAGTTCGCGTTTACACAAAAAGTCTTGAGAAGAACTCGCGTTTCAAATTAAACTAGAGTCTTTTTAAATACCTTTTTTTAGAAAATTACATTTTTATTGTTAAATGCCTGTTTTTATTTTAATCATGTAGCTGGTGCGTTGAACGACGAGAATAGGACGACGAGAATAGGACGACGAGAATAAGACGACGAGAATAAGAAGACGAGAATAGCGGTTTTGCGGCACGGTACCGCGCCACGCCGTCTATCGGCATGTAATCGAACTGTTGATGTCGAGTGGTATGGTAAATTGTTGTTACAATCAAATAAACAAAATTAACGTTACAGTAATTAAGTAACTTATTGGTATAAGAGCTTTACCACTCTTTACCACTCTTTACCGGAACCGCGAATCCCGTCGTTCTTGACTCGTGCGATCACGCCCATGTAAGTCGTGTTAGTGTATCCGTAGGCACTCGGCACGCATTGGTGCAATGGGTCGTAGATCCTTATCGGCTAAGGTTAGTCCGTAGCTTTTCAGCTCCGTAGCACATACCTTTCTCTCTTTTCTATCCGTTCGATTTAGCGCGCCCTGTCGCGTTTTTCTTCTTCCGTTCTTACTCCCCGTGCTTTTGCCGTGCGGCGGCTTTTGCCGTACTCCGGCACCCGCGCTCGCTGCCCGTTGCCCTCGCGCCTTGCGTTTGGTATTCTGGGCTACCGATGCCGCCGTCGCGCGCCCTAACCGATTACGCGCCCGCGTTTACGCCCCGGAACCGCGAATCCCGTCGTTCTTGACTCGTGCGATTACGCCCATGTAAGTCGTGCTAGTGTTCCGGGGCGCTCGGCACGCATTGGTGCAATGCGTCGTAGACCCCTATCGGCTAAGTTAGTCCGTAGCTTTTTAGCTCCGTAGCACAATCCTTTCTCTCTTTTCTATCCGTTTGATTTATTTAAATTCTATCCGTTCGTTTTTATTCAAATACGTTGCCCGCGCTCTCTCTTTGTAGCCACTCGGATCAGTCCAATCGCGGGTCTGATCAGAAGCTTGACGCCCGTTGTTAGCCCACGACTTAGTCAGTTTAGTCAGCAGACAAAGGCAGCTTCACTGCAGTCAGTCCGTTCGATCGTTAAGTCAGCAGACACAACCAGCTTCACTGGAGTCAGTCCGATTTGCATCGTGTCCCACTTGGGATGCGTAAGCGACTCTTCTGAGTAACGCCAACTGCGCCCCCCGACCTTCGGAGGGCGTACGTTCCGTCAGCCTTCGAGGCCCTTATTAAGGCCAAAGGCAAACCCCAGGGGTACGGTTTACTGGGTCGGTCTTACTCCCTTTTAGAAAGGGACAAGGCCAGCCCCAGATCTTCCGAAAGGTTGAATCTGTGTGCAGATTTTTTCCCCTGGGTCAAAAAAAAATAAATTATAGGCTCTTTATGAAATCCTTTTTGTAACACGTAAGGCTGGCAATAAATGAGTGTGTAAGCAAAATTGTAGTTAGGTACCTTATATAAATGAAGGAAAGAAGAGAGTTTATACCCTCAGACTTTCTTAATAACACAATTTCGTGCGACGCAAACGTGTCTATTAGCTGCCACTGCTCTGGTTGCCGAAACATGAGTCGCGCCCCGTCCGGATATTTCAAGCATCAATTTGGCACACTTTCATTAAGCCCTTGTCGTAATTGACGCGTCTTTTTATTAGGAGAAGTAATGAGTGTTTTTATAAGACGCTGCCGACGAACAAGTTGTTTTGTTAGAGCTCAACTCACAAACTAGTTTCGCGATGGCTTCCATGGCAATCATAAATAGGATAGTCAGGTTATTAGACTTGTTGGCCAATAACTCAGGGATATTGTTCTAAGGCCTTTTTTGTACAGGGGAAAATGCTTAAAATGGATGATGGATGTCGCTGCTGCTATGCTATGACTTGCCGTCCGTCAGTTAATAGTTACACCGTGTTCTATCTCTTTAAGAGCCCTCGCCCACGTCCGATAAACGGTGACCGACTTTTTAGTCGGTGAAAATGAAACGTATGGAATTCTATGTTGCAACGCACACGTCCTATAAAAGGTCGGTAAAAAAATCGGTACTAATCGGTTCGATTATCGGCAGGCTAATTACCGATCTTTATAAGTGACAGTCGCGATCGCGACAATTTACAATTTATCGCTACCGAAACACATAATCGTATTACGGAAAGTAGAACGCTATGAAAGCGCCACGAGCGAGCGATTGACGAACTAAAAATGCATGACGGCGGCCGGCGCTATAGAACAAACCGACCGATTGTAGCAAACACAACTAGTAGCAGTCGCGGTGAAATTGTGCAATTAGCAACTGGTTGCTTTTTTTCGGTAATAAGCCTGTGGTCCTACAAAAAGTTGGTTGTGGGCGCTGAGCCGTTAGTCTAATTTGAAATGAAGACAGTTTGCATGACGGGAACAAAACACGGAATATGTATTTTAAGCTTCATATTCTGATTAGTAACGCCCGTAAGACCTTTCTACTACCGAGCAGCGGCTACCCCTGCACCCAGCCACCGTCTTCTGCGGCCAGACGGCAGCTCACCCCCGACCCTGCATCTCCGAGGCAGAGAGCGGCGGATCAGATTTCACCGGCGTAGACTACGGTCCGGGTCTAGGCTGACCTAGGCGCCGAACTGCGTTCGCGTACCCCTTCCGCTCGAAACTAAGTCCCCTTACAAAACCGCGCGACGAAAACAAACGAATTTTTGTAACTTTAATAAGCAACGTACGTATAATCATTATACATCATACCATATTCTAGATGGCATGAAAGTTGAAGTCGAGCAAAATTTGTCGGTTTTAGTCGATCATCGTGGTTCTATGAAAAATATTGAGTGATACATACATGCGTGTATAGTTTTTACATTTTCTTAAACTAGAATAGTTATTTGCCCTATCTGGACAAACAATCTAAGCAGAAAAATAAAGTAAAAAAAATAAATTAACTACTCAAAGTTGCCCACAAAATGACACTTGGTTCGGTTTCACAAACATAAAAAATTTTTTTTCAATAAAATTTGTTCCGTAATTTTGGTGATATGGCTTTCTTACGTTGAAAAATCAATTATTAATCTATGCTTTAAATACGTTTAAACAGATCCCCTTTACGATAGAGCATAAGATCGAATAAAGAGGACGCATCAGTCTGCAACCACAGTTGCACAAAGCAATTTGACAATTTGTAAAAATGCAACTGTGGTTGCATCAAACAATAAGAAACAAAATGGTTAAGCGAACGAATCGCGTTTATGAAAATCGAGTGATATCTGCTGTCTATTCCCGCCACTTCTACATTTAAAAAGAGAGTGTGTAGAGTTAGCGAAAAACTTGGATCTACTTGATGTTAAGCAAAATCATAGTCCTGGTGCGAGGACAGCTAGTGAAGCAGGATTGTGCCTCGCCAGCCTCCTAGTCCTCACCTTGCCGACTCGCTGTTTGCTTCGTCATACTTCATTGAAAGAACTCAATGTTGAAGGAACTAGGAAAAACGGTCTTCTCATTGTACCAATGGTGTTTTAACCGCCTTTGTGGTCTAAGACCATCGGTTTGAGACCGAGCGGTTCCGGGTTCCCAGTGCCCCCCGTACATGTTTGTGTACTTGGTTTGGTTAGTGGTAGGGCATGATTGTCCGCCTGGCTAGCTACCACCATCCTATCTAAATATGTCGCCATAATGTCAATGTTTGTAGCGCAATGTTGTGTTCCGGCAGCTAGAGATAAAGATACCCACTGCCTGGATCCTGGATCCCGGGTGAAGTGCGCTTCCACCATTGGCCTTATCATCACTATCATCACTTAACACCAGGTGAGATAAGACACTGTGCTTACACGTGAGATAAAAAAATAATGTCACATAATACTATATAAAAAAATTATGTCATATACCTAACAGTTTCGTGTAAAAATACCACAAAAGCATTGCTGAGGAGCTCGATGGCGCAGTGGTTAACGCGCCCGGTCTGCGAATGCTGCGGCTAAGCAACTTTCGCAAAAGCCGGTCATCGGATGGGTGACCAAAAATTTATCATCTCGAGCTCCTCCGTGTTTAGGAAGGCACGTAAAGCCGTTGGTCCCGGCTGCATTAGCAGTCGTTAATAACCACCAATCCGCACTGGGCCCGCGTGGTGGTTTATGGCCCGTTCCATTCATAGGGAAGGCTCGTGCCCCAGCAGTGGGGACAAAATGAGCTGAAGATGATTGCTGACACAGCTACCCGTTGGCCTTACACATCACAGTTATTTTTATAATTTTTTCTCCTTTTTTTGTGTTCGTTGTTAGTTGTTGATGTTCTATTTTTGTTATTTTAATTTTAATTTTATTTATCTCATCTGTTTGTATTTGTTTTTGTGCAGGTCAATAAATGTTTCCTATTCTTATTAATCTTATTCTTTTAAGTATAAGGCTATAAGTTATATAAGTAATAATATTCGTGTAAAGTGTGTAAGTATAAAGTTGTTTCCGAGAAAATAAGCTCAGTGATCGAACAAATTGTAATAATCATTATGCTGAAGAAAAAAAACGGAATCCCAATATTTTCCGCACGCAATATGAATAAATAAGCAAACGTGGGAAAAAGAGAAACCTTTAAAAATAATTTGATACTTGTCAATTAATTTCAGGCTGAAGGTATGTTGCGATGTTGCTTTAGGGACACATTTTTGCGCAGACCAAAAAAGTCCAAAAGTGTAGTCACGGTTAAGTTGATAAATGATGAAAAATCTATCGTATTACATAAACAAAATATATATTTAGTATCAAAGGTAACGTGTATACAGCTAGTCCGACCCATAAATTCGTAACACACTATGTGTCGACAATCGTATGACTTTGAACGACGGTAAATGCAAGAGCATCCGGTTCACCCGCAACGAAAGCTCTTCTCCAGTGGCTTAGACGATTATTGATAAGGTTCTTGAAAAAGCGAGGACTATAAAAGACCTTGGGGTACATCTGGATATTAAATTACAATTTCACATTCACATAGATAAAATAGTTACTCATGGTTTTAAGATGTTGGGTTTTGAAATGAAACAACTTTTACGGATTTACTCGCGTTTATTTTACACATTAGTTTTAATTAATGTTTATCCTGACGTTTCGAACCCTTTGCAGGGTCCGTGGTCACAGGGAGACTGAGGTGTTGGTCGTCTCATAATTAGTTAGTAGCTTGTATACCCTCATTTAAATTAATCAGGTGCATTCCGTTTTACGCCGTTACGTTTTCCGTTTTCCGTTTGGGGCGGGGATTTAATATTCTGTATGATGGCCCCAACACCATACTGCCAGACCAAAAGATACTGTAAGCTCTTTCTTTCTCCCTGTGACCACGGACCCTGCAAAGGGTTCGAAACGTCAGGATAAACATTAATTAAGACTAATGTGTAAAATAAACGCGAGTAGATCCGTAAAAGTTGTTTCATTTCAATGTGTAGTGTTCGCGTAAACTTTAGAAAACAATATGTTGGGTTTTGTTCTAAGAAGTACAAAGGACTTCAAAAGTCCCACTGCGATTTTGGCTATATATGTGTATAACAGTCTAGAATACTGTAGTACTGTTTGGTCACCGCAATACGATATTTATTTAAAACGCCTCGAAAGTGTCCAGAGAAGGTTAACGTGGCACCTGTCGTTTCGATTCTTTCTCGCCAAAATTCTCACTTCTTAATTGAGTCGCCTTGAACATTTTAAACTTAAGCCGCTAAGGGAAAGGAGACTTCCTGGATGACATGTTCCTATATAGGTTGATGCGTGGTGACCTCGATTGTTTGAATCTCCTAGGACAAATCAATATTAACGCACCAAGAAAATTGCCACGCTTCAGTAGATTTAATCTATTTTCGGAGCAGCTCTCTAAGTGCAACTTGGATCACCATTCAACACTTAATAGGCTACAGCGACATTCAAATGTTTTGTCACGATCCAACGCTGACATTGACATATTTCATCTAAGTGTCCAAAAATTTAGAAAACTGATGTCCGAAAGCTACTTAAGCCCTACGTAATTCTTACTAGTACCTATATAAAATGAGTTGTATATATTTTAAAGGACGGCAACGCATCTGCGATTCCTCTCCGATCCGATCCGAACCCTTCGGAGAATCTAGTAGGGCACGGGGACGCGCACTTGTGCGCGATGCCGTTCCCTCTAGATAACCTCTGTATGTATAAGGTGATTCGTTTCACACGGCTTGAGGGACCCTTTACGTTCCGCCCCCAAAAAGCCCGGTGAAGCTGAAAATGCCGCAGCGGCAATCAGCAATCTCTCTCAAAAAAAAAAAAAAAGCGATTCCTCAGGTTTCGCGGATGTCCATAAGCGGGGGTGATTGCTTCCCATCAGGTGACCCGCCAGCTCGTTTGCCTTCTTCTAATATAAAAAAATAAATTTTTTGCTCTTATTTATATTTTTAAGTTTGTTATTACTAATTACTTAGATAATTGATGTACTTTTTCCTTCTTTAAAATTTACACATATCTCTACATTTGCATGCCGTGTCGGTCAATAATAGAAGGCTGTACTTAGCATTTAAGATATTATTGTATGTTACATAGTTTTTTATTTAAGTACAAGTTTTCGCTGTCCATAATAAATAAATATACAAATACTTTTTTCTATAGTTGGGCAAAAATCATGAAAACGAGTGGCGGCGTTAAGTTGATATCTTATAATTTATCTAAATTATTATACCTCTAATTATGACTAAACAATCACCAATGTCTTAACTACAAATCTTCCGTCTCACATTTTCGATTTATCGAGCGGTTTTTAAATTATTATTTTATGTTAAGCACCTTAAATTCCCCATACAAAATTAGTATGGCCGCGCGGCATCAAATAAATATAGACGAAGACATCTATACTAATATTATAAAGAGGAAAGCTGTGTATTTTTGTATTATTTGTTTGTAACGAATAAACTCAAAAACTACTGGACCGATTTAAAAACTATTTCACTACTACAATGTTACATTAGCGCTGAGTAACATAGGCTATATTGAAAAGGAAATGTTCAAACGTGCGAAGCAGGGGCAGGCCGCTAGTTTTAATTAAAATAATACTTGTCACTTACCCTTAAACGAGGTATAAATAAACAACTTGCGGGCCGGCGACGTGAGGTCGGTTGGAAGCACAATCCTGCTCCATTAGCTGTGGAGCATCTGGACTGCTTCTTATATCTAACAGAGAAGAGAATATTTGCCAACATAAAATTTTCTATAACTTAATAATTTTAATAAATTTAATTTAAATATCATCGTCATCATCATCATCATCTCAGTACCCTTAAAACCCATGTTTTTTTTGGCTAATAAATTATTATCTTATCTTATATTATCTTATCTTATCTCAGCCAAAAGATGTCCACTGCTGGATAAAGGTAAGGACCCAAGGATCTCCGCAACGACCGGTCTTGTGCTGCTCGCATCCAGCGGCTTCCCGCTGTATTTAAATATATACAGATTGACTTTTTTATCACAGTCCAAACCTTCTGAGATGACTCCCGTAAAACAAACGAACAACTCTTACTTTATTGGACCAACTCCCTAACTCGAAAATAAAATTCAGCTGTTCCATGAAAAACATCAATATTTATTGAGCCAAAATGTATGGAACAGTTGAATTTTATTTTCGAGTTAGGGAGTTGGTCCAATAGTAACATATGTTCGTTTTTATCACGGGAGTCATCTCAGAAGGTTTGGACGGTGATAAAAAAGTCAACCTGTATATAGGTATATTTTAATTTATAAAATTTATAAAATAAATTAATAGGTATCTTAATGCATTAAGTATAGTAAACAAATAATAATGTTGCGGTTCCTAGCCAGGGCTCATGTTTTGGTACGTGAGAAATATGAAATGTACACCTATGTATACCACATGAATTGCAATAAATACCTTTGATTTTCTTTTTGACTTTGAATAAATTATATTTACATAATATTAACAATGCCGTGTATCACAAGAGTGCCTATGTAACCGGAATCCAAATATTCAATCGTCTGCCCACTGATCAAAGAGCCTCAGTAAATTTAAGCTGTTTTAAAATTAAATTAAAGAGATGGCTTATAGATAAGGCGTTCTACAGTTTGACTGAACATTTCGGTACAAAAACAGCATAGTGGCTGTTTCTATGTAACATATACCTACCCACTAAAAATTGCATGCCCGACTAGGGTAAATTGTTTGTTCGCAATTATGCTTAACACCTGCTATGTATTTACACAATTTTATGGCAATAAAAATTTATCTTATCTTATCTTATCTTATCTTTAAAAAACCACTCTGGGCGCGTTGAGCTAGGTGGATTTGGCATAAAGTAAACTAGTAAGTAAATAGCCTATAACTGTCCCACTGCTGGGCAGAAGCCTCCATCATTGAAATCAAGTCATCGCTACATTTGATGGGTAATGGCTTAATCACCACGCTTGCCAAATGCGGGTTAGTGATTTGCCCGACCTGGGAATTAAACCTGGACCTTCGAATGTCAGGCAGAGCGCTTTGTTACTCGGCTACCGAGGCGAAAACAAATCGTACCACCAGCTAAACCGAGTGCAATACGTAACCCGTATGTGTAACTGAGAATAGAACCCGGGACTTATCAGTCTGTGACTAGTGGTCTAACCATTACACTACAAACACTTTTACAAAATGTATCAAGGATCAAGAATTTAAGGATAGGTAAGCTTTATTTATAAATACAGGTATTATATATACATTTTACGCAAATTTTGTTAAGTTTGTACTTAAATAGCCAGGCTATTCTTAACTGATCCTTTACATAATAATGTTGATGAAGTAGTTGTTGACATTGGAGAAGGCTTTTATAACTAACAAAGTACCCGAGAGTGTAGAAATTAATCAGAATTGATTTCATGCGAACCATCAAACCGAAGCAAATATAATTAAAAAAAGTTACAACTTTTTCCTTAATATTTCAAACTTTTAACAGATCAGCTTTAACAGTTTTTTCCACCTTTGTGGTCTAGTGGTTAAGACCACAGGTCACAGAGCCCAAAGGTCCCTATACAGATTCCTATATTCCTATATTATAGTGGTCTGAAAGAAGATGTAGTGACAAAAATTGAGAAAGGTATGCTGAGATGGTTTGGCCATGTCGAGAGAATGGATGAAGAACGATTGACGAAAAAAGTGTATAAGGCGAGTGTGAATGAAAGTGTTGGTAGGGGTAGACCTAGGCGGACGTTTCGAGATCAAATCAGGGACGTCTTGAAAAAAGGCCAGGTCAAGAGTACCCTAAACCGAAGACCATGTATGAAGGGAATAATGAAAGTGGACGAAGCGAAACAAGTATGTAAGGATCGTAGCAAGTGGAAAGAAGTGGTCTCTGCCTACCCCTACGGGAAAGAGGCGTGATTATATGTATGTATGTATGTATGTATATTTGTGTGCTCGGTTTGGTTGGTTGGTTTGTCCGCCTGGCTAGTTACCACCATCTTATCTAAATATGTCGCCATAACTTCAATGTTTGTAGCATTGTTGTATTCCGGCAGCTAGAGATAAGATAGCCAGTGTCACAGTGCAACTTGCGGGTAGGCAAGGTGACGATGGAGGAGTCCTCGCGTCTGGACTCAGCGTCTGCTTAACATTGGGCAGAGCAGAGACGTGTGCAAAATATAATAATAATTAAACACACATTAACTACTAATTTAACCCTGCAAAGAGAGTTATTGAACGCTGCTCTTTGAATGAGAGATAATACTAAATACATAATTAAACAAAAAAATACTATTTTTTTCTTAAATTTTCAAACTTTGAATAGTTCTGCTGAACAGTTGTTAATATGGCGTATAGGTATATGTTGTTTAACCTTTCCACTATCATGTTACTTTCCGTTTTTACCTTATTTTTTTACATTGTCGCGTCATAGTGACCACATCCTGCTTATGGTAAGCAGCCGATGCGGTCCAATATAATGAGAGCGCTCCTCACCTTGTAACAAGCACGGGAACAAGCGCACCCATTCATGACGGCCTGCATAAATGCCGTTTCACTCCCCGCTTAAAAGACATAGTCTTCATAGTCTTGTAAACAGCACGCCTTTACTAAAACTAAGAGATTTCCATTAAAAGCCATTCCCTATCCTTAATAGGATATTATATACCCACTTTAACACTTACTTTGTGGGACTAATTCATTTATAACATCCTGAGGCGCTCCATCTTGCCTTCATTATAATATCTTAATAAATAAACAGTGTTCGTTAACGAATGGTATTTTGGTGCGATATGCATATTTCATCGCCAACTCGCTTATGTCCCCACTGCTGGGGCACGAGCCTTCCCCATGGATGAGAACTCCACAGGGAGAACGGGACATAAACCACCACGCGGGCCCAGTGCGGTGCGGTGGTTGTTAACGACTACTAATGCATCCGGGAACAACAGCTTTACGTGCCTTCTGAAGAACGGACAAGCTCGAGCTGATAAATTGATCACCCATCCGATGACCGGCCTTTGCAAAAGTTGCTTAACTTCAGCAATCGCAAAGAGGGTGCTTAACCACTTGGCCATCGAGCTCCTCAAAAAAGATTCGAATAATTCGATGCCAACTGTAGGTACGTCTGATGTATTAGTACGGTCCAATACTTTATGACATTTCAGTCTATTGAAATCGTATGGCGTGGTGTCCCCTCCATCGAATCTCATCTAAATGTATTATATAGCTGTAGGTCCCAACCCTTTAAAAGGGTTGTCGCCCTGAAAGGGTCTCGTGACAGCCAATTACCTACAATCGGGAGATAGCCTACAATCGGAATTAAACTGTCTTGGAAAGGAACACCGATGAGTTATAATAGTCGTAAGTACTATACTTATTGAAGTTACATCTACACCAGAGTTTCCAAAACGAAATGGAAATTTAAAAAAAAATGTTAGCCGACGAATAAGCGACTAACTATAATAAATCATAATGTATAACCAACATAGGCGACGAGATGAACAATTAAAAATAACTGAATAAGATAAAAAAAATACGAAATTTTATCCATTGGTCAATAATGAGATATATACGAACATTACTGGGAATACTAATATATTTTGTTTACTCAAGTTTTATGTACAAACTAATAACTATGTATTTTATTCCCGAAATAAAAGATTGACACATGTCAAAATTGTCAAGCTCCTATTAGGCCGCTACCGCTATCACTATGATATCTTACTGCGCCGTACTCAGAGACGTCAATTAAGTTTTAATGACATTTAAGTATCTGAGTTTGACGTCTCTGAGTACGGCAGTTAGTGTTCAGTGATTACTTGGCAGACTGTAGGTACCTACATAATTGAAAACCTTTCTCTTGTGAAATATTGAAATTGTAACGACTTATTTTAGCTTTAACTTCTGTTATGTGAAATTGTTATGACGACAGTCGCAAATTGCTTAATTCTAATAAGTTATTCATCAAGCTCTTTACTCTCTTACTGAACGTGTTCAATAATAGACTAATTTTAATAGGACTTATTATGAAGTGTAACACTTTGCTCTTAAGTATGACTAAATAACGTTTATAAAAGCAGTTTGTGTACATAACTACTAACTAGAATTATTAATAACGAAAGGAAATTATATGAATCAATAAAAATTATTTACAGTAAGTATACAATAAAATAATTGAAAATAACATTATTATTAGAAGTCTTACAAATTATGGTTGCAAGTACACAAATAACAGTTTGTAAAAAGTGTTGAACAATTTCCACGAGCGGGATTTGAAACCGCACCCCATGACATGCCGGGTCAGGTGCACTACCAACTATGCTATCGTGTCTCTGTCTAACCGGCTGATATAATAAAACACTACCTATCCACTCTTACGACCTCCGTAGCCGAGTGGCTGTCATGCCGGACTTTGGACGGCGCTAACTCTGAGGTCCCGGGTTCGAATCCCGGTCGGGTCAATGTAGAAAACGAACTTTTCGATATTGTGTCGGGTCTGGGTGGTTGTGGTACCGTCGTTGTTACTGATTTTTATAAAACAAGTGCTTTACCTACTTACCTAGGACCAGAACAATGTATGTGATGTTGTCTATATATATAATATCTAATATATATAATATAATACTCTTTATTTATTTTAAATCTTAGATTTAGGTTTTTTATAAAAAGTAAAATATAACAAAATATAATTCAAAAACACAACTTTTATAAAAACCTAGAATGCCGCTAGCAGCGAAGCAGGACTAAAGCTATCGGCGATTCCCTAATCGCGATTAATGAACAATGCGTGCCGTGTCCAGGAGTGTTGCCTTCTGTATATGACCCTTGATCCAGCCATCCAGCGAAAGCCTCTTGAGATGTTAGTCGAGACTCTTCGCTATAAGGCCGTTTGCAGATACGACTATGGGGACAATGATCGTCGAAGCCACATCCCACATGGCGGTCACCCCGTGAGCCAAGTCAAGGTATTTAGTGAGCTTGCCCTTCTCGTCATACGGGATGGTGATTTCGATGAGTATTGCATGGCGCGTCTATCGATCTGTCAACACGATATAGTCCAGTCCGTGATAACAGATCGATCCCATTAGAACGTTGCATAACCATTTTCAAGATGACTTTGTTTTTCTTAAACAATTTTTGACTTTTATTAGAGTACTGTAAAGGTACTGTTGTGGAAATTGAAACTTTTACCTAAGGTAAATTTATTAACAAAGGTAAATTTAACAAGGACAATTTATTAAATTGTCTTCTAAATTTTTTTTGTGTTTATTTGTGATGTGCGACTATGATATGGTATTTTCCAATATTTTTGACGCTGTAAGGGAGAAAAGAGCTGGACACTTGCTGAGATTCTTGCCGGTTCTTCTCAGTACAAGATCTCCCGCCCAGAGTAGACTTACGAGCCGATGGCATAGTGACATTCACAAGAGCTACTTGTATTGAATTTGAATTTGATTGTTTAGGTGACTTTAGAACTATGTTCTATCGAGTTAATTTCATATTACTGCATTTGGGAAACAATAACATTGTTGCAAAGTCTATTACAATATAACATATATTCTTCTTGATGTTGTATGTTGTATACTTTTTTTATAAACCATGTATATATATTGAAGCGCATGTCACAGTTGTCAGCGCCTTAATTTTAACATTTGGAGTGATAGCTATATATATATAATATCGTAAGTGAAATAATATGCGGACTTTTTTGAAGATTAGGTAAATATTGCTTCGACTTATCCCCGCCCAAATGGCTTGTTCCGAAACGAAATGGGTCCGGGATGAGATAATCCAGGATAATATAGTGAAAATGAGATTCTTCCAGAAACATTTGGATCGTACATAAGAAAGTGACAATAAGTAAGAAAAAATATACTACGAACTTTGTAGATAACAATTAAGTGAGAAGTTCGATGGCGCGGCGTCTGGCGATCGTGAGAGCTAAGCTACTTCCGCTATGTCGGATCCATGGATGGGTGACCTAGTTAAAATATCACCAGTCACGTTAAGCCGTTGGTTTTTATAAGATGGCTTTCATACCCACCAACGCAAATACCAATCAATTGTAGCGATGACTTTGTTCTAATCATAGGGGCCTTTGCCCAGCAGTGGGTCAATATGTTATAGACTAATAACAGCATGTGTGTTGTGAAAAAAAGCGAAGAGCATTCTATTTATGAAGATTTAATAAAATCGGTATCTAATTAAAAGTTTTAAAATCCTTTATACGAAACTTTTATAACTGTTAAACTACGAAGCTGATAACGAATATCAGCTTCGTAGTTCACCAGTTATAAAAGTTGAAACTACCTAGTAAGCATTATAAAAATACTTAAGTATAACTTAGGTATGACTTAGGGGCAACTTGCTTACAACTTAGGAACAACTTAGGTATAAATTTAGTATAACTTAGGTATAACTTGGGTATAACTAAGGTATACAAGAAGCTCCCCCCCAGTCAAAAATGTGTATTCAAGGTTTGTACGCATCGCAACAGGGAATGGCTAGTCGTTAAACTAATTGTGCCTCTCCTCTTAAGTTAGTTAGAGATGCAAGTCATTTGAAATGTTGGTCTTTGTAGCGACTATTTGCTCGTAATTATATCCCACTTCCATTATACTTTGATGCAGGCAAATGTTTTTGTGATGCATATGCGTGATGAGTTAATGTAAAGAAAGAAAAACGTTTATTTGCTCACAGACACGAAACAATATTAATATACAAGAAATTAACAGAAAAAAGAAACAAAAATATTGTTTAATAATTAAATTAATAACAATTGAATTAACAAGAATTAAAGGAAAAATTGGGTAGTTGACTGGTTAAGTCGGGCACAAAATAGGTGATAAAAGCCCGGCAAAAAAATAGACCGATTTTGCGTAAGTAGGTTTGTGGGACCGATAATTGTCGGCCCTACAAACCTACTTAAATTCAAAATTCAAATTCAAAATATGTTATTCAGTGAATGAACCGGCAAGAAACAGCGAGTGTTCTGCTCTTTTCTCCCTTACAGCGTCAAAAATATTGGAAAAAGCCCTATCATAGCAGGACACTTTCCATCACAAATAAACAAAAACAATATAGAAGACAACCACAACATGTAAAAAAAAACAAAATAAAAAATTTAAGTTAGCAAATTTACAACAGGTAAAAGTTTAAATTTCAATAACTTACTTTTATGTTTTATTAGGAAAACCTGTAATTGGCCTTAATTTAAGTTAGTAACATTTAAGATTCAAAGCGCTGTTGGTTTTCTAATTCAAGTAAAAAAGCAATAAAAAAACAAAATGTGTAACTATCAATTCAATCAACTATCTATCATATCAATAATAGTCAATAGATAAACTATTTGTCAACTGTCGTTGCGGTTCAACCTTCTAGGTCTTAGCATTGCTTAAGTTCAGGATTGAAGGCCAAGTGCAAAAACCAAAACTTGTCGAGGAACCATTAACAGACCCTTGTCCACCACCTAACTACGACTAGTAACTACCTAACTAATGAAACACCGTCGTAGTACTGTGGTTGTCGAGTACTTACTACGTACGTTACGTACGTACTATAATCAAACCAAAATATTGGCTTGCTAACATTTGCAAAACATTCTTATAGCGCGATTCAGTCAAAGTATCGGCAGCGCCATCTCTTTTACCAAAGCAGAATTAATTATTTATAATTTGCAAACTTAGAAATTTTTATTTCTTAAGTTTTGTTTTTTTTACATGTTGTAGTTGTGATTTATATTTTGTAAATTTATTTGCAATGGAAACTTACCTTCTTTAATAGTGCGTAAGGAATAACGCCCTTGCGGGTTCCTTTCAGTACAAGGTAAAGTAGACTTACGAACCGATGGCATAGTGACATTAATAGGTGCTATTCGTAACTTACATTGAACTCGTAGAACAAGGGTACGACGAGCCGGTTCACACGCGCTCTATATACCAGGTACAGAAATGTACCTGGGCGCTTCTACCCACCTACGCCCACGACTCGACCCCAGCCGAGGTTCGAGCCTTTAGAGGCGCCCTCGGGTTGTTCCGCTCCCAATCCGATCTGAACCCCTCGAAGAATCTAGTGACCTATTACAGAGACACGCAAGTGCGTGATACCGTTCCCTCTAGAAAACCACTGACGACGCTTCGTTTCACACGGCTTGAGGAACCCTTTAAGTTTCTCGCCGCCCCCAAAAGAAGCCTGGTGAAGCTGTAAATGCAGAGTGGCTAACCGCAAAAACACAAAAAAAAACATTAAACTGATGATTTTGGATTTTCCTTTTTTTTGATGTCATAAAATCACAAATATACAGTAGCGACGGCGCCTCTAAATGACAAAAGTTGTAATATGGCCATAAAAAGTCCCTTATCTCGTTTCCGTTAGCCGTGATCAGTCGGTGAAGTAAATTCCTGTCTCTTTTGTTACACAGCCAGTTTAAAAGTTGAATGTAGGTATTTCGGTATGCTCTTTAAAGTTATTATCAGACCAGCACATTGTAAGGTAATGAGAAATACTACAGAAATAGTTGATACAGAGTGTAATGACAAAGTCGCATAACGCCGCCGGGATTGCCACTAAACACTGTAATTACAGAATCTTATGCGGAATGCCCATATCTTCATTTACAGGGCATAAAGTTACGCGTACGCACGACACTTGCCATCTTATGTATTTATAGTTCGCAATAAATCTGTTTTGGTTGAGACGCGTTTCTTGTGCCGTATAAGCTGCATGCAATAAACAGACCATTCCATTTATTTACGAATACTAATAATTCATATGAATTCTAAAAAAGTACAAGATGAGCAAAACAATTGAATATAATACTAAATAAATATTAGTCAACTTCACACACATTTTTCTGATTCCAAGGTAAGTAGCTAAAGTAGGTACTCGTTTTATGGATATCAGAAACAATGACGGTACCACAACCACCCAAACAACACACAATATCGAAAAGTTCGTTTCTGACATTGACCCGACCGGGAATCGAACCGGGGAGCAAGCCACTCGGCTACGGAGGTCGTAAAAAAATGGAACCGTTCAACCCCGTCCTCGGGAACTAAACTTCGTGCTTTATAAGGCACTTTAAGCCGTTGGTTCCGGCTGCATTAGCTGTCGTTAACAACCACCATTCCGCACTGGGCCTGCGTAATGGGGTATGGCCCGTTCTCCCTATCCATCCATAAGGAAGGCTCGTGCCCCAGCAGTGGGGACATACAAAATGAGCTGATGATGACGATGATAAAGATATTGCTCAGTCCCTTAGACTTAGACAGCTGATGCAGGCGGACCCCTTTCATCACAAAATTAAGAAATAACATTAGATTTTCTTTTATTTATTTATTTATTTATTTGAATTAGGTACGCAGACAGATTACAGCCAATTACACAGCCATGAGAATTTAACAATATATTGAGACTAGACTGTAATCCATAAATTGCATACACAGCATGATTCGTGTACTACCAAGCTACGTTAAAATAAAACAATTAATAAATAATATTAATTAACAATTCTGAATTCGAGATTACAGATTTAATACTAATCGTTGATTGTTTATGATATTTTTCAATCGTTGCACACCGATTTGATCATGTTGATAATAATAAGACTGATTTTGAATTAATAAATATTACTTAAAAACAAATTTAAAAGCATTTTTATTACTGACTGTATCTCATTACCATTTGATTTGTTTTAAGATTCGTTTATGATTGGTATTTGTTAGGATTAAAAAAATAATAACGATAATAAACAAATACCATTGTAATTAGTTTGTGGTATTAGAAAGGAATAGGTAATTTAGCGTATAATCAACATTTAAGCTCCAATACTTATTCCGCTCATTTATGTACAAACGCCTGAATTTTTTTTCAAAAAATTTCTTCCATAGAGTTTGAACTTTATGCCTTAAGTTTATGGTTGAAAATGTATTGGATAAATTTGACAGTTTTGGATAGGTTGAAGTGCAGGCGTCTGTACACTGAGTTTATGTAATAGTAATTTATATTTAGTTTCATTCAAATGTTTATTTGTGTTATTCTGTGAGTACAAAGCAGGGTTTTTAAATACTGGTAAGTACTTAGTTTTATTGTTGAGCAAAGAGAGAGAGGCCCGTCCTTGCTTCGCACGGGTGGACATTTTTTTTTAATATAGCCTATGTTACTCAACGCTAATGTAGCATTCGAATGGTGAAAGAATTTTCTAAATCGGTTTAGTAGTTTTTGAGTTTATTCATTACAAACATACATACAAAAGTACAAAGCTTTCCTTCTTACAGTATTAGTATAGATATGACTTGTGTCTAATTTGTTTTTTTTTTATTATAATTGTGCGATTGTAGCATATTATGGGTTCCTATTACTTGAAATAAATTTGATTTTATATATTTATTATTTATTTATATATCTCACTTGATGTTATGTAAAGGCCGAAGGTGGAAGCGCCATTCACCTGGATTCCTCAACTACTAAAGAACTGGCAATCTTATCTCTAACTGTCGGAACACAATAATGCTACTATCATTGATGTTAAGGGGACATATTTAGATAAGATAAAAATATAAGTTCCTCCAGGACCTCTAGTTCTGAAACCGGTGGTCTCAACCACTAGACCACAGAGGCGGTATATAATTATAAAATTCTCTAAATCTTTTCGGAAGGCACGTAAAGCCGTTGGTTCCGGCTGCATTAGCAGTCGTTAACCACCACAAATCCGCACTGGGCCCGCGTGGTGGTTTATGACCCGTTCTCCCTATCCATCCATAGGGAAGGCTCGTGCCCCAGCAGTAGACATTATGAGCTAGTGATGTGTATCTAGATCGAGATATTCAAGGTTGGTCACCCATCTGCTCTGCCGAGCTCCTCAATGATAATATTTATTTTTTTATTTATTTAAAACTTTTGCAACATACATTACGTGGCGGACTTAATGCCTGAGGCATTCTCTACCAGTCAACCATAGGGTGGTGCAGAAATAACATGGTAGGTGCAATTGGGTGAAGGCAACAATTTTCGAAATAAAACTAATATATTCTAAACCTTCAATATATACCTACATATATACAATTTATTTTTATATTTACATATACTTACTTACTACTATACTACTTATATAAACAAATATAATGTATAATATTATTACATAAACTACTTTTACAAATATACTACAAAAATAAACGTTTAGTACATAATTTTATAAATAGTACGTTACTGAGATGATTCTGCCAAGGATTTATCAAAAAAGAGCATACGGACTTTCTTTTTAAAAGCGTCACGACTCGTAGCCATCCTGATTTCAAGAGGTAGCTCATTCCATAGGAGAATGGACTGAGTATGGAAGGAGGAATGCACAAAGCCAGATGTATGGGAAGGACAAAGAAGGAGAAGATTATTTGTAGATCGGAGATTATGAGATTATTATTATTGTACTCTTTATTTATTTTCTTTCATAAAACTAGATTTTTACAATATTTTAATAAAAAAACAATAAAACATTATAAAAACCTAATTCTAGAGTACCACCAGCAGCGGGGCAGGGCCCAAGCTACCGGTGGTCAGGGCTGCAGAGTGAGGAACCTCCTGACAATACGTGCCGTGTCAAGGAGTACTGCCTTCTGAATCTGACCCTTGATCCAACCATCAAGCGAGAGCCTCTTAAGATGTTGGTCGAGGCTCTTCGCTATCAGACCGTTCGCTGAAACGACTATCGGGACAATAATGGTTGAATCAACATCCCACATGGCGATGAGAGAGGAGAGATGAGAGGAGCAAAGGTATTAAAAATGAGGAGTGAGGTAAGAGGGAGCATTTGGAGAATTAAGTAGTGCTAATAGTGTCGTCAGGGCTCGTACACGCCTCCGATGGCGAATGGGCAGCCATTTTAGCTCGGACCTATATTGTGAGATGTGGTCATATTTCTTGAGGTTGTAGATGAACCGTATTGAGTTGTTGAGCAATCTGTCGAATTTGTCTAACAAGTCAGCATTAAGATCGAAATAACACAAAAAATATAATTAAGTTTGCGCAAGCATAACCTTTGTCTTAAATAGTAAAAAGTTCCTCAGACGATTCAAGGAGCGCAAGGTCCAGTTAACTTTCTAGCTAACACTAGCGACCTGAGAGTGCCAACTGAGCGAAGAATCGAGATGCAGGCTAAGATTTTTCATATTCGGACTAAATGGTATGACCGTTCAATCGTACATAATTGGTTCAAGAGAGCTAATTCCCACTCTACCCATCAATCGCACGCTGCCAATGAGTATCGACTGACATTTCGAGGGATTTACGGCCACACCAAACCTACGAGACCAGTCGTTAACCACTTCCAAATCCCGATTCAATTTTCCAATGGCATCTGACAAGTCATCTACACGTGCTTGGGTGTAAAGCTGAAGGTCATCGGCGTACAGATGATACGAACATTGAAGGTGGTGTGTGATGTTATTAATAAATAATGAAAATAATAAAGGAGAGAGAATCCCGCCTTGAGGAACGCTAGCATGTAGATCATGCCAATTTGATGATTTCTCATCAACGCGAACCGATTGCTGACGCTCTCGAAGATAAGAAGAAAACCATTCCTGTACTTCGGCTGAAACCATTAAATAGGAAAGGATAGCAAGGAGAATGTCATGACTGACGGCATTAAAGGCATTTGAAAAGTCTATAAGAACTAAAATGGTGACTTCCGTATCTTCCATACCTTGCCTAATGTCGCCAGTCACTTTAAGGAGAGCGGAAGTGGTGCTGTGCCCAGGTCTAAAACCAGATTGTAATGGACCATAGAGGCTATATTGGTGAATGAACTGTGAAAACTGTTAATGGACATAGGCTTCGATAACTTTGGACAGTAACGGGAGAATGGACACGGGTTCTAAAATGGGATGGATTGGAAGGATTGGAAATCTTGGGTAAGGGACGGATAATACCATGTTATTTTATCAATGTAATTATTGATTCCACCCTTTAATTAACTAATATTCAAACATCGCAAGCATCACCTAAATGTAAGACAATCAAAAGTTTTATGAGCGTGACGACGTAGTTAAGGCAACTACATGTAAAACTCTCTCGGCGCAGCGAACTTATTATCAATATTGTTCAAGTAACTTAAGCATAGTTAAGCTTTAAGAAGCTTCCTGTAAAAGTAATATCGAACGATTTAAATAAACGCTGCCATAGAGTACCTTTTTGTAATATAAATCGTTATAATGTTTTAATGGTGGTTGCGGAATGTTTCGCTGGGGCGGCGGGCGAACAGTTCTCGAGTGGCGACCGCGTACCGGAAAACGCTGTGTGGGCAGGCCTCCAACAAGGTGGACCGACGATCTGGTGGAGGTCGCGGGAAGCTATAGCCTATACCTATCGATATAGCTTTCATATTGCTATCGCAATGAAGATGACGCCTCTTCCTCGCCTCGCCTTCAAAGCGATCGAAAGCGACCGAGTTAGGCGGTCGGCCCCCTGGTCGTTATGGAAATTCCTTGAGGGAAGTTTTTGCCCAGCAGTGGACGTCTTTTGGCTGAGATGACGATGATGATGATGGTTATGTTTTACTATCTGGTAATACCATAGCCTGCACTGCTTTTATAAACGTATTGTGTTATAAATTTTCTTCTTTATCCTGCGCTGGCCCGGTCATCCCGAGCCGAGGTCCGACCCTTTCGAGGCGCCCTCGGGTTGTTCCGCTCCCCGATCCGATCTGAACTCTTTGGAGAATCTAGTAAACCTCCGAAGGTGATTCGTTTCACACGGCTTGAGGAACCCTTTAAGTTTGTCGCCGCCCCCGAAAAAGTCCGATGAAGCTGAAAATGCCGTCTAAGGCAATCAGCAATCTTTCTCAAAAAAAAAGGTGCTTTTCATAGGCCGTCGCTGGTATGCCAGCTTGGTATCTTAAAAAACATAAAAAAAGTTTTAATAGGGTCGGAGGTAAACAACTTTGCAGTAGTTCTGAATGCGCTCAATAAGTAGGTACTAGTGCTATCTGTAACTTCAAACCGATGAAAGCGTCGAGGCTCGCCTCAAGGCACAATCAAGGGTACTTTGATAGAGACGTGGCGATGCCTCGACGTGCGAAGTCTATAATCAAAGGTCACTTTGATATCGGATTGGGGTAGAAACGAGAATGGGGCTCTGCTATCGTATAACCAGCCATAACAGCCATAGCGTAGGCTCTGGTAAGTATTTTGTTACCACCCAAGTAGCAAAATATGGTTATGTAAATATCCTAGAAGCATGCATGTAATTTTTTACTCCTATAAAAATCCTGAAAACGTCTATAAAACGTCATTTTGGGCCAAGTTCATAGGACTATTTTGTCCAAATGTCGTTTTGTTATGGTTCGGTAGAGTACAAATTCGATTTTATAATTATCCTATCGGGTGCGCTAAGAGACAAATTGTCCTATACAGAACCGGTAAACGCAGTGAATAAGCGGGATTGATTTTTATTAGTTTTATAGGGTTCCGTACTTTAAAAGGAAAAAAGAACCCTTATAGGATCACTATGTTGTCTCTGTCTGTCAAAACCCTTTATCTCGGGAATACGTAGAGGTATCGAGTTGAAATTGAAACCATATACTCAGGTCTGCGGTCCCTTAAAGCTGTGAAAAAATCAAACTTTTAAGTTAACGGAAAAAAAGATACGGACGTTTATGTCGCAAAAAATGTATATTTCGACACTCTCAAGGGAATCAAAATTCATAGGGTACTTGCCGTTGACCTAGAACTATGAAGTTTGGCAAGTATTACCGTCTTAACTACAAGTATAGGAAAAAATCTGAAACTATACATATTTAATTAAATCACAAAAAAACAGGGTCTTTATGCAAGGAATGGGGGTCCAAATTTTGAAGTAAGTTAACCGTGTCATGTGGGGTATCGTATGAAAGGGCTTCATTTGCACAAGCTTAAACAGATTTTTAATTCTTTTTATGATGTATTCGATTTATGACGTAGAATGAAAAAATAAATACCTTTTCCCTCTTTTATATGTATAGGTATCTAATAACTTTGGTGTATGTACCTAACAGTTTGCACTGTTATGCGTACCTACTTAGTCCTTTTTTTAATTTTGTAATTAAACACAATCCTTAATAGGTACCTACCTACTTAAGTGTATAATATAAGTAATTGTAGGTTTTGAAAACTGAATTTCGGGAAAAGTTCGAGACTCGATTCCTGAACTATAATAATTTATGTATCCATAAATTTGTACGGAACCCTCGGTGGGTGAGTCCGACTCGCACTTGTCCGGTTTTTTTATATTGCAGTGCTGTGTCTTTTGACTAGAAAATATACTATTTTTGCTAAGGGTATAAATGATTATTTACATATAATTTTGCGCAAATATTGTTGCGAACAAATTACAATTTGAAAAAAGACTAAGTGTAGAAAAAATCCATGAGGGGGTTTTTTTTCAACACTTTGTCTTTTTTTCACAAAAAGGGTATAAATATTAGGTAAGCGTTAATATCTATTATCTTAACATCGTAAGATATTTAAAAAGAAACCAATCAATCAATATCTAATACCACCCATATTCGGATAAAAACTATTCACGATTTAAAACACTAGCATGCCCTTTGTCATAATTCAAACCTGCTTTTGCAATGACAAAGACTATTATGGACAGGCGCGGCGTTAAGGGAATCGCTAACGAGACTTAAACTTTTGAGGCTGAGGAAAAGCATCGAACCATTAAAGTGATAGAGTGATAATCGCGTTGCGGAGAACAAAGTGAGCACTGGCTATCTTATCTCTAGCTGCCGGAACAAAACAATGGTACAAACATTGATGTTATGGCGACATATGTAGATAAGATGGTGGTAGCTAGCCAGGCGGACAAACAAGCTCTACCACCAACCAAACCGAGTACACAAACATGTACCCCCCGCTAGGAATTGAACCCAGGACGTCTGGGTCTAAACCGATGGTCTTAACCATTAGACCACAGAGGCGGTTTCGAGTTTTTTGCCGTAGCTTATGGCAATGGTAAGCAGAGTCGTTATTTGAATTATATATTTTTTTATGAATTATACTTAAATACAGGATAATTAGGGTGAATACAGGTTTATATTTGCTATTCGATCGTGTTAACGAAAGCATTGGGAAAATACAATTTTTTTTTGTGCTAATTGCTGCACTTTAGCTGATCAAATATTGGGAAAATAGTTAAACATGTACCAGACCTTAATAATAACATATCAATTAATAGGTTTTCCTTAATTAACCTATTTCGTCCCCACTGCTAGCCAAAGGTCTTTCCCAAACCTCTTCCATACGTGTCGTTTTTTGGTGGTCTCACACCAATATACCAATATACTTTTTTTATGCTAAAAGGATGTAAACGAGCAGGCGGGTCACCTGATGGAAAGTAATCACCGCCGCCCATGGACACCCGCAACACCAAAGTAATCGCAGATGCGTTGCCGGCCTTGAGTTACGAGTTGGATCTTGGGGAGGGAGTAGGATTTGGGAGGGGGAGGGGTGAGAGACGGGTCTCCGGTACTTTCACTTACCGGACGAAACACAACAGCAACGAGTGCCATTGTTTCACGCCGATATTCTGTGAGAGGGTGGTATTACGCCGGGCGAGCCGGCCCATTTCGTGCTACAACACAGCGCGGCTCTACTACTCTGATACTATTATTAAAGAGGTAAAGTTTGGGACTATGTTTGTTTGCGGAGGGTAATCTCTGGAACTACTGGTCCCATTCCAAAAAAATCTTTCACTGATACAATGATATATTGTGTTATAATTAAAACTGAAGTATTAAATTTTGTAATACGAAATTAACGCGGACGAAGACGCGGGCAAAATGCTAGTCTCTTATATAATAGTCAATATTGTCTCCCCAAAGCTTTCTCAACCGACTCCTACGCTGCTGCCCGTCCCACAGGTAACCAGAGAGTACAGTCTCCCTCCCCACCTCTCTGGACACACTCGGCTAACGTAAATAATGATAAAAATAGTAGTTTATCAAATAACAATTAAAATACAATCAAAATAACAAACTTATCAAGTTTCTGGCCAGCAATGATCATGGTGATGTTTTAATTAGCGAGAGTGCTTGCATTAAAATGTTATTTTAGGACAAAATGTAGTTTCTTGTAGAAATGCAGCTGAAAAAGAATGTGTAGATTTTGATCTGACACATGACAAGGGTCCAAGGCATCTTAAAGTTCCATGTCGTAGGGTATTCGTGTCTTGAGAGCTTTTTGACGCAAGCATGATAGTATCGCTTGGAAGCTATTAGGCTTTTTGAAAAGAGCAGAACTGTTTTGAAATTTCTTTTATTTTATAAAGTTCATGATTTTTGCTGGTTTTTTATGGAAAATAACGAACTTTAATTTTCATATTTAATTCATAATCAATATCTATAATCACATCACTCAATATCATAAATGTTGTCTGGAAGAGATCGCTTAAAGCGATAAGACCGCCTTTGCCCATGCTAGCTTTAAGATTTTATGTATGTACCTGTTTTTTGTTTTAATTTGTGTCAGCAATAAAGTATTTATCTATCTATCTATCTATCTATCTATCTATCTATCATCGATTTTATAAAACTATAATGTTATTGCTAACTAAATTGTTAATTAAATGTCGCTAATTCATCCTATTTTGATCAGTTATTACATACACACTTACATACATACATACATACTACCTATATACTAATACTACATACACTTCCTTAGGCAGACTGCCACTTGCTACAATTCTTACATACCTCTTTCGCTTCATCTACTCGTCAAACAGTTATTACCTACTCGATTACTAAGCGAAATATTAAGTACTTATGCAACTAACGTATTCCATGTAGTATTTGAGCATCCAATTCCTACGTCATGTCCTGCCAAACGTGTATAAGTGCTGTAGCTGTTTATCGGCACTAAAATAAACCAAGTTTTACGATGACATATTCGCGGATCCGTAAAACGACCGTAAAAGTGTATGTGTGCCCACTGATTATGTATATTTGGGTGCCGTGTCACTTTCCTTGATGAGGGCATGCTAAGAGTATCTCGTCTAGTGTTATGTAGTAAAATCTTAGTGTAATCTAATCTAATATTGTAAATAGGTCAGTCTGTAGAGCTTAATGGCGCAGGGGTAGCTTGGGTTGAGATTTTGAATTAATGAATGTTTGTGTAAATAAATTTGAAAATAGATAGAGTTGACAAAAATCCACGGGATTTGAATCCGCACCTCATGTCGTGTATGTCATACGGTGCGGGTTCAAATCTCTATGGTGGAATTTTTTCAACACTGTCTTTTTTCAAATGTAATTTGTTCGTAACAAAATTTGCGTAAAATTATATATGTTATGGACCAAGTAATAAATTGGGGTTTTTTATAATGCCTGGGCCCTAACCCCCTTATTCATAAAAACTATTTAAGCATTATTTAGTTAATCATTGTTTTGTCTTTTTCTCAAAATCAAAATGACGTTGACAAAACAACCTCGCTAACCCTCTGAGCTACTCCGATGAAAAAGGAAACTGCCTCCAGGCAACAGCACATCACAAAATGGACACGACTATAGCATAATGTTGTCATCAAATGTAATTAAGCACTAAGCATTTCATGAGTCTTTTAATCAATGAAATTAATCGACGACTTAATTAATCAGAAAGGTTTTACAGTTGGTTTTAAGCGACAGTAGTTTTCATCATTATAAAAGCCTTACTATCGGTCACAGGAAATATCTTTAACGAGATCGCAATTCATTTCGAATTTGTTTAAACAGTAAACAAACGTTGCTATTAAAGAAAAAAAATGGCTGACCACAAATAAAATGAAAGTATTATAAAGAATCTTAAAAATGAAGAAGGTTGTGCCAATAGAGTATTTGTTAAACAACAGCATCGATAAGGACACACAAGACTTTCTACAACCACTGAACTTGATACAGAATGCTGTACTCCTTCGCAAATACAACATTCGTGACAATTTCATGACGTCTGTAAGTTGGACCTTTTATGCGATCTCAACGATTGGTATCATGATTTTTTTCGCCGGCTATTTGTTTTTTTAGATTAAATTCTATAGTGATGAGTTACTATACAGAATATCATATGGAAATACCTCGATAATTAATATCTTTACAGCTGCATTTTTGACAATATTTACTTTTGTTGCCAACATTTTGAGCCGCGAGAGAAATGTCCAAGTAATTTTGCAATTGCAAAATACTAAAAGGGCAGTTCTTTTCACGCAAAACAGTTTAAGACGCCATACACAACAGAATTGGATATGCATAGCATTTTACATTGTTTTTCTCCTGACAATTTAATATTTTGTTATTGACTCTCTGGCAGGACAGTGTAATTACATGATATATAACTCAATTTTACTTCATTCGAGTGGTGAGTTTGTGACGGCGCGTCATGGAGAAATGGATAATGAGCATGAAGCTGTGTGCCAAAACTCCTCACGACCAGGCAAGGGGGATAGTAGGAACTGCTTGGCCCTGGAACGAACTGTTCAACGCGTACTGCCAATTGCATGTATCCCTTTCCAATTTGAAGAGCACTACTGGGACATCGGTTAGTGTAACTTTTTTAAACTATCACGGTAACTGACATTAGAGTCAGGATTATTCATTTTTCTAATTAGGTTTCTCTTGTGTATGAGTATTCGAAATTTTGGCACATTTGCATGCACCATGATCACAGGTTCTTCTTTTACCAATATAGGTAAATATAAGGTGGCATTCTATTAAAATTATCTGAAGATATTAACGTTTGATCCAGTGATTGGATGGATTAAATTGATGTTCAATCTATCTTCATTCATCAGACCAAGTGGTCCAGCGCTAACGAATTGAACACGGGGCTTCTGGGTTCTCTGGTATTGGGTTTTTCCCAGCAGTGGCACGGTATACAGATTGACTAACTTCTACTTTCTTAAATATTTATAAAATTTATAAAATACAATGAAAAAAAAATTAAACGCCCATCCGACCCAGCCAGGAGTTTTATAAATTTTATAAGTATTTAATTTAGCTTCAGTGCAGCAATTAGCACTTGAAAATAATAACTAAAATTTACTATAGCGTTGTGTTATCAAATTTGTAGTATTTCATCTGCAAAGGTTAATCTGCATGGCCATCGGTTGCAATGACCGTTGGATAGATGGCGCACTGTGCCGCTATTAGCACTCAAAAATTAAAAAGCAGTGATAAAATTCAGCGCTTACGTCAGCCTTCCCGGTAGCATAGCGGTCAGTGCAGCCGCCCGGATTGCGGAAAACCCAGGTTCGATTCTTGGCTGGGTCGGGTGGGTGTTTTTTCACTGTATTTTATAAAGTTTATAAATATTTAATTTAGCTTCAGTGCAGCAATTAGCACTTGAAAATAAAAAGAAAAATTTGAGGCTGGTGCTGAGTGGTATTACCACTGCCTATAGAGGTGGTTTAAAATAGTTTGGGTATCTACTGCTTCTACTATCACTATGATAAACCATTTTCCATTTCAGACTACAATGTATCTCGTAGCAACTTTTGGTATTGGCCTATTGCTTGTGGAAATGGCGATAAATATCGGGAGATTGCGATTTATTGACGCTGACACAATTGTAAGCTTTAGCATTATTTGTTTAGACCGACTTACATTACATTAAAGTGAATCACTTGGCACCAATCCACTTGCGTTGAACTTTACTTCACGTTAATTGATGTGACGTTTTGCTTTACGATGTGACTTATGAGGTTTACGTTATTGTAAAAGCTAATTTATAGAAATCTAGTTTAACGACAACACATAACTGGTTTTACAAGCTTTTATTTATATTACCCTATTAGTGTAGGTCAAATTTTGGAAAATAATGAAAGTGGACGAAGCGAAACAAGTATGTAAGGATCGTAGCAAGTGGAAAGAAGTGGTCTCTGCCTACCCCTACGGGAAAGAGGCGTGATTATATGTATGTATGTATGTAAATTTTGGAAGCTATATTAGAACTACTTCAATATAACAATATAACAATTATAGAGACAATACAATAATATGGTGCAATGGAGCTGGTCTGATGATGGAGTTGAAAGGTGGCCATAGGAACTTTTAAACTAAATCCATCGAGTTTGGGCTCGTTTGTTTTGCCTCCGGTGCTATTTGATGTCCAGGGTCTGAAGATGAAGACGGAAGGTGGTTTACGAAACTCTTACTAGAAATGCACAGATGCACAAAACTAAAAAGTTGAAAAACATTTTTTTTTAAACAAACTTTTAAAAAAAAAATCAGCTATAATAAATCGAAACCTAGTTGTACTACAACGAAAATAATAATTGTGTGCAAGTGTTGTGCTGACGAATGTTATTTACATATGAATATAAAAAAATTACGATCGAAATCCTCCATACAACTAAGGCACGATGTTAGGATAATCGATGAAAAAATAAATGACCATAATTGTACGTAATATTCTATTCATCATTATTCATCATCAGCTCATTTTATGTCCTCACTGCTGGGGCACTAGCCCTCCCTATGGATGAAAGGGAGAACGGGCCATAAACAACCACACGGGCCCTGTGCAGATTGGAGGTTAAGTGTTTTTTTATATATTTTAGCGTTTTATTAACGCTTAAATATACTTAAGTAAAATTTAAACACTGAAAAAAGACGACAACCTCAGGCGGGAATCGAACCACGCACCTTCCGCATTCCGGGCGGCTGCCTTAACCACTTGGCTACCGAGGTCTGGCTTTCACCCGTCGAAATTTTTCAGTGCTTGATGCTTATGTTTTTTAGTCAACATTGCTTCATCAATCTTAGAAGTTTTTCACCTCTGAGATCCGAAAGAAATATTTTTACAAATATTTGAACATTCGGTTAAGATGAAGCTGCGTTATAGATAAGTGTTTTTTTTATATATTTTAGCGTTTTATTAACGCTTAAATATACTTAAGTAAAATTTAAACACTGAAAAAAGACGACAACCTCAGGCGGGAATCGAACCACGCACCTTCCGCATTCCGGGCGGCTGCCTTAACCACTTGGCTACCGAGGTCTGGCTTTCACCCGTCGAAATTTTTCAGTGCTTGATGCTTATGTTTTTTAGTCAACATTGCTTCATCAATCTTAGAAGTTTTTCACCTCTGAGATCCGAAAGAAATATTTTTACAAATATTTGAACATTCGGTTAAGATGAAGCTGCGTTATAGATAAGTGTTTTTTTATATATTTTAGCGTTTTATTAACGCTTAAATATACTTAAGTAAAATTTAAACACTGAAAAAAGACGACAACCTCAGGCGGGAATCGAACCACGCACCTTCCGCATTCCGGGCGGCTGCCTTAACCACTTGGCTACCGAGGTCTGGCTTTCACCCGTCGAAATTTTTCAGTGCTTGATGCTTATGTTTTTTAGTCAACATTGCTTCATCAATCTTAGAAGTTTTTCACCTCTGAGATCCGAAAGAAATATTTTTACAAATATTTGAACATTCGGTTAAGATGAAGCTGCGTTATAGATAAGTGTTTTTTTTATATATTTTAGCGTTTTATTAACGCTTAAATATACTTAAGTAAAATTTAAACACTGAAAAAAGACGACAACCTCAGCTTCATCTTAACCGAATGTTCAAATATTTGTAAAAATATTTCTTTCGGATCTCAGAGGTGAAAAACTTCTAAGATTGATGAAGCAATGTTGACTAAAAAACATAAGCATCAAGCACTGAAAAATTTCGACGGGTGAAAGCCAGACCTCGGTAGCCAAGTGGTTAAGGCAGCCGCCCGGAATGCGGAAGGTGCGTGGTTCGATTCCCGCCTGAGGTTGTCGTCTTTTTTCAGTGTTTAAATTTTACTTAAGTATATTTAAGCGTTAATAAAACGCTAAAATATACTACTCAAAACAAAATAAGGGCCACGAGGTATTTTTTCATTTTGGTGTAAATTATTACATTTACATATTGAAAGTAGTAAAATATTGAGTATACAAACTCTTTGATACCTAAACTTTTTAATATTGTAGTATTCATCTAATGCTGGCAACAATTTTAAATAAAATTTGATTTAAAATTATTTTTGAAAATTTTGATTCCATTTTCTTTGACGTTTTGCTTTCCTTAGCTTCTTGGTTTATTAGAAATGATCAGAGTTCATTGATATCTCGAGTCAGAAACATCTTTTGCAATATGCTACAAGCACGCAGGCGTCATATGGACTCGCTGACAGCAACCAGAGCCGTTACAATGATTGAAGAAGGTCATTCGCAGCGATCTGTGGGTTTGCAATTGGGATTTTCTCGAAGAGCTATTCAAAATCTATGGAATCGTTTCCAAGAGACCGGCAGTGTTAGAAGAAGACCTGGTTCGGGCAGAGTTCGCATTACAACAGCTCAAGAGGATCGTTACATTCGATTAAGTGCGCGCCGAGATCGCACAACGACGGCCCGCAAGCTGCAAAATCGTTTACGGCTCACAACGGGTACTCGTGTCAGTGACCAAACTATTCGTAGTCGATTGCATGAAGACCAGCAGGCATCAAGAAGGCGAGTTGTCCGTATTCCATTAACCAGAAATCATCGTGCAAATCGTTTAAGATTTTCCCGTCAACATTTGGACTGGGACATAAACTAATGGGGCATGGTGCTCTTCACAGACGAATGCAAAGTTAAATTTTTTAACGACAATCGGCGTATTAGAGTATGGAGAAGACGCGGCGAGAGATTTTCAGAAGCCTGCATCCATGAAGTCGATCGTTTTGGTGGTCCAAATGTAATGATTTGGGGCGGGATAAGCTTACACGGCAAAACTGAGCTCGCTATTTTAAATGAGGGTACTGTTACTGCTCAGCGGTATATTGAGGAAGTCGTCAGACCACATGTGATCCCATTTGCCCAGCGAGCGGGTCCTGGATTCATCTGGATGCAAGACAATGCTCGTGCACACACGGCTCAAGCGACTCGGTTTGTACTGGAAGCGTTTAAATTCAAGTCTTGCCGTGGCCGGCGAACAGTCCGGACTTAAATCCAATAGAGCACATGTGGGATCAGTTGAAACGAAGAGTTAGAGACGGTGATCAGGAAATCCACAACCAACAGCAACTCATCAACGATGTTAAAAGGGCCTGGGAAGAGATTCCAATGGAAAATGTCAGGCATTTGATTGAGAGCATGCACTCCAGGCTTCAGGAGTGCGTAACGAAACGATGGGGGCATACCCGTTACTAAAAGATGAGCATGGAGTATTTTCTTTTGTTTTCAGTAACTTTACATTGTTTTTATTTTTAACCTTAAATGTGTTTTTTCTTTCAAAAGCAAATAAACTTTTTAATCATTATTATTGGAATAAATTTATTGGTCTACACGGTAAAAACAACATTAGTTTTCGTTATGGAGACAAAAAAATTAATATTGGTTTTATTATTTTCATGGTACAGACAAAATACCTCGTGGCCCTTATTTTGTTTTGAGTAGTATATATAAAAAAACACTTATCTATAACGCAGCTTCATCTTAACCGAATGTTCAAATATTTGTAAAAATATTTCTTTCGGATCTCAGAGGTGAAAAACTTCTAAGATTGATGAAGCAATGTTGACTAAAAAACATAAGCATCAAGCACTGAAAAATTTCGACGGGTGAAAGCCAGACCTCGGTAGCCAAGTGGTTAAGGCAGCCGCCCGGAATGCGGAAGGTGCGTGGTTCGATTCCCGCCTGAGGTTGTCGTCTTTTTTCAGTGTTTAAATTTTACTTAAGTATATTTAAGCGTTAATAAAACGCTAAAATATATAAAAAAACACTTATCTATAACGCAGCTTCATCTTAACCGAATGTTCAAATATTTGTAAAAATATTTCTTTCGGATCTCAGAGGTGAAAAACTTCTAAGATTGATGAAGCAATGTTGACTAAAAAACATAAGCATCAAGCACTGAAAAATTTCGACGGGTGAAAGCCAGACCTCGGTAGCCAAGTGGTTAAGGCAGCCGCCCGGAATGCGGAAGGTGCGTGGTTCGATTCCCGCCTGAGGTTGTCGTCTTTTTTCAGTGTTTAAATTTTACTTAAGTATATTTAAGCGTTAATAAAACGCTAAAATATATAAAAAAACACTTATCTATAACGCAGCTTCATCTTAACCGAATGTTCAAATATTTGTAAAAATATTTCTTTCGGATCTCAGAGGTGAAAAACTTCTAAGATTGATGAAGCAATGTTGACTAAAAAACATAAGCATCAAGCACTGAAAAATTTCGACGGGTGAAAGCCAGACCTCGGTAGCCAAGTGGTTAAGGCAGCCGCCCGGAATGCGGAAGGTGCGTGGTTCGATTCCCGCCTGAGGTTGTCGTCTTTTTTCAGTGTTTAAATTTTACTTAAGATTGGAGGTTGTTAACGACTGCTAATGCAGGACCAACGGCTTTACGTGCCTTCCAAAGCACGGAGGAGCTCGAGATGATACATTTTTTGGTCACCCATCCGATGACTGGCCTTTGCGAAAGTCGCTTAACCTCAGCACTCGCAGACCAGGCGCGTTAACCGCTGCACCATCGAGCACCTCAACAGAAATATAATGTAATATTCTATTACATACAATTATTTCAAAGCTTGTAGCGCAAATATAAAACAGAGGAAGAGGAATTTAAACTTAATCAATTTCTTGCTAAACTATTGCATAAACTTTTCCAGTTTACATCAGCCAAAGTGCAAATAGCATCGTTATTTTGGTTGCTAAAAAACCTGCCCCCCGACCGCCTAACTCGATCGCTTTCGATCGCTAATTGCACGATGGCAACGCGACTTCTACTAGTTGCGATAGATAGATAGATTGATATAGATAGATTGATACCTAAAAAGCGATTGACGAAAAAAAAGTGCATGACGGCCGGCGGCGCTCTAAAATAAACCGATTATAGCGACCGCAACTAGTAGAAGTCGCGTTGCCATCGTGCAATTAGCAAATGGTTGTTTTTTTTTTCAGCAAAAGCCCGCAAAACTAAGAGAAATGGGGATTGCCGAAATGAATTGAGGCTCTTTGCGTTACATTGAAGTTTCGACCCCTTTGCGGGGTCCGTGGTTACAGGGAGACTGAGGTGTTGGTCGTCTCATAATTAGTTAGTAGCTTGTATACCCTCATTTAAATTTAATCAGGTGCATTCCGTTTTACGCAGAAAGAGCTTACAGTATCTTTTGGTCTGGCAGTATGGTGTTGGGGCTGGGATTTAATATTCTGTATGATGGGATCCCAGGCTGGTGGTAGATTCCAACCATCTTCTCTATTAAAATTAGGATGTTTTTTAATTTCAATAGCCTCGCGTATCATCCTAGGGATGAATCGTTGTTCTCTGGCGAGTATTTGTGGTTTATCAAATCTGATGTAATGGTTGGGTTAAAATTAGGCTAAAATTAGGTTAGGTTACTTTTAAGCTTCCCACCAATGAAATTTTAAGTATAAAAGGTATCTACATTACTAGCGCTCCGAAGGCGTTCCAAACAAAAGATGGCAGCCGTATCCATTTGGTTTTGACGTTTCTTTTTTGTTTGTAGGAGACATACAACTGCGTCAGTTGACAGTACCGGTTACAAAATCCCATTTTTATATTTAACTAGTTGTTGCCCGCGACTACGTTCGCGAAGACTACAGTAATAAAAAAAAATCCTATATGCTGGTCTGGGTCATGGTCTGTATATGAGGAAAGTTTCATTAAAATCCATTCAGTAGTTTTTACGTGAAAGAGTAACAAACATCCATCCATACACTTACAAACTTTCGCGTTTATAATATTAAGTAGGACTAGTTGACCCGGCGGACTTCGTGCCGCTTTGACAGTTTCTATGACAACAAAACAAACAGAGACATCAAATATTTCACAGCTAGGAACATTTTGTATTGGAAAATTAAATTGTCGTTTTTAAGTAAAAATTTTTTTTTTCTTTTCATTTTCTTGTCCTGACAATAACAAGAATTACCCAATTTTGTGCAGGCGATCGGAAGTTATGCGCGTACGTACATTTCAGTGATTAATTTTTATTTATATAAAGATAGTTATTATTAAAGTATCAATTTATCTATCTATCTACCTCTAAAACATCATTCCACAGCCACACTTATAAAAGTTTTGTGGGGCTATAATTGTAAATTTTGTACTTCTTAAAGTTCAATAAAGAAAATATTTCATTAATTCATTGATTACAACTGTTTGTTTGTTCAAGATGAACAGAAGAAGGTGTTGAAGAATGTCCTCCGCGTCAACCGCCACAACTTCTCCAAATACAAACCGTTCTCCATGTTTACGGTGGACGGTGCGCTGCCACTGGTCTTCGGAAGCCTCATCACCACGCACGCTGTTGTGTTGCTGCAGGTTAAACTACCTAAGCAGTGAAGTTCATATTCAAAATGTTTCATTCTGTTACCAATACCGTTGGTAATAAAGCCTTTGGTCCCTGCTGCATTAGCAGTCGATAACAACCACCAATCTGCATTGGGCTCGCGTGGTGGTTTATAGCCCGTTCTTCCTATCCATCCATAGGGAAGGCTCGTGCCCCAGCAGTGGTGGCATACAAATAAATTGGTGATAAAGCTACAAAAATTGATTAAAAACAGTTTTTTACGGATTTCCCCGCGACTAATAGGTATTTATAGTAAAGTATAATATGATAAAGTATGTTATTATACTAGACCTAATTTTATCTTAGTCATCCTGTCCATCATTACCTAGCTATTATTAATTTGCCAGTGACTAGGGCTTTTAGCGGTAAAGTGAAGAGTCTTATGTGCTATTTTGTGTGTATGTGTAGACATTTAATAATGGATGATTGTTCAACGTCAAGGTTACCCGAACATGCTCCAAATAAAAGAAATTAAAAATAAACTGTCTTACACTCACACCAATTATAGCCCAAGAGAAGCTTCGTTATGAAACTCGTTAAATAGTTACTAGACAACGGATAAACATACTTAAATACATACTTATTATACATCGAAAACACCCAGACCCGTAGACAATTTAGAAAAACAATAATTTCTAAATTGACCTTACCGGGGATCGAACCCGGGACCTCAGAGATGGCGACACCATGAAAATCTGTCAAAATAAATAAAATAATACAAATACACTAACCGAATTATCTCAAAAAAAAATGCGTGAGTTTCCAGGAAAGTCTTTACTGAATCTCAAAAGGCTCGGGGGCAATATCATTCATCATCCATCAAAGTATGTTGTGTGAGCTAACAATGTGTCCGGCCGAAGGTCTTGTATCCATGTCACAAATAAACCTATCTTTAAAAAAATATACAGCGTGTAAAACTACCCTTAAGGCTTTGTCAAACAGCGAACGCGAGAAACGCTGGGCTATACCAGAAAAGAGTTAAAATATAGTTCACAACCACACCTCTATAACTCCGATCCGAACCCTTCGGATAATCTAGTAGGGCACGGGGACACGCACTAGTGCGTGATGCCGTTCCCTCTATATAGCCTCCGAAGGCGATTCGTTTCACACGGCTTGAGAAATCCTTTAAATTTCTCGCCGCTCTTATTTCTGAATAGGTTCATCTAACAAGCGGTTATCATCTTATCTAAGTCTGACCTCATAGTGGTAATATTAGTAGCAATTAATACAAAGAAATAAATAATAATAATAATACCGCCTCTGTGATGTAGTGGCTAAGACCACCGGTTTAGACCCAGAGGTCCCGGTGTCAGAATACTTGCGCGCGTGAATCTACTTTTGGCAGGGTCGCCATGTAATGTGGTGCCCTGAGAGAGGAATGAAAGCCAAGACTGCTGAGTAAATACTGTCTATATTTTCAATAGATCATCCGTTAAATAAGTATAAAATTAGGTTACATAGTGTACGTGGATATTAAGTATGTTTAGTTAACATAAATCTATTTACTACATCTCATCTTCACCGCAACAAAAAAAATAAAATAAATGCTAATAATTTATTTTATTTTTCATTTATATTATGATATTTTGATACAGTACAATGTCATATCCTAATTATCGTAATTAGTAATAATAATTAACAATATATTATAATAATTAATAATAGTAGGTATTTAGAGTACATAAACTTAGAACAAAATTGTTAATTATTAGGTAATTGGTTTAAAATACATTTTTGTTCTGTTCTTGTGAATGACATAGTTTTTATTATCCTTAATGATTTCTACATTGGGTGAACATTCCCTTACTACTTTGTATGGACCTGAATATATGTTTTGGAACTTATTGCCAGTTTCATTTTTTATTAAAATCAAATCAACTCGGTTTATAAGTTACCGGGTTAATATTACGATCATACTTTTCTTTCCTTTTTAATTTACTAGCTATCAAATTATCTCTAGCCTCTTTTTGTGACGTTTGTATTCTAAACTTGAGTTCTAAAGGATAATTATCAAAATTGTACAAAGGGTCAACTTTTCCTGATTGTAAATTAGATGGTAAAATACATCTCTTCCCGAACACCAACTCATAGGGAGTAAACTTAGTCTCTGTATGCACCGCAGTGTTATAGGAAAAACACCAAAACGGAAGCCACGTACTCCATGCTTCTGGGTGATTTCCTGTCTGTATTCGTAAATAGTTACCTAAATGTTTGTGCGAGTTCTCCAAGGCACCGATACTTTGATGATGATATGCGGTAGATTGTAGCTGGTTAATATGCAAAAGTTTACAAACCTCTTTCATTGTGTCCGCTAAAAACTCCGTTCCCCTGTCTGTTGCTATCTCCTTCGGGATACCATACCTGAGAATCCAATTATTTACAAAGTTTCTTGCTACTTCGCTTGACCTTTTTGACATTATTGGATAAGCTTCAATATACTTACTCAACTCACATTGTATAGTTAAAATATATATATAATTATTGTAATCTCTATCTAACGGCCCTACTATGTCTAAGTAAATTTTCTCAAACGCCGAATTTGCTGTTGAACTAATTGTCATAGGCTCTTTAGTGTAATGTGAGGAATATTTTTGTTTTTGACATTTGTCACACCTTTTTATAAATTCTGTAACATCAGCCTCTAATTTCGGCCAAAAATAATATTTCTTTATGTTATTAACCATCCGTCTTATACCAGCATGGCCACTTGTGGGTAATATATGAAAATCGTTTAAAATTACACGCTGATCGTCTTTATTAGTTATTCTTTTTGTTCCCCTTAAAATACATATACGTGGTCCGGACCATTTACTTATGTTATTTATTTCATTTATTAATTTTTCCACGAATATTTTACTTTCCTCAGTTTTAATGAAGTATACTTCTTTTATATTAATCTTTCCACAAAATATATTTAGCTCTCTCACAAATTCGCCTGGCGATAGTTGCGATCGAGAAGCTAAGTTAATAAAAATAGTATTTATTGAGGGTACATAATTCAAACATCCCTTCTCATGCGTTATCTCTTTTATTTTACGATATCGATTTAGTTCATGAGCGCTTATGAACCGTAATTCCGTGAAATATTCCGGTTTGCTATGTATTCCTACAACTCTTGGTTGATCAGGCCAATCGTTTTCAGAAATAATAGCATCTCGTTGTTGCCTAGCCACCTGGCCACGCGTCATTACATTCATCACCGTTTGATTCATCTCTTTCAATTCCTCCGAAGTTAAATGCAACCGTGAAAGTGCATCAGCAGCCGAATTGTTCTTCCCTTTCAAATATTCAATTATAAAATCATATTCTTCTAATGTTAATCTAAACTTAATTAAACGGCTGGACGGATCTCGCATTCCAAATAAGTAGATAAGTGGTTTATGATCCGTTTGAATTTTGAATGTCCTTCCATACAAGTATGGACGAAAATGCTTTACGGCCCATACAATCGCAAGCAGTTCTTTTTCAATCGTCGGGTACCTTTTTTCTGCTTTATTGAGACTACGACTAGCAAAGGCTACAGGCCTGCCGTCGCTATTACACAAGACTGCACCCACGCCGTATCCTGATGCATCTGTTTGTAGAATGAATTGGTTAGACTCCGAAAAATCAGGATATTGTAATACAGGATGGGATATTAACTTTTGTTTTAATAACTCAAACGATTTTTGACATTCCTCATCCCATTTAAAGGTCACATTTTTCCGACACAAATTATTTAATGCATGTGCCTTTGTAGCGAAATTAGGAATAAATTTTCTGTAATAGTTCACAAAGGCAACAAATCTCTTGACTTCGTCGACTTTAGTAGGAACTGGGTAGTTTTTAACAACTTCTATTTTATCAGAATCAGGTATAACGCCATTTGCTGACACAATGTGGCCCAAATAAAGTAGTTCTTTCTGTAAGAAAATGCACTTTTGAGGATTCAACTTTAGATTGACTTTACGTAATCTTTCGAAAATGGATTGTAAATTTTTAATATGACCAGATAAATCCCTACTGAAGCAGACTAAGTCGTCTTGGTACACCAGACATTTTTCGTATGTTAACCCTGTCATTGCCATCGTCATCATACGAGAAAATGAACTAGGACTGGTCTTTAAGCCCATAGGCATCCTGGTCATCTGAAACTGTCCCGAACAAAAAGCAGTACACTTGCGACTGTCTGGGTCTAAGCTTACATTGTAATAACCTTGATGTAAATCCAAATGAGAAAAATACATACAACCCGATAACGAATCTAAAATTTCCGTTATATTTGGAAGAGGAAATTTATCATCATGTATGCTGTTATTAAGTTTCCTGTAATCTATGACCAAACGCCATTTTTTGTTTCCGTTCTGGTCACTTTTCTTTGGCACCAGCAAGATTGGACTGGACCACTCACTTTGACAAGGTTCAATAATATTTTCTTTCAACATTTGATCAATTTGGGTATTAATTTCATTCTTTAAAGCATGAGGCAATCGATAAGGTTTTGAAAAAATTGGCTGAATATCTGGTTTCACTTTAATTGAGTGTTGATAAATATCAGTGGTTGACAATTTGTCCCCTTCCAAATAAAAGATATCGGGATACTTCGCACATAAACTTTCAATATTAATTCTTTCCTCTTTATTTAAATTATTTAAATTTAATTTTGACAATAATGACCTAACTCGCGATGCATTTCTCTCGGTGTTATCAAAGTTACAAATATTATATTCCTTCAAATATTGTATATCAAGTTTTATTTCGGACATAGTTATATCTCTTGAGGTCGTATTCAAAATTCGAACTGGTATTTTACCATTAATTGGGTTTGCTAAGGTACTTGCAATAAATACGCCCTCGCATACTTCTTTCGTACATACTACACACTCTTCTGTTAAACTGGTATTAATATAGTGAATAGATTCTGATCTGGCAGGTAACGATACTAAATTACTGCACGAGTCTACAAGCTGTAAAGTTATTTGTTTAGATTCACTGAGCCATAATGATAGACTATTATGTTTCATATCAATCACCGCTCCATACCTTCCTAAAAAGTCCTGTCCTAGAATACCGTGCGATTTACAAGGTAGCGTGTCAAATACATAAAACTTATGACTAATACATTGCCCATATATTGTCAACTGTAAACATACATATCCGATAGCCTGTACTTTTCCACCTATCCCATTTATTGTTATATTTTCTCTGTTAATTGGAATATCTAAATCTAAAACATGCTTATATTTTATAGCCGAAATTGAAGCTCCTGTATCTACGAGCCAAGTAAGCGTGTGTCTGTTTTTATAAAATAACTCTATGTAATAACTACAATCGCTGGCTAAAATACTATATGTCATAGGCACGAAAAAAATCATTTTCAGGTCCCGAATTCTGAGTGGTTGAACTCGACTGAGGCTGTGTCTCATCAGTCAATGCCGTTCGAATCTGTCCTCTGAACGGTTTACGACCTCTAGAATAATTATTAATAATTCTACCTCGATATGGCGCTCTGCCCCGAGACGCACCCCTCGGCTGAGGCTGGGGCTGCTGGAACCATTGTCTGGTACTGGTATGCAGCTGTCGCCAGTTGTTGTTAGGGTTGCCTCGCCAACGACCATTGTTGTACGCACCTCTAGAAGTACTCGGTTGAAGAGGCGGCCTGGAATTGTTTTTAAAGAAACGATTATTATTATGCCTTATTATTATACACTTCAGCTGTCGTACTTGAACCTGAAACGTCCTCGTCGACTGCGGCTTGAATCGCGTCCTTCAAATTTTTAAATTTCTGAGCCGTAATAATGGTGCCAATCCTACGATTTCTCAATCCGTCGCTAAATTGCCGAATTGCCTGTTTCTCGTTTATAGTTTTTAAAATATTAAATTTCTCAACATTTCCTTCCGATTGAGAAATTGTAAGATCAACAAATAATTCGGATAATGATTTTCCGAAAGCATCAATAGACGCATCATTTTGTTTGCAATTTAAAATTTGTTTTTGCAAAGCACTTGTTGATTTCTTTGGTAATAGTAATATTTTCATATCATTTAAGAGATTAGGTACAGTATCGTATGTTGTTGCTAATTTTAGCTTAGCAGACTGCGACAGTCTACTTTTCAAAACAAACAATATTAAATGGGTCTGTGATTCAGCATTGAGAACCGAACTGTAGTACTCTATACCATCGATAAGTTGTCGTAAATTGTACAGCTCGTCATTCATAACTGGCAATAAGCTCAACGCTACCTTCAGGTCGAATTTATCCATTGTTGGAAAACTGCTAGAACTCTCTGAAATTCGACCCAACTCAGTAATTTCCTCAAACAACTTCTTAATATCTTTACAATATTTTTCAAAAAGAAGAAGCTCGTCCTCGCCTAAGCTCTCCTTGACAATACTTTCTATATATTTATTATATTGTGCAATAACAAATTTAGCTTCGTCTAACTTTGTCTGTAATATCTTACCTTGCCGTCTAGCAGGCCCTATTTTAATCAAATACTGTCTTACAATTAATAAATTATCATATAACTTCTTTAAAAATGTTGCCATCCAGTACAAAATTAGTTACGTGTCTGTGCAAAATATTTAATATTCATAATAAAATATTAACATACCTGTCTAAGTTTGGAACCCTCGATCCTCAGCACAATAACAAGAACTGTAACATTTTTATTAAACGAGTACACATGTCATATTTAAGTACACTAAGTTACGATAATATTTTTAACTATTATGTTATATGAATTTTAATATTTGACTACACAGATTTCATAAGTATCTATTTTTATTATTAATAATAAAAAAAATAATAATAATAACATTGATTATATAGGCAGATAGGGCTATAGTCCACTAAATAATGTCCATTAACTTTGCCGAAATTCCGATGTGCGCGAAAAATAAATAACGCATATTTATGTGACCGCACTCCACTTCACCTTACACTTATGCACTTATAGACATTTTTAACACTTTTACACCTTAGTATCATCAATCTTCAAATCGGGGTAACCCTGGCGCCGTCGAAAGGAAAGTCGACGCACCCTGCTGCCACTCGCATTCAGCTCACTCTCCTGCCGTATCCAACGTAGATGACATTTCCGGTACATCCGAAATACTCCATACAGGACCCCCAAACTCAGGCAGAGTACAATTACGCATAAGAAGACGCTCGATGTTTTCATATGGAATCGGAACTCCTCAATTGGCGCATCATTCGTGCCCCCTACTGCATTTTGCGCTATCACGATGTTTTCTTCCTTAGACTGTTGCTTTCCCATTTTTGCAGTATACTTTCAGCACACTACTGTTGCAGTCAGAAGTTATGATAGGATTCATTTTATTATCCGATGATTGCACTATCCCGAGAACACGATGTTTATAACTCACAGCCCATATACGTACAATCGGTCGGCGACACGGCGGCGACCGGTGTCAGAATACTTGCGCGCGTGAATCTACTTTTGGCAGGGTCGCCATGTAATGTGGTGCCCTGAGAGAGGAATGAAAGCCAAGACTGCTGAGTAAATACTGTCTATATTTTCAATAGATCATCCGTTAAATAAGTATAAAATTAGGTTACATAGTGTACGTGGATATTAAGTATGTTTAGTTAACATAAATCTATTTACTACATCTCACCGGGTTCGATTCCCAGCGGGGGGTATATGTTTGTGTACTCGGTTTGGTTGGTGGTAGGGCTTGTTTATCCGCCTGGCTAGCTACCACCACCTTATCTAAATATGTCGCCATAACATCAATGTTAGTAGCATTGTTGTGTTCCGGCAGCTAGAGATAAGATAGCCAGTACCTTACTAGTTGAGGATCCTTGGTGAAGTGCGCTTCCATCATTGGCCTTATCATCACTTAACATCAGGTGAGATCAAGGCACTGTGCTTAGCCGTAAATATAAAAAAAAAAATTAATTGAAAAGTTTGCGACTGTCGATGATATGCGAGCCGTACAGACAGACCTAGAAAACCTAAAGTTAAGTTCGATGGTGAATAATTTTACATGCCAAAATGTAATTACAAATAAACGGGGTGTGTATGCGCTGGATAGCGGGCCGATAGGTATTTTGTCGCATGTTGCTTCCACCCCCGAAAATGCGAATAAAAATTTGAAAACAAACAGTCTCCGAAAACGTGACAGCAGTTAAGAACAGTGAAGAAAGTGAAAACGTCAACCGCGGGCAGTCATCTTGCTCGTACAACAACCAGCTGAGCAGTCGATCTCTATATTCTTACTGACACGAGTGCAAATGACAACGCAAACATCGGATATCTGCCGAGATGACAACAACGTCAAGATGACAGCGGCGCAAACAGAGGGTGCGAATGTGCAATCGAAAACAACAATGGCGGAAGTGTTGCGACAACCCGGAGTTTGGAAACAAAATAAAGAGGAACAAAACGTTAAGTGGATCGTAGCGGAGCGACGAAAACGTAAATATAGATTTATTGATCAGAAAGGAACGGCAATACAAGAGCCCGATGTGAAATTCAAGGCGGCAGAAACGCACATTTCAAACGTCAACATAGACACATCAGAGCAAGATATAACGGATTACATTATGATGAAAACTCATGAACATGTTAGGCTTGAAAAAATCAACATGAAAATGGAGCGGTCGTATAACTCGTATAAACGTTTTGTGCCGGCAAACGAAGTAGATACATTTCTAAGTGACAATCTTTGGCCGTCGGGGATCACGTTCCAAAGATTTGTGCGTTTTAGACCTAGGATTCTGCAAATAAAGAATCTCTGAGGAATGTAGAAAACACACATCAAGTAAATGAAACAGAAAGAAAAGAAGAAAAGAGGTTTGGCGTGTGTTCAATCCCTGTGTGAAACTGTGTGAAACACACCACACACACATTACCTGGTTGCTGCCACATGACTTATCAGTACTCGGCGGTATTAGTGAAGATTTCAGTTTCACTGCGAAATCAACGGTGGACCTTTCGTCGGGTATTCTCCGCGGCAGGCCCTATGAGGGGTTACTATTTTGCGGCGGAAAAGTGTTCTACGAAACGTGTCAGTAGTGCAGTGCAGTAATGATTGTATTGTCACTATTAGGGCAAATTTATGTGATAATCGTGAAATATTAGTCATCTGTGTGTACATGCCCACAGACCAGACAGATAACCTGCATGTCTTTACACAGTGTTTGGGTAAGTTGAGCGCAATTATACAGGATCATCATGTAGAAGCAGCTTACATACTAGGTGAATTTAATGCTCATCCGTTTGCCCCATTCTGTAACGAGCTTTTGGAATGTAGTCGTGTCAATTATTGGGTGTGTGCAGACATTATAAAATTAGGTATACCTTCAGATACATATACATATCAAAGCGAGTCCCATGGATGTAAGCGATGGCTTGACCACGGTGTGGTGACTAAATAAGCATGGGAAACTGTAGTTAATGATAGAGTAGTAATAATTGATGTATATTGGTAAGATAATTTTCCATTACAAGTAAAATGTAACGTAGGATTAATTAAAACAACATTAAATGTTGAAAACTGTATAAATAACAATATTGTTATTAGGGATTAGGGTATTAGGGACAACATGCAAATAGTTAAGTGCCAGAAAATATGTCAGAATTTGTTAAAAAACATTGATTTCCCTGAATCTTTTCAAAGCTGCGCTGATGTTATGTGCAGTGTGCATGTGCAATGTGTAACATAGATGTGTAATTGATAACATGTATAAAGAAATAGTAGAGATTTCTTGACTGGGAAGTGAAGAGTCATGTCTGCGGTTTTGTTTTATTTTCTAAAATGTGTGATAAGTTGAAATTTATGTGAAATACTGGTGGATTATTAACCGTTAAGTGTTCGTAAGTGCGCATGAGTGTTGGCAAATAAAACAAAACGATGCAACTTCACTTTTCAAATTCTCTCAAGAAGTTTACCCGAGGAATTAGTAAAGCCCCACATCTTTACTGAGATACTCGAGGGGTTGGGGGGTATATCATTTCTCACTTCTCATTTATGTTATCATTCATCATCACTATACAGGAAGGAAATATTATATATTTATGTATTACTTGTAAGAAAAATTACTTTGACACTGGCTAAATGTGCTAATCGCACGAAGCCATCAACTAAAGGAAAAAAAAAAGAAATAGTCGATGTGTTATATAAGGCATCGGTGGAGAGTAAGGTTTCCAATACAAAGCCTTACAGAGGGAAATGTATCTATGGGTGGAATAAGCATGTTAAAGATGCTCATGTATGTTAAATGTGGGAAACCGAATATGGGTCCTATTTTTGATAAAATGCGCGAAAGCCGTAAATTTTTTAAAACGCGTCTAAAGTTTTGTCAAAACAACCAAGAACAGTGAAAAATGGACATATTGGCATCACACCACTCTTCTAAAAATTTTAATTGGTTTTGGAAGGGTACAAAGAACTTGGAAAGATAAGTTTGCCTGTGAGCGTTGAATACAGCAGTGAAACTAAAGACATTGCCAATTTATTTAAGGAACACTTTCAAGTCAAAACAATTGAGCCAGGGGTGAATGTTGCTGGTCAATCTGACTCGGTGACTTGCCTGCAAATGATGTTTTTACAGTCATTAAAAACATGAAAAGAGGTTAGTCACCGGGGCGTGACGGGCTCAGCACCGAGCACCTGCAGCATGCGGGTCCACATTTAAATAGAGTACTTTCTATGTTCTATACATTTTGTGTGAGGCATACTTACCTGGTATTAGACTTGATGACAACCATAGTTTGGTAAAGAATCCTACGGGAGATAGATCTGATAAGAGTAATTATAGGCCCATCTCGTTGGCCACCGTGATTGCAAAAGTGTTAGATGCATTACTTAATAAACCAATTGGAAACAAAATGTCTTTATGTGATACACAGTTTGGGTTTCGAGAGAGACTCTCTACAGAGAGCGCTATACTTACTCTAAAATATTATGTTGATAGGAAAACTCCAGTATATGCCTGTTTCTTAGATTTATCTAAGGCATTTGACAGAGTAGTATATAGAAAAATATGGGCAAAGCTTGATGAGACAGGTTTCTCACCCGAACTTAGAGATATATTTTCTTTTTGGTACAACAATCAGTTAAATGTAGTTCGTTGGGGAAATGCCTACTCAGATGAATATTCCTTGGTTGGGGTAAGGCAAGGAGGGCTGACCTCTCCAAGGTTATTTAATCTATATGTAAACCAGCTTATGGAGGAGCTCAGCAGCACACATATCGGCTGCTATATAGATGGGATATGTGTGAATAATATTAGTTATGCAGACATATGGTGCTGCTGAGCCCCTCGATGGGTGGCCTTAAAAAGCTACTAAAAGTGTGTGAAACATATAATGCTAAAACAATCCTGTAAAAAGTCAATGTATGTTATAATAAAGAAGGTAATATGAAGGAGCCTAGTAGTATACCGCTTGTTACCCTGAATGGAGCTCCATTGGGTCAAGTAACAAAGTTTAAATATTTAGGCTATATTGTAACTGAAAACCTTAATGATGACTCTGATATTGAAAGGGAGCGCAGGGCACTGCAGGTGCGAGGTAATGTTGTTGTTGTTGGCACATAGGTTTGCACGAGGCACAGCACCTGTTAAGCTGACACAGTTTAGAGCATACTGCCAACATTTTTATACGTGCAGCCTATGGGCTAACTTTACTAAAAGTGCTTATAGTGCTCTGCGTGTGGCATACAGCATACAATAACATATTCAGGGCTGTGTTCAGTCTCCGTTATTGCAGGGCGTCTGGTATGTTCGCAGACGCAAGCACAGATAACTTCTATGCTATTATGCGTAGGAGTGTTGCATCATTGGTGCAGCGGGTACGGGGAAGCCCTAACAGAGTCCTAAGTGTGGTAGGAGAGAGATTGTATTCTGCTCTGCTCGGTCAATTCATCAGATTACATGTTGGATGAGCAGATCGACCAGGGGGACACTTCATGTCTTTGTTTTTGTCTTTTATTTTGTTTTGTTTTATGTTAAATATAAATAAATTGTAATACTAACAATAGATTAATTGTACTAACATTTATGAGGTAAAGGCTTCGAAATAAATGGTTTTTTTTTTTTTAATATCAATTAAATGGTAAAAAAGTTAAAAGCACCACGCAAATATAATTAATTGGTTACTCCATTCACACGTCATCCATTTGACGTTGTTCAATAAGTCTGATTATAGATAACTCGACGTAAATTTATCATTAAGCATCATTATTTTAACAGTTCACCAAGCACTTAACAATCGCAAGTATAATTTGTAGCTTGTGGCCGTGGACTGTGTTTTTAAAATCATAATTAAGTAAGTCTATAAGCACCGTGCTGATCACCGGTCTCCGACAAACAATACAATTTATATTGTGTTGGTTTTAAGGTAGTCAAAGTGTTACATCAGAGAAGACGAAGATTACATTATGAATTATTTAACTTCTGAATGTGTACTGGACAACAGTTTACCTTCGGACATCCAAGTATTTTTACGTCCGCTGATCAGTTTCAACGCTCTCCTTTTGAAACCTCACTACTCTATACGTTATGGTTTTATAGCGTCAAACGGAAAAATAACTATAATAATAACGCTAATAAGCACTTTTATTAACTTAATTGTATATGTTATTAACATGAAAGGTTGTACTGAATATGAATATGATATATTTACTCCACTTGTATCATTATTTTTTTACGTACTGATATTGTTAGTTGAGGTTGTACTAGTTGTAAACAGTGTATCAAAGAGCGAATCCAAAACGCAATTCGTTTTGAAAATTCTATCGGTCAGAAAGGTGTTTTTCTACAATGGAAAGAATTTGAACAAACTGATCTTAGTAAGTCGTGGCGTATCGTTTTTATTGTTATTGTATTACTTAACCGTTGAACTGTTAACTGTCATATTAGTTTGGTCTCCTTCGATGTCTTGTAACGTAATTAATATACAAACAGATCTGATATTATTTATGTTCGATGCATATTTTATTTATATCAGTCTTAAGGTTAAACTCATAAGAATAAGCCTTGAAAACTGGACTAAGGAGTTGACATATGCTGTAAAATACTCTACGACAGTTGAAACAAAATGTAATTGCATTAAGTTCATGAAGTCGTTCAATGACCTGAGTGCAGCGTATAATTATTTGCAGAAATCATCAAATTTTGTGGTGAGTACGTACCTAAGTGTTTACGAAAAATATTTTGAAGTGAAGTAGTCGTATTTCATTATCAATGACAAGTGTCACTAAAATCACAAAAATCGGTTATCGCAGCATGAAGTTCCTTGAAGCAGTCAGGATGCGACTGCTTCTAGCTGATCGTATATAGCCGCCCTAAACGAAAAGGGTGAGGCGAGCGTTGCTAACTCTTCTTACGGCTCATTGCCCCGTAATTCTACTAAATCTAGTGCCATTTTTGGGGGTTAAAGTTACTCGCGTCCGTAGGTTGACCCTACACGTGACCCCTGGGTGGTGCTAAATGAGTAACACTAACCGAGTGTTGGAGTCACGCTGCGTTGCAGCACGAAATGGGCCGGCTCGCCCGGCGTAATACCACCCTCTCACAGAATATCGGCGTGAAACAATGACACTCGTTGATGTTGTGTCACAGAATAAATAATAGTACAAGTGTTGTGTTTCGTCCGGTGAGTGAAAGTACCAGAGGCCCATCTCTTACTTTTCCCCCCTCCCAAATACTACTCCTTCCTTAAGATCCAACTCCTTCCTCAAAGCCGGCAACGCATCTGCGATTACTTTGGTGTCCATGGGCGGCGGTGATTTTTTCCATCAGGTGACACGCCTGTTTGTTTGCCTTCTATTAACATAAAAAAAATTCAAAACAACGAAAACAGCAATGCGGACCAGGTGTTTTGGGACCGGCTATTCCGACGGGTTATCGAGTTTCTATGTTTCTGATAAATTGTTATCTTTTCAGATTTTACTTTACGAATGCGTAGCTTTCTTTCAAATTCTAATAAATGTGGAAATGCTTATTGAAATTGAACAGGTCGAAGGTCTTGTAAATGTAAGTCAGAACAATAGGTGTCTATTACACACACAAAATTTTAAAACATAGATATTCATTTCACAGAAAACTATTTCACTAATTTCAATTTAATCTTTTTTAAATTTACATATTAACCAGTCACCCACAGAAAAACATAGAATAATCTTGTCAAATTTGCTTTCATTACCATTTCATCATATTCACTATTCACATAATTATTTAATATATTTAACTGTTTATCTCTGTTTAGTTCATCGAACACCTATCATCGCAGTAACATTTCATGGATATATGGCTATTCGTATTCGTCACTGAATTTAAGTTTACTCTATAAATTACTCTCTAATTATGTTAATTGTTGTAAAAATTATGAAATATAAAAATACATGACAATTTAACGCTTTATACAAAACTTTGTATAAATATGGGATGCCAGACGTGATTTTTAAAACAAAGTAATTATAGGTATCTTTTTAATGTTTCCATAGGTGCCAGTTATAAATATTATGATTTCTATTTCTAGATCCAAGATGGCAGACGTGATTAAAAAATCCGGGTACTTCCCGTTTGGACAACTTCCCGTTTCGTAAACGCGACTAAATGTACTGAATATAAAGAGTTTACAAAACGCTACTTTTGTTTAGGTAATAAAAATTAGGGTTACGAACGGGAATTTGTTCAAACGGGACCTACCTAAAAATCCATATGGGTATCGTTTTTACGGTTTCTGTTGGTGCCGATTCAATATGAGTATCAAAGAGTTTCATGTGCTAATTACAAATATTGAGGAATCATATATCTGCACGACCTAATTCTACCACTATAAAAAAAATATCAAATCGATCAATATAGTTCAACTTATTTTTTTCAGAATAATGAATTGCCAACGACACTTTTAACAATGTTTGCTTCAGCAAGATTCTTCATACTGGTGTGCTATCTCAGCTATGAATGTGAGAAGTTATATCAAGCCGTCGCCATTGCCTGCACCGAAAGCATTCTTATAATGAATATTAAGTCATGCTCAGGTAAGCATTTAATTTTTTTTTTTAAAGTGTAGTTCGTTTTGAGGAACCGGCTAAGGTCCATAGACTATGCTGCCATGTCATTAGTTTCTTAATTCTATTCGTTCGTTCTATCTTCTTAGGTAATACATAAATAAAGAATATTGATGATGATGAATGATAATGGAAATGGGAAGTGAGAAATAATATACCCCCCCAACCCCTCGAGTATCTCAGTAAAGATGTGGGGCTTTACTAAGTCCTCACGCAGACTTCTTGAGAGAATTTGAAAAGTGACGTTGCACTGTTTTGTTTCATTTGCCAACACACTCATGCACACTCACGAACACTTAACGGTTAATAATCCACCATTATTTCACATTAATATTCGACATAACACAAATTTTAGAAAATAAAACAAAACCGCAGACATGACTCTTCACTTTCCCGCCAAGAAGACCGTAAGCATTTAAATTTCATCTCATCAGTCAAAAGTCAAATATTTTTTTCAAATAAACTTAAGAAAGTGCTTTTGGATCGTCCATCCGAAAGACCCGGCCAAAACTATCTCGTGACTACAATGACAGTGATCTGCTGTATTGTGCGACCTGTAACCGAACCTTCAAGACCAAGTTCGGCTTTGCAAGTCACACCAGGAGATGTCGCCAGAGTGTCGCCATCGGCGTATACGTCGTGGAGGGCATCATCATCATCATCATCATCACATTTTTACCTACTACCTACATACACAACGGTTAAGTCCTGATTCTAATATAAACACCTAACGAAACAAAGCATAATGGCAATTCGGGCCATTTCCTACGTTTGAACGTTTGCCACTTTACAACAACAGTCAGGACCAATGCCAAGAGCTTAACGGGCTTATCAAAGCACGAGACAGTTAAATATGCTTTAAAATGTTTTTGTTTTGTTTATATAATTTTAACGCAAATTTTGTTGCGAAACAAATTACAAAAACACAATGTTGAAAAAATTCTCACGTGCAGGATTTGAACCTGCACCCTTCTGACATACCGGGTCAGGTGCTCTTTCAATTGAGCTATCGTGGTTCTAACCAGCCCGCCGAAATTATTCAACACTATTTACTTTTTACTTTGAAAGCCAAAGGCACCCATTCAATGTCAACAACTACCGTCATTAACACCCGTCATTAACCCGGCGGGCTGGTTAGAACCACGATAGCTTAATTGGAAGAGCACCTGACCCGGTATGTCAGAAGGGTGCAGGTTCAAATCCTGCTCGTGGAAATTTTTTCGACATTGTGTTTTTGTAAATATGTTTTATTTAAGTCCCTCCAACCAGTGACCTGGCATTGGCTGAGATGCTTTACTTCCAAGATCGCAGCCCGACCGCGCAAACCGATGCGCGATCTCACCCCTCTATCTGTCTGCTTTCAATTAAATATATAATTTTCCTTATCGCGACAATGTATTTTTTTGAGAAGGTGAATGAAATTTCATTTTAGTGCATTCGCACCATTACATACGCAAATTACGCAAGTTAGCAAGATAAGATAAGCGGATCTCAGAGGTGAAAACTTCTAAGATTGATGAAGCAATGTTGACTAAAAACATAAGTATCAAGCACTGAAAAATTTCGACGGGTGAAAGCCAGACCTCGGTAGCCAAGTGGTTAAGGCAGCCGCCCGGAATGCGGAAGGTGCGTGGTTCGATTCCCGCCTGAGGTTGTCGTCTTTTTTCAGTGTTTAAATTTTACTTAGCAAGATAAGATAAGATAAGATAAGATAATAAATTTATTTGCTAGAACACAGTAAATTAGGATGTTACATTTTTTAAATTTAGCACAATTGTATTCAACCTGCAAGCAGGCGAGCAAAAATCTTAATTATTGTGACAAAATTATGGTTTTGGCAAGTATGTTTCATCGTAGTTTAGATCTACTCTTGCCATGAGGCGAAATTCATCGAGGGTCATCTGTCACCCTACTTCCGTATTACTACCGGACTAGTTCCGGTTACTCATTGAAATGATGGTTTCCATGAAATTTTATATGGAGACTATATAAAAAACTTATATCACTGGAATTGTTATAAAAAAACTATCTGTATAATAAAGTATAGTTTGATGCTGAATTAAATAGCCGGGTTTTTTTTTATATTAACGGGTAAGTACAGTGCCTTGATCTACCTGATGTTAAGTGATGATAAGGCCAATGATGGAAGCGCACTTCACCCGGGATTCTCATCTAGTGAGGTACTGGCTATCTTATCTCTAGCTGCCGGAACACAACAATGCTACAAACATTGATGTTATGGCGACATGTTTAGATAAGATGGTGGTAGCTAGCCAGGCGGACAAACAAGCCCTACCACCAACCAAACTGAGTACACAAACATGTACTCCCCGCTGGGAATCGAATCCGGGACCTCTAGGTCTAAACCGGTGGTCTTAGCCACTAGACCACAGAGGCGGTTAGTGGCGTTTCCACGTTTTTTACCGTTTTCTCCATGAAAAATGTAATAATATATAAAAACCTTTATTACGTTTATTTACATCTTAGAATACACGTTTATCAATGTTCAATACAGAGAATAAACTTAGGAATTTTTGCCAGAAATTACGCTTAGTAACGGGGCGATAACAAAAGAAAAACAAAAGGCGCGCTATTCGTTTATCTGTGCCAATTTTGTGACATTTGTGACATTTGTGGCGTTGTAACCCCGTATTTGCTTAGAGCATATAATGCTCTGAGCGTATTTGTCCCACTATTATGTCATTATGGCAAAGTAAAAAGAAATAGCAATAGTTTTACGTGCAAAATTCAAAAATTCAACAACTTTGGAGGGATAATCAGTGACCTCCAGGAGGCCTGTGACAGACAGGGGTATGAAAATGACAGGCCTCCAGGAGGTCGGCGACAGACAAGGGGTTATATTAGCGCTATAACATACGTCTTTAGCGCTTATCATTTACCGTCGTAGTGTAAATCGTCTTTAATTATGGTATACCCTGTATCGCAATATTTCAGTTGAACAAAAACGATTGTGCAAGAATATTCTCCGTGTCAGCAGAATGTGCTTCAGCCCAATAACTCCATGGTGCTTCTTCCGAATAGACGCCAAGCTTCCTTTAAGTCTCGGAAGCCTTCTCACGACCTACACGGTCGTGCTCCTGCAGTTTGCGTACTTGAAACCATAGATTGGTAAACACGTGTATTTATGTGACAGTCAAAAACGAAGAACTGGCTTCGACTAGGTAAAATTATTTTTAATTTAAAACCAAATATATTTATTGAGGTTACATTTAAGAATATTTTTATTATTTTAAATGTTTGCATTCATAATTTTAAAAAAGAAGACAAAGTGTTGAAAAAATTCCACGAGCGGGATCCGAACCCGCACCCCATGAAATGCCGGGTCAGGTGCACTGCCAACTATGTTATCGTGGCTCAATCCAACTCGCCGAAATTAATCAACACTATCTACTTATACTTTATAAGCCAAACGAGCCCTATCTAATGTCGACAACTACGTCATCAAGGAAGACCAGCGTCATAGTGCCAATTCAGTACCTCGCCTATATTATGCTCAGTTGGAGTCATTTCAGGGCTACTAGATTTTAATTTCTCTTTTTGATGTCTATTCATAAAAAAACATTTAAGCATTATTTAGTTATTCATTGTTTTGTCTCCTTTTCTCAAATTCAAAATGACGTTTGTGTGACGTTGACAAAACAATATTTTACTAAATAATGCATAAATAGTTTTTATGACAAAAGGAGTTTTTATGACAATAAAAACAAATGGTAACTTTTTTGTTGATGTTTAATGACAATATCAATCAATTGCTTCTGATGTTGACCATGTATGATGACTATGTATGATTTTAAACATTGTAAAATGGTAAGTATGCAATTTGTGTTCATAAACGTCAAAAGTCGTACAGCTCACCTAATATGTCTGTATATACATCTATTATATTAAGCTGTATTGTGAACCTTAAAATCATTAAAAGAAAAATCGAATGAGATAATTCTTTTCATTATTTAATTTAAGTCTAGAAAGCGGTTTATAACCCTTTTTTTGGGTCAATAAACTATTACCATAATGACAAGTGTGTTTTATTCAATTGGGTTTCTAAAATATACTTTATAATTATTTTTTTTGCTGTCAAATTTCTACAATACATTTCAACCATATAGTTTAGTCATAAAGTTCAAAGTCTATTGAGGAAATTTGACAGTTTGTGGTAGGTTGATGTGCAGGCGTGTGTACAAACTGGTTATGTTGATGATATCCCGTGGTAAGCTCTCCGGGGAGTTTGCCACGGGATATCGAAATTAAATTCGCCGTTTAACACAAGGTCGACAAAACATTTGGCCTTTCTATTACTGATCGAACAAACAACTGACCAAAATATTATTTATCGATATAACAATTGACTTTTCCATAATTGATCGAATTAACGTTTGGTCGAATCGACGTTTTTTGGTCTAATGAACATTTGGTAGGAAGATCTGTAAGCTTTTCTATCGCTTGTCGAATGAAAGCGACCAAACGTTATTCGATTTATTTTTGCTCAAGCAATGTCACACACTTCACACATCCATGTGTTTTGAAGTTTAGTTTTTCTAAATTATTTTAATTTGTGTTGTGCTGTGATATATTCATGAATGGGTGTATGAGGTAGTAAATAAAGTGAACATTTTTTGAAATAACAGCTTTTATTTAAAAATATCACATTTTTGGTAACATAAATTGGAAAAATCGGTGGTAATCATTTTACCATCGCCCGTTTACGTTCAGGTTTGGTGGTAATTATTTGACCTTAGCCTGTTAAGCTGAGCTGCTACAGTCCATAGCCTCTCCTCCTTCTGGAGCAATATGAAAGCTTTTGAAGCATGGTGAGTCACAAAAAGCTACTTTGCAGATATCGCAAATGATCCTTGATCGTTTTTGAGTATTTTTCGTGCTGCAAAATCGGCATCTAGTAAATTTCCCTTGACCTTCTGGGTAGTATGGCACAGAAGAGGGTCTGATTTTAGCGAGTACTCCGAAATTTCCACCTTGTTTGTTCCTGAAAATAATATTAGTGGTTCTTTTTTTGCCTGTGAATCCATCTATAAGACTACGAGCCAAACGAAGTCTGAAATCTCGATGTGTGTGCACCGTTTGCTTTTGAATTTGTATGTAGGCAATGTACGCGTTGATGATAGCTGCATCAAACATGAAATACGTGGCTCGGAAGGATCCTCTCGTCTCCAACTCAGGCTCTTCATCAAATATTCTTGAAAGACCTCGCGAAACTTCATCGTCGTAATCCAGTACGCAATCGCCCAAAAGTAGTTCTTCCGAGATACTTTCGTCGCTACTTTCAATACCGGAGAGATCATCACCGAATATCAACGAATATGATAACACAACGCTATAGTATTTTTTTTTTTAAGTTAAAATCTTAATCTGTGATATATAAACTATGTAACTCATTATTAAAAAATTAATGAAATATATCATTAAAATCAATTAAATTATATTTCTTTACAGTAGGTATTTCAGTTTTTATATAAAATTAAATAAAATAAATTAATAAATGAAAATTACCGAACTATATATATATATAACTATATTTTTATATTTATGTTAGAATCTTTACTTTATAATTTATATGTTAATGATAGAACTATCTGTGATCGAGCCTTTTCGGATGTCTAGTACTGAAATCATTGTCAATATGATACTGCTGGACATTACGCAGTTATATTTTATCGGGTTGACAAGACTGATGAGGGTGCTAATGAATGAATGGGGCGACCGACAAGTTATAAATGTACGTGAAAAATCCCCGAATTAAAATAGTATTCAACAAGAAGAATTCATTCTGGCGTTCATCATCAGCTCATTTTATGTCCCCACTGCTGGGGCACGAGCCTTCCCTGTGGATGGATAGGGAGAACGGGCTTTTAAACCACCACGCGGGCCCAGTGCGGATTGGTGGTTGTTAACAACTGCTAATGCAACCGGGACCATCGGCTTTACGTGCCTTTCAAAGCACGGAGGAGCTCGAAATGATACACTTTTGGTCACATATCCGATGACCGGTTACCTATAGAGACGCATAACGTTTTTAAGCATAAACTGAAATTGCATAATGTTCATGGCCATAATCGTCACTTGCCATAAGTCTTTATAGCATAACTTCATAACGCATATCATAATATGGCCAAAATCTGTAAGGCATAATCATGGAAAGGCATAACTGCAATAATTAAAATTAACAAAAAGCATAATTTGAATTTGCCATAACATTTAAAAGGCATAATGTTCAAAAGGCATACATTTGATAAGCATAAACTGACAAAATCCATATAAGCGGCATGCAAGCAGCATAGCAGCATGCAAGCAAGCAAGCAGCAGGCAAGCAAGCTAGCAGCATGCAAGCAAGCATGAACCATGCAAGCAAACATGCAACTTGCAGCAGGGATGGTTTCTGTCACGGCTTTGGCGCTGTGGGGCTCCGGCGGTCCCACGCGCTTCTAAATTACACTCTAGAGGTAGGACAGACAAGACTACGTGGAGTCGGATTTGCAGCGATTTGTTTCTGTCACTGACTTTTGTAGCACAACATTACTAAAAACACAACGTATTAACTTTTTAAGACTATATTTTAAATCAAATTAAGGTTAAAATGCTATTTATATAAAAAAAATACATAATTTAACTAAGTAAAATTATAGCAAGTGAATAATATACGTAGTGTTGTTATAAGAAGTTTATTTAGACCAAGTAAAAACTATATCAAATGAACGTTATACATCCTTTGAAATTAGTTCATTTGTAATTGTATGAAATGAAATACACCCCTTAACAACTTAAGATTATGTCAAAACAAAATTATGAATGTTAACAGTTATGCATAGTAAAATTATGCGTTTTAAAGTATGCTTAATAAAAGTATGCCAATCAAAAATATAGATTTTAACGATTATGATTTTTAAATTATGCCTTTCAACAATTCTGCGTTATTATGTTTATGCATAATAAAATATTATGCCAAAAAATATTATGCTTTTTGATTTTTATACCATATGATGTATGCATGGGACGTCTTGAAAAAAGGCCAGGTCAAGAGTACCCTAAACCGAAGAGCATGTATGAAGGGAATAATGAAAGTGGACGAAGCGAAACAAGTATGTAGGGATCGTAGCAAGTGGAAAGAAGTGGTCTCTGCCTACCCCTACGGGAAAGAGGCGTGATTATATGTATGTATGTATGTATGATGTATGCCAATCGAAATTATGACAATAAACAGTATGCGTTCTAAAGTGTCACCCCGATGACCGGCCTTTGCAACTTCCTAACTAACATTGACCGGGCGCGTGAACCACTGCGCCACCGAGCTCCTCATTCTGGCGTTAATGGGGTAAAATGTTCAAAGCATAATTGTAATTTAGTTGAATCGTTTCATCATCATCATCATCACCATCATCAGTTTATACACGTTCACTGCTGGACATAGGCCTCTTCAAGTGCACGACACTGAGCACGATCCGCGGCTACTCTCATCCAGCTCTTGCCAGCCACCTTGCGAAGATGTTTGACGTTCTGAAAAACGTTTCCAAAACATCTGTAAGTTCGAAAGTATTTATTTAAACATACCCAATTAAAACTTGATCCCTATTATTACTAAACGAAAAAGTCCATTTATTTTTATTGAAGGGTTGACAAATGATTCTGTTCTACCTGATGTTAAGAAGAAGCAGATTCCAGATGATCTACAGATAGTTGAGCAGGATTGCGCCTTAGTAACCGTCCTTACCGGGTCGGCAACACGCAAGTTGTTTCTTCACGCCATCACTCTAAACGATTAAAACAACCTACGATGTAAGAAGTTGGAACATTCTATGTAGGTAACAGTAATAAATTATAATTTATAATGTTTCATAATAACGTGAATACTTACTGTTACTTAGTGTACAAACAATGATTAAAGAATAGTAATAGCAGTATAAATACATGATGAGAAATTGGGTAACGTTGAAACCATTTCATTTATAAAAAAGTCTCACAACTCACAATACTAAAAACAAGTGACTTGGCGAGTGTGTTTGGCGTTTCGGTTATAATGAGGAAGCTAGTACCCACTGAAGTTTTAATAGATAACACCATCGATTGGGATACTCAGAAGTATTTGTTGCCGTTGAACATTTTACAGAATTTACATTTCCAACGCAAGTACAATGTGCGACACGGTTTTATCACTCCAAACAGTTGGTTAATGAATTCTATTTCAGCTATGGGTATTGTAATTTACTATATAGTTTATTATATTACCGGCACATGCTATTTAGGGATGACTGAACATATGCACGAAGTATATATAAATTTATTTTATATAAGTGCGGTCGTAACTTTCGTCTTTATTATGGCACTGTGTATTTCAAATGTGTTGAACAGAAAGAACAGTGTTATAATAATTTTGAAATTACAAAGTGCTAAGAGAGCTATAAGCTTTTCAAAGAAAGTTTTGAAACAATCAGTACGCTCCAATTGGATATACTGTGGTGTGTATGTGATGTATACAGTAATGATGGAGGCCGTTTTGATGGACGCACGAAGGGTGAAGTGTTTTTTTATTTATGTAAGTCAATTCAATTATGTGATGTGGGATGTTGTGCTACTGTACTTTATTGGAGTAGAGAAACTCTTGAGGACCTTAATGAGAGAATGGCTGATATCCATGAAATTGTGTTTGAAAGACCAGAAAAAGAGGACATTAGAGAATAGGGGGGATAATAATGACTGGCGTTGGGCCGTTCTGTATAACGCTTATCATGATCTGATAGAGTCGTTTTGCGTTTTGAAAAAAGCTTCTTCTGTCTTGGTAAGTTTAACAACAACGCTATAGATAAGGCTTTGATGTGTCGAATTACTAATTTGTTAGAGTTAGAAAATTATTTATAAAATATTAACTTCTATAAGGTCTATCGCTGAATGTCTCATTAATAGTATGTATGTTTTTATGTCATAGACTTCACTGTACGTCGTCAGCAGTTTTTTTTTATCCCTTATGCTTGTACAAAGCGTAATTAACATTGGAAAACTGCCATTTCATGTCGACAATGTAAACGTAAGTAGTGTGGGCACTTTTAAACTTTCGTCCGCACTGGGCACGCGTGGTGTTTTATAGCCCGTTCTTTATATTAATTTATATGGAAGGCCCTGGCAGTGGAAATGATAAGACATACCCGTCCTTGTTTCGACCTATTTGCGTGATTCGTGGTCCCAAGATGACTGCAGCTGTTTGCTTTTTTTCTGTCACAAAGTTCACCCTCTGTTTGCGTGGTTGAGTCTTAAACCATCGTCACATTACTCATCTTACTATCGGTAGGGTATAATAGTACCAGGTTGTTCCGAAAATTGATAACCACAGAATAAATACAATCTCTTATTTCATGAAACTATTTTGGAATGACGGCTAATTTCAACACTTTCCTCCTTTGTGAAAATCACTGGCCACCTATGTGTAGTTTTATTTAAATAATAATAATAATTCTTAAACGAGGGTTAAACTTCAAGGAATCTCAAGAAAATTTTCAAGCTGCTTTTGGGGAGTCTGCTCCTGCGTTAGCAACAATTACTTATTGGTTTCATGAATTTAAACGTGGTCGAGAGAACAATGATCCCAGACCTGGCCGACCACCAACTGCAGTAACTCATGAAAACGCCATCAGGGTAGAGTGACTATTGCGAAAGAATAGACATATTACACATCGAGAGATACAGGCTGAACTAAACATTGGATCACAGGCAGTTTCCACCATCTTGCATGAACACCTTAAAGTTAGGAAGCTTGCTTCGCGATGATAACCTCATTCCGCCGCCGTGTTGATTGGTGCAAATTTATGATAAAAAAATTCGAAGGAGGAACTTCGCAAAACGTATCCTACATTTTTACAACTGACGAATCATGGATATAGCCACGATCCTCTCACGAAACAGCAATCCACGCAAGGGGTGTTTGAAGATGACGATTTGCCCACAAAAGTTGTTCGCGGTCGGAGCGTTAATAAAAAAATTATATCGGTTTTTTTTTCGACGCAGTGGACCAGTAGCAGTAATTCCGCTAGAAGACCGTAGAACAGTTATTAGTGAATGGTATAGCGAAGTTTGTCTGCCTCAAGCTTTCGGGGAGTTGGATAGCGAACGCATAAGGAGCGGCCTCCGTGGCATTATTTTTCACCAAGATAACGCGCCCGCCACACAGCTGCTAGAATCATGGACTATTTGATAACTGGGGGGATACGAATGTTACCCCATCCTCCGTACAGCCCAGATCTAGCTCCATGCGATTTTATTTTATTTCCCACGGTAAAAAAAATGTTTCGTGGGCGAAAACATAGCACTGCAGACGAGGCCGTCGAAGAATTTCGGCGGTTATGTATCGACCTCCCGCAAGACACGTTTTTTAAATGTTTTGAAAGCTGGTTCACCCGAATGTATAAGTGCATTGGGATTGGAGGGGGATATTTTGAAAAGCTGTAAATATATATTTTTTTATATTGTAACTATTTTTCATTTCACCAACTATTTTTGGAGCAGCCCACGTATGCCAATGATATCTATTTTAAGTAGGTAGTTTGCGATAAGCCCCGTCAAAAAAACTTTGTTATGTGTAATGCACTATAAAACATTGGTTTTAATTTGTAATGTAATACTAACCCCACCAACCCGAATAATTTTTTTTTTTATACTTAGCACGGCAAATGACTCCACACCACCTGATGCTAAGTGGAAATGGAGTCCAGACGCGAAGACAACTGGTGCAGCGTGAAAACAACGCAGCATCAGTCAACTTCACTTTGCCGGCTCACAAGGTGCTTCTTCACGCCTCGTTTGAAGGACCCCATATCACAGGAAAGAGGGAAAACGTGTGCTGGTAGACTATTCCATCTTTTGGAGGTGCGACAAAGAAACGAATCACCAAATTTCTTTGTGCGCGATGGGATATGTGTGAAGCGATGACACCGGAGAGCAGCACGTGTACTCCTATGGAGGAAGGGAGAAGGTGGGATAAGGTCAAAGAGTTCTTCAGAGCACTCGCCGTGATATAAGCGATAGAAGACGCTGAGTGACGCTATATCTCTACGCAATTGCAGGTGTTCGAGAGTATTAGTTACCTCTGCATTGCCGATAATACGTACAGCGCGACGCTGCAATCCGACTAAGGCATCGAGAAGATACTTTGCGGAACCGTCCCAGATGTGCGAGCAATACTCCACGCAAGACCGTACCTGTGTCTTGTACAAAAGACACAATTAGGACATTTTTAGGAGTTACGGCCCGATCTCCCCATTGATCATGTTGGAAAGCCTTACTAGAATCCTTATATGAAGTAATAATAATAAAAATGTTTTTCAGTATTCAACGAATATAATAAGAATCAGCTCAATGGCTTGGGCTTTCAAACACTGGGTATTTGTCTGCATGTTGAGCGTAGAGTGCCAAAAATTGCATGACCTTATCGGATTGGTTCGAGCAGAATGCTTGCAGGCACTCATGATACAACCTTGCACAGGTAAACTTTCTTCTCTAAAATGTTTTTGAAAAATGGATCAATATTTTTGTCAATCTCCTTGGAGATTAATCGTAATTAATTAATTAATATGAGCAGTGGCCGAGAAAGTTGGTACAGACGCCTGCACATCAACCTATACAAAACTGTCAAATTTCTTCAAGACATTTTCAACCATAAGTTTAAGGCATAAAGTTCAAAGTCTATTGAAGAAATTTGACAGTTTGTGATAGGTAATAAAAATAGAAATCCTGATGGGTCGTACAAATAAACAAAAAATAAGCTTCGCAAGCAAAAAATTTGTTAATCCGTGTTTTGTCTTTTATTCTAATTTTAAATGATGTTTGATTGTGAATTTAAGAAAATTAATTAATTATCTTAATTAATGGCTTCGCGTTTAGCATTTAGCCAATTTCAAGTGTTTTTTATTATAGTGGTAAGGGTGCAATAATTATACGGTAGAAAGAAATTAAAATAGAGTCTCACAACACGTGTTATTACGGAAAGAACTCGGGTGAAAATTCAATTTAAGAAAAGGTAGCCCAGGTAAACTTATTAGTTTCCATTTGAAATGCAGCGTTAAAAATTATTCAACGGTATGAATCTCGTGATATACTCATCTTGCGCAACTTAATGCGTCAGGTTTATGATTTATTTATGAATAATTTACGCCATGTAGTACTAAAATATAGTAATAAACAGGATGAGACACTAATAATGTTTAAATAGAATGCATATTTGTTGCAATTAATGACAAAATGGTTACCAAATAACTCAAAATAATAATATGTTATTTACTTACCTACTATAAATTTGGGTGTTACTGTAATACCGATCATGGACAACAGAAATAACTTGTAACCACGCTAGCACTTTCCACAAACACACCTTAACATGCACTTTATATATTATATTATATTAAGTATAAAATAATTCTGATTAACTTATGAAATTACATTAACAGTTAGCGAAAGTCAAAACTGCTTTTGGTAGCTACAGTCACCGGGCTGTACTTACAATTTGTTAATCCAGTTAATGCAGTGTAACGAACTGTGACCTAATTAATACATTTTATGATTTAAAAATTAAACATACTGTTACAACTATCTAACGACTATTAGTTATTCGAGAAATATTTACTAATTTCAAAATGTGAGGTCGTAAAGTAACGAACTCGTGAAAAAACGAATGATCTTTTGTTTCAAAGTGAGATTTGTTGTTCATAGATATTAAATAGGCCTAAAATATAGTTTCAATCTGATAGATTATCAAACACGGAGTATTTTAAGGTATTATACTTGCAGAAATACATCAATTCAAAAATACGGAATAACTATTCGGAGCCAAAGAAGCAGTCATCAACCAGGCGTTGATGACTGCTTTTTCGGCCGTTGTGTAGGGTACTAATAATAAGCATAATATCTATCTAGAGACGTATCTTTTCCGTATTGTCCCGAATGTTGTGATTAGAGAGTTCGAATACATTTTCGACATGCATTCATATTTATTCTCTTAAAATGTTTTTGTTTTGTTTATATAATTTTAACGCAAATTTTGTTGCGAAACAAATTACAAAAACACAATGTTAAAAAAAAATTCCACGAGCGGGATTTGAACCTGCACCCTTCTGACTTACCGGGTCAGGTGCTCTTCCAATTGAGCTATCGTGGTTTTAACCAGCCCGCCGATATTATTCAACACTATTTACTATTTACTTTGAAAGCCAAAGGCACCCCATTCAATGTTAACAACTACCCTCATTAACACCCGATCATCCTGCTCGTGGATATTTTTTTGACATTTTTGTTTTTGTAATTTATTCTCTTGTTTCAGTGGACCAAAAGAAAACGTTGAAGAACGTGTTACGAGTGATTCGCCAGCTATACTCCAAAGTGAATCCGTTCGCTTTGTTTGTAGTGGACGGTACTCTGCCAATTCGATTCGGCAGTCTTGTCACCACTTATGCGATTGTGCTATTGCAGTTTCAGCTTCTGTAGTAGTTTCATTGTAAATGGATTCTCTTCCATTCCCGACCCGATGACTTAATATTGAGTCCAGTAAGCATTGTTTTTCTATTGTGTCGACAGACGTTAACATATTATGTTTTGTTTTTTGTATTGAATTGTAAATTATTAAAGTGATGAAACAAATCTGTGTCTGCATTGTGAGGAAACCTACTATTCAGTTTCCCATTGTCATGCCCAATAGAACTTGTCATGCATGCTAGAATTTGGCATGCATAAAATATCTCACACGAGAACTTGACATCACATCAAAGAATCGTAAAACTGAAAATTAAATTGCAAAGATGCTGATGAGGATTTGCAGGATTAACTGATGCGAAGGAAACGGCGTTCAGTGTATTGGCCTTCATCTCACTTGATGTTAAGTAATGATAAGGCTGAAGGAAGAGGATTGAAGTACGCACCCACTTTCGGCCTCATCACTTAACATCAGGTGAGATTAAGGCCGAGTTCTCACCCATAAATAATTTATTAAAAATTATATATACCGGTCGAATGACGACTTCACTTTCTAGAATTGTTTATTACGATAAATTGTGGGCTTTTAGTCTGTATTATGTGTTCACTAATATTAGGAACAACACTTAAATGTTTAACTAAGCTTTTTATATGTATATGTTTGTTTCAAGGTGTGAACCAAATAGGAAAAAATCTTTCACTTTCAACGTAGTATCAGCGTGAAAGTTCGATTATAAAGCGCTAAACGAACGAATGAGATCGATAAATAGCTTATATCCTAGCCTAATGATGGCCATTCCATTGTCGAAATCAAGCCATCGTGACAATTGATGGGTTTTGACCACCACCACGCTTGCCAAATGTGGGTTGGTGATCACAAAGCTGGGCAGGGCAATGTTTTCAGATTATCCGAAGCGTATACCACGCTATACGCTTCGGATAATCTGAAAACACGCTTTGTTAACCACCGAAGCGTAACTGTGTTTGTCATAATATTAACTGTTCTGTCCTACTGCCGCTATTTATGTTATTATAACCATTACGACGTAGGGATCTTCAAGAAACGAGCCTATTCCTTCCTTAAAGGCCGGCAACGCATCTGCGATTCCTCTGGTTTTGATGTCCATGGGCGGCGGTGATTGCTTCCCATCAGGTGACCCGCCTGATCGTTTTCCTCCTAATATATATATAATCAAATATTCCATATTTGTATAACAAACAACATGCAATACTCGTACACACGCTTGCACATCAGACTACCACAAACTGACAAATTTCCTCAATAGACTTTGCACTTTATGTCTCAGGCATATGGATCAAAATTTATTAAAGAAATTTGACAGTTTTGGATAGGTTAGTGTACATGTTATTTACTAAGTGCCTTAAAAATAAACAAAGAACAAAATACCGAATAGTCATTCGGTATTTTGTTCCTGCCATGTAGACGTCATTTCAAATCTATATAATTATATCTATATCTTATGGGGTCCTTCAAACGAGGCGTGAAGAAGCACCTTGTGGGCGGGCAGAGTGAAGTTGACTGATGCTGCGTTGTTTTCACGCTGCACCAGTTGTCTTCGCGTCTGAACTTCATTTCTACTTAGCATCAGGTGGTGTGGAGTCATTTGCCGTGCTAAGTATAAAAAAAAAGTATACGTGAAGCAAAAACTTTGTACCCCTTTTTACGAAAATTGCGCGGACGGAGGAGTATCAAATTTCGCACGCTTATAGTTTATATAGAGAAGGAGTACAGAATGTTAATATTTTTTTTACATATTTTTAAATATATTACACACACTACCATGAATTTGACACACACGCATTTATATACTCTTTTGAGAATAGAATAATAAAGAAAATAATTTATTTGTATTACAAAATAAATATTTGGACAGCTAAATTATTATTTGGTCAGCAGAATTATACAATCGGTCAGCATAAGAAATCCTTACTGTTAGTTAGGTTAAGTTAATTTTTTTTCCCGAGCGAAGCGCAGTGTAGCGAGGGCCAGTCACGGAAGGGAGGAGCGGCATAAGACTGCTGTTCAAAATGATATAAGTTGCAGACTGATTTAGAAATATTTGCTGACCATAAGTTGCTGCCCAACTAGTTTTTTTGCTGACAAAAATACGAATACTTTGCTAACCGTTTAAATAACACCCGAATAATAATGTTTGTCTTTCAATGATATAACATTAAAAGGAAGCATTGTTGTCTTTAGTGCGGCCCACAAACTAGGTAGAGATACTAATGTGCGGCCGACATCTGTCAATGCCAATCTAAACTCACATTCTATCTTTCTTAATTCTTCATTGTTTAGGATACAATCCGTGCAGCCTTATATAAAATTATGGTCGAATTTCGACCACTGGGCGACCACTAGAGTAAAAGAGACAAAACCTGGAATAACTATTCGGAGCTTATTCTTTGTTTATTTGTAAGGCACTAAATGTCAAGGGCGTTAATAGGTTTCATTACAAGATGGATTCAATTCTGTAAAAGCGATCAACATTCAGCGGTCATTCTCTAAAAGGTTTACCAATGTCTATAAGTAACACTAGCTTAAACTAGCGACTTTGTTTGCTTGATGTTTTTCCATGACAAGTGGTTGTCCTGAAACCTGTCATTGTTGTGTTCCGACAGCTAGAGATAAGATAGTCAGTGCCTCAGTAGTTGAGGCTCCTGGGTGAAGTGCGCTTCCACCATTGGCCTTATCATCACTTAACATCAGATGAGATGCAATGTGCTTAACCGTAAGACATAAAGCCCCTTACAAATAAACAAAGAATAAGGTCCGAATAGTTATTCCGTCTTTTGTTCCTGTCATGTAAACATAATTTCAAATTAGAGTAAAAGAGACAAAACACTAAAAGTAAATTAGGCTACCTGACTTGCATTAAATGATGTTTCAATTAAACTAACACTAACGCTTTCGCTTATAAACTACTTATACTAATTCACATCATAATCATCTAATATCACAACATCGACAGTCACGATGTTTTTATATTAAATTGACATGTTGACATTGTAACTAAAAATAATGGTATTAAAGGAAACAATACAAAGAGAACTAAAAAACTATACTTACTAGAAAAGAGGAAACAGCCAAGACAGTGTTGTCTTAACATTAAAAATGATAATAACGAAGCTTAGTAAAACAGGTCAAAATAATAATTACCAGAAAAACTGAATAAAATTTAAACAGAGCTATGAAAATATTAAAAAGTGATAGAGATCCAGTCGTTAAGTTAAATAGGGGAGCCCAAACGGAATTCCTTTTAGAAAACTACGTTGACGAAGACCTACAAGACTTCCTCCTTCCTCTGGATATAGCGCAAAATGGAGTTTTTCATAGCAAATACAATATACGCAACAACTTCATCACTCCAAATGGTGTGCTCTCAAATGCTACAACATCTATAGCTTTAATAGCTTACTTTGCTGTGTTTTTGACAATTTTATATATGCTTAACCAAAATGAAACTGAGTCCGACTACTATTATGCCTTCAAATTTTCGTCCGTAACTCATTTCGGGTTAATGACATTATTGACATTGGCACTTTACATTTCTAACAGGATGAATGGCGAAAACTATGTGAGAATCATCACTCAGATACAACAGATTAAAAACACTTTGAGATTCTCAAGGCAGCATATACGGCCTTTGGTGTTTACTAATTGGATAGCCATTATAAGTCTAACGTTAATTTTGATTTTCGAAACATCGTGTGTTTATTACGGCATTGGGTTGGTTGGTGGCACATATGTGGCGTTGAACCATTACGGTCTATCGTTTTACGATTTTACGCTTTTGTACATAATTCTAATGGCCAAACTGATGAGGTCACTTAAGGAACTATGGATTGAAGAATTTAAAATGTGCATTGAAAAATCAACAAACGACGAGAACAGTGAACACTTATGGAGTTGGAATGTATTGTTCAAAGCTTACTGTGATTTAACTAAATCGTTTTGCATTCTGAAGAAAACATCTGGAATTGTGGTAAGTGATGCTTAAAACCAACATACAGATATACAAGTTACAAAAACACAAATGTTGAAAAAAAATCCACTAGCAGGATTTGAACCTGCACCCTTCTGACATACCGGGTGAGGTGCTGTTCCAATTGAGCTATCGTGGTTCTAACCAGCCCGGCGAAATTATTCAACACTATTTATTTTTTACTTTGAAAGCCAAAGGCGCCAATTCAATGTCAAAAACTACCGTCATTAACATCTATCTGATCATAATATTTTTACAAATACTAAAGATCAGTTAAGAAGTAGGCAAGCTATTTATAAAATGTTTTTATTTTGTTTATTTAATTTTAATGCTAGATATATAAGTTTTATTATCCAAGTTTCGATGAATCAATGTTCACGGATCTCCTTGAGTTTGCGTTTTCCGGAGTGTAATTTGTGATCTTGAAATTATAAGTGTCAAATATCTATATACATACACTACGATATTATCATTTTGGTATCATTATCATACACAAATTAAAAAACCTAAATAAAACTAAACTTCAAAACACAAGGATGTGTAGAGCGCGCGCCATTGCTTGAGCAAAGCAATTGAAAAAAAATCAATATGGCTTTGAATAGTGTTTTTTGAATGTAATGCTCCCTGGCCGGACCACCATTAAGTACTCAGATGCCTTATTGAGGAATAAAGGCTACCTTTAGTCTACTTTTCAATACCTACTTCAATATTTTAAGTACCTCAAAAGATTTTGAAATATTTTACAAATAAAGTGGTCCGGCCGTAGAGCTGTACTCCCTGTCCGCGCCACCTTGAGTTCAAACAATTCTTACAAATTTCCATAAAAGTCATTGACCTCATATTTAGTACCTAGTTTCTACCTTACATAAAGCACATTAAGTACAGCAAATCTCAATAGGTTTAGAATTTATAAGACATCGAATGTGGTCCGGCTGGAGAGCATACTCTGCAGCCGACCTACTTATTAATTGTTAATGCCAACTATGCGTAACTCTATTCAAGTTTTGCTACCTATTGTCTTCTTCACGTTAATTCATTTCTTTTTCTCAAGTAACAATTAGTTTTTTTTATAAAGCTCAAATAATGTGGCTATGTTGTAACAATATTATCGCTTCGGGTACTTAAAGTAGATAAACTTTGTCTTTCACTTTACATCATTTGGACAAATATTTTAATAATTACGACGATGATGACAAACCGAGTGCGAGATACTATGGCGCGGTCCGGCGGCAATGACTATAGATTTATAATTGTAATAGAAAAATATTGTCGTTTCCGCACCGCAACGCCATGAGCGCTTCTATAGAATTCGTATAGAAATATACATCAATGTTTTCATGAAGAAGGTGTACAGCACACGAAGAGGTTTCATAACGAAGGTTGGCATTATAGGGTAATTTTGGTCTCAATTTTACTCGAAGAGCGATCAAAGTCGCGGGCTAAAGTTAATTAAAAAAAGATTTCAGGGAAAGCAATCATTATTTTATAAAGTACTTTTTTTCATAACTAATCACTGTGAAGAATATTATATTATTCTTTGTATTCACTAAAAAGAAATCCTCCCTGGCCGCGCCACATTATTTGAGCTTTATAAAAAAAAACTAATTGTTCCTTGAGAAAAAGAAATGAATTAACGTGAAGTAGACAATAGGTAGCAAAACTTGAATAGAGTTACGCATAGTTGGCATTAACAATTAATAAGTAGGTCGGCTGCAGAGTATGCTCTCCAGCCGGACCACATTCGATGTCTTATAAATTCTAAACCTATTGAGATTTGTTGTACTTAACGTGCTTTATGTAAGGTAGAAACTAGGTACTAAATATGAGGTCAATGACTTTTATGGAAATTTGTAAGAATTGTTTGAACTCAAGGTGGCGCGGCCAGGGAGTACAGCTCTACGGCCGGACCACTTTATTTGTAAAATATTTCAAAATCTCTTGAGGTACTTAAAATATTGAAGTAGGTATTGAAAAGTAGACTAAAGGTAGCCTTTATTCCTCAATAAGGCATCTGAGTACTTAGTGGTGGTCCGGCCAGGGAGCATTACACGTTTTTTGAGACCCCCCGCTAGAAATCGAACCTGGGACCTCTAGATCAAAACCGGTGGTCTTAACCACTAGACCACAGAGGCGATTAAAACCATTGCTGGCTAATAGGCCCCTCTAAGTGCTCACCACTGAACACCATATACCACATGTATACCGATAGAGAAATTTCAATGTCATGTTAGATACCGTTATATCGAAAACTACGAGTAGTAAAAGGGAAAACACCGGTTCAAAACTCGCCCCAAGAAGTCTCAAACCCTTTTCAGGGTCCGTCCGAGAGAATCAATTTCAAAATTGCGAAATACAAGTTGTAGTTCCATACACTTTGGACAGAATATTGTATGTTTGTAGCGCTTATTTCTGTTATTTATGTGGCTGTCCAAAGGAAAAGGGCCCTCATGGCGGTAGGCTTTTTTTAATTATAACTCTATTTATTTTATATGTTTCAGATTGCTTTCTATACGGTCATGAGTTTTAACATAGGTCTTTTAATAGAACAGCTAGTCATTAATCTTCGGAATATAAAAACTACTGATGAAGAAACTGACGTTAGTATTAGTTTTTAGACCATAACTTTTTTATTTTATTATTATTTCTCAAACGTTTCGCCATCATGTCACCTGATGGTACGTAAGTGACGATAAGGACGGAGATGGAAGCGCACTTCATCCGGATTGCTGACTACTGAGGCCTTATCTCCAAATGTCTAAACATAACGTGGTCCCTTCCTGATCAGAACCCTCGGAGAATCAAGAAGGGAATGGGGACATGCTTACTATTTGTGATGCCATTCCCTCTATAAGCTCTGACGGTGTTTCGATGGCACTGCTTGAAAAACCATTTAAATTACTCGCCGCCTCCAAAAAAAATTCTGTCTTATGATGCTGTAATTACCGTATGGAAACTAACAGCAAACTCTATCAAAAAATCTGTAGTCAAGTCAAGTCAACTTTCGCAAAGGACCTTTCGTGCTTTGGAAGGCACTTAAAGCCATCGGTCCCGGCTGCATTAGCAGTCGTTAACACCGCACCGCGCTGGGCCTGCGTGGTGGTTTATCGCCCGTTCTCCCTGTTGCGTTTCCATCCATAGGGCAGGCTGGAGCTCCCACGCAGTGAAGACATAATAGGTCTACTAAATGCAACAGACCATCAAAACTTCCAGATAGTGATCATAATGAAGATGGATAAATTTGATTTCAGCTAGCAATTGAAATCACCGAAGCGTCTGTTATATATTGGATGTCTAAAAACATACTGTTAATCATTTATCTGAGCATGCAGTTCGACCAGTTGTACCGCAATGAAACCGAGATCCAATGCGAATGCTTGAAGATTAATTTCTCAGGTAAACTGGAGAGAAAATAATGTGTTTATTATTGTACTTTTGATAATTAATGGAATCAGGCGTTACTTTGCGAACTTCCATGGTACAAAAAATGTAGACTGGATGTAGAACGCAGGCACCGCACTACCGCCCGCAAAAAATTTGCACAGGCAGAAGAATCAATGGATGCAAGCGGACATGCACACCAACACCGACACCGATGGAGGGGCGAAACACGTGTCGATTCGGGTAAACGAGTGATTTAGCGGAAGTAATATATTATTTCAATTACATTCATTTTTTGTACGAGTACTTTTATTTGTTAGCCGAAATTCGCGACCTCTATCTTACCTTGTAAGTGAAGATAAAGCTATCTATGAAAGCGGATACCACTGGTACCCAAAATCTCTGATTACTAAGGGACTAGATATTAGCGGTCAAGACATAACAATGCTGAATTCTAAAAATAGATCTATGTTAATATTGTTATCGTTTTGGTAAACATTTAACATTTGATTTTAAAGTTATTCAATATTTTATATTTGAACTAAATTATACCTAACTATTGAACGTTGATACAATTACTTGTTTTATATGAAACAAAACATAACTACATTAAAGAAAAAAAAATTAAGATAACTAAAGACAAAATAAAACCTATAAATAAAAAATGTCCTCCAGCTGTGGGCTCATGGGAACGGTCCCAAGAATGCTGGCAACATTACCTCTTTGGATTGCCAAGCTAATACGTTGGCAGAGGTAGCTGCCAGCCTTCTTGTCACCGGAGGCTTCAATAAGGCATATGAATATATATATATATCTATGTTTCTGTTGGCTTTATTTTATTTTGATCCTATTTATATCACACTCACACTGGCTGTTGGCTAATTACAGGTCTTCACATTTTACAATTTGAGAATTCGAAGTTAATTACAGAGTAGCTAATAACCTGCCGTGTCAAATAACAATACCTCTAGTCCCCGTCGTTCGCACGCGCACTCCCATAGATGAAGCGGCTGGAAGCTAGCTAATTAAAAATCCATTGGCTAATAATAGTCCATTGAAATGAAACAAGCTTTGCGATTGTACTCGCGGGTTAGTAGGTTTTTATCATGACGTTTAAAAACCTTCACAGGGTCTGTGGTCACAGGGAGTTCTTGTGACCTCGGTTAAAACCAAATCTATAAAAAACGCAAGTATTTTCGTAAACTTTATATAAAACACAATTATAACAGGTCATTCTTTTCCAGTTAAACAAAAGCAGATCCTGAAGAATGTGCTGCGTGTGAGCCGTATCCACTTCACCAAATTGACTCCGTGGTCAATGTTCGTCGTGGACGCCACTATGCCCATCGCCTTCGCGAATGTTCTCACCACATACGCAATAGTGATACTGCAGTTCCAATTGTAAAACGAAAAGGCAAATAAGAATCTGCACATTGAGAACCTACATACATACAATCACTAATTTTTTACCACGAACTTCAGTGCTGTGGAACCAGCTCTCAGAGGCGGTATTTCTGGACTATTACGACGTAGAGATTTTCAAGAAACGAGCCTATTCCTTCCTTAAAGGCCGGCAACGCATCTGCGATTCTTCTGGTTTAGCTGGTGTCCATGGGCGGCGGTGATTGCTTCCCATAAGGTGACCCGCCTGCTCGTTTGCCTCCTAATATTAAAAAAAAACACGAGCATAACATGTAAAAAATGTAACTCTTAATACAATGGAGTAAGAGTCAAAACTAGTCAAAAGTGTACATGTTAATACTCGTGACTGGACATACTCTCACGTCCTTCTCCCAAAAGGGGTAGATAGAGCATCGTAATCACCAATTTTAATTAAATTCGCCGTTAGTGACCTCAACGCCATACTTAGTAGATAACACCAGTGTAGGTAGGTCACATTGGAAAACCACGACAACATATTTTTTTTTATTTGAAGCATTGATATCAAACTAAAGCAAGGAGACGGCTCAGTATATCGTATATATATAGTATATATGTGGCAAAGATGACGTGACGAACTGGACGCATACTAACCATATAAGACCACTGGGTGGTGGACAAAAATAAATAGAAATATGAAAGGATACATTTGGCCTAATATTAAACGTTATTGCGAAAATCCCAGTGTGATTTTTTTTATTCTGAATCGTTATAAAGTAAATTGCCTATAACTTTCCCACAGCTGGGAAAAAGCCTCCATCATTGAAATCAAGTCAGCATCGTTACAATTGATGGGTAATGGCTTAATCACCACGCTTGCCAAATGCGGGTTGGTGATCACAAACCCGGGCTATGCATCCAAAAATCCGAAACACACTTTGCCCGACCTAGGAATTGAACCCGGGAATTTTGGATAATGGGCCGAGCCGAGCGCTTTGCCCCACGGCCACCGAAGTGTTCCTGCAAGAACTGTGATTTTTAAGACTATACCAGTGCTACAGAATCCAGCTCAACAAAGAAAAATGTGGTAAGATTCAAATCAAGATATTCAGTAATATTAAACGTCAATTTAGCTGAACAACAGTGTAGGCACAGGTGTGATAGGCACATATTATTATGTTTTAATCTAATTGATGTTACGTAGTAAATATCGATTTAATTTTATTTAATTTATTTTGGTTTTAAAAATGATCAAATTATAAGTATTTTTCTTTGTTTGTAATGTTGAATTGAAAATATGATTAAATTTTCTGTGCGTGTGTATGTTATTGAACTCCTTCTAAACGGCTGGACCGATTTGGATGAAATTTTCTGTGTGTGTTCAAGTGGATTCGAGAGTGGTTTAGATTTACAATTGGACCCGGTAGGTGGCGCTGCTATAGGGGTCTATCGTGTGATACGGGTGTTCTTTAGCGGACGAAGTCACGAGCGGGCCGGTAGTTTATTTAAATGGATTTGATTATTATGATTTATTAAAATTTTACTTTCTTACTCCATGGGTGCAAGGATTATAAATGAGTTTTAGCCACCGAATGAAAAATTAAGCATTAACTTTATTTATACATTACCGACCATCTTGTCTAAATGTCTGTCCACATAAAAGTAATATTGGAAGCAATTAATAAAAATTTTAATTTATTGCTATCAGAAGGTTGAAATCGTTAGAACAAGCTCAGTAACGTCCATAGGTAACAAATTCAAATTCAAATTCAAAATCATTAATTCAGTTTAGGCTATAAGTAGCTCTTGTGAATGTCACTATGCCATAACCGCTTATTATCAGACGAACCGTATGCCTTAGGGCGTCCGCTGCGTCAAGCGGGCGCACGGCGCGTTCACACGCGCGACGCGGCGGCGGCGTGCCGGTCCACCCATATGGCCCAGTCAACCCGAGCCGAGGTGCTAGCCTTAGAGGCGCCCTCGGGTTCTACCGCTCCCGATCCGAACATCACAGACAAACTAATATTCCCTCTAGAAAACCTCTGAAGGTGCTTTGTTTCACACGGCTTGAGGAACCCTTTAAGTTTCTCGCCGCCCGACCCCCAGAAAAGTCCAGTGGCGTTGAAAATTCTTTAAGTGTGTATCAGCAATCTTTTTCCAAAAAAGCGTTGGTCGTGCGCCCGCTTAACGCAGCGGACGCTCTTATTGCTACATTAGTGATATAAAAAAGCCATGTCTGTGTTTGTGAATGACAAACTTTAATACAAAAAAAAGTACACATAAAAACACCACGCCACTTACTATAATTATTAAGTTACTCCTTTCACATTTCATTCATTTGACTTTTGTGAATAAAATATAACTCCTTATTAATGTATTATTCCACAGTACTTTGAATAATTTACCAAGCGCCCGTAGAGTCGCTAGTATATTTTCTGACGTTGTTATAATATCAGTCAAAAAAGTCGAGGGCTGTATACAACATGGCTCGATTATATTCTGAACGTTTGCTAGAAAACAGTTTAAATGCCGACATTCAAGCATATTTACGTCCGTTGATAAATTTTAACGCTCTCTTTTTGAAACCTCACTACTCTATACGTTATGGTTTCATAACGTCAAACGGAAAAGAAACCATAGCTATAACGCTAGTCAGCACTTTGCTCAATTTCGTTGTTTTTGGTATTAACATGAACTATTGTACTGAATTTGATTTCTTTAGTTTTTTTGTAGCAGTACTTTACTACTGTCAGATAATGTTTGTTGAAGTGAATTTAGCTCTAGATAGTGTATCAAGGAGCGAGAATAAAACGCAGCTCGTTTTAAAAATTCAATCGGCCAGAAAGCTGCTCGTTCACAATGGACATAATTTAAACAAACTGACATTAGAAAACTATGGCGTTACAATACTTTTGTGGCTATATTATTTAACCGTCGAACTAATCATTCTTAAATTAATTTGGGACCCCTCGATGTTTTGTAATGTAATTCTTTTACAAAATTATGTTATTTTATTTATGTTAGATACATATTTCATTTATATCAGTCTTATGGTGAAACTAATAAGAATAAACATTGAATGCTGGACTAAGGAGTTAGCAAACGTTGTTAAAAAATTTACGACCATTGAAACAGAATGTAAATGCAATAATCTTTTTAAGTCGTTCAATGACTTGAGTTCAGCGTACAATTACTTGCAGAGATCTTCGAATTCAGCGGTAAGTGTTTTATGAAAGACATTTTGCAAGATGTTGTATTTAATTATTAATGAGTTTAATGTCACCGAGCTTAATATTATGTCAAATGCATCCACAACAACACGTAGACGTTAGCAATGTCACCGCAGCCCTGATATACAAACATAGGTATACGAGTAGAAACACTTACAAAATGAACAAAGTATAAGCTTCTAACAATTATTCCGTGTTTTGTCTCTTTTACTCTAATCTGAAATGAAGTTTACATGACGGGAACAAAATACGAAATATCTGTTCCAAGCTTATTTTTTGTTTCTTTGTAAGGTACTTTTACAACCTTTATAACTACTTTGACCTTTGAGCATGGGTCCTGCTCTTTCAGGATTGTGTGTGTGTGTCATCATTCGCAACCCGATTTCTCTATTATTCACGGGTATTCCTGGATGTCTTCCCTTTTCTCGAGTCACTCTCTTAAGTCCTGCTTAGTCACATCCACTGCAGTCTCACAATGCTGTTAATACATCGCCACATTTCGCAGCTAGAAATCCGTCGTTTCCCTTGCCGAATAAAATAATTATAATATACAATGAAGGCGTTAATACGCTACAGTCACCGCTTACCATCAGTTAAATTTAATTGAATTTACTATGTCAGTCGATTACCTACCAGTAAAGCTAGATTCCCATCTGGCAGATATTGATACAAAAACCTTATATAGCTTTTAGTGAAGGGTTTATTCTATTATATACTTTTTTACAAAGAAAAATAGCAGATGAAGAGATCGAGCCAAAATACACCATGCAGGCTAATTTAAAATTCATGAAGTGAAGTGTACTACCAACTATGCTATCGTGGCTCAATCCAACTTGCCGAAATTAATCAACGCTATCTACTCTTCTCTAAGTCACAGGAGCCCTATTCAATGTCGATAACTACGTCATCAACATCCGATCATAATATTTTCACAAATATTTAAGATCAGTTAAGAATTATGCAAGCTATTTTTTATGATGGTTACATTATATAATTATCTGTATCTGTTATTTCGTTGTTATTTTCAGATTTTACTGTACCAATGCTTAACTTTTTGTCTAGTTTTAATAAATGTGCAAATGCTTATTGAATTGGAAGGAACCGGTAGCTTCGCAGTAAGTCAATTCAATTAATAAATTCATTCATTTATTTTATATATGCATCATGGCTCATTTGGGTAAGTTACAACAATTACCTACCTTAGTCTAATGTTAGTCAAATTAACAAACTCAATAAAATTAAATACAAATAATGTATATTCTACTACATAGTTGCCCGTTCGCGACGTCTTCGTCCACTTCAGTAAACACCCATATCCCGTAGAAAACTTTTTTTGATACAAACATTGTCCTGACAATTACGAACACAACAAAAAATTCATGTTAATGTAAAAAAACTGGACAAGTGCGAGTCGGACTCGCCCACCGACCGAGGGTTCCGTACAAATTTATGGGTACATAGTTCAGGAATCGAGTCTAGAACGCACCACGCACCGGACGACGTTCCGTGGGCAGGCCCGACGATCGAGTCAAGGTCTCGGGAAGCCGCTGGATGCGAGCAGCACAGGACCGATCGTTGTGGCGATCCTTGGGAGAGGCCTATATCCAGCAGTGGGCGTCATATGGTTGAAGATAATCTTTATTAACACGAATTCTTGAGATCGGCATTGATCGGATCGGATCGGATCTACACTTCAATGAAAAAACTAATGACAACTGTCAAAATCATCGCGCCAAAACACATAGGGTACAGAGCATCTAATGTCTCAAAGAGAATATAATTATAATATTCTTTTAACTCATACACCACGTATATTTTCCTCCTCCCAACAACATGGGGTATTTTTAATGAGGTGTGTGGAAGCAACTTGCGGGTAGGCAACATGAAAACGGCTGGTAAGGCAGAATTCTGTTCTTCTAGCGGTCCTCGCATCTTGACTATGCTTTTTTTATATCCTACGGGTAAACACTTGGTCTTCATTTCACCTGATGTTAAGTGATGATAGGGCCGAAGGTGGAATCCCACTTCACTTGGAATCCTCAGCTAGTGAGGCATTAGCTTTTTTATCTGTAGCTGCCGGACCACAACAATGCTACAAACATTGTTGTTATGGCGACTTTATTTAGATAAGATGGTGGTAGCTAGCCAGGCGGACAAACAAGCCCTACCACCAACCAAACCGAGTACACAAAATAATATGTACCCCCCGCTGGAAATCGAACCAGGTACCTCTGGGTCTAAGCCTTAACTACTAAACCATAGAGGCGGTTAAAATCTGGTTCTACTTAACATTAAGCAGTCATTTATCTGACTTTCTATAAAAAAATAAGACTGAAATCTGAAGTGCTCAAATGAATCTTGCCTCATCTCAACAATGAGGCTGATGGTTTATTATATACATACTTTTACTGGATTAGTTTTATAGGTGTTTTATCATAATTTTTAAACAAAACATCGGCATATATATGAAAAGACGCACATCAACCTATCAAAACCTGACGAATTTCTTCAACAAATGTTTAACCATATTCCAGATACATATAATTCAAAGTCTGTTGAGGAAATTTGACAGAGTGTGGTAGTCTTATAGGCAGGCGTGCGTACTTTACGACAAACATATAACAGTTATTTGTTTTTCTTTATCATTTCTAAAATACAACACAAGCTTTACCTCCAACTCCCATTTAGTGTTCTACTTTAAACTTTTCAGAGTAGTGGATCAATAACGCTTTTAACAATGTGTTCTTCTGCTAAATTCTTAATACTGGTGGGCTACCTCAGCTATCAATGTGAGAAGTTATACCAAGCTGTCACCTCTGCCTGTGTTCAGAGCATAATGAGTATGAAGTCATGTTCAGGTACGTTAGCTCTCAAATTTCATCTTAATATCAGCTTATGATCGTATTGCTGTCGAGTAATAATAACATTTGGACTGGGCCATAATCCATCACGCTGGTTCAACGTCGTTTTGTGTGTTTTATCATCAGATTCTACTATTCGACAGCAATCGAGACAAACAGTTCAAAGTGCCTTTTAAATATCAGGCAGGTGTCTACTGACGAACTTCGGAAAGTCATCTTCTCCATCAAGTCACAAGCTGTTGGCTTCGATGATATCAACCGAGCAATGATTACTGGCATACTTGATGAGATTATCCCTGCTCTTGTACACCTTGTTAATTTCTCCCTGAGTACTGGGAAATTTCTTAATATCTGGCGTAAAGCCTATGTTTCACCTCAGTACTTTAAACAATTTTAGACCTATCTCCATTTTACCCTTCCTCTCAAAGGTCCTTGAAGCAGTAATTCATAAACAATTACCCCAGCACGTGCATAAGAACTCTCTTCTCTCTGAATTGCAATCCCGTTTTCGCTATGCTCACAGTACCAGTACAGCTCTGCTTAAAGTGACTGAGGACGCCAGAGAGATTATGGAGTGCGGCAGGGTCACAGTGTTGGTCTTTATTGACTTCTCCAATGCTTTCAACACCATGGCTTGTTACTCGCTATGCTATCCCATTTTAGTATTTCATCGACGGCTCTGGATTGGTTCTCAGCTTATCTTTGCAATCGTGAGCAAGCCGTTAGAGTTGATCGCAAATTCTCGAAATGTAGTACTCTCTTAGCTGGTGTACCACAAGGAGGTATCCTGTCCCCGCTTCTTTTTTCCCTTTTTATTAACTCCTTAACTCCTCTTATTCGCTGTTCTCACCATTTGTATGCGGACGACCTGTAATTGTATCGCAATAGTTATGTTACTGACATTAACGCCGCTGTAGCTGCTTTGACGAACGATCTGCGGCGTGTAAGTTATTGTTCGAGGCGGTATGGAGTAACGGTGAATCCTATGAAGTGCCATGAAGTGCTATGAAGTGAACTAACGGTAGTCAACCATCTGTGTAAACTTATTGTCTCTGCTGTCTCACCTGTCACTTATAACGGTGTTGACATTCCTTTCTGCTCCTACGTCAAAGACCTTGGTTTGCAAATTGACAGCACACTCAGTTCGTCTTCTCGAGTCACCGAAGTAAGCCGGAAAGTCATCGCTGCGCTACGTTCTCTCTACAGGCTTAAGAACTTCCTGCCTAACAAAACCAAAGTTTCACTCGTACAAGCCCTTATTCTCCCAATTATTGATTATGCTAATGTTTGCTATCCCGATTTCAATAAGGACCTTCTTAATAAATTGGATCGTCTTCTCAATGACTCAATACGCTATATTTTAGGTTTACGCAAATACGACATATCTTCCTATCGTCTTCAGCTTAAATGGCTGACCATCCTGCAACGTCGTAAGTCCAGAATTCTAACAACTCTATTTTCTATTTTAAATGATCCTAATTCTCCTTCTTACTTAAAACGTAGTTTCAGTTTCCTTAGATCTACTCATGCCCGCCAGTTTCGCTCATCAAGTAATCGCCTTCTCGCCACTCCTTTGCATCATTCAGGATTTGTTGCTTCACGGTTCAGGCCATCCAATTATGGAACGCTCACCCCGAAAAAGTCAGATAAGCTCCAAATAAAATGGTCTTTAAAATAATGGTGTATGAACTGTTTCTACAGGAATCAACACCCACGTAAGAGATTCCCATCATCTTTTCTTCTGTTATGTTCATGTAGTCTATTTTTATTTAAGTTTTTTTTATGGTATGTATATTATATTATTATCACTTAATTTAATAAACTTAGTAAGTATATTTCAGTTCTTATAAATTTATGTAGTATATGTTTCATTTACGTTCTTTGTTGCACCGCTTACCTATTTTGCTGCCAAGCCGTTAGGTCGACTGGTAGAGAATGCCATTTGGCATTAAGTCCGCCTTTTGTACTTTATTTTATTGTATTGTGCAATAAAGATTAAATAAATACATACTTAAATAAGCGCTATATTATACTTCTATAGCGCTAGTCAGTCTAGCGTCAGTCGTTGTGCAAATCTTTTAAATATAGGAAATATCTTTTCAGTACAAGAAATAATATAGGCTATAATTAATAGAAGAAGAAGAAGAAGAAGAAAAAACATTTATTGGAATAATAAGCGCTATAATATACTTCTATAGCGCTCGTAAATGTTAAATTATTTCACTTTGTCGTAGGTAATATCCCTTTGTTGCAATATTTCAGTTGAACATATACGCATGTGCAAGAATATTCTCCGCGTCAGCAGCATGTGCTTCAACCCAATAACTCCATGGCATTTCTTCAGCATAGACGCCAAGCTGCCTTTGAACCTCGGGGGCCTCATTACGACCTATGTGGTTGTGCTTCTGCAGTTTGCATACTTAAAAGCATAGGTCGAAAACACTTATATAATTAACTGTCAAAACATAAAACTGGATCGAACAGGTAAATAAAATACTGTATTTTTTTTCTTTCACCAGCTTATTTTATGTTACCACCGCTGGGGCAAGCCTTCCCTGTGTATGGAAACACTACAGGAAGAACGGACCACAAACCACCACGCGGGCCTAGTTCGGATTGGTGGTTGTTAACTACTAATGCAGCCGGGACCAACAGTCTTACCCGTTTTCCGGAGCACGGAGGAGCTCGAAATTATAAGTTTTTAGTCGTTCATCTGATGACTGGTCTTTGCAAAACTTGCTGAAAGTCAGCAATCGCATACCGCGCGCGTTATTAAACTACAAATACTAATATACTACTAATACTATACTTGTTATTACAAATGTGTACGATGCCGTCGTATGAAGACTCAATCAGTTAAAGCGCAAATGGGCAACTTACCTCGGCAGCGTCTCCTACCGGGAGGATTTCCTTTTGAATCTGTTGGGGTGGACTACGCAGGTCCTTTAAATTCATTAAGTCGTCAGGGGCGGGGTAGCAAGCTGGTCAAAGTGTACATCGCCATATTTATATGCTTCACAACCAAGGCAGTGCACCTTGAATTGGTCGGTGATTTGGCAAGCCAAACTTACATAATGGCCTTAAAGCGTTTTATGTCACGCAGAGGTAAGCCTCGCGATATTTATTCTGACAATGGGACATCATTTGTGGGAGCTTATAATGACCTGTCTAAATTTTTAAAAACGCATTGCAATTTTTTGTCTCAGAATATGGCAGTAGATGGTGTTAATTTTCATTTTATACCAGCATATAGCCCACACTTTGGAGGTCTCTGGGAGGCTGGTGTAAAGTCAGTCAAATATCATCTTGTGAGAGTGCTGGGCAATTGTCATTTAACGTATGAAGAACTAAACACCACGTTAGCCCAAATCGAAGCGATCTTGAATTCTCGTCCGCTTTCGCCGCTTTCATCAAGTCCAGAAGATATGATTCCACTGACACCTGGTCATTTCCTTATCGGCCGTCCTCTCATCTCACTAGCAACGCCTAATTATGAAGACCATTCTGTTCTTTCTTTGTCACGTTTTCAACGGATTGAACAACTCCGTCAACATTTTTGGAGACGTTGGACTAAAGAGTTTGTATCTGAATTGCAATCAAGAACAAAATGGAGAACTCCTGAAGAAAATTTACAGCTTAATGATTTGGTGCTTCTAAAAGAAGAAAATTTGCCTCCATTAAAATGGAAACTTGAACGTGTTGTCGCAGTGTATCCAGGCTCTGATGGTGTCGTCCGTGTTGCAGACATTAAGACGTCAAGTGGAGTCGTGAGAAGGACGTTTCCAAAGATTTGCCGGCTGTTGGAAGCTAATTAATTTTGTCGAAAGACCAGCTTTCAACGTCGGCGGGCATGTTATAAAAACTTTTTGTTTTTACTTTTTTTATATTATTGTTCCTTTATGTCATTCTGGTTGTTGTTTTCTAAAAAGCCTAAGAAATGAATTATTATTGTAAAAGCGTGTTTTAATTCCAAATATTTATTACCTGATGCGCGAACATGGTATTATTAGTATTATTACTATATTATTTGTTATTAACACTATTGTGTTCTTCGTGCAAAAATTTTTAGTTTTATTGAATTTGAGTTCTATGGTCTAACACTACGTGTCTACGTGTCTATTCACTACGCCCGCCATGCAAGTTCGTAATTCCACGGAGGGAATCCTAGTATTGACAAGAACTGGCAAAAACTGAGCGACGACTAGGGTTGCCAACTTTTTTTAGACTAAATATAGTATTTTTGGATTCAGTACTTATAAAAATATAGTAGATAGAGGATTAATCAAAAAAATATAGTATAATAAAAAAATATTTATTTTATTTCTTAAATTAATATTTTGTGTGTTATGTTTTACATAATAGAGACTGATTTTAGCGACTTTGTTGACAAAATATAGTAGTTTCGCCTACTATAATATATTTTTAAAATAATAGTTAGACACCTTAAATAGTAGAATACTATAATTATATAGCAGGGTTGGCAACCCTAGCGACGACATTAAATTTTTACTTTTTTACATTGACAGAAATATTGGTGAACGCCGTTCCTTAGGCAGACGGACACTTTTCATTACTAATCTACGTAACTTTGCATAGTTACATGACGTAAATATGACAGCATTGTATAATTTTTAGTTCACGAAATGTAAATTAATTTACGCTTATTGGTTTGAAAGAAAGAAGACTGTTTGGAATACAAATAAGGATTACTAGTTGTTGCCCGCGACTTCGTTTGCGAAGACTACAGTAAAAAAAAAAGTGAAAATAAAGTATTCTATATGCTGGTCTGGGTCATGGTCTGTATACGAGGAAAGTTTATTTAAAATCCATTCAGTAGTTTTTACGTGAAAGAGTAACAAACATCCATCCATACTTACAAACTTTCGCGTTTATAATATTAGTAGGATCATATCATCATCATTATCCACTAGTGGCCTAGTATTTGGCTGATAATATTACTGGTATTTTATTTTACTTTATAACTAGTATTTTGGCACAAGGAGAGGTCTATATCCATAGTTTTTTTTTTTTTTTTTTTTGGAGAGAGATTGCTGATTGCCGCTGCGGCATTTTCAGCTTCACCGGGCTTTTTGGGGGCGGCGAGGAACGTAAAGGGTCCCTCAAGCCGTGTGAAACGAATCACCTTCAGAGGTTATCTAGAGGGAACGGCATCACGCACAAGTGCGCGTCCCCGTGCCCTACTAGATTCTCCGAAGGGTTCGGATCGGATCGGGCTATATCCATAGGCCTCTCCTTGTGCACGCTACTGAGCACGATCCCCGGCTACTCTCATCCAGCTCTTGCCAGTCACCTTGGAGAGATCGTCGTTTCACGTAGTCTGGATAATTATGATGATTTAAAATGTGACAATGATTTTGTAACTTGCTTTTATGTTTTGCTATAAGCTTGCCTTAAAAAATAAATATCGAAATTTAACATGTCTCTTATTATTATTATATTATGTCAGCCATAGCTGCCCCACTCCTGGGCCTTTGTCCAGAAGTCGGCCTTTGCCTCCCCACACTTTTTCCACACCTTTCAGTCCTCTGCAACATCACGCCATTCCTTCATGGACCCATCAAGGTCATCGCGCCATCTTCGTCTTGGTCTACTTAAAATGTCTCTTAAGTAGGGTTTTTCACTGCCTTTGTTTTTACCCAGTTTTTACCAGAAGGAATCGCGGCATTCTTATCAGTGAAGGGGGATTTAAAAAGAGGTTGTCGTATCTCGAGTTGGTAATGTGTTAGGGTATCTTAATCAAGATTAAAGAGAAGCGATTTAGATACTCGTTTGTAGCTTATAAGGTTTATTTTTTGTATGTAGCTTGTCTTTTGTCTTTTATTCAAGTCACAGGAGGGTGGGAATGTTTTTTTTATTTATAAGGTTTACCAACTGAATAATGCGATTCATTTAAGCCGACATAGCATGAGAAGTAGTTTTTTTTTTAATAAACATTTTACGGGTAAGCACAGTGCCTTGATCTCACCTGATGTTAAGTGATGATAAGGCCAATGATGGAAGCGCACTTCAACCGAGATCCTCAACTAGTGAGGCACTGGCTATCTTATCTGTAGCTGCCGGAACACAACAATGCTACAAACATTGTTGTTATGGCGACATATTTAGATAAGATGGTGGTAGCTAGCCAGGCGGACAGACAAGCCCACCACTAACCAAAGCGAGTACACAAGCATGTACCCTCCGCTGGGAATCGAACCCAGGACTTCTGGGTGTTATCCCGGTGGTCTTAACCACTAGACCACAGAGGCGGTTTTCTATATGAAAAAGTTGGCAACTGACTCCACTCCACCTGATAAAGCGGTGTTACAACAGCTAGAGGACCAGAATTGTGACTTGCCGTCCTCACCTTGCCAACCCTTAAGTGGGCTACACCATGTTTAAAGGATCTCATGTTGTAGGAGGGAGGGAATTAATTTCATTTCTTCTCAATCACCCAAAAAACTTTTAATTTGAAGGGGGATATATTATGTTTGTCACAAATATCGAATATCTCGAATACTCATAAACAACAAGAAACATGGTCCCTTTAAAAATCTCTCTAATTATTACCACGATAGTTATAAAAAAACGATTTTTTTTTTAATTTCTTACGGATAAGCACTATTTGGCCTTCATCTCACCTGATGTTAAAGTGATGATAAGGCCGTTGTCATAATATAAAATGTTATTTGTTTCTAAAAGCCTTGGTAGACTTTGGGTTTTTTTGAGACTTTGTAAAACTAAATTAAGCTATTAAAAGGCCTAAGATATTTAATTTTAAAAGGAAATGATTTGTTACCTACTATATATGTGTTTGGCTGTAAGTATACCTTATTAAATAAATAAATAAACAAATAAGCAAGGTGTGACTCATAACCGAAACGTTTCTTTACACAGCAAAGGTACACGAAAATAAATCATATATTCTAAAGGAGACAGAGGATGAGTTTTCCTGCGAAGACGAATAGGAAGCTACTTCAGCTCAAGACGCTCCTGACTACTTCAAAACGTTATACAAACAAAAGGAAATTTAAATTTTACGAAATGCTAATTTGTACTCGATCAATTTTGTTTACTCGGTTTAATATGTATAAATTATACACTGATGATTATATGTTGTATATATTTGTAAGAAAAGATTAAGAAAAAAATAATTAGTTAGTTGTAATATATAATTTATAGAAAAATTATTTCTCCATTATTTCTATTCTGACTGTGTTCTTTACATTAACCACGTGTATACTGATCGAAGATAGAAGAAACTCATGAATACTCATGAACCTATAATTTGTTTCTATTTTTTTTTATATTATGCTTCGTGAACAATGAATTAGTCATTATTTCAGAAAAGGTGGTGTATAAATTTCCACGTTTAGAGTTAGAGCCTGCATTTTCTGAAAATCCAGGTCAGGCATGGTCAAGTCAGGACAGGTCAAGCCGATTATTAACGATTCATGCACTTTCACGATCACCTAACGGCTAATAATCAACCATTGTTTCACACAAAATACAAATTTTAAAAGTAAAATCCAAACTGCAAACATGACTGTACTTTTTAGTCAAGAAAGCCTGTCTCAAACATTTGTACAACTATAAATCCAACCGCTCGCTACAAATCTTGCTGAAACGTCAATGTTGAACAGTGAAATTGAAGTTAACTGACGTCTGAGAAGACATAACTTCTTTCTATTTCTATTAGAACTTCAGAACTTCGTGTTCAAGTACAAAATACACTTAACTCCAACCCAGAAATCCCAAGTTCTATTCCAAGCGAAAGACACATATTGTAGCGGTGATTTTCTCAAAGGTTTTAAAGGAACCACCAACGCATACAATTAATATGGTACTTATTATAAATGCATTAATTTATGTAATGGATCTATGGGTTGACATAACTCAGGGTAATGGATGGATGGAATGGATCTTGTATAGGCGTAGTCCGTACAGTGGACCCTGCAAATAACCGGTGCTGGTTATGACATATTTAAATATGGTCCCGTGTATGCCATCGGAACAACCTTTGTTGTAACAGTTACACAATCATTTATTGTTTGTTAACGTTATCGTACTTGTGGTAAAACTTTCTCTAAAACCACCTGGCTAGCTACCACCATCTTAACCTGACGTCCTAACAAGAATGTTAGTAGCCTTGTTGGTCACCGCCCGATCCTCTAAATGGCACTACAAATTTACACAATAGAGTATTGTATAAATCTGTAGTGCCATACAGCTTAGGCCCAAGACACCGTACTCGTAGAACAAGGGTACGATGACCCGGTTCACACGCGCTCTAAACCAGGTACAGACATGTACCAGGGCACTTTTCCCCAAACCCACGACCCGGTCAACCCGAGGTCCTAGCCTTTAGAGGCACCCTCGGGTTGTTCCGCTCCCGAACCGTATCTCGGAGAATGGCTCGAGAATGACTCGATGCCGTTCTCTCTAGAGAAACTCTGACGGTGCTTCGTTTCACACGGCTTGAGGACCCTTTCAGTTTCTCGCCGCCCCCAAAAAAACCCGGTGGCAATTGGCAAACCCTCTCAAAAATAAAAATTAAGGTTGTACAATAATCATTTAGTTTTTTGAAATTGGATCAGATGTCTTTAGCAAGGGTTAGCCGGCACCTAGAGGTAAGATAGCCAGTCCCTCCGTGGTTAAGGATTCCGCCTGGAGTGCGCTTATCATCATTTACCATTATTCCTTTAAATCTATATGTCTATACTATTAATAACAATGTAAAGGTTGTGACTTTGTTTGTTCCAGAGATTGCCATCCTCAAGAAGGCAATCTCTGGAACTGCGTGTCCAATTCCAAAAATTCTTTTACTTACAAAATGTTACAATCCTAACGGGTAACATCACAGATATAAACTGGAACAAAAAATAGGCAGAGTAATTAGCAGTGAAAGCTTGCAGGAGCTTATCTCGTGTGAGACTACAAAAAGAGATTTTGTAGAGTACTGCATAAAAATTTGTGAAATAGCTAAAAATAGGAATAAGGACTAGTACATAAGTTTTGTTTAACCTATAATATTGATTATAGTGTTTTAAGCAAATTGTGAATTAGCAAATAAGGTTTTTCTCTTCCACATAGTACATCATAAAATAAAGTGTAAAATAGTGTGTAACAAAAATTGAAAATTGTAAACTGTACCGTAATACCTACAGTAAAAAATGTAATAGAATATAAGTAGCACAACATACTCTAGGTTTTAAAAAAACCGATGCTAAAATAAAAACCTGTGTACCCCCTTTTTCTTTCCCTAACCATATTAAAAATAAAGAAATTAAAGACAGGCTTAGCATAGATGTAGCATTACAGTATAAAAGACGAAGTATGAAAGAGTAAGTATGAAGTATGGAAGTACGAGAGGCATGAAAGATAGAACTGGAATGAAAGGGTAATAAAATTAAAAAGAGCTCCAATTACGTTGGAGGTGTAAGACTTAAAAAAAAAAAAAATAACGGGTAACATAGGCAATATTCTATTTAGATAAAAAAGGATAAAATTTTAAAATCTAAGTACCTATTGAATTTGGACGGAAAAATAGGAAATCAATGCAGACGAAGTCGCGGGCAAAGTGCTAGTTTGTTAATAAATAAATAGTATATAGTATATAAATAGTACACCTTCAATTATAACACAATTAAAGTGCGGTAAAATAAAAATAAAATTATAGCATGTATACAAGGTATTAGTCGGAATTAGGACAAGTCTTGCTCCCTTGGGGGAATGTCTCAGTGAATCAGCGTATTAGTGCCCTACCCACCTGCGTGATTCGCAATATATATCCAGGGTTGTCAAGTTAGTAGATTACCTACTTAAGCGATAGACAGGTTTTTTTCAAAATCATATTATAATTTCCATCCATATTAATTATACTGTCAGATCAAAGTATACCATAAACTTTTTGCATTAAACGGAACGCACCCAATTAAATAAAATTAGGGTATGAAGTTACAAACTAACTATGGGACGACCAACCTCAATCTCCATGTTAAAAAGTCTCCATACTGCAAAAAGTTCGAAACATTAGGACAAACATTAAAATAAAATAAGTGTGTAAAAAAAAACGTATATAAATCCCTAAAATTGGTTTTATTTCAATCATATTATTATCAGCTAAAGTCATAACGCGTGAGAGCGACATTGAGTTCAATATGGGCCAGAATCTGAGATCAGTGGTTGAACCATTACACCATAATCGGGGAACATACATAAAAATATATATATTTCGACGAATTGAGAACCTCCTCCTTTTTTTGAAGTCAGTAAAAAAGGGTACATTTTAAGTGCTCACCAAAATAATTTTTATACCCTAATATACACATTAGAATAATTGTACGTGTTGTATATATTCTTTTTGCTTGCCAAAATGGATTAATGCTCACCAAATATTGTTTTAACATTAATACCAACAATTAGTAACATTGATAACATATCAGTAACATTGATACCAACAATTATTCAAATGATTGAGGATGCTGCCCTACTCCTGCAGGTCATTTTTTTTATTAGACAACAGGAAGCAAAATTTACCAAAATGAAACTTGAGGCATAAAATATTGGTATTATCTATTTGGTGACAATATAACATATTTGGTCTGAAATGCAGTTAAAAGGTATTCATATATTTTTAAGGCATTTAATAAAAATATAAATTGTATTATTTTTATAATATTTTAGGAAACACAATTTGGTGATAATTTTTGGAAGGCGTTTAAACACAATCCGTAAAACCAGGCACGTAAAAATAGGCAGTATAACTGGTAAAAACTTTATATAATAAAACTTCAAACTAATAGAAACTATCATAGTCACTCATCTACAATTACTTAACTACAGTTTCGTCGAAAGTAATTATTACCTAATATTGTAATAATTACTATTATCAACTTAATTGCTGCTGACGTTCTTTCCACACCATGGCCAGGGTTGACCTGCCCTAGACAAGTGGCTAAAAGAATAGAAATTATTAGAATGATTATTGTACGGGATTGACATAAGTCGACGATACGTTTAAATGACGTTTACACGTTTTTCCTTTAGCGCTAATGCCACTTGTCTAGGGGTTACTTTTGAATGTGTGCGTCGTGTTACTATTGTAACGGTCGCGGCAGTTTGGCGGTAAAACAAAACCAACACCACAGTATAAAAATGAGTACTACGTACCAAAACCAAGTATGTCACAAAAAGAAAATCAAAACCTAATATAACCCCGTAACACCGATGTCTCATACTGTGTTTTGATTTTGTTTCTGAGACATACTGTGTTTTGATGTGGTGTTTTGTGCTATTTTGTATCTTACTAGGTTTAACCTTCTTTAAATAATTCAGGCTATACGTAGCGCAACGAGGATCATACCATTTTGTAAAACATTCCTATGCAAATATGGACACTAAATAAAAAAAAAATATTGAAGGTGGTCCTTACTGTGTTTTGCTTTATGGCAGCCGGGGGCTGAAGATACCTCTTATAGAGATAAGATATCCTTTGTATGTGTTTTGTGTAACGTGTGTAATAAAAAAAAGTTAAAGGAACTATTATACTTAATGGTATTTGGTTTCTTGTAACAGCTTTTGTGGTCTAACGGTTTGAGCAGCATAAAAGCTGCATTAAAGTTGTATGCAAGCTGTATAATAGTTGTATAAAATCTCCAACACAGGCTACTAAGCTCCGTTTTGCGCCTGCCCTACAATATTTGGCGATGCGAAGCCGTAAGGTTATTGACGCTGCGATATTAAACACGATGCTATCATGATATTCCACACACGAGGCACTAATGAGACTTTTAAGGTAGGTTTAGGTACCTAGAGCCGTATTATAGTATAAGTATATAAATATTTATTTGTGTATAAGGAAGGCGCGTGCCCCAGCAGTGGGGATATAAAATGAGCTGGTGATGATGATTATAATGATGCTTATGATGAAGATGATGATATTTTTTTATAGTGAATATGTACGTAAGAGGTGAGTTTAACTACTCTCTGGATACCTGAAGGCGGACAGCGGCGTAGGGGCCGCCGAGAAAGCTTTGGAGGGACGACTATATGACAGATTGGTGAGGGACCGTCAAAGAACAAGACGTATGTGGACATTTGGGGTAGACAAAGATCTACCCCAAATGTCTCCATACGTCGTCGTTCATTGCTATTGATTTCTCGGTATCAATTTCCGGGATATTATCATGATTCTTCGTCAAGTCGTTATAGTTATTTCTATTTAGTTTATATTTTTTTTAAGTTTTGGTAAAAGTTCTTTGAGATATTCAGTAAGCTCTTCTGAAATGTCATCTCGGATCGTTGCGTTATTGGGGAACACAGAATGGTCTTGGAATGTTTCTAGACCCGAAAGGAATAAGAACTTAAGTTAAAGTCGTTTAAAAACATCACTTAAGTCAAAACTAAGTGGTTTTTGTCGAAGATGAAATGAGTCGATTAAACATAAGTTATTTAGAACAGTCGTGTGTTAGAGACGTAATGTGCCGCAGTGATTTACGTGTTTGTTCCAGTCGGCGCATTAAACAACCCAAAATACGCGTATTGTGACTTTATAAATTTTTGAGCAAAAATTGACTTAAGTGCTTATGTCCGCCGGGTCTAGATTGCATCTATCTTTTCATACGTTATGAAACCCTTCATGTTCATGTTATCAGTTTAATTTAATATTTCGTCAAATAAGGCAAAGGCCAGCAGTGGGACGAAATGAGTAAATTAAAAAAAAACGCCACTGTGATATCCGGAGTTTTTGGGTTCAATTCTGTGTCGGGTAACATGTGTTTCCGTTTATTGGACGAACCAGTGAATTTAACCCTGGATCCCTGAACCCTGGACCCTGGATAATTTGACCGAGGGCTTCGCCACTCTTCGACTTAGGCTATCAACTTGCTTACTTTATTGTATATTTTAATTATTTTTCAACTCAGTTTCCACTTATTGTTATCTTTCTCTACACTCTAACAACAACAACAGTACTACAACATCTCCTTACGCAATAATGTTCGACGGGTATCAAACTGTAAATTTCAATATTAAAGCATGTAGCATGCAATTGTATGTCCAGGAGGGTAACCACGAGCTCTTATAGCAGTATTATTGCAGTTGTGAAAACGAGACGCGCGTAGCGGCGAATACACTCGCGTCTCTTTTCCACAACTGCAATAATACCTACTGTAACTGCAATAATAATACAGTATCAGGTAGTATAACAAGACAAACAAAATTTTCTCATTACTAATTCATTTACACCGATCACAACCTTACCAGTTGAATATAACGAGTAATCGAAGTGGAGACAAACCGAAACAATGGCATAGTGTACTTAAAACAGTTATCTAAATATGTCGCTGTAACATCAATGTTAGTGGTATTGTATGTTCCGGCAGATAGAGATAAGATAGCCAGTGCCTCAGTAGTTGAGGATTCCGGGTGAAGTGCGCTTCCACCTTCGGCCTTTTCATAATTTCACATGAGGTGAGATGAAGGCTAATTAATTGAAGGACGTCTTTTTTTAGCTGTGGAGAAGAATGAGCGTAAGAAACTCCACAGCTTTAATAGAAGTAACGACATTTACAAAAAACTATGTAAGTAAAGTAAAATCAATAGCCTATTTACTGTCCCACTGCTAGGCAAAGATCTCGTTACAAAATAATGATTAGCTTAATCACTACGCTTACATAATGCGGGTTGGTGATGATCACAAACCCGGGCTGAGAATCGAACAAAATCGAAAGACACTTTGTCGGAACTGGTAATTGAACTCAAAAACTCCGGTCATCGAATCAAGCGCTTAGCCATTCGCCTACCGAGGCATTGACAAAACTATAAGTAAAAGTAAGTAAACAGCCTATAACTGTCCCACTGCTAGGCAAAGGCCTCCATCATTGAAATCAAGTCATCGCTACAATTGATGGGTAAAAAAAGTATTTAAAAAAAAGACTTAATCACCACGCTTGCCAAATGCGGGTCGGTGATCACAAACCCGGGCTATGCATCAAAAAATCGGAAATAGATTTTACCCGACCTAGGAATTAAACCCGGGACCTTCGGGTATCGGGCCGAGCTTTCTGCCATAAGACCACCGCGGCGTTCAAAAAAAATAATCACAACTTAAAAATTGAAAGATTGACTTTCCTCACTGCCACACAATGCGCTATACAAAACAGATCCGAACCATTTAACGAAGACTGATTCAGGGAAACTCAATCTAATTGACAACTCACTTAGCTGCACTACAAGCGGGCGCTGTTCACCTAATGGGTAACAGACTTAAAGCTATTTATATAGAACTGTTTCAGTAATTCATCTTGAATGCCTAGCTGACGGCGTTATTTAGAAACCTGTGCACACAAACACAATATAAGGCGACTGCAGAAAATAGGTATGCTTCATCTATCTATACATTTAGTCTGTACATGGAAGATATTCGAAAAAAAGTTGGCTGCTGGGGATAGAATCGATAACAGAACACGTTCCAACAGTTTTTAGAATTTTTGTCTGTTTGTCTGTTTGTCTGTTTAATGACCGCGCATCAAGTGAAAATGGCTGAACGGATTTTTATGCAAATCTTGCACATAGACAGACCATGACCCGGACTAGGATACAGGATACTTTTTATCCCGGTAACAGGTTCCTGTGGGATAGTGTAGTCTTCGCGAACGAAGTCGCGGGCGACAACTAGTACACAATAAACGTGCTCATGCACACACACACTTAAACAACTGTTCCGAGCTGTTCCGAGATCCGTGTCCGTGCAAGGGTATGTGTGAATAGCTCTTGTTTTTGGAGAGAGATTGCTGATTGCCTTAAACGGCATTTTCAGCTTCACCGGGCTTTTTTGGGGGCGGCGAGAAACTTAAAGGGTTCCTCAAGCCGTGTGAAACGAATCACCTTCGGAGATTTTCTAGAGGGAACGGCATCAAGCACTAAGGCGTGTTCCCGTGCCCTACTAGATTCTCCGAGGGGTTCGGATTGGATCGGGGAGTTGCTCGAGCCATGTGTTAAGCTTACCATCTGGGGCTCCTTATTTTGTGTTTCCTGGGCTCATTCTTTTTCATATCAAAAAAATAGACTTCCTGGATAGGTAGTAGGTAAATAATTTTTGGACGATTTAAAAAAACTTTTTTAAAGATTATTTAAATAAAAAAAATACTTTGACTTGAGGAGCTCTATAGCGCAGTGGTTAACGCGCCCAGTCTGCGAGTGCTGTGGTTAAGCAACTTTTGCAAAGGCCGGTCATCGGATGGGTGACCTTAAATTTATAATCTCGAGCTTCTCCGTGCTTCGAAAGGCACGTTAAGCAGTTGGTCCCGGCTGCATTAGCAGTCGTTAACAACCACCAATCAGCGCTGGGCCCGCGTGGTGGTTTATGGCCCGTTCTCTCTATCCATCCATAGGGAAGGCTCGTGCCTCAGCAGTGGGGACATAAAAAAATGAGCTGATGATGATGATGATGATGATAATGATGATGATGATGATGATTATGATGATGACTTTGACTTTGTGACTTCAAAACTCCATACACTTTTAAACATTCGCGTTCATAGCTTGCTTCTTACTATGAAATAAGACAGAGAATTAAGAATGGTACCTTTATATCTTTTTTTTTTTAATATATTTAAATTGAATGTTGTGCTCGGTTGTTACTGAAATGCAAATTTAGAAATATCGTTGTATGTTAAAAATTGTATGTTTTGATTTGTATTTTATTACCGTGCCAAAAAAATAAAAAAATAAAAATAAATAAATAAATAAATAAATAAATAAATAGTAGTGCCATATCCGGGAGGCGATTTTTGAACTCACCGGGGTTTTCAAAATTAAAAGTCATGTCACTTTTAGAAGAAGAAACTCCCATCAAGTTATTTGAAAACTGCCGCAACTTTTCAAACCAAGCCACATAGCCAACCGTACCCCATCACCCGACCCGACTTACATTTAACCTTTATAGGCACCCATTCCGTCACCGTCTCAACAATAAAAATAAGCCACACACCGTTTTATATGCAATATAGCCCTCGTTCTAAGTCCGCATAGTATGTCATGGTGACGTCACTGTTGTCGCTTGCGGTTTGGGTGTAATTTTTCATCGCGCGACCCTTACAGGTATTCTGGTTTGGTGCAAGTTATAACCGGTCGTTGTGGAGATCCTTGGGAGAACCCTTTGTCCAGCAGTGGACGTCTTTCGGCTGAGATGATGATGATGATGATAAACTTGGTTGTTAAAAAAAACGGTCCCGGATCCTGTGCTGGCGGCAAAATCAAAGCAACGCCACCACAAAAAAAAAACCGGACAAGTGCGAGTCGGACTCGCCCACCGAGGGTTCCGTACAAATTTACGAGAATATATTATATAGTTCAAGAATCGAGTCTCGAACTTTTTCTGACTGTTAGGTACTACATACACCAAAGTTATTAGGTACCTATACATATAAAAGAGGGAAAAGGTATTTCTTTTTTCATTCTTCGTCATAAATCGAAAATTATACATCATAAAAGTTTAAATTTGTGCAAATGAAGCCCTTTCATATGATACCCCACATGATACATAACTTACTTCAATAAGACCCTGTTTTTTTTTGTGATTTAATTAAATATGTATAGTTTTTGCAGAGTTTTCAGAAGTACCCTATGAATTTTGATTCCATTGAGAGTGTAGAAATATTCGTTTTTTGCGACATAAACGGCCGTATCTTTTTTTCGTTAACTTAGAAGTTCGATTTTTTTACAGCATCAAGGGACCGCAGACTTGAGTATATGGTTTTAATTTCAACTCGATACCTCCACGCGTTCCCGAGATAAAGGATCTTGAAAGACAGACAGACAGACGGACAACAAAGTGATCCTATAAAGGTTCCGTTTTTACCTTTAACGGTGCGGAACCCTAAAAAAAAAACTGGAGAAGGTAAGCTTCATACAAAAGCGCTCGAGCAACGCACACATAGACAACCTCACCTCGGAACAGTCGGATGGCAGATGTTGCGAGATTACGTTGTCTATGTGAGAGTTGCTCGCTCGAGCGCGTTTGCATGAAGCTTACCTTGTACAGTGTCCTTATTTCATGACGCAACGCTCTTACCAAAAGAGGGCATATTTTGGCAACACGTCCGGGGAGACGCTAATGGTTATGTGGGGATCTCCCTCCAGTATCCACTTGCCAGTCCAGGTCTGAATGCATCAACAGTGACAGGCTTACCTACTACACTGTACTTTCTTTATATATTTTATTTTGGAGTAAGTTTAATGGTTGCCTCAGACTCCATTTTCAGCGTCACCAGACTTTTTTGGCCAAAAAAGTCCTTTTTGGGACTGCCGTGTGAATTAAAGCACCGTCAGAGATTTTCTAGAGGGAATGGCATCATGCACTAGTGCGTGTCCCCGCTCCCTACAAGATTCCCCGAGGGGTTCGGATCAGATCGGACTAAATATTGTTGCAAGGGTGCCTGTGAGAAGGAATGGTACTAGGTTTTAGATGGTGTACTTTTCCTCATTGTCCCATGTAAGGGTCGCCTCTAGCCCCGGTGTATGCGGAACGCATTTTACATTTTATTAAGGTGAAGCTTTACCTTTTATATTATTTAAAAACATAGTGTATGTGCAAAATATCTCTAAGCTCGTAGCTTGCGCCGGTGACAATGCCAAATAATATATCAGTATAAGAATGACGCCATTTGTTATCGCCACAGAATAGTTTCTTTATTATTTTTTGAGGTTCCATTTTATCAACCGCAAATATTTTGACAAAACATCTAATTATATCAGAGAAATAATAAGGCCTTGAATAAGGCTAGTTTTTATTTTTACTTTTCCTAACACAACAATTGTAATATTTTTAAGAGCACCCATTGCGACCTCTCTGTCGGCTCCTTTGAATCAAACTACGTGCACGTGTAAGCGGTGTAGGCATTGCAGCCTATCTGTTTCGGCTCTTTTTTTTAAAAATAAATATTAGACAACCTCGCATACATTGTTCTAATCCCAAGGAAAGTAGCTAAGCACTAGTTTCATGGAAATCAGAAACAACGACGGTACCACCCAGACCCGACACAATATCGACAAGATCGTTTTCTACATTGACCCGACCGAGAATCGAACCCGGGACCCAGAGTTAGCGCCGCTCAAAGTCCGGCGTGCAAGCCACTCGGCTACAGAGGTCGTCCTTTGAAACTACCAAAAGCGCGTAAGGTGTGTTTTATTTTACTTTTTAATCGAAATGTTTTTTGGCGTTTTTCTTGAAAACTAGCGTATAAAAAATTAAAGTTTTTCAATAAAAATAGTTTATTTATGTTTTTGAATTTATCCTCAAAATATTTGCTGTTGATAAAATGTGCCCGTATAAATTATAAAGATTTGTATTATTAAAACACGTTAAATTGGATCTTTTGTTTATTCTACAACAAAGAAGCGCTTCACATATACATACAAATAAAAAATATGAAGCTTAATAAGTATATATTAGTTAAGCAAACCTTTATACCCAACGTTTCGACCAATTAGCACCGTTCGTGGTCACGGGCTAATTGCTTTGATTAAAACTTTGATTAAAAATAGAACAGTTTACAAAATCTAGTAAAAAACACTCACTCCGTATACCAATCCGAAATTATAAGAAATAGGAACACACATCAAAAATGTCTATGGATCAAGTACATTTTAAAGTATCGTTGCGTTATCAAATTTATATTTTAACTTTTTTTGGATCGTTATTGATTATTTTTAGTGAATTTTAAGATATAAATAAAAAAAAAATTTTATACATTGTTTAAATGTGGAAAATTAACTGTCAATCTGAATTCCTTTAGAAAAGCGTAATGGTAATTTTACAAAAGCAGTACAAATTTTTCACTAGAAGTGAAAAAAATTGCAACGGTATGGAGCAACGGCGTCATTTGACAAGGGAAGAATTACAAAAACACAAATGTTGAAAAAATTTCCACGAGCAGGATTTGAACCTGCACCCTTCTGACATACCGGGTCAGGTGCTCTCCCAATTGAGCTATCGTGGTTCTAACCAGCCCGCCGAAATTAATCAACACTATTTACTTTTCTACTTTGAAAGCCAAAGAAGAATGTTGAGAGCCGTTGGAATGTTGGAAGCTGGTTCCAGGCAACATACTGTGGCTGCCGCCATTGGCACTACACATGTGTGTGTGTGATAGGCGGCGGCCTATAACATGCTATCGTATCACGGGCAGCGAGGCCGAGCGACATGGAGGAAGATCTCGTATCACCACTCGAAGAAGATACCATGACCGCTATGATGTTGGCCACAAGGCTCCACAGCGCTTCAGGTTTGCTAATAAGCGACCAAACCATCCGGAATCGTTTATGTGAAGTGCGTCTGCGTTCCAAAAAGCCCGCTGAGGGTTCCACCCATAGCACCCCACAATCGTAGGGCCCGTTTACAATGGGCTCGCGAACACCGAAATTGGCAGGACTGGCGCTGTGTTTGCTTCTCTGATGAATCACGTTTCGGTATGAGGCCGGATACAACACGCACTCGAGTTTGGAGAACCTCTGGACGTAAAGAACACTTGAGATTTTGTCAGAAAGTTCATCCATATGGAGGGGGAACAATCATGGTTTGGGCCGGTATTTGGATCGGTGGAAGAACCGATCTCATTTGGATTAGGGGCAACCTCAATGCTCAAATTTACGCAGAGAGGATTGTTTCAGATGTGATCACCCTTTGCGAGGCCGATTGGGTGATTTGTTTCGACTAATGCATGTCAATGACCACCACCAACCAATCCGTGCTGGGCCTGCGTGGTGATATATAGCCCGTTCTTTCCATCCATCATAGGGAAAGCTCGTGCCCCAGCTACAGGGACATAAAATGAACTGGGGATGTGATAATTATTAACGAGCATTAAAATTATACAACAAACCTGATTTGGAAAACAAAAAAATTAACATAAACGAAAAGACATTGTTTTGGACCTAAAACAATTTGTGAGCGGAAATTTTCACTGTTATTTGCAAGAGAAAAGTAATTGATAGGTACTCCTATATTTGATTTCGTGTTACCTTGTTTCATTGAAATATTTACTATTAGGGTTGTCAAAAATTAAATAGAAAGAATATTAACAAATACTTTAATACAATGTTGGTTTGCAAAAATCACAAGCTAGAACAATGAACATAAATTATTATTTTAAAAATTAGACAGTTTGTGGTAGTCTGATGTGCAGGCGTGTGTACTTCTCGAAGTTGCCATCGTTCTTTTAAATAAAACATTTATCTAAATCATTTATCTAAATAATCTAGAACCATATTACTTCAGAATTAAGTGTCGCAAAACCATAGTTACAGCTATAGATCCTTATGTAGCGTATATTATATCTCTAGTGTGACTAAATTTATAATCATATCGTTGTTTTTCATGTAAAACTGTAAAGTTGCTACGTTAAACATTATCTACCTTAACTTTTATAAAAAATAAACTACCTAACTATTATCTATGTAAATAAAATAAAACAAAAGAAAATTAGTAAGATTTGTGTTTAAATCTTACTCCGATTAACTTATAATGATAACAAACAAATTCTACTTTAACGTGTAAAAATTGTTATCTCGAACAGACAAATGGAAAAGTCGAGGTCTTAGATGTCAACCCTGGAGAACCCCCAACCTATAAATAAAATTGATGGCACCACCGTAACTGCGATAAATACGCGTCAATAACTCACAGCTGCTAAACCGAAACATCGTTCGTTCACTATTGAAGGAGGATTGTGGAATCCGTTGTTTAGAAGGTCTTTAGACGTTTTACGTTAACTATGAGCTCGAATGGAATTTAACTTTGGAATAGGTACGTGACTTATTACGCTTTAAGAGACTTACTACAATTTATTCAATATCTTCTCGACGATAAATGTCTTAACCTTTTGAACTATCATAACTAAAGGATAATTATAAACCTAATTTTTTTATGTTTTGCCGTCGTTGAGTATTCAACATTTCAGCACGTTTGCAAGCCATGATCATGAATGTGGTGCGCTATATCATGAGAATCTTCAAGAAGTGTGTAAATCGGGCTCTAGAATACCTGATAATTTTAATAATTGTAATTATTAACAGAAACGCAGACTTTCTTTTTACACCACAGCTAGGATGGACTGAAAAAGATCACCTAAAGATAAGCTCACCTTTGCAGAAGTCTTGGGTAACTTGTGCTTTATATATGTACAATAAAGGATTTAAGAAAACAATAATTGTATTGTATAGTATGTGTTTCAAAAATAGGTTTGCATAGACAGAGAATTTTCCTATAACAAAAAAGTATTAGCCGCTGAATGCGAGCAACACAAAACCGGTCGTTGTAGAGATCCTTTTGGAAGGCCTTTGTTTAGCAGTGAACGTGAACTGGAGGTCGGCCTATCTATCAGTTGCAGATGATGATCAAAGAAAGAACGTCTTCCACCAGCCTGAATTTTCATGATAGAGTACCGATGTGAGCATGATATACCTCGTCTTGAGATGAGTACGTAGTCTCACTGACCATAACACAAGTTGCCATCAAAATCCATCACTCAATCCTGTTTCGACAGTTCGAACTGCAGTATCACAACTGCATAAGTGGTGATGAGACTACCAAAGCTAATTGGTAAGGTAGCGTCCACTACAAACAGTGACCACGGAGCGAGATTAGATAAGTGGTAGTGGTTCAAACGGATTACGTTCTTCAACACTTTCTTCTGTACTTCTGCAAAAAAAAATAATAAAAAAATGTGATAGAAAGCGGCTCGGCCCGACACCCGGAGCTCTTGACTTTAATAACCAGGTCGTCCCAAATGTGTTTTCGGATATTTTCGATGCATAGTCTGGATTCGTGATCACCAACCCATATTTAACTATCGTGGTATTAGGCCAATACTCATCAATTTGTAGCAACGTCTGAATTAAATGATGAAGGCGTATGCCCAGTCATCATCATCATCAACATCATCAGCCCATTTCTGCCCACTACATGGCACATGCCTCTGTGGCGGCGTCACCTACCGCATACGCCGCACATTTATCGACACGAAGCAAACACCTTCTCAACCGTGTCAACAGATGGCGCCACAAACGCATACCACCGACGTCGCCATACTAAGACTAAATAGTATGAGAAGCCTGCATCGCGGTAGCGAAGTTTCACCATCTCCTTCGCTATATATAGCACCTCCAACTAACATCCGTTGGACCTCGGTCCCCGAGCTAAACCACCCAGCTCGGAGGAAGATCTTCCTTTTGCCCTTCCTCAATATGGCGCACCTCCTACCACAGGCTTCCTACACCTCCCACGCATCACGGTCTTGCGCCATCCTCATCCATTCCCTGCCCGCCACCTGGACTAGGTCGTCCAACCACTGAACTGGAGCTCTATCTACAGATCGAGGAGCATTGCAATAAGGCTAATTACTTTACTTATGAAACTGACCTGAACAAGTACCCATGTTTAGTGCTAAATAGCACTCCGTATCAACAGTGCTAACAGTTTTGTAGAGCTGATCGCACTCTGAGCATAACAGGCTGATGATAATCAGGTTCTTGGCTAACCACGTACACGTGTTAATCCTAACAATTAATACCGTAATCTGGAACAAAGTTTCAAAAAGAAAGGTACAAAAAAACTTTTTTTGACATTTCAAAAAATACATTAAGTATAAACCAGTGTATAAAAAACAATATGTACATTATGATGACCGTCTGATTCAAAAGTAGATAAAGAGAGTATGGCAATTAACTAATTGACACCACCAAGTTGTATGCTTAAAAAGCATACAACAATTATTTTTTTTGAGAGAGTTTGCCTCGGGTGGCATTTTAAAAAAAGACAGTATTGAAAAAAAAATTTTAACACTTCGTCTTTTTAGGGTTCCATAGTCAACAAGGAACCCTTATAGTTTCGCCATGTCCGTCTGTCAGTCTGTCTATCTGTCTGTCTGTCTGTTGTCTGCTAAATTTTGTTAGAGTCAAGTGTGTGTGTGTGTGTGTCCCCCCTGTCAGTCAACAGGTTGTTTTTGAATACGTGATAAAATTCACGGTAGTTGTATGTTTGTTTTTATTGTCGACCAACATATAAAATGTACTTGGCGCAGTACATATTCCTCATTGGGAACTACTTAAATAACGATGTCAGGTGAGTGAAACCAGTAGTATCTACATTTAAGTATATGAGCTATCGTTAAATAAATGTTCATAATAGCCCTCTTCTCAGAGTCCGCATTATTGAGATGGGCTACGGAACCCTACACTGCGAATGGCGCGACACGCACTTAGCCGGTTTTTCTAATTGTAATTTGTTCGCAACAATCTTTGCGTAAAATTACTTATAACAGGTGGAGCAAAAGTAAAGTCATAATTTGAATTAGCTGCCATTTTGAAAAAAATGCGCTCTGTTTTTATAAAAAGTTTATGTAAAGATGTAAAATTGATGTCATTAAGTTTTAAAAATTAAATCGGTCAAATGACCACCTCCAGAGTTAATGCACATTCGTGCTCGTTTTGCAGCATTTCGGATAGTTGCTCGCAAGACATCTGGTCCCAAATTGGTAATTTCTTATTCAATGTTGGATTTCAAAACTTGCAATGTTTGTGGCTTGTTGCGGTTTACCGCGTTTACGCGAGATTTCAAAAAGCCCAAAGAAAGAAGTCTGGCGCCGTCAGATCTGGCGATCTGGATGGCCAGTTCAAATCGCCAAAGCGGGAGATCACATGGCCCGTAAATTGGTCAAATAGGCAGTAACAATAATTCCGCGTTCATCAGGTGTGTATCGCTCCATTGCTTAATGTCAATTCATTACTTCAGTCTACAATATAAATGTCAAAGCATAATGACATTTGACGCCATTTGCAAAAATACTCATTTACATTATGTCATTACTTTTAAATTGTCCCCACCCGATATATGTAAAATAATCAGATGGCAGTATCAGCATCACCGGGCTTTTTGGGAGCGGCAAGGAACTCAAAGTGTAAGAAAGAACTCAAAGTGGTAGTGCGTGTCTTCGGTTCCTACTAGATTCTCTGAGAGGTTCGGATCAAAATACAACAAAATTAAACCGCAACTTTGATAAAAGTTCAGGCCGTATGAATATGATGTGCAAATCAAAATAAATTAATAAACACCTAAGCCTATTAAAGTCTGATATGAAGATTCTGTCTAGAATCTGACTGGATTGCGACGACCTTAACATAACTAGCCACCGGCCCGGCTTCGCCTATATTGTATTGTAACAGTAAACCACCTCGAAAGTAGCTCTATCTATTAGAAAAACCACACCAAACTCCGTCCAGTGGTTCCTAAGATTAGCCCGTCCTAAAAGACAGACGCGTTCCAGCGACTTTTTTAATACTATGTTTAGAAATGTTAGCAATATTATTGTGTTTTGACAGTTCAAGATCAGTCAGTTCATCATTGGTTTCATGTTCGACATCACCATCGTAGCTTACCATCAGATAAAATGAAGGATTTTCTGTTGTGTTACAAAAATAAAATTTTAAACTTACGTTCACATCTGCGCTTGCGACTCCAAGTTTCCCAATACTTATAACTGTTTGTAAAAATATAACACTCATCACAAACGATTTGACAAAATAGAAGAAAATCTAAAAAAGAAGCAACATTATAATAAATTATATAAATAGTAATAAAAAAGCTAAAAAATGGGGATTAATAATTTTTTTTTATATTTTGCAGCATGCTTGTTTTTTATTTTACTAACCTCAACAGCGCTACTTTTATTCATAATACAAAATGATTCAACCAAATTGCTGTATGCTTTAAACATTTTATTCCAACAACACAGTGAATTGCCAATCTTGTCTTCCACTACAAAAGCTGTATTTTTTCTTAACAATTTCATATCCACAATCCAACACTCCATAAGAGTTCGCAACAACTTCGTAACTCGAATAACGTATACTATGGTTACATCGAACAGTGTCAGATTATAATAATTTATCATTACTAAAACACTTGACCATTTCATGGTGTGACTGGCGGCAAGCTCAACACAGATGAAATTAAGGGTGAGTACTCCAATAGAAATCCAATTGCCATGACACAAATTCTTCATTCGATAAGTTGACGATATTATCATTCGCTTAGCACTTTGCAATAGAACTATCATCCTGACATTGCACTCTTTGTGGACTAAATTCATAGTGAAGACTCCAAAGATCATTGTAGCGGTCTCTGCAAAATGAGCGTACACTAAAATCCCGAACGCGGCTCTAAAATTGGAGTTTTCGTAATAAAATTTTGTCATGTAAACGAAGTATGTCGCAATGTAAATGAAATAAAAAATTCCTGATATAGAAGTCGACACCCAACTAGTGGGTGTGATGAAATTGTAGCGTATTTGAAATTTGAGATGCAAAACCATGTTCAGAATCAAATGTAAAGGTAGCAGAAAATTCTGCAAATCCTTCTCAATATAATTATCAAGAAGAAATTCCGAATTATCGTTGTAATTAAATGTTCTAGATCGGCTCTCTTCTTCTGCAGGATATTTGATCCAGTTAGTGTGGATAACAGGATGTCTTTGCATTGTCGAAGCGTTCGTCCAATTGCTAGTCTAGACTCAAAGACGGTTATGAATGACTTGGCTATTCATCGATAATGTCGCCTTTCTTTTTAATAGCATCTATTTTCCAATAACCAATAATTTTATTTATTGTCAGCCCTAAGTACTTTACTTCTAGATAAAGTCTATTAGACATCAAGGCTTTATAGAATATTTGGTGATTGACATCAAATATTTTTACATCCACGACTTCGTCTGTCCGGTCCGATCCGTTAATCTCAGATAATCTAATAGGGAAAGTGACACGTTTGCATGATGCTATTACCTCTAGCAACCCTCTGATGATGTTTTCTATGCGGTCACACGTGACTACGCGATCTTCAACGCAATCACACAACTTGAGAAACAAGACGTGTGATCGAAACGCCGTCACAGGGTCCCTTTAAGTTTCTCCACCCGCCCCCAAAAAATCCGTTAATGCTGTAAAGTCAGTATGTAGCCATCAACAAACTCTCTAAAAAAAAAGACTACGAACGTGTAGAAGTCTCATTTTTACAAAAGGCGGTCGGGATATTATATTTGTCCAGATAAAAGATCTGCCTGCTACCAGGCTCGCAAGCTCTCGCTCTGACTGTATTTGTGCAGAAAAAATATGCTATTTTGACGTGCAGGTAAAATCAAACAGACACACTTTTGTAATGTTACCCGATCTGTTTACTGTACTTTTGTTGTTAGAGGCATTTATCACTTTGCATATACTGTTATAAATTATATTACCTAAGTGTTCTACAAACACATTACCTTGTTAACTAGCTTTAAAGAAATTACTTTCATTATTTTTCCTTGATGAATACTGTATTGTAGTAGCCAGTAAGTAACTACATGTTGATTTAACAATCGCTAGTTTGTCTTATCGAATACTATTTGTTAGCAATAAGACCTTCATATACTGTTACCTTTTTCTTTACGCAATGGGGTACTGGATGCGAGCAGCACAAAACCGGTCATTGTGGTGATCCTTGGGGGAGGTTTTTGTCCAGCAGTGGACGTCTTTTGGCTGAGACGATAATGATGATGATGATGATGATGATAGGGTACTTTCTTTCTTGCATTCCATCACTTTTAATACACTTCTTTTAATGAGCTAAGTAATAAGAGAAATATCAACGTCCTACACAACAAAGACAGAGATTTATTACAACACTTTAATTGTTTACAATTCAATACAAATAACAAAGGGTATATTCAAAGCGAAATCGTTTACAATAAAACTGCTATAGAAGTTGGAACTGCAATAGTACAATCACATAAGTGGTAAGAAGACTGCCGAACCGAATTGGCAGAGCCCTGTCCACTACAAACAAAGCGAATGGATTCACTTTGGAGTACCGGTGGTGGGTCACTCTTAACACGTTCTTTAAAATCTTCTTTTGGTCCACTGAAACCAGAGAATGAATGAATGAATGAATGAATGTGGGAATTGAATGAATTCACCTTAAGAAATTAATAGACATGGTTCATAACGGAAAAAATTCAACTGCATAATAGGAATAGTATATGTACTGCAGCTGCTGCCAAATTAGGTATTATTGAACGTACGTAACAACGTGTGGTCACGTTCCACGTTGACATTTAATAACGTCATCATTATTAGCCCGTATCAGACATAGGAGAGAGAGATACATCAGACTCTTAATGCAAGCCACTCATCCCGATCTTCGGCATTTTCCAACCGCGTTACCATGTGAAAGTTAAAAAAAAATGTAATTGTAACAATTTTAGTGTTAATTTCGCTAAATCTCTACTACTGGCTCAATGGATTAAGTCAGCAGGTATAGCTGACCAGGCTAAAATCCATTGTTTCATGCATGTGCATATTTTTTACGGGAGGTGCATGCGTACTGCATCCAAGCTGGATAGATGAGTCATTTAGCGGAATTAACACTACATATTATTTCAATATATTTTTTTGAATTTTCACAGAGTAACGCCTGATTCCATTAATTATCATGTGAAAGTTGTCAAATAATGATCAGACATTCAAACAGGTTTGAGAAAAAATATTTACCCGAGCAAGCTTGAATCTTGAGGGCCTGCAAGCATTCTGATCGAACCAATTCGACAATGTCATACAATTTTTGGCACTCCGCGCTCACTAGCCAAACAATTATCCAGTTTTTGAATACCCAAACTACTGAGTTACATTTTGCAGCGTCTGATGAATACTGAAATAAAAATAAGTTATTGTTTTTTTTATTCCATAACAAAAATTCTTGACCTTCATTTTACCTGGTGGTAAATGAAGATAAGGCAGAAGGATCCGATGAGAAGCAGAAGCGAAGTCCAGATGTAATGACAGAACAGATTTGTGCCTCACTAGTCGAAGACGGATAGTTAGTGAGGCCGACTTGCCAACACGCACGTTGCTTGTCCACATCTTTATTAAACATTTATAAACCAGTATAATGTACTACTTACGTTTACACCGGCGACATGGAATGGCATTTTCCAAAAGTTAATGACGGTTTGCACAAGCATGAGAGACATGAAAAAACTGTTGATGACGTAGAATGAAGTCTACAACATAAAATACATACAAATTGTTAGTGAGTCATTCAGTAGTGACATTCGAGTACTTGTATAGTAGAAAACAATGTTTTTTTCACACCATCAGTAACATAAAGACATCATCTTGAATAGCACAGTATATAACAATATTTTAGGACATTACCAAAATACTTATATATATATATAAGTTTATTTGAATACTAAAATTTTCAAACTTTTGTCTATGACATTGTCGTATTTCCTTTTCTCTAACTTACCCCTACAGAAAAAGCTTTTTTCAAAATACAAAATGATTGTATCAGCTCATAATAAGCTTTAAACAGTACGGTCCAACGCCAACCCTTGAACACCTTATTCTGTAATGTTTCCCTTTTCTGCTCTTTCAAACACAACTTCATAGAAATAAGCCATTCCCTCATTAGGGTCCTCAACAGTTTCACTATTCCAATAAAATATAATTGTACAACATCCCATATAATAAAATTTAACTGACTCAATAAAACAAAAACCCCCGACACTCTAATAGAGTCCATCATAACAGTCTCTGTTATCAATAAATAAATCACATAAACAGCGCAGTATAACCAATTGGAGCGTATTGATTGTTTTAATAGATTTTTTGATAAACCTAAAGCTCTTTTAGCACTTTGCAATTTTAAAATTATTGTAACGTAATTCCTTCTGTTCAACGCATTTGAAATGAACAATGTCATAATTAAGACAAACGATAGGGCCAAACCCAAATGAAATAACTTTGTATAAACATCGTGATACAATTTGATCTGCCTTAAGAAGCTTATACCGGTAGTATAATAGAGTATAAAGTAAATTATAATACATATAAATAAAATAAAATGTAACATCCCACTGTTTGGTGTAATGAAATTGTGGCGAACATTATATTTGCGTTGGAAAAGTAGATTTTGTAAAATATCTAATGGCAATAAACACTCCTGTGTATCCAAGTCGATGCTATTATCTAGTAAAAAATCTGGAGGTGCCACTAATTTCTTCATCATAACCGGTACACTTGACACACAGCCACTACTTCTCATCGTCTTTTATTATGAATTGCGAGGCTTTTCATATTAAAATGGATTCATAGTAATTGTTTTCTCATCATGTTTATGTGTAACTTCTATTACTTTTTTTGACTCATTGATTACGATAGTGTTCGAGCAACACTCAAGCTATGATGAAAAATTGTAAATAATAAATGACATTACTTTTATTGTGTGTAGGTACCTACTTTGCGTTAAATTTCCTTTTGATAATGGCTGAGCCCAATTCATTAGGTATAATGATCGAAACGGTCAGATAAAATCCCAAATTGGGCAAAAACAAGATAGGACATTATTAATGCTACTTGCCAAGATGGATTGAGTCTTACTCAAATTCAGTCTTGTACTTACTTCGCAAGGTCAGGAGTACCTCAAAGCTTTAACTTGGGTCTCATCCCTTTTCATTTATTAAAATTTAAGTGGGTAAGTATTTAGTTATGTATCTACTTATGTGTAGTAAATTCAAATGTTATTTCAAATACATACACAGTTTTGTGACGTCATCATCCTTTTGTAAATACTTCTATCATTATTTTGAAGCTGTGCCAAATATTTTAGCACGTCTGTATGTTTTGCTGCATACACGTTTTTGGAAGTCGGTTTTTTTAAAATGTTAACTGTTTAAATACTGAATATTTTACTGTTGAGTTCTTTATTTCTAAACAACAATCTAGCTATGTATCTGAAACTATGGTGATTATACCACCATTTTTTGCATTCGTACCGAGCTATAATCCGTTCAACTACCGATGCTTCTTGACTTCAGAAGCCCAAACTGTAGAGTGACAACTACGTATGTTGTGATAAGGCTGCCAAAGCTTAGAGGTAGCGTCCCATCCACGACAAACATGAAGAATGGTTTTACTTTGGTGAAAACGAGACGGTTGATGCGAAGCACGTTCTTCAGTGTCTGCTTCTGCTCGACTGAAACAAAATAGGGCGAAAAAAATAACTTTGGCATGTTTCTGTCCATTAAAGGTTATTAAAGGCCGTCGAGTGCGTTACGTACGCGATACTTCTACGTGATCTATTTAGAAATCGCTCATGACGGTGTCTTGATCACACGACTGGTAAACACTTTAAGTTTATCACCGCCTTCAAAAAAAAACGCTAAAAAGAACATTAAAAGGCCTTCAGCAAACTCTCTCGAAAAGAAAGATGAAATCTTCAGGGTTAAAAGCTTATACATATGCTTGTGGGCACTTGCATTGCATTAGCTTGCAACCATTACCTGAGCAAGGTTCCGTATTGAGTCCAAGCAAACATTCAACTCCAACTGAAGTGACTTCACAATACAGCTTCTCGCATTCATAACTCATTTGGCAAACTACCATAATTTTCATGGCAACGAGCAAGAATGAAGTGTATTTCACAGTTTCGGCTGTACACTGAAAGTAAAACAGAGTAAGTTAAGTAGAGTCGAGTGGAGTAGAGTGAATTGGAGTGACGCGAGAAGAGATGAGGGGAGAGTATAGGAATGAAGAGGAGACAAGAGAAGAGGAGAGAAGAGAAAAGGCGATAAGAGACGAGGCGAGAGGCAAGAAGATGAAATTAGAGGATAAAAGAGGAGAGGAGGGGGGAGGAGCAGAGAGGAGAGAAGACGGGAGGAGAGGAGAGGAGAGGGGAGGGGAGGAGAGGGGAGGGGAGGAGCAGAAAGGAGAGAAGAGGAGAGGAGTAAAAATATACAATAAAATAAAAGTATACATTGTTTTTATTACAATTTGCTCATTTCCAAATCTAAAATAAACTCGACAGCTGCAATAGTTTGTGATCACCAACCCACATTTGGTAAACGTGATGATAAAGCCATCCTAACTATATTGTAGCGATGTTTTGCTTTTACTTTAATTACCCCCATGGCCTTTGCCTCACAGTGGAACAGGTTCATGGGCTATATAGGTTTATAGGCTTGCTAATTGTCGTCATCATCATCATCATTTTAGCCCGAAAGCACCTACTGGTGGGTAAACCTCCCCTTTAACACGCTAACTTAGCCGGTGCTATGCGGGCCACCGTCCAGCCACCTCGACGATACCGTCTGACCACTTCTTATCTCTAGGCTAGCACACCGTCACCGCTTTGTCCATGAGCCGTACTCCTGCCTAGCAACGTGCAACTTTATTAACTATACTTACACTAAAAGAGTTCGTGCAAAACTTACCATAGTAAATCACTGTCCCACTGTTGGCCAAAGGCCTCCATCATTGAATTCAAGTTATCACTTCAATTGGTGGGTAATGGCTTAATCACCATATGACAAATACGGGTCGGTGATCACAAACTCGGGGACTATGCATCGAATAATCCGAAACACACTTTGCTCGATCTGAAAATTGAACCCGGGCCCTTCAGGTATCGAGCCGAGCGCTTTGCCACTCGGCTACTAAGCTGTTAGCCGTTGTTCGTTTACTTACCATACCTACACTAAAAGAGTTCGTGCAACTTTACTAACTACGAGTATACTTACATTAATAGTGTTGTCGAAAAATCTACCGAGATAAATTATTGATGTTAGCACATACATGATGGACAAGAAGAAACTGAGGATAACGTATATAGCAATCTGAAATATAAAACAGAGCTGGGGAATAAATCTCATCGTAGTTTATTATATTTTAATTTCTTATAAGATAACACATAATTATGTTAATAAAACTAAATTTCTTTATTTCGAAACGTGGCTTAATTAAGCGTGGCCTTATAAGATATATGAGCTTATAAGATATATAGATATATATATATATATGAGCTCTTAAAACAATTGATTCTGTAACTGATGTACATTCCGTCTGTCTTTATTAAGAAAAATGTTAGTTATAGAATCTAAACCAGACTTATTTTTTGTGATAAGAGGGATAAAGTTCAATTTGTTTTCAATTATGTAGTTAACATTTGACTAAGGACTTACCACTACTTCGTAAACCTTTTTCAAAAGACAAAATGATTCAACTAAATCGCTATATGCTTTGAACAACTTGTCCCAACGCCAGGATGCATTCTGTCTGTTCACTAGTGTTTCAATTTGCGGATTCTTCACGCACAATCTCAACATGACGATCCATTCATTCAATAGCGTCCTCATTAGTCTTATCAACCCGATAAAGTATAACTGTGCAATGTCGAGCAGTATCAAATTCGAGTGGGTTATAATAATATAGACACTAGACATCCGAAAAACTACGATTATAGCTATCTCGATTATTAACATATATATCATATATATTCCTACAATAATCCAATTGTAACGAATCAATTGTCTAACACTGTTCCTGAGTCCACCAATAATTAATCTTTTAGCACTATGCACCTTTAATATGATCATGACATTACGTTTACTGTTCAACATGTTCGAACTTAACAGTACTATACTTAGAGCAAGATTTAACACAAAACCAAGATTATCAGTATATTCCAAAGCGTATTTGAGATCGGTGTGATAGAAAAAGTTCCCTTTTAGAAAGTAATAAACAATATAATACACTGTAATACCAATCGCGGTAATGATATTGGAAGTTTTATTATTTGGAGTGACAAAATTGTTGCAGATACTGTATTTGCGTTGAAGTGCGATGACCTGAATAGCGTCTAAGGGGAGCAGGATATCTTGCATTTCTCTATCTAAACTGTTGTCTAGTAGAAACTCTGAAGTAATCCTAATGACTCTCGACATTATACTTAACGGAAAGGTATAGATAGAATAGAATAGATTATTGTCACAAAATATAGGCACGTTATAAAAACAGTTCTAGAAGTCGTACAACAGGCGGCATAAGGTACACACACACACCGGGGAAGTAATCCTCTTAAAAGTATGATGGTTTTGAATATTATTTCACCCACTATGTCTGTTGTTTTATTTCAATCCATTAAAACTAATACGGTTTACATTTCAAATTTATTACCACACATACCACATACCGATGCACTTGCTATAATTAAAAATATTAAAGTGCCGACAGCCATGATACAGCGCTCTCTGTTGATTTGCATACAAGCAAAAAAAAAAGAAGCATAATTCTCAATTTGAAAAACAATTACATTGTTGCAAATATAGTCCTGTTTAATATAATATTTTTCTTGACGTTGTATCTTGTACCATCATAATCAGCCCACATTAATCCACTGCTGGACATGAGCCTCTCCCAATGTATGCTACTGAGCCCCCCGTCTTGACTTACGCTAGTGTAATTTTCGCGCATACCGCGCCCTCCTTTTGTATCCCTTACAAACTCGCCAAAACCGTTTCATGCGTGGTGCCACGGATTGCCCGTGGTACTTCCGCAATGTAGACCTCCACCGTGATCTTGATCTTCCCACTATCAAAGATTTTATCAAGGACGTTTCCATACGTTACTTTGTTACCACCCTAACCCGTTGTTGTGGCGGCCGCCAACCATAATGTTGGATGCCTTCCACCAACAAGACGGTTCACATATAGGCGTCCTAAACACGTCCTAGATGACCCCGACGATCCCATAACTGTTGCGAACGCCCCCCCGCCAGATCCTCTAAATGCCACTACACATTTACAGAATACAATACACATGCACACTAGTTTCTCCCAAGACACCGTACTCGTAGAACAAGGGTACGAAGAACCGATTCACACGCGCTCTACACCAGGTACAGACATGTACCTGGGCGCTTCTCTCCTCCACCACGGCCCGGTCAACCCGAGCCGAGGTACGAGCCTTTAGAGGCGCCCTCGGGTTGTTCTCCCCGATCCGGTCCGGACCTTTCGGAGAATCTAGTAGGGCACGGGGACACGCACTAGTGCGCGATGCAGTTCCCTCTAGAAAACCTCCGAAGGTGATTCGTTTCACACGGCTTGAGGGACCCTTTACGTTTCTCGCCGCCCCAAACAAGTCCGGTGAATCAGCAATCTCTCTCCAAAAAAAAAAGCTACTGAGCCTGATCTTAGGCTCAGCAAGCCTCCTTATACTGCTGTATACATTTTATATAATCTATGCACCTTTCAGGGCCTTAATGTATTGGTCTCTTAAATAACGTCACTACGTCACTATGAAAGGTGTTAGTTTTATTTACTGCAGTGATCATCCTTTATCTTTTTTTTGACGACCTCTGTAGCCGAGTGGCTTGCACGCCGGACTTTGGGCGGCGCTAACTCTGAGGTCCCGGGTTCGATTCCCGGTCGGGTCAATGTCTAAGAAAAATGAACTTTTCGATATTGTGTCGGGTCTGGGTGGTTGTGGTACCGTCGTTGTTTCTGATTTCCATGAAACGAGTGCTTTAGCTACTTACCTTGGGATCAGAACAATGTATGTGATGTTGTCTCATATATTATTATTATTTATATTTATCGGTTATTAAGTGATAATAATATCAAAAATGGAAGTGCGTTTATTCAGAACCTGAAACTACTGAAGAACTGTCTTTGTTATCTCCAACTTTCGGAACACTGTTTCCTCTGGTGTTCCTAGTGTCCATGGGTGGCGGTGATTACTTCCTATCAGACGACCCACTGCCTCGTTTAACACCACTTACGTAAGAATGAGTAGCTCGACAGCGGCGCAGTGGTTAATTTAAGTTTTTTCAAGTTTGCTTTTTTCGTGAAACTTTTAAACATAAGAAGCATTTAAAAGATTTATCTGATCACAAGTAAATAAAACACAAGAATTGTTTTTAAATTAAACAATTTACTGACCAATTGACAAAAAATAATTTATAGAGGCTCACAAATTATACAATACTGCATGCACTAATAATGAAAAGATCCAAAGTGTATCCGATCTAGATCTAGATTTTGTATGCAGAGTTACTAAAACATAATAATGAAATTTTATTTGTCATGCAATTGTAAATATTTATATTAGTGAAGTCATGCGAGTCAGGTGCATAAGCAAGCAACAGTGATTGAAATGTATGCACACAGAGGTTACTGAACCTCTAGGGCTGTGACTTGTTTAGTATGGTGAAAATTTAATTAAAAATTGCACAACAAATTTAAGTTAATGATGATTATGTAATTTTTTTATTTTTATTTTTAAGTGCTAATTACTACATTTAAGCTGAATTAAATATTGAAGTTTTTGAGTCAAAAAACAAAGAAGTGAAAAAATTCAATGCCTTCCCGGTAGCAGATTAAGGGAGACCCAGGTTCAATTCCTGGCTGGGTCGGAAAGGCATTTTTTTATACGTAGCACGGCAAATGACTCCATTCCAACTGATGTTAAGTGAATATGTTATATTTTTCACTGTTTTTTATAAATATTTAATGATTATGTATTAAAATGAAACAACTTTTACGGATCTACTCGCGTTTATTATTAGTAACTCTGCGTACACACGCCCTCACATCAACCTACCACCTGTCAAATTTCCTCAATAGACTTTGAATTTTATAACTAAGGTATACGGTTGAATATGTATTGAAGAAATTTGACAGTTTTGGATAGGTTCATATGCAGGCGTCTGTACAAGATCTATATCGGATACACTTTGTGTCTTTTAATTTTTATTACACCTTTCTGTTACACGTTGTATAATGTCATTTATCGTAAACAAAATAATTGCGGTTGCAGGAAGGCGGCGGGGGTGAACTAAAGGCAAAAAGGGTGAAAAAAGTTAAGGATGTCTTCGCCTATGGCATTCTGTAATGTCATCCGAATCTTCAGGAGTAACACCGCTGTCATATGACAGATGTTAAAGCACACGAACCAACGTTAGATCAGCGTGGTGGGTTATGGCCTGGATGAAAAGCCTGGACATGGCCTGGAGCTGTACCGTGAGCCCTTATAACAGTTTTATTACAGTTGTGTTAACGAGACGCGTGTATACACGTGCAATAAAACTGCTACAAGAGCTCATTGTAAGGCTCCTGGAACGAAAACGCCAACGTACCTGAACATGTCTTCATATTCATTATAACAGTGCTTTGAGTGGATGCAACGGTAACTGCTTTATATAACTTGTCACATTGATAGCTGAGGTAGCACACTAACATGTAGAATTTTGTTGAATATATCAGTGTTAGAAGCGTCGTTGACGATGAAATGGTCTGAAATGTTTTAATGAACATTATTGTTTTGGCGACATACTTAGATAATATGATTTTGATTGCGTACCACAAAAAAATGGAATGCTCTCCCAGCAAACGTATTTCCTCATTCCTACAACACGGGGTCCTATAAACGAGGTGTAAAAAAGCAACTTGCGGGTCAACAAGGTGAAGACGGCTAGCGAGGCACAATACTGCTTCACTACCTCCCCCCCGCCCGATCATCTAAATGCCACTACACATTTACAGAATACACTAAGCATGCACACTAGTTGAGGCCCAAGAAACCGTACTCGAAGAACAAAGGTACGACGAACCGGTACAAGATCTCCCGCCCAGAGTAGACTTACGAACCGATGGCATAGTGACATTCACAAGAGCTACTAGTAGCCTAAACCGAATAAATGTTTTTGAATTTTGAATTTTGAATTGAATTTTGAATTTTTGAATTTTGGTTCACACGCGCTCTATACCAGGTACAGACATGTACCTGGGCTCTTCTCTCCACCACCGTGACCCGGTCAACCCGAGCCGAAGTCCGAGCCTTTAGAGGCGCCCTCGGGTTGTTCCGCTCCCCGATCCGATCCGAACCCTACGGAGAATCTAGTAGGGCACGGGGACACGCACTAGTGCGTAATGCCGTTCCCTCCGCCTCCAAAACAAGCCTGGTGAAGCTGAAAATACCGTCTGAGGCAATCAGTAAACTCTCTCAAAAAAAAAAACTGTATTCGCATCTGTACTCTGTTTTTGCTTAATATCAGATAGAGTCTGATGGCTTCTAAAGGCTTCTATATTCATCACGCCAACCTTGCCTTTTTCCCTATTAGATTCTCCAAGAGGTTTAATATTCAAAATTCAAAATTCAAAATCATTTATTCAGTTTACGTTACAAATAGCTCTTATGAACGTCATTATGCCATCGGTTCGTAAGTCTACTCTGGGCGGGAGATCTTGTACTGAGAAGAACCGGCAAGAAACTCAGCAAGTGTCAAGCTCTTTTCTCCCTTACAGCATCAAAAATATTGGAAAATGCCCTATCATAAAAGGACACTTTCCATCACAAATAAAACACAAAATATATAGGACAATCACAACATGTAAAAAAAAACGGATTGGATCGGGAGTAGAACAACTCAAGGGCGCCTCTTAAGACTAGGACCTTTGCTCGGTTTGAAAGTGACCGAATAATCATAGGGAAATAGAAATACTACTAAATACTTACTTATTGTGAATGGAAACCATCCAGAGACCCACTAAAACACACACACAAAAAAAAAAAAACAAAATTGGTCCAGCTGTTTAGGAGGAGTTCAGTGACGCACACACGTATCGAAGAATTGTGCGTATGAAGATTGTGCGTATGAAGGTTATTATTAGTAGGTTAATATTATATGTCATAATTCAATGACCAGCTTAACCAGGGCGCTGCCAGATTGTGAATTTCCTGTGTCACTCTTCTGAGTCAAATAGGATGCCCTTAAGGGCATCGACACGAAAACATGTAGACTGAGCGCTTCAAATGCTCCAAATATATCTATATTATATATATAATAATCTTTTATTTATTTAATTGGAGACCTCCGTATAGAGTGGCTTGACCGCTAACTTTGGACTTTGGGCGCTAACTCTGACGTCCCGGGTTCGATTCCCGGTCGGGTCAATGTCGAAAACGATCTTTTCGATATTGTGTCGGGTCTGAGTGGTACCGTCGTTGTTTTTGATTTCCATAAAACGAGTGCTTTAGCTTGGTATCAGAACACTTTGTTCTGATGTAATGATGAAAAAAAAACTTATAAGAACTGTATTATACTATTTTCACTAAGTACATTGTTTTGAATGTTGTAAGACTAAGTGCATTGTTCTTACTGTTGGACAAAAATAAAATATACAAACTACCGTTTACAACGTCTTTGGTATGCATGAATTAAAATGTCACTCAATTAATTAATAAGTTGTACAAGAGTAAGAAAAAAAAATTAAAATACTGTTTATTTTTCTAAAATACTGTTTGTTTTTCTACTGTGACTATAACATACTTTTTTTTTGTTGACAACCCTAGTAGGATACCTACTGCAATATGAACCATGAAGCGTTTTGTTATACCGAAGCCACTTTCTCGATGAATATGCTAACCGATATTAGCCAGCGTGCAACGCGGCTCTAATGAGATCTTTGAAGGCAAAGTCAATTTTCAGTCGATAAACATTTAGATTGGGGGCCACGAGGAGATTAAACGCAAATTAGGTGATTACATTGCGAAGTGAGGTGGTTTGCGACGTAATCATTTGACCAAATCGTCGTTGAAATGAGAAAACGGCTTACCTTCTTAAAAATAACACTACACATTCACATGATACACTAAAGATGAAGACTCGCATAGGCCTAAGTCACCGTACTCATAGAACAAGAGTGTGAAGATCCGGTTCACACGCGCTCTATACCAGTTACAGACATGTACCAAGGCGTTTCTTCCAACCTCCACGACCCAGTCAACCCGAGCCGAGGTCTTTAGAGGAGCCTTCGAGTTGTTCCGCTCGCAATCCGATCCGAACCCCTCGGAGAATATAGTAGAGAACGAGGACACGCTTCGTGCGTGATGCATGGTGCGTGCGTCAATCGTTTTTAAAAGAAATGAATGCTCCTTCGAAAGCCTCTGACGGTGAAAAGGCTGTCTGAGAGAAAAAAAAACTGAAGTTACAAGTTACGGTGCCACTGTGAGATTCCGTTCCGAAGTGAGGTTGCTTGCGACGTAATCCTTCCAAAACAAATCGTCGTTGAAGTGACAATACTTCTTACCAAGATCTTCTTAGGGCTGCTGAGGTATCTCCCATCTTCCATCGACCCATCATTAATAAGAAACACCACAGAGAGCACGGACCATAAACCACCACGCGGCCCCAGTTCGGTGCGCTGGTTGTTAGCGACTGCTAATACAGGTAGGACCGATGGCTATATGTGCCTTCCGAAGCAAGGGAGTAACAAAGCGTTTTTAAACTAAAATGTTAATCAACTTGCGCGAGTTGGTCTCGGCATTCAACAACCACAGTACCGCACTGGGCCCGCATGGTGATATATGGCACGTCTCCCCCTCCCATCCATAGGGAAGGCTCTTGTCCCTGCAGTAGGGACATGAAAAATTTGATGGTGATAGTGATTGTAATTGTATTTTCTTTAGGAATATAAAATCAACTACAATAACTCAAATAAAAATACATTAACTACATTAACACAATGGTTTATTGGTTTGAAAGAATTATAAAACATGTACTTTAACACTAACTTGAAATTTTTGTGTTTTTTTTTGTTTTAAAAACATAGCATTGTTATTACTGTACTATCTTATTAGTCTTTCTGAATGAACTTTGATTACTTACTTACTCGCTTTGTCTGAATAGTGCCAATGGAAGGTTGCTGGTGCTTATAGCACGGGTTTTACCACCAAGTACCAGCTGTAAAAAAAAAATGATGTTTGTACCTAGAACGTAAGTAGGATAAGCTATGAAAATATATAAATTCATTGTTTTTGAAAATATTTTGTACTTACTAGAAAATCTTTTACACCGCTGCCTCCATTTTTATTTTGCTCGCTTACACGAGGAAATAGGGGTATAAATTCGTTTGAGACTAAGCTACGAGGTAGAAAGCCTTGCTATAATTAAACACTTTAGTTCAATTAAGTTGGGAACACATTGCGTTGTGCAAATGAAATAAAAGCCGTAACAACATGTTTTATTGGATTGAAAGATGTGGACAAATTTCATTCTAGACTAGAAATGGTTTGCACATTTATGCCGGCTTCACATTATATAAAAACTCGTATCAAGCCTTCCCTTTGGATGGATATAGAAGTGAAACTTATTAGAAAAACGCTTTTGAATCGTCTTATAGTAATTTGTCATCCACCCATTCAGGACGTCTTTTAGCTGTGCAGAAGGGCAGAAGAAACTGCACAGCTTCATAAAGCTATTCATTCATAATAGGATAGGCAGTGGACCCTTTATCTCTTAGACTACTGACGTGAACCCCTAACTAACACAAGTGTATTAACTTTCCAGATAAATTAATAGAAATATTATTAAAATGTTGTACCACAAGGTTCCGACGGAAGATCAACGCTAACCTCAAGGTTAGCATTTTGCTAAGTGGGAACCGTTTTGGGACTCCTGTTTTTTTTCTTTACATTTTTATCTGTATGTTTCAACTGTTCTGTCCCAAATAAATTTATTTTCGTTTTTAATTACATTTCATCAAATTTGAAAAAAAAATGGGTACTTGCAAATAAGCTTAAGTATTTTTTAAGTTATTTTTATTGAATAATATACTATAAACATACTAATACAATTATTTATAGCAAACATCTTAATAAAGTTTAAGCGACGACAGTAGACAGACAAAATTCTTTACCTAATTATAATCAAACAACTATGCGACTGATCATAAAATAAGTTTTAATTATTATTTCACCTATTTCGCCCAAACCCTTTAAATTTTCTATTAGAGCCTATTTTTTTATATAATCAAAATTTAACATAGTATAATCCGCAAATACTTAAGTGTTTAACGAAGTAAAGCAATTAGCGCTAGAAAGGGTTACAACAGAGAAAGGTAATGTAAATACAATAAGAACTCAGTCCCTTGTCCTATTTGTTCTAATAAAATTATTTAAATAGTAGTTTTGGTGTTATTTGTCAAACAGTTACAATCTTGTACTCAAGTATTTTTGTCTGTGAACAATTCTACGTATTTGAAATCCATTTCAAAAGATCTATTTAATGTAACAAATTAACTAAAAAAGGGGGAGCTTGATGGCGCAATACTTAACGCGCTCGGTTTGCGAATGCTGAGGTTACGCAACTTTCGCAAAGGCCGGTCTAAGGATGGGTGACCAAAAATTTATCATCTCGATCTCCATCGTGCTTTGGAAGGTACGTAAAGTTATTGGTCCCAGCTGCATTAGCAATCGTTAATTGCCACCAATCCGCACTGAGCCCGCGTGGAGGTTTATGGTACGGCCTCCCCATCCATCCATAGGAAAGGCTCGTGTCCCAGCATTGGAGACACAAATGAGCCGGTGGTGTTGGACAACCCGGATGACCTAGCCGTTGTGTCGACAAGTTTCTACAATCCCGTCTCAGTTACATCACATGACTTGACAATGTCAGATGTTTTTAAAGATACGTATAGCGCTTGTAATGTAAAGACGCCTGCCCATCAACCTATCCAAAACTGTCAGATTCCTTTAATAAATGTTCAACTATATGCCTTAAACGTACAGTTCAATTGGCTATTGAGGAAGTTTGAAGGTTTGAGCCAGTCTGAAATGTGCAGGCGTGTGTTCTTATGTTTGAATGAGCATGCAAATAGATCATTATGAAGTCGTAACAAATTTTTGTTTACACATCCGATGACCAGCCTTTGCGAACTTCAGCAATTGCAAATCGAGTGCAAAAGCACCAATGGCAAAAACCAATGCTCGAGCGAGTTCCTTATACTCGCATTGCTATACATTGCGAAAGTGAACATCGTCTATATTTGCTGTGTTGTTTGACTTTGAAGTTACGGAAGTCCCAACTAGATTCAACTAGTTTGAGTTTCACACAAGTTTCCAGTAATTTGGTCCCTGATTTTGGTACCTTTAAACTTTTCAAAGGTTGGAATTAAAAGGTCCTTTTTCTGACACTGCTCGTATGAGCCTTATGCGTATTGTAATAAAATTCAAATTATAGTAAATTACCCAAGTAACACAGGAAGCATTTTAAGAAACGAAAAGTAGTAGGACTTAAGGTCCGTATAAACTCTTATATAAGTTCACCGAGCATCTTGACGCCTCATATTGGCATCTCAAAACTAATATGATGCTTTACACTGTATAACGGTTGGACAATGGCATATAAAAATGCTTTCGTAATGCCTTTAGTTTTAGTGTAGCAAATCTAAACGCAGCTATACAGCTTTCAGCTGCTTTTTGGGCATTTGGATATACAATAGCATTTTAAATAATAGATAAATTCTTAATGCAGCTTAATAGCAAACTGTTATACCATCATAATGCACCGTAAATCCATTATACAGCTTAAAGCTGATTTTACTGCCTTTTGTTGTGTAAAAGTAAAAGCCTAGTACTGCTTAACAGCATAAACGTGATTCATTGCAGTAATGCTTGCATTGTTAATGATCAACTGAGTTCTGTTATACAGCTAACAGTTCTTTAATCAAATACACATGAGTTATTGTACTGCGTATGGCTGTATACACATTCATTTTACTGTATACGTAAAGTAGAACCATTTTTTTATCGGCTGTTTTGAAAAGAACGAATATAACTTTTGTAATGCAATTAACATCTTCATTATCAAAAATATTGCTAGTTTAGTGCTTCTGTAATGCGATTAGCAACTTCATTGAACATAATAATGCTTCTTTAATGCAATTTTTACCTTCCTTGACCACAATAATGTTAATATAATGCCTCTGAAATGCAATTAAACATCTATTGTGAACCTATTTAGGATCTAAAGCCGTATAATTTGTGTCTAAATAAGCATTACAGTAGCCGTATAAACGTTTGTAATGCTACTATAGAACAAAACGAAATACAATACAATATGCGAAAACGATACAGAAATGCTGTAAGTCGGCCGTTATACTGCTTTGATGTGTTACTTGTGTAGAAACGGTATTAAAATGGATTCTGATACCCTGTGATTAGTTTATAAGAAACCGTATGTGTCAGTGGTTCGTCTAATTTTTGCATCATTGATCACCGATCTAATGAAATGAAATAAAATAAAATAAATCTTTATTCAAATAATCTTGTTACATAAGCGCTTTTGATTTGATGACCTACCTATTTAGGACGTCTTTTAGCTGTCCAGAAGAAGAAACGAGCGCCAGAAACTGCACAGCTTTATGTAGATATTAGACAATATTCAAATAACTATTATTTAACAACTTTTTATACTGAACCAATTTTGAAATGTAAATAAAAAATCAGCTGTTCCAATTTCTACAGATTTTAATAATAGCTATTCACCCAAAAAGTATTAAACCGCTAATTGTTTTTAAGGATTTTAAGATTTTAGAGTCCAGAAAAAGTATAGTCCCATTACTAACACAAGCTAACACCTACTTAAGTCAATACAACGACTTAAAAGTAACGGTGTATAAATAAAAAAGTAAGTTACATATCAGTTGCTTCCACCGCCATCAATATCCGGCTCACAGTGGACCATTGTTGCAGCTGCAAGCGGAAATAAATAGCAACATATCTACCTGCGATAATATCTTAGTAATGGCCGACGACAGCGCGGCGTTCTGGGCAGCGCGGTGGTAATAACTCTTAGAGGCAGTTGGTATACTTCACAAGCTGAAGCGATTACTCCGCTGGCTCAGTGACCTGTAGTAGATCTTGGCCTCCGACACAACAGGACGCCAATCTTCCCTACTTTCTACCTTCTCAGACCACTGGTGGCCCTTGCAGGTCTTTTACAACTTCATCCTTCAAGCGGTGCGTAGGACGCCCAACCGGCCGCCGCCCGCTTGGCCGTCCCATGTATGCTCTCTTCACTGATATTCTCCTATTCCCTCCACGTGCCAAAGCCAACAGGGTCTAGCTGACTTGATTTCTCCGACGATGTTAGGGTGAGATACCAGCTCTTCGTTCTCCCTGTTTTTTCTTCTTCTCCATTGGCCGTCTTCACCTTTTGTTGGTCCAAGGATCTTCCGAAGAATCTTCCTTTCTGCCACTAGGAGTCTACTTGCTTCCTTATGGGTTAACTTCGCAACCATCAAGAACGGGCCGATTACAACTTTGTATCTTGGCAGGGATCTTGGTATTTCTGCTTATCAGCTTGGACAATAAAATTTTATTTTATTTGAAGTGATTAGCTGATTTAGTTTTTTGTAATAAATATGTGGAGCCCTGAGACAGCGAGGTGGCGTCGCAGTAGATCACGCAAGCGGTGGTGGTAGGTGCTCTCGAAAAAGAGTGACAAAAAGTTATGAGAGGTGGGGGGAATAGGTGGAGGCGTTTGCCCAACAATGGAATCATACAAACTTACTGCAACTGAAATAATTATTATTTATTTTCATTAAATTTTATTATAATCAGTACATTAACAGCCAAGGTCAATATAAATGTACACAACTATAATAGCTTAGATTTGATAACGAAAAGTTAAATAAAGTTATATAAAGTAATAACACGTCATGATGCTTAAACACTACAACTAACAATAATCACATTATTCATAAAACGAGAGGACTAAGATGACATCTGTGAACCACAAAACAGTCAATAAAAATAATATTAATAATAATAAATACTAGTTGTCGCCCAGTGGTCGAAATTCGACCGTAATTTTTATAAAAAGCTGTGTTTACTAAACAATATATTATTAAGCAAGGATTGTATCCTAACCAATGAAAAATTAAAAAAGATAGAATGTGAGTCTGGATTGGCATTGACAGATTTCGGCCGCTCCTCTTCCATTTTTGGAATTTTTTGAAAAATGTTTGAAACAATGTTGATTTAATTTAATGTATTTTTTATGCAAAATTAAAAAAAAATATTGGCATTCTGCACTCCTTCTCTATATAAACTATAAGTGTGTGAAATTTCATACTCCTCCGTCCGCGCAATTTTCGTAAAAAGGGGTGCAAAGTTTTTGCTTCACGTATTAATATATAGATATTTATTATCAGGCAGCCCGACATTTTAACTTTTCTCGTTTGTTACCCGGATACGCTGCTTTGATGCTGTCAAATTCTCGTTTTCGTTTACGTAACTAAATGGCAAAACTCGCACTAAGCACCCACATGGTAAGTTGTGAAAAGGCCAAAAATGGAAGCGCACTACACCTGGAATTTTGAACTACAAAATTACAAAATTTCAGGTCAAAGGGGACACCCTCCGTAATCAGTATTTATTCAATGCATATGTGTAATGTTTGCGTTAACCTATGTTTATACCTTGGACCACTCTGTTTTTACTTGACCATTATATCTTTTTCTACGTCGTGAAAATGCAGTACAGATTGTGCACGGGAGAGAACCGAGACTACGTTCTGGTGAAACGTGGCCAGGGGCTCTATTTTTGATTCCTTCGCCTCGAGTCGAGCACTTGCTTTCTACTGATTTTCGTTCGACATTGGACTTTCCATATTTTTGAATCGCTCGACCACAGCGAGTGCCCTCACGCACTCGTTGCAGTCGAGCGACAAAGCGATTGATAGAATAACCGTCAAAATCAATTGCGTTGTGTCAATGTCATGTCACTCGTTTGTTATATAGATATGTTTGTTTATATAATAGAAACGTGGATATTACGTTCCGTTTTCATTGCGGTTGTTACCAGATTTTTCTAAATTCTGCGTGGAACGGATAACATCGAACATTTCGTATTATGTTAGCAGCACCGGAAACGAACGATTCAACAATACGGAAAATCGGCGTCATGCGATTAGGAAGACGAGTATGACTTAAGTCGCATGAGACAACACAATGTCATACGTGCGATTCAAAAATAGATCCCCAGATGACATTGTCTTTTATTATTACTTCACCTTCAACACTTGGCCTTTCTATAACAAACCAAACCGAATATCCGCCGAAGGTAATACTATAATATAATATGAGAAAACATCACATACATTGTTCAGATCCCAAGTAAGTAGCTGAAGCACTCGTATTATGGAAATCAGAATCAACGACTACCGTCATTGATCCATCATCAACCACCCATACTCGACAGGATATCGAAAAGTTCGTTTTTGAAATTGAACCCGGGACCTCAGAGCGCCGCCCAAAGTGCGGCGTGCAAGGCACTCAGCTACGGAGGTCGTCGAATCAAACCTGGGTCCTATGGGGTCTGAGGCCAATGGTCTAACCGCTATACTAGAAATAGAACAGAAAAAATCTTTATTAGGTACAATACATCACATAATATCAATTTAAAACGCAGGAACATAAGGATTTGCATACTACACAGAGTGCCTAGCGGTTAGACCATTGTCCTTAGAAGTATGGGTCCTGGATTTGATTCCTTGAAGCGCAAATTAAAAAGTCTCCATCCTCCAACTAGTAAATAAGATGAACGACTTAGATGTGACGGTATAAGTATATTATTATTTGAGAAAACATATTAGTATGTTAATAAATTAGCATAAGGTGCGGCTGGGTATTAGTAGTTAGTTACTTAGGCTGTTTATATGTATCTAATAACTTTGTATAAATAAAATATTCATAAAATTTTATAAAATATAGTAAAAAAATTAAACGCCCACCCGACCCAGCCAGGAAACGAACCTGGGTCTTCCGCAATCCGGGCGGCTGCACTGACCGCTATGCTACCGGGAAGGCTGACGTAAGCGCTGAATTTTGTCACTGCTATTTTAATATTTTTGAGTGCTTTTAAGCGGCACTAGCGCCATCTATCCAAACGGTTGTTGCAACCGATGGCCATGCAGATTCATCTTTGCAGATGAAATACCACAAATTTGATAACACAACGCTATAGTAAATTTTACTTTTTTATTTTCAAGTGCTAGTTGCTGCACTGAAGCTAAATTAAATATTCCTGGCTGGGTCGGGTGGGCGTTTAATTTTTTCACTATATTTTATAAAATTTTATGAATATTTAATTTAGCTTCAGTGCAGCAACTAGCACTTGAAAATAAAAAAGTAAAAATTTGTATAAATAGTTTGCATTTTTTCATGTAACTATGTCAATGGTCCATAAATAATTTTAAAAAAAAATGATAGCCGTACCGAAGTTACATAGAAGCGAGAACGTTATCCTAAACGCAACTATTACTACAGAAGACAGAAGCTACAAAAAAATGCCAACAACGTATTTAAAGCAGACTGACTCAGTAAATAATTGTCAAAGTTAGTAACGCCTGCCGTACCGCGATAGCAGTTGACATGCCGCCAGAACTATGTCGTTATATCACGAATTAGGGTTCGTGTTTATATTAAGCTCCCTATCTTTCTCACTAGTTATCACACAAATTGCCTAATCATTTTTAATTTATGTAAAAACGACTTGTTTCTTATATAAATTTTGTTCAATATACATACACATATAGTAAGTAAAGCTAAAAGTAAAGTACCTTAGGTAAATATGCAACTATCTATATACTATCCCTTTGCTGGAAAAAGGATTCTATTGATAAAATCGAGTCATCGCTATCATCACACTAGCCAAATGCGATTCAGTGATGACCCTGGGATAGCCTGAGTTCATTGTATTCGATGCATAGACATCGAAAAATTTGTAAGAAGTCGAAAAAACCTGGTCGCAGGACCACCAGATGTCCACCAAGATAGAATCGAATAGAAAAGCTAGATATTATAAATATGGTTTTTTTTATTATAAAAATGTTTGCTTTCACAATGCTAGATGTAGCTACAAGATTAAATTTTAATAAAAAAAATCAACCACTCTCAAGAAGCTCGAGTGGGAATCGAACTCACGAGCTTTGGACAACCGGTCCAATGCTCTGACCGCTGAGCTACCGAGACCCTAGATGACTCGCAGAATTTTTCTAATAATTTGTGATTTACGTTACAAGCGGTATAACGTTATTGTGAAGTTACCCTCACAGTCGAAAAAACACTTATGAACAATATGGTTTGTTATTATTTTCACATTTTACAATAACTATAGTTTAAGAAGCTCGTCTGTTCACGTCTTCCCCTAATGTCTTGTTCTTGTTTGGTATGTCAGCAAGAATAACTTACATACTGCGCTTTGTATGCGAACATCAGTCAGACCTCAAACGTCTCTGCGAAACTTGAATTCTCTTGATAAAGCAAGCAACACACAAAAGCCACATAGCTTTCACCACATCTCTAAATATAACAAACTTTGGTACAATATATTTATTTGTCTCTGTTTAGATCAATATCGACAGACAGATGTGTCTCGAGATTTCTATCAATTGGAAGATTGGAGAACTAAAACTAATTTTTTAAAAGAAACTGTCTGACACCATGTCCGCGCCATACGTCTTAACAGTAGGTTTTGCGCCTGGGCACGCCCTGACAGCTGCCACGTCATAAATGTAGACAAATTATCAACAAATTAATGTTCTAAAAAACTTTGGCCTGTGTAAAATACCGTATAAATAATTATTTTATTCATAGCACGGAAAATGACTCCCCCTGATGTTAATGAAAATGGACAACTGGTGCATCGTGAAAACATCGCATCATCAATCAGCATCCTCACCCTGCCGTCCCACAAGTTGCTTTATCACAACTTATTTGAAATAGGAAGGAGGAAAAACGTGTGCTTGTAGACTATTCCATCTTTTGGAAATGCGAAGTAGAAACGAGTCACCAAATTTGCGTGATGGATGGATAGAATGTTCGAGACAGTACAAGGGCGTCTCTGGAGAGCTAAACGCGTACTTTTATATAAGAAGAGAAGGTGCGATGAGCTCTATGAGTTCTTCAGAGCACTCGCAGAAATGATTATATATATTACTAGCTGCCCCCGGCGGACTTCGTACCGCTTTGACAGTTTCCATGACAACACTACAAACAAATCATTTTGTATTGGAAAAATTTCAAAAATCAAAAAAAAATTAGGGGTGGACCACCCTTACCATTTAGGGGGATGAAAAATAGATGTTGGCCGATTCTCATAGATACCGGATAAGCACAAAAAATTTCATCAAAATCGGTCAAGCCGTTTCGGAGGAGTATGGCAACGAAAACTGTGACACGAGAATTTTATATATTAGATTAAGAGTAAGAATCTGAATCTCGGAAAAGGCTCCAACGATTTTCATTTTCATTTTCATAGTATCCATACCAATATGTCGTGTTTTTATTATGAAGAAACATCCAATTGGACCAGCCACAAATTGGACCAATCGCGAATTGGACCAATTGCGAATTGGACCAACGGCAAATTGGACCAACCGCGAATTGGACTTTATTTTGACGATTGGACCAAATGCACGCCTAAAAATCTGCTCCGCTTCCCCGGTCCTCTTCATAGCTCCGCTTCCCAACTCCGCTTTAACGCTCTGCTGCCCCGTTACGCTACTTCCCTTCGTTTCCACGCTTCGCATTTAAAATATATTAATCTCTGAGATAGTTCGCAAATCCCTGTCCACTGCAGCGGGGTGGAGATTTTAAGCAATCATATTGGTTAATATTGGCACAGTTCCATTCCTCTCCTCTCTTCTTAGCTTCAATGGACAGGCGGACTAACTCTCATATTAATAAACTAAGAGCTTGGAATAGTAATTCGTGTTTGTACCCGTCATGGAAACTTAATTTCAAATAAGAGTAAAAGTTACAAAAACTGTATAACTACTCTGAGCTTACGCTTTGTTGAAATTGAAGACGGTGGTGAAATTTTAGCAATGCCGGGTCACCGTCTTGATGGTTCTCGATTTCCTTCGAGCTTCGGAAAGCACACTAAGCCGTATCTCTATTATAATAATGGGAGAGCATGTGTAAAACATTTTTATTAAATGTATTCTAACTGTTAAAATTAGGATGCTACCAAATTCCTCATTGTTTGAACATTCATTTGAAATATACTTACTTCTTATTACTTACCATCGGGTAAAATTAAAGGAAAACTCTTTCTCGTTGGGCAATATTACAAGCTGTGACTTTGATAGTCATCCAATCGTGGGCTACAAACCCACTAACTCAACGAAGACAAATAAAACAATCACTTTACTAAAAAATCTCATTGCTATTAATTTCTCTGCTCTTCTCAAAGCTATAGTATTTAGTATAGTTCCATTTCTTGCCCATGGTGATGGCATGGATCCACGAGCTGATATTGTGGGCTGCCACCAGGCTTACGAAGCTTGAACCAGCTTCTATGTAGCAGTCGTCTGGACGCCAAGAGGAGACAACCCCCCATAAGACTCCGTTCAAAACAACTGGCGCTCCTGTGTCTCTCTGAAAGGTTTTGTTAACTTTTAATGTTCGCAAGGTGACTGGCAAGACCTGGACGAGTGTAGTTGCGGATCGAGCTCAGTGGCGTGCACTTGGAGAGTTCTATGTCCAGCAGTGGACTAGTATAGACTGATGATGATGATTATGGTAGCTTAAATTATTTAGTATCCAAATATTATATCCTTCAAGTTATTGGCAATTTTGAATCTAGTAGCATTCCAACCTTCAGGATTTAGGAAGAGGTCATTATAGAATTTAAGCAAGCGAAATATTCTGCGCGGGGGATCATCCACGTCAGGTTTTTACGACAGATCAGAACGGAATCATGTTCTTTGTCCGAACACAAAATAAGGAGAATGAAGAAGGTAATCTTCATAAAACGCGCTCGAACAATGCACACATAGACAACACTTCACGGACACGGAACTTCGCAACAGCTGCGCCTGACGGACTGTTCTGAGCTGTTCCGAGATCCGTGTCCGTGAGAGCGTCTATGTACTATTGCTTGAGTGCGGTATGTATCAAGCTTATCTTCTGTATCTCGTTGTTTTGTGGTTCGGACCTCTAAGAAAAAGCTAGTCATAACTTGCGTCTAAGGAAATTTTTCCGATGGATACTTACCATGTTATTCTTAATAGTGTACTTAATTTGATTCTGGTTTTAAATGATACTGTCTCTATCTGTCCTACGACTAGTGAAAATGATACAGCATCAGTTTTAGAGTTAGGTTAAATGCTGGTTTATGTTTTGGAAGAAGATCCACTAATTATTCGTGAAATGAGAGGTAAAAATAACTTTACAAACGGTCACACTACCAGCCAAATAGGTGAAAATCACAACTCATAGTTAGCCGTTGGTTTTTACCTAAGGTTTTTGGATATAAAGTCAACTCCAAATTGACTTTATACGATACTAGATTTATTAACTGAAATATTGTTCAAAGCGACTGAGGGACTGCTAAGTTTCATATCTAAAAGCTTTTACCACCTCTGTCACCAATGGGTGACATTGGGTTACCAATGGGTTATACCGTCTTAGAGCTAGACTTCGATTCCCAGCGGGAAGTAGATACCGATTAGCTTTAGTTTATGAGCTAATTGTCAATTTCTAATTGGCAAAACAACAGTTTTCGCTGTTTCGTGATTCAAAGTAATTACAAGTAATACATAAATAAACAATATTTTCTTCCTGTATGATGATGATAATCGAAATGGGAAGTGACAAATGATATACCCCCCAACCCCTCGAGTATCTCAGTAAAGATGTGGGGCTTTACTAAGTCCTCACGCAGACTTCTTGAGAGAATTTGAAAAGTGACGTTGCACTGTTTTGTTTCATTTGCTAACACTCATGCACACTCACGAACACTTAACGGTAAATAATCCATCATTACTACACATTAATATTCGACATAACAGAAATTTTAGAAAATAAAACAAAACCGCAGACATGGCTCTTCACTTTTCCGCCAAGAAGTTTCTGTTTAACTGTTAGAATAAAGTAAGCTAGTTTTTGTCTTAGGCTTAGGATCGGCTCACTTGACACACACCAATCACACCAATTTTGAGAATACTTGCCATTAGTGACTCAACGCCACATTTAGCATAAAGAAAGTAGGGTTCCGAGGTGAATAGATAACATCAGTGATGGGTTGCTAGCCGATCGCCTGAAGTGCGAGCATCTTGGAATCTTGTCCCTTAGTCGGCTCTTACGACATGCACGTGAAGTTAAGCAGATGATACATTATTTTCACGTCCCAGACCAGCATGAGTCCCAGACCAGCATCGGCAGCAAATAAAAATATGTAGTCTATAGTTAAAGTTCTCACCCAACATGGATCCGTCTTGAAATCTGGATCGAGACACATTAGTGTATCAGTGTGGTTTATCTCCATAGATTTAAGTTCTTCCTGACATGCGGCTGCGTTCCCGGGGTGTAGGTGTGACAAGGACAGCATGCGATGTTGCTTGATGACGTCCATTGAGATAGGCTGGTTTTTCTGTCGTACGTTTTGGAGCTGGAAGAATAACGAATTGAAACTTAAATATAGAGAGCTTTTGTTTAAATTTGTACTAAAGCTCTCTATATTAATATACCTATACCTAATAGTGTAAATATGGTAGTGACGTGATCTCGCCACAATAACAGGTTAATATATTATGAAACAAAGTTGTATATCTAGTTTTAATTTGCAGTAAATTCTGTAAAACTTAAGAGCTATGGTATGCCTAATGCATTTACTTCGGTATAAAAAAGCTTAAGCCTTCTCAAATAACATGGTTTAGTTATAAATAATGGTATTACCATTGATGGCGTCCAAGCTGTCACGATGAAATGCGTCGCCGTCACCTCCTTCAGCTTCGTTTGCAGTCTTATTGGGCGCAGACTTGGGGTGAACCTCACTCTATGAGCCAACATCACCAAAGCTATGTCATAAGCTGGCATGCTATCATCGAAGTAAGGGTGAACTTCTATGATCTTGACCGGCCGAAGTATTCCACCTTTCTTGTAGTTGATGCTCCCAAGACGCACCCTTAACACTCTCGCGGATTCTCTGATTCTAAAAAGAGATATTACATTTTGGATCACATATGAAAGATTTGTTTTTTTTTATCGAAGAGTATTAAAACGACTCCAGTATGTTAAGAAGAATCGGAGACGGGATTTTGTGTCGCTAGCTGTCCTCTCCTAGCCGACCCGGAATTACTTCTTCTCACCTCGTTTATAGGATTGCAAATTGTAGGATCATCATCATCATCATCACCATCTCAGCCAAAAGACGTCCACTCTCAGACAAAGTCCAGGTCTCAGACAAAGGCCTCCCCCAAGGATCTCCACAACGACCGGTTTTGTGCTGCTCGTATCCAGCGGATAACTATGGACAGTGACATTATGATTTTTGAGTCAATGGGGGCATCTCAGTTTAAATTCGATAGACTCGTTCGGTGATCTGGCTAACAAATTACTTGTTATAAAAACTTTTTACCCACTTAATTTGGCTTTTCGTTTTTGTTATGTTTTGTATTATTAAAATTATGTATAGCCTAGTTTAAATGCATGTTTCGTCACAAGGCAATGTAATTACTTTTTATAATTATGAATTCCATGTAAGTGAATTCTGTATTCTTATGAGAATAAAGTTTCTTTAAACCTTTTCGGAGTCACCGCTTCACTGTTTCAAATACTCCATAGTACACAATGAAATTTGGTGACTCTTTTATTTGTCGCACCTCCAATAGATGGGATAGCTTACCAACACACGTTTTCCCTCCTTCCTATGACATAGGGTCCTTCAAACGAGCACCAGTTGTCTTCGCATTTGGACTCCATTTTTACTTAACATCAGGTGAAATGGAGTCATTTGCCTTCGTACCAGCTCATATTAAGCTATAAAAATTAAGATATAAAATTTGACATAAATAACTTACAAAAACAGAGAATCAGCCGCTGTCAACACCCATCTGTCGCTTAACAAAACACCAGCACTGAAGTACGAGAATTTTTTCAAAATGGCCACCACATACGGAAAAATATTACTATCTGTGATCACAGTATGATCTATTAGCGAATTGCGCTCTCCTGAGTCCTTATTAAGTTTCAGTTTGGCTGAAGCATTTATTGTCAGATAAATCAGAATAAAAGTTGCTAAAATATTGAGGTTCATTTTCAAAGCTCAAAGCTGTAGCGGCGTCGCGGAGTTGGAAGAGAAAATATTAAATAATATGGAGTCCAAGAGAAATTGTTTTGTAATGAAACCGTTGCTATGTTGTACTTTGGTAACAACTGGCCAGTGTTTGTAAAGTGATTAGGCCATTGAAAGGTTGCCACCGTAATAGTGAATTGTTGGAAGTTTTTTTTTTCTTTTTTGTTTTTTTGGTTACATTGATTTTTGTTTTTTTTTTCTTGTACTCTTCCTACAAGTGGGTCGCCGGGCTCTGAGAGGTTAAAGAAGTTCTTTAAAGGACTGCGACTTGTGCGTCTTTTTAAACGTTTCTGATGGGATGTTGTTCCGTAACTCAAGATAGTATATTTTTCTTTTTCACGATTAATAAAATTAAATGATTTGTTTCAGAATTGACGTCCATCGCTAACACTTACAATAAAATAATAAAAAAAATGTGAAAAATAAACAAGTGCCGAAGAACTAAAATAATCATAAATCAAAACAAATTCAATTATTTAAATAAAAGAAAAAGGCTTGTTACGTTTTTCATTTTCACCGGTTAGAGAATTTTAAGATCGCATCCCGGGGCTAAATATGTAGCCGATATTTAAAAAAAGGAATTTTAAATTTAAATTTATACCCTTTTAGAACACGGAGTCTTGTTTAAGCAATAAATATTTTTTATTTATACCTTGGGTACCACCCCCGCGGAATATATGGCATTCAAAATCACATTTTCCGATTTAAAATCACCCTATAAATTTTAAACATTTTCCTTCGTCCTTCTTTTATACTTTGGGATTTTTTTTAAAAAATAGAAAAAAAGAGGAGCTAGATGGCGCAGTAACTGACGCGCCCGGTCTGCGATTGCTAAGGTTAAGCAACTTTCGCAAAGACCGTTCATCGGATGGGTGACCAAAAATGTATCATCTCGAGCTCCTCCATTCTTTGCAAAGCACGTAAAGCCGTGGCTGCATTCACACCAATCAGCAGTGGGCCTGCGTGGTGGTTAATAGCCCGTTCTCCCTATCCGTCCATAAGGAAGGCTCGTGCCCCAGCAGTGGGGACATGAAATGAGCTAGTGATGTGATGTGGTGATGTGGTTTCTTGCATTTCACAACTTATTAGTCTACTACTTACAACACTTCAACAACGATTGGCTGGAAGAGATCTTTTCTAGAGATAAGCTCACCTTTATATATAAACCTGTGTAACGTGTGTTTCAATGTAATTTCTTTAAAAGTATTAATAAATAAACTACCATCGCAAATATCCTCAAAAACCACTCACTGGAAGCATTTACTTAATCCCGATATATAACAGAGTAAGTTAGGCCTACCCCACTATGTAGCCTGTACCCGACTCATAATGGAATCAGGCGTGAAAATTCCTGGTGTGAGCATTTTTGGTGTATCGTAGCGGGAAATAACTTGAACTGGTAGCTAGACTATATTAATTTCAATGCCCCCTGACTATGAGCTTTATAGCAGTATTATTGCAGTTGTGGAGACGCGAGTATAATAATTGCCGCTACACGCGTCTCGTTTTCACAGCTGCAATAATACTGCTGATTTTTTATTTTTTATTTTTTGGAGAGAGATTGCTGATTGCCGCTGCGGCATTTTCAGCTTCACCGGGCTTTTTGGGGGCGGCGAGGAACGTAAAGGGTCCCTCAAGCCGTGTGAAACGAATCACCTTCAGAGGTTATCTAGAGGGAACGGCATCGCGCACAAGTGCGCGTCCCCGTGCCCTACTAGATTCTCCGAAGGGTTCGGATCGGATCGGTAATACTGCTGAGCTCGTGGTTACCCCCAGGCCATAATACGATATGGACGAAAAGAAAAGTACAACTATTTGAATTGTTTGGGTATTGTTGCCAACAGATGGCGCATTGCAGAAAATGTGTATTATTCTCTGAATCGCGCTATAGAAGTATTTATGTTTTTTAGATATTATCCAAGCGCAACAGTACATTAACAGTTTTTTTTTTATAGTACATGGTTAATGTTTGCTACCAGTAGATATACAAAGTATATTATAGTACATGGTTACTTTACTACTACAATGAGACCTAGGGTCTTTTCATTCTACTAGCGGCCTGTCCCTGCTTCGCACCGGTGAATTTTTTTTTATATAGCATAATATATATAAAAAATAAATAAATATCCTACTAATATTATAAACGCGAAAGTTTGTATGTATGGATGGATGTTTGTTACTCTTTCACGTAAAAACTACTAAATGGATTTTAATGAAACTTTCCTCATATACAGACCATGACTCAGACCAGCATATACGATTTTTTTTTTTTTTTACTGTAGTCTTCGCGAACGAAGTCGCAGGCAACAACCAGTAAGTAATACTTTTATGATTGACAATCATTTGACAATGCGAGCAACAGAGTTGACAGTTCAAAGTTGTAGCAGACTAAAATTAAGTCATTCAATAACTCATTAAATATTTGTAAACATAAGATTAAAATAATATTGTATTTATTTGATGATAAGCTGGAAATTTAGCCTCATTATTCTAAAACAGAATCCGTGAACAAGGTTTTTGTTCTTTTTTTTTAACCTGTCACAGACACGCTTTTGGTTTCAAAGATTTATTTAATGGAAAAGAAGAGACAACGGTTTATGAAATTGTTTCGGAAGCTTTCCCAAATTGGAGGCTACTAATAAACACCTGTCATTATTATTGTATTTCCTCTCGTTATTTGGAGAACTCAAATGAAATAAAAAAACGAATAAAAATCTTAACTTTAGTCTATTTGGTTGTACAGACGCCTGCACATCAACCCATCCAAAACTGTCAAATTTTCAACCATATCATTAGGGCATAAAGTTCAAAGTCTATTGAAGAAATTTGACAGTTTGTGGTAGGTTGATGTGCAGGCGTGTGTACCATTACGGAAACCTTCATTTTAGTAAAAGCTTGCTTAAAATTGCTTGATTGTGTTAAAAGATTATGTGTCTAAACACAAAATATTTCTTTAAGTAACGCAATATAGGTTCTTGCGCGTTTATGAGCGTGTGTGTGTGCGTGCGCGTGCGTACGTATACGTTGGTGCGTGCGTACATGTGTGTTAATTACCAAATTGCCATAAATATATTCGAATAATAAATCCAACTAGAGACACACATTTTAGTTTACATCTGAATTCAGGACACAGTTCGAAGGAGAAAGTTCCGGTACCGTAATAAATCTGGAAGCCAACGTGTGAGGCTTTCCAGTTGGCGACGTACGAAGAAAACGAACCGAGAACACTTGGAACACACGTTTAGAATAAAGAGCTTCAGGAGGCTATTGTATTGCCTTTAGGCTGCTTTTCCATAAGAACAAAATGAAATATGTTCAGAGTTACATCAAAAAAAAGTTATTTAAAAATAAACTAATATTAAAAAGTTTTTTTTTGTATACGCCTTAATTAAGATAACCCCAGTGTGCTGAGTTAGAGTTCCAGCTATGCAACGTTTTTGAGGTATAGTAATTAAGACTTCCAAGACCCAGAGGTCCCGAGTTCAATTCCCAGCAGTGTACATGGTTGTACCTGATTTGTTTTAAGTCCGCCTAGCTACCACAGTTTTATTTAAATGTCGCCATAACATTATTTTTAGTAGCATTGTTATTGTTACGTCAGTGTAAGTTAACATAAATAAAAAATCATTTATTATCAGACAAAGTAGTCCATAGATAGACATAGCCATGCAGTATCTCTAGTAATTTTAAATGGTTGATTGATGTTAAATATTAAGCAATACTAAACCCTTCATTACTGATTGTACATACAATAACATTAAAGTAAGTTTGGCATGTAAAAAAAATATGGGCCGTAAAAGGAATATAAAATGGGACGAACCGAGAATAAAATAATTTAAATTATATTTTGGGACGAAAGAATCATATTGATTGGGACGAACCAGGATTTTTTTATGTGGGACAAATCTCAGTGGGACAAACGAAGCATAAATCAGTATCTCAGTAGTTGAGGATTCCGGGTGAAGTGCACTCCCACTTTCGACCTTTCCATAACTTGACATCAGTTTGAGATAAGGGCTTATCCTCAAGGCTGACACTTGCTGGCGCTACCGTAATGACGATAATACGTAGTTTTAGTTATCAAAATATGCAACTACCGAATTACGAATATTGATGTTATCAATGTATTTGAGTGGCTCCCAAAGCATATAAATTGAGTAAATGTGTAAATAAAAAATAATGATAAATTAATAATAATAAATTGTGTTGTAATTTCAACAATTGTTAGCGACGCGCTATAAATATAATTTGTATTTTTTTTTGTTACCCTATTTGAGGGTAATTTGGTGTCACACCTCTAGCCGGCCAATGGGCCCGCCATTTTTTCTCCCGCACCAGTCTGCAGCCAAACGTACTCGGAGTGACACCATATTGCGCCTCGCCAATTTAAAACGTGCATTAGTTTAGTATTGCAGTATAATAAAACTGTATTTACCAACAACGGGCGTATCATTACCAGCATACCTGACCATCTACAACAATAGTGATTTTGGTGTTTTCGAAAATGATTATGATCGAGTCAAAAATATACAATCGTGTATTTGAGCTAGCATATTCAAGACAAAGACATGAATTAACCTACATCAACATTTCAGATTCGTTAGTCATATTATAGTTTTAAACTATTTGACGAAAGTTGGATATTTTTCTAATACTCTCTTCGTTTGTCACTCGGTGCCTAGTGCGAGTTTCATTCTGCATTCGATCACGTTAATGAAATCGAAAATCAGTATAACTTTAAAACGACGCCTCCTGGTAGAAAACGATTAAGGTTATCGTCGACTGCAGTCGAATTACGACCACTGGGCTATCATTAGTATAAATATTCGTCGATGTTCTTTGGTAACAGTGTAAATGCTTCCTTACATATAGTTTAAACGCTATTATGCAGCTAGTTAAAACTTGTTCAAGACAATCCGAAAACCAGCAGTTGTTCTTGAATAGTTCTCCTGTTGTCGGACGAGGACTGGAACAACAAATGTTTGGTGAGAACAATGGTGCTTTTATGCTTCTAATTTAAATGTTAAAATGCAGCACTCATTGCACAATTTTAAAAGAATATTATATAGGTAATTATTAATATTTTCTTGAGGAGCTTGATGGCGCAGTGGTTATCGCGCTCGGTCTGCGAGTGGCGAGGTTAAGCAACTTTCGCAGAGGCCGGTCAACTTATGGGTGACCAAAATTTATCATCTCGAGCTCCTTCGGAAGGCACGTAAAGCCGTTGGTCCCGGCTGCATTAGCAGTCGTTAACAACCACAAATCCGCACTGGGCCCGCGTGGTGGTTTAAGGCCCGTTCTCCCTACCCATCCATAGGGAAGGCTCGTGCCCCAGCAGTGGGGTCATATAATGAGCTGTTGATAGATGATGATTATGGAATTCCTTATAGCAACGTAAGTGTCGGTAACACATCAGTCGGAAGTTTTCGCTACCTGCCGCCGATGCGGGGTTGGTAAGAACTTTTCCAATTAACGCTTTTTATAAGAACTGAAGCAGAACTGTTCACAATTCGTCTTGATTAGACCAGAATGGAGTAATTACGTATTGGGTATATATATTGTTTCGTTTTTTAGTTGGAAAGTTAAGAGACATTTTAATTATAACGCTTCTTTTATTGTAGCTGATTGGACTTTTTGGTATAGATGGAAATTGTTATGCCTACCTGATGTTAAGTAAAAGCAAAGTACCGATGTGAGGATGCTGTGGAGCAGGATTGTGCCTCACTAGCCTCCTGGTCCTCACCTTGCCTGTAGTGCAAACAATTAAAAAAAAAAACAAAATTCAAAATCATTTATTCAATTCTTCACAAACCTTGTCCTGACAATAACAAACACAAAAAAAAAGAATTATCCAATTTTGTGCAGTCTATATCGGAAGTTATGCGCGTACATTTCAGTGGTTCATTTTTATTTATATATAGAAGACAGATACAATGACTCGTCAAAGTGACCACATCCTGCCTGATGGTGAGCAGCCGATGCAGTCCAAGATAATGAGAGCGCTCCTCACCGTGGAACAAGCACGGTAACAAGCGCACCCATTCATGACGGCATGCATAAATGCCGTTTAACGCCCCGCTTAAAAGACCCGGGACTACAGGAACTGGGGAACACATGCGCCGGCAAAGAATTCCAAAGCTGAATGGTCTTACATGAACGACTTGCCAAGATCCGTGTCCGTGCAAGGGGTCTATCTGCCGCACTGATAGACGTCAATTATTATTAATGATTACTAGGCACCTACTATTGTTCCGTTAAAAATGTGCTTATAACGTCACTGTTAGATACTATTTTACAATAGACAATTTTAGTTGCTAGGTATCATCATCAGCTCATAAATGTCCCCACTGCTGGGGCACGAGCCTTCCTTATGGATGGATAGGGAGAAGATGATAAATTTTTGGTCACCCATCCGATGACCGGCCTTTGCGAAAGTTGCTTAACCTCAGCAGACCGGGCGTGTTAACCACTGCGCCATCGAGCTCCTCTAAGCTAAGCAATCATCTATACATAAGTATAATAAAGTTAAAGAGGGTCGAAAGTATGTTCATGGGTGGGGAATACTTAGAATCGATAACAACACGTTCCAACAGTTTTTAGAATTTTTGTCTGTTTGACTGTTTATCTGTTTATTTGACCGCGCATCACGTGAAAATGGCTGAACGGATTTGTATGAAACTTTGCACATAGACAGACCATGACCCGGACTAAGATACAGGATTCTTTTTATCCCGGTAACAGGTTCCTGTGGGATAGTGTAGTCTTCGCGAACGAAGTCGCGGGCGACAACTGGTTAATAATCATTGACGTCTATGAGTGCGGCAGTTAGTGTGCGTTGCTCGAGCGCGGTATGATATTAAGCTTACTTTCTGAATCTCATTTTTGCTTCGTTTAAGTCTTTAATCGCCGTGGTGGTCACCGGTGACCAACAAACAATAAATTTTCTATTGTGTCTGGTTTTGCGGCAGTCAACGTGTTAAAGGGTCTCATTTAAATTTAATAAAGGGTACACTTGATTATAAATCGTTATGTTATAGAATGTTACATTAAGATAGTTGAGTATATAGAAAGGAATGAAAGGAAATGTGGAATGACCTACCACCCAGTATTCGGGAGTCCACGTCGATTTTATCGTTTAAGAAGCGCGTAAAGGATTACTATCTTTCCACTTGAGTAAGTCATCGTTATTGTATATTGTATGTTTAATTTTTGCCGTAACTGTTTGTTTAACCTTAAACACTCTTTTTGTTTTGTGCACACATTTTCTACTTTTCTTTGTGTCTTCTCCATCTACGGGCCTGCTGGAAGAAATTTCAATCTGAAATAAGCACAGCCCTTGTACGAGTACTTGTTTATTCTTACTATGTTCTCCCTTCTATTTGTTTGTGTGTACATAAATTATAAATAATAATAATAATAATGAAAGAAAGACAAAAAAAATACATAATTAGATTAGAGCTCATTTTTATTAAACGATGTAGGTTTGAAAAACAATTAGCTTTGAAGTTTGTATGACAAAATAGGTATCATCGTCGTCATCGGTCATCACCAGCCTATACTAGTTTACTGCTAGACAAAAAGCCTTTACACGCACGCCACTGGTCACGAAGAGTATCTTTTTGAAAATTGAAATACTTATATCAAAGCACTTATGTGATCAATTCAAATTGGTATAGATCGTGAATTAACAGTGTTCCACAGATAATTACATATATCGTGTTGCGTTGAACCGTCCAGGCATTGTTCCCCGGACTAATTGGAAATATCTTGAGTGTGTTGCGCTCGTTAAATAGACTTTGCGGTGGTGGCGGATGAGATGGGTCGTTACGTTGCCTGTCAAATTCAAAGTAGAATTCAAACTCAAAATCAAAATCATAAACTCGAGTAAATATGCATTACTTATATGCATTATATTGGCAGACATGATTCACATGTCACGCTTTGTAAGAGCATTGCAATTTAACAGAGCTATTAGGTACAACTGCCCGATCCGATCCGAACCCTTCGGAGAATCTAGTAGGGCACGGGGACGCGCACTAGTGCGCGATGGCGTTCCCTCTAGATAACCTCCGATGGTGATTCGTTTCACACGGCTTGAGGGACCCTTTACGTTCCTCGCCGCCCCCAAAAAAGCCCGGTGAAGCTGAAAATGCGGTAGAGGCAATCAGCAATCTCTCTCTCAAAAAAAAAAAGGTACAAATGGATAGAACAAAATTAAATAATTAAGTCACATAATTAGGTATATTTAGGTATAGCCATGCTTTGTAGCAGTGGGACATAATTATCGTTAAAAAAATATTAAGATAACAGCTGATCGAATTGCTTTAAAATAAAAATCAAGTTAACACTACAAACGACGGGTATGACTTCTTGGCGGCAAAGTGAAGAACCATGTCTGCGGTTTTGTTTAATTCTCAAAAATTTGTGTTATGTCGAATATTAATGTGAAATAATGGTGGATTATTAACCGTTAAGTGTTCGTGAGTGCGCATGAGTGTTGGCAAATGAAACAAAACAGTGCAACTTCACTTTTCAATTTCTCTCAAGAAGTTCGCCCAAGGAATTAGTAAAGCCCCCACAGCTTTACTGAGATACTCGAGGGGTATATCATTTCTCACTTCTCATTTCTATTATCATTCATCATCATCATACTGAAAGGAAATATTGTATATTTATGTATTGTAAGAAAAAATACTTTAACACTGGCTAAATGTGCTAATCGCATAAAGCCATCAACTAAAGAAATAAAAAACGACGGGTATTGGTTTAACCACCACGCTTGCGCCAAATACAGGTTGGTGATCGTAAACCTTTAGCTATGCATCAAATAATCCGAACAAACACTTGCCACGGACCAAGCGCTATGCCACTCCACCAACGAAGCGTCTATTATTCTAAAAACAAAATTTTAATACCTTGTACAAGGTTTCGCTAACAAAATGTAATAACTGATTATTGTACCTACATGCAAATAGATATATTTATTCTATTCTATTCTTACCAAAAGTGACAAGTTGACAGCGCCTTCACAAACCCAACCCGATCTGAACCCATCGTAGAATCTAGTAGGAAACGGGGACACACTGTCTAGTGCGTGATGCCATTCCCACTAGAAAACTTCTGGCGGTGTTTCGTTGCACACTGTTTCGTGAAAACTCACACCCCTTGAAGTTTCTCGCCGCCCCCAGAAAAGTCTGGTGACGCTAAAAACGTCGTGTGACGCAAGCGCAGCAAACTCTCTCCAAAAAGCAAAGCCTTTAACACTTCGATCAATAATTGTACTACATTCCCGATGAGCGGTAAAAACGGTACGCGACTTTGGTGCTACGGAGTCACAATGTCGTTTTTGGCGATTTGGAACCTTAATTTAATCTATGATAAGGTTAAGGTTCACAGTAAGTTGAAGTTGTTGATGCTATCCAATGTTTCAGATCTTGTTATTCAAAGTTTAAATGTATGTCACCGTTTTTTTTAACAGTCTTCAACCTGCAGGTGGGTTGATCAGACCATGAAACTGAACAAACCATGCTCGGTCAATAGATGCTTTGTATGGGAAAGTTAGAAATAAATCTCGTTTTTTGAACTATGTGTAATGGGGAAAGTTGTTCAGTTTCATGGTCTGATCAACCCACCTGCAGGTTTAAGACGGTTAAAAAAGAACGGCGATGAGCAAACAGGACCACTGTCGAGGTGCATTTTTGTTCCGGATCTTTTAACTAGTTAAGTTATTGATCGAAGCCTTTACAGAAGGCAGTGCGTAGCCACCAATAAAAAAAAAGATAAAATTATCTTACTGTCAATAGTCGTGTACACGTACGCGTACGTGCGCTTCCACATTAGCCATAATAACCCATTGTGACTGGGATGTATTGACACAATTGCTATCTACCTACTTGTTTGTCAATCCGTATTTGTACTCTCTATCAGTCGTAAAGCGGCTACGCACAGAATCCCACCAGTCCTAACTCCCAGTTCAACACAAATGTTTTTTTATTCTTTACAAACATTTATTGTATGCGTCATTTGATATTCGTCTCAAATACGTGACAGATAAAGTGATATTCTCTTTAAAGCTTTTGACGTACAACATATAAACGACAGTTTAGCGATAGACATTTGTTGGGTGGTTCAAAATGGTTTACGCAATTACTGTTGGAGACAGTGACACGAAAAATGCGAAAAAGTGTAGTGTTTGGAAGGAGGTGGTCTTATCATTTATTGGTGAGTAGGTTTTATGCAATATGTAAAAAAAACCCTGTCCGATTCGTAAAGGTGTTATTAGGTATCGTGATTCAGTTATATTTACGTATTTTTTAAATAAATAAGTGAAAAAATGTACACTGGTAAAAATCTTGTTAAATGACAAAACATGTATGTTTACATGGCAATACTTTTGTCGGCACTTCTCGGTAGGGTAGGTAACCTTTGGCGCCGCCGCCATTGATGGAAAGTGTGGTCACATTTATAAAATTAGCTAGATTTTGGGGTAATTTGAGCAATTACGGTACATAAAACTTGCGTTTTAAATTACGATAACTCTTTTAATTTCGTGAACAATATTTTTTTATTATTTTTTTGTTATTGTTATTTGTATACATATGTGCCTTTGCGATCGAACAAGTTTTTTTTATATATTGTATATGTACTTTGAGAAATGTCATCAACATCATCATCATCATCAGCCCTAGTCCACTGCTGGACATAGGCCTCTTCAAGTGCATGCCACTGAGCACGATCCGCGGCTACTCTCACCTAGCTCTTGCTAGCCTCCTTACGGAGATCGTCGCTCCACCTAGTCTGAGGGCGTCCTACACTACGTTAGCCGATACGCGGTCTCCACTCAAGAATTCGTTTATCCCAATGGTTATCTGTTCTGCGACTAATATGGCCGGCCCACTACCACTTTAGCTTGCTAATCCGGTGGGCTATGTCAGTTGATAAATGTAATGATAACAAAAGAAGTTTGATTGCGCGCTGTCTTTTTCTCTCTTCGTTATGGTTAAACAAACTCCTTCAAAATATTTTTGTGGGAAACGCTACAAGAACTGGCAGTAAAGAAAATAAAATAGAATTAGTGTGAATGCTTTTTAGTAGCTACCTACTGGGTTCTTAATTGTTTAATTAATAAGTGATGAATAATCTTTGTAGGCACCCCTTTTTAACCAACTTCAAAAAAAGCAGGAGGTTCGTCGAATTATTTTGTTTATGTAGGTATAACCCCCATTACTCGAAGACGCTTGGACCGATTTGGATTTTTTTTTTAATAAGCATATTGCGCGCACTTAGTTTGAGATTTGGCATTGTTAAAATTCAAGGCAAGGTAAGGAGTGCAAAAAATTAAAATAAAATCTGTATTATTTTCCAGTTCAGAATCCAGCCCACATTTTTTTTATATACCGGCCATCTTTTAAAAATGTCATCAGATGGCCATATACGGATGTTTATAGGTTGATGATGACGATGGTGGTGGTGACGATAATGAATTAAAAAAATAGATTTACAAAAGTTTTGGGAAAAAAAATCTGCAAACGGTATTCGAATCTGCACCCTCTGGGCCCTGACATAAAAAAGTATTTTTTTTTAGGAAATTTTATTTAAACTCACGTTTGTAAAATAATGCGTGATAGCCTATACCATGGTCTAATAATAATAATAGTCCATCATCATCATCTTCATCAGCATCTCAGCCAAAAGACGTCCACTGCTGGATCTTCAGCAAATCGTCTGTCCACCTATTGAGGGCTATGCTCGGGGTTTCTCTTCGTGATCGATTCAGAAATGAGGAGATCCGCAGAAGAACAAAGGTTACCGACATAGTCCGAAGAGTTGCTAAGCTCAAGTGGCAGTGGGCAGGGCACATCGCTCGCAGGACTGATGGCCGCTGGGGCGGAACAGTCCTTGAGTGGCGACCGCGTACCGAAAGCGCAGTGTGGGCAGACCTCCAACAAGGTGAACCGACGATCTGGTAATAGTCCATACCTATACCAAATTACCTAAAGCTGAAAATGTACTGTTACAAATAAAACTAACCTAATTTAGCTTATTGCTTGCTGTTAGTGAAACAACACGAAAAAACCATTACAATTTAATAGATGTCGTGGCTGGCACTTCATTTATTTGTTATACCTATCCATTTAATTTTTAGGGTTAAATGTAACGTAATAGATAAATCAAAGCCATTATAAAATCCTTTTTTTTTACTGTCAAGGCCATTTTTACTAAAAACTACTTGGAATAAAATTTATAAATTATTATAATAGGTACTTATTTTTATTATATTTCATTTTCATAAGAACAATGTTAGGATAGATTAAGGGTCGTTACCCATCAATTGTATTGGTGCTTCCCATCAGGTGACCCGCCTGCTCGTTTACCTCCTTCTAATATAATATAACTAGCTGACCCAAATTAAAGCCTTTAATAAAGAAATAAAAATAGGGGTTGATCGTAGAGGGGTGAAAATTTAGGCTTGTATGTATTTGTGCATGCTGTATCATAAAAAAAATGAAAACAAAAAATTTTGTTTAAAAAAAATAAAAAAAAATTTAGGGGTGGACCTTAGCATTTAGGGGGTTGAAAAATAGATGTTGTCCGATTCTCCACCCTAGCCGATATGCACGCTAAGATTCACGAAAATCGGTCGAGCCGTTTCAGAGGAGTTCAATAACGTACACCGTGACACGAGAATTTTATATATTAGAGATATATTGTTTTCTAAAGTTTACGCGAACACTACACATTGAAATGAAACAACTTTTACACTTTTTACTTTTTTATTTTTACAATTTTTATGAGGCTGTCAAAAAAGGAGGAAATTAAAAAACATCCTAATTTTAATAGAGAAGATGGTTGGAACCTACCACCAGCCTGGGATCCCACCATACAGAATATTAAATCCCAGCTTCAACACCATACTGCCAGACCAAAAGATACTGTGTACTCTTTCTGCGTAAAACGAAACGCACCTGATTAAATTTAAATATGTACAAGCTACTAACTAATTATGAGATGACCAACACTTCAGTCTCCCTGTGACCACGGACCCTGCAAAGGGTTTGAAACGTCAGGATAAACATTAATTAAAACTAATGTGTAAAATAAACGCGAGTAGATCCGTAAAAGTTGTTTCATTTCAATAATATAATATATAAATATATGACTCGATTTCAATGATGGAGGCCTTCGCCCAGCGGTGGGACAGTTATCGGCTATTTACTTCTTCTCTTCTTCATCAATGTTAGTAGGTACCATCGTTGTGTTCCGGCAGCTAGAGATAAGATAGTCAGTGCCTCAGTAGTTGAGGATTCTGGGTGAAGTGCGCTTCCATTTTCGGTCTTATTATTACACGACATCGATTGATATTAAGGCACTTTGCTTACCTTAAGCTAATACTCGTTTCTTTGTCGCACTTCCAAGAGATAGAATACTCTACCAGCACACGTTTTCCCTCCTTCCTATGACATGGGGTCTTTCAAACGAGGCATGAAGAGAAACCTCGTGGGCCGGCAGGGAGACGGTGACTGATGCTGCGTTGTTTTCGCGCTGCACCAGTTGTCCTTGCGTCTGGACTCCATTTCCACTTAACATCAGGTGGAATGGAGTCATTTGCCGAGCTAGGTATAGAAAAAGTTATTTTAAATAAAAATAAACCATTTTCTCCAACAACTTTTCAAAGAAATTTGGTGACTCGTTTCTTTGTCGCACCTCCAAAAGATGGAATAGTCTACCAGCACATGTTTCCCTCTTTCCTATGATATGGGGTCCTTCAAACGAGGCGTGAAGAAGCACCTTGTGGGCCGGCAGAGTGAAGTTGACTGATGCTGCGTTGTTTTCACGCTGCACCAGTAGTCTTCGCGTTTGGACTCCGTTTCCACTTAACATCAGGTGGTGTGGAGTGCTAAGTATAAAAATAAAAAAAATAAAAAAAACTTTTCCACTAACTTTTCTAGTGGTTGGTGACTCGACTCTCACAAGCTACTAGAAAAAATCAACAATAATTCTGGTGACCTTGGTAGCGCAGCGGTTAGAGTATTGAACCGGTTATACAAAGGTCGTGGGCTCGATTCGCACTAGAGCTTTCTGAGGCTAGTTGATTTTTTTTAGTAAAAAAAAAAGAATTTACCTTGAAATTAAATAAATACAATTACTTTATTTATTTTATAACTATTGAGCTCGTACGTAACGTTCATATATAAATTCTATTAGTAGCTATACTAATTATAGTTTGTATGGGTTGTATGTTCTTTGGATGAACCATCGCCATTGGCAAACCATAATAAGCCTTTGTTTATATTTTGCTACCATATAAATCAGTGAAACAAATTGTATTTTTGTTAATAATGTTATCATCATAAAAGTAAAATAAATAGCCTATGCGATCACACTATCACACTATCTATCCCAAAGGCCTCCATCATTGAAATCAAGTCATCACTACAATTGACAGATTGATTTAATCACCATGCTTGCCAAATGCGGGTTGGTGATCACAAACCCGGGCTATGTATCGAACAATCCGAACACACAGTTTGCCCGACCTGGGAATTGAACCCAGGACCTTCGGTTATCAGACGGAGCGCTTCGCCTCTACGCCACCGAGGCTATCATCATATCATTTATAAAACCTCTTGCAGTGAGTAAAATGTCAATTCATTCAGCTCTATATAAGCTAGGTAGCATAAATAAATTCTAAACATCATTAATTTCGAATCTGTTGTGGCATAATGGCGGATCAAAGTTATATTTGCGGCTTGGAGTGAGCGAGGCTAGCACCCCCAAAGTTTGTCACTTAAACTTCAACCGCCTCGGTGGTCTAGCGGTTGAATCCTTGATCAGAATTAGAGTTCCCATAATCTACATATTCCCAGCGGATGGTAAATTGTTGTACTTGGTTTGGTTAGGTAGATGGGAACTGGATTTTTAGTTATTGTGATCATTAACCAACATTTTATGACCGCCTCTGAGACTAGTGGTTAAATCACCGGTCTCAGACCCAGAGGTCTCGGGTTCTATTTCCAGCGGAGCGAACATGCTTGTACTCGGTTTGGTTGGTGGTGGGGCTTGTTTGTCCGCCTGGCGGAAGACGCTAAACATGACATCCATTCTCTTGATTGGACTAATTGAGAGATGATATCCGGAGATCAATGTGGTCAATTACAGTTCGATATAACCAAGTGACCGTGAGAGGAGCTCTATGCTCGGTCGGCGATCGCGAAAGCTAAGCAACCTTCGCAATCGTCATCGGATGGCTGACCAAAAATATATTAAAGACGTTAAAAAGTCGTTAACAACCACAGTAGTAGTTTATGGCTGGCTCTTCATTTGGTGTTTCCATCCATCGATAGGAAATGGGGCTCAAGCTCCAGCAGTTGAGGGGGAGATATAAAAAAGCTGATGATAATGATGTTGAAGTGACCGTGAAGTGTAAGCCTTGTATATGTAGAGTAGATAGCAGTATACCTATCCATGGGTGTTTCATATATCAATGCATGATCACAAACCCGGGCATTATGGATCGAAAAATCTGAATTATTATCAGGTAATCAGGTATCGGGCCGAGTGTTCTGCCACTCGGCCATCGGGGCTATATAGACTTTTTATTACTTTAAAATAAATACTCGAACTGTGGTTTTACTATAAATGTATAAAGTCGATCACCTGCTGAGATATTTATATTTTCTAGTCACAATAAAGATTGTAATCCAATTCATTCGGGCTCAATTCAGTCAGACAAAACAACATCTTGTAGTAAAATCTGACAGACTGTAATATTGTTGTTTAATTACTTATTATTTATTTGCAAGATATTAAAGTCAATAAAATAGATTTCTACTAAATGATATCCTGTTCATTATCTGAACAATTTCCCTTCCAATAAACGTCAACCCTTCCTTGTATATAGCAACTTTAACCCGAAATGCTGCATTCATAAAATTATTACTTTATAGATATTAACTATGTTTATTGCTTTGACAATCAAAGACGCATAAACCACAAAATAAAGAGACCCACAGAAGGAAAGCTTCACACATACCGCGCTCAAGCAACGCACACAAAGATCCTACCTCGATCGATCCCTCTCACGGACACCTAAAATAATAATCATCAGCTTATTTTTTTATGTCCCCACTGCTGGGGCACGAGCCTTCCCTATAGATGGATAGGGAGAACGGGCCGTAGACCACCACGCGGGCCCAGTGCGGATTGGTGGTTGTTAACGACTGCTAATGCAGCCGGGACCAACAGTTTTACGTGCCTTCCAGAGCACGAGGAGTACAAGATGATAAATTTGTGGTCACCCATCAGATGACCGGCCTTTGCGAAAGTTGCTGAACCTCAGCACTCGCAGACCGGGCGCGTTATCCACTGCGCCATCGAGCTCCTCCTTTTTTTCCAGTTAAATCTATCTAAATATAGTAAAAATTTATCTTGTAACTACATATACAATATTGTATTGTGAGTGCAAAAATTTGTTGTTTAATTTCAACACCCGCAGAGCGGGAGCGTTGAACACTGCGCAGTCGAACTCCTCCTAAAATAAACCAAAATAACTCAAACACATTTATAAGGCTGAACCTTGCGCCTAGTGGCCGAGTGGCAATGCGCTCGGCCCGATACCCGAAGGTCCCGGGTTCTATTCCCAGGTCGGGCAAAGTGTGTTTTTTTTTTTTAAAACTTAGCACGGCAAATGACTCCACATCACCTGATGTTAAGTGGAAATGGAGTCCAGACGCGAAAACAACTGGTGCAGCGTGAAAACAACGCACCAGTTTGTTTCGGCTTTTTCGAAGCATAGCCCGGGTTTGTGATCACCAACCCGCATTAGGCAAGCGTGGTGATTAAGCCATTACCCATTAATTATAGTGATGACTTGATTTCAATGATGGAGGTCTTTGCCCAGCAGTGGGACAGTTATAGGCTATTCACTTACTTACCTACTCGTTTCAGCCAGCCTCCCCTTCTTCACCTACGGTCTGGGGACGACAGAGTTGTACGCATCACATTCCGGCCACTACATCAGCACTCAAGAACCTATACCATGGAACGCAACGGCGCTGATCGTGGCAGCTGCTGTCACAGCCCCAATATACTGTTACGTGGTAGACAAATATGGCAGAAAAGTGGGGATTTTTATAGTTAGCCTTACGCAAGGGGTGAGTTTTAAGGTTTAATTATGAATTAACCCATGCTGGTCTGGGACGTGAGTGAATGTATCAGCTACTTAACTCCCCGTGCATTTCGTAAGAGCCGACTAAGGGACAAGGGTTCCAAGACGCTCGCACATCAGGCGATCGGCTAGCAACCTATCACTGCTGTTAATATTCCACCTCGGAACCCTACTTTGTTTATGCTAAATATGGCGTCGGCTCACTAATAGCGAGTATGTTCAATATTGGTGATTTTTCAGCATTAGTCAAACGGTCAGACTTATTAACTCACAGAAAAATAATAATTCCATTAATACATTTGTAGTTTTTGTAGCGGTTTATTCCAGTCACTTTTATATAGTCACCGTATTAATTATTAAAACTAAAGAAACCTTATTCTGTTTGTTAGCTTGCAAATCGCTTGGTATTATTCATGAATAGTTTATTTGGTATTCATATTATGCCTACATCAAAGTGGGTCTGGTAAATATAAAACGAAGTTAAATATTCCAACTGCGTTATTGCGTGCAAAGGTTGATACTGACAGATTACTGGGCGAAGGTATCGTTTAAGGGTCTGTCTGTCTGTCTGTCATTATTTTGATGAAGGCCAATTTTCTTGCAATTTTGTTCTTTATAGTCGGGTATAGTTCGGAAGAGCGCAAGTAGTGGTAAATACCGCCTTCTTTAAAATGAGTTAAGCAAAACAGCGTAAGTATCTTTATAAAGAAAATTACGTATTACGAAAATTTATGGTATATTAGTTAGAAAGCAGGTCTGTATTCAATTGTTGCTTAGCTGCTTATTCCTATGTTTAATGATTATAGGAAAAAACCGGCCAAGTGCAAGTCGGACTCGCGCAAGAAGGTTTCCTTACCATTATCTATAAAAACGGCAAAAAAATCATGTCTGTTGTATGGGAGCCCCCTTAAATATTTATTTTATTCTGTTTTTTTAGTATTTTTTGTTATAGCGGCAACAGAAGTACATCATCTGTGAAAATTTCAATTGTCTAACTATTCACGGTTCATGAGATACAGCCTGGTGACAGACGGACAGACGGACAGACGGACGGATGGACAGACAACGGAGTCTTAGCAATAGTTTTACCCTTTGGGTATGGAACCCTAAGAATGTCGATCACTGAATCCGGTCGAACACTGGGGCCGCTACCCTATTCCCCGAATGCTACTTACGCGCTTTTGATATATCGACGACGATAAAATTTTGAACTTTCAATCATGCGTAAATGAGTGAATGATCTTTATATCAAGATCTCTTTTCGCTGAATCTGACTGTGCTGACAACAGTGTTTATTTCAAACTAAAGATTACCATCAACTTCTTAAAACTTTATAACTAAAGAATATTAAATATTTAACAAGAAGATAGCTAGACTTTATCGGTTAATATTTTCTTCAAACGGTTTTATAACAAAATTTATGTGAATTGAGACTTCTGACAGTCGATTTCAATTCGCATGAGCTTCTTTGAATAACGACTCTTTGAAAATATTTAGTAATCATTAAAAATAGAGCCTTATTTCGAGATTAATAAAATGTATTTTCTTATATCTAAAGATTACATGGCAAAAAGTTATGAAATATATAATTTTAAATAATAATCGGGACATATATATTACAAGATGTCTTTTTGTGCAATTTCGTATGCTGTCCGCGTCTTTTATAATTAAGTAATATACTCACCGATTATTTTATTGTTATTGGTTATGGCAGAATAACGGTGGCTGCGGGTCCCCTGCAGCCACTGAGTCTTAGACCTTATTGTCTTAAAGTCAAGTTATGTTGGTCAATGTGTGCTGTAATTTTTTTCATTAAATGTTTGAGGCAAAAAACAATTTTTTTTTAAGAGATGGGCGGATTAACCGCCTCTGTGCTCTAGTGGTTAAGACTACAGGTCCCAGGTTCGATTCGTATGTCGGACCAATTCTGGGCAAAGATTACCACAAAATGGATCCCAACAAACAGACGACGACCTCGACGTGAAAGGCCTCGACGGATAATTATGGTGGGATGAGTTGAAGAAATGGCCCGAACTAGCTCAAGATACAGTTAGGTGGAAGGAAGGAAGGGAGGCCCCTGCTCTCAGTGGGAAGTAAAAGATAATAATAGTAATAATTAATTAACTAATCTTTTGTTCTCAGGCGTCTTGCATTCCGCTATTCTTGCCTCCAAACGAAACGAACACTATAATCCTACATGCAATAGCTGGAATCTCAGCAGGAGGCATATTCACAGTACTCCCAATATACATTTGTGAAATAAACTCCATAACAAATAGAGGTTTCTCTCTGTCATTGATGATGGTGATGACGACGTTGGGGTATATGATGAAGCTGGTGATGGATCTGGAGGTGATGATGTACTTGACGACAGCGTTGGTGGTGATACAGCTGCTGTCGATGTTGTGTTTATTGGAGTCACCGAGCTATTTGGTGATGGTTGGGGAAATTGAGGTGATTTTTTCTGTTAATATTATTTTAGAAATGAAACAACTTTTACGGGTCTATAGTCTGTCGGTCTGTCGTATAGGTATAAAGTTGAATCCTACTTAGTAGTTATTAAAGTAGTAAGTAATTATAGAATTACTGTAATCTGTAGTTATGTTATTAGTATGCTATGCTATAGTAGACGTAGATCTATACGTAATATTGACATAAAAACATAATTTATCATCATAAAACGATTTCGCAATAAAAACATAATATCTTATTTACAGATGGCAAGCAGAAAAATATCGAGTCTGAAGTGCGTCGCTGATGGCAATCCAAATTTGACAAAAGAACTGGAGGGGCTCAAAGATGAGAGCATCAGAGCGAAATCGCATGGCAAACTTACATTGATTAATATTTGTAAGTATTTACCCAAAAGAGAATTATATTATTTGATTTTTCTTTGATAATTAATATAAAGACGAATTCGTCAAATCGAAACCTTTGTGGTTGTGTGCTTTTTCTTTCGTTAAACGCGGCTAAAAGAGATTATTCAGATTAAGAAAAGTTTAAAGGTCTAAAGAAATCTAAAACTTTATTAGAAAGAAACATTGTCAAAGATTTTCTGTTACAAGTAACAAAAAATAAAAAAATCTTATAATTTTTTGTGAAGTATCAAGTCATTACCCATCGATTGTAGTGAAATGTGAAGTGAAATGGTAGTACCATACACTAAATAAATGCTAAGGGATGCTGAAAGGTAGAGACCTAAAATAACCAAACCTTTGTGGCGGCGTCACCTACCGCATACGCCGCACATTATTTGACACGAAGCAAACACCTTCTCAACCGCGTCAACAGATGGCGCCACAAACGCATACCAACGACGTCGCCATACTACGTCGATAAAATAGTATGGGAAGCCTGCATCGCGGTAGCGAAGTTTCACTATCTCCTTCGCTATATACAGGGTGTAATCGTTAAGTGTGCACAGGCGATTATTCCTAAACTATGAGAGATATCAAAAAACTTAAAACTGATAACGAAAGTACGTTATCTAATGAGTAAAATGGCATCAATAACTTTCTAAAAATCAAACGAGAAGTATCCGAAATTTTGACATTAAACATCCCATACATTTAGTATGAGATTAGTAGAAAGGTTTTAGTTCCGTTTACGTTCCTCCCAAACAAGCCCGGACTCTCAAAAAAAAAAAAACATCCGTTGGACCTCGGTGCCCAAGCTATTATACCACCCAGCTCGGAAGAAGATCTTCCCTTTGGCCTTCCTTAAGGTGGCGCACCCCTACCATTATCATCCTACACCCGACGAGTGAAGAACGTACACTAAATTTACTGCATCAACCAAATTGCCCAAAAAAAAAAAGAATTACGTTAAAGCTTACACAAGCAAGTTAAGATCTAGGTCAATATAAAAACTGCACAATGTTAGGTATATGCCTAGCCCTAGCCCTTACAGTAGTGATGACTTGATTTCACTGATAGAGGCCAGCAGTAGGACAGTCATAGGCTTCTTTACCTTTTATGGGCCTGCTGGTAGAAATTTCATTATGGAACAAGCAGTGCCCTCGTACTTGTCTATTCTTACTGTTGTCCCTTTTATTTGTTTGTGTGTGTGTACTACATAAATTTAATAAATTATTAAAAGAGGACAATGATACTGACATTGTTGTTATGCACTAGACTTATGAAAAAATCCAAATTCTAAATCATTATTTTAATTAGCCTACAAATAGCTCTCATGAATGTCACTATTACACGGCTCGTGAGTCTACACCTTGTACTGAGAAGAACCGGCAAGGAACTCAGCAAGATGGTGTTAGCTAATCAAGTGCACTTTAAACAGGCCCTACCATCAAACACACCAAAGTACTTTTTGAGGATGCGCCCTGTAGATACTTCCTTTTTTTTGAGAGAGTTTACTGATTGCCTCGGACGGTATTTTCAACTTCACCGAGCTTATTTGGGGGCGGCGAGAAACTTAAGGGGTTCATCAGCCGTATGAAACGAAGCACCTTCGGAGGATGTCTAGAGGAAACGGCATCACGCACTAGTGCGTGTCCTCGTGCCGATTAGATTAGATTTTCCGAGGGGTTCAGATCGGATCGGTACTTTCTAGTCCTAGGTATCAACCTCGTCCTCCTTACAGTTGGACTTGCAGATCTGCCAATGGCGTTTTCTATAAACGCCTACAGCTCGTAGGATGTTGCCGCGAGAATCGCGAATTAAAAATTCTTACTCTACAATTGGAATGCTCGCACAATGTGGGGTTCCTTGGGGCACCTTCGTACAACATGGAGTCCTCATAATGAGGTTTGATAAAACAACTTGTGGATCGGACAATTGAGGACGGCAAGTGAGGCACAATCCTGCTCCATACTTCATCAGGACTCCGCTTTTTCAGGTGAAACAGAGATAGAGGCCTATTCAATTTTATAAGAAAAAGGATCGAAGCTGTTTACTTTTCAAGTTATTATTATAATGTTAGGCTACAAGACTCTAATATTCGGTCTCGAGCCATTCCAGTGGCAGAGAAGAAATGGTACTGTATTTAGGGCTTCTAGCTCTTACTTTGACTTTTCTTTGTAGCTGGGCGTTGGAAAGTACATACATACATACATACATACATATAATCACGCCTCTTTCCCGTAGGGGTGGCAGAGACCACTTCTTTCCACTTGCCGATCCTTACATACTTGTTTCGCTTCGTCCACTTTCATTATTCCCTTCATACATACTCTTCGGTTTAGGGTACTCTTGACCTGGCCTTTTTTCAAGACGTCCCTGATTTGGTCTCGAAACTTCCGCCTAGGTCTACCCCTACCAACACTGTCATTCACACTCGCCTTATTATACACTTTTTTCGTCAATCGTTCATCCTCATCCATTCGAAAGTAAGTCCTGCATAACCCAAGGTGTCGCCTGGCCTTGGCATTTGGGTAAAACACCAGTATTTTGTCGTAACAAAAAAGGCTGTATGACTCGTGAACAACTTTGAATATTAATTTATTTGCAACCGCTATTAATTACTCTGGGGACCTGAAATGAACTTTGAACCTTTACTTTAATGTGACATTCATGAGTTTTCTGAGTACATCTTATGAATATGTAGATGGGGCTCAATTAAAGCATACTCCCCTTTAAATGTGCGGGGATTAACGGCTCTTTTTATTAACACGATATGTTGATAGTCATTTGTTGTTTTTCAAGCTCAGGGGTCTACTATTACAAATAGAAAGTAAGCTTCATACAAACACGGAATCTCGCATCAACTGCACTCGGACTGTTCCGAGCTGTTCCGAGATTCGTGAATGAGAGGGTCTATGTCTGCGTTGCTAAAGAGCGGTATGTATTAACAGCTTGACTGCCCGTAAAATAAGAGGACTTCTTTTCTTGCTATTTAGCTTTAAATATTTATGAATAAAATACTAGCGGCCCGTCCCGGCTTCGCGCGGGTGGACATATAGCCTATGTTACTCAGCGCTAATGTAGCATTCTAATGGTGAAAGAATTTTTTAAATCGGTCCAGTAGTTTTTGAGTTTATTCGTTACACAGCTTTTCTCTTTAGAATATTAGTATAGAAAAAACCGAATATAGTTATTTGGGTGTTATTTAAACGGTTAGCAAAGTATTCGTATTTTTCATGCTTATATTTTTAAAGGCCTTTCTAATAAACTTTAGCCCATAAAATATGAACCCAGAAACGCATAAAAAAATACTTTTATAACATGTTTTCCTTTACTAGCGTTTTAGAGTACTTCCTAAGGGATAAGGATCTATTTCCAAGATGAAGAATATGATATATTTGGAATGAGATAAGTTTCGTAGTGTATTGACTTGGGCCGAGCGCGTCTTTCGAATGTATCCTACTAATATTATAAACGCGAAAGTTTGTAAGTATGGATGGATGTTTGTTACTCTTTCACGTAATAACTACTGAATGGATTTTAATGAAACCTCCCTCATATAAAGACCATGGCCCAGACCAGCATATAGGATACTTTTTTTTTACTTTTTTTTTCTTTTTACTGTAGTGTTCGCGAACGAAGTCGCGGGCAACAACTAGTTTTGAATATATTATGTGTGTTCCCTCGACTTCGTGTGTAAAGTCAATGGTGTTTGAAATGAAGGAGAATGCTTGTGTGATAATATAATAATATGTGATATACTATGCTGATGACATTGTTCATAACAAGAGAATGGCATACTATGTTGACAACTCAATAGTTGAGGATTCCGGGTGAAGTGCGCTTCCACCTTCGGCCTTATCATCACTTAACATCAGGTGAGATAAAGGCCAAGTGCTTACCAGTAAGATACAAAAAACATCGGTTAAAATTATCGAATATACGATTTTCCAATTTTACATCAGTATTCGTAATGCGTACTTCAGGGGGAAGAATTTCACGTAGGTATCTGGTAGGTGTCCAATTTACTCCTATTATAATGCCGAAGTATCTAATGGGTGGGCAGATAACTTAAGCTGGAACACAATAGCGTGCAATAAATTAGGTTCGCAAGCTAAAACCGAAATAACTTGGATGACTGATCGAGGCATCCGGTAATTTTAAGCACTTTTCCGACTTGCTTATCGGTGCAAAGTTAGACTTACGTAACGATAGGGCGAAGCTACATTATGAAATTGAATGTTTGAAGACAAAAATTTCAAAAGAAAGAAAGAAAGAAAAAACATTTATAGACTCTCACATACTATGATACCAGACACAAAGACATGAAATGCAGGACAAAAAATAACTAACAAATAGGTAACAAATAAAAAGAATACAACAGTGTGAGGGGCCAATCAGGACCCTGCCTCAGCATATGTCGCTACGGTGTGAGGAAATCACATCGCAACGGCCGGCGCTGGTATTTTGGCGGGGCCTGTGCCCTACAAAATAAATACAAAATAAATATAACAATTTTAAGTTTTATTCTTTTAATAACTTACACACACGCACGCACATACGCACCCCCACTCACAGATACACAAAACTAGTAAATGTAAAAATAAGTGTTTTTTATATATTTTAGCGTTTTATTAACGCTTAAATATACTTAAGTAAAATTTAAACACTGAAAAAAGACGACAACCTCAGGCGGGAATCGAACCACGCACCTTCCGCATTCCGGGCGGCTGCCTTAACCACTTGGCTACCGAGGTCTGGTCTAAATTTTACTTAAATGTAAAAATGTTATTACCGTTCCATTTAATAAATTAAGGGTTCAAACAATAGTTACCCTAGACGGGCCTGCAATTTTAGTAGATAAGTTTGTACACATTTTATTAAAATGTTTTTGTTTTGTTTATATAATTATAACGAAAATTTTGTTGCGGAACAAAATTTGCGTTATAGTTAATGACGGTAGTTGTTGACATTGAATAGGCGCCTTTGGCTTTCAAAGTAAAAAAGTAAATAGTGTTGAATAATTTCGACGGGCTGGTTAGAACCACGATAGCTCAATTGGAAGAGCACCTGACCCGGTATGTCAGTAGGGTGCAGGTTCAAATCCTGCTCGTGGAAATTTTTTCAACATTTGTGTTTTTGTAACATATTTTATTAGTTATAACTTAGACCACGATGTTTTGGTCCAGAAATATTTAGTCCAGCTGTAGAACACAACAAAACAACTTAATTACACTGGGATTATAGTTCACAATCTTCCGTAATCTGTGTTAAATAATTGTTTATTTTTAACACAGTACCATGAAGTGACAATAAAAGACAGACACCCTCAAGTTTATGAAAATAGTGAATCATCAGATAAGGTTATTTGAGCTACTGATGCGTATGTTTCTCTAAATTTAGGACATGATAATAAAATACGTGACAATGAACTTACAATGAACTCACTTAAATGTATGCATGTAATATTGATGTTTTGTCTGTTTTTTTTTGTTCATCTACTTAGAAGGATTTCTATTATTCTTGGCTAGAGTATAGAACAAATAGATTTGGTCGCACTCCGTCCGTGGCCTGGTCATCCGCATAGAATTTTTGCATTTATTTGAAAAAGGGCATCAAAATCATGAAAGAACAAAACCAGACTTAACATCACACTATACAAGTAAATATAAGATTATTTAAAAAAATGTGAAACCTTATTTTGGTTACAATAAAATTCTACGGATATATTTTCATTAGTTTATTTTTACGGATGCAGTGAAATGCTCTCAGGATGCGCAGTTCTAAAGATAAGTGATTTAAAGTTTGGTTTCAATCTTTCATGAATTTGATGCCCTTTTTCAAATATTATGATTAGGTCGCATGACGTTGTAAGATAAAGATGAAAAAGATAAAAAAGTTTATTTGCCACAATAATGCAAAACTTCTATGCGTAAGGTAACCAAAATAAGGTTTAATACCACATTAATAAATGCGAAACTTCTATGCGGAAGGTAACCAAAATAAGGTTTAATACCACATTAATAAATGCGAAACTTCTATGCGTAAGGTAACCAAAATAAGGTTTAATACCACATTAATAAATGCGAAACTTCTATGCGTAAGGTAACCAAAATAAGGTTTAATACCACATTAATAAATGCGAAACTTCTATGCGTAAGGTAACCAAAATAAGGTTTAATACCACATTAATAAATGCGAAACTTCTATGCGTAAGGTAACCAAAATAAGGTTTAATACCACATTAATAAATGCGAAACTTCTATGCGTAAGGTAACCAAAATAAGGTTTAATATATTTCTGTCTCTCTAGAATAGGTAGTGAACAGTAATATGACTTTGATTATGCCAAATTATGCTAAAAAATCTAATTAAACTAAACATATTATTATCTTAATTTTTGCGTTCACAATGCTGTAATTATGTAGTTTGAGAAAACATTTTAATAGAAAAATTAACAAATCTCAGGAAGCTCGAGTGGGACGTGGGTTCGATTCCCACTCAAGCTTCATGAGACTTTTTTCTTGAAGTTTTACCTTGCTAACTAAGTTATTGTAAGTTCCTTAAAAAACTAACTTAAAAAGTTCGGCTTAAAAATATTTAAATAAATAAATTTCTTTATTATCTTGAGTACATGCCAAAAACTTAAAGGCCACGTTCCTAGAGATGGGACGAAGTAACTGATTGATTTATTGATCAAGTCCACCCTCGTCCCGGTGAACATTAGGGGAGGTTACAGGTCAAATGTCAGCGACTAGACAAAGGTGAGCGAAGAGCGGAACTTTAACAATTTGGCACTTCAACGCTTAAATAAATTTTGTCCGTCTACTAATAAACTCGCCAACACTACTGGAGCATAAGGAACTGCTCAATATTAAAACTAACATAGTTTAACAAACACTTTACAGGTATGTATATGTTTGATTTTAAGGTATACAATGGGCCTATTATTTTGTTACTTCGTTGCTTGATAATAAACGAATTGGTGGTTGCTACTACTAATGCAGCCGTGACCTGTCGAATTTTGGTCACCCATCCGATGACCGGCCTTTGCGCGGTAACCACTGTGCCATCGAGTTTTTTTTTCGAATAATACCATTCGTCGGCAAATACGAATTGTCCATCGTATTACGTGAAACTTTTAAAAAAACTTTTCGCTTTCAAGACAGCATTAGCATACCAACAAATTAGCTTTACGCCAAAATGAATTTTATTATCTCATGTGAACAATGGCCCCTTATTCCCTTCGCTTCGGCATTTTACACTTTTTCTTTTACTTTGTGATGAATAAAAGCCAACTTTTCTTTATTTGGTTTGTGTTTTTGCATTCATTTGAATGTTTTGTTGGTGGCGAAACTCTTATCTGAAGTAAGATGGGCTTTTCAATTAAACTTTTTATTTCATTGTGTACGTAGGGGTATTGTTAAGGCTACCGATTTTATACCCAGATTTCTCGGGTTCGTTTCCCATTACTCTCCGTATCATCATCACTAGCTCATTTTATGTCCCTACTTCTGAGGTAAGAGCCTTTCCTATGGATGGCAACACCACAGAGAGAACGGCAACCACGTGGGCCCAACGCGGTGCGGTCGTTATTAAAGACTGTACCTTCCAAAACTCTCACCGTATGCACCTAATGTTAAAATGGGTTAGATTAGTGGTAACGCTTGTTTAACGTACTTCGGTAAAGCTACCTTTATATTAATGAAGCTTGACGCCATAACTATTATGAAGTTCCTTTCGTCTCGGCATTATCCATATGGTAAGAACACGAAGGTATAGTCTTCAGCCGCCAGTCAACCCGTACTGGGCTAGCATAGTAGGCCGGTGGCTCAAACCATATACTATTGAACACATGAGAAGACCTTGAGCTTAGAATTGTCAAATTGGGCGTTTACAGAAGACGATGTTAAATCTTGTAAATTGTTACGTTTTCACAGTACGGAACCTGATCTGGAGAGATGCTACCAAGATTGGCATCCTACTACACACAACGGTGGTGCTGTGCGGGAGCATCGTGTTCCTGGACCAGGATAAGGCGCTGATGCAGCTGAAGATGGCTTCGGACCCTGACAGGATGCTGGTGCTTGTGGCGATGTTCGCTGGCAGCTTGTTCACTGTGCTGCTGATCAAGTTTACCGAGAGAAAGGTCAGTGCTAACTAATTAACCAACATATAAATACGATAATTAATAGAAAAATAGCCGACAGATTTTAATAACTTTAACTCTCACATCAGAACTTTCAGCGCAATAAAAATAACTTGTACCAGAATAGACAAAGTTATCAAGATTTTGTTTCAGTCAAAGAGTAGGCAAATGGCTAATATCTGCCTGGTGTTAAGCAAAAGTGGAGTACAGATGCGAAGACTAGTGTTTTTTTTATATAAGAAGTCTGCAAACGAGCAGGCCGCCTGATGGTGAGCGGTCACCGCCGCAAACAAACACCAGCAAGATCAGAGCTGTTGCTTTTGTGTTGCCGACCAGAGAAAAACCTCTTTATAGGTCTTTCTCTTCCTCTTTGAAAGCAGTGGAGCAGCATTGTGCCTAGCACTTGCCGTGCCCGCAAGTTTCTTCTTTACACATCGTTAAAAACCTTTGTTGTTGGGAGGAGGAAATATGTGTGCCGTGATATATTCAACAGCCAGAGTATACTCATTACCATCTTTCTTCAAATGATAGAAGACACTGTAAGCTCATTTTACATAAAACGAAATAGCCGATTAAACTAATTGGACGGTAGCTTCTAACACATTAATTTTATGACTACCAACATTTCCGAGGATCCGAAATAAATCTTGAGCCAACACAAGTGGAGTTAGAGCCTGATTTATATCCTGTCTGTGAATTTCAAAACTGGTTATAGCGCTTGTTCGGAAGTCGGAAACTGAACTGGAGACCTCTGGGTCTGAGACCGATGATCTTGCCACTAGACAAAGTGCCAGTTTATGAATTTAAATTCATTTGCTGTTTATACTAGCTAAGAGCAAAACAATGATACCAAATTAATACTTCAACTTAGCTGTCTTAAATCTGCCGTTTAATATTTTTCTCCAATGACAATAAAGTAAATCCTACATTAAGAATTCAAATCATGCATCTTAGTAGACAATTATTTTAACATAAGGTACTTGAGGGAATAATATGGTGCCTGGATATTAATTATTTAAAAGTAATGCGTTTGTTCTAATTATCCGTTACTGAAACATCCTCGAAGGTTTATTAGAGGTTTATCACGTAAGCATGTCCCCTACTAGAATATCCAAGGCGTTGGAATCGGATCGACAGCGCAGCAACTCGTACGGCTCACAATATGTCAAAAGTCAAAGTCAAATCATTTATTCAACAAAAACCTTTCCAGGCACTTATTGACGTCAAAACTATAAAATTGAAATAACAATAAAAAAACAAAAAAAAATAGTTTACAATAAACTACTGATTCTATCACCAGTCCGGATTTTAGGAGGCTTATTTCTTTTCAACCAAATTACAATCATTGTAATATCATAAATAATACACAAATTTTGTACAATTTTGACTCAAGTAATGAAATAGAGGATTTTATGTCAGTATCAAAAATAATTTTGAACAAAAAAAACCGACTTCAAAATAGAAAATTAAAAATTAAAAAAAAGAATTACTTAGCACAAAGTAATTCGTATTTTGATTTAGTTAATCAGAAATGATTAAATAAGTATACAAAAAACAGCTTTAAAAAACAACTTGCTTTCTTACTTTTCTTTTCCAGTATATCCTTACCTTCGGCTTCATAACCATGGTTATGTCACTGGGTGTCCTGGCCGTCTACACGCAAGTAGACTTGACTGTGACGTCACTAAGATGGCTGCCGGTTGCCGCCTTGGCAGTTCTGGTCTTCGGGTACGGCATATCGTGGGGATTGCCTACTGTCATAATGGTGGAAATCTACAATCTGGAGGTATGTATCTTTTTTTTATTCGGGGTTAGCACTTGGCTTTCACCTCACCTCATGTTAAATTATGAAAAGGCTGAGGGTGGAAGCGCACTTCCCTTCTTATCTCTATCTGTTGGAACACAACAATGCTACTCATATTGTTTTTATGGTGACATATTTAAATAAGATGGGGGTATCTGGCCAGGCGGTTATGAAACTAGCCTAACCACTAGCCAAACTGTGTAGGTTCAATCATGTAACCTTTGCTGGGAATCGAACCTGGGACCTTTGGGCCTTTGACCGTTGGTCTTAGTCATTAGGCCACACGACTTCGAATCTATGGCACGTTCTCATTTAAAACACGTAGATGTTGTTTTCAAGGTTTGCCACCACTGTTCAGTATGCAAGACCCGTGTTTGTATGGGAAGCGAGCTCGTGCGATAATTTAACGGGTTTACAAGTCACACCGCAGAGAAAGAGGTTTTATATGTGGTAGGCTTTTTCTTTTTTGCGTCATTATTAACTTATAATGATACACTTAATAAAGATTGTAGATGGATTCTGGCTAGGAAAAGAGTGAGACTCCTGGGATCGGCTTATCCGAAACCGGAGGACTTCAGGCTCTTCGCTCTTAAAGACGTTGCCAAACTTATAGCATCTATCTTTACAGAGGAAGAAGAGTGGAAGGATGGGGTTGCACAAAAGATCCCGATGGGTCGAGGTGTTACTGGGAGAGGAAAACCTCAGTAGGCCCCACTAAGATAAGATAAGATAAGATAAGACGTGGTAGACTTTTTCGGTTTTGCGTCATTAATATAATCTTCTAATGTTACACCTATTAAAGGTGGTTTTTAGAAATTGCCAATAGGAGGTAACCTACCTACCTACTACCTACTTACTGTACTGTAGGGTTAAAAGTAAAAATAAGTATTTTTATATGACCAATTAAAGTATGAACTTACACTTAAAGCGTCATCGCTTTTTTGTGATTATAAAAGTAAATTATAAATAAATTCTCTAATACTAAATGAATATACACAATGGTGTTATGAAACAATATTAATATTTATTATTTATGCGCTATTAACGTTGTATATAATAATTTTATGTCTTTATATCTTTAGACCCAGGTTCGATTCCTGGCTGGGTCGGGTAGGCATTTAATTTTTTCACTGTATGTTATAAATATTTAACGTGCAGCAATTAGCACTTAAAATTAAAAAGTAAAATTTGCTATAGCATTGTGTTATTATTTGATAACACAAACTTTTGTGGTATTTCATCTGGATAGATGAATCTGCATAGCGGTTGCAAAAACCGTTGGATAGATGGCAGTACTGCCTCTACAAAGTAGTAAAAACCGGCCAAGTGCGAGTCGGACCTGCGCACGAAGGGTTCCGTACCATTATCTATAAAAATCATGTCGGTTGTATGGGAGCCCCATTAAATATTTATTTTATTCTATTTTTTAATATTTGTTGTTATAGCAGCAACAAAAATACATCATCTGTGTTAATTTCAACTGTCTAACTATCACGGTTCATGATATACAGCCTGGTGACAGACGGACAGCGGGGTCTTAGTAATAGGGTTCCCGTTTTACCCTTTGGATATGGAACCCTAAAAATCAAAGCAGTGAAGAAATTTAGCTTTCCCGTTAGCATAATGGTCAGTGCGGTCGCCCGGATTGCAGAAGACCCAGGTTCGATTCCTGGCTGGGTCGGGTAGGCATTTAATTTTTTCACTGTATTTTATAAATATTTAACTCAGCCTCCCAACATTGTAAATACTGGCTCCCGGTATAAGTAGAAAAGTAGTGTCAGTGTCAATACCGGCTCCCGGTATGAAAAAATCCCTTCTATTAACATCTCTATTGAACGATTAAAGCGTGTTTTTGTCTATGGCGTGGCTTACAATGCATTGATGCGTGAATAGGCAGCTTTAGAACCATAAACTTCGCGCGTTAAAATAGCAGTACTATGAAAAAAATATTTGACAAACGTCAGTGAATTTTTGGGTCATCCGATACCTTGTTTAAAATACTTGTTCATTGTGAAAAAAGTGTTTGAGGCATGATGTGTTTGTATTAAGTCTGTTGTGTATTAAATGTGGTATAAATAGAGATCAATTGAAGATTAAATCGTAAATTAACTTTTATTCAATTACAAAATAAAAATGTAGGTAAACAAAAATATTTTTTTTTTTCATTTTTTATTTTGATGATTTAACAGGTTCGCTGTCCAAGAATTATATCAATTGGTTTTCAATTGTTATGTATCATATGTTATTCATGGGACAGGGAATGGGTTAAAAGTGGCATTATCTTACTTTATTGTAGCTATTTATATAAAAGAGACAGGTAGAATAGTTATTCTAAATTATGTTTCCATAATATGCTTCTTACAAGTTATTATAGACCAATAGATATATTAGTTAAAGTAAATAGATTCCACTCAAAAAGTCGTGTCAGTGTAAACACCAGCTCCTTTTTTTTTTTGTTAATCGTTTTACGGTTCCGGATGAAATCCATCAAGCCTATTCGTTCGTTTTATCTTCTTAGGTAATACATATATAAAGAATATTGATGATGATGAATGATAATGGAAATGGGAAGTGAGAAATAATATACCCATAATAAGGGTTGGGGACCCTTCGAGTATCTCAGTAAAGATGTGGGGCTTTACTAAGTCCTCACGCAGACTTCTTGAGAGAATTTGAAAAGTGACGTTGCACTGTTTTGTTTCATTTGCCAACACTCATGCACACTCACGAACACTTAACGGTTAATAATCCACCATTATTTCACATTAATATTCGACATAACACAAATTTTAGAAAATAAAACAAAACCGCAGACATGACTCTTCACTTTCCCGCCAAGAAGTCTAATACCGGCTCCTGGTATGACACTGACAAGTAATTTCTTACAAAAACAGCACATAGTTATGAGGTGTGCAGCAATTAGCATTTAAAAATAAAAAGTAAAATTTATTTGTATCTTGTTACAGATTCGAGCGACCATGATCGGAGCATTGTTCTCATACTCCCAAATAATCAAACTCATACATATACATAGCTACCAGTACATTGAAGATTACATGGGCATATTTGTCCTGTTCTATATATTTGCTGCGATCAACCTGTATGGTGGTGTTTATGGTTTGTTTGTGATCCCAGATGTGAAGGACAAGAGCGTCAGACAAATTGAGAGGCAGCTCAAAAGGGTACCCTTGATAAAGTTATGAAATAAAATATTTTTTTATGAATGAAATGTGCTTGATGTTCCCATAAAGTTTGACTTTTAACGCTTGAAGTTTCAAAAGTGTACTTTAGGTTTTGATTGAATGGAGTCAGTCTACGTGTTCAAAACAATATTAATTATAGTTCGGAAGTGCGATGGCGCAGTGGTTAAAGCGCCCGATCTGCGAGTTTTAAGGTTAAGCAACTTTCGCAAAGGCCGGTCGTCGGATGGGTGAATGAAAATGTATCATCTACAGCTCCGTGCTGCGGAAGGCACGTGTTGCCGTTGATCCCGGCTACATTAGCAGTCGTCAACAACCACCAATCCGCACTGGGCCCGCGTGGTGGTTTATGGCCCGTTCTCCCTATCAATCCATAGGGAAACTCGAGCCTCAGCAGTAGCAGGACATATAATGAGCTGTAGGCTTAGCAAAAGTAACATAAAGAAAACGATAGCGAAGTTCGAAAAGAATAAAATGTATGGGATTGACATAAGCCGCGCTAAATCACGTGGTCAATCTTATGTCAATCAAGTCATTTTGTTCTTTTCGAACTTCGCTATCGTTTTCTTAATGTTACTTTGGCTACCGCCACTGATGAGGATGATGATGGATATGATGAATATTAACACCGACATTTCAATGCCCAGGCTACTTATCAAATATTTTTGACAGTTTTACTTTTTTTAGGCGGTTAAAAATGTATGGAGCTTATCTTCAGCCGCCCCAACAAAATATTATTTCGTACCGCCCGCTTTGAGTATGTACCTAGGTACTAGTAATTGATTCGATTTCGACCCTCTTTCTTGAGATTTACTGTCGAACATTTTTGTGTTTAGCCGGTCCTTTTTTATAGAGGTTGCGACATCACTACCTACCACTAGAACCTATCTTCGGATGAGAGAACAGCTTTGCAGTTGACCGCAAAATATCATTACAAATTAGTTACTACGGATATTACTAGATGGCACAGTATTTGTTCATACAATTCCTGAATCGCGGTATTGAAGTTTTTGTTAAAAACTTATAATAAGCTGTGATCCAAAATCATTCCAAAATCCCTTTCTAGGGCTTCTTTGGGCCTTAATGTAAAATACATTACCATTACCGGAAAGCGCAGTGTGGGCCTACAACCAGGTGGACCGACGATCTGGTGAAGGTCCCGTGTTTGTGTAGCCGTTAGGTATAGGCGCTGGATGCGAGCAGCACAAAACTGGTCGTTGTGGAGATTCTTTTGGAGGCCTTTGTCCAGCAGTTAACCCATTCCCTGTCCCATGAATCACATATGATACATAACAATTGAAAACCAATTGTTATCATTCTTGGACAGCGAACCTGTTAATGTCTTTTGGCTGAGATGATGATGTACCATTTGATGGACCATTTGAAGTCGCCTTTTAACTTAGTATAATTAATTTATAATTAGTTATATTAGCATTTTATAATTAGTTATATTGTTCGGCAGCTAGAGATAAGATAGCCAGTGCCTCACTAGTTGAGGATCCCGGGTGATGTGCGCTTCCATCATTGGCCTTATCATCACTTAACATCAGGTGAGATCAAGGCACTGTGCTTACCCGTAAAAATAAATAAAATGAAAATAAAAAAGAGTATACGTTTAAGCACTTGGTCTTCAGAATATCACATAATTATGAGTGATGAATTAGTCCATGGTGAATCTAAGGCCAATTTTCGAATATAAGCTTCCACCGCTCACTTCACCCGGACTCTTCAACTATTGAGGAACTGGCTATCTTACCTCTTAATTGTCGGACAACAATGCCACTAACACTGATGTTATGGCGACATATTTATGTAGATAAGATGGTGGTTGCTAGCCAGGTGGACCAGGTGGAGCCAAGCCCTACGCCCAACTCCCACTGGGAATCGAACCCGCAATCACTGGGTTTAAAACCAGTGGTCTTAACCGGTACACTACAGAGGCGGTTATAAAGTGTCATCTATTTCGTTGTTGTAGATGCAAAACGTTTGTAACGAAACTCAATCATAAACACAGCTACTCGGTTTACGTTCTCCATCATAAAGTAAAAATGAAACACCATTGCTTGTCGCTAATGTCTGTTTTTATAATACCAAGTCGATTACAATTATAAAAAGTTTTGAAACTGTCGGATTTACGAGTATCAGTCACGTCTGCTTCGCTAGGGCTGTCAAACATCCTCGGGCGTGCTTTATCTGGCAGGCCGCTTGGGTGAATACTGGTGGTTCCAGCCACCCTAGCGGCACACGAACCTAAGGTTAATACCTAGTATCCCATAACTGGGCGCTTCCTTCTTTACCTGGGCGCTGCTCCCCGCCCCCACGACCCGGTCAACCCGAGCCGAGATCCTAGCCTGAGCCTAAGGCGTCGTCCTAATTGACAATCATCGTGCGTACGATGCGTTCTCGTCGTGCGATAAGTTCAAACATACAGATTTCTTTAGAGTGTCCTAATTACAGTTCGATCATTTTCATCGTACGGCGAAAACGCATCGTGTCACCGTACGATCATTGCCAATTAGGACGACGCCTAAGATGTCCTCAGGTTGTTCCGCTCCCGCTTCTGATCAGATTCGAACCCCTCAAAGAGTCTATTAGTAAAAGAGGCACGCTTGCATAATGCCATTCCCTCTAAAAACCTTTGACGGTGTTTTGATAGCACATCTTGAGGAACCATTTAAGTTTCTCACCGCCCCTAAAAAGTGTAATGATGCAGAAAAGGCGATCTCGCACTCCTCCGTTCTTCGGAAGCCACGTCGCAGCCGTTGGTCCCGGCTGCACTAGCAGTCGTCCACAACCACCGCACCGCGCTGGGACCGCGTGGTGGCTTATGGCAGGCTCTATCACGCTCGCTCGCGTTCGCTCTATCGCTCGCTCTATCACAAAATAAGGAGTCTGCAAAAAGTAAGCTTCATACATACCGCGCTCGAGCAGCGTACACATAGACTCCCTCTCAGACATGGAATCTCGGAACAGCTCGAACACAAAATAAGGAGTCTGCAAAAAGTATGCTTCATACATACCGCGCTTGAGCAGCGTACACATAGACTCCCACTCAGACATGGAATCTCGGAACAGCTCGAACACAAAATAAGGAGTCTGCAAAAAGTAAGCTTCATACATACCGCGCTCGAGCAGCGTATTGTACACATAGACTCCCACTCAGACATGGAGTCTCGGAACAGCTCGAACACAAAATAAGGAGTCTGCAAATAGTAAGCTTCATACATACCGCGCTCGAGCAGCGTACACATAGACTCCCTCTCAGACATGGAATCTCGGAACAGCTCGAACACAAAATAAGGAGTCTGCAAAAAGTAAGCTTCATATATACCGCGCTTGAGCAACGCACACAGCGCAGCTGTTGCGAGATTCTATGTCCGTGAGAGGTTGTCTATGAGTGCGTTGAACTGGCTTAACTTATGTAGTTTCCTTATTTATTTGGCCCTGTGGTGTTGAATGCAAAACTGATATTCATTAAATGCATTTGTATACATCGCCAGCCCTACGCTTGCGGGCGCAGCAATCATTCTGAGCGATAGAGCGCTATTTTGCCGGCTATTTCGCGCTCTGTCTGCCTCAGCGGACCCAGCTGTATTGTTTCGGACAAGCTACATTGACTTTGTATCAATTTCGTCGACAGCCCTATACACATTTGTCATCATTATTTGTCTGATAGTACTAATGATATTATACTCGCATCTCTCGTGTAAAAAAACTTGTTACGCAATGAGCGATTTATTTGAAGCTAGTTTTAAATTATTCATATGAAATCTCTAAATAACTATGTAGGCACTTTTTATTTTTTGAGTTCTAGTCGTTAACCCATGCTAACTCGGAGGATATCTCAAAATTTTTACAAATATCAAAGATCAGTTGAGATAGGCAAGCCTTTGTTTATTAATAATTTTTGATACAATCTTTGAATGTTTTTTTTGGTCCCCACTGCTGCTAAAATACGCGGGCCTTAATGCAGCCGGGATCAACGGCTTTACGTGCCTTCCAAATTCAAATTCAAAAATCATTTATTCAGTTTAGGCTACAAGTAGCTCTTATGAATGTCACTATGCCATCGGTTCGTAAGTCTACTCTGGGCGGGAGATCTTGTACTGAGAAGAACCGGCAAGAAACTCAGCAAGTGTCCAGCTCTTTTCTCCCTTACAGCGTCAAAAATATTGGAAAATGCCCTATTTTAGCAGGACACTTTCCATCACAAATAAACACATAAAAATAAAAAAAAATATAGAAGACCACATGTAAAAAAAATAAAATTAAAAATCTAAATTAACAAATTTATTATTATGGTCCTCCATGCTTTGGAAGGATGCTCATTGAGCTCCTGCTCTAGTTGATACATTCTCGGTCACTCATCCGATGACCGGCTATTGTCAAAGTTGCTTAGCTCCAGCAATCGAAGACCAAGCGTTTACCACTGCGCCATCGAGCTCCTATATATTTATACATTGCTTTATTAGTAGTCATAAAACCAAAGAAAATAATAAGTGAATATAACTGTAGCATAGGGCTTCTTGGCGGGAAAGTGAAGAGTTACTCGTATGTATGCGGTTTTGTTTTAGTTTCTAAAATTTGTGATATGTCGAATATTAATGTGAAATAATAGTGGATTATTAACCGTTAAGTGTTCGTTAGTGCGCATGAGTGTTGGCAAATGAAACAAAACAGTGTAACTTCACTTTTCAAATTCTCTCAAGAAGTCCGCCTGAGGAATTAGTAAAGCCCCACATCTTTACTGAGTTACTCGAGGGGTTGGGGGGTATATCATTTCTCACTTCTCATTTTTATTATCATTCATCATCATCATACTGACTGGAAGGAAATATTGTATATTTATGTATTGTAAGAAAAATTACTTTGACACTGGCTAAATGTGCTAATCGCACGAAGCCATCAACTAAACAAAAGAAAAAACTGTAGCATAACGGATGCGTGTGTTGGTGTCGCATTTCCAAATTCTTGAATAGTCTGCCAACACATGTTTTCTCCCCTTCCTACGCCTTAATGGGTTCCTTCAAACGAGGCGTGAAGAGGCACCTTGTGGGCCGGCAGGGTGAGGGTGACTGATGCTGCGTTGATTCCACGCTGCACCAGTTGTCAACGCGTCTGGACTCCATTTCTTCACATCGGCTGGAGTGGAGCCATTTGCAGAGAATTAACTACAACACTCTTGGTGATGCCAGCGTCCATGGGCTGGGATGGCCACTTAACGCTCGTGTTTTTTTTAAATATCGCACGGGTAAGCAGTTTTTAATTTCACCTGATGTTAAGTGATGTTGGAGCGCACTTTACCCGGGATGCTCAACTACTGAGGCACTGGCTTTCTTATCTCTAGCTGCCGGAACATAACAACTGTCGGCACACGAGTGGCGTTCAACCGCTTTCAGCAACCCGACGGCGTAGCGGCGGGCGGTGGGCTCAGGTTGGGACCCCTGGCCCGCTGCACACCGCCGCACTCAGCATCGCGACATTTATTTATTTATTTGTAGGTACACAGACAGATTATCATCAATACAATCTATAGTAGATAGGATAGGCTACACAATAATCCAAAAGACTGTACACATGATTGTATTGTTAGTGTTTAAGTAAAATTATAACATTTTTACTTAAACACTAACAAATACACAACAAAAGATTTGGAACAATGATTATGAGTTTAAGGAGAAGAAGAGAACAGCTTAGACACTGGCCTATTTACTTTTGTAGGGACATACGAATTGATTGTAATCCTACTAATATTATAAACGCGAAAGTTTGTAAGTATGGATGGATGTTTGTTACTTTTTCACGTAAAAACTACTGAATGGATTTTAATGAAACTTTCCTCATATACAGACCATGACCCAGACCAGCATATACGATACTTTTTTTTTTACTGTAGACTTTGCGAACGAAGTCGCGGGCAACAACTAGTGAGTAATATTATATATCTTAAAATATTTTTTTTCTCTAAGATCTCCTCGAGATCAACATCTATAAACATTCATGTTATGTCGACATATTTAGTTGGTCAGTTGGACAAACAAGCCCTACCACCAACCAATTCATAATTCAATTGCAATCGAAAAACTCCTGCAAATTGTAAAATGTGTGATGGTTGAGCCAATTAACCAAGTCTTTTCAAAATTTATATAATGTAATATTCAGTTCTTTTAAATTACTGGGTATCTTGTTGTAAATCTTAACACATATGTGTGTTCAATATAATTAGATACTATATAACTATGGTTAAGCAACTTTTCTTATATTGAATAGTGTTAAGGTTTGCATTTAATACCAGTCTTCAGATTTCGTCTATTTGTAGGATAAATATCAAACCGAATACACAAACATGTACCCACCCCCCACTAAGAATCGAAAACCGGGGACCTCTGAGTCTGAGACTGAGACCGGTGGTCATAACAGCTAGACCAGAGAAGCGGTAAAAGTGTGTAGGCTCAGAAACGTAAAAAACTTTCCTACAGGGCTAAGATGAACGCCGCGACATAATTTTGTCATCGCATTATCTCGTGCAGAATAGAGATCCTAAAGTTATTCGTTGGTATAATAACTTTATGATAGGGATATTATGTCAGTATGTCTATGGGAGTTAACATGGCAGCCACCAAACTCGACTCGTTCTGTCAAATCGTGATTCGTAGTGATTGATTTATACTTTGGAGTTTCACCCGAGTTCTTCCCGTAATAACACGTGTTGTGAGACTCCATTTTATTTTCTATCTACCGTACAATTGTACCCTTACTACTTATAATAAAAAAAAAATACTTGAAATTGGCTAAATGCTAAACGCGAAGCCATTAATTAAGATAATTAATTAATTAATTTATACTTTGTGTTGTTTTTGTCGACAGACTCTAACACAACTCTTAAGCGTTGGACACACAGAATAGACGTAAGACGCAGACGGGGCGCGGACAAATGTCTCTTCCGCGTCCCTTTCATACAAAATGTATAGAAGCGTCGCAACGCAACGCAATACATATAGAAAAGACAGGGCTAGGGCACGACGCTTACTCGTCTGCGCCCTATTGTAAAACGTACAGAAAGGACAGGGAACGGGCGCGAGCGGACGAGGGAGGGGAGCGGGCGAGACCCGCGCGTCGCTGTTAGAGATGTGAAGCCGGTTGTTATCGTAGTTAGCTAGCCGGTAACCAGCCGCTTTTTTCCCTGACTACCTATAAACAGCGGCTGTCTACGGTTAAAAAAAACATGTCATAATGTTTTATTGAATCAGTTTTATGTCCTAAGTGATTATTTTTGTTTATCTACATACTACCTACTTACTTTATACGTTACTTCAGATTGAATAATTCAGGTAAGCGCTTGAATGGATAAAACCGTTTAAATGGATTTTAAAAAAAAGGGTAGTTTTCTCTAAACGGCAACATTGGATTTTCGTGACGACAAGCCGAAGTCATGTCGAGATATTTCTCTGTCGGGGCGTGCATGTTAAGGAAAACGACAAATGAATCGACATCGACAACTTTTCTCGTCTCGTCCACGTGATATGTCGCGGCGTTCATCTTGGCCCTGCTGATCGACGGCCAGCGCTATTCCTGCTATAATATGTCATGTTTGCTTCTGCTTTGTTACTTCACTACGTTAGTGTCGAATCCTTCAAACATAAACGCGAGGGACGCTGCCTTTGACGGCAAAGGAACGGTAACTGGCTTTTGAGCTTTCAATCTGGTTTTAGTGTTGTTTTTACGCTCGGAGAGTAGGGTTGGCGCTTTTTTGCTTAGTTTTTTTATACACAGAGTTTATTGAATAATTCCAAAACTTCCTTCATGGAATTACAAAAACACAAATGTTGAAAAAATTTCCACGAGCAGGATTTGAACCTGCACCCTTCTGACATACCGGGTCAGGTGCTCTTCCAATTGAGCTATCGTGGTTCTAACCAGCCCGCCGACATTATTCAACACTATTTACTTTTTACTTTGAAAGCAAAAGGCACCCATTCAATGTCAACAACTACCGTCATTAACATTTGTGTTTTTGTAATTTGTTTCGCAACAAAATTTGCGTTAAAATTATATAAACAAAACAAAAACATTCCTTCATGGAATTTGATTTTTTTTTCAACTATTGTCACTTTGTATATGGTTTGCAAACAAAATTGCCGTAATATACCCATAATTTTGTTGATATACAATAAAACTGTTAACAAAGAATTTAACACACACAACACTAGCGGTGTCCCTATTACGTAAACAAGCCTTATTCTGGTTGTTTACCGACTGCGAAGAAAAAAAAGGTTGTCTTTTTGCAAAAAACTGGATTCCACGCTGAAGATAGATTGTGGCCGTCTTCCCGATTGAATGATTTGATTCAATCGCTTCACGTACTACTCTTGAATAAAAGTGGCGGTCTGTGGAGAGGAATTGCGTACCGTAAAATTCAATCCAGTGATTTGTGCCTCTTTCAACTACATGGTCTGCAATCGCTGATTCATTAAACTGCCTTTGAAACCTTTTACTAATAAGTTTGCGTTAGTCCCCGTTTAAATTCTTAGTTAACTATGGAACGCTACAGTTTAAAAGTGTAAATAAAACTGTTTTTGTATACGCTACTACTAATTGTTTCTTGTATGAAATATTATCGGTTTGGTGTGTGCAGTGCATGTTTGCTAGCAGCCATTGACCCTTCTGCATGTATACATGAATGCGTTGCTCGTAAAAGGGTATATGTGTATAAATTGTTTTACAGAGATATAGCTGTTTTTGCTTTACATGTGATTCTATAATATTTTATGTCTTTGTGTTTATTTAATTAAATAAATAAAATCTGTATAAATTTGCGGGCGAGGGAGGTGCTTGCGTACTGCGTCTTCAAATCGAATAGTTTAGCAGAATGAACAATACATTTATTACAAAAACACAAATGTTGAAAAAAAATCCACGAGCAGGATTTGAACCTGCACCCTTCTGACAAAATATTATGATCAGATGTTAATGACGGTAGTTGTTGACATTGAATGGGCGCGTTTGGCTTTCAAAGTAAAAAGTAAATAGTGTTGAATAATTTCGGCGGGCTGGTTAGAACCACGATAGCTCAATTGGAAGAGCACCTGACCCGGTATGTCAGAAGGGTGCAGGTTCAAATCCTGCTCGTGGAAATTTTTTCAACATTTGTGTTTTTGTAATTTGTTTCGCAATAAAATTTGTGTTAAAATTATATTAACAAAACAAAAACAATTTAATACATTTATTATTTAAAAACTGAGCAGCTACGATTCATATTTAAAATACTTACTTAAAAATGTGTTTATAGGCTTGGGATCATGATATGTACCCATGACATTGCTATGAAGCTATGAGGCTAATTTTCTCTTAATATATATAAGACTAGTTGACCCAGCGGACTTCGTACCGCCTTTGACAGTTTCTATAGAATATCGGGATAAAAACTATCCTATGTGTTAATCCAGGTTATAAACTATCTGTATGCCGAATTTCATCCAAATCCATCCATCCGTTGCAGCGTGAAGAAGCAACAAATATACACATTTGCACACAAACTTTCGCATTTATAATATTAACTGTGTATGTAAATAACGTTGTCAGGTGTGTGAAAGCGATAGTATCTATATTAAAGTATATGAGCCATCGTTAAATAAATGTTCATAAAAGCCCTCTTCTCAGAGTCCGCATTATTGATATGGGCTACGGAACCCTACACTGCGCGTAGCCCGAAACGCACTTGGCCGGTTTTTACCACTACTGACACCACTAAAGTAGGATACACTTGGAGAGGCCTATGTCCAACAGTGGACGTGTATGGGCTGATGATGATGATGATGATATATAAGATAGAATAAAACGTGTCAACCTTATCCTTTGTGTTTCAAGTAACAGAGCTTATAGATGTAGGGCGGTGTCGCTTGCGACACATCTATAAGCGATATCTAAAGTGTAAACCAAGGTTTACACTTTGTTTTTATGTGAGTGTGTCACTATTGTGTTGATGTAAATAAAGGCGAAGGATCGATTTGCAGTTTGTCCGACATAGATATAGGTGGCAACCCTGACTGACATAAATTGATTTATCTAGAAAGGGAGTTAGGAAAATTAGTTCAGAGGTTTACCCATATATTCTATGTAGATCTAGTAGAGAATAGGGACACTCACTAGTGCGTGATGCCATCCCTCTATAAAACCTGTGACGGTGATTCGACCACACGGCTTTAGGAACCCTTTAAGTTTCCATATAAACTTCCCTGTAAAAGGCAATCAGCAAACTGTCTCCAAAACCAAAACCATATTTGATGCCTGCTACTCTGCCACTTTCGTCTTCTACACACACTTTCATACATAGTGCTCAAGTATGTTATTTTAGGATCATGTTAATATTAAGTAATTATAGATGTAAGCATTATAAAATTATGTCTATTCTAATTTGTTGCCTGAATTAAATTATTTATATTCTATTCTATTATTTGTAATTCCGGACATACTTTTTTTTGTAAATGTCTTTGTAAAAATTACTATTAAGAAGCACTATTCTTAAGTTTATTTGAATAAAAAAAAACGAGCGAGCCTTACAGTAGTCGCATATGATGTGGCATTTGAGATCTCACTTAGTAATAAGCAATTTTAACTTTATTATTCTGAAAAAAATGGGTCAGGTATTACATCATTTTATAACTATAAAATAAATGCAGTAAATACTTATTAGAAGACATTTGACATATCAAAATGACCTTTGATAGTCAAACGACACAATATGTTACATATAATAATAATATGTCATTAATATTATTGATTTTAAATTTACAAAATGGCGCTACAAAATTACACTGTTACACCTACTTCCGTCACAGTTCACTAAATCACTCGCACAAATTGTATATACTTATAGAAAGCGAGCGGAAAGATGTTACACATAAAAAAAAATACTTTTGTTTTTTCAATTTTCTTGTAGTTCATATAAATATTATAATGGATGTCTATCCTTAAATCTTTAGACTATTAAAACAGAGTTTTAAAAGAGATAAGTATCATATTGTTATGCTCACTGTGAACCCAATGAATGTGAACTCTTTAAACTATCAAGAAAGGAGATTTTCTTTTACTCTAGAATTCACGAACTCAATTCGTTTAAAAGATAACTGCAGTTCGTTTGTTTCTATTCGATGAAAACATTTTAAAGTCGTCGCCACGTCAGCCATCTTGTTGAGACAGTAAGTGAAAAATGTAGGTATTAGTCTGTATACTATCCCAAGCTGGACAAAGACTTTACTCCACGCTTGCTAAATGCGGGTTGGTGATCACAAAACCAGGATAAATATTGAAAAATCCTTAACACACTTAGCACGACCGTTATTATTCATCATTAGGTCATTTTATGTCCCCGCTGCTGGGGCACGAGCCTAAGTATAGATAGGGAGAACGGGCCATAAACCACCACACGGGCCCAGTGCGGATTGGTGGTTGTTAACGACTGCTAATGCAGCCGGGACCAACGGCTTTACGTGCCTTCCGAAGCACGGAGGTGCTCGAGATGATATTTTTTTTAGTCAACCATTCGATGACCGCTCTTAGCGAAAGTTGCTTATACTCAGCAATTGCAGACCGGGCGCGTTTACCACTGCGCCATCGAGCTCCTCATTCCTTTATTATTGTTGAAGTTATATTGAAGATTCTTCGGGTATCAGGCCGAGGGTTCAACATGAACAAATATTGACTCGCCATACGGTAGTACGCAGAGAATTGCGTGATAATTAAGCCATAAAATTAGATGGGGGTTCTGCCCCCCTAGACATAACGTTAATAGAATAGAAATTAAATATAATGATTTTTGTACGGGATTGACATAAGTCATCGATACGTATAAATGACGTTCATGTCAATCCCATACATTATTCATTCTATTCCATTTCTATTCTATTAGCGTTATGTCACTTGTCTAGGGGGGCCGATCACAGAAAACCAAATAATAATAAAAAAACAACTTAAATATAAATGTCGGATTTAAGCTGTTGCACAACTGCTAGCCAACATAATCCAGCTAACTAGATTATCATTTTTTTTTTAAATATACATTTTCAGAGACATCTAGCGTGATTAATTTGAACTAAAATATAGATTACCCTCGTTACTTTGAAGATGGATTTACTTACTTTTTTAAGCAAGATGTAGCAAACGAGCCAGTTGACCAAGTCTTCCATGGTGAGTAACGGTCGATAAGACCGTTCTCACCATGTCGTAAGACTCTGATAAAGAGTGAACGAGAGTGCGGCAACAGTGCCGTGACCTTGAATCGACGTACCGAGCTGTACCTACTGGCTAGGGTTGAGCCACACATAGTTAATTTATTATTGTGTGAATTTGGGTGTCTTTTATATTGTAAACTTACCTTGTTATATCTGTCGGCAAATTAAAAAAGGACAAACTGGGATTATGGTTGTGTGTGTTGAGACATTCTCATACACAACAGGTCTATATAGACATATATGCAACAAAACTCGCAATCGACACCCAAACCAAGAAAAATACGTGTATACTGATCGGCAGCGCTCAGTGACATACTTGTTATTCTCCGTTACTAGAGCAACATACGCTGCCCGATCCGCGTTTGCGGGGACAGCCCGCGTCATCGCGTACTCCTTTCCCGTGCTTTTTCCTGTGTGCTAATGTAGGTGAACTACGTGAGCGTGTGTGCGTGCGTTTCGGAGCGCTTGTATGAAGTTGCCGCACTCTCGTTCACTCTGGTCTTATCTAGTCTAAAGCTTAACCCGCCAGTGGTGACGTAGGTACATGTCTATGGGACCGCGGGTACTTTGTAAAAAGTGAATTAAATCAATATTAAATAAAAGTGTTTTTATTGTCTCAAAATATTACAATAACTATTATTTTCGTAAAACAAAATATATGTGTTTTATAGACAAAGAGCATAAATGTTAAAAAACGAACTATAAATGACATATTAGAACAATTCTCCATTTAAGATCCCGGTGCGTGAGTCCGGCGTCACCGATGATGTTAGTAAAATTGACATCACCACTGGCGGGTTAAGCAAACCTCAGAAAATTCATACTACGGTGAAATCCCATTTCGAGGTAACAGCAATCTGTGCTCTATAAACACTTTGACTTTGACTTTGACTTGACTTATAAAACAGTGGCTAACGGTCTAGAACGGTTCACTTTAAGCCGATATTGCTTTAGGACACTTACTGAAGGACTATAGTTATAACATAAAAAAATACGTTGATAATAAATTCTCGTTTTTAAAAATATAAACAAAATATTTAACAAATAATATATAACAAAAAAAAACACAAAAGTTGAAAAAAAATCCACGAGCAGGATTTGAACCTGCACCCTTCTGACATACCGGGTCAGGTGCTCTTCCAATTGAGCTATCGTGGTTCTAACCAGCCCGCCGAAATTATTCAACACTATTTACTTTTTTACTTTGAAAGCCAAAGGCGCCAATTCAATGTCAACAACTACCGTATCGTCGACATCTGATCATATTCAACTTTTGTTTCGCAACAAAATTTGCGTTAATATTATATAAAAAAACAAAAACAAATAATGTATTATCAGTAGAGTAAATTAAATAGTCTATATCCCACTGCTGGGCAAAAGTCATTAAAATAAAATATTTCAAACCATTATAAATTATGTATTACTTATTGACGACAAAATTATTAATTAAATAATAATTATTAATTTTTATACTTTGTATAAAAATTAAAATAATAGTAAACTAATATTTAGTTTAACTAAACTATTGAATCTACCACCAGTTTCCAGTTTCCACCATTTCGGGAGAGCCTTCGACTGAGAACACTAACACTTTTGCTACTGATTGTACCTTTTCTCATTTTGATAGTAACGTGGGACGAGTTGCACAATGAAAATATAATTAATTTTTATTTTCTCCAACTTGTCCCAAACGGGCCGTAAGCATGTGGGGCGAGTTTATGAATTACTCAAATGCAAGTAGGTTCGTAAAAAGTGTTTCAAAAACGTTCCAAAGTAAGTACAACAAATATGCCTGTATTTAAAAAATAAAAACATTTCATTTTTAACCTTTGAAATAGCATTTTCGCAATATGACGAGTACGAAGGACAAACACTCGCTCGTTATGTCAAAAAAAGGTCACATCATTTCCTCAGAAAAGGACAAAATGCCAAATGCCAACAAACATGAAGGAAATAAAAGCACTCCCACTGGGTCTGGCTTAAATAAAATTAAGTGCTTTGTCATAAAGCAATCTCTTTAGCTCGAAAAATGACTCCACTCCACCTGATGTTAAGTGGAAATGGAGTCCAAACGCAAGGACAACTGGTGCAGCGTGAAAACAACGCAGCATTAGTCACCCTCACCCTGCCGGCTCACAAGGTGCCTCTTCACGCCTCGTTTGAAGGACCCCATGTTATAGAAAAGATGGAAAACGTGTGCTGGTAGACCAATCCATCTTTTGGAAGTGCGACAAAGAAACGAGTCACCAAATTTCTTTGTGCGCGATGGAATGTTCGAGAGAGTACAGGGGTATTTTATTTCTTATATGAATATTTTGTGTGTTCCGTTTTAGATAATAGAGACTGATTTAGCGACTTTGCTGATAAAATATAGTAGTTTCGTCTACTACATATAATATATTTTTAAAATAATAGTAGTTAGACACCTAAAATAGTAGGATACTACAAGTATAATAATATAGTAGAGTTGGCAACTCTACCTCTAACGGACACGGAATCTCGCAACAGCTGCGCTCTTACTGTTCTGAGTTTTAATGTCCGTGGCAGGTCAATCCGAGCCCATTCAACCCGAGTCGAGGTCCTAGCCTTTAAAGGCGCTCACGGGTTGTTCCGCTCCCAATCCGATTCGTACCCCTTGGATAATCTATTAGAGTACGGGGCACGCACTAGTGCGTATAATGCCATTCCCTCTAATGTGTGTCTTTCGATCACAAGGCTTAAGGAACCCTTTAAGTTTCATGCCACTCCCAATGAGGCAATCAGCAAACTCTCTCCTACAAATACCCTGTCACTGACACAGAATCTGCATAGTACCAATTTCATTTGCGGTTCGATCACGTTAACGAAAACGAGAAATTGTATGGACAAATTTTAACTCCCTCGCATGTCGCCAGGAGGCTCCAATGCCATACTAATTTTCGTTTTTGTTAACGTATTCAGGATAGTAAACAATACTCACACTAGGCACCCAGACTGTTGCAAGTTGTTGTGACATTCCGTGTGCGTTGCTCAAGTGCATCATGTATGTAGCTTACCTTCTGAAGTCTCCTTATTTTGTGCCGGCAGTACGAGCTAACCTTTTCGCCTATCACATTTGCATAGGCCGAATGGCATGAAGGTCAGGCTTACATTACAGGTGTCAATCGATAGCTGATCAGGTAACTGAGAGTTTGCGAATAATTTGGGTAGGCTCGTAACGCAATGAGAGGTCAATTAAGTTTTAATGACAATTAAGACTGTCACTTTCTTATGTATAGTACTAAATAGAGAAGGAATGACATTTAATTGTCATTAAACTTGACATCTCTGAGTACGGCAGTTAATTTATGTTTTGTATAAAATGGCTTACGAGTGATTTTATTGAAATTATGTTTTAAAGACGCTCGATGGTGTAGTGGATGACGCATACGGTCTGTATTGTTGATGTTGAGCAACTTTCGCAAAGGTCGGTCACCGGATATATGACCAAAAATGTATCATAACGAGTCTCTCCGTGCTTGGAAGGCACGTAAAGCCGTTGGTCCTGGGCATTTAGGGTTGCCACCCGTACTCGTAAAATAGCGTATTGTCCTCTTTTATATGTAGGCGTACTTTATAATCTACGACGCCAATAAAGTACGCTAAAATACTATATTTACGTAAAACTGATTGCTACTGGCTCGTTACTGGTTATGAGTACTTATGAGACTAAATAAACTGGTATCCACCACATAATATTTGTTAAATGTCGCAAAAAGCAACACAAAACTACGTTTTTAAGGACAAATAAATAAATACTCTTATTTATGCTAAAATAAAGTACCTACGTACTTTATTTTTGTTCTAAAAAAACTAAAAAATAGGTACTTTATTCGTCCTAAAAAAGGTAGCGACTCTAGCTGCATTAGCAATCGTTACCAACCACCAATCAGGTGATTAAGCCAATGCATAAGCTTGGTGTATGCCATTACTTTGAAATAATATGTCGAAATATTAGATGTGAATAAACAAGACTAAGCTCCTGACTGCGGCTATTTAAAAACTGAAATTTCTAGAACGGTGTAGGTTACCGAAATAAACATTAAACCGTAAATTATACAAAAAATGTATATTTTGGCGCTTAATTTCAAAATTACTTACCAGTATTACGACTCAAAAGTCTCACGCCCTGATTTAGCAAAAGAAAACGAAATACAAAAACATTGTTTTTTTTTTTTTTTGGGACAACAAACAATTGACCAATATATATTACATACTTAGTGAATAGATTATCATTTAAATAATCGGACAATCAACAAACAACATTGTTACACATTTTGCTTAAAATTTACAGTGTGTAACAAATAATAATTCTATTTTCTCTTCAATTTATATAACTACACCTCTCAACATATTTTGTGGAAAAGAAAATATACAACGTAAGAAGAAAACTCTTTGGCACAGTGAACTTAAATATGAAGTAGGTAATGTGCACAATTTTTTTAAGTAGAATATGTCTGAAAAAACGCGATTTTTTATATTTTCAGTGAGAATAGATCAAGGTTAGGTTTCAGATGCTTTTTCGATTCCACCGGGGCTATTTAATTGTATTCGGTTTTTTTGGAGGAATTTTTTCGGAGGATTCGATTTTTTTCCATCGAGCGATGGCACAGTGGTTCACGCGCCCGGTCTGCGACTGCTGACGTTAAGCAACTTTTTCAAAAGCCGGTCATCAGATGGGTGACCAAAATGTAGCATCTCGAGCTACTCCGAGCCGCACTGGGCTCGCGTGGTGGATTTTGGCCCTTTCTTTACTTACCCATCCGTATGGGAAGGCTCGTGCCTAAGCAGTTGGAATTATGAGCAGGTGATGACGATTCGGTTTTTCAATCAAATCATTAACTAAAAAGAACAAATAAAATAAATAATAAATAAAAATCTTTATTGCAGTAAAATACATGTTTTTACAAAGTTGTTTTGGAGGTCTTCTTTTTGGTATGGAAATACCTGTAACAAAAGACCTCACTCTTCCATAGCCAGTATTTTTACTTAAATTATTATTATAATAAGTATATATATATAAGTATTATTTAGGTGTCTTACAATATTTGACAAGAGACAGATTTTATAGGTAAATAAAATTTAGTACAATTAACCTTAAAACGAATAGCAATAATGTGTTATGTGTAAAAACATAATTATTATAAAATAACGCTTAGTAAGATCTATGTTACTTTTTATTAATTATGTAAATACTTATTAAACAAATAAATCACTAATATACAACAGAAATTGAAAAGCGAGGCAACGAGCGTTCAAACTTCTCCTTCTGATTGTTAATACACTAGACGTCTCTCAAGCACCTTCCGTACTCCAAGTCATTAATCTGAAAATTCTTTCTAGAAATTTCCCTTTTAAAATTCCACTGTTTTCCCTTTAACGAGATACACGTTGTATTCGAGGCACGGCTATAATTCTTCTTCCTAAAACTGTGTAAATTAATTTGAAATAGGTGCGTATTGAAATGAAACAACTTTTGCGGATCTACTCGCGTTTATTTTACACATTACTTTTATTTAATGTTTATACTGACGTTTGAACTAAGGTGGGTATATTATTTTCTTATATTTTTGTTGCATCAAATCTGTAGCGGAGTTATATATTTTCAATTCGATGAAAATATAAAAAAAACAGCTAAGATTTTACATATATACATCACTAATCTACACTACACGTCTTTTCACATCATTCTCAAATCGAATGAAGACGTTGAAATCACATATGAATGTCTCTATGCCTTCTACACAGGGCGGGAGACCTAGTACCACATGAGTAAATACCCGAACAGAGTCCAAACTTCCGTACACCGCCGCGCAAAATTTATACCTACTTTGGTTGGGTTGTCACATGAGGTAAAAATAAATGAAACAATTTTTTTTTCATCAATTTATAAGTTTGTTTTTGTTTTTCAGTAACCTCATTTAGTATTTTTTGTATAATTCAGATTTCAAAAAATTCTAATCAGTCTTTATTAAATACTGAATTGGAAAACACTCACATGGCAGATCAAATGTACAGTCATTATACACGTTCTAAGAGTTCAGTGCCAATATTTATAATATTTGCTTTAAGATCGAAGTGTTCGAAAATAGGCAATATGTTTATATTTCTAGCATTGTTAATACACACTGTACAGTAATTAACCATATTTTGCAGTAAACCACTCTAACTTAAATCAAACACAATATAACAATATTTTACAAGTGATGACAGTTCACAACACAAAACAACGCGTACGACACTAACTGAGATTATCCGCTGGTGGTTTTTTTTTTAATATTAACGGGTAAGCACAGTGCCTTGATCTCTCCTGATGTTAAGTGATTTAAGTGATGATAAGGCCAATGATGGAAGCGCACTTCACCCGGAATCCAAACTAGTGAGGTACTGGCTATCTTATCTCTAGCTGCCGGAACACAGCAATGCTACAACAAACATTGATGTTATGGCGACGTATTTAGATAAGATGGTGGTAGCTAGCCAGGCGGACATATAAGCCCTACCACCAACCAAACCGAGTACACAAACATGTACCCCCCGCTGGGAATCGAACCCGGGACCTCTGGGTCTAAATCGGTGGTCTTAGCCACTAGACCACAGAGGCGGTTCAAAACCGGTGTAAACCGGTTTGTTTTCTCGCGGCGCGTACGTAAACCCGTCAGTCAGTGGGAGGTCACGCACACATAACCGTGCTATGGTAGTAGTGTACCTGTCGCAGCGCGCTCCAAGGAAGCCTGCTTGATAAAGTTCGAACACAGAATTGTACCAAAGATGTTACTTTCAAATTCGGTGCGAGTTCCATAATGTTACTCGATTACACGAATGCGGAATGGAAATGAGGCTTTTACAAGTATGTCGCGGTGCGTAAACGCGTAAACGTTGGGGCGCTGTAAAAATGCGCAAATGCGATCCATCGTGCGAATGTGCTCAGATGATAAATGACTGGAGCAGAATTTCATATTTTATTTTCTTAGGTACAAAAAACAGAATGTAGACTAATTGGTTGCTACCATACCCCGTGTCAACGCGGCTGCACGAATAAGTCGAGCCACAGAAGAGTTTTCGAACAAAACGTTTTCTGCCACACACTCCCACAAAATCTTCTTCATCGTCATCATCATCATCATAATCATCATCATCATCATCATCCATCGTGGATCTAATCAGCCCGCCGAAATTATTCAACACTATTTGCATATTCAACATATTCAAACATCAACTATTGTAGGTATGTATAGGCATGGTCATAAAGGTAAGGTCTAAGTAAGTAAAAAACGTCGCTCGTAAAAAAAAAATCGTTTCTGGCGCTTCGCCGCCCGCTGCCGCCGAGGCACACTCGCTCCGCTCCCTCGGCTCGCACGTTTTTGGTCATCATACTAACCTAACCTAACCTAATAAACTCTTTAGCCTTTTTATGGCCCCCTTGCGGGGGGCTGCGACGAAAGTAAGATAGGTAACCATATTGTTTTATAAAGTTTACGCGATCACTACACATTGGAATGAAACAACTTTTACGGATCTACTCGCGTTTATTTTACACATTAGTTGTAATTCATGTTTGTCCTGACGTTTCGAACCCTTTGCAGGGTCCGTGGTCACAGGGAGACTGAGGTGTTGGTCGTCTCATAATTAGTTAGTAGCTTGTACATATAAAAAATATATAAAAAAGCTTAGTAGCTTGTAAATATATAAAAAAACACTTATCTAAAACGCAGCTTCATCTTAACCGAATGTTCAAATATTTGTAAAAATATTTTTTTCGGATCTCTGAGGTGAAAACTTCTAAGATTGATGAAGCAATGTTGACTAAAAAACATAAGCATCAAGCACTGAAAAATTTCGACAGGTGAAAGCCAGACCTCGGTAGCCAAGTGGTTAAGGCAGCCGCCCGGAATGCGGAAGGTGCGTGGTTCGATTCCCGCCTGAGGTTGTCGTCTTTTTTCAGTGTTTAAATTTTACTTAAGTATATTTAAGCGTTAATAAAACGCTAAAATATATAAAAAAAACAATTAGCTTGTACATATTGTATTTAAATTTTCTGTACGTTATGACCTGACGTAGATGGTTCCATGTGCTTGCGTATAAATGTCTGACACCTAACTTTATAACCGTAAGGTTGGTGGGGCGTGTCAGTATAAACATAATAGTCGTGTGTAGCGGCGCGTGGCGGGGTGAGTATTCTTTAACTGTCATGTCAAGTAATTCACCACCTAAATCAATAAATTTAAAACTTACAACACAATAAACTCTTTCTTCATCATCGTCATCATAGTCAGCCAGTCCTCTGCTGAACATAGATCTCTCCCAATGCATGCCACTGAGCCCGATCTTCGGATGGATGACCATCAACTCGATTCCCTCAGTGCTTTGAAAGGCACGTAAAGCCATTGGTCGTGTCTGTATTAGCAGTCGTAAACAACCACCAATCCGCACTGGGTTCGCGTGGTTATGTATCCATCTACAGCGAAGGCTCCTTACTCATCCATTACTTACTATTTCCATATGAACATCCAACCACATATTATTATGTACTTCTTAGCATTGAATAATGTACATAATAACTAAAGGCTTTTTTAGCTTTTACGGTAAATTACGCTACGCTCGAATTTATCAATCCCTATTCATCAACCATCACTCATATCTAACTTATCCGTTTCTTTCAAAATGCGCTCTGACGTGTGAAATACGTATTGAGAAATTTCTCGGTACTCATACCTTTTAGTGGTATTATCCAGAAAAGGCCCGCACGGTAGCACATATTCAGGGCTGATCAAAGCGATAAATTGAGTGCGTTTCCATTTTGTACTCCTGAAACAGGCTTGTTGTCGTCAACCAAATAATAATAATACAAATAAACTTGAACTTTCCTACTCACACCAATTATCTAGCCCAAGAGAAGCTTCGTTATGAAACTCGTTCAATGGTTACTAGACAACGGATAAACATACTTAAAATACTTAAATACATACATAGAAAATACCCAGACCCGAGACAATTTAGAAAAACAATAATTTCTACATTGACCCGACCGCGGGGATCGAACCCGGGACCTCAGAGATGGCGACACCATGAAAACCGACGTACAAACCACTCGATAAGTAAAAGTAAAGTAAATAGCTTTTATACTGTCCCACTGCTGGGCAAAGGGCAAAGGCCTCCATTAGTGAAATCAAGTCATAAATACAATTGATGGGTATTGGCTATCTCACCACGCTTGCCAAGTACGGGTTGGTGGTTACAAATCCGGGCTATGCATCGAATAATCCGATTGCCCGACCAGGCAATTCAAACCGGGACTTTCGAGTCCAGCCCGGGACCTTCGGGCCCAGCGCTTTACCACCGGGCCACCCGAAGCGTTAATAAATTGCTTCAATTAAATTTAAGTGCTTTACAAATAAACAAAGAATAAGCTACGAATAATTATTCCGTGTTTTAAGATTTTGGAGTTGGTGTGACATACTGTATGGAGTTTAAAAATTTCGAGAAAAATACATTTGGAGCTAGCGGTACTAAGCCGTTTTGTTCCTGTCATGTAAACGTCATTTCAATAGAGTAAAAAAGACTAAACACGGAATAACTACTTATTACACTACAAGCGTTCTACAGCTCAACTAAATATTTCGGTACAAAAACATCGTAATGGTTTAATTTGTACCTACTGTAGCGTTAAGTATTTAGACCGCTACTAGTTTGTCTAGTGTGTGTGTGTTTATTTATTAAATCCTTTATTGTACATAGAAATTACAGAATAAATTACATTATAAAAAACATATACAAGGGTGAGCTTATCTCTAAAAGAGATCTCTTCCAGCCAACCTAGCTGTAGTTGGAAAAGAAAGTCTGCGGGACCTATTATTGACCATAACATACACACATACGTAACATACATACGTACATACCTACCTATACACATATACACACACATATATGTCGGCAGCGGGGAGGTTTGTTTGTGTAGATAGGATGGTCGAGCAAACTCTGATTCGCCGATAACACCGTTCATCTTGGATCTTCAAAATAAAGACGCAGTCGTATTCCTTACAGTCACTTTTATGTTATTTTAATATCACAATTACATTATTTAGAAACAGTTGCCCGATGCAAATGGATTTTAGAAACGAAGTGAGTTCTGCGCGTGAGTACGCTCCGACCGCTCTCGTTCAAATGTGTTCAGTCCGTTGTCGCGCCAAGCCAACTGCCGTTGACGTTTTGCGCACCATAGAGCATAGGCTGCGCAGACCACACTAAGTATAGACTATACTTGTCGTTTCTAAGTGATGCTAGCGCCATGTCGCCGACATATATATATATCATCTGACTTTATAACTCTTATGATGTTACTGATTACTGCTCAAGTTGGAGAGGTAAGTAGTACTTTTTTTTTTTTTGAGTGTGATTGCTGTTTGCTTCTACGGCATTTTCAGCTTTACGGCACTTATTATTGCGGTATAATAATATCAGTAGACGTCGTGATTGTTTCTTTTGTGTATGTCGACCTAAGGTATTCGTACCTCTGTAGCTGTTTGCTGGCAGCAAAGCCAGGCCAACTGGGTAAGTTGTGGGTTCTTTCGGTGCAAAGGGAGGTAAAAATTAGTTTTTTTGTTTTGGTGTTAACATTGTACTGATTTGGAGTGGTTGGTTGTAGCTCCACCGTACGGACAGTACAGTATACACTAAACATGCAAACCAGTTTAGGCCCAAGACACCGTACTCGTAGAACAAGGGTACGAAGAACCGGTTCACACTCGCTCTACCGACTCGCTCTAACCCGAGCCGAGGTCCGTGCCTTTAGAGGCGCCCTCGGGTTGCTCCGCTCCCCGATCCGATCCGAACCCTTCGGAGAATCTAGTAGGGCACGGGGACGCGCACTAGTGCGCGATGCCGTTCCCTCTAGATAACCTCTGAAGGTGATTCGTTTCACACGGCTTGAGGGACCCTTTACGTTCCTCGCCGCCCCCAAAAAAGCCCGGTGAAGCTGAAAATGCCGTAGAGGCAATCAGCAATCTCTCTCAAAATAAAAAAATAAAAAAAGAGGGCTCCAGTGCATCCTGTCATTGGAGTACAGACGACCCCTTCCACGTGAACGACTGTCTTCCGCGAAGTACCGTAGCAGCGGTACTGTTTAACCCAATTATTCCTTTTCTTTTTTGTAGACTGTATGTTTTTGAATCCCTAAATTCCAAAACCCCTTTGTCGGGCATTGCGTCAAATTGTACTTTTGTAAATCCGGCTTTCATCCCCAATCATCTCATTCCATGCTCACCTTTTTTCCACCCAACAGAGCCGTATTTATTAATTAGTGCAATTCAAGCCAATCAGATTTGATTTGCGTACCCCAGCTGTTTTTGTTTTGTATCTTTAATTTTTTTGTGTTTAGTTTATTTTCTAAAATACGTGTAATCCTCCACATAAACGGCCCCCTTTCTGTTTTTTAAAACATTTTAAATAAATATAATTTAATCGTGTAAAGGTGAAATCATTGTTTTTATTTATCCTTTCACTACACTGCCTACTAAAATTGCATGCTCGTCTAGGGTAAATTGTTTGTTCCCTTTTGAGCATAACATGAGATGATCTCGGACACATTCGTCAGATTCATTTTTCGTCAGAATAAATTATAGGCTGTTTTTTTTGCTGACGAAAACGGAACACACAATTAGTATTTACACAATTGTATGGCAATATATTATCTTATCTCATATTAACATGACAAACGCCTCAGATAAATTAGAAGACACACTTGCATAATGTTATTACCTTTACAAAATTTTCTAGTATTGTTCGGTGACTATGACTTCAAGAAGAATAATTGCAACTGGAACACGCTAGTCACACCACTTTCAAGCTGCGCCGTCTGTAAGTGACAAGTGTCATATATTTTATTTGAAATGTCTTCGTCCATATTTATTTGATGCCGCGCGGCCATACTAATTTTGTAAGGGGAATTTAACGTGTTAATTTGAAAAATAAGAATTTAAAAAACCGCTGGATAAAACGAAAATAAGAGACAGACGATTTGTAGTTTAGACCATTGGTGCTTGTTTACACAAAATCGGAGGTACAATAATTTAGGTAAACTATAAGATATCGACTAACCGCCGCCACTCGTTTTCATGATATTGTAGAAAAAACTATAATGTGTTTTGAATTTATGGACCGGACTACGTTCCCTTTGATACTAAATACATATTTTGTTTATTTGGCACGATAGTATTTTCAATAATAACAACTTAACCGTGACTGCATTTTTGGCATTTTTTGGTCGGCCCTTAATAAGAATTTTTACTGAACATATAAATCTATTCCATTTCGGAGCCCTACTGTAAAATCTATTCCATTTCGGAGCCCTACTATCATTATTCTTTAGTGCCATCTTCGTATTGAAGTTTGGAGATCAGTATACAAATTTTTATGCGATCCCATATAGCTTGTTTTAACTAGCGATAACTGAGTCCAGTCCACTGTTTTATGTTGTCTATGACATCATATAATCTAGCCCTACTATGGTTATGCAAAACGAGGCACCGTAGGTGACTAATAGCGAGTTTAGGTACATACTTAAAATTGGTGATTTTAATGATCTTTTCCTTTTTGAAAGAAGGACGATAGTGAGATAGTGAGTATGTATGTTTTTGTTTTGTTTATATAATTTTAACGCAAATTTTGTTGTAAAACAAATTACAAAAACATAAATGTTGAAAAAATTTCCACGAGCAGGATTTGAACCTGCACCCTTCTGACATACCGGGTCAGGTGCACTCCCAATTGAGCTATCGTGGTTCTAACCAGCCCGCCGAAATTATTCAACACTATTTACTTTTTACTTCAAAAGCCAAAGGCGCCCATTCAATGTCAACAACTACCGTCATTAACACCCGATCATAATATTTGTTTCGCAACAAAATTTGCGTTAAAATTATATAAACAAACCAAAAACATTTTATAAATAGCTTGCCTACTTCTTAACTGATCTTTAGTATTTGTAAAAATATTATGATCGGGTGTTAATGACGGTAGTTGTTGAAATTGAATGGGCGCCTTTGGCTTTCAAAGCAAAAAGTAAATAGTGTTGCATAATTTCGGCGGGCTGGTTAGAACCACGATAGCTCAATTGGGAGAGCACCTAACCCGAAATGTCAGTTTTCAACATTTGTGTTTTTGTAAAAGACCATTTGTTTCTATGTTTTAAACAAAAAAACGTGTATGATTGCCGTAACTCAATGGAAACGTGGATAACTAAGTCATTGACTTTCCCGAAATGATGCATGAATATAAGGCACAATATCGCGCGGTGACTCCTTCAGTTAAATGTATGCCACGTGTAGTATGTTAAATCTGCCTTTTGAGCAACCTCATAAAATTGACTTTATGTTGCAAAACTTAAGAGTATTTTTGCATTATTTTCGTTGTTCCACACACACTTAATTACTTTACTCTACTTCCTAATACGTAACTTTCTACGGTTAAGGTAAAAACACAGATATGAAAAGTGGAATTTATATAAAAAACGTTTTTTCAACTAAGGGTTCTATCAGACGGTCCCGCGTTCAATTAACGTGGTCAGAATGCCTCCTGTGTGAGTATCTATGTAACGTAACACAACACAAAGAACGCAAAACTGAACGCTGACCGCCTGAACGCTTTCTGTCTGAGAGATCCCTGAATTTATGCAATTCAAAACTTAAATATCTTTTGTACATTTCGATAAGCTACCACAAGGAGTATTCTTATTATTTAAATTATTGCACTCACAATACAGTATTGTATATGTAGTTACAAGATAAATTTTTACTATATTTAGATAGATTTAACTGGAAAAAAGGAGGAGCTCGATGGCGCAGTGGATAACGCGCCCGGTCTGCGAGTGCTGGGGTTCAGCAACTTTCGCAAAGTTCGGTCATCGGATGGGTGACCTATTATCTCGAGCGCCTCTGTGCTTCAGAAGGCACTTAAAGCCGTTGGTCTCGGCTGCATTAGCAGTCGTTAACAACCACCAATCCGCACTGGGCCCGTTCTCCCTATCTATTCATGGAAAGGCCCCAGCAGTGGGGACATAAAAATGAGCTGATGATGAACTAGAAAAAAGGGGTCTTGGTAGCTCAGCGGAGCATTGCACCGGTAATCCAAAGGTCGTGGGTCCGTGGGTCGAGTGGGAACTCGAGCTTCTTGAGACAGGTAATTTTTTTCTAGTAAAATTCTACCTCAAGGAAGTTTAGTTATTTTGTGCCAATAAGATTTTAATAACGCTAAACATTCACTTAGGTACTCACTTGACTGGGTTAAATGACTGACAAATCACACAAAATGTCAGGAGCAATGCCATATAGACATGCCACTTAGGAAATAATAGACATTAGACATTTATAATAGACATTAGATATAGAATAAGAGACATTTATTATTGAAGTGAAAACTTCTTTAGCGGCTTTGGACACTTTTTTTGTAATGGGTAAAAATTTTTTAATTCGCGTCAGGTCACGTGTCCTGATCGAAAATTCGTAAGACGGATGGAGAGTAGACAGCTGGCGCGGCGTAGGAGAGGAAGTTTCCCCCTCTCTTTCTACGGCGCGGCGAAAATGTATGCCTGCTGTTTCGTTTAGGCGGCGCAGGGCGCTTGCGCGAATGTTCGTGTGTGTTTATGTTACAGCGTTCCACGTGCATCCATGGATGGTGACAGCTGATGGCTCGACCGTCTGTGTAGTGGCCATACTGCTGTGTATTCGTAAAATTCGTGTATATAAAGTGTTTAAAATATGGAAATTGAACAAAGTGCATCAGTGTTGATTTTTCTGAGAGATAAACTTTTTAATGTAATATAAATTGTCATGTTTGTGTACTATAGCGCAATAAATAAATATTGTATTCTACCACATAAATGATAGTACTTTTATACTGATAATTGAAGCAATTCGTGCAAAATTATTCCCTAACCATTCCAAAATATCAAAAATGCACAACGTTAATATTCAAGTTTTCACTTCTGCCGGCACTCCCGTAGTGCAACCCGTCGTTATTTTTTATTAGAATTGTGCTCAACTTTTAATTTAATAAAAATTAAATTTAAATCTTTTTAATTTTATTTTTAAATTCTTTCCTTTTTTTCTTATCATTGTCAACCATTTTGGTAAATGGTGTGCTCAATTCCAATTGGGTACAGAGGCATGTAATTTTTTTTTTTGTTTTATGTTATTATTGTAAGTTTTCTGTTTGATGTCCGTTATTGTGCCTTTATGTATAAATAAATAAATATACTTAGTAGAAACCATTTTTTTTATAAATCCGAAGTGTTTACGTGGATGAAATTGCGGGCGGTCGGCCGGCGGTTATTATAAATCGTCTCAATTTTTCTTCTGGTTGTCAATTCTCTGGCCGCCCTGCATATAAACGGGAAAACCACTTCCGAAACGTGTGTTTGTTTTAAACAAATTAGTAAACAAGTTTGTTGTAAAATACAATATTAACAAAAGCCAGCGAGCAATTACATTTGTTAGTTCTGTTGCGACATTATTCATTATTGTAAAGCTTTTTGGTTTAGCGTTTCGAGGCATTCGAGGAATTGTTATGCTTGATTCAAAACAGGATATTTAGGCGGAAAAGTGAGGTAGTAAAGACCGACTATTTTTTGTGAGATCCACAACCTTAGTTTGACCTAATTTCTCATAGTCCTAATGACAAAATTAAGCCACCGAACGACACACTGTTTTTGAACCGTTGACTACTCACGCTATTTTTGTTATTGAAAGTCACTGGTTTTGATAGACTTAAAGCCCACTAGCGTACCTGGCTTGCTTCCTTTTCTTTTGCGACCAGCAAGCAAGACCCCCTCAGAATGTTTAATGGGTTCACCCCTCCTCCCGTACCATCTTGTTAAAGCGACGGTAAGCAGAATGCATTTTCACTAGAAAAAAAATAAAAGTCGTTATTTACAAACACGAAATTCACAGTGCAACTACAACATAGTTCATGCGATGCAATGAATGCTATTTTGATCGTCCGCAAATAAAATTGTTTATACCGTATTTGGCTATCAATAGTTTATTAGTAGAGAACGTATCCATTTTATGTTTACAGAGCTATCCACTGTGTGCATCATATCGTAAAACATACAGCGTAGAAACGAAATGGAGCTTTATAGTTTTCCTCATATTAATACTGTACGGTATTCAAAACATGTTTTAAATTATGTCAGACTGTATGCTTTTAATATCTGCCCATCTTTTTATTTTTCGATGTATCTAGTATACATGATTAACTGTCTATCGTTTCATCTGTTTATCTATCCATCTACCTATCTGTTCGTCTTCCCATATGCCCATCCTGCCCATCTGTCTAACTTTCTATCTATCTAGTATATATGGCTATCTGTCTATATTTTCACCCGTTTGTCTATCTATCTGTCTATCTTTTCGTCTTCCCATATGCCATCCATCCATCTGCCTATATTTCTATCAGTATATTATATGCCCATCTGCCAATCTGGCTAACTTTCTAACTGTCTATCTGTCCATCTGCCCATCCGTCTATATTTCTATCTGTGCGTCTACTGTCTATATGTCTGTCAGTCTACTTAAATGATGTTTTGTCCTAATTATTTGATCTGGTTTTGTCCTGTAATATCTAATTTCAAAACAGAACAAAACAATAAAAAGCATAATTCTAAAGTTTGATGTTGGTATTCCAGAAAAAAATTAGAGGCTCGTGAAGTATTCAGTTACGTTTCTCAACAGATAAGTGGGTAAAACAAATTGCCACCACAAATTGTAAATTATGCTAGGATTTCTGTCACACCGATGTAGAATGTGATGAATTGTGTCAAAGTCTGTATACAATTCGGTATCCAAACTTCAAAAAGAACATTATTGAACGATTCAAGTACCTACGTAGCATCATTTCAGTTAAAAAAGTATTCTTGATGGTGGCTAGCTAGGTGGGCATAGAACACGTTCTACCACCAACCAAGCTGAGAACAGCAACATTAAGAAAAGAAAGAATGAAAAGAATGAAAAACAATAAATTGGAATCACAAAACAAATACACAATTTAACATAGTAATGTTAAATTGTGTGTTTGTTTTGATAATAAAACAGGTAACAACAACAGGTAACAAAAAGAAAATAATAATTATGCAATAGGTATATAGGTATATAGGGACTTATATTTCTAAGGACCAGATACTTGATTTATGTCTTGATTATTAACCATGGACATGTCAATAATTACTTCAATCTAAGTGACCATGATAGTTTTATAAGTTATATTGTTTTAGGTCGTTTATAATTAAATGTTTACGAAATCAAGATTGTAAACGCTTTTTACTTAAAAACAATTGCATGAAAAAATTCATATGTCATCCCTATATTGTTTTAATAACGGCTATGGATTAATGTACCGTTAGGTTAAAGGTATAGCACGAATAACAGTCGCATTAGTTAATAAAGGTACTATATAATTCTTAGTTTGTGTTTTAATGTGTTCGCGTTCAATGCTCGGTTCGGGTTAGTGTGTTAGGCCCCCGGTGTGTGACGCCCCCGTGGTGGAGGCCCCCGATTTCGTTTTAGTGCGATAAAATTAATTCAATGTTTATTTTTATTTATCTATTGATTTATTGGGGTAACCAACAAAGCAATTACACAAAAACTTTTTTAAGTCTTTATGTAATTGTTTTGTTACTCATTTTTTGTAAGATGCAATGTATGTTCAACAGAACATACAAACAAAGAGGTTTACTTATAGGTATAGGTAGGTACTTACATGCATACATATTATAAGTTCAATCTCAAGTAACAGACATCCCATAGAGACGAAATAATATAAAAAATTACTACAATGAAAAATAAGTTCGTGATAAGAATTCGTGAAACAATGGCACTCGTTGCTGTGGTGTTTCGTCCGGTGAGTGATAGTACCGGAGGTCCATCTCTCACCCCTCCCAATTCCTACTCCTTCCTCAATATCCAACTCCTATCCTCAACGCAACGCGTCTGCGATAACTTTGGTTTTGCGGGTGTCCATGCGCGGCGATGACTACTTTCCATCAGGTGACCCGCCTGCTCGTTTGCCTCCCTTTAACATTAAAAAAAAATAAGTAAAATTAATTAAAATATAGGTTGCAACAAAATTTTGTTCTTAAAACTTTTATGTTCGGCAACTACAGGTGTTGCAGGTTGGTGTGAGCGTCATCCAAGTAATAATGTCGCAACGAACAAAAAGGCACCAATCCCAGTCAATTACGAGGCGAAAATGCCTTTTAGCGAGAGAAAATTCGACAGGAGACGCGACTGATATTTTGAGAACGTAGGCCCATTGAGTGTCAATTTGATATCGCCTAAAGGATGTATTGGAAAAGAACTTGCTTTTAAACTTTCGCGTTATATTTTTAACTGAGTTTTCAAAAGGGGTTTTTTATATCTTACAGGTTAGCCCATGGCCTTCATCTCACCTGGTGTTAAGTGATGATAAGGCCGAAGGCGGAAGCGCAGTTCACCTGGAATCCTCAACTACTGAGGCACTGGCTATCTTATCTCTAGCTGCCGAAACACAACAATGTTAAAAACATTTATGTTATAGCGACAGATTTGTATAAGATGGTGGTAGGAATGGTGGTGGAGGGGGGCAGACAAACAAGCCCTATATACCACCAACCCAACCGAGTAAACAAACAATTACCCCCCGCTGGGAATCGAACCCGGGACCTCTAGGTCTAACCGGTAGTGTTAACCACTAGACCACAGAGGCGGTTTAATGTAAACATCTGAGTATATGCATTATAGGCATGTACAGATACCATAGGCATACCTTTTTGTACTCGACGTTTCAACGGAGTTGCACCGGCCGTGGTCACGCGCCGACTGTCGTCAGCCTTGGTTTTTTAGATTTTATATTTTTTATTACCTTACCCTTAACAAACATTCCACGAGCGGGTTTCGAACATGAACCCCATGACATGCCGGGCCAGGTGCACTACGAACTATGCTATCATGGCTCAATCCAACTCGCCGAAATTGATGAACACTATCTATTCTCACTCTGTAGGCCAAAAGATCCCTATTCATGCATGATGCATGTCATGGGGTGCGGTTTCGAATCCCGCTCGTGGAATTTTTTCAACACTTTGTCTATTTTTTTAATTTAATTTAATTTATACAAAATATCGGTATATTAATGTTTCGGCTTAAACAATCTTAACTAATTGGAATATTTCGAAAAGTGACGTTGCACATCACTTTTTAAAATCTAGTAGGGAACTAGGACACGCACTAGTGCGTACTGCAGTTCCCTTTAGAAAACCTATTGTGGTGCTTCGTTTCACAAGGGTTCCCTTTAACAATCAATTAATTATGAGACGACCAACACCTCAGTCTCCCTGTGAAAATGGACCCTGCTAATGGTTCGAAACGTCAGGATAAACAGTAATTAAAACTAATTTAACAAGTTGCTTCATTTCAATGTGTAGTGTTCGCGTAAACTTAGAAAAACAATATGGTTCCCTCTAAGTTTCTCGCCACCAAAAAAATCCGGTAACGTTAAAAATGCCGTCCGACGCAATCAGCAAACTCCCTCCTAAAAAAGCATTATTTAAACATACATTTTCGGCACCCCACTAATTTCAGGAAATTAAATTAAATTTCAAACAGGACTCTGCGCTTTGTTCATTATTCCACATTGACGACCTATCATACTGTTTGCCCAAGCTACTCACATATTTTAAGGAAAATATTCATATATATGACTACAGTATTTCGAAGTTATAAAATATAACAATCGTGTTGCTCTTAGCTAACTGCAAATACGAACACAAATACAAATATATTTATTGCATATTAGGTGTTTACATAAAAATCTTATAATAGGTATCTTTAAAAACTTAATTACCGTCTTAAGGTATTACAATTTACTTGAGCTAACAATAACATTAACTTATAACATTAACATTATAAATTTAAAAGAAATTATGCTCTGCTCTCACAATTATGGGCAATCACAGCTTGCTTAAACAAAATTAATATTGATAGGAATTGCAACTTCAAAGGAAGCATTCGAGCAGGTGGATCACCTGATGGAAAGTAATCACCGCAGCCCATGGACACCCGCAAAACCAAAGTAATCGCAGATGCGTTGCCGGCCTTGAGGAAGAAATTGGATCTTGAGGAGAAAGTAGGAATTTGGAGAAGGGAAGGGGTGAGAGATGGTACACTTTATATAAAGGGGATCTTCCAGGCTAAGTTGCCTATGAGACTCAATAAATTAAGACCTAGAAGCTTTGCGATACAGCGCCCTAATTTACCCGGGGCACAAAATAATGAGTTTGCAGAAGGTATGCTTTATACAAACGCGCTCGAGCAACGCTTACATCGACATCCTCTCGCAGTATAGGAATCTCGCAACAGCTGCGTTCGGACTGTTCCAGTAGGGCTTCCAATCCCGCATTACCGAGGTCTCGGCATTCCGAGGTTGCGGGATTACGGGCTCGGGATCCCGCGTGATTTGCGGTACTGGAAAAGTTACGTTTTCTTCGCAAACATTTTCATTTGAATGCTGGTAAAATGACCAAGCTAAATAATTAGTTCTCCTAACGTACAGAAAATTGTTTTTTTTTCTTCTTTATTGTGCTTGATTGAATTTTTTTTCTGTTTTGTCTCTACATTAATTATACAGATCAAATACAGAAAAACAATGAGAACAAAGATTGATCTCATGCTATTAGTAAAACTTAATTAAAAGTAAAGTTATGTTGATTCATTAATGGTCTTATTTGCCTTATAAAATTAATTATAAACTTTATACGAGGAATCCCGCAAATACTGGGATTGAAAATTCCGATTCCCGCAAATGCCGAGATTGAATATAGGCTGCTGAATAGGAAACCCTAGTTCCGAGATCCGTGTCTGTGCAAATGGTCAATGTGCATTGCTCGAGCTCGGTATGTGTTATGCTTACTTTCTGGATCCACTTTATTTTGTGCCCGGGGCGTATGAAAGAGTAGTACGAGCATAAAGCAACGCTTTGAGCATAGCAAAGTAGACGTTGGCACGCCTTGTTCTTGGAGTTGGATACATACATTAATCACAAGGAAAGGAGTATATTATGGCGGTGTTTCTGAGTAATAATGTGTGACAAAGACGGGTGTATAAAAAGAGAGATGTTGAGAATTACTTGATAATTGAAAATAATGAATTATGTTTTCTTTCATCATCATCTTTGTCAGCCTTTAAACGCCCACTATGGAGCTCTGATGAAGGCCTGCAAATTGGAAGTTAAGTAAGCTACAGCAATATAGGGAGAAAAGGCCATTATTATCAAGATAATACAATAATTATTTAGGAGCTCGATGGCGCAGTGGTTAAGGCGACACACTGAAAAAATGCACCAACTTTCGTCAAATACTTTAAGACTATATTTATGACTATTAACGAATCTGAAATGTTGAAATAGGTAAATTCATGTCTTTATCTTGAATTTGCTAGCTCAAATACACAGTTGTATGTATTATTGAAACTAACTACTACAAGATATACATTTTCAGAGCCTTCCAACGTTTTTAAAATGTCTTAAAGCTAGTGAAGTAGGTATTTTAGATTGCATTTAATATTTATTTTTGTTTAAAAATTCATTCATTCATTCATTGAAATGTTTTCATTTTGTGTATTTTTTTTAAATTATAATATTAATATGCATTTCCCATAATTGTAAGAGCCGTTAGCTAAGAGAACATTGTTTTTATTCTTAACCTTATATACTGTTTCTTTTGTCGGTAATCCAATAAATAAATAAATAAATAAATTGGCTCGATCATAATTATTTTCGTAAACACCACAAAAATCACTAGTGTTAAAAATTACAACAAAATAACTTAATTTACATGCTTGGAAACCACTCAAATACAATAATAACATCAATATTCGTAACTTAGTAGCTGCATATTGTGATAACTAAAACCGATAATTTTTTGAATTTTTTTTTTAGATTCTGTTAATTTGCATTCGTATTTTCTGTGTTATATAATAATTGGTGATTGTGGTCAATAAAAGTTTCTCTCTGTTTCTGTTTCTATGTTATTGTGTAGTTGCATATTTTGAGCTTAAACAGTATTCGTCGGATAACAGTTTTAGACCCAACTTTACCCTACCCTAGAAGAATGTATCGATTTTTTTTCAATAGAATTGCTAGGTATGTTTAGTGAGACGATTATGATGATTATATAATTATAGATATATTAAAGAGAAGAGGAAATATTAAATATTTAGTTTTTTTGAGGAGATTTTTTATTCTTGGATAGGCCTATGTCCAGCAGTGGACTAGTATAGGCTGATGATGATGATGGTGCTGATATATAATATATATCCATATGGATGGATGGATGTCTATAATGATATATTAAATAATGTCGTACCTATAAATAATAATTATGAAATAAATATTAGACAACATCACATATTGCTCTGAAATCCAAAGAAAGTAGCTTAAGCGAAACAAACACAAACAAAACTACTAACATAACATTGTATGGATATGAAATGGATTGAAATTATCTAAAAATAAATGATTAAGCACTAATGCGACGGATATCGGGAGCAACAACGGTACCAAAATGCCACCCAGACCCGAGAAAATAACAGAAAATGTCGTTTTTCTACATTGACCCGAACCGAGAATCAAAACCGGGACCTCAGGGATGGCAACACCAGAAACCGGCATGCGAGCCACTCGACTACGCAGGCCGTCAACACCTATAAATTCACCAGGCACCCTGGATGCCCAATGCGAGTTTCAGTGCGCCGCGCCGTCCGTAAGTGACAAGTGTAATATATTTTATTTGAAATGTCTTCGTTCTTATATTTGATGCCGCGCGGCCATATTAATTTTGTATGGGGAATTTTACGTGTTAATTTGAAAAATAAGAAATTAAATAACCTGTTTGATAAATCAAAAATGTGAGACGGACAATTTGTAGTTTAGACATTGGTGATTGTTTAGACAAAATCAGAGGTACAATAATTTAGATACACTATAAGATATCAACTAAACGCCGCCACTCGTTTTCATGGTTTTTGCCCAACTTTGAATGATATTGTTGAAAAAAAATATAGTGTGTTATGAATTTATGGATCGGACTACTTATTCTAAACCGCGACTGCACTTTTGGCATTTTTTGGTCGGCGCACAGAACTTCTATCTAGAAACTCTTCTCGTATGTCGCCAGGAGGCGTTGCTACAATGATATATTAAAAAAAAAACAAAATTCAAAATCATTTATTCAGTTTAGTCTCTTGTGGCTTTAGGCTCTATGCCATCGGTTCGTAAGCCATACTAATTTTTTCATCTTCGTTTCGTTTTCATTTTCGTAAACGTAATCGAACTAATGTGGATAGTTAACAACACTCACACTAGGCACCCAAGTATTAATGAATATCCCTTTTATGAAGCCAGATATTACTTTCTCACGATTCCCCAAACGTTTGCTTATAATTGATGTTATTTACGTCACTGTATAGTGTTAGGCCGATTATTCTTTGCAAGACAAACGATGAACAGCATACTAGCTTTTTCACGAAGCATTGTTGTACCAACTGTATTCGTATTTGATTTATATATTGTATTATATCCTATTAGTTTTCTGTTGTTCTATGTTCCATATTTATGTCGGTTAATATACAAGATGTTTTGTAGACTCCGGATTTTATGAGCATGCCTGAAAAGCACAACATGGCCGAGTTGTTGAGGTTGTTTGGTACTCGTACAAGGTGAAATTGCAAAGTGACAACCCTTTTTTTTTTTTTTTTTTTTAACGGAGTGAAAGATCTGCAAACAGACGCATCAGCGGGCAATGAGGGGTCCCGCTGGCTGTCCGAGGATGGCCAAGACTCTGTTCCAGGGCCGAAGCCCTAGAAAAAGCGAGCCGTGGCCGACTCGGTAAAAAACACTCCGATGTCCTCTCGTCACCTTGGGACCAGCAAACCGGCGATCATCGCGTCGTCCTCATCTGAGGAGGACGCATCGAACGCCGGCATGGTGGGGCCTGACGAGGTCATGGGAACCCTTTCGGACACTTCCACAACCCCGTCGGTGACTGCTCGCCCTGTAGACGGGCGAGCCCCTCCTCCGCCCCTGATGGGGGCGGGTAAAGTGACAACCCTAGGTCCAGCGCATACTTTGTTCTTGGTCAAGGTTAAAAAAACAGAAGTCAAAACATGTTATTTGTTTATTTAAAACTTTTGCAACATATCTTACATGGCGGAATTATGCCTGAGGCATTCTCTTCCAGTCAACCAGTGCAGAAATAACATGGTAGGTGCAATTGGGTGAAGACAACAATTTTAGAAATTTTTCAGTCATTGTGGCTACATCCTGCCTGATGGTAAGCAGCCGATGCGGTCCAAAATAATGAGAGCGCTCCTCACCGTGGAACAAGCACGGTAAGCGCACCCATTCATGACGGCCTGCATAAATGTCGTTTCACGTCCCGCTTAAAATACCCGAAATATATTAGAATACGCACTATATATACCTACATATATACAATTTATATAAATATACTTATATAAACAAATACACAACACTCATGCACACTCACGAATACTTAACGGTTAATAATCCACCATTATTTCCCATTACTATTTGACATAACACAAATTTTAGAAAACAAAACAAAACCACAGACATGACTCTTCACTTTCCCGCCAAGAAGTTTAATTTTTTTTATTTAAGTGTTTTGATTTGTGTTGTGCTGTGATATAATCATGAAAGTAATGTATGAGGTAGTAATTAAAGTAAATATTTCCGAAATAAACGGTTTTATTTAAAAATATCACATGTTTTGTACAATAAACTGAGAAAAAAAACCGCTCAACATCCCACTTTCACCTTCGAAAAAATAAATAAACCTAACTAAGTTTTACAAAGTTGTTTACTATCTGAAATAATAGATTTAAGATTTTGTAAATCAAAGTAACGAACTATTGTTGCACTCATTAGTAGCAACAGTTCGGTGATTTAAATCAACCGTAGTAACTACTATTTCATAGCTGCATTAGTTCGGTCGACCGAACTAACAACAGAACCACTGAAACTAATGGGATTTCGAGATCGCGGAGGTTTTGACTTACGCGAAATTGAATGCACGCTCCTAACATAAATGAAGTTGAATGGTTCAAATAAAATAAATTACGAAATTATTCAAATCCCAAAAGACGATTCATAGTCGCCACAGCGTCGACAATGGCCGCGATCACCCTTCCATTGGATGTTTAATGCGTAAAACTGCTTAAAACATCGCCCGCCATTACTTTGTACGCCATAGAGTAAGAAATCGGAAGAGATTCCAGCAAAACAATCAAACGGAAAAAGAATAAAAATCACCATCATCAGCTCATTTTATCCTTCATTCATTTTAGCTCATTTGAGCCTTCCTAATGCATGGATAGGGAGAGCAGGCCATAAACCACCACGCGGACCCAGTGCGGATTGGTGGTTGGTACCGTCTGTCAATGCAGCCGGGCCCAACGGCTTTACAAGCCTTCGAAGCTCGGAGGAGCTCGAAATGATAAATTTGTGTCCATCCATCCGATGATCGGCCTTTGCGAAAGTTGCTTAATCTTAGTAACCGAGCGGGCAGGCCTTGTGTGTTAACCACAGCGCCATCATGATTCACCAAAAAATAAAAATGAAATAGGAAATAAGAAGTATAAACAGGACGTTTGGACTTGTACGGGCAAGCGCTAGAATATGTGTGTGCTCTTCCGTGCTTCTAGAGTCAAATGAAGCCGTTGGTCACAGACCCAGTGGTCCCGGGTTTGATATCCAGGGACCCGGGAACTTCACTGCGCTTTGTGTAGAGCTTGTTGCTTATTAGTTGGCTGCCACCATGTTATTTTAGTCTCTTGCCATAACACTTGTGGCAATATAAGCTTTAAGATATATGGTGGCAAGGTCTTTTTATATTTGTTTTAAAAGATTATCAACTACTTTGTAAAAACATGACTTCTTGATGCTAAATTAATTAAAGAAGAAAAAACAGTTTTATTAACATCGTATGTTTCCATGTAAAGTGCGCTTCAACCTTCGTACGCTTCATGATACGATAACCAAAACTAAAAAAAAAGGTTTTTCTTTAACATCAGGATGCATCATAGTATTTTAGCTCTATGGCCCATGAAGGGTGACAAAAGGTCTTCATTTCCATAAACTCGCTACGAGGGAAGGTTATAAATTCCCGTAGAACCAACTGATAATTTATCCGGGATGTTATTGTTCTAATTTTGTTGCGATCCAGCTATCAGAGTTTATTTAAAATCATTTGTTTTTCTATTATATTATTATTTACGGGTAAGCACTTGGCCGAGCCGATCGTCCACCGCCAACCAAACTAATTAAGAACTAAGCTAAGCTAAACTGGGAAATAAGTAATACGTCCACCGAAAAATAAGCTAAAATTACGTTAGTGATGGTACACACGCCTGCACATCAACCTACCACAAACTGTCAAATTTCCTCAATAGACTTTGAACTTTATACCGAAGTAATATTGTGGAAAATGTATTGAAGAAATTTGACAGTTTTGGATAGGTTGACGTGCAGGCGTCTATACAGAAACACGTTCGAACAACACAACACCAGCGACAGGCGCCAGAGGGGTAAGGCAAGAGAGTGAGGGGGTGCTTAGTGTAGCCGAAAAAGTACGTCAGCTCCTAGACTATTATAATGCTACAAGTCTTCTAATATAATTTATAACCTACGGTTCCAAGCATATACAATTTTTTCTCGTTATTTAACTTTACATTATAACAAAGCAGTCTATAAAACTATTGTCAATTATCCCTTCAGTACAGTGTGCGAGTCGAACAAAACAAGCCCTTCTTAACAAGTTAATTAACTGAAAAGAAATATAACCACCTTAGATTATATACGTCATCATCATTATCATCAGCTCATTTTATGTCCACACTGCTGGAGCACGAGCATTCCCTATGGATAGATACGGGCCATAAACCACCACGCGGGCCCAGTGCAGACTGCTAATGCAGCCGGTACCAACGGCTTTACGTGCCTTCCGAAGCACGGAGGAGCTCGATGTGATACATTTTTGGTCACCTATCCGATGACCGGTCTTTGCGAAAGTGGCTTAACCACAGCACTCGCAGACCAGACGCGTCAACTGCTGCCCCATCGAGCTCCTCCTTATAATCATACTCGCACAGAATCTATGATTACCACCATATATTTTTCACTAATTATTAATGTAACCCACACATTTCATTAAATATTTACTTATGCACATAATTCGCCAGTTCGCGTGGTCTTAGCGATTTCCCGATAATGTCGTGTAATTTGACACAAAATAGCTCTCGCATAAATTGAATTGTACCCCCTTGCGTTTGCTTGGCACTGATGTTATTGTTATGGCTGTACATTAACTGTAATATAATATTTGGGCTCGCTAATGCTGTTTTGTGGTTATTTTTTAAGCTATGACGTTAACCGAAAACTAGCAAAATGCAGTTAAGTTATAGTTTAGTATGTAATCGGAACGATACATTTCGTACCGAAAACGCGTAAAAGCGTAAGAGTTGTAGGTAATTAAATGTGACTAAAATCCTTAAAGTAAGTTAAACAAAATATTTAATAAATAAACAGCTGAAAGGAGGGTTCTTGGTGAAAAGTCAAGTCATGTTTGCGGGTTTGTTTTACATACAAACTTTTTTATTTGCCCAATATTAATGTGAAATAATGGTGTTCGTAGACTTGCGAGAGCGTTTTCAATTAGTGTTCTGGAATTATTTGTTGTTGTTGTCAACATCGCTATGGATGTAAGGGTTGTTCAAATCCGGGTTTTGCATCAAAACATTCGAAACACACTTTGCCCGACCTGGGAATTGAACCCGGGAAGTTATTGAGCCAAGTGGTAGCACTCGGCCACATTTGCCACGTCTTGGGGTAAACCGTGAAAAGTTAAAAGTTTAATTCAGCGCCACCTATTGCAGTTTTGTCCAATTACTTCCCTAATCGGAAAAACGACTGCTTCTTCGGAAAGTTCAATTTCAGCGATGCTTTCAAGTATCGCCAGTTTTCGTCTAATGCTCATAGATGTCCCTGCAAAGCTTTTCTTTAAAAGCATGAAAACAATGCTTTCTTTGTTAATAGATGACACCACTTTCTCAGTATGAATGGAGTGATTTTTGAAAAGTCATAAACAAAATATTTTTTCGTACCACTTGCTCAAAAAAGTGACATTCTATGCCACAAAAAGCGAATATAACAATAGTCATTTTTAATCTGTAAAAACAGGGAAAGAAAATTGTACTGAATTTCATTCATTCTCTAGGGGGAGAATGTGATTTAAATTTGGAATACTTACCGAAATTTATACTGAACTACATCTGTGTTTACACCATTGAGTTTGTATATAAATACTCAAATCAACTCATCAACAATAAATGTACCAAACAAAAATGTTACTCTCTCTATCAATAATTGGACCAATGTTTCGAATGTTAACTTTTACTTTTAATTGTCATTATATTTAATAAAGGCCTATCTCATATTATTATTGTGTTAATTTTTTCGCAAATGGTACGAAAAGTAGAGTATTTTCCTCGGTGATAAAGGTGTCTTAGTCTTGGGTGAACTTAAATCCCTCGCTACACTCAGGAGTCGTCTTAAATCCCTCGCTTCGCTCGTGATTTAAGTTTTTAACACCCTCGCTGCGCTCGGGAGTAAACCTCGAGTCCTTCGTTACGCTCGCGATTTAAATCGTCACCCGCGGCAGAAGACACTGCTTTATCCCCTTGGTTAATAATCTACTAATTAAGTTTAATTGCGAAATAATATTTGATCAAATAAGTTCTAGATTCCCGATGAGCGCTTGGAAAGTAGTACGCGACTTTGTTGCCACGGAGCCACAACGACGTTTGTGGCGATGACCGTAAATGTTAAATACAAGTATTTTGCAGCCTTAATTAATCTTCATGTTTAAGATTCAAGGTTCACAGTAAGCTGAAGTTGTTGATGCTATCCAATGTTAGTTGTTATGTTATGTCCAACTTGTAATATCCATGTTTATTATTATTTTTGTATATGTTCATATTTATGTAGTATTATTATGTATGTTTATGTAGTTTTTAATAATATTGTAGTACATGTATTGTATATGTATTGTACCTAATATTGTTATTTTTATTTGAGATACTTTTTTTGTTTGCACTTTTGTCGCTTCCTTTTAAACATGATGCTCCCATTCCACCTTAGGTTGGCTGGAAGAGATCTCTTTTAGAGATAAGTCCACCTTTGCTCACCATTGTTTGTAAACTGTTCTCTGTATGTGTGGTTTTTGTGCAATAAAGAATATATATAATGTTTTTTTTTTCAGATTTTTTTATTCGAAATTTAAATGTTATAGGATTAGCAAACAGGACCACTTTCGAAATGCATTTTTGTTCCGGATCCCTTATCTAGTACATTATTGATCGAAGAAGCAGGAAGTAGGTAGTTCACAGTAGTTGACAAGTTCAAACGTGAACTACTTACTGCCGTACTCAGAGACGTCAATTAAGTTTAATGACAATTTAATGTCTTTCCTTCTCTATTTAGCACTATACATAAGAAAGTGACAGCAAGATAGTAGTAGTAGTAGTAGTAGTATAGGCATTTAGTATCCCATCCAAAACATAAATGTGAAATCAGAGCCAAGTTCAATATTATGATTTAAGCCTTGGTTGTTGACTTCAACAACAAAAGAAGTGACATCTAAATGGGTGCCAAGTTCAATGGTCAGTCCTGAAATTTATTATTTTATAACAACATAAAATATTTTATAACATATTAAAATATCATTTCTTCTTATAAATAAAGATAATATATTGAAGCCTAAGATCTGACTTGGCTAGTTCTCATATACGAATTATTATTAAACACCTACCTAAGACAGTCATGGAATAGCCCTATGATCGATGGCTAGTTACTACCAGCCAGCCATATTTCCAGAAGAATAAAATAAGAAGTTACAGCTTTAGAACTTGCGAAGGCTATAATATAATTCGTATATGAAAACTAGCCAATTCAGACCTTAGGCTTCAATATGTTATCCTTATAATATGTTATAAGAAGAAATGATATTTTAAATTGTTATAAAATATTTTATGTTGTTATAAATAAATTTCAAGACTGACCATTGAACTTGGCACCCATTTAGATCTCACTTCTTTTGTCGTTGAAGTCAACAACCAAGGCATATATCATAATATGGAACTTGACTCTAATTTCACATTTATATTTTTGAGTGGATATCATTACTTTTTGTACAGAAATTATTAGTAGGTACTTATTCATAATAATATACAAAGATTATTCCACTCGTTATTTATTCACGTGAAGTACATAAAATCCACATACCTAAGACCGGCTGTCATCAATTTTGATTACTGTTTCTCACATTACAGGCATCTCTAAGTAAGTGTTCCTAATAGAATCAATCCTTTGCACAACTTATGTTTAAAAAGAAAAACGTCCATCATTGCAAAATAGTCCAATCAGTAATTTGACCAGCCATAAAAATGTCCAATTAACTATTTAATTGAAAAATATAATAAATTGATTGAAAATTTACTAGTTTCTGATTTATTCCTTTGTATTCGCCCAAATACCTATCTGGATGCCAAATTTGAACTTTCTAGGTCGTCTGGAACTGGGTTAGAGTTTTGATCTATATATAGGTCAGTCAGTGATAAAAATGACGATTTTTGGACGTTAATATTTAAATATAATATTTTAATAACCGTTTGAGGTGTGTTTATGAAATTTGGAGCACATAATATGTATCTTGCAAGTCTCAATATATGAGCCAAATTTGACATGTTTATATGAAACAGTTTTTGAGTTATAAGGGGGTCAAAAGTGGCTCCAAATGGTTCGTGTAATATTTAATTACAGACGGTGCTGCTCGCCAGTTCTGTTAGCTTAAACTTGGCTTGACACGCTACCGCGTGTCTAGATAGGACTATGATGAATACTTAAAACTATGAACCAGGATCTTGATTCTGCGATTTAAATAGCCCGCAATCGCGCTATCGTGTCTCAGTTGCCTGGTTTTGAGTTAATTCGAATGAACTCTTCGTCGCAAGAACCCCGATTTTGGCACTGTCAAGTAACTAAAAGACAGTTTTCGACTAATGCCCATAGATATATCTGCTGTTCAAAGCTTTTCTACAAAAGTAATAAAAAACAACACTTTCACAGATAAAAGATGCAGACACTTTTTAAGACGGCTTCCTTTTTTTAAGGCCTTAATTGCGAGTATAGGCCCAATCACGGGCCCAAACAACAATTGTGTTTCAGTAGATAAATTTTGACATTCGGACTATAGGGAAAACGTCAAAATCAGAATCATAGACACAAAAGCAATATTTATTGAGGTGATCGACACATTTTTTTATGTAAACAAACCAGGATTTTCACACAATTTCGCATGTCCTACTTTTCCTGAAGCACGTGCCAAGTCGTTCTGTAAGAGAACCTACATCTGTTTCAACTCAAACAACTTGAAGTTATCAATAACACAAAAAGAAGACCCCAGAAGGTAAGCTTAAGGCTTTGAAAAAATACATCAACTTTCATCGAAAGTTGTAGGAGTATGACAAGACCAACAAATCTGAAATTTTGATATAGATAACTTCATGCCTTTGACTTTAAAAACCCTTGCTCAAAAACACGATTGTGCAATTTTGTCTCGATCGTAATTCTTTACGAAAACACCTCTAAAAAATCATTAATGCTAAAATTACAATGAAATTACTTAATCTATATGTTTTGAAATCACTCAAATATATTCATAACATCAATATTCGTAATTTGCTGCATATTCTGATAAGTAACACCAGTCATTTTATAAAAATATTTTTTTAGATTCTGCTTAATTTGCGGTCTCAATTTTCGCAGGCGCTACGTATAACAGATAGCGCCTGCGAAAATTATTGATGTTATGAATATATTTGAGTGATTCCAAAACATTTAGATTAGGTAAAGAATTACGATCGAGACAAAATTGCACAATCGTGTTTTTGAGCAAGAGTTATTAAAGAAAAAGGCATGAAGTTATCAATATCAACATTTCAGATTTGTTGGTCTTATCATACTTCTACAACTTTCGATGAAGGTTGATGTATTTTTTCAAAGTGTCGCTTTAATAAATACCGCGCTCGACCTTCTACCCTAGACCTTCTCACGGGACGCGGAATCTCGAGCCATCTCGAACCAGTTCAAGCGCAGCTGCTAAGAGATTCCGTGTCCGTGAAAGGTTGTCTATGTGTGCGTTGCTGGAGCGCATTTGTATGAAGCTTACCTTCTGCAGTGTACTTATTTTGTGTCAATATTTATACACGAATGCACATACAATATTTACCTACAGAAGTTCACGCTTCTGTAATTCGTACCTTTCGTTTATCTGGAAATATTGGGGATCAATTAGTGAAACTTTGTTTGTTTTCTCTAAAATTATCGGTGTATTTCGCTTTAATATCATAGTTTTTAACCTTTTGACCGCCACAGTCGGCTATAATCAACAAGCGATAGGCAATGATTGACAATCCCTATAGTGTACAAAAACTTGAAATAAAGAAATTTTACTTTCTATTTTCAATTGCTAATTGCTGCACTGAAGCTAAATTAAATATTAATAAAATTTTATAAAATAGAGAAAAAAAAATTATTTAATTAAATTAAATTTAGCTTCAGTGCAGCAATTAGCACTTGAAAATAAAAAATAAAATTTGCTATATCGTTGTGTTATCAAATTTGTGGTATTTCATCTGCAAAGATGAGTCTGCATGGCCATCGGTTGCAATGACCGTTGGATAGATGGCGCAATGTGCCGCTATTAGCACTCAAAAACTAAAAAGCAATCACAAAATTCAGCGCTTACGTCAGCCTTCCCGGTAGCATAGCGGTCAGTACAGCCGCCCGGATTGCGGAAGATCCAGGTTTGATTCCTGGCTGGGTCGGATGGGCGTTTAATATTTTCACTGTATCTTATAAAACTTTATAAATATTTAAAATAAACAATTTTGAAAATTTTGGATTTTTTTTCTACTCCTATTCCTGTTGCAAGTTTTTTATCTGAATTGAATGCTTGGTGTACAGGATACGGCAAAATGTTTATAATACCCGGTTTTACAGGGCTTCGAAGACAGCTTGATTTTACATGTTTTTAATCCATCGCGGGTAAGCACTTGGCCTTGTGGATGTGAAATAATGATAAGGTCTAAGTGAAAACGCACTTCACCCAGAATCATGAACTACTAAGGTACCGGCTATCTTATCTCTACCTGTCGGAACACAACAATGCTTTCAATATTGTTATTATGGCGACATACTTAGATAATAATCTAATGTTCCGTTAAAGCCATAGCTAACTGATTAGGGGGTTAAAGTTACTCGCGTCCGTAGGTTTACACTTGAGACCCTACACGTGACCCCTGGGTGGTGTCAAATGAGGGACACTGTCTGAGTGGTAGAGCCACGCTGCGTGGCAGCACGAAATGGGCCGGCTCGCCCGGCGTAACCCCACCCTCTCACAGAAGGGAGGGAGTACATGGGACACTCACCGGACGAAACACAACAGCAACGAGTGCCATTGTTTCACGCCGATATTCGCACTCGCCGCACTCGTTGCTGTTGTGTTTCGTCCGGTGAGTGTCCCATGTACTCCCTCCTCGAGATCCAACTCCTACCTCTAGGCCGGCAACGCATCTGCGATTACTTTGGTTTTGTGGGTGTCCATGGGCGGCGGTGGTTACTTTCCATCAGGTGACCCGCCTGCTCGTTTGCCTCCTTTTAACATTAAAAAAAAAGATATCCAGTGTCTTAGTAGTTGATAATTCTGGGTGAAGTGCGCTTTCACATCATCATTTAACATCGATTTTTTTTTTTTGGTGAGAGATTGCTGATTTCCTCAGACGGCACTTTCAGCTTCACCGGGCTTGTTTGAGGGCGGCGAGGAACGAAAACGGTCCCTCAAGCCGTGTGAAACGAATCACCTTCGGATGTTTTCTAGAAGGAATGGCATCGCGCACTAGTGCGCGTCCCCGTGCCCTACTAGATTCTCCGAAGGGTTCGGATCGGATCGGGATTAACATCGAGTGAGATGAATGCCAAATGGCCAAGCGCTTACTCGTGATGGATTATAAACATGTTAAAATCAAGCTGCCTTTTAAGCCCCTGTAAAAAGTAGTTAGCCAGGCGGATCACCAACCAAACCAAGTAGGTACAGACGCCTGCACATAATCCTATCCAAAACTGTTAAATTTCTTCAATACATTTTCTACCGGGTCTGATATGTAGTTTCGAATGCCGTCGTTGCGACGCACGCTGTCGCGAAAAAGCATTTCAAGTGGTACGCCCTTGCGAAAAGCCGTTGTATCGAAAATCGCTAAATCGATTGGCTTTTATAACCTTTTGTTTTCAATATTTCTTAGATCTAACTTCAAATTTTCTGTTTCATAAAATATTGACAAAGGTTACAAAACAAAACTGACATTATAACTTGTTAGTCCACACTATAACGCACCGAACTAATAACACTGAAACCCTTGTTACGCAGCACTTCACTCGCGAAAACGATTTAATGGACCAACCTACTACTATTGAATGTCTAATCGTAAATTAAAATAGGTTCTTGAAATAATCTGCAATTTGATGTGCTTACGAACACATTTATCACCATAACAATAAATTACAATTATTTTTTTTATTATAATTATATTATTTTTCTTGCTTTTTGTTTTATCTAAATTTCCATTATATCACGCCACTGTTGCATTGTACAAAATCTGTATTAAGTTTCCAATAAATATACATAAGAATCATACGAAAACTCTTCTATTTCGTCAAGATATCATAATAAAAACAAAACACTACAACACAACATTTACCAATATGGCCGACGTCTGATAAAAACATCAGAGGTACTTTTGTTAAATTTTTTTTCGAAGATATTTTTCGGTTCGCATTTCACAAGCGATGTTAATTTATTCTATACGAACCACAGAAAATTCACAGACAACCAAAACTTGTATACTGCAACTCGGACCTGAAAAAAAATCAACCAATCTGAGCGAAGTCTTATGTACGTACGTACACACGACACGCGGGGCATTCATTTCTTATGTATGTATGTATGTATGTATGTGTATGTATATGTATGTATGTATGTATGTATGTATTAATGTAATGTAATGTTATGTAATTATGGCGCTTGAGGGGTACAAAGATTGGAATCTTGTTCCTAAAAAATACCAACTTTATTATTATTTAACGTCTCGTGCAACCATTTCTTGTTTTACATGTCATCATACATATTTACATACTTGGGTTAGAGTACCCAAGTACATAACGGGCGTGGGCCCGGGTAATTTTGTAGTCAAAATAAACAATTCAATCAATGAATCTGATATGCACATATTGTTATGAAGACGCCATTCCATGATTCGGACAAACATGGCGACCAATACGCATGTTTACCAGGAAATCGAACGAGTCAGCACCACATAAATTAGGCTTGAGCCAACAATTGGGCCCCAAGGGCAGTCGATGACGTTGATCGCTATTAATCACTCCAGACATTGTTAATCGAAGCATAATTTGGTTGGGGGACAGTGCAAGATATAAGGAAGATTTATGTTTTCATAACAAAAAAAATATTTTTCCTTCAAATAAACTGAGTATACCTGCCTAAGCTTGGAATATTTATTGAAAGAACATTTATTAATAACTAGTTGTTGCCCGCGACTTTGTTCGCGAAGACTACAGTAAAAAAAAGTAAAAAAAAGTATCCTATATGCTGGTCTGGGTCATGGTCTGTATATGAGGAAAGTTTCATTAAAATCCATTTAGTAGTTTTTACGTGAAAGAGTAACAAACATCCATCCATACTTACAAACTTTCGCGTTTATAATATTAGTAGGACTAGCTGACCTGGCGGATTCGTATCTCTTTGACAGTTTCCATGACATTAAAACAAACAAATCATTTTGTCTTTGAAAATTAAATTGTCGTTTTTAGTATTTTCCGTTACTTATTATTTTTTATTATTATTATTCTTTCCTATGATATGGGGTCCTTCAAACGAGGCGTGAAGAAGCACCTTGTGGGCCGGCAGAGTGAAGTTGACTGATGCTGCGTTGTTTTCACGCTGCACCAGTTGTCTTCGCGTCTGGACTCCATTTCCACTTAGCATAAGGTGGTGTGGAGTCATTTGCCGTGCTAAGTATAAAAAAAATATATGTTTCTCACCGTTTAAACTTTCTCTGACCTTCCACAAACATTTCAAAATCAAAATTAGTCAAATCGGTCGAGCCATTCTCGAGTTTTAGCGAGACAAACGAACAGTTATTGATTTTTATTTATATATAGATAAAGAAAACATTTTGCCTCTTATAAAAAACCCGAGTATAATATTAGAATAAGTGAGCCAGGGTTCTTTATTTGTTACTCAAATATAATTTTGAATTAAATAAAGAAATCCCAGCCCCAACACGATACGAAAAGAAACTATAAGATCTTTCTGCGTAAAACGAAACGCACTAGATTACATTGAAATGAGGGTATGCAAGTTACATATTAATTATTAAAAAAAGAAAATACTTGCTCAAAAGCATGCACTGTCCAGAAGTAAATGCGCTTGTGCCAGGAATGGGTTCACGTCAGTAGTTTAACCACAGAATAACTAATAGTACTATTAACAAAGCTGTGGGGTTTGAACCAAGATTTCTCACTTGATAGACTCACTTGCCAAGACACAGTTCGTCTGCTTTTCGTAGTAGTTTTTGTTACGCTGCTGCCACAAAATGCCGGAATAATATTCCGCCACCAGTGAAAGCATCGCAAACGGTTTGTTCATTTTAACGTAATTTTAAAAAGTAACAACAAAAAATCTGTAAAAGACGACTGTGTTCTAGTTTGAGATACAAACTATTTATATCAACCAATTTTATTTGTTACATCTTGTGTCATTAAATTTAACACGAGTTATATAAGTTTATCTTATAAAATATGTAACTAATTAATAGTTACAAAAACACAATGTTCGTGCCTGCTCGTGGAAATTTTTTCAACATTGTCTTTTAGTAATTTGTTTCGCAACATAATTTGCGTTGAAATTATATGAACAAAACAAAAACATTTTATTTTAATTAATTCAAATTCAAATTCAAATTCAAATTCAAAAATCATTTATTCAGTTTAGGCTACAAGTAGCTCTTATGAATGTCACTATGCCATCGGTTCGTAAGTCTACTCTGGGCGGGAGATCTTGTACTGAGAAGAACCGGCAAGGAACTCAGCAAGTGTCCAGCTCCAAAAATATTGGAAAATGCCCTATTTTAGCAGGACACTTTCCATCACAAATAAACACATAAAAATAAAAAAAATATAGAAGACCACATGTAAAAAAACATAATTAAAAATCTAAATTAACAAATTTACCTCAGGTAAAAGTTCCAATTTCCACAATGTCATACAGTACCACTACAGTACTCTAATAATATAATCTCTAATAAAATAATAGTTATTTAAAAGGGTAAAAGGGAGGCGCTTCTAGCAGCTTCTGCTACCTGCTGTTCCACACACAAACAATAGGGCTCCGCAGAATATCAGCGTTGCAGGTGATGTTCAGGCTGCAACATGTGCAGAGTGGGGTCCTTTTCGTTTCGCTTCTATATTTTATTTCTTATTTTTGTTTATTACTTACTTACTTAATTTAAAACTGAATAAATATTTTGACTTAATTTGATTTCTCGCCTATTAGCCCAATTTAACCGTTCGGCTATCGCTTAATCATCATCTTCATCATCACCATTCCAGCCCGCGTTCACCCATTGCTGGGTGAAATCAAACGTCTCTTTTAACACGCCAAAGCTTCATATATTATAGCATCGCTTTGAGTAAGCCGCAGTCCTTCATCTAACTTTATACTGAAGCTAGCTTGAAGCAAACAAAGTAGAACAAGGATTAGCTACCTTTTGTACACAAACTTTGTAAGCGCAGATAGAAATGGTAATTTCTGGCCCCACGTGACTTCCGCGTTTGGTTACGTTTTTCCTTGACTTTAATGGGTATACCCTGTGGGTATACCTCTCCCTTTCACCAGTCTCATTAAAGCTGTTGCCCTGGGTAAGGTGGTAGCGAGAGCCACCATATAATAGAACTGCCCCTCTGGCTTCCAGTATCTATAAAAAAGATTATCTAGTTTAAAAAAGGGGAGAAATAGCAAACGCATTTCTCTAACCCCCTTCGCCCTGCCAAGCTCTTTGGGACTGGACTAACTTTTGGCACTTAAGCAATTGTTAACGCGCCCGGTTTGCGATTGCTGAAGTTAAGCAACATAAAGGCCGGTCATCGGATGGGTGACCATCAATTTATCATCTTGAGCTCCTTCGTGCTTCTAGAGGCACGTAAAGCCGTTAGTTCCGACTACATTAACACTCTTTAACAATCACCAATCGACACTGGGTTCGCGTCTTGATTTATGGTCCGTTCTCCCTATCCACCCATGGGGAATGCTCGTGCTCCAGCAGTGGGGACATAAAAATGAGCTGGTGATGATTTACAACTACGTCATCTATATACGATCTTAAAATCCAAATTTTATATCGCAACAACATTTGTGTAAATTTATCTATATCCATACTTACTTATATTGTTACTAGCTGTCGCCCGCGACTTCTTTCGCGAAGACTACACTATCCCACATGAACCTGTTACCGGTATAAAATGTATCCTATATCCTGGTCCTCCTATATCGTGTAAGGTCTGTCTATGTGCAAAGTTTCATCCAAATCCGTTCAGCCCTTTTCACGTGATGTGCGGTCAAATAAGCAGACAAACAGACAAAAATTCTAAAAACTGTTGCAACGTGTTCCGATATTGTTTCTAAGTATCCCCAGCAAACTTTTTTTCGAATATCTTTCATGTTTTCGGCCCTCTTTAGCTTTATTATATGTATAGATACTTTATTAGTTCCTTTTCTTTATTAACGCGTTAGTGACCTGTGCTCGAAATATCCAAAATTTATTTGAACTTTATGTCATTGAGATAATATATATATATATATATATATATATATATATATATATATATATATATATATATATATGAGACAACATCACATACATTGTTCTGATCCCAAGGTAAGTAGCTAAAGCACTTGTTTTATGGAAATCAGATACAATGACGGTACCATAACCACACAGACCCGACACGATATTGAAAATTTCGTTTTCGACATTGACCCGACCGGGAATCGAACCCGGGACCTCTGAGGTCCCGGGTTAGCGCCGTCCAAAGTCCGGCGTGCAAGCCACTCGGCTACGGAGGTCGTCATAAGATTGAAAACCAATGAAATATTCAAACTTGTTCTCCCCGTTTAAAGGTTAATAAGAGTATTGAGGAAAAATGTGAATTTCTATGATCAAAAGCAATTCTTTTATTGCGTAGGTAAGAAAAATAAAATTTTCATTTATGAAAAAAGGTACAATTAAATGTAGCAACGAACAATAGAATTATTATCGAACACCAGTTTACTTGTGAATATTTTTTTTGGTGAATGTAGGTAATTACTGAACATAAGTTATTTGTGTCTAGACTAGATTTTTATACTGTAACTAGCTGCCCACTCGCGACTTCGTCCGCTTGAGCGAACAACTCGATTGCAGCGCCACCTACCGGGTTCAATTGTGAATCTAAACCATTCTCGAACCCACTTGAACACACACAAAACATTTCATCAAAATCGGTCCAGCCGTTTAGAAGGAGTTCAATTACAAACACACGCACAGAAGATTTATATATACAGATTGACCTTTTTATCACCGTCCAAACCTTCTGAGATGACTCCCGTGATACAATCAAACAACTCTAACTATTGGACCAACTCCCTTACACGAAAATAAAATTCAGCTGTTCCATACAAAACATCAATATTCATTCAACCCAAAATGTATGGAACAGCTAAATTTTATTTCCGAGTTAGGGAGTTGGTCCAATTGTAATCTTACAATTATCACGAACGTATCTACGTTCGTTTGTATCACGGGAGTCATTTCAGAAGGTTTGGACGGTGAAAATAAAGTCAACCTGTATAAAGATATAAATATTTCGTATCTAGACATTATTATTAGGTACTTACTTTGTATGCTAAGCTAGTGAACCTTTGAAGTACTCTTCAAAGAAAGTTTGATTAAACACGAATCTTTTAAAATTAAACACAATTAAAGCCTAATCTGTGATTAAAACTATTTCACAAGTCACACACAAGCAAAACATTCATAACAGTGAACAGTCGCTCGTATTAAAAAATAATTGGTATCATGTAACAAGGAGTCTGCAAACGGTAATCTTCATACATGACGCGCTCGAACGTTGTACACATACAACCTCTCGCGGACACGGGAACCCTTCGGAGAACCTAGTAGGGCACGGAGACACGCCTTAGTGCGTGATGCCGTTCGTTCCCTCAAAAAAGCCCGGTGAACCTGAAAATGTCGTCTGAGGCAATCAGCAATCTCTCTCCAAATAAAACTGTTGCGAGATTCCGTGTCCGTGAAAGGTTGTCTCGAGCGCGTCATGTATGAAGGTTACCTTCTACAGTCTTCCTTTTTAGGGTTCCGTACCCAAAGGGTAAAATGGGAATTTATATTTCAGTTTTATGCATAGAAATCAACATTTCTCCTTTGTTTCTTACAAAATCTATCGTAAATACGTATTTTTAGATTTTTTTTCTTACATGGTGCAAAATACTCTATTGTTCATTAAATAAAAATATAGTTTTTGTGCACCCTGAAGGTCCATTCTAAATATTGGTGAAATAATTTTTGGAATCGGATCAGTGCTTCCAGAGATTAGCCTCCGCAAACAAACAAACAAACAAGCAAACAAACTTTACCCCTTTATTAATAGAGTATAGATTTGTTAATTTATATTTATATTTAAGGTATTTATTTATGTTATAGTCGACAATTGGTCCCGCAGACTTTCTTGTCCAACTACAGCTAGGGTTGGCTGGAAGAGATCTCTTTTAGAGATAAGCTCACCCTTGTATATTTTTTTTATAATGTAATTTAGGCTATAATTATAATGTATAATAAAGGATTCAATTTTAGATAGAGATGAGAATAATAAATATGTAAAAAAAAACATGTTTTAGCGAAATAGAAAATAATATTAGTTAGTTAACAAGTATTGTATCGGAGTCAAAGCTCATTGGGGCTACAGCGCCAGGATAAGAAGTAAGTCTCGCGCGGTCATTTCCCTCGTGGATCAGGTCCCGTGACTGCCACTTAGCCTTCTGCTTCTCGGATTGCGTCCCCCAGGGTTTAGTGCGGTAGCCCCTCCGTCTCACCCTCCCAGCCGGGACTTAGTTCTGGCAGCTGATTTGGGGCCTCTCCCCCTATCAGTGGGATGGAAAGGCGGACGGGTAGTCCCACATAACCGCGGGCCTCTTCAAGGTTCGTGGTAGGTGGTACACCTTCCCTGGGAAAAAAAAAAAAAAAAAAGGATAAGAAGTAAGTTATGTATAATAAGTTTAATATGTCCCTATCCTCGCTAGCTTGGATAGCGAGGAGGAGGGATGAAGGACGGAGGAAGAGCTGGACGGTGTTTCTGTACACCACCAGTTCTTCAGAAATTGTGTGTGTATGTATATTTTGCATATACTGGAAGTTAGGTGGGATAGTTTTAAAATTTTGTTTAGTGTTGTTACTTGCAATGTGTGTGGAATTCCAGGCACGACCGGCTCCCAAACCGGCACTAAGCCATGAAGGTGAAAGGTGTGTATGGTCGGCCATTATTGTAGTCTGTAAGTGTAAATATATACTTGGTATTCATAGTTGTAGAGTTAAAATTGTTTTTAACCTTATGTAAAGAAGCTTCGTGTTGGGTATCACGCCACACAAGCATTTAAAGTGCTTCAAACAAAATAATATGTCAGTTAGTTTGGTTTTAGTTATTGATGGAGTCTCGTACCGTTTTTAAAGGTGCGATGTGTATGTGCGTGCGCGTTTTCGTCCATGTATTGGCGCGTGGTGCTGTCGTGCACACATTCGGAACACTATTCGAATGGGTGCACTTCAGTGACTGCAGGTTGGAACATGGGCGACAGGGTGGCCCTCGCGCGGTCATTTCCCTCGTGGATCAGGTCCCGTGACAGCCACCTAGCCTTCTGCATTTCGGAGTTTGGTCCCCCAGGGGTTAGTGGGTATCCCCCTCTGTCTCACCCTCCCAGCTAGACTTGGTCTGGCAGCTGACTTGGAGCTATCTCCTTGTCAGTGGGTGTGGAAAGGCGGACGGGCGAGTCCCATATAACCGTCAGGCCTCTTCAAGGTCGGGTAGTCTTAACGGCTTCCCCTGGGTTAAAAAAAAAAGAAAAAGGATAGTAAGTAAGTAAGTAAGATTAAAGTACCTACATGTACCTTCAAAGTTTTTTGCCGACTATACCCACATCAGAAGGCAGTTATAGCATGTATCAGCAAAAGTCAATATTGGTTTGTAAACAATCGCCAAATCAGACATAACGATTCTACCAGTAATACGATAGACAACATGAGAAATGAAACACTAGCTGCACGAAATTGGCTCTTATTTGTATTAAGTCTTGAGTATGTAAACCGGCATTTTTATTAACGTTCTTCCAATGTTGTGAACTCTAATTTATTAACTAAGAAGGTGAAAAATGCTTAAACATACATCTTCCTTAATGTTGGCTCTGCGATGATGTTAAATGAGGTATGATTCAATTATAGGTGTACGTACATGAGAGGTGCACTACATAAGCACGAAAAGCTTAATTACGAATAAAATAACAATCACGAATTTCAAAATCCCTAATAGCATAATTCAGAAATATTGAAAATCGCGAAAAGTGCTCGCCTTTCTGCTTTTGGTCACAAGTCTAACCTAACCTAACAGCTGAGTGCCTAGGGTGAGTTTTATATAGAAAATTTTAACCCTTCTCGTGTATCGCCAGGAGGCGCTGCGTCAATGCTATACTAATTTTCGTTTTCGCAAACGTAATCGAATGAATACCTACGGATAGTAAAAAAAACTCACACAAGGCACTAATGAAAACAAAACTTCGATTGTTGTGAATTTCGAATTTAAAATTCAATGAAATCAAAATTTTATTTATTCTGTATTTTGAAGTAGACGGATTTATTAATATCGGAATATCGAAATTCGGAATCAAACTTTTCGGTATATTTGGGTGTTCCCGTATATGAGTGGTGTTGATTACTTCCCGTTAGGTGACCCGCTTGCTGAATTACCACATATTACTGAGTAATGAAAAAATAAATGGTTGATAATAGTATGTCACAGCCGTCTGGCTTAATTAGCCCGTCGGTTAACGGCGAGTTTTTTTTTGTTTACAAGAAAAGGCACAAGATCGGGCCTAGTGGAGGGATAATGAGGAGGGAGACCTGAAATAAATTATTATTATTAATTGAGTTGGAATTGATTTTCATTTTATTTTATTGAATATATATTTTTTTTAAAGTCAATAATTTTTAAAAGAAGAAGGAGGAGCTCGATGGCGCAATGGTTAACGCGCCCGGTCTGCGAGTACTGAGATTAAGCAACTTTCGCATGTCATGGGGTGTGGGTTCGAAACCCGCTCGTGGAATTTTTTCAACACTTTGCCTTTTTTCAAATTGTAATTCGTTCGCAACAATATTTGCGTAAAATTATATTTAAATAATCATTAATGTAATTTAATTTAATTGATTTAGTTTGAATATTTGTGTATTTTTATATTTATTGTGTTAATGACCCAAGTTGGTTGAAATACAATTTATTCATTCATTCATTCATTAATACGTTAAGAAAACCTTTAAAAGAATTAATGAATAAACATTTTGTGCTATTAGCTCGGCACTTACACAAAGTTACAATAACAAAAGGGGAATCATTGTTCCCCTTTTTTTTTCTTTTTTTATACGTAGCTCGACAAATGACTCCACTCCACCTGACGTTAAGTGGAAATGGAGTCCAGACGCAAGGACAACTGGTGCAGCGTGAAAACAACGCAGCATCAGTCACCCTCACCCTGCCGGCCCACAAGGTGCCTAACCACAAGCGCACAAAAAGAAATGCGAACAAAAAGAAATGTGAGAATTGGCATAGTTTAAGTTCAAAACTAATGAGAAAGATCAGAGAGATAAAAATGTATATATAATGTGTTATATTGTGGTTACAATACACTGAATAAACCAATAAATATTGTATAATTTTGTGAATTAAGGTCGAATTGCTATCACTGGATAGCCACAGTAAACATAATCGTTTGCAATGTCAACACTAAACTTTTTAGGTGAAAAAACAGTTCTGCAATGAAGGAGGATGATGGCAATTCAATAATGAAAGCCCATTGAAATAGAGACTTATCTAAACAACGGCTTAACACTACAAAGGGGAAAGACTCCGTGATTTGAGGAAAGCATAAACGCCGTATCGTCAGTACTGATTCTACCGCGGAGCGAAAAGGGTCACGAGAAGTTTTGTGCGCGATGTTTATAAGACTAGCAATATAAGAGTTGCATTAAAAACTCTTTAGTGATACGTGTGCTGTTATATGACCACGTCTTTGACTAAGTTAAGATTTTTATGTTGTATATTTGAATTAATGTCTATTTTTTTTAGAGTTACACTTGTAAACTGTTTTGTGATTCGTGTTTATATGTAATGATTATTTTTTTGAAGATCCATATGTTGTTTAGTTAATGATTTGTTGACTGGGACTTTAAGAGTGGCTTTGCGTTATTGCTTCAGTGTGGGTAAGTGAAACTTTTTTAAATTTATTTTACATTTAATTGCCATAGCGGAATTTAAATAAAAGTGCTTTCTTCAGTTTTGGCTTAAGAACTTTGTCTTTGTGTCTTTAAAGAGAGAAACAGTATGCATACTAAATAATAATGAGTGTCTATAAAATAGGAGTATTTAATAATATAATTAAAAATAGGGACTTAATGCCTTGACGCATGTTCTACTAGTTTACGAGTAAGGGTATCGAGTGTAAAAACAATCTCAAAAAAAACTCGAAATAAAAGCCTTATTGACAAAACTTAACTTAAGACAAAATACATAGGTTACATAATTTACATATAATATATTTTTATTATTTTGAATTTAGCAATCACAATGCTATATATAGTTACAACATAAAATTTTACTAGAAAAAATCAACTAGCCTCCGGAAGCTCGAGTGGGAATCGAACCCACGACCTTTGCATAACCGGTCCAAAGCTCTGACCGCTGAGCTACCGAGGCCCCAGAAGACTGCTTGAATTTTTCTAGTAGTTTGTGAGTTACGCTGCAAGTCAGCGGTATTCGCGGGGCTCGATTCCCACTCGAGCTTTCTGAGGATGGTTAATTGTTTCTACTACAATTTTATCTTGTTCAACCTATCGTAGTGATACCACCATTGTGACACCTTAAGCCTAGTGATAAACTTTAATTGGAGTCAAAAAAGTAACGTTGCCAAAAAAAATAAAAAAATATATTGAATATTATAATATCTTAATTATATATTTATAAAATTTATAAAATACAGTGAAAAAATGAAACGCCCACCCGACCCAGCCAGGAATCGAACCTGGGTCTTCCGCAATCCGGGCGGCTGCACTGACCGCTAAGCTACCGGGAAGGCTAACGTAAGCGTTGAATTTTGTCACTGCTTTTTAAAACCTCAAAAAACTATGCAGCACTGTGTTGATCAGATGAAAATATTAAAAAGGAGAAGAAGGAAAATTGCAACTAATCCACGTGTAAGAACAGTGTTTGCGCAACGGCAATACTTTGCTCTCTCGACACATATTTATAATAACATAAATGCTATACATTATATTCATAATATGAAAATTAAAAGTTGTAAGAATGGTTACTAACTCTGAATTATAAAGACACAGAGTCATTGTTAAGTGATAGGTCTATAGTATATACCTATAGTGTATATATATAGTAGTATATATATATATACACACACACACACACACACACACACACACACACACACACATACACACACACACCCACACACACCCCCACACACACCCCCACACCCCCCATACCCCCCCATCCTCACACACACACACACATTTACACAAATTAGTTTGGAGTAAATTAAATTTAAAATTGCTTAGATAAATACTTATATATTGTCTATGTAATGTTAAGAGTGAGAGTGTTTTGGAAGAGCAGGGCCCCCTGAAACAGCCATCTTAGAATGTCTACTAGGAAGGTCCCAGTCACTGTTTATAGATAGGTAACCTTGATAGACTGTAATAAACGATTTTTGTTTTTTTTTTAACGACATTTGAAAAAGTAAGACACAGTCAAGTTTTTGATCCGACAAGTGACAAAGTGCTTTTAATGAAATACCTTTATTCTCCTTTGTCTTATTTTGCTAAGTGATTACGATTTAAAAAAGAAAAAGAGCCGTCATTATTTTGAACGGTCACAGATGTTAAAAGAGTTGATTTATTACTGAAAGCTTTAAAGATGAACACGAAATAAATTCTTTCTTTTAGTTAGTTTTTTGTTAAATTGTCTTTTGCTTATTGTACCTTCGACAGTTTACATAGGTATATTTTTAATTTTTAAACATTTTCATCATCATCAGCTCACTTTATCCCCACTGCTGGGGCAAGAGCCTTCCATATGGATGGATAAAGAGAACGGGTCATAAACCACCACGCGGGCCCAGTGTTAACGACTGCTAATGCAGCCGAGACCGACGGCTTTACGTGCCTTCCGAAGCACAGAAGAGCTTTAGATGAAGGATTTTTCCGGCGCACAGCCCAGGTTTGTGATCACCAACACGCATTTGGCAAGCCAATACCCATCAATTGTAGTGATGACTTGATTTCAATGATGGACGACTTTGCTCAGCAGCAACAGTTATATTGAAACAACTTTTACGGATCTACTCGCGTTTATTTTATACATTAGTTTTATTTAATGTTTATCCTGACGTTTTAAACGCGAGTAGATCCGTGAAAGTAGTTTCCTTTCAATTGTGTAGTGTTCGCGTAAACTTTAGAAAACAATATTTAGTATATCAATTTCAAATTAATAACTTAACTACAACGAACCAATATTCGTTTCGCTTAGCCCTCAATAGAGATTAAAATATGGAACAGGATTTAGAAATGGGCGATCAAGCCGCCGGCCGCCCGGGAGTAAATTTTTAATATCGTACAAAAATATTGAAAACGTGTACGAATTTCCAATTTTCTCGTAGCTTCAACATTAACAATATCAACCTTTCTTTTTTTTAAATTTTATTTGTTTTATTATTTATTAACAAAAACCTTATAACCATCATTACAGGATACCTACTCGTACTCATGCGATAGTGTAGTTGTTTATTTTCTAACTATTTCGATAACAAAGAACAAACAATGTTATTTTTTTTTAATTCATTCAGAGATCAGTTGAATATATCAAAATCGTTAGCGACTTCATTAACAGGGTGATTAGTGAGAGTTTTCTTCTTAACTAGCCGTGTTCATTCGATTACGTTTACGAAAACGAAAATTAGTAAACTTTAAGGGTTCCTCAAGTCGTGTGAAACGAATCACCTTCGGAGGTTTTCTAGAGGGAACGGCATCACGCACTAGTGCGGGCCCCGTGCCCTACTAGATTCTCCGAAGGGTTGAGATTGGATCGGGGGGATCGGCATCACTCACTAGGAAACGGCATCACACACTAGGGAACGGCATCACGCACTAGGGAACGGCATCACGCACTAGGGAACGGCATCACGTACTAAGGAACGTCATCACGCACTAAGAAATAGCATCACGCACTAGGGAACGGCATCACGGCACACGTACCGACTGTGCCAAATTTCAAATCTATGGTGGGAAACATTGTACTGAGAAGAATCGACAATAAACTTAACCGCAACCGCCGCTGTGGTCTGGACTGTGTGGACCACAGGTCTCAGACCCAACGGTCCCGGGCTCGATTCGTTTGGTTGGCTGCTTGTTTGTCCGCCTGGCTAGCTACCACCGTCTTATCGAAATGTGTCGCCATAACGTCAATATTTGTAGCATTGTTGTGTTCCGGCAGCAAGAGGTAAGATAGTCAGTGCCTCAGTAGTTGATGATTCCCGGTGAAGTGCGCTTTTATCTTCGGCCTTATCGTCACTTGCAATACACTTACAATTTCAAAATATATTTTATTCAGAGTTTCGGCTACAAATATTAGATCTTGTAAATGTCACTAAGAAGCAGGCTTGTTACCGAAAAAAACAACCAGTTGTTAATTGTACAATTGCAACGCGACTGCTCTATAGTACGGTTGTAAAATTGATATTACGGACACAAATCGCTCAATGTATGTAAACTATTACATACATTTCAATCGCAAATGCAATAAGCGATTTGTGTCACAAATCGCTCAATAGTCGCACACAATGATCGTTCGCTCAAGCTCAAGTCGCGTTGCAATGTACACACGCCTGCACGTCAACCTACCACAAACTGTCAATTTTCCTCAATAGACTTTGAACTTTATAACTAAAGAATATTTGACAGTTTTGCATAGGTTGATGTGCAGGCGTCTGTACAATAAGCCTGCCAGCAAGAAACTTAGCATTTCTGTCCCGCTTTATTTAACAGCGTCGGCAATACTGGAAAATAATAAATATTATTTCATTTCCGATTTTCATATCGCAAGCAATCTACTTGAAATGAAACAACCTTTACGGATCTACTTGCAATCTACGCGTGCAAATAAAATATCCGATCCGATCCGAACCCCTCGGAGTATCTAGTAGGGCACGGAGACACGCCTTAGTGCGTGATGCCGTTCCCTCTAGAAAACTTCCGAAGGTGATTCGTTTCACACGGCTTGAGGACCCTTTTAGTTTCTCACCGCCCCTAAAAAAGCCCGGTGAAGGTAAAAATGCCGTTTGGGACAATCAGCAAAATCTCTCAAAATATATATATATATATATATATCATCCAAATCGGTCGAGCCTTTCTCAAGTGATGCTCGAACATACATGTGGCAATTGATTTTTATTAATATAGAAGATTAATATAGATATCTATATATATTATTGATTTGGCTGATTTATTTTTTGTTGTGTTCGCAATTGGGTAGTTGAAAACAACAACAATTGATTCCAGAACAATAAACGTATAAATGAAATCACGTAACAGTTCTTTATAACATTGACCAATTTTTTATTTGACCTAAGCATGAATTTTTGTAACCTAAAAAGTTATTAATAAACACTCAATTGACGAACGGATTCCTGTGTGGTGCCGGGGATAAAGAATTGCAAAAGCCGACTAAGGGACCATTCCAAAGGACCCCTCATATCCTTGGGGGGGGCCTTTGTCTAGCAGTGGACGTCTTTTGGCTGAGATGATGAATTGACGGAAAGAAATAGTGACGTCATAGTTTGCTAATCCCACTGTTCTGTTAAAATATAATACATATAATACAATTACCATACAATTTCTATTAAAAATAATCGTTTTGACAGTTGTTAAAAAGTTTCTATATCAACTAACCAGTCAACTACCCAATTGTCAGGACAAGGTTTGTATATAAAAAAAAGGTTTTCAAGCTGACATAACCGTCATTTGATAGGGATGTTCTCAAGTTGATGAAGTCGCGAGCGGGCCACTAGTATTATAATCATTATCAGCTCATTTTATGTCCCAACTGCTGGGGCACGAGCCTTCTCTATGAATGTGTAGGGAGAACAGGCCATAAACCACCACGCGGGCCCAGTGTAAACGTAATCGTTTTAAATTGCAATTAAACATAGTATGGAGACAACTTTAGATATAGTTTATACAAAATCTTTTATTAAAAAGGATCATTAATAATATGCTTTCAAGATATTAATGATGGTCTTACTAATATAGATATATCGAACTGACCCAAATATTGGGTACGGAGAAGACGAACGATGATTAATAGTTCTGTTAACCCTTACAGAAAGTTAGTACCTTAGGAGTGGGTTAACTTACAGAGGTCTAGAGTAATTTTATTTAAGCGCTAATTGCTACACCTAAGCTGATTTTTTTTTCAAATATTTACGGGTAAGGGCAGTGCCTTGATCTCACCTGATGTTAAGTGATGATAAGGCCAATGATGACCACCCGGGATCCTCAACTAGTGAGGTACTGGCTATCTTATCTCTAGCTGCCGGAACACAACAATGCTACAAACATTGATGTTATGGCGACATATTTAGATAAGATGGTGGTAGCTAGCCAGGCGGACAAACAAGCCCTACCACCAACCAAACCGAGTACAGAAACATGTACCCCCCGCTGGGAATCGAACCCGGGACCTCTGGGTTCAAACCGGTAGTCTTAGCCACTAGACCACAGAGGCGGTTAAATTAAATATTTATAAAACACAGTGAAAAAAAAGTAAAAATTCACTATATCGTTTTGTTTTCAAATTTGTGGTATTTGTGGTAATCTGCACAACCATCGGTTGCAATGACCGTTGGATAGATGGCGCTGATGCCGCTAAAAAGCAAAAAAAGCAATCAAAAATCAAAGCAGTGAAAAAAAAATCAGTGCTTACGTCGGCTTTCCCGGTAGCATAATGGTCAGTGCAGCCGCCCGGATTGCGGAAGACCCAGGTTCGATTCCTGGCTGGGTTGGGTAAGCATTTAATTTTTTCACTGTATTTTATAAACAGAGGTCTAGAGGTTAAGACCACCGCTCTCCGATCCCGAGGTTCCGGGTGCGAATACCGCTTGTGTATTTTTTCATTTTTTTTTTCAAATGTACTTAGTATATTTGCAACAAAAATGTACATATAACAAACGAGCTTTTATCATATAACCATGATTATAGAGCACAATATTTTAAATTACAGTTGAATCGAAATACCGTATACCTTGCCCGCTGCGTTCTCGGCATATCTTTGTTCTACCCAGAAACCAATTGGATTGCGATCCTAATACCTATTTCTGCCGGCAAACACCATACTCAATTCTCAATATTTTATTAACCACTAGTTGTTGCCCGCGACTTCGTTCGCGAAGACTACAGTAAAAAAAAAAGAAAAAAGTATCCTAAATGCTGGTCTGGGTCATGTTCTGTATATGAGGAAAGTTTCATTAAAATCCATTCTGTAGTTTTTACGTGAAAGAGCAACAAACATCCATCCATGCTTACAAACTTTCGCATTTTTAATATTAGTAGGACTAGCGGCCCGTCCCGGCTTCGCACGGGTGGACATTTATTCTTTTATAGCTTATGTTACTCAGCGCTAATGTAGCATTCTAATGGTGAACGATTTTTTTAAATCGGTTCAATAGTTTTTGAGTTTATTCGTTGCAAACATACAAAAATATAAAAATACTAAGCTTTCCTCCTTATAATACTATTATAGATAAAGGTATCATATTATGACCGTGCTAGGAACGTGTCAGGCACAAAAATATTCTTAGTATTAAAAATTTATAGGACTCAGGGCTGATTTTTCAATCATAGGATTACACTCATCCTTCTGATAAAGTACGCTATGTACGCTATCAAGCTAAAATGTCACCTGTTTAAAAAGAAAAGTCATCTTATCTAATACTATATCAAACGAATAAGTTTTATCCGTCAATTGAAAAATCGGCCCTTAGCCCACTAGACTGTTCAGTCACCGCACCGACCAACACCGTTGCGTACCATGCACGGACCGTCAACAGTTTGTTGGCGAGAATATTTTGCCGGTGTCAGTGCACGAGTATGATACGATGTTGGTACGTCGTAGCGGGCATAGTAGACGGTGTCATGTTACTTTCCTAGCACGGTCATGGTATGATACGGTCTATTGGGCAGAGACCTTAGTGTTACCATATGTTTTGTAAAAAGTTATAAATTAGTACACTATGGACCACTGTTGTTATGCATTGAGGTATAACTATTTGAGGAGTCTGCGAGTGCTGAGGTTAAGCAACTTTCGCAATGGCCGGTCATCAGATAAGTGACGAAAATGTATCATCTCGAGCTCCACCGTGCTCCAGGAGGCACGTAAAGCCGTTGGTTCCGGCTGCATTAGCAGTCGTTTACAACCACCAACCCGCATTGGGCCCGCGCGGCGGTATATGGCCCGTTCCCCCTATCCATCCATAGGGAAGGCTCGTGCCCCAGCAGCGGGGACATAAAATGAGCTGATAACGATGAGCTCGATGACGCAGTGGTTAACGCGCCCGGTCTGTGTTCGCTAAGGTTAAGCAATTTTAGGAAAGGCTGGGCATCGGATACTCACTTCGCTGGCTCAGCGACCAGAAGTGGGTCTTGGCTTCCGACGTTAAAGTACGCCATCGGATGGTTGACCAAAAATGTATCATTTCGAGCTTCCTTCGTGCTTCGGAAGGCACCGTTAAGCCGTTGGTTCCGGCTGCATTAGCAGTCTTTAAAAACTACCAATTTGCACTGGGCCTGCGCGCGTGGTGGTTTACAGCCCGTTCTCGCTATTCATACGGAAGGCTCGTGTCCCAGCAGTGGGGACATAATATGAGCTGGTGATGACGAGCTGGAGCCGAAGCCGAAGCTGAGCTGAAGCTTCAGGATCGACAATGAACTTATAAAACGTATAAATTTTTTACGGACATAGGCCTCTCCAAGAGCACGCCACTGAGTACAATACGCGGATACTCTCATACAGCTCTTAAAAAATAAAAGAAACAAAAAAAAATAAAAAAAAATAAAAAAAAATAATTTTTGTTTTATTTTAATTTTTCTAAATTTTATTAACATAACAAAACCATGATTATTGATTACATGTAAAATAAAATAAAAATCTTTTGTGAATAAATTTCTTTCATCTGATCTCGTACTGACCGGTTTTTATGAATCAAAAGGTAACACATAGAAAAGTTAACAATATTCAATTATGATAAAGCGAGTTTCGTTACGATATTGCTTTTGTTGCCACTTTACTTTGATCTCTAAAAACGGTGCGGAGCTAAAAACTTATTGTGTTATTAAAACCATAATTATTTCAACGAAAGTAAAATAAAAAAATATTCTGGCTATAGATAATTTTACGCAAATTTTGTTGCAAACAAAATAAAAATTTTTGAAAAAAAGACAAAGTGTTGAAAAACCAAGAGCGGGTTCGAACCCCCTCCCCATGACATGCCGGGTCAGGTGCACTACCAACTATGCTATCGTGGCTTAAACCAACTCCTCGAAATTAATCAACACTATCTACACTTTTTTTTTTATATTAACGGGTAAGCACAGTGCTTACTCTGTAAGCCAAAGGAGCCCGCCCTATTCAATAACTAATTATAAGGTATACTCGTAGTATAGTCATAAATAGGTATACTCACAAAACAGTTGTCTCAAAACGTCCGAAACGTATAAACATACTATGTTATAAGTAAGAACTATATTGTACAAAATTTATACAATAAATAATTTCAATTTCTATTTCTATCGCCTTCCACCCAAGGAAAGATGGGTTGGTGCAATTCTTTATACCCGGCACCAAACGGAGACTAATTATCATCATCATCAGCTCATTTTATGTCCCCACTGCTGGGGCACGAGCCTTCCCTATGTATGGATAGGGAGAACAGGCTATAAACCACCCCGCGGGCCCAGTGCGGATTGGTGGTTGTTAACGACTGCTAATGCAGCCGGGACCAACGAACGGCTTTACGTGCCTTCCGAAGCACGGAGGAGCTCGAGATCTAGGCGAAAGTTGGTTAACCTCAGCACTCGCAGACCGGGTGCGTTAACCACTGCGGCATTTATTATTATTATTATATTTGTTGTGTGATATAGATAAATGTTTTTTCTTTCTAGATAGATAAATGTGTTTTTTCTTTGAAACCTATAATCATTATTATCACGTAAACAAGTTGCCTGCAAAAGACTGCTTGTTAGCAATAAAACCGCCTATTTTGTACTCTGTCTCTGTGTCAATTTATTTATATTTAGTTTTCTTGTTTGCAATTAAAGTATTTAATATACTTAAAACCTTTACCAATTAAATCTGTTCTCTGATACGGGCGCGGGACCACGAACAACGAGCATTATACGTACGGCTTAGAAATTCATTAAATTTATGAAAATAATGTCGACATAATTAATTATTTAATCTTTACAATCTAAGTGAAATTGTAATCATCAATTAAATACTTTGTCTTTGTCATGAGAGACGGTACTTTAATTCATTATAAAACTCTTTCTTAAATAAAATATAGCATAAGTAACCCCACAAGTAATGTAGCATTCTACCATTGAAAGTTTTTTTGGAATTGGACCAGTAGTTTTATTTTATTTTTTTATTTTATGCATTTTAAGGAAAACTTACAGCTAAATAAAAGTATAACATGTAACTATATTACTGAGATCCATTTACAAGTTTCCACAGAAATTAATTAATTATTATAAGAACGGACATTGTTGTAAAAGAGAACTGTAACTTAACGCTTGTAGTATAAGTAGAATAAGAATATAAAGTTGAATTATTAAAAAAGTTGTTTGCAAGTAAACGCTTAGAATTATTTTATTATTTCATTGAAACACCCACTCGCCCTCGCAATGTATGAATTTTGCCTGTAATTAATCTTTGCCGCGGGGATGTACAGCGAACAAGATCTTCTGGCTCCAGCGCTCGGAACCCGAAGACCAATACGCTCCAATTATTCTGGGCAGTCGACTGAACCACTCGCAATATTTTGCAGATTAGAAATATCAGCAATGTATCTTCTCTCACTTAACGGGAGTATATTAAACTTTTGGCAACGCTTATAATAATCAGTTAAATAGGTTTTAGTCCTAAATTGGAGATAACGCAAGAAACGCCTTTGAATTCCTTCTATGCGAGTGACATAGACAAGTTCCAGAGATTAGCCCCAACATACAAACGTTACCTTATTAAAAGTATAGATATCGATTTTGCCGGCAATTATTGGTATAGCCCCCTTGCGTGCATAACGAAGCTTCTCTTAGGCTAGATAATTGCTGTGAATGTAGGACATTTCATTTATTATTTATTTATTTATTTATTATTCACTTGAAATTGTTAAATATTGTATTTTATACCATTTTAGTTTTATATTTGTCTTTTCACAGAGTAGATAAAACAAATCTGATCAAAAGCTTACTAAGTAAGTTTGACAAGTTTTGTCATAACAATTTCTTTGGGAGCAAACAATTTGGTGTAATTAAAAACTTTTTTCAACTTTCTCCTTTGTCTTTGAAAGTACTAACATTTGAAGCTTTTTAAAGCTAACTTATCTGATACAATACAATAACTTTAGTTTCCTACGCTAGGCATCGAACCCGGGACCTCAGGGTCCGGGACCGGTGATCATCTTCATCTCATTTCAAGGCCGAAGGTTGAGCGCACTTATCTAACTGCCAAAACACAACAATGCTACAAACATTGATGTTATGGCAAGATGTTAGGGTAACATTTATTAGAATAGATGTTCGTTTAACAGAACGGGAGTATTGCACATTGATTTGCGGAGTCATTGGTTATTTCTTTTTTGGCCGTCTTACAACCGATCTGCGTTGCCATTTTATTCTGTTTTTGTTTATTTATATTGAAATCAACACTGCTTTTTTTTTAAGTGTAGTTCGTTCCTTGAGGAACCGGCTAAGGTCATAGACCATGCTGCCATGTCATTAGTTTCTTAATTATATTCGTTCGTTCTATCTTCTTAGGTAATACATAAATAAAGAATATTGATGATGATGAATGATAATGGAAATGGGAAGTGAGAAATAATAATACCCCCCCAACCCCTCGCGTATCTAAGTAAAGATGCGGGGCTTTACTAAGTCCTCACGCAGACTTCTTGACAGAATTTGAAAAATGACGTTGCACTGTTTTGTTTCATTTGCCAACACTCATGCACACTCACGAACACTTAACGGTTAATAATCCACCATTATTTCACATTAATATTCGACATAACACAAATTTTAGAAAATAAAACAAAACCGCAGACTTGACTTCTCACTTTGCCGCCAAGAAGTCAATCAACACTGCTCCCTCAATCAAGCAATCACTCTTACTGCCGTACTCAGAGACGACAATTAAGTTTAATGACAATTAAATGTCTTTCCTTCTCTATTTAGCACTATACATAAGAAAGTGACACCAAGAGAGTTAATTGTCATTAAAACTTAATTGACGTCTCTGAGTACGGCAGTTATTAAATTTATTTAAAGTAAGGCCCGTGCATAGGAGGGTAGTGGAGTACGTCCATACAGCCTAAGGATTGATTTTTCAGTATCTGTCTTGGTACTATTTTTATTTTTGTTTCTGTATGTTTATTAATGCTAAGTAATAACGATTTTTTTTAATTAATTGTTTGTATGTTTTGTTTTTATATTGTGCTGTTTCGAAATATAACTTAAGGAACTATAGGTTTGCACTTAAGTATTTTTTTTCTTTGTGTTATAACTGTTTGTCTCTTATTAAATAAAAAAAAAAGATGGAGCAAAATGCAAGCCAGGCGGATTTAAGACTAGCCCTACCAGTAACTTAACCGAGTACAAATATGTATGTAACCCCTCTGGGAATTGAACCCACGACCTCTGGGTCTGAGCCAGGCGGCCTTAAAACCCCAGAGGTTGTTTGACGTTTGTTTGGTCACCCATCTTCTGACGCGGCGAAAACCGCTTTACTCGCACGATCGCGACAGCTTTACTAGCTATTCCTTTGAAACATGTATTGCATCGCTCAACATAACACCAATCGTGATGATGGATCACTTTATAACATTCTTTAATATAATCCTTAACCTTTTCTACTGACGCATTATTTTGATCGAGCAGTGATGAATGATGAATTGTCGACAGACAGAAGACAAAGTATGTGTGCCACGCACAAAATTAAATGTTTTTTTATCAATTTATACGCCTAGAAATTAAGTCATCTCAGCCAAAAAGACGTCCACTGCTGGACAAAGGCCTCCCTCAATGATAAATCATTTTGAGGGGAATTTACCATTATCAGACAAGCGGGTTAGCGATCGCAGTAAGGTGGAAATAATCACAGAGAGACGCTGCTGCCCTTCCTCTGAAATGGTCCCATAGTCGCCTTCTACGCCACCCACGGGAAGAGATGGGGTGGTGCAATTCTTTATCCCCGGCACCACACGGGGTTGAATCAAACATCGGGGTTGAAGAAATTAAGTAGTATTGCTTATTCTACTAGTTCTTCTAATTTATTCTATTTGGTCTGTTACGATCACACTTCAACGAAATCACTCCCACAAATATTACGACCTACAACGGACATTGGGCTTAAAGTGTCGATCACTGGTGGCTTCCCCGACTAACACGTAACAGTTACAGAGTCACACTGTTACGACCCTACTTCCGTCCCTTTTCTACGAAATCACTCCCACAAATTGTATATATAGAAGGCGAGCGGAAAGATGTAACACATCAAAAAGCTTAATGATAGAATCATTGCTCATTACTGCATTTAGGCATTGTAAATGCCTAAAGGTATTCTTTAGGCACCCAAGATCATAATTGCAATTGCCATGATCCTTTACAAAAAAAAACCAAACCGAAGACATAACTTTTCACTTTCTCGTTAAAAAGTCCCATTGCTCATTTAAAAAGCCAGGTTACTCGAATAAAAACTTCTTACTTAACTTTTTACTTTTTCTGTCCATTCAAAAAGGTTTTCGCCAAGAAGCCTAACATAGTTATAGTGATTGATCAAAGCCACAATTACCTATTTCGATATCAACCTCTGCAAAAGCCATCTGTTACCAAAAGCCCTACCACAAGTTCGCACAGACAGTACTGAGCAGTCTGAATCGATATTCCCATACAATCGCAAGCGTACATCGGGTAGAGAATCTTTGTAATTAAAAAAATTATGACGGTTATTTCATAGTATATATTTAGTAGTAGCCTTGTAGAAATACACAAAGAGAAACAGTTACTGTCAAGAAAAATGGACATACACAGTTATAACCTACGTAATAAGGAGAAATTATACCAACCTAGGACGAGACTGGTAAATGTGGAATATGCAACAAAATAGTCATGTACAATCAATTGCCATTTACAATTACTGAACTTAGCCAAAACCAATTTAAAAATAAGATCAAACATTTTTTTGTTCAATTAACGAGTTCACGGCTATGCGTCTTAATGAATCCTCGTTCTTATATCAGTAAAGTTAATAAAGATCTACTTAATTATCATTTTACCTGATTTATTTTTTAAATTACAATGGAAATCACCATTTTTAATTTTTTTTTTAAATGTATTATTATAATAAGTATTGTATTGTAATTTATTTATTTTTATTACTTTACGTAATCGGTACATTTCGGGAATATATACATATTACCAAACATTCTGTATAAGCACTCAGAATTACTCGCGCAATCCAACATACGTAATGTAACATACCTAGATGTAATGAATCAATTCGTTACCTACCTTCGTACCTATTTAGGGATGGCTCTTCTCTCTGACCTTATAATAAATAATGGGAGGGGCTATGATAAATTTATTAAACACAGTAATTAATAACAACTGCTACGCTCGTGAAACATGCCTCTCTTCGATGCCTTGATTAATGATTCTGTCGACAATATAATATATACATTTAGTTAAAACAGAGAAAATAGTCTCACTTTATGTTGTAACGTTTAAGCGTACACTACCTACTTTGAATTGAAATACTCTACATGGATCCTTTTTGTTATTCCTAACGGGTAAACACTAGCCCCCTTACAAATCAACAAAGAATAAGGTCCGAACAGTTATTCCGTGTTTTGTCTCTGTTACTCTAATTTGAATCATTTCAAATTATAGTAAAAGAGACGTTTATTAGATGACAGGAACAAAACACGGAATAACTATTCTGACCCTAATCTTTGTTTATTTGGTTGACAATAGGGTCAGGTATAGATCTTATTTCCGTTCTCCCCTTTCCCCTTTCTCAGCAAAACAAGCTACAACCAACCAAACAGAGTACAAATATGTGCCCCCCGGTGGGAATCACAACAGGAATGATCCAAGTTGGTGCATAAATGTCGAAGATGGCCATCTTTACTAATATTATAAAGAGAAAAGCTTTGTATTTTTGTATGTATGTATGTATGTTTGTAACGAATAAACTCAAAAACTAATGGACCGATTTAAAAAATTCTTTCACCATTAGAACGCTACATTAGCGCTGAGTAACATAGGCTATATTACAAAAAGTACACCCGTGCGAAGCCGGGGCGGGCCGCTAGTACATACAAAAAACAACATACTGAATTTAAAACCTCCTCCTTTTTAATTTAATTTAATTTTTATTGAATGTAAAGTACGTATGTTCTGCTTGTTTCGCATTTTTTGTCTAGTCTATTTCTGTTCCGTTTATTGATGATAATTACACATATATTGCATGTCGTGTCTGACTATAATTAAGACAAACTTGTATTTTTAAATGTTAATAGTGTATGTTTTGTTGGTAGTCCATTTAAAATAAATAAATGAGGTCCATCAAAAATTATTTCGTACTTCACATCATCATCATCATCAGCTCATTTATGTCCCCACTGCTGGGGAACGAGCCTTCCCTATGGATGGATAGGGAGAACGGGCCGTAAACCACTACGCGGGCCCAGTGCGGATTGGTGGTTGTTAACGACTGCTAATACAGCCGGGACCAACGGCTTAACGTGCCTTCCGAAGCACGGAGGAGCTCGAGATGATACATTTTTGCTCACCCATCCGATGACCGGCCCTTGCGAAAGTTGCTTAACCTCAGCACTCGCATACCGGGCGCGTTAACCACTGCGACATCGAGCTCCTCCCATAACTTACTCCCTAACTTAACTTACTCGTACTTCACATAATAATAATGAACCCCCAATCACATAGGTATTGACATATTATCAGTGAAGTTTGATATAAATTGGAAGACACTGTAACGCCAGCCGCCGCCATTAGACATTGAAACACCCTTTGTGGATCTATTTCTAGGACCCTTAATCCTACGCGCAACAATTCGCCTTTGAACTATACATACACCATAACTAGCGGCTACCCATGACTTTGTCTGCGTATTTATCTTTAGACATTATGGCCTATTCTGTTGTATGAGCTATAACTTTAACTAATACTCCTAATAAACTAATAAACTCCTATAAAATAATGTATTCCTTCTACCTTTTTATTTTTTTAAGGTTTGACCCTGTGACTTTTGATAGAAGACATTGAAAATGCAACTTTAAATGGAAACAGTAGAATTTTAAATGATAATGGTATCTTAGTTATTATTCGGTATAATTTAGATGCGTAGTGGTATAAGCACATTTTTTCTATTGGTTTTTCGTCGTCAATCGTCAGTCGTCAGTCGTTAGTTTAGTCAAGTTAACATTGTGACTCGCTACCGAGTAATGTTGCTTATTTGTCTTTAGCGCGTCCAAGTCGCGCATTTAAAACGGGTGTACCTAACTTAACTCCAGCTTATGGAATGGCACCCCGGATAGCTCTAAAGAGTTTAGGAACTCCATGGGATTCGTATTATAGGGGAGCTCGTATTATAGTACCATCGGATGACATGACTGTATCGATGGAGTTGTACACTGAGGTTTCGCTAGTTATTTCGTACAAGATTTTTGATGTGTAACATCTTTCCTCTCGCTTTCTTGCAATTTGTGGGAGTGATTTCGTGAAATGGGACGGAAGTGTGTAACAGGAAGATGGATGGTACCAACCAATCGGGAAAGCGCGCGCCATTAGATTTGACGAATAAGCGCGCGGTATTGCATTACTCTTAGTTTCAATTAAATAAAATACAATTTTCATTAAAAAGAATTAATATTTGTTATATACCTGACCCATTTTTTTTCAGAATATAATGTTAAAATTGCTTATTCTAAGGTGAGATGTCAAATGTAACACATCATATGCGACTACTGTAAGCCTCGCTCGTTTTTTTTATATATTTTCGGAACATAATTTAAAAATATAATTTTCGTCTTAAAATGAAGTAGTAGTAGTTACCAGAGCTCCTTTCTGAAGATTTTTTAGTCAATGTCGATGGTGATGATAATTTTTTTTTTTTCGTTTACCACAAAAATATGCCAGCAAATTTCGAAATCGATGGTCAATGAAAATACACAATACTTTGGTGATGGTACTTTTAAGGTACCCAAACTATTTGCTCAATTATATGCAATGCATGTAGATATTGAATTTAAATTTATTTTACCGTTCGACACATTATCAATGGTTTCATAAAAAAATGTCAAATTAATTTTGTTTAATGCCTAATTAAATTATTTTTGTTTCGATTAGTAGTAGTTTTGTTTGTAGGTAGTTTAAAAAATAAAAGGTTTTACAAAAAAATAGTTATTACTTTTAGTTCTGATAATTCATCTACACTTGGATGACTATGAATAGAGTGGCAGTCAACCCCCGATCCGATCCGAACCCTTCGGAGAATCTAGTAGGGCACGGGGACGCGCACTTGTGCGCGATGCCGTTCCCTCTAGATAACCTCTGAAGGTGTTTCGTTTCACACGGCTTGAGGGACCCTTTACGTTCCTCGCCGCCCCCAAAAAGCCCGGTGAAGCTGAAAATGCCGCAGCGGCAATCAGCAATCTCTCTCCAAAAAAAAAAAAAAAGGCAGTCAACCCATCCCATGGTAAAGTTGCCAGAGTTAACGGTACAATGGGCGAATTTGTCTTTCATGTCATCCAACAGGATTTTGATTTAGAGACGGTAGTTGACATACGATTCACACTATTTTTTTTCCAAACGTTTTCGCTACTATCTCATTCTGTGTTTATGTCGGACATAGTTGGTGTGTGCACAGAACCATACCTTCCTTCACAACGACCGGTTTATCGGAGAGAGAAGACACTGCGGTATATCGGCCGAAAAAATATTTCGTAGCTCACCAAACGCTGCCCAGCCTGATTGGATGATTGATCTATTAGCTAAAGTTGGACCTACCTAACTGGACCGTTGGTCCCAGGTAAACGTCGTTGTGGTAATCGTCCACAACTTCAAGAGCCGAGTCTTCAATGTTCAGAGGAGTGGGATCGAAGCTGAGTGATGTATACGCCGTTGACGTTGATGCAGAGTCCTATTCAGTCAAGAGCTTGAAGACATCTTCCAGTGCAGCAGTGAAAAGTTTCTGAGATATAACGTCTCATTGTCTCACTCCTCGCCGAAACTGAATGGGTTTCGATTCGAGCCTGAAGACGGACGGACATAGTGGCGTTTTCATACAAACCGGTTGTCAATTTGGTACCGCTGAATAAAGCTTAAGTGGTTTCGGCTCGGCAATGATGAATCAGTCAGTCAGGATAAGTCATTATATGTATATAGATAGATAGATTATGCTTTCGCGGACTTTTTTGTAGAACAATTAAGGAGACACGTTTCCACTACAGCTATAAGCGTATAACTCGTACGGTTTTTGCAGCGCACGCAAAAATAGCTCGAAAATGGCAGTTTTTTATAATAAATATCTTTATAATTTATAGCCTTTATGTTATTCTGGTGTATGAGCAATATTATTGTAAAGTTTCTTTAAAATCCATTCAGTAGTTTTTGCGTGACAGAGTAACCTCACAAACCATCCTCACAAACTTTCGCATTTATAATATTAGTAGGGATTATGTATATTGTTTGTGTGTCTAAGAGATATATTTCAAAAGCCATCGACTTAAAGTCTAAACTTCCTCAATATTTGACGGATTAGGATAAACGACGAATTCTGTTACGTAATTGAAAGTCCCGATTTGATATTGTGTCTACACATACAGACATGTATCATTAAAACACGTTTTCATTTGGTATTCAAATTTGATCCGCGTGTCTGACAAAATCTTCTACACGTATAAAATAAAAATAATAATAATAATAATAAACTATATTTGCACACAAAAAAAGACAAAGATACAGACAATTTGAGGAAGAGATATAAGTACAAAATAGGCGGCCTTATTGCTAACAAGCAATCTCTTCCAGGCAACCAAATAATGATAATATCATATAATGTACACACGCCTGCACATCAACCTACCACAAAGTGTCAAATTTCCTTAATAGACTTTGAACTTTATGACTAAGATATATGGTTGAAAATGTATTGAAGAGATTTGACAGTTTTGGATAGGTTGATGTGCAGGCGTGTGTACATACAAAAGAAAAATAAAAATGAAATTCATTTCGTTGGCAAGCGCATCACTTGAGAACGGCTGAACCGATTTGGATGAAATTTTGCTTTGGATAGGTACTTTGTATCTCGGTAACAGGCTCCTGTGGGTTGGTGGAGTCCTCGCGAGCGAAGTCGCGTGCAACAGCTAGTTATTAAATAAATATAAATATTTTTACATTTTATTAAGTGCTTGCTGCACTGAAACTGAATGAAATATAATAATTTAAAATTAATAAAGGCAGACGCGTGATTGTATATAACATAAGGCACTTATGCACGGACCCTCCATTCGTGCCACTCCATCACTCCAAATTAGAGATGGATGTTACTTGGGGCCGGCGCAAAATGTTCGTTTCTCCCTTCTCCTCTATTAGTCACGCATATATCTGACCATTTCACAAACTGTTAAATAGATAATATATAATTATTGTGATCAAAAAATTCTTTGACATCATCGAAAATAAATAGTAATACAGTTTTTTCTATGTCTATCTGACCTCGGAATGTCCTTTTAGATAATACTATGGAAAATAGTATTTAAATTAGGTAGACAATAAATCCACTGACACAAAATAAACATTTCCAACTCAGTAACCTGTCCGACACATATTTGTTATTGTTTCATAGACAAGTCTTGAATGGAATTTGGAATACAATGTGTATGCCTGTACATCAGACTGCCACAAACGTCAAATTTCCCCAATAGACTTTGAACTTTATGTCCATGCAGAACGGATGAATATTTATTAAACAAAATTTGACAGTTTTGGGTAGTCTGATGTCACGCGTCTGTACTACCAGGGTCATCAGTTCCCTACTCAGCTGATAATTTAAATAAATACCGATACAAAATTTTTGGTAACAGGTGTATAATCCCGAATCATTTTTTTTTAAATATTGTACAGGTAAGCACAGTGCCTTGATCTCACCTGATTTTAAGTGATGATAAGGCCAATGGTGGAAGCGCACTTCACCCGGGATCCTCAACTAGTGAGGCACTGGCTATCTTATCTCTAGCTGCCGGAACCCAACAACAATGCTACAAGCATTGATGTTATGGCGTATTTAGATAAGATGGTGGTACCTAGCCAGGCGGACAGACAAGCCCTACCACCAACCAAACCGAGTACACAAATATGTTCTCCCCGCTGGGAAACAAACCCAGGCCCTCTGGGTCGGTTAAATAGATGCAACTAAGTAAAAAGGTGTTTTTGTAATTTGTTTCGCAACAAAATTTGCGTTAAAATTATATAAACAAAAACAAAAACATTTTATAAATAGCTTGCCTACTTCTTAACTGATCTTTAGTATTTGTAAAAATATTATGATAGGGTGTTAATGATGGTAGTTGTTGACATTGAATTGGCGCCTTTGGCTTTCAAAGTAAAAAGTAAATAGTGTTGAATAATTTCGGCGGGCTGGTTAGAACCACGATAGCTCAATTGGAAGAGCACCTGACCCGGTATGTCAGAAGGGTGCAGGTTCAAATCCTGCTCGTGGAAATTTTTTCAACATTGTGTTCTTGTAATTTGTTTCGCAACAAAATTTGCGTTAAAATTATATAAACAAAAACAAAAACATTTTACACACATATATGTTTATGTATATATGATAGTTATGCATGTATTATATAGGTACTTACAATCATATGTCTTAATTGCACCTACCAATGTTATCTCTGCACCACCCTATGGTTGACTAGTAGAGAATGCCTCAGGCATTAAGTCCGCCATGTAATATTAAAGTTGCAAAAGTTTAAATAAATAAATAAATAAATAAATAAAAACCCTACAAGGTATCGTTAAAGTAAGTTAGCGACCCTGACCACCACAAAACACTGATTATTATATTACACAATGTCTAAACCAGCCGTACCACGTGTATCTTACTCCAATCTAAAGTTACTTAATGAAGTCCGTACGAGAACCTCATCATCCTGTTACCATAGCAACTGTGTTTACTTTTATTAGCATGTAAGTATGTTAGTTTGTCCGTAGACTAATAGATTATCTTAGTTTTAGTTTGTTTTAGTTTGTATATAAATATACCGTTAGAGATATCTGTTTAACAAAAGATTATTTTTCTGGAGGCTGCATTCATGTCCTCGGAGGCACTATCTCAGTAACTTTTTTTTTTAGTGTAGTTTGTTCCTTGAGGAACCGGCTAAGGTCATAGACCATGCTGCCATGTCATAAGTTTCTTAATTCTATTCGTTCGTTCTATCTTCTTAGGTAACACATAAATAAAGAATATTGATGATGATGAATGATAATGGAAATGGGAAGTGAGAAATAATATACCCCCCAACCCCTCGAGTATCTCAGTAAAGATGTGGGACTTTACTAAGTTCTCACGCGGACTTCTTGAGATAATTTGAAAAGTGACGTTGCACTGTTTTGTTTCATTTGCCAACACTCATGCACACTCACGAACACTTAACGGTTAATAATCCACCATTATTTCACATTAATATTCGACATAACACAAATTTTAGAAAATACACTTCACTTTCCCGCCAAGAAGTCCCTATCTTAGTAGCTTTGAACAGCAAAAAGTCAGTTAAAAACACAATTTTTTTTAGCTACTAGATAATTTCCTGAAGCAAAGGAACCCATAGTAGTTAGGATTATTTTTTTAATTTCGAAACTGGTATAAAAGGCCGTAATGTAAAAAATATATAAAAGCTATTCTCCAGAACAGCATAGCATGATCGTACCCGTATCTAAATAAACAAATAATATTCTTCATATGACTATGTACACACGCCTGCACATCCACCTACCACAAACCGTCAAATTTACTCAATAGACTTCGAACTTTAATGACTTAGGCATTGTTGACATTGTATTGAAGAAATTTGACAGTTGTGGATAGGTTTATGTGCAGGCGTTTGCACTAAATACTCAATACTCAATAATTTATTGCATTCCACAATGATAAGAAGATGGTAGGTAAAATTACATTAAGTACACATTGTAGACCCTGAAAAGGGCACAGTAATTATAATATATTGAGAGCACGACTTACTCTTATACAATAACATTAATTTTTAATTCTTTATCTTGTATAAATTCTGGAACGCTATAATAGTATTTCCCTAAAAGTAGTTTTTTTTTTTTACTTTTTCATCGACTAACTCTTTTGGCAACTTATTAAATAATTTTATTGGCATTAAGAGAGGAGAGAGAGGAGCTGGAGGAGTTCATTTTAAACCTACCACTGATGGACAATAGTGCAGCGTAGTCTGAAAAGTGATAAGTTTATAGAAGTAATATTAATACTTGAGCTTGAGAGTCCGTTAAACTTTGTATTATCAAGGCGGAATAAAAAGAAAAATATAAAAGCATTAATTTATAGTTTAATTTACAATGATCTAAAATTAAACGAAATACACAATTACCTACGTGGCGCCAAAGACTTCTATAGGTGTCACGTAGTGATGTAGGTATTATGTATTATACCTACATTTTATGGTCGTGATTGTAGTAAATATAATATATACTCGTCAGTAGAAAGGGAAACCTGCTAAAGCGCCAAAAGGGACTACAAGAAAAAATAATTTAAACTTTAAAATTCATTTTCCTTTTCATTTCATTTTTATTTTTATTTGTGGAAATTTCATTTTGGCGCTTTAGCATTTTTCCTTTTCCATCGATATATTAACATATTCTATTTTCACTGCTCTCAGTGTTCTTAGAACGATAGTAGTGACGTATTGCAAGTCATTTCTAAAAATGGATGAAGAGAGACCTTCCTCGCCATCGATATTATCCGGAATCTCAAATCGGAAGAAATATAAAAGAAAGTACACAGAAATATAAATCAAAAATAGCAAGCAGACACAAACTGAATACACTGTCACGGATACTGGTGTACAGAAGAACTTAAAAAAAAATATTTCTTTTTCTACTCGTCATTTGCCCGAAATAAATTTCTATGACAGGAGACCGTCAGATGAAAGAAATGAAGGTTTTGCTAAATTAGTGGCTTTTGAATTAGAGCGTCTGCCAAATTTTAAATCTTATAAGATTGTTGAGAGGTGACCCTGATTTGGACTAAGTGCTAGAATTTGTATTAATAGTAAAAGTGAGGGAGAAGAAACTGAAGAAGAAAGATCAATACCACTTAATGTAATTATTAAATAATAAAATGTAAGTTATTATATGTTTAAGTGTGTTTTTATTATTTCTCCATAATTGCAATACAATTGATTTCTTGAACCTATCTAAGTAAGTATTTACTTACCACCATTCATGTTTAAATTAAAACAAAACCATTGTTATGTTACTTTTTTTTTACATTTACCGACATTTTCTTTCTAAAAAGTCAAAATTATAATTTACTACCCGTTATCGATAAAATTAAAGGACGTTTCTAGATAGTTTCACAATTAACGTTCCCTATGCGCCACGGACACCTCAAGGCGCCCGCCTGTGACATCTCAAGCGAATGCAAGTTATCGAATAGTGCTTGCAAGATGTGGGTAGAAAAATAAACAAAATGTATCGTGATACTCATGAATTATTTCTTGGTCATATCGTGTGTATCTTGCTTCTGAAGGTTGTGATAATAAAATTTACCTGAATACAATATGGAAAATGACGAGCTCATTGCGATTCTGGTAGGTGTGGAGAACCAAGAAACATTTATACTTACCTGTTTCTGATGACGAATCAGATTAATCAGATTTCCAGGTTGGTTTATTAATTAATATTTATACTAGTCTTTGGCCGGAGCGCAAGTGGTATTTAAATAATGTAAAAATCATATTATGTGGTTCATCTTAATCAATTGTTAGGTATTTGTAAAAGTATCACTTTCGATGTTGAAAGTAGTAAAAACATTGATGGGACAATACTAGCTTATAGTAGAAGATAAAATGCACTTTAAATTTCGACGTCACCGTCCGCGTCGTCTCGGTAGCGCAGCGGTCAAAGCAGTCGCCCAGATAGCGAAAGGCCACGAGTTCAAATCCCACTCGAGTGGTCGGAAGCGAAGTGATTTTATTTAGATGTATTTTCAAAATTTTATAGAAACATTACATGTTGAGAGTCGAAATGATAGGAATGAATTTCTATCTGTTCGTGGCGTAGGCGTAGACGTCTACACACTGTCCCCCTTACAAATAAACAAAGAATAAGGTCCGAATAGTTATTCCGTGTTTTGTCTCTTTTACTCTAATTTTTATAAGTGCTTTGTGTAGAACTTAACAATAGATAGGTACCTATAATTAGTTGAGTTAATATTATGTCTCACACCTGTTTTAATCTAAGTTGGTATGTAGTGAACGTGTTTCCACGAGAACGCTGCCGACAAACTGTACTGCAGTTTGGCAGAATGCAAGGTAAAATATTTTTGTAAAATTTCTAACAAATAAATTTAAAAAAAAACCCTTAGAACAGCCTACGCGACTTATACTTGGAAACGCAGTTCGACATATTATGCCATTATATTCCCAATCAAAAGAAACTTCGCTGCAAATTTTGTGTCCGCTTAAGAAAACGAAGCAGCGCTAGATACATGTGTGCTATGTATAAAGTAGCACTTTGCGTAGTCAAACTTTATTATAATAATAATGTAATATTTTTGTGATTAGTTAAATATTTCATTTAATAAGGCAGTTTTAATTATCTTCTGCATACCGTAATCGAACGGACAGCGAACTACGAGTATAATTATGGTGGTCATATTTCATCGTATCTATTTATATTAATAAAAATCAATTGCCAACATCATCAATTGCAAAAAAATAATCGAAATTCTCGCGGCAGAAGCCACGGGCAACTAAATTTTATAAATCGATATTCCTCGTGGACAACACTATCTATTTCGTACATTCGTTCAGAAAAGGCACAGTACTGGCGCCATGGACGACTATAGGAGTCGCCTAGTGATGTCAACAAATTAAGTGTTATTTAAATATCAAAAAGTTTATTTATCGTGTTTTCTATTTGAATTGAATTAATCATGTAGCAATACGTAATTAATGTGTATGTTAATATGTAACAGGGAAAAATAAAACAAAAAATAAATACATACACAACACTGGCCCGCGTGGTAGTTTATGGCCCGTTCTTCCTGTGATGTTTCTATCCATAGAAAAGGGAAGGCAGCGTCTAGTGATGTATCACTAGACACTCCGTACACTGGGCAACAACAATCGGCACAGGCCTACGCTTTAACCTTTATCAAAGCCAATATGTCCCTTTGTGTTTGCCGCTTGGCGCCTCATATCTATGTTTGTACAAACATTTATTTTCTCTATATTATCACTAATAAAAAAACTCAATTGAGTGTAGGTAGATATAGTATAGGTACCGTATATGTAACATATTGGAGCAATTATGTTATATATGTTATCAGTTGGGATTTGGGTAGGTATGTTGTCCCTAATAACTCTATTATATTCCTGTCGTTGCGCCAAATAAAAAGGTTTAAAAATGTTTGTTTGTTAGTTTCATTTATGTTGGTTAGTTACTTAATAAAAAGGTTAGTTGTCGACATTGAATAGGGCTCCTTCGGCTTAGAGAGTAAGAGTATATAGTGTTGATTAATTTCGGCGTGTTGGATTGAGCCACGATAGCATAGTTGGTAGTGCACCTAACTCGGCATGTCATGGGGTGCGGGTTCGAATCCCGCTCGTGGATTTTTTCAACACTGTCTTTTTACAAGCTTTTATTTACTTCCACCTGTCCCGGTGTTTGTTTGTCTGTAATCAAATATTGCAAGTTAAATTTGATCCACTTCCCGATTACCGATTGCGTTGAAATTTTGCATGCATGTGTAAATCGGATGACATTGCAAAGTTATTATTACATGGAGCTGATCTGATAATGAAACCGGAAGGTGGCCATAGGAACTTGGTTGTTAAACGACACAACCCCATGGTTTTTTTTTTAATTTGTAATTTGTTTGCAACAAAAATTTGCGTAATTATAATATGTAAATAATCATAAAAATGTTTATTCTACGTTTAGACTTAATTTAAATATTAATATTTTGTTTATTTAATAAACATATATTACTAGTTAAGTAAGTTATCTTTCTTTTATACTATATCTGCCTATGTATGGTATGTGCCTACATATAAATTAATTAATTTGTTTGAATTTGACAAAGTGGGGTAAAGTCAATAAGTTTGCTCTAAAATCGACATTATAGGTAATCGACAAGTATAGGTGTCAATCAGTCTTCAAATTAAAGGTAGGTAGATCATCACTAATGAACAAATTGTGATTATCAGACTTTGACTTAAAGCACATTAAGCATTATTTATAGTAAACGGTTGGGCTGTTAAAAACAAAATAAGATTTTGACGTTCTTTACGTCAAGCATTTATTTATGAATGTCACATAATAAGTAATATCGTGGTTCTAACCAGCCCGCCAAAATTATTAGAAGGTGGAATCCGTAGAAACTCAGGAAATCATGTCTGCAGCAACCTGCTTTCGATGCTCTTTTTGGACAAATTAGTCGCTTAACATTTGACATCTCACCTTTTGAAATCAATATTACAATATAAAATAGAATATTGAATTAACAATGTCGTATATTTTTTTCTCTTTGTTTTTCCTTTTTTTGTTATTTTTTCTCTTTTTTTTTAATTTTTTTTTATTATACTAGCAAACTCGCAAACGAACTACTGACTGAGATATACATATATAAATATATATATATAAATATATAAAAAAAATATATATATATATATTTCATGCTCTGGCTTACTTCATAATTAAGGAGAGTGCTGAAGGTAAGCCTTAGTGTCACCGATACTGTTACCGTTACATTTCCTACGAAATCACTCCCACTAATTGTAATAAGGACACTGCTGAAGTTAGGCTTCATACAAATGCATCATATCATATAATATCATAGGATGATATGATATATATATATGAGCGGATCACACTGATACGCTACTTCCGTCACATTTCTAGATGTTACGGTACTTCCGTCGCATTTCTACGAAATCACTCCCACAAATTGTAATTATTTTTGGGTCCATGGGGGCCGGAGGCCAAGCAGCTTGTTAAAGTGTTGAGTGCTCGCCTTATTGAAGCCTCCGGTGACAAGAAGGCTGGCAGCTACCTCTGCCAACGTATTAGCTTGGCAATCCAAAGAGGTAATGTTGCCAGCATTCTTGGGACCGTACCCATGAGCTGGAGGAAATTTTTTATTTATAGGTTTTACTTTAGTTATCTTAATTTCTTATTTCTTCAATGTAGTTAGTTATGTTATGTTTCTTGTAAGTTAATTTTTTATAAAAATATTGATATATTAATATTTTCAAGTTAAAATTAAATATGAAAGATGTAACAAATTGTAATAAGGAGACTGCTGAAGTTAGGCTTCATACAGATGCATCATATCATACATCGATACCTGTAATTCAATTGACGTAACGCACATTTTGACCAAAATGAGCTATGAATGCCATAAAATGTTTTTGTTTTGTTTATATAATTAATTTTGTTGCAAATAATTATTTTTTATTCTATTTTTAAAATCTAAATCTAAAGCTCAAAGTCATATACTTTTTATCCAATCTTGGTATTCTTGTGTAGGTCAAAGATATTTCAATTATACGATATATCAGTTCGAAACCGTACGTTCGACGACTTTGTGATTGGGAACTGAAAAGAAATTACATACAGCTAGGGAAATGTTTCCTTTCCTTTTGCGACTTTACAAAAGCAAATTATAATGAAATTTGACTGTGCGTAACGTTTTCTATTTAAAAGTTAATAGAATTACGTTTAAAGTCAAATCATACAGTATTTAAAAAGCTTTCACAATAATGTATTAGTTAGTTATTATAATAGTTATAATTAGTTATAATTTTACGGCACCTCCGATTCAACAAGGCCATATCCAAGAGCAAGTTACTGGTGAATTATTCTGGCTACTTGGTTGTGTCGGTGCAAATACTCTCCGTTAGCAAGATGAGAACAACCAGAAATAATATGTCGGAGTGATTCTCCTGGACGGCGGCATGCCAGACAGATGTCGACCGTACCGTCCCTCATAATATATTTCCGGTAGTTATTCGTCTTGATAACTTTATCTTCAATGGCACAGACAAAACCTTCGGTTTCCTCAAAGAGGTCACCGAAACGTAGCCAGTTCACCGAGACAGTTAAATCTACATCAGGCCCAGTTAGAGCCCGATTATTATTATATAGATATATTTGCTAACTTTTTAAATGTTTAGCTTAGTTTCAGTTCTGTACTATTTTTACAGTTATTATTAATAAATATTTATAAAATTTATAAAATACAGTGAAAAATTAAACGCCCACCCGACCCAGCCAGGAATCGAACCTGGGTCTTCCGCAATCCGGGCGGCTGCACTGACCGCTATGCTACCGGGAAGGCTGAAGTAAGCGCTGAATTTTGTGACTGCTTTTTAATTTTTGAGTGCTAATAGCGGCACAGTGCCATCTAAAAAATTCAAAAGATTAAACAAAGTTACGAACTAATAAATATGTAACTTCTAGATAGAAAATAATAAAGAAAGAAGAATGTCTATTGTAAAGGACATTTTAATAACAACTGTAATAACAGCCAGCAAACAATAATAAAAATATTTCTATTAACGTTAAACTCTAATACTGCTGAGTTTATTATTGACTGTACAACAGTATGTAAATAAAAATAAAGAAAAAATGTTCCTTTATTATTATAATATATTTATAAAATACAGTGAATAATTTAAATGCCTACCCGACACAGCCAGGAATCGAACCTGGGTCTTCCCAGATAATTGGTAGTGCACCTTGACCCGGCATGTCATAGGGTGCAGGCGCGAATCCTGCTCGTGGGATTTTTTCAACACTTTGTCGTTTTCAAATTGTAGTTTGGTTGCATCAAAATTTGCGTAAAATTACTCGTATATGTAAATAATCTTGAATTTTATATTTAGTTTTGACGTCAAGTGCCTGTAGAGGCTTATATCACAGTCTATCATATATTACACACTACAATCTGCCGACGACATTTTATTGAGGGTAGCATTATCATTCGATTTCAATGATAGAAGCATTGCCTAGCCCCTAGTCTGTCAAAACGCCATATTATGGTACTAACAATTGATTTGACCATTGTGATACGTTATCGACAGTTGAGCGGCTAGTGCGAGTTTTCTTTGATCTCTCTTCGTTTGTCACCAGTAGGCGTGCCTTCAATGCCATACAAAACATCGTTTTTGTCCGATATTAATATCAAAATGAGAATATAGTGTACTGTGTGTACTTGTCTATGACAAGTTTCTAATAGTCTATGGTTTATAACATAAATTCTTTCTCTTTGAAACCGGCATCCATGCGTTTTATAAGTTTTAATTAAACGTGATCGAATGCCAAATAAAACTTACACTAGGCGAAGTGGGACAGTATAATAGGCCATTACTTTTTTTACTGTGTTTTGTAATGTGTAAACTATAAACGCAAAAAAACGCATGTTTCCATTCTGCTATCGCCTTCTATTTTTACATCGTTGCGTCCGTCTTGCGGCCATTTGTCCAAAATGAAGGATCCCGCGCAATAAACTCTGTCAGTTCAGGTTAATACCGATCCCATTCATAACGAAACACAAATAGTATTAGTGGAAACACATAAACAAGATTTTTCGGTTGATTTAAGCCGCTTGGCCCAGAGCGTGGTATTAAAAATAGCCATTTCCTTTTAGGCGCAGCGTCTACATAGAATACGGTGTTTTTTTATGTTAAAAGGAGGCAATCGAGCAGGCGAGTCACCTGATGGAAAGTAATCACCGCCGCCCATGGAAACCCGCAAAACCAAAGTAATTGCAGATGCGTTACCGGCCTTAAGGAAGAAGTTGGATCTTGAGGAGGGAGTAGGAATTGGGAGGGGGAAGGGGTGAGAGAGGGCCTCCGGTACTTTCACTTACCGAACAAAACACAACATCAACGAGTGCCATTGTTTCCCGCCGATATTCTGTGAGAGGGTGGTATTTTGCTTCTAATAGCAACAAGAAAGAACATTCTATCATAATAAGTGAAGAAAACACCTTGTACCCCTTTTGGTTGGTGGTAGGGCTTGTTTGTCCGCCTGGCTAGCTACCACCATCTTATAAATATGTCGCCATAACATCAATGTTTGTGGCGTTGTTGTGTTCCTGCAGCTAGAGATAAGATAGCCAGTGCCTTAGTAATTAGTGTATTTATCTTATTACTGGTGAAGTGCGCTTTCACTTATGACCTAATCGTCACAAAAACACAATGTTGAAAAAATTTCCACGAGCAGGATTTGAACCTGCACCCTTCTGACATACCGGGTCAGGTGCTCTTCCAATTGAGCTATCGTGGTTCTAACCAGCCCGCCGAAATTATTCAACACTATTTACTTTTTTACTTTGAAAGCCAAAGGCGCCAATTCAATGTCAACAACTACCGTCGTGAACATCTGATCATAATATTTTTACAAATACTAAAGATCAGTTAAGAAGTAGGCTAGCTATTTATAAAATGTTTTTAATTTGTTTATATAATTTTAACGCAAATTTTGTTGCGAAACAAATTACAAAAACACAATGTTGAAAAAATTTCCACGAGCAGGATTTGAACCTGCACCCTTCTGACATACCGGGTCAGGTGCTCTTCCAATTGAGCTATAGTGGTTCTAACCAGCCCGCCGTATCGTCACTTAACATCAGGTGAGATGGAGGCTAAGTAAGTGCTTGTCCATAAGTAATTTTAAAAAAATAGACATCAGAGCATTGATGCTCTCTCGTAACCTACTACTAGATAAAGCATCCAGAACACAAATTCGTCTTGAAATTCGAATAACAAAAAGCTTAAATCTTAAAAATGGAGATTAAATAATATTTACTGTTATCGCCACAAACGTCATTGCGGCTCCGTGGCCCCAAAGTCGCCTACCGCTTTTGTATGAGAATGTAGTACATAGTTCTCGATCGAAGCTCGTAAGCCGTCGCTTCAACTCGGGTTGCTATAAGGACAACTGGCTTTACCCAAATTGATGTTATGATTACCCGATATGTTTGTTTCGTAGACGCGTAAACATTTGTGGTATTAAATATTTTTTTGATAGCTTGTTTGGTTGGCTACCTTTGTTCATGAAAACATAGTACCTATATGTATTCTGTGTCTACTGTATTGCTGAAGGCCTCGGCATAGATAATAGGTTTATTATTTTTTTCAATATGAATTCAATATGAGTAAGTAAATAACAGGAGGTCGATGGCGCAGTGGTTAACGCACCCCGCCTACGAGTGCTGAGGTTAAGTAACTTTCGCAAACGCCGGTCACCGGATAGGTGACCAAAATGTCCTGAGCTCCTCCGTGTTTCGGAAAGCACATGAAGCTGTTGGTCCCGGCTGCATTAGCAGTCGTTTACCACCAATCCGCATTGGGCCCGCGTGGTGGTTTGTGGCCCGTTCTCCCTATCTATTCATAATGAAGGCTCATGCCCCCCCAGTTGGGACATAAAATTAGCTGATGATGATGATGATGATGACTGCTGGGCAAAGGGGCAATGCCGAGGGGCATTGTCTAATATTTAAGTTAAAATAATAGGTTAACTTTTTCAATAATATGATTTCTATCATTATTATTATCAATGAAGTAAGTAAATAAGAAAATTGTCTATAACTATCCCACTGCTGGGCAAAGGCTTCCATCATTGTAATCAATCATTGTAAGTCAATCGCTACAATTGATGGGTAATGCCTTAATCACCACACTTGCCATATGCGGGCTGGTGATCACAAGCCTGGGCTGTGCACCAAACAAATCCGAAACACAGTATGCCCGACCTGGGGCCCGACCGCCTAACCGATTGCCTTGGCTACGTGTATAGTTTATGGCGTCATCTTGTCATTTCGAAAGCGATATGAAAGCAATATCGAAAGCTATAGCCTATAGCTTTCGATATTTCTTTTATATCGCATTCGAAATGACAAGATAACGCAATAAACTATAGAGCGTGATAGCGAAAGCGATAGCGATAGAGTTAGGCGGTCGGGGGGCTGGTAATTGAACCCGGGACCTTCGGGTATCAGACCGAGCGCTTTGCCACTCGGCCAGCGAGGCGGTAATCAATGAAGTACCTCAAAAAAAAGGAGTGGAACGAAAAAAAATAGGTATTTAAGTTTATCTATCTTAACTAGCGATCGCCCCCGGCTTCGTGGGCAGTTAACATTACCTAACCACATAACGTGTTCGTGACAAAATAAATGCGTGGGAAATTGGATTTAACCGAATCTATAGTAAATTGCTTTCATGCCTGTATTTCATCTGCGGGTGGCATTTGAGCGGTTTGTTTGCGTCGCGTTTCCCACTGAGTGTTTAGTTAAACACAAGTGGGGAGCATATATGCCTTTATATATACAATCGAAACTTGAGGTAGGCTTTGTTGGTTTAAGGATTATCTATAAACTATCAAGAGTGGTTAGGCTCAAAGAGCCAAAACGCTCATTGAGCGAAAACACATCTGACAACGCCATTGTCACCAAGCGTTGTGGTCGTGTATAGCATGATCGTCACGGCACGAATTTCGCCTGGAGGTCTTTATGTGTTTGCAACAACGCGTCAAATACATACGTGGTTGTTTGGCAGTGACCACAACGCATTATGGGCTGTTTTTTCATAATCATAATCATTTATTGCCGAAAATATGGCATGCAACGTCGTAGGTGTTTGAATGTAAAATAATAAGATTTAAACAATTTAGAACATCAAAAAAATCAAATTAAATGTCATTAATTACAGAATCATACACAATTAGAAAAATACAATACAAAATCATTTTAAATACATGTCACTGACATTATAAAAGTTTTTATCTTTTAGCCATGTCAATAACTTGGATTTAAATAAATTGGTAGGTGAATTTTTAATGTCATTTGGAATAGCATTATAAACTTTTACACACATACAATTACACTGTTTTAAGTACAAAGACAGTTTTGGCATACTGTTATACATTCCCTAAAATATGGTTGAGCGAAGCGATGGCTGATTCATATGTCATACTCGTGAACGGGTGCTGCCTAAAGAGGCTGGTTTGCTCTTGCATACTTGTCTTATTTTTAATATTAATAACTATAGTTTAACTTTTACTAGTACTGTATGACATTGTAAAAAGTGAAACTGGTAAATGATGTTTTTGCAAACTTAAATATTTTAATTAATTATTTTTTTCTCTTCTTTTTGTTTTTTTTTACATGTTGTGATTGTCCTTTATTTTTTTGTGTTTTATTTGTGATGGAAAGTGTCCTTTTATGACGGGACATTTTCCAATATTTTTGACGCTGTAAGGGAGAAAAGAGCTGGACACTTGCTGAGTTTCTTGCCCAGAGTTGAATTACGAACCGATGGCATAATGACATTTATAAGAGCTATTCGTAGCCTAAACTGAATAAATGATTTTGAATTTGAAATTAGTTCACTTGTCAATAATAATTTTTATTCTGTGAACTTAACAATTAATTAAAGGTAGTTAAGCAAAACTATATGCGTGGGAAATTAGATTAAACCAAATCAGTAGTAAATTGTTATCATGTCTGTATTGCGGTGGCATATGAGCGGTTTGTTTGCGTCGCGTTTCCCACTGTTTAGTTGAGCACAAGTGGGGAGGATTTTCTTTAATGTTTTTATGCAATAGGAAGCATGAGGAAGATTTTTATGATAGTAGCTGAAAGTAGCGTGTTATGAACCGTCTATTAGAGCGATTTCAGTTATTAAAAGCATTACCGGACTACGCACTATCGGAGCACTACCGGAGTCACCGCTGCACTGTCTCGAACATTCCATCGCGCACTAATATATTTGGTGACTCGTTTCTTTGTCGCACTTCCAAAAGATGGAATAGTCAAGACACGTTTTCCCTCCTTCCTATGACATGGGGTCCTGCAAACGAGGCGTGAAGAGGCGCCCTGTGCGCCGGCAGGGTGAGCGTGACTGATGCTGCGTTGTTTTCACGCTGCACCAGTTGTCCTTGCGTCTGGATTCCGTTTCCACTTAACATCAGGTGGAGTGGAGACTTTTGCCGAGCTAATTTGCCGAAAAAATAACAAAATAAAATCCATATAAAATCTCGCAACAGCCTGCGCTCGGACTGTTTTAAGCTGTTCCGAGATGGTAAATGTGTTGAGCTTAGCTTCTGGTTCTCTTTATTTTGTGGCATTACAGGGTTGTGCACCAATTATTTTACATCTCGTTATAATCAAAACAATGCAACGTAAGTGACCGAAATTATGTCACTCCGTCGCCGAGATCGTATATTTTTTGACCGTTCTCAAGTGATTCTCCAATGGCTCAGTAGGTCCTACTCGTATAATGAAACGTGATTATCCTCTTTCACATAACGTTGACAATACGGACAGTGCGAGGGACTTTGATAAATGGACATACAACATGGAGGTACAGTTTCTACGGGAACTATTTGTAAGTTTTCTGCTTGGATATTCTGAGTACCTACATCTCAACATGACCTAGATAAAAGTAATTTCAGAAGAAGGCTCATACAATGTGTTGTTAATGAGTAAATACTATTTGGTAAATTAAAACTTTTTATATTTTTATATCAGTTGTGTCAAAGCTCTTTTGTTTTAGTTTTCTTCGCGTTTCTTGTTTGTTGTTAAGCTATTTGTTTTGGTATGTTTTCCTAATTTTATATATTCGTTGTATATTTATATTTAAAGAGCATTAAAGGTTTACGTTCCACAAAACCCGTTTTATTCAATTTGACAAACATAAAACAGACATGAAAAAGCATTTGGCTCAAACATACTTGGATGTGAGGTCGTTATTTTGACAACCTTCTTCTTATGGAGAGCAATAAATGATTGAATTGAATTGAATTGAAAATCTAAATTACTGTTCTGGCCAAATACACGCGAGTAACAAAATCGTAGTAAAATCCTTATCTAACATGTTATTTAAAAATGGAACCAACTTTTTTCTCCTAAACATGTCAAACGAGACCAGAGGTCCGGGGTTCGATTCCCAATGTAGGGTACATGTTTGAGTACTCGGTTTGGTTGGTGGTAGGGCTTGTTGGTCCGCCTAGCTAGCTACCTCCACCTAATCTAAATATGTGGCCATAACATAATTGTTTGTAGCATTGTTGTGTTCCGGCAGCTAGAGATAAGATAGCCAGTACCTCAGCAGTTGAGGATTCCGGGTGCAGTGGGCTTCCACCATTGGCCTTTATCATCACTTAACATCAGGTGAGATTAAGGCACTGTGCTTACTCGTAAGATATTTTAAAAAAAGAAAGCCTCTGTAATGGCAAAATAAAAAAATAAGTAGTAATGAATTCTTGAAAGCTTTTAACCAATCCAATTAACTGATGGAACAGTAACCTTCGCTCAAATTATCACAAACAAGTCATCAAACCGTAACCCCTTCAGCATTCGCTTCCTGTCCATTAAAACGTAAACTTCCACTGTGTCAATCAACAAAGTAAACACTAAAAAGCATTCCTCACTAGTAGAAAATGTGGTTTTACTTAATTGCCAGTACTTTATTTTTTTTATATTAACGGGTAAGCACAGTGCCTTGATCTCACCTGATGTTAAGTGATGATAAGGCCAATGATGGAAGCGCACTTCACCCGGGATCCTCAACTAGTGAGGTACTGGCTATCTTATCTCTAGCTGCCGGAACACAACAATGCTACAAACATTGATGTTATGGCGACATATTTAGATAAGATGGTGGCAGCTAGCCAGGCGGACAAACAAGCCCTACCACCAACCAAACCGAGTACACAAACATGTACCCCCCGCTGGGAATCGAACCCGGGACCTCTGGGTCTAAACCGGTGGTCTTAGCCACTAGACCACAGAGGCGGTTATAAGCGGTAGTGTGAGCCTTAGCAAGGAAGTGGACTGTTTAATATATTAAAATAATAGTAAATAGGCGAGTGTTATATGTAATAAGTAATGATGGTGCAAATGAAAAATAATACGAATTGTGTTTACCAAGTAAAAATTAACTCAAACGAACGTTATTTATATCTTTTCTATATCTTTACAGTCAAAGAATATTAAGATGATAATACAGCCTGGTTATAATAAAAAACCGGACAAGTGCAAGTCGGACTCGCCCACCGAGGGTTCCGTACAAATTATAATTTATTAGTCTAATTGAGACTATTAAATAAATAAATTAGAAAAGAGAAAAAATAAATAAAATATAAATATATGTATCTGTATAAAATTGTACAGTGGAGAAGAATGGGCGTAAGAAACTCCACAGCTTTAATAGAAGTATAATAAGAACGTTTACAAAAAAATATATGTCGATACCAAATCATACAACATTTAGTTTAATACATTTACAATTGAAAACTATGTCATCGCAATCATTAATCACCAGCTCATTATATGTCCCCACTGCTGGGGCACGAGCCTTCCCTATGTATGGATGGGGAGAAAGGCACAAACCACCACGTGGGCCCAATGTGGATTGGTGGTTGTTAACGACTGCTATTGCAACCGGGACCAACGACCATACACTATCCTAGGCCATACTACTCTGTTTCTTTTCCATATCAATGACATGTTCCATAAGAACAGCATTCATTGCATTGCATTGTCGTCCGCACGGCCGACAGTACTGGGGATACGCTTTACACCGGACGTGCTAATATTTATCTGGAAAGCATCATCGAGAACCGGAATAAACTTGTGACTGACACCAAGAACATTTTAAGTCATGTCTCGAATTGGGGCCGACTTAACCTAGTCCATTTTAAGTAAAATTTAAACACTGAAAAAAGACGACAACCTCAGGCGGGAATCGAACCACGCACCACGCAGATTGATGAAGCAATGTTGACTAAAAAACATAAGCATCAAGCACTGAAAAATTTCGACGGGTGAAAGCCAGACCTCGGTAGCCAAGTGGTTAAGGCAGCCGCCCGGAATGCGGAAGGTGCGTGGTTCGATTCCCGCCTGAGGATGTCGTCTTTTTTTCAGTGTTTAAATTTTACTTAAGTATATTTAAGCGTTAATAAAACGCTAAAAAATATATATAAAAAAAAAAACACTTATTTAGTCCATTTTAACCATTCCAAAACACAAGTTTGCATGTTTGCCGCTAAAAAACATCCCTTCTCTAAACTTTGAAGAAGCTCCCCTTGATACCATACCGACCATTGGAATCCTTAGCGTCGATATTTCGAGTGACGTTCAGTTTCGCGGTCATTTGGGAGGTAAAGCTTAATTAGCTTCGAAAAAGCTGGGTGTGCTCAATAGAGCGGGACAGTATTTCTCGCCGACCCATCGCTTACAACTTTACAAAGCACAGGTCAGGCCTCATATGGAATACTGTTCCCATCTTTGGGCTGGAGCGCCCCAGTACCAACTGCTCCCATTTGACCGCATTCAACGCAGAGCTGCTCGAGTTGTCGACGACGTGGTAACCTCTGGTCGGCTCGATCCACTGGCCATTCGGAGAGACGTTGCGTCTCTCTGTATATTTTATCGCTTTTATCATGGGGATTGCTCTAAGGAATTGTTCGGTTTGATCCCTGTCGCTGATTTCCTTCATTGCACTACACGCAATCGACTGTCCTTTCATCCACACCATCTTGATGGATGGCGGTCTGCTACTGTGCGTTTCTCGCGTAATTTTTTACCACGAACTACAGTGCTGTGGAACCAGATCTCAGCGGCGGTATTTCCGGACCATTACGACTTAGGGACCTTCAAGAAACGAGCCTATTCCTTCCTCAAAGGCCGGCAACGCATCTGTGATTACTCTGGTTTTGCGGGTGTCCATGGGCAGATGGGCGGCGGTGATTGCTTCCCATCAGGTGACCCACCTGCTTCCAATATATAAAAAACCCATCCGATGACCTGCCTTCGCGAAAGTTGTTTTGCCTTAGCAATCGCAGACCGGGCACGATAACCATTACGTCATCGAGCTCCTCATCGGAATCCTTATGTGCATAAAAAAAACTGTATTAATATAAGAGCATTACCCTTCTGATTTGCATTTATTCATTGTTATGCTCATAAAGCTCTATCAGTCGAACATTTATCAAATACGTTTTTTAATGATGCCTAACCACTATTAAACGTAATGAAGCAGTTTACGGCTAAGGATTTAGACCTACTAACACAGAATAAATAGATACAGAACAAACTAACGAGCGACTCAGGTGCTATATTATTGTGATATTTATTGAAGGTATTTGTCCAGCAGTAGACGTTTTTTGGCTGAGATGATGAGGATGACGATGTTGTGATATGGCACTCATAAACTTTTTTTTAATTCTTTTCTACTCTATAATTTTTTTGTTTATCGTTTGCAGTTTGAATCAAAATATTATCTTAAAATTATTATATGTACACAACAAAGAGCATTATTATAATTTGAATTGAAAGAGCGTTTATTCAATTGTTTACATACGAAAATAAAATGAGTTGATATTTTTTGCTTTTCTATAATAGTGATAATTATAATAATAATAAATTAATTCAATTTCAAGCAACAGAGCCCATGATTATTATATATTGTTTGGGTTAACCCTAGCACTACGACCAAGCGTAGGTAATTAAAATCACTATCGGCCGTGGCCACCCTTCTGTATCTATTTATTTTGTACTACTACAGAGAGTGAGCATTTCTACAAAGCATAAAGAAATTAATCTTTTGTCTGAAACAATTGCTTTTCAGAACAATCGAGAACAACAGCTGAGATTGTGAGTCATTGTAATGGCCTGACCGGTTCGGCCGGCTGAAGCTCTACACTAATGCGTTTAATGTTTAAAACCGGCCAAGTGCGTGTGGGGCACGCGCAGTGTAGGGTTCCGTAGCCCATCTCAATAATGAGGAATCTGAGAAGAGGGCTATAATGAACATTTATTTAACGATAGCTCATATTCTTAAATGTAGATACTACCGGTTTCACACACCTGGCAACGTTTTTAAGTAGTTCCCAAAGAGGAATTAGTACTGCGCCAAGTACATTTTATAAGTTGGTCGACTGTTACTCGTAAACTTGTAAAGCCTACTTAACTGTGATAGTTTACCTTTTAATTTCGTCATATATACAACATACAACATACAACTACCGTAAATTCGTATCTAAAAACAACCATTTGGCTGGCAGGGGGAAAAGTCTGGAATATTAAATATTATTAAAATAAATTATTTTAGATTTTTTTTAATACTCTAATACCTTCATTTCACCTGATCTTAAGCGATGATAAGGGCGAAGGTGGAAGCGTACTTCACCTGGAATCCTCAACTACTGAGGCACTGACTATCTTATCTCTAGCTGTGTATTGTTGATCGAAGCTCTAGCTGCCGGAACACAACATGAAATGAAATGAAATGAAATGAAATGAAATGAAATGAAATGAAATATTTATTTAACAACAACAAATCAGTTTTAACAATAACAGAGGTTGATTCTCTCCTTTGGAGCGTGAGAACACTTGTGCCAGGAGAGAATCGCTCTCATTTAGCATAACAATACTTAACAATTTGCTTAACAATGCTACAAACATTGATGTTATGGCGACATATTTAGATAAGATGGTGGTAGCTAGCCAGGTGGACAAACAAGCCCTATCACCAACCAAACCGAGTACACAAACATGTACCCCCGCTTGGAATCAATTTACAATTACAATTTAGAAAATCTTTAATAGTACAAATACAAATACAAATACAAATAATTTATTTTTCATAAATTTGTTACATAGTATGCACCAAAATTAAGTACAACAAATTAAGTACAACAAAACGAAAGCTAATATAGTGACATTGTAACAATACAGAAAGCATAACTCGTGGGTCCCACACCAGGAGAGCCCCGTATCGTGGGCCACTAAAGTTTATGCGACAGATAGAAATATGATCAAGAAATATAAACACGAAGGCGTGTCTGCGTATGTATGTGTGTACGTGTGTGGGGGTGTGTAGGGGTGTGTGTGCATGTGTGTGGGGGTTTGCGTGCGTGTGTGAGGGTGTGTGTGTGTGTGTGTGAGGGTGTGTGTGTGTGTGAGGGTGTGTGTGTGTGTGTGTGTGTGTGAGGGGGGTGTGTGCGTGTGTGTATGTGTGTGTCCATGTAATTTGTAGGCTAGACTAGATTAAACTCATTTTATTTTATGTTCTTTATAAGGTTTTCAGTCTGGTGGTAAGACATAGACAACAACAGGGAGGAAATTAATTTTTTGGCTTGTTTAACTGTGAGAGCTTTAATGTCGCATTGTTTCGCTACACAGTTGTAAACATGTGGTAACATGTACGTGGGGAGTCTTTGTGCAAAAGCGGATTTCACAGTGACAGATGGAGTCTTAAACACTCTTTTTTTACATAAATCCAGATATTCAGGGGAGTTTAAGACCTTCCGGTGAGTTTTCAGGCAAGATCTGAGTATGTAAAGCTGGCGGACACTTAAAACTTTTGCCTCCTCGAAAAGCGCTTTTGTTGGATATGTGTATGGTTTGCTGTACATTGTCTTTAGGACTGCACGCTGAGCTCTTTCTAGCGTTAGCAGGGCAGTGACACCAGAACCTCCCCAGACTGGAATACAGTAGCTAAGAAGAGATTCCCCCAGACTTGTGTACACCAATCGAAGAGTCTCCGAGTCTGCTGAACACCTAAGTAGCTTCATAACATAGATTAACTTCCTGATGCGAGCAGTAGCAGCCTCAATGTGCATTTTAAAAGAGAGGTTTTCATCTAAGACCACTCCCAGATATCTAATGTTCGTTGCCCTGTCAATAAGCTGGCATGAGCACTTGCAACGATCACACTCAGAGTGCAAACGAAGTTTGAATGGAAAATGAGGCGCTGATGATTTGGTTTTGTGGAAACATAAGAATTTTGATTTGGAAGCGTTCAAGGTCAATAGATTCCTGTCGAATCGACCCGGAACTTCTGGGTCTGAGATCGGCGGTGGTCTTATCCACAAGAGCACAAAGCCTTTTTTTTTAAGAGAGATTGCTGATTGCCTCAAACGGCATTTTCAGCTTCACCGGGCTTGTTTGGGGGTGGCGAAAAACATAAAGGGTTTCTCAAACCGTGTGAAACGAATCACCTTCGGAGGTTTTCTAGAGGGAACGGCATCACGCACTAAAACGTGTCCCCGTGCCCTAATAGATTAACCGAAGGGTTCGGATCGGATCGGGGAGCGGAACAACCCGAGGGCGCCCCCAAAGACTCGGACCTCGGCGCGGGTTGACCGGGCCGTGATGGAGGAGAGAAGCGCCCAGGTACATGTCTGTACCTGGTGTAGAGCGCGTGTGAACCGGCTAATCGTATCCTTGTTCTATGAGTACGGTGTATTGGGCCCAAACTAGTGTGCATGTTTAGTGTATTCTGTAAATGTGTAGTGGCATTTAGAGGATCGGATCTGGAGAGCACAAAGGTGGTTATAAACTGTACCTACTTACATGGGGACTCTGAAAGCCGGTAACGCGTAGGCAGCTGTTTGTAACCAAAACGTGACTGCAACTGAAATGTGTCTTGTAAATATAAGTTAACCATAACCTGCCATTATATGATTGAACATTATTTGCATTGTACGTGAAAATTAAAATAACACTAGAAAGAAGGACGACTAATTCACATAGAGCCAATGGAACTAATGGCTAAGAGCTATTGTGTAACAAGTTTTTTTTTGTTTTATTTATATAATTTTAACGCAAATTTTGTTACGAAACCAATTACAAAAACACAAATGTTGAAAAAAAAATCCTGCTCGTGGAAATTTTTTCAACATTTGTGTTTTTACGGTCATTTGTTTGCAAAACAAAACTTTGCGTTAAAATTATATAAACAAAACAACAAAAAAAACATGTTATAAATAGCTTGCCTACTTCTTAACTGATCTTTAGTATTTGTAAAAATATTATGATCGGGTGTTAATGACGGTAGTTGTTGACATTGAATGGGTGCCTTTGGCTTTCAAAGTAAAAAGAAAATAGTGTTGAATAATTTCGGCGGGCTGGCTGGTTGGAACCACGATAGCTCAATTGGAAGAGCACCTGACCCGGTATGTCAGAAGGGTGCAGGTTCAAATCCTGCTCGTGGAAATTTTTTCAACATTTGTGTTTTTGTAATTTGTTACGCAACAAAATTTGCGTTAAAATGATATAAACAAAACAAAAACATTTTATAAAAAGCTTGCCTACTTCTTAACTGATCTTTAGTATTTGTAAAAATATTATGATCGGGTGTTAATGACGGTAGTTGTTGACATTGAATGGGCGCCTTTGGCTTTCAAAGTAAAAAAGTAAATAGTGTTGAATAATTTCGGCGGGGTGGTTAGAACCACGATATCTCAATTGGAAGAGCACATGACCCGGTATGTCAGAAGGGTGCGGGTTCATATCCTGCCCGTGGAAATTTTTTCAACATTTGTGTTTTTGTAAGCTGTTGTGTAGTTCAAAAAAGCTAAACTGCAATTTAAGGCGACACACTGAAAAAATGCACCAACTTTCGTCGAACAGTCTAAGACTTATAATATGACTAACGAATCTGAAATGTTGATATAGGTAAATTCATGACTTTATCTTGAATAGCTAGCTCAAATACACGATTATTATAATTTTGACTCGATCATAATTATTTTCGAAAACACCACTAAAAAATTAAAAAATAAACTAAAATCGGTCAATCTAAATTCAATAGAATAATTAATAAAATGTCACAGAGATTAAAAATATGTATCCAGTGCTATATCCAATTTTCTCAAAACCGTGAACCGTGGGCTCTCTTGCACATTTTGCGTATTGCTCATTTTGCCTGATGTGCACATTTTGCGTGATGTGCACATTTTGCGTGTTGTGCACATTTTGCGTGTTGTGCATATTTTGCGTGTTGTGCACATTTTGCGTGTCGTGCACATTTTGCGTATTGCACACTATCACAAAAAAAAATCGCTATTGTTGAAATTACCACGAATTTACTTAATTATATGCTTGGAAACCACTCAAATACATTGATAACATCAATATTCCCAATTTAGCAGCTCTGCATATTTTGATAACTAAATCCAATAATATTTCTAAAATATTTTTTAGATTCTGTTAATTTGCGGTCTCAATTGTCGCTGGCGCTTATGACAGCGCCAGTAAGGATCAGCCTTTTTGAATGTTCACAAAACGAGTTGTCGTCTTAATCTACAAGGCTAAAAATGGCAATATACATAGTTTACAAGATTTGAGCGACTAAAGTTCCAGCTCAGCTGTATATATACTACCATTTCTGTCTAACCCAGTAGATCATATTGCTATTCCAATGGCTGCTAAAAATGTACGATGTCACGTGCCAACATTACACAATTATTTGAAAATGATTAATTTGGCAGACGTCCCTACTTCAAGATTAAGATGTACACACCTAAATAACAAATCCTTTTAATGGGTACTGTCCCGAAAGTAATGTTATCTATTCACTGTGACTACAAACAATTTTCGTGCTTCAATATTATTTAACGAAGGAAACTTTGGCATACCAACATTGTTTTGAATGCGCGGAGCTCTGATAAACTACTAAGTGAACCTTTTCTTCACACAAGACTATTAGCGTTCTGATGGATTAACAGGGCTATAATCTTTATACCTATCTTATGTTTATTATTATTATTAATTTGACGACCTTACTTTGACGACCTCCTTGGTCGAGTGGTTTGTGCACCGGTTTTCATGGTGTCGCCATCTCTGAGGTCCCGGGTTCGATCCCCGGTCGGGTTAATTTTGAAATTATTGTTTTTCTAAATTGTCTCGGGTCTGGGTGTTTTCTATGTATAATAAGTATGTATTTAAGTATTTTAAGTATGTTTATCCGTTGTCTAGTAACCATTTAACGAGTTTCATAATGAAGCTTCTCTTGGGCTAGATAATTGGTGTGAGTGTAGGAAAGTTTATTATTATTATTATTATTATACTCTTTATTTATTTTCTTTCTTAAAACTAGATTTTTACAATATTTTAATAAAAAAACAATAAAACATTATAAAAAACTAATTCTAGAGTACCACCAGCAGCGGGGCAGGGCCCAAGCTACCGGTGATCAGGGCTGCAGAGTGAGGAACCTCCTGACAATACGTGCCGTGTCAAGGAGTACTGCCTTCTGAATCTGACCCTTGATCCAACCATCAAGCGAGAGCCTCTTAAGATGTTGGTCGAGGCTCTTCGCTATCAGACCGTTCGCTGAAACGACTATCGGGACAATAATGGTTGAATCAACATCCCACATGGCGGTCACCTCGTGAGCTAAGTCAAGGTACTTACTGAGCTTGTCCTTCTCGGCTTTCACGAGGTTCTCATCATGAGGTATGGTGATATCAACCAGTATTGCCCGGCGCTGGGATCGGTCAACCACCACGATATCAGGCTTATTGGCGACAATAGTCCTGTCCGTAATGATAGAGCGATCCCAGTAGAGCGTTGCATGACCATTTTCGAGTACTGGCGCAGGTGCATATTTATAGTACGGCACCTCCGATTCAACAAGGCCATATCCAAGAGCAAGTTGCTGGTGAATTATTCTGGCTACTTGGTTGTGTCTGTGCAAATACTCTCCGTTAGCAAGATGAGAACAACCAGAAATAATATGTCGGAGTGATTCTCCTGGACGGCGGCATGCCCGACAGATGTCGACCGTACCGTCCCTCATAATATATTTCCGGTAGTTATTCGTCTTGATAACTTCATCTTCAATGGCACAGACAAAACCTTCGGTTTCCCCAAAGAGGTCACCAAAACGTAGCCAGTTCACCGAGGCAGTTAAATCTACATCAGGCCCAGTTAGAGCCCGATAGTAGCGCCCGTGTAGCACCTTGCTCTTCCATATGTCCTTGCGATCGAGAGTGCTTAGCACCACTGGTTTGCGCCAGTTTTCTGTTGCCAAGGAGAGCGGCGTAAAGTGTCTATCAATTGCCACGACATCCAAATGCATCCCGCACTCACTGTTATTATTATTATTATTATTTTATATTTCATGTCTATATATTTTGTCTACATTTAATGTTGAGTATTTTTTGTTTTTTTCTCTTGATACCCTTACTGGTCGACTGGTAGATAATGTCTCAGGGCATTAAGTCCGCCTTTTGCTGTATTATTGGACTGCCCCTTTGGATAATCTGGTATGGAAGGAGACCCGCTTGCATGTAACAAATCCCCTTTAGAAACCCTCTGACGGTGTTTCGGTCACACGGCTTGAGGAACCCTTTAAGTTTCTCAAGTTCAAAAATAGTCCAGTGACGCTGAAAAAACCACTTGAAAGAGGCCCAGTGCGGTGCGGTGGTTGTTAACGACTGCTAATGCAGCCGGGACCAACGGCTTGTGCCGTACGAAGCACGAAAGTGTACATAAGTGTATACCATTTTCTATAAAATATTTTAAAATATCAATATTAGCTTTCTGGATGGATTAACAGGACTAATAATCTTTATACCCTCGAACCGAACCCCTTGGAGTATCTTGGAGTATCTAAAGGCTGCTGTTAGATACTGCTGCTTAACGTGCTTTCCGAAGCGCGCAAGGGTATGAGAGCATTTTCGCAAGAGCAAGAGCGCGCAAGAGGATTTTCTACAAAATATTTTTAAAAAAAATTCCGTCATAACAATTTCAACTTCCAAATGTATTGATTACACTCACTTGCGCCATTTTAACCATAAAAAATTGGGATGAGGTCGTAAAATGGAACAAGCGATGTATACAGACACGAAAACACAGACTGAGTGATTACGGTTTTATACAAAAAAAGAGTATTCAATAACAAAATTAATTTTGTTTACAATTTTTATGCAAACAACTCGTCTTCCATCCATTAACACTGGTTAATGTATACAATTGTTATTTTTACTAATAGAACTATTTTTTTATTATTCTACAGCAGGGAAGTGCTTAGCATTCATCTCACCTGATGTGAAGTGATGATAAGGCCGAAGGTGCTCGCACTTCACCCGGTATCTCAACTACTGAGGCACTGGCTATCCTATCTCCAGCTGCCGGAACACAACAATGCTACAAACATTGATGTTATGGCGACACATTTAGATAAGATGGTGATAGCTAGCCAGCCGGACAAACAAGCCCTATCACCAACCAAACCGAGTACACAAACATGTACCCGCTGGGAATCGAACCAGGGACCTCTGGGTCTAAACCGGTGGTCTTCTTTAGCCAGTATTTTTAGGACCGTGCCCACAGTTGGTTATATTTTGTTATATGTATTTAATTTTAATTTTCTTTTCATCTGAGGAGTTCGATAGCGCAGTGGTTAACGCGCCCTATCTAACAAATTAAAATGTTTTTGTTTTGTTTATATAATTTTAACGGCAAATTTTGTTGCGAAACAAATTACAAAAACACAAATGTTGGAAAAGTTTCCACGACGATGTTAATGACGGTAGTTGTTGACATTGAATTGGCGCAAAGGCACCAATTCAAAGTCAAACAGTAAATAGTGTTGAATAATTTCGGCGGGCTGGTTAGAACCACGATAGCTCAATTGGAAGAGTACCTGACCCGGTATGTCAGAAGGGTGCAGGTTCAAATCTTGGTCGTGGAAAAAGTTTTTCCAACATTTGTGTTTGCGTAATCAAATTAAAACAAATCATAACACAAATTTTGATGTCAAAACAAATAAATAAAAGGTTATAACAATTAGTAACATTTTCGATGTCAAAAGTTTAAAAACTAACTAAGAATTTAGATAATAATAATAATAATAGGTAATACTTTTTATTCAAAGTCAACAAATGGACTAACTAAAACTAATAATTTACTATAAATAAAAAAAAATAAAAAAATAAGTTAAAATAAAATTATTATAAAATTAAATCAAACCTAAATTAAAATATTATAAAATTAAATTAAAATAATATTACATTATTAGCCCGTACATGTACCATGTCACAGTGATACACGACGTACTGGCAGTCAAAACGCTCAGCGAAAGCGCGCAGAATACTGTTCGGGCTATCCCGCACCCTGCGCACCAGGGATGTGCACCGCTTGCGCATGGTTGTGGAAAAACAATCCACGCACGCTTCAGCGAACATCCCTGATGCGCTACAGAAGCGGGCAGCCCCAACAGGAACCCTGAAACTATGTTTACAGTGACAAAGTTCTTAACTGATTCAGACTCTATTGAATACCGAGTTATACTAAGTTTATAACTATTTTAAATTCTACGTTATAATTAAAAGTTTAGACCGCATCCTGTGGTATTGTAAACCAAAATTCTCTGTAAATGTGTTGTGGCATTTGGAGGATCAGGCGGGGATTACCTATAGCATACTATTATGAAAAATCATTTGTGAAATCTATATAGGCATATACACGCCTGTACACACGCCTGCACATCAACCTACCACAAACTGTCAAAGGAGATTGTTCTGCGTCCATATATTGCTCGCCTTAAAAATTAACTGCAGAGGCAAACTCATTTTCTAGTAATGAAATGCCTGTATTAGCCCATGATAACTAAGTTTCATGACGGACACTTCTGAGAAGACAGTTATTTAAATAAAAAGGACCGATTTTGAGGTTATGTTCAGTCTTAAGAAACACTTTAGTGAACGCTTATAAATATTGATATTTTTACTACTATTTGTTAGTTTTAGATTAACCTAGACCTAAAGACTAATCATTAGGGGAGTAATTTTATACTTACAGCAATTTAAGGCCTACTCAATTGTCAAGCTCCATTGTTACAAATGATTTTGAAAGTTAATAAATCTATAAGTATTTGGCTATGCTAAACATGTTTAAAAACATCTGCAAAGATGAATCTGCATGGCCATCGGTTGCAACAACCGTTTGGATAGATGGCGCTAGTGCCGCTTAAAAGCACTCAAAAATATTAAAATAACAGTGACAAAATTCAGCGCTTACGTCAGCCTTCCCGGTAGCATAGCGGTCAGTGCAGCCGCTCGGATTGCGGAAGACCCAGGTTCGATTCCTGGCTGGGTCGGGTGGGCGTTTAATTTTTTCACTGTATTTTATAAAATTTTATGAATATTTAATTAAGCTTCAGTGCAGCAATTAGCACTTGATATAAAAAAAAATAAAAAAATAAAAAAAAATGTTTAAAAACGTGAATAAAACCGAAATACTAAAATTCTGCGCAACGATAATGTTTTATGTGTAAACATCAATCTTATTACACGATGTTTTCATCGAAAACAAAATCGTTTTTTTTTTGTAAATTCAGTCAATCAATCATCACTAACTGACATATTGACAAGAACAAAGATGGCGAGTTTGGTGGTAAGGTGGTAAACAAAAATACTTTTAAAAGTCTTTTATTTATTAAACAGTGTCCGCTTAAAATTCTTACTGTCAAAATTATTATTAAAATAATTTACAAAATAACGTATTTTTCAAATGTTTGTAAATTTTAAGGCGATCCAGAGCAATATCCTTTCCTCAACAGACTTTGAATCTTATGACTAAGAAATATGGTTGAAAATTAATTGTAGAAATTTGACTGTTTTGGATAGGTTGATGTGCAGGCGTCTGTACATCAGGCTACCGCGAACTGTCAAATTAATGAATAAACTCCATTAGGAGTCAAATCAAATCAAATTATTTATTTGTAATAAATATACATTACATCATACATACATACATACATTACATAGGTGGAACAGGTTAGGTTGAGCATCGCACATTTAGCTAAAGTGTTAGCATACAAATATTTAGTTAATATAATAAAAAGTTCAATTTTTTAAAATAAAATACATCATTACTTATTAATTTCACATTACAATCATGGGTGCCGCCTGTGGAGGCTGGTCTGCTCTTGCATACTTATCTTATTCTTAATATTACTTACTATAATTTGACTTTGTTTTTCTTAAACAATTTTTGACTTTTATTAGAGTACTGTAGTGGTACTGTATGACATTGTGGAAATTGTAACTTTTACCTCAGGTAAATTTGTTAATTTAGACTTTTAATTTTGTTTTTTTACATGTGGTTGTCTTCTATATTTTTTTTTATTTTTATGTGTTTATTTGTGATGGAAAGTGTCCTGCTAAAATAGGGCATTTTCCAATATTTTTGACGCTGCAAGGGAGAAAAGAGCTGGACACTTGCTGAGTTTCTTGCCGGTTCTTCTCAGTACAAGATCTCCCGCCCAGAGTAGACTTACGAACCGATGGCATAGTGACATTCACAAGAGCTACTTCTAGCCTAAACTGAATAAATGATTTTTGAATTTTGAATTTTTGAATTTTGAATTGTTAATAAATTCATCAATTGTCTCGATGCTGATAAAGCTGCTCCGCCCAGCTCAGCTGCGCTTTAATTGAGAGTCACCCAACTACATATCGTGTGGTGCTAATTAATTTAACCGCAGTGCTGTGAGCGTTTAGAGTGCGCAATGGAAAGGAATTCGCTGACCGCGAGCGACATTCGCTCTGTTGCGAAAAAAAATTGAGAAACACAAAAATATTTTCATTGCCAATTGATTTGTCAGTTAACGTAAACATTTTTTCATGTCTGCTTGGCGTTAACGAGTCATTTGTTGATGTTAGGTAAAATTTATTAGAACACACATTTATTAATTTAATGATTCGAGTGTAATTTTGTTTTCGTTAAGTTTGAAATCATCAGCTGTTTATTTCATTTGGAATTCGTCCGCTATTTTACTAAGGTTGTATGTAGGTAATTGTAACACAATATCAAACTACATAGTTGACAGGCGCTGGACAACTTCTAATAAAACTGTTAATAGTAGAAGAACACTATAGTACTAGTGATAAATGACTTTTGTTGTAACTTTGCCATTTGTTTTTATAACTTACTGGTAAGCAACGTGCCTTCATCTCACCTGTGATGAAGTGATGATAAGGCCAATGGTGGAAGTGTACGTCACCGGGATCCTCAACTACTGAGGCACTGGCTATCTTATCTTTAGCTGCCGGAACACAATATTTACATAAGATGGTGGTTACCAATTTTAGAAATAGAATATGACCAACTTGTTGTTTTTTGTTACAGGCTAAAATGGAATGAGGATCGCAGGAAAAATCTTACTCATAGCAACGAAGAAAAACACAACATGGTGTACTCAAACGCCTACATATTTATTGCCATAAGCATATTTGTAGTTAATAAAGCTTCAAGTGTTACCACCGACGTTGAACACATACTAAACAGTGACCTATACGACACCATACACGAAAAATATAAACAAGAAGTAAACAGAGAAACAACTAAAACTAACAATAAACAAATTCGTATAAAACCAGATGCAAAGTTTGATAAAGAATTTCACAAACCTGAAAATTTGAAAGATATCTTTACGAATAATGATACTCTCAAACATTTCACTATTGTCAAAGAAAAGAATGAAAGACAATTACATTATATACGAAAAAGATTTATAGATATAGACGATAATTATACGGAGTATAGAAATAATGAGACAGATGCAGAACTAGCAAATATGACTATACAAGAATCTTGCGTAGGACTAAAAGAGTATTGCAACATGTCTGAAGAAGAGTACGTGAATATGTTACATAAATATATATACCCACAGACGTATGAATGGGTGCTGATAGCGACACATTCTACAGTTTTCTTGATAGGATTAATGGGGAATGCTCTAGTGTGCATTGCGGTATACAGAAACCATACGATGAGAACTGTGACGAACTACTTCATTGTGAACTTGGCGGCAGCAGACTTCATGGTGATATTGTTTTGTTTGCCGCCGACTGTGCTATGGGATGTGACGGAGACGTGGTTCCTGGGGAACGCGTTATGCAAAGTACTTCTCTATTTTCAGGTAAGTTTGAATTATTATGTCTCAAAAGTAGTAATGTTCATTCGTAACTTTATAAATCCGGACAAGTGCGAGTCGGACTCGCCCACCGAGGGTTCCGTAGAAATTTATGGGTACATTTAGTATATATAGTACATATAGTTCAGGAATCGAGTCTCGAACTTATCCCGACTATTAGGTACTACATACACCAAAGTTATTAGGTACCTATACATATTTAAGAGGGAAAGGTATTTCTTTTTTCATTCTTCGTCATAAATCAAAAACTATACATCATAAAAATAATAAAAAATCTGTTTAAGCTTGTGCAAACGAAGCCCTTTCATACAATAACCCACATGACACGGTTAACTTACTTCAAAATTTGGACCCCCGTTCCCTGTTTTTTTGTGATTTAATTAAATATGTATAGTTTTCAGACTTTTCCCTGTACTAGTAGTATAAGACGATATTACTTGCTAAGCTTCATAGTTCTAGGTCAACGGCAAGTACCCTATGAATTATGATTCCCTTGAGAGTGTCGAAATATACGCTTTTTGCGACGTAAACGATTTTCGTTAACATAGAAGTTTGATTTTTTCACAGCTTCAAGCGACCAGACTTGAGTATATGGTTTTAATTTAAACTAGATACCTTTACGCGTTCCCGAGATAAACGGTATTGACAGACAGACAGACAGACAGACGGACAACAAAGTGATCCTATAGGAGTTCCGTTTTTTTTCCTTTTGAGGTACAGAATCCTAAAAATTATAAAATTTTACATAATTAATTATAATTATTATTATATTTATTTATAAATGATAATCCCCTAATCCCTTGAGTATCTCAGTAATAAAGATGTGGGGCTTTAGTTAGACCTCACGCGGACTTCTTTAGAGAATTTGGAAAGTGAAGTTGCCCTATTTTGTTTCATTTGCCAACACTCATGCACGCGCACGAACACTTAACGGTTAATAATCCACCATTAATTCACATTAATATTCGACATAACACAAATAAATAAAAATGAGCCTAATAGTAGAGGATCTGCTCTAGAAACGACCTTCACCCATCTGTTTAATGGATGAAAAATATTTTATATCAAATTTAATATATTAGGAAATATATTTCGAGTGGGTTGTCTAAAAAATTCCTGGCCAGACTATCTGCCAGGCATATAATATTGTTTGCTCTGTAGCACGAATAAATAGCATTTAAATATAATATAAAATAGAATGTAGAATTAACAATGACGTATATTTTTTTACAAATCATAAAGAGAATGCATCAAATACTCATTAGAAGACATTTGACATACTTTTTGATTTTTTATCAATGATCTGCACTTTATTGAGACCTATTATCAACAGTAAATATTTATTAATATAGTTAAAAAGTCTATTACACACAAAATGGTTCTAATCAATATTACAATAGAAAATAGAAATCATAAAGAGAATGTAGTTAAATACCCATTAGAAGATATTTGACATATCAAAATGATGACACAATATGTGACATAAACTAATAATAATATGTCATGTTCACAATATCGATTTAAAATTAACAAAATGGCGCGCGCTTGCTCGCTTCTCCGACTTCCTGTTACACACTTCCGTCCCATTTCTACGAAATCACTTCCACAAATTGTATATATAGAAGGCGAGCGGAAAGATGTTACACATCAAAAAAATTAAATAAAAAAACCGCCGAAATGACTCTTCACTTTCCCGCCAAGAAGTCGCGTACGAACTTACAGATTTCAATTAGTATGTTGTTACTGTCAGAGAGAATGTTTATTATTATCAAAGTTTACATTATTTTTATCTCTGTAATTGATTTACGAAGTTATTTTCATGTCTATACCGTTGTTGATCGTAATCACGATACGCAACTTGTACAGGGAAAACAAGCTTCGTTATTTGGTATCTGTTCTTCAAAGTCATTTTAACAAATAATGTTTTTACTTCCTCTCAAATTTTGAGGCATCGGCAATTTTAATCAGCAGACCTTTGTACACGTTGGCATGAATTAGATGTGGATATTTTTGACAAGGAAATTTACGCTTGATTGAATAAAAAAGAAGAAGCTCAAAAATTAAATTAAATAAAGTTCATTAATTTCCGTGAAATATACAGATTCGATTTATTTATTTTTCCTTACGGGTAAGCACTTGGCCTTCATCTTACTCACCTGATGATAAGTGATGATAAGGTTGAAGGTGGAAGCGCACTTCACCCGGAAACCTTAATTACTGAAGAGCTGACTATCTTATGTCTAATTGTCGAAACAAACAAACTACTAACATTGATACGCTACTAATGTTAATTTGATTCTCAGCTCAAGATTTTTGTTTGCAGTAAGAGTCTTTCGCGTTATCTCGCAAGTTAAGCAACCATCGCAATACCGTATCATCGGATGGGTGGCTAAATTGAAATTTTTGAAATATCAGTTAAGCCGTTGGTCCCGGATGAAGTCGCCAGATGGCTAACACTAAAAGGTAATTTAAAAACGTGTCCAAGGTACCGTGGAAGGGCTCAAGGTTATTAGGTATTTAGCCACGAACTGGAATTGAGGAGGCTGCCACCACCGAATAATTACCACAAAGTAACATTTTTTTTTAGTATACATTCTCTGTACTTTATTTTAGTTTTAATAATAAAAAACAGGGATGAAAAACCTCAACTTAGGTTAAAATAAAGCTCTTATTTTAATTTTCGAAATCTTAAACGGACTTTGAAGTCCGTTTAAGATTTCGAAGTCTTAATTCAAATTAGGAATGTTGTTTACTGAAAAAAAAATTACAATCTAATTTGTCCTTTGTGTGAGAGCTTTAAGGTGTCCCGATCCGATCTGAACCACCGGAGAATCTAGTAGGGCACGGGGACACGCACTAGTGCGTGATGCCGTTCCCTCTGAAAACCTCTGACGGTGATTCGTTTCACACAGCTTGAGGAACTCTTTAAGTTTCTCGCCGCGCCCAAAAAAGCCCGGTGAAGCTAAAAATACCCAGTGGCAATCGGCAAACTCTCTAACAAAATGGAGCTTTAAGGGTTAAGCTATTGATGCTATAAAACCATTTTACATTATGTAATAACTAGTTGTTGCCCGCGACTTCGTTCGCGAAGACTACAGTTAAAAAAAAAAAAAAGTATCCTATATGCTGATCTGGGTCATGGTCTGTATATGAGTAAAGTTTCATTAAAATCCATTCAGTATTATTTACGTGAAAGAGTAACAAACATCCATCCATACTTACAAACTTTCGCGTTTATAATATTAGTAGGATATATTATCCATGCTTCGGAAGGCACGTAAACCCGTTGCTCCCGGCTACGGCTGCGTTAGCTGCGTGCAATGTGGCTCATCACTGTCCCGCCAAAAATTCCTATAAATTGAATTGTAAAAAGGTTTTGTCTGTAGTCGGTGTCGGTGACGGTGTCGGTGCTGACGCTGACATTCATCAGCGTGGACCGCTGGTACGCCATCTGCTTCCCGCTCAAGTTCAAGTCCACCACCGGCCGCGCGAAGACCGCCATCTTTGTTATTTGGACGGTCTCGCTGCTGTTCAGTAAGTGTTATATATCTATCTATATTTGTACTTTTTATGTCTTACAGGTAAGTACTAGGTGCATCTCACCTGATGTTAAGTGATGATAAGGCCAAAGGAGAAAGCGCGCTTTCCCTCAGGTGCCGGAACACAACAATGCTACAAACATTAATGTTACGGCGACATATTTAGATAAGATGGTGGTAGCTAGCCAGGCGGACAAACAAGCCCTACCACCAACCAAACCGAGTACACAATCATGTAGCCTCCACTTGGAATCGAACCCAGGACCTCCGGGTCTAAACTGGTGGTTTTAACCACTAGACCAAATAGGCTGTTATAGACTATTAATATTGAGGTAAATTAGTCATTAATAGCATGCTACAGTTCTTGCGGATAACATAGACTATATCTATAACCCGTAGGCTATCGTTGATGTGGAAAGGGCTATACTCAGTTGTGGGACGTTGATAAGCTGATGATGATTGTGATGATGATGATGAAAACTATTTAGCTTAATCTTCACTCTCGTTAAAATACAAGTAAAAAATAAATTACCTTATAGCATCCAAGTATGGCAACCACCATTTTTCATTGTTATTGTATTCTACGGATAAGTTGCCTCCAATTAATTTTATTAATTAATAACTGAAAGCCGTCGTTTTCGTCTCACCCTTTTGGGGGGGGGGGGGGGGCTTTTTACCCACTTAAAGGACAATTTCCAATAATCCTTTCTTAGCGCTCACCTACACTATAAAAGGTAGCATGGTGCAACATTTCAAGTTTCTAATCCTAGTAGTTCGAGCTGTGCGTTAATATGTCAATCAGTCAGTCAGTTTCCTTTTTATATATTTAGATTATCGCATACAAGCGATAAGATATCCTGACAGATCAGCAAAGTGCTTATCATTCGCGCGAATGAAGTATACTTAAAAATAAATGGTTATACAATAGTTTTATTTGCTTACTACGTAGTTGTTGCCCGCGACTTCGTTCGCGAAGACTACAATCAAAAAAAAAAAAAGTTTCCTAATACGCTGGTCTGGGTCGTGGTCTGTATATGAGGAAAGTTTCATTGAAATCCATTCAGTAGTTTTTACGTGAAAGAGTAACAAACATCCATCCATACTTACAAGCTTTCGCGTTTATAATATTAGTAGGATTTCGTTATATTCTAATTATAGGGAGCCAAATTAAAACATCTCGAATACCTCCGTGTTTCTGAAAGTACTTATGCATCCGAAACCAACGGCTCGACGTACATTTAGAGTCACCCATCCGATGAACGGTCTTAGCGAAAGTTGCGTATCGTTGACAATTGCAGACCGAGCGCGTTAACCGCTGCGCCATCGAGCTCCTCTTACCTAGAAATCCTCTAACCCGCCTTAAAAGCTAATATGCTCGTATTAGGCAGAGGTTCGGCATTATTAGTCTAACGGAACTCTGAAGATTGAACCACGAGTTCTCTCATTCAATCCTAACATCTATTCGTTCATCAAGGAGCTCGATGGCGCAGTGGTTAACGCGCTCGGTCTGCAATTGTTAACGTTACGCCACTTTCGCTAAGACCGTTCATCGGATGAGTGACTAAAAATGTTCATCTCGAGCTTCTCCACGCTTCAGAAGGCACGTAAAGCCGTTAGTCAAGACTGTCGCAGGAGCAGTCTTTATCAAACACCGTTCCACACTGGGTCCGAGTAATGATTTATGTCCCGTTCTCCCTATCCATCCATAGGGACGGCTCGTGCCCTATCAGTGGGGATAAAAAAATAATTGCTCATGACGATGACGATCTATTCATAGATCCTCACAAATAAGTCTTCTCCAACAGATTGTCCAGAGCTAATAGTCCTGGAGACGGTACACATGGTGCCGCTCCGTTTTGACCTTCAGTACCTGGTGCAGTGCATGGCGACCTGGTCTCCGGCCAGCGAGGTGGTCTGGCACATCCTCAAAGTGCTGCTTATCTATACGTAAGTGTTTAAGAGTAATTTTAGATTTCAGTATCCCGTTAATACGTCAGAGTTAAACAAAAAGCAAACTAATACATGAACTTACACAGTTATTCGCAAGAAACATGTTTTTCTTTTTAACTAAATAAGCCAATTTTAATAGGACTGTCCATGCTTTCTTAAGCAAAAAACAGAGATCTTGACAGATAACAGAAAACATTCAACTTTTGTGTTAATTGACTTTATGCTATTTAAAGTTCACTTCACGGTAAGTTTCAACACGCGTAAAATAAGTTTAAAAACTTTCTTTCGAGTTTTCTACTTTTTAATGTTTTAAAAGAACTACAAAAACACAATGTTGAAAAAATTTCCACGAGCAGGATTTGAACCTGCACCCTTCTGACATACCGGGTCAGGTGCTCTTCCAATTGAGCTATCGTGGTTCTAACCAGCCCGCCGAAATTATTCAACACTATTTACTTTTTTTACTTTGAAAGCCAAAGGCGCCAATTCAATGTCAACAACTACCGTCATTAACATCTGATCATAATATTTTTACAAATACTAAAGATCAGTTAAGAAGTAGGCTAGCTATTTATAAAATGTTTGCAGGGTGCAGTGCAATGTTTAAAGGGTGCAGGTTCAAATCCTGCTCGTGGAAATTTTTTCAACATTGTGTTTTTGTAATTTGTTTCGCAACAAAAATTTGCGTTAAAATTATATAAACAAATTAAAAACATTTTTAAATGAACTGTCAAAACCTCCATATTTCCTTAAGAAATTTTCATTTCATTCCATCCAATGAAACTTTCTGTGATACTTTTTATGCTTTCTATGCTATGAAACAATCAGAACTTTGTAGCAGCGCAAACGCTACGACAGCGCACCATAAACCACCACGCGGGCCCAGTGCGGATTGGTGGTTGTTAACGACTGCTAATGCAGCTAATGCAACGGCTATACGTGCTTTCCGAAGCACGGAGGAGCTCACGGTGATACATTATAGTCACCCATCCGATGACCGGCCTTTGCAAAAGTTGCTTAACTTTAGCAGTCGTAGACCGGGCGCATTATAAACTGCACCATCGAGCACCTCCGCACACTCTATCCTCGATCCGATCCGAACCCCTCGAAGTGTGATGTGAAAAGGAATATGCTTACGTGATGCCATCACCTCTAGAAATCCTCTGATGGTGTTTCGATCACACTGCTTTAGGAAGCCTTTAAGATTCTCGCCGCCCCCGAAAAAGACCGGGGACGCTGAAAAGACCACTCAAGGCCATTAGCAACAAATATGCATTGCGCAAAAATGCGCATACATTTATCAAACAAGAAACGAGAGCATTCGGAGTTATAGGGCGTTGAGCGGTTCAAACAAATGTTTAGAGTTGTTATGAAGCATGCCACGAGTCGCGCCCACGGTGCTACTGAGGAAAAACAAAAACGCGTTTGTGATTTTTTAAATCTATTGGTATGTAACTAGGATTGCCACCCGTACTTTATTATAAAGTATTGTACGTTATTTCGAGTAATTGTACTCTATTCTTTATGAGAACATTTTATTGTTAAAAAAATAAAAATATTTTATTTCACATATTTTATTTCTCTGAGATTCTTTTTACATATAACACAAAAAATTTGTGCAGATATTTAACAGTGATAATCATTTGTCAAAAGTTTCTAAAAACAATGAGAAGTATGTTTTTAAACGAAATAATTATTTTATATCATACTTTATTTTGACACAATGTACTTTTTTTCTACCTTGTAATAATCAGTGTACTTTATTTGCACCCAAAGGTGGCAACCCTATATGTAACACAGAAACAACGAAAAAAATGCATACTCTTTTCAATGTCGGCTCATAAACAATTGTCCTCTAATTATTAAAGAGATTTTTTGGCATGTTTTTGGTTGTTTTCGACCATCAGCACTCATCAGTTATTTAGATCGTAGATCAAAGATATGACCATGATAATTTAAGTTAATATACAACGCTATTTTTAGTATACACAAAACCTGACCCTGTTTATTCGGTTTCGGGAACTATGTTGCGCTCGCTGGAGCTTTAAGATAAACTAGTAGGTTGTACAACTTCTTCTTGAGCCTGTCATTGGGTAGCAATTGTGAAGGTAAGCCTCTCCCTTTGCACGCCATCTCTCTCTGTTGGTAGCCATTCCAAACCAGTTCTTTCCAGCGACTCTATCTATATCGTGTTTTTTATTATTATTTATAGGCTTACCAACATTTGGTAACACGTAAATATTCTTATTTATTCTTACAAAATATGTAACATAATGTTACAAACAAAACACAAATGCAATAGAAACATTTAAGTACTTGAAGACTAGTACTATATAATTAAAAATGAACTACTAGGGGGGTTAAATAGAAAAAATAATACACAAATAAAAAAATTAACTAACAAAAAATTAAACTGTTATACTTACAAAACATATCACTCTGGCGCAGACTCTTCTGCTGTCCATCATTGACTATGCTGATGTTTGCTACGCTGATCTTTCGGAGGAACTTCTTAATAAACTGGAGCGTTTGCAGAATCTCTGTATTCGGTTTATTTAAACTGTTATACTTACAAAACATATCACTCTGGCGCAGACTCTTCTGCTGTCCATCATTGACTATGCTGATGTTTGCTACGCTGATCTTTCGGAGGAACTTCTTAATAAACTGGAGCGTTTGCAGAATCTCTGTATTCGGTTTATTTATAACTTGAGGAAGTATGACCATGTCTCGATTTTTCGAGCTCGGCTTAAATGGCTGCCAATTCGCCGGCGTAGAGACTTACACATCCTTTCCTTTCTGTATACTGTCCTCTTTCTACCCACTTCACCTTCATATCTTCAAAATTGCTTCACCTTCCGTTCGACTTCCTCAAGCCATACCTTGCGGTCTGCGTTTAATCTAGCTCTTGTGACTCCCCTTCATTCCACTAATTTCGTTTCCTACTCGTTTTCTGTGCATGCTGTCTGGTTATGGAATGCTTTGCCTGAGCGCATCAGAAGTGCTCGCACGTTGGAGTCGTTTAAGGGTCAGGTTCGGAGTCATTTTTTAAATTTACCTTAGCTATGTTTATTTATTTATTTATTATTATTATTATTATTATTATTTTTTTTTTAAATTTATATTGCATAAACTCTGTTTTATATATTTATTTCCTTTTTATCTGTAATTACTTTATTTGATATTATTATTATTATTATTTAGTTTATTTTTACTTGCACCCATTTTTATTTTGTTTATTTTATTATTTTTCGCCCAAGGTTGCCTGGAAGAGATTGCTTGTTAGCAATAAGGCCGCCTATTTTGTACTCTTTATTTATTTTTATTTTTTAAATTGACTGTATTGTTTTTCTTTTGTGTGCAATAAAGTTTATTATTATTATTAGGTAAAATAATTTATATCTTTCGGGATTCCTTCTCCATATACTTATACTTAAACTATACCAAATATCACACTTGGTATAGTTCCTTTGGCCATCTTCCAGCTCCATAATTAGTCCCTGTTTACCATCTAGCGCCAAAGTACTCGTAAAGACGGATCAAACGAGTCCAAACTCGATGGGGTTGTGTCGTTTAACTACCGAGTTCCTATGGCCACCTTCCGGTCCCATCATCGGATCATCTCCATGTTATAATAATTTTGCATTGTCATCCGATTTACACATGCATGCAAAATTTCAGCTCAATCGGTAACCGGGAAGTGGATCAAATTTAACTTGCAAGATTTGATCACAAACAAAAATCGGGACAGGTGAAACTACATAAAAGCTTGTAAAAAGGGACACGAAGTCTACACTTCACGTAATATTAGTAGTATCCAATTTCAAAACAGTAGAATCGCATTAAATATATGTATTGTTTATTATTATTATTTATTGTTTATCGTAGCAAGTGGAAAGAAGTGGTCTCTGCCTATCCCTACGGGAAAGAGGCGTGATTATATGTATGTATTGTTTATTAAACTATCATGGCCTTAATGCAAGTAGAGTAATTATTAACGGGATTCTTATCATGTTTATTATATGTGAGTATATCAGTAACTCCGTGATCATGGCGCATGCAACTGTGCCGAAATATCGGGTACACACATAAAATAAACATGGTAAGAAACCCAATAATTATTATTCTAATATATATATTGTTCATTAAATTACATATTTGAAAAAAGACAAAGTGTTGAAAAAATTCCACGAGCGGGATTCGAATCCGCACTCCATGACATGCCGGGTCAGGTGCACTGCCAATATGGTATCATGGATCCACGGTAGCACGTAAGTCACGATAGCATGTCATGAGCATGTCATGGGGTGCGGGTTCAAATCCCGCTCGTGGATTTTTTTCTGACACTTTGTCTTTTTTCAAATTTTAATTTGTTCGCAACAATATATTTCAAAAAGCCCCAAAAAAAGAAGTCTGGCGCCGTCAGATCTGGCTATCAGGATGGCCAGTTCAAATCGCCAAAGCGGGTGATCACATGGCCCGCAAATTGGTCAAATAGGCAGTAACAATAATTGCGCGTTCTTCAGGTGTGTATCGCTCCATTGCTTATTGTCAATTCATTCTCTATCTGTCTACAATATAAATGTCAAAGCTTAATGACATTGGACGCCATTTGCAAAAATAATGGCACATTTACATTATGCCGTTAGTTGAAAATATTGCAGTACCTATAAAAGGTAGCTATGTTTTTTTTTTGGAGAGAGATTGCTGATTGCCTCAGACGGCATTTTCAGCTTCACCGGGCTTGTTTGGTGGCGGCGAGGAACGTAAAGGGTCCCTCAAGCGGTGTGAAACGAATCACCTTCGGAGGTTTATAAGAGGTAGCTAAGCTGTAAGCACCAAATACTTTTAAGACCTCTATGTACACTTAGGTGGCCATAAATACCTTTGACTTTGGCTTTGAAGTGCGCATCCAACTTCGGCCTTATCGTCACTTACCAGCTGAAGCGAAGGCCGAACGTTTCCTCATAACAAAAAGAAAAACAAATATCCACGCTTCTACATCAGACTACCACAAACTGTCAAATTTCCCCAATAGACTTTGAACTTTATGTATATGGAATATGGTTGAACAATTACTGAAGAAAGGAGATGTTTAATTTTGTATGGAGAAAATGCCAACACCTTGTACACAATACCAAAAGATAGATAATATATAAAAAATAACCTGATTCGAAATGATTTTCTTCAATTAAATTATAAGTTGTCATGTAAGAATTATCTGAAACACTAAAATAAATCAACTTTCGTGATGGCAGCGGTATTCTGTCAATGTCAAGTAGCTGTCAAAACAACGATGATAACATCGTTGTTCTGACAGCTAATACATAATACATAATAATATGTTATTCGGTTTCTTTTTACATTTTTACTAAACGATAAAACGTATTGAAGTATTACTTATTTTAACTAAATACATGTATTTTTTAAACTTTTTTTAGTAAATGTACAGGGTCTTAAAATTAAACATCTCCTTTGACGTTTTTGAAGGCGTCTGTACATGCATTCCAAATGCCAACGTACTCGTAACTAATTTTAAAGAGAATTTTCGTCCAATGCACAGTTGAATTTCGAATTGGAGTAAACAGCATCCGTCAGTTTCAATGGTTCAGTTAACATTCCCGCCCACGCCCAAGCAAGCCACTTTCAAAGTAAACATTTGAACGCACAACAATTTCTGGTGTTTGTTAAAGACTTCTGTGTTTTTGCGGAAAGAAAAGAGCAAAGAAAACTTTTGACAGTTTGAAGGTTCTAAAACCTTCTTTTAATATTCTTTGATGTTCGGTGACACGAAAAAAACAAGTGAATGCACCTATTCTTAAATTCTTATGCGAAAGAAATAATTACGTTTGGGCTGCGATCTTGCAAGTTAAGCAGCTTTTGCAGTGCCTGGTCGTTGGATGGGTAACCGGATACTGAATAATAAGATTGCTCAATCTCCTTATTCCGAAAGCGTGTTAAGCATGATCCCGGCTATTGCGTTTTTTTGTCGTTAAAATCCACCATTGGGCGAGCCAAATGTGGGTTGGTGATCACAGATCCAGACTATGCATCAATGTATAAATAAATAAATAAATAAATAAATAAATAAATAAATAAATAAATAAATAAATAAATAAATAAATAAATAAATAAATAAATGCATTTATTTCTCATCACAAACATACACAGCATAATAACATACATTAAACATTTATATAAGTTAAGTTTGTGTGAGACTGATGCCTGAGAAGGTATGAAAATACCTGTGATTTCAGGTCATCAGGCTCTCACTACCTCGAACCGCTTTGACACAAAAAGATGGTGATGAGATAGTGACATTATACAATTCAACAACATTAAATAACAAAAAACAAAAATTAGGCTTAAGATAAGTGTTAAATGTGTGTGTGTGTGTGTGTGTGTGATGTTAGATAAATTTATCTTTCAATGAAACCCAGGACCTTCTGGTACTAGAGTCACCACCAGCTTATTTTATGCCCCCACTGCTGCTGTGGCACTGAGAACGGTCCAGAAACCACCACGCGGGCGGTGCGATAAAGTGGTCGCTAATTAAGGACTGCTAATACAGCCGGGATAAACGGCCTTACGTGTCTTCCGAAGCACGGAAGAGATTTAGATGATACATTTTTGATCACCCATCTGAAGACCGATCTTTGCTACAGATGTTTAGCTTCAGCAATCGCTGACCGTTAACCACTGTGCTATAACTGAAGCTGGTCAAGTAAGCTGAGTGCTTTGCAACTGAACCACTAAGGCGTTTGATTTCTCATCATCATTTGCTCATTTAATGTCCTCACTGCTGGGACACAAGCCTTTTCTATGGATGGAAACACCACAGAGAGAACGGACCATAAACCACCACGCGGGCCCAGTACGAGGCAGTGGTTAATAACGACTCCTAATGCAACCGGGACCAACAGCTTTACGTGCTTTCCGAAGCATATTGATTATTAATAAGTGTTTATTTTGTTTCAGAGTACCTCTCCTTCTGATGACGGTGGCGTACCACCAGATAGTGAGGGTGCTTTGGTCCAAAGAGAAGATCCCCGGTCAAGCGGAAACCGTGAAACTTGCGCCGGCTGAGCAAAGTAAGACTTCTTATCCAACACATTCAGGGTTTGTCATTAAAACTTAATTGACGTCTCTGAGTACGGCAGTAACTAACTAAAATGTACATTCGCCACACACCCTGTTCAAAATAGTGGCTGCTAGCCCAACTGATTAAGAATTATCCACCCCACCTACCAAACCGAGTAGGTAAGGAACTTAGGTCTAAGAGTGGCAGGTGTTCTACACTAAACTATGGAAAGGACAATAAAATGTTTATTTTGGTTCCTTAAGCTTTGTACTAACGGAACCCTTCACAGTCACAAATTATACCAAAGGCTTTTAATGTAACCAGTGACCGTGCAACGTATTCGAAATGTCGATCCAAAATAATTATGTAATATAAATGCGAGTTTCTATACTGAGAGGTAACGTTTGTGACATTGTTTGTTTGTATGTCGGGGCTAATCTTTGGAACTACTGATCCAATTCCGAAAATTCTTACACCAATAAATTGCTATAAACCTTCGGGTTAGCATAGGCTATAATATACTATTTCATTTTGATTAAAAAAAATCTTTTTAAAATCTCAAATCCACGCGGACAAAGTCGCAGATACAGTGCTAGTGTTCGTATAAAGAGAAAGAAATTAGTGAAAGTGATTAGAAAGTCCTCCGCGCTTCCGGTCCCGGCTGCATTAGCAGTTGTTAAGAACCACCAATGCGCGCTGGGCCCGCGTGGTGGTTTATGGCTCGTTCTAACAGGGAAGGCTCGTGCCCCAGCAGTGGGGACACAAAATGACTCTCTTCTTCGACTGCTAAAGTTAACTTTCACAAAATCAGCGATTTATTTACTATATGCCGTTGAATACCACGCTGAGCAAGGACCCTTTTTCCACAACTTCAGAAGGAAAACTTCGCAAACAAACGCGCGACATTGATCTCGGACCATCTCTAGCCAAGAGCAGCTGTTGCGAGAATCCGTGTCGGTGAGAGGTTGCCCCATGTGCTTTATACGAGCTTCTGCTCTGCAGTATCTTGTGACCCTTTTGAGTAGCGACGACCTACGCAAATTTTTGTGTTTCTTTATGCGAACACTACACATTGATATGAAACAACTTTTACGGATCTGCGAGACCCTGAAAAAGGTTAGAAATGTTAGGATAAAACTAAAATTGTAAAATAAACGCGATTTAACCCGTAAAAGATGTTTCATTTCAAGTTTGTTTAACTTTCTAATCCAGGAAACGATTCCAATGTGAATACATTAGCTACAAATTGTTTGCTTTCATTGAGAAGTCAGCTTGCGATATTTGTAATTTTAACATTGAACAAAAGAATGCATTACGTTATCCAAAATGTTGGTAATAAATTGCGTTGAACCAAAGCTTTTATCCAGTTATTATAGAACAAGTGATATTTATTTATTCTGTTTCAAAAATATGAACGGCTCAGTGGCTTGGTAGTAAAAAGCTCTGCCCGATATGCGGAGGCCTTGGGGTCCTATGTTATAATAGTAATTTTCTTGCATATGTCTGTGTAGGAAGCCAATGGTAGGGAGAATGCCACATTGCGGAAGGTCAAAGGGAAGATCTTCCTCCGAGCTGGGTGGTATAGCTCGGGGACCTAAGTCCAATAGATGTTAGTTGGAGGTGCTATATATTGCGAAGAGATGGTGAAACTTCGCTATCGCGATGCAGGCTTCCCATACTATTTATCGTCGTAGTATGGCGACGTCGTTGGTAAGCGTTTTGTGGCGCCATCTGTTGACACGGTTGAGAAGGTGTTTGCTTCGTGTCGATTAATGTGCGGCGTATGCGGCGTATGCGGCGACGCCACCACATCTGTATTATAGTTATCACTGACTCACTTTATCTCCCATCTGGGGCACGAGCCTGCCCTATGTTTGGAAACATCACTGGGAGAACGGGCCATAAACCACCACGCGGGCCCAGTGTGATGCGATAGTTGTTAACCTGCTAATGCAGCCGGGACCAACGGCTTTACGTGCTGAGTCTTGCCTGTACCCCGATTCCCGTAATGAAAATAGCAACGATATCGTAGCGGCTTGGTCGTTGAAACCTTTTTCATATGCACATCAGTCAATCGAGCTGATTTTAAAGTCGTTCGAACGAAATTCCAACCGTATACGGATCTAGATATGGTTGGAGCTGTTGCATCACGGATTTCACAAGCGGCGCCCTCTGTTGCCAGGGAGGCACACTAATAACCAAATTGTATGCTATAAGCAACATATCATAAATAGCATAGATCGAAATAGCAATATCTTGTAGGTTAGTACATTCTGTCTACTATAGAGGCGCTGAGCCACAACTTATAAACCAATGTAAGACCAAATAAATTCTCTTTCTGCACCGACAACGAAGCCTATTATTTCTCCGCTCCCACGACGCAACAGGAGCTTTGTTCGAATATTGGCTCGATTGACGGTTGTGTTTACGAAAATGGTTTCAACGGCTAAGCCGCTACGATATTATTACATACAAACAACCGATTAGGGTGCCTAGTATGAGTTTTGTTTACTGTCCGTTTTCGTTCGATAATACGTTTACGAAAACGAAAATTAGAATGGCATTGAAACTGCGCCTCCTGTCATCCCGATCCGATCCGAACCCCTCGAAGAATCTAGTAGGGCACAGGGACACGCACTAATGCGTGATGCCGTTCCCTCTAGAAAATCTCCGAAGGTGATTCGTTAAACACGGCCTGAGGAACCCTTGAAGTTTCTCGCCGCCGCCCCACGAAAGCCCGGTGAAGCTGAAAATGGCCGTCTGAGGATACCAGCAAACTCTCTCCGAAATTAAAAAAAAGTTTCCAGGCGTCATTCGAAAACAGTTAAAATTTTACCTATTGTAGCGTTCGCTATGTGCGCTAAATAAATTAGTCATCTTCTCACCCGTCTTCGTCTCAACTTCATAAACGAACCCTACCTACCACGAAGTAGGTTGTATGCCACTACTTAGCAACAGCTTCCCATTTAAATCAAGTCTGCAACCCGCAAAATTTTGGTTTGGTGATCAAACCCGGGCTATGGATCGAAAAATCCGAAACACACCTTATTCCCTCAGCCACCGAGATCTCCTTAATTATAAATTGTGACAGCGATGTTGGGCTTACAATAAATAATATATTATAAGTATTAGTTATATTATAAATCAAACATTGTAAACCAGTTTGTGGTACAAAGAAAAAAAAGTGTTGAAAAACTTCCACGAGCGGGATGCGAATCCGAACCACACGACATGCCGGGTCAGGTGCACTACTAACTATGCTAACGTGGCTCGCAACAATATTTTCGTAAAATTATATGTAATTAATCATTATATCTTATCTTGTTTTGTTTAGCGCGACTCCGTTCCAGAAGGAAGGCGGCTAAGATGCTGGTCGCTGTGGTCATTATGTTTGCGGTCTGCTTCTTCCCCATACATCTGCTGTGCATCCTCAGGTCAGAAATAAGGCCTCACTTGTTCTCATACAAACAAAATCCATACAATCCCATAACATAACATCCCATAATACAGCTTCGTTTGTTTTAATTTAACAGTTAACATTTTACAAAAACACAATGTTGAAAAAATTTCCACGAGCAGGATTTGAACCTGCACCCTTCTGACATACCGGGTCAGGTGCTCTTCCAATTGAGCTATCGTGGTTCTAACCAGCCCGCCGAAATTATTCAACACTATTTACTTTTTTACTTTGAAAGCCAAAGGCGCCAATTCAATGTCAACAACTACCGTCATTAACATCATCATTAAATTTGCGTTAAAATTATATAAACAAAACAAAAACATTTTAGTTAACATTTTAATTATTTATTACTATAATATTTAAATTGTTACCGTCTTCTCATAGCGTTTTGTTATTGTCTTGCTGTAGGTAATACTTACAATGTTACAATGTATCTTTTGTTATTTTAGGAAGGAGCGGGGTCTCCTAACACGGGTATTTATACTTACAAGGAGATTCCAGCCATTTGTTATGGTAACTATGTGAAAGATACCGAATAAAGATTTTTCATTTTCATTTTCATTTTCATTTTCATTTTCAGACAGGACCAAAACGCTAACCCATACGCATAGTCAAAGCTTCGAACAGTTATTCCGTGTGGACTTCTTGGCGGGAAAGTGAAAGTCATGTGTGCGGTTTTGTTTTATTTTCTAAAATTTCCGCGTGAGGTCTTAATAAAGCCCCACATCTTTACTGAGATACACGAGAAGTTGGGGGATATCATTTCTCAATTTTCACTTCTATTATCATTCATCATCATCTACAGAATTGAAATATCATTTATTTATATGTACTTGTAAGAAAAAAATCTTTGACGACGAAGCCAATCAACTAATGAAAAAAAATAAGGCCCTTTGTAACAAAATCTTATAGCGATCTATCCGCGATCTTTCCCAAATTGTTTTCTTTAATTAATTATGAATTTTTGATCAATGTTACTTTTTGTGGTGTTATCTATAGATAAACTAGCTGACCGGCGGACTTCGTACCGCTTTGACAGTTTCCATGACAAAAAACAAACAAAACGTTGACAGTTTCCATGACAACAAAACAAACAAATCATTCGTCCGCTTAAGAACACCCGTATCCCAAGATGGACCCCTATAGCAGCGCCACCTACTGGGTCCAATTGTAAACCTAACAAAACCATTCAACCATTAATCCACTTGAAAATTTCATTCAAATCGATCCAGCCGTTTAGAAGGAGTTCAGTGACATACACACGCGCTGAAGATTTATATATATATATAAAGACAATAGTCTTAAATAAATAGATAAAATATATTTTATGCTGAAGATGTGAGAGAACTTGCCTCGGAATTTTCCACAATAACCCGATCCCATCCGAACCCCACGGAGAAGCTAGCAGGGAACGGGAACACTAGCGTAATGCCATACCTTCCAGAAACCCTCTGACGGTGTTTCTATCACACGGCTTGGGGATGGAACCTTGTAAGTTACTCGCCGCCTCAAATAAGTCCAGTGACGCTGTGAAGGACGTCTATCTGAGGCCAATGGAAAACTCTCTCCAAAAAAGTCAAAATAACTAGATGATGGAAACGCTTGAAAAGTGTTCAACATTTTTTGTGGCTGACTGTTGTTTTATATATTGTTTTTTATGGTTTTTTTTTAATATTACTTACGGGTAAACACTTGTACTTTACTTCACCTGATGTTAAGTGTCAATAAGGCCGAAAATTAAAGCGCACTTTACCCGAAAATCATCCTCAATTACTGAGGAACTGGCTATCTTACCTCTGCCGCAACACAACAATGTTACAAACATTGATGTTATGGCGACATAGAAAAGATGGTGGTAGCTAGCCAGGCGGACAAACAAGCCCTGCCACCAACCAAACTGAATACACAAGTACCCCGCTGGGAATCGAGCCCGAGACCTCTGCGTCTGAGGCTGGTGGTCTCAATCACTACACCACAGAGGTGATCAACTTCCTGTATCTGTGTAAAATAAGGGTAGGTGTTGTTAGTTAAATCAGTCAAAACACTTTAGTATCACTTTAAAATAACTTAACTAATAAATTCATTTAAAGAAATCTCTAGCATCTTTAACAAAGGATGAAAGACGATCAGCTTTTTTCGTGGCTCATTGTACAGTCCTCATGACTCCCAACCCCCTCCCTCCCTCCCTCCTTCGACAACCTCCGTAGCCGAGTGGCTTGCACGCCGGACTTTGGGCGGCGCTAACTCCGAGGTCCCGGGTTCGATTCCCGGTCGGGTCAATGTCGAAAACGAACTTTTCGATATTGTGTCGGGTCTGGGTGGTAGTGGTAACGTCGTTGTTTCTGATTTCCATGAAACGAGTGCTTTAGCTACTTACCTTTGGATCAGAACAATGTATGTGATGTTTTCTCATATTATTATATTATTATTATTATACTCTTTATTTATTTTCTTTCTTAAAACTAGATTTTTACAATATTTTAATATAAAAACAATAAAACACTATAAAAACCTAATTCTAGAGTACCGCCAGCAGCGGGGCAGGGCCCAAGCTACCGGTGGTCAGGGCTGCAGAGTGAGGAACCTCCTGACAATACGTGCCGTGTCAAGGAGTACTGCTTTCTGAATCTGATTATTATTATTATTATTATGACTGTACAATGATTTGTACAATCATTAACATGTATACATTTTGAATAGTTTTGACTCCTATTCCACTGTATTAAGAGTTACTTTTTTAACATGTTAATTAATGGTTTACCGTTTTTACGAGAGCAGTGCCTTTAAGATTCTTTAATTACTTAGACAAAGTGTTCAGCGATTTTCGTGGCTAATCTTCAATCAAACTACAATCAATCAATCTTCAATCTTCTTCAACCTGCAGGTATACCGTGGACATGGAGCAGAATGATTCGGTGACGTTCCTGGCGCTGGTCTCCCACGTGATGTGCTACGCCAACTCCGCTGTCAACCCGCTCATCTACAACTTCATGAGCGGTGAGTAGAGAGTAAATGAATGAGTAAATTAATGATTGAATGAATGAGTGAATAAATGGATGAACAAATATGTAAACGAATGGGTAAACGAATGAGTGAATGAATGGATGAATGAGAGAACAAATGGGTGAACTAATGAATGAACATACTGGTAAACAAATGAGTGAATAAATAGGTAAACGAATGAGTGAATGAACAGGCGAACGAAAGAGTGAATGATAGGGTTAACAAATGAGTAAATGAATGGATGAATGAATGATATAATGAATGGGTAGACAAATGAGTGAATGAATTGGTAGACAAATAAGTGAATGATTAAGTGAACGAATGAGTATAAGATTGGGTGAACAAATGAGTGAATGAATGGGTGAACGAATCAGTGAATGAAGGTGTCAATGAATGAGTATTTATTAATATTAAAACCCTTTATAGATTTTGGTATCTCATTCAAACTTCAAAGTACAATATTTTTGTTACTTATCCAATCCTTAATCCTTAGTCAATTCTAATTATATTCGAAAAACTTTATATATTTAAAGAAAATAAAAAGACTTAAAACTTTTCTTAATTGACCTTAGCTCGCATAATTCAGTTGAATCTCATTTAGGCTTCCTTAAATCTCATTATGGTTCTTTTGCGGTCTAGTGATATAAAAAAAAAAGAATTAACTGCCTGAAATCTCATTTAGGATCAACATCGATCATGTATCCTGGACCAGCTACCGACGTTTTATATGGCATGTGTTTACCCCGCCCTATCCATAATGCCACTACACATTCTCATGATACACTTAACATGCACACTCGCTTAGGCCCAACACACCGTACTCGTAGAATAAGGGTACGAATGCCCAGTTCACATGCGCTCTATACCATGTAGCCATGTACTTACCTGGGCGCTTCTCTCCACACCCCCTCGGTTAACCCGAGCAGAGGTTCTAGCCTTTAGAGGCGCCCTCTGGTTGTTCCGCTCCCGATCTATTGCCACAAACATCTTACTGCTGGGCACAAGCTTTCCCTCATTAAGATTGGAAGACCTGGCATTGACCTACCACCCTGTGATGTTTCCATCTACAGGGTGTTTGGTAATACATGTATAATCACGAATATGGCAGATATTTTGCATTGCATAGTACCCCGGAAAATTATAAATATGCCTGAGCAGCACCATAAGGAGATATTGAGGTTATTTGTTACTAAGTAAAATTGCAAAGTGACAACCCTAGGTACAGCTGATACCTTGTTCTTGGTCGTCAACTTTATGGTCCAAACGAAACAGAAGTAAATCTTCATATCTTCGTATCAGATATTGCATGTTTTTGCGGTGTACTCTACACTTGGTTACATGGCTAGATTTTTTTTTTATATATTGACTCGTCATCGTGACCAATGCAGTCCAAAATAATGAGAGCGCTCGTCACCGTGGAACAAGCATGGTAACAAGCACACCCATTCATGACGGCCTGCATAAATGCCGTTTTCGGGATAATACACCTATTACCAAAAACCCTGTATAGGGAAGGCTCGTGCTCGTGCTCCTGCTGTGAGCCCATAAAAAGCGCTTATGATAACGTGATCTCACTTTCTTCTTTTCCATCGCAGGTAAATTCCGTCGGGAGTTCCGTCGCTCCTTCTGGTGCTCCAACTCCTCAGTGCAGGAGAACTTCACAACCCTTAGCCGCGTAACCACTTCCAAAGCCCGCCGGTCGTACCAGCAGACACACATCTGCACCACACCCTTCATACACAACCACAGTACTAAGGACTATATCACCTACAACTAGCTATGGACTTTAAGGTCTTAAAATTCTAGTCAATTTTTATTTTTTGTTTTATTATATCTATAGGAAAAATATTGATAATTGTAAAGCTAAGTAGCATCTAATAGCTATGAACAAACCACTACATATAGAAGGACGAGTCAATTTATAACTGAGCTGTTTTGTAACTTAACGATATTAAAGTTACAAAAACATAATGTTGAAAAAATTTCCACGAGCAGGATTTGAACCTGCACCCTTCTGACATACCGGGTCAGGTGCTCTTCCAATTGAGCTATCGTGGTTCTAACCAGCCCGCCGAAATTATTCAACACTATTTACTTTTTTACTTTGAAAGCCTGACCCGGTATGTCAGAAGGGTGCAGGTTCAAATCCTGCTCGTGGAAATTTTTTCAACATTATGTTTTTGTAATTTGTTTCACAATAAAATTTGTGTTAAAATTATATAAACAAATTCAAAACATTTTATAAATAGCCTACTTCTTAACTGATCTTTAGTATTTGTAAAAATATTATGATGAGATGTTAATGACGGTAGTTGTTGACATTGAATAGGCGCCTTTAACTTTCAAAGTAAAAAGTGTTGAATAATTTCGGCGGGCTGGTTAGGACCACGATAGCTCAATTGGAAGAGCACCTAACCGGGTATGTCAGAAGGGTGCAGGTTCAAATCCTGCTCGTGGAAATTTTTTCAACATTATGTTTTTGTAATTTGTTTCGCAATAAAATTTGTGTTAAAATTATATAAACAAATTCAAAACATGATATTAAAGTTTTATAACGGGGGATTAGTATCACCTAACTATTATTATTCCGGCCTTGGCCTACCAGAGTATTTTTAGAAGCAACATTTAAATGCTTCTCACAGAAAAGTTATTTTTGTCGACATATTCGTAACTACCTTTTTGTTTTTTAATGTAAATGTCGTAATCTTTAAATATATTTTCTATTTTATTCAGAGGATTTTGACCTTTACAGACATCTCGTATGGCACGCTGTAGGTAAAAGTTTCAATGTCCACAATGTCATACAGTACCGCTACAGTACTCTAGTAAAAGTCAAAAATTGTTTAAGAAACACAAAGTCAAACTATAGTGAATAATACTGAAAATAAGTTAAGTGTGCAAGAGCAGACAAGTCTCCACAGTCGGCACTACAGGCGGTCTATAAATAAATAAATATGAGACAACATCACATACATTGTTCTGATTTCAAGGTAAGTAGATACAACACTCGTTTTATGGAAATCAGAAACAACGACGGTACCACAACCACCCAGACCCGACACAATATCGAAAAGTTCGTTTTCGACATTGACCCGACCGGGAATCGAACCCGGGACCTCAGAGTTAGCCGCCCAAAGTCCGGCGTGCAAGCCACTCGGCTACGGAGGTCGGAGGTCTATGTGTGCATTGTCGTTATTTTGTGGTTAAAAGCTTAAACTGGAGTTACAGGTCGTCGACACCTAACGGCGATATATCAAAAGGTCCTGCCCCCTGACTATAAGCTCTTATAGTAGTATATTCGCCGCTACACGCGTCTCGTTTTCACAACTGCAATAATACTGCTATAAGAGCTCGTGGTTATTGTTATTGCTGCTTCTAAAATGAATATCCGATAAAAGGATTAATTAAGTTTGACGCTTTTATCACGAATCAATTTAACTATCAGCCGGCTCTCGAGTTTATCACAGTCTGATTTTGTTAATAACCAGACTACGTACAGATTGTCACAAACGTAATCAAAAAGCATCGCCTTTATTACAACTATTAAAAGTAATAATAAAGATCGTGAAATGAAAATATGAAAACTATTTATCTATGCATACATACATACATATAATCACGCCTCTTTCCCGTAGGGGTAGGCAGAGACCACTTCTTTCCACTTGCTACGATCCTTACATACTTGTTTCGCTTCGTCCACTTTCATTATTCCCTTCATACATGCTCTTCGGTTTAGGGTACTCTTGACCTGGCCTTTTTCCAAGACGTCCCTGATTTGGTCCCGAAACGTCCGCCTAGGTCTACCCCTACCAACACTTTCATTCACACTCGCCTTATACACTTTTTTCGTCAATCGTTCTTCATCCATTCTCTCGACATGGCCAAACCATCTCAGCATACCTTTCTCAATTTTTGTCACTACATCTTCTTTCAGACCACAACGTTTCCTTATCTCACCTGTCACTCAGTTTAACTCCTATCATACTTCTTAACGCTCTCATCTCTACTACATTTATTCTGCTTTCATTTTAATTTTTATTATTTATCTATGAATCCATATTATATGGCCTGTTCTCCCTGTGGTGTTTCAATCCATTGGAAAGGCTCGTGCCCATGCAGTTGAGACATAAAATTAACTGATGATGACGAAGATATGTTTGAATGGCAAACTGCTCGGCCCGATATGCGAAAGTCTTGGGTTCTATTCCCGTGGCAGGCAAGGTGTTCTAATTTTTCCAATGCATAACCCAGGTTTGTGATCACCAACCCGCATTTGGCAAGCTTAAGCAAGATTAGGCAATATTAAACTAACACCCATCAACTTCCCGATCCGATCCGAACCCTTCGTAGAATCTAATAGGGCACTAGTGCGCGATGCCGTTCCCTCTAGAAAACCTCCGAAGGTGATTCGTTTCACACGGCTTGGGACCCTTTACGTTCCTCGCCGCCCCCAAACAAGCCCGGTGAAACTGAAAAATGCCGTCTGAGGCAATCAGCAATCTCTCTCTAAAAAAAACCCATCAACTTTAGCGATGACTTGATTTTAATATTGGAAGCCTTTGCCCAGCAGTGGGTCAGTATGTAGGCTATATCTGGTGATCTGGTGTTCGCGTAAATATTAGAAAACTCTTTTAAGTTCGCCAACCGCTATACCTATATTATATACGCTATATTATGTTCCAAAACCACCACCAGCACCATTATCGGCACCATTATTATTATATACTATAATAACTTTTTAGCGATTAATGTTGGGATCTTGAATATTTCTTTTTGTAAATATAACTTTGTATATGCGCACTTTTTGCTTTAATTGTATATAATTATAAGAATAGTTACAATATGCTTATCGATGATTTTATTAAATAACTGTAATTATAGTTGTATGATGTTTTTGTAAAGAAACACTAGGAATAAAAATAAATTTAATATACCATGATTATTGTTGTATTATTAAAAAAAAACTACACCACATTCCCTCTCCCAAAGTCCCACCGACAACGATGAACGAGAAGCGAGTATAACTAGAAATTAGAAACGAGAAGGTAAGCAACGCACACGTAAACCCGCTCACGGAATCTCACAACAGCTCGCAACAGTCCGACAGTTGCGAGATTCCATGTCCGTGAGAGATTGTGGATGGTGTACGTTGCTTTAGCTCACCTTCTGCGATCTCCTTATTTTGTACTATAAGAGACATACATTCCTATGCAATCCTTCTAAGCAAGCATCGCTCAGCGAGTTTTATCTTTGATAACTCTTGGCGTTTGTAAAGTGAAGAGAGAGTTCTCGCCGGCGGGCGCCTGTATGAAGAGACAGCGCGGCGGTCAGCTATTAAAATATGCATCTTTTTTTTGACAAGTGATCTACATTATCGTCGTTGATCTTGCAATATCGCGGAAACAACAGTGGTTAATACCGCGGAACTTGGTAGTGACCAATTTTGATTTATTACAGGAGAGCGAAAAAACCTGTTAAATTCTTTATTACTACGTCTTTGTTTGATTAAACTATAAATAGGAGTATTTATGAGCACACGGGACGACGCCAATAGCTATTTAGAACCTATACGCGCGAAAACTCAATTTTTTTTTTGTAGTTCCGCTTTATTAACAACTGTTTATTTATTTATTTATTTCATTACATGCCAGCTAACAGACTACATGTTCAATACACAGGCATGTTATACATTAAAAACAAAATACAAAAGAGAGTTCACCAATAGGAGTAAATAAAAAAAAATACATTTAGAAAATTAGAAAATTAAATTATTATGAAAATTAGGAAATTAAATTAATTAAAAATAAATTACATAAACATATGAAATTCAACTAAAAATACCTATTGTCAATAAAAATTCCAATTTAGCAGATATTAATTATTATTAGCTTAATTATTAATTACTATTTATTATTATTAGCTGTTGGTAACGCAGTATTGCAGTTTCAACGACGATATATTGTACGTTTCTTCAGCGAGGAAACTGTCAATAGTTAGCCGCTTCCACGTCGGCGCTGCGGTGGGAGAACTGCCTAAGTATGGAAAAGACTAATAAGTAAACAGCCTATAATTGTCCCACTGCTGGGCAAAGACCTCCATCATTGAAATAAAGTCATCGCTATTGATGGGTAATGGCTTAATCACAACGCTTGCCAAATGCGGGTTGGTGATCACAAACCCGGGCTATGCATCGAAAAATCCGAAATACATTTTGCCCGACCTGGGAATTGAACCCGGGACCTTCGGGTATCGGGCCGAGCGCTCTACCACGCGGCCACCAAGGCGTGGACAAGACTAATGTTATCCAATCTGGGGGGCTCTAATGTTATCCAATCGGTTTTTTAATCGCACCGGGGATTACGAATTAAAAGTGATATGAAATATACTTACTATGGATTATTATATTTATTGCATTTTTTACAATTTACTTATTAATGTACACACGCCTGCACATCAAGCTACCACAAACTGTCAAATTACCTCAATAGACTTTGAACTTTATACCATAAGCATATGTTTGAAAATGTATTAAAGAAATTTGACAGTTTTGGGTAGGTTGTTGGTGCAGGCGTCTGTTACCGTACGAGAATTTTCGATGTCAAAAAAAAAGTTACCAGTGAATAAGAAAAGAGCACTCGTCTATTGATATCATAGCGAGAATCAGTCACCGGTTCAAAAATCACCCCCCGGACAGATAATGAGAGATAAATCTGACTCCAATACCAGTCTAATGAGCTTGCACACTAGAATCATACATTCTAATCAAAACAAAATGGAGATTGATTTCCTTAACTGTCGTAAATATATAACTTATGTAATTTCTTTGTGCAATAGGATTCTTATTAATTATTATGTAACGAATAGTAAAGCCATTGTATCAAAGACCACCAACGGACATTTATCAATCGATTTGATTCGACCTTATTAATAATTGGCATTGGGGGTATCGATAACGCAGCGGCTTGCTCATTATGGCAGCGATCGTGTTTTTTAAGCAACAATGGCATTGTAAACCATTTTTTTAAATTATTATTGATAAGTAGATAATTGAGGAGCTCGATGGCGCACTGGTTAACGCGTCCGGTCTGCGTGTGCTGAGGTTAAGCAACTTTCGAAAAGACCGGTCATTGAATGAGTGACCAAAAATTGGTCAGCTCGAGCTCCTCCGCGCTACCCCTACCACCAACCAAACCGAGTACACAAACATGTATACCCCCCGCTGGGAATCGAACCCGGAACCTCTGGGTGTAAGCCGGTGGTCTTAACCTCTAGACCACAGAGGCGGTTACAATCGTCTTAACTTAACCACAATCTTACTATAACCCTTCCATCCGATACGTTCTTAAAATGAGATCCCAATCACAATCATTTTTGTGGACTGAAAAAAACTAAATAAAGAACAGGATACAATTATATTTATCACCATTAAATCAACAAAAAGAACAAAAAGGCTGACTGTATGAGCTAGATCTCATTACTAAAATGAAAGATAAAAGCTAACTACATGATAGGCCAATTGAAATATACGAATCCAAGGAAAGTATTTATTATTTATTACACCCTTTGACGTTCCATATTCCTTTATGTGGCTCGATTGAATGAAAATGTCTCCATTTTATTTAGCTCCATAGTACTTAGTACAGACACGTGTATTAACATTTATACAATTTTGACTCTTCTACCATAGTCTTAAGAGATACATTGTTCGGCGTGAAACAATGGCACTCGTTGCTGTTGTGTTTCGTCCGGTGAGTGAAAGCACATGAGTAAAGAAACGGAACAGAGACAAACCCTCATACAACCGCGCCGTCGTAGGTAAACTACTACAAGCATACGTCGCATGCGTGCGTGTCAACTAGCCGCAGCGTCGCGTACGCACCGCCACTGGATAAAACCGGTTTACGCTCGCTCGGCCAATGGACAAACGGAGGCCTACACAAAGCACGTCTTATTTGTTTTGTGCTCCTGTATATTTCTTACGAAATTGTTTTAAGTGGAATAAACTGTAAATAGTTATAAAAGTGTAAATAATTAGTTCTGGACTTCTAGAATGGTTGTTTGCTGTACCATTTGTATGAATAATACTAGAAAAAAAAAGATATTACATATTTCAATTATCCCAAGGAATCTACTAGGTAGGTAAATGAAAACCAGATTATACCTATTTAAAATTAGATACCTATGTTTAAGTATGTCGCACAAACCTTTATGTTAAGTAGGTATGTATGTTACATTCCTAATAAAAAGCTCATAAAAGTTTCTCTTTTGCCAACCCTACTGAAATAAGTAAGAATTTCGTATGCTCCTTAGCTTTGTCTCTGTTCCGTTTCTATACTCATGTGGTGAAAGTTCTGGAGGCCCATCCCACCTCCCAAATCCAATTCCTCATCTCCTCTCCCAATTCCTACTCCCTCCTCGAGATCCAACTCCTTCCTCAAGGCCGGTATCTGCGATTACTTTGGGTGTCCATGGACGGCGGTGATTACTTTCCATCAGGTGAACCGCCTGCTCGTTTGCCTCCTTTTAACATAAAAATATAAAAAAAAACATGTTAACGCTTGCTTCTAAGATACATAAGCTATACCATGGCGCTGGCTCTCTTATTTCTAGCTGCCGTAAACATGGCGACATATTTAAATAAGATTGTAGTATCTAGTCAGGCGGACAAACAAGCACTACAACCAACCAAATCGAGTACACAAACATGTACTCACGCTTGGTGTCGAACCTGGGACCTCTGGGTCAGAGACTGGTGTCTTACCCACTAGACCTCAGAGGCGGATAAAACAAATAAGGGATAAGAAAGAGCATTATAAGGAGATCATTCCATAACCCACCACGTTAATCGAATATTTGTGTTAGGTTTTACTGACTGTTAACTTACTACAACAACCGAGAACTGAACTTAACGTGCTTCCGAAGCGACATAATTAATACACTCTAAGCATTGAATCCGGGAATTCTGTGCCCGAGACCGTTATCTTACCACTGGAGCACAGGAGCGGTTGTTTTGGTTGGGTTTCACTAATCAATCAACAGAATGAATCTTGAAAAAGTTGATAATCAAAAAAGGTTATAACAATGCGTTAAATTGTTATGAACTTTTATGTCAACTGAGTTCCATAAATATTCATTTGTTAGACGTGTCTAATGCCAATTGACATTGTGACACTGCCCAAATTGTTATGACAAAAACACTACACAAAAATACTTACTACTGGACTACTAGACGTAGACATACTCACAACAAGGTGAGTTGACATGACACACTTTGTACGAATCTTTGCATTTACTTTAGAAAAGGATTCCGAGGAAATCGATGGTGGTTAACGCGCCCCGTCTGCGATTGCTAAGGTTAAGCAATTATCGTAAAGGCCGGTCATCATAAATATACAAAAAAAATGTATCTTCTCGAGCACCTCCGTGCTTCGGAAGGCACGTAAAGCCGTCGGTACCGGCTGCATTAGCAGTCGTTAACAACCAAAAATCCGCACTGGGACCGCGTGGTGCTTTATGGCCATTTCTCCCTTTCCATCTGCTGCATCAATGAGCTGGTGATGATGGTGATTGTGATGGTGATGGTGAAGATGAATATGAAGAAAAAGATAGCGTCGGGGATAGTTCAAAAGCGCGTAAGTAGCTTTGGTGAATACTGGTTAAACCAATACTTAACACGTTGACTGCCGCAAAACCAGACACAATAGAAAATTTATTGTTTGTCGGTCACCGGTGACCACCACGGCGTTTAAAGACTTAATGATATAAAAGACAAAATGGGGTAAGTGCTTCAAGACCTACTAATGAGTGTCGCTCTTTTTTATAGAAAACTAGCGGCCCGTCCCGGCTTTGCACGGGTGGACATTTCTTTTTTAACAATTTCGCTGTCCAGAAATTAAAACAATAGATTAATCAATTGCTATGTATCACATGTGACTCATGGGACATATCGTATAATGATCGTAACATATACAATCAAATGATATAGTTTTGTTTATATAATAACACTTATATATAATATAATGATGGAATGATTAATTTTATAATACATAATTTTGAAACGTATAACAAACGATTGAGCTAAACTCATTTAATATAACATTTACATGTTATAATAATTAAAGCACATAACATTTATCTAGTATAAGAACATTTGGTATAACATTCATTTACGATAACACTATTTTTGTATAATACTTAAAACATAATATAATGATTATATAAAATCCAATTCATATAATATAATTTAATATGCATATTAATATGCATGCAGCATGCAAGCAAGCACGCAGAATGCAAGCATGCAGACAAGCAAGCATGCAAGAATGCAGCAATAGCATAGTTCTGTCACGGCTCCGGCGCTGCGGGGCCCTGGGGCGGTCCCACGCGAGCTGAGGAGCAGGTGGTTTCAAAAGCTCGCCGCCGCGGTTGAGGCTGGCCGGCTTGGGCGGCCAGGAAGCCAAAGCTACGGTAGTGAGCGAAAACCACCTGCTCCTCAGCTCGCGTGGGGCCGCCTCGCCCCTCCGCGCTTACGCGGGCTTAAATTACACTCTAGGGGTAGGGCAGACAAGACTACGTGGAGTCGGTTTTGCAGCGATTCGTTTCTGCCAATGACACTGTATACCAACAGATTGTTATACCAAGTGAAGATTATATCAATCAATCATTATTTGAAACGTTATTAACTTAAATAATAGTTATATAAAATGACGCGTATATGAAACAAAAGTAGATGAAATGAACATTATAATAAATGAGTTTTATTTCAAATGGCATTATTCGTTATGAACGTTATATTATATGGTATTATATAAAATGAACATTATGTAAAGTAAACGTTATGATAAATAAAATTATTTTAAGTGTTGGTATAACAAATTATTTTTATGTAAAATGAACGTTTATTGAAGTTCAATTATATTAAATGTTGGTATATCAAGTGAGACGCACCGATGTTACTCAGCGCTAATGTAGCATTCTAATGGTGAAAGAATTTTTTAAATCGGTCCAGTAGTTTTTGAGTTTATTCGTTGCAAACATCCTCATTACAATATTAGTATAGATATAGATATCTTCGTTCTTATTAGCTGGAGCGTATAATAATGCTTTTTTCAATTGGTATGTGAAACCACCAAATAATCAAATAACATAAGTTTTTTATTCCTACTAAGAAATTCAGTTCAGGTTGAAAAGTTAATTTGTATACAAACGACGAGAGTGAAATTTTTACCCATTTTAATTTTGTATTCGTTAAACGAGATCATATTATGGTGAGAAAATCTAGCACTGCACACCACGATAAAAAGCAATCATCGCCACCCATTCATTCACACAACACCAGAAGAATCCATTTCTTAAGGAAAACGTCGAAATATCAGGGTCTTTTTAAAGACTCATTCTATTTCTCTTTACAAAAAAGGGGGTTCCTTTAGCTACAGAAATATGCAAGCAACAACTGATAATAAGGTCATAGTGTCTGATAAACGAAAATATGACTAATGGTGAATCATTGTACCTACCCGCAAGATATCTTTTGAATTAATATTAATTGCCTACTTATTTTAAATTAAAGAGTAAACTTTTAAAACTTTCTTATATACAAGTAAAAAGAAAAAGAAAATAGCCTATATAGTGTCCAACGGCTGGGCATAGGCTTCCATCATTGAAATCAAGTCATCACTACAATTGTAATGGCTTAATCACCACGCTTGCCAAATGCGGGCTGGTGATCACAAACCCGGGCTTATTATCGGAAACTCTGAACACTTTGCCCGACCTGTGAACTGAACCCGGGACCTTCGGGTATCAGACCGAGCGCTTTGCCAATCGGCCTCTGTGGCGTGGCTGTGGAGTTATAAAAACGCTTTTTATTTAGTTTTATTAAAGAAACTGTTAGTTTCTATAAATTATTTTAAACTACTTCAAACAAGCCCTACCACCGAAAACGAGTACCATTATAGGTATGTATGGGAGTCGAAGTTAGAGTCTCGTTTATAAAACAATGCCTTTGTTTAATAATAGATATAAATGTTAATGAGTGCCAATAGTCATGTTTAATTTTATTCCCCTCTCGAGTTTCAGTCCAGTACCTAAAGATGCGTGACTATACTGAGATCTCAGACGGACTACTCATTATAATAATATTGAATGGCTTCGGTTACGCGTTCAGCCAAATCCAAGTCGTATTGCTAATAATAAACGCAGATTTTTACGATAGATTGAGTTAAAAATTGTGTCTCTCAAAACGTGTTGTTAGAAAGAATTCAAATCATTCATTGCATCACGTAAAACTCCCTATGAAACTACCACACGGACATCTTGAGAGAATTTGGAAGTAACGTTGCGCTATTTTGTTTAATTTGTTAATACACGTGCACGTTGAAAAACAAATACATTTATTATTTCACCACTATCGCACATTTATATTCGACAAAACACAAGGTTTAGAAAACAAAACTGCAAGCAAACATGATTCTTCACTTGTCACCAAAAAGTATAGTAAAGTATTTTAGGTATTTCTTACAGATTAAAGAAGCCAATATTATGTCAAACTATTTTGTAGCAAAGCCTCTTTGGCAGGCTGCAAGCAATCTGTCCTGATGACGCCGGTTTCCTTATCCGATACACGTGCCAAGAAGTTAAGATTACCCGTCACAAATAGGCCAGCCGCAAGGTATATACAGCGACTGAAGTGTATGAATATACAAGGTTTACAACAATCTGGGTATAAGTGACATCTGTCAAGCCAACTCAATATTGCTTTATGAACACAATGTAACATTTTTATTTTCGGTCGTAATTGCATCGACTCAGCTTATTCTACGATTGACTGGTAGAGAATGCGCCAAGCATTAAGTAGGTACGTCATGTTATGATAATAAATAATATTGGGCACGAAAACTTCTTGCCCCAAAAACATATACTGTAACTTACTCTTAAAAGAAACAAACGAACTTTAGTATATTATTATGTCACTAAATTGTTACCGAGTGGTGCAACGTTGGTTACAAACGCACTATACATGTGGACTCTCAGTTGGATAATCAAGGGACTTTCCAAGAATTACCAGGCAGTCTCGTCTCGCACACACAACGAACGACGTGAGGCCGCTCACAAGTCCCAGAATTCCTAAATAACATACCAAGTCATCATCATCATCATCAGCTCATTTTATGTCCCCACTGCTGGGGCACGAGCCTTCCCAATGGAATGAATGGATAGATACGGAAAACGGGCCATGAACCACCACGCGCGCACAGTGCGGATTGGTGGTTGTCAATGACTGCTAATGCAGCCGGGACCAACGGCTTTACGTGCCTTCCGAAGCACGGAGGAGCTCGAGATGATATTTTTTTGGTCAGCCATCGGATGACCGGCCTTAGCAAAAGTTGCTTACCTTAGCAATCGCAGATGGGGCGCGTTAACCACCATCGATTTCCTCGGAATCCTTTTCTAACGTAAATGCAAAGATTCGTACAAAGTGTGTCATGTCAACTCACCTTATTGTGAGTATGTCTACGTCTAGTAGTCCAGTAGTAAGTATCTTTCTTTATTGTTTTTGTCATAACAATTTGGACAGTGTCACATGCACTCGCAGACCAGGCGCGTTAACCACTGCGCCATCGAGCTCCTCATATACCAAGTGACTAACACAAATTATTCATGACCAAATTCAACTTTTGTTAATTAAATCACATGGTTTTTTGCTTAGTTATAAAGTTAATCCCCTAGTCCGTCTGTGCTGTAAGCTATAAGAGGTTTCAGGCGGTCTAGCTGCTTGATTGAATCAAATAAGTATTCATAATTCTACTTTCTAGTTCATAAGGCCACATTTTAGAAGTCATTACGCCATCATTGGTTCGTAATTCTACGCCGAGGGACCACGTGATGAGAACCGATAAAAAACTCAGTTACTTTTATCCCTTTCTTTTACAGCGTTATAAAATTTAAAAACGGACTTCTTAATATTTATTTTGACTTTAGTCAAGCCTGTTTAGTCGCCCTCATTAATACTCATTATTTAATATAATATTTTTTATGTTTGGATCGCTTTACACCTCGATTGTACAGTTAAGCTTAATCGAAAAGTAATTCAAAGTAACTCTTAATAGGGCAATTGAAAAGTTAATTCATTTTGTTTTATTATATTTGTATTTCTCAAGTTTCTCGAACAATACCTTTGAATAAAACCCTTTTGTTGATTTTGTTTTATTCATTTCTATTATTTGGCAAGCCAAACGAGTACAAATGTCTCGTGCTCACGCTCGTGACCAATCAAACAGCTTGACCGTCTCACAACCCCTTTGGAAGTCTAGCCAATATAAAGAGATGTTGGTAACGCATCGTCAGTGCGCATACGCAGATAATAAGACGATCGCGCGGGGACGTCTTCCACTGTCACGAAACGGCAGATATGTAGCGTATTTCTTTAAATTTGCTAATTTAACATTTAGCTAGAATATTTTTTATTGAAATAGGTCAAATATTTTTGTTCCATTCCATTCAAAAAGTTTTTATCACAAATATAAATACTCTTTTGCGCAATTCTTTTTTATTTATTTACGCGGGCTTTTAAAGAAGATAGACAGGTTTCTACAGTGTGCATCATTTTTTAAATATTTTTGAGCTTAACTTCGTTAATCAATTAAATTAAGAATGTTGAACAAAGTGTACAAAGTTGGTTCGGGTAAAGTGGAGAAAATTGGGAGCAAACACAACCAGATCCTAATGTCTATAGTTGGTAAGTTGTTTGGTTTTTTATAAAAGCATTGTTTACATAAAAAAAACGAGTTATTTGTATACACAGCTACTTATACATATACCATCTTTACAAAAAGTTGGCGATTATTTATTATCATCATTGTCATAAAATCATATGGCATAAAATCTGCTTATCGGCATAAAATGTCTCACTTATCCCTTGTACTCGGGACATTACAAAGTTTATTGTGAATAAGACAAAGAAAGACATCATTAAAAGACAGAAAAAAATAAGACATCTATAGTCCCGGCATCGCGAAAATTGCTTAACTTTTAAGATCTTAACTTTAAGCTACCCGATGCGCCGCTCATGCCTTTTACATTTAAATGGTTTATAATTTTATGGATGTTACATAATTTCATGATAAATAAATTACAATTTGGAAAATGGCTGAAAATATTTACACGAACAGGATTCAAGCCCGCACCCTTATAAGACGTGGGTCTGGTACGCTTCCAACCAATGTTAGAAAGAAATTGTTTTTGTAAACAAAATTTTGGTAGGGTTTTTTTTTTTCAGAATAACATGATATTGAATAACTTTTCCCATGAAACTTCTGTCATAATGTGACGAAAGGCATTGAGTTTGAATTTCATAACAAAAGTGTCTTATCACGGTTTTGCATGAAGGGCGACAATATTTTTTTGACCTACATTTTTGATATTTGTTTTTTTTATATTTTTAAAAGTTACATTCGCATTATACATATATATATGATACATTTATCTTAGAATATTATATAATAGTCGTTTAACATCACTTTGTAATATTAGAACTATTTCAGTTTTAGTTTTTTTAAATACAACAAAAAAGTATATATTTCATATTTGTTATTTAGATAAGAATGGCAATACTTTACGATAACATTAAAAATACAATAACAGTCATAAGATCAGTGTAGCTGGCTATCCTGTATACATATACGGATAAAATTTGTAACTACATACATTTGAAATAATGTGAGTTACACCAGTTTGCTTCACCAAAAATCAATTAAAAGTTATAAGTCAATAATTGGTCATGTTCCCGTGTAACTGGCTAGTTAATTGCTTCAAAGACCCCAAAGGGTTTGAAAGTTTAGTGGCTGCCCTCCAAAGGTCTTTATGAATAGAGGTTAACCACAGATCTCAGACCCAGAGGTTCTGGGTTCGATTAAGAGCCAGGTCAATGTATTTCTATTTGGTGACTGGTAATTACTTGTTCTAAGTCTACCTGGACCTCAACTATCCCAATTCAGAAATTAGAATTTGTTAACACACCCGACCCGATCCTAACCTCTTGGAGAATGTAGTAGGGAAAGGAGAGACACATTCGTGATTCCATTATGCCATATAGAAACCCTCTGACGGTGATTCGATGACGCGGTTTATTCTTGCCACCCGCGCCCCTGAGAAGGTTCGGTGACAATGAAAAGGATGCCTGAGGAAAACAGTAAACTCTTCCTAAAAACAGTGTTAATAGTTGTAGACGTTTTACAAGGAAGAATCAAGGTGGCTGTCACCACGTCATCTAAGTCTGTTGAATTAACAACATCGTTCTTTCTTTCTAGCATCGTGCGATTAGCACATTTGGCCAGTGTCAAAATAATTTTTCATACAAGTAATACATAAAAATATACAATATTTCCTTCCAGTATGATGATGATGGATGAAAATAGAAATGAGAAGTGAGTAATGATATACCCCCCAACCCCTCGAGTATCTCAGTAAAGATGTGGGGCTTTACTAATTCCTCGGGCGGACTTCTTAATAGAATTTGAAAAGTGAAGTTGCACTGTTTCGTTTCATTTGCCAACACTCATGCGCACTCACGAACACTTAACGGTTAATAATCCACCATTATTTCACATTAATATTCGACATAACACAAATTTTAGAAATTAAAACATAACCTCAGACATGACTCTTCACTTTCCCGCCAAGAAGTCCAACAACATCGTTAGTCGCCTTGTTGTGTTCCGCGTTCTGGATGATGCTACGTTTCCACTATAGCCCTTTACCAATAGAATTTTTTTTTATAGAGTTTGCAGATTGCCTCAGACGGCATTTTTAGCTTCACCTGGCTTTTCGGCGGCGGCGAGAAACTTAAAGGGTTCTTCAAGCCGTGTGAAACGAAGCACCTTCGGCGGTTATCTAAAGGGAACGGCATCACGCACTAGTGCGTGTCCCCGTGCCCTACATTCTCCGAGGGTTTCGGATCGGTACCATTATATGAGATAAAGGCTAAGCTATTTAATTTGTTATACAAAATTAGAAAAATGTCTTTTAAACTAAAACAAAGGAATGTCTAGGAGCAGAAATATAAACTTATCGGATAGCCTTTTAAAATGATTCTGTCCAGAGAACCAACTACCGATCAATCTCGTAAGTTTCCAAGAAAGTCCCAAAAGATTTCGACTGAAAGAGTTACTGGAATTTTGTTATTTGACAATTTTCCTTATAAAGGGAAATACGATCCTCATGTAAACAAAAAATGTATGTGTGACCAAGTTTAAAGGGTTATAAGTTAAATAATAACAGTAATGACATAAACGTATAATATATTTTAACGTGTAGTGCAGAATCGTTCATTCACTTCGGGTTACACACGTGTTCGGGTCTCCTATATAAATTCGAATGCCAATTCGTCGAACATTATTTGCTTGAACAGCCTTTGTCCAGCTGTGGAAGTATTACGGCTGCGTTGATGATGATGAACACGTTTTACTCTGTTGGCTATGAGATCGAGTGATCACAAGTTCGACAGTTTGTTAAAGTTAGCATCAAAATCTTGAAAGATCATCAGCGCGATGGCAGCAACTGTCGTGGTAGCTTATAAATCAATGCTATCAATCAATGCTGATAATTAATTGATCAATTATATATCAAAGCATTGTTTTGGTGCTTACTTATTCTTGCTTACTTATTTACTTACAATTATTATTATATACTTATTTAAATGAGCTTATTCTTGCTAGCTGTCTTTAAATAAATGAATACATATTGGTGGCTTAATGCTAGTTCCATTCACCGTTCTTTCAAATTAATTAAAACGAGATTTTTTATGTCATTAAATATGAAAGCGAACTGTGAGATCGAGTTTTATTCACCACTTAATCACATTAACGAAGATTACTGATTTTAGTAATCAGTATCAGTTTGTATTGCATTAACAGGGGTTGCTGGTGACAAACCAGAAGCGTTGCAGTTTCGCTATGCATTCTTTTGTTAACGTAATAAAAATATGGTAATTGAAATTCACTTTCATCCTAAACAAATAAGTATAATTCGAGTAGTAAAAAAAATAGCTCGTAATCGACCGATCACACAAATACAATACAAATAATTTTCGACCAAACGCCATTCGAAATCAAACAGAAGACTCCACACGTTCGATTCCAATCACATCTTTCTATTATTAGTGCCGTTGTATTTAAAGTCGTTGCCAAACAATTCAACGGACGTCTATATTAATTACTTATACATAATAATGGAATGGAAACGGATAGGTTGTATTTTACTACATAACAAACCGGGGCGTATGGAACAGGTATATTATTGTGTATAAAGTCGTCGGCAGATCGTACAGACCTGCACATCAACCTGTCTAAAACTGTCAATTTTCTTCAATAAATGTTTAACCATATGCAATACACATAGTGCTTTACAAATAAACAAAGAGTAAGCTTCGAATAGTTATTCCGTGTTTTGTCTCTCTTACTCTAATTTGAATTGACGTTTACATGACAGGAACAAAACACGGAATAACTGTTCGGAGCACATTCTTTGTTTATTTGTAAGGCACATTAGGTTTAAAGTCTATTGAGGAAATTTGACCGTTTGTACTTGTCTTATATGCAGGCATGTGTACAATACGTCATTATATTACATACGCTCGCTTTTATGATATCACATAATATGTATGTAATTAATTACATTTTATGCAAAGATAACATTTGTGCAAATCACAATTTGGAGAAGTGTTGCAAATTTTTGATGTGTAACATCTTTCCGCTCGCTTTCTATATATACAATTTGTGGGAGTGATTTCGTGAAATGTGACGGAAGTATGTGTAACACTTGTATAACAGTGTGACAGGAAGTCGGGGAAGCGCGCAGGCGCGCGCCATTTTGTAAATTTAAAATCGATATTAAGAACATGACATGTTGTTATTATATGTGACATATTGTGTTATTGACTATCAAAGGTCATTTTGATATGTCAAATGTCTTTTAATGAGTATTTACTGCATTTATTTTATAGTTATAAAATGACGTAATACCTAACCCATTTTTTTCAGAATATAATGTTAAAATTGGTTATTACTAAGGTGAGATTTTAAAATGTCACACATCTTGAGCGACTACTGTAAGGCTCGCTCGTTTTTTTTACGATCAGAATTTCAACTCAACCTCTCCGGTTCTGTTGCACGTTGCATATCCTACTCGTATTTATTAACTATCATTGTCTTTTCTGTAATAAGGCTTTTAAAACCAGACAGACAATTAGATACGTTTTCATTTCGTTTGTTTTGACTGTTCAACGAAGAAGTGACTGTAATTTACTTAATTTTCATATTATTAGTATAATAAAATGGCGATCAAAACTGATTCCTAACAAAACTACTATTCGGGTGCGCGTTTATAACGTAACATACACGTTGTATTGATATATCTATATTAATACGTGAAAATACATTGTGCTCCTTTGCACGACAAGCACATTACCCGCACGGTCACCGCCTCTGTGGTCTAGTAGTTAAGACTGCCTGTTTAGACCCTGTTTAGGTCCTGGGTTCGATTCCCAGCATTTAGATGTTTATGTTCTCGGTTTGGTTGGTGCCGCTGGTCCGCCTGGCTAGCTACCACCATCTTATCTTTACATCAATGTTTGTGGCATTGTTGTGTTCCGGCAGCTAGAGATAAGATAGCCAGTGCCTCAGTAGTAGAGGATTCCGGGTGAAGTGCGCTTCCACCTTCGTGACCTTATCATCACTTAACATCAGATAAGTGTGAAAGTTCATAATTATGGAGAAGGAGCGCAGACAGATATCATATTTGTGTAAAATGTGTTACATTACATTGCCCAATCAATGTATATTTAGTGATTTACGGTCCAGTTATTATTAGTCACTTATAAGATATGGATCCCGGACCCATCGTCTTCGGATAGACGTAGATAATCAATTAATTTAATTAATTAAGTAATTTTAACTGCCTCTGTGGTCTAGTGGCTAAGACCACCGGTTTAGACCCAGAGGTCCCGGGTCCGATTCCCAGCGGGGGGTACATGTTTGTGTACTCGGTTTGGTTGGTGGTAGGGCTTGTTTGTCCGCCTGGCTAGCTACCACCATCTTATCTAAATATTTCGCCTAAACATCAATGTTTGTAGCATTGTTGTGTTCCGGCAGCTAGAGATACCAGTAGTTCCATTTTAATGAGAGTTATAAAAACTTTCATTAAAGTGGAAAATGAAAGTTTAAAAGTGTACATAAGTAGTTTTCTCAGTGTTTCTTCCCTTTTCCAGTATGCCTGCCGGTCCTGGCTTACGGTACAGCGATGGGCTGGATCTCCCCGAACAAGGCGCTCCTAATGGGGGACTACTCCCCCTCCAACTCCCCCCTCTCAGAGGAGGACGTGTCCTGGATGGCCTCCATCATGTTCATCTTTGCACCAATCGCTGTCTTCGTGTACGGAGTTGGGGCGGACAAGTTAGGGAGGAAGAACGCGTTGTTGTGCGCTTCTGTCCCTATCGCGGTAAGTGTCAACATCATCACATCACAATCACCAACTCTCTCCCTCGTTTTATATCCCCACTGCTGGGGCACTAGCCTTGCCTATGGAAAACAACAATGGAAACAACACAGGGAGAACACGCCATAAACCACTACATAGAGAACGGGCCATATACCACCACTCGGGCTCAGTGCGGGTTGGTTGTTGTTAACGAATCCTAGTGCAGCCGGGACAAACGGCTTTACGTACCTTTCGAAGCTCGAGATCGAGATGATATAGCTTTGGTCACCCATCGTTGCATAGCTTCAGCAATCGCAGAGCGAGCGCGTTTACCACTGAACCATTGAACTCCGTTGTAAGAAGTGTAGCCTCGAATTCTCGCATTGACAAGTCAAAATAAAGTTTAGTATTCACAATATTTACCCAAACGTAAAAGCGTCAAGCTACATAAAAACTGTTATTGTATTTAATACTAGCAGTTTGCCCGTGACTTCGTCCACGTGGATTTCGTATTATTTCGTACAAAAAAATATACCACGTTTCCCAAATAAAAAAAAAGAATCATTATAGAAACTGTTTCTTTTGCATAACACCGCGTTTGCGAAAACACTGTGGTTATGTGGGACTTCCATTCCCCCAATATGGTAGGGAGGGGGCGGCGGTTACCCAAAACTAAGGATGGATCGCGTCCAATCAGCTTTAATTCTTACATACCACCATACCATACCCATTACATAGCGATAGTTATGGCCCTTCTTTAACACCCTGGTCAGCTAGAGATCGGAGCCAATCACCGCTGTAAGCGTGCGACATTGCTGTACCCGAGTCGTGCACTCTTGCAGGCAAAGTTTGACAGTTTTGGGTAGGTTGATGTGCAGGTACGTCTGTACATCACTATCAGGTACACTCAACCGTTTGGTCAGCGCACACTGATAAAGCAGCCAAGTTGCGCTTCATTTTACTGACTGCTTTTAAGAAGTGTAAAATATTGTTCAACAAATTAAAATATAGTTGTCGTGCACCCTGACCATTCATTTAAAATATAAGTGAAACATTTTTTGGAATCGGAGTAGTACTTTTGGTGATTACCTCCCAATTCCATATTTATAAATTTTACCTTTTTATAATATTAGTGTGATTAATAACATGATTGTGGCTTTACAATAAAAGCTAGGTATATCGTGTCGCTGGCTTTTTTTTCATCATTGGACGACTAATATTTTTGTAGTACATTACATTCATGTACACTTAACCGTTTGGTCAACGTACGCCGATTAAGCAGCCAAGCGGCACTTTTTCTTCCGATATTACAAATATTGCGATTTCTTATTGATAACTTTCATTTAGCAAAATAAAATGTAGCCTATGTTAACCGCAAGGCATGGAATTCTATCAGTGAAAGAATTTTTGGAATTGGACCAGTACTTCCAGAGATTACCCTCCGCCAACAAACAAACAAAGAAACAAACAAACAAACAAAGAAACAAACAAACAAACAAACAAACAAATAAACAAACAAACAAACAAACAAACAAACAAACAAACAAAGTCACACACTGTACCTCTTTTTTAATAGTATAGATTACCCGCAAGTAATGTAGCTGTTTTTCAGTGAATTATTTTTTTTAATTGGACCAGTAGTTCCAGAGATTATCCCCGACATACAAACAAAGACACAAACGTTACCTCTTTACTAATAGTATAGATAACAAATATTTACATATTTAATATAATATTATATGGAAATTCTAAATAATATGGTGGTATTTTAGAAGTCAAGGAAATAGAACGGGTTGTAATTTATGTAGTATATGTTTCATTTACGTTCTTTTTCGCACCACTTACCAATTTTTCTGCCTAGCCCTTAGGTCGACTGGTAGAGAATGCCATTGGGCATTAAGTCCGCCTTTTGTACTATATTTTATTGTATTGTGCAATAAAGATTCAATACCAAATTATTAACACTAAATAAAAAACTGCTGCGGTATCGATAATTGGTAGAGTGACAGTGAGTGACGGTGCGTTTACCCTATATCTTGATTCTACCTAGTTCACTGTGTATCTGAATTTCCCGCTTCCCATTTTATGCTTAATGGAAATAAACGACTTGTTTAATGTTTCACCCAAGCCTCTATTTACGACGTGTAAAGAGGTACTTATCGTTAAATAAAACTAAATTTATCTGACGCATGTACAACGCCTTTGTATTACGTATAAAACCTTTTTTTTTATATCTTACCCGTAAGATATTTTAAAAAAATCTCAGGCCAATTGGTGGAAGCGCATTTCACCCGGGTCCTCAACTAGTGAGGTCTTATCTCTAGCTGCCGGAACACAACAATGCAACATTGATGTTACGGCGACATATTTAGATAAGATGGTGGTAGCTAACTAGGCGGACACACAAGCCCTACCACCACCCAAATCGAGTGCACAAACATTAGATACATTACATTATTACCCCCCGCTGGGAATCGAACCCGAGACCTATGGGTTTACATCGGTGGTCTTAACCACTAGACCACAGAGGCGGTTAAATAGACTTATAGAATGCAATAACATGGTTGAATTTAATTATCATACATTGGCAACTTTCGGTAGGATATCTACCAATATTTGTTTTTGTGCTCACATTTGTCATATGAAACAAATGTAAAAAAATTCGTAATATCTTCCCACAGGCTGGCTGGGCAGTAAAGCTGATATGTGCCCATCCAATAGCCCTCATCAGCGCCCGGGCTTTGATCGGCTTCGGGTCGGGCGGCGCGTTCGTCGTCTGTCCGCTCTACGTCAAGGAAATCAGCGAGGACAGCATCAGGGGCATGACTGGAACCTTTATCATATTCTCACAGGTTAGTTTAACCCATGGTTGACGCTATTTTAGTGTAGGCACAGACCCTTTTTACCTTTACAATCAAATAAAAACCAAGTAAAAAAGGGTTAAAATGTTATTTTTTCAAAGAGTAATAAATAGGCAATGACTCCGTTTTCTACAGAATCTTTTGCAACAGATGAAAAACAACTAGTGGTGTAGAATTGCAAGTCCTTCCACCTCGTGAAGGATCATTAATTATCCCAAAAACCATCGTCACTGTACTAAGCTTTTATATTATACTAGCTGACCCGGCGGACTTCGTACCGCTTTGACAGTTTCCATGACAACAAAACAAACAAATCATTTTGTTTTTTTTTTAAGTGAAGTTCGTTCCTTGAGGAACCGACTAAGGCCATAGACCATGCTGCCATGTCATTAGTTTCTTAATTCTATTCGTTCGTTCTATCTTCTTAGGTAATACATAAATAAAGAATATTGATGATGATGAATGATAATGGAAATGGGAAGTGAGAAATAATATACCCCCCAACCCCTCGAGTATCTCTTATAAAGATGTGGGGCTTTACTAAGTCCTCACGCAGACTTCTTGAGGGACTTTGAAAAGTGACGTTGCACTGTTTTGTTTCATTTGCCAACACTCATGCACAGTCACGAACACTTAACGGTTAATAATCCACCATTATTTCACATTAATATTCGACATAACACAAATTTTAGAAAATAAAACAAAACCGCAGACATGACTCTTCACTTTCCCGCCAAGAAGTCCTCAAATCATTTTGTATTGGATAACAAATGACAAAAAGAAAAAGTCTGTCAAAATTTAAATAAAAAAATATAAAAAACTACCAAATAGGTTCTATTCCCAACATGTGATTATGCATTCTTTTAGGTACTTATAATTATAACTGTTATGTTTGTATCAATAGTTTATTAAGTATTTTTTATTATTTATATTTAATAATAAATTGCTGTGCTGTTAGTTATACTATAATTATTTATGGTGCATCGACGCGACGACAAGCCGACTTCAAACAAATATGTTTTGTTCTTTCAAAGGTTGTCTTGAGGTGATTAAAGTATAAGACCACCTTTTGTACGGTTACTTTTTTTATCAAATGTTTTATTTTTGGTGTAGAATTAAAAAAAACCCATGTTGTAGGAAGGAGAGGGAAACGTGTGCTAGGAGAACTCTTTGGTGCGACAAAGAAATATTAAGCAACTTGCCAACGATTAGTCGATTGTTTTTTACTCTTGATCTATGACATTGTCCCGACAGACGATGGGTAACCTGTTCGTGTTTGTGCTGGGCGACCTGCTGCCCTTCAACACGACCCTATGGATCTTGCTAGCCATACCCCTCGTCCACTTCTGCATCTTGCTACGGCTGCCGGAGACACCGTCCTACCTCATCAAGTGTGGCAAGACTCAGGTAACAATTTTATATTTCACTCTAGCTTCCACGAGCTTTTGCCCCGCCGTCATCGACATAATCATGCCATATCAGCACATTGCTGGACATAGGCATCTCCTAATACATATGTGGCGGCGTCACCTACCGCATACACCGCACATTAATCGACACGAAGCAAACACCTTCTCAACCGTGTCAACAGATGGCGCCACAAAACACTACCAACTACGTCGCCATACTAAGACGATAAATAGTATGAGAAGCCTGCATCTCGGTAGTGAAGATTCACCATCTCCTTCGCTATATATAGCACCTCTAACTAACATCCATTGGACCTCGGTCCCCGAGCTATACCACCCAGCTCGGAGGAAGATCTTCCCTTTGGCCTTCCTCAATGTGGCATTCTTCCTACCATTGGTTTCCTAAACATATAATACATTATCTTGTGTCTTATATCTTCATTTGCATTTTTGTGTGCCATGGATTTCCGCAACGTAACGCCTGAGGAGCTCGATGGCGCAATGGTTAACGCGCCCGGTCTGCGATTGCTGAGGTTAAGCAACTTTCGCAAAAGCTGGGCATCGGGTGACTAAAAAAAATGTATCTCTTCGAAAGGCACGTAAAGCCGTTAATCCCGGCTGCATTAGCAGTCGTTAACAACCACCAATACGCACTGGGCCCGAATGGTTGTTTATGGCCCATTCTCCCTATCCATCCATAGGGAAGGCTCGTTCCCCAGCATTGGGATGATGATGATGATGATGAACGCCTGATTAAATTAATAAATTTCAGCTATTCTCCTCTAACCACTGCCAGCCATTTTGCGGATATCGTCGCTAAAACGCGCCGTCCTACACTACATTTGCCGAGTCCCGGTCGCTACTCCAGAACACGTGTACCCCAGCGGTTATCGGTCCTGCGACTAATATGACCAGCCCACTGTCCCTTCAGCCTGCTAAATCTTTGTGGCCCGTACAAATTTCAAAGTTCAAATTTTATTTTATAGCCTAGTTTACCCCAAACTGCGACTACGTTTGCTAAAAAGAAAATCTTTCCTCACTTCAAGAACATAAGGAGAATGTAAGAGATAAATGACAGTGCAGTGATAGTTTGAAATCTACCAACGGAAAACCACAAAAAATTAGATAGTACGTTAATTAATGCCAGCGAATAGAATTTTCTCAAATCATCAAGTTAAAACGTTACGCTTGAGAAAGCTTACTTCGAAAGCATTTCAACATTCCGTAATTCCATTGGTAAAACAACCGATTAAGCACGATCGTTTGTCAAATGGAGCGAACTGTGAACTCGAAGATTGATGGTAGCCAGTGGTTAAGCCACGGGTTCGATTCCCAGATGGGAGGTAGGTACATATTATTATACAGTGCCTACATTTTCTTAATGTCTCTCGGCAAACTTTGTGTCTCGGCTGTCGTCAGATTTCTATCAGCTATAGAGTACCTATATAGAGTTGCTACTAGGGCATTAGTCCATGTACTTACGGGGATATGTCAAAAAAAATGGGTGTTTAAAATCAAGTAATATCATAAAAATATTAAGATTAGGTGTTTGATATTTACATAATATATATATATTTATATATATATATATATATATATATATATTTTTTTTCTTTGTTAATTGAGGATATATTACGAATTATTGTAGAAGCCAAAAGACGACTTACGTTCTTTTCAAATTGGTCCCCATCTCTTTGAGACCTGATTGTTGTCTCTTCCTCTGATCACGTTGCTAAGCATGGCAATGTTACTAAATTTACCTTTCTTATAAAATACGTCACTCTGTACAACAAGGAAAGACAAGTTGCCACTCGTGATCACTGCAACTGCCAAAGGTGATTAGGAACGCTTAACGCCACTTCATTCATAAATAACTCTGTAGAAAACGGAGAACCAGCCAAGGTCTGGAAACTGAATACCTTGGGCACTGGAGAATCATGTCAAACATCTACCCCTAAAGGTTTTTTCTGTTCCTCTACCAACTTTCATACGGTTAAAAAGCCAACCACTTTAAATTATCTTTTATGTATATCTAGCCCTAATTATCCATCATTCTTCTTTTGTCACATCACTGATTGTGATGTTAAGAAGAGTATTATGTCAATTTCATCTAATGCTCTGAGTGCTGACTGTGTGATTAGGAGGATGATATTAAAACCCGTTCTTGATGAAATCTTTCCTGTCACCTCCCATATTCTTAACCATTCAGCCTTTAGTGCTGCGTTTCGAAGAAAGCCCAAATCATTCATCTATCCAAGAAGTCTAAACCGACATCTGCTGACAAAGCTGCTTATGTTATAGATAAACTCTTTTTTGATTATTTCGAATAGATTGTCATATAAGAGGTTCGCATTATCATTGTTACATGGTATTTGTGACACTTTATCATTAACGTTCTTCTTAAATCTGTCTAATCGATTAGTGGTCACTGGCCTGTACAAAATATTCTTTGAAGGACTTTCATATTGGTGCTCACATATCTAACTATCTGACCATTGTGATCAGAATTTATAAAATGTATTATTGATTTCTCAATAACATTACAATTAGAAAAAATATTATCTAAACAGGTAGCTGATGTGGCTGTAACTCTTGTAGGTTCATCAAAAAGATTTTGCAAGTTAAACGATTTGAAAAGTTTAAGAAACCTTACCGAGTTCTGTGAGTCATCTTAAAGCCCGGTGAAGCTGAAAATGCCGCAGCGGCAATCAGCAATCTCTCTCCAAAAAAAAAAAAAAAAATCTGTGAGTCATCTAAAATATTTATATTAAAGTCACCATATACAACTATCCTCTTTTTACAATCGCATACCTTTTGCAAGGCTTCTTCCATAATGGACTCAAATAAGTGGTAATTACCAGAGGGAGGCCTATATACACAAACAATAACATACTGCTCGAACTCCGCACATGATAGTTCAATATTTCGTTCAACTGAGAGAGATACTATGTCTTTACGCTCCTTTGATTGTAATTACTATTTTTTGCTTTCGTACACGTTATCGAATGTCAAATTAAACTCACACTAGGCACCCTGGTGATAAATGATCGAACATTCTCAGAGGGTCTCTAGATTCTCCGAGGTGTTTGAATTGGAATCGTGAAATAACTACAACAAATAGTAATTATACCGTTTACTATGTAGTAAGAAAACTCCAAATCAAACCCCTCGGAGTATCTAGTAGGGAACGGGACAATACACTAGTGAGTGATGCCATTCCCTCTAGAAAACTACCGACAACAGCATTTTTTTTTTAAAAAGTAAGTAAACATTCTTTGGTTATTTGACAGAAGGCAAGAAAAGTGCTCGCGTGGCTGCGATCCCTGCCAGAAGACGACAAATCCATAAGCGAGGAGGTAGACCGGCTGATCGTGGAACAGACCGCCAGCGAAACCAAGTTCTCACCGAAACTGTTGTGTAAGTAGGTACCTTTTTTTTGACAGTGGAAACATGGGGAGGTGCTGATGGTTATGTGGGGTTCTCCCCTCCAGCTTCCCCCTCCCTGCCCAGGTCCAAGAGTCTCCACAGGGATTCAGGAGAAGGAGGGGCCCACCCACTAAAAACCACTGTACATTCCCTTCACATGCCGCCAGGGGGACTGGATCACCGGTTTGGCAATCAACGTATTCACCCAACCGGCGTTGTGTAGCACCTACCACAAAAGTTAACATTCCGTGAGTCTAGAACTTTTAGATAAAATTGTGATTAAAGGTCCACTGTAAAATGTTTTAAATTGCATAAATTCAGTTTGACTGTTTTAACTATTTAGATCTTTTCATTAGATTGGAATATTAAATTGAATAATATATGCCTTCTTCTGGCAACGTTTATTTTACCGGTTACCTTGCCTTCTGTTGTGAATTGGAGGTTGTATTTTATCATGATATGACTTTCTTCTTTTCATTCGTTCTACTAACAGGCAAGTGTTACTTAGGCACCACTCATTTTCAAGTTAAGAACTTCATTAGAAAACTAAAAGGCTAGTATCTACATGGTGTTCAATGTGACTCCACAGTTTGTTGTCAACGTAACGACCAATCTAAACAATTGAACGCCTGACGTCAAAAAGTTCGCAAACATATCGATTGTCACAATTGTAATTGATCGGAAGGCGTCTGGCCAGCCGGCCTTGATATCTCGGCCGTTATTACCAATTTGTTCGCGTAATTTGCTTGGAGCACGGTGTCAGATGACGCGGGTCAAGTGGTCAGGCCGGCCCCCCCATTGACCCCTCGTGTTTTGTTTTCATTGCACGTGAGCAGGATTGTTGTCGGTATTTCCTAGGGTTGCCCATTAGCCATTAGCCCCCTTTTTTGCGGGGGTATGTGGTTAGGTTGGTGAGTCATCAGCCCCTAGCCATTTCAGTAAAGAATTACAAAATTCTTGTTAATTATCGATAGAGATAGTGTTGTGAAAAGGCTCAAGCCTCCTGAGTCTAGAACTCATTAAAAGCTCGAGTCTCATTAAAAGGGTTGAACTTTAGAGTGCATCCATATGAACTTTAACTATCCCAAATCTCGCACTCCTCTTTGCGCGTAATGTTCCTATAGCTATTTCTTCACGTACTAAATAATAAATAATTAAGGTGGGTACACTTACAAGCCCACTCCTGGTTAGAAATTCGTGATTAGAAGCGGGAGGACGGAATCTGTAACTCCCGTTCCCCCACAATGAGTCACCTTTTGTTTTCGTTTGTTTACAAACACAAGTTGTTTATACAGAGATAAGTAGATGTGCTTACTATAACGTGCTACAATTAAACTCTTTTGTATAATTATTTTTTGATTACTTTACATATTCATAAGAGCGTCATAAGCTAAATTGTTTACAATATAAAATATTTTAACAGTCTTTAATTAGAAGCAGCAAAATTAACATAAACTGCTACCCACCCGACCCAGCCAGGAATCGAACCTGGGTCTTCCGCAATCCGGGCGGCTGCACTTTTAAAAATATTTAATTAAGCTTCAGTGCAGCAAGCACTTAAAAAATAATAAGTAAAAATTTACTATATAGCGTTGTGTTATCAAACTTGTGGTAATCATCTGCAAAGATGAATCTGCATAGCCATCGGTTGCAATAACCGTTGGATAGATGACGCACTGTGCCGCTGTTAGCACTCAAAAAAATATTAAAAAGCAGTGACAAAATTCAGCGCTTACGTCAGCCTTCCCAGTAGCATAGCGGTCAGTGCAGCCGCCCGGATTGCGGAAGATCCAGGTTCGATTCCTGGCTGGGTCGGGTGGGCGTTTAATTTTTTATTAACCACTTAATAAAAGTTATTAAAAATTTTAAAAGTTAAAAGTAAAAAGCCAAACGTCCAAATCATAATCTGACAAATTCAAGAGACTAATCCATAGGCTAAACGCCTGTGAAAAAATGAAAAAGAACTCCTTATGCGGAAATAAAAAAGGTCGAATGTGGCGAACGCTAGGTCATCCCGAAACAACACAAAAAAAAAATCTGAACCCTGACCAACGGAACCCAGGAAGAAGACACAAGACAATAAGAGAATTGTTTACTTTTTCATAAGAGAATTGTTTACTTTTCAATCATAGTAAGCTGGCGGCATAAGTGCCTACACAGACAGCCCCACCCCACAAAAGCAAAAAAAAGGGTACTCAGGAACCTATACATCGATCTGCCTCAGTGCTCTTGCCATAGTTACGATACGAATATAAGGGTAATTAAGAGGGTTTAAGCATTAAGGTATTCCATACAAACTTGTTGAGTCCATTATGGTATGTTAAATTTGAGTAATTGATAACGGGGTTCTTTTCTGTTTTTGTTGTTATTTTGTGATTGTGTATTGGATATTTCGTAATAGGTGCATAATAATTACTCTAGTTTAAGTAGGTAACCATGATATTTTAAGAACTAATATTCTGCAAGATGAAGACTTAATAATCGGTTAAGAAATCTCAATTATACATTGAATTTCTTCCCATTTTCCTAGAGCAAAGCTTATCAATCGGTGTGACGGTGTGATTTAAAAATAGTCTTGTTTAATACAATTCAATAGTTCTTACTCATCAATTTTTCGATGAGCTCTATGGAGGAGCTCGATGGCGCAGTGGTTAACGCGGTCAGTCTGCGAGTGCTGAGGTTAAGCAACTATCCAACCAAAAGTTTATCATCTCGAGCTCCTCCGTACTTTGGAAGGCACGTAAAGGTGTTGGTGCCGGCTGCATTAGCAGTCGCTAACAGCCACCAATCCGCACTAGGCCCGCGTGGTGGTTTACGGCTCGTGCTCCCTATCCATCCATACGGAAGGCTCGTGCTCCAGCAGTTGGGAGATAAAATGAGCTGATGATGATGATGATAATCTATTTTTCCCTAGTCAATGACAAGACAGCAGTGAAGGCGTTCTGGGTTGCCCTCATAGTGAACCTGACGCGTGAGTTCTGCGGCTGCATCGCCGTGCTGGTCTACGCGAGCCACATCTTCGCAGAGGCTGGCAAGGACCCTCACACCAGCATCGCCTTGTCACCCAACAAACAGTCGATACTGCTCGCGGCAGTCCAGATAGTCGGGTCGTTTTTGGCCTGTCAGCTCGTGGATAGAACTGGGAGAAAGGTATATTCTTCTTTTTTTATCAATGATTATAAAAAAAAATGTTAATTACTAAAACATGATACACAATAAACGTACGCCCTTTGTTTACATTCGGTAATTTTAGCAATTTTTTTGGGAACTGGGGTATTTTTTTCCAATAAATAAAAATTAAATTAATTACAGTTAGGTACTTCAACGTACGCCCTTTGTTAAGATTTGGTAATTTTAGCAATTTTTTTAGGAATAGGGGTATTTTTTTCCAATATATAAAAATTAAATTAATTACAGTTAGGTACTTCTTCGTTGAAGTCTCTTTCATTACTCGACTGCGCACTAACGTTACATGTGTTACAAACGGTTTGTGATTGGTTAATCCGGTATTAACATAAAGCATTAACAAAAAGCGAAAGATGCACGTGCCTATGGCCCCGCGTCGTTTAGAGGCCCCTCGCTCAGAGAAAAAAAAACTTTTTTTGCCAAGCCTAGAAGTTAGGGCAAACTTTGAAATATGCAGTGCTTAAGGGCTTATTCATAGCTTAAGTCAGCTCCGAGTTTGTGATTAGTTGCGTCGTGTACGGTACAGACTGCCATTGTAATATTAGTGCTGCCTGTGACCACAGATATCTATTCTGTGCTCTGCTGTGGCTGTGACGTTCTAGATACTCATGGGTAATTGCAGTAATTACCTATAGTTTGCTTTGAGTAGCATCGTGTAAGAATAATAATTGTTATACTGATATGATAGCCTTTATCAGCAGTGTCCTACAGATTACGAACAGCGTTGCGTTAAATAGATCATTAAATTTTTATTTAGAGTATCTTGAGTGTGTCATGCTCTCTTTATTGTCTCTGCGGTGGTGGCGTGTGCGTCGGGTCGTTACGTTCCCTAAAATATAGTTGAGTGAAGCGATGGCTGATATGACATACTCGTGACCGGGTGCCGCCTGTGGAGGCTGGTATGCTCTTGCATACTGACTTTTAGTATTATTATTTTTAGTTTGACTTTGTTTTTCTCAAACATTTTTGACTTTTACTAGAGTACTGTAAATTTAAATTTGTTAACTTAGACTTTTTATTTTGTATTTTTACATGTTGTGGTTGTCTTCTATATTTTTTGTGTTTATTTGTAACGGAAAGTGTCCTGCTATGACAGGGCATTTTCCAATATTGTTGACGCTGTAAGGGAGCAAAGAGCTGAACACTTGCTGAGTTTCTTGCCGGTTCTTCTCAGTACAAGATCTCCCGGCCAGAGTAGATTTAGGTACGAACCGATGGCATAGTGACATTCAAGAGCTACTTGTAGCCTAAACTGAATAAATGAATTTGAATTTTGAATTTGAAGTTTTGAACTAACGGACAGTCAATACAAAAGAAATTAAATCGTGGATCCGTACTTACCGTAGTTAGTTCGTTCTTCCCTGTATGTAGGTATCTGACTTTTTGACAATACATATAAATGTTTCAGCCACTCTTAGCTGTGACGAGCGTGGTAGCCGGTTTCAGCATGTGCCTCCTCGGCGTGTGGTTCTACCTGCAGAGCGCGGGCGTGGTCATGCCGGGATGGGTGCCCATAGCGGCGCTCTGTTTCTGCATATTCGCGGACGCGTCGGGTCTGCAGCCGCTGCCGTTCGTCATTATGACGGAGATGTTCAGCTTCCAGGTGATTGGGGATTTCTATTGAGTTAGCTTCTAAAAACGCTTCAGTGGCTAAGCATTAGGCCCGATAGGTCAGTTCCAAAGGTGAGCAAAGCATGTTTTTATCCGATGCCTCATTATAAACACATGCAGAAAGAGCTAATATGTATAAATTCGAGCAAGCATGCACAACAAACCGAAAGCCCCGGCACGTGTTTCATCCCTATAAACATCCCTAGGAGCAACGTATGGTATCTTTTCTGTAACTAAGTTTTCTGGGTGCCAAGTGCGAGTTTCATTCGCCATTCGATCACGTTAACGAAAACGTGAACTTGTATGGCAAAATTTCAACTCTTCATACTAATTTTAGTTTTCGTAAACGTAATCGAATGAATACAGTTAGTAAACGAAACTCACACTAGGCATCCTGTAACCAAGTAGACAAGACAGCAGACAGTCAGCAGACAGTCAGCAGACAGACAAACAGACAGTCAGCTCTCGACAAGGGTCGAGAGCTGACTGTGTCGACTAGTCACAGAAAATGAATTTATGACTTTAAAGTCAGACCTTAAACTGTCCGTACTAGATTTTATGATAGCCTTCAAATGCAAATTGTGTACCTATAACGTTTATTTGAAACGGCATTAAAATGCCGTAAAGGAATAATTGCATGTGTACCTGATCCGATAGATATGACAATGCCGGTTCAAATCGCGCTTAAATAAATGTTTTCTTTCACCACTCTTCCGAATAAAGAAGATGAACTATAACTCTGCGTTTTTCAACACCAGCTCCGCGGAACCGTGGCCACCCTCATCATGGCCATCTCCATGGGCACAGACTTCGCTCTGCTCAAGCTGTTCGCGCCCCTCAACGCCTGGATCGGTTATCACTCCACTTTCTGGATCTTCAGTGTCATTTGCCTATCCAACGTCTTTTATCTGATCTTCTGCGTGCCAGAGACAAATATGAGGAGTCTAGAGGACATTTACGCCGACTTAGAGGGTAAGAAACCACAGAAGAAAGAAGAGGATGACGTAGAAACAAACCATGTATAGTTCCTATTTGCTTTTAGTTAATATTAGTGCTTGAATATTTCTAAAAATGTTTTAAGTTTAAACTTACTTTATCCTCCTGACTATTCCAGGTACTTTTTTTTTATTTCAGCCTAAAATTTTGATATATTGTAAATAAAGACCCTTGTAAGTATATGAAAAAAAAAAAAGCCTAAGTTTTTTTTATAGTTTGTTTGGCGGGCAAAAGGTAGATGTCGCTCTAAGGTATTTTCACCGCAATAGAGACTAATAACCGCCAATTTTTTTATTTTTTTTTATGTACTATGAGTAGTACGAGGGCGGTCAGGAGGTTAAGTAGGTACTTAGTTCCTATTTACTTTTAGTAACTTTTTAAATTTAAATTTTATTTTATGTAGGCATTACCCACCTAGGTACTTACTGTAAATATCTACTCGTCCCTAACAAAAAGGGTTGTGTGGAGGCCTTTACACAATTAGGTACTCGATTACCATAACTTGGTTTTCCTTTGTATACGATTGTATTTATTAACCTTCTCACTGTTACTAATATTGATGCCACCATAATTTTAACGATTCTGTAACATATCTCCGACAAACGTTTCTCTGCCTAATGTGCCGTCGACAGAATGTTTCGTTACATTATAAAAAACATATACAAGGGTGAGCTTATCTCTAAAAGAGATCTCTTCCAGCCAACAGCCAACCCTAGCTGTAGTTGGAAAAGAAAGTCTGCGGGACCAATTATTGACCATAACATACACATATACGTAACATACATACGTATATACCTACCTATACACATATATACACACACACACATATATATTATATTATTATATAATATATATGCGTGTATATATATATTATATATCATCTGACTTTATAACTATTATGATGTTACTGATTACTGCTCAAGTTGGAGAGGTGGTGCTCTTTCAATTTGTGTTTAAAGATACTACTGATGGGCTCTCACGAATGCTGGCGGGCAGTCTATTCAGTTTATGAGTTGTTGAACGACAGAACCTTTCAACTACGAACGATTCGCCGACAGAAAGGTTGAAAGGTTCTGTCGTTGAACAACTCATAAACGAAACATTCTCTCGACGGCACATTCGGCAGAGAAACGTTTATCGGAGATATGTTTCAGAATCAATTTTAACCTTATGCAGTTGCAATAAATTCGAAAATCAGTGAAAAATATAAATTATGCTGTACCAGCCAAAGAGTACATAGTTAGGTACTCACTTAAATTGGCACAAGTATGGATGCCATAGCCATTAGGTAGTAGGTACTCCCACTGTGAGGAAGTACATAGTTATGGAGATATTTGCATTTGAAATTTTGTCAAAACTGACCTCAAACTTATGGTTTTGGTATCCCAAGTGTCTGAAGTGTCTGTTATCTATCACTCAGCATAGTTTCCGCAAATTGGAAATGCACGTCTCCGGCGCTGTGGGAAGTGCAGCCCCGTCGCCCTTGCGTAACAAATCGCTTATAAAAAGCCTAGGTAGGGGACAAGTACCACGTGAAGTCGGGGTTAATAAGATTCGGGTGTGTGACAATTTACAGGTTAACAACCGTACGTTCAGAAACTCTTATTAAATAATAATGGTTAGAAATCACTAAGTAGGTAACAAAAAAATATAAATTATAATGTACGCAACGTATGTACTATTTGTTAATTTAAATAGTAAATTTGTCATAAAATAATCAAAAAGCACTTTTCCGCTTAAATATGTAAAATATGTAAAATATCAATACGACAAAATCGTATCTAAGTGATTAATCAAAAATATTGTTTTGCTAGAAAACTAAAGGTTTCCTCACAAAATTAATATGTGCAATAGAATCTCTGATTTTTTTTGCAATAACGTAGCAACCTCGCTTTATCCCGTGGAGCGCAAAGTGTTCTAGTGGTATAAAACATTGCATATCAGTTTGACCCGACGAGTCGCTCGTTAGGCAGGTCAAACTGATACCTATGCAATGTGTTCTACCACTAGAACAATTTGCGCTCCACGGGTTAAACAAATTCCCGCATAAGTACCGAGTCGAGTAAGTGTCGAGTTTAGTGTAGTACCTACACTTTAGTGTAGTACCTACACTAAACTCGAGCCCACGAATATACAGTATGAAATGGTTCGGATGTTAGCTCGGTGCAACGACAACGTTATTGAAGCAGTGAGAGTGAGACGTTTATTAGGTCGGCGTTTATGACTGTGAAAAATGACATTGAAGTGCTAAGTTTACTGACAAATCATCTGAGGAGGTGGGCTGTGCTATGTGTTCGACGTGGTGGCTCAGTGGCTGACATTTCGAATCATTGCTAAACGAAAGTAATGAAAATAATCTGAACATAAGTAGACTGCTAGTTGTATTTCTGTGTAAACAAGTTGATTTTGTGATAATCTGTAGACAGTGTGATTCAAACATTTGTACCTCATTTTTTAAGGTATCTAAAATATTTCGGCACTGCGTATGTATTATAGGTACTGGCCGCAGTCGCTTTGTCTCTTTCTAGTGGTAGATTTTGATGGTTAAGATCCTCTCAGCCCAAATCTTTGTCTATGGTATAGAGACTAGATTAATTATTCCATGTTGCCAAAAATAAAAAGTAGATCCAACATTTTTTACACACTTTTGTGTGATTAAAACAATCCTGGATTTCGTAGCGGGAAAGTGAAGAGTAATATCTGCGGTTTTGATTTATTTTCTAAAATTTGTGTTATGTGTAATATTAATGTGAAATAATGGTGGATTATTAACCGTTAAGTATTCGTGAGTGTGCACGAGTGTTGGCAAATGAAACAAAACAGTGCAACGTCACTTTTCAAATTCTCTCAAGAAGAGGACTTAGTAAAGCCCCACATCTCTACTGAGATACTCAAGGGGTTGGAAGGTAGGTATATCATTTCTCACTTCCCATTTCTATTATCATTCATCATCATCATCATCATACAGGAAGGAAATATTATTTATTTATGTATTACTAATAAGAAAAAATACTTTGATACTGGCTAAATGTGCTAATCGCACGAAGCCATCTAATAAAGGAAAAAAAAACAATCCCTGTTTGTGTTTAGCGTGGCGATAGCGGTTGCAAATGATTTTGGGTATTTTTCGTAAATTCTCTAGTCAAAGTGCATGTTGATTCCGTTAAAATATTAACATTGAAAATTTTAGTGCAATGCAGTATAATATCCGAAATATTTTTTATGTAAATACTTATAACTAAGACAAACTAAAAGTTGCCTAATAGAAAAAGTCTTAATTGTTAAGGTTTAAATATTAAGCAAGTTGTATTGTATATAGTAAATAATAGATTAGTGCAGACTTTAACATTCTTTGTATTTTATAATAAAATTTAATTTAATAAAATATTGTGTTGTATTGTATTTATAAATAATATTAATTTTAAAATTTACCAGTAATATCGGTAACCGAACGTACAGATACTCTGATTGAATGCGAGAAATCTTAGTGTTTTTGTTAGGAATACTGACGTGATTTTTTTTTGAGATTGCTGATTGCCTTATACGGCATTTTCAGCTTCACCCAGCCCTTCGCCCAGGTACATGTCTGTACCTGGTGTAGAGCGCGTGTAAACCGGTTCTTCGTACCCTTGTTCTACGAGTACGGTGTCTTGGGCCTAAACTAGTGTGCATGTTTAGTGTATTCTGTAAATGTGTAGTGGCATTTAAAGGATCGGGCAGGGGACTGACGTGAGCTCATATTTACTTTTGACGACCTCCGTAGCAATGGCTTGCACGCCGGACTTTGGGCTGCGCTAACTCTGAGGTCGGGAGTTCAATTCCCGGCCGGATCAATGTAGAAAACGAACTCTACGATATTGTGTCGGGTCTGGGTGGTTGTGGTACCGTCGTTGTTTCCGATTTCCATGTAACGAGTGGAGTTGGGATCAGAACAATGTATGTGATGTTGTCTCATATTTTTTTACCTCAAGCGGATTTATATTTCTATCCTTTATTTATTATTTTTATTCTCTCCCAGTGATCTCTTTAAAAAATGAGGGTTACAACGTAAAAGCTACAATAAAGAGGTAAAAAATTCTGACGTTAGATACCTTAAGAAACAGAGTAGCCAGAACTTAATTATTTCACTATAATATAGATTAAAAACTACATTGTTGTGTTCAAAGGGCCTTACAAATAAACAAAGAATAAGCTTGGAATAGTTATTCCGTGTTTTGTCTCATTTACTCAATGAAGTTTACAACTTACATGACAGAAATAAAAACACGGAATAACTATTCGGAGCTTATTCTCTGCTTATTTGTAAGGAGGAAAGAGTTTATACACAGTTCAATTATTGGACGTAACGGAATTGCAAAAAATCGGGGTCGGCAACTTTTTTTTTTATTCCTCAGGTAAAAGCACTTGCATCTTCTCTTTCTCACCTGATGTTAACTTGCTCGTTACACCCGTATTACCGCTTACCTTCAGGCGTATCATAAACTTGTTCACGGATCATAAGCTTGTTCACCAAAAACTTTAAAAAGACTATCAGGAAAAATAAATAAAAAGCTAAAACCAGACTTTAGAAGATTTACTTATTTTTAATAAATAACCAGCTTAGTTTACAAAAGCATTATTTTTTTGTCATTTTTTTACATTTTATTAGAAAATATCGTTCGAAACTATCTCGAGTGGTGATACATCCTTATTGCCAATAGTTACATTTGAGTGTGAACGTATAACAATGATTTGTTGCCCATTTAAAATATGTTCCCATAGGGGTGACTCCACGACACTTATATAAAAGACTAGTCACAAACAACAATGGTTATGATATAACTATAAGTAGAATAAAATCTGAAAGTGTGATCATGAAAGCGAAACGTTCAAATGCTTATTTACAGATAAAGTGCTAATTTTTGAAAAAATAATCTTGGTTTTACATATAAAAGCTTTAATTGAAGCTACAATTTTAACTTTACGAACATATCTTAATCATGGAACCAAATCACGCTAAAACAAAATGGCGGACAATTATTGTCTTTTGTCAAGCTAAGTAAAACAATATTTTCACATCACTTAAAGAAATGGGAACACTTATCAGTATGTCATGTCAGAATTAATTTAACTAGGTACTATATATATTTCATTACGAATAATTAAAAACGAAGACAACATTTAAAATTAACTCTTATTCACACACAACAAGGAACAGTTCTTGGCGGGACAGTGAAGTCACCGTTAAGTGTTCGTGGGTGTACACGAGTGTTGGCAAATGAAACAAAACAGTGCAACGTCACTTTTAAAGTTCTCTCAAGAAGTCCGCGTGAGGACTTAGTAAAGCCCCACATCTGTACTGAGACATTCGAGGGGTTGAGGGGTATATCAATTCTCACTTCCCATTTCTATTATCTATCATTCATCATCATCATACCGGAAAAAAATATTGTTACTATTATGTATTACTTGTAAGAAAAATTACTTTGACACCGGCTAAATGTGCTAATCGCACGAAGCCTAACTACGAACTAAAGGAAAAAATGGACGAGTTCTCTTTGGTTCCACAATTGAAGAGGCACCGCCTATTGACGACCAATATAGGCAACCAATGACATTGCAGCAAAGCATTATAATATAATCAAGACACACATGACAGACGAATAGTTCAAACACAAGACAGCTTTATGCATAACATAAAATAATTACGGTCATATTCAATTTTGGCCTTTATTTTATATAATCAACAATAAGCATTACAGTTCACTTAATAACGTTTCTTATTTGAAACTCTTTCAATAGAAGTAGAAAAAATGTATAAACGGAATTACAATTCTAGATTTCTTTCAATCAAGCTTAAACATATATATATATTTCTGGTTGTTGTTTAAAGTTAATAGTTGTTTGAAGCAGCTGTAAATCAGGATTACGATGAAAATTTCTTATCCATACTTATTTTTTTTAAGTTTTGTCTTCTTGTTTCAAGAGGCTTAATAGCAGGCTCAATTCACAAACAAATACGGCTTTTCTGCATTGATTGTTATTTAGAATTTTGGCATGTTCGCAATATATTCATAATGGTAATACATTTACCCTGTTAACAATACGTTGAAGTTCTTGAGGCTAAACAATGTCCTCTCGCATATAAAGTTTTTTTTTTCCTCAAAAGAAAGTGACAAAAATTATTTGTTTACACTTTAAAACAAAAAATCATTTACACTTTCAAACTTTCACGTTCGATTATAAACAAAGAATTTAAATCGGGTACAAAATTAAAATTTTCTTGGACACCTATATACTAAGCTAAGTTGTTTACATTATACCCCGTCAAATTCATTGTTTAAGCATATATTAGTAATATTTAAGTCTTTGTCTTATGCATTTATAATTGATAAAAAGTTTTCGATTTCACACACGTCACAAAATGTTGCCAATCGCAAAATGCAAAATGTTGTGTATTGCTTACAATTAACCACGGCTACTAAGATATCCTAAAAAAAAAAAAAAAAAAAATTCATTTAAAGGCCAAGTGTACATCTCTCTAAAGCAGAATACTCACTTGGCGTTGTATCACGTAATGTTACTGAATCAAATGAACGTCGGTACGCTTTTTTTGTTTTGCAAGTTTGCCGTTGAACTCAGTTGTTTTTACAGCGTCACCGGACTTTTTTGGGGCGGCAAGAAAGTTTAAGGGTTTCTCTCAAGCCGTGTGAACGAAATACCGTTAGAGGGTTTCTAGAGGGAACGATGTCACGTAAGCGTATCCCGGTTCGTACAAGATTCTCCGAGGAGTTCCGATTGCATCGGGAGCGGAACGATTCGAATTGATTTGATTGATTGATTGATTCGAAAATTCTAAGGGTAGTACCTGGACACGAAGTTACTTGCAGACGAGATGTACACACTTATAAGTTGATACAGTATCAGACATATTACGTGTACCACCGAGTGAGTAACCTGCCTATGACCGCTATATGTTCATACTTTATAAACTCTATGCTCTACAGATCACATCCAAGTAGTGTTTTTGATGTTTTATTTTTCATTTTATTTTTTTATGTTATCTCTAGACATTTAAGACCACAGAGATCTGCCTAACTTAGTTAGCATAACAAAAACTTTGTGAGGTGTAATAAAAGTTATAGACTGGCTATCTGACACTTATCACGACTTGATTAAACAGGCCTTGCCGTTTTATTTTGTCGATACAGTTTTTCATAGTTAAAATGTATTATTGAAACATAAACCTCTTTGTAAGTGTTTACGTATTTTGCTAGGATTAAATATTTGTTCAACACTTTATAGTAAAAACCCAGACTCAACAAAAAAGGAATTATATTATAAGAACGTGTGTTTTCTATTATATATATCCATAGCTTTTTCATTCCGAAAACACAACAATGATAATTAATAATACAAACAAAATAACGAATAAACCTATATGTTTAAAACATATAAAAAGCAACCGTGAAAAGCTGACAAAACACTGAGATCTTGTACTAAGTGGAAAGGTTCACAATTTGGAGATATGTACTTTGTATTTGACTGTGATGATAATTCCGATTAATCAATGAATGTATGCTTACATTATAAACTATAGAAATAAATAAAACTGAACTTATTTGGAAAATGGAAAGCCAATAAAAATGGTTTTTATAACCTTTAACAGGCACTACAGTTGTCATTGGTTTTCAATCTTAACCCAAGTGCATAGGGTTCAATATTAGGTGACAACATAACCTTGATAAAGTTAAGAATGACGATAACGAACGATAATGTGGTGACAGAATAAATAATTAGATATGTCTACTTCAGTAAAGGCAACTTCTTAATTGTTTACAGTAATACGTAATAAAATTGATATTTAGGCCTTTACGTGACTTTAAGTATACCCTACAGGACGGGCTGAGTCTATGGTGACACTGGTAGTTAGTTATTTTGTAATGTGTATTTGTACTGGTAGCACTCAAAATGATGTGAGCGTACGAACCTACCAAAATATATGCTTGACAAAAATCAACTTTAATACACGGCTGCACCTTAACACTTTCATTTGTTACAGACGTCAATCAAAAGTGTACTCAACTCTCATTGACAAAAGGTTGATTTTTGACAAATGTTGTTATTTTAGTAGGTTTAACGCTCAAATAACTTAGACGCTGTCGGTACATGTACTTAAAATTTTACTGTGTGTTAGATACTAAAATGTTATCTTTTATAAGTATTTTGGATACACAATTCTCATTGTTACGTTCTTTATAAAAAGGCAATTGACAAATTTTCGACTATTTACTGAGATAAAAGACCGTTCATTGTCTTCACAATTTAACTAGCTACCGCTCTTTAACACACCGTCTGTGGAAAGGAAAACTGCTTTGACGCTCTAAAATTTATTTTCATCAAATGATTTCATAGCGCTTTAGCTGTGTTCTCTTTGCACACGGTAGATGGATGGTATCTGGCAGTTGCGAATACATTTTTATTAAATTCTTTCTTTTGTCCTTTTTCTACCGTATAAGGAAACTATCAGCTTAGTTTCAAGTTTGTAATATATATTGCTCATGAGATTTCACAATTAGTCAGTCGATCGGTAAGTAGCATTTTGCTTCTATACATAGATAGATAACATTTAAAAAGTATTCGTTAGATTACAATTTATTTATATAGACAATTAACGTAATAATTTAATGAGTTAAATTTGATTACTAGATCTAGATTGAGTTTCAGGTGGACTGTAAAAACACAATTTTAGACTGTGTCCGTTATGGTAGCACGTATAATTCACGTTTGTTCATAACCATCAATAGAGCGTAAAAAGAACCGTATGCCATATTCATAAAGTTCAAAGTCTATTAAGGTAATTTGACAGTTTGTGGTAGTCTGATGGGCAGGTGTGTGTACAAGCCATTTAAATAGTTTATTAGTTTGCATTCCGCGTTATTGCATTACGTTATTACTAATTAATGACCTATTTTTATGTACATGCATTTGTTCACGGTATTTGACAGTGTATTAAAGGCATTCGACCTTTACTGACGTATTTTTTATTACATCTACGTAGCTCATCCCGTGATGATTGACATAATATCAGTACGGTTACATACGAGCTCGTACAGTAAATTATTAGTAAAATAAATTTAAAAATACCATTTTTACTGTTTACGCTGGCATAACGGTCAATCAAGCGCACATACGCCAGCACATCAACCTATCTAAAACTGTCAAATGTCTTTAATGAACGCTCAGCCATATGCCATTGGCATAAAGATCAATGTCTATTGAAGAAATTGGACAGTTTGTGGTGGTCGGATGTGCAGGCTTGTGTACATAAGACGTACTTTAAAAGACGCGAATACGCTAGATTGACCTATATGTCAGCGGACACTGTAAAAAATATCTTTATTTTTTAAACGGAAAAACTATTTATTTTAACCCATTTAGACCGACCAGGCATTTGTGTGTAAATGAAACTTTAAAAGTATCATAACTAGGGTACATCTGTATAATATTTTTAGAGGTATTATAACACAGAGTCGGACTAAGAGGGTGTACCGAAACTCTATTTGCGCTCTATTGATGGGCGTAAAAACAAATGTCAGTAAGATCATGAGTTCGCTACTATAACGAACACTTTGGGGCAGGAATTTTTAATGAACAATTGATTATTTTGTATATTTTACAGTCCACTTGGTGCACAACACAGCCAAACAGTGTTTTAGAATAAATATGCATCTCCTTATTTACAATGACAGTCATACAACAATTGAAAATACATTTATAACAACTCTACAATGTAACGTGTAAGGGTGATGGTGTGATAAAGCTATATACGTTCGCGATATTTTTCTATTAACCCACTACGTAGGTAAGTGACATAAATGACGTAATAAATTTATCGGTTGCAGCCATTATGTGGATATCGAATGGGTTCGAATTACAGCTTTATAGTACGTCTTAAGAAGACAGCTCATCTCATGATACAAGGGTATAATAGGGTGACATTAAATCCAGTGCAGATAATTTGAGTACAAGTCATTCAATTAAAGTTAAAGATATTATTAGCCTTAGTATAATTAATAAGATAAGTTTTCGCCACACAAATAATATTAAGTATAATATGATGCAGTAATATGAGCTGATTACACTTCTACTGTCTGTGTATATTGTATTAATTTGTGTTCCTTTCGCAACGAATTCGCGTGTGTGTCATAGTTTTGTTCGATAATTTAAAATCTAAACACCATTGTGTAATTTAATGAGCTTTTAAAACGTGACCTAAAATTGTCCGCACTTAATTTAATGACACCCTACAACAGGTATTTAACAACTAAACAAATTTTACTATGTAATCATTTAAAATTGAGAATTTTATAGGCGTTTTTAACATTTCACAAAACATAATTTCCCTCTGATTATAATTATAAAAAAAAATTGAATAGCATATTATTATAACCTAATAGTGTGACCACCCTTACCGCCCACTGTAGTATTTAGATTGGTAGCACTCAACGTACTTGATCCTTACTAGTCAGGGTTCCTGTATAGTCTCGTGTGTCACCACTGGCTCGATCTCCGGCGTCTCCTTCTCCTCTCTCCTCTCCTCCGTCCTCTCTTCTGTCCTCTCCTCCTTGCTATCCGAGGGTTTCGAGTCGGTCGATATTGAGCTGGAAGTTAGGCTGTTGGGCTGGGAAGAGTCTTTGCTTGGCGGCTCCTGAGAACTCCGGCTCTCGCCTTGAGGCTTCTCTTTGGAATCTGCGGGAGTATTATTGCATATTTATTGGTTTTAGTTACTAAATGTGTTTTTAAATAACAATCTACAATTCTACATGATAAGGTACCGCTCGGCTACGACCATTGGCATCATGCGATGCAGCGAGCGGACTTCTAGTTCATTGCGTTTTTTTCTGTCACCGTTGACAATTAATGCTGTAGTATAACGCGCAATGAACTAGGAACCTACTCGCCACGTCGCAAGACGGTCGTACTCGTGGCTGACTCCTTAATGATAAAAGATGAAAGATTTGCCAAATTACAATTTTATACATTTTACTTATAATAATGTCTCTTACTACTATTGCCCGGGCAGAGCTATCTCTGCATATCCTACAGACTAATATATATATATATATATTATAACAATAGTAACTGTCCCAAGTTTTAATGAAACGGAGTTTTTTTTGAAATGGCAAAATATTAGTTTCCGAAATATTATAGTTGAGATATGACTACTTAATTATATCAAAGTCTAATCGATACACTAACAAACTATAATACACTAAACTAGACTAAGTACTGACGACGCCACATCAGACTAGCCTTAACTGTCAAAGTTCTTCATTAAAATGTTCAACCATATGCCGTCGACATTAAGTTCAAAGTCCAGTGAGGAAATTAGACAGTTAGTGGTAGCCTTATATACAGCTGTGTACATAGAAACAAGAATCTGAAACTAACAGTAAATAAAAATGGTAAACTTAATGTGAAATCTTCTTCATAATGCAGATATAGAAATGAGTGGTTCTCTTCTACATTATCTTCTAGTTCATTCGAGAATTGAGCCACGCTTGTATCGACAGCTTCGCCCAAAGCAAATCTTGGAGAACAAATCAAAATAACATTTAGAAATAGATATTTAGCACGAGCAGGATTTGAACCAGCACCCAATTGAGCTATCGTGGTTTTCTAACCAGCCCGCCGAAATTATTCAACACTATTTACTTTTTTACTTTGAAAGCCAAAGGTGCCCATTCAATGTCAACAACTACCGTCATTAACATCCGATCATAATATTTTTACAAATACTAAAGATCAGTTAAAGAGTAGGCAAGCTATTTATAAAATGTTTTTGTTTTGTTTATATGATTTTAACGCAAATTTTGTTGCGAAACAAATTACAAAAACACAAATGTTGAAAAAAAAACCGTACTTAACATCCGATCATAATATTTTTACAAATACTAAAGATCAGTTAAAGAGTAGGCAAGCTATTTATAAAATGTTTTTGTTTTGTTTATATAATTTTAACGCAAATTTTGTTGCGAAACAAATTACAAAAACACAAATGTTGAAAAAAAAACCACGAGCAGGATTTGAACCTGCACCCTTCTGACATACCGGGTCAGGTGCTCCCCCATTTGTGTTTTTGTAATTTGTTTCGCAACAAAATTTGCGTTAAAATTATATAAACAAAACAAAAACATTTTAGTAATATTATTTTTTGTTTTTTACCGTTTTTACAATCATGTAGGCATGTAGCGGTGATCGAAATTATGGGAGCTGATAGACCCTACAGTTGCCGGCAAGACAAAACTAGGGGTGGTTGGGACCACCTAAATGTTGTTGATTTATTTTTAGTCAATCCCAAATCTCGGAAATGGATTGGCGAATTAATTGTGAAATTCTCAATATTCCGAAATAAAATTGCAATTGCGGACATGAGAATTGCTATAAAAAGCTACAATACGAGTAATTTCAGATGTTCTAAGACTACTAAGAAGTAAAACTATTTCCGGAATCCGGGATTTAATAAAAATAACAACATTTTAGTGGTTTATGACCACTCTTAGTATTGCCTTGTCTAGGACTAGCAACTTTAGGTATATTAACCCCATCGATTCTGATCACTGAGTTTTAGTTACAAATTAAATTATCATATATTATAAAAAGCAAAGATTTTGCAAACTTTGACACTGGCTATAAGCCACGTTACCACACAAACCATTATGAAAAAATAACAAAAAAATATTGAATATTGAACCAGAGCCATAATTATATTGTATTTAAGAAGCATATAATGTATGTATATATTTACCGGCGCCGTGCGTCGCTGGCCACGGTTTCCTCACGAACATGTTCTCCACAATCCGGTCAATGTTGTCCTTTTCCGTTGAATTTACGGCTCTGCGTGGGAGAAATATAGGTTTTATTATTACATATATTTTAGATTAAAACTATTCGATTGAAGAATTGGTTATTAATTGAGATATGTGCGCATACTCTGCATACTAACTAGTTTTTGCATACTCCCCTGCCTTAACCGGTTCACTCTCTCGGATCAAATTTGTCCACCAGTGGGACACAAAGGCTATTAATTTGTTTTATTTTTATCTTTGGATTGTGAAGTTATTAAACATAAGTACTCCCCTGGCCTATGCTTAATCCCCCGCCTTTATCGATTCACTCTCCTGCAGACCACATATGGTACATAAAAAATGATATCACATTATATGAACCGTGAACCTGTTAAACATACTTCCTTGGTTAGTGCATACTACCTTGCCTTATGCATACTCCCCTGCCTCATACATACTATCCTACCTATACATATTCCCTGACTTGTGCATACTTCCCTGGAATATTCACATTCCTCTGGCTAGTGCATATTCTTCTGGTTTAAACATACTCCCTGTCCATTCAAATTCCTCTGGCTAGCGCATATTCGCCTGGCTTTAACGCTTTCCCCTGGTATTAGCACATAACCCTGACCTATACCAATTCCCCTGGCTTATTATTCAAAATTCAAAATTCAAAATCATTTACACACAAGTAGCTCTTGTGAATGTCACTATGCCATCGGTTCGTAAGTCTACTCTGGGCGGGAGATCTTGTACTGAGAAGAACCGGCAAGAAACTCAGCAAGTGTCCAGCTCTTTTCTCCCTTACAGCGTCAAAAATATTGGAAAATGCCCTATCATAGCAGGACACTTTCCATTACAAATAAACACAAAATTATAGAAGACAACCACAACATGTAAATAAAAAACAAAAATATCACAAAAAAAAAAAAAAAACTAAGTTAACAAATTTACATCAGGTAAAAGTTTCAATTTCCACAATGTCATACAGTACCACTACAGTACTCAAAAAAAAAAAAAAATGGTTATCTATCTCTAATCATATTCGGCGGCTCACCTGTCGGGCGCAGGGCTGACGATGGGTATGGCGGCCGTGGGGCGCCGCTGGGCGCGCGGCAGCGGCGGCGGCGGCTCCTGCTCCACGCAGCTGTAGTACGTCACCCCGCCTGCCTGCGTCGCCTAAGTTTATCAACCATATGGCACTTGATAGGTGAGATGGTGATGATTGTTAAAGTGTTAGATGAAATTAAATGAAAATAATTCGGTTCTACAATAAAGTGAAATATTAAAGCTAGTGTGTTAGTAAGCTCTTAGAGTTGTAAGATGGTGATGATTATTAACAGCTAGCTGTACCCCGAGCCACCGCGTCGCATCGCGTCGCCCGAAAACGCTAGTACTTCGTATTCGCTTAGCGTTTTTTCTGACTTTTTTTTTTGCTTGGCCTTAAGGGTCATAGCATGATGTTAAATAGCCTAAAGCCTTCCACAAAAATTGGGCTATAAAATGCAAAACGTTTTATTCAAATCCGACCGGCAGTTAGACATATAGCACGTTCAATCAAAAAAACAAACTGTTAAGCTTTTTATATTAGTATAGAATAGTATAGATAGTATTAATTAAAATGAAATTATTTAGGATCTACAATGAAGTTAAAGTGATTGGATGGGTGACCCAAAATGTGTCATTTAGAGCCCCTGCGTGCTTCAGAAGGCACGTAAAGCCGTTGATCCCGGCTGAATGAAATTGAGCAGTCGTTTACAGCCACCGCCCGCACTGGGCCCGCGTGGTGGTTTATGGCATTTTCTTCCTGTGGTGTTTCCAGCCATAGGGAAGGCTCGTGCCCCAGCAGTGGGGACACAAAAATGAGCTGATGATGATCCAAGCAGAACCATCTTCAGAAGCTGCAATATGCTTGGTAGACTGTTTGTCACATCTCTAAGTACCTTTCCTGTTTATTCTTTAAGTAGAGTTAGATACACATAATGGTTAGGTTACGATAAGGCTGACATGTGTGTGAAAGACAAAAGCCTCTCAATATTATAGCTAGTGTGGTACTTTAATGTGTACAATAAAGTATTCTATTCTATTCTATTCTTGGTTTGTAAGATGATGATGATTGTTAACGATAGTATTAAATGAAAATTACTACAGTTGAGTAAGGTAAGTAAGTAAGAAATAACATTTATTGCTTCTCATAACAAAAATACATACAGCATTGAAAGCATTTGAGCATTACATAATGTATAGATCAGCTAATATTTTTCATTTTAGATTTAGATTCCAGTTTTGGTCCCATTTTGATCATTTATGAAAGTCAAGCAAAAATTATGAGTAGTGACTATGTTTTAAGGTTTTTTATTACAAAAAATAGAGAAGGAAATACAAAATTATTATAGAAAACTATATCATAACATTTATAGTAAAACCAAATGCTTAACGCATAAGTTTAAAACGTATAACAACACAACGCCTTCGTCTGTCATTTCGTCATTTCGTACCGCCTATGAAAGCAATATCGCAAGCTATAGGCTTATATAGCTATAGCTTTCGATATTGCTTTCATAGGCGGTACCCCCGCTGAGAATCGAACCCGGGACCTCTGGGTCTAAACCGGTGGTCTTAGCCACTAGACCACAGAGACAGACTTACGACATGCACGGGAAGTTAAGCGGCTAACACAATCTTCTCACGTCCCATAAGCATGGGTATTTATTTCTTCCATATTAAAGGTGAATGTATACAAACCAATAGATCTGGCGCGGGTCCCGGCGGCGGCAGGTAGTTCTGTATAATGGTTCTGCTCTGGTCGTGCTTCGGAGCCATCGGCCGCGTTTGCTGCGAAGGAAGCTGTCAATACGGGTTGAAATCGAATTGAAACCAGAATACTTATGGAGCTACTTGTACAAGTAATTGTGAACAAATTAATAAAATACATTAGTGAGACTTGAACAAAAAAATTGTTAACGCGGACGTTAGAATTGTTTTTTTTTTAAATACGAGTAATTAAAAAAAATGATTAAATTTTCTTTGAAGTATTTTAAGCGCCCTCATGAAACAGCTAATAAATATAAGTTGCAAGTAAATTAGTAAGTAGGCTACAAAAACATTACAATCTGAAAACAAAATATGTGCTAATCCCGTGCACTTATATAATTTTTTTTTCTAAATATTGCTTATTTTCTAATCATTACATGTACACACGCCTGCACATCAACTTACCACAAACTGTCAAATTTTCTCAATAGACTTTGAATTTTACGGCTAAGGTATATGGTTGAAAATGCATTGAAGAAATTTGACAGTTTTGGATAGGTTGATGTGCTGGCGTCTGTACCTAAATGGCTAGTTCTTTAACAATCCCGTCAACTTACTACTACTAATGCTGAAACCATTTTTTTTGGCAAAATAGTATTGTTAAAAATTATATATTTTTGGGGAGACAAAGTGGGGGGATTCCCTTTTTATAACCCCATCATCTCCCCACAATATTCGATGTCAACTAATGGATCCTAATATGGTTTATGGTTTAAGACATTTATTATCATTAAGAACTACAAATAAATTCACTTATATAAGAAAAACACAATTATTAAATTTTTAGAAAAATACGTGCATAAAGACGGTACTTCTGTTACAAATCACCGCCACACAATTTTACTAAGATGTCAAACACGGTCTTAGGTGTAGTGATTACCGATTAGGTGTAGCGATGCCACAGATGTACAAACTAACTACGCTCACTGCGTTCACTAGATGCGGCCAATAAATCATCTTAAAATTAAAATAAATTAACAAAATTTTAGTTTTTTGACCACTCTTTAGATCTTGCCGGCAACTTTAGATAACTATTTTACTCAAAGTTGCCGCTATTTTACCTAAAGTTGCCGATTCCAATCATAACTTCATTACGGTACTCACATAGTTGTGATGCGGATACATGGGGTAAGGCGCGGGCGGTTGCCCGTACATAGCGCCGGCGAACACGCCGCCGCCGCCGCCGCCGCCCGCGGGCTGCGCAAACAAACAATGCTTAAGGCGCTGACAACTGTGAAATCATCATCCTCAGCTCATTTTATGTTCCCACTGCTGGGCCACGAGCCTTCCCTATGGGCGGATAGGGAGAACGGGCCGTAAACCACCACGCACGCACTGGACCCGTGCGGATTGGTGGTTGTAAACGAATGCTAATGCAGCCGGCTTTACGTGCCTTCCGAAGCACGGAGGAGCTCGATATGATAAATTTTTGGTCACAAATCCGGTGACCGGCCTTTGCGAAAGTTGCTTAAGCTCAGCACATGCAGACTGCGTTAACCACTGCGCCATCGAGCTCCTCTGCGCCATCGAGCTCCTCTGCGCCATCGAACTGTGAAATGCGCATCACTTTTTTTTTTCTTTTTTTTTCCTATAGTTGATGGCTTCGTGCGATTAGCACATTTAGCCAGTGTCAAAGTATTTTTTTTTACAAGTAAGTAATACATAAATCTACAATATTTCCTTCCAGTATGGTGATGATAAATGATAATAGAAATGAGAAGTGAGAAATGATATACCCCCCAACCCCTCGAGTATCTCAGTAAAGATGCCCCACATCTTTACTAATTCCTCGGGCAAACATCTTGAGAGAATTTGAAAAGTGAAGTTGCATCGTTTTGTTGCAAGTTTTAGAAAATAAAACAAAACCGCATACATGACTCTTCACTTTCCCGCCAAGAAGTCACTGCGCTTCACTTATGCATGATTTTCGCAAAAAGTATACGACATATTATATGTTTAAACTAACTACCGAATGTATCCCCAGTTCCAATTATTGGTGAGTTTTCGACCGGGAAGTGCTGGCAAGAATAATAAGAATCTTTTGTTTTTCTCCATCTTTTCCACCAAGTAACAATCTACTTGACAGCTTACTACTATGATAAGCGATTTAAAGATGCATAAAATATCTTTGTTTTTTCTTCATAGTGACTGTTAGTATGCACTCCTCTGTTTCCCCGATCCGATCCGAACCCTTCGGAGAATCTAGTAGGGCACGGGGACGCGCACTTGTGCGCGATGCCGTTCCCTCTAGATAACCTCTGAAGGTGATTCGTTTCACACGGCTTGAGGGACCCTTTACGTTCCTCGCCGCCCCCAAAAAGCCCGGTGAAGCTGAAAATGCCGCAGCGGCAATCAGCAATCTCTCTCCAAAAAAAAAAAAAAAAACTCCTCTGTAGGAAGACATAGCAAGTGGGACGTATTAAACTGATGATAAAAGAACATACCTGCATATACTGGGCAGGCATCATCGCTGGTGGCGCGTAACCTTGTGATGCTTGTAATTGTCCTGGAAGAGAGATCAAAGTCTGAAGGTCACTTTCATCAATACGCAAACTAAGTAGTTTGCGTTAAACTCCTAATATCATATACCTATGATACCTGACCACATACATAGATAAGCTAGACCACCACCAATATGGTCAGTCGCAATTCGGCGGTAACGGCAGGTTCAAAGGTATGCATGTAATGTGATGACATCACCTTTTTTACACCAAGTAAAATGCTTTGTAAAATACGGGACTCCCTTCTCTTGTCCAGCCACTAAAAGATCCTCCCTCATCATCGTCATCATCATCACCAGCTCATTTTGTGTCCTCATTGCTAGAGCCCTCGCTATGGATGGAAACTCCGCAGAGAGAACGGGTCGTAAACCTCCACAAAGTTCAAGTTCAAAGTTCTTTATTGCATTCATGTTGTACGTAATATACAGGTGTTAAAAAAGATAAAAAAGAAACAAACATGACCCTGCAAGGCCACAGTAAGTACATTATATAAAGTTACGGTACTTATTATTAAATTAAATTTATCAGGCCCTGTCAGAATAACAGCGCTACTGTGTCATTCTGAACATCCATGAATGACACAGCAGCTTATGCTGAGACAGGGCCCTTTAACTTCACACTGCCTGTTCTAATATTTTTTTATTTTTTTTTTGTTTATTGTTGTATTATTATATTTATGTTGTATTATAATTAAGTGTGTAAGTTAATAAAAACTTTTCTATTCTATTCTATTCTATTTAAAATTACTATACTTAACAAATTCTTAAAATCTACATTCAATCAAAAACAATCCTATTATTAACGATCAACAAGGATGATTATTATAATATAAATCCATAAAAAATATTAGCAATTATTTTATAAATGTATTTATTCAAAAACTCTTGCAGCGAATAAAAACATTATTTTTTTCAGATATTTTTTTAATATTATTTTAAATTTAGTTACGGTTGTTAACGACTGCTAATGCAGCCGGGACCAACGGCTTTACGTGTCTTCCGAAGCACGGAGAAGCTCGAGATGATACATTTTTCAACACCCATCCGATAACCCGCCTTGGTGAAACTTACTTAACCTTTAAGTACCGACGACGTGGGGCCTATGAGGCCGCGACAGGGTGTCGAATTCTTACGTTTTACCCCTTCCCCGTGCAGTAATGGACCATGCTCGCTAGTAGCTGCGAGTCTAGTTGCGCCGACGACGACGCCGTAAAAGTTGGAAGTAATATCGGAAACGCGATTTTGGTAAGTTATGTCGGTTTCGAATTACGACGCCGCCTCACAGGCCCTACATCGGTATATACGTATTTTTTTTTTTATAATTCATTGTTAGAGTAATGTGCTTATTTTCAGAAATTAAGCACCTGGTTTTATATATGGATAATTGGATATACCTGGGATATAACCAATTATCCATATACTGATCCACGGCATTCCAAAGAACCACGGGCATCTATAAATGTATTAAATCCGAATAACAAAGCGCTGAGAATTGAATTCCAAGATGACAAAGACAAAAAAACAATTGTCCACCTAAACTCAAAAGAAAGACAACTTTTCGTTGGTATTAATGTAAAACATGTTTGTTTACAATGTTCAATACAAATATTTGCCCTATTTGTGACTAAACTTTGTGACATTTTGTTCTAGGACATTTTTTTTATTGTAAGCGTTTCTATTATTTTTCTTCCGGAAGGCTATGTTCCTTAGACATAAGAAATTCTTATTTTTGTTTTTCCAATACCTAATTTTATTTGTTTTTAAATTTTTTTTATAGTTTTAGTTAATAAATTGAGCCAAAGAATATAAGGCATTTAACTTGAAAGTTTAGTAAAGTGGATTATTATTTTTACTATTTATTTATTTTGTAGACCCTAATGCTAATTAGTAAATAACAGTCACATAAAAAAAAATAACATTTTCCTAACAAAACTCAACGTTTTACTTGCGGCCTCTCAGGCCCTACCTCGGTACTTGTGTTACAATAAAACCACGTCTGCAACTAAAGGTTGACATTAGCCATCGCAGACTGGGTGCGTTAACCACTGAGCCATCGAGCTCCTCGATGTATAATAATGATACCTTCATCACCTTTTTTACACTAAGTAAAATGCTTTGTAAATTGTGGCACTCCTCCTATTCCCCGTCCAACCACAACACCTAGTACGGTGCCACGGGGATTGATCAAGATCACGAACGGCAAGCATAACCGAGTTAGCTATATCAACCCTAACAATTTTAACTATGATAATGTTACATGATTGTGGTAGTATATTGTATTGGTACGTTACCTATAGCGTGGGGTTGCGGCATGTTGTGTATGGGATGGGGGTGCGATACCAGCTGCTGCTGCTCCATGAGACCTAACCTGACCTGTTGGCAAACATATACCTTTTTACTACAAAACAGTGTTTAAGGTTAAACAATGGCTAAATACGTGTTTAAAATATTGTGTCTCTGATTAATAATATTAGCTAAAAACCGGCAAAGTGCGAGTCGGACTTGCGCACGAAGGGTTCCGTACCATTATCTACAAATATAAAATTATAGCCCCCATAAATATTTATTTTATTCTGTTTACAAGATAGAGATACAGCCTGGTGACAGACGGACAAGACGGACAGCGACGTCTTAGTAATAGGGTCCCGTTTTACCCTTTGGGTACGGAACCCTAAAAAGTGACGGCATCAGCTGTTTTGAGCATTGTCTAACTTTAGCCATCGTTTTGTGGTAAAGCTGATTGTATCTTAATCTTATTCAATTATAATAAATGATTATTTTTGTACACACGGCGGCTAATCAAACCTGTTATATTTCTCCAATGAATATTGATCCTTATAACCAAACTATAAAGTTCAAAATTGATTGTAGAAATTTGACAGTTTAGGGTAGGTTGATCTGCCGCCGAGTGTGCATGTTTTTGTTGACTGTCCTAAAAATAAATAAATATAACGAGTAATATCTCTATGTTAGGGTCAAAACAAGGAGTAGTCAAGTAAATAAGAGATTTTAGGTCAATTTTTACATAAGTAACTTTCATTACAATTAGGCACATACCTGTACTTTATATTATAGACAATGTTATAGCAGTTGTGAAAACGAGACGCGTGTATACATTTTCAAAACCGCAACAACAAAAAATTAAAAATTAAAAAGAAAATTATTTACTCGTTTCTTTGTCGCACTTCCAAAAGATGGAATAGTCTACCAGCACACGTTTTCCCTCCTTCCTATGGCATGGGGTCTCAAACGAGGCGTGGAGAAGCACCTTATGGGCCAGCAGGGCTAGGGTGACTGATGCTGCGTTGTTTTCACGCTGCACCAGTTGTCTTCGCGTCTGGACTACATTTTCACTTAACATCAGGTGGAATGGAGTCATTTGCCGCGCTAATTATTAAAAAAAAACTTTAAGAGCTCATGGTAAGGCCCCTCCTGGTGTAAGACTATTATATATTATACAACGTGAAACATAAAGGTATGGTAAATATGTTGTATGTGTTGTTACTAAGACATATATTAACTTTAATTTTTCACGCAATTGTAAATTAAAGCATGTAGGTACACAGAGGTTACTAAACCACTAGGGCTGACGCTACAATAAAAATACTTAATTAAAAATTGCATGAAAAATAAACAGTTATATGAGACCCCAAGGTAAGTAGCTAATGCACTCGTTTTACGGAAATCAGAAACAACGACGGTACCACAACCACCCAGACCCGACACAATATCGAAAAGTTCGTTTTCGACATTGACCCGACCGGCAATCGAACCCGGGACCTCAGAGTTAGCGCCGCCCAAAGTCCGGCGTGCAAGCCACTCGGCTACAGAGGTCGTCATTCGTCGTCAACAGTTAATAACTATGTCTTAGTAACTCTGCATATAAGATCTATATCGGATACATTTTGGATTTTTTAATTTCACCACACTTTTCTGTTACACATTGTATACTATCATATCACATTACTGACCTGTTGCGAATGCTGTGGCTGTTGCAGCTGCTGCTGGTGCGGGGGCGAAGGCCCGTGCGCAGCCACATTGCCGCGGTGCACCTGCTGGCGGCGTCATCGTCATCATCACTCAATCATCAATATTATCACAATGAATCATCACCAACTCATTTTATGTCCCCACTGTTGGAGCACGAACCTTCCCTATGGATTGAAACACCACAGGGAGAACAAGCTATAAACCCACGCGGGCCCAGTGGTGCGGTGGTCGTTAACGACTGCTAATGCAGCCGGGACCGACGGCTTGACGTGCCTTCCGAAGCACGGAGCAGTTTGACATGATACATTTTTGGCCAATGACCGGCCTTTACGAAAGTCGCTTAACCTCAGCAATTGCAGACGTCTGCAACTAAAGGTTAACCATTAGCCATCGCAGACTGGGCGCGTTAACCAGTGTGCTTTCGAGCTCCCGTTAAATATATATAAATATATAGACAAGCTAGTATAATAAAACTAATAACAGTAGTATAACATTAATAGGTATGTAGATAAGCTAGTATAATATTCTTTTCTCTTCCATAGTACCTACATCATAAAATAAAGTGTAAACTAGTGTGTAACAAAAATTTTAAACTGTACCGTAATACCTACAGTAAGAAATGTTATACAATAAAAGTAGTATAAGATACTGTAGCTTTTAAAAACCGATGCTAAAATAAAAACCTGCGTACCCCCTTTTTCTTTCCCTAACAATATTAAAAATAAACAAATTAAAGGTAGGCTTAGCATAGATGTAGCAATACAATATAAAAGACGAAGTATGAAAGAGTTAGTAAGAAGTATGGAAGTACGAGAGGCATGAAAGATAGAACTGGAATGAAAGAGTAATCAGATTAAAAAGAGCTCCAATTATGTTGGTGTAAGATGTAAGATTAAAAAAAAAAAGTATAATATTCACCTGATGCATTATGGGCGGTGGGTGCATCTGTGGGGCGGGGCTTCCCTGGTGCGGAGGCGCGCTCGCCGCATATTCGGCGCCATCTATACATACGAATTATAAGCACAACATATAACATACATCTTCTTAAAAAGTACAAAATATTCCTTACTAGTTGACCCGGCGGACTTCGTGCCACTTTGACAGTTTCCATGACAACGAAACAAACAAAAATTTTATATTGGAAAATTAAATTGTCGTTTTTAGTATTTTCCGTTGCTTATTGTTTATGTTTCTCACCGCTTAAACTTTCCCTAAACTTCCACAAATATTTCAAAAATTTTTAACCGCCTCTGTGGTCTAATGGCTAAGACCACCGGTTTAGACCCAGAGGTCCCGAGTTCGATTCCCAGCGGGGGGTACATGTTTGTGTACTCGGTTTGGTTGGTGGTAGGGCTTGTTTGTCCGCCTGGCTAGCTACCACCATCTTATCTAAATATGTCGCCATAACATTAATGTTTGTAGCATTGTTGTGTTCCGGCAGCTAGAGATAAGATAGCCAGTACCTCATTAGTTGAGGATCCCGGGTAAAATGCGCTTTCCTCATTGGCCTTATCATCACTTAACATCAGGTGAGATCAAGGCACTGTGCCTACCCGTAAATATTAAAAAAAAAAAGTTCCAGCCATTCTCGAGTTTTAGCGAGACAAACGGACAGCAATTGATTGTTATATATATATATATATATAGATGATTTACAATAAGTATTATTTGAAAATAATGAATGAAAGATGAAAGATCTTGATGGGATTGAGAATATTGTGCTTGGTTATTATTTTTGTCAAAGTACATAGTTGCTGAATAGAGTTCATAAAATTGTAGGTAGTTGTTAATAATGTGTTGTTGGCAGAATTATAACTAGACTTTTACAATGAACTTAAGTATTTTCGCAGCTTTCTCTCAAAGAGCAGTGGTTTACAGTTATTCCTACCAAACGTCCATTCGACCAAGTGTCTATTCGACCAAACGTTCATGCGACCAATGATAGAAATTTCAATGGTTATATGTACAAAATACATTTTGGTCAGTTGTTTGTTTGATCAGTAACAGGTAGGCCAAATGTTTTGCCGATCTAATGGCGAAATGAATTTCGATATCCCGTGGTAAACTCAGGGCTATTGACCCACGACTTCTCGTACACTACCCAAAATTTTCGGAATTTCGGGAAATACTAGTATCAAAATCGGTGGTATTAACAGTTCCATGTTGTGTCTCGTCGTGAAGTTTAGTTAAATACAGTCTACTTATTTCGATCATTGCTTATGTTATGTTATGACAGAGAAGATGACATCAAACACTTACCAGCAAACCTCATCTGCGGCTGCGGCTGCTGCTGCGGCAGTAGCGGCTGCTGTTGCTGCTGTTGTTGCTGTTGTTGCTGCTGCTGTTGTTGTTGCTGTTGCTGTTGTTGTTGCTGCTGCTGCTGTTGTTGCGGCGCATACGCATCAGCGAGCGGCCGCTGGCGGAGGCTACTGTATCGTTTGCTACCACCTCGGACTTCCGTGCCTGAATGTGTTATTTGTTAAGGTTTGGTAAAATTTAAGGAGGATGAGGCGAATACTAGAAACTTATATACATATACATTGTTATACAGGGTGTTTGGTAATACTTGTATAATCCCGAATATGGCAGATCGGGCACAGGGCGTTGAATATCAAATAATTATAAACATACCTAAAATCCATCTACCATATGGCCGAGATATTAGGGTTAATAAGTAAAATTGCAAAGTGACAACCCTAGGTCCAGCCGATACATTGTTCTTGTACGTCAACCTCATGGTCGAAACGAAACAGAAGTCAAAACATGTCAGGGTTGAACAAAAATAATATAATAAAATAAATTTTAATTTTTGTATGGAAAAATAAATCCTCATAAATATGATTGTGCACGTTATCATGGTGTTATTTATAATTGGTTGCATGGCTATGTTTCGGGAGCACACATATAGTAACAAACAAAAAGTTACTTTTGTGGAGCAACGTTTCAAAGTGTTAGTAGGCATACATACATCCTCGACTAGGGGTAATCGCTTGACAGAAGGTCATCCTTCTAAGAAATAAATGTAAATAATATGAAATATATTAAATGTTCAGGTGTTCACTCACCAGCGGGTGCGGGCTGCGCGGGCTGCGCGGGTTGCGGCGGCAGCAGCGGCGTCGGTTTGGGCTGCGGCTGCTGTTGCGGCGGCGATTTATTAGGCGGTAGCGTGGTAGGCGGCTGCGGCTAACGGGTATTGGTACAAAAGGTATGAATTTTATTCCTTTCTTAGTTTTTTTATGTTGTAATTTCTTTTGTATTTTGTTTAGTGTTGTATGTGGTTAATGGGGGGGGGGCTGGCCGTAGAAAGGTGCGATGGCTACAGAACCTTTCAGAGTCGCAACATCAGGGGCCCAAGTGGTCATAAAGATAGCCGACCTCCGTTAGGAGTTGGCACATTTCTTCTGAAGAAGATTAATGAAGGACGTCTGGTCCACAGTTAATATACTGATAAATAAATACACACGAACACGCAGGCAGGCATGCACAGACGTTATCATTTTTTAAATTACCATTACCATATTTCCCATTAAATTAAATTTTAAATTTAAAAGTATTTGATGTAAGTACATTACATTTTCTAAGATTTTTTTTAGTTAAATCTACAAAGTATGAGACATATTGCATGGATAATAAACACAAAGCATATTATAGCAACCGGCAACAGTAATTTTTAAACCATATATTGTGAAGTCTACAAAAAAGCAGTAGGTATAAAGTGAATGCAAGACCTAATCTAAGTACAGTTTTTAATTATACATACACGTAATCTCAAAGCTTACTATTTTTAGGCATCAATTAATTGTCGGCTGCTTACAGATTTGGGCCCCCACTCACGGGCACTCCATTCGCGCAACTCTTTAACTACAATTCGATTTTGGAATGTTTGGAAATCCAACGCTTGGAGCGATGCCACGCAATCCAAGTAGGTATATGATTAACTTTGAAGCGATGGAATGGGGTGCCCCTTAGGGCATGAATCTCGGAATCTCGGAATATCGCAATCTCGGAATCTCGGAATATCGCATTCTCGGCATTTCGGAATATCGCAATCTCGGAATCTCGGAACGCGATTTCCGATATTACAATTACGATACTGAGTTATCCAATATCGTAATGTAGGAATCAGAAAAAAAATCTTATTTGAGTTATAAATAAAGCTTTTGAGCGCGCCACATTTGTCACAGGTTACGGTCAAGCCCTAAACTTAAGTAAGTACCTATCTTATCGCTCCCAGTGTAATACGATGGATAAACGTACCTAGTCTCATTTTGAATAACTGTTGTTGATTTTGCTTGCATATTTTGAAATTTAAGAAGTATTATTAATGTTGATTCTGAGTTAGTTTAAATAGTTATAAGTATTTGAGAACATATTACAAATAATAAAGTATATTACATACATACAAGATACGCGCGAACAACAATACCCTCTCTTTGCAGTCGGGTAAAAAAACGTGCGTTTAAAAAATAAACATACTTACCTAGTCTTACTTTGAATAACTGTTGTTGATTTTGCTTGCATATTTTGAAATAAATAAGAAATATTAATAATGTTGATTTTGAGATAGTTTAAATTGTAATAAATATAGGATAATAATGAGAAATCTGTGACTCAATCTTAATAATACCGATACTGCAACTAAGATTGGCACCAAATTAAAGAATTTGATTTAAAACATTTTTTTTTGTATCCAATCTAACATTACGACCAATGTATGTAATTTGTAACGAATATTTGCAATTCCAATATTAATATCGGAATTTCGATATTGACATCCAATATCGAAATTCAGTATCGAAATTGAAAACCCACCGATATTGCATGCCCTAGTGCCCTGTGAATAGGAGCCAATATGATTAAATTTGGAGTGATGGAGTGGGATGCCCGTGTATGGGGGCCATTTCAGTTATTCTACAGGGTGATATTGTCAACAGTCGACATTAGGCATTTAGAGTAGACATTTAGAGGACATTGTAATCCATCCATTGTAAAAATAACAACAGTAGACATTTAGAGGACATTGTAATCCTTATAAATAATGATGAAATAAAAGTATATGCCTCTATGGAGTAATATTTATAAAAATTATATGTCGCAAATATAAACTGCAGCTGGCGTATTTTGCGCCCTGCTGTACTTAGCGTACCTAGGGGCTTTACAGTGGGAACTCTATCTGGCTGCAAATAAATAAAAATACCAGATGGAGAAATACAGAATTTCGCTTATCTACTCCTTTTGCCTGTTTTATTAAAATGTAGCACAGCTATATGACCCCCATTATCCTAGTGCCCAGGGCCTCCAATAGGTTAAATACGGCCCTGGTGTTTATGTGTGCGTTCCTCGAGCGCGTTTGTATGAAGCTTAACTTCTGCAGTCTCCTTATTGTGTGGAGATGTTTCGTTATGAATAGTGCACGTTAGAGAAACAAGTGGGCCTTGGCATCATTGTCAGAGTACGCGATCGTGCGCACACGACCGAACATTGTGAATCGATTTAAGCTCATGATAGATCGACCGTTCACTATCGATTAGGTTATTATGCGGAGGCGGTAGACGGCAGGCCCGACTAACCATCGGTGCCTTGACAGGGCACTATGCCACAAAACAAATGCTTCATAGAATGCACCTTTCAACAAATAGTTTGTGTAGGGCGTGTGGAGAGAAAACGGAGTCGATGCAGCACCTACTGTGTGACTGCGACTTTCTGGCTAGGAAAAGAATGGGACTCCTGGGGTCGGCCTATCCGAAACCGGAGGACTTCAGGCTCTTCGCTCTTAAAGACGTTGCCAAACTCATGGCCTCTATCTTTGCGGAGGAGGAAGAGTGAAAGGATGGGGTTGCACAAAAGATCCCGATGGGTCGAGGTGTTACTGCGACAGGGAAACCTCGTCAGGCCCCACTAAGATAAGATAAGATAAGATAAGATAAGATCGATTAAGTACTGAAATTTTAGTTGCTAATGCACAATGCATTCTAACTTCTGTTCTAACTTCCTTATAACAAATCTTCTATATTTAATAATAAGGTACTGACTTCCCCATACTGACCCATTTGGATTCCTTACTTCTATGTCTGTATAATACTATTACATACAAAACCCATAATAATTAATTATTAATTTGTAGTTCAACCAAGTTTGTATTTGTGGTTGAATGCAATGACAAGTTGTTTAATCCTCACAGTTCGAACTACTGGCTACTAACGTAACATCTACCGACCAAACCTGACACAAGATTTAACCGGCTTAATATTAATGTGATAATAGTGCATTAATAAATAATTACCTTAAAAAAAATACTTACTCTACCAAATTTAAAAATTAATAAACTATACTACTTACTTAAGGTAGGTAGTAAATAGGCAAGCATTAAAACTTATTTATTACACGAGAGTATGGTACCGTTAATAATAGCACTACCATTATTATTTCGTCACATGACGATGTATTATACCGTGTTAGAGCTATGAAACAACAATTATCTATTCGTTCATATATGTGTGTCTAAAAGCACTTCGGTATAGACTCTGTGATTAAAGTGCGAACACATAAATATGTATTAATTGTGAACAGAAATGGGGGAATGTTTACAGTGAATGCTGTACAGTAAGCGAGCTACCTACAGCAATTGATTGATATAGAAAACTAACATTTTTTTTTTCGACAACTCCGTTTTTTTTTCCATCGCAAAAGTAATGTATATCAGCTATAGAACGTCCCCTAAAAATTTGTCGATTGTTGTCGAAGTCATCGTGCAGTTAGCTTACCTGCTGCGTAGGCTTGCGCTTTGCTTGCTCCGTGGGCACAGGCCTTTGCTGTGCGACGGTCGCGTTTACTTTTCGCTGCGCGGGCGCACCGGGAACAGAGCTAAAACACAAGTAAAACTAGAGTATAGTAAAAAATTTTTTTTCTCAAACTTGCAAATAATAGTGCTGATCAAACACTTGCAAATAGAAAGCTGTTAATAGTAAAAAAATAAACAAATAAACACATTATAATGTTTTTCTTTTTTTTGAGAGAGTTTGCAGATTGTTTCCGGCAGCGTTTGCAGCTTTTCCATGCTCTTTTGGAGGTCGACAAGAAACTTAAAAGCATTAAAGTTGGAAACGTACTACTAAAACGCGACGCGACACCACGTGTCGACACCCGATGTGCACCGTGCACATTACCAACACGCTACGTGATGCTACAACACGCTTTGCTAGTGTCATAGCTTTGTGAAGGACGGAAGTGTATTAACGTGGCCATGGATTTACTAATTGAAGACGAGCTGGATAGTGTTCTCGAAGGACTGACGCGTGGCGTCGGGTGTTAACTAGAAACACACTGCGTGCCAAGCGTCGGGTGGCGTGTGCCCCCTCTCCCGGCAACACGCGCGCCGATCTAGACCGACTGGATGTTTCCGCGTGGGAGTGCGTGTCATCACATGGTGTGTTTTCTATTTGCAACTGACCATAATAAATGTATGGGATTGATTAGTACTGACACGCATCGGATGGCGTGACGTGGCGTCACGTTTTAATAGTATGTTTCCACCTTCATTAATTGCCACACAAAGAAAAATAACAACAATAAGTAGATATACAACAAAGAAACATTTAAAACTAGTGACCCCGTAATGGGTCCCACTTAACATAATATCGAGGCACCGGATTGGCACCACGACCCTGGTCTTCCGCGGGTACCAGAAGAACGATTGCGTGTCCCCGTTCCCTATTAGATTCTCCGACGGGTTCGGATCGGATGAGGAGCGGAACAACCTGAGGGCGCCTCTAAAGGCTAGGACCTCGGCTAGCGTTGACCGGGTCGTGGGAGTGAGAAGCCACCGAACTGCTCATACTTGGCTAGTCTTAGTGGGGCCTTCTGAGGTTTCCCTGTCGCAGTAGCACTTCGACCCATAGGGATCTTTTGTGCAACCCCATCCTTTTACTCATCTTCCTCTTTAAAGATAGATGCCATAAGTTTGGCAACATCTTTAAGAGCGAAGAGCCCGAAGTCCTCCAGTTTCGGATAAGCCGGTCCCAGTGCTGCATTGACTCCGTTTCCTCTCCACACGCCCTACACAAGCTATTCGCAGATTTTTTTTTTTTATTAACGGGTAATCACAGTGCCTTGATCTCACCTGATGTTAAGTGATGGTAAGGCCAATGATGAAAACGCACTTCACCCGGGATCCTCAACTTGTGAGGTACTGGCTATCTTATCTCTAACTGCCGGAACACAACAATGCTACAAACATTGATGTTATGGCGACATATTTAGATAAGATGGTGGTAGCTAGCCAGGCGGACAAACAAGCCCTACCACCAACCAAACCGAGTACACAAAAATGTACCCCCCGCTGGGAATCGAACCCGGTGGTCTTAGCCACTAGACCATAAAGGCGGTTAAAATTCATTTTATGAAGCATTTGTTTTGTGTCAGAGTGCCCTGTCAAGGCACCGATATGGCTAATCGGGCCTGCCTTATACTGCCCCCGATTCGAGATCGTGCCTGTTTTCGATGTAATCTTTCAAGGCCTTGTTAATGGTACTTGGTGCAAGTGCCACGAACGGCTCAGGACCAATGAGCTGGGTCTCCGAGCCCTTCCTGACAAGTGCATCCGCCATCTCGTTGCCGTGGATCCCATATGGCCTGGGACCCAGATCAATCTCACCTTGTTATGTCCACCTAGCTTGTTTAGGCCTTTGGTGGTTTCTTTCTAGTACAAGACCAGAGGAGCTGAGAGAGAACTCGAGGAGCTTGATGGCGCAGTGGTTAACGCGCTCGGTCTGCGAGTGCTGAGGTTAAGCAACTTTCGCAAAGGCCGGTCATCGGGCCCGCGTGGTGGTTTATGGCCGTTCTTCCTATCCATCTATAGGGAAGGCTCATGCCCCAGCAGTGGGGGCATAAAATAAGCTGATGGTGGTGACAAGACCAGAGTCGATTCGGCGCGATATGAGTGAGTTGAGTCACTCAGCTTGCTCATACTTACTTGTTGGCGTGTACCGTGGCGGTGATGGTGAGGTTCTCGAGCGGCGGCATCTTGTCCTTGGGAGGGGTGCGGGGGGACGGCTTCACGGAGTCCTGGCGGCTCGGCCGGCTGTGGACGGTCGCCTTCACCGGCCTCTCGCTTTTACCTATGGGGAAGGAGCGAGACAGACAGCTATGATTTGAATATTCTACAACGTGTGACAGAAAGGTGTGGTAAAAATGAAAATATTCAAAGTGTACCCCATCTTCATTTTGTATGTGTTGTTTCTAAGACATAATAATTATTAACTAGTTGACCCACCCGGGCGGATTTCGTACCGCTTTGACAGTTTCTATGACTACAAAACAAACAAATACATCAAATTTTAATGTACAGCTAGGAACATTTTGTATTGTAAAATTAAATTGTCGTTGTTTAGTAAAAAAAATTTTTTTTTTCTTTTAATTTTCTGCTGTACAAACCTTGTCCTGACAATAACAAACACAAAAAAAGAGGATTATTTAATTTTGTGCTGTCGATCGGAAGTTATGCGCGTACATACATTTCAGTGATCCATTTTTATTTATATAGATAGATAGATTAACTTTCGATTTCTCATGCAATTGTAAATTAAATATTTATATCAATGAAGTCAAGTGCTTATGCAAATATCATAACTGTAAGTACACAGAGGTTACTAAACCATAAGGGCTGTGACTTGTTTATATTGATGTGACATCACAAACTTCCGAGGAGCTCGATGGCGCAGTGGTTAACGCAGCCGGTCTGCGAGTGCCGAGGTTAAGTAACTTTCGTAAAGGACGGTAATCGGATGGGTGACCAAATATTTATCATCTCGAACTTCTCCGTGCTTCGGATGGCACGTAGAGCTGTTGGTCCCGGCTGCATTAACAGTCGTTAGCAACCACCAAATCGCACTTGGCCCGCGCGGTTAAGTAGTAGCGGTAGTCGGAGGATCGGGATGGCATCATCATCACCAGCTCATTTTATGTCCCCACTGCTGGGGCACGAACCTTCGAACGAACCGAAGGAGCTCGAGTTGATAACGTGCTTATATTCGTACGTGTTCGTATGCGTCAAACTTGTATTTTTGACACATCCAAACTTCGGCTGGCCTAAAGGTTCCTCAAGATAGATAGGATCAATCCGAGGGCTACAACTCCTATTGGGCCGGGGAGCACTTTTCTACAATAAGTACTTTTTTTTGATATCGTTAGCCCACGGCCTTCATCTCACCTGAAGTTAAGTAATGATAAGGCCGAAGGTGGAAGCGCACTTCACCCGGAATCCTCAACTACTGAGGCACTGGCTATCTTATCTCTAGCTGTAGGAACACAACAATGCTACAAACATTGATGTTATGGCGACATATTTAGATAAGATGGTGGTAGCTAGCCAGGCGGGCAAACAAGCCCTACCACCACCCAAACCGAGTACACAAACATGTACTTGGACAAACACAAACGTGGATTTAACCACAGTTGCGGTAAACTTAGTTAAAAAATGTACGCAGACCTGATAAATAACATTACATACCTTTGGGCGTTTTAATAGAAGCGTTCCTCCGCAGCTGGTTGTTGCTCCCATTCTCGAGGGATTCGATCGACGCCGGCTGCGACTTGGATCGGGGGCGGGGCGTACGCGGCTTTCTACTATGGAACGGTTAGGACATTCAGTGTTTATTGATATAAAATCGGCTCGTTAGACAGATTAGACATGGTGTTCCCCTTAAAAAAGTTTGACTGCAATGTTTAATAGACATTTTATCTCTTAGTGGGGCCTGTTGAGGTTTCCCTCTCCCAGTAGCACTTCGACCCATCAGGATCTTTTATAATCAGCTTGCAATAAAAAGCGCGATACACAGAGTCATTAGAATGTACATTAGAATGTCATTAGAATGTCATTACAATGTTCACCATTGTAAAGTCTGCCAAAATAGTTACGCTAACTGTGCAATCGATTTCTGTTAAACAGACGATTATGACTTCTATTGCTTGGCAATAATAACGTCTGTCCAATTAGGTAGCTTCTTGCATGCACTTGTAACAAGTCCTCAAGCTGTCCGGGGGCGAGGAATGATTATCCTATCTTAGTCCAGGAAATATATTACTTTTACAGAGGGTACATGATCTAATCCTAGTGGTTAATTATACATTAGTACAATTAGTAAAATAGTTGTTACGAACCATGTACTTGTTAAGAGATATATTGATTGATAATGATGAAAGCAATCCAAAGGATAAGATCACTTAACATAATAATAGAAAATATAAACATAAATAAATCAAAACTGGGATCGAGTAATTTGTTTTAATAAAATTTTATTTAATCGGATTCAACAAGAGTTTGAGAAAATGGAGTTACCATGTATCTACCAAACGCTACAGGAAAACGCATAAGAAAGTCACATGACATCACATTCTAGATTCTCCGAGGCGTTCATATTACCTGTGCCTCCTGCTGGCGTCCAGCTCCGGGAACTCGTCGGGGTTTGGCGGCTTCCTCGGCTGCGGCTGCGCGGCCGCCTGCCGCTTGTACGCCTCCTCATCTTCCCAGGTGCGAGTGTACTTGTTAGGGCCACGGCTATATGGAAGGAAGGTGGACTTTAGTGCATTAGAATAGAATATAATAAATAATATGTCTTAATATTTATTTATTTATATTTAAAAGCTGACTTTAAAAAGCATAAATTCTGTCAAATAAACTTTTTGATCTTTGTATGTGCCTAACATTTTGTTTGTATATAATAACAAAGTTACATTAAAAGTGGCTAATAGATTCTAAAAAAAATTAAGCTTGGAGTTTGTATGAGATATAGAAACGTATAAATATGCTTTAGTACATACAACATTACAATTCGTAGAACTATATACTCGCATAATTCGGATCAATACACCATAACCGTTTATCGTTTTGCATTTAAACTATACTTACATGTTATCCTTAACACTTTGCAAAGTTCAATAACAAAGAAATTATTGCAGATCTAAAAAGGCAACATTGGACATTAGATATTCAATACACAATTTTAAAAAAATATATAAGTGAAGAAAGAACTTTGTGCCCGTTTTTAAGCACATTGCGCTTACAGAGGAGTTTGAGATTTGGCATAGTTAAAGTTCATAATTAAGATGTAGCGCAGAAAGATTTACAATTTATGTAAATTTTGTGAATTGCGGTAGAATTTCGACCACTAGTTTCGATTTGAATTAAATTTAATAATCAATATACGAATCATAATAGGTATTGCTACGAATACGTCAAAAATTAAAACATAATTACATTTAGTCGAATTTCTCAATGTAACCTTTTCAGACTAACAGTTCTTCAAAGTTAAGTTAATCTGGGCATACAACTTTAACTTTCTGCAATGCAAAAGACGAAGCTTTTCTTGAGCAAGCTCTAAAAGCTACAAAATACACATTACATAACCAAAATAAATCAATCGATTGCATTGAAAAAAACATGTAAATAAACATGCAAATCTTTCCAATATGTAGTTTATTCATAGACAATCTCAGAAGCGGATGGCATGCAGAACATTTAGAACTAACCGCCAATGTCGGTACCTCCGGTTGGTAAAGCAAGAGGAAAACACAACACTATTTATTAAATTAGATACATCATTAATTATTAATTTAAAAAGTATAACTTTTTTAAACTATCGTGGTCAATAATATTAGAATAATCACACTAATATTATAAATGCGAAAGTTTGGGTGTATGTATGTATATTTGTTGCTTCTTCACGCTGCAACGGATGGATGGATTTGGATGGAATTCGGTATACAGATAGTTTATAACCTGGATAACCGCATAGGATAGTTTTTATCCCGATATTCCCACGGGAATTTTATCTATATTTGGTTTCACACAATTTACTACTTATGTCTTGGATTTGATGTTGGGAATAGAACCTATTTGGTAGTTTTATATACTTCTTTATTGAAATTTTGACAGACTTTTTCTTATTGATATTTGTTTTCCAATACAAAATGATTTGTTTGTTTTTTGTCATCTAAACTGTCAAATACGGGATTACTACCAGGTTTTTTGTCGAGTGTGAGTATCCGACATTTCGGTACAGTTGCATGCGCCATGATCACGGATGTACTGAAGTTATTGCGGGTGGGTGATTATGAGCAGACAAAACGATCTCCCCTTTTCCTTAGTCGTTTTCAAACAAAGTATCCAGACTAAAGTATCCTTATAACATAACATAACATGGAACATATAAAGTGGTTCTTTGAACCAGGCCTTGATACCGTTACCAAAATCCCACTATAAGTATCGGTAAGTAACGTTATTTCTATAAAGTTAAATTAGTAGCGGTAATGCAGGTAACGTTATCTATAAAAGTATCGTTATTTTTTTCGTTACCTAATGCGCTTGAGCAAACCCGCGTAGAGCGGTTACTTAATTTACCAATAAAATGCCACCCAGGTAACGATACCAAAAATAACGTTTGTTTTTTTTAACGGTATCTTCTTTTGACAAAGTATCGTTACCAAATTTTTAAAGTAATTCAAAAACCTTCTAAGAGAGAGAAATTTTTATGGGTGACTTTTTCGCCAGATTAACTTTATGCGTTATTTTCTATGTAATAAGAGTCAGGAACTGCCAAAATACTGTAAACACCCATTTCAGTCTATTTGACGTGTTAGAATTTACACAGTTTGTTGAAGTTCGACACTTTTTTTTTGAGAGTTGCTGATTGCCTCAGACGGCATTTACAGTTTCAATGGGCTTTTTTGAAGGCGGTGAGAAACTTAAAGGGTTCCTCAAGCTGTGTGAAACGAATCGCCTTCGGAGGTTATCTAGAGGGAACGGCATCACGCACTAGTGCGTGTCCCCGTGCCCTAATAGATTATCCGAAAGGTTCGGATCGGATCGGGAGATCGATACTGATGGCATTAACTTAGAGAGGCTAGGTCAGTTTGACTGATTTGCCGTGTTTTGCCTAGTCAAAACTAAATAATAAATAACGAACTAAATTTTGACTAAATTTGGAAGTTGTAGAGAAACTACGACATAGACCATTTAGATTAGTCTTTTTGGAATCCCGGCAATTTAGATAGACAGATAATACTTTTATAGCCACACAAGAAAAATTTACAATGAACATTGCATCTTAGAACAAATACAAAGTCATAATATGTCAATATTTTCTTAAGAAAGTGATCTGTTAAAGACAATCTTACGGCTAGACACTGTGTATAACTTTCAAGGATTGTTACCTTAAAGTTTAATCTAAAGGATAAGTTAATATAACATTTAACTAATGTGATAGTTACCCATATCTGCGGTTGCGGCGCGCGTGCGGCGGGGCGTCCTCGTTCCTAATGTCGTACCCATATATCGATACCAACTCGTCGCGGGATTTCGGTACCTGAACAAAAAATAAGTTTTATCATAGTGATACCAGGGACACTTTACGCCTAGTGTTCGACAACAGTTATCTTTCCCAAATAATTATTTAGAATTTCATTGAAATTTTATTTTTAGATGACAGCTAGGAGGAGGTCCACAGAGTCTATAGGCGAAAGTCTTCAGTGCGTCCTACCCGTCATGACATACGGAGCCGAAACGTGGACACTCACGGTAGGCCTGGTCCACAAAATTTAAAGTCGCTCAGCGAGCTATGGAAAGGGCTATGCTTAGAGTTTCTCCGAGGGATCGGATCCAGAACGAGGTGATCCGACAGAGAATCAAAGTCGTCGACATAGCCCACAGGATTAGCAAGCTGAAGTGGCAGTGGGCCGGCCATATTAGCCGCAGAACCGATAACCGATGGGGTAAACGAGTTCTTGAGTGGAGCCGCGTTTCGGCAAACGTAGTGTAGGACGCCCTCAGACTATACTTGACTATACTTGGGTGTTCTACTTGACTTAAGTAAAGCGTATGATCGAGTTCTACCGAATATATTGTTACAAAAATTATATAACGTAGGAATAAGAGGCACTGCCCATCAGTGGCTCGTCTCATACTTTAAAAACAGGAAACAATATGTTCAAGTACAATACATATGCCCTAAAAGCAAACAAATTAATCACTATAACTCTCAAGAAGTATTCGTTACCAAATCCATTCCACAAGGCAGCGTCATTGGATGCTTCCTTTTTCTTGTTTATATAAACAACTTGCCCAGAGTAATAGAAGAAAACAGTATTTTGTTTGCGGATGACATGTTGGTCATATTTCCTGTTTTAAATGAGCTAAACTTAAACGCAAAATTAGACAAAACAATAAACACATTAGCATCTTGGTTGCAAAAACACAATTTAGAAATAAATTTAAAAAAAAACAAAAATAATGGTTTTTAAACCGTACCAGAAAAAGCCGCTAAGTATACATTTCTCAATAAATAATAACAACATTGAATGTGTAGACAGTTTCTCGTTATTGGGTGTAAAAATGGATAGCAATCTCAATTGGAAAAGTCATGTGGAATGTGTGCTGAGTGTGTGCTGTTAAGGTTCACAAGAGTTTAACAGATGAAAAGTCTGTCTGTCTCGCTCTGCATGTATTGGACAAAAATTTGTTTTTCACCAAGTCCAATGGCGTCGCACAGCCGCCATGTTTGTTTTTTTAACGTCACCTATCTAACAACACTTGGGCAGCTAAGACAAATCTAACGATATCTCAATTATGTAAATCCGTTCAGCGGTTCTGGAGATGGAGTTGGAGATCTGGAGACAAGATACGCGCGAAAAACAATACCCTCCCTTTGCAGTCGGGTAAAAAGTGACAGCATCTGTTGTAGATGTTATGTTTATATATATAAATTTTCTGTACGTGTGTATGTCACTGAACTCCTTTTAAGCGGCTAGACCGCTTTGGATGAAATTTTCTGTTCAAGTGGATTCGAGATTTACAATTGGACCCGGTAGGTGGCGCTGCTATAGGGGTCCATCATGGGATACGGGTGTTCTTAAGCGGACGAATGATTTGTTTGTTTTGTTGTCATGGAAACTGTCAAAGCGGTACGAAGTCCGCCAGCTAGTCTATCATAAATATCATAAAGTTACTATCTAAGCTCTGCAGGTATAGTTTTACTCTGAAACCGTAATTGTCATTGTAAGCGTAACGGTAACGAAGAATTCGTTACAAAAGCGACCGTATCCCTTGGTGTTACCTGTTCATTCTCATTGTACTTGTCGTGGGACCATTTGTTGATGACGTCAGACTTGCGGGGCGCGCGGCGTCGCTCAGCGGGTGTCTCGCTGCCCTCCTTCTTTTCTGAAGCTGTCTCTGAGGTTGTGTTACTCGATTCTTCACCGCTGTTTGATAGGAAATGTACTGTTAACATGCTACTTATTAACACTTAAAGTAAATAACCTGTAACTGTCCCACTGCTGAGCAAAGGCCTCCATCATTAAAATCAAGTCATCAGCCATTTTTAACCGCCTCTGTGGGCTAGTGGTTAAGACCACCGGTTTAGACCCAGAGGTCCCGGGTTCAATTCCCAACGGGGGATACATGTTTATGTACTTGGTTTGGTTGGTGGCCTACCACCAGCCAGGCGGACAACAAGCCCTAGCTTGTTTGACCGCCTGGCTAGCTACCGCCATCTTATTTAAATATGTCACCATAACATCAATGTTTGTAGCATTGTCGTGTTCCGGCAGCTAGAGATAAGATAGCCAGTGGTGCCCCACTAGTGAGGATCCCGGGTGAAGTGCGCTTCCATCATTGGCCTTATCATCACTTAACATCAGGTGGGATCAAGGCAGTGCTTACCCATAAAATAAAAAAATTGGACACGCTTGCTTGATGTTGTCTCCTCTAGGACCCCTCTGAGGATATTCGATCACTAAGGCTTGAGGAATTTTTAGTTTATCATCATGAGACGCTGGGGCACGAGCCTTCCTTATGGATGGAGAGGGCAGAACGGGCCATAAACCACCACGCGGGCCCAGTGCAGATTAGTGGTTGTTAACAACTGCTAGTGTAGCTGGGACCAACGGCTTTACGTGCCTTCCGAACCAAGGAAGATCTCGAGATAATAAACTTTGGTCACCCATACGATTACCGGCCTTTGCGAGTTGCTTAACAGACCGGGCGCGTTAACCACTGCGCCATCGAGCTCCACCATTCGCCATTAATAATACTCGTAGTATTGCTACAAAGCGTGCTGATACACATCCTTGTATAAGACTTGATGATGCATCAAAACAAGTCAAACATATTCATTATTTCTTTTTAGAACAGACAACTTGTTAAGTAGCTAAAAAGTTTACATTTTATTTTGTTCAACAAATCTGGTGTTGTTGACTTGAAACTTGTACAGAACATGCCTAAAGGCTGGCAAGAGATGAATGAGAGTAGCCGCGGATCGTGCACTTGAAGAGGTCTATGTCCAGCAGTGGACTAGTATGATGCCGATGATGATGATGATGCCTAAAGATCAAATTGGTGTGTCAAGGGCTTGTACCCAGCAGTGATGATGCCTGAAGACATTGTATAAGCTAAATCATTTATAGTTTTTTTATAAATTTCATGAACTATTGCATAATAGTGTTTGCACACATGGTAAAACACATGAAATTGTACTAATTAAAGTCCTAATTATAAATTTATGATTACCAAAATTCCAGCTTAATAATTAATAATGGTCAAATGTGACAGGAAGCTACTCATTAAAGTTCTATTCAAGAAGAGGTGTAGTATAGTGCCAAAAGATTTTGAAACACCATACTTATAAGCACATATAACTACTACTAACATCAACCTTTTGCTACTAACCTCCTATATGTTAAACTAATAATACTGAATTTACATAATCCAAAACTTAATTTCTTAAGCACGTAATCACTGTTTACACATAAGACTTATTACTGTGCAAACAGTGCCAATGGCCAAACTGTTCAGTGGAGCGGCAAAAATTATCATAATAAAGCAGATTGGAAAGCGTACATTTTGGAACAACTGCGTAGGAAGGCTACACTAGTATATAGTTGCCAAATCATTATCATCATAACAACTGCTATGTTACTGTAAGATTGTACAGGGTGCAGACGTGCATTTATCTATGGGTGGCAATGATCCCTTCCCATCAGATGGCTTGCCTGCTCGTTTGCTATCTTTTAACATATAAAAAGAAACACTAGACATTTCAAAACTACTTCACTTTCACTCTTTGTATAGATCTTTGTCTAGCTTTAGTTTCGTCTCTTATAAATTATATTATCTGAATAATATCATGATCGACAATCTTCCTAGAGATTGTTGATTGAATTTTCTTAACATTTATACAGTACAACAAGGCTGTTTATTGAAACTACCTTTGGCTGCTTCTTTACCTACAGCTTCTTTATGGTCAAACAATGTAGACCTAATATGACCCTGTATGTTTATTAAGATATTTTTTTACTCACTATGCAAGTTTGTCAACATCTTAAATCATTCCCTGGGAGCTTTTAATCAAGAATGTTGAGCAAAGAACATGAGGGTCCCTATAAAGAACTTTGTTCAAAATGACTACATCCTCACATTACATTGTAGATTATAGGAAGTAATATTTGCTTTAAAATTTACCTAGCGGCAGTTCGATCGTCATGTTCATAGAAAGTGCCTCTCTTTGGGATATACTGAGGATTGCTCCTGTCCTCATCATCATCTACTCTCCTTTCAGTCTCCTGTAACACAATAACAATATGTGAGTTTGTAACTTTTTTAAATTAGTCAAGGGTAAAAAGAAACAGTAAAAACAGACAAATGGCTCTACTTAAGTATATAACATTTTTCTAAAACTTACAGGCATAATTTTTATGCTTTTTGTTTATATATCTTGAAATAACACAACTTTTACAAATCTACATGTTACCCTGATGTTTGAAGACTTCACAGTTTAAAGCAAGAAAGGATTAAATAAAATATAAATGTGCAAAAACAGACAGACAAACAGACAATTGATTTTACTCAATGTGTATAGTTAACTTTAATAGAATAATCAGATTCATAATAGCCTTTATAGCTTTTGTATAAAAAACAAAATAAACAAAAAATAAAGTTAGCTAGCAGCAGGACATAGAAAGTGGCTTTCTGAAAATTAATACAAACTCATGACTTTCTAATGCATAATTTTTGCCCAATGTATGAATAAACTATTTTAAACTGTTATAAAAAAAAAATGCTTTTTAACTTTCTTTAACAAAGTTTTTATTTGGCATTCCTTCATTGATCTTAGATTAGTGTGGTATCCATCAGGAGTTTTTATATGAAATAGAAACTTTTAGAAACCACTATTATTTGCTAATAACCAAGGCATCCTAATGAAACATGTAATGGAGTGCAAAACAATTAATGTAATTTGATTAGATTGCAGGTAGGCAAGTACTCTGCTTAGTACAAACAGTCAGAATAAAGATAAAGTATGAAGGTAAACACACAAACCTGGCTTTCAGGGTCCCTGTCTGATCGCTCGGAGTCACTGCCCTGGGAGTCGTAGTCAGATTCCGGCTGACCGACATCCTGCAAACATTCCCCAACTTTCAACAATTGCATTTTGCACCTTTTTATGTTTACGTGGCGCTAACCAAGAAGTTTGGCGGTCCAAACACATTAGCGGCGATTTGGTGAGTGGTGCCCAATTCTTGACCTCAATATTACGAAAAGAAATGGGCATTCCGTCACGCGAGACAGGAGAAAGTGGCCACGGAAGTACCACTTTGAGCGCCAAAACGAAAGTCATTATTTTTAGACAATTGTTGCTAGTAGGTACTACAACAAACTCACATTTCCAGAGTTAATGTGCTCGATATCCTGGGATGCATCGGAGTATTCGCCGGAATCGTCATGCTCTCGTCTTGCAACGGACGTCATCTCGGCGTCCTCGCGGGTCACTCTTAGAACTTCCAGATTGGCAACTTTGGTTCACAATAAATTATGCAAAGTATGCTGAACGCTCGTTACAGTTAATTCTGCTAAGAAACAGGAATATCGTCGTACAATTACAAACTACGGAAAATAAGAACGTCAAAACAAGGGAATCCGCGGCCATAAAAAAAGTCCGTTTCGTTTCACGCTGTGGTTTCACGAAAGAGGAAAAGTAAGTCTGTTTTCATAGTTACCTACCTACTCTATTTTAAGCAAATAACTGAGTTAATGTGTAATAAGTATTCCTGCAATTTTCACTGTGTAAAATATGTTTATTGGACAAAGAACAATCGATGATCTAATCTAAAATTTTATTTTTAATTAAATCCAGCAAATCGAAGCATGACCTACTCAAAATATAAAACAAATAAATGGTGGTCACACTGTCTCATAATGAGAACCTTCTTAGAAGGCCAATCTAGATCGCGATCTAATTAATATTTTGGGTTTTACACTTCAATCGCCAGCACGCGAAATTATTGCTATCACGCTCGCGTGTAGAATAACACTTGTGCGAGCAATGATATTATTATGTGCGAATTCATTTTATCTATTTTTATGTCTTTCCAATTTGTAAATCAGCCTATGCCTTATTACTATATTTAAATATCGACCAATCTGCTGATATTGACGTGACAACGTCTTAAATTAGGTTGCGGCTGGGAGTCACTTATGAAAAAGTGTAACGCTCGGTAACGTAACGATGAGTCACCGAACGAGAGAGAGGCCCGCCGAATGCCTTGCGTCTCTCTCCCACTCAACTATGATCGGTCTGCCGCGCGAGTGAGAGGCACGCGTCCCTTCCACTCGGGCATGGTTAGCCCGCCTAAGAGCGAGAGAGACAGACATAAAAAGTGAAAGGTAAATACGTATGTATGTGTAAAGGTAAAAATAAAATTTTGTTAATATGAAATTCAGTGCGAGATTCTTTGTATAAATTAATGTTTTAAATATAATTCTTTGTATAAATAAATGTTTTAATTTGTTACTATTATTTCATCCTTCTTCCTACTATACGAATGAATATTCACATTAAAATTATTTTACCACTCAAAGTCGTTGTCACGTAAAACTTTCGCCCGTATATCGACTTTACAGGCAACCAATTTTTTTTCATATAAAAAGTTTGTCTGTCTGTCTATCTGCTATTTCTAAACGTTTAAAAAGTAGTGAAAGACATTAATTTGTATCGAAATAAACACAAATTAGTTGCAGTTGCAGAGTTATAATGACTTACTATTTTTTTCTCATAAAATAACTGCTAAAACTTGGTTTGTTTGTAATAAATATCATTTAGGTTAAAAGTATGGAGATAATATAATATTCTTAGCAAAGTATTCAAATCAATATAAATATAATCATTTAAGAAAACTTTCAATTCGTTACTTTTTTTGAACTATTTAAAAAAACCCTTCAAAGTTTCAGAAACTTTTTTAGAATTTTAATTTTAATTGTAATCTAAATAGCACTCTCATTGTTTAGACAACTCTTTCAAGTCAACTTTTCATTTTTTAAACCCATCAAGCAGTTTTGACTATTTAAGACCAAAAAAAGTTTATATAACGAGACAATTAAAATATAAAACGAACGTTTTATGTTATAAAGAATTAATAGATTCTACTTGGGATAGAGATAAATGGAGAAGGCTACATTGACTACAGGCGTGTCTCTTAAGTTGAAGAAGAAGACGAAGAAGAACCAATGTTAGGTACAAAAAGCACCTTAGAAATTAACATTGAACATGCTTTTAAAAAGAAGTACTCTTACTAAGAGTCTTACTGAGACTTGAAAGTATAACCAGCTTTCCTGCACAAACAGGTAAAATGATTAAATTACTTTTTTTATTATTCTTACATCTACTATTTTGGCCGTTGATAGGCGGGCTTGGTTTTGAATGGCTTGAAGACAAATCAAGGCTTATGCGTTGGCTGTATGGGCTTGATCTCATTCACTTTTTCTCAATGAAGACCTTAACAAAAACTAAAAAAGTCAGCGAAAGTAATGGAGTAAGCAAAGATTAGATTTTATAATTCGCTAACCTAAAAGTGACCCGGTTGCCATAAACAAAAGTTGAAGTTGAATATATTGGGTGGGTGGAGAACTGGAGAGTCTGTTTATTGTTCTGTGGTGGGGTGGAGGGAGTGGATTTGGATTGGAGTTGGAGTACAGACAGAAACGATAAACGATTCAGATTTCAGATGTTTGTCTTTTCATGCAAAAGAATTTATCTTTTTATTGATTCTACTTGTTGACTCGTTGGTGAAAAATAAGTTTGACTAATTATGGAAAGGTAATTAAAGAGGTATTTTTACACTAATAATGTAGTTACAGTTATGACGAGATCGGAAAGAACTAAAAGTTTTTGTGATTAATTAGTTCCAGCTCGTTAAATCCAGAAGAGGTGAAGACTGTCCAGCTTTTAGCAAAAGGCGTATTAGAGCTGTATGAACCGCCGCTTACAACGATTAACACTCATTTGAAAGAGTTAACGTAAGTTAACTAGCGAAACAATTCTTTTTATTAAAACTTAGATTAAAACAAAAAGGGAAGATACGGCATCTGCAGCGTCTCGTGAGTGCGCCGCTAAAATTAGGCCTAAAGGCACAATTTCACTTCAGTCGCAATTTGCCGAGCGAACAGGCTACATCATGCTACATTGCTCTTGAATACAATTCAGTCGTTTGTGAGAGAAAAAGCATCTACGTAAAGATTAGCGTCGGAATCAGTCGTACTTGTCAACAGCGAAGCGACCGAGACGTCAACGCGCTACTCGCTGACTCCCTCGCGCTGACGTTGAAACTTACCACTCTCGCTCGCTCGATTTACTTTATAGGTGTGCGTGTGTGAGTCTTTGCATATGTAGTTGAGTAGGACTATATTTGATTGACTACAAGTAAGAGCATGCTGTATCTTCCCTTTTTGTTTTAATCTAAGTATTAAAATCATTAAGATATAAAAACTACAGCCGACACCACAAACAAAATCATTGGCCGGCAGCGGAGGACACTGCAGGGTGCGCGGCGGGCGAGTGCAAGATTGAGAGACGGTGAGAGACTTTGTAGTCCGATGTCCCTCAACTCGTGTGGCAGAAATTTTGTTTGTAGTGTCTCCTCTATACATTATTATTTATTATTATTTCTCGTGGGGACGTCCGTCGCCAGCCGAACGGACCCGCCCGCGTTGTCTACAGGCCACTTCATCCTTTTCCCCGTGCTAACCTTGGGTTTATCCAGCTAACATGGCACCCCATCGAATCTTTTAGTCTGGTGAATCTTGCTATCTGCTCCACCTTCAGATCCTTCAAGTCCTCTATGTCTGAATCCGACCCCCGGAGCTCCCATCTTATCAGTCTCCTCTATACATAGTAATACCTCAGTGATTTAACTGTATTCTGTAGTAGTTACTTTTATCTACTTATAGATCTTTACACTGAAAATAACGATGACTCAAGTGCTATTTAGAGTATCGATTAAACTTATCTATTTTACATACACAATCCCATTCTATGGTCATAAAAATAATTTTAAAAATATTCTTTAATTTTCATATCTGTACCGACACAGTAAATTATAATGATAATGATTTATTTAACATTATGTGTTTTCATAGTGAAAAACAAGATGCAGTTCATAATATGCTGACGTCAGAAAGGCGTAAACTTGAAGACATACAAAATGATGCAACGCTGGATGCTTTGGTAATTAGTTTATTACTTTTCTATATTTCAATTAAAACTATGGACTAGTTAAAGGTTCAAATCCTGCTCATGGCATTTTTTCAACATTTGTGTTTTTGTAATTTGTTTCACAACAAAATTTGCGTTTAAATTATATAAACAAAACAAAAACATTTTATAAATAGCTTGCCTGCTTCTTAACTGATCTTTAGTATTTGTAAAAATATTATGATCAGGTGTTGAATGACGGTAGCTGTTGACATTGAATGGGTGCCTTTGGCTTTCAAAGTAAATAGTGTTGATTAATTTCGGCGGGCTACTTAGAACCACGATAGCTCAATTGGAAAAGCACCTGACCCGGTATGTCAGAAGGGTGCAGGTTCAAATCCTGCTTGTGGAAATTTTTGTAACATTTGTGTTTTTGTAATTATTTCATATATCATAAATACATTAGCTTTAATGACTATCGCTTTTGTTTTTTAGCTTGCCGACATTGCTACCAATAGAGAAAAACTTGTATCAATGTCTACCACTATGATAAGCTTACACAAGAGAGTGCAGTCATTGCAAGTAAGTAAGAACAGATTCAATGCAGAATGAAGGGCAGGAGATCCCATGGTCAGATAGATCATCATCATCATATCACCAGCTCATTGTATGTCCGCTGGGCACGAGCCTTCCCTATAGATGTAAATACCAGAGGGAGAGAATGGGCCATAGACCACCACCCACGCGGGCCCAGTGCGGGGCGATGGTTGTTAACAGCCGGGACCAACGGCTTTACGTGCCTTTCGAAGCACTGGGGAGCTAGAGATGATACATTTTTGGTCATCCATCCGATAACCGACCTATGCGAAAGTTGCTTAACCTCAGCAATCGCAGACCGTTGCGTTAACGTCGTCGTCCAGCATCGTTATTCAGCTTCTCAGATGGTTAAATAGATGTTTGGGTTGAATGCGTAAAATCTGTCATTTCTTCAGTAGATATTCAATGTTCATAGGATAAAGGATTTAAAGTTTTTGAGGGAGTTTGGCGCTTTGTGGTGGTCTGGTGTGCAGGCGTATTTACATTGTACTCAATATAAAAATATAATGAAGCTGAAGAGTTAGCTTTTTGTTTGAAACCACTAATCTCTAGAATTAGCATAAAAAAGTCAGAAAAACGCTCAGCGCTTACGAAGTACTAGCGCATTCGCGCGACGCGATGTGATGCGGTGGGTTGGGAAACGGCTAGCTAGTCTATATCTATACTAATATTATAAAATTTTCCTTTTTTTTTTCAAGTGCCAATTGCTGCACTGAAGCTAAATTAATTATTTATAAAATTTATCACCCGACCCAGCCAGGAATCGAACCTGGGTCTTCCGCAATCCAGGCGGCTGCACTGACCGCTATGCTACCGGGAAGGCTGACGTAAGCGCTGAATTTGTCACTGCTTTTTAATTTTTGAGTGCTAATAGCCACACACGGCACAGTGCCATCTATCCAACGGTCATTGCAACCGACGGCGACGTTGTGGTACGTGTGAAACAAGCCTAAGTGCTGCATTGACTGAAGAGTTAATAACACGAATCTGTAATATTGTTTGATGTTTTTCAGTCGCGAGCAGCCAACATAGAGAAAGCCGCCAAGAACAGAGTTGCCAGCCTAAGCAGAGCCTCTACTAGTTAATAAACATATATTTATCTATGTATTGTATCTATAGAATGAAGCTTACGCGCGCGGATTCGCCTGCGTTCAAACCGGTTGGTCACAGGGTCTTCTTATGTTGTTTCTTCTCGATCAGCACAGAGTGAACGAGAGTGCGGACACAGTGCCGTGACCTTGAATCGACGTACCAAGCTGTAGTACCTACTGGCTAGGGTTGAGCCACACATAGTTAATTTATTATTGTGTTAATTTGGGTGTCTTTTTTATTATAAATGAAACACAATTTAGGCTTACACTATAATAATACTTACATCATTATAATGTACCATCGTAATCAAATATTAATTTACAAATCGGACACAGCAAAATATTTACGCCTCCCTCGGCCAGTTTTGAAAGCTGCGTTATTAAATTTAATAACGTAATTTACCCGCATGCGAATGTATAATTTTTTCAAATATATTATGGTCGACAACACACACAGTTGAGACATGCCTATACACAACAGGTTTTATTCAGACATTTTCGATAGGCACCACTTTCGCGTGCTTTTTTCTGTGTGCCAATGTAGGTGAACTACGAGCTTGTGTGCGCGCGTTTCGGAGCGCTTGTATGAAGTAGCCGCACTCTCGTTCACTCTGGTCAGCATGTAAATAAGTCGAGCGCATTACTGCACTAAATTGCCATGGCAAAATTCGATCGAGCAAGTGGAGAAACACCTTTTATGTAGTGTTGCGGAACTATCGATACTTTACTATCGACCTGGAAAGGAACTTACGCTATCTATAGTTTTATCGATAGTATATAATAAATAAAATACTAATATAGTAATTTAAAAAAAATTTAATATCTATTTAGAGCAATATATTAAGTGAGTATAGTATTAAGTGTTGAATGTTGTATACCTATTATAAGACGTGTATTAGTCTTAATTTAAAATGTAAAACTGCTGTCAAATGTTAGGTACTAAGTTATGAGTTCTTTATTGTTGTAACACCTTTTGTATCATTTGGAGACAAATAAAGAAATTGAAATTATAATTGAACTACAGTAGTATCGATACTATCGATTGTATGGCACAACATACTGACGTTAGTATCTACTATATTTATGTCACGATAGTATGGATGTACTGTATATTCGCTCGCAATACCTTTAAGAGTACGCGTGTTTTGTAAAGGTAACAGCAAAATATTTATGACATAATTCTTACCTTTTTTATACAATTTGAAAGCGTTGGCCTTTATCTCTCCTGATGATAAGTGATGATAAGTCACAAGCTAGAAGCGCACTTCACCTGGAATCCTCACTACCAGAGGAAGTTGCTATCTTATGTTAAGCAGTCGGAACACAACAATGTTACAAACAATAGTTATTATTTTGACAGACTTTATAAGGATACTGATAAAAAATGTGGATTTTTGATCTGGATATTTTTTAATAAGGTTTCACCAGTTTTCGACAGGAACCAGTGATCGTGATCGACATTTTTTTCTTTTGATCATTATGAACTCTTACTAACCCGTAGGTCAGTAACTGGTTTTAGTCTTTAGCAACAACTAGCTTTTGCTCGCGGCTTAGCTCACGTGGGCTACACAACTTGTTATTTTTAAAAAGCCAAAGTTAATAATGTAAGTATCTGTAGGAATAATCGTGAAACACTTCATAATTTTAACATGCCCAAATGCCGAAATTCAAGGATTTAACTTTTTAAAATGACAGATTTCGATACTACAATCTTTCCTCCCCTATTTCATTCCTCTAGGGGAGGTTTTTCGAAAAATGCTAAAACACGTCATTTTTATTTCCTCAAAAAACCCTTTTTTCCTTTTATACTCCTTTAAAGGAAAATAAACAAAATTCCTGAGACATGTCATTCTTTATTTCTTTCCAAAAAGCCAAATACCAATTTTCATGTATTTTACTTCAAAGCTGATGGACTTTCATACAAACTTTCATCCCCTATTTGACCCCTTTAGGGTATGATTTCCGTAAAATCCTTTCTTAGTTGCTGGTTACATTACTCAATTAACCTACAGTCCACATTTCATCTAATTAGCTTCAGTGGTTTCGGCTCGGCGATGATGTATCAGTCAGGACAAGCCATTTTAAGTATATAGATTGAATATAGGCCACCTGCTTTGGTAGCCGTCATCCCGTAAAATTTCAATAAAAATCTATGACATTTTTTGGCGTCGAAAACTGTGTCGAAGAATGGGCTTAAATGTCGAACACTGGTTCCACCACGATATGTAGTTAAATTTTTATGCATTTTTTATTACTTATTATGTACAAGATTGTTATATGATACGTTAGGAGCGAGTGAGCGGTCCTCGTGTGAACGAATGAGTGAATGGCTAAGCGTGGTTTAATATTCCGCGTTCCGGCCGGCGTTCCATTTTTTTGCGTCAAAGTTTCGATGATTTGTGTACTCGCAGATTTTTTATGCTTTTCGCTGGGATACCTAAAAATAATGTCTGAAGTTAAATTAAATAAATAAATTAAATAAAAATAAAAAAACAAATAGATAAATTACTGATATGATTGTTAGAAAAATGTATTGATGTCTAACGCCCCTGTCGGGAAAATCTTACAATAGGGACGGGACATAAGCAAAGATACAAAAATCCACATAAATTAAAATATTTCTGTTTATACTGACTAATCCTTACTAACATCCTAATATTATAAATGCGAAAGTAACTCTGTCTCTCTGTGTGTTACGCAAACACGCCTAAAATACTGAACCGATTTAAATGAAATTTGGTGACAGAGGTAGTCTAGAGCCAGAGAAAGGACATAAGCTACTTTTTAATGCGAAAAAAGGGCTGTAAGGGGTTGAAATAGAGGATGAAAGTTTGTATAGAAACTACGTCATTTTTGAAGCTATAAGCTTGAAACTTATTTTTTAGGCTTTTGATTAGATATAAATAAATGCTACAAAATAATTAGCCTAAAATTAAAAATGCTGCTGAATGTCACTATTCCACGCGAACGAAGTTGCGGGCACAGCTAGTTTATTATAAAAGAAATGAAGCAACTGTTACAGTAGAAAAAAAATTGTTTATTGTATTTAATTTCTTTGAAAATAAGTATAAAAATGTCAGTGACTGAATTGATGATTCCCATCCCTAGCTTGCATGTTTAGAAACGAAAGTTGTTAGTACACCCCGCGCCACGGTTAGATAAAGACTACCGCTTCTGACGTCATAAACGAGTGCCGCCTTCTGGAATTTTCCTTGGTGTTTTGCTTAAACGTGTAGCTATTATGTTCGTGTTATCAATAAATGGACTTTTTGTTTCATTGGGTTACCAAAATGTCTAAATGTGTAGAAATTAAATTACAAAGTAACTCTTTCTATCTGTCTCTGTTACCTCGTCAAGCTTAAACAGCTGAAGCTAGTGATGAAAGATACTCGAGTCCTTAAGTCTTTTAAAATAAGACGCCTCTTTTTACACGACATGACTCTAAAATTAAGACTGTGGCTGTTAGTCTTAATTAATATGAAAGCCTTAAAAGACTGAATCTCTTTCATTACTAGCTGAAGCTATTTAGATGAAATTTTAAGCGTGCCCGTGCGTAGTTGGGACGGTTATATCAAAGTCGGTGATTATTGTTTATCGTTCTACCATTAAACATCCCTATTTGTTGTAGGTATTTATTTATAGATTTACATGCCTGGCGCTGAGGGCACGACAACTGATATAAAGTCGGTTAAAGGGTTATTATCTGCATACCTTCAAGCATTTTTATAGTTTGTAAGAATAGTACCTACCTACCTGTTTTAAAACAATTTTCTAAATTTTCATTACATACAGAGTTTTTGTTAATATTAAAACAATATATTTTTGTTCAGAATAGTCAACTATTTATTGTGTAAAGAACCTAATATAATAAAACAAACAAATTTTTTTTTATATTTATTTAATATTATCATAGATACATTTTTGTAAGTACTAAATGAACAAGTTATAAGTACTTTGTCCTTAGTAAGTCTTAATACTATGGTACTTTTATGTTGTATACAAAGTCAAAGAAAACACAATACAAAAATCTAACGTCTTATGTACTGTTTCTTAAGTCTAATTATTTTTAAGAGTGCTATTAAGGCTAAAAACGATTTCATGATTGATTTCATTCGAGTTATTTTTATTAATAATCTTCAACAATATAAGATTAATTATAACAATAACATGCATCATTGTAATTTTTAACACTAATATAATAATAATAATAATGCTTTAGCAAATATGTCAAATAACAAAAAAGGACAAATCCCAATCACGGTATTTCAATGTAAATGTTTGCATTAATCTTTGACTTTAAAAACACGCTTATTTGGTAAAATATACTTAGTAACCGCCTATTGACTATATCCTAAATATTAATGTGCATTCCTTTAAGTATGACTGTCAAAACTTTATGTATAAAAAATATACTTTTTATCCATTAAGCAAACTTAGTTTTAATGTACCTACCTAATTTATTAATGAGATATTTAAATAACATAGGTATAATGCGACAAGGATTTTAATGAATGTGGCCAAAATCGGAACTAGTGCCGCCATCTTATGATGACGTCACATTTTGCTGTTTTACTCGTTTGCCCACTTCATTGCTGAAAGCCAAGGAGATCGTCGAAATATCATTCATCATATTCATCATCTATCAATTGCACTTCCAATACAATACACAATAACTCAAAATAGATTGATATTTGAGATTTTATAGTATTGTAATAGCAGTACTTTTTTATCTTGAATTTCAGCTTTTGATTTACAAAAGTATTGAATTGGTAATGCGAAATATAGGTAGATTTATATATCTTACAATGTACCTATCGACCGAAGAACTTGTAGCTAAGTCTTGAAAAATCTCTTATGCACAAAAAATGTCGTCCAATTTCAAAAATATCCTTGTCAGATTATTCACAGTTCGCGCCAAACACTTTTCGCTTTGAATGTATCCTTCGTCACTGTCTGATTTCATACATATGACAGTGACAAATATAACAAAATCGTTTCTCTTGCAAACTTATTTAGAATAAAGTGGCTTGACAGATACGAGTCGTAATAGACCAAAATAGGTGTTAAATATATCACAATTATGTATGTTTTCCTCACTCCCTAACTGTAAATCTGACCTTTTCTTTTCTATTTGGAGTTAGGCGCGAACTATAAATACTTAAACTCTAAATTCTGTTTATTGTTTCCTAAGACTAGTTTTATCTTTTTTTATATAGATTTAAGTATAATTAATATTCAGTGATTTACTAGTACTATTTTGCTTATAAACTGATAATGAATAAGTAACTGGTTATTTAATAGAATCAGTCAGAAAAAATATTTGCAAGTATTAAAAACATGATAATTTTACTTGAATTCTTACATCATTGATTTTGTTATTTTTGCATTGGAATGATAAATAACATTAATAAATTGGATAAAAATTAAATAAACAAATACAAATACTTATAATAAGTTTATAAGCAAATAATACTTAGCAATTAATACGTGCTACATTTTAAAATGGCAGTTAAAAATTCACAAAACAGATTAAAATACTGTACAAATATAAATAAATGTAACAATAATAAAAGCGTTTTACAACAAATCGTATTCACTAGGGTAATGGCCCCAGTGTTGGGCAAGAACCAACCAAAGACGCTTTTTCTTTTAATAATTATTTAACAAATAAAATGTTTTTGTTTTGATTAATTATATAATTTTAACGCAAAGTTCCGAAACAAATTAAACAAACAAATGTTGAAAAAAGCTCAATTGGAAGAGCACCTGACCGGTATGTCAGAAGGGTGCAGGTTCAAATCCTGCTCGTGGAAATTTTTTCAACATTTGTGTTTTTGTAATTTATTTAAACTAATTTTTGATTTCAGTAGTAAAAATTTATCAAGTAACATTTCAATGAAGTTCTTTGTTATTTTAGACGACGTAAACTGGTGTCGAAGTCTCGGTTACTATGCCGAACACTAGTGCCACTGGAGTTATTTTATATTTTCAACTGTCACTCGATTATTTGAGTGACATACAAACAGTTACTTTGTACGTGGAGATATATAGTGTAACATTATCTTTCACTATACCTAATTCGTGGGAGATCGCATCTAACTACTAAGTAGCAACAACGTTCGAGAATCTTCTATTAACACAGGCTTTCCACCAATGTAGTTCATGCAATCCCATGCTGGTCTGGGACGTGAAAATAATGTATCGGCTACTTAACTTCCCGTGCATGTCGTAAGAGCCGACTAAGGGACAAGAGGTCCTATCTACTCGCACATCAGGCGATCGGCTAGCAACCCATCACTGATATTATCTATTTCACCTGGGAGCCCTAATTTGTATATGCTTAATGTAGCGTCCGGTCACTATTAGCGAGTATACTCAAAATTTGGTGATTTCGAAGCTCTACCAAGGGGTAGAGGAGGGGGGGAGGAGGGGGTTTTAGAGGATGTGAGAGTATGTATGTATGTATGTAGTTCAAGCAATACCTAATCGATATTATATAGATGTCGAAATAGGTATGTTTTTTTGTAAAGATATGACATTGGCTGCTAAAGGTCTTTACAGCGTATTCTGATGGGCGGCAAGAAACTTATAGAGTTCCTCAAGCTGTGTGATCGAAACATCCTCAGAGGGTTTCAACAGGGGATGCTATCAAGAAAACGTGTTTGCGTCCCCTACTAGATTCTTCGAGGCGTTCGGATTGGAACGAAATAGGTGAGTTGTAATACTGGCCGAAATGCTGTTTGCATGCAATATTGAGTGCTTACTCCTAGTGCCAACTTTATTTCCCTTTTTTTTTTCTTTCCTTTTCTCAACCCACTATTCGTTATTCTTTCGTTTTAATACAAATTGATAGTGATAGCCGCACGGGTTGTATGCGACAAATCGTGGTTTAATCTCCCACTAGCTCTTGTGCTGTCGTGAACCCATACCTCATTCAAGCGTTTAGCTTTCTGTATAGTTAACAGGACTTTTATGATGATAAAGTTTTACAATTTTGTATGGGATCGAAGCAGTGTTTGTCATCTAGTGAATTTTTATTGCAGTGTTCGCGTGAACTTAAGAAAGCAGTATTTGAAGTCCTTTTGTATTCAATTAACTACAATTCGTATTTGAACGAAGCAACAACGCCATCTAGTGACATTCTTGTGAAACTAACTTCTAACTAGGTAGCGCTGCTACTCTGTACTGTTAGTGTTAAGAAAGCATTATCCGAAGTCCTTATTTACAATTTTTAATAGGGTCGAAGCAGCGCCATCTATTTCAATCTTGTGAAACTAACTCGTTAATAATGGTGCTATATCTAGTGATAGACACTTGTCACTAGGTGTTGTTGCTACTCATTGCACTGTCCGTGTATAGAAAGGGGTGATAAGTACCTCTTGCTGTTATTTCTTCCTGTAGGATTTCTCCAAGTTTACACGAACACTGCAAAGAAAGCAGGGGCGCCTATAACAAGTTAATTTCAAAAGATAGTCTATAGAAGGCGTTGTCTCAATGTAAAACTAATTATAATAACTTTGAGGTATGGGATCGCATAAGTGCTATTTGGTGACGGTCTTGTGAATCTAACTTGTTATAGATGACGTTGCTACTCATTGAAGTATACGCGTGTACTTAAAAATCACTATCCGAATACTTTGAAACAGCGCCATCTATGAGAATCGTGTGAAACTAACTCGTTAATAGATTTTGTTAAAGAAACTTGTCACTAGGTGACGCTGCTACTCATTGTACTGTTCCGGTATAGAAAACACTATCCAAAGTCCTTAGTGATGTTGAGGAGAACGATCCCGCGGCGCGTGTGTATCACCTTCGTGCGCACACACAGCGGGGAGATGAGTACCTCCCGCTGTTATTTTTTCCTGTAGGATTCCGTGACGTCACTCAGGACGGTGATCACGAAGGACTCGATGTCGACCTCGTTGTCGCCTCGAGCTATCTTGAAGTAGCCGTTCTCACCCCACCAGCTGCCCCAGCTGTTGGCTACCAACTGTAAGAGATTGTTTTGTTAAAAAAAGGTAAAGGCCGGTCGTCAGATGGATGTCCAAAAATGTATCAGCTTATTAAGCTACTCCGGGCTTCGGAAGCCGCAGAAGCAGTCGTTAACAACCACCAATCCGCACTGGGCCCGCGTGGTGGTTTAAGGGGCGTTTTACCTATCCATTCTGGGCTTTATACAGATACCAAATTCCCACTATAAGTATCGTTAAGTTACGTTATTTACATATAGATAAATTGGTGGCGGTAATGCAGGTAACGTTTTCTAGAAAAGTGTAGTTACTTTTTTTGTTACCTAATGCGCTATAGCCAATCCGCGTAGAGCAATTAGTTATTTTACTAGTAAAAATGCCACCATGACGAGGCCAAGCATAACGTTAATACTTTTGCTTCTAACGGTATCTTCGTTTTGACAGAAGTATCGTTACTTAATTTTTAACGGTATTCCAAGCCCTTTCATAGGGAAGGCTCGTGCAGCAGTGGGGACAAAAGAATGAGTGAATAAAAGAATTTTAACCGACTCTGTGGTCTAGTGGTTAAGACCACCGGGTCTTAAATTAGTTGTCGGTTGCTTTGGTCCCGGGTTCGATTCCCAGCGGGCGGAACATGTTTGCGTACTCGGTTTGGTTGGTGGTAGGGCTTGTTAATTGTCCGCCTGACTAGCTACCACTATCTTAAATAGGTCGCCATAACATAATAATTGTTTGTAGCATTGCTGTGTACTAGCAGCTCGAGATAAGATAGCCAGTGCCTTGGTTGAGGATTTGGGGTGAAGTGCGCTTTCACTTAACTTCAGGTGACATGAAGGCCAAGTGCTTACCCGTAAGATATAAATACAAATTTAAAAAGATGAGCTGGTCATGATTATTCACATACCCAGTACTTCTCGCCGGCCTCCTCGCCCCACCCGAGGATCCTGACGCTGTGCAGCCCCTGCAGCTGGCTGTTGCCGTACCTGGAGCGGCGGTACACGCCGTCGCGGTAGTGGAAAAAGTCCTGGTACACCGTCATGATGGCTGGAAGGCGAACCAACGAACAATATAATATTACAAATTTTCTAGACACGCTTTAATAGTCATTAATGTTTCTCAGTTAACAACGGGGAGTGTAACCAATTGATTAACATAATAAAAATATAGTATACCTATAAACTTAGACAGTTAAGTTCATAGAGACTGTGCAGTGCACAGACCAATATAGGTCTGTGGTGCGGTGCTATGGATTGGTCATTAAACGCTTTTTTTCACTTCACCGGGGCGGCGAAAAACATAACGGGTTCCTCAAGCCGTGTGCACCCTTCTGACATACTGGGTCAGCTATCGTGGTTCTAACCAGCCCGCCGAAATTATTCATCACTATTTACTTTTGAACCACGATAGCTCAAATGCGAGAGAGCACCTGACCCGGTATGTCAGAAAGGTGCAGGTTCAAATCCTGCTCGTGGAAAATTTTTTCAACTTTTGTGTTTTTGTAACTTTATGTTTAAAAATAATAACAATGAAGGAAAAATTTATAACATCAAAAAGCTTTTATCCATAAGTAACTCACCATGAACAGGTCCCGACTGCATTATATCATACATGATGTCCAGTTCCTTCTGCAGGCGGCTGGGCGGGCCCACCTTGTACCGGGAGGTGCGCTGCGGTACAGACGCGGGAGGCGCACACCCGCTCTCGACCAGGTTGCTGTAGCTACGCAGCTTGCAAGGTATCGTCTCCGCTACGTATGGGTAGCATTCTTCGTCTACCAAGCTGTTGGGGGTTGGAGTTACAAATCAGTAAACGAAAATGAGGAGCTCGATGGCGCATTGGTTAACGCGCCCGGTCTGCGAGTGCTGAGGTTAAGCAACTTTTGCAAAGGCCGGTCATCGGATGGGTGACCAAAAATGTATTATCTCGTGCTCCTCTGTGCTTTGAAGGCACGTAAAGCGACTGACGCACTGCATGCTCCTTGCAGAACAGTAGACTTTATTTCTAAGAACTGCGTTCTAGTTCTGTAGTACAAGTTCTAGGACTAGCCTCGTTCATGCGGCCTCCATCTTAGCGCCTCGGACCTTTATATTGCAAGACCAAGACAGCAGACCAGAGTTTGCCAGAGAGCTGAGCACCAAGTTCAAGTCCTCACCCATGGTTCTCGGAGCAATTCCAGATCTTCGCTTGGCTTTGGAAACTTGGCTCTTGGGCTAAGCATTTCAATCTAAAAGGCCTTACTTACTTACTCTAAAAATAAACCAAGTTCTATAGCTAGACGGCTTAACTGAGTCCTCACCTGTGGTAGGTACGCGGGGCGGGAGGTACGTAGGGCCTCTGCCACGAGTACGAGCGTATTGCGACGCGGCGAACGGCTTTCTAGTTCATTGCGCGTTATACTACGGCAGTCATAGTCAACAGTGATAGAAAAAACGCAATGAACTAGAAATCGTCCGCCGCGTCGCAAGTCGCTCGCATCAGAGACCCTACGTACCTCCCGCCCCGCGTACCTACCGCAGGCGAGGACTCAGTGCGGTCTAGCTATAGTCAATGTAGTCTCTATCGCAGCCGTGCTGGATATTTCTATTGCAAAACAGCAAACTCTGAAGCCAAGCACTGAGTTCTACTTCTTTAGTTCAAATTCTAGTCCTCACCCTTGGGTCTTGGCGAAGTTCCAGGTCACGCGTCGATGTGGCCTCCGTCGCAGCCGCGCTGCATAATCTTGTTGCAGGACAACAGACTTTGGAGCTAAGCACTACTTAGTGCTATAACTTTCTAGTCCTCACCTATGGTTCTAGGATCAGTTTCAGACAGATCTTTATATTACAGAAAATCTGTTTACTATGCTAAGCACTCTATGTGGCTTCTGTCGCAGTCGCGCTGGATCTTTATATTGCATGACAGCAAGACTCTAGAAGTCTAGAGCTAAGCACCAATTTCAAGTCCTCACCCATGCTTCTTGGCGTAGTTCCAGGCCACGTCAATGTGGCCTCCGTCGCAGCCGCGCTGCATCCTTCTGTTGCAGGAGAGCAGGCTCTGAGGGCTCAGCACCAAATTCTCAGCGCCGTTGGACTGGATGGCGAATCTGCAAACACACAAGAATAAACATTTAGTTCAAAGGCTCTCGACCTCGAATCTGTTATTTCCAAGCGGTGGTGATGTAGCTGGGACCAACGGATTTAAGTGTCTTCCGAAGCATGGAGGAGCTCGAGATGATACATTTCTGGTCACCCATCCGATGACCGGCCTTGCTTAGCTTTAGCAATCGCAGACCGAGCGCGTTAACTACTGAGCCATCGAGCTTCTCGTAGACCTAATGTCAATGTGAAATAGCCCTTGCTAGTGACAATATACTTTCTTTAAAATTATTCTAAAAAGCACGTTCAGTCATTATTTAGTCGCTTACATATTTAGTTTACATATGGTAGGAATACCGTTCAAACAACGCATCTTTGTGAACATACTCGCCCGTTGTTGGAGACACTTCATTCTGAAACCGGCAGCCCTACCATGAGCGAGTGTATGCAGTGCGCGTTCTAACTAACGACAACGGCTCACGCCTTCTTTACCTATAACGATAGCAAAAGTGAATCTAATATGGTCAAGGTCGATATCAAGATGGATCACCGTTTTTAAATAAAATAAACCATAAATTGTATTCTAAAGTTTAAGCGAACACTGCACATTAAAATGAAACCTTTTTTTAGAACTTGTAATAAATATTACATGGGCATTTATTATTTTGTCGTGATGACGTTTTTCGAACCCTTAACGCCTCCGTGATCACAGAAAGACCTCTTCAATATTGATGCCGGCAATGGGTAATAAAATACAAATGTAACAAAAAAAAACTATAAAATCCATGCTACTCGCTAGTGAGTTGTGTGTGAGTTGCTATGTTAAAGTCGAGCCGCTTCGCGTCTCTAGCATACCTGAAGTAGGTACCTAGTGCGCTAAAAATAAACGAGAGGCACTTCACAGTGTGACCCTTAGGTCTAAGCACAGGGGTAGTGCAGCGTAGTTTCAACCTTTAATCTTGAGCAAGTAAAATACGGAAAAAATCTCGGCGGGCTGGTAAAACCACGATCTTCCACGTCCATCTCACATTTTCGATTGATCGAGCGGTTTTTTAAATTAATATTTTTCAAATTGACACGTTCTTCCCCATACTTTATTTTGGGGGTTAAAGTTACTCACGTCCGTAGGTTTACCCTTGAGACCCTACACGTGACCCCTGGGTGGTGCTAAATGAGTGACACTGTCTGAGTGGTAGAGCCACGCTGCGTTGCAGCACGAAATAGGCCGGCTCGCCCGGCGTAATACCACCCTCTCACAGATTATCGGCGTGAAACAATAGCACTCGTTGCTGTTCTGTTCGTTCTTTTATGTGCAAGAAAGAGTGACGACCTCCGTGGTCGAGTGGTTTGTACACCGATTTTCATGGTGTCGCCATCTCTGAGGTCCCGGGTTCGATCCCCGGTCGGGTAAATTTAGAAATTATTGTTTTTTTAAATTGTCTCGGGTCTGGGTGTTTTCTATGTATAATAAGTATGTATTTAAGTATTTTAAGTATGTTTATCCGTTGTCTAGTAACCATTTAACGAGCTTCATAACGAAGCTTCTCTTGGGCTAGATAATTGGTGTGAGTGTAGGAAAGTTTATTTATTTATTTATTTATTCGAAATGAGAACAAGCATATCCGTAGTCATAAGCTATGCCAATCAGTGGCAAATCGAGATCCCAAGAAAAAGTGTGTGTAGGTATGTGATGTAAATAATTTAATTTATTTAACTTCGAAGAATTTCTTCTGTCTCCATAAAGTTAAGTGTTTTAAGCCACAAATTGATGTCTAAATGATGGTAATAGTTGGTAAATGTTGGTAATAGGTTCGCGTACTCACCGGTCGGATCGGACATGACCCCCGCAATGGCGACTGCCCAGTCGAAGCCGCACCAGCCCCGCCCCCCGACCGCCTAACTCTATCGCCATCACTCTCGCTATCGCGCTCTATAGTTTATGTTATGGCGTAATTTTGTCATTTCGAAAGCGATATGAAAGCAATGTGAAAGCAATATCGAAAGCTATAGCCTATAGCTTTCAATATTGCTTTTATATAGCTTTCGAAATGACAAGATGACGCCATAAACTATAGAGCGCGATAGCGAGATCGATAGCGATAAAGTTAGGCGGTAGGCCCCCTGGTCGCGCACGGGCGAGATGTACCCGGGGCCAGGCGCGCCGCGAATCGAACAGCCTCGGGTAGGCGATGGCCTTGTAGTTTCGTATCGGACCCAGGCGATTTCATGTAGATACCTACGTGGTAGGTATCCGACTAGTGACCTCTGGCTCTGAGAGTGAGCGTGAGCTCTATTTACTCGTAGTTCTGCTCTGAGACGGGTAGTATAACAACCATCAGACCATAGCATAGAGGCGGTCACTGAAGCTGGACCACAAGTATAGAGCTGATAATAGCGTAGTGTTCTTACCGGTCCGACCTAAGGATATATAATAGCTACTAGTGCTTGTACTCACCGGTCAGACATGACCCCGGCGATGGCGACTGCCCAGTCGGAGCCGCACCAGCCTTGGTCACGCACGGGCGAGATGTAACCGGGCCAGGCGCGCCGCGAATCGAACGCCCTCGGGTAGGCGACATCCTTGTCGTGTCGTATCGGGCCCATTCGTTTCGTCTCGGGCGAGAGGGGGAGGGTACCTGTAAATAATGAGCTAGATTATTCAGGAGCTCGATGCCGCAGGGGTTATAGCGCTTGGTCTGCGATTTATTATGAGGCAAGCAACTTTCGCTAAGGCCGGTCATCGGATGGGTGACTTAAGATGTTTCATCTCGAGCTTTTCCGTGCTTCGGAAGGCACTAAAGCCGTTGGTCCCGGCCGGTTGCATTACTCCCGCGTGGTGGTTTATGGCCCGTTCTTCCTGCATAGGGAGGGCTCGTGCCAAGTAGTAGGGACATAAAATGCGCTGGTGATGATGATGAGATGTGATGTAGATAAACCCAGAGGCATTCGCAAAGGTGGCAACAGGGCTTTTCTGTTATTTAAAGTTTTTTAACATAATTATGTAATAAACAGACCAAGTGCGTGTCGGGCCACGCGCAGTGTAGGGTTCCGTAGCCCATCTCAATAATGCGGACTCTGAGAAGAGATTTTTAACGATGGCTCATATACTTAAATGTATATACTACCGGTTTCACAAACCTGACAACGATAATTAAGTAGTTCCCAATGAGGAGTTTGTACTGCGCCAAGTACATTTTATAGGTTGGTCGACTGTTACTCGTAAACTTGTAAAGCCTACTTAGCTGTGATAGTTTTCCTTTTAACTTCGTCATATGTACAACTACCGTTTCACTTATCTCTTTTCACGTATCCAAAAACAACCATTTGGCTGGCAGGGGGGGGGGGGGGGGAGGACTTGACACTAACAAAATTTTGTACTTTAAAGCTTAATTGCTATCCAACGACACCCCACACTATGGAATGGACAAGAAAAAAATTACATCCCCACTGCTCGTGTAGGGGAGGTAATGTGAAAAAAAATATTTTTCTAAATTCTACTTCACCACTTTGTCGGCGTGATTAATATGTATATCATGCCAAATTACATATTTTTAGTACTAAGACTCTATGAGCTAGACTGGGGACAGCCAGACAGACAGACGGCCATGGCGAAACTATAAGGACTCCTTGTAAACCTTATAGTTACCTTATAGTTAGTATATTACCTACCTACGCAACCCTAAAAAGGACAAAGTGTTGAAAAAAAAATCCACGAGCGGGATTTGAACCCGCACCCCATGACATGCCGGGTCAGGTGCACTGCCAACTATGCTATTGTGGATCAATCCAACTCGCCGAAATTAATCAACACTATCTGCTTTTACTTTATAAGCCAAAGGACCCGGCATGTCATGGGGTGCGAGTTCGAATCCCGCTCGTAATTTTTTTTTAACACTGTTTTCAAATTGAAATTTATTCGCAACAATATTTGCGTAAAATTATATGTATATATATATATATATATATATATATATATATATATATATATATATATATATATATATATATATATATATATATCATAATTATGTAATTTGTAGTTAATAATCTTTGTGATATGTACAAACTTGTATCTGTGTTATATGTATGTACCTAGGTACGCCTACGAAGCGACGCCTTAATCCTTGTGTTTGTAGCCTTCAGCCAAAACAACAGTAAACAGATTACCGTTCGCATTTGAATAATAAACTATTTTATAGTCAGCTGTGTACGTTCAAATTCAAAGAGTAAACTGCTAAATCTCAATCGCGGTTCGGTCAAACGCGGTGTTGTAATATGAACCTTGTGTTGGCATTCATAAGATCCACAGCAGATCTGCATATGTATGAATGTAGATATCCTTTTAGCTTTCTCTCGATCTGTCGGCCGCTTTGGCAACATAACAATCATGTCTTTACTTTCACTCACAATAACATTATTATAGGGAATGTGAACTGAATGTGAGTGCCAGTTGTTGTTGAAAGGAAATGTGTATGAAACAGGTGGCTTATTGAGGGTTTGTAAACATACTTTAGTAAAATATAAAAGTATTACTTGAGCACCCCGCTACACACGACTTTAAAGTTTATACTGACACCCCTTACCAACCTAGCGGTTACAAAAGTAGTGTCAGATTGTCCATACGCAAGCACATGGGACCATCTGCGTCAGGTCATGACGCCGGATCAGGACGCACCGATGCGCATTTTTCATCCGGTACTTTTAAGACTAGTGTCTCGAGCGAGTTGCTCCGTGGACACGTATAGTCCACTACCTAATATCCAGATAGGTTACCGGAGCTGTAAGCTCGCTCACTTCTCGTTGCACCATAAGCACAACTCGCAGTTCCACTGCTCGGGTCGTCAACTCTAAAGCCGACTACCAAATGTCCTCTTTGGTAGCGAAGTTGTAAGCCCACTCACTTCTCAGTACCCATCCAGGCACCTCATCAGTTCCAAAAATCCTACGCGGCTGATTCAACCGGAGACTTTGCATCTAGCGGGCGCCTCTACTAGTTATCCAGACTAGTACCTTTTTTTTTTCTTTTTTTTGAGAGAGATTGCTGATTGCCTCAAACAGCAGCTTCACCAGACTTGTTTGGGGGCGGCGAGGAACGTAAAGGGTCCCTCAAGCCGTGTGAAACGAATCACCTTCGGAGGTTTTCTAGAGGGAACGGCATCGCGCACTAGTGCGCGTCCCCGTGCCCTACTAGATTCTCCGAAGGGTTCGGATCGGATCGGGGAGCGGAGCAACCCGAGGGCGCCTCTAAAGGCACGGACCTCGGCTCGGGTTAACCGGGCCGTGGAGGAGGAGAGAAGCGCCCAGGTACATGTCTGTACCTAGTGTGGAGCGCGTGTGAACCGGTTCTTCTTACCCTTGTTCTACGAGTACGGTGTCTTGGGCCTAAACTAGTGTGCATGTTTAGTGTATTCTGTAAATGTGTAGTGGCATTTAGAGGATCGGGCGGGGGGGCGTTCGCAACTGTTATGGGATCGTCGGGGTCGTCTAGGACGTGTTTAGGAGGAGATGTCGGAAGCCTACATAATGAAAACCACCAAGCAGAACAACCAACTATGGACAACTCACGTGCCCCGCAGATCCTTACGCTTCAGGCCCCACCTAGACCGCTACTCAGACCCGCTCAGCAGTAGGTGACTATGTGAGTATTGTTAACTATCCGTATTCATTCGATTACGTTTACGAAAATGAAAATTAGTATGGCATTGAACAGCGCCGCCTGGCGACATACGAGAAGTGCCCTTATATTAAAACAAAAAGGGAAGATACGGCATCTGCAGCGTCTCGTGAGTGCGCCGCTAAAATTAGGCCTAAAGACACAATTTCACTTCAGTCGCAATTTGCCCCGCCCGATCCTCTAAATGCCACTACACATTTACAGAATACACTAAACATGCACACTAGTTAGGTTACTAGGCCCAAGACACCGTACTCGTAGAACAAGGGTACGAAGAACCGGTTCACACGCGCTCTACACCAGGTACAGACATGTACCTGGGCGTTTCTCTCTTCCACGGCCCGGTCAACCCGAGCCGAGGTCCGAGCCTTGAGAGGCGCCCTCGGGATGCTCCGCTACCCGATCCGATCGGAATCCTTCGGAGAATCTAGTAGGACACGGGGACGCGCACTAGTGCGCGATGCCGTTCCCTCTAGAAAAACTCCGAAGGTGATTCGTTTCACACGGCTTGAGGGACCCTTTACGTTCCTCGCCGCCCCCAAAAAAGCCCGGTGAAGCTGAAAATACCGTCTGAGGCAATCAGCAATCTCTCAAAAAAAAGTTGCAATTTGCCAAGTGAACAGGCTACATCATGCTACATCGCTCTTGAATACAATTCAGTCGTTTGTGTGAGGGAGAAAAAGCATACGCATACGAAAGCTTACGAAAAGTAAACGCTTTTTTGACAGCTGCCCATTTGTTTGAAACAAATTGTTTGAAAATATATATGTTTTTGTTTATAGAAATAGCCCTAACTAACTGTTTCTACAGTTTTGAGATATTGTCACAACAACAACGCTATGACATCGGCTACCAAGCATTCGCTCAACGATTCGTATCACATTTTAATTCTTAAGGTGTGTTTACAACATACAACTTACTGTTGTCATGCAAATTCATGCTATCTGATACCGTGCTCATGATTTCGCGTCCCAAACAATGCATTCTGCTATTCTGACATTTATTATTTTATTATTTTCTGCTATTCTGACCTTTATTATTTTGGTATTACGAGTGATAGTTGGGCAATGTTATTGTCACTTCGTGCAGCCACTCACGACTGTCGTTTGTTTAAATCGGAGCATTTCGCCAGTGTAGTTAGTATTGACAAAGTATTTTATATTGTTTTCTAAAGTTTACGCGAACACTACACATTGAAATGAAACAACTTTTACGGATCTACTCGCGTTTATTTTACACATTAGTTTTAATTAATGTTTATCCTGACGTTTCGAACCCTTTGCAGTATTTTATGTCTCGTCAAACTCAAAATCATTTATTAAATATAAGGAACTTCACAGGCACATATCGACGTTGAAACTATAGAAAAATCCAAATATTATTATTCAATTTAAATTAACTAAACTACAAAAACACGATGTTGAAAAAATTTCCACGAGCAGGATTTGAACCTGCACTGAACCTGATTTGAACCTTCTTTTTTCTTTTCAACATTTTTCAACATTGTGTTTTTGTAATTTGTATCGCAACAAAATTTGCGTTAAAATTATATAAACAAAACAAAAACATTTTATAAATAGCTTGCCTACTTCTTAACTGATCTTTAGTATTTGTAAAAATATTATGATCAGATGTTAATGACGGTAGTTGTTGACATTGAATTGGCGCCTTTGGCTTTCAAAGTAAAATAAGTAAATAGTGTTGAATAATTTCGGCGGGCTGGTTAGAACCACGATAGCTCAATTGGAAGAGCACCTGACCCGGTATGTCAGAAGGGTGCAGGTTCAAATCCTGCTCGTCGAAATTTTTTCAACATTGTGCTTTTGTAATTTGTATCGCAACAAAATTTGCGTTAAAATTATATAAACAAAACAAAAACATTTTAACTAAACTACTGAATATACCGCCGGTTTCGATTTTATGAGAGCCTCCGACTGACACTGTGTTACTTATAACAATTGGGTTTCGCTGTCGCACAGTAGTCGAAATTCAACGGTAATTCACACATTATACAATGTTTAGACATAATATTATACATTAATTTATTCGTAAATTTTATCTTATTTAGTTTGCACTAAATTTCACACGCCATCCGTGCGAGCAATGTGCTTAAAAAGGGGCACAAAGTTTTACATTGAAAGTTGAGTAAGTGAGGAGTGAGTTTGATCCAGTGTAAAAATAGGGCATAAGACCTCATAAGATGATTTGTGACCGGGTGGACTCGGCACTTTTCGGACGGTACAAATGTTCAAACGGTCGGACCAATTAATTAGTTTAGTTAATGATTTATTTTAACTTTATTTTTATTTAATTGCAATATTGCATAGTTGTTTCTAACATAGTTTTTAAATTTCAATTGTTAAGTACTAACTAACCCATGGATCCAATGGTCTGAAATAAATGATTTAATTTTATTATTATTATTATAAGGGCTAAGCTTCAAAGACGTGATACACCGATCTGATTCGGGTGCCTAATGCCAATTTCATTCGCCATTCGAGCACGTAAACGAAAACGTGTGGGTATTTGTATGGCAAGATTTTAACTCTTCTTGTATGTCGCCAGGAGGCTCTGCTTCAATGTCACACCTACTTATTTTCGTTTTCGTAAACGTAATCGAATCGCAAAACAAAACTCGCACTAGGCACCCTGAACCGCGTTGTGTGATGCTATTGGGATTGTGATGCGATGACAACCTTTAATGCATTGTACTGCATACTCGCGGATCTAGCCGGCAAGCTATGAGGCTCTCCCCTTGCTCCCGAACCCTAGAAGTTTGAAGGGGCGCACAAGGGCATCCCCGCTAAACAACACTGACCATGCGGACCTTTTAATACCCTTGGAGCTACCGTCCATGGGTTGTATAGTGTCTGCTACCCATCAGGTGAGCTGTATGCTCGTATGCCAGCTATGTAACTTACAAATATGTTTGTTCCTCACCTAGTTTGTAGACTAGCGCTTCCTTAAGCTTCTTGCCCTGGAACTGGGTGTAGTTGGCAGCCCGCCAGCTGCTGCGGGCCCGGTTGACGCCGTCCACCACGTCCTTGCTCATGAGGCAAGGGTCGTTCTCGCACTCCCAGTCCGCAACGCCGGGAGACCTTTGCCGGCACTTGCTGTGGACGAGAGAGGGTTAGGGTGAAATAGTGAAGGGTTATACCATTATTTGACCATTAAGAGGAGCTCGATTATGTTGTACACCAGCGGCTTGTAAGCCGGTAGCTACCGAAGCCAGCGGCTAGAAACGAATAACCAGCCGCTTGATACCGGGTATAGATAGATTCCCGACTTGAGCATCGAAAAAAAAAACGATTTTTGTTACATTTTTTATTGTTAAATTCGTATTTCTGTAATACAGTAGCACTTATTATGTTCTGCTATTTTTGTTTTTTATTTATGTAAACACCGAAGACACTGTTTTTACCTACTAATTTTTAATACCTACTAATGCTTACTATTACTAAGTATCTGTCCACACTTATTTCATGGATAAATACCTATTTCCAAAACATCTCTCACAAATAAATTATTAAAATAGTCCTATTCCACTGCTGCGTCACATTTTGAATGACAATTTTGAGTTTTTAACACGTAATACAGATGCAAATGGCATTGTTTATGTCTATTTATGTTAAATGTATCCTATAGTAAATGAGTCAGAAGAGAAACAAAAAAAAAACAAAAAACTAAATCATGTGAACATATATGAAATCGCTAGAAATGATACATATATGAAATCGCTAGAAACTATAATAAGCCAAATAAGCAGTTTCTAGCAGCTAGGACACAAATATTATTAACCAGTTTCACATCTATAAGCTCGATGGCGTTCGCTGAAGTTAAAAGGCAACTTTCGCAAAGGCCGATCATCGGATGGGTGGCCAAAACATTATCATCTCGAGCTCCTCCGTGCTTCGGCACGTGACCCCGTTGGTCCCTTAGCAGAAACAAGAAAATGTGATAAGTATATATATAAAAGATTTTCATACATAAGTGGTATTTAGCAGAAGACTTACGAAGGGTTTGTGTATGCTCCTTTTAACCTTAAAAAGTAATTTGAATATCGTAAGAGGCACTTTAAAGCTACGTCGTCGTAGCATAGACATATAAAGGACTGGACAAGGCATTCGCATAGTGAAAATATACCTAGAAGAAATTAACATAGCGAACCCACATGGGTAGGGAAACTAGGTTAATGGCACCAGGGTGCGACTCTATAAGCCCATGGCTCGACATAATTTTTGCCAACAAAAAAAAAATATAAAAATAAAAAAAACATTTGTTTCAGTACCAAAAACCGTTTTACAAGAGGCTGTTATTGACTCCTCCTATTAGGTGCATTAGTGCCCCTGTACCAAAAAGGAGTCGCTCTTTCTTAAATACATTTTTATTTGCGGTACAAATTAAACGAAGTATTTATTTTATAAAATTTATAAAATACGCTCCACCGCGCCAGAGGGCGACCTACAGGGGTGTACAATAAAAAGTGATAATGGCATACTCCTTGAACAACAAAAAAGTAAATACTGGCAGGTAAAGCCCATACATTAGATAAAATAAAAAATAAAAATTATTGACTTTCTTTTCTTATTTTAAAAATAGAGTCATTTGTTTTCGTCGTGTCGGAGCGTGGTACGCAAAATGAATAAAATTTAAATTCGCGCCGTAATAAAATATATCTGCCTGAAAAAAATTACTACTGAGCAAGTGAATCTAGAGTTGAAAGGAACATTAGGGGTTCATTCATTCTACGGTTGCGCGGTGGTGTGCCGAGTTTAAGAGAGCAAGAACTTCAACTAAAGACGACCCGCGCTCGGGGACGCCCTACGATGGCAGTTACCGAACAATGATAAAAAAAGTTGAAAAAATTGTTTTGGCAGATCGTCGTGCTACTGTTCGTTTTGTAGCTGATGAACTAAAGATTTCGATAGGAAGTATCCATAGTATTACACATTTGGGCATGAAAAAAGTATCAGCGCGCTGGGTGTCTAGAATGCATCCAGACGAGCAAGACTGAGAAGAAGATAAACAAACAAGACTGAGGATTTCTCAAATCGATTTGGAATTGCTCGCTTCGTAACTATGGATGAAACATGGCTCCACCATTATGATCCTGAAACGAAACAACAGTCCACGACTTGGAAGAGGCCGTCATCTCCAACACCTAAGAAGTTTAAGTCATTTCCATCCGCCGGTAAGATTATGGGCTCTCTTTTCTGGGACAGCCATGGGGTGATAATAGTTGAATACCTCAATCATGGAGCCACTATTACGGGGACCTTATACGCAGAACAAATAAAAAAAGTGCGTCAGGAAATACGCGAAAGTCGCCGCGGCAAACTTGCTAAAGTTGTGTTGCTTCACCAAGATAACGCCCCCGCACACAAGTCCCGACTTGCGTTGACTGCTATCCAAGATACTGGATTTGAATTGATGGAACATCCTCCATACTCACCTGACCTTGCACCTAGTGATTTCTAACTGTTCCCGCGGTTAAAAGAACAACTGAGAGGTCACAAATATGGCAATGATGAGGAAGTGATTGCCGCCGTACATGATTTTTTAAGCGATCAAGATGAAGATTTTTTCAAGAATGGGAATCTTAGGATTGGAAAAACGTTACACCAAGTGTATAAACCTCAAACGTGATTATGTCGAAAAATAAAATAACAAATAATATATAACTGCTTCATACACATTATCACTTTTTATTGAACACCCCTAGTACGTCCGCCGAGTCGCGGTCTTCACTCTAGATGTCTACGTCGTCGGTCCTGCGGCTAATATGACCAGCCCATTGGCACTTCAGTTAAGCTATGTCAGTTATTCCGGTTCTCTGGCGAATCTTTTCGTTTCAGATTCGATCCCATTACTGATATACTCACATATAATAGTTAAACATGGTAAGAATCCCATTAATAATTACTCTAATAGAACCTACTACGTAGTTAAAAATTAAAGGAGTCTGTCTGTATCACTTTTGTTTCCCCTTTTATTGATGTACAAAATGAGACAAAGCCAAGTTTCGATCATTAAATTTAAGTTACAGAATTTGGTTTGACAGGTATAAAATATAATATTCGCACGTCCATGTTCAGTTCAAATTGCATACGGCTACATTGAAACGCTTACAGATGCAACTATTAATGTAATGGTCGACCACAGAGGCGGATTATAAATATTAATGTCATAAAAACGTTTATAGTAAGTACCTAGTGACAACGGAGGTCGTCGTATGATAGACAATACAAAGGGCTGTGTGATGATGGGTATCCTTAATGACCGAAGACCTACACAGTATAGTAATATAATAAGTATAATAAGTATATTATATATACTTATGTAAATCAAACGCACTGTCTGAAAATAGTTTGATAAGAATTGGCTACTGCCTAGGTAAGTAAGTATATTTATAAACCTAGGTAAGTATGTTATTTAGAACCACGATAGCTCAATTGGAAGAGCACCTGACCCGGTATGTCAGAAGGGTGCAGGTTCAAATCCTGCTCGTGGAAATTTTTTCAACATTTGTGTTTTTGTAATTTGTTTCGCAACAAAATTTGCGTTAAAATTATATAAGCAAAACAAAACAAAAACATTTTATAGGTAAGTATAGTTAATTTTCCTATTAAAATTTAAATGTTGCAAATTAAGTATACTATAAATTAAGTTCGTCGTTCAGTTCGACGAACAGTCAAAGTAAAACGCAAAAACCGCATCGGAAGGGTAGGCAAAATTTTATCATTTAGGTCCTCAGTGCTTCGGAAGGCACTTAAAGCCGTCGGTCCCGGCTGCACTGGGCCCGCGTGGTTGTTTATGGCCCGTTCTCCCTGTGGTGTTTCCATTCATAAGCCTGTGCCCCAGCAGTTGCGGGATATAAAATGCGTTAGTGTCGACGTTAAAATAGCAAAACGAACGTGATTTAACATTTGCAAAGCCAGCCTCCTTATTTGAGGTAATTGCCTACTCAATTTTTAAATTAAAAAATAATAGCCTATAGTGCGAGTTTCAAGAACGTCAATAAAATGAAAATTAGTTTGGCAACATTGTATGTAGGTCTCCTCCTTTTTACTAGAAGGCGTTGCTTCAATGTCATATTTAAATTTCTTTATTGCTTCCCCATCCCATCTCTAAATTAAATATTTATAAAATTTCTAAAATACAGAGAAAAAATTAAACGCCCAACCGACCCAGCCAGTAATCGAACCTGGGTCTTCCGCAATCCGGGCGGCTGCACTGACCGCTATGCTACCGGGAAGGCTGACGTAAGCGCTGAATTTTGTCACTGCTTTTTAATTTTTTGAGTGCTAATAGCGGCACAGTGCGCCATCTATCCAACGGTTATTGCAACAGATGGCTATGCAGATTCATCTTTGCAAAGAATTTTATAAATATTTAATTTAGCTTCAGTGCAGCAAGCACTTAAGACATAAAAAGTAAAAATTTGCTCTGTAAATGTAATACTTTTAGTTTTCGTTAACGTGATCGATTGGCTAATCCCGCCCGATCCTCTAAATGACCCACACATTTACAGAATACACTAAACATGCACACCAGTTTAGGCCCAAGACACCGTACTCGTAGAACAAGGGTACGAAGAACCGGTTCACACTCGCTCTACACCAGGTACAGACATGTACCTGGGCGCTTCTCTCCTCCTCCACGGCCCGGTCAACCCGAGCCGAGGTCCGTGTCTTTAGAGGCGCCCTCGGGTTGCTCCGCTCCCCGATCCGATCCGAACACTTCGTAGGGCACGGGGACGCGCACTAGTGCGCGATGCCGTTCCCTCTAGATAACCTCCGAAGGTGATTCATTTCACACGGCTTGAGGGATCCTTTACGTTCCTCGCCGCCCCCAAAAAAGCCCGGTGAAGCTGAAAATGCCGTAGAGGCAATCAGCAATCTCTCTCAAAAAAAAGATTGGCTAATGAGACTCGCTCAGGCACTGACTGTATGCGAGTAAAGCCGCGGGTGGAGGCTAGTTATTAACTAATACTATTCAATAAACGATACATAAGTGATGTTCTCTTTAAGGTATTATTTATGGAAGCTTCAATATTACGAAGCGATCGTTGTCTTCGCATTCCTGACTTCGTTTGTCGGCATACCGTCCTTGGCTCTATTACAGAGTTAATTAATCAACCATTTATCTATTGTTTTCAAAAGCTTGTACGACTTTGTACAATAGACACACTTAGATGTGTTATGGACTAAGTAATAAATTGGGGCATTTTTCATAATGGCCGGGTATTATTTTATGTATTTTTTTTTTTATTTAGACAACATCACATACATTGTTCTGATCCCAAGGTAAGTAGCTAAAGCACTCGTTTCATGGAAATCAGAAACAACGACGGTACCACAACCACCCAGACCCGACACACAATTCATTAGCCAATTATCATTCCACAAGCAATATTTTGTCAACGTTTCATTTCACAAACTATTGCTTTAACAATGGCATCAAAACATAAACATTCAAATTATTTATTTTAGTTATTTTATAAATCATAATTTTATTTTATTTTAAAAGATAAACTGACGTGTCAACATTTTTCAGAAAACAAAAGGTACGTTTTAAAAATAATTAATTTGACCAAAACACAATATATATATATTTTTTGAACAGTACAAAAGTTTGTTAGCGCTTCGCCGGCCGCTACTGCGGCACGCTGGCTCGCGGCTTGGTTTGGTCACTGATCTTACCTAACCTAACCACTCCAAACCTTACAAACCCTCACTTTCCTGTTTTTTGTTAATCATTATCATAATCGTAATATTTATTTGCATCACGTTGTACATACATAGAGGTCTTGCTTGAGTATAAAGTTCAGAACATGAGCCCTGCGAGGGCATTGCAAAAATCTTAATCTAAGTTAAAAAAAAAAACTATAGTATAATTAAATTCCCACGAGCTAGTGTCCTGTCCGTCCCCTGCTCTCCGTTCTTCCTGGCCGAAATATTGCCTAATGCCTTACTGGCTAAGTAATCACTTGGTCCATAACAGATACACCACACATGCTCAAAGGCTCAAGACACCTTACTCGTAGAGCAAGAGTACGAAGACCCGATTCACACGCGCTCTATTCCAGGTACACACTTATGCCTAGGCGCTTTTCCATACCCTACGACCCGTGTACCCACTCATCACGGGTCGCGAGGTCGGTTCGACCAGAGAACACCCTGCGGTGGCCTGCCAAGGCGGAGGACACCCGGGTCAATCCGAACCGAGGGCCTAGTCTCTAGGCGCCCTGATTATTCCGCTCTCGTTCCGATCCGAACGCCTCGGAGAATCTAGTATGGAACGGGGAGACGATTACGTGATGCCAGAACTCTAGAAAACCTTAAATATTTCATAATTTAATTATCAATCAAACTGCGAACGTGTCCGCGAACTTGAACGTAACATGTACCTACGTACAGAAAATATAGGGATTTAGCTCAACTATAATATAAATTATTGAAATTTGTTTGATTCCTTTGTTGTTTTGTGGATCTGAATTATTAAAAAATAACCATTGGACATAGCAACGAACTTTACGAAAAACTCGCGTGCCCCTCCAACCTTCAACCAACCCAGAGGGCATTAGGCTGCTTTTCCACTAAAGCTATGCGATGTAGCTAAGCAAAGCGCAAACAATTACCGAGTGAGTTATAAAAAAAAACATTGTTCACTGGATGTTAAGTCGAATATTACCGGTGATCTCGATATAAAACTATCTTAACTTAATAATTTGATTCAAGATAATTACCGTTCAATAATTTTCGGTGTCAAAAATAAAATACCAGTGACCTTGCAAATGAGAAAAAGAAGCACTAGTGATTGATATCATAGCGTGAGAATTAGTCAACGGTTCAAAAATCGCCCCCAGACGTGAAGACAACTGGTGCAGCATGAAAACGACGCAGCATCAGTCACCCTCACCCTGCCGGCCCACAAGCTGCCTATTCACGCCTCGTTTGAAGGATCCCATATTTAATTTATTTATTTATTTTATTTAATAGGACAACTAACAAAATCAACACAAATACAAGCAAAATTGTTTTCGTAAAAAAATGGACATATGCTAAGTGTCATCTAGGCTGCCACGGCATGCAATGTTGACTAAAATATATTATCTAAATACATACATTATTATTTGTACTATTATCTATATTACTTACACTTATTGGTGACCGTTAAGTAACAAATTGTCAAATGTATTGTACGGTATTTTTCGTATTTTACCAAAAAGTACGAATGGTATAATACCAGTCTTACATCTCTAGTTTTTAGTAGTGGATAAGCAGCCTAACACAAGAATCAAAAATAAATTAGATTTTAGTGTCGTGTTTGTTAACCTTAAGATAAGAACATCACAGATGCGAATGCACGTCTGTCATTACATGAATATTAATAACAAATAATTAGTTACACTCAACTTGATTGGTGATTCATATGTTAAGAATAAGTAATGCGACCAACATAAAAATGCATATTTTTATAATGGATCTACTTAGTTTTTTGCACGATAAAATGTAAATGCGAATTTTTTAAAAGATGTAGGTAATAGGAATGCGGAAGATATAATGTTTGATATTAATTTCGTATTGTAACCATAACCATTTTGTGCTCTAGAGATGCACCGAATAGACAGACACTTAATTATAGTCGGTACAAATCACCAAACAATTCGTACTAACCATGTGCTAACTAATTTTCAAAGAACAAAGAAAATACCTATTCTCAATACCTATAATTGTAAGCTATTGTAAGTTATCTCTGGAATTTTATAGCGTTATTTTATATTATTATTTATTAACTTATTCTATAATTTTTTAATAAATTAATCAGCAAAATATTAAAAATATATTTGTAACTTACTGCCGTACTCAGAGACGTCAATTAAGTTTTAATGACAATTAAGTCTCTTGCTGTCACTTTCTTATGTATAGTGTTAAATAGAGAAGGAAAGACATTTAACTGTCATTAAACTTAATTGACGTCTCTGAGTACGGCAGTAAGTATATAAAATTGTGAATGCAAAAAATCAAAACAATATAAACGTATTCTATGTTATTTTTAAAGTTAATTTTAATTAATGATAAAAACATTAAAATAATAATTGTTTTATTAATTTTAATGAATCTATAATAATAAATATTAGATAATCGATTACATAAGGTAGAAACTTCCTCTCTTAGATGCGTACAAAAGCATAAGTATTCACTGTAGTTTGACTTTGTTTTTCTTAACCAATTTTTTTAGAGTACTGTAGTGGTACTGTATGACATTGTGGAAATTGAAACTTTTACCTGATGTAAATTTGTTAACTTAGTATTTTTTTATTTTGTGTTTTTTTTACATGTTGTGGTTGTCTTCTATAATTTTGTGTTTATTTGTAATGGAAAGTGTCTTGCTATGATAGGGCATTTTCCAATATTTTTGACGCTGTAAGGGAGAAAAGAGCTGGACACTTGCTGAGTTTCTTGCCGGTTCTTCTCATTACAAGATCTCCCGCCCAGAGTAGACTTACGAACCGATGGCATAGTGACATTCACAAGAGCTACTTGTAGCCTAAACTGAATAAATGATTTTGAATTTTGAATTTTTTTGATTTTTTTATGTAGTTAAACACGAAATTTTTTTAGAAAAATTTAGTTAGAAACGAAAATCTTTCTCCCGTTATACCTAGTTACGTGCCTTCCGAAGCACAGAGCTTGAGATGACACATTTATTTGGTCACCCATCCAATAACCGGCCTTTGCAAAAGTCGCTTAACCTTAGCAATCGCAGACCGGCTGGCTTATTACCGAAAAAGTAACCAGTTGTTTATTGCACAATTACAACGCGACTCGAGCGAATCGAGCTCCACAACATTAGATTAATTGCCATCTTATAGCCACAAAATATGCAGGCAACAATACAGAGTTGTTATTACCGTATCCTAAAGACCGTGTTATAATGGATCGACTGTTATTTAACGTTACGGATTATCTAAGAACCACATTCATCGACATGCAAGGTCCTGATTTTGCATAATGTCAATAATTATGACTAGCAAAGTGTATGCTAAGCAAAGTTCAATGAAAATTGTTGTGTTTATAGGCTTTGTTGTGGTCTGAAAGAAGATGTAGTGACAAAAATTGGGACAGGTATGCTGAGACGGTTTGGCCATGTAGAGAGAATGGATGAAGAACGATTGACGAGAAAAGTGTATAAGGCGAGTGTGTAGGGACGTCTTGAAACAAGACCAGGTAGAAGAGCATGTATGAAGGGAATAATGAAAGTGGACGAAGCGAAACAAGTATGTAAGGATCGTAGCAAGTGGTAAGAAGTGGTCTCTGCCTACCCCTACGGGAATTAGGCGTGATTATATGTATGTATGTATTATAGGCTTTGTCTTAGCTTTGCGATCCAGTTAAGGTTGAATAGTTAGATAGTATATCAAATTGATTGAAGTGAACTCATACTAAATGATCAAAATGATTTTCACAATTTCAAAGCTTTTATATATATCTGTTATTACAAACACTTCGGTCGCTAAAAGCCTAAGCGCTAGGCCTGATAACCGGAGGTGCTGTGCTTCCTCGGGCATAGCCTAGGTTTGTGATCAACATCTCCAAACGAGAAGTACCCCCTGCATCTGGCGAGGCGTGGTGGTTAACCTAATATCCATAATAAAATAAATTGTAGGAATGACTTGGTTCCAATGATTGCCTACTTTGCCAACTTTGCCTAGCAGATTTGTTAGGTGAATTTCGCGAACGCATTATTTAGTAGCAGCTAACAGGGTCGCATTTTTTAGCGAAAGCTTTATTTATGTTTCTATAATTTATTATCAGATGAATTTCGCGATGCAGTGGGAGTGGGATAGTATAGGCTGTTGACCTACAAAGATATAATTTATTTTCCAAACCTAACAAAACTATTTGTGCTTAAGAAAAGGTACAAAGATCGAGTGAAGCTTAAGTCAAGTTAAAAGAATGTTTTAATTAAATCTTTAATTTTGTGTTTATTTGTAATATTTTTGACGCTGTAAGGGAGAAAAGAGCTGGACACTCGCTGAGTTTCTTGCCGGTTCTTCTCAGTACAAGATCTCCCGCTCAGAGTAGACTTACGAACCGATGGCATAGTGACATTCACAAGAGCTACTTGTAGCCTAAACTGAATAAATGATTTTGAATTTTTTAAATTTTTTTATGTAGTTAAACTATAAAAAATTTAGTTAGAAACGAAAATGTTTCTCCCGTTATACCTAATTACGTGCCTTCCGAAGCACAGAGCTTGAGATGATACATTTATTTGGTCACCCATCCAATAACCGGCCTTTGCAAAAGTCGCTTAACCTTTGCAATCGCAGACCGGCTGGCTTATTACCGAAAAAGCAACCAATTGTTTATTGTACAATTGCAACGCGACTCGAGCGAATCGAGCTCCTCAACATTAGATTAATTGCCATCTTATAGCCACAAAATATGCAGGCAACAATACAGAGTTGTTATTACCGTATCCTAAAGACCGTGTTATAATGGATCGACTGTTATTTAACGTTACGGATTATCTAAGAACCACATTCATCGACATGCAAGGTCCTGATTTTGCATAATGTCAATAATTATGACTAGCAAAGTGTATGCTAAGCAAAGTTCAATGAAAATTGTTGTGTTTATAGGCTTTGTTGTTGTCTGAAAGAAGATGTAATGACAAAAATTGAGACAGGTATGCTGAGATGGTTTGGCCATGTCGAGAGAATGGATGAAGAACGATTGACGAAAAAAGTGTATAAGGCGAGTGTGTATGAAAGTGTTGGTAGGGGTAGACCTAGGCGGACGTTCCGAGACCAAATCAGGGACGTCTTGAAAAAAGGCCAGGGGGCCTACCGCCTAACTCTATCGCCATCGCTCTCGCTATCGCGCTCTATAGTTTATGGCGTAATCTTGTCATTTCGAAAGCGATATAAAAGCAATATCGAAAGCTATAGGCTTCGATATTGCTTTCTTAATGCTCTCATATCGCTTTAGAAATTACAAGATGACGCCATAAACTGTAGAGCGCGATAGCGAGAGCGATGGCGATAGAGTTAGGCAGTCGGGGGGCGGGTCAAGAGTACCCTAAACCGAAGAGCATGTATGAAGGGAATAATGAATGTGGACGAAGCGAAACAAGTATGTAAGGATCGTAGCAAGTGGAAAGAAGTGGTCTCTGCCTACCCCTACGGGAAAGAGGCGTGATTATATGTATGTATGTATGTATTATAGGCTTTGTCTTAGCTTTGCGATCCAGTTAAGGTTGAATAGTTAGATAGTATATCAAATTGATTGAAGTGAACTCATACTAAATGATCAAAAAATTTTCACAATTTAAAAGCTTTTATATATTTCTGTTATTACAAACACTTCGGTCGCTAAAAGCCTAAGCGCTAGGCCTGATAACCGGAGGTGCTGTGCTTCCTCGGGCATAGCCCAGGTTTGTGATCAACATCTCCAAACGAGAAGTACCCCCTGCATCTGGCGAGGCGTGGTGGTTAACCTAATATCCATAATAAAACAAATTGTAGGAATGACTTGGTTTCAATGATTGCCTACTTCGCCAACTTTGCCTAGCAGATTTGTTAGGTGAATTTCGCGAACGCATTATTTAGTAGCAGCTAACAGGGTCGCATTTTTTAGCGAAAGCTTTATTTATGTTTCTATAATTTATTATCAGATGAATTTCGCGATGCAGTGGGTGTGGGATAGTATAGGCTGTTGACCTACAAAGATATAATTTACTTTCCAAACCTAACAAAACTATTTGTGCTTAAAAAAAGCTACAAAGATCGAGTGAAGCTTAAGTCAAGTTAAAAGAGTGTTTTAATTAAATCTTTAAAATATTTAAATGTATACTACAATTAATAACCCTCGGTCATAATCAATTCGAGCGTCCATGTAAACCAACTACAATATTACACTCACACGCACTAATACACATCGACACAACACAATCAGATTCACACCTATTAAGTAAGTTATCATTCGACAAAATTTTAATCTACCTACCTATTTTAATTTTTAAACTACCTACCTGCGTTCATTAATTATGTCAACATTTTTTAGTAACATAATATGTTTCTGTAATTGGCTTATGTTTAAGTAACATCTTCTGTATCTTGTGTTTAGAGAAATGCTGTTGAAACATTGTTGAATAAATAAATAAATAAATGAAACTTACCTGGTAGTAGACTGTTTTTAAGAACTGACTGTGTTGAAAAACTATTGAACATTTCCCCGCTAGTTACGTAGAGTTTCAACACATTCCTACTTAATTAGGCATTACATGTAACAAATATTTTATTGTTTAACTTTCTCGATCGCAGTATTTTCTTTGCGCATAGCAAGTGTAAGTAAGCTTTAAGTTTGTATGGGACACCTTTTATGTTTTCATATGAAAGCTAAATTGAAAGAATAATTTGCCTTTGTAGTTTTTAATCATGTTGTCACTTGTCACAAAAATGTCAGTACTGCTGATCCATGATTAAAGATATTTTAAATTGTACACAATCACGTGTCGGTTGCCTGATTCTGAAAATGGTCACATATTAGTTATGTCAAAATATGCTATAAACAGGCTACTGACACACTATTGAGACGTTATTGAATTAGTAGACTTGTTGTAACACCAATTGTAAGCCATGTAAAACCAATCACATGACCATTATCTTCATCACCACTATCATCATCAGCATCATCACCATTATTATCACCTTTCCGCCTTTAGTCTAGGTACTGTTAGATATAATGCGACAAAGGACGTCATATACTGAAACTCAAAAATTTTTAATTGTCATTGCGTTTATAAACTGTAATGAGAATTAATTTTTTTGCGTGTCTTCCTAAGTGGCGCCAATTAACGAAATTCCGAAGTGCAAAGTTCGAATCTATTGAATGGTTCGATCGCAAATGTTAAGCTATCTTACGAGTGGATGCGACGCGGATGGGTGACCAAAAATGTCTTGTCTTGATTATAATGGCTAGCTGTAGCTACCACCATCTTATCAAAATATGTCGCCATAACATCAATGTTTGTAGCATTGTTGTGTTCCGGCAGCTAGAGATAAGATAGCCAGTGCCTCAGTAGCATGGATACCGGGTGAAGTGCGCTTCCACCATGAGATGAGGGCACTCTGCTTACCCGTTAGACATATAAAAAATGGCATATTAGTGACGGCATAGTAGTTATTCCTTCTACCTAATATTCCTATCCAATGGCCATAGAGTACAGCATAGTATAAATTCAAATTCAAATTCAAAATATTTATTTGGCGTAGCAAGCTTAGGTTCTAACAATCAAATTAATACATAAAGTTAAAATTAAAATGCTACGACGAAAAGAAAGCAGCTAGCTGAAATACAGAAATACAGCTGAAAATAACACTAATAATAAAAATCATTATACATGGTGTTTGGTAATACCAGTACAATCCCGAATATGGCAGATAAGGTACCGTGCACAGAGCCCCGTAAAATTGTGAACATGTACGAAAATTTTTGTTTTTTACAAAAGACAATTACAAAATGACTACTTACAGATATATTGTTCTTGGTAGTCAACTCATGTTCCAAAAGAAACAGGAGGCAAAACAGATGTCAATGTCGAACAAAAATTATGTAATAAAATAAATTTGAGCTTTTGATAAGAAAAAGTAAACCACGTTGGGTACCTACCTAACATACTGATACTGATACCAACTAATACCTGATACCAAACATCCTGTATACAAAATAACGACCAACACACTAAACTATATAAATACTGAAACATCTAGGTTTATTATATTTAAAATGTTAGCGCGTGCTGGGTTTTTTACTGCCTACATTTTATAATTAATTGAATTTTATCACAATCCTACTGAATGTGGGCTGATAAAAAATAGACCACTTTTAGTTAATCGGTTTCAGTCGCAAAAAAGAGACGAGACGCCTGAATTTGGTGTTAAAAATAGATTTTTGTGGAAACGGCTAATAAAATTTGTGTTTTTTTTGCTAGTTTTTTATTTTAACATTTTTTTATAGGCATACCAATTTTGTTAGCGTATATAATGAGTACTCTCATTACACGAGTATTGAGTACGATCCGGGGCTACTGCCCCGGATCGTGCTCAGTGGCGTGCACTTGGAGAGGCCTATGGCCAGCAATAGTTTAGTACAGTCTGATCATGAAGGATCAATCAAGGATCTATGTTTAAATTAAATTACTGTATTATACAGTTACAAAAGTTCAGTTCTCGAGTGGAGACCGCGTATCGGCAAACGTAGCTTAGGACGCCCTCAGACTAAATGGAGCGACGATCTCCGCAAGGTGGCTGGCAAGAGCTGGATGAGAGTAGCCGCGGATCGTGCTCGGTGGCGTGCACTTGGAGAGGCCTATGTCCAGCAGTGGACTAGTATATGCTGATGATGATGATCATGATAAGTTCAAATATACTCAAAACCTATCTTACCTACCTCTACCCCCTTACGGGGCGCTACACTGTGTCTTTCAATACCTTTTGTAACTATTTATTTAATTACTATGGTCACCAATGTGGCATGCAATAAATAATTTTGAATTTGAATTTGATCTTATTCAAAGTTACATGACGTAAGGTAAATTAATGTGTAAATTAAATTAATTGTCAATATGATGAAATGCCTGCCCTTAATTTATAGTAAACGCATGTGTATGCTAAAAATTAAAAAATGAAATGTTTTTTATTCAGAAAAAATCCTTACAATTTGTTGACGGGGCTTTCCGGTTAGTAATCAGAGATACTGGTGCAGGGAATGCCTCGCTTTTCATCCATTGGTTTATATCTAGTATTTTAGTGTACAGGTGTAATGTAAACAAACTGATTAATTAAGCTAGCTAGCATAACTTAAACAAACAATATATAAAATTTGAGTGAATTTGAGTGAATTGGTGTGTGTGTGTGTGTGTGTGTGTGTGTGTGTGTGTGTGTGTGTGTGTGTGTGTGTGTCTGTGAGTGTGTGTCTGTGTGTGTGTGTCTGTGTGTGTGTGTCTGTGTGTGTGTGTGTGTGTGTGTGGTTTACTTATGTTCCTCACAAAATAAAATAACAATTAAAAGTAAAAGTCTTAAGTTGTTGTTATTACTATAAACTTGTTAAAATTAATTTCATTTAATTATTCTATTATTTACATACTCAGGACAGTATATATAACCGGGTGTGAGCAGTTGGGGTGGTATGTACCCATGCCTATTAACAAACATATTGGCTTTGTAGGTGAGTCAACAGGACTGTTTATATGTGGTATTTTGTGCAAATAAGTAAAGTGAAATAGCCTATACACTGTCCCACTGCAGGGCAAAGGACTTTATCATTGAAATCAAGTCATCATCGCTACTGTTGATGGGCAATGGCTTAATCACCACGCTTGCCAATGCGGGTTGGTGATCACAAACGCGGGCTTATATGCATCGAAAATCGGAAACACGCTTTGCCCGACCTGGGAATTGAACCTAGGACTTCGGGTATCGGGCCCAGCGTTTTGCCAGTTTCATTCTGTGCAAAGTTTCATCCAAATCCGTTCAGCCATTTTTGCGTGATGCGCGGTCAAATAAACAGACAAATAGACATATAGACAAACAGACAAAAAATCTAAAAACTGTTGGTACATGTTCTGTTATTGATTCTAAGTATCCCTAGACAACTTTTTATCGAATACCTTCCATGTACAGATTTTACCCTCTTTAGCTTTATTATATGTATAGATTATGTACGGGGCAAGTGGGGTATAAAAATAGGTATATATATATAAAATTCTCGTGTCACAGTTTTCGTTGCCATACTCCTCCGAAACGGCTTGACCGATTTTGATGAAATTTTTTGTGCTTATCCGGTATCTATGAGAATCGGCCAACATCTATTTTTCATCCCCTAAATGTTAAGGGTGGTCCCACCCCTAATTTTTTTTTGATTTTTGAATTTTTTCCAATACAAAATGATTTGTTTGTAGTGTTGTCATGGAAACTGTCAAAGCGGTACGAAGTCCGCCGGGGGCAGCTAGTATATATATATATAGGTATGTATGTATGTATGTATGTATGTATGTATGTATGTATGTATGTATGTATGTATGTATGTATGTATGTATGTATGTATGTATGTATGTATGTATGTATGTATGTATGTATGTATGTATGTATGTATGTATGTATGTATGTATGTATGTATGTATGTATGCTCCAAACAAAACGTTGATAGGCATGATTGTATTGCATTGTGTCATTATTGCAATACATTGATTGGCTAAATACTGAAATTATCGACCGTGACTACCGACATTGGACTATTCCGCCTAACGAGCTTAATTTAGTATCAGATGGGACCATAGAGCTAAATCGTTAAAACTTTGCAATAATTTGTATTGCACTGTATCGTAAACGTGATCGAATGAAATAGTAAATAAAACTGTTAAAGCATGTAGTTCTTACCCAGAGTACCTAGTGTGAGTTTTGTTTAGGTAAATAAAAAATAAATATATAAAATAAATAATATAATATAAATGGCAGAAAGTATGGCAAAATTTTGAATCTTCAAGAATGTCGCCAGGAGGCGCTGCTTCAATGCCACTAATGTTCGTTTACGTAAACGTGATCAAATTTCAAATGAAACTCATACTAGGCACCCTGTTAACAATAGACGAGATGAGCTTCAATTTTGTCATACAAACTCTCATTTTCGTTAACGTAATCGAAAAATAAAAAAACTCACACATATGTTAAACTTCCGGTTGATAAAAATAAGAAGGTATAATCGTCTCTATAACAAAACGACGAATTTACTTCTGAAACGATCGTTTCTTTACGCATAGTTAATTTCAAATGTCCTCTTATGAATTTTATAAAAACCAGCACATTCCCTTATCGTCGCAAACGACACAAAAAGACATTTTGTCACTACTATCAGCCTTTATAGCTCTACGATGTGCAGCGACCATCGATCCTACAATTACTGGAATTGCCAACTAATAGATGATCTCGAAAAGAGGCATTCAACGTTAATGTCATAATTAAACTTCGTAATGATCATTAAAGGCTTTCATAATAAAACACCAACTATAATGCAAAAATAGATAAACGGCACATTGTGTTTATTCATTTTTTAACCAGCTCTGTGATCTAGCGGCTAAGACCACCGGTTTAGACCCAAAGGTTCCGGATTCGATTCCCAGCGTGGGGTACATGTTTGTAAACTCGGTTTGTTGTTTGTCCGCCTGGCTAGCTTGGTAGCTAGCCAGGCGGACAAACAACAAACCGAGTAAGATAAGAATAACCGGGTAAGATGGTGGTCCATCTTATCTAAATAATCTGTATTTAGCCAATCAATGTTTGTCACCAAATTTGAGTAAACTCGCCGTTAATGACCTCGACGCCACATTTAGCATAACCAAAGTAGGGCTCCGAGGTGGAGTAGATAACAGTGATGGGTTGCAGCCAATCGCCTGATGTGCGACCATCTTGGAACCCTGGTTCCTTAGCCAGCTATTACGACATGCACGGGAAGTGAAGTTAGTCAGGGGATATATGCTCGGGTTAATTTGGAGAAATCATGGTTCATATAGGTCCGTTATTTATTTATTTATTTATTTAAACACAAATACCTGCTACACTTACAGCAACGCCAAGACGTGTCCGTTAAAATACTGACGTGATCCTATGCTCAGCACAAGCATATTATAAGATTTTTATATGTTAACAGGACTGTTTGGTGTGTGTAACATAGCGTATTATTAATACTCGTTTAAAGAAATGTTTATATTAGCCGTGTCAAGGTTATTATTTATTTATTTATTTATTTTTGGCACGGTAACAAAATACAAATCAAAACATACAATTTTTTATATACAATGATATTTCTAAATTTGCATTTCAGTAACAACTGAGCACAACATTAAATTTAAATAAATAAAAAAAAAAATAGAAAAATAGAAATAGAGGTAATATAGAAAATGGATGTAAATATATCTATTGAACATAACTGTTCTCCAAAAACAGTTATATTCTTTGATAAATGAAAAGTAGGGTTGTGACACCATTGTTAGGCACGAACCTGTGATCATAATTTTTTTTCGTAAATCTATATAAATAAAAATGATTGTTGCTAAGCGCAAAACTCGAAAACGGCTGAACGGATTTGGATGAAACTTTGCACATAGACATACCATGACCCGCCCCCCGACCGCCTAACCGATTGCTTTGGCTACGTGTATAGTTTATGAAGTCATCTTGCCATTTCGTACCGCCTATGAAAGCAATATCGAAAGGTATAGGCTATAGCTTTCGATATATGCCTATACCTATTAGCTAGATGACAAGATGACGTCATAAACTATACACGTAGCAAAGGCAATCGGTTAGGCGGTTGGGCCCCCGGACTAGGATACAGGATCTAAACCCGGTAACAGGTAACAGGTCTTTGCGAACGAAGTCGCGGGCGACAACTAGTCAATAATACTATTGCCGCTATTTGTACTTCTGCTTGATGTATTGTCCTATTTATGTGTTTTGTATAGTGTACAATAAAGTGTATTTTCATTTAATTTAATTTCATTAAATTTAATTAAAAATAGGGGTCAATAGATGGTTTTTGATTATAGCAACAATTAGACCACCTGCTTTCTACTTGCTGTCACAACGTAAAATTTCAATGAAATTCAATGTTATTTTTTGGCGACGGAAACTGTGTCGAACACTTGACTGGTCTTATACGAGTAGAGTGTCGAACTCTGGAACCACTACGATAAAATCATTAAAGCATATCAATGCGTAGTGTTTGCGTAAAAAAATATATTTATGATTTAGGTATAACGCGTGATTTGTACGTCATTCTTTAACTGATCATTAATGTTTTAACAACACATTAGATAAAAATCATCATAATCATATCATCACCAGCTCCCCAGCTGGGGCACGAGCCTTCCCTATGGATGGATAGGGAGAACGGGCTATAAACCACCACGCGGGCCCAGTGCGGGTTAGCGGTTGCTAACGGCTGCTAATTCACCCGGGACCAACAGCTATACGTGCCTTCCGAAGCACGGAGGAGCTCGAGATGATTCATCTTTAGTAACCCATCCGATGATCAGCCTTTGCGAAAATTGCTTAACCTTAGCAATAGCAGACCGGGCGCGTTAACCACTGCGCCATCGAGCTCCTCATACATAGAAATAATTTTATAAAATAAGGATTTTGATTTATAACAGTTTCGTCCGCATTAAATTGTACCAATTTAGCGGGCGTCCTTCCATTCAGTAATAAAATCATTTATAACGCGGAACTGACGTGATGTCATAGTGACATGTCATGACAAATGTTCTTCTAATGGCCGCACACGCGTAAATATGAAATGTCAAGTTTTAAAATGATCAAATTGATTAAAATTCTTCTCGATTGAACGAGTCTTTGGAGTATTTTTAAATGTGATACAATAATGTTGATATATTAACGCTGTAGGTCGTTAAATTAACATGGCGTTTTTAATCGGAAGTATTAAAAAAATTTGGAAAACCCAGCAACCCAATGTGGGTAGTTTACGACCCAATCTCCCCATGCGCTATTTATTGTTTATGTGGGAAGGCCTGAGCCCAGCCGTGGGACGTTTAAAGACTGAATATGACGTGAAAGGAAGAAAGAGTAACAAAAGGTATGTTTGTTTTTTAAAATATCTTTTTAATTATATGTGGTCGCTTAGTACAGTCACAAACATTAATATGTAAACATTGTAATTCTTAATACAATCAAATAAGAGTCAAAACTAATAAAAAGCATATACCCGTTAATGCTCGTGGCTGTACCTACCTATGGTAATGGCACCAGAGTTTAACACTTAGCCCTTCGATCAACAGAGTTTTGTCTCTGATAAAACATAGATTTTCATTGAAATATTACGGGATGACAGCGAAGAAACAAGTGGTCTGTACACGATCCGATCCGAACCCCTGGGAGAATCTAGTAGGGCACGGGGACACGCACTAGTGTGTGATGCCGTTCCCTTTAGAAAACCTCCGAAGGTGATGACACACGTTTCACAGGGAACTTTTGAGGAATGGGTTCCTCAAGAGTTCCTCAAGTTTCTCACCACCCCCAAACAAGCCGGTGAGACTGAAAATGCCGTATGAGGCAATCAGCAAACACTCAAAAATAAAAAAATAAAATAAAAACGAGCGAGCCGTACAGTAGTCGCATATGATGTGTAACATTTGACATCTCACCTTAGTAATAAGCAATTTTAACATTATATTATGCTGAAAAAAATGGGTCAGATATTACATCATTTTATAACTATAAAATAAATGCAGTAAATACTCATTACATTTGACATATCCTTGATCTTTGATAGTCAAATGACACAATATGTCACAAATAATAATATGTCATGTTCATAATATCGATTATAAATTTACAAAATGGCGCGCGCTTGCGCGCTTCCCCGACTTCATGTCACACTGTTACACCTACTTCCGTCACATTTCACTAAATCACTCCCACAAATTGTTTAGATAGAAAGCGAGCGGAAAGATGTTACACATCAACAAAAAAATAGTCTGTATTAAATTGTTACTAAAGACTAAAATAAGTTAGTGACTCCTATTTTTAATGATTACATACATACATATAATCACGCCTCTTTCCCGTAGGGGTAGGCAGAGACCACTTCTTTCCACTTGCTACGATCCTTACATACTTGTTTCGCTTCGTCCACTTTCATTATTCCCTTCATACATGCTCTTCGGTTTAGGGTACTCTTGACCTGGCCTTTTTTCAAGACGTCCCTGATTTGATCTCGAAACGTCCGCCTAGGTCTACCCCTACCAACACTTTCATTCACCCTCGCCTTATACACTTTTTTCGTCAATCGTTCTTCATCCATTCTCTCTTAATGATTAAAGGACAAAAATGTCGATGACTGGTTCTGTCGAACACTGGTGCCACTACACTAGTCGAAATTTTCTCTCTTTTCTACTACGACTCTTTTCTATTACAACTTATATAAATTTACCAAATTTCACACTCCTCCGTGGTGGAGTTTTCTCTTCACGTATTAAACATCATCATCATCATCATCATCATCATCATCATCATCATCATCATCATCATCAACATCATCATCATCAGCTCATTTCATGTCCCCACTGCTGGAGCACGAGCCTTCCCTATGTATGGATCCCCCGCCCGATCCTCTAAATGACAGCACACATTTACAGAATACACTAAACATGCACACCAGTTTAGGCCCAAGACACCGTACTCGTAGAACAAGGGTACGAAGAACCGGTTCACACACGCTCTACACCAGGTACAGACATGTACCTGGTCGGTTCTCTCCTCCTCCACGGCCCGGTCAACCCGAGCCGAGGTCCGTGCCTTTAGAGGCGCCCTCGGGTTGCTCCGCTCCCCGATCCGATCCGAACCCTTCGGAGAATCTAGTAGGGCACGGGGACGCGCACTTGTGCGCGATGCCGTTCCCTCTAGATAACCTCTGAAGGTGATTCGTTTCACACGGCTTGAGGGACCCTTTACGTTCCTCGCCGCCCCCAAAAAAACCCGGTGAAGCTGAAAATGCCGCAGCGGCAATCAGCAATCTCTCTCCAAAAAAAAAAAAAAAAAAAAATGTATGGATAGGGAGAACGGGCCATAAACCACCACACGGGCCCAGTGCGGATTGGTGGTTGTTAACGACTGCTAATGCAGCCGGGACCAACGGCTTTACGTGCCTTCCGAAGCACGGAGGAGCTCGAGATGAAAATTTTTTGGTTACCCATCTGATGACAGGCCTTTGCGAAAGTAGCTTAACCACAGCAATCGCAGACCGGGCGCGTTAACCACTGCGCCATCGAGCTCCTCACGTATTAACATACTATAGATGCTGGCCTACTGCTGGACAAAGACATTCATCATTGAATTTAAGTCATCTTATGTCGGCTTAATCAAAACACGTTTGCCAATAATGCATGTTAGGTATGCATCGAAAATTCTGAATCACACTTGCTGAAATCTGGGAATTGAACCCAGAACCTTCGGATATCGGGCCAAGGGGTTTGCCACTCGGCCACTAAGGCACACCACATGTACACAGCAAAAAAATACAGGTGTAAATATAATTCTTTTATTTTGACAAAGAAACACTTTACGTAATGCCTAATCGCACACTCATCGGGTCATTGACTTCAACCGAGTAAAAAAAAATATTTGCACTCAAATATACTGAAAATTAAACAGTTGCCAAAAACGTTACAAGCGGATAAATCGCATAGAGGTATCATCATCAATCATTCGACTTTAACACAGTCATTGGGCTTGTATCCAAATCTTAATTTTATTATTAAAACACTTTAATAATAATAAAAGAGTTCGTACTCGTATGTATACAAATCACAGACTAAAAATAAGGCAAAGGGGGCAAAGACGTCGCGCTCGTTCGGCCTAATGTTTTAAATAAAATTAAGATGCTAATAACTGTCACAATATAGCGCTAACTAGGTAATTTATTGCGAGTGTCTTGTTATTTCGTAATGCGGTACGATTGTCTTGTACAGGTGGCAGTAAATTTTTAGAAACAGCAGCGGAGATGATCGATCATGAATGTAGTTTTATAAACTTTTTTAGGACAATTTGTAAAATAAACGCGAGTAGATCCGTAAAAGTTGTTTATTATGAATCACGGCATGTAACAATACAAACTTGGCGGGAAAGTGAAGTAAAATGTTTTTAATTTGTTTATATAATTTTAACGCAAATTTTGTTGCGAAACAAATTACAAAAACACAATGTTGAAAAATTTCCACGAGCAGGATTTGAACCTGCACCCTTCTGACATACCGGGTCAGGTGCTCTTCCAATTGAGCTATCGTGGTCCTAACCAGCCCGCCGAAATTATTCAACACTATTTACTTTTTACTTTGAAAGCCAAAGGCGCCAATTCAATGTCAACAACTACCGTCATTAACATCTGATCATAATATTTTTACAAATACTAAAGATCAGTTAAGAAGTAGGCTAGCTATTTATAAAATGTTTTTAATTTGTTTATATAATTTTAACGCAAATTTTGTTGCGAAACAAATTACAAAAACACAATGTTGAAAAATTTCCACGAGCAGGATTTGAACCTGCACCCTTCTGACATACCGGGTCAGGTGCTCTTCCAATTGAGCTATCGTGGTCCTAACCAGCCCGCCGAAATTATTCAACACTATTTACTTTTTACTTTGAAAGCCAAAGGCGCCAATTCAATGTCAACAACTACCGTCATTAACATCTGATCATAATATTTTTACAAATACTAAAGATCAGTTAAGAAGTAGGCTAGCTATTTATAAAATGTTTTTAATTTGTTTATATAATTTTAACGCAAATTTCAAAGTAAAAAGTAAATAGTGTTGAATAATTTCGGCGGGCTGGTTAGGACCACGATAGCTCAATTGGAAGAGCACCTGACCCGGTATGTCAGAAGGGTGCAGGTTCAAATCCTGCTCGTGGAAATTTTTCAACATTGTGTTTTTGTAAAGTGAAGTAATTTTTGCGGTTTTGTTTCATTTACAGAAATTTTTGTTTTTAGAAAAGAAAATGTGAAACAATGCGGCTTACTAACCGCTAAATATTCGTAAACGTGTATGAGCAAATGGGGACGTACATTTTAAAATTCTATCTTCAGTTCAGAACTTTAAACTGTTTCGTTTATTTTCCCTAATGATATTTCTGCCTGTGTACCAAAAAAACCAATAGGTAATGCTTTTTATTATTAATCCTTCAACTTTTATACGCTAATTAAGATAATTTCAAGCTCCATTTCGGTGGTATTTGCAAAACTGTTCATACGTCGTTAGAAAACAGCAAAAGCTCGCGTTGTCTTGTTAATGGCTTCCTGGGACTCAGAGTTGTCGTCAGCCCACATAGCGATTAAACTAAACTAAGTTTGGCTACTGTCTGGCCTGTGTTTGGTTAACAATATGTAATTAGGGTTTGCTCTTTGCAGCAATGTTGATTTTTTTTATTTGGTAATTAGTTTTACCGAGGATTTCGATGGCGCAGCGGTCTGCCCGTTCAGAGTTGCGAAATGTGCGTATGCTTGTATGCTTATATGCTTTTTCAAAAAGTGACCTCTATCAGAGATACGAGATCGTATTATTTTTTTCGTACATTCTATGCCACAAAAAGCGAACATAACAATAGTCATTTTTAATCTGTTAAAAACAGGGAAAGAAAATTGTACTGAATTTCATTCATCCTCTAGGAGGAGAATGTGATTTAAATTTGGAATACTTACTGTTTATACTGAACTACATCTGTGTTTACACCATTGAGTTTGTATATAAATACTCAAATCAACTCATCAACAATAAATGTACCAAACAAAAATGTTACTCTCTCTATCAATAATTGGACCAATGTTTCGAATGTTAACTTTTACTTTTAATTGTAATTGTATTTTAATAAAGGCTTATCTCATATTATTATTGTGCTAATTTTTTCGCAAATGGTACGAAAAGTAGAGTATTTTCCTCGGTGATAAAGGTGTCTTAGTCTTGGGTGAACTTAAATCCCTCGCTACACTCAGGACTCGTCTTAAATCCCTCGCTTCGTTCGTGATTTAAGTTTTTAACACCCTTGCTACGCTCGGGAGTAAACCTCGAGTCCTTCGTTACGCTCGCGATTTAAATCGTCACCCGCGGCAGAAGACACTGCTTTATCCCCTTGGTTAATAATCTACTATTTTGTTTTAAATAAAGAGGTTTCGGGACTTTCGGGACTTCTTGGCGGGGAAGAGGAGTCATGTCTGCGGTTTTGTTTTATTTTCTAAAATTTGTGTTATGTCGAATATTAATGTGTCAGTTAAGAAGTAGGCAAGCTATTTATAAAATGTTTTTGTTTTGTTTATATAATTTTAACGTAAATTTTGTTGCAAACCAAATTACAAAAACACAAATGTTGAAAAAATTTCCACGAGCAGGATTTGAACCTGCACCCTTCTGACATACCGGGTCAGGTGCTCTTCCAATTGAGCTATCGTGGTTCTAGCCAGCCCGCCGAAATTATTCAACACTATTTACTTTTTACTTTGAAAGCCAATTCAATTGGTTGGTTAGAGCCACGATAGCTCAATTGGAAGAGCACCTGACCCGGTATGTCAGAAGGGTGCAGGTTCAAATCCTGCTCGTGGAATTTTTTCAACATTTGTGTTTTTGTAATTTGTTTCGCAACAAAATTTGCGTTAAAATTATATAAACAAAAAAAAATATTTTATAAATAGCTTGCCTACATCTTAATTGATCTTTAGTATTTGTAAAAATATTATGATCGGTTGTTAATGACGGTAGTTGTTGACATTGAATGGGTGCCTTTGGCTTTCAAAGTAAAAAGTAAATAGTGTTGAATAATTTCGGCGGGCTGGTTAGAACCACGATAGCTCAATTGGAAGAGCACCTGACCCGGTATGTCAGAAGGGTGCAGGTTCAAATCCTGCTCGTGGAAATTTTTTCAACATTTGTGTTTTTGTAATAAAGGTCATCGTAGTATGGGCTTTAGTATCGCAACAAATGATTTTGTACAATGATGATTTTTATATCAAAAATCAAGTTTTTTATTTTCATATTACCCTGTTAAATAATTTGCCTTAACTTCTCCGACGACAAATCCCCATTAGGTGGAGGTAGGTGGAGATTCGAACAAAGGACGACACCAAGAATGGGCATTCTCCTTCATACTTTTATTAGGTATGTATATTTACCTACATTGTATAAAGATTGTAAGTAAGTAAAACTAGGAAGCCTTTGCCCAGCAGTGGGACAGTCAAAAGATATTACTGATGATTGTACTTATGTATTTTTTTCGTTACCGTTTTCGTTAACGAGATTGAACGGTAAATAAAGCTTTATATAATCCACAGACCAATGTAATCCTCCGCGCGCGGTCACCCGCGTCGATGTCATGCATGCGCATGCCGTTCGCATCACGTCACCAATACGTCACTATGACATAACGCGCATGCGCGTTGTATATCTCATTATTAGCACGTTGCTGTTTTTTTTTTATACGTAGCTCGACAAATGATTTCACTCCACCTGATGTTAAGTGGAAATGGAGTCCAGACGCAAGGATAACTGGTGCAGCGTGAAAACAACGCAGCATCAGACACCCTCACCCTGTCGGCCCACAAGGTGACTCTTCACGCCACGTTTGAAGGACCCCATGTCATAGGAAGGAGGGAAAACATGTGCTGGTAGACTATTCCATCTTTTGGAAGTGCGACAAAGAAACGAGTCACCAAATTTCTTTGTGTGTTTTGTTTTCGACAGTCGTTTTTTAAACACACTAAAACAATTCGTTGAGCTTTTGTTAAAGATGCGTTATAATTGTAAAACTTAGACAATTTGTTTTTTTTTAAACATACTGATGTTGTTGCTATGGCGACAGACTTAGATAAGATAGTGGTAACTTAATTCTTAACGGTTAGAGTTCTCGAGATGGTAAAACAGCCCATCCTTCTTTTCATCATAATGATGTCCACCGCGGGACGTAGGGTAGCGGCTCCAGTGTTCGACACGAACCAGTCATCAACAATCATTAAAAATAGGGGTCAGCAAATGGTTGTGGTATTTAGTAATAATTGAATACAGATCACCTACTTCCTAGTTGAAGTTGTCATCCCGTGAAATTCCAACGAAAATCTATGTTATTTATTGGCGAAAATTGTGTCGAAGATTGGCCTCAAAGGGTCGCCCACTGGTGCCACATCCCTATGCCTATCCAATTATCCTGCAGATTATGCGTTATGTGGTCTTCTTGAACCAGAAACCGGGCCTGCTGACATTTTAATATCAATTTAAAAAAAGACAATATTTAAAAAAAATCACGAGCGCATGGAACGCACATGATTAATTTTAAATGAGGGTATACAAGCTACTAACTAATTACGAGACGACCAACACCTCGGTTTCCTTGTGACCTTGCAAAAGGGTTCGAAACGTCAGTATAAACATTAATTTAAACTAATGTATAAAATTAACGCGAGTAGATCCGTAAAAGTTGTTTCATTTCAACATCATCATATCGCAGAGATTCTATTGTACATTTAGTTCGGTTAGCCACAAGACGCTTTAAGACTTATGTAGAAGCTATTTATAGTAATGCCAACATTATGTAAGTCAATGTCAACTCCCAATTTGTGAAGCCGAGTGGCGCCTTAACGGTCTGCGCAAATATTTGAGAATATCGCATTATACAAGGCTTAATTGAGGTGCGAATATGATAGGTTTATCGTGATCGTAAATCGTTTGGGGCTTCGTATGTCAGTGTGAAGAGCATTTATACCTCTTTATGTAACATACAGTTTGTCGAACTTTAAAGTTCTAATTCTTTCAAACCAATAAACGGAAGCAAACTTTGTATGCGTAAAATTCAGATTATTTTTTTTTATTTGCCATTAAATGTAGGTAATAAGACAATGTAATAAGACAATAACAGGATCGCACATTTAGCCAAAGTATTGGCATACTAAAAAAATACAATACGATAATACACAAATTACATTTAAATAATAATAAATAAACAATGATATAACGTAATGCTAATTTGATTTATAATTAAAAGATTCGGTAATTGTATAAAAATAATTCAATCAAGTAAGAGAAATGTGTTGAGAGAGATGTTAACAGAATAGAAAACAAGTATTTATAAAATACAGTGAAAAAATTAAACGCCTACCCGACCCAGCTAGGAATCGAACCTGGGTCTTCCGCAATCCGGGCGGCTGCACTGACCGCTATGCTACCGGGAAGGCTGACGTAAGCGCTGAATTTTGTCACTGCTTTATTTTTTATTTTTCGAGTGCTAATAGCGGCACAGTGCGCCATCTATCCAACGGTTATTGCAACCGATGGCTATGCAGATTCATCTTTGTAGATGAAATACCACAAATTTGATAACACAACACTATAGAATTTTTTATTTTCATTTTTTAATTTTTTTTGTTCTAATTGCTGCACAGAAGCTAAATTAAATATTTATAAAATAAAATTAAAAAAAAATTAGAATAGAAAACAATAAAAAAAGTATGTTTAACTTAAATAACTTAATAATTAATAACTACTAACTAACTAAATTTATCGTTATTTTTTTTTGTAAATTTTACGCGAACACTACACATTGAAAACGACACAGGTCAGGATAAATATTAAATAAAATTAATGTACTAATAAAATAAAAGCGAGTAGATACGTAAAAGTTATAACGATGAGGCTATCCTTGCTCTGTCTAACCTGCCCCCCAACCGCCTAACTCTATCGACATCGCTCTCGCTATCGCGCTCTATAGTTTATGGCGTCATTTTGTAATTTCTAAAGCGATATGAAAGCATTAAGAAAGCAATATCGAAAGCTATAGCCTATAGCTTTCGATATTGCTTTTATATAGCTTTCGAAATGGCAAGATTACGCCATAAACTATAGAGCGCGATAGCGAGAGCGATATCAATAGAGTTAGGCGGTAGGCCCCCTGTTTTACTTTGTCTGGCTACCTACTCAGTAAAATTAAAATTATTTGTTCAGTTAATCAAATCAGTTAGGCTACAAATTAGTTCTTTGAATGTCATTTAATACCATCTTTATTAAGTTTAGGCTAATTTGTAGCATTAAGAATGTCATTCAATGTATTCGGTTCGTGAGTCGTGCACAGGGCGGGAGAACTTGTTCTGAGAAGAACCGGCAAAAAAAACTCAGCAAGGGCATTTCTTTTCTCCCTTTCTTTTACGCTGTCAAAATATTGGAAAACGTCCTATCATAGAAGGACTCTTTCTATTACAACTATGAACTTCATCATATACATGATCATCAGCCTGTACTAGTCCACTGCTGGACATAGACCTCTCCAAGTGCACGCCACCGAGCATGAACCGCTGCTACTATCATCCAGCCCTAAAAAAATAAACAAATGAACTTACAAATTTAAAAAGGCTCTTTGGAAGAAAAAAGTGTATCGTTCCTGCCACAACAATGTTTTATTGTGAGCTCAACTGACCAAAAAGACTAACTGGATCCTTTGCGGCGTCGTCGTGTCCTACTAAACCAGTTTCGCAACATAACAAATGGCTCGAGAATAATAATATATCGGCAGACGAGCCGTGTCGTACAGACCTGCCTTTCTTTATTAGGTTATTTTTGGAACAACAGGCTATAGCAATAACACTCCTGTGCCATACAGCTTCGTGCTATGAACCCTGTGGGTTCCAAACGTTCTTTTTTAAATATATTTTACGGGTAAGCACAGTGCCTTCATCTCACCTGATGTTATGTGAAGATAAGGCCAATGGTGGAAGCGCACTTTAGCCGGAATCCTCAACTACGGAGGCACTGGCTATCTTATCTCTAGCTGCCGGAACACAACAATGATGTTATGGCGACATATTTAGATAAGATACAAAACCGAGTAAACCGACCAAACCGACCAAACCGAGTACAAAAACATGTACCCCCCGCTGGGAATCGAACCCGGGACCTCTAGGTATAAACCGGTGGTCTTAAGCACTAGACCACAAAGGCCGTTATAAAGATAAAAACAAAAAGAAAAAATAATCACGAGTACCAAGTACATGAAGTACATTCGTAAAGGAGTTTCATTATGTGACTTTCAGTCAAATCTGTTTCAATTAATGACACATTTGTCACTGGCTAAATGTGCTATCGCACGAAGCCATCAAAGAAAAAATAATGTTATTGACACAGCCTCAGGACTTCTTGGCGGGAAAGTGAAGAGTCATGTCTGCGGTTTTGTTTTATTTTCAAGAATTTGTGTTATGTCGAATATTAATGTGAGATAATGGTGGATTATTAATCGTTAAGTGTTCGTAAGTGTGGATGAGTGTTGGCAAGTGAAACAAAACAATGCAACTTTACTTTTCAAAATCTCTCAAGAAGTCCGCCGAGGAATTAGTAAAGCCACATCTTTACTGAGATACTCGAGAGGTTGGGGGGTATATCATTTCTCACTTCTCATTTTTATTATCATTCATCATCATTTATCATCATACTGACTGGAAGGAAATATTGTATATTTATGTATAACTTGTAAGAAAAATTACTTTGACACTGGCTAAATGTGCTAATCGCACGAAGCCATCAACTAAAAGAAAGAAAGAAAAGACACAGCCTCAAACTTTTTAGCGGGAAAGTGAAGAGTCATTCATGTCTGCGGTTTTGTTGTATTTTCTAAATATAGTGTTTTGTTTTTCTAATATTATTGTGAAATAATGGTGGATTATTAAGCGTTTAAGAAGTATTCTCAAACGGGTTAGTGTTGGCAAATAAGACAAAACAGTGCAACGTCACTTTCAAAATTTGAAAGTAGCTAAGCACATCTTTACTCAAGGGGTTGGGGGAATATCATTTATCACTACTAATTTCTATTATCATTTATTGTTTATAACCTATTAACAAAAAATGTTTATTTATATAACTTGTAAGAAAAACTACGTTGATGTTGACATTTAGCCAAATGTGCTGACCGCACGAAGGCATTAACTTAAGGTATGATTCCGAACTCCGCCGCACGCAGCAATGCAGCGGCAGCATTGACTGGTCCCCATATTCTCTATAAGTTTATATAAGACTTGTTGATGCCCGCGACTTCGTTCGCGAAGACAAAAGTAAAAAAAAAGTATCCTATATGCTGGTGTGGGTCATGGTCTGTACATGAGGAAAGTTTCATTAAAATCCATTCAGTAGTTTTTAAGTGAAAGAGTAACAAACATCCATCCATAGGTACTTACATCCATCCATCCAACTTTCGCGTTTACTATTAGTAGCATTACATTCAGAGCTACGCCCGCCGCAATGTCGCGGCAGCACTGCTACGGCATTACTGCTGCGTGTAGCGGATTTCGGAATCATACCTTTAGTGGAAAAATTGCACCTCTTGCCTCCATCTCTCGAGATAACTTATTACATATATGTCGATGCTTATTACTGCCTCAAAAATTATACGAAATGCCTTAATATCATAAATATAACTTTAGTAAACAACGCATATAATCATGCAAACCGTTACAATAATACACATCAAATGTAGGTAAAGGTCATCGCATAGCGATCTCTTCCTATTCTCGTCAGTCATGCATGACGTCACTGTTAGCGTTTAGCCTTCTAGTGCACTTGACAGATGACCAATAAACTGCAGACGTATCGATACATAATTCAAATCGATAACGCCTTCGAGTTGACCTCGAAACGATTGTTCTAAATCATAAATATGTGTCAGTAGCAAATTAATGAATGATGATTGTATCCATCTATTTGTATTTGGGCAATCTAATGCACTTGTTTAAATGATTTCTGAGAACCAATAATAGCATATATACTATTAATAAAGAGGCAACGTTTGGTATTTTTGTCTGTTTAAATATGTCGGGGCTAATATCTGGAACTGCTGGTCCAATTCCAAAAAATCTTTTATTGACACAAATCTACATTCCTAGTAACATAGGCTTTATTTTATTTATAAAAAGAGTTTCTTTTTATATTTCTAAATCCACGCGGACGAATTTGCGAGTGATATGCTACTAGCATATTATAATCATTGAATTGAAACACTTTCTACGGGGTCCGTGGTCACAGGAATTCTCCCTATATTTCTAAAGCCACCTACCTAAACGTTTCAAGAGGATGAAATTAATGAAATTATTTGTAATTAATTATTATTAATGCTGCAGTTTATCTGGGATACCGCAATGTATTATGCTCTGTTCTTTCCCGCCAAAATGTGTTGCTATTCTCAGAATAATAACTACCTATTAGTAACAGAACATTAACTTAAGGTAGTATTAAGTTAATGTTCTGTTTGTTACTCTGAAAGTAATGTATCAGCTGCCTAACTTCCCGTGCACGTCGTAAGAGCCGACTAAAGGACAAGGGTTCCAAGATGGTGGCACATCAGGCGATCAGCTAGCAACATGTCACTGATGACGTTATCTATTCCACCTCGGAACCCTACTTTGTTTATGCTTAATGTGGCGTCGATGTCACTAACGGTGTGAATACTCAAAAATCTTTCTACCTCTTTTTGGAAGAAGGACGTGACGTGAGCGTATGTGTATACATACATACGCTCACGTCCTTCTTTATAAAAAGAAAACATGTAACTACTATTATTATTGCAATGGCCATCATTTACTTAGTCGGAATCAGTAGGTCCTGATCACCGATAGATTAGATATTAGATTGTTCTGAGTTGCGTTTGTTGCGAATAACTTATAAACGCGCCAGCCAAAACCTCCTTGACGTTCAGTTTAAATATTTAAACATATTAACATGACACAGTTCCATCATTTTATCTTTCGTATGTAAATCGGCGTTGCGATGCATGCCTCTGAAACCTTGTGTTTTGGCACAATGATTAATTTTAATTGTTTGCGCGTTACCACCGGCTATGCATGCGCGATAGAGAACTAGGCCAAGTTGAGTGGTGTTTGCTTTTTTTATCTTTATTAACTTCCCATGCTGGTCTGGGAACGTGAGAAAAATGTATCAGCTGGGTAACTTCCCGTGCACGTCGTAAGAGACGACTTGAGGACAAGGGTTCCAAGAGGCTCGCACTCGCACATCAGGCGATCGGCTAGCAACCCATCACTGATTTTATCTATTCCACCACGGATCCCTACTATGTTATGCTAAATGAGGCGTCTGTCACAAACGGCGAGTTTACTTGAAATTGGTGATTTTGATGCTTTGCCTTTTTTGGGAAAAGGAAGGGGGTATTGTTTTTCGCGCGTATCTTGTATGTATGTAATATTCTTTAATACCTCATATCTCCAGAACCGCAGAACGGATTTACATAATTTACAGCTAATACGAAGCTGCCCAAGTGTTCTTAGATAGGTGACGTTAGAAAAAAACATGGCGGCTGTGCGACGCCATTTTTTTTTCCTTTAGTTGATGGCTTCGTGCGATTAATTTAGCCAGTGTCAAAGTATTTTATCTTACAAGTGATACATAAATAAACAATATTTCCTTCCTGTATGATGATGATGAATGATAATAGAAATAAGAAGTGAGAAATGACAGACCCCCCAACCCCTCGAGTATCTCAGTAAAGATGTGGGGCTTTACTAAGTCCTCGGGCGGACTTCTTGAGAGAATTTGAAAAGTGACGTTGAACCGTTTTGTTTTATTTGCCAACTCATGCACACTCAAGAACACTTAACGGTTAATAATCCACCATTATTTCACATTAATATTCGACATAACACAAATTTTAGAAAATAAAACAAAACCGCAGACATGACTCTTCACTTTCCCGCCAACAACTAAACCATTAGCAGTCAGTCATTTGTTAACACAACCACCAACCCGCATTTGGCAAGCGTAGTGATTAAGCTATTACCCATCAATTGTAGTGATGACTTGATTACAATGTTGGAGGCCTTTGCCCAGCAGTGGGACAGCTATAGGTTATTTACTTTACTTTCTTACTGATTATCTTTTTCGTTATCGGTAAATAAAATTCGTGCTTTCGTAATCCCTCGGAATGTTGCGTTTGGAAGCACAATAAATATTAGGACCGAACTTGATCCGCCCCTCTACAATGCACCGTTTCGCGAATGACTGATGACAAACGGAAAACGTCACGTGTCTAATTCAAGAATCCAAGGTGACACATGCATCACGAGCCGCTCAGCGCTCCTGAAATATGTGTGACTACATCACTACGTTCAGTAACAATTGCTTTCGATGCCACTTAAGCCTGGACTCCCCTAAAGCGAAGGCGATACGGCAGGAGGATTTATCATCACATAAGCATTACCTCATTTTTATGTCCCCACTGCTGGGTCACGAGCCTTCCCTATGGATAGGGAGAACGGACCATAAACCACCACGCGGGCCCAGTGCGGATTCGTGGTTGTTAACAACTGCTAATGCAACCGGGACCAGCGGCTTTACGTGCCTTTCGAAGCACAGAGGAGCTCGCGATGATATATTTTTGGTCACCTGGCCGATGACTGGCCTTTGCGAAAGTTGCTTAACGTCAGCAATCGTAGACCGGGCGCGTTATACACTGCGCCAACGAGCTCCTCCGGAAGGCACGTAAAGCTGTCGGTCCCGGCTGCATTAGCAGTCGTTACCAACCACCAATCCGCACTGGGTCCGCGTGGTGGTTTATGGCCCCTTCTCCCTATCCATCCATAGGGAAGGCTCGTGCCCCAGCAGTGGGGACATAAAATGAGCTGATGATGATGATGATTATTATTTCTATCTCTATATAGCTTATATATATATATATATATATACAAATCAAATGCTGTTCTTTTGTATCGCTAAAACTCGAGAATGGCTGAACCAATTTGGCTAATTTTGATTTTGAAATATTTGTGGATGTTCAGGGAATCTTTAAACGGTGTGAAACATAAATAATAAGTAACGGAAAATAATTAAAACGATAATTTAATTTTCCAATACAAAATTATTTTTTTTGTCTTGTCATGAAAACTGTCAAAGCGGTACGAAGTCCGGGTCATCTAGTTATGTATAAATAAAAAATACGTTATATGTCTTTTTGGGTAATGTATTAGTGTGTTTTGTCCCAGATAAATGTTTTTCTTTATTTCTTTCAAAATTAAATAACAAAATAAAAAGTAGAAAAAAAAGTAACAAGAATTTAGTAAGTACATGTGAATATATAACGTGTGTGATATATAACGGGTCTGCTCTTGACTCCATCGACGCAATGGCAAATCTGCCGACCCTGTGGAGATGCGCCAACCCGGTAGATTGATGGATTATCGGAACTCTAGGGATAGTATCACAATTAAAGTACAAAAAAAATATATCTTCGCTTTTAGGATTGTTTTAAACCCGTTTTGTTATAATATTTCTTTATTTTTTTGAAGATTAGAATTATTATTGTTTTTTTTTAAATACTAAAAATACTTTGGTATCAGCTCCGTTTAACGAAGATAACTTATCAAATATTAAATTGAAAAGCAGTAGTGTATATAATACGATTATAATGATATTTTTTTTAATATATGTAATCATTACAATGTGTTAAAATTTTAAAACAATCTTGTAATGCAGGTTAGTGCTCACAAACCCGGATTATAATATCAAATAAGTAATCCGAAACATCTAAGCCCGACGGGGAATTAAACCCGGCACTCCAGATATCGGAACGAGCAGTTCGACAAACAGCCACCGATGCTTTGTAAAAAAAAGTACCAAAATAAAATTAAAATAAACAACAACGCTTTTTTGTTTACGTTGGTTAAAAATGTAAAAAAGAAAAATAAACAGAAGTAACAACAGTGCATCGTTGGCAGCCCTACACCACACAGCCCACCTGAGTTGAGAACTCGAGACAGAAATAGACATTGTCTCATCTGTCAAGAGCACGCCCCGAAATACCTACTTGTGCAAGTGGCTGACAAAGACGCTGCGCCTGCGCAGTCACACAATATCACCTTATTTTGATACTGAGTAATTTCGCAAGCCGAATCATCTCCACGGCGGGGTTTTAACTCCGCGAGCTATGTGGGGTTATCCGATGTTCTGGCCGGCCAACAAACACCTCCAGTACACCAGTACACCCAGTACTGGATTAACCTAAAGGCCAAAAAGGCAAGTGCCTATTGGCCACGCGCCTGCGCTTGTCAGAAAAAAAAATCTCTACAATTTTCCAAAGAAGTAAGATAGAGTTCAAAATTATGATTAACTCCCAATATTCTACGCCATTCTCTAGGTTTTTCAATAAGTATTTACATTAAAAAAACACTTCTCTTAGGTTTTTATGATGATGACAAAATATAATAAATTATTGTTGGTATATGTAACCAACGACATGTATATAGCGATGATCGTCGCAAGGTGGCCGGCAAGAGCTGGACGAGAGCAGCCGCGGATCGTGCTCGGTGGCGTGCACTTGAAGAAGCCTATGTCCAGCAGTGGACTAGTATAGGCTGATGATGATGATATGTTATATTAATAAAAGTTTTATATAAAAAAATAGAGGTCCTGAAATATGCAGTGCCTAAGGCCTATTATATATATATGGCTTAATCCAGCTCTGAGTACACTCTTCCACCCCTTGGGCGAATGTCATGCCCGACGCAAACACAAGAACACCCGGTGGTATGTATATTTAGCTTAAGTGTTGTTCGCAAAGACGAAGATATTCTGTGGAGCGACTTGTGGTACAAAGCCGAGTCGACGGCTGCAGATGATCTCTTTTGCGATGGATCAAATCAAGGCTTTCCAAAAGCCGCTGAACGAAGACAAGCTTCTGCAAGAGACGGATGGTGAGCGGGGGTGCAGCACGACTACTCTGTCAAGAGATAACGACTGAGAGGAATTGTTAGCAAATGGCTGGACGACATCAAACAACGAATTGGACTTCGCTATCGTCAGTTAAGATGACACCTCGATTTGTGAGCATTCAAAAAGGTCGATCCTTACTGGCGCTGTCATAAGGGCGAAAATACGTAGCGGTCTTAAGCAAAAAATTTGGCTTAGTTAATATGCAGCTACTAAATTACGAATATTGTTATATTATTAATGTATTTGAAGGGTTTCCAAGCTCATAAATCAAGTAATTTTGTTGTTATTTCAATTCAACAATGGTGATTTTTTTGTGGTGTTTTCGAAAATAACCTCCTCTGTGGTCTAGTGGCTAAGACCACCGGTTTAGACCCACAGGTCCCGGGTTCGATTCACAGCAACACATGTTTGTAGCATTGTTGTGTTCCGGCAGCTAGAGATAAGATAGCCAGTGCCTCACTAGTTGAGGATCCCGGGTGAAGTGCGCTTCCATCATTTGGCCTTATCATCACTTAACATCAGGTGAGATCAAAACACTGTGCTTACTTGTTAATATAAAAAAAATATACCGGAATTAACACTACATTATAAAAATATAACAAAATATTATGGATCTACGGCGTTTACGTTACACATTGATTTTATTTTTATTTTATCCTGCCGTTTCGAACCCTTTGCAGGGTCCGTGGCGTGGTCACAAAAAGACTAAAGTGTTGTTCGTCTAATAATATTTTTTTAAATTGCATACCGTTTTCGCGTTAAGTTTAAACACAATATTCTAAAATATTTTAAATGCATTTTTAAAGTAGGTCTGCCTACAAAGATTAACTAATGGTATATGTAAATCACAGAATACAAAAGGAGACCTCGCGTCGCAGAAATGACAAAACAATAAGTAGGTTGTCGGCGCGCGAGGGGCGTTCGGCCGCTCTCAGCGACACGACGGGGTAGCGGCGGGCGGTGGGAACAGCTTCGGACCCCGGGGGGCCGACCGCCTAACTCGATTGCTTTCGATTGCTTTGGCTACGTGTATAGTTTATGACGTCATCTTGTCATTTCGTAACGCCTAAAAAGCAATATCGAAAGCTATAGCCAAGATGACGTCATAAAGCTAAACGTCATATAGCTAAATGACAAGATGATGTCATAAACTATACACGTAGCCAAAGCAATCGAAAGCAATCGAGTTAGGCGGTCGGGGGGCTGGCCCGCCGCACACCGCGACCCTTAGCTTTGCGACAGCTTAGGCACCGGCCGATTTTACCTTTGTACGGACACACGAATTGCTTGTACCAAATAATATTATATCTATTCAAATACAGTCCGCTTTTCACTCCAAGATCCCCTTGAGATCAACAAGGTAAATACTGAGCTGTTCTGTTTTTCTTAAGGTAACATCTGTGGTGGGTAAACAAACCGTTTTTTTATGAATAGCAACTACAAATGCCGAATGTAATCTCCGTACAAACATTTCCAACTATGTGAAAAACAAACGCGAAAAATGTTATTCATCTCATCACAGTTTCTTTCATTGAGGTTTTTTTCTCATTCATTATTCATGGCATAACGACGCTAAATCGTAAACAAAACACGTTTTGTGGTATTCACCAAATGAATTGTGTTTGTCTTAGGATAATCGTACATACCGGATCTTCATGAAAATCCTAGAATGATCGTAACAAAGTCAAAGACAAAGTCAAAGACAAAGTCAAAGTCAAATCATTTATTCAATATAAGCCTTCACAGGCACATAATGACGTCAAAACTATAAAATCCAAATAATAATAAAAATAAAATGTTTAGAACTACTGAATCTAACACCAGTTCGGATTTTGGGAGAGTCTTCGACCGATAAGAGCTGGCAAGAATCTCAGGAATACAAGCCGGACAACAGAGATATTGTCAAGATCATCATCAGCCTATCTTAGTCCACTGCTGGACATAGGCCTCCCCTAATGAGCGCCATAGCGCCCTGTCCTCAGCTTTACGCATCCAGCATCTGCCTGCAGCCTTCCGCAGGTCATCATCCCACCTGGCCGGAGGGCGTCCTACACTACGTTTACCGAGTCGTGGTCTCCACTCAAGAACACGTTTACCCCAGCGGTTGTCGGTTCTTCGCCAGATATGGCCGGCCCACTGCCACTCCAACTAGCTAATTCTTAGAGCTATGTCGATGATTTTGGTTCTCTGTCGGATGTATTCGTTACGAATCCTATCCTTCAGAGAAACTCCGAGCATAGCTCTTTCCATAGCTCGCTGAGCGACTTTAAACTGGTGGACCAGCCCTACCGTGAGTGTCCACGTCTCAGCTCCGTAGGTCATGACGGGTAGGACGCACTGATTAAAAACTTTCGTTTTCAAGCATTTCGGTATGGATGACGAGATAAGGGTCGCTAAATTCCGTCTTTGTTGAGGACGATGGAAAACTTACCGTCCGTCTATCGGATAGACTCTATCCTATCCCTGACCTATCCCCCCGCCCGATCCTAAAAATGCCACTACACATTCACATGATAGACCAAACTTGCACCCTCGCATTGGCCCAAGACACCGTACTCGTAGAACAGGAGTGCGAAGACCCGGTTCACACGCGCTCTATACCAGGTACAGATACGTGTACCTGGGTGCTTCTCCCCACCCCCACTACCTAGTCAACCCGAGCCGAGGTCCTAGCCTTGCAGCGGTTGTTCTACTCACGATCCAATCTAGTAGGGAGCGGAACGAGTTTGTTTGTTTGTTGGCGGAGGGTAATCTCTGGAACTACTGGTCCAATTTTAAAAGTTCTTTCACAAATAGAAAGCTACATTCTTTGCGGGTAACATAGGCTATATTCCACGTGGGCCCAGTTGGTGGTTGTTAACGACTGCTAATGCATCCGGGAGCAACGGCTTTACGTCTTCCGAAGCACGGAGGAGCTCAAGATGATTCATTTTCGGTCACCCATCCGATGACCGGCCTTTGCGTAAGTTGCTTAACCTCAGCACTCTCAGACCGGGCGCGTTAACCCACTGCGCCATCGAGCTCCTCAACTTCACTGAGCCCGAATTACTTAGGCCTTGAGACGTTGCCGCGCTTGTTTACTTTCGAACAATTGTTATCAATTAATGGATGACACACTAGCGGTGGGAATGTTGATTGATCCATCGAAATATGGCCGGTTAAGGGTTAACTGTTTGTTGAGCCGTGCCTACTAAACGTAAATCGAAATCATAGCTCGAAATAAAGACACATAAGACACCGCAAACGTAAATGTAGACAAATCTATACTATTGATGATGAAGTGAAGTTTGTGAGTTTGTTTGTTTGTTGGCGGAGGCTAATCTCTGGAACTAATGGTCCAATTCCAAAAGTTCTTTCACAGATAGAAAGCTACATTCCTAGCGGGTAACATAGGCTATATTCCACGTGGACGAATTCGCGGGCAAACTGCTAGTTTATACTTATAACTGAAGAGTTTGTTTGAACGTGCTAATGTCTAGAACTATCAACCGTATTTGAAAAAATCGTTCTTTTGATAGCCCAATTTTTGTGGAAGGCGATAGGCTATTTAACGTCACGCAGCAGAGCAAAAAAAAGTCAGAAAAACACAAAGCGAATACGAAGTACTAGCGCATTTGGGCGAAGGGAACGACGCGGTGGGTCGGGGAACAGCTAGTCATTTAAGAAAAGAAAATTCTTCATTGGCTTTCTGTAATGGTTCTATTTGTGAGGGTTACAAAGTTTCCATGCTGCCAAAATATATCTCCCACCTCCTATATGTGACACATGGTTATGGTTAGATATGCAAATAGCACGTATTGATTTGATATATTTAAAATTTCGCGTTCGTTTTGTTTTCGTTTTTAATTTTAAAACGGGGTTCAACGCAAGCTCTTTCGATTAATTCGGTATTCAATACTTTTTGAAATACCCGACGTTTTGGCCTAATTGCACCGGTCATGGTTACGAGATGACTCAGATCAAATGAAGGCACTGTTAATAATAATGAAGGCTATATCTGTCACTTAATACGTGAACAGAATACTTTGTACCCCTTTTTAAGCACCACGGTGGAGTGTGAGAATTGGGAAAGGTACAAAGTTTGAACGGAGAAGGAATGCAGAAAGATAACATGTATATTTTTTGACTTACGGTCGAATTTCGACCACCGGGCGACCTCTAGATATTATTATTCTGGGGTGTCTCAATACTATGTCAAAATGTTAATTAAGACGGCCGGTATGCCATTCTGTAGCAGCGTCTGATGTCTGGGTTGATAGAGTGCTGGATTAGCTGGGTTCTGGTTATAAATAATAAGCACCAGAACTGCTGATCAGACGTGTATTTCTTTCAGAAACGCCGTGAGAGAGAGAGAGCGCAATATTGAAATAGTTGCCATTATTACAATGGGTGATAAATATGTGATAATTATTATTATATTATTAATGCTGGCAACATCCCGACACATCGACGACACAATGGCAATAGACAATAATAAAAAAAGATTGCAATGAACGACAAGTAGACTTTTCGGTAACAAGTTGACCATTTTATTGTAAGCAGTTAGTCCGTTGACGTCTAGCAATTAAGTGTTTATAAACAAAAGCCATTGGCAATTGAATAACGAACTTGAATTAGTGCTAATAGAAAATATCTTACAACATGAAGATACATGTGATCATGATCTTTGTAAGAACAGTTTTTGCACAATACAGGGTAGAGTTTCGATTTTTTGAATTATATCCATGATATTAACACACAGGTTTTGAAAGTAAAAATGACACACTATATAGTACCTACTTATGTTACTAATTTGAAATTTACTTACAATTCCTTTGATTATTTTCAATCCTAAAAAAGTTGTATTTATTGAAACTATTAGATTAACTAGTTTTAATTAAACTTTTATTTAGATTATGAGTTTTGATATTTGAATTTGGAAGCAGGCGAATAAATACAAGTTACCAGTTCAAAAATTGCATACCTCTGTCTTGTAAAAGACATTTACTGTTTATGTTTTGCTGCTATTTAAAACATATAGTTTTTCCTTTATATTTATTTTACGCAACCAAACCAATAATAACTATTGTTTTCTAAAGTTTACGCGAACACTACACATTGAAATGAAACAACTTTTACGAATCTACTCGCGTTTATTTTACACATCAGTTTTAATTAATGTTTATCCTGACGTTTCGACGTCTCGATTATGAGACGACCAACACCTCAGTCTCCCTGTGACCACGGACCCTGCAAAGGGTTCGTAACGTCAGGATAAACATTAATTAAAACTAATGTGTAAAATAAACGCGAGTAGATCCGTAAAAGTTGTTTCATTTCAATAATAACTACTTATTCGGTTTTTTTTTTGGAAAAGGTATTACGAGTTAAATTTGATCATTGTGCTCCTTTTCTTTGATGCATCTTACCCTGATATGTCCGAGGGTGCGGGTTCCAATCCCTTTCGTGCACAAAATAGTTTTAACTTTTCTCCGAAAACAACATCCCTTTAAACGTTTGCTACATCTCTCGCAACAAAGTAGGTCGAAATCAGAAAACCACGTGAAAATTAAATATAGCGTCAAATAGCATGGCTGCTTGTGTTACGTTTAATTTATTGTGCATTCCCGCGTGTCACACTGAGCGTTTCGTAACTGCACGTTGACGTACAATCAAACATAAAAGTTGTAGCGTACATATCTTTTTAAATTCTATATAGGCAAGTATTTGACCGCGATCTCGGCTGATGGTAAGTATATATAAATATTATTATTACATAGCACTGTACCGTAATAGAGAAAGAGCGCTGGTTTGGTTGAGAAACTCGTGTAATAATGTAAAATATACGAAGGCATAAAAAAAATATCAGGCTTTGTTCTGGTCCCAAGGTAAGTAGCGAAAGCACTCGTTTTATGGAAAATAACAACGGCACCATAACCACCCAGACCCGGCACAATATCGAAAAGTTCATTTTCGGCATTGACCCGACCGGGAATCGAACCCGGGACCTCAGAGTTAGCGCCGCCCAAAGTCCATCGTACAAGCTACGCGGCGCAAAATATAATATAAAGCATAGACAATAAAAAAAGAATTGTTATAAAAAGCATAACAGAAAAAAGTAAAAATATAAAAACAATATAAAGGCCAAACTATATAATGATGACTCAAACCGAAACTCGTAATCATTTAAATTGTTAAAGTGCTTCAGTTAAAGACGTATAACTACTTAAGGCGGCACTTGAAAAAAATACATCAACTTTCGAATCTGAAATTTTTATATAGATAACTTCATGCTTTTGTCTTTAAAAACCCTTGCTCAATAACACGATTGTGCAATTTTGGCTCGATCGTAATTCTTTACTCATCATCATATCATTAATGCTAAAATTACAATTAAATAACTTAATCTATATGTTTTGAAATCACTCAAATATATTGATTACATCAATATTCGTAATTTTGTTACTGCATATTTTTATAATTAAAACAAGTAATTTTATAAACATTTTTTTAGATTCTGCGGTCTTTGCGGTCTCAAATAAATATATTTAAAAAATTACTGGTTTTAGTTAACAAAATATGCAGCAACAAAATTACTAAAATAATCAAAAATGTAATCCACAACTTTGTGTGTCGATATGCTGCTATTAATTTATTTTAACAACTTTTGTTTGTGAGTGTACGTTAATAATACATTGCGTACGTCTCATATAGGTCGTCCAACTCTGTGATCTTATTCCAAGGAAAATTTCGGTGACAAGACAACAAGAAATAAGTTATCATACTTAACAAACAATGTTTTTAATTTCCTCAACTATAACCAAGGACCATACAATTCAATCCAATCCAAATTCCTCAAAGAATCTGGTAGGAGATGGGGACACGCTTGCGCGATTTATTTATTTATTTATTAAGAAACAATTATAACACCGTTACAGTACAAAGCAATGTTATAAATTCATCATCATCATCTTAGCCATCTTCAACCGCTATGGTGTAGGCCTCCTTCAGTTTCTGCCATCTTTTTCGGTCTTGGGCAGTTTCCATCCACTTCGTGCCAGCTGTTCGTTTGATATCATCGCACCAACGCATCTGGGGTCTTCCTTGTGGGCGTTTCTCGCCCCACGGTCTCCAGTATATAGTTTTGTATGCCTCAAAGTCAAGCACAGCTGCAGCCGTGTGTATGCATCTTTATCTAATCTTTATCAATATCAGTGTCTCGGTTGACATTGTAATGCCCTTGCAGGGCTCATTAGAGGACATCGTATTGTACAGTCACCGTCAAATTGAATCAATTGCTTTGCAAAAAAAAACTAATAACAAACAAATTAACAAAGATTCACGACCTAAGCAAGCTTCGGTGGCTTCGGAAGGCACGTAAAGCCGTCGGTACCGGCTGCATCAGCAGTCGTTAACAACCACCAATCCGCACTGGGCCCTTTATTTAAAGAGATATTTTGCTGATTGCCTGAGACAGCATTTTCAGCGTCACCTGACTTTTTTAGGGGCGGCGAAAAACTTAACGGGTTCCTCAAGGCGTGTGAAACGAAGCACTACTAGATTCTTCGGAGTTCGGATCAGATCGTGAGCAGAACAAAGGCCTCCAAAGGCTAAAACTTCGGCCCGTGTTGACCGGGTCGCGGGAGTGGAGAGAAGTGCCCAGGTATAGAGCGCGTGTGAACCGTTTCGTCGTACCCTTGTTCTACGAGTACGGTGTCTTGGACACTGGGCCCGCGTGATGGTTTATGCCCCGTTTTCCCTGTTGTGTTTCCATCCATAGGGAAGGCTCGTGCCCCAGCAGTGAAGACATAATGATGATGATGCTATCACACTTACCACGTATTGCAGTCCCGCAGAACCTTGTCGTCGGGGTAGTACTTGCGGCCGCCGTCCTCGCAGGCCTGGCCCAGGGGCTCCGGGTTGGGCCTCGGAAGCCCGAGGCACACCTCCTCGTAGTCGGGGCAGCAGTCGTCGTGCGACATCGTGCGGTTGCAGAACTCGTCGCAGTAGCATAGCGTGTCTGTGGAAAGGTGTTTATTTATTTAATTTAAATTTATTTACCTCCGAAATGTTGGTGAAAAAATTTTAGTATTAAAATTATTGGTACAATTGTAATAAATAATAATAATGAAATAAAACATTTTAGTTTTTATTGTGTTGTATCTTAACGACTACGGGCGATGTATGCTGTTGAAGTAGCATGCGTGAAAGTAGCTCATAATCCCCAAGTATTAAAACTTTCCATGCTGGCCTGGGACGTGAAAAGAATGTATCAGCAGACAAACTTCCCGTGCATGCATAGCCGATAAAATAGCAATAAATTCTCTGGCAACATTTTAAATTTTATATTTTATTTTTTGTTTATATAAATTTAGCATTAATATTTTGTAGAATAGTTATAATTTTGCGATGCCCTAACAGAGTTTGTAACAGGTTATAATTACTTTATATTATATTACTATATTACTGTATGAAAATGATACTGCATACATTAGTGCAATAAATAAATAAATAAATAAATGTATCTCCCGATCCGAACCCCTCGGAGAATCTAGTAGGGCACGGGGACACGCACGCACTAGTGTGTGATGCCGTTCCCTCTAGAAAACCTCCGAAGGTGATTCGTTTCACACGGCTTGAGGAACGAAGCTGAAAATGCCGTTTGAGACAATCAGCGAACTCTAAAAAAAATATGTCTGATCTGTTGTGTTGTAATTATGTAAGCTCTCATGTAGCAAAATGTTAACCAGACGCTGCGCTCAGGATCATTCAGTTCGTAATCTTTGTTGATCTCCTTTATCGAGTTGTGAAACTGCTCCACATTCGTATGCACTGTTTGCTCGACGATACACCAAGGTTGCATCGGCCACACACACTTTTGAACACATATTACTCGGCATAAGACCATAAAACTTCAGGGTCGGCCACACTTCTGGTTTGAGTCTATGGTAAGCAAGTACAATCTTGCTTACCATAGACTTGCTTGTATATACTGTCCCACTGCTGGATTGGAAACTGCGAGTTGTGCTCTTAGTGCTACGAGAAGTAAGCGAGCTTACAGCTGCTCCGGTACCTATCTGGATATTAGGTAGTGGGTCGGTTATATATATTATCGGTTATTAATGTTGTCATTTTAGGAAGTTGTCGTTTTCGGAAATTGTCATTTTAGGAAGTTGTCGTTTTTGGAAGTTGACATTCTAAAATGTTGTCATTTTAAGGAGTTGTCGTTTTCGGAACTTGTCATTTTAAGAAACTGTCGTTTTTGGAAGTTGACATTCAAAATTTTTGTCATTTAAGGAAGTAGTCGTTTTCGGAACTTGTCATTTTAGGTAGTTGTCGTTCTCAGCCTGAGGGCTACGTTCGTAATCGACGACTAAAATGTCTTGCACAGGCCGAAAATGAAAAGGATGTAGTCCCGTAGCATTAAGAAATACAAAGTATTGGCTCACATTGTAATGCCTAGCGGCTTATCTAGTGCTGTTTTACGGATTCCGAGCAAAGTAGCGTAGTACCTTTACGCCGATCTAGACTATTTTTTTTTCTTTTAGTTGATGGCTTCGTGCGATTAGCACATTTAGCCAGTGTCAAAGTATTTTTTCTTACAAGTAATACATAAATATACAATATTTCCTTCCAGTATGATGATGATGAATGATAACAGAAATGAGAAGTGAGAAATGATAGACCCCAACCCCTCGAGTATCTCCGTAAAGATGTGGGGCTTTACTAAGTCCTCACGCAGACTTCTTGAGAGAATTTGAAAAGTGACGTTGCACTGTTTTGTTTCATTTGCCAACACTCATGCACACTCACGAACACTTAACGGTTAATAATCCACCATTATTTCACATTAATATTCGACATAAGTAACACAAATTGTAGAAAATAAAAGAAAACCGCAGACATGACTCTTCACTTTCCCGCCAAGAAGTTTTCTAGACTATCTTCTTTGACTTACTTTATTTGACGTTCTCTGCCATTTGACAGTTTAATAATAATAACATGACAATAGATCTTCAAAAAGGTTTGTTATCATCGCTGTGTAATTATGAGGAGGTTTTATTTGTAACAAGGAGGAGTAGAATGACCATGATTTTAATATTCATAGTAATTACACTTCACTTCCCAGACAAAAAAATAAAAAATGGAACGCTGTCATGTAAGTTTTATTATTATTGCAATGGCCATCATTTACTTAGACGGAATCAGTACGTCCGTCCTGATCACCGATAAAAAGTTTTCTTGTATATTGATATTAAGGTTAATAAGTTGTATTTTATGAAATACGGCCTGCAACTTTGTGTATTATTAATTGGTGCTAGAATTCTTACACATTTCTTTTGTAGTATGAATAATTCGTTTACGTTCACACTATTCCCCCACACAATTATTCCATATGAGTCAAGAGTAGGCAAATGCATGGTATGCTGAAAGAGCGGTTTCATGTGAGTGAATGTTCTCCTCACCGAGTATGTTGTGTGAGCAAGAGTCCTGTCTGTTGATGCAGCAAGTGCTGGTCCCAGTCACCCCGCAGTAGGGCCCTGGGGGCAGGTCTGGGTACCGGTACGCCACCACCACCCCTAATGCCACCACTAGTAGCACGTATATTCTGGAACAAACACAAGCATTTGTTAATGATAATAACAATTATCATGACTTCCATTTATAACAACTTGTTTATAAACCTTAAGTTGGCAATAGTTTTATCAGGCGATCATGTGAGACTTATAATAGCAAATTTGCGTGTGTACATATAGGTACATACTATGTCAAAATTCATTGGGAAAATTTAAACACGAAGCCAAAAGTCTTGTTAATCGCGGAGGTGCAACATCGCGGTAGCAGTCAGCCGGTAAACTCGGCCGGTCGCGGTTACAGTCGGCGAAACGTCTTCGGGCATAAAGATATGGCTATGACACATCTAGGTAGTTACTCCTAGGAGACTGACTCCCGCCACCCACTGTTAAACCACATTATGCCGCGAGCCCGTTCAAAAAGGGCCACGGAATCCATAACTGCCAACCCTAAAGAAATTAAAAAACACATCTGGAGCTTAAACGCCCTGTTCCGTCAGATTTCATTCAACCGGCAGAACAGCTGCCACCAGGGAAAGACTGCAGTGACCTTTTTGTCAAACAATTAATCGTTTTCGTACCGGCGTAGGTCGCTAGTGAGTCAAACCTGGTTAAGTGGGGCTATGCCGCGGGGCTCGGCTGTGACCGTGGTGCTCCGATTCAGGACTTTCGTGCTTTCGTGCTTTCGTGCTTTCGTGCCCCTTGTGCCCAATCACCTGCACAAGGGAGGACTTAATAAAGGCCACGGACGCTGCAGTGCGCGTGGCCGGTTTCTGAGTCGGGAGGATATAAGGCCGTTGACACGGAAAGAAGAAGAATCTAAGTAGTTTACGTTAATCCCCGTTAACGTAAAATCGCTTCTGATTCCACCATTTTAAGATCGAAAAAAGTGGTAATCACTGGTTTTGTCGAATACTGGTGACACTACCCTAACTAAAGCTAATATTAAATCACACAATATTTAATACTAGCGGCCCGCTCGCGACTTCGACAGCTTGAGTGAATACCCGTATCCTATAGAACCCTAAAGCAGCGCCACCTATCGGGTCCAATTATATGCATGTATTATACATACAAACCTTCCTCTTGAATCACTCTATCTTTTAAAAAAAACCTCATCAAAATCCGTTGCGTAGTTTTAAAGATCTAAGCATACATACAGACAGCGGGAAGCGACTTTGTTTTATGCTATGTAGTGAAGATCCTTGTCAACTATGCGACTTTGCTTTCTCGTTGGCAAGTTGCTTTTGATCAAATACCTATTTGTTAGGTTTAACGGCCGATAGGAAATCTCGCCGTCACTAAACAATTAAAACCAACAATAGCACTCGCACGTTATCTAATACCGGTAGCTAGTTGCTTGGTATGTATAACTAAAACGCTGATTTGACAAACTACAAACAGGTACTATAGTTACCGTCTAGGCGGTTCTTAGCTGACACAAGTCTCATAAATCTGGAACATGCACAAACTTCCGCAGGCATGCTCGCGCGGGCCGCTGCTAAAGTTAAGGGAGAAGGGAGGTATACCCACAAAAACTTACGTACTTTCCCTCTCTTGCCACCAGGTGTTTCCGTGACTGTATTAGTACACAGTAAGGAGACCCAGATCGTAAGATTAAGAGGAAATACTAAGGCCGACTGAATTGAAAAATATGTATGAAAAGGAGACAAAATCCCCTGGTTCCTCCTCAAAAACTGGACCGATTTAATTACTTTTTTTTATTAAAAATTAAAGACAGACTTTGGCTGTGTCTTTCTTTTTTTCATTAATTAATTATTAAAAAAGATATGAACCTTTGAAAACCTTAAAAATTGGCCAGATTTTCCGCTGTTTTTTTTTTCGAAATTTGACGAGATTATTGCTTTCTGGCTGTGCTCCCTCCCACACTTAGGTGTTCGCGAAGACCAGCGTCAGGTTTTCCTATAAACTAGGACGCCTGACATCATGCTGAGCGGGCACTGTTAGTGCCACTTATTTTTTGAATTTTTAATGTAATGATGTGTTGTGTCACTAATAAATGTTTTTTATTTCTATTTCTATACATTATATAAAAAAAGTCGACCTTAGTATTTCCTCTTAAGGAAGGTAATACATACCGCGCTCGAGCAACGAAACAATCTGAACGCAGCCGCAGGCCCGCACCTGTTGCGAGGGTCCGTGTCCGTCAGAGGTTGTCTATGTGAGCGTTGCTTGAACGCGTTTGTATAAGCTTACCTTTTTGCAGTCTCCTTATTTTGTGCTAGTATGATCCTGGGTTAACCAGGTCGACGAGAGAGGGGAAGTACAGGAGTTCTTGAGGGTAATACCTCCTTTCTCCCCGAGCCCTTACGGACTGGGCGATGGGGGGTTAGGATGAGAGTCCCACATAAGCGACCGCGTCTCCCCGGACGCAGAGGTACACGCAAGTTTTTTTCGTTTTTTTCGTTTTATTCGGTAAAAAAAGGACCAACGGCTTAACGTGTCTTCCGAGGATGGAAGAGAAACAACAACATGAAATAAATGCAAAAATACATTTCTCTATCATAATGACAACAAAGGACGTTGTTCGACTATCGCATAAATTGAAAGGCCCACTGTATTTCGATTATTCAAACGGACTTGATAAAAAATGAGGTCGACAGGCAAATTAAATTCGTATGATATAAGGATAGAATGTATGTAGATAACGTATGGAACGTATGGCAAAAAATAAAAGTATATTTTTGTCATATTTTGTAGATATTTATAGAATTTATAAAATACAGTGAAATACCAGCCAATAGCGTTGTGTTATCAAATTTGTGGTATTTCATCTGCAAAGGTGAATCTGCATGGCCATCGGTTGCAACGACCGTTGGATAGATGGCACTTAGCACTCAAAATTTAAAAAGCAGTGACAAATTCAGCGCTTACGACAGCCTTCCCGGTAGCATAGCGGTCAGTGCAGCCGCCCGGATGCGGAAGACCCAGGTTCGATTCCTGGCTGGGTCGGGTGGGCGTATATTTTTCACTGTATTTTATAAATTTTATAAGTATTGCATGCCATTAATTTGTAACAGATTGTTTAAAAAATAAATAATTGAAAAATAAAAGAAAAGTATTTTTGAATACCTACCTAGTCGTGATTATTTACAATGGAGACAAGAGAGGAAAGAGAGGACAGAGAGGACCCTTAAGAAGGTATGCTTTGTACTAACGCATCGTACAAAACTTTTTTTTTTCCCACTTGTCTTTTTTAGCTTCACCGGGCTTTTTAGAGTGCGGCGAGAAACTTAAAGGGTTCCTCAAACCGTGTGAAACGAAGCACCGTCAGAGGTCTTCTAGTCTAGAGGGAACGGCATCACGCACTAGTGCGTGCCCTCGTGCCCTACTAGATTCTCCGAGGGGTTCGGATCGGATCGGGGAGCGGAGCAACCCGAGGGCGCCTCTAAAGGCTCACGCTCGGACTGCTCCGTGATCCGTGTCAGCGTAAGGGGTCTTTACATACAGCCAACGTAGATTGTTTTTTACAAGCAGATGTCGCACAAATGTAGGCAAACGCTCACCATTATGCCGTTTTGTTGAAATGTATAATGACACCTTAGGAAATGTAGATAAGATATATTTGTTCACTCTTTTGATAAGATAGATAGATAGATAGATAAAACTCTTTATTGGACACACACATTAAAGTGAAAACAAACAATGAAATTTTTATATCGGGGTGGGCAAAGGCGGTCTTATCGCTTAAAGCGATCTCTTCCAGACAACCTTTGAGGAATAAGTTTAGAGAAATAATAATAATTTAATTAAATAATAATAATAATATTATCATCTTTATTTGTAAACGTATAGGCTAATTGTTATAATGCAAGTTAAATGTATACATATAGCGTATTTTGTTTAGTGTTAGTTAACCCAATTTTTTACCAATGTGTGAATAAATCTGTGGGCTACAATATTACTGTGTATTGCACATGGTAAATAGTACAGTAAGCTTTAGTTTTTATATTGTAACCGTTCTTTGTCCCTAATAAAATGAAATAAAAATAAAAATAAGTGATATTAAGCTTCTGGGTCCTTCTGGGTTGTGGTTTATTTTGTGGCCAAACAAACTCTTGTTTTCGTTAACATGATTGAATGGAAAACGAAACTCGCTCTAGGCACCCTGGTGCTGATCGACAGTATACACGCATAAAACTCGCACGCTTGCACCAAAAGCGACACTAATCAGTCGTAAATCTGTATAAATCGCAATGAAAAGTAGCGTATTGTGGCACAGCGCGTGCGCTTATCGCTCGCTAGTGGGTCGTCGATCCCGACATCAATACCCAGCCGCTATTTACGCGTTCCAATTTCAATTTTCTTTATTGCATCTTGGATTCTTCATTTGAAATTTAAAAAAAAAAGTTTTATCAAGGTTTATTTCAATTTATTTGGAAAAGTTTTGAAAAAAGATCCGTATATCTTTGAGATCTTTGCATAGCAGTGGGACATCACTGCTATGCAAAAGCCACCATCATTGGAATCAAGTCATCGCTACCTATTATTTTGATAATATCATCATCAGCTCATTTTATGTCCCCACTGCTGGGGCACGAGCAGAGCCGTCTTTAAACTATTGGAGGCCCTGGGCACTTACGGATAATGGGGTCCTTAAGCTACGCTAGAGTAAAACAGGCAAAAGGAGTAAGATAAACAAAACTCTATATTTCTTCATCTGGTATTTTTATTTATTTGCAGCCAGATAGAGTTCCTGCTGTAAGGCCCCTGGTTTATTTGAATTAAAAAGCAAAAATAAGATAGTAATTCTTGTTTCGCAAAACAAATATATTCATTGGTAATATCGGTTATCCGTTAGTGATCTGGCAGGAACAAGGTGGCCCCATCGATTGCGGGGCCCATGGGCACTTGCCCGAGTGCCCAATGGTAAAGAAGGGCCTGGGCACGAGCCTTCCCCATGAATAGATAGGGAGAACGGGCCATAAACCACCACGTAGGCCCAGTGCGGATTGGTGGTTAATGTATGATGATGATAAATGATAATAATAACGAGAAGTTAGAAAGTATATACACCCCAACCCCTTGAGAATTTAAGTAAAAACGTGGGGCTTTACTAAGACCTTACGCGGACGGACATCTTGGGAGAATTAGAAAAGTGACGTTGCACTGTTTTGTTTTTTATTGCCATCACTCATGCACGTTCACAAACACTAATCGGTTAATTAATCCGCCATTATTTTACATTAATATTTGACGTAACACAAATTTTAGAAAATAAAACAAAACTGCAAAGTTGACAATTCACTTTCCCGCCAAGAAGTCCACCGAGCTGTCGTTATATGGTTAAAGAACTTTATTATTTCTCATTAGAATTATAATACGTATTCGATAATGAACTAAAATAAAATAATAATTAATTAAAATTTAGTTTAAACTAAACTACAGAAACTACTGAATCTGCCACCACTTCGGATTTTGACGAGAGACAGAATTATAATTAAAAAAAATAATTATAATATTTCGCATTAATCAATTGACATCTTTATTTTCACAATGACCTATAAACGGACAGACACGGCCTTGTGGAAATAATGAAAATGTATACGCGGAACTCATCTTAACCGTGTCATACGTACTTGTAATGTGACACACTTTAAAATTAAATGTGACACTTTAATAAAATGTTCATTTTTATATTCTCAGTTCAGTGACAGTCTCCGAGTCGCATATTGCTGGCATAGGCTTGGGATTAGGTGGGTGTGTCTGGAGTTCCCGAGAAGCATGTTGGGATAAGAATAGAAAGAAGAATTTTTATTTGACACTCCAAAAAAATATTTAAGTATATACATTACAAAAACGCTTCTAAAATGTAAAAATACCACAGCCTGGGCTGTAGCTTCACTTATCATTTTTTTTATAAAAAAAATGAGTATTGCTAGTTTTCAGAAGAAACTGTTAAACAGAAGTTTAGGGTGGTAGCGAACGAAGTCACTAATTTTATTTTGTCATTTAGTTTAAATTTTATTGGAATATATTCAATTCGAATTTTTTCCGAAACGTTTGGCTACATTCGAGCTCTATGACAGTCACTACTGGGACTCGATTCAACAAGAGAACTTGTTCCCATATGTATGATAAAATCAACCCACTGTGAGACATGATTGTGTGTCTTTGGAAATAGCTGGGTGCCTAGCGAGACTTTCATTCGCCATTTGATCACGTTAATGAAAACGAGAATTTGTGTGGCAAAATGTTGACTCTTCTCGTATGACGCTAGGAGGCGTTGGCTGGCGCTGCTTCAATGCCATACTAATTTTCGTTTTCGTTAACGTAATCGAATGAATACGGATAGTAAACAAAAACTCACACTAGGCACCCTGAATAGAAAACATTGTAAACTGTAACGAAACAGCTGTGTAGAGTCACCCGTATTCTTTTAATAATATGTTATCAATATTAACTACTACTATTGAACGAAAATTGTATTATAAATAGTTCAAAAATGGTTTTACTATCTTTATAATAAAAAAACATATAACGATTACAATTTAAAAAAAGACAATCACCTCATGACATGCCGGGTCTGGTGCACTACCAACTATGCTATCGTGGCTCTATAATAATTTTGTTATAAATACCTCAAATCATTAACATTAATATTGTGTTGTTAACTCATTAAAAGTAGTTAACTAAAAACTAAAGCTAAGTGAAGTTAAGTAGTGAACTAAGTACTTAGTGATCCTAGATAACATAGTTAGCTAGAACATCTAACTATTTAGCTACCGACCGACAACTATAGCTACTGTGTACATTCTAATCTACACATATTCGTGTTTGTGTATTTAATCACCTCTAAGCGTTTACGCGCTATATTTTATGCCTGACTATTTTATCGAGCTTAAAAAAATCCAATTCTATAGGGTTTTGAAGCAGCGACGGCTGAGGTAAATTTGTTAACTTAGATTTTTTATATTTTTTTTTTTAGATGTGGTTGACTTCTATATTTTTTGTGTTTGTTTGTGATGGAAAGTGTTCTGCTATGATGAGGGCATTTTTCAATATTTTTGACGCTGTAAGGGAGAAAAGAGCTGGACACTTGCTGAGTTTCTTGCCGGTCCTTCTCAGTACAAGATCTCCCGGCCAGAGTAGACTTACGAACCGATGGCATAGTGATATTCACAAGAGCTACATGTAGCCTAAACTGAATAAATGATTTTGAATTTGACGCCTAATGTCAAAACTCACTATTTTACCAAGTTAGGTTAAGTACACATTGTACTAAAATTTTTTATCAATCGATAATAGAAAACAAAATTACATTACCTAACTACAACTAATTCAATTATTTGTACGTCACGTACAAATAAATATACCTTGTAAGTATTTTTATTATCAAAGTAAGCGTGCTACAAACATTTTAACAATAATTAAAACTAAAACTTAATTACTATTCCCAGAGGTGACTATATCATATAGAGTAAATAATTAAATATCAATTTTGTATGATAACTTATCAAATGATTAATCATAATTCGTAGGTGTGCTAATTGGAATAGAAAATTAATAATTTTAACATTTTATTTGAAGCACACCTGTGCTTCGTGGAATACTTTAGGTGTGCTTCGTCTGGGTGTGCTTCGTTTGGGTGTGCTTAGTGGACCCGATCCGATCCGAACCCTTCGGAGAATCTAGTAGGGCACGGGGACGCGCACTAGTGCGCAATGCCGTTCCCTCTAGAAAACCTCCGAAGGGGATTCGTTTCACACGGCTTGAGGGACCCTTTACGTTCCTCGCCGCCCCCAAACAAGACCGGTGAAGCTGAAAATGCCGTCTGAGGCAATCAGCAATCTCTCTCAAAAAAAAATAAGTGCTTCATGGAATACCTCAAATGAACTCATTAATATTTTTTCATACATTTTTTATAATTATTTTCATTTACTTATAATAAATAAAACAGTCAATCCTCGAAGAGCTTTCCCCAATATAACTATCATTTTTAAGTCGGGTTGGTTAGCGAACACTTCAAAGGTTAATGGAACAGATCATCGCATTTAAAAACCTTTACAAAAATAATACTTAAATTATTTCGCAACGCATAGCGTCAGCGTCGTCGTCTCAGTAGCGAACGAACGTTAGTCCTTGATTTCAAGTAACCAAATAACATAATGAGCCTTGACCGTAACGGAAACAAACATTAGACAAACATCAGTTGACACCGCGGCTTCCAGACGTGTAACGTTACAAGGTTACCGCCTCGTGGAAATCACATTTAATTTTGTGTTATTTGGAAAAATATTAAGATCCGATGTTGATGACGTAAGAGTGGATGGAGTCGGACAGAGTCACAATAAATCATCATCATTATCAGACCCATCGCTGGGCATAGGCTTCCGATATATCAAAAATCAATATGACAAAAATCAACATATGTTATTTTTTTTTCCTGCGTGTGTGCAATAAACAGTTTTATTTATATGTACTAACACTATAAATTCGAAAGTGAGTTTGTTTGTTTGTTGTTTGATACGCTTTCACGCGTAAACTATGCAACCGTTCATCATGAAATTTTGTACACATATCCTCGAGACTATCATCAAAGACATAGCATACCTTTTATTAAAAAAAAGTGAGTTTGTTTGTTTGTTTGTTTGATACGTTTTCACGTGTAAACAGTAAAATTTAAAAAAAAAATAGGTATATTAAAAAATATTTATATTATTTCTTAAATGAATATTTTTTATGTTCCGTTTTGGATAATAGAGACTGATTTTAGCGACTTTGCTGATAAAATATAGTAGTTTCGCCTAATATATTTTTAAAGTAATAGTAGTTAGTCACCTAAAGTAGTAGGATACTATATTATATAGTAGGGTTGGCAACCCTAGTCATGACACATGCTGAGCGGTTGCCTTTTTGGTTCTGGAACCTCTAAATTTGTGTAATATGCGTGATGTAGTATTTTTTTTAATTTAGTTTAATGAATCAACTAAAATTTTTTTTTCTTTGTTTTTTTTTTTAAATTTCGGGTAGGTATACTTACTTGTAATAGTAAGCATACAAATACTGATAAGTCATTGTTACAGTTACAAATAAATAACCAATTATAGGCAGAATAGTTACTTATGGCGTGCGCGTGACAAATTTAACTTACTTAGCAAGCAATTTGAGCTGGACCTCTTCTATACCAGTGTACCCTCAGCGAGGCGGATGTTGAGCGAGCGGTTCTTCGAACCCACATAATAGTCTTTACTAGATATTCTGTTGCGGTAATACCAACTCGTTAATAGTTTGAGCGAGGTTAATAATGCGTTGCTTAGTGCTTCTAGCTTTAATTATTATTAAGTAACTTCTATCGGTGAGAACCTATTAGTGGTTTTATGTGTATCACTTGATGACCCTATTTAAATTTTGTTAACCTTGGTTTTCCTAAGATGATAAAATAAATTAAAATAAAATAATAAATAAAAAAATCGCTTCATAGCCTCCAAAAAATGTATCGAGAAAATCAAAATAATTACTTTGCATTCTACTGGCCGCCGAGTGTCAAAGCACTCGGCCCGATACCCGAAGGTCCGGTTCAATTCCTAGGTGGGGCAAGTGTGATTCGGATTTTTCGATGCGTAGCCCGGGTTTGTGATCAGGATCACCAACCCGCGTTTGGCAAGCGTGGTGATGAAACCATTACCCATCAATTGTAGTGATGACATGATATCAATGAGGCTTTTACTCAGCAGTGGGACAGTCATAGGCAGTAGCCTATATTCATCAGCTAGTAAGTATACTAGCTGATGAATGACAACACTACCGTGCTAAAATGTGCCAAGACTTCAATTTCCCGCCAAAAAGTTATTTAAAAGAAACTCGGACTCTGGTAGGTAAGTAGGTATACTAAACAGAAAGAAGTCGTAACTCAATCGCCAAAGGGTAAAGAGGTTTCACATTTCATCGGCGAAACAAAACGCACCTATAAATCATTCGAACTAATGTGGCTGTGTAAGCTGATTTACGATACACCTCAAATCAACATCGAAAACACATTCAAAATTGAACCTTCACTCCTTTACTTAAAGCGTGAAAATCGTCATTCGTTCATTTTACGATGACAAAAGTTAAGTTCGGATCAACGTCATCAAATTTAGATTTACATAGAATATTTATGTGTGATACAACAAAGGCCTTTGTTTAGTAAAAAATGGTAACGACATAATGCCAATAAAAACTTTAATATTAACGTAAGAATCGAGCAATATATTGAGAAAACCAAAGGTATAAAGTAACCGCCATGTTGGGTGCGACTGAAGAAGAATGAATGAAATTCATGTTTAGATGAATGAATGATGAATGAGTGGTGAAAGAATGATGATTTGGTGAATGTTTAAATAATAAATGATTAAATAAGGGAGTTGGTGGTAAGATTGTGCATGGACAGCATCACCTATATCTCTCCAAGCAGCATGGTTTTAAATAGCTATGTTCCGCTTTGAAGGATACTAGGTCTATTGAAATTACAAAGCTGATAGAGGCATAAGAAGGCTTTGGAGTCTAGTATTAGAGCATGACACCCTTGATGTCGCAAGCGTTCAACAGTAGCTTTCCATCAGTTGAGTCACACGGTCAATCCGGGCCGAGGTCCTAAGCCTTCCGCCCTCGGAATAATCCGCTGCTGTCAATCCAATCCGAACGCCTCGAAAAATCTAGTAAAAACAACCCTGCTATATAAGACTTAAAGTTTATTCTGACACGCCCTACCAACCGTTAGGTTAAAAAAGGTGCAAGCAAACTAACTCGCAAAAGTTAAGACTGTGTCTCAAACGAGTTGCCCCGTGCGCACGTATAGTCCACTACCTAATATCCAGATCGGTTACGCTTGCGTTGGAGGCCATCCCCTCTTTAAACAGTCTGAGGATGTTTTGATCAGCTTTAGAAATCACTGGAGTTTCCCGCCGCGCCGCCCACAAAAAGTCGGATTACCCTGTAAAGGATGCTGGCGGCCATCAGCAATATCTTTAAAAATCTAGCCCAGGAATATAAGAAACAAATGTGTATCTGCTACTATTTAGCATATAATATCGTTGCCGTATCATGTGAAAGTATAAGCTGCGCATGCGCAGTTAAGCCGCAGCTTATCCAAATCCTTATCTTTTATCGTTTAAACGTAACCGTGCTTCTCGGAACGGTACAATGTAACTCTGAACCTCCATTTAACCTGAACCTTGAACCATTTAGCTCGGTCATGTTGCTCAGCTCAGGACAATTACCAAGAAATGATTAATAAGTACAACAACAGACTATATATATATTATTATATGTAGTTCCACTACAACACAATTGAGCTGAAAAATATTTAGGGTAAACTAGTGGTGCGCTCGTGCTCGTCCGCTTCAGTGAACACCCGTATCTATACAATTTGTAAAAAGAACCCTGTCTGATCGAAAAGATGTACATAGGTATACCAATAACTATAAAAAATATTATTCATGAAAATTAAAGAGTTATCGTAATTTAAAACGCAACGTAATTTTTGTACCGAAATTGCTTAAATTACCTTAAATAATGCTAATTTTATAAATGTGACCACACTTTCCATCACTGGCGGCAAAGGTCCTACCTACTGACTACTACTACAACGTAAGCACTTGACCTTAATCTCATTTGATGTTAAATTATGATATGGCCGAAGGTGGTAAGCACACACGCACGGAATCCTCAATGGCTGAGGCACTGGCTATCTTATCTCTAACTATCGGAACATGACAATGCTGCTAATATTGACGTTATGGCGACAGACTTAGATAAAGACAACTTTATCTAAGTCTGTCGCCATAACTGCCTACCTGCCTGCTGCCTGGCTACCACAAGGTAGCCAGGCAGCCAGGACACAACAAGTTCGACAGACTGAAAACCAGTTTTGAAGTTTTCCTTGAGGTGATCAAATGCAAATGAAACTAGCACTGGATAGTAAATAAATAGAATATTTTTCTATTTCCCAATAAAATACAAAATTTGTAGTAAGACAACCCCATAGAGTAATGCAAATACTTGTGTTGGGTTGCCTCGCTCTTGACCTAGTGCCAATAACAATATTGGCAAAATTTGCGTTAAAATTATATAAACAAATTAAAAACATTTTATAAATAGCTAGCCTACTTCTTAACTGATCTTTAGTATTTGTAAAAATATTATGATCAGATGTTAATGACGGTAGTTGTTGACATTGAATTGGCGCCTTTGGCTTTCAAAGTAAAAAAGTAAATAGTGTTGAATAATTTCGGCGGGCTGGTTAGAACCACGATAGCTCAATTGGAAGAGCACCTGACCCGGTATGTCAGAAGGGTGCAGGTTCAAATCCTGCTCGTGGAAATTTTTTCAACATTGTGTTTTTGTAATATTGGGCCAGTTTTTACATTTTTATTTTATATACCGAAAGACACTATGTAATCATATCCCCACGATCTGGTCGTCCGTCAGTGTACTTATTGAGTTTTGTTTACTATCCATTCTCATTCGATTACGTTTACGTAAACGAAAATTAGTATGGCATTGAAGCAGCGCCTCCTGGCGACATACGAGAGGAGTTAAAATTTAGCCATACAAATTCTCGTATTCGTTAACGACGTGACCGAATGCGCCGATCCGATCCGAACCCTACGGGGAATCTAGTAGGGCACGGGGACACGCACTAGTGCGTGATGCCGTTCCCTCTAGAAAACCCTTTAAGTTTCTCGCCGCCCCCAAACAAGCCCGGTGAAGCTGAAAATGCCGTCTAAGGCTATCAGCAATGTCTCTAAAAAAGTGACTAAATGGCGAATGTAACTCGCAGCCTGAGCAGGCTCTCGGGATTTCCGCTCTTGTTCCGATCCGAACGCCTCGGAGAATCTAGTAGGAGACGGGGATACGCTAGTGTGATGCCATCCTCTCTAGAAACCCTTTAAAGATTTTTAATCACTTGAGGAACCTCTGAGGGTTTCTCACCCTTGAGGAACCCTTTAAATTTCTCGCCGCCCACAAATAGTCTGGTTACACTGTAAAAGCCACTTGCAGCCAACATAAGTCTCTTTAATAAAATTGTAATCATATTGATATGATTTGTATGTAAGCTGGTAGCACTTAGCGATTTGATGATGACATCAGTATGACGTCACTCACTGCTGTTTCACAAGTGCATGACAAGTATTTGAGAGTTCTATACAAATCAGATGCTAAGTGGATAATATTTAAGACTAGCGACCCGCCTCAGCTTCGCACGGGTACAAACCTCTAAAATTATCAGTATTTCTCTACTATATTATGCATGTATTTATACATATAAACCTTCCTGTTGTATCACTCTATCTATTAAAAAAAACCGCATCAAAATCCGTTGCGTAGTTTTAAAGATCTAAGCATACATGCATAGGGACAGACAGACAGCGGGAAGCGACTTTGTTTTATACTATGTAGTGAAGTGATACTCCGGTAGTTTATATTATTAGTTTATGGAATGGCTAAAAAACTTATTATAATTCAAGTAGCTATAGTATCCATCTAATTTGTCAGTGGCCGAAAGGATGTAAAGAAATCTAGCAAATAAAGAAATTTGAATTTGAATTTTGGGTTGATTGCGACAAATGGCGGTATTGAACCATAGCTCCCTTAGATTCTAAGGTGAACCCATACAAACCTTAATCTGTGCCCATACCTTACACAAGGTTAGCTTTCTAGGTGGGTTAACATGACTCTTATTAATGTACCTAGCATTTGGTATTATTATTATAGGTACTCTTTATTTATTTTCTTTTTAAAACTAGATTTTTACAATATTTTAATATAAAAACAATAAAACATTATAAAAACCTAATTCTAGAGTACCACCAGCAGCGGGGCAGGGCCCAAGCTACCGGTGGTCAGGGCTGCAGAGTGAGGAACCTCCTGACAAAACGTGACGTGTCAAGGAGTACTGCTTTCTGAATCTGACCCTTGATCCAACCATCAAGCGAGAGCCTCTTAAGATGTTGGTCGAGGCTCTTCGCTATCAGACCGTTCGCTGAAACGACTATCGGGACAATAATAGTTGAATCAACATCCCACATGGCGGTCACCTCGTGAGCTAAGTCAAGGTACTTACTGAGCTTGTCCTTCTCGGCTTTCACGAGGTTCTCATCATGAGGTATGGTGATATCAACCAGTATTGCCCGGCGTTGGGATCGGTCAACCACCACGATATCAGGCTTATTGGCGACAATAGTCCTGTCCGTAATGATAGAGCGATCCCAGTAGAGCGTTGCATGACCATTTTCGAGTACCGACGCAGGTGCATATTTATAGTACGGCACCTCCGATTCAACAAGGCCATATCCAAGAGCAAGCTGCTGGTGAATTATTCTGGCTACTTGGTTGTGTCTGTGCAAATACTCTCCGTTAGCAAGATGAGAACAACCAGAAATAATATGTCGGAGTGATTCTCCTGGACGGCGGCATGCCCGACAGATGTCGACCGTACCGTCCCTCATAATATATTTCCGGTAGTTATTCGTCTTGATAACTTCATCTTCAATAGCACAGACAAAATTATTATTATTATTATTTAGGTATTCCTATATCATTCATCCGTTTGTGAGTGATGTGATGATTCTTTGGTGAGTTGTTGTTGTGCGCATGCCCGTAAAGGTTTCGGAGTTGGTGATACCATCACGGGATACGGGTGCTCTCGCCCAATAAATAATTAATAATATATTCTTGTATATGTATGTAAGACATAGATTATAGCGATAAGACCAGCTTCACCCAAAATTAAGATTACGTGTAACAGATTTCCAGTAAAAATTAAATTTATGAAAAAGGTATATCTTTACAACGTCATAGGGATCAAAATTAAAAAGTCCTTTACTTGAGTGTATTATTAATACTGTCTCATAACAAAAAGTATACTTCCGTTATGTTTGCCATTTACATAAAAGTGTAACTGATACCCATCTGTTATCAAATAGTGTTTTTTTTATTTTACAACTTTCTTTATTTCTCGTGGCGCCATACCACCAGCAGAACTAAAAAGGCCGCTTTTCACAATTCATTTAAGTAACAAATATTATTATTTAAATTTTGTCATGAAAGTATATGAATTGAATAAGAATCAGAAAAAGAGAGAGATAGAGAGATAGAGAGAGAAAGAGAAACATTTATTGACCACACACACTAATATACATAAAAATAAAAACAAACAACAACAACAGGTCAATCAGGACCCCGCCTCAGCTTATGTTGTTGCGAACGAAGCGATAATAATGATAACGAAGAAGAATAATAGTGATATAATTTTGTAATTGCGCACAAAGAACACCAATAGATTAATTAATAAACGACAGAGTATAAATTGACGAGCTTATTGCAAACAACCAATCTCTTACAGACAACTTTAAAATAAAAAAATATTTTTCTAAGCAGAATTGCTCAATGAGGCCTTTTTAGACCAACAAAAAAAAACGTTGCGAAATAACCAGAGACGACAGATTATAAACTGGTTCGGATTAAAATTGATCTGTCTTTTAATAAAACAGCCTTCTTTTTCTTTTATTTTGAATCGCAAAAAGTATTTGTCAAAGAGGTTTTATGAATTCTTGGGTAATTGACGAGCCAAATGAATGTATGGAACGATGGACCTTTTGGCGGAAAAATGAAAGTCATGATTGCGGTTTTGTTTTATTTTATTAAATTTGTGTTATGTCGAATATTAATGTGAAATAATGGTGGATTATTAACCGTTAAGTGTTCGTGAGTGTGCATGAGTGTTGGCAAATGAAACAAAACAGTGCAACGTCAAATTCGTTTCAAATTCTCTCAAGAAGTCCGCGCGAGGACTTAGTGAAGCCCCACATCTTTACTGAGATACTTGAGGGATATTTTCTTTTTCACTTCTCATCCTTTTCACTCCATTAAACAGGAAGGAAATATTGTTTATTTATGTATTACTTGAAAGAAAAATTACTTTGACACTGGCTAAAATTGTGCTAATCGCACGAAGCCAAATGAATGTATGGGTGTGTAGTAATGAATGTATGGATTCTCAACGGGAAAGTGAATTAGTGTCATGTCAAAGAAAGGCCAAATAAATCATCAAATTTAGAATGAAAATTCAATATAAATATTTTGCTTAATTTTGCACTAGCTTATACAGGATGTTTGGTAACATGTGTATATCCCCGAAACGTACTCATGTTAACATGTCTATATCAATACTATGCCAACGTCAGAAAATGGAAATTGTAATAAAAAATTTTGTCTTTCTATACTTACTCGATCAGCTGATAGGTTATTTTGTATGAAGAGTTAAATTTATTTTTTACAATTGGCATTTTCTGACTTTGGCATAGTATTTATATACATATACATGTTAACATGTGTACGTTTCGGGAATATACACATATTACCATACATCCTTTATTATTATATAGATAAAAGAAAAAGAACTACTGTTTCCTTATAAAAAGTACTTTTTTATATTATTTTGATAAAGAGTATTTTTATTTTTTGTTTACGAAAAAGTAAAACTAGGTAGGCACCTTTAAGTAAAGTAATTTAATTTGGTCACTGTAACTGCATATTTAATTGGCTTAATAGAAACTAATGAAAAACAGTCCGCCATGTGGAATGTGGAATACAAATTAATAATTAAAGAAAAGCTATGTAAAGCCACGATAACTCTATCTACTTTATAAAATACTCACTAAAATATATAGATAAGATAAAAAAAAATGCATTATACTATGCAATGTGACCTCTAACTAAGTAGTTATATTATCTTAAATGTATATTGATTATGCTCAATCAATCTTTATTGGAACTATAAGTAGAATTATCCTTTATGCTAACATTGCTTTCTTAATATAGAACTCTGTAGCTTTAACATAAAGTCGAAAGTGACTAAGCCTTCGTACATGCAGTCCAAATTTATGGCTTATGATTAATGATAGTCAGAAAGACTTTATAGTGATTTGGCGCAACTTAAAAGGAGTCTGTCATAACAACGTTCCTTCATTTTGATGGTATAGTCAGCGTTACTTAGCCCACCAACCTACATTGGGCCGGAGTACCTCGATCTGTTGTAAAATCCTCGGAGTATCCAGTAATCGACGGGGACACTTGCAAGTAGAACAAGGGTACGACGACCCGGCTCACACGCGCTCTATACCAGATATTTACCTGGGCACTTCTCCCCACCCCCACGACCCGGTAAATCCGATCCGAACCTCTCGAGGAATCCCCTCTAGATACCCTCTGACGGTATTTCGATCATACGGCTTGAGGAACCCTTTAGGTTTCTCGCCGCCCCATAAAGGTACTCTTTAGTACTAGTTGCTTCCTCGGTTGCGCTCCGTCGCTTGGTGTAGTACTACGCTGATAGGTATTTCTAGTTCACTAGATATTTGGTCAAGACCAGCGTTTGGGACTTCAGCCTCTAGGTTTGTTCCCCTCAATTTTACCTACCACCATGAGACGTTTCATATTGTCACTGCCTCTTCCTGCAATGTGGCCAAAATACCGCACTATTCGTTGCAAGCAGATCCCTCAGTCGACGAGATGTTTGTGCGATGGGCTGTCCAAGATATTCTTAGCATGCGGCACCAACGCCACATTTCAAAGGCGTCAATTCTCCTAGGTATTGAAATTGCTCCACGATTACGTATTCTTGTAGAAGGTCAGTGTGCTGGGTGGTCGCAAATCAATCAATCACCATCAGTTTGGTCTTAGATTTATTAATTAAGAAGAATCGCCGTACCCAGTCCTCGGAGTTCAGCTTCTGGTACCACAGCACGACAGTTGCGATGAGGAGGGCTTTATCAAGGTGGAGAAGAAGAAGAAGAAGAAACCAGCCTGTCGCAACCTGTGTGGCACCGCACCGACGAGGCCGACACACCTGCTGCGTCCAGCGATACCGACGACGCTGCTGTACGTGTCTCAACTTCATTACTCTACGAAACTGGAAGAGCTCGTGGAGTACATGCGAGTGAAGTCCAACGCCACTCTGAGGGTCGAGCGGTTGGAGTCCCGCCACAATGTGAATTTTAATTCATTTGTGGTGAGAGTACCGACCGACCATCTGTCGACCTTCATGAAAGAGGACTATTGGCCGAAAGGTGTCATGTTCCAGCGGTTCCGAGGCCGGCTACCGGACACCACGCTGCGTCGCACGTCGCCGTCTTTACGTGTATCATAGTTTTTAATTATATAATTTGTATGTATGTTACTCTGTAAGGTATCTGTTCTATGGGCCTCTTTGTATTTTAGCATACACTGTTTTGTGGCATGAAATAAATAAATTTATTTATTTATTATTAATAGCAAGCCCCATTTCCAGACTGGTGGTTTCCAGGCAACTTAGCATAACCGCTTCAGCTTCACATGATGCCTAGAGGGTGGTGTCATCTGGATAGCGGAGGTTGAATATTTTGACTCCCCTATCTTGGCGCTACCTTCCCAGTTTTCCAGCGTTTGGCGCATTATATGCTGTCCATATACGTTGAAAAGAGTAGGAATTATCACGCATCCTTGTCGAACGCCCTTGTGGAATTTGAATCGGCTGGATGTTACATCTCCTACAGTGACCGTGCCATATCCCGACTCATACACCTTGCGGATCAACATCACAAGGTGGGGAATACCTCTGTCTCAGTCTACTTACATAAAAAGCCGTAAAAGTACAGCGACCCTGAAAAGGCCATCGAGGCCATCAGCAATCTCTCCAAAAAAGGTCATGATGGTGGAACGCCAGAGCTCAACAATTTAGCGCTTAAAAATTGATAAATATTCAGTACTTACCTTTTTTTTTTACAGTGGAAAACTCTTTGGCCGTGTACCACCACCGCGCTCGGGGAGGCGCGGATCTTCAGTACCTACCTAACGTAGCTAGTGGCACCAGTTGTGGACATAGGAACCCAGTAACCGACACTTGCTTTGCGTCGCCAAAAAACAACATAAAATTAAATTGTCATTTTACTGGATGACAGTAAGGAACCTGGTGGTATTTCTAGATTGTTGCTAGAGTCTAAAATCAAGTTGCTTAACTCTATTTATGTAGTAAGAAGTAAGTGTCGATCATTGGTTCCTTTGACCACTGGCGTCACTAACCTATGTTTATAACTTTTTTAACTCACTGTATAAAACAGCATTAATTTTATAGTGTCCGAATCGTCGGTGTAAAAATATTAAAATTTAATAGTGTCATTTCGGACAAAGTGAAAGACCTACCTATATTGTGTCCAAGTCGTCATCAAGTCTTATGAATGGTTCGTCTTTTATTTACATATCGCTAACAAAACTAGCGAACAGCTGTTGAAACAATACAAATGTTTTGAATCACCCGAAAACTATTCTTTTCATGTTCAAAGGTGTATTTGTGTTTTCGATTCGTTTGTTACATATTCATTAGGTGTACCATATTTTTGTAAGAAACCGCTTTTTGTTTTTTCTAGGTACTTCGAAACCATAAAGTTTTCCGTTGGTATAATAAATTTATGTCCGAAACATACCGTTGATTTATACAGGGTGTTTGGTAATTAGTGTATAGTCCTGAAACAAAGCTACGCAACCAAATAAAAAGAACATCGTGATGAATGTGATTTAAATCATTAGATTTACTTTTCCATGCAAAAACTTAAAATTTATTTTATTACATTATTTTGGCACTTTGCAATTTTCCCTTTTAGCAAACAACTTTAATATCTCGGCCACGTCACGGCTGCAGATGGTAAGCTAGGATGGATGACTAAAAATTTACACCATCTCGAGCTCCTCCGTGCTTCTGAAGAAGCCCCGGAAAATAAACATGCCACAACAAAAGGAGAGGATGCAGAAAGTACGCTTCATATACGCCGTTCAAGCAACGCACACATAGACAACCTCTAACGGATACCGAATCTCACTACAGCTCGCAACAGTCTGAGCGCAGCTGTTGCGAGATTCCATGTCCGGAGGAGCCCGAGATAACAAAGTTTTGGTCACCCATCCGATGACAAGCTTAATCGCAGACCGAGCTCGTTAACCACGGCGCCATCGAGCTCCTCTAGTTTACTATAATTGCTTCTTATTGGTAGAATGCATGACAATATTAATTACATACATACATACTTATATTTTACGTCATGGCTTCGGAATCTGCTGATAACGGTATTCTTTATAATCGCGGAACGACACAAACTGTTGATGACAGAAAAAAATGCATAAAGAACCATTGTAACAACAATTTCAAAGACAAAATATCTTTATTCAATTGAAAGTTTTTTATCTGAATTTATGCGATTTGAAGTCCACTATGGATAGTTTTAAATCGCATTAAATTTAATAATGGTTTTTTTTTAAATGTTTTTTAGTAGTTCTCTGTATTTTACTACAAAATAAGGAGGCCCACAGAAAGTAAGTTTAATACATTCCGCGCTCGAGCAACGCACACATAGACACGAATCTTACCTTCTGTGGGTATCCCTATTTAGTGATTTTACTTACCCAAGGTTACTTCCTCACCGTATCGGTACGCTTTCGTTTCGGTACCGCCTCTGCACAAAATATGTACAGATTTTCTGCTAAAAAACATTTCCTGACAGGCTCTGGATGTTTTCGGTACGGATGTTTTCGCTCTGGATGTCGTCTTCAGAAGATAATGAGCTGGCGCGGGGTGAGACGGGGGAGGCCTGCCGCTCTGTACAGATTCTGTGCAGAGGTGCGCGTATGCGCTCGGTAAAAAATCTGTACCGAAACGACTCGGCCTGAAAACTCTCATTTGATTACACGCGTTCGGTAAACTATCTGTACAGATTCGGTGCAGAGGCGGTACCGAAACGAAAACGTACCGATCCGGTGAGGAAGAGGCCTTACTCGGTCTACTATACAACTTGTAACAGAAAGGTTTTATCAAAATGAAAAGATCCAAAGTGTATCTGATAAGCTAATAAATTGGCTTATAACTTTAAACCTATTAAAGTCGTTATTTTGTACGGGTAACATGCATACTATAAACCCCCTTTGATTACAGGAACATGAATATTACCATGCATAAATAGCGAGCGTATCATTTTCCTCATCACCTCTCTCTTTCTATCTAATAGCCTTTCACTGCCAAAGTGTAAAGTTCATGTTAGACTTTCATCGTGATTTAGCTGTACCAAGCCACTTCCTCTAAGGTCTAGCGGTTAGACCACCGGTGTTGGACGCCGTGGTGACTACTTGTATTCCCAGCGGGAGGTATTTTTTCGGTTTGGTCCGTGTATCCTCGGTTTGGTTGATGGCACGACTTATCCTCAATCCACCTGACTAGCTACCACCATCGGATCTCAGACAGAGGTTCCGAGTTCGATAAACGATACCCAGTAAGGGTTATATGTTTGTTCTCGCTTTTGTTGGTGGTAGGGCTTGTTTTAAGTCCGCCTGGCTACCTTCCACCATCTTATCTAAATATTTCGCCATAAAATCAACAACGTTTGTAGCTTTGTAATGATGTTGTGTTCCGGCAGCTAAAGATAAGATAGCCAGTTCCTCAGTGATTGAAGATTCCGGGTGAAGTACGCTTCCACTTTTGGCCTTATCATTACTATACATCACGTGCGATGAAGGCCAAGTGCTTACCTACAAAATAACACTCTCTCCTTGTGTCTGTGATCCAGCAAATAATTCGAAATCCTTGCAACTAATGCTGAAATAGTATATTTGTGAAAAATAATATCTCGAGTAGACCCACCCCATAACAAAGTGTGTCATTTCAATTAACTAGATCTCAGTAATAAAAGAACGACATAAAATACTGCGTCTGCGCTGAAACTCAACACCTGCGGTCGCTAACAAATGAACGGCATTATTGTAGCTATAAATAGTTATGTTCGATCTTTGCCAGACGTTCCGATAAATTCAAAGACATATTATTGTGTGCTTTGATCTTCAAAATGGTTTTCAAGGTGTGCTAGTAACATTAGATTAGTATTTACATTAATAGAAATTAATAATGGTATAGAAATATCTGTTTTTATTTCGATGTGTAGTAAAATATAATCTCGAGTTTTGCGCTTAGCAACATTAATTTATATAGATAAATAGATTGCTGACTAAATGCAATGCATGCAAATTCAAAACTATGGTAGGTCGGTACTCTCGGTTCAATATAAGTTTACTAACCTAACATCATCACCATCCTTTCAGCCAAAATACCAACCTACCATACTACCAATCAAATTAAATAGATGGCAACTAATGAATCGGTCTACATAATAAATAAAAAAACCGTAACGCAGCCATAGACTTCACGCTCATACTTTTTACACGCGTTTCATTTCGCGCGTTAACTGGTTTGACGTCGGCGCCGGGCGCCAGCTCTCTAGCTAGGGCTGCTCATTTAATAAATAATTGAATTATTAATAAATTGAATGTATATAAAGACTTTTTCTATTTTTATTTCAACTTACCTAATTATCATAATTTTCTAAACTTTAAAATTTCTCATCTCGAGCTCCTCCGTGCTTCGGAAAGCACATAAAGCCGTTGGTCCCGGCTTCATTAGCGGTCGTTAACAACCACCAATCCGCACAGGGCCCTCGTGATGGTTCATGGCTCGTTCTCGCTGTGGTGTGTGATCTAAGGAAGGCTCATGTCCCAGCATTGGGGACATAAAATCACCTGGGGATGATGATGATCTTAATGCATTTTTATTACTTGTGACGTCGACAGCGTGAACAATGGTATAATAATCTACTCAGAAACCTTTACAATGTAGGTAACCAGTATTTAGGGGCGCGGACAGTGTAAAACTTAAGGTTCCTCAAGCCGTAGTTCTCCGTGATCGAACATACTCCAAGAGTTTCTAGTAAAATTTAAAATTTAAGATCAATTATTCAGTAGGCTACAAATAGTTCTTATGGACATCATTATGCCATCGGTTCGTAAGTCTACTCTGGGCGGGAGACCTTGTACTGAGAAGAACCGGCAAGAAACTCAGCAAGTGTCAAGCTCTTTTCTCCCTTTTTTTTTTGGAGAGAGATTGCTGATTGCCTTAGACGATTTTTAGCTTCACCGGGTTTGTTTGGGGGCGGCGAGGAACGTAAAGGGTCCCTCAAGCGGTGTGAAACGAATCACCTTCGGAGGTTTTCTAGAGGGAACGGCATCGCGCACTAGTGCGCGTCCCCGTGCCCTACTAGATTCTCCGAAGGGTTCGGATCAGATCGGGGTTCGGATCGGATCGGATTTTTCCCTTACAGCTCAAAAATATTGGAAAATAAAAAAAACACTTTCCATCACAAATAAAAACACAAAATATTAAGGACCATCACAACATGTTAAAAAAAACAAAAAGAAAAAATAATAATATCTAAGTTTGCAAATTTACATCAGTTACCAGTTAAAATTTTCACAATAACAAAACTACTAACAAAAGTCAAAAATTGTATAAGAAAAAAAATAACAAAGTTAAACTACAGTTAATAATAATAAAAATAATAGTATGCAAGAGGAGACCAGCCTCCACAGGCGGCACCCGTTCACGAATATGACATATGAATCAGCATAGAGAAGACGACAGCATGTTCCCGCCCCCTACTAGATTCTCCGAGGCGTTTACATGTTTCAGTTTCAGTTTTGAGTAAGGAAGACCTTGACTACAGTAGTAGGACGTTAATCGGCTGATAGTAATGATGATGATTATGAAAATTTGAGATACAATTTTATTTAAAGTTTTTTAGACAACCCTATTTTGAATTGTCACAGACGTTAACCACTTTTGAAAACATTAACGTTTCATGTTTAATGCAAATGCCTTAACAAGCATACAGTAATACGCTCGTCAATAAATATTCTCATCATTGCAATGACAATACATATTTAATGTTTAGACGAATAAAAATAAGAAGTTTTTATTTTTTTTAAACTGTGCAGTTTCTTGCGCCCATTTTTGTCCAAAGCTAAAAGACATCCTATAATCCTAATGGATGCATACAAATCGATCGAAATCATCGATACTTACCTATATGATTAAAAACATCAATTGAATAGTGCTAAATTAAAAAAAGATAATCAGTGACAATAGTTTACTTTTAAAATTCGAATGCATTTGGCATCGTTAGCTTACGCTCACGTCAAGTCACAGCCAATAACTATATTTCACGGTGTGAATTTTCAAGCGTTCCTTAATACGCCGCGCCGGCGCGCCGTGGCAAAATAACGCCACAATTACATCCATTTTAATCGGTCAAGTGGCCACACCGAAATACCGTTTAGCTTATTCGTTCTAGCACTCTCCTTGGCACCTATACGGATTTATGATTATTTATTTTTTATCTTTCTTCCTTCTAGATCTGTAAAATGTTGAATGTGCTTTGGGTGCTAGCTAAATCGATTTTATTGGCAAGACTGTTAGCTCATTTACATTTAGAAATATAATATTGAGATGTTATTGTTATGTTTAAATAGCATATTTTAATGTATGAATTTGTTTTACTTGCAAAATAATAAGCCTAAAAAATTAAAAATGCTACCGAAAGTCACTATTCCACGCAGACGAAGTCGCGGGCACAGCTAGTGTTATAAACTTATAATCATTGGTGTATTTTGCCTGAATGCAAGAATACGAGCATAAAAACGCCGGGAAAGTTGTGGATTCAAGTGCCAACTAATATAAATATGAGAAATACTTGGTTAAAATTGGCGAGAAGAGATCCTAAGTCATTATCCACAAATACTTCTCTGTGATTTCTGTGAAGATCACTTTGATTTAAGTAAGTGTTATTATAAATAACTATCGTTTGACCAACAAAAGAAAACTGATAGTGCAAAAGTCAAAATTTGTTATTTATTAGGTGTTTTAGCTGGAAAATGACATGGAGAACTATACAAAATATAAAATAATGGGCTCTGTTAAACGGATTCGAATGAAACCAAACTGCACACCATCCAGGTTTGTTGTCGTGCTTATTGTTAAACAAAAGTTGGTACAATAGGTACTTATTTACATTGAAGTTTTTAACATTCCTCAACTCGCCAGAACAGAAATCGGGATTGCATGCAAAAAATTTCACCACCATCAAAGTATTTATTCTAGGCAGATTAGTACTTTCTGCTTTTACAAAACCTTCTTCCATGATACCATTTCAATAAAATTCTACAAACAAAAATATTTCAAAAAATATAAATAACACGCAGCGCAACAAAAATCTAGTTTATTTACTATCGAAGTGACGTCACGTTGGAATCCAATATGGAGAATAGCGTTTTAGACATTTGAAGAACAGATTTAAAAAAAAATCCAAATTGATTTACTTAGGTAGGTACTTATAAAATTTATATTTCATTTTTATGAATAGAAATTAACATTTCTCGTTTGTTTCTTACAAAATCTATCGTTAATAAGTATTTTTAGATTTTTTCCTTACGTGATGCACAATACCCTATTGAGAGCTAAAGTTATTTTTTAGTTTGTGCATGTTTGTGACATCTTTAATGTGGCGTTTTGTTTTGTTACTAGTGCTACCATTTACATAACATTTACGTTTTATTTTCTTTTTGCGACGACACACGACGACAGACAAAATGTTATAAATTTTCATGTTCATCTTTCCATCCAAAAAAGCTTAACTAATTTAAATATGCGCAAACGTTAATAACAATTATGTATTTCACCTTCGCACACCCAACCTTAATCGCCGATCCGTCTGTGTCCGGTCTGCCTGCCACCGAATAAAAACAAAACAGACACACTCATTAACAATTCACGCATCAATTAAAATATCACTGTCAACTATTTAAGACACGTCATTCCATTCACTTTAGGTTCAATTTCCCGTATCAAAAGTACCGAACGTTGAAATGGTAATCTGTTAATCTTCGATAACTGACCGGAATTAAAAAAGGAACTGAGTCTTAATATCGGCGCCAGTTTTTAATCTGTCAAGTTAAGTTAGTTCATAATAATAGTCTATGCTCAATAAGGCGCTCTGCGGACAAAGCAACTTTGATCTCCGTGTTGCGGCAACAGGCAACTCGCATCTACAGCGTGTGTATTCCATACGATCCTATATTTTAAGGGCAGTTAGATAAGACCCTAATTAACGTAAATTGGTACATTAAGTTAACAAAAGAAAACATTTTTTTTTCATACAAATTAATTCGGCACGCAATGTATTCAAATAACCAAGTCGTCTACGTAAGCACTTTAATAAAAGTGTCAAAATTGTCAACTCAATATTTGCATTACATTGCTGGCCGGGAAAACTTTAAAAAAAATCATTACGCTTAATTATTGAAAGATTTCTTAAAATTTAATACTGTACCTCTTAATACTGCTTAAATCTATCGTATGTTAAAATTTAGGATCGTATGGAATACACACGCTGTATAATGTTTCAATATAACTTAAAGAAACTGCGCAGAAAAATAGGAATTCTAGTTGCGAGTTTCGATGATCGACAACAGGGTGCTTAGTTTGAGTTTTGTTTACTATCCGTATTCATTCGATTACGTTTACGAAAACGACAATTAGCATTGGCATTGAAGCAGCGCCTCCTGGCGACATACGAGCGGAATTAAAATTTTGCCATATAATATGCCATATAATATATATATATTCTTGTTTTCGATCGTAATCGAATACCGAATGAAATTCGCACTTGGCACCCAGTTTACAGCTCCAACCAATCGATTAAAGTTAACTTCATAATTTTCAACCTAATTGTATTCATTAATTTATTACCCCCTTATTCATAAAAACTATCTAAGCATTATTTAGATAAATATTGTTTTGTCAACGTCACACAATCGTTATTTTGAATTTGAGAAAAAGAGACAAAACGATGGTTAACTAAGTAATGTTTTTATGAATAAGGGGGTAAGTCTTTATTTATTTTTCTTGAGAATATGACGTTTTTACAGAACTTCTAAAAATTAGAAAAGAAAATCAATTGGCACATTAGCTAGGAACAGTACTTCATTAGGATAATGATATTTAATGGATAACTTCAATTATCATTTGATGCAATTACCTCAGTATTGTCTCAACCCTAGGCATGCCAATTTGACATCTGTCATGGGTATCAAGCTGTATTGAACAGACTTTATGTGGATAGTTTCTGCAACTAAAGTTGCTCTCTCTACGGAGGGCATTATTCTGTCAAGTTGCGTTTGTCTATACTATGCTCAATTAATGTATGGTAACTTAATCTAGAGAGTAAGACACATACTCAGTCGGTATACAAAGTCCGCTTTAGGTGACATTCTTAGTTGCTTACGTGCCTCCTGGAGCTCGGAGATGACAGATGATGACCAGCCTTTTAAATTCATTCATCCATTTAACACACACAACGGTCAACAGTTTGGTATTAAAATTACGTCGATGGGTATTGTTTTGGTGCTAGGTTTTTGGATTGCACAATTTTTTAAAGGGCTGCTTTCCTTCTTTAGATTTCCACTCTTCATGATGATGATGATGATGCTGATGCTGCTGGATGTGAGAAGCTGCGGATCGTGCTCGTGTGCACTTGGAGAGGCCTATGTTTTTTTAGAGAGATTGCTGATTGCCTCAGACGGCATTTTCAGCTTCACCGGGCTTGTTTGGGGGCGGCGATGAACGTAAAGAGTCCCTCAAGCCGTGTGAAACGAATCGCCTTCGGAGGTTTTCTAGAGGAAACGGCATCGCGCACAAGTGCGCGTCCCCGTGCCCTACTAAAAAGGGTTTGGATCGGATCGGGGAGCGGAACAACCCGAGGGCGCCTCTAAAGGCGCGGACCTCAGCTCGGATTGACCGGGCCGTACAAGGGTACGAAGAACCGGTTCACACGCGCTCTACACCAGGTACAGACATGTACCTGGGCGCTTCTCTCCTCCTCCATGGCCCGGTCAACCCGACCCGATCCGAACTCTTCGGAGAATCTAGTAAGGCACGGGGACGCGCACTAGTGCGCGATGCCGTTCCGTCTAGAAAACCTCCGAAGGTGATTCGTTTCACACGGCTTGCCCTTTACGTTCCTCGCCGCACCCAAACAAGCCCGGTAAAGCTGAAAATGCCGTCTGAGTCAATCAGCAATATCTCCAAAAAAAAAAAAATTATATGTGAGCGTGCCGTTGCTAGCGCATTTGCTTCTGCAGTCTCTTATGCTTATGTCCAGCGGTGGACTAATATGGAATGATGATGGTGATAAGGCATATAACCATTTATGTAGCTTTATATGTAGTCATTAACATTATATACTTATCTCTGAAATGGAAAAATTCAAATTCCCAAACATAGCCACAGTTGTATGAACAAACAGATAAAATACAAAGCAGTCCGTGTATGACATTGACCGAGTTTTTGTGGCTGTTTGTCACATTCTTATTAATGAGTACAATCTCTAGTAAATTATGTATGTATTCTTTGTCCAATATTCGTTACATGTTTGTAGTAGTACATGACACATAAAATGATGATGAAGAAACATCATCATTTTATGTGTCATGTACAATACAATGTACAATCATGATGAAAAAACAGAAGCTCGATGGTGCAGTGTAAACGCGATATGTCTGCAATTGCTAAGATAAAGTAAATTTCGTGAATTGCTGGTCGGTGATCGGATGGGTGACCAAAAATTTATCACGTCAAGCTTCTCCATTCTTCTGTATTCAAGACTAAAATCAGTTTTTTTTTTATTTTCTTTTTCTTTTTTCTCTTTATTTGGGTTAACAAACGGTATACACAATAATATGTAAATAATAAACATTAAATAATAAGCAATTGTCATTGTGTCACCAACAACATCAACCACATATTAACTAGACTTATTATGTAAAGAATGATAGTGTATATATGTTTGTATATAATATTGCTAATTAGAAACATATATATATTAATCAGATTACAGTAAGTACTTGTGCAAGGTGTTGTTTAAACATACTAATTCGTGTAGCAAACATGTCTATGTCACTGAAGTATAGGTTAAATGTGTTAAAAATTCTATTTAACGGAGATATTTTTACGGTTTATCATCATCGGCCTATTCTAGTCCACTGCTGGACATAGGCCTCTCCAAATCCAGTTGCTGACCCCTATTTTTAATGATTAAAGGGAAATAATGTCGATCAATAGTTCCTGTCGAACTCTGGTGCCACTACCCTTGTTACTTAATAGTTAGTGGTTTTTTGATAAATATAGGGCAATAAAGAAACAGGACAACCTTTGCATGTATGGATTTTTGCATGAAAATATGGCCATAGTAGGTAATGCATCAGCATCAGCTCTTTTTTTTATATCCCTACTGCTGGGGCACTATCCTTCCCTATGGATGGATAGGGAGAACGGGCCATAAACCACCACGCGGGCCCAGTGCGGATTGGCGGTTGTTAACGACTGCTAATGCAGCCGGGACTTTATATGCCTTCCGAAGCACGGAGGAGCTCGAGATGATACATTTTGGTCACCCATCCGATGACTGGTCTTTGCGAAAGTTGATTAACCTCAGCAATCGCACTCGCGCGTTAACCACTACGATATCGAGCTCCTCCAGTAGGTAAAAAAAATTGCTATAATAAATAGGTAATTAATTATAGTTTGTTTATTGAAGGGGTAGGAGGTATCTATCTTTCACTGACGGAGAACCTACCTAATATTATTTCTAACAATTAATATTTTTAATAAATTTTTACTAGAAAAATTCGACCAGTCTCAGGAAACTCGAGCGGCAATCGAACCCACGTCCTTGGATTACCGGTTCAATGCTTTGACCGCTGGGGTTCTCGGTAGGTTGTGAGTTCGATTCCCACTCGAGCTTCCTGAGAAAGGTTAATTTTTTAGTAAAAATTTTATCTTTTAACTGCATTAAATTTTTTAACTGCATTGTAAAAGCAAAAATTAAATTAATAAAAATATTTTTAAATTCTTTCTTAAAATTAATGAAACGTACCACTCTTGGAGAATAGTATCGCGTTATGGCCACGTTATGACAAATCGCTGTTACCTACACAGGAAAGAGATATCAGATATCTACAGATAAGCAAATGTTTGTATGCCGACGCTAAAAAAAGTATCAGTGCTTGAGACACATAATAATAAATATACCTATATGTTGAATTGATATCTATATTATTAATACGTGAAGCAAAAACTTTGTACCCCTTTTTACGAAAATTGCGCGGACGGAGTATGAAATTTCAAACACTTAAGTTTATATAGAGATGGATTGCAGAATAATTAAATTATGCATTAAAGATACATTAAATCAATAAAACAAAAATTACACACACTACTATGTATTTGACACACACGCATATTTATACTCTTTTCAAAAATTTCAAAAATGGAAGGGGAGCGGCCGAAATCTGTCAATGCCAATCCAAACTCAAATTCTATCTTTTTTAATTTTTCATTGCTTAGGATACAATCCGTGCAGCCTTAATAAAATGACGGTTGAATTTTGACCACTGGGCGACCACTGGTATTCTTAAATATCCTTGGCGTGGTAACAACAGTAAGTAGAGTAGCTCTGATGAAAGAGCTGTAGCCGGTTCAAGCCCCAATTTAGGCAGTCTTACCAAGTGCTAATTTAATTTTTGATTAAAATTATAACAAATCACATAAAAATAATGTAAAAGTGATTAATTTTGTTTTGTTGATATTTTCCAATCAGACCGTGTTAGTTAGTTAGTGTTAAAGGGAAAACAAGAGTCAAGAATGGAAAGGGAATTCGACTAATTGATTTTTTTGTGCAACCGATTTAGTTAAGAAGGGTTAAAGGTTAAAGTAGATAGGTACCTACTTAGTCTGATCTAATTAATATTATCGAAAAAGATAAACAGTCTTGACAAGTCCCTTCATCATTTAAAATAACTAAAATACATTGTATATGCACACTTTCCTTAATATTATTGACGTTTTTAACTTAAATAAATTTGAAATTATTTTTGTTTTAAATACAGCAAATGTATCAAGATTTTCACCTCAATGACAAAAATAACAACAGACTGCAAAAAAAAATATTTTTCCGAATATTCTTGTAAGATGATAGGTTAAATCTAAATGAATTTAAATTAATTATAAAATATGAAAACGTAGAGCCATTTCAATACCTCTTGCGGATGCCAATTGAAAACAGCCTTATTATTATGCAAAATAATGTTTAACTCACTTGTTCTCCATGTCAGCTTTTGATAACACTACCACCTAAACACAGCCTGAAGAGACCACAGCGGAGAGAAATGTTAATTTTGCAAAACAAACTCAAATCAGTCAGACCACGGACAACGCACAAAGAAATAAATTAAAAAAGTATCATCTGCCCATTATGGCAGTAGGCACTGGTAGCAATAAAACTTATGTTTCTTTTTAACAAAGAAAATAATTGTCACTTCTCGATGTCGCGCGCGAATTTTTAAATTTCGAACGGCAAGCGTCAATCCGGATTGACGATTGCGTACGGACTGCCTTAAGCCGCGCGCTCACCTGATTTTTAATACCTACCGCGAATACACAATAATACCACATAGGTAATACTTAGCCCATCAAAGTACCTATGTAGTTTTATTAAAAAAATGTTAGAAAGCTGTACAAAATGCCTATTATAATTTAACTATTATAGTACATAGGAAGTATTATTCAAAACATCAATTTCAATTTCTATTCTAATTTGTTTGTGATTATTTTAGAAGATTGATTCTGATGCAATAATGTTTGTGCGTATCCCGTGCGTGAATATGAATGGACACTCATGCGTAGGGATAATTCCTTTAAATAAAATCATTTTAGACACCTGCTCATCAACCCATCCAAAACTGTCAAATTTCCTCAATAACCCCCTTATTCATAAAAACTATTTAGGCATTATTTAGTTAAATATTGTTTTGTCAACGTCACACAAATTTCATTAACGTCATTTTGAATTTGAGAAAAACAGATAAAACAGTGATTAACTAAATAATGCTTAAATCGTTTTTATGAATAAGGGAGTAAATTTTAACCATATGTCAAAGTCATAAAGTTCAAAGTTTATTGAGGAAATTTGACAGTTTGTGGCAGTCCGATGTACAGGCGTGCGTGTGTACAAACACTTCAAATAGGTATCAGTGTAACGAAGGTGTTTTACAAATAAGGTCGTTTTAACTTTGTGAACTCACCAGACAGCAAATCACTGTGCAAATATTGTCTCATTTAAAAAAAAAGATTACGACTTCATGGGAAAGTAAAGCGCCGTGTTTGCAAATTTTGATAAAATATGTCGAATTAAGATTGGTTAGTGGTAGGGCTTGATTTCAGTCTGCCTAGCTAGTTTCACTATCTTATCTAAATATTATGTCGTTGTAACATCAATGTTGGTAGCATTGTTGTGTTCCGACAGCTAGAGATAAGATAGCCAGTGCCTCAGTAGTTAAGGATTCCGGGTGAAGTGGGGTTCCACCTTCGGCCTTATCATCTCTTAACATCAGATGAGATGGTGGGCAAGTGTTTTAACGTGCATGACGGTTAAAAAAATATAGGTTAATGACTAAGAATTGTGAATTAAGTGTGAAACGAATAAATATTAAGATTTGATTCAGAACAAATGTGGGTTATTATAACCGTTTAACAACAAAACAGTGGCCACTAATGAAAATGTCAGTACCTAAAGTAAGTAAGTTACATTTTGAAACACAAGAATAAAAGAGGAATTTATCTACCATACATTGAACGTTACTGCTTCATTATTTATTAGTCTTTAATTGATTAAACGGATAGACTTTATCTGAATACAAGACTGTATTATCTGAATAACTTTGCTTCACTTAAAAAGGAGAAAATAATACCATTAAAAAATATGGTAACAGCCTCTATATTGTTCTGAGGGTAACATTTTACAAATAAAAATCAAATAGCATCGGAAATCAATGAAATTGAATATTATTCTGCATTTTTTTGTTTTGTTTCTCTTTTATTTTTCTTGGTTTCGATATGTCACAATATTTTAAATAATTACCATGACATGTTATATTCAATTTATTTTCATCAATTGTCTCTGCTTTCATATTTACGAAGATAACTCCTTTTTTACTATTATTTTTTCTTTACATTTTATAGTTTCTACATAGAAACTTTTTTGTACAGATAACTGTAATCTGTTTGCTAAAAATGTGACATTGTGTATATGCAATATACCTAATATGTATGATAGATAACTTCTGATAACTATCGCGATAACAGACACTCACAGGCTTGTATAGTGCATAATTATGAAAATTTATTGATCTGGGTGCCTAGTGCGATTTTCATCCGCCATTCGATCACGTTAACGAAAACGAGAAAAAAAAAACTAAGTAGAATGGCGCAACGACCCAAAGTGAGTTTTGGCCTCCGATAATAAGAGTCGCCATCTGGGTCTGATGCCAGTCATCCGCGTTGAGCTCGCTTGCGCAAGTCCTTACAGAAAATAAGAAAAAAAAAGAAAAAACGACGAAGTTGCGAGTAAAATGGTAGTAAATTTTACTTTTTTTTTATTTTTCAAGTGCTAATTGCTGCACTGAAGCTAAATTAAATATTCATAAAATTTTATAAAATACAGTGAAAAAATTAAACGCCCACCCGACCCAGCCAGGAATCGAACCTGGGTCTTCCGCAATCCGGGCGGCTGCATTGACCGCTATGCTACCGGGAAGGCTGACGTAAGCGCTGAATTTTGTCACTGCTATTTTAATATTTTTGAGTGCTTTTAATCGGCACTAGCGCCATCTGGCTGGGTCGGGTGGGCGTTTAATTTTTTCACTGTATTTTATAAAATTTTATGAATATTTAAAATGGTAGTAATTAATAAAGTTGGTTGGTGACCTTGTTTGTTTGCTTGTGACTGAGTTTGTTTGTTTGTTTATTTGTTTGTTTGTTTGTGGAGGGTAATCTCTGGAACTACTGTCCCAATTCCAAAAATGTTTTACTGATAGAATGCTACATCCCTTGCGGGTGATATAGGCTATAATTTATTTTACAATAGAGTTTCTATTTAAAATCTCAATTCCACGCGGACAAAGTCGCGAGTAAAGTGCTAGTAATATAAGAGTTTGTCGTTAATAATATTAACGACAATGATGAAGGTTCCTGTATATATTTTACAGGCCGAAAATGATGACCCTGAACCCTGACGACCATGAAAATGATGAAAATGATGAATGATGATGAATGATGATAAAAACGATAAAAGTTAGCCATGATGTTGACGAGTGAACTATGCGTTACCGTTTCAAGTCAAAGTCAAAGTCAATTATCAATTTATTATTCAAATAAACTTACGAAAAGTGCTTTTGAATCGTTGACATTTGTTACCTACTATCCATTCAGGACGTCACTTTTTAAGCTGTGGAGAAGAATGGGCGCAAGAAACTCCACAGCTTTAACAGAAGTAACGACATTTACAAAAAAACAAGTATGTCGTTACCAAATCATACAATTTTTACAATTATAAACTTTTAAGAGCCTGCTTAAACAAATAATGTTTACCTCTATACACTTACTCAACATTACACTACATTCTAAAAAAAACGTAGGTACTTGGGCACTGTAGTGGTACTGTATGACATTGTGGAAATTGAAACTTTTACCTCAGGTAAATTTGTTAATTTAGACTTTTAATTTTGTTTTTTTACATGTGGTTGTCTTCTATATTTTTTTTTTGTGTTTATTTGTGATGGAAAGTGTCCTGCTATGATAGGGCATTTTCCAATATTTTTGACACTGTAAGGGAGAAAAGAGCTGGACACTTGCTGAGTTTCTTGCCGGTTAAAATAAAGTAAAAGAAACTTATCTTATTAAAAGACAAAATAAAACCAATAAATATAAATGTCCTCCACCTGTGGGCTCATAGGAACGGTCCCAAGAATGCTGGCTATACCTTTCATTTAATAACGTCTTGCCTAACAAACACTAGCAGTCAAGCACTATGTTGCTGTATTGTTGCTGTTCGTGGACAAAAATGTAAAAACACATTTGAATCCACTAATAGCACCTGCCAAAAATATCAATAGGTGCTGAATGTGGACTAGGCCAGGTGCTGTTTGTGCAGGTGCTATTTAGGCGGGTGCTCAAAGTGGATTACCTCCTTTATTTTACTTGTATTGCTTAAAAAATGTTATCATATTGAACATTTTGATATAATAGATATTTGAAGCAGTGTAGTAGTTTCATTTTAAATATAGGTACACGTCGTCGGTCGTAGTATCATTCGCAATATTTTTTTTCCCAAACAACGAAACAATTGTGCCAAAATGTTATGCATATATTTCATCTCATCAGCGTATTTTATATCCCCACAGCTGGGGCAAGAGCCTACTCTAAGGATTGATAGGGAGAAGGGACCATAAACTACCAAGCGGGCCCAGTTCGGGGTGGTGGTTGGTTGTTGTGTCAGACCGTTATGTTAAACGACAAACACACAAAGGGCTTTAAAAAAATATTTATTACAGTTCGGTTCGATCGGAAGACTGGTCGTCTATGCTACCAGTTTTAATTACGTAATGATACAATGTTGCAGAGAGGGCTGACAAAACATTTATTGTCAGCACAATCCTTTACTAGACACGAATATAACAGTTCGCAGAGCTGAATAACGGAAGGGTTTACTGAGATTATTGTTTGAACTGACACTTGAAACCCTCCCGCATCTCAGATCAGTGGCCGACGATATACGCGACGTGATCACGGGTCAGCCCGTGACCACGGCCGTTGTAACTCGGTCGAAACGTCGGGTATAAAGAAGATTCTATACCTTTTACTAATCCGTTTATATTATCATTATCATTGTATATTTATCATTATTATTATTATGTTTCATTTATAAAATACACATATTCTAGTATGTTTTGTTAGTTTCACCTCTGATCTTACAGTTCAATTAGCTCTCTCCATCCGACTGGTTGCCTGGAAGAAATCGCTTGAAAGCGATAAGACCTTCAAATTGTAACTTTGTAATATTTTTAAACCGTGTTTATGTTTTAATAGTGTTGCAATAAAAGTGTTATTTATCTATCTATCTTACTTCTATGTTATGCACATATAGAAACATTTAATTATATGTTGTTATGCACTTATAGAAACGTTTAAATCTGAATCGTATCCCCAATTTAACCTCGAAAGAGCTCTACACTTTCACGGTCACTTTCGAGACATACAAATCTAAATCTTATCACCATTATCTTTATATTCAATATCCATTGATAACCGATAGACGCACGATAAAATTTCTTTTGATGAAAACATTAAACTGAATGGCTACTTGGAAAAGATATTCAAATGTTGTTATAATTCGCCGTTAATAAGTCAATTTTATATTTACACGTTCAAAATAAAAAAACATCTGGAGTTTCATGATGACCTAGGAGAGATGTTTTGCTTTTGTTTTGACTGAAAAGTATTTGCGAAACAATGGAAAACTTTGTGAACGATGAAAACAAAACGTTTTTTTTTTATGTAACAGTCTCTACTCTCAATGGCTTGTCGTATCTGCTACACATATGTAAAACATAATGTTGCTTTGCTCGTTTGCCCAGGCTTATTATCGAAAGAGCAACCGGTTGCTAATTTTACAATTGCAACGCGACTGCTCTAGTGGCGGTTGATAAATTGATATTATACGGACACAAAGTAAACTAGTGCATACATTTTAATCGCAAATGCTCTAAGCTAACGATCGTTCCTAAGCGATTTGTGTCCGTAATACCAATTTATCCACCGCAAATAGAGCAGTCGCGTTGCAATTGTACAATTAGCAACTGGTCGCTCTTTCGGTAATAAGCCTGCCGTATGCATCATTTGGTCGCAATAAGATTATATATATAAGACAGAAAAAGGTTTTGAACAATACCTGGGAATGCGTAGAGTAGCTAGCACTCGTAGTTTGCTGATCACGTTAACAAAAACCATAATTTGCACCGTATTGAAGCGAATCTCGGTGACAAACAAAGTACCTAGAACTACCTAAGTTAAGATATTTTAATTGTTTTCTTTTAAACGACTTCTTTCCACCTGGTGATGGTGGTCAGGTGGAAATTGAGTCTAGACGCGGAGATAACCGGTGCAGCGAGAAAACATGTCAGCATCAGTCAACCTCACTCTGCCGGCCCACAAGGTGCCTCTTCACGCCTTCAAAATTCAAAAATTCAAAATTCAAAATCATTTATTCAGTTTAGGCTACAAGTAGCTCTTGTGAATGTCACTATGCCATCGGTTCGTAAGTCTACTCTGGGCGGGAGATCTTGTACTGAGAAGAACCGGCAAAAGAAACTCAGCAAGTGTCCAGCTCTTTTCTCCCTTACAGCGTCAAAAATATTGGAAAATGCCCTATCATAGCAGGACACTTTCCATTACAAATAAACACAAAATTATAGAAGACAACCACAACATGTAAATAAAAAACAAAAATATCACAAAATAAAAAAATTGTTTGAACTACCCCATGTAATAGCAAGGAGGGAAAGCTTGTTGCTTGTAGACTATTCCTTGTTTAAGAGGTACGATGAAAAAGCGATTCACCAAATTTCTTTGAGCGCGTTGGAATATTGAGGCTGTAAAGCGAATTCAGTGTAAAGTGCGCTTTTATCGTGTTTTAAAAAAATGGCGTGCGTGACATTAATTTAGTCTAGGACAACAATGAGTCAACATGTCTTAAGTTATGTCACTTGAAATTCTAGTGCTATAGAGGAATGTTAAATATTTTATCTTATAGACGGACAAATAGGTATATAAACAGTTTCTTATCACGAATTGTAGTTAGTTCATAGGGATATAAGCGATTGGCGATGCTCGTTGCTGTATTTTTGATTCGATGCGATTGTTGTTTTTAATCTCTGCATTTTGTTGTTGTTTCACTAAGGAAATATTTGATATTTAGCCCACTTCTAATTGGGGGACTTTACCAAGCAATGGAGAGTGGAATGTAGCGAAGTGTCCTTCCATGTTTTTGAAACCTAACTCGGCAATTGAATCCACTGTACCTGATGTTATATGGAAATGGAGGACAGTCACCAGCCTGGAAACGACGCAGCATCAGATCAAGATCATGTGAACGACTGCGGCTGTACGTGCCTTTCGAAAAACGGACGACTTCTTTCATTATTAATGTGCAATTAGGACATTCACAAAAAAAATCCCATGCTGGACTGGGACGTGAAAAAAAATGCATCAGCTGCCTAACTTTCCGTGCATGTCGTCAGAGCCAACTAAGGGCCAAGAGTTCCAAGATGCTCGCCCATCAGGCGATCGGCTGCAACCCATCACTGATGTAATCTATTCCACCTCGGAGCCCTACTTTGATTATGCTAAATGTGGCGTCGTGGTCACTATCAGCGAGTTGACTCAAGATTGGTGATTAAGATGCTCTGCTTACCCCTTTTTGGAAAGGATGTAAGAGTAGGTAGGCATGTATGTGTGTAAAAGAAGGAAGTTCGTGTATAGGGAAACTGTTCAAATGTTTTAAGTTATAACAAATTACACGGAGGTATTAATATAGCGATTCTGGGTACACACATGGCCGATTTCAAATGGAAATGGACAGATGAAATTGAAACGAGGCATTTTAGGTCAGCCGATTGTAACATCTCCTTAGTCACTGGAATGAGGCTAACGGAACATTTATTTATATACAAGTGGTGCACACAATGTTAAGAATTTAATTAAAACAATCTGCGTCACCGGATATGGGTTATTAAGTATTTAAGAGCTATTTTACATTTCAGCGCAACATAAAAACTTCTGAGTTCTTATTTTTTCAAAAAAATAAGGCAATTTTAATAAATACTTCATACAGAGACCTTGGCAGGTATTTGAAATGGTTTAAAAAGAAATCTCTCTCTCGAAAAGAAGTCCTCTCCACCGCAGCAACTCTTTAGTTGTTCGCGTGGAGTGTGTGAAGGATGGTGTTCCCCACCCCGCGACGAGTTTACCATGGGATGTCGAAATTAATTTCGCTGTTTGACATAAGGTCGACAAAACATTTGGCCTTTCTGTTACTGATTGAACAAACAACTGACTAAAATATATTATACCATTGACATTTCTATAATTGATGGTCGAATGAACGTTTGGTAACGTTTGGACTGTAGGGTTTTTATCGCTTATCAAATAGATCTAAGGCTCTAAGGCTCTTGATGGGATTGAAAATTAAATATTTGTAAAATCTATAAAATACAGTGAAAAAATTAAACGCCCACCCTACCAAGCCAGGAATCAAACCTGGGTCTTCCGCAATCCGGGCGGCTGCACTGGCCGCTATGCTACCGGGAAGGCTGACGTAAGCGCTGAATTTTGTCACTGCTATTTAACTTTTTGAGTGCTAATAGCGGCACATTGCGCCACATAAATCATAAATCATAAAATCTTTATTTGCGTAAAACATGGTAACAATGATGTAATTATTGGAGGATAGCAACATACATGTTTTATCGATCTGTCGATATACAAATATTTTGTCGTCATGCTTTTGAAATTAATTAGGTACTTATTTATAATTCATATAATTTACTAAAAATAAAAATTACAATATTTACTTAGATTAGATGTGACTATGTCAATAACAATTTGTAAAATTATATAATAAAATTAAGATAAAAGTAAATTATATTAGAACATTCATTATTTATTTAGGACCAAAGCCATCGTCACAGAGAAATAATAAGATGTCAACAATATTTCTATTAGTCATATTTTAATTAATTAATTCTATTCAGATGTAATTTTTTTTATTTTAGATTTCCCTTACGACAATAGTTAATAAATTCATCTATGTCATAAAAGCAATTTTTCACAAGGATTCCAAAAACAGTCTTTTTAAAGAGATTAAATGGCATATTTTTGATATCATTGGAAAGTAAATTGTATAATCTAATACCCATACTGTAACAATTTCTTGAGAAACAGGTAGTAGCTGATGGAGGTACAACTAACTGATTGGGATATCTTGTATGAAAATTACACTGCTCACGTTTTTCTGTAAAAAGATTTAAGTTTTTCACCTATCCAACGGTTATTGCTACCGATGGCTATGCAGATTCATCGCAATCACAACGCTATAGTATTTTTTTTATAAATATTTAATTTAGCTTCTGTGCAGCAAGCACTTAAAAAATAAAAATTGGGATTGAAAGTATTGTGCTTATTAATTTTTTCATAGTACTGTAGTGATCGGGACTATTTGGTTGGGCGAGCCTACTGGCAGCCGTCGCGTTCTGCGTTTAAACTCATCTTGATTAGGAAGACACGCATAGAAGGAAACAGAAGAGGATCGCGGTTCTTCGACGTCAGCCCGTCGCAGCGATAGGGCATTAAAATGTTAACTTGAGTTCATTTTGAAAATACAGTTTATTACTGATCGATTGTTTGTTTCTTTGACTACGTCTTCCCTGTAAAGTAGAACCCCTCAGGCTCTACAGTACCTACATACTTGCTCATTAGAGTTTATGAAATTGTGAGTAGTTGTTAATAAGGTGTTATTAGCAGTATTACGACTAGATATTTATAATGCACCTTAGCATTTTCTTAGCTTTCTCTCAAAGAGGAATTTACAATTCTTCTTAGCAAACGTCCATTCGAACAAACGTTTATTCGACCAAACGTTCATTCGATCAATTATAGAAATGTCAATGGTTATATCGACAAAATATATTTTAGTCAGTTGTTTGTTCGATCTGTAACAGAAAGTTCCAAATGTTTTGCCGACCTTATGTCAAACGGCAAAATGAATTTCAATATCCCCGCGACACGGCTAGGACGGTTAGAGCTGCCGGTGCAGCCGTCTCCTCCAAAATCTGTGTTGCCTGATAGTATTTCTTTTTATTTCAATGACCCTGCATGATTTGTAACCCTTGCAGAGTTTTTTGATAATTCTCCTCGGTATAACTCCACCATAAGGTTTACGAAGCCATGTCGTTTTGTCGTTCAAAAATATAATGATATGATGATAATGATAAAGTTGAAGGCTAGTGCACTGTAGCCACATTCCTCAAGTACTCTAGAACCGGCTATGGCTATCTTATCTCTAATTGACGGAATACAACAATGCTTTTATTACTAACATTGTTGTTATGGTGACGATCTGATTAAAGTGACTGATTAAGATATATTTTTATCTCATGTTAGCTCTGATAATACCTACAGCCGTTGTGAATGTCAAAGCATAAAAAGCATAAAAAGCAAGCATATCGGTACATAAGTGTTATGCGTTGTTAATTTCATGTTATAGTGCTTAGTACCTGATGCTTTTCTATCGCATTGGTATCAAACTGTAAAGATAGTCTTAGAATGAATAAATAAATAATAAGTCTTCGTCTCCCGGAAGCCATTGAAGCGAGAAGAACTTGCAAGGAAGTCACAAATAAATCGATCAATGAAATTGTTCATTTCCTTGAACATGAGTGACTTGAGACCAGATTTTAAAATATATCCGGAGTCAACGCTGTACTGTTCCAAATCGCACACAAAGTTTGGTGACTCGTTTCTTTGTCGCCTTCCAAGAGTCGACCAGCACCCGTTTTCCCTCCTTCCTGTGACACGAAGTCCTACAAATGAGGCGTGAAGAGGCACCCTGTGGGCCGGATGGGTGAGGGTGACTGTTGCTGCGTTGTTTTCACGCTGCACCAGTTGTCCTCGCGTCTGGACTCCATTTCCACTTGATATCAGATGGAGTGGAGTCATTTGACGTGCAAACTGTAAATACATAGCCAGAGAGCTATATTTATTTATTTATTATATTGGCATACACAACAGGTAACAATTAAACAAAAGTAGAAAACAGAAATTACATAGTTTAAAACTAGATCGAGACCCAAAAAACGTGTACACACAGCATTATATAAAAATTTTGGCGCAAACATACGTACTTGTCACCACGACAAAATTAAAAATTAATATAATTTTGCTTAAAAATGGGCAATAATATGAAACTTGTTTGTGATTTTCAACGTTACACAATCACTCACAAGCTATAACTCTGCGACGTAAGTATATGAATTCTGGTAGAATAGGTCTACTTTTGAATCAGGTGTAACCTTGACGATAGCTCCCGTTCTCAAATGTGGTCTTCCACATGAAGTTCTACGCTTTGAGTTGGAGGTAATCACACTAGAAACGCCTAGAACGTACAAGTACTCATTTTAGCAGCTACTTAAGATTAAAAAAAATTCAATTCAAAATCATTTATTCAGTTTAGGCTACAAGTAACTCTTGTGAATGTCACTATGCCATCGGTTCGTAAGTCTACTCTGGGCGGGAGATCTTGTACTGAGAAGAACCGGCAAGAAACTCGGCAGCAGGATCTATAACTGTGATCAAAAGTTCCATTTACGGAGAAAGTTTGCTGATTGCCTCAGACAGCATTTTCACTTCACTGGGCTTTAATTCAGGCCGTGTGAAACGAATCACCTTCGGAGGTTTTCTAGAGGGAACGGCATCACGCACTATTGCGTGTCCCCGTGCCCTACTAGATTCTCCGAGGGGTTCTGATCGGATCGGCTACGGTGCCTACTTACAAAGATTATCTACTGACGTTAACTTTATCTATGCCTTCTCTGAGCGTATTGCGCTAAACCATTTGTTTATTTACAAAGCAATCAAACCGCGAGGAACGGGGTGAGGATAAACTAGCAAATAAATAAACTCTTTTAAGATGGAGTAGTTATTTCTAGGTATATGAAGAACAGTCGCAGTAAGCACTTTTCCTCGAAATACTACAATGTATCGATATATCAGATACTTACAACAACATCATATCAGGCAAACAAGAGGAGTGTAGGAACCCGCGTAAAAGAATATACAGGCAACGGCAAGTATACGCGCGAAAACGATGTCGGCAGTATGTGAACATGCCCTAGAGGGACCCAACTATACTTCAGATTCGATAAACCTCAAATACTCGCTAAAGAATAACGATTCATCCCTAGGGTGATACGCGAGGTTATTGAAATTTTAATAAAACATCCTGATTTCAATAGAGAAGATGGTTGGAATTTACCACTGGCCTGGAATCTTATCATACAAACTATTAAATCCCACCCCTAACACCATTCTGCCCGACGAAAATATACAATAAGCTCATTCACTTTCTGCGTAAAACGGAACGCATGAATAAAATGTGTGTTTGCAAGTTACCAACTAATTAAAAGAGACGACCAACACCTCAGTCTCCCTGTAACAACGGACCCTGCAATGCAAACGGTTCGAAACGTCAAGATTTATCAACATTAAAATCAAATTAAAATTAAATAAACCGCAAGTAGCTCCGTAAAAGTTTAGAAAACAATAATACATAGACAATACTTTTTTTTTAAATAAATAAATAAATAAATTGTAAATAAATAATTAACTATGGACATATATATTATATTTTACATACAGGAGATGTTTAATTTTGTATGGAGAAAATGCCAACACAACACCCACACAAATATCGAAAGATAGCTAATGTATGTAATAAGCTTATTCGAAATGATTTTCTTCAAATAAATTAATAGTTTTCATGTAAGAATTATCTGAAACACTAAAATAAATCAACTTTCGTGATGGCAGCGGTATTCTGCCAATGTCAAGTAGCTGTTAAAACAACGTATGTCTTTCGGTTTCTTTTTAAATCTTTATATTTATAAATCTGCTGTGCGTGTGTATGTCACTGAACTCCTTCTAAACGGCTGGACCAATTTGGATGACATTTTTTATGTGTGTTCAAGTGGATTCGAGAATGGTTTAGATTTACAATTGGACCCGGTAGGTGGCGCTGCTATAGGGGTCCATCATCGAATACGGGTGTTCTTAAGCGGACGAATGATTTGTTTGTTTTGCTGTCATGGAAACTGTCAAGGCGGTGTCCGCCGGTCAGCTAGTTTTTACATAAAAACTAAATATATGTATTTTTTAAATTTTTTTTGTACAGGGTCTTGGCATAAAATTAACCATCTACTTTTGTTGCAAACATATTACAATTTTGGAAAAGCATTGAATAAATGTCCATGAGCGGGATTTGAACACGCACTCTCTAACAAACCGGGTCAGCGGGCGATTTTTGAACCGTGATTACAAATTCTCATGCTTTGATCTTTGATCAATACGAGTGCTCCTTCTTCTTCTTCCTTTTTCTCTTATTCAAAGTCACTGGTAACTTATTTTTGACACAGAAAATTCTCGAACGGTATGGTATCTTAATAATGAAATTGTAAATACCTAATGCAATAGTTGTTTTATCCTACAAATATTATAAATGCGAAAGTTTGTAAGTATGGATGGATGTTTGTTACTCTTTCACGTAAAAACTACTGAATGGATTTTAATGAAACTTTCCTCATATACAGACCGTGACCCAGACCAGCATATAGGATACTTTTTTTTTTACTTTTTTTTTTACTGTAGTCTTAGCGAACGAAATCGCGGGCAACAACTAGTATTTCATAGTGAGATTTGAAAAATCCTCCAGGTGGTCTTTTATCTTTATCTTTTCTTCTCCAAAAAATTATGCTAACTGCACATCCACAAACGCACACGACACAAGTAGAAAGAGATTAAGCAGCCAATTAACCTCCTAATGCGTTTCAATAAAACACGCCAAACGGCGCTAAAACATCAAAAGCAAGCGAAATCAGCGGCCTTATTCTACCACAACTCTTTTGAAAACACTTTACGATCCCAGGAATTGGGTTTGATATAGGGTTGACGCTTTTGGAAATTAACGTAAGCAAGGTGCATATACCAAGTTTTGCACTCGGTGGCTGACCGATCCGATCCGAACCCCTCGGAGAGTTCCCCTCCCCCCCCCCCCCCCCCCTCGGAACGAGAACCCCTCGGCAGATATCTTACGCGTATGCACAGTGCCTTCATCTCACCAGATGTTAAGTGATGATAAGATCAATTGGTGGAAGCGTACTTAAGCCAGATCCTCAACTACTGACGCCGTGGCTATCTTATCTCCAATGACGGAACATACAAATGCAATAACCAGGCGGTCACACAAGCCTCACCACCAACCAAACTGAGTACACAAACACGTGCCCTCCACTGGGTATCGAACCCGGGACCTCTGGGTCTGAGACCGGTGGTCGTAATCAATAGACCACAGGGCGATTAAATGTCCCCCCTGCTAGAGCACAAGTCTTCTTCCGCTCTGATCCGAACCCCTCGTAATAACCTAGTAGGGCACGGGGACAATGCTTCGTTTCACACGGCTTGCGGAACCCTTTAAGTTTCTCGCCGCCCCCAAAGAAGCCCGGTAAAGCTTGAAACGTCAAGTGGCAATCAGCAACTCAAAAATCAACAAAATTTATCGGTGGCCTAGTGGTAAAGCGCTCGGAGAATCAAAAAGCGGGATTCGAACCCTCACCCACTGACCACCAAAGTATGAATAGATGGTGTCGATAAAGTTTAACGGGTTGGACAGAGCCACAATAGCGTAATTGGAAGCGCATCTGACAAGGTATGTCAAGCATGGGGTGCGGATTCGAATATCTGTGTGTCTCTTTTTTAATGATGGTACTAGTTTTAAAAATATGATAAGTATAACGCGGCAACCCTATACCCCACAGTGAGTGTTAAAAAAAATAATTCAATAAAATTCAGATCGCTTTGTCCAAAGCAGACATTAATATTCAAGGATCTCTCGCCCCGAATTCCCGATTTAAATCCATCCGTGATGTGTGGACGTCCTTACGAAAATAAACAGTGAAGCATCGTTCAAACCTAAAGGAATTTTGTTTGCGAATTGTTTTTAGCATTTAAAAATACATAATTAAAATTTCAAAGAGTATTTATAACAATATTAATACAAACAACACACCACACTCTGTAATTAATAATTACTAATTCCAGAGTGTGGTGATAATTACTTGGTTTGTACCCATAATCATAGTGAAAACCGGCTTTCTACCTGAGAAAAAAAAATTACTTTCAAATAATAATAGGTACATTATTTCATTTGGAAAAACAAAATAGGCGACCTTATTGCTATCAAGCAATCTCTTACATGTAACCTTGGGTGACAGAAAAATAATGAAAGAAAGAAAATAAAAATGGCTGTCAAGTAAAAAGAAACTAAAACATAATAATAAAACATGTGAGTTCCCGCTGCTGGGACACGAGCCTTTCCTATGGATGGATAGGGAGAACGGGCCATAAACCACCACGCGGGCCCAGTGAGGATTGGTGGTTAACGACTGCTAATGCAGCCGGGACCAACGGTTTTACGTCTCTCCGAAGCACGGAGGAGTTCGAGATAATACATTTTTGGTCACCCATCCGATGCCCTCTGCGAATGTTGCTTGACCTCAGCACTCGCAGACCGGGCGCGTTAACCTCTGCGCCATCGAGCTCCTCGCTTTTACTTACTAGATAAATAGATTGAAATGAAACAACTGTTACGGATCTACTCGCGTTTATTTTATACATTAGTTTTAATTAATGTTTATCCTGACGTTTTGAACCATTTGCAGGGTCCGTCGACACAGGGAGACTAAGATGTTGTTCGTCTCATAATTAGTTAGTAGCATATAGCCTAATTTCATCATACCCTAATTTTCAATGTAATGTATAAAATAAACGCGAGTAGATCTTTAAAAGTGGTTTAATTTTAGACAACAATAGATAAATTGATAGATGGACACACCGTTACACCACTGAGGCGGTTAGCTTACAGCTCTGAGAATAGATGAATGGCTCTCACGTTAGTTCATAGACTAACTAAACCAGATTTAGAGCCACAATGATTGCCTCTATGGCCGTTACACCTGATGCCGTGGTTTACGACGAGCCGTGTGCCAAACAACTGCGGGTTAATTCCGAACTGTGATGGCATTCCATCCATAATACATCATTGCGGCGATGACAGCGTACTTCAACAATAGAAATGCAGTAGTTATAAAATTTTGTCAAAAAAAAATTGTAAAAATTTGTAACATTTTGTATGTAGCATAGTGGTATAGTCACAAGATAAGGAGACCCCACAGAAGCTAAGCTCAATACATACCGCGCTCGAGCAACGCACACATAGACCCCTTGCGCGGACACTGATCACGGTTGCCCCCCCGCCCGATCCTCTAAATGCCACTACACATTTACAGAATACACTAAACATGCACACTATTGTAGGCCCAGTCAACCCGAGCTGAGGTCCGCGCCTTTAGAGGCGCCCTCGGGTTGTTCCGCTCCCCGATCCGATCCGAACCCTACGGAGAATCTAGAGGGGCACGGGGACACGCACTAGTGCGTGATCCCACTCCCTCTACAAAACCTCCGAAGGTGATTCGTTTCACACGGCATTAGGAACCCTTTAAGGGGTCCTAATCTCTGGATTGAGTTTTTCAACCTTCAGATAATTTCGACAGAACGCCACTACGTACCTAAATTGGCGAGATAAGCGATTGAAATCACGAAATACAAAAATTTCAATCGTGAAGATGATTTCAAATTGTCGCGTGTCTGGAATCCAGTGATTAGTCTTGTTAAAAACAGCAAACAATAAAACCGTTTCGCGTTTCGATACTGTGAGTGTCTGAGTGTAGTGTGTCGTGGGCAATATCGAGTGAATAGCGACTTAGAAACCGGTGGTAGGTACATGCATCGAGCGCAAAAAACGACTAATGAAGAGGGTAGATCGTTTTGTCTGCTCATAAAAAACACACCAGCATTAACTTCAGTAATTCCGTGATCATGGCGCATGCAACTGTGCCAAAATATCGGATTCTCACAAATAACAACCATGGTAAGAATCCCGTTATTAGTTACTCTAATAAAATGTTTTTGTTTTGTTTATATAATTTTAACGCAAATTTTGTTGCGAAACAAATACAAAAACACAATGTTGAAAAAATTTCCACGAGCAGGATTTGAACCTGCACCCTTCTGACATACCGGGTCAGGTGCTCTTCCAATTGAGCTATCGTGGTTCTAACCAGCCCGCCGAAATTATTCAACACTATTTACTATTTATACCATTTTGTGTTTTTGCTATTGGTTTCTCAACAAAATTTAGCAAAACGAGAGCAAGAGTTTTGTAGTTATTCTAATGTTATTGTTTCGAAAATGCAGAACTATAAAAGTTCACGATAGAAAAAACAAAGTTTAGTCTAAACACTATCTGTTTACATGTATATATTTGACTAAAAGTACGTCGATGTAACTAAGTAAACTTATTCGTAATACTCATTAAAAACAACGCATTTTTTATTACTAAAACACTAACCCTCTTACTACAAAACAGTGTTTAAAGTTAAACAATGGCTAAATACGTGTTCAAAATATTGTGTCTCTGTCTAAAAGTATTAGCTAAAAAGTGACAACATCTGTTTTAAGCATTGTCTAACTTAAGCCGTCGTTTTGTGGTAAAACAGCTAGATTTTAAATAAATAGCGTTTTTCGAATGATCTGACTTTAATCCTGTGGATTACGCACTATTTGCATCGCGTTTGCTTATATGCAGATTGACAGAGACCGCTATTTCATGGTTTTCAGTGCTTTAACGTGATCAAATGGCTAATAAAACTCGCACTTCCCTAACTACTAACTACCACTACTAATTCTAACCACCACTATTCCAACCCTAGTTTATCCCAAAACAAATTTAATTATACTCATAATCTATTTATATTTCTTTTGTTGTATGGCAACCTTTTATTTGCAGCTCTCAGAGCCCAGATCAGAAATAACCGAGACATAATAATTCACCTTGAAGCTTTGAAACTTATATCCGATACGAATCGAAATAAACCACAAATATTTTTATGTTTGACCCACATACACAAATATCTATAGGGCTCCATGCGCATTCCTGAGTTGCTCGATGGCGCAGTGGTAAAGAAAGAAAGATAGAAAGAAAAACATTTATTAACAAACACACACATACATGATATACAAAAGAAATAAGGCAGACATATAGATTGCTACAGTCGATTATAATCGACACGTGATAGCGGGCCTTGTACACCAACGACGGCAATGACAATACTTAGTTTACAAAAACACAAAATAAGATATTTGGAAACTTTTTGAATCCCTATTGCTGTTGCAAGTTTTTACTCTGGATTGAATGGTTGGTGTACAGGACGCGGGGTCGCTTTTAATCTGTGGCGGTCAAAAGGTCAACTGGTCACAGAAACGTGGGGAGGCAACCAATGAGATGGACCGATGACCTGGTGAAAATAGCGGGGAGAGGCTGGATGCGGAAAGCTCAAGACAGAAAGGAATGGAGTGCATTGGAAGAGGCCTACACTCAGCATTGGGTGGCAGTGGGCTGAGAAGGAGGAGGAGGAGGGTCAAAAGGTTAAAAAATAAAACGAAGGAAGAGCGTAAAGATATTAACAGCATAAGCTTCTGTGCCATTCATGGATGTTCAGAATGACGCAGAAGCGTTGTTATTCATGACAACGCCTGAGTGCCGGCCGGTCTTCTTTTTTGACACAGGTTGAGCCATTATGACTACCCGACCTTGAGGAGGCCTGTCGGTTATGTGGGACTCACCAGTCCGCCTTTCCACACCCACTGACAAGAAGAGCCCCAAGTCAGCTGCTGAAGTCCCAGCTAGGAGGGCGAGACGGGGGTATACCCATTAACCCCTGGGGGACCAAACTCCGATAAGCAGACGGCTGGTGGCAGTCACGGGACCTGATTGTAGAAGTTACTTTTACAAAAGCCGGTGTTACATCGGATGGGTGACCAATCATTTATCATCTCGAGCTCCTCCGTGCTTCGGAAGGCACGTAAAGCAGTTGGTCCCGGCTGCATCACCAGTCGTTAACAACCATCGTACCGCACTGGGCCCACGTGGTGGTTTATGGCCCATTCTCTCTGTGGTGCTTCCATCCATAGGGAAGGCTCGTGCGCCATCAGGGACAAAATGAGCTAGTGATGAAGATGATGACATGGATTCCTGAGAGGAGCCCGATGGTTTGCGCGTTTGGGTTGCAATCTCGGAAGTAAAACAATTTTTACAATGCCAGGTCATAGGACGGGTGACCAAATATAAGTTCTTTGGCCACCGAGACATGGACGTGGCTTGATGATAGCATCATCAGGCCACGTCAACGTCATAGTACTTTTATAACGTTGGAGTTGGAAGAATAGCGTTAAAGCATAGTTAATAAAACTCGCACAAGGCACTCTGACGGTATGTAAAAAAAGAAAATTAATTGTTGATCTAAAGTGTAGTCTTCTTTTCATTGACCATAGCAACAGCTAAGGACAAATCAATTGTATTATTACCATCTGTTGTACAATACAATTGTATTAGATTGACAAATTGTCGTCCGGAATTACATTCGATTATTTCTCCACTAGACTCGCTGCAGACACAAAATTAGGAGACTCTAGACGTCCTCGTCGGTACGCAATGAAAACCGGTTATTGATGACCTTTAGAAAGAAACAAACAAACAAAGAAATAAAAACAAAGAAGTAATGTTTAAATTAACACTGACACAAGACAATACAAAGAATTAACATAAAAAAACTTTTTAAAAACCAGCTTTTATTACTTGTTAATAAAAAAAAACTCCATCATTAGACCCTGGTTACCATCTAGCACCAAAGTACTCGTTAAGAGGAATCATACGAGCCCAAACTCGATGGGGTTGTGTCGTTTAATTACAGAGTTCGTATGGCCATCTTCCAGCTCCATCATAAGACCCTGGTTACCATCTAGCATCAAAGTACTCGTCGAGACGAATAATACGAGCCCAAACTCGATAGGGTTGTCTTTTTAAAAACCAGCTTTTATTACTTGTTAATAAAAAAAGGAACTAAAAAGTTAAAAATAATTTAAACCTTTAATTAAATTTGATAATAAGTCGGCGTCGGCGTCGGCTTAAAATCATGTGCTTAAAAAGGGGCAGGAAATTATACAGATGAAACATCGAACTGATTGAACAAACACGTACGGCAGACACGCGAAAAACAAAACGAAAATATGGATTGATCTCATTCGAAAATGTTTGGGATTTCGACATAATTTGATTGAGTTCCCACCTACGCTCACGCTAGAAATATGCCATTGATTCGATACACCATTCAGCGAGCTGCACGCGCGCACACTCAATACATTTTGCTGTATCATTGCAAATAATTCAAAATTCAAAATCAAATTCGAAATATTTATTCGGCGTAGCAATTAGGCTTAGGTTCTAACACATCTAACACACCAAATACATATATAACAATATTAACAATAACAATAACGACAACCCTTGACATTTATTTTTATACGAATTAGAGTTTATCTTCGTATAATTTAAACCCTATTTCGTATAAAAACCTAGGGCCGAGCGGTGTGCCGCACCTAATACACGCACCTATACCTAAAGGTTTCGAGTCCATTTCCCAGGTCGGGCAAAGTGTTTCGGATTTTCCGATGCATAGCCCGGGTGATTGGCAAGCGTGGTGATTAGGCCAATACCCATCAATTGTAGCGATGACTTGATTTCAATGGTGGAGGAGACGAGCAGGATTTGAACCTGCACCCAGACATACCGGATCAGGTGCTCTTCCAATTGAGCTATCGTGGTTCTAACCAGCCCGCCGAAATTATTCAATACTATTTACTTTTTTACTTTGAAAGCCCGAGGCGCCCATTCAATGTCAACAACTACCGTCATTAACATCTGATCTTATTATTATTACAAAAACTAAAGATCAGTTAAGAAGTAGGCAAGCTATTTATAAAATGTTTTTGTTTTGTTTATAATTTTAACGCAAATTTTGTTGCGAAAAAAATTACAAAAACACAAATGTTGAAAAAAATTCCACGAGCAGGATGTGAACCTGCACCCTCAGATGTTAATGACGGTAGTTGTTGACATTGAATGGGTCTTTGGCTTTCAAAGTAAAAAAGTAAATAGTGTTGAATAATTTCGGTTAGAACCGCGATAGCTCAATTGGAAGAGCACCTGACCTGGTATGTCAGAAGGGTGCAGGTTCAAATCCTGCTCGTGGAAATATATTTTTTTTTCAACATTTGTGTTTTTGTAATTTCGCAACAAAATTTGCGTTAAAATTATATAAACAAAACTAAAACATTTTAGTATTAAGTAACCTAATTAAGTAATTAAGATATTGTTACGGAACTTAATAAACATGAAAAACACAAGTCGATAGTGTGTGTTCGCTCTCGCCAATATTATTACACTGAACTTCGAAGTGGAATGCCGTCTGTTGCGCTAAGAATTATATTTAGAGATTCGAATTTAAACAAGTGCTGTATTGGTATTTTGAAAGGTTTAATTTAAGCTCGTTAGCGTTGGAGGAGCTCGATAGCGTAGAGGTAAACGCGCTCGGTCTACGATTGCTGAAGTAAAGCAACATTCGCAAAAACTTCCACGAGCAGGATTTGACCCTGCACCTTTCTGACATACCGGGTCAGGTGCTCTCCCAATTGAGCTATCGTGGTTCTAACCAGCCCGTTGAAATTATTCAACACTATTTACTATTTATAACATTTTGTGTTTTTGCAATTGGTTTCGCAACAAAATTTGCGTTAAAATTATATATACAAAACAAAAAGATTTTATCAGTTACCAGTTTCAATTTTCACGATGTCATACCTACTAATAAAAGTGAAAAATTGGCTGAGAAAAAACAAAGTTCCTCTATCTGGTTGGTTGGTTAATGGTCGCGACATTCGCGAGAACAAAGCAACTTTCGTTATGGTGGGGTTTGGGATGGGTGGGTCACCAAGTACAGCGCTGTTACGTGTTTTATTGCAGCTGTCTGCTGATATTTCTCCAAATTGAAGATTAAGGCACAGTATAATAATGAGTACTACGTAATTAAGGCGCTGACAACTGTGAAATGCGCTTCACTAATTGCACACACGCCTGCACGTCAAACTGTCAAATTTCCTCAGTAGTAGACTTTGAACTTTATACATATGGCATAAAGTTGAAAATTTATTGAAGAATTTTGACAGTTTTGGTTAGAAAATGTTTTTGTTTTGTTTATATAATTTTAACGCAAATTTTGTTGCGAAACAAATTACAAAAACACAAATGTTGAAAAAATCTTGAAAAAATCCTGCTTGTGGAAATTTTTTGAACATTTGTGTTTTTGTAGTTTTGGTTAGGTTGATGCGCAGGCGTCTGTACATGGTTTATATAAACAGTAAGCAACATACAACGGGACTTCTTGGCGGGAAAGTGAAGAGTCTTGGGTAATACTCAGAAAAAGTGTACATTTTTAAATTGTAACTAAACTGTAACTGAGGTAACTGAGGGTCTCTGTAACGAAACTGATATTATAAAGCATAGTACACATTGAACTACAAGTCAGGCATATGGTCAAATCTAAATAAAACGACGGATTATTAGTTATTATTACGTATACTAAGGAACTTATTTTGTTCATTTGGTTAATCTTTGTGTAATTGAAATTAATCTCAAACTAATAAATTATTGATCAAACAAGTACTTGTATCGCATAAGTAGATATGCTTACGTGAACTGAGCTTTACAATTTCTCAGTTTCGAAACGTAACGCAATATAACAAAACTGATAACCAAATCTGAGAAATTATAACCTCTAAAAATTATTTTACTGCAGCCGCGTGATTTTAATGCAAAAACTAAGTGTAGTCGTTGAGTTATAATAAAAATTAACAACAAGCCATAGTTTGGTAAGCAAAATTCGTATATACTTACCAAAATAAGCACCGTTAAGCACCCTGAGATATTTTTTATAAAAATTTTCTCGAGACACTATGTCACTCCCGATCTTTAACAAAAACACTATGACCGCAGCTTTATAGATTTTTTTTTAAACTTAATAATTAAAATATATATTAATGATTATTTAATAAAAATTAGTCCTATTTAAATGCTTTGTTTAGGAGGAGTTATTTAGCTGTAGCCGAAGTTAAACAAAGCAATGAATTACAAAAACACAAATGTTGAAAAAATTTCCACGAGCAGGATTTGACCCTGCACCCTTCTGACATACCGACATGACATATATTTGTGTTTTTGTAATTTGTTTCGCAACAAAATTTGCGTTAAATATTATATAAACAAAACAAATACATTTCATAAAGCAATGAATATTCGAAACAACTAATCTTTAAAAATTTAAAACTGGCATTGGGACACAAAAAAAATGTATTGAAGAAATTTTTAAAAATTTTAAATTTTCAGAAAATCTATATTTTAATAAAAAAACCGAACAAGTGCGAGTTGGACTCGCCCACCGTGGGTTCCGAACAAATTAATGGGTACACTAGTTGTGCCCCGCGGTTTCACACGCGTTAATTAAGCTCTCAAAATAAATATTTTCCCGTTTTTGCAACATTTTTCATTGCTGCTTTACTCCTATTCGTCATAGTGTGATGTTATATAGCCTATAGCCGTTCTCAATAAATAGACTATTCAACACAAAAATATTTTTTCAATTCGAACCAAAAGTTCCTGAGATTAGCGCGTTCAACCAAACAAACAAACAAACACTTCAGCTTTATAATATTAGTATAGATATAGTTCAGGACTCTAGTCTCGAACTTTTCCCGAAATTCAGTTTCCAAGGTATTTCTTTTTTCATTCTTTGTCGATGGAAATCGTAAACTATACATATAATTAAAAATCTGTTTAAGTCTGTGCAAATGAAGCCCTTTTATACGATACCCCACATGCCACGGTTAACTTCCTTCAAAATTTGGACCCCCGTTCCTTGCATACAGACCCTGTTTTTTTTTGAGATTTAATTAAATATGTATAGTTTTCAGACTTTTCCCTGTACTTGTAGTATAAGACGATATTACTTGTTGGTATGGTACAAATCTTACATTATTATAAATAGTCCCTTAATTTACATGACCCTGTAAAAGTATTGCAACAATGTGGGGTGGTTTTTTTTTTATATTTCTTTATACAACAAAAAGTATTAATTCTAAGGTATTATTAAGTTAACAAAGGCACAAACAACAAAAAATAAACAACAACGATATGAGTATTAATTGATTGCAATTCCTATGAAGATTAAAAACATTGCGCTATCAAATACACCTTTAACTTTTTAAACTCTGTTTCTTTTTGTAAAACCTGTATTTCTTTTGTTATTCTTTTGTTGTTATTGACATGTGGTAAGTTTTTTTTTTTTTTTTTTTTTTTTTTTATACTTAGCACGGCAAATGACTCCACACCACCTGATGTTAAGTGGAAATGGAGTCCAGACGCGAAGACAACTGGTGCAGCGTGAAAACAACGCAGCATCAGTCAACCTCACTCTGCCGGCCCACAAGGTGCTTCTTCACGCCTCGTTTGAAGGACCCCATATCATAGGAAAGAGGGAAAACATGTGCTGGTAGACTATTCCATCTTTTGGAGGTGCGACAAAGAAACGAGTCACCAAATTTCTTTGTGCGCGATGGGATATGTGTGACAGTGAAGCGGTGACACCGGAGAGCAGCACGTGTACTCCTATGGAGGAAGGGAGAAGGTGGGATAAGGTCAAAGAGTTCTTCAGAGCACTCGCCGTGATATAAGCGATAGAAGACGCTGAGTGACGCTATATCTCTACGCAATTGCAGGTGTTCGAGAGTATTAGTTACCTCTGCATTGCCGATAATACGTACGTTCCTGAGCTTACCATATGTAATTTAGTGTAAGGTTGAGCCAATCTATATCTACGTCTTAAATGACGAGGTTGACGGTAAAAATCCTTAGCTAGAAGCATATGTTGATTATTCCTGACAAATTTACATATTTCGAGAGAAATTGTAGAGCAGTCACCTACCCGTTCCCAGTAAGGATTAAGCCATTTTTAGGCCCCTAGGCACTGCATATGCCCTGCCCCTATGTCTACTAGGAAGATGATTTTTTTCTGACTAAGGTGCTCGATGGCGCAGTGGTTAACGCGCCCGGTCTGCGAGTGCCGAGGTTGAGCAGCTTTCGCAAGGGCCGGTCGTCGGATGGGTGACCGAAAATGTATCGTCTCGAGCTCCTCCGTGCTTCGAAAGGCACGTAAAGCCGTTGGTCCCGGCTGCATTAGCTGTCGTTAACAACCACCAATCCGCACTGGGCCGCGTAGTGGATAATGGCCCGTTCTCCCAATCCATCCATAGGGAAGGCTCGTGCCCCAGCGGTGGGGACAAAAGAGAGAGCTGATGATGATGAGGGCACCTGAGCGACACAGGGCCCATAAGCACGTACCTTTTTTGCCTTTAGGTTAATCCGGTACTGCTGGACGATCACTCACTAATATTATGTAGTATTTATCTCTTGGTCTAGACTTCCAGCCAACCATATTAATGCATTGACGTCACCGGATTTAGCAAAGACTTGATGAGATTAAAGACGATGAGCCTTGATTACCTAGGTCTTAATCGGAGATATTGCAGTAAGACCTTAACCCTTAAGAATGCATATAACTGCCAGTTGTGTTTTTCACAACAACTGAGCTTGGCCTTTCTCACCTGCTATTTATGTATGATATATCGGACAACTCATTTTCGTGCTCAATCTATTTTTTTTATTTTATTTGATAACGTTCTAAGTAATACAAATGTTTAAATTGTACAACATAAACTTGTACGTTTTTCCGTTATTACGATTCGTCCAAGAAAAACAAAAACAAATATAAGAATAATACAGATATCAAACGGGGGGTGCATGTTTGTGTACTCGGTTTGGTTGGTGGTAGGGCTTGTTTGTCCGCCTGGCTAGCTACCGCCATCTTATTTTAATATGTCGCCATAACATCAATGTTTGTAGCATTGTTTTGTGTTCCGACAGCTAGAGATAAGATAGTCAGTGCCTCAGTAGTTGAGAATTCTGGGTGAAGTGGCATCCATCAATTGGCTTTATCATCACCTAACATCAGGTGAGATCAAGGCATTGTGCTTACCAGTTAAATAAATATTATGTAGGCGGCGGAGGTTGGGTTTGTTTGTAGGTAGGACGGTCGAGCAAACTCGGATTTATCGATAACATAGTTGATCTGGGATCTTCAAAATAAAGACGCAGTCGTATTCCTTACAGTCACTTTAATGTAATTTTAACATCACAATTAAATTATTTAGAAACAGTAGCCCGATGCAAATGGATTTTAGAAACTAAGTGAGTTCTGCGCGTGCGTACTCTCCGACCGACCGCTCCCGTTCAAATGTGTCCAGTCCGTTGTCGCGCCAAGCCAACTGACGTTGACGTTTCGCGCACCATAGAGCATAGGCTAAGTATAGACTATACTTGTCGTTTCTAAGCGATGCTAGCGTCATGTCGCCGACATATATAAAAAAAAGACCACAAAAGAGTGTGTGTGGTTATATTTATTGGACCATTTATGAAACGCTTATCGGAAATACTAGGTAGTTACCTATTATTGATCGAAATTGAAAACAGCATTTCACTTCAATATTTCTTATTATTAGACAACATAACATATATATATTGTTTTAATCCCAAGGTAAGTAGCTAAAGCACTCGTTTTATGGAAATCAGAAACAACGACGGTAAACCACAACCACCAGACCTGACACAATATCAAAAAGTTCGTTGTCCCGTCCGGGAATCGAACCCGGGCCCGCCCAAAGTCCGGCATGCAAGCCACTAAGCTACAGAGGTCGTCAAAACAAACTAATTCGTATTTTTTTTTTTTACGCTGTCGAACAATTTTTTTAAATAAAAGTCAACATAAGAGCTTTTGAGTGTATTTTCTATGTACGATAAACGATTAATTGAATAATTAAGTAGGTATGTAGTTGCTAGGTTAGACTTATAATTATGAACATTCAATGGTTCTTCTGATACAAGTAAAGGTATTTGTAGTAAACGGAGTTAGTAGGTGCACTGCAACTGAGATGGTGTGAGATGGCAGCCAGCATCTTCTTCTTTGCGCTGTTAAACTCTACGTTCTGCTCGAACGTGAGAGCCACATCGTAGAACGATTTGGCTGTATGATCATCAGGGTGGTCTTCTAAGTAATGCCTGAAATCAAGAGCGTATTATTAAGTTTTTCTTTTGTGAGAGTTGCCGATTGCCTTAAACAGCATTTTCAGCTTCACCTGGCTTTTTTGGGGGCTTAAGCCTCCTCAAGCCGTGTGAAACGAATTACTTTCGGAGGTTTTCTAAAGGGAACGGCATCACGCACCTACTAGATTCTCCGAGGGGTTCGGATCGGATCGGAGGAATACCTCGGATTTGGATTTGGAGGAATGGGCGTATTTCGTGGTATTTCCCTGTTTGTCAGCTAAATAAATAGTACTTAATTATTATTACGCCCATTATAAAAACATACATACAACGCAGAGAAAAATATAGGAATGTTACTATATTTGCAACAATGCAATTGTTTCAAAAATGCAAAATTATGCCTCGATAAATTTCTGTTTTCAAATTTCTTGAATAGAATAGAATAGAATAGAAAACATTTATTAGGGACACAACACAAATGACGTTACTACATAAAATTTTAACAATGAGTAAGTGGCACTAAAGGTGCTCGCTCAGCATGATGTCAGGCCTGATGATGAGGCAGGAGGCATGATGATGTCCTAGATTATAGTTATTATAATTTAGCTTAGAAAGAATCAATGACTCGCACAAATAAACTTTAACACCAACATTCAAAAATTCACGAATCCTGTACAAGTCTTTCAGCCTGTAAAAACAACCCCTAACAACTTCAACAATATGACTGTGAAACCTAAACCATCCATCAGGAATTGGAAGAGCACCTGAACCGGTATGACAGAAAAGTGCAGGTTCAAATCCTGCTCGTGGAATTTTTTTCAACATTTGTGTTTTTGTAATAAAATTATCTTCAATTTTTATATTAGGATATTCCATCTATTTGACATTTAGAACCTAGTATTAAATACTTTGACTTTAACGGATTGAGAACCAGATTATTAACATATGACCATTTAGCTACGCGCTCCAAATCTTCATTTAGTTTACAAACAGCTTCAGTATTTTTAGGCTGACAAGACGTGTAAATTTGTCAGATGACTATTGCAATATTACAATGCAATGATTTGCCCAGCATTGCGATTGCGAACTGTCCCATTCCTGAGCATAGCAATGAAATTTATATACTCCATACTGATATAGGCTATTACTTCTATACGACGTTAAAGATGAAGGCCTTAATTCAAAAATAAACAAATCAGTGATTAGTACATCGCAGGACGCTACTACTATATTGATTCAAACTTACTTCAAACAATCTTTAATGTAGTCAAAATGCGGTAGGAAACAGGTGCATTGACCATATTGATCGTACAGGGGCGAACTCGGGGACCCGTCGTCCAACACACAGTTATCATTCATCGGAGCCACATCAGCTAGAGAAAGCACCACAGGTGTGGACGGCGCGTCTCCAAACCTTCTAAGGTACAGTTTCCTGATCAAAGTGGATGTTGTCACTGGCATCTGTTTGTTAATGTCAGTCTCGAAGGTTCTCTTGTTGTGCTCTTCGTAGGACTTGTCGATCGCCACGTCCCGCTTCACCTCGGTCAGGATAGATTCGAGGTCGTGCGTCACAGCCAACTGGTTGATCTTGCTGCACAGCGATTGGATGAACCACGACCCGTGCAGTTCGTCCCTGGAAAGTGGGAGAAAGAATACTTACAAGTGTACGCAGATCGTCCTGCCCCCTTATTGTCTAACAGTTGCCCCCTTATTGTCTAACAGTTAGACAATAAGGGGGCACTCTAACTCTTATATCTATCATAATGCCGTTCAATTTGACATTTGAAAGCTATTCAAGAACTTCAAATTATTTCACAAGTTTCTTTTGGGAGTTCTAATGGTGTTTTACCCGCCACCGCGCGGGTGACCCAGGGTGCTTTTCGATATGCACGGAGTAGTGATGAAAAAGACTCACACCCGTTTGCACTAAACATAAGAATCGCCTAAGTCTTGGCTTAACTACTACCCGGTCAAGTTAACTCGGCACCTGGCTCGAAAACGTCGCTTACACTCAGGTGCCGAGTTACTTAACCGGGTAGTAGTTAGGCAAAGACTTAGGCGATTTATAAGTTTAGTGCAAACGGGTGTTAGTCTTTTAATGCGGACTCTGAGAAGAGGGCTTTTATGAACATATATTTAACGATGGCTCATATACTGAAATGTAAATACTTCCTTTTCACACACCTGACAACGTTATTTAAGTAGTTCCCAATAATGATTTTGTACTGCGCCAAGTACATTTTTATAAGTTGTAAAGCTTACTTAGCCGTGATAGTTTTCCTTTCAACTTGGTCATATATACAACTACCGTGAATTTTTTTCACGTATCCAAAAACAACCATTTGGCTGGCGGGGGGGACGGACACTTGACTCTAACAAAATTTTGCACTTTAAAGCTTAAAAATTTTAAAAAGACAGACAGACAGACGGACATGGCGAAACTATAAGGGTTCCTTGTTGACTACGGAACCTTAAAAAGGCCAAAGCTCGTGATAAAATAAGAAACACGTACCTATGCGATGGCTTTCCTATGTACGAGCTATGCAATATAAGCATATCAGATTCCACAGGAAGTGTGTAGGGCTCTACTTCGTCGTCATAGTCTTTTTGAATCTTGCCCATCGCTTGATAGACGGTGACACCTTTAATTTCTTCACTGCCTCGACAAGCCTGCAAAAATATACACCGTTATGTAAACTTTTTGAATTTGAAAAAACTGGACAAGTGCGAGTCGGACTCGCCCACCGAGGGTTCCGTACAAATTTATGGGTCCATATTATATAATTCAGGAATCGAGTCTATACATCATAAAAATAATTTAAAATCTGTTTAAAAGCTTGTGCAAATGAAGCCCTTTCATACGATACCCCACATGACACGGTTAACTTACTTCAAAATTTGGACCCCCATTTCTTGCATAAAGGCCCTGTTTTTTTTGTGATTTAATTAAATATGTATAGTTTTCAGACTTTTCCCTGTACTTGTAGTATATGACGATATTACTTGCCAAACTTCATAGTTCTAGGTCAACGGCAAGTCCCTATGAATTTTGATTCCCTTGAGAGTGTCGAAATATACGTTTTTTGCGACCTAAACGGCCGTATCTTTTTTTTTTCGTTAACTTAGAAGTATGATTATTCACAGCTTCAAGACTACTCCAAGACTACTTCAGACTTGAGTATATGGTTTTAATTTCAACTCGATACCTCCACGCGTTCCCGAGAAAAAGGGTCTTAAAAGAAATTAATCAACACTATCTGCTCTTACTCTGTAAGCCAAAGCAGCCCTATTCAATGTCGACAACTACGTGATCAACATCCGATGCTAATATTTTTACAAAAATTTAAAGACCAGTTAAAAATTAAACTTTTTGCTCTTCACATTAAAGTGGCATTTACTGTGTGTCATTTGAGCTGCATTAGACCACATTTTTATAACACACTAGTGCCCCGCTCATGACTTCGTCCACTTCAGTGAACACCCGTATCCCATGATGGTTTTACTAGCATAAAAACTTTTTTTATACAAACTTTGTCCTGATAATTACGTACACAACATAAAATAAATTTATTTATTTATGGATAACCAACAACACATGAAACAGTATGATGAGATAATTAACAGCAACCGCTGATCGTGCTCGGTGGCGTGCACTTGGAGAGGCCTATGTCCAGCAGTGGGCGTGTGTAGGCTGATGATGATGATGAAACAGTATACCTACTTGATATATAGGTAGCAGAAGGCCAATAAAAGGTCTTCACGTTTAAAAGCAATTTAGAACAATATAACGTGAGGACGAAATTACAAATTGAACGTGTTATGTGAATGATGACAAAAAGAGGTTTACAATAAATGTTAAAGCCTAATTTAGAAAAAAAAATCCTGACATAATAGCCACCTTGCCGTTGCTACAGTTGAATAAAATATATCAAAGTCGTTTGTTTCACAAAATTTATTAAGGCTCTTACTCGCTCGTCACAAAAGTGAATTCTGGCGGTAATTGGTTGAAGCTAAACGTTTTGGAAAGAAGTTCGAGCGAATTAATTGTGTTTATCGAAAACAGCCAAATCGGTCGAGCCGTTCTCAACTGATGCTCTGAAATACATGTGACATTTAATTTTTATTAATATAGATGTTTGTGAGGAGCTCGAATCTGGATGGCGCATTGACAGTGGTTTACCTGAATAATGACGATCTTGGGCTTGGTAATCAGAGTAGGTCTCCTGTCGACCTTGAATTGTTTGATGATCTCCAGTTCGCTGTACTGCTGGTCCTTGGCTCTGATCAGGCCATGTTTGGAGCCGTGGGTCAGCGCAGCCACTGCTACGCATCCGTAGTCTGTGTAGTCCTGACTACTAACTGGAATAGAAAAAAAAATCCTTAACCGCCTCTATAGTCTATCGTTCCGGACGGACAATTGTAGTTTAAATAATTATAAGTTTCAATAGATATCTATTAATTTTTAATCCTTACCGGTAACTTGGCTTTCATCTAACCTGGTGTTAAGTGATGATAAGGCTGAAAATGGAGGCGTGCGCATGCGCAGAGGAACTGAGGAACCACTGAGGAACCGGCTTTCTAATCTCTAACTGTTGGAATGTTATGGCAACATATTTAGTTTAGATATAGCTGGCCAGGCGGACTTAAAAAGAAAGGAAGCAATATATATATTTATTTTGAAACAAGCTTTACCACTAACCAAACCAAGTGTAACCCCGCTGGGAATCGAACCCAGAACCTTTGAATCTGAAACCGGTGGTTAGTTTCCATATAATACTCGCTCAACTTAAAGAACGAACCTACCCCCTGATTGTTATGTAATAAGTTTATTTAAAAATGCATATAATATATGCATATATAATATACGCCAATAATCTTTACCAATAATGTTTCTGTAAAAAAAACTGTTTTTTTTTTAACAACAAAGACCAACAAGCTGTGTAATATAATTCATTTTAAAACATAACAAACAGATTTCAGATAACACTGGTATCGTAATCACCGTTTATGCTTTATTGTACCATGTGTAAATGTATATATGCATTAATTAAGTCTCAACTCTGTTGTGTCTACGTAGAGTTCGTATTTGATTAATGATACGTAATCAAGATCAGTAGTGCGATTGAAACTTCATGGCGGGCGGCGGCGGCGACGCGCGGCGTGAAGTAAGGCGCAAGTGCCGTCGCAGTAACATAATGTGTCACTTTCAACCAATTAGCGAGGCGTTCGCTTGTTGCAATCGGCGCGGCGGCCGGCGGCGCGTGGTTCGCTCGCAGCTAATATCGCAGCCAGCAAGATGTTCGGTCAAAGGTGACACCTTACAGCTTTGGACTGACGTATTTTTTACTGATCGAACATTACTGATTTAAAGACAGATTTTACTTCAAATCAGTAATGTAAATCAGCTGGATCAAAAACAGCCTTTTTCTTAGTTAAAAGACATTTGACAGTTATGCTAATCTTTGAATATACTTAGGTAAACAAATATAATGACGTTAGGTAGACTTTTAAGTGTGTGCTAATAACAGCTGACCCTTAGATTATGTACACGTCTGACCACATGCGGGCTTCAGAGTGAACCTTACCCGTCACCAAGCCATTTAAATAATAAAAACAAAAAGTCAGTAATAAAAACTTACATTCTTGTAGCTCCTGCATAATCTCCTCCTTCGTAAGATCATGTTTTACGTTCACTTCAAAGCCAAAACTTGAAAACGTCTTTATAAGTTCTTCTTCATCTTTCTCAGTGCCTAGCCTTGGCTTATAACCAATTATGTTTTTCTGATTGAAGATAAGCAGCGCGTGCTTTTGGAATTTCTCTAATTCGTATGTCAAAGAGTTTTTTGGTAATGCCCTTGTATTGTAAGTCAATAACGGCACTGGCAAATCCTCCTTCAATTCAACTTCTTCTTTAGGAGAATATTCTTTTGTTTCGAACGCATTTTCCTTAACTTCTTGTGTTGGTGTTGTAGATATAACAGGCGGTGCCTTCATTTGACCGTCTAATGTAATTCTGGAATTACCAGTTGTAAAATCATCATCGTCATCATTTTCGATTGATTCTGTACAATCTACAAATTTGACACCGTAAATCACATTATTGTTCGTGGATTGTTCGTCGTTCTCACTTGTTTCTTCCGAAATAGTTGCAGAGCTAGCGGCAGAGCTCTGTGGTTCGATCCATTTATTTCTATTGAGATATGAAAGGGATACCGCTTTCCCCCTTTTCTTTCCTTTTCTCTTTCTGGTCACATATTCGAATGGGACACTCTCCTCTCGCGGGGTAGGAGGCGTTGCCAAGTCCTCGTGGTTCGTTGAATCCATATCTTCCATATCCATTCTTTCAGCTCATTTTATTTGTATTTTTTTTAACAACGTGTTGTCGTGACCACAGATATTGTGATAGTACGCAGTTATCTATCGACTCCTGTTATAGTTTATCTAATCTTATTGATAATGCAATTGGAACTTCGAGCCATTTATAGCGTGACATCATTGTTTTAAAGGTACACATTTTTGAAATTGTATACTGAAGGACGAAACTTTCGTTTGTTTGGTGACTCACTTGATAATCATATAACAAAGGATAGAGACAGAATCCCTCGGTGATGACGTTGTTGTATCTAGATAGTGTTTCCTGTTTATCAACGAAATCGGATTTAACAATTTCATTTTAGGTATTGATTAGAAATATAAAAATATTGTGAAATAGCCTGGCCTTCTAATCTATACATGCTTTTATCTTTCGTTTCTCACGCCTTTTTTGATGTAGTTTATTTATGTCAATAATTTCGTTGACACTTCAGAGTAAGTTTTTTATAATTTTTTTGTACACTCCTTAACTATTATGCGATTAAATAATTATATTATTACATAATAACGGCTCCCGCCCACGAACGACTTTTTGTAGGACCGATAATCGAACCAATCGGTCCGATTTTCGGTCCTACAACGGTTTTTGCGGAGGTTTTAGTACCGATTTTGTGACAGACTTTTTGCAACATAGAATTCCACACGTTTCATTTTCACCGACTAAAAAATCGGTCTCCGACTGTCGGTCGTGGGCGAGGGCTCTAAATGTGCCAATGAATCTTTTTTCTTTGGTTATTTCGTGGGCTTCGTGCGATTAGTACATTTAGCCAGTGTCGGAGAGATATATGTTATAGACCAAGTGATTAATAGGGCATTATAAAAAATGCCCGCGCAATTTGAAAAGTGACAAATATGAGAGGGCAGTGTGATTACAGCTATTCAAATAATCAAATCGTCCGGGCATTACTTACAATGTTTATCTCCTATGGGGCAGAGTAATTAAAACTTTATAACTATTTACTAATTTTAATTTAATGCAATGGTTACTTAGCCAGTAAGACATTAGGCAATATTCCGGCCAGGAAGAATGGAGAGCAGGGGGACGGCGCAGCCTTCCACTAGGGGGGCTTGGGAGGCGAAGCCCCCCTGAAAGTCTTGCACGGACCACGTATGCTGCTCATGCACCCACCACCCGTGCTTTACGCTCTATCGGAGATATGCTCGCTCATGACTATAGTATAGACCTGTTTGCCGACCGTTTTAGCTTATTACTTAGAAAAGCCCTTGTATATGCAAATGATGTAGTATAGTGTCTGAATTTAAATTAGTAAGTTATTTCTCTTTCATATGACATTCTTAATCATTATATACATTAATTGCAATAATAACTCTTAATACATGCACGATTATCCGAAAGTTTTTGTCTTTTGAATCCCAGTAAAAATTAAGTTCAAAATCAAAAATTAAAAACATTTATTTACGTTCAATTATCATTTTACAACAGCGGGGGCAACAAGAGTTCACACTCTAGCTAGATTTAAACATTCAGCTTTCACACTCACTTTCGCCCACACACAATACTAACACACTTAACTTCCTATACTTGGCAAAAGCCCGTAGAGGAAAATAATATACATCTTTCTTAAACAGAAAGAGAGAGGAAAATCTACCAATATAATAATAATAATATATCTTTATTGCAGCCACGTGATCCATATTTTTACAAATAATAAACACATACTAAATATAAAATACACAAACATCACAATAATACAAAAAATTACAATAAAAATAAAATAATAATATTTATTATTGTTTTCGGGCAGATATTTCCACTCAACGTCGGTACATTGGAGTTTGGATAAGTCTGTCCGCCAGAATCCGGCAATAACATTGTCACACGAGTCAACTGTGGACATGAAAGACCCTATTCTTTTTCGCTGGATAGCATTGAATGAGTCGACACGGGCCTCAGTGTATATTTCTGAAGCGCTGCAAAAGCGCTTCAAACCCATCAGATGTCTAAAGACATTTTTATAAGCCGCTCGAATGCTATCATGTATTTTCTTGGTGTATTCAGTCCAGAGCTGGCACGTGTAAAAAATCTGGCAGAAAGACCTAAAAAGTGTCGTTTTCATGTTAGGCGAAGCTTTAAAAAACTATCTTGCAATCATATTTCCCACGATGCAAACAGCCCTACGCTGGCGTTCTACGTCCGCGTCGTCTTTAAAACGTCACGATGTGGCCAAGATACCTAACCCTGTCAACAATTTTTATGGGCTGCCTGTTTATGTAAACTTCAGGTACATTTCCTTCCTTCCTTTCCCGATCTGAAAATCATCATTACCGTTTTTTTACATTATACAACAAGTCGTGATCTTTTGCATACTTTTCACATATCTCAATTAGTTTCCTCATTCCTTTGATGGAGGGGCTGTGCAGCGCCATGTCGTCAGCGTAGCTCAAGTTGTTGACATATCTATCATCCAGCCTGAGCCCCGCTGGAGTGCTGCTAAGCTCCACAATCACTTCATTTACATAGGTGTTGAACAGATCGGTAGAGCTGAGCCTACCCTGCCTCACACCACACGGAAGCTGGTAGCTTTCTGAAAGCTCGGAGCCCCACCGGACACGGCTGGTCTGCTCACGGTACCAGTACCCGAGCAAGGCCAACAACCTCAGCCGGGACACCCGAGCTAGGTGCATGCAACTTCCTCCACAGCAGGTCGTGGTTAAGGGTGTCGAAAGCACGACTTAAGTCTAAAAAACAGGCGTACACGGTCGTATTTCTTTATTTAAATAAAATGACTACCTGCTTTAAAGATAAAATGGCCATATCAGTCGAAACCTGCGGACGAAAGCCAAACTTGCCATCGTCAACATTGAATTCCGTTACGCCACTATTGCTGCTGGTTCGCTTTTAAGTGGCAAGACTGCCAAAATATAGATAACCTTGTGTTTATTGTGAGTTATAAATATGTTCAATGTGTTAGGATGTCGCAAAATAGTGTTATCACCACTAAAAGTATTCCGCTTATCATTGCAAAATTTAACTCACTATTTTTATCTTATCTATTGTCACAAAAATAGTCTTAAGTATTTAATCATAATATAGGTAACATTTATTTTGAAATTTTAATCAATCTGAGAAAAAAAAACCTACCTATCTTATCTTATCAATGTTTCGTATCAAAATATAAAGAACACCCGAATACCAAGAATATGCATGTTTTTTTATCCACAATGGGATCAATGCGTAAGTTTTTATTTTTATTTTTATTAATTTAAAATTTTATATTATCATTTCACACAAGTTATGCCAACTAGCACTTAGAAACCACTAAGGTTTATAAATAATGCTACTTCATCAACAGCGAGATCTTAATCATTTAAACCACTAACAGAAAATAACAGAATTGGTAGATAAAAAATTCTTGTTAACGAGACATCATCACCATCATCTCAGCCAGAAGACGTCCACTGCTGGACAAAGGCCTCCCCCAAGGATCTCCACAACGACCGGTTTTGTGCTGCTCGCATCCAGCGAGCCTCCTTTACTTTATTTTAATTGGTTTGCAAAACTGAAATAATGATAAAACAAACATGCTTAAAAACATATACAATGGAGATGGAGCAAGCAAAATGGTATAAAGAAATCAAATCAAATCAAATCATATTTAATGTGGTACAAAATAAGATCATCTTAATAAATAATTGGTACAACGACATATCGCTATCACTAGCATGCAAAATTTAAAAGTTAAACATAGTTAAATTGAATACTTAATTGAAATTAATTATAAAATACAAACAATCAAAATATCAACAGGTAAACAATTGCAATCAATATAATAATTAAAATTGACAAAAAATAACAATAATCATAATATCATTTACAAATAATTATTATATTATAAACAATTGCAATTAATATGATTTCATACAGAATCAATGGGAAATATTTTATGTCGCTTATCTAAATAATCTCTAACATTATAAAAACATTTCTGGTGAAGCCATCGGTGCAATTCACGTTTAAATTTCGTCAGTGGCAAATATTTAGTCTTCGGGCATGTTGACATATTATTATGAATTTCGGATACATATTTCGGTACAGCATTTGGCAGCCACAGGAAAATATATTAAAGTAAACGACGAAATAAAACACATTTTACTTTCATTTATTTAATACATTTAATTGTTTCAAATTCTCTTAAAAGTATTAATTTGCCTATCGATCACGTTAACGAAAAAGAAAATTTGTACGACATTAACGGCTCCCGCCCACAACCGACTTTTTGTAGGACCTATCTTACCTTATCTTATGTTAGTGGGGCCTGCTGAGGTTTTCCTCTCACAGTAACACTTCAACTCATCGGGATCATTTGTGCAATACCATCGTTAGGACTTATAATCGGACCGATTTTGTGACCGACTTTTTGTAGTTTTGCGTTGCAACATAGAACTCCTCCGTACGTTTCATTTTCACCGACTAAAAAATCGGTCACCGATTATCGGACGTGGGCGGGGCACTAAAGCAGCGCCTTCTGGCGACAAACAAGGATAGCTAACATTTCATTTAATACAATTAATACAAACTCTTTTATTTCCATTACATTATAAAATTACAATTACAAGGGTGTGCGCAGACGACGGACTTTTGTCCGCTTGCTTTGTTAGGCCACTTCCTCACCACGTTTCGGTACCGAATCTGTACAGGATTGTTTATCGAGCGCATGTAATCAAATGAGAGTTTTCAGACCGAGTCGTTTCGGTACAGACTTTTACCGAGCGCATGCGCTAGATGGAACGGCATCACGCACTACTACGTGTCCCCGTAACCTACAGGATTCTCCGAGGGGTTCGGATCGGATCGGGAGCGGAACAACCCAAGGGCGCCTCTAAAGGCTAGTCTTGGCTCGGGTTGACCGGGTCGTGGGGGTGGGGAGAAACGCCCAAGACATGCCTGTACGAGGTTAGAGCGCGTGTGAACCGGCTCGTCGTACCCATGTTCTACGAGTAGGTACGGTGTCTTGGGCCTAAACTAGTGTGCATGTTTAGTGTATTCTGTAAATGTGTAGTGGCATTTAGAAGATCGGGTATGAGATTCCGTGTCCGTGAGTGGTTATCTATGTGTGCGTTGCTCGAGCGCGTTTGTATGAAACTTACATTCTACAGTCTCTCCTTATTTTGTGTTTAGACGTTAAGTTGTAAGCGATCTACTTTGACGGACAAGAACGTCTGTCGTCTGCACAATCCCAAAACACAATACATTATTACTTATTAATAAATACATTATTTGGTACAATCATACATATTTGCAGGAGTAAATTTAATTCAATTCAATTTATTTAAAAATAAAAAGATATTTTTTTAAAGTTTTATTTGTTTTTAATCGATTCGGATTTGTCGTCGACAGCTGATCAGATAGACGCTAAATAGTAGGTCAACATCCCATGGCTCTATTATACCACAGACTTGAACCAGTAGCTAAAAGTAAGCGTATTAGCTTTTCAAGGTGGGTTAACCAAACTAAAGGTTAGTAAAGGACAGTGGTACCCAGTGTTTGACACTTTAAGCCCATTGTTCGACACTTTAAGCCCATTGTTCGATACTTTAAGCTCATTGTTCGGCACAGTTTTCGTTGCTAAAACTTAACTTAGATTTTCATTGAAAAACTGGATGACAGCTAGGGTTGCCACCCTTCTATATTTACGTAGAACTGATTGTTACTGGCTAGTTACTGGTTATGAGTTTCTTTCTTTCTTTTAGTTGATGGCTTCGTGCGATTAGCACCTTTAGCCAGTGTTAAAGTAATTTTTCTTACAAGTAATACATAAATATACAATATTTCCTTCCAGTCAGTATGATGATGATGAATGATAATAAAAATGAGAAGTGAGAAATGATATACCCCCCACCCCCTCGAGTATCTCAGTAAAGATGTGGGGCTTTACTAAGCCCTCACGCAGACTTCTTGAGAGAATTTTAAAAGTGACGTTGCGCTGTTTTGTTTCATTTGCCAACAATTATGCACTCTCACGAACATTTAACGGTTAATAATCCACCATTATTACACATTAATATTCGACATAACACAAATTTTAAAAAATAAAACAAAACCGCAGACATGACTCTTCACTTTCCCGCCAAGAAGTCCTCATGGTTATGAGTTTATGAGACTAAATAAACTGGTATCCACAGCCACAAAATATTTGTTAAATGTCGCAAAGAGCAACAAAAAATACAGATTTACAATATTATTCTTATGTCTAATTTAGTTATTGTAAACTCAACAGCGATGGTTACAGGTAACATAAAGAAAAAGTAATAATGACAGTGAAACCCAGTCAGAGTCATATAAAAGTAAATTAAATATACAATGTAAGTGTGTAATAATAAATGAATTATGCAAGTGTATACAATACGTATGTGTGAGTAAGTGTATATTATGGATTTAAATGTATGTATGTATGTATGTACGTATGTATGTATGTATGTATGTATGTACGTATGTATGTATGTATGTATGTATGTATGTATGTATGTATGTATGTATGTATGTATGTATGTATGTATGTATGTATGTATGTATGTATGTATGTATGTATGTATGTATGTATGTATGTATGTATGTATGTATGTATGTATGTATGTATGTACGTATGTATGTAGTATGTATGTATGTATTTATGTATGTGTGTGTTTCTGTCTGTTTCTTTGGCACGCACAGCCCAAACGGCATTGTGGATTTTAACATATGCGGTGTCGTTAGATTTGTTTTGACTGTGGGAGTGACAAAGGCTATTAAAAAAAACATTGGCCGGGTTAGCTATTAGTAGTCTTGACCCCAAAAAACTGTTAGATCGACCACACGATCAAAATTCTTTAAACGAACTACAACGTCTACGGAATTTAAAGGATATGGCCAATTTTAATAAGGACTTAATTAGAAGTAATTAATAATTTTCATTTATAGCAATGTTTTATGGTGTTTTGTTTACGGGAATATTAGCAGATTTTTTCCCATGTTTAAAAAACTCAAACTTGTCAGAACTTGACAGTCAAAAGTACTATACGTCAAGAGTTTCGTTTTTCGTGTTTTCGTTTCAGATTATTGACAATTGGTGTATGCGCTATGACTTTGTTATTTAAAAGAGTAAGGCGTTTTAATATACCAAATTGAAATTATTAAAATAAAACAAAAACCCAACTGCTAAAACAACTATATACAAAACAATTATATACTCGTAAAAACCGGACTAACATAAAAAATAACTGCAAAAAGAGAAAAAACTGAAAAGAAAAAAACAAGCTATACGATCCCAGAATTCAATTTGAGCGAAAGAATTTAATCAAGCGGCCATCTCAATTAAATCCGCACTCTCTTTGGTTGGTGATTGTCCCCGCCTGCGACAGCTATCAATATTCAAGGTATTTATAAATACTCATTTATTATCGATTTTATTATTTAAGTATAGGTTCGGTATCGGACAAGGAAATATTTGACGTTGCATTCAACATTGCTCAAATTTAATTCTGGGATTGTAGAGCTTGTTTTTTTCTTTTAACTTTTTTATTTATTTATTTTATTTACAAGTTTTATGTACACACATAAGAGGGTAACAAAATAAGCTATACGGTTGAATGTAGTACAAGGGCGCTGCTTATTTCAGTACTGAAATATCTTCCCGCAAAAGGTACAATTAATGTGTCCTACAAAATTAAAATAAACTTACTTAAATATTTATAATACACATACATACTAATAATTGCATAAACAAAGAAAATTTATTAAACAAATATTTATAAAATTTTATAAAATACAGTGAAAAAATTAAACGCCCACCTGAACCAGCCAGGAATCGAACCTGGGTCTTCCGCTATCCGGCTAATTTTAGCTAATTTTTTCACTGTATTTTATAAAATTTTATAAATATTTAATTTAGCTTCAGTGCAGCAATTAGCACTTGAAAATAAAAAGTAAAAATTTAATAAACAAAACGAAAATAAAAGGTGAAACAGATCAAATATTGATTTCTTTCATAGGACGACAGAATCAACTGGACAGGTAGTGTTCCCTCAGACGCTTTTTAATAAGGCTGATGTTAGGAGAGTTGAATATTAGGCGACAGCGCGTTCCACAACCTGATAGCATGCACGGAGAAGGAGTAAGAGAAAAAATCGATTTTATGGGGTGGAGTTTTCAGTTGGTGTAGGAGATGGGACCTGAGACCACCAGGAGGATGAGAAAAGGAAAAACGTTCTTGCAGATAGGGTGAATAGGAGGGATTATAAAGGACATTGAAGAGGGGACATAAAAGCCTAGTATTCCTGCGTAGGCGAATTGGGAGCCACTTGAGTTTCTCGCGGAATCTTGAAACATGGTCACACTATCGTAGACCGAAAATGAATCGATAATGATTTTTTTCTCTTTTTGCAGTTATTTTTTATGTTAGTCCGGTTTTTACGAGTTTAAAATTGTTTTTTATATAGTTGTTTTAGCAGTCGGGTTTTTTGTTTTATTTAATAATTTTTAATACACAAATTTTACGGTTCATAAAAGAGATCATGTAGCTACTAATATTTTATAATGTAATCCGTTATGGAATAAAACTTCTTCTTCCAGCACAGTTTTCTTGACTTAATTGTTGATATATAACTATTTAAAGTATTTATTTATTTTATTTAATAGGACAACCAACAAGATTAACACAAGCAAAATCAACTATCATGGTCACTTGCAATATAGTAATTGTTAACGGGATTATTACCATGTTTATTATTTGTGAGTAGGTATCCGATATTCCGGCACAGTTGCTGATGCAACACTCACTGATGATCATGACTGATGATCATGACTGATGATCATGTGATCATGAGTAAGTATTGGTTGCATGCACACAAATAAAAAACATCGTATAAATCCCGTTAATAATTACTTTAATTGTTGATTTTTATAATGATTATATGAAATATATTTCACTGTTAGAAGTTTTATTTCATAACGGAATTGTTGCTATGTATGTATGTTTAAGCCCTTGAAATGTCATTTGTTTACATCATCACACATGTGCTCCATGTAAAAATGAATACACTTGGCATATTCGCAGTCACTCGTCTTCTCCTTCAAATAACTTGTGATTACTGCTAGCATTTTCTCTTTCTCTTTGTTGAAGGCCTCTCCCTCTCCTAAGCCAGTGGCCTCGTTAATCAGTTGCCGGGCTTTCTCATCTTCAGGGTTTTCTTCGATGTAATGGCTGGAATCAACACAAATTATTTTATTATATTTCTTTTATATCTTACGGGTAAGCAGCGCCTTCATCCCACCTGATGTTAAGTGATGATAAGGCCAATGGTGGAAGCGCACTTCACCCGTAGTCCTCAACTACTGAGGCACTGGCTATCTTAACTCTAGCTGCCGGAATACCTAATGCTACAATCATTGATGTTATGGCGACATATTTAGATAAGATGGTGGTAGCTAGCCAGGCGGGCAAACAAGCCCTACCACCAACCAAACCGAGTACACAAACATTTACAGTCACGAGCATTAACATTAGTAAACATTATTGACTCTTATTCCATTGTATTAAGTGCGACATTGTTTACATGTTAATACTCCTTTAATTACTAACCACTAGACCACAGAAGCGGTTATAGGGTCATTTGAAAAATACTTAACAACTGTCAGATGAGCCAGAGATATAGAGCTAGTAGCTGGACAAACCTGGATGCGATCAGCTCAAAATGGAAGGGAATGGCGTAAGACGGAGGAAGCCTCTGCCACAAAATAGAGACCCACAGAAGGCAAGCTTCACACAAACGTGCTCGTTTTTTTTTTGAGAGCGTTTGCTGATTCCCTAAAATGGCATTTTTAGCTTCACCGGGCGGCGAGAAACTTAAAGCGTTCCTCAAGCCGTGTGAAACTAATCACCTTCAGAGGTTTTCTAGACTAAGAGGGAACGGCATCACGCACTAGTGCGTGTCCCCGGGCCCTACTGGATTCTCCGAAGGGTTCGGATCGGATCGGGGAGCGGAACAACCCGAGGGCGCCTCTAAAGGCTCGGACCTCGGCTCGGGTTGACCGGGCCGTGGTGGTGGAGAGAAGCGCCCAAGTACATGTCTGTACCTGGTATAGAGCGCGTGTGAACAGGTTCGTCGTACCCTTGTTCTACGAGTACGGTGTCTCGGGCCTAAACTAGTGTGCATGTTTAGTGTATTCTGTAAATGTGTAGTGGCATTTAGAGGATCGGGCGGGGAAACGCGCTCGGGCAACACACACAGACCCCTTGCGGACGGACACGGATCCCGGGACAGCTCGGAGCGATCCGTCCGCAGCTGTTCCGCGATTTCGTGTCCGTGAGAGGTTGTCTATGTGTTCGTTGCTCGAGCGCGTTTGTGTGAAGCTTACCTGTGGGTTTCCTTATTATGAGCCTATGCCCAGCAGTGTGTAGACACGAGCTGAAAATGATGATTATGACGATGAAAGACCCGTAATGTTGGTTTTTTTTATTCTAACAGTTTTCTCTAAAAGATGTTTGTATTTTTTTTTAAATTTATACTTAGCACGGCAAATGACTGTTTTTCACCTGATGTTAAGTGAAAATGGAGTCCAGATGCGAAGACAACTGATGCATCGTGAAAACGACGCAGCATCAGTCACCCTCACCCTGCTGGCCCACAAGGTGCCTATTCACGCCTCGTTTGAAGGATCCCATATCATAGGAAGGAGGGGAAACGTGTACTGGTGTTTCATCTTTTGGAGGTGCGACAACAAAAACGAGTCACCAAATTTTCTTTGTGCGCGATGAAATATTTGAAACAGTGAAGTGGTTAAGCGGTATTAAAACTAATTACAGTTTATTGTTGTAAAAATAAACAAAAAAATTAAAATGTAAATTAAAATGTGTTATACAAAGTTAACTTTTGCTATCGTGGCACCTGACCCGGCATGTCATTGGGTGTGGGTTCGAGTCCCGCTCGTGGAATTCTTTCAAAACTTTATCTTTTTACAAATTGTAATTTGTTCGCAACAAAATATGCGTAAAATGATATATTAGTTTTTGTGGTTGAAAATGCTGTACAATAGTCATAACAAAATGCGCTAATCATGTTTTCCTTAATGATATGCTATAAATGAACTGTGCTTATGATATTAATATGCCTTGAATTAATATAGAAACACAGATAAGTATGTATTTTTTTTAAAACAGCCATTCATACAGATTACTCCATTATACTCGTAAGTCAGTAATTTTTTTTATTCAAACAAACTTAAGCTAAGTGCTTTTGAATCGTCTAAACTTTTTTTACCTACTACCCATTCTATTTTTTAGCTGTGGAGAAGAATGGGCGCAAGAAACTACATAGGCCACACCGAAATTATCGGGAATAGAAAAAACTAATAAGATAATAGGTACAATAACATTTATTTTCATTGTTTTTCGAAGTATTCTCCGTGACAATCGATGCACCTTTGCATTCGTACAAACCACCAGTCTCAAGTGGACATAGTCAAACGGCCGATTTGTAAGCTTCGACTACCTATTCTGGACCTTGAAACCGTTGACCACGTAGCAAATCTTTAGTTCTTGGGAATGTAAATTAATCATTGGGGCTCAGGTCAGGGCTGTATGGAGGGTGGTCCATCAACTCCACGTTTTCCTGATTCAAAAACGCGATTGTTTGCCGAGCGGTGTGGGAGATCGCATTATCGTGGTGAAGGATTATGCGACGATTCGGATTACTTTTACGAAGTTCTCGTATGACTTCCGGCAAACAAACTGTTGTGTACCAATTAGCAGTACTCGTACTAGTACAATTTCATGCTGACGAAGTCGCGGACAACACGATTTTATTGACGTTATTGGTATTGAGATATTTTGAACTGTGAGGATAAGGTCATAGGCTACCTTCTATCTCGGAATTTTGGAAAGTTCCTTAGAGCACGCAGTATAGATCTGGAATGTAATTCTGTAGTGCACGCGGGCCAGTGTACTAAAAGCTAGTGTATTATGAAAGAAAAAAAAAAGGTTAATGTAAAGGTTGACTGGAATAGATCACTTGCGACGATATTGCCCACTAATCTAAAGTTGCTTTTTTAAAATATTTTGTACCATGTGAGTGCAATAAGGTTTTTATCCTATCTATCTATAAATTGCCGTATCAAATTAATTTACTATACAAATGTATCATGTTGCTATCGGAAACTTTTATCAGGCATATATTCAGCCTGTAACAAAATAGTATTATGTATTTTGTTATATTATAACATATTTTCTACAATAATTAATCTAAATATAGACAAACTCACTTGGAGTTAAGATATGGTGTTGTGTTAATTCATTTAATCTTCTGTAAAAAGTCGAAGAATATCTAAAGAACAATGGCAAAAAATTGTCTGACTTTTTGAAAGCGCACATGTTGTTTACACCAAACAAATTTATTGTTTTTTTGCACGTTTTTACAAATATATATATATATATATATATATATATATATATATATATATATATATATATATATATATATATATATATATATATATATTCCTTTGAAAGCCGGCGTTAAATCGAGTTTTTGAAAAGAATATCAAAGATGTCTTTTTTCTTAATCCATCAGCCATGTTGAAAATCGGGATGTGAATACAATTATTTTTTATCGACTTTAATATTCAACTGAACGTTATTGATCAATCGAAAATCGATTTCCACCCCCGAAACATTAAGTAAGTTTCTTGTTCCCACCATATTAATAGTGATTGGTGTCTGTAGAAGCCGCTTTAATGCCATTCAAGCATCTACCGTATTTGTATTGAGTTAAAATAACCAATTACTGTGATGTATCGATACTATAAGTATCGATCAAGTTGTAGTGAAGTCCTGCCCTATCTACCTATCACTTTGACAGATAACAAACGGACATATTGCTCCGCACTCTTTCTCACTTGGTTGTTAAAAGCGTTTTTTCGGTTTTGTTAATATTATTCTTTACCTGGACTGCTTTACGGACTCTGATTGATTCTTTCTTGTGACTATAGCGCGCTTAAAGAACTCTGATTTTGCTTCTGCGTAACATTGTGCTTTCCTCTATTAGACTAAAAAAAAACTAACCTAACCTAACCAAAAATCAAACCACAATATCTTTTTTTTCCTGCTTTCTCAGTTGAAAATAACTTTACATACAGAATCTACAAGTAACGCTGAATCTTAAGACATATTTTTTATATATGTGCGCTCATATTGTATATCAGACAATTTTTGTATGGATGTTTGCCATTGTTCAAATCGTTTTTTTTTTTAAACAATTTAGTATTGTGTACCGGAACATTGACTACACATGTTACGACACAGTTACAACACATTTTTACCAAATCCTAGATTTAGTTATAAAATAAACGCAGTGTGTAAAATGTTTCCACACAAAAGTTTTAGTAACTTGTGGACACAGCGACTACACAAATTACTGAAACTTTTTCGGTTGCATTGTGTGGAAGCTATTACTACATATAGAAACCAAACCTCACACAGTCACAAAGTGACGTAAATATAACGACACTGCCGTGACTGTTACTACTTTGAAAAAATCTGCGACCACGGCTATATGGGCTAGTTGTATCGGACTTCCTGATACTGAACTATTTGAATAGCTCTGTAGGGCTTCTTTATTTTATTTATTCACTTATTGGGCAGCCAACAAAAATATGTACACACGCCTTATTGTGCAGGCGTGTGTACATGTTTTTGTTGGCTGCCCAAAAACCCACACAGATGTCAAATTTCCTCAATAGACTTTGAACTTTATGAGTGTCAGACATGTGTGTCTGACATCAAAGCGCCCGGTCTGCGAGTGCTGCGAGGTTAAGCATCTTTCGCAAAGGCCGGTCATCGGATGGGTGACCAAAAATGTATCATCTCGAGCTCCTCCGTGCTTCGGAAGGCACGTAAAGCCGTTGGTCCCGGCTGCATTAGCAGTCGTTTACAACCACTGCACCGCACTGGGCCCGTCGTGGTGGTTTATGGCCTTTTCAGTACCCATCCATAGGAAAGGCTCGTGCCCCAGCAGTGGGGACATAAAATGAGCTGATGATGATGATTTTATGATATTACCTCAAGCACGTCTTCATGTAATCGAAATGCTCTAAGAAACAAGCGCAAGGTGCTATGTCCTCGGCAGCCTCCATATCGACGTCATGGTCCATGTCGCTGTTGCTTGCGGCTGCCAAATCAACCGAGGAAATGGCCATGGCCGCTGCAGACTCGTCCCCAAATCTCTTCAGATGCAACTGCCGTATCAGTGTGGACATAGTCACGGGCATACGTAGATGGGAGTCGTGCTCCTGCAGTCCCTCTATATCAAGCTTCAACTCATCCAGAATGCACTCCAAGTCTTTCTCCTTTGATAACTGTTGAATTTTGCGACAAAGATTTTGGATGAACCACGTACCCTGGCTGCTTCTGGAAAATGCATAAAATCACAATGAGTAGTTACCCATTATTATTATACATAGTAATAATGGGTCACAACTAGTATTACACTTTCTGTAATTTTTCTTCAAATTATGAACTTTAACTGTTCAAAATTTGTGGTATTTCATCTGCAAAGATGAATCTGCATGGCCATCGGTTGCAACGACCGTTTGGATAGATGGCGCTAGTGCCGCTAAAAAGCACTCAAAAACATTAAAATAGCAGTGACAAAATTCAGCGCTTACGTCAGTCTTCCCGGTAGCATAGCGGTCAGTGCAGTCGCCCGGATTGCGGAAGGCCCAGGTTCGATTCCTGGCTGGGTCGGGTGGGCGTTTAATTTTTTCACTGTATTTTATAAAGTTTTATGAATATTCATACTTCTCGCTCACAGAATGCCAAGCATGCATAGAAATATCAGGATGTGTATCGTAAAATAATATCGAACTCCCTGCCGGGTACTCATGGTAGAGTGTATTTATTTTTTAAGCCCACGTACACACGCCTGCACATCAACCTACCATGAACTTATTGTTTTCTAAAGTTTACGCGAACACTACACATTGAAAGCTCTTTCTGCGTAAAACGGAACGCACCTGATTAAATTTAAATGAGGGTATACAAGCTACTAACTAATTATGAGACGACCAACACCTCAGTCTCCCTGTGACCACGGACCCTGCAAAGGGTTTGTAATAACATCAGAATAAACATTAATTAAAACTAATGTGTAAAATAAACGCGAGTAGATCCGTAAAAGTTGTTTCATTTCTACCACAAACTGTCAAATTTTCTCAATAGACTTTGAACTTTATAGTTAAGATAGGTATATGGTTGAAAATGTATTGAAGAAATTTGACAGTTTTGCATAGGTTGATGTGCTGACGTCTGTACAAGGGTTTATTACCGTGGTGCTTCGGAACGTACTGCTGGCTAGCTACCAGCTTATCTAAATATGTCGCTATAACATCAATGTTTGTAGCATTGTTGTGTTCCGGCAGCTAGAGGTAAGATAGCCAGTGCCTCAGTGTTAAAGAATTCCGGGTGAAGCTCGCTTACCTCCGGCCTTATCATCACTTAATATCAGGTGATTGAAGGCCAAGTGCTTACCCACAAGATATTAAAAAAATAAACGTACTCGGTAGTCTGGTTTTCAATATATGAGCTGTGTACAATCAAAATGTCACTCTCCATTGGCAGGGTGTACGATTCCATTTCATTATCTACGTCCGCTACGGTACTACCATCATCGTGTGCAATATCTCGATAAGCCTAAAAATAACAAAATAAATATTGTTTTTAGAAATTCCAGTGCCACAAAATAGACTGCTGGGCAAGCTTCATACAAACGCACTCTAGCAACGCACACAAACCGATCTGATCCAAACCCCTATCTAGGTCACGGGGACCTCGGAAAACCTCCGAAGGTGATTCGTTTCACACGGCTTGAGGAACCCTTTATGTTTCTCGCCGCCCCCAAAAAAGCCCGGTGAAGCTGAAAATGCCTTCTGACAAAATCAGCATACTCTCTCCAAAAAAAAGCACACATAAACAATGACTCTCACGGACACGAAACCTCGGACTGTTCCGTGCTGTTCCGAGATCCGTGTCCGCGCAAGGGGTATATGTGTGAGTTGCTCGAGCGCGGTATCTATTGAGCTTAGCTTCTGGGGCTCCATAATTTAAACAGACGACTGCACATTATGGTGATCCCTATCGAATAATGAACTACATTAAAGAAAAAATAAAGCAAAAAAAAACCGAAGACTACATAGCTAAAGACAAAGTAAAACCTATAAAAAAACATTTTCTTCCAGGAAAAAAAATAATAATTTATAAATAAATTAAAATTTAAAAAAAAAAACCTAAATACAAAATATTACCTGTATTAAAAGGATCTTCGGCTTAGTGATTAGAGTTGGATTGGTCTTAACATTGAAGTGATCGATGACTTCGAATTCGCTGTAGTCCAGATCCTTAGCTTTGATGAGGCCGTCGTTGGAGCCGACGGTCAACACGACCACTGCCACGCACCCATAGTCTGTATAGTTTTCACCACAAACTAGAATCGAAGAAGAAAACAGTTGAAAGACTGACTACTGTGAAATGCGCTTCAGTTATACATGATATCGATAAAACAAGATGACGTCATAAACTATAGACGTAGCCAAAGCGATCGGTTATTAGACGGGCTTAAAACAGTGTTGTAGCAGGTGTGAAAACGAGACGCATGTATTTGCCATAGTGCTGTTCGCAATTCTATCGAACGTACGCGCGTCGTTTCGTGATTTCGTCGGTGCCTAGTGCGAGTTTCATTCGCTATTCGATCAGGTTAACGAAAACGAGAACTTGTATGGTGAAATTGTAAATCTTCTCGTACGTCGCCAGGAGGCGCTGCTTCAATGCCATAATAATATTCGTTCTCGTTAACATGATCGAATGGCAAATGAAACTCGCACTTACTTTTAACCTTCGATTAATAGCAACATTAAAGGCTTGTGTTCATCAAACTGTGACTATTTTCTTACGTAAACGTAAACGTAAGCTCCACTTATATGTTTTTGGAGTGGACTTTTATCTGTGACGTTATCGGTCACGCAGCACCATCATCAGCTGAAGAACTCTCATCGCAGATACTATAAAACGGGAATACAGTTTGTTGGCATTTGTATTGCGATCTGCGTGAAGATTTTTCTATTATTTATTTGCCCGACTATTCTATCTTTGCATAAATGTAATACAATCCACATTTCATACCAGCGATCGTGCTCGTCCCCAACTACCCAGGTATGGACCCAGGGCACAATACAGGGCACGATGATAACGATGGAACATGCCTGCCTAGAATTGACTCTGGCCTTGAAAAGGTCCAGTTTATAGCTGTACGAACTAAGAAAGTTGAACCGAATCGGCTCGTGCGACAAGGTGGCATATCTACAACATAGGGATGGAACTCGCGCTCCGACAGCGGAAAGTGGATGGTGGGACTAGATCGTGCAACTCCTGCGCGCACTCCCCGAAATTAATCCTGTAGAAGACCGACAGACGAGCCACCCTACGCCGATTGTAGACTTTGCAGATTGGCTCCTCCTTTTTGAAGGCGGTTAAAAATCTCAAATGTTATTTATGTAGGTACCTACATTTAGGCTCCCAGCCCACGACCTACTTTTTGTAGGACCAATAATTCGCACGATTTTTTCGCCGAGGTTTTAGTACCGATTTTGTCATCGACTTTTTGTAGGAAGTGTGCGTTGCAACATAGAATTCCATAAGTTTTATTTTCACCGACTAAATATCGGTCACCGATTCTTGGACATGGGCGCCGGGCACTTAAGCATTTTTTTATAATAAATTAATTACCTATTAGGTATTTACAATCTAACTTCCCCGAATTGCTAATTCAGGGCAGCCTTTTTAATACCCGGATTATACTATCTATCCGACAGTGAATATTTAATCATTTTTCAATATCACTTTAATTCAACGTAAGTACTATAAAACTTAAGATAGATTTATTTTTTTATCTGTATTAGTCAATAGACAGTGAACACATTAAATATTGTATTACATAATATAACCTTGAAATTGGAGGTAACTGTGCCATACAACATCATTAACCATAGACTTACCGGCCATAGCGAAAGTTTCTTAACCTTAGCAATCGCAACCCGGGTGCGTTAACCATCGAGCTCCTCAGTCTAAGCTAAGTGAACTAATAGATAGAACTAAGTGACACCAGTGTTCCAAACTCTAAGCCCAGCATTCGACACAGTTTTCATCGCTAAAACATTTCAACATACTCTTCGCTACATAGTATAAAACAAAGTCGTTTCCCGCTGTCTGTCTGTCCCTATGTATGCTTAGATCTTTAAAACTAGGTAGGCAACGGATTTTGATGGGGTTTTTTTTAATAGATAGGGTGATTTAAAAGGAAGGTTTATATGTATTACATGCATATAATTGGACCCGATAGGTGGTGCTGCTTTAGGGTTCTATAGGATACGGATATTCAGTCAAGCGGACGAAGTCGCGAGCGGGCCGCTAGTATTTTATAAAGCCAATTTTTTTGGTATGGGACTTCGACGCTCTTAAATCATTAAGCCTTTTGACTATTAGCATTGTTGTCGATATTGTTTTAAGTCCGCCTTGCTAGCTTAGCTACCTACGTTCGGAATGGCGATTGAGATAATAACGACAACGCCAGTAAATAATTTTGGTAGCTTTTTGCTTTTTGCAGGTTCATTCGCCATACGATAACATTTCAAGGTCTCCCGCCATGTGTAGACTGTAACTATGCTGTCGGTTCGTAAACCGACAATGGACTTAGCTTAAGTCCATTTTTATACGAAAAAGTTTTGATTGTATTTGAGTTAATCTTGTTATATATAAAACGAGAATTTTTATGGCATAAAGGCAGTACCTCCTGGTGGATAATAAAGTGAGTACAAATATACCATAAAAAATCTCGTTTACATTAACGTGATCGAAAGCCGAATAAAAGTCGCACTAGACACCCAGTTCCTCGGTAGTTGACAAATCCGGATGAAGTGCGATTACCATCATGTGGAAAAGCCTTCGATCAATACGAGAGAGCCAAGCGTTTCCTCTTATTAAGCCAAATAAACATAAAATATACTCTAAGTATTAACACTACAGTGTTATGGGGCTGGCAACTTTAATACTTTCCTGCCACCATGGTCTTTTAAAAGTTTCAAGAGATCTGCTTCCCCAAAGGACAATAATAAATATTTATAAAATTTATAAAATATAGTGAACAAATTAAACGCCCACCCGATCCATCCAGGAATCGAACCTGGGTCTTCCGGTCGAACCGAACGCAATCCGGGCGGCTGCACTGACCGCTATGCTACCGGGAAGGCTGACGTAAGCGCTGAATTTTGTCACTGCTTTTTAATTTTTGAGTGCTAATAGCGGCACAGTGCGCCATCTATCCAACGATCATTGCAACCGATGGCCATACAGATTCAGCCAGCCAGCCAGTGCAGCCGCCCGGATTCCTGGATGGATCGGGTGGGCGTTTAATTTGTTCACTATATTTTATGAATATTTAATTTAGTTTCAGTGCAGCAATTAGCACTTGAAAATAAAAAGGCAATAATAAAATTAAAAACCAGTGTACTTACATACCCGCAGCTCTTCCATTATTTGTGCCTTTGTCTTGTCCTCTCTCACAATATATTCGAAGCCGAAATGTGCAAATGTCTGTTTTAGAACATCTTCATCGCACTTATGACAAAACTTATTGTCATAACCGTCTATATTAGTCTGTTTAAATATGACCAATGCATTTTTTTGAAAATTTTGCAACTCATACGTTTGCGCTTCCTTTAACAGAGCCCTTGTGTTAGTCACTATAGGTATTCTGGGCGTTGGAACAACTACCTCTTCTAATTGTTGTTTCTCTTCAACTAGTCCATTGGCTCTATGTTCTGCAGCATTGCTCACAGATGCAACAGCCTCAATACCGCCCTCCATGGTATCACTAAACGTTATATTAATATAATATTTAAATATAAAATATGTGACATCCAGCTCACGGCACCACTTGAATGATAATGATTTCCGTTTAAAATGATCTTATCTGGAAGGTTATTGCGAATATCGGACGTCGATAAACCCCGCGCGCGACTAAAGTCTTGATAATAATGAAGAAATTAATTTTGATTATGAGAGCCACCAGCAATGTTTAAACTACTATCAACAAATTTGCCTTAATTCGTATTGCAATTAAAATGCTGGCCATCCAAAAGGCACGTACTTACTGACTTCGACGGACTTGAGTAACTAATTATTTGTTCCATGTGTAGGTTCAGTTCAGTAGTTCCAGATATGACACACTACTTATCAAACAAACACACAAAAAATCCATGCCACCAAATTATAATTATTAGTATTTTATGTGTCCATATAGTATGTAGGTATAGATAAACCACAGGCTATCTAAGCTCTTGTGGTTATCTATACTCTATATGTATTATTAAAGTGGTAACGTTTGTGACAATGTTTGTTTGTTTGTTTGTCGGGGCTAAAATTAGGAACTACTCAACCAAGTTGAAATTATTTTTCACAGATAGAATACTACGTATCTTGCGGGTAACATATTTTATTTTGATATAGATTAGTCATCAGCTCGAAATCTCAAAATTTGTAAATCAAGTCGGTAAAAAAAAAACACTGCTTCATCGGCGTACGCTGACCAAACGGATGGGTATACATAAAAATAATGTATTACAAAATTTTTATTCATTAGTTGATGAACAAAAAAGTCAGGAACACAGTATACCCAGCTTTTATAGTACAGCAACAATAACGTTACTTGTCTACAGTTATATTATGGACAAGTAAAGTATGTAGACTTGAATTTAGGAGGTGATCTCTAAAACTATACTAATCCCATTTTTAAAATTCTATCACCAATATTTAGAATGAAATTCCAGAGTGAACATCGGCTATAATTTATGTTGATAAACAATAGTTTAACACGTTGGTTGCGGCGCCTCTAAATTCGTGAAATTCTCTACGTACGTGCGCCGCACAGAAGTATCAATTTTGTTCGAACGCTACAGCAGTGCGGCCCAACAAACCTGACGTGTTTACGTAGTCCATACGACTGTGCGGCCCTACACGCGCTTGTGCGCGCCGGAATCACGACTGTGCTCCCTACACGCGCTGCGTGTGCGCGGCAAACACACGGCTGTGCGGCCCTACACGCCTGGCTCGTGAAATTTATGTTCGATTTAGTATGGAAATAAAAAAAAATATTGTGTAGGCACCTTCTAATGATTTACGGCTTAAATCTTAAAATTTGTAAATAAAGTCGGAAAAAATAAGCGCATCTTGACTGCTTTATCGTCGTGCGCTGACTAAACGGTTGAGTATACATGATATTGATGTACTACAAAATTATTAGTAATCAGAAGATACAAAAAAAAGTCAGCAACACGATATATCTAGCTTTTATATTTAAGCCACAATAACGTTTTTCATGTTAAAAATTCATGAGATTTTTCATGGTGTTTATTAATTTTTAATTTAAACAATTTATTAATCTATACTAATATTATAAAAAGGAAAGCTTTGTATTTTTGTTTGTAACGAATAAACTCAAAAACTACTGGACCGATTTAAAAAAATCTTTCACCATCAGAATGCTACATTACCGCTGAGTAACATAGGCTATATTAAAAAAGAAATGTCCACCCGTGCGAAGCCGGGACGAGCCGCTATCTTTACTAAAATAAATAGTTTTATCACCCGAGTAATGTCATGACGATAAAATTTGCTCTTCACAGCATCTAATTTGGTCGCTTAGTTCTGGAAATATTGCGAAATCAAAAATAAGTCACAGATAAAAACTTAATAGCTCTTATGAACGTCATTATGCCATCGGTTCGTAAGCCTACACAGGGCGGGAGACCTTGTACTGAGAAGAACCGGCAAGAAACTCAGCAAGGGCATTTTTTCTCTCCGTTACAGCGTCAACATATTGGAAAATGCCCTATCGTAAAGAGACACTTTCTATCCCAAACGAAAACACAAAAAATAAAGGACAATCACATCATGTTTAAAAAAAACCAAAAGAGAAAAAAGTAAAATATCTGACTTTGCAAATTTACATCAATATCAGTATGTAGTAGTACCCATCAGTATCAGTAGACTGCAGAGGCGATTGCTGTTCTAACTTGGAGAAAGAAAAAATCCCTTCTCCAGCACTTTTGGCAGTGACGCTGAAATTGGCTCGCAAAGTACATAGTTGATTGGAACATCTTATAGACGCAATATACCCACCTATATCGTCGGAGGCTAAGTATCATACACATGGGTTGGGTTTGTCTTAGGTTTAGTTTCCAGGTCGGGAATGTGTTTCTGATTTTCAAACGCATAGTTCCGTTTGTGATCGATCGCCAACCCGCATTTTGGAAGCTTTGTGATTAAGCCATACCTATCAGTTGTAGTCACCATTATACCGGAAGAAACTGCCACAGATAATGGTCAGCATTGCCTACAAGAGTGCACGACTTGGGAGCAGCAACGCCGCACCGGCGCGGCGCGGCGGTAATTAGCTCCGCGATCTCTTGCTGGCAAGGGTGGTAAAGACCATACCTTGCCATCGCTATATGATGGGTAATTTTGGGACGAGTTTATTTATTTATTTATTTAAGAAGTAAAGCTTTATTGAATGCGATCCATCCTTAGTTTTGGGTAAAAAAAAAACCCCACTCCTCCCGTACCATCTTGGGGGAGTGGAAGTCTCACATAACCGCCGTGTTTTCGCAAACGCAGTGGTATGCGGAATACCTATAATAATAGTAAACAGTTTCTATAATTTTTTATTTTTTTTTATTTGGGTTGTACGTAAAAATACGAAATCTACGTGGACGAAGTCGCGGGCAAAGTACTAGTACATTATAATCACACACTGCAGAAATAAACTTGGGGTTTTCCTGTATTCGAAAAGATAATACATTGTACCAGGAACTCAATACATAAACACTTTATCGCCTTATATAGACTGACGACTCGTCTGGTTTTTGTTCACATACCAAAAGTTTTAAGTAAAAATCGTTGAATATATCTACATTCAGTGTTTTGCAGATAGTTGATCAATTATGGCGGAAGAAAATATGAGAATGAGTGACACAAGAACTACAGCCGATGCGCAAATGTTTACATTGCCCACTGTGTCAGTACCTTCGGAGGAAGAAGAAACACCAGAAGATGAGTCTTCTGAACCCAAAGTGAATGACCACTGTTCCCCGAATCTACAATGGTCAGCTCATGGTTCCAATGACAAACAGAAATCTCAATTACCGACATATAATTTGGAAAACTACCAAGAACACGCTATGCTTATTATTAATCATAAAAATGTAATCGGTTATAAGCCGAGATATGGCACTGAAAAGGACGGTACAGCACTGTACGACACGTTCACAAAGTTGGGCTTCAAAGTTGATATTCCTGCTGAACCATTAATAAAGGAGAAGGTGTTCCTGGAAGTGCAAAACTGTAAGTACAACTAAGTGCCAAGTACGAGTTTCATTTAAAATCGTTTTATTTTAATTTTATAATCTTTGGAGAGAGTTTGCTGGCACTGAGCATTTTCAGCGTCACTTTGGGGGCGGCGAGAAACTTCAAGGGTTCCTCGATCCATGTGAAACTAAGCACCGTAAAAACATATAAAATAATTGTTCTATATTATCACAGACTAATCACAAACACTTTGATAATAAGATAAACTGTATAATTTTGTCACATAAAGCAACCTACAGAGTGACCGCGCGGTTTGAAGCCGTACATTGCAGCGACAGGTCCGTGGTTCAATCCGCGCATCAAAACTTTTGTTTTTGCACTAATTAAGTTTTGCTATAAAAAATATTGAGAAGTTACTAAAATCGCAACCAAAAATTACAAAATTAAAAAAAATACAAAAGTTAAAAAGTTACTTCACTGATATGGACATGTCGACCAATGTAAATGCTCAACCTAGGAGACTGTTCAAGTCACATTCTATAGGATCTCTTAATACGGGTAGTTCTCCTGACTGATGGATCAAGAAGCGTGGATATATCATCACATATTAATCCAAATATAATTGACCTAACAGAAGAAATAAAAAACTTAAAACTGCAACTAGAAATAAGAGACAATGAAATAGATAATATGATGCTAGAAAGAAATTGATCATTTAATCCGATCATAATATTTTTACAAATACTAAAGATCAGTTAAGAAGTAGGCAAACTATTCATAAAATGTTTTTGTTTTTTTAACGCAAGTCAACATTTAATAATAATAAACTTTATTGCACACAAAAGAAAAACAATACAGTCAATTTAAAAAATAAAAATAAATAAAGAGTACAAAATAGGCGGCCTTATTGCTAACAAGCAATCTCTTCCAGGCAACCTTGGGCGAAAAATAATAAAATAAACAAAATAAAAATGGGTGCAAGTAAAAATAAACTAAATAATAATAATAATAATATCAAATAAAGTAATTACAGATAAAAAGGAAATAAATATATAAAACAGAGTTTATGCAATATAAATTTAAAAAAAAAATAATAATAATAATAATAATAATAAATAAATAAATAAACATAGCTAAGGTAAATTTAAAAAATGACTCCGAACCTGACCCTTAAACGACTCCAACGTGCGAGCACTTCTGATGCGCTCAGGCAAAGCATTCCATAACCGGACAGCATGCACAGAAAACGAGTAGGAAACGAAATTAGTGGAATGAAGGGGAGTCACAAGAGCTAGATTAAACGCAGACCGCAAGGTATGGCTTGAGGAAGTCGAACGGAAGGTGAAGCAATTTTGAAGATATGAAGGTGAAGTGGGTAGAAAGAGGACAGTATACAGAAAGGAAAGGATGTGTAAGTCTCTACGCCGGCGAATTGGCAGCCATTTAAGCCGAGCTCGAAAAATCGAGACATGGTCATACTTCCTCAAGTTATAAATAAACCGAATACAGAGATTCTGCAAACGCTCCAGTTTATTAAGAAGTTCCTCCGAAAGATCAGCGTAGCAAACATCAGCATAGTCAATGATGGACAGCAGAAGAGTCTGCGCCAGAGTGATCTTTGTGCCAATCGGTAAGAAGTTACGAAGACGATTGATTGAACTGTACGCAGCAAAGACTCTTCTCCGTACAGCATCAACTTGCGAATGCCAAGTGAGACACTGGTCAAAAACAACACCCAAGTTTCTCACTGTCTTTGAGTATGGTATATTAGTGCCGGCGAAGTTAACAGAAGGAAGAAGTCCAAAATCGATCCTCGAAACAAAATAGGAGCTACCGATGATGATTGTCTGGGTCTTACTTGGATTGACATCGAGACCAAACGATTTGCTCCAGTCCAAGATAACCTCGAGATCCCTGTTAGTAACCTCAACAGCACGAGAAAGGTCTAATAACGGTGCTTGTGTGTAAATTTGGAGATCATCAGCATACAAGTGATAGGAACACGAAAGCTGTTGTGTAATAGAGTTTATAAAGATTGAAAAAAGAAGAGGAGATAATACGCCACCCTGAGGGACACCAGCATTAATATTGCACCACGACGAGAAAGATTCCTCAATACGTATGCGCTGCCGGCGCCCTAGCAGGTAACTTTGAAACCAATCAACCACGGCAGGAGATATGCCAAGAGAACGTAAAACACCGAGGAGAATATCAAAATCTACTGAGTTAAAGGCATTACTAAAATCTAATAATGTCAATATAGTAAGCTGGCGTTTCTCCATACCACGATGAATATCGTCGGTTATTTTAACTAATGCTGAAGTCGTACTATGACCCATACGGAATCCGGATTGAAATGGGTTAAGGAGACTATTTTTGCTCAGGAAAGAAGTGAGTTGACGATGGATAAGCTTTTCAATGACTTTAGACAGGAAAGGTAGTATGGAAATGGGACGGTACTCTGAATACAAGGTAGGATTTGATTTTTTGGGAAGAGGGATAACAGAAGCCTCCTTCCAAGCAGACGGAAACACTCGGGATGCAACTGATGTGTTAAGGATGAAAACTACAATGGGAGTAAGGATATCTAATATAGGAAGGATCATATTACGACTTATTGCATCAGTACCCACAGCATTAGAGCTTATGGAGAGTATAGCTCTCTTAACATCACTGTCCGTAAATTGATCTAAAACAAAGGGAGATAAAACAGGTGCTGGTAAATTAGAAAGACGCTGCAAGGTGGCAGTCTTGTAGTGGACGTCAATAGGTGACGAAGAGGTAAAATGAGAATTGAGAAGATTGATATCTAGATTGGCATTGATGTTAGCGTTCTTAGATTTACCAACCCCGAGAGATTTGAGGAATTTCCACACTTTAGCAGGGTCCTCATTTTGAACAGATTTATAGATGTGACGTCTTTGAGCGTCCCTTATCACTGTGTTGCAACGATTTCTAGCGCGATTATATTTAGATTCATTCCGCTTCGATGGATCGAGTTTGTACTTAGTCTTCGCAGAATTCTTTTTAGCCATAAGTTGTCGTATGTCGTCTGTCAACCATGGGGCAGGTAAATGTTTGATTTTAACCGGTCGGACAGGAGCGTGCACATCGTACAGGTCAATCAAGAGCTTATTAAAAACTTCTATCTGCTCATCAACAGAGTCGCTATTGTAAATAGCTGACCAGTCCAAGCTGGCAGCGTCCTCCTGTAGCTGTTTAAGATCCATCCTAGCAAAGCTACGCTGAAGCAAAACTCGCGGCTTATCCTTCGGAGGACGAACCCGATATGACAAATATATCAAGTCATGGTAAGAGAAGGCGTCGGCAGAGAACTGACCATGCCTAACAACAAGATTCGGAGAGGATACTATCATGAGATCTAAAAGTGATGGGGAGCAATTTGGAAAATGGTGGGTTTCTCGTAAGGGTAGAATATGTAAATTACAGGAATTGATTAAAGAAAGTAAGTTATTGGAACGTGAATCATTTTTCACCAGGCAAGTATTGAAGTCACCCATAATAATGGTATGTTTATAAACAGGAGTGAAGTTTTCAAGAAGTTGTTCTAAAGATGAGAAATAGTCCACTCTTAGGGAGGGACTGTAATAAACACCTAATAGAACTTTGGTGTGACCAAGGGAAATATCTAAAAACAGATGCTCGGCAGAATTAAGGGGAGGTGGCTGAGGGGATCGAGAAAGGATAGTATAAGATATATGTGAGCGAAGATATATGGCCACCCCACCATGAGAAGAACTAACACGGTCATTTCGAACTAAATTAAAACCAGGCATAGAGAAAGAAGTAGAGGACAGTTGAGGATTAAGAAAAGTTTCGGAAATAAGAATAGCGTGTATGTTCTTAATATCAAAAGATACAAGCATGTCCGAGTAGTGGGCAGGAATGCTCTGCGCATTAATATGCACCACGTTGAAATTTTTTGACAAATCGGAGAAACAATCTTCCAAAAGTTCGTTCAGAGGTCGATCAATGCTTAAAAAGCTGGAATCAGAAGAGGAAGAAGAACAAGATAGAAAAAGGTCATTATTACCAAACGATAAATCCATTATAACAGTTTACAGTATTACATAAACAATCATAATAAACTACAATAAAATATACTATAAAATATTAGTATTAGTACATAAATACATAAATACCCACAGGTTGACGAAGAGAAAACAAAGCGTTCATAATACACAAAAACTAAATAACACAAAAATAACGTAAAAAAGAAAAAAAATAATAAGCAAAGCAGAAACAGCAGAGATAATAAACATGCGAATATCACTCGATACTTTCGTATCAAGTGATTCGTAACAGTTACAGAAAACAAAAAAAAAAAAAAATATCACATTACAATTAGATGATACAAAACAACCTAATTCAAGCAAGAGTAGGTAGTGAGTAGTGGTGACATAACACTGACAAATGAGAATTACTAAACATTGTTAGGTTGCTAGTTTTACTTAAAAGAAGTATTAAAATTATTAAATTAGATAGAAGGAGCAAGAAAGCAAACAAAAAAGAAAAAGGCGACACTCTGACCTACTAGTTACTTAAAAACTAGAGCTAATTATGCATACTACTAAGCTTAATAAAAAAACAACACAACATCCAACGCGCAACCGAAAGGGCAATACAAATAAGTGCTGCTATACTTCAAAGTAAGTGCTACTACTACTACTATATACTTTAAAGTGAAAAATAAATTTTCAGCATAGCATTAAGAAGAAAAGCACAATCTTGGATAGACAAAAAAAGGGTACATAGTTACTTATTTTCTTTTTGCAGGAGCAGCCCGTTTAACCCTGGTGACGGCGGAAGACACTGATAGCGCTTCAGCAGGACTGGCAGTGCGAGGAACAGTCGGCTTCCCGGAATAAACAGCCGGTGTTGAACTGAGCCTCTCGACATCTGCCATGGATGAAATGATGAGCCGCTTCCCTTCACCGTCCAGACCGAGAATACGCCCTTCGCGCGTCCAACACTTAGACACGCCAAGTTTCTCACGAGCAGCTTTGAAGACAACATGCCGGGCCCTCGTTAAGAACTCGGAGACAGTCACGCCGGACCCTTTAAACCCAGTCTTTGCAAACCAAATACTGTCACGTACCGACTCTGACTGAAATTTGACCAATAAGGGTCGCGGCTTGTCTTGTCTCGTGCGTCCCAGTCTCAAAGCCCGGCCAACATCTGCTACTGTTAGCTGCTTCATGCCTAGGTGCTTCTCAGCCTTGTCCAAGAAAACTTCAACAGGGTCCTCATCCTTATGTTCAGGAACACCATGAAGGAGCAGCATACCACGTCGACTCCGCATCTCAATGCTATCACACTCTGACGCCAACATAGCAACCTGACCCTCTAAGGTTTTGAATGTCGCAAGAACAAAGCAGCGAAAGCTCTCGAAGTCTGCAGTGAGTGAGACAATGGAAGCCGGCTGGGGCGAGTGCGTCTTTTTTAGCTGATCTTCAAAGGCTGCCATCCGTGTTGAAAATGACTGTGTTAGTGATGTCAAAGTTCCCTTGAGATCCTCCATTTCAAAATCTTGTACTGAGCAGTGTTGTCAAGTAGTGCAGTTTTACAAATTGTGTTGTGGAAGGAAATAGTATCTGCAGGTATTTATGTACACTAATACATATTAAAAATGTAAAAAAGCATATGCAGTTAATTAATTTTAAATATATTTAACAAAAATTTACGAGAGCAGCACAAACGTATGTGTTAACGATTTTACCTCCTACCCTCGAAAACATTTGTGTTTTTGTAATTTGTTTCGCAACAAAATTTGCGTTAAAATTATATAAACAAAACAAAAGCATTTTATAAATAGTTTGCCTACTTCTTAACTGATCTTTAGTATTTGTAAAAATATTATGATTGGGTGTTAATGACGATAGTTGTTGACATTGAATGGGTGCCTTTGGCTTTCAAAGTAAAAAGTAAATAGTGTTGTATAATTTCGGCGGGCTGGTCAGAACCACGATAGCTCAATTGGAAGAGCACCTGACCTGGTATGTCCGAAGGGTGCAGGTTCAAATCCTGCTCGTGGAAGTTTTTCAACATTTGTGTTTTTGTAGTTTGTTTCGCAACAAAATTTGCGTTAAAATTATATAAACAAAACAAAAACATTAAATAAATGTTTATTTTTATTAAATGATTATTATTATCTTAACTTAAAAATTTAATCTTAAACCGCAGAATAAAAATTATAAAACCGTTTCTCGCATTATCTTCAACTCTATGCGACCTAATTATACGCTGTGAAGAGCAAAGTTTATCGTCATGAAATTCTCCAGATGAAGAAATAATTACACTTATATTAACAAATGGCATTCGCAAGTAATGAATACCTTATAAGTACCTAGTAAATTTCTTTTTTTCATTAAATACCTACAACCCGATCGACCAGAGACGAGGTCCTAGCCTTTAGAGGCGCTCTCGGGTCATTCCGCTCTCGATCCGATCCGAACCCCTCGGATAATCTAGTAGGGAAAAGGGAAACGCTTGTGTAGTTCCATTCCTCTAGGAACCTCTGACGGTGTTTCGATCACATGGCTTGAGGAACACTTTTCAAGTTGCTCTGCTCGATTGATACTATGTTTGTCAACAACATCAGCTATGCAGAAGGCATGTTACTACTGAGCCCATCGATCAGTGCTCTCAGGAAGCTAATTTCGACTGCCAAGCGTTATGCGGAGGCTGACGGGCTCAGATACAACGCCACCAAAGCGAGCTAATGGTATTTAAAGCGGGGTCAAAAACTTATGACACTGACCCACCCCGGTCATGCTGAATGGCAGTGTCCTTAAAAAAGTTTCGCAGTATCTGGGCCGTTGGGTCACCGAGACACTTGCAGATGGAAATGGAGCATAGCATTGTCTATTCGAGCTAATATGCTGGCTCGTATGTTTGCGCGATATACCACAGAAGTCAAGGGTACTATACTATTCAGAGCATTTTGCCAATCATTCTACACCTGCAGCTCAAGCAGCAAGCAAGGGTCAAGCACACAATATAACCATGCTTTCAGGGCACTGTTGAAGCTGTCAACATAATGTAGTCCTTCAGGGATGTTTGCGGACGCGCATATTGATGACTTCGCAGTGGAATACCGCCACTTGCCAGAATTTCATTTGCCCGAATTTTATTTGCTATAATGGTCAACAGACATATTATTGTTTCTCATAATTTTATATGTCATACTCATTGTTTACTATATTAGTCACGTGCTAGAACCTTTGTTTTCCATAACGTTAATTTCCATAACATCATTTGTTATAATCATTGTTTCCCATAAAATAAATTTCCATAACATCATTTGTTACAATCATTGTAAGCCGTAATTATTACATGCCATAACATCATTTCCCACCGAAATTGCTTCTATAAAAAAATATAAAATAGGTTAGGTTAGGTTGGAAACATGAAAGACAACGCACTTGGCGAAGTGCCAGGAAGCCAATCGCTTTTTAGGACAAAGGCGTTAGGTTAAATTTGTACGGAAGCGACTTGGATTGATTATAGTGTAGGTATTAGAAATAAAACCAATTTTAATATTATAATCATACTATATTTATTACAATTTACTTTTTGTTTGTCATATTTATTACATTTTTTTTAACAATTTATAGTGCAAATACAAATTCGATGCTAAAGCACGCAAAAAATCTTGTTTTGTATATTCACCTTTTTTAGTTAATACCTCATTGATTTTAATTGTACGATTTAATGTTTTTTTCTCATGACTCACATGAGCAAATGCATACCTTGGACAGATTGGAAATTAATTTAGTATGGCGTTGGAATATTCTGTTACATAATATTATTGCAATTAAAAATATGGATAACAATACGTATGGCATTCGAATCATTATGGAATCTAATACCATAAAAGACATGTGAGATACTCTTGTTTGCCCGAACATTAGATTGTGCTCGCTCATGCGTTGTCTTTCATGTTTCCAACCTATCCTAACTATTTCATATTTTTTTATAGAAGCAATTTCGGTGGGAAATGATTTATGGCATGTAATAATTACGGCTTACAATGATTATAACAAATGATGTTATGGAAATTTATTTTATGGGAAACAATGATCATAACAAATGATGTTATGGAAATTAACTTTATGGAAAACAAAGGTTCTAGCACGTGACTAATATAGTAAACAATGAGTGTGACATATAAAATTATGAGAAACAATAATATGTCTGTTGACCATTATAGCAAATAAAATTCGGGCAAATGAAATTCTGGCAAGTGGCGGTATACCAAAAAACTTATATCACTGGCTTTTGCCGATTGCATATCAAATTCACTAAAGTGATGTTAATTTGGCTATGTATGTGATCTGTAGCGCGCTGACTTGGGCTAACAAAAAACTTACCAGCCGTGTTGTTCTTGTCAATCAGTCTGCAGTCGCGACTTCACCAACATCGGATGTGTGGTAGTGGCTGTGCTAACTCACGGAAGCAACAACGGTGATCTCTTAAGCTCAGATGGATGTATTTATAATGAAAAAGACATCATCAAGTATTTGAAGTGTTCGAACAACGAGACTTTGATGGGCAAGCCCAGAATATTGATAATCCAGGTAAAAATATTTATTTTATATTCATTCTAACAATATTGAAAATTGAGCCGTGTATTTCATTATTAGATAGTCAAAAAAAAATTTTTCTTCGCATTCCTGCCGTCGTCATAAATACTGTGCGGATTAAAACTTTGAATTGTACCGACCTCAATATTGATCTTTTGGGTACAACTTTTTTCATATGTATGCTGTTAGACTGAGTGCTGGGTGCATGTTATTTTTACTGATCGATTAAGTACGTTATTACCTAAAATTAAAATAAGATCATAGCAATATGATGCCCTTAAGTCAAAAGGTCTTAACAAATCCGTTCATAAGGCCTTCGTGTAATATGGATGGGTTCCCATCCATGAGAATTGGGCCTTTAAGAATACGGATAACAAAAATGTTGAGATAGATAGATAAGTTAAATGTTCTTTAATGTTCCATCAAAAAGTAACACGCTTTTATTTATATAAAAAATTGGGTTTGTGACAAAAACGCAAAGAGTTTTAAATTAAATTATTTTAAACTTTTCATATACAATTTGTGGGAGTGATTTCGTAGTAGTGCGACGGAAGTACCGTAACATCTAGAAATGTGACGGAAGTAGCGTATCAGTGTGATCCGCTCATATAAATATCATATCATCATATTATATGATATGATGCATTTGTATGAAGCCTAACTTTAGCAGTGTCCTAATTACTATTAGTGGGAGTGTAACGGTAACAGTATCAGTGACACTGAAACTTACCGTCAGCAGTCTCCTTAATTATGAAGTAAGCCAGTGCATTTGCGAGTTTCCTAGCGAATGAAATAAAAAATAAAAATGAACGAGCCATACAGTAGTCGCATATGTGTAACATTTGACATCTCACCTTTTGAAATGTATATTACAATTGTAGTAGTATAATAGTACAAGGAGGAGATCGATGGCGCAGTTGTGAACGCGCCCGGTCTGCGAGTGCTGAGGTTAAGCAACTTTCGCAAAGGCCGGTCATCGGATGAGTGACCAACAATGTATTATCTTGAGCTCCTCCGTGCTTCGGAAGGCACGTAAAGCCGTTGGCCCCCGCTGCATTAGCAGTCGTTAACAACCACCAACCCGCACTGGGCCCGCGTGGTGGTTTATGGCCAGTTCTCCCTATCCATCCATAGGGAAGGCTCGTGCTCCAGCAGTGGGAACATAAAAATGAGCTGATGATGATTACAATAGTAAATAGAATATAGAATTAACTTTTAGAATTTTCTTTTTATTTTATTCCTTTAAAAAAAAAGGCAACAAAATATACGTCATTGTTCATTCAATATTGTATTTTCCATTGTAATATTGATTTCAAAAGGTGAGATGTCAAATGTTACACATCAAATGCGGCTACTGAAGGCTCGTTCCTTTTTTTACAAGCTTTTATTTAGTTTCACCCGCCCCGATGTTTGTGCATAATCAAATCTTACATACATACAAAAAAAAAAAACCAAAAATTATTCTTTGCCGTTGGAGTCCAATATGCTTGTTGTGCACAGCTCATACCTTGCGAAGAACAGTTTCAGGTATTTTAATGGTAGAATCTAATCACGCCTCTTTCCCGTAGGGGTAGGCAGAGACCACTTCTTTCCACTTGCTACGATACTTACATAGTTGTTTCGCTTCGTCCACTTTCATTATTCCCTTCATAGAAGAGCATGTCTTCGGTTTAGGGTACTCTTGACCTGGTCTTTTTTCATGACGTCCCTGATTTGGTCTCGAAACAAGAGACAAATATCAATTTAACTTGCAAGGTAAATTTGATTTGGTTACCGATTGAGCTGAAATTTTGCATGCATGTGTAAATCGGATGACAATGAAAAATTATTATGACATGGAGCTGATCTGATGATGGAAACGGAAGGTGGCCATAGGAACTCGGTAGTTAAACGACACAACCCCATCGAGTTTGGACTCGTTTGATCCGTCTTGACGAATACTTGGTAACCAGGGTCTGATGATGGAGCTGGAAGATGGCCATAGGAACTCGGTAATTAAACGACACAACCCCATCGAGTTTGGGCTCCTATTATTTGTCTTGACGTCTACCTTGGTGCTGGATAGTAACCAGGGTCTGATGATGGAACCGGAAGGTGGCCATAGGAACTCGGTAGTTAAACGACACAACCCCATCGAGTTTGGACTCATTTGATCCGTCTTGACGAGTCCTTTGGTGCTAGATGGTAACCAGGGTCTGATGATGGAGCTGGAAGATGGCCATAGGAACTCGGTAATTAAACGACACAACCCCATCGAGTTTGGGCTCGTATGATTCGTCTTGACGAGTACTTTGTTGCTAGATATGTCATATCGTTAACGTTGCGCGTCAGGGTATCAGGGCGAACCCTGTTGTACTGAAGCCTCTACAAAAATATTAAAAAGTTAAAAATAAAATTAAAATATTTTTTTTAAAAATAAACTTTAATTACTTGTTAATAAAAAAAGAACTAAACAAAAAATTTAAAATAATTTAAACATTATAATAAGAAGAAAAAAAAATTATAAATGAAAGCGTGTTACATCTTGATGGAATTTTAAAGCACATTTAGCACACCTTCATTATTTTTCTTTTGCAATTACATTGTTGTAACACACTTTTATTTATAAAAAAAATCTTATTACCAAGTTTAAATTATTGTTTACTTTTTAGTTCCTTTTTTATTAACAAGTAATAAACGCTTGTTTTTAAAAAGGTTTTTTTTTCTTTTAATTTTTTACGTTTCCTAACCATTTCCTTTGTTTAGGCATGCCGTGGAATTGGTATTAACTTATCAAACACTAAAGGTGTCACCGTTTTCGAAACTGAAAAAACTGCAGAGAGCCTTGAAGACACCTCTACTCCGGAGACCACCCAACAAGAGGAGGGAACCAAACATTATTCTTTGCCGTTGGAGTCCAATATGCTTGTTGTGCACAGCTCATACCTTGCGAAGAACAGCTTCAGGTATTTTAACGGTTGAATCTAACAGTACGCAAAGCAAGCTTACGACAGACTGTGGTCTAGAATTTAGACTACCCTGTCTCAGACAGAACCAAAGGTTCTGGGTGAAGTACGTTTCCGTCCCCCGCCCGATCCCCAAAATGCAACTACACATTTACAGAATACACTAAACATGCATACTAGTTAAGGCCCAAGACACCGTACTCGTAGAACAAGGGTATGGCGAACTGGTTCAGACGCGCTCTACACCAGGTACCTGGGCGCTTCTCTCCTCCATCACGGCTCGGTCAACCCGAGCCTAGGTCTGAGCCTTTAGAGGCGCCCTCGGGTTGTTCCACTCCCTGGTCCGATCCGAACCCTTCGGAGAATCTAGTAGGGCACGGGGACACCGTTGTGATGCCGTTCCCTCTTGAAAACCTCCGAAGGTGATTCGTTTCACACGGCTTGAGAAACCTTTTAAATTTCTCGCCGCCCCCAAAAAATCCCGGTAAAGCTGAAAATGCCGTCCGAGGCAATCAGCAAACTGTCTCCAAAAAAAAAAGCGTATAATATACAAGCATATCTTTTCCACAACTGCAATAATACTGCTATGAGAGCTCAGTCAGGGGGCAGGCCATTGAGACACAATTCAAATTCAAAAACTCAAATTTAAATTCAAAATATTTAATCGGCGTAGTAGGCTTAGGTTCTAATAATAAGATTATAATAACATAACGTTAAAATTTAAATGCTACGACGAACTGACTCCTCTCAGCATAAGTTGCAGCTTCAAGAAACTATAATGCTGATTTTATTTTTTTAATTAACCTCCACCATTCACGGGCACTCCATCACTCCAAATTAATGGGTTTTGGAATGTTTGGAAATCTAAAAAAATATATAACTGAGTGGTTATGGAGTGGGGTGCTCGTGAATGGGGGCCATAAGAATAACAAAATCAAGTCGCTCTTTTCTTGCAATTTTCTTTCTTCATCATCATCATCTTCATCATTTCAGCCAAAAGACGTCCACTGTTGGACAAAAGCCTCCCCCATTGATCTCTACAACGACCAGGGGGCCTACCGCCTAACTCTATTGATATCGCTCTCGCTATCGCGCTCTATAGTTTATGGCGTAATCTTGCCATTTCGAAAGCTATATAAAAGCAATATCGAAAGCTATAGGCTATAGCTTTCGATATTGCTTTCTTAATGCTTTCATATCGCTTTAGAAATTACAAAATGACGCCATAAACTATAGAGCGCGATAGCGAGAGCGATGTCGATAGAGTTAGGCGGTTGGGGGGCAGTTTTGTGCTGCTCGCATCCAGCGGCTACCCGCGACCTTTGCCTTTTTTTCTTTCATAGAAAAATATAAACATATTTTTTTATATTTTAGGCACGTGCATGATGGATCGTGGCTCATCCAAACCCTTTGCAGAAAAATCAACAAACTAGCGTCATCTGTTGACCTAACCTCCATTCTTACTGAAATAAAAAGGGAAGTGGCCATAGAGCATCAGTTTGCAGTGTTCAACAAGAGCACTTTTGAAACGGACAAGTACAAACAAATGCCAGTTACAACTTCTACTTTGACAAGGAAATTATATTTGAAACATAGCGCGAAGCCGTACGCGCGATATTGCAAGGACCCTTCAGAGTCACTATTAGGTCCACAGATGTCACAAAGGGCTAACCAGAACTTGAAGGCGGATGCAGCGTTGCTCGTCCAATGTGGACCTTGTTTCTGCTTTTTGGATCGTTTTAACTACATGTTGAATTGTTTGAAGTAAGTGCCCTGTACGAAATTGGCAAATAAGAAAAGGAAAGAAAGGAAGGGCTATTGATTACGGACCCACGATTTTTGTGGTGGGAGGAGGGGAGGGGGCCACACACACCCCACCCCCCACCCCCCACCCTTAGATAATGGATAGTTTTTGAGATATACATTTTTGATTTTTTTTTTTGAGAGAGATAGCTGATTGCCTCTACGGCATTTTCAGCTTCACCGGGCTTTTTTGGGGGCGGCGAGGAACGTAAAGGGCCCCTCAAGCCGTGTGAAACGAATCACCTTCAGAGGTTATCTAGAGGGAACGGCATCGCGCACTAGTGCGCGTCCCCGTGCCCTACTAGATTCTCCGAAGGGTTCGGATCGGATCGGGAGATTTTTGATAATTGACTTACTTAACCTCAAAATGTATTTCGCGATTGTCTTAAATTTCTAACCTATCACGTGACCTACAGAAGTATTTTTTTTTAATGGCTTCTGTTGTGTTTTTCCAACACCAATAATTTTGCCAATGTCGAGTGATTAACGAGACACGTTATAATTTGGAAAATGGCCAGTAGAAGTTACAAATATTGGCCGGTAGAAGATATATCTTTTTATAAACTTTGTGTATTGAGTATCTAACTACGTTATAATCTTATATTATTTGACTGAATAAACTTACATAAATAATTTAATATGGAAGGATGAGGGAAAGACAGAAGAAATAGTAAGTTTCTAGGGCGGGGAATGGGCAGCTGTATGTATGCTGTATGTACTTGACAATGACAGTTGCCTGACAGTGACACAAAAAGGCCGCCGTCACAGATTTGCGATTCGTTTCCATCAGTAATTTGAAAATTATATAAAAATCGTCTGTGATTATTTATTTAATTTATTCCCTAGTAATGATAAATATTGTATACTTTTTAGTTAAATAATACTGTTAAACTATGTTAAATACTGCAAATACTACATAAAAAAAACACCACAACGCGTTAACACTACACGTAACAAAACGCAATACACGTAAATACGAAATGTCAGACGCAAAACAACAAAAATCGAAGAAAATTTTTACGATTTTCAATTAACTATTACAAAAAAACTACAAGTTATCGAGATAAGATATTAAGTGAATAAGTGTAAAAAAAATATAATCTTTCGAATGGTAAACATATGAAATTTTAAATCGTGGGTCCGTAATCAATAGCAGAGCCGAAAGAAAAAACATTTGCTCATTGAAAAACAAAAGGTTGTAGTAGGTACTACGTAGGGTAGTGGCGCCAGTTTCTTTAAAGTTTAAATGAAAATATGTTTATTTTGGCGATAAAAACACTACTACTTAAATAGTAAAAAATAATTATGTGAGGCCAACTAAATCGGTTCCAATCTCAGCGGAATCTGCTGCAGCATTGAGCTAAACATAGATGGCTTGATGTTAATGACAAGGGCCTTTGCCTAGCAACGGGACAGTATATGGGCTCGTTCATTCCTAACTTCTTTAACATTTATTCTAGATGTTATCTTGAAGACCACTCTGATGACATGGCAGCCGTGATGTGCTATAGCGTAGCCACCGAGTTCCAGAACGGGCCAGCGTTCCATGGCACCAAGGAGAAGATGCTGAAAAGCATCTCAAAGTGTCTCAATAAATCCACTTTCAAGTATCATAAGTATGTGCACTTTTATAATTAGGTACAGTAAGAGCTCTTCACACTCTAGCATTTTTTAGCGTAGGCGTTTAATAAACATATGCGCAGGCGCAGCGCAGACGCCTGCCGCGACAATGTAACGCATAATTATATAGGTATGTAATGTAGCGGCGGCGGCGCGGCGCGGCGAGCGTGATCGAAGTGTTATTTATTATAATAAATGTTATTTACATATTTTTGTTTCAATAAATATACTGTTAAAGACATTTAAATATTACATATAAATAAAATAATGACGTATTTCAAAATCTTGTTTTATTTTACAATAGCGTTGATAAGTAAAAGCAGAATACACTATAGATAATGACAAAACAAAAACATAAATCAGTTCAGCCATAATGACTCGAGAACATCCCATATCGTTGCCTAAGTTCTAACACCGCGGAAGTCCCTTTTTTTTTCATTTTGTCTTTTGCATGGCATTCTTAAGCAATTTTATTATAATTTAGTTAAGGTTGTAAATAGATTCTTTGTTTTGTTCTTGATATGTAACAAATATTAAAGTTTTAATTTGTTTTCTTTTAATTATTAAAAAAATGTAAATATTTAAAAAAAAACTTTTTTTATAAATATGTACCTATACGTGCAACGTTACAACAATAACAAACATCATCCACACTCCAATACAACACAAAACAAAGTATTACCAATACTAAACATGGTATTTTTTTGTAATTACCTAAAATAATAATGAATAATAAAAAATATATATAATAATATATAACTAGTCTGGCCATAAACACTGTTAGATATACATTTTTTTTTTCAACTTTTTAATTATTTTGAATTTGGAATGCGTTTACTATTTTAAAAACTTCTTTCGATTTCGCGCCATTTCACATATTTTTTTGTGTTCATTATCAAATTACAATATGGAATGGGGTGTTAAAGAAAATAGGATTGCAGTGATCGCCTTGCACAAAGTGGGTATGGAGCCGTCGTCGGTCATATATATACTACTCAAAACAAAATAAGGGCCACGAGGTATTTTTTCATTTTGGTGTAAATTATTATACATTTACATATTGAAAGTAGTAAAATATTGAGTATACAAACTCTTTGATACCTAAACTTTTTAATATTGTAGTATTCATCTAATGCTGGCAACAATTTTAAATAAAATTTGATTTAAAATTATTTTTGAAAATTTTGATTCCATTTTCTTTGACGTTTTGCTTTCCTTAGCTTCTTGGTTTATTAGAAATTATCAGAGTTCATTGATATCTCGAGTCAGAAACATCTTTTGCAATATGCCACAAGCACGCAGGCGTCATATGGACTCGCTGACAGCAACCAGAGCCGTTACAATGATTGAAGAAGGTCATTCGCAGCGATCTGTGGGTTTGCAATTGGGATTTTCTCGAAGAGCTATTCAAAATCTATGGAATCGTTTCCAAGAGACCGGCAGTGTTAGAAGAAGACCTGGTTCGGGCAGAGTTCGCATTACAACAGCTCAAGAGGATCGTTACATTCGATTAAGTGCGCGCCGAGATCGCACAACGACGGCCCGCAAGCTGCAAAAATCGTTTACGGCTCACAACGGGTACTCGTGTCAGTGACCAAACTATTCGTAATCGATTGCATGAAGACCAGCAGGCATCAAGAAGGCGAGTTGTCCGTATTCCATTAACCAGAAATCATCGTGCAAATCGTTTAAGATTTTCCCGTCAACATTTGGACTGGGACATAAACCAATGGGGCATGGTGCTCTTCACAGACGAATGCAAAGTTAAATTTTTTAACGACGATCGGCGTATTAGAGTATGGAGAAGACGCGGCGAGAGATTTTCAGAAGCCTGCATCCATGAAGTCGATCGTTTTGGTGGTCCAAATGTAATGATTTGGGGCGGGATAAACTTACACGGCAAAACTGAGCTCGCTATTTTAAATGAGGGTACTGTTACTGCTCAGCGGTATATTGAGGAAGTCGTCAGACCACATGTGATCCCATTTGCCCAGCGAGCGGGTCCTGGATTCATCTGGATGCAAGACAATGCTCGTGCACACACGGCTCAAGCGACTCGGTTTGTACTGGAAGCGTCTCAAATTCAAGTCTTGCCGTGGCCGGCGAACAGTCCGGACTTAAATCCAATAGAGCACATGTGGGATCAGTTGAAACGAAGAGTTAGAGACGGTGATCAGGAAATCCACAACCAACAGCAACTCATCAACGCTGTTAAAAGGGCCTGGGAAGAGATTCCAATGGAAAATGTCAGGCATTTGATTGAGAGCATGCACTCCAGGCTTCAGGAGTGCGTAACGAAACGAGGGGGGCATACACGTTACTAAAAGATGAGCATGGAGTATTTTCTTTTGTTTTCAGTAACTTTACATTGTTTTTATTTTTAACCTTAAATGTGTTTTTTCTTTCAAAAGCAAATAAACTTTTTAATCATTATTATTGGAATAAATTTATTGGTCTACACGGTAAAAACAACATTAGTTTTCGTTATGGAGACAAAAAAATTAATATTGGTTTTATTATTTTCATGGTACAGACAAAATACCTCGTGGCCCTTATTTTGTTTTGAGTAGTATATATTTTTTGCTTTATTAAGAAAACCAACCGCGTAATAATACAATACTTTCTTACATAGTACTTAAACAATAACAGGTAAAGCTAATTACAGGTTTCCCTTAACTAACTAACTTACTAATAATTAATTGCATAGGGCGTAAAAAAAATGTTGATACATCCTAATATAGTATAATATAAAAAAAAATATATAAAATTCATAAATTAATTAATGATACATGTATATATACACTTAATCCATACATATACACACACACACATGTATATGTGTATGTATAAACTCATATAACGTATTTACTTCCATGTATATTGTATTTTCTTTACTACAGAAAATATTAGGTACTTATACTTTATTTTTATTTTCATTTATATCTAGTTTACCATTATGTATATCCATATGCCTATAATGATATAATAATAATAAATTAACAAATAACAAATTACAGTATTACACTATTCCTCAATATTATTCAGAATTTCTACCGCTTTTCTCTTAACTGTATTTTTACTGTAAATAAACATGTCAATATCTTTAAATATATCATTATAAATCTGTGGCAAACGGGAGATGGGTGCATTACGCGCGTAGTTCGTGCTATATTCCAGACACTTCAAAAGATTGGTATCAGCCGTATGTTCGTATAACGTACTGTCAACAGATACAACAACACTTCCTCTGTCGAAGACCATAAAATATCGGGGCAGCCGCGTGCTGTTAGAACTACAAAGGCCGTTAATGCTGTTAAAGCCAGAATTCGTCAAAATCCCAATAAGAAGCAAAAAATCTTATCGCGAGAAATAAAGATTCCCGCTAGGACTCTGTCGCGTATTATAAAACAAGACCTGAAACTCGGTGCTTATCGGTCGATATACAGGACAAAATCAATCATAAATCAAAAATAAATGGATGTTTTTGGTGTTTTTAGTTTGCTAACACTCTAATACGTAATAATAATTTATATTATTTTATTTTTATTTTTTTATTTTTAATTTTTTTTTAAAAGCCCATTCCATTAATTTAGGACCAGCATTGTTGCGTTTCAAATTATACCCAAAATTTCATGCTGTGTACACTACTTTTGGATTACCTAGTAAGGTTAACCAAATATGTTACTGTACTCATGCATTGATTGTAATCTGTTTGTGTACCTATAGAAATAAATAAATAAAAAAGAATAGAAAAAAGAAAAAATATTTTTTTCGAAATTGGTACATTTTTGCCCCATCTACCCGGGTTCAATTTGATAGCTAATGATCTTTACTATCACCTGTTAAAGGGATCGCTACATGTTTCCAGTAACCCTGTATATCTGTATATACATTACAAATAACCCTGTGGTATAACAACAACCACAGATCCCTCCATGCATGGAGTTCTGCAGTCATCTTTGGGATGTTTCTGTTAGGTATCAGCTGGCAACTTTAGACTCGATTGAAAACCGGGCCAGGGGCCCGACCGCCTAACCGATTGCTTTAGCTACGTGTATAGTTTATGACGTCATCTTGTCATCTAGCTAATAGGTATAGGCATATATTTATGGCTATAGCCTATAGCTTTCGATGTTGCTTTCATAGGCAGTACGAAATGACAAGATGACGTCATAAACTATACACGTAGCCAAAGCGATCGGTTAGGCGGTCGGGGGGCAGGAGGCTCATAGGTGACTCAACAATGGCTACAGCTGAACTTCAGAGTATTAGTCAAATTCGTCGCAGAGTTGCTGGTCTATCGGTGTTTTATAGAATTGACCATCCACCACGACTCGAATTTTGCGTTTCTTGAGGAATTCAGTGATCCAGATGCAAATGCCATCAGAGATTCCAAATGAGGGAAGCTTACTGATTAGGTTGCCATGCCAGACCCTATCAAACCCTATCTAACTGTATTTTTTTCAAAATTCATGATTGCAGTTAAAGTAATAGTGTTTTATTAAAACATTAATAGTGTCGATGGAAGCCTTAGAAACTTATTATGTAACCACATCACTAGGCGTCTTTATATAACGACTATAGCTCCTTGGGCACTACAATTTTTATGACTATTATTTATTTATTTTGCTATATTTTATTATTTTGCTGTTTTTAAAATAAACAAAGGCCCTTATAAAAATGTTTATGGTTTTAGGCAATAGTAAAAGTACGCATAAAATAAAACAAAGCATCTGCTTACGTATTTTTAAATTAAACGTCATGATAGATTTTGTCTTCTAGTAAAGTCGCGAAATCGAGAAATATTAGTCCATGGAAACACTAATAAAAAATATGTTATAGGTTTAAATGATGTATTATAAATAGATAGTAGGTACTATTTTAAAGATACCGAAAGCTTAAAGAATATCTTATAATATCGTTTACTAATTCAACAAGAAGCGTTTCTTTAAAATAAGAAATATTTAAACTGTGATGAAATGATAAAAACTTATCTCCTCTTATCTTATTATACCGATCTCTTAAAAATCATTTCATTTATTTATATCTAAAAAAAAATTACTAATAGGTAATTACTTAGACAACAGCTTTACGCCTTTAAACCTATAATGGTTTGTCTAGGTTTGGTTGGGGGGTATATCATTTCTCACTTCTCATTTTTATTATGATTCATCATCATCGATTCATCATATAGGAAGGAAATATTGTTTATGTATTACTTGTAAGAAAAAACGCTTTTTCATTGGCTAAATGCTTGTGCAAAGCCATAAAAAAAGTCAAATATCTCACTGCTTTTTTTTAAAGTGTATTTCGTTCCCTGAGGAACCGGCTAAGGTCATAAACCATGCTGCCAAGTCATTAGTTTCTTAAATTTCATTAGATACTGCTTTGTTACTTCTCCTGTCTTGTTTCCTGTATGATGATGATGATGATGAATGATAATAAAAATGAGAAGTGAGAAATTTAGACCCTCCCAACGCCAACCCCTCGAGTATCTCAGTAAAGATGTAGAGCTTTACTAAGTCCTCACGCAGACTTCTTGAGAGAATTTGAAAAGTAACGTTGCACTGTTTTGTTCCGTTTGCCAACACTCATGCACACTCACGAACTCTTAACGGTTAATAATCCACCATTATTTCACATTAATATTCGACATAACACAAATTTTAGAAAATAAAACAAAACTGCTGACATGACTCTTCACTTTCCCGCCAAGAAGTCTCATATTATGTGCAAGTGCACAGCCATAACTTCGGTCTACGACCGAAGAAAAAAAAAAAGTTTTTTTTTTTTTTTTTTTAAGTTTAGTTTGTTCCTTAAGGAACCGGCTAAGGTCATAGACCATGCTGCCATGTCATTAGTTTCTTAATTTCATTGTAATACATAAATAAATAATATTATATTAATGATGATGAATGATAATAGAAATGGGAAGTGAGAAATGATATTACCCCCCAACCCCTCGAGTATCTCAGTAAAGATGTGGGGCTTTACCAAGTCCTCACGCAGACTTCTTGTGAGAATTTGAAAAGTAACATTACACTGTTTTGTTTCATTTGCCAACACTCATGCACACTCACGAACACTTAACGGTTAATAGTCCACCATTATTTCACATTAATATTCGAAATAACACAAATTTTAGAAAATAAAACAAAACCGCAGACATGACTCTTCACTTTCCCGCCAAGAAGTCCAAAAAAAAAAAAAGTTTTATATGTCACTGCACTGTCATGTGTCATGTCACTTAATTGAATTGTCAATTGTCATGTTCGTGTGGCGTTGTTGCGGTGTAACTCAAATTGGTTTTCCATAATTTCTTTTAAATTATCGATTAAACATGTACTTTACGATTATTTAACAGAAGTACATAGTTAAGTAACAGTTTTAGCATAAGTTAGACAGATTTAATTGGCTACAATGTTTAGCTACAAGTATCTCACCCGCGAACACCTCGAGGGCTTCGATAATTATAAGGTAATGTATTGATTTTAATTATTGTCATAGATACTGCTTGAAAGTAATTCTATTTTTTTTAACTAGTAATATTATGAGCATTAATAGTTAGGTATATAAAGTTTGGAACATATGCAAAATAAATTAAGTGTTTATTTTATTATGTCTAGTATTTTCCTTAGATAGAACAAATATTTACGAGTCTGTAATTAGGTAGTTCTTTATAGACCAATTATTAATACTTAGTTTGAAATATTTTTCAATACGTAAATGTGAAGAGAGATAGCATCTCATTACGTTTGTCTATGACAGCATGACAGCAGCCGTTGCCTAGCAATTGTGTTCTTGTCTACATTATTTTATTATATCTTGTCAATACTTATATTTACAATAAAATTCATTTTTATGTTCTAAACTTGTGTTCTTCCTGTTATTAATAGGGCCTAATCTCTCTTAATATGGTAGCAGAGCGTAAAGAAGAAAAGGAAGAATAAAATACGATAAGTATGTCGGTTAAGGTACAGTCCTTAGGACCTGAAAATTATGACACATGGGTCATACATGCCAGAGCTTATTTAACGAAAGCTAAACTTTGGAAATATATTCGAAATATACCAAAGTCTACATCACAAGATGAACTTGATGATGATGAGCTGGCAAAATCCGAATTATTACTTTTAATTTCGCCTTCCGAACTTAAGCAAGTGAAGAACTGTAAATATTCTAAAGATGTGTGGGACACTTTAGAATCAATTTATGCTAGCAAAGGACCGGCCAGAAAAGCTAACCTTCTAAAACAGCTAATTCTGTCAAAACTGGCAGATAATGGGGATGTAAGAGAACATCTAAAGATGTTTATGGATATTGTAGATAAACTGAATGATTTAGGAATAGAAATAAATCAAGAGCTTTTATCCATAATGATGTTATACAGTTTATCATCTGAATACGAAAACTTCAGGATTGCCATAGAGTCTCAGGAGAACCTGATCACCCCCGATAAATTAAAAATAAAAATAATTGAAGAGTATGAAGCACGCCGCCGTAACCAACTTAGCACTTCAGAAAACACTGAGGAAACATTTTATTCATTTTGCAAAATATGCAAGAAAAAAGGCCATAACACACAAAAATGTTATAAACGTAATAGAAACTACAACAAAAATAAAAATAATAATAAAAATCTTTCGAAAAATAATCAGAAAACTGATAATGATAATGATAAAAACAATTTTAGTTGTTTTCTGTTACAAGATAACAAGAATGCCTGGATTTTAGATAGTGGATGTACAGCTCATATGACGAACTCCACTAAACTTTTTAAAAAGCTCAATAAAACGAGTAAAACTTTAAAACTGGCTTCAAAAGACAAAACAGCTAAAATAGAAGGAGAAGGGCCAGCAGCGATTGAAATTGATAAAGGAATTATTGACATGAAGAATGTTCTGTATGTGCCAACCCTTTGCGCAAATCTCCTGTCAATTGGAAAAATGACTGATGTAGGACAAGTTGTAACATTTACAAAAACAAAAGCTGTAATAAAAGATACTATAAGAGGAGTACAGATAGTGGCTAATAGAGAAAAAGATGGTCTGTACTACCTGGAAACTATTAAAGCCAATGCTGCTATAAACTCAAATAAAGATACTTTTATTCCACCAAAGAAGGAGACTAGTATTCTAGAATGGCATCAGAAATTAGGTCACATGTGTGAAAAAGATATGAAACAAGCATATAAAAACGAAAGTCTGATTGGATTACAATTTGATCCAAATTGTTCACTTGGTGAATGTGAGATTTGCATTGAAGCAAAATTACATCGAACACCATTAAAAACAAATGAAAAAACGAACTCTCGTACAAATAAAACTTTAGAAATTATACACAGTGATGTATGTGGACCGATACATACGCCTTCTTTAGATAAGAATAGGTTTATGGTCACTTTTATTGATGATTATAGCAGATACTGCCGCGTATATTTTATGAGAAATAAAAGTCAAGTACTTGAAAAATTTAAAGAATACAAGGCTGAAGTTGAAAAATTTACAGAGAATAAAATAAAATGTCTACAAAGCGACAATGGTACTGAGTACTGTAATAAAGAATTCAACACATTTCTAAAAGATAATGGCATTAGTAGGAGATTGACCGCTCCATACACACCACACCAAAATGGTATTGCTGAGAGGAAAAACAGAACATTAATTGAAAAAGCGAGATGTATGATGCTAGAGTCAAAGGCCCCTATGTTTTTGTGGGCTGAAGCAGTATTTACTGCTAATTACCTGTCAAATAGGAACATTAATCAGAGCATTGGAGGGATAACACCATTTGAAAAATGGGTGGGCAGAAAGCCCTGTATAAATCATTTATATGCCTTTGGAGCTAAAACGTTTGTGCTGAAGAAACATAAGAAAGAGCACAAATTTTCTTTAAAAGCTATGATCGGAATGTTTGCAGGATATTCCGAAATAAGGAAAGCATTTCGAATTTACGTTCCTTCTCTTAAACGAATCGTTGCATCAACAGACGTTCGTGTAATTAAAAAGATGCTTTATGATGACAATAATAATAGTTCCCCTTATGCAGGAATTGAAATAAAAAGACAGTTGGATTATACAAGGAATGAAGAAATTCTTAATTCATCAAGTGACGATGATGAAAATTATATTGAATCTCGTCCGCAACAGCAGCAGCGTCGGGCAGTCGATGTTGATAGTTCAAAAGAACGTCAAAATGAAAATATTGTCGGAACTGACGACGACAGTGTTCGTACTTATTCAGAAGTTGAAAGTGAATATGAAGATATTCAACCTGAACTGCCTTCTAAGCATGAACCAGAACCTGTATCGAGCTCAAGGATGAACCTGCGTGATAGGTCAAAAATTTCACCACCTGAGAGATACGAAGATTGCATTATGGCAGCTATGGAACAAGAGAAACCATCAGAACCTCAGACATACAAAGAAGCCATGGCTATGAAAAATAGATCTCATTGGTTGGAAGCCATGAATGATGAAGTAACTTCTCTTTACGAAAATCAAACATGGGAATTAGTTGACCTTCCTAAAGGTAGAAAACCGTTACCATCAAAATGGGTTTACAAGATTAAAACTAATCCAGATGGAACAATCGAACGATACAAAGCCAGACTCGTCGTAAAAGGTTTTTCTCAAAAACCAGGGACGGACTACGACAAAACTTTCAGTCCTGTAGTACGCTTGAGCACCATTCGAGCTATTTTGGGACTAGCTGCTCAAGAAAATATGGTACTTCAACAATTTGATGTATCAACTGCTTTTTTAAATGGTTCTGTGAAAGAAGAAATATACATGTCTCAACCTGAAGGTTTCAAAGACGGAACAAATAGAGTATGCAGATTGAAAAGAAGTCTATATGGCTTAAAACAGGCACCTCTGTGCTGGAATACCTGTATCTCTGAATACTTAGTTAAATCTGGATTCAAACAAAGTAATCAAGATCCGTGCTTATTTATCCGGAGAGGTGTTCTCATAGCACTTTATGTCGATGACGGGTTAGTCGCTTCAACCAACGAAAAGACTGGAAGAGAATTCATGAAAGAATTAAGAAACCGATTCAAGATTACTACAAAACCAGCGTCGTACTTTCTTGGTTTAGAAATAAATAGAACCAATGATGGTGTCATTACTTTAAACCAAAAGGCTTATACTAAAAAGATTTTAGAGAGATTTGGGATGGCTGATTGCAAATGTGCTCCATCACCAGCGATAAAAGCCACTAGAGATGATGAGAATGAAGCGAAGATTCTCGATGACAACTTTCTCTACCGCCAAGCTGTTGGTGCCTTGGCTTACCTAATGGTCGCAACGAGACCAGATATTTGTTACGCAGTTAGCGTAGCATCACGAAACCTGGAAAACCCAAGTAAACTCGATGTTTTAAAAGTCAAAAGAGTCTTTAGATATTTAAAAGGAACAATAAATAAAGGACTCGTTTACAAAAAATGTCGGGAGGATAGAAGAGGACCCGATTTGATCGGATATAGTGATGCCGACCATGGAGGAGATACTTCTACAGGTCACTCAACCACAGGAATGGTCTTATTGTTTTCTGGTCCTGTGATGTGGAAAAGTCAAAAGCAAAATTCAGTTTCATTATCTTCAACTGAAGCCGAACTTATAGCTCTGACTGAAACAGCAAGAGAAACTGTTTGGCTGAAAGGAATTTTGGAAGAACTTACACAGCTTACTGAAACTCCAACTATATTTGTTGATAATGAATCAGCTATAAAGCTTTCTCATAATGCTCCATACGAGCACCACCGCAGAACAAAACACATTAAGCTGAAGCACTTCTACATTAGAGAATGTGTACAAAATGGAGACTTACAAGTCAAACAAGTGACTTCAGAACAACAACTGGCTGACATATTTACGAAGCCGCTGTATGGGCCAAGACTGAATGCCCTGTGCAGCAAGATTGGTCTTTTAGACTTATAGTACTCTAAAAGACAAAAGTTATGGGGATGTGAAGAGAGATAGCATCTCATTACGTTTGTCTATGACAGCATGACAGCAGCCGTTGCCTAGCAATTGTGTTCTTGTCTACATTATTTTATTATATCTTGTCAATACTTATATTTACAATAAAATTCATTTTTATGTTCTAAACTTGTGTTCTTCCTGTTATTAATAGGGCCTAATCTCTCTTAATAGTAAATCTAATCTTTTTTAAACATTGACCATCACTTTGTTATTATATTATTATAAACTTTAATTTTAGTTTTTAAACTTCAATTTTTTCTGTAATGTTGATACTTATGTTTTTTTACTTTCTTACTTAGGTACTAATTATCCACAATTTTTCACTGCCATATTATTAATTTTATCCTACATACACAACCATAATTTTTATTGAATGATTCTATAACCATTAAGTAAAGTAACACTAGTCATAGTAAATGAAGATAAAATAATTATATGTAAAAACTATAAATAGCACTATTCTAGAATAGTCATTTAAATAGTTTGTCTAATCTCTAAAAATTATGATATAGATCAGTATTGCGCGTATGGTCTCTTTTAAGCAAATACTGCTTGCTTTTGACTATTGTTAAGTACGGGAAAAATACTAACTAATATACAATTTGAAATAACTATATTAACTACAAATAGAATCCGGATATAACGACCTTTAAGGTGTGGTTAGTAAAATTGGTTAGTCATAAACAAAATCGTTATATATGAATTCTACTGTATATTAATATCAAATATGTATTATTGTACATTGTGTTGTGTATTGTGTTGTGTTATGTGTTAGCAATTATGTGACACATTGTACAACTGAAAATGCTTCTCAAACTCTGCTATCTGAAATTAATTATTTAGTTATTACTATTAGTTATTGTTATTATTTAGTTATTAAATATGAGCAGATAGACGTAAATAAAATTATTTTTAAATGAATGTGTTTTTTCTTTTCTAGTATATGGCCATAGACACCAGTCCACTCAGTGTCTATGTAATGCATCCATTTTGGAATAAAGTTGTAGAGGTGAGTATTTATTTATTATTGTATTCAAATATTTTTTTGGTTTTATTATTATTAATTATTTTTATAGCACCGTCAATCTGAGCAGAGATTTAAATTTTACACACAACTAATTGTGTTGTGTACACTTTGATATTTATTTTATTGAGTAGGTAAATAGTTCCCCGGTGACCGTGGACCCTTGTAAACGGTTTGATAAAATTATATGTAAAATAAACTCTAGGAAGGATAGGATAGCTTTGTTAGGTTTTTCATATAAAAGACCATTATGTAGAACCACCATAAAACAAATAAGTGAACAGACATATCTTTTGAATGTGTTATCTATCTGTAATAGATAATAATATGATAAAATTTAACTCGTGATATGTAACACAAACTGCCAAGTTTTTCTTTCTTATCTATTAGCATAACACAGTTTTGTAATGTCGGTGAGGCTGGTATATGCGCCTGCATATCATTATCCAAAACTGTCCCAATTTCAACAATGTTCAACCATATGGCCATAAACATAAAGTCTATTGAGGCAAGAGCAATGGGCAATTTGAATGGAGGGTTCTTGCCTTTTTCAGAATTCTTGCGCACCAATGGACTTTTTTTTATCAATAGAGACCTTGTAGACTATGTTATTTCGACGGAGAACTAAAGCCAACGTCATAGTAGAAAGAATTAGCTAGCAGAAGTGGCAATAGATAGGGCATATTATTGTCGTAGAGCCGATGGCCGTTGGGGCAGACGTGTTTTCGAATGGAGGCTGCGCTCAAAGCGTCGTGTGGGCCGGCCACCCGCTCGCTGGACCGACGACTTGGTGGAAGGTGGCGACGGGAAGTGGTCCGACCCGATGCGATCCGAACCTTTCGGAGAATCTAGTAGGGCATCTTGAGGAACCCTTAAGTTTCTCGCCGCCCCCAAATACGCCCGGTGAAGCTGAAAATGCCGTTTGAGGCAATCAGCAATCTCCAAAAAATCTGCTGAACATAACCCTTTCCGATCCTCCGCCTTTTTTTTTTGAGAGAGTTTGCTGATTGCATCTAACGGCATTTTCAGCTTCACCGGCCTTTTTTGGGGGCGGCGAGAAACTTAAAGGGTTCCTCAAGCCTTGTGAAACGAATCAACTTCGGAGATTTTTTAGAGGGAACGGTATCACGCACTAAGGCGTGTCTCCGTGCCCTACTAGATTCTCCGAAGTGTTCGGATCGGGTCGAGGAGCGGAAAAACCCAAGGGCGCCTCTAAAGGCTCGGACCTCGGCTCGGGTTGACTAGGCCGTGGTGGAGGAGAGAAGGTGGTCACCCGTCACTACAACCCGCCGCCGCCGGGTCGATTCGCTTATAGCGTTGCTGAGATGACTACTGAGGGCGTCGTCCGCGGCCACTGTCTCGTGAGGCGAAGCAATGAAAAATCGGGAATTTGGATTAATGACTCACTGACAGTTAATTGTGTATATTAACTAAATTAATTGATAGATAACGATATCCGCTTTCTAACAGCCGTACTAAAAGTGTTTTTTTGATCCATTGGCAATACAAGGTGTTTATTGTAGAATTACAGTAATAGCTTTCGGTCTTATCTCAGCTATGGTTATTTGCATAATACGAAGATATCTACCTATCTGTTGAAAGTTTAATACATATTTTTAAAATATATTATTACGATACGAAAAAAATTTTAATATTATAATCTTAAAACTTATACTGATCGTACCCACGATCTGCTAAACGATGCCCTAGTTTGGTAATAAAAGATTTTGCATCCGTGCCCCACACCCCAGAAGTCAACAACACCTTTATATTTTTTACATATTTCTTTATCCATTCATCTATGGCTATCGGTTGCAGTGACCGTTGGATAGATGGCCCTGTGCCGCTGTTAGCACTCAAAAATTAAAAAGCAATGACAAAATTCAGCGCTTACGTCAGCCTTCCCGGTAGCATAGCGGTCAGTGCAGCCGCCCGAATTGCGGAAGACGCAGGTTCGATTCCTTGCTGGGTCGGGTGGGCGTTTAATTTTTTCACTGTATTTTATAAATATTTATATTTATTTATGTAAGTGTAAACATTTGAAATACCGAAATTTACATTTTTCATTTTTATTTAATATATATTGTCACCGAGTCTAGAGAGGCGCGATCGTTATGTGGGGTTCTTCCTTTCAGTTCTCGCCTCCCTGCCCAGACCTGAGGGCCTCGACAGGGATCGGGAGCAGGAGGGGCTTGCCCGCTAAAAATCACTGTACTTCCTCGTCTCGTGCCACTAAGGTGACTGTGATCACCGGTATGGCAACAACCGTTCTCCCTGTGCTGTTTCCACCCCCGAAGGCTCGATTTTTTTTTAAAGAGTTTGTTGATTGCCACTAGGCATTTTCTGCTTTACCGGACATATTATGGGGCGACGAGAAAATTAAAGGGTTCCTCAAGCCGTGTGAAACGAAGCGCTGTCAGAAGTTTTTTAGAGGGAACGGCATCACGCACTAGTGCGTTTCCCCGTGCCGTACTAGAAGCGGAAGAAGGCTCGTGCTCCAGCAGAGGGATATTTAATCGCCTCTGTGGTCTTATGATTAATACTACCGGTTTCAGACCCGAGGTCCCGGGGTCGATTCCTAGGGGGCACATGTTTGTGTTCTCGGTTTGGTTGGTACGGTAAGGCTTGTTTGTCCGCCCGGCTAACTACTGCCGGCGTATCTAAATATGTCGCCATAACATCAATGTCTGTAGCATTGTTGTGTTCCGGCAGCTTGAAGTAAGATAGCCAGGGCCTTAGTAGTTGAGGATTCGGGGTTTTTCGGGACACCAATTGGCCTTATCATCACTGAACACCAGGTAAGATCAAGGCACTGTGCATACCCGCAAGATATCACACATCACGCGCTCATTTTATGTCCCCACTGCTGAGGCACGAACCTTCCCTATGGATAGATAGGGAGAACGGGTCATAAACCACCACGCGCGTGGGACCAGGCCTGCCCTGGGGTGCAGATTGGTGGTTGTTAACGGCTGCTAATGTAGCCGGGACCAGCGGCTTCACCTGCCTTCCGAAGCATGGAGGAGCTAGAGAAGATAATATTTTTGGTCACCCATTCGATGACCGGCCTTTGCGAAAGTTGCTTAACCCAGTAATCGCAGACCGGGCGCGTTAACCACTATGCCATCGAGCTCCTGTAAGATATGTTTAAAAAAAACAACACGAGCTGGTGGTGATGTGTGATGTGATGATGAGGTGTTTGCAGTTGGTACCGCGATGGGTGGCGCCAAACGTGCTGACGTTCGCGGGCTTCCTCCTGACTGTGGTCGACTTCCTGCTGCTCTCGTACTACGACTATGACTACTATGCGGCCAGCACGCCGCTGGTGAACGCCACCACCACTGTGGCGCCCTTGAACGGGCACGCTGACGTCATCCCGAGGCCGTTGTGGTACGCGCTCGCTGTGTTCCTGTTTCTGGCGTACACGCTTGGTGAGTTTGTTTATTTTTGTGTTTCTACAAATACAAATTTTATACAAAGTTTGCTTGCATTTCAAATGACTTCACTTCACCTGTTGTTAAGTGTAAATGGAGTACAGACGCGAAGAAGAAGAAAACACATTCATTTTAACACGGACAAGAGACAATAGAAAATAGAAGGAATTAACAAAAAAGAAAATAAGTTTTAATGTCTCTGCGCTGTGTCGAAAAATCTAGAAAAGGTAGCCAATTCAGCGTATGACAGGTTTGTGAAACCTGACGCTGGTTTTCAATTGGCACCTTGTTGTTTTTGACAGAAGACAAGATGAGATCAAGAAGAATACAACTGACATAGCGTGAAAACAATGCACCATCAGTCACTCTCAACCTGCCCACAAGGTGCCTCATCACACCTCGTTTGAAAGACCTCTGGTCATAGAAACGTGTGCTAGCAGTCTTTTAGAACATCAAAGAGGCGAGTCAACAAATTTCTATGTGCGCGATGTATTGTTCGAGACAGTAAAGCTGTGTCTCCGGAGAGCAGCACGAGCACGAGCTATGGAGGAAGGAAGAAGGTGGGAGGAGGTCAAAGATTTCTTCAGAGCAGTTAATTTAATATTATAAGGACACTTTACAGAGTATTTGGACGGTTTGTGAGCGGCGTGAAACTTAAAGGGTTCCATAAGCTTTGTAATTGAAACAACCTCAGACGGTTTTTAAAGGGGATCGCATCACGCAAGCGTGTTCCGTCCTGTACTAGATTCTCCGAGGCGTTCAGATTCAGATCGGATCAAAATAAGGACACTACAGGCAACAGGAACAAAAAAAGTAACACAATGTTTAGATCTTCATCAAGGGAATGGACAAGAAAAAGACTAGCAAACTGATGGGACTCTTCAGAGAGAACATGAGGCTAGTCATAGAAATCATAACAGGACACTGTCGATTGAACAGACATCTGACAGTGATAGGAGTGAAAACCGACCCCATATGCCCAAATGCTCGGAAATTGAAGAGACCAGCCTCCACCTACTAGCTGAGTACCCTATGTACTCACTGATAAGATGGGAGCTCTTGGGGTTGGACACACTAGACATAGAGGACCTGAAGGATCTGAAGGTGAAGCAGATAGCAAGATTTACCAAAGAAACCAAAAGATTCGACGGGGCGCCGTGAATGCTGGATCAACCTTAGCTCCCTCAAAGGGGAGAACGGGAAAAGGATGAAGTGATCCGCAGATAGCGCGGGTGGATCGTCCGTTCGGCTTCCCCACAAGAAATAATAATAATAACACAATGTTTAAGTTAAAAAAAAAACACTAAACTATATTAATTACCACCCATAGGGAAGGCTCGTGTCCCAGCAGTGGGTGGGGACATAATTATAATGAATTGGTGATGATGATTATGGGAAGTGAAAATATTAACATGTTATGATTGCTTTGAGTTAACTCGTTCGTGTTTTGTTGTTGGCCTTTAGTTAATGATTGTTTATGTTTTTAAACTTTATAATGTTTAATTTTAAAACTGCAAGAAATAGATTTAAAAAAAATATATATTATTATATATTTCATTGTTTGTTTTTACTTTTATGTGTGTGTGCACTAAAGAGTTTTATCTATCTATCGATTTTTACTTTTTATTTTTAGTAAATAAGTTTGATTTTTCACTGTATTTTATAACAGCTTAAGTGCAGCAATTAGCACTCAAAAATAAAAAGTAAAATTTACTATTGCTAGCGTTTTGTGTTATCAAATTTGTGGTATTACATCTGTAAAGATGACACTGCATAGCCAATCGGCTGCAATAACCGTTTGGATGATGGCACTACTGCCGCTAAAAAGCAGTCAAAAATCAAAGCAGGTAGCATAATGGTCAGTGTAGCCGCGAATTGCGAAAAACCCAGGTTCAATTCCTGGCTGGGTCACGTAGGCATTTAATTTTTTCATTGTATTTTATAAATATTTAAAAAAAAGTTATTTAAAATTTAGACTTTATATTAAGCAGGTTAAAGTTCGATTTATTTTCCAGACGGCATCGACGGGAAGCAGGCTCGAAGGACGCAGACGTCAGGCCCTCTGGGTGAGCTGTTCGACCACGGGTTGGACTCGTACTCGGTGTTCTTCATACCAGCCTGTTTGTATTCCATATTTGGAAGAGGGGACTTCTCCATTCCGCCTATAAGGTCAGTTGGAATATTTAAAACAATTATTGTACGATTTCTAGAGGTTTCAGTTGTACCGCACGCAAGAAACATTCAATATACATATGCTATACTAGTGGTCACCCGCCCGCTTCGCTGTGGGAATATAATGGATCAATGAATGCTAATTAAAATAATAATTAGGTTTACTAACATCATATATTATTTGCACAATCTCATGTTCTTACTACATACAAATTTTCATCAAGAGCCGTCACCCGCCCGCAACTTGTGAACAAAATTTCCTTTTTTTATAGCCTATCATTTGCACAATCTCATGTTCTTACTACTTACAAATTTTTATCAAGAGCCGTCACCCGCTAAACTTTTTTTTTTATATAGCCTATCATTTGCACAATCGCGTGTTCTTACTACATACAAATTTTCATCAAGATCGGTCAAGCCGTTCTTGAGTTAAAAGTGGACATACAGTCAGACAGACAGACAGACATTCAAAAATCGTAGAATTGGTGTCAGTTCGTCATAAAATGAATATTTATCCCAAATTTGTGAGAAAAATTGCAAGTATACACAGAGCCTACAGATTTATACAGCCAGACAGACAGACAAAAATTTCAAAAATCGTAGAATTGGTGTCAGTGAGTCATAAAATGAATATTTATCCCAAAATTTGTCAGAAAAATAACAAGTATACACAGAGCCTACAGATTTATATAGTAGTACTTATAGATATATATTGTGGTCACTTAACCACACCATAAAATATTACCTCATTTATTTTTCAATTAGGTATAATAGCTTTCCGGAAACCTTGAATATGTTGTGTATCCTTCTAATGTAAAAAAAATGTATTGATTGTGTGCTCTTGTGGATTCAGGTGGACTAATAAATTAACACAAATATGAATTTTCATATCACTAACTTGAAAATTGATGGTTTCTCCATATAAACTTTCATTGTCGGATAGACAAAACAGACTTTTTCTGATATTTGTTTGTTTCATTCTATTTTTACTTTTACTATCAAAGAACAATGCTAAAGGGTTTATCTAAAACTATTTACATAAAATGTCTACTAAAGGTTAGACATTTATAAAATTAGCTTAAAAAGTATGTTACTTTCGATCATATAGTAAAAAAAACTTTTTATTCGTTTTACTACCTTCGTTTGAGTACCTAAACCTCCACAAACAATATTGTTATTTTTTATTTTGAGTCATCCTATTATGTTTTCTGTGAACATTTCAAAGTCAAAGTCAAAGTCGAAACATTGATTTGCACAATATCGTGTACAGTACATTGAGATGAGCAACAATGTTGAGCAAATTTTTTTTGGTATTTTATCTGTTAGTGTTTACGTATTCTTTTAATAATGACGTTTAGCACAAACAATAACAAGAAACACAAAATATGGGCCTCCAGAGTTAAAATTTTTTTAAAGTAGAACTAGGTGAGGTAAAAAATTTTTAAAGTAAAACTTTCCGTTGATTTAAAAATAAACTGATGGTTATTGAATGATTACAATTTAATTAAACATTTTTCACACACCTTTCCACTGGTACCTCAAGTGTATTGCTATTGTCTTTAGAACACAGTGACAGGTGTCATGTGTCAGTGGTTACCGGTTATCTCTGATTTATAGAGAAATTGGGTTTGGGTCACTTTTTACAAGCTTTTATTTAGTTTCACCTGTCCCGATGTTTGTTTGTTTGTGTGTCTGTAATCAAATCTTGCAAGTTAAATTTGATCCACATCCCGGTTACCGATTGAACTAAAATTTTGCATGCATGTGTAAATCGGAAGACAATGCTAAATTATTATGACATGGAGCTGATCTGCTATTATATCTCCTATGTGTTAATCCAGGTTATAAACTATCTGTATGCCGAATTTCATCCAAATCCATGCATCCGTTGCAACGGGAAGAAGCAACAAATATACACACATACACACAAACTTTCGCATTTATAATATTAGTGTGATAGCAATGGCCCCAAGATGCTACCTTGGGGAACTCCTTTACTTAATTGTCGGTATTTTGATCTAGCATTTACTCGTGTTTGGTTTTCAATCCGTTTTGTTTCAGTACATTGTTGTCTGTTGGACAAATAGTTAGCGAACCATTGATGTGCTATTCCTCTTAAAGCTTTTGTAGCGGTATTTCATGATTTACGTGATCAAAAGCTTTTGACATATCAAGAAATTCAGTTATTGTTGGCATCTTGTCATTAATTCCTTCTGTATTTTTTTTGATTAATGAGAAACAAGCTAGTGAAGTCGATTTACCTTCCTGAAAACCGTATTGTTGTTTGTTTATAATGTTTTGCTTGGTAATAAAAGAGGAGGTCTAAGTGTGATGGGCCTATAGTTACCCATATCACTATCATCTCCTTTTTTAAATAAAGGCTTAACTACTGATAATTTGATTTTATGTGAACATTTGTGATGCAAGTACGTAAAATCGTCCTACCTACTCCGACCACTAAACATTACCCTGTTTTAATTAGACCTGAGCATGAATTTCTGTAACCTAAAAAGTTATTAATCAACAATTGACGAAGCACAGTAGTGACGTCTTAGATCGCCATTCCTATACAATTTCTATTGAGAAAATCGTTTTGACAGTTGCTAAATGTTTCTCTGTTGACTAACCAGTCACCTACCTAATTGAACGTTATGTTATTATAGAATAGATTATTTTATTTGCTAATAACATGGTATTTTTTTTCAGGATATACTATGTGATGTGGAATTTATTGCTCAACTTCTACATCAGTCATTGGGAGAAATACAACACTGGGGTGCTATTTTTGCCTTGGGGTTACGACTTTAGCATGTGGGTAAGTTGTCTTTGGTATTTTTTAAGTTTTTAATGAGGTTTATATGTAAATTACTTACCCTTGTAGTTTAAACAAAAATATAATCTAACAAAATATAAAAATGTCAATAAAAACATTTCTACTCTATTCTATTCTATAACCAGTATAAGCATCTAATAGTTCCGTTTCGTGTTTTGTCTCTTTTACTCTGATTTGAAATTAAGTTTATATGGCGGAAACAAAACACGGAATATCTATACCACGCTTATGCTCTGTTTATTAGTAAGACCCTATGTACAAGGTGTAAAAAGTCCCTTAGCCAATAAAAAAAATGTTTTTTTTTTAGTTTTGATTTAAATGAAAAATATCTAATATAGAAACAGAAATTTGAGTTAGTATTCCTAGATTCTAGATTTCCTAGATTATTATATAAAGAATATGATTTTGGCTGCTATTAAGCCGAGAGTTATATTATTCCATTCATTACGATAATTTTTCTTTCATCACTAACTCATTGTATGTCCGTGGGGACATACATGGCTCGTGACCCAGCAGTGGTGCTGGGTCACGAGCCGTCCCTGAAATACCAACAGCGAGAGCGGGCCTTAAACCACGACGCAGCTCAGTGCGGTGCGGTGGTTGTTAACGACTGCAGCCGGGACCAACGGCTTTACCTGCCTTTCGAAGCACAATACATTATGATTACCCACCCGATGACCCGTCCTTGCGAAAGTCGCTTAACTTCAGCAATCCCAGACCGAGCGCGTTAACCGCTGCGCCATTGACCTCCTCAAGAAGTTTGTATGGGATACCCAAAACATCTCGAGCTCGATGGCGCAGTGGTTAACGCGCCCGGTCTGTGAGTGCTGAGGTTAAACAACTTTCGCAAAGGCCGGTCATTGGATGTGCTTCGGAAGGCACGTAAAGCCGTTGGTCCCGGCTGCATTAGCAGTCGTTAACAACCACCAATCCGCACTGGGCCCGCGTGGTGGTTTATGGCCCGTTCTTCCTATCCATCCATAGGGAAGGCTCGTGCCCCAGCAGTGGGGACACAATATGAGCTGATGATGATGATGACCCAAAACAAGAAATGGCTCTTAAAAATATGTATTTCTTCATAAAAGTGACCAAATTTACTTTGAGTTCAAAGCCATTAAAAAGTGTGTAATTTAAAAAGTCTTTTAGGCTTCCACGTTCTGCTTCCTATGGACCGGTATGAAAGGAACAGCCTTCTACAAGCAGTACGCCTTCGGCAGCTATACTCTGGCCAATGTGTTCGAGTTCCTCATATATGGCACTGGAGTGTTCACCAATCTACCCGTCGCTATATACAACATTTACATGTGAGTCTGTGGGACAAAGGTGTAGTGATTGCGTATTTTTTAATGCAGGCTTTTAGTTTTAGTGTAAAACAAGCTGACCCGACTGACGTTGTCCTGTCTAAGTTTTAATAAATATTTGCCACGAACGCCGTCTATTAAGAGTAATCCAAAGTGGCGATTACCATACGAAATTGCCAATTTTTTTTCGATGTCTTAGCTTTTTTTTGAGATTTCCCTTGTTTTGTTTTCTTTTAAACCATCCTTGTATTAGAGCAAACAAAACAAAATCAAAATTATTGAAATCGTTCAAGCCGTTTTTAAGTTTTAGCGAGACAAACAAACAGCAATCGATTTTTATTTATTTAGATAATGATGTAAATATAATGCATTGTTGAAATCTGATGTGATTATATAACAACACAGACATATTTTTGTCAATGTAATTGTCTGTCAGTAATCGCAACACATTACAGTGTAGTACTCAAAGAGCTGTTCATCTTAACCGATTGATAAGTTTTTTTATATAAAAGCACTTGAAAAATCTTTAAGGAGTTGTATTGGTAGCACAGTTGGAAAAGCTGCCGTCTGGATTACTTAATATAGTGTTATACAAGTGCAATTTTAAGTCTACAGCTATATACCCAACATTTACAATAAAAAGTGTCAATAGCACACTACCCCCAACCATGAGTATATCGAACTCACTAACGAAATCACATTACCCCGTACCTTGAGTCTATTTAAAGCTGTAACAAAATCACATTGTCCCCAACTAACGAAATCACATCACCCCTAACCATGAGTCTAACAAACTCACTATTTGCAGGTCGTATAAGTTGCGCACGGGCAAGATGCGGACTCCGCTAGAAGCTTTAAGGCCGTTATGGGCGTTTCTGTCCGTGTTCGCGGTATGCTCCATATGGGTGCATAAGTCGACGCGATTGCCGGATTACGACCTGAGGATCGTGTTCCTGCTCATTGGCACTATCTTCAGTAACGTAGCGGTAAGTACACGAATCAATATCAACTTTAGGGTTCCAAATTATTAAGATATCTGATACAATTTCTTTAATGGAAGTAATAAAACATTAAAACAACGATAATTTCTATTAAAACAACAGAGTTTGAGTAATTAATTATCATCAGTGTTAGTCATATTATTTATAAAATGTTTTTATTTTGTTTATATAATTTTAACGCAAAATTTCTACGAGCAGGATTTTTTCAACAATTGTGTTTTTGTAATTTGTTTCGCAACAAAATTTGCGTTAAAATTATATAAACAAAACAAAAACATTTTATAAATAGCTTGCCTACTTCTTTACTGATCTTTAGTATTTGTAAAAATATTATGATCTGGTGTTAATGACGGTAGTTGTTGACATTAAATGGGTGCTTTTGGCTTTCAAAGTAAAAAGTAAATACTGTTGAATAATTTCGGCTCGCTGGTTAGAATCACGAGAGCTCAATTGGAAGAGCACCTGACCCGGTTTGTCAGAAGGGTGCAGGTTCATATCCTGCTCGTGGAAATTTTTTCAACATTTGTGTTTTCATATTATTTTGTTTATTTTTTTAGATTTCCAGTTTGTTTGGTAATAGGTGTATACAACCGAGTAAAAACAACACTGAAAATATGCAAAGTCATATTTACGTATGTTTATTTCTCCATGTAATATAATAAATATATATATGTAATGTAATAAATGGAGTTTACTATGTAAATTCCATTTATTACATAATTTAAGTTTGACGACCTCCTTGGTCGAGTGGTTTGTACACCGGTTTTCATGGTATCGCCATCTCTGAGGTCCCGGGCTCGATCCCCGGTCAGGTCAATTTAGAAATTATTGTTTTTCTAAATTGTCTCGGGTCTGGGTGTTTTCTATGTATTTAAGTATTTTAAGTATGTTTATCCGTTGTCTAGTAACTATTTAACGAGTTTCATAACGAAGCTTTTCTTGGGCTAGATAATTAGTGTGATTGTAGGAAAGTTTATTATTATTGTTTATTATTATTATTAACCCTGACATGTTTTGACTTCTGTTTTTATGGACCATGAGGTTGACGACCAACGACGAACCAATGACAATCAGTATCAGCTGGTTGGTCACTTTGAAATTTTACTCGATATCTCGGCCATGAGGTGCTTTTCAGGCATGTTCATAATTATCCGGGTTTTTATGCACGGTACCTTATCTGCCTTATTTGGGATTATACAGGTATTACCAAACAACCTGTAAACCTTTTTTTGAGAGAGAGCTTGCAATTGCCCCCCAAACAGCTTTTACAGTGTCACCGTACTTTTTTGGAGGCGCCGGGCGGCGAGAAACTCAAAGGGTGATTGGAACACCGTCAGAAGGTTTCTAGAGGAAATAATGGCATCATGCAAGCGTTTTCTGAGGGGTTCGAATCGGGTCGAGAGTGGAACAAACCGATATCGCCTCAGTGGTTAAGACCACCGGTTTAGACCCTGAGGTCCCGAGTTCGATTCCCAGCGGGGGGTACATGTTTCTGTACTCGGTTTAGTTGATGGAAGGGCTTGTTTGTCCGCTTGGCTACCATACCACCATCTTATCTAAATATGTAGCATTATTGTGTTCTGGCAGCTAGAGATAAGATAGCCAATGCCTCAGTAGTTGAGGATTTCGGGTGAGGTATGTTTCCATCTTCGACCTTATCATCACTTAAGTGGTAACCCGTAAGATATAAAAAACGGGGTTGATCGTGTGGTGGGGGTTATATACTTGCAGTTTTTTAACAAAACTTAAATTTTTATTTTTTTTCTATATTTTTGCAGTGCCGCCTTATAGTTAGCCAGATGAGTGGCCAACGCTGCGAAGCCCTGCCGTGGCTATTGTGGCCGCTGACTGCGGCGGCGGCGACCTCGCTGCTGCGCCCGCGGCTGGAGCCGGCCGCGCTCTACACGCTCGCCGCGCTCGCTGTGGCCGCTCACGTGCACTACGGCGCGTGCGTGGTGAGCGATACTTATTTTTTAGATCGAAATTGTTTGCTAGCAGTGGCCGTTTACATGTCATTCAAATATGCAGTGTGTTTGGTAAGGCCTGTATAATCCCGAATATGGCAGATAGGGCACGGGTCGTAGAACCCCGGAAAATAATAAACATACCAGAAAAGCACCATATGGCCGAGATATTAAGGTTGTTTGTTACTTAGTAAAATTGTAAAGTGACAACCCTAGGTCCAGCTGATACATTCTTGTTCGTCAACCTCGTGGTCTAAACAAAACAGAAGTCAAAACATGTCAGGGTTGAACAAAAATAATGTAATAAAATAAATTTAATTATACATTTGTTACAGGTTCGCCAAATGTGCGCTCACTTCCGGATAAGCTGTTTCCACATAAAGCAGCGCTCAGATTGACTTCTTGACGACAATGCGTGCTAGACGTGACATACGTAAGATAACATTATGTACGCCATACATATCTACACACTCATACAATTAAGGGTTTATTCACATTGAAAGCACGTGCTAGAATATATGAGCGAAGAAAAAATATATGAATAAGTATATTATAGCAAAACGGAAATCGAACATTGAAAGTACAATGGAAACCTATTTTAAGTGTTTTACTATATTATATGTAAACCGATTTTTTTAAGCACTGTTGTTACATACTTATAGGTACATTAATTTTGTTTATATACGTTTTACTAGCTGGTTAAGACAAAAAATTGCTGTACAGATCGATATTTTATGTCTAAATCCAATTTTTTTACATAGTTCTGAAGTATTTTTTATAACAAAATTTTTAACACTTTTTTTAATTTTGGTGCAATATTCACCGTTCATGTTGGTGTGAATAAACCCTGACACATCAAATTCGATACACACCGTAATTGCAATACGAAAATATTTTCATCATATTATGATGGCTAGTACTGTCGTATAGAAAAGTGAGGATAGAAAAGCAACGGCCTTACGTTATAATTAAAATATATAAGTACAAGAAGCAGTTCACTTTTAAGACAATAAAATTTAATTTATTCAAAATAATTAAGAGAAAAAATCTATTACTATCTATGTGTATAACAATCAAATATAAAAAACAATTCATACACTGCTCTGTGACAGTACTTTAGTTTGATACTCAACTAAAATAATTAAAATAAAAAAGTATTAATTTACAATTCTGTAAAGAAAAAGAAACATAACTTAAGCAAGTTGACTCTTAAATTAATATACAAACTTATAATAAAAGTTGATCTCAAGTAAAAACAAGATGGTGGATTGAGTTGTTTGATGACACACTCTTTTATCCTCTTTGTATCAATATGTTTCCTGCATTGCTTTGTAATTGTAATGCAAAGCGGGGTAAGTTAGTTCAGAACTTACAAGATACTTAACGACCCAGTTAATTAGCCTAGTGTGAATTTTATTTACTATCCGTATTCATTCGATTACGTTTACGAAAACGAAAATTAGTATGGCATTTTAGCAGCCAGCGCCTCCTGGCGACAAACGAGATGAGTTAAAAATTTGCCATACAAATTCTCGTTTTCGTCAACGTGATCGAATGTCAAAAATAACTCCCCTCTGACCTTGTCAAAAACTGGATGATTACGGGGTGCATAATTGAATTTGGTATTAGCAATAATACTTGTATGTCTTATTCTAAACTATAATGGCCTTTTTAGTACATAAATATGTTGTTTAACATGTTATGATATATTTAAAGATTGTGCATTAAAACAAGTTGAGTAACTAATGTTGTTGCAGTAGACACGTTTAAAGTGAATATAGCAAGCTATTTCATGTACCGCGGGATACTTAGATATTTCACATTCTGATTATTCTTTCTGTAGCTTATTATGTCTATGGATAATGGTTATTGGTTCTGGTGTATTATGTAAGTCACTGGGGCACGGTAAGGCTGTGGTTGCATTCTGGTATGACGTTCAGTCATACTAATAACAATAGAGTTTATTTTGACGTGGTTTTCGTTGACGTATGTTAACAGGGACACACGTTGGCACATAAGACTACCACAGACTGACAAATTTTCTCAATAGACTTTGAACTTTATGACTATGGTATAGCGTTACAAGTTATTGAATAAATTTTTGTCAGTTTTCTATAGTTTGATTTGCAGCCGTTAAAAATAGTGACAAAACCTTGCGTAAGTTACTTGCATAGTATAATCTATAAGAGCTTTATAGTTTCACTGCGTAACTTATGAAAATGAAATCGGTAAATCACTTGAATTTATTTTTGAATATTTTTTTAATTCACCTTTACGTTACTCTCAATTTTTTATGCAAATCTTTATTTAATACTTTTTGTATTATCGCACGCATTGTCCACATTATTTTATAAATTAAGTTACCTAGTACTATATTTAATTGTTTATTATAAATTTAGTTACACTTTTTCCATTAGTATTTAATTTTTATTTACGTTAATTGTAAGTTATGTCACTCAGAAATGTGTAACAAGTACACACTAATTCGTATTATATGTTTTAACAAGTATTTTAATGATTAATAATGTAGCTAACATAGTGATTGATATTAGATATATCACACGAAATGCAGTTTTGTTCATTTGGTTTCAAAGTTGTTTTACATGTTGTTGGATGAAACCTTTTTAAAAGTATAATCCAATCAGATGAAAATGTTACCTGCAATACCAGAAAGACAGAATCACAACACATTTTTAAAATAGTTGTGTAATAATATTGATTGAAAAATCGGCCCTAACCTACTTTTAAGTTTATTTGATTTATAATGATCCCCTTTATCTAACAATAAGATATTCTAGGTGAATTTTTCTTATGAAGAAAATTATTACATAAATGGTTATTCTTTATGAAATTAAGTTCGGCCGTTCTTTATTAATTAAGTTGCGTATGGATGGTGGACGGCGACGTGTTGATGCATCCTATCGAATTTGTTCCATTCCATTCCATAAAATCCTTAAGATTAAACATACGGATATACTTGTCGCTACTAATTGCAAATAAATTATGGAATACACATTGACAATAAATACTTAAATAATTGTTTTGTCTTTTTGGCGGGAAAGTGAAGAGTCGCATGTATGCGGTTATGTTTTATTTTCTAAAAATTTGTGTAGTCGAACGTTAATTTGAAATAATGGTGGATTATTAACCGTTTAAGTGTTCGTGAACGTGCATGAGTGTTGGCAAATAAAACAAAAAAGTGCAACGTCACTTTTCAAATTCTCTCAAGAAGTCCGCGTGAGGTGTTAGTAAAGCCCCACATCTTTACTGATATACTCAAGGGGGTAATATACCCCTATTTTCTCTCTTCTCATTACTATTATCATTCATCATCATCATCATATAATAAGTAAATATATATTATCTATTTGTAATAACTTGTAAGAAAATTACTTTGACGCTGGCTAAATGTGCTAACCGCACGAAGCCATACTAAAGCCGAACTAAAAGAAAAAAAGTATGTTTATTCATACGCAATGTAGAATTTCTTTTTTTGGAAATTGTAGATAAGAAGTATCGACATTTGGCTGTCTATATGTTTGTGTGCGTGCGTGTGTGGATCGACCTTAAATCACTGTTGTATTATTTTAAATGTTTTTTTATTTATTTAAAAAACTTGTAAATATATTTTTATTGAAATAACTTAAGTTGTTGCATAACATAATGTATGCACTCGCAATTATCTACCAGTGTGCCTAGAAAGTATTTATTACTAATCGATTGATGAATAGTTCTCAAAACAATATATGGGGTCGATGCGATGTGTGGAGTACAGACGCCTGCCTACTATCCAAAACTGACAAATTTCTTCAATAAATGTTCAACCATAAGTCATAGACATAAAGTTCAAAGTCTATTCAGGATATTTGACAGTTTGTGGTAGTCTGACGTGCAGGCGTGTGTGCGTAAACGACTGCGCTCCAACTGATTTAAAGCATTATTTGTTCACTAGATGGCGCAAATTCGATAGGTACCATACAATGGGTATTGGTCCTTATGTCCAATCAACATGAGAGATACATCGTTGAATAACTCATTTTGAGTATGCAATGTATATGTAATGTGAAATTATTTTTATTGATATAAGCCTAAATAACATTGTGCAACAGCATATGTTAAGATTATTAATTTCCAGTATTCTTGATGGTATATTATATTTCGCTAAGAGGCAAGAAAACTTTATTTATTATAAAATTAGTTAACCCACCGCTTCTTTAATATATTTAGCTTTACGTTGTATGTATATAAAGAGTGTTTAGTAATACCTGTATTGGTTACCCGAATATGGTTGGGTACCGTGCATAGAACCCCGGAAAATTATGAACATGCCACATGGCCGAGATATTGAGGTTGTTAGTTACAAAGTAAAATTGCAAAGTGACAGCCCTAAGTTCAATTGATACATTGTTTGTGGTCGAATAGAATAGAATTGTGTAATTTTGCATTAAAAGTGGATAGTTGTCAACCTCGTGGTTCAAAAGAAGCAGAGAGTAGGTTTTTATTCATGTCAGGGTTAAACAATAATAATGTAATACAATAAATTTGAGTTTATTTATGGAAAAGTAACTTGAAAATACTTAATATGGTTTTGCATATTATCACGCGGTTGCTTTTACTTGGTTACATGGCTATGTTTCGGGATTATACACCTATTACCATACATTTTGTAAAAGAGTGTACTGGCCAAGGCCCTAACTATATTAGCTTGGGATAATTGTCCAGTAAAAGGCAAGTGGACTGTATATTAAGTGCTGGTGTATTTCGCAAACATACAAATTTGACCCGGCAATTGAGCGACCGCGGTGTGACGTGCGCCCGAGTGGCTGGTGCGTCGTTGAAGTAGTGGGGGGCCGATTCGATATGTCCGCCGTTGCGGTGGAGGCGCGGCGCAGCATTAAGCCCGCGTTTCCCCGCGCGTCTCTTCCGTGGCCGCGGAGCCGGTCTGTGCGGCCTTGTCTTGACCAAGAGTTTTTTTTTCACTGTATTTTATAAGATTTTATAAATATTTAATTTAGCTTCAGTGCAGCAATTAGCACTTGAAAATTAAAAAGTAAAACTTTACTATAGCGTTGTGTTATCAAATTTGTGGTATTTCATCTGCAAAGATGAATCTGCATGGCCATCGGTTGCAACAACCGTTGGATAGATGGCGCCTGTGCTGCTAAAAAAGCACTCTAAAACATAAAAAGCAGTGACAAAATTCAGCGCTTACGTCAGCCTTCCCGGTAGCATAGCGGTCAGTGCAGCCGCCCGGATTGCGGAAGACCCAGGTTCGATTCCTGGCTGGGTCGGGTGGGCGTTTAATTTTTTCACTGTATTTTATAAAATTTTATAAATATTTGACCAAGAGTGTTAATATAAGTTTGGTACTAAGTATAGTACACACGCCTGCAGATCAACCTATCCAAAACTGTCAATTTTCTCCAATACATTGCCAACCATACATTATTAGGCATAAAGTTCAAAGTTTATTGAGGAAATTTGACAGTTTGTGGTAGGTTGATGTGCAGGCGTCTGTACAACTTGTTTGGTCAACGTCAAATTATTCACAACGATTGGCCACTAAAGTCCCGAACATTCCCTCATCACAGTTGGTTGATGGGACCATAAGAAAGAGAGATTAATTAATATCGAAATACGTTAATATTACAGTTTCGATTCGCAGAGGTATAATGACCAAGTCTGCTAAGCAAATGGCTTCGATTCCTCGCTAGGACAACGGATTTAAAAAAATATCAGATTTAAAGAATCCAAACGGACATTTTAGTTTACCCTTTTGAATCCGCGCACACTTGAAAAATCATACCGCATAGAAAATAAGTATAATTTTTAATACTATGCAAATGATTTTATCAGAAATATTTCGGTACCTGCCGTTTTCAATAGAATAAATACCGTCTTGCCAGTATATATTATTATAAAAGCAAATCTCTTAATTTGCTATCTAGTTTTATAAAAATATGTATGACTTTTTTTTGCCTCTTATTTGTTTTTTTTTTATATAGTTTTACTTAGTTCAATTAGATGCATAATTACCCGAAATTATACGAAAGTATTGTTTATAAAATAAATAAAAAACCCTTTTGATAATAGAAGTAACTTATTTTAATCAATTCAAATAATAGTATTAAGAGAAATTATTATACCAAACATGTATTGTTTACTTTTTTATTAGATCGCGCTTTTTTTTTACTAATTGTTATATTGAGATACCATATAGCTATAAGTTAATAAAGTTACTGGAATCTCAGTATATATTGCAAGTTTAATTCAAGACAATATCATTATTTAGCATTAAAAACAGACAAATTATCATTATTAATATCTTTTTTTTTATATGAGAAAAAATAAATAAAGATATTAATAATAATAATTTGTCTGTTCTTACACATTCCTGTATTCCTGGTATTTTTACACGATGCAAGTAACGAGTGAGTAATAAAGACTTAACTGAAACACAACCCCAGCGGTGGGCTTGACCACGCTGCAACCGATGTAGCTAACACTAACAGAATACTCTGTCGCGTGATTGGCTCGTTAACCGTCGCCGTTCTTTGCAATTGGCTGGTTAGCAGTCTCCGTTGCTGGTGATTGGCTCGTTAGGTCGCGCGTGCGCAACTCACTCCATTGGTCGCTTGAGGTAACGTGCAGGGGTTTGTAAAGTGTTTTATTTATTTTGAATTTTCAATGCATCGTATAAGGACACCATCACAGTACATGTTGAAGTTCGCTATAGTTACTATTATACTCTTTTTATATAAGTTATACTCTGCATAGTTATTGGTTTGTCTATTTCAAGCTATACAAGTATTTTTTTTTTAAAACAATATGTTGTAGTGGTGGCACTAGTGTTCAACACGCAGTTTTGTTCATCAAAACATAACATTAAATTTTATTGAAATTTATGGGTGCGCCGACCAAAAAATGCCAAAAACGCAGTCACGGTTAAGTTGATATAATTTTATATACAATCTTATTAAATAAACTAAATTTAAATTTAGTATCAAAGGGAACGTGTTTACAATTAGTCCGATCCATAAATTCATAATACACTATAGTTTTTTTCTACAATACCTATCATTTAAAGTTGGGCGAAAATCATGAAAACAAGTGGCGGCATTTAGTTGATATGTTTATAGTTTATCTAAATTATTGTACCTCTGATTTTGTCTAAACAATCGCCAATGGTCTAAACTACAAATCGTCCGTCACACATTTTCGATTTATCGAGCGGTTTTTTAAAGTATTATATTTCAAATTAACACGTTAAATTCCCCATACAAAATTAATATGGCCGTGCGGCATCAAATAAATATGGACGAAGACATTTCAAATAAAATATATGACACTTGTCACTTACGGACGGCGCACCCTTAACTGAATGACAGCTGTTCACAGCTACAACAGCTCCTAGGAGCAAGTAGTCTGTATTCAATTGTTGACTCAGTTACTGACCTCTATTTTTAATAATTAAATTTATTTAATTAAAAGGAAGAAAGGAATAAAATAATAATTAATTTAAAAAAAGAAAGTGTTGAGAATTGGTGCCACTACCCTACTGAGTTCATACTTTTTTTAATCTTTTGATATGTGATTGTATTTTACTTTAATTTTGACACAGAAGTACATATTTTTTGTAACAAAAGTATCAATTATTGTAATTATAAAATAAATCATACAAATCAAAGTGCCTCTCAATTCGTCAGTGAAGCTTTATTATAATAACAATGTATGTACATTAACGAATACATAGATTTAGAACTGCTACAAATTGTATTGCGTGTGCGTATAGCGGCAAATTGATCGATGCATCTATCTTTATATACTTATCAAAAATGTGATGCCATTTAAGAAAATACACCTTATATATATATATATATATAATGTGATTAAAGTATACTTTGACTGACAATTTAAGATTCAAGCAATAGCGAAGTAAAACGAAGATAAGTTAGTTTCGCTTAGCTCATATCGCAATCGCGTCTTTTCATAGTCATCGTAATTAGTTCTGTAATGAAGCGAGTGGTCGGAGAGTGGAACGGTCGGTATATAAAAGCTAAATGCGAAAATAATATCGAGCAAAAAAAAATTGCCGCCTTTTGAGGTTAAAGAGTTATATCATGCTTTATTTTAATGCTCGCTCTACCCTGATCAAGGTCTAGGGCCGGCGCTGAATATCGCTATAGTCTGATTAAGGATTGACAATTACTTTTTATAGTACTCGTGAATAGGTACAAGTTTATGTACAGAGCTGATTCTGAAATCACAAAAAAGACATCATTTTAGTTAATAGGTAGAGTGGTACATAGTATTGTTATGTATAGAACAGCTGATTTACTTTTAAAGATTTAAGAGTTGGTCCAGTACAAAAAGTTGTCCCTATTTGACAGACTGACAGCGTCGCGATCGCAATCTATTTCGAGACTGCAGGGGACAAGTTGTACCCAGAAACTCCTTAGGGTCTTACAAATGAACAAAGAATCTGCTTCGAATAGTTATTCCGTGGTTTGTCTCTTTTACTTTTAATTTGAAATGACGTTTACATGATAACACCAAACACGGAATAACTGTTTGCGAGCTTATTCTTTGTTAATTTGTAAGGCGCTAAGAGTTTGGGGGGAAGATTTTTGAACCGGTAACTCCTACGCGAGACCACTGGTCACAAAAATCGACCCTCAGAAACCTATTATTGTTATAACAATTTTCCTTACTCGCTTGACTCTTAGCTAGACAAACGGCTTCTACATCAATAAGTGTCATTACACCTTGTCATCGTTTTCACGATAATGCATTATTGTATATCACTGCAAAAAATAAATGTGAATTGTAAAAAATGCAGTTCGTTTTTCATTGTTCTACCTACCCACTTATCTCTATCAGCAGGTACCTAGGGCGAGTTTTATTTGCCTAACGATAACGAAAATGAGAATTAGCAAATTTTTTGCTCTCCTCGTTGGTCACCAGCAAGCGCCGTTTCAATGCTTAAAATAAATAAATACAAATACTCGTATTCGTTAACGTGATCTAATGGCAAATAAAACTCGCCCTAAGTACGTACTCTGCAGGCGCTGCGTCGTAGAAAACACGCAGATATATTTACAAATATCTTTCAAAAGAAAAATCTTGCTACTTCTTTTTTTTATACTTAGCACTGCAAATTACTCCACACCACCTGATGCTAAGTGGAAATGGAGTCCAGACGCTTCGCGTCAACTGGGGCAGCGTGAAAACAACGCAGCATCAGTCAACTTCACTCTGCCGGCCCACAAGGTGCTTCTTGACGCCTCGTTTGAAGGACCCCATATCATAGGAAAGAGGGAAAACGTGTGCTGGTAGACTATTCCATTTTTTGGAGGTGCGACAAAGAAACGAGTCACCAAATTTCTTTGTGCGCGATGTGATATGTGTGACAGTGAAGCGAAGACACCGGAGAGCAGCACGTGTACTCCTATGGAGGAAGGGAGAAGGTGGAATAAGGTCAAAGAGTTCTTCAGAGCACTCGCCGTGATATAAGCGATAAAAGACGCTGAGTGACGCTATATCTCTACGCAATTGCAGGTGTTAGAGAGTAATAGTTACCTCTGCATTGCCGATAATACGTACAGCGCGACGCTGCAATCCATCTAAGGCATCGAGAAGATACTTTGCAGAACCGTCCCAGATGTGCGAGCAATACTCCACGCAAGACCGTACCTGTGTCTTGTACAAACGACACAACTGGTCAGGCGTAAAGAATCGCCGCACTCTGTTCAGGACACCGAGTTTTCGTGAGGCTGTTTTGATCACGGCTGCGATGTAGTCCTTTTGATTCAGATCGCAGCGAATCGTCATACCGAGCATGTTGATATTGTTCTGCAGGCTTAGAGATGTGCCCTGAAGAGTTGGAAGAGGAAGGGATGGTGACTTTTTGGCCGTAAACGCACACACCTGTGTTTTCTTGGCATTGAACTCGACCAGATTATTGGAGCCCCAATTAGATATGAGGTCCAATACCCGATTGAGCTCAATGACAAGATTCACTCGTTTCTCTTCAGTCTCGGCTCGCCCAGCCACAGGGTGACCGTTATACCCACCGTGCACTGTACTATCATCTGCATAGCAATGAATATTTCCAAGTGGAAGCATATCATTGATATGCAGAAGAAACAGCGAGGGGGACAGAACGGAACCCTGAGGGACACCAGCATTCACTGACATGAGCCGTGAAGCACATCTATCAGACAGGACACGGATTCTACGCTCATGCAGGAAGCCAGCGACCCAGTTGCAGAACTGAGCAGGCAGACTTTACAACTAGCCAGGTGGACTTAAATCCAACCAGCACCCAAACCGAGTACAACATGTATCATTGGGAGTAAAGAGGTATTTATGTGCATTTTATATTGTTGTTCTTCACAAAAATATCAGAAATGTATTTCACATCTTTTAATAAAAAATCTAAGAAATTTTAAAACATTTTCTAAGAAAGTATATAGGGTTTAATTTTATAGTTTTAGTATCTGTGAATGTAGTTATGATTACTTATGTAGAAAACCAAACATTTTTCATATATTCTTCTTTGATTTTCTCTCTGTCTTCTACATCAGGGAGATAAGGATGCAGCCCCTTAGCTCTTCTATCTTTAAATACTTTGCCCTGAAAAAGAAGAACAAAATTATTCAGTTTAAGCTTAAACTCATAACTTCTATTTTAAAAAGACAGGTAGGTTTTAGGACAGACGCCAGCACATCAACCTATCAAATTTCTGCAATACATTTTCACCATATTGTTATTGTTAAGGCATAAAATTCAAAGTCTATTGAGTTAATTTGACAGTTTGGCAGCTTGATATGCAGGCGTGTGTACTATCAAAATAATTTTTCCTCGATACAAATCAATTCATTAAGGCTTTTCCACAACTTTCTACATCAAAAAAAAAGTTTTGGTTTGGACTTAGAAATAAGTCGCCTGAATCTGAGAAAACTGAATGTGTAGGGGGCGCTCAGGGAAACTCTTCTAAGATCTCCCACTGAGCAAGTAATCATTAAGATCACCTGAAACAATTTCGTCTGCCGGAGTTTAAATGCGTTTAAATACGTTTGAATATTTTTAATTAACTTTTAAAATTCCTATGAAATGTACTGTGAATGCGTGAAACAAAACGTATTTTAGATAGTTTTTTAATCTAAGATATGTTTTTGAAACTTTTGAAGTATTAAAACGCGTGAAACGAAACGCCAATCCGCCATTTTGAACATAGTTTTGACATTTTTGACAGCGTCAAATTGCCATAGGGAAAATTAATTTATGTGTTTTCAAAATAAATAATTTGTCGGATTGGTCTGTTTGCTACAGAGTGAGTCTGTTCCGTTTTTGGTTTCTAACATAGGCTGTTATTGTAAAATTGTCCATTGTGCTGTCTGTGATGTCCCTAACACTAAATGTTTTGTTTTAGATACCGCCCACATCAAGCTCCTCCAAAACAAACGAAAATTTTTATACTGAACATTCTCCGAACGTAGTGACCAATATAAAACGGTTGTTGGCAAAATACATCTCAAGTAAAGGAGATGTGAAAGCCATATATAAAATTTAAAAAAATAATTTGTCATTGGCAGTAATGGTCGCTAACCTAAAAGTGACTCGGTTGCCATAAACAAAAGTTGAAGTTGAAAATAAATAATTGTAACGCAAAATTATTATTTGGTCAGCATAAGAAATCCTTACTGTTGGTTAGGTTAAGTTAAAAAAAATCCCGAGCGAAGCGCAGCGTAGCGAGGGCTAGTCACGGAAGGAAGGCATAAGACTGCTGTTCAGAATGATTTAATTAAGTTGCAGACTGATTTAGAAATATTTGCTGGCCATAAATTGCTGCCCAACTAGCTGTTTTAGCTACTAACCGATTACATTTTTTTGCTAACAAAAATACAAATACTTTGCTTAGCGTTTAAATAACACCCTAATATATTTTTTTTAATAATACATAAAATTTCTTGAGTTTAGAATGGTAAGGGTCAATTTATACTAGCGCAGAGTCGAAGCGCATCGAAGCGTCCATCCAAAACTTAACATAACAAATTCAACCTTATCTCCACAATGTAATGCACACATTACTTCTGAACACGTGACGAATTCCGAAGAATGAGCTTGAATTTGATAAGTAAAAAAATACACAAATTCACTAACAGGAATCCTTTAATGGGTTAAATCAACTACAACAACAGACTAGAACATATTAGTTAAAATTTAAAATTTTAGACAAAGATAAAGAAATGTCACCTGTGTATTGTAACCCATATGTTGTGTAACCTTTTTGTAATAAACTATTATTATTATTATACTCTTTATTTATTTTCTTTCTTAAAACTAGATTTTTACAATATTTTAATATAAAAACAATAAAACATTATAAAAACCTAATTCTAGAGTACCACCAGCAGCGGGGCAGGGCCCAAGCTACCGGTGGTCAGGGCTGCATAGTGAGGAACCTCATGACAATACGTGCCGTGTCAAGGAGTACTGCTTTCTGAATCTGACCCTTTATCCAACCATCAAGCGAGAGCCTCTTAAGATGTTGGTCGAGGCTCTTTGCTATCAGACTGTTCGCTGAAACGACTATCGGGACAATAATGGTTGAACCATCCTACATGGCGGTCACCTCGTGAGCTAAGTCAAGGTACTTACTGAGCTTGTCCTTCTCCGCTTTCACGAGGTTCTCATCATGAGGTATGGTGATATCAACCAGTATTGCCCGGCGCTGGGATCGGTCAACCACTACGATATCAGGCTTATTGGCGACAATAGTCCTGTCCGTAATGATAGAACCATCCCAGTAGAGCGTTGCATGACCATTTTCGAGTACTGGCGCAGGTGCATATTTATAGTACGGCACCTCCGATTCAACAAGGCCATATCGAAGAGCAAGTTGCTGGTGAATAATTCTGGCTACTTGATTGTGTCTGTGCAAATACTCTCCGTTAGCAAGATGAGAACAACCAGAAATAATATGTCGGAGTGATTCTCCTGGACGGCGGGATTTCCGGTAGTTATTCGTCTTGATAACTTCATCTTCAATGGCACAAACAAAACCTTCGGTTTCCCCAAAGAGGTCACCGAAACGTAGCCAGTTCACCGAGACAGTCAAATCTACATCAAGCCCAGTTAGAGCCCGATAGTAGCGCCCGTGTAGCACCTTGCTCTTCCATATGTCCTTGCGATCGAGAGTGCTTAGCACCACTGGTTTGCGCCAGTTTTCTGTTGCCAAGGAGAGCGGCGGGATGTACAGCCTCATGTACAGATGAGCGCGGGTGTAGCATTCTGGAAGTCGTGAGCATTTGACGGACTCTTCTATCCAAGGCGTCCAATTCGGTCTGAGTCCATCTTAGTATGCCAAAGGAGTATGTGAGCAGAACCCAGCCACTAAAGGCACGCGTCTTATTGCCACCCGATAAAATACTGTTAAGTACTTTTCTCAGGCGGCAAAAGAATCGCCCCCGTAATTACTGTTTTATGTCCCCGTCATCAACATCCAAAGACTGTGACATACCAAGATATTTATATGTTACAACTTCAGAGAGAGATCTGAAGTTTATCAAATCGGAGAGTTGTAAATTCTCTTAAAAGCTCCTTAGTACCATGGGACCCAACCCTACATCCATTCTGAGTCATGTCCAAAATATTGTTTGCAACAACGTGCGAGTTAATTTTTGTTCTCAGAATGGATGTAGGGAGCTTATATAATGTTGGTAAGCATGTGATGGGTCTATATTATAGACCGAAAAATTATAGACTCTATAATTTTTCGGTTCCGTGACACGAACAGTGTCACCAGTAGTCAACATTAGTCATTATTATTATGTCAGACATAATACATAAGTCATAAACCATATATTGTAAAAATAAATGTGAGTAGATTTACATGATGTCTAATGATCTACGATGTGTTTAGCATTTTGTTGTTTCATTTAACTTACCCAAAACTTTTTACAAATGTTGTAGTTGTCAAAATAGTTTTCACATTTGTCATGGTCAAAGTTGTTTTTGTTTAAACACTGGTAGGATTGCTCTTGCTCCTGTAAAAAGAACATCTTATTGATCTTAAACTACCTTAGTACCTAGTAGTCTTAGAGTGAACATTCTTCTTACTCAATCAAAAAATGCAGTATTTAAGTACTTGTTGTTACGCTTAAGCAAAAGTTAGAAATCATTAGAAATATAAATTTTAAAACCAACCTTCAGGCACGGATTCAAACGAGCGGCATCTTTATTAATAAGCTTTGTCATTCTAATATCTTACTATACTTTTAGTCATAAAACATTTGACTCTAGTTTAAGAATAATTTATTTGTTTTAAATTCAAATTGTGTTTTCTAAGTTTTGTGGTTATTCTGTTTTTATTTAGTTTGTTGATTGACAGCTGAATCAGCTCAGCTGATGGCTTTTATGTACTACTTACTTTAGGGTTCAAGCAATGGGATCGAGCTAATATAGCCAAATTTTTAGTAAGAATCATAGTATTAGATGATCAATCATAACTACGCTAATTAACTAGAAAAGTCAGACTAACATATCTTTTGACTGTTTATAATTTAATAAAATAGAAAAGTTGGTTTGTAAAAAAATAATAAACAAATAATTTACATTAATACCTACCATAACGTCTGTGGATCTAAGTTTTAAAGTCTAGCTGAAGTGGAACGTGACTAGTTTGTTCTTGTTGCATTAAGTTTTGGCCAATCGAATTAATTTTACTTGTTTTTAGCTCAATTTTGATTGGTGGTTTATTACTAATGCTTGAAGTATTTGATCAATGAGAAAAATCTTAAGAATTACGACGCGAGTTGAACGTTCTCGTAAGCAAGATCGTCTTTAGATTTTATTTATTTTATATTTTTACCATGCTGTGAAGTGCCTAAATATTATAAATATAATACTATAGTATTAGTGTTCATATAATAAATGCTTTCGCGATGTCGAAGAACAAGATAGCGGCTCGAGTTGATAGCATAAGTGTAGAAGTTAAAACTAAGGTGAGTGAATAAATTTCTGCTTTTCTCACATATTCAATTGAAGACACGCAAGCCTGTTAACCTGATTTTTGTTGGATTCCACATTTATAATTAGCTAAATTTATAACGACACAAAAGTAGGCAAACATAAGGTAAAATAATATACTAAAAACTACAAGTTATGACTACAAGTTATGACTAATTCAATTCTATGACTGAAATAATAAAATTCTAGCACTATTCAAGCAATAAGTCAGATATTTAACATTTACAACGGTTCCAACAATTAACTCTACAATTAACTTGTGTCATTGTCTGAGAACCAACTTGTATGGCCATTGTGATGCCAAAAATTGAATGCTGCTTGTGATAATATCAAAATACACAAAATGAACTTAAAAACTATGTACACATAGCGCCATGTACACAACTTTCTGATATCTATCATATTAAATAAATATACATCAGTATATCTAATATGACCATACAAACTTTACACAAAACTAACCCTTTATTATAGCTTTTCTCTAATCAAATATTATAATATAGTGTTGTCTTTTATTTATTGACCAAACTTCTTAACTTATAAAATGTTTTTACACCTATAGTAGGGTTATATACAATAAATAAGCTAACAAGTTCAATATTTTGCACACCCTTAACCAAATAGCCTTAAGAACAGACATTTTTTCTTGTTCTTTGAATTTACAAGAGTTGCATTATTTATAATATGTTATTGTACTTAGTACCTACCTAGTGCTTTTCTATCGTATTGGTGTTACACTGTAAAGATAGATTTAAGCTAAGATGAATAAATAAATAAATAAATTTTATTTAGGTTTTTATTTGTAACAATGTCATAATATTATGCAGTTGTTGCACCTTATACATTGAATGAATAAACTTTTATGATAAGTATTTGAATGACTGATGCAGATAATATCCTTTTGACCTTCTTTGTCTGGCCTTGGGACCATACTGTACAAGCTTGCAGCTGACAGGGCTCATTAGAGACAGTGGGAGGAAACCTATACCAAATTGTTTTTTTTTTAAAGAACTGCCATTCGGATTTGAAAAGTTATTTTAACATTTGATAGCCCACTTTATCATCATGCTATCATGCATAAAAGAAAAGTCAGGAAAAGTGCTAAGCGAATACGAAGTAGGTACCAGCGCATTTAGAACCACGATAGCTCAATTGGGAGATCACCTGACCCGGTATGTCAGAAGGGTGCAGGTTCAAATCCTGCTTGTGGAAATTTTTTTAACATTTGTGTTTTTGTAAATTGTTTCGCAACAAAATTTGCATTAAAGTTATATAAACAAAACAAAATCTTTTATAAATAGCTTGCCTACTTCTTAACGGACCTTTAGTATTTGTAAAAATATTATAATCGGGTGTTAATGACGGTAGTTGTTGACATTGAATGGGTGCCTTTGGCTTTCAAAGTAAAAAAAGTAAATAGTGTTGAATAATTTCGGCGGGCTAATTAGAACCACGATAGCTCAATTGGGAGATCACCTGACCTGGTGTATGGTATGGTATGCTGGTATGGTGTATGTAAGAAGGGTGCAGGTTCATATCCTGCTTATCTGAGACTGGTAGTCTTAACCACTAGACCACAAAGGTGGTTAAGCCTAACATTTTGTCCAACTTTCAGGATACCATTTACTAAACACAAATGTTAATCTTTCAGTTTGATGCCGAGTTCCGTCGCTTCTCCCTAAGTCGCACCGAAAAGTTGAAGTACGAGGACTTCAAGGCGTTGATAGAGAAGTTGCATAGGCTGCACGATGTAGCGTTCCTGATCTCGTACACGGACCCTCGGGATGGTGACCTGCTGCCGATCAACAATGATGATAACTTGGCACGAGCGTTGCTCAACGCTCGCCCTCTGCTCAGGGTCATCATACAGAGGAAAGGTCAGTGTTATTAATAACTACAATTTTAAATGATTTATCCATATCCCTTAGTTACTACACTCCTGAACAGGGCGAATACCGTAAAAAAATTGGTATCAACACTTGTGTCAAACGAAGATACCGGTAAAAAAAGTAACAGTAAGCTTGGTATCGTTACCTGGGTGTCATTTTTACCGGTAAATTAACTAACCCCTCTATGTGGATTAGCTAAAGCAATTATAACGAAAAAAGGAGCGATACTGTTCTAGATGCACCTGCATTACCGGTACAGAAATAACCTTACTTACCGGTACTTAGGTATAGTGGGAATTTAGTAACGGTATGAAGCCCTGCTCCTAAAGCTTTCCCTAACCCATTTAGCCAGACCAGGTGTCCCTGTGTTGTAAATGAAACTCTAAAAGTATCATATTAGGGTACATCTATAATAATACTTTAAATGGCATTAACACTCTGTTGGGCTAAGTGGGTTAACTGTAAAGAAACTGAAAAGAAAGAATATTATGTAAAAGGGCAGATTAGACTCTGGCTTCTTCACCTTCAAGGCAGTTGTCACTTAACACATCAGCTTATAGTCTTACAACTGATTAAGTTAATGAATGAATGCTGATACAAATGGAAAAAAAAACAAACAAAAATCTATCTATAGTGGCCATTCTTAGCGTACATATACTTTAATACTACACGATACTATGCTAAGTATAGCATGTTTATAAAGTTACATAGAACTACTATTCACTCTTAAAGACGTTGCCAAACTTATGGCCTCTATCTTTACAGAGGAGGAAGAGTGAAAGATGGGGTTGCACAAAAGATCCTGATGGGTCGAGGTGTTACTACGAGAGGGAAACCTCGGCAGGCCCCACTAAGATAAGATAAGATACATAGAACAGTAGACAAAAAGATGGTGTTAACACTAAAAGTTATCTCTTTCAGAAAACTTTTGGAAGGGCAAGATTGACTGTGAGTGATATCACTGTGAGACATATGTATGTTATTATGATCATAAAATAATGATTGTAGGAGCACACTTCACTGCTTAATGAGCAATATAAAGTGTGATTTATTCTCACATTTCAAACTGTGCATGTGGAATGTACTTTATAAATCTATGTGAGGTCCCTTTGTCATCCGTAAGCTATAGCTACCCGATATAAGTCTCTAAAACAATGTAACATTCTTACTAAACAACATTTCACAGTCATGTCTGAGCGTCACAACGTGATACATTTAATGCCCACTGAATGCAAAGCTCCCGGCAAAAACTTTTACCCAATCCGATCCGAACCCCTCATAGCATCTAGTAGAGAAAGGCAACACACTTGCGTCTAGAAACCGTCTGTTTCAATCGCACGGCTTGAGAAACCCTTTACGTTTCTCGCCGCCTCCAACAAAGTCTGGTGACGCTGAAAAGGCCGCCTGAGGCCGTCATCATCATCTCAGCCAAAAGACGTCCACTGCTGGACAAAGATCCTCGGGGGAGCCCAAGGATCTCCGCAACGACTGGTTTTGTGATGCCCGCATTCAACGGCTTCCCATTTTCTAGTTTTCTGAGGCTATCAGAAAACTCAAAAAAAAACTGTTCAAATCAAATCCACCCAGATGAACCCACGTCCATAAGTTACCTTTTTTTGTTGACCGTGTGAATTCTTACTGGGATACAAGCCCCAAATTTCTGTAGTGGTATTTTCCGTCCCTCTCCCTTGTCTGGAGCCTAAGAAAATAACATCCAGGGTGCAAAAGGGAGGGACTTACCTACTAAACACATGGTGATTCAAAAACGTACAGAGGGCCTAGTGTCAGTGTCATTCGCCATTCGATCACGTTAACGAAAACGAGAATTTTTATGACAAAACTTTAACTCTTCTCATATGTCGCCAGGAGGCGCTGCTTTAATGCCATACTAATTTTCGTTTTCGTAAACGGAATCGAATGAATACGGATAGTAAACGAAACTAGGCACCCAGAAACGCTCTTGAGCTACCTACTTATAATTATGTCACAAGTATCCATTAATCTCAATAATAACGAGTGCAAACATCAACCTTATCCCATTGACATACTGTACAATACAAGTTGATTGCACCTGAGCCTGTCACATTCTATGATAATTAGCTACTTCCTCGAGTTGCCCGACTATTGTATTGTTAACCATATCAATGGTTCATTGAATTGATACACAGTTTGCCTGTATGGAGTCTGTTTGCATCATTGTGATGCTATTAGAGTAATACAGATTTTAAAAATCATTATTATTTTGAATTTTGCATTCGCAATGCAATATATATATATATATATGCTATAATAATGCTATATATTGTTGTCCAAAGCTCGTGGGTTCGATTCCCACTCGAGCTTCCTGACGCTGGTTAATTTTTTCTAGTAAAGTATTATCTTTGAAAAACATGTATAAAAACCCTTTATTTACTTGTAATTAGTAAGCAACAAATTAGCCTAATACTGTCCCACTGCTGGTCAAAGCCCGCCACCATCGTAATCAAATCGAAGACATACTTTGCCCGACTTGGGAATTAAGGCCAGGACCTCCGGTTTTTGAAACTTAAGCTCTTACAGGTGAAACTACGGCAAAACTATTGTAATAGAATTGTTAATGGTTTCATATTTCACATTTTGTTTTGGAGACAGTGCTGATTGCTTGCAATCTTTATCTTAATAATCTTTATCTTTAATAGGTAGGCTGGCAAGTACAAATAATTCAGGTGAATGCATAGACTAGTTTATAGCTGTTTTCTATAGCTGGGCCGTATATAGGCGCACGGTGATGGTATGGTTGGGTTCGATTCCCAGCGGAAGCAGTTTTGGTTAGTATTTGGGTTTGGGCAATAAAAAGCATTTCAATAACATAACAAACCATTATTTTCAAACAAAATACTGTTTTCATATGAAAAGTTGAATAAAGATTTCGTTACAATGTCATTTGCATCATTGATAGTCTCTATTTTGAGAGTGTTAAGTGTCATAATCCTAAAATATCGGCGTGGCCACCTGACCGTGTACAGTCGGCCTGATAAAGAGCGGAGCGGTCTCGCGTGACGCTGGTTATCTGCCTCTAATTACTGTTAGTGAATTACCTACATAAATGGACTTGATTTCTATACGGTATCATTATCTAGACACTTCATTTTTATTTAACTCTTTTTTTTAAATTTGTATAGGATAAGCACTTAGCCTTCATCTTACCTGATGTTAAGTGTTGATGAGGCCGAAGGTGGAAGCGCACTTCACTCGGACCCGACCCTGATAAACTGGCAATCTTATTTCTAAGTGTCGGAACACAACAATGCATTGATGTTACGGTGACATTATGTAAATATGATGGTTGTAACTAGCCAGGCGGACTTAAAACAAGCCCTACCACTTACTAAACCGAGTAGAAACATGTTCGCTTCGCTGTGAATCGAAGCCGAAACCTCTCCAGTCTGAGAACGGTGCGGCGGTCTCAGACTCGAGAACGGCTTAACCGATTTGGCTGGTTTCTTTTTTTTGTGTTTGATAAAGTCTGAGGAAGGTTCTTATGGAGAGAAAAACACGTAAAAAAATACGAGGAAAATAGAAAAACAACAATTTTCTTTTCCCATACAAACCACTCTCTACCGGACCGATTTAAAAAATTCTTTCACCATTGGAATGCTACATTAGCGCTGAGCAACATAGGCTATATTAAAAAAAAACACCCGTGCGAAGCAGGGATGGGCCGCTAGTGATATATAAAAATTTAACCAATTTAAGTCGAAACATTAAAAAAAAACCATTCCCGCTTCATTATTTCGTTAATTTGTTTTTGCATACAAAAACAAAAGGTTTTTACTTTTGACCTCTTATTTCCCGTTGAAGGACATTGTACGAATCCAGGATAAAAAAAATTACGAATCGTGAATGTTTACCAATTGTATTGAACTTACCGGGCAAGCATGTTCTCATATATAACACTGCGTACATTCCATGACAGTGACACGGGATTATACAAATAGAATAGAATATATCGGTATCACAGTAAAGTTAGGGCCAAGTCATAGGTGACGAGTCTTTGGTGACGATTCTTTGACGACCTCTGTAGCCAAGTGGCTTACACGCTAGACTTTGGGCGGCGCTAACTCTGAGGTCCCGGGTACGATTCCCGGTCGGGTCAATGTCGAAAACAAACTTTTCAATATTGAGTTGGGTCTAGGTGGTTGTTGTACCGTCGTTGTTTCTGATTTCCATGAAACGAGTGCTTTAGCTACTTACTTTGGAATCAGATCTTGGAATCCATCCATAGGGAAACAGTGGGGACATAAAATTAGGTGATGATGATTAGGTGATACTCCTATTTGCCGCTATATCGCTTCCGCCGATGACATAAAAGTGCATCACGTGTTTTGAACCTGTCACGCATCACCACGCGGCATGCGCTGCGCCCGCGCCGCGCCGGCCGTTCCGATACGTCGCGTTCACTGCCATTTAATTTTAATATAACAGAAGTCGCGGGAAGCCGCTGGATGCGAGCAGCACAAAACCGGTCGTTGTGGAGATCCTTGGGGGAGGCCTTTGTCCAGCAGTGGACGTCTTTTGGGCTGAGATGATGATGATGATACCTGTATAATCTCGAATATAACAGAAAGAGTACCGTGTATAGAACCCCGGATAATGTTGAAGAAACCTGATATAATCACCATTTTGGCCGAGATTTTGAGGTTCTTTGTTACTAAGTAAAATTGCAAAGTAGTAGGTCTTGGTCGTCAACCTCATGATTAAAAAAAAACAAAAGTCAATACATAAATAATGTTATAAAATAGATAAAAGTTTTTGTATGGAAAAATAAATCGACGTAAATATGATTTTGCACATTACCACGGTGTCCTTTGTGCTTAGTTACATGGCTATGTTTCCGGATTACACACCTATTCCAAACATCCTGTATGTACAAATAAAAAATATGGAGAAACGCGATTTTTGGAAAGAGTTTGTTGTTAACAGCCCATGGCCTTTCCAACGTAACCTTTTATCTTAACATTTTCAGAGGGTTTAAGAGGTGATGGCATCACGCAATCGTATCCCTGTCCCCTACCAGGGGGGTGTCACTTCGCAGTTTAAGTACCTTCCGCCGGCGCGCATCCCGAGAAGCGTATGGCAGTAGGGTGCCGCTCGGCTCCACGTTGCACGTAAAACGAACGATCATTTCTGTGATTTTTGTGCACCGATCAATGACTACTAAACGATCTTATAATCCGTATAACAGATACTGTTGTGTTTACGAGTGTAAAAATAAAAGAAAAAACAATGAATCGAAATTAACATTTTTTATCAACATATCCACGAGTGGGGCCCCTGCGCTCCTGACGTCAAATCGTTATCGAGTCAGCGTTGCCTTACGGAATATGAACGCTCGCACAATAAGTTTAAATTTCGCGTGAAAGTCGTAAGTGTACGCAATTTTTTATACCTAAACTTGACTTGTTAGATAGTGAGGTCTTCTGTACGGTATTACTATTATTTATTCTGTGCCCACTAGATTCTCCGAGTCGTTAGGAACGGCTCAACGACAATTAACAATTTATCGCTACTAAAACACTTATTCGTATTACGGAACGTAGAACTGCGATAGCGCCGCAAGCGAGCGATTGACGAACTAAAAGTGAATGACGGCGAAAATAAACCGCCCGGTTGTAGCGACCGCAACTAGTAGCAGTCGCTTTGCTATTGCACAATTAGCAACTGGGAGCCTACCGCCTAACTCTATTGCTATCGCTCTCGCTATCGCGCTCTATAGTTTATGGCGTCATCTTGTAATTTCGAAAGCTATATAAAAGCAATATCGAAAGCTATAGGCTATAGCTTTCGATATTGCTTTCTTAATGCTTTCATATCGCTTTCGAAATGACAAGATGACGCCATAAACTATAGAGCGCGATTGCGAGAGCGATGGCGATAGAGTTAGGCGGTCGGGGGGCCCTGGTTGGTAATAAGGTAATAAGCCTGCCGGTTGCGGCATCTATATACATGTTTCGGTGAGGTACCGTAGCTAAAGCCGGTGTGTATGCTCATTTAAAAAAGAAAAGATTTATTGCCTTGACTTACATTTTTATTATGTTTGTGTCAACGAAAGAGTAGCAGTAAACTTACTTAATTTTTATTGTATTAAAAAAAATAGGTTCACACAACTGCACATCAGATTATCACAAACCTCACCTCAATAGACTGTGAACTTTATCTTTACTATGGCATTCGGTTGAACATTTATTGAAGAAATTTTACAGTTTTGGATAGTCTGATGTGCGTCTGCTCTTACTTATGAATGGTTGAAAACGATTCAGTAGCACTTTCAGGGTCTACGCTTATTATGTAACTGTTGTATTATGTATTATATACCTACACTCATGTACCGCGCTCCACTCTGCATACAATCACGAGCGCTGCGCTGTGGCATTCGGCACACCCACACACTTCACGTGCAGGCGCAGAGACTAGTGCATTCTAAAGGCGGCCATACACGGGCAGCTTGAAGCAGTCAGGATGCGACTGCATACTGAACTACTGTCTTGTATTTGGGGGCTGCATACACGGATCTCCCTATCCATCCATAGGGAAGGCCCCTCGTGTCCCAGCAGTGGGGACATAAAATGACCTGATGATGATACACGGGCTGCTCGAGCGGTTAACTAGTGTTCAAAATACACGGACCGCTTCAGCAGTCATAGGGAAGCTGCCATTTCACCGAGTTGCTGATTGCCCGGAGCAGTCGCGTCTGCTTGAAAGTATGTTTTTAAATAGAAGACTATAAGTTCACTATGCAGTCTCAGCTTGAAGCAAGAAAACAAGAATTAGTGGCAAATATCAAAATTGCAACTTCACCTCGTTTGTCACCAGGAGGCGCTGCTTCACTGCCATACAAAGGACAATGGGCGGCATTGTTGCCTTTTTTAAATGTTTGCACACGAATAAAACATGGTTATAGTGTAGAGGGCATCCATACGAATTGTATTTTATAGCTTAGCTTAGCCCAAAACTGTAACAATTCCAAGATATGAGCGATTTTATACAGGGGTGTGAGTTTCCTTTGGCATTCGATCTCTTTAACGAAATCGAAAATTTGTTTGGCATTGCCTCCTGGCGACATTACGAGAAAAGTTAAAATTTTGCCATACCAATTTTCGTTTTCGTAAACGTAACCGTAACGAATGAATACGAATATTAAACAAAGCTCACCCTCTAGGAAGCTTTTGTATGATTCGAATCCGAAAATCTGAAACTATGAGAACTAGCGAAAATGACTCAATGAGTCACGGGGCTGATTTTGATACAAAATAAAATACATCATTAATTAGATTTATGCATTTTTAGCAACTTTAGGCTAGCCCTCTTTTACGCGAGCCCCCTTTGTTCTGATCACTTGTATATTGCATAATACATTATACATTTATTACCAAACACCCTGTGTAAAGATACATAGCGTAGTAATAATAGGGCTCCTTTGGCTTAAGTAAGAGTAAGACAGAGTAAGCGTAGAGTGTTGATTAATTTCGGCATGTCATTGGGGGGCGGGTTCGAATTCCGCTCGTAAGATTTTTCTACAATCTTTCTTCAAATTGTAATTTTTTCGCAACAAAATTTGCGTAAAATTATCATAATCATCATCATCATCATCAGCTCATAATGTCCCCACTGCTGGGGCACGAGCCTTCCCTATGGACAGATAGGGAGAACGGGCCATAAACCACCACGCGGGCCCAGTGCGGGTTGGCGATTGTTAACGACTGCTAATGCAGTCGGGACCAATGGCTTTACGTGCCTTCCGAAGCACGGAGGAGCTCGAGATAATAAAATTTTGGTTACCCATCCGATGACCAGCCTTTGCGAAAGTTGCTTAACCTCAGCAATCGCAGACCGGGCGTGTTAACCACTGCGCCATCGAGCTCCTCGTAAAATTATATACACTTTGGGACTTCTTGGCTAAAAAATGAAGAGTCTTGTCTGAGCTTTTGGATTAATTTCTAAAATTAGTGTTATGTTGAATATTAATGTGAAATAATGGTGGAATATTAACCGTTAAGTGTTCGTGAACGTGCTGTTGGCAAATAAAACAAAAAAGTGCAACGTCACTTCAAATTCTCTCAAGAAGTCCGTGTGAGGTCTTCCGACATCTTTCCTGAGATACACAAGGGGTTGGGAGGTATATTTCTCACTTCTCATTACTGTTATCATTCATCATCTTCATATATTAACAAAAGATATAGTATTTAAATAACTTGTAAGAAAATTAACTTTGAAACTGGCTAAATAACTAGCTAATAAAATGAAATAAAATATCTTAACTTTCTCTTTGCACAGGTGACAGTTTGGAAGAGCTCAATGGGTACGGGACGATGCGGCGCCGTAATATCATCTCCTCGATACTGAGCGGGACGCCGGCCAAGAACAAGGGGCTGGCCATATCCAACCCTCATGACTTCAGAATGGTGAGAGGAACACATCATATTCAGTTTTGTTTTATATCTTACGGGTAAGCACTTTGCCTTCATGTCTCATGATGTTAAGTGATGATAAGGCCGAAGGTGGAAGCGCACTTCACCCTGATTCGTCAACTACTGCGGCAGTGGTTATCTTATCTCTAGCTGCTGGAACACAACAATGCTACAAAACTTAAACAAGCCCTACCACCAACCAAACCGAGTACACAAACATGTACCCCCCGCTGGGAATCAAACCCGAGACCTCTGGGTCTAAACCAGTGGTCTTAACCACTAGACCACAGAGGCGATAAAATATTATAAATAAGTAAAATATACATAGATTAAATATTTATAAAATTTATAAAAAACTAATCCAATCGCACTTCACTCGGAAACCTCAAATACGGTGGCCGTTCCTTCTTTCCCGGCTGCATCTGCGGTCGTTAACAACCACCGCACCGCACTGGGCCCGCGTGGTGGTTTACAGCCCGTTCTCCCTGTGGTGATTCCATTCATAGGGAAGGCTCGTGCCCCAGCAGTGAGGTCATAAATTGAACTGGTTATAGATGGTATATATAATGTAAATGTTCTTGATTAGGTATCTGCGATCATTGACGTGGACATAGTGCCGGAGACGTGTCGGCGTGTGAAGCTGTTGAAGCATGGCTCGGATCGACCGCTGGGCTTCTTCATCAGGTCAGTCTACCGTGATGGGGAATTGAGAAATAGCAGTTAATTTTTTTTTCTTTTGTTGATGGCTTCGTGCGATTAGCACATTTAGCCAGTGTCAAAGTAATTTTTCTTACAACTAAGTAATACATAAATAAATTATAAATAGATTATTTCTAGTAGTTTGTGATTTACGCTGCAAGTCAGCGGTATTACGTCACTGTGAAGTTACTCTCACAGTCGAAAGAACACTTACAAGTAAGTAAGTATTTAAAAAATCGATAAATCATAATTCCTTCTAAATATTTTTTACTATACCAGTCTCAAGAAGCTCTATTATCTTGTAACTATATAGTAGGTAATATCACTGTGAATGCAAAAAGTCAAATAACAAAAAAGGACTTCAAAGTTTTTTCTTCACGTATTAACCATTTAATAATATACATTCATAATGTATTATCAACCAGGGACGGCACCTCAGTCCGCGTGACGCCGCACGGCGTGGAACGCTCGCCCGGCATCTTCATATCGCGGCTGGTGCCGGGCGGGCTGGCCGAGTCGACCGGCCTGCTCGGCGTCAACGACGAGGTGCTCGAGGTGAACGGCATCGACGTCTCCAACAAGACGCTGGACCAGGTCAGTGAGCCTTTGTCAGCCTTATATTGTTTTTTGCTTTTTATTCTTCTTTCTATTTTTATTTTCTTCCCCTTCATCTTTTTCGTCTTCTTCCACTTTATTGTTCTTCTACATTTTCTTCTTTAATTTTTTACTTTTTTTATTTTAAGTGCTAATTGCTGCACTGAAGCTAAATTAAATATTCATAAAATTTTATAAAATACAGTGAAAAAATTAAACGCCCACCCGACCCAGCCAGGAATCGAACCTGGGTCTTCCGCAATCCGGGCGGCTGCACTGACCGCTATGCTACCGGGAAGGCTGACGTAAGCGCTGAATTTTGTCACTGCTATTTTAATATTTTTAAGTGCTTTTTAAGCGGCAAAAAGTGAAAAATTTACTATAGCGTTGTGTTATCAAATTTGTGGTATTTCATCTGCAAAGATGAATCTGCATGGCCATCGGTTGCAACAACCGTTTGGATAGATGGCGCTAGTGCCGCTTAAAAAGCACTCAAAAATATTAAAATAGCAGTGACAAAATTCAGCGCTTACGTCAGCCTTCCCGGTAGCATAGCGGTCAGTGCAGCCACCCGGATTGCGGAAGACCCAGGTTCGATTCCTGGCTGGGTCGGGTGGGCGTTTAATTTTTTCACTGTATTTTATAAAATTTTATGAATATTTTCTTCTTTAATTTTAATCTTCCTCTTTTACCTTCGTATACTTCCTCTTCTTCCTATGTTTTGATACGTCCCGCTTTTTCATTTTCTTCCAATTCTTAATATTTTTATTATACTTTTCTTCCTATTTTCCTCTTCTTCTTTTTCATTATCTTACACTGTCTTTCCAACTTTTTCCTCTTCATATTTTTTTTCTTCCTCTTCATCGTCATCTTCTACCTCTTCTTTCTCTTTTTGTAATTCTTATATTCTTCTTCTTGCTCTTTTTTATTTTTTTTATTCTTTCCTCTTCATCATCTTCATCTTTTTCTGATTTTACTCTTCTACCCCTTTCTATCTTTCTTTCCTTCTTTTTATTTTTATCTTAATATCCGTTCTCTCTTCTAATTTTTTCCCTTCCTCTTCTATATTTTCATCTTCTTTCACATCCTATATTTTCCTTTTTTTCTTCCTATTCGACAACTTCATTCTCCTATTTTTATCTTCCTCTTCTACATCATCAGCTTCAAATTTTTTCTCCTCATCCTCTTCATCATTTTCCTCTTTTTTTCTTCCTATTTTTACTCTTCCTCATCTTCATTTTAATTATTTTCCCTAATTTCTATTTGTATCTTCCTTTTATTTTCTTCTTCCTCCTGTTCTTTATCTTCCCCTTTTTCTCTTCTTCATATTATACTGCTTTTTTTATTCTTGAGAAAGTTTGCTGTTTGCCGCAGACGACAATTTCAGCGTCACTGAACTTTTTTGGAGGCGGCAAGAAGCCGTGTGAAACGAAGCACCGTTAGAGATCTTCTAGAGGGATTGGCGCCACGCACTAGTGCATGTCCCCGTTCCCTACTAGATTCTTCGAGGAGTTCGGATCACATCGGGAGCGGAACAAACCGAGGGCGCCTTTGAAGGCTAAGACCGCGGTTCGAGTTGACCGATCGGTCGGTCCTTCTGCAGACATGACCGGCCCACTTCCATTTCATGGTGCTGACTCCAGTGACTTTATTTATAGTTCTCTGCCGAATAACTTAGTGTTGGAAGGTGGAGTTGGCTTTAATAAAAACTGTTTCTCCTTCTCCGGCCAGGTGACGGACATGATGGTAGCCAACTCCTCGAACCTGATCGTGACGGTGCGGCCGGCCAACCAGCGAGCGCCCGCGCCAGAACCCCGCGCGCCCCCCAGCGACCCCGATACAGACAGGTAATCATTAGTACTTGTCCCCCACACAGATTTAGAACCAGGGGGGCGATTTAAGACGAGCATAATATTTATTGCATTAAATATTTATAAAATACAGTAAAAAAAGTGAAATGCCTACCCCGCCCCAGCCAGGAATCGAACCTGAGTCTTGCTCAATCCGGGCGGCTGCACTGGCCATTCTTCGGGAAAGCTGACGTAAGCACCGAATTTTTTCACTGCTTTTATTTTGTGTTAGCGGCAGTAGTTGCCATCTACCTAACGATTATTGCAACCGATTAATCAAAGCAGTGAAAAAATTCAGTGCTTTAGTAAGCTTTTAATTTTGTCACTATATTTTATAAATATTTAATTTAGCTTAAGTTCAGCTATTACCACTGAAAAATAAATAATAAAAGCCTTGAGCTTACCTACATTTAATTTAAATATTAATGACTTGGTTGTTAAAAAACTCCTTTTACAGCTTAGCTGAATATTTTGATTCCAAATATAATATAAGTAATTAAGTTATAGACTATTAGTCATTTAGTTTTATATTTCAATAGTATTGTTATGTACCTTCCCATACATTTAATGATTTTGTAATCTCCTATTTTTAAGTTGCATACCCGTTATGGGTATACTGTTGAGCCTAAAAAAAAATTTTTTTTTTTGCATTACCATCTGCATAATTTGTACACAGTATTTAAAAAAAAGTAATTTTATTGCATTATTTGAAATTTGGATACACCAAGTAATGTGCAATTAAGTATTTCCGGTATCAAAAATAAATTACCAGTGGCATTGAATAAGAGAAAATGGCGCTCTTTTCTTTCTTTCTTTTAGTTGATGGCTTCGTGCGATTAGCACATTTAGCCAGTGTCAAAGTAATTTTTCTTACAAGTAATACATAAATATACAATATTTCCTTCCAGTCAGTATGATGATGAATGATAATAAAAATGAGAAGTGAGAAATGATATACCCCCCAACCCCTCGAGTAGCTCAGTAAAGATGATTGGTGGGATTGTGGCTTTACTAATTCCTTGGGCAGACTTCTAGAGAGAATTTGAAAAGTAGTAGTTGCACTGTTTTGTTTCATTTCCCAACACTCATGCACACTTACAAACACTTAACGGTTAATAATCCACCATTATTTTACATTAATATTCGACATAACACAATTTTTTGAAAATAAATCAAAACCGCAGACATGACTCTTCACTTTCCCGCCAAGAAGTCAAAAACTCGTTCTTGATTATTATCACAGCGTTAGAATTAGTTACCGGTTCAAAATTCGCCACCCTGACTTCTTGGCGGGAACATGAAGAGTCGTCGTGAATGCAGTGTTGCTTTATTTATGAAAAAAAAATGCTTTGAAATAAAATGAAAAGTAATTTATTTGCTAATTTCACACAGCAGAGGTATTCGCTTAAGATACCTCCTAAGCGATATACCTATCTCTCTCACTCACTCAAAATATATTTAAAACGAACTTGTACTTCGTGTTGTGCAGTGCACCAGGATTCCGCAACCATTCTTAATTTAAATAGTTACCTATTCCAGAAAACCTTACAGTATTAATCTGAAATAATAATGGTTTTCCCACTTTTCCGTCCCACTGCTGAGCAAAGGTTTCATCCAAACTCTTCACTAAAGTATAATACTGTTAAGACAAGCATAGTTAAAATCAATATTTCAACCGACATTTACTTGAATTGTTGACATTCCAGATTCGATCAAGACGACCAAGATGAAATAGTGGATCTCACAGCAGTCACACTAGAAGATCAGCCCGAACCGTCGGGTTTCCCCCACAGCATCCCGACGAAGGACGACGGGCAAGTATTACATCTCTAGTACATACTCGACAACTACCGGCGCGCGCGCAAGCGAAACCCAACCTTCACCACCAAGTGATTGTCTCCAAAATCGAATGAACATTCCAGTAGTGTTAAACGGTGCATAGATTAAAAAGACAATACAAATAATTACACGAGCTCGAATTGCTACAAAGTGTAAACATTCCACTTTATGCCTTATATCATCAATTAAGTGTCAAAGTAGTGATTATATATTGTAAATATACATTAGATAAAATTTATTCTTATGTAATATTCTTTGTAAGCAAAGTTATTGTTAAGTGAATGCTATCAATTATGTGTTTATGAAATCTATGAATTATATAATGTGCAAATAAATTTTAAAACACCATAATTTAGTTATTGCGTTAATATTTGTTTAGTATAATATTTTACAAAATCACAAATGCTATACTTACTTATTACCAAATTCCATTTAAACTCTAGTTAACATAATTTTTTCACTAATTAAGTTTCTATCTTTATCTATGCTTTCTTATGAATGTTGCCTGTTGACAATTTGTTAACAAATAACAAATATTGTCAGGGTAGAATTTTTTTAATGTATTTGTATGTTAATATAATATTGGGTTAAATATTTATCAAATATAATTTTATATTACCGACAATAATGTTGCTTATATTATATACTGTGAGATATTAGTAGTTAGTATATAGTTGTTTCCATTTTTGTATGAAATTCATCCGTCTCAATATTTTCAAGTTGCTAGTTAAAAATGTTATATTAGTTTTATGAAGTTATGTACTGTGTTCTTAATCATTAAAATACTTAAATGTCCTTGTTGTTGGAACAGTGGAAAATATCATTAATTAAGCCTAAAAGAAGCCATGTGATCATATCTTATTAAACTGCCTAAAAAGTAATATAAAATCAACTTTACCTCATTAATTTTAACGATCATTTTTGACATAAATTAAATATGCTATGAGTGTGTAAAAGTACACCGTAAGTGTATAAGGGGTAGGGTTGATCTTGTGTTATAGGATTTTCAGATGCTTTTGAAGGCTTAAAAGCGCTCAGGTGCTTTTGTGAACTTATTATGCTTATACTTAAAATTAAAGTTGTCGTAAATTATGCTATTGGTAAAACCATGGATAGCAAATATTGATCATGACGGAAAGGTTCAGTAGTAGTTTGCTTGGTCCTAGGTGGCCTTTACAGCGTAATTTTACATTCGTAGGTAGCTAGAAACTTAAAGAGTACCTCGAGCCGTGTGATCGAATATTTTCTGAGGGTTCCCTGCTAAAATCTCTAGATACGTTCTGATCGGAACGAGTATTAAAATAGGGCATGATGTTTCTGTAGCATCTGACCGAGAGAAATGACCAGTGTCAAATCCATCATGGCTATCTTCTTCCATTTAGAAAAGGCAAAGAGATCTAGGCCATACAGCCTAGACTTTTACTTTTATTTCTATTGTGACTCGAGTTGATTTGACATTTTTTTGATAGAGCATTTTAGTAAGACAATTCCTGCTTAAATAAAGGTACCGTACCTGCAATATTTGGTCGATGTTCCAATATAACTAAGTTTGAAAGAGTATGCGATGGTTTAAAGTATACACGCCTGCACATCAACCTACCACAAACTGTCAAATTTCCTCAATAGACTTTGTACTTTATTACTGGGACATATGGTTGAAAATTTATTGAAGAAATTTCACAGTTTTGGATAGGTTGATGTGCAGGCGTCTGTACAATGTTGTACTAACTCTTTAATAGTAAACATAAAAAATACATCGATCCTTAATATACAATTCGTTTCAAAATTTGCTACCCGTCGTTTTATAATGTGTATAAGTCTTTAAATAATGTTAACTACCTAACTGTAATACCTTTAATTATTAGCAAGCAATTGTGAGTCAATTATTGTGTTATAAAGTTACTATTGTTATATTGGCACAAGTATAAAAATGTTTAGGCAAAATTAAAAAAATTATGTACTTTCTAAAGGCCTTATACTTTAAATCTTCTGAATTGAAAGAGCTGAAGCAGCTTTTAACCGGGCACGGAATGTATAATTATTGATTGTCGACCTTATGATAAGGGTATTAAGTTAAGATTACAGTGTCCAATATATCGACAGAGCCTTATAAAGGGTCAAACCCGTACTGGGTTTCATATATAAAAAGTGGGTTTAATTTAAATCTGATAATAAATTGTTGTTGCTGTCTCTTTCTGCCTTTATTAAATTAATGAGACCGCACTTATTTTAAACGCTTTACTAAGCAAAGCGTATTGAGATCTTTCTTTCATATTCGACTTTATGTTAAAGGAATAAACTCAAAATTATTGTGTCCCATAATTTGACAGATATCGGGCTAAATTAGTAAAAAAACTAGACGCAAACATGAAGTTACTCTTTAAGTGGCAAATTTTTATGTCTACAGTCTCATATATAATGTCTTTAACATTGTGGGTTTTTTGCGGTTAAATAGCTTAATACGGTATTGACACAATAATAACGTTTTTACGTGACTTAAGAAACAGTGGTAGGTGTCGAGCGCAAAAACAATGGAGTAAGCATAAGCTAAATGTACTGTCTGCATGGAGACCCTAATTAGGGGGGAAAAAGGAGGGTAGATTGTTTGTCTGCTCATAAACATCCACCCGCAGTAACTTCAGTATATCCGATGCAACTTTGAGCCGAAGGGGGGGGATATTTTTGTAAATCTTTCGAAAACGTTAGTTTTTTGCACCTGTAATTGTCATTTGACACTATTATTCTAATGTAACATTACTCTAATATAAGTGACCGTGATAGTAAAGTTATGTCTATTGCATTTTTTATTTATCAATGCGATTTGTGAACTAAAATAAATCAATTTCGAGCTGTTGATTCAAGCTTCACAGCTCAGATTTTTCTATACTTTTCCAAGAGCGCTAACTTATTTACTCGCATTATCGTATCGTATAGACTGAATTACCTACATCCTACATTCCATTAAACGTTCCTTGAATCTTTCATAAGTGCAACAAGTAATTGAAAACTTGTCAAGAGCCTTGTCTTAAAACAAAGTGGGGCAACAATGTTACACACTATAATAACTCCAACCTCCAATAACACATACGTCCTTGTTTTGCGTATGGATGTAGAAAGGGAAGCAACATAGCTACCGAAGGCAAAACGATTCGGAATATTTTGAGGTTAGGGGTTACGGTCTCCGACTCGATTTTCTAATCGTTTTCGTAGCAGGGCCCATAGGTTTCCCGATTTACTGTTGGAAGAGGTAAATAAGGAAACAAAACTGCATTGTTAAAATTGTAATCACCCACTTGCTATTGTTCCTGGGCGACACCATGATTGTTCCATGCAGTTTGAGGCAACAGCCCCTTATTGTATAAATTGGCCTACATTAACCTTTTGACCGACCTAATCGGTTATAACCGACAAGCGATAGCGTGCCCTATACGCCAATGACGGCTATAATCAACAATACCTATAATTTACAAAAACGCGAAATAAAATACATATTAGGAAATTTTGGAAGCCCTATTCTTGCTGCAAGTTTTTACTCTGAATTGAATGCTCGGCATACAGGGCACGGCGACGCATATACAATGGCTGTCAAAAGTGTTAAACGAGTTAAATACGGAAATAAAACTGTATTGGTAAAACTATTGCTATTGTTTGTTGCTGGGCGACAACATGATTGTTCCATGCAGTTTGAGGCTGCGACCCCTGAAAGTATAAATTGGCCTACATTAAGAACAAGATAAGTATAAGTCAAACTTCTCCAGTTCCAAAACGATTTTAACGATTTATTGTCTATGAAAGACTTTTTGTCTATGCAAACTTCTTTGTTGAAACTACAGTGTGCTTATATATACTGTGTGGCCTAAAACAGTGCCTTGCAGTCTGTTCAGTAATTTTTAAGCGTAACTTTTTAGCAGTTTTTTTGTTTAATTGTGGTTATATATAAATCATGTTCATAGTACACACGCCTGCACATCAACCTACCACAAACTGTCTTTTGATTTTGAACTGTAAGCTGAAGGGTTATGGTTGAAAATGTATTGAAGAAATTTGACAGTTTTAGATAGGTCTGCACGTCAAGGCGTCTGTACTAAACCAATGTATTGTTAGGTTTTAATATCAAAACTACATGTGACGTGTGTGAGTATGCCGGTAACTAGTTTTGTATTTATGTCTTTTATAATGCATCTATATAATATTCTTCTTATAATATTTAAATGTCATACTGGTCGATGTACTGGCGTTTATTTTGCATAACCTTTTCTGAGTCTCTGTGACGTCAGTGTAAAATATTACTTACAGTCAGCGTCAAATGATCTAAGCGTTCAAACCTTTCAACATTTGAGCATTTGACACAAATTAAACTTATTATTACGAAGATTTTAAAGTGTATTTTTACGTAACTGGCATTGATATAAGATTGTCTTTTATTTTTAAAATACTAAAAAAATACTTTAATAAATGAAGTAGAAATACTTTTAACCAACCAACAGTTGTCCATAGACACATTATAAAAGACAGAAGTGTCACACGAGATCTGGCGGCACCGTTATACAATTTTATACATCATTCTGTATATTGATATGTTTACAGGTATATCTAGATCAAATTAATTTTAGTTTTAACGAGCTTAAATTAAATGTAGTTTACTATATTTGTAATATCTATTCTATGTATGTCATCCGACTAACAGTCAAATTTGAGAGATGATAATATGAATCGGCCAACATATCAGATTTATAAAATCGTAACTGTCTCTTAAGTAAATAAAAACTAACTTGAAATGATTCTAAAATAATAAAAAATGAAGTTTACATGACGGGAACGAAACACGGAATATCTATTCCAAGCATACATTATTATTCTGTATATTAAGCTAACCCCTGTATTAATAAGCAAAGTGTAAGAAGGAGGGGTCAGTCCGTGTTTTGTTCCCGTCATGTAAACTTCATTTCATATTAGAGTAAAAGAGACAAAACACGGAGTAACTACTCCAAGCTTACACTTTGTTTATTAATACTGGGGTAAGAGTGTATACTAATTAGTCTAAAATACAATTGTATAATTCCAATCATTAAGTAGAATAAAAATTGTCTGAAATAGTAAATGAGTTGATCATTCACCCTGTATAAACACAGAATGCTGTAAATTTATCTCTTGAATACTGTGTAGTTTCATAATTTGTGGTGTTAATTTGTTGAAGACAGTTATTTTAATATATTATGTACTATGGCGCAAACGATGATAGCGCCGCCCCCAGCGGCGACAACTGGCAGCCATCTTGTAATTTTGCCACCATTTTGTAATAAATTAATATTAAAAATCCAATGCCTTTACAGCGTCACTGGACGTTTTGTGGGCGGCGGTGAGAAACTTAAAGGGTTCCTCAGGCAATGTGATCGAAACACTCTTAGAGGGTTTCAAGGGGGGATGGCACCTCGCGATTCCCTTTCTAGATTCCCCGAGGAGTTCCTGATCGGAAGAATATTCAACACTCATGTCAATTGTAATTCTATCACTAAACCATTAAATAAATATTAAATGTAAGTAAGTAAGTATTATTATGAGATTATTGCAGTATTTATTTATATTTTTAACAATAATTATGGACAACACGATACTGTATTTTTGTAGTGTATGTATGTATTATATTTCGCGTGTACTTAATTTGTTTTGAACGCCGCCGGTGACTTTTATATGTTGCTTTTAAGGCTGAGTATTAGAAAGTCGTATACTTAATTATTACTTTTAGACTTTTCTAAATAATTTAAATTTCGTTTCGTCTACTTAAATAATTTTAAGTTTTTTTTCGCTCATCTATCGTGTTGAAGTTATCTTTAAATTGTATAGAAAACAGCGCCAACTAGTTATGAGTGAGTTTTATAAGTTAATCACTAGATGGCGTTGCTTCGTTTCCATACAAATTGCATTTAACTTTATCTCTATAAAATCGTGTATTCTGAAGGATAGATGCCTTTGGTAGGAAATAATTCATGGCTCAAATGAAACGGTATGGAGAAGCGGAAGAGGAGCCTTGTCCAGCTGTAACCTTACGGCTACGACCATTGGTGTGTTGGGATGCGGCGAGCTGATTTCTAGTTCATTGCGTTCTTTCTATCACTGTTGACTGTGACTGCCTTAGTATAACAGCAAAGAAAAAAGCAACCATTTTCTTGTGTCCGTAATACCAATTTACCAACCGCAACTAGTCGCGTTGCAATTGTACAATTAACAACTGGTTCCTTTTTTCGGCAACATGCCTGCCGCTCGCCGCGTCGCAAGACGTTTGAGGCTGCAGCCTAAGGGTCTGACAAATAAACAAAGAATAATCTTCGTTTAGTTATTCCGTATTTGTCTCTTTTACTCTAATTTGAAATGACGTTTACATGACAGGAACAAAACGCGGAGTAACTATTCGGAGCTTGTTCTTTGTTTATTTGTAAGGCACTAAGGGTGTACATACACGGGTTGCTCGAAAAGTTAACCAGTGATCAAAATACACGGACCGCTTAAGCAGTTGTAGTGGAGCTGCCATTTCACCGAGCTGCTGACCGCCCGGAGCAGTCGCAACTGCTTGAGCGGTTCCATGTATGTTTTTAAATAGAAGACTGTAGTTCACTTTGCAGTCGCAGCTTAATGTAGTCAATCCTGTCTGCTTCAAGCTGCCCGTGTATGGCCGCCCTTAGTGTAGCAAAGGTAAAGTACATTATATTTTTTAAACTTTCAACTTAATAATATTGTTACAACATTATTATAGAGGTAGTGAGCTGTAAACAGAACTCAACCTAGTATTAGCCTGTTTTATAAATGAGTGAAAATATACTTAATTGTTAAAAGTATATACAGTTGCATACAATCGGCTCAAAGCGTAACGGTCCAAAAGATACGATGTAACAGTCAGATTATATATACTATAGTGTAGGAAATAACGTTATATTTACAATAAGCTACTATACACTTGTGTTGTATGTAATAAAATATATTCTTATTTAATTGAAAATTTGTTTTTGTTATTTACAATTTTTCTTCCTGTCTATCTTTTACTTATAAATAAGTATAGTAAGTAAGTAAATAAGTGTAGTATCCAATTAATTTATTTGATTATCTCTTTTGAACTATTCAATTTTTTTTTTACTTTCTTAATTTTAATTTGTAAAGAAAAAATCTGCAAGAAACTACACAGCAGTATCTACATTTTAAAACAAAAATGCCAACCAAGTCATGCAATACACATTTACAAAATGCATATGGGTACATGACATAATTTCATATATGTACTTTTAAATGAATATGAAATAACATGACAAAAGTTAGATAGTATATAAAACAAATGTTTCTATAATGGTCTCGTATGCGTTTCTATACAGTATAGGTACTTACTATTCATCCGAAAGCGATGAAACTTTGGTAAGTTGTTGTCCGCGAAGGTTTCCGAGTTGGTGATACCACCCCCCGAGGAGCTCGAAGGCGAAGTGTTTAACGCGCCCGGTTTGCGATTGCTAAGGTTAACAACATTCGCAAAGGTCGGTCATTTGATGGGTGACCAAAAATGTAATCCAACTCGAGCTTCTCCGTGCTTTGGAAGGCACGTAAAGCCGTTGGTCCCGGCTACATTAGCAGTCGTTAACAACCACCAATCCGCAGTCGGCCCGCGTGGTAGTTGATGGCCCGTTCTCCCTATCTATCCATAGGGAAGGCTTGTGCCCCAGCCGTGAGGACGTAAAATGAGCTGCTGATGAATGGCACCGTAGTGACACCAATGGTCAAAAGCAGTTTTTGTCGCCAAAACATAATATAGCATTTAATTGAAATTTTACTGAATGATAGCTAGGAAGCAGGTCAAAAAATTTGTTGTAGACCCCCTATTTTAACGATTAAAGGAAAATCGTCGATCTCATGTTCCTGTCGAACAATTGGTTACACTACCCCGAGTCTGTTTCACACTTTTCGTTCTAGTTCTCCTTATTCAGATTCGGAGGATGGAAACGTCACCTCGCACAGGCCCTGCCAGAATGCCAGCGCCGTTGCGATGTCACTTCCTCACGCCGTAGCGACATATGCTGAGGTAGGGTCCTGATTGGCTCCTCACACTGTTGTATTCTTTTTATTTGTTACCTATTTGTTAGTTATTTTTTGTCTTGCATTTCATGCCTTTGTGTCGACACACATAGTATGTGAGAGTCAATAAATGTTTTTTCTTTCTTTCATTATTATTTCAGTGCGACAATCTGCCGGATGATTCACGTGATTAACCACCCTGTTGCCTTCACAATACGGGTGGTATTATAATTGCGTGTTTACTCCTTGACCCGCTATGCGTAACAAACGGCCGGCGTCATGAAACTGTCACATCACATCATCTCAAGTCCATGCAGTCTCGTTCGACCAAACTAATTCTGTCAACTCTTGCGCAATACTGTTCATAGTAGAACGTAAGTTAAAATTGAGCTTTAATACGACTGAGTAAGGTTCATTTTGGCAGGTGTGTTTAGTGATGTTCTTAAGCTTACGGATTTAAAAATCGATGATCGGTTGTTCTTATATAAATTTCGATTTACTAGCTATATAGCTTAGTTGTTAGACCACTCATCTAAGACGCAGAGGTCCTGGTTTCGATTCCAGGCGGGAGTACATATTGTGCTTATTTTAGTTGGAAGAAGAGTTTGCTTGTATTAAAACTAGATAGCTATTGTTTCAGCATTTTTGTGTTCCTGTAAAGCTTTACTTTACCGACAAAGGTAAGTAATCCCGCTTCTCAGCGATGCGATGGAATGGAATACTCGGGTAATTTTTTATTTTTTTTTATACTTAGCTCGACAAATGACTCCACTCCACCTGATGTTAAGTGGAAATGGAGTCCAGACGCAAGGACAACTGGTGCAGCGTGAAAACAACGCAGCATCAGTCACCCTCACCCTGCCGGCCCACAAGGTGCCTCTGCACTTCCATTTTGGGCCTTATCGGCACTTACCATTATGTGGCACTGTCTGAGTGGTAGAGCCACGCTGCGTTGCAGCACGAAATGAAGCCCTCGCCCGGCGTAAACCGGTGAAACAATGTTGTGAAACAATGTCGTTGCTGTTGTGTTTCGTCCGGTGAGTGAAAGTACAGGAGGCTAATCTCTCACCCCTACCCCTCCCAATACCTACTCCCTCCTCAAGACAACTCCTTCCTCAAGGCCGGCAATGCATCTGCGATTACTTTGGTTTTGCGGGTGTCCATGGGCGGCGGTGATTACTTTCCATCAGGTGACCCGCCTGCTCGTTTAAACATTAAAAAAAAATGTCGATAATAAGCACATCACTAACAGATGCATTTAATCAATCAATTTCATTTCGCCAATCAAATCCAAAGTGCCCTTGTCGAAGTGCCATCTGTAAGTATACTGAAACAAGCTCTATACTCCTTAAAATAAGGGCTTTAGGATTAATATTGTTTTTTTTCTGATCAGCAACCAACCTGCCCTTATGTGGCATCTATTCAACGAATGTTTAGTATCGATTTTGCTATTAAGAGTGCTTCATCAGTGCTGACATCAATAGTGTGAGTTTTACAGCATTTTAAACAATCTATTTTACTGTAGTCTTTCTATGGGAAAGTGTAAAGATGTTCTTCTAAATTGTCATAATGTTACTTTAATTTAAATAATAAGTATAAATAGGTATATTTAGAATTTTAAATAATGCACCTACAATTAAAATGTTGAAACACTTAGGTATCTGCTTACTTTATTGTTTAGAAAGTTAGCTTTCAAAAAGTCGAAAATAAACAATTAGTTTCAAGAGTTACCTAGTATGTAGACGTATGTATTTTAAGTTATTTTATGAACATCAATTATTAATTGCAAAACTGTATTGCTGCATCCCAGAATAGAATAGAATGGAATACTTAACTGTTTACAATATTGCATTATGAATACGATAAGTACTATACAATCTGTATTGGCATGCGCTTTACAAACTTTAGGGGTAGATTCTCCACTCAAATATACATATTAAAAAAATACTTAAAAAATTCCAAGCTCGAGAGTTTAGAAATGGCAGCCTTTTTTATTTTATTGTCTTCGATTTTTGCAGGTGCTAAAAAAGTTGAAACTAATAGCAAGTAAATAACAATCAGTAAAGTAGCCAAAAGTTCGAACATCAATAGGACAAAAAACAAATATGTCGGTTTTCAACACCGAAAATGAGGAAAAAAACACAAAGTAACCAATTTGCTACGTGGAGTTTGGAATTTTTTAAATATTTTTTTATCATGTATATTTGAGTGTAGAATCCACCACTAAAGTTTGTACAGTGCATGCCAATACAGATTGTATACATAAAAGCTTAAATGCGCAATCCGTCCTGCTGTTTACTGAATTAAATTTATCGTTGACGTCATCACTCCATTGAGTAAAATCCAACGGACGCCATTTGCAAATCTACATGTACGTACCTACGCTTGTTATCCAGCCATTAATCTTTTTATACGTCCAATTTTTACAAAGCTCTGTCAGCTAGTGTTCAACGTTAATGACTTATAGACCACCCACATAAAAAAATCTTACGAAACGCAAAATAAAACGTCTCACTTCTTATTACCTTACCATAAGGCTTAAAATTGTGCCGACATTTCCCTTGGCATTGGCATTACAATCTTTGTCAAGGTGGGCCCCGTCTGAGACTCCAGAAATAAATGTTACATTCTCTCCAGAAACCAAGAGATTGTGCCAAAAGCGCCTGCCCTTTCGCCAGTCGACCAACCAAAAGCGCGCCAGATACTCCCGTGGTACTAAGTGCCAGTGTCAAAAGTGCTAGTGTTCTAAATTTGAAAATTCAAAACATTAAAAACTCCTTAGTCTTACTTTCTTCTTTTTGTGGCAGTGAAATCCAGCGTATACAAAATGGCAGACGAAACATATGAAGTCTTTTCTAGGATAGAAGCAATCACGGAACAAGACGACAGACACTTAGCAGGAGCCACAAAAGAGATTCGGAACGAGCTCACGGTGATTATACCGGAAAATCCGTTTCCAGAGATCGAGGTAGACGCTTACCCTCCCTTAAAGTTTTCATGGTTGATACCAAAGACATTGGCAGCTATGGCTTATCCTAGGAATAAGGAGAATTTGAGGTTCATCGTAAATCAGGGTATCACACATCTGGTAACACTGACGGCCGGGAAGAAGCCTCCAGTCGATGATATTGCGAGATTAAAGTGGACAGAAATACCAATTGAGGAATTTGAAGCACCCACAGTTGAAGACGTGAAAAAGTTTATTGAAATTTGTAAACGAGCGGACAAAAATGGCGAGGTGAGTGTTGAGTAGATTTTATATAAATTTAAGTTGGTAAAGGTGAGCAAAACAGGGGTCTCCACAGAAGATTGGCGTTGTAGTGTTTGTCCACTGCAACAAATGCTGAGTAGAGTCCTTTTAGAACACGCTTTTTAATTATGATTTTTGTAGTTTTGTTTCTTAGAAGTTTATATAGTGTTCTAATAAATATATTTAATTTCATTTCAAATACTCTTTAAACTTAAACTTTCTTACACTCACACCAATTATATAGCCCAAGAGAAGCTTTGTTATGAAGCTCGTTAAATGGTTACTAGACATACTTACATACTGACCCGGTATGTCAGAAGGGTGCAGGTTCAAATCCTGTTCGTGGAAATTTTTTCAACATTGTGTTTTTGTATTGTGTTTCGCAACAAAAAATTGCGTTAAAATTATATAAACAAAACAAAAACATTTTATACTTAAAATACTTAAATACATACTTATTTTACATAGAAAACACCCAGACGCGAGACAATTTAGAAAAACAATAATTTCTAATTTGACCCGACCGGGGATCGAATCCGGGTCCTCAGAGATGGCGACACCATGAAAACCGGTGTACAATCCACTCGACCAAGGAGGTCGTCAAACTCTTTACACTGTTTACACTGTTTAAACTCTTTACACTGTCCCACTGCTGGACAAAGGACTCCATCATTGTAATCAAATCATCGCTACAGTTTATGAGAATTGGCTTAATCACCACGCATGCCAAATGCGTTTTGCGATCACAAACTCGGGATATGCATCGGATAATCCGAAAAACACTTTGCCCGATCTGGTAATTGAACCCAGCACCTTTGTTTATCGGACCGAGCGCTTATACGTGACCTCGCCATTACCTACGTTCCATTCAATTAAGTGCCACAGAAATTCGTGGTAATGACAAATCAAAACGTTAATTAAAACTGTGAAGAAATCAAATCAACAATTTAAATTAGGTAGGTATTGTTACGCGATGTCATTCGGATTTTTAACCCCAGAAGAATAAACAGTTTTGAAAGGAAGGCTTCTTGAGGAGCTCAATCGTGCAGTGGTTAACGCGCCCGGTCTGCGAGTGCTGAGGTTAAGCAACTTTCGCAAAGGCCGGTCATTGGATGGGTGACCAAAAATTTATCATCTCGAGCTCCTCCGTGTTTCGGAAGGCACGTAAAGCCGTTGGTCCCGGCTGCATTAGCAGTTGTTAACAACCACCAATCCGCACTGAGCCCGCGTGGTGGTTAAGGCGCTTTGCAGACGGCGCGGGGCGGGCCGGGCCGGTCAATTTGACCGCGAACGATAGCGCAAAGGGAATCCTACACTACCAACGCACACAGAGGGCTAAAAAGACCGCGCCGCCCGCCCGTCGCCGCCGGTCTGAAAAGCGCCTTATGGCCCGTTCTCCCTATCAATCCATAGGGAAGGCTTGTGCCCCAGCAGTGGGGACATAAAAATGAGCTGATGATGAGCTTCGAAAAGTTATTCCGTGTTTTGTTATTAACTTCAATTTGAAATGAAATTTTCTTGACGGAAAAAAATACGGAATATCTATTTCTATATAAAATTTTACTAGAAAAAATTTATGAAAACATTGAAAAACTGTGTGATTAATTTGTGTTTTGCATTAAATATATTGGCCTTGTCTCCTTCCGTTAGCTCATGATGACGTGAAATTTATAAATATGTTATAATCTTAACCAAGCAAGGTTACGTAAGAAACTGCTACGTAGGAGAATATTTTAGTTTAGTTCTGCCATATTACATTCTGGTACCTAGATTAAAAACCTTTCAAAACAAGAAGCCTACTTGCTTTATATTGGATTGGAACTCTTCGCGATCCAGGCTGAGTACATGTTTAGTATCAAAGTCAAAACAAAACCTATTATTTGTTTATTTGTAAGGTAGTAAGTGTTTTTTAATGTTTTTCAAATCACCCTGTATATTTCATCTTATCGCAACTTTTGGCAAAGTAACAAAAACAAATAGCATGGGTGAATGCACTCGGCGTTCAGAGCACTTCTCAAATGTATTTTTGTAAATAAGACGTATATCATAATATGTAATTTCGTTATACATTCAGACTTGGCTTGCTTTACGCCATTTTTATATTTCTTTTGAGAAAGCAGCCACTTGGCCTTCATCACGAGCTTAAGTGACGATACGGCTAAAGATGGAATATGAAAATCGAGTACAATCATAATATACTCCCCGTTGTGAATCGAACCTCTGATCTGAGACCGGGGCGGTGGTCTTAACCTAAAGATTACTTTATTTGGAATCCAACTTCACATACATTGTTCTGATCCCAGGGTAAGTAGCTAAAGCACTCGTTTCACGGAAATCAGAAACAACGACGGTACCACAACCACGCAGACCCGACACAATATCGAAAAGTTCGTTTTCGACATTGACCCGACCGGGAATCGAACCCGGGACCTCAGAGTTAGCGCCGCCCAAAGTCCGGCGTGCAAGCCACTCGGCTACGGAGGTCGTCAATGCTACTAACATTGATGATATAGCGACATATTTAGATAACTAGTTGTCTCCTGCGACTTTGTTCGCGAAGACTACACTGTCCCACAGGAAACTGTTCCCGGGATATAAAAAGTATCCTATATCCTAGTTCGGGTCATAGTCTGTCTATGTGCAAAGTTTCATCCAAATCCGTTCAGCCATTTTCAGGTGATGCGCGGTCAATTATACAGACAATCAGACAAAAATTCTAAAAACTGTTGGAACGTGTTCTGTTATCGATTCTAAGTATCCCAACTTTTTTCGAACTCTGTCCTGCGCCAAGCGAAATAGGTCTAATAAGCATAACGGTATAACAAGAAGCCTTACCACCAACTAAACCAAGTACCCCCAAGTACGTTGGGAATCGAACCCGGGACCTCTGGGTCTAAGACTAATGGTCTTCATCATCATTAATTAATAACAACTAACTACTATATAAACTAATCGTCTATGTGCAAGAGACGGTGAGTTTAGTTTAGTTATAGTATTTGAAACAAAAGCGTTTGTCAATAGGTGGTTGGCGTACACTGCCGGCAAGGCCGCAGTCGCAGCGGCGTGATGCTGGCGTGCTACCTTGTGCACTTCCATCGCTTCCACCCAGACGAGGCGATGAACGTCGTGCGCATGATCAGGCCAGGTGAGGATCTGATTATCTGAGGAACGGATTTAAAGAAAAAAAGAAAGACATTTATTGGCACACACACGCACACAATTCACAATTAAAAAAACAGAACAAAGCAAAGTGAATACAAAATAAAGAAAACCAGAAAAAAGTAAAAATATAAACAAAAAAAAGGAGTGTGTGAGGCCTACAAGGACCCTGTCTCAGCATAATGCCCCCACGACACACGAAGATATGCCCGAGGAGATAGACGAGACGGCGACGGACAGCATATCGCATATCCAGGGCGTCTGTACGGGCTACTCCACCCGTCCTAGCCTTACTTCGGGGGTGTGGATCACCATCCTCCCCCCACTCCCCGTATAAACTCCTCAAGGTGCAGAGGCATCTGGAAGGGTGAGGTGCCTTAGTAAGAGACGTGTCCAAGGGGACCGTGGCGCGTCGTCAATTACTCCTCATAGTACTTGAAATCCCGCCCAAGCGGTAGACGGGTGCCCCTAGGTTATTAGTGGGTCGGCCATAACATCAGGCTACCCACATTCACCGCGGAGTTGGAGCACCGCGCTATGATTCGAATGTGACTATTCCTGGGCTTAAAAAGTGAGGGGGGAACTCGGTGCTTGCCGTTCGTGATCCCGAGCCATCCCCGTGGCAGAGAAGGGATTGTAGGGTATTGTCACCATCAGTGTTCGACTGAAACCGTGTGAATCGTAATTATTTCCTTTAGGCCCGATTTTTCAATCGTCAGATAAGTTTTATCCAACGAATAATATTGTCATTGTGACATACGAGGGGTATTCAATAAAAAGTAATAATGGCATATAAACTCCTTCACCACTCCACTTAAAGCTATGTTTCTCCTACCGCCCGGTCCGGTTTCGCTCTTATGGCCACATGCGACGATCAGCAATCTCTTTCCAAAACAACACATATAATTATCTTTGTTACAATTTAAAGGTTAAATTCCTATCTTCTTATTTTCAGGATCCCTCGACTTCGAAGAGCAAGAAGAAGCAGTAGGAAAATATTTCATGTACCTCACGGAGGACAATCCCTTGAAGTTTGGCGTCAGCGGTGACATCATGGAGGAGATGATAGAGTCCGCGAGGGAAGCCACCAAGAGGGCCCTGGGCTGAACTGATTTGGCTGTGTTGAGTTTACTAAACTGAGTTTAGTGAACTGGGTTTAGTGAACTGAGTTAGGTGAAATAAGGAGTTTGATGAGTATGATTGCTTTGTACCTGAGATTAAATGGTTATTCATAGTTTTGTACATTTTGTTTGTTTATTTCTGCCTAAAGCTGGGTATGGGTAGGTATATATAGTTATGGATACTCAGCTTTAATAAATAAGTAATCGAGTTAAACCATCCAAAACGAAACTCAACTGCGTAAATATAATAAGTGATATTTTTAATAGTTCTAAGTAGAACAGAAGATACCCCTTCTTGGTATACGCTACGGTCTCAGCAAGAGAGAGGCTTTATTTTTTTTAAGAGAGATTGCTGATTGCCTCTACGGCATTTTCAGCTTCACCGGGCATTTTGGGGGCGGCGAGGAACGTAAAGGGTCCCTCAAGCCGTGTGAAACGAATCGCCTTCGGATGTTATCTAGAGGGAACGGCATCGCGCACTAGTGCGCGTCCCCGTGCCCTACTAGATTCTCCGAAGGGTTCGGATCGGATCGGGGAGCGGAGCAACCCGAGGGCGCCTCTAAAGGCACGGACCTCGGCTCGGGTTGACCGGGCCGTGGAGGAGGAGAGAACCGCCTAGGTTGTCTGTACCTGGTGTAGAGCGAGTGTGAACCGGTTCTTCGTACCCTTGTTCTACGAGTACGGTGTCTTGGGCCTAAACTGGTGTGCATGTTTAGTGTATTCTGTAAATGTTTGCTGTCATTTAGAGAATCGGGCGGGGGAAAGGCTTTATATAAGCACTTACGAGTACTAGTAAGTTTTATTCGCCATTCGAACACGTTTTAACGGCAACGAGAATTTATGGCAAATTTAACTCATCAAAACTCGCACTAGATACTCAGGAGGTGCCGTTTCTTTTCTTCTTCTCTTCTTTTCTTGTTTTCGTTAATTTATTTTGTTTTTTATTTATACAAATCAGGCACCAATGGCCTATAGAAAGATAAATACCTATAGACTACTAGTTATAACAAATATAATCATTAAACATTAGTAACCATTACGCAGGGGGTGGCCTCTGGTGATATTTAGATTAGGATAAGAAGAATATTAAAAAAAAAGTGTTTTTTTTAGTATTTTTTTAAATTTAGTTTGTTTTAATAGAAATATTGTAAAAAATAATAATTACAATCAAAAACTATGTTATGCAATAGTAAAAAAAACTGACAGTCAATACCTAGTTGCGAGTTTTATTGGCCATTCGATGATACTTACCATAGCTAGACCGCCTAACTGAGACCTCGCCTGCGGTACGCGTACCTACCGCTGGTGAGGACTCAGTCAAGCGGTCTAGCTATAGTAGTCATTTTCGTTAAGATGCTCGAACGGTGACTAAAACTCTCACTCAACACTGCAGCTATGACGTCACGTGTGAACTTTACCACTCCTATTCTGGTGCGAGTTCAATTAGCCATTGGCATCATCCCACACCACTAAATGTCACTATTCTATCCGTGCCAATGCATTTGCCAATTTCGTTGGCAACCACCCAACTACGAAGCGTCCGTCTTGAAATTTGTCTATGCGGCTATATCTTGTGTTTACCTACCATGTTTTGGTGACTATTTGATCCGCTAAAGTAGTTAGTGTTACTATTAGGAAACACCTAAATAGAGTGGTGACAGCACTGTGCCTGTGAGATTGATGTGAAGTTCGGTAATCGACAGTATAGTTACCTACTTACATAGGAAGAGGGTATGTACCATGAATACTATGATATAAATAGACGGCCAGATTGCTACGTCTTGATCGAAATGAAATTACTGTCTTTGGTAGGATTTCGTTCGGTCCCGAAGTATTGAATTGCATTTGGGTAAATTTACCTGACTTCTTATGTATTTGTATTGTCTGTAGTTCTATAACTAGCTATTGTAATTTAAAAGAAAAGATTCTTAATTGGGTAATTTTTAGAAGCGCTTAGCCTCATTTTGCCTGGTGGTGGGTGACAGTAAGGCCGAATGCCTAACTACTGAGGAACTGGGTATCTTTCCTCTTACTGTCGGAATAAGACAATGGTTGTGAACATCCAGCATAATATTTACCCCTACTGGAAATTGAACCCGGAACCACTGGCTCTATCTGGTGTTAATAACTATACTTACGGGTTTTTAAAAAGTGATAATGTTTCCTACTCCCTTCTACCTATTCATCCATAAGGAAGGCTCGTGCCCCCCAGCAGTGGGGACTTAAAATGTGCTGGTGATGATGATGATGATGATGAATTTTTCATACAGTAATTTAACTCTACGTTCTCAAAAATATATGGCTTCAATGGCCCAAAGTGAGACATTGTAAGTTTTTTTTGAGATTTATAATTAATATCATTTATATTTTTTTGGACAAATATTTAATAAAACAAATTAACCAATAAAGCAATGGCTTACAAAGTCAGAATAGATACCTTGTGCTACAGAGCCACGCCACGACAGCGTAGTTGGAAGAGAACCTGACCCGCCTGTCAGAGGGTGCGGGTTCTTGTGGAAACACTTTTCCAAATCGTTATTAGTCCACTAGAAAATTAAAATTAGGTAGGTATTTATATCATATACTAGCGGCCCGTCCCTGCGTCGCACGGGTAGACATTTTTGATATAGCCTATGTTACTCAGCGCTAATGTAGCATTCTAATGGTGAAATATTTTTTTTAATCGGTCCAGTAGAGAGTGGTTTGTATAGGAAAAGAAAATTGACGTCTTTTCTCTCCATAAGAACCTTCCTCAGACTGCATCAAACACAACAAAAAAGAAATCAGCCAAATCGGTTCAGCCGTTCTCGTATTTTCACGAGTTCATGACTATGCAACACATTTAGCGATTCATTTTTATTTATATAGATTATGATGAAATAAAACAAATCAACAACCATATTCATACTTTTTAGACTTCTCCATACTGGCAAACATAACCAGCCACCATGAGCAGCCAAAGAATGCGAACCAACGTAAAGCTGGCCAAACTCTTCTACAAATACTTGGACGACCCGAAGGAGCAGAAAACTGAAGAGTTGAAGCCTGAAGAAGAGATATTAGAAGAGAAAGACTATGAGTCCTATCCGCCGTACAACTTCTCTTGGTTCATAGAAAAGAAAATCGCAGCTATGGGATGGCCCCAGACCGTTGCTAACCTGAACTATTTGGCTGATGCGGGGGTGGACCGGCTGATAACCGTTTCTCCGGAGAGACTGCCTCCAATTTTGGAATGCAAGAAGAAATTAAAGTGGTCGGAGATTCGGATAAAGGAGTTCGGGGCGCCGACGCTGAAACAGATCTTGAAGTTTATAGAGATCTGTGAGAGGGCAGAGATACGAGGTGAGGTGAGTTTTGAAAGTTAATATTGTTTTGTATGAACCCCCTTATTCATAAAGACTATTTATGCATTATTTAGTTAATCATTGTTTGGCTCTTTTTCTCAAATTCAAAATGGTTTGTGTGACGTTGATAAAACAATATTTAACTAAATAATGCTTAAATAGTTTTTATGAATAAGAGGGTAAGTAGTATAGAGTAACTCCAAACATTAGAAGCAGGTATAATGAATAACGAAATGAAATGAAACACTTTGAATTGAAAGGTAAACTGTTTTTATGCTGACCTCCTTGTGCGACTACTTATTTGATCTGGGTACTTGTTAGTGCAACACACACGATCTGTATTGCATTTTTTAAATTAGCGATTACGTTACATCTTATCTTATCTTAGTGGGGCCTGCCGATGTTTCCCTCTTACAGTAACACTTCGACCCATCGGGATCTTTTGTGCAACCCCATCCTTTCACTCTTCTTCCTCTGTAAAGATAGATGCCATAAGTTTGGCAACGTCCTTAAGGGCGAAGAGCCTGAAGTCCTCCGGTTTCGGATAGGCCGACCCCAGGAGTTACGTTACATAGTTTGGCCAAAGTTGATTTTTGGTAATGGATTTTAAGTTGTTTTAATCAACTAGGGTTTTCTTTGGAAAGAGTTTTTTGATGGCGGATTTTCAGCGTCACCGTACTTTTTTGGGGGCGGCGAGAAACTTAGAAGGGTGAAAGAAGCCGTGTGACCGAAACACCGTCAGGAGGGTTTCTAAACGGAGTTTATGGCATCAATCAAGCGTGTGCCTTTAGAATAATTACGTATAGAAAGATAGTCTTCATACAAGCGCTCTGTCAATAGTGAAGCACTAAATCGATTCACACTTTCGTGACGATTCGGTTCCTACTTGCTTCTGCTTGGAGCCATATCTGGCTCCAAAAAAAAGGTGCTTCAAAATGGGCGCGCTTTCTATACGTAATTATTCTAAGCGTGTGCCCTTTCCCTATCTAGATTCTCAAGGGCTCATATCGGATCGAGATTAACGAGTGTGTCATCACTTCTTTTTTTAAATATATTTTACGGGTAAGCGCAGTGCCTTGATCTCACCTGATGTTAAGTGATGATTAGGTACTACGTGATTAAAACCTCTAAAAAAAAACTAAAACATCCGATTGCCTTAGCATAAGGCATTGTCTAGCCAGGAATACCACGGCCAGGTCTTCCACGGGGTCACTCCCACTTAAAATTTAACATTTTACTAAAATAAATGTTTTGAATTCGAATTTAGTATTAACAAATCGTGTTATTTGCCGGCAGGTAGTCGGCGTGCACTGCCGGCATGGGCGCGGGCGCACCGGCACGCTGCTGGCCTGCTACCTTGTCTACTTCAAGAACATGGCGCCCGAGCGAGCAGTGCTCACCGTGCGGGTTCAGCGGCCAGGTGAGAAGCTAGGAGTGTACGATAGTGACACTAGTGTACAGCGCCGGCTTTAGGGTAGAGCGAAGGGTAGGGTAGGTCTAGGCCTGATGGCAGGTGCGCCAAAATGCAGAATGCGAAAACTGCGATTCTTTTTTTAATTTTTTTTTACGGGCAATCACAGTGTCATCATCTCGTCTGGTGTTAAGCAATGATAAGGTGATGGTGGAAACGCAACTCGCTCGAGAACCTCAACTACTACACTGGCTATCATATCTCTAGCTGCCGGAACACAGCAATGCAATATTCAGATAAGACGGTAGTAGCTAGCCAGGCGGACAGACAAGTCCTACTTCCAACCAAACCGAGTACACAAACATGTACCCCCATTGGTAATCGAACCTAGACCCAGAGGGGTGCGAGACCGGTGATCTTAACCATTAAACTACAGACGCGGTTAAAGTTCAAGAGAAAAATAAAATTACGTACGCATCAATTGTAGTGATGACTTGATTTCAACGATGGAGGCTTTTGCCCAGCAGTGGGCAGTCATAGGCTATTTACTTACTTCACTAGTGTTTAGGGCCGGCATGGGTAGATCGAGTGGAGCGTTCGGTCTAGGCCTGGTGGCAAAGGGAGCCAAAATGCTAAATGCGAAAACAATTTCAAGCAAAAAATTAAATGTTTTTAGCGCCTCTTGAGATAAATGAGTGATTTCATGCTTTACTTTAATTTCACGCTCGCGTTATTGAGAGCAGCCAGATGGCTTACCATAACCAAAGGTTGCCTGGAAGAGATTGCTTGCAGCGACCGCCTTTGCTCTTACTAGATTTAAGGTTATGGTCTTCATTCAGCGTTCGACGCTTGAAACTCAATCATTGTAATTTTACTGGATGTCAGCTAGGAAGCATATATTATATTTTTACTAGTTGTTGCCCGCGACTTCGTTCGCGAAGACTACAGTAAAAAAAAAAAGTATCCTATATGCTGGTCTGGGTCATGGTCTGTATATGAGGAAAGTTTCATTAAAATCCATTCAGTAGTTTTTACGTGAAAGAGTAACAAACATCCATCCATACTTGCAAACTTTCGCGTTTATAATATTAGTAGGATTAGTATTCGATACGCATTCCTTAAATGGCTTTAAAAATACAACAAATAATATTACTAAACGGTTGGTATTATCGGATAATTATCTAGCTGTCTTGATAATTTCAAACCCTGTCGATAAGTCAAAGTAAATTTTTAGGGTTCCGTACCCAAAGACTCCGCTGTCCGGCCGTCCGTCCGTCTGTACGTCTGTCACCAGGCTGTATCTCATGAACCGTGATAGTTACAGTTAAAATTGTCACAGATGATGTATTTCTGTTGCCGCTATAACAACAAATAAAAATAGAATAAAATAAATATTTAAGGGGGCTCCCATACAACAGACATGATTTTTTTGCCGTTTTTAAAGATAATGGTACGGAACCCTTCGTGCGCGAGTCCGACACGCACTTGGCCGGTTTTTTTTATATTCAAATAAACTTAAAAATAAGTACAGACGCCTGCATATCGAACTATCCAAAGCTGTCAAATCTCTTCTATGAATGTTCAACCGTATGCCATAGTCATAAACTTCAAAGTCTATTGAGAAAATTTGACAGTTTGTGGTAGTCTGATGCGCAGGCACGTGTACTTTTGAATCGTCCATTAACTGTTCATTATGTCCTTTTACGATAGGGCATTTTCCAATATGTTGACGCTGTAAGGGAGAAAAGAAATGCCCTTGCCGAGTTGCGTGCCGGTTCTTCTCAATACAAGGTCTCCGCGCCCAGAGTAGACTTACGAACCGATGTCATAATGACGTTCATAAGAGCTATTTGTAGCCTAAACTGAATAAATAATCTGTAATGTATAGTATTAACGTTCATAATATTTTTTTTAAATTGCAGGCTCTTGCGAAACCTTCGAACAAGAAAAAATCGTGTGCCATTACCACGACTGTGTCCGCGGCACTATACCAAAGCCGGACTACCGCTTGGTCGAAGACAAGCTTTACTTCGATTATTCGATGAAGCACATGTACAGCGACGACGAAGCTTCCGGCGCCGATGACGAAGCAAAAGCCGAAAACAATATGGCCGACGAAAAAAAAACAACATTGGAGAACATAATTGAGGCAAGGAGGTCAGACATCAAAGAGAGGGTAGATACTCTTCAGTTGCACAAGAAAAAGAAAACTAAAGCCATGGTCATAAATCATAGAATTTATTTTTAGAACGTAACAGTATTTTGAATGTAACATAAAAAATATGAAATAAGGTTTCACTCAAGTGTAGGGTTACCAAACGGTCCGAATTTAATCGGATTTGTCCTAATTTGCAGACCGTTCCACTGGGGTTTTGTTTTCGATATTTAAACCGGCAAATTTTGTTACTGCCCGCCTGATGGAAAGCGATTTTTACTACTAAAGCGCTGGACACACAGTAATACGTAAGACGCAGACGGGGCGCGGACAAATGTCTCTTCCGCGTCCCTTTCATACAAAACGTATAGAGAAATAATATAGTACGAATTATGGTATATTTTCATCGGTAATTCAGTTGTCGCGCTTTTTATATATAATTAACTGTGACTGGAACGCACCCGCAACGCAGCATTGGGAATTTCAGTACGAAACGCATTCACGTCGTTTGTTGCTCACGTCACAGCAAGTAAACGTCAACTTCTTGGCAGTGTTGGGCTTAGTTTCCTTAGCCTTTCCCGAAAGGGATAAATTAAAAAACCAACAATAAACGTCAACAACAAATTTGTTGCTGAATGCCTCCAACCGGTGAATTTTTTTTTAATATATTTAAATAAATTGTTTGATTTTAACCCAACTAATTGGCTCAACCAATGCCAATTTCTGAATTTAAACACAAAAATTGATTTAAAAAAAATCGAGAGCATATTGGATCCATTAAATTCAGTCACTAAATAAATATTTTTAAAATAATAAGACTTTGTTAACCAAAGCTAAGACTAATAACAAATACACATGGAAAAATAAATAATTACTTACTAAAAATAAATGTGTACTATTTTTTTTTTTAATTTCCCAATACTATATTTTTTGAAATGTTTTGAAAAAAATACTATTTTACCTTCAAAAAAAGGTGGCAACCCTACGGCACCCAGCGTCACGTCCGTGCCTTGTCTTTTTTATATGTTTTAAATAGTCGCAACGGCACCGGCGCCCTGTCTGCGCCCCGCCCGCGTCTTACTTCTTTTCTGTGTTCCGCGCCTAAGACTTTAAAGACTTGTTGAAAAAATAGGTAATAGTTTATATATTCATTTAATTACATTATATGATACTTATATAAAAAAAGACTTTATCTCCAAAATCCCAACAATCTTTATATACTCATTTATTGATTACTATAATTACACAAATGGTAACCCTACTCAAGTACAATATTTTTGACCGCAGAAATTGTTCACATTAACGTGACGATAACTGTAAACTTAAGTTACATTTGTATAAAAAGTTCAAGAATATTTTAGAACTGAGACAAAGTATTTTATTATCATCATTGGAACACTATTAGCACAAAGCAAGGAGACTACAGTAGGTAAGCTTCATACAAACGCGCTCGAGCAACCCACACATAAACAACCTCTCACGGACACGGAATCTCGCAACAGCTGCGCACGGACTGGTTCGAGATGGTCCGAGATTCCACGTCCGTGAAAGAGTCCATGTGTGAGTTTCTCGAGCGTGGTACGTATTTAGCTTACCTACAGGACTTCCCTATGTTGTACTATTAGCTTGCTAATCTCTGGATATGGCAGCCGAGCAGACCTGGCTGAGTCCAACGTCTCGGGGTTACATTCACAGTGAGAAGCCTCTGGTCCCTTCTCAACTGCACCCGTATGCTCTGGTTAACAGAGTGGGAGACGATCTGGTTGATCTGGGTGATGTCGGTGAAGTTTCTGCTGTTAATCGAACCGAATTGAAGGACCTCATCGCCTTCGCATAGACCCTGCAAATAAAAATAGACAATTTTTTTTACCATTATACCGCCACTTTATAAATGCGTCGCCGTGCTATGCACGCCAAGCATTCAATTCAAAGTAAAAACTTGCAAAACAAATAGGAATTTCAAAATTTCCAAATGTCGAATATTGCCGTTGATACGATTATAGCCGACTGTGGCCTTGGTTAATTTACATTTATAGCGACCCGCCCGCGGCTTTCTTCAAATGAAGACTCGTGTCAAACACACAGGCAACGTCTGGAGACGTGATGATATTACCAACTGAGAAATCATCGCGGGCGTGCTAACAGCTCACCAAAGTGTCATCACAATGATCGTCTGAGTGCTATACAAAAGCAAATGTGACCAACATAGATACACAAGTTTTTATATAATGTAGATTCTATATTGTAGACTAGCTTTTTGTTCGCAGCTTTGCTCACGTGGGCTACATGACTTGTGTTTGTTCGTAATAAAAGCCAAACTTATTAAAGGTAAATATCATAAGGGTATAATTAATAAGGGTTAGACAACTAAACATGTCACGTCATTTCAACATTAAGTTTTTCATTTTGTATCATCATCATTTTACTCATCCATGCGAGCTAGAATTTGTAAAAAGTCTAACACAAAACCGCGTAATAAAGATCACTCTGTATAACTAATTATGGTTCGTTCTGAAACCTCCTGTACAAATTGTCATACCCCTTAAGGGATCGTTTTCCAAAAATCCTGAACTTTTCGTAATTTCTAACCAGAAATTTAAGGAATGACAGATTTCCATACAAACTTTCCGACCCTATTTGAAAAATGTTAAAACACGTCATTCTTAATTTTTGTTATTCTTTTCAAGAATCCAAATACCAATTATCATGTATTTAACTTCAAAACTGACAGAGTTTCATACAAACTTTCACCCCCTATCTGGCCCCCTTGTGATTTCTGTAAAATCCTTTCTTAGTGGCTGGTGTCTGTTAATTGAGTGACATACTACACTCAATTAACATACAGTCCAAATTCAGATAGAATTAGCTTCAGCAGGTCATTATATATATAGGTTTTTTTTATATATGATGCCATGCATGTTGGGCAATGCGTATTATACAACCTGGAAAAACAATAAGCAATAAAATTTGAGCAGCGTACATGTTTGGTGATAACTGTTTCCTTTTCACAAGTAATACGTAGCTGAGGAATTGATATTTTTTAGACAAAAAGGGCGGGCGCGGGCGCGGGCGGCCTGAGAGCGCGGCGCGGGGGAGACGGCGTAGGTACAAGCGTGCCACGTGTCAAAGGTCACTCATCTGGCAATGCGCTTGCGCTTGTCAATCAATAACAAAATAGGGTTATACAAAATGTTAACATTACACATAAGTAAAAAAAATATATGAATATTTTTTTAACCGCATTTAATGGTCATATTTAAGCAGTGAAGTCTTTACAGGGCATATGTACGCACTTTTAAATATTATTGCTCATTTTTTACAGATTGTATAATAATAATGCATATTATAAACTTCCTGGGCTTATTTTCCAGTGGTGTTGGCGTAATAGCCGACTAAAAGTAACTCGTCTAATGTAATTTGATATGCAATAAAGTAATAAATATAAGACAAAGGTTCCAAATTCTAACAACCCATCACTTATGTTATCCATCCTACCTCGGAACCCTACTTTGCTTATGCTAAATGTGGTGTTGGATCACTAAAAGCAAGTATACTCAAAATGGTGATTTCCATACTCGGTCTATCCCTTTTTGGGAGAAGTACGTGAAAGTAGTATGTATGTAAACTTACATCCATATCAGCAGGGGATCCAATCTGAACTCGTCCTATGGATGCAAATGCGGGCTCGTTTTGGTTGTCAGCATCCCCTTCATTGCTCAGTATATTTATCGAGTAACCGTTGGTTAATGGTGTGGAGTTGGAAAGAGGCACCAACTCAGAAGGTCCTTCACCGTTGGGACCAACAAAGTCGGAGTGCATCGCAGCGAGCCCTTGTTCTATCCTCTTCATAATTGCTTTGTGGTCATTTTGTAGACCTGAAATTATATTATTGGTAATTTTGATTTAACTTTAATTTGAATTTATCTAAATAAAAATTTTGGTTGCACATGAAATGAGTTGTAGAAAAAAGTATTTACTAAGAAAATATAATTTTTGGGGCTCCTGTATCATAACTGCGAGAGGGCGCGTCCTTAAACACTATGCAACAACAAGCACTTTAAGATGCTCTCAATAGGTGAACCCATTATTGGCCTAACGATCCCGAAAAATACCTGATCTCCTAGACTTCTTTGTGACCCATGGAATAGCCGATCTACACACTGTTACGGAATCATGCCTAGACGGATCATCGGATCACACACCGGTAATTCTAACATTGAATTCCAATGCAACTTCTCATGAGAGAACGGAGTTTCTGACTAACCATGGAACAGATTGGGAGGGCTTTAAGAATTATCTTGAGGAAAACATTGATCTCATAATCTCTCTGAAAGACCTCAATGAGGTGAAAGAGGCACGCAGATACGTAACCAATCTCATCAAAGTAGCAGCCTGGACTAACACCCCAAAGTCAATTTCAACTTGGAAACGTCCTGCTTGTCCTTCAGAAATAATAAGAAGAACAACTGATCCTGGAGAAGAGACAGCTCAGAAGAAATTGGCACTTATCGCGCTTACCCTTAACCACTTATCGCGCTCAATAAAGCTGCCAAAGAATTAGAGGAAATCATAAAGAACTCCGTGAACGAATCTATTGCAGAAAACATTAGTCGATTATCGCCGACAGGTTGCGGTGAGCATTCACTCTGGAAAGCCGCCAAAAACATAGAAAAGCCCTAACTATCATATTCTCCTTTAAGACTTTCAACAACAACAGCAACTTGGACATGGACAGATATAGAAAAAGCAGAAGCGTTTGCTGACCACTTATACAGATTGACTTTTTAAGTCTTTAATCGCCGTGGTGGTCACCGGTGACCGACAAACAATAAATTTTCTATTGTGTCTGGTTTTGCGGCAGTCAACGTGTTAATCACCGTCCAAACCTTCTGAGATGACTCCCGTGATACAAACGAACAACTTTTACTATTGGACCAACTCCCTAACTCGAAAATAAAATTCAGCTGTTCCATACAAAACATCAATATTCATTCGACCAAAATGTATGGACAGTTGGTCTAATAGTAAGAGTTGTTCATTTGTTTTACGGGAGTCATCTCAGAAGGTTTGGACGGTGATAAAAAAGTCAACCTGTATAGAGTTTTCAAACCCAACGAACAATCATATATATATATATATATATATATATATATACAGTGGTGGACATATAATTAGAAACACTACCAACGGAACTTAACATTATACATATATATATATATAATTAGGTACAGACACCTGCACATGAACCTATCCAAAACTTTCAACTTTCTTTAATTAATGTTCAACCATGTCATATATTAAAGTTTAAAGTCTATTGAGAAAATTTGGAAATTTGTGACAGTCGGATGTTCAGGCGGGCATACAAAACATGTAATATTTTAAGTATGTTGAAAATCTTGGTGCGTCATAGTCTTAGGAGCTTAATGAAGCGGTCTATACATGTAATGAGAGCAGAGAACCTAAGTGAGTCTCTTAAAGGATCTCAGTTAAGACACTCTAAGCAGGAATATAAAGGGACCCCCTTTAACTTAATATGCATAAATAACTTAGGAAAACTTAAGACATCTTGTCTATGTTAAGATTGCGCCTACAGGTTAAAACTGAACCTCGTTAGGCCAACAAATATGGTGTATTAATCTCCATCTCCTCATCTACATGTTGGCCTAACATATTATAAACTAAAGCCATCTTTAGATTACAACCGGTACCAACAGTTTGCCGTGCATTCCAAAATACTAACGAGTTTTTGATTATATTTGGTGGTAGGTCATTTATACATGGACACTTGCTACCCCCACCCTACATCTAAACATATAATAAAGCTCAAGAGGGTCGAAAGTCTGTACATGGAAGATAATCGAAAAAAAGTTGGCTGGGGAAACTTAGAATCGATAACAGAATACGTTCCAACAGTTTTCAGAATTTTTATCTGTTTGTCAGTTTGTTTGACCGCACATCACATAAAAATGGCTGAACGGATTTGGATGAAACTTTGCACATAGACAGGACTAGGTTAAGGGATACTTTTTATCCCGGTAACAAGTCGCGGGCGACAACTAGTTTATTTATAAAACTCTTTTTGTTAGGATGTAAAAACTTAAACTTACATATGATTTGGTGCCGTGCATGACGAACTTTGTACACATCAATATCCCTTCTAGGGTAACCTTCACTGTCTACCAAAGAATCAGTCATGCCTACATGGTCAGTCTCAAGGATGGCTGACTGCTCCCTGATCTGCCTTTCAATTCTATCCTTTTCATCCATCAGCTTCATCACTCTGTCTCTTGCTGGGCCATCCATCTTAAAACCGACCATTATCTGCAAGTCACTTTGTTTGTTTGGTTAATTAGTTAACATGTCTGTTTATCTGTACGGAAAGGATTATTACGCATGGAGAACACGTCTTGATAATATTGCTGTTACGTTAAGTTAAGTTAGTTTAGTATTCTCAGGATGATAACTTTATATTCAACTTCAACTTTTGTTTATGGCAACCGAGTCAAACATTGGTTATTTCAATTCAATTCAATTTACCTATACCCTGACCCTATATCACAGCTTATTAGAGACTACATCCCTATATTTTTTTTTCTTTCTTTTAGTTGATGGCTTCGTGCGATTAGCACATTTAGCCAGTGTCAAAGTAATTTTTCTTACAAGTAATCTTTTCACCTTTATGTTTATAACTTCATTCCTATCCTCTAACATAGGCTGTTATTGTAAAATTGACCATTGTGCTGTCTGTGATGTCCCTAACACTAAATGTTACTTGTTTTGTTTTAGATACCCCCCACATCAAGCCCCTCCAAAACAAACGAAATTTTTTCTACTGAACATTCTCCGAACGTAGTGACCAATATAAAACGGTTGTTGGCAAAATACATCCCAAGTAAAGGAGATGTGAAAGCCATATTTAAAATTAAAAAAAGTAATACATAAATATACAATACTTCCTTCCAGTCAGTATGATGATGAATGATAATAAAAATGAGAAGTGAGAAATGATATACCCCCCAACCTCTCGAGTATCTCAGTAAAGATGTGGGGCTTTACTAATTCCTCGACGGACTTCTTGAGAGAATTTGAAAAGTAAAGTTGCACTGTTTTGTTTCATTTGCCAACACTCCAGTATTTTTGTGTTACGGTGAATAATATTGTTTCAAAATGCGTATATCTGTGATGTCAGCTAGATTATTGCTGTAAAATTAGATAAAAACGCCATCAGATTTTGATGAATTTTTAACATTTTTTAGTACAACATGTTTAGGTAATCAAGTAGTTAATTTGTAGTACAGTCATTTATTTGATATGCAGTAGGTTATTAGTGGAGAAATTTTGTTTGCTTAAATTTCTAAATAGAGGTGCAGTTAAAAATTCCCCGTTTTTTTACATTATTTACATTTTTTTATAGAGGTGTGAAACGAGCGTTATTATTCGATGTTTTAAAATCGATGTTTTTAAATATTTTAATAAAGAAGTTCTATTAAAATGTATTATTGTGATCTGGCATTCGTTAAGATCCGGTCAGTGACAAGTTATATTAAGTTCCTTGCTAGTGGGGTTCGTTTTCGTGCAAAGATGTCCCGGTTACAAAGTAGGTGTCATTTTACTTTATATAGTAAAATTATGTTATTTATATGTAGAAATAATTCTTATATTTCAAGCTACCGATTGAACATAAAAGTTTCTTAGTAAAAACATAAGAAACCTGCGAAAAACGGATTCAAAATTGGTACAACACCATTTTGACTTCCACTTTGTAGCCATATTGTTTTCCAATTTACATGAAAACTATAGTGTTGAGATTTGCATTTTTACTGCATTACATTAGTTACGCATTGACGCTTGATAAATTAGAAAAAAAAGAAGCGTTAACGGCTCTAGTTATAATTTTATGGGTGAAATAAGATCGACTTTTCACTTAGTGGTCCATAATGGACACTGATTTATTATAACGGCGGCGCAGTGCTGTGACGCGTTCTGTCAAAGCAGAGCAGGAGCCAGGCTAAACGGTGGCCGTCCGTCAATAGTGGACTGTATGTAGCGGTTGACTTGTCTTAAGTTCGAGCTGGCTCAGCTGGCTGGGACAAGAATGCCGTGATGCCAAACCGATCCAGAGACTGCTTGAAACTACTAGCAGCAGAAACTTCCAGTACTTTATTTAAAATAAAAACTCTTCAATAAAAGTATTTGGTTTTATTGCTATCAAGCGATTCCAGTATAATGCTTATCGGCATGGATTCTACCGATTCCAGTATCGCGTATGAAACTCACAGACTGGTAGAGATAGGCCCGCAAACATATACCTCTCTCTCTTCTCTCTCTAACCTATTGAATATATCTCTAAAGTTTGACTCCGTGTTTCGACTTTTCTATGATCGGTGGTCCTTACCAAGATTTTTTCTATACAGAAAGTTGTAGAATTTGCAACTTTCTAGTAACTTCCATGGAAAGTTTCGCTATTTTTACAGTTCAAACTTATTTCTAACTATTATTATTAGTTCCATAGCACAACCATGCGTATACGTACGCGAAATATGCATTAAAAGCACACTTTTTACTGGTGTTAGCTTTTAGAACACAATTCAATTTCTTGTAAAATGGCTCTCGCTACGATTTAGCCAGTGTCTAGTTTTGGGGCAACTTATTAGTGTTTTGATTTTGTCCGTAACTTTGCTTAAAACTTTAGAACACATAGGGCATACGTGAACTTGGACAGCTTACGTTTTATTCTATGTGACTTTTCCAATTAAGGTGTGAATCAATAGTGATTCCTAGTATTAATGAATGTACTTAAAGTAATGTACCTACTTTATATCATCAAATTAATTTCGAATATAATCTTTTAGTTAATGAACTGTTCAATTGTTCAATATTTCACTTTTACGATTCTATACTAACTACAACACATCACTTTTTTAATCTCGTTTGATACTTTTCATGCCAGAGTTGCCACATCTATTAAATTTTATTTAACTTTATGGATTATAGCGTGTTATAACGTTGTAACTAGCAGATTGACGATCGTCGCTCTTTACACATCATAGCATACAGGCAACAAAAGTTTAATCTTGTTTTTAGTTTAAACGAGGAAAGATGGTTAATATAAATAGGAAAAAACAAAAGCAATCGTTTGAATCGCAAACTGTCCCATATAACTTGATATTATTAAATACAGTGCGAAACCTTGTTTATTCGATTACCTTATTGTTTAAAATTCACGAATCTTTCCTAATTATCAATATTTCAATCGATTTTTTTCGTATATTTATCATGCCTCCTAATAGGATTGAATTGGATTTTTTGTTTGGTGGCTTCTGGCCTGGAATTATTGTCACGCTAAATAATTTGAAGGGATAAACTATTCAGCCTAAACAATGAATACTAATTATTTTGAATAATTAATAATATAAAAAATTGCTACTATCTTCTTTAAGATAATATTAGTAAAAATAAAATAATAGGAGTCCTTGTGAAAGTAGGTAGGTTGGTTGAGAAATATGAAGATAACAATAAAACGTAGATAACACAAATATCTCATTGGTACAATACGAAGTAAATAAAACAAAACAGATAATTGTTATTTTATATTTTGAAATCAATTATGAGATTTTAAAACTGTAGGTCTTCAGAATCGTTATTCTATACAAAAAATTGCAAGCTTTTAGTAAATCTGTCTCGATTTATATTTAACAAATACAACAATGATTTAAATAAAAAATGACCAGATTAATAGTTTTATATATCTCTAATAATAAGCTTAAAAGTCAGATTTATAATAAAATTAACAAATAAGTGTGAGAGTTGGTTAACATTTTTAAACGAAGGTTACATTTTTTAAGCATTTATTCCATATCAAAACTATTCCTAGCTTTTATTAAGTAAATGTCTTATATGACCAAATGGGCTGCAGTTAATTGAAGACAACTAACGTTAGTTGTGACTTTTTCTGAGCAGATTTTATGTGGTCAACACAAACATATACCCTTCGACTCTGGCGACAGTCATGGGTTAAGTTTATAGTTGACCATCCGAAATAAGTCTATAACCACCAACAAATTATTTATTGTGCAATTATCAACATATTAATAAATCACATACAATTAATGTACATTGCGTATGATAACTATCAATATACCATCCAACAAATAATTGAACACCAAGGATTTAAATAATGAAGAAACATGATTGTGCATTACAAAAGAAAATATTTATAAAATTCTATTATCACTTTAACAGATCGCGAAGCACAACTTTTGACTGAACGATTGCGATGGCGTAATCTGGCGTAATTACGCACATGGTAAAAACAAAAAAAAGCGTTGTTTCGAAATCTCCTACTTCGTAATAGTCCAAATAACAAAATGGTCCCTACAGGAAAAATAATTACAAAAAGATTATAAAATCACACTTTCATCAGGTCTCCGTAGAGAGACGTAATACGTATTTTACATACAAAACATACGCTAACAATTATGGCAACGTTGACAATAAATAAGAGGAATTAATAACATTCACATTGATACATATACTGGTTCCTTGATCCACCCATAGTATTAAACTTAATGGGGAAATACTGACAGCACAAAATAAATAAAAATAAAACCAACGTGCACAAAATTGCACGGTTCATAGAAAAAAATAAGTATACAAGGCAACAAGTGCAGACTTTAAGTTTTACTACTACATCTATGTTTTACTTAATTAAAAAAGCCACATTCGCAAATTCGATTTTTTATTAAGCTTGGCTTGATTCGCGAATTGGTTAATTCATGTTAGTTTTTTTATTATATTATTGTTATTCAAGTTACGCCAGTCGCTTTGATATAAACTTTTAAATATCTAATTACAACAAAGGGTAGGATTGACATAAATTTACATAAAGATTATAATGCAAAGAAAGTAAAGTGTTTAATATTGTAATAAACAAAACATCAAAGCGACTAGCATTACATAGATAACTTATTCCAAAATTCCAAACCCACAGTCAGATAAGATTTTAACGTCTTATTTCTGAGATGGGTTTGCAAAGCTTAATATTATTTCGATTATAGTCGGAATGGTTCGCGTTTCTCTATGGTTCGAGAAGATGATGGTGTGCCACGTCGGGATCCGGGCGTAGTGGGAGTGCCGCTGTCGGACGCGTCTGAGGGTTTACGCAGCAGGCGTGACACGGCCGTCTGTTGTCCCGGGCGTACGGGAGTCGTACTTCCAGAAGGTGTCCTTTGCCTGCCACATGAGTAAATAAATTAATATCGTATATTTAGGTTATGATGAACATGCATCAAGCACTAAAAAAACACAAACTCTAAAACTACTTTTTTTGATAATTCTAGTATAACCCTGTTTTAAACGCAAACATAAGACAATAGCAGGTCTGCAAAGCAAAGGCGTCGGAGAGCCAAGACGTTTTTGCTTACTATTCGTACCAAAGACAAATACACACGAAAGTTAAATCAAATGCTGATATAAGAAAAGGAAAAAAGCAAATCACTACAAAGTTAAGTTTACCTATTGAGATTACAGTTAGTATGGTGATCCTTAAGAACAGGGATGCGACTCTTGCCGGGCGTTTGTCCATCCGTCGAGGCAAACGACCCGCTCCTATGATGAGTTAGCGAGCACACAGGACATACAGAAACATTAGTAAATAGGAAGAGAAGAAGTCATGATAGTTTTAATGTTATTGCACATGCTTGTTATTGCCAGTAATGTAAGTAAACACTAGAATACTTATCAAAAGTTTCTGGTGTTTTAAATAGTGTTTTAATTTCAATAATTCTAAGTTTCTTTGATTAAAAAATCTAAGTGCGGAAACTGAGCCATCAAGGATGAGTGCATGTGCATTAACAACATAACAGAAAAAACAAAAGCACAATGGTTTTATTAATAATATAATATAAGTATAATATAAATATAATGTAAGTAAATAATAAAAAATGTACAATTATAGAATAAGATTAACGAGAACAAGAATGTGGATTAAGATTGTTTAAAACAACAATGAGGCTTTAGGTAACATTTAAATCAAACATTAAAGAATCCACCCACACACTCGATCACAATCAAAATGTTTGCCAAAAGTCTTATTGCTCGAAAGTCGTAATATAGTTAATAAACGATAAACCAAGCATTTTAATACCATACAACATAAAAGCGTGATGACCAATAATGAAAAATGAATGAATGGAATTATTGGTTCCAGTGAGATTAAGTGAGATGGACTCTATTGCCAAGCGGTGTTTAGTTTAAGATGATCCAATCATAAACTTGCAAAAAAGATGCTATGCGCCCAAGCATCAATCACACGTGTTTTACATTGAAAAATAAAGATTGCCATAAGGTGAGACAATTACTATATAGCTAAGTAGATACGAGCAAGGTCTCAAGGAGATGTCTGAAATGGTGACGAAAAATGATGCTAAACTCTAAAGGGATGTGATGCGCGTTTACTTTTATGAATGACCATTATAAAACAACAAAAAGAGCATCAATCAACATATTTCAAGCTAGCATTCTACAAGCTTGTACCCTTTGGCATCTCGCTGGGTCGGCTTTGAAGCTTCGCCGCTCGACTCGCTTATATTACTCTCATATTCATTGTCGCTCGTCATTCCCGATATGCTGAACAGTGAGGAGTCGTCTTCTGGACTTCTTTGCTCGGATTTCCTTGAAGGATCTAAGGACGTAGGACTAGGCTCTTGGGAAGTATCTCTAGAATGGGATTTCCTAGGCTTTTTCATACGCCTCTCGACAGATGGTGTTCTCTGGGAACGGGTGCCGACATAAACAGGAATTTTAGTCGACCCTTGAGTTTGGAATGCTGGATGCGTATGGGATATAGATTTAGGATGTTCAGATGCCATAGAAGATGGCTGGGAATGTGTTGAGCTTTAGTTTGTGTCCATTTTCGTTAACGATGCATGCGGGGAAAAGGAAAAAATATAATGTTTCAGTTACATTGCCTTCATTTATGTAAAGAAATATTGTTAGTTTTCACACAATCTTAAGCTGGGTATTAGTTTTCTTAACTACTGTCGCATGCTTTATTTTTAAGCAGTTTTGTTCCAAGTTTCGCTCCACCACCATAATGATATAACATCATCGATGAATCGACATCACAAATCAATGCAGCCTGACCGACAAACTAATGTGTATATACAAAAATACTGCGAATAGTGCGGTACTCCTCAAAATGCGTCCCCTCAACGTCACTACAAAAACCTGTTCCCCTAAAAAGCTCCACCTCGTGCTTTTCAAAATATGAGTTTTTGAACCTACAACTTGAACTTGATTGGATTTAATTTAATAAATACGGTTAAGACTAAATAACATATAAATTAACATCGAAACAAGTTTTAGTTGCGTAAGAATGAGCAAACCACTCAAACTATCAATTTGTGTACCTCACTAACGCCGGCACTGGAGACAATGTCGGTATACTGGACGTGCGGTACATCGCTCCGCTAGGATACCTGTCCGTGTGCATACCAGTTGACCAGTTTTAATACAGAACATGACGTGTAGATTACAAAATACATATAACAATAACAGATTGTGGCATACAATAAACCATTACCAATCTTGATTAGTTAAATTTGAGAAAGTTACGATTTGTGTACATACCTTCCACTAGCAGGCGTCAAGAAGCCTGTTGGGGTGCGTGGCCGCGATCCTCCATTAGGTGTTGTCACGCCAAGTTTGCTAGCTGTAGCTGCCGCGCGAGCTATTGAAGCTCTTGTGTTCGTTACTTTTCGCATCGGAATACGGGATGGTGTTGACACATCGTCTAAAGAAGGAAACTGGTTTTAATTAAGGTTCTACCAAACACTAGAGAATGTATGAATTATATTTGTTGTTTTGTTTTAACGTACCCGTGCTATCCAATGATAGATTTGACCCGTGCCTAGAAGGTGGTTTCGATCCCGTCCTCGAGCCTGGCCTTGATCCGGGCCGTGAACCTCCAGGAGTTAAAGTAGATCTGCACAAAAAAACAACACACGTGAAACTGTTATTTTTACTAGCACGGCCATGGCAGTGCCATTTTTAGACCACCAAATTATTTTAAAACTTACCTAGGCACACTAGGTTTTCTGTATCTTGTGCCAAGTCCGCTGGCTGCTTCGTTATCACTCAGTGAGTCTGGCGTTCCTGCACTAAGTGAAGACCTTGATGCGCGACCGGCAACACCGCCCGCGGACATTGGGACGGATCTTGCTGTACGTTCTCTGACCTGCACGTTAGTAAAGTAATGTTAAATTGGGTATTGCAACAAAGTGCAATTAAAACTTTAAAGTTATTGAATAAAATAGGAATGTCTTTGATTATTTGTTACATTTATATAAAAATAAACAATGCTTTTAGGTGACTATGAAGCATGCTAAACTAATATATATGTATATAAATATGGACTTGACACAAAGACAAACAAATAAAACGAGCTGGTGGAACTTCAGTTCAATGGTGCAATCGACCGACACTATCACATAGCCTATTTAGCAGTTACCCAGTGGTATCCCGGTGATGGCTGGTATCCGTGGTGGTGTGTATAGTGATGAGCCCCTGGAGTCGTCGAACCTTGAGATCTTGAGTGGCCATATATAAACGCCTGCTTAGTGCCATGTGTTGAGCCGACGTGCAGAGGATACGAACACGGAAGCTCTTCCCGTTGCCTGAGAGCCTCAAATATAGGCCTCAGCTGCTCCATAAACTCCTCAGCTAAACGTACCAATACAAAACCAGGAATCTCATTAAGGGAGAAAGGGAATATCCGTTACAAAAACAGGTTTTTGCCTTCATAGTGCCAATCTTATCGAAGAACGCGAACGTTTGCCACGAGTTTCTAGACGGTATTACGATTAGTCCACACGTTTAGTTGACGGCCGCGCGTTTTAACGAAATGCAGGTATGATGGGATCTAGCGGGAAGGGTGAACAAAATACGTTACCATACATTCCATAATGCGCTGACGTGCCACCTCTCCAATGCAGTGGTTCCAATGAGTAGATACAATAACAAACAACACCAACGCACTACAACGAGCCTGTGCATGAATGCATAGCTTGAACACACTAATGCAATACGACCAAAGGCTACGAGCTCAACACATGCGTACTCACGACTATACACCTTGCATATGGATTTCTGTACATCCATATACAAGTTGCAAAGAGAAAAAGCAAAACAAAATGAATCCCAAACCGATTGCTCCCTCCAACAACTACTGTGCGCTTTATGTGATACTTGTGCGAAACTAAAACTAAATTACATAACCTGTATGGGAGAACAAATAGTTTATTTGATTTAATTAGCAGCTTGCAGCGCCTTACCTTTGTGATCGGTCCAGTGGACGGTGGGGTGTTTGTGTTAGAGCGGGGCGTACGAGGTCTGAACGCAGCCATGCTCTGTGAAACTCCATCGGCCAGTATGAATTGTTCCCGCAGTTCGATGTTGGTGCGTCCCTTGGCTGCATGCGGGCGGCGTCCAGTGCGCAGGGATACAAACGGAGGGAACCAGGATAAGGGTGAAGAAAACGGTCAGGTAACAGGATGGATTGAAAATAACACAAAAGTGTTAAATCAAAAGGAAAGCGTGCAATGGAAGTGAGGAAAAGAAAAAAACAACAAACAAAATCAGAACATTTCAAACATAAAAACATACACAAAAAAAATAAAATAAAACAGACGGATTTTTGTATTGTGTGCAGTTAGGAACAGGAATTATAAAATACGATTAGTTTCAACTCACACCAAATTATTTTGCATTTAAAATATACATCAAGAGCAAGATATTACGCATTTTTATAAAACATATTTTTAATTAAAACATATTAAATTGAAAAAGGAATATTCAATAGTTGGCACTTAGATTGTATGGATGAAATCTTAATAATTTATATAACAAGAGTGAAAAATGAATATCTTGCGCTTGGTGTATTATTAGTCTACTAAATAAAAATAAACGTTATAAAATATGATACAAATGCAAATAAATTAAATGTTTTATACATCATGCCGAAACTATAAGCAACTTATTTTATAACGTATAATTCCTTGAATGCGATCATGACTAAGTAAATATTTTACACATTTGATACTAATTAATAAGCTAGAAAAAACTATTAAAGCACCAAACGTGTAAAACGTTAAATGATACGAGCAAATTAAAGAATATACTAGACATCGCAAAAAAATCAACTCTAAACCACACCAACTAATACAGTCCTTGAGTTGGAACCAAGATCAGTAATCAAGATCAATTATAAGCAATAACTTCAATGTGTACAAAAGAAAATAACTTAATTTGGTTCCAACAACAGGTCTTAATCTTACCGAGCGGGCAACAAGCTTCATGCTGCTCCGGCTTGCCCGGATCAGGCAGCGGTAGCACTAATGATACTACTTTATGTAAAGGATATTGACACGGGGATTTAACGTAATATAAAATAAACATAATGAAAATTAAAATTTTATAGGACCACGGGAGTTAGGAACGGGCAAAGCGAATACGAATTAGTAAAATTAGTATTGACATCTTAGTTTTAATGTGGACAAAAACGATGCTTACTTTAGCTGTACGGTTCTGCTGGAATGACTAGCTTTTAACACGTAATTGATAACTGATTTTCCATCATGATAAGTAATTATAATTCGACGATGGTAAACGAAATCTATTTCAATGTTTTTTTTACAATGTTGTACACGTTTATAATTTTTTTGTCAAATATTGTTTATTTATTTTTAATCCTTTATTTTAATACACAATTTAATCTGCTTTTAAAAAGTTATTGTTTATATATAAGCTTCATAGGAAACCCGTTTTTACAAATAACATAACGTTATAACGAAACGCTAAAACGAAACGATTAAGACGCGACAACATGTACTGGCAACACAGTTTACTGCGCATGTCATTTCTGTCAAATCGAAATGCGTCGGGAAAACACGAACAATGGAATCATCTTTTTACCAGTTTTTAATTCGTGGTAATTAATTTATCAATGTGGCTATAAGTTAAATAAGCAACAAAATGACCGGGACGATAATCGAAAACTTGAGTGGGCGTAAACTAGCCGTGCTTGTTACGTTCCTGCTTCTTTGTCAACTAACATGTTTTCTAATCGGCGGATTGGTCGCACCCATGCCAGCGAATGCGCAAAACATTCTCGGCACAGTGTGTAAAGATACATCGACAATGAAAAACGACACGACCAAATGGTATTACAACCGCGGAAAGGGTTCTTGCATTAAAATTGACCTTGGCGATATGCATCAAGATTTGTCGGAAACAGACATTGTTTTCGCGTTCCAAATGCCGGTGCCTCGCGAAAGCAAGATTTTGGACTATTCTAGGTGGCAACAGAATTTAATAGGAGTACTGCAGGTGGATATACGGTACCATTCGCAAATGGAAGTCCGCCCACGCAGCGAAGTTACGATCGACGCGAGGTTAGCATATCGCAACAAAGGTGACCCAGACGACGGGTGGAAATTGTACACGAAATCTGTAGAGAAACGCCACTTGGACTGCGACATCGATATTAAAGCTGAGGAGTATCTGTACAACTGTTCGGCTATACCACTGTTTGAGCTAGGGTCTTTGTTCCACGATTATTATCTACTCGACGTACGACTACCAGTAGATACACCTGACATGAACACTCACATTGGACATATACAAGACATGTGGCTAACAGTGATCAATCAAAATGGAGGCTTTACTAAAGTCTGGGTTTCATTAAAAACTGTTTTCTTCCCTTGCATCATAGCCATACTGACATGGTTTTGGAGACGCATACACATGCTTCAAAGGAAGCCTGTGTTGTTGGAAAAAATGCTTCTCAGTTTAGGAATATCATTGTGTGCTCTAAACATGCCCCTTGAGTATTTCACCTTGCATTTTGACTTGCCATTTATGTTACTGCTGGGTGATATAAGACAGGGAATCTTTTATGCAATGCTGTTTTCATTCTGGTTAGTGTTTGCCGGAGAACACATGCTGATCCAGGACACATCAACACAGAGTTCCCTCAAGCAGTATTGGAGGCATTTGAGTGCTGTTGCTATGGGCTGTGTTTCGCTATTTATCTTTGACATGTGCGAGCGGGGAGTGCAATTGCGGAACCCTTTTTACTCCATCTGGGTAACAGATATCGGCACAAATTTGGCATTAACATTCATAATCTTAGCTGGCATTTCCACAGGGGTATATTTCCTGTTTCTTTGCTACATGGTCTGGCAAGTTTTCATCAATATTTCGCAGAAGCGCCAGTCTCTACCTACAATGTGCTCTGTTCGCCGTTTGCATTACGAAGGGATCATTTATCGTTTCAAGTTCCTTATGTTGGCCACACTGTTATGTGCCGCTCTAACAGTCATTGGATTCATTTTGGGACAGGTTGCTGAAGGCCAATGGAAATGGGATGAGAATATTGAGCTGGAATACACCTCAGCATTCTTTACGGGCGTTTATGGAATGTGGAATATCTACATCTTTGCATTGCTTGTGTTGTATGCCCCCAGTCACAAACGTTGGCCAGTCGCTGACAATACTTCGGATACTCAGAACTTGAGCGAGGAGATTGAATTTAGCCGCATCTCTGGCGAGAGAGCTAGCAGTGAGATCTCCTCTCTGACATCATTCATAAGGAAAGCTACCATTGACTAAATATTGTCACTCATGATTATTTAAGATGTGTGCAGTCTTGCCCATAACTGGATTGCCATAAATAATTTATAAAACTAGTTCTACGCATATTATTAAATGAACAATAACTAGTATTTTACTGTTGTAATGAATAATCTGTAATCAAATATTTGTATGGGAAGTGTAGTCCATATTAGGTTTTAATCTAACTAGGCCTAAATAGATAAAGCAGATAGCCATAGTGTCATAAGTACTTAAGATTTTTCTATGTATTTTTAAATGAAAATGTGATTAACCTTTTTTAAGTGAGCCATGGTATTAAGTTCTCGATCAATAGTTTTAGTTTAGCTTATAAATTACTTTACTTAAATATGTTCCAGTTTGGTCTAAAGGAAATGATTCAGATATTTGTATGTCTGACTAATTCTAAAACTGGTTTTGCGACCTTGACTCTCCAGTTGATCTGTGCTTCCAAAAATATGCTGTGTTTTAAACTAAGCCTGTATTTTTGCGCGCCATTTCATTGACTTATACTCTGTGATAGTTTTGTATTGCATTTATTTCTCTTTGGACAGTATTTTTAGTTTTATTTAATCCGTATTGCCAGCACAAACTTTAGGTGCATGTATTTAGTGGTTTAATTGAATCTAATATTGTAGTTTTATAACTTTTATTGTAGCCATTATTGAATTTGTATGTGGTTAGATTGTAATAAAATTATTATGATAAACATTTTATTAATTATTTTTAATACGGTTATTTTGTTATTCAACACACATTTAGTTTTCCTCTGCTATATCGATTTTAGTAACAAAAGTTAGACAACATCACAATAATAATATATTTGTCAATAATTAGTTTCCTTTGTTAACATGTTAAGGACACACAATATTATTTGTTTGTTTCCCGAGTAATGTTTTTGATTGACACTTTGAAAATCATAGTACTAACAAGGCCACTGGCAAAAGACTTCTTTCTATATTATATGAAATATAAATTAACATTTATATTTTATTAAAAACACTGTCCCGTCCAGAGGCCTTGAAGTTTGAGTTCTTAAAACTAATAAAATTACAGGTAAGTACTCATAGTATCAATTAGTATTCATAATGGATTCCATTCTGAAAGTAGACTAGAAATATTTAAAGTGTACCAAAGTGGTGCACTATTAAAATGAAGATTTTTATTACCTACCATGAAATCAAGATGAAGACTACATTAACATTTTTAACACGACTTTATTATGTAATTGTGTAATATCAATCAAAACATCAATCCATCTTGACATCATAGTAATAATACTAAGAAACAATTAATTTTTTCGTAGTAAATTAATTAAACATTTGAATATTTTCACTTTGCAAGTCTTTACTATTTTCTCGGTTTAATAGAAACCTTTTAATATGTAAGAGTGAAAATCTTAATGATTACAATACTATTGCATATCACACGCTTAGTCTCGACATCTTGTCTTGCTTGATAATTATTTAATAACAATATAATACTAGATACTGAGATCGCCAGCGATTGGTTGCAACTGGCGGGAGCTCGAAGCCACAGCACAAGATCGCGACGCATGGAAGTCCCTACTGCGAGCCCTATGTCCCTGATGAGGGATCACAGAATTTCATCATCATCAATATAATACTAGTCCATTATCGTGGGCACATTAAATCCGTCATTCCTAACTAATGACGGTTAAATCGGTGGCTGAATGGCGCTATATGCGGAGGTCCTGGGTTCATTTACCAGATCGCGCAGTGTGTTGCGGATTTGTCGATGTATAGCCCGGGTTTGTGATCAACAACCCGTACTTGGTAAGCATGGTGATTGAGCCAATACCCATATATTGTAGTGATTACTTGATTTCTATGATTCTATAAGACCTATGCGACATAAAAATAGTAGACGCAGCCACGTGTTATATGCATATATGCAAACAGTATTATAATCATATTCTTTCATATTCAAATGCCATTTATTTTGGAAAACAGTAATATAATTTTATAAAAGTAAATACACAAAAATCTTAAAAACAGATAAGTATATCCTTGTAAAATACACCGACTCTGTCAGTCGTTAGGTATATGTTGATAGTAACAGAAAGTCGTTTTAAGCTACTATAGACACTGAGTCACTGGGTGATCGCAGTGAAACACCATAAGTAGAAATTTAGTTTTAAGATTCCTGTGCAAATAACTTCAGTCTGTCAGTCGCATAACAGTTTTGTTACGATAAACGTTACAACACAGTATAAGGTAAACAATGTAACTCTTAATACAATGGAATAAGAGTAGAAAAATGTATAAATGTTAATGGTCGTGACTGTACAATTTTAGCAAACAATTTGTTTACTAATTATAATGCAAGCACCTACTGCCAGATGGGATTTTTACTGGTTTTCAGACATGAAAATCACTTATGATGGTGACTTTCTTTAGTTTCTTTCTTTAGTAAACTAAAGTCTAGAGTCTAAAGACTAAACAGTAAAAACCAGGCTGCTAGATACTAAGAGTATTGTGAATACTTTATATGCAAATATTCAACATCAGATTTGCCATAAGTATAGTTAACGACAGTGTTTTTTTAAATTTAATTTCTTTCTATAATCCAAGCTTGCTATAAACAATGGCCTTATACATTGTACTGACGTCTATCGCAACAAATTTCTTTTCACGTTCGGTCAGAGACAATAGTGACTAGTGACTTACCGCGACACGGGTCGTTCTTGACTAGGAACTCGTCTAGGGCCACCCAACCTCCGCCAACGCGCACCATCACCGTTGACCGTAAGATACGCACAAGCCGGAGCTTTTGGGAGTCACCGAACTGTAGGAGGGAAAGCTTAGTTCAGACAATAATATTTACAAACATCTTAATAATATATAATCTCAATATTTTTACAAATATCAATGATAGACGTTGTTGTCGACTTTGAATAAGGCTCCTTTGGCTGCGCAGAACATTTTAATTAGTTTAATTTATTCTTCCTTATTACTAATAACCTGAGAGCCAAACTAATTCGCTATATGGAGACTCAACAATAATTCTATTTCAGTAATTTCTTAACAAAAAAAATCAGATTATCTAGTTTACAATATATACTTAATTCATTAGTGATCCAACAATATTTGTGACAAATACAAAGCTATAAAAAATGGGCAAAAATTGTATAAATATTATTTACTTTATATTTGAATACCTTTATTAATTTATCTTTCGTAAAAGTATATAATCCTCATATAGGTATGTATGTAAATGAAAAACAAATAAACTTAAAAAAAACTGTCTACGTAAACTCAAAGTGGCATTATACCTATGTTAAAAATGCTATCAGATCAGTTTTTAATTACTTTTGTTTCATTTGCTTCCATTAACACGTAATGTACTAAATCCAATTTAATTCAATAATGATAATAAATAAATAAATAAATGTTGGATTAAAAAAGTTTATGATAACATTATTTGTTGTAGAAATAAACCTAAAAAAATCTGCTATGAAGTACATTGTGCAGTTAGTGAAACAACCGACTTCTTCCTAAAGTATTAGTTTCCCGTTTTATATATTTATTGATTTCAACTTTGGTGCTTAGTTAGGATGAACATAAACACATTTTTACGATAAAATCGGTGATAGCATATTTACTATAAAATTGCACCATTTTCGGGGCATAACTTTTTTTAAAACCTTCCAATGCGAGATATTGTTGGATTCAAAAATATAGTTTTTTAAAATTATATTTAATGACCGTTTACAAAAATTGACCTGATATTGAGTTTTTTACAAAAAGTATCGGAAAGTAATTAGGCTATAAGTATTCTATGCAGCTAGTTCAAAATTTAAATAAAGTATTTGAGTGCCATGATTGTATATTGGAGTAAAAAGATCGTTCCATTTTTAAATAACACGCCAGCTATGGATTTCATACCTACTTACATTGCTGGCCGTTGCTCGCGTATAATTGGCCAGTACAGCAATTTCGATTTACCTCGAAGAAGGTTGTCAAAATAATGACCTCATTTCCAAGCATGTTTGAGATAAACGTATTTATTGATGTCCTCACCCGGTACTTCCCTTCGCCGACCTGGAAAACCCTGAACTTCTGGCGGCAGGTACACAGCATCACGAGCCGCTTCACCTCATCGTGGATCTTGTCGGCGTCTGTCGGAGGGCCGCGGCGTTCCACCTACACAAGAGAAAATAAACAATAAATATAAATATCCTGTGTAAGCGTGTGACACCTTGATCACAAGATAAGCTTATCACATACCGCGCTCTAGCAACTCACACAAAGACCTCTAGCACGGACACTGATGTAAATTTGTTAACATAGTTTCTTTTTACATGTTGTGGTTGTCTTCTACATTTTTTGTGTTTATTTATAATGGAAAGTGTCCTGCTATGACAGGGCATTTTCCAATATTTTTGACGCTGTAAGGGAGAAAAGAGCTGGACACTTGCTGAGTTTCTTGCCGGCTCTTATTATTTGTAACTTAGGCCACATCCGGCTCACTATCAGGCAGGTTGGTGGTCAAATGCTGACCTAATATAAGTAATTAAAAAAAACAATATTTCTATCTTACATTAAAAACAGGGCTGGAAACTTTACAAGACTTGTGAATCAGGAGTATTAAGTCATGATTTGTTTCAGCCTTTATACATTTTGGTGTACTATAAAAACTTCAAAGTTTAGCGATTTCAAACTAAAAAAAAATTGTTTTCGAATTAGTCCTCAAAAAGTCCAAAGTCCTCTATGCCTACTACTGTAAAAAGTGAATACAGTTAAAATGAAAAAAGCCTTTGCATTTTAGGCGATTTTAAGGATTTTTTTCGAAGTAATCTTAATCATACAATTTATTTGCTTTGTTTAATGTAAAGTATAAAAATTCAGTTGAAAAATACTGTTTTATTTATTTACTTGTGTTTTCATTATAAATAAACTATTATAGGTACGTACCGCCTGTGTCCAAAAGATGAGTGTTGCAAAAATGAGAAAAAAAATCGATGAATCACTACTAGTATCACGATTGATAAGATAGCCGGTGCAATACACAACGGTTTGTATTGATAAAATATGTAGGTTGCTAACTAAAACATTTTTTTCTAAAATAAATTCCTTTGTAAATTGCTATAATTTAAAATTTTAATAGTTTAAGCTACCTTAGCAAATGGAACAAAGAGCCTCACTTCTTAAATTATTTCAAAAAAACCGCGTGCTGTCTTATTCAACCTCATTTATACTGCTAAATACTCAAGGGATTTGGGGAAGAATAATAATAATATTGATAATTAAACCTTTATATTTCGACGATGACTGTAATTATCATGTACATACTAAAAAAATAATATAATACAATATCGCATCTAAGATTGAGACCGGCTAAGGCTACAGTTAGACGACGCGTAAACTTTCACGCGCGTTGGCCAAGTGCTAGCCTCAGCCGCAGATTTATTATTGAACACAAATACAGTGCATCTGTTTTCTTAATCTCTCGGCAAACTTCGTGTATCGGCAATCGTCGGATTTCTGTCAGTTATAGAGTTTAAAAGAGTTGCTACTACTCCATTTAATTCTTGTTAATTTATTTTAGAATGAGGGGTGAATTGATTTACGATTAATAGTTTTACAGTTTTATATAGTTCATACGTAAACACAAAACAAAACAACAATTATAAAGTTCACACACCTGCACATCGACCTACCACAAACTGTCAAATTTCCTCAATAGACTTTGAACTTTATGCTCTAAGTGTATGGTTGAAAATGTATTGAAGAAGTTTTGCAGTTTTGGGTAGGTTGATGTGCAGGCTTCTGTACTTAGGTTGTTCTGAATTCAAATTAATATACTTGATAAATCTAATAATTAATGGACATGGAAATTTATATTCGGTTGCATTCGGAAATGCGATGATTCCCGAGACATTAAGAAAATAGAAGCACTGTATGTATGTACCAGATGTACCAGAGACTCTGTATGTCTCTGGTATGTACCAGAGACTCTGCATGTACAGTGCTTCTATTTTCTTAATGTCTCTCGGGAATCAACGCAATTCCGAATGCACGAATTCCGAATCTCGCCACGCAGCCACAATGATACGAGTAGATATGTATCTGTATAAGACTTCGTTTAAAATAAACGCGCCTTTAATGTGCAAACCGCACCAAGCTATATTATTATGAAAAGGTTAATTCGACTGCACCACGCAACCTAATGTCTGAGATCTTTCTGAAATATAACTTTTGTCTTTTGTGTTGTTTAATGTTTTTATTTATTTATTGTAAATGTTGCGTTTAGTATCGATCTAACTAAATGTATCTATCTCTTTTGCTGTATGGACTTGTGTCTGAGTTACATAAATGTATTGAATGTGCAAAAAAAATTAGAAAAACAAATTTACCCAATCAGGTCGCAGGGCCGCGATGAACTCCTCCCAATCGATGAGCCCGCCGCCGTTCCTGTCGAACAGGTCGGCCACGGCGCCCATCTCCAGTCGGGATGTGTCGAACTCTGGAGGGACAGTTGAGAGGTGTAGATCTCGTTGTTTTAACGTCATATAGTGGTGGTCGTACACACGCCTGCACGTCAGACTACCATAAACTGTAAAATTTCTTAAATAGACTTTGAACTTTATGTTTATGGCATACGGTTGAACATTTATTGAAGAAATTTGAGAGTTTCGGATAGTTAAACAAAGAATTTAAACGGGGATTAACGCAAACCAATTAGTAAAAAGGTTGTAACTCGGTAAAGAAGGTATGATATTTTGACGACCTTTTTACTAATTAGTTTGCGTTAATCCCAGTTTAAATTCTTTGTTTAACTATGGAACGCGAAAGTTTAAAAGTGTATATTAGTTTCGGATAGGTTGATGTGCAGACGTCTGTACTATAAGACCATAGAGACGGAGTTACTGAACGATCTCATTGTTTTAACTATATAAAAAAAATAAAAAATGAGACGCAAAGTTTTAAACAAATCTATTAAAAAAAACATTATTAACAGCTTTCTTCAGTCTGCCAATAGACCTTGAACTTTATATCTGCGGCGATTATCTGTGGTATATATTTGAGCATTTATTGAAGCAATTGAATTAATTTCTTTTTACAGTTTTGGATAGTCTGATGTGCAGACGTCTTGTAAACTGGGTCTGCAATAAATACTTGTTATTGTGTCACCTATGGTAGTGGTACACAGTGGTGGACACTTTAAGACCACTGCAGTCACCAATAAATAAAGACGTCGTTGTCGACATTGAATAGGGCTCCTTTGGCTTATAAAGTAAAAGTAGATAGTGTTGATTAATTTCGGCGAGTTGGATTGAGCCACGATAGCATAGTTGGCAGTGCACCTGACCCGGCATTTCATGGGGTGCGGGTTCGAATTCCGCTCGTGGATTTTTTTTCAGCACTTTGTTTTTTTTTAAATTGTAATTTGTGTGCAACAATATTTGCGTAAAATTATATGTAAATAATCATAACGATATTCATTGACGTTTTACGGCATGACAGCAAAGAAGCAGGTGACCTTTTTTTAATATTTGCCAAGTCTAAAATCATATTTTAAATGATTAAAGGGAAGGGTCGATCACTGGTTCGTGTTGAACACTGGTTGAGGATTTTTCGCTTAAATAAATATAAATAAATAAATATTTAGACAACATCTCATACATTGTTCTGAGCCCAAGGTAAGTAGCTAAAGCACTCGTTTCATGGAAATCAGAAACAACGACGGTACACAACCACCCAGACCCGACACAATATCGAAAAAATCGTTTTCGACATTGACCCGACCGGGAATCGAACCCGGGACCTCAGAGTTAGCGCCGCCCAAAGCCCGGCGTGCAAGCCACATGGCTACGGAGGACGTCACTTACTGGTATTAATAATGCCATCGATGAACTCGTTCCTCGGTATCAACCCGTTGTTGTCCTTATCCATTTTTCTGAACAAGTCCGTCAGCCTAGATTTCTTGTGGTTCATGAACTTGAGGAAGCGCTTCCTCCAGTCGTCCCAGCTGAAGTTGGACACGCGCTGCAGTTCCTTGAGGTGAGCGAGACGCTCGTGCAGCCGTCTCTGTCGCTCCCACGCGAGCAGCCACACCGTCCTCCACTTGTCCCATAGTTGCTTCACGCGTGGCGACCGGAATTCCGGTTCGGCGCCTTTGCTGTTGGTAAAGATCGCGTCAGGAAGAACGTTAACGTAGTAGATTCATTTAAAAAAATAACAATCATATACTTAACATAACATATAAGATTAGGTGAACATTACACATTGAATTTGAATTAATCTTACAAATCTATCTCTCATTTCGGAACGGCGTAAAATAAAAACAATATGTAAAACTTTCGAAAATTTAAGTCATTTAAATAGTAACAATTTAAAAATGTTTTGGCGATCCTAGTGACGTTATACTCGTAGCTTATTTCCAATCTTTTAAGTACTAATATATTTTTTTGCAAAATATTATCAGGTGCTAAAATAATTAACAAAAAGGAGCAACAAATATTAAGTACATTAATTTACTTACTAACTACTATACAATACTACTAAATATATTGGCTATTGACTATTAAAATAATATACTATATAAATGGAATGTTTACTCTACACATAGGTAGCTAGGAATTGTAATGTCATGCTAGCTAATAAGTAATAGACCAGTAAGCTTACAAAAGTATCAGCATTTATAAATAGGGCTGCCACGCACAAAAATAATTTTAATGCATTCACACATATATTCACAAACGCTCGCTTTTCTCCCAAGGCCATTATAGCTATGATTTATATAACACAGAAGAACGTAGAACGTAGATGATACCTGTTTTAAATTTGTAAAGGGCTTAGAATAGGTTGGTCGATTGATACGAATGTTTTGAATATCGCGAAAGAGACGGAACAGAATAATTTATAGCATTTTACTATATTTATCATTGCTTTTTTAGATCATGGTATTTTGGATCTTGGTTGTTATCTTGCTATACACAAGATTACATAAAACGCAATATTAAAAGATCTGATTGAAAACGTATTGGTATTTTTTAATAAAATTAATAAATTGACAATTAATTGCGTTAAAATATTACAATACTGTTTGAAATGCATTTTTTTTTAATAAGAATATTAAACTATCTCTTTTATCCATTCCATAATAATTGTAAATCGTTCAGGGTACCTGTGCAAGTTTCATTCGATATTCGATTACGTTAACGAAAACGAAAATTTGTATGGTAAAATTTTAACTCTTCTCGTATGTCGCCAGGAGGCGCTGCTTGAATGCCATACAAATTATCCTTTTCGTAAACGTAATCGAATGAATACGGATAGTTAACAAAAATCACACTAGGTACCCAAAACTGAATTCTTCAATACTTTCGTAGCAAGCTGTTATCATCTTACCTTCCCTTGGGCGGGAACCTCGGTCCGTAGTGTGGCAGGGCGCGGTCTGGTGTCTCCCGACCGGGACTCACGCGACTAAAGCACACGCAACAGTTTAACACACGACCACGAGACACACCCACACCGTTAGCAAACGTTAGTGGTTGGTGACAACCCTAGCGACCTAGTTAGTAGTGGTGGCGACCTTAGTGCATGCCCATAGTGTTTGGATTCCAGTTAGCAAATTCGTGACACCTAAAAATCCAGCTAATAGTTTGCATGCCCGTTAAGTTTTTAAGACAAATCGACTCGAAAAGTCCGGATAGCAAATTGGTGACAACCCTAGAAGTCCGACTAACTGTTTGGTGTTAGTTAACCCTGTAAATCCAGTTAGTACTATGAAAACAGCCCTAGAAAACAAGTTAGTGGTTGCTGAAACGTCAACCCTAAACTGTGTTCGGTTAGTAGATAGGTGAATTATGTGTGTTAGCAGTTAGAATATGTATCAGATGTAACTTTAGAGTAAGCTTTCGGTTTGTAGTAGTATAGGGGTCGCAGGTAATTTAAGTTATGTCCGATAGTGGCAACAAAATAGTAATTCATACAATAATAAATATAACTACATGTTTTCTTCATTTAAGTGATTTTATTGTGTGATCAAAAAGCATCAGTAAATTTAAGCTAATTTGAAATTAAATTAAAAAGATGGCTTATAGATAAGGCGTTCTACAGTTTAACTGAATATTTCGGTACAAAAACAGCATGGTGGCTGTTTCTATGTAACATGTACCTGCCTACCTACTAAAAATTGCATGCCCGACTAGGGTAAATTGTTTGTACCCATTATTATATGCTTAACACCTGATATGTATTGACACAATTTTATGGCAATAAACATTTATCTTATCTTATCCGACGAAACAAGGATCCGGCGAAACAAGAATCCGGCGAATCAGGAACTAACCAAAATAAGTCTAAAAACTACTTATTATAGTGTTTTGTATGGGGTTTACTACATATGTAATACATTGGTGAATGTAATTTTTTTCACTCAATACTGTGTCTTCAATAGCTTATTTAATAATACAAAGCGTCTTCAATAGTTTACTTTAACTTCGTAATTCTTTACTCATCATTATAAAACAACGCTATACCCAACAAATATATTTGTTATATAAAGCAACCTTGCATTATTACTTATAATATTTTTAATACACCGAGTCTACTCGAAGTTCTGTAGTTTAACAGATTACCTAGTAAGTATTTGTGTATAACTATTATTCCGAATAATTAAAAATAAATACCAAATACTTTTTGTGATTGGCAACCCAGATCCTTCATGCATTTTTATGCAGTAGCAAACCTTTGCGACTAAAATTACCATCACCTTTATAGTAATCGTCTGTAATTGTTATATGAGTTGTCAGTATTTCTTGATATGTATGTTGTTTGCTCAAATAAAAGATATAATAATAATAAAAACGATTCTAATTATTAGTCCCACAACGACTGCTGTAACTCAGTAACTTTAATTTTGTTATATGTAAGATTTAGTTGCTCTATCTGCACAGAGAAACTTTCGTTAAATTCAGTTATAATTTTAATTGCCTACTTACAAATAAAATGAAATAAACCTACAATACAAATATATTACTAAAATATTTACCTATAATAATAGTATCCAAATCGTCTGCAATCGAAAGAAAGCAATAAAAAAAAGAAAATCATTATTTCTAGCTACATGACATTTTTAAGCTAATCTACAATCTAGTTACTATTAACTACAGATATCATCAAACATTTCACATGCCAAAGTGCATGCCACAAAACTACAAGTACCTACATAGAATAAAAAACTTTTGGCAAAGACAATCCTAGAAAAACATTGAGCAAACCTTCCTCTCCTACCGCGACTGTGTATCCGGGACCTGTCGTGTTGAAGCGTGCGCGTCAGACGAGACAGAAAGCAACATTTACATCGTGTTAGAGCGGGACAGATATACGACAATTGTTGCGGTTCAAACGAAGCTATTAGTCAATTCAATTTCTTGTAAAATAGCTTTCGCTACGATTTAGCCAGTGTCTAGTTTTAGGGCAACTTATTAGTGTTTTGATTTTGTCCGTAACTTTGCTTAAAACTTCAATAGGCATTGTGCTTGTACAAGCGAGAAAAAGTTTGGCAAAAACCAACATTTTAAAGGGGTTTTTGTTTGATAATTTCTCTCGTACACTACACATTTAAATGAAAAATTTTTAAGGAATATACTTGCGTTTATATTGCATAAGATTTTAAAAACCACAGACCACGGACCCTACTAATGGTTCAAAAGGTCAGGATAAAATACAATGTAAAATAAACGAAAGTAGATCCGTATAAAGTGATTCATTATAAAAAAGGGCGTTTTGATATTTAATGGATTTTTTAATAATAGCATCTTTTAATACCGATATTAAAGAATTAACATGTAGAAGCAAAATGGAGGTTAAATTAACACCAAGTATCGTTTTAAAATAACAATCGATTAACTGTCGCACTCAGAGATGTATAAAGGGTCGAACACGTAACAAATCTATACTTTAGTATGGTTTTGTTACGTCAGATGTGGGAAGTGTTGGTATTAATAATATCTCTAAGTAGGACAGTTAAAGAGAAAATAAATGCCACAATAAAATTGAAGAGTCTGGTTCTTTAAATGTATTTAAATACAAATATTCAAAAAAATCATTACACTAAGTTAAAATGTTAAAATAAGAAAGCCTTATTAAAAATTGGACTTAAAGTCGCGATTTAAAATGAAAACATATTTATTGTATTGTTACGAAGTTGTATTCAGCAAATAATTTTAAAAAGTTTAAACCTTTAGCAAAACAGACCCTTATTAAATTATCAAAAATAAAATGAGCATCTGACAATGAAACACACCTGTAGCGTCTCGTTCCATAGTAATCGGGTGAGACGGATCTCTCCCTATTGAGGTCGAGCTGAGAGCCGCGACTGTGGTCGACACCATGCAATGACGTCACAAGATGGCGGCGTGCGACACGAGTGGGGAGGGGGGAGAGGGACAAAACGAAACATGAGAAACGGAAATAAAGCAAATAAAGAAATCGACATTTACCAACCAGTGAGTTTAGTTTTGTTTATAAAACATCAAAATTAATACGTAGTCTCTAAAATTAATCATGGTAATCGGTCTAAAGAAGTCACAATAACCAGTGTAAAGTTATCTTGACAGTAAATTCAAACATACATTAATTATGTTCCTTGAAGCATAAACTTAAATCTGCTCTCTTATATTTTAAATTAACAATAATAATTACATCAGAATTAGTACAACTAATCTTCTATTTATGTAGTTTAGCTTAGTTTAAGTCTTTGTCTTTATAGTTGTCAAACTCAAGCAATGATAACTGAGTTCAAACTGGGTAACTTAGGGCTCTTTCTATTTACCATTACTCTTGTAGTTTGGCATGCATCACATCATTTAGAAGTCGTTTAAAAGTAATTAAGATACATAGTATAGTCCATAGTCCATCAATATCTAGTTACAGTCAAGGCTTGTATTATTTTTCTCAAATAATGCGCGGAAATTCTAAGTAGTATCTATGAGTAGCTATCTAGCTATCTATGTTAGAGTAGAACATCGATGGAGTAGAAGACCGCAAAATGTTCTTCTACTCCATCGATGTTCTACTAAATAAATATTGGTCAAAAATGCAAAAAAATATAAACACTTATTTTACACCAAAACTCACTGCTAGTAACTGTACGTTATCGTGCGAACAAATTAATGGGATGAAACAAATAAAATCGTTACAATTTAAAAGTTATTTCAACATCGTAAACCAGTCGATGAACACAGAAAAGCTATAGGTACAGTAGAATAGGTTACTTTAATCATAGTTCCTGTCAAGATACCTATAACGTATGATTCTGGGGGTAGTCACGCTATCTCTAGGGTGAACTACCCCCAGAATCATACGTTATAGGTACCCCCTAGTCTAGAACGCTAGAGACTCTCAGAACGGTAGGACTTTTTAGGAGCTACTCAAGGTGCTATGAAACTAGATTCATAAGTAACCGCGTCCCACTGTACCTAATAAATATATGAGTTACGTACCCAGGCGTCCCCTTCGTGGCTGTCTTTGCGGAGACCTTGCGTGGTGTCGATTCCCTGCCCTGACTTTGACTCTTGACCTGTACAACGAAGTTTGGATTGAGTATAAAAAGAGACTCGAGGAGCTCGATGGCGCAGTGGTTAACGCGCCCGGTCTGCGAGTGCTGAAGTTAAGTAACTTTCGCAAAGGCCGATCATCGGATGGGTGACCAAAATTGTATCATGACGAGCTCCGCCGTGCTTCGGAAGGCACGAAAAGCCGTTGGTCCCGGCTGTATAACAGTCGTTAACAACCACCAATCCGCACTGGGCCCGCGTGGTGGTTGTTTATGGCTCGTTATCCCTATCCATCCATAGGGGAGGCTCGTGCCCCAGCAGTGGGGACATAAAATGAGCTGATGATGATGATGATGATGATGATGATGATGATGATGATGGTGATGATGATGATGATGATGATGATAAAAAAAGATATCGAAAATATTGGTCAGATAGCTAATTCATAAGATTAGCCTCGTTGTAACAAATCTAACACTAAAAAGATAGCGGGGAAACTAGCCTTTGGTATTTTAATTTACTATTTTCATAGGGCTTTACACAACCCTCGTCATTTTAATGGATCTCATACAAATACAATATCAATGCAGGACATAGGGTGTAGGCACAAGTGTTCGACAGGAACCATTGATCAAAACTTTTCGTTTAATAAAAATAGGGGTCAGCAACCGACTTTTTTCTTTAAAAGCAACAATAGAATAGAATAGAATAACATTTATTTACAACACACATAGCCTAGGGCTAGGATAGTCACTTTTTTTAAGAGAGTTTTCTGTTGGCTTCAGCCAGCCTTACAGTGTCACCAGATTTGTTTTGAGGGCGGCGAGAAACTTAAAGAGTACCTCAAGCCGTGTGAAACGAATCACCTTCGGTGGTTTTCTAGAGGGAACGGCATCACGCTCTAGCGCGTGTCCCCGTGCCCTACTAGATTCTCCGAAGGGTTCGTATCGGATCTGAGAATGCAACCCTCCTAGTTGTCGTTCAGTGAAGTTTCAATTAAATCCTGTATTATTTTTTGGCGACAAAAACTGGTGACATACTATGTGCTTACTATGTCGAACACTGATGCCGCTACGAAAGCTGTTAAGCGTGGTAGTTACCTGGTACGCCTTGCAGACGCGGTCGACCTCGGTCTGCCGCTTCTGAGTGTGTTCCATGAGCTCCTTGTGGTCTTCAATGAGACCTTCAAGCAGCTCAATGGACTCGGGCAACGGCTCCGCCTCCAAAGCTACGACAGTTTCATATTTTCAACTCTAACGCCAATGTGATTAATTCATAATATATTATACTAGCTGTGCCCCGTGGTTACACCCGCCGGCAATTTTTTAATAAAACTGGATTATTATTATTATTACTATATAACTTTTTTTCCACATAAGTTGGGCCATCAAACGCAAAAAGATTTTTTAAAATTCGACTGGTAGTTCTACAGATTGGCGCGTTCAAACAAACTCTTGAGCTCTTTATTACCACGACATACACTGTACTACTGTTTTCAAGTGTCATTGGCAGTAATGGTCGCTAACCTAAAAGTGACTCGGTTGCCATAAACAAAAGTTGAAGTTGAAGTATTAGTATAGATAAGACGGCCGGCAAAACAGGTATGGATGGACAATCGTGACAATGTGGGTCGAGGGGGAGCCGGGTCACATATATGTGACTCCATCAATATCTAGTTACAGTCAAGGCTTGTATTACTTTTCTCAAATAATTCGCGGAAATTCAAACTAAGTAGTATCTATGAGTAGCTATCTAGCTATCTATGTTAGAGTAGAACATCGATGGAGTACAAGACCGCAAAATGTTCTTCTACTCCATCGATGTTCTACTCTAACGCACCAACGCTATGTTTACTAACAGCTTTCTGTCTACAAGTCAGTTCAAAATTGAAATAAAATCCTTGGTAGGTTACCTCCTTGGTTACCATGTTTCGGAGTAAAAAATCGTTATATTTTTTTAATAAAACACGACAGTTATAAGTTTTCATACTAACTTTGCCGGCCGTTGCTTGCGTATTTGACCAGCACCTACATTATATCGAAGAAGGTTGTCAAAATAATGACCCCATTTCTAAGCATGTTGAAAATTAAATTTGTGGTCGTAAATAATTTTAAACCAACTACATACTCGTTGTTATCCAATAATAAAAATCTTAGCCCCTTACAAATAAACAAAGAATAAGGTCCGAATAGTTATTCCGTGTTTTGTGCCTGTCGTGTAAACGTCACTTTGAAATTAGAGTAAAAGAGCCAAAACATGGAATAACTATTCGAAGCTTATTCTTTGTTTATTTGTAAGACCCTTAATATATATCGAAAGCTAGATCGATCACTCACAGAGCAGCGTGTTCTCCAACCCTAGCAGCCACTGCAGCAGCTCCTCCAGCACTAGGTCCAGGTCGCGTAGACTCTGCATGTGCGTCTCCAGCTTTGTGCCGCGCTGCATCGCCCATTGCCACACCTACCGACACCGAACACATCAGTACACTGTTTTCTAAAGTTTACGCGAACACACTACACTTTGAAATGACACTATATTTACGAATCTACTCGCATTGATTTAAATTGTAACAATACTATTTATAGTAGTTTCATTTAATAAAATATTTTTATTTATTTGCAATTTATTTTTATATGAAAAATATGTAAATAATAAAATTATTATTGACCTATTGGTAAGTTTACCAGAAAACGACAAAACGTACAAATCACATATTATTAACTATGTTTGGTCGGTGGTACACATAAACACAACAGATATTATTGCAATAGTTTTCATTACAATAATAACAGTACCTGTCCAGCTGAGACTTTACTGAAGATTCTAATGATTGGCAACACTGTCATAACGAGTTGACGCGGTTTTTGGAACCCACTCATTTTAAAGATTATATTTAAAATATTATAAACAAAAACTAACACTTCCTAACACATGATAGGTAAAAAGTAAATAAACCAGTTTCGATACAAATTTTGTGACGCAAAATAATGCGCATTTGCAGTTCAGATTCAATAACTCATTTGCTATATCGTTGGATCGATAAGATAGCAAGCTCATTATATTATATTGCTATTATCGATCGATAATGATTTACACATGATCACAAATAATAAATACATAACTAATAAACAGAACCTACTTATTATTTTCAACATAATTATACAATATAACTGTGTAGTGTAACAATTTTTTTTCATTACTCTTTCATAAAACGTCAACATTTGGAACTAAAAAATAAGTTTTTTTTAAATCTTAAAAGTGTGTTTCGATTTAAAGTCCACTACCATAACGAAAGCTTCATATTAATTATTTAAATCATAATTATTATTTATTTGCTTGAGGACCTTGATGGGGGTCTCGAAGGTTTGAAGAACAAATCGCGTGCACGCGCATCGCCGCCGCCCGTTTATATTAAAAGCGAGCGAGGCGGTGCAAAGGATTTTCGCCTTTAGACTGGTAAAGCATATGTGGCCGCCATAGTACAGTGGTTTAACGCGCTTGTTCCGAGGCTTAAGCAACTTTCTCAAATGTCGGTTATAGTTAGGTGGTTAGCAGTCGTAAACCACCGCATCGCACTGTGCTCGCGTGGTTGTTTATGGCCCGTTCTCCCTGTGGTGTTACCATCTATAGGAAAGGCTAATGCCCAGCCGTGGGGGCATAAAATAAAGATTTGCTTGAAAAAAAAATGTATGTGTATAAATGTTCTTGATAGCTTACCTCGTCCCAGCGGCTTTGGATGATGGTGATCCAGTGTTTGATGACCGTGACTGCGTCGGGGTGCGCCTTGCTCAGTATGGACTGGGCTAGCGTAATAGTCTCGTCCTGGGAATACAAAACTTGGTACAGGCCATGTTGCTACATACTGGTAGGTAGCAAATGCAGGTTCAGAAAAGAGACAGGATTTATGAAACTTTTAACAATTTATCAGAGCCGTATCACTATTCAACTGCGCACATGTTATTCTTTACTTACCTAAATAAAATACCTATCTAACTTGGTAAAACATTTTAAACTCTATTTTTGTGCGAAAAGCCATTCCAGATTTCAATCCAATCCAATTCCAATCATTTCCAGTTTATTTACTTCTGCCAACAGGCCCGTGAACCTGAAAAAGAAAAGCCTAGCTAGTGGTTACCTTGTCGTGCTGCTTCTCCTTGAGGTCCCTGAGGAACTTGTCGTGGTCCCGTATCTGCTGCTGCGTCTCCAGGTCGCCCTCGGGCAGCTGTCCCGCGAACCTTAGCTTGGTCTCCGCGTCCGAGAGCCACTCCAGCAACATGTTCACGGAGCGGTGGAGTTTCTCCGCCTTTGAAATGTATACGATAAATAAATAACATTATAAAACAGAATTAAAAAACACAAAGTGATAAAGAAGAGATATCCATTGAGCATTTTTCAAAACACCAAAAGTGTCCTGACGTTGTCCCGACACTAGAAATCAACATATACAATACGCGTGTCAAATTTGTGAACAAAAAAGCATAACTAAGTAGTTACATAAAAATTTAAAATCACAAACAAAAGGAACCCTACGCGCTAGGAATAAGATTGAGGAAGCAATGAAAATGGACGCCACACTCTTCTCTTCGTTCTCGATTACCATCACCCATTAAAAATGCTGGTGATGGTTCCAGCTTATGGGTTGACTCTTCAAAATATGGTTGCAAACTAAATTAGTACTTGTAACTCTATAACATGTAAACGACTTTCAACCATATCGTGATAGATATAGGGACATATAAGGTGTTCGTTACCTCCTTGAGGGCGCCTTCCAGTTTGTGCGCCTTCTTCTCGCTAAGGGTCAGTACGCTCTCCCAAAGTTGCTTGAGTTCGCCGCACTGCATGCGAATACTGGTCGCGTCCTCGCGGGGAACCTGCATGGAGACATCAACCTTATTTATATACAGTTAAGGTGTACACAAGATTGTTTTACGGCAGTTCTTCCACTGTCTCCAAGGCCAAGGTAGAGTCAAAGTAGGCCTATACGCGAAATCATATTTATTTATTTATTGATCAATATATAAATATTATTTTCGAAAGTTTACGCTAACACTACACATTGAAATGAAACAACTTTTACGGATCTACTCGCGTTTATTTTACAAATTAGTTTTAATTAATGTTTATTCTGACGTTTCGAACCCTTTGCAGGGTCCGTGGTCACGGGGAGGGATGTTGTCTCCCTGTGACCACGGACCCTGCAAAGGGTTAGATCCGTAAAAGTTGTTTCATTTCAATATATAAACGTAGACTTTATTCAAATAAGGATAAGATGTTAAATTCAATTCAATTCCATTTCTTGTAAAATGCAAAACACTAATAAGTTGCTAAATTCAAAACCGACAACACAACATTATCTTTTTACTGACAATGACATTGACTGACATTGACTGATATTGTATATCACTTAGTTATATTACTGAGCCGGCAAATGAAAATACGGCCTGCCTCATAGAAAGCTTTCACCGTAGCACATGAGCGCTTGCAACACCAAAAGTGTTGTGCGCGCTATGCCGACCATGAAACCTCGGTCCGATCCGATCCGAACCCTTCGGAGAATCTAGTAGGGCACGGGGACGCGCACCTGTGCGCGATGCCGTTCCCTCTAGATAACCTCTGAAGGTGATTCGTTTCACACGGCTTGAGGGACCCTTTACGTTCCTCGCCGCCCCCAAAAAAGCCCGGTGAAGCTGAAAATGCCGCAGCGGCAATCAGCAATCGCTCTCAAAAAAAAAAAAATGAAACCTCGGTAGTTGTGCTTATATGACCTGTAACTTCACTGGCACCCTTCAAACTAAAACACAACTATATTAAATTATATTATTTATGTAAGTTTATTCAGTCAAATAATATAACATTATAAACTAACAGAATCTCCCTCTTAACATTGTGTCGTCTTTCTATGTGTTGTGTTTTGTTTTAGGTGGTGCTAACACCGTAGATAGATACTCAATTCACAAAGTTTTTAAAAAGATATATCTTCTACCGGCCAATATTTGTGACTTCTACTGGCCATTTTCCAAATTATAACGTGTCTCGTTAATCACTCGACATTGGCGAAATTATTGGTGTTGGAAAAACCCTACAGAAGCCATTTCACAAGAAAATAATAATAATACAAAACATTGCCGATTGGCTGTAGAAGTAGGTATTAGGGTGACGTCATCTGGGGAAAGGCTGGGCAGAATCCTACCACAAGGTAATGATCATTGATAGTCCAGATAAAATATTTTAATGTATGGGGTTTAAAAATATAACAATACGTACCGTAGCTTCCAATTCTTTGCCAGTCTTCATGACAGACTGCATTTGTTGTTCGCGAGAGTGTAGATCTTCTTCGAATTGCTGCAACAAAGGGGTTTGATGTAATCTAGTCTTTAGTTTTATATATGGTCAAGAATTTTTTGTGTTATCTCTAGAGATAGGATAATCGGATGCATATTTGCCTAAAGTTGAGGTGTTGTCATAACATGGAAAGCACTTTCGTATCGAAAAAATCCCAGGATTCCGGGATCGACAAATTTATTTTTTTATTATAGAATCGGGTGTAGCTATATTTACTTATTTTAAGGTGCTAATATGGAGTGCACTTTTGTATCAAAAAAATTTGGGGGTTTTGGATTCGACAAATTCAATGTTTTTATAACAGAAATAACGATTGCCTCATATTTTTTCTTCAATTTTCAAAAGATTTTTATCAAACAAATAATAACACGAATTACAAAGAAAATCAAATTAAATCTCCGAATTAACGTAAAACAGCGTCACCAACAAACTCACGCGCTCAACTTACTCACATTATCGCATGTGACGAATAAGTTGAAAGTTTGGGATACAAAATATCTATGTAATTTCACTGCCTCCTACAACGGTGGCGGGTGTTAAACAGCTTAACTAATTTCAGTGGTTGTCTGTCGATAAGGCTATCTCTTGTTTTTCTGTTTGTGGTATAGCCATTTTTAAAAGAATTTTACAAATCGGTCCACAAATGACGGAGAAATCGCCGGACATACATAAAAAAAAATACATCCAATCGGATATATTACCTCCTTCTTTTTGAAGTCGGTAAAAAAATGCCACATGCTAAAGACGTCAATTCCCACCATGATATCGACTAGATTAGCATTCACTAATTTCCCAGAATCCCGGGATTCATATTTTAAAAAATATTTTATAAGAAGCCGCTTCCATAATATTGTTTCCAAAAATGAACTTTAGGTAAATATGCATCCGAATATGCGATCTCTAGTTATCTCTGACATAGTAAGAAAAAAACAATTAGGGCCTGTTTCACGATCTACAAGTAAGTTCCCAATAGCGCTTACTTGACAGATAGTCCATACAAAACTGTCACTTTATCTGCCAAGTATCTCCTAATCAGACATTGTGAAACAGGCCCTAAACATTAAAAACAGATTTAATATTGGTAGACAAACTAACGAAAGCAGTTGTTATCATTTTGTCTTTTGGTTGTTACCTTTTCGCCGATGACACTTAGTATTAAGTATACATATTTTGCAATCTTTATATTTAAGATTTAAAGTTCATAATCAGCTGAAGTTGTTGATGATATAAAACTTGTTTTCACATTATGTAATCTATACATATAATAAAGCTAAAGAGGGTCGAAAGTCTGTACATGGAAGATATTAGAAAAAAAGTTGGCTGGGGATACTTAGAATCGATAACAGAACACGTTCCAACAGTTTTTAGATTTTTTGTCTGTTTGTCTGTGTATCTGTTTATTTGACCGCGCATCACGTGAAAATGGCTGAACGGATTTTTATGCAAACCTTGCACACAGACAGACCCTGACCCGGACTAGGACATAGGATACTTTTTATCCCGGTAACAGGTACCTGTGGGATAGTGTAGTCTTCGCGAACGAAGTCGCGGGCGACAACTAGTAGGAAATATAAATGTATAAGTATGAGCAAACGAGGCAACTATTTGTTCTACATCCTTTATCTAGTACTATAATGATCTAAGAATGCCAGTCTAAAAATACACTTAGTGCCTTACATTTCATTAATTTTTTCCGTGTTTTGTTCCTGTCATGTAAACGTCATTTCAAATTAGATTATAAGAGACAAAACACGGGATAACCATTCCGAGTTTATTCTATGTTTATTTGTAAGGCATTTACTGTTCATGTTGGTGTATTAAAAAGAGATTTAAAACTTCAATCGAGTAATTATATCAATGCAAAGTCACCTTGTGCTGTTCTATAAGCGCCATGACGGTGTCCAGGTCTCCGTGCACCGGCAGGTCGGTGGAGAGAGACAGCTGCTGCTTCTTCAGCCAGTCAAGCAACGCGGACATCGCGTCCTTGAACTGGCCGGAGTACAGCAAAGCCTCCTCCAACTTGCGTTGTCTGTGGGCCGACACGTCAGAGGTTAAATACAAATAAGTTTACATTAAGTGCCTGCTATTAGATTTTTGCTGGATGCGTGCAGCACAAAACCGGTCGTTGGGAAGATCCTTGGGGGAGGCTTTAGTCCTTTGGCCTGTGGCTGTGGACGTTTTTTGTAATGAAATGATGATGATTCGATGTTTTTTTTCCATAGGCACATAAAAGTAAACCTTTTGTGCTTATTTTGTGTAGTTAAGCGGTGTTGACCTTTTTTCTTGACCTATTTGTTATGCTAAGCAGGCATTTTTTATTGTTGTAGTGTAGACAACACTGAGAGAGGATGTATAAAAACATTGGTGAAGCGATAAAAAAAAACGCAAGCTTAATAAAGAGTTCTTGGCGGGGAAAGCGCAGAGAAGTCTTTACAGTTATATTATTTTCTCAAAATATTGTGATTTGCCATATGTGAATGTGAACCAATGGTATATTTATGAATGTAATGTGAAAAAAAGAAATAAAAATCAAAAAGTAAATTATAAATCTAAAAGGGCAAAATAATAATATAACAAAGAACACAAATATAAAAAAAAAATCTATTCAATGCCCATATTTGGTGGTAATATTTTAATTATGTTCAGTTAAGGCCTTACCTGTCAACGGCCTTAGAGCATACGGTGGTCCATTTGGTCTTGAGGTCGGCGAGCATGGTGCGCAGCGCGGGCTCGTCGGCCTTCGGGGCCTTGTCCTTGAGCTGCTTGCCGGCCTTCATCGTCTGGTCGTAGGTCGGCTGTTTGCCCCCTAAGGCCTTTTGGAAGTCGCGGTGCTTGTGCAACCTGGGGAGACGAGGTTCATTGAATGCTAGATTATATCAATAACGAGAGTTGAGGAGCTAGATAAACCTAAAAAAACCTCCTGCCACCTCCTTTCGGTCTGCACAAATTACAGTTTTCTAATAAGGCAACGAAATCAAAATGTTATTGCAATGCGAGCTGTAATTAATTAATATTACTATAACAAATTGAGTTCAAAGAAAGAGCCTTTCTTTGTGTGCACACATTATTATACTTTTATTTAAATAAATCAAGAGTTTATCTTCCGAATGTTGTTTTTATCAAGATCCTTCAAGTACATCAATCAAGTTAGTGTACGAGTCAAGCTAAAGCATATTATCATACACGGCCGAATGCTCTCAAAAAATCCAACTTTAAATTCCTTACGCTTAAGCACAAGTGGAACTTAATTTAAGTTTATTATTAGTTGGATTTTTTTGAATAATTAATTTATAAAAAGAAAAGACTGGTACAGCGTAGGGCATACATTTTTCATTGACTTTAAATGCTATTACAATCGCATAAGGTTCTATTTGCATTCTTCCTATGATAAACAGCTTAAAGTTTCTATTATTCCGTTTTTTAAACACCTGTATATGAAGTTACCTCTGTTTGATCTTCTCAGGGTCATTGACCGTCGTCTCCTTGTTGAGCTCGTCCAGCTGTTGTTCGGTGTCCGACAGCCAGTTCATCAAGTTGTTCCTGTTGGTATATAAGAGTAGTTATAACAAAACACCAATGAAACACTTTGACAAAGATAGATAGATAGGAGAGTAGTTGGTATTATTGATAAAGATTAAGTCGCGTTGTTTGTGCTTCTTCGGACGAGGTTCTATGATTACCAAGTATGTATTATTAACGGATTGGCTGTGGTAACGATTAAAGAGAGTATTGAATGTTTTTATTATCCGTATTTCAGTTTTAAGTATTAGATTAAGTTTATTACATGTGCTAATTCGAATTTTTGGATATAATAAAATAAAATTTACAAAGTTATTTAAAAAAAGAACTAGACAAATCATCGCTGTTATAGTGATATCTATGGTTTATTTAAAAAGTAAACTTAAAGTTTTTACGTACGTTATATTGGCAGAATTGTGAAAAAGCAAATTAAGGTCCATAGAACAAAGAAAGAAAAAAAAGGAACATTAATCGAATCCCTTGCGATTAAAATTGTCATATTTACTGTAGCACTTTTGTATGCATATTCTTTACACTTAAAAGGCGTCTGATTTATGAAATGTTTTTTTTGTATAGGTGTTTACTTTGTTGGTAAAACAATAAAATTAAATAAAATAAATTTCAGTGCTCCTGCTCCCTCGCGATCAAAATGTCACTTTCAAGAACCTACGTGCTCCAAGGATTAACTTACCACATCTCGCTGAACTCCTTGGCCTCCTTGAACCCGTGGTCGAGCGCCCTGGTCCTCTCAGCGGCCTTCGACACCACCCTCTCCCACCGATGCTGCACCGACACCAACAGGTTCTTGATTAGGATCACGTCTTGCTTCTGGCTGAAGTACTTGAGGTGGGTGCCTTTCTTGTCGAGGAGGAGCATGGTCTCGCGGTGTGTGCCCACCTCCTTTTGGAAGGCTTTGTGCTCTTCGATTTGAGCTATGAATAAAATGGTTAAGTTTATAGACCTTTGTCACGCAGTTGTGGCCTTAATAGCAATAGATTTAAGGTTCAAGTTTTGCTACATTTAAAAATTTGTGAAAATTATATAATATGTAACTTTTCGAAGGCTATGTGCTCTTCTATTTGGACTGTGAATGGAATGGTAGACATAGAAGTACGTAAAGAGATACTACGAGTATGGAGTGTATTTTGTTACGCAGTTGTAAGGTAAGGAAAATCATTGTTGTAATGTAACGGTGGATTAAGTGAAAGTGTTTACAGCAATGGGCTTAAAGATTAAGTTTTGCTCAAGTTTAACTTTTTGAAAGATAATTTTATAACATTTCTTGTGGTTACGATAATTATGCACTATTTGTAACGGGACATGTAAAAAAACTTAACTTAAAAAAGATTTCTATGCTATAAATCGTTCACTTGGAATGCGACAAAGGTGATCGAAATATAGGTGAATATCAAATCGCAAAAGTGATAGAAAAAAAATTACAAATTGGAACCCCATGGAATAAATATTCCTCAATCATTAAAAGTCACGTTTTAAGTCCAACTTTGCACATTAACATTTTAACCAACGAAACTTTTCATACCATTAGGCCAAAGTAAAATTATCCCAAAACTTAAACGAGCTACTCACTGAGCAGAGTCTCCATGACTCTGGAGACTGGCTTGGCGGAGGTTAGGGTCTTCTCGGCGCCGGTCAACCAGTCCACGAAGGCTTGCAGCGCGTCGTGGAACTCAGTGGCCTCCTTTAGAGCTATCTCTAACTTGATCTTCTTGTCAGACGCCCTGTCAGTGAAGATTTTATTAAAGGAGTTTGGTACACACACATAACCTTTTAAAGGAGAAGATTTTACCAAAACAGGTTACTACACAATTCCCATTTTAAGAAGATTTTATTTAATAAAAGCGGCCAATTGCGAGTCGGACCCGCGCGCGATGTGTTCCGTACCATTATCTATAAAAACGGCAAAAAAATCACGTTTGTTGTATGGGAGCCCCCTTAAATATTTATTTTATTCTGTTTTATAGTATTTGTTGTTATAGCGGCAACAGAAATACATCATCTGTGAAAATTTCAACTGTCTAACTATCACGGTTCATGAGATACAGCCTGGTGACAGACGGACAGCGGAGTCTTAGTAATAGGGTCCCGTTTTACCCTTTGGGTACGGAACCCGATAAGGCTGCTACACACACTTTACCTTTTTAAGAAGAATATATTATTATAAGACATTGATTGCTACAAACATTTCCTCTTTTCAAAAAGAAAAAAAAGATAAGAAAGAGAAGAAAGAAAAGAAGAAAAAGAAGATTTAATTAAAAAAGATTGCTACACAAATACGGTAGTGAAAACTGATCATTTCAAAAAAATATATTTTGTTTTGACTTGTTAGTGCTAGTCAATAGATAAAAGTGTGAGCGAATTATTCTTAAAACGATATATCAAAATTTAGAATAGCTAACTATGACGTCACCGTCACATTTCACCAAATAAGTGTTTTACCAACCACATTACTGAAGCTACAATCATTAGTGTTTAAAACAATATTCTCAGAATATGATCTTTGACATCCTTATTAAAGACAAACATTTCCCAAAGCACTTTCAACTGTACTCCTAACGATATAAGGTTAATTCTCACCTGGCGGTAACATTGTCCCATCGAGACTTGAGGTTCTTAAGGTTGAGTGGCAGTTGCGCGGTGGGGTTGGGTTTCTCCTGGCGGCGCAGGTACTCCTGGCCTTGCTGCAGCACGGCTTCCACCTTAGGACGGTTGGCCTCGATCTCGTTGTAGATTTCCTGTACGAAAGCGTAAGTTATTTTTGTTGCTTCGTCTGTACTCTATCGTAATTGGGTAGTTGACTGGTTAGTCAATAGAGAAACTTTTTAGCAACTGTCAATACGATTTTTTTTATAGAAATTGTATGGGATTGGTGAACCATGACGTCACTATTTGGCTCCGTCTATTCAGAGTTTATGAATAAGTTTTTAGGTTACAGAAATTCATGCTTAAGTCAAATAAAAATAGGTCAATGTTGAAAAGCACTGTTACGTGATTTTATTTATTTGTTTAATATCTAGAATTAAGTCGCTGTCAACATCCCTATTTTACGAACGAATTGTTTAAATTGGACAGGATCAAAGTCGATAAAATTACGAAATAATTATCTCATGCCTTGTCGTACACTTTAGATAAATAGTATAAAAAACGAGTCTAGTAAGTATAGTTTACCTATATCGATCAAGTATATTTCCACTTAACATCAGGTGGAGTGGAGTCATTTGTCGAGCTACGTATAAAAAAAAAGAAAAAAAAAGTGAATTACTCCATCAGAGAATTCTGAGCAAATGTCCTTTGCAAAATCCTTTGTATAAACAACTGAAACTATTACTTTGACGATCCACCTCCTTATTGTCTCCATTAAATCTATAGTAATTTACCTAGTTTTCACTGTGCCTAAAATGTTTTTTTTTGTTGTTTTTTTTTTAATTCTTGCTTATTTTTAAGTTTTGGTATGTCGGAACGTGGATCCACGGCGCCAAACAATTAAAATTCTATTGTCTGGTATTCGGACAGACCAGAGGTTAATAGGGAAAATATTACAATGTACAAGGTTCCAAAATACACTACAATATGAGTGCAACACGTGATTTTATATCATGATCAGTAATAAATATATCAATAAGACTTTATCAAGTTGGAAGGTTACAGAGTTGACAAAACCATTCGCTGCTAGTAGTACGTAAACCTTATTATACGTACCATGAACCTCTCCAGCTGTTCCGTGGCAGTTTCTGGTAAGCCGCCGACGGGCTTGGAGGCCGCGATGACGCCGTCCACTTCAGCCAGCCATGAGAGCAGGTCGCCGATCTCGGCGTTGAAGCTAACAAGAGTCAAAAACAGTATTTACTTACTTATTCATTATTTATTGCTAAAATACAGCAGAAGGCGGACTTAAAGCCCTGGGGCATTCTCTACCAGTCGACCAGTAGGGGTATCAAGGAGAGCAAAAAGGTTCTAAGCCTTTGAGCTTTAAGCTTTTAAAATTTGAGTAAAGCATAGTAAAAATATGTAGGCTCACTCTCAGTAGCACTAGTCAAATAAAAAATAGGTTAATGTTTAGTGATGCTGTCAACTTCCCTATTGCCATTCCGCTACGTTTTTAAGTTCTGACCTGTACTGACGGATAAACGGAACAGTTCGAAATCCCGGCCAAAGTCCATCAAAAAGATATACCCTACAGCGCATACTATGCCTGATCTGGTACATACCGAAATAGGGCGTAAATAGAAAGGAAAACATAATTATACCGCCATCTTGCAGCAAGTAACTTTTATGCTGTTTAGATAAAATAAATAATAAGATGCGTTTTTTTCCCTAAATATTTTTGTATTTTTTCTTACTAAATCAAAAAATCATGTTCTGTAAGGTAAAGGGTGATAACAGATACATCGTCTTTAGCGACTTACACAGGTTTTTAAGCTAAACTACCAACTTTACTGACCTCTGCGCCTCTCTGAGTGCGTCCTCGAGCTCCGCCTGCCGGTCGCGAGCCTTCTGCTGCAGCTCGCGCCACTTCCTGTTCAATGTTGCCAGCTTCTCTGCAGTTTCACCCGCTTCTTCGGTACCTGCGTTGGAGGTCAGTTTTGTTAAAACATGTGTTATTTCAGAATACAGATGAAGGTAAAAAAGGTTGTATTTATGGGTCTCTTACAAACAGCGTCAGACTCTGCAAACTCTGTAACCCGGTCTGTAAGATGGTGCTGGTTCTAATTCCGTATGTTAAAAATAATTTAACATAACTCGACCGTAATTTATACTAATTTTTATTATAGAGGAAAGCTTTGTATTTTTGTATGTTTGCAACGAATAAAACTACTGGATCGATTAAAAAATTCTTTCACCATTAGAATGCTACATTAGCGCTAAGCCGGGGCGGGCCGCTAGTTTATCATATTTTTGATTGTCTCGAGTCGCAGGACTTTCACCTCGAGACTCGAGACGTGACGTGACAATTCATTCACGTGTTCACGTTTCCCGGAGATTGCAAGCGAGAAAACGCACTGAAAGTTTAAAATTTATTTACAAAGCTTCTAAAATCTGTAGAAAAAAAAGAGTATTGTTCTTGCCTGGAGCCCTAAATACAAAAGTGCTTAGATAATATCTTAGGTCCTTACCTATGAAGTTGCCGTTTTCTATGAATATTTTTTTATAAAATTATATTTTTCATACTAACGTTTTTTAATGTTTCCTTATCATCTATTGATGTTAACACCATAAAATTGTAGGACAGTGTGTTTGTTTCACTAGCTAAATATAGCAGACCTTAAAAAAAATATCAAGTCCCTTCAAAGCTTTAATGAAAAAAAAGGTCAACTCCGCTAACAAAAAAGAAGAAAATTGGGACATAAAAACACAAAATTAAAAATCATTGTTTTTACTAAAGCCTAAGTAACAAAGAGAACTTAAATATTTTTGTGATATTAAAATGGAGTGGGGTGATAAAAAGAACCGAACTGCTGTGATAGCATTACACAAAGTTGGTATGGAGTCTAATGCAATTTTTGAAACTCTCCATCCCCTAGGTTTTAGTCGAATGTTTGTATACCGGGCTATTAATAGGTACAAAGAAACGTCCTCTGTTTGTGACAAAAAAAATCTGAATGTCCACGTAATATTCGAAGAAATCCTGTCCTAAAGCAAAAGATTTTTTTCTCGGGAAATGAATATAGCACCTCGAACCATGTCGCGTATTTTAAAAGATGACTTAGGACTTGCAGCATATAAGAGACGCGCTAGTCATTATTTAAACGATAACTTAAAAATGAATAGGCTGGTAAAATAAATAAATAAATAAACTTTCCTACACTCACACCAATTATCTAGACCAAGAGAAGCTTCGTTATGAAACTCGTTAACATGGTTACTAGACAACGCATAAACATACTTAAAATATTTAAATACATACTTATTATACATAGAAAACACCCAGACCCGAGACAATTTAGAAAAACAATAATTTCTAAATTGACCCGACAGGAGATCGAACCCGGGACCTCAGAGATGGCGACACAATGAAAAACCGGTGTACAAACCACTCGACCAATGAGGTCGTCAAATCAAAACAACTTCTTAAGCGGTACGCAAAGGGTGGTCTCATAGAAAATTTATTTACTGACGAGAAAATTTCTACTATCGAGCAACATTTTAACAAGCAGAATGACCGAATTTATGCTCAAAGCACTAGAGAAGCTTCTCAATTAGTCAGCAGAGTACAACGTGGGTATTATCCGACTTCAGTGATGGTTTGGTGGGGTGTTAGCTATCAAGGAGTAACTGAGCCATATTTTTGTGAGAAGGTGTCAAAGCATCGGTACAGGTGTATTGAGATACGATTCTTGAGAAGATGGTTAAGCCTCTTTACAACACCATGTTCCATAACCAAGAATGGTCCTGGCTTTCAGCAATGCTCAGCACCGGAATATAAAGCTCAATCCACACAAGTGTGGTTGGAAACTGACGTGTCTGACTTCATCAGAGCTGAAGAATGGCCGTCATCTAGTCCCGATCTTAATCCGCTGGATTATGACTTATGGTCAGTTTTAGAGAGTATGGCATGGTCTAAACGCCATGATAATTTGGAGTCCCTAAAACAATCCATAAGATTGGCAGTGAAGAATTTTCCCATGAAGAAAGTGCGTGTTTCACGTGTGTGCGCGTGTCGCGAAAGTGTGTGGTTTTAATGCTATTATATTCATTTATAAACTAACGCACACTACAGTTATAAATGTTTAATGAAGTAGAAAAAAAATATATATTTTTTGTAACAATATCTATGGCTAGACTAGGTAATAAGGTGTCATACCGCCGTGTATCTGTATCTGCGCGCCCGCGTCGTTGAGCGTGTCGACGCTGGCTTGGTGCGCCGCGATGTCGTTCACCAGCACCTTCAGCTTGGCCAGCTCCACTTCCAGGATTTGGGGGTCGCCGGCAACCTGCGAAAAGCGAAATGGGTTAGCAACTAACTACCAACACCACACCGATTTCAATTTAAGGAAAAAGGACAAAAGAAACTTCGTCTTTTCCCCAACGATTCGATCAACCTAGCTGAAGTCCTAGCTTCGGATTGTTCCGCTCTCGATCCAATCCGAATGCCTAGGAGAAACTAGTAGGGAGAGGGTGGAGGGGGGGGGGGGCACGCTTTTGTGATGCATCCGCTCTAGAAACTCTATGAAGATGTTCGATGTCATGGCAGCTTGATGCAAACTTAACCCTATACTTGGCAGAGTTTTTTTTGTGGTATTATATATATTTTATATATAAAATAAGTTGAGTTGAACTTTTTTACTAATCTAATTTTTTTGTAATGTAAGTATCTCAAATAATCCACTATGCTAAGGATAGCGTTAAGTTTCTCGCCGCGTCTAAAATGTAATATACATACCGGGATCAATGAGTTTGTATTGTATGATTTGTATGTCGCTTTGAAACGGTCTAGACATGAAAATAAATGTGAAGGTGAAACCATTCAGACAGTTAAGAGATCTCGATGAAGAAATGACTAATGCGTTCGGATTGCGATCTCGCAAGCTTAGCCACTTTTACAGAAAGATCATGAACTTTTACAGGAGGTTTGATTCGCACTTACCGGCTTCAAAGTGTCCAGCGTCTCCGTAGTATGATGTATCCAGTGCAGCAGCTCTTGCAGCGCGTGTTGCAGCTGTCCTAACCGCAGCAGCGCGCGCTCCAGCTGCTGCTGACGTTCCACCATGCCTCGGAGCAGCGCGCCCCAACGTGCGTTCACTTCTACCAGCGGCTGCTTGATCGCAGACGCTTGTTCAGATGATGTACGCTCAGTCAGCTCTTGGGCTTGCCTGTGGGTGGATGGTGACGTTATTACTTGAATTTGGGAAGCTAAACGGTTGTGATGCATCTTGGTACCGTATGTCTTTAGATAGTATTCAAAATATAAATCTGTAATAATGTTATATTATTTATTTCACCGTTATTAAACCGTTTTGTTTGCTATTTTAAAACCATTAAATTTTAAAATAGCAGTAGTGACTTTTGTTATGATAAAAAGTTATAATGTTATAAACATGGCAGTCACATGCTGCGTAGATCGACTTCACTATTTATTTTATCGTCTTAATATAAAGCTTAAAACAATTTATTATGATATAATTTTAAAAACGATGTGCTAATAGTTAACATTAAGTGCGTTATATTTTTTAATGAGCATCATTAACTTTTACTTCTTAAAAGTTTAAAATTCGAAATTTATTATTAGATTTAAAACAAGATACATCTTTCGTTTAGCGTCATTAATTAAAGTGTTACTAAAGCGTAACACACCACGACAACAATACAAGACAACAGAAAACAACAGGACAGAACAAGAAAAGCATAGAGCATTGCGCTAAAGTTTAAAGGCTGATAAAACCCTAATTAATGTAAGCTTTTAAGAGCTTAAAATAGATCTTAATACGTAGATAAAAAGCAAATTACGCTTATTTTCTTCTTTTCCTTTACACTAATAGCTCATTATGTAAAGTTAAATTAAATTTTAATAATTATCCAGAAAAGTCCAATGAAAAAATACAAACTCACAATACATACATAAATATACCACTTTCTTATAAAATGCAGAACTATTATAAATAAAAAAAGTCAGTAGATCTTTATCTACTACTCGTCTGTCGTTTTTTTTGTTTTTTTATGCAAGTTGTTGTAATAAAAAGTCCCTTTAATTTTACAAAAAAGTGGCAATCACAAATAAAGGACAAACTACAGGACAAACGGATGGCTAAAGCGGCACACTCTAGTAAATTGTATTCCTTGCCTTACGAGACTCCTGAGCGAAGGTCCAGGGTGCATAGAAAAATATACCATTAGTACACATCACAGACAGGATAATTTATCGGCGATTAACAATTGCAAAAACACAAAACTAAAATTTACGAATAAATCAAATCAATATATTTAAAAAACTAGGTTTTTGATAGGTTTTGGATACCCATCGATGTAGCGATGACTTGATTTCAATTATGGAGGCGTGTGCCCAGCAGTAGGAGTATAAAAGCTTTTTATTCTTATTCTAGTTTTGTATTGCGCAATAGATTATCGCTTTGAAGTTTAAAGTGGAATCTACGAGAAAGGTACAAACAGAAAATTAATTCCATAGCACATAACCGCTGTACTCAGGTAATCAATTAATTTTATTGTTAATCATAGGTGTGTAATGATCATTCAAAAAAAGTTATCTAAGAATTATTTAGTAAAAGTTTTTGAAATGCTAAATTATAACTTACTCAGTAAGATAACTTAAGTAGCTTACTCAAAAGACAACTTTAACATGGACGATCCTCACTACCGGTGGCATCTAGTACAATGCGTTGCACCATACAACACGTCGCTTACGTTAAAGTTAGATGGGTTGCTAGTGAAATGAGATACTTGTCTCCCAAGCAAGGAAGGGACAAGTTGTTTCCTGTGGCCATTATTCGTTAGATATTTTTAAAATATTTATAAATTTTGTTCAAATACAATTTCTTGTAAAGTGGCTCTCGCTACGATTTAGCCAGTGTCTAGGTTTATAAATAAAAATCACTGACATTTGACTGCTACTTTGACATTAACGTTAGCTTAAATCAGTCAAAATTTTGTAGTTATGGCTAACGTTACAACATGACTTCTTTAATCGTCATTTTAACTATTGTTACATGATGCCACAAATTCTTCGCAAAATTATTTGTTTCAATTAAATTGATTGGATGGTGCAACTCACCTTAGACATCATTAATGGTAATTGACGTCTCTAAGTACAGCAGTTACATTACAAATTAAACTCTATCGTATTATTAAACAAAGGGAAAGGTCAACCACCACCACTGACACACCTTTCTTTAATATATCACACAAGCGGTATCGTAAAAACCAGTGAAAAATAAATGCTATACAATCATACTTAAGAACAGCATGAACTAACTCGGCAATTTAAAATTAACCTAACAGAAGCCATTTATTTCGACCAAGCGTCTGTGTGTTGTTGTAAATGAAACTCTAAAAGTATCTTATGTGGATACATCTATATAATACTTTTGGGGGGGGGGGGGGGGGGTTATAACACCCTGTCGAGCTAAGTGGGTTAGATAAAGCCTACACTTATAAACACCCTAATCATTCTATAATAGACCATAATCCACCGACCTATAAAATACAATTTTAAATATGTTCTATTTTTGTAAAAAAAAAAACGTTGTTAATCTACTCGTCGATTTAGCACCCGATATCCCCATTATGAAACAAAAAACCCATTGGCAATAGGAATATGAACAAGTTAGAACGAAACCCAACATAATGTTTGTTCATAAATTCATTAATTCTGTCTGTCGGACAGTCCATTCAATCACTCTTAAGCTATTATTACTTCACTCAAATAAATGTTTACGTCATTACAAACAATATATTAAGCATCACTCATCAATCTAAAATATACCTTAATTATCTGGAGATAAGATAGATAAATAAAACTTTATATTGCACACACACACACAGAAAAGTAAAAATAAAAAACAAACAACGAAATTTTTATCGGGGTGGGCAAAGGCAGTCTTATCGCTTAACGCGATCTCTTCCAGACAACCTTTGAGGTATAGGACAACTAAAAGGATAAGTGCATTTTCAGAAAAAGTTTTGTTTTTACAAACAAAACATTAAGCAATCGCTCGTCAATCTAAATCAGACTTCAAGTACTCTGAGATAAGGTTGCTGAATCTATAACAGACCTTTAGTCCTTTGACATAAGGTTGCTGAATCTAAAAGAGACTTTAAGTACATTGCAATTAATTTGAGTGCGTTTTCAGAAAAAGTTTTATGTCCTTATAAACAAAACATCAAGCAATAAATCGTCAATCTAAATCAGACCTCAAGTGCTCTAAGATAAGGTTGCTGAATCTAAAACAGACCTTAAATTCTAAAAAGATAAGGTTGCTGACCTGTTTAGCGCCTCGACCTTCACCATGTGCGGGTCCACCTCCTGCTTGAAGGACGCCAGCTGTGAGATCTGCCGCTTCACCGCGTCGATGTCGCTGCCTAGAGAGCCCATACGCGAGAACTTATCCTCAGCAGAGTCCAGGAACTCCTGGAGGTTCTGTACGAGGGGAAAGAAAATAAGGTAAAATTACTATTTTGTACCTAGGAACATCTCGTTCTAAGTAAAAACCGTTTCTTTTAAATTAAGATTTTGTTCTTTAAAATCCTTACCGGAAAACCGCTTCATTTTCACCTGAGAAAGTGGTAATAAGGTCGAAGGGGAAGTGCATGCCCTTCACTTGAAACCTACACAACTTACTATAGAATCTACTGAGAAACTGGCTTTCTTACCATCTACCCATTAAAACTCATCGATGCTTTTATTAAATGCACCAACTAGAACTATCCCTTGTTTAAATATTTACTTGGAAAAATACCTCATGCATTCTCCTTCGCCCTGTGAAGGTAGAAGGATTTTATCAGATTCGCACCGAGTAAGTCTCCAAGGGTAACATCTCCCGCAAGTAAAACCGACAACAACAATATTACAACAATGTTATAACAGTTGTAAAAACGAGACGCGTATATATGCCACTACATGATATTGGTTACCCAACACAAAAGGATCTCGATTGCGACGTAATTGAATTAGCAGACTGAAAGCCCAGTGAGCTGGAAGCTCTTTTTTTTGTCTGATGACAATCTGTAGTCACCTGCAGCGTGGACACCTCCAGAATCACATGTAGCTCAATCGCGCTATACCGAAAAACCTGGAAGCTTTAAACTCTGACGACAATCTCACCTGCAGCGTGTCGTGGAACTCCATGGCCTTCTCCATGGCGTCGATGAGGTTTTCCTCGCGACGCGCGTATAGCGCCGTGACGTTGTCCCAGGCCTGGTCCAGATCTTCCATGTGCTTCTTGACTTCTGGCTTATCGGGCTCCCCGCAGAGAGACATCAGGGTCGAGCCGGTCTTGCGGACTTTCTCCACCTGGTGTTATGAATAGTTATTATTATATGATGATAAACGATAGGGATATAGGTGGGCGACCGAGATATCGTTGAAAGGGTGAAGTCGCCTAGGACCTGAAGGAGATCAACATGCATGAATGGTCGGAACTGGCACAACACCGAACAAAATGGCGTACTTTAACGTCGGAGGCCAAGACCCACTTCGGGTCGCTGAGCCAGCGAAGTAAGTAAGTACACGATAGAGATCAAACGAGGTACCGTTTGGACTTCCCCTCATTTGATAATAATTTCCCCGGAATCCTAAACGAATGCGGTCACTATAGACTGTTTATATGATTTTGTTATTGCTGAAGGTCACAGCACTGTGTCGTATCTCCTGCAGCGTCGTCATGAACGCATCCAGCTGTTGTCAGAGGCTGAACAATTCTGTTGATCTCGTGTCAACTTCCTAATAGCGTTGCTATTAGCGCGTCCAGATGTTGATAAAAACGAGCTACATTCACCATCTCACCTCAGGTTTAGTATGATCTATCTCGTGCTTTATCTCCTGTAGCGTTACAATAAATACGTCCAGCTGATGCTAGAAGCATCATGCCACGTCTACCAACTCATCTCAGGTTTGGTATGGTCGAACTCGCGGCGTATCTTCTGCAGCTGCTGTATGGCTCGCGGCGATTTGCTTAGCTGATGACAGCAGTCGCTATCCCTTGCCGTATCTCTTGCAGCTTCAATGTCAGCGCGTCCAGGTGTTGCTGAAAACGGCGGGCTAACTCTACCAACTCATCTATCATCTATTGTAAGATTGAACTCACCTCAGGCTTGGTATGGTTGATCTCGTGGCGTATCTCCTGCAGCGCGACCTGCTGCTGTTGTATGGCTCGCGGCGATCGGCTTAGCTGATGACAGCAGTCGCTATCCCTTGCCGTATCTCTTGCAGCTTCAATGTCAGCGCGTCCAGGTGTTGCTAAAAACGGCGGGCTAACTCTACCAACTCATCTATCATCTATTGTAAGATGGAACTCACCTCAGGCTTGGTATGGTCGATCTCGTGGCGTATCTCCTGCAGCGCGACCTGCTGCTGCTGGATGGCTCGCGGCTGCGCGGCGGGCGGCGGTTGTGACGCGAGAGTGTCTTGTAGCTCCGAAAGCGTCGCCATGAGAGCGTCCAGTTGTTGCCAGAAGCGGCGAGCGACTTCCAGAGCGCTCTCCAAGGAGGCGCCGCGGTCGTTCGTCGCCTTCTGTACTTCGTCCCATAGCCTGTAAGGTGTGTTAGCAATTTAGTATAACAATAAAGAGTTTATTCCGATATTTAACAATCCATAACGTTAATAGTTGCAATCAGCATCAAATTGAAGGAACGATGCATAAGAAAAGAAGGATAACAATATTATCAGAGCATAGAAATTTACGTGGGTGATGCGGTATTATTTGTTAAGTCGAAGGCAAGATGGATTTGATTCCTATGGCGGTTGCACACTGCAAGTTGCTATTGCAGTTCACAGCTGGTTTATTTGAATTCAAGAGAGGGGTCACCCGTCTCTTGAAGGGGGAGGGGGCTTGGTGTGAGTTTTGATTGCTATAGAGACGTTGAGTTTGGGCTTGTACACAAAATTGCGACGCGACGTCGCATCGTAAAAATCTACCTAATCTATCTATCTAGTTTTTTGTACCTGTTATTGTTTTGTGTACCTGTTATCGATATTTTGCTGTGCTGTTGCGACAGTATATGGATAACTAAGGGTGTGGGTGGATACTGACTAATTGAGGTTGTCGACTTAGCACTGTGAAGTCGCTACGAATGGCCTATGCTGATGGCGTCAATAGTAATGATCATAATGCCGTAATGTATCTGTGTAAAAGTGGATTGTTGTACTGACTCGTTGAGTTTATCAAGCTTGCTCCATGTATACCCAATAATGGTTTGCTAATGATTTCAATAACGATCATGATTACGTCACTAATAACGAGTGTATCGGTAAAAATGGATTGTTGTACTGACTTGTTGAGTTTGTCCAGTTTGCTGCGTATGTCCCTAACGGCGGGATCGCTGCGGTCGGCCTTGCTGATGACGTCACTGGCGGCCCGTTGCACCGCGTTGTAGGCCTCCTGGCGTTTCTCCAGGTCCTCCGTTAAGGCGTTGTTCTCCTCAATCTGGTCTCTGTTGAGGTTAAACGGTATTAGGTATTGCTCATAAGGATAGTTTAGGTAATATAATTATTTTTTTCAGCCACTACTTTCCCACTGCAGGGCGAAGGTCTCGCCTCCCTCCTTCCACGGAGGACAAAAGATAAAAGGACATGGAAAAAGAGTTGTTTTTCTTCAATGGCAGTACAATAATAGACCAATTAGCTAATAATGTTATGAATACAATGAAGTTAATTTGTAAACGAGGAGCTGGATGGCGCAGTGGCTAACGCGCCCGGTCTACGATTGCTAAAGTTGAGCAACTTTCAACTTTTATCGGATGGGTGATCAAAAATGTATCATCTCGAGCTCTTTCGTGCTCCGTAAGGCACGAAAAGCCGTTAGTCCCGGCTGCATTAGCAGTACTTAACAACCACCGATCCGCACTTAGCCCACGTGGTGGTTTATGGCCCGTTCTCCCTTTCCATCCATAGGGAAGGCTCGTGCCCCAGCAGCGGGGACATAAAATGAGTTGATGATAATGAAACGAATATGACTGTGGTTTCTGGAAATACAAAATATAGGAAACACTGACTGTATCTTGGGCGGGTGCGCGGAGACGGGCTCGGCGCGCTGTATCTGGTCGCGGGCGCCGTTCAGCGCGCGCAGCATGCCTTCCAGCTTGTCCGAGAACTGGGATGACTCTTGCAGCGCCTGACAGAAAACATACATGTTCAATAATAGATTTCAAAATTATTATGCTCATATATAATTTTACGCATATTGTGTTGCGAACCAATTACCAATTTTGAAAAAAATTCACGAGCGGGATTCGAACCCGCACCCCATGACATGCCGGGTCAGGTGCAGTACCAACTATGCTGTCGTGGCTCAATCCAACTCGCCGAAATTAAATCAACACTATCTACTATTACTCTGTAAGCCAGAGGAGCCCTATTCAATGTCGACTACGTCATCAACATCCGATCCTAATATTTTTACAAATATTTAATACTAGTTGTTGCCCGCGACTTCGTTCGCGAAGACTACAGTAAAAAAAAAGTATCCTATATGCTGGTCTGGGTCATGGTCTGTATATGAGGAAAGTTTCATTAAAATCCATTCAGTAGTTTTTACGTGAAAGAGTAACAAACATCCATCCATACTCAGAAGCTTTCGCGTTTATAGTATTAGTAGGATTGAATTATCAATGAAGTAATTCGTTATAATTAACCTATTTATATAATTTGTTATAATTAACTGTAAGTAACCTATCTATATAGTAATTGAATTATCAATGAAGTAATTCGTAAAAATGAAGTATCTTTTTGTACGTGTAACTCCTAACCAAAAAGAAACCTGGCAATAACTAACCTTAGGCCTATATTACTTAAAGTAGGCGACCATACGTTTTTATCAAATCGCTAGTGCCTTGAAAATTCGCAAAACGGACACAACCGTCAACGACGTCTGCCCTCACGCGTCTGCCCGCGTTCGGGTCGCGCACTCAGCGATGAGCCACTTCTTCCCCACCGCACCTACCCCGCTCCCCCCACGCCCCGTTCGCCTGGCACCGCTGCCGGTATTTATCACCGAAACGGTATTTATCGCCGAAATTGCTATGACTCTGCATTTTAAATCTGTGATATCTTCAAAAATATTTATTTAATTTACATGCTGTAAAAAGCCATATTGATCTTTATTAAATGCACAATGTATTTAAGATACTTAATTAGATAAGGATTAATACTGTATTGCTTAAAATCGCTTCGTAAATAAGCCATTATTTCTCGTACAAAGTAAAGGATAAATAATGGTTATTGTGGGTTATTCCTAAGAGATAAACATATACCATCACGGACTTTTTTGTAGACCTTTTTAAGTTTTACAATACTGTAGTAAATTGTTTTGATCTATCTTGTAGGATTCAGTCAGCGTTTGCAATGTAAGCGCAAAAAATGTGTTTTTTTTACGACCTCACATTAGAAACCTCAAAAATTGTAGCCTATGTGTTATTCTGATGTATAAGCTATATTGTGGTAAAGTTTCATTCAAATCCATTCAGTAGTTTTTACGTGAAAGAGTAACAAACATCCATACATCCATACTTACAAACTTTCGCCTTTATAATAGTAGTAGGATAAATACCAACTAATTACACCAATTACAATTTTAAAAAAGACAGTGTTGAAAAATTTCCACGCGTGTGATTTTCAGATTTCAAAATTCTTTTAAAGGTTCATAGTCTGATGTCAAGGTGCCTAGTGTGAGTTTTGCTTACTACCCGTATTCATTCGATTACGTTTACGAAAACGAAAATTTAGTATGGCATTGAAGCAGCGCCTCCTGACGGCATACGAGAAGAGTTAACATTTTGCCATACAAATTCTCGTTTTCGTTAACGTGATCGAATGGCCAATGAAACTCGCACTTGGCACCCAGGAGAGTATTTAGTTTTCTTAGCTTATTTACAAGAGGCGATGGCCACAAACATTGATAGTGGTCTTTAATAGTCTGAACTGTAATAGTCGTTGTACTATGCGTATTATAGGCATAGTTTAGCATGGTAATTATAGCTAGACCGCTTAACTGAGTCCTCGCATCGATTTCTAGTTTATTGCGCGTTATACTACGGCAGTCATAGTCAGCTGTGATAGAAAAAACGCAATTAACTAGAAATCCTTTTGCCGCGTCGCAAGTCGCTCGTGTTCGTGGCAGAGGCCCTACGTACCTCCCGCCCCGCGTACCTACCGCAGCAGGCGAGGACTCAGTTACGCGGTCTAGCTATAGTGTATTAAGTGTTTTTTTTTTAATACGATCAATATCCCATTGTTGTAGGAAGGAGATATGCGTGCTGGGAGAGCATTCAATATTTTGCTGTTGTTATAATTACACCACCAAGAAATGTGTACAACTGTGTCCTAATTATTATTATTATATATCTATGATTTGTCATTAAACTAAATTAATTTACTTATTTTATGTATTTAACAACAAACACAAAGAAACAAAGTCAGACTTCAAATTATTGAGGTCCTGTCAGAATAACAGCGCATCTGTGTCATTCGTGGATGTTCAGAAGCTTATGTTGAGAGGCCCATGAGCTTCACACTCTTCGTTTATTTTTTATTACAAACTAGTTGACCCGGCGGACTCCGTGCCGCTTTGACAGTTTCCATGACGACAAAACAAACAAATAATTTTGTATTGGAAAATTAAATTGTCGTTTTTAGTATTTTCTGTTACTTATTATTTATGTTTCTCACCGCTTAAACCTTCCCTGAACTTCCACAAATATTTCAAAATCAAAAAAAAAGCCAAATCGGTCCAGCCATTCACGAGTTTTAGCGAGACAAACGGACAGCAATTGATTTTTATATTTATAGATGTTTACTTTTTTCTTTAGTCTTGTATACTTTGTACCTAATTTTAGTACGTGTCTGTTAAAATGTTTTTAATTTGTTTATATAATTTTAACGCAAATTTTGTTGCGAAACAAATTACAAAAACACAATGTTGAAAAAATTTCCACGAGCAGGATTTGAACCTGCACCCTTCTGACATACCGGGTCAGGTGCTCTTCCAATTGAGCTATCGTGGTTTTAACCAGCCCGCCGAAATTATTCAACACTATTTACTTTTTACTTTGAAAGCCAAAGGCGCCAATTCAATGTCAACAACTACCGTCATTAACATCTGATCATAATATGTCAGAAGTCAGAAGTCAGGTATGACAGAAGGGTGCAGGTTCAAATCCTGCTCGTGGAAATTTTTTCAACATTTTGTTTTTGTAACGTGTCTGTTAGTTAATTGTTTTCTACTTCTTAACAATACACACGTAAGACCTGGTTTCTAATCTAAGGTCACGCACCTGTTCTAATTCCTGCTGCCGCTGCCTCAGCTCCGCCCTGAGCGCGTTGTACCGCTCGCAGTCTCCCTCGACGGTGTCCAGTACTTTGGCGGCGTCGTCTTCCCCGCACAGGCGCGCTAGGGCTTCGCCCGTCTTCACTAGCTTGTCGACTAAAGGCTTGTGGCCTGCAATCGACTGCTGCAGCATCTGTTAGGGTCACATGGTTCTTGTTCGTTAATAAAAGTAATAAGTAAGTAATTAAGTTTAAGCTGAAATGCTTAGGAAATCAATAATTATATGTGGATTTAAACAATATAGTCCGATGTTTAGTTTTCAAATAAGCGTTACCCAAAGCCTTATTTATCAAAGAAATATATAAATTATATGTTTACTTAACGAGGCATGTCAGGCAGGTCATTACAAGGATATTGACAACGACAACGACTTGATCTATTTAAGGTGACAATAGAGATTTAGATTAGAACAAAACTAATTACTTATGAATAAAATAGACTGATTATTTGAAAAAAATGCTATTTTTCCAAACACACATCTATCACACATAAAAGTTAACTAGTGAACACTGTATTGTGATCCTTATTACAGGTAGCTTAAAGTTCAAACAAGCTTGACAGCTTAAGCCTCATACCTCGTTTTTATCTTGCTGCTGGACGATTTGCTCGGGGCGGAGCGCCGGCATCGCCAGCATCTGGATCTGCCTTTCCATGTCGTCCATCCAGGAAGCCAAGCTGCAGGGAAGAATTATTGTTATATTTCAAATTTTTAAAGTTGAATTTCTTCTTTTCGTCCTTTTATTTATGGCATGTTTTGTGTCTACTACCGAACACAATTCCGCCAATATCACGTAAGTGGCCAATACACGAATAGTTGAATAGTTGAATTTCGCTTATAGGCTTATTGTGAACTAGTTGTCGCCCGCGACTTTGTTCGCGAAGACTACACTATCCTACAGGAACCTGTTACCGGGATAAAAAGTATCCTATGTCCTAGTCCGGGTCAGGGTCTGTCTATGTGCAAAGTTTGTATAAAAATCCGTTCGGCATTTTTAACGTGATGCGCGGTCTAATAAACAGACAAACAGATAAACAGACAAAAACTCTAAAAACTGTTGGAACGTGTTCTGTTATCGACTCTAAGTGTCCCCAGCCAACTTTTTTTCGAATATCTTCCATGTACAGACTTTCGACCCTCTTTAGCTTTATTATATGTATAGATAGATAGATGATGAAAACGTATCTGTCACTTGTTACGTAAGGAACAAATGTGTTGTCTTGTTCCTCGTAAACAACGAAGAAACTTCACATTATCAAAAGTGAACAAAACATAATATTGATACCGTGTATTTTCTTTGATTTCAATAAGTTTTTGAAGTCTTGAGTTTTGACGTCAATAAGTGCCGGTGAAGGCTTATATTGAATAAATTATTTTACTTTGACTTTAACTTTCTACATAGGTGATATTGGCAGAATTATGCAAAACCACATTATGTCTATGAAAGGTCTATGAAACAAAGAAAAATGAAGGGGACTTTGTTTTTTTAATACAATAATATAATATGCAAAACACATTGTTTTCTTAAGTTTACGAAACTACTTTTATGGATCCACGGGTCGTCAGGATAAACATTTAATTAAATAAATGTGTAAAATAAACGCAAGTACACACGCCTGCACAGCAACTTACCACAAACTGTCAAATTTCTTCAATAGACTGAGCTTTATGCCTTAAGTGTATGGTTGAAAGCGTATTGAAGAAATTTGACAGTTTTGGATAGGTTGATGTGCATAAGTAGTTTTTATTTCAATGCAAACAACATTAACTTTTAAGGTGGTAAAGCAATGTCATCGTCGACTATACAACATAAAAAATATTTTTCTTCCACAAACCGCTTTAACTTTAATATCTATTCGCTCCAGTCTCTCCAGCATATAAATTACCTTACTTCTAATTACTCACCCGTGATGAGTATCAGCAAAATGTTCGGCCAGCGGCAGAGCCTGTTCCAAAGCAGCGAGACGGTTTGCGCTGAGCTGGCCCACTTCCTCCATCAGCTCCTTTAATTCCTCGCTGCGGTCGCGTATGACGGCCGTCTCTTCGGAAGACTGGCACTCGCGAAGGACCTAGGTGATAGGAAAAGGGTATTGAATAAGCAAGCTAAAGAGTATACTGTTAGAGCTGGTTTTAGTGACTCATTGGTTGGCACTCGAGGGCCTTGGTCAAACGGAAGGGTCAATGAAAAAACGAAGTGTTACTAATAAACAGAATAAAAGCTAGGAATAGACTTCCGTACTTCGGAGGGCACGTAAAGCTTCAATAACAGTTGGCAACAACTACCGCATCGCACTGGCCTCGCGTGGTTGTTTACGGCCCGTTCTTCCTTTGGTGTTTCCATAGGATAGAATAGAAAAGAAAAGATATAGTATGAGCTTTTACCCTCTTAGCCTGCGCCAGCATATCACGAACTTTCCATAGATATAAAGTTAAAAGTCTATTGAGGATATTTGACACTGGATGCGAGCAGCACAAAACCGGTCGTTGTGGAGATGGGGGAGTCATCATTGGCCTTATCAGTCAGTTTTTTTTTATAAATATTGTACTTACCCGTAAAATATTAAAGAAAAAAACCTTCGAGCAGTGAACGTCTTTTGGCGTCTTTTGACGACCTCCGTGGCCGAGTGGCTTGCACGCCGGACTTTAGGCGGCGCTAACTCTGAGGTCCCGGGTTCGATTCCCGGTCGGGTCAATGTCGAAAACGAACTTTTCGATATTGTGTCGGGTCTGGGTGGTTGTGGTGCCGTCGCTGTTTCTGATTTCCATGAAACGAGTGCTTTAGCTACTTACCTTGGGATCAGAACAATGTATGTGATGTTGTCTAAATATTTGTATTTTATTTATTTATTTATTTATGATGAAGATGTAAGTCGTTACCTTCTTGGCCTGCGCCAGCAGATCCCGCACCCTGACTCTTTGGGCCGCCACGTCGTCGCTGAGAGGCCGCTGCTGGTTGAGCTGCGCGCGCACTTTGGCCGCGTCCGCGGAGGGCGGCGCGGCGGCGCGCAAAGCGCTTTCAGCGGAACGTAGCCACTCCACCGCTTCCTCCATGTCGCCTACTACTTCGAGCGAACGCTGTGAATGGGGTGAGACTATTCATTTCTGTTTTTTTTTTTACTAATTCGTGAAGTGGCTATCAAGTGCGTAAAATCTGTATTTTGATGCTTTGCAGCATGTATTTGCATATACGTATTTTAAATAAATAATAATAATTAATAATTTACAATAGGGAAGCACTTGGCTTTCATCGTCTGATCATAAATAACGTTAAGGAGGCAATGCTTTTTAACCGGATTCCTAATTATGAGGAACTGAATAGGTTTTTATATAATGTACCACAATTAAAAAAAAAAGATTTATATATTATTGGCCATTATAAAGAATAACTGATAGCCTTAAACATGCTTTTTCTAGAAAGCATGTTTCATCGTATTCCACATTTCTTCACTTAACATCAAATCAGATTGTTGTCCAACAAAGTCGAGTGGAGTTTTTAGGACATATTTCGGTTTCGGTTTTCGGTTTTTTTACCTATATAACTACCTCACTATGTAATGTAATTGTGTTGTCAATGAATCATATATATACTACTCAAAACAAAATAAGGGCCACGAGGTATTTTGTCTGTACCATGAAAATAATAAAACCAATATTAATTTTTTTGTCTCCATAACGAAAACTAATGTTGTTTTTACCGTGTAGAGACCAATAAATTTATTCCAATAATAATGATTAAAAAGTTTATTTGCTTTTGAAAGAAAAAACACATTTAAGGTTAAAAATAAAAACAATGTAAAGTTGCTGAAAACAAAAGAAAATACTCCATGCTCATCTTTTAGTAACGGGTATGCCCTCCTCGTTTCGTTACGCACTCCTGAAGCCTGGAGTGCATGCTCTCAATCAAACGCCTGACATTTTCCATTGTAATCTCTTCCCAGGCCCTTTTAACAGCGTTGATGAGTTGCTGTTGGTTGTGGATTTCCTGATCATCGTCTCTAACTCTTCGTTTCAACTGATCCCACATGTGCTCTATTGGATTTAAGTCCGGACTGTTCGCCGGCCACGGCAAGACTTGAATTTGAGACGCTTCCAGTACAAACCGAGTCGCTTGAGCCGTGTGTGCACGAGCATTGTCTTGCATCAAGATGAATCCAGGACCCGCTCGCTGGGCAAATGGGATCACATGTGGTCTGACGACTTCCTCAATATACCACTGAGCAGTAACAGTACCCTCATTTAAAATAGCGAGCTCAGTTTTGCCGTGTAAGCTTATCCCGCCCCAAATCATTACATTTGGACCACCAAAACGATCGACTTCATGGATGCAGGCTTCTGAAAATCTCTTGCCGCGTCTTCTCCATACTCTAATACGCCGATCGTCGTTAAAAAATTTAACTTTGCATTCGTCTGTGAAGAGCACCATGCCCCATTGGTTTATGTCCCAGTTTAAATGTTGACGGGAAAATCTTAAACGATTTGCACGATGATTTCTGGTTAATGGAATACGGACAACTCGCCTTCTTGATGCCTGCTGGTCTTCATGCAATCGATTACGAATAGTTTGGTCACTGACACGAGTACCCGTTGTGAGCCGTAAACGATTTTGCAGCTTGCGGGCCGTCGTTGTGCGATCTCGGCGCGCACTTAATCGAATGTAACGATCCTCTTGAGCTGTTGTAATGCGAACTCTGCCCGAACCAGGTCTTCTTCTAACACTGCCGGTCTCTTGGAAACGATTCCATAGATTTTGAATAGCTCTTCGAGAAAATCCCAATTGCAAACCCACAGATCGCTGCGAATGACCTTCTTCAATCATTGTAACGGCTCTGGTTGCTGTCAGCGAGTCCATATGACGCCTGCGTGCTTGTGGCATATTGCAAAAGATGTTTCTGACTCGAGATACCAATGAACTCTGATAATTTCTAATAAACCAAGAAGCTAAGGAAAGCAAAACGTCAAAGAAAATGGAATCAAAATTTTCAAAAATAATTTTAAATCAAATTTTATTTAAAATTGTTGCCAGCATTAGATGAATACTACAATATTAAAAAGTTTAGGTATCAAAGAGTTTGTATACTCAATATTTTACTACTTTCAATATGTAAATGTTTAATAATTTACACCAAAATGAAAAAATACCTCGTGGCCCTTATTTTGTTTTGAGTAGTATATAAAATATTTCATATTTACTTATTAAACGAACAAAAGTAATACTACTATAAATCCTCGATGCTATTTACCTTCTTACTAAGCAGCAGTCGCTCGGCCTTGCGCTGTATCTGCTCGGCGACGGCGTCGAAACGTCGGTTGTCGCGCGTCACTAACGCCTCCACGTGCGCTGCGCCCTCTCCAGGAGAGATCTATACAAAAATTATAAATACATAAATAACTGCACTACACTATTTGTATTTAATATGATAGCTGTATTAAATTCTAACTAATATTATAAATGGGAAAATAAGTTTGTTTATTGTTTGTTACGCTTTCAAGCGTCATCAAAAAATTTTATACACATATTCTCAAGAGTATAATCAAATACATAATTATTCAGAAAAAGTGAGTTTGTTTGTTTGTTTGATACAATTACACGGGTAAACTATTTAACGATTTGTTTGTTTCGTTGTCAAACTGTCAAAGCGGTACGAAGTCCGCCGAGTCAACTAGTATTTAATAGTATTGTTAAACAACTGTAATAATTAAAAAGCAATTATAATAACCCCTTGTTTACTTGTCTAGTTTTATTTCAGTATTTGAAACAGCAGCATTTTTCCAGGCTGTCCAGTTACATAATAGTGTTAATTCTGAATTCATGCGAAATTAGCACTACATATATTAATTGCATTTTTGTAAATACATTCTTTAATCACAAATTCTTATTTAGGAAACTAAAGCTCCCGAAACAGTTAACTTTATAATAAATCATCTTAATTTTGCTATTTAAAAACAGTGGGAAGCCGTTATATATTCGTTTATATTAGTGTTCTCACAAAATTGTAATCGTCTCCATACAGAAATTATTAAATAGAACATCGATGCAATATAAAACCTTATTATATAAATACGAAATAAACAGTGCAAATATAGCACATATGGCATACACAATAAGGTCCACATACCTGGCACAGCTGTGGACCGACCACGTTGATGGTGTCCAGGACTGCCCTGAACTCCTGCAGCTCAGCTTCTAGTCTCAGGATGTCTTCTTCACGCGGCTCTACAGATTGTAGGCAGTTCTCAGCACCCGATAGCCATTCGTTCAATCTGTTGGTAGAAGATTGTTTTTAATTTAATTCCACTACAGAGAAACTTATAGAAAATGGTATAAATCCTGCTAATAATGATTAAAATGACTACCAAACTTCTTACTAACGAAGACTTAAGTTTTTTTCTTTATTTTTGAATTTGAACTGTTTGTTTTTCCTTCAAATTCTAGAGGAATTCTGTCCAGCATAAATACACTCTGTAGTCTAGTGGTTAAGACCACCGGTTTCAGACCCAGAGGGCCCAGGGTTAAGTGCGCTACCACCTTCGGCCTTATCAGCACTTAACATCTAGTGAGAGGAAGACCAAATAATTACGTAAGTAATAAAAAAAACCTTACTTGTTATGGCTGTTATACAGCTGCTGTACGAGCGGCAAGGTCTCGCTAGCCACTCGCAGTAGATCTGCTCCGCGTGCCACCAGCTCATTGTATCGCCGTTGTAGAGCATCCAACTTGTCCTTGAGCTGCAGAGCTTCGTCTCCGGAGATGTGTTTCATGAGCTCCAGCCCGGATTCTACGGTCGAGTCTACCGCCTCTTGTTTGGACGCGATCTCTTCGGTTTTCTCCTGTGAATTTTCATCGGTATTAGAGACAGTGCCAGTATTTAAATGTTTTGTTTTAAGCTGGTTTCGGATAAGGCGAAGGCAGAAGTCTTTTCTTTTTCTTTATTTAAATTCTAATGACTCCACTTGGAAAGCACGAAATGTATAAGTAAAACCTTTTCGGTCGATTTGGCTACAATTTCGGAATAAAAAAGTCTGTAACATGGCAATCGACAGTGTAAAGTTGCAACGTTAAGTAATTACCAGTTTTGGATATACAGCTATTTTAATATTAAAACCACAAAAAATATTTTCATGTTACAACTAAGTTAAAAAAAGTAATAACATATTACATTCTAACAACACATACATAAATAATTCATATCTTTAGCTGTATTTAACTTGTTTCACTATAGTATAGCCTAGTGTGGAGGATAAGTAATAGTATATAATGCTAAAGTTAATCATTATTATTACAAAAACACAAATGTTGAAAAAAATTCCACGAGCAGTATTTGAACCTGCACCCTTCCGACATACCGGGTCAGGTGCTCTTCCAATTGAGCTATCGTGGTTCTAACCAGCCCGCCGAAATTATTCAACACTATTTACTTTTTACTTTGAAAGCCAAAGGCGCCAATTCATTGTCAACGACTACCGTCATTAACATCTGATCATAATATTTTTACAAATACTAAAGATCAGTTAAGAAGTAGGCAAGCTATTTATAAAATGTTTTTGTTTTGTTTATACAATTTAATATTAATAAACAATATTTAATACAATTTGTTTCGCAACAAAATTTGCGTTAAAATTATATAAACAAAACAAAAACATTATTATTATTTAAGATAGATTGATAATTATTTTTTGATCGAGTTTGTGCATTTCAAATTAAAAAGTTTGTTTTACAGACCAACATTTAAAACACCAAAAAACAGAGCGTTTTAATTTAAAGAGTTTAATGTATTCAAAACTAGTTTTAACTGTACATGTACCTGCTTGCAGGTTGAATACAATTGTGCTAAATTTAAAAAATGTAACATCCTAATTTACTGTGTTCTAGCAAATAAATTTATTATCTTATCTTATCTTATCTTATTTTATCTTATCATACCGCCAGTTCATCCATCTGCCTCAGTAGCTTCTCCATATGCAGCGGCAGCAGCTTCCTCTTGCTGAGGTACTGCTCCATGGAGTCCATCCAGGCGGCCAGGTCTTGGTACGTGAGCACCAGGTGCCTTAGACCCTTGCGGGAGCTGTCTAGAAGCTCGCCAATCGTCAGGCTGTTCTCAACCAGCGCTTGGTATCTGGGAGAAAGAACAATTTATTATAATGTGAGAAATAAATAATTTCGCATCAATATATGCGTAAAATTATATATAACCACAATCAAGTAAGTATCGTAGGAAGTGACAAGAGTCTCGAGTGATCTCTCCCTACTAATTTATGATATAAATTCTGATGTCAATTGAAAGGACTGTATTAGGGCCTGCAGTTTGTCGGTTTTGAATTAAGAAAGAATACTAAATTGGTCCTTCGAGTCGAATGCGATTATGAAACATTATACTCCATGTCCACTGTAATACCGACATATCAGTGGCCACCTACAATCTATCAGTTTTGAATTAAGAAAGAATACTAAATTGCATGATCATTACATATGTAATTATGCCCTTTATCCGCTATGTATCGTCAGCTTGGACTTTATATTAAGAGCAACACTCGCTGATTCCAATAAGCGCTCGCGACTAATAGTTAAGTATTCATAATAAGCAATTAAGGTGTTTACTTTAGTAATAAATTATGTTAACTTCAGCTCGCGAAGCTACAATCATCACATTGGCTGTTTGATTCTTCTCCCACGCTAAGAACAAAGCTGTATACCGACCTGTCAGTGGCGGCCTGCAGCCTGTCGGCGAGGGCCGAGGCCTCGTCGTCTCCCACGAGGCCCATCAGCGTGGACGCCGTCTCGGTCAGCTTCTTGAAAGGCGGCTGCTTCGACAGGATGTCGTCGTGGAGGTTCTGTTAAACAATGCCATACGTAGAGTTTAATAATAATTAAGATATCGAGAAATAGCATCCAATAAACTTTTGTCATGACACCAAGGGTGTCTCGATGCCGATTTTTCGCGGACACCTAGAGAAAAAGAGAGAAAATCTTAAACTCCTTACCCGACAGGGTTCATAGTTTGACATTTATTAAGTGTTTTTTTTCAAACAGAAAAAGCATCCACTTGTCATCTGATCTTCTGCAGAAGCAAACTAAATTGGGCGCTGCAGTGTTCATAATATGATCTTTCTATCTCGTTACTATCGAAATGTAAACATAATAGTTTGACAACAAAATTGATTGAATATACATATTATATAGTACCTTGTGCTCCCTGATTTTGATCTGTATCTTCTCCTCATCCGTGGGGACGAGCTGTAGAGCTTTAACGCGTCGCTCGGCGGTGCCCAGCCATTCCACTAACGGCTGCAGCTCTTCTTGGAACTGCCTCGCCACCTGGTCCAAAGATTCATACGTTAAAACAAAAATAGAGAAGGTATTGGCAGAGAAACAAAAGAGGGCCTATTATGTTGCCTTGTGGCATGCTAGGATTCATAGGTTATAACAGAAACAGAAGAGGCAATAGTAGAGATGTAGAAGAGGGCCTAGTATGGTGCCTTGTGGCATGCCAATTACACAAATCTAAAAGGCGACTTGAGAGCAATGCTGTGATATTTTTACAATGCGCTAATAATGTTTACGGCAGTTGTTGTGATACACTACACAGCTTTACAAAATAAATATTTTTAGTTTATGAAATGTCCGTATTCTCAAGTACAGAGACAGCTTGATACTGTTTTTGTTTCATGCCTATAGGTTTAAATTTGAGTTGAAAATTGTATTAGAAAAAACAGCAACTGAAACAAGTACTGTCTTCCATGTAGGTTTAATATTCAAAAACCAAGAAAATCACTATATTAATGATAGTCTCCTTACCTTCATCGCCTGCTCAAGGTCCAGCATCCTTTGCTGAGCACCATCAGTCAGCGCGTCGAACCTCTGCATTAATCCCTTCAGCTGCTTCTCAATGGCCTTGCGTTCTGCAGTCTCGCAGCCGGCGGCCACCTCGTTACCCATAGCGAATAGAGACGACATCGAGTTCTGACGGTCCATCAGCATTTTCTTGAGGAACTGTGGGTGAAAAAAGAGTGGGAGTTTTTGGGTAAAGCTCTAAAGTAGTTATGTCCTGGTACTTTTTTATATACTTATCAAATGGTGATTTCAAAACTTCTACTGCAGTGAGCGTAGTTTATAGTCCATGATCGTACAACTACACATGACGCAGTAAATTTTTCTATTTCTATCTCTATTTATTTTAATGAAAAAAAGATTTTTTTTTGAGGTATACAGAAAAACGTGGTCAGAGTCACTACAAACAATACATTTTAGGGACTTGATATGGCATTAAAACCCTAGATAACACCAGAGCTTTGATTCTGCGATTTAAAAACATCAATGATTGTGTGGCGATGGCCTGATAAGTCCTAATGTGAACATCAGGCCACCGACCCACTATTGAGACGTAATTAAATTAGCAGTTCAACCTTGCGATTGATCACTCAATAATATAATGTCAATTGTGGGAAAATTAGTCAAATATACTTTAAGGAATATTATAGTTTGCTTAGTTTACCTTCTGCTCCTGTAGTTGCGCCTTGACGACCTTGTAGTCGGCAGAGGGTGGTTTCTGGTTGTTGACCATATCCTCAGTGTCGGCGAGCCACTTCTCCAGGCCGGCGAGCGCTTCAGCGAACTTGCCGGATTGGAGCAGGCCAACGTCTAGACGCCGCTCGCGTTCGTTCATCTGATTGGGGTAAAGATAATAAATTAAGTAAAGTAAAGTAATTAGCAATAACCTTGACACTGCAAAACAACTGATTAACTATATACTAATACTTTGCCAAACTTTTCTCCATCTCGCCAACTTTAACTACTGTGTGCTTCGACAACTATAATAAACATTTCTTACAAGTTTACTATGGCGGACACAGTCGCTTTACCGGTCTTAAGGCCGGCCCCTAAAAAGAAATTTAATGGGGTTTTTTTAACTGACTTGAATCAACCCGTCAATGCGGCCTGTGCGAGTTGCTCGATTTCAAGCGACTTCGGGTATATAAAAAAGTATGCCTACCATAGCCATTTAAAGTAGTTTGCGTTCAACCTCATTATATCTGTTTATAACTGTACACGACAGCGGAAGTTAAAAATTGTATTTACTATTCTATTTAAGTTGTAATACGCACGGCTGCACATCAGACTTCTTAAATCTGCCAAAGTTCTTCAATAGATTTTGAATCATATATCATAGACATAAAGTTCAAAGTATATTGAAAAACAAATGGTTGATTTAACAGGTGTAAACTCACCTTTTCTTTGAGCGCGTTCCACTTGTCGTTCATCTTCTCCAAGTCCTTCTCTAGCTGTTGCGTGCTAACTCCTTGCAGCGCTGACCGCACCAGCCCCTGCCCGATCTTGTTGCAATGCCCCACGTTTTGCCCCAGAGGCTCCAGGGTCTTCTTACGGAGTTCCCCGAAGTCCTTCTGTTGGGCCCTGATCTGTTCCACCTCGGAGGATACTGGTTTCAGACTGCGTATCTGTTCGGAGGCCTAGTAGAAGACAGGGGTAGTTAGAATGGGCTTTTTTGTAAATAATATCGATAGGTCGAAGTGCTATTGGGAGAGGGAATCCTCGGCAAACCCCAATAAGATAATAGAAAAAGTATGAGAAAACATTTAATTTAATTTGACTAATATTTAATTTAATTTGACTAATTTCTGCTGCTCCGATTTTTATCGATATTTTTTATATTGAGTTACATAATTTTGGGTGATTATTTTCGTTTTCATAGAAAAACTTATTCTTAAAAACAATGGCTGGAATGCAATCGATTGCCGATTCTTAACAAACTACCAGATCCGCTTACCTCTTGCACATCATCCATGACGGAGTCGTATGCCTTGTAGAACGCCTCCAGCTTGCTGAGCGTGTCGTCCAGCTCCTGCTCCTTGGAGCGCGCGCGTTCGTCCAGCTTGGCGAGCTGCTTGCGGAGACCTTCCACCTTGGGGCGTTAGGAATAAGAGCTGTTATTGCTTGTCATTGAAAAAGTAAGTTTGAGGCTTTATAACATTTGCAGTATATTAATATTATATATTCAGTCCTTGTTAGTTTCGTTTCTTTCTTTTATATTTTATTTTTGTTTATTACTTTACATTTGAAACTGAATAAATATTTTGATTTTGATTTGATTTGATATTAGAATTAGAATCATATATCAACTGATGCATCTAAAAAAAGTAGGAATAAGAGCTGTTATTGTTTGTGGTTACAACCCGTACAGTAGCTACGCCGATTAAGTCCATGATATTAAATGAATACTACAAAAAGAAAACAAAATAATAATTTCGCTACCATTGAGCTGTTACTGTACGAACTCACCTGATCCCTGGTCTTAGTGGAGTCAATGGTGTATCCGCTATCGACCAAGCTCTCCGCCGCCCGTTCGGTGTCAGCTACCAGGTCGTCAGCCTTCTCCAGCCGTTTGTAGAAGCGGCTGACGTCGTCCAGCTGTTGCTTCACAGTCTTCACGTCGCGGCCTGGAGGCTTCATAGTGTCCAACTCTTTCTCTAACTCCGAAAGGTCGTGTGATAGGTTCTTGACTTTTTCCTGTGACAATGAAAAATGTTTATTTAAAATGGGCTAGAGATATAGAACTGGTAAACTTGGAAAACCGCTGGAAAAACATGGATGCGATCAGCTCAAAAAAATAAATAATAAATAATAAATAAATTCTTTATTTGCTTCAAACATGGTAAATAAGATGACAATAATATTCATTATGAGTACAAACATGTTTCACCAAGTTACAACTGGCATGCAAATATAATTAATTACCAATTAAACTTTTATAAAAACAAAAAAAAAAGTTAATTACATTAAATATTTATTACAAATTAATTAATTAGAAACAAAAACAATATAATAATAAGCTTAATAATAGGATAATTACAACAATATTTATTTCATGTCAAAAAACTCTTTGAGATTATAAAATTCATGCTCAATTAACAATTTACGCAATTTTATTTTAAATAATTTTATATTACATTCCTTTACTTCATTGGGTAATTTATTATATATTTCAACGCCCATAACCGAAAGTAGGGAATGCCAAAACATGGAGGAGGGCTATGCTCATCAGTGGGTGGATATGGGCTAAAAGTGATATTTGATGAAGGCGGTGACCTGGTGGTGGCAGAAATGGAAAGCGGCTTTGTCGCAGCAAAGAAGCTGAGAAGTCAAACAATATCGTCGGAGTGGCCGTAAGCTAGCGGATGAAGCTCGAACGGGACCCGCCAAGTTGTGCCCTGCTGGCTTGTACCCAGCAGTGTCCACTACTGGATGAAGGGCCTCTCCCAAGTCCGCGTCACTGAGCACGACCCGCGGCTTCTCTCACCCAGCTCTTTCCATCCACCTTGCAAAGATCGTCGCTCCACCTAGTCTGAGGGAACATGTAGCAACTTGTTTACCTGGGACTGCGCCACCATCTCTAATATTCCATCGCGCACAAAGAAATTTGGTGAGTCGTTTCTTTGTCCCACCTCCAAAAGATGGAGTAGTCTTCCATCACACGTTTTCCCTCCTTCCTTCATAGAAACTCCAACCTAGTCTAGGGGGTAAAATAGCAACTTGTGTTTACCTGGAACTGCGCCACAGCAGCAGTAGCCCCGGCAAGCCTTGCTCGCGCATCATCAGCTCGTTGCTCCAAGTCATGCAGCCTATCCGCCAAGCCCGTAGTCTGTGCGTGTAGAACTTCGCGAGCTCGGTTGCTGTCGTCTTTACCGCCGCACTCGAGAGCGAGACGGATGATGTCATCAGCGGAGGCTTCCACGCTCTACGAAGAGAAAAAAATACATATTTTAAACCGGTTTTTTGTCTTGGATATATTCACAGAAAGAGTAATACACTTTTACGTTTTCATACACAACGGCCGAAACGACGCTTCGAAATCTCGATTTACTTTAGTACATAATCGCGAATCCAGAGTGCGCCCAGTGTGGGACGCTGCCGCGCATTTACGTAAATAATGACAGGAAATTGTCGACTGTATTGTTCAGTGTTTTTATACTGAGTAAACGTTGGACATCGATTTTCATTGAGAGTGACTGTACGGTTTTACCGCACATTAAGTAGGTCATCGCGTCAGCGTTTTCATATTCATTCATATTTTCTACACATTTGCAATCAAGGCATTGTCGTTAGCAAGCGTATATCAATTAATTAATTTGTTATCAAGTTTACGAAATAAACATCATTTTACTATCAACGAAGACTCTTTATTTATCAAGAACAATCAAGGTAGTTTGTGTAGCAAGATCAAGACGCGAATAGTGACAGAGCAAAACAAATCTATATTAGTTCTGTCCGCGTTTAGAAGTGGATAGTCGCCTGTTCAGTACTTCGTTTACCTGTAGCGGTACTCTAAGCCTCCATCGCGCGAATTAAACACCACCAAACCCCTTTGACCATCACCGGGACAATATTCGTAGGTACTTACTACTCTTATACGATATTCAACTATCACTAGACCCTTATGTTTATAGTCACAACTGAGAGAAACCGCAGAATCTACAAGATCTAAAAATGTGTATAGACGGAGCTATGGTACTTTCGTTGACCTGTAAAGGAACGCGTGTATATTTTTTACAGCCTAGCAACTACTTCACCGGCGGCGGCGAGAGCGCTGCCAACGCGTCTTTTACATTCCTATTTTAAAATTCCTCGCTTCCAAATACCGATTGGCAATTGCAGTTTGTAACAAGCTTGTTTTGAGTCATCATCAGCTCATTCATGTCCCCACTGCTGGGGCACGAGCCTTCCCTATGAATGGATAGGGAGAACGGGTCATAAACCACCACGCGGGCCCATTGCGGACTGATGGTTGTTAACGACTGCCAATGCAGCCGGGACCAACGGCTTAACGTGCCTTCCGATGTCCGGAGGACGTCACCCATCCGACACGACCGGCCTTTGCGAAAGATGCTTAACCTCAACTCGTAGACCGGGCGCGCTAACCACTGCGCCATCTCGCTCCTCCGCTTGTTTCGAGTGTCGTCGTTTAAAAAGGATCTAAAAGTGTATAATGCGTTCACCTGCAGCGGCACCCTGAGCGCGGCGACGGTGTCCACGAGCCTGGCCACGGCGCCGGCGGCGGCGGCGGGCGGCGCGGCCAGCGCGTCGTGCAGCCGCTCCTCGCAGCGCTGCAGCGGGGTCTCCACCGCGCGAACCTTCTCGCCGAACTCGCCGAGCTTGCGAGCCGTGGTCTCCAGGTACTCCACTTGTTGGAGCACTTCTGTGGATAGAGACAGTGATGAGTTTTGTGGAAGATACACACATACATACAAATTTAAAAGACAAACTCGCACACCCTCCTCCTAAAGAGGGGTAGACATTGGAATCACCATTTTTGGGTATACTCGCCGTTCAGCATAAACATGGTAGGTGTCCGAGGCTACCGAGCTGGAATAGATAACATTAATGATGGTTGCTAGCCGATCGCCTGATGTGCGAGCATCTTGGAACCCTTGACCCTTAATCGGCCCTTACGATATGCACGGAAAGTTAACCAGCCGATACATTCTTTCACGTCCCATTTTCAGCAATAGCCAGCTCCTAATAGCCACTGACCGTTGTTGAGCCTGTCCCAGCGGTCGCGCATGGAGTCCAGCTGCTTGCGCACGATCTCCTGGTCCACGTCGCACGCCGATATGAACGTCTCGCCGAGCGTCTTGTTGTTTTCGTACTCGCCAGACCTGTTTTGAATGATTTAAAATAAGAACTATGAGTAACCGGAAATAACTCTATTTCTCATACGTATCAATAGGGTAAGAAATATATAGGTTTTTTCTGTTAAGTAAAATTATCAACAGTGTCAAAGCAGAAAATATACTAATAAATATAGCTAAATTACTACTTGTTTTACTACAACTGAATCTTCTCATTTATGTCCACACTGCTGGGGCACGAGCCTTCCCTATGGATGGGAGTACGGGCCATAAACCATGTCGCCCTGGGCCCGCGGGCCCAGTGCGGATTGGTGGTTGTTAACGTCTGCTAATGCAGCCGGGACCGACGGCTTAAGGTGCCTTCCGAAGCACGGAGGAGCTCGAGATGATATATTTTTGGTCACCCATCCGATGACCGGCCTTTGCGAAAGTTGCTTAACCTCACCACTCGCAGACCGGGCGCGTTAACCACTGCGCCATCGAGCTCCACTTTCGAACTTTTTATACTTTAATTAATTTTTGCTTATTCTACTTGTATGTGTATATTTTCTGTCTGATGATATATGCTATTGTGCCTTTATTAGTAAACAAATTAATTATTAAAATCAACCGACCTCTTCCAGATGTCGTTTCGGATCTGCTGCAACTGTCTGAGCTGCAGTTCCACTTCCTTCTTGGTGAAGGCGGTGGCGGGCAGCTTGGCGAGACGCTCTTCAGCGTCGGAGATCCACGGCAGGAAGGATTCTTGGGCCTTGGTGTATTTGCGGCAGTGCTCCTGTTAACAAGAGGCGTACGTCAGTGATAGCAGTGAGTTTCACGATACGCGAATTTTATAAATATAATGTTAAACAGTAATTTTTATAAAAAACTTCAAAGTTCTTTCAAACCAATAAAGCCAACTTGAATAAAAGTTTATTTTATAATTCGTGTATTTTTTTGTATTACTGAAAATGGAAATAAATATTACTTACTTACTTTAAGAGAAATACAGAGATGTTAAATAGACAGTTAATAAAAACATTTTAAAAGTTTCGTTATCGATTTCGAAGGTCCACAATGGAAGCTTCAAATCGCATAAAAGTTAAACAAATGTTTTTTTGTTGCTCCTAACGCATATCAATAAAATTAAAGCCAATACTAAATTTGCAAATAAAGAACTTTAACTCGAACTTGGCTTATATATATCTGACAGATTTCTATTTTTGGACATTGGTTATGATTACCATAGATTGCATTTTCAGCGTCACCAGACTTTAATATCAGGCCGAGCCCTTGCCAATTGGCTGCCAAAAAATAAATAACAAAACTAAAGAGTGTCACCATAGCAGTCTGCAGCCGGGTTTGTCGGTCCACGATCTCTCGCTTCAGCTTGTCCCATTGCGTCTGGATCCTGTCCAGGTCCTTGCGAAGCCCTTGGTATGACGGCTTCTTCTCCATTTCACGACCTAATATTAAAAGAAATAAAATAAAATAGAAAACAATGATAGAGTTATTTATAATTAAAATTTATTTTTAAACCCACACAGTGTGGGTTGGTGGTTGTTATCGCCTGCTGATGCAGCCGGGATCAACGGCTTTACGTGCCTTCCAAAGCACGGAGAAGCTCGAAATGATGAGTTATTGGTCACCCATCCGATGACTGGCCTTTGCGAAAGTTGCTTAATCTTAGCACTCGCAGACCGGGCGCGTTAACCACCCCCTTTGTCTGATATCATGATCAGCTGGCGCTACCACTGCCTTTCAGCGGTTCGTGCTTCTCCAGCTGTTGCAGCTGACTTCTCACATTCTCGTTTTATTTATTTGAATTGGGAACGCAGACATATTACCGTTAGTTTACACAGCCGTGAGAATATTACACACCATTGTCCAGCAGCATGATGAGTTCATGCATTCGCTGAGTTAGCTCTCTATACAGCGGTTCGTGTTTCTCCAGCTGCTGCAGCAGCTTCACGCCGTCAGCTGAACCCTGCAGGCGTTCGGTAACGCATCCAGCTATAAACCGCACTAAAGCTCACATTCGACCTACCTTTATCCAGCAGCATTATAAGTTCATGCCCACGCTACGTCGACTCACTATACAGCGGATCGTGCTTCACCAGCTGTTGTAGAAGTCGCGCGCTATCAATTGAAACTTGCAGGCGACCGGATAGCTAGCCCAGGGTCTTCGCTACATACTTAACCACTCACCTTCATCAGCAACATTATCAGCTCGTGCTTCTCCAGCAGTTGCAGCAGCTAGGTTCCGTCGCCTGACACCTGCAGGTGGCCGGGCACCTGTTGCTAGCCCAGGGTCTCCGTTAAGTTCTTGATCACTCACCTTTATCCAGCAGCATGATGAGTTCATGTTCCCGCTGCGTCAGCTCCCTATACAGCGGTTCATGTTTCTCCAGCTGTTGTAGCAGCTTGGCGCCGTCGGCTGACACCTGCAGGCGGCCGGGCAATGCACCCAGCTCCTTTTGTAGCCAGCCCAGGGTCTTGGCCACGTTCTCTTCCAGGTTGCGACCATCCCTGGACATAGGGCAACGGCATTTAAAGATTTTAAAGAGGCAACGCATGTTGGATGGATGTTTAAAAAAGAAGATAATTTATCTAATGAAAGAACGAAAGAAGAATCATCCAAATCGGTGCATATATGTAGAAGATACGCGTGAATATACATAAAAAAAAATATACAGACGAATAAAGAACTTTTTACTTTTCAAAGTCGATAAAAAATAAGGTGTTTTTTACACGTTTTATGAAATAGCTTGGTGCGGTTTTCACTCAGCCAATTACAAAGTTAGAAAAAGAAAACTGTAAAATAGCATTTTCATTGTTTAGTAACAGGCGATAATGAGTGATGATCAATAAGGATAAAAAATGAGTGAATTTCGCGTAATTCTTCGGAGTATTTGAAAGTTTTGTAGCACTGTTTTGTTTTTTTTGCCAGCACTTATGCACCGCACGTTAAAAACACTTGAAGCTTATAATTCATCTTAATTTCACATTAATTATTTAAATGTAAAAAAACACAATACAACAAAAATAAATATATAAAATCTAAACTAAAAAAATGCTGTTGATAAAACTACAGTCAATTTCATAGTAAAAATCTAAGACATGCTCTCTCAAAAGTTACAAGAAAATAAGATTATAAAGATAAAGTACGATAAGTTTATCACGTTGATAGGTGATTCACAACATCTTAACCTGATAGAAAGATTATTCTTAATTTATAACCTTATTCTTTGTGTAAAATAAACATTTTATAAGCAGGACTGCTGTAGTATATGCAATAGTCAGTAAGTTTAATTTAATTTATTCATTATGGCACATTATATGAAAACATTACATAACATTAGACAACTTAGACATTAGAAATCTCTTAGATTAGATGCATGTTATCATAGTGTATGATGCATGGACTAATAAAAACCATGCTCGAGGTATTCGTCACAACAGTTTGTGCAAAAAGAAAACATGCCAAAATAATACTCACTTCAAAGCGGCCTCTATCTCAGCTTTCTTAAGGTCGAGTTTCCTTTGCAGGTTGTCGTACTGCCTCGCTACAGCGGCGAGCTTGCTCTGTATGTCTTGTCTCGAGGCGGGGTCTGATAGAACGGTTGCTAGCGCGGCGCCAGCGGACTCTAGGTCAGCTAGGAGAGGTCTTTGGCCTTCTAACTGGCGTTCCAAGTTCTGTGGGAGACAAAATCATAAATTGTTCTGGTTTGTGCACAGTGCTCAAGCGGTTCGTTAAAAAAACCAAAAAATAAAAAAATACAAAAAACCCGCCTGCGTAGAAAATAATAACTAAATAGAAAATCAACTGAAAAGGCCGGAATAAGATAAAAATTTAATAATTATATAAAGCCAGCGAAATAAATCGAAACATTATCAAACTGTATTCTACTAAAAATATATATATACGGTAGTACCTAAGAAATTTTATGCAACATCATACATAACACACAGTCGGAGGCACGCACAAAAGGAGAATGATTTGACTTATCATTAAATTTTATGCCTCCGAAGGATGCGGGAAGCCGCTGGGTGCGAGCAGCACAAAACCGGTCGTTGTGGAGATCCTTGGGGGAGGTCACTGACCTCGATGTTGCGCAGCCTCTCGTCGGGCTCGTTGTCGGGCAGGCGGTCCAGCTGGTCGCCGATGGCGTGCAGCGCGTCCCGCAGCCGCGCCAGCCCCGCGTCGAACTCGCGCGACGTGTCCGCGGCGGCGCCCAAGCTCTCGCCGCGTGCTTCCAACCTGCGAGACGATGCATATAGGGAATACGAAATATGTAGAAAGAACTTCGCTGAGCTGACGGCCAGCCTCCAGTGAGGGAGACACCTTTGAAGGACAAGATAGGAAGCAAAACACCAATTTCTGCCTAAAAACTAGACACTGGCTAAATCATAGCGAGAGTCATCAAACGAGAAAGTGAATAGGTATAGGGAAGAATTTTCAAGTCAAGTTTGAATAACAAAAAATATTAATAGAGCTTTGGGCATTATTTTGATCGAAATATTATCTGAGTATAATAAGTTAAAATAAAGTTATATTTTTTTGATTAAAAAGAATTTTATGAATCATTTGTGTTTCTGCACCAGCTTATATTAGATAGAAGTTAGAAGTCATGGATTTCGTAAAAAACACAAATAATCTTGGGTAATACCGGAGGTTGGTATAGGGCAAAATTTACTAACAATACTATTAAAACAATACTAAAAAAAAAGATTTCTAATACATGAAGAAGTTTAATAGAAATTAAGATAAAATTATATGTTTCTGAATAGATCTTACTTGGCAAGCAGGTCGTTCCAACGGCTCTTCACGTCCTGCACCTTCTTCTTCAGGGTGTCAGCGTCCGCGGACTTCGGTTCGAGCCTCTGCAGCACGGCCGACGCGATTTCATCCAAATGCGCCAACTGAGGTTGCTGTACGCGGAATTCTTCGCGAAGTACTTGCACCTACAAGGGAATATCAACTTTATTGACACGAAGTTTAAGTTCTATGTCCTGCTTTATGGTACCCTTCAAACTAGAACACGGCAACAATGCTCTTTGGCGACAGAAATAGGTATAAGGGTGGTGGTCTACTCGGATTCTAGACAGAAACCTACACACCAGCAACATTTTGCCCATTCCCATAAGATCCCAATTAAAACTTAACCCTATTCTTGGCATAGTGCATTATTTGAGACACCTAACCTAACACATTTTATACAAACATATATATATAATTCCACAAAAAAAAACTCTGCCAAGTATAGGGTTGAAGCAAATAAGCCTACCTATCACTAACTATTGATCAATGTGTTAATGAAAAGGAATTTGGCCCTCTATGATGCCATTCCATTATTTGATGCTGCAAAAAAGAAAGGGAGAAAAGAAAATATATCCTTTCTGAGTTTTTTACTTTCACCAAGTCTCCGCCTGTTGAGTTAGCGATGGCGCTGTAGCCTTATCTGAATAAAACATTTATTTCTTGACAAACCTTACTAATAATCAGAGTAGGTATATAAAAAAAATCGAAAAAAAAAATCCAAGTTCAAACTCAACAGTAGCTAAACAGCTTTCATACATATTATACCGTGTTTTGTTCCCGTCATGTAGACTTCATCATCATCGGCCTTTCTTTTTTTATTTTTATACTTAGCACGGCAAATGACTCCACACCACCTGATGCTAAGTGGAAATGGAGTCCAGACGCGAAGACAACTGGTGCAGCGTGAAAACAACGCAGCATCAGTCAACTTCACTCTGCCGGCCCACAAGGTGCTTCTTCACGCCTCGTTTGAAGGACCCCATATCATAGGAAAGAGGGAAAACGTGTGCTGGTAGACTATTCCATCTTTTGGAGGTGCGACAAAGAAACGAGTCACAGTATCTTAGTCCACTGCTGGACATAGGCCTCCCCTAATGAGCGCCATAGCGCCCTGTCCTCAGCTTGACGCAGCATGTATACTTAATTTCAAATAAAAGTAACACGGAGTAACTATTCGATGCTAAAGTCTTATTTTTCTGTAATAATAGTAAACGTAACGTGGGTTCCAATGCTGTTCTGAGACGTGCAAAGAATGTATCATTCGCCGTACCTGCTGCACTTGCGTCTGCACCATCCGGGAGTCGGAGGAGATGGGCCCGAGCGCGGCCAGCATGCGGTCCTTGGCACCCAGCCACTGCGACAGGTTGCTGTGCGTGTCGTGGAAGTCCTTCATCTCCTCCATCAGGCGGATCCTGGGAGAAGGAGGGTAAACATCACATACCAGCTCATTTATGTACCCACTGCTAGGATACGAGCCTTCCCTAAGGATGGAAACACAGCAGGAAGAACGGGTTATAGACCACAACGTGGACCCAGTGCGGGACGGTGGTTGTTAACGACTGCTAATGCAGCCGGCACCAAAGGCTTGCTTTCCAAAGCACGGAGGAGCTCGAGATAATATATTTTTTGGTCACCCATCCGATGATTGCGAAAGTTTCTTAACCTCAGCACTCACAGACCGGGCGCGTTAACCACTGCACCATCCAGCTCCTTCAACGTCTTGCATACGTGATTAAGATAAGATAAAATAAGATAAGATAAATTTTTATTGCCATATAACTGTGTAAATACATAGCAGGTGTTAAGCATAATTGGGAACAAACAATTTACCCTAGTCGGGCATGCAATTTTTAGTGGGTAGGTATATGTTACATAGAAACAGCCACTATGCTGTTTTTGTACCGAAATATTCAGTCAAACTGTAGAATTCGTTAATTATTGTTTTGGTGCCTACTAACCATAACTATGTTTCGCCCTAGTATCATGTTCGACTCGTAGAATAACTTAATGCATTTGGCGTCCGAACCAAGCTAGCTTGCAATAAAGTATTTAGTACTACTACGAAATCTTTGTTCGCTGCTAAAAGTCTAACTGTTTAATACAATGTGCTTACAATTCGCACTTAGCAAATTAGGATTTTTGTATCATGTATACCGTCATTGTTTTTTGTTTAGGCCTTGTTATTTTTATAATAATTCCAAAAACCTAATTATATGTAAACCTTGCTTGCACTTTGAATAATTATATTTGTAGAATAACTTACATCATAGCAATCTAATTACGAGCTGAATACTGGTATAACTCACTTGTCCTTGAATGCGTCGTGGAGCGCCTTCCAGCGCGAGGAGACGTCTTCCATCTCGTCGTGCAGCCTGTCGGCGCCTTGTACGCTTTGCTTGCGTTTCAGCAACTCGCGGACCTAGTGGAAAACGGTACTGTATACACATACTGAAATACAGGATCATCACATCGCTTCACTGGATTCAATTTGGAATTATGGTGAGAAATAGAAACAGTATTTTTATGTTTAAAAAAGTAGTTTAGACTTGGAGTATTGAGTAAAGCTTATATCAAAAATCTGTTGTTCGTGTATGCATTCTGTCTGACTGGCTGTCATATTATTTATAAATATCTTAGATTCACATTATTTTTTATTATTAGCCCTCATTGTCCCACTGCTGGGCAAAGGCCCCCCCTCCATTTCTTCCATCCATTGCGGTCCTTAGCAGTCTTTATCCATTAACAGCTTAAATTTTCAACTGAGCCGAGATATAAAACTAAAACGAAATATAACGATCATTATGGTTTTTAGGCTAACAAAGATTATTTTTTGTCGTATATACACGACATATAGTTGTCGGATAAATCCGACTAACGGTTAAAAGTAGAAAACCCAGCGAAAAGTGAAATTTAAAAAAACATTCAACAAATCTATTTCCAGTAAATTTGACTTTAATTTCGTATGTAAGACTCGTATGTAGTCCAGCTCACCTGAGTCTTCGTAGAGTCGAGGATGCTCTGCTTCTCGTACATCTCCTCGAGCACGGCCCGCGCCTGTTTGGTGGTCTTGTCGGCTTCTTCCTTCGTGTTGGGCACGGATTCTTTGGGCAGCTGTCTCTGCACCTAACACAAAAGGGTTATGCTATCTCTTATCCCAACATTTAACTTTAGTTACATTAAAGAATGTATATAATGGATTTTTTAATATATTTTTGTTGAGCGAGCCTCGATTGTAACGTCATGACGTTTCACTTAAATTTTTTACATTGCGTTGTTTCGTAACGAAAATTTTGTGTCAATATGAAAGTAGGACTTAACTGATATCTCACGCGGACTATAAACAGTTCTGTTTTATATTTTAAAAATTATGCATGTTCACCAAACACTTAACGGTTAAAGATCAGCCGTTATTGCACATTCAATACTCGACGACAGAAAAAAATAACCTAATTTATTTTTATAACAGTTGATGATAATGAGTGCATGTACAGACGGCAGCAGATCAACCTATCACAAAATGTCAAATTTCTTTAATAAATTTTGATCCTTAGTGTTTGGGTATAACGATTAATATCGATTAGAGAAATTTGGATAGGTGCTAGGTTGATGTGCAGGCGCGTGTACCTAGTCAAACTTTAATCAAAAGTGTACCTAACTGTCATCGCTATAAGGTCGTTTCTTGCGTAATGTTCAGGTGTGTCAGTGCAGTACCTTGTCCAGGAAGGCGTGCAGCGCCCGCAGGCTGTCGAGGTGCCGCCGCAGCTCGTCGCGCGTGGCGTCCAGCTCGGCGGCGCGGTCGGACAGCTTGCTGCCTAGTAAGCTGTAGCGGTTGTTGATCTCCGACAGCTGCTGCTGGACGGGCGACAGCTCTGTGGAGAAAGCAACAAGTTAAGTTACGTCTTTACAAATACAAATACTTTTATTTGCCTTTAAATAGGGTAGTACAGAAACACAAATGTTGAAAATGTTGTTAATGACGGTAGTTGTTGACATTAAATTGGCGCCTTTGGCTTTCAAAGTAAAAAATTAAATAGTGTTGAATAATATCGGCGGGCTGGTTAGAACCACGATAGCTCAATTGGAAGAGCACCTGACCCGGTATGTCAGAAGGGTGCAGGTCCAAATCCTGCTTGTGGAAATTTATTCAACATTTGTGTTTTTGTAATTTGTTTGCGTTGAAAAAACAAAATTTGCGTTGAAATTATATAAACAAAACTTGAACATTTTAGGGTAGTACAGACCAGGGCTTTGAATACCGTTATTAAAGTTGACATCGATACTTCTGTCAAACGAAGATACCGGTAAGCTAGGTATCGTTGGTTAACCTGGGTGACATTTTTACCGGTAAATTAACTAACCGCTCTACGCGGATTGGCTAAAGCGCAAATTTTAACGAAAAAAAGCGATACTTTTCTAGATAAATTACTACCAATTAATACTTGTTTTGGTATTGTGTGTGCATATTTGTTTTTGAGCTTAGTAATTTTATTTTATTTTACTTAACTATATTTTATTTAACTTAATTTTATGTTACCAAACTTTGCTTAACCTAATGTTAATTGCTTTTATTATTTGGTAAGTTAAAGGTAAATGCTGAGCACTTTTGTAATTGGGCACGGATATACCTTATTAACTGTACATAATTGTATTTTAGTATGTTTCCTATCTGTTGTCTGTAATTGTGCCTTAAATAAAAAAATAAAATAAATAAATAAAGTTACCTGCACTACCGGTACCAAATTACCATTATAGAAATATTTTTTTTTTTTTTTGGAGAGAGATTGCTGATTGCCGCTGCGGCATTTTCAGCTTCACCGGGCTTTTTGGGGGCGGCGAGGAACGTAAAGGGTCCATCAAGCCGTGTGAAACGAATCACCTTCAGAGGTTATCTAGAGGGAACGGCATCGCGCACAAGTGCGCGTCCCCGTGCCCTACTAGAGTCTCCGAAGGGTTCGGCGTTACTTACCGGTACTTATATTGGGAATTTGGTAACGGTTAAAAAGCCCTGGTACAGACGCCTGCACATCAGACTTCCCGAAACTGTCAAATTTCTTTAATAAATGCTCAACCATATGGCTAAGGCATAAAGTTCAAAATCTATTGAGGAAATTTGACAGTTTGTGGTAGTCAGATGTGCAGGCGTATGTACATTTAAATTGTGAATGTTATAAAAAAGGATACTGCTTATTCATAAATGGAAGATGGACCAAGTGCTGCCTAAAGGTCTACGCAGATCGGGATGGCATGGCAAAGGATTTTGCCGCGAGTCAGCGCTCAATAGCCGCTTAAATAACGCGGCATTCCAGAGCCTTGCCGCGTCATGCCACGTCACGTCGAAGTGTGTATTTATGTCTTATTTATATTTCGATATGTTTGAATGTCCATTGGTAAAAATTTAAATCCTTTGCCATGCCGTCCCGGTCTGCGTAGGTCTTTAGTGCACACATGGTACATTATGTTCCTTAGGTTAACACAAAATATATCCAATAAGAAAAGCCCAAAGCCTCCATTATTGAAATCATCAATTCATCATCACTTCAATTAATAGACAAAACGGTATGCGGTATGCGGTGTCAGACACGTAATCGTATGAAAAACTTAAGGGATAACCTACTATTAAAATTATCAGATATAAGTTAAAATCTTTTGTTTTGAAAAAAGCTGGTCATACCTTCAAGATGGAATCCCTCCTGGCTGGAGCGGCGTGATGAGAAGCCACTGGAGGTGGAATGCGTAGAGCCAGGGCTCACTAGCCCGTGGCCCTTGGTGGGGGAAGGCGAGCGGCCGTCCAACGTGCGGCCTGCGGAACAGGTTAGCATCATATCGTCATCAACATCAGCCTACTTAACGTGGAACTGGTACCCAGATTTTTAACATTTTAATCTAGCGAACACTTGGCCTTCATCTCACCTGCCTGCCCTTCTTCCAGCCTCTGATGAATGCTCATGGTTATTTTATCTCTGGTTATCGAAATACAAGAATGCTACTATATCGATGTTATGTCGACCTATTGAGATAGGATGGTGGGTGTTGGATTGCCAGTTGGACTTAAATTAAGCCATACCAACTAAACAGATTACAAATATTTACCCCCCCACTGGGAATCGAACTCCGGGAACTCTTATTTTATTTAACCACGAAGGCGGTTAAATAAAATAACATCGAAGCCAAAATCAAATTGTTTATTTAGCAAAAGCCTTCACTTATTAACGTCAAAAACATGTCAAGTACAATACAATTCCAATGGTGTTTCTGGTTATGATCATAGTTTTCAGCAGTTGACTGTACTCACTAGGTGTATGCCGCTTAGTGGGACTGTACAGTCGTCTCCTGTGCGGGCTGTCGGCGCGCTCGCCGCGGGATAAGGCCTCGTACACAGCGCCTGCCTCGTTCACCTAAAAGAGATTCATCAATTAGAAAGGAGGTTGTTACGTGAGAAAACAATCACTTATAGATAAGATAATACTTTTTCTAAAATATGCTTGGAAATGTGATTATTATTTCGACGAAATTGCTGCACTAGTCAAATACACACGAGCGGCCAGCAATGTAAGTATGAAATACCATATCTGTCCTGTTACTTAAAAATGGACCGAACTTTTTACTCTGACACATGGCAGCCAAGAAGGTTTTACTCTGACACATGGCAGCCAAGAAGGTTACCTATCAAGGATTTTATATAAATTTCAAAGTAGTTTGAAAAAAGAAAAGTGTTTATATATATTTTATATTAGTAGGAAGCAAACGAGCAGGCGGGTCACCTGATGGGTAGCAATCACCGCCGCCCATGGACACCCGCAACACCAGAGGAATCGCAGATGCGTTGCCGGCCTTTAAGGAAGGAATAGGCTCGTTTCTTGAAGATCCCTACGTCGTAATAGTCCGGAAATACAGCCGCCGAGAGCTGGTTCCACAGCACTGTAGTTCGTGGTAAAAAATTAAGTGAGAAACGCACAGTAGTAGACCGCCATACATCAAGATTGTGTGGATGGAAAGACAGTCGATTGCGTATAGTGCGGTGAAGGAAATCAGCGGCAGGGATCAAACCGAAGCACTCCCCATGATAAAGGCGATAAAACATACAGAGAGACGCAACGTCTCTCCGAAAGGCCAGTGGATATGTGGATTATAATAAAAAAATAAAACACCTTAACCAAATATTGGTGCGTGCGAATATGTTTTTCTACTCTATATACTGGTGTAATTGACAAGTATTTACTGCTTAGTATAAATTTTCGAAATTATTCGAGGTCGCAACCGGTTATTGATGGACTCAGGTACGAGTATGTCACGTCACGTTTGTCCATCAATACCTATTTTATCGGCCGCTGCCGATATGGTACTCATAACTGTAATTCAAGTGTGTTTACCTTGTCGATGGTGACCGAGTAATCCCTATACTCCTTGGCTAGAGGCCGCAGCTCGTCTTGCTGCTGCTTGATGAGGTCCAGGTCCACCGCCACGGGCTGCAGGCGTCCCACGCGACCCTCGATGGCTTGCAACCACTCCAGCACCTGGGGGGAAGGAGACGGCTCAAGGTCAGTTTTTATAGAAGAGTTGAAAAATGACTTTGCTCTGTTTGATGTTAAGTAGTAAGCGCGTAAAAACCTATACCTTTATACCAATAAAAACGAGGTTCACGGATTTAATACAAGGAATCAGAATAAATTATGTGCACCGAAGCTCAGACTCAGCAAGAGTAGTAAATCCTTTAAATGTAACTCAATTCGATTTTATAAAAAAATACCTGATGATATAACTGCGTTGACAGATATTAAATTCAAAACGCACTCAAACGCTTTTAAATAAGGTAGATGACTATATTGCAGACAAATGCGTGTAGAATAAGTCGCCTGTGGCTTGAATATTATTATTAATGTGTACAAAATTGTACAAAATTTGTATATTATATTACATGATTGTAATTTGGTTGAAAACATGGAGAAAAAAAAATAAGCCTCCTGCGTTTCTTGCCAACTCTTCTCGGTCGAAGGCTCTCACAAAATCCGAACTGTTAGTAGATTCAGTAGTTTAGTCTAAACTAAAACTACAGTTTTATGATTTATATTTTTGACGTCAATAAGTGCCTGTGAAGACTTATGTTGAATAAAATGATTTGACTTTGACTTTGACTTGCGAGGTCAAAGTCAAGATCTGTTGACAAACTGATCCTGACAGTCCAGCTAGCCGTCCTCACCTTGCCAACCCGCAAGTTGCTTCATCACACCTCGATGGCAGAAAAAAATATTAGTCTGCAGCTAACTAACTGCCCTGAGCGTAAACGGTTTCTGGATCGGGAATATATAACACCATTAACACGACTTAAAGATAAGTAATTAGCCTATACATTGTGCTATCGTTGAACAAATGTCGCCATCATTGAAATCAAGTCATCACTATAGTTGACAGTTATTGGCTAAATAACATCGATTGGCTTGATCACATGCGGGTTGGTGATCCCAAACCTGGGATATGCATCGAAAAATGGAAATTAGATCCCGGACCTACGGATATCGAGTATTGTCAAATGGTAGCGCCTGACCCGGTATGTCAAAAGCAGTGGACTTCGTTTTCTTCGAAAAATTAATTCGACGTTATATCGACTATTTCGGAGACCGTTTTTGGTAGTCTAAATATAAAAATGTATATCTGTAGCATAAACCTACCTGAACTTTGAGGGTCTCATACTGGTTGAGCTGGTCAGCTCTCTGCTTGGACAGCTTCTGTTTTTCTTCCAGCGCAGTGTTGAAATCGCGCCACTGATTCTCCAAGATCTAAAAAAGGACAGAGTCTTAGTTTAAAGAACGAAATGGTTTTCGGTTTTATCGAACAAAATCTTAACGGGAAACCGTTCATAACCATAATTTACCGGTAATTTTCGAACCGGTTTCAAGCCTTGCCAAATCTACCACCGGGCATATAGTCATTTTCTTGCAAAGTCATAGTAATATTTAATTTATTGCATAACGCAATATGTTAATTAATATATGTTAATACTAGCTTTCGCTCGCGGCGTTACTCTCTTAGGCTATACGACGTGTGATTGTATGTATTAAAAAGCCAAACTTATTAAAGGTACGTTCATGTTAGTCAGTTCGTGGATTAAACTTTAAAAATGACAGATTTCCATACAAACATTCCACCACTATTTCACCTCTCTAGGGGAGGTTTTTAGAAAAATGCTAAAACACGTCATTCTTTATTTTTGTTGAAAAATGTAAAGATCGATTAAAATATTCATTTTGATAGTTATTACTTTAAAAATAACGAATTCCCCAAAAAAACCTTTTTCCTTTTTTTACTCATTTAAAGAAAAATAAACAAAATTCCTGAGACACTTCATTCTTTAATTCTTTTCAAGAACCCAAATACCAATTTTCATGTATTTTACTTCAAAACTGACGGACTTTCATACAAACTTTCAACCCCTATTTGACCCCCTTAAGGTGTGATTTCCGAAAAATCCTTTCTTAGTGGCTGGTTACGTCACTCAGTTAACCTACAGTCCAAATTTTATCTAATTAGCTTCAGCGGTTTAGGCTCAGCGATGATGAGTCAGTCAATAAGGACAAGTCATTATATGTATATAGATAATATATTTTGTCAAATTACACACCGTAACAAATTGACGCTAGCGACTCCAAGAGTATCACGCCCGAAGCTTCAGCTTCATAAAAACGTATATTCATTAAGATGTCTGTATGTGGAGGTTCCATAATAGCTTTTGATGCCTTGAATTACCTTCATCCTATCGCGGACCGCGTGTGTGTCGGTGACGTCCTTCTTGGAGATCAGCTGTTTTCCGTTGCGCAAGCACTCTTCCAGCAGCGGCATTTGCTTGTCCCTGCGAAGATGTGTAATTTCTTAGACATTAACGAAATTTGTACAAGCAAAAGGGGTGTTTGCAACTTCGGTTGGAAGACATTTTACTCAGTAATAAGTAGTGCTCTTAATGGGAAGAGGAACTGGGAGAGGGAATCCTCAGCAGGGCCCACTAAGATAAGATAAGATATACGACTTATAGTTGTCTGGTATAGCATACTCTTACAGCTGCTTCTGCATTGATACATCCTCCCTGCTAGCTGAACGCATACGCACTGTAATGAGCCAGATCCGATAACCTAACTCTTCAACGTTGACGTTGGTCATGTCTCTGGCTCTTGCCGCTGCTCCTGTATTGACAACCTTTCCCTGTTAACTGAACATATAAATACCTATAATGAGCCAGATCCGATAGCCTGGCGCGTATCTCCTCAGCGTTGGCCCTGGCCAATTCCCTGGCATCAGCTTGTTCCTGCAGCTGTGCGTGTGCATGGTCGAGCACTGAAGCCTGTTGGGTGAACACAGCCAGTTCGTTGGAAACTTCTTCCAGGAATTGGCCGCGCTTGATAGAACGCTCGAGGAGTTTCTCGTATCTAGAAGAGAAGAAAAGGTAAGTTATTATTTGTGAGGACTTTGTGAGGAGGAATGTTAAGTCTCTCCGAATGCAGAGAGAGGGTGTTACTAGGATTGTAGATGTTAGCATAATAGTTTTTTTTATGGGTGCTTCTTTACTTTTCTTTAAACATAGACAATAGCTCCTCGGTTTAAAGAAAATATAAATTATTTGAAAATAAAGGCTTTTAATCAAGTATCGTTTAACTGACCTGGCGTAGATATCCTCGGCGCGTTGCTCCAGCTTCCTAGCGATCCTCGCATTGCTGGGAGCGCGCGCGGCGTTCTTGGCGGCAGTGAGCAGCTGCGCGAGCGCCGCGCGGCGCGCGTCCACCTCGCCGTGCGTGATGCGCTGCTCGCGAACCTGCTCGTCGAGCCGCTCGCGAATCAGGGAGGCGGGCTTCATTTGGTTCCTGTGTATAATTTGAGTTATAGTCAACTATTGCGGAGTGGCTTTTTTAACTTATCGTCTGCTTAGTGCCAGATTCGTCCTACAATTCTATTGTGTCTGTATTCACAGCAGAGGTTTAATTGCAGCTTGAAATGAATAAACCTTAAAATATTTATTTAGACTTTTTAGACAGCGATAGCCTATAAAAATATCAATCTATTCAAAGTAGTTTTATTGGTCAATGATTGAGAAAGACAACAAAGGTTTTTATGCACATTTCAATCGAACTCGGATAGCTCTACTTCATCGAAACATTATTTAAAAGTCTATGTTAGATGCAATAAAAGATTTCTATTCCTATATTAAAAGAAACTATTACGAAAGCAGAACTTAAGTGCGCAAACTACAATGAAAGTCCTACATTTAGAAGGAATCATGGTTGGTTTTCTATAATAATTATTTTGAATGTCAATTTTTATGCATCGATCGGTAGCTAAACGAACAATTACTATTGAACGTGAGAATTCATAGTTCAATACCTCCATCCTACTAATATTATAAACGCGAAAGTTTGTTACTCTTTCACGTAAAAACTACTGAATGGATTTTAATGAAACTTTCCTCATATACGACCATGACCCAGACCAGCATATAGGATACTTTTTTTCTTTTTTTTTACTATGGTCTTCGCGAACGAAGTCGCGGGCACACAACTAGTATTTAATATGTATAACTTACTAAACTTACTATTACTTACTACACTAAAACTTTACAACTTTAAGGTTAAACACTCACTTGAACACATTCTCGATCTGTCCCAGCCAATGGGATTGCGTCTCCGCCGCATCCTGCAACCCTTGACACTGCAACAAAGCAGCTTCCAGCTCCGCACACCTCGCCCCTACGGCGCCGTCGATGTCCTTGTACCGGGCCGTCAGGTCTATCACCGGGATCTCTAGTTGGCGCATCTCTGATGGAGTGAGGTTGCCTTCCAGGGACTTTACTAGTTGGTCGCACGCCTGTGGATATTCAAGTTTGTTGTAGTAAACAGCAAAAGCAAAAGTGTTGATTACATAAATTGTAAATTGTCATTGTTGAAAGACTTCGTGAACAAAAATGTCCCGTCAATCGGTTTGCGTTTTGACTACCTATGTAAACGCACCCTCAACTGTCAAACTCTCTCTCTGTGGTTACTTCTAATGGCCATTTTCCAAATTATAACGTGTCTCGTTAATTACTCGACATTGGCGAAATTATTGGTGTTGGAAAAACCCTACAGAAGCCATTTCACAAGAAAATAATAATAACCCTTATGTCGCGCGGTGTACATTCCTCTGCAAATAAAGTTAATCTCTGCTTTTACTTAAAATCTCTCATTATTTACCCTATAATCCATCAGTCATTCATTACTTATTTGATTATGAAAAAAATTGTAAATTTTAGTTTTGGCGGGCCGACGACGTTCGGAGCGCCAAAAAATTTAATAAATTACAGTGAATTGAAGTATTATACTTTTAAGAATCATGAATTGTGTGTTATAAAAAATATTCATCGATTGGTTGTCAATAAATATCATTATTTATTTATTAATAATCTGTTGCGATTACATCATTGAACAAAAATTTATTTTCTTAACTATTCCAAAATTAAATAAAGGAATTAAAGTGCTTTATTTATGTTGTAATTAAAAACCATGTTATAGAAGAAGGAAATCAATAATGTTACTTCCTGGTTGTCTTTAAAGGAATCAAAGTGCATCGGAGTCATTGATGATATAAGTTGTATAATATGTCTTATTGGTTTCAGTCTTATTTCCTTATCAATAAGGTCTAAATCCACTCACGTCTTTAGCGTTGTCGATGAGCCGGCCCTGTGACAGGATTTCTCCGTGCAAGGCTTTGGCCTTCGCTAGCTGAGTCTCCACGGCTCGAGGTTCGCCACCCACGGGCTCAGACAAGACTGAGCGGACTTGTGGTTCAATCTGCAATCAAATATAACATTATATTACTAATAATCAATCATGATAATCATATTAAATAAATAAATGAGCCGAATTAAATGATGACAATTAATCTCACATCACATCATCATCATCACCAGGTCATTTTATGACTCCACTGCTGGGGCACGAGCCTTCCATATGGATGGAAACACCACACTTAATGTGGCTTCCGTGCAAGCCGTGAGATACGAAACACCGTCAGAAGTTTTCTAGAAACGGGATCACGCACTAGTGCGTGTGCCCGTTTCCTACTAGATTCTCGGAAGGGTTTGGATTGGATCGGGGGTGTAGATGGTGTATATACAATGTCCAATATCCATAGTATATTATGTAACCAAAACACTTACGTCACTAATCCATTTGCCAGCCCTCTCCAGAGCCAGGTTGTACTGCTTGGTGAGTAGGGCTGCGCCCCTCAGCCGCTCCTGCAGGCGCTGCGCCCTCGCGGTGAGGTCGATGTGCCGGCGGCGCGCCAGGGCTGCGCCCTCGCGGACTACATTGTCACTCGGCGGGGACACGTGGGATAGGCGAGTTGGGAGAGTCGTGCGGTAGTCGTTGAGAATGGTTAGGAATTCCTATAAAAAATGAATATTATAAATAAAAAAAAAAAATATTTTCTCAGGAATCTAAAGTTTCCTAACAAGTTACGATTCGAGGATGTATTAAAACAGTGATGGGATTAATGCTTGTCAGGTTAAAGTTGGGAATTAGGGATTTTATATAGACCTGCCCTTTTTTAGAATAACACCGGTATTTATTCCGGTGTCGGTAAATGTCCCTAGGTTGAAAACCACAATTTATTATTTCTTCCCCTATCAAAAGGAATAGGCACCTTATTCGTATTAGTTACACTTTTAAATATTAATAATGCATGTTTACTAAAATTTTATTTTAGTAATTATACGAAATTAAAGTCTAGTCTCAATTAGATAAAACAATGTGTCAAAGTTAAGGAATAACGGGGCCTCCTGGTACAGGTATTTTGTGTAACTAATAAGTCCCAACTACTTGTGTTAAATTGTGAGACATAATTTTTTATTTTCTTTCCCATCCCGCATACCTTGCTCTCATCCAAGAACTTCTGCGCGGACATGGTGATGAAGCGCAGGTCGGCCTGGTGCGCGATGACGTCAGACACGAACTCCCGGATGTCCTCGCCCTGGTTGGGCAGCTTGTCCAGCTTCGATAGCGCCGCCTCCTTCTCCTCTAGGGAGCGATAAGCGCCTTCCATCCACGCGTTGAAGGTGTTCAACTCATTGCTAACAGAAAAGAGGTTTTTGTTAAAAAAGTTGATATTTGTTAAACTTTAAACCCTTGTACGAAAACAGTGTTTAAAGTTAAACAATGGCTAAATACGTGTTTACAATATTGTGTCTCTGCCTAAAAATATTAGCTAGAAAGTGACAGCATCGGTTCTAAGCATTGTCTAACTTTAGCCATCGTATTGTGGTAAAGCAGTTAGATTATCGTCAATTATAAGACGCAACAGGTTCTTTAAAAAAAAATCATTGCAATGACATTATGTTTCAATTTCCTTTTCGACTGATCAACAAAAGAGTGTCAGTGAAAGAGATACCTACGTAAAAATACTCTTAGGGTGTGCGTTTATTATGTTAAATGTAAAATGTAAAAAAAATACAAATTGACTTATTTTTATGGACAACTCATGCTGTATCAAAAACCAAAAAATATGTTTTGCCAAAACAGTTTTCACAAGGAATACATAATAGTTTCTAAGATAATATTTATTCTCTGTAGGTATCTCTTATGTTTTCGGATTTCCATTCACTTCACCGCTCAGCTACCACTAGCCAGCATACACTCCTAATTATCTTTCCACGAACTTGGACTTACCACGATACTCTCTCATCACCTGAGCTTGCCGAGATAGTCTCTCTTAGCCTGACGTTGACGAGACCAAATTCCGAGGTTACTATATCTTTGTGTAATTTAATAAAGTTTTGCAGACAGTGATTCCCTTTCCCTTCTAATATTAATAGAGTTAAGCCAATAGTTTGGGTATAATGGGACTGACATGCCAAAAGGCAAAAGTCCCTTAAAAATAAAGATATAAAAAAAAAAAAAAAAAATCCCTCTCCACGTACCTGAACTTGCCGAGCTCGTCCCTAGCCGCGGCGAGGCGACGCAGCATCTTGTCACACTTGTCAGCACACTTGTCGCAGCGCTGCTTCAGTTGTCGAACGCCGCGCTCCAATGCCGCCACCTGCCAGAACAGATCGAGCGTGACGACCGTTTATTTAATTCTACGCCCTATACAATATCGCGTATTACGTAATGGTAAAACTATCAAAATGTATGAAACAGCTAATTTGTTTTTTCACGATTTCATTGTTCAATAGCACAAGTTTTGCAAAATTATGTGTATAAAAATTAAGGGTGTTCATACGAACTTCGTCTTTGTGGTGGTGGTTTTAAAAAAAGGAAGTAGTTGCCCATATACTGTCTCACTGCTCCCGATTGATTTGAGACCCGATTTATCAACTTATCATCATCAGCTCATTTTATGTCCCCACTGCTGGGGCACGAGCCTTCCCTATGGATGGATAGGGAGAACGGGCCATAAACCAACACGCGGGTCCAGTGCGGATTAGTGGTTGTTAACGACTACTAATGCAGCCGGGACCAACGGATTTACGTGCCTTTTATCAACTGAATTTATGCAATTTAAAATATTCCTATGGAAGGTATCAAATCGCAACCGCCCAGAGTAGACTTACGAACCGATGGCATAGTGACATTCATAAGAGCTACTTGTAGCCTAAACTGAATAAATTATTTTTGAATTTGAATTTGAATTTGAATTGCATAAATTAAGTTGACTACATAGGCGTGGTAAACAAACAGTTCTAAAGTAACAAAATGGGCTTACAACTACGAAAAAGAAGATACACACTGGGACAGTAACATATTGAAAAGTCTTTCATGGCATTATCAAATGGGTCACAAAATAGGTACAGACCAATTTGACTTTAAACTATAGACTTAAAATCAATTATAAACCATTACGATTAAATCACACTTTCTATGTTGATGATACGGTTATAGCGTCCCGCTTTAGTGGAATCACCTGCCGATTTATCGAGCGTAACAAATATGTCATGCATCAGCGACGTTATACTTTATTACTTAGGCAATAAGAACGATAATAGGGTTTGCGCGTGGTTAATACTGCTATTGCTTGCTTGAGTGCGTCCACCTGTCGGTACAGATCAGGCGTGAACTGATACAAGCTAATTTATGCCTTTAGCAGTTCGTCATCAATATTAGCTTGTACTGTTGGGAATAAGCTTTACCACTTTGTGTTATAATAATGCTGGTTGGTAGGTAGTAGCCGACGTTTAATCAGCTGGGACGGATTGTCGAAAGGTACGAGATCATTATACTCTTTAGGTCACCCATCCGTAGCATGACATTGCGGAGGTTGCTTAGTTTTCATAATCTCAATCTGAATGTGCAGCTCTACATAAACTTGTTACTGAGTATTTGAAATTTAAAGTAGCACATATCATATCATAAAAAAAATTGTTTACGCATATAATAGAACTGTATCATAAAGGATACGTAACTATTTTATGTGATACGCATTTTAATGTTATTTTTAGGTTGTGGTCTATAGCGCAGCAGCTGGTACACACGCTTGCACAATAGACTGAACATATGGCATATGGTTGAATATTTATTAAAGAAATTTGACAGTTTTGGATAGTATCACGTGCAGACGTCTGTACGTAAGCGTTGTAAGCTTGCAAACCAAACAATTTTAATAAAACCGGGTACCCGGTTGGTTGACTCAATTACAATATCTCGAGTTCCTCTTTGCCTCGGATGGCACGTTAACCGATGTTCCAGCCCGGTGTTTTTCATAAAATGACAGTTGAGTCGTCAAAACCAACGTATTAAAGTAAGAAGGCTTCAGTCAAGCAGCAACAAAATTATGTGCTGATGATAATGGTGTTGCTTAACACAATTTTGGATCCAAAACCGAGGACATAACAGTTAATCTAAATAGAAGCAACTAGTACCTCGTGGGGAGCCAGTACGTCACCGCCTGATACCAGCAGCTGTTTAGCCTGGTCAGCGCACGCGGACACCTGGCGCTGGTGACTCTCCAAGTCGTCTTTGATGAGCTGCAACAACAAGGAGTACTTTATCAATACTGGTATAAACATCGCTATTGTGGTCCGTTTCATTAGCTCGTCTATGGTTCACGTGATGCGGGCACTGAAGGTTCAGCCACGAGAACGCGCGTGTTGGTCGGATCCGATCCGAACCCCTCGGAGAATCTAGTAGGGCACGGGGACACGCACTAGTGCGTGATGCCGTTCCATCTAGAATACCTCCGACGGTGCGTCGCTACACCCTTTAAGTTGAGGAACCTTTTAAGTTTCACGCCGCCCCCAAAAAAGCCCGGTGAAGCTAAAAAGCGCAGTGGCAATCAGCAAACTCTCAAAAAAAACGAGCGTGTTGCAACGCGACTTAGATTGTTAGTTCATTGCGCGTTATACTACAGCAGTCATAGTCAACGGTGATAAAAAGAACGCGATGGACTAGAAATCCGATCGCCGCGTCGCAAAACGCCAGTGATGGCGCCACTGACTCTTGCGTCTTTTTTATAATACCTCTGTACTTAGTAATACTAGACCTTATGCCTTAGCAATCATCTTATATTGTAGCAGCAGCTGCAGAAATAGTAAGAAGAATGGGATGGTGGCCATCCAGTCAGATTTTACGCAGAAACTCTACCAAGAGCGTCATAATGCTATACTATTTTCCTCAGTCGGTTTACAATGTGCGGCAGTGCGACGTACCCGGACCAAATTTGAGGTAAAGCCGCGGGCGCAAGCTACTTTATTATAAAAATACTTATAAAATACAGTGAAAACATTAAATGCCTACCCGACCCAGCCAGGAATCGAACCTGGGTCTTCCGCAATCCGGGCGGCTGCACTGACCATTATTAGCTTCAGTGCAGCAATTAGCACTTAAAAGAAAAATAAAATTTACTGTGTTATTGTTTTAGATAGATAGATAGATAAATACTTTATTGCTCACACAAATTAAAACCAAAAACAGGTACATACAAAAAAATCTTAAAGCTAGCATGGGCAAAGGCGGTCTTATCGCTTTAAGCGATCTCTTCCAGACAACCTTTGGTTTAGGAACCCAAGAGGGAGATAGAGGAAGTGCGCAAATACAGTAGAATATAATAGAAACATACTCGTATACCAGTACATAAAAAGACATACATAATAATAAAACTTTATAATAAAGTTTTACTGTCAAGTCTACCTTCAGAATGTTGATCTGGTTGCGGAGCTCATCGATGTCTTCCTTAGCCGCTTCCTGATTGGCCAATCTCTCCTCGACGACCGCAATCCATTCCAACAACTTAGAAAGGGTCTCGTCGCAAAGCCTGTACTTTTCCTCCACTGCTTGCTAAACATTTAAAAACGTAAATATTAGTCTATGATCTTTAAAAAACCAAACACTGTCAAGCTGACACTTCTCGAACTTATGTGCATTCTTGTCTACAACTACCGAGCAAATTTACAATGCATTAACTAGATATCTACTTTTCAAGTGCGTATCAGTGTAATATAACTTCTTTAAAGTTGACTTTACAATATCAAAAGTGCTTTTGTAAACATGAAATGCAATTTATTTACACATAACTTTGTCATGATTGCACATATCACATGAACTGAGGTGAAAAACTTAGTATCATGCGTTGAGATTACCGAAAACTAAGTCGTTCACCATAAACGACCCTGTAAAGAAGCGAGACAAACCACTACGCAGAAAGAAAGCATAGACAATACCTAGAAACAAACGGAGAGTGGCAAAAAACAACAGACAGCTTAATGTACAAACAGCGTGGAAATGACAAACACAACTAGTCCCGACGTTGCGTTACAGTACAAACACGAACATGCAAGAAGCGAGGCATGCAAGCAGTGACAAATTAAACTAATAGCAAGTGTCAAATACAACAAATAAAGTTTAGAAAGAGTAAACAAAACCACAGTGTTGCGTTTGACATTTGACAAATTCTTAACCGTCTAACATGGTACCAACATCTTCATTAATTATTACCGTTATATTAATACTAATATTTGATTAGAGTTATTTGTTAGAAAGTATTAAAAGTAGAGTACCTTTTTTGGAAAATCTGAAACTTTGAATTGTTTTTTGTACAGTCAATACAGTAAGATAGTAAATGATATAACCAAAGTATAAGTAATAAAAGTAAACAACGAATGTACAAATACAAAAATTACAACAGTGGGATCTTATCGCAAATCGCAAGTATCAAATAGAAATTAATTCAAATAGTTCTAAGTTAAGTGTAAGATAAAACCCCACATGTTCTAGCATGTAAAATAAGACGTAAATGAATTATAAATACTACCTTCCGTGTTTGCGTTTGAAGTAAATGTTTTACCATTTCATGATATTGTGAATGTTTGCATCGCGACTGTCCTTATTGAACCGACATCACAATAGCATAGCACTGTCATGCATTCCAAAACTGGTGAGCACGAGTCCAAGGAATGAGTATATCAAGATTAGGGACCATTTGAAAATAAAATACTTAAATGGACTCAGTTTTAAAGCCAGCAGTCATATTTTGCTGGTTGTCGGATGAGGAAGCAAACATAATAAAGCTGCGACGGAGTGAGGTCGATGTGGACAGGGCATTCGCCCAGTTTCGACCTCAATCGTCATTCTTAGCACAATGTGAATATGGGAGGTTAGGTTTTTGACGAGACGGTGATAGTTCTTTTTATCGTCGTTATTATGATCCCTCACAGGCAAGCATTCACGATTTAGCTCAAAAGGGTTCTTTAGCATCGCAGGCAACGGCTGGAAATAAAAACAACATACATCGAGCCTTAGTACAATGTGATTAAGCACACTTTGCAATTGATAGTTTTCCCGTTCATTGATGTGTTGAATGAAAAAAACTGACAATTGTGAAGCGCTATATAACCTAAACTTAAGGGTACGTATTTAAATGTCTAAAATTAAAAACCTAACGTTAAAACACCTCCGTTCAAAATACCTAAAATCAAAATACCTAATGTTTTAAAATACCTAAGCAAATAACACCTACATATGAAATACCTAAGTTCAATATACATATTGGACTAAATATCTAATGTTTAAAATGTCTATGGCTATAACACCAAAGTTTGATTCACACAGATTTTAAATACCAAATGGTTAGAACAACTAATAACCAAAATCCATAAAGTTCATAATCTATAATCGTCCAAATACATAAATTTAAATGGCATAAATTTACAATGTATTAGTTCAAAATGTATACAACCAGTAAATATAATAATTGGAACAAATAATAATAGAAATCAATAAAATGATTGAGGATACTAGCTGCGCTACTCACGTGATAGGTTTTTTTTAAATATAGCTTTCACATCTCCTTTATTTGAGATAGAAATTTAAGACAGTCGCGAAGCGCAGCGTAGCGATTGTCTTGAATTCCGAGGTTATTTTTTTATATTAGACAATATTTTCATTTTGGTCAAATAACTGTTAGGTAAACTAATTTTAGGAACTTTGTTCATAGGTATTTCAAGTTTTAGCTTTATGAACTTCAGTAATATAACCATTAGATATTTTAAACTTTAAGTATTTTGATTTTAGGTATTTTGAACGGAGGTGTTTTAACGTTAGGTTTGTTTAATTTTAGACATTTAAATACGTACCCAAACTTAAGCATCTAAAGACGACACAATGCTTCAAATTTTGTATAATACTCCTTCTTTGCGCTACTGTTCTATATTATCTTTAGAAAAAAAGCCCAATTCTTTCAGCCTAATAGAGTGTAAAAGCTAACATTACGGCAATTCAAATATTTACGTAATTCGTGATCGAATGTGCTTTTTCTACTTCAAATGGCGAAAAAATACAAAGTTAAAACATAAATCTACATGAAATCTGGATGTCTTAAGTTCTAGGCAAATATGAACGTTTGTTATTAACATGAAATCAAATCATTGTATTAGTGTTTGCCACAACAAACTGTGACGTCACCAAAAATCACAAAATAACCCTTAATTCGACACTTAGGAGTTCTGTGGGTCGTGCCATGCCAATGTTTAAGCCAAACGCTTTAGATAAAGATCACCGTCTAAGAATGAAAATAGGAAAATGTAAAGCAACACCTTTGCTTGATAGAAGCACATAATACAATATTAAGGAGACAAGAAAACTTACCCTTGTTTCTGCTGGCAGCAAATATCCCTTCTTTAGAGCTTTGACTAAATCGAGACTGATTTCTTTTTTGGGATCAATAACCAGTCTGCCTTCGACGGGATCAATTAGCTTCTGTTCAATCGCTTGAACCAATGGCCATATCTTTCCAGTTTCAGGTTCTTTGACGACAGTACTAGATGGATCTACAATGCCTTGTTGGATTGCTTCGCCTAAATTCAATCTCTTTCGATCTATGACACTTGTCGTAATAAATGGGTCATTTAATGCCCCAGTAGTCGGATTGTATATTCCGAAATTGAGAGTCTCTATCAAAGTGAAACTCTTTTTAGGTGTCATGAGAAGACCGCTTTCGATTGCTGCAGAGAGCGTGTTTAGTTTTGAGGACTCTGTGTCTAAAATATTGCCTTTTTCAGCGTCCATGAGGCCTTTTCGGAACGCTTCAGGAAGTTTTACCAACCTCTTTTTGAGATTATCCTTTATGAGCGCAGTGTCCGAATCAATATAGCCTAATGTTGTTGCATCTCTGATTGTTAATACTTCATTGGAATGTGGATCAGTAAATCGAGCGGCGGCAATGTTAAGATGACCGTTTTCTATCGCTTGCTCAAACGTTAAAGGTTCTCGAACGTATACAATCAAGCCATTTTCAAATACGAAGCACAGACTACGCGTTCGATTTTGTGTGTCAAAAGAACCCTTAGCATTTTTATCAATTATACCTTCACTAATACCTAATTTTAATGGAATGTATTTATTTTTATGAGGATCCTTTATAATAGCCGTATCAGGATCAATGAACTCGTATTTAATAGCTTCATCTAAAGTAAATTCTCTTAAGACTGGCTCTTTGGAGGCAGATGCCTCTGGTACATACCGTTTAGTTATGGTTTGAGATGTGAGAGGTTGAACAACTGTCACGAGCAGACCTTTGTCAAACGCGGTATCTAAACTATAAGTTTTCTTAGCTTTTGTATCAAGAACTCTCCCTTTGACGACATCAACATCACCTTGTTGTATCGCGAAAATTAACGGTTTGAATTTATTTGTTACGTTGTCTTTAACAACGGTCGTGTCGGGATTTAGAAGGTTAATTTCGATAGCTTTATTAATGTCAACGAATTCGTTAGTGCTTGGATCTACAATTTTACCGTTATCAGCCCTAAAGAAGCCGTTTCTAATAATCTCTTCAAGGCTGATATTTTTCTTAGAAGTTACTATTAAACCACGGTGTTTGGCATCTAGTAAATTTATTTGATTACCATTAGGAAGTATGTAAACACTGTTGTTATCGTCTACAACACCTGTCTTAATGGCTTCATCTAATTTAATATATTTACTGGCGGAAATGTGTTTGACCAAAGACGTCTCTGGGTTAACCAATTCTTCGACGATTGCTGTTTTAAGCGATACTTTTCTTTCAGTTACGGGGTGAACAAATACAAGTTCGGTAATATTGTACATATTCATTGATAACGCTTCATATAAAGTAAATCCAGCACTTTCAATGTCCACAATTAGACCCAAGCTCATTGCTTCCGATAATGGTATTTGCACGTCAGATCCTGGTTCAAGGAACTTTCCGTTCCTTCTATCAATAATTTCACTACGACAACATTCCGCCAACGACAAAGGTTTTTCTGATTTCTTATCGAAGTAGCAAAGATATTTGGGACTAATAACTGATCGTCTTATTGCCTCATGAAGAGTTATTTTACGGTTTGTAGCCGGGTCACTAATTTTACCAGTAGCATCGTCATAGAGACCTTGATGTAAGGCTCTTTGTAAACTAATAGGCGCTTTGCTATCAACAATTAGACCAATTTCAAAGGCTTTGCGAAGATTGATTTCTTCATTTTCATTATTAATGTTTTTAATTTTACTAGTTATGTTGTCAATAACACCACTTTGTAGTGACTCTGGAAGGGTAAGCTTATCCCATTTACCTAGTCTGTTATCTTGAATGTGTACAGAATGTGGATCAATCAAATTTAATTTAATAGCTTCCACAAGTGTGTGCTTTTTGCCTGTTTGTGGATCCATGAACAGTCCAGTGATTTCGTTGTAAATTCCTTTTTCAAGCGCTTCTATCAGAGACATGGGCTTACGAACTTCGACTAATATACCTCTTTCAAAAGCTTCACGGAAATTAATTTTTTCGTTGCCTACTAAAATGGTCCCCGTTCTACCATCAACGACACCCTTATCTACTGCAAATTCAAACGGAATTACTTTGCCCCCAACATGAACTAAAGTAGACTGAGGGTCTATCATCCTCTTTTTAATTGCCCTGTCGGTTTGAACTTTCTCTTTGGCTTCAGGATGTGAGAACTTACCCGACTTAGGATCGTAAAATCCTTTGAACACAGCTTCAGGTAAACTAAGTTTACGTTTTGCCGGTACAATTAGACCTCGCTCCGAGGCATCGGTTAGAGAAATTTTATCTCCACGAATAGGATCTCTAACCTTACCTTCTTTAGAGTCTATGATTCCGACATGAATAGCATCACTCAATGAAATTATTTCTCCAGTAACAGAATTCCTTACAGTCATGGCGTCCGGATTAATATTACCTATTTGAATAGCATCATCAAGAGTCATTGTGACGTCGTTGATAGTTAAGAGACCTGTTTCTGGGTCGTAAAATCCTTGAACTAAGCCTTCTTGTAACGTCCACGGTTTCTTATCTCTAAGCAAATAGCCCTTGTCGCAAGCATCTTTAAGATTGAAAACTGGAGAGGTAATAACACCTTGCTCTATATCGATAAGACCTACCTTTACTGCTTGATCAAAAGGTATTACTGTTTCAGTGTTATCATTTTTAATTTTCACATCAGATGGATCGACTAGTGTATCTTTAATAGCCTGCCCTAGAGTAATAGTTTTACCGGTTTTTGGGTTTAAAATCCTGCACGTGTCTGGAGAGTAGTAGCCTAATTTAATAATATCAAACAAAGAAAATGTTACATCTTTAGTAGCAAGTAGGCCTTTTTTCAAGGCGTCATCTAATGGAATGTCTTTACCAGTCTTTTTGTCTTTAATTTTACCCGTTTCCGGATGAATAAGTTTTTTGTCTAAAGCTTCTGAAAGAGGCACAAATTTACCTAACGCGGTGTCTTTAATTTCGGATATAGTAGGATGGACGATGTTTCTATCTACAGCATCACTTACACTTACTAACTGATCAGTAACCAAGTCTTTTATTTTGCCTGTTTTTGGTTCCAACATGTCATTCACAATGATAGCTTCAATGGAAATTGGTCTACGTGTAAGAGTTATAAGACCACGTTGGATAGCTACTGATATTTCAATAACTTGATGAGTTTCAACAATAGTTATGACTCCTTCATTTATTTCTATAATTCCATATTCTACGGCATCTGATATCGGTATGCTTTCGTTGCTGTGAGGTACTTTAATCAACAGTGACTCTGGATCAACTAGACCTTTTTCAATAGCCTGGCCAATAGGTACTAATTTACCAGTGTTAACATCTACAATTTCACTTGTTTTAGGATTATATAAGCCATGCTCAAAAGCATTTTCAATCGAGACTTGTTCAGTAACAACAACATCTTCAGGCTTTTCCACAATCCACCCTACCTGTACACATTCTAAGAACGGAACGCGTTTGCCTGTCTTGGGATTAACCATATGTCCAGAACTTTTATCAATAATGGGTCTTGCAATCGCTTCATCAAATGAGATATAGTTATCCGACTTCGAACCTAAATCTTTAACGAGGATCGCTTCTGGGTCGAAAACATGGAGGCCATAAACAAGCTCTTCCAAAGAGATTTTGGCACCTGTTTCAGGATTCAAATATACTTGCTTTTCAATGTCGTAAACCCCCATTTCAGATAGTTCTTCAAGCGTAAGCTTTTGCGATATTGCAACACAGTATTTCGGTTTGGATTCCTTGACTTTTACTACATTCTTTGATAAAACATCTACCGGTGTAAACCTACTTATCTGCTCTTGTTCTAAGGAATCTTGGACTGTTAATGGAGATTCAACGCCATTTATAATAATCCTACAAACTTTAGGTTCAATTTTACCTTGCGTTATAGCATCTATTAACGGTACGTTTTCGTATAACGGTTTTGTATTATCGGGTATCGCTTTCGTAACATTTTGCTCAGTTATTTCATCTATTGCTCTTAAAGGCTGTCTTTCTGCATCGATTAGCATAGTCGACATAGTTTTTAGGTCTTTAACAACAGAGGTTAAGGGCTGCGTTACTTGGGTGTCAAAATCTACCTTTTCTACTGTTGTGATAACAGTTTCTGTAATAATTGGTTGCGTTGATATTTGTGTAATAGTTACTTCAGAGGGACTAGTAACGGTAGTGGAAATGTGTTCTAGATCTTTAGTTATAGACGGCACATTTCCAGCCAATGCCTCATACGTAGTTATTGGAACATTGTCATTAACCGATTGCTGTAACTTCTTATATTCCTTCGAATCAATAAGTCCTCGTTGTTTAGCTTCATCTAATGGCAACTTTTCACCTGTCTTCGGATCAACAATGATTACACTCTTTACAACTTCCACAACTTTAGATGCAGCTAATATAGGAGCACCAACAATGGCAACAAGACCGAACTTTGCGGCATCAGCAAAACTCATCTTTTTTCCAGATTTATCTTTTACTTCACCAGTTTTCTTATCAAGAATACCCTTATCTACAGCTTCCTTTAAGGTTAACTCTTTATCTGTTTTTGGGTCTACGATTTTAATACTTTCTGAAGATACTAGCCCCTTGTTCACTGCTTCCAATATATTAGTAGGCACTTCCGATGTAGATGATATTACAGATGATGTCTTAGGATCAAAAATAATACCTGGTGCTATTTCAATTGGTGTAATTGCTACTTTTTTATCGCTGGCAAACTGTGCGTCTCGAATGTCTTTCTTAATGCCTTCATTGTTTGTAGGTTTCTCAGTAACTTTTATATTTTGATGTTCAGATTTTTCAAAAAGTAAAGGATCAGAAGTATCTAATTGTACAGTGACATCCTTAAAAATGTTGGCAGGCTCAATGTTCTTACTGTCAGTGATTTTACTTGACACTGGTGTTCTATCTATTTCTTCAACGGTTTCTCTTATTTCAGCTTCTTGCTCACTAGATGTTATTTCTTTAATAGTTTGTGGCCCGGCAATTTCTTCTGTTACTAAGTGATAAGAGGACGATTCATTTTGTTTTATTTCTACCGTAGTAATCTTTGATGATTTGGTGGTTACAACAGTGCTTGTTTGCTCAGTTATATATTCCGTAGGTTCTGACTTAGATACAATAGTTTTGACAATAGTTGTATGTTCAATGCCTTCTGGAGTAACTTCACGGAACTCTTGAATAGCTGTCGGTTGTTCATTTATTTTAAACGTGTCCGTCGTATCCATAATAGGGCTTTGTGCTTCACTTAATGTGTGAGTATATTTTGGTGTAGATAACTGTGATACCGTATCGCTTTCAATCGGGGAAATTTTGTCCATGTTTTGTTCAGATTTTTTGGATTCTTTAATTGTGACAGTATCTTTGTTTTCAACAGTTTCAAATGTAACCAATTTAGTTGGCTTTACTACAGTGGTTTGAATATCACTTGGTGTTAATTCATTAATTTCACTTATTTTTGATTGTTCTTTTGCTTTAAGTTTTTCTAATGCAACATTATCGTCCCTGGTTACAGAAGACTTCTGAATTTCAGTTATTGTTGTAGTATGAATGTTTCTGTTATCTGGACTTATTGGTTGACTTGTCTGATTTTGAACTCGATCGGTACTTGATACCACTTTTGGCGATTGAGCGTCTGTTAATTCTTTTGAGATTTTCGTATCCTTAGCTAAAGATTGATTCGCTTGAATAATTTCTTTAACGGTTTGACTCTTGTGCGATAAAGTTTCTGTTTCAACGAAATCGTGTTCTGTTTGTTTACTTTCATTTATAATACTACGCGCCGGTTCAGGCGTGTTAGTTTTTGTTTGTGCGGTTACTACTGATGCGACCGCAAGCTTTTCTTTAATAGTCGTTTTAGCAGGGGATTCTACTTGCATGAACTTTTCAACCCTTTCACTCGGTTTAGGTTTTTCCACTACTACCGTCGATTTAGCTACGTCTTTTGGAGGCTCAGTAACACCTGCACTAATCTTTTCGCTTCCAGAAATTGGTTGTTTGTGTTGCATAATTTTGCTAGTTACGGCTTTCGCACCTTGTACCACAGCCATACCGGCTAGTACTGGGGCCGCTACCACCGCTATTAGTCCCATCTTAGCAGCATTTTTAATGTCTACAGATTTACCAGTTTTAGGTTCTTTTAATTTACCGGTCTTATTATCAATTAAACCTGTTTTGATTGCTTCCTGAATAGTAACTGGTCTGCCGGCCTCTACATCATATATAACAGACTGAGGGTTGATTATGTTTCGATAAATAGCTTCTTTAAGCGTAATTGATTTATTAGGAGATTTGGGATCTTTAAACTTTTGTGTTTTCTCATCAAATAGGAGATCAAAAGCTTCGTTGAGGTTTAACATTTCTAATTCTTGTTTTGTCGAAACCACTTTAGTCGTACTTGTTTGCATTACTTCGGTATTCAGTACACCTGCGTTAATAGCTTCTGAAATAGATAACACTTCTCCTGTATTTGGATGGGTGAAAGTTCCTTGATCTATATTTATGTAGCCAAGATTAAGGGCTTCGTCAAAACTAATGTTCGTGTCGTTAGTGACGAACTGCTCTTTGCTAGTTTGCTCATCGCGAACTATTCCCCTTTGACGAGCATCATCCATTGAAAGAATTTCACCGGTTTTTGAGTTGCGAACTTCATTTGCGCTGACCAGTACGTAATCGGCTAGAAGTTCAATCATTTTAGTAGTAACAGTGTGTTGAGATGAAAAGGTTTCCGTAATAGTCGTTACCACACCAGCTTTCTGCATTATATCTGAATTAGGCTTAATAGACAACAAACCCTGCTCCATTGCTTTGTCTAAAGGTATAGTTTCTTTAGTGGTTAGTTCGGTAAACGTACCTTCTTTCAAGTCAATTGTCCCTTGTTGTAAGGCTTCTTCTAAAGTAACCGTGTCTGATGATTGAGGATATGGAATGGCCATTATTAAATCCTTTTTTACAGCTTCACCGACGGGTATAATTTCACCAGTAAGAGGGTGCTTCATGTTTCCTGTGATAGGGTCAATGAGACCCTTCTTAATAGCTACAGATAATGTCATTGCAGCTGGTGGAATTTTTTCAGTTGTAACAGTTTCTGGCTGTGGGAGAATTTGTGCGTTGACTGCAGATATCAAATCTAGATTTCCACTGCTTGTTTTAATCAAGTTTTTATCATTATCTATTATATCATATTCAATGGCTTCAGCAAGTGATATATTTTTACCAGGAGTTACAGTCACATAAGACAAGGGGTCAACTATTTCACAAATAATAGCTTCTCTTAGAGTTAAACGGTTACCAGTTTCAGGATGAATAATTTTTCCTGTAGATGGATCTAGTAAACCCTGCTCTAAGACTTCCGCTATAGAAAGGCTTTTTGCTAAAGGAATTAAGAATTCATCCTGACCCTCGGCATCCAATAAACCCCTTTTAAGAGCTTCTCTGATCGAAACTACGTCTCCATGGAGAGGATCTTTAATGTGTCCTTTTGTGTCATCAACAATACCCCGTTCAATAGCCTTTCCAAGTGTTAAAGGTACATCGTTTTCATCTTTGCACACGTTTACTGAATCTAAAATGGCAACGGTATCTTTACTGATATAGCCTTTCTCGACAGCTTCTAAGGGAGTAACTACACGTTTCCTAAGCTTTTGTAAAACAATAGGTTTAGTTTCAATTACTTGCGTCTCTATAATGCTTTCCGTAGGAACCTGAACGCTATACTTGGGTTTTTGTGTTAATTGTGATTGTGTGAGTTGTATTACATTGGAAGATCGTGTTTTTGGTGCGGTGTCTGTAATTTTTCTGTTGTCTGCCAAGATACTATTTTGTATCGACTCCACAGTAATAAAACCTTCTGAAACCGCAGCTCCAACAGACACTGGTTTTGTGGATTGAGTAAATGTCACTGTAGTTGACCCAGTTGTTGTTTTTAACACTTCAGGATCCAGTAAATTGTAAGATAATGAAACTGGATCTTTTATACCTTTTTCAGATGATTTCGTAATATTAATCCTACCGGTTATAGGATTTACTACTGTTGTTGTAGTTTCTACAATAGGTTTTATGTCAGTTATTGTTTCAGTATAGGCACTTTGTTTGTTTTGAAGAGAATCGGTACTCAGTGTTACATACTTTTGGTAAGTGACTACATCAATTAAACCCTTTTGCAATGCTTTATCAATCGATATCTTCTCATTTGTGTTAGGATCTATAATCATGACAGTCGTGCCAGTTGATAAAGGCGTTGAAGAAACTTGAGTAAACGTTACTTTGCTGGTTGATGATGTCCGTTTCTCTTCCTGTATTACGGCCTCATTGTCCGGAGACCTGTCCCTAATAGAGTCCTCATACTTTTTGTAAGTCACTGCGTCTACTAATCCTCTTTCGTATGCTACTTCCATAGGCACCTTTTCTCCCGTTCTAGGGTCAATTACCATAGTACTCTTAACTAATTGTATAATTTTGGAAGCTCCTACTAACGGCGCTCCTACCACAGCGATAAGACCTATTTTCGCTGCATCCGTCAAACTTATTCTTTTCCCGGACTTATCTTTGTATTCTCCTGTCCTTTTATCTACAATACCTCTGTCTAAAGCCTGTTTAATGGTGAGAGGCTTACCAGTTACAGGCTCAGTAACCTTAACAGTATCGAAAGGAACTATACCCCGATCTACAGCATCTAAAATATTTTCTGACACTCCAGACGTAGTTGAGATTACTAGAGCCGTACCTGGATCATAAATCACGCCTGGTCCTACCTGAATAGGTTCTAAGACTGTTGATTCTTCAGTAACGTCATCATGCGGTGAAGTCTCATTAATTTCAGAAAACTCAATTTTATCAGGTACACCCGCAACCGAAGTTATAGTAATTACCTTTTGTGTTGAAGATGTGGTGGAAATTTGTACAAAATCTATAAAATTCCTTTCAATTGCATCTTTCATGGTTATTATTACACCAGTCGAAAGTTTGTAATGACCTGTGTTATCAAGAATGCGCTTTTCCAAAGCAGTTTTTAAAGAGACAGATATAGTTTTCTTAGTTTTAGGGATTACAACAGTCGCGGAATCAGAATTGATAATATTAAGCTTCAAAGCTTCTTCAAGGGGAATTTTTGTATCAGTTCCGGGTATAACCAAAATACCTGAAGTTGGGTCCAAAATATCATGCAAAATAGCTTCTTTTAAGGACCAACCACCACGTGGTAATTCAATTGTGTTTTTCCTTATTGTTAAAGATGATACTGTAGGTTCTGTAACAGTAGATTGTGAAGTTACAGTTCTTATTTCTTGGACCATACCTTCGCGGGGATGGACCGTCTCCCGAGTGATAAAATCAGGACTTTTAATAGTTTCAGGCTTACTGTCACGTTGAAGTTTACTCTCAGGACTAGAAGGTAAATCAGAAATGAATGACTTTTTAGTGATTTTTAGTTCAACAACTTGCCCTGGAGTTAATTCTTTTTTATTTATTTCGGGGATACGAAGTACACGAGGTTCATTCTTTTCTACGCCGAGTAAACCTTCATCTAAAGCTTGTTGAATAGGGAAAACGGTTCCAGTAGTAGGATCTATGAACGTCTGAGTACTTTCGTCGATAAGACCCCGACGAATGGCTTCAGCAAAAGTGAGGATTGCTTCAGATCTTTGAGAAGCACTGGTGTTTGTGATAGTGACATAGCGTTTAACTGTCTTAGTTACTGTTTGTAATGTAAGAGTTATGTTAAGTAGAGAATTCAGCAAGGCCGCTCCTTCAGGAGTGATCATGTTGATTTCCACCGATTTGTTGAACGGGATAGGTTTCTTAGTAGTCGCATCAAGTAAATGTCCAGTTTTAGGATCAAGAATATTCTTAAACACAGCATCTAAAACACTAAGCTCTTTTCCATTTTCATAAATGCCAATTTTACGATTAAACATTTCCAACACTTCAGGACGGACAATTGAAACTTTAGTACAATCGTCTAAGTATACAAAATCTCCGCTTTCGGATTTGAGGAACGTTTCACCATTAACATATTTAAGGTACCCTTTTTTCAATGCTGAATTAAAAGAAATAAACTCACCTGTTTTCGGATCTCTAAATCCGTCAATATTGAATATGGATCTTTGTGAAACTGACGTGATAAGACCACGATCGACTGCTTCAGGTATAGAACAAAGTTCGCCGGTTAAGTTATCGCGGAACTTATTATCATGTAAAATTATTTTAGCAGCTAATGCTTCAGACAACGTAAGGAGCTGGCCGGTCGTGGTATCAGTAATACATTTTATGCTATCGCTATCGAGAACACCAGCTGAGATTGCTTCTAGGATATTTAAAGGTACTCTATGTGTTGGTGACAAAATTTTACCGTCGTTAGTCATGAGATTATTATCGCATACGTCTTTAAGTGTCATTGGTTTACAAATAAAATGTTTGCTGGCTGCGTCTTTGAAAGAAAGCTTTTCTTTCGTAATATTATGAATGTATTTAGAATGAGTTGTATTTATTATATTCCTCTCTATCGCTTCAGCAAGCGTTATTTTAGTGTCGTTCTTAGGATCAACGACTTCCCTAATATGTGGATTGATTAGTTCGTTTTTGATAGCAACGTCTAGTTGGAACCTATCGCCCGAATTTCTGTCCAAAATCCAACCACTGTTATCTACTAAATCTTGGCTAATTGCGTCGGATAAAGACAAAGCGCTCGATTTGATTTTAATAATCTCATTGTAGACGAGGTAGCCTCTTTGGTAGGCTTCAGCGATTGTGATGTAGCTTCCGTTTGGTAATCTGTAGAGACCTCTTTGAAGATCGACTTGTCCACAGCTCAATGCATCTGAGATACTCATTCCTTGTGTGCTGCTGGGTGTTTCACTTTCAACAGTTACCTTTATTCTTTTTTCCGCTGGATCTGTAAGTCCTTGTTCGGCGTCGTACAGTTCCCTCTGTATTGCTTCAAGTAACGTGACTTCGTTACCATCTTCTGTCATACCGCAGGGCCCTGTAAGTCTCGCAGCAAGTTTGGGGTCTATAAGGCCCTCCTTGGCTGCTTGTTCAATAGTCATGGTTTGTCTTGTTTCAGGGGAAGATATTAGCCTTCCTGTTCGTACGTCTAGTATCCTCATGCTTATCGCTTGACCAACAGTCAAGACTTCTTTTGTTTCAGGATGGACTATACCTCGTGATTCGATAATATTGGGGCCTTCGTACATTTTGTGGACCCTCTTGAGATTCCTTAAGTCAGGTCTGTCATCTTCCGTTATTATTGTCTTACTTGTGTATTTAGGCGAGCTTAGTTTGCCATTGGCCATTGATTTGACGGGCGTGCCGTCTAGCTCTGTTGTGTGTGAGGTCCTGACATATCTGTTATAGTTGGAAGGAAATACATTAGTCAATTTTTTTTTTTAAAGTTTACATCTTAATCATATACAGTCTTTAAGTCAAGGGTATAATAATTTTCCTTCTAAAGAAAGTAGCAAAAAATCTTGCCCGACCCGGAAGTTGAACCTAGGTCCTCCAGATTCCGAGACATCTCATTTTTTTTAAATAGCATTTGCCGCTTAACCAACAATTCGTTACTCTGCATGACGCAATATTTTTTATTTATTTATTTCTTACATGGCCTTAATTTCACCTGATGTTAAGTGATGATAAGGCCGACTATAAGGTGCACTTCACCCAGAATCCTCAACTACTGAGGCTTTGAGGCTCAATCATGTTTTTTTAGATGCACATGGTAGTAGGTAATGATAAAGATGATGATCAAATGAGGTAAAATGAGACAAGATAAATTTTTTTTTTAAAAGACTGGTTGATTTTTTCTAGCAAAATTTTATCTTGAATATAAACAAATGAGGTTAGCTTAGACTTACTTCTCCGTGGTGAAATGGGTGACCGTGTGCTCGGTGGTGGCCAGATCTTGCATATTGAACTCCTGGCGGAAGGAGCGAGCTGAGCGCGGCGCCATCGCCTCCACGAGACGCTGGGGAGAAGAGATGGACATTGTAACTTTATTGTTGACAACATTTAATAGGATAACTCTGTTATTTAAGTTAATAAGGTTCGATGGAACTGGCATGTTTTTAAAAACAAAAGTTCCTAAATTAATTAAAGTAAAAAATATGTTTTGGTATTATACATACTATCTATATGATGGATGGATGGATGGATATATAGGAAACGTCACCTCGTACAGGCCCTGCCAGAATACCAGCGTCGTTGCGATGTGGCTTTGTCACACCGTAGCGACATATGCTGAGGTGGGGTCCTGATTGGCTCCTCACACTTGTGTTCTTTTATTTGTTAATTATTTATTTATTTTTATTTTTTATTTTGTTTTTTGTGTCTTGTATTTCATGTCATTGTGTCTGTGTATGTGAGAGCCAATAAATGTTTTTCTTTCTTTCTTTCTTTCTTTCTATCTCTTACACCTAGAGATAAGTTTAGCTATATGTATGTATGTGTTTGGTCGGTGTTTATTTTATGTCTGTTTGTTTTAGTATTACTATTGTACAAAAAATATATACAGAAAACCGAGCTGTTTTACAACTGCCGTTTATGAGTTACGATTCCGTAAAAAGTGTCAAGGGTAACACGAAACTGTTAATCGAAACTGTAATGACAGTAATACGTAAAAGTAAATATGTCATCATTTCTTTTATTTACTTTTCTAGTGAAACTGGCCAGTGTCACGAGACATGCGTGGTTTAGCGTAATTTGTAGACAGGCACAAATGAATGACTTTGTAAATAGAATTTGTAATCTTATTACAAGAGTTTATTTTCAACACATGCTTTGACCTTCCACATGATTAAATCCATATTGGAGAACTCAGCCTAGGTCAAAAAAAAAACGTTATCTAATTATCAATTGATCAACCCGCCAGTACGGTAGATAGTGGTTATATTCGAATATAATAAAAACCCTCACCATCAAATTATACTTATTCTTCCTGAACCCAAGTTAGAAATGTATAAAAATAAACCCTTCTACTGTCTGTCCTTATTTTTAATAAAACACCAAAAAATATTAAAGACAAAAAAAATTAAAACTTATTTAAAAACAGATTAAGTATAGCATTATTTAGCACAAAAATGCTGCTACACAATACTGGAGTTTATGTCAAACAAATACAATTGAGAAGTTTTCAAACATGTCCACTCACAGCTCACTCTCTGGCAACATTTTTAATTTTATATTTTATATTTTGTTTATATTTAGCATTAATATAAAAGAATAGTTATAATTTTGCGATGCCCTAACAGTGTTTGTAATAGGCCACCATATACTATCATATTACTATATTACTGTATGAAAGTGATATTGTATTGTATACATTAGTGCAATAAATAATTAAATAAATCATGAGCTCTTAAAGCAGTGTTGTAGTAGTATTGTTGCAGTTGTGAACGTACACACGCTACCCAAAACTGTCAAATTTCTTCAATACATTGTCAACCTTAAGCCTTAAACATAAAGTTCAAAGTCTATTGAGGAAATTTGACAGTTTGTGGTAGGTTGATGCGCAGGCGTCTGTACATATGCGTCTCGTTTACGCTTATAATATTGTAGTAACGCTGCCCTAAGTGATCATGGTAGGGCCGCAGAAAATACAAAGTTTTAATGAGCGGCTGTGGTTTAGTGGTTAATACCACCGGTTTAGACCCAGAGGTCCCGGGTTCGATTCCTAGCGGGGTGCATGTTTGTGTACTAGGTTTGGTTGGTAGTAGGGCTTGTTTGCCCGCCACCACCTTATCTAAATATGTCGCCATAACATCAATGTCTGTAGCATTACTGTATTCCGGCAGCTAGAGATAAGATATACAGTGATTATTCAGAATTCCGGGTGAAGTGCGCTTATTGTCACTTTACAGCAGGTGAAAAGAAGCCGAAACCTTTAATGAAAATTGTTAGTTGTTATTTATTATGGAAACAAACCAAAAATAAATAGCAATGGCTAATTGCCTAATTGGCAATTTGCCCTTTGAGTACGGAACCCTAAAAACTGCCTAAGATCCGCACAATATAATATTTCTCTTTGTTATCTCGTCCATCAACAGACCTGAATCGCATAACAAAAGCTAGCTTGAAAGACGTTACAATTTTTTCGACAGTTCGTGTTCAAATAATATTAACAGCATCGGAGTTATATAAGAATTGATAATGCTGGTTCTGCTTACCGGTTCCGCGATTAACTTAAAAAATAAGAAGGTGGATTGTTTTTTTGAGAGAGTTTACTGATTGCTTCAGACTTGGCGATTTTTAGCTTCACCGGGCTTGTTTGGGAGCGGCGAGAAACTTAAAAGGTTCCTCGAGCCGTGTGAAACGAATCACCTTCAGAGGTTTTCTAGAGGGAACGGCATCACGCGCCACTAGTGCGTGTCCCCTTGTCCCACTAGATTCTCCGAAGAGTTCGGATCGGATCAGGTGGAATGTAAAACGTGCTCGCTATTTAAAGTAGTGGAAACATAAATAACTTTACAAAATGTTTTATTGCTTTCATCTTTTGTTTGTATTGTCGAAGTTTGTGCTTGACTTTGACCAGTATTGATTTTAGTATACCCAAATTTTGGTTTATAGTTCCTTTTCACTTTTATTTACAGAGGACAGAAGAGCAGGCAGAGGTGCAAGGGTCGCCAATCGCAACGGTTGCGGCTTAGGTTTAGGTTTAAAGAAACTTTATTCTCATAAGAATACAGAATTCACTTACATGAGATTCATAATTATAAAAAGTAATTGAATTGCCTTGTGACGAAACTTGGCTATACAAAATTTTAATAATACAAAACAGAACAAAAACGAAAAGTCAAATTAAGTGGGTAAAAAGTTCTTTCTTTTCTTTTCTTTCTTTTCGTTGTTGGCTTCGTGCGATTAGTACATTTAGCCAGTGTCAAAGTAATTTTTCTTACAAGTAATACATAAATATACAATATTTCCTTCCAGTCAGTATGATGATGAATGATAATAAAAATGAGAAGTGAGAAATGATATATCCCCCGACCCCTCGAGTATCTCAGTAAAGATGTGGGGCTTTACTAATTCCTCGGCGGACTTCTTGAGAGAATTTGAAAAGTAAAGTTGCACTGTTTTGTTTCATTTGCCAACACTCATGCACACTCACGAACATTTAACGGTTAATAATCCACCATTATTTCACATTAATATTCGACATAACACAAATTTTAGTAATTAAAACAAAACCGCAGACATGACTCTCCACTTTCCCGCCAAGAAGTCGGGTAAAAAGTTTTTGTAACAAGTAATTTTTTAGCCAGATCACCGAACGAGTATATCGAATTTAAACTGAGATACCCTCATTGACTCAAAAAAATCATAATGTCACTGTGTCCATAGTTATGACTGTGTGTGTTACGAGAACGCTGCGCAGCAGTAAAGGTATATATATTATATTATATCACATTATTTACTTAATATCTCAGTAGTGAACCAAACAAGGGTTTTATATTAAATACTGATAATGATAACAGAGTATGTTTTAACTGTTGATGATTTGAATTAAAGTCTTAAATTAAGATTTTATGATAATCCTGTTCAAAATATTGTATTTTGTCTTAAGTTGTAGTGACAGAACGACATTTAAAGCAGGACTCAATTAAATCTAGATTTAAAACTATAGTGAAATTTGCTGTAAGTTTGACACAAAATAACTAGGTAAAAATACATACGAAATGAAATAATATTTAGTAACACCGCATTTTCCCCCTTATTTATTATAGACTGTGTTTACTGACATAATACATGTGTTGAAGTTTTAAAAAAAACAGAATACCAACCCGGCACTCGTACGCGAAATCGTACTCGTACTCCTCCATTTTAACACTTCACTAGTCACTTGTTATTGTATCTACACTAAAACGTCATTTCTATACTCTACACTCAACAGTCATGTCTCACGTTTCATTAACTCACTCACTATAGTTTACGATTAATGACACATTCTAAATAAGTTTGTAACCTATGACGGATAAAAAAAATATATTAAATACTAACTAAAAGGAGGATAGATAAAACAAATTTTAAAAGCAAAACTCGTAAAAATGTTTAGTACCTAATAAAATAAAATAAGAATACGAAAAATACAACTGGCCGCTTACAGCACTGGCCGAAAACTGAATGAAAGCCAAGTAAACCGTAAAACGAAAAAAATATTACAATTCCTTCTAAATTTAAACCATTTCGTAATGGCTTTTGACGCGTCTAGTAGGTGCGTTCGATTGTTCAGACCTAATTCTGTTAATTGCGTTAGTTATTTAACAGTACACCGAACAGCTGTTTCTTAGGGTTTGAGGTTAGGAAAAGTGACTGGCCGATTCGATACGCGAGGAAAATTTGTGGGCGATGATGCGCGCGCATTTAGTTGCGCGGTACGACAGACGCAGTCCGACAGAGCGGAGCCACGTCAAAGTCAAAGCCTAAATGAAAATGTCAAAGATATGCGCGAATATACTTTAAAAAAATAAACATGAATTGAGAGCCTCTTTCTTCCATTTGAAGTCGGTTAAAAACTAGATACATACTGCACTGGCTAAATCATAGCGAGCTACAAAACCAGAAATGCACTCCTACATTTTCGACATCATCATGAAGACAATTGTAGAAGCCCTAACTAAACATGTCACGTTATTGTAAATTATCAACATAATATATATATATATATATATATTAATTTTTATGTCTATGTAATATGAGAAAGATTCACATCATACAAACAGCGTCACGGCTAGCATTGACCTTCTCAAAGGCCAGATTACTGAATAGAAGGATAGGTTTATTTGCAAAAACTTTTACAGTTCCGACCAGCTAACACTGGCCGTTGTCTATACAGCCAAAATACGTAAGTTTAACAAAAAAATATATTTAATTCTCGATGCGCAAAAACTTACAAGAGTTGAGTAACCTCAGAAGTGTATATTTTTGGTCATTACACTACAAAACCATTAGAAACTCAATGTCAGTGTCATCATAATGCTAGTTAAAATCACAAAGCGTGCATTTTCAATTAAAACTACATAATGTTTACTACACTTAAAATAGGTAGGTATAATTTTTATTTTTATTAAATCGGGATAGAATAAAAAACAGAATTAGGTTAAGATAAAGTTACTAGTAAATATGGTACTTCTGGTATCGTTTCAATAGACGAAATATATGTGTATACCACAAATAGCTTCACATTTTTTATACTGTCATGGTCATGGTACCACTCGAGCTTCCTGAGCCTGGTTCATTTTTTCTAATAAAATTTTATCTGTTAACTATTTATAGCATTGTGAATGAAAAATTAAAAATAATAAAACTATCATGGTCACTCACATTGGGTTAATTATTACCACGTTTTGTTGTCTTTGGGTGTAAAGACAAAACAAAACCCATGGTAATATTCCGTTAATAATTAACCTAATGTTAATATAAAACTAAAAGATGTAGAATTGTCTGTATATACTATTAATAAAGAGGCAAATTTTGTGACTTTGAAATGAAACAACTTTTACGGATATACTCGCGTTTATTTTACACATTACTTTTAATTAATGTTTATCCTGTCAGGATAAAGTGTACCAACCTAGTGTTTGCGTAAACTGTAGAAAACAATTTGTGAGTTTGTTTGTTTTTTGTTTTTTTTTTTTTTGCGGAGGGTGGTCTCTGGTACTACGCGTCCAATTCCAAAAAATCTTTCATACATAGAATGTTACATTCCTTGTGGTTAACATAGGCTACAGTTTATTTTTGAAAATCTCAAATTTACGCGGACGAAGTCGCGATCTTAATCCTAGTTAAATGTTTTTTTTATATTAGTAGGAGGCAAACGAGCAGGCGGGTCACCTGATGGAAAGCAATCACCGCCGCCCATGAACATCCGAAAAACCAGAGGAATCGCAGATGCGTTGCTGGCCTTTAAGGAAGAAATATGCTCGTTTCTTGAAGATCCCTACGTCGTAATGGCCTGGAAATAACGCCGCCGAGAGCTGGTTCCACAGCACTGTAGTTCGTGGTAAAAAATTACGTGAGAAACGCACAGTAGTAGACCGCCATACATCAAGATGGTGAGGATGGAAAGACAGTCAATTGCGTGTAGTGCGGTGCAGGAAATCAGCGGCAGGGATCAAACCGAACAATTCCTCAGAGCACTCCCCATGATAAAGGCGATAAAATATACAGAGAGACGCAACGTCTCTCCTAAGGGCCAGTGGATCGAGCCGACCAGAGGTTACCACGTCGTCGACAACTCGAGCAGCTCTGCGTTGAATGCGGTCAAACGGGAGGAGTTGGTACTGGGGCGCTCCAGCCCAAAGATGGGAACAGTATTCCATATGAGCCTGATCTGTGCTTTGTAAAGTTGTAAGCGATGGGTCGGCGTGAAATACTCTCCCGCCTACCTTCCAAATGACCGCGAAACTGAACGCCACTCGAAACATCGACGCCAAGGATTCCAATGGTCGGTTTGGTATCAAGGGGGGCTCCTTCAAAGTTTAGAGAAACGACGAAGAGATGTTTTTTAGCGGTAAACACGTAAACTTGTGTTTTCGCGCCATACCCTGTCGAAGGCTTTCGCTATGTCCAAGCTAACCGCTTGTAGTGTAAGAGAGCCGGAATAGGCGCGTTAGAACCGGTGCCAACTCAGGAGCACACGTCCGAAGCACAGTTGGAAGGATTGCATCAGGCCCACTCGACTTATGGATGTCAAGGGAAAAAAGAGCCTTACGAACTGACCTTTGTAGGAACCGAACGTTTGGCATAGAACTAGCATGTATAAAGTCAAAATTGTGTTATGTCCCATTTTGATATAAATCCACTAAGATTTTATCTATTATAAAGTGGTTCGTTAGTCTGTGGACATGAACATTTAACGGTCGATCCTCAAACAGTGCCTAACGATTCAGTCTCGTTTCGCTCGCCGCGCAGGACGCACGTCTCGCTCGTGCTCTCTCGCGCGCTCGGCCGCGTTCCGTTTGTTTGTCTCGGTTCCTTTTACTGTGTACCGGTACGGCTCCGGTGCATAGTACGTCGCGTGTAGCGCTCTCGACGCAATTTTCATTGCGGGAGCGCTCTTTCACTGTTTCACAACGGTAGTTGTCTTGGAAGACTACGCTTAGTAGCCAACTGGTGGATACTTAACGGTGCCAACGAAGCCAGTTGGGGCACTGACCCGGCTGCCCTCCTGACCCTCCTGGGGGGAAAACACTCCGGAAGAGTTCTGGCAAAGTTGGCCTTGGGGGATCTCCTAGTCAACTCAGAACTATTCTCTAACACTAACCAATTTAGGTACACACCCTACGGTGAATTGATTTTCACCGGAGGACAACACCTAGGGCCATTCAGGCAGTAGGCTCTTTTCTTACTCACGCCTCCCTGTCTGTGACGGGGAGGGTCTGACATTACACACGCATCCTAGTGCATGGTTTTAGACCGTGCGCTAGGATGGAGCTCGAGGTGATTGAGTCCTTGATAGGGCAAAATCACCCCGAGGTCTTCAATGTCCTTAGGATAGCCCACAATTTACAAAAGCCCTCCCCCGCGCCCTCCCCGCGTTACTCGCCTTATGCGAAACCCGCCCAAGCGCCCGCCGCTTCTTTAGCCCCCACGTCCAACGCGTGTCCCGAAGTTAGGCCTATCATTAGGTTAGGTCAACCTTTGTCCCCGTCCGGTCCCGAATTTGAGATGGAGGTTTGCCCCTCCACCTCCAATGCGAGACAAGATAGCCCTCCCGTCTCGGACTCCGATCCCGATGTAGTTACATCGGACTCGGAATTCGAGACCGTCACCCGCAAAGGGAAACGGACCCGCAAGTCCGCCCCTGCCTCCGTCCCTCCGCCTAAGGCCGCTAAAGCGAATAGCGCGCCTTCCTCCCGCCCTTGCTCCCCTAGGCCCGAGCCGAGCCAGCCGCGCAAGGAGAAAAAGATCCCTCCGATTTTTGTCCAAGAGACAAAAAATTTTAACGAGATTATGCGATCTCTGAAGGCCCGACACAATGTCATCCCATTAAGGAATCGCCTTATTAAAGGTGCTAAAGGTGACCCAGAGATGGTCAAGGTGGAGCTCGCTACCGTGGCCGACTTCCGCTCATGCACGGCGTTTTTACGCGCTAATAACGTGCCGTTCCACACGTACTCGCTCCCCGAGGAGCGAGTACTATCAGTTGTAATCCGCGGCCTTCCCACGGATTGGGACCCCAAGATAGTCCTTGACGACCTTAAGTCGCAAGGCTACCCCGTCCTTGACGTGACCCGTATGCTCGGCAAGGACAAATCTCCGTTGAGCCTCCTAAAGGCAAATTTAGATAATACCCCCGAGGGTAAATCCATTTTCAACGTCAAGACGATCGTAGGCTTCGATCGCCTTTCGATTGAGACCCCCCACAAGCGTGGCATTGTTGGTCAATGCCACAAATGCCAACGTTACGGGCATGCCGCCCGTAACTGCTTTGCCCGCCCCCGGTGCGTTAAGTGCTTGGGCGACCACGCCACGGAAGCGTGCTCTAGGCCTAAAGCGCCGGCGCCGGTCTCCGTCGACCCGCCCGGTTGCGTGAACTGCAGCGCTTTGGGACACACCGCGAATTATCGCGGCTGCCCCAGAGCTCCGCGTAGTAACGCAACCCGCGGGTCGGGACCGCGCCGTAACCCCGCGACTCGAGCTCCGCCGCCTTCACAGATCGCGAAAGTCTCGCTCCGCCCCGCGGCCCCCTTACCACCGCCCCGCAATCCGTGGGCCACTCCGCGGGCTTCCCAGCCCGCGGCGGTAGCCCCCGCGTCAGACTCGCTAGTCGACTTTCCCGCGACTGGCCCGGCTCGTGTCCCACCGCCACCTCCGGCTGAAACTCCAATGGAGCTAAGCCTTCCCGAGGCCCCTCAGGCCGTAGCCCCAAAGGCCAAGGCCCCTAAGGCCAAGGCCCCTAAGGCCAAGGCCACTAAAACCAAGGCCCCTAAGGCCCAGCCCACCAAGCCTAAACGGCAAACCCCCGCCCCTAAGGCAGTCATGTCACCCAAAGCTCGCGCGCAACATTCGTTTGCCGCGACTGTAGGTTCCCTTCCGGTAACCTTCTCTTCCATGTCTACGGTTGTCGAACTTGTAAAGATTTATCGTTACAAGGACGAGATCGCAGAGGTGGAAAGAAAGTTGCGCGAAGCCGCCTCTTCCCCCGACGCTTGTCCCGCTATGATCATAGCGACAATCTTTAACGATCACGGTCCCCTGTTGGACAAGATCACGTCCCTTCTTGACTCTCTTAAAGAATCATAAATGGATAATACGCCCCCTCAAAGAATTAAGCCCCGCTCTCTAACGGTTGCGTTTTTCAACGCGAACGGTCTCAGTAGTCAACGCGACGAGGTGTCCGATTTTCTAACCGAACACGCCGTCGACGTTTTTCTAGTACAGGAAACGTTCCTAAAACCATCCATCCGAGACCCTCGCATGGCTAACTACAACCTTGTCCGTAATGATAGAGTCGGCCGCGGTGGCGGCACTCTTATCTATTACAAGCGGTCGCTTCATTGTGTCCCGCTCGATCCCCCGCAGCTATCCGATATGGAGGTATCGGTCTGTCGGCTAGGCATGACGGGCCACCCGTCTATCACTATCGCGTCCGCGTATCTGTCCCCGAATAAGCTTCTCACGCAACCCGATCTCGAGGCGCTGTTTGCTATGGATAACGCCGTCATTATTGCCGGCGATTTCAATAGCAAACACGCTCAGTGGAGTTGCAACTCAACCAACCGTAACGGTCGGGTGATGAGCCACCTCGCTGAGTCGATGCTCTTCGATATCGTAGTGCCTATGGAGGCCACTCACTATCCGTTAGTGGACAACTACTCCCCTAACCCGTTGGATATGGCGTTGCTAAGGAACGTAACCTTACGGTTGCGTTCCATAGAAACGATCCACGCGCTCTCCTCCGACCATAGGCCGGTGGTTTTACAGTTAGGCCCCCCCACCGACCCCACCCCCGTTATTAAGGTGGTGACTGACTGGGATAAGCTTGAGAAATTACTCGAGCCTACCGCCAGTGAGTCACTAAACCAAATCCCCGATAGCATTGTCTCGCCTCACGAGACAGTGGCCGCGGTCGACGCCCTCAGTAGTCATCTCACTAACGCTATAAGCGAATCGTCCCGGCGGGTTGTTGCGACGGGTGACCATCGCTTCAAACTGCCGGACGATGTGAGGCAACTGTTGAGGGCTAAGAACGCCGCCACGCGCGCTTACGACTCCTATCCCACTTCGGACAACCGAGTTCGTATGCGCTCTTTGCAGCGCGCTGCTAAGGAGCGCATTCAAGAGCTCCGCGGTACGAATTGGGATGGCCTACTTAAAGAGATCTCGCCCTCTCACCAAGCTTATTGGAAGTTGGCGAGAGCCTTTAAGTCGGATACAGTCACTTCTATGCCCCCGCTTAACAAACCCGACAACTCGATCGCCTTTGACGACGACGAGAAAGCCGAATGCCTCGCCGACAGTCTCGAGTCTCAATGCTCGCCTAGCACTCTCCCAGTCCCTCAGGACCATGTAGACATGGTCGATAGGGAAGTAGATAGACTCTCGTCCCTCCCCCCAACCGCAACCCTCCCGCCTGTTACGGAGGATGAGGTGCAAACGCTCATTAGACGACTCAAACCCCGTAGTGCCCCCGGGGCAGACGGCATCTCAAACAAGATCCTTAAGATCTTACCCGCTCAGCTTATCCTTTTAATAGTAGCTATCTTCAATAGCGCCATGGCAAACGCAATCTTTCCCGCTGCGTGGAAAGATGCGGTTGTCATAGGTATCCATAAACCCGGTAAACCGCGTAACGCCCCTTCTAGTTATCGCCCCATCAGTCTTCTCAAATCGCTGGGAAAACTGTACGAACGCGTTCTAGTATCCCGCTTAAAGGACTTTGTGTCCTCTAACAATATCCTCATAGACGAGCAGTTTGGGTTTCGCCCCAAACACTCGTGCACCCATCAATTGCACCGCCTCACGGAGCATATTCTATCCGGCCTCAATAAAAGGGCCCGTCCCAAGGGCACCGGAGCTCTTTTCTTCGACGTTGCGAAAGCGTTCGACAAAGTTTGGCACAACGGCTTAATTTATAAGCTTTACCAATTTGGCGTGCCAGACAGACTCGTGCACATCTTACGAGACTATTTGTCGGATCGCTCCTTTCGCTTCCGCGTCGAGGGAACGCTCTCCGCCCCTCGTCCCATTCGAGCCGGTGTTCCGCAGGGATCCGTGCTCTCCCCAATCCTGTTTGCGCTTTACGCAAACGATATTCCGAAGACCCCACGCGTAGAGCTAGCTCTATTCGCGGATGACACCGCGCTATATTCCACTGGTAGAGATAAAGTCGCGGTTTCCAACCGACTCCAAAAGGCCGCCAACAACCTCGGCGTTTGGTTTCGCAAATGGCGGATTGAAGTTAACCCCGAGAAAAGTGCCGCAGTGTTCTTTTCTCGAGGTAACGACGATCGTCGCCCTCCTATACGTTTATTTGACCGTGCTATCCCTTGGGTAAAGCAGGTGAAATATCTCGGTGTCACCCTCGATAGAAGGATGACGTTTGCGCCTCACCTTAAAATCGTCCGTAACAGGGCCGCGTTCATATTAGGTCGATTATTCCACCTTATAGGCAGGCGGAGTAAAATGTCTCTTAGACATAAGACGACAATTTACAAAGCTTGCATCCGCCCCGTCATGACTTACGCTAGCGTAGTTTTCGCGCACTGCGCGCCCTCCTATTTGTATCGTTTACAAACGCTACAAAACCGATTCATGCGTGGTGCCACGGGTTGCCCGTGGTACTATCGCAACGTAGATCTCCACCGCGATCTTGATCTTCCCACTATCAAAGACTTTATCAAGGACGTTTCCATACGTTACTTTGATAACGCCCCCCACCACCCCAACCCGCTTGTTGTGGCGGCCGCCAACTATAATGTTGGAAGCCTTCCACCAACAAAACGGCTCATGTCTAGGCGTCCTAAGCACGTCCTAGATGACCCCGACGATCCCATAACGGTTGCGAACGCCCCCCCGCCCGATCCTCTAAATGACAGCACACATTTACAGAATACACTAAACATGCACACCAGTTTAGGCCCAAGACACCGTACTCGTAGAACAAGGGTACGAAGAACCGGTTCACACACGCTCTACACCAGGTACAGACATGTACCTGGTCGGTTCTCTCCTCCTCCACGGCCCGGTCAACCCGAGCCGAGGTCCGTGCCTTTAGAGGCGCCCTCGGGTTGCTCCGCTCCCCGATCCGATCCGAACCCTTCGGAGAATCTAGTAGGGCACGGGGACGCGCACTTGTGCGCGATGCCGTTCCCTCTAGATAACCTCTGAAGGTGATTCGTTTCACACGGCTTGAGGGACCCTTTACGTTCCTCGCCGCCCCCAAAAAACCCGGTGAAGCTGAAAATGCCGCAGCGGCAATCAGCAATCTCTCTCCAAAAAAAAAAAAAAAAAAAACAGTGCCTAACTGGCCAGTGTAACGTAAACATTTATGATGTCATGCCTCGCATCATCGCAATGTAAATATGGAGCTACGAGTATAACTAAAAACATTGTATAAAACTAAAAACTCTGGTTTTTAGTAACTTATTTATAGTTAGCCATTAAGTTGCGTATAAATTTTCTGTTTCATTGCTACGTAACATGGCAATAAAGATGTGGAATACGCTAGGGGGAGCATTTTAAGTAACGAATTTTATTCACGATACTATCAGTAAGTATCTGATACTGTTTGTCGGAAATAATAATTTATTTGTTTGATTTCTGGTTGGAAATAAATGTTGAACAATGAATTTTAATGCCAGATAAAGTAAGTAAGTAAGTAAAGTAAATAACCTGTAAATGTCCCACTGCTGGGCAAAGGTCTCCATCATTGAAATCAAGTTATCACTAAAATTTATGGGTATTGCCAATATAAAGTAGAACACAGTATCCTAACTGTGATTAACAATTGCATAAATAAATGCGAACAAAAGGACCTAAGTAAACTTGCACAATCCCAATATTTACTTAGTATTTAGACGTGTGGACACAGCTATGTGGTTAATATTTACAAATAGCTACCGTCTTTAGTGAAACTACAGCAGCTAGCTGCTTACAAGATATTTATATAACCATTATAATATTAATAATAGTAAATCAAATGCACTAGTGAGTTCGTTGGAACAGCGGCTTGCGCATTCGTGTAAGTTAAGTGAAATCCTGGATGAGTGACAAAGTGATCAGGCAGGATGTGGTCACTATGACGTGTCAATATAAAAAAAAACCAAGAATATTTAGTTTTTTCTGTTTCGCATCGCCACCAAACCGGTTCCGACGGAAGATCAGCGTTGGGCGGTAGGCCAGCATAATGTTTTGGGATAAATTTTATTTTTTGAATGTTGTTTTCTTATTTGTTATGTAATACAATAATGTGATTATAATAAATGTTGAAGTGAAAACTTCTTTAGCGGCGTTGTACACTTTTTTTGTAATGGGTAAAAAATGTTAAATTCGCGTCAGGTCACGTGTCCTGATCGAAAATTCGTAAGACGGATGGAGAGTAGACAGCCGGCGCGGCGTAGGAGAGGAAGTTTCCCCCTCTCTTTCTACGGCGGCGCGGCGAAAATGTATGCCTGCTGTTTCGTTTAGGCGGCACAGGGCGCTTGCGCGAATGTTCGTGTGTTTATGTTATAGCGTGCCACGCGCATCCATGGATGGTGACAGCTGATGGCTCGACCGTCTGTGTAGTGACCATACTGCTGTGTATTCGTGAAATTCGTGTATATAAAGTGTTTAAAATAGCGCAATAAATAAATATTGTATTCTACCACATAAATGATAGTACTTTTATACTGATAATTGAAGCAATTCGTGCAAAATTATTCCCTAACCATTCCAAAATATCAAAAATGCACAACGTTAATATTCATGTTTCACTTCTGCCGGCACTCCCGGAGTGCAACCCGTCGTTTTTTTTTTATTCTTTCTTTCTAAAGTATTTCCGTTCTTCGGAAGGCACGATAAGCCGCAGCTCACTGTTGTTGTTGTGAGATGACAGTCGTTAACATCTACCAAACCGCGTTGGTCACAATAGTAGTGGGTTATTAATATATTGTATTATTGTTAATTAATGCACACACATATATATCCACACCTATCATAAATGAAGCTATGAAGTAATGCTTAATTTCCGTTAAAGCGTCAGCAATGGAAATCATCATATAAAATCAACAGATAAAATATTACATAAAAGTGTTAAAGAATTTAAATTAAGTCGTCTACATCCGTGATCAATATTAACATTACCACGTGTGCTCTATAATAAAACTGACACGACATTATATGTCGTAATATCTTAAGACAATTTGCGTAGCCAATTCCTGTGGTGCTTGTGACAAAAAGGAAGCATTTATTAAATCAGTAGCGTATAATGCGTTCTGCCTTTACTAAAATAATAACTTTTCTAGGTCGATGGCAGCCGTTGACCCAGAAACTTCGATGATTTTGGCTACGACGTGCTTTCATAATACAAATTAATTATGTCACATGTTAGTTTATTTTCTGGCTCAGAGATGAATAATAGCTTAGCGTTTATAACGAGCGCAAGGGAAAATGAAACTTTATTCCCTGAAGTTTAGGAGCTTCGAACCATTCTCATTGAAATTAAACTTTTTATATGAAGCTACTGACACTATACGAGTTTTTCGGTGATCACGAGTTTTGCAATAGGTTCGACAGTTCAGGGTATAAAATAATATGTCAAACACGCGCGAGTAGATCTGAATAAAGTGTTTCTTTTCTTAAAATAGATATTGTAAGCAGAACTCCTTTTAGTTTGACGTTTTGTCTCTTTTTCGAAGATTATCGAATTTTATTTTGTTTTAGAAATTAGTTAATTATCAATTTTTACTTTTTATTTTCAAGTGCTAATTGCAGCACCGAAGCTAAATTAAATATTTATAAAGTTTTATAAAATACAGTGAAAAAATTAAACGCCTTAGAGCGCTTTTATAGCAGCACAGCGCACTCTAAAAACAGCGCCTTCCCGGTAGCATAGCGGTCAGTCCAGCCGCCCGGATAGCGGAAGACCCAGGTTCGATTCCTGGCTGGGTCGGGTAGGCGTTTAATTATTTCACTGTATTTTGTAAAACTTTATAAATATTTAGTTAATTGTCATTATTATCTTCGTATAGGAACAGTTGCTTTCTTACTAATTCCTGGTTATTAAGCTTTCGGTGATTCTTATTAGGGCTTAATTTCGTAACTAACATAGTATCTATCTCCAGCTATTATAAAAAGATGCATGCCAGCCAACAAAGCGCTATTGTTTGTGATGAGATAGCTCAAAACATTCAGAACTTGACCTACACTGACCTTGCAGCGCGAGGAAAATGATTATAAATTCCAGTTGAGGTAATAGAAATGCCACCAATGACCTTGGGTTTCAAATTATGACCTTGGCAATTAAACGAGCCTTACCTTTAGCGTAACATTTAAAGCATATAAAAATGCGGTGACCTTATCATTGGACGACCTTAAACATGATTAAGTGGACCAATGTGTGCACATGTGGTGTGGCTTTTGATGATAACTTAAATTACATCTTTATATATAATAACAAAATGGACAAGTACTTGGCCTTCATCTGATGTTAAGTGATCATATTTAGGCAGCAGGTGGAAGCTTACTTCACCCAGAATCCTTAACTACCGAGGAAATGGCTATCCTATTTCAACTGTCGGAAGTTAACATAGTTGTCACGTCACGGCGACCAACTTATATAATACGGGTGTAGCTAGCCAGGTTACCTTAGCACATGTCCTACCACCAACCAAACCGAGTACCTACAATATGCTAGGAATCAAGAAATAATCTAGAAACCGTTAGTCTAACTACTAGACCACACAGGTAGCTGAAAACAAAGCGTGAAGTGAAACATTTAAGAGTACCAAATACCAATACCATCTCCTTTGTCAACAAAAACATTAAAGGCAAATCCCAACTAGCACCAACATGTAACTACGCACTACACCCAATAATTGAAACACTTACAAAAGGCAAGAGAAAACAGTAGTAGTCCATTGGCAGCCGCGTCAGACAGTTGAGATATCATCATTAAACAAACTTGTTCGATCGATAGATCTGGTAATGTCATACGCGTTCAAAAATAGCAACTCTCGCGCGCGTGGTACTACAATGAGAAGAGCGTGATGCCAAATGGCTTTTACACTTCAGTGCAGAACTTGGGATTCAGTTGTCCATAGGTTTGTTTTTCTAATACTAATTTAAATGCCAAGAATATTTGACTTCTTTTATTACGCAGAAAGTTTCAAGAGATTCGGATCTGTACCTACAAAGTTGTACTTAGCTGATTCTATCGTAGTCTTCAAGAAATAGTTATCCGATTCGATGGAATAATAAAAAGAGGAAAAAAAGCCGGTATTCATCATCGTCAATCCTTCTGTCATGGTCCCAATCTATTTGTGGGACACGTCTTTCATTCTTGCCTGTCAGCCGTCATCTCATCAAAGATTCTCTTTAAATCCTTTCTTACACTATCCATCCATCTTTTCTATGGTATTTCTCGTTAAGAATTCGTTTAAATATACTTTTAAGGATTAGCTTTGCTTAATAGAAGGAACTAGCTTCGCCCACGTGAAATTCGGTCACTAGTAATTTCTTAAAGTAAAGTCATGTTTTCCCGGAATTGAAAAGTAGCCTATAGCAAACTTGGGGCCTCTAATTACTCAGTACAAAAACGTTTATCGATCCTTTGCTCCATTTTGACATTAAGAAAGCACAAACAGACAAAAGACGCTTCTGCATTTATAATATTAGTGAGGATTCCCTCATCGATAAAAACATAAGCTTGCGTATTTGAAACTTATTGAAAGCTAACATTTTGACATTGCTTCGACTTCTGTGTGACACCGCACGACCAACGAGGTGAGCTATTGAATTAATCAAGGTGACTTAGTTAACAAACTGTGTGCGCATAAAAGGGGACTGTCACGCACTGAAATAGGCACAAGAGGCGACCTAAAAACGCTTATCTAACAAACGAACTATAGCTAGAAACTCTAACAGCGTTGAAACAGACAGAACTTTTGCTTTGGATAACTTTCAGTCAACAATGCTCAATAAATTAACACTAATCTGTATTTTCTGTAAATGGGTTGTTTTGATACTCCCAAGCGAATGTCTTTTACATTATATCTTGATTCATGATCAATTATTTTGTAGGGTTTATTAACACATTAGCTTTAAATTACTTTGGGGCTTATTTGAAATAACTGAGTAAAATATATTGACATATGCTAAACAAACGCATCTAATTAAACGCTTTTCTCATTTAGTTTATAGTTTTGAAAATAGCGGTAACGAAATTTATTGATTCTTAACGATCTTCATACTGAAGTTTGGTAGTATAAAAAAAAATCTGAGATCCCATATAGCTTGTTACTTCAGTATGAAGGCACTAAATGATAATGATGACAGGGCTTGATACCGTTACCGAATTCCCACTATAAGTACCGGTAAGTAACGTTATTACTATAAAGGTAATTTGGTACCGCTCATGCAGGTAACGTTATCTAGAAAAGTATCGCTACTTTTTTCGTTAAATATTGCGCTTTAGCCAATCTGCGTAGAGCGGTTAGTAAATTTACCGGTAAAAATGTCACCTAGGTAACGATACCAAGCTTGCCGTTACTTTTTTACCGGTATCTTCGTTTGACAGAAGTATCGTTACCAATTTTTTAACGGTATTCAAAGCCGTGGATGATGATGATGATAACGATCTTGATGTAATAACAATCAAAAACAAAATAACGGATTGACCAAACTACGAGAATGACATCACTCTAATTATTTACCCAATGCTAATATTATTATGTCGTAAATAATTCAGACAAGTTGTCAAAACATTCGAAATCAGACAACAGACAACAAACAGTACAAAAGGAAAAAAACTATAGCTATCCGGCACGCAAACACCGATGATTTACTAGGACTCTTAAGTCTAAGTTTTATCTATCTATCTTAGGATAGAGACGACAAAAAATCAAGGCTAAAAAAACTAGCCTAACACACAAAAAGCTTCCTACTTCGTATTAGATTTCAGAAACTGACTGATGTATCAAAAATATGTCCGTGAAAAAGTTAACACTTTTACAAATGAAAGTCTTATTTTATCTATCTATTAAAAACGTATAAAACTATCAAGGTATGAATGAATTGAATTGATTGATCATGAATTTAACAGGAGTAGCCGCGAAATAAGAGCAATAACAAATAATGATTATCATTTTCGTCACCCGACAATTTTGTCCCCACTGTTGGGGCACGAGCATTCCCTACGGATGGAAACACCACAGGGAGTATAAATAATGATTAAACTAATTATTTCATAAACATCACAACAACGATTCGCGAAGACGTTTTTAATAATTCAAATGATAGAAATTACGTAACAATTTCAGACTCGAAAACACTAAAGTCCCAAAGGAATTTCTCAATGAGAGATTATTATTGCGATTATATTGCATTTCGATAACAAAATAAACACTATCACAGTTTATTATGATAAGACCTTGAAGTGTTAACGACTGAATAAATAAACAATGAGAGATTGGCGTACGTTCAAAATAAAATGAACCAACAGTTCTACTGCACATAATGCTACAGGTAACACAGTAGTACTACGTGTATATGAAACATTATTGTTGCCCTTAAAAAACTGGTCGTCATAAATCAGAAATAACTTTTTTCTGTACCGGTTAACACTGAATATCGGTGAAGGTCGTCGGTAAGTACACAAGAAAGTTATCGGTCAACTCTAATGACTGTAAACAATAAACGAAAGCGTCGATAAGCTAAACCCAACTCGTAAAGATAATAAAGAATAAAAAAGAATAAAGAGATAATAAAAAAGCGAGGCGAATATTTTGTTTCGGAACTTTTCGGTAGGATTTTGTGAGTTTTATTTCATCCGTCAAGAGTATTGTAGCAAAACTTCTTTCGATATTAGACCTTCTAGATGACTAAAAAACAAAACACTGTCACTCAACACTTATTTGCACATCGAATTCGTTTATTCTAAAGTATATTTCGTTCGGTACAGCGTCGCGAGCGTCATTCGCCGGGCGTCATTCGCGCGCTACTAAAAATTCAACTTGGATAGAAGTCTCTCGCGTCGAATCGTTGCGCTATCTATCAGCGATAGACGATTAGCTGCAAATCTTCGATGACGTCACGCATCTTAATCCCACAACTGTTATTTAGATAAATGTCAACTTGACAATAAAATGTTAATTGGTATAATTTTTTACTACATCTGCGGAGTTTTGTTTTCACAGACACTGTTTTGTTTACCGAGACAGTATTTTAATGCAAATTGCATTTTCGTTTGTTTTAGCGGAGTGTATTTCATTGTGAATATTCTCCTTCACGTCTTCTTGTCATATTTCTAAATGTCATGCAGCATATATTTTTGTATTTTACGCTACGTCACTTTTATGTTCTTATCGCTCATACTCTCATACGCGTTCTTAGATTGTATTTGAAAACATTAGCTTTATTTTTAGAACCGTCCGATAGTGTATCGGGCTTGCTCTTGGGGTCTCCACATTGAAGTCTTTGGTTTTCCCCCGCCCGATCCTCTAAATGCCACTACACATTTACAGAATACACTAAACATGCACACTAGTTTAGGCCCAAGACACCGTACTCGTAGAACAAGGGTATAAAGAACCGGTTCACACGCGCTCTACACCAGGTACAGACATGTACCTGGGCGCTTCTCTCCTCCACCACGGCCCGGTCAACCCGCGCCGAGGTCCGAGTCTTTAGAGGCGCCCTCGTGTTGTTCCGCTACCCGATCCGATCCGAACCCTTCGGAGAATCTAGTAGGACACGGGGACGCGCACTTGTGCGCGATGCCGTTCCCTCTAGAAAACCTCCGAAGGTGATTCGTTTCACACGGCTTGAGGAACGCTTTACGTTCCTCGCTGCCCTCAAACAATTCAGATGAAGCTGAAAATGCCGTCTGAGGCAATCAGCAATCTCTCTCAAAAAAAAAAGAAAATATTTGGTTGAAACTTAGACAATCTTAATTAGCCAAATCTTTGGATGACAGTTAGCCAATTTTAATTAGCAAAATCTTTGGTTGAGAGTTAGCCCATATAAGTTAGCCAAGACTTTGGTTGACTTCACATTAGTTAATCATCTCAAATCCTATTTTCAAATAAGTATGGTTGTGTACTGCGCCGTGACGACCTCCTTGGTCGAGTGGTTTGTACACCGGTTTTCATGGTGTCGCCATCTCTGAGGTCCCGGGTTCGATCCCCGGTCGGGTCAATTTAGAAATTATTGTTTTTTCTAAATTGTCTCGGGTTTGGGTGTTTTCTATGTATAATAAGTATGTATTTAAGTATTTTAAGTATGTTTATCCGTTATCTAGTAACCATTTAACGAGTTTCATAACGAAGCTTCTCTTAGGCTAGATAATTGGTGTGAGTGTAGGAGTTTTTTATTTTTTTTTATTATTAGTTTCTTTGAAATCAATTTAAAATTATTACATCGTAAGCCCTGGGTATCAGACAGGTCAATATCGAAGAGATTAAAGGTTCCACGGTCGGCCACTTTTTTCGAGAGAGAGTTTGCTGTTAGGTTAAGCTGCCTTTTCAACCTCGCCGGACCCTCTTGGGGGTGGCGAGAAACTTAAAGGTGTTTTCAAGCCGTTTAATCGAAACACGCATCACGAATGATGTTACGCAAGAGTGTTCCCTACTAGATTCTTCCGCATGGGGGTGGGGTTTGAGTCGGATAGGAATTGAGATTACTTCATGCTAGCCCCGCCCCATGCGGGTTGGTGGGTTTTAACGACTGCTATACCGCGGCAGCTACAGGGATAAACGGCGTACCGTGTAGCTATTTAGACAATAAGACACTCATATAAGGTGTAATCGGCCATAAGTTTTGGCACTGACATTAGGATTGTTTTATAATTTTAATTATACTAAAAAAATATAGTGACTGACGTTTTGCCAATATTTTAATGCAATTAATATGCCACAAATCTATATCACCAGTTATGTCCGTACTATCTGCGTTTTCGCCGTGTTAGCTTGTAAGTCGTCGGTGCAGACCTTGACACTGTGACTACGCGAGTCGTTGACGTTACGTCACCCGCAAACTATTAATAATTGTGTTATTTCACTTATTTCCTCGAATGCTTCATTTATTTAATAGTCAGATCAGTGTTTGTGGATTCCGGGTGCGATTTTTCGCCACTTACCTTAGCAGAAGGTAAGGTAAAGCAATCGCCTGTTGTAAAATTTAAAAAGATAATAATTTTTCTCTCCACTTTTATATTAAAAGGCCACTTAACTATAATATGGAAGAATTATTTATATCAATTAGTAAATTTGAATAATAAGATATTTTAGCTAATAGATAACATTTCAAATTTAAATTTAAATTTAAATTTTTATATGAGACACACAGAAATAACGACGGTACCACAACCACCCAGACCCGACACAATATCGAAAAGTTCGTTTTCGACATTGACCCGACCGGGAATCGAACCCGGGACTTCAGAGTTAGCGCCGCCCAAAGTCCGGCGTGCAAGCCACTCGGCTACGGAGGTCGTCAAGACACATAATGATATAGTTATTTACTATCATCTATTATGTAGAAAAAGTTTAAAACATAACAAAAGTAGTTGTATCGCTTAATGTACAGTCAAACCGGAACTACAGATTATGTCTAAATAGCACATGTATCAGGAAAATCAGACAATGGTGCGAGGTACGACCGACGGTGGCCAAACGCCACATGATGACGCGACGCAATGAAGGAAATAGCGAGATCATTTTATACCATAGATCAAATCTCAGGGCCACAAATGATAACATTATAGAGTCACAATGTGGTGAGCATATGACATTGTACAGGATATACATATGGACTTTACAAGTTCACAAAACGCGACTGATAATATTACCTAGTTCAGTATTAGGGGTTACCCTAACTAACCTAACCCAGAATGTATACCTATATTAAGTAATAACATAACTTCTACAAGTATGTTCTTTCCAAATTAATAAATAACAATTCTTTGTTGCACAAAAAAATAGACTAACTTTCATATTTTATGTTGTAATGTTACATATTTTAGTGTACAAGTAGGGAAAGTACCTATAAATGTTTTTATTCAAGCAAGCTCACTCTTAGAAGCATTTTCAGATAGTTGTGATTCTATACTGTTAAGGGTTAACGATGGTTTATACAGGAAGTCTGAATCATGACGCAGGTTATGACTTTGGTGTGGCTCCTATATACTCCTAAAATTGCAATACCCTAACAGGGTTCATGTTTAAGTTTCCAAAATTTTCTCTGTACCACCTTAAACGTAGGCGCACACTAGGCGACACGCGACTGCGACAGCTCGGCGACTAGACGCGACGACAGACTGCGGCCGACAATTTTCATTTACTCGTATTTTGTTCAAAGCTCCGCACACTTGGCGTGAAAGTCGCAGAGTCGCAACGACAAGCTAGGGAAGTCTCACGCGCTCGCTAACTGTCGCCGCGTCTAGTCAAGTTGTGCACGCGCACACACGACGACAGTCGTGAGCGTCAGTTTCACTTAGGGAAGCATGATTTTTCTTTTGTCAAGATTTGTCGTACTCTGCGCCTTCGCAAGATAAGCACCAAGGCAAGTGCAACTAGACGCTTCATATTAACTCACAAGATGAACAACACGGCCGTCTCTCTCGAATACTCTACTACTAATGATCGTTTGCACGACGACGTCTGTCGTAACGACTAGTCGCCGACGCAAGCGACAGCTCCGCGTCTAGTCGCGGCGACAAGACGCCATTCCAAACGACAACATTGCATAGACGCGGCGACTAGACGCAGCGATAAGTCATCCAGTTTGCGATGGCTCTTAATACTACATGAATGCAATAAGTAAATGATTTGATTTGATTTGAATTACTCGTATTTAGTAAAACGAAACACTGTTGACAGATTTAGAAAAATATTATCATATTTAATTATTATTAATATTTAACTATTTTTTTTATTATGTATATTTGAGTGTAGAATCCACCCCTAAAGTTTGTATAGTGCATGCCAATACAGATTGTATTGGCTTATGGTTGAACATTTATTGAAGAAATTTGACAGTTTTGGATAGGTTGATGTGCAGGCGTCTGTACAACCTGAGGGGGTTCTAGAAGGAACGGCATCACGCAATCGTGTCACCGTCCCCTCCTACACTCTCTCGGAGAATCTATCGTTCGGATCGGAATTATACTAGATTCTACGAGGCGTTCGGATCGGAATTATACTAGATTTCCCGAGGCGTTCGGATCGGAATTATATTAGATTCTCCAAGTCGTTCATTTCGGAATTATACTAGATTCTCCGAGGCGTTCGATTCGGAATTATACTAGATTCTACGAGGCGTTCGGATCGGAATTATACTGGATTCTCCAAGGCGTTCAGATCGGAATTATACTAGATTCTACGAGGCGTTCGGATCGGAATTATACTAAATTCTCCGAAGCGTTCTGATGGGAATTATACTAGATTATCCTAGGCATTCAAATCGGAATCATACTAGATTCTCAGTGGGGCGGTCGGATCCAAATTACTTCTTTGCAAACAGTCAAGTTTGCTTCTTCATTAATTATTTCAACAAACATGACATCTTTACGACGCCTAACCAGTTAGCACATACGTAGACGTTCAAACAAACGACCTATCTATCCCATATCTGCTTATCGAATAATGGACGCATGGCGCCAATTTGGTGGCAAGCAATAAATTGGATTAGCATAGGTCGACAACCCCGGCTGCCGATCATAATGGCAAACGCCCAACGAATAGAATAAAAGCGGGAAACTAACATTTTATTACAGGATAGTTTTATTTTGTTTTAAAAAAAACCGCCTTGGTGGTCGAAAAACGCACTTATCTTGATATCCGGGCCTGGGTTCAATTCGCGGATTAGGCAAGTTAGTTACGAACTTGAAAAGTATGCTCGAGTTTTTCATCACCAACCCGCATTTAGAAGCTGCCCAAGATCGTACACGGTGGAGGCCTACCGGTCGAAACGGTCGAAAAAGGCTAAGAGAATAAGTAATATATTCATTTAATAATGGAGGCCTTTGCACAGCTGTGAGAAAATAAAGGCTATTATTAACTTTTTATACTGATTTTTTAAACTTTTTTACTAAGCAAACCTTTTCTTTGCAAAAAAACGAGGTAAAATGCTCCGATCATTTCTAAAAACGTGACTGCTTTAAGGAATTGGTCACCCATTTCATACATGCGTTGAATCATAGTCAAAGATGACGTAACTGTGTGCGCAACTTGAAGTTATAAGTATTTATCAGATTTATTTCATTGATTTTATCATCAACAACAATAACCAGCCTTTAATCATGCCACAACTGGGTTTAGTCTTTCCGACATAAATTCACATAGGAAGATTTGTAAAAAGTAAATAAAAGTATTAATAAAATAATAAAATTTAAAATAAAAAATGTTTAGCTTGCAGAAAAGGTAACCAACTAAGTAGTACTAAATATTTAAACATGTTAAAATCTCAAACACCATTAAATGAGTAATGAGTTCCCAACCAAACACTATTAAAATGGCGGCGCCAAACACAACATCAACTGGCAGAACATACCATGTTAAAGAAAAAGAAATATTTGTAGACAACCGAAAAAAAAGTCTACAGTCTACGGAAAACCAGCCAGTTCGGGATCGCAGAATTGTTACGGTCAATAGATTCATTCATTACCTACATTTTTTGCGCGGCGATGTCGACGACTGACTCCGATGCGTTACGAAGCCTTCGTGTTCAGTCAGTTTTGCCAAAATACGAGTATGCCTATTTATATTCTAATTCAGTCGAAATTATAGTTAGTTATCGTTAGTAATTATATGTAGTTTGCTTGGGATATTAAATATTTTTATTGCAAGCAAATTCGATCCAGATAAAGTTTATCTTGTTTCTTTGTTTGTCCCGTATGCCTTAGTAACCATTGGCTCATTTACAATGAATGATACAATAAAATAAGATAAAATAAGATAAGAACATTATCATTACAATGGCTTTTGTTATCTTAAAGTAACCGTAAATACGTCATAATCGCGGATACACTCATGTTCTTGTACACACGCCTGCATATCAACCTACCACAAACTGTCAAATTTATTTAATAGACTTTGAACTTTATGCTGAAGACTTATGGTTGAAAATGATTTAAAAAAATTTACAGTTTTGGATAGGTTAATGTGCAGGCGTCTGTACAATGGTGATGATGTTCTCATATGCCCACAGTTGGATGACGTCTTTTATTTATAGATATAAATTTTTAATTTGTTATAAATTTAAGTTGAGTTATATTAATTTTTTTAGTGTTTGATTGGTTGTAATATTTGTAAATATACTCATATACATTGTATATAATATGTACAATATCTAATATATAAAATTCTCGTGTCACGGTGTACGTTATTGAACTCCTCTGAAACGGCTCGACCGATTTTCGTGAATCTTAGCGTGCATATCGGCTAGGGTGGAGAATCGGACAACATCTATTTTTCATCCCCCTAAATGTTCCAAGGGTGGTCCACCCCTAAATTTTTTTTAGATTTTTGAAATTTTTCCAATACAAAATTATTTGTTTGCAGTGTTGTCACGGAAACTGTCAAAGCGGTACGAAGTCCGCCGGGTCAGCTAGTCATATATATATTTATTTCATCATTATCATCTTCAGCCCATGTGTGCACTGCGGACATAGGATTTTCTAAGTGCACGCCACTGAGCACGATCCGCGACAACATATGTATGCAAGCCTTTGGATTTTTCAATAACATAAAATAAAGTTGGTTCGTTCTTATACTGCCAATACACTTCGTTATCAAGCCTAAATAGAATAGCAGATCGTAGTATATTTACCTGCTTTGATTAACTGCTATGAAGTGCTCTAAAGATTGTATATCACAATGATGTTAAACAGACATCCTTTTTGAAAGAGCTTCAATGATCTTTTAAAATAAGCTTGCATTTAACCGATAACAGTTATGCTATGTATTTTACATATTTGTTTTAAGCGCCAGTAAAATAAAAATAGCTATGCAGGCGGGTCGAACAAATTTGTAAGGATGACTGGCTGCCATCCCATCTGAACTCAGCTCATGCTTAACATTTGGTAGAACGCTGTCATTGGAGTTTCACCCGAGTTCTTGCCGTAATAACACGTGTTGTGAGACTCCATTTTAATTTCTATCTACCGTACTCTTACTACAAATAATAATAAAAATACTTGAAATTGGCTAAATGCTAAACGCCATTAATTAAGATAATTAATTAACGCTATCATTTGTCTACTCATTACCAGGACATATGCTGAGCGGAAACCAATTTGGTATAATGCAAATGTGATATTCCTGTGTTTTGAATGTGTATGTGTAATTGTACCAAATAAAGATTTTTTCTATTTCTATTTCTATTTCATTTATATAAACAGCAGAAACCCTTTAACTAATTAAGCATTGAAAGTTTAATTAGAATGGCTTCTCGTAACAATCGTCTCATGTAAATGTTAAGTTAAGCGACTTTAGCAAAGAACCTTCGTAGGAAGGGTGACCAAAAATTTGTCATGTCATTGACAATTCGGCTCCAACTTGCTTCGGAAGGCACGTCAAGCCGTTGGTCCCGGATGCATTAGCAGTCGTTAGCAACCACCGCACTGGCTCCGCGTGGTGGTTTAGAACCCGTTCCGCGGGAAAGACTCGTGCCCTAGCAGCGGGGACATAAAAAGAGCTGGTAGTGATGATGGATGGTTTGAAAAATAAATGGTAAAATGGTTTATAAAAAACCTTTTGAAACAATTGAACACGGAACAGCATCATTACCTGTGGCGCACTGGCGTTAAGTTAATGCGCTTAACTATAAATAACCACCCACGTAGAGTATAAACAAATTGTAAACACGGTCATTGTGGCCGATGTGAGGCAAAAAAACGCATTAGTCTTGAGAATTCGGATGACGTGATTTGCCGCCGTAATACTGTTGCAAGGTTAGGTTATTGTGCCTAATTGCGAATAAAATGTTATATAAAGTGCGCACATGCTGGGACGTGATAATAATATATGAGCTGCCTAACTTCCCTCGCATGTCTTAAGAGCCGACGACCTTCGCAAAAAAGGGCGTAAGAAATTTAAAAAAATTACGGTAAACTTCTTTAAATTCTCAACGTTATCGGTAGAATTCTATCCGAAATAAACTTCCTACTACCATAGGTATGCTAGTAGGATGTTTATTTTACCTACATAATGAATACCATGAAATCTCGATTTGAAAACTAGCAAAACTTGCTCGTCCATATAAAGAGGCTTCTAAAACCTTAACCCACGCATTTTCAATCCATTTATGGAAGACGTAGGCAGACACTAACCAATGATATCGTGAGAAGGATTAAGATGGACAGTTAATTGCATACAAAACATTTCAAAGTCAGGTATCTTCAAGGCCTAAAAGGGGTACTAGACTTTTTAGTATCATAATCATCGTCAGCTCATTTTATGTCCCCACTGCTGGGGCACGAGCCTTCCCTATGGATGGAAACAGCACAGGGAGAACGGGCCAAAGCCATTACGGGGCCCAGTACGGTGCGGTTGTTAACAACTGCAAATGCAGTCGGGACCAACGGCTTTTCGTGCCTTCTGAAGCACGGAGAAGCTGGAGATGATAATTGTTTGCGTAACGTTTGTATGATAGAAGGGAGTCTCCTTATAACCACGGCCAAAAGGATACTTTAACATAAAATAAACGCTAATCCATTCATTTATTTAAAGAAGACCCAGAATGAACAGCAGTATCTCAAAAAGGATATATTCCTATAAAAAGATACTCGAACCGTGTTTATGTAAAACGAAGGTCCAATCGTAACCATACACTGGTTTTCTTTGAATTATCTATTACCATAACTAGCGGCCCCCTCCAAGGTCCGTGACATAAGTGGGTGACATCACTCCACGTGAATTAGACGCTAACAGTGTCAGGAGTAAGGCTAAGGTTTTATATCTAAAGTTATAAAGGCACGGACCCAGATCAATGGGCACGGGTAATAGGCAAACAATAACTTCACCAGAAAAGTATACAAATATTTCTAATTACACGATTGCACCTACTTTTTAATACAACGCATTGTCAAGGCGACTTGTAATTCTAGCGTCAATTATATGTCCCCACTGTTGGGGCACGAGCCTGCCCTATGTATGGAAACAGCACAGGGAGAACGGGCCATAAACCACCACGCGGGCCCAGTGCGGGGCAGTGGTTGTCAACGAATGCTAAAGCGCCGGGACCAGTGGCTTTACGTGCCCCCGGTCAACCCGAGGTTCGAACATTTAAAGGCGCCCTCGGGTTATCTCTCTCCAAAAAAAAAAGTTCCTCTTTCGATCCGATCCGAACCCCTCGGAAAATCTATTAGGGCACAGGGACACGTACAAGTGCGTGATGCCGTTCCCTCTAGAAGACCTCTGACAGTGCTTCGTTTCACACGGCTTGAGGAACCCTTTAAGTTTCTCGCCGCCCTCAAAAAAGCCCGGTGATGCTGAGTATGCCCGGTGGCAATCAGTAAACTCTCTCAACAAAAAAAGGCTTCACGTGCCGTGGTTCCGATCCGATCCGAACCCCGATCCGATCCGAACCCTTCGGAGAATCTAGTAGGGCACGGGGACGCGCACTAGTGCGCGATGCCGTTCCCTCTTGATAACCTCCGAAGGTGATTCGTTTCACACGGCTTGAGGGACCCTTTACGTTCCTCGCCGCCCCCAAAAAAGCCCGGTGAAGCTGAAAATGCCGTAGAGGCAATCAGCCATCTCTCTCAAAAAAAAAAAAAAGTGCCGTGGCCGTCTGAAGCACGGTTAAACGATGCAACCGCTCTTTAATTATCTATCCGTGAGTTATACATTAATTGCAAACTGCACGCTAACTCTACGGTGACCGTGGAAACAATATCTTTATCAATGTAATCTATTTAGCCACTTAGAACTGTCGTCTGCTACAGTTTACCAATCTTTTAAGCTTTGCAACGAGCGTGGCGTTATCCTACTACAATAGAATAATCATTGGTTCGGCACACACAATCCTACTAATATTATAAACGCGAAAGTTTGTAAGTATGGATGGATGTTTGTTACTCTTTGACGTAAAAACTACTGAATGGAATTTTAATGAAATGAATGAATGGATTTTTACTGTAGTCTTCGCGAACTAAGTCGCGGGCAACAACCAGTACAAAATAATATAGTTCATCTTATAAGTTGTTTCGGGAAGTTTTGATTTTAGAGGAAACATATGGTTGATAATTTGGTTATTCTAGACTGCTTGCCCGGATATGCTATGTTACTTTGTTTTTAATTTGTTTTTGTGTACCTTTGTATACAATTCATGGTTTGAAAAGACAGTGTCTCCTAGCGTGTTCTCAGTAGAAACAACGTTACGAAACAGCGGTGGAATCATGTAAAATTATTACATATATTTATAAAAATCTTTGCAAATTAATAAACACCGTAAAACTACTGTAAAATAAGGTCAAAGTCAAATCATTTGCGCCTGGTTATATACGCAATAGAGCTAATAAATAACACATTCGTCAGCCAAATACATATAAAACAGATTTCATATTAGCATCCAAGAAGAAGCTAGAAGTGCGTTTTATTTTTTTACCGCATCATGCGCAATTATTTATTGATTATTTATATCATTGGCAACGACTTTAAGGCTCTCCTTTCCATCACAGTTGTGCGATGTACCGAGAGATTAGAATTACTTTATTTAACACCCCAAGGAAAAGGACGTAATCCTATAGGTGGATTTTTCTCGCGTGGAAAGGCCTACCCTAAGCAAACGAATATGGAGAATTGGAGATTACCAACATACAAAGAACAGCGCCATCTAGATTCTCCACACATCAATTTAAATAGTAAAAAAGATGACTCACCAGTGTTACAATGTCTCCCGGGTTGGCGGCGGCGATTCTCCTCAGCCTCTCATACAGCAAGTCCATCAGTTTCTGGTGGCTCGCGTTCAGCTCGTCCAGCTCTCGCGCAACCGACTCTGAGCCTGCTGGCACTCGCTCAGGGTCGACATTCCTTCCTCTGCTGCGCAGGCGCTCGGCCATTTCTACATCGGCTTGGCGCCGAAGCTGCTTCATGTCCAGCGATGGGTGGACTTCGTCGCATAGCCACTCCGAATACCGTTGGCATCTCGACGAGTGAATCTATTTAGTTAGGTTCGAAGCGGGTTAGGTTTTTAGGTTAGTTTTTAGAGTTAGCAGACTGTTTTTTTAATAAATATTGTTTTTGCTACAAAAAAACAGTATGCCGGTTAAGATATTAGAGTCATACCTTTCGTACTTCACACAGTCTGAAGAAATTATATTTTTAATTTTAATAAAAAGACATTCATTCGTCTCTTTCAAACAATATCTTTCATAAATCTTCTTTTACACCAAATAGTTGTTTTTTTTCATAACTGGGCACACTCATTTTAAAAGTCCAGTTTGCAGGTGTCGCAGAGTAAAAATCATGCTGGAAGACCAAGAGCCTGTTTATAAAACAGTTTTAAAGCGTGCAACACCAAATGCGTGTACTGTCCCACGATTCGTGCATATAAAACGCACCCAAAGCTTGTTTTCATAATTATTTACAATAACTGACATAATTTTTTTCATAATTTGTCATTTGTTTCAGAAACTTTTTCTAAAGGTGTAATAAAATGATGGTAAATAATGGCAACGTTGATAGGCAGACATTACATGCAAAGCCATTTATTCGTAAGAACAATGAACTCATTGTTTACATTAAAACATCCTTAAAGCCGATGGTTTCATGTACAAGAAGTCGATTTGAATTTCAAATTAGGAACGCTTCTGAAACGATGTTTCGTTTTATTTTATCATTTAGTCACAATATGTAGGGGCAGTAATAAATTGCCGTTCACGTTTTAGATAGATTATCAAACTCATTGGCAATCAGACAGACATCCCATTCAGAAAAAACGGTTAGTGTTATTAAAAAACGTAGCAAAGCGTCATCGATTATAATTATGCGTCACACAATTAATAAAAAACGCGAAGCATTAAGTGATCGTGCGCTGCGGAAGCGAATACATTTGAAAACTGTATGCGGTGTTCAAACGATAGCTGGAGAAACCTGATGAGAAAAGACCACGTAACAGACCCAACAGAAAGAGACAACAATAGACACAGGAAGCAGGAATAGCCGCTGGACTGAACTCACATCTCGCAACCTTTCAGACTTTTGAACACAGAAAATAAACATCAGGACAATCTGCTTTCGTTTGTGGACATTTTGTGGTTATACACTTTAAGTATCATACAAAATAAATGAAATTAGAATGGAGCTTGTAGATGACCTTAATTTGAGTCAAATACCAAATAAAAAGGTCGTATACTCTCCGAATCAGCCATATACTAAATGACGCAAAAAGTTTTTAATCCCCCCCCACCCCTCCCCCCAAAATGCCACAGACTAATAAGCTTATCATGTTCCAGTTAGCATACCGATAGTTACCTTTGCTTCCCTTATGAACCTGCCACCGTCAACATTAACCTTCTCAATCTTAGGTGTTCGCTCCACAACGCCGGTCAGTAGGTTCTGTAAATACCACAAGACACCCGATTTCATTAATCAATTAGTCGGTGCAAAGAATAATGTAATCTGTGTGCTTTTAATTAAGATCGATTTTTCTTCGGTTAAGAATCGTAAAAACTAATTATTTTAGTAAATTTGTGTGAATGATTTATTTATATTTTATATTCCTTATTCCTTGATACTTACCATATTTAGATTTGATGTTGCCATCATTTTAATTTTGTTAAAAAGATTTCAGTGTTACGTCATAGGTACTCCAAAAGACATGCGTTTTTGTTTTTTTTTTAATTAGTGGCATCACGGTATAGCTCATGCATCCAATTGGTTTCGACACATAAACAATTTACTCTGATGTCAAACCGACTTATTCTAAAACTGTACGGCGAAACGTACCTCAGGTTATTATAAATTGGACATGCATATCCGTAACAATAATTAACATGCAATTAAAATTAACAATTTTTCAACAAAAAAGAACTGAATTCTTCACAAGGCTGTATGAACGAAAGACGATCAACAAACCTATTTACACACTACTGGTCGGATTATTCAAGAAAAAAGTTTTACTGTAAAGACATGCGAAACATCTATTCATCAAGTATGAACGCATTTTAGAGACTACAATCTGTAATAGGACGATACTAATAAGTTTTTATGCGCATAAGACCTACTCGATTATTTCTTTTGTCTCCACATTAAATAAATAAAAGTAACCGAGCATAAGTACAATCGACAGCGCATCAATACAAATTCTCTAAGATAATAAATTTGAAAGTGTCTTTTTTATCTATGTTTTAAAATAGAGAAACGAAATGACATGATTTTTTGCACAAAGATTTCGTTCAAAGACTCCTTAAACACACATGTAGTAACATGTTATATAAATTATGCTAAATGCTAAAAGTACGAGTTTGTTTCATTGACACCTTATCGTCCATACTTAATAAAACCATGCTATATCATTATGCTACATAACATGTTTTGTCATATAGTCTGGAGGCACCTTTAGACAATTAGCGACAAAAGCGAAACAGACTTTAATTACATACCGACAAAATAAACGTTAGCTAGTTTCAACACCAATAAACAAACGCTGTCGACTGTACAAAGCTCAGATAATCTAGAAGTGGCATTCGTCATTCGATCTCTCACCCTGGTGGGTTCGAACTGCTCCTTAGGGCGCACTTCGATGGGCGGCTGCGCCTGCAGCTTGGCGAACGTGTCGTCGATCCACTCCGCCTCCTTCTCCAGGCCGGCGTTGTAGTTGCGCAGGAGTTGGTACGCGGCTTCACAGCTGCGAAGTCTGTGGACGGTTATGTGAGGTTACATTACGTAAATGGCAACATAGGGTTGGCACCAGTCTTCAACAGGAACCAGTGGTCGACATTTTTACCGTCAATCAGGGTCAGCAACTGGTTTTAGTATTTTGCAACAACTTTTTAGTAACTGTCAAAACGATAGTTTTCAATAGAAATTGTATGGGAATGGAAACTATGACATCACTATTTTGTTCCGTCATATGAGTGTTTATTAATAACTTTTTAGTTTACAGAAATTCATGCTTAGGTCAAATTAAAAACGTGTTACTGTTTTAAAGAACTGTTACTATGTGATTTCATATTAATTATTGTTGTTGTCAACATCCCTATTGTATAAAGACCACCTGCTTCCATGCTGGCAGCCCGTATAAAGTTTAAATGATAATCTATGTTATTATATGTCGACGAAATATGTGTCGAAAACTGGGCTTAAGTGTCGGCAACTGGCGCCATTAACCTACAAAATATATTTTAAAAAAATAGTAGAAAGCCAGGTTCTTTTCTTTAAAAAAAATTACTTACATCCATCCTTACATAAACAAACAAATCACAACGAGTTGGTGAAACCATCACAGTTTTTTATTTAATTAACTAAACACCAATAATATGTTTTCTAAAATTTACGCGAACACTACACATTGAAATGAAACAACTTTTACGGATTTACTCGCGTTTATTTTATACATTACTTTTAATTAATGTTTATCCTGACATTTCGAAAAGTAATGTGTAAAATAAACGCGAGTAGATCCGTAAAAGTTGTTTCATTCTAATAATGTTTTCACATCATTAGTACCTTAAGTTCCCGGTAACTAATCCTAAAGTTACCTATAGGTGTTCACAGAGAAAAGTCTTTGTCTTTTAAAGCTCACCATTGTACTTTATTTACTGTTTGTGTTTTTGTGCAATAAAGAATACAAAAAATCGCAAGTCAGCCTCTAGCAAGAACTAAAACTAAAAACTTACCTCTCAGCCAGCTGGCTGCACACATTGTTCCACCTGCTGTTGAGCTGGGACACCTCCTTGTCCAGCCTTTCCAGGTCGATATGCTTTCCAGCTCTAGGCAGCGACGAGTGGGGCAACGCAGCTCTAGAACTTTCCACCAGACGTCGGCAGTTCTCAGCGTCGTCGTTCATCTGGTCGATCTGGATCTGTTGCTTGCTGACGGCCACTTGCATGCGAAGGAGGTCTTCGTGCATCTGAGATAGAGATAAGATAAGATGAGATGAGATCAAATAAAATGTTGCCGTGTCAGTGATCAGTGCCCTAAACAATTACAATTCACGACAGTAGACGACCGATTAAAACCTATTTTCTTATTTTGCGTCAGGAAGACGTTTTCATGTCACCTTAGGGTATCATCATCATCATCATCACAGCCAAAAGACGTCCACTGCTGGACAATGGCCTCCCCCAAGCATCTCCACAACGACCGGTTTTGTGCTGCTCGCATCTAGCGGCTTCCCACGAGCTTCACCAGATCGTCGGTCCACCTTGTTGGTCTGCCAGCACTGCCCTTAGGGTATATGACGATTGTATTGAAGGTGGAAGCGCACTTCAACTGAATCTAACAAGGGTAAGCTTTAAAGAGCTCAGTAAAAAGTAATCAATACTCTTAGAACAACGAATTGCGCATTTCAGTTGCGATCTTGCAAGTTAAGCGTCGTTTGTAACAATGGGCCACTGGATAGAAGACCCCTTTGAACATATGAATCTTCTACGTGCTACGTGCGGGAAGGCCAAGCCCAACAGTGGGACCTTTATATGCTATATTGATATATATAATGGTCTACTCACGTCCTTCAATAGCTCCACGTCATTGGGCAGGTCGTTGAACTGCGCGAGCTTGATCTCGAACTCCGAGATGGTCTGGTGGTTCTCCTCCATACTGTTCACCACGATCTCCACGAATTTCAACCTAATGACAAAGACAATAAGGATTATATTACTGTCTTAATGTTGTGGCTTAACAGGGCTTAGTTTAGGACATATTAAATACCTTTTTAGATATGAAATAGCTCCCATAATGCTAATAGGTACTGATCCCTATTTACATTATGGGATATGAATAATAAGACCAATAAAATAGTTAATTTGGTTTCTTTACAAATAATAATATTAATAATAATAATATATATACAACATCACATACATTGTTTTGATTCCAATGTAAGTAGCTAAAGCAGCACTCGTTTAATGGAAATCAGAAACAACGAAGGTACCACAACTACCCAGACCGGACACAATATCGAAAAGTTCGTTTTCGACATTGACCCGACCGGGAATCGAACCCTCCCGGGTTCGAGTCCTCAGAGTTAGCGCCGGCCAAAGTCCGGCGTGCATGCCACTCGGCTACGGAGGTCGTCGTAATTGTTTCAAATGTTAACAGATTTTATTTAAAGAAATAATAGGGATGTTGACAACAAATTCCAGAACATTAAATGTATGAATGAAATCACGTAACAATTCTTTAAAATCATTTTTACAGTTGTCAAAAAGTTTATTGACTAACCAGTCAACTACCTCTACTCTCCTCCGACATCTCTGTGTGGTAACAAAAGAAGTATTCATAGTTACCTTTCAACGAAGAGTTGGCTCTTGGCCTGCATGTCGTTCCACTTGCCCATTACTTTGTCGAGACTCTTCTTCATGGCCGGGGTTTTGAGAGCGATACCTACAGATAAATCATCATAATTTATGTAATGTTAAGTTTGTGGAGAGCTGCAACAGACTATCTACTAGTCGCTACCTATTTCCGTTAGAGGCGCTACGATCGACAAGGTGTTAAAATAATTAAGTTAAAGATGGTTTGGAACTAGATTAGATGTGCTTAAAATCGGTAAAATCCCTTTTGATAAAGTACATGCACAAGTATACACAAAACCATGTCATGGGATAGAGATACAACACTAATTTGTGAGGAGCTCAATGGCGCAGTGGATAACGCGCCTGGTCTGCGAGTGCTGAAGTTAAGCAACTTTCGCAAAGGCCGGTCATCGGATGGGTGACCAAAATTGTATCATGACGAGCTCCTCCGTGCTTCGGAAGGCACGACCCGTTGGTCCCGGCTGCATTAGCAGTCGTTAACAACCACCGTACCGCACCGGGCCCGCGTGGTAGTTTATGGTATATTTCTCCATATCCATAAAAAAGGAAGGCTCGTGCCCCATCAGTGGGGATATGAAATGGGCTGGTGATGATAATGATTAATTTGTAATAACTAGCGCCAGCTTTAGGCATTCCTTTTATGATAATTCCCATAGATGTCACCCAACTCTTAAAAGTAGCCTGAAACTTCTCCATTCTGTGAACAGCGATTGACATAGTATTCTCTTTGATTAGTGTTTTACAGCCACTCACCTCTGAAAGTAGTCTGGACCTCCTCCATATCGTTGGACAGCGAGTGCAGACTGGTTTCCCAGTCCTTGTGCTGCAGCACCAGGTGTTCGAGCGTGTCCAGGTCTCGGGGGATGTGGCTCGCGATTCTCTCGTGCAGTTGGCGTTCGAGCACGTCCAGCCGTTCAAGCAGATTGGACGATTGCTCGGTGAAAATGCGCGCGGCATTCTTGGATTCCTCTACAGAAGATTAGTATATATATATATTAGTAGATATAGTTAGAGTCATTCAATAAAAAATCAATAGTGTTATTCGATGCATGGCAAAATGATACGTTGTTTGAGATATTGTTGTTTCATAAAAATAACAATTATTGCATTGGCATTTAGGGGTATCCTAAAACAAAAAACTCTGCGCGATTGTCTAAACATGGTTATTAACTTACAACAAAACTGGATTTGATTTAAGTACATCACAATCATTTCTCATAAAGGTTCATAGACTTTACAGATTGCGAGGTCGTGGGCTCTTTTGGCCATGATGAATATTTTAAAATAGCAGATATTTCTTGAAAATGTTAAGCTAAACAAAATCACCTGATAGCCGCCAAGCGATAGTCGTCCTTTCCACTGTCCGTTTTCTGTAAACCAATCTACCCCTCGGTGACATTTAACTTACTTAAACGAACAAAGATTTTACTATAAAAACCGAGCCACTCCAGATGTCATAACGCAACTGAAAAGTTGAGACCTAGATCACAACGAAACAAGAACCACAGAATAAATATAAACAGAAGTACCAAATGCACTGAACATAACAATCAAATTAAATTACTTTCCATTTTTATAAAGCATTTTACTTATTAAAAATATAACAAACTGCGATGTGTTTCACTAACTTAAAACAAAGCTATATTTAAGAAATATATAGAACACCAAGATATTTAGACAATCAGACTCGCGTATGAATGGAGTTAGACGACATTAGTTTGTGTACACGGCTTTTATGGATGTACGCCCGAATCAATAAAAGTTAAGACTGTCCCGCCAACTTCTTAGCTGTTGATTTGGCACGGCAATAAATGTAGTTCACGCTCTGACTACTACACTACTATTCATAATATTTACTTTTAATTAATTTTAATAACTTTAGAATATGTACACACGCCTGCACATCAACCTACCACAAACTGTCAAATTTCCTCGATAGACTTTGAACTAGATATCTATGTTTTATGGTTAAAAATGCATTGAAAAAATTTGACAGTTTTGGATAGGTTGATGTGCAGGCGTGTGTACATGCAGAAATCAAGTTGATATTCTGTTGATTAACAGACAAAGGTTTCCGATGTGTTTTATGTGTTTTATATCGCATGGTAACGGTAACCAGGATGGTCGGCCATGAACCCATTTAAATTCGAACTATAATGAAACGCGGAAGTTACAAGCGCATTTAAGACGAGGGGTTATAAACATAAGTATTTTTTTTGCTTAAGCTTTCAGCTTATGAATTTTATATTGACGAACGCAGTAAGACCCTACGCAGATAAAGTTCATGATCAAAATGTAAGCTACTGTACATTTTTAGGCTATGACCGAGACCCGACCACCCACCTTTATTCAAAATTGCTGAATAAACGTTGACAATCTGGCCATACTACACACGCTCAAAGACGTACAAATTGAAATCGTTCTCAAAAGTATGATATCATAATGAGGGTCATATTTTGTACAATTAAATGACTGAATACTGGGTGGTTCCAATTAGTGTCTGAGCCCACAATTTATGATATAACGGCCGGGGCGTATATTTGAACTCGAATTTTATAGATTTAAATTGAGCGCCGAAAAACAGAATACTTGAAGAACGTGCAACAGAGGTCATAATAGTTATAATATGTCTTTAAAAATATTACTTTCAAACCTTGAGTTGTTTACAAATATGTACAATTGTAAACATTATCATGTGGAGACGAGCAGAGTAGAATAATCAAGCATTCTTGCTAAAAAAACATTTTTTTATCATTGTGTGTTGGCAATTAATATATATAAATAACTTCCGTCGACTGCACAAAATTGAATAATTCTTTTTTTTTTGTGTTTGTTATTGTCAGGACAAATTAAAAGAAAAAGAAATATTTTTACTTAAAAACGACAATTTAATTTTCCAATACAAAATGTTCCTAGCTGTGAAACATTTGATGTCTTTGTTTGTTTTGTTGTCATAGAAACTGTCAAAGCGATACGAAGTCCGCCGGGTCAACTAGTTAAATATAAAAATACACCTTAACTTGACAAAACAAACCAAACAACTCACAAACGTTTCAATAACAGTAACGTACCTTAGAACACATAAAAAAAATGTAGGCGTCCAATTTAGATCAAATAAAAACAGCTGAACACCAGTCGGGTCAATACCTAAACTCGCCCTTGCAATTGACGGGTGATGTCACCTATTTGTCGGCGTCGTAGGCGCATCGCATGTCTCTGTTGACCATTAGAATCTGTCTTAATAGCTTTGGTTGAGATCGCACTGATAGTGGAACGAGTTGCGAAGGTGATATGTTTGGAATTAGTGGTGATTTGAGATTGTGTATCCTGAAAACAGAGCGGGTTACCATTTTGCAACCTTTCGTAATGCCGGCTCACCGGATGGGTGGCCAAATTCTCGAGCCGTGAAGCACGGAGTCCGTTGGTCCTGGCTGTTATCGGCAACGGTTAAAACCCATGCTTTATGCTTAAAGTGAAAAATATATTGGAACTTTCTTCAGCCATCAGCCATTCAGCCATCGAGACCTTAATTAAACTTCTTAGATAGTAAAAGGAATAATATAGGTACCTATATACTTTGAATTTATGTTATTAGGTGTTTGAAATGAAAATATAGCAATCGTTCAAGAATAAGAATTTATAGAAATGAACAAAACAACAATACAATTTCTAAATTACGACCATTTTAAAGTATGTGTTCCGGCGGATAAAGATAACGAAACCAGTTTCCTAGTAGCTGAAGAATTCGAGTGAAGCGCAAAGACCTAACGCTTCGACGTTGATGAATAAACAAAACAAGCGAAATACAGTAATAGTAAACTACCTGATCCTCCTTTGCCAAACGAAAAGATTCTTTTGATTTTCTTCATGATTGACACACAAAACACAGCTTTATCGCAACGGTATAAGGTGCACAAGTTTTTACTTCACTGTGTAATCGTTCGATATAGTTTTATCCACTGAATCTGTCATTCCACTGTTTATTTTGAAAATAGGCGGTGAAATGTCTTCGTTTGAACTTAATATAGACGTCGTTTGTTTCTCAATTACTTACTCTAACAACAAAGAGGTACATAATATGAAGTATTTCTCTCAAAATAGAATGTGTATAATGTCCAAAATTTGCACATTTAGTTGCTGAAATAAAAAATATTATGGCGTAACATCATTAAATTAATTAGATGTTGGTACTGGTGAACATTAAAGAGGCTTGTAACAAAATTAAGATGCATTTGAATTATGTTTTTGGTCATTGTACCGTTCTTGGGTGGTCACTTTTCTGTCAATATTTTTAGACAGTGACATAACATTTTAATATCTTACAGTTTTGCATAAATATTATCAAACTCTTCTATGAAAATTTATAATAAGTAATTAAAAAAGTTTTTTTAGGAATTTTCTTATATGTGTCTCTCTACTCTTGTTTTAACTTTGGACACGATTTTGCATAAAGTTAATAAGATTTTTTTTTAAAGTTCAAATTTTTACAAAAAACATTGCGTTGCTTTGCGTTTTTTTCACACAGCACTAGTAAACAAAAACTGTTTATCAACATCCCTGCGACGATTTCAACCAATTTATTACAGAGTAGTGTGATGTAAACGACGCTTATTTTCACTTCACAGCGCGCGCGCTGGTCAATATACAATGGCGTATGCTACGCTCGCCTAATTGTAACTGACAGCTTTCCCGTAGGACGTCGATAGGCATACTAAGAGGTCCTTGGTCACCGAGCGGACTACGCTTCAATCATCTTGGTACTTGGATGATTTAATGTGTGTGAGCTGATGGTAGATTTATGTTTTTTTTTATTTATGTGTTTTAAAAACGATTGTGTTTTTAAATGTATTTCATGATTTCATATCAATTATTATCATCAGTTGCTCCACTGCTGGATTCCTGTTCATAGCACAAGGGGAGATGGGGCTATAACCCACCACTATGGTCAAAAAGCGGGTTGAAAGGGTTTTAGATACTGCCATTTATGACAACCAACCAGTTTGCTTATGCTGAAGTTTAATCCTAAAATTTAACTTTACAGTAAAATTTATATAGAACGCAACAAATATGTTTTGTTTCAAATCAAAAGTATCTTTATATTAAAAGAATAATACGTGAAGCGCAATTTCGTGCCTTTTATGAGCGCAATGTGTTTAAACACATTTAAGCGCTCACGGAGGTGTACGAGATTTGATATGGTTAAAGTATATTATGTGGAAGGAGTCCCGAAAGATAAAATGAATGTTTAATATTGTTATAGGTTAAATTATATAAACATTGTATATTTTGTGAATTACGACCACTAGAATTTATTATTTCATAAAAAAGAAAAAACAATATCAGTTTCCATACTATAACTGTTGAAACATATTATTTAGGATCAAGATAACTCGTCCCGGTACCTTAGCCAAGGTGCACACAACAAACACCTACGTTAAATATAAATTACGCTATCACCACATTACCGTTCTACTAATGACACCTAAAACTCGAATGACGATGAAGTCTGTATGAAATGTACTGTACATTAACAAGATACAGGCAAATATGAACTCTCTCTTGTTGAACTAAAGATTCGTTATCGGTATTTCTACTTGATGACGAGAGAAAAGACTGTTAATTACTTTTAAGAATTTATTTTTGACAATAACACCCTTGAATGGTGGTGCTAAGTTCGTATTGTTAAAGCTGGCTTTTATTCATCTAAGTATTTGATATTTTTCTCTACCGTATTTATAAGCTCAGATATATCTTGTAAAAGCTTATTGACATCTTCGACACTCATTTAGTAATAGCTTTTGTTAGGAAAATGTAAGTTTTTCGGTTCTATACTCGTATATGGTAAATGCTAAAGCCAACTCAAAAGACTCGGATTTAATCTCTGTTGAACGACAGCACAAACTGTGCCACTACCAATTACTGTCGTTTATTATGTGTATTTTATGATTTAGTATTTTATTTATATGTCTATTTTTTCTTCCGCTCTTGAAAGCAATAAACATTTTGTTTTTTGTGACAGCTGGTAAACATATTAAATAACAATTAAACTGTATCCAATTTAAACAATTTCTGTATCCAAGGATGTCCCCCAATTTATCTACACCGCACCGTGTGTGACCCAAAACAAATGTGGAAGGTAGTAATTATCCAATTAGTTTAACAAAGAAATATGTCGTGCGGTTCGGGCGATAAGATTTATTGCGTTTGGTGCAACAAAAATAATAGGAATTGGCAATTAGATAGAGTTTACCTAGTTAACTATATTTGGTAATTTTATGTTGTAAACAGCCTATAACTGTCCCGCTGGACAAAATCCTCCATCATTGAATTCAAGTCACCCCTACAATTGATGGCTACAACGCTTGCCAAATGCGGGTTGGTGATCACAAACTCGGGCAATTGGGAGCGTTATTGTATTGCCAATCCGATTTTGCCAACGCACGTATGGCAAAGGAGGGCGTGGCTACTATCAAAAGCGAGCGACACGGTGCAAAGGGTTTTCACCTTAAGACTGGTAAAGCGACTGTGGCCGCCATAGTACCTGCATCGAATAAACCATTTCACACATTCAATTTCAAGACTCACCCTCAGCTCTAGCGCGTCGCTCGAACTCGTCGAAGAGCCTGTTGACGTCGTCGATCTCCCTGCGCAGGCGCCGCAGCTGCGGGTCGGCGGGGTCGCCCTCAGCCAATAGCTTGTCAGCGTCTTCGTTCAGCGCGCGACGGATCGCCTGTCGCTGTTCTGCGCCCATGGCTACGAACTAAGGGGCGGTAAACGTTTTTTATTAGTTAATGCAGTTAAGTACCATCACCTGAGCATCAGACTATCCAAAACTTTAAAATTTATTTAATAAATATTCAACCATATGCTATGGATATACGGTTCAACATTTATTTAGGATTTTTTCAACACTTTTCAAATTGTAATTTGTTCGCAATAAGGCTTCTTTTCTTCCTTTTTTCTTTCTTCTTTCTTTCTTCTTATAAAATGAGCTGATGGTGATGATGACGATGATGATGATGATGATGATGATGAAGGCTTCTTTGGCTGCTTCGGCGCGTTGATAAAGGTAGTGCACCTGACCAAGCATGTCATAGGGTGCGGGTTCAAATCCTGCTCGTGGAAACATTTACAATACCTTTTTCAAATTCTTATTGTCATGTTTCAAAACATTACCTGCGGGAAGTCCCATCCTTTCACCACCTTGATGGTGGCGAAGATCATGTTTTGGCGCATCCTCAGCTGTTTCCTCTGCCATAGTTGTATGACCTTTAGAAAAAATACGAATTATATTAGTATTCAATAGAAATTGTATCAGTTAATGTTGACCTAACGGCTAAATTGTTGTCGTAAGGTGGGTCTGATCTCTCCATGTGTTTCTAAGAGAAGACGGTAATGTTGATGTGGCACTTACTAATCATTCTGTCTAGTCCGTTGGGTGACTGATAGAAAATGCCATTTCGCATTTAGTATAAGTCGCGTATAAGTAGGAGAGGCGTATGTGCAGCAGTGAACTATTATAAGGTGATGGAAAATCCAAGACACTTCTTTTCTTTTCATTTCTTGATAATAAAAAATGAAAATTACAATGGGACTTAGAAACATTATTAATTCAATCAAACTTATCAACATACGACATTCATTTAAACTTTAGTCCTATAAAATGTATTATTTATTAGACCACTATAAATACCTTTAAAAACCAAATAATGATTAAGGCGCACGCACTATACCATATTAATCCTAACCAATGATTAAAAGTCATTTTAGTGACGATCTTTATAAATTAAATATTGTTTTGTCATCTTGTAATATTATCACTTTTAATAATAGTTTTCACTAGCAAACACTACATGACGGTGAAATACTGTTTCCGAATTAAAATTAAACGAATTTAACTAAATCACAACTTTAAAACACAAGATTTCACCACTACTGGCTAGAGTGCATTATGTCATTGTTAAATAGGGACTTTGATAAACAATTGTATAAGTAATTAACATTATCGGTAATCGGGGAGTGAATGTTTATTTAAATGTAATTATACATTATAAACAGTGGTATAAATACATTCGTAATACTTTGGCATATCTAACTATGTTTTGGTTTTATGTCTGTCATTTGCTGTCCTTGTAAAAATTTAATTTATCAAAACTTTAATTATTTTATCTATTTCACAGTTACATTACAGGAGACATGTATGAATCTTACGTTCTGTACACTTCTCATTTTGTACGTTCGCTCATCCGGTCGTTGGCGCTCCTCAGCCTGGCGGCGTGGTCGCGCGCGTCCTGGCGAGCAGCTGCAGTTGCAGAGCTTGTGGGTCTACGTAAAAGTGTGTATAGATGTTGTCTATGTGTGCGTTGCTCGACCGTGTCATATTTGAAGCTCCTTACTTTGTGCTTCCACTCACCCGGTCGTTAGCGCTCCTCAGCCTGGCGGCGTGGTCACGCGCGTCCTGGCAGGGCTCTACGTGAACGTATGTAACTACGTGTGCGGCTGTAAGTGCGTACGAGTATGCCCCAGATTCCACTCACCCTGTCGTTTGCGCTCCTCAGCCTGGCGGCGTGGTCACGCGCGTTCTGGCAGGGCTCTATGATAACGTATGTAACTACGTGTGCGTGCACGTATGCCCCAGCGTCCACTCACCCGGTCGCTGGCGCTCCTCAGGCGGGCGGCGTGGTCGCGCGCGTCCTGGCAGGGCGGCGGCAGCGCCAGCACGGCGCCGGGCAGCTGCAGCTCGGTGCCCGCGCCGCCGAGCCGCACGCGCCAGCGGGACCGCCCCGAGTTGTCCACTACCGTCACGGACGAGCCTTTCTCGATCGCCACCTGACACACAAGTAACGTTTAGGTGTAAGACGTTTACTAGCTTTCCATTTAACCCTGCCCTGCTACAAAGCTGCCATATTCGCTCCTTTCCTGCCTGAGACTGCTATTATGTTTATGTAAGTTAATTTATTTATATTATTATGGTACATATATTTATCATTATTATTATTTTTACTTCATTTATAAAATTCACACGTATTCTAGTGTGTTATAATAGTTTCAACTCTGTTCTTACAGTTTAGTTAGTATAAGAAGGGACTTAAAGAATACACTTACGTTAGCGTGTTTGTAAGCGCACACGGTCTCGGCCCTGATCGGGCGCGTGATGGGTGACCGCCGCTGCTTCACCGGCCGGATCTCCTGCGCCTGTTCGACAAGTCGCGAGACCACGCCCCCATGCGCGTTTAGTTCTTCGCGCAGATCTTGCATGCCTTTGAGGAGGCGTTCCCCTTGGTCTAGTGTGAACTCGGATTGGGAGAAGGTGGTGTTGAGAGCTTCTTCGCGTCTGTGGGCAAAAATAAATAATGTATCATTTCATTTTTCATTTCATTTCAAAATATGAAAAAAAAGCAGTTATGTACAAATCTTAAAGCTAGTATGGGCAAAGGTCTTATCGATAGAAGCTATCTTTTCTTGACAAACTTTGGTTATATTATTTTTAAATATCACACATTCACTGCTTAAAGGCACAAATACAAAAAAATCCTGATATGTGTTTTAAAACGATTTTACTACCGAATTTAGTAAGTATTTAACTCACTTTTGTATCCATTTCTCGGCCTCCTTCACCTCCTCGAAGAATTTGTGGTACTGCGTGGTGTGCTTGAGGTGGGTCTCCAGGCACAGAGTCAGTTGCAACACCCAAGCCCATTGGGACTGCATCACCTGGTAAAAGATTCATCATTCATTTCATCATCATCGCCAGCATGGCAATTCTTGAGGTACTAAAACAACTATCACATTTAATAAAATTCTAAGTTTTTACGTACATTGTTAGCGAAAGTCACTCTAAATGCCAATACAATTGCACGTATTGCTATTATGTACTAAAGCGCCGGTAGCCGAACAGAGGCTATCGCATTCAACTCCATAGCTCGGTTAGACTTTTTTTTTAAATATATTTACGGGTAAGCGCAGTGCCTTGATCTCACCTGATGTTAAGTGATGATAAGGCCAATGATGGAAGCGCACTTCACCCGCTATCTTATCTCTAGCTGCCGGAACACAACAATGCTACAAACATTGATGTTATGGCGACATATTTAGATAAGATGGTGGTAGCTAGCCAGGCGGACAAACAAGCCCTACCACCAACCAAACCGAGTACACAAACATGTACACCCCGCTGGGAATCGAACCAGGGACCTCTGGGTCTAAACCGGTGGTCTTAGCCACTAGACCACAGAGGCGGTTAAAACTATGACGTGAACCATTCCTAACACAAGCGTATTAGCTTTATAAGTTGGTTTACAGAGAACTGTTGTTATCTTTTGCTTGGATAATAATGGACTAAAAACATTTACTTCATTATTACTCTAGTTGACACTAATGTAAAAAAAAAAACAATTCCAAGAATAAATAAATCCACAAACCAGCCCCCCGACCGCCTAACTCTATCGCCATCGCTCTCGCTATCGCGCTCTATAGTTTATGGCGTCATCTTGTCATTTCGAAAGCGATATGTAAGCAATATGAAAGCAATATCGAAAGCTGTAGCCTATAGCTTTCGATATTGCTTGTATATAGCTTTCAAAATAACAAGATGACGCCATAAACTATAGAGCGCGATAGCGAGAGCGATAGAGATAGAGTTAGGCGGTAGGCCCCCTGATTTGATCGTGTGCCCCGCACGATTCGGCCGGTCGGGACTACCAGATTATATTGATGAAAAGAAGCAAACCTGCAAGTGAGCCTCGATAGTCTTAGTGGCAGGGTGATGTTGAGCGATCAGCGCCTCCCCTCGATCGATCACATTGCTGAATTGCAGCTCCCTCTTCTCCAACGAAGACATCAGTTGCTGCGGAAAATTATGCCCAATTAACACACAATAAAGTCTCAATTCGCTCACAACAATGAACATAAACAAGCGACATCGATAAAAGTAAACGTAACTGAAAATATATAATAATAAGAATCAAAATAAGTGGAAACAAGGACTTCTTGGCGGGAAAATGAAGAGTCATGTCTGCGGTTTTGTTTTATTTTCTAAAACTTGTGTTATGGCGAATACTAATAAGAAATAATGGTGGATTATTAATCGTTAAGTGTTCGTAAGTGCGCATGAGTGTTGGCAAATGAAACAAAACAGTGCAACTTCACTTTTCAAATTCTCTCAAGAAGTCCGCCCGTGGAATTAGTAAAGCCCCACATCTTTGCTGAGATACTCGAGGGCTTGGGGGGTATGTCATTTCTCACTTCTCATTTCTATTATCACTCATCATCATCATACTGATTGTATATTTATGTATTACTTGTAAGAAAAATTACTTTGACACTGGCTAAATGTGCTAATCGCACGAAGCCATCAACTAAAAGAAAAAAAAAAGTGGAAACAAACCTCGCTATCGTCTCCAAATGAATGCTTGCACAGAAAATAAAAAACAAATTGAAACAATTGTCCAAAATAATCCATAACACGATGTATATGTGAAGATGGGAAGGCTTTAATGAAGCTGATGTGTTGCTAGCATTCAAAATTAAACTCTAATGGGTAGATTTTTAGACTTCCTTTCGAAAGAGTTGTGAATCATTTTGATTTGCTTAATATCAGGTGTGCTTGGTATTCACCTCATGTTAAGTAATGATAAACCCGAAGGCGACTAGCTTATCTAACTATTGAAACTGTCAGAACACAACAATGCTACTAGCATTCTTGTTATGACGACAGACCTAAAGATTGTAGTTGAAAGAGTTATACTACTAACCCACCCAGATTGGCCCACTGGACTAAAAAGCTCAAAGCTATGAGACCACATGATTTCCACTCATGTTTATGTTGTGGTATTATTACTTTTACTTAATTTTATACCTTTTTAATTTTCCAAAAAACCGTATAAAACCGTTTAATTTATTAAATCGCCTTTATAAGAGCCCTACTTCTAATATGCTAAATGTGGCGTAAACGTCACTACCCGTTCTTGTGACAAGGACGTGAGAGTATGTGTGATGTACGAGTATTTATAAGTGATGTGACAGTGAACAGCCGTGCACCTCGTAGTAGTGCTGCACGGCGGGCAGGTTGATGTGCGGGTCGGCCCAGTCGCGCGCGAGCTCCACCTGCTCCTTCTCGTTGAGCCAGTTCAGCTCCGCGGTGGCGGACTGCAGGAACTCTTGCAGCGCGTCCAGGTCCGACATGCTGCGGGAACAATATTTTATATAAATATTGCGGTACACGGTATACCAAAACACTTGAACAACAAAAGTGCACGACAAATAACAGGCTGTACACATTATTTTTTTTGATTTGAATTTTTTACCTTTTAAGCGTAAAATTAATTATTCTGAGTAATATTTAAATTATTCCATTTTACCCCCATTGGTTTACCCTATCAATGGGGTGAAGTATTTGACTAAAGTGTTGAAAATTTACCGCTCAGTGCTGGTGGAGAGCAGGTCCGCGTAGAGCTTCTGCAGCTGGCTCAGGTGCTGGCTGTACAGCGTCAGCTCCTCGCCGGTGAAGTTGGTGCGGTTGTGCACGCACTGTTCCACCTGAATATGGGAATAAGAAACATTTATGCATGTCAATAACTTAAAAATAACAACAAAAAAGATATATGGATGAATTTAAAACAAGTAACAGATTTATAACTAACTAATTTATGATCAAATTTATTATCTCATTCCATTTAAAGCACCACTCTTCACAACAAGTAATTTGCTGTGAAATGTTAGTCATTTGTTTTGTTACTTTTGTGGAAAGATACTCGTAAAGTATATTTTTGTATCATAAATATATTATAGTAAGTAGTATAGTGATGGTATACGGTCACGGCTAATTGCAAAGGGATAGTAAAAATACGTTCTTGAAACGCTAGAACTGTATTCTAAAGGCAATTATCGAAACAAGGTGTGCGTAAAGTTTTTAAAGCCTTAGCCCAATTATAAAATTGCATCTCTTAAAAACAAAGAGACAGCTGTAAGATAACATAGTTACAACGTTTAAAAGATACGTTATATTTTTATTTTAGTATTTGAAAGTGCTCATGTATCAAGGCAGCCCATTAAACTTATTAATTTATGAAAACAGTAGGGAGGGATGTGAAAATTTAAAGGAAGACTAAATAAAACATAGATAATATCTATTCAAGCAAAATTAGACAAAATGAACAAACAGTGACAAACATGTGTTTGTAGAAGAAAAAAAACGGCTCAAACAAAAAAAGATCAATTCCAAAAACCGCCATTTGTATTTGTCAGGAAGCTATTTTATTATTTTTGCACGCAATATCCGGCGAATTCTCAAACAAGTTTATTTGTTGTAAAAAAAACTTATATTGATAAGTGTCTTTATTTACCCAAAAATCTTTGTAAGACACAGTGTTGGTTAGTTTTATGAAATATCAGCTTTGAATATTGTTTCTAATACGAAGAGCTTACCATGAAACTTAACAGCTTTATCGTACCTTGGAGTGGAACTGATCTATCTGCTTGTGCTCTCTCTGGTGTTTGTCGAGCTCGTGCTGCACCGACGGCAGGTCAGACCCGTAGTCGGATTCGTGAAGCTTTTTCTGTAAATAATATAAGAGGTTAACATTTCTAAAACAGGTAAGCTAATGCTTTTTAACGGTTAAAACTGATGAAGCACCGCAGGTTTATTTGAATGCGGAATCACGAGTATGCGCGCGAGTTTAGAGAGTGGAAACCTTAAAGGCGCTTTTAGGACTTCAGCCTAAAATGTCGGTGTTAGTCCTAGTTTTGAGATATACTTAAGACTACCACAAACTGTAAATTTTCCTCAATAGACTTTGAACTGTATGTCTAAGGTATGTCTAGGTTGGTCTAGGTTAGGTCTAGGTTGAACATTTATTGAAGAAATTTGACAAAGTCAAACTCAAATCAAAGTCAAAAATTTTATTCAAATAAACTTATACTACTCATTCAGGACGTCTAAAGTTTTGGACAGTTTTGGATAGGTTGATGTGCAGGTGTCTGTACATTTATACACTGTACCTAGAAAACCACCAGTTTATCTTGCAGCATCTAGTATCTTTAGATACCAGTTTTCAGTACCATGAGCCTCATGCTCCAGACAGTCTTAGTTTCAAGACATTCAATTAAGAACTCTAAGAACACCTACCAGCATTTCCTTCCACTATCTAGTGGCTTCATCCACCAGTTGGAACCTGGTATCGTACTAATGATCTCCAGCTGCAGACAGTTCTAATTTTGAGACGTACAGTTATACACTCCAATAACACAATCATGTACTCTATGTAAGAACACTTACCAATCTTTCCTTGCACCACCTAGTAGCTTCAGCCAGCTGCAGGAAGCTGGGATCGGTGTCGTGGACCCTGGTCTCCAGCACGGTCCTGGTCTCTCGTCGCACGGTGGTCTGCTGTACGGGTAGCCGTACTGAAGAGAGCCGCGGTAGTAGACGGCCCGTGAACGCTTGCCGGGCGTTCAGCCAACGGTCGTGAACTTGTTGGACGCTGGAGGGGAACAGAAATTGTTGGTGAAACATTTTTAACTCTATAATTTACAATGAGAATTATGTAAGATACAACATGTGACATAATAAATGCACAAAGTAGTTTCCTACTTAATTGATTTCAGCCATTTTGAATTTCGTTGAGCAGACGAGACAAACGAAATCAAAACGTAAATCAAAGCAATAAAGTATTTTTTACATAGAAGTGACTGCTGTTAAATGTCGTATGTACCAAAGGCCTCCATTATTGGCTTTATCACAACACTAATTCACCAAATGCGTATAGGTGATCACTAACCCGGGCGATGCATGGAAAAATCCATAACAACCTACGTCCCACAACCGGATATCGGGCCGAGCAATTGCCACTTGGCCACCGTGGCCCGATTACTAATGTCATTCATACAACACTGATTTAACACAAACTCCGAAATGACAGTCTGGTTCGGTCCGTAGATGACGTGAACTGTCAGATTATATCGGTTTTTTTTGGAAATTTTTCGGTTTTTTTTGGAAATTTTTCGGTTATTTTTCTTTTAATCTATAACTCGACGCACATAAAACCATTGGATATCAACACAAACATTATAAACTATTCACAAAAAAAATGAAGTCCAAACTAAACTTAGACGGTCCCTGTTTAAAAGACGAGCCTCTACGTGCATCATTACTCAACTTGGACAGTTAAACCTAAAAAAACATAATAAATTAATTAATTTATAGTCTGTAGAACTCACCGTCGCTGCAGCTCGGCCGCCTGCGGATACCTCCCCTCCTTCAGCGCATGCGCGTCCTGGAACATCTCCTGGATGACGTGCTCCATGGTCCGCAGCTCCTGCTCTATCTGCTCAGCGGCCATCTTGGCTTCGGCGGGGTGAACGCCGCGCTCTACGCGACGAATCTCGCTTTCGATGTGGCGTTCGACGTTGTCTAGACCGCTTTCCGTTTGTTTTATGTCTCTGTAAAAATTTTTTTGAACAGTCAGAAATAAATATGGTTAAACTAGCTTCTTCAGGTGAGATATTTGATTCTAAAAAATATGTTAACTGTTGGTTTTTCTATAAACTACATTTTTACACAAATTAAAGTTCGGAAAATTTACAACAAAAAATCAACGAGTGTAATAAGAACACGCTGTACTATTTATTATTTCCCCGCCTGATTAAGAGATAAGATAAGCTAAACGCTTAGCCGAACCTAAAGATCTCTTTATGGGCCCAAAACAAAACCTCTAGCCTTAACGTCACTTACATTCCGTACGTTACGACGACAGACATGTATTGAAAACCAATCGTTGTCCCGTTGTAGAAAAAAAAAACAAAACATGGTTTCACTGTTGTTTTTCACAGTTTATGAGCAATTTAAAGCTGATAAACCATCAAATATAAATAATTATTTAGTACATGTATTGACCGTAATCTGTCAGTATACGTCAAATAAATAATTACCTGTGCAGTTTCTCGGCCAGTCGCTGCAGTCGCTCCAGCCGCCGTATCTCGTCAGAGAGGTCCCTCTCCCTCTCCTGCGTGGCCATCAGCAGGCGCGCCCACGCCTGCTCCAACGCCTCCGGTCGGAGAGTCGGTTCGATGTCGCACTCTCCCACCGTCTCGAAGTATTTCTGAGGAAGAGAGTCATAAGTTAGGACTTAACTTGGGACTTACAATCTAACAGTGTATCGGTATCCTTATTTGGACCTTAGGACTAGAGGATAATTTACAATTTAAAAAAACTAGCCACGACCACACGATTGTGAACGTTATAAAATAGCACAACTGAGTTGTTTTCCCATTGCACTGCACAGACCTCCCTTCCCACTTTCCATTTATCTTTGTGCCATCTCGAGCCGAAAAAAGGAGAAAGAGCTTAATGGCACAGAGGTGAACGCACTCAGTCTGCGATTGCTGAAGATGAGCCACTTTCGCAAAAGCTGGTCATCGAATGGGTGACCGAAAATGTATCATCTTGAGCTCGAGCTCTTGCGTGCTTTGAAAGGCACGTAAAGCCGTTGGTTCCGGCTGCATTAACAACCACCAATCCGCAATGGGGACCCATTGCGTGATCGATTATAGACCTTCTTCATATGGTGTTGAAGACTTGCCCCAGCAGTAGGGAAATATATGAACTGGTGATATGAAGTGATATGAAACAAGTGAACTGGTTACCTCTAATTCCCTGTACTGGTGGAAGAGCTTCTGTTTCTCCCTTTGTCGGAGCGGCACCTCCTCGTTGCGGAAACGCGTGCTCTCGCTGAGCAGCTTCTTCATCTCGATCAAAGTTGACGGGAAAGCACGGTCCTGGGGATGAAGACACCATGTGAGGTTAGTTTACCTATGTACCTAAATATCTCCAAAAAGAAATTGGTCATACGAGCCGGATATTTCCAGAACTTTACTATTTAAAATATCTCGAGTTTCATCGTGCTTCGGATGGTTCGTTAAGCCAATGGTCTCTGTTACTGTAGCGTTGGTTAAGCCCTACTAAACACCAATTGGGCCAACTTACTTGGATTTGGCTTGATCTCTTTATGTACTTAGTTCCTATTTTAATTATACTAGATCCAGCTGCCGTCATCAACACTGCATTGGTACCCTTATAGCCGCAAGCGTCCATAGGCTGCGGTGTTCGCTTTCCATCAGGCGTATGTAAAACAAGTTCAAGTACAAGTTCAGTGACACAAAAAGCAGGTTTAAACCAACCTACATAAGTGCGCATTTCTCGTTCAGCCAGGCACGGCGCAAAACCCTTGGAGTCACAAGCATCCATAAGCTGCAGTGACCGTTTTCCATCGGGCATATCTTGGCCTCTTCATTTACATAAGCAAACAGCTCTATACCAACCTGCATAAGTGCGCATTTCTCGTGCAACCACGCGTGGTGGAAAACCCTTGGAGTCACAAGCATCCATAAGCTGCAGTGACCGCTTTCCATCGGGCTTATGTTGACCCGTTCAGTGACACAAAAAACAGCTGTAAACCAACCTGCATAAGTGCGCATTTCTCGTGCAGCCACGCGCGGTGCACCGCCGCCTGCTCGGTGTAGGCGGCAGCCCGTCGCTGGGACTCAGCGTCGAAGAGCGGGTGCACCGGCGGCGGTTCGGGGAACGTTTCGTATAGAGACGAGATGTACGTGATGAGGGACTTCTCGTCCGGTTCATGTGTGTCCACATCTGGTGAAAAAGGAAAGAGGTTGGTTAAACTCCTTGGACAAAAAAGTTTCTATGCTTACCAGAAAAAAAAGAAAACATGTAAAGAAGAATTATTTGAATGATTTTTTTTTTGAAAAAAGAATATGCTTACGATGTTTTAGGCTAAAAACCGGTTATTCATATGCTTTTCCATTTGTTTAAGGTTTTGAAACATGCTATGTAATACCACCGATAATGTGTAAGACTTAGAAGTAAGACGTCGGATTGGGTTTTAATTTAATCTTACCTTCATCATCATCTCAGTCAAAAGACGTCCACTGCTGAACAAAGAAAGGCCTCCCCCAAGGATATATGAGGGGATTTGCCATAATCGCCACGCTTGGCAGGCGGGTTGGCGATCGCAATAAGTTGAGAGTTAACTTCAGAGAGATGCTGCTGCTCTTCCCCTGGAATGGTCCCTTACTCGGCTTTTACGACACCCACGGGAAGAGATGGGGTGGTGCAATAGGGTAGTTGACAACGACAATAATTAATTCCAGAAGAAAAAACGTATAAATGAAATCACGTAACAGTACTTTAAAACATTAACCAATTTTTTATTTGACCTAAGCATGTATTTCTGTAACCCAAAAAGTTAATAATAAACACTCAATTGACGGAATAAAATAGTGACGTCATAGTTTGCTAATCCCATACAATTTCCATAAAAAATAATCGTTTTGACAGTTGTTAAAAAGTTTCTATATTGACTAACCAGTCAACTACCCAATTCTTTGTCCCCGGCACCACACAGGGAAATCTTACCTTAGATGTATTCAAATGAATTTGTTGGGATATCTCCAATAACAATAACGAGTATTATAAAGTTTATCCCTTTTTTTTTAATATAAAATTTTGAACTAGTATGTGCTAGTAGTATGTTTATGTCACTGTACTTTTTAATAACATTGTGTACGGACGCCTGCACATCAACCTATCCAAAACTGTAAAATTTCTTCAATACATTTTCAACCATAATACTTAGTAATAAAGTTCAAAGTCTAGAAAGATTTCGAATTTTGAATTTTGAATTTTGAATAAATATATGACGACCTCTTTGGTCGAGTGGCTTGCACACCGGTTTTCATGGTATCGCCATCTCTGAGGTCCCGGGTTCGATCCTCGGTCGGATCAATTTAGAAATACCTGTTTTTCTCAATTGTTTCGGGTCTGGGTGTTTGCTATGTATAATAAGTATGAATTTAAGTATATTATGTATGTTGATCCGTTGTCTAGTTAACCATTTTATCGAGTTTCTTAAGGAAGCTTTTCTTGGGGCTAGAAAAATAAGTGTAGGAAACATTTATTTATTTATATTTCATTTCATTTCATTTCACTTTTACACTTCATGAGTACGATAAATGATTTGCTATAATTTAGTCTTTAATTCGAGTACGTTGTCATGTCTGCTCATAGTGGCGTAACAAGATGAATTCAGTGATTGTTCCAACGACAGTAGTTCGTAGCGAGACGCGGGACCCGACCAAGCTTCGGTAGCGTGGATAATCGCGTCAACCTCGAGCGATACCATCGCATCGGCACCGGGTAATCGCAACCACTGCGTTTACAGTAATTATAGTTGTACAAAAGGCGTAAGAGGTGCGCGAGGGCACGGCGGTTCGACCTCTGCGTCAGTTTTAGTTCGTTTAACTAATAATTGGAGAAGCGCTTATGGCTTTCATCTCGCACCTGGGCCACAGAATAGGACCTTGACCATGATTCTGCTATTTTTCAGCACGGGCGTGACAGTTTTGCGCCTTTACTTTACTAATTTCTATAAGTATGTCGGTAGCCTGATTTGATGTGAAACTTTATTACAATTTAACAGACTTGTGAACCTGATCATGTGACGAGACAGCTGAAGGTGGAAGCGCAATCAGCTTGTACTTCTTTCTTTCCTTTAGTTGATGGCTTCGTGCGATTAGCACATTTAGCCAGTGTCAAAGTAATTTTTCTTACAAGTAATACATAAATATACAATATTTCCTTCCAGTCAGTATGATGATGAATGATAATAAAAATGAGAAGTGAGAAATGATATACCCCCAACCCCTCGAGTATCTCAGTAAAGATTTTACTAAAGATTTGACTAATTCCTCGGCGGACTTCTTGAGAGATTTTGAAATGTAAAGTTGCACTGTTTTGTTTCATTTGCCAACACTCATGCACACTTAGGAACACTTAACGGTTAATAGTCCACTATTATTTCACATTAATATTCGACATAACACAAATTTTTAAAAATAAAACAAAACCGCAGCCATGACTCCACTTTCCCGCCAAGAAGTCCCCAGCTTGTACTTATTTCAAAATTACTAATATTTAAAAAAAGTAAGCCTATACTTATATACCAAGGAGTTTGCGTTTAACTCAATAAAATTTTTAAAAGTGATAAAACTTTTTCGATCGTATCCAACAGCCAATAACGAAACTACCAGAAGTGTTCTACATTTAAATGAAGATGCCATGTCCAAATTAGATGTGACGTCATCCATCCTCGGATTCAAACAATAGATCGTAAATCCAGCGCTTGAATGGGACCTGCTACCCGGTGGCGCGACAGCGTATCGATTCACTGATCATAGAGTTGTACCCTTAAACAGTTGAATGACGTTAATGGACAAATTGTAACCTATAGAAGGACTAGTGTTTATTTGATTGACGCTAATAGATAATCGTCTTCTTCTTGGTAACAAAATTTCAATTAAAATATCGTTGATATAATTTTCTAAACCGCAATTGTTATGAGTGGTGTTAAAGCCGATACCATCGAACTATAATAATAGTACGATACCCATATATTTGGTCTGTGATACCCATCAATTTGTATGTAGCCCTTTGCTCAGGACAGTATAATATAGTCGCTCGCACTACTAACTGTCATATTTTTTTTTACTTAGCACGGCAAATGACTCCACACCACCTGATGTTAAGTGGAAATGGAATCCAGATGCGAAGACAACTGGTGCAGCGTGAAAACAACGCAGCATCAGTCAACTTCACTCTGCCGGCCCACAAGGTGCTTCTTCACGCCTCGTTTGAAGGACCCCATATCATAGGAAAGAGGGATCTTCTTCTTCTTCTTCTTCTCAGCCCACTGCCACCCAATGCTGAATGTTGAATGTAGTTGTTGATATTGAATTGGCTGGCGCTTTTGGCTTTCAAAGTAAAAAAGTAAATAGTGTTGAATAATTTCGGCTGGCTGGTTTAACCACGATAGCTCAATTGGAAGAGCACCTGACCCGGTATGTCAGAAGGGTGCAGGTCCAAATCCTGCTCGTGGAAATTTTTTCAACACTGTGTTTTTATATAGAATAAATACAAGCAATACATTTACAGTAATTGTCATGTGCCATCGTAAAAGTATAGTTGATGTGTGGCTCAGTCTCGCGGCTGCGACCCACATCACATTAAATATGTTTTAAGTGACACTTCACGGCACTTTTGTGCTTTTAATAAGTCATATTCATAACTGTCCCATTCCCATTACTTCGTATGACGGTATGACACCTTTCATCAGCAGAACACATGACTTAAAGAAGTATAAAGGTAATCTGATGATGATGTTTAGATTTTTTAAATTCTATTTCTGTACAGTGCTTAGGAACTCGCTGGCGTAGTGGTTAGCGCGCCCGGTCTGCGATTGCTAAGGTTAATCAACTCTCACAAAGGCCGGTCATCGAATGGGTGACCCAAAATGTATCATTCGGAAGGCACGTAAGGCCGTTGGTCCCGGCTGCATAAGCAGTCGTTAACCACCACCAATCCGCACTGGGCCCGCATGGTGGTTTAAGACCCGTTTTACCTATCCATCCAAATAAAATAAGTACCTGCTCATAATGACAAACTATACTTTAGTTAGTTTAAAATAGTCAGTTTTGATAACGTTCTTTATAAAGGAATAAAATTTATTTCTTTTTTTTTCTGACTGTACAAAACAGTTTTTTTTTATTGTGGCTTTCACGTCTATTGTGGTTGAGGTGTATTTTGCCAATCGGAAAAGCTCGGAGTAGTCAGAGTGCAGCTGTTCCGAGTATGATAATGTCCGAATTGTAAGTGAAAAAAAAAGTGTCAATTCGGCCAGCGTCGGAATATTTTTTGTCCGAAAAGTCAGCAAGTCGAATTTAACGCAATCAAAGCCGCGGGCGGAATCTAGCGAGTACCTAATAATTATGACGTAATAAATCATTTAAGGCGAAGATATTATTAAGATGCAAATACAAAAAACTGACATAACACGAAGGCGTGTCGCCCACCGATTTGAATCAATAAATCCATTGTTTTTGTTGACTGAAATCCATATTCATAATAGTTTTTCTGTTCACGTACACCGGAGCTATATCGACTCGGTAACAGGCAAAGAATTTAAAAAAAAAAGCTTGTCTTAAAAGTATAGGATAGAATATAAAAAAGCTTTTTAAATTTAAATTTCAAAAATGCAACCAATCATTATAAATTCATTATAAATAAAATAATTAGTAGAATTGTAAGTCATAGCTCAACTATACCAAATTTATAATAACACACCAAACATTGTAGACGTTAAAACTTAATACTAAAGTGGCAGTGTTGCCATACTCACGGAATACATAATAGTCTGATAACTATTAACTGTGTTTTTTAAGCAAGTCCCGTGGTTCGACTTCGCCGGTACGACACACACGGGACCCTGCTAATAACGTATTTGACAATGTAATTTAAAGTTTAGTCACGTTTCATCGACGCTGGCGCCGATCGGGATGAATGGAGTTTGGTTGGACAACGTATCCGTAGGTACCGACGCATGAAACGATAATAGCTGTGGGGATCCACTTGCCGAATGCAATGAACTTGAACCATTTACAATCATAATAATAGTATTTATTTGCTTCGGCACATGAGCCTTAATTTTTATTATTATTATTTTATTATTAATTAATTTAAAATCTTAATTTTAACTTTATCCTTTATATATTTTTTTCATCGTCGCCATTTATTTAAAGAAAAATGGAATGTAAGGCTCGGTTACTCGGTAGCCATAAAAGAGGAGATGGGCGGAGAGGTGAAGAGTTTTTTTTAATAATAACTATTATTATATTAATGGGCTATAGCTATAGCTATAGTAAAAGTTTTGGTAACCCATCCAGAAAGCTAGTACGCTTGCGTTATCGGCTAACACCGCATGGTTCACGTCAGTAGAGTGTTACGCAGCAGGGAGACAGAACCACGATTTCTCGCATTCAACCTGATCATCTATCCACTCGCCTAATAATTTGTAAGTTTTCCCGTAGGCCTAACGTAAAAATCATGCTACGGACACATTATTGAATTTACAGACTTGAGGCCCAGAGGTTAAAATATTTTCTCAATAACACCGTACCTTCGTATACTATAGAAATACCCAGTACATCTAACCCCATTCACTTCGACTCGTGAGAGGTTTATCCGCCTATCCGCTGCTATAGATAATTATCACATCACGTCCGTCCGTCCATCGATTAAGACGTCACTCGAAGTCAAATCGGTCAACTATAACATCCATCAATCCTGGCAGATCTTAAAGGTAAAAAAATAAAGAAAAAGTTTTTATTTAAATCAGCTCATATACGATCATGGAAAGCCGGTGGATGCGAGCAGCACAAAACGCAGTGGACGTCTTTTGGCTGAGATGATGATTGTGATATATTCCTATATTTTGTAGATAGATATCATCATGGTTGACTGACAACCAAGATTACGTTGCTGGATTTCCAATAAAAACATCATATATTATTATATATGATGAGGACAGTTCTGCTCACCTTCGGGGTCCAGGAGCCTGGTGACTCCATACTCCTTCTCGACCACGTGGAATGCTGTCTCCAAACGCTCGCGGACTTGCCTTGACCTGGTGAAAATAAATATTGCTTAATAACATACAAAAATAATTACAAAAACACAAATGTTGAAAAAATTTCCACGAGCAGGATTTGAACCTGCACCCTTCTTTTCGCGCAATTTCACATATTTTTTCGTGTTCGTTATCAAATTACAATATGGAATGGGGTGTTAAAGAAAATAGGATTGCCGTGATCGCCTTGGACAAAGTGGGTATGGAGCCGTCGGTCATATTCCAGACACTTCAAAAGCTTGGTATCGTACAGATACAATATATAATAACCCATCCTCTGTCGAAGACCATAAAATATCGGGGCGGCCGCGTGCTGTTAGAACTACAAAGGCTGTTAATGCTGTTAAAGCCAGAATTGGTCGAAATCCCATTAGGAAAAATCTTATCGCGAGAAATGAAGTATCGCGTATTATAAAACAAGACGAAGCTCGGTGCTTATCGTCGATATACAGGACATGCCCTAAATCAATCTTTACAATTAAAGAGAGTGGATCGATCAAAACGCCTTCTGTCGCGATACGCAGGTGAAGAGCACAGAAATATCCTCTTTACCGATGAAACAAAAATCACGATTGAAGAGCACTACAATAAGCAAAATGATAAAGTGTACGCTCACAGTTGTAAAGAAACTGCTCAAGTGGTCGGAAAGGTACAACGTGGTCATCATCCTGCGTCAGTGATGGTTTGGTGGGGCGTGTCTTATCAAGGCGTCACAAAGCTACTTACATTTTTGTGAAAAAGAAGTGAAAACTTCAGCCAGAGTGTATCAAGAGACAGTCTGGGATCGTGTTGTGAAAAATACTTTTTAATAATGTACCGTGGACTTTCCAGCAGGACTCTGCACCTGGTCACAAGGCACGAACTACCCAAGCCTGGCTTGAGACCAACGTTCTGGACTTTATAAGAGCTGATGACTGCCTTCATCTAGCCCAGACCTTAACCTTTTAGACTACAAATTATGGTCAGTTTTAGAGGACATGGCTTGCTCTAAACGACACGGCGACATTGAGTCTCTTAAAAAATCTCTGGAGTAAGCAGTGCCGAATTTCCCATGGAAATAGTGCGAATATCCATAGATTCGTGGCTAGACAGATTAAAGGCCAAAGCGAAAGGTGGCCATTTTGAATAGAATTTGTTTTTATTTTTTGCTGAGACTTTATTAAATATGTAAGTACATATAAGTTTTAGTAATATTACATGACTTCATTAAAAAAAATGCATTTTCATTTGTAACAGAACTTATGGCCGGACTAAGTATATATGGTTAACCCTATAATGGGCAGAGCATGTTTAAATTTTTCATTGGTTTTCGACCTTATGTTAAGGTAATAAAGTTAAAATTATGGTGTCCAATATATCGACAGAGCCCTATTAAGGGTTAAAGAACTTTATTATTTCTCATTAGAATTACAATAGGTATTCACTTATTGTTTTCTAAAGTTTACGCGAACACTACGCATTGAAATGAAACAACGTTTACGGATCTACTCGCGTTTATTTTACACATTAGTTTTAATTAATGTTTACCCTGACGTTTCGAACCCTTTGCAGGGTCCGTGGTCACAGGGAGACTGAGGCGTTGGTCGTCTCATAATTAGTTAGTAGCTTGTATACCCTCATTTAAATTTAATCAGGTGCATTCCGTTTTACGCAAAAAGAGCTTACAGTATCTTTTGGTTAATTAATTAAAACTAATGTGTAAAATAAACGCGAGTAGATCCGTAAAAGTTGTTTCATTTCAAGGTATTCATTTATTGAGAAACATATTTTACTTACTAATCTAAAATCACAATAAATCAACAATCGAGCGCGCATAAATAGTAATACACACCTCTAAAACACGGTAGTTTTTAAAAAACGTTTAGTGGTGTACCGTCCTAGAGGCGAATATCATTCTCACAATGCTATGACCGGCCGCCACCGCACCGGACTCACCAAACAAGGAGTAACAAATCAAAGAACGTGTTACACCTATATCTAAAAAAGTAGGGTAGGCCTACCTGATATTGCACCAGTCTATCAAGTGAGGCCGGTTCCTATATATGTATGAGCGCGTTGAAGGCGAGTCCATCCCTTCAGGAAGAGGTGAAGCCAGGGTACTTAGCTAAGAGGTACTTACAAAAACACAAATGTTGAAAAATTTCCACGAGCAGGATTTGAACCTGCACCCTTCTGACATACCGGGTCAGCGGTACTTGCTTAGAGTTACTGTTTCATATGGGATTTAAGAAGGTTGTGACTCTTACCTGATATTACGCCAGTCTATCAGGTCAGGCCGGTTCCTATGTATGAGCGCGTTAAAGGCGAGTCCATCCCTCCAGGAAGACGTGAAATCGCTGACCCTGACGCCCGGGTACTTGGCGGTAGACCGCCTGGCCCAGCTGAGGAGGGCCTCGCGTGCGGTGACGTTCGGCTCCTGTCCCACCACGATGTCGGATATCTGGAAACAAAAGGATGCTATTAACGACGTGGTTTGAATACAGCGACCGGGAAAACTGATTATATCATGTGTTCTTGGATATGGTATACATATCCTTTGATGAAAAATCTAAGAATGTATGTAAGGATAATATTGGTAATTATCACATTTCATCTCAAATAGTAGGGTAAGTATATACATAGGAGATACCTAGTAGGCATTCTAGGAAAATTAAGTCATAACTATAATTTATGGGTATAATAATGCTATAAAAATTATGTTAAATTAAAACTATTAAGTGAATAATTAAACCAAATTCAAAATATTAAAGAAAATAATCTCTTCGCTTTAGAGTAGTGTTTGCCAACGGGTGCGGGTTGAAATCGCGGAAATACGTTTAGTTGCGATGCGTTTGCGTTTACTTTTTCAAAACGATTACTGAATTTAACGAGACCAGCTTATAACACACGAATAACGCAGTAAGTTATCAATTTTCAAAGCTACGAGAAAATATCTAATTAAGACATCAACCAACAATAGGTAATAGCGACCAGCGATTAGATCGCACACTTTGTGGCTATCAGCCATTCTAATAGATGACTTAAATTTCCGACAACTTTTTATGACGGCCAACAACTGATCCTTATCGTTTTATGATATACGATAATTACATGGGAATAATAAAAATGATTTTTTTTTTGATAATAAAAAATATTTTATACATAATAATTAAATATCTCGTTATTTCATATAGCATTGATGTGTCGAAAAAGGCGAGTGTTACATTTTTACAATAAAAGGACAATTACAGAAAATATGTTGAAAACATATTAATTTCGGATTGTGAAAGTTGAACTTTCAGGTTGCTTGCTGGCTACAATGGTTGTTGCTTTCAATGCATTTATTACAATTTATTTAAATTACAATCTAAGAGGAAGGATGAGGAAGGCACAACATCGAAGGAAATAGAGTGCATTAGAAGAGACCTATACTCTACATTGGGTGGATAACGGTTGAGAAAGAAAGAAGAAGAGAAGATGTATGATGTGTGCTTCTGCAGCACACATGTATAAAATTTCTGTTATTATTTTTTTTTATAGATTTTTTGTATTTTTTTTTTACTTTTAAATAATAAATAAATATTAGACAACATCACATACATTGTTCTGATCCCAAAGTAAGTAGCCAAAGCACGTGTTTTATGGAAATCAGAATCAACGACGCTACCACAACCACCCACCCCGACACAATATCGAAAAGATCGTTTCCGACATTGACCCGACCGGGAATCGAACCCGGGACCTCAGAGTTAGTGCCGCCCAAAGTCCGGCGTGGAAGCCACTCGGCTACGACGGAGGTCGTCGGTCGTCGGATAATAATATATTAGTTTCAAATAAAGTGTTTCTATTCTAGTCTATTCTATTCTACTCTAGGTACCACTAATAGGCAAAGTCATCATTAAAAACAAACTCAGGCTATCTACCAAAAAATCCAAAACGCACATAGCCCAATCTGCTATTGAGCTTCCGGGTATATTTCCGAGCGCTTTGCCACACGGCCATTGAGGCGTTTCTTATTGTTCTTACCTAACCTCTTAAATATTGGTAAAAAGGTTTATTTCGGATAGTAAAGGTGAATTACCTAAACATTGATGAAATGCGGCTATTGGCGTAAGAAGCAAGCATTAAAACAATTGGATACGGCAACCAATGTCTCGGTACAACAATTAGAATAGCGGTCGTCTGGTATGCAAAAGGTTGCAAGTCGTGTTTTACAAGTTTAACGAAAGCCCACTTTTCGGTAAAGTGTATGGGTTTAATAATTGGTTTCCACAATCACTTCCTTTTATAGTTATTTAATTTGTTGTTAAATTAAATAAAACCAGAAGATAAATAAGTAAGTGTAAGTTTTGACATTACACCTCTTTTTGGTCTTACTGATGGTTATTTATCGTGTGCAATGTATACTGTTTATATGACAATTGTGTTTATATACAAAAAAGTAGTTCGTATTCTGTTGCGTACGTGCCTTGAATTAATGAAAAAAGTACAAAGGCATTTTCCAAGAATTTCACCGGAGCCCAAAGTGTTCCATAGTGAACGCAATGTTTTTTGCGAACAACTAACAATTTTAAAAATCGTGGCCACAATAGCATACTTGGTAGTGCACCTGACCCGGCATGTCTCGGGGTACGGGTTAGAATCCCGCTCGTGGAACTTTTTCGACACTTTGTCTTTCTTCAAATTGTTTGATCGGAAGCGATAGAAGTTCGTACTAAGCCTCAGCAATTGCAGTGAAACACTAAATGGACCGCAATAAAAGCACACGCTGAGACCCAAATCCTCGCGCTTCCTGGCTAAGATCCAGGATCAATAATAGTAGGCAACGCTATGAGGAAATGCGGCCGAGTTCGCAAACCGCAACGCTTCAGACGAATAATTGTTTAATTTCATAAACCGCATCGAAGTGGGCGGACAGATTGAAAATTAAAAAAATGTTGGTGGTGGTGATGATCCTCCTTGTCAGCCTAATGCTGGGTTCAGGCCATAACCAATATTACTAGCAAGCTGATAGATCGAGCCATAACTCACTACGCTGGCCCTGGTAGATTTTAACGAATGTCATTTTACGGCAACAAGCGTGAACTATCAAGGTCTTAATGAACATTAGGAACAAGAAGGTTTTATTTGTAATAATAAAAAGGTCAGATGAGTAGGCTAAATTATATAAGACTGAATTCGAACTCGGACAGCCTAAATGTGAAAAACTCAGTTAAGCCCGAAAAATAACAAACTTTTACAGTAAAAAGGGACTAAAGGCTATATAAAATTTAAATTAAAAATAAACACAGCAGGCGTTACTAACTTCTGCATTACAGTGACATAATAAACATAATACTTTATTCTTGTTTTGAATTTCAAGTGGTGTTAATTGAGAATAAACGAGATATTTTGCGACGTGAATGAATGCGACCTTTTATTCTACTATTACGAAGGAGTAAGCGCCAGAATTGCTTGATCTCATGTAACATGGTGCGTAATGAAGGTGTTCCTTCGTAGTACGTCCTTGGTAGTTCAAGGTACCAAAATTCGCAAGAAAAACAAAAATTTCGCTAGTCACCTTGCGAATATACTTGGCATTCAGGACGAACTCTTTGATAGATCCTAACACTGGGTCAATTCGTGTTAGCCTTCTAACATTGCACAAAATTACATAAGCTAAATTCTCCTTGAGGTAAAACGTTATACGTCCACAAAACAGTACCATAGCTAACCGAAATGCTTTCATTTGTTTTAGTTTTATAAAAATTTTAGGCGCACATAATTTTATCCTGACGTTTCTAATAGTTTCCAGGGTTTGTGGTCACGAGCAACTAGAGCAATAACACATTATAGCAATGATACATTTTGGACACCCCCGGCCTTTGTAAAAGTTCCTTAGTCTCAGCACTCGCAGACCGGGTGTGTTTACCACTGCGCCATCGAGCTCCTCCTTAAGTATTATAATAAAATAATAAAAAACTTGTTTAAAACAAACTACTTTGGTACCTAATAAAGTCATAAACATCATAATTCAAACAGTAAACATAATATCCATAATCGCAGTAGCAAAGTAACCGGTATCGATAGCGTCCTAATCATTATTATCTGCGGGTCATCAATCATCCATTTATAACACGGACCGTGGTATAACTATCTCTATGAAGTCTTTTGAGGAAATTTGACAGTTTGTGGTAGTCTGACGTGCAGGCATGTGTACATTGTACAAACATAATACAATTTAATTTGTATTCGGTACTTTTCAGTCATTTACTTACGCATGTATACAACTAAGTATTTTATATACATAAGAATAATGTTTAAGTAACTAAATATCATCTGTCTATACCATAAACAAAATACAAATATTCTGAAAAGTAAAGCTCTAAAAATAGCGGAGTTAAACAAAGCCGTACAAAATTACAGAGAATTATACGTGTAATATCTTAAGTTTATAAGAGGTCAAACTTTTGCAGTTTCGAAGAATATAACTGAAAAACTTTTACCGAAGTCAGACTCACAAGTAACATAAAATGCCGTTACTCCAGCTACCCGTAAAAGAGCTAAAAGAGAAAAAAGAGCATTTAGGATTTAGGCTGTTTTGGCACGAGAGCTGTGCGAGGAAGCTAAGCGGTGCGCAAGGAAATAAATGTACCAATGGGGTTACTACCTCTGTAGTCTAATAAAATACCAATTGTCTCAGGTCCCAGGTTCGATTCCCAACGGAGTGTACATGTTTGTGTACTCGGTTTGGTTGGTAGGCTTTGTTGATCCGCCTGGCTAGCTACCACCATCTCATCTAAATATGTCGCCATAACATCAATGTTTGTAGCATTTTAGTGTTCCGGCAGCTAGAGATAACATAGCCAGTGCCTCAGTAATTAAGGATTCCGGGTGAAGTGCGCTTCCATCTTCGGTATTAACATCAGGTGAAATGAAGGCCAAGTGCTTACCCGTAGGAAATTTAAAATGTTTATACCGCAAGGAAAAGGAAGCAATCCTATTGGTGAATCTTTTCCTTGAGCACCGCAAAGCTACGTCGCACAGGTCTGCTGGAAAATCAGCCTTACTGTCTGCGAACCGAGTGTTAATAAAGCCGAAATGTGTCCGTGTATTTCTGGTCATACTCAAACTGCAAAAATGGGCTAATTTGGAATTTTTAAGAAAAGCTCGTGACAAATTTCAAAGTGGGACAAATTGGAGTTCGTGAATTTTTTGGTTTTGATGTGATACTACAGTTATTGGGCAGTGGTTTGTGAACTCGCGTTTATTTTATATATTACTAGCGGCCCGCTCGCGACTTCATCCGCTTGAGTGAATACCCGTATCCTACAGAACCCTAAAGCAGCGCCACCTATATGGGTCCAATTATATGCATGTAAAAATATAAACCTTCCTCTTCAATCACTCTATCTATTAAAAAAAAAACCGTATCAACATCCGTTGCGTAGTTTTAAAGATCTAAGCATAAATACTTAGTGACAGACAGACAGCGGGAAGCGACTTTGTTACTATGTAGTGATTATGTTCGGACGTTTGAAACATTTGCAGGATCCTTGGTCACATGGAGAAGATCCCTATGATCATGGTGTTTAAATTGGAAAGAATGTTATTTCGTAGATTTTATAAAATATTAGGTTGGAGTATCATTTTTTTAAATTTCTATGGCGTTAGCTCAATCTCAGATGCGATTTTATATACTTACTAGTATTTTACTCGCGACTTCGTCAGCGTGGATTTGAGATTTAACAAGAAACCCTTTTTTCAAATAAAATATAGCCTATGTTGTTGCCCGCGAGGAATATAGCATTATATCAGTGAAATATTTTTTGGAATTGGACCAGTAGTTCCACATATTAACCCCGACATACAAACAAACAAACTCACATAAAACATACGTTACCTCTTTATTAATTACTAGCGGCCCGTCCCTGCTTCGCACGGTTGGACATATTTTTTTTTAATATAGCCTATGTTACTCACCGCTAATGTAGCATTTTAATGGTAAAAAAAAAAATTATTCGGTCCAGTAGTTTTTGAGTTTATTCGTTACAAACATACATATAATAATACAAAGCTTTCCTCTTTATAATATTATTAGTATAGATAAAGATGATCCTAACAAGAGATAGCGCCACTTATTACAACTTGCTACGTTCTTCAAACCGCAAATACAGTGCAAAAGGTATGAAAACGATGTCTAGCAAAAAAAAATCGATAGGGAAAACCACCAATGACTTGAAAGTACTAACTTAGTGCTTGTAATCGATTCGGTCAGCTGACTACCGTCGCAAGTCTACGTTACGGAACAAACGCCAGTCGTGACAGTGACGGTTCGATTTGATCATGACTCGATGGGAATTGACAATATCGCATTACAAATACGTTACTACTCACGACTACGTCTCAGAAAGGGAGATAAACGAGATACATTATCATCATTATCATTATCATCATCTTCATCATCATCATCATCACTAATATACAAACGTCCCGCATTTGAGCTCAATTCTTGGACAATATGACAGAAAAATCTAGTTATGATATTGATAGGTATATTTAACTGCCATCTTACGACAAGAACTTGGACCAACAGCTAAATAATGATGGTGATCCTAGATTGGTGCAGAACCAGAATTAAAAGAACCCATAACATATCAAACGCGAAAAATTGTCATTGATTACAGATTATTGCCGTTGCAAAACATCATTCATATAACTTATCTATCACTCCGCAACTTTTTTTTACAGTTAGCGCGGCAAATGACTCCACTCCACCTGATGTTAAGTGGAAATGGAGTCTAGACGCGAAGACAACTGGTGCAGCGTGAAAACAACGCAACATCAGCCTGCACAACCCTCACTCTGCCAGCCCACAAGGTGCCTTTTCACGCCTCATAAGAAGGAAAGAACAAAAGCTCTTTTGGGAAACTTGCTTTAAAATACTCGCATGTATTAAAACACCCAAAAACAACGCGACAAAGAAAAATAAGAACACAAAGTCAATTACAAAAGTAATGAGATACTTGAAGCTACACGTGTATTAGTAGACACAACAGCTAAGTCAAACAAAGACGCAGGCGCAGTTACATAATCCATTGATCACTAGTCTCGTCGGAAGCAAAAATAAGGAGACTGCAGACGGTAAGGTTCATACATGACGCGCTCGAGCAACTTACAAATACTGGATGTTTGGTAATATGTATATATTCCCGAAACGTACCCATGTTAACATGTCTATATAATACTATGCCAACGTCAGAAAATGGAAATTGTAAAAAAAAAATTTTCGAGTTTCCGTACTAACTCGATCAGCTGATGGGTCATTCATTTTGTTTCGTTTCGGGAATATATACATATTACCAAACATCCTGTAGACACCCCTCACGGACGTGGAATCTCGAAACAGCTACGCTCGTACTGTTGCGAGATTCCGTGTCCGTACGAGGATCTGTGTGTGCGTTGTTCGAGCGCGTCACGTACGAAGCTAACCTTCTGTAGAATTTTTGTTTTGTGTCGGTAGCCTGAACAAATACGCTACGATACGAAGTAATTTTTTGTCGATTCTCGTAGACGACAATGGCATTCCTGATGACGTGACGTCGTTCGTCAATACCATAGATTGTAATTGAAAGTTAATAAAAAACATTGAAGAATGTTGACAGTTGATTGATACCATCGAAATTATAGATACTCATACCGAATGTAGAGAAGTAACTTAATCTATAAAAGTCCCCCTTTGCAGTTGTGACTGTAACTATATTCTTGTCACCTTGCTAGCTACCATCAATTGGCTATTTAAGTCGCCATAACAACAATGTTAGAAGCTTTGTTGTGTTCGTTCAGAGGTGAAGATAAGATAGCCAGTTCCTCAGTAATTGAGGATTTTGAATTTAGATGAGTAATATGCACCTTCGGGCCCTATCGTCATTTACCATCAGGTGAGAATTGAGATGACGAATATCATATATATACTTTTTGCCAAGCAACGGTATCTGTAGGTAGTGATGATGATACATTTCAGTAGGAACACAGATTACAATATGAGAGAATTTCCGTTAAAATAACGGGAATAGCAGTAGCTGTTTCCATATGACTAGTTGCGTATGAAAGTTAAAATGTCACGGTCCTGACTGACCAGCGCAATCAGGCCATGAAGCCATCGCGCATAATCACTATCTACTAGAACCAACACTTTCACTACTTATATGGCATTAATTTCTACGTTTCTACATAGTTAATACCAACTAATACGTTTATTAACGTTTGGCATTAAAATCATCAATGTAGAAAAGCAGAAAACAAGACAAGCTTGCCAAATAAGCTCTTTAAAGCGACATGATAATATGTGACAAAATTTATATTTCTAGCACGTACTCAACTTAACAACGTCATTGTTTTTTGGACAGTGAGAACCGTAAAATAAGCTTCAGACTTTAAATGATAATACAGCTAAGAAATGTAGTTATTCCAAATTACCACCTAAAAGCCACTAACCATTTACACATACTTGCAAAGTTGGAGCCCTGTGGGATGATTCGGATAGCGAATTTACTCAGATAAAAAAAGCCCTCCCACTAATATAACAGAAAATATTAATTAGTATGTAAAATCATGTTTACGTTGCTTGGTTTGCCACAAGTCAGGTTCGTCCTAGCTAATGTGGAAACCACTTGTCAACTTTATTTTTTTTTCCTTTCTTTTAGTTGATGGCTTCGTGCGATTAGCACATTTAGCCAGTGTCAAAGTAATTTTTCTTACAAGTAATACATAAATATACAATACTTCCTTCCAGTCAGTATGATGATGAATGATAATAAAAATGAGAAGTGAGAAATGATATACCCCCCAACCCCTCGAGTATCTCAGTAAAGATGTGGGGCTTTACTAATTCCTCGGCGGACTTCTTGAGAGAATTTGAAAAGTAGTAGTTGCACTGTTTTGTTTCATTTGCCAACACTCATGCACACTTACGAACACTTAACGGTTAATAATCCACCATTATTTCACATTAATATTCGACATAACACAAATTTTTGAAAATAAAACAAAACCGCAGACATGACTCTTCACTTTCCCGCCAAGAAGTCCTGTCAACTTTATTCGTTCGTTCGTTCGTTGATAGCTTTGTGCGATTAGCACATTTAGCCAGTGTCAAAGTAATTTTTCTTACAAACAATATTTAAGTGAAGACTGTTTTGTTTTTTTTTAAGTTTAGTTTGTTCCTTATGGAACCGGCTAAGGTCATAGACCATGCTGCCATGTCATTAGTTTCTTAATTTCATTGTAATACATAAATAAACAATATTATATTGATGATGATGAATGATAATAGAAATGGGAAGTGAGAAATGATATTACCCCCCAACCCCTCGAGTATCTCAGTAAAGATGTGGGGCTTTACTAAGTCCTCACGCAGACTTCTTGTGAGAATTTGAAAAGTAACATTGCACTGTTTTGTTTCATTTGCCAACACTCATGCACACTCACGAACACTTAACGGTTAATAATCCACCATTATTTCACATTAATATTCGACATAACACAAATTTTTGAAAATAAAACAAAACCGCAGACATGACTCTTCACTTTCCCGCCAAGAAGTCCTGTCAACTTTATTCTTTGGCATGTACTCTGGTTTTTTTTTTTTGTAAATCCTATGTTATTTGTTTACATCACTGTCAAATAGAATGCAAGTTTTAATGAACAATAAAGATTATTTTTGTTTATATTATTTCCAAAAAGTGGCGACTGATAATAAGGAACAAAAATATGGAGAATCAATTAATATCCCCTGATCGTCAATTATTTTTATATGGCCGTCAAATTAAGAGCAAGACAAGAATGTTATGGGTATTCAAATCGGAAAAACGGGTTCAACGTACTCGAGATTCTCATTTTAATCGATTTCAAGGCAAATATTTCATACCGAATGTGTTACCGCTTTGTCATTGTGATACTTTTAGTATAAAAAAACAAGTTCACGCCTACGCAGCGTCGAGGAGCGGTTAAATGTTATATCGCTCCAAATATGACTGTCGATGAATTCTTTATTTGTTGCAGATTGTATTTGTTGTTTTTTTTTCCTTTAGCCTAAGCTAGCAGTAGGATTACTGCTGGGCAACGGCTTCCCCCAAGTCCTTCCCACTTGTCTCTTTCCCGAGTCACCAGTCACCACAAGCCTTTTTTTTTTTTTTTTTTTGAGAGAGATTGCTGATTGCCGCTGCAGCATTTTCAGCTTCACCGGGCTTTTTTGGGGGCGGCGAGGAACGTAAAGGGTCCCTCAAGCCGTGTGAAACGAATCACCTTCAGAGGTTATCTAGAGGGAACGGCATCGCGCACTAGTGCGTGTCCCCGTGCCCTACTAGATTCTCCGAAGGGTTCGGATCGGATCGGGGAGCGGAGCAACCCGAGGGCGCCTCTAAAGGCACGGACCTCGGCTCGGGTTGACCGGGCCGTGGAGGAGGAGAGAACCGCCCAGGTACATGTCTGTACCTGGTGTAGAGCGAGTGTGAACCAGTTCTTCGTACCCTTGTTCTACGAGTACGGTGTCTTGGGCCTAAACTGGTGTGCATGTTTAGTGTATTCTGTAAATGTGTGCTGTCATTTAGAGGATCGGGCGGGGTCACCACAAGCCAGTTGTCGTTACTTGTTTATTAATTTAAGTTTACACTATACTATATACTATACTACTATATACTATAATATCATTATTATTAACCACATAGTTTAAGTATGTCGTCATATCATCAATATTAGTAACATTACAGTGTTCTTAGCTTGGGATAAGATAGACAAATCCTGAGCAGTCAGAATTCCGGGAGAAGTAAGCTTCTACCTTAGCATCACATGAATCATCATTGTAATAATAAATTTAATTTCGAATTGTATCTGTGTGATCAATGTTAATGATGTATGTATAAATAAATAAACGAAATGAAGGTCAAGCTCTTATTCGTTTAAAAAAAAATCGAAAAGAATCAATCCATACAAATACAATAAATAATACAAAGAGGATTCAAATAAAACTCTACCTATATCTATTTTAAATTATCAGCAGGCGTGGAAAATGAAAGCTAGAATACTTCATAAAAAGGCTTTCATAATTTGAAAAGGAAAGCTCTCTACGTCATTAACATACTTGACAATGAAAAAATAACGCGCACGCAAAAATATGTCGTCCCAAGGAAAATGTTGCAATGAATGCTCAGTATGCAAATTACATGTTTTTTACCGTCCATAAAATTGGAATATCCTCGAATTACCTCCTTTCTAACGAATGCAGTTAATATCCGAGAACCGAGACCTGTTTATTTGAAAGATATAGTACCTATGTTGTGTGAGCTTGTGTGGGCGGTGGCGAGGCTGCGGGATCTATGATGTCATGGCGTGTCAGGGCCTTCACTTAGTCGGCACTAAGCCGTTTTACTGCAGGCTTTGTGGCTTATGAATTTATTACGATATCCGATTCTAAAGCCTCCGATGTTACAAATATTACGACGTTACGACACAATCATGCTCCGCTAGCTGTCCTCGCAGCTTCTGTTTATTATCAGGCAGTGCAGAGTAATTTGCAAACAATATACACAAAAATATTATTATCACTATATATAAATAATATACTTTTCATACAAACCATGGTTACTTATATGAGAATAATAATTACTAACGGGATCTAACTATAGGATAGTCACAAAAACATAGCAATATGAACTAATAATTACTCTGATATGGGAGAAATGTCAATATCTGGCAGCTGAGACGCGAGTGTAGACGTTTTAAAATACCAGAATCGAGGCTCCAATGTAAATGGATTGGGGATACATTATGCCAGCGCGATGGGTTATGTCCCGATATCATATTGATGATGATGTAGAATCGTAGATTGCTAAAGAACCAAAAGCGATGTTGGGATTGTGGGAAATTGTAAAGCAAATTTTTATCGGAAATAATAAAAAATGCCATAGATCGGAAACGGTAAATTCTATCGAATTGAATTGCTTGCTAGACCGAGCGATGACCACATTACACTTTTACGAAAACAGGATGAAATTGATGACACTAGGTCACTCTGTTCACACACATTGTAACAGTAACAAAACTATTCTAAATATATGTAAATAATACAATATTCAAGCAGCAAAATATTTGCGTTTTGCATTAATATAGTCAAGAGCTTGAGTATATCGTATATGGATCAACTTCAAGTTGTATTTCTTATAAAGATAGGCTCCGCTTTGGCATTACGTCAGCATCCGCCGGACGAACAGTCGTTGGCGAAGTGATTTTATCTGTAGTACCTCTGTTTCGGTTAGTATTTAAGACAAAGGAGTTCTTACGTAATTGTAAAACTACACCAAGCATTTGGCGGAATCTCAGTAATTTGGTTAGTTAAAACTTCGCTTGTAGAAGCACAGTTTATAACTTGATTCAACGACTGTTTTTGAGGTGTTTATAAATTTACATTTAATGTAAACATATATTCTAGATAACACCCAAATACCGCAATAAAATTAACATAAAACTTTTATATACATTCTAGACCCATATTTATACATTCTAGATTCACTCTTTATAATATTTTATTTACTAACGTACAATAATAGCAGTTTAACAAACATTAAATGTATACCAAAATGGCGCGAGTATCTAGCCAAATATATTATCAAACGTATCAAACATGCAATAACAACAATTTAAATCCCAGCCTCAAACCTAACAGCTTATAGATCATCAAATTTAATGAAATGGTGTGGTCATGCTCTGGTAACTAAAACTGTTCGTGCAATTAAACGGACTCTAATTAGACAAGAATAAGATTTGTTTTCGCTCGCCAGAACATTAGAATAGTTCAGTAATTGCGCTTGTGGTTGCATAAAAAACTTAATAAAGAAACAGTCGGCAACTGTGAAATATGGATCGGTCAAGTTCTCTTTGTGGTACCTAAAGATTTTGTCTGACGGTATATATTTGTGTGCTTCAAATTGCCGGCCTTATGGCATTGTATCGCACACATTCACCACTGACGGCAGACATTGAATTTTGATTTTGAATAATGCTCTCACATCAGCGTTTCGTACGTGAGAGCAGCGCGAGAAGAAAGTTTTTGATTCAGAAAGGTCAAGAGAATTGTCGTCTGTGAAGTCTAGTTTCAAAAGGGGATGTGCAAAAGTTGCCAGTGGTTCACAGAACCCGTCTTGATGGCTACCCTCAGTCATGTCTATATCTGCCGCCAAGCGGTAGTATTCGTAATTACTTTTTTTTCTTGGTTCATCCGTATTCTGACATAACTCACATTTTAGCTTTAAAAAAAGAAGTTAAAATATCAATCAAATTCCCAACGGATAACACTACTTTTTGCTACAACACTATCGAAATCAAAAGCTTTCTCCAATTCTTAATCCACTTATCCGAAGATGGCGTTAGAAAGCGTACGATCTTTTAACAAATGGTTGCCACTTCTGATATGGAGCAGAATCAATCTATCAATACATATAAAAAGGTAATCTAACTGATCGATCAACGCAATTTGTTAAGTATTATTAAAGCAAGAATTTAAATTGAATTGAATAAGTAATATTACAGCAAGAAAATAACTGGAATTGGCGATCTTGACAAAATAAGCAAGCATTTCTATTTACATTCAAAATAAACAGAAGACCAGAACATTAATTTGAGAGTGATCGGGAAAAATTTTATAAAGATTTGTTGAAATTATATTTCGTATTCGAATTGAGGGATCATAAGATAATGAATGACCTACCGGAAGATGTACTTCAGGATACACAAATAAAAAAGGACGCAATTAGCAATCTCAATGACTTAAAACATACCCCACTTGAGGGTTCATTGATCAGAGCATTGCAAGTTCAAAACCAAAATATTCAATCTGTAATCAATCAACTTGATTCGTCTATTTATAGGTTATGATACAAAACGGAATGTTTGCGGTGGCAGTGGTCGGGAAATGAAATCAGCCGCTTACAACAATATTGTTCTAGAATTCATACAAGGCTCTTACAAATTTTTCGAGCCGCAATTTTGAAATTTTAGTAAATTTTAAAAACAAAAGTAGTATGAAGGATTTAAGCACACGCATGAAGGGATCGAGGAGTTCGATGGCGCAGGCCCGGATGGTTAAGGCGCCCGGTCTGCGAGTGCTGAGGTTAAGCAACTTTCGCAAAGGCCGGTCATCGGATGGGTGACCAAAACTTTATCATCTCGAGCTCCTCCGTGCTTCGGAAGGCAAGTAAAGACGTTGGTGCCGGCTGCATTAGCAGTCGTTAACAACCACCGATCGGCACTGGGCACACGTGGTGGTGTATGGCCCGTTCTCCCTATGCATCCATACGGAAGGCTCGTGCCCCAACAGTGGGGACATAAAATGAGCCGATGATGATGAAGGGATCGTTGCGGGTGTAGTTGTAAGATTTCTGACTATTCCTATTTTTGTATGTATAAACGGGGAAATACTTGGCCTTTATCAAAGCTGTGTGACGATAATGCTAAAGATGGTCCCGCACTTTCCCCATAATCCTTACTACTAAGAAACTGTCCATCTCTCCTAAACTATCGGAACACAAGAATGCTAGTAACATTGTTGTTAAGGCGCGGCGCCATAGTTAGAATAGATATTGGTAGTTAGAGTACAGCCAACCAAAACGATTACAATATGTATATTTTTCATCTTACGAGTAAGCACTTGGCCTTCACCTCAACTGATGTTAGGTGATGATAAGGCCGAAGGTGGAAGCGCAGTTCACCCGGATTCCTCAACTACTGAGGCATAGTATAACTGGTGACCTTGCTGAGGTCTGGAGACCACAGAGGCAGTTAAAGAAATGCTAGAACTAAAAGTGGATATGCAACACATAATCGAAAGTGTAAGTTCCGCGCTAATACCCACGGGCTGGGAGAAAGCAAAAGGGCTCGTAATTGGGAAAGTGAAGAGATGTTAATACGCACCCGATACCTCTACGCGTGTTTTGCGATGATCGCGAATGTTGATGAGCGATGAGCTATGTTGGGACCGGTCGGTGGCCGGATTGGTGACCTATAGAGTTTTCTAACCATGTTAAGCCACTGGTACCGGTGGCTATTAAAATATAGCAGTTGTTAAAACAAAGCCATGCCTAAATTATGGAGGACGGCTCTAAAGAACTAGATATATTTTGCAGAGGCAGCATATAACCCTTGCCAAAAAAAGTTAAAAGAAAAATGGGACTATAAAACGATACCGATAAATAACAATTTTATTATCACGACCACTTTCCTTATGAAGTAGTTTAAAACAAGCCTTAATTTACTGACACAATTAAGATATCAGCTCCAAATGTACCAGGACAACATGAACGGGAAGGCCAATAAATCCTCCCACTCAATGATTCGACCGTTACTTCGCAGTCTAGAAACCGATGTTAAATGCCCTAAAAGGCGTCGACGATCGCAACGGGTCTTAATACCGAGAAATGCAGCCAATCTCCACTCCAAAGAGTTGAAAAAGTAAATGACGTCACTGCCAATGAGTAATACTGCCTGCGGAATTCTCGATGATATCAAACCTCTTGTTTTTGAGGTAATTCAAAGAGTTTTAATTGACTTCTTAATAGGCAGAGCCAAGAGCCAATGTAATACTTTTTATTTGTTCCAGCTAAAATGCTATGACCTAACATTCTTCGAGTGTGAGGTCATATGCGTCGATTTTTGTTTATTTGATATTCAAAACAACTTTTGTAATGACTTTGCTAGCTTCAACTGTTTTTTTTAATTGTGGTTATATACAGTACAACTGGTCCAACGTGTGAAATAAAGGAGTGTTCAGTCTTCAAAAGTATATGAAAAAATGTGACTTATTTTCGAAATATTTAGCTATGCGTATATGATATTGGGTAAACTACCGCTACAAGATATCTACTTAAACCGCGTTTTAGAACACGCACACGCAATTTCTCATTAATTATCCAAATTATCATTTTCAATATAACTAACCTGTTAACTTTTATTGTGGTTCCTTACAAGTGAATTATAATAATGCGTAATTCTTTTATTATAACTTTTTATTTCATTTTATTTTAGTACTTTATTTTAATTTTTCCGCGCCGCAACATCAGGGGCCCAAGAGCCCATAATGATAGCCGACCAATAGGAGATGGCACATGAAGAAGAGGTGTAATTATTAGAGAAACTCAATCTCATAGTTGAAATTTAAAGTGGTACGTGTTTTGTGCAACAGTTTTTTTTAATCAAATTCTTTGGATCTACCATAACAAACTTACGATAGATAGTCCTTGACTGATCGATGACCATATATGTGAATGATGTCAACAGTTTTTCGTTGTGTGATCTCATCTACATTAAATTGTTTGGCTTACAATGTTTAACATGATTTACAATCATTGGTTTTTTTTTCAAACCTTACCTTGGCAGCAGTTTAATAACTACGTTAGATGGTTTCACTAATCAGATAATGAGATCATTGAAAAAAAAAATGCAAATTTTCTATATCTACATACATAATAGTCACACGATGTTTCCCATAGGGCTTAAAGACAACAGATTTCCACTTGTTACGAACCCCACATGAGTAACCGTCGTGCTTTATCATTCATGTCCATCAGTAACCTTATTATAGTATAGGTACTCTATTTTGTGTCTAATACTGAAGACATTCCATAGAAGCAAGTACAAGTAGGTTTAGTTATTATTATTTTCTTGCGTACACCTTTTTTTTCCTTTAGTTAATGGCTTCGTGCGATTAGCACATTTAGCCAGTGTCAAAGTAATTTTTCATACAAGTAAAACTTATATAAACAATATTTTCTTCCTGTTTGATGATGATGAATGATAATAGAAATGAGAAGTGAGAAATGTTAGAACCCCCAACCCCTCGAGTATATCAGGAGGAGGACTTTACTAAGTCCTCCGGGCGGACTTCTTAAGGGAATTTGAAAAGTGACGTTGCACTGTTTTGTTTCATTTGCCAACACTCATGCACACTCACGAACACTTAACGGTTATTAATCCACCATTATTTCACATTAATATACGACATAAAACAAATTTTAGAAAATTAAACGAAACCGCAGACATGACTCTTCACATTCCCGGCAAGAAGTCACCGTTACACACACCTTTACCTTTGCGTACACCTTTCTAGATGTGTTTACAAAAAGACAAAGCTTATATGTTTATTTTTTTTTTCATTCATCATCATTATCTTCATCATCATCATCAGCCTATAGTAAAAGTCTACTGCTAGATATATTCCTTTCGTTTCTAATAAAACCAACTAAACAAACATGACGCTACACACAATAAAGCTTCAGCATGTTCAGCATACATAAAAGATCCATGGCAGATAGGCAAACAATCAAGCAATTCTTTTACACCAACAATGGTCGCTATGCTCGTTCCCACTGTATCCGCCGACAATCTGCCGACAGTACACCTTTCTTTAAGTATTCCTCAAGTCAAATGCGGCAGATAATTAGTCAGTTTCAAAGTCGAAAAAGATATGACGTACCTTGACTGTTTCATTATTCTGCGTATAGTCTTTGTCTAGGGACAGTTATCATCATCAGCTCATTTTATGTCCCCACTGCTGGGGCACGAGCCTTCCCTTTGGGTGGATAGGGAGAACGGGCCATAAACCACCACGCGGGCCCAGTGCGGATTGGTGTTTGTTAACGACTGCTAATGCAGCCGGGACCAGCTGCTTTACGAAGCTTTGATTTCGAGGAGGTCGAGATGATAAGTTTTTGGTCACCCATCCGATGACTGGCCATTGCGAAAGTTGCTTAACCTCAGCACTCGCAGACCGGACGAGCTCCTCAAAAAGTGCAGTGGAAGAATAAAAATAGATGATAAACAAATACAGTTAAATATTCTTTTCCAGAAACGGGAATGCTTGGCCTTCATCTCAACTGATGGTAAATAATGATAAGATCGAAAGTGAAGCGCACTTCACCCGGAACCATCTTCACAAAACAACAATCAACTTCTCAAACAAAGAAATGCTGGATATCTTATCTTTAACTGTCGAACACAACAAAGCTTCTAAAATCGCTGTTACAGACATAGGTAGGCAAGACGGTCGTACCTAGCGTTAGCTCTGTGATTAATAGAAACAAAGCAGTTGTAAGAATAATAAAATTTATTGAAAACTCAGATGTCAGCGATAGTTTGTATATACTACTCTCGATTTTGGAAAAATACACAAAACCTGAATCGGCAGATGACCAACAAACAAATCCGCTATAACACAAATTCTCTGTCTGACCTTATTCGTCGACCAATCCCGTTTCAAAATTGAAGTTTGTTAAAGCAACAACAGTACGAACGAGCAGTGTACCAAATCTGCCATCATTTATCAAGCTTTACACTCTTTCTCTTGGGCGGGAACCGTTATATTTACAAAAGGGTGATCTCGAACTGACAAGTCTCATTAGATCGTGAACTAAGTTATCAGCTGATCACGTCTGCAGCTCACGAATGCTGCACACGACTCTAATATTTCAAGCTTAAATTACTGTTCTGTTTCTCTTAGAAATACACTTCAAAATGTAAATAATTAAATGTAGATAAAAATATATTTATATAAATATAAATAGAAATATGTACAATATAATATATTTATATACTTAAATGTAAATATAAATATAAATATGTAGAATCCCTACATTATGTAATATTTCAAATGATTTCAAGTTACAGGAATTTGTTTAAAACCTATATTTATCAATGTTGTCCATAAAATTTTATCTGTATTTCAATTTCAATTTATTTACATCCAGTGACCAGCCTGCTCGTTTGCCTCCTTTTAACATAAAAAAATAAATAAATAGACAAAATAAAATGTTACATAGTTGTTAATGTATTAAAATGATTGACACTATTTATTATATACCTACATCTAAGCAGCCTCTTTACGGTACGGCGGTCAGAAAAAGATAAACTGGGAAATATCTAGTAATATGTTGGTAACTGTGAGTACCGTAGGCTATAATTAAGCAAAGTCAAGAAATGTGTTGCTAAGTGAGCTTCGTAGACTAGCGCCCACTTGCCGGGACCCATATGACACAAGTTTAGCCTTCTAGACTAGATAAAATGCTGGTCTTAAACATAAACCGTGGATATGAGAGATCTCAAGTTATGTGAGACTCTTCTTCTCACTCCGTCCAGCTACAGAAAGCTCGACCGGGTAAGGGTGGAGAGACCAAGACCAAGTTATAAATAAACAAAGAATAAGTACGGAATAGATATTCCGAGTTTGGTCTCTTTTACTCTTATTTGAAATGAAGTTTACATGACAGGAACAAAACACGGTATAACTATTCGGACCTTATTCTTTATTTATTTGTAAGGCGCTTAATGTATTAAAAAAGTAGTAATAAGAACTAGCGGTTGCCGAAATCCGACCGTAATTACAAAATATACAATGTATATAAAATGTAATGTAACACAAATTGAACATGAATTTTATAATTCGGGCCTCCTTCTCCATATAAACTTTGACTATGCCAAATCGCACGCTCTTTTGCACAATGTGCTTTAAAAGGGGCACGAACTTTTCTCTTCACGTATTAATATATACATAGTTATAGATATAAATAGCATAACAATAGGTATTGTCAAGATTTTTGAACTAAACGATGACAGCAATTAATGTTCAATAATAGAGTTGTTGGTTATAAGGCCGGTCATAACTTGTTAATTGCCAAGATTTATCTTGAAAACGAACACAAAACGTCAGTGGTAGCATAGACAACAATGTTTAACAGCGTAACGGATCTCAAATTAAGTTGTTAAAAAAAAGTGGCCGTGAAATATTTAATCTGTCCAAACTATCATTCGGACGATCCGCTAAAAATGGACAGCAATTGTTAAGTCTAATAACATCACAAATTTTATTAAAGAAGACATTCTTATTTCGTCATAGATACTAGATATATCTAATATACATTTTTATTTGGGAATATTAACGAATCGCTTTTTATTGTTTTTCGGACTTGAATTAACTAGCTTTATCCATGGTCCATACTCGTAGTAAATAGTGTTACATTCATACGAGTATTAACATATAACTATGAACAATGACATAGGTATAGAAATCATGGATGGATGATAATGGATAAACAGAAGTCCTGACTGAATAACTGACATCGGCCAGCCCCAACTGCTGAACCTAGAACGCTGAAATTTTGTAGGCAGGTCCCTTTCATAAGGTATGCAGAAATATAAAAAAGCTGATATTCCCTCGGAATCAACGCAAGCAAGTGTTTACTGGAAGACTCGCAGAAGCTACTCTTTAATTAAGCAAGAATGTATGAAGTGCTGATAATAACACTAAAAATAATAACAGTAATATACTTCAGCAGTTTAATTCGACACGTCCCCTTCGAAATATGATAATAACTTTAAAGTCAGAAGCCGTGGCCCGCACAATGCAGCAACCATAGCGCGCACAGTTAACGCACGGCTGCGCACGCGCTGTCGTGCGCCGGCGCGGCGCACCTGTGACGCTTCCTGTCAGCCATTTTGCGCTTGAGGCTCGATATGGAATTTGTTTGTTTTTGTTTAGCACTTTCATGTGAACACTATATTACTATATTAGAAAACAATAACTATATAGTCTAATTAAAATTACCTGTTCATAAAATGGAGCTATAACAGTTTTCAATATTTTATTTACATATCACCTGATGTTAAGTGATGATAAAGTCAATGATGGAAGCGCACTTCACCCGGGAACCTCAACTATCTTATCTCTAGCCGGAACACAACAATGCTACATTGAAATTATGGCGACATATTTAGATAAGATGGTGGTAGCTGGCCAGGCGGACAAACAAGCCCTACCAACAACCAAACCGAGTACATGTACCCCCCGCTGGGAATCGAACCCTGGACCTCTTGGTTTAAACCGGTGGTATCACCTACCTTGGGATCAGAACAATGTATGTGAAGTTGTCTCATATTTATTTATTTATTTATTATTTATTATTATTATTAAAAAAAAAGAATCTACCGATATCAAAGAGCAAAGACATACATCGAGTCTGAGCTTTACATAAAGCAACCTGATGCGAGAATCAGGTGATTTCGACAGTCGGGCAGCGGAGCGGATCTCCGCCGTCTGGTGATTCACCATTATGTGCAGAACTTGAATCCTAGAAATAGCATCTCTACGGTACAGCAAATAAGATTGCGAAATGCGAGGGGAGGGTAAGATAAGAAAACGATTACTTTGTTTCATCGCTTTACATAAAACATGAAACATTTGCTATGTTTGCAACGAATAATTAAGTTGTAATTGTAACACTGCTATTGTATATTTTAGTTTAGAAATATAAAATATGAATCTGAATCGCACAGTTATGACAAGGTTGAATGTTTTGGCGATGTTTTGACATGAAAAAAGTTAAATATAAATTACTAGCTGACCCGGTGGACTTCGTACCGCTTTGACAGTTTCTATGGCAACAAAACAAACAAATCGTTATGTAATTTACGCGCGAAAGCGTATGAAACAAACAAACAAACTCATTTTATCATCATCATCATCATCAGCCCACTTCCGTCCACTGCAGGGCATAGGCCTCTTCCCTCGCACGCCACTCTTTACGGTCCTGCGTCATCCTCATCCATCCCCCTATTATTATTATTTTGTTAGTAATAAGTATTCCTATGTCTTTGATTATACTCTTGAGAATATGTGTACAAAATTTCATGATGATCGGCTGAATAGTTTACGTGTAAAAGCGTATCAAACAACAAACAAACAAACTCACTTTCGAGTTTATAATATTAGTTAGGATAATGAAAATGTCCTACTTAGCTTTGCTACTTTAAGTGTGTATGCGGTTGTATATTTAGGCCAAAAAACTTTTATTATTAAACTTATTTGCTTATATTTTTATGTGAGTTCAACCTTTTTTGAATAAAATCGGATTGAGTTTTCAAACATGTGTCAAAATAAAATTAAATTTAAATCAAAATCACAATATCTATAATATCAACTTCGAAGCAAATCACCGCCAAAATAACTTTCTATTCCTTTTATTTTCTTCAAGTCGCTGAGCCAGCGTAGTAAGTAGTAAGTAAGTAATCCCTTTTTAACCCCGTTAGGGGATGAATTTCAATAAAATACGAAACACGTCTTCCATCAATTCTGTTAAAAAACGTTTATGTAAAATTTTAAGTAGATTGAACCAAGGAATCACGTTGTCCCATACAAACTTAGCCCCCCTTTTTCACCCCCTTAGGGGTAGAATTTCGTAAAATTCTTTCTTATCAGATGCCTACGTCGTACAAAGAATACACCCTCCAAGTTTCAGGTCTCAACGACCAGCGGTTTAGGCTGTGCGTTGATCCGTCAGTCATTCAAGACAAAGCATTTTATATGTATAGATGTCATTATTTTTACCCGACTGCAAAGGAAGGGTAAAAAGGGGCCGCTTGTAGCGTTTGCAGTGTCAACGGAAGGGATTTACAACATTTATATCTCACATTTACAGCAATAAAGAAAAAATTAAATAATTTCGCATAAAGTTAAAATTTATTTAAGAAGAGTCCAGTCTAATTTTAATTACACTAGCTGTGAATACATTTATTAAGTTGCAAAAAATTCTAACATCGCTTCACTTCATTTCCAACGGTAACAAACAAAAAAAAACCGCTTGCCATGTTAATAAAGATCGTAAGACAGTGCTCGTAAGTGAGCCCGTAACGGAGGGCAGAAACACGATTAAGTAAGTTATAACAAGAGAGCGAAGTATTGAGGAGCACTTTGGATGAAATTGAGAAGACCCGTATCACAGAAAAACTAAACAAGTGAAAACTTAAAGAAGTTTGGAGCCAATTTTTTTTTAATTTTAGAACACTGCACTGCTCGAAACTACGTTAAGGAGTTTATTTAGGAACAATGCTCGAGAGAAATATATTAATATAATTCTACAAAAAATTACAAAATATTAGGTAAAAGATTTGTGTAAAGCTTCTACTTTAACAACTCAAAAATTGAGTGCAGTTTAGAAACTTCTTTATCAAGTCTTCAATCAATACTTCAAGTCCTTAATCAATACTTTAAGCTTTGTTCAATTTGAGTACAGACGCCTGCACTTCAACCTATCCAAAACTGTCAAATTTCTTCAATACATTCTCAACCATATCATTAAGTTATAAGTTCAAAGTCTATTAAGGAAATTTGACAGTTTGTGGTAGGTTGATGTGCAGGCGTGTGTACAATACCACAGACGCTCGACTTTACTCTGTAATATAGGCGTAGCGATGTTTCACATTTTAATTATCTACAGTTTTAAAAGTTCCAGGACAGTAGTCACCAGTTTAATCGGATGTTTATTTAACTGAGGTATTGTGAAACTACTTCGAAAGCAGCCATTCGTACGATTTTTGACATACTGAAAGTAGGCATTTGCATACTCTGTTTGCATTGTGGTAAGGCGTTTGCTAAAGTCAATCATAATTAACAAGCTTTATAAATGACTAGACACGACGACTCGCTCCATTTGAATTTAAGCAGAAGTGGAGTCCAGATGCCAAAACAGCTAGTGAAGCAGAACTGTGCCTTACAGGCCGTCCTCACATTGCCAACTACAAATGTATTATACTATATGACGACTGACGAACTGCATGGCGCAGAACCTAGCGTGTACACGTTACGATCATGGAAGTTAAGCAACTTTAGCGAAGTTTGGCCACCAGATGAAAGACCAAATTTTAAGTATCTTGGGTTCATCCGAGCTTCGGAAGCCAATAGTCTTAAAAACCCACCAACTCGCATTGGCGTGAACTTGGAGAGGCCTATATCCAGGAGTGGACTAGTGTGGGCTGATGACGACGATGATGATGATCATGATGATGATGATGGTGGCCCAAAAGTCGTACATAGCTCACTAGCATACTACAAGAGAGATCTATCGCCTGGTGAGGACTTGTTTAAACTTAAGACTTAAAAGTCGTACATAGCTCACTAGCATAATACAAGAGAGATCTATCGCCTGCTGTGGACTTGTTTAAACTTAAGACTTAAGATTTGATGATGAAAAATAAACTAGCCTTAGTACTGTGGGATAGTTTCATTCACCATTCGATTACATTAACGAAGCAAAGTGCGGTGACGCTGAAAATGCCGTCTAAGTAAGGGCATCAGCAAATTCTCTACAAAATATAAAACAATTACGAAGACGAGACTTTGTATTGGATAGCATTGTAGCGACTTCTGGTGGGAATCGAGGTGAGTGCCATACAAACTCTACCGAATAATGAAAAAAACTAGCTCTTAGCACTCCATTGTAGCCAGTTCCCATCCAGGAACAAACCAATTAGTACAGATTTGTTCTAACAACGATTACTAGAACAACATTTGCATAGCTGGCGTCGTCGGCAACGCATGCGCATATCTCATGGACAATTAAACAATCTCAATGATTCGATCTGATTGGTATGCGTACACGCCTCTCTTTCCTATTGCACTAATTAATTGAAGATCTTCACATAAAGTATGTTTACGATAGACGATGAAAAGGCGATACAGAAATGTGTTATTAACTTTCTTGGTAAGGCTTTTGCGGTCAGCCGTATGTCGTGCGATTGATTGAAAAGATTCACTTATTTAGTAGTATCTTTATTAAACAAAGGTTGAGCAATGCAGATTTTTGATTCCAATAGTTAATCACTTTCTAATTCTCTCAAGAAGTCCGCGTGAGGGCCCAGTAAATTCCGACATCTTGATTGAAATTAAGGGGTCTAGAATTCATCATACACTTTTATCTACTATTGTAAATATTCAAATTATATTCTACACTTTATTATACATTAGATAGAAACTAAATCACAAACCCGGAATGCGCATCGAAAAATACAAAACACTCTTTGCCCAAAATGGGAATTGAATCCAGGATCAACGGATGTCGGACCGAGCGCTTCCCACTCAGTCACCGGCATGTCCTTACAATACTCAAATTAATCGTCCACAATCCCATCAGTTGTGTTGCCAATAGCCAAAATAAATAATAACTAAACAATCGATACAAAAAAACCACGAAAACAAATCAAATGATAGATCAAACAGTAATGAAATTACAGTTAAAATTGAGTTGGTCGATATGAAGTCGTCTGGCCGTGCAGCAAAGCGAACTATTGCACAACGATCGAAAGCACCAGATAAAGTAACAATAATAGATCATGGACATGCTTTCTAAAGTTCAACCCCAGAAATAAACGGTAATAACGTCGCTAAAGTTCATCCGACGGTGGATCCGTCCGCAATATTTATCGGCGGCAGTTAGTACTTTAGTCTCAACAGACAATGCAATTGGAACGCAAATAAATTTTCTCTCCGCCGCCTGTGATGTAGTGGTTAGACCACCGGTCTCAGTCCTAGAGGTCCCAAATTCAATGTCCATACATCTATACATTAAAATTTAAAGAGTTTCCTTTCGTTACGGGCCGTGTGTGGTCCGAGGTGGGCTTAAAGATGAAGTGATGTATTTACGAGATAAAATTTTACTTGAAAAATCAACCAGCTGCAGAAAGCTCGAGTGGGACTCGACTCCCTTGTCGATTTCCCGAATCTTGTAACTATTATAATATTATATTATTTTTGAATTTAAAAATAAATGATGTATTTTGAGTTTTATCAGTTAATCATTCATTATAAATAATGAAATAATTAAAAACAGTAAGTTTAACTAACGTCGAAATGTAGTAACTACTTTAAAAACACAAAAAAACACAAAAGAGTTAAACATTAAAGAGTTGCATAAACGAAAATGGATTGGAATAAGTTTTTGCTTTTAAATATATTTATTCCCATAAAAACAATGTAGTTCATTTACAATGAGATTAAAATAAAAAACTTTATTTCATAACTCAACTAAACTTTAAAAAAAACAAAAAAAAAATTGCAAATTAAATCTAAGTACCTATAAATAAAAGATGTCCTCCAACTGTGGGCAAAAAATAGCAACCAAACTAGAATATAAACATAATTGCTAAAATACCAAGTTTAATCGTTTCCTCACATTTATATCTTAATTAACTTTGAAAATCTAATACCTGGGCGCAATTATTTCGGACCTTGCAATTCTGCATATTGTGCAGTAGTTCGAAATTTTTATTCGCGAAATATTATTGTAACTTGAAAATTGTTTATTTAGTGGTAGAAAGAAGGTCGACTGGGAGTCATAACTCGTTATAACAACTATAAACGTCGTAGGTGTATTATCTATACATATAATAAAGCTAAAGAGAGGCGAAAGTCTGTACATGGAAGATATTCGAAAAAAAGCTGGCTGGGGATACTTAAGAATCGATAACAGTTAAACAGATAAACAGTTTTTTTAATTTTTTGTCTGTTTGTCTGTTTATTTGACCGCGCATCACGTGAAAATGGCTGAACGGATTTGGATGAAACTTTGCAAATAAGAGGAGAGATTCTTTAAAATATTCTTAATGCAAGCGGTTTTGTTTGAAAGACTTGGGAATTCATCTCGCCACTTTATACCTTCAAGTTATAACCAAATACTGGGCCGAGCGCTACCTTTCGGCCAATGAGGCGCGTATATATGTATAATACAATAGTATACTTAAATAAACGTCAAGGTATTATAATGTGTGCATATGTTTTAACATAATCATTACTGATATACATCTAAAGATAGATTTAAGTTTAACATGTAAATGTGACATAACGTGGTTACTGATAAAATCGCGGATGACGTCACGAAGGCTGCGCATGCGCCAGTCATACACTCGTGCGCAGTTCGTTAACAACATTTGCATGGCAGCATAGTGTGGATTTGTCGACGGTCGACACGCATTCTAATTCAACTATAGATTTAATGATAACCAATCAATTGCACACAAGTATACGAGTATAGTAACTGTATGATTCAGTTAGAAATTTTATAATCATAAAATATATATATATTTATTATTTTTTTTGTGAATTTCGGTGACTACGCGATCATTAGTTTTTAATAAGCGCTATGGACACATTAATAATAGGTCTGTAAACCCATCCGGGAAGCTTATACGTTGGTGTCAGATATGGGTTCACATCTATTGATGTCTAACGGAGTAATTGGGATTGAAGCACGATTTCTCGCATTCAGCTTGAGCATCTACCCCCGTTTGGCTACCGACGATGCTTCAAATTCTGGGTACCTAGTACAGCCACGAGCATTAACATGTAAACAATGTTACTCTTAATGTATTGGAATGAGAGTCAAAACTAGGAAATATTTTACACTTTGTTAATGCTTGTAACTGTACCACTAGGCATATTTAAAGCCTAAAAAGGATGATTTTAAAGGGTTTGTCCATGGTCACAGGGAGGTGTGTGTAGAACTGTATAAATTGTTACATTTCAAAGTGTGCGTTATATGTTCGAGTAAAATTTTAGTAAACACTGAAAGGTGGTCTCAGAGGTGAAAACTTCTAAGATTGATGAAGCAATGTTGACTAAAAAACATAAGCATCAAGCACTGAAAAATTTCGACGGGTGAAAGCCAGACCTCGGTAGCCAAGTGGTTAAGGCAGCCGCCCGGAATGCGGAAGGTGCGTGGTTCGATTCCCGCCTGAGGTTGTCGTCTTTTTTCAGTGTTTAAATTTTACTTAAGTATATTTAAGCGTTAATAAAACGCTAAAATATATAAAAAACACTTATCTATAACGCAGCTTCATCTTAACCGAATGTTCAAATATTTGTAAAAATATTTCTTTCGGATCTCAGAGGTGAAAACTTCTAAGATTGATGAAGCAATGTTGACTAAAAAACATAAGCATCAAGCACTGAAAAATTTCGACGGGTGAAAGCCAGACCTCGGTAGCCAAGTGGTTAAGGCAGCCGCCCGGAATGCGGAAGGTGCGTGGTTCGATTCCCGCCTGAGGTTGTCGTCTTTTTTCAGTGTTTAAATTTTACTTAAACACTGAAATACAGGTTTCGAGTAAATAGAGATACCGAGAGATAACAAAATCTGTTTAAATAAATCTTTACAAATAGCAGTTACAAGAATACAATTTCAATCAGTTGGTTTTCACTACATGTGAGGATAAAAGCACAGAATAAGAAAGTATTTCCTTATACTGATAAAAGTCAAGTGAGCTGTCATGGTTAATTAATTTAAATTGTTTTTATTATTTACTCTGACTAATAGGCCTAATATGGCTTGTGTTGTAAAAAGGACGACGTAGGCTTTCCCTCCTAGTCGGTACATCTCTAGAGATTATATACAAAACTAGTATTTGCTCATAATAATGTTTATATTACTGTTCTTTTAAATATAATAAAATATTATGTACAGCGCGACGACGCTGCGCACATTCACACAGAACTGCCCCCCGACCGCCTAACCGATCGCTTTGGCTACGTGTATAGTTTATGACGTCATCTTGTCATTTCGTACCGCCTATGAAAGCAATATCGAAAGCTATAGGCTATGGCTTTCGATACTGACTTTCGTCATAAACTATACACGTAGCCAAAGCAATCGGGTAGGCGGTCGGGCCCCTGGAGTCCAAGATCAGCGCTGTATTGTTTTGTTCACAGCAACAAATGCTGAGCGTGGTCCTTTTAGGACACATTTTTCAATCAATATTTTTTGTTTTGTTCTATATATAAGTTTATACTGTGTGTTCTAATAAATATATTTCATTTAATTTCAATACGATATTGCTTTAGTTAATTTACGCTGCATATTTTTTATTTTCATCAAACGCAGCCCGCCGCGCGTCATGATGACAGATAAACCATTTTAAGCTCTATGCAATAGCTTTAATTTCTAGACAACAATCCCCTCAAATATAAAGTTCATCAATCAAAGAACACACGACACCAATCCCATAACTTCTAGTCCCAAACAATTGTTATAACTAGCACATGGTACGTTCACACTAAACTCTCTCCGGCTGTGGAGATAAATCGTCTAATGCCATATATGTCGTCGTTGTCCTTTCGCCACATGACGATCAGAGACTGGTATCACCATATATTTGTATGTACATGTCGCTTGAGCAATCAGAACATTTTAGTGTCAGTGACATGTCGCAACTCGCAACATCACACGATCTATCTTCGATTTAAGTGTTCTTAAGACTAAACGACCTATCATTAAATTGAAAGATCATTAAGCAAAGCAATAGGTACTTTGGATCAAGGATCCTTAAAAGAATGTCTTTTCATTAAGTAAGCCATAAAACAATTCGGTTAATTTATACAAGTTTGCTGATGCGTGGTATGTATGTCGAAATATTTAAAACAATCATATTGTGTTTAGTGAGTAACATAGCGTCATTCACACACATTAAAACTCTTCGAAATAAAGAGAATTTAACATACTCAATATAAAAGTATTCCATGAAAAAGATGTAGACAATAAAAACTTATGAAGAACATTAACTAAATGAATGTAGCAATTATTCCAGCAGATCATAATACGTAACTTAATCACTTCATCATTCTTTCGGAGCTGTAATTTAGACTGACACGTCGTTAGTACCAATTTCACTAGTTGGATATAATACCTCTAAATATTCACGTATTAATGTAACGGGTTATAAATCAGTTTCAACGATACGATTTATTTATAACCTAACATCATTAGGAGTTATATAAAAAAGCACGTTCGGGTTAGCGCGTTAAAAAGGGTACCTTTACTTTTCTAGGAAGCGTCCCCTCCATCTCAACATGTCTGTAGTGTTCCGCTGATCGGTGGACCTCGCGTCCTCCCCTCGCCAAATCCTCAGACGACGTCTTCTCTTCACCTCTCGTCAGGGTCGTCACTTTCCTCACAATCCTGGTGGTGATCCGTCGCTGGCCGCTGTCGTCTTTCTTCGAGATCTTCGTCGACTCTAAGGAAGAGCCGAGGACCTCGGTCGACATCCGCTTGTTCGTGTGAATCGCCTGTAGCTCCGATATGCCCCTCCCGCCGGCCGAAGTCGGCACAGCCAAAGCGCTCTCGCCATCGTATTCAAAGTGGGTCTGGTTGCCATCGTGCACTATGCGGCCGTTGTAGCTCTCCTCTCTGTAAGATCCCGACCGATGGCTCACATTCCTCTCCAGCCCTGGATAGTTGCCATCATATACCGTCTCGTGTTTCGTCAGACCCTCACGCAAGCTCCTTGGCACAGAAGCTAGGTTCAAACTGGTCGTGATCGGGGATCCCACGGGCGATTGCGAAGACTTCTTCAAACTTGACTTCCTTGGCTTCGATTCTTCGCCCTCGAGAGTTCCTTGGACGAAGAGGCGCTTGCTGCCGCCCTCTTTAACGAATCTGTACATTGACATGGCCGATTCGTCTCTCACGCCGTCAAACGCATAATATTGTTCTCGTGGTAATATTGTTCACGCACTATAACATTAGCGGGATGAGGTATTTCGTATTACGAATTCGATACACGTCGCAAGTGGGTATACCGTTAGCCAGTGACAGAACTAGGAAATCAACTCGCTAGAAAGTGTCGAATCCAAAACTGAACAATAGTGGACAATGAGTGGGAAATTATCTCAACGAGCTAAGAATTTTTTGGAAAGTGAATTTATATTTAGTTGAAATTAAAAGTGGTCGGTCGGCATGCTAAATATATGACGGATTAGGTGGGTTTCTTGGTGCCTTACATGGAGTGTATGGGCGTCGAATATGGTAAGACCCTTCCGGCAGGCGTCGAAGCGACAATATGTGAGGAAAATTGCTAAAGATATCCTTGAAAGACAGGCTGATAGACGCAATATCATTCTACACCTAGATAAAACGATAATAGTGTTACCCCGTGCATTTAAACAAATGAATGAAGAGAAAATTGAATAAGTAAACAAAAGGCAGTTGGCCTTGACCGAAATACCTGATCAAACAACATATTATAGTAAGGTTTACATAATTGAAGATCAAGTTTATGCGCGGGCGACGGCAATGCAGTACGTCGCTAATGGTTATTATCTATCAAATACTAGTAGCGATAACAATCCTTTACCTCAAAGGGAATCTTTATAATAGACACATAACAGCCTTAAACTGGTTGTAAGAAATAATGGTGGTTCATTCACGATGATGTTTCGAACGTAACAGTGAAGTATGAATAAGGTGTTAATTCGCTTCTTACGCCTGAGGCTTGTTTGACCTAATAAAACGAACACAGATTGTGTAATGCATCGGTCGGATGGATAGTTTTTACGTATTACATGACGAGTCCTCTAGCCATATGCTTACTGGAGGAAGTTAAAACGAGAGTCTTAAATCACATGAGTAAATGTTTCTTAGGTGTTAATAACTATAGAGTATGGACCAATAACAACGCAACATTTCAAAAAGCGCAGGTACCACATAACTCTAGAAATCTATGTTGGGGGACTTAAGGTTATAAAGGCATTTGAATTTTCACGGCTAATGGCATCAAGTTCAAAACTTTTAATATTAGTCTTATACATAGTATATTGGAGGTTGCAGCTTGTATTTAAAGATCTGGGAAATCATATAGATGCTTTTTAAAATTTTAGACAACTTGGACTAGTATTTTTGTGGGCCATCTTAATCCATCACTACATTTTCATCGTCTCACTTAATTCCTCTCCTCTTTATTTTGTTGCTCTTTAAGTAACAGGTTAATTTATCAATAACAATTCACTCAAATCGTTTCTTTTTCTTATATTAATATAGTATTTTTTTCTTGCCAACAAACCTAACTCAATTAGGAAATCGGCGTTTCATATTATTTTAATTCATGTAGTGTAGATCATTAAGAATTTAAGTACCCAGCATGTGGGTGGTGGTACCACCATTTTTTGCGGGGGAAGCTGTGGTAACTAGTCAATGGTGACGCCCACTGCTGGGCCTTGCGACTCCATATATGTAAGGTCGGATCAGTTTTAATAGACGCCTTGAATAATTGGAATTCCTGTATGAATATGTCACTTGTATCGGTACGGTAAAGATTATTCTAGCTGTGGTGTTTCCATCGTGTCCAAGTGAGGACATAAACGAGCTGATGATGTTGGATCGGTAAAAACTGATTAGAATAGATATATTCGGCACACATATTACATTAAAACATATTAGTTTTTTTTAAACTATTATTTTAAGATATTGATACTTACAATAAAAAGTGCACGATTAATTAATTTCACAAATTGTACTATAATATTTGTATGAAAGGGCACTGATACATTTTGGTTTGTATTGCAAATATATGTATAGCTAATGGCGAACTTAATTCCGTAAAGCATTCTATACAATACCAATAAGTGCGCCAAGAGAAAAAAGCGCAAAAGACTATACTACGTAAGCATAGTCATATGTCGACATTGAGTATGTTGTCACTTTTTTATTGACATAATTATGTATGTTGATGACAGTTATCAATGTTTGAATGATGTGTTTAGTGTGTAGAGCTCCTTGAAATAAGCAAATTGAGCTATGACCTTCGTTCTAGTCAACTCAAAGTTAAAATAAAACGCTATTCTCTAATTTAATACTATTAATTAATAGCTATACTAAGATACAGATTTACCTTACCTAGCGAATATTCAAATTTTTATTGTATGAACATTCCCAGGTCGGGTGTGTTTCGGATTTATTCGATGCAAAGCCCGGGTTTGTTGGTGACCACAAACCCGCATTTCTGCCGCACAATTTATGAACGCAGTAAATACTTACTTACTGTGTTTGTGATTGTGATATTTAAGGTGCTGACATTACGATCTGTTTTCTCGAAACTGTTCACATGTTATTTACTGCGTTTATAAATTGCGCGGCAGATTTGGCAAGCGTTGTGATTAAACCATTACCTATCAATTGTAACGATGACTTGATTTCAATGATGGAGGCCTTTGCCCAGCAGTGGGACAGTCGTGGGCATATACACCTTTACTCAAGTGTCTCATTTGAGGACTAATGACCAAGCTTTAAGATATTGTACAACCAAATGAACTAACAAAGTTTTATGACTAATTAGCGAAGTGCCTGACGTCTACAACTCGTCACTAAAGGATGTCAGCAAACTACTGCCAGTGTAATTTTAATAAGTAGGTAATTTTAATTTTTATTTTATTCATGTAATCTACTTAATTCAATTTATTTTATTATTTATATATTTTCGTTTTATTATAATTATTGTTATCATTGAGTAGGTATTGTTATTCTTTTATAGATTATTTGTAGGTAATTTCAATGTAAACGATAATTTCATTTGTTATGTAGCTTTGTGCTTTTTTAAATGTGTTAGTACACAATTTTTTGGAGCTGCCACATATCGTGTTTGTTTTTGTCGTTTGCTTTGTGTGCTGTGTGTTGTTGTACCTCTCTGTGTGTACCAAGAAATAACATAAAAAATAAAATAAAGACCAAGTCCAAAATTATTTACATAAACCTTTGTATCGTAAATCGTATAGTTATTTGTCGGCAACGCATTTTGTGAATCCAGCAGATCAAGAGTCATTTTTATATACTAATAGCTACTAAGCTAAATTGAAGCATGAAGCTAAGGAGAAATTTAATATTAAAAAAATCGCTTGTACAATTAATGAATATGAAATGAATGAATGAAATGAAATAATGAAACGCATGAACAAACTTATGAATTAAAAAGTAGGAAGTGTAAAAGTTTAAATAAATAACCCAGTCTTTGAATTCTGTAAACATTTATCAAAGTTAAAAAGTACATAATGTGTAATCATGAGCTATTATTTGCATTAGCCATTAGTCATTAAAGTACGCAAAAAGAGGTGTTTATGTAAACTTCTGTAGCCTTTGCTCAAGTATTTAAATCTAAACAGGCTCGTACTAAGCTTTATGCATTTGCGTCACCCAAAACAATGCAGTATGTAAAACGTTGTAACTAATGATCCTTTTAAGTAAGCCAATGCGTTTGCGGATCGCCTAGAAAAACTGTTTGCTCAACCATTAAAAGGTAAACTTGTCGGCATACCGCTATCATTAAGCCATATAAGATAAAATGTGACTACGCCTCCGTCGGCGTTGACAGATTGATTCCGAAACCTAGTGATCCATTAAAAAAAAAACAAAAAAGAAACAGAATCTATGACAATTTCCCACTTCAACAATAGTGTCGTTCTGAAACCGTTACTGTCACTGGCTGATAACGAGTATCGGATCCGTAATAGAGCACACGCCACTGAACGAAGAAAAAAAAACAAAAACAAAACACTGACCACAAAGTTCCGATTTTAAAACACAGGTTAATTATTTGTATTAGTCGAGATTATCGGTTAGTCGATTCGTGTTCGGAGTTTGCAATCGGTAGGTGCGTCGGCGCGCGCGGCACGGTCGCTTGCTAACAGGTGACTGGCGCTTGCGCAGCTGTCAACGGTAAGTTACCCGTGACGGGTGGTCCCTAATAAAAAGTTTTGAGTACGTGGGATAATTCGCGATAAATAATTTCACATAATCCATCGCCTTCGGCAAGTTTATGTTTTAGGTGATGTTGTGTAAAAAATAACGAGATTTATAGCCTTATCTATTGTTCCGAGCTCCGAGCATTAGGTGAAAATTACTGATGAAATGTTTTTTTTTTTAAAGAACTTATGGGTAGGATACCAAAATAGGATTCTTGTCATATTTCATAAAATAGAATTAAATTGAAATGGTAATTAAGATCAATACAATAACTGTTGACAGCATTTGGCCTGGGTAATAGCTTGGAAAACAAAGTACTTATTTGAGAACGTAGACACAATCGAATAGCCCAGTATTGGGGAATTTTCTGGAGAGTTAAAGATTGTCAAATTTGATTTATTTACTTAAGAGGAAATCTCAAAACAGCTACTTAAAAGATTCCATTACTAGGTACTTAGTTACATATCGTTACAGTGCAAACTAGGTAGGCATATCAAATTTAAAAAATGTGTATGATATATTACTTTTTTTGTTGTGTTGGTAACACAAGCAAGGCATATTGAGAACCTATATTAAATAAGAACGTGCCAACACAATAATAACATCTTGCAATGATTAATTAATACAGCGAGAAATAGAACTATGCCTCCTACACTAATCTTAACAACACCTGTTGTTGATCCACTTATTTTCCTGTATGCAAATCAAATGCATAAATATTTTCAGGACACGGTATTTCAATACATAACAAATATTCTTTATTACAAAAGTCTTCCGCTGATCTGTTTATTCACAAACCTTTTTTTATCAAAAACATTAGTTATAAGAACAGTCTCAAAATACAAGTAACGATATCTACCGAGCGCGGCCGCAAAGCGTTGCCAAGCAACTCCAATACGAACCGCTTGCTTCAGACAAGTCAGCGCCATCTAGCGCCGCAGAGCGTAAGCGTAAAGCAGAAAGCTGTTTACGTTTTGGCGCGCTTATAGGCGCTCGCCGCTCTGACGACTTACCATGATGGTCTGCCAGAGGGTTGCATGGACAAATAAAGTGTGTGAGTGACGTACAGACGTCTGCATATCAACCTATCCAAAACTGTCAAATTTCTTCAATACTTTTTTAAACCATATGCCATAGACGTAAAATTCAAAGTCTATTGAGGAAATTTGACAGTTTGTGGTAGTCTGATGTGCAGATGAGGCTATATACCTTTACAAATACAAATTAAAAAAGTTACTACATAGTTACATTATTGCAATGTTAATAACAAATTCATGTTTAACAAAAACTAGTAGGTAATAGTAATATAAAAATTATTACAAAAAGAAACGCAGATTTAGTTGAATCTGGTTTATTCTGTTTTCTTCTCTTTCTATTGAAAATTAAAACAATAGGTACCTATTTATCGTCGCCTCATCAACGCTTCATCGATGGCCGAGTGGCAAAGCGTTCGGCTCGATACCCGAAGGTCCCTGGTTCCATTCCCAGGTCTAGCAAAGTGTGTTTCGGATTTATTCGGTGCATAATCTGGGTTTGTGATGACCAACCCGCATTCGCAGTTTTAAAGTTAACGGCAGCACCCAGCCATATAGTGTAAAAGATGATGAATGACCAAGAGAATTAACAACCGCGCCCCCCGACCTTCGGAGGGCGTACGTTCCGATTGCCTTAGAGGCCCTTATTAAGGCCAAAGGCGAACCCCAGGGGTTGTTTACTGGGTCGGTCTTACTCCCTTTTAAAAAGGGACAAGGCCAGCCCCAGATCTTCCGGAAGGTTGAATCTGTAAGCAGATTTTTCCCCTGGGCCACCAAAAAAAAAAGAATTAGGAATGAAAGTACGAGAAGAATAAATGATACTGGAATGAAAGAGAAAATTAGAATATAATGCCTCCCATCCTGTGGGAGAAGATTGCTAGCAAATAAAAAAACCCGCATTTTGCAAGTGTGGTGACTAAGCCATTACCCATTCACTGTAGGGATGACCAGCAGTGGGACAGTTATAGGCTATTAAACTTATTTACTTTACTTTTACTTTTAATAATGAAGTGTATTTGCAGGGCTCATTTGAGGACATTGTAGGAAACTAGCCTTTAGATTTTGTACACTCAAATGAATCAATAAAGATTTATGATGACTAAGTCATAATCAAAAATTGAACTTGAATCTTTAGAGAGAGATTAAAACGAGAATTACCGAATGGGAAGCGTGCCAACTGGGAAGTAGGTTCACCACTCTCACCCGCAGTGAGGACCTTGTCGACCCGCAAGTTGATTTTCCACACCCTGTTAGTATTTGTACAAAGAATGTTTAGAAACGAGTGTAGGCTGGACGAAAGCAAAAACTACGTCTGTCGCAAGGAGCGAGGGCGGCGTGGGAGTGCCATCTGTTCCACAGCCTTGCGACCTACGTGCAGGCCCTATAGGTCACCTGTACTTGTGACGTCACGACACCAATCACCTTGGCATAGGAGAAACGTCGGACTGTCCTGTCCTGATCCATCATAATAGAAACAAAGCTCAGGATATCATTTGGAAGGTTGAATGCGTGGCGTTCGTAAGTTCTTTGCAACAATCGCGAAAGTAAAGCTACAGTAGTAAGATTTGTGACCGAAATCTTGTACTGTGTTTGTACTGTTTCTTATGGAAGTGGATGACAAATATCCGTAATTTAATTACCTATTACTTATACCACTGTTTACAACCCACTGATGCGTGTTCTCATTCAAAGCCAACACCCTAAAAAGGTCCTTCAACTGTACTTTATTAATAAAATACTTGAATATTAAATTAATACATCAAGCAGCTGTCATGTGTGCATAACCGTGAACACTGCGAATAAACATATTGATCAATAATAAAAAACAACCACCCAGTTGACAGCTTGTCGAAAGGAAATCAAAACACACAGGCAAAAAAACTGACGATCACCGATTCCCAAGACAAAGAAATCGAGATTAAGATCAAGTTAAATCGATGACAAGTGTGTAAAAAAAATAAAAAGATGATGCAAAATAAAAAGGCTCATTTCCACTTTAGCATTTGGCATTTGGTCATCATACCACAGAAGTCGTCTCGATTCGTCACATTTGTTAAAAGTAAAAATAATACGAGTCGCAATTATTCACAATTCTAGTTTTTATATATTTATTTATAAGTGAATTAATACATTACAGTAGAGAAATAACCAAATAATACTATGATACATGATTAGTAGGGTCAACTAGAATTCCTCGTTGCAACAAATAGTACTACGTTTGATGAGTAATACAAAAGATTATGACTACCTATAAATAACTTATAATTTGTATGACCAAATGGAATCACTCAAACCCTCTCATTCAAAGGGCAGCGGGCTATAGCTCCGATCAACCTAGAATCACACATTTCCGTAGACCGAAACACGCGTTATCGGACCCGCGGAATCAGTTGTCGCGGGACCTGGACCGCCTAACAGCAGCACAGGATCCACAGACTAGTTAAGTCAGCGGGCATAGGCAGCTTCACTGCAGAATAAAGTGCGTCCCACTAGTGGGCGCGCCGCGTTTTTCCTTTTTAACGGCGACTCTTTCTGAGTAACCGCGCCTCTCGACCTTCGGGGGCGTGCGTTCGGGCAGCCTTAAGGCTAAAGGCGAACCCCAGAGTTTTTTTTCCGGGTCTGTCTTAATCCTTTTTTAGAAAAAGGACAAGTCAATCCCCGGATCTCCGGAATCTGCGTGCAGATTTTTCCCTGGGCAACCAAAAAAAAAATGACCAAATGCGAATGGTACCTAGCATTTTTATTATAATACACCAAGTGCAAAGCTCGGCTCGGTAAGTATTCGAGGGTCCTGGTCCTTCCTAAATTCCTAGGTCAGGCAAAATGTGCTACTGGATAACTGACATAAATAATTATAGCGATGATTTGATTTCAGAGGCCTTTGCCTACCCGTAGAACAGTGAACAGTGTATAGGACAGTACATGTGACCACCCCCCGCCCGATCCTCTAAATGACAGCACACATTTACAGAATACACTAAACATGCACACCAGTTTAGGCCCAAGACACCGTACTCGTAGAACAAGGGTACGAAGAACCGGTTCACACTCGCTCTACACCAGGTACAGACATGTACCTGGGCGGTTCTCTCCTCCTCCACGGCCCGGTCAACCCGAGCCGAGGTCCGTGCCTTTAGAGGCGCCCTCGGGTTGCTCCGCTCCCCGATCCGATCCGAACCCTTCGGAGAATCTAGTAGGGCACGGGGACGCGCACTAGTGCGCGATGCCGTTCCCTCTAGATAACCTCCGAAGGTGATTCGTTTCACACGGCTTGAGGGACCCTTTACGTTCCTCGCCGCCCCCAAAAAAGCCCGGTCAAGCTGAAAATGCCGTAGCGGCAATCAGCAATTTCTCTCAAAAAAAAATACATGTGACCAGTATTATTACTTTTAGTTCGTATTTTTTTACCAAATGCTACTAAGACAACACAGGAACAAGCCAATAAAAAAACTGCATAAAATACCAACGTGCTGAATGGAACGAGTAATACGAACCTAACCTTTTTATATACTTCACAGAATCCAATAGGTAGATGCTATTAAGTAACGATTCCGATAACTATTCCAACCTTGGGATAAGCCATAGAGCTAAGCCAACGAAGAGAAATAGACAAGCATCATCAAATATTGTATCAGCTGAAATGTATTCAAACCTTTATAACATAATTTATTATGTTAATTAAAACGTAACTTGTCATTTTGTAGCATGTTGTGGACAATATTAAAATGTATGGATAACTGTCTAAGCCTACCATAATTTAAGATTTATAATGTCATGGCATTGGCTTGAAAGTAATAAAATAAAAATTAAACATGAAACAAACATATAAGTAATTGTGGTCCTTCAAAATGACATAGGAAGAGTCTCGATATATCATTATTTTGTGGCTCATCTGAGAATATTACGACGGTATTGCGGTATTTTTTCATATTTCATGATTGTTTCTTAATATTCTGATTACTATTCAGGCTTAAGTCTAAACTAAACATTCGGATATTACAATTTATGGTTTTGTTGTAAATATAATCTGTCTATCCTTGCTTAGGTCTATGGTTCCAACATGGTTGTTCTTATAATGCCATCTTCGGATCGACCTACTTATAGGTAAAAAGGCCATTATATATTATATAATAGTCTTGTTAACCCACCCTGGAAACATTAAGCATGGAACGTATTAACGTTAGTGTCAGGTATTATTATATATTTATTTTACTTTAACAATAATAAATTACGAATACACCAATAACAATAATTTAAAAACATGATAATAAAAAATTATAATAAGGAATAGTATTATATTATACGGAAATAGTTTAAAGGAGAGGGTATCCAACTACAATTTGAACATATCTGGTCAGCTACCTACGCTTTTTGAATTCAATTAAAGTGTTAAAAATTTTAAAAAAAATTAAACAAATGTATCTAGTTCATTCAGGCTATGCGGCTTGCTGGGTACTCAGCCTGCCTGATAGGAATGATCTCAGGGCATTATTTGTATTTGTAGTTTTTTCAGATTAGCTGTAATTTACGTAAATTCGTCAATTTTAGTAAATTTGTTATTTTATTTAAATGTTATTAAGTTATGTAAATAAAACTTCTAACTCAGTATTACAAAGTGGTGCCATCTAGTATCAGTTCCGGCAGTCGCCGGGCGTTGACCCCCGACCTGCGTAACTGTGCCCGCACAGCCTCCGAGGTCGGATTAGTCAGGCCATTAGAATAGGAACCGTAGCACAAGAAGTTACGTATCTATTTCGTTTGAAGTGTCGTCTAAAGAATTTTCCCACAACATTGCTGGTAGACATCCAATCAAAATTTAAGGAAATATATAGTTTGTAGGGCCTTCCTCGATGACCGAGCAAAGCGCTCAGTCCCGGGTTCAACTCCCAGGTCGGGCAGTGTGTTTCGGATTTTCCGATGCATAGCCCGAGTTTGTGATCACCAACCCGCATTTGGCAAGCGTGGTGATAGCGAACACCCATCAACTGTAGCGATGACTTGATTTAAATGTCAAAGGCTTTTAGGGGTTTCGGGGATCCAGCATAACGAAAGTTTGCTCGGCTTGCACGATTGCAACCCGAAAGTACAGTGCTTCTATTCTCTTAATGTCTCTCGGCAAACTTCGTGTTTCAGCTGTCGTCGGATTGCTATCATTTATAGGGTATAGTTGCTACAACTCTTTTACTTTTAAGATTATTATAGAATGGGGTGAAATACTATTTTGACACGTACTTAATTTACGATTTAGTTTCACAGCTCAAAACAAACAACAAAACAGTACAGACGCCTGCACATCAAACTATCCAAAACTGTCAAATTTCTTTCAAGTCAAACCTCAGTTCTAAAGTTCAAAGTCTATTGAGGAAATTTGACATTTGTGGTAGGTTGATGTGTAGGCGTGTGAACGTTATTCTAAATTAAAATAATTCAACATGATAACTCTAATAATTGTTGGACATGGATAATACTAATCGCTTTCATTCGGAATTGTACTGTACGCAGTAATACACGCAACTGCACAATGCCCATCAAGACTACCATACTTTAAAATTTCCTCAATAGACTTAGTAAGTATATGGTTCAACATTTATTCGTCAGTTTTGGAAAAATGGATGTGCAGCCAGCTGTGCAACTATCCGCCGCGTCACATAACGTTAATTTATTTAGAAATACTTGAAGAAACTATGGGAAAATTAGGAAAAACAAATTGTACTGTAAAGCAAAAATTCGTATGAATATTCATAGAGAAAAGTGTCAACACAAGAAAAAATATAAGAAGGTCCAGAGACAAGCCACAAAATAAAAGGACCCAGAAGGTAAGCTAAATATGCGTTCGAGCAACTCACACATAACCCATGCACGGACACTGATCTCGGGACAGCTCGGCAGGCTTATTTTATTACCTGAAAAAGCAACCAGTTGTTCATTGTACAATTGCAACGCGACTGCTCTAGTTGCTGTTGATAAATTGGTATTACGGACACATATCGCTCAATGATCGCTCGCTTAGTGCATTTGCGATTAAAATGTATGTTATAGATTATATACAATGAGCGATTTGTGTTTGTAATACCAATTTATCAACTGCAACTGGAGCAGTCGCGTTGCAATTGTACAATTATCAACTGGTTGCTTTTTTTGGTAATAACCCTGCCCAACACTCCAAGCGCGATTGTTGCGAGATTCCATGTCCGCGAGAGGTTGTCTCTAGAGCGCGTTTGTGTAAAGCTTGCGTTCTGCAGTCTCCTTATTTTGTGGGCAATCTACGACGAAGGCAGAGCACACAAGTGTTAGACGACTGTTTGTTTGCACGGTGATACGCTGATGTGACGAAACCCTATGCTCATATACTTCGCTATCCGTACGATTACGAGATGCTATGATAAAAATAGTAGAAACGTAGTTAGAGAATATTCCATTTAGTAATATATTATATTTATTTGGTAGTCAACGAAAACATATACCACCACACAAACAATAAGTTAGGTATAGGGTGAATGCCAGACTTAATCTCAGCACAGTTTTCAATTATAGACAGCCACGGCATGCGATGTAGACTAATAGTAATAAAGATAACTAAAAATTAAATTAACTTAACTAACATTAGTTTTAATTAATGTTTATCCTGACGTTTCGAACCCTTTCCAGGGTCCGTGGTCACAGGGAGACTGAGGTGTTGGTCGTCTCATAATTAGTCAGTAGCTTGTATACCCTCATTTAAATTATGTTAAAAGTCATAATCGTTAATAGTAGACGATGATTGAGAAAGAGATAGCCAGAGGTCCCAATTTCAATTACCATGAAGGGCAAATTGTGTTTCGGATAGTCACCAACCTAATTTCAATCAAAAAACATTATTATTAAAAAAATTAAGTTTGATTAACTGTACATTCAATTCATAAAATCAACAATGCAAAGAATTTTCAAGCAAAAATTTTTGGTCACCCTATCCGATGACCGGCCTCCGCGAAAGTTGCTTAACATCAACAATCGCAGACTGAGCCCGTTTAACACCACTGCGTCATCAAGCTCCTTTACAAGCCCTCATCGGAAGTGTAAACTATGTAATACTATAAGACAAACCATTTAAACTGATTGATTGGGAAATGTTTAACCTTTCTCTCTCCGGAATCCGTCACGATTGCCAAGTTTCGCAATTAGGCTGCGGCTATTAAGATAGCGGGTAGAAGACGCATAAATATTTTTCTGTTTCCGAACATAGTATATCTTGTAGTTATCACATAAGATTGTTTACTTAAACTTTTTTATGTAGCAAAACCCGGAAAAGAAAGCATTTGCAAGAATGCAAACGCTAGCTTTGAAAATAAAAATTTGCAAGATAGCCCAATGAGTCAACTAACTTAATGCAGTGCAGCCGTCAAAACGCTTAAGACAAGTCTGCAGTGGTTGAATGTCATTGGTGCGGACGTTAATCATTAGTTGACCAATGGCCATCTTAAGCTTTATAGCCTCCCGACAGAATAACATTCCGAATTAGTTTACTGATGTTAACACATCAATGTCAATGTCTACAACTATTTTTAAAACATATTTATGAGTGAAGTACTGTGACTCTCTGGCTTGGAAATAATGGGCGTCCTGAGATCAGCCTGTTCGGAACCAGAAGACTTCTGGCTGACTTGAGAGCGAAGCTCAAAGATGTTGCCAAACTTTTGACAGTAATTTTCAAAGAGAAAGAAGAGTGAAAGTATGGTCTTGCACAAAAGATCCCGATTGCTTGAAGTGTTACTGGGAGAGGGATCCTCGGCAGATACAACAAAATAAGATAAGATCATGAATCGATAGCGATAAACAAGCCCCTAGTCGCTAAGTAGTCGCACAACTGTTTGTCGGGGGGGTGTGACAGACAGACACTTTCAACGAGACCAGTCCGCCTTTTGGACCACTGCGAGATAAACAAAAGAAAGTTGAACGCCTTAATAAAAAAGAAGCGGCGTTGCGTCGTTTGAATAACAATAGCATACACCCAAGGTGCAGCAGAAGCTTTGGCCCTGAGAGTTGTAGATGTAGCTACTGCTGGGCTGGGCTTGGATCGAATTTTTTGGGCGGAGCGCAAACTAGCGAATTTAAAGCCGTGTAATGCCAATTAACCGCTGGGCGGAGAAAGTATCGACCGCGTGATGGAGATAAAATTCGCTGGTCGCGTCGCCGCATCGCTCCCACTCGTGGTTATTGAAGCGATAGCGATTAATCAGCATCGCTACCTAACTAGCCACACTGCCGTTGGCGGGGTGTGGCAGACACTTTCAATGAGACCACTCCGCGTCCTGGACCACTGCGAGATAAACAAAAGAAAGTTGAACGCCACAATGGCCGAGAAGCGGCTTCGTTTGAATAACAATAGCGAAGTTAAATTGTTTCCGTCATTGCAGATTCTTTTACGAAGGCATTTAAAAAGAAACAAAAATTTCTACGCACGACATGCGCAAATGGTTCGTACTGCGTGTAAAATGACTTTTGGGAAATGAAAATTGAGTTATTTTTATTACTACGTAAAATGCTTTGTACATACACCGGGCGACCCTGGGGTTATGTGGGACTCTCCACCTCTTCCTTTGGCCAGCCAATGAAGCTCGACGAGGGAAGGGGAGGTATACCCACAAAAAAACCTAGTAACATCTCTCTGTCAAAGGGATGACTCGGGATCACGAATGGCCTGCAACGAGTTCCCCCCTGCAATCAAAATCTAGACAATGTTTTACCACGAGCTTGTATAGCAGTCCTGCTTGTCGCTGTAGGGGCGATAAACACGCGTTTCGTAATTCACAACTGCAATAACATAACAGTACTTTTAAATCTTGTCCCCAACACCAAAATCCACAAGCGGACTAAAGTCGAAGATGCCAGCGAGCGGATATTAAGCACAAGTGGAGTTAGGCAGGACACTTGACCAGAAAGCTGGCTTAGTGGCGGCCGAAAGACGGCTACAAGAAAAGGGGTCGTCCACCGGCGAGATAGGTAAACGATATAACCAAGACCGTGGGTTGCACGTGGCCCAGACTAGCGTAGGATTGAGGCGAATGGCATCAGCAAAGAGAGTCCTATGCCTAGCAGTGGGTCGAGAGGGGCAGATGATGAATATTGCTTTAAGAGCGTATGGTAAGACCCTTGGTGACAGATCAGGGGTCTGCAGTAGCAGCATAGTGGGATAGACATTTACGTCTGGTAACGGCACTTCCTGTGAAGAAACTGGGAGCAATTTCGAGTTGTTGACGATAGTCGCCACAAGTCACAACCCACACTTGACCCACGACCCGGTCAACCCGACCCAAAGTCCTAGCCTTTAGAAGCGCCCTCGGGTTGTTCCGCTCTCGATTCGATCCGAACCCCACGGCGAATCTAGTAGGGAGCGAGGACACGCACTAGTCCATAATGCTATTCCCACTAGAAAACCTCTGACGGTATTTCGTTTCACACGGTTTGAGGAACCCTTTAAGTTTCTTGCCGCCCCGATAATAGTCCGCTAAAAATGCTGCCGTGAGTAGCTAGGTCAAGTACGCTTAACGCTTAGCTTTGACATTAAAATTCAAAAATAATTTTGAATTTTAATTTTACCTGCGACCGACAGCCAAGTGCCTGCAATCACCATACAATACAACTACTGCAGCGTTGCACAATTAAGAAAGAGGACGCATGAATAAACATACAACTGATCATATAATATGACATCATTTTTAATAAGTACAGGATGTTTCGAAATGGCCTTTTACATTTTTATTTACAATCTTATTACAGCATTTAAGACGCGACGAAGCTGCGCTTACTGGTTACAAGACAAACGAGGTGATCTGCTATTTTGCCATACAAATATAGTTAAATGTTTAATAAAACTCGCACTCAGCAGTCTCACGACGTCGTCGATACGAGTTATTGGTAACTCGGTTTGGTTAAATATCAGATTATTTATACTCACTACACTTTACGGTAAACATTTTTTTAAATATGATGTGCTATTTATTAACATATTAAATATGATCGTTTAAAGACAAAGATAATAGTGAAAATACATTTCAATCATGCTGTATAAGCGCCGGCGCCTTATAAGGGTGTTCGCAAGTGTGCCAACAACTACCCACACGGCTCAGTGCCTGCAGTGACTTATGGACTACCCACAAGGCCATTATGACAACCCTGAGCAGTCTTTGCCTGGTGGTAACTGTTCATAATAGCGGGAAAGTGATTGCCCTCATCCCACCTGATATGGTAAGTAACGATTGGACTTCTTGGCGGGAAGGTAAGTCATTTTTTTTAGACGGCCTTATAGCGTCACCTGTTCGGTGGGAATCCTGTTCCTCAAGCCATGTGATCAAAACACTGTCAGGGATTTTCTAGAGGGTAGAGCATCACGCAAGAATGATCCCTTTCCCTACTAGATTCTCCGAGGGATTCGGATCGGATCGGGAGCGGTACATCCCGAGGCGCCACTAAAGGATAGGACCTCGGCTCGGGTTGACCGGGTCGTGGGGGTTTTGTCTACGAGAACTGTTCAAACTTTGGGTTACTGTGTTGATGCCACCACCCTATATTTTGTTGGTGTTGCCACAAGCGTATTATCCATCTAATTACCCAATCAGCACGCTGCAGATCCGTAGGTTGCCCATGAGTCAACGGTGACGCAAGCGAGTCATTGTTGAGTCGAATCGTGGAGCCGGGTGCGAAGCGAACCCAATACAATAACATTAATCAGATTCCTATGACTATTAGTCTACTTTCTACATCGCATTTAATACGTCACCGGCTCATATAATATCCCCACTGCTGGGGCACGAGCCTTCCCTATGGATGGATAGGGAGAACGGGCCATAAACCACCACGCGGCCCCAGTGCGGTTTGGTGGTTGTTAACGACTGCTAATGCAGCCGGAACCAACGGCTTTACGTGCCTTCCGAAGCACGGAGGAACTCGAGATTATGTTGTTAGTTTTGATTCGCGGACGCGGGCCCAATGCGTATTGGTATTTAATACGTTTATCTCTTTGTTTTACTCTTCAATATTCAACAAGCTTTTGGCGAGAGACTGATGGCGAGCGGTGGTGAGACGCTACCGGGAGACACGCGTGTCCACCACTACTCTTTCACGAGTAAACGACTGAGTTAGAAGAAGAAGGTGAAGAAGAAAAAGAAGAGACAACAGGGAAGCCCTTGCCTTCATATCTTCTAAAGAAAGGTGACGGTAAGCCAAAGGGTGGAAGCGCACTTCACCCGGAATCCTCAACTGCTGAGGAACTGGCTATGTCACGTCTATCAGTCAGAGCAAAATGTTAACACGCGACACGGTATATGGTCCTCGCATACATATGAAAACTCATATGGTCATCCAACGCCCGCAGAATGCCTGCGCAAGGTTCTGTTTTAGGATTCCGAAATGCGCACATGTGACGCCGTGTCTGAACGACAAGGGGATGCTGAAGATGGCAGCCCGACGTGATTTACACCTGACTATAAAGACGTATGAAATTGTAACCAAGCAAACGCCTGAGTATCTGTATGAAAGCTCAGATGGGCTAAGGACGCACATTCACGGAGAAATATGGCTGGCTCTTCTGATACCAAAGCACAAGACGCAGGGTTTCTGGGGATCCTTCACCTATGCGGCGTCCAAAGTGTGGGACAATATTCCTCCACCTATGCGCCAAATCTGAGCATACTTTGAAGGTACATTATTAAAAAAAGTATTTCTCAATCAACAAAATTATAGGGAGGGGGTAGGTTTCGGAGTGGAACAGTGACTGGCATGAAGATAGGCATTTAGCGTTTATTCTAGCTAGTCAAGTCGATGTGATCATATTAATGCACGTATATAGTTTTTTTTTTTTCTTGTGAATGGCTAAAGCAGGATTTTCTTCCTTTTGTATGTACCCTATAAGAAAGACTTTGAAAGCAAACGGTACTGGCCGAAAACCAGCGCTACATAAGCATTATGCCTATGTTGCATTAAGCTGAGCCGGTTTGGCATAAATATTGTTACCGAATAGTGAAATATTATATTATATTGTACTAAATGTAAAAAAAAATGTAACACAAGTGTGCCAACAAATTATTATTTCATTTCATTTCATTAATAACATTGTCATTGTGGTGGAAGCTAGCCAGGAGGACTTAAAACAACAAACCAACCAAACCGATGTGGGTTATCTAACATATAAGCATTAAGTTGGACTAAAAAGGAAGAACACTATAAAACTTTTATAATTTTTGACCTAAATAAAATAAATAGAAAGGAATGAATGCTCTTCTCCTTATGGGTGGCTCAGAGGTATAGCGGCACGGCCTGATATACTGAGGACCGGGGTTCAATTCCCAGGTGTGTTTCGTACTTCTGATGCATAACCAGGTTTTGTAGCGATGATCTGATTTCCGCGGAAGTCCTTTGCCCAGCAGTAGAACAGTTAGACTATTCACTCATTATATGCTCTAAAAAGACTCCACGCCAAAAAAAACTTACTAATATGACTTGTCTTTCATACTCCCAACTCAGGGCAATACCAAATCGATGACAAATCAGCCGTTCCTTAACTGATACAGTAAAAAACAAACCAAAAACAACTTTCGATCTCTCCAAAACTTCATTTCCCTTTCAGCCGGAGTATGCATCCTTGCTAGACAGAGACAGAGGACATTACGCAACAGAGTGAAAGAGAAAGCGTATGGAGCTCATGAGCTTTTGATAAAAGACGTTCACTTTGAAGGGTTTATGTAAGCCGACAATTTGAGCACTTATTTGGATGACAATATATTATTCTGTGACCGTATTGTGATGTAATTGTTAGTGCCAATAAAAAATATATATTTAGATGTCTGTAAGGAGTTTGGATAAGAAGTTTTGCAACATAAATGGTTATCAAAATAATGTCTGCGTTAGATGCGATCTTTAGAATAATAAATACTTATTTAATTTGACATGAATTCTTATGAAGCTTGTTGGCGGAAAGTTTTGGTATTGATCACGCAACTTTTGCATTGTCAGGTCTCTGGATGGGTCATTATCACCACCATCATCTTCATCAGCCTATTAACGCCTCAGCTGAGCACAAACTTTCCCATATGAACAGAATTACATGCACCCAACAATGCTACCCTAACGTGGATTGGTTAGTTTTTAACAATGTCATCATCATCCCATCTTGGGACATCTTACATACCGGGATCAGCAGCTTAACGTACCTTCCAAAGGACGAATGCGCGACAATATCTCATAAATAATTAAATAAATAAAATAAGATATTTTAACTTTGTTACAATTTTAACAACTGTGTTTGCGACTGTACGTATAAATCGTCTAAATCTGCACACCTAGAGATAGGCATCAGACAATTGAATTATGATCAGGAAAACTTGAAAGAGATTTCAATGACATCATACCTACAACCACTGTGTATACAGGTAGACGACATATAATATTGTCTTACATTTAATTGGTGATAAAAACGCAAAGGAACTACTTATTGAGCCTCAAACATCACCTTAAGAGGAGCGGAACGACAGCCGAATCATAAACCAGAATTAATGAATTCAATAAAACCTCAGCCCTTCAACCAAGTGAGGCCGCAGCGGCGAGGCTAAGGTACCCAGAACCGATGACATCACAGCAGACAGACAAAATGACTCGATCTGAATACGTGATATCGGTGTCACGGTGACTACGTATATGGTGTTTACGAGTTACAATGTGAGAAAAACAATTGAACGCGGCACGCGGCGAAAGTTTTGAGGCGTCTGACTGACGGCACGTATATATATTTTCACGCCATTCGTTCGTGAAAATGGTCAACACAAAGTTGTATGAAACGTTTCGCTCTCAAGAAAAAAGAGCGTCGTCTAGTAGACGCCTTATAGTTTGCGAATATGCATTTAGCTATACCAACAAATTTTTTTAAACACTTTCTTTTCTTTATCACAAGTTATAGTAGTTAAGTAAATTATAAGTTTGTTAATTAATTATGTTATCAATAAAAGTAGGATCACAATTTATTGGCGAATTATTTTACCGTTAGAAATAGAATATACATATAGAATAAATTTGAAAATAATAAGAAAGAGAGATTTTACAAAAACACAATGTTGTAAAAATTTCCACGAGCAGGATTTGAACCTGCATGCACCCTTCTGACATACCGGGTCAGGTGCTCTTCCAATTGAGCTATCGTGGTTCTAACAACAAAATTTGCGTTAAAATTATATAAATAAAACAAAAACATTTTAAAAGAGATTTTAATTTATTTCAAAGCTAAAGTGACTGAATGATTCAGAGTGCTGTTAATTGATTGCCCACTATTCTAACAAAGATGATAAAACTTTATGGTACTGACTGCCTATTAAAAACTTCATTCACCTGAATTCACAGATTAAAAAGTCATTCAATTTATTTTTTAAAAGATTATACAAAGTGAATTGAATATAATATGTTTTTTGTTAAATACAATTTCTAAATGCTAAACAGTGCTAACGATTATTTGATTCCATAACATTCAGAATGTACGAAATAAGGCGATTACATACGCTATCAATCAAAGAGATGAGAGGTTTGGCATGTCTACATTAGTATTTGAACTTAACGATACCAAACAATAAAGATCATATTTGGTTGTCGGTCGGTATCAGGTTATTGTCTTTAATTGGATTATTATAAAAAAGCAATGTCCGAGCCTTTTTGTACGGCCCAAGAATATCCTTGGCCCGAATAATGAGTGTGTATGTTTTTATTAACCTAAATCTTACTTACTATAACGACTGTTGTTCGTAAGCAGTTTAACTTCTGACATATGTGTTGAATAGAGAGAATAGTTCAATTTCTATAGCCACAAGCTCCGTCAGTCGGACTACTGACGTCAACCTATTTCTTCATAATTTATATTCGTCTTGATGGAGTTAAAAGAACTATTTTAATGTGTTCTTAAAAAATGTTAAGAAAAAAATACCTACCTTAATTTTTTATTTCACTACGCGATCATGTAAATAAGGAATTAGTGTGATACCAATTATGTATCCAAATAGCATGTCGATATAATTTACATAGGAAGTGTTAAATTACAATTCCAAAGAATATAGAAAAGGTCAGAAGTCAATTAAAAATGTCAAATTAAATAACAAGTTCTTGTAATCAATCTGAGGTGCTGCTCTATTAAATTGTCCAATACGCATGACTTAAAATCTCTTGCCATAGATAAGAATATATTCAATTTTTGACACTTGCTAACGTAAAACTAAACCATTCTAAATTTGAAATTAATAACTTGTTTATCCGTATTCCAATGAAACAATAAATTGATACTCGCCTGATATAACACAAACCACATCGTATAAACCAGAGTCACAGAACCGGAGAAAGAATAAGCCCTTGTTAAGTTTCTTGCATCTTTTATCGGTTTATGGCATACGAAGTGTTTGTTTACACACCCAATGCTTATTATGACGTTAAAAAATTACTTTGTTTATAGTTCATAAAATTTAAATAAAGGCGGCAAATAAAACTAAGAAGTCAAATAGCGTCATGAAAACTTAACTCTAAAAGGCACTAAATTGACAAAAACTATTTTTCTAAACCTGTGGTACATACGGTACAGGGGTCTCGAAGGGTTTACCGGTTTGAACAAATATTCGTGTGCACGCGCATCGCCGCCGCCCGCAATGGTCACGCCTATAAAAGCGAGCGAACGCGGTGCACAGGATTTTCGCCTTAGGACCGGAAAAGCGTTTATGGCCGCCATAGTACAAACACCTTGACATAACAAACAATCTCATAAAAAAAAAACTTATCCTGACGAATTTTTCAAATGCTTGTTTATTACGCTATTTAGCTAGTATTGTTTCATCAATGTATAGGAATATGTTAAATCTTTGCATGAATACTACACAAACAATGACCTTGCAGGTGGAAGGTCATTATACACAAATAATAAAATAAAAAATGGCGACATAAATTACGACTTGAACTTTCGGCGGTAAATAAAAACCAAAAACAAAAATGGCGTCGCGAATTCTACTTTATCTATGGTACTGACCTGGAAGTGCAGAATGATGGTCCATATGAGGCCGAGGGTCAGCTTGGGGTTGCCGTCCACGATGTCCTCAGCTCGGATGTTGACCAGCTTGATCTTCTTGTAGCGGAGGAAGTCCAGCGCCATTTGGACGTTCTGCAGCATGTGGAATCGCATACGGCCTCTTTCGCGCGGCTGAAAGAAAGTGACATGGTACAATTAAAATAGATTCAAAGTCAAAGTTAAATCGTGGTGGTTCTTGGCGGGAAAGTAAAGTCTTATTTATTTATTTTATTTTCTTATTCTGCGGTTTATTTTATTTTCTAAAATTTGTGTTATGTCGAATATTAATGTGAAATAATGGTGGATTATTAACCGTTAAGTGTTTGTGAGTGTGCATGAGTGTTGGCAAATGAAACAAAACAGTGCAACGTCACTTTTCAAATTCTCTCAAGAAGTCCGCCCGAGGAATTAGTAAAGTCCCACATCTTTATTGAGATACTCGAGGGGTTGGGGGGTATATCATTTTCATCATACTTCATCATACTGGAATGAAATATTGTATATTTATGTATTACTTGTAAGAAAAATTACTTTGACACTGGCTAAATGTGCTAATCGCACGAAGCCATCAACTAAAGGAAAAAAAATGTCAAATCGTTTATTCATTATAAGCCTTTACGCACTACTGATGTCAAAACTAGGTACTATAAAAGTAAAATTATAATAAACTAAAATTTAGTAACAAAATCTACAATAAGTTCGGTTTTTGGGTTTTTAGTACGATTTTACGTACTTTTTTTGGAAATTTTATGGGGTCTTAACATGATAGCTTGCTTAGCCGTGTTTCTTTTCCTAAACTATCCTATTTTTAATAAAAAAGCTTTATCTGTTCTTCTATTGTGAAAGTCACGTCATGAACTTTAAATGGGCTTGAGTAGTGATGTAACGAATACGAAAATTGTGAAATTACTGCATCTCCTGAATATTCCCACAACTTTCGTCAAAAAAAGTTTGGATAAGACGGAACGTATGCGAAAATCTAAATATACACGATGACGTTTGCGGTAAAGTAATAGGGGATTACCCTCAAATCAAACGGTATCAACAACAAGTTTTGTTTTTTTTTTGAGAGATATTGCTGATTGCCTTAGACAGCATTTTCAGCTTCACCGGGCTTGTTTGGGGGCGGCGAGGAACGTAAAGGGTCCCTCAAGCCGTGTGAAACGAATCCCCTTCGGAGGTTTTCTAGAGGGAACGGCATCGCGCACTAGTGCGCGTCCCCGTGCCCTACTATTCTCCGAAGCGTTCGGTTGCTCCGCTCCCCGATCCGATCCGATCCGATCCGATCCGAGTGTAGATAGATACGCATTGCCCTACTTTGAAAAAAAATATTGTTGAATAAAACATTGATTGTGAGTTCAAAAAGCCGTTTACCACCGTAAGAAAACAACGAACATTATATTTAACGCCAAAAAATCTGCAACCTCACCTTTAAAAAAATTAACTGTTATTAATATTTATTTATTAAACTACTTTAAAACATTTATATTGACTAGCGCGTTGTATTCAATTCGATATTTTTTTAACAAATAATTACATTCGATTTTTCGTATTCGGTACATCCCTAATTCCTAGGCGTTAATCTAATTAAGGTACCATCAAAACGTGTTTAGCTAATGTGTACACCCTTGTATGTCATGTTACAGAGGCATAACCACAGTAAGTGTAAGCATAATTAAAAAGCCGGTTTTTTTAATTTCATATTTTACATTACTGAGCCTACTAACGAGCATATAGCACGCCTCATTGAAAACGGCCACCAACACGGTACGGCGACTTTTTTCAGGAGCGAGAAACTTAGAGAGTTCCTTGTCATGTGAACGAAACACCATCAGTGTGCCTAGCGTAAGTTTCATTCAACATTGGATCAAGTTAACGAAAACGAGAATTTGTATGGCAAAATTTGAAATCTGCTCGTATGTCAACTCATAGGAGACTTGCTTGCGCAACACAACGATCCCCCGCCCGATCCTCTAAATGCCACTACACATTTACAGAATACAATAAACATACTAGTGTAGGCCCAGGACACCGTACTCGTAGAACAAGGGTACGAAGAACCGAAGTAGGGCACGGGGACGCGCACTAGTGCGCGATGCCGTTCCCTCTAGAAAACCTTCGAAGGTGATTCTTTCACACGGCTTGAACCCTTTACGTTCGTCGCCGCCCCGAAACAAGCCCGGTGAAGCTGAAAATGCCGTATAAGGCAATAATAATTTGCCCCTTAGCAGGATTCTTAATTATCGTTTTTAATTTTTTGTTTTCTTCCTGTTCTTACCGAGGTAGTGGGAGCCTGATGACATGTACAGCTGGTATATTAATATCAATCACAGGCGTCAGTCTCACATAAACTATTTTAATGTGCAACTGCTAATAATCGTAAAATTGTATACATGTGTTTGTGATGAGAAAATTATGTAAATGCCGTCTGAGGCAATCAGCAATCTCTCTCAAAAAAAAAGGTCGTCGTACTCTTATTCTACGAATTGGATGGCGTAGACATATTCTAGTGTGCATGCATGTTTATCAATAATGCAGACCTTTTTTTTTTTTTTTTTTTTTAAAAAAGACATCGAGACAACATCGCATACATTGTTCTGATCCCAAGGTAAGTAGCTAAAGCACTCGTTTCATGAAAATCAGAAACAACGACGGTACCACAACCACCCAGACCCGACACAATATCGAAAAGTTCGTTTTCGACATTGACCCGACCGGGAATCGAACCCGGGACCTCAGAGTTACCGCCGCCCAAAGTCCGGCGTGCAAGCCACTCGGCTACGGAGGTCGTCCTTTGCCCAGCGAAATAAAAGTCAAAGTGTTTTTTTTTATTCAAACTAAAATAAGTACTTTTGATTTTTTTACGGACGCCTATTGTTTAGCTGTGGCGAAGAATGGGCGCAAGGAACAGCACAGCTTTGATGGTAGTATCTAGCAGCAACAGGCAGTATAGAGGCTAACTACTAATGAATGCATTTAATAACAAAAATGGATACCACCGTAACGATAGTATCGTGTGTCCAACCCCAATAACCCCATTTCTGAGCCACACTGACCCCATAACGGTTGCGGGTCGGCTACAGGAGGGTGTGGGTTCGCTTCCGCGGGCGCACCTGCTTGTTATCAGCCGGCTGCCGACTATAATCATTATTATGATAACATATGACCGTGACTATCAGTTTTGTTTTGGTTATTTTTTGCGCTGGTAAGTACAGTATGTAGGATTAATACTGATGGATGAGTTAAGGAGAATTATTAATGTTACATCCAATACTTTAAAGCTGTAAGGGAGAAAAGAAATTCCTTGAAAAGAGAACCTTGCCGGTTCTCATAAGAGCATATTTAATAAGAGCTAGTTGTAGCCTTGGCCACGTGGCAAAGCACTCGGCTCGGTACCCGAAGGTCCCGGGTTCAATTCCCAGTAGGGCAAAGTGTGTTTCGGATGTTTCGATGCATAGCCCGGGTTTGTGATTACTAAACCCGCATTTGGCATGCGTGGTGATAAACCATTACACATCAACTGTAGTGATGACTTGATTTCAATGATACAGGCCTTAGCCCAGCAGTGGGACAGTTATAGGCTATTTACTTACTACTTTTGCTTGTAGCCTTAGCAGAATAAATGATTTTTAATTTTTAATTTTAATTTTTTTTTATATTGAAAGTGATGCTAAGGCTCAAGGGTGAAGAGAGGTTGAGAGCATCAAGAAAGGTATTTAACTAAGATTTATAAGATATCGAGGAACAGGCTATCTTATATCCAACAGTCGGAAGTCGGAACACAACATTACGTTCGTTCGTTCCCTTCCCGTTACGTTCGTTCGTTCGTTGATTTGGTTGGTTCGTTGATGGCTGATTCATATGTCATACTCGTGAACGGGTGCTGCCTGTGGAGGCTGGTCTGCTCTTGCATACTTATCTTATTTTTAATATTATTTACTGTAGTTTGACTTGTTTTTTCTCAACCAATTTTTTTTTTTTTTAGAGTACTTTAGTGGTACTGTATGACATTGTGGAAATTGAAACTTTTACCTGATGTAAATTTGTTAACTTAGTTTTTTTTTTATTTTGTGATATTTTTGTTTTTTATTTACATGTTGTGGTTGTCTTCTATAATTTTGTGTTTATTTGTAATGGAAAGTGTCCTGCTATGATAGGGCATTTTCCAATCTTTTTGACGCTGTAAGGGAGAAAAGAGCTGGACACTTGCTGAGTTTCTTGCCGGTTCTTCTCAGTACAAGATCTCCCGCCCAGAGTAGACTTACGAACCGATGGCATAGTGACATTCACAAGAGCTACTTGTAGCCTAAACTGAATAAATTTTGAATTTTGAATTTTGAATTTTGAACAACGCAACTATACCAAAATTGATGTTATGGCGACATATTGTAATTGTTTTAACAATTGTTGGTTAGTAATTAGTGTAAGTAATTTGTCAAGACCGTCTAATTAATTCAATAAATAAATAATATTTTAGTAACTCTTTTTTTGATAAGATGGTGGTAGCTAGCCCCGCGCACTTAAAACATACCACATGCTAAATATAAAATTAATATAATAATCCTCGCTAGGAATCGAACACTGGTCTAGCCACTAACCAGATTTTCATTGAAATTTTAAGGGGTGACAACAAGATAGCAGGTGTTTTGTATTCAATGGTTGTTAAAAAAAATCAGTAGACCACTACCCTATGCCCCTCGCTGGGAATCAAACCCTCTGAGCTTGAGATTAATGGTCGGCTTTATTTAATCAACATGTGTGGGATGAACGACGGGTGAAAGCCAGACCTCGGTAGCCAAGTGGTTAAGGCAGCCGCCCGGAATGCGGAAGGTGCGTGGTTCGATTCCCGCCTGAGGTTGTCGTCTTTTTTCAGTGTTTAAATTTTACTTCCTATAGATGGATAGAGAGAACGGGTCATAAACCACCACGCGGGCCCAGTGCGGATTGGTGCTTGTAAACGACCGCTAATGGAGCCGAGAACAACGGCTTTGTGTGCCTTCCGAAGCCAGGAGAAGATCTAGCTGGATGATAAATTTTTGGTCACCCATCCGATGACCGGCCTTTGCGAAAGTTGCCTAACCTCAGCAATCGTAGACCGGGCGCGTTAATCACTGCGCCATCGATATTAGCTTATAACAACTAGATTTACTACTAGTTCTCTCAAAATATTTGTAACATTCAAATTGACTTCGAACTGTAAGGTTTATCGTTCACTATCAATTTTCTCGACAGCTCTAGAATGAAAGTTTCCCTTCCAGTCTCGGCGTGGTTCATAGCTTGTCACGCGAGCGCCGCATTAATTCGGCCCTAATCAAACCTTAATCACCAACTATCATGGGATGATTGGAAGGGTTATTCCCATGTTACTCCAAGTTGTTTTTCTGTCTTGTAATTAAAAGTGAATGAATGAATTGTAATATTTTATAAAAAAGAATTTATTTGCTTTTGAGTTAATTAATTTTATTGTTTTCTAAAGTTTACGCGAACACTACACATTGGAATGAAACAACTTTTACGGATCCACTCGCGTTTATTTTACATATAAGTTTTAATTAATGTTTATCCTGATTCGAACCCTTTGCAGGGTCCGTGGCCACAGGGAGACTGAGGTGTTGGTCGTCTCATAATTAGTTAGTACCTAGCTTGTATACCCTCATTTAAATTTAATCAGGTGCGTTCCGTTTTACGCAAAAAGAGCTTACAGTATCTTTTGGTAGTATGGTGTTGGGGCTGGGATTTAATATTTTGTATGATGGGATCCCAGGCTGGTGGTAGATTCCAACCACCTTCTTTGCGAGCGCTTTGCCATTCGGCCACCGAGGCGATCCACGTGCTAGGTCTTTGTTACATTATATTATTTATAGAATTGTACTATACTTTAATGGCGCAAAAAGTATGGGTCTCTTCTCTTATCTTTTCGGAACAAAAGAATTGGGTACTTCGGAAATAACCCAAATTGAAGGCTGCGTGTGTTTGATGCCTTTGTACGAAAACGTAATAAATGTTTGCCAAAAAGTTTTACTACCTAAGGTTTTAGCCCAGTTTTTTGAGCATTTATCATCAGTCAATAAGTATGTCAATGTTGGGGTCACCCATCTCATATTGTGAACCATAAAGGCTTTGGGATATCGGGAATGTCGGTATCCCATATATTCTTGGAAGTTTCATATTTTTCAAATCAATAAGTCAGTTCAGGTTCAGAAAAAATACAGAGATAAGAAAGATACAAAGACAAGACAGGGAATTATATACTTATTTAATAAGTGACCTACATCAGCTAATGTTCACTTAATTTAATTATACATATTATTATACACATATTATTATACATATTCATCACCATTATAACATTAATTTTATTATCATCGTCAACATTAATTTGCAAAGTCTCCAATAACATCAGAGCTTTTGACAAAACACCGCAAACATCATTGAATACTAGCTATAATAGCTAGTAATCAATTTCAACTTGGTTGTAATTAAAAATTCGTCCGTGAACTATCTCGATTGATTGTAAGAGAACGATCGTTGATTAAGAACCGTTTAAGTAATTTGCTGGTTATTTTGAAAGGTAATTAAATATTTTTGTAACTTTTGTTAAGATGGTGTCACTGAGACAGTTGCAAATTGTAATACAATACAACTGTTAAAATGGTATTTCATCATCAGCTTGTTTTTTTTTATTTGACTTTAGCATGAGTTTCTGTAACCTAAAAGATTGAAACTTTTTTTTTCATTAGTTGATAGCTTCGTGCGATTAGCACATTTAGGCAGTGTCAAAGTATTTTTTCTTACAAGTAATCAGCTTCACATCTATAGGGGTATATCATTTGTCACTTCTCATTTCTATTATCATTCATCATCATCATACATACTGGAAGGAAATATTGTTTATTTATGTATTACTTTTTTTTCCTTTAGTTTATGGCTTCGTGCGATTAGCACATTTAGCCAGTGTCAAAGTAATTTTTCATAAATATACAATATTTCCTTCCAGTATGATGATGATGAATAGAAATGAGAAGTGAGAAATGATAGACCCCCAATCACTCGAGTATCTCAGTAAAGATGTGGGTCTTTACTAAGTCCTCACGCGGACTTCTTGAGAGAATTTGAAAAGTGACGTTGCACTGTTTTGTTTCATTTGCCAACACTCATTCACACTCACGAACACGTAACGGTTAATAATCCACCATTATTTCACATTAATATTCGACATAACACACATTTTACAAAACAAAACAAAACCGCAGCCATGACTCTTCACATTCCCGCCAAGAAGTCAGATTGAAACTTTTTAGCAACTGTCAAAACATTTTTTTTTATGGAACTGTGTAGGAATGGCAAACTATGACGTCACTGAGTCAGTCACTCAATTGAGTTCCGTCAATTGAGTGTTTATTTAAAACTTTTTAGGTTACAGAAATTCTAGCTTAGGTGAAATAAAAAAATGGTTAATGTTTTAAAGTACTACTGTTACGTGATTTCATTTAAAAATTTAATGTTCTGGAACTAATTATTGTTGTCAATATCTCTATAATGTACAAAATGACGACTTTGGCAACTAATATTCTGTTAGAATCTATTATTGAATAAATAATGTCAATGTAAATAAATAAGTCATCATTCTTCATTTAACAGTTAAATGAAGAATTACTTAGCCTTGCCTTAGCATCAATAGACTTAGTATCACGTCACATCACCAGCTCATGTTATGTCCCCAATGCTGGGGCACGAGCCTTTCCTATGGATGGATAGGAAGAACGGGCCATAAACCACCACGTGGGCCTAGTGCGGTGGGGTGGTTGTTAACGACTTAGCAGTCGTCTTAGCTGTTGGGACCAACAGCTTAACGTACCTTTCGAAGCACTGAGGAGCTCGAAATGATACATTTTTGGTCACCCATCCGAGGACTGGCCTTTGCGCGTTAACCACTGCTCCATCGACTTAGCGCTTAGTAGTAAATTATATAAGAATATAGGTACTTACGAGGTGTTCGCCAGAAAGCACCTCCAGCAGCGAAATGAGGTTGAGGCCATCGCGCAGGTCTTCGAACAGGTCGCCGACATGACGGTTCACCTGCACAGACAGACTTACATTAGTCCTTATACAATTTTAAATAATACAAAAAATCTGAGGTCAATGCCACAATGTAAAGACGACCCAGAAGGTAAGCTCAATACATACCTCGCTCGAGCAACGCACACATAGACACCTTGCACAGACACGGATCTCGGAGCAGCTCGGAACAGAGTGCCTAGTGTGAGTTTTGTTTATTATCCGTACCTATTCATTCGATAACGTTAACGAAAACGAAAATTTGTAAGTATGGCCAAATTTTAACTCTTCTCGTATGTCGCTAGGAGGCGCTTCTTCCATGCCATACTAATTCTTGTTCACGTTAACGTGATCGAACGTCAAAAATAACTCACACTAGGCCCTCTGTCTGAGCGCTGCTGTTGCGAGGTTCCGTGTCCGTGAGAAGTTGCCTATGTGTGCGTTGCTCGAGCGCGTTTGTATGAAGCTTACCTTCTGCTGTCTCATTATTTTGTGTCTATGCTGCTGTTTGTAAGAGAACGCAGTAATCGACAAACATATTTCAGTTTTTGCTTGAAATTCATAACGCATAAAAAAAACTAAATACAACTTTAAAAAGCTATTTAATCTGACATACTTATTGATTTTTACTTTTTGTTTTCAAGTGCTAATTGCTGCACTGAAGCTAAATTAAATATTTATAATTTTTTGGAAGAATAGCGGTCAGTGCAGCCGCCCGGATTGCGGAAGACCCAGATTCGATTCCTGGCTGGGTCGGGTGGGCGTTTAATTTTTTCACTGTATTTAAAAAAAAAATATAAATACTTATTGAAGTTCTACGACTGAGTTTACTTTTTACTCCGTTAATCTAAAACATGAATAAAAGATTTATACTAATACTGTCTCTTTTTGCCGTTACCAACTAAATCAAGACAAGAAAGATAAAGATCCCGCTTTATTTTAATTCCATGTTTTGAAATACCAGAGTGAATGTACTGTAGTACGTGGAAATGGAAATGTACTCAATAGTACACGATCCCATAATTGCTGAAACACAATATCAATTTGAATTTAATTAGTAGGAACAAGCAATCAACTGAAATGACAAACGGAACAACAGTCAAACTACTCAACGGAACTCTTTGGCACTCAATGTTAATTAAATCCAAAAAGGCCAAATGTTACTGGCCAAAAAAATAATAGAAAAAGGAGACAAAAATATTTTTTCTTTTTAACGTGAAGTCAAACTACGTAAATCACTCTTTGGCACTCAATGTTATAAAGCCAAAATGTTACTGGCTAAATAATAATTGAAAAAAGAAACAAAAACATTTTTTTCTTATAAACGTGATTTCATGCCAGGCATCAGTGTGACGAATAACTCATTTTTCTGCAACTGCAACATCCTATAAAATAATTAGGAAGCGTCAAAATCATGCCAACAACAGAAAATATGTGTAAGCTCAGAACTACGTTAGGCTGTAAAGAGGTTTTACGCCTTACAGAGACCCAAAATTAATATGAAAAAATCACATTTTAAAACCAAAACGCGGATTATAATTAAGCTTTCTACATAGAGTATATTCCCATAAATATTTTCGGGAATATACAGAGATCTAGTAACCTATCAGACAATATGAATAATAACGTTTATACCTAATACAAAAGAATATGCGGTTTATTATCAATATTGACAGTTTCGAATTATAAAAACTTTGATTGGAGTCTTTTTTTTATAAATAACTAGCGGTCCGTCCCTGCTTCGCACGGGTGGACATTTTTTATATATATAGGCTATGTTACTCAGCGCTAATGTGGCATTCTAACGGTGAAAGAATTTTTAAAATCGGTCCAGAGACAGTGGTTTGTATGGAAAAAGAAAATTGTTGTTTATAATTTTTTTTCTCGTATTTTTTTTTACGTTTTTTCTCTGCATAAGAACCTTCCTCAGCCTTCATCAAACACAACAAAAAAGAAATCAGCCAAATCGGTCAAGCCGTTTTCATGTTATGTCGTGACAACGGAAAACGGGTTTCATTTTTATATATATAGACTAGCGGCCCGCTCGCGACTTCGTCCGCTTGAGTGAATACCCGTATCCTATAGTACTCTAAACAGCGCCACCTACCGGGGCCAATTATATGCATGTATTATACATATAAACCTTCCCCTTGAATCACTCTATCTATTAAAAAAACTTTAATAAAATCCGTTGCGTAGTTTTAAAGATCTAAGCAATAGGGATGGACAGACAGCGGGAAGCGACTTTGTTTTTATACTATGTAGTGATGATATATAACTGTCACTAGACCTCTGTTATTTCCTAAAGCACAGAAATTCATTAGAATTGGTTTAGTGATTCCAAAAATATTGTGCTTACAAATTTATATTTTTAATATTTCAATGGGACACCGTGGTACGTAAATCCTCTGAACTCTCCGATCATTGTCAGAAGCGTCTGACTCTGACCAAACTGTTAGCCATAGACAAAATAACCCTCACAAGAGAGAACTTGCGCTGAATCTACCACAACATCCTGACTTACTTGTTGCGGTGGACAGCAGGGTTGGTTGTTGACGACTTCGCAAACGTGGAGACGCGTATAGGTCTGTCCGAGCAGCATGGGCAGAAATTGTGTTAACACCTGAGATTCCAATTGTTTTAATCCATCTGACAACTATAACCTTTGTAGACTATAGAATGAAAATTCAAATAAAGACGCTACTATGATTTGTATTACATAGCCTCACGTAACATACAAACAGTTTTGAGTAAAGAGTATTTAATCGATTGATACCATAAACTTTGTAGGCTTAAGAGAGAAAATTCAAATGAAGAATTTTCTTTGAATTGTGATAAATAGCCAGTACTGAAAGAAAAGGTTGGAGTTAAAAAAGTATTTTTAGTCTATTGACAGCAAATAAAAACTCTCTTATAGCAATCTTGTTTATGTATTAGTAGCTCTTTCGTTTGAAAGGGATTCGTAAACTAAAAATTCAATTGATATTTGAAAAACAGTGGAATAATATCACATCTACAACATTTTTAATCACAATTATAAAAATTACAACACTTTGCAAATTCTACATTAATTTGCAATAAATATACCTAACTAATATTTAAAAGAAAAATAACAAAAATGACAAAACAAATGAACAAGCCGATATGCAGAATATGTTAGCAGATATTGCTGTAGTTTATGATGAGCTAGTGGAGGAAAGTCTGATTCCAATTTGCGAAACAATTATACCTAGATAAATGATAGAAACATGCTCTAAAGTATTCAAAGCGACGACAGAACTCGGCAGTGTTGAATTTTGCGTCGAATGGCGAATAAATATTTGTTTGTACAAAAAATAATTAACAGAAAATCAAACTAAAAAGGGTGATATGACCATTGATGACACGTCAAACAAAAATATGAGAGAAAATAACGAAAACAGAAGCGATGGCGGAAAAATTGAGAATTTTACAATTTAGTATTTTGTTGGATATGGGATACTCATACTTAATGAATCGTTGTAACACATTCATGAATGTAGATTAATAATACGTACCTCGCTTTTTAAATTACTCAAGAACTCCCCATGAGGCATTAGTTAAGCCACACAAAATATCTCTTAGTAATCTTAATACTATCGAAAGTGAAAAACGACCGTTCTTCAACATCCACAAAATCTTTTTATTATTTGAAAAAAAATATAATTGAAAACTGGGCTGAATGAGCTAGTCCCTTAGCTACAAAACTTAAAATAAAAACTATTATATACGAGCTGGCCATCTTAGCCGTCTTTTAATGAAGAAAAAATACAAAATGAAGCATATAAATACCCTGTTAATAATCAACGATGTCTAAAGTTATTATTAGTACCAGGTTACCAGGTACCAGGTTTAACTTCATTCCACGTTTATTAATAACAGATCTGCGTCTAATCACAACTACAACAACAAATGCTGGTGTATAAAACAAACCTTCAGGTACTTCCAGTGCTGCTCCGTTTCCAAATGAAAAGCGATGAAAAATTAACAAAAAAAAATAATATAAAAAATGTTATCACGTTCAAAAATTGTCCAAAATTTGTTCAGTATTTCTTTTCTGGTCTCTATAAAGCAGTGGTTCCCAACCGGTAGTCTTAAGTCTCAGGACCTGCTCTGAGTAACTTTTTAGTTTGGTGCCCACTTCCTGGTACTACCATCGCACCGCTCGCTATCGGAACAGGGCACACGCACACTTCCTGGAGCCGCTGTTCTCTCGAACGGTTCGTTTCCAGAGGAACTTTATTCCACGTACGATCAAACTGTGGAATGAGCTGCCATCCGAGGTTTTCCCATTGAGCTGCGACATAGATTCTTTCAAAAGGGGTGTAAAGAGGTTTTCCTCAGGTCGGCAACACAAAAGCAACATCTCCGATGTTGCTGATGTCCATAGGCGGCGGTGACCGTTCACCATCAGGTGGCCCGCCTGTTCGTTTGCGGGCAGTCAATATTTAAAAAAAAAAAGTTCCTAGATGGAGGAGCACCACTAGGTGCAAAAGGTTGGGACCCACTGCATAATAGTTACATTTATAATTGTTAATTATTACACAAAATGTTTTTGTTTTGTTTATATAATTTTAACGCAAATTTTGTTGCGATACAAATTACAAAAACACAATGTTGAAAAAATTTCCACGAGCAGGATTTGAACCTGCACCCTTCTGACATACCGGGTCAGGTGCTCTTCCAAGTCAGTCAGTCAGAAGGGTGCAGGTTCAAATCCTGCTCGTGGAAATTTTTTCAACATTGTATTTTTGTAATTATTACACAAACGAAAGAGATTAATTGATCGTAAGTGGGAAAGGTAAATCTGATTCATCTAATACGCTGTCACAATTAAGATTTTAACTTCGGTTTACTGTGAAACCTACATCTTAAATATAAAGATGAATTAAGGTTGTAAAACATTTGTACTTAATATTCAATGTCATCGTCACAAACGTCATTGTAGCTCCGTGGCACCAAAGTCGCGTACCGTTTTTCAAGAACTCATCGGAAAACTAGTATGCACATTATTGATCGAAGGTTTTGTCGTAAATATTTCATAGGTTAGCAGTACTCTTTTATTAAAAGAGTATTTCCCTATATAACATTTAGAATTCACGAGCTGTAGATATATGGTAGAGATTATAATCTGTCCAGCATTGGGACAATATATAGGCTTTTTACTTTTTACTACTTTCATTAACCATTATTTCGGTTAACACATTTTTATAATTTTTCCTGTAATCTCGAATAAAACACGTTTTTTACATGAAACTCGATGTTTATCAAAATAACACTTAATCTTATATAACTTAGGTTTATATATAACCTATGTAATATGATAGAGATATACAAGATAAAGTGTTATTTTTGATAAACATCGAGTTTTGATGTAAAAAAAAACGTGTTTTTATTCGAGATTACAGGAAAAATTATGATTAAATGTGTTAAGTAAACGACTACGCTTGCCAAATGCAGGTTGGTGATCACAAACCCGGGCTTTGTCCCGAAAAGTTCGAAACACAATTTGCCCAACCTGGGTCATTGGGCCAAGCGCATTGCCGCTCGGCCACGAGGCAAAAAATAATTAAAACAAAATTTTAATTAGTGGCCTTGTAGTCAAGGGTTTCCGCGGTTCCTACGTGAGTAGTTAAAGTTACGAAATACTAGAAAAATAACTTTAATCATGTCAATCAAATCCGTTAGTTATTTTTATAACGTACAGGTTGATAATAAAATGTTATTATTGATTAATCCTTGAAGTTTGTAAAATTTTACGTTTTGATGTCAATGACGTAGTGGTTGACATTGAATAAGGCTTCATGGCTTACAAAATAAATAGGTAGTGTTGACTAAATTTGCACCGGTCGTAAGCAGTCGCTCGTGTATTTTTTTCAGTAATGTTTTATTAGGATTTGTATGTTTAAAAATATGTGATTTAGAATTAAAAATATTTTCATTGATTCTATTTAAAACTATTCAAGATACTTTTCTATTGAGAAATAATTAAGACCCATTGACCGACATCAGTTTTCGTCCCCAAAAAATATTTTTTACATCAATTATATATATAACCGCTTCTGTGGTCTAGTGGTTGACCGCCGGTTTAGACCTAGAGGTCTCAGGTTAGATTCCCAGCGGGGGGTACTCGTTTGTGTACTCGGTTTAGTTGGTGGTAGGGCTTGTTTGTCCGCCTGGCTAGCTACCACCATCTTATCTAAATATGTCGCCATAACATCAATGTTTGTAGCATTGTTGTTTCGGCAGCTACAGATAAGATAGCCAGTGCCTCACTAGTTGAGGACCCCGGGTGAAGTGCGCTTCCATCATTGGCCTTATCATCACTTAACATCAGGTGAGATAAAGGCACTGTGCTTACCCGTACATAAAAAAAAGACATGAACAGAGATCGTTAAGAAAAAAATTATTGAACTAATGATTGAATCCGAAGATATAAATCATGTTTAAGTTTCTAGGTTAAATGCTATCCAACGAGTTGCATCTAAACAAGTGAGGCTCATCTCGAGACAGATCTGACGGAACGCAAACGCACCAAAAATTCGGAACCGACTCATTCTCTGATTTATGAACCGCATTTAGATCTCTTGTTCCGGCCTGCTTTTGATATCGTACATTTGTTTGATGAGTAAACAGATTTCCCGGAATAATTCCTGTGTATTGCAATGAATGATAATTACTTGAATTGACTGTGACTCTCTGGCTAAAAAATAAGTTGACCCTTGGGGTCGGTCTATCTGAATCAGAAGACTATATACTTCTCTCTCTCTTCTGCCAAAGTTATAGCAGCATCTTACAGAAAAAGAGCGAAAGGATGGGGTTGCACAAAACATCCCGGTAGGTCAAAGAGCTACTAGCAAAGAGAAACCTCGACAGGCCCCACAAAGATAAGATAACACTGTTATTATGGCAACAGACTGAGATGAGGTGGTGGTGGCTAATCTAGCCAGGCAGACTCAGAACAAGCTACCACCAACCAACCAAGGTCAACAAAGGTTATTGTTTAAGACGTGGAGTTTCATGCGCCGATTTTTCTCCACAGCTAAAAAATAGACGTCCTGAATGGGCAGTAGGTAACAAAACTTTTGGACGATTCAAAAGCACTTTTTTAATTTATTTGAATAAAAAAAAGCACTATGACTTTGACTTCTGATGTTTAAATTAAAAGACACTTACATACTGCCAACTTAAAAAAAAATTATCGTTAAGAATATCCTTACGATTCTGATGAATACAGGATTGACCTAGTTTTATGCTGACTCATACATTTCTTGCAACTGCCTCCGAGTACAATGTTTGGAGTAAATTTATAAGCTATGTGTGACTGTTTCTAAAGCTACTTCCGTTTTTAAGAAACGCAATTGTAATCCTATTAGACCTAGTAATTTAAGACTCTAGAATTAGAATCTAAAGGCTTCCTTGTTGACAATCGTGTATGCTAAGCTCTCTTTGAAATTGTTTTTTCTCTTTTATTTTTATTTTTCGCGTTTGTCGCTGCTACAATGCCATACAAATTCTCGTTTTCGTTAACGTGATCGAATGGCAAATAAAACTCGCACTAGGCAACTAGATGTAGTAGTATGATTGATTATGCAATTTTAATAAGAATTTGGCATCACTGTGTAATTATGATTCACAATCATTAACAAACATTTTACGAAGTTCACATGAAGGATGTCCAGAAAATGTTAAGTTCATTTTGTGGTCTTTTCAGACCTATTTTTAGATTAAAACTTTTTTTTAATTTTGTAAAGTCATTGGTATTATTGCTTGTATTTGACAGCAACCTCACCTGATGGTAAGTGATGCTGCGGCCTAGGATTTAGCATACTAATTAAAAAATGCTTCAACACCCTTCCTTGTAAGTTCTATGTTGTATGTTGGTTAGCAACAAAACTTTAATAAAATAGCGTAAATAAATACGTCACCAAAATGGCCACCCAAAATCATTTTTTAACGAGACACCTATCATGTAAGCTGTATACATACACAAAGTGGGCGACTTTGTTGTACAACACGACTATTCACCACAAACTTCAACTCTATATCCTACAAAATAAGGCCGTTACATTATAAGGGTGTCCGAAAACATTTTGGTCATAAATTCGCTTATGGTTGTGGAATAAAAGGCGGTAAGTTATAAATTCGATTTTTGACGTTTTTTCTTCCACCCACCAACCGATGGTTACGTCATTCGATATTTTTCTGGACATTTGAGTGGGTTGGTGATATGAAATGGTTCATCGGAAAGATAAGTCAATAGCTTTATTAGGTAGATCAAGTTATTCTAAATTTTAACGTATTCAAAGATAACATTTGCAACAAAAACTTTTACAGAATTTCTTTGTCTTTACAGCATGCTGCAGCATGCAAAGTTATTATAAAAATTGCGTTTTGTTTGAGTGCGTAGAGCGACTTGTATTCATTATTCGTTAACGTTAATAAAAAGTACCCTGGTTCAATTCGCAAGTCGAGCAAAGTGTCTTTAGGATTTTTCGATGCATAGCCCGGGTGGTCACCAAGTGAGTGTGGTGATTGGTTGATTGGTGATTTTGTCAGCACCTATCAATTTTTGTGATGACTTGATCACTATATGGGAGGCCTTTGCCCAGCAATGGACCAATATATATGCTGATACTTTTAAATGTGATCAAATGGTAAATAAATCTCGCACAGCACATAACAGCCTGCTTACTGTTAGAGTTTACACACACACTTAGCTTATCGTCGTGAATGCAATCCGTTTTGATGTTGCTGCGTTTTCTTATCCGCAAACTTATAATAAAGGATGTTGAAAATCAACTGACCGCCCCGATAACTACGCTACGTCACCGCATTCCTGGCATGAGTAAGATGCGCCTCGGGTCATGGGTTGCAAAACACCGGCATGAGTCATGTGTCATGCGATAACAATTTTCGTTACACGCTGGAGGTTCAATAATGGTGGTCTTAGATATGCATTAGATAGATTAAGTCATCAAGAGTTCGTTTTAAGATATGCATTATATGGATTAAGTCATTACGAGTCAGTTTTACCTATTATTTCTAACTCAGTAGTTACATAAAGGTATTGTACGCCTCCAACGAGGTGGACCAACAATCTGGTACAGGTCGCGGCTAGCCGCTGGATGCGAGCAGCACAAAACCGGTCGTTGTGGAGATCCTTGGAGGATCCTTGCCTTATTCCAGCAGTGGACTTTTTTTGGATGAGATGATGATGATGGTATCGTAGTTCGACACAGTTTCCGTCACCAAATAATAATATGGAATTTCATTGAAATTTAACTGGATTGTCATCCGGCTGGTGGTCTGTATTTAATGTCGCTAAAGTCAAAAATAGTCGCTGACCCCTTTTTAATGGGTAAAGAAAGATAGTGTCGATCACCGGTTCATGCCGTACACTAGTGTGCCACTACACTGTAAAAAGTTTACAAGAACACTAAACAATGAAATTAAACAAGTGTTCTGTAGGCGACCGGTTGAACCTCATAACCCATAACTCCGATAGACACTAAGTGCCTAATGCGAGTTTCATTCAGCATTCGATCACGGTATCGAAAACAAGAGTTTGTATTCTTTCGAAGCAGTGCCTCCCTGGTGACAAACGAGGAGGGTAAAAAAGTAAACTCGCCACAAAGTAAATTCGTCACATTTTTGTAATTTGCCATAATTTGTCACCGATACCAAACTAATTTACAACATTAAAATGGAATTGTGACGATATTACGTAGTTTGTCACAGATACCAAAATAATGCATAAAATTAAAATAAAACTGTGACGAGTGTATGTATACTTTTTGTGCGTGGCAAATTCACTGTGTGACGAGTTTACAATAACCCCCTGACCAAAGCACCGCACACCGTAAGCTTGTTCGCCGACTAAGTCGAAAAAAAAAACTGGTTTTCACTCATTGGAATAATAATCAGTTCATTCATCAAGTAAATAGGTCATTTCTTCCATACAAAGATAGCTTTCAGACGGTTTAAAGTACCCGAATTGAAGCGTCCTCAAAATTAAGGTCATGTAAGGGTTATCAATATCCTTTTCGCATGTTTGTAACACTTTCACATATAAAGGAGTGTTTGTTGATTGAGTCACTGTGTTGTTCCTTGTTGTAATGATCTTCAGCGGCTGACGTGTATTAATATGTCAGAGTGTACATTTATTTTTTGCTGTTTTTACATTGATGTAGACCGCCATATAATCATTATAGTCGCTTATTGTTGAGGCTTTGTGTCAGCGTATGACACTTATAACATTATTCATCACCAACAGACCTTTATTATTAAAAAGTGTTAGGGATATCTGCCAATTTGTTTATTGCTATTCTATATACATATTCTATATAATATTTACTTATTACTATACAAATTTCGCCATTATTACTTTATTTTTGTACTATTTTTTTTTGCTTTTTTTGATCGTCCTCAAAATCTGTAGTTTTGTTCTTACGCCAATTGAGTTTAAAAACCGTCTATATGGAAATCGAATTCGGGATCTCTGAATCTGATGAATGGTTGTCTAAACCGTCGTCATCATCATCATCATCAGCCCCTCTGGGCCCACTGCTAGGCCTCTTTTTGTTTGTCTTATCCACTAGATTGTGTATTGTTTTCTTAAGTTTACGCGAAATTTAATAACTAATGTATAAAATAAACGCGAGTAAATCCGTAAAAGTTGTTTCATTTTACTAGATTGCGGTTAAAACTTGGATGTCCCAAAGGAAGTAACTGGGACCAGATATCGCATAAATCAGCGGAAACGTATGCCTTGGCCTGGATATGACACTGGGCGACCTAGAAATGCGTCGCCTTGGCATTCGCCAGGACCATAACTTGATTGCGATTTGCAATTAACGAATTCTACAATATATTACAAATCAATGGGGTTTTATTTGCAAGTTACATGTCACGAGAGAACTGTAGTGTGTAGGCATATTAAGCTCAGAGAACGCAATCGCACACTATAAAACAGCTTCAACACGAATTTCTTATTTTGGCTCCTACAAAAAAAAAAAACTATGACGCGTTATCAGATCCTCACTATAGCAGTCGCAAATAAGTAGAATTTATTATGCTATAGTCAAAAAGCTAATAGTATGTATGAAGAACATTAACGTTAACCGCCGTATGGTGGTTAAGACCACCGGTTTAGACCCAGAGGTCTTGGGGTCGATTCCCATGTTTGTGTACTCAGTTGGTGGTAGGGCTAGTTTGTCCGCCTGGTTAGCTACCACCATCTTATCCACAAGGCGCCATAACATCGATGTTTGTAGCATTGATGTGTTCCGGCTGATATAACCAGTGCCTCAATAGTTGAAGATTCCGGGTGAAGAGCGCTGCGAACTTCGGCCTCATCATCACTCAACATCAGGTGAGATGAATGCCAAGTGCTTAATCGATAGCAAATTAAAAAAAACTTACAGTAGTCGCATACGATATGTAACATTTGACATCTCACCTTAGTAATAAGCAATTTTAACATTATATTCAGGTACTCAAGTAGGTCAGGTATTACATCATTTTATAACTATAAAATAAATGCAGTAAATACTCATTAGAAGACATTTGACATATCAAAATGACCTTTGATAGTCAAATGACGCAATATGTCACATATAATATTAATAATGTTAAGTTCTTAATATCGATTTAAAGTTACAAAATGGCGCGCGCTTGCGTGCTTCCCCGACTTCCTGTCACACTGTTACACATACTTCCGTCACATTTCACGAAATCACTCCCACAAATTGTATAGAAAGCGAGCGGAAAGATGTTACAAATCAAACAATTGTTACAATATTCGTAGTTTATTTATTATATTTATAGTTTATCATTACGCGTGTGGCAGTAACACATATTATTCGTTCGTATTACTCCGTCTACAGTCGGTATATTAACGGTAAATATACTTTAGAATCAAAATTTCCTGAGCAACTAAAATTATCCTATTAAAATAAGGAAGTTGTTCAGAAGAACCATTGGTGTTGTGGTTTCGTATTAGTGTTTGGTTCAGTCAGAGAGAGTTTATATAAATTGGGCCAGCGTATTAAAACCTAGATTATGGTCAGAACCTAAGAAGAAAAAGGGGAGTTTATATAAATTGTGACAGCGTATTATAATTCGATAAAAATAGAATACAGGGTAATTTGTGAAACTAACAACCACATATTTTTAATACCGTGTCCACGATTCCGTCGCGAACGATGATTAAAGTTTACAGAACACGGATCATCTATTCCAAGCTTGTACATACTCTTGTATACTCTTGTATATTATTCAAATTACCTTGTAGTAAGTAGTTTTAATGTATTTATTACCTTCTTCAAGTGTTTGTTGACCCACTTGGTGAATGTTTTCTTCTGTATTGCGTCACGTTCGTCTGAAAACAAAAGATATTGGTAAATTAAAATATACATATTGACCAATACCCGAACATTATTCATTAGTCATTAGGTCAGGAGAGGTGGCATAGGTTATTCGCGCATTAGATGAAATCATTGTGTGCTGAACGTAGGTATCTTTGAGACTGTTTATTTAAGAACCATTTCACATAGCATTATCTGATACAAACTTTAAGTGCCTTACAAATAAACAAAGGTAAGGTAAAGGTAAGGTAAGGTACGTATAGTTATTCCGTGTTTTGTTCCTGTCATGTAAACGTCATTTCAAATTAGAGTAAAAGGGACAAAACACGGAACAACTATACGGAGCTTATTCTTTGTTTATTTGTAAGGCAGGCTCTAAAACTATAATAGAGTATTGGACTACAATGAAAATATAGATCAAACTGTTGTTAACTTAACAGTATACATTTTTTAAACCAATTTAGCCAGCACATAATTATAAAATAAGTAAAATTTTTACAAAAAATGATTAATAAAATAATTAAATTTTTATGCTTGACCACGTGATCGAAAACGCACGGGATTGGCTGAATCAGGAAGTGACTTCACCTGCTTGTTTACAGTTAAATGTCACTCGAAGTTTCGTATGGTGTGGACTTCTTGGCGGGAAAGTGAAGAGTCATGTCTGCGGTTTTGTTTTATTTTCTAAAATTTGTGTTATGTCGAATATTAATGTAAAATAATGGTGGATTATTAACCGTTAAGTGTTCGTGAGTGTGCATGAGTGTTGGCAAATGAAACAAAACAGTGCAACGTCACTTTTCAAATTCTCTCAAGAAGTCTGCGTGAGGACTTAGTGAAGCCCCATATTTTTACTGAAATACTCGAGGGGTTGGGGGGTAATATCCTTTCTCACTTCCCATTTCTATTATCATTGATCATCATCAATGTTGTTTATATATGTATTATTTAAGAAGATAGAACGAACGAATAGGCTTGACGGATTTCATCTGGAGCCGTAAAATAAAAAAATAAAAAAATGTATGGTGTGATTTGACAGATAAGTTTGTTTACAAGCAGGTGACGTCACGACATCACGTGACCTGCATGCATCGTTTTTATAAAAAATAAAGAAATTCACAACGAATTAATTAAATTGCAGATATATTATGCTATATAATGAACCATTAGACATATTTTTCTAAAACCTGTCAAATACCCCATTCTTACAAACCAACATTTTAATGTAATTTTAATGTCACTACGCCTAAAGGAAATACAGGTTGATGGATAAAAATTATAAGAAAACTTTTTAAAAAAATTAAGGAGCGATTTATTGGTTGTTGACACGCCCGGTTTGCGAGTGCTAAAGTAAAGCAACTTTCGCAAAGGCCGGTCATTGGATAGGTGACCAAAAATAATTGTCATCTCGAGCTTCTACGTGCTTCGGAAGGCACGTAAAAGCTGGTCCCAGCCACATAGGCAGTCGTTAACAACCGACTAACTAACAAGCACTGGGTCCGCGTGGTGTTTTATGGGCCGCCCGATTTGCCCGAGCCAAGGTCCTGGCCCTTAGGTTGTTCCGCTTTCGATTCTGATGCGATGATTCAGAAGACCAGCAGCACCATTTAGTGCCCACTTACTTATTGTTAAAATTTTATGAAGTGATATAATTTGTGTTGTCTTACTAATAAATGTTTTCTATTTTTGTTTCTATTCTATCGCCATGGAGAACTTACCCAGGGAACGGGTACGCGCTTAGGTGATGCCATCCCCTCTAGAAACCCTCTGAAGATGATCGATCACCATTTACCATGGCTTGTTGACATGACAAGTTACGCTAAAGGCTTTTGGCGAAAAATAAAAAAAACTCTTTCTAAAGACAAACTGTCGGGACTTTTTGGCGGGAAAGTGAGGAGTCAGGGCGGCGGTTTTGTTTTATTTTCTAAAATTTGTGTTATGTCAAATATTATTACGACCTCCTTGGTCGAGTGGTTTGTACACCGGTTTTCATGGTGTCGCCAACCCTGAGGTCCCAGGTTCGATCCCCAGTCGGGTCAATTTAGAAATTATTGTTTTTCTAAATTGTCTCGGGTCTGGGTGTTTTCTATGTATAATAATAATTATTTATTTAAGTATTTTAAGTATGTTTATCCATTGTCTAGTAACCATTTAACGAGTTTCATAACGAAGCTTCTCTTGGGCTAGATAATTGGTGTGAGTGTAGGAAATTTTATTTATTTTATTGTGAATTAATTATTAACCGTTAAGTGTTCGTGAGCGTGCATGAGTTGGCAAATGAAACAAAACAATGCAACGTCACTTTTCAAATTCTCTCAAGAAGTCCGCGTGAGGTCTTAGTAAAGCTCCGCATTTTAACTGAGATACTCAGGGGATTGGGGGTATATCATTTCTCACTTTTCATTTTTATTGTCATTCATCATCACCATAAAGGAAGAAAATATTGTTTATTTATAATGTACACATGAAAGAAAAATTACTTTGACATTGGCTAAATGTGCAAATCACAGCCATCAACTAAACGAAAAAAAAACTGTCAACTGTCAAAGCATGGTGTTAACCGCCTAAATGAGATAGTGGCGCGGGTGAACGAACCCACCACTTGATCGATGCCATTCAGATACGAGTCTAATAATAATCCATCTATTTTGGCGCCTAAACATCGTTCGTACGTTGCCAAAATACGTTTATAGATCGGAAGTATGGACTGAGAATGTGCGAATACAGGATGTTACGTCTTAGCACGTAGTTGGAACTGTTATTTCGATTTTTAAATAATGTAGGTTAATGGCACCAAATTTCGACACAGTTTTCGTCGCCAAAAAATAATATACAACATGTGATAAGAAGGTGTGGTAAAAAGGAAAAGATCAAAAGTGTACCTGGGGATCTATTTTTGAATCGCACGTATGACATTGTACTGTCGCATGCGACTTAAGTCACACTCGTCTTCTAAGTCGCATGAAGCCGATTTACCGTATATTTGAATCGTTCATTTCCGGTGCTGCCAACATAATACGAAATGTTGGATGTTATCCGTTCCACTCAGAATTTAGAGAAAACCGGTAACAACCGCAATGAAAACGGAACGTAATATCCATGTTTCTATTGACTGTTAAAAAAACCTTTGCTTTTTAATAGAAAAGACTATCAATGACACAAACAAATGAGTGACATGACATTGACACAACGCATTAATTTTGACGGTTATTCTTTCAATCGCTTTGTGTCACTCGACTGCAACTAGTGGTTGAGGGCACTCGTTGCGGTCGAGCGATTCAAAAATATGGAAAGTCAAATGTCGAACGAAAATCAGTAGAAACCAAGCGCTCAACTCGAGGCGAAGGAATCAAAAATAGAGCCCCTATTGTATGTACGCAGAGTTACTAAGACATAATTATTAACTGGAATTCTTAATTAAATATTTTTATTATGACGCCACATTAAAATAAACAAGTCACAGCCCTAGTGGTTTAGTAACCTCCGTGGCGTGTACTTACATTTATGATCACTGCTGCTTGCTTAAGTGCCTGACGCGCATGACTTCACTAATATAAATATTAATTTATAATTGCATGACAAATTAAAGTTAATAATTATGTCTTAGTAACAACACATACAATATCTAGATCGGATACACTTTGGATCTTTACCTTTTTACACACCTTTCTGTTACACGTTGTAGATTTTCAATAAAATGTTACGGGATGGCAGCTAGAAAGTAGGTGGTCTATAATCAATGGTTTACCAAAGACAAAAATCAGATGCTGAATGAAACCTATTTTTAATTGATTAAAGGGGGAAAAATGTCGATCACTGGTTCCTGTCCAACACTGGTGCCACTGCACTAATATTGAAAACAAAAACATATACAGGGTGTCTCAGAACTCAACGTCAAGCCGAAACGGGGTGACACCCGTGATACAAACGAACAACTCTTACTATTGGACCAACTCCCTAACTCAAAAATAAAATTCAGATGTTCCATACAAAACATCAATATTCATTCGACCACAATGTATGGAACAGTTCCGCCTCCTCTTTTGCCTTTTGCGATAAACCTCCCAAAATAAGAATAAATTTATTACAAAAACACAAATGTTGAAAAATTTTCCACGAGCAGGATTTGAACCTGCACCCTTCTGACATACCGGGTCAGGTGCTCTTCCAATTGAGCTATCGTGGTTCTAACCAGCCCGCCGAAATTATTCAACACTATTTACTTTTTTACTTTGAAAGCCAAAGGCGCCAATTCAATGTCAACAACTACCGTCATTACCGTCGTTAAAATTTTTCAACATTTGTGTTTTTGTAATTTGTTTCGCAACAAAATTTGCGTTAAAATTATATAAACAAAACAAAAACATTTTAATAAATTTATTGTTTTCTAAAGCGTACACTTTATCGATCACTACACATTGAAATGAAACTACTTTTAAGGATCTGCTCTCCCTGGACCTTGCGAAGGGTTCGAACTAATTAAAATTAGTTACTAATTAAGAGAGTAACTAATTAAGATTAAAACTAATGTATAAAATAAAAGTGAGTAAATCCGTAAAAATAGTTTCAAAATCAAGATTAAACATGGCGCTTCTGCCTACCGTTGAGTTGCCAAGTCCTAGACTAATAACTACCTTTCAGGAGAGCCATAACTCCACAGTTTCCTTTGATAAATCTCCACACGTCAACCGAAACAGCCACAACAAAACGAATACAACCTCAAATACCTGCCTTATAAATAAACAGAAATCTAGACTAACGTATGGCGATCTTTGTCTAACTTATGGTGATGGAGAGAGACGGAATGCGACATACGCCATACGTCTTCATTAACGCTCAAGATAACTAATTAAAATATCTAGGATGCCATTTTGGCATGACTTGTAGCTATCACCATGTATGGATATGCCACCAGTCCGCAAGACCTCTCGCTTATTTATAATGCTACTTCTGTAAATCAACATGTTAATGTATTGTATAAACGCATAAAGAGAGAGAATAGTTAATACTTTGTAGCAGTACTATAAAAATAGTAATTATAATAAACATGGGGGAATTTTAAATTAAGTAACGTGAACTGTTCCTGGAAATTCTCTTCTGTAAACATATGGTATCTTATCTTATCTTATCTTAGTGGGGTCTTTCGAAATCCCTCTCTCAGCATTTCGAAATCCCTCTCTCGGCATGTTTCCAGAGGTAGTCAAGGTAGAGACTATATAGATGACTAGATGACGATGATAGCGATGACTTGATTTCAATGATGCGAGACTTTTGCCCAGCAGTGGGACAGTTAATACTACTACTACTTCACGGTAGAGACCCCTATAGAACGCGAAGGCCCCATCTTCGAAGGCTCGTGCCCCAGCAGTGAGGTCATAAAATGAGCTGATGGTGTAGGTAGGTGATTAGTTAGAGACCCAACATCTATGGATCAGTATAAAAATGAGTATAAGAACAGACAGTTTATTATTTTTATTATTTGTTGCGGGTAAGCACTTGGCATTCATCTAATAGTACAGTACATTCAGTAATAAGTACATAATAATATCAATAAAAATTAATTGTGTAGAGTATGTACCAAGCAAACATAACAAAGGAGCTCTAAAGTGCATCGTTGATTGAATTTATCTCAGTTCCCGTCTGCATTTTAAGTGTTGCCACTTCACAAAATGGTCTGGCGAATATGATCATTTAGGAGCGATGTTCGCACGGTATTTTCAAGTGGATATTTTGATGAATCACTTTTATTCTACAGTTTGAAGATTGAGCTGGAGGCGATCTTTATATAATAAACGATCGACTCATCATCATAGTCATCATCCACAATCTATAAACATCCCACTGTTTGGTTCAAGGCACATGCATGGGGACATAATAGGGCTGTTTCAAATTAGGCGTTTCGTATCGGACCGCTGCCGCTGCTGCCGTCTTTGATCAATAATGTACAGACGCCTGCACATCAACCTATCCAAAACTGTCAAATCTCTTCAATACATTTTCAACCATATAACTTAGTCTTAAAATTCAAAGTCTATTGAGGAAATTTTTACAGTTTGTGGTAGGTTGATGTGCAGGCGTGTGTACTAGATTCCCGATGAGCGCTAGAAAAACAGTAAGTACACGACAAAGAGATTTAATATAGAAGGTTACGTCTTTGGTACGCGATTTTGGGGCCACGGAGCCACAATGACGTTTGTGGCGATGCTTTTTTTTTTGAGAGAGATTGCTGATTGCCTCTACGGCATTTTCAGCTTCACCGGGCTTTTTTGGGGGCGGCGAGGAACGTAAAGGGTCCCTCAAGCCGTGTGAAACGAATCACCTTCGGAGGTTATCTAGAGGGAACGGCATCGCGCACTAGTGCGCGTCCCCGTGCCCTACTAGATTCTCCGAAGGGTTCGGATCGGATCGGGGATTGTGGCGATGCGATGATAGTAAATATTAAGTAAAATATTCTGCAAGCCTAATTTAATCTTTTATTTGAGATTTAAGGTACGGTTCAGCTAAATGCTGAAGTTGTTGATGCCATTAATGTTTTTTAGATTTTGTTATTCGAAATTTAACTGTATAGGTATGAATGAGCAAACAGGACCACTTTCAGAAAAGACTATCAATGACACTAACAAACGAGTGACATGACATTGACACAACGTATTGATTTTGACGGTTATTCTATCAATCGCTTTGACCCGCTCGGCTGCAACGAGTGGATGAGGGCACTCGTTGCGGTCGAGCGATTCAAAAATATGGAAAGTCAAATATCGAACGAAAATCAGTAGAAACCAAGCGCTCGACTCGAGGCGAAGGAATCAAAAATAGAGACTTTTTCTTTTTGACTTATGTTTTCCAATACAAAATGATTTGTTTGTTTTGTTGTCATGGAAACTGTCAAAGCGGTACGAAGTCCGACCGGGTCAGCTGGCTAATAGTTGATACACTATTACCTCGATCGCCGGTGATCGACCAATTCAATCAATCAATATAAACTAGATAATTGCAAAACGGAGACAGTATTCGGCCGTAGGCGGCGACCGACGCCGACGGAGTGACCCACTTCGCAACAGAATGCGTCTTGTACACGCCTGCACGTCAGACTACTACAAACTGTCAAATTTCCTCAATATACTTTGAACTTTATACACATGGCATATGGTTGAACATTTATTGAAGAAATTTGACAGTTTTCAATCTATTGATGTGCAGGCGTCTGTTGGCGCCTTATTGAAAGATCGAGTGGCTGGACGCGAATATGTTTGCGAGAAGCGTATTATTAAAATAGTGGTTGGCTATATTAGTTTGCCGTCAGTAACTTGACAACAACAACACAAATAAAGAGACTGCAGCTTCATTTCTTTTCATTCTTCTTTGACCGACCTCCTTGGTCGTTTGGTTTGCACATCGGTTTTCATGGTGTCGCCATCTCTGAGGTCCCAGGTTCGATCCCTGGTCGGGTCAATTTAGAAATTATTGTTTTTCTAAATTGTCTCTGGTCTGGGTGTTTTCTATGTACTTATAATAAGTATGTATTTAAGTATTTTAAGTATGTTTATCCGTTGTCTAGTAACCATTTAACGAGTTTATTAACGAAGCTTCTCTTGGGCTAGATAATTGGTGTGAGTGTAGGAAAGTTTATTATTATTATTATACCCTTTATTTATTTTCTTTCTTAAAACTAGATTTTTACAATATTTTAATATAAAAACAATTAAATATTATAAAAATCTAATTCTAGAGTACCGCCAGCAGCGGGGCACGGCCCAAGCTACCGGTGGTCAGGGCTGCACAGTGAGGAACCTCCTGACAATACGTGCCGTGTCAAGGAGTACTGCTTTCTGAATCAGACCCTTGATCCAACTATCAAGCGAGAGCCTCTTAAGATGTTGGTCGAGGCTCTTCGCTATCAGACCGTTCGCTGAAACGACTATAGGGACAATGATCGTCGAATCAACATTCCAATCATTCTATTTATTATTATTATTATCATACAAACGCGCTCGAGCAACGCATACATAGACAACCTCTCACAGACACGGAACCTCGCAACAGCTGAGCTCGGACTGTTCCGAACTGCTCCGAGATCCGTGTCCGTGCAAGGTCGATGTGTGAGTTGATCGAGCGCGGTATGTATAGCTTACCTTCTGTGTCTATTTTGTTATGACAACAACTTCCGTGCTTCGGAAGGTACGAAAAACTATTGGTACCGGCTGCGTCGGCAGTTTGTTAACAACCACCGAAACGCACTGGGCCCGCGTGGTTTACGGCCCGTTCTCCCTGTGGTGTTTCCATCCAAAGGGAAGGTTCGTGCCCCAGCAGTGGGGAGATATAATGAGCTTGTGAAGTCAACAACAGCATAGCTAGGCGGCGTGAAACTTAAAGGTTCCCTCGAACCGTGTGATCGAAACATCATCAGAGGGTTTTTAGAGGGGTTGACATTGCGCAAGCGTGTCTCCATTCCCCTAAGTTCCCGGAGAACTTATAACACCTCTAAAAGTATTATAAAGATGTACCCTAATGTGATACTTTTGAGGTTTCATTTACAACCACACATAAATGCTTGGTCGGTCAGGCGTTCGGATCGGATCGAGAGCGGGCCGTAGGGGCGTGGGGAGAAGCGCCCTGGTACATGTACCTGTACCTGGAGCATAGCGCGTGTGAAAGGGTCTTTTTATTTAATTTATTTTTATTTATTTATTTATTAAGGGCAACCAACAAATCTTACACTATTTACATTGTTTAATCTTATGTACTATATTTAGGATAAGTGCAGATTCACTTACAGGCTGCCACGACAAGCAAACGTGAGCAAGACTATAAACTACAACTAAGACTATAACTAATTAAATATAATATAAAATAACAGAATTAGGTGCACCAGAGCTACAACTTGAACGAATCAAGTATAGATCTCTTAAGCTTTTGAGCGCTACAAGACAAAATATCGACATCAGCAGTCCTCTTCAGCAGTGAGTTGTAGTGTCTTTGTAGCCTATTAATTAGTGAGTGGTGACCGAGCTGGCTTTTTGACCTCTTGGACGTAAATGGAACTAATTTACCACCTCTTGGTAACTTAAAAGGGATGTGAAACTCCAGCTGCGCAAGAAGGCCCGGGCAGTCCAGACCACCACTAACCAACTTGTGCAAGAAAAGAAGATCCAGCATTTGACGTCTATCTTTCAAACTTAACATATGGTTATTTGAAAGACGGTCAGTGTGCGAGGGCAGTTTCCTCGCTAGACCGGATTGGAAAGATATATGCCACAAAAACCGTTTCTGTACTCGTTCTAAGCGTTTTATATAAATGTTCGTACCAAGAGTACGAACATTTATATAATGAGTACTAATTCTATGAGTTCGGTGTCTTGGGCCTGTTATAGTGTGCATCATGCACAGTGCATGTGTAGTGTTGCTGTGTGTCCCTAAACGACTCATTGCCAACCGAAGCACGGAGGAGCTCGAGATATACATTTTTTTACCTTCAACCTTTCAGTAAACAACCCACACAAAATTAAAATGCACAGTCACCTTGACAATAAGTTACTGGCCGACCTACTTAGCTATCTAGCGAACTGCATAGCACTGCAATGAATAACGATGTTTATCTGGCGCACTGTACTTCTGGTTCCTTACACGACGCTATGGTAATGAGCCGGCAAGTATTCGCATACCGTGTTGAAACTGACAGTAATTAGATGCTAGAAACCTATATAACCAGATAATAATGTTTGTTTGGTCTAATGAAGTTGACGATGTTTTTTTTTTGTTTTTTCTTCAAAGCGCTGTCCAGACATTTGCGGGTCAGGGCTATCCGAGTTCCGAGTTGTTCGTTTCAGTGTTCCCGTCAGGGACGTGCCACTCGTCACCCGTGTCTGTCTCTACATATCAGGGAAATCGGTATCAGTGAAGTCTGTTTCGATTGCACACAACCCGACGTCCTTGTTTAAAACAGAAGAATTGGCAATGATTGCAATCGTTTTGTCAACCTTTCTGTGTTCATGTTGCACTTGCACAAAATGTCGTCCAGTCCACGTAGATAAAAATCGGATAGCACTGCCAGAGCGCACGGAACGTCAGAGCGTGCTCGGGATTGACGTGGGATTGACGATCCGGTTCTTACTGACAAATCGTATGTAGCCGATTATCTTTCCGTCCCTGGCCGTGTTCCGTCAGGGACGGGAACTCGGAAATGTGTGGACAGGCACTTCATCTCCATCATAATCAGCCTTTATTAGTCCACAGTTGGGGGGCGATTTTTGAACCGGTGACAATTTCTCAAGCAATTGCACCCTGGTTATAGGCCTCTCCAAGTGCACGCCACTGGGCACGATCGGCGGCTACTCCCATTATCATTCCTCACACGCACTTATAATAATAGACAAACACTCAGTTTAAAGTAAACTATTCAAACTACCACCAGTTCGACGAGACGATCTCCGTAGCTGTGTGGCTTGCACGTCGAACTTTGGGCGGCTCTAACTCTGAGGTCACGAGTTCGATTACCGGTCGGGCCAATGTCCAAAACGAACTTTTCGATATTGTGTCGGGTCTAGGTGGTTGTGGTGCCGTCGTTGTTTCTGATTTCCATGAAACGAGAGCTTTAGCTACTTACCGTGGGATCAGAACAATGTAGTGATGTTGTCACTTATTATTATTATAATCTTTATTTATTTTCTTTCTTAAAACTAGATTTTTACAATATTTATTATTTTATTATTATATTATTATATTTATTTATTATTATTATTATTATATTATAGTTCGGATTTTGGGAGAGCCATCAACAGAATAGAGCTGGTAAGATACCTTAGGAGGCTTTCTTTCTTCACCATTTGAACTAAGTTACATTACCTATATATCTGGTGGGGATTGATTGATAAGAAACATAATATCACCAAATCCCATGCTGGTTTGGGACGTGAAAATAATGTATCAGCTGCCTAACTCCCCGTGCATGTTGTGAGAGCCGACTAAGGGACAAGGGTTCCAAGATGCTGGCACATAAGGCGATCGGCTAGCAATCTATCACTGATATCTATTCCACCTCGAAGCCCTTCTTTGTTTCTGCTAAATGTGGCGTCGTCGGGGCACTTGTGGCATAGTATAGCTTACGTTTATACTGTGAATGGCGAGTATTACTCAAGTGATTTCGTTACTCTGTCTACCCCTTTTTGGTAAAAGAACGTGAGAGTATGTATGTATGTAACCGCCTCTGTGGTCTAGTGGCTAAGACCACCGGTTTAGACCCAGAGGTCCCGGGTTTGATTCCCAGCGGGGGTACATGTTTGTGTACTCGGTTTGGTTGGTGGTAGGGCTTGTTAGTCCGCCTGGCTAGCTACCACCATCTTATCTAAATATGTCGCAATAACATCAATGTTTGTAGCATTGTTGTGTTCCGGCAGCTAGAGATAAGATAGCCAGCGCCTCACTAGTTGAGGTTCCCGGGTGAAGTGCGCTTCATCATTGGCCTTATCATCACTTTACATCAGGTGGGATTAAGGCACTGTGCTTACCTGTAAAATATTTAAAAAAATATGTATGTATGTACCTACATACATACAAACATTTTTTTTACATACATATTATATCACCAAATATAAGCGTCTAATCCATTTAAGTACACACGATCGTTGCATTTACTTCTAATCGTATTGAGTTTCGCTCGACTTTCCGCTAATGCTAGACGCGAAGCCTTACAAAATTATAGTAAAGTTGTAAGTTGCTACCAAGCTCCTTGGTAGATTATTTTTAAATTTTCATTTTACATTGGCAATTTGTACCGATAAATTCAAAGGATATTATATCAAAATGGCACTATAGATGTTTCTGTATCACAAACAAAGTCATTTCTCTACCGAAGTCATTTCAACGGGTTATTGTACATTTGCCACAAAGTAAGTTCGGGACATTTTCGTTTACTCCATACATTGAAAGTAAGTTTGTCACATGCAATAAAAATATGTGTAAATTCGTCACAGGTCCAAATTAAAATATGACAAATTTACTTTATAAAAATAGAAGAGTGGCACAACTTTTTTCTGTGACGAATTAACTTTGTGGCAAATGTATAATAAATAACCAGAGGTCGGATTTGATACAGCGAAAGAATAAAGTGGATATGCCTCAAATCCCGAGATTACTTTTAAAGAGCTATCTATATATTTCCGTGATCTATTTAATAAAAAATATTGAAAAGCTAATGGTTATATACTTCAATTCTCATAAAAGTTATAAAGTAATGTCGGAAGCGAACACTTCAAATCTTAGTGGTACTTTGAATGAATCGGACAAGGAAAATTATTCTGATGGGCCGTTTGAATAAGCAAAACCTCACGAGTCTAGGCTAGAAGCAAAAGTATTTTCGTATTTATAAAAAAGGCGAAATATAAGTATGAGAATTTGCTTAAGACTATTAACAATATTGTATCGTGAATACTGTAAATACTAATAAAAATTGTATGTTAATTATCTTTGTTTTATTTGTCTTATCTATCTCATAGGTTGTTATCATTATTTATTTGTAATATTGTTGGCCACACGGGATTGACCATTAGAAATCCCGGGAAGATCCATATTAATATCAACATTTCGATGCAAGTACATAAATAAGTCTACCTAATTGCGACCTCTGATAATAACCCATTTCAACTTGCCCCACAGATATTAAACTATTTGAAAGTTTCAATGCGAACATGGACTCTGTCAGACTGTATAGGGTTCTAAACGTCAGAAAAAATATTACCTAGGTACCTATGTAAAGTTAGACGCGAGTAAGTTCCGTTGCAAAGTGTAGTGTTTTAAGTTTAGACTAAAAAACTACCAACATCGTACAGCCCAAACTGATGGACATAAAAGGCTGAAACTTTGCAGGCAGGGCCCTTTAATGGGGAGCCGGGAGGATAGTCCCATCATCAATTTTTTATTTTTGCAACTGGACTTTTGACTGGTTTTGATTTTGACTCTTTATGCGCCTGTCCATTGTATTAAGAGATTCATATGTAAAATGGTTGTGACTGTACGCACGTCACTTTCATAACGTAAGCAAGACATAACACGGTATTTTCAGAAATTTCCTCTAGATTAGTACACACGCCTGCGCATCAGACAACCACAAACTGTCAAATTTCCTCAATTGACTTTGAACTTTATGCCCAAGACAATATGTTTGAACATTTATTTAAGAAAATTAATAGTTTTGGATCTGGTTCTGATGTTCAGGCGTTCTGTACATTCATACAAGGCTGGCGATCAAACCATAAACTTATCATAGAAAAAACCACAGTATCTAATAGAAAGTTACTAAAAAACCACGTATCAGTAACGAACCACGTATCTATAATAATAATAATAAACTTTATTGCACACAAAAGAAAAACAATACAGTCAATTTAAAAAATAAAAATAAATAAAGAGTACAAAATAGGCGGCCTTATTGCTAACAAGCAATCTCTTCCAGGCAACCTTGGGCGAAAAATAATAAAATAAACAAAATAAAAATGGGTGCAAGTAAAAATAAACTAAATAATAATAATAATAATATCAAATAAAGTAATTACAGATAAAAAGGAAATAAATATATAAAACAGAGTTTATGCAATATAAATTAAAAAAAAAAAAAATAATAATAAATAAATAAATAAATAAACATAGCTAAGGTAAATTTAAAAAATGACTCCGAACCTGACCCTTAAACGACTCCAACGTGCGAGCACTTCTGATGCGCTCAGGCAAAGCATTCCATAACCGGACAGCATGCACAGAAAACGAGTAGGAAACGAAATTAGTGGAATGAAGGGGAGTCACAAGAGCTAGATTAAACGCAGACCGCAAGGTATGGCTTGAGGAAGTCGAACGGAAGGAGAAGCAATTTTGAAGATATGAAGGTGAAGTGGGTAGAAAGAGGACAGTATACAGAAAGGAAAGGACGTGTAAGTCTCTACGCCGGCGAATTGGCAGCCATTTAAGCCGAGCTCGAAAAATCGAGACATGGTCATACTTCCTCAAGTTATAAATAAACCGAATACAGAGATTCTGCAAACGCTCCAGTTTGAACTATTGTATGAACTATGAACTATTGTATTGATGTAAGTATGAACTATTTGTCTGTTACGTTATATATTTTTCATCGGTTTTCAAACCTATTGCAATGATGTAAGGGTCAAATTTCGATGACATGTGAATTGCTATTAACAGCTAAAGGGTTAAAACAATTTGCAGCCGGCCTGTTGGTGACTATTAACCGATTGGTTCCGATGTCTTAGGTCGGCGGCGGCAAACGGACTGGTCATTGGGCTGGGCACATACCTAATTTGATTCTGGACATGATAGTGTTACTAAATAGAGTTTTGGTGCAGAAGAACCAAATTTTATTTATTTTATTTTTGTTTTGTGTTGTTTATTGTGCATTTTTTTTGTAACTAACATTCGTGTTTGTGGTCTATTGTAATTACCAACAGTCTATGGAATTATTATGAAATAAATATTTTTAAGTGATAATAATAATATAGGTAATATTATTATTATCACTTAACATCAAGTGAGATGAAGGTCAAGTGGGATTTTCGGATGGGTCTGTTTAATTTAGATTTTTTTTTTAAGAGATTGCTGTTCGTGTTCAGCTTAACTGGACGTTTTGTGGACGGTTAGGAACTTAAAAGTGGTTCGTCAAGCCGTGTCAGAGGATATCAAATTTTTGAAACACAAATACTCAAGATATTACAGATGGATATGACAATAATAAATGTTTTTTTTACCAATACTTGCACACACATTCATTCATTCATTCATTCATTCATTCATTCATTCATTCATTCATTACAAAATTGTTTGATAGAAGAATTGTATCATCTACTTGACCGTGACTTAAACTAATGAGAGTTTTTTTGACGTTTCCATCGCACGTTATCTTTTTAAAAGAAAGATTGCTAATGGCTGTCTATAGCCTTTACAGAGTAACCGGACGTTTTGTGGGCGGTCCTTAAAAGTGAGTGATCGAAACTCTCATTAGTTTAAGCTAAGTCACGGTCGAGTAGATTCAATTAATTTTACAAACAATTTAGCGATGAGTAAGAGTTGTATAAAATGAAAAACAGTAAATCTGCCATTTTACTATTTGGCGGTAAATACGAAAAAAATTGTTCTTTTTTTTATATTGCAGATTGCTGCATAAGATGCAATAACGATATTTAATTTCAATTTGTAGTTAATAATTGCTGTTTTTTATACGAAGTAACTTTAGACGTTTAAAGCACTTTAAAGGGACAATGTTACCATTACCTATAACTCAATTTGCGTAAAATCGTTGCTGTATTTTATTCTATATTGAATGAATGTGTGGTCAAGTATCGCTAAAAATATTATAGTGTACGTGTACATCCTTTTGTAATATCTTAAGTGTTTGTGTTTCAAAATTGTTATTTCCTCTGTTAAAAAAAATCTGTGTAATTCAGATAGATAGTAAACAAGTATCATCAACAAAAAAATGCCGTACGCGACATACTTATTATACATTTTATATTAACTATACACGCAGTATATGACACAAAGAAGAATCACATGTACCTAAACATGAAAACAACACGACTATAAACTGAGTTTATCTTATCTCTATTATCATCTCAGTTATCTGTTATGAATGAGTACAGAACACAGATCGTAAAGGGTTCGAGATGTCCTTATAGGTGCATGAGTGTGTGTGTCGGATACTAGGCCAGCTGCTTTGTAATAGAAACATTTGTCGGAACAAGGAACATGGACTACATTCGATGCCCGAGTGGTGATTTTTGAACAAGTGACTAATTCTCACGCCATGATATCAATTAAGAGTGGTCCTTTTTCTCCTATTCAAAATCGCTGGCAACTTATTTTTGACAGCGAAAATTCGAACGGTATTCGATTGTATCTTAATAATCAAATTGTAAATAATGCAACAATAATTAATATTTGATAGTGTATTTCAAGTCACAGGAGGAGGCGAGAAGCAGCCCTAGACAAAACAAAGAAATTAAATAGAATGATTATTGTACAGGATTGACATCAGCCAAGTCAAGGATACGTATAAATGACGTTAATGTCAATCCCATACAATAATCATTATATTTCATTTTTATTCTATTCGCGAAGACTACACTATCCCACAGGAACCTGTTACCGGGATAAAACGTATGTCCTACTCCGGGTCATGGTCTGTCTATGTGCAAAGTTTCATCCAAATCCGTTCAGCCGTTCTAGAGTTTTGCGCTTAGCAACATTCATTCGTTTTGCCACTTGTCCAGGGGGGCTGGAGTTTAACACGTTGACTGCCGCAAAACCAGACACAATAGAAAATTTATTGTTTGTCGGTCACCGGTGACCACCACGGCGATTAAAGACTTGTGTATAAAAAGTGCATAAAGCCGCAAGAATTCAGCGGTACCTACCTACTAAATGAAAGCACTAGCTGTCCACAGAATTTGATCTATCAGAAAGAATAATTATTGTTAACAACATATTTAATAACATATTTTTTGTTGTGTGATGAATTACATAAGCCTACACAAACCATCAAATTTCCTTAATAGACTTTGAACTTTATGCCTTTAAGTTATGGTTGAAAATGTATTAAAGAAATTTGACAGTTTTGTATAGGTTGACGAGGCGTCTGTACATCCGTTATCATAGCGCATGCAACTGTGCCGAAGTATCGGATACAAACACAACAAAGAATATGGTAAAAATCCTGTTAATCAATTTTCACTTTTTATTTTCAAGTGCTAATTGCTGCACTGAAGCTAAATTAAATATTTATAAAATTGTGTTATCAAATTCGTGGTATAAAGTTGTGTTATCAAATTTGTGGTATTCCATCTGCATGGCCATCGGTTGCAACGACCGTTGGATAGATGGCGCTCAGTGCCGCTAATAAGCACTCAAAAACATTAAAAAGCAGTGACAAAATTCAGCGCTTACGTCAGCCTTCCCGGTAGCATAGCGGTCAGTGCAGCCGCCCGGATTGCGGAAGACCCAGGTTCGATTCCTGGCTGGGTCGGGTGGGCGTTTAATTTTTTCACTGTATTTTATAAAATTTTATAAATATCCTGTTAATCATAATTATTCTAATAAGTGACCATGATTGTTTAACAACAATTTGTTCTAATTAATATTTAAAATCTAACGAAACCTTTCAAGGTCGTATCAGACGGTATACATGTATCTTAAAATTAAAAAACACCAAAAACAACATAAAGTTCACACTATAAACGTTTGAATGCGAATAAATTATCATTATTATATCACACATCAGGTTTTCTGAACTAGAATTAGTAATTTTGAGGTCATTAAATAAGTTATTGGGAAAATAAATATTCCAATTATACGACTGGTTTTCAAATGACATTCGATTTAATGAATAGTAGAAAATGCTTCGCGATGTTGGCAACATAAGATGGATATTACGAAGGAGTTGAAGTTCATAGATAAAAAGGTTTTACGCTATCCAACGCTATCACTATTATGATATTTATTACTGATCTATTGATAAAGCCAATAATAGTTATTTCTTAATTGGTTTTTGTTTCATTGCTGTAACTTTTAGTAACAACGAAACAAATTATAGGATGAAGTATATGATTTTTTATTTTTTTGCTGTAATTGATAGTGTGGTAAGCAATATATTTTGCCACAGAAATTCGTGTCTACAATAAAATAACAATGCTACAGTTCAAGTAGTTGGCAAAAGACTTTTTTTTTTTCAATTTTCAAGTACAAAATTTAGTTTTTGTCTTGGAGAGTATTTTCTTATCAATTGATATACTTACTTACTTACTTAACTTAAAAAATCAACGACATGTTTCCTTAGAACAAACTCCCTTATCTTTTACTATTTCGAACCCATTTCAATTGCTCAGCTACACTCCAAATAATATACCAACATCGCGCAGCGGAAAACTAAATAAAGCCCGGTGAAGCTGAAAATGCCGCAGCGGCAATCAGCAATCTCTCTCCAAAAAAAAAAAGGAAAACTAAAAAAAAAAACAGCAGTCACTCGCAAAGAATGTTTGTCAGCGACGCGCCAAACATCAAAACAAACGGTTGTTGAAAAAAAAACAACAAAAACACGCGCATTCTCTATAACCCACCACCACGAACCTGACTGCTGCACATAGAAACTCCAACAAGTTGTACCTTTGAACTTGGTCAAGTTCTCCTCGTAAACGTGGTCGTGGGTCTCCCCACTACCGTTGTCACCACGGTGCCTTTTCGGCTGGTGGGGTCCTTCGTAGAACCCACCGTTGACGCCATCCTGCTCTTGGGGGTCAAACCCGAGCCGCTCTTTGTAGTACGCCTGCGTTGACATTTTCACGGGCACACACTGAGCATAACTCGGACACTGCCGACACTACTGGCCACTTCAGAAAACGTCAAGTTGTTCCAACACCACCAGTCCGAATCGCACTTAGCAATTATGAAAAGACTCGCCAAAATCTTTCCACAATTTCGCGCACTGTTCCACGGCTTCTGGCTTGAGAGATTCACCACTATTTTATTACGACAAATGTCGTCCAGTCACTATGTTCTACAAAAGGAAAGTTGTTGCGAACCCCTTGACACACACTTATCGATCTTGACACAAATTTTTATGGACTTAATTTATTTACGATTACTCACTTCACTTATTAAACGTCCGCGCCTTACTGAGTTTAAATTAAGAAAAAAAAGCTTGTTATTGTTAATATGGCAACTTTATGTTAACGTTAGTTTTAAATTTGGAATGCTTGGGTTACTTCTTCTTTTTTTTGTTTAGTCTGTTATTTATTTTTAAATTCGTTTCGTTCTGTCACTGTGTTCGTATTGCCTTTGGGGTTTTTCACGTAACGTTTCGTTGTCATCTGTGTAAATAACGAAACGATGGAAACACGACCTGCGGAGACAAAGGTACGGGTTGATTTACATACAATTTACGAGGTCCAAATTGCCTCGAAGTAAATAATGAGTCATGCGTTCAGTTCTTTTGAAGGTAGCTTAATGACTGAGGCGGTCACGAGAGCGAGGATTTCGGTAATTTGGACGATAACCTTGGGTGAAAAAAAGTTAAATCGTTTATAACGCGGGCGTTACGACCTTTTACTGTCTGGCGGGTTTTGAACTTGGATAACTTTGTATTTTTGCGGTGGGCAACATTTGCATCTTCGGTATTAATGGCTAATGCTATGCATAATTTAAATAATAATTCGGTTTTTTTTCAGCTTGTTTATTTATACACATAACAGTTTTAATTACTGATTTTCTTGCTTTTATATAATTATGTATATATACTAAATTGTTGTGAGAAACTGAAATTAATGTACCAAACACATTCCATTTACATGAAACAGCAATTCGCAACTAACAAGGCCTATATTATTTACATATTATTGACGTTTAAAGTATTTTACATAACAATTATAGTAGGAATTCCTGAGGAGTTCTCAAGTCAACACAAGTTTATGTTTATTAAGTTTTATGTTTAAAAATGATAAATGGTATAGGGGGTAGCCGTGGCACCAGTTTTCGACGTTAAGCCCAGTTACAGTTTTCATCTTCAAAAAATAAAATAGATTTTCATTGAAAGGTGATGTTAAAATGATATGATATAAAATGATATAAAATGATATGATATGTTTTAATGGATTTTTTTCTGTTTTATTTTTTGTAATTATTATTGCTTTTTATAATTGTTTTATTTTAACGTAGCTTGGTAGTACACGAATCATGCTGTGTATGCAATTTATGGATTAAAGTCTAGTCTCAATATATTGTTAAATTCCCATGGCTGTGTAATCTGTATGCGTACCTAATTCAAATAAATAAATTTAATTTTTTGCCAAGATCTATTAAGTACCTACAGTTACTAAAAAAAATGTATGAAATACATGTATTTAGTTAAATTAAGAAATATCCCAATATGCTTTATCATTTATGTGTCAGAATAAAGAGAAGAAAGATAATTTTCAGATGACCGAAAACATACTTTTTGTTTTGACAGCTACCTTTTTTTATATATATTAGAAGGGGGCAAACGAGCAGGCGGGTCACCTGATGAGAAGCAATCACCACCGCCCATCCGCAAAGCTAGAGGAATCGCAGATGCGTCCTTAAAGGCCGGCAGCCATTAAAGAAGAAATAGGCTCGCTTCTTGAAGCTCCCTACGTCGTAATGGTCTGGAAATACCGCCGCCGAGATCTGGTTCCACAGCACCGTAGTTAGTGGTAAAAAATAACGTGAGAAACGCATAGTAGTAGACTGCCATCCATCAAGATGGTGAGGATGGAAAAACAGTCGATTGCGTGTAGTGCGGTGCAGGAAATCAGCGGCAGGGATCAAACCGAACAATTCCTTAGAGCACTCTCCATGATAAAGGCGATAAAACATACAGAGAGACGCAACGTCTCTCCGAAGGGCCAGTGGATCGAGCCGACCAGAGGTTACCACGTAGTCGACAACTCGAGCAGCTCTGCGTTGAATGCGGTCAAATGGGAGCAGTTGGTACTGGGGCGCTCCAGCCCAAAGATGGGAACAGTATTCCATATGAGGCCTGACCTGTGCTTTGTAAAGTTGTAAGCGATGGGTCGGCGTGAAATACTGTCCCGCTCTATTGAGCACACCCAGCTTAACCTACCTACTATCTACCTGCTTGACATTGACAGAATACCACCTGCCATCACGAAAGTTGCTGGAGTTGGTTATTTCAAATACTTCTTAGGTACGTAAAAACTGTTAATTTATTTGAAGAAAATCATTTCGAATAAGCTCCAAATAGCATGTTTGAAAATGACAAAGTGTTTTGAAAAATTCCACTAGCGGGATTCGAACTCGCACCCCATGACATACCGGGTTAGGTGCACTGCCAACTATGCTATCGTGGCTCAATCCAACTCGCCGAAATTAATCAACACTATCTATTTTTAGCTTATAATCCAAAATACTTTAAAAAATTACACTTTAGAACTTTTTAAATTGTAATTTGTTCGCAACAATATTTGCGTAAAATTATATGTAAATAATCTTATTCCATGTATTAGCCATCTTTCGGTATTATGTACAACGTGTTATAATTTCTCCATACAAAATTAAGCATCTCCTTTTAGGGGGGTGACAGCTAGGAAGTAGCTCGGCTTTCAATTGTTGCCAAATACTAAAATCAGTTGGTGACCCCCTTTTTATAACGATTTAAGGGAAAACTGGGCCCGCGCCGCGTGGTGATTTATAATGGCCCGTTCTCCCTATCCATCCATAGGGAAGGCTCGTGTCCCAGCAGTAGGGACATAAATGAGCTGATGATTATGATGTTGATGATGAAGGGAAAACTGTCAATAACTGGTCCCTGTCGAACACTGGTGCCACTATCCTATAAACAACCGCCTCTGTGGTCTAGTGGCTAAGACCACCGGTTTAGACCCAGAGGTCCCGGGTTCGATTCCCAGCGGGGGTACTTGTTTGTGTACTCGGTTTGGTTGGTGGTAGGGCTTGTTTGTCCGCCTGGCTAGCTACCACCATCTTATCTAAATATGTCGCCATAACATCAATGTTTGTAGCATTATTGTGTTCCGGCAGCTAGAGATAAGATAGCCAGTACCTCACTAGTTGAGGATCCCGGGTGAAGTGCGCTTCCATCATTGGCCTTATCATCACTTAACGTCAGGTGAGATCAAGGCACTGTACTTACCCGTTAATATAAAAAAAAAATACTTTTAATAATAAAAGTCATCAATTCCAACCAAATCTTTAAATCCTAGATTCTTAGTATAATCAGCTAACATGGCTGAGTTTGAATTTCGTGTCCACTTTTTTATGTTCTAAAAATCTCTAACCTGTTCACAATGTATTTAAATAAATTTAAAAACTTGTTTAAAACCGACCACATGATTTGCAGGTTCATAAAACAAGTTACATGAGATTAATATTTTATAGAGGACATTTCTAGGACTCTCGTCTTTTCATCACTGGAATAAAGGCACCCTGTATAGCTATACTATTCTGTGGCTGATGCGAACGAACTTGAAAGAGGTTTATACAACGTCAGCTTTAAAAAAATGTGATTGGATCTTTGTCAATGATCAAATAATAAAAAAAAAATTAATACTCGAAGTCCTAAATAATATAAGAGTTTAATGTTACCTGTTGGAAATATATATGAGAATGGGACATTTACGCAGGTATTTTGTTTCTGCCTTTTGTTAACCGGTTCTGGTCAAAATATCTTGTGTCCGACGGACGACGGCTCGTGACGTGACCTTGCGCGAAGGTTGGCAGACTTTACGTTATTTGAGGGACATGGACCTACATAGGTACAGCCGCCTGCACGTCAACATATCCAAAACTGTCAAATTTCTTCAATAAATATTCAACCATATGCCACATGCTTAAAGTTCAAAGTCTATTGAGGAAATTTGACAGTTTGTGGCAATCTGATGGGCAGGCGTGTGTGTGTATATGGATGAACCTGTGATATATTGTACTATTTGAGGACTAGGCTGAAACGGTTTTTACGAATCTAAGTAGGTACTTGGGTTTATTTTTTCCACATTATTTGATTTGGGTTATTGTGAATTCGCCGCAAAAGTAAATTTGCCACGCAAAAAAAAAAAATAATACTCGTCACAGATCTATTTTAATGTTATTACGTTTTTTTTTTATCTGTAGAACAGATAGATTTTGATGCTTGTCGCGAGTTATCTTACAATGTGTGAAAGTTACAAAAATGAGACTCTTACTTTGTGCCGAGTTAACACTATCCCTTTGATTTTGTCCCGACATTTCGAACCCATTATTGAGTCTGAGGTCACGGGGAAACTGATCGTCTAATAACTAAATATTAACCGTTAAGTGTTCGTAAGTGTGCACGAGTGTTGGGAAATGAAACAAAACAGTGCAACTACTACTTTTCAAATTCTCTCAAGAAGTCCGCCCCGAGGAATTAGTAAAACCCCACATCTTTACTGAGATACTCGAGGGGTTGGAGGTATATCATTTCTCACTTCTCATTTTTATTATCATTCATCATCATACTGACTGAAAGGAAATATTGTATATTTATGTATTACTTGTAAGAAAAATTACTTTGACACTGGCTAAATGTGCTAATCGCACGAAGCCATCAACTAAAAGAAAGAAAGAACTGTTTGTAACTTGATACCGTCAACAGTTTTTAATCAAGTGCGTTCCGTTTTACGTAAAATGATCTCACAGTATTTGCTGGGATCCCAGACATTTATTATTGTTCAATAAGTAAGTAGTGTTTGCGTACACTATAGAGAATAACAAAATACTACTCTTAAAAGAGGTATTAATACTGTTAATAATGCTTACTTCACATGTAAACTTCTTGTTACAAAACAGGTTTGCAACTTGGTACCCCAACCAGTATGACGGAGTCACAAATCCATCCAAGGTCGTGCGACCTTCGTGAAATGCCCGAATTGCCCGTGGGAACGAGGAGACAATGATTGGGTTGCAGTGGCTGTGTGAGCGAGACGCTTTTTGATGTAACAAACGCGATAAACCAGCGAATATTGTGATTTATTGCCTAACAATAGATTTAAACGATTGGATTTGAAAAGTCTAACTAAAGATACTGGATAAGCTCGTTTTGCTTAGAATGGAACTATTTTTATTTAGGTAATAAAATGTTTGTAGCACGTTACACATTAATTTTGAGACGCCCAATCCTTCAGTTTCCTTATTTGTGTTTAACTTATTTGTATTTAAACTTAAATAAATAATGTATAATAATAATAATAAAAGACATAATGATGGCCGACCTCCGATAGGAGATGGCACATGAAGAAGATAATTATTGTGCGCCTTTTAGCTTCTAGGATAACCTAAATTCGTACTTAGAGAAGATCAGGAAATCGTTAATGTTCCGAATTATCGTTGAGTTGCAATTGCGACACCTTGTACAATGTAAAAATTTTGACTGTCAATGTTTAATGAAACTGTTTTTTTTGCGACGTAAACTGTGTTGTACACTGGGCTTAAAGTGTCAAATACTGGTAAGTGATCCTATAAGGGTTCCGTTTTTTCTTTTTGAGGTACGGAATCCTAAAAAGAGGTCAGCAACTTTCAATCTTTAGCAACAATTGAATACCGTCTGCTTTTAGCGGTCATCCCGTAAAATTTCAATGAAACTGTTTTTTTGCGACGTAAACTGTGTTGTACACTGGGCTTAAAGTATCAAATACTGGTAGGTATCCTACCTAATTTCATATTTTCCAAAAAGAAAATACCTAATTATCGTCTGTTTCAATCCGCTTACAAAACCGCTAGCAATCGCCCCCCACGGGCGCGTAAGATCACACAATGACACACTAGGTCCGATTTCACTGCATTGTTCGTCCGACAAATCCACAAATTCAGGGACATACACATAGGACATTTTGTTTCATAACAAACATTAAAGAAATTGTAGTGGCCAAAGTGGCCAAGTAATGGTGGAAGTTACAAAACAGCAATTAAACGTTGGAATGACAAAATTATATCGTGGAAGGAACCTAAGTTTTTTTTTGGCAGTAAGAAGTCATCAACATTTTACATATTACAAGTTTAACATACAAAATAAACTAAATTTCCATCTTCTGCCTTATCGTCAATTACGAATAGGTGAGAGGAGCCCATGTACTTTCCCATTGAGCTATAAAAATAAAACATGCAGTTTAACCCAACAAAAGTATTTACCTAGCCAAACCAAGTTCTGTACAAAATTGGATTCGAACGTAACATATACATTAAGCAACTTCGTTCTTCCTTCGATCACACGATCGAAATACATGAAAAACATTTCGAGCACATCCACCGTCACGTTCAACAATTTCACTAAGTCTAGAGTGGCCTGGATCTAATGGACTTTTGTGTGTTTAACAGAAAAGTGGTAAAAATAAATATTTGTGTAACCAACCAACAGTTTGGTCCAAAATTGGCGGATCGTCGCACTGTGCAGTCGTACAAACATATGGAGTCAGGTTATGTTACCCACTGTTTGTTGGACATACAAATATTGAGCGAGTATTACGCTTAGGTAAACTATATGCACAGTGGTTGAGTACGGTAAAGAAATTCAGACCAAATAATATTTGTGCTCGACGCGACTTCGTTTAAACTGTTTATTAAATGCCTGTGCATATTCGCCGGATGTATAATCCAACTATATTTTAAAAAGAAATCTAAAACATATTCTACTTTATAACGGCATTATTCTGCCTTATTAAGTCATATAATAAATGGGTATGTGCTCTCTACTTCCTGCAATATGGGGTCTTTCAAACGAGACGTGAAGAAGAACCTTGCGCTTTTTATTATCTGTGTGTGAGCAATAAAGTAAAAAAATCTATCAACCGAGAGATTGCGCATGCTACGCCTATTTACAGCGGTTACAAATTCGCATGCCTAACTACAGGTAGCGTTTACAGTTATTTTACTTTTTTATTTTCAAGTGCTAATTGCTGCACTGAAGCTAAATTAAATATTCATAAAATTTTATAAAATACAGTGAAAAAATTAAACGCCCACCCGACCCAGCCAGGAATCGAACCTGGGTCTTCCGCAATCCGGGCGGCTGCACTGACCGCTATGCTACCGGGAAGGCTGACGTAAGCGCTGAATTTTGTCACTGCTATTTTTAATATTTTTGAGTGCTTTAAGCGGCACTAGCGCCATCTATCCAAACGGTTGTTGCAACCGATGGCTGGGTCGGGTGGGCGTTTAATTTTTTCACTGTATTTTATAAAATTTTATGAATATTTGTTTACAGTTATTCCATTTTTACATGTCAAAATTCAAATCACAAGAAAAAGCAGTTAGCAGGTAGATACGTATGAAAAAAATTAATTAATTAATTTAGATATAGATTAACCTACAGACAGTGCGTTGAATTAACAAATAAGACTAATATAATATTGTCGTATATTAATCTTCAGTCAGACTAGTTCTCTTATAAGAAACAATAAAAATAGAAGCAATCGCTTTTAAGCCAAAAAAAAACCGGAGTGCTTCGTCTGAATTAATTAATCCCAGACATTTAAGACGTGGTTCTCATAAGAATTGCAAGAAAAAAAAACGGTAATTTACGTTTGAAAGATGAATTGTTAGGTGATGATAAAAAGATAGAAAAAGTCAGAGTTTGGAGGTTCCGTCATTCGGAATTAAGGCAGATTAAGCCATCGGAGCAAAGTTTTCTAGTAAAATAGCTATAGAATTACTTTTTTTTTTATAATAAGTATTAGAAATTATAATTTTTATAAAATATTCCTCCTTAGTATAAAATTATAGGTATATAATATATTCAATTAAGTATTATGTATACATAATTATCATTATCACGGGAAAATTGTTGTGCAAACCAATGTAAAGTTAAGTAGGTATATATAACCAATTTATTAAAACAATTATAATTGCGTTTAACAAAGGTACCCCAAAAGCTGGAGGTCTCGTGCGAAGAATTGTAATTTCACAAGACGAATCTTCCCATTGTGCGTGCCAACCGAACGTTTTCATACAAAATGCTACATTTTAAACCAAAACCGTACGGATGACCGTTGACCGGACCGTTACAGAGGATACCGTGAAATAACCAGTTAATCTGAAACAATTGCAAGATAAAGTGATTGCTAATGTTATGTAACTTTCGTAGAGACCGGTCATCGGATGGGTGACCAGAAACTTATCATCTCGTGCCCCCCGTGCTTTGGTAGGCACGTAAAGCCGTTGGTCCCGGCTACATTAGCAATCGTTAACAAACACCAATCTGCACTAGGCCCGCGTGTTTTTATGGACCGTTCTTCCTGTGGTGTTTCCATCCATAGGGATAGGGAAAGGCTCGGAAAATGACAAAAATGTGATGATCATGATGGTATAGATGTATGATACTGTTGATAATAAGCGATGGAATTTGGCTTGTTGATGAGTCCAGTTTTTTTTTTATACTTAGCACGGCAAATGACTCCACACCACCTGATGTTAAGTGGAAATGGAGTCCAGACGCGAAGACAACTGGTGCAGCGTTAAAACAATGCAGCATCAGTCAACTTCACTCTGCCGGCCCACAAGGTGCTTCTTCACGCCTCGTTTGAAGGACCCCATATCATAGGAAAGAGGGAAAACGTGTGCTGGTAGACTATTCCATCTTTTGGAGGTGCGACAAAGAAACGAGTCACCAAATTTCTTTGTGCACGATGGGATATGTGTGACAGTGAAGCGATGACTCCGGAGAGCAGCACGTGTACTCCTATGGAGGAAGAGAGAAGGTGGGATAAGGTCAAAGAGTTCTTCAGAGCACTCGCCGTGATATAAGCGATAGAAGACGCTGAGTGACGCTATATCTCTACGCAATTGTCCACTCTAGAAGATAAGAAAGAAGGGTAAGACTAAGAGCTTATGCAACCAATTTAAGAGAAGGCGAACATCGTGTCTTATAAAGACTAATAAAAACTCGATAACATTGCACAGGCCGAAATAAAAAGTAACCTATTATAGCACTTTCCGACTTTTCGAACTATTTCAGTGCAAATCTGTTGATCCGTTTTGACGCGGAGGACGCACAAACAACCGAAATCTTTGCTATAGCTTATTAGGTTTGGGTTTGTTTCTTTGCATTATTAATTAATTTATAGCTTATAGAATCACCTGTGTGTACTGAACAATAAAGTTAATAGCATAAATATTTTGACGAGACATAGGTACAAATCACATGTTTCATTTCTATGTGTAGTGTCCGCATTTAACTTTAGTTAGACTATCACAATACCACTATTGTTGTTCTAAATTAAGTTGTAAGTAAGCTGATAAATCCGAGCGACCGGCTTTGGAGAAAATAACGAAAGCGCAACTTTCCCAATAAAGTGATTCAATTCAACAGCTATAATGCAAAGGGCTTGGTGATATAGCCTTAAAGCGGGTAACGTGATCTAGAAACGAATATAACTAAGTTCTTCATTATTATATAAGTAACAAGTATCCTACAAATAAGGATGGTGATCAAAGATTAACGGTTACAGAAGCTATTTAGAAATATCCATAGAAAGGTTTTAGTTCTATAGTCTGATAATTAATAAATTCAATTTTAGGCCTCAGACTCGGACAGTTTCGATTCCCATCGAATGGTATACATTATTGTTCTTGGTATTCTAAAATAGCTAGTCTTACATTAAAATCGAATTTCGAATTTTGTTTGACTTCATTTTGAATTTTCAAAAAGAGAACAAGAAACAAACTCAAGAACGGCGACACATACAATGCAAGATGGCGTCTTAAAGCGTTAGAACAGATTGCTGATAACGCATCTCCCAACGATAAGGTAACCACCTGTTGGGACATAGACAAAGCGCAGATAATAGTGGAAACAGTAAACAAAAGCAATCGATCAGTGAAGCAATGTGAGGCACGCGGCTCTCGGTCAGACCGGTTTCCCTCTAACGGGATAGCTCACTTACTAAATGGAGGTACAGAAGGTTCACTCGTATGTACGAGTATGCCCGATTAGATTTTATTGGTTTTACACTGAGGTCAGCGGCTGTACGATCATGCGTTCTTTGCAACGATCGCAAATATCAAGATAACTAGGGCGCGGTCGGTACCCAGACGGGTAATATTTGTTTCCGATTATAACATGTGCTATGGAAGGCGTTACACTTGGATGTCGTCAAGAAATCGCAGTCGTAAAAAAACGACATTTCAGAGACATGAACTGGTTTAGAACATTCTTACTCCAGGTTAGCCTTGCGCGATAAGAAGCTATACTGCGACTGAATCAACTGAATCGTTAATTGAGTATTATGACAAAGGTTGTTTCGGTAGAGTTTGTATTGCAAACATCTATAAAAGTGCTAATTAGACACCCTTAAACAACTCTTAAATAACTACATAGTATAAAACAAAGACGCTTCCCGCTGTCCCTATGTATGTATGTGTGTATGTATATGATTAGATCTTTAAAACGCAAATTAAGTACCTTAAATACATTGTGCATTTCATATAGATCAATATGGCCCTTTACAGCATGTAATTTAAATGAATATTTTCGAAGATATTACAGATTTAAAATGCAGGGACATAGCGGTTTTTTTTTTAACTCTTCCTTTAACAGAATCGGAGCCTGTGTTTGCAAATTTACATTCATACCAGTTCTCGCTTTTATTCCACGTACTACTCATTCATCCATCACCTTCCATTCTAAGCAGTGGGTCTTCTGTTTTTATGTACTACTTATTTTATTGAATATTTTTGTTTTATTTGTAGGGGTAAATAATTTGTTCACCAGGCATTTTTTAATAAACATTTGGGATGCATGTTACAGACTTATTTACTAAAGAGTTTCCTTAATTACTGTTCTTGAAATTATTTAACATTTTAGGGGACATAGCGGTTGCATGTATCAGCATTGCCACCAGTGCGAAGCCGGGGCGGGTCGCTAGTTTATAACAAACCTTCTTTTTACCACTGTAAAGAAAATAGTTTAGGTGATATTTTTGTCAGGTTTGGGTAGGAGAGTACAATTATTAGTGATGTCTTAGCTAGTTTAAAAGCTGAGGGCCCTTCTTATACAGATCTACTACTACATACTATTAAAATAAAGAGGTTAAGTTTGTGAGTTTGTTTGTTTGAGGAGGGTAATCTCTGGAACAACTGGTCAAATTCCAAAAATTCTTTCACTGATGAGGCTATATTTTGATAAAAAAAGATTGTAAAAGTTTTTTTTTTTTAAATAATAAAGTATCAAATGCACGGAAAAATACGACGTCCATGGACACAAAGCCGCGGGAAAAGTGCTACTCATACATAAAGACACAATGCACGAAACCCGAGCATCTACAATTGGATGCGCCAAATGTTGGATACGGTCATACGGACATGAAATGTATACCAATTAATAGTCGGCAATAAAAAGAAGAATTGATGGCATTGCGCATCAGCGGATTCAAGATAATATTTCTTAGAATACTGCAGGTCAATCAGATAGCAATAACTACCACTACGAATATTTTTTAACTCAAAATAATATATTAGCTGTATGGACCACAAATAGAGGGGTTCAATTAGTTGGGATGCATGCTCAAATGTGCGATGCTAAGCTACAAAAAGTAACAGAAGCTACAGAGGATCATAAAATGTGTGAAATCAACGGAAAGTGATCTTTACCACCTGGTGAGAAGAGCAGTAAGAATTTAACCGTCTTGTGGTCTCAGTATTAAAGGTCCAGATTCCTGGTCGGGAAACATACTGCGCTCGGTTTAGTTAGTGGTACCGGGGGCAGTGGTACCTAGATACCACCATTCTATCCAAATCTGTCACCATAAAAGCATTGTAGTGATTGGTCAGTAAGAGATAAAGTAGCCAATACATCAGTTGAGGATTCATTCATCATCAGTTGAAGATTCCGAGTGGTGTACCCGTCCATCTGCCTTGTCGAAACAGCTTCACAAATTAGGAAGTTAGTGGATATAAAAGGTGTCCTTGTTTAGAAATCATTATTGGTGTTAATACAAATATAAAGGTCGTCGTCCAGAATGCTTATACGCTTGTGTTAGGAATGGGTATACATACGTCATCGTCAGCAATACTCAATCTTGTTCGGAACAACACTTTATTTATGTAAAACATATTTATTTTATGTAAAATAGGCTTTCCTCTTTTCTTAACTATCGCACGGGTGCATTTCCATCTACACTTGGAACACCTTTCACCTTTAGGTACACCGTTTTGCTTCTTTCTTGTACCATTGCGGTCTCATAGCTCGCGGCTAAGAAAGCTTCACCACGAACCTCTGTCTATATAGTATGATTGTCGATGCGTCGATAATCGGTACCATTTATTCTAACCATAGAGTAATTGACAACATACTTGATTGCATGCTTTGGTGGCCGAGTAGCTAAGCAATTGGCCTGATACCAATAATTTTTTGTTGCCCCGACACCCTCCGAGATAGCGAGAAAAGTGACGGAAAGTCGCCTAATCTAGTACCACTGTTGCACGACTAAGGCAGATCAGAAGGCGGACCTGACTAATTGCATTTTCTAGCAGTCAATCAGAGTTAGACAGAAATATTGGTGGGTGGTGAAACAAAGAACCATACCTAACAACACCTATAACTTGCATAACATTCAATATCGTTAATTTAATTTACTTAAAATAACCTTACTCAGGCTTATATTTTGGGTATTTGTCTTACAAAAACTAATTTGCAAAAAGTACACTTTGTATATTTATAGATTTTGATAACTAAAGCTGTTTATGTGGAAGAGATATTTTTATTGGTATTGCTATGAAAGTGTTATCTATCTGTGATCTCAACTCTAAAGCATAGCAACGGTGAATGCTTTATCGAACAAACACAGCCGAAGAAATTGTTATGCTTGAACTTTTATTATAGTCTTTACAGATATACGCTATACCTTTTACTACTATTCTAAACAAATGATGTTTCTGGCAAATACACTGCAATTAACGTCAACTTTGTTATAATCTTGGAGGGGCAAATACTAGACACAACATCCAATCGAAAAGACACTGCAATTAACGTCAAATTTTTTATTGTTTTGAAGGGGCAAATACTTGACATAACATCCAATCGAAAAGACACTGCAATTAACGTCAACTTTGTTATACTTGGAGAGGCAAATACTAGACACAACATCCAATCGAAAAGACACTGCAATTAACGCCAACTTTGTTATAGTCTTGGAGGAGCAAATACTAGACACAACATCCAATCGAAAAGACACTGCAATTAACGTCAACTTTGTTATACTTGGAGAGGCAAATACTAGACACAACATCCAATCGAAAAGACACTGCAATTAACGCCAACTTTGTTATAGTCTTGGAGGAGCAAATACTAGACACAACATCCAATCGAAAAGACTCTGCAATTAACGTCAACTTTGTTATACTTGGAGAGGCAAATACTAGACACGACATCCAATCGAAAAGACACTGCAATTAACGTCAACTTTGGTCTTGGAGGAGCTAGATGACGCTGTGGTTAACGCGCCCGGTCTGCGAGTGCTGAGATTAACAACTTTTGCAAAGGCCGGTCAACGGTTGGGTGACCAGAAATGTATCACCTCGAGCTCCTCCGTGCTTCAGAAGGCACGTAAAGCCGTTGGTCCCGGCTGCATTAGCAGTAGCCAAAGAGATTTAATATAGTAATATGTCTTTGGCAGTAGCAGTCTTTAACAACCACCAATCCGCACTGGGCCCGCGTGGTGGTTTATGGCCCGTTCTCTCAATTCATCCATAGGAAAGGCTCGTGCCCCAGCAGTGAGGACATAAAAAATGAGCTGATGATGATGGTCGTTATAATCCTATTAAAAATTATAGTGTATATTGAAATGTAATTGTAGTAATATAGATACTTAAAGAATAAGTTAAGAGTTAGTTCGACTTTGTACGTGTGTCTGTACACACGTACAAAGTCGAATACAAATTATGGCATTTCAACTAGGTATCTAGCTGTTTTACTAATCCCGAATTCTGTTGCTTTTGTAAATTGTTATAATTTGAATATTCTTAACTCGCGTTTATTCTACACACTAGCGATCGCCCGCGACATAGAAAACCAAAACACTGGTATTCTGTAATTCCAAAGGAATTCCGGAAAATTTCTACATATTTCTACATACTTACTACATAAGGGGGAGCCACTGTGCAAAATTTAAGCGTTATAAGTCCAAGGGAAGGTGTTGGTGAATCATTCAGTGAGTAAGTCGGGACTTTCTCTTAATAAGTGTTGATGGTTATGCTATACTGACGTTTCCAGTCCTTTCTATGGTCACAAGAATCAGTCAGCCGCGGTCAGGATCATCATCTTCATCAATTCCAGTCCGTATCTACACACTGCTGGGCATAGGCGTCGTCCATGTTACGCCATTCCCTTGTGTTTTTAGATTAGGTTAGGTCCAGAACCAGGATCCAGGATCCAGATTTTTCCAGCGACCAGCTCTATATCCAGGATCCAGATTTTTCCAGCGACCAGCTCTATATCTCTGGTCCATCTGGCAGGCTAGGTTAAAGAACATTTTCATATCATGACTTGGAATTTAGATCAGTGAATATAAAAATCTGTGATTGGAACGAAGAGGGCTAATTTACCTAAAGTTGCCAACAAGGCTTAGAGTTGTTAAACCATTTTTTTTTAAATCGAATTCCGAATCACGGAAATAGTTGTACTTCTTCGAATCTTAGTACACATATAAGTTAATTTCAATTTGTACTGTTCACGTAAAAATAGTAGTGTTCATGTTAAAATATGTGTTACACTAGTCTATGGATCCGTTTGAGTGTTTACATTCTCTTTGGTCCGACAACGACAATACACATCGTTATTTCCGCTGACTAAGTATTTGTCTAAATATGTTTAGAACGCGGCGTGGTCAGTCTAATGGATTGTGTCGGCACTTATAAGTATTCGCGCCGATCGACGCAACTATTATTAAATTGACGATATAATTTTGGTGATAGTATTACTATCTATTTCACAGTTACATTACAAGAGACACGTATTCAGATCCGTAGGGTCTTACAAATAAACAAAGAATAAGCTTCGAATAGTTATTCTGTGTTTTGTCTCTTTTACTCTAATTTGAAATGACGTTAACATGACAGGAACAAAACACGGAATAACTATTCGGAACTTATTCTTTGTTTATTTGTAAGGTACGTAGAGTTTCACGTTAGTCATAAGATTTGTATTTCGTGTACGTACACACGCCTGCACGTCAGACTACCACAAACTGTCAAATTTCCTCAATAGACTTTGAACTACATGTATATGGCATATGGTTGAACATGTATTGAAGAAATTTGACAGTTTTTGATAGGTTGATGTGCAGGCGTCTGTTTAGGGTGTGTAACAGAACTAAAAAAACAGTGGTATACTTTTTAAATAATAACGGAAATTCTAGTGAATAAAATCTTTGAGTGATAACTCATCGGATGAATATTTTTAGACACGTTTAGGTAGAATATCAAATAAACCAAGTAGCTTGAAAATGTAGCTAAATTCTCAATTAATCACGATCTAAAATGGTGTAACCCCCCAGTAATACACGACTGATTGCTAAACTCTCCGTTTTTTAATAAGCCTTATAATGGCGTGGGAGACTTTTCTACAGCAGATAACTTTCATAAGTGCAGTTAGCTTCTCATGCTTAATAGGCTCTATTATAAGAGCAGTAAGTGTTCAATTTGTTTATCTACGAACAGCGACATATATGGAAGACATTGAGACACATATTGTTAAAACTATATATACTGTAGACATCAGTAAAAATATGAAGTATGGATCCATGTCTCATTCCACAACGGTAGGCCTTAATCTGATCTAATGGTAATAGATAGATAAGTGATGGTAAGGCCGAAAGTGGAAGAGTACTTCACCCGGAATCCTTAACTGTCTGGAAGCCTGGAACTGGCTACCCTTTATCTCCGATTGTCGGCATACAACAATGCTATAAACATGTACACGTAACGTAACAAACGTAACGTAGCGTAACACACGTAACGTAACGTCAGTAACGGCGAGTTTAAAATTGGTGATTTTAATGCTCTATCTTGTCTTCCACTTTTTGGGAGAACGGCTTAAAACCTCTTTAGTCATTCTTACAGCCAAAATATGTTTTTTTTTTAAATTATTATGTAATTCCACATATATACATAAATGTATTTTCTTTGTTTCTTTCTAATACATAAAGAACTTCAAAAAAAAAAAAACAACAATGCGTGATTTACCGTAACGCCCGCCGGCCGAATTGGACGTGACAGGCGTTGATATCAGTAAACAATGGGGTTGCGATCATTAACATGTGTATGAGCTTCCTCTTGACGTAAGTTCTTTGCCCAATACATCTGAAGACATTAAGAAAATTTACTGCTCTCGTTTGTATCCAGTACGGTACAGTTATTAGTTCAGAATTCATTTAATAAACTGATTAGCATGGTTTAGGCTACAAAAGTTTGCTCTAATAAATGTCACATGCCATCGGTTCGTAAGCCTACACAGGGCGGGGGAGAGTTGTGCTGTGCTGAGAAGAACCGGCAAGAAACTCAGCAAGGGCGATTTTCTTTTCCCCCTTTCTTTCACAGCGTCACGTATCGGAAATGCATTGCTGACGCACATAGATAACAGTGACGGGTTGCTAGCCGATCGCCTGATGTGCGTGTATCTTGGAACCCTTGTCCTTTAATCGGCTCTTACGATTCGAGCTCAGCTGATAGATTCTTTTCACGTCTCAGACAAGCAAAGGACACTTACTACTTACTTAGATACGTTACTTATTTCTTTATTGAAAGCTGAAATTTTGCAGCGTTTCCTTTTATGTCGCAGACAAGAGATAATTAGTCAAATTTTTCCGAAATTGCTTCGTGAACACGGGATACGGATGGGCCGGCATTCCAATGTTAGTACAAATACACAGCTGCAGACAGACTCAATAGACTTTGAACTTAATACCTATGGTAAATGGTTGAACATTTATTGAAGAAGTTTGACAGTTTTTGGATAGTCTGATATGCAGAGTCCTCTGCATTTGTGTGTTACGAAAACAAACAAGAGTCTTAAATAGTACAATAAGTGAAAGTGAATAGCCTAAAACTGTCCAACTGCTGATCAAAGGCCTACACTAATGAAATCAAGTCATCACTACAACTGATGGGTGATGATGGCCACCACGTTTGCCAAATGCGGGTTGGTGATCACAAACACGCCTCCCCCTCGCCTCGCCTTCAAAGCGATCGAAAGCGATCGAGTTAGGCGGTCGACCCCCAGGGCTATAAGGCCAGGGCACCGAATAAATCCGAAATAAACTTTACCCGACCTGGGAGTTGAACCTTAATAACCTTTGGGTATCGAGCCTAAGCGCTTTGCCACCGAGGCGTTCTTAAATAAAAAAATCTTAAAGTGATTTCACGGATCGAGTCTGTATGTAAATATAATATTATTATGTTTTGCGTTATCATTACGTCAATCGTCCTTCGAGTCGATAATCGGTATCAGTGGAATCAAAGCTTTATTGATAAATATGCAAACGTATTGTTTTTAATATCCATTAGGTATGTTTTTACAATATTTTGTACTATAACACAGTGCCTAGATCGAGTTTTATTAGCCATTCGATCACGTTAACGAAAACGAGAATTTGTGTGGCGTTGAAGCAGCGCATTAGAGAAACAAACGAAGAGATAAAACTGTGCCTAGTGAATGAAACTCTCATACTCTTGGCATATTTTATAAATTTTCCTACACCTTTAGAAATAAAGTTCGAAATCGTTAAATTAATAAGAAAATATAATGCATATTTCTGTCAAAAGAGTGACTAAACCGGTTGAGTGAGTCAGATAAAAAAAAATGTATAATATATGTAAGTATACAAAACATTTGGTTCACGTAAGATAAGTATTTTTTGAAGCTAGGTAGGTAGCTACCTACGCGAAATGCTATTTATTCCATTCACAGTTTTCACTAGATTGTTCTGAAAAGATATTTGAATTTGGAACAGTTTGCTTTTTATTTCAAAGAGTATGAAATATTTAATTGTTTTTAAATTGTGCGTTAGAAACTACGCGATAGCAAAAACGAAGTTGAAAATAAAACAAAATAGCATCGATCATCGACCGTTACAAATGCCATTGTAGGTAATAATTGTTTTTCATAACATTATGGCGAATTATGAGCGTTATTATGACATCACTCTTAATGACAACATCGTTTATTTTAACTCACCGATATAAAGACTTACTAATCCACGTATTGACAATACCAGTTTCCATCAACGTGTTAATAAACTTAGTTAAGAGACCTTTTTTTAACGTTTATTAATAGTTTATTACGAAGAGTTCGCGTTGAAGTCTTTTGGCCAACAAATACCTACTAACCCAATTCTTTGTACCTACTACGTTAACCGTAACCCACATAAGATAACCCATTTTTTAAATAAAGAACGCAAGAAAACAGTTATGCAAACAGCATTGCCTTGAGGACACATTACCGATGCAAATATCCGATAATTATTTTACAATTTACATCATTTAATGTGACGATGGCGAACCGCCACCGCTCTGCCGATGCCGCGTCAAAACATCTCGACGAAGACCGCGAATACGTATCATAACCTCAAACGAAAAAAACATTCAGGAAACCGTTGGGCAAATACCGAAATCCAAACTCTATGGTTGTACCAACGAAACTCCTTCGCGTTCCGCAATAGAAAAATCGAACCTCCAAAAGAACATTCACACACTGATCACTGGCCACTTACGGTTTATTTTTAATAAACTGTAACCGATAAGACAAAAAAAATGGCGGCGAGGAGCGTTCGTGCCGCTTCGCCGTGCACCGGCCAACTGACTCGAGTTCGGTCGGCTAGCTAGCGAGAACTGTCAAACTGGCTTGAGTTGAGTTAGCACGTTGGTGTGTGTGCGCGTTTGCGTGGTGAACGGAGGCTAGAGGCTTGAATGGATAAAGGAACTTGGTGGCTGCTACCCACTGTATGCATACGTGACTCAGTGCTGAGTATGAGTAGGTAGGGAAAAATGTAGTTTTGCCCGTGCTTAAGCGTCAGTCTGTCAAGCCAATAACCAATTCTAATTTCGAATTTGAACGGCGCTTATCTCTTTAAAGGTCGTTACTTTTGTATTTGGAACATTACTTATTACTTTTAATTTGATGACGCATTAGAATTTAGATCTTTAATCTATGGAACTATGTTGTACATCGTTTTTAGGGTTCCGTACCCAAAGGGTAAAACGGAAACCCTATTAGTAAGACTCCGCTGCTGTCCGTCCGTCCGTCATCCGTCTCTCCGTCTGTCACCAGGCTGTGTCTCATGAACCGTGATAGTTAGACAGTTGAAATTTTCACAGATGATGTATTTCTGTTGCCGCTATAACAACAAATATTAAAAAACAGATTAAAATAAAAATATTAAAGGGGGCTCCCAATGCTCCCATACAACAGACATGATTTTTTTCGCCGTTTTTATAGATAATAGTACGGAACCCTCCGTGCGCCGACTCGCACTTGGCCGGTTTTATTATTTGAGAGCCCAACGGTAAGATGCTCGAGTTAAATACGAGAAGTAGTGGTTCCAATCCCATACCTAACTCAAGCGTATTAGCTATTAGGATGACATTAATATTTTTCATTTATTTATTTAAAATTTATAAAAAATATGTCATTATTAAAACTTATAAAGTCTAGAAATTTAAATTTAAAATTATAGCATATAACTTGTACCTATGTAAATGAAAATAACATTGAAGTGCAGTATTGTTTTATTAACGATATACCAAACTTATCGTTATCGGGCGTTCCTAGCTTTATCAGGAGACGCCAATTCCTAAAAACAAAAATGCATGAAGATAAGATGCAATATAATATACCTATTTCACATTCTATAAATAAACTAAATATCTTATAAAAATCTTATTGTTGTAAGTTTACGCGAACAATTTATTTTACTAATTGGTTTAACATTTCGAAGCCTTTGCAGGATCCGTACTCGCAGGGAGACTGTATTATAAAATAATATCAAATCAATGAGTAAATTAAACTCGAGTAAATCCGTAAAAGATGTCTTTTTTATAATAAAAATTACCTAGATGCATTTTTTACGTATCGAATTATCGATTAACTACACGCTGTTTAAATGTAAAAATAACAAAAACCGGACAAGTGCGAGTCGGACTCGCCCACCGAGGGTTCCGTACAAATCTATGGGTACATATTTTATAGTTCAGGAATCAAGTCTCGAACTTTTCCCGACTGTTAGGTAGGTACTACATACACCAAAGTTATTAGGTACCTATACATATAAAAGAGGGAAAGGTATTTCTCATTCCTCGTCATAAATCGAAAACTATACATAATAAAAATAATTAAAAATCTGTTTAAGCTTGTGCAAATGCAGCCCTTTCATACGATACCCCACATGACACGGTTAACTTACTTCAACATTTTGACCCCCGTTCCTTGCATGTTTTTTTTGTGATTTAATTAAATATGTATAGTTTTCAGACTTTTCCCTGTATTTGTAGTATAAGACGATATTACTTGACAAACTTCATAGTTCTAGGTCAACGGCAGGTACCCTATGAATTTTGATTCACTTGAGAGTGTCGAAATATACGTTTTTTGCGACATAAACGGCCGTATCTTTTTTTTTTCGTTAACTTAGTAGTTTGATTTTTTTACAGCTTCAAGGGACTGCAGACCTGAGTATATGGTTTTAATTTCAACTCTATACCTCCACGCGTTTCCGAGATAAAGTGTCTTGACAGACAGACAGACAGACAGACAGACAGGCAGACAGACAGACGGACAACAAAGTGATCCTATAAAGGTTCAGTTTTTGCTTTTGAGGTACGGAACCCTAAAAAAAACAAACGAGCCCTAAAGTAGTCGCATATGATGTGTAACATTTGACATCTCACCTTTTGAAATCAATATTACAATAGAAAATAGGATAAAGAATTAACAATTACGTATATTTTTTTACAAATCATAAAGAGAATGCAGTAAATACTCATTAGAGACAATTGACATATCAAAATGATTACACAATATGTCACCTAAAATATTAATATGTCTTGTTCATATTATCGATTTTACAAAATGGCGCGCGCTTTCTTTTTACAAATACATTTAAATTTCGAATAACAAAATCTGAAAAAACATTGGATAGCAACAAATTCAGCTTACTATGAACCTTATGTCTTAACAATAAGATTAAATTATGGTTGCAAAGTATTTGTACTTTATTTACTGTCATCGCCACAAACGTCATTGTGGCTCCGTGGGTTCAAAGTCGCCTACCGTTTTTTAAGCGCTCATCGGGAATCTAGTTTAGAATTGATCGAAGAGTTGGATGGAAGGGGAGAGGGAGACTAAAGAAAACATGGATGGATTGTGTGTGCGATGATATGAATGAAAAGGGGTTGACTGTACAGGTGACGTGACGGCTGATAGAGGAATACGGAAGAAACGGACATTTTGCAACGACCCCTAGTAACATAATCCACTTGAACACACACAGAAAATTTCAACCAAATCGGTCCAGCTGTTTAGAAGGAGTTCAGTGACATACACGCGGACAGAAGATTTAATTAAATAACGAAAATCATAATATTTGACTTGATTTCATTTCATTTGGGGCACAATCTTACTCCACTAGCTGTCTTCGGACTCTCCTTCTGCTTAAAATCAGGTAGAGAGGAGTCGGATTCGGATCTTCCATATCAAAAATCGACGTTTGATGGTACTACAGATTTATCCACTATTTTTCAACCTGCCCCCTGCCTGACTATGAGCTCTTATAGCAGTAATATTGCAGTTGTGGAAAACAGACGCGAGTATATTCGCCGCTACACGCATCTCGTTTTCACACTGCAATAATACTGCTATAAGAGCTCGTGGTTACCCCCCTGCAATAAGAAGATTAACGGCCTGATGAATTGATCCATCCAATCGCAGCGGCGACACAAAATAAAGAGACCAAGAAGGTATGCTACATACTGCGCTCGAGCAACGCTCACATAGACCCCTTGCACGGACAAGGATCACGGTTGCCACTCCCCCCCCCCCCCCCCCCCCCCGCTCGATCCTCTAAATGCCACTACACATTTACAGAATACACTAAACATGCACACTAGTGTAGGCCCAAGACACCGTACTCGTAGAACAATGGTACTACGAGCCGGTTCACACGCGTTCTATACTAGGTACAGATATGTACCTGGGCGCTTTTCCCCACCACCACGGCCCGGTCAACCCGAGCCAAGGTCCGAGCCTTTAGAGGCGCCCTCGGGTAGTTCCGCTCCCCGATCCGATCCGAACCTTTCGGAGAATCTAGTAGGGCACGGGGATACGCACTAGTGCGTAGTGCCGTTCCCTCTAGAAAACCTCCGAAGGTGATTCGTTTTACACGACTTGAAGAACCCTTTAAGTTTCTCGCTGCCCCCAAAAAATCCCGGTTAAACTAAAAATGCCGTCCAAGATTCAGTGTCCGTGTGAGGTTGACTATGTGTGCGTTGCTCGAGCGCGTTTGTATGAAGCCTACCTTCTACAGTGTCCTTATCTTGTGGCGTCCGTCGTGCTCACACATCAGTGCATCGGGGATAAATTTGACAGGACGCGGTCGAGAATTGCATTTTCACTGCAACGCTGACCTCTTTCCATATTGTTGTTGTGATCTACGTCATTGTAGTCTCGATTCAGATCAGATTCTTATTATAATAAATAAATTTACCAAATACAACTGAATTGACAACCTCATCCTTTTTGAAGTCGGTTAAAAAATAACCTAGCTAAGAAGTAAATAAATAACCGTTATATGGACTTCTTGGCGGGAAAGTGAAGGGTCATGTCTGCGGTTATGTTTTATTTTTAAAAAATTGTGTTATGTCGAATATTAATGTGAAATAATAGTGGATTATTAACCGTTAAGTGTTCGTAAGTGTGCATGAGTGTTGGCAAATGAAACAAAACAGTGAAACTTTACTTTTGAAATTCTCTCAAGAAGTCCGCCGAGGAATTAATTAATTAATTCTGTAAATTAGTAAAGCCCCACATCTTTACTGAGATACTCGAGGGGTTGGAGGGTATATCATTTCTCACTTCCCATTTTTATTATCATTCATCTTCATTCATCATCATACTGACTGGAAGGAAATATTGTATATTTATGTATTACTGTAAGAAAAATTACTTTGACACTGGCTAAATGTGCTAATCGCACAAAGCCATCAACTAAAAGAAAATAAAAAAAATAACCGTTATTTTGAACTATGTTCAATGGCTGCGTCGAAATAGGTGGCCAATTCAGTACATCTATTTAATTCGGTGTATCACGTCAGGTTTATGAAACCTGACACTGGTTTTACATAATATTGATGCATATGGAGAGTTCCTGGACTCCTTGTTAATTATTGGTTGCTATTTCCCCTATTTAGTGGGTCTGCCCCTCCCTCTCACTCTACTAGCTCTTGCCTTGGTAAAGGGAGACGGGATGACCACCACAAACCGTGCCGGCCACCATATAAGTAATCCCCCACCATAGGTAATTCCCATTAATTGTGGTTAGACTTGATTACAATGATGGAGGCCTTTGCTTCAGTAGCACAGTTATAGGCTATGTACTTACTACTTACTTAACCATAAGGATGATTCCCTGGGTATTTCTGGGGTCTTGGTACATAAGAACTGGAGCTGCAGTTGGAAAGATAATGCTGTTGGCCTCCAACGCCCCTTACAGCGTGGTCAGACGAAGTGAAACGAGAAAGAACGATGAGAAACTATAGGTTCCTCAAGCCGTAGCGATCGAACATCCTCAGAGGGTTTATAGAGGGGATGGCATCAAGCCAGCGCGTGATGTGATACTGTTGGTGTCGCAAGCGTCCATGGGCAGAGGTGGCTGCTTTCCATCAGGCGGGCCGTATGCTCGTTTGCTGGTTTAGAGCAGATTGCCTTTAGGTGCTTGTAGATAGTACAATGTTGCGTTACCTGTAACAAAAAAAAAGAAACTTAATATTATATTTTAAAGTTTATAGGTTTTATAGGTTTCAAACGTTGTTTAGAAAGCCCTTTGACAACGGTCTTCGCAAAGTGGCTGGCATCAGATGCTACTACTTATAATCTTTATAGCATTAGTTATATAGGCTTATAAGTTGGTGTTTCCATTTTGTAAATGTTTTTGGTCAAATAAATTATTATTATTATTACTATTAATGTTTACAAAGCTTAAGATTAAGATGTTAACAGGCTTATAGTACCGCAAAAACAATTATGGCATGACTGTAGTTTGGCCGGTAAAACGATTGTGTGTGAAAAGAAAAAAAAAATCGTTTCCAAGTAATCTTTATTTATTTCAAGAGAAACTGCAACGATTTCTCACTATAATGTTTTTATTAAAACTAGGGATTACAACGAAGCAACCATAGTTTTCCTCGTAAAGTTGCAAAATGATGACCTATTTAAATCCAGGTCAAGTACATGATTCCTTTTTCCTCTTAAATTATTTGTGTATATCAAACGTGGTATGATGTCACTACTTCTGTAGAATGACAGATGTCAGTCATGATCCGTGCATGATCCGTGTGACTAATGTTGTTATGAATACATTTAAAACGGTTGTAAATCGAAACATTATTATTATTCTAGCAAAATAAAAGGAGGAATTAAGCTTTTGGAGTGCGAAGGAGTTCCAGATGTTTTCGAATTGGTCACCCATCCGGTGACGTGGCATTTGGAAAGTTGCGTAACTTGCAAGAACACAGCCCAACCAAGCCGCTGTACGATCGAGCTGTTTTGTTTCAATGAAATAGTGACGAATGAAAGAAATATTATCCCCTTTCTTGTGAAAAGTGGTACAAATTGAAATGAAACAACTTTTACGGATCTACTCGCTTTTATTTTACACATTAGTTTTAATTACCCTGCAAAGGGTTCGAAACTTCATTAATTTTTTCACTGTATTTTATAAAATTTTATAAATATTTAATTTAGCTTCAGTGTAGCAATTAGCACTTGAAAATAAAAAGTAAAAATATTGTTTTAACAAAAATGGAATTGAAGGAAACTAAAATTACGGTCTGGGCGACCACTATTTAATTTCTGAAAAAAATATTACTGGATAACCGCTAAGAAGCAGGTGGTCTATATAAAATGTTTTTGTTTTGTTCATATAATAATTTTAACGCAAATTTTGTTGCGAAACAAATTACAAAAACACAAATGTTAAAAAAAATTTTCATCGAGCAGGATTCGAACCTGCACTCTTCTGACATATCGGGTCAGGTGCTCCCCAATAGAGCTATCGTGGTTCTAACCAGCCCGCCGAAATTATTCAACACTATTTACTTTTTACTTTGAAAGCCAAAGGCGCCCATTCAATGTCAACAACTACCGTCATTAATCAATCAATCAATCAATCTATAATCAATTCAGTTTAGTTGTCGAAAGGAAACAAAAATGATCACTGGTTCGGTCCTGTCGAACACTAGTGCAATTACCCTAAATGTTAACGACTATAGTCGATTCAGTATTTTATTGGAGATAGTTTACTGATTGCCTCGGGCGGCATTTTAAAAACTTAAAGGGCTCCTCAAGCCGTGTGAACGAACTAGTGCGTGTCCCTGTGCCCTACTAGATTCTTCGAGGGGTTCAGATCAGATCGGTGATCGATTCAGTAGCCGAATGCCCTGAATTACGGTCGGCTTTCGACCACTGGGCGACTATATTGTACAAGGATTTTTTTTAAACAGATAATTTTAGGTAGTTTATTATTGCACGTTACGAATAATTTCTTAATAAACAGAAGGTGCTATTTGAACATGTGCTCATTGCACTATATTATTATCATAGAGACCACATGCGTACCTATGCGCATGCGCTGGCTTCACCGCAAAATTACCGCCATTTAGTTTACCTGTTGCAAGTTACGATTGAATTTTAGACTTGTGCAGTTCGTTTTGCAATACCCATAATAACGTGTTATTGAAATAGTAACTTCAGTATTAATAATGCATAATGACCTCAAATCATGACCGGTAAATTAATAACTTATCTATCAAAGGATGTAATTATGTCTTGACGATGTTAGTAGTAGGAGATAAGGATATCAACATTTTTTTAAAAAACCTTTTTTTACCTAAGTACACTCCTCGCCACCACAGCACCTCTATAGACTTTGCGAAAATAATGGATCAATGAATGCTAATCAAAATAATTATTAGGTTTACCAGCATCATAATATATAGCCTATCAATTGCGCAATCTCATATTCTTACTACATACAAATTTGACCTATCTGTTTTTCGATAGTCCGCCTCTCTGACTGTCTGACTGTACATACCCACATCTTTTTTGGAGGCAATGAGAATGAAATTATTATTTAAATAGGTGCTAAATTAAACTTGTGGAGGCACTGGGAATACTTTTTTGGAGGCACGGGAATATGCCAAATTTTCATCGGGAGCCGTCACCCGCCCGCTTCGCTGAGCATAAACTTGTGAATAAAATTTTATATATATATATTTTTTTTTACAGCCTATCATTTGCACAATCTCATGTTCTTGAGTTTTAAAAGGACATACAGACAGAGAAAAATTTCAAAAATCGTAATATTGGTGTCGGTGTGTCATAAAACGAATATTTATCAGAAAGTCAGAAAAATTGCATGCACAGACTGAGTCTACAGATTTATATGTATAGATATGACATATAGTATAGATATGACATATGTTTGATCATATTTTAATTGTAGTGGCAGATTTGAGACAGAGAGAAAGAGAGAGAAACATATGTTGACAGACAAATAAAAATTAAAAAAAAATAATTGAAAATCGGTCCACAATAAATTGTCAGAGGACTTCTTGGCGGGAAAGTGAAGAGTCATGTCTGCGGTTTTGTTTTATTTTCTAAATTTTGTGTTATGTCGAATATTAATGTGAAATAATGGTGGATTATTAACAGTTAAGTGTTCGTGAGTGTGCATGAGTGTTGGCAAATGAAACAAAACAGCGCAACGTCACTTTTCAAATTCTTTCAAGAAGTCTGCGTGAGGACTTAGTAAAGCCCCATATCTTTACTGAGATACTCGAGGGGTTGGGGGGTATATCATTTCTCACTTCTCATTTTTATTATCATTCATCATCATCATACTGTAAGGAAATATTTTGTATATTTATGTATTACTTGTAAGAAAAATTACTTTGACACTGGCTAAATGTGCTAATCGCACGAAGCCATTAACTAAAAGAAGGAAGGAAATTGTCAGAGAAAACGAACATAATAAATAATAATACGTGGCGTACTTTCTCCTCTTCTATTCTCTATATTTATCAATCAAATTTCTTATGCTATCTCTTCCTCGTTTCACCTTCATTCAAATTAAAGCTCAAAGAGCACTTTTTAAGACTACTGGTATAACATGATCATTATATTATGTTTTATTTATATTATACCATTATGTATTATTATTATATAAGTATTATTATTTGTAATTTTATTTATTTGTATGTTATTTATTTTTATTTATATCTGTTTTACATTTATTTAGGTTTAGGAAATAGTGGTTTTTTTTTTTTTGTTGTTGCACTTTGTGTCACCCTTGCTGCATTTATCTCGCACACTCTCCGGGTTGACTGGAAGAGATCTCTTCTAGAGATAAGTCCACCTTTGCATTCAATGTCTCTGTTGTAATTTTTTTTTTGTTACTATGTTTCTGTGCAATAAAGAATACTAATAATAATAATACGAACAGTGGAATATAAACCTCCTCCTTTTTTGAAGTCTGTTAAAAAGTAACAAAGATAACACAGGGCCAATTATTGTCAATCAGGACCCCGCCTCAGCTTGGTTAGGATTTGGACAGTCTGATGTACAATGGTCTGTACTACCTGACTGACTAATCCCGAAATCTAGGGAACTTCTATGTAACCACCTATGCATTGTATTGTATATGTATGATCACGTGCCTCAGACCCAGAGGTTCCGGGTTTGATTCCCACCGGGGTAACTAGATTTGGTTGGTGGTAGGACTTTTTATTTCTACACATTAAATACATGCGTGTTACAATATGTCGAAGTGGCATGTACCAGTGTTCAGCACAGGAATCCCATTGTTCGACACTGGGCCTTTTCGTCGCCAAAAAGTTACATATTTTTATGGAATCTTTACCGGATTTTACTAGGAAGCAGGTGTTCTGCATTTCATCATCATCATCATTTTGTCCCCACTGCTGGGGCACGAGCCTTCCCTGTGGATGGATATGGACGGGCCACGCGGGCCCAGTGCGGATTGGTGTTTGTTAACGGCTGCTAATGCAGCCGGCACCAACGGCTTTACGTGCCTTCCGTAGCACGGAGGAGCTCGAGATGATAAATTTTTGGACACCCATCCGATGACCGGCCTTTGCGAAAGTCGCTTAACGTCAGCAATCGCAGACCGGGCGTGTTAACCACTGCACCATCGAGCTCCTCGTTCTGCATTTAATTGTTGCTAAAGACTAAAATCAGTTACGTGCTGACCCCTATTTTTAAAGATGAAAAAAAAAAAATTGCCAAATGCGGGTTTGTGATCACCAACCCGTCAAGTGTAGCGATGACTTGATTTCAAGATGGAGACCCTTGCACAGCAGGGGGGACAGTTATAGGCTGTTTAATTACACCCCTAAATCCGTTCATGTATTAACGCATCACGAGTTCACGACGATCATAATGAAGTGATTAGCTATGTCTTTGCAGCAGTATATGGTGCTGATATGTGACCCAGAATGGAACAAACCCACAATGCATATGGAGATCCTTAGCCTTCCCCTCAATGGTGACTTGTATGTCCGTACGTCTGCAAGGCAACGAGTAGGTTTATGACATGATTTATTGACATAAATTATAGATCTTTGCTTATAATTTATTATGCGGTTGATGAACGAGTTAGGTATTAACATTACTTAAACATACTCTCACGGGTAGACAGAGCATGGAATTCACCAATTTTGAGTTAACCCGCCGTTAGTGACCTCGTCGCCACATTTACCATGATCTAAGTAGGGCTCCGAGGTGAAATAGACAACATCGGTGATGGGTTGCTAGCCGATCGCCTATGTGTAAGCATATTATTTTTTTTTTTTTTGCCCAGGGGAAAATCTGCACGCAGATTCCGTGGATCCGGGGATGGCCTTGTCCTTTTCTAAAAAGGATTAAGACCGACCCGGTAAAAACCCCTGGGGTTCGCCTTTAGCCTTCAAAAGGGCTATGAAGACTACCGGAACGCACGTTTCGATCCGATCCGAACCCTTCGGAGAATCTAGTAGGGCACGGGGACGCGCACTAGTGCGCGATGCCGTTCCTTCTAGATAACCTCTGAAGGTGATTCGTTTCACACGGCTTGAGGGACCCTTTACGTTCCTCGCCGCCCCCAAAAAAGCCCGGTGAAGCTGAAAATGCCGTAGAGGCAATCAGCAATCTCTCTCAAAAAAAAAAAACCGGAACGCACGTCCCCCGAAGGTCGGGCGTTCCTTGGAACCGTTGTTTTATAGTCGGCCCCTACGACGTGAATGGTGTGGTTGCGTTTGTGAATAATTAGCAACTCACGCGGGCCTGATAATTAGTCACTGCCCGATTAGTTACCTGTTTGTATTTGATTAATTTCTCTTTGAACGGTATTACCATTTGTGACTCAATTTGATTGCGAAATGTCCAGAAATCACGTCGGTCATCAGTCATCATTAATGAGTGGGCACATATGGTTTGTTTGTGTGTAATAACATTTATAAAGTGAAAGTCATTAAACAAACCTTAAGTATTTTTAATGTATACACACGCCTGCACATCAACCTACCACAAACTGTCAAATTTCCTCAATAAAACATGGTACTTTATGGTTGAAAATGTATTGAAGAAATTTGTCAGTTTTGGATAGGTTGATGTGCAGAGGCGTCTGTACTTACATATAATTAAATTAATAAAATAATTAATTATATATAGTTATTAAATTGAATTGGTTTGAAAGAAGTCTTTTGCTCAGTAGCGAGATGGAATAGAATATTAAATAAAAACTGTAAAATTGGATATATAATTAATTCAATTCTTATTAAAGTAAACACCAGCAGCTATTTAATTTGTAAAATAAATACATTTTAGTTATTATTATTTGTAAGTGTGTTTTTTTTATTCTCAGCTAGAATCCGGTTTTTTCTGTACATAGGACGACCTCCTTGGTCGAGTGGTTTGTACACCGGTTTTCATGGTGTCGCCATCTCTGAGGGTTCTGGGTTCGATCCCCGGTCGGGTCAATTTAGAAATTATTGTTTTTCTAAATTGTCTCGGGTCTGGGTGTTTTCTGTGTATAATAAATAAGTGTGTATTTAAATATGTTTATCCGTTGTCTAGTAACCATTTAACGAGTTTCATAACGAAGCTTCTCTTGGGCTAGATAATTAGTGTGAGTGTAGGAAATTTTATTTATTTATTATTTATAGGTATTTACCACAAATGTGATTCGTGTATATACGAAGCCATTATTTTATCTTACTTTTCAGAGTTGAAACGCGTGTGGGCGTTCTAAGGCTATCTAGTGTTGCGGATCGAAACATTTGGCAACACTCCCTTTCACGAGAAGGTTAACACACCCATGCTTCAGTGCCTTCCGAGTTTGATTGGCATCTCTCCATCATGCTGGCTTAAGCTTGAATGAGTTAACAAAGTATTTAAACGGGGACTAACGCAACTTAATTAGTGAAAGGTTTCATACCGTAATAAACGATTTTTGACTTTGATTTTTGAAAAAGTTTCATACCTTCTTTATACCCGTCGTTTCGACCGACTTACTTGACTGACTTGACTGCTGTCACGATGTTGCGCCTCCGAAGGACCTCCACAACGACCGGTTTTGTGCTGCTCGCATCCAGTGGCTTCCCGCGACCTTTTTTTTTTTTTTTTTTTTTTTTTAGATTGCTGATTGCCGCTGCGGCATTTTCAGCGCATTTTCAGCTTCACCGGGCTTTTTTGGGGGCGGCGAGGAACGTAAAGGGTCCCTCATCGCGCACAAGTGCGCGTCCCCGTGCCCTACTAGATTCTCCGAAGGGTTCGGATCGGATCGGTCCCGCGACCTTCACTAATTAGTTTGCATTAATCTTTTAACTCTTTGTTAGAGTACTGTAGTGGTACTGTATGACATTGTGGAAATTGGAACTTTTACCTGAGGTAAATTTGTTAATTTAGGTTTTTAATTTTGTTTTTTTACATGTGGGTTGTCTTCTATATTTTTTTATTTTTTTTGTGTTTATTTGTGATGGAAAGTGTCCTGCTATGATAGGGCATTTTCCAATATTTTTGACGCTGTAAGGGAGAAAAGAGCTGGACACTTGCTGAGTTTTCCTCTCAGTACAAGATCTCCCGCCCAGAGTAGACTTACGATCCGATGGCATAGTGACATTCACAAGAGCTACTTGTAGCCTAAACTGAATAAATGATTTTATAATTTGAATTTTGAATTTGAATTTGAATTTGAATGAGTTAAGAAAGTGCCGTCCTGATTATAAAATGGCAAAACTTATTTAAAAAAGTAGAACTTTCATCGCAATCAGATCAATGGACGGTAGGTATAGGCAAACGCACACGGGACAAACAAGAAATTATTGATTATTGACTGACTGACGCCTACACTATTATAAAAATATTGTTCTCAATACCAACATATTGTAAACTGTGTCTATAATAAATAAATATTACATTTTATTTCATTTATGACTGACTGACTGACTGAGTGACTTACTGACTGTCTGACTGATTGACTGACTGACTGAATGTTTGACTGACTTACAGACAGACAGACTGACTGACTGACAGCTACTGCACAGCACAAACCGCTTAATTTAAATCGCTGTTTTTTTTCGGACATGATCCGGACATGATTCGGACTTATAACGGCCCTTTCATGACTTTACAAGAGATAAGATGAAATTTGCATAGTATGTCGTGGACGAAGTCGCGGGCGGCCGCTAGTATTTAAATCATCATCAGCCTATAAACGTCCTATTGCTAGGCACAGGCCTTTCCACAAGGACAACAGCACATGGGGAAATTGGACCATAACCCACCACGCTGGCCCAATGCGAATTGGTGGGTTTACATATATAAGTCTAAATATAGATTTCGCGCCTCAGTCAACATCAGTTTAGTTGCGAAAGGCAGCGAAAGCAGGGTAACAGGTACGGCCCGGTATGCAAATGGGAGCCGGCGGGATTTATTGCGAATGCAGGGTGTTGCAGCTGTGGACGGTGGGCGGAGATGCATACTCATTAATAACATTTCGAGAAACTAGTAAAAAGTCTCGTTCACCAACGGTTTTAGGGTTACAGCAGCGGCTATAGAGTTAGGGTATACCTACAGGGTGAGTTTCGTTTACTATTCGTTTTCATTCGATACGTTACGAAAACGAAATTAGTATGGCATTGAAGCAACGCCTCCTGGCGACATACGAGAACTACAAAAACACAATGTTGAAAAAATTTCCACGAGCAGGATTTGAACCTGCACCCTTCTGACATACCGGGTCAGGTGCTCTTCCAATTGAGCTATCGTGGTTCTAACCAGCCCGCCGAAATTATTCAACACTATTTACTTTTTTACTTTGAAAGCCAAAGGCGCCAATTCAATGTCAACAACTACCGTCATTAACATCTGATCATAATATTTTTACAAATACTAAAGATCAGTTAAGAAATAGGCAAGCTATTTATAAAATGTTTTTGTTTTGTTTATATAATTTTAACGCAAATTTTGTTGCGATACAAATTACAAAAACACAATGTTGAAAAAATTTCCACGAGCAGGATTTGAACCTGCACCCTTCTGACATACCGGGTCAGGTGCTCTTCCAATTGAGCTATCGTGGTTCTAACGAGAATTGTTAAAAATCTGTCATACAAATTCTCGTTTTTGTTAAAGTTAACGAATGACGAACGAAACCTGCACTTGACACCCTGGTGAATTTTAGAAGGACTATCTATATCTTACTTATTACTTAATTTTACCAAAAGAAATGCCTCTTAAACTATGTTAGCGTAATAAAACTCCACTCTATTCCACGGCTTTAATACATTACAAAGCTAGAAAAAAAAACATAATTATATCGCAAGTGTCTTTATAAATTAAGTATCTGGCAAATGTGGAGTAGTTATACAAATTATAAAAAAAAAATTGAACTTCGTTGCATCAAAAAAAAATTATCCTGATTGAACATTTTTCGGAAAATCGGCAATGTCACTGATAAAGATTGGGAAGAATCCGATTTTCCGTTCCTTTGAACCGTATTATGAAACTACAATCGATGTTTTATACAACTTTACTAATAAAAAATGAACATCTGTATTTAAAATAATGAATACCATTTTAACTAAACTTGGTAGATGTGTAAGGAAATTAAATTTGGCGAAAACGGAATCTGGTTAAATCATGCAAGTTTACAACTGACAAAAATACTGACTTGACTGATTCATTAACACAGCCGAATGCGGTGTAGCTAATCTCCATTACATCTATTTTAATAAATCTTTATTAAGTTAGAAAGCTTTTCAACTAAACTTAAATAACAACTAAAATATATTTTTACATGTAAAAGTAGGTGCAGTAGGTGTATATTATAGAAAAAAAATGCAAAAAACGTTCGGGCACCCAGTTCGATACAATCTCGATTAGTTCGATCGAAGCGGTATCTATTTAAAAAAAGAATGTCAAACTTTTGTGCCAGTAATTAACTTGACGCATTCTGTTGAATCTGCTTTGAGTTTCTTTTTCTTTTTTAGGTTTGTTTTTTTTTTTCAAGCCACTTTATTCGAGTTTTGATTGGCAAATTGAGTTTTCGAAAAATAAATATTCAAGAAGGTTTAACAATATAAATCAACCTTTTTATTAGACGATAGTTAATTGAAAACTTTTTCCATTGTTCAAAATAAAAAATAAAATGTCCACTATGTTAATAGTCGTAGATTTTTCGTTTCGAAAGTAAAGAGTTATGTTTTGTTGTTTTGTTTTATTTTGCTGTATATTAATGTGAAATACTGGTGGATTATTAACTTTTAAGTGTCTGTGAATGTGCTTGGTCACTTGTTGTCACATGAATCACTTTCAAGTTCTCTCAAGAAGCGTGAGGTATCAGTTAAGTCCCTTGTATTCACTGAAACTCAAGGCTATTGTAGGAAATTTAAATAAAACATTTACGGGTCTTACAAATTGACTTACGACTCTGACTTTGGAATAAAGAATAAGCCTCGAATAGATATTCAGTGTTTTGTCTCTTTTACTCTAATTTGAAATTACGTTTACATGACAGGGACAAAACACGGAATAACTATTCTGAGCTTATTCTTTGTTTATTTGTAAGGCATTACATGCATATTATTGCATATTATTTCTAGGTAAAAGTCGTCCGGATGCCCGGAAGCCAGTCGGCTTTATTTAACAATTGCCATTTCCGCCACACCTTGAGACGGTACAAAGTTAGAAAAGTTGATTTCTGTACGAACCAAGCCAACACGTAACGTAACCGAGACCGTCGGCACTAGGGTTGCCCAAAAATTTAGATAACGTTTCCTGTACCACATGAAGATAATGAATTTATGAACCTATAATTGTTATTTATTTTATTAATCAGATTAGTTAAGTTTATTTATTTCAATTAATGCATAATATTTCCATTTTATTTTATTTTGACAGTATTTATTTATTTTTAATTTATTTTATCACAATTAGTATGTTTTTAAATTTTTATTTGTATCAATTACTTAAAAGTTATTTTTGTTAAAAGTTTAACATGTAATATGAGTTATTACCAATAAATATGAATATGAATATAACGGCACGGGTTGATACCGTTACAAAATTTCCTCTACAAGAATCGATAAGTAACGTTATTTCTATAAAGTTAAATTGGTAGCGGTAATGCAAGTAAGGTTTTCTAGAAAAGTATCGTTACTATTTAAGTTAATGCGCTCTAGCGATTCAGCGTAGAACGGTTACTTAATTAACCGTGTAAAATGAAACCCAGGTAATCATAACGTTACCTTTTTACAAGCTTTTATTTAGTTTCACCTGTCCCGATGTTTTTTTGTGCTTAATCAAATCTTGCAAGTTAAATTTGATCCACTTCCCGGTTACCGATTAAGCTGAAAATTTGCATGCATGTGTAAATCGGATGACAATGCAAAATTATTATGACATGGAGCTGATCTGATGATGGAAACGGAAGGTGGCCAAAAAGAAATAAACTTTATAAAAACAAGCTTTTATTACTTGTTAATAAAAAAAGGAACTAAAAAGTTAAAAATAATTTAAAGCATTAATTAAACCATAAAAAAAATTACATTAAAAAAAAATCCGCGACACCCGACCACCCGAGTTGACCCTTCAAGCACCCATTAACCAGGACTGGTCGATTTTAATTTTTTTTTTGGATTCTTATGCTTTTGCCGCTTGCGAGTCCGAATTTCATACTCTTATATTTTTCCCGCCCTTATTTCACCTCTTAACAATCCTATGCGCCCTTGTAGGGCGCTTTTTTGGCGCAGCTCATGGGGCTTTACCTACCTATACCTCACCAATTTTTTGACGATATTCTAGCCCCGGATAACGGTAATAGCAAAGGTAACGTTAAGCATGGTAGTCGCATAAGAATCTTTTTTACCGGTAAATTGACGAAACGCTCTACGCGGATTGGTTAAAGTGCATTTAGGTAACGAAAAGAGTAACGATACTTTTCTAGATAACGTTATCTGTAATAACTAATAATCAATAACCAATTTAACTTTATAGAAATAACGTTACTTAACGATACTTATAGTGGGAGTTTGGTAACGGTATCAAGCCCTGGTTGCCTGGTATAATAAGGCCATGTCCAGCCAATTATTTACGTGTCCGGCCCGGCTTTTTAAGACTTGTTAGCTTGCGACTCGGCGAGCGAAACACTATGACAAGTAAAATGCTAAAAGATTGTCTTTTTTTACTGTAAAAGGTTGATTTCATTAAAAAAAGTGTTGGCAGTGAGTAGGTGTTGTTTTTTATAGCAAAAAGTCTGACTAAATTGGTAAAATTATTAGTTACTGGTAACCCTAGTCGGAACAAACGAAGGTTCATTCACATTTTCTATTTGCGAATATGAACCGCACCTTGTCGTTTTACGACTGACTCGAAATGAACCCCGTACCGAACGGTTGCCGTATAACCTAGGCCTTCGGTGCATTGTAATCTCAACCCTATTGCTGTAAGGTCACGGTTCAATGGAGTTTCAAATTGTCTTTGATGCTAAATGCGTAAGTGGGGGAAGGGAACTTTTAGGTAATCATTAAAAAGTTGAAGTTAGTGTTCCTGCAGTTGTTCCGCAAAACCAATGAGGTGACATGAAATACTAGTTTTCGTACCACTTGCTCAAAAAAGTGACATTCTATGCCACAAAAAGCGAACATAACAATAGTCATTTTTAATCTGTTAAAAACAGGGAAAGAAAATTGTACTGAATTTCATTCAAATGTGATTTAAATTTGGAATACTTACCGAAACGTATACTGAACTACATCTGTGTTTACACCATTGAGTTTGTATATAAATACTCAAATCAACTCATCAACAATAAATGTACCAAACAAAAATGTAACTCTATCAGTAATTGGTCCAATGTTTTGAATGTTAACTTTTACTTTTAATTGTCATTATATTTAATAAAGGCTTATCTCATATTATTATTGTGTTAATTTTTTCGCAAATGGTACGAAAAGTAGAGTATTTTCCTCGGTGATAAAGGTGTCTTAGTCTTGGATGAACTTAAATCCCTCGCTACACTCAGGACTCGTCTTAAATCCCTCGCTTCGCTCGTGATTTAAGTTTTTAACACCCTCGCTACGCTCGGGAGTAAACCTCGAGTCCTTCGTTACGCTCGCGATTTAAATCGTCACCCGCGGCAGAAGACACTGCTTTATCCCCTTGGTTAATAATCTACTATTTTTTAAATATCTTACGGGTGAGCACAGTGGCAGTGCTTGCATCACACCTGATGTTAAGTGATGATAAAGGCCAACGAGCCAAAGAGGAGCTCGATGGCGATGTGGTTAACGCGCTGGGTTTGTGAGTGCTGAGGTTAAGCAACTTTCGCAAAGGCCGTTCATCGGATGAGTGACCAAACATGTATCAACTCGAGCTCCTCCGTACTACGGAAGGCACGTAAAGCTGTTGGTCCCGGCTGCATTAGCAGTCGTTAACAACCACCAATCCGTACTGGGCCCGCGTGGTGTTTTATGGCCCGTTCTCCCTGTCCATCCTAGGCTCGTGCCCCAGAAGTGGGGACATAAATTAAGTTGATGATGATGATCTTACAGCTGAGCACAGGTCTTTTATCTAACCTGATGTTAAGTGATGATAAAGGCCAATGGTGGAAGCGCACGTCACCCGGCATCCTCAATTACTGAGGCACTGGCTATCTTATCTCTGCTGCCGGAACACAACAATGCTACAAACATTGATGTTATGGCGACATATTTAGATAAGATGGTGGTAGCTAGCTAGGCGGACTTAAAACAAGCCCTACCACCAAACAACAAATCGAGTACAAACATGTACTCCCCGCATTCCAAAATCCGATATTGCGAACGTCGCGTCGCTTGGCTTTCACCATCATCACACGATTGTTTAGACATTGCGATCGTCGCTTAACAATCACTATCCTCACCCGATCGCGTCAATAGTTACACCAAAATTTCGGTCACCCATCCCAAAAACCCGACATTGCGATCGTCGCTTAACAATCACTATCCTCACCCGATCGCGTCAATAGTTACACCAAAATTTCGGTCACCCATCCCAAAAACCCGACATTGCGATCGCCGCTTAACAATCACTATCGTCACCCGATCGCGTCAATAGTTACACCAAAATTTCGGTCACCCATCCTAAAACTCGACATTGCGACAGTAGCTTAACAATCACTATCGTCACCCTAACTTGGTCTCCCAAACTCCTTTTCTGTTTAAATCACAGATCTACTACTAAACATGTCACCTCGTGTTGACCGAGCAGTCGCGTGGGATATAGTGGGTGGCAATGATCTAACACAGCTTTATATGGTCAGAAATATAGCCAATGAGTTATCGGACGCAATCTACTGTTTCGGCGACAACATCACTATCGTTACTTTTAAATGGAGAAGAATGTGGAACTATACTGTTAACGCTTTGTATATTATGTAATAATCTAATACTAATTTGTCAGTCGTTACAATTAGAACATTTATGCTTTTTTTAGTAGACTTTGGTGGTCGTGTGGTAAAAAGCGCTCGGGGCCCTTTACCCGAAGGTCCCAGGTTTAATTCCCAGGTAGGGCAGTGTGTTTCGGATTTTTAGTTTGTGATCACTACTGATCACCAACCCGCATTTGGCAAGCGTGGTGATTAAGCCATTCAAATGTAGTTATGACTTGATTTCAATGATGGAGGGCTTTGCCCAGGAGTGTGACAGTTATAGGCTATTCACTTTACTTGTTACACAACGTTTTGTAAGCGGCGAGAAACTTAAAGGGTTCCTCAAGCTGTGTGATCAAAAAACACCCTTTGAAGGTTTCTAGAGGGGATGGTATCGCGCAAGCGTTTTCCCTTCCCCTACTAGATTCTTCGAGGAGTTCGGATCGGATCATAACGTACCATCATCACCTTACTTACATAAAATATTGTATTGTATTGTATCTAGAATCATATTATATTACATAATATGATTCTAGATGTTTTAATCATAAATTTTCACTTTTCACCTCAACGGCAAACGGATTAAAAGAAAGGCAAAAAGATTAACCCCACACAGCCTAGTCTTCAGTTACTATAATTAAAAAATCAAGATGACACCCAAAAATCAACTAGCCGTAGCTGTCGTTCTGTTTCTTTTTAGTATTTTATTATGACAGTTGTATGATAAAAGATAATTTATTTCTACAAGCCATCCAGTCTATTTTTGAAATATGGAAGGTTAATGCCACCAACCCTAATAAAGTTAATTGAATGTGTAATAAATTGAATAGGATCCTTATTACGAAAATAGTGGGTGTTTACGACGCCAAGCGTGACGTAAGAACGAGGTGTCTCGAGAGTTTTGGTCACCTTACCTGAGACTGGCTAAAGGGAACAACACTTAGGTTTAAGTTTAAAGATCTTTATTCTCATGCGAAATTACATTTCACTTATTATGAGATATAAACAATATATATATTACACAGTATACAAATTGTCACTCTGTGGTACTCGTCGCGATATGCAGTTTTAGTTTTTTTGAAACATGTATATAGTCTCACAAGTTTTCACTTCATCTGGTAACCTATTAAACAGCTGTGCTCCCTGAAACAGAATTGTCTTTTTCCCATATTTAGTCCTAGGTGTAATTAATTTGAGTTTTTCTTCTCGGGTAGAGGGGAGATCTACAGATACTCTTTATCGATTTTGAGTAGTCCGAAAACTTACCTACTTATACCATAACCATATGAGTAAAAATTCACTATCTATTGAATTGACGACCTCCGTAGCCGAGTGGCTTGCACGCCGGACTTTGGGCGGCGCTAACTCTGAGGTCCCGGGTTCGATTCCCGGTCGAAAACGAACCTTTCGATATTGTGTCGGGTCTGGGTGGTTGTGGTACCGTCGTCGTTGTTTCTGATTTCCATGAAACGAGTGCTTTAGCTACTTACCTTGGGATCAGAACAATGTATGTATATGATGTTGTCTCATTTTTTAAAAAATACGTCTTTTATCTCTGAATTAGAGTGAACGCAAAATACTGTATAGAATTCTAGAAGTAACTGGCTGACTGGCTGGGTCTGGTGGGCGTTTCAATTTCTTTCACTGTATTTTATAAAATTTTATAAATATTGCTTTCTTATGTTAAGTTTATGTTTTCTCAGTAAGTGAATATTGTTATTCTTACGAGAAGATAAAGTTCTTAAACCTAAAGTACCTACTAAAACAGTCATGGAAGAGCCCTATGTTCGATGGCTACACTATTGATGTGCGCTAATTATTGAAATAATAATTAATACTAAATCCCACTTAATAATAACGTAATAAATACGAAAGTCGTCTTATACTCTTAGTGACTTACAAATAAACAAAGAATAAGGTCCGAATAGTTCTTCCGTGTTTTGTTCCTGTCATGTAATCGTCATTTCAAATTAGAGTAAAAGAAACAAAACACGTAATAACTATTCCCACCTTATTCTTTGTTTATTTGTAAGGGGGTATGTTATAAGTAGGGTAGACTGGGTACGGTTGTAACAAATTTGCTTTCTTGGTTTGTCGTTCAGTTGTTTTTATCCTAAATGGTAATAAGATGGGTTGGTTCTATAAAATAACCATTTGTCTGTAAGTTAGCATTGCAATAATATATTTAAATATAATTATGACCTTTTTTTAAAACACTTGCCATTGTTACAACCGTACCCATACCAGGGGCGGTTGTAACAACCTGTGGGGACGATTGTAACACATGAAATAATGCACAATAAAATAGTTTTTTAATATTTTTATCAAAGGAAACTATAGAAATAAAGCCTTGTACTCTCTTTGCTTCAATCAGTCTTTTAGTTTCTTAGGAACAATATAAAAAATCAACATAAGGAGTACCTCTACTCAAGTAAACAAAATTATATCATTATAAAAATCAACATAAGGAGAACTTCTACTCAACTAAACAGAATTATCATAATAAAAATCAACATAAGGAACACCTCTTCTCAACTAAACAAAATTATCATTATAAAAATCAACACTAGGACAACTTCTACTCAACTAAACAGAATTATCATTATGACAGTCAACATAAGGAGCACCTCTACTCAACTAAACAAAATTATATCATTATACAAATCAGCATAAGGAACACCTCTTCTCAACTAAACAAAATTACACACGTGAACACTTTATTGTGAGCCACATAGCCCATATTCACGGTATTAGGTACGTTAACATCTGCTGCGTCTCTTTTTCGTATGTAGCGAAATAAAGAACCATAGTTCACCTCATTATTATTTACTGCTGCTCTTCTTATTGAAGTACCAGCCTTCACTTCATCATAGGCAAGTTCATAGTTTACTATATTACTTCCACCTCTGGACGACTTTCTTACACGTTTCCTAGGCATCTGCAATAAAAAATAAAAAATAAAAATTTGTTACAACCGACCCCCCAAAAATTGTTACAACCGTACCCAACTACTGTTTTGATGTTCATAATCTCCTAACGGTTTTTTTATTTAACATAAACAAACACTAATAACGCTAAATAACTCTCTCATTATCCACGTTTACACAACACAAACTTATATGAGACTAGATATTATATCTTTAAAGCTATTACCAAATAACAACGATCAAAATTACTTACTTTTGATGTTCAAAAAACAATGAGCCCCTCTGCTATCGTGTGTGTCGCGCGGAGAGCGACGCGTTACTGAGAAACAGGTTTAGACTCGCAACCTGCGTCTCCCGCCCCTTGGTCCTCTCCCGCCCCTTGGTCCCCTCGCCGCCCGGCTTATAGTTTCTCGAATAATCGACTTGTTATAACCGTACCCTGTTAAAACCGTACCCATCCTACCCTATTAAAACTGATATGTTTGGATTTAAAAAAATAAGGGTGGTGTTCCACACGTTATATATTCACGTGAAGACCTTAAAATCCACATAAAGACCGGCTGTCATCAATTTTGATTGCTGATTCTTACATTACAGGTTACAGGCATCTATAAGTGTTCCTAATAGAACCAATAATTGAAAAATACAATAAATTGATAAAAATTTACTAGTTTCTGATTTATTCCTTTGTATTCGCCCAACTACCTATCTGGATGCCAAATTTGAACTTTCTAGGTCGTCTGGAACGTCTAACTTGGGTTAGAGTTTTGATCTATAGGTCAGTCAGTGATAAAAATAATGATTTTGACCAATAATATTGAAATAACCGTTTGAGGTGTGTTTATGAAATTCGGAGCACATATTATGTATTTCGCAAGTCTCAATGAGCCAAATTTGACATGTTTATGTGAAATAGTTTTTGAGTTATGAGGGGGTCAAAAGTGGCTACAAATGGTTCGTGCAATGTTACACACGGTGCTGCTCGCCAGTTCTGTTAGCATAAACTTGACTTGACACGCGGAGACAGTATTATATTATTTAATTTTGTAACAAGAAACGTAACTTATCTTACTACATAAATACAAAATAAAAACTATAAATAAAAAATGTCCTCCTGCTGTGGGCTCATGGGATCAGTCCCAAGAATGCTGGCAACATTACCTCTTAGCCAAGCTAATACGCTGGCAGAGGTAGCTGCCAGCCTTCTTGTCACCGGAGGCCTCAATAAGGCGAGCACTCAACTCTTTAACAAGCTGCTTGGCCTCCGGCCCCCATGGACCCAATGTCTCCACCGCAAACGGAAACAAATAAATAATTTGGATAATATTGAAATGAAACAACTTTTACGGATCTACTCGCGTTTATTTTACACATTAGTTTTAATTAATGTTTATCCTGACGTTTCGAACCCTTTGCAGGGTCCGTGGTCACAGGGAGACTGAGGTGTTGGTCGTCTCATAATTAGTTAGTAGCTTGTATACCCTCATTTAAATTAATCAGGTGCATTCCGTTTGTTGAAAAAAAGTTGTTTCATTTCAATGTGTAGTGTTCGCGTAAACTTTAGAAAACAATATTGGATAATATTAATAATAATAATAATAATAATAATTTTATAATATTTTAATATATAGGCTTAGAACCAAGCCGACTTTCAATCCACTTGCCTGTTCATTATGCGCCACGGCAAGCCAACTGCCCACACCTCGCCTAGGCCCTAGTTTTTAATGCTGACTTGTATGCAACAGGGATTTAATCGTCGATGAATAGTGGATCAAGTTAGCTTTAACTAGGTACAGTTGGTCGCACAAGTGTTTGTTAGAAATAATACTAATATTAAGGCCTACGCAGACCGGGACGGCATGGCAAAGGATTAAAAGAAAACGAGAAGTTCGTCACAGTGCCTCAGTAGTTGAGGATCCCGAGTGATTTGAGGATCCCGAGTGAATTGAGCATCTCGAGTGGATTGAGGATCCCGAGCGAATTGAGGATCCTGAGTGAGTTGAGGATCCCGAGTGAATTGAGGATCCCGAGTCAATTGAGGATCCCGAGTGAAGTGCGCTTCCACCATTGGCCTTATCATCACTTAACATCAGGTAAGATGAAGGCGCTGTAGTTACATGTAAGATAAAAAAATTTGCTTGTTTTCCTCCAAGTAAACATGATCGAATGGCCTATGAAACTCGTACTAAGTAAGCACCGTTGTTCTCGTTTGCTGACGCAGACACCTCTATCCGCGCTTGTACCAAACGTAATTATTAAGATAACATGTGCATTCGTAAACGTTGCATTATTCTGTGAATAATCTCGCGACGATATTGTGAAACTGGACTGCTAATGTACCCGACTGCGTCAATCATATTTCTAGTTAAATTGGACTTAATACACGCATTTTGGACTCATAAATGGTATTGCTGTGTACGTTGTAATGCTAAAATATGCATTTAATATGCGCCATATAATAGTTTAATTCGTAAACATAATTTCATCATCGTCATCACCAGTTCATTTTATGTTAAAAGGTTTCGCCGTCATATCACCTGGGGCTCAATTATTGTGCATTTTTTACCAATCATCATTATTAGCTCATCTTATGTCCCCACTGCTGGGCACGAACCTTCCTTATGGATGGAAATAACACAGGGAGAACGGGACATACACCACCACGCGGTCCCATGCGGATTGGTGGTTGTCAACAATTGCTAATGTACTTAACTGGGACCAAAGGCTTAATGTGTCTTCTAAAGCACGGAGGGGCTTGAGATGATAATCCTTTGGTACCCCATTCGATCACCGGCCTTTGCGAAAATTACTTTACTTGAGCAATCGCAGACCGAGCGCTTTTACCACTGCGCCGTCAAGTGCCTCTTCTCTCCTCATCTCAAATATAATTTATATTATGTTTAATATGTTACTGTTTTATGTACTTAGATTATGTATTTGAAAACAAAATGAAAAAAAAAGTTTACTCGGAACATTTTATTTGACTTTGGTAGCAGAATTTATTAATGCCAAAGGGCATTCTACCAGTCAAATATAAAAGATCACCATAATCTCAGGTAATTCCACAATTTAGTTAAATTAACCTTTTTTTTTAATAGTTTTCTACTAACCAGAGCTCTGTATTTTTATTTATTTAATTTTACTTTATTAGTATAGGGAAACCTATAAAATAACAAACACAGTATTGTTAATCAATGTTATAATACAATTTTACATATATTGGTTAAAAAATTAAGCATAGAAAGTTTCATTAAATTTGCTCCTTAATTTGTATGGAATACCGAAATGTATGAAGACTATATAGCATAGTGTGCGGCAGCCTTAAGATATCTTAAAGCTGTCTTAAACTATACGATTTTTTGCCCCTACTCACTCACTGCCTGCCTACAATCATCTCGGAATCTTTAATCCATTCAATACTGGTGTTTGTGTCGTATCCATTTTTTTTGTTGACCCACATATTGGGCAGTCGCGACTCGCGAGGCATTAAACGGCCGGACAGATTGGACGGCAAAAAAAAATCGCATCCGCTCCGAGTAACGGTTCAGTTTTGTTGGTTTAGTTCAATAGTCAAGTACAGTTGTCAACAAAAAAAAACTACATTATTAATAATTTTGTGTGGCTAAAATTGTTAGTTAAATTGTTAAATAAATGCAGATTCATTACAAATTTTGAATGCCTGCAACGGGACAATTTATTTATTTATTTAAAACTTTTGCAACATATATAAAATGGCAGACTTTAATGCCTGAGGCATTCTCTACCAGTCAATCATAGAGTGGTGCAGAAATATGCGGCTGCTATTGGGTAAAATTTACTACTACCGACTTTTATTTTTAAATTGTGTAGCTTATGTCTCATTGTACCCTGTTTTGTATTTTATTGTTTCTCAGTAAGTGAATTGTATTCTGATGAGGAATAAAGTATCTTTAACCATAAATAACAAGGTAGGTGCAATCGGGTGAAGACAACAATTTTAGAAATAAAAATAATATATTATAAAACGCTAAATATATCCCTACATAATATACAATTTATAAATATATAAACAAATAAAATGTATATTATTACATAAACTACTTTTACAAATATACTACTACAAAAAAAACGTATAATACATAATTTATAAATAGTACGTGAAGAGTCATGTCTGCGGTTTTGTTTTATTTTCTAAAATTTGTGTTATCCTACTACTATTATAAAGGCGAAAGTTTGTAAGTATGGATGTATGGATGTTTGTTACTCTTTCACGTAAAAACTACTGAATGGATTTTAATGAAACTTTCCTCATATACAGATCGTAACCCACACCAGCATATAGGATACTTTTTTTTTTTTTTTTTTTACTGTAGTCTTCGCGGACGAAGTCGCGGGCAACAACTAGTCTCGAATATTAATGTGAAATGATAGTGGATTATTGACCGTTAAAGCTAGCATCTCAAGTTCGAAAGTGAGCATGAGTGTTGGCAAATGAAACAAAACAGCTTCTTTTTTCAAATTCTCTTGAAGTCCGCCCGAGGAATTAGTTAAGCCCCACATCTTTGCTGAGATACTAGAGGGGTTGGGGGGTATATCATTTCTCACTTCTCATTTCTATTATCATTTATCATCATCACACCGGAAGGAAATATTGTATATTTATGTATTACTTGTAAAAAAATACTTTGACACTGGTTAAATGTGCTAATCGCACGAAGCCATCAACTAAAGGAAAATAAAAAAAATAGTACGTTACTGAGATGATTCTGCCAAGGTTTTATCAAAAAAGAGCATACGGCCTTTCTTTTTGAAGGCGTCACGACTCGTAGCCATCCTGATTTTAAGAGGTAGCTCATTCCATAGGAGAATGGACTGAGTATGGAAGGAGGAGTGTACAAAGCCAGATGTATGGGAAGGACAGGGAAGGTGAAGATTATTCGTAGATCGAAGATTACTACTATGAGAGGAGCATAGTTATTGAAAATGAGGAGTGAGATAAGAGGGAGCATTTGGGGATTTAAGTAGTGAAAATAGTGTCGTCAGGGCTCATACACGCCTCCGCTGGCGAATGGGCAGCCATTTTAGCTCGGACCTATATTGTGAGATGTGGTCATATCTTTTGAGGTTGTATTTGAACCGTATAGAGTTGTTGAGCAGTCTGTCGAGTTTGTCTAACAAGCCGCCATTAAGATCGAAATAACACACGTCACTACAGTCGATCATGGGAAATATTAAAGTTTGCGCTAGCATAACCTTTGTCTGAAATGGTAAAAAGTTTCTCAGGCGGTTCAAGGAGCGCAGGGTCCAACTTTCTGGCTAACACTAGCGACCTGAGTGCCAACTGAGCGTAAAATCGAGATGCAGGCCAAGATTTTTCACATTCGGGCTAAATGGTATGACCGTTCCATCGTACACAATTGGCTCAAGGGAGCTAATTCCCACTCTACCCAATAGCACGCTGCCAATGAGTATCGACTGACACTTTGAGGGATTTAAGCCACACCAAACCTACGAGACCGGACGTTAACCAATCCTGATTCAGTTTTCCAATGGCATCTGACAAGTCATCTACACGTGCTTGGGTGTAAAGCTGAAGGTCATCGGCGTACAGATGTGTTGTAATGTTATTAATAAATAATGAAAATAATGACGGAGAAAGAATCCCGTCTTGAGGAACGCCAGCATCTGATCATGCCAATTTGATGATTTCTCATCAACGCGAACCGACTGCTGACGCTCTCGAAGATAAGAAGAAAACCATTGCTGCACCTCGGCTGAAACCATAAGATGGGAAAGGATAGCAAGGAGAATGTTATGACTGACGGCATTAAAGGCATTTGAAAAGTCCATGAGAACTAAAACGGTGAAGTATCTTCCATACCTTGCCTAATGTCGCCAGTCACTTTAAGGAGAGCTGAAGCGGAACAATATTAGGCTGATAATAACAATGATTATGATATGAACAGCTGAATTTTATTTTCAAGTTAGGGAGTTGGTCTAATAGTAAGAGTTGTTCGTTTGTATCACGGGAGTCATCTCGGAAGGTTTGGACGGTGATAAAAAAGTAAATCTGTATAACCCACACAACTCAATAAAAACGACATGAATCAATCATCGAAATTACTTATCCCACTTTGTTTTTGAGCTATGACGACATCACAAATGCCCGGCACAACTCGATCGAGTTACAGGCTAAATAAGTGTCAACTGGCTTATACACATATAGCACAAGTGTAGCGCCAGGCGCCACTTACCCATTCATGCAGACCGTCTCATCCGCAAGCCCGCATAGACATGCCATAATATAAAATCTGCGCACGTGCGCTCGCGCACTAGTTCAAACAATATGAATGCTCACATTAATGAATTATACCTAGTACCTGTTTTGATTAAAGTCAATTGCGGTATTGTTATTATTATTTTACATTAGCTGCGTATATATTATTATGAATTATAAAATTATAACAATGAAGCCTCAGTGGCAGAGTGACTAGGCGCTCAGTACGGTATCCGGAGGTCCTGGATTCAATTCCCAGGATAGGGAACATGTGGGTTTGGCTACTCATCAATTGTAACGATGACATGATTTTAATGATGGAGGCCTTTATCCAGCAGTGAGACAGTATATAGGCTAATTACTAAAAAGTAAATAGTGTTGAATAATTTCGGCGGGCTGGTTAGAACCACGATAGCTCAATTGGAAGAGCACATGACCCGGGTGCAGGTTTGAACCTGCACCCGTCTGACATTCAAATCAATCGTCTGACGATTGATTTGAATCCTGCTCGTGGAATTTTTTTCAACATTTGTGTTTTTGTAATTTGTTTCGCAACAAAATTTGCGTTTAAAATTATATAAACAAAATAAAAACATTTTATAAATAGCTTACCTACTTCTTAACTGATCTTTAGTATTTGTAAAAATATTATGAACAGATGTTAATGACGGTAGTTGTTGACGTTGAATTGGCGTCTTTGGCTTTAAAAGTAAAAAAGTAAATAATATTGAATAATTTCGGCGGGCTGGTTAGAACCACGATAGCTCAATTGGAAGAACACCTGACCCGGTATGTCAGAAGGGTGCAGGTTCAAATCCTGCTCGTGGAATTTTTTCAACATTTGTGTTTTTGTAATTACTAAAATCAAACTATCCAGCATCAATGCTTGTTGGTGGTAGTTTTCTGCATATAATCCGACTGGACCGATCACACTAGTAAGTAGTTATCGGTGCGGAGTTTCATTATTGCTGTGTTTCAGTTTTAAGAACACCAAATATTTGTATATATATAAATATTTTATTTTGAATTTTGTATTCACAATGCTATATAAGTACCGCTGGCTTGCAGTGTAAATCACAAACTACTAGAAAAGTCTAACGAGTCTTCTGGGGCCTCGGTAGCTCAGTGGTCATAGCATTGGACCGGTAATACAAAGGTCGTGGGTCCGATTCCTAATCGAGCGTTCTGACGTTGGTTGTTCTAGTAAAATTTTGTCTTGTAACTAAATATAGGTATATAAATTACAGGGCATAGAGGCATAAGACACTACGCGTAATGCAATTACTAAACACAATATGAAATACAAATTAAAGACATAGAGACTAAAGTTTGTATTCAATATTTTTGTCAGTTTTAAAATAATAAACCAATGTTCTGTTCGGAAATGTGATCGTACTGTCAGAACATTGTCGATTCATAGAATAATAATAATAATGGGATGCATGCCGCCGTCCAGGAGAACCACTCCGACATATTATTTCTGGTTGTTCTCGTCTTGCTAACGGAGAGTATATGCACAGACACAACCAAGTAACCATTTGTTTGGGGGCGGCGACAATCTTAAAGGGTTCCTCAAGCCGTGTGAAACGAATCACCTTCGGCATCACACACTAGTGCGTGTCCCCCGTGCCCTACTAGATTATCCGAGGGGTTCGGATCGGAATTAATAATACTGCTTTATGAGCTCGCGGTAAGGCCCCTGTTCGTCCATATTAGTACCCGATGTATGCCCATATATCGATTGAAGTGTGCTTCCAGCCCTTCTGACGTCACCGCGTGGGTGCGCGGGGGCGACCTGATCAGCTCAGGCTGTGATGTCACCGCTACACATCAGATGACAAATATTTGTTTCGACTATATATCCGACGATTACTTAATAGGGTTTGGTGAGGATGTAGGCTGTTTGAGATCATATTATATCTTAAACCGCATGTCAATCGTATATAGGTAGGTCAGAACAGGGCCCATCTAGATATACTAGCTATAAGGCTGATTGGTGATGAGGGGTAGGACCAGACCTGAGGTTAGGTACGTATTTAGAACGCGTCGTCGGTGGCCGAGTGGCAAAGCGCTTGGCCCGATACCCAAAGGCCCCGCGTTTAACTCTCAGGTCGGGCAAAGTGTGTTTCGGGTTTATTCGGTGCATAGCCCCGGTTTTAGATCACCAACCCGCATTAGGCATGAGTGGTTACGGTGGTGGTTTAAATCACCAGATTAAGCCATTACCCATCAATTGTAGTGATGACTTGATTTCGATGATGCAGGTCTTTGTCCAGCAGTGGAACAGTTATAGGCTATTTACTTTACTACCTAGAACAATGACGAAAGCACGGTCTAGAGGTTCCCGGGGACTGCATGTTGTACCCGGTAGTATTTTTATAACTGACTTCACTCCACCTGGTGGTAAGCGGAAATTAGAGTCCAGACGCGAAGCCATCTGGTGCAGCGTGAAAACGATGCACCATCAGTCACACCACAAGGCCGGTCCACAAGGTAGCATAGAAGAAAATATTTTTTATATTTATTTTTTTTAAACATTTTTGTCATTGCGTTTCATCGTTTAATATGTCTCAGTTCAACCGTCGTCTTATAAAAATATTAATAAAAACCTGGACCAATTAGTATAGACTACAGAGATGGACTTAACGAATCGCCGCCGGCGCCGGCGGCGCATGCCTAATAGCGCCACGCCGCGTTCGCAACCTTGAACTCAACTTGAACTTGAAATTGATATGATGGAACAGATCCTCAGATTTTGATTGAACATAGTTTTTCATGAGGAGTGAGCGAGTGAACTTTCACAATGACCGGACACCGGATGGGTGACCAAAAATTTGACATCTCGAGCTCGAAGTCGAGACGCGAAGACAACTGGTGCAGCGTGAAAACGACGCAGCATCAGTCACCCTCACCCTGGCCAGCCCACAAGGTGCCCCTTCGTACCTTGATTTAAAAATCGTATATATATAATAATTAATAACACAACGATTTAAAAATTTTTTTTTTTTTAATTATAGTGAGTATAAATAGTTACAACCTCTACGGTCTAGTGATTAGACTACTGGGTGTCAGCCCGATAGCTTCGATTACCTGCCTAGTCTTTCTGGTTCGCTACAACCACCATCTTTTCTAATGATGTCAAGGATAACAATAATCCAAAAAGCAATGTTATGTTTCGACAGCTAGAGATAAGATAGCCAGTGCCGCAGTAGTTGAGACTCCGGGTGAAAGGCGCTTCCACCTTCGGCTTTATCATCACTTAACATCAGGTGAGATGAAAGCCAAGTGCTTACTCGTAAGGAATTAAAAGCAGAAAAAAAATGAGACATCATCACATACATTGTTCTGATTCCAAGGTAAGTAGCTAAATCACTAGTTTCATGGAAATCAGATACAATGACAGTACTACAACCACCCAGACCCGACACAATATCGAAAAATTCGTTTTCGACATTGACCCGACCGGGAATCGAACCCGGGACCTCACGAGTTAGCACCGCCCAAAGTCCGGCGTGCAAGCCACTCGGCTACGGAGGTCGTCAACAATAAAACAATGTTATGACAAGATGTTTGTGACCGAAACATTATCGAACTAATAAAGTTGTGGAATTCCATAAAATTTATTAATAAAGCTGTCGATTTTAATTTATGGGAAAAACCAAACAGCTGCCAAATTCGATAGCTTCTCGATAGTTTACCAGTCACTAAGCCACCACCAACGCAGTGCCAATTTGGTATGGTAATGCGTTTTCGAATGGTTTATCACTGTAATGCATCATCACTTATTCATCATCATCATCAGCCTATTATAGCTCACTGCTGGACCTATAGTCCAGCAGTGAGAGTCCTATACTCTCCCGTGTGCACGCTCAGTGGAGCACGATCCGCGGCTACTCTCATCCAGCTCTTGCCAGCCACCTTGCGAAGATCGTCGACCCACCTAGTCTGAGTCTGTCTATTATAAATAGCAAAAAACTATCGAATATTAAACTCAGTAGCAAACTAAGATGTTCAATTGATAATCAATAATGTATGTTCATTGGACCCAAGGTTACTCGTATTGGAATGATCCTATTGAAGTCTTATCAAACGGTAGACACAACACATTGTCACAAATAAAGATCGCTTGTCGTAACAAAACTTAGCTCTGTCTCTTGGTGGTCTTCTAGAGAAGTACTTTAATTGTTTTCTAAAGTTTACGCGAACACTACACATTGAAATGAAACAACTTTTACGGATCTACTCGCGTTTATTTTACACATTAGTTTTAATTAATGTTTATCCTGACGTTTCGAACCCTTTGCAGGGTCCGTGGTCACAGGGAGACTGAGGTGTTGGTCGTCTCATAATTAGTTAGTAGCTTGTATACCCTCATTTAAATTTAATCAGGTGCGTTCCGTTTTACGCAGAAAGAGCTTACAGTATCTTTTGGTCTGGCAGTATGGTGTTGGGGCTGGGATTTAATATTATGTATGATGGGATCCCAGGCTGGTGGTAGATTCCAACCATCTTCTCTATTAAAATTAGGATGTTTCTTAATTTCAATACCCTCGCGTATCATCCTAGGGATGAATCGTTGTTCTCTAGCGAGTATTTGTGATTTATCAAATCTGATGTAATGGTTGTACACCTTAAAAAGGTCTACATAAAAGTCCGCGATGGTATATGTCTATCTCTTAGGGATAACCCACAATAATATTATTTTATCTCTTACTTTTTGCAGGGACATAGTGTTTGCGTGTATCAGCATTGCACCCGTACGAAGCCGGGGCGGGTCGCTAGTGTTTTATAAAACAAAATTAAAATATACTCAAGTCATAACGTAATCTGTGGTTGTTTTGTGTTTACTATAATAAACACTACCTAAGCAAATACTATTACGATATTTAAATAACAACGGACAAATAGTACATATATATTGATATACGCATTACCTAATAGATAACATGATAGCATACTTATATATGACCAATGAACAAGTATGTATGTTAGGTAAATATCACTGGCTACCTGTACGAACACGCGCCTGCACATCAACCTACCGCAAACTGTCAAATTTTTTCAAGACTTTAAACTTTATTTCTTAACGGTACGTTTGAAAATGTATTGTAGAAATTAGACAATTTTGGATTAGGTAGATGTGCCGGCGTCTGTACACGCCATGTGTGTGTATTTGACACGGCATCGCTAAAATGATTATTTATAATAAATGTGTAACTCGTTCTGCGCAGGAGTCGATTCTCAATTAACAATGTCGGTAAAAGAAACTTGTTTTGCTACCAATTATGTGTTTGTTATAGTCATAGAGCAATGGCACCAATGTTCGACAGAACTGTATAGTGATCGATTTTTTTTTCTTCCTATAATCAGAATTAGAAATAGTTGAAGAGTCCAAAATCGAAATACAAAAATAATTCTGTCACTTTATCAGTAAATAAAGTGTGTAGCATTTGGTCATATCATCATTATCATAAATCTTTCATTTTTTTTTCTTTAATGTTACCTAAGTGTACTCGATAAATTTACATATCTTAATATTCGTAAAAACTCGTAAAAATGCGACTACCATAAACTTAACTTCACATCTAACAGAACACATATTACGACAAACAAGCAAATACCAAATATTTACTTGCAATCCGCTTAGAGAAACAAATATAAAATACATTTTTTTGCTTGACTGCCTTTATAGACAACCATTTTGTTAGGAAAATATATAGGTACAATTATTTTTGTAGTAAATTGAACAAACTAAACTAAATAAAGAAAGAATCATCAAAATCGGTTCACCCAGTCGAAACTTGTGAGGTAACAAACATAAAAAAAAATACAGTCGAACTGAGAACCTCCTTTTTTTTTTTAAGTCTGTTAAAATGAGCGAAGTGTCCAGTAACAAGTATTTATTAATACTTAGGGGACCTCTATGTGCTATTTATTACCTGTGTAAAATTAAACTAAATAAACATTTTTAATTTGATTTTTTTTTAACCTATCTCTGTCCACTGCTGGGCATAGGTCTCTTCTAAGACGCGCCCGATCTTCGGCTCTCCGCATCCAATTTCTGCCAGACGTCCTGCGCAGATTTTTTTTTTTTTTTTTGAGAGAGATTGCTGATTGCCGCTGCGGCATTTTCAGCTTCACCGGGCTTTTTGGGGGCGGCGAGGAACGTAAAGGGTCCCTCAAGCCGTGTGAAACGAATCACCTTCAGAGGTTATCTAGAGGGAACGGCATCGCGCACAAGTGCGCGTCCCCGTGCCCTACTAGATTCTCCGAAGGGTTCGGATCGGATCGGGGAGCGGAGCAACCCGAGGGCGCCTCTAAAGGCACGGACCTCGGCTCGGGTTGACCGGGCCGTGGAGGAGGAGAGAAGCGCCCAGGTACATGTCTGTACCTGGTGTAGAGCGAGTGTGAACCGGTTCTTCGTACCCTTGTTCTACGAGTACGGTGTCTTGGGCCTAAACTGGTGTGCATGTTTAGTGTATTCTGTAAATGTGTGCTGTCATTTAGAGGATCGGGCGGGGCCTGCGCAGATAGTCGCTCCATCTGGTCGGGGGCGTCCTACACTGCGATTACCAAGTCGCGGTCTCCACTCCAGAACTCGTCTACTCCAATGGGCATCGGTTCTGCGACAGATGTGACCAGCCCACTCCCACTTCAGCATGCATATGGTATGCTTATGTATATATAGCTAAATAAATTAAACACTGTCGAATTCTCCTAAACCAATTCCCATGCAATCGCTCGTACCATTCTTGTTACCATTCATACCATTAAACGATTATATTATGATCCTCTTTGCATTAGCACACACACACACAAATAAATTTAGGTTTATTTTGAAAAATATGTTTTGCTTATATCCATTGTAACATTGTTTTATGTGTGTGTGTGTGTCTATGGGTTTTGTAATAAATGTTTTATCTATCTTGAGCTTGGATTAGTGATGTTAATATCCCGTGCACACAAAGTACCAGATACTGTAGCAATAGTTCGTAACGGGACCACAACGGCTACTTTGTTACACTGACGAGTTTAGATGTTGATTGTACGATAACTTGATGAATGTGAGGACTCTTAGTACGAAATTGGGTTACTTGCTTTAATTATCTAGTTCTAGAAGATGGCATTAGAGATAACACTTTATTATGAACTAATGTGCACGATACAAATGGTAATTCTTTCTATTAATCATTTATTGTAGATAAAATATACGAAATTATACATGACTTTTATGCAAATTCGAGACCTCAGAATAATAACTGAAGCTATTAGTTATTGTTCTGAGGTCGAGACTATCTTTAGAAGAGATCTTTTCCAGCCAATCCGAGCTGTGGAAGAAAGAAAGTCTGCAGGACTAATTCTTTGACATCATTTTTTTACCCATATTACATACTATTTTACCCATATAACATACTATTTTACCCATATTAAATACTACTTTACCCATATAGCATACTATTTTACCCATATAACATACTATTTTACCCATATTACATACTATTTTACTCATATAACATATTATTTTACCCGTATTACATACTATTTTACCCATATTACATACTATTTTACCCATATAACATACTATTTTACCCATATTACATACTGTTTTATCTACTGATAATTTCTTATTTATACTTTTACTTAATCTTTCGCATATTACTATTTTATGCAACGTTAACGTTAGTAAAGAAAATTATTTGACCGTTACTATCATCATCATCATCATCACTTCTCATCCAAAAGACGCCCAGTGCTGGACAGAGGCCTACCCCAAGGATCTCCACACCGACCGGTTTTGTGCTGCTCGCATCCAGCGGCTTCCCGCGACTTTCACCAAATGCTCTAACTAAGCCTTCGCCAGATCGTCACCGTTATTATATTACAAAAAAATACAAGATAGAACATTAGTCAATTCAATTTCTTGTAAAATGGCTCTCGCTACGATTTAGCCACTCTAGTTTTAGGGCAACTTACACGGCTGCAGGACCAAAAAGAATAGAATATGACAAACATGACAACATCGCTCAGACAACTTCAAAAATAGCATTTTTACTTGACTCTCATATCTGCTTTAACATATTACTTTTTTGAATAGACCCATTTTAATATTTAAAAGAGTAACTGAACGCATATAAACCAATGATACTATAACAAACATATACAGAGTGAGTGATGGCTAGCTACGACAGAGCTATAACAGTGTTTTCTCCGGATGGACAGTTACTACAAGTTCAGTATGCGCAGGAGGCGGTCAGAAGAGGTTCGGCGGCAGTCGGGGTATAAAGGAATCATTATCATAATCATCGGCCCGTATCAGTCCACTGCTGGACATAGTCAAAATTCAAAATTCAAAATCATTTATTCAGTTTAGGCTACAAGTAGCTCTTGTGAATGTCACTATGCCATCGGTTCGTAAGTCTACTCTGGGCGGGAGATCTTGTACTGAGAAGAACCGGCAAGAAACTCAGCAGGTGTCCAGCTCTTTTCTCCCTTACAGCGTCAAAAATATTGGAAAATGCCCTATCATAGCAGGACACTTTCCATTACAAATAAACACAAAATTATAGAAGACAACTACAACATGTAAATAAAAAAAAATATCACAAAGTCCTCTCCTAGAGCATGCCACGGAGCCCGATAATGGTTTTCTTCTATCCCGGGTTCGATTTCCAAGACGGGCGTAGTGTGTTTCGGATTTTTCGATGCACCTTCGATACAATTTCAAATGTTCGCATTTTTTGATACCTGGGTTTGGCATTTGGCAAGCGTGGTGATTAAGCCAATACCCATCAGTTATAGTGATGACTTGATTTCATTGATGGAGGCCTATTCCAAGCAATTGGACAGTAACAGGCTGTTAACTGCATACTTAACTTATTTTTAGTATTATTCGCTATAGTTTGACTTTGTTTTTCTTAAACAATTTTTGACTTTTACTAGAGTAGTGGTATTACTATACACTATTGATTTTTACTAGAGTAGTGGTACTGTATGACATTGTGGAAATTGATACTTTTACCAGATGTAAATTTGTTAACTTTGTGGTTGTCTTCTATATTTTTTTTTGTGTTTATTTCTAATGGAAAGTGTCCTGCTACGACAGGGCATTTTTCAATATTTTTGACGCTGTAAGGGAGAAAAGAGCTGGACACTTGATGAGTTTCTCGCCGGTTCTTCTCAGTACAAGATCTCCCGCCCATAGTAGACTTACGAACCGATAGCATAGTGCTACAAGTGTAGTGTAGTGTTCACAAGAGTTACTTGTAGCCTAAACTGAATAAATGATTTTGAATTTTGAATTTTACTTACTACTGCTTTCAAGTATGCATGTATCGTGGTTGGCAGTTGGATGCGAAGACCTGAAGATCGGACTCAGTGGCATTCATTGTGAGATGCCCATGTCCAGCAGTGGACTAAAGGGCTGCTTATGACGCGACGATGTTCTGTGCCATACAAAACAAATTAGATTGCAACACGATCATGTTCCCTTTTCTAGGAATAAGAAAGCTGTGGAATATCTACACTTTCCCAAAAATTTAAAGTCTCTTACTTTCCCGACCTTTCCAGGTGCGAGGCCCTGATGTGATAGTTCTTGGAGTGGAGAGAAGAGCAGTTCCATTGCTTCAAGAAGAGAGGACTGAGAAAAAGATCTTGGCCCTAGATGAGCATGTGACGCTGGCGTTCTCGGGGCTGAGAGCTGATGCGAGGGTACTGATATCCAGGTAACCCAACGTAAACTTACAAAAAAACTCTTTTTTTTTTTACCGGGGGCATTCTTTCTCCTCCGGCCTTCGTTTTCGGAAGGTACGTAAAGCCGTTGGTCCCGGCTGCATTAGCAGTCGTTAACAACCACTAATCCGCACTGGGCCCGCGCGCGTGTTGGTTTACGGCCCGTTCTCCCTATCCGTCTATAGTAAAGGCTCGTTTCCTCAGCAGTGGATATAAATTGCTGCTGGGAGCTGGTGATAGTGATAGAATTTTAATTAATTATTTATTCAGACCAGAATCATCTACATCATCGCTTAAGTACATCAGTTGAGATGGCATGTAAAACTCAATAACGATTATTAGACATACATAATTATGTTAGTACTAGCGGCCCGGCCCGGCTTCGCGCAGGTGGACATTTCTTTTTTAATAAAGCCCATGTCACTCAGCGCTAATGTAGCATTCTAATGGTGAAAGAATTTTTAAAATCGGTCCAGTAGTTTTTGAGTTTATTCGTTGCAAACACACAAAAATACAAAGCTTTCCTCTTTCTAATATTAGTATAGACTAGTTGTTGCCCGCGACTTCGTTCGCGAAGACTACAGTAAAAAAAATGTATTCTATATGCTGGTCATGGTCATGGTCTGTATATGAGGAAAGTTTCATTAAAACCCATTCAGTAGTTTTTACGTGAAAGAGTAACAAACATCCATCCATACTTACAAACTTTCGCGTTTATAATATTAGTAGGATGAGCACAGAAAGGTTATTAATATACAGGAATTAAATATCTTTACTGCACTGTTTGATAAAGTATTAAGATAGTAATGATAACACTGGCGTTAATCTGGAATTGTTCATTTTAATCATTATTTTCCAAGAAAATCATAAGTTTGACTAGAATACTTAGAATACTGCATACTAATCTAAAGATTTACTTTCGCAAGTTCATTGATAGAGGCATTATTTTAATAAGCTATTGAATATCTAACATTATTTACCTAAACATATTTTTTTAATAATATTAACATTATTAAAACCAGTGTAAAATGAGGAGTTTGATAGCTCAGTAGTAAACGATCCCGATCTGCAATTGCTAAGGCGAAGCAACTTGCGCAAAGGCCGGTCTTCGGATGGGTGACCAAAATAAATCGTCTCGAGCTTCTGTGTGCTTCGGAAGGCTAAAGCCGTTGGTCCCGGCTGAATTAGCAGTCGTTAACAATCACCAAACCGCACTTGCACGCCATGGTGGTTTTTTGCCCGTTCTCCTTATCCATTCACGGAAGTCTCGTGCCCCAGCATTGCGGACATAAAATGATGTGACTGTCTCACCGCTTAGCTACCACGCACAGCTTTGATGGAAAACCAGCCTAAAACCCTCAGTTTATTTTTCTCCTTCGCGACACATGTCTTATTTATAAAGAGGATTGAATTCTTGCAGAGCCCAAATTGAATTCTTGCAGAGCCCAAATTGAATGCCAGTCACACCGGCTGACAGTCGAAGACCCCGTGACCGTGGAGTACATAGCCCGTTATCTGGCTGAGACGAAGCAGCTATACACGCAGGGCAACGGCAGGAGACCTTTCGGCATATCCTGCCTGATAGGCGGTTTCGATTACGGAGGAGGAGCACACCTGTTTCAGACGGACCCATGTGGCACTTATTACGAGTGGAAGGTAAGATGGGGTTGGTGCAAATTTTGTGCCATGATTCAATGTTAGCAGCGTGGCTTTGTTCCGGGTGTTAGAGATAAGATAACTAGTGCCTCAGTACAGTAGTTGAGGATTCCGGGTTAAAAGCGCTTCTGCCTTCGGTATTATCATCACTTAACATCAGGTGAGATGAAGGCGAAGTGCTTACCCGTTTTTGTGGGCCGGCAGAGTGAAGTTGACTGATGCTGCGTTGTTTTCACGCTTCACCAGTTGTCTTCGCGTCTGGACTCCATTTCCACTTAACATCAGGTGGTGTGGAGTCATTTGCCGTGCTATGTATATAAAAAAAAATAAAAAATGGTGTAGTGTGTATTAAAAGACTCAGGGTCACTCTAGTGGTACAGAAGGGGATGACAGTGGTCTTTAGTGGGTAGGCCTCTCCTTTTTCTGAATCCCTGTTGAGACCTTCGGACCAAGACAGGGAGGCAGGATCTGGGGGGAGAACCCCACATAACCATCTGCACCTCCCCGGGTGCGGTGGTACTCGGACGACGAGTTCTCCATTGTATGAAAAAGGAGGGAACATTATGTCAATATTCACGAGTACCGGCTTTATACAGTCGAGGAAGTGGTGCTAATATCTCTTTTGACCAAAATACTCTAAACAGTTCCTGATAAGAACAAGATCAACGCATTCGCATGTGGGTAGTGGGAGGACTAGTGGCTACTACTACCAGATTGATATTCTGTGCTACCAGATTCGAACTCAAGCAACTAATATAGTCTTACGATACAGTAGACCGTGAACTTCTTCGACTACACGTAATCACAGAGCAATGGCAAGAGGTTCTAGCATTAACTGCCTGGTCGTGGGCATCGACAACGATGGGGGCGCACATCTTATCCAGATGAAAAACTCGGGACAAATGGAGAAGTTAGGAATGGTGTTGTTGTCCTAAGAAGCCGATAAACCCACCAACATATATAGATTAAGGCTCGACCCCCCAATGTTTTGTGATCACCTGTTGTCCTGGTGAAAAGGCCTGAGCTCAGCAGTAGGCCGTTTAAAGGCTGATCATAACGATGAACTTGTATGATGGTCCTTCAAACGAGGCGTGAAGAGGCACCTTGTGGGCCAGCGTCTCCACTTCACATCAGGTGGAGTGGTATCACTTGCCGTGTCAGATATAAAAAAACTGTATTTATTTGTAATACACCATAATATAAAGCATACGATCTCAATCTTCGCTTCCAGGCAGCGTGTATTGGTCGCTGCGACAAGTCGGTGCGGGAGTTTTTGGAGCGGAACTACACGCCTCAACTGGTAGCAACGGACAGCAGCGCGGTGAGACTGGTGGTCAGGGCTCTCTTGGAGGTGCGGACGGGGGAAAGGAGCTTCGACGTTAGTTGGATCTTTTATTTGATAGTAAGCTCGTAAACGACTTTCCTCCATCTAATTTTGAGAGGCAATGGAGTCGTAAAAACGACGCAGCGCACCAGTCATCAGTCACCCTCACCCTGCCGGCCCAGAGCCTCAACGTTAGTTGGAACATTTTATATATAATTAGCTCTGCAAATGAATCCACTGATGATGTTAAGTGGAAATGGAGTCCAGCCAAGACAACTGGTGCAGCGTGAAAACGACGCAGCGCACCAGTCATCTCATCAGTCACTCTTCACACGCCAACCCTGCCAATCAAAACTTTTTCTATAACAAGCCCGTCAAATGATTCCACTGATGATGTTAAGAGGAAATGAAGTCCAGACACGGTCACGGTCTAGTAATCAGTAAGTCAGTGACAAAAATAGACCAAGATGCAGAAAATTAGAATGAGGGAAGAGAGGCGTTGGTCAAAATATCAATATCAAAATAGTGGCTTATAGTATTGTATTGTATCGTAGTAATCGACATATCTACACTTTCTTTATGTCATGTTTAAATGATTAATATTTATTACAGGTAGCCGTCATTAAGCAAAGGAGACCAGTCGTGATGTTGACAGATAAAGAAATTAAATCAGTCATAACCGATCTGCAGAGTGAGCAAAAACCAGCCGAAAACAACAATACTTCAGCGGCGTCAATAAGTAAACCAACCAGGAAATAGTTAAATATTTTGTTTTCGTAGGTTTTATTAAAAGTTTAGAGGAGCTCAATGGCGCAGAGGTAATGTCTGCGATTGTTGAAGCAAAGCAACTTTCGCACATGCCGGTCATTGGATGGGCGACCAAGAAAGTATATCAACTCGAGCTCCTCCGTGCTTCGGAAGGCATGTAAAACCGTTGTCGGTCCAATTTTATTACATATGTTTGAAAATGTATTGAAGAAATTTGACAGATTTGGATAGGTTGATGTGCAGGCGTCCAGACTACTCTAGACTTTACTAAATGAAAAAGATTTTTTTTATGAAATAGATACTTATAGTTTAAGTCTTTAATCGCCGTGGTGGTCACCGGTGACCGACAAACAATAAATTTTCTATTGTGTCTGGTTTTGCGGCAGTCAACGTGTTAAAGGAGATTTTGTTTTTTTTTTTATAGAGTAAATTTCATAATTCTGCATTTAGGAAACAATAACATTGTTGTAAATATATTCTAATATAACATAATATTTTTGATAGCGTTGTAAACTTTTTATATGAAAAACATTCATATGTGACCGCATTTTATTTACAGTTGGCAGCATTTAACAAATTGCTTCCCTGCTATAAAGATCGAGATCGTCTTTCCAACGTCTCTTTGGTTGTTTTTTATTTATTGATTGTACCTACTTTATTACATATTGTTTATATTTCTTAGCAATGTTGCCGAGTTTACTTATATACCTATTTGTAATATTTTGTTTTTTTTTACTAATATAGTTTTGTGTATTATTATTATTATTTTCTTAAACTAATAAAAATACAAAAACACAAATGTTGAAAAAATTTCCACGAGCAGGATTTGAACCTGCACCCTTTTGACATACCGGGTCAGGTGCTCTTCCAATTGATAAAAAAAAAATTTTTTTTTTTAATAAAAATACAGTTTCAGTTGATTTGTCTTTGTATTTATAAATTACATTCAGTTTTGATTTATTTTTTCCTTTTTTTACAACTAGTGTTACAATACCAGTTAGGTAGGTACCTATCATAGAAATAAATTTAAATGTTTTACAATTTATAGGTGCCAAAGTGCCAATCAAGTCTTGTTTTGCATTTTGTTTTAAAAAGCTGATAAAATACAACGTTTACCGTTTAAATGCTGTGCTGCATGAGAATTCAATCCATTAATTACCTAAAACAAAATAAAGAAAAGAAAAATTAGAAAAGTTATAGCAACGCCATCTATTAAACTGTTTAAGAATTACGCACCCGTGCTTCACAGCGCTGTACGCGAGAATCGAGAGGGCAGTTTGTTTCATGACATACACTGATAGAGTGCGCTGCTAGTAAAACATTTGTCAGCTGTTACAGAAGCCATTTCACAAGAAAATAATAACAATTTAAGCAACAATGCAATAAACATAATTTAATATGTAGATAAAATAGATTAAAACTTAATGCTATTAAAATTGTAGGTGTAGAAATATGAAGGCCAGTTTAAAGCCATAGGCAATAAATAAAACAAGTCCCTTTCGTGGAAAAAAAATATTTCAGTATTAGGTAGGGTAGTGGCAGGTATTAGGTACGACAGGACCAGTGATCGATTTTTTTCCCTTTGATATATATATGACGCAAAAACTTTGTTTACGAAAATTGCGCGGACGGATTAGTATAAAATTTTGGACACTTATACTTTATATACATATATAAAGAAGGAGTGCAGAATGCTAATATATATATATATATATATATATATATATATATATATATATATATATTTTTTTAATTATGCATAAAAAATACATTACATTAAATAAACATTGTTTTATACTTTTTATAAAAATTTCAAAAACGGAAGAGGAACGGCCGAAATCTGTCGATGCCAATCCAAATTCACATTCTATCTTTTTTAATTTTTAATTGGTCAGGATACAATCCGTGCAGCCTTAATAAAATTACTGTCGAATTTCGACCACTGGGCGACCGCTAGTCATTATAAATAGGTGTCAGCAACAGATTTAGTACTTAAGCAAAAATGTAATATAAACCATCTGCTTCCTTGCCGTCATCAATTTAAATAATGAAATTCTATGTTATTTCTTGGCGACGAAAACTGTGTCAAACACAGTGCTTATAGTGTCGAACACTGGTACCATTACCCTAATAAATAACGTAGGTACGTTACGATCCGAAGCCCAGGCGCTCGAGATATTCCACCTTATACCTATATGGGTCACCCATTCCATGATCCGACTTCAAGTTGCATAACGTGCTGCGCCATCGATCTACTTTTAAATTTAACATCCAGAAAGGGCTTTCTTTCCTAAGGCCACTCAGATACGATTGGTGGCGAGGCGCAGAATCAAGGTCCTAAATAGCCCTGATACCTGGTAATTTTTGACGAAGAAAAATATGTTGAACACTGCTCTTAAAAAACAACCAAATCAAGTACAATGTCTTACCCCGCTTGGGAACGAACCCGGGACCTCTACGTCCAAGACTGGTGTACTAACCACACGGCCATAGCGATAATTTACTTAAATTGCGCCAAAGTTGTAATAGCTCTTTTTTATTGTTTAAGAACTTTTTACAGAGAGTCGGCACCACAAAGGTCGTATGCGCGCCGTAACAAGACAATAAATCCTTATCAACCACGTACACGGTACAACACTTGGCAAAAGTGGTGACCCACAAAGTTAATGAGGCTATTTGCATGCAGCCCGCAGCGCCCTGTGCGAAATGCAGGCGCTGGTGACACTGCACATCCTGTTTTTGATAGGATACTTTCAACTTACTACTATGTTTATTATGACTATGACCTGCGACTGTTCTTTTGAGTTTGCTGTTGCCCTCAGAGTGCCATTGCAGCGTCACCGACAGAACTCATAGGTATAGGATATTCTTAGATATCCCGGTTACCTTCAAATTGTGGTGCTCCTAATAGAAGGCGTGAATTAGACTGTAATGCGAGATCGGTTTATGTTGCTAGGGGTTAATAAAGCGGTTGTTAACGTGAATTAGGAATATATGAGAGAGGTCATCGGCCTGACCTTAGAAAGGCATCAAAATAGCTGCTAAGTCTGATGATTTTGCACAGACCAAAAATCTAGTAGATAAGTGTGATTTCTTATAACAAAGTAAGTTGGTTACTTCTACAAAAAAAAAAGAAAGAAAGAAATAAAATATTTTTGATAATATACCAAACATACAAAGACACAAAGACAACAGATATAAAAAGTGTCCCAAAACGGTCCTAACTCAGCATTTCGCTGGCCTTGCGTCCACCGCTGATCTTCCGTCGGAACCGGTTTGGTGGCGCTGCGAAACAATAAAAAGGAGGACTACAAAAGAAACAAGACTCACAAATAACAAAATAGAAACTAGGGAGGCAGGAAGAGTTAAATCTCTTTGCCTTCCTCCCCCTACGGAACTGGGTAGGTTATAGCCATATAAAATAAAATATAGCCACTGATAAAATATTCACTGCGTACATTTTAAATGCCATCACCTGAGGACAATGGCGTCTCTGGGAAATACATTACGAATACCCAACCATTAAAGATCTAATGCGGGCTAGTGTTAATTGACTAGAACTTATTTATTTTTATTTTTATTGTATTGTAAAAGAACTCCTTGGAAAATCTAGTAGGGGACGGCAAAAACTAGCGGTAACTTGGTAGCGGTTCGTGCGTCGTCAATTTTTGGTAAACAAGCAAGTTGGTCGCGATTCGTGCGTTTTGTAAAATATAATAAAAAATAGGAATTTTTAAACCGCGACCATTCGGTGAAGGCTCACCGAATGGTCGCGGTTCGTGCGTCCTAATAATTTTGCTCATTCTGATGGTCGCGTTTTGAGCGCTTTAGACGCACGCACGCAACTAGATACATCAATTTTAATATATTGTTTGTTTAAGTTATGCTAGCTTAATTAATCAGTTTGGTTACATTAAAGCAGTTTACTAAAATCCTGGATATAAACCAATGGATGAAGAGCGAGGCATTCCCTGCACCAGTATCTCTGATTACTAACCGGGAAGCCCCGTCAACAAATTGTTAGGATTTTTCTGAATAAAATTTTTATTTATTTTTTTATTTGAGACTGCAAATTAACAGAAATCTAAAAAATATTTTCAAAAAGTTTATTGGTTTCAGTTATCATAATATGCAGGAATCAAATTAAGAATAATGATGTTATCAATATATTTGAGTGATTTCAAAACATATAGATTAAGTAATTTCATTATAGTTATAGCATTAATGATTTTTAGAGGTGTTTTCGTAAAGAATTACGATCGAGTCAAAATTGCACAATCGTGTTTTTGAGCAAGGGTTTTTAAAGACAAAGGCATAAAGTTATCTATATCAAAATTTCAGATTCGTTGGTCTTGTCATACTTCTACAACTTTTGATGAAAGTTGACGTATATTTTCCACATGTCGCCTTAATTGTCTATGGTTAATTGTATGAATGCGCTCGTAAGTATCAAAGAATTTCCTATTAAAAAAAAAAATTGGTTGCCTGTAAAGTCGATATACGGGCGAAAGTTTTACGTGACAACGACTTTGAGTGGTAAAATAATTTTAATGTGAATATTCATTCGTATAGTAGGAAGAAGGATGAAATAATAGTAACAAATTAAAACATTTATTTATACAAAGAATTATATTTAAAACATTAATTTATACAAAGAATCTCGCACTGAATTTCATATTAACAAAATTTTATTTTTACCTTTACACATACATACGTATTTACCTTTCACTTTTTATGTCTGTCTCTCTCGCTCTTAGGCGGGCTAACCATGCCCGAGTGGAAGGGACGCGTGCCTCTCACTCGCTCTCATTGTGAGCGCATAACGTGAGCGGAGCGTAACGCAGTTTCTTGAAGTGTCACCCGGCAAACCAATTTATAAGACGTTGTCACGTCAAAAACCCTTAGAAGAAGTCAAGCATGGCGGTTTTAACGAAAAGTCGTTAAAACCGCCATGCTTGACTTCTGAAAAAGGGAAAGCCCTTTTTAATCGACTTTAATAGAAAGGAGGTGATGGAATTGTGTTTTTTTTTGTTTATATCACTCGATATCTCTGACAACGTTATGCCAACGATAAAAAAAAACAAAAAAGATTCGTCCGTCTTTCTTGTTTTTTTTATTGAAACTAACAGCTGATTACAATGAATACTTATTGTACTGTACTAATATTATTGAGCTAACACAAGTACCTACATGTTTCTGTATTTACTAATACTATTATCATTGTGTAATAAAAAAAGTATTAATCCTTTGATTTGAAGTTATTCCCCGGATAAAATTTAATTTAATCGTTATCAATTAATAAATAAAGATACAAAAAAGACAAGAACTTTTCGAACTGCTATTACGTATGTATGCAAAGGACGTCAGAGTATTTATGCATGCATGGTATACACCTCGACGCCACATTTAGCATCAAAGTAGGGCTCCGATGTGGAATAGATATCATCAGTGATGGGTTGCAGCCGATCGTCTGATGTGCGAGCATCTTGGAACCTTTGACCCTTAGTCGGCCCTTACGACATGCGCGGGGAGTTAGGCAGCTGATATATTATTTTCACGTCCCGGACCAACAAGGGATTAAAATGGCTACAAAATTAAATATACCCATAATTATATTTATAGCTTGCCTGTTCTTAACTGATCCTTAGTATGAATAAGTAAAGACATAGCTTTCTTAGTGTAACTGATTTTTCAATTATATAGGTTGAGCTAGTCGGTTCCAATACAATTATAATCTCCAGACACCTTGTTCGTTTACGTGTGCGGCTCATAACAACGATTGTGTTGAATGAAGGTGACAGACATAACTGGGGTTCAAAAACCTGTGTGTGCTCACGTGCTCACAACACTCTCACTCGCTCACCACAATGATTAATATCTTTTTTTGGTGAGTTTGCCGATTGCCTCAGACGGCATTTTCAGCTTCACCGGGCTTTTTTGGGGGCGACGACAAACTTAAACGGTTCCTCAAGCCGTGTGAAAGAATCACCTTCGGAGGTTTTCTAGAGGGAACGGCATCACGTACCTAGTGCGTGTCCCCGTGCCCTATTAGATTCTCCGAGGGGTTTGGATCAGATCGGGGAGCGGAACAACCCGAGGGCGCCTCTAAAGACTCGGACCTCGGCTCGGGTTGACCGGGCCGTGGTGGTGGAGAGAAGCGTCCAGGTACATGACTGTATGTACCTGGTATAGAGCGCGTGTGAACCGGCTCGTTGTACGCTTGTTCTACAACTACGGTGTCTTGGGCCTTAACTATAGTGTGCATGTTTAGTGTATTCTGTAAATGAGTAGTGGCATTTAGAGGATCGGGCGGGAGATTAGATGTCAAGCTTTGAAACCACGTAGTGGTGAATACAATTTTAACTTGCCATTCTATCATGTTAACGAAATGTTGGACAACGTGATTTGTGTGACACAATTTTTACTCTCTTCATTTGTCACTAGGCAATATAAATGGCAAATTAATCAAAGTCATAGTCAAAGTGAAATCATTTATTCAACATAAGCCTTCACAGGGCCTAACTGACGTCAAAAGTATAAATCAAAAAAAACTAAAAAAATAGTTAAATCTACCACCAATCTACCACTCTACTACTATCGCGCTCTATAGTTTATGGCGTAATTTTGTCATTTCGAAAGCGATATGAAAGCAATATGAAAGCAATAGCTATAGCTTCCAATATTGCTTTTATATCGCTTTCGAAATGACAAGATGACATCATAAACTATAGAGCGCGATAGCGAGATCGATAGCGATACAGTTAGGCGGTTGGGGGGCAGTTCGGATTTTGGGAGAACCTACGACCGAGAAGAGCTGGCAAGAAACTCAGGAGGCTTATTTCTTTTTCTCCAATAAAATAATAATAATCCTCCAATGAACTAATAATGGCTGAGATGATGATGAACTAATAATCTCACAATAGTGTGAATTATAATAGGTACAAAATAATAGGTAATAGGTAGGTAGGTACAATAGGTATAGACCTATGCATCCAGTTTCTTGAACTTTTCAGAATGTCAATATTAATTTAATTTGTTTTTTAATGTTAGTCTGCTGCCTCAACGACATTCTTTGATAACATACTCGTATATAACGACCTATGACGTCACTATTATTTTTATAATCCATAATTTGAGTGATTGATTGATTATTCATAACTTTTTAGATTACAGAAATTCCGTCTTTAGGGCAACAAAAAAAAATGGCAAATATTTTGAACTGCTAATTATAAAATATAGTGACAAAATTAAAAGCCTTCCCGGTATAGCAAAATGATCAGTGCAACCGCCGGATTGCGGAAGAACCAGGGTCGATTCCTGGCTGGGTCGGGTAGGTATTTATTTTTTTCACTATATTTTATAATTATTTAATTCAGCTTTAGTGCAGCAATAAGCACTTAAAAATAAAACTTTGCAAAGCTATTACGTGATGTCATTAAGTACTTTTAACGTTTTGGAGTAGGTACTTTAACGCCTTTTGTTGTTTTCGACATCTATATTAATAGATTTTAAGACGTAGGTATTTGGAATAACAAGGTTTCCACTTTGCTCTCCACAAACTACGAAACCTTAAAAAGGATGATCACAATTGGCGAGACAAGATGCGAAACAGAAATTGGACCTAACAGTTTTACAACAGCTGACTTCCTACAATAATTGTGACGGATGGGGGACAGCCGTATGGGGCTGACCTGTGTTCCTCAATCATATGTAAATGTCGCCATAGCATGTTTATAATGTTGCGAACTAATTACAAATTGAAAAAAGACAAAGTGTTGAAATAAATCCACGAGCGGGATTCGAACTCGCACCCCATGACATGCTGGCCCCCCGACCGCCTAACTCTATCGCCATCGCTCTCGCTATCGCGCTCTATAGTTTATAGCGTCATCTTGACATTTCAAAAGCGATATGAAAGGAATATTGAAAGCTTGGAAGCTATAGCCTATAGCTTTCGATATTGCTTTTAGATCGCTTTCGAAATGACAAGCGAGAGCGATAGCGATAGAGTTAACTCTCTCGACGAGGTCCTAGCCTTTAGAGGTGCCCTCGGGTTATTCCGCTCCCGATCCGACCCGACCCTTTAGGAGAACTTAGTAGTGACGGGACACACTTTCGTTATCATAGGTATATGTCGCCATATCAGCTTGTTACGGACAATGTTGTGTTCCGACACTTAGAGATAAGATAGCCTCTTCTAAGATTCCTCAGTGGTTGAGGATTCCAGGTGAAGTGACTTAACATCAGGGGAGATGCAGGCTAAGTACCCTTAACTTAAGGACACAAACTATGTCTATGGTATCCCATCAAACAAACTTTCAACTTCAAACTTCAAACACTTACTTAATCGAAAGAAATCGTTTGTTCATCTGAACTTAATGCAATTTGAAGCTGCATAAAAATTTTTGTGTTTCGAAAAAAGTTTTATTAAAATTGACTTTAAATAAATTCAACACTTTCAAATTATAATTTTGTTCGTAACCTAATTTGAGTAAAATTATAAATTAGATATACAACTTTAACTTGCTTGTTAAAAAAATTTGACCTCGAAGTTTGCATGACATTTCAATATGGTTCTCACTGGTGAAATAAATGAAACAAAGGAATGTTAAAACCACCTATTCCAAAGACTTGATAAATAACGCCTCACCTTATCACACATTTGCTCTTTTATTACAAGTTTCGCACCTGCCGCGGTCGCGTATCAGCGTTATATATATTTACTTTTGCAGCTAGGCCACTAACGAACTACATATATATGGCTGCGAAACGGTTCGTTATTTTTTTTATATTTATCGCAATAAAGGATTATTTAAAACATGTCTGCGGGGCGACGAATAGTTCCGTTTTCAATTGAGTTTTACTTTTCTAAAATTAGTGTTTTTAGAATTTAAATGAGGTATAGTGGTGGATACTTCATTCAACACTTCGGTGCTAAATGGCAAAGCACTAGGCACGATATCCGGAGGACCTGGGTTAAATTACCAGCCCCCCGACCGCCTAACCGATCGCTTTGGCTACGTGTATAGTTTATGACGTCATCTTGTCATCTAGCTAATACGTATAGGCATATATCGAAAGCTAAAGCCTATAGCTTTCGATATTGATTTCATAGAGGGTACGAAATGACAAGATGACGTCATAAACTATACACGTAGCCAAAGCGATCCGTTAGGCGGTCGGGGGGCTGGTCGGGCAAAGTGTGTTTCAGACTTTTCGGTGCATTTACCGAAGAATATTTGGCCAGCATAGTGATTAAAGCAATGCCCATCAATTGTAACGATGACTTGATTGTAATGCGATGATGTTGTTGATGATGGAGGCTTTTGGAACTATGTGATAGTTTATAAGCTATTACTTACTTACTAGGCTTTCTCTCGGCTGTAGGAAAGTTTAGAGGCAAATTCATCATCATCATCATAATCAGCCCACATCATCAGTCCACTGCTGGACATTGGCCTCTCCCAATGCATGTCACTGAGCCCAATCTTCGGCTATTCTCATCCAATGCAAAGTGCAAATATAAAATATACGTAAAGTGGTTGGCAGCGCTTTCGACGAGAATAGCCGAAGAGGCCAAATTACTTTTTAAAAAAACACTAATGATTATTGTTTATTTTCATAAGAAGATGGAGGATAACTAAACTTGTCTATGCCTATGGCACAGAAAGGATCCTAAAAAGTACCTACGCATAGAAACAGAACATCCATAACGGTTGTTTTCAGATCAGCTCATTGCATATGTATGTGCAATTTTCCGCAGACTGGCTTTTACGTGTTGTCTATGAACGATGCGTTACGTCAACTCGTGAAAAGTAAATGAGTTAGATAATAGCAGTGTAGTAATTAGATAGGAATGTTACAAGCAATTATTGGATTAGCTAGTTGTGGATAAATATTTCACTTTCCATACTTTTTTGATCGTAAATGTTAAATTGGAGTGGTTGTAAATTGGTGGAGATCGCAATCGCAAAGGTTACAAATGCTAAGCCACTTTTATGCAAGTCAGGTTTGGGATGGGTCACCGAATGCCTTTATCCTTTTTGTCCTTATCCTTTTATCTATAAATAAAAATCAATTGCTGTTCGTTAATCTCGCTAAAAGTAAAAAACGGTTTGACCGATTTCAATAATTTTTATTTGGTTTTGCTCATACACTTACTTACAAGGATGGTTTAGAAAAAAATCAAGAAAAAACTAAAAAAAACAGCTGCGATATAGGAAAATAAAAAAAAAATTGTAATTTTGTATTGGTATCGCCTCTTTGGAGTCTTTATTTATTAAAACTTAAACGGGACAACGGCAACGTCTGTCGTGCTATGCCTACTAAAATAGAGCTAATATTGCACAAAAAACCTGAACTGAACTAAATATCACTATTTCTAGGATGACTAAACTTTACACTTATGATGACTAACGTTTAAATAACGCATAGTTATTAAATCTATTTCATTTTATCAACTATTGACGGTCATAAAGTATTACAAATTCTTGATAAGACAAGATTAGGCTAGGATAACATTAGTTGGCTAGCGGTTCTTTTGATGGTGCCGCCCTACAAACAACACCCTTTATACAGGCTCTTCTTTACCGTTGGGCACTCTGGGCAAGTGCCCAGGGCCCCGCAATCGATGGGACCTCCTTGTTCCTGCCAAATCACTAACCGCTAACCGATATTACCGATAAATATACTTGTTGAGCGAAACAAGCATTACTAGCTTATTGACTGTTTTATATATATTCTTTATTGCACAAAAAACACACATACAGAGAACAGTTTACAAACAATGGTGAGCAAAGGTAGACTTATCTCTAAAAGAGATCTCTTCCAGCCAACCTAAGGTGGAATGGGAGCATCATGTTTAAAAGGAAGCGACAAAAGTGCAAACAAAAATATCTCAAATAAAAATAACAATATTAGGTACAATACATATACAATATATGTACTACAATATTATTAAAAACTACATAAACATACATAATAATACTTCATAAATATGAACATATACAATAATAATAATAAACATGGATATTACAAATGCCCATCATTGCGATGACATAAGTTTTGACATGTTTTTGCTTTTTAATTCAAATAAACTAGGGGACCTTACAGTGGGAACTATCTGGCTGCAAATAAATAAAAATACCAGATGGAGAAATATAGAATTTCGCTTATCTACTCCTTTTGCCTGTTTTATTAAAATCTAGCAAGCATAAGGACCCCGTTATCCTAAAGTGCCAAGGGCCTCCAATAGGTTAAAGACGGCCCTGCCAAGGCAAATTTTGCTTGTGCCTTAGAAGGTTATACCCACCAAATATTATTATCCGTAAACCATCGTAGTGGCTGCAGTGTTCGACCCTTTAAGTCCAATGTTCGATACGGTTTTCGTCGCCAAAAAATAACAGACTTTTATTGAATTTTTTACTGAATGACGGCTAGACAGACATTAGTCTGTATTCAATTGTTGCAAAATCAGTGGGATCTCTATTTTAAATTAGTAAATAAAAAATTAACATCACTGGTTCCTGTCGAACTGGTGCCACTATAAAATATTATTGTTTTTTCAAAAGCTTATTCATGAAATAGCTACCAACTAATTAAGTGCCCTATTAAGGCACTTTTAAAGAGGACAAATAGTGAAAGGATGGGGTCGTACAAAAGATCTCTATTGCTACTGGGAGACGAATACCTCGGCAAGCCCTATTGAGATAAGATAAGATAATTAATAATTGATATTTCTGTTGACAGACCTACAAAAGGTTAGGTTAGGTTAGGTTTTATTTGGGGTGCGAGTCAGATGACCTCCACTTTGGTGCACCCTGGGCAACGGCTGGTTCCAACAGTCTCCCGCTCTGGCGTGTAGTAGACGCTTGGACCCAGCCGGCTGACATCTGACTAGGCGGGGTCCCTTCTGGGCCTCGCAGCTCCCATACGTGGTCTACTTTGGGCTGCGTAACTCACTACTCCTTCTGAGCAGTGAGAGGAGTTTTGGCGGCGTCCCTTCTGGGCGTCATACCAAAAAGATGGCCGCCTCTTAAAGGTTCTCAGGTCGCACGGGGGGGAAAGGGGGCACCCGCCATGGACCGTGGTCCGTGGCGGGCGTCTACCCCCCCGGAAGCCGTAGTTAAGTGGCACTGATGTGCCACCTAACAAATAGCCGAAATTCCTTATGAATTTCCCATGCTGTGCGTTGTCAGCACGTGCCCGTGCACTGGCGCGCGGCCGTCAAATGCGCATTTTCCCGCGCAAGCGGGAATGAGCGCACGGAGATGGCCGTAGGTTGGTGCACGGGCGCAGGGCGGCGGCCGCGGCTCAATTCCTTTGGAAGTATACCGTGGTTGTCGCCTTATTTAGTGTTCGGATTGCCTTGTCCCCCAGGGGTTTAGTGCGGTATCCCCCTCCGTCTCGCCCTCCCAGCCGGGTCTTCCTGGCAGCTGACTTGGAGCTTCTCTCCTCGTCAGTGGGTGTGGAAAGGCGGACGGGTGAGTCCCACATAACTTGGGCCTCTTCAAGGTCCTCGTACTCGTAATGAGTTCCCCTGGGTAAAAAAAAAAAAAAAAAAAAAAGGTTAGGTTTTATTTATACAACTGTTTGATTATAAACACTTAGAAGTTGTTCTTAGAAATATTAATCTTCAGATCGAGCAGTCACATAAATATGATGCAATCATACAATCATTTTCCTATTAAGTGACCTCAGAACTTAGTAGTCGTTTGTCAAGAGCATTAGGTGACGTCAGGAATGTTGTCAATCTAAAATTGATCTTTAATAACAAGGATTTACACTAGGATCGTGACTAAGATCTTGAATCTATAAGCTGGCTCCAAACTATTTGTCCTTAGTTTAAGAAACCCAAACACCCTTTGCCATTTTGAAACTGAAAAGGAAAACTATAAAACATAATAAAGTATTTATTCCAATTACCAAAAAATAATAAATATTAGTTCGTGGCTACAAAGTGAAAAGCGAAGATTGCAGTTCTGTTTTATTTTCTAAAATCTATGTTTTAGTGAATATTATTGTTATATATTGGTGAAACCATTTTGTACGAGTATTGGCAAATGAAAGAAAACAGTGCAACGTCACTTTGCAAATTATATCAAGAAGTCGGCGTGAGGTCACAGACAGTTTCACATCTTAACTAAAACTTAATTTACTCAAGATCGAATACCGTCCTTACAATTAATCATCCATCATTCAACATCATTATCACCGTTAATTACGAAAATAAAACTAGAAACATGGCTGTATCGGCTAGATTCCTTTTCCCATCCTACATCAAACTGAAAAAGAAAACTAAAAACAATAAAAGGAAATATGTTTTTTTTTGATTGTGTAACGTACTCCAATGTTATTATTACCGCACGGCCGCACTACAAAGTAAAGTGAACGTGTGTTGTCGGCAATAAATTTAAATTCCGCGGCGCGTAACTCGCTAGTGTCAAGTTCATCAAACCGGGAAGTGCTATTTCGATCCCGGCCATCCGACTGCTTGTTAGCCTCATTGCGTTTCGTAACTGCATCTCGCTGTTGCGTTTCGTAACTGCTACCCCATAACCTATATATTTTTTGTTAAGTTTGAATTACATTAGTCGCCTCGATTACCGAGTGAAAATTTTACAGAATGACACCTGTCATCCTGTAAAATTTTATTCCTACCTAGGACGCAGGTGGTCTGTATAAATTGATGGTAGACTAAAGTCAGTTGCTTAATGATTATAGGAACAAAATGTCGAGTGTCAGTGTCGCCTTGAGGGCAAGTTGGAGCATGCCTTCAGCAGGGCATTATGGGAGGCCAAAAAATTTAATGAAAAAATCCTTTAAAATTTTATTTTATATTTTTGGACTTTTTGGTCAAAAATATCGACCTCCCATAACCCCCCCTTTTTAATTTTAATGGATAGAGGTCATTAATAGGAACAATTTAGGTCACTGGTTCCTGTGTCACTGGTGTCACTACCAGGGTTGCCAGATATTTTTTTGTCGGGATTTTGAAACTTTTTGAGTGAAAAAAGCGGGATTATTTCGTCGAAAGCGGGAGATAGTAAAAAACTATACATAATCAGAATCAGACGAAATCGTGTCGAACACTGTCACGGTTACTGTTTCGATGACTGGTGCCACTCCACATATATATATACAGTATACATTACTTTACTTTTTAATGGTAATTATGCTCTCATCGTAACGTGACAGGTCAACGACTCCCGAATATGAAATGCCAAAGTGGCTGTTGTTTGACCCTCGATTGTCTGCGCTCGAGATCGAATGAAGCAATTTATGATGGATTCCATTCATAAGCGACGAGCGTTTCAATGTTTATTTATTTTAATTTTATTTCCTAAGTATTTGCCAAAGTTACTTTGACTGAATGAATGAATGAATGAATGGATGGATACATGGATGAATAAATTAATGCGAGTCAACCTGTTTATTGTTTTTAAGATGAGCAAAAAAAGTTACGATTTCAACAATTTTTGATTGTAATATCTACTTTTATCTCTATTGACATATATCATCGACATTTTTGGCAACTATATTACTATTGTTTTATTATATTAATTAATTGATTAATTTAATATAATTTAATTTAATTTTAATAAACATTTAAAAATCTTAAGATCTTCAGATCTATCTTAAGATCTTAAGATCTGGATTTCTTTGTAACGTACCTGTGTTCTTATACCAGTGTTGTGGGCATTGTTATTTATAATACCACAAACATAGTATAATTTTTATTTTTTTAATATCTTTCGGGTAGCCACTTGGCCTTCATTTCACCTGATGTTAAGTGATGATTCGAAGGTGGAAGCACACTTTCCCCGGAATCCTCAACTACCTACTGAGGCATAATTTTATTTAGAAAGTAAGTAAACTAAGCAGCAAGCCGGATTACAGGATTTTTCAGTCTTTTCAACACTTTCAGTCTCATCTCTGTACTAACTGGCTATCGTTTTAGTCTTTCATTTTAATAAATCGCTTAAGCTTATGCTCAGTCTGTTAGTCTTTGATCGCGTGGGCGGGCCCGGTTATTGGCCATTTGCAATTTTATTGATATTGCATGTTATTGCAAATGTAGCGGTCCCGTCTCCCGTTTCATAAGGAAATCTTTTAGCTCCAGGTGTTCGATTTCGAAGAAGTTCTTCGAGATACACATATTATAAAGTATTACGATAACAATTAGTATGTAGGTATAGGTAATACCAAACCAATCCGCACAGGGCCCGCGTGGTGGTGTATGACCCGTTCCCCTGTGGTGTTTCCATACATAGGGAAGGCACGTGCCCCAGCAGCGCGGATATTAAATGAGCTGGCTGGGAAAGACATTAAGTATTTTGTACCTCAATCAAAGTTATTGTTATGAGATAAAGCGATTTATTTATCGATTTTTGTTATATTTAATATTGATTATTTGAATGTTGACAAGGAAAAATAACATGCGTAAAACATGTTATGTGATTGTGAAGGTGCGATTCACCAGTAGTAGAATTGAGTTATTCCTAGGACAAGCCGGGTTATTATTACTTATAAGGATAAGGAGTGAATAATTATTAGTAAGTAGCAGTGGTCAGTCCTGGGGGCCTACCGCCTAACTCTATCGCCATCGCTCTCGCTGTCGCGCTCTAAAGTTTATGGCGTCATCTTGTCATTTCGAAAGCGATATAAAAGCAATATCGAAAGCTATAGGCTATAGCTTTCGATATTGATTTCATATTGCTTTCTTATCGCTTTTGAAATGACAAGATGACGCCATAAACTATAGAGCGCGATGTCGAGATCGATGGCGATAAAGTTAGGCGGTCGGGGGGCTGTTATAAATTCAATTGAAAACGAATATATCTCACCCTTGGACTGACAAAAGAGCCTACAAGTGTTTGTGTTAAACATAAAATGCTCGAGCCTCCTAGTCCAAAGATCATTGAAGGCTCGAGTTATGTAAAAAAAAACAAGTTTTTTTAAAAAGAGTCTTCTGATTGTCTGCAAGGGCATTTTTAGCGTTACCAGCCGTTTTTGAGGGCGGCGAGAAGCTAAAAAAGGTTCTTCACACCATCATGTGAAACGAAGCACCGTCAGAGGTTTTCTAGAGGAAATGGTATGCACTAGTGCGTGATGCCGTTTCCTACTAGATTCTCCGAGGGGTTCGAATCGGATCGGGAGCAGAACAAGAGGGCGCCTCTAAAGGCTAGGACTTCGGCTCGGGTTGACCGGGCCGGGTGGGGGGGGGGGGGACATTTAGAGGATCGGGCGGGAATAGTCGACGGAAACGTCAGGATAAACATTGATTAAAACTAATGTGTAAAATAAACGCGAGTAGATCCGTAAAAGTTGTTTCATTTCAATGTGTAGTGTTCGCGATAAACTTTAGAAAACAATATGTGTCGAACACTTGGCTTAAAGTGTCAAACACCACCACCACTGAAAGAATGAAAGAAACGATTATTTGACATTTATAAAAATTGTAAAAACACATAAACAAATAAAACTGCACAATAAATGAAATGCCAAAACGGCTTTTCCATAACGGTCACAAAGTAACTTGTTTAAACGGAAAATAACGGTTTAATGTCACAGCCGGATCCATGGTGCTAGTTTTTTAGGAGGAACCAGGTTAGAGGATAGATAGCTAACCTATTCATAAATGGTGTTTTATTGAAAAAAAAATAAAGAAATACATTTTCACAACAATTTAAAAAAATAGCAGGTAGGTATCACAAAACATTTATTTTATGTATAAAGATTTCAGTTTTTCTTTCTTTCTTTTAGTTGATGGCTTCGCGTGATTAGCACATTTAGCCAGTGTCAAAGTAATTTTTCTTACAAGTAATACATAAATATACAATATTTACAATACAATACAATATTTCCTTCCAGTCAGTATGATGAATGATAATAAAAATGAGAAGTGAGAAATGATATACCCCCCAACCCCTCGAGTATCTCAGTAAAGATAAGATTTCAGTTAAATCATGCTTTCTTTTCTTTCTTTCTTTTAGTTGATGGCTTCGTGCGATTAGCACATTTAGCCAGTGTCAAAGCATTTTTTCTTACAAGTAATACATAAATATACAATATGATGATGATGAATGATAATAGAAATGAAGTGAGAAATGATATACACCCAACCCTTCGAGTATCTCAGTAAAGATGTGGGGCTTTACTAAGTCCTCACGCAGACTTCTTGAGAGAATTAGAAAAGTGACGTTGTACTGTTTTGTTTCATTTACACTTATGCACACTGACGAACACTTAACGGTTAATAATCCACCAATATTTCACATTAATATTCGACATAACACAAATTTTAGAAAATAAAACAAAACCGCAGACATGATTCTTCACTTTCCCGCCAAGAAGTCCAAATCATGCTTTTATACCATCGGAATGTATCATATCATCTTGCCAGTTCAGATAAAAACAAACATGTAACTACTTGCCAGTTTAGAAAAAACCATGAGCCCCATTATCAAAACAACCTAAGCACAAATATGAGAGATTAGGGTAATTATGACATCACGTGTTTGTAGAAAAACATGTGCCCTTTATAAGACCTTATCTTCCAAGGTTCGTAATAAAATAAACATTACTACCTGCTTAGCGTGAAATATTTATCATGTCACTTCTAAAAACTGTTGTTCACCTTGATCTTAATACATCTTAAATGTCTGTTATTATTTAAAATTAAATTTTAAAAAGATTAGAACACTACTCGCGTAATGCTGTGTAAACAAATCATCTCGAGATCATCCGTATATAAAAACGTATATAATAAAAAACATTGAAACACGTTACACAGACATATGAAATAAATAAATAAAAAGGACGTTTGCCGTTTATACGCATGAATGAACTAGCTTTTTGGCACACTGTCTATTGCCAAATCTCATATACACCTACCTCCTTTCTGTTCCCTGATTATGCCAATATAAACGACAACTCAGCTTATAAAAACATCAACAACCCATTGAAGTATTTCTCAACTGTACAAATTGCATGGTCATGTATGGTCTGAATCTGTAAAGCACCTGCCTACCATACCATCCGGGACATGTCAGAGAAAGCATCTTATTGCTTCTCAGTAAAACCTTGATCAAAGATACAAAAAAAAAACTGCAAAAAAACGCCACTCAATACCCAATCACAAAACAGTGCGCATAAACCTCACTATGCCTTAACAGTGTACTAGCAAAAACTTGGGAAGGATTCTATGTATGCCTTCGAACATACTAAGGATGGAAAAACCACTCGTTTCACTGAAAGAATAAAACTTAATTTTGCTTGAAACGGCACCCGCAGAACCTTAAAATTTATTCCGTCTACCATATACACCAAACAGGATATCAAAATGTACAAAACGACTGTATTATGAATGGAATAAAGAGCATTTTTGCTTGAAAACTTTAAAATTGTGATGCTGTCGCCAGTCGGTGATTGTAAATACCTTAAATTAGCGTTGTATGAGATGTCGCAGAAAAACTGATTCTCGACTTACCTCACTTTGGCACGCGGGGACTGTCGTCTGACTATTTATGTTTGAATGGTAACCGACCGTGACTTCGTCCTCTTAAATAGTAGCACTATCCCTTGATCCATTTATTTTAGTAAACAATAATAAACAATGGCCCTAATTACTTAGGAATGTATAATAGGAGCTCGAAGGCTCAGTGACAAACGCACTCTGTCTGCGATTGCTGAAGCAACTTCCGCAAAGGCCGGACATCGCATAGGTGATCAAAAATGTATCATCTCGAGCTTCGGAAGGCAAGTAAAGTGGTTGGTTTTGACTGCATTAGCAGTTATTAACAACTCCCTCACCGCATTGGGCCCGCGTGGTGGTTTATGGCCCGTTCTCCCTGTGGTGTATCCATCTACAGGGAACGCTGGTGCGCCGTGCCGTGCCCCAGTAGTGGAGATAGTATGAGCTGGTGATTATGATGAGTGTGAAAGTGAAATAATATGTGGTCGGTCTATGTAGTTTCATAAATGACCTCTTTGTATTATTATTAGTGTAAGTAAATAGGCCAATCGCTAGTCGCCTGGGAAAACATAGCCGAAGATAATCAATACTTCTATTTTCGATAGTTCGATAGTAGTCAGGTAGTGTACTGGAGGAAGGTTAAACTTAGCATTTGACTGCTAGTCCATGTAAGACTTTTGATCCCGTACACTTTAGGGAGAATTTAGGTTGAGGAAAAGTTAATGAAAGCGATAGTGACTTTTTATTCTTTTTAAACTACTTCTCATTCGTTGTAATTTAACTATTATCTAGCAAATTACAGATATTTTATTATTAAACATAGGAAAATATATTTTTTTATCATAAGCTTCTGCTGGTACATTTGTCTGTTTGTATTCTAGTCTTTAGTGCATTCCAGAAAGAATGACATGTCCTGCCAGTATAAAAATTGCCTTCGGCATTCTCAGACGCTGTAATTATTGCAGGTAGCACAAAACAAACAATTGGGTAGTTGACTGGTTAGACAATATAGAAACTTTTTAACAACTGTCAAAACGATTATTTTTAATAGAAATTGTATGGGATTAGCAAACTATGACGTCACTATTTCTTTCCGTCAATTGAGTGTTTATTAATAACTTTTTAGGTTACAGAAATTCATGCTTAGGTCAAATTTTTGGTCAATGTTATTATAAAGAACTGTTACGTGATTTCATTTATATGTTTATTGTTCTGGAATTAATTGTTGTTGTTGTCAACTACCCATTTGAGTGGGTACTTTATTGAATTGACCAAGAATTATCATTGATCAACCAGTAAATGATTTCTAAGTCGCTACAAAACTTAATTTGAATCGCATCGTATATTTTCTATGTAATCGAATTCGATCGGATCGCATACCGCAATTTCACAATGAAAACGAAAACAAGATGTGATCGCCATAATATTTGATTGATCGCAATAAAAAAAATCACACGAAACAATAAACAGCACGATAGCATCGAACTCTAATTGATCATTAGCATAAGATCGGTCTTGGTGAGACAAGAAAGAAATATATGTCATGAGTTTTTGTGCGGCATGTGTAAGTGATGGGTGTAGGCGGTATGTAAAACAAACTAGCAAACTTTTTCACTGTACAATCTCAAAGAAAGGTAACTACAGGAAATAGGAACCTATCATCATCATCTCAATCAAAAGACGTCCACTACTGGACAAAGGCCTCCCCCACTTTGTGCTGCTCGCATCCAGCGGCTTGCCGCGACCGGAAAGCGCTGTGTGGGCAGGCCTCCAACAAGGTGGACCGACGATCTGGTAATAAAAACCTAGTTCAAATCAAAAAAATCAATAGTTTTTACATTCGTGTGGCAGGCAAACCAATGCGAAATTTAAATAATTTGTATTTGAATTATAAGTTATAACGATTCACAAGAATGAATGACCGCAATGAGTTTCGCTGCTTTTATTAACAGATTAACCGTTCATTCATTAAAACAATAGAAAATCAATTGGTATGTATCACACGCGTGTGATTTATGGCAAAGGTTAGTTGTTAATCAGCGTTCAATAAGAATGAATATTAGTTATAGTTATAATATAATATCAATGATGAATACTAATGGAAATACAAACTTTGGTTAAGCCACCAGAGAATAGGCAAATAAATCGCCAAATGCAGATAGGTAAGATACTATTTTGTGAATTTTGTAAATATAAAAAAGGCTACTTTGGAAAATTCACATGTTAAGTATTCCTTTTATGATTCATTATATTGTCTCTTGTGGCAATATCAATATAATTTGAATTTAACAACAAACAACATATTTAAGTTAAGTGGATTTTATCGGATTAGGGTCTTTTTGACTGACCTGACCTGAACCTGATGTGTCTGTTCATGGCCCGTTTAACTCTTAGCTGAAGCGTCTTCAGATGCCACTCAAGCCATATTTAATTCAAGTTATATAAAATTTTCATATTCAACTTTTTAGTAAAAAGTATTTAGGTAACATGGAACTGACATGATCGAATAAATCGATAAATGTTTTCAAACAAGTGTATAAACAATAAAAATAACTTTCCGAAACGTAAGTGTAGTAATAAACTACAAAAAAAGAAGACCCATTATCTAAAACATTGTAACGCGTTAAATTAGTCTTGGACCAAACTCTTACATAGATATTGCATATAAAAAGAGCAGCGTTATTAACTGTGCCGTGACGAGCACTTTCCAGGCGACGACTGAGCATGCGCCGTTGAATAGTAATTTATGTGCAATGCACTCTGCTGTGGTGTGGCGCCGCGGCGGCCGTCATTATCGTAAAAATAAACAATACAAAAAAAGAGAAAAATAGCAGATGTGTTAAAAAAATGAAAATTGGATTTACGCCACTTTGTGTTAAGCACGACCGATGTTTTTACTTGGAAAGTGAAATGATGATGGACTTTTATTAGTTTAGTTTCAAATAAACATTAGATAACTGAAACTGGTTGCTTTTTTTTTTTAAAGGTTTCAACATCATTGCTTAATACGTATACACAATAAGCAATGCACTTTTAATCCAAACTGATCGCATTGAACATGGAGTAAAATTTGTTTGAAAAAGACTACATGTTACATGAAATTCATAAATATTAACTGATTGTTATTCTATGGTTGCACAGTTTATACGGTTCATACGATTTATAAAGGGAGCAAAATAGCTCTACCAATTCGTTTCATTACGTGCTTTGCGGATCCGAAAGTGGGTTTGCTTATATTGCAAGATTATTTCATGTTCCTACATACAATTCACCCTTACCCTACCGCACTGTAAACAACCGAATAATTTTTAAATAATATTTAGAACTACTTGCACCCCACTTCCAATCCAAACCATTAATAAATCATCTAAAGCATATTGATACACGACATCCTGGGATTAATCGACTCGAATATTAATATCACATACCGGAGTGCATCTCCATAATTGAAAACTGCAAGCGAACCGCTCGATCAAAACCAATCTGGACTGGTTTGATGCCTACATCGCCAAGCCGAAAAAAGTTCCCAGAAGGTAAGCTTAATATATAGCCTCTGTGGTCTAGTGGCTCCCGGGTTCGATTCCCAGAAGGGGGTACATGTTTATGTACTCGGTTTGGTTGGTGGTAGGGCTTGTTAGTCCACCTGGCTAGTTACCACCATCTATCTAAACATGTCGCCATCACATCAATGTTTGTAGCATTATTGAGTTTCGGCAGCTAGAGAGAGATAAGATAGCAGTGCCTCACTAGTTGAGGTTCCAGGTGAAGTGCGCTTCCATCATTGGCCTTATATCACTTTACATCAGGTGAAATCAAAGCACTGTGCTTACCCGTAACATATATAATATAATATAAAAAAAAAATAAAAAAACGCACTTGAGCAACGCACACATACACCCTCTCACGGACACGGAATCGCGAACCAGCCCCCCGACCGCCTGACCGATCGCTTTAGCTACGTGTATAGTTTATGACGACATCTTGTCATTTCGTACCGCCTATAAAAGCAATATCGAAAGCTATCTTAACTGGTCTACAAATGTATGTAAATAGATAGATGGGGGGGGGCCTAATTTTGTGATTATCTAATTCTTATACATACATACTTATTATAATTATTATAATTATTGTACGCACATCAACTGCACCTGCAGATGGACACACGTTCGTCCTTCAGCGCTTTGTTTTGGAGAGTTTGTTGGTGGCCTCAGACGGTCTTTTCAGCGTCACCTGACTTTTTTGGAAGCGGGAGCGGCTTAACTATAACTCCCGAACTGCACATGTCGAACTCCTGAACACACATCTTTTTCACATGAGATGTTAACTTTTCTACTGTGGTATCTGGTGTCAGACGCCAAACGTGAAGGTGTTTAGCCTATAGCTATGGATATTGATTTCATAGGCTGTACGAAATGACAAGATGACGTCTTAAACTATATACGTAGCCAAAGCGATCGGTTACGCGGTCGGGGGGCTGGCCGAGCGCGGGTGTTGCGAGATTCAGTGTCCGTAAGAGGTTGTCCATGTGTGCGTTGCTCGAGCGCGTTTGTATGAAGCTTACCTTCTGCAAGTTCTGTAGTCTCCTTCTTTCGTTGCCAAGCCTCTGCAGAGACAAATGTCTGTACTTATGAGTTATTATTGGCCGTCCACTTGAGCGTATAACAAATCATAACAGACAGGTGAATGCATAAATTAACGGTCCGATCAATCAAGCGGTTTTATTTTCCACGACCTACGACAACGTGGTGTTTCTCAAAGATTATAAATGAAATATCGTGCTCTTTTGTCTATAACGTACCTCCTACAAACAAAATTTTTCAAAAAAGTTTTGTTTCTTTCATAAAGAAATTGTTATTAAATGGTTCAAATACGGTTAACTGAAAAACGGTAAAAGAAATATACGTGTATAGAGCTGCACCATCATGCTTTACGCGAACCTTTTATACTACTAGCGGCCCGTCCCTGCTTTGCACAAGTGGACATTTTTTTTAATATAGCCTATGTTACTCGGTTCTAATGTTGCATTCTAATAGTAAAAGAAATTTTTTAATCGGTCCAGTCGTTTTTGAGTTTTTTCGTTACAAACATACATACATATATACAAAAATACAAAGGTTTCCTCTTTATAATATTAGTATAGATTAATGTTTATTAGAGATACTACTAATTATGATTTAAATATAGACTATCACATTATTTATTAGAGACAATGTCTTTAATCAATATTATGTGTTTTTTATACAATTTTACTTTATTGTATACGTAAGCCGTATTTGCAATTAAAGTATTTGTTGAACATTAATCGAAAAATATGTTCACAATTTCAACTTATCATAATTTAAAAGGAACTTTTACGGATCTACTCGCGTTTATTTTATACATTAGTTTTAATTAATCCTGCCTCACCTCAGTTTCCATGTGACCGCGGACCCTGCAAAGGGTTCGAAAATTCAGGAAAACATTAATTTAAACTAATGTATAAAATAAACGCGAGTAGATCCGTAAAAGTTGTTTCATTTCAATGTGTAATGTTCGCGTAAACTTTCATCAAAAAATAATACACTAGTTATCAAAGTAATCCGCTGTTAAGTGTGTCGCGTCTGCACGTCATTGATCTATGACATTGCGTTAGGTCAGTCACACACGGACATGTGGGCGGTTTTTGCTCGAGTTAATTTATACAGCGTGCTCGCGCTGTGCCCGATAAACGGTCAGTAAGCGCTGTGGGTATGTAGTGTGCATTTGTTACGATTAGTGACTGCTATGTAAAATTGTACCTTTTGATTTTTTTAAACATATTTTAAGTGACCGCTAAATTAAAAATAAAATTTAATCTTGATCCCTAAAGTTTTTTGTTTTTTTAAATTACACAAAAAGCCTAAAATTATATATTTTTTCTATTGGTTATATTTTGGTTTTTTAAATTTACTAGTTGACCCGGCGGACTTCGTGCCGCTTTGACAGTTTCCATGACAACGAAACAGACAAATAATTTTGTATTGGAAAATTAAATTGTCGTTATTAGTGTTTTCCGTTACTTATTATTTATGTTTCTCACCGCTTAAACCTTCCCTGAACTTCCACAAATATTTCCAAATCAAAATTAGCCAAATCGGTCCAGCCATTCTCGAGTTTTAGCGAGACAAACGGATAGCAATTGATTTATATATATAGATATATATATATATATATATATATATATATATATATATATATATATATATATATATATATATATATATATATAGATAAAGTAAAAATGTAATTTTTCTTACAAGTAATAGTTCGTAAATATACAATATTTCCTTCCAGTATGATAATGATGAATGATAAATAGAAATGAGAAATGAGAAATGATATACCCCCTTACCCATCGAGTATCTCAGTAAAGATGTGGGGCTTAACTAATTCCTCGGGCGGACTTCTTGAGAGAATTTGAAAAGTGAAGTTGCACTGTTTAGTTTCATTTGCCAACACTCGTGCGCACTCACGAACACTTAACGGTTAATAATCCACCAATATTTCACATTAATATTCGATATAACACAAATTTTAGAAAATAAAACAAAACCGCAGAGGTGATTTCACTTTCCCGCCAAGAAGTCCGGTTAAGGAATTCGGGTGAAATTTGCTTCTCCAATCGCCTTTATAGTCCGTTCCCACCATGTGAGTTAAAGGGTAAGCGTTGCTGCGATTAAATGTTTTTGTTTTGTCTAATGCTTTCTTCCATTATTGGCTTCTTCATATTATATGTTTGTTATAGTTTATACATCAGACAGCCCTTCTTAGTTTTTTTGAAGATTGATGTTAGCTTCAAACAGCCTTTACAGTGTCATTGGACTTGAGTGCGGCGAGAAACTTAAAGGGTTCCTCAAGCCGTGTGATAGAAACACCGTCAGAGGTTTTCTAGAGGGAATGGCATCACGTGCAAGCGTGTCCACGTTTCCTACCAGATTTTCCGAGGGGTTCGGATAGAGACCCCTCTAGGTAGGAAGGCATACCTAACACTCTTGCCTATCATAACCATTCCTATTTATGTATTTCTCTAATACATACTTTTCGTGTAGCAACGTCAGACGATTTCAAATAAGTACCTACGCTCTCTTGATTTGTACTCTTTCTTTACCTGTAAATAAAAATAAGAAATAATTAGTGAAGATGTTTTGTTCACAACATGTTTTGTTTTGTTTATATAAATTTAACGCAAATTATGTTGCGAAACAAATTACAAAAACACAAACGTTGAAAAAATTTCCACGAGCAGGATTTGAACCTGCACCCTTCTGACATAACGGGTCAGGTACTCTTCCGATTGAGCTATCGTGGTTCTAACCAGCCCGCCGAAATTATTCAACACTATTTACTTTTTACTTTGAAAGCCAAAGGCACCCATTCAATGTCAACAACTACCGTGATTAACGCCCGATCATAATATTTTTACAAATACTAAAGATCAGTTAAGAAGTAGGCAAGCTATTTATAACATATTATTTTTGTTTTGTTTATATAATTTTAATGCAAATTCACATCTAATTGACGACCTCCGTAACCGAGTGGCTTACACGCCAGACTTTGGGCGGCGCTAACTCTGAGGTCCCGGGTTCGATTCCCGGTCGGGACAATGTCGAACACGAACTTTTCGATATTGTGTCGGGTCTGGGTGGTTATGGTACCGTCGTTGTTTCTGATTTCCATGAAACGAGTGCTTTAGCTACTTACCTTGGGATCAGAACAATGTATGTGATGTTGTCTCATAATTTAATGCAAATTTATTGCAAACAAATTACAATTTTAAAAAAGACAAAGTGTTGAAAAAATTCCGTCAGGGTCAGGTGCACTACCAACTATGCCATCGTGGCTCAATCCAACTCGGCTCGAATCCCTTAAACTGAATAAATCTTTATTGACTGTCATATTTTTTGTTAAGTAGTTTTAATGTTAAAATTTGTGAGTTATTTTGATGTTTTTGGATTTAATATAGTTTGTAAAAAAATATGTTTCCTTAATTATCACGGAATCACGGGATAGCGAGTTTTACGTAGGCGACGACGACGATGTATTACAATATAAGACAAATATTTATAAAATTTATAAAATACAGTGAAAAAATTAAACGCCCACCCGACCCAGCCAGGAATCGAACCTGGGTCTTCCGCAATCCGGGCAGCTGCACTGACCGCTATGCTACCAGGAAGGCTTTATAAATATTATAAATATTTATAAATACTTAATTAGCTTCAATGCAGCAATAAGCTCTTGAAAATAAAAAGTTTTTTTTTTTAATTTAAGACAAGTAAATAATTCTATGCATCTAATAAAGAAGGGTCTAAGTCTGATTTGTTCGAAAACAAATTTTAAATTTTGTTTGGGCATTACAATTAAAAGTACGCAAGTGTTTTATAACTTTTTTGTTCATTTGACTTTCTATCGTCTCAAGTTCAAGTAGCATTGCCGTAAGGCATTTCACTTGATCGTCAAGTTGCGGGTAGGTACTATCCCGTGACGTGCCAGTCAAAACGTCAATCAACTTATTAATAAAAACGGATTGTCTAATTAACATCACCATGCAAGATATCAAACAAAAACATGACTTCCATTATTAGTAGAGCAACGACAGCCATGTTAGGGTTGCCTTGTTGCTTATTATAGCAGTTTTATCAAGCTTTGCTTTTTTTTTTACAACAGTCGACAAGATTCATCCCACATCGATACTGCCATTATCAATTTACTCCGGTAACGATAAAAAAAAGCCGCTTGAGGGTATCAGTAAGCTCTCTCTAAAAAAAAGCTTTTTTAAAATCGTATATCATTCTCATTGCCCAGATTTCATTTTCATTTTCTTCATTTATCTCAATGCCCAGATTTTGACATTTCCACGATCTGTTGAAAAATGAACGCCAAAATCAGGCCACAGATACGATCGAGAACATTTTAAAATAGCAGAATCGAGACTCTGATAGCAACTGGCTTTAGTCCACTTGTTTCACTAAGGCTTGGTAAAGTCCAATTTACACCACACAGCCAGGTGGATAATATTATTATTGATAGGAAAGATTATACAAGTGCACCTGCCTATTTTGAATCACACCTTGTTTTTTTCTTTGTTTCTGTTATCGCTCAGTTTAATAAAAGTGCTGGTTACCAACCCTAGCTAAGGCAACGCTCGAGTGATTCATACGAGTGCTTAACACACGGCACACTGCGCTGACACAATGTGAGAGCAGTGACACGTCTCGTAGACCTTACAAGTTTCTTACATTCACAGCATAGAATGGAACGCGGTGTCAGCCCTGGTTGAGACATCGCCCGAGTAATTCATACGCGTGCATAATACACGACACACTGGCTCTGACAAAATATGTGAAGAGTTGTCATTCTTCACATATTTTGTCACCTGACGTACTACAAGACCTCTGACTGCACAGTGACTCATATAAGCAATATGAGCATTACATTAATAGTTTAGAATATTACTCGGTGCCAGCCCTAACCCTTGATTCATTCATACGCATACAATAGCTCACAACCTTAGATTGTGTGACGTGTAAGTAATCTAAGCTCACAACACTGACACTATGTAAGAAGAGATGACAGGTCTCTTAGACGTCACAGCCAGTTTCTAACATTCTATGTCTAGAATAAATCTCTGTACCAGTCTGGCCTCGACAACGCTCGGCGCTCTCGAGTATCATACATATGGTATACATTGCGTGAAGATTGATAGGTCTACAAGACCTGACAGCACAAGTTTCTCTTATGCACAGTCTTACAAAAGTACAGGGTCGCTATCTCGTTTTTACACTCACTGGTCGAGTATAGTACTCGGTGCCAGACTGCCAGCCCTGACTAGGACAACGGTCGGCGCTCGAGTAATTCATACGTACACGGGCCACGGCTCACTGCTCTGAGTTCTGGCATAATATGTGAAGGGAGACAGGTCCTTAGGCCTGCAAAAGAGCTTAATACGGCTTGGAATCGGCACGGTAATCCCTTTAAGAGAAAAATAAATATATTCCTTCATATTCAAGTCTCACAGAATCTGCTGGTTGGGCGACGTGGAGCGCATGCAAGGGGACCGGGCGACAAAGCGCGTGTATTTGGGAGCACCCACTGGGCGACGGCTGGTCCGGGCATCCCAAATACCGCTGAAAGGATGTAGTTGTCAAAGAACACAAGAGCGCAACGGCAACGGCTGCGAAGAATAGAGAGCAGTGGCAACGTCTCGTGTCGTAGGCCAAGATACACTTCGGGTCGCTGAGCCATCGGAGTAAGTTTTCATAGTCAAACAATCACCGCAATCGTCAAGTCGCGATGCGAGCTATTATGGGCTCTATGTAAGGCTCAAGTCGGAGCTCAAGCCTTCTAATGAGACTCGAGCCTTCAATGAGTTTTAGACTCCATTAGAGTCAGTTGAGACAGAGACAGTTTTAGTCGCCATCCAGTCGGATTCTGGACAGGAACCCACCACTGGTATTCAGTGCCTGCTGGTGTCAGTTTGTTTTGTATACATGCATTAGTTACACCATTGCCCACAGATGCAGAGAGATATGTGGGAGTCTCTCCCGACCTAAAGGGGGAAGGAGGGCATACCCACCAAAAACCGGTATCTCCCTCACGTCACTCTAGGACGATACGGGACCGTTAACTCAGTGCCAACCCTAGAACGCTCGAGTGATTCATAATAATATAATAACACTCGGCTCAGTGCCCTAACACAATGAGCATGAGGGCGGCAGGTCTTTACATCATCTCAAAGTACTTGACGCCTAAGTTAATTCTATGCATAGATAAGGAATGCTTGTAAATGTGGGGCAAGGTATTGTTTTTAATAATTTGATATAAATTAACGGAGATGAATTACTTAACGCTCGCGTTAAAGTAATGTTAGACCTTAAATATCCCTAGGTGATATTCGAGGTCTGATGATGATGATGACGGAAGGTGGCCATAGGAACTCGGTAATTAAACGACACAACCCCATCGAGTTTGGGCTCGCATGATTCGTCTTGACGAGTACTTTGGTGCTAGATGGTAACCAGGGTCTAATGATGGAGCTGGAAGATGGTTATAGGAACTCGGTAATTAAACGACACAAACCCCATCGAGTTTGGATTTGGACTCGTTTGATCCGTCTTGACGAGTACTTTGGTGCTAGATGGTAATCAGGGTCTGGTCAAGGTCAGGTTTTTTTCTTTTATTTTTTTACATACATACACACAGCCTAGTGTAGTTTATTATTAAGACTCCATGTAAACTTAGATTTTGAAATAACTTAATAATTCGTTTTATTATTCTTATACAAAAACCGGACGTTGTGGAGATCCTTGGGGGAGGCCTTCGTCCAGCAGTGGACGTATTTTGGCTGAGATGATGATCCATAGATACATACTCGCTCGTCCTTCTCCCAAAAACGGGGTGCAAATAGACCATCAAACCCACCATTTTTTACAACTCTTAGTTAGTGACCTCTACGCCACGATCGCATGACGTACGATCATCTTAGATTAGAACCCTTATTCTTGTAGAATAATAATAAAGAGGTCATCCTGTTAAGGCACTCTATGTCAGTACAAACCATAATGTTTAGTTAAGACTTAAATAGAAAAGGCAATGATTACGTTATTCGATAGCATAGATCAAGTTTCAAATTGACCCTTTTTGCCGGAGCAGCTGTGAGAAGCGTGCTTGCTTCATAAACATTGCTATAGCCATGTTTGTGAAGACCCGATTCGATTTTAAATTCCGAGTGATAATGTCACCTTAGTAGTTGAGGATTACGGGTGAAGTGCGCTTCCACCTTCGGCGTTATCATCACTTAACATCAGGTGAGATGAAAGCAAAGTGCTTACCCGTAAGATATAAAAAACAATTGTAGAAATTAGATCTCTGTATATATAGTAAGTAAGTAACAAGCCAATCGATGAATCGACCGGTCGTCCACCATTTCGCATTTGGCAAGCGTACTTACGGTTAGTCATTATAGAAACTTATTAGCAACTGTCGAAACAAAATTTTACAATAGAAATTGTATGAGAATGGCGATCTGTGACATCACCATTTTGCTCCGTCAATTGATTGTATATTATAAACTTATTAGGTTACAGAAATTCAAGAAATTCAGAAAAATAGGTTGCGTGACGTTAATACTTTTAGTGTTCTGGTTTTATTTATATTTGTTTTCAACTTCCCTATTGTAGCGTCGAAGTCTTATATTTATAATAATGTAAGAGCTTGCTCCAGCTAATTGTATGATGATGGACTATCGCTAATGGTTTTTAATGCAACCTATTAAAGCATTAACTAATAAATACAAAACCACAAACGCTAATCGTAGCGGTTCACTGTGTTATTCATCTCATTAGGGCTGCCATTTGCAAAATTCATAAATTACTAGCTGACCGGCGGACTTCGTACCGCTTTGACAGTTTCCATGACAACACTACAAACAAATCATTTTGTGTTGGAAAAATTTCAAAAATCTAAAAAAAATTTAGGGGTGGACCACCCTTAACATTTAGGGGGATGAAAAATAGATGTTGTCCGATTCTCCACCCTAGCCGATATGCACGCTAAGATTCACGAAAATCGGTCGAGCCGTTTCAGAGGAGTCCAATAACGTACACCGTGACACGAGAATTTTATATATTATAGAAGAAGAAGATAGAGACTGCACAACATCACTATTTCACGATCATCCTAAAACTCCATGGTTTCATGCTGGACTGGGACGTGAAAATTATGTATCAGATGCTTAACTTTCCGTGCATGTCGTAAGAACCGACTTATGGTCAAGGGTTCCAAGATGCTCGCACATCAGGCGATCGGCTAGCATCCCATCACTGATGGGTTGCTGTATCCGATCCGAACCCTTCGGAGAATCTAGTAGGGCACGGGGACGCGTACCTGTGCGCGATGCCGTTCCCTCTAGATAACCTCTGAAGGTGATTCGTTTCACACGGCTTGAGGGACCCTGTACGTTCCTCGCCGCCCCCAAAAAAACCCGGTGAAGCTGAAAATGCCGCAGCGGCAATCAGCAATCTCTCTCAAAAAAAAAAAAATGATGGGTTGCTAGCCATGACTTATCTATTCCACCTCGGAAGCCTATCCATTGTGTCAATAATGGCCATTTGCTATACTCAAAATTGGTGATTTTAATGGTATGTCTGTCCTTTTGGAAGGACGTGATAGTATGATGTATATATATTGGAAAGAGCTAACTTTTGGCCGCCTTTGTCCTTCAGAAAGAAACCGGACGTTTTGGGGCGGTGAGAAATTTATAGGGTACCTCAAGCCGTGTGATTGTAACATCCTTAGAAGGTTTTCAGAGGGAATGGCATCTTTCAAGCGGGTCCCCATCCCCTATTAGATTCCCCGGACGCGTTCAGATCGTATAACTGAACATACAGATGACATATTTCTTTTAGTTTCTATATTTAATTAAGAGCTACATCTACATACAGATGAAAGGGATTGTCTTATCGGTTGTTGAACCACGTTCTAGTTTCAATAAAAATGTTAAAACTAAAACACAAATAGCTTTGTCATTTTTGTTAATAAAAACCTTGCGACCTAGGGCTAGGGCTGTAACTGGACTGGACACTGGGCCCGTGGGTTCCGTGTGATAGACTCCGGAGACGAGGCAGGCCAAAGCGGAGGTGGCGGGGGGGGACTTGACTACTTTTTTGCCGGAGTGGTATGAGGTGGCCAATAATAGAGAAGAGTGCAGCCGCAGAGATCTAAATAATATGGCAAAAATGATTGCATTTGGTAAGGTCATGCTAAAAGGGTTCGAAATTATCGTGTTAAGCACTAGGTCTTCATCTTACCTGATGTTAAGTGATGATAAGGGATCCAAGGACGCACTAGCTATCTCATCTCTAGCTGCCAGAACACAACAATGCTACTAACTAACATTGATATGTTATGGCGACATAATTTAGATAACACTAGTTGTTGGCCGTGACTTCGTTCGCGTTAAAAATGTATATGTCTGTATATGAGGAAACTTTCATTAAATGAGTTCAGTAGTTTTTACGTGAAAGAGTAACAAACATCCATCCATACTTACTAACATTCGTGTTTATAATATTAGTAGAATGGTGGTAGCTAGCCAGGCGGACAAACAAGTTCTATGTGAAATTCGATCAAGTTTACAAAAACAAGTATTTGTATGGCATTAAAGTAGCGCCTTCTAGTGACAAATGAGGCAAAACATCAGATTTAATAATGCCCCATAAAACTCGCGCTATTCACCCAGAGAATTAATGAAACCGGTTTTATAAGAGTCGCACCCTAGCCTAAAGAATGGCCTGTCAGTACAGGTGCTTAACAAATGAATTGCGCCTGATGACGTCACTATGGCTCGGCAGGTCGGCAGACACTGAGCGTGTCACAAACGAACCAATGGGAGCACGCTTGAACGACCACATTTTAGTAATAGCACGAAATGAACACATTTCAATGATATATTTATGTGAATTAACCACCAATCCGCACTGGGCCCGCGTGGTGGTTTATGGTCCGTTCTCCCTATCCATCCATAAGGAAGGCTCGTGCCCCAGCAGTGGGGACATAAAATGAACTGATGATGATGATGATGATTAATGTGAATGAGACACTTGCTACTCGAAATCAGAGCAAGGAGGAATCTGGGGAACTGATGAGTACACGTCGTTATCCTCTTTGCTTCGGGAGGACGTAGACGACGTAGACGTTAGCACGACCAGGAGGAATCGGTCCAATTCCTAGGTCGGGCCAAGTGTGTTTCGGATTCGTTGTGCATAGCCCGTATTACATTAGCCACTTAGCAAGCGTGGTGTGACTTGATATCAATCATGGCAGTGTATCCCAGTAGTCCCCTCTGGCGTTTGTCCCCTTGGGGGACAACTGGGATTTTTTTATAAAAATCTCCCAGTTGTCCCCTGTGTCACCGGTGGAGGGGACAATTAGGACTTACATTTTTAAATATTTCAGTTTCCCCCACATACGGCAACATCTCAAGTGGGGGAGACTGGGACATCTAAAAATGAAAGTCCCAGTTGTCCCCCGTGTCGTTGGTAGAGGGGACAACTGGGAGATTTTTATAAAAATTCCCAATTGTCCCCCAAGGGGAAAGGCTAGAGGGGACTACTGGGATACACTGAATCATGGAAGCCTTTGTTTCTAAAGCAGTTAATAGATTAATTACTTACTTTTTATTTACATTTAAATAATGCCAATACTTAATTATATTAATATGCCATTGTTTCCAAAGTAAATTAAGTAATATATATTTTAATTAGTAACAACATAGTTGAGTAATTTATGTTAGTTGGTAAGAATGTTGTGGCTGATTCCTAATTGTTCATGTGTGCATGCTGCGTTCATAGTAAAAAGATCTTTCAGGCGACTTAGATCTATTGTTTATTACATTTCCAATAAAAAATAGTCCAATTAGGCGTACAACGATCACCTCAGCCAAAAGACGTCCACTGCTGGACAAAGGCACCCCCGAAGGATCTCCACAACGCCCACTTTTGTGCTGCTCGCATCCAGCGGCTTCATGCGACCTTCACCAGATCGTATAACATTAATTTCAAAATATAATTACCAATATTGTTTTCAAAGTTAATAAAAAATCAACACGTCAGTCGCCCTGTGACCACGGACCCTGCCAAAGGTCCAAAATAGGTCAGAAAAATGAAAATATTGATGTTGGAAAACAAAATGGAGGCTGTCGACGAGCTTGGCCAGCTTGACGAGCCGGCCTCTCTTGCACTCGTAGTGCTGGCCGTATGATGCGTCACTAGACACTAAACAGCATCATCCGCAGTGCTTTTGCCACCATTGGTTTACCGGCTGTCTTAGAGCCAGCTGGTATCTCTCGCAGTGATGGCAAGAGACCTGACGGAATGACAATTGGGCCCTGGAAGCTTGGCAGACCGTTGGTCTGGGATGCAACCTGTGCTGACACCGTGGCTCCCTCGCATGATCGCGCCACTTCACTTCATGTGCGGTAAGCGCTGAAAATTGCAAACGGCACAAATAAGCAAACCTAGGTCGAAATTATTTATTTGTTCCGTTTGCGGTGGAAACAATGGGTCCATGGGGGCCGGTGGCAAGGCAGCTTGTTAAAGAGTTAAGTAGGTACTCGCCTTATTGAGGCCTCCGGTGACAAGAAGGCTGGCAGCTACCTCTGCCAGCGTGTTAGTTTGGCAATCCAAAGGGGCAATGTTGTTAGCATTCTTGGGACCGTTCCCATGAGCTCACAGTTGGAGGACATCTTTTTCTTATAGGTCTTTAGTTTTTAATTTTCTAATTATATTTGTGTTTCTTCTTTTTCAAATTAAGTAATGTTTATTTTGGTTGGCAACACTCGCACCAAGGCACACTTTGTACAAAATGCGTAATGTGACAAAAGGTACCTACCTATGTAGTGTAAAATAACGCGAGGCGGTAGGCAAAGATAAATGGAAATCAATCGTATCTGCCCAGCCCTCCTAGAAACAGTGATACGAAAAAAAGTTTTCTCTTTTTTTAATAATTAGATAGGCTTGCATTTGACTAGACTATCTCAAAAACCAAATCTTTAAGTATTTAAAAGGTGTTACAGTTTTTAAGGGAACTTAAATTAAAACTAAGTCGCCCTTACACGGCAACCCAATGGTAAGTGATGATGTAGCCCACGATGTAACATGCTTGCCTAGAAAGTAACTCATAGGCACGGAATCTAGGGCCATTGCGATTTCCTTCAGATCACCTACGCAACATTATACATTGTAGGAAAATTCATTAATACCAATTCGCTTGACATAAAGAGTACGGAAATCCTAACTTATGCCTTATCTGAATGATAAATTGTTAGTAATTTTGAGAAGCTCATAGCAGTCCATTGAGCGAGTATTTAGTTTATATACCGTAACACTGCTGGGCAAAGCTACAAATAATAGGTATTGGCCCAATCACCATGCAGCCTAAATGCGTGTTGGTAGTCAAAACCCGGCGATAAAATAGGAAAACTCATTTCATCATCACCAACAAATTTTCTTTTTTTCCTTTCAATGTATCAATATATCAATCAATATGAGACAACATCACATACATTGTTCTGATCCCAAGGTAAGTAGCTAAAGCACTCGTTTTATGGAAATCCTTTAGTTGATGGCTTCGTGCGATTAGCACATTTAGCCAGTGTCAAAGTAATTTTTCTTACAAGTAATACATCATCACCACCATCATCATCATCATCATCATCATCATCATCATCATCATCATCATCATCATCAGCCTATACTAGTCCACTGCTGGACATAGGCCTCTCCAAGTGCACGCCACCGAGCACGATCCGCGGCTACTCTCGTCCAGCTCTTGCCAGCCACCTTGCGGAGATCGTCGCTCCACCTAGTCATAAACACGTCCAAATGTAACACTTATAGGTCTCATAGTTTCCGTTTTGCGGTTTACAATAATACATAAATAAACAATATTTCTTTCCTGTATGATGATGATGAATGATAATAGAAATGGGAAGTGAGAAATGATATACCCCCCAACTTCTCGAGTATCTCAGTAAAGATGTGGGGCTTACTAAATCCTCGGCGGACTTCTTGAGAGAATTTGAAAAGTAAAGTTGCACTGTTTTGTTTCATTTGCCAACACTCGTGCACACTTACGAACACTTAACGGTTAATAATCCAATATTATTTCACATTAATATTCGACATAACACAAATTTTTGAAAATAAAACCGCTTATACCTACTTATTTTTACTTTAATACCTACAATGCTTACTATTACTAAGTATCTGTCCGTCCACACTTGTTTCATGGATAAATACCTATTTCCAAAACATCTCTCACAAATAAATTATTAAAATAGTCCTATTTCACTGCTGCGTCACATTTTGTATGAGAATTTTGAGTTTTTTAACACTTAATACAGATGTAAATGTCATTGTTTATATCTATCGAACACATATGAAATGTAAGCAGCCGTTTCTAGCCGCTAGTTATCGCTAGAAATGATAATAAGCCAAATAAGCCGTTTAAAATGCCGAAATGTTAGTAACCAGCTTCACATCTATAGGCACGAGCCTTACCTATTGATGGAACTACCACAGGGAAATGCTAATACAGCCGGGACCAACGGCTGTGCTTACGGAGCACGAAGGAGGTATTCATGAATAATAACATAATATTCTTTAAAAAAGCAGAGGTTCGTCATGGCCATTGTATTGTTATTGTTATACCACAAGATTAGATTCCAGATGCAATGACACAGATTATGTTATCGTTTAGTCATGAAGTGACCCTGACAAAAGTCGTTTAAAAATTCCTATTTTTATTAACATAATAAAACCGCAAAACGGAAACTATAAACTAAAAAAAAAAAATAACTAACTATACACTATAACCTATTGTGTTACGTTTGGACGTGTTTGTTATTACAACAATACTTTATTTTTAAGTAGGTACCTAACTTTTTTTAAAATACATTAATTGTATAATTAATTCATTTAATGACAAATTACGTACCTTCAGCTTGATAAAAAAATTGTTATCAATCAAGTTATTTTAAATAGAGAAACTTTGAATTTGATCAGATATTGTAACTAGTATCTAAACCAAAAACTATTATTTTACCTTCGTCAACCCTTACTTGCACTTGCAGCTTGCAGCTAATAGCAATTTCACATCGATCGCAACTTATAATAACCCGTTCGTCGTTAAAAAGGATTCACTAACACGCAATGTCAAGTCGGGACCATGACCCGATTGGTCAGCTTACCCGGGCCAGGTCGTTGCCCCGCGATTACGCTACAACATTGGCGGATTACGCGCGTGCGCTGAATCATCCGGGGGAACGCATTAGGAATTTGAATTTGTCTAGTTGACAGTTAATAGCGGAACTGCCGATATGGAAGGTAGGTTAGTCAAGTAGGTAGGTACTATTGATGAACGCTAAAGTGGTATTAATAAATAAGACATCATACCATTTAATTCGTGCCTGATTGAGGATAGGTACGGTTGCCAACCACCAAAAAATGGAATGCTCTCCCAGGACAAGTATTTCTTTTTTAGGGTTCCGTACCCAAAGGGTAAAACGGGACCCTATTACTAAGACTTCGCTGCAGCTGTTCGTCCGTCTGTCTGTCTGTCCGTCTGTCTCATGAACCGTGATGGTTAGACAGTTGAAATTTTCACAGATGATGTATTTCTGTTAAAAAACAAAATAAAATAAATATTTAAGGGGGCTTCTATATACAACAAACGCGTTTTTTTTTTTGCTCGTTTTTGCTCGACATTTATAACGGCAACAGGTAGACGCTTGAAATATTCACAGAATATTTAGTTATGCATTCAATTTAAAAATAAATAATTAAATTAAAATAAAATAAATATTTAAGGGGGGCTCCCATACAATAAACGTGATTTTTATCCAATTTTTCTCTCTGTCTTAATAACGATAACAGGAAAACGGAGCCTTTCGTGCGCGCGTCCGACTCGCACTTGGCCGGTTTTCCTACAATTTGGGGTCGTATAAACAAGGTGGAATAAGCAACTTGCTTATCGGTAAGGTGAGGCTGTAGAAGGCTAGTGAGCCACAATCCTGCTGCACTAGCTGTTCTCGCGGTCTCGCACCCGTTCGCCCCATCTGCCCCCCGACCGTCTAACTCTATCGCCATCGCTCTCGCTATCGCGTTCTATAGTTTATGGCGTCATCTTGTCATTTCGAAAGCGGTATAAAAGCAATATCGAAAGCTATAGGCTATAGCTTTCGATATTGCTTTCATATCGCTTTTGAAATGACAAGATGACGCCATAAACTATAGAACGCGATAGCGAGAACGATAGCGATAGAGTTAGGCGGTAGGCCCCCTGGCCTATTCTTCTGCTTATAGAGCTCGCGCACACTACAGACTTTTGATCGTCCGATAGTTTGGTCGGCGTCTTAATCAGAAGTATGCAAATGCGCACATTATAGCGATTCAGTACTGGCCGATAAAAAAGTTTGAAGGGCTTCACAATTGCCTTCAAACTATTCTATCGGCGAACTATTGGCCGACCGCTTGATCAGTACGGCGGCGGCGCTCTTCCCCGCCCGCACACTCGCCGATAGTTTGGTTGCGGGAATAGTCGTTTGAATTGTTTTCGGGAAATCTAGTAATTTTGAATGAATCATGTAAAACTTCCCTTGCAATAATCTATTACTGTAGATGGGATGCACCCAATACTTTTCTCTCTTCTCTTCTTCTTCATTCTTCTCCTTTGTATAAAAGCAATAATAACATTTCTGGGCAACAGTCCACTAACTTATGCGACTGACCTCTCCATGAGCCACCAACCAACTACCTAGCGAATATAATCAATCGGCCGACTTTTGGTTGGCTAGTCTGCGCAGTCATGCCCAACCCAACTGTTTTGTTGGCAGTGTGGGCCCTAGCAACCCAACCTGTAAAGTCTGCAGTCTGCGAGGACTCTTAACATCAGGTAGGGCGGAGTCTCAATACTTAGCACCTTTAGTTTCCTGCCACGGGGATGGTTTGGGAGTCACCACTTCATTGTCTCAAATATTCCATCGCGCACTAAGAAATTTGGTAACTCGTTTCTTTGTCGCATCTCCAAAACATGGAATAGTTTGCCAGCACACGTTTTCCCTCCTTTTTATGATATGGGGTCCTTCGAACGAGGCGTGAAGAGGCACCTTGTGGGCCGGCAGGGTGAGGGTAACTGATGCTGCGTTGTTTTCAAGCTGCACCAGTTGTCGTCGCATCTGGATTCCATATTAATTTAACATCAGGTGAAATGAAGTCATTTGCCGTGCTAAGTACATAAAAAAAAAAAATTAGCCGCCTCCGTTCCGATCACAGACTATAATATTATTTTACCAAAAGCAGCTTGCGATGAGAAATTAAATCATCGATTGCATGTATTGTGTCCGGTTTGTGGGAATTAACACAAATTACAAACAATATCGATCACGATATACACGGAAAGATAAAAGTATTTATTACATTGAACGATAACATAAAATTATCTTGGAATGGAACGTTTGCGAAAGGTGTTTCATGTCATGTTATGATAAATAAGAATAGTTTTAACTATTACAAATTAATACCTACTGTTTGATAGTTTCGTGAATCAGAAGACAACGTAAAGCCTTTGGTACCGGCTGCATTAGCAGTCGTTAACAACCACCGCATCGCACTGTGGCCTCGTGGTGGTTTATGACCCGTTCTCCCTGTGATGAAATGAGCTGACGAAGGTGATGGTGTGATAATAATATAATAACTAAATAAGATTTATTAGAATTTCTATATATACACATATTATTTAAGTTTAATTCTCGAAGTAGGCAGCTACAACATAATATTATGTCAGCAGCATATACTAAGATACGTGGGTTTACAAATGGCGCCCTATGTTTAAATTATAAAATGCCGATGCCAAATTGTAAAAGGGCTAGGCTTTTTGTAATATTATGCCGTAAAACCCATAATATATGTTCTATTGTCTCACATCACATAGCTACTTCAAGTTTTTATGATTTAGATAACTATTAAATTCTTAGAACTTAGCTGCATTAAAAACTTATATTAAAACTAATATTATATTTGAACCTCAACTTGAACCAAAGAAACATCATCAAGCTGTAAGAATTGTTATTATATTAAAAGCCTAATACATTTAATAAATACTCTTTGCCTTACTTGCTTTGTAATAAAAAAAATATCAAAGTATTCTTAGCGCGAAGGTAGTTTTTTATTTGCCAAAAATATTTTTTTTTACATACTCGCACTAATATAAATAATGATGGACTATTCGTAAGAATTGTAAACACGCAAAAGGGGTTTGCAAAAAAAATAAATCATTTTGTCACATTTCAAGTGCTCCCCAGAAGGTACGAAAAATTTCACACCTTCGTAGAAGCGAAGGGTATCGGGGAAATATCATTTATCAATAAAAAATCAAGATAAAATCATGTTTATTTATGCCAACTTTGTTAATACGAAGTTGCCAAATGGCAAATCACACCAAGCCATAAAAAAAAACCAGGGACAATAAACGGTTATCTCATGCGTTTTTTTCTCTCGTTCATTTAATACAAACAGCTACTAAATATTCAAAGTGCGTATAACTTAACGAGACGTTAGAAAATGACATAAGCTTGTTGTTCGTGATCTGCGACTATTTATTTACATGGACATGAATAAACAAGTTCGTGAAACACGCCTAAGGTAAACGCACCGGTAATGGACAAGGAACCAGTAATGGACGAAAAAAACAAATCTTGTAGCTTAAGGGTAGGAATGAGTTTTGATTTGTTGGCAACACTTTACTATATACAAAAGCCATTCAACGTCACTTTTAAAATTCTCTCAAGAAGTCTGCCCGAGGACTTAGTAAAGCCCCACATCTTTACTGAGATACTCGAGGGGTTGGGGGGTCTATCATTTCTCACTTCTCATTTCTATTATCTATCATTCCTCATCATCATACAGGAAATAAGACAGGAGAAAATAAGTATAAACTAAGATTTCGACTGAAGGACCATGTATAGTATAGTATCCATGGTTATGAATAAATTATATAAAAAAAAAAAACCCATTGATCTGTCAATTTTTGAAGTTTTACTTACTTCCGGTCTTTTTAATTCCCTAAGGCGTGAAGTTTAAGGTGCTCGTGTTATTGGAAAATAGTATTAGCGGCCATTGTTACGGGAATTGTTAGTAAGGTGAGTAGAAGTTTGGCTTTTAATTTATTATAGCTATATTGCAACCTGAACGAATTTTAATGGTTCGCTTAAGCATGATACTAAAATACACTGTGTTGTTACTCTGGTGAGGTTATGTTTCATGTTATTTTGCCAATGTTTATTACTGGTGCAGTATAGTTAAATGCTGCAGTGATGGACAAATATCCAAACTTATTTTTATTACTAATTGATCTTGAGATTTTAAACTAATTTTACTCTTTTTTTAAATTCTTAGTTACAAGCTAGTGGAAATTTGTAAAAATATTGATACCTACCAGTAATGGACGTATGTTCCATTTTGGGTATTGCATAGACATCCAGTTATGGACATTAGTATAAAATAATAATTAATATTTCTTTTTATTTTAGAAATGCAACGTAAAAAAGATTATACGCCTCAACAAATGGGCTGGGTTATGGAATCTGTTAGAAAAGGCATGAAATCCCTGAAATCAGGTCTCAATACCTTGAATGAGCCCAATGTAGGCCAGGAAGATTCACCTGTCATCGATAATCCTTTACCAAAATCTAGTTGCAAAACACCTATGAAGATTACTTCAAATTATGTTATACGGTCGCCTTTTAAACGAAGCTTATTTTGGCCAGAAACGGTTGAAACAAAAAATAAGAAACGCAAATTAAATGAGAAAATTCCATTTATGATTACAAGTCCTGCATGGAAAGCATACAATACTAAAAAGGAAGAAGAGAAAAGGAAAAAAATAGAAGAGACTGAATTACGAGCAAAAAAAACGAGAAAAGAAAAGATTGGAGAAGCTAATTAAGCAGAAAAATTAGTCAACAAAAAATACAGATCTGAAACATCTGACAGAGGCTAAAGTAGTTTGCGCCGAAAGTGATGAAAGTGTTTTGTCTGAAGGAGGAAAGGGAAGTTACGTGATAATTTTATACGAAGGGCAACATTTTCCTTGACGCAATGAAAATATAAAAAAAACTAGTTTGAAGTAAGCACCATGACTTTATCAACAGGAAATACCTACAAATGGCTAGACAAACCTGGCAAAATGTGGTACCCAAAAAAGATTTAGTGGAGCACATTTTTCCGCCAATATTGATTAACAAATTAAGTTTTTACAATGTAAAATAAATGCGAAAGTATTATGTTTATACTTCTTAATTTATAGCTTTTAAAATTATTTGTGACTTTTGTAGGAGTTTATAATTGACCAAAATAATTATATTTTATACTACCAAAGTAATTTATAGATATTTAAGTAGCAGCAAATTATAATGACATCGTCGTTCAATGGTTACCTCATCTTCATTTTCATAGAATAAGAAAAAGTTAAAGTAGGTATTTAAATTACTGATTAAGGAAGTTTTTGAGTCTTTTTTAATTTTATTTAGAAAAAACAAAAAATAATTTTATTTTTTGTCATATAATGCTGATCTCATTGTCTAGTTTGTAACATTTTTTTTTATAGATAGCTCGGCTAATGTCTCCATCCCACCTGATGTTAAGTGGAAATGGAGTCCAGACGCGAAGATAACTGGTGCAGCGTGAAAACAAACGTAGCATCAGTTAACCTCACTCTGCCGGCCCACAAGGGGCTTCTTCACGCCTCTTTTGAAGGACCCCATATCATCATCGGAAGGAGGGAAAACGTGGAAAACGTAAAGGGAAAATGTGGAAGTTACAATAATTGTAGTTACATTAAAAGCTGATTTAAATAAAAGTTCGTATCATTCTGTATTCCTAATTCGATACTCCACAGTTAGGAATTCATCGTAGACTTGTCGACTACTAGGTGTCCATAACAGGTTCTTGTTAATTAATGGGTGTCCATAACTAGTTTTTTTCTGTCCATATCTGGTCAAATATATCGAAGTTTTAATTTGTTAATTTTATGAAAACCAATTGCATTGTCTGACATTAAATACAGTAAACCTATAGAATAAACACAGGACTTCCAATTTGTTAATTGTAATATATTTTGTATTAAAACATTCACAATTATTAATGAAATTTTGAATTTGTTGTCGTAATATATTTTATTAAAACATTCACAATTATTAATGAAATTTCTAAAATACTAATTTCTTAAAGTGTCATTGGTGTGTTTACTTTATTTAAATTTGGAGTACCTACATTTAACTATCACAGCTAAAAGACATGCTGTAACACCTTCAAATTTTGCCATGTACGGCTATTTTGCCCGCTGAACCAAAAATAAGCTCATCCGAAAATAAAAATAAAACTATTTTATTTCTATCGATTTCGTCTTTTTTAGTCGAAAGCAGATTAAAATCATGGCAACATCGTAAACTGCTCTCGTCACTGACTTCACTCATTGTCTTGTCAGAAGTTGTCAAAGTGCAAGTGTTTTTGTGGCGGGCCAAAATTATACGTTCAGTTTTGGAAATACTGCTTGATGCCGAATACATAGCATAGAAACATGGTAACATGGTATAGAAAAGGGTTTTTAGAACATTTCTGTTATGCATTCTATTCGCTAAGTGTCTTAAATCAAGACTTATAGCTATGGGCAAAATAAAACGAATAATTTGCGTACTCCAGTTGTCAATTTTGCGCGGTCTAAAAATTTATTAAGGGTTGTCAACTTGTACCTACTAGTACCTACTAGTAACTACCTTTTGTTTTTAGGTACTGAGGTACTTTACTTCGGTATGTTGTTTTTAATTTTTTTTTTTTTTTTAGGAAATACTTTAATATGTTTTGGTATATGGGTATTCATGTCAGTACTATTATTTATCCATTTGTTTTTCAGAATCAACATTTTAAACCACGAATTCGGGGACGTAAATCGAGGAGAAGACTGGGTGCAATTGTGTATATATATCTATAAAAAGTGCCATATATATTTCAGATTTATTTTATTAAGAACGTTTTCTTACTTAAAATACAAGAGTTCTACTTATAAATATTATATTTAATTATCCATTACCTAACAACCAACTTTTTGACAACCGTAACACATAAAAGTTGCTTCTATGAAAAAACTGAATATTGGCGGATTGCCCACTTGAAAAATCTATTGTGGTTGTTAATTAGCAATCGGTACCAGGTTAGACCGGCAACTTTGCCGTTAAATTTTTGATGGTTCTTAGATAAGAACGCCGTAAGCGGCCGTGCGTCGTGTGCGGGCAAACATGGACGAAAATGGAGGTAAGTTTGCCCGCCATCTAAATATTACGAAACTATTCATCGTATGTAAATAAGTAGGAATACACAACCATGATCAATCAATTAACGCAATTCTATGATCAGCTAAGTCTTCCTTAGATCATAAGAAGTAGTTCTGATCATAATTTAATATTTTTGAGAAAATCAACAAAATTTTAAATAAAGGGGCATAATTGGACGGTATTACGGTGTTTATTTTATTTTTAAGTATTGTTTTACGGCTCCGGATGAAATCCATCAAGCCTATTCGTCCGTTCTATCTTCTTAAGTAATACATAAATAAACAATATTGATGATGGATGATGAATGATAATGGAAATGGGAAGTGTAAAATGATATTACCCCCCAACCCCTCGAGTATCTCAGTAAAGATTTGTGGGGCTTTACTAATTCCTTGGGCGGACGTATTGAGAGAATTTGAAAAGTTAAGTTGCACTGTTTTGTTACATTTGCCAACACTCATGCGCACTTACAAACACATAACGGTTAATAATCCACCATTATTTCACATTAATATTCGATATAACACAAATTTTAGAAAATAAAACAAAACCGCAGACATGACTCTTCACTTTCCAGCCAAGAAGTCTATTACGGTGCTTTAGCATCCCCAATAAGTCTGTGTAAAAGATGTCGTAAATGTCAGTGTCAGTAAGTAAAAAAATTATGATCCAAAATGACTTTTATACCTACCTAATGTGTATGTTTGAATGACGTTGTGTGAATCTTTGACTTATCACCAGCCTTTAAAGGTACCACTGCTGGGCTCAGGGCTGCTCATCATGCTCGTCAACGCTTATGTTGTTGTATCTGTTGTTTATACTAAAATAATGTTAAATAACAAAAACATAAAGAAAACTACCAAAAGTTTTTTTTTTAATTGTAACACTGAGCGCACTCCCCGCGGTCAATTTAATGGCAGCGATTGTGTGCGTTACACAGCTACAACCTGTAATTGTATTTATGTTTACCACCGCTTTTTTCTAAGAAGGCGCACACAAAAGAAAGTGCTCCAGTTTATATTGTGGTCATGGCTGAGTCGTTCACACGTGAACTACTGTTTTCTAAGCCGTGCATTCACTGTTCCTATTAACTTGCTGCGGTATGCATGAATGCACTCGCCAAGTTTTATTCACCCTAATCTGCTTTACCGTAGAAAGTAATTGCGATTGTAAGATCATCATTAATCAACACGCGATGTCAATTGTGTTGCAAGCATAAATCGATAAATAAATTCTAATAGATGATAAACCTCTTCATTCATTCTTCATCATCATTGAATTTGATCAAAGACTCTATCTGTCATTTGTGAGATCTATTAACTAGGACAGAAAGTTGGTATCCCTGGATTTTGAAGCTTATGCCCAGTTAAATAGGTTAGTTAAATTACCTATGTAGTTTTAAGTAAAACCTACGTTCTGAACATTTTATAGCTTGTTTAATGAGACCGGACACTCCCCGAACGTCATGGAATGGAAGTGATATAAGAGATAGCTTTTGATTGAATTACATGTCCATGTCCTTGTAATACGAATTAAAGATTACTTTATTAAAACACCTTTCTAACCTTAGATTACCTTTTTTGTTTTAATCTAAGTTTCTAAATAAAGATTAATTTATTACTATAAAGCTTTCCAAATTAATCTCATCTAGACGTACAGTTCTCATAAAGCTAACCTAGCTAAAAGAGCTAACCCACAGAACACAGAAAGAGGTTAGAAGTCGTAAGTGGGCGGAACCCGCGCGCCACTCATATGAGCGAACACTCATATCCAGTCCGTTTCACGATTTGACACTTCTCAGTCGTTCGCGAACTATCGAGCTGTGATTTTGCGGAATATTTACATAAGTATGCTTTCTTGTGCTATTTTGACCTGCAGGAAACAAAGTAAAACATGTAATGTTACACATGGAAACATTTCTTTTCATCGGTATGTTCGTATTAACTGTTTAATTAGTAAAAAGTGAAGTGAACAATGTCAATAAAAATATACATTGCTTGTTAAAAACAGTCATATAAATTACGTCGTTTCCACAAAGCAATGTACATTGTTTTGTGCAATAGTGCAAAAATAGTGCAGTGCAGGGTTATCGTACCAACATTTATCGATAGCCCGGTTTTTGGTAATAGTATAGTAGACATGATAAGAGAGATACTTATCTGTAATAACTTTTTAGTTTTTCTTCGGAAATTAATACAAAATTAAAATGGATCGACGCGAGACGGGGCGGATGGATTGGGTTCCCACCAAATTAAGCACGATCTGTTCAATACATTTCTCAGATGATGTATTCGAAATTAAAAAATCTGGAAGACGTTATCTGAAGTGTGACGCAGTACCAACTAAACAAATTGTTAAGTTGTATTCTGGATCTTCTGAAATACGTATTTTCATAAAAATATTGTTTAGTTTTTTTTTTGGTAAGTTATTATTAACTTTCTATTTTCAGACATCACAGTCAAATTTACCAACGACATCAACCGTAAATCCAACTACACTAAAAAGGCGAAGAATGGCAAGAAACCATAATTATTATGTTGCGCACTCAGTAATACTCATGCATGAGTATGGAACTACTCATAATAATAAATAAAAATGTTATTGATTTATTTTCCTTAGTATACTGTAGTTATTCTGTACTGTATTCTGTAGTTTTCTGTATTTTCTGTAATATTGCACAAGAAGTGACGGCTAAATATTGACGCATAAAGTAAACTAATCCCTGACTTTATAAGCCTATATTTTAATGTATAGTTTTTTTACTTAGTTCTTTTTTAAAGTTGTCCTATTGTAGTGAGCGACGAATTGCATATCAGCGTTATATGTGGTAAAAATGTGAATATACGCTTATTTGTGTGCGAGAGGCGACACTGGTTCCCGTACTAAATTGTATGCATTATATTTCTATCCTCTTTCTCCGATTTGTATCTTAAGATAAGTATTCTCAGCCATCTTGATTTGTTATCGATCATGCCATAACGTGACGCTATCCCAACTGGGTCAGGCGCCAGCCTTCCAGACGCCTTCAGATATGGCCTGTTTGAGCGCAGTGGAAATATTTTAGATATTTTAACGTCTGTCTGCGGCTGGCGAATCACCAAAACCTCCTTCGCTATTGATTTTTCAGGCTTTACGACATAAGTCGGTATTCAGAAATACTGCTTTGAGTTTGCTGCGTGATTTAAATCCACTAGCTATCTTTTAGTACGCAAAAGAATAAGTGGCCAGGTCATTATCCATGAAGCTGTAGAGTATGTAGTTAGCATGAAGCTGTAGATAACTATTATTATTTTCTTGTGAAATGGCTTCTGTAGGGTTTTTCCAACACCAATAATTTCACCAATGTCGAGTGATTAACGAGACACGTTATAATTTGGAAAATGCCCAGTAGAAGTTACAAATATTGGCCGGTAGAAGATATATCTTTTTAAAAACTTTGTGAATTGAGTATCTATCTACGGAGTTAGCACCACCTAAAACAAAACGCAACACATAGAAAGACAACACAATGTTAAGAGGGCTGTAGATAACTAAAGCCATAGTTATTGTTCCGACTTACATGACTTAATTTTGGTATTTTATGACATATTTGTTTTTTATTCCACAACTGTTAATTTTCTGTGTTCCGGTCTCAAGGATACTAAATTCTTTGGTATTACAGGGTATAGATAGATTTACTTTGGAGAACTAAAGCTTTAGTTAGGGAACGTGTGCTTTTTACTCTTGATGTCGCAATGTGTAACAGTGACCGCTTCTAATCTTTAAACTTTAAAATCATATTTTTACTTAGCATTTTTCGTTTTCTTCTCACATAGAAATAAATTTTAAACCAAATTCAAGAGTACCTTCTAAGACAAAATTAAGTGTGTTAGTCCATGCATGAATAAATAATGAAAAAAAAATACAAATAAATCGGTGTAGTACGTAGTTACATAGCTTCGTCATTCTGCATGCAGGTGTAGGTCAAAGGTCGAGGTTACATCGGATCGTTATCGGCACCGGCGGGCGGCGAGTGACGTAGGCACTAGGTATCAGGTTATTTCAGGACGCGCTGAAACACGACATTCCTTTTAGCATCTCTGACTGCTCCGAGCTGTTCCAAGATTTTCGATTCGATCCGAACCCTTCGGAGAATCTAGTAGGGCACGGGGACGCGCACTATTGCGCGATGCCGTTCCCTCTAGATAACCTCCGAAGGTGATTCCTTTCACACAGCTTGAGGGACCCTTTACGTTCCTTGCCGCCCCCAAAAAAGTCCGGTGAAGGTGAAAACGCCGTCTGAGGCAATCAGCAATCTCTTTAAAAAAATGTTCCAAGATCAGTGTCCGCGAGATGGTCTATGTGTGAGTTGCGTTGCTTGAGCGCGGTATGTAGGTATTAGGGTCAATTCACACTGAAATGGCAGCGATCAGCAGCGCAGTAGCCAGGAGTTCAGTCGCCCGCCATCGCTATGATCGGCCGCTGGCCAGCTTTCGGCGGGCGGCCGCGCATACATCTTGACTTTCAGTCGTACTATGCGTTATCTTATAAAGATAAAGCTTAAAATGGTTTGACAAAACTGCGGGCCGCTGCGCTGCCGACCGCTGCCACTTCGATGTGAATTGACCCTTAAGCTTACCTTGTTGGAAGGCGTTATTTTGTGCATCTGGGGTTGCTTCATCAACGTTCCCTATAGTCAAACTCGGTACCAATACCAAATACCAAACTAAGTGTTCATTGGTTGAAATAATTATTTAACGGTAGTCAACTTGCCAGTTGCCACAGTGATAGCTCGACAGTCTATTTTAGTGAGGAAACTTCGTCCGCCCGTGGTCATATGATATGCCGCCGCCTGTCATTATAATTAAGTAGGTATCATGTGACCAGACTTGCGAGGATTAACACCATAGTTTTATTTTATTGTTATTTTCAGTTATGCGTTACCTATGCGTCATCATTAGAATGATTTAGACCGAGTGAAAACACTTGACAGTCTTTTGAGCTATTTTTTGATGATTTTGGAACAAAAACTGCTTAATATTTTATAGTGTGGCATATAAATACATAATCATAATTTTGGTTTATTACTAGGAGGCGCTGCCTCTGTGTCATACCAAATGATTGTTTTCGTTAACCTGACATTCATCTGGTCAAGAGAAACATCTGGGTGTCTAGTGCGATTCTTATTTCCAACTTCACTGGGGCACGAGCTTTCCCTATGGATAGAAACACCATGGGGAGAACGGGCCATAAACCACCACGCAGACCCAGTCCAGTGCGATGGTTGTAACGACTGCTAATGCAGCTGGGACCAACGGCTTTACGTCCCCCCCGAAGCACGGATGAACTCGAGATGATAAATTTATGGTCACCCAACCGATGACCGGCCTTTGCGAAAGTTTTATTTTTATTTAAGTATATTATTTATTTATTAGGTTACACAACAGTCATTAATCTTATCAAGTTACTAGTGGTCGCCCAGTGGTCGAAATTCGACAGTAAATTCGTAAGCAATGAAAAATGAAAAGATAGAATGTGAGTTTGGATTGGCATTGACAGATTTCAGCCGTTCCTCTTCCATTTTTGAATTTTTTTTTAAATGTATGAAACAATGTTTATTTAATTTAATGTATTTTTTAAGCATAATTTAAAAAAGTATTAGGTTTCTGCACTCTTTCTCTATATAAAATATAAGTGTGCGAAATTTCATACTCCTCCGTCCGCGCAATTTTCGTAAAAAGGGGTACAAAGTTTTTGCTTCACGTATTAATTATATATATAGATAATACATAATAGGTTTAACAGCACTTTTTACTAATTTTCTAAATTTGTTGACACAAGTAGTTTATGTGTGCTTAACATGTGTAAATTAGATTTAGCTTTAGATTTAAAAAAGAATATAAAAGTTGCTTAACCTTAGCAATCACAGACCGGACGCGTATCGAGCTCTCCGAATTTTAACGTAAAGATGGCAAATATGCTGCAAACTGAAAAACATCGGTGCGTCCAACTTAATTTGAATGACAATAGATAGCCATAATGCTTCTTTGACAAAGGATTCTCCGAAGGTCCTTTTATAATAGTTCTCTCTGGCAATTTCCTGAGCTAGCGGGGTTTTTGTTGTGAATTACAATCCACTGCTAATAGTTACAAGTATACAACTTTGTATGAAAAGAACCAAATGCTTTAAAATACCTTGTTAAATATTTAATACGGAGGTAAGTATAATCAAACTAAACAATTGGTAAGCTATTTTCACTGCGAAACTCTTTTAGATTCAGATCCCATAACAAGGGTGCTTAGTGCGTGTTTCATTCGCAATCGATCACGTTAACGAAAACGAGAATTTGTATGGCAAAATTGTATCTTGTCTCTTTTACTCACAGCCTTTACTCTAATTTGAAATTAAGTTTACATGACAGGAACAAAACACGGAATAACTATTCCGACCTTATTCTTTGTTTATTTGTAAGGCACATAATATTTTATTCTGACGTTTTGTTGTAAGATGTATTCGATGTTGCTAATGTTATTTTTTTAAGGTTTATCTACAATCTACAACTACATTGACAGGAACTAAAATTTGATTGTAGATAATTTCTGGAATTCTGTAGTGCTGTTTTCGAATTAAACCGTTGATTTTGCAATTAAAAAAAATATTCAATAATTTTCACAACATTTCCAATTTGTTTGTTTTTAAGTACTTACCATTCCGACTTTTTCAGAGTCTAAATACCGGTGAAATTGTAAGATGAAGAATTAATTGAGAAGGTCAATGAACTACCAAGTAATTATGGTAACAATATAAAAGAGAACAGAAGCATCGGGCCTTGTGTGCCTCACCAAAGGCCTTGAACCCGCGACCCCAAAGATGTTTGTTCTGCTGACTCAACCACTCTGGCGAAGAATGTTTGTGAAAATCATTGTGTTGAACGTGTTAAATGTAACTGCAAAGGATGAAGTAATCTTGATACTTTACAACGAACATTTTTGATTAAGTAGGTATGTTATATTATATTAAAAACTCGAAAGAATTTCAACGCCTCCAGATGCCATTACCTACGAACGGCTGCTTCAGAATTCTATAAATACATAAATTATCTTGGCAATTTCACTCCTTCAATCTAATTACACACAGCTTTAATTATTAAGAATTATATTTATACAATAAGTGCCTTACAAATAAACAAAGAATAAGGTCCGAATAGTTATTCCGTGTTTTGTTCCTGTCATGTAAACGTCATTTCAAATTAGAGTAAAAGAGACAAAACACTGAATAACTATTCGGAGGTTATTATTTATTTATTTGTAAGACTTATTAGGTACTAAATTGTTTTCTAAAGTTTAACTCAATCCTAAATCTCTTCATGTGGTCAAGATTGGTTATATAAACCTTTTGCTTGAGAAGACCACCAGCATATTTATAAACATTTTGCTTTGTAGCCGATCCGATCCGAAATGATATTGAAATACATGTACTAGCTACCTACTTTATATGAGATACTCAACAAGACATTATCAACAACAATTTTTTTTATATCGATCTACTGCACTCATTTTACATAATATCAATATAAAAATTATACTGTGTTTAATAAAATAAAACACGAGTATCTGAATATTTTGCTAATAAAACTTACTAAACTACTACTTTATAAAAACATAATCTTTACTTTTAACTACCTACAAGGTTTTTTTTTTAAATATGATAAACTAATTCGAATGATTCCGGTACAAGTACTTCCAAGTAAAGGCGCGTCGGAAGGAATTATAACAGTTCTAATCTAACACGCTGATGTTAATAGTTTGCTATGTTAACATAATCAATCTTAAGATAACAGTCCTTCAAAGTAGATAAGCACTTTGATAAATTATTACGTGTCCGCAAGGTTCAACTGTGATGTGACATAATCTTGATACTTTTAAGTACTCATGAGGTTAGTAGCACAAAATAAGGGGACTGCAGAAGGTAAGCTACATACATACCGCGCTTGAGCAACGCACACATAGACATTTTAAGGAAGGCCCGTGCATAGGAGGGGCAGTGGAGTACGTCCATATACAGCCTAAGAATTGTTTTTTTTTTAGTTTCTGTCTTGTTACTATTTTTAATTTTGTTTCTGTATGTTTATTAATGCTAAGTAATAATGTTTATTGATTAATTGATTAGATGTTTTGTTTTTATTTCTATATTGTGCTATTTCTTAATATAACTTAGGGGACTGTAGATTAACATTTAAGGAAATTATATATATTTTTTTCTTTGTGTTATTATAACTGATTGTCTCTTATTAAATTAAAAAAATAGTCTCACGGACACGAAATCTTGGATCAGCTCGGAACAGTCAGAGCGCAGCTTTTGCGAGATTTCTTTTAAGCTTATCTTCTGCAGTCTCCTTATTTTGTGTAGTAGTGTGATTAGACGTTTTGTACTACTTTACATACCTACTCGTACAATTTCAAACATTGCATATGTAAATAAGAAAATTATGAATAGAACATACTTTTGACGGCAAGTAGGCATACAAGTACTATAAATTAAGACAGCTTGTATCACAAATAACATAATAAGGTTCCTTTATTTTTCAAACACAATCACATTGAAGATGACTTGAAACACAAACAAAAGTAATTATATTCTTTTTTCTGTACTTAACGTGAACATAACATAATTAAATAAGACAATTAATAGGTACGAATCTACGTACGGTTAATTACAAAATTTTATTTTATCCTGACGTTTTGATTTGAACTCTTTGCAAAGCCGGTGGTGAGCTGGTGGGTAACTCGGACAAAAAAAAGAGTATTGGGTGTGTCGGGCGTCAAAGGTCCGTATAAAATCTTCTAATTCAGGATTTAGCTAGAACTGGGTCCCAGATTAAAGTGCAAGTCGTATTAAAACAATAAATAAATCCTAATGTCACTTAATGCACCATGACTTGGCAATTTCTCGAGAAGTTTTAATATGTTCGCTAAGGAACAGGAACCCCTTTGTTTTCTTTGTTAATGAGTCAAGTGTGTAAATCGTGAACAATGGTAGCTGGTAGCCGACATGTTCATTTGTTTAACGCGGCCCCTGTTAAATTAGTCAAACTTAAAAATTCATTCACCTTTCTCACTCAAGGATATTTGTCGACTGATAATGCATTTGTTAAAAAAAGAATAGAATAGAATAGAAATATTTTTATTGACACTCACACAGAAATTCATTAGAAACAATAAAAAAAAAATATACAAACAAAGACAAATAAAAATAGAAAAAAAATTGTGTGAGGCCAACAAGGACCCTGTCTCAGCATAATACTCCCACGTCACTCGCAGTTGGGCTGAGTGGCGTAGGAGCGCTGGTATTCTGACAGGGCCATAGAGAGACGACGACATACGTAGACATTTAAAATATTATAAATACACATTAATTAATCGCAAAATACTTGGGGATATATATAAAACAAAGATAAATTATATACATGAGGCGTTACTATAATATAATAAACTACATACTAACTATCGTTGAGTTTAGGCTGCATGGCCTAAATCCATTTGCCTTGCTCGACGATGAAAAGGAATAATATAATGATGAATCCTCATCAGAAGAACATTACATAGAGCTTTTAAATAAATATTCTGAGTGAAAAACAGCAACCAGACAAAAAGCAAAAAATAAAGGGAAGGGCGTACTTAAAAAAATTCAATTCCACGCAATGGCTACATACATGCCTAGATGAAGCTGTGAGAGAGCGACCACTCGCTCTGACCAAAAGGTTATGTCTTGGATAAGGACCGCAGAGGCTTTAATCGCCTTTAATAAAGGCAAAGACTTTATAACTTGCTTCCAACGTTTTGCTGTGTTGAGTTGAATTTCAGTTTGTTTGTTTTTTGTTTACCTAATAAATTAGTAAAAGCTCAAAGGTTGACATTATGAACTTATTTTTTTTTCTTATAGTTAATGACTTCGTGCGGTTAGCACAATTAGCCACCGTCAATGTAAGTATTATTTCACATTAATATTCAACAAAAAATTAAACAACCAAGAAGTTCTCGAACTTCTTTTTGTTATTTTCACAGAGCAATATCTTATTTGATTCAGAGAAGAATTAGAGAAGGACAAGGAATTTTATCTATACAGCTTTATCTTCAGTATTTTTTTTTAATTCAGTATAGGCAAGTATTTGACCGCGATCTAATGATATTTTTATTGTTTTTACCACTGAGCAAGTAATCACTACGTTTTAGTTTTTACATTTGAAGTGATAACTGTCAAGATGTGTGATAAATAATAATTGATGGATAAATTAATAAAGAATATATTCAGACTATATATTCTTTAACTGTCCAAGATACCCCGTCTCTTTGTATGACATCCTACCCTCTAAAATTCCCTATAAACTTACTATTTCTTCTGTCTTTACCTCATCCTTCCATATTAAATTATTTATGTAAGTTTATTCAGTCAAATAATATAAGATTATAATGTAGATAGATACTCAATTCACAAAGTTTTTAAAAAGATATATCTTCTACCGGCCAATATTTGTAACTTCTACTGGCCATTTTCCAAATTATAACGTGTCTCGTTAATCACTCGACATTGGCGAAATTATTGGTGTTGGAAAAACACAACAGAAGCCATTAAAAAAAAAAAAAATAATAATGAATGGCATTCTCCTCCGTAATCCTTTTCGATTAAGTTAAAATATGTGAGATCTTACGCAGATTCCATAACAGGATTTTAAAATTATCAATCTACATCCGAGAATTTGCTATAATAATTCTTTACTTTACCGAGACTTTATTCCAGATACAGATTTTATAGCTTTTTCTGACCCTCATAAATTATCCACTTTTCATTCGTGTTTGCCTTATTTAAAAGTAATAAAACACAACTGATATCAACTGATGTTTTATATTATGCTTTATTTTTCGTGATTGGGATCTTTTTGGGATGCTGGGAACAGGATCGGGAATCTGCAACATAAAATACTATGTTAGTATCATCATAGGTATGATAGTTGGTATTCATACTCATAGACCTAATCGAATAGTTATAAATCGATTGTTTAACATTATGAATCAAAATATGGTTAATTTCATAATAAAACTTTTTTATGCTTCTTAAGACCGTTTAGAATACCGACTACTGTGTCAAAGAGTAGTTCTTCTTTGATAAACCTCTCATAATATTAACTAGCTTTATTATGGTTCTAACATATTTCCTCTGAACATAATTATTAATCGAAATTTTTTATACAACCATTTTATTATATTACGTTGATACTCTGAAGAACGTTAAACGTATAATAAATGACATCCTTTTTAAAACATTAACATATTTTCTGTTTGACCTAAGAATGATTTATCTGTAACCTAAAAGTTTTTAATAAACACTCAATTGACGGAACAAAAATGTGACGTCATTGTTTGCCATTAGTTATTGTTCTGAGGCCATTTCTATACAAGTTCTACTAAAATAATAGTTTTGACCACAGAACAATAAAAAAAGGTGTTTTGACAGTTACTAAAAAGTGTTTATCTACTGACTGACTAACCAGTCAACTACCCTTCTAAACAACTACCCAATTCTATATACATCTTCATGCTAATAACCTCCTCGATTGATTTAAGTGTATGTTCATTGGTTGGTATGGAGCTGTAATTTTAAGTAGGTGTTGCAGCGGGAGGGGCAATGAACGACGAATTAGAAACATCCTTTCTGTTAATATGTCGTAAAAATAATGTCGACTGGAATAGCACCTGGTTCTTTTACAATATTTAATTAAACAGTGAAGGGTTTTCCAAAAACGTGAGCTTAAGTTAAAGTTGGTTGTAAAATATTGTTTTTTAAAATTTACGTGAACACTACACATTGAAATTAAACAATATTTTTACAAATTTACTTGCGTATACTTTTCATTCTGACGTTTCAATCCCTTTACACTACAGGGTCTGGTGTCAAAGGGACTGAGATGAAACGGTGGCTGTGTGCGGTTCCACTCAAGCACCAGCCTGCATTGGTCCAAAATAATGATGTCACGCATTAAATACTTTTTCTAATGAGTTTCTAAAAGGTTTCACAGCTAAAAAGAAATCTTAAAACAGGTAAGCCTGTACAATTCCATAAAAAGTCTAATTAATTAATCAAAAGAGAATCAGGTTAAAACAAAAAAACTTCTACAACTAACAAAAACACACAGCTGTCGTATCATTAAAGAAAAATTTTTAGAAACAAAATAGAACCAGTAGCAATTACGACACTTTAATGGCGTAATATATTACATTCAGAGGTGAACTTAAGCATAGCAAAAAAAAGTCTACTGATAATGGTACTGTTTTAATTATGAAGTAGGGTCTTTGGTCGTAACTCGTGGTGAAACAAAGACTTTTTTTACAGTATACACTTTTAAACTTTCACGTTCAATTATAAACGTATTATTATTTATCGCGGTTTAATGCATACCACTTAGTAAAATTATTCTAGGCATCTACCTTCTTTTTGCCATACTTTTTGAGCATCGGCCGCAAGTGGGATAAGAGGATAGTAAGAGACCTGTGCAAAGTGGTGTAGTGGAGACAAAAGCAGGCAGCATTGGTTTGGGTATTTCAAGACCGGTTGTCGTTATCAATATCGAGCAAAAAAATCACGTTTGTTGTATGGGAGCCCCCTTAATTATTTATTTTATTCTGTTTTTTAGTATTTGTTGTCGTAGCGGCAACAGAAATACATCATCTGTAATAATTTCAACTGTCACGGTTCATGAGATACAGCCTGGTGACAGATGGCGGCGGGGTCCTGTTTTATCCTTTGGGTACGGAACCCTAAAAAAGACGCCCAAGAGTGGGTAGATAAGAAGTGCTAATGGTCCTTTGATACAATATTATGTATTGACACAATAAAAATAGATTTGTTAAACGAATTAATAATAAAAGGTTTTGGTAACCCTAGTGCTAAAGACAGGTTTGTATTCACGTTAAACCGGTATTTTTGAATATTTCATTTCGCGCACATGAATTGCTTTCTCACATTTAATTGCGTCCGTTTTCGGTTAGCAAATTTTAGCAAATTTGAAATAAAAAAAGTTTTAGATTCAATTAATATCGGACTAGTCTGCAAAACTAACTCTTGAGGACGTTGCTCAAAGTTCCTATTGACGTGACACATTTCAATTTGTTACTGATTTCGGAAGGTTTTGCTAAGTTTAGGGATATGGCCTAGAGCTTCCTTCGTTCATTCTAGACCCTTTCTAGACAAGACTATCCTGTAGGTCGCCTATGGGCTATACAGCGTAGCCAGTTGTTTTTTTGTTATTTTTTTTTCAAGTAAGCATATTGACTTCATTTCACTTGATGACAAATTGACAAGCGATGATAACTCTGAAGGAAGAGTCCCCAACTACTGAGAAAACGTAGCTATAATGATGATGCCCACATATTTAGATAAGATGGTGGATGGTGGAAGCAAAGATGTACCCGCTGGGAATCAAACCTAGAACCTCTGGGCTTGAGACCGGTGGTCTAACCACTAGACCATAAAGACGGTTTATAGGCGGCAGAAACATGGCGGCTCCTTGTTGTTACCGATAAATTTCTCAAAGGTTTAAAGAGTGGAAGAGATTAGTGTAAACCTTCGGATTTTCTAAGAGTCGGCATCACGCGAGCTTGTACCTTCCATGTCTAGTTCTGGTTTCAGTAAACGTAAATTTCGCTTAATTGGTGGCGATTCTCCTAGGGTTTATGCTCCTCCCTTTCGCCCAGCTAGCTTTTGCCTTGGGAAAAGGAGACTGGTGAGACACCATTAAGCCGTGCTGCCGCTCTGGTAGAGATCCTAAGACTACGAACTCAGGAGTGTAGACTGAGTCGTGAGGCAGCGGAAAGGCTTGCGTGCGCACATGTAACTCGAACTCCATGACTTAAGAATATTCCTCTTTGATTAATACATGTTCCTAACAAACCAAAATATTCTTGGTCGTAATTCATTTTAAAAGTCTTCATGGCGCAAACCGTTGAGATAAATCTGAAACTAGATCGAAACCCAAATTGCGTCGCGTCACGGTTATGACTCCAAGCTTGTTCCGATTTCGTCACAGTATGCAACCTTAACGAAAGTAAGTGTATTACAGCGTACTACGATTTAGTGAACACACCTGAAATTGAATTAAAATAATGTAAATAGTTATACAACGAATACGTGTGCATGATATAAACGTGTGATTATTTGTGATGGAAAGTGTCCTCCTATGATAGGGCATTTTCCAATATTTTTGACGCTGTAAGGGAGCAAAGAGCTGAACACTTGCTGAGTTTCTTGCCGGTTCTTCTCAGTACAAGATCTCCCGCCCAGAGTAGACTTACGAACCGATGGCATAGTGACATTCACAAGAGCTACTTGTAGCCTAAACTGAATAAATGTTTTTTTAATTTGAAACATATTTTCGCGCTATCTACACGGAAAAGTGGTAGGGAATATAGTGAGGTTGCTGTGAATACTATTGTATTGATCGAAGGATCGCGGGTCGCAGCTGTTTTATTATCATTGTAGGGTTTTATTTTATTTTATTAAAAACGAAAGTTAATTTTAAATTTTATTTTATTATTAACGTCTCTGTGGCCAAGTGGCAAAGCGCCTCGACCGATACCGGAAGGTCTCGGGTTCAATTTCTAGGTTGGGCAAAGTTTTTCGCATTTATTCGGTGCATAGCCTGGGTTTGTGATGATCACCAACCCGCATTTGGCAAGCGTGGTGATTAAACCAATACCCATCAATTGTAGTGATGACTTGATTTCAATGATGGAGGCCTTTGCCCAACAGTGGGATAGTTATAGGCTATTTACTTTACTTTTACTTTTATTAAAAACAACAATTGTATATTGTTTTTAATTACTGTTATTGTTTTGGATGTTGTTTCGTAACAATATTTGAGCAGTTTCTTGTCAATTGTAATGATGCTCTTTTGTTTTATTAGTCCATGGGTGAACCTAACTAAATTCGATGCATCATATGATCATATCAACAAGTCTACACAACCTATCACCATTGTAGGTGTTCGGGGCGCATCATTTATTCTACAGACACTATAGTGTAGATTGAATATTCCCGGACATAGGACATAGGACACAGAATTGTGTAGGGATGGGATGGGACCTGCTTCACAAAGGGTAAATAAAACGTAGGAAGGGAATCGACGATAATTCGAGTTCGCACGGTCGGTCGTGTGAATAAGTGAGGCCTTGAGTCTTCTGCGACAGATTAGTCATAAATATTAAATGACTTACTTTATTTAAATTCAAACTACCTATACTCTAGCTAGAAACTATGAAGTTTCAATGAAATACTTGGTTATGGCACCCATTTTTTTAGAAACACCGTTGTTTCTAAAGAGGAGCTCGATGGTGCAGCGGCATGACGCTTGGGTTGCGTTGTGATCTTGCATGTTAAGCAACTTTCGCAATGTCGAATTTGTCGGATTGGTGACTAAATTTAAATATCTCAAGCTTCTCCGTGCTTCGAAGGGAACGTTAATCCCATAATTCCTAGTTGCTGTCATAAAATGGCAGTCGTAAAACTCACTAACCACTAAGCCGCATTGAGTCAGCTTAGTAACGATACTTTTGACAAATGAAGATACCGTCAAAACTATACTTGGTATTGTTACCAAGTTGTTGTGACATTTTTACCGGTAAATCAATTAACCGCTCCACACGGATTGGCTAAAGCGCATTAGGTAACGAACAATGTAACGATACTTTTGTAAATAACGTTACCAGCAATATCGCTACCAATTTAACTTTACTCATACACATATATAGTGGGAATTTGGTAACTGTATCAAGCCCTAGTTTAGCCTGATCTTCCTATGTTCTATTCTTGAGGTTGGAAAGCCTCAGCTGTGACAGAGGGCATTTACAGGCTGATATAACAAGCCAATGTGAAGAGCTCGATGGCGCAGTGGCTAACGCGCCCGGTATGCGATTGCTGAAGTTAAGCTACCATCGCATTTGCCGGTCATCATATGTGTGAACGGTGACCAAAGAGTATCATCTCAAGTTGATTCTTGCTTTAGAAGGCATGTAAAGCCGTTAGTCCCGGCTGCATTAGCGGTCGGTAATAACCACCAATCCGCACTGGGCCTGCATGGTGGTATATGGCTCTTTCTCCAGCAGTAGGCACATAAAATGAACTGATGATGATTTAACGAACAAGCCAATGATATGGGATTCTTTACTTAACGTCTGTTACAGTGTCCAATCAACAAACTAGCTCACTGAATCAACAACCCGCCTACATTTTTACTTTTTTTTTTAAGTCTTGCCGCTCTGAAGTTAAATTAAATATTTATAAAATTTATTAAATACAGTGAAAAAACTTACGTACAGCCTTCCCGGTAGCATAGAGGTCAGTGCAGCCGCCCGGATTGCGGAAGACCCAGGTTCGATTCCTGGCTGGGTCGGGTGGCGTCTAATTTTTTCACTGTATTTTATAAATTTTATAAATATTTAACCCACCCTAAACTCTTGGACCTAGAAAGTTGAAATTTTAACATTTCCCTTTATGATCTAGCCAAGCCAAGACAGCAGAAGGTAAGATAGTATTTCTCGAAATTCCTACGGGATCACGGGCCGTTACGACGTTACGTTTATAGGGACAATGAGGTACCTAGTTAGTAATAGTAGTCGCGGGAGGTAGTTAGTAATGATATCATATTTTTAGCTAATGAATTATGAAATTACCTACCTTCTAGCCTAGTCTTTATGGCGTACCTACCGTACATTTTATTTGACCGGTATTAAGGGTACTGCTAAAGGAATGACAATCTTGGAAACTTACTTCAAACGAGATATGATGGCGCCAATATGTCTAGTTTTTAGTAGTTTTTTCAGGTAGTAATGCTATGTTTTGTCTTTGTTCGTTACTGCTACAAAACGTAGAGAGGTTGTGCTTATACAGAACGGAACTTTTTTAAAAACAATTTACTACCGAATTTTAGCTTTTATAACAAAGAAGGTAACAACAGACGTAACAAAGAACTGGACAAGTGTGTGAGGAGAGCAGATAAAAGTTTTATCTGTACGTCGTATATCCTTTGCTTTAAGTGAAGGTAGGGCAAACATACTTTCGTATGTAAGACATAAGTAAGGATTTATAAATGAGAGCTCTAACTTGGTCCCGCCCGCGACAAGTGAGGTACATATCTATCTTACCTACCTTCTTTTAACGAGCAGAATTGTCATCCGAACCGACTCTACCATGCTATTGCTAGGACCCGGGAGGTGTGTGTGTGGGGTTGATCACATGATGGAATGTGTATGACTGACCCATTAAACTACTTAACACCAGTCAACCGCCTCTGTGGTTTAGAGGTTAAGACCACCGGTTTAGACCCAGAGGTCCCGGGTTCGATTTACAGCGGGGGTACATGTTTGTGTAGGTTTTGTTGGTGGTAGAACTTGTTTGTCCGCCTGGCTAGCTAGCTACCACCATCTTATCTACATATGTCGCCATAACATCAATATTTGTAGCATTGTTGTGTTCCGGCAGTTAGAGGTAAGATAGTCAGTGCCTCAGTTGTTGAGGATCCCGGGTGAAATGCGTTTCCACCCTTGGCCTTTATCATCACGTAACATCAGGTGAGATGAAGGCACTGTGCTGCGTACATTATGATAAAAAAAAAAACAAAAAAAAAGTCAACCGCAGGGCGGTACCCCTAGCACTCGGAGGGTATTTCACGGCCCGCTGCGGCAGTCCTTGAGGACACCCCTCATCAGAGTGCTAAACCCCCGACAGAGGTGGGAGTGCCTCTACGCCTTGAAGATTGTCGCGGGGAGTGTAAGAAACGTAGCTGACCCACCACCTCCGCGTTGCATAGGATGGGTGTAAATGCCCAAAGTTCCGTTTAATTACCTTCCTACTAAAGGTAAAGCACTATAATTTAATATGTGCAAATAAGCAAATAATGTAAGTGTAAGAAAAATTTGTCAATAATCATAAGTTTGTTAATTAAGATTTAGATATAAGGAAAAGCAAACTCTGTTCGGAATATCTCCCACGTATGAAATAAAGACTAAATGAAAAATTATTTACCCGCTACCCTAACAATATAATAAATAAAAAGTGAAGGCACAGAACAGATTAAAATAGGCAGAACACCCACTGCCATGGAATAAAAGGAGATGTATGGATGTGAAGTATGTGGAATGAAAGTGCGAGAGGAATAAATGATAGAACTAGCATGAAAGAGAAATAGCTAAGACTAGCTCCGATCCTGTTGGAGGAGGAAGTATTAAAAAAAATAAAAAAAAAAATAAAAAATAATCTGTGTCAGTAGTAGGTAGTCCATGTAAGTTTACAACACTTTTACGCTTCGTGATATAAGAGGTTACATTTGAACGCTGATTGCCTTTGCATCGTTAAACAAACTTTAGTTTCTCAAGCCTTAGTGATGCAAACTCCTAAGAGGGCTCCTGAACGGGATGGGATGGCATTACGCAAGCATATCCCCGTCCTTCTAGACGCTTCGAGGCTTTCGGAATCGACGATGCCGACGACGCTATAATCAACGTATTCTCTTTTTGAAAAACCGCTATACTTTGTGTTAAGATATACCTTTATATACCTTTTTATCATAAAAATAGAAGTTTTTTTTTATGCCGTTTCCGACTTTTTCATCCATGCAAACCAGCGTTAGGAACCGTCGCACTCGTTGGACCTTGGTGGAATTGATTGTCTCCATTCTAATGAAACGGACAATGGTGAAAGCAAGACGCGGATAGCTTCGTTCGTACAGATAAAAAAACGCCGCTGGTAAACAAGATACAAGACGCATGGCTAATGAACGTTTTGATTAAACGGCATTGCCAGTTTTCGTGTTTGCCTCTGTCGATTGACAAACGTCAATTTTGATGTTTTGGCGGTAACTTGTAGCATGAATTACAAAAACACAAATGATGAAAAAATTTCCACGAGCAGGATTTGAACCTGATTTCAGCGGGCTGGTTAGAACCACGATAGCTCAATTGGAAGAGCAACTGACCCGGTATGTCAGAAGGGTTGCAGGTTCAAATCCTGCTCGTGGAATTTTTTTCAACATTTGTGTTTTTGTAATTTGTTTCGCAACAAAGTTTGCGTTAAAATTATATAAACAAAGCAAAAATATTTTGTAGCACGAGCTTCTAGTGATGATCATTCATGATTTAAGAAAGATAGAGATGATTTTTATCTTAAAAATAACTAAAGCTTAAAATATTATTCTGAGATTTTTGTATGTAGGCAGATAGGTGTACCTACTACCAATTTAATTGTTAACCTTATTATTTCGAAAAATCGATCAGGTAACTATAGGTACCTTCTGAGTTTTGATTAGTCTTGTGAAAAGATAAAAACAACTAGTCTAGGTACCTCAAATATTAATTGTAGAATGGCGTTATGCAACAAATACTACCTATATTTACCTATGTTTCTTTCATCTGGTGAGATTTCATACACGACAGGTAGTGTGTGTTGTTTTTACGTCGCGAGTAGCGCTTGCTTGCCGGTGCGCAGTCATATTCGGTTGATTGTGTACAAATGACTATACTTATAGATAGGTACATACTGACAACCTATCCAAATCTGTCAAATTTCTTCAATAAATGTTCAACCATATTATGCGATGTTAATACAGTTCAAAGTATATTGAGGAAATCTGACAGTTTGTGGTAGTGCCGGGGTAGACCCCGTGGTTCAATTTCCTAGTGGTCCAGGTCCCGCAGCCCCCACTTGTGTTAAATTGCTTTTCCCCTGTGTTTAGTGGGTATGCCTATGCCCGCCCCTACTTTTTTCCACCCAGGATGCTATATCTTAGGCTTCGGGCAGGACAGGGGGACGGAAGAACGGCCACATTGCGCCCCCTTCTCATATCCCAGTATTGTGGGTTTACAGGAGTACTGCCTTACCTATTCGTTATTATGTCACAGGGTTTAAAAAAGGTACCTACCTAACAAAGCTTATTTTATGATTGCTAAGTGAGATTATTAAGTTAACTACCGATCTAGGGCAAACACCTACTTAGCTTAGGCACCTTTATAATTACTATTTAATAATAAATAACTACGTAGTTACTTGAAGGGATGAGTGAAGTACCTACCCTACGTCAGTAAATCAACAGCGCAAGTTATTATTCATGGCGCTGGGCTCAGGCCTTCTCACATGACTACTCATGGGTAGATTCTACTCTTAGACTAAGGACCTATCAGGACTTCAGCCCATTGAGGATTGGAGGGTTTTAACGATGGCTATATTACAACAACTGAGTAAGGAGCTCGATGGCGCAGCGGTTAACGCGCCCGGTCTGCGATTGCTGTGGTTAAGCAACTTTCGCAAAGGCCGGTCATCGGATGGGTGACCAAAAATTTTCCATCTCACTCCTCCGTGCTTCGGAAGGCACGTAAAGCCATTGGTCCCGGCTGCATTTAACAACCACCAATCCGCACTGGGCCCGCGTGGTGGTTTATTGCCCGTTCTCTCTATCCATCCATAGGGAAGGCTTGTGCCCCAGCAGTGATGACATTCAATGAGCTGATGATGATGATATTACGACAACAAACGAGACCGATGAACTGCCTCCAGTGCCTTATTTGGTCACCCATTTAAAGATCCAGCATTGCAAACTCAACATGAAAGTCACTGCGACATCGTGTTTTTATTAAGTAAATTTATAATTTTATAATAAGTAATGCAAGTTACCTATATTCAATCCCAAGTTATTTAATGCGCTTGGGATTTTCTGTTATTTGTTTGTGAACAAAATTGGAGAGTTCATATGTTGTGTAGGTATTATTATTCACCCTCTGCAAGCACGTAAGAACCACAAAAGTACGCTGCCTGAGGTTGTATTTGTACTAGTTAGTATTACCTACCACGCAAATAACTAGAGATTGTTACCAACTTGCAGCCATTTAAAAAGAAAAACAAACCGTTTGTGTTTTGTTCATTAGTTAAACTCATTACTTACGGCCAATTGAAAGTGAAATCTCAGCGAGGCCGCAATCACGCGAAAAACACAACAAGTTAAGTCTCGCGATGCGGTAAATATAACGTTGATAAATAACTTTTTTATCTACTATGCAGCCAAACGTTAATATCGTAGTCAACACTATCGTGCTCGACGATAATGTGACACGATTAACGCGAAATAACAAAATTGTAAAGGAATCAACAAACTAGGCAGCCTTAACTTCGGTAACCATGATATTATGTTGGTAGGTACAACTATGTAAAAGGTTTGGCACTGCAGTACTAACCTGCTATCCTTAGGACCGCACGGTCTGCCGGGTCTAGCTGCAGAATGGACAAAGGTTTGTCCTTCGCCCATTCCTTCAAGCTGAAATCGTTTTCGAATTCCATTTTTCTGTCATCCAAAACGCGAAGTCTCGCGCGAACTCTCGCACATAGTTGAATCAATCTCACAACACAACACTAGATTTGAACACGACACACAGAAAACATTTTAGCTGCAACAAATATTACACTCAAATAAAAAGTAAACAAAACGTTACGCTCATCGTTGAATGAAAATCGATACCTAACTCGGAACTACCACGAATAATACGCGGCAGCGAGTGCCTTGCACTGAACAAGTAGGTATATTCACTATTCCACAACACTCCACATAAAATAATTAACGAGCAATTAAATAAACCGACACTGAATTGAAGAAAAGGAACCCCGAATTAAGGAGGACGGAGTAACAACAAAGCGTTATAGGTTATCTCACTTGCCGAGCGTCATACACCGAACCGGCGGGCAGACATGATGCGACTGTCTAGTTCGCGAAGGAGCCGCGACATGCCGCCATAATCGCTCAGCTGTTTTAGCGCATGCTCACGTCGATATTAACCGGCAAAATTAAGAGAACGACTACAAACACTGGATTGATTACTAAGTTTATGTTTTTTAATTTAATAGGTTAATAGTGTTTATTGAGTTTCTAATGCCATCTATTGACAAAATGAACAAAATAATATGTAGGTAATTACGACAGACATGATAGGTGGCTATTTTGTGTAGTTTGGTGTGTGTGTGTGTATGTGTCATGCAATGCTGTTTGTTTTGTCGTTCTTTGATAAAAGGTCTTAATTAATTATCGCACTATGTTTGATAACATTGATAAAGTGGACTAAACAATTTCCGCAAAATTGAGGGAAGCTGCTTCTATGGAAAGTAAATGATAGGCGTTTCAGAATTACTAGGTATTCCTAGTTAAAGGCATTGGCAATTTTATGAGTTAATTAATCATGTACATACCTACTTATTTGTATTTCTAAACCGTTTAACTCAGATTTAAGTTTCTGCATTTGGTAAGGCATAGGTAAGGCATTTAACTCTTACTAGGGAAAGTTCTTAAAACAGACAATAATTGTATCATTTATTGTAATGTAAAGCAATAGCTGCTCGAGGAGCTCGATGGCGCGGAAGTTAACGCGCTTGGTCTGCGATTGCTAAGGTTGAGCTACTTTTATAAAGGCTGGTCAACGGATGGGTAAGCAAAAATGTATCATCCACGCTTCGGACGGAAGGCACGTAAAGCCGTTGGTCCTGGGCCCTCCCGGCTGCATGCTGCATTAGCAGTCGTTAACAACCATCGGTAGTTTATGGCTCGTTCTCCCTATCCATTCATAGGGAAGGCTCGTGAGTCGTGCCCCAGCGATGGGTACATAAAATGAGCTAGCGATGAATATTTATGTACGTAGGTACACACGGCGGCAGAACAACATACCCAAAACTGACAAATTTCGATTATAAGGATCAATATTCATTGAAAATTTGACAGGTTTGGGTAGGTGGATCTGCCGCCGTGTGTACTACATACCACAGTGGGTAGCTACCTGTGCGGTGCCTAAAGTAAAGCAAGTCATAGCACAGAATAAATACATAGTAGGTCTAGCTTTACAATCCCGCCACTAACCAGCAAATTTTTAAAACTTTATTTGATTCTGAAGAATATGACTCTGTCTTTTTACAATTTTTTACAGTTGATTTCTACCAACGTCTACAATTTATTCAATTATGGTATGAAACTGTTTAGTTGTTATGGCAGCCCTCAGGTCTCTATGGCAACGACACTGTCAAACCAAACAATCATTGTGCTGTGCTGTTTACATTTTTCGTCCAAGAAATGTTATCTCGAAAGTAGGAGAAAAATTTAAACTTACTTCATATGACTTCATATTGTAAATGATAACAGTAAGATATTGAATGTAATAATCACAAATAAAGCCAAATTTAACATATTAACTGTAAAAGTGATTATAAATGTTTTTTTGTGGATACATTTAAAGGACAACAAAGTTTTATCAATACTTTGCCAAAGAAAGTTGGGTGCTAATTTTGTGTTTCTTATTGAACCATTACGTTATTGACCCAGTTAAGGTTCGCTCTGTGACCCAGAACACGCCATCAGTAGTCACGAAGGGCTCAAAGTATCATTTTCAACCGGTTCCTCTTTGTTCTGTGGCAAATCGGAAAAGATGAGTGTAAAACGAAGGTTTTCGCATTTGAAAAGTTGACGATGGACCATGGTGAATACGATAGTTTACACTCAAAGGTAATGTGAAATTTGGTCAATTTTATTAAAGGTTTCCTAATTTTGTTGCTCAAATTATTTGTTACAAAATACAACTAAACCCTACATAGAAAATACAAAAAATAAACATATTAGCCAATCAATCAGCAAAAATCCCTGATATAAAGTAACACTTTTTAGATTGATGTGCTCCAAGACCATTGAAATTATTACTAGCTCAATGTCCAAAACATAGTTTGTTATTATGAAGTAATTATTGCATATAATGACAATAGAAATAATATTAATAATAATATTATAATTGCATATAAGACGCAGTATAGGCAGGCCTCCAACAAGGTGGACCAACAATCTGGTAAAGGTCGCTTATAGCTGCTGGATGTGATGCTACTTCCATCCAGAGGCTGGTTGTGGAGATCCTTGGGGGAGGTCTTTGTTCAACAGTGAATGTTGCCCCCATTTGAACAAGTATTTTTTCAACAAATGCTACACTGATAAACAAATGATAGTCTGGTTTATACGAACATTAATGATTTCCAGGGATATAATAATGGCAAAGCATCTAAGAGAAACTCAATGAACGCAAGTATAGAGAAGTTAACATTTTCTGGCAATTTCACTAAAAACCATAAATTGTTTAACATCAACTCTCCAGAGAGACGTGCCAGCATGAGGAGAGATATCATGGACTCAGTGCTGAAGCGGACGGAGTCCCAGATCATGATGCAGAAGGGTGAGGGCCAAAGGGAGTTGACAGATGACAACCCAATGTACGAAGATCCAAGAGATGTTATCGGTGAGTGTAGGTCATCTTCTTACTCACTTTCCACTTTCTTCACTTTCCCAATTCCTCATGCTCTTTAGAAGGGTTACTAGAGGGAATGGCAATATAGGAGCGTGTCCATACTAGATTGTTCAAAAGGATCAGAGCAAAGGATATTATATGATGCTGATTGTGAATGGTGGTAGCTAGCCAGCCGCACTTAGAAAAAGCTTGACAATTGCATTGTCCAATAAATTATAACACTACTTTAATTAATTGTGTGCCAGTTATGTCTACTGCAGTACAGTGAACCGGTAGAAGAAAGATCAGGGACGTCATAGGAGTTTGTCAGAAGGTTCTGACTGTGTTTCCATCACAATATTTTAGGAAACTTTTTGGTTTTCGCACTACCTTCAAAAAAGTCTGGTGACCCTAAAAGGCCGTCTGCTATCAGAAAAATAAAAAATATTGTATGTCTTCAAAATAACAATGCGTTAAAGTTCATAAAAAAACTTGTAATGGACTGCTAAAGTGTTTAAAATAACGTACTTAACTGTATTTTTGTGTTCCGTCAGCAGAAGTTATAATATTATGTAGCCAGTTTACCTATACCATTTGACCAGAAGGTGCTGCTTCAATGCCATACCACTGTCGTACACTTTAACGATTTTGTGTGATGAAGAAAAGTCACACCTAGTCAGTACTACTTTTTGTTTACAGGGTATTATTTGTTAGGGTATTTATTGTTTTGGGTTTATTATTCAACACCATTTTTCATATGCTATAGCATAGTGTAGAAACAGCATGGCTTATAAAGCCATTCTTATCTTATCTTAGTGGGGCCTGCCGAGGTTTCCCTCTTGCAGTAACACCTCGACCCATCGGGATCTTTTGTGCAACCCAATCCTTTCACTCTTCCTCCTCTGTAAAGATAGAGGCCATAAGTTTGGCAACAACTTTAAGAGCGAAGAGCCTGAAGTCCTCCGGTTTGGGATAGGCCGACCCCAGGAGTCCCATTCTTTTCCTAGCCAGAGAGTCGCAGTCACACAGTAGGTGCTGCATCGACTCCGTTTCCTCTCCACACGCCCTACACAAATTATTTGTTGAAAGGTGCATTCTATGAAGCATTTGTTTTGTGGCATAGTGCCCTGTCAAGGCACCGATGGTTAGTCGGGCCTGCCGTCTACCGCCTCCGCATATGAACTTACTCCATCCTAAGGCGTTTTCGCCAAGGAAGGATTTGGAGTGTTTCATACCCGGCTGCTCCTTCCATTCGATGCCGTGCCTGTTATATGATGTTATATGATGCCTATAAAGCCATTACTTTTTCACTGCAGGGAGAAACGTCGAAACGTCAAGATAAACATTAAATCAAATAAATTATTAAAGTAAACGCGAGTAGATCCGTAAAAAAGTGTCATTTCAATGTGTTGTGTTTGCGTATACTTTAGAAAACAACATTTACTAGCTTATCTGGCTACGAGTTTTTGTAAGTAACTTTTTTAATTAGGCCCACTTTATTCCCTTTCAGGGCAGAAGCCAGCGAAGCCTCCCAGAAAGTGTAACCTCCAGGGTATAGCCGTTACGTCCCCACAGCTGAGCAAAGAGGGGAAGTCGCTTCTGAAAGAGCAAAAGAGGAAGCTCACCAAGAAGTATGAGAGCCTCATCATCTCGCTCATGGATCGATGCGAGGAGAACGTCGTGGCGGTAAGTGTTATTTTTTTTTTATATCTTAAAGGTAAACACAGTGTTCATCTCATCTAATGTTAAGTGATGATAAGGCCAATGGTGGAAGGGCACTTCACCCGGGATCCTTAACTACTGAGACAGCCCAACACAAGTATTTGCATTACCATCTGGGGTGGTCTCACTACAAATTATGTATTTTATTGAGAAAAATAAAACTATTTTATTTATTTATTTACTAGCTATCTTATCACTAGCTGCCGGAGCACAACAATGCTACAAACATTGATGTTATGGCGACATATTTAGATAAGATGGCGGTAGCTAGCGAGGCGGACAAACAAGCCCTACCCCCAACCAAACCGAGTACACAAACATGTACCCCCGCTGGGGAGTCGTACCCGGGAACTCTGGGTCTGAGACCGGTGGACTTACCCACTAGACCACAGAGGCGGTTAATCTTAACTATCATGTTACTGTTGATTTCATTATCAGCAGCTCATTTTATGTCCCCACTGCTGGGGCACGAGCCTTCCCTATGGATGGAAACACCACATAGAACGGGCCATAAACCACCTTGCGGGCCCAGTGCGGTGCGATGGTTCTAATGTAGCCGAAACCAACGGCTTTACGTGCCTTCCAAAGCACGGTGAATCTCGAGATGATACATTTTTGGTTACCCACCCGATGAATGACCTTCTTGAAAGTTTGTCGCCATAACAACATTTTGTTTTTGTAACAATATAGGTAACACTACTGTTGTGTTACGACAAAGGTAATATAGTCATATCTTCAGTGGTTTAGGATTTTCCATTTTCGACCTTACGTGTATAATGATAAGTGATAAATTGACATTGCAAAGAGGCGAAACGAAAGACAAGCGATTTGCCTTTGAAACTGATGTTAGGTAGTTGAAAAGCTGTTTATTCAGCTTGGTTGTATTGGCGATAAAGTAAATGCTGAATTGTAAACAATAAATATTATATCTTCAGTACTTTAAATTATTGTAGTAGGTACAGTCACCTGCTTATATATTTGACGAGTTAACTTATTGTTTAAACATTCTGGCTAGTGGCTACAGACAGAGTGTTTGGTTATACGTGTATAATCCTGAGTATGGCACTATAAGGTACCGAACATACAACCCCATAAAATTATGACCTGAAAAGCAACATATGACTGAGATATTGAATTTGTTTGTTACTCAGTAAAATTGCAAAGTGACAACCCTACGTACACACGGCGGCAGATCAACCTACCCAAAACTGTCAAATTTCTACAATCAATTTTGAACTTTATTGTTTGGTTTTATGGATCAATATTCATTGGAGAAATTTGACAGGTTTGGGTAGGTTGATTTGCCGCCATGTGTACATCTGAGAGTTAAATAGATCATTAGGTTTTTATATAGAGTATCTTGAGTGTGTCATGCTCTCTTTATTGCCTCTGCGGTGGTGGCGTGTGCGTCGGGTCGTTACGTTCCCAAAAATGTGGTTGAGCGAAGCGATTGCTGATTTATATGTCATGCTCGTGAACGGGTGCCGCCTGTGGAGGCTGGTCTGCTCTTGCATACTTATCTTATTTTTAGTATTATTCACTATAGTTTGCTTTGTTTTTCTTAAACAATTTTTGATTTTTATTAGAGTACTGTAGTGGTACTATGTATGACGGTACTGTATGACGGTACTGTATGACATTGTGGAAATTGAAACTTTTACCTGAGGTGAAGTTACATTTTTAATTTGTTTTTTTTTACATGTGGTTGTCTTCTATATTTTTTTGTGTTTATTTGTGGTGGAAAGTGTCCTGCTATGATAGGGCATTTTCCAATATTTTTGACGCTGTAAGGGAGAAAAGAGCTGGACACTTGCTGAGTTTCTTGCTGGTTCTTCTCAGTACAAGATCTCCCGCCCAGAGTAGACTTACGAACCGATGGCATAGTGACATTCACAAGAGCTAACTACTAACGGACGGTATTCGAACCAGCTCCACATGATATGCCGGGTCAGGTGCACTACCATCTATGCTATCGTGGCTCTGTCTTACCCGCCGAAATTGATTAACACTATCTACTTTTATTTTGTAAGCCAAAGGAGCCTGATTCAATGTCGACAGTCACGTCATCAACATCCGATCATAAAATTTTTATTGACATTCGTTCGAACCCCGCTCGTGGAAAATTTTTTAACACCTGTTTTTTTGTTTTTGTTTTTCAATTGCAATTTGTTCGCAACTAAATTTGCGTAACATTTTATAATAACACGATGATGATGAATAAATTTGATATTAATGTTTTTTTTATGACTGTTGAAGGGGTTTGAAGTTGGGTCGCTCCAAACTTGTAAGGCGCTCGGCACGATACCGGAAGGTCCCGGGTTCGATTCCCAAGTCGGGCAAAGTGTGTTCCGTATTTTCAATGCATTGCCCGGGTCTGTAATGCAAGCCAATGCCAATTTGCTTTGCCAATGCAAGCGTGGTGATTAAGGCGACACTTGAAAAAAATACATCAACTTTCAGATCTTTTTGGTCTCAATTATCGCAGGCGCTACGTAAAACAGAATCTAAAAGAATATTTTTATAAAATTACTGGTTTTAGTTATCAAAGTATGTAGCAACAAAATTACAAATATTGATGTTATCAATATATCTGAGTGATTTTAAAAACATATAGAAAAAGTAATTTCATTGTAATTTTAGCATTAATGATTGTTTAGAGGTGTTTTCGTAAAGAATTACCATTACGAGCCAAAATTGCACAATCGTGTTTTTGAGCAAAAGTTTTTAAAGACAAAGGCATGAAGTTATCTATATCAAAATTTCAGATTCGTTGGTCTTGTCATACTCCTACAGCTTTCGATGAAAGTTGATGTATTTTTTTCAAGTGTCACCTTAAGCCATTACCTATCAATTATAGTGATGAATTGATTTCAATGATGCAGGCCTTTACCCATTTACTTTAATTATTATAATTATTAATAATCTTTTTTTACTCCATGTTTATCGGCTTCTTGGAACACCTTTACTTCCTTAATTAAAAAAAAATATAATTCGTTCGTGATAGTAGTAAACTCGTAATTATACCAATCTTGTGCCCATTGTGATCAAACTTACAGATAACCGAAAAAGACGCAACCATAGCGAAGCTGAAGGAGAAACTGAAAACAGTACTTGAGTACAACAAGCTATTTGCTGATGAAAATGATCAATTGAAGACCCAGTATGCAACTCTGGTGAAATACGTGGAGGAGTGCAAGCAGGCCATCAGGGAGGAAAGGGATAGGAACAAGGAGTATGAAACGCGGTGTAAAGTGCTGGCGGATAGAGTCAAGCAGTACGAAGTGCCTGACAGAGGTCAGTATATTTTCTATAATAAGGAGGGCAAGCCATTTATAAGTTGTAAATTTAAGTTTACATTCTCACCCTATGCTGATCTGGGACGTGAAAATAATGTATCTATCAGCGGCCTTACTTCCCGTGCATGTCGTAAAACCCGACTTAGCGGCAAGGGTTCCAAGATGCAACCTATCACTAAGCTTCTTGAAGCTGCAACTTATGCTGAGAAGAGTTCAGTTCGTCTTAGCGTTTTAATTTTACGTATTAGTTTTATTCAAAATTCAAAATTATTTGTTCAGTTTAGGCTACAAATAGCTCTTATGAACGTCATTATGCCATAAGTTCGTAAGTCTACTCTGGGCGGGAAACCTTGTACTCACTAGAACCGGCAAGAAACTCAGCAAGTGTCTAGCTCTTTTCTCCCTTACAGCGTCAAAAATATTGGAAAATGCCCTATCATAAAAGGACACTATTGTATTGTATGCATTGTTAGAACCTAAGAATACTGCTGCGCCGCATAAATATTTTGAATTTGAATTTGCATTTGATCTTGTATATTCAACCTCGGAGCCCTGCTTTGATTATGCCAAATGTGGCGTAGAGGGGCGATTTTACAAAAAAATTGGTGATTTAATTCTTTGGAAAAGAGAGAGAAGAGACGTGAGAATATGTATGTATGTATGTATTCCATTATATCCTATTCCGTTAATCAGATCACCCAGCGCCTGTCACAGCGATCCCACTGGTGGAAGTATGCATGAGCTGCAGCAGCCGGCAGATCATCCTCAACCAAGCTCGGGAGCAAAACTCGCGCCTGCAGAAAGACATGCAAGCTTTGAAGGACGTACTATACAGGTATGTAGGGAAAATTCGTTACGCCAATATGGTGCTCTCATGGGTATAGGGAAAATTCGTTACGTTTATGGTGCAATTGTAGCTCACAGCCCCTTTGGTTAGAAGGTACTGCCTTTGATACAGCCACGACCGTAAATTACCATCGACAAATCGACAACATTACTTGCATCCGAAAATTATTCAACAATACCAAGTGACAACTTGAAATGAAAACATATGAAGACAACTTGTCTGTCTGTCACCATATCAAAAGTATTGGAGACAAAATTTGTGCTCTTTCTTGTTGAGCCTACAGCTAGATTCTTAATGTTGAGCCAGTAAAATACGAAAACAAAACTACGTTGTCCAAATCGTAGCCTCAGCTCAATATACCCAGTCTACCAGCTAACCAGCCAGTCAGCCAGCTAGCCAGTCAGCTAGCCAACCAACTAGTCAGCCACCCAGACAGACACATAGCCAGCTAGCCAGCCAGCCCGTTTGGTTGTTGGTTGTTATCCCCCTTACTCGTTCTCGTCCCAGGTTGAACGTCCAGCTGTCCCGGTACCAAGAAAAGCTCAGAAGTGTGCAGTCCTTCGGCGACGGCAAAGGAGATTACGTCCACAAGCCGAGCAATCATGCCCTGGACTCATTTCTCGCCACCAGCATCGGCTGCAAAACAGGTGAATTAGATTTTTTTTACATTTCTTTCTGTTCTTTCATTGCTATAATGTCCGGTAAAAGTCCGGTGGCGATGTTATCGCGTAAATAAGTAAATGTTAATAGCCTACAAAGCCACTATTGACCGATTATGGCTTGTATGGGAAAGTAAAAATAAATATCTCTATTTTTGACCTTTGTTTCTTGTCTTCGTGGCTGTAAATTGAGCCACGATAGCATAGTTGGCAGTGCACCTGACCCGGCATGTCATGGGGTGCGGGTTCGAATCCCGTTCGTGGATTTTCTTAAACAAACTTTGTCTTTTTTTAAAAATTGTTATGCCATTTTTAATTAAATATTTTTACAAAAACACATGTTGAAAAAATTTCCACGAGCAGGATTTGAACCTGCACCCTTCTGACATACCGGGTCAGGTGCTCTTCCAATTGAGCTATCGTGGTTCTAACCAGCCCGCCGAAATTATTCAACACTATTTACTTTTTACTTCGAAAGCCAAAGGCACCCATTCAATGTCAACAACTACCGTCATTAACACCCGATCATAATATTTTTACAAATACTAAAGATCAGTTAAGAAGTAGGCAAGCTATTTATAAAATGTTTTTGTTTTGTTTATATAATTTTAACGCAAATTTTATTGCGAAACAAATTACAAAAACACATGTTTAAAAATTAAATTAAAAAATAAATATTTTTATTATGACGTCACATCAAAATAAACAAGTCACAGCCCTAGTAGTTTAGTACCCGCTGTGTACTTATACTTTTATGATCACCGCTGCTTGCATAAACGCGCCTGACGCGCATGACTTCACTAAGATAAATATTAAATCGAAGTAAATATTATGTCTTAGTAACAAACAACACATACAAGATCTAGATCGGATATACTTTGGATCTTTTCATCTTTACCACGCCTTTCTGAAACTAGTTAAAACTAGTATTGCCCGTAAAAGGGTTAAGACATGCCATTATGATCATCATAGATGATTTAGCTATTAACAGAGTTATCTGTCATTTAGGTATCTGAACTCCCCCTTCTTTGTGACTAGGAAAATAGTATCTTAAGCCTACCCGAGGCTTCTTGGGAATAATTTTAATGTTTTCCAGAAGCTGGCAACAACGATGAGACTTACACCAAAAGCAATGCCGATGAGCAAGCAGCCTCAGGAAGGCTGGTGGACTTATCAGGATTGCTCAGTGCCCAAGCATTAGGTGAGCATATTTTGAATTGTTTATGGATACACACAAGATGTTTGTAACTCGATCATGATGAGATATGTATTATAAAATAATAACCCTAAGAGCATGAATGGCGAACATTTACATAAAAATATATAGACAGACATTGAGCCGTCCTTTTTTTCCTTAGTTGATGGCTTCGAGCAGTTAGCAAATTCAGCCAAAGTTATATAAGCCAAAGATATATAAATAAATAGTATTTAGTAGTTTTTGTAATTTGTTTCGCAACAAAATTTGCGTTAAAATTATATAAACAAATTAAAAACATTTTATAAATAGCTAGCCTACTTCTTAACTGATCTTTAGTATTTGTAAAAAATATTATGATCAGATGTTAATGACGGTAGTTGTTGACATTGAATTGGCGCCTTTGGCTTTCAAAGTAAAAAAGTAAATAGTGTTGAATAATTTCGGCGGGCTGGTTAGAATCACGATAGCTCAATTGGAAGAGCACCTGACCCGGTATGTCAGAAGGGTGCAGGTTCAAATCCTGCTCGTGGAAATTTTTCAACATTGTGTTTTTGTAATAAATAGTATTTCCTTTGTTAATATATGATGATGTTGATTGATAATTGTAATTAGTAGTGATAAATGATATAGGCCAAACCCTTGAGTATACTAGTAAAGATGTGGGGCTTTACCGAGACCTTACGCCGACCGTTTACGAGAACCAGAAATTTTATTTTGCACTGTTTTGTTCACGTACATTTAATATTCCACCATTATTTTACATTAATGCGGGATTTAACTGTATCACTCTATTTTTGTATCTATTGTGAACGAAAGATTGTGGAAATGAGAGGGCTGAATGGTAGGGTGATCTCATTCGCTCTCTCTTCCTGCGCTGAAGCCAATATAGTAAGACGTATAAATGAAATGAAATGAAAATACTCTTTATTGTACACCATACAAAAGAATTAGAGAGGACAATACAAGAAGAAGTACAAATGGCGGCCTTATCGCTAAAAAGCAATCCTACTAATATTATAAACGCGAAAGTTTGTAAGTATGGATGAATGTTTGATACTTTTTCACGTAAAAACTACTGAATGGATAATGAAACTTTCCTCATATACAGACTATGATCCAGACCAGCATATAGGATACTTTTTTTTTTAATTTTTTTTTCTACTGTAGTCTTCGCGAACGAAGTCGTAGTCAACAACTAGTATAAAATAATATAAGCAAGTAAGTATAAAATTTACGTGTGTAATGTAAATCGAAATAAATGAAGTTTCTTGAAAGTAAATCCACTTTATAATTGAGACCCACTCCTACATTAATATTCGACGTAACACAAATTTTAGTCAATAAAATAACACCGCAGACATGACTCTTCACTTTCCCACCATAAAGTCGACCTGCTTTTTTGAAGTCGGTTAAATAGATAGATAAAAATTGTTCCCAGCCCCGCTCTTCGACGCCTACCAAGAAAACCTGCAAGAGAAAGATAGCCTCATTTCAGACTACGAGAAACAATTCGAGAACATGAACAAAAAGTCCAAACAGATTGTCGATGAGAACAAAGCTTTAGCGGAGAAAGTCGCCATCTTGGACAGCGAGTTGGTGTTAGTGAGACAGAGTCAGAAAAAGTTGAGCGTAGAGAAAGAGACGACAGACATTGAGAAGGAGACCTTGGTGGAGAGGGCGCAGAAGGCGGAGACCAAGTTGAAGGAGGTTTATGAGATGTACGAGGATAAGAGTGAGTATTGTATTTGATTATTTTGAACTTTATTCCATTTGTAATAAGAGCTAGAAGAGTTGGTGCAAGTAAGATAGAGTCAGAAGAAGTTAAGTAAGAAGTAGAAAGAGAGAAAGGGTCGGCAGATATAGAGGTGGAGTTGAAGGAGGTCTATGAGATGTACGAGGATATAAGTGATTATTGTGTTTCATTATTTTGAACTTTATACCATTTGGAATAAGAGCTAGAAGAGTTGGTGCAAGTAAGACAGAGTCAGAAGAAGTTAAGTAAGAAGTAGAGGGAGAGAAAGGGTCGGCAGATATAGAGGTGGAGTTGAAGGAGGTGTATGAGATGTACGAAGATGAGAATGAGTATTGTGTTTGATTATTTTGAACTTTATTCCGTTTGTGATAAAAGTTAGAAAAGATTGTGCAAGTGAGACAGGATCAGAAAAAGTTAAGCAAGAAGTGGAGAAAGAGACGACAGATATATGTAGAGTTGGAGTTGAAAGAGGTCTATGAGGTGTAGAAGGATAACAGTGAGTATTGCATTCGACAATTTTAAATTTTATGTAATTAGCAATAAGAGCTACGAGCAAATATCATTTTACTCGAGTAGCCTGTGGGTTAATTTTACCCGAAAATCATACAAAGTCCTTCGCGTTCAATATAACAACGCTTTCAAGGCACTGTTGTGGCTGCCTCGACATTGTAGCGCCTCAGGAATGTTTGCGGATGCGCATGTCAGTTTCCGGGCCCATATTGCGCAAAAAAGCAGGTTCTCTGCTGCGACGGGTTCGGGGCTGCCGCAACAGTGGAATGGAGCGTATAGCTAATGGTGGGGACTGTCCACTAATTAGCCAATTAGTTTTTAGAATTAAGTCTTTAATATTGTAAATATTATTATACTTTTTATTTATTTTTTTTCTTTCTTAAAACTAGATTTTTACAATATTTTAATATAAAAACAATAAAACATTATAAAAACCTAATTCTAGAGTACCACCAGCAGCGGGGCAGGGCCCAAGCTACCGGTGGTCAGGGCTGCAGAGTGAGGAACCTCCTGACAATACGTGCCGTGTCAAGGAGTACTGCTTTCTGAATCTGACCCTTGATCCAACCATCAAGCGAGAGCCTCTTAAGATGTTGGTCGAGGCTCTTCGCTATCAGACCGTTCGCTGAAACGACTATCGGGCCAATAATGGTTGAATCAACATTCCACATGGCGGTCACCTCGTGAGCTAAGTCAAGGTACTTACTGAGCTTGTCCTTCTCGGCTTTCACGAGGTTCTCATTATGAGGTATGGTGATATCAACCAGTATTGCCCGGCGCTGGGATCGGTCAACCACCACGATATCAGGCTTATTGGCGACAATAGTCCTGTCCGTAATGAATGATAGAGCGATTCCAGTAGAGCGTTGCATGACCATTTTCGAGTACTGGCGCAGGTTATTATTATTATTAATATAGCCGTCGACGCGATAAATGGGATAGTAAGTTTGTGAGTGTGTGTGTGCGTATGTTAGTACAACAAAAATAATCAAGAAAATTTGATGAGTCTGAAATTCCTTTTAATTGTGCACAACATAATAAAAGCATTGTTCAGTTGTTACTAAGGTTACAGCACATTAACCAATTGTTCTTCCACAATTAACACTAAGAGTGTAACACTCTTATTAATAACAACTTAAAATTCTGTACGTAAAATCATGTAATTATTTATTTACTAGTGGTCGCCCAGTGGTCGAAATTCGACCGTAGTTTTATTAAGGCTGCACGGATTGTATCCTAAGCAATGAAAAATTAAAAAGGTAGAATGTGAATTTGGATTGGCATTGACAGATTTCGGCCGCTCCTCTTACATTTTTGAAATTTTTGAAAAGAGTACCTATATATGCGTGTGTGTCAAATACATGGTAGTGTGTGTAATGTTTGTTTTATTGATTTAATGTATTTTATATGCATAATTAAAAATATATATTAATATTATGCAATCCTTCTCTATATATACTATAAGTGTGCGAAATTTCATACTCCTCCGTCCGCGCAATTTTCGTAAAAAGGTGTACAAAGTTTTTGCTTCACGTATTAAGGCCTTTGTCCAGCTATAGACGTCTTTTGGCTGAAATAATGATGATGTTCTTGTTTATATCCACTATTTCCACATTCTAAACGTTGTTGCACTGTGTCAAGTGTCGGCCATGATGCGTGACTACGAGACCGTCCACCGGGAGTACTTCGCCACCAAGAGTGCGTTGGAAATAGCTGAGGGCAAGCTCTCCCAGCTGGACGCACTGCGCGCGCGCACCGTGCCCGCCGACCTGCACGAGCGCCGGCTCGACCACTGCAAGCGGTGAGCTTTTGAAAAAATAGAAAAAACCTTTTACTAGCAAACACACACATAAATTTTGAAAAAAGACAAAGTGTTAAAAAAAAATCCACGAGCGGGATTCGAACCCGCATCCCATGACATGCTGGGTCAGGTGCACTGACAACTATGCTATCGTGGCTCAATCGACACATCTTTCAACACTTTGTCTCTTTTCAATTTGTAATGCAACAATATTTGCGTAAAATTATATGTGAATAATCATACACGCATACATGATCGTTAAACAATAGAAACAAACATTACCTACATAAGACAAAAGAAAAAAGATACAATTTTATACAACATGTAATTTATTAAACTTTTGTACTTTCTTGTTAAAAATGAAATGAAAAGAATCTTTTTATTCAAGTAATTAGATAAGCGCTTTTGAATCGTCTTAAAGTATTGTGCCTACCACACATTCAGTCTTTTAGGGGTCTGCTGCAACTGTATCTTACGGTTAAGCACAGTGCCATCATCTCACCTGATGTTAAGTGATGATAAGCCCAATGGCGGAATCATACTTCACCCGGTATCATCAACTACGGAGGCACTGGCACTATCTTATCTCCAGCTGCCGAAACACAACAATGCTACAAACATTGATGTTGTGGCGACATATTTGATTGCTTTAATAAAAACTCGTAATTCTCCTTAAGGTTACTTGAGGAGCTGAAACACCACTACTCTATGGAGAATGAACGCAAAACGGAGCAAGTGGCCAAACTGCAGGAACAACTGAAGACTGTGGAAGAGAAGTACCACAGGATCTGTAAGGAACACCAGACCGCCGAGGAGGAGCTGAAGGCTGCGCTGAAAAATGTCAGGTGGGTTTAGTATACTAATTGAATGGCATTTAAGTATTAGAATACTTGATAGTATAGAGTGAAGTCAGTAACAATTGAATGACTTCACTCTATAATTGGGTAGTTGACAACAACAATAATTAATTCCAGAGCAATCAAAATTCAAAAGAAATCACATAACCGTTCTTTAAAACATTAACCAATTTTTTATTTGACTTAGGCATGAATTTCTGTAACCTAAAAAGTTATTATTAAACACTCAATTGACGGAACAAAATAGTGACGTCATAGTTTGCTAATCCCATACAATTTCTATTCAAAATAATCGTTTTTTACAGTTGTTAAAAAGTTTCTATATTGACTAACCAGTCAACCCATTTGTGTATACACTTGAAAAAGTAGGATTAAGTGGTGCTATTTGTTAGCAATAAGACCTGCATATTATTATTCTGTTACCTTTTTCTTTACACAATAAAGTACATACTTACTAATTACTTACTTTGGCTTTGAGTATGTATCTTCCGTCTTCCGCAATCCGGGCGGCTGCACTGACCGCTATGCTACCAGGAAGGCTGACGTAAGCGCTGAATTTTGTCACTGCTTTTTAATTTTTGAGTGCTAATAGCGGCACAGTGCGCCATCTATCCAACGGTCATTGCAACCGATGGCCATTTTTTCACTGTATTTTATAAAATTTTATAAATATTTAATTTCGCTTCAGTGCAGCAGTTAGCACTTGAAAATAAAAAGTATATATAGTATTTTAGTTTTTATAGTATTTTAAAAGTTATCAAGTGCCTCTGAAGGCTTGTATTGTATAAACGATTTGACTTTGATGAAAGAGTACAATGTTTCTGTCAGGTTAGGTGATTTTATTCCAATGATGGATAACTTTGCCCAGTACAGTACAGTTGCACAGTAAACAAGTTTCATGCTCCGGTTGAAGTCCGCTTCTATTATCACAATCATCACAAAGAGAGGTTCACACAAATATATGTTTTTTTGAATTTGCAGACAACTGATAATGTATAAGATGTCGGATGGGGTTTTAGTTTAATCTCACCTTAGTTGTATTTAAATGAATCTGTTGGGTAACAATAACGAGTATAAAGTCAATCCCTTTTTTATATAAAAATTTGAAACCAGTAAGCATGTGCTAATAATAAGGTTTATATTACTGTACACATTCACACAAAACTGGTCTCCACGAAAGATCAGCGTTGTAGTTTTTGTTCAATGAACAAATGCTGAGTGGAGTTTTTTTGAGGACACATTTTTTTATTTTATTGAGGAGCTCGATGGCGCGGTGGTTAACGCGCCCGGTCTGCAAGTGCTGAGGTTAAGCAACTTTCGCAATGGCTGGTCATTGGATGGGTATCATCTCGAGCTCCTCCGTGTTTCGGAAGGCAGGTAATGTCGTTGGTCCCGGCTGCATTAGCAGTCGTTAATAACCACCAATCCGCACTGGGCCCGCGTGGTGGTTTATGGCCCGTTCTCCCTATCCATCCATAGGGAAGGCTCGTGCCCCAGCAGTGGGGATACAAAATGAGCTGATGATGAAGTTTATACTGTGTGTTCTAATAAATATACATTTCATTTCATTTCATCAATAACACCAGCTTATCTTACTGGCTCCGTAACGTTGTATAAACGATTTGGCTTTGATGAGAAAGTGTGATGTTTCTGTCAGGCTGTACCGTAAAGCGGCCGTGGTATTCCGGCAGCGGGTTAAGGCGGCGACGGCTCGGGTAACGCGCGTGAGGAGAAGCGTGCGTAGGGCGAGGAGCAACGCCGAGCCGCTCAAGCAGGCGCTGGACACCGTCGACAGGATCAAGAAGGAAATTAAGGTAAATGCATAGTCAAGTTTAGCCTATATACGACGTGTAACAGAAAGACCTCATCCCACCTTCTCCCTTCCTCCATAGGAGTACACGTGCTGCTCTTCGGAGTCACCGCTTCACTGTCTCAAATATCCCATCGCGCACAAAGAAATTTGGTGACTCGTTTCTTTGTCGCACCTCCAAAAGATGGAATAGTCTACCAGCACACGTTTTCCCTCCTTCCTATGATATGGGGTCCTTCAAACGAGGCGTGAAGAAGCGCCATGTGGGCCGGCAGAGTGAGGTTAACTGATGCTGCGTTTGTTTTAACGCTGCACCAGTTATCTTCCATTCCTAGTTTTAGCCGGCTAAAACAAGGTGTAGCCGCACTTCGGCTATTAGCCGTAACATTTAAACTGCGTTGCAAAGTTCTTGTGGTTGTCAAAGCCCGAGCTTACGCCTCATTTATCCCTTGTTATTTTATTATGATGCCGTTTACAATAATGTTAATGTCCAATATGCCCAATTGTCTAATACGCTCCGAATGAATAGTATTGGAATATTTGGAATATAATAAATGAAATGAAATAGAAAATATCTAGGTATTAGATTAGGTATACAGTTGGTACAAACTTAAGAGAAACAAAAAATAAACATTTAGAAAGAGGAGTCCTAAAGGTGTTTCTTTACTCCTTTTACGCTTTTGATTGAAATCAAATTTTAAATCCAACTTAGCCGTTAAAAATGTCGTCAGCATTTTATTCTATTTCAGGTCGTCAAAGCTCGGGCTTACACCTCACTGGAAGAGCTAGAGCGTCGCATAGTAGAGCAAGAGCGTCGCGCCGCCCTGGCGCAGACCGAGTACAGGAGGGAACTGGAGAGAGCTTCACTAGCCTTGGAGCATAAAGAGGGCATTATACGCAGCTTGATCGACAAGGTTGCGGACGTCGAAGAAGTTAGGTAAGCATATTCTAAGGGTGCACTCCAAATTGAGAGCTATTAACAAGAATGTTTTTTGTTTTGTTTTTATAATTTTAACGCAATTTTTTGTTGCGAAACAAATTACAAAAACACAATGTTGAAAAAAAAAAAATTTTCAGAAGTCAAGAAGAAGAAGAAGAAGGTATGTCAGAAGGGTGCAGTTTCAAATCCTGCTCGTGGAAATTTTTTCAACATTGTGTTTTTGTATTAACAAGAAGTTAGGACCTATTTTGTAGTTCGAGAAAAGGTGAACTGCAGATGGTTCTGCAAAGTTTGACAATGGCAATATTTAGCTGAACTAGAGTTTTGAATAATTGATGGGTAATGACTCAATGACCACGCCTACCAAATGCGGGATGGTGATTAGAAGCCCGCTATGCATCGATAAATTCGAAATACACTTTGCTTGACATGTTACTTGCTATGTTGTGTATGTTAATATAAAAAAAAGCTTCATTGCCTTGTATTACGTTCTAATTTCGTGTCAAGTGTTTAACTATTAACAATGTAAAATTTTACTTTTTTTTAATTTTCAAGTGCTAACTCTGCACTGAAGCTAAATTAAATATTTATAAAATTTATAAAATACAGTGAAAAAATTAAACGCCCACCACCCACTTAGCACTTGAAAATAAAAAAAAAGTATAATTTGATTATAGCGTTGTGTTCTCAAATTTGTGGTATTTCATCTGTAAAGGTGAATCTGCATGGCCATCGGTTGCAATGACCGTTGGATAGATGGCGCACTGTGCCGCTATTAGTACTCAAAAATTTAAAAGCAGTGACAAAATTCAGCGCTTACGTCAGCCTTTCCGGTAGCATAACGGTCAGTGCAGCCGCCCGGATTGCGGAAGACCCAGGTTCGATTCCTGGCTGGGTCGGGTGGGCGTTTAACTTTTTCACTGTATTTTATAAATTTTACAAATATATAAAAAATGTCTTAAAACTATTATCTTATTATGATAAGTGTTCTTCCTGCCCTGGTCCCATGTAGCTTGGGGCCGGAGCAAAACCCTATTACTAAGACTCCGCTGTTCTGTTTCCAGGCTGTATCTCATGAACCGTGATAGTTAAACAGTTGAAATTTTCACAAATGATGTATTTCTGTTGCCGCTATAACAAAAAATACTAAAAAAACAGAATAAAATAAATATTTAAGGGGTACCATCAACAAACGTGATTTTTTTGCTCGTTTTTGCTCGATATTGATAACGGCATAACAGATAGACGCTTGAAATATTAACAGAATATTCAGTTATATATTCACTTTAAAAATAAATAATTAAATTAAAATAAAACAAATATTTAAGTGCGGCTCCCATACAACAGACATGATTTTTTTTTTGCCGTTTTTATAGATAATGATACGGAACCCTACGTGCGTGAGTCCAACTCGCACGTGGCCGGTTTTATCTAAATACGTCGCCATAACTTAGCATTGTAGTTGTTACGACAGATAGAGATAAGATAGCCTGTGCCGCAGTAGTTGAGGGTTCCGGGTGAAGTGCGCTTCCACCTTCGGCCTTTTCATCCCTTAAGGTCAGGTGAGATGAAAGCCAAGTGCTTACCCGGGAGGAATAATACAAAAAAATGTCACAAAGAGCGGACCTACTGTTCGATTGAAAATAAAATATCTAGTTACGAGATAAATAGAAAAAATCAACCAGTTTCAAGAAAGCCCGAATGGGAATCAAACCCACGACTTAACTTCACAGTAACTCGTAACTTCACAGTGATGACGTAATACCGTTGGCTTGCAGCGTCAATCACAAAGTACTAGAAAAATTATAACAGTCTTCTAGGGTCTCGGTAGCCAGCGGTCAGAGCATTGGACCGGTTATCCAAAGGTCGTGGGTTCGATTCCCACTCGAGCTTCCTGACACTGGTTGATGTTTCCTAGTAAAACTTTGTATTGTAACTATATATAGCGTAGTGAATGATCAAATTATTAAATAATTGCTTTCAACCGCCAGACTCAGTCAGATCAACACCCAACGGCTTCAAGGCATCGTGACGGACTCCGACCCCCCGTCTCCTCAGGGTATGGCTTCCAAACCAGTGAAGCTGATCCCCGCAGCCGGTGGCTACTTCCAGGAGAAAGAAGGCAAGAAGAGGACGACATGAACTAGCTAGAACGAAACAGCTAGCGGTTGCTTAACTCTTATTGCACGTAAAGAAATTGACAGTGGAGTTTCACTTTATAATGTAAAAAAGCCGTAAAGCGTTGTACAGAGACTGCACATCAACCTAACCAAAACTGACAAATTTCTTCAATAAATAATCAACCATATGCTGCCTGTATAAAGTTAAAGTCTATTGAGGTTTGACAGTTTGTGGTGCCTAGTCCTGATGTGCAGGCGTGTGCGTGCACATCATCGTAAGTACTTACGTCTGTAGGGGCAGCCACCGAATTGGGTAGTTGACTTGGTTAATCAATAGAGAAACATTTAAGCAACTGTCAAAATTTTTTTTAAATAAAAAATGTATGACAATGAAAACTATGACGTCACTACTTGTTCCGTCAATTGAGTGTTAATAGTAACTTTTTATGTTACAAAAATTCATACTTAGCTCCAATAAAAAATTGGTTAATGTTTTAAAGAGCTGTTGCGTGATGTAATTCATTTGTTAAATGTTCGGCAATTAATTATTTTTGTTGTCAACATTCCTATTATGGTGAATAAGGGTCAGCCACTAAACCACGACAAGCTTGGTCATTAAATGATGAATACTCCATAAAAATATGATTTATATTTTGTAACAAAATGTTAAGAAAGTTAACCTTTGTAGATAGTGTATGTAGATAGTGTTGTTAGAGGTTTTTAAAGAATTTTAGAAGATTTTTGAATTTTTGATGTGTAACATCTTTCCTCTCGCTTTCTTGCAATTTGTGGGAGTGATTTCGTGAAATGGGACGGAAATGTGTGATGTGTAACATCTTTCCTCTGGGACAGAAGTGTGTAACAGGAAGTCGAGGAAGCGCGCAAGCGCGCGTCATTTGATTTAACGAATAAGCGCGCGGTATTGCATTACTCTTAGTGTCAATTAAATAAAATACAATTTTCATTCAAAATAATTATTCTTTGTTATGAAAAATCATTTCAAATAATACCTGACCCATTTTTTTCAGAATATAATGTTAAAAATGCGTATTAGGTACTAAGGTGAGATATCAAATGTTACACATCATATGCCGTGTAAGGCTTGCTTATATTAAAATTGTATGGGAAAGTTATAAATTATATTATGAATTATAGAAATAATATTATGTCATGACTTATTAGTCTATATGGCAAAAAATTAAAAAAGTAAAGTAAAATTGTCAAAATAGTGATGTTATAATGTGAATATGAAAACAGTAACTAATAAATAAAGAGGAATTATACATATCCCAAGTCCGAACACATTCTTAACTCTATTATATAGACCAAGATTTAATGCAATGTTTTTTATTAGAAAGAAAAAAACTACCCTAGTTAGATTACACATTTACTACTCTGACAACATTATTTTGACACATCATATGTTTAAGCACTACATTTAAGGTAAAAATATTCGCACAGCTATACTAATTAGATTCTAAAGTTATTAAATAATTTTATATTGACCATAGATGCCTTAAAAAAAGTAATTTGAAAAGTGTTAACAATTTTGGACTGGTACATTGCACTGCCAATTATTATGCTATCGTGACTCTGTCCGACCCGTGAAAATATATCAATACAATCTACTCTTACTTTGTTAATCGTAGAAAAATTCACAAAAAAATTATGTAAAGATATGTAAAAAATATGTAATAATAAATGTTATTAGAATGTTTTTAAATTTGTTTATATAATTTTAACGCAAATTTTGTTGCGAAACAAATTACAAAAACAACTACAACAACTACCGTCATTAACATCTGATCATAATATTTTTACAAATACTAAAGATCAGTTAAGAATAATACCTATTTTAACACAGTTAAAGGATAATAGGTACCTATTTACAATTGGATTCTTTACACATACAAAAATACAAACCAAAATAACAAAATAATCTTTTCCATGGCCTTTCCCAAAGAAGAAGGTCAATAAAGAAGGTACAGTCAGCGGAAAGATAATATGTAGGTACATGATTGTAGGCTGAGTGACTAATTATGCGCGTGAGACTTTATAAGTGATCCAATTTAACCGTTGGAAATATGTAAACGTAACAAGCGGTCAATAATTTTGGAAAATTGTTACTATTTCACAATCAAATAGGTACTTACACTTACTTTCTTTCTTTCGTCCGTCTTTTCTTTCGTTCTTTCTTTCTTTTATTTTTTCCTTCGTTCTTTCTTTCTTTTTTCTTTCGTTCTTTCTTTCTTTCTTTCTACACATACACACCCATATAACTATCTTAGTGTCACATTCAGTTTGCCGACAGGAAGGAAATGGTTCTTAGTTTACTTTTTTTAGAAGCTAGGGCAAAATTTCTTTGTAAATTGTCTGTTACAACATTTTTTTTTCATTTTGATTTTATTTTCTTGAAACTTTCAGCTTTAGCGTCGTAAATCTGGTTAATAGAGCATAACCTTATTATTTTAGTCCTAAAATCCTGTTACATTTATTGGTCCTTATTTATTTTATATATAATATTGAATTATTTATTATTATTGTTATATTATTGCTATGAATAGCATTGTTACAAACCCTCGTGGTTTTCTAATGTTATTTATTATTTAGATATAAAATGTAACTTTTCCTTGGGTGGTAATAAATAATAGAAAAATATATATTTGTATTTAGTTATTACATAATGACATATGTAATTTCTATATGAGGATCATACATTGACTTTCTCAGAGTTTTGACCCAGTATTATACATTGTCTATGGTTGTGACATCCCTATAAAACCAATTAAAACAAACCAAATGTAATCATTATTCGTTCTCATTCTGCTGCGAAAAATTTTGTAAGGCGCTGCCGTATTAAAGACAAGCAACAACAAAGGTTTTCTTTTGTCCGACCTGGGTGCGAAGCGCGAGTTTCATTCGCCTTTCGATCAACGTTACCGAAAACGAGAATCTGTATGGCAAAGTTATAACTCTTCTCTTAGGTCGCCAGAAAGCGCTGCTTCAATGCCACACGCAATCGAATGAATACGGATAGTAGATAAAACTCACACTAAGGCACCCTGACCTGCTTTTCTGGAACAATAGTCATTGATCACCTAGTCCACATACGCATGAGTATGTGGGGATGTTGGGTATTGGCACCACTTTCGACGTATGTACGACACAGTAACCCTGTGTTCGTCACCAATGTTCGCGCCAAAAAATAACATAGATTTTCATTTAAATTTTAATGAATGATAGCAAGGAAACAGGTTGTCTGTTGTTAAAGTCAGCAATCTGTTGCTGTCTAACCCCTATTCAAATTGATTGCCCTTTAATGGGCAGAGCATGTTGAAATTTTTCATTGGTGTTCGACCTTATTTTAAGGTGATAAAGTTAAAATTATGGTGTCCAATATATCGACAGAGCCCTATTAAAGGTTAAAGAAATAAAAGTGTCACTTGCTGGTTCTCTTGGTGCTACTAACTACTCTATAAAAAGCTGTGCAATTTCTTGCGCCCGTTCTTCATAAAGAATTTTTCACAACAAAAGCCGTAACAATATTAGCACAAAATATCAGTTTGACCAAGGGAGCCTATAATAATACAATTAAAATATGTAATAAGTTGTCGGTACAATTTAAAAAGTTGGAAGGTAACGTCTTTAAAAAATATTAGAAAGTATGGCTTATACAAAAAGCCTTTATTATAATAACGAATACTATGGTGATAAATAGGCATTTATTAACAAAAAAATTGTTCGATTGAAATGGATAATCTGTTGATCATCATCATCTCAGCCAAAAGACGTCCACTGCTGGACAAAGGACTCCCCCCAAGGATTCACAACGACCGGTTTTGTGCAGCTCGCATCGAGCAGCGGCCTTCCAGATCGTTGGTACACCATGCTGGGGTCTGCCCATTCTGCGCTTTCCGGTAACTGTTGATACTATTTAATATTTAAGAAATATGTTGTACACAGTTATACAATTAGGAATTTATATTTCTAGGTTAAATATTTTTCAGGCTCGTTCAGCAAGATGCAAGTTTTACTTGAATAAAGATTCAATTAATTTAATTTAAATTTCGCCATTGACTGTACCCATCTGTAGATAATAGCAGCGCGTCAATTCACCCACATATTCAAATTCCAGCTAAAGTTTTATCTCTGTCGGCTTATGGAGGCAACGCACGGTATAACAATAGTAGGTAATAAATAAGATCTGTATAATGTACAGGTATGAATGATATCAGGTAAAGGTCTTTACCAGAAATTGTGGTCTATAAAATTACCATAACATGCAAACTCGTTTTACTCTAGGCATAGACTAATTATACTATCGTTAGTTTAGTCCATGCTCTAGTCTAGGGCGCCTCGGTGGCCGAGTGGCAAAGCGCTCTGTCCGATACCCGAAGGTCCCGGGTTCAATTCCCAGGCCGGGCAAAGTGTGTTTCGGATTTTACGATACATACATAGCCCGGGTTTGTGATCACCAACGCCAACCCGCATTTGGCAAGCGTGGTGATTATGGAAGCCTTTGCCCAGCAGTGGGACAGAATAAAGGCTATTTTACTTACTTACTTTTACTAGTCTAGGGGGAAATGCGTAATCCCTTCATCTTTGGCGATAGATTGGACTTCATAATTTTATATGGTTTTATTTTACACAAACACTACACAATCAAATAAAAGACTTTTTATGAATTGCATCAACATCATCATTTCCGCGAGAAACACTCCCCCATAGATCTCTACGACAGCCGGTTTTGTGCTGCTCGCATCTCGCGGCTACCCGCGACCTTCACCAGTTCGTCGGTCCACCTTTAATTATTAAGAATTAAAAAAAAACCGGACAAGTACGAGTCGGACTCGCCCACCGAGGGTTCCGTACAAATTTATGGGTACATATTTTATAGTTCAGGAATCGAGTCTCGAACTTTTCCCGACTGTTAGGTACTACATACACCAAACTTATTAGGTACTTACCTATACATATGAAAGAGGGAAAAGGTATTTCTTTTTTCTTTCCTCGTCATAAATCGAAAACTATACATCATAAAAATAATTAAAAATCTGTTTAAGCTTGTGCAAATGCAGCCCTTCATACGATACCCCACAAGACACAGTTAACTTACTTCAAAATGTTGACCCCTGTTCCTTGCATGTTTTTTTTGTGATTTAATTAAATATGTATAGTTTTCAGACTTTTCCCTGTATTTGTAGTATAAGACGATATTACTTGCCAAACTTCATATTTCTAGGTCAACGGCAAGTACCCTATGAACTTTGATTCCCTTGAGAGTGTCGAAATACTTATACGGTTTTTGCGACATAAACGGCCGTATAATTTTTAACTTAGAAGTTTGATTTTTTCACAGCTTCAAGGGACCGCTGACCTGAGTATATGGTTTTAATTTTAACTCACACTAGGCACCCTGGCGACATACGAGAAGAGTTACGATTTTGTCATACCAATTCTTGTTTTCCCTTACGTGATCAAATGGCAAAATTTTAACTTACTTCGTTGGTTACCAGAAGGCAGTGCCGGCCCTAGGGCTCTACTTCATATAGGGCACTGCCTGTCGAGTGGAGCGGTCGCTCTACCGGGTGCCTGTGATATATAACGTGTATCCTGTGGATGTGGATACCCAAGGAGCGTACAATTTTGTTTTTTTGTTAACGTTAACGTGATCGAATGTCGAATGAAACTCGCACTAGACACCAAGTAATATTAACACTGACTCACACTTACTTAATGATGATTTTAATTAAGGTTACAAGGGCGGTCGATAAACAGCTCTAAGATTTGTTTGTTAGCTTTTCTACGAATAGTTTTTTGTTTTATAAAATGTTTTGTGCTAGTTTTTTCGAGGATTTTTGCGAGGATGGAGGGCATTTTCCATTATGTTACGCTGTAAAAGAAAGGGAGTAAAGAAATACCATTCCGAGTTTCATTCCGGTTCTTCTCAATAATACAAGGTGTAGGCTGCCCTATGTAGATTAACGTATCGATGGCATAGTGACATTCATAAGAGCTAACATTTGTAGCATAAACTCTATAAGTGAATTTTAATTTTGTATTTTTATAGAACGCCTGCTTGCTTGCGATTCCGATGCGACGACTAACCCGCGGTCCCGGCTTTAAAAAAATAAAGTCGGAGTCTGGGCATAATCTTATATCACGAAACGATGAAGTGTGTCCTCATAGATTCTCTAGGGCGTTCGAGTTCAATAGAAATTGACAGAGCAGCTATCAAGAAACTTCTACAGCATTCCTAAGTGTCCAGTGCGAGTTTTATCTGCCATTCGATCACGTTAACGAAAACGAAAATTTGTATGGCATTGAAGCAGCGCCACCTGGTGGAATACGAGGAGAGTTAAAATTTTGCTCTACAAATTGTCGTTTTCCCTAACGTGATGGAATGGCAAAAATTTAATTTACCTCGTTGGCGACCAGAAGGCAGTGCCAGTCCTAGGGCTCTACTTCATATAGGGCAATGCCTGTCGAGTGGAGCGGTCGCTCTACCGGGCGCCTGTGATATATAACGTGTATCCTGTGGATGAATTATACCCTGCGCACTCAGCACAACAATGCCTTCAGGGGACTGATGGGCCTGCCACGCCCCTCCAGCGCGTCAGGTATGTTAGCGGAAGCTAAGGTTGATAGTTTCTCAGATATCATCAGAAAGCGCATCGGTTCCCTAGTCCACCGTGTGCGTGGCAGTTCCTACAGCCTCCTGCAGACGGTCGCGGCGAGGCTGGACGTGCACAGTGCGATTTTGCTACACAGACCCGCGTCCATATCTCTACAGACACTAGGCTACAGACACTAGGATAATTTACAATATGCATCGAAGAATCCGAAACAGGTGAATAAGTTATATCGTGTTTCTCTTTAATTCTCCCTCTACCCTGATCGAGGACTAGGGCTGGCGTGCCAGCAACAGGGTGCCTAGTGCGAGTTTCATTCGACATTCGATCACCTTAACGTAAACGAGAATTTGTATGGCAAAATCTTAACTCTTCTCGTATGTCGCCAGGAGGCGCAGCTTCAATGCCATACTAATTTTCGTTTTCGTAAACGTGATCGAATTGCGAATGAAACTCGCACTAGGCACACAGGGGGCGCTGCTATTCTATGCAATACAAATTCTCGTTCTCGTAAACGTCATCGAATTGTCGTCTCGTTATCGAATAGTGAATAACACCTCGCAATAGATACACACAATAAGGAGACCCCAGAAGGTAATCTTAATGTTTACCGCGCTCGAGCAACGCACAGAGACCCTCTCACGGACACGAAATCTCGGACCAACGAGCGTAGCTGTTACGTGTTTTTTTTCGCCTCGCCGGTGGGGCCCCACCTGCTAAAATAGCAAAACCCGGCGGCGCCGGCGGTGGTGATTTTTTTTTTATACTTAGTACGGCAAATGACTCCATGCCACCTGATGTTAAGTGGAAATGGAGTCCAGACGCGAAGACAACTGGTGCAGCGTGAAAGCAACGCAGCATCAGTCAATTCCACTCTGCCGGCCCACAAGGTGCTTCTTCACGCCTCGTTTGAAGGACCCCATATCATAGGAAAGAGGGAAAACGTGTGCTGGTAGACTATTTCATCTTTTGGAGGTGCGACAAAGAAACGAGTCACCAAATTCTTGTCCAAAGTCTTTGTGCGCGATGGGATATGTGTGACAGTGAAGCGATGACTCCGGAGAGCAGCACGTGTACTCCTATGGAGAAAGGGAGAAGCTGGAATAAGGTCAAAGAGTTCCTCAGAGCACTCGCCGTGGTATAAGCGATAGTAGACGCTAAGTAACGCTATATCTCTACGCAATTGCAGGGGTTCGACAGTATTAGTGACTTCTGCATTGCCGATAATGCGTACAGCGCGACGCGTTTGAATGAAGCTTACTTTCTGATGTGTCCTTATTTTCTGCTAGATACATACCCTGAAACTCTGTTATCACTGTGAAAACCTTTATAATGGCGATGATCGTTGCGGAGCATCACTCGTTATCAGTAACGTGTGTGTTTAGGTGGTGTGGTGTTGATCTCAAAATTATTGTCACATTTTTGTGTGTGGTTTTGGATTGAAGTCGTCATTGCGAGGAGTTGTTACGAGATAGTGCGGCGGTGATTTATAGTGAGTATTTTTTAAATTAAATTGGTTCTTTGCACATATATTTTTTTATTTATTTAAATATTTGTGACAAGATTACCTAGTGATTTGAAAAAAACTGAGCTTAAATTTATTTACAAACAAACTGTATAATTGCGGCCCAAATATGATGCCGAACTATTCTTAACATTAAAATTTAGGTTTAATTATGAAATTTGCATGCGTCTTTAATGTGCTAAGCATGATAACTGTTTTCACTAATACCTTTGTGTGCCATGTCACGCAAATAAATAAATAATTATTATTATTATTCTATACAACAATTAAAGATATGTTTTTATACTAGTAAATCGTTTTTTTTATGTAATGAATGCTTCCGGGCTACCGTTTTGTACAAAGGCAAAATCGAGACTTGAAGAAAACTTATAGGTTCTTTCACTGCGTAATTTTAAACTTATATAGGAACTTATTTTGAAGTCGGTACGTAGTCAAACGGATAGATGCTAGGGTTGGATGTTTGATAAATCGTTGTTCATTCCCCGTGGCAGACAGATACATGACAGATGACGCACACAATTGAAAAAAACCATTGTATGACATTCATACATACACGACTATGTTTGTGTGCGTGTAGTACAGCTGTACGGGTTTGGAAAGGGTGTATTTTTTGGTAAATTATGATAATGTTTTGTTGATTATCTCAGTAACGAGCCTGCAGTTTTGGACCAAGTTTGGTGAGCATACTCAGTGTGATGTATAGATGCTCCTCTTAAACGTTCGCTTATTGATATTGTTAGACCCTATATACAATTTGTGGGAGTGATTTCGTAGAAATGCGACGGAAGTACCGTAACATCTAGAAATGTGACGGGAGCAGGTCCGTAACAGTGTGTTCCGCTCGCCTACTATATGTGGGAGTGATTTCGTAGAAAAAGTAATAGTAACAGTGTGACATGCATTTGTATGAAGCTTACCTTTAGCGTCTCCTTATTATAATTAGTGGGAGTGATTTCGTAGCAAAAGTAACAATAACAGTATGACAGTGTGACTGAAGCTGTCCTTCAGCAGTCTGCTTATTTTTGAAGTAAGCCAGTGCATGAAATATATAAATATCCCAGTCAGTAGTTCGTTTGCGAGTTTGCTAGCGAACAAAAAAAAATTAAATATTCTACGTTTAAAGTGAATAAAATTGTAAATTCATTTTAAAAGTATGGAGCTAAAGAAGTTTTAGGTCAAATTTATTATTTATTTATTTATTTTTTATTATTATTATTAGTTACACGGGATGGACCCAATTACATAACTAACATACAGAATATAAAAATTATCATTATTATTATTATTACAATACACTTTACAATACCTTTTTTTTATCTTTTTAACGTTTTAATAATGGTTGATAAACTTATGAATGAGGAGAAGGAGGAGCTCGATGGCGCAGTGGTTAACGCGCCCGGTCTGCAAGTGCTGAGGTTAAGCAACTTTCGCAAAGGCCGGACATTGGATGGGTGACCAAAAATGTATCATCTCGAGCTCCTCCGTGTTTCGGAAGGCACGTAAAGCCGCTAATCCCGGCTGCATTCAATGCTATTAGTGGTTGCTAGGGTGGTTATTAACGGCAAGTCGTTAATAACCACCAATCCGCACTGGGCCCGCGTGCTGGTTTATGGGCCGTTCTCCCTATGCATCCATAGGAAAGGCTCGTGCCCCAGCAGTGGGACATAAAATGAGCTGATGATGAAACTTATGAATATGATATATGGTAGTAAGGTTAAGATGTTGCTACGCATTAAATTCTCAATAAAATCGAAGTGAAACTTCCTGGTACAGTCATCATCACTCATCAGTAAAGAAGCTTAAAAAGAGGTCTCAACTGTAGGCTATTAATTTATTACTGAGGGTCTTGCTTAGGTTCAGTAATGATACACGTGGTTAGTGTAGAGAAGAAGAATATTTATTTACATTTTTTTTTTTTTTTTTGTGTTTACCCAGGAAAAAATCTGCTCGCAGATTCCGTAGATCCGGGGATTGCCTTGTCCTTTTTCTAAAAAAGGATTAAGACAGACCCGGTAAAACAACCTGGGGTTCGCCTTTAGCCTTTAAAAGGGCTGCGAAGGCTACCGGAACGCACGCCCCCCGAAGGTCGGGAGGCGCGGTTGATTTATTTACAAAACTTAACTTACTAAAGTACTAAAACATGATATCGCAACTAGCGCTATAACAAACAATATGAAACTTACAAGCTAAAGTAATACAAACATCTTATACCTATATATACAGAGATCGTGTTGTACTGCGCTGTGATTGGCCCGCGTCTTAGTATGGACATTGGTACAACTGCTGTGCTGCCACAAATTTATTACTAGTGTCGCCCAGTGGTCGAAATTCGACCTTAATTTTTTTAAACAATATATGTGTTTAAAAAAATGGTATGTCATATCCATGGCCATGGCATATCTATGTCACGGCATCAAGCTGAGTGGCGACCATTTCGGTAGCACCTAGTCGTGTCTGTTTAGTATGTTTAAGTTTAAATGTTATTGCTCCGAATAAATTTTTCATTCATTCATTCATTAATTCATTCATTCATTTAACGTTAACATTTTCTAAATTGTTTTAATCATCCGCATTTTGTTTTCATCTTCGATGATGTTTTTGTTACAATTATTAACATACATTTTATCTCTCTGCACTCCTTTATATGACTTTAACTATGCCGAATCACACTCCTGCGTGCGCGCAATGTCCTTCAAAAGGGGTAATATAGTTTCTATTTCACGTACCTTATAATTTAAGTTTATAACAAATTAAAACATTTCTTCCTGTATGGAGGACATAATTATGAACTTTAACTCAACCAAATCTCACACGCCTGCGTGCGCGCAATTTGCTTCAAAACGGGTAATACAGTTTCTTCTTCACGTAAACAACGAAATACCTTTATATATTTTTTCACACCGTAGAAACACCGTAAATACTGAACAGAAATAGATTTATAGAAATTGCTCTATCAATTGTTTTATAAATTGCACGAGTTAGTGATGCAAAACAAACATAACTATTTGAAAAGACAGCTGGACTAGAGTCACGATCTATCATAATTATTATTACCTACCTACGTTAACATAACAATTTTTAAACGCTTTCTTTGCACAAGTGTTTGTTAAAAGTATGAAAAACATGATGGCCACTTTATTGTGATGCAAATTATTAAATACCCATTTAAATGTGTGTGTTTCTATTAGGGTTGCCAACTTTTTTTAGACCAAATGTAGTATTTTTGAATTCAGTCATTTCTTCATTCATTCATAAAAATATAGTAGATAGGGAATTAATTAAAAAAATATAGTTCTTATATTATATTTATTTTATTTCTTCTTATATGAATTTTTTGTGTGTTCCGTTTTAGATAAAAGAGACAGATTTTGCGACTTTGCTGATAAAAACCCCAGTTCAATGTGGACGATTGGTGTCAAAATATTTTATTCAGTCCATGCTCAGGCTACAGTAATTAAGGTCTTACGAATGTCACTACGTCCTCAGTTCAAAAGTCGTAGGGAAAAGGAAGAAGAAACGATTTGACAGTGGAACGAACGGCCAATTTATAAGCTTGGTTTTATAACACGTTTACACACATGCAATACACGTTTAAATACGTACCTAAGTGTCTCATTTAAGTATTTAATTAGCTGCTGAAATGACAAAGGACTGTTTCAGTGTCAATATCAATCGACGATGATCACGTCTTCCGAATTTCGTTTTATTCTAGTTGTTGTATTTATATTTTAATTATTTGTCATGTTTATTGTTAGACATAGTTCTGTCTTGTGATTGAAGGTCCTTTAAATGCTTCTTATTATAATAAAAAATGATTCACGTTCCAATAACTTACTTTCTTTAATCAATTCCTGTAATTTACATATTCTACCCTTACGAGAAACCCACCATTTTCCAAATTGCTCCCCATCACTTTTAGATCTCATGATAGTATCCTCTCCGAATCTTGTTGTTAGGCATGGTCAGTTCTCTGCCGACGCCTTCTCTTACCATGACTTGATATATTTGTCATATCGGGTTCGTCCTCCGAAGGATAAGCCGCGAGTTTTGCTTCAGCGTAGCTTTGCTAGGATGGATCTTAAACAGCTACAGGAGGACGCTGCCAGCTTGGACTGGTCAGCTATTTACAATAGCGACTCTGTTGATGAGCAGATAGAAGTTTTTAATAAGCTCTTGATTGACCTGTACGATGTGCACGCTCCTGTCCGACCGGTTAAAATCAAACATTTACCTGCCCCATGGTTGACAGACGACATACGACAACTTATGGCTAAAAAGAATTCTGCGAAGTCTAAGTACAAACTCGATCCATCGAAGCGGAATGAATCTAAATATAATCGCGCTAGAAATCGTTGCAACACAGTGATAAGGGACGCTCAAAGACGTCACATCTATAAATCTGTTCAAAATGCTAAAGTGTGGAAATTTCTCAAATCTCTCGGGGTTGGTAAATCTAAGAACGCTAACATCAATGACAATCTAGATATCAATCTGCTCAATTCTCATTTTACCTCTTCGTCACCTATTGACGTCCACTACAAGACTGCCACCTTGCAGCGTCTTTCTAATTTACCAGCACCTGTTTTATCTCCCTTTGTTTTAGATCAATTTACGGACAGTGATGTTAAGAGAGCTATACTCTCCATAAGCTCTAATGCTGTGGGTACTGATGCAATAAGTCGTAATATGATCCTTCCTATATTAGATATCCTTACTCCCATTGTAGTTTTCATCCTTAACACATCAGTTGCATCCCGAGTGTTTCCGTCTGCTTGGAAGGAGGCTTCTGTTATCCCTCTTCCCAAAAAATCAAATCCTACCTTGTATTCAGAGTACCGTCCCATTTCCATACTACCTTTCCTGTCTAAAGTCATTGAAAAGCTTATCCATCGTCAACTCACTTCTTTCCTGAGCAAAAATAGTCTCCTTAACCCATTTCAATCCGGATTCCGTATGGGTCATAGTACGACTTCAGCATTAGTTAAAATAACCGACGATATTCATCGTGGTATGGAGAAACGCCAGCTTACTATATTGACATTATTAGATTTTAGTAATGCCTTTAACTCAGTAGATTTTGATATTCTCCTCGGTGTTTTACGTTCTCTTGGCATATCTCCTGCCGTGGTTGATTGGTTTCAAAGTTACCTGCTAGGGCGCCGGCAGCGCATACGTATTGAGGAATCTTTCTCGTCGTGGTGCAATATTAATGCTGGTGTCCCTCAGGGTGGCGTATTATCTCCTCTTCTTTTTTCAATCTTTATAAACTCTATTACACAACAGCTTTCGTGTTCCTATCACTTGTATGCGGATGATCTCCAAATTTACACACAAGCACCGTTATTAGACCTCTCTCGTGCTGTTGAGGTTACTAACAGGGATCTCGAGGTTATCTTGGACTGGAGCAAATCGTTTGGTCTCGATGTCAATCCAAGTAAGACCCAGACAATCATCATCGGTAGCTCCTATTTTGTTTCGAGGATCGATTTTGGACTTCTTCCTTCGGTTAACTTCGCCGGCACTAATATACCATACTCAAAGACAGTGAGAAACTTGGGTGTTGTTTTTGACCAGTGTCTCACTTGGCATTCGCAAGTTGATGCTGTTCGGAGAAGAGTCTTTGCTGCGTACAGTTCAATCAATCGTCTTCGTAACTTCTTACCGATTGGCACAAAGATCACTCTGGCGCAGACTCTTCTGCTGTCCATCATTGACTATGCTGATGTTTGCTACGCTGATCTTTCGGAGGAACTTCTTAATAAACTGGAGCGTTTGCAGAATCTCTGTATTCGGTTTATTTATAACTTGAGAAAGTATGACCATGTCTCGGTTTTTCGAGCTCGGCTTAAATGGCTGCCAATTCGCCGGCGTAGAGACTTACACGTCCTTTCCTTTCTGTATACTGTCCTCTTTCTACCCACTTCACCTTCATATCTTCAAAATTGCTTCTCCTTCCGTTCGACTTCCTCAAGCCATACCTTGCGGTCTGCGTTTAATCTAGCTCTTGTGACTCCCCTTCATTCCACTAATTTCGTTTCCTACTCGTTTTCTGTGCATGCTGTCCGGTTATGGAATGCTTTGCCTGAGCGCATCAGAAGTGCTCGCACGTTGGAGTCGTTTAAGGGTCAGGTTCGGAGTCATTTTTTAAATTTACCTTAGCTATGTTTATTTATTTATTATTATTATTTTTTTTTTTTTTTTAAATTTATATTGCATAAACTCTGTTTTATATATTTATTTCCTTTTTATCTGTAATTACTTTATTTGATATTATTATTATTATTATTATTTAGTTTATTTTTACTTGCACCCATTTTTATTTTGTTTATTTTATTATTTTTCGCCCAAGGTTGCCTGGAAGAGATTGCTTGTTAGCAATAAGGCCGCCTATTTTGTACTCTTTATTTATTTTTATTTTTTAAATTGACTGTATTGTTTTTCTTTTGTGTGCAATAAAGTTTATTATTATTATTATTATAAAAAAATTGCTAAGTCCCACTGATGTATGTATAGTATGTATGTGTAGAAGAAGGTAGTAACTGTATTCTGCCGGCCGGCACACAATATACAGACGCCTGCTCATCAACCTATCCAAAACTATCAAATTTCTTCAATACATTTTCAACCATATGATAAAGGCATAAAGTTCAGAGTCTATTGAGGAAATTTGACAGTTTGTGGTAGGTTGATGTGCAGGCGTGTGTACTATAAGGATCTCGACCAATTATTTAGACTGGAGTGCAAGATTCGAGTATTTTCCAGCGTCGACCCGCCCCCCGACCGCCTAACCGATTGCTTTGGCTACGTGTATAGTTTATGACGTCATCTTGTCATTTCGTACCGCCTATGACAGCAATATCGCAAGCTATAGGCTATAGCTTCCGATATATGCTTATACCTATTAGCTAGATGACAAGATGAAGTTATAAAACTATACACGTAGCCAAAGCAATCAGTTAGGGGGTCTGGCCCCTGGGTGCCAAGTGCGCGTTTCATTCGCAATTCGATCACGTTAACGGAAACGAGAATTTGTTAAAATTTTAACTCTTCTCGTATGTCGCCATGATGCGCTGCTTCAATGCCATACAAATTTTCGTTTTCGTAAACGTAATCGAATGAATACGGATAGTAAACAAAACTCACACTAGGCCACCCAGAAGACCCAGAAGACCCAGAAGACACAGAAGACACCCAGAAGATTTCAATATTGTTGCCAGCGCGATCGGAACCATGGTGAAGTCAATTTCTCTTCAAACAATATGGCGTTCCCGCCGAAACAGTTGGCGGTGCCGTTTTCTAAAATGTTTTCCCCATTGGGGCGAAAACCAAGCTATGCATAGAAAATCCAATTTTCCTCACGGGATATTGAACCTACCTTACCTTACCTTCAGATTCCAGATCGAATGTTCTTGCTACTCTTCCACAAGGAGTTATTATTAACCATGTAAAAAATATGAGCCGACGACACCTGTTTTACAATATTGGAAATGTAACAATTTTTTGATCACCAAAAGACAGATTTAAACACTTTTTTACATACCTAGAGTACAGTTGAACAAAATCTTAACGCTAAAGTGCGTTAAAAAGCAGTATTTTCGCTAAAAGCGATGTTGCTGGATTCCATGTCCATGAGAGGTTGCTGTGTCCATGAGGGGTTGTCTGTGTGGGTCTTCTTAATTATGTGCCTTTTGGTATCAGAACCCATGACGAAGATAGAGGGTGTGCGCCATTAACAATGAAAATTGTATAATGTAGTGTCAAATTAAATAATGTAAATTCGTTTAATTGCAAGCCGTTAGCTATCTCGTAAGTGTAATAGGAATGTATTTTTTTATCACATTACAAATTATTCACAACAGTGTCTTATCTAGCGAAAAGCAGTAAAACCTGTCTATAATATATCGATATATCGATAATGTTTACTGAATAAATGATTGTCAGTTTTTAGTAACTGTAGGTATCTTAGTACTTACCTACACAAAATAAGGGCATATTCCCGTGCCTCCAAAAAAAGTATTCCCAGTGCCTCCACAAAAGGAGGGCCACAGAAGGGAAGCTTCAAGGGTGCGCCGTCCGTAAGTGTCTGTCTGTCTGTCTGTCTGTCTGTCTGTATGTCTGTATGTCTGTATGTCTGTATGTCTGTATGTCTGTATGACTGTATGACTGTATGACTGTATGACTGTATGACTGTCTGTCTGTCTGTCTGTATGTCTGACCCCAGCCTAGCTCATAGACTCTTAGTACTAGAAAGCTGTAATTTGGCATGGATATACATATTAATCACGCCGACAAAGTGGTAAAGTAAAATTTTTAATAATATGATGTGAACCGGTTCGTCGTACCATTGTTCTACGAGTACGGTGTCTTGGGCCTAAACTAGTGTGCATGTTTAGTGTATTCTGTAAATGTGTAGTGGCATTTAGAGGATCGGGCGGGGGGCCTTATAATAGTGTGTTTGTAAAACATAACAAGTAAAGCGATTTACAACAATAATTATCAACTTATTTTCATATATTTCTCCTACCGACCGAATTCGTAACCCTCGAGTTTTCCCGGAAACGAAATGCCTGTTTCTGGCAACCATAAAATAAACCCTCTCACGGACACGGCTCTCGGACTATCTCAGACCAGTCCGAGCACAGCTGTTGATACTAGACGTATCTGTCTGTGATTGCGATTTATAACGTTAATTATTTCTATTTTCTACATGTATTATTGTGTGGCCAATTTTGCCGCTATCATACATCAATAAATTAAGATAAAAACAATAAATACCTATATTATGTCAATAACAAAAGGAGAAATTGTACAGCAATGAAGCAACTTACCTTGTTTGTCACTCGTAGCAACGTCGTTAGCAGCGCCGACTCTAGTCCTAACTAGATAAGGGTAGGCGAGAATTAAATTAACTGCCTCTGTGGTCTAGTGGTAAAGACCACCGGTTTAGACCCAGAGTTCCCGGGCTCGATTCCCAGCGGGGGTACATGTTTGTGTACTCGGTTTGGTTGGTAGTAGGGCTAGTTTGTCCGCCTGGCTAGCTACCACTAGCTGGCTAGCTACCATCTTATATCTATCTATATGTCGCCACAACATCAATGTTTGTAGCTTTGCTGTTTCGGCAGCTAGAAATAAGATAGCCAGTGCCTCAGTAGTTGAGGATTTCGGTTGAAGTGCGTATCCACCTTCGGCCTTATTATCACTTAACATCAGGTGAGATGAACGCCAAATGCTTAATCGTAAAGTTAAAAAAAACACGTTATCAGTTATTCATCTCAAGAGGCGCCTACAAAATTTAACTGTTTTGCTTAAAATTGGTTTCGCATTTCGCCCCTGGCCACCGAGCGCCACCACGCCATCCAGCACCACTCCACTCGCTCTACCCTAGGGCCGGCACTGCTCGTTTGTGACCTAGAGTATTATCAACTCACACATAGACCCGGAGATGGATGTCGGGACAGTCCGACCGCAGCTGTTACGAGATTCAATGTCCGTGAGAGATTGTCTATGTGTGCGTTTGTATGGAGCCTACCTCCAGTCTCTCTATTTTGTGTCAGTGCCAAAAGACGCTGCTTCAATGCTATACAAATTTTCGATTTCGTTAACGTGATCAAATCCTACTTCCTACTTAATATTATAAACGCGAAAGTTTGTAAGTATGGATGGATGTTTGTTACTCTTTCACGTAAAAACTATTGAATGGATTTTAATAAAATTTTCCTCATATACAGCCCATGACCCAGTCCAGCATATAGGATACTTTTTTTTTATTATTGTAGTCTTCGCGTACGTAGTCGCGGGCAACCACTAGTGGTAAATAATATTCACACACAGCACTCTAAGGACGGCCGTGCACGTGCAGTTTCAAGAAGTCAGGATCGACTGCTTCAAGCTGTGACTGCATAGTGAACTACAGTCTTCTATTTACAAACATACATGGAACCGCTCTAGCAGTTCCGTAGCTTCAAGCTGCACAAGACTGTGCCGCCTAAGCTTTGGGCTCTATGGGAGAGAATGTATGTACCAATGAATGGATTAGTGTACCATCACACATTTTCCTCATCCCACCTTCTCCCTTCCTCCATAGGAGTAGGTACACGTGCAGGATTCCGAAATCACCGCTTCACTGTCAAATATTTCATCACACACAAACAAATTAGGTGGCTCGTTTCTTTGTCGCACTTGCAAAAGATAGAATAGTCTAACAGCGCACGTTTTCCCTCCTTCCTATGACATAAAGTCCCCCTGTGACCTCAGACCCTACAAAGGGTTCGAAACGTCAGGATAAACATTAATTAAAACTAATGTGTAAAATAAACGCGAGTAGATCCGTAAAAGTTGTTTCATTTCAATGTGTAGTGTTCGCGTAAACTTAAGAAAACAATACATGAAGTCTTTCAAACGAGGCGTGATGAGGCACATTGGGGGCCGGCAGGGTGAGGGTGGGTGAAGGAGTTCTGGACTTCATTTCCACTTAACATCAGGTGTAGTCATATGCCGTGCCAACTATAAAAATAAAAGCCTAACCACCATATTATGTTGATTTAAACATTAAGATATGCAATAGAGTATGAAGTTGTTTTTATTTATGTTTTCAGATATAAATATTTATAAAATTTTATAAAATACAGTGAAAAATTAAACACCCACCCGACCTAGCCAGGAATCGAACCTGGGTCTTCCGCTATCCGGATGGCTGCACTGACCGCTATGCTACCGGTAAGGCTGACGTAAGCGCTGAATTTTGTCACTGCTTTTTAATTTTTGTGTGCTTATTAGCGGCACTGTGCGCCATCTATCCAACGGTCATTGCAACCAATGGCCATGCAGATTCACCTTTGCAGATGAAATACCACAAATTTGATAACACAACGCTATATATAAAATTGTTTACTTTTTATTTCACTGTATCTTATCTTAATAAAATTTTATAAATATTTAATTTAGCTTCAGTGCAGCAATTAGTACTTGAAAATAAAAAGTAAAAACAGTTTTCAGATATGTTTGCAACATGTCTCGCGACGCTCCTCTTGACAGCGGGAAATGCCTTCGCTCAAGACTACAACTGTGATTTTGTACAAAATGTAAGTTTAACATAGTTAATAGACAAACATAAAGACATATGACTGTCCCACTGCTGGGCAATGGCCTACATCATTGAAATCAAGTCATCACCTCAATAGATACTTAGGTAATGGCTTAATCACCACGCTTGCCAAATGCGGGTTGGTGATCACAAACCCGGGCTTGTATCTAATATATAAAATTCTCGTGTCACGGTGTACGTTATTGAACTCCTCTGAAACGGCTCGACCGATTTTCGTGAATCTTAGCGTGCATATCGGCTAGGGTGGAGAATCGGACAACATCTATTTTTCATCCCCCTAAATGTTAAGGGTGGTCCACCCCAAAAATTTTTTTTGATTTTTGAAATTTTTCCAATACAAAATGATTTGTTTGTAGTGTTGTCATGGAAACTGTCAAAACGGTACGAAGTCCGCCGGTCAGCTAGTATTATTATAAAAAACACCGAAACACCTTTTGCTCAACCTGGGAATTGAACCGGGACCTTCAGGAATCAGGCCGAGCGCATTGCCACTCGGTCAGTGAAGCGTTTAATATGTTAATAGACAAACAGTCGTAATCAAAATATGTAGAGTTTTCCTGCTAAATTACTCGGTGCAGCAAACACCTCTCTCCCTCCCGCACATACGTACCTACCACAAACTGTCAAATTTCCTCAATAGACTTTGAACTTTATGCCATAAGCATATGGTTGATGTGCAGGCGTCTGTACAATGATTCTATTTTCTTATTCTTCTTCTTGAGGCAAAAAGGAAATTTTCCTTTTAGTATCCTGTCTTGTTTACCAAATGCAGCCCACCCCTGCCCGACTCGACGGTCTATCTCTTTTTGATGAGTAGCTTCCTGAAGTGAAAGAGCCTGTCCAAGATATATATCAAAATATATATATATTCACAAGGCAAGGATGTACTCAGTAGCTGTACATCCTTGTGAACGGTAATCGGTATTTTCTTATTGTCTCTCGGTAATCGTGGTAATCGCATATGTAAATGTTTTTTTTTTTTAATTTGAATTTGAATTCAGAACAACGGACTTTATTGTTTTCTTGTTTTTGATTTTCGTGTGAAATATAGAGCTGTAAAACTATAAATCGTAAATCAATTACGTAGGACACAATAACAATACGGGTGTAGTATTTCCTCTCATTTTCTCTTTCTCTTTCCAAGTTTCATTGGGCAATGGTCAGGGCAAAAAAGCCTATTTGTCATGAAGGGTTTGGGGCCTTTCTCTAAATTCTACGCTCGAACGGAAGTTTGTGTGGTCTATAAGAAAATAAAGTATGAGCCGGATAATCATTCTTCCAGGTGAGCCCTGGATCACAGTACCCGATACGGAGCCCAGGGTACCCCGACAACTACAGAGCAGGAATCCAATGTCGCTGGATCTTGGACTGCCCCACCGGATACAACTGCCAGTTGGATTGCGGGGACATTAGCTTGCCACAGGTGAGTTTAAGTTGTATTAAGTAGTTGTTAATTGTTGTAATACTATAATCATTGTATCAATTTATCAGTTTCTGGACGAAAGAAGAGAGAAAAGTGTACCTAGTTTCAGAGAAACGCTGTTTAACCGCTTTTGGAGCTAGAAGGCGCAGTGGTAAGATTAAGCTTATTCTGCGATTGCTTAGATTGAGCAACTTTCGCAAAGGCCGGTCATTGCATGGGTGACCAAAAATTTATCATCTCGAGCTCCTCCGTGCTTCAGAAGGCACGTAACGCCGTTGGTCCCGGCTGCATTAGCAGTCGTTAACAACCACCAATACGCACTGAGTCCGCGTGGTGGTTTATGGCCCGTTCTCCCTATCCATTTTTAGAGAAGGCTGGGGCACGCCAGCAGTGGAAACATAAAATTATCTGGTGATGTGGTCTATTAGTAGACCACCTCTGCCACCAGTCTTTTAGACTCAGAGGTTGAGGCTCGATTTCCAGCGGGTATACACATTGTACGTTTGCCTGATGCTCTTGGTATCGCGCTGGACCATGGGCGGCGAAGATCGCTGTCGGTTGTATGCTCGTTGACCGGCTTAGCAACACATTACCGCGTACCGGAAAGCGCAGTGTGAGTAGGCCACCATCAAAATGAACCGACGATCTGATGAAGGTCGCGGGCAACCACTGGATGCCAGCAACATAAAACAGGTCGTTATGGAGATCCTTTGTCCAGCTGTGGACTTCTTTTGGCTGAGATGATGTTGATGATGAAGGAGCCAAAGGGTCCCTGAATCTTATAACCTTAATCTTTAATAACCCGCTTGTCGTAAGAATCAACACTTTATCGGTATTAAAATATGGTTGAGTTCCGGCAGTCACCTTCATGCAGCCAGGACCGTTTGCTGGTGTCCAAGACCGGGGATACGCAGCTGAACGGCGCCGACTACTACTGCGGGAAGGGCACGTTGACTACTGTGTCTACCGGTACCAGACTCAGTGTGGGTAAGTGATCTTGAGATAAGCCGGCAATTATTTACATTTAATTTTTCGTAGTTGTTGTTAGTTGTAGTTGTCGACATCGAATAGGGCTCCTTTGGCTTACAGAGTAAGCGTAGATAGTGTTGATTGATTTCGGCGAGTTAGATTGAGCCTTGATAGCATAGTTGGTAGTGCACCTGACCCGGCATATCATGGGGTGAGGGTTTGAATCCCGCTTGTAGAGTTTTACATTTTGTAATATGGTAATGAAACCAATCTTCGACAGGAACCAGTGACCGACATTTGTTTCTTTAAATCGCTATATTATATATGTATAAAGGAGTCACTGATTTTAGTCTTTAGCAACAATAGAGTACAGACCTAGCTATAATCCCGTAATATTTCAATAAGATAAGATAACAAGATAAGGTAAGATAATCTCAATGATAATCTCTGTATTTTTTTAACAACGAAAACTGTGTCAAACACTGTGCTTAAAGTGTCGAAGTGCCTAGTGTAAGTATTGTTTACTATCCGTATTCATTCAACGAAAATTTGTACGGCATTGAAGCAGCGCCTCCTGGCGACATACGAGCAGAGTTAAAATTTTGCTAAACAAATTCTCGTTTTCCTTTAACGTGATCGAATGTGAAAAATAACTCATACTATGCCCTCTACCCTAGTTCAAAACCTAATTCGCTGTATGAGGTTACAGGTATGTGAGTGTACCGAACTTGGCGGGATGTGCTTTCATCACCAGCAAATTTTTTATGTTCCCACAGCTGGGGCATGAGCCTTGCCAATGGATGGATAGGGAGAACAGGCTATAAACCACCAAGCGGGCCCAGTGCAGATTGATGGTTGTTAACGACTGCTAATGCAGCCGGGTCCAACGGCTTTACGTGCTTTCCGAAGCATGTAGGGTTTATAAGAAGTATTTTTTGCTCTTTTTGAACTAAAAAATAAGTTTTATTATTTTTTAAATTTATACCCAACTTATACCAACTCAATTTAACTTAACCCAATTTATACCCTAACTTGTACTGTAAGTCAAGAAAATGCTTGTAACTGAGGATGTTCGATCACCACGGCTTGAGGAACCTATAGTTTCTCGCCGCTCACGAAAGTCCGTTACGCTGTGATATCTCTTCTGTGGCAATGTCTTCAGCGCTAAGCAGCCCTTTCCAAAAAAATAGAGAAGTAGGTATTCTCTATAAGCGCCAGCTCTGCCTCAGAGTAGACAAAATCAGCAATCTCTTTAAAAAAAAGAAGAAGTATGCTATATAGAGTAGGGTAGAGCTTTTTTGTCCGCCTGGCTAGCAACCACCATCTTATCTCAATATGTCGCCATAACATCAATGTTTGTAGCATTGTTGTGTTCCGGCAGCTAGAGATAAGATAGCCAGTGCCTTAATTGAGATTCCGGGTGAAGTGCGCTTCCATCATTGTCCTTATCATCACTTAACATCAGGTGAGATCAAGGCACTGTGCTTACCCGTTAAATATTTAAAAAAAGACTTTATCTATTTGTCCATCTATTTGTTTTATTGTATTTCAGGTCTGATAACTGCAACTAATAGTCCTCGAGGTCGTTTCTCGTGCTACGCGACCGCAAAGCCGGCTACCGTTCCTGGGACGTGCAGCTGCGGGTACAAGAAGCAGGTGAGGGTTTCCCCAAGACCTCCTCTCACCTCGTCGAGTTTTTTAACTTTACAATGGGGTTATCTGGTCAAAATGGTGTACTTTGTGATATGAACTCACCATCAATCATTCATTAATCGCTTCTGTGGTGTAGTGGTTAAGACCACCGGTTTAGACCCAGAGGTCCATGGTTTGGTTGGTGGTAGGGCTTACTTGTCCGCCTGGTTAGCTACACTATCTAGACCGATCCGATCCGAACCCTTCGGTGAATCTAGTAGGGCACGGGGACGCGCACTAGTGCGCGATGCCGTTCCCTCTAGATAACCTCCGAAGGTGATTCGTTTCACACGGCTTGAGGGACCCTTTACGTTCCTCGCCGCCCCCAAAAAAGCACGGTGAAGCTGAAAATGCCGTAGAGGCAATCAGCAATCTCTCTCAAAAAAAAAAAAACATTATCTAGCTAAATATGTCACCATAAGATCAATGTTTGTAGCATTATTGTGTTCCGGCAGCAATAGATAAGATAGCCAGGCCACAGTAGTTGAGGATTCCGTTTGAAGTGCGCTTCCATTTCGGCCTTATCATCACTTCATCAGGTAAGATGAAGGCCAAGTGCTTACCCGTAAGATATAAAAAAATATGATTCATATGAGAGAGAGAGAGAGAAGCGATGGTTTATTGCAACCATCTTCTTCAGTCTGTAACTGAAACAACCTAACAAACAGGTTATTGCAAGTTTCCTTCGTCAGTCGCTGTTAGGGTTGCCACCCGTACTCTAAAATAGAGTATTGTCCTCTTTTTCATGTAGGCATACTTTGTAGTCTACGACACCAATAAAGTACGCTAAAACACTCTATTTACGTAAAACTGATTGTTACTGGCTCGTTACTGGTTATGATACTTACTACTAAATAAACTGGTACACCACAGCCACTGAATATTTGTTAAATGTCGCAAAGAGCAACAAAAAATACATTTTAAGGACAAATAAGTAAATACTCTTTTGTATGCTATGTACTTTATTTTGGTTTTAACAAAATGAAAAAATACTTTATTCGTCCTAAAAAAAAGGTGGCAGCCCTAGTCGCTGTATCGAAATTTTGAACAGCTATTTGATCCGACGACGTCATGGACGTTTTTGTGTTTGATGCTGCATCTACATACATACATACAAACCATCATATCCTTCTGTTAAAAAGGGATAGACAGAGCATAAAAATCACCAATTTTGAGATATAAAATAAAAAAAATAAACTTTCCTACACTCACACCAATTATCTAGCCCAAGAGAAGCTTCGTTATGAAACTCGTTAAATGGTTATTAGACAAAGTATAAACATACTTAAAATACTTAAATACATACTTCTTATACATAGAAAACACCCAGACCCGAGACAACTTAGAAAAACAATAATTTCTAAATTGACCCGAACGGGGATCGAACCCGGGACCTCAGAGATGGCGACACCATGAAAACCGGTGTACAAACCACTCGACCAAGGAGGTCGTCAAAAGTTTATTTCCCATTAGTCATCCTACGCCATATTTAGCTTAGACAAAGTAGGGTTTTTTGGAGGTGTAATAAGCTAACATCAGTAATGGTTGCTAGCCGATCGCCCGATGTGCGAGCATCTTGGAACCCTTGACCCTTAGTCGGTTCTTACGACATGCACGGGGAGTTAGGCAGCTGATACATTCTTTCAACGTCCCAGACCAGCATGGGACAATCTAACTTCCGAAAAGCGGCTAAACCCTCGATCGCGATCGTCGACGCAATAAGTAGCGTACCTTGTTCCTTGATTGGATACCACCTCTTTCCGGTGTAGTTGTCAAAATATTCACAAATAATTCATAAATTCACGATGACATAGTGACATTCATAAGAGCTATTTGTAGCCTAAACCATGCTAAACTGAATAAATGATTTAGAATTTAGAATTTAGAATTTTTGACAGTCAACTTTGTTTTTTAAATCTAGAACCGCATCGTCGGCGGTGTAGAGACCGGCATCAACGAATACCCCATGATGGCGGCCCTGGTCGACGCTAGGATCTACGAGGTGAAGTGCGGCGGTACCATCATCAGCAAGCGCCACGTGCTGACTGCCGCGCACTGCATCGACAACGGGCTCGACATCAACACCCTGGCTGTGGTCGTCGGCGAGCACGACGTCACAATCCGTATGTATATTTTCCTACCATCCATCTTCAGTTCCATTAATGTCCCTTTTTAGGGTTCCGTACATCAAAAGGAAAAAACGGAACCCTTAAAGGATCACTTTGTTGTCCGTCTGTCTGTCTGTCTGTCTGTCTGTCTGTCTGTCTGTCAAGACCCTTTATCTCGGGAACGCGCGGAGGTATCGAGTTGAAATTAAAACCATATACTCAGGTCTGCGGTCACTTGAAGCTGTAAAAAAAATCAAACTTCTAAGTTACGACCGTTTATGTCGCAAAAAACGTATATTTCGACACTCTCAAGGGAATCAAAATTCATAGGATACTTGTTGTCGATTTAGAACTATGAAGTTTGGCAAGTAATATCGTCTTACAGGGAAAAGCCTGAAAACTATACATATTTTATAAAATCACAAAAAAAAACATGCAAGGAAGGGGGTCAAATTTTGAAGTAAGTTAACTGTGTCTTGTGGGGTATTGTATGAAAGGGCTGCGTTTGCACAAGCTTAAACAGATTTTAAATTATTATTAAGATGAGGTGATTGTAATTGTAAGCGCTTAGAACTGAGCGAGCTGAGTTTGTACTTTATTGCGTCGAAAAGGTCGCTATTTATTAAAATGATTTTGCGGAGTGATCCTTCTTGTCCTTTTCTAAAAAGGACGAAGACCGACCCAGTAAACAACCCCTGGGGTTTGCCTTTAGCCTTTATAAGGACTGTGAAGACTATCGGAAACGCACGCCTTCGGGAGGCGTGCCGGGCCGGGGTGCGCGGTTGGCGTTACTCAGAGTGAGTCGCCTAGACCGTCCCTAGTGGGGCGCGCTAACTGATCGCGCTAACTGAGTGGCCTCTCAAACATTAGCGACGGCGGTTAGTGGGCGTTAGACATACTATTCAGTTCAGCGGGATTTGCGACGGCGCCGGCGGCATCGGTCACAGCTGCCAAACGCGAGGGCAGCGGACAGTGAGCGCGGGTGCCGGTGTGCGGTAAAAACACGGAAGGAGTTTCTTTCCTTCCGGAAGACGGAAAAAACGAGGCAGGGCGCGCTTAACGGACGGCCAGCGACGGATCGACGACGTAGACGCACCACTCCAAAGTGGGCGAGCCGGGCTCCCCAAACCCAGCCGGCGGCGTATGGGCGGAGGACGTGTGCGACCAAAGCGCGGCGGGCGCTTAAACGGAGAAAGGCACGCACGACAGGGCGCGCGAGCGCGGGCGCGGACGCGGCTCAACGGAGCGCGCGCCGAAAGGAAAACGAAAAGCTAGCGCAAAACGCGAATATAATCGAACTAAGAGAGGGAGGGTCTCCCCCCTGGAGGGAGAAGACAGCCACATGACGACGACTTGACGCGACGGACGATCGGACGCACCTGTGTTATTTAGTATCCTGTGGCACTGCGCCATCGAGCGCCTGCACATCAGGCTACCACAAACTCTTAAAATCGTCAATTTTCCTAGTAGACTTTGAAATTTATTTTTACGACATATGGTTGAACATTGGTTAAAAAAAAAGATAGTTTTGGACAGCCTGATATGCAACATTTCCGTTATGCATTTCGTGTTTGATTGCACAAAATCTGGTTAGTTGCGAATCTGGTAAGTTGCGAATCTGGTGAGTCGAGAATCTGTTAAACTGCTCCTGAGCGCAGGCGAGGCGTCTGTCTGTACCTATCACCTACCCCTACCATATAGATAGTCAATCGGATTAATTTGCCAATCTCAATAAAATAATTATTGTCGCAGAAGTTTTTCTGTGTCATTTTTTTTTTTAATATTTTACGGGTAAGCACAGTGCCTTGATCTCACCTGATGTTAAGTGATGATAAGGCCAATGATGGAAGCGCACTTCACCCGGGATCCTCAACTAGTGAGGCACTGGCTATCTTATCTGTAACACAACAATGCTACAAACATTGATGTTATGGCGACATATTTAGATAAGATGGATTAAGGATTATTTAGATTTGATTTAGGTGTTACCATTTTTCTTTTTAATCCCCCCAATAGTTTATTTTAATTTTAGATAATACTAGTCCACCTGCACATGCACCTATCGTATCCAAAACTGTCAAATTTCTTCAATAAATGTTCAACCATATTCATAGGACATAAACTTCAAAGTCTATTGAGGAAATGTGACAGTTTGCAGGCGTGTGTATTTTAATATTTCCATTGCGGGAGGGGTTTACTTAACATTATGTTACTAAGTTTGTAACAATTAGCTTTATGTGTTAGCAAATGTTGGTAAGCCAATAAAAAGCATGCGGAGCGCTTAAATAGCATTAAATCAGTTGATGTATTCGTATTGGTAATTATTGCTTTTTGGTGAGATAATAATAAAATATTTTGTTTGCTTCCAGTGGATTCCCCGGCCACACAAGGATTCAGAGTTTCAAATATCACCATTCATCCGCAATTCGTAAAGTAAGTTTCAATGAACATTTTTTTTGATGATGAAATCTGTGTCGAACACTGTGCGACTACGATGTAGACCACAGATATTTTCATATAAATTTATTTATTTAAATTCAATTTCAAATTCTTCTATTGCTCCATGTTGTATACATAGGTTTAAAGATCTTTATTCTCATACGAAATTACATTTCACTAATAATGAGATTTATACAATGCATAAATTACAGTATACAAATTGTATAATAATAATACTTTGTGGTACTCGTTGCGATATGCAGTTTAAGTTTATTTTTAAACATGTATATAGTCTCACAAGTTTTCACTTCATCTGGTAACCTATTAAACAACTGTGCTCCCTCAAACAGAATTATCTTTTTCCCATATTTAGTCCTAGGTGTAATTAATTTGAGTTTGTTTTGGTGTCGAAGATTATGCGCATATATTTTTTATATCTAATTGTATATTTGATTTGATACTCTTTGTAATTATTTTTTTTATTAGAATGCATGTTGTATCACCAGTAACATTGGTCTTTAAAGGTTAATATTTTCTCACTTTGTTATTGTGTACCCATTGCGTTGATGTAATTAAGTGTAACTGTTGTTTTCTCTTTTGCTTATCACACATTATCATCATCAGCTCATTTTTTGTCCCCACTGCTGGGGCACGAGCTTTCCTATGGCTGGATAGGTAGAACGGGCCATAAACTACCAAGCGGACCGAGTGCGGATTGGTGATTGTTAACGACTGCTAATGTAGTCGGAACCAACGACTTTACGTGCCTCCCGAAGCACGGAGGAGCTTCCGATGAATCCGATGACCTTTGCGAAAGTTCAGACCTCAGCAACCGCAGACCGGGTTCGTTATCGAGCTCCTCTCTTTTTCATCTCCTATTTTCTTTGTGTAAGCAATAATGAATTTAAATATCTATCCAATAAGCCAATAGGTACCCATAATTTGTAGAGATGACTTGATTTCAATGATGGAGGCCTCTGCCCAGCATTGGGACAGTTAAAGGCTATTTACTTACTTACTTCTATATGTATCTAACTTATTTACCTCAATTATTATATAAACTAATTGAATCTAACTCTTTGACCTGTTGCACGTCTTAGCGTTGCTGTAAGTGTAGCAGGTATTTGACGTTTAAATAAATAAATAAAAAAATAATAATTTCGCTATTTTTGTCCAGGTCCAGCGGCAATTATGACTACGACATCGCTATCCTGACGCTGGCCAGTGACATCGTGTTCAGCGACCGGGTGGGGCCCGCGTGTCTGCCCTTCAAGTTCGAGAACACGGATCCTACAGGCTGGAAGCTTACTGTCCTCGGTACTCAAGAAGTTTTGTTGAACCCGATCCGATCCGAACCCCTCGGAGAATTTAGTAGGGCACGGGGAGACGCACTAGTGCGTGATGCTGTTCCTTCTAGAAACCTTCCGAAGGTGCTTCGTTTCACACGACTTGGGGCTTGAGGCCCAGCGAAGCTGAAAATCCCAGTTAGAACCACGATAGCTCAATTGGAAGAGCACCCGACCCGGTATGTCAGAAGGGTGCAGGTTCAATTAAATCCTGCTCGTGGAAATTTTTTCAACATTTGTGTTTTTGTAATTTGTTCCGCGACAAAATTTGCGTTAAAATTATATAAACAAAAACAATAACATTTTATAAATAGCTTGTCTACTTCTTAACTGATCTTTAGTATTTGTAAAAATATTATGATCGGGTGTTAATGACGGTAGTTGTTGACATTGAATGGGTGCCTTTGGCTTTCAAAGTAAAAAGTAAATAGTGTTGAATAATTTCGGCGGGCTGGTTAGAACCACGATAGCTCAATTGGAAGAGCACCTGACCCGGTATGTCAGAAGGGTGCAGGTTCAAATCCTGCTCGTGGAAATTTTTTCAACATTTGTGTTTTTGTAATTTGTTCTGCGACAAAATTTGCGTTAAAATTATATAAACAAAAACAATAACATTTTAATAAACAATAACCCCTGGTCTTCCGAAGATGCCCAGAGCATAAGAATAAACGTGTTATTGTTTATTCTTATGCCCAGAGTAAAAAGCACTGCTTCTCACGATTGGTTCGCATGGTTTGGGTATGGCCGATGTTAGTCCGTTGCGAGATATACAGTATGCTCTAAACTTTACGCAAACTCTACGCATTGAAATGAAACACTTTTAAAAGTCTACTAGCCTTAGAGTTTTTAAATTTTGTTGCAAACATTACTGAAGCACTAAACCACGTGAATACTTTCAGGTTGGGGCACCACAAGCCCTGGCGGCGTAAAGCCCAACGTCCTAATGAAGGTGGACGTGGACGTGATCAGCCAGTCCAGGTGCCAGTCCATTGTCCCCACCGTCACGCCGAGGCAGATCTGTACCCTCACTCCAGGGAAGGACGCCTGTCAGGTGCATCGCTGCCACTATTTATTCATTTATGTAGAAGCCCAACGCGTTGACGAAGTTGGATGGATGTGATCAACCAGGCCTAAGAGTCACGGTCTCCCTGGTCTTCCTGGTGACGCAATGCAGATCTACACCCTCACTCCAGGGGAGGACGCCTGTCAGGTACGATGCTGTATCTATTTGCCAGAGGTCCAGAGGTCCAGAGGTCCAGTGGTAGATGTTTGTACTCACTCGGTTTGGTTGGTGGAAGGACTTGTTTGTTTTTTTTTTGCGTCAATTTAATTTCGTGATCTCGAAATTAAAGAGACATGAAATACGCTATGAAATATAATAAGTTTCGCATTATTTACAATAATTTCGATGTCAAAAATATGTAACCAGTCACTATGAATGTTTTTTATGTTGCAATAAAAGTATTATCTATCTATCTATCTATGAATAAAAAAAGAAGCACTCATAATTATTGATATTATAGCGTGAGAATAAGTGCCACCGGTTCTAAAATAACTCCTACAATTATAATTTTTATAACAAGATGATTCTGGCTACTCAAGAATATTTTTATTATTTTTTTTTTTGAGAGAGATTGCTGATTGCCTCAGACGGCATTATCAGCTTCACCGGGCTTGTTTGGGGGCGGCGAGGAACGTAAAGGTTCTCTCAAGCCGTGTGAAACGAATCACATTCGGAGATTTTCTAGAGGGAACGGCATCTCGCACTAGTGCGCATCCCCGTGCCCTACTAGATTCTCCCAGGGGTTTGTATCGGATCGAGGAGCGGAACAACCCGAGGGCGCCTATAAAGGCTCGGACCTCGGCTCAGGTTGACCGGGCCATGGTAATATTTTTATACCAATGTGATCTAACTGACAATTCTCGTCGTCAGGATGACTCCGGCGGCCCCCTGCTGTACAATGACTTCATTACCGGCGCGCTGTTCATCATGGGCACCGTCAGCTTCGGCCAGTTCTGCGCGCAGGCCAACCAGCCGGGGGTCAACACGCGCGTCCCGGCGCTGCTCAAGTGGATCACTGACTCCACGCCCGAAATAAAATATTGCCGCAAATGAGTAACGACACGATTGCGTTTTATTTTTGAATTGTCTATGATGGATGATTGACACCTCTTCCTTTTGGCATGTGTTTATTCTAAAGCTGTAGGTGTACCATGAAGCTGTTGATATAAGGTACCTAGGTAAGTTGGTTTAATGCTCTAAGGTACAGACGCAAGCACAACAGACTAACACTTACTGTCAGATCTCCTCAATAGACTTTGAACTTTATGTATTATGGTCTTGTGGCATATGGTTGAACAAGTATTGAAGAAATTTGATAATTTTGCATAGTCTCATATGCAGGCAAATGTAGCTTACTGAGAAGATCGGCTATGCTATCCATCTCGGGCGCACCGGCGACGGCGCCGAGCCGACTAGGAGTCAAAATCGGGTCAAAATAGGGATCAATAATCTTTATGATCACTCTAAAAAGGTGACTTCATGAATCGACATACTTTGAGGATAACTACCTTTACGGGCGTTAGATTAAAAACACGTAGGTACACCTACACGTATGTAATGGAAACTCTTTCCCTTTTCCTTTCAGTAATAAAGAAGTAGTTATCCTCGAAGTATGTAGATTATTCTAAGGATAGGGAATTCAAGTTTGATTATATAAAATGTACATAAAGGGTACACAATATGGAAGTGAGATACCTATACTCCGGCGCTCTTACTATTTTTATTGAAATACATTGATCTGTGAAATTACTATTTATATGGTAAAAGATAGCCACGATAGCCTAATCGGTAGTGCATCTAATCAGGATCTGAGTTTGCGGGTTTAAATCACGCACGTAGCCCATTTTAAAATACTACAAATAGAATGATAATTTGTTACCTTTGTAATAAAATAATGAATCATTATACCTTTATAATATGAATTAGGTATTATTCTTTGACTTCTTGACCGGCGCGCTGTTCAGCATGGCCATCGTCAGCTACAAAATGAGTTACGACACGATCGTGTTTTATTTTCAACTATGTTTGATAAAAAATGTATTGTACCTTTTACTGTACAGTACCTAACTAAAGTTTTCTAAGAAGATCGACTAACGTACTACGACGAGTAATAGCCATCTTCAGGCGCACACACCAAAACTAGGAGTCGTAACGGTCATAGCCATGACTGAAATATTCATCATCATTCTCAAAATGTTACTACGTGAATAATTGACATTCTTTGAGGGTAACTACTTTTTATTACGAAAAGGGAAAGAGTTGAAAATTTTGAAAAAAAATAATATACTTACCTATACGTTATTTATATCGTATCTATTGAAAGTATTGAAACTTTACCGATACCACTAAGCTATTGCCGCAAATAATTTACGACAATATAGTGTGATTGGGTTGTTCTCAAAAAAGTGGCGCCGTAACCTGTTAAGTTGTTGTCTGGAGGTTTGAAAAATTTATAATTATATGTATAATTAATTTCTGGTATACTAATTATAGAGACTTTTTATATAAGGCCGAGTTAAATTAAAGAATTTTAAGAGGTATATGTGGAACAAATAAATTCAAACATGAATTTGGGTAATTTGAAGTTAAATAAAAAAATATTTTCTTTGATACCAAACTATAAAATTTTAATTCTTCACATATTCTACTCGACCATATACGTCATCAATAATAGTAATAACTCATATTATAGCGGATCTAATAGTATTTGAACTTTGTCCTGAGTAATTTTCTCCGTAACCTGTGTTTGCACACTACTGCACAATATTCAGATACTATTGACATTCTTAAATTATCCCGCCTAAATTATCGGTCAACAGTACTATTGCGCTAACAACCGGCGAGTTTTTTTTTTCTTTTAGTTGATGGCTTTGCGCGACCAGCACATTTAGCCAGTGTCAAAGTAATTTTTCTTACAAGTAATACATAAATATACAATATTTCCTTCCAGTCAGTATGATGATGAATGATGATGTATGATAATAAAAATGAGAAATGAGTTCACCCCCAACCCCTCGAGTATCTCAGTAAAGATGTGGGGCTTTACTAATTCCTCGGCGGACTTCTTGAGAGAATTTGAAAAGTAAAGTTGCACTGTTTTGTTTCATTTGCCAACACTCATGCACACTTACGAACATTTAACGGTTAATAATCCACCATTATTTCACATTAATATTCGACATAACACAAATTTTAGAAAATAAAACAAAACCGCAGACATAACTCTTCACTTTCCCGCCAAGAAGTCCGACCGACGCGGTTTGTACGTGTGTAAGTTTCAACAGCGTTCCAAAAATATTGTCGAAAAGAGCCATTGTAACAGGTATGTTGTCACTTTTTTGAGATCCCATTTTATTTATCATGCATGATAATTCCTTCTTCCTTTTCGTCATCAACAGTTCGTTTAATGTCCCCCACTGCTGGGGCACGATCCTTCTCTATGGATTGAAAATAATGTTTTCAAACAAAAAGCAACCATAGACCATAAATAAAAGCTTACACAGTTTTTCATTTAGTATGAACTTCTGAATTTTTTTCATAGATGGCGCCACTTAACAAGACAGGCGCGAACGTAGCCGTCAACTTATTGATTTTCTTCGGGTTTTCTTTTCCCGCTAACTTCACCCCTCTCCGTTCCGGCTCCAATATTATACAATTTTCACTTATTTATTTATAAACCTATTAGTTTAGAATCTATAATGATTCGACAGAAACGGCATGTAGTGTTTACGTTCATTTTTTTCCTGTAGACTTAAGCGCGATTATTATTTCTTAAATTTTGCCTGTGTTATGTGAAATTATCGTGATGGTGATGTTATGGATGCAGGTGGTGAAGAGGTAGTGATGAGATGTAAGAAATGCCGAAACGTATACCCTTCCACGTCGTCTATGCGACAAGTAAGTACCTATTATTACTTTTAAGTAATTGTAAGAAAAGTATTAAAAATTTTCATTCCCCGAAAAAAGTGGCTGAAATGTATTTTGGATCTTTTTTGAAGTTACTATTGGGTATTTTACTAAATAAATTATTAAGAGAAGGCTTCCATAGGTTAAGAGTTAAAAAAAATGTTTTGTTATGCGACAATTGCGACAACCACTAAAAGGAAAAGAAAAAGAAAAATTAACTAGGTATGTACTTATTCGAATGTTTTTTTAAGTTTAAATAATGTTTAATTAATTTGCACCTGCTACAAACAAATTATCAAATACGAAATGCCGGTCATTTTTGATTAAAACTACATTCTGAAAAAAAAGGCATTTTGGTCAGAGAAGCTTGGCGGTATAGGTTTTCTAGCCATACCCTCGCTCGCTTCATACCCTTGCGGCCCGGCCAACCCGAGCCGATGTTTTAGCCTTTAAAGGCGCCCTCGAGTTGTTCTGCTCCCGTCCGATCCGATCCGAACCCTTCGGAGAATCTTCGGGGACGCGCACTTGTGCGCGATGCCGTTCCCTCTAGATAACCTCCGAAGGTGATTCGTTGCACACGGCTTGAGGGACCCTTTACGTTCCTCGCCGCCCCCAAAAAAGCCCGGTGAAGCTGAAAATGCCGTAGAGGCAATCAGCAATCTCTCTCAAAAAAAAAAAAAAAATCTGCTCCCGATCCGATCCGAACCCCTCGGTTAATCCACGTCCCACGTCCACGTCCAATCAAGTAACAACGTGTAACAGAAAGGTGTGGTCAAAACTAAAAGATCCAAAGTGTATCCGATCTAGATCTTGTACGCAGAATTACTAAGACATAATTATTAACTTTAATTTGTTTTGCAAATTTTTAATTACTTAAATATTTAAATTGTGAAATCACGTCAAAATAAACAAGTTACAGCTAGTAACCTCCGTGTGCTTATGCGCGCCTGACTTCACTAATATAAGTTTTTAATTTCCAATTACATGACAAACTAATGTTAATAATTATGTCTCAGTAACAACACACACAAGTTCTAGATCGGATACACTTTGGATCTTTTCATTTTGACCACACCTTTCTGATACATGTTGTAGGGAACAAGGACACGCACTAGTGCGCGATGCCATTCCTTCTAGAAAACCATAGACGGTGTTCGAACACACGGCTCTTGAGGAACCCTGAAAGATTCTAGCCGCCCCCAAAATATTTAGGTGGCGCTGGAAATGCCGCACGAGACAAACAGCTCACTCTTTAAAAAAAAACCTTCGCCTCGTGGTCTTATGTAGCTGCAGCTGATCCAGGGTTCAATTAACGCTGCCGACTGTACTTTAGAAATCCCATTTCGTGATATAGGGATGTATTTGCATTGGACGATAAAGCCACGATTGACTTCAATCTAGCGAAAACCCTTCTTACCTACAGGAGTCGCTGTTTTGTAGGTTTTATAGGACTGCTTAAAGCTAAGAAAAAACTACCATTAAAATATTTTTTGCATTATTTACAATTATCGTACTTTGCACTAGTGTTCAATATTTTAGGCGCAGTGTTCGAAACAGTTTAAGTCGTCAAAAGATAATATAGAATTCCTCACAGACCAAATATAGGTCTGTGGAATTCCTAGATGTCATCGAGCAAATTGGATGACATCTATGAAGCAGGTAGAATCGCTAAAATTACAAATCAGTCGCTGACCCCTATTTCTAACGATTAAAGCAAAAAACTGTCAATCACTGGTTCCGGTCGAGTACTAGTGCCCCTACCCTGACTAGTTATTTTTATTCCGAATTCATATCATAGTATTGTTTTCTAAAGTTTACGCGAACACTACACATTGAAATGAAACAACTTTTACGGATCTACTCGCGTTTATTTTACACATTTGTTTTAATTAATGTTTATCCTGACGTTTTATTTGTGTAAAATAAACGCGAGTAGATCCGTAAAAGTTGTTTCATTTCATATCATAGTGTTAAAATTAAAATAATTGCCACAGGTTAAAATCACAGATATGTAAAACATCGTAACATAACATAGATAGATATAATTACATAGTTGCTAATTAGAAAATAAATAAAAGTTTTAATGTGAAATAGTTTAAAAACCTAGATGAAAACTACTGCCGATCCAACATTTATATTTTTCTTGTAAATAAAAATAAAATTAACGAGCCTTACAGTAGTCGCATATGATGTGTAACATTTGACATCTCACCTTTTGAAATCAATATTACAATAGAAAATGGAATATTGAATTAACAATGACGTATATTTTTTCTTTTTTTTTCTTCCTTTTATATTATTATTATTATATTTTTTTTTTATTTAGCTAGCAAAATCGCAAACGAACTACTGACTGAGATATATATATATATATATATATATATACTACTCAAAACAAAATAAGGGCCACGAGGTATTTTGTCTGTACCATGAAAATAATAAAACCAATATTAATTTTTTTGTCTCCATAACGAAAACTAATGTTGTTTTTACCGTGTAGACCAATAAATTTATTCCAATAATAATGATTAAAAAGTTTATTTGCTTTTGAAAGAAAAAACACATTTAAGGTTAAAAATAAAAACAATGTAAAGTTACTGAAAACAAAAGAAAATACTCCATGCTCATCTTTTAGTAACGGGTATGCCCCCCTCGTTTCGTTACGCACTCCTGAAGCCTGGAGTGCATGCTCTCAATCAAATGCCTGACATTTTCCATCGGAATCTCTTCCCAGGCCCTTTTAACAGCGTTGATGAGTTGCTGTTGGTTGTGGATTTCCTGATCACCGTCTCTAACTCTTCGTTTCAACTGATCCCACATGTGCTCTATTGGATTTAAGTCCGGACTGTTCGCCGGCCACGGCAAGACTTGAATTTGAGACGCTTCCAGTACAAACCGAGTCGCTTGAGCCGTGTGTGCACGAGCATTGTCTTGCATCAAGATGAATCCAGGACCCGCTCGCTGGGCAAATGGGATCACATGTGGTCTGACGACTTCCTCAATATACCGCTGAGCAGTAACAGTACCCTCATTTAAAATAGCGAGCTCAGTTTTGCCGTGTAAGCTTATCCCGCCCCAAATCATTACATTTGGACCACCAAAACGATCGACTTCATGGATGCAGGCTTCTGAAAATCTCTCGCCGCGTCTTCTCCATACTCTAATACGCCGATCGTCGTTAAAAAATTTAACTTTACATTCGTCTGTGAAGAGCACCATGCCCCATTGGTTTATGTCCCAGTCCAAATGTTGACGGGAAAATCTTAAACGATTTGCACGATGATTTCTGGTTAATGGAATACGGACAACTCGCCTTCTTGATGCCTGCTGGTCTTCATGCAATCAATTACGAATAGTTTGGTCACTGACACGAGTACCCGTTGTGAGCCGTAAACGATTTTGCAGCTTGCGGACCGTCGTTGTGCGATCTCGGCGCGCACTTAATCGAATGTAACGATCCTCTTGAGCTGTTGTAATGCGAACTCTGCCCGAACCAGGTCTTCTTCTAACACTGCCGGTCTCTTGGAAACGATTCCATAGATTTTGAATAGCTCTTCGAGAAAATCCCAATTGCAAACCCACAGATCGCTGCGAATGACCTTCTTCAATCATTGTAACGGCTCTGGTTGCTGTCAGCGAGTCCATATGACGCCTGCGTGCTTGTGGCATATTGCAAAAGATGTTTCTGACTCGAGATATCAATGAACTCTGATAATTTCTAATAAACCAAGAAGCTAAGGAAAGCAAAACGTCAAAGAAAATGGAATCAAAATTTTCAAAAATAATTTTAAATCAAATTTTATTTAAAATTGTTGCCAGCATTAGATGAATACTACAATATTAAAAAGTTTAGGTATCAAAGAGTTTGTATACTCAATATTTTACTACTTTCAATATGTAAATGTTTAATAATTTACACCAAAATGAAAAAATACCTCGTGGCCCTTATTTTGTTTTGAGTAGTATATATAAATATATGCACTGGCATACTTCAAAAATAAGGAGACTGCTGAAGGTAAGCTTCATACAAATGAATCATATCCTAAATATCATATATAAAATATATATATGATGATATGATATATTTATTATTTGAGCAGATCACACTGTTACGCTACTTCCGTCACATTTCTAGACGTTTCGGTGCTTCCGTCGCATTTCTACTAAATCACTCCCACAAATCGTTTAAATAGAGTGCGAGCGGAAAGATGTTACAAATAAATTAAAAACAAACCATGTAACATACAAACAAAATGACTTAACTTAAAGTTTTCCTAATAATAAAAATTCTTAGTAGATTAATTGAGGTTTAATGAATATACTGAGTACGTGTACGCCTGCACACCAGACTACCATAAACTATCAACTTTCCTCAAAAGACTTTGAATTTTACTGTCATTATTATACGGTTGAACATTTATTGAAGAAATTTGACAGTTTTGGATAGGCTGATAGGCAGGCGTCTGTACCTATCTAGTTTCATTACTTACGATTACAATCGTCAAGTAACAGTAACTATGTAAACTTGTAAAGCAACGAACCGCAAAGTATTGTCAGCTATTAAGGGAATCGATTTCTAGTCACTTAACTCATGATAAATAGTGTAGCAGCCAGACTCGTATAGAGGCCGATTATTGACTGGGACTGGGTGTTTCCGATACTAATGTATTTATTTGTAAGTCAGAAAGAAGCTTTCTGGCACAGTGACTTGCGCTTTTGGGTAGCAATTTACAATAGACGAGTTTTCAACAGGGCGTAACGCAAACTTCAATGATCAGGTCAAATTGTAAGGATGTGAATTTGTAAACTAATTTACAATTCTCTCTGTAAATATTATAAAAAGTGATAGATATTAAATATTTTTTTCACGAGCGGGATTTGAACCCTTTGAGATAACAAGTCAGTAGGCTTAGCCAAAGTAACATTACGAAAACGATAGCAAAGTTCAAAAAGAATAAAATGTATTGGTTTGACATAAGCCGCGCTAAATCACGTGGTCAACCTTATGTTAATCCCATACATTTTATTCTTTTCGAACTTCGCTATCGTTTTCTTAATGTTACTTTGGTTACCGCCCCAGGTGCAAACTTCCGCTCGTGGATAACTTTCTCGACGCTTTTCCAAATTGAAACCTCGTATTCCACTAGAGGCGCTGCTTCCAATGCCATACAAATTTTCGTTTTCGTAAACGTAATCGAACGAATACGGATAGTTAACAAAATTCACACTATAGGCACTCAGATTTGAAAAGGTATGCATAGGTAACCTATTCTAAGTAACTATAGACGTGTACATAATCAAAGAGTTAGCGTTAAGCTATGTTAAAAACTTTATGTAAAATGGAATGCGTAAGTTTGAAAATGAGTAACTATAGTTAGTTTGCGTAAAGCTATGTTGAAAACTTTGTGTAAAATGGAATGCGTTAGTTTGAAAATGTAATTCTAATTAAAATATCTTAAGTTCCTCTATGCTTCGAGGCCACGTTAAACAGTTGTCTTTATTTGTTATAAGACGACAGTCGTCAAAACCTTCCAATCCGCATTGGTTCAGTCATGGACTTATAATATTCAGGGACTGAACCCTAGGGCAGGCAAACAGTGTTACGGATTTAACGATGCATATGATCACGAACCCGCATTTGCCAAGCGCAATACCCATAATGAGATGACTGATTTTAATGATGGAGGTCTTTCCTCAGCCGAGGAACAGTATTGGGCTGTTGTCTTTCCTTTCTAAATAGTGTTTCCAAGTCTCCATAACGACGTATGTTTCGTAGGCGAAGACAGCTCGTACCCAGCATGCGAGCTGAACTCTCAAGGCCCGGCGGCGCGCGGCTGGCGCAGCGCCGGCGCGCCGCCCCACGAACTGCTCCTACGGCTATCCTGCGTCACCAGCGTGCACAAACTACAGCTGCTCGCTCACCACCAGCTCATTCGTAAGAATACTACAGTAGAGCTTCACTTAATCACATGTCTTGCGGACTTAATGCCTGAGGCATTCTCTACCAGGCAACCATAGGGTGACAACAATTTTATAAATAAAATACAGGCTCTGACTTGTCTGCTAATCAAGTCATCTTCTCCGTAGCGTCCTGCGTCGAGGTCCTGGTGTCGGGTGGGCTGATCTCTGAGGGGGCGGCCACACCATGCGGCGCTACGTATACCAGTGTGGGGCGCGTCGCGTTAGCCCGTCCTACTCTCCAAGCACGCACCAGGGAACTCAGGTTAGGTCAAATAATATCGACCTGTTTTTTATTTAACAAAGCTTTTAACAGGTTTTACGTAAACTACGACCCCGATGCACTGGCCGTCTGCGGTCAATGGCTGACTTCTGTGCTGCTACTAAAAGGCAGCACTATCCCAGCACTTGCGAAGGTGGCTCTGGACCACAATAGGCAGGCATCGAGTACCACCACCGCCTGAACGTTTTATCGAGTCAGAAACTTCAGATTTATTGATTTTATTTATTGATTATTATGATACTATACAACTACGTACCCGTCAATCCTTCATACAGCAGCGTTCGGCGTAATGCGAAAGATCTAAAAGAAAAAGAAGAACATATGATAGTTAGCATATGTTTAAGATTAATGTTTTTTTATGTTTTAGATCGGCGGCGCTTGCCGAACCGACTATCGCGCGCTTCGTCAAATTAAGGCTTTCTGGACCCCATCCACCAGCGAAAGAAGATGATCAGGTAATAAAACTTAGATAATTTAGTTATTTTTAAATTAAACCTAACTTTAACTGTCTTAACATAACTGCTGAAAAGAATAATTCATACTTACCACTGCTACTAAACGCCTCATTTAAACCCGCTCTTCAGGTAGCACTAATGGCGGTGAACGTTCTGGGCGAGGAGATAGAAGAATCAGAGAAGACACCGCCAGCCTCACCCAAATCCGAACCCAGCTACTCGCCTTACGACGACCTGGCCTTCGTCATGTACGTCGACACGGAGATAGCCGACCTCGTCAGGAGTCTGGATGAAAAGAAGAAGGCTGCTGTGGCTGGTGAGACTTTTGTGAAGCCTTGTGTAGTGTTTGACATATAGCATTACACATCGATGTAATGAGCATAGTATTAATAAATTTATCTGCTAGGGCACAGGCTTCTTCCATCATTTAAATCACACCCCGCTTGCCAAATAGGTGTCAATATATTCACCGGCGACTTCCAATAAAAGTGGTAGCATCTTTACCTATTATCGTGTGAAAAATACTGTTATCTCTTCGAAAATCTAACTTGTTGGCTTAACGTGCTTTTCATAGCATCTACGCTACAGTTCTCTAGTTCATTGAATTCCATCTCATTCCTTAACTAGGAAAATTGCTTAAGTTTCACTTTCAGTTTCATTTTATTAATCTAAGCCTTTACAGGCACTTATTGTCAAATTAATCCTGCAGAGGAGCGCTTTGAATACGCTCGTCGTCTGAAGTCGGCTGGTGCAGCATTAGCTGCAGCAGGCATCCGTATAGGACGGTGGAGGCTCCGCAAGAGGACTGCGGCAGCGAGAGATGACTTCGAGTTGGCTAGGCGGATGAGGGACAGGATCGCGGACGCTCTGATGGGTGTGAAGGAAGATCCTCAGGTGTGCAGGCTCTTCGAAGAGGACGGGGTAAGTTGTGGAGTGCTGGTAGGCGAGACGTTTTCAAGAGACATCTTATGTTGCGTCGGCTGTGTATTGACACAAGTTTTTGCTGATGTTTTTCATTGAGTTTCTGTAATAAAACAGGAACCCTCTTAGTTTCGTTATGCCCGTCTGGCCGTCCGTATAGTATATGCCTACTATGCGTGCTATAAAAAATAAACACGTAAACTACTTAAAAGTGAAAATAATGATTTATTTAAGTATTATGAAGAAAATTATAGCTTTAATATTTTTTAAATAATAGTGCTCTTAAGATCTAACTATATCTATTTATTACAAAAACACAAATATTGAAAAAATTTCCACGAGCAGGATTTGACTGCAATGCACAGCCACCTACAATTCCTCACTGTGGCCACACAATGCCTGATATTAAAATCAGGCAGTGTGATGTACGTGCGGAGCTGCAGTCAATCGATGTTCGGAAAGCTAATGGCCCTGCTAGCATCCCAGCAATAGTTTTAAAAATGTGTGCAGCGGAGTTATCCCCCGTGTTAACTCGTCTTTACCGTCTCTCGCTCTCTTCGGGGTTGTGTGCCGGAATCTTTGAGAGATGCTAATGTGCAACCGGTTCCGAAATAAGGAGATCGGTAAGACCCGACTAATTACCGCCCAATAGCCGTTACTTCAGTTTTGTGTAAAGTCATGGAGCGGATTTTAAACAAACAGCTTATCGTTAGCTAGAAGAACACCCCTTAATTCACGGTTGCCAATACGGGTTTCGGCCGAAACGGTCAACGGGTGATCTTCTAGCGTTCGTTACACATCTCTGGGGTGAGGCTATTGATAAGCGTGGCGAGTCGGTGGCTGTCAGCCTTGACATAGCCAAGGCTTTTGATCGGGTCTGGCACAAAGCCCTTCTCTCCAAGCTCCCGGCATACGGTCTGCCTGCTTAGTTCTGCAACTGGGTCGCTGGTTTCCTACATGAGCGTAGGATCCGAGTACTCACAGACGGATGTGCTTCGTGGTTCATGTCAGTAAACACTGGTGTCCCTGAAGGGTCCGTTCTATCCCCCACGCTGTTCCTTCTGCATATCAATGATATGCTTCCACTTGAAAAAATTCATTGCTATGCAGATGATAACACGGTGCATGGGGATATAACGGTCACCCAGCGGCCGGGCGGGTCGAAACCAAAGTTAGTCGAGTGAATCTTGTCATTGAGCTCAATCGGGTATTAGACCTCATATCTAATTGGGGCTCCAATAATCTGGTTGAGTTCCCCGGAGTCACCCCTGTACTGTCTCGAACATTCCATCGCGCACAAAGAAATTTAGTGACTCGTTTCTATGTCGCACCTCCAAAAGATGGAATACCTACTCTACCAGCACACGTTTTCCCTCCTTCCTATGACATGGGGTCCTTCAAACGAGGCGTGAAGAGGCACCTTGTGGGCCGGCAGGGTGAGGGTGACTGATGCTGCGTTGTTTTCACGCTGCACCAGTTGTCCTTGCGTCTGGACTCCATTTCCACTTAACATCAGGTGGGGTGAAGTCATTTGTCGAGCTACGTATAAAAAAAAGTAGGTAGAGTTACAGATAGGGCGATTAGATCTTTTGAAGAAATATTAGTTTTTTTCATTTTGAAGTACTGAACTAAAACTACTACTAGAACTCGTCCTGTACCAAAATAGCATTATTTTACTAAATCACCTGCGTCTCCAACAGCACGACTTCCGCAACGACTCCTCCATGCCTCAGGAGTACGACTTCTCCCACCACCTGTCACCGTCCGTGGTAGCCGGCTCGCTCAGCCTCGATATCCCGTCTCCAGTGCCGCCCATTGAACCAGATACGGAAGAGTTCGTCAACGGGGGGGAGGAACAGACGAATACTGTGCCGGAGGTAAGAAAGCTGATGTAGTTAACTCGTACGTAAGGTACTGATAATATTTATAATAGGACTAGTTGTTGCCCGCGACTTCGTTCGCGAAGACTACAGTAAAAAAAAAAAGTATCCTATATGCTGGTCTGGGTCATGGTCTGTATATGAGGAAAATTTTTACGTGAAAGAATAACAAACATCCATCCATCGATCCATATAGTAGGATAATATTTACTGTTAAATATACATTTGTATAATGCTTGGAAAATATTAAGTTTTGAAAAAAATCCTATCGGGTCAGGTGCACCTCCAATATAACTATAACTTTGTAAGCCAACAAAATTAATAACGATTACGTCATCCAAGTTGAAAATTGAATAAATGAATGAATGAATGAATAACATTTATTGGTAATACACGACACATACACAAAGTCACATTTAAAAAAAATACAGAAACTAAAAATAGCAACAAAAAAATACAACCTTAGTGTAACATATTGTTCACATGAAAATTTGTGTAAATTTATATTTATTATTTTAATTTTTACACTGGTTCTCTCTTTAAATTTTAAGTAGTAACTAATATAATAAAATAAAGATTTTCATTTATTTTTGGTTTTCAAGAAATATGTTAGAATTGAATACCACTAAACTGTGACTTTTACACGAATTTTTGTTTCAGTCACCCATACCAGTTATGCATGAAAAGATAATACCAATATCACCTAAACCGCCACCACCACCTTCACCGCTACAGCAGGCATATGAAGAGAGAGAAGAGAGAGGAGATAGAATAGACAAAGGAGATAGAGTGGAAAGATTAGGTAGAGCAGATCAAGTGGACAGAGTAGAAATAATGGATAGAGGAGACAGATTCGACAGAGGAGACATATTAGACGGAGGAGACAGAATTGATAGAGTAGATAGAGTGGACAAAAGAGACAGAGTAGATAGAGAAGACAGAATAGATAGAGTAGAAAGAGTGGACAGAGCAGACAGAGCGGATAGAGTAGATAAAGTAGAATCGAAAAAGGTAGAGGACGAAGAACTGAGAAGAGAGACTGACAGCCCACGAAGGAGTATTACACCAAACGCTGCCAATGGTGAGTTTACTAAGAGAAAACGTTATAAGCAAAATCACTATTCGGAAAAAAGTGTCAAATAACTTCCACGAGCGGTTCCGAACTTGCACCCTGTGACATATACCGGGTCCATTCACTACCAATTTATGATTTGATTGTAAAATTTTCTAGTAGAGTTTTATCTTGTAAAAATAATATTTGTTAATTCACAACTTAAATTAATATATGTTGCTATTTTTTGAGTACATAATTGTATTAAGTTACAATGTTTACAGGTACATTAGTGCGACGTAGGAATAAAAGTGCTGGACCAAGGTCCACGTTCGAAGCTTATGAGGAACGGTTGTTACCAGCTTTGAGACAGTGAGTACTGTAGATTTTATTATTGTATAAATTAAAATGCGGCCTACAATACAGTATACAAAAGCCAGGACGGATCGGTAAGAGTCGTATAAGCAATTAAGTAATAATTTGAAAATGATGACCAAAATCATTATTTATATAGTTAGTTAAATAATCGGTGAAACGCCTTGGTGGCCGAGTGGCAAAACGTTCGGCCCGATACCCAAAGGTTCCGGGTTCCAATTCCCAGGTCGGGCAAAGTGCGTTTCAGATTAGTCGATGCATAGCCCGGGTTTGTGATCACCAACCCGCATTTGGCAAGCGTGGTGATTGAGCCATTGCCCATCAATTGTAGCGATGACTTGATTTCAATGATGGTGGCCTTTGCACAGTAGTGGACCAGTTTTAGGCTACTTACTTACTAAGTAATCGGTACCAAAACCGTTTATTTTACATAAAATAATTGAGAACTACAGTGTCATTCAACTTTCCATTGCTTTGTTAATAAGGTTTGTAATTGAAATCTTTACGGATCCTTCGGGGATAAACCGCCTCTGTGGTCTAGAGGCTAAGACCACCGGTTTAGACCCAGAGGTCCCGGGTTCGAATCCCAGAGGGGCGTACATGTTTGTGTAGGCACCCGGTTTGGTTGGTGGTAGGGATTGTTTGTCCGCCTGGCTAGCTACCACCATCTTATCTAAATATGTCGCCATAACATCAATGTTTGTAGCATTTTGTTGCGTTCCGGCAGCTAGAGATAAGATAGCCAGTGCATCACTATTTGAGGTTCCCAGGTGAAGGGCGCTTCCATCCTTAAGATAAGCAATCAATTAACAGTGATTGGAATAGGAACAGTATAAAAATGACTGAAGTTCGTCGGAAGATATAGTTAGTTAACGTGATGTTGTTAAAACCTTTACAATAATATTTTGTATGCAATAAATAAAAAAACTTTCATTAAAGTGCCTATTTCATTTAATCTAGACTTCGTAAGACCGAGAGTCTTGACAAGAGGTAACTATATTAGTAACTATATGTGCTCACGATTAGTCTCTTATGTGTTTTGTATACTTTCTATATAAACGCTATGAATGCTAATTAGTAAAAATGTCCAAACATAGATTATAGTCTTTATTTGTAAAAAGTCTTCTTGACGTTATTCTTCAACTTGTTCTAAATGTATTAGTAAAATTGCTATGATTTATATTATCGATATAACTAGCTATTTGTTATAGAACAAATACCGAACATAAGGCTAGTTTAAAAATGTATGTGTTAGATGTTATTTCTTACTTACTTACTCAGTTCCTTTTTCTTCCAGACAATACCTAGATTTTCTGTACAATTAAATGGGTAGTCCTAGATCATCGTTAAAAATGTTTAATTTTGTAGTATCTTTAGCTTATCTTGAAAGTTATTGCTATATGTATACTGTGTATTGATGTTTGAATAATCCCTTTAAAATTTCTACAAAGTCGGTTCTTAAATATAATTAAAGCACCAGTCACAAAATAAGTAAAATAAAAGTTTAAAACGTTATCTACGTCATGTCACGTTAAAACTAACTAACGTTTTGAGCCATTTTTGTCGAATGATAAAAGAACCTTGCCATATTAGGTACCCAGATATGATGCGTGATCGACAATGATCAGAGATATAATGCTCTAAGTCAAAGATCAATCGTTGAATTGGTGAAGACTCCGCTTCAAAAAATTCTCTTACTTCACAAGACTTTACTACAGCTCGAAATATTCTGAATTGTGATGAGAGTTTTTCAATGATTATTATTTAGGTTAGGATAGTATTAGGTTTCTTACTAAATTTCTGGGCCCAAAAGGGGCGACTTTGTAATCTTAACAACTTTAGGCGCTCCGCAAGCAGAGCAACTTTGATCTCCGTATTGTGACGACAGGCAACTAGAGCTGTTCCCAATAAACTTGAAGCTGTTTCCATATAAACTAAAGAAACTGCGTAGACATAGCAACTCTAGTTTTTTTTTCTATTTATTTTATTAGAGAGGGTTAAGTCAATCAGCAACTCTAGTTCAATTCAATTTCTTGTAAAATGGATCTCGCAACGATTTAGCCAGTGTCTAGTTCTAGGGCAACTTATTAGTGTTTTGATTTTGTCCGTAACTTTGCTTAAAACTTCAATTGGCGTTGTGTTTGTACAAGCAAGAAAATGTCAAAAACTGAGACCCACTAGTTGCTAGCTTCGATGATTGACAACAGTTGTCAGTTGCTGCACTCGATGACAGCATCAGTTTCAAATGGCTGCAACTAGCAAATGTCATTTGTACTAGTTGTGTCAAGTTGCTGGTTTCACTAAAAGGATTTGAAAAGTTTGTTTAGAATTGCGTCAACCTTAAACTGGGTCTTTTTGTTGCTATAACTGGCAATAAGACTTTTAAAAAGTAGATAGATAGTTAGTTAGATAGTAACTACGAGTAAGTTGATAGTTTATCAACTTTAGTTGCTCGGTCTGCGCCTTATTGTAAGTATGTACATTTGGTTACCAATAAATATTTTGTATTTGTATTTGACTGAAGCTCTCATACAAACGAGTACCTCAGAGAGGCTCGCGAGGAGGACTGCAGTGGTGGAAGCGCGGCGTCCCACCCCCGACAGGTGCCGCACAAACTCAACGAGAGGGAGAGGAAGCAAGCCGCCCTGCCTATACTCATCTTCGGGTACCCGCTGGTAAGTACCATACCTACAATCATTTATTTGCACAGTGCATCTCTTTTATTAATGTCTCGAGAGACAACAGCGAACTTCGTGTTTCGGCTGTCGTCGGATTTGATAATAATATGAGTTGATAATACTCTTTTAACTCTTTTTATTTTAGAATAAGAGGAAATGCTATTGTGTCACGTTATTGATTTACGATTTGTAATTTTACAGCTCTTTATAGCTTACACGAAATATGAAAACAAAATAAAAATGAAGTACGATGTTCTAACTAAATTCTAAAATATTATAGATGATAAATCTCATAACATAATTAATGGACAAGGAAGTTAATATTAAGTTGCAATCGGAAATGCGATGATTACCGAGATACATTAAGAGAATAGTAAGTACTGTACAGTCCAATAACATCGCTTAATTTTTCCACTGTATTTTAAAAATTTTACAAATATTTAATTTAGCTTCAGTGCAGTATGCACTTAAAAAATAAAAAGTAAAAATTCAATAACATCTAGCTCTATAGTATAGGAGACCCTGGCGTTCCAATTATGAATATGACATCTATTTCGAGATCCAAGATGGAGGCCGTGATTTTTTTTCAAAAGTCAGCATGGGTATAGTTTTTAATATGCTTCTTCTTGGCGGGAAAGTGAAGAGTCATGTCTGCGGTTTTGTTTTATTTTCTAAAATTTGTGTTATGTCGAATATTAATGTGAAATAATGGAGGATTATTAACCGTTAAGCGTTCGTGAGTGTGCATGTGTGTAGGCAAATGAAACAAAACAGTGCAACGTTACTTTTCAAATTCTCACAAGAAGTTTGCGTGAGGACTTAGTAAAGCCCCACTACTTTACTGAGATACTCGAGGGGTTGGGGGGTAATATCATTTCTCACTTCCCATTTCTATTATCATTCATAATCATCAATATTGTTTATTTATGTACTACATAATAATATCGAGATAGATGATAGCGAGATGGATTTCATCCGGAGCCGTAAAACAATAAACAAAAAAAAAGTTTTTAATATTTTCATGGGTGCCGATAATGAACATGACATCTGTTTTGAGACAGGAAATGCCGGACGTGATTTTTTTTAATAAAGTCAATATGGGTATAGGGATTTTGCAAGACTTCGAAGGCGATGTACATACTGTTAGTCTTTTCGCTGTGGTCATGGTCATAAACAAAGTCAAAAACTTTAACAGTTTTTTCACGTTTTCTTTAACATTGAAATGCTGGTGTGACCCATTTTAATGACTGGGAGACTCTTCAGTCAAAATCACGCAGCGCCGATTGAAGACTTAGGATCCCGGTCGCTTGAATTTACTACATACCTACAATTCGAGCGAGCAAAAAAAACACCACCTTTAGTTCAAAAGAAAGTCGATGGTACAAGACTGAGATACAATTATTTTGACCACCATGTTCCTTTGGCGTGAAGAGACTCCAATATAGGCATGTGGTCAAACAGTCGCCTAGATTAAGAATTTTAGTTAAAGATTGGCTTAAACTAAAATGCTTTTAATACTATAAAGATAAATTAAAATATTTATTTTTTGTTATTATGTTATGAAGTAAATACTGAAATAATTAGATATTTATGTATACACTTGAAAAAGTAGGATTAAGTTAGCAAAAAGACCTGCACATAGTGTTACCTTTTTCTTTACACAATTAAGTACTTACTTACTACTTACCTAAGAGATTGTCTTGAAGGAATTTTTGTTTGAATTTATTTATCTGATTAGGTAAATACGTTAATTAATACGTAAAGAAAAAGCTTTGCTCCCCTTTTTAAACACATTGCGCGCACAGAGGACTGTAAGACTTGGCATAGTTAAAGTTCGTAGGGAGACAGAGCGCAGAAAGCTAAAATGTATGTATAATGACAAAAAAATAATCAAAGGATACTAAAAATGCGAATAACTGGAATCTGTCAAAGTCAAGCACATATTTTTTTAAATTGTCATAACCATTGGTAACTACAAACTCCTCTGCCGAAATAGTAAACATCTTTGAATAAAAATTACGGTCGAATTTCGACCACTGATGGGCGACCACTAGTTACGTTCTATACAACGACCTACACATAAAAGTACGGAGAACCGATTCTACATATTCAAGTAAAAAATAAAAATTATCCTTTTCACCACATAATATTTTTCTTCATAGGTTGAAAAGTTCTACTCCAAAAACTACCTTGACAAAGAGGAAGGTCTGGCACGCCTTCGCGCTGAACTAACAGCTCCCACCAACGGCAGCTCCAAGACATCCCCCAACAAGACCGCCAGAGCAGCCGCCATACTGCTGCAGAGAACCCTGAGGGATAAAGTGTTCTCCGTGTACAGCCAGACCAACGAGGTCGTGAGGGTGCTGTTCCAAGACTTCGTACCAGATAGGTGAGTACCAGAGTCTCTAGGAAAAGGAAAAGTCCTGACTGACTCACTGACTGATTCGTCAACGCCCCGACCGAACCGCTGTTTCTAAAACCCTAAAGTTCTGAAAACTCAAGTTTAGATAGAAATCAAGACGCCTTACTTAAGTTTGGGTTTTTTTAAATTCATATGCTATGCTGTCTATGCTATGATGTGACAAACAATCACTTGGCCTTCATCACACATGACATGATAGAATAATGATTTTGAATTTTTTTATATCTATATATCAATACGTGAGGCAAAAACTTTGTACCCTACAGAGGAGTATAAAATTTCGCACACTTATGCTAATATTTTTTTTAAATTATACATAAAAAATTCATTAAATTAAATAAACATTGTTAAAAATTTTTTAAAAATCTGTCAATACTAATCCAAACTTACATTCTTTTTTTTTTAATTTTCATTGCCTAGGATACAATCCGTGCAGCCTTAATAAAATAATGTTTCAAAAAATGGAATCGGAGGAAACTAAAATTGCGGTCGAATTTCGACCACTGGGCGACCACTAGTCTATATAATTTGACGATCTCCGTAGCCGAGCCGGCTCGCACGCCTGACTTTAGGCGGCGCTAACTCTGAGGTCCCTGGTTTGATTCCCGGTCAGGTCAATGTCGAAAAACAAACTTTCCGATATTGTGTCGGGTCTAGGTGGTTGTGGTACAGTCTTTAATTCTGACTTCCATAACACGAGCGCTTTAGCTATTTACCTTGGGTCTTGGGTTCAGAACAATGTATGTGAATGTCTAATATAAAAAAATATGAATTCTCACTTCTAGCTAACCAAACCATGCACAATCTGTTCTCTTGAGAATTAATCTCAGGAACTCTGGGTAAACGTGAACGTTAGTTTTACCATTTATTTTATAAATCCGTGGACAGCCTCTTCCTCAAAATACAGTCAAGCTATGTGAGGAAGAACCAGGAACACAAATATAAAAACTGCGCTCATATTTACATAATGCATAGGCCTAAAGTCTCAAGAGTTTTTTTAAGTATGGGTTACTAAGTTAGTTGGTTGGTAGGTTAACGCCTACCCGCGTTTAATTTTTTCATTGTATTTTATAAAATTTTATAAATATTTAATTTAGCTTAAGTGCAGCAATTTGCACTTGAAAATAAAAAATAAAATTTACTATAGCGTTGTGTTGTCAAATTTGTGGTATTTCATCTGTAAAGGTGAATCTGCATGGCCATCGGTTGCAATGACCGTTGGGTAGATGGCGCACAGTGCCGCTAATAAGCACTCAAAGCATTGACAAAATTAATCGCTTACGTCAGCCTTCCCGGTAGCATAGCGGTCAGTGCAGCCGCCCAGGTTCGGTCCTGGCAGGGTCGGGTAGCGTTTAAATAATTTATCAGTGCAGCAATTAGCACTTGAAAATAAAAATATAAATTTAGATTACGCATTGTTGCGATCACATACTTAGTTTTAACATTTTTAAAAAGTCTTGATATTACAAAAACACAAATGTTGAAAAAAATCCACGAACAGGATTTGAACCTGCACCCTTCTGACATATCGGGTAAATAAACAACACAAAAACATTTTGTAAAAAGCTTTGCCTACTTCTTAACTGATCTTTAGTGTTTGTAAAAATATTGAACTTCTTCGACTTCGATTTAGATGATCGAAGTGATCGGATGTTAATGACGGTAGTTGTTGACATTGAATGGGCGCCTTTGGCTTTCAAAGTAAAAAAGTAAATAGTGTTGAATAATTTCGGCGGGCTGGTTAGAACCACGATAGCTCAATTGGGGACCACCTGACCCGCCCCCCTACTGCCTAACTCGATCGCTTTGGGCTATAGCTTCCGATATTGTTTTCATATTGCTTTCGAAATTACAAGATGACGCCTCCGCCTGGCCTCCCCTTCAAAGCGATCGAAAGCGATCGAGTTAGGCGGTCGGCCCCTCGGTATGTCAGAAGGGTGCAGGTTCAAATCCTGCTCGTGGTAATTTTTTCAACATTTGTGTTTTTGTAATTTGTTTCGCAACAAAATTTGCGTTAAAATTATATAAACAAAACAAAAACATTTTAAGTCTTGATATATTTTCCACAAGTGGGATTTGAACCCTGACTCTTTGACGTACCAGATCAGGTCCACTTTTAATTACGTTATCGCGGCTCTGTCCAACCAAGAGGTTTGTTGATTGGCCGTCTTCCTCTCAGGGTTTGCGCAGCAGAAGTGGGGAGATGCTTGGAGAAACTCCTGTCTGAATTGCTCCGAGCGTGCGGCGATCCAGCACCTAGGGTCCACTCCACCGCTCAGCATACTGTGCTTACTGTTGCAGACTGCTCTCATGTCAGGTATGTTTCACGTTTACCCCGTACTTATAGGAGAACAGAGTAACTTTTTATTATTTCGAATTTTGCATTCACAATGCTGTATATAGCTACAAGATAATATTTTACCAGAAAAAATCAACCAGTCTCCGAAACCCCGAGTGGGAATCGAATCCATCGACCTTTGGATAACCGGTCCAATGCTCTGACCGCTGAGCTACCGAGACTTCAGAAGACTCGTTAGTTTTTTATATAACTTTGTGATTTACACTGCTAGCACAATTGCATGCCAGCTATATTACATCAATGTGAAGTTACGTGTGAAGAGTAACTTTAACTCAAACTTTACTCTAATTTGAAATGAATAAACCATGGAACAAAACATGGAATATCTATTTCACACTAATACTTTGTTTATAAGTAAGGCCCTTTACTTATGTGCCATTGCTCGGCTACACAAGGACATTAGGTTTCATGCTTGAAAAGTGTCACGGAGGCATTTTAATGCCATCAGCTAAAACTTCACAAAAAACCAGAAACAAAGAGTGAAAGGTTGGGGTTGCACAAAAGATTTCGATAGGTCGAAGTGCTACCGAGAAAGGGACCGAAGATGCTGCTTCTATTTGTTTGCGGTTTAAAATGGAGTAATCCTATTGTTGGAATTCTTTCTGGCGCAATGCTTAGCCACCTCACACAGCTCTGGTAACAAACTATCCTAAAATAGTAATGTTTTTCGAACAGGAGCATCCACATGATCCCGCAGCAGCTGGTGCGGCCGGTGCCCGCCGCTATGCACCCGCGACTGGCGCTCTCCCGCCTGCAGATGCTGGAACAGCTCGTGATCAACCACGGCATCTCCACCGACAAGAACAGGTCAGTGGCTACATCACACTCCCACATTGAAGCATCCACATCTCAATCCTTATATGCTGAAGCAGCTTGTGTTCTCAGCCATGGCATATCCTGCTGGGGCAGTTCATGCTAATCAGATCTGCCATCAAGAATAGGTCTCCCGCCTCCATAAATTAGAGCCGGTAGTAGTCAACCATGCTATATTTACCGAAAAGAACAGGATCAGTTGCTATTCCATCTCTAAATAGATGCATCCACATCTCTCGCCTGCTAATGCTGGAACAGCTCGTGCTCAACCACGACATCTCTACCGACAAGAACAGGTCACTTACTACTTCACAATCATATATACATATAGGAGCATCCACACCTCGCCCCTAATATGCGTGAGCAGCTCATGCTCTCAGCCATGGCATATCCTGCTGAGGCAGTTCATGCTAATCAAATCCGCAAAAAAGAATGGGTCTCGTCTGCAGATATTGGAGCAGGCAGTAGTCAACCATGGTATATTCACCGACAAATACAGGAACAGTTGCTACTCCATCTCTTTATAGATGCATCCAAATCTCTCGCCTGCTAACGCTGGAGCAGCTCGTGCTCAACCACGGCATCTCCACCGACAAGAACAGGTCAGTTATAACTTCACAATCCTATATAGAAGCATCCACATCTCGCCTCTCGTATGCTGGAGCAGCTCGTGCTCTCAGCCATGGCATATCCTGCTGGGGCAGTTCATGCTAATCAGATCCGCGGACAAGAATAGGTCTCGTCTGCAGATAATGAAGCCGGTAATAGTAAACCATAACCATGGTATATTTACAAATTCAGGATTACTTTTTTTTTGGAGAGGGTTTGCTTATTCCCACTGGTAATTTCAGCGTCACCGGACCTTTTTGGGGGCGGCGAGAAACTTAAAGGGTTCCTCAAGCCGTGTAAAACGAAGCACCGTCAGAGGTTTTCTAGAGGGAACGGCATCACGCACTATATACTGCGTGTCCTCGTACCCAACTAGATTCTCCGAGGCGTTCGGATCGGATCGGACAGGATTAGTTGCTACTCCATCCCCATATAGATGCATCAACTTCTCCCTCCTGCTTGATGCTGGTCAGTTGCTACTCCATCTACACACCTGTGTAGCCCAAACATATTCACGTCTACAAATACTTGAACATCTCATTTTCTGCCACGATATTTCTGCCGATAAGAATAGGTCAGTTGCTTCTTCATTTTTTTTTGCTTGCAAGGACTATGCAATGTATGGTCGTGTTTTGTACAATACTTTTGTGTGTAGCTACAACATTTTATTTTATTGCATTAATTATAAAGTAATTGCACACCTGCATCCAACAGATGTGTTTAAAGAATTTTATGGTAGCAGCTATTAGTCGGTACAATGTTTAAGTTGTTTGTTTACAAACTTGGATCATTCACGTGCGTGGCTAGCACGGGTACTATAGAACAAGAGTGGAAACACTATTGCTGTAATTAAATTTGCTGCAAACCTTTTAGCTGAATGTCTAAAAGAAGTCTCTTCTTTACGTGTTATTTTTCTTCTTCCTGCCCTATCTTTTAACAAACATCCTTTCACTTAAGTTGAAAGCTGTCAGACTTCTTCTTGACATTAGGTTTAATTGACGACTTTCTGAGCGAGCCACGACTAAATCGTGTGCGTACGCATATTCTAATAAGTTCAAATACGTCATGTTTTATTAGGTTTAAATTAAAATTTTGCACCGAAACACCAAAAATCAACTAAACAGTCGTAGAACGTATATGAAAAAGTAGCGTCTTTCGAAATAAAGCCAAAACGTGACCTTGACAGCACTAGTGTTTCATCTGCGTTCGCAGTTCGTTAAGCATTTCAACCATCATCTGTCAAATCAGCACCGCGATACGAAAACATCGAAAAGTTGCGATTCGTTCGTGTTACATTTGCGCTTCATCTTCATCTACTCTCCTCTAGTCCTCAATCGTCACCTGTACACATTCTTCAGTCTCTCTTCACATTCATATCATCGGTCACACAAGCCACCCATCTTTTCTTTGGTCCACCTCTCCCCCCTCCATTTATCAACAGTTATACACGAAGACTTTTTATCGGTCAGGACCTAATGATTCCGACTAAGTAAATGATAGCCATTGCAATAATAATAAAACTTACATGTAAGCGTTCCATTTTTTTTTTTTTTTGTCTGGGAAGTAAAGTTAGTAACCATAAATATTAAAATCATGGTCGTCCTACTCATCCTTGTTACAAATATTATAACCTTTTCAAAAGAACAGGTACAACAACAACATTGAAGATTTAAATTTTTTCATGTTAATAATAGTAAACTGTCAAATGGCAGAGAACGTAAACAAAAACACTTCAATCTTTACTTCATAAAAATGTAGGCAGACCATACATTCTAATTAATTTTGGTTACCTAATTAAAAATACAAAATTAAATTTATAAAAAGAAAACATGTAACTACTATTATTATTGCAATGGCCATCATTTACTTATGAAAAGTCTTCGTGTATAATTAAATAGAAGACAATGGAATGGACAGTATTTTGTTAGGTAGAAATAAGATGATGGTTATAGCAATGTTATATTTTCAAGCAAACTAAGTTCTTAAATGGCCGGCACCGTCCCTCTGCTGGTCAAAGGCCGTCATCATTGAAATCAAATTATCGCTACAATTAATGGGTGTTGGCGTCATCACCACTCTTAGTAAATGCTGGTTGGTGATCACAAAACGTGGGCTGCATTTAAAAATCGGCAACACAGTTTACTCGACCTGGTATTTTTTTTTTATTTTAATACCATAATAAAAACTTGCAGATTAACAATTTTATCGCATTGTTGAACCAATTGAACCCAGGTCCTTCAGGCATCGGACCAAGCGCATTGTTACTCAGCCACCGAAGCGTCTTTAAAATAAAATATATCAAAAATAAAAATAAAAACAAAAATGATAAATAGGGGACACCCGGATTTGAACCGGGGACCTATCGATCTGCAGTCGATTGCTCTACCACTGAGCTATATCCCCTGATATTACAACGAGCGAAAATGTTGCACTTATTGTAAAAAAACAAATTGATTGTTTAAATACCGAACATAGCTTGGTGACAGCATTATACTCATGTGGTGACAGTCACATTCAGAAGTCATAAAAAATACCTACCCTAATCAAGAATCATCATCGTCACCAGCTCATATTGTCCCCACTGCTGGGACACGAGCCTTCTCTATGGATGGATAGCGAGAACGGGCCATACACCACGGGGGCCCAGTGCGGATTGGTGGTTGTCAACGACTGCTATTGCAGCCAGGACCAACGGCTTAACGTGCCTTCCGAAGCACGGAGGAGCTCGAGATGATAAAATTTTTGGTCACCCATCCGGTGACCGGCTTTGCGAGAGTTGTTTAACCTCAGCACTTGCAAGCCGGGCGCGTTAACCATTGCGCCATTGAGCTCCTAACTAACTACATATCCTTTTACTTATCTCTGTGAGTACAACACAGGCTATGTTGTTTAAAAAAATATCAGTTACGCAGCGGATATACTTACGAGTCATTCGTTGATAGCAGAAAGTATATTTTAACGCATGTTTTTTTCTAATATTACTTATTTATTTAATTTAAACAATGTTTGAATAGCATTATAATTAAAAGCTAGACCTATTTCTTCCGTGCCTAGACCTTGGGCTACACCTAACACCTCCAATTAAGCCGATGCGCTTAATACAAAAATCCACCCCGCCCGATCCTCTAAATGACAGCACACATTTACAGAATACACTAAACATGCACACCAGTTTAGGCCCAAGACACCGTACTCGTACAACAAGGGTACGAAGAACCGGTTCACACTCGCTCTACACCAGGTACAGACAACCTAGGCGGTTCTCTCCTCCTCCACGGCCCGGTCAACCCGAGCCGAGGTCCGTGCCTTTAGAGGCGCCCTCGGGTTGCTCCGCTCCCCGATCCGATCCAAACCCTTCGGAGAATCTAGTAGGGCACGGGGACGCGCAAAATTACGCAAAATTGTGCTTTTGTGACTGGTGATTAGTCATTATTAGTACCTCATAATCCCACGTTCGAAAAGACTTTTTCATTCATTTCATTTTAATCTTAGATTTATCGGTCTTATTACTTTTACGTACATATATTTTACAGTTATATATTCTACAGTTTGACTGAATATTTCGGTATAAAAACAGCATAGTGGCTGTTTCTATATAACATATACCTACCCACTAAAAATTGCATGCCCGACTAGGGTAAATTGTTTGTTCCCAATTATGCTTAACACCTGCTATGTATTTACACAATTTTATGGCAATAAAAATTTATCTTATCTTATCTTATCTTATACTTTTTAGTTTGTTATTTATACATAAAAAACTAAATGCTGCGAGAAAATGAAATATCCTCAACTAGAATGGAGAGATAAGGCTTAAAATGAATACAATTACAAATACAAAAGTCCTTTATTTTCTCATTACAATGTATGATTATGTATAATATATTATTATATGTTATTAGGCACTGCTTACCCGTTAATATAAAAAAAGGGTATAAAAATGAAAAATAATCCTACCACTATAATAGCCTTCTAATTTTCTAATATTTTATTTAAAACAGTACAGTAATTGTTAGCCCCTCTTATCTTTTTGACTTGTATAATAAAAGAGCATAATTGTTTGTGAGCCAAACTAAACAAACATATTTTAAAAACTTGCTCTTCCTTTTAAGTTAAGAAGACAAGAGTTTGTACGCTGCAGCAGTTGTCATAAAAAGAAACTAGTTTGTTCATATAAGGTATTTGATTTGACATTGAACTCCCATAAGTCAAAGATTCTCTATCTTTAAAAACGAGCGAGACATAGGACCACAAATATACGTTTTGGCTGTACTTCAAATTATTGCTGTTACCTTTTCTCCAATCACAGTATTTTTGTAAACGTAGGTAATTAAACTTTCCGTCCGAGTTATAGTATATATTTTTACGCAAACAAATTATAATTTGAAAAACAAATGTTGAAAAAATGTGGCATGTCATGGGGTGCGGGTTCGAAGCCCGCTCGTGGAACTTTGTCTGTCTTTCTGTTTAAGTTTTATGGTTCATTATTATGAATAACAGAAATTGTTTAGCTATTCACATAAAAATAAATTATACACATTTTTTTCACATTAAAAAAAATATGAAGTATGAGCAAACAAGGCCGCTTTCGGGATATATTTTTGTTCCGAATCCTTTACCTATGATCGAAGGCGACACTCCTTAAGGCTCCCATTCACGGGCACTCCATTAGCGCCACTCCATCACTCCAAATTAGAGATGGATTTTTGTATGTTAGATAATTCAACGCTCGGAAGGAAGCCACGCAATCCACGTAGTTATAAATTTGGAGCGATGGAGTGGAGTGCCAACGAATAGGGGCCAATATGAATAAATTTGGAGTGATGGAGTGGAGCCTGTTAGAGCGCTTTCACATATAGGCGTTTTAGTCGCGCGACTGCAGCGCTGCACAGCGAATCCCTTCATATTACAGCGGCTGTAGCGCGGCTAAGTCGCGACGCCCGCCGCCGGCGCCAGCGACAGCCGCGATTCACAGTCGCGCTACAGACGCGCGTTGAACGTGGGGGTGACTAGCTCATTTCCAATATGGATTCCTGATCGCACGCAACTATGCGGCGTATCCGCCACCACAAGCTCGGAGCGCTGCACTCGCGCTGCAGCCGCGCTACTTAAATATGTATGGATACCCAGTCGTGCTACTGCAGCGCGACTTAGAAGCGCTGCAGCCGCGCGACTAAAACGCCTATATGTGAAAGCGCTCTTAAAGGCTTTAATTGATTGGCATTCAATTAACGAAACTCTTCCAGCGGCCTAACAGTCCGTCGCCTCGCCGAATGTGGAGCAGCGGGCGCGCAACACGCAGCCGGCTCCGTCCGAGCTGCCGCTGAGAGGATCCTGCTCGCTGCCTACGCCAGGTCCCCTCGGGTCGTGAGAGCTCAGCTACCACCCGACGACGCGGTCACCAGGAGGAACCTGATATACAGGCATCTGTTCCAGCAGTTCGATAGGATTGATATGCAGGTCAGTGGGCGGTCTTTCCGTTTAGTTTTTATCGAAGAGCGGACAAATTACTCCGCTCTGCTTGGAGCATGATTGTGCTTTTAACCGTCCTCATTACCTTGCCGATTCTTGCAAAATTGTTTCTCTACACCTTGTTTAAAGGACCCCATGTTGTAGGAAGGAATAGAATAGAATGAAGGGAAGGATACGCTTGTAGAATACAGAGGATTAATTTTTTTGGTGGTGCGATAAAGAAATGTTCTTTCTACTCGCGTTTATTGAATTTTTTTTTGTAGTTGCAGCTAGCTAGACTTAGTTATTGATCGTCATGTGGTACTAGGACTTTAAATGAATAACCCTGTATGGTTAAATAACAGTCAGGGTTACAATTGTTATTTTATAATCCACAATCATGTCTAAGCCTGGTTTTGACATACAGATTATGAAGACAGTGACAATATCAGGCCGCTGGAACCTTTTATTTATATTTTTATGACTGGGATACGATTAAGAAGTTTACAATTAGCAGAATTAAGTTCCAGATAGAAAACACAACAATCTTCTTAATAAAACTAACTCCAGGTCCAACCTTTCCTGCCAAGATAACCCTTACACACAAAAACTTGTCTAACAGAAAATGCTCAACCAAGCGCCCCCAGAAGACCAACTGACAGAATCGGTGATAGACATTTGCGACGCGGCGAGCGTAGCACATTCAGCTAGAACCACTGCAAGCGGTACCACTTCCTTCAGCATGGCCTCCTCAGTAGGGGCGACATCTTCTTACAGCTTGAAGTCGATGGCGTCACACACTTCTGGTGAGTTGGCTGTAGACTTGATCAATCTTTTTCATCTTCGTCACCAGCTAAATTTAAAGTCTTTACTACTGGACCACAAGCCAACCCTAAGGATGGAAACACCACGCGACAACGTGCCATAAACCACCACGCGGGTCCAGTGCGGATAAGTAGTTATAAACGACTGCTAATGTAGCCGCAGCCGGCCCGATTACTTTTTTTATCTTCATTACCAGCTCATGTTTAAGTCCCCACTGCGAGGCATGACTCTTTACCATGGATGGAAACACCACAGGGAGAACGGGCCATCAACCACTACGTGGGCCCCGGTAGTTTTTAATGAACTGATAATGCAGTCGGGACTAATAGCTTTACGTGCCTTGTGACGCACGGAGGGCTTAAGACGATACATTACATACATTTTTTGCTTACCCGTCCGATGACTGGCCATTGCGAAGGTTGTTTAACTTCAGCCATCGTAGACCGGGCTCTATCACTGCTCCATCGAGCTCACCTCAAAAACAATGAACTGGTGATACTTCCAATATATGAAATAAATAAATCCACAGGATCTACTCTAGCTCCGTCCAGCCTTAGTGGAAGCTACACGACCAGGGCGAAGAGTAACCTCAAGAAATCGCCAACCAAACGGTACACCCCCACCCCGGTCAGAAGTAAGGACCTCTCGAACTACCCGGGCTACAACAAGCTTAGGCTAGACAGCGCTATTAGCCCGAAACACTCGCCTAGATCCTCAGCTAGTGCTACTGAAAAGGTAGGTAACTGACTTGATTTATGCAAAGTAGGTATATATTTTAGATATATCAGTATGTATCAAACCTCTGCTAGATGTATGTGACCTGGGGCACAAAATAATGAGACCTATAAGGTAGGCTTAGAATAGAATAGAAAAGAACAGAATAAAATACTTTATTGTACACATAAAAAAACACATACATGTTAACAAAGAAATAAAAAACAAATACATACCGCGCTCCAGAACTTCTGCTGTCCGACTTCTTGGCGGGAAAATGAAGAGTCACGTCTGCTGTTTTGATTTTCTAAAATTTGTGTTATGTCGATTATTAATGTGAAATAATGGTGAATTATTAACGGTTAAGTGTTTGTGAGTGTGCATGAGTGTTGGGAAATGAAACAAAAGAGTGCAACGTCCCTTTTCAAATTCTCTCAAGAAATCCGCGTGGGGACTTAGTAAAGCCTCACATCTTTACTGAGATACTCGAGGGGTTGGGGGTATATCATTTCTCACTTCTCATTTCTATTACCATTCATCATCATCACCATACTGGAAGGAAAATTTATGTATTACTTGTAAGAAAAATTTTTTGACACTGGCTAAATGTGCTAATCGCACGAAGCCATCAACTAATGGAAAAAAAAACTTCTGCAGTCTCCTTATTTTGTGCCTGAGGTGAGATGTTTGAATCACAATGATGATTTGAAATAAAATAAAATGCCAAATATAAGCTAAGCAATTATTTGATCATTATTATATTATTTACAAACACTTAAGTTCAAAAAAGTTATTAGTGATTTCATGTGAGATTTTTTTTCTTCGTTTAAAAATGTATGCAGCACTGAAACCGTTATTTTATATGGCAGGGGTGTTCGTTGTTGATTTCAGTAGGCGGTTAGCGCTAATAAAACTTTAGATTAGTTAGTCTGTGACTTTAGTCCTCATCAAACAGTAATAACAGTATGTATGTTAGTTATATATGTATCTTGTTTTCTAAAGTTTACGCGAACACTACACATTGAAACAACTTTTACGGATCTACTCGCGTTTATTTTACACATTAGTTTTAGTTAATGTTTATCCTGACGTTCCCTCCCTCGTTCAGTCTCCCTGTGACCACGGACCCTGCAAAGGGTTTGAAACGTCAGGATAAACATTAATTAAAACTAATGTGTAAAATAAACGCGAGTAGATCCGTAAAAGTTGTTTCATTTCAATATATATGTATATATATAACGAACTTATTATAAACGATCGTTATTACTAGAGGTTTAGATAGACTGTGTTACTACAACCATGCGCAGTTTTGATTCGGCGTAAAGAAGTATCCCTCCTCCTCGCCCAAAAGCCCCGAGAAAGGGGGTAATTGGGTGTCTCTAGCTAGCTGTCTGAGCGTGTCTATAGACTGTCTACCTCCAATCACACCGTACGTTTACACGTAGAACAGAAGTTGTAATTAATGTTGCTTCAAAAGTTGTAATAAGTAGTCAGTTCAACCCTATTAATTTCAGGTGCATTTCCAAGAGAGCCAACACGAAGAGGTAGTGTTGCGTCGGGCGAATCGCAACCAGGAGAACCGACACTCCATGATCCATTACGACCACGAGACCGCCAAACCGCAACTCAAGGAGCGACCGGTCACGGTCTACGAACCGCTGCACATAGACTATAGAGAGTCCCCGTCTCTGGGCTCTCCCAAAACCTCCAAAATGGACGTTAGGAGTATGGACTCCTTACCTATGGATTCCCCAGTTTCGAGAAGTGATTTGCGATGTGATTCGGATAGGAGTTTGGATTCGCCGAAGGTTAAGGCAGAATATTTCAGGGAGAGTGTGTTGGAGTCGCCGAAGCTGGTGGCCGGATTGAGGAACTTGCATTTGGATGATCACAGCCAAATGGATGAGAGCGGGTATTATAGTCCAGGTAAGTTGCATATGATTGGCTACGTATAATAACATTTAGATTAAATAAACTTGATTCTTTGTATTTCCATTAATAAAAATATTATTAAAGTAGTGTTGAATGTTGAATTTTTTTTTCTGTATATATTATACAAAACGTCCCATGCTGGTATGGGACGTGAAAATAATGTATCAGCAGCCTTACTTCCCGTGCATGTCGTGAGAGCCGACTAAGGGACAAGGGTTCCAAGATGCTCGCACATCAGACTATCGGCTAGCAACTGATCACTGATGCTATCTATTCCACCTCAGCCGGCTTATTACCGAAAAAAAGCAATCAGTTGCTAATTGCACAATGGCAACGCGACTGCTACTAGTTGTGGTTGCTACAACAACCAGTCATCGGTTTATTCTACAGCGCAGCACCGCCGTCATGCACTTTTAGTTCGTCAATCGCTCGCTCGTGGCGTTATCGTAGCGTTCTACGTTCCGTAATAAGAATATGACTTTGGTAGCGATACATTCGTAAATTGTCGCGAGGAGTTTCACCCGAGTTCTTTCCGTAATAACACGTGTTGTGAGACTCCATTTTAATTTCTATCTACCGTACTCTTACTACTAATAATAATAAAAATACTTGAAATTGGCTAAATGCTAAACGCGAAGCCATTAATTAAGATAATTAATTAATTGCGCGATTGCAACTGTCACTTAACCCTCTGCGTAGTCCAACAGACACCGCCAAATAGTAAATCCAGTTTATTACCGTTAATTTTTAAATTTGAGTGACGCCACAGTGACCTCGCGCGTCGATCAGTGTGCTGTAATTGTTCGAAACCAATTTGCCTTCAGTGTTCTACCTAAGCCACTATGTGAAAATTGTCAAACAAAGCTGTGATTTTGAAGCTGTCTAATTTTTAAGTCAACCAATGAATATATCTCACGTTTTCTAGACTGATTAATATAATCGTTAATTTTTAAAATGTCTAATGTTAAATTTAAAAAAAGCTGATTTTGAAAATTTTCTGTCATTTTAACGATACCTTAGGTATACATAAGACCGATTTGTGTGAAGTCAATAAACAGTGTTTAACTTTGAAAATGAATTGTTTTTATTTAATTTTAATTTTCATTAAAAAGAATGTGCTAAAAATTTGATAATGTAATTTAAATAGCATAATTTGAATCTATAAAAATATTTGCTGTCGGAATGGTGTCTCGTGTACGACGTCAGTAGAATTGAGAAATTGAGCCACGTCAGTCGCAGAGGGTCAATCGGTATAGGTATCGGTATATCGGTAATAGGTAAGCCTGCGGAGCACTACTTTGACTATGCTAAATGTGACGTCAAGGTCACCAACGGCGAGTTACTTTAAAATTGGTGATTTTGATTTTGTCCACCCCTTTTTGGAAGACGCGAATTCAAAATTCAAAATCATTTATTCAGTTTAGGCTACAAGTAGCTCTTGTGAATGTCACTATGCCATCGGTTCGTAAGTCTACTCTGGGCGGGAGATCTTGTACTGAGAAGAACCGGCAAGAAACTCAGCAAGTGTCCAGCTCTTTTCTCCCTTACAGCGTCAAAAATATTGGAAAATGCCCTATCATAGCAGGACACTTTCCATTACAAATAAACACAAAATTATAGAAGTCAACCACAATATGTAAATAAAAAACAAAAATATCGCAAAATAAAAAAAAACTAAGTTAACAAATTTACATCAGGTAAAAGTTTCAATTTCCACAATGTCATACAGTACCACTACAGTACTATAAAAAAAAAAAAATTGGTACATAGAAGTATGATATAATGATATATAATATATAGATATATATTGGTACTTAGAAGCGCTTGGCTTTTGTCGTATCTGATACACGGCCGGAAATGTAATCGCAATTTACCCGGAATCCTCAACCGTTGAGGAACGAATTGTCACAAACGCGTTCGAGTAGCACGCATAGACATTCTCTCACGGTTCACGAACTCTGTCCTGAGCTGTTCCGAGATCCGTGTTCTTACACAGGGTGTGTGTGAGCGCGGTATGTATAAACGCTTGCCTTCTGGGTCTCCTTTTTGTGGAATTGTTGAGGTATAAGGGTGTTAGTGTTTCAGAAGAGTTGTGCGAACTCAGAAGTGTTGTGCGGGAATCTTACCGCTGGCTAAAGCTAATGTTATACTGATACCAGGAAGAAGACAACTAGCAGTGAGCAGCGAGCATCAGTACGAAAGCTACGAGGGAGGGGCCGTCGACGTGCCCAGCGATGATACGCCGGAGCCAGTGTACCAGTGAGTTGGTTAAACACTAAGTATTTTGAATTCGCCAATATTTTTTCTTTCCATTGCTAGTACCTACGTCTTAGTAAATACGTGTAATTGTCTTCGTAAATTAAGCTTGTTTAGAGGTTACAAAAAACCTTTTTTATTTGTGTGTTCTATTGACGATTAAAACGATTCGTCTTTATGACCAATAAAACCACAATTACCTAACATATTTTTGTACCGTTCGTCATGCGTTTAATTGGACAATATCCCAATCTAAACTTGTTACGTTTCGCATTCCGTAATTCCGTTATTCATGAATTGTTTGTTGGTTGCGGTCCCAAGTCCCAGGTGTAGGTAGGTATTCTACCTTTCTGCCGGTATTATAGGTAAGCAGGTACAGGCGTTTTAATAATTTGTCACTGTAAAATTGTGTAGGATTGTTTTTTTTTGTTATGTTTTCAAATATTTTCTTCTCGCACAATTTATATTAGGTACTGAAATAGCATTAAGTTTTCCTAAAAATATTTTTAATAAAGCTATCACCTCCCCACTCCCCAGTACAACGTGCAGTTGGTGCGGGCGCCGCGTACGCGCAGACGGGTTAGAAGCTCACTACTGGCGGCGCTGCGTGCTGCTCGCGCGCTGCCCGCACTGCCGCGCCGCGCTCGAGGCGCGCGCGCTGCATGCGCACTTACTGGGTAAGGAATAAGGTCTATAGTCGCCTGCTCACTTTGGATTCTGCATCACCGCGCTCTAGGCAGGCCGTTGTAGGCGTTCCTAGTACCTACACTGGGTATGATGCATGATAATGTAACTAAGCTAGCTTAAACTAGTTATAAATACCTTATGCGTTGGTTACGATGACTTTCATTTGACATTTGTTATTTCTAGCTTTAAGAATAAGAATATTTTTTTATTTTACTGTGGTGCAGTGTGAGGCATAGGTCGGCTGTTTGATGGGTAAGTAGGATTCTGAGCCGAATCCTACCACACAAAATCTATGTCTGCCTCCAAATCCCAGCAGCACTGTTGTGCATTTCTGTATTCTAGTTTAAGGGAAGTGGATCCAATAAAATAACAGGGCTTAAAGGCATAAAAAGATTCAGGGTCGCAACTTACCCTTGGTGTCGCAAGCGTACATTGGCTGCGGCCACTACGGTCAATAGGCTTGCGTTTTCCATCAGACGCACCCGCACCCGTATGGCCGTTTTAATAAGATACAGTCAACTGTCGTTTGGCAGACGACTCTGGACCGTATATTTCTTGATTATTATTGGATATCATGCTGAATTCTCCCAAAATGCAGCTCTTCAGCAAAAGTATTTTAAAGTCTTCATGACTTTAAAAGACTTTTTATATTTATCATAATTTCAAATTTCAGCCAGACAATGCGATCGATCTAAAAGAGTCACTGTCTATGATTGCAGAGGAATGCTCACTGAGCGAAGGTTGCTGGAAGGCGTGCCAGAAATGCGGCGCGGCGCTGCGAGTGGAAGAGAGCGACTGCCACATGAACTGCATACGTGAGTCATCCCCGATCCGATCCGAACCCTTCGGAGAATCTAGTAGGGCACGGGGACGCGCACTAGTGCGCGATGCCGTTCCCTCTAGAAAACCTCCGAAGGGGATTCGTTTCACACGGCTTGAGGGACCCTTTACGTTCCACGCCGCCCCCAAAAAAGCCCGGTGAAAAAAATCGTGATTCATACCTTAAAATAATTTCTTCGCTCTTGATATTCATTATAGATCTTTTTTATTTTTCTTTGGTTTAAACCTTGAAACATATAGTTAAATATTTAAGTGTACTTCCTAATATTTGTGCCATTTGTAGACACACCCTCCATTTGAATACACACAAAATGGCGAGTCATTAAGGATCATATAAAAATCAGGGCCAATTCGCAAATAGTTAGTTAGTTCTATAAATCAATGATTCAATTGCGTTGTGAACTACTATTTATATTTATTTAGTTTCATCATCATTAGTGTTATTAAAATATGTGATTTTCCACCTTCAGCGTTAGGCCTAGATGAATGGAAGTGCCCGTACTGTTACACCAACGTCCTGGCGAGGGACTTGCCGTGGCAACGACATCTTATGCAGTGCCCTCGCAACCCACGGCTGGGGCAGAACTAGGCAGTTCGTAAAACGGCTGAACAGGCTAAGCAGTTCGTGAAACGATTGGAGAAGAGCTACGCAGTTGGTGCTGAGCAAGGCAGATCGTGAAATGGCTGGTGAAACACGGTAACGTTGGGAGTAGCTAGTAATCTTGTCAGGCAAAATCTGGGTTGTTAATAGAGATAAGATAGCAAAGAAGGGTGCAAACATCATTGGTGAAAATACAATAGATAGTTTGAACAAAATACCTTTGAGCGTGAGTTGAGAGTACTAGGTTAAGATGTTCTACGATTAAGTAAAAACCTGGAGATGATGCAAGCAATCTTGATAAGTTGAAGTAAGTCTCTCAGCAGACACAAATACAGGTATACCTACATAGTTAAGATTTACGATTCAAAATTACCTATTACTGTCTTACTGATTGTGTATGACTTAGATTTTAGACAATTCTATGAAGTCTTCAATTCAAGATAGTTCTGCTTCTCAAAAAAGTGTTTTCTACTCTCACATTTGAAAATAATATTCTGGCTCGGTTAAATATCAAACGGAACAGTTACTAACAGATATTTCTAATTTTATTTATAGAGAAAGAATATATCATTGTAAGACTTTACATATATTGCTTTAATGATAGCAAAATGTAACAAGGAGTACCTAATAAATGCAACTTTCACACAACCTTCGGAGTTTTCATATTCGTACATTTCAAAATTCTTGCAATTTTGTCAAAATGTTGCTTTGGTACAATTTCATTTTGTTACAAGAAGTTTTTGTTAGGCGTGTCAATTATCATATTATTGCATTTAGTTGAACAAATAGTTTTATAGCAACATTGATCAACTGAAAGAAATGGTTCTAAACAAAGATGCAATTACTATCTTGGGCTCGACTTTTCGTTTAGGTTAGACCAACCTTGACGTACACTAAGCATAATTGCATATCAATCAATAGGAAACAGTGCCCATTGCGTAATATAAAAAAAATTATTGGTCAGTAATTATATTAAAACTAACACTTAATCTTATTTAAAAACGTATGTATAAACACCGGTATTATTTAACAATAATAGTGTACCTATTTCATTTGTAAGTCGTTGCCAAAACAAAACTCGCTGATTTATATTTTGATATAGGTAACTATTTAAACTATCATGGTCACTTGCATTACAGTAATTTGTTATTAACGGGATTCTTACCATGTTTATTACAGATGAGTATTTTGTTGATATTAATTTATTTTTGTCGTCGTGAAAATCTATTAGTACAATTAACTGAAGCATAGCTTTTATAGTCCGTCTGTGCCGTCCAACGACAAGAATCCGTCTTAGACAATGCTCATTTTATCTTTCTTTTGGTGGTGCTCAAAATAACTGAGCCCTTATTGTCTGTTTAAGCAAATTGCTTTCTAAATAGCTTTCACTTACTGAGATTTAAGTAATATAATAATTTTAAAATTATAGAAAAAAAAAGGAAAAAAAGTTAATTTACTGAAAATAATTCGATTAGATATAACATAAATGTCTGAAGAAGGCCAAAAATGCTATAAATAGCTAATTTGTAACAACTAAAATGTCATTTAAATATATTTCTTTCCGAACTAACTCATCAGTCATTTGTTTGTAGAGGTTTGTTAAGTTTGTAAGCAGATATTACTAGCATATTATTTGTTTTAACGTTTCAAACAATTAGTCAAATGGATTTAGTGTAATTATATTTTAAATAGTGCTGTAGTCAGGCAATAGCAATGTACAGTACTCGTGGTCAATGACGAGAGTATGGTAGTATTTTTTCTTTTTAGTGTAGTTTAGTTTAGTGTAGTAGATCATTGATCGAAGCACAATAATAGTCAAACATATATTACTCATGTACACATCTAAGAAAATAAAAGTCATATTACTAGAGTAATAATAAATATTTTTACGACTGAAAAGTATTATCGCCCAATTCTAAAATGTTTAATTAAATTATTAAAATGACCACTAAATAATTGACTGCTTGTGTAGCTTCGATCAATCATAATAAAGATTCTATAGAATTTGATTATATTCCAGTTTCTTTAAAAAAATTATGCGTAAAGAACAGCTTTAAGTAGGTAGGTACTTATAAAATTAGCTTAGGTAATTTTAAACTATGACTAGAATAATATTAAACATATATATTTTTTTTGTTTTCATTATGTATGTAACTAAGTGATATTATTTATTATGTTAACTTTTTCTGAGATTTTTTACATATAGAATTTTTTGTTCTACTAAAGATTTGTTAGCCGTAGGTCCAATACGCAGTTCGTCCAAATTGTATTTCAACGTTCATTTTGTCCGACTCGTATATAGTCCAACACGCATTTCGTCCAACATCTATTTGTCCAACACGTATTTGGTCCAACAAGTTTTTCGTCTAAAAGGCATTTCGTCCAACGTGTATTACGTTATTACGTATTTGGTTCAACACGCATTTATTTATTTATAGTAATATATAAATTCGTTTGTTTTGTTATTATATTAAGTATTTATTATATATACCCCCTTTTTAAACAAAAATAAGAGTGATATCGAGCAATAAACGGCAAAAAAAATCAGTTTGTTGTATGGCATTATCTCTTCAATATTTATTTTATTGTTTTTTGTATTTGTTGTAAAAGCGGCAATAAAAATACATCATATGAAAATTTCGATTTGTTAGCCGTAGGTCCAAACTGTCTTGCTATCACGGTTCATGAGATACAGCCTGGTGACAGACAGACGGACAGCGGAGTCTTAGTAATAGGGTCCCGTTTTTAAACTTGACTAAACTTAAACCAGCGAATTCGTTAATGAATTAACGAATTCGTTTCACGACTATGCCCCTCATTGACGAACTGCGTAATGACGATTCAAGAAATGGACAAACTGCGTAATGAATGACGATTCGCAAAATGGACGAATTGAGTAGTAGGTGAACGGCAAAATGCTAATGGACAATTGAGTATTGGACCTACGACGTTAACAAATCCTACTAAAAAAACTGTTACTCTATTAATAACGAAGAAAATTTAAAATTTAACCGCCATTTAGTTAATGTTTTAAAAAGCACCAGCGCTATTTGGAAATTTGCCAGACAGGCATTTAAGGCAAGACTATTAAAGTAATACTTAAAAATAACTATTTGTTTTTGTCTCTAAATTTAATTTAATAGGTTCTTAAAATACTTTCGTTTACCAGTAGGTTAGTGAGCTCCAACTATACGATGTTTATTGGTTGATACTTACTACATTAAGTCTATTAAAACAAAAATATCCACTAACTATATTCATTTAGCTTTAAGAGCCCCTTCACATCAGCTATATTTTCAAAGCGTCAGCGTTCAATAAATAGATACGCAGAGCTACAACGCGACGCATGCACCTATGCGCAGCGCAGGTACCTACAAAGGAATAAGGCTAGTGGGAAAGAAATCTAACCAAGCAAATAGTACGATGATTAGTATACTTCGTAGGCTATGCAGGAATAAATATCGCATAGTCGGGGCTATCGTATAGTATAATTAGTTTAGCTTCGAGTAACGAGCCACATCGCTCCTGTGATATTGGGGTCGAGTTACACTGAACTGGTTTATCGCGTGGATCTTCTGTTGACGGTTTAGATTGTAGTTAGATGTAAGTAACGTTTAAGCTATACTATGATTATTATTCGTATAATTATCAGCTATATGAGTAATTTGCAATCTTATTCAACGAGATGAAATAAATAAATAAGAATTATACTTACTCAATTACATTAAGCGCATCAAAACGAAAGCTTTGCTTAAACATTTCATACAATTTGTTGATAAATGTAACGTTATTATTAAAAATTAATGTCTACTTCGCAAGTCCATTTCTATCCGTCTTTTAATAGCCTTATCTTTGCAAAATTATTCAGTGCTTTTTCCTGTCAATAAAAATAAGTTTATTCTTAAGGTAAACCCACTTCAAGAAAAATACTTATACAAAAAATAAATATTGAACTTTAATGTCAATAAATTAGAACTTATCTTTTACTATCCAAATTATTACTTATAGTAAAATCAGCAAAAAAAAAAAAACACTTATTTGAATAAATAACAAAATAATAACGTTTAAACTGACAAAACCGGGCGTTAGATCTATTGATCTTGTTAAATATTTAACTATTTTTTTTCTTTTTTTAACAAGGAACGCGTATATAAGGCTAGATATTAAGTTAGTTTAATTATAAGACATAAGATTAACCATTAATTATTTAGGAATACAGGGAAATCAACAAACTCTTATTATTTTTTCCTATATGTAATCCTAACATTGATAATATTTAAATAATTATTGCAAATAAGTGATGAATTTGCACAAATCCATTTGACTGATTATTGTAATAATCTTCTTACTATATTGATTATTGATATTGTACAATTTTTAAACACTTCGAACGAATTTGAATAAATTATCACGTTATTTGGTTTATTTTCTGATTTCTACATTGTTGGAAAATACTAGATTAAAAGAAACCTACCTTCTAAAACTGCATAATATAAACCGCCTATAGTTTTAAAGCGTCACTATTAAAACACTAAATAATTGTGTGCTACAAATGAGTATTATTTATTTAAGAATATTTTTATACATTCATCGGCAAAAATGTTGCTGATATCTTTTATTTTAGACATATAACTGGTTGGGGTGGCTTACACATTTTTTTAAAATAAGACGGCTCTCAGCTCTTACACATTATTGGCTACAAGATCTTTTGAAAAAATCTTTAGGGAATATTGCGAAATAAATTGTAAATAAATAAATTTGAGTATTATCGTATCTAATTGGACTGATAAGAAACGAATTTTAAACGTAGCCTTTCAAAATTGCCAAGAGAAAGTTTTGTTTTAAAACTTTTAAAGCTCAAAAGTACAGTGCTTAATTATTTTTGATTCATTTACTGGTTGTCTTTTCAAAACTTATTTGAAAGAGAGATTTCGATCAAATATCTATCGAAGTAATCTCATTTTATAGAAATTGATTGTAATTTTAAAACGTGTGCAATATGATGTTCTAGTTGATTAGTTAGAAATATTATAACTCATTTCACATATCGATATTATTTGAATATGATTCTATTAGCTTTTAGTGTATTCGATTATTGTTTTTGTGATTATTATAATAACTTTACAACATTTTAAGTTTCGTATTAATTTGTAATCCTACTAATATTATCAACGCGAAAGTTTGTAAGTATGGATGGATGTTTGTTACTCTTTCACGTAAAAACTACTGAATGGATTTTAATGAAACTTTCCTCATATACAGACCATGACCCAGACCAGCATATAGGATACTTTTTTTTTTTTACTGTAGTCTTCGCGAACGAAGTACGGGCAACAACTAGTAGTATATAAAACGTTTCATTGTGTTATTTCTAGTCATCATCAGATTGTAACCTCTGCAGTTCTTTATAACTATTATTAAATGATAAGTTGTTTGAATTATAGCGTTCCAGTAATTTAAAAGGATATTATTAGTAAGAAAATAGCACTTTTTGTTGGTGTAGCACCTTGGGTAATGTTGAGGCGAAGGATTGTTATCGCTGGTATTGCGAATGGTGTTGGAGGAAGGATTAAGAATAAAGGGTTTCCAAACATGTGACGCTGTTTTATTGCTCGATTTTTTTTGCACATTGTTTGTTTATTTCTTTGTATTCCAGCATTGGACGTCTTTTCAAGACTGAGATGATGATGATGATCGCTTTGTTTGAACCCATCATTACCTATATAGCGTGGCGTATTATGGTTGTGAGCTCGGCTAGTAAATATTTCTGAAGGCTGATTAATCAATTATAATCGTATTTTATAACGAATTTTAGTTCCTAACAATAGTTTCAGTCAAAAATGGAGTCCATAGAAACACTTAAAACCAGTTTAAATATATATTTTGTCATATAAAATAACAATTACATAGTAACATTTGACATATTATATATACTTACGCATACGTTTAAAATGCAATGTCTGATAATTGAGAAATACCATAATTATATTAAAATAGTAACAATATTGTGGTATTTCCCAGTCTTATTTACTGCCTAGTGTTTAATACTAGCTACTGCTTTGTACATCTGCATCTGCAACCTCAGTGACGTCATTCGATTCGGATCCAGTCTCTGGCACGTCAGCAGCCTTTTTGAATTTGTTAACATCTGTAAAAGAGGGTGATCATGAAAAATGTTGTTGTTGATAATAACAATTTGTGGAGCATTTGTTTTTAGGCATATTGTCCCGTCAAAAAACCGCTACTCGGTTGCTCTTTCTGTATGATGCAGTGCCTTTTTCGATATACAGTTTTAAGGCGCTGTTATTATGAAACTGCGCTCACTGTCGATTTTCATACATGCAAAAGGGATGCAAATTATGTGTGATCCACTGGCCTCGGGTCAGCAAACTCGAAAAACGCTATTAGTTTAAAAACTAGAGGTTTTATTAAATAATAAAACAGGCGCTTTTCTAATAAGTATTAGGAATAAGTACACTTAATTTTACCAACGTACACACGCCTGCACTTCAACCTATCCAAAACTGTCGAATTACTTCTATACAATGTCAACCATATCCTTAGGAATAAAGTTCAGTCTATTGAAATTTGACAGTTTGTGGTAGGTTGATGTGCAGGCGTGTGTACTTTAGTAAATGAAAAAGATAATCACGTAACTAGATACTGTTAATCGCACTAATGTTATAAATGCTTAAGTTTGTGTGTATGTGTGTATATTTGTTGCTTCTTCACGCTGCAACGGATGGATGAATTTGGATGAAATTCGGCATACAGATAGTTTATAACCTGGATTAACACATAGGATATGAAACTTTTTATTAAAAAAAAAATGTAGATTACCCACTAAAAACGACAATTTAATTTTCCAATACAAAATTATTTGTTTGTTTTGTTGTCATGTCAGCTAGTAGGTTATATGACTTTTTTTTTTATCGAGGTAATTTCATAATTCTGCATTTTGGAAACAACAACATTGTTTCAAATGAGTAGGGCTTATTCCACCTAATTTTCATTGTGCCTAATTTACTAATTTCACTAAATTTCAAATTGCCATAAGCTCATAAATATCAAATTGTGTCATTCATAAAATGAACAAATGTCATAAAGACAATGACCTAAAACGTCTCATGTCCGAAATGCCTAAAAATTTAAATGTGCATTTGCTCAAATACCAAATCACAGATACGACAAAATTTCAAAATAACTTAAACTGAAAACTTCAGAAAAGCAAAATTTCACAGTTTCATAATGCCTAATTTTTTTTTGCAAACAATAAAACTGTGTAGCAAACTTTTATTTAATTTTGTTTGTCTAATTTGTATAATCAATCATATATTAAAGAAGTGAATAAGCATATCGATTTGAATAGCAATAGGGTGTAAAATTAAAATTCACGAATACGTTTACAAACTTTAATTAATTTTACTTAAATTATGAAATCAAGCTTACAACTAAAATGCTAATTAGGCTTGTTTTTGATGCAGGCGTCTCCTCAATTCACAAACCTTTTTCAGAAATTTAATTGCCGTGAGGAGTCCTTTTTTTATATATACTAGCTGACCCGGCAAATGTTGTTTTGCCATATATATTATTTCTAGGGAATTTTCCACACCTGCCAACAATATCATCAAGCCGCCAAAGATGTTGTTATTTCGCCGAAGATCCTTCAGTGTGAAGTTAAGTGCTTTAAGTGATTTCTTATGTGCCATTGTGCACTCATCCCAAACAATGAGCTTGCATTGTATCAACAATTTTCCCATTGCACTGAATCGGGAAATATTGCATGTTAGAGTATCAATTGTGTTTAAATTGAGTAGCAACTTAAGCGCAGAATGTGCAGTACGACCGCCATCTAGAAGAGTCGCCGCAATTCCAGATGATGTTTACGCCAAAGCTATGTCACATCTTGATCGAATAGTGGCCAAAATCAATGAAATGACAAATGTTTTCCCTGTTCCTCCAGGTGCGTCCAGGAAGAATAGACCACCAGTATTATTGTCCACCGCTTGCATTAATGTTTCGTATACTTGTTTTTGCTGTTCATTCAGCAACGGCACATTATTTCGAACGAATTCCTGCAATGTATCAACATTGTATTGCAGTTCTCGATTTAATTCTTGGTTGAATGCATCGTGCATCGATCGATTTGGCGCAATCATTCCTACTTCTATCAGTAGCTTGTTTACAATAGTCAAGCATTGATCCTTAATCAGAATCAATCCTTCATTGCAGATTTTATCGGTTATTTGGATGTCAGGATTATTCGTTTGAATGCGCAAGCGATGCAAGATATCTTCACATATGTCGTCTTTGTATTTGTTCTATAACTGAATTGGTTGTGAAGGAAAACATGTGGTGATGATAATTGCGAACAGCGTTCGTATTTGGTACGCATTTGATGAAACAACTGAATCCGCAAGTGTTAAATCCCAATGAGAATCGTTCTCCAGCAAACCCAATAGTTGACATGCTTCTCGATATGTTTGGCATTGGTGGCCATTCATAGTTTTCAAATGCGCAAATGATTTTGGTCCACGTACATTTACCAACAGCAGTCGCAAATAAAAACATTCATCATTTCTAGGATTTCTAACAGTATACATGCGACCTAGTGCATCAGTGGAAAACACCTGTGGCCAATCTGGAACTGGGGTTCCTTGTTTGCGACGTTGGAATTTCTTTGTTGATTGATTCCAAGTGTAATACTTGGGCATTTCAACGTACATCAGCGTCGCTGCGAATGGATCTGCTTCACACATTGCAAAGAAGCTAGTCAATGTTGTCGATGGTGGTCTCTCAGCTCGTTGTGCCGCATTAGCCTCAGTGAAGTAAACTCTTTGGCCTTTTTCCAAATGCACTGCTAAATGTACAACTGTGGGATATCTTTCATGAATTTGAAATGACAAATATTGGTTTGTAGTACATGCTATGTATCAGAGATGTCGCTGTATGTGAAAAAAGATTCTGTATGTGAAAAAAGATTTTCCCGCTTTTCTGTTGAAATTTTTCCTGAATTTTCTTTGCTATAAACCTCACGGAGCCTGAGACCTTTCCAACGAATGCAAAACCATGGAAATCGGTTCGTGCGTTCTGGAGTTATAGCGTCAGGAAGGGAAACCCGACTTATTTTTATATAGTAGAAGATTAACGGGTAAGCACATTGCTTTGATCTCACCTGATGTTAAGTGATGATAAGGCCCCAATGATGGAGTAAAGCATAAATACTCGTACATGAAGGTTAACTTAACTAGTCTTTTTGAAATTTATATATTCTGGCACCTGGTTGTTTTGAACTTATGGTGTTCTGCTATAAAGGTGTTGTTAAGTTTGTCCATTATGAAACTAACGCATTTTAAAATTCGGCCATATTAAGAATATTATGGTGTTTTGAGAAAAAAAAGTTAGGTATTCTGTGATTTAGGTATTTTGAGATCTAGGAGTATTGGTAAAAGGGTAAAGTGGAAAAAAGGTGGAATAAGCCCTACTCTTGCAAATAAAGTATATTTTTTAACATATATTTTTCTTGCCGTTGTATGTTGTATACTTTTTTTTATAGACCTCTTGCACAGGTGAAGCGCATTTCATAGTTAATAGCGCCTTAAGTACACCAGCTTAGTATGACTTACCGTATTTGCTGTAGTCCGCACCCAAAAGCCTTAAATAATGCACGGTGTCGGGAGTGGCGGTGTACGCGCGCAGCGAATGCACGCCGCGCCAGCCCACCAGCGTCAGTTGCAGGTTCGACTCTGGGTTGCGGTACTCGAGCACGCAGCTACCGGTCGCTAAAAGAACATACATACATACATATAATCACGCCTCTTTCCCGTAGGGGTAGGCAGAGACCACTTCTTTCCACTTGCTACGATCCTTACATACTTGTTTCGCTTCGTCCACTTTCATTATTCCCTTCATACATGCTCTTCGGTTTAGGGTACTCTTGACCTGGCCTTTTTTCAAGACGTCCCTGATTTGATCTCGAAACGTCCGCCTAGGTCTACCCCTACCAACACTTTCATTCACACTCGCCTTATACACTTTTTTCGTCAATCGTTCTTCATCCATTCTCTCGACATGGCCAAACCATCTCAGCATACCTTTTTCAATTTTTGTCACTACATCTTCTTTCAGACCACAACGTTTCCTTATCTCACTATTTCTTATCCTGTCACTCAGTTTAACTCCTATCATACTTCTTAACGCTCTCATCTCTACTGCATTTATTCTGCTTTCATGTTTCTTCTGCCATACCCAACTTTCACTTCCGTACATGAGTGTCGGAACCAACACCCCCCCATGCACAGCCAAACGAGCCTTGTTAGACACCTTCCGACTGTTCATAAAGGAGTGCAAAGCTCCATTCACCATGTTTCCTGCATTCACTCTTCTTTCAATATCACCCTCACTTTCCATCTCTTCTAAAAGAACACAAAAAGTATATCCTTACTATATACTAGTCTACTGCTGGGTTAAGGTATGCAAAGGCAGGCAACCATGTTTCGTATAGTATTTAATTTAAAACACATGACATTGGATTATCTTCAATATTTTTAATTAGAAAAGTAAATAGGTTACGACTGTCCGACTGCTGAGCAAAGGTCTCCCATCATTGAAATCAAGTCAACGCTACAAATGATGGGTATTGGCTTAATCAGCACGCTTGCCAAACGCATGCATCACCTGATAGCAGACGCGGGCTATGCATCGAAGAAATACCATTATATATATATATTTAATTTATTTATTTCAATAGGACAAGAGGCCTCGAATGGCGACTGCACACCGGAAGACACAGTATAGGCAGGCCTCCAACAAGGTAAACCGAACGCTCTGGTTAATATAATGAAAGTAGCATAAGCACATGTGTAATTGAAATGGGGAACCACGACGGTACCACCAGACCAACCACCACCCAGACCCGAGAAAATATAGAAAAAGTTCGTTTTTATGCATTGACAACATTGAATCGAACGCGGGACCTCGCGAGATGGTAACACTAGAAACAGGGGGGCAGAGCCACTCAACTAAAAAAATCTCAGATCTCGTGCTCTACACGACCTTCGGGTACATTGAAGATGCACTTAGGCAGGCTTTTCATTTTGTACGATGCCTAATCTAATAGATGTTGTTTACGACAAAACGTGACGAACGAGGCATCGTAGAACGAAACGCAGCGGCCGTGCGTTCTTCCTCACTCCGCTCATTCAATAGAAATGATATAACCGCGCGGCGCTCAGCACAACCGAGGTCAGTCGCATTCGATGGGCATACCCGTGACGTCGTTTTGCACTTAACGCGCGCGCGCACACGTCGCGACTCAAGTGTTCCTACTCAACCTCGTGGAACCTTAGTGTGTGAAAACGTCCTACATCAGCTCACACCCTCAGTTGCGAGACGCCAACGTGGCCTGCGCATGATCCTCCATTCAAAGTAAGTCCTCCATACCACATCCACGCCCCCTCATCAGCACCATAATCCTTCCCAATCTGCCTACGTCGCTGTACCGGCATCGCCAGCCTTAGGCAGCCGATACAGATGTAGTATTATTGTCTTTGAAGTAATGGAGCTCAAATGCGCCGATGTAGAAATCCGAAAGGTAAAAATAATATTTTTATTATTATTATATTCGATGGTCGTGTAGAGCACGAAATCTGTGATTTTTTTATAAACGGACTGCGCCATTAACAATGCGACGCTCAGCTTTCTCTCGATTCCCGCGCACACCCAGATGTGGACATCATCAGCATTACCCATATCCGTTACCGTTCGAGAGGACGAAGCGATACAAAACAGTTACGGAGTCACCGCTTCACGGTCTCAAATATCACATCGCGCACTAAGAAATTTGGTGACTCGTTTCTTTGTCGCACCTCCAAAACATGGAATAGTTAGCCAGCACACGTTTTCCCTCCTTCCTATGATACGGGGTCCTTCAAACGAGCGTGAAGAGGCACCTTGTGGGCCGGCAGGGTGAGGGTAACTGATGCTGCGTTGTTTTCACGCTGCACCAGTTGTCGTCGCATCTGGATTAGGGAATGCAATCTCGATGAGATTCGAGATCTCGACCTTTCTTTCGATATTCAATCTCGATCTGTAATCTCGTTATATGTGATATCGATCGAGATCTCGACAATATTGATCGAGATTATCGAGATTTTGGGACATGAGAGTGCGCGAATCATGCGTGTTCATTCGTGCGCGGCAGCGCGGCGACTGGTGGCCAGCGTCATCCAGCGAGCCATCCTCCGCGCGCGTCCCCCGCTCTCGGCCGGTGACCAATAGCAAACAGTATAGTATACTGTTCGTATAATGAGTATACGAACCTCGTGACGTATTTGTTTATGCTTATTGGTTAGTAGTATTGAAGTTTTGGTAGTTGCGTGTGTTAAGTGATAATTAATTGAGCTTTCATCCCTGCAGTTATTATTGATTAGAATGAAATTAGAAGATTTTTAACGCTGTGACAATTAATAAACCAAAACATGTTTGTGGAAGTTACAACAAGTAATTTGCCGGTGTGGGGATATTTAATGAAATCTGCGTATGGTTCGAGCGCTAAGTGCAAGCTTTGTAACGTTTTTCGTAAATGCACAAAAGGTTCACCAACCGGATTAAATGTTCATTTGAAATCTATTCATAAAATTGACACCAAAACTTTGAATGCGAGTGCTATGGAAATAGGAGCAGCTAGTGGTCGGTGGCCGATAAAGAAGAGTCACAAAGTTTGATCAAATAATAAGGTATTTTTAAAAAGTAAGTCTAATCTCGCGAGATCTCGTCGCATTATTTGACGAGATCTCGATTCGTCAATCTCGAGTCGAGATTGCGTTCCCTAATCTGGATTCTATATTCACTTAACATCAGGTGAGATAGAGTCATTTGACGTGGTACGTATAAAAATAATAATGAACATAGAAATAATAATTTTAGTCTAGGTTTAATTAAATATAATTATTCGTAATCAGAATATAAAGTTCTAACTAGTAATTTGAAGTATTTTCAAAGTATCGCAAACCTAAATTATTATTATTATTAAACCTAAATTATATATATTATGTATGAATCGTATCGATATCTCTCCATGTCTGGAGGTAATTTACGTTTATTATTAGGAGCCTGTATTGTCCCACTGCAGGGCAAAGGTCTCCCTTCCCTACCCTTTTTCCAGCACTCTCGGTCTATTGCCTTTTGATGCCATTCCTCCCACAAAATTAATTTTAAAGAATTAATTTAAATTAACATCATTTATAAAATTAAATTAAAATACGTATTTTCAAATAAATAAAGCCTTGTGTAAAATAATGTTTTTTTTTTAATTTTACCATCCGGAACCCGGCCAGATACTGAATTACTTAAAATTATTCGGGATAATTTTTCACATTTTTGCGATTTTTTCACCATATTTTAGCCCTCGTCAATACGCGTCTTTTGAGACCTTAAACATCTATGTAACCCTATAACTTAGGACACTAAGGCGATGTCACACACCGCGCAAAAATGGGGGCTGTACTGAAGCGATCGAAAAAACATTTTCAATGTTAAAAATACAAATTACCTAATAAAAAATGTCTCACCGAGATCCTTGACGAGGCCCTGCGTTTGCTCTGAGAACATCGTGAGGTCGGGCGGCTTGCTCGGGTTGTCGTTCTGCAGTACCGTGACGAGGTCCTCCTTTAAGATGCGCACGCGACGCTTCGGGCCTATGTACTGGGTCACGCTTTGCAGACCTTCTTGCGATAATCTGGGGAGGAACGATTATTTATAATAGTGACCACCTAGAGGCCGAAATAAAAAAAAAACAATAAATTATTTGTTTGACAATCGACAGATTTAGAAACATCCGCATTTATTAAAATTTAAAATTATATTGCGAAGAACTTTGATTTCTTACACAGTGCACATTTTATATCTCACAAAAAAAGAGTTCCTGGGTTCAATTCCTAGGTTGGGCAAAGTGTTAATGGATTATTCAATGCATATAGTCTTCATCACACATCAGTATCTAGCCAGGCGGATTGAAAAGAAACCCTACCACTAGCAAAACTGAGTACATAATCTGAGTACTATAATTATGTACTCAAAACTGGGATCCTGGGTCTGAGAACAGTGGTTGAACCACTAGACTACAGAAGCGATTTATTCTAAATCTGAAAAAAGAGTACTTTTTTTCCATGATTAAAAAATGAAAGTGGCGAACACACTTTGCACAGCTGTGGGATATTACAGACTAACTGCCGTACTCAGAGACGTCAATTAAGTTTTAATGACAATTAAGTCTCTTGCGTCACTTTCTTATGTATAGTGCTAAATAGAGAAGGAAAGACATTTAATTGTCATTAAACTTAATTGACGTCTCTGAGTGTGGCAGTAAGGGTCTGTTTCACGATGTCTGATTAAGAGATACTTGGCAGTTAAAGTGACAGTTTTGTATGGACTATCTGTCAAGTGAACGCTAATGGGAACTTACTTGTAGATGGTGAAAGAGCATAGAAAGAAATAGCAGAAGAAGAAAGAGCATTCATCATGGGGAAGCTTCATGTCTTTATTGAAATTAATATCGTAAATAAACTTTATCGAGTGGTGGCTAAAATAAAATAATGAACCAAATCGACTTACCGGAACGGGCAAGTCATATTCTTGTTGTCACATCTGACGAACGTCTTCACACCAGTATTGATAATCTTAATATTCGTCTCATTCTTCTGCACTACATCTTTGACTATGGGTGAGACCAGATATATATTTTTCTTTTTGCCTACATGACAGCGTGTGAGGAGACAAGTGGAGTCAAATTCAGGTTTCAAATCGTAATACTCTTTGATAGACGGGAACACATCTTCTGTGTCCCCCGAGAAGAATACGAAAGGATCTTCTCTGTAACCACCCATTCTTCTCTTCTTCTTGGGCGGTTCTTTCCTAACTTCTGTACTACTCTCTGTATCTGTATTCTTCTGTTTATCTTCTTTTTCCCATGGTAACGATGAGACTTTCTCGAATACTGCTACGAAGAAACCGCCTGTGTCCTGATGGTGTGGCAGTATTCTAATGCTGTAAACACAATTTAGATTTTTATCATAAAAGTGACTCGGTTGCCATAAACAAAAGTTGAAGTTGATTTTTATCATCGTCTTCATCGGCTAGGCCACATAGATAACAATCACTATTTAGGAAACACAATATTGCAAATTATACTTATACATGTTAGAAAAATTTAGGTAAAGTTAATTTGTTACTAGAAAAAATAAATCAGTGCTAGGAAAGTGCTCGAGTGGGAATCGAACCCCAACCACTCGAGCTTCCTGAGACTGGTTTTTTCTAGTAAAAACTTTCTCTGGTAACTAACTAACTAACATTGAGAATGCAAAAATAAAAATAATAAAAATAGTAACAGTAGTAGTCCTGGGTTCAATTCTGAGAAGGGCCTTTGCACAGCAGTGTGATAAACAGTACGAGTATATAAAAAGTGATTAGCCTATACATATACTGGAGACATAGGCTATTTACTTAATTTTACTATACAGACGGTCACCCACCACAGTCCGACCACGGCAACCTCTAAACATTGACGATCGACTCACCACCGGTCCAAGTGATATTTGTCCAGGTCCTCGGGCTTGGGCGCGAACATCTGCGGCCGAACCACCGTCTGCCACTTCTCGGGTACGTCTTCATACTTTTCGTAGAACACCATGTCTTTGGAGGCCGGTCGCCAGTACGTCATGCCTGATTACAATGATAGATTTAAATTTTATTTATACTATGAGTATAGTTATAGTGTTTTTTTAACTGGGTCAAAATGAGGTAATTGGAAACCATAAGAGACACAGGGACATAACTGTCTAAGGAGCCATCAACTTTTTTTTGGGAAAAAAATTTTGGTCAAGTGTGCGTTTTTGGTCAAGTGGTCGAGTGTGTTTTTTGGTCAAGTGTGTTTCCTCCATAGGTCCCTATCCATCCATAGGGAAGGCTTGTGCCCCAGCATTGGGGACATAAATGAGCTGATGATGTGTTTCCTCATACAATTTGTACTGTCTTGCTAAAGAAAATGTTTACAACACTTTTTCCAAACTGTAATTTATAACTACTTTAATATAGAAATGTTAAAAAAACAAATACTAAATCATTGAAAACAATTGGTATACCGTTATGGAACTTCAATCCCGGCAACATAGGTGAAGCGTCTACCAGCTTCATAGCTTCCCCTGTCTCTTGCAGTAAGCCTATGAACCACGGCCACACACTCAATGGGTTTCAACGACCAAGTGGAGGAACAGCTATAAAAGCCCGCATTATTGGATCCTATTGTAAAGGGTATAAAGATCAAAATACTATAACCTACCTTTTTGGAACTTGAGCCCCGGCAGCATAGGTAAGGCGTCTACTAGCTTACAACTTTTCTTGTCCCTAGAACCTATGAGCCACGCCCTCATTCTCTATGGGGTTCAACGACCAAATGTAGTAACAAACAAAACAGCACGCAGTATTGATTCCATTGTAAAGGGTATAAAGATCATAATACTTTAACCTACCTTTATGGTATTTGAGCCCCGGCAGCATTGGTGAAGCGTCTACTAGCTTCACAGCTTCCCCTGTCTCTTGCAGTAGCCTATGAACCACGGCTTCATTCTCAATAGGGTTGAAGGAACAAGTAGAGTAGACCAGTCGACCGCCTATTGCTAGGAGCTCGCAGCCGCGGCGTAATACACGGTATTGGATCCTGTTGAGAAAGGTATAAGGGTCAAAATAGTGAATCCAAATTGAACGACTGACGATTAAATCGGGCCGATAAAAAGTAAATGATATGTATTATTTAAATAGTTTTGAAGGAGGTTGAAGTGATGTTTCATCTATTTATTTATTTAAAGTCAAAATTCAAAAAATTCAAAATTCAAAATCATTTATTCAGTTTAGGCTACAAGTAGCTCTTGTGAATGTCACTATGCCATCGGTTCGTAAGTCTACTCTGGGCGAGAGATCTTGTACTGAGAAGAACCGGCAAGAAACTCAGCAAGTGTCCAGCTCTTTTCTCCCTTACAGCGTCAAAAATATTGGAAAATGCCCTGTCATAGCAGGACACTTTCCATTACAAGTCAAAGTCAAAATATGTTTCTTCAAATAAACTTATTTCATAAGTACTTTTGAAATAGTCCAAAACACCGTTTTACCTTCTACCTGTTCAGGACGCCTTTTAAATGTGGAGAGTGTTAATTTTTTGTCTTATTAAACATGGCTAATTAATTTGAAAAAAAAAAAAAAAAAAAAAAATTGCAACTCGCAATTTCTATAGAATAATCGAATATTGAAATATCCATTGCAACATATGCGGAGTGGGACTCTTTTAGAACACACTTTTTAATTATAACTTTTGATGTTTTGTTTTACATAAGTTTATACTGTAGTAAATAGCCTATATTCTGTCCCACTGCTGGGCAAAGGCCTCCATCATTGAAATCAAGTCATCGTTACAATTGATGGGTAATGGTTTAATCACCACGCTTGCCAAATGCGGGTTGGTGATCACGAACCCGGGCTATGCATCGGAAAATACGAAACACACTTTGATTGACCTGGGAATTGGACCCGGGACCTTCGGGTATCGGGCCGAGCGCCTTGCCACTCGGCCACCAAAGCGTTAGTTTATACTGTGTTCTAATAATAATAAATAATATATGTATACACGTCACATAATAAATATATTTCGTTTCATTTCTAATTTGATCTTTTAAGACTAACTGTTGTTTTCATGAAACTTTAGGAAAATACAGAGAAGTACAACACATATCCCTGGTATTAAGGCGACACACTGAAATAATGCAGCATGGTAAATTCATGTATTTATCTTGAATTTTCTAACTCAAATGCAACGATTGTACCATTTTGACTCGATCATTATTTTCGGAAACAAATCTAAAAAATCACTATTGTTGAAATCACAACGAATCTACTTAATTTACATGCTTGGAAACCACTCAAATACATTGGTAACATCAACATTCGTAATTTAGTACCTGCATAATTTGGTAACTAAAACCAATATCGTTTTTTAAATATTTTAAGTTTCTGTTGATTTCTAAGCGATCTCAATCGTGCGGGCCTTACGTATTTTCGACCTTATGACAGCGCAGTAAGGATCACCCGTTTTTGAATGTTTACAAATCGAGGTGTCGTCTTAAAGGCAGACATTTTTACATGAGTTATCATCTAATAATCGTGAGTATTCGAGCCGCCTTACCCATGCAGGTTGTTCCCGTTGCCGGTAGACCACTTGAGCCAGATGTCGGGGTTCTTGCGCAGCGTGGCGTCGCCCGAGCAGGGGACGTCGCACAGTATACGGTCGAACTTCAGCGGCTTGGTGCCGCCGGGGTTCTGGCAATTGTTAATGAAGTCAGTCAAAACGTTTATTAATCTGTTGTCTGCTGTGAATACAGACACAATAGAATTTTGATGGTATAATTTTTTTTTTTGAGAGGGTTTGTTGGTTGCCTTAGACGACATTTTCAGCTTCACCGGGCTTTTTTGGGGCGGCGAGAAACTTAAAGGGTTCCTCAAGCCACATGAAATGAAGCACCTTCGGAGGTTTTCTAGAGGAATCGGCATCACGCACTAGTGCGTGTCCCCGTGCCCTATTAGATTCTCTAAAGGGTTCGGATCGGAATTGTTTAAGACACTAATCAGTGCTCGCCGCATATGAGCGGTTAATTATCCAGCATTGTTATGTCGACACTAGCAAAACCCTTTAAATATATAACTCTGACATATACGACTAGTAACATAATAAACATTCGCCTTGTAAGTAGTTCCTTAAAAATCGGCTACTGAGTCAATTTGAGTAATTTTAATAATCAAGGTTATTTTTTACTCTATACAAATAAAATAAAAGAAATTACAGCATGGAATTACGTTTTCATTTCCTTTGTTTCGACTGTACAACAAAGGAGAGATAGTAATTAAATTAACAATTAATTAATTACAAGAAATTTTTAGCAATCTACTTTTAGGTACAGACTAAGCTTCTGTGACATGTTGTATATCTTATAAAAATTACATTTCGTTTTAGTTTTTATATTAATAGAGTGACTATATCTATACTTAACGTTTTGTTTTACACACGCGGATGAATTTAAGAGCCGTAGCGTCAACCCTAAAGTTGAGTGATAGCATTATCTTCTCATAATTATACTCTTGTCTATGCATCAATGTAATTAAGGATACCGATTCACTCTAACATCTCGGCCACGAACACTGATGTCTTGGGACACGACAAGCGGCGGTTTGTTCCCTCATCTGCGATGATCACAGATCAGTGCCCTAAACACTTTTTAATCGCCTATGTGGTCTAGACCCAGAGGTCCCGGGTTCGATTCCCAGCAGGGGGGAACATGTTTGCGTACTCGGTTTGGTTGGTGGTAGGGCTTGTTTGTCCGCCTGGCTAGCGGCCACCATCTTATCTAAATATGGCGCCATAACATCAATGTTTGTTTAGTTTGCGTTAATCCCCGTTTAAATTCTTTGTTTAATACCTGTTCATCGCTGGTGACTAGTGCCGGCAACACCGCAGAGTCGTGGTTGCTGATGAGGATACATGGTGAGTTGAGCCGCTTAGCCTGGTGCACCAGCATGTAGCAGCGACTGTTGTCCACGTCGTTGGCCATCACGAAGCCTACGGGTAAAAGTACCGGTAAAGATGGAAATACCGATGTAAATAGAAATACCGATGTAGGTAGAAATACCGATACAAATAGAAAGACAGATGCAGGAAACGGAGCCTGCGAACAGAACTACCGATGAAGGTTGAAATATCGATATAGGTAAAAATATGTTTCGGTATTTTTATCGTTATTTTTTGATAGTAACTATTCAAATAGATATTATTCCTTCTTACTTAAAATGTAGTTTCAGTTTCCTTAGCTCAACTCATGCCCGCCAAGTTTTTTTTTATAGTATGTATATTATATTATTATCACTTAATTTAATAAACTTTATGTATATTTCAGTTGTTATAAATTTATGTAGTATACGTTTCATTTACGTTCTTTGTCGCACCGCTTACCAATTTTTCAGCCTAGCCCTTAGGTCGACTGGTAGAGAATGCCATTTGGGATTAAGTCCGCCTTTTGTACTTTATTTTATTGTATTGTGCAATAAAGATTAAATAAATAAATAAATAGAAAATTTTAATATTGAAAAAATAAAAAATACAGAAGAAGACATAGATACTTATGTAGAAAGACAGAAATACCAGTACAGTATTGATAGTACAGTAAGGTATTAATAGGCACACACGGCGGCAGATCAACCTACCCAAACCTGTCAAATTTCTTCAATACATTTTCAACCGTATACCTTAGTGATAAAATTCAAAGTCTATTGAGGAAATTTGACAGTAGTGGTGGGTTTATGTGCAGGCGTGTGTACATATAGAAATCTGAAACCGCCAAAAATTAATTTTAACTTGTTTAATAACAAACAAACAGGCGAAACTAAAAAATATTATAGAGTTAATGTCGTACAAGGGCGCTGCTTATTTCAGTTTTAAATGAGGGAGATAAAAAAAACGAGTTTACCTGTAGGCGTCTTATCTTCATCAGCGTGCAAGAACTCTATGAGCTGCGCAGTTTTGGAGCCAGGGGCGGCACACATATCAAGCACCTGAAACAAATATATGTTCAAAATAATTATTATATTTATAATGTATAAAATTTTTAAAAGGAGTAGTGTGAGATCTTGATGGACAATAATACTTCACAACTACAATGACACATCCAGACAGAGGTCAGACGAGGTTATTAAATGTTAAAAACTGATTTGCTGTGGTGAATAGGAATCCAGAAAATAATAATAAATCTTTATTGACAAAAAACTTAGTGTTGCAATAATAATTGTTACTTACTCATTATCTTTATTTTCCGTTTGGGAAATATTCCATAAGGGATGGAGGAAGACAGATCCGTAGGTGGGACGATGATGATTTCTTATTATTATTTCTCGTGGGGACGTCGCCAGCCGAACGGACGATCCACCCGCGTTGTCTGCGGGCCACTTCATCCTTTTCCCCGTTCTCCCCTTTGGGGGAGAACGGGGAACGGGGGCTTTTTGGGTTTATCCAGCTTTCACGGCGCCCCGTCGAATCTTTTGGTTTCTTTGGTGAATCTTGCGATCTGCTCCACCTTCAGATCCTTCAGGTCCTCTATATCTAGTGTATCCGACTCCAAGAGCTCCCGTCTTATCGGTGAGTACATAGGGCACTCAGCTAGTAGATGGAGGCTGGTCTCCTCACTTTCCGTGCACTCTGGGCATATGGGGTCGATTTTCACTCCAATCACTGTCAGATGTCTGTTTAGTCGACAGTGTCCTGTTATGATCTCTATGACCAGCCTCATGTTTTCTTTAGAGAGTCCCATCAGCTTGCTGGTCTTTTTCGTGTCCATTCCCTTAATGAAGATCTTCGACTGTCTCATGCCAGTCGAGGACCTCCATCTTCGGTTGGTTTCTGCTGTGATACTGTGGCTGATTACTCCCTTGGTGATGTTGTGCTTTCCTCTGCTCCCTTTCTGCCTAGTTCGTCGGCCTGTTCGTTTCCCATGTTTCCCTTGTGTCCGGGGACCCCCGCTATTGTCAGGTCCGCTCTCTCGGCCAGCCTTCTTAGTGATTCCTTACACTCTTTAATGATTGCTGATGTTGTCTCTTCTCTACCTAGTGCCTTTAGCGCCGCCTGGCTGTCGCTGTAGATGGCCATTTTTCCTGTAATATTGAGGTGTTCGGCCATCTCTGCGCATGCCATTATTGCGTATATCTCCGCCTGAAAGACACTAGCGAATTTTCCTAGCGGTATCGATTCGTTCATCTCCGTCCCATCTGCGCACATCGAACGTGCACGCCGGATCCAGAGAGCTTTGTCGATTCTTTTCTGGAGCCGTCTGTATAGCAAATGACGCCATCAGTGTCTATGCTCCAATCTTCTCTTGATCCTATGTGTATTCTATATTTTTTGTCAAAAATCCTTTCCTTCCGTATTTAGGTTGTTATTGGAGAGGATCATTGACAACCTGTTTTCATATTTTTAGCTATGATTTCTTACACCATACTCCCAAAATACAAGCAGGAAGGCGAACAGGACACAGTGAAAGGATTTGGAGGAAGCATAAGTCAGCAGACAAGCCCTAGCTTCTTTTTCTTTTTATTATATTTATGTTTTTATCTATCTAACTATATATTTTTATTTATGTTTTTTTAACCAGCTGGATTTTCTTACAAATTTTCTCCTTATAAATTAAGTAACTGATGCTACGCTCACCTTATGATGGGGTTGCACGTCCAACACCACTGGCGGTATCATGGACACTGTCTCCTGACGGGACACGCCGCCCGCCGCCGTCTCGGCTACCAGGAAGTTATGGAGCTTGTACAGCGGCTCGCTACGGCGGATGTCTGTGCGGGACAGGCGGAGCTGCCAGGCTAACCCACCCGAGTACCTGATAAACAAAGTGGTTTCTTTATTTATTTAAAACAATGTACATATGTTGCATACCTATGCAAAGGTGGACTTATCTCTAAAAAGAGATCTCTTCCTTTCAATCTATGGTGAAGTGGGATCTTTATGTCAAAGTGGAGGCGACAATAGTGCTATTTCTAATAACATTCCTCTTCCCAGAAATTAAGTACAGTATTAAGTAAGTATAGCTCTTTAGAGTGCCTTTGTTATCTATTTCTGTATGTCTTTTGGTAAATTCTTCCTCCAACTCTTTCCACTGTTCCCTATATCTGGCTAGTGTTGTCAAAGTTTTCCCAGCTATCTGCACTATTAGTAATTTGCCTATATATTGTCCCACTGCTGATCAGAGGTGAAAAGGATATTTTACCACTTCTCGGTGGGCGTGTAGCAAGGCAGTAAGCCCGATTTCTGCAAGTAAATTTGTTTAATTCCAAGGCAAGGAACGGAACATAAAATTGAAGCCTGGAGAAGATAGACCAGCTCTGTGTGGGCATTCATTAGAAATTCACAGGTAGAGTAAAGCATAGTAGTAAGTAGCTGGTATCCACAGAAAACCACAACAATGTTTAAGATGCTATGGCTTTGAAGCAATCTTTCCCAATATTTTAATTTTTTTAAGTCATTGGAAATAAATGATATTTAATTTAAGTTTTTAATTATAATTAACATTATTGTGGGATATACTTATACAAGATAGTGGTAGCTGGCCCGGTAGATTTAAACACCACCAACCAAAAAAAAACAAAATAATATCTGGGAATAAAATATCTAGTCCACAGAAGCTAGAATGCTTAAAATTTCTTACCACGGCAGATTTATGGGCTTAATCTCTTGCTCTTCTTCTTGCCCTTCTACCTGAAGTTTCACATTAAGCAGCTCAGAAAAGTATTCACTCTTAACAATGTCCATAAGAGCAGCCGCCTCACACTTGGACCCTGTGATGCGGAACGCAGTTGGCAGGTTTTCTTTGAGGGCTTTCATGAAAGTAGGCCATTCCTCTTCTGGACATACTTTTTGTTCCTGTAATGGAAACCATATAATTAAATAGAATTTGTGTATTTGTAATTTGTTTCGCAACAAAATTTTGATGTTAATGACGATAGTTGTTGATATTGAATGGGCGCCTTTGGCTTTCAAAGTAAAAAAGGAAATAGTGTTGAATAATTTCGGCGAGCTGGTTAGAACCACGATAGCTCAATTGGAAGAGCACCTGACCCGGTATGTCAGAAGGGTGCAGTTTCAAATCCTGCTCGTGGAAATTTTTTCAACATTTGTGTTTTTGTAATTTGTTTCGAAACAAAATTTGCGTTAAAATTATATAAACAAAAACAAAAACATTTTATAAATAGAATTATATTGATATTTTTAATATGACCAATCAAATTTTAAGTAGGTTAATGCCTATATACTTTTTAAGATACAAGTAGGTTCAAGCCTTCTATTGACAAGTATAACAATCTTCTGCAAAAGTGTCGCCCTTAATAAACCTCGAAGTGAAACAGTTTTTTTTATTGATTAGCATTATGTCTGCTGTACTTTCATTAGTTAAATGGATCAAATTTTCTGAATAAAATGTATTAAATTTTAATTTTATAATTTTTCAAGCTTGCTTAACTTCTGCTGGTTGATTAATCACTGCAACATTACAGTATAAGCCAGAACCAACTACTTAAAGCACCTTCCATCACACAAAAGAAAAGCTCAAGATATTTTAATTAGGTTACCTTTCCGGCTATCACAAAGGTCCCTTACCTTACCTATAATATCTAGTAATTTATACTCTAATAATAACAAATACAATAATATATTAATATTAGAATATAATAGTACTACTCCAGTAGAGCTTAGAGTATATTTGTATGTGATACACCTAGAAAATATTAAACTCACTTTGTAGTATTCTTCAAACGTCGCATTTTCTCTCACTATTGCTTCATAGTGCTTACGTGTATCGCCAGATGGCTTCTCTTGTGGATTTTTTTCCTGCAAATTGGAGAAAAAAGCCGTAAAATAACAAAAAAGTATAGAAAAACCTACAGAATCAAAAAATAAACTTGTAAATTTATACGACTTTTACCTGTTCTTTACGGTCCCGTTTACGCTGAGCGAACTTATTAACGTTTCGATTTTTGCGACCCATTTTCTTTAAATATGCTCCAAGTGTTACTTTTCGTATTTGGTTACAGCTATAGTAGAAACAAAACATTAACTTCTAGCGGTGAGGCCGGCGGGCGGTGAGGCTTTACTTCAACTTCAACTTTTGTTTATGGCAACCGGGTCACTTTTAGGTTAGCGACCATTACTGCCAATAGATAGACGTACTGTCTCTGAGTACTGAAACATAAGTACTCAGAGCGTGCTGTGCTCCTCTTGTTGACTGTTGACGTGACAGGAGAAAAGTGAGGTTATGTTTACCGCCGCGTTCACTTATTCCTTAATAGTAACTCTAAAAATTAAAACGACTCTGTTTTATTTTGGAGTGACTATTTTCATGTCAAATCGCGTCATTATGTGAGTGCGGTTTAGACGAAGGCACTCCAGACCATATATTCTTTAACTGTCCAAGATACCCCGTCTCCTTGTATGACATCCGACCCTCTAAATAACCCGGCCTATAAACTTACTATTTCTTCTCTTTCCCTCATCCTTTCATATTAAATTATTTATGTAAGTTTATTCAGTCAATTAATATAAGATTATAAACTAACAGAATCTCCCTCTTAACATTATGTCGTCTTTCTATGTGTTGTGTTTTGTTTTAGGTGGTGCTAACACCGTAGATACTCAATTCACAAAGTTTTTAAAAAGATATATCTTCTACCGGCCAATATTTGTAACTTCTACTGGCAATTTTCCAAATTATAACGTGTTTCGTTAGTCACTCGACATTGGCGAAATTATTAGTGTTGGAAAAACCCTACCAGAAGCCATTTCACAAGAAAATAATAATAATAATTTATTCGAGTTCACAGGTGGTTATAATATTTATAACAGTGTAAAAGAAAACAACTTTAAAATAAAAAAGAGAGAAAGCTGAAAGGAACTCGTGTAATGGAAGAAAACATGTCATCAAACAAGAAATTGTACACAGTGACCAGTGTACACTGTACACATATAGAAATATATAGGGTTGTTACAGTAGGGTACTTACTTAATTATTTATTTAAGTTGTTAGTACTAAAACTTTATACTACTATAATAAGTTATTTACTAGTGTAATTTTAGTGGAATTAAACAGGTCTGTAAATTACCTACATCTTTAATTAATTCACACTAACACTTTATTTGAATAGGTTTACATACAAATCAAAGAAGATTTAAATTTTTAGTGCACTATAAGCAGTTGAATTTAAACTTCCAAAGACAATCAGTCGTTACTATAAAACATTAATATTGGGAACATAAGTTGAGTTTTCTTTTATACAATTGTTGTGATATTTTGCACTCTATGACAAAAGCAATAAGGTTATTGACGTTTGTTATCACTACAACAGTAATTTAATTACTTTCAAATTATTTGTAGATGTAGATAGGAGGAGCAAACATTAGAGTTCTGTTATTGTAAGAAATTGCATTATCATTTCTGTAATGTCATTGTGAAAATTAGCAGATGAGGTGTGTTAAATGTTTTTCAACTAGGTATTGACTCTACAACAATTTTCTTTTATTTATTGATGCTGATCTCAGAATACTGTTCTGTATTCTGAGATGCTGATTCAAGATATTGTAATAGTTTTAATATTTAATATAAGATGCTTACATAATTTTTTTCAAATGTTTTTTTTTTGCCAATGTTACCTGTTTCATTACAGTTTGAAATCATGTAGTAACTATTTTTTTTTGTCTTTTCCTGATCAGAACACACCATGGACCCACCAAAAGGTTTTCAGTTTGCCATTGACCGAGGGGGCACTTTTACTGATGTGTTTGCTCGCTGCCCCAACGGTAAAGTGCGGGTGATGAAGCTTCTGTCTGTGGATCCTCAGAACTATGACGATGCACCGAGAGAAGCTATAAGAAGAATACTACAGGAGGTAATTGATAAAGAATTTATTAACTTTGCTAGCTGAACAGATAGATGCTCAGGTTGAATGTGAAGAATGGAAAGTGCATACCCATAGGTAATAAAAAAAACGAAGGGTTAACAGGACCGTTAATAAAATAAAACTGTTGTTTTTATTTTATTACATAATTTTTAAAAGTTGTCACTGCTGCCTATTGATGCTTGTAATTTAGATTCAGCAGGACAGCAATACTTTAATTATTACAGCATTAACAACACATATGAGAATATTGTCAACTTCAACTTTTATTTATGGCAACCAGTTCACTTTTAGGTTAGCGACCTTTACTGCCAATGATTCCTGAAAACAGCACAGTGTATGTCGTGGTTGACCGGTTAGTAGGTGCTTTTGAATTAACTTAGTATAAGTTGGCAAAGCAAGGTATTATAATACCTTGCCTTGATCATAAAGTCTGAAAAGAGTATTTATTCACCACTGACTAACTAATTACTATTATTGTAATATTTTCAAACATCCGTTAAAAGATACTAGCACCCGTTTGCACTAAACTTATGATCCCCTAAGTCTTTGCCTAACTATTACCGGGTCAAGTAATTGTCAAGTAATAAATAATACTAGGCACTTGAGTGTAAGTGATGTTTTCAAGCCAAGTGCTGAGTTAACTTGACCGGGTAGTATTTAAGCCAAGAATTAGGCGATTCATATGTTTAGTGCAAACGGGTGTAAGTATAGTAGTGTCTGAACCACTTTTTATTTATTTTTCAGGAAACTGGAAATGCTTTGGACAAAAATGGCAAAGTGAATTCGTCTCTTATAGAGTCGATTCGTATGGGAACCACTGTTGCTACTAACGCATTGTTAGAGAGGAAAGGTGCTAAAATGGCGCTAGTCATCAACAAGGGGTTTAAGGACCTGCTGCTAATAGGAAACCAGGCGAGGCCACACATATTTCAGTTGGTAAGTGTTTTATTACCTATATTAAAGAGGTTGGTGGTAATCTGGTTGTGTAAGAATTATTTTATTGGTTCTCGACCGAAAGATAAAGATAAAATTATGGTGTCCAATAAAACCAGACCAGCAACAGCCATATAAGGTTAAACTTGGGTACTGTTCGGACAGGTGACCGTTTATCATCAATTTTTGTATGTGCTTCCATTATTAATGTTGAGTTGTAGAATTTCACTGCTATCAGAATACAAGACGTCTAGCCACGTCTAGCGTCTAGCTAGAAAAATTTGTTAGAAAAATCAAAACTCTCCTCATGCTAAGTTTTATGCTCCATCTTTTTTGTATAAGGTCTCCATTGTAGAATTTACAAAGCCATAGTTTATATTTTGGCATCCACAAATTGCTTTGTTTCGAGTTTACTTAAACCAGTTTAAGTAAAAAGTTCTGTTATCACTGAGCTGTACCTTTTATTTCAGGACATCAAAAGACCTAGTGTACTCTACACTGAAGTAGTAGAGGTGGACTGCAGAATCATTCCAGCAATGGAAGACAGGTGCCAAATGGAAAAGCAGAAACACTGGAAGGAGGTGATCGGCACCACCGGTGAAAAGATGCTGGTGATGAAGGATCTGGACGAAGACGCCGTGAGGAGGGATTTAACGAAGCTGAGAGAGAAAGGGATAGATAGTATAGCTGTTGTGTTCGCGCACAGCTACACTTCTCACGAGCATGAGCTTAGGGTTGGGAAGATAGCTGCAGATATTGGTGAGAGTTGAATCATAGTGTTTTTTTTGCAAATTTTACTGATACAGGAATATTGAAGAGCTTTAGGCGACTCTCAAATGTTATGTACATTACCATTAATTATTATTATTATAATGTCAGTCTGTTGAGGCAACTAACGTTTTCCAGTATCCTGCTTAACAAATCTTCATTTTAGTTTCTTAATTGTTTTATAAAAAAAAATTAGTAATTGTTAACTTAACTCTTTATTGTAGTATACTTACGTACCCGACGTTTATAATTTTATTTATAATATTTATGACAGATTATTTTATAATATATTATTGAACCTTTAAGTACCCGACGTTTTCGGCAAGTATTATTATAATTTTATTTATAATAATCAATCAATCAATCAAATAATTTATTTCAGACCGTAGTCCATATTGAGTTAGTAACATTCAACTTCAACTTTTGTTTATGGCAACCGGGTCACTTTTAGGTTAGTGACCATTACTGCCAATGACTCCTAATTGCTATAATATTTAACTGAGTAGTTTTTTTTCCTTTAGTTGATGGCTTCGTGCGATTAGCACATTTAGCCAGTGTCAAAGTAATTTTTCTTACAAGTAATACATAAATAAACTACGTTTTCTTCCTGTTGTATGATGATGATGAATGATAATAGAAATGGGAAGTGAGAAATGATATTACCCCCCAACCCCTCGAGTATCTCAGTAAAGATGTGGGGCTTTACTAAATCCTCGGGCGGACTTCTTGAGAGAATTTGAAAAGTGAAGTTGCACTGTTTTGTTTCATTTGCTACTCATGCGCACTTACAAACACATAACGGTTAATAAGCCACCATTATTTCACATTAATATTCGACATAACACAAATTTTAGAAAACAAAACTCTTCTTCAAAAATTCTTCACACTCTAGCCATGAAGTCCCAAACTGAGTAGTTTTAATTATTATTTATTAGTTTTTTTTTGTATTTTTTTGATTTTATAGGCACACAAACAGATTACAATCAATGCATGAGTAGAGTAGCATCACAGACCTATATTTGGTCTGAGTAACATATTTATAAAATGTTTTTGTTTTGTTTATATAATTTTAACGCAAATTTTGTTGCGAAACAAATTACAAAAACACAAATGTAACCAGCCCGCCGACATTATTCAACACAGGCTTCTCCCAAGTATCATTATCCCATTCGGTGACATCCATGGTGCGTATGGCGCCGCGTGGGTACACCGCCTCAGCCGACGCGTACCTGACGCCGCACATCAAGCACTACGTGCGGGGCTTCGCGGGGGGCTTCGCTGACGGACTGGGGAACACCAACGTGCTGTTCATGCAGTCAGACGGGGGCCTTACGCCTATGGACCTGTGAGTATAAGAAGGTTTAATGAATTTTTCACTTTATAAATATTTCATTCTAATGGTGAAATAATTGTTTAAATCAATTTCTTGTAAAATGGCTCTCGCTACGATTTAGCCAGTGTCTAGGTCTAGTAGAGAGTGGTTTGTATGGGAAAAGAAAATTGTTGGTTTTACTATTTTCCTTGTATTTTTTACGTTTTTTCTCTCCATAAGAACTTTCCTCAGACTTCATCAAACACAACAAAAAAAAAATCAGCCAAATCGGTTCAGCCGTTCTCGAGTTTTGCGATTAGCAATACATTTAGCGATTCATTTTTATTTATATAGATAGTTAAAAGCACCGATAAACAATTCACTAGTTTAATTATGTATTTAAAATGGTTTTTCACGTGACATTTACTTTGAATGAACCCTATTTCGTTAATATGACTGGTAATTACAGATAAAAATAAGTGCACGGAATGAAAAGTCCTTAAGATGTTGTATTACGGTTGTAACTTAAACCCTTAGTCGTATAAAGGTAACTGTTCAATTATGGAACGCTCTCCCCGAAAAAGTCAGACAACAAGTGTATAAACTGTTACTACAGGAATCAACACCCACGTAAGAGATTCCCATCATATTGTCTACTGTTATGTTGAAGTATGTTCATGTAGTCTATTTTTATTTAAGTTTTTTTATGGTATGTATATTATATTCATCATCATCATCATCATCATCAGCCTATACTAGTCCACTGCTGGACATAGGCCTCTCCAAGTGCACGCCACTTATATTATTAGTGTATATTATATTATTATCACTTAATTTAATAAACTTAATATGTATATATCAGTTCTCATAAATTTATATAGTATATGTTTCATTTACGTTCTTTGTCGCATCGCTTACCAATATTTCTGCCTAGCCCTTTAGGTCGACTGGTAGAGAATGCCATTTGGCATTAAGTCCGCCTTTTGTACTTTATTTATTTATTTATTTAATCATTATTGCACAATACAATAAAATAAAGTACAAAATTATCTTTATCTATATTGATAGATTTGAATTAATAATTTTTATAATTGCTTTATTTAAAGAATTTATGAGGCGCATTCTTTATATTAAGTAAACTAATGCATATTACTCGATAACATTAATTTCCCAACAGATTAATGTACTTGAACATAAATTTCGAAGATGTATAAATTAATAAATAAAATGGCTGTACTTTTCTGTCAATATTTCTAGCACAGAGTATAAAATTGTTGTCCGGTTTTAAAGTTTCAATGTTTACTCACATTTATCTAAATCACTTTACAATAAAATCCCAGAAGTCGTGATTAACTCTGGTTATTTGATAAAATGCCGCAAAATAGCGGTAATAAACATATCTCACGATATCTATACGACCACTACACTACAACTACACGACTTATTCGACTCTTACGTGACTCTACTACGACACTGATTCGTATAAAATGCGCCTATTCTCGGTTGTGTCAAAGTGATAGCGACGTATTTACGACCAGCGCGTGGAAGCAAAAGTTATAATTGACACGTTGTGGCGACCTATCAAATGTTTGTTGGGACATTTCTAAATTGGCCACCTATTTTGACGCATCCATGAGAAAATTATGAATAAAATTAAAATAAGAGCTGGATGAGAGTAGCCGCGGATCGTGCTCGGTGGCGTGCACTTGGAGAGGCCTACGTCCAGCAGATGATGATGATGAGAAAATTTCAATTGTTTTTTTTTTGTTAATTTTCGTATTTGCTATTGTCTCGTGTCGGTGTTTAAATCAAGGTTTTACTTCTTCTAGTTTATTTGACCTGGTGTTACCTCTTGACGGCAGTTGATATTCTATTTGTACGTTAGAATCAACAAAGACTTAAGAACGTTTATTTGATAAGAAAATTGAAATGGCTACATCTGATAACTTATCTTCATTGCATAATGAACACTTTGTTTAGAACCTATTTTAATCAGCGGCACATTAATGTGACTTGTTATAATGACCTTTATCACCCGTTTGCGCTGTACTTATAAATCGCCTTTATGCGTTAAATAAACTCGCGTTTATTTTATACATTAGTTTTAAAACGGAACGCACCTGATTAAATTTAAATGAGGGTATACAAGCTACTAACTAATTATGAGACGACCAACACCTCAGTCTTCCTGTGACCACGGACCCTGCAAAGGGTACCAAACGTCAGGATATACATTAATTAAAACTAATGTGTAAAATAAACGCGATTAGATCCGTAAAAGTTGTTTCATTTCAATGTTTCATGTGTTATATATTGTACCAAATAAAGATTTTTTATGTCATCTATGTAACCACCATTTTATACCATGTTTCTGGCGGATAAATGTTATGGGGCCATAAAATAAAGGGTGCAAAACGTGCAGATAATATAACCAATAGCGTTCTAACCAGCCCGCCGAAATTTTTCAACACTATTTACTTTTTTACTTTGAAAGCCAAAGGTCATTAACATCCGATCATAATATTTTTACAAATACTAAAGATCAGTTAAGAAGTAGGCAAGCTATTTATAAAATGTTTTTGTATTGTTTATATAATTTTAACGCAAATTTTTTTGCGACACAAATTACAAAAACACTTCATTTCATTTCATAATGTTAAAAAAAAATATTAGAACCCCGATAGCTCAATTGGGAGAGCACCTGACCCGGTATGTCAGAAGGGTGCAGGTTCAAATCCTGCTCGTGGAAATTTTCAACATTTGTGTTTTTGTAATAAGATTTTTTATTTCCATCGCTTTTGTTCCAGCTTTAACGGGTCGCGCGCTATTCTGTCCGGGCCGGCGGGCGGTGTCGTTGGGTACGCAATGACGTCTTACCAAAAGGAAACAGGGCTGCCCGTCATAGGTAATATTATTCATGCATACTTGCTTGTTAAATACAATATACCTACTTTATGTAACAAAGTGCTGATTGCTTACGCTTCGCCCTTGCCGACGGCCCTGGCCTGCGCAAACATCTCGTGAACCATAAGGGAGCGTTCTGCTATAGTGTGAATAAATCACCTTTCTTTCGTAATTACTTCGTAATTATAAGTTCCTATTAATTAATCTTAATACTTTTTATTTATTGTATTATATATTTAGTTGAAAGTTAAGGAACAGGGGCCCGACCGCCTAACCGATTGCTTTGGCTACGTGTATAGTTTATGACGTCATCATGTCATCTAGCTAATAGGTATAGGCATATATCTATAGCTATAGCCTATAGCTTTCGATATGGCTTTCATAGGCGGTACGAAATGACAAGATGCCGTCATAAACTATACACGTAGCCAAAGCGATCGGTTAGGCGGTCGGGAGGCAGGTTGGATAAATAATCCAAATCACATGACGCACACGCATCAGTCTATCGAGCTGCTAATGTGTTTCCCCCCCAAATAATAAATCTGTAACATCATATATAATTAGATAGTGAGATAATAATCTGTATATGTATATGAATATGTATGTATACATTATAATTAGTTTAAGTATGTATTTGTATAAAATAAGTAATATTTATGCATTGTAAAATTGGTTCCGCCGACTTCCTTTCAATTCCAAAGCAGGGTATAATTTCAATTTGTGTTTACTAAGTACAATAAAGGATTATTGTAAATAATAATAAAATAATAAAATTTAATGCGATAGTAAAGACTTTATGAATTACTATTTGATTAATTATTTTTGCCGACTTATTGTGTCATTGTTTTTTAAAAAAATGTTGTAAGAGCATAAACACAATGTTGAAAAAATTTCCACGAGCAGGATTTTTTTCAACATTGTGTTTTTGTAATTTGTTTCGCAACAAAATTTGCGTTAAAATTATATAAACAAAACAAAAACATTTTGTAAGAGCATTTATGACAGTTTTGAAAACATTCATATTTATCAATAATGGTTTGTTTGTAGGCTTCGACATGGGCGGTACGTCGACCGACGTATCTAGGTACGCGGGCTCGCTGGAACATGTCCACGAAGCCACCACGGCCGGCGTCACTATACAGGCGCCGCAGCTGGGTATATATACATTGACTGGTTTTTACTATCAAAATATCATTGTCTTAAAGACAGTTGTGGAGAGATATGACTCTCCCTTAATTTAAGCATTTTATACACCTGCCCCCCGACCGCCTAACTCTATCGCCATCGATCTCGCTATCGCGCTCTATAGTTTATGGCGTAATTTTGTCATTTCGAAAGCGATATGAAAGCAATATGAAAGCAATATCGAAAGCTATAGCCTATAGCTTTCAATATTGCTTTTATATCGCTTTCGAAATGACAAGATAACGCCATAAACTATAGAGCGCGATAGCAATATCGATAGCGATAGAGTTAGGCGGTAGGCCCCCTGCTCATTAAACAGAGCGTTCGATCTGTTTTGATTGGTGGATGAGTAAATTGCAACAAAATATTGTTTTCTACTAACATGTTCATAAGTAATACCTACTAGCCCATGGATCTGTGTTATCTAAATAAATACTATTATTATTATTATTAATGCTAATGTCGGTAAAAATATACAGTCGAATCGATAAACTTTCCGTCGAAAAATCGAAGTCATTTTGAAAGTTGGTTAATAATTAAAACTTTTGAGGAACACAATTAAAATTCTTTCAATTTAAATCATCATCATCATCATCATCAGCTCGTTTATGTCCCCACTGCTGGGGCACGAGCTTTCCCTATGGATGGATAGGGAGAATAGGCCATAAACCACCACGCGGGCCTAGTGCGGATTGGTGGTTGTTAACGACTGCTAATGCAACCGGGACCAACAGCTTAATGTGCCTTCCGAAGCACAAAATATAAATCCCTGTTTAGTAGGACAACTTATACTTTTGGAGTTTTATTCATGGGGGTTTGCCAAAATGATTTGGCTCGAAGGATCGGGTTTGCTATTTATTGTTTTAATAAAATAATAAACAGCGGTCTATAAAAAGTGGTTTGTTTAATAAACCTTTATTTAATAACCTGATACTTGAATGCTTTTTTTACAATTCATACTGTAATCATTTGACCTCCAACCTACTTAATAGTTAAAGGGATGTGGCCTAAGGTTTACTGCTGACACACGAAATTTCTATTTACTCTTGCCTTGAAGAGACCAGCCCCCCGACCGCCTTACTCGATTGCTTTGGCTATAGCTATAGTTTATGACGTCATCTTGTCATTGTCATAGGCGGTACGAAATGACAAGATGACGTCATAATTTAGCGGTCGGGCCGCAGGTTGTAGTAATCATAAATCATAAACTACATAACATGTAAATTCAACCTTATTCCTCTAGACATAAACACCGTAGCAGCGGGCGGTGGATCGATGCTGATGTTCCGCTCAGGGCTGTTTGTAGCGGGCCCGGAGTCGGCTGGTGCGGAACCAGGACCTGCTTGCTATAGAAAGGGGGGGCCTCTAGCCGTCACTGATGCTAACCTGCTACTTGGTAAGTATTGTTTACTGAGGTGTTTGTAAACTCAACTTTATTCCTATAGGCATAAGCACAAAAGCAGCGTGCGGTGGCTGTTTCGGTTGGGGTTGTTCGTAGTGGTTTAGAACCAGGGCCTGCCTGCTACAGAAAGGGGGGCCTTTAGCCGCCACTGATGCTAACTTACTCGGCAAGTCTTGGTTACTGTGGTGATAGGAAACTCAACCTTATTCCTATAGACAATTATTGTAGAATAGTTCCTATAGTGGGCTGGGAGGCGTTAGCTGTTGCCGCTTCAAACGTCACGAACGCTAACTCGGTAGAATAATAACATAGCATTTAGTACGTTTTTTTTCTTAGTTTATGACTAGGGGCGGTTTGCACTTATCCAGTGTTCATCATCATCATCTCAGCCAAAAACCGCCCACTGGAAAGAAAACTACAAATATTTATAATTTTTTTATAAAATACAGTGAAAAAATTAATCGCCTCCCGACCCAGCCAGGAATCGAACCTGGGTCTTCCGCAATCCGGGCGGCTGCACTGACCGCTATGCTACCGGGAAGGCTGACGTAAGCGCTGAAAGCAGTGACAAAATTCAGCGCTTACGTCAGCCTTCCCGGTAGCATAGCGGTCAGTGCGGGTGAGCGTTTCATTTTATCACTGTATTTTATAAAAAAATATAAATATTTAATTTAGCTTCAGTGCAGCAATTAGCACTTGAAAATTAAAAGTAAAAAGGAGACTACAATAATATTTTATTGTAAAATATTTTCTTTGTTGTAACTATATAACTGATATTCCCCCCAAACCCCTTGACTATTTCCTTATATTTTGATTGACAGGGCGGTTGCTTCCCGAATACTTTCCGAACATCTTCGGGCCGAATGAGAACGAGCCTTTAGACCGCGGCGCGACGGTAGCTGCCTTCGAAAAAATGGCGGCCGAGATCAACAGCTTCTTGAAACAAGATGGCGGGAACTCGGTAAGAAAGATAAGATATTAAAAAACGAACTTTTTTCAAATCTGGTATAAGCAAACTGTATGGTAGTAATGAACAATGATTGGAATTCAAAATGAATTCAATTCAAATTCAAAATTATTTATTTCCCTTTACAATTTAATGCTAAAACTAAGTCAATGTAACAATATTGAAGTCTAAACTGTGACGGACTGGTGCCTGAAATAGGTTTCAGAAGTAATTTGGAATATGTAGACTATATTATACTATATATACTTAATCTTCACGTCGGAACACAATATGAAACTGTTAATATCATCGAATTTCATACTAGTATTTAAAAACTAAAATAGTCTCTTTTTACATCGCTTAATAAGCAGCACGCCAAGTGAAGAGCCATATGTAATGCGGGAACGGGCCACCCCGGCTAGGCGCAATGTAATAAATTAATTTTACGATTGAAAGTGTTTAAATATTTCAATTCAATAGTCCTAAAAATGATAATATTACAAAATGTTTTTTTTCTACATCCGTAATAATCGATGATTTTGTTTTAGATGACCATGGAAGAGGTAGCCATGGGTTTCATCAACGTTGCAAATGAAGCTATGTGTCGACCTATAAGGTAGGTTTTTAAAATGTAATTTGTACAGCACTTAATTTTATTTAAAATATTTAACGCTGTAAAAGAAATGCCCTTGCTGGTTCTTCTTGTAACAAGGTTTTCCGCCGTATAATTACCAGCCTTTTTTTTTTGGTGAGATATTGCTGATTGCCTCAGACGGCATTTTCAGCTTCACCGGGCTTGTTTGGGGGCGGCGTTTCCAAGAGGGAACGGCATCGCGCACTAGTGCGCGTCCCCGTGCCATACTAAATTCTCCGAAGGGTTCGGATTGGATCGGGGAGCGAAACAACCCGAGGGCGCCTCTAAAGGCTCGGACCTCGGCTCGGGTTGACCGGGCCGTGGTGGAGGAGAGAAGCGCCCAGGTACATGTCTGTACCTGGTGTAGAGCGCGTGTAAACCGGTTCTTCGTATCCTTGTTCTACGAGTACGGTCTCTATATTAGACTTGACACAAATTTTAGAAAACAAAACAACACCGCAGACATGTCGCTTCACGGTTATTGCAACCGACCTGGTCAGTACAGCTGCCCGGATTGCGGAAGACCCAGATTCGATTCCTGACTGGGTCGCGTAGGCATTTAATTATTTCACTATATTTTATAAATATTTGATTCAGCGTAAGTGCAGCAATTTTTTTTTATATTAGAAGGAGGCAAACGATTAGACGGGTCAAGATGGGAAGCAATCATCGGCGCACATGGACACACATGTACCAATTAGCACTTAAAAATACAATAATAATTTTTTTTTTTTTATTTATTTATTATCGGAATCAAAGCATACATTATTTTCATGATATGGGGTACTAGTTAAACCTCTTGGGTTTGTGTGTAGTACCTAACAATAGTATTCTTCCACGTTATCAGAGATAAAGCAACCAAATACATTCATAATATTATAATTCTAAGAATCGACAATGTTCTGACAGTACGATCACATTTCCGAACACAACACAGAATTATTATTTTAAAACTGACAAAAAATAACTTTTTAATTTGTATTTAATATTGTATATTTATTTAGTATTTAATATATTAAAAGGTATACCTTAAACGTTAACTTGTAAATTGTTGATACAGGGCATTGACAACGTCCCGTGGTCACGACGCTGCTCAACACGCGTTAGCTTGCTTCGGCGGCGCGGGAGGCCAGCACGCTTGCTCAGTAGCCCGCCAGCTTGGAATCTCTACAGTGCTCGTGCACAAATATGCAGGTTACTCATCAGCGTCATCACCGTCAGCTCATTTTACGTCCCCAGTGCTGAGGCACGAGCCTTCAGTGCGGATTGGTGGTTGTTAACGACTGCTAATGCGGCCGGGACCCACGGCTTTACGTGCATTCCGAAGCACAGAGGAGCTCGAGCGATACATTTTTGTCACCCATCCGATCCGACCGGCCTTTGCCAAATTTGCTTAACCTTAGCACTCGCAAACCGGGACCGTTAACCACTGCGCCATCGAGTTATTGTTAGTTAATATCCAGGGTTATTGATTTATTAAAACTAGTGGTCGCCCCCAGTGGTCGAACTTAGACTGAAACTTTTTTAAAGCTGTCAATATTTCGGCTTACGGTCTTATACCAATGGCTATAAAAATAAAAAAAATATTTTTATCTCATCTTAGTGGGGCTTGCTGAGGTTTCCCCATTTCAGCAGCACTTTAACCCATCAGGATCTTTTGTGCATCCTCAGATAAAAAAGAAGTTCTCTTATAATATAATAATATCATATAATATTAAATTTTAACACTTTTTAATTTTAATTTTAAATTCTTTCCTTTTTTCTTATCATTGTCAACTATTTTTGTAAATGTTGTGTTCAGTTCTAATTGGGCACAGGCATGTACTTTTATTTTTCGTTTAATGTTATTATTGTAAGTTTTCCGCCTGAAGTCCGTTATTGTGCCTTTATGTATAAATCTATACTAATATTATAAAGAAAAAAAGCTTTGTATTTTTGTATGTATGTTTGTAACGAATAAACTCAAAAACTGCTGGACCGATTTAAACAATTCTTTCACCATTAGAATGCTGCCTTAGCGCTGAGTAACATAGGCTATATTAAAAAAAAACGGGTGGACACCCGTGCGAAGCAGGGACGAGCCGTTAGTAAATAAATAAAATAAAATATTAAATATGTGTTTGACATTGACAGATTCAAATGATCCGCATTTTTAATTTTACTTCGAAAAGTTATTTTTTTTAACATAATATATTATACATACATTTTATGTTTCTTGACTTCTTTTTGAATTTTCCATAGTGGTAGTTTCCAGAGCTCATATAAAGCATCCTTCCCCAGGTATCCTATCAGCGTATGGCATGGCGTTGGCCCACGTGGTGCATGAGGCCCAACAGCCGAGTGCTTTAAAGTATTGTCCCGAAAACTACAAAGAGCTGGACAGACAGCTGGACGTGTTAGCAGCTGTGTGCAGGGACAAGCTAAAAGGACAGGTGAGCTCATCCTGAGCTAGTAATTACTAGTAACTTACTCCAAAAAGAAGGGGACATAGGATGGACACATTTAAGAAATAAACCGGATATAAATAAGTGGTTGAATTGAGGTTTTAAACCGTTGATTATTTTTTTAAATGGTTTTAAACGGTTGTTTTAAAACTATAAGTAACCGCCTCCGTGGTCTAGTGGTTAAGACCACCGGTTTAGACCCAGAGGTCCCGGGTTCGATTCCCAGTGGGGGTAAGTGTTTGTGTACTCGGTTTGGTTGGTGGTAGGGCTTGTTTGTCCGCCTGGCTAGCTACCACCATCTTATCTAAATATGTCGCCATAACATCAATGTTTGTAGCATTGCTGTGTTCCGGCGGCTAGAGATAAGCCAGTACCTCACTAGTTGAAGATTCCGGGTGAAGCGCGCTTCCATCATTGGCCTTATCATCACTATTAACATCAGGTGAGGCCAGGTGCTTAGTTATAAAAAAAGCAAGCACAACTAACAGTTTGTGCTGCGTGGGTCGTCGACTCTAAAGTCGACTGCCAATAGTCCTCTTTGGAAACGAAGTTGTAACTCACTTTTTGGTGGCCATTCAGGTACCCAGGTAACCGAAACAAAGTACGTCTGCGTTGCACGTCGCCATCTTTACGTGTATATCTTCTTTATATATAAATCTTCTGTGCGTGTGTTTGTCACTGAACTCCTTCTAAACGGTTGGACCGATTTGGATGAAATTTTCTGTGTGTGTTCAAGTAGATTCGAAAATGGTTTAGATTTACAATTGCACCCGGTAGGTGGCGCTGCTATAGGGATCCATCATGGGATACGGGTGTTCATAAGCGGACGAATGATGTTTGTTTTGTTGTCATGGAAACTGTCAAAGTGGAACGAAGTCCGACGGTCAGCTAGTTATCTAGCTAGTTATATATAGTATAACTAGCAAGTTATATATATATATTTGTTATATATTTGTATGTATGTTAGTCAAGTCTAGGTATCTATTCTATAGGCCTCTTTGTATTTTACAATTTTTGTACATTGTTTGTTGCCTGAATAAATAAATCTATTCTATTCTCTTCTAAAGTAGAAAGGGTGGGGTAGGACAACCATGCAGCAGTTATACTTTTTTAATTTTATTGTACATGAGATAAATATCATCTGTTCACTAGGGATTCCAAGACTCCCAGATAGTCACGGAACCTTACTTGCACCTACGGTACGCCGGCACAGACTGCGCTCTGATGGTAGCCCCTGGGACGAAACAGGGTGCCACCGCTTGTCGGCATGGAGACTTCTACGGGGCTTTTGTTGATAGGTAAGTTAACTGATCATCATTAGTCTACACGTCCCGCTGCAGGGCCTTCAACATCATCGTCATCATCATCATCATCATCATCATCATCATCATCATTATCTCAGCCGAAAGACGTCCACTGCTAGACAAGGACTTCTCCCAAAGGCTCCACAACGACCGGTTTTGTGCTGCTCCCATCCAGCGGCTGCCCGCGACCTTCACCAGACTGTCTGTCAATCTTGGGCCTTCGCACATTCTCTTTGTTTGTATAAAGGAAGGTTGTCAGATATTTTTACTTAAACTATGTAAAATATTAAGGCTAATTACATGAACATGAGGAGAACGGCTCATAGTTTAATACGCTGGCTGGTTGAATGCGGATCGGAGGGATTTAATGACAACCATCTTTAAATAAAATACAAAAACGCTCAAGAAAGAAATTTGTTAGTAAAACCACAATTCTGAGAGTAGTATTGAGGTATATTTTTAATAGTATTTAAATTACAAAAAATTTCCACGAGCACGATTTGAACCTTCACCCTTCTGACATACCGGGTCAGGTGCTCTCCCAATTCGGCTGTCGTGGTTCTAACCAGGTATTTAAATGGTTACACAATAAAAATATAAACACCGCTCTACAGAAGCTTTACAAAGTAATATCTATCTATACATATAATAAGACTAAAGAGGGTCGAAAGTCTGTATATGGAAGATATTCGAAAAAAAGTTGGCTGGGGACACTTAGAATCGATAACAGAACACGTTCCAACAGTTTTTAGAATTTTTGTCTGTTTATATGTTTGTTTTGACCGCGCATCACGTAAAAATGGCTGAACGGATTTTTATGCAAACTTTGCACATAGACAGACCATGACCCGGACTAGGACATAGGATACTTTTTATTCCGGTAACAGGTTCCTGTGGGATAGTGTAATCTTCGCGAACGAAGTCGCGGGCAACAACTAGTGCTTAATAACAAGCTGCTTAGAGGCAAAGATAGGTATGGAGGCAGGTAGCTAATAGCCTTAGAATAATTATTACTAACGGGATTATTACCATGTTTTGTGTGAGTATCCGATATTACTTCTGATAATAGCAATCCAGACTTTCTGACCCTGCAACTGGTTTGTAAAGCCCTACCACTCACGGTTAAATCGACTTAATTCCTTATAGATATAAGACCGAGTTTGGCTTCACACTGTCATCCCGGGACATCTTGGTTGATGACGTAAGAGTTCGTGGGGTAGGCATGAGCCAGGTTCCGGCGGAGGTGGCGCCGCCAAGCGGGAAGGGCGTTGTACCTGTAGCGGAGAAGGTGAGCTTTAGCTACGTAATTTTGTTTGGGTACATTTAAGTGCTCACCAAAATAATTTTTATACCCTTGTATACACACATCAGAATAATTGTACGTTTTGTATATATATTCTTTTTGCTTGCCAAAATGGATTAATGCTCACCAAATATTGTTTTACTGAAACAGTAACATTGATACCAACCATTTTTACACTATTATTCAAATGATTGAGGATACTAGCTGCCCTACTCCTGTAGGTCACGTGATAGGTTAGAAATTCAAGACAATCGCTAAGCTGCGCTTCGCGATTGTCTAAAAGGTTTTTTTTTTATTAGACAACAGGAAGCAAAATAAAGAGTTTCAATTTATTTAATATTTAATATTGGTATTATCTATTTGGTGACAATATAATATATTTGGTCTGAAATGCAGTTAAAAGGTATTCATATATTTTAAGGCATTTAATAAAAATATAATGTAATGTATGTATGTATTCTTTTTATTATATTATAGCCATTTTGTTTTATATTACAAGCTGTTAAGAGCGAGTTTTACTTGCTAATCGATCACGTTAATGAAAACTAGTTTGGCATGGCAAAATTAATATAACTATGTATTACTCCGAATACTCCCAGTAGAAATTCGCTCATATTTTAGAATGGTTATGAAAAGTTAGACCAACCAGGGAATCATAAATACTCACTTTAATTTGTAATTATTTATTATTGTGTTCCAGAGTCACATAAATGCTTATCTATCCAACCACTTCAACGCCAACTTTTGTTTATGGCAACCGGGTCACTTTTAGGTTAGCGACCATTACTGCCAATGACTCCTGAAAACAGCACAGTGTATGTCGTGGTTGACCGGTTATAAAAATGGGTCCAAAACTGGGTCTGACGTACAGTGTGGTTTTGATGTGCACGCTGACATAAACGGACACAAGACATTTAGACATCACAAAACAGTACAAAATATACAGATAATACATAACAAAAGAAAAGCACAAAAGCGGGGGCCAGCAATCGATTAAAGAAAGAAAGAAAGAAAGAAAGAAATTATTTATTGACTATCACACAGACATAACAAAAAAAAAAAAACAAAGAATATGAGAACATTACAAAAAATAACATTAAGACTAATACAAAAATAATAATTATATAACAAAGAGTGTGTGATTAGAGTTTAATTTTTTGTGAATGGATGTGTTTAATTAAGGAATTTAAAACTTTTTTATTGGTGGATGAAAGAAACAGAACAGATTTAAGATCTATGGGCGCGTGGTGCCATAATAGCGCCATCACTGCGTTAGTCAATACACTGCCATTACAATTTTCTTTTAAGTGACATTATTTAATAATTAAAGTACACACGCCTGCACATCAACCTACCACAAACTGTCGTATTTCCTCAATAGACTTTGAACTTTACGCCTTAACAATATGGTTAAAAATGTATTGAAGATAGTTGACAGTTTTGGATAGGTTGCTGTGCGAGCATCTGTACAATTAAATATAACATAAATAATAATAAAAATGTATAGTGTTCATTTGTTAAATTTTAAGCATAATTATTAATGTTTATCGTCATTTGCTTTCAGTTATGGTTTCGAAATGACTTGTTGTAGCAATAAATGATTGTTTATGCGGCAGATCTATTTTCATATTAATAAGTCGCATTCGTACACAAGAATTTTGAAAAAGCCACTAACCTCCCGTGTTAATTTCCCAATGGCCCTTTAAACCGCTTGTTCTCACTACACTTCTAATATTTTTTTTATTATTGCCAGTCAGTGAAGGTATACTTTGAGGGTGGCTACAGAGATACAAACATCTACCAGCTGCAGAAGCTGCGGCCAGAGCAAGAGGTGCCAGGACCTGCCATTATAATGGACAGCCTGTCCACCATACTTGTGGAGCCGGGTAAGTTATGTTAAACATTTCTATTATGATACAAATATTTTTTTTTTAGAAAGATATTGTATTTATTTTTATTATTTGAATTTTTGCATTCACATGTGCTATGTGGTTACACGATAAAGTTTTTCTAGAAAATATCAACCAGTCTCAGGAAGATTGAGTGGGAATCGAACACGAGGCCTTTGGATTAACGGTCTAATGCTCTGACCGCTGAGCTACCGAGACCCCAGAAGACTCGTTGAATTCTTCTAGCACTTTGTATTTTTAGATTGCTTTTAGCTTACGCAGAAGAACATAGGTCGTCAATATAATATCCTGATTACATCAGATATTTAAATTTTAGATGCTTAAAATCTGCTGTTTGTTAAAATTACCCCGCAAGGTCTTAAAATAGAGCAGCCGCAAAGATTCAAAGATTTTTACTTTTTTTAAGATTTTTAATTACGTTCTATTCTGTTAACCCATCTAGGAAAGCTTATACGCTTGCCAAGAGGCGTTTGCTTAATAATCTAACTGAAATGTGAATGTGAATGTGATGTGAATTGAACCACGGTATCTCGCATTCAAATTCAAATTGTTGTTTTGCTACTTGCAGATTGCCGCGCGCAGATAACTCAGTACGGCGACATTCGCATCACCATAGGCTCCGGCCAGCCTAAGAAGGTGACCACTGACCTGGACTCCATCCAGCTCAGCATCTTCTCTCATCGGTTCATGTCTATTGCGGAGCAGATGGGGAGGTAAGTTGAATTGCTAATATAAGAGTAGTCACATGACCTTTCTTTTATGCCATCCAAAAGCACACACACAATACCACAACACTCACCATAGGCCCTGTCAGAATACCAGCGTCGTTGTGGTGGTGTTAGTTTCTCAGCACCGCAACGACACAAAGCTGAGGCAGGGTCCTAGTTGGCCTTTACACACACTCATTGTTATATAATTATTATTTTTGTATTAGTTTTAATGATATTTTTTTTGTAATGTTCTCTTATTCATTGTTTTTTTTCTGTTATGTCTGTGTGATCGTCAATAAATAATTTCTTTCTTTCTTTCTTTCTTTCAAAAGAGCCGGGTTTCCCCGGATTTGTTTCGGGTGGGGTTTCATTTTTTTCAGAGATTTGCTGATTGCGCAATATGGCATTTTCAGCGTTACCGGACTTATGTAGCTGTTAATACCACCCAATATGACACCAGTATTTTGTGTACCAGTAATTATTTCATAATTTTTTCAACTTTGGGATTATAAAATTCAAAATTCTCCGGAAATACTAGTAACAGCATTTTTATTTCGTCAGTCATAGGTAAGATAGTAACTACTTGTTTGGTTCATAATTCCGGGCGAAGTGTGCTTCTATTTTCGTCTTTAAAGCCTGTCCTTTGTTGTGTTAACCTAGAAGCCTAGGATACCTAATGAAAGTTTTCCTTGCAGAGTCCTCCAGCGCACTTCTATATCCGTGAACATCAAAGAGCGGTTAGACTTCTCGTGCGCGCTGTTCGGCGCAGACGGCGGGCTGGTGTCCAACGCGCCGCACATCCCCGTGCATCTGGGAGCCATGCAGGACACTGTGCAGTACCAGGTTGGATGCCCGTTTAATTGAAACACATTTTTTTGTCGTTTTCTTTTACTCAAAACCAGAAAACGAATGCTGAAAATTAGCTTAGAAGTAAATTTACTTGTTACATTACACTGATAACGTACAAAATGTCAGAGAATCATTAAACAGCGCCGTGCAGGAGAACATGCAGTACCAGATTCGATGCTTTAAATTTTTCGTAATTTTTTTATAGTAACTCATGAATCAAATCAATCATATAATGTCATACTACCACATAATATCCGATCCGAACCCTTCGGAGAAACTAGTACGGCACGGGGAACGCACTAGTGCGTGATGCCGTTCCCTCTAGAAAATCTCTGACGGTGCTTCGTTTCACACGTCAAAGGAAGAGTTGGACAATTTGTTACAAATAAATTCAATCGCGACATCTATTGCATTGGGGTGAAAAAAAAACCTGTAACGATAGTTGTAAGTTTGTGTGTAAATAAATAAATAATAAGAACCCTTTAAGTTTCTCGCCGCCCCCCTAAAAAGCCCAGCTGAAAATGCCCAGCGGCAATCACCAAACTCTCAAAAAAAATATTTATGAAATACAGTGAAAAAATTAAATGCCTACCCGACCTTGCCAGGAATCGAACCTGGGGGCGGCTGCACTGACCATTATGCTACCGGGAAGGCTGATTTACTATAGGCGGGATTTACTATAGCGTTGTCTTATCAAATTTGTGGTATTTCATCTGTAGAGATGAATCTGCATAGCCATCGGTTGCAATAACCGTTGGATAGATGGCACTCTGCCGCTAAAAAGCACTCAAAAATTAAAAAGCAGTGAAAAAGATCAGTGCTTACGTCAGCATAATGGTCAGTGCAGCCGCCCGGATTGCGGAAGACCCAGGGTCGATTCCTGGCTGGGTCGGGTGGGCATTTAATTTTTTCACTGTATTTCATAAATATTTAATTCAGCTTCAGTGCAGCAATTAGCACTAATCCGTTATGTGTAGGTTATTACAACATAAATAAATATGCAAAACTTATACTCTTGATTTATTTGTAATGATATGAAATGAAATTATTTTATTTGCGTATGAATAGGGTACATGGGGAGATTTTGTGACAATTCTACGCTCATCCCATTCAGCCAGCCACAGTAGCATGCAAAAATACATTAAAATTAAAAGTCAACACAATAAAATTGAAAATAATAATCTAAAATACTTACATAATTAAATTAATAAAATAAAAGACAACTAAATCAACTAAAATAAATAACTTTGAGGCTGTATAGTGCAGCCCCTCTGCCTTATTTGTACATCAAGGTTACAACAAAAAAAAATAGAAAAACGTATTGGTTGAAGTTGAAACAAAGTTTTAAAGTCATACCTAGCCCAACAAGAAATTGAATCATAAATTATATGTCAATTGCCTTAATTACTAATACAATTAAAAATCAAGTAATATACATAGAATAAGTGAATGAAAGGCTGAAAGGATTTGAATGGCTTGAAAAAATAAGTAATTTGAATGAATGATTGATTTTACTTGCCCATACTACAGTTTGATATACAATGTGTTTTAATGTCCGCAGATGAAAGTGCGCGGCGACTCGATGAAGCCAGGAGACGTATTGCTGGCCAACCACCCGAAGGCTGGAGGATCGCACCTACCGGACTTGACGGTCATCACTCCCGTATTCCATGGGTAAGGTGGTTTAGTTTATTATGTATGCATTTATTACCATGCGAGAGTCCTAAAATATGCTCGTTCACAGCTTGGGCCAAAAGAGACTAATCATTACACTAAGATCCAAAGATCAAATTAAAATCAAAAATAGATGGTAAGTAATATAGCTAAATACCATCGATATAAAATTACTTTACATATTTTGTTTAATTAAAATTAAAATGTTAGTTAAATAAAAAAAAATAACGAGCAATTACAGTAGTCGCATATGATGTGTAACATTTGACATCTCACCCTTTGAAATCAATATTACAATAGAAAATAGAATATTAAAACACTAATAAGTTGCCCTAAAACTAGACACTGGCTAAATCGTAGCGAGAGCCATTTTACAAGAAATTGAATAGAATTAACAATGACGTATATTTTTTTACAAATCACGAAGAGAATGCAGTAAATACTCATTAGAAGACATTTGACATACTTGGATTTTTTATCAATGATCTGCACTTTATTGAGATTTATTATCAACAGTAAATATTTATAATAATATACTTTAAAAGTCTATTACACACGAAATGCTTGAAATCAATATTGCTTAAAGAGAATTCAGTAAATACTCATTAGAAGGAATTTGACATATCAAAATGATGACATGTCACATATAATAATATGTATTGTTCATTAATATAGATTTTAAATTTACAAAATGTAGTAAATACTCATTAGAAGACATTTGACATATCAAAATGATGATACAATATGTCACATATAATAATAATATGTCTTGTTCTTAATACCGATTTGAAATATACAAAATGGTGCGCGCTTGCGCGCTTCCCCGACTTCCTGTCACACTGTTACGACCCACTTCCGTCACATTTCTACGAATTCATTCCCACAAATTGTATATTATAGAAGGCGAGTGGAAAGATGTTACACATCAAAAAGTACATTGAAGTTGGTATGGGATATCGCAAATACAAAAAAAAATATAGAGGCTGTTAACCTTATCCACAATCCTTATTGTGGAAAAGTTACCAATTCAATGCCTAATATCCTTATATTGGGCATTGAATTGGTAACTCTGCCGTTTTTTTTGAAGTCGGTTAAAAAACATTAACTTTGATATTTACAACCCCAGTTCCCACCCGCGCGCGATATTCTTCGTGGCGTCCCGCGGCCACCACGCGGACATCGGCGGCCTCACGCCCGGCTCCATGCCGCCGCACTCCACCGCGCTGCGGCAGGAGGGCGCCGCCTTCAGGTCCATGCTGCTGGTGGATGGGGGCCGCTTCAACGAGGAACTGCTCACTCAAGGTCAGAGGATGGCGTTGCTGTCTCTTGAAAGCTTAGCATCTTTTGTAGCTCATGGGAGCGCAGTCTTCAATTATATGCTGCTGGAAGGCGGTGGCCGCTTTAACGAGGAACTGCTTACTCAAGGTCAGTGAGTCTTACAGGAGTTAGGTTATGCTGGAGCGTTGCTTAGCCTTATGAAGCAGATGGGAGCATAAGGCAGATCAAAAAAACTAGAAGATCCTTACGAAGCTGACGCTCGGCTCCATGTCGCCTTACTCCACCGCACTGAAGCAGGAGAGTGCCGCCTTTTAATCTATGCTGCTGGTAGATGGGGGGCGTTTTAATGAAGCACTGCTCACTCAAGGTCAGAGGGCATTACAGGAGTTCGATTAGTGTTTTGGTACCCATATAAAAGCATTTTTTGTAGCGTACAGAAAAGCGCCGCCTTCCGGTCCGTGCTGCTGGTAGATGAATTTGAATTTGAGTTTTCAGAACTGATGAAGCCAGCCGAGGAGCCGGGCTGTACAGGCACCAGGAACTTGGCTGACAATCTTTCCGACCTGAAAGCGCAAGTAGCTGCCAATCAAAGGGTGAGAAATTTGTTAAACATTCTTTGTATCAATTGAATATTATGTGTTCATACCCAAAATACTATCTAGTTATCTAGCTAGTTTCGTTAGTGTTAAAGTTAACAAATTAAGTACAGACTGACTGAAAAAAAACTTGATGCTTTGATTTGAACTTGATGAAAAAACAAGAAATGTTTTTGTTTTGTTTATATAATATTAACGCAAATTTTGTTGCGAAACAAATTACAAAAACACAATGTTGAAAAAATTTTCACGAGCAGGATTTGAACCTGCACCCTGCACATTTTTGTTTCGCAACAAAATTTGCGTTAATATTATAGAAACAAAACAAAAACCTTTTATAAATAGCTTGCCTACTTCTTAACTGATTTTTAGTATTTGTAAAAATATTATGGTAGGGTGTTAATGGCTGTAGTTGTTGACATTGATTGGGTGCCTTTGGCTTTCAAAGTAAAAAGTAAATAATGTTGAATAATTTCAACGGGCTGGTTAGAACCACGATAGCTCAATTGGAAGAGCACTTGACCCGGTATGTCAGAAGGGTGCAGGTTCAAATCATGCTCATGAAAATTTTTTCAACATTGTGTTTTTGTAATTTGATGATCAAGTCAAAACAAAATTCTTGGACAAGTCCAAATGTCACAAACTATTTGTTTGTACCTCTTGCGGTAGAAACAAGCGCCGTCTAGCTCCCGGTGCAAAGGTTGTCTATCGCTGTTCAACGTGGAATCGCGGCCAGTGTGTTGGGCACCTTTGCACCGGGAATGGCGCGAGGACGGTTATCTGATTGAGCAGTGGTTGTTTTTATTTATTTTTGTTTCATTATTATTATTAAGCACGTAATGTTTTCTTTACCGTTTTTCTGACAATAAAGCATTACAATAAGTCCAAATTAACATAGCTTAAATACAAAAACACAAAAGTTGAAAAAATTTCCACGAGCAGGAATTTTTTCAAAATTTTTTCACTTTTGTGTTTTTGTATAGTATTCTTTATTGCACAGAAACATAGTAACAAAAATTACAACAGAGACATTGAATGCAAAGGTGGACTTATCTCTAGAAGAGATCTCTTCCAGTCAACCCAGAGAGTGTGCGAGATAAATGTAGCAAGGGTGACACAAAGTGCAACAACAAAAAAAAAAAAACTACACTATTTCCTAAACCTAAATAAATGTAAAACAGATATAAATAAAAATAAATAACATACAAATAAATAAAAATTACAAATAATAATACTTATATAATAATAATACATAATGGTATAATATAAATAAAACATAATATAATGATCATGTTATACCGGTAGTCTTAAAAAGTGCTCTTTGAGCTTTAATTTGAATTTGATTTGTTTCGCAACAAAATTTGCGTTAAAATTATACAAAAAAACGAAAACATTTTATAGCTTAAATAGCTACCAATGTATTCTTCCAATATCATGTCTGGTGTTTACGGACACCAGCGTTTTGTTGTGTTAGCATTATAATTTGTATAATGTAATGTAATGCTGAATGCCATTTCATTGTCATTTATTTAAGAAAATTATTAGAGCTATTACTTTTGCTTTAAACAATTTTTATAAAAGGCCTTAAATAAAAGAATTTCTATTTATATTTCTATCCCCTTACGCTAGGTAAGTATGCGTCAAATGTATTCATGTATGTATAATGATTATAATAAAACCTCGTTTACCTATTGAAATTTCATTCATGCGTGGTGATTAATTAACCATCAATTATAGTGATGACTTTATTTCAACGATGGAGCCCTTTCCTAGCAGTGTCCAGCAGTGTTTGCCAACAGTTATAGGCAATTTAGTTTAGTTACCTATTAAAATGGAAAGTAATGGTTGTATTCGATTGGAAAGAGCAGCCGGGTATGAAACACTCCAAATCCTTCCTTGGCGAAAACGCCTTAGGACGGAGTAAGTTCATATGCGGAGGCGGTAGAAGGCAGGCCCGACTAACCATCGGTGCCTTGACAGGACACTATGCCACAAAACAAATGCTTCACAGAATGCACCTTTCAACAAATAGTTTGTGTAGGGCGTGTGGAGAGGAAACGGAGTCAATGCAGCACCTACTGTGTGACTGCGACTCTCTGGCTAGGAAAATAATGGGTCTCCTGGGGTCGGCCTATCCGAAACTGGAGGACTTCAGGCTCTTCGCCCTTAAGGACGTTGCCAAACTTATGGCCTCTATCTTTACAGAGGAGGAAGAGTGAAAGGATGGGGTTGCACAAAAGGTCTCTATGGGTCGAAGTGTTACTGGCAGAGGGAAACCTCAGCAGGCCCCACTAAGATAAGATAAGAATGGTTGTATTGGTTCCAGGGCATCCAACTGGTGGGCGAGCTGATCGACCACTACGGTCTGGACGTGGTGCAAGCGTACATGACGCATATACAGAAGAACGCGGAGCTCGCAGTCAGGGACATGCTCAAGGTACGCATTACTATAGGACACATAATAAAACATAAAAAATAGGTAGCTTCATTTTATAAATTTGTTTTGCCTCAGTGGCCGAGTGGCAAAGCTCTGGGCCCGATCTCCCGCTCAATTGTAGTGAAGACTTTATTTCAATGATGGGAGGCCTTTGCCCAGCAGTGGGACAGTTATAGGCTATTTAAAATTTAAACACTGAAAAAAGACGACAACCTCAGGCGGGAATCGAACCACGCACCTTCCGCATTCCGGGCGGCTGCCTTAACCACTTGGCTACCGAGGTCTGGCTTTCACCCGTCGAAATTTTTCAGTGCTTGATGCTTATGTTTTTTAGTCAACATTAAAATTTTACTTAAGTATATTTAAGCGTTAATAAAACGCTAAAATATATAAAAAACACTTATATAGGCTATTTACTTACTTACTAATTTACTTTGGCATCTAGCAGTCATTGAGTACAATGGTTCTGTTAATAATAAGCGGTACAGATTAATAAAGTTATACGACGCGGGATATAGGGTACCTTTTTTTTACCCAGGGGAAGCCATTATGACTACCCGGCCTTGAGGAGGCCTGACAGTTATGTGGGACTCGCCCGTTCCCCTTTCCATACCCAATCCCAGCTGGGAGGGCGAGACGTAGGGGGATGCCCAACTAACCCCTGGGACCAAACCCTGATAAGCAGACGGGTAGGTGGCAGTCACGGGACCTGATCCACTGGGGATTGACCGCGCTAGGGGATATAGGGTACCAGGTTGCACGCCCTGTGTTGACTTACGAACGACGACTATGTATAACTCAAATGTTTCCACTTCCCTATAACATGGGGTTCTTTGAGCAAAGTGTGAAGAAGCAAATTTCGGGTCGGCAACGTAAGGACGGGGGACTTCTTGGCGTTTAACAATAAAAAATGTAATAAAACTCGTGTTTTTTCGATGCTCAAGTCTGGTATCTACCTGGTATCAAGCGGCTTATCCGTTATTTGTTTCTAGCCGCTGATTTCGGTAACCACCGGCTTACAAGCCGCTAGTTTACAACTGTAGTACTCGTGCCCCAGTAGTGGGGACATAAAATGAGCTGATGATGATGATGATGATGATGACTTGTTCAGGAAATAGCCAAGAACGCCCTCGCCAAGACCGGGTCGACCGTTTTGCGGGCCACCGAGTATATGGATAATGGAACGCCCATCTCGCTCACGGTCACCCTTGACGCTCAAGAAGGCAGTGCGCTGTGCGATTTCACGTAAGTTACTTAGCCTTATATAAATCTTCTGTGCGTGTGTATGTCACTGAACTATTATATAAATCTTCTGTGCGTGTGTATGTCACTGAACTACTTCTAAACGGCTGGACCGATTTGGATGATTTGAATGGTTTAGATTTACAATTGGACCCGGTAGGTGGCGCTGCTATAGGGGTCCATCATGGGATACGGGTGTTCGTAAGCGGACGAAATATTTGTTTGTTTTGTTGTCATGGAAACTGTCAACGTTTTGTTTGTTTCGTTGTCATATTTTGTTGTTGTTATATTTTGTTGCAGAAATTTTAAAATAAATAAACAAATAATTGATGATGATGACGATATTGTAAGCTTCATCGATTGCTTTTTGATTGACTTACTAAATCGTAAAATATGGTAACGGTTGTTATGTTTTCTTTTTAATTATTACAAAATAGAATAGAATAAATATGGGTTCATAGAAATAAAGTATATTATATTTGTATGAAACCATATTTCGACGACCTCCGTAGCCGAGTGGCTTGCACGCCGGACTTTGGGCGGCGCTAACTCCTGAGGTCCCGGGTTCGATTCCCGGTCGGGTCAATGTCGAAAACGAACTTTTCGATATTGTGTCGGGTCTGGGTGGTTGTGGTGCCGTCGTTGTTTCCGATTTCCATGAAACGAGTGTTTTATCTACTTACCTTGAGATCAGAACAATGTATGTGATGTTGTCTAAATATTTATTTATTTATTATTTATATTTATTGTAGTCTTTTTTAAATTTATGGATATTTAAACCTAATAAAGGCCTATTTGTTTAGTGGCACGGGCGTTGAGGTATGGGGTAATTTGAACGCACCGCGCGCTATCACTCTGTCCGCCCTCATCTACTGTCTGCGCTGCATGGTGGGGCATGACGTTCCACTCAACCAGGTTCGTATTGAGTTTTTGTTTCTTTATTTATAGCTATACTAGCTGACCCGGCGGACTTCGTACCGCTTTGACAATTTCCATGACAATACTACAAACAAATCATTTTGTATTGGAAAAATTTCAAAAATCTAAAAAAAATTTAGGGGTGGACCACCCTTAACATTTAGGGGGATGAAAAATAGATGTTGTCCGATTCTCCACCCTAGCCGATATGCACGCTAAGATTCACGAAAATCGATCGAGCCGTTTCAGAGGAGTTCAATAACGTACACCGTGACACGAGAATTTTATATATTAGATAGGTAGGTGCGCCTTGCACATTTAGCCAAAGTTATTTATTTATAAGGACAACCAACAAGACAAACACAAATACAAGAAATAATTATGGGTATGTTGTACAATAATTTGTTTTCAATTCTTTGTTTTGTTAAATAACGAGAGATAGATAGATGTGTAGATAGATGGAAAGCAACGAACCTCTCCGATCGCCTCGGAGTGTCACACGCTTTCGTAATGTCATACCCTCTAAACCCTCTAAAGATATATGCGATCACTACGACATAAAAAAATAAGTTTCTCGCCCCTCCTAAAATCGACGATTGACGCTGAGAAGGCTGTTTGAAGCCTCTAACCGCCTCTGTGGTCTAGTGGCTAAAACCACCGGTTTAGACCCAGAAGTCCCGGGTTAGATTCCCAACGGAGGGTACATGTTTGTGTACTCGGTTTGGTTGGTGGTAGGGCTTGTTTGTCCGCCTGGCTAGCTCCCACCATCTTACCTAAATATGTCGCCATAACATCAATGTTTGTAGCATTGTTGTGTTCCGGCAGCTAGAGATAAGATAGCCAGTACCTCACTAGTTGAGGATCCCGGGTGAAGTGCGCTTCCATCATTGGCCTTATCATCACTTAACATCAGGTGAGATCAAGGCACTGTGCTTACCCGTAAATAAAAAAAAAAGCCATAAGCAAACTCCCAAAAAACCCCTGAAATCCGGTCACGTTGTAAAGATCCACTCTTTATTTTCCGGAGCTGTCGAGCGCGCTCTCTAATTTTAAATACAAAATTTGTTATATACAACTTGTCACAGGGTTGCTTGAACCCGGTGCGGGTGGTGATACCCGCGGGCTCCATCCTGGACCCGTCGGAGGGCGCGGCGGTGGTGGGGGGCAACGTGCTGACGTCACAGCGGATCGTCGACGTCGTCCTCAAAGCATTCCAGGTGATGAGAACACTTGGTTCATTGATTTTAGTTGAAACACTAACATCAATTCCCGGCGGAGTACTAAGACATGAAACAAGGTGACTACAGAGAATGTAAGCTTCATGCAAATGTGTGTATATAGTATTCATAGTGTATCCGATCCAGGGGCCCAACCGCCTAACCGATTGCCTTGGCTACGTGTATAGTTTATCACGTCATCTTCTCATCTAGCTAATAGGTATAGGCATATATCGAAAGCTATAGCCTATACCTTTCGATATTAGGTATAGGCTTTCGATATATGCCTATACCTATTAGCTAAGACATAATAATTAGTGGATTTTTTAATAAAAAATTTCTATTGTGACGTCACATCAAAATAAGCAAGTCACAGCCGTGGTGGTTTAGCAACCTCGGTTAACTTACATCACTGCTGCTGGCTTATGCACGCCTGACGCGCATGACTACGCTAATATAAATATTTAATAAACAATTGCGTGACAAATTAAGGGTAGGCAGAGACCACTTCTTTCCACTTGCTACGATCCTTACATACTTGTTTCGCTTCGTCCACTTTCATTATTCCCTTCATACATGCTCTTCGGTTTAGGGTACTCTTGACCTGGCCTTTTTTCAAGACGTCCCTGATTTGATCTCGAAACGTCCGCCTAGGTCTACCCCTACCAACACTTTCATGCACACTCGCCTTATACACTTTTTTCGTCAATCGTTCTTCATCCATTCTCTCGACATGGCCAAACCATCTCAGCAAGAAGTGGTCTCTGCCTTTTTTTTTTTTTTTTTGACGGAGTGGAAATCTGCTAACAGACGCATCAGCGGGCAAAAGGGGTCCCGCTGTCCCGCTGGCTGTACGAGGCTCTTGCTAAGACTCTGTTCCAGGGCCGAAGCCCTAGAGAAAGCGAGTATAGGCCGACTCGGTAAAACCACTCCGATGTCCTCTCGTCACCTTGGAACCAGCAAACCAGCGATCATCGCGTCGTCCTCATCTGAGGAGGACGCATCGAACGCCGGCATGCCGGAGCCTGACGAGGTCATGGGAACCCTTTCGGACACTTCCACAACCCCGTCGGTTTGCTCGCCCAGATGGGCGAGCCCCTCTCCCGCCCCTGGTGGGGGGCGGGTGACCACCCTCGAAAACGATGGGCGGACACACCTGACCCGTCCTTACAGACGGGTCGCCGACGCGCCGGGACATACGGAGCGTCGGCCCTCAGTGGGGACCCGTGCAATGCACGGTCAAAGCCCCCCCTAGAGCTCGGACCGCGCTGGAAGTGGTCTCTGCCTACCCCTACGGGAAAGAGGCGTGATTATATGTATGTGTGTATGTATGACAAATTAAAGTTAACAATTATACCTCATTAACAACACGTACAAGATCTAGATCGGATGCACTTTGGATCTTTTCATTTTGACCACACCTTTCTGTTACACGTTGTTTATGACAAAACAACGTTTGAGGGCTCATTTAATATTAAATTTATTAAATTAAATTAAATATTCATAATTTTTTTAAAAATACAGTGAAAAAATTAAACGCCAACCCGACCCAGCCAGGAATCGAACCTGGGTCTTCCGCAATCCGGGCGGCTGCACTGACTGCTATGCTACCGGGAAGGCTGACGTAAGCGCTGAATTTTGTCACTGTTATTTTAATATTTTTTGAGTGCTTTTAAGCGGCACTAGCGCCATCTATCCAAACGGTTGTTGCAACCGATGGCCATGCAGATTCATCTTTGCAGATGAAATACCACAAATTTGATAACACATCGCTATAGTAAATTTTTACTTTTCTATTCTCTTTTTTTTTTTTATTTTTCCTGGCTGGGTCGGGTGGGCGTTTAATTTTTTCACTGTATTTTATAAAATTTTATGAATATTTAATTTAGCATTAGTGCAGCAATTAACACTTGAAAAAAAAAAAAAGTAAAAACTTCATTTAGTATTATTTTAATAATTTTTAATTTTAGGTGTGTGCAGCTTCCCAGGGCTGCATGAATAATCTAACGCTGGGCGAGGAGAGCTGGGGCTACTACGAGACCGTGGCGGGAGGCAGCGGAGCGGTAAGTACACTAAAGTCCGGTCGCCAATTAGAGAGAATTCCGTACAATGACCCGGCGTTTATTATTATTTATTTGCGTATTGTATTTATGCATCGAATCCTACAAAGTAAAAGGAAGGCCTTCGGTCCTCTCAGTCATTTGCTCGTCGGTTTTATGGACCACTGCTGGGACATGCTCTGGTTTCAAAATCTCCTCAAAATTACACCACACATTCACATGATACACTAAATATGCACACTTGCATATAGGCCCAATACACCGTACGGTACCCGTAGAACAAGGTTCGGTCGTATCACCAAAAAACCATTTTTCGGTGGCAGAATACACCACACGTATCTTCTCTCCGGTCTAGCGTCTAGTAAATTTATATGCTCAATTCGGCGCCGGCTTTGGGCCATGGGTGTATTGTTTGAAGCTACACTGCGCTTGAAATTTAAAATTTTCTTAACGTATTTTTGTATTTTTTTCCTCGTATGTTTGACGGTTTTAAATTCGATCAAACAAAAAAAAATTTGACTTTCTGGTTGACCTTAAAGTTTTCAAGTGGTAGCGAACCTGTTATGAGTAGAAAGAATAGAATAGGTATTTATTTGACTGACACTACACTCAACATTCATGAACAAAAGATTACCAAAAAGAAAATAAAGTGTTTTATAAATCTAAATAAAACAATACATTCTCTAGATGCGACACGCTTCGTTCGCAACAACACAAGCCGAGGCGGGGTCCTGATTGACCTATGAATTTTATTGTTATTTTATGTGTATGTGGTCAATAAATGTTTCTCTCTCTCTCTCTCTCTCTCTCTCTCTCTCTCTCTCTCTCTCTCTCTCTCTCTCTCAGTTATGCATACGTTGCTGTATGGACAGTGTCGCCAAAACAGAGTCTGCACTCAGCACGAGCAACGTTAACGTGGTGTGAAGAAGCAAAATGCGTGTTGGCGAGATGCGGACGGCTCGTTGAGGCACAATCCTGATCCATTACCTGTTCTCGATCTGGACTCATTCGTCATTCAGTCATTTGCCAAAACTATGATTTAAAAAAGTTGAATGTGCAAGTGTAGTGTATCGCAGTGTATGAGTGTGTATTTCACCGGGCATAGCGTTTGCTTGTGGTTCGACCATCGGCTTATGTGGTATATTTTCGTTTAACTGTGTACCCAGGGCCCCGGCTGGCATGGCTGCGGCGGCGTGCACACCCACATGACGAACACCCGCATCACCGACGTCGAGATTGTGGAGCGTCGGTACCCAATGCTGGTGGGCAGCTTCAGCCTCAGGGAGGGCTCGGGCGGCAAGGGTGAGGGATTCCTTTTATTTATTACTAGCTGTTCCCCGATCCACCGCGTCGCCCGAATGCGCTAGTGCTTCGTATTAGTTTTGTGTTTTTTTAGACATTTTTAAGGGTCATAGCGTGGTGTTAAATAGCCTATAGCCTGCTACAAAAATTGGGCTATCGAATGCAAAAATATTTTTTCAAATCCGAATAGATTAGCGCGTTTAAACAAAAAAACAAACTACAGCTTTATTATATTAGTATAGATACAGCGAAAACCGATACGCTAAGCGTAAGCGTTATAAGCGCAATAAGCTGTACAGAAGGGTTACAATACATTACAAGAGTATTTTAAAAACTTAATTTCAGTTTTTTTAAACCAGCTATTAGGGCTTAAAAACCGGCTAAGTTTTACGCCGAGGCCGGCTTCTGAATTTGAGGAAATGGTAAACCTAAGTGACGATAAGGTCGAAGATAGAAGAGCACTTCACACATAATCGTCAACCACATTGCGCCCACGAAGGAGTGTGAGATTTGGTATAGTTAAACTGTGTATGAAGAAGAAATCCCGAAGTATATATTTTTATGTATGAACATTATATATTTTGTTTTTGTTTTGTTTATATATTTTTAACGCAAATTTTGTTGCGAAACAAATTACAAAAACACAAATGTTGAAAAAAAAAAAAATTTCCACGAGCAGGATTTAAATGTTGATGTGATGACGGTAGTTGTTGACATTGAATTGGCGCCTTTGGCTTTCAAAGTAAAAAAGTAAATAGTGTTGAATAATTTCGGCGGGCTGGTTAGAACTACGATAGCTCAATTGGAAGAGCACCTGACCCGGTATGTCAGAAGGGTGCAGGTTCAAATCCTGCTCGTGGAAATTTTTTCAACATTTGTTTTTTTTGTAATTGTATATTTTGTGAAGTATGGTCGAATTTCGACCGCTGGTCGACCACTAGTCTATATAATGCGGTCGGTCGGGGCAGGTCGGTGGGCGGGCGGCGACGGCGTGTGCCGCGAGCTGGTGTTCCGGCGCGCGGTGCAGCTGTCCGTGCTTACGGAGCGACGCGCCTTCCAGCCCTACGGCATGGACGGTAATGTAACGGCCAGTCTTCATCATAGGCTTGTTTCACTCGTACCACAACCACAACACGTGGGCTAATTTGCGCTAATTAGTATGAATATTAATAGTTGAATTCACACGGGCCACATTTTGCCGTCATTATTGACCGCGTGTGTGATACCAACTACATCGCAGCCACGTTGCAACTACAACACAACCACCAGCGACACCGCTAGCTAGCGGCCGGCCACATCAAGTCGTGTTTCCTATACAAAAGCCGGAGTCGAAATGTCTGTATGTACACACGGCGGCAGATCAACCTACGCAAACCTGTCAAATTTCTCCAATGAATATTGACTCTTATTTATGTCTACACAATAAAGTTCAAAATCGATTGTGGAAATTTGAGTTTTGGGTAGGTTGATCTGCCGCCGTGTGTACACTGCGCAACCACATCGACCACTAGCGACAACGCAACCACGTCTACATTTTGTAGGTAACACAAACACAACCGCAAGAAGCCGCAGCGACACTATTCACACGTAACCATAGCTTGACCACCTTTAAAACATCTTAAAGAATCTTTCGATATATACTACTCAAAACAAAATAAGGGCCACGAGGTATTTTGTCTGTACCATGAAAATAATAAAACCAATATTAATTTTTTTGTCTCCATAACGAAAACTAATGTTGTTTTTACCGTGTAGACCAATAAATTTATTCCAATAATAATGATTAAAAAGTTTATTTGCTTTTGAAAGAAAAAACACATTTAAGGTTAAAAATAAAAACAATGTAAAGTTACTGAAAACAAAAGAAAATACTCCATGCTCATCTTTTAGTAACGGGTATGCCCCCCTCGTTTCGTTACGCACTCCTGAAGCCTGGAGTGCATGCTCTCAATCAAATGCCTGACATTTTCCATTGGAATCTCTTCCCAGGCCCTTTTAACAGCGTTGATGAGTTGCTGTTGGTTGTGGATTTCCTGATCACCGTCTCTAACTCTTCGTTTCAACTGATCCCACATGTGCTCTATTGGATTTAAGTCCGGACTGTTCGCCGGCCACGGCAAGACTTGAATTTGAGACGCTTCCAGTACAAACCGAGTCGCTTGAGCCGTGTGTGCACGAGCATTGTCTTGCATCAAGATGAATCCAGGACCCGCTCGCTGGGCAAATGGGATCACATGTGGTCTGACGACTTCCTCAATATACCGCTGAGCAGTAACAGTACCCTCATTTAAAATAGCGAGCTCAGTTTTGCCGTGTAAGCTTATCCCGCCCCAAATCATTACATTTGGACCACCAAAACGATCGACTTCATGGATGCAGGCTTCTGAAAATCTCTCGCCGCGTCTTCTCCATACTCCTCTCTTTGCATTCGTCTGTGAAGAGCACCATGCCCCATTGGTTTATGTCCCAGTCCAAATGTTGACGGGAAAATCTTAAACGATTTGCACGATGATTTCTGGTTAATGGAATACGGACAACTCGCCTTCTTGATGCCTGCTGGTGTTCATGCAATCGATTACGAATAGTTTGGTCACTGACACGAGTACCCGTTGTGAGCCGTAAACGATTTTGCAGCTTGCGGGCCGTCGTTGTGCGATCTCGGCGCGCACTTAATCGAATGTAACGATCCTCTTGAGCTGTTGTAATGCGAACTCTGCCCGAACCAGGTCTTCTTCTAACACTGCCGGTCTCTTGGAAACGATTCCATAGATTTTGAATAGCTCTTCGAGAAAATCCCAATTGCAAACCCACAGATCGCTGCGAATGACCTTCTTCAATCATTGTAACGGCTCTGGTTGCTGTCAGCGAGTCCATATGACGCCTGCGTGCTTGTGGCATATTGCAAAAGATGTTTCTGACTCGAGATATAAATGAACTCTGATAATTTCTAATAAACCAAGAAGCTAAGGAAAGCAAAACGTCAAAGAAAATGGAATCAAAATTTTCAAAAATAATTTTAAATCAAATTTTATTTAAAATTGTTGCCAGCATTAGATGAATACTACAATATTAAAAAGTTTAGGTATCAAAGAGTTTGAATACTCAATATTTTACTACTTTCAATATGTAAATGTTTAATAATTTACACCAAAATGAAAAAATACCTCGTGGCCCTTATTTTGTTTTGAGTAGTATATATATATATATATTTTTTTGATTAAAACCAGGCGGTGAACCCGGCGCTAGGGGTCTCAACTTGATGCAACGCACGGATGGGCGTGTCATCAATTTGGGCGGGAAAACTTCGGTCGTCGCTTATCCTGGGGTAAGGAACCAAAACAAAAATAAACAATACTTAGTTTACGTATCGTAGACCTTTATTACGACAGTTTTGATCACGGGTTTGCTTATAGTGTTTGCTATAAGCAAACCCGTTAACCGCCTCTGTGGTCTAGTGGCTAAGACTACCGGTTTAGACCTAGAGGTCCCGGGTTCGATTCCCAGCGGGGAGTACATGTTTGTGTACTCGGTTTGGTTGGTGGTAGGGCTTGTTTGTCCGCCTGGCTAGCTACCACCATCTTATCTCAAAATGTCGACATAACATCAATGTTTGTAGCATTGTTATGTTCCGGCAGCTAGAGATAAAATAGCCAGTACCTCACTAGTTGAGGATCCCGGGTGAAGTGCGCTTCCATCATTGGCCTTATCATCACTTAACATCAGGTGAGATCAAGGCACTGTGCTTACCCGTTAATATAAAAAAAAGTACAGTATACAACATGTAACAGAAAGGCGTTAAAATGGAAAAGATCTAAAGTGTATCCAATCTAGATCTTGTATGTGTTGTTACTAAGACATAATTTATAACTTTAATTTGTCATGCTATTGTAAATCAAATATTTATATTAGTGAAGTATTTTTTTTCGGACGGCATTTTCTGCTTCACCCGGCTTGTTTAGGGGCGGCGGGGAACGTAAAAGGTCCCCCTAGCCGTGTGAAACGAATCCTCTTCGGAGGTCTTCTAGAGGGAACGGCATTGCGCACTAGTGCGCGTCCCCGTGCCCTACTAGATCCTCCGAAGCGTTCGGATCGGATCGGATTAGTGAAGCTAGCGCGTCAGACGCATAAGCAAGCAGCAGTGATCATAAATGTAAGTACACAGAGGTTACTAAACCACTAGGGCTGTTAATTAAAAATTGCATAACAAATTATAGTACATTGTTCACCGAGAGGAGAAAGTGACCGATTACCGTCGAGGGTGTCGTTTGAAGCCCGAGCCGTAGGCGAGGGCTTTAAAACACCTGAGATCGGGAATCGCAGTTTCTCTCGAGTGATACATAGTGCTTTATACTACACCTACAAGGAAAATAAAAAACGAAATCTTTACTAATTGAAATTTATATTGAAATTGTTGCAGTTAGTGAAGCTTAATGTAACACTTTTTCCATTAATGTTATTTTTGCTGTTTCCTTCAACTGCGACGGAGTTAAAAAATCTTCATCATCACTATCACTACTTATCATTTTGATAGTTTTATTTTACTTTCTACGAAAACTGAATCCTCAAACAACACACAAATTGGAAATGGCGCCAATGGCGTCTGCAATTTTCACATGTTCTTTTTTCAAATTGTTTATCCTGCCGCCGCAGGGTCGCACTGCCAGCCCGACACCATCCAACACACAGCTAGTGGCCAGTGTCATTTTGCGAACTTGGAGATAAAAACTCACTGTAAAAACTTTTTGGCTTTTGATATTTAGGTTACCGGCGCATAGTCTTACCCAAAATTAAAAAAGAAAAACCACGTAAGAAATGGATTTTCATACACTTTTCTCTCCCGCTCAGATGCGTTTTCTCCCCGCATATTTGTTCGATATGCAAAGACGTACTTTCTACCGTAAATTTGATAAAGTATCAAGGTACTTTCCAAGCAGGTGTAGTATAAAAGTTATTATGTCTTAGTAACTCTGTAAACACTTAGGATCTTTTCATTTTTACCACACCTTTCTGTTACACGTTGTATAATAAAAAAGAACGCGCTCAAAGCGTCGTCGGATGGCCGCTGGAACGACGACCTTCAAAAGAGGCGATAAGTGGTTGGATGCGGAAGGCGGAGAACCGGGTGTGGTGGAGAGACATATGTTCAGCAGAGGCCTTTCCAATGGCAGCCTATCATCAGCCTACAGAGGGTAATGATGACTTTACTCTTCATGTTAATCTAAGATATTTTTGTGATTACCCTGTCTACAAAATTTCATTAATTATAAATAGGGATGTTGACAACAACAATAAATAATTCCAGAACATTAAACAAATAAATGAAATCACGTAACTGTGCTTTAAAACATTGATGTATTTTTATTTGACCTAAGCGTGAATTTCTGTAACCTAAAAAGTTATTAATAAACACTGAATTGTCAAAACAAAACAGTGACGTCATAGTTCACCATTCCCATACAATTTCTATTAAAAAAAACCTGACAGTTGCTAAAAAGTTTCTCTATTGACTGACCAGTCGACTACCCAATTAATAATTTTAGTAGAAAAATTTTCTTACCCGCGATTTGATAAAATTTCGCTATTGCGGTTCTTGTCTAAAAATAAAATCTTTCAATTTATTAAACAAGTCGTTAATACGAAACCAATTTATTTTTCAACATCTTCCTTTTAATCCTACAGGATAAGTACATAATGAACTCGCCGGGCGGCGGCGGGTACGGCCGTCCGGTCGCCGGACAACCGGACAGGCCGGCGGACAAGCCGTACAACGAGTTCCTTGAAAGAGGCAGCGTGTATGAGTACAGGAGTGCGCAGGAGTCGGTATAATTGTTACTTTTACGTTTAATATGCTATATTTATGTAACCGGGGGTGCGATTTTTGAACCTGTGACTAACTGTCACGCTATGATATCAATTAAGATTGCTCCTACTCACTCTTATACACTGTTTGCTACTAACTAATTTTTGACGCCAAAAATTCGCGAGCTGGGTATTGCATAGTGTATTTCATGTCAATTTTAATTTTAAGATCATTGATGAGATTCAAAAATCGCTCCCCTGGTATTAAAAATGATATAACACTTCTTCAATAAGATTCTAAACTGTCGCAACCTACCTAGGTAGACACACTATAGTATAATGGACATTGCATAAAACTAACAAGTTTATATTTTTTTTAATATAGTCTATGTTACTCAGCGCTAATGTAGCATTCTAATGGTGAAAGATTTTTTTAAATCGACCCAGTAGTTTTTGAGTTTATTAACAAAAATACAAAAATAGTATAGTCGAGTACAAAGTACTTGTAAATGGTACTACTTTGAGAATTCATGTCACTGGTTTAATGATTGCACAACAGAAACAGTCGCAATTTTCAAGTGACATATATCTACTTTAACATGTTGTCTGCCGCAAAACCAGACACAATAGAAAATTTATTGTTTGTCGGTCACCGGTGACCACCACGGCGATTAAAGACTTAGAACAGACGCCTGCACATCAACCTATTCAAAAACATTTTCAACTATATACCGAAGACATAAAGTTCAAAGTCCATTGAGGAAATTTGACAGTTTGTGGTAGTCTGATGCGCAGGCGTGTGTGTGTACCTATGTAAAATAAAATAAAAAGTCAAGAATAATAACAATCTATCCTTATTGATCATACATGTTTGTAGTCAAGTGCAGTTGCAGCTATGCTGCTATCCGAATTTAAATCCTAATCACTTGGAATAAGATTGATAACCAATGAAATATTAGAATATTATGATTGATGTAAAATGTTGATTGTGTTGTTTCATACATGAAATGGTGCTATAGTAAAATGGTTATGCAATTTCGAATCTTTTAAAGAGTACATAGAACTGTTTTAACAGAAATCATGTTAGTTCATAAGAAAAACTTTGTTGTATTAGCAAAAGCATTTATTTTAAGATATTCTTTTTACGGTAATAAAACGTCAAACGGCTTTTAAAACTATTTTATCATATAAGTCATCGAGCTCCTCAAACAGGTGACTTTACACAATAATGTTTTAACCTATTTAGCCCGACCAGGCGTTTGTGTGTGTTGTTGTAAATGAAACTCTAAACGTATCGTATTAGGGTTCACCTATAGAATACTTTTAGAGGTGTTATAACACTACACTAATTGCACAATGGCAACGCGACTGCTACTAGTTGCGGTCATGCACTTTTAAATCGTCAATCGGTCGCTTGTGGTTCGCTATCGTAGCCTTCTACGTTCCGTAATACGAAATACATGTGTTTTGGTAGCGATTGCAAATTGTTGCAATTGCGACTGTCACTTTAAGCAGCAAGCAGCTAGAAAAAATCTGGACATAATATTGCAAGGAGCCCTGGGGCGGTGGCCAAAGTAACATTAAAAACGATAGCGAAGTTCGAAAATAATAAAATGTATGGGATTGACATAAGATTGACCACGTCATTTAGCGCGGCTTATGTCAATCCCATACATTTTATTCTTTTCGAATTTCGCTATCGTTTTCTTAATGTTACTTTGGCTAAGCCTACTGCTTAAATAGGTTTTTAAGACGTTAGAAGTTTTTATGAAGATTACTGTAATCGTATTTATTTATGAAAACATCAATATTAATCTTCTTTTAGTTAACGCAAGGTTTGTAACATAATAAAAGGCTTGTTTTTATTTTTAAAAAATATAACTTTAATAACATTTATTTTTATAATAATTATACATAATTTTAAAGCCAAAAACATAATTATGTGATAGACAATTTATACAGTTGTTTATGTTTCAATATAATTAAGTACAAAAATATGGTTAATCTTTTTAAGGAGCTGTTCAATGTTTTATACACTGTTGTTATTGTTATACATCATATTATATACACCAATATTATTAACAATAATTTGTGTTATTTTAGTATATTACAGTCCAACAAATCCTATCAATCAAAGTAAACTACCTTTAAATGAACTACCTATACCAATCAGAAGTAAATTTTCTATAAATATTCTATATTGTTATTTTTGTACAATTTCAGATGTCTCGGGATCGATTCCCCGGTTTCGGAGGTAGGGCTTGGCTTGTTTTAAGTCCGCCTAGCTTCCACCATCTTACCTAAATCTTTCTATCGGATACTCAAAAATAATAAATATGATAATATATATAGATAGAAAGACAACAAGTACCTTAGTGGTTGACCATCAGATAATGTTAAATTAAAGCTGCAGATATTTAGAAGAAGCAGTAGAAGGCCAACTGCCAACCAAAACTTTCTATAATAATGTTTGAAACATTGACTGCTTTAAGCCGAATTCGACGCCAAAACTTCTCGTACTCCAGTGACGATTCTCTATTCTCAGTCCTAGTCAAAATCAGTCAATCATCTTCAATTTCATTGGGGAGCTAATCTTCGCATCATTCTCGGCTTTATCAAGGCAGCTAAGCTCCGGTCAAGCATGATTCCCGGCCGCCACTGAAGCTTCACTATACGCGTACGCCCAGAAACCATGCAACTCCAGAGAAGTGTGGAGACAGCCGTATTACGATTTTTAGACGAATTTCAACTAAATATTTATAAAATACAGTGAAAAAATTAAACGCCCACCCGACCCAGCCAGGAAACGAACCTGGGTCTTCCGCAATCCAGGCGGCTGCACTGACCGCTATGCTACCGGGAAGGCTGACGTAAGCGCTGTATTTGGGAAGGCTGACGTAAGCACTGAATTTCGGAAGACACGACCCGGTTTCGTTTCCTGCCTGCGTAGGGTGGGCGTTAAATTTTTTCACTGTATTTTATAAAAAAAAAATTATAAATATTTAATTTAGCTTCAGTGCAGCAATTAGCACTTGAAAACAAAAAAGTAAGAATTCCAACTAGTCTACTGGTTGGTGGTAGAGCTTTTTATTAGTTTTTTTTTTTTTTTTTTTATACTTAGCACGGCAAATGACTCCACACCACCTGATGTTAAGTGGAAATGGAGTCCAGACGCGAAGACAACTGGTGCAGCGTGAAAACAACGCAGCATCAGTCAACCTCACTCTGCCGGCCCACAAGGTGCTTCTTCACGCCTCGTTTGAAGGACCCCATATCATAGGAAAGAGGGAAAACATGTGCTGGTAGACTATTCCATCTTTTGGAGGTGCGACAAAGAAACGAGTCACCAAATTTCTTTGTGCGCGATGGGATATGTGTGACAGTGAAGCGGTGACACCGGAGAGCAGCACGTGTACTCCTATGGCCTTGTAGTAGGCCTTGCTAGCTTTAGCATGTTACCCAGTGTTGCCAGGTGACCGTCTCGCGTTCTCCCCAAATCTTCCCTGTAATCCCACCTAAAATACATGTTTTGAAAAAAAAAACCCCCACAAATTATGAAATATTTATTAATTTTTAAAATACAATTAAAAATAAAAATAAAATACAATTTTATACTATTTCAGCAATAGCTTCCATTACTATGTCAGCATCTTCACACGAGCCGTCTGCAGTTACGTACATTTTTTCTGAATTAAACATCTTTAACATCAACACACGCCAACACCCCATACGATACGAAAAATTTAAGGATTTTTAAAAATGTAGGTTAGTTTTATATTAATGCATGCTACACATTGATTTCACACCTGACACCTTCATTTTTAACTTAACATTACTAATTTATAATCAAACCAATCTCAAATAAACAGATAAAACATTAATAGTTATTTAGTAAGTAAGTACCTATTTTTATAGGTACTTATCTGTTTGAGATATATTACATACCTACACGATGTCGTGTACAAATCGTTGATTCAAGAGGTATCTTATTCAGAGCTGCAAATATATTATATAAAACTTTTGAGACATTTTTCATTACGGTTACATACCTAATAATTACTCTATCTCTATACTGAAATATAACTTACCTTTAAATATTGGATCGCTTTCCCACTCCTTTCTATATCTTCTTATATAATTTTGTTTTGCAAGTGCTATTTTACGCAAAGATCAGATAGAATAAAATTTGTTCAAATTTGATCAAGCCAAGCGACGACTGACCGACCGACCGAACCGACCAAGACGCGAGTTGCGAGCAAACGATGCGCGGGAACGCGGGACACGGCAACTTCGTTCGGGACCACTCGGCTTTTATCGAGCGCAGAATTGTAGGTACTTTCGTTTGTGTTCGTTCGTAGATTAGTTTGGTTTGATCGCGTTCAGCTTTGTATTATATTTCTTTTTATTATGGCTTTTCTCAGTTTATAGTTTTGGTAATAAAAATCCTCCAATTCCCTCCAAATTATTTTTTTCCCTCCAGAAATACCCCCAAATATTTTTCCCCCCCAATTGTCCCCCCATAACAAATAAAAACCCCCAGATTTGGGGGTATTCCCCCCAATCTGGCATCAGTGATGTTACCTAAGTATGCCGTCATGACCAAAAGTTAATAGCTTTATTGTGTTCAGACATTTCCGATAAAGACAGTCAGAGGTAGAGGGTTTCCACTTGAAGTGAGCATTCAGCCTTATCGTCACCATCAAGCGAGATTGAGAGTAAGTGCCAGCTACAAATAACACTTGAAACAAGCGCTATACGTAGACTTAACCTCAGGGACGATTGTTAATTCCCACAAATTTTCTCCATTCTCAAAGCAAAACTAGTCGATCATCTTCAATTTCCTTGGGAAACACATCTTGGCATCACTCTGGGCCTGGGCCTTATCCAGGCCGCTAAGCTCCGGTCAGGCATGATCTCCAGCCGCTGCTAAAGCCTCCCTATTCTCGTACGCCCAGAAACCATGCAACTCCAGAAGTATGGAGACAGCTGTATGACCATGGCCGCTTCTCACGAGGTCTTGGAGCGTGATCCTGGCGGGATGCTGTGGTCGGATCATGTCGAAGATTTCGTCTTTGACATCGTCGAAGTTGACAGGCTCGGCGCCGTGCGCTACCATCTGCTCTTGGATCGCCTGGAAAGGTGAAAAGGGTTCATTAGGCATTTAGCTATAATAATAACAATACTAATAATAATAATATATTTATTCGAAATACGTTAACATTAACTACGAATGCCGGAGCTAGGTAGGCTAGCTAGACCCTCTGATTCAGGCGAGAACGAATCTAAGTTCATTATAAATCAATAAAAAATATTAAAATCTACACTACATCAATACCAACGTTTAACATAATATGCTAAATTAAAATCTATGAAATAAACAAATAAAATATTAAGAAGTACATTAGTTTAGTACCCTAAAAAATAATTAAAACTATATTACGACTCTGTATCGTCGTAGGACAATGTTTGCAGTTCTTTCAGTACAACCCTTTTGGTTGGGTTGGACATTTAAATAAGAAAAATAAGAGAAAGAACAAAATAAACTATCACTCACCTTAAAGAAGTAGTTCAAGGTGAACGCGTCCAAATACCCCTGCGCGTTAACGTCCAGCACCCTGAACAGGTACGCTAAGGCGGCGGGCTGACGGCGGTTCTCCAGCGCCAGCACTAAGTCCAGGTACGTCTTGTAGTCCATCTCGCCGTCGTACGTGAGGCACTGCTGGAATACGCGCTGTAGGAACGTGCGCGTCAGCGTGCCGGATCCGTACCTGGGGCGATGTATTAGAGTAATTATTAACAGGATTCTTTAATGATTATTTACATATAATTTTACGCGCAAATATTGTTGCGAACAAATTAATTTGAAAAAAAAACGACGTAGTTGTCGACATTGAATAGACTCCTTTGGCTTACAGAATGAGAGTAGGTAGTGTTGATTAGTTGGACTGAGCCACGATAGCATAGTTGGTGGTGCACCTGACCCGGCATGTCATGGGGTGCAAGTTCAAATCCCGCTCGTGGGTTTTTTTTAAAAAAGGACAAACACTTTGTCTTTTTTTAAAAAGGATTCTTTAAGATTTGTGAGTCAAAAATTATAAACATCGTAAGAATCCCGTTAATAATTACACTAATGTGACCATAGATAGTTATATATTAGCCAGTATATTAAGAAATCTTTATGATATTGAGCCGGCAAAGAGAAGAGCTCGATGACGCAGTTGTTAACGCGTTCGCTCAGCTATTTCTAAAGTTAAACAAAGGCCGGTCATCAAATGGGTGATTTCGAGTTCTCCGTGCTTCGGAAGGCACGTAAAGCCGTTGGTCCCAACCACCGCACCGGACTGGGCCCGCGTGGTGGTTAACGGCCCGTTCTCCCTCGCTAGTGCCCCAGCGGAAACAGCAGCACATACAAATAAGCTGGTGGTGAACCTTGAGGGTTATATAGACTAAAACTCGTCTTCGAGTCTTCATGCCTGAGTGCCGTGACCACCAATAGCAGCATCGCGGTTCAGATCTCTTCAAGAGCTTTCAGGGTTTCCAGGACAGCATCCGTCCAGGCAGGCGTACTTCCTCTGCTTATTCTAACCTCAACGTGACCCGCCAGGATGAGCTTCTCCAAATTCAAGGTTCCTGGCAAGCGACGTGACCAAAAAAGGAGAGTGAGCGTTCTTTCAAGGCATACCAGTGATAGGCGGGTCTTAATGGCTAGCTCCTAAAGGATAGAAACGTTGATGCGACGTGTCTACGGAATACCCAGCATTTTACGCCAGCATCTATCCTTGATATAACGAGCCTTCAATGTCCATGTTTCAAAGGCATTTCATGCTAAATAGATGTTACGATTTCTCCAGATTTTCTCCAGGCGTTTTACTGCTGATTTTGCTATTTCAGCACGTCGAACAACTTCCTTTTCGCAGTCTCCATCATTGCTTATTTGGGAAACCACGTACACAAATACAGGTAAATGAGTTATGTGTAGAGATATTACCCAGCCAGCTCGTGAATGCTGAGCATGCCGTTGTGGTCTCGATCCAGGTTTAAGTACTGGCCGTACACGCGCAGCGCCGAAGCAGCGCTGAACCAGTTCTGCTCTTGGAGCTCCATAGGCAGTTCTTCTTCGCGCAGCTGGTGGCATAAAGAATTAGCAAATGTGTGGTGTCACCAGGAACGGCAGTCTTGACGCCCGTGCAAATTCAGATTTTTGTAAACTTGATCGAATGGCAAATAAAACTCGCTCTAGACACCCTGTTATATGATGATAAGGCCAAAGTTGGAAGCACGCTTTGTAAAACAGCGCCATCTAGCCGAGTCACGGCTAACCGGCTTGCAAGGAAAACAGACGCGCGCGCGCACGCGCATGCTACAGCTAATTTGCAAAACAGGCATAATAATGTCAATTACGTATATGGCCAGAGGGCGCTGTTGGCGGCGCGTATAAAAAGGCGAGACGCCCGCTCTCTTTGGGTCTATTTATCCCGACAATAAAGCATCTCGGAAACCAAACCATACGTTATCATTCCGGCGCCATTTTACACGCTTCAAACAGAATTCTTAGCTACTAGTAATAACTTGCTATTTGACAAACTGTCGAAACACTATTATAAGTGCTACTAATATTGATATTATGATGCTGACTAGCCGGACTTAGACCACAGACACGGTTCATACCAAGAAGCAAGACAGAACTCCTTACCTACTTGAGATTAACAACTCTTCAAGGTCCCGAATCTTTGAACCTGGTCTACGATTGCTAAGGTTAAGCAATATTTGCAAACGCCGGTCATCGCATGGGTGACCGAAAATGTATCATCCCTTCCTTCGTGCTTCGAAAGGCATGTGAACGGTTGGTGCCGGCTGCATTAGCAGTCGTTAACAACCACCAGGAGCTCGATGGCGCAGTGGTTGACGCGCCCAGTTTGTAAGTGCTGAGGTTAAGTAACTTTTGCAAAGGCCGGTCATCGGATGGGTAACCAAAAATTTAAAAAATTCGAGCTCCGTGCTTCGGAAAGCACGTAAAGCCGTTGGTCCCGGCTGTATTAGCCGTCCGTAACAAACATCAATCCGCACTGGGCCTGCGTGGTGGTTTATGGTCCGCTCTCCCTATTCCATCCATAGGAAAGGGGTCATAAAAATGAGCTGATGATGAACAACTACTAATTCGCACCGGGCCCGTCGTGGTGGTTTATGGCCCGTTCTCCATGTGGTGTTTTCATCCATAGGCAAGGCTCGTGCTCCAGCAGTGGGAACATAAAACCAGGTGATGATGATGACATGGCCAATCTACTATTTTCACACCTGGCATCATGGTATACCATCTAATACAAAATCTATATGACAAGTCCTTACCTCAAGCAAATCGTCTAGGAAGGAACAAGACAGTACGTCCCTGATCCTCACGCGGCCGACCCTGAGGGGGTCGAGGAAGAATAGGAATTTCCTAGCGGCAGTGCACACGTAGAACGAGCTGAAGGAGGAGTCCAGACCGTCTAAAGCAGCTAGGGAAGGCACCAACTCCGCTATGTAGCTTTCAAGATCCTGGGGATGAGAGATGTTTTATACAGGTTGTGGTTTTGAACAGTTGCCAAATTTAAGGAGGCGATTATGTTAATGTAACTGATAATAAATCCATTAAAAAAAAATACGTAAAAAAAAATACGAAAAAGATTTTGTTTCTGTTGCATATCATTCCTTTGAATATACTACGCTGTGCTACTACTTTGGCTCTGCGCTAGGTGCGTAAAACAAATGCCTACAAATGCCGCCGCTTGCGCCGGCTTTTGTCGGCTAGCCGCCACCCGCTCAAAGCGGGAACCGACGACGATTCAACGGTCGTCGCTCGCTCAGTCTCCCGCTAACCGCGAGCGCGCGCACACGTTTGACAAAAAAAATCCGGGCCGTTTTCAAACGTAGGTACGATGTCGCGTTATTCTAATCACGACTACGTTGAAATGGTGCGGATGTATGCCCTCGCCGGTAACAGCTTGAGGGGTGCAGTGCAGATGTTCGCGGAGAGGTGGCCAGACCGACCAACGCCGTCCCGAACGACGATGCTGGCTGCTACACAACGCCTACTGGATTACGGGCAGTTCAGTATCCCAGCGCACGCCAGTGGTCGAGGCAACGTGGGCCTGCCCGTCGACTTACAGGAGCAGATCTTGCAGTTCTTCGACGACGAGCCACGCGCCAGTACACGTGATGCTGGGCGGCACTTTGGCCTTGATCACACCATCGTTTGGCGCTTGTTGAAGAAGAACCAGCAGCACCCATTCCATTTTCGACGAGTTCAGGATTTGCTTCCCACTGACCAGTCCAGCCGAGTCGAGTTTTGTACGTGGCTCCTCGAACATCAGCACGTTAATATTCTGTGGACTGACGAGGCGCAGTTCACAAGGGTCGGCGTCTACAACGTGCATAATGAGCATTGGTGGGCACACAGAGAACAGAACCCTCATGTCACAAAAAAAGACTCCTTCCAAAGACGTTTCAGCCTAAATGTTTGGGCTGGTATTATTGGCCCTTATTTACTGGGGCCTTATTTCATTGAAGGTCATCTCAACAGCCTTACCTACCTAGATCTGCTGCACCACGTTGTAGATGAGCTGTTGATGGACATTCCACTGGCATTCCACAGAGACCTCTTCTACCAGCAGGATGGTGCTCCACCACATTATGGACAAGTAGTGCGCAGCTACCTAAACGATACATTTGGATCGCAGTGGGTGGGACGTGGCGGTCCAGTGTCTTGGCCTCCTCGCTCCCCGGACCTAACACCGCTAGATTTTTATTTGTGGAGTGATGTAAAAAGGCTAGTGTATTCTGAGGAGGTTACAAGTGTAGTGCAATTGCGTACGCGAGTGGTGTCCGCTTTTGAAACGGTGAGAGAAAACATTTACGTTCTCAACCAATTAAAAGAAAATTCTCGGCGTCGTGCTGCTTTGTGTATCGCTCGTAATGGGGCACATTTTGAACACTTGTTACGAGTAACATAGGTAAGTCAAAGTTTTGCTTAAGCACATTTTCATTTCATTTCATTTCCATACCTACATACTAATAGCATAGGTACGTAGTTTATTTTTTTCTGAATCGAGTAATTCTGTCGAGTAACTGGGAATCGAACCAAGAAACTTTTAATAGGAAGTGGCTAAGTAACATTCATACCTAGACTAAATAACGTAGGTACCTATTTAGTTTCTAGGATGTAGTAGCGTTAAATAGCCACGACAGCAATGTTTGTTTAAGTTAACGGTCGTTGACCTCGGAGTAGTACATGTAAATTTCGAATAGAAACGTGAGATGTTACGAAAGATATAGGACACCAACCAATAGGTAATATTTTTTTATTTAAATTATAAGTATTTGTTCTACACTTGTGTACAATATGGCGACTGTTCAAAACCACAACCTGTATATGTCTGCAACGGAAGCATTGAAATCTGTTAGCGAGCAATGGAGTGCAGTACAGTGCAGTATATTAAACAGCGCTCTCGCCCGTAACAAACACAAGACAATTGTCAATCAAGACCTTCCAAAAGGACATTTGTGTATTAATTTATAGAGAAATGAGCAAACGTAATTATTGATAAATTTGATACTAGAACAGTCTACATTTTATCGATCATCATCAACATTTTAGTTTACACTCACATGCTCCGTGAGGTACCCCTGCCCGGTGACGTCATAGAGCGATAGTCCTATTCTCGTCTGCTGCAGCCACACGCGTCTCATGACATAATTGAACAAAGACACCCCGCGCACGCGCCCCGCGCCGCCCTCCGCCGCCTGCAGGCGTCCGAATATTTCGGCGGTAAAGTATGGCCTGTTCGATGTGAGGAAAGATAAAACATTTATTTTTGATCACTCATACAGGACCAGCTCTTTTTTATTTCCCCCTGCTGGGGCACGAGCATAGGGAGAACAGGTGCTAAACACCAATCGGGCCCAGTACGCATTGGTGGTGGTTCACAACTGCCAATGCAGCCAGGACCAACGAAATTCATACAACATAATATGAAAATATATTAAAATAGGTACATAAATTAACTCCAAACACCACACAGCAAGGCAAGTAAATAAATAAATAAAGTGTGGCTAACTCGGCCCCATTCTTAGTCTAAGAATAGGCTACAGTAACATTAGCCAAGCTAGATTCTATCAAGTACTTACATATGTAGCATTTAATCTAACTTTTTGTACTGTGTTTCTTAAGTGTATAATGGATAATAATTTTTTTTCTTTATAAATACTAAAATATTAAAAAAAATATCATCTGCCGATATTACACTGCTAAGCTATAAATTCCCCTTGCAAAAGTTGCTTAACTAGAATAATCGCAATCTGAATATATAAGCCACTGCGCCATCAAGTCCCACATTAATATATAATCTTTATTATTTTAGCATAAATCAAATACAAACCTGTATTTAGCACCAGCCTCATCCCGAATCTTCTTGAATTGCAGATAATCAATAGTCAGTTCATCATTGTTGGCCATACTATAGCTTCCATTAGATTTCTCCAACAAACTCCACAGATGCTTCAACTCACTATTATCCAGCAATTCTTTGCTTTTCTTCTGAAGGAATTGGGCTCGTGTTTCTTCTCTCAGTTTCTGCGCTAGCACATCATCGGGCCTTGGTAGTTTGTAGTAGAACTTTGGTATTTTCTTGTAAGATTCAGTGTTTCCGTCCAATGTAGGTCTGTACAGTTGTTTGAAAGTTTCTATTTCAACTTTGTTGCTTTCATCTTTGGTACTACTGGTGCCCGTATCTGTTGATTGTTAACTATTATATAAGAAGGAAGATTAGAATGAAACACTTTTTACAAATTTATTAGGGTAAATCTTTATTAACTCATTAAGACAAATAATATGTCACTTTAAGGTGTACATAAACAAATCAAAAATATAAATAGGTTGTTCTATGGACTTGTATCTGAATAAAAATGTTTGATTGATATAAATTGAAATAATACCTCATTTCCTAGAGAAGGTTTAGTTCACCTGCTTCAGTCGTTAAACATTAAGCATTGAGGTGATATAATGAGTTAAAATTAAACACCTATAATAATAAATAATAATAAAATCATTCATCAAACAATCTTTTCTTTGTTTCTTATCTCTAGAACATAATTGGGTGAAAGACAATGTATGACCTGGAGTGTGAGAAGCTGGTGCCCGCAATAGGTTTTAAAAGAAAACCGGTTACACAGGTCACCAGGCCGCCCCCGCAAAAGGATACAATTGTGTTCTTAACTAAACATATTTGTAGACCTATGTGAAGCGCTAGCAAAGGTAGTATTAATTATTACCTTAAAACTTATCAAAAACAACAGAACTACTAAACATTTTAAATTGCAGAATTTTGTGGTTGTATATGTGTGCTTGTGTGTGTATGTGTGCTGGGGTGTGTACGTGTGTGTGTGTGTGTAATTAGTAATTGTGTAGTGTATGTGAGCCAATTTTATTATATTTATATTTGCCAATATAACTCGAGTCGTAAGTCTATGTCATTTAGTAAGTTTCTATTTTTAAGAGGTATTTTCAATTGTGCATAGGGAACTTTAGATTTTTATTTTATAGGGATAAGTAAGTTTTCAGTATTTTGGTAGTCCTGTTCCTTCAGGTAGTTTGTGATCGTTATTTTTCACCTGGCTCTGTGGAGGGGATAGATATTAAGAATCCCATTTAACTTATTATAAAGATAGTTACCCATAAAAACAAAAAAATTGTGCAGGGTAGCTGTCCTAAGAGAAAATGTTCAACAAACGGTGGCCTTTCTACGCTTGTCCTTTAACAAATCAGGATCATATTACAATTCAGTGTTTTTTAAGATGGTGTTCAGAATGTAGTGCTGTCTGACTATGAGTAAATTCCACTCTGTGTAGAGATCTACTTTAGGGTGCCGGAAAGGAAGACCAGCGGCCACCTCGAGGATAGCATGTTGTGCCCTATGTACATTGAGGATACCTATGTCCTATTGTATTAAACCTTTTTGTGTAAAATACTGTACCGTGTTAAAACACTGTTGACCTTATTAGGAGATGAATCAGAACCATATCAAATACATACTTTAGTTAATGTAGAAAACTATAAATAATATTATAAAAACACTTACCCTTTAACTTTTTAATGTATTTTCTAAGGCGACTTTTTAGGTCTTCATTTACTTTATTTTGAGCCTCGTCAACTGGTTTTGGCTCAGTAGACACGTTGTTATTAGTTTTATCTGCGATTTGGACATCTTTTGTAAGTTCAGACATTTTAATTTATATAAAATTTAATTAAAAATACGCGACGTATTTTCAAATTCAATTCAATTTCTTGTAAAATGGCTCTCGCTACGATTTAGCCAGTGTCTAGTTTTAGGGCAACTTAATCAGTTACTGCCTTTATCCTCAAAATTGGGACTCAGTTTTTGACATTTTCTTGCTTGTACAAGCACAACGCCTATTGAAGTTTTAAGCAAAGTTTCGGACAAAATCAAAACACTTTTAGGTTTGTAAAATGACTTTAGCGACCATTACTGCCAAAAGCAAAACGTTGTCAATGTTGTCACGGTGACAGCTGAAAAACAAACTACAGTTTAGGCAGAATGTCATACGAGTTTATTAAAAAAATATATATTAATTCAATAATCATGATATTAAACAATATTTTATGATTTAACTTAAAAAAAGTGATTACTTATAAATTTATGATATTGATTTTCAAAAAGATAATGTTAAAATAATTTATAAAAATAAATATTAAATAAATAAACGCAACACCTCGAACTACTCACCAGTAGATGTCGCTGCATGTTACCGCTAGTCTCTGCTTGGAGCGCTTGTGTACCCAACCTTCTAATCTCGTTGAAGTCTTTTCTAAGGAAAAAATGGGTTCGGCTGTCAATACCTACAAAGTAATTCCTTTCCATATCTTTGTGGTGTATTTGTTCGATGATTTTCAGATTATTATTATTAAGGCCAATTTATTTACGGTCAGATTAATACAAAAGATATAATCTAACTAAAGTAACATTTAAGGAATTATAAAAATATTATATAATGATATTATTTATCTAACAGTATAAAAAAACCGGTTTATAACGGTAAGTATACTATGATTGTAGATTAAAATAAAACACTTTGGCTAAACTGTACAACCACCTAACCAAAGTTGAATGTTCGTATTTTTTTTATTGAAAAGATCTGTATTAAAGAAGTAATTAGTGCAAAGTTTCACATCGAGGAAATTCGTAGTTCCTTTGAAAAAAAATATGAAAATCGATATTTTGTCCTGATGGACTCCATTTTGACAGGTTCGATTTTTATTGTACTTGTTAGTTGTGTTCAAGCAAAGGTAATGAGTTTATAGAGCCACGAATATTACGTTTTTATTTGTAATTTTTTAATAACATTACTTAAAACTCCCAAACAATATCACATATTTCAAATGTATACTTAAAAAATATGCGTACTTATCTTAAAGTATTAAATTTACGATATTTGAGAAATTTTGTAATAGTAAAATTGTGTTTGTCGGTTTTACTGCGGTACAACGAAACGCAAACACGACGCTTTTTTGCTGCCAACTGTCAGCCTTTATCAGTCTTTGTTTATTCGCCTTCGCCTCGCCTTGCTGTGGAGATCGAACCTATTACAGAAATCCTTACTGTTGGTTAGGTTAAGTTAATTATTTTTCCCTAGCGAAGCGCAGCGTAGCGAGGGCCAGTTACGGAAGGGAGGAGCGCAGTCACGGACAGAGGGAAGCAAATTCTTCCCTTAAACGTATAATAATGAAACTTTTATAGATTCATAACCTCAAAATTTCTTTATTGCATATGTCTGAAACTATGCGTTTTCTCGGGGAGGGAGTAGTAAAAAGGATTGAGGGGGGTCCCCCCTACCCCCCCAGACCCCCCAATTTTGGTTACGCGGTTGTACAGTTTTACCAACACTTTTGACAAATTTATTTTATATTTTATCGTAACGATTGAATTTCTGTAAAGATACAGAAAAGCAACAAAAAAATCAATAGTAAACATTTGTACACACGCCTGCACATAATATGACTACCACAAACTGTCAATTGTTTTACTCTCTCACCTCAACTAACCTACCTACTTCCATCTACTACCGACCTACTTCCAAGATGGTGGGTAATGGTCGGCACTACTGTTGTGGTGAATTTTCCAATTGACGCTATCGCTGCCTCCATAACGTGGCGGGCGCGAGTGAAACCTATTGCCAGCACCAAGATTGTCAGTCGGAGTATATTGTGTATGGAATCGGCGGCAGGGTGACTTTTTCATTACTGTTACAGGTGCTTACTTACCAAGTGCTTACTTGGCCTTTATCTCCTTTGATGTTAAGTGGAATCCTGAATTACTGAGGCACCGACTCCTATCTCTAACTTTCGGAACACAGCAATGCTACTTACATTGATGGTGTAGACTATGTCGGTTTCATGGGCAAGACATGTTCAACTATGTTGAAGTATCTCGCCGCCTGCCCCCAAGTCCGGTGACACTGGAAAGGCCACCCGTAGCCATCAACAAACTCTCTCCAAAAATAGGGATGCAATGATGAAATAATTTTTTAAAAGTCCCATCCAGTATCGTCACTGATTCTGCGTCCGTGATATACGTGCGCTTGTGGTTTTATCGTCGCCACTTTCTTTGCGCCCTTCGGTTATAGTTTCACTTAAAAGGGTCATTATTACGCGCAGATAGGTATAAACCACGACAAGCTCGATAGATATTTTTAATGCAACACTACGGATCTACGTAGGGTCTTTTGGCCTCCGCCAATGACTCCACATTGTCTCTTCGTGAGCGCGAATACGTTATAATAATGTTTTCACAAACCGTTTCACAAATCAGACAATATTTATACAATGTAATATGACACATTATTGTACATAAACATTATTTTTATGCACTCATTAATTTAAACTTTAATTACCTATGCCAAATTTCACACTCCTCCGTGCGCGCACTGTGCTTAAAAAGGGGTTCAAAGCTTTTTCTTCATGTGTTAGTAATGGCATACTGGCATACTTATATTATTCCTTATAATTTTACTGGACCTAGTATACCCATCGAACCAGACAACACTCATGCCAAACAATGTTGATTGACGACAGAAATGGGCACGGGATTCTCGATATCTAGTCGGATACGTATACCACTAAGCGTACTGTAGGATTATGCACCCAAGCTTTTTATTCATATACACGTTGACACGGCAAATTACTCCACCTGATGTTCAGTTGAAATGAAGTCGAAACGCAAAGACAACTGGTGCAGAGTGAACACAACGCAGCATCAGTTCACTTGGAGTTCTGCAAATCCGAAAACGCGGCAGCGAGTGGCGGGCTATAGGTAATCGCGTTGCGACTAGTCTACAGTCCGTCACGGCTGTCCCGATGGACCTGTCTTGAGTAACAGCAGCAGTAGGCTGCACTCCAAAAAGTACCTAAATGCAAGGCTTAGTTCATTCTTACTTTACGCGGTACCGGTAAAAGTGTAAGGGCCTGTTTCACAATGTCTGATTAGGAGATACTTGGCAGATAAAGTGACAGTTTTGTATGGACTATCTGTCAAGTAAACGCTAATGGGAACTTACTTGTAGATCGTGAAACAGGCCCTAAGAAAGATACACGCATCATAACTTTTCTTCGAAAAAATGCAAGTTAACTATACACGCATATCCACAATGGACGCATGCCAGCGCAGCGCAAGTTACAGAACGCTTTACAAAACCACTTCATAACATAGCAGCGTAATATTTGCGTAATTCTTACGTGGTATTTGATAATCGCGCTACTTGGCGAATTATTTTTAATTAGAAGAGGAAATTATGTTGCGACTAACAGGCCGTGACCGACGCTGCTTTCTTTAGCGTAAAGGGAAACTGATTTTTAACAGACACACATAGAAGTTATAACCGTTAAGTATATGTAACTAAATAAGCAGCACAACACCGATCGTTGTGGAGATCCTTGGGGCAGGCGTTTGTCCAGCAGTGGACGTCTTTTGGCTGAGATGATGATGATGATATGTAACTATTGTTAACTAAAGGGCGGTGTGTTGTTACCAAGTACAAGTGGCAGTGAGCTGATTCGCAAATCTGATAACGGCGAGGGCAGAAAAAAAATATTTAAATAAATCTTGAAGTGTTTAATTATGAATACCACGACTTGACAAACGTAATGTATGATCATCCTCCGGTGAGGTGGAGCGACGATATACGCAGCAGCTGGCTGCAGTTGGATAAAAAGAGCTGAAGATCGGTCTCAGTGGCATGCATTGGGAAATGCCTACATTTAAAAGTGAACTGAAACGGGATAATAATGACATTGTGTGTTAATATTTTCAAAAATATAGAAAAAAAAATGTCTAGTTAACTCTATTAAATAAATACTTGGCATGTGCTTGGAGAGTTCTATTATAGCAGGGAACAGATAAAACCAATAATCACAGTTGTGTTTCGGATTTTTCGAGGCATAACTTGGGTTTGTGATTTGGCATTTGGCAAGCGTAGTGATTAAGGCATTACCCATCAATTGTAGTGATGACTTGATTTCAATTATGTAGGCCTTTGCCCTGCTATTGGGCAGTTATAGGCTATTTCAAAGTCAATTTTTTTTTATTATTAACTAAAAGTAGTTTTTTTTACAAATGTGTGGGTCTCTTCTGTTAAATTTGAAAAAACCTGTTTTAGAAGAGACCCCGCTCTTTACTGTACAATCATATTTTTGTTTTGCAGTTAAGTACATAGGTAGGTCTTATATGTTAGAGATTCGAAGATTTGAAAATAGTGTATATTTGATGTATATTTATTTACTTACTTACTCAGAAAGTTTCGGAAGCACATCATTGTTTTCAGGACGAAGCTTCATTATGTTCGAACGCTTTAAACCCCCTTATTTCGTAAGGGTTAGACGGGCCCTATTCTCTTAAGCCGTCTGAGTTTAATGCTATTGAGTGTCTTGTGCGTCTCTTATACTATATCCAATTAAAAACTAATGTATACATAGAATAGTTAATAATAAAAATATAACAAATTGAAAACTAATTATAGGTTAATGTTGACAACTTCATGAAGTTTATTTTTATAATAATAATATTATTTATTTATAAGTGGGAGATGCCGAGCCGAGAATTTGACGGACATTTTTTCAAAATTTATTCTATTGACAAGACCAGTCGACTACCTAATTCTCGTTTTCGTTAACGCGATCGAATTGTGGATTGGCTATGAACACTCGCGCTAGGCACCTACAAAAAGATGGCAAGGCGCACCGATCGAACCTTAGTGGTGTCGGTCAACCCTGCTAGTTGGCCGTTCACAGGTCATCTTGAAGAGCATCATTACTCTTGATAAATCTCGGCATTCCTGTACGCCGCGCGATGGAAACTCCGCTCCATTAATACGCGGTATTCATTGGCCGTACCAGCATACGTTCTGCGTACATTAATCATACATTCAATATTTCATTTCATTTTCACTTATACACGTTTATGTTAGACGAATAGAAAATTGTATGTTGTGTTTTGTGTTGGGGCGTGTGCGCTTACAATGGTGAAAGAATCGAGAAGTATGCAAAACTTTAGTTGTATATTAGAAAAAATATATTTTTATCGTGAACGTTTTGCAATAGTAATAATAATTACAATATATTTATTTCAGGAGTCGATGGACGATTATAAGAATACAAAAATAAGTTGGAGTCTACTTATTTATGTATTTATTTATTTATGTAAGTATTTATTTATTTATTTGCTTGTTGAAAAATGTAGGTACAGTCAGCTAAAAGTAGAGACAATTTGAGTTAACCGAAACCGAAGAAGATTTAAGTAATACAATGTTTGTTATCAGTATACAGGGTTTTTGGTACTAATAATAATAATAATACAAGTACAATACACACACACATACACACACACACCCCCACACACGCACCCTCATACACACACACACCCTCTCTCCCACACACTCTCTCACACACTAAATTGTCACCTCAGAATTGAGAATAAAATAAAAAAACGAGCGAGCCTTACAGAAGTCGCATATGATGTGTAACATTTGACATTTCACCTTAGTAATAAGCAATTTTAACATTATATTCAGGTTGTCAGGTAGGTCAGGTATTACGTCATATTATAACTATAAAATAAATGCAGTAAATACTCATTAGAAGATAACCAAAATTATCAAAATGACCTTTGATAGGCAAATGACACAATACATCACATATAATAATAATATGTCATGTTCATAATATCGAATTTAAAATTACAAAATGGCGCCGCACGCTTGCGCGCTTGTCACACTTGTCTTGTCACACTGTTACATCTACTTCCGTCACATTTCACAATATCACTCCTACATAATGTATCCTTATACAGAAAGCGAGCGAAAAGATGTTACACATCAAAAACTGAATAATAATAACAATAATTCATCATAATACTTTTAGTAACAATGATCTTAAGCTAGTATTAGAAATATTAACAATTTCATATTTGTAATTATGTAATTTATGGTGAAATACAATATATGTGGCCATAGCCGACCTGTCCATACATATTAACAGTCAGTTCAACTATAGCCACATACTTTACCTACTATAGCTACCTTTGTAATCCCAAATATGGCAGGTAAGGTCTTAGCGCATAAAGCCCCGGATAATAAAATTGTGAACATGCCTGAAAAGCACCACATGACATATTTTTTGAGGTTGTTTGTTGCAAAGGGAAATTGCAAAGCGAAAACTCTAGATCCAGCTGATTTGGTATTGCATATTATCTCGGTTTCGGTCTTTGTTTCAGGATACACACATATTGCCTAACCACCTGTATACCTTATAACTTAAATGTTTGAATTATTGTTAAGAGCTTCCTCGGCTGCTCCGTGTCACGAAATGCTATTGCTTATAAACCCTGAACCCAGCAGTGACATTTAGATGATGATGCTGATGAGTAGTTTTAAATAGTTACCTGATTGTTATCAGGTAACGCTTATGTGTAAAATAACTATTTTTTCTTTCAATACCTACCAAGTTCATAGAGACCTTCTTTATCATTTAGAATCTTTCTCCTTAATTTCGACGATTGCACATTCATGTTTGTAATTATCTATGATTTATTAGTTGCAGCATTGACTAGTGCACTCAGACTATTTTGAATTGTTGCAGTGTTGCGACACAGCAGCCTGGCTCCTTCGAACTCATTACCTCACAGCAGTCTAATGTAAATAAAAATACCTACCCAATAGCAATTACGTACTCCACATTCATTAATTCTCAAATCATCGTAATCAATCCTACCAGCCCGCTATAAATATTACTCCATCATTTCAATAATCATCAGAGCGGAAAGGTTTGTGTTTACTTACACCTTTCTTTTAAAAAAAAACTTATTTATTTACAAATATCTGTACCGGCAAACGGTATCTACCTCATCACCGAAATTCATATCATTACATAACACACGTAAGAGGTTTTATTCGTATGACAAAAGGTGAGGATACGAAAAAGCCAAACCGGACTTTAGGTATCCGTTGTGTGCGCGCGAGTCGACCGACCCAACCGACGAGTTTCAAACGCCAGTAACCCGCGCGACGTCGGGGGGTGTGGACGTGTCGCCGCCGCTCCTAAAGTTTAAACCTAAATGCCGTGCGTTCCGATACAGTGTAACATTGTGCTCAACGAATATATCGTGAAAACAGTTCACTGAACATATTGTGTGTGTTATTAAGGATAAATAAATGCGAGTAGCACAACACGCAGACTCTGTGAAGGTAAGCGCTCGCTAACCGGCCGAGTAGGGAAGGGCTCTATTTTCTAAGAGCCAGTACGCTAGACGAGTTCTTTTCGAAAGGGTGAACAGTCAACTTTTGCAAGGCGGATCGCATTCTCGACGGACCAGGGACCATTTGTCAACAATTGTGCAATTGAAAATTAAAATTGTTGTTGCTCTCAGTTCGGTAAACTGATTTGGTTTTTTTTGTTGTTGTATGTCTGTATGTGTGTGAGCAAATTTCTTCGGCCTTGGTTGAATCTGTGCTGGATTGTCAAGTGGCCGAAGAAAATGTGAATGTCGAACAGACAGCTGTAGTTGTGTATGTAGATATTTGGACCAGTTTCATTACAATAAGTTTTCAGAAGGCAACGCTGCTGCGGTGAAAACTTAGCGGGGCACTTGTATAGTGGGTTTGCTTCAAGAAACAATATTGTTTTAATAGTGGTTTACGTGACTACAGACTGAATGTTGATGCCTGTATTATCTGATGAAATCATGTCCTAGGATGATCGGTGTAAGACCACACCAAGCCAATCAAAAAACAATACAAATTTTGCACACTCTTAAAATAAATACGACTCAAATTAATGAATATATGTATTTTATTGTAGACTGAGATCCATACATGTTGCTAATTAAAAACTATTTATTAAAAACTAATTTTTGTTAAAAACATCATAAAACTAAAACATTAATGGTTACAACAATAGTATAGTCAGTAAATAGCCTATGTACAGACGCCTGCACATCAACCTATCCAAAACTATCAAATTTCTTCGATACATTTTCAACCATTTGTTTAACATATAAAGTTCATAGTCTATTGAGGAAATTTCAGTTTGTGGTAGGTTGACGTGCAGGCGTGTGTACTGTCACACTGCTGGATGAAGTACTCTGTGATTGAATTTAAGTCATAGCTATAAGCATTGGCTGAATAACCATGCTTGCCAAATGCGGGAGATCACAGACCCGGGCTATCTCGGTATGCATCAAAGAAACCGAAACACACTTAGACTGAAGTTGAACAACATTATCTAAGCCTCGTTCTGTTTGACTTGAAGCCTGTTTCACAATACAGTCCCCGAATTCCTTATGCTAAAGATATCGTGTTAATATTGATCACTACAAACTGAATCCACACAATCTGCTTTATTTGAAATTTCTATTATCTTTCTAATTTACCTCACGTTAAATTTTTACATTATATTTTGTTCTGACATTAAGTACCCTCCACAAATTACGTGATCGCCGGGACACTAAAGACTTCCCTTATATTCTTATTACTCCCTTGATCTGATTATGTATCAATAATATAAATTCTTGATAGCACAAAAGGTACCTATCTATATTCCAAAACATAAAAAAACATGGTGCTAACTGCTAACTTTGTGTTGATGTAATGATTTTTATTATTCTTGTTATGTTGAAAGAAAAATTAAAAAAATGAAAATTTGAAAATTTAAAAATTTAAAACTACATAGAAAGTCGAATGGAGCGATATAAGACTGTCTTTATCTCGTAATGGGCCATTATGGATGTGTCTGTGTAAAAGACATTGCATCAAAATACAATATATGCACGCCTGCACATAAAACTATTACAAACTGTAAAATTTCCTCAATAGACTTTGAATTTTGGTTGAACGTTTATTGAAGAAATCTGACAGTATTGGATAATCGGATGTGCGGCCGTCTGTACTTGTAATGACATTGCATTATTTATTTTACTTAGACATGTAAAAAATAACATAATATTTCATTGAAATTTCATTGGATGACAGTCAGGAAGCAGGTTTGTATTCAATTGTTCCTAAAATCAAAAATCTGATGCTAATTCCTATTTTTAATGTAGAAAGGAATAAACTGTCAAGTACTGGTGCCTCTACCCTAAGTCCACAATCTACACATCACAGTCCACCATAAACTGTCAAATTTCCCCAATGGACTTTGAACTTTATGGTTATGGAATAAGGTTGAACATTTATTGAAGAAATATGACAGTTTTGGATGGTCTGATGTACAGGCATCTGTACAAGTGCTACACAAAAAGATTTAATGCAAGTAAAGGCAGTAAATATTAACATTCTCCTTTGTAACAGAACATTTATTCTTTGTCTTACGATATTGCATGCGAAAATGATGTAGAGAAACGATTTCACGACTAAGATAGATATGCTCAAAATAAAATTATTATAAAGTTACTGCCGCTGTGTTCTAGTGGATAGGGCACCACTAGTCTATCAGATCGTGGAGTCTTGGGATCTTTTTTTTTGGAGAGAATTTGCTGATTGTCTCAGATGGCATTTTCAGCTTAACCAAGCAAGAGCTGTGCAATTTTTCACCGTCCATCATTTTCCTCAGCTATAACATGTCCTGATAGGATAGCATGTAAAAAATGTTTGGACGACGAGTAATAGTAACCTTTAAGTTGGGAATTTAGACATTGACTTCGGTTAAAAACTTGCACAAGGCACCCACCCAAGTGAGACGAACACAAACCTCCTTCCCGGTGCGATATAATAACTTCTTAACATGCCTCCCTTTCAAGATGTTTCAACCGGTTGTGTTAACAGTTTTTCTCCAGGAAAACTATCGGTGGCTGTACAGAAATGGTATCACGCATCTGCCCTCCTAATAAGGGGTCTAATTCCTTACGTGTTGCATCTTAATCCGGCCGCCGCTATAACCTGATCGTTGCGACATCGACACCCGTATGGAGGTTAGCTGCACCATTATTCTGTAACTTTGCCCGATTCTGTCGCTAAGTTTAGTACGACTCTGTCACTAAGTTTAGTACGATTCTGTCACTAAGTTTAGTACGATTCTGTCACTAAGATTATTGCGATTGTGTCTCTAAGTTAAGTACGATTACGTCATTAGGTGTGTACGACTCTGTCACTAAGTTTGTACGACGATTGTCTGCCACTAAGTTAATACGATTTTGTAGGTAGCTAATGAGAACGCTAATATTCTGGGGACAATTGGGAAGACGAATGGCAAAGGCAAAGTTTATTTTATGTAAAGCCTTTGCATGTATTTATTGACGTCAGAAACTATAAAAAAATCAAAATAATAATTAACAAAATTTTTAAACTGAATCAACCGCCAGTTCTGATTTTGGAGGAGCCATCGACCAAGAAGAGCTGGCAATATTTAGCAATCGTGATTAAACCGATCCCCATACATTTTAGTGATGACTCGATTTCAGTGATGGAGCCCTTTGCCCAGCAGTGGGACAGAACATATGCTATTTACTACTACTACTACCATTATTGATAACCGAATTAGGAGTTCAATTGCCTGGAGGGGCCACAACCACAAGGTGATTGATACAAAATCGGCTTGTGGTTTCTTTAATGAATCTTGTAGTTCTTAAGTAGTTTGTTTGTGTGAATAGTGTGTGCAAAGTTTGCTTCCTAATTGGTCTATTTTATTTTATCCATGTCGTGGCACCCTTTAATTAAGACAGCGCTTTAGAATGTAATCAATCAATCAACCAATATCTGTTGTTTTATAAATGTACATGGTGTTTGTTTTGTTGGTTGTCCTTAAATAAATAAATAAATAAAATAAATAAAAATTACTGAAAGGGCATAGGATTGATTTGCCTAATCATTTTTTGTATAGAAATTCATCCAAACTATAAAAAAAAACTGCCAGGTTTTCCATGAAAATTTGACCTTTGGCAGACGCAGACGTCTATAGTCAATGTCTGTAGTTATTTTATCATAATAAGTATTTTACTAAGTTCCATTAATAATGTTTTGCACATTAATAATAGAATCAACCTTAGTATTCCCAATATAATTGTGTTCTATGTTTTTATGTAAATCGTGTGACGTAATAGGTCAATGGCCTATAACAAATGTAAAAAAATAACTAATTTGCAATTTTCTTTCATCGGTTTTAAGCATTTTATACTACTTCTCTGATATCTTTTGATAGCATTACTCGTAATTTATTACTTCATTCATATTCGTTCGATTTTTGCGAAATATCCTTTATTTCTTTATTTTTTCCGGATTGAAGAGAATTGAAGAGGAAAAGGACGGCATTATTGTAAGCAATATTATTTTTATGTTATATAAATTTTGCCAAATCGTACCACGTAAAAAGGTAAGCTAACAGTAAATGCAACTATCAACTAACAGCTTGTATATTGCATGTAGGGGAAAAGCAAAGACAATACTGCACTTACTGTGCAACTGGACCCTCTGGCTAGGAAAAGAAAGGGACTCCTGGGATCAGCCTATCCGAAACCAGAAAAATTAAGTCTTCCCGAGGGCGCTTCTAAAGGCTTGGACTTCGGCTCGGGTTGACCTAGCCGCGGTGGTGGAGAGAAGCGTCCAGGTACATGTCTGTACCTGGTATAGAGCGCGTGTGAACCTGTTCATCGTACCCTTGTTCTACGAGTACGGTGTCTTGGGCCTAAACTAGTGTACATGTTTAGTGTGTTCTGTAAATGTGTAGTGGCATTTAGAGCATCGGGCGGAGAGGATGGGGTTGCACAATCAATCCTGATGGATCGAAGTGCTACTGAGAGATAGAAGCCTCTTCAGACCCTTCTAAGATAAGATAAGATGGTGTATGCTTGTTTGTTGACTTAGTCGAATAAGACTACCAACTCATTGAACCTCAACACGTCTCTTCCAGCTCGCGTGAGCGAAGACATTAGGAATTCCTAACTCGCGCCGGCGGCGGGCGTGCCGTTTGTTCAGAGAATCGATTGGATATACTTGTTAGTCACTGTACCCGATAGACATACCTACCTACTATAAAATGAAGGTTGCCCAAATAAAATTGGACTCTGAACACACAAATACTGAACGTTTATTCGTTATACATTTTTGTTTTTTTTATATATAGCTCGGTAAATGACTCCATCCCACCTGATGATAAGTGGAAATGGAGTCTAGACGCGAAGATAACTGGTGCAGCGTGAAAACAAACGTAGCATCAGTTAACCTCACTCTGCTGGCCCACAAGGTGCTTCTTCACGTCTCTTTAATTTGAAGGACCCCATATCATAGAAAGGAGGTAAAAAGTGTGCTGGTAGACTATTCCATCTTTTGGAGGTGCGACAAAGAAACGAGTCACCAAATTTCTTTGTGCGCGATGGGATATTTGAGACAGTGAAGCGGTGATTTCGAAGAGCAGCACGTGTACTCCTATGAAGGAAGGGAGAAGGTGGGATGAGGTCAAAAAGCTCTTCAGAGCACTCGCCATGGTACAAGCGGTCAAACACGCTGAGTGACGCAACATCACTAAGAAATTGCGAATTAAAAAAACAGTATTTGCTACTTCTGCATTACCGATAATGCGTTCAGCGCGACGCTGCAATCTGTCCAAGGCATCTAGAAGGTACTTTGCGGAACTGTCCCAGATGTGCGAGCAATACCCCACGCAAGACCGTACCTGTGACTTGTACAAAAGGCACAACTGGTCCGGCGTAAAGAATCGCCGAACTCTGTTCAAAATACCGAGTTTTCGTGAGGCTGTTTTAATCACGGCTTCGATGTAGTCCCTTTGGTTCAGATCGCAGCTTATCGTCATACCGAGCATGTTGATGCTGCTCTGTAGACTTAGAGATGTACCCTGAAGAGTTGGAAGGGGTAGGAATGGTGACTTTTTTGCCGTAAACGCACATACCTGTGTTGTCTTGGCATTGAACTCAACCAGATTATTGGAGCCCCAATTAGATATGAGGTCCAATACCCGATTGAGCTCTACCAGACCCGATCAAAAGCCTTGGCTATATCAAGGCTAACAGCCACCGACTCACCACGCTTGTCAATAGCCTCACCCCATAGATGTGCAACGTACGCTAGAAGATCACCCTTTGACCGTTTCGACAGAAACCCGTATTGGCGATCGTGAATTATGGAGTGTTCTTCTAGGTACTGTAGGATAAGTTGTTTATTTAAAATGCGCTCCATTACCTTGCACAAAACTGAAGATACGGCTATGGGGTGGTAATTCTATGGATCTGGCCGATCTCCTTTTTTGGGGACCGGTTGCACATTAGATATATAGATAGATAGATAATACTTTTATTGCAACACTAAAAAACATAAACATGAACAAAAGAAAAAAAACAAACAAAGTTACAATTTGGCGGTCTTATCGCTTTCAAGCGATTTCTTCCAGACAACCAGTCGGATAGAGAGAGCTAATAAACTTTAAGATAATATAATGTGTATTTTATAAATGAAGCAAAATAATAATGATGATAAACATATAAATACCATATATAAATTTATATATTATTTCTACATTTCAAACAACATTTTTGCTGTCAAAATTATCGATCGAAGTACACACTATGGAGGTTTGTTAAAAATCGGTACATTTGGTGTCTCGATCAAGGGTAAATCGGGACCTGTCACCTGACCCCTGAAAATCGGGACACTGGCAACGCTATCTACCACTGTCACACCAAACTGTGCCCATTGATTGCAGACACCATATTACCTGTTATCTGGTGAGCAAACTGCGGCGACCTTCGGACACTATGACGTAAACCAGTCACGTTCAACACCACATATTTGGGTGTAATCACGCCGTTCTTGGAAAATGCATGCAAAGGTGAAGGAAACGTTTGGCTAGCAATACTTTCACGTTACAATTAAATAAAACGACTTTTACGAATCTAGTCACAACTGTTTATATTACACATTTACGTTATTTTAGTTTCGAACCCTTTGCAGGTCAGTGGTCACAGGGAGATTCACCAAAGGACGTCAGGATATAATCGATAAAGTGTAAAATGAACGCAAGTAGATGCGTAGAAGCTGTTTAACTTAATTTCTAACGTTAGCCTTTAGTTAGCAGTTCTTTATTTAAATGCCATATTATATAATCTTGTTAAAAATTAATACAAAATTAATTTATTAATAACATTTAAGAAACACGTCAAGGTTTCTCATTAAATATAGCTCATCAATAGTTATCTAGTAGTCACACAAACAAACAGTCGTACGTGCAATTAATACAAATAGCTATATTGATGCCAACAACGAATTTCTAATTGTGTTGGCCTAGAAGCCCCGGCTAATTGATACAGGACGAACGGAGGTCGATACACGATAATAGAGGAAAATGTGCAATCGCATCCTATAGTATTATAATTATCATTATAAATCGCATTATAATTATCATTTATGTTTACGGCCGAACGCTCAAAGGTTAAAAAGTGAGGAATTCTATTATTAGCCACACTGAGAAGAGTAAACGTTTTGGTTTTAAAACTACCTTTTAAACTTAGGAAATCACAAAGCAACATTAGGTGACAGTTTTGAGCAAGTTTTCGCCATTTGCCGTTGTAAATCTGTCACCTAGTGGCTTAGGGTCACCTAAAATTGGGGCACGGCGGTATAAAGACTTTGTACTAGCTGTCACTTAAAATGACTTAGGGGTTAGATACATGAAAATGCGCATATCAGCTGAATTGAATGATGTTGTATCATCCATCACATCAGCATCATCCAAGGTTGAGGTTTTCTTACGCTATTTAATCAAGAACTCTCTAAACTAAGAACAAAAACTTAAGAAACGAAAGAAGAAAAGAAAAAACATTTAAGAAAATTTTAAAAGAGATATCTTCCACAAAATCTTCCGACAAACCATTTGAAATGCGTGAATCAAACCATATTAAAACTTATTTGATAACTTGCGAGTTATATTTAGTTATTAGATCGCAAAATTACTTACTATGCATAAAAACGATTCGTGACGTACTAAAACTAGTTAACTGGAAATGCTTGCAATAATGTTATCATTACATAAACGAGTTATAAAATAAAATACGGAGTAAGTGAATCACGTATTCCTAGAGTGCTTAGCATATTATTGATTCATCTCGATGGAATGGCAAATAGTGATGAAATTATTGTGTAAAAGTATTTTTTATATAATTGTTTCGTGTGGTTCTTTATTAGTTTAGTTTGAATATTTTTCAGTAAACGATAACTTTATTATCAAAGAGATTTAAACGGGGATAATGGTGGAAATTAATGTATACTAATTAGTATAGGTATCATCATCATCAGAAGATCATTCACCAGCTCATTTTTATGTACCCACTGCTGGGGCACGAGCCTTCCCTATGGATGGATAGGGAGAACGGGCTATAAACCACCACGCGGGCGCGGGTTGTTAACGACTGCTAGTTGCGTAACTTTAAATGTGTAGATAACTTTATTATTTTAAACAAAAGTTGTTTGTTACAAAAACACAAATGTTGAAAAAATTTCCACGAGCAGGATTTGAACCTGCACCCTTCTGACATACCGGGTCAAGTGCTCTTCCAATTGAGCTATCGTGGTTCTAACCAGCCCGCCGAAATTATTAAATTATTTAATTTGTTTCGCAACAAAATTTGCGTTAAAATTATATAAACAAAACAAAAACATTTTATAAAGTTGTTTGTATTATTTATACTTAAACAAACAGCGGAACCCTGAGATAATCCGCTTCCGACACGCTCTTGGCCGGATTTTTAAATGGCATTGCGTTAAAACATTAAATAACAAATGTATTTTTATGTGCATGCATCTTGTCAAAAATATTTGAGTTAATTTAAGCTAAATATCACTTTTGCAAGTTACGCATATTTTATGTGGTTTGTGTTGTTACTGTGTAATCTATGTGATAGATAATGGTAGTTTTTATAATTTACGACAAAAGGTAGTGACTTTTGGTAATAAATATATTTAATTCCAAAATAAAAATAAATTGATCGCAATGAAATGGCTTATATATAAACTTTTAACATTGAAAATGTTTTCTCGTTCGCTCCAGTAGGGCCCCCATATTCGCTGAAAGTGCGACTCGCCCGTGATACCCTGAGGTTTAAGGCCACGAGGACGTATGAGGGCTCAAAAGACTCGAAGAGGAATTCGAAGGGGATTAAAATTATGTAAAAATATTTTGGAAAAGTAAAAAACTTTTCTTGGAATTTAAAAAAAACAGACATTTTTTGACCGATAAATCGTGTGCTTTCCCAGAAAATTCCCGATATATCGAGAACGGGGCCGAATTTAAAAAATTAAAAAAAAGATCACCTCGGTATTGAACTAAGGACATTTTACCTTATTACACTTTTTTTGATATTAGTGACGGTTGAGGCTGTAGAGGTGCCCTAAGCCGCGAGTTTGCGCGGCGCGACACGAGGACGTATGAGAGCTCAAAAGACGCGGAATTCGAAGGGTTTTAAGATGATCTAAAAATATTTTGGAAAAGTTAGTTTTGAAAAAAAAAAAAATTTTTTGTATAATCTATAATAAGTAGGGTACATTTTCAATGCCCTTTCAAGTCGTGTAGAGCACGAGATCTGTGGATTTTTTTCTTATCACCATAACATAGCTACTTAAATGTAAGTAGGTAGCGTTGGTAGCCGAACGGAGAGATGCTTGGATTGAATGCGAGAAATCGTATTGGTTGTGGGTTGGTTGGATGTAAAAATAAATTAAACCATCTTCTATATAAAAGTGTTCTTAAGCAAAAACACAAAAAAGGACGAAGATTTTAAAGTATTTAGTAAATAATGGGATGAGACCAGGGTGCCCATGCCTAGTGCTAATTTCATTCGCCATTCAATCACGTTAACGAAGTTTGTATTTATTTAATTAATTTTATTAAGATTTTGCCGTACTTACACATTTTTATTCTTATTATAATGATCAAATGGCGACTGAAACTATCACTAGGCACCCAGCTTTGCATGAAGATTGTATCCTCTTTTGCCTTATTACTACCATAAACCACTTTATTAGTGACTTAATAAAACCCCTTTAAATACGAGCAAACATTTTAATTAATAAAAAGGCTCGCACCAAGTTTGTAAGTGTTTTAATTTTAGTGGGTCGTAAAGTAACATAATATCGGCGTCACCGCTAAACAGCTAAACTACATTGTATACATCTTTATCGACGGCAAATCGTAAAATGTCCGGTTTTGCGACGCGGGTCGGCGAACTCGAGAATATTGTCTCGCCTGCCTGCTGATCTAAAAAGGCCACTTTTGACCATTCAAATTATTCTCCTATTATGATTTTAATTTTAATCTTAGAATAACTCATGACCAAAAAAAATTAGTTTAATGAAACTAAAATTAAACTTTCTTGCCAGGGTGATATGAGGTGACCCGAGAAGGAAGTGTGTAAACGGTATTTTTTTAAATTTATTTTCAAAATAATTATCTGCCAAACTGCATAGCAGTGTGTCACTTAACTTTTAATTAGCAGCTAATTTTACATCTACCTACTTAGATGCCTTTACCCAACTGTGGGACACAATATAGGTTATTTAAATAAAAACGATACATGCTTTCTAAAGCACAATCAATCAAATGTCAATGTATGATTATTTACATACAATTTTACGCAAATATTTTGCGAACCAATTACAATTTGAAAAAAAGACAAAGTGTTGAAAAAAATCCACGAGCTGGATTCAAACCCACACACCATGACATGCCAGGACAGGTGAACTGCCTAACTATGCTATCGTGGCTCAATCCAACTCGGGTTCAAATCCCGCTCGTAGCTTTTTTTTTTCAAAATGTCAATGTGTTACAATGTCATAAATAGTCAAATGTTTAACAAAAATTTATTATTGGTAGAAGTCCATAATGTGGCTGTTTTATAACCGACTGATTCATAAAAATGTTATAAGTTCCGAACAGGTTTTATCTTTATCGTTTGTTTGCTCGATTTACTTGGGTTTAATTAAAAAATATATATATTTTGATGCTATATCATCAGTTTTACCTATTTTCTATTTCGAAATAGGTTTGTTTAAAAAGTGAAAAGTGTTTAAAAAGTCGAACCAACGGCTTTACGTACCGTCCGAAGCACGGAAGAGCTTAGGATGATATATTTTTGATCCCCCATCCGATGACTGGCCTATGTGTAAGTTGCTTAACTTCAGCAATCACAGACCAATCGCGTTCACCACTGCGCCATTATGTTGAGCCTTCAATCGCCGTGGTGGTCACCGGTGACCGACACACAATAAATTTTCTATTGTATCTGGTTTTGCGGCAGACAACGTGTTAAAGAAAATATTACCACATAGCGTTTATGGAAACGTATGTAATGTTCTCATATTTCAATACACCCAAAGCAATTAATAAACTCATTTAAAACACGTTTGGCAAATTGAGCCGGCGCGGTGGTAACCTCACTGGATCCTCGATGTAATCAGTTCTAATTGAATACTTCGCCTTAGGGACTTCCTTTAATAAAACGTGGCCCAAGATTTCTCCCATTCAGTTGTATGTAGTTGTTATTTGCGAGTGACAAGGATGATAGGGTTTCGTTATGACTATAATCAGCCTGTGTCAGTTCACTGTGGGATGTAGGCCTCACCCAATGCATTCCACATGCCGCCGCACATATGCAAAACGTAGTATATATTTATTTATTTATTTATAAACCATCAACAGAGTTACATGAAGAAATACAAACTATTAATACAAAAATATTAGACACATATAACTCTAATTATAGATGGACTCACCGTGCACCTAATACAAATTTATTAACACAATAATACATTAATACGGACACATCTAAATAAAACTGCCTGTACTATTCTACCTATATTTATATTTAATGCACATATTGCTGTTGGTGTTCCAATAAATAAATATATAAATAAATAAATACTAAATATAATAAAATTACAAAAATAAAATATAGATAGATAAATAATACTTTTATTGCAACACTAAAAAACATAAACATGAACAAAAGAAAAAAAAATTACAAAGTTACAATTTGGCGGTCTTATCGCTTTCAAGCGATTTCTTCCAGACAACCAGTCGGATGGAGAGAGCTAATAAACTTTAAGATCAGAGGTGAAATTATGGAAACATACATAACATACATAACAGCATAGCGGTTATATACTAAATAATATACTAAATAAAAGGGCTTTAACATTTTAACATGGCACATAATATACTATATATAATTGTAAAAATGTTTTATTTAAGACCCTTATGTTATGATTCATTTGTAATACAGAATAAATGTTTTTCTATTCAATTATATTTTATATTTTCTTAATACTGAAAAAAACTATTTCAAATAATACCTCTTTAATAATAATACTTTTTTTAAATTAAGGCAGAAACTCTAATGCCAGTTTTACCTGATGACTCTTTAAGTTTTAGGTGACCTCTGCCTTAAGTAAGTTAGGTGACAGTTTTAGTCCAGCAACTGTCACCTAACCCGTTCATCGGTGAATCATAAATCATAAATCATAAAATCTTTATTTGCGTAAAACATTGTAACAATGATGTAATTATTGGAGGATAGCAACATACATGTTTTATCGATCTGTCGATATACAAATATTTTGTCGTCATGCTTTTGAAATTAATTAGGTACTTATTTATAACTCATATAATTTACTAAAAATAAAAATTACAATATTTACTTAGATTAGATGTGACTATGTCAATAACAATTTGTAAAATTATATAATAAAATTAAGATAAAAGTAAATTATATTAAAACATTCATTATTTATTTATTTAGGATCAAAGCCATCGTCACAGAGAAATAATAAGATGTCAACAATATTTCTATTAGTCATATTTTAATTAATTAATTCTATTCAGATGTTATTTTTTTTTTAAGATTTCCCTTACGACAAAAGTTAATAAATTCATTTATGTCATAAAAGCAATTTTTAACAAGGATTCCAAAAACAGTATTTTTAAAGAGAAGAGAAGGAACGATAATTATAGAACAATTTCATATATTTGAAGTTGTTGTACTATATCTACATACCAGTATACCTAATACAATTTATTTTTTTATTTTAATATAAATGTTTTTTTTTCGGGTTCTTGTTGAACAATGTCTTAGTACGGGTCCCTTATTCTCACTTTACATACAATATTCCATTGTTTTTGCATTTCGTAGCGTGTAACAACTTATTGTCACTTGGAAGTTAACTTATGACAATAACTGAACAAGAAATATCGTGAATGAAATTTCGACATCCGTCAGTCTGTTCCATAGACCTAATTTGTGTTAGATCTCTGCTCGGCTTGCTTATAAACCTTAAATATTCAGACTTAGCTAGCTATTGTGTTTAATAAAGCACTGCATCAGACATTAGAAGTTAATGTTTTTTATGCAGCAGCAGGATTTTGTATAATCTTGTTTTTAGAAAAGTGCTAATTGCTATTAAACGCAGATTATTGTATTTTAGGAAAAACAATAGCACAAAGAAAACAATTTAATAAAATATTTTGTATCTTATTTAAAAAAGGTTGCTCAACTAAAACCTCGTAGGTATTCATTTGACATTTTGTTAAAAAGTATAGAATATTAATTTAATTTTATTAATGTGACTATGTTTATGTGTCGAGTATAGTTAATAAATGCTTATTCATACATACATTCATAAAGTAAGTCAAGGATTATTTATTGCAAAAAAATATGGTTACTTAATATTTGTAGTGTCTGTCTATCTATTTGTTAGTCTACGGTTTGTTCCCAGACGTTAATTATAATACCAAATTTGCCGAATCGTGTGCAACATTGCATTCGATTTGTCGAATGCATCGATTACGCGGACCGATGTTTTATTGTGCACAGTTGGAATATTGCATACCTATGTTTTATGGTGAACAATTTTATTGGATAGTTACGTTATTATTTTAATAATAAAAGGTAATATTTTGTGTTGTTTTTGTTCGTGAGAGATCATCGGTAGAATATTTTCAAAGACAAGCTCAAGGAGCACTCACTATCTTTGTAACGGCTAATCAGTGACATCCGGTTGTAACATAATTAGTTTTTATTATAATATGTATACATTTATAATATATTTTTTTATTTTCAATGAGATAGATCTTAGGTAATTAGTTTAAATATGTTTATGTTAGTATAGTATTATTTTACAACTTATTAGTCCCGCATACTTGCTTATTACACCACAGCATAGGGTTGGCTGGAAGACATCTCTTCTAGAGATAAGCTCACCTTTGTGTATGTATTGTGTAGCGTGTGCTTTAATGAAATGTATTTGTACAATAAAGGATTAATTCATAATTCAAACAATTTTTTTCTTATAAACTAAGAACTAGTATAATTTTATTGACTACTAGGACATACATAATCGAGAAAAACTGTAGATGAATCGACTAATATCCGAAGAGTTTTTGGTAGAAACATAAAAGGAAAACAGCATGCCAGTCTCTGAGAACGAATGCTTCTATTTATGTTAATAAAATACCTAAATTAAATATACCTAATAACTTATCATTAATCATTTTCAGCCCGTATGTACCCACTGCTGGACAGGGCTCCTCCATGTTACGCCAATCCCTTCTGTTTTGAGCTGATCGCATCCAGGTTTTTTTTTTTTTTTCTCTGGCCAATCTAGCAGGTGGTCGGCCAGCGCTCCGCTTGTCTGTCCTCGGCAGCCATTCTATAAGGGTTTTACTCCATCGGCCATCACTGGTTCTCGTCGTCGGTCGTTGAGAGTCAATCCTAACATACTACGCTCCATAGCCCATAGCGATAGTTGTGAAGCTTGGTGTTATCCCCTTTTTTGTGAAGAATGTTGACTACAGCATTTTTCCACGCACATGGTATGTGTCTGTTTAGTAGTACCATGTTGAAGAGTTCTACAAGAACCCCCACGATAGTTTCTCCGCCAGCCCGAAGAAGCTCAATTAAGATCCCGTCTTAACCGGGTGTTTTATCTGCCTTCGTGTGTTGCATCGCCCATTTTATTTCTTCGGGGAGAATGCTAAGCAAGATTGAATCCTCACGGCGGTCGATCGGTTCGGCTCTAAGATCTTGCGCATTTAGTGGAGACTCTGGTAAGCACGATTTATACAGATCACTATAGAACTCTTCAGTAACTTTCAAAATTTCTTCACTGTTCGATGTTTTAACAGCCTCTGTGGTCTAGTGGCTAAGACCACCGGTTTAGACCCAGAGGTCCCGGGTTCGATTCCCAGCGGGGGGTACATGTTTGTGTACTCGGTTTGGTTGGTGGTAGGCCTTGTTTGTCCGCCTGGCTAGTTACCACCATCTTATCTAAATATGTCGCCATAACATTGTAGCATTGTTGTGTTCAGCTAGAGATAAGATAGCCAGTACCTCACTAGTTGAGGATCCAGGGTGAAGTGCGCTTCCATCATTGGCCTTAACATCAGGTGAGATCAAGGCACTGCGCTTAACCGTTAAAATATTAAAAAAAAATGTCTTTACACCATTGGAATCCGTAAGTGTCCGAATCTGAGGGCTGCCCTTTTTCAGTTTTCGCCTGAATACATTCGGTCCTCTATGCATTTTAGTAGTATCAGTGATGACTTCGGTGTTATGTTCTCATGTCTCTTTTTATGGCTTTGTGTATCTTTCTGTTAAGGTCTTCTGAGTTTCTTTGGTCACCTACGGTTCCATGCGGCAGTTTTCTTCTTTTTCCAGCAGAGCTAATGTTTCGGGCGTGAGCTTCGATTTTGTCTTTGGTGTACCGCCAATATGTTTTTGTGCCGTGCTAAGTAAAGCCCCAGACAATCTCTTATTTAGGTTGTTAGCATCCAGATTCAACCTATCCAGTTCGTCAAATTGATTTTCTAGGTCTGATTCGATCTGTTTTTGTATGAAGTCGATTTCCTGTCGCTCATACTTTCTATGAGTCTTAATCATTTTTCTTCTTTCCAAGGACAAGTTGAACCTGAATTCCGCCCTAACTAATCTGTGATCGCTACAAGTTTTAAATTGATTAGGGGTAGATACGCCTATTACCATAGACTTCCGCGATGCAATAACATAATCCAACTCGTTCCTAGTAAACCGTCAGGGCTCGCCCAGGTCCACTTTCTAGAAGGTCGTTTGCTAAAAAACGTGTTCATGGCAAAAAGCCTATTTCTTTCCAGAAAGTCAACCAGAGACAATACCAGAGACGAAGTTGAAGTTGAAGTCGCCGATGATACTTGTATAATGGCATTTTTTATCATTGAAGGCTTGGAGCACATCTTCGTAAAATTGTTCCACTTCTTCATCGCTGTGCGCAGATGTTGGTGTGTAAATCTGGATAACCTTGAGCGAATAGCGCTGATTGAGTTTCAAAACAACAAAGCAGACACGGGTAATGCTCTGATAATTTTGGATAATCGAAACTATTCGCCTAATTATAAGGAATCCGACTCCCAAGTATGATGAGTCCTCGTAGCCTTTGTAGAACATAGTTCTGGATTAGTTTAAGGAGTTCTTCTCCTTTTCTGTGGATCTCAGAAAGTCCTATAAGGTCTCACTTTTGTTAAGTGTTTCTTGCTCCATTTCGTGGAGTCTCTCGTCCGTGCGGAGCGTCCTGGCGTTGAAACACGCCAAGATCAGGGTCATTTGAGGTTGGTGACTGGATCTCTTCCAGCGATTCTTCGCACCCTCTGTCCCACCGTTACCGAAGCCGCCACCATAACCTGGTATAGTGGGGCTGCTGGGGACTGAGGGCCCTTTAGTGTTGGCATTAGTCATGGAGGGGTTTTGGCCATAAAACGCCACGCTGGCCAGTGCATCTTGACGAGTCTTTTGTCATTGCCTCGTTCGTCAGACAGCAGGGGGCATCACGGGCAGGTGAGGTTGACTTGGTCGGTTTGCTGTAATGCCACCCCTTACCCCCCTTTACCTTTACCCCCTTTACCTATAATATAACTTAAAGTTATACAATAAAACATATTGTTTAAATCATCAACGGATTCTATAATTGAATAATATTAAGTACTAATTGCGGTAGACAAATGTCTATTTTTAAATGTAATAAAGTCAAGAATAGCAATCAGATATGGAAGAAAATGAAAGACACATTTGCCGAACAGTGGGTCATTATGGGTTATTAAAACCGTCATAAAAAGGAGCTCGATAGCGCAATGGTAAACGCGCCCGGTCTGCGATTGTTGAGGTTAAGCAACTTTCACTAAGGCCGGTCATCGGATGGGTGATCAAAAATTTATCATATCGAGCTCCTCCGTGCTTCGGAAGGCACGTTAAGTCGTTAGTCAGTCCTTAACAACCACTAATCCGCACTAGGCCCGCGTGGTGGTTTATGGCCCGTTCTCCTTATCCATCCATAGGGAAGGTTCGTGCCCCAGCAGTGGGGACATAAAATGAGCTGATGATGATGATGATGATGAAAATGAATAGTAAACATTATTAATAATAAAGCTAATAATAATTAAGTTCTTAACTGAATCTGCTTTTTAAGGGATCCTGTTTTATGAACATTGCATAGAATAAGTCGCTCTAAGAAGTCGTTAATAAAACTGAACTACATAATATCTTGACAGCAATAAAACAAATATGAAATTAATGGCATCCAGGCCTTGTTACTGCATATTAAACATGTTAATTTACATAAAAACTCCGCAGAGCTTGGTAAAGATATTGACTGGAGTAGCTATGACTGGTAATCTTTATGTCTTGATTATAAGGATCTTTTTAAATTGGCATTCGGTTGGTTTGAGTGCAAACTGCTTGCCTGTGGTGTACGCAAAGATGTGTTTTCATAAGAAATTCCTCTTTTTTTCTGTGTTTGTTGGCGTGGTGAGTTTTGCTTATAGGTACCGATTGAAGGCTAGCTCCGTTTTAGCGTGATGAAAGCTATAATGTGGTTGAATGAAGACAAAATCGATTTCCGAATAGTTATGGTGGTTTATTGTTTTATAAAATACTAGCTGACCGGCGGACTTCGTACCGCTTTGACAGTTTCCATGACAACACAACAAACAAATCATTTTGTATTGGAAAAATTTCAAAAATCTTAAAAAAATTTTAGGGTTGTACCGGACCACCCTTAACATTTAGGGGGATGAAAAACAGATGTTGTCCGATTCTCCACCCTAGCCGATATGCACGCTAAGATTCACGAAAATCGGTCGAGCCGTTTCAGAGGAGTTAGAACGTACACCGTGACACGAGAATTTTATATATTAGATTTATTGTCATCTTTCTATACACATAATAGAAAATTTTAAACACTGAAAGGTTAATTAATGATTATACGAGAAAATTATAAAAAAAAACAAAGCTTCTTTAAAACCAATGAGCAAACTTGCAAATATGCTTTCCCAGATGGTATGGCTTTGACGATATCCTTATGCGTTTAATATCTCAACTTAATCCTCCAAGACAGTAAATTCTGCGCGTAATGTACTATTCAAACTCGTAGACAAGCCGTGAATAATTTTATTCTTATTACTGAAATAACTCCCTACTTCAAAACTTAATCGTTATTAATACGAGTATAAAGAGACGCCAAGCCCGTGTTGTTAAACTGTTTTATACTCTAAAAGCAAAAGGAAAAAGTAATTGAATGAAGAAATTAATTCCGCCACACTAACTCGACGTCTGGCTGCGTCCGGACGCCCGTAGGCGGTGCGACATTCCCGGGGTTCCAGCCCTCTAACGAGTCAGCCAGTTAGCCAGCCAAGCAGCCAGCCAACCAACCAACCAGTCAGCCAGCCAGCCAGCCAGCCAACCAACCAGTCAGTCAGTCAGTCAGTTAGATAGTCAGTTAGCCAGCCAGCCAGCTTCAGCCAGTTAGGCAGTCATCTAGTAAACCAGTCAGCTTGCGAGTAACCTAGTTTTCCAGTTAGGCAGCCAGCCAGCCAGCTAGCCAGCCAGTTAGCTAGCTCGCTAGCTAGGCGATTATCCAGACAGCCTGTCAGCCAGCCAGCTTGCTAGCCAGCCAGTTAGCTAGCTAGCAAGCCATTAAGCTAGATAGCTAGCTAGCCGGTGTGACAGATAGACAGCCAGCCAGACAGGCTATTGGTTTTTGTTGTGCTAGTTGCTAAGCGAAAACAAAATGGACCTACAACATTATTGTTCCATGCAGAGTGTGAGGCTACGACCTCTGCGCGCAAGAGAATGCGCATGCGCTGTTGTTGTTCATCGCGAACTCATCTTATTCTTTTATCGGCCAATAAATGCTTTTACCGCTATAGAGTTGAAAATTGAAAACTTATCGGTAAGTTTGTCAAGAGATATTTTATTTTATAGTTCTTTTTAAAAATTCTATACCTACGCAACTTTCGGAACAGAACTTACCTATAAACAAAGGGAAAGGAAAGCGCAGTGTGGGCAAGCCACCAACAAGGTGGACCGACGATCTGGTGAAGGTCGCGGGAAGCCGCTGGATGCGAGCAGCACAAAACCAGTCGTTGTGGAGATCCTTGGGGGCGGCCTTTGTCCAGCTGTGGACGTCTTTTGGCTGAGATGATGATAAAAAAAGGGTTTACACAGTGGGACGTTTGCTACACGCCTACACGGGGCACACCTACGCACCATAAAAAATTGCCGTTCATTTTCGTCAACGTGCTCCAATAGCAAACAAAACGTGCAGAAACTACTGTGAAATGTTTCAAATCAATTTGTCCATAACACCAGTGGGGAATCAAGATAAACGGCGCCGGCGCATCTCGAGTGACGCAAAGAATGTGGGTCCGCCCCCGGCGCGGCTGTCCAGTTATTGACGTGAAAAGTGGTTGATGCATGCTCTTTTACACTTCCATTACACATAAGAGCTACTGTTGAGCAGTTTACTATACAACTATTTATGTGTTTGTTGCGGAAGAGGTCGTTGACGCGGTATGAAAACACTTGTGCAGGTGGCATCACTTTTTTCTAAATATAAAGGATGATACGTCAGAACGTCCACCCCAAACCAACAACCGCCTCTGTGGTCTAGTGGTTAAGACCAACGGTTATACTTAGAGGTCCCGGGTTTGATTCCCAGCGGGGTGTACATGTTTGTGTACTCGGTTTGGTTGGTGGTAGGGCTTGTTAGTCCGCCTGGCTATCTACCACCATCTTATCTAAATATGTCGCCATAACATCAATGTTTGTAGCATTGTTGTGTTCCGGTAGCTAGAGATAAGATAGCCAGTGCCTCACTAGTAGCGGATTCCGGGTGAAGAGCGCTTTTTTATATTATGACGGGTAAGCACAGTGCCTTGATCTCACCTGATGTTAAGGGATGATAAGGCCAGTGATGGAAGCGTATTTCATCCGTGATCCTCAACTGTGAGGCACTGGCTATCTTATCTCTAGCTGCCGGAACACAACAATGCTACAAACATTGATGTAATGGCGACATGTTTAGAAAAGATGGTGGTAGCTAGCCAAGCGCTTCCATCAATTGGCCTTATCACCACTTAACATCAGGTGAGAAACTTACTCGTTAAATATAAAAAAAAAACAGATTTACGCACTAATCACCATACATCGTCAGCCTATATTAGTCCGGCCTCTCCAAATTTTTTTTGAGAGAGTTTGCCGATTGCCTCAAACAGCATTTTCACCGGGCTTGTTTGGGGGCGGCGAGAAACTTAAAGGGTTCCTAAAGCCGTGTGAAACGAATCACCTTCGGAGGTTTTCTAGAGGGAACGGCATCACGCACTAGTGCGTGTCCCCGTGCCCTACTAGATTCTCCGAGGGGTTCGGATCGGATCGGGGAGTGGAATAACCCGAGGGCGCCTCTAAAGGCTCGGACCTCGGCTCGGGTTGACCTGGCCGTGGTGGAGGAGAGAAGCGCCCAGGTACATGTCTGTATCTGGTGTAGAGCGCGTGTGAACCGGTTCTTCGTACCCTTGTTCTACGAGTACGGTGTCTTGGGACTAAACTAGTGTGCAGTGTAGTGTAGTGTTTACTTAAATGGGTGAATGTTGGAGTTAGTGTACTCCGTTTGGTTTTTGCTGCGTATTTTATTTTAGTAGTTTTTTTTTACTTTTTAAGTTTATGTGCTAATTGCACTGAAGCTGAATTAATAAAATACAGTGAAAAAATTAAATGCCTACCCGACCCAGCCAGGAATCGAACCTGGGTCTTCCGCAATCCGGGCGGCTGCACTGACTATTATGCTGACGTAAGCACTGAATTTTTTCACTGCTTTTTAATTTTTGAGTGCTTTTTAGCGGCAGAGTGCCATCTATCCAACGGTTATTGCAACCGATGGCTACCTATGCAGATTCATCTTTACAGATGAAATACCACAAATTTGATAACACAACTAATAATTTTTTTACTGTATTTTATAAATATTTAATTCAGCTTCAGTGCAGCATAATTGCTGACTGAAGCTAAGAATTAATTACTTACTTACTACTGATTTATTTTCAAGTGCTAATGCAGTTAAATTACTATAGCGTTGTGTTATCAAATTTGTGGTATTTCATCTGTAAAGATGAATCTACATAGCCATCGGTTGCAATAACCGTTGGATAGATGGCACTCTGCTGCTAAAAAGCACTCAAAAATTAAAAAGCAGTGAAAAAATTCAGTGCTTACGTCAGCATAATGGTCAGTGCAGCCGCCCGGATTGCGGAAGACCCAGATTCGATTCGTGGCTGGGTCGGAGGCATTACATTTTTTCACTACATTTTATAAATATTTAGTAGCTTTTTTTACAAACGTCACGGTGGCCGAGTGGCACAGCGCTCGACTCGATATCCGAAAGTCCCGAGTTGAATTTCCAGGTCAGGCAAAGAACACTTCGAATTTTTCGAAAAGAAAACTGCTCAGTTAAACTTATACAGTGTTTTGTATATTATACCTAACCCGTATTCTAAAAACCACTTTAGTTGTTTTGTTTAATGACCGCCGCGACGCCAGACAACAAAGTACGGACACCCAGAAAGTAAGCTGAACCCTTAATAAGGCATAACATGTTTGAATGTTTCATTGGTTTTCAATCTTATCTTAATGACATAAAGAACAAAATGTGGTGGGAATATACATCCCATTACATACTGCGCTCGAGCAACGTCACATAGAGACCTTCTCATGGACACGAAATCCTCAGAACAGTCCCAGCTCAGCTGTTGCGAGATTCCGTGGCAATGAGAGGTTGTCTATAATGTGTCCGTTGCTCGAGCGCGTTTGTATGACCCGATCCGATTCGAACCCTTCGGAGAATCTAGTAGGGCACGGGGACGCGAACTAGTGCGTGATGCCCGTTCCCTCTAGAAAACCTCCGAAGGTGATTTGTTTCACACGGCTTGAGGGACCCTTTAGGTTCCTCGCCGCCCCCAAACAAGCCCGGTGAAGCTGAAAATGCCGCCTGAGGCAATCAGCAATCTCTCTCCAAAAAAAAGAAAGCCTTTGTATGAAGTTTACATTCTGCAGTCTCCTTATTTTGTGGCCTGACTCTAGCCCCGATAGCCCGAGGCTAAGTCAGAGGTCGTCTCCACTTGAACTTCCGCGGCGCCAACTTAATAAAAATCTAAGTGAATTTAATACAAAGCCAAGGAAACATGTTACTTTCATAATTTATTACAGAGTTACATGCAAGTGTGTGCCAACGATGATATTATTTTAAGGGTTAGTTTCTTAATTTGATAATATTAATAGTAATAAAAAAAAAACCTTCTCCTTTGACGACCTCCGTAGCCGAGTGGCTTGCACGCCGGACTTTGGGCGGCGCTAACTCTGAGGTCCCGGGTTCGATTCCCGGTCGGGTCAATGTCGAAAACGAACTTTTCGATATTGTGTCGGGTCTGGGTGGTTGTGGTACCGTCGTTGTTTCTGGTTTCCATGAAACGAGTGCTTTAGCTATAAGTAGCTAAAGCACTCGTTTCATGGAAACCCCAAGGTAAGCCTTGGGATCAGAACAATGTATGTGATGTTGTCTAAATATTTAAAATATATATTTACATATTTAATTGTTTTTTTAATAATTTATTTTAATGTTATTATGTTATTATTATACTATGTTAATTATTGATTATTGAAAGTTTGAAGATTGCGAAAAAGTATTGTAGCTTCACAGCTTTATTAATGAAATGTATAAAATCTTTTATTACAAATAATAGTCCACGTGTTAGTACGCATTATTTAAAAAATATTTTAGTGTAACTCAACATGAAAAAAATATTTTAATATTTTAACAGTTTCTCAATTAAGTAGTATGTTACGAATATGTTACAAATATAACGAGTATAAAATGTTTTTGTTTTGTTTATATAATTTTAACGCAAATTTTGTTGCGATATAAATTACAAACACACAATGTTGAAAAAATTTCCAGCTCGGGCTGGTTAGAACCACGATAGCTCAATTGGAAGAGCACCTGACCCGGTAATGTCAGAAGGGTGCAGGTACAAATCCTGCTCGTGGAAATTTTTTCAACATTGTGTTTTTGTAATTTATAACGAGTATGTTACGAAATTTATAAAACGATATAAATTAAACTTTAAACAAAAAAACGGTATCATTCAAATTAGTATATAAGCGCGAACATATATAAAAGAAATATACAAACAACATCAGAATCTCCTCCTTTTTGGAGTCGGTAAAAATAAAGGTTGTGTAATAAATTCATTTGTATTATATATAAATTAAGATATAAAAACATTGGAGAAACTACTCGTTTTCCGAAAGCGATTAAAAATCTAATTAGATGAACACAGTTAAGTACTCATCTTATTAATTACCTACACTAATACGTTAGAATCTATTAGGATTTATCAATAATTGGTCTCCAATAGACTCGAAATTAGATTCGCTTGAAACAACATCCCATAACAGGATACAGTTTAAATAAACCAAGTAATGCGAAGTCAATGAACGTTTTAAATGAATGGGCATCCGTTGGCGTACAAATCTCGTCTAATTATTGTACGGAGCGAACCGGGTACGGATACGATATAACTGTACTGTTAATCTTTAGACGCTGGTACAGTACACGGGTTCATAACAAGGTTTTAGCTTTTTTTTTTCATATTTAGCACGGCAAATGACTTCATTCCGGCTGATGTTAACTGGAAATGGAGTCCAGACGCGAAGGCAACTGGTGCAGCATGAAAACAACGCAGCATCAGTCACCCTAGCCTAGCTTTGACGATGGTGTCTCGCGGCCGTACGCTCTACGGTCCCGGTTCGATTTCCAGCGGGCAACAACAAGATGTTATTGTATTCACACTTTTACCTTTTGCGGTACATTTAGTCTTTAAGCGCCGTGATGGTCACCGGTGAGCGACAATGTGTTAAACAACGTTTAAAAAAACCGGCCAAGTGCGTGTCGGGCCACGCGCAGTGTAGGGTTCCGTAGCCCATCTCAATAATGCGGACTCTGAGAAGAGGGCTTTTATGTAGATATGCTACTACAATGTCAAATCACTGTTATTCAAAGTCGCACCAGCTTTTTTGTCTTATGTCCCCAATACTGGGCCACGACTGCACGAGCATTCCCTATGGATGGATAGGGAGAACGGGCCATACCAAGCGGGCCTAGTGCCGTGCGGTGGTTGTTAACGACTGCTACTACAGCTGGGACCAACGGCTTAACATGCCAAAGCACGTAGAAGCTTGAGAAGAAAATTTTTGATCACCCATCCAATGATCGATCGTTGCAAAAGTTGCTTAACCTTAGCAATTAACCACTGCGGCATCGAGCTTTTTAAAAACAGTTCTAGTACCGGAGACCAATACTCGTATCGGGTCGTTGAGTGAAGACAGTTAATAAGTTAACTCTCACTGAGCGCTGTAGCGTCCACATGAGATTCAAAATATGACGTTTACCGTTAGTTGGTCGTAGGTGGCGCGTTGACTTGGTATAATCATTGAAAGTCTTATTGAGCAAAAGTTTTCTAAAGTTTATGCGAACTAGTTTTAAACATTTAGGTTTTAAATAAATTTGTTATTGCATCATGTTGGTATGGTACACAGAGATACAGTATTTTAAATAGATAACAATAATTTAAATAAGATAAGAGTTTACTTATTTAAATCAAAGACAAAGGCACAGCTTTTATTCGAACAAAATAAAATATAAGTATATGTGCTTTTAAATCGTCCGATTTTTTTTAGCTACCACCCATTTGAAACTTCTACGTCTATTTTCTTACTTCTAGACGTGGAGAAGAATGCGCGTCCAATGCGAATTCCCAAATAAACTGACCCAAGTTCAATACTATTCAGTTATTTGTTGCTCTGGCTCTTCAACCGATAGTCTAACCACGAGACGTGGTGCTGGTACCCATAAACAAATAAATGAATATGACCTTACGTTTGCCAACAAAACAATGGCTTCACTGTCAATTCACTCCATTCTCTCATACTTACTTCGTTTTGAAATAAAGTGAGCAAGTTATGCGCGTTGACTTAATACCATTAGCTAATTCTATTGTCCCGTGTGTGTCACAATCACAGGTTCAAATTAAAACGATTGCAAATTGAAGAAAACAAAACACGCGTTTGGCTACAGAATAAGGAAACGGCAGAAGGTAAGCTTCATAAAACGCGCTCGAGCAACACGAATCTCGGAACAACTAGGAACACCCGATCCGATCCGAAGCCCTCTAAGAATCTAGTAGGGCACGGGGACACGCACTAGTGCGTTACGGTGCTTCGTTTCTTACGGCTGGAGGAACCCTTTAAGTTTCAAAATGCTGACACAGGCAATCACTAAACTCTCTCAAAAAAAAAAAAGATTGGAACACTCCGAGCGCAGTTGTTGTAACATTCCATGTCCGTGAGAGGTTGTCTAAGTGTACGTTGCTCGAGGGCGTTTGTATGAAAAACTAGTTGTTGCCCGCGACTTCGTTCGCGAAGACTACAGTAAAAAAAAGTATCCTATACGCTGGTCTGGGTCATGGTCTGTATATGAGCAAAGTTTCATTAAAATCCATTCAGTAGTTTTTACGTGAACAAACTTACAAACTTTCGTGTTTAAATATTAATATAAGTAGGATGAAAAAAATGAAATGAAAAATGCTGTATTACTTCCAGATATAACTTAGACCATACAATAATCTCAATCTTAACAATATTTTTTTATTACGTCTAAAACTTATCTAGAAAGGAACAGGGGATCCCAAACTAGCCTTTGCCTGTTTCTTGGGCAACCGAAATAATTATTAAGTAACAGAATTAAATAAATGAAATTAAATTTAGTAAAATGCCAACTTATTAATGATACTAAAATTATTAATAGTTGTATGCAAACAGTGTGGGAAACGTATGAGTCTGTAATGTCAGCCAGAAACAATGTCGTCATCATGTTTTATATGAAATTTTCAAAATGGTAAGATTTTGTTGCCTGATAGTCAAGTGTATGTAACCATACAATTAATGAAGTTAACCTTCTGCAGTCTTCTTATTTTGTGTTTTGGCTATAACAAAACTGGGCGGAACAAGAAACTGAGACTTCTTGGCGGGAAAGTGAAGAGTCATGATTGCGGTTTTGTTTTATTTTCTAAAATTTGTGTTATGTCGAATATTTATGTGAAATAATGGTGGATTATTAACCGTTAAGTGTTCGTGAGTGTGCATGAGTGTTGGCAAATGAAACAAAACAGCGCAACGTCACTTTTCAAATTCTCTAAAGAAGTCTGCGTGAGGGCTTAGTAAAGCCCCACATCTTTACTGAGATACTCGAGGGGTTGGACCCCCCAACCAATATCATTTCTCACTTCTCATTTTTATTACCTATCATTCATCATCCTGCCTGGAAGGAAATATTGTATATTTATGTATTACTTGTAAGAAAAATTACTTTGACACTGGCTAAATGTGCTAATCGCACGAAGCCATCATCTAAAAGAAAGAAAGAAAAGAAACTGAATATCTAATCGACTATTTGACGACAATAGATAATAATAAATCGAAAGTTAAAATTCGTTTATTGTTTTCTAAAGTTTACGCGAACACTACACATTGAAATGAAACAACTTTTACGGTCTCCCTGTGACCACGGACCCTGCAAAGGGTTCGAAACGTCAGGATAAACATTAATTAAAACTAATGTGTAAAATAAACGCGAGTAGATCCGTAAAAGTTGTTTCATTTTAAAATTCGTTTCTGAAGCAGTGTAACACTGAAGTTCGACAGACACTACGACGACGACATTGTTCTGTCCCAACAGTTAGGGGAAAGATAGCATCAGTTGAGGATTCCGTATGAAGTGCGATTCCACCATCAGCCTTCTCATCAATTTACATCGGATTAGATGAAGGCCAAGTGCTTACTCGTAAGGAATTTACTACGCCACACGCTTGTCACCATATGATAGTAAGTAAATAAAGAGATCTCACTTGTGCCCTCAACCTGAGATTAAGGTCAAACGCAGGTTCAGTACTTAAGAAAAACAAACTTCGCCCTAGCTGTGGGACGTTTATAAGCCTGTGATGATCATCATCATCACCACCCCGCCCGATCCTCTAAACCCCGCCCGATTCTCTAAACCCCGCCCGATCCTCTAAGCCCCGCCCGATCCTCTAAATGACAGCACACATTTACAGAATACACTAAACATGCACACCAGTTTAGGCCCAAGACACCGTACTCGTAGAACAAGGGTACGAAGAACCGGTTCACACTCGCTCTACACCAGGTACAGACATGGGCGGTTCACTCCTCCTCCACGGCCCGGTCAACCCGAGCCGAGGTCCGTGCCTTTAGAGGCGCCCTCGGGTTGCTCCGCTCCCCGATCCGATCCGAACCCTTCGGAGAATCTAGTAGGGCACGGGGACGCGCACTTGTGCGTGATGCCGTTCCCTCTAGATAACCTCTGAAGGTGATTCGTTTCACACGGCTTGAGGGACCCTTTACGTTCCTCGCCGCCCCCAAAAAAGCCCGGTGAAGCTGAAAATGCCGCAGCGGCAATCAGCAATCTCTCTCAAAAAAAAAATCATCATCACCAGCTTATTTTATGTCCCCACTGCTGGGACACGAGCCTTCCCTATGGATGGATAGGGAGAACGGGCCATAAACCACCACGCGGGCCCAGCGCGGATTGATGCTTGTTAAAGACAGCTATTGCAACCGGGACCAACGGCTTTACGTGCCTTCCGAAGCACGGAGGAGCTTGAGATGACACATTTTAGGTCACCCATCCCATGACCGGCCTGCGCAAAAGTTGCTTAATCTTAGCAATTGCAAACCGGGCGCGTTAACCACTACGCCATCGAGCTCCTCCTGTTGTGAGGCTGATGGTTAATACCACGTTACAAAATGCATGAACATTATGACAATGCTATTTTCGATCCTAACAGATGATATGAATAAAACTGTAGACAGATGTTTAAAATTTTTTTTGGTCATTGACCCCTCAGCAGCTTCCACTGTGCCGCGACGCGACTAAACCCTCCCTTTTTTTTCTTAAACAAGAAAGGTCTTCTTTATGAATGCAACAATTCTATTGTACTACCATGTTTTTTGGAGCACGTGCTAAAAGCACAAAAGGACATCTGGTAAAATGCAACTGTGTACACGTTTTGGGAGTTTCAGCTTTATGCCTGCATGCAATAAAAGCAATTATCCTCAGTGTCTAATAAAAGGTGTGATATATTGACTTGTGTGAGGTAAAACAAATGTGAACTCTCGTACATCAGAGTTAAAGTGAATTTTTGTTTGAAAGAATGTCAAAATGTTAGTAATGCAAAGCTCAGTTGCAGTTTCCTGACATGTGTTTGACGCGTGCTGAATACAAATGGTTGACTTTATCATACTTTATGTTTCTATCGCCATGGATGATCTTTAAAATTGTAATAAAATTTGTAATATTTAAGTTTTTTTAATTAAAAATAATTTATGTATTAAATGAATGTGGCTGCGGTGGGTCTCCGATTTTTGTTATTCAGTGACTTAAACGAGTAGTCACAGAGTAGAGACATTTTACAGCGGCAATCCTTGCTACTAATCTAGATCTCGATGTCCTAAACTGCAATATGTTATAAAGTTATATACCTGTGGCGGCGTCACCTACCGCATACGCCGCACATAATCGACACGAAGCAAACACCTTCTCAACCGTGTCAACAGATGGCGCCACAAACGCATACCAACGACGTCGCCATACTACGACGATAAATAGTATGGGAAGCCTGCATCGCGGTATTGAAGTTTCACCATCTCCTTCGCTATATATAGCACCTCCGACTAACATCCGTTGGACCTCGGTCCCCGAGCCACCCAGCTCGGAGAAAGATCTTCCCTTTATCATTCCTGAATGTGGCATCCATCCTACATACCAATACAAATGTATAAATGTTGACCAGGGCCATTTTTAGGACTAAATACTATTTTTGTAAGATTTTTGTACAATCTAATACAATACAATATCTATGACTATAAATTAGTAAGGTTATGGCAGAATGACAAAAATCGTAAGTACTTACTTACGTACAGGCAGTAGTGCTGTTTCTACCACATTTTCTACCATATTTTGAAAAGAATCCCGGTTGCGAAGGGCTCTATACCCCGTTGTATTAACTGTAACTCGTAACTTGTAACTCGCAAGAGATCAAGGGGCAAAGCCAGCGGACAAAAAGCGAAACGCAGCGCTCACCGTCCGTAAGGCCGCCCGAATTTTTTACGCTTAAGTGTGGTAACGCGCATGCGCTGGCTTGCTCATGGCTTAATGACAATAGGAGGTTCCGTGCGCCAAAATAATTTAGATATTATTCTCAATTTGAGTTATATTTAATTTTATTACGAAATACAATTATTAACCGTAGATATATAGGTAATTAAGACAAAAAATCATCTAATTGTTATTTATTAATGTAAAATAAAATTTAAATAAACGGTATCGTAGTGTATCCAGTATTCGACGCAGTGTTCAAAATCAGTTTTCGTCACCAAAAATTAATAAAAAACTTCATTGCAATTTTCCTTGATGCCAGCTAGGACGCAGATTGGTCTGTATTAAATTGTTGTTCAAGTCAAAAATCAGTTAAAAGACCCCTATTTACCACTGGTTCCTGTCGAAAACTGGTGCCACTACTCTTAGGGTTATAAGTTTTGATTTGAAAAACTTTACTCGCGTTTATTTACACACATTGAAACGCGAGTCGTTCCAACTGCCTCTGTGGTCTATTGGTTAGGCATTGATCTAACTCTCGTCTATTGTTTTTTTTTATAAATCTTACGGGTAAGCTCAGTGCCTACATCTCATTTGATATTAAGTGATGATCAGGCCAATGGTGGAAGCGGACTTCATCCGGGATCCTCAACTACTGAGGCACTGGCAATCTTATCTCTAGCTGTCGGAACACAACAAAGCTAAAAACATTGATGTTATGGCGACAAATTTAGATAAGATGGTGGTAGCTAGCCAGGCGGACAAACAAGCCCTACTACCAACTAAACCGAGTACACAAACATGTAATCCCCAGTGGAAATTGAACCCGGGACCTCTGGGTCTGAGACTGGTCGGTGGTCTTAACCACTAGACCACAGAGGTGGTTGAAGTTTACCTGATAGTTATCTGAACGCTACGGAACCCAAGTTCAGTACTGTAACTACGTGAATAGATCACATCGCTCAGGTCAGTTTCATAGTAAATTATGACAAAATTATAGTAACCTTGAAAGCTGATGTTTTGCCAATAGCCGATATGAAACATTATTTATTTGTTTGTGCAAGTCTTGGTACGTGCTTGATAACGGCAATTACGCAAAAACAACAAATTGAATTGTGGTATTTTGAAACGTTGTTATTTGGGACTATGGAAAACCAAACAAAATACTACCTATATAATATACTAGATAATGGATCCGGAACATAGATGCATCTCGAAAGAGGTTATGTATATATGTATATGACATGCATGTAATTTCAATAACTTCAGCTTACTGTAACCTTTAACAACGTTGAAATCCTGCTTGTGGAAATTTTTCAACATTTGTGTTTTTGTAATTTGTTTCGTACCAAAATTTGCGTTAAAATTACATAAGCAAAACAAAAACATTTTATAAATAGCTTGCCTACTTCTCTGATCTTTAGTATTTGTATAAATATTATAATCAGATGTTAATGACGGTAGTTGTTGACATTGAATGGGCGCCTTTGGCTTGTGTTGAATAATTTCGGCGGGCTAGTTAGAACCACGATAGCTCAATTGGGAGAGCATCTGTCCCGGTATGTCAGAATGGTGCAAGTTCAAATCCTGCTCGTGGAAATTTTTTCAACATCTGTGTTTTTGTACAAAATTTTTGTTATATAAACAAAACAAAAACGTTTTAACTTTTGCAACCTTGATTAATCTTTATGGTTACGAAACCATAAAGATTCATTAAGATTGCAAAATATTTGTACCTAATACTTACTGTCGTCGCCACAAACGTCATTGTGGATCCGTGGCCCCAAAAGCGCTCACCGGAATCTAGTAATTTACTCGTAATACGTAAAAAAATTTCAACGAGCGGCTGCAATGCAGTTTCGAATCCGGTTCGTAGATTTTTTTAAATATTTTACTAAATGAATTTCTAGATCTTTGCGGTAAACTTTAGGGGGTTACAATTTATGTGGCTTATTATTATTTTGGTTTTGATCATCGACAACTCTTTGATTTTGTTCGATCGTCTTGTTTCTGATCTGACTTTGACATTGACGTTCAAAAAACACTTGTAAAAGTTCATTTTTGGGCTGATTTTTCAATCATCAGTTAAAGTTAATTTATTGAATAATTTTTACATTATGAGAGATTATCTTTAGAAAATATAAAAATAAAAATAAAAAATAAATAAATATGCCAAACTTGATTGAAAAATCCTTAATCTTTAATAAAAAATTTTTGAATTTTTAGAGTAGAGCAGGACTTTCTTGAATTGACTGTGAGCGGGAATCGGTACTTGATGAAGAAGTTAGCTTGGCAAGCGAGCAACGGGCGTTTTTAAAATATTTGTCTGATTTTTAAACTAATTTCCCGACAGTAACAGAACGAGTGTTTGGTAATATAGTGAAATAAATTAAGAAAAAGAAATAAACTTCTACTAGGTACCATCAAAACGTATTTGATGAAATCATAAACAAGAAAATCACAAAGCCGTCTCAAAATTAAAAGTAATCTCTTCGAGATCTTTTAATTAGAAAAGATAGACTGAAAAGTATGCTTGATGTGTAGATTGGTCATACGAAATTAGTGATTCAGTTCGAACATCATGAAATATAAATGGTTTATTTTGATCATTGCTAAGTTTCAGGAAAACTTGTCTTTAGGTACATAGAAACGAGATTGGTTAGCAAACCAAAAAAAAAGGATAGGCGTAACGTCAATTCGTCAGGAAACGGTTTCAAGCCTCGATTTGCACAATGCCCGAGTCAAGTGTCAAATCAATCGTGTTTTTGTGAATGAGGAGGCAATGAAAAGAGCCATTCATCGGATCGTCACGTACGTAAATTTGTTGGAAGGTAACACCAACGATGAGAAAGCTACTGACAATCTAAACGAACTCGGCAATAGCTATCTTAAAGCTAAGAATATAGAGTCTACAGCGGCCAAAAGCAAACGCATGTTTTACTTTGCTGAAATCGTTTTTCCAAAAAGTTTGGTGCAGTTACAGAAACTCCTAAAGTTAACGCAATAAGGTTGATTTTCACAATTCACATTTGTGACTGTAAGTTGGTTATGTAAGTTCAACGAACATCGTGGAAGCTAACTAATAAATAAATAGGTGCGAGCAAAGATGCAGGCGTGAAAAAAGTGCAACGCTTATAGAGCGTTGGTGTTAGATGAATTACGGTTATGCAACCGTTGGACTGCTGGCCAAATAATAAATAAAAAAATAAAATAAAAATAAAAATAAAAATCATTTATTATCAGACAAAGTAGTCCATAGATTGTTAGTACAAATTAATTAATCTTAAAAACTATGTTAGTCTCACATATACTAAGGGAATGAAAATGCATAATTGTACAAAAAACAAAAACAAAAACAGACCCTGTGTGTAGCTCACCGGCCAACACAACGAATGTGCAAGTCCGTGAACCGCCGGAACACTGCCGCGTCCATTCTGTCTGCTACAGAATATGATACATAATGGCTGCTACAGATACTTAAGAGTAACTGGACCTGTGGATTTTCCCACCGCACTGTAACGGCAACACAACACAACGATTTTATCAAATAAATATTTCGACTGTCATTGACAATAACTTTTGCGTCCTTACATAAGAAAGACATTATAAAATAAACCATCAGTCGGGGTCGGAGTAGGGGCCGCGGTAGCTCACCGGTAAGAGCATTGGACCGGTTATCCAACGCGAGTTTGATTCCCAGTCGAGCTTCATGAGACTGGTTGATTTCTTCTAGTAAAATCATTGTGAATGTATAATTCAAAACAATAAAAATATACAAACCATTATGCTATTATGGGTATTTTGGGCCAACACACAAATTTTATTGTCAACATAAAAATCTTTCAAGTGCTTTATATAATTTTCTATAATTGCCATCACTGCCTGAAAGAGGTCGCTTTAAGCAATAAGACCACCTTTGCATACTTTTTATTATATTTTTCTGTTATTTGTTTTCTGTATCTAGCAATATATTTAAGCAATAAAATCTAGTCTATATCGTTTAAGTAGACGAAATCTTCAGACCAACGTTTTAAGTGTTTATCAAAATCAGCAGTACATTAATTATCTAATACAAATGGCTGGTTGACCATGCTCACATCAGAACCGGTTATCCCAAACAGTTATTAGGAAGTGGTTAATTAAGTAATAACAGTTAACCGGCTGATAGCTTACCGGCCGGCGAGGTTCTTACGGTAAGGAGTGTGATCATTTGATTTGTAACATAACTGACAAACGAAAATTTAACGGGTAGTAAGAACGTGTGAAATGTTTAGGAAATATGTTTGTGTCTGATGTTTTTTTTTGCACGATAGCGTTCGTTAGAGAAGAAATTTATTTAATAATAATTTTAATAACATTATGTACTTTTTTTTTTTATTGTAAAAGACAGCCAACTTAATACTATTACAAATGATCTTAGAGCTAAACTAAATTAGGCCAATTATGCTATTCATATTAATTTGATTAATTATGACGATGATACCAAATAAACTAAAACAATAGAAATGAAACAACTTTTACGGATCTACTCGCGTTTATTTTACACATTAGTTTTGATGAATGTTTATCCTGACGTTTACAATACTAAGCTACTACAATACAAGCTACTAACTAATTATGAGACGACCAACACCTCAGTCCCCCTTTGACCACGGACCCTGCAAAGGGTTCGAAACGTCAGGATAAACATTAATTAAAACTAATGTGTAAAATAAACGCGAGTAGATCCGTAAAAGTTGTTTCATTTCAATGTGTAGTGTTCGCGTAAACTTTAGAAAACAATATGTAAATCAATAGAAAAAAAATGTTTGGCATTCTAAAACTTAGAAAGTACTTTACAAATGAACGGGTGAGAAAACTAACTGGATAGATTGTATAAATTGAATATTTATATATATAATAAGCAATAATTAATAATTAATTAATAATTTCCACTAATCTACTTCCTAAACCTACGGTGATAACATTTATTTCGGTATCCCATAAAAAACAAAGTTTAACATTTTTTAAACCAATATTTAAGTTTTACTCTATTAGAACTTATGGAAAGTTGCAAGCATTCAGCTGCACAAAGCAAAAAGATTTAATTTAAATATGGTAATACGTTTAAACAGTATTTAACTTTGATGTTTTTATTGAATGAAATAACGAAGAAGAGTGAAGGCTTCTAAAGATAAATTAAATAAACACGTGTACATTAAAACCACTGAAATGAAACAGGCAATAGGCAGTCAAAAGACTATATATAGTCTGACGTTCTTCTTCTTCAAATATTTGATTAAGATTTATTATCTTTTAATTAATCTCATTATTTTCTCTCTTTTCAGGTAATGACGACACTTGGTCTTCTTATTCTTCTTATTATTATTATACTCTTTATTTATTTTCTTTCTTAAAACTAGATTTTTACAATATTTTAATAAAAAAACAATAAAACATTATAAAAAACTAATTCTAGAGTACCACCAGCAGCGGGGCAGGGCCCAAGCTACCGGTGATCAGGGCTGCAGAGTGAGGAACCTCCTGACAATACGTGCCGTGTCAAGGCACGTATTGTCATTATTGTCGTTTATTATTATTATTATTATTATTCTTATTGGTGATATTCAGAAGTAAACTCTCCACGTGGATGATTGGCAAGAGACTGAAGATGGAGAAAGACAGACCTAGATGGAGGCTCTTATTATCGGAGACCAAGACTCACTTTGGGTCTTATTTTGTTTATTTTTTTTTGAGAGAGTTTGCTAAATGCTTCAATTGGCATTTTTAGCTTCACCAGGGTTTTTTGGGTGATGACGAGAAACTTAAAGGTTAAGTCGTGTGAAACGAAACACCATCAGGGGTTTTCTAGAGGAAATGAACCACGTACTAGTGCGTGTTTGTCTAGATTCTCCGAGGGGTTCCAATTGGTTCGGGAGCGGAACAACTCGAGGACGCCTGTAAAGGCTAGGACCTCGGTTCGGGTTGACCGGATCGTGGGGGTGGGTATCACTTTGGGTCGGTGAGCTTACTTAGTAAGTAAGTAAGTGAGAACAAAGTGTAGCTAGTGGAACATATTGCAGTCCACCTCCCATTATCAAATTACCACCCAATCATTGTCTATCGGCGGTAATGACTCGCACTACGCTACCGCGCCTGCGCACTTTCGTTATAGCATTGTGTGTGTGACGCAAAGGCGTGGTAAGTGTGCTGTAGACCGGGCTATAACACAATGTGGGGCAGGTGATAACCGCGCTTGACTAACGAGAAATTACGTCGGTGCATCGGTGTGAAATGAAAATCCTTTATTCAATTTAGGGCTGATTTTTCAAACGTCAGTTAAAAGTCTATTCATCATTGAATAATTTTGACACAATGACACGGTGTTTGTGGTCGTTCTCCTTCGAAACGGCTCGACCGATTTTTATGATTTATTTTATGTATAATTTGGTGTGTCTAAGAGTAGGTCGTAAAGTATATTTCATACCGCTAGGTGATTAGGGTGTCCCTATCCAGATTTTCGTTGAAAAATCGTTTACTGCGCTCCATTCCCCTTTCTGTCATAGATCCCATCCCTACACACTTACATACAATACATTCGTTATTTATTATTTAAAAACCAAAATATTCGCTACAAATAATTTATATGGCAAAACGTTTGCCAGATCAGCTAGTTATTTATAATTATAGTTAAGTATTTATTCGGTTAATCCCCGGTTACAAAAAATGGAAAACTTAAATGCTGAAATAACCTACAAAGCTGTTAAGATGATGCATTTGATTAGGTAAAATTCATGCGATGACTTGATTTCAATGACGAAGGCAGCAGAAAGCCCAGTAGTGGCTATTTACTACTTATTTACTATGGAATAGCGCTTGGTTTTTATCTCACGCTGATAAGTGGCGATAGGGTCGAAGGTGTGAACGCGCTCACCCTGCATCCTATCTATAATCCTCTATCTAATATATAATTTTGGATTAGAAGACCATTTGCGGTAATAATATAATTGTTTATTTAGTTTATAATGTTTCAACGCGTAGTTATTGGTTTTAGTTTAGCTTATGTCAAAAAGTTTTTTTCTTTTCTAATTTCATGATAGTTGAAATGAAACAACTTTTACGGATCTACTCGCGTTTATTTTACACATTAGTTTTAATTAATGTTTGTACCTGCTGTACTTCCATATATGAAAGGTGTCACTGACAAGAGTGGACATATTTTAAAGCGAGCTTTAATCAACACTTACTTCAAGCCGCCGAAGAAGATCAACCAATTTTTACGACCTGTCAAGTGCAACATACCCCTTCAAGATGCAGGCGTGTACAAACTGGACTGCGACTGTGGGCTCTCTTACATCGGGCAAACAAAGAGAAGTGTAGGAACCCGTGTTAAAGAACATATAGCCGACGTCAAGCATAGGCGCGAAAATAAGTCTGCGGTATGCGAACATTCCCTTGAGGGGCCCAACCATCACATTGATAAACCACAAATACTAGCTAGAGAACAACGATTCATACATAGATAGATGATACGCGAGGCTATTGAAATTAAAAAACATCCTAATTTTAATAGAGAAGATGGTTGGAATCTACCACCAGCTTGGGATCCCATCATACAAAATATTAAATCCCAGCCCCAACACCATACTGCCAGACCAAAAGATACTGTAAGCTCTTTCTGCGTAAAACGGAACGCACCTGATTAAATTTAAATGAGGGTATACAAGCTACTACTTAATTATGAGACGACCAAAACCTCAGTCTCCCTGTGACCACGGACCCTGCAAAGGGTTCGAAATGTCAGGATAAACATTAATTAAAACTAATGTGTAAAATAAACGCGAGTAGATCCGTAAAAGTTGTTTCATTTCAATGTGTAGTGTTCGCGTAAACTTTAGAAAACAATATTTCATGATAATTGCCCTGCAGTGGGACGATATTGCCTGAAAATAATAACAATAATAATAATTTCATGATAAACAAATTCAAATTCAAATTTAAAAATCATTTATCCAGTTGAGGCTACAAGTAGCTCTTGTGAATGTCACTATGCCATCGGCAATAATCAGTAATAATATATACATCGTTAAACAGCACACGTTTTCCCTCCTTCCTATGACATGTGTTCCTTCAAATGAGGCGTGAAGCTGGCTGATGCTGCGTTGTTTTCACGCTGCACCAGTTGCCCTTGCGTCTGGACTCCATTTCCACTTAAGATCAAGTACAGGAGAGTCATTTGCCGCACTAAATGAAAAATATAAAAATAGAATTCAGGTGACCATCAAAATTCGCTCAGTTTTCCAGTCCGGTCCATTCCGAACCCCTCATAGAATCTAGTAGGGATCGGGGACACGCACTAGTGCGTGATGCCATCCCAAAACCTCTGACGGTGTTTCGTTTCACACGGCTTGAGGAAGGAACCCTTTAAGTTTCTCGCCGCCCACAAAAAAGTCTTGTGACGCTGAAATGTCACTTGAGGCAATTAGCAAACTCTCTCCAAGAAAAATCAGTTATCCGCCTGAAGTCGCGCGATATCTTAAGTTACGTACAGTCACGAGCATTACCTTGTAAACCTTGTAAACTTGTAACTCTTAATGCAATAGAATAAGAGTCAATAACTAGTCAAAAGTGTATACATGTTCAAGCTTGTGACTGTACGTTACACGGCTGTTCCAAAAACATTTAATCACCGTTGAGGGCTCTAATTTAGTATCTAGGACAGCCTTTACAAGAAGTAAAGTGACATAACGCGGGTTACGCAACAATACAAAGGTTTGTATATCAGTATCCCACGCATAGACGGTAGCTAGATATTGAAGAGCGCTTTCAATTCAATGTTGTTATTGCATGCCACATTTTACAGTTTTCACATGTTAGAGCTTTCAATAGAGCCTCTGTGTTCTAGTGGGTAAACCACCAGTCTCAGACTCGAAGGTCCCAGGGTCAATTACCAGCAAAGGTACAAAATTATACGCGGTTTTGTTAGTGGTACAGTATGATTTAAAACCGCCTGGCTGGTTACCAACGTCTTAGTCAGCTGAAGGCTAACTTTCCTGTTGAGGAATTCAAAATAATATATTCCATAGCTCACCAAGCAGCAGGCAAAATAACAATAGAATGTTTTTGTTTTGTTTATATAATTTTAACGCAAATTTTGTTGCGAAACAAATTACAAAAATACAAATGTTGAAAAAATTTCCACGAGCAGGATTTGAACCTGCACCCTTCTGACATACCGGGTCAGGTGCTTTCCCAATTGTGCTATCGTGGTTCTAACCAGCCCGCCGAAATTATTCAACACTATTTACTTTTTTACTTTGAAAGCCAAAGGCGCCCATTCAATGTCAACAACTACCGTCATTAACATCAATTGGGAGAGCACCTGACCCGGTATGTCAGAAGGGGGTTCAAATCCAAAGGAAGTTACGGAAATCATCCCCTAAGAAGGTCAAATAGGGGGTGAAAGTTTGTATGAAAGTCAGTTTTGAAGTAAAATACATGAAAATTGGTATTTGGCTTTTTGAAAAGAAATTAAGAATGACATGTCTCAGGAATTTTGTTTGTTGTCCTTCAAAGGAGTAAAAAAAGATGAAGGTTTTTTTGGGGAAATCATTATTTTTAAAGTAAGAACTATAAAATAAATTATTTTAATCGATAATTATTTAAAAAAAAAATATTGACTCGATATAGTATTTTTCGAAAAATCTCCCCCAGAGGAGTGAAATAAGGGTGGAAAGTTTGTATGCAAATCTGCCTTTCCCTAAATTTCGGTATTTGGCCTGGTTAGAAATTATGAAGTGTTTCAGGATTTTTGGAAAATTATCCCTTAAGTAGGGGATGACAATTTGTGCAGGAGGTTTCAAAACGGACCAAATTTACTTATACAGAGTGAACTTTATTACGTTGTTTTGTGTTAGACACTTTTTACTAATTCTAGCTCGCATGATTCATGCTCGCTTTTTAATGATAAAAAATGAAAATCTAAACGTTGAAATGACGTGACATGTTTAGTTGTCTAACCCTTAATACCTTTGATAAGTTTGGTATTTATTATGAGTAAACAAGTCGTGTAGCCCACGTGATCAAAGCCGCGAGCAAAAGCTAGTTATATTATAATATTACAAGACCAACGTTAAAAATTAAATTCATAATTCAAAATCATTTATTCAGTTAGGCTACAAGTAGCTCTTGTGAATGTCACTATGCCATCGGTTCGTAAGTCTACTCTGGGCGGGAGATCTTGTACTGAGAAGAACCGGCAAGAGACTCAGCAAGTGTCCAGCTCTTTTCTCCCTTACAGCGGCAAAAATATTGGAAAATGCCCTATTATAGCAGGACACTTTCAATTACAAATCAACACAAAAAATATAGAAGACAACCAAATAATGTAAAAAAAAACAGAATAAAAATCTAAGTTAACAAATTTGATAATAAATGGCATCAACGGCTACCACATTAGCCCCACGAAAATCAGTCCACGGACATAGTTAATAAGTTTACGTTTCAAATAGCTGGTTAAGCTGTACGAGAATGTTACTTTAGATTATTTCGCTCGATTTTGCATAAGTTTCTTAACAATATAAAGCCAGCTTCCAGCTCTATATAAGTTTCGAAACAGTTTTATAGAATAAAGTCATAAGGACTTCTTAGCGGGAAAGTGAAGAGTCATGTCTGCGGTTTTGTTTTAATTCTAAAATTTGTGATATGTCAAATATGAATGTGAAATAATGGTGGATTATTAACCGTTAAGTGTTCGTGAGTGTGCATGAGCGTTGGCAAATGAAACAAAACAGTGCAACGTCACTTTTTAAATTCTCTCAAGAAGTTCGCGTGAGGACTTAGTAAAGCCCCACATCTTTACTGGGATACTCGAGGGGTTGGCGGGGTATGTAATTTCTCACTTCTCATTTCCATTATCATTCATCATCATTATACTGGAAGGAAATATTATATATTTATAACTTGTAAGAAAAATAACTTTGACACTGGCTAAATGTGCTAATCGCACAAAGCCATCAACTAAAAAAAAAGTCTGCATAAGTTTTGTACCACAAAAGCCAGCTTTCAGCTTTATATAAGTTTTCAATACAGTTTTATGCAGCCTGTGCGCTGAGAAGTCTACAGGTTACAACTCTCAGTTCCTCGTTCGTAGTACCCATTGTTCTTATTAAGGTTTTTTAGCAGTTCGTTGATGAGAACGAAGGCAGCTCTGATTGCAGCCGGTACGATGAAATAGCGCGTTACGCAACCAATGGCTTAACAATTGATTACCTTATTGCTTTACTGTTCAATTAATTAGTTCGATGGTGGAAATAGTTCTGTTTCGTTGTTCTATGGTGCAACAAAGGTGTTTGCCGATTTAGATGTAATTAATAACCCTTTATGCTGTCGTCATTATAATTAGCCCGCGTTATTTCTTTGTTAGAAATAGCTCATTCAGATGCATGCCAATGAACCTTTTTTTCTTGAATTGACGGTAAATGACAAATGTAAATATTTATAAGAATGTTATAGACGAAATAACAATGGTTGCGATTAAGGTAAAGCCACCAATAAGTACGTATGCCTATACGTAATTCTATTTTTCCTTTTGGCAAACACACATTCATGGGATTAATGAATACTAAGTATCATATTGACTCCATGCACACGTTATGTCACAGGTAAGTAGTTGCTAAAAGATTTAATTTTATTCAATTAGCAGCACTGCGGTACTCTTTGGTAGTGCGCGTTCTTATGTAACTTTACCCTACTTAGAAAGTTTATGGCCAATATGGTGGCTAACAATGATGTTACGGCGACATATCTTAAAACCGGCCATACCGCCAACCAAACTGAGTGCATTCATGTACCCCACACTGGGAATCGAACGCGAGACCATGGCTCCTGAGACCGGTGGTAACCAGTAAACCGAAAGGCTTTGGATCAAAACAATTATTAGTTCTTATAAAGACCCAGCCAGGTAGATCTATCAAACAAAAACAAATGACACTGAGGTATTACACGGCCAGCAATCCGTGCAGCATTCCATTGGGTTCGCGGGGCTCACGGCTGAATCGCTCGCATCCTTTTACTTCCCTGTCTGGCACTCTGGCCTCACCATCCGTCACGTTCCTGGCTGCGTTCTGCGACTATCCATCACTCCGGGAACGGGATTTTAAATCTGTTTTCCCATAGAGCTAGCGGAGAGTAGAAAAGAAAATCAACTATTTAACGTATTTCAAAGCATTTGTCACGAAGATGTGATTTAGTTATAAAATGTTTTTAATTTGTTTATATAATTTTAACGCAAATTTTGTTGCGAAACAAATTACAAAAACACAATGTTGAAAAAATTTCCACGAACAGGATTTGAACCTGCACCCTTCTGACATACCGGGTCAGGTGCTCTTTCAATTGAGCTATCGTGGTTCTAACCAGCCCGCCGAAATTATTCAACACTATTTGGCGCCTTTGGCTTTCAAAGTAAAAAAGTAATCCTGTTTCAGGATCTGTGTCAGGTTCAAATCCTGCTCGTGGAAATTTTTTCAACATTGTGTTTTTATGATTTAGTTATGTGAGTGTTACGGTGTCTTCAAAATGAAGTAATAAAATTCAACTTCAATTACAATAGCCAAATACAAAAATACAAAATACAAAATACAAATAATTTTATTTGCTCTAAACAGGGTTACAATAAATGTGTTAGGTACATTATTATGTATATTGTGAAGACAAAATGGAGCTTAACCTATTTAGCCATTTTACATAGCATGCAAATATACAAATAATGATATAATACATTTATTTAAATCAGAATAAAAAAACTGATCAAATGTCATAAAATAAAATCGAGAAAGTCAGGTTTGACAAAATACATTTTTTTAATAATAATAATTTAAATGTTTTTAATATAACATTTCTACATTTCTCATTGTGATCGACTCATCTGGTTAATAACGCCGAAGAAGGTGGAAGTGCACGTCACCCGCAATCCTGAACTACAGAGGAACTGTCTCTAACTATACAACAATATGGATGAAATGTTAGTAGCTAGCCAAATTTTCAAACGGAACTGAATATAATATTGTGTACCTACCTACCCCAGTTTGGAATTGATCCCGGAACATCTGGGTCTTACACCAACGCACACTCACATATACACTCACATACACAAAAACACTCATCTACACACTCACACACTCACACAACTCACATGATTTATGGCTATCTCAATCTTACGGTACATGGTTCGGGTGGGGGATCCTGGAGTCCTGAAATACAGGAATATCCTAGCTTAGGCTCCAGTCTTCCCAAATATTACGTATTTTACTTACTTTTCAGCATATCTCATTTTTAACTTTGTTTTTCTTGAATAGGAGCTCTTAGTTTAAGTTTATACAATAGGTGAGACATGTAGTGTTTTGGTGGAAAATATATATTTTTTTTATTTTTTTTTTACACCGTTAGCCAAACCACTAGACCACCAAAGCGATTAAATAAATATATTGTCATCAACATAACTATCACCACCAACATCAGCTCATTTTATGTTGCCATTGCTGGGGTACGAGCTTTCCCTATGGATGGATAGGGAGAACGGGCCATTAATCACCACGCGGGCTCAGTGCGGATTGGTGGTTGTTAACGACTGCTGATGCAGCCGGGACCTACGGCTTTACGTGCCTTTCGGAACACGGAGGAGCGTGAGATGATAAGTTTCGGTCACCCATCCAATGACCAGCCTTTACGAAAGTTGCTTAACCTTAGCAGTCGCGCACTGGGCGCGTTAACCACTGCGCCTTCGAGCTTTAAAAAACAAAAATTATCATATCATCATAAATTGAACCAGGCTGTGAAACGCTTATAAACAGTGTCGTGTGCATAAGCCCTTAACCTGTCGCTATCTCTGATGTATACGATGCCCGTACATCGTTTTCCCAGATGTAATATCTCATAGTTGCAGAATATTACCCCTATTCTATGGAGATAATAAAAATTAGGGAGATCGTTACGATCGGTCGTGAATTCGTGATTGGAGTCAGGAAGCGATGCGCCGCTCTACGATACAAAATTGTTGATGCAGAAGATTCGCTTTGATGTAGTCCTTTTAGCACGGGTGGTAACTGCTCAGAAACAAAAATGGCTGCGATATACCGCACACCGCTTCTGTAGTCTAGTGGTGAAGACCACCGGTCTTCGATCCAGAGGTCCCGGGTTCGATTCCCCGCGGGAAGTACATGTTTGAGTACTCGATTTGGTTGTTGGTAGGCCTTATTTGTTCGCCTGGCTAGCTACCATCATCTTACCTAAATATGTCTCCATAAGCAAAAGATAAGATAGCCAGTGCCTTACTAGTTGAGGATTCCAGGGGAAGTCCGCTTCCACCTTCAGGGAGACGAATGGAAAAGAAGAGTCTCCAAGCCCTCTCTTTTGGAAGGGGTACACCGGTAGTATTACAAAAAAATCCCTGAGAAAAAAAGGGTACCCACATCAAAGTTAAGAAGTACAGTGCAATGAGAAAAACACTGTACGCTGTGGTCACTGAACCCGATATGGAAGCGCCCTTCTGCAGCCTTCCATTTCGTAGTATTGCGGTAACCCGATACTTTGCGTACGCGCACGAGCCAAAAGTAGGGTATCCATGAACGTTTACGTAAACGGACTTTTATTTTCTTTTACAAAATACCAAGAAAAAAATTTATCATCTCGAGCTCCTCCGTGCTTCGAAAGGCACGTGAAGCCGTTGGTCCCGGCTGCATTAGCAGTCGTTAACAACCGCCAATGGGCCCACGCGGTGGTTCATGATAGGAATGGATCTTACCACAGTAGTGGAGACGTAAGAGCTAGTGATGATGACATAAAAAGAGATGTTCTGACTGACTAAAGAACTAGCAACATCGCAGAGCTTAAAAAATGGCTCGACCTATAAAAATGAAAGTTTGCAGGCAAGTCTCTTTGACATGGGCAAGAGATATAACGGTATGTTTCGCAATTTTCTTGGGATTACGGGATATAAGTGTTCATGCGGAAGAAGTCGGTTACAATCACTAATATGAAACAAGCTCAAATAGATCCAAAGTGATGGTGAAGAAAAGGGTTTTTTTACGAGTACTTATAATTGCCATTTTCACCGTTATTATACTATGGACTTTTGCTTCGTATTAAACGCACTGTTTTCTTATTCTAACTTATTATTAACACACATTTTATAGTATCTTACACACTATTATTTATTTACAAGATCTCCCGCCCAGAGTAGACTTACGTACCGATGGCATAGTGACATTCATAAGAGCTACTTGTAGCCTAAACTGAATAAATGATTTTTGAATTTGAATTTGAATTTATTTATTTTATTAGGTAACTTTATAATTTGTGTGATGTATTGGGTTACTGCAGAGAGTAGATACAAAAATGTAAAGACATTTTTCGTTTTCTAAAAATGCGTTGCGTTGAAGAGAAGGGTTGTCCGTTATAAACAAACATTCGTTGTCACCCTACGCCCCTAACCGTTGCCACGCGCTATTCGCGTTTACGCCTATTAAGTATCAAATGTCACGAGACGAGAGCCGCCATTTTGCACGCCAGCCCTTTGTTGGACTTAACAATTAACCCACCATCCGTGGAGGGTGTTTATACCACTTTTGCACGGATGCTGACCCCCTGTTGCATTATGCGAAATTATATATAGATATGATATGCCACGGTTATAATTCGAAATATTCTATACTAATATGATAAAGCTAATTATCTTGTTTGAACGCGCTAATCTCTAGAAGTACCAGTCGGATTTGAGAAATTCTTTTTGCATATGATAGCCCAATATTTGTGGAAGGCTGTAAGGCATAAGAGCCGAGTAAAAGAAAAAATCTCGGGCGACGTGATGCGACGCGGTGCAGGTCGTGGAACAGCTAGTTTCAAACATATACTTTAGAACTTTTGCGTTTTAAACAAAGTTTTATAATTTAACGGGGATTAACGGACACGCCCAGTACAACTCAGTCTAAACGTCGAGTACAAGGTATGCCTATGGTAAAGAATACCGTTAAGTATTTAGTCTGCCTTTTATAAAGCCTTCTAAAAAAACTATTCCTTTAATATAAAATAATAAAAAAAAACAAGTATTATGGCTTTTTTCTACTTATATCTACGAATGTATCGTTAGGGGTATTTATGTCTCCTTTAATTATTATAAGTACTAACATTTTTGTCAATATATTTTGAAAATAATAAACAAAGTATGATTATAAAAATTCTAAATGACTCATAAAGCCAGAGTCACAATAGAATACAGACCTACCTTTACCTACCTACCTTTTTGTGTGTAAATTACACAAAATATAACAGGTTACAAGACAAGCTCTTATGGCGTGTAGTGACATACCTGTCAAAGTGACATGCTAAATGAGACAACCTTCTTAACATACAAATTAATGCACATGTAGGTTGTATAACAGACCGGAGTACAATAAAAAATATAATCGAGCAGTCATGCATGCTGGCCATTCTTCAAACGCAACCTTAAAGATCGGAATCAAGTAGGTTCTAGTAAAAACCAAGGATTTTCATACAATTATGAATGTTGCCTATGTGTGGGAAACCGTGTGTGCTTTTTATAATTGTTTATTGTTTCACTTTTGTTTGAACAATTGTGGTGTTGCGAAAACTAGGGAACTGTGTGACCCTACGGTAGATGGCTTGATTTGCGAGTCAAAGGGTAAGCTAATTGCTTTACAGAGATGGGTAGTCGTGGATCATGGCTGCAACGTTCCCATGGAGATTTCCTAATTTATTGTTTTAACAGTTGTGAACGTTTCAGAGTTTTCTGTGTTACCTCACAGAAACAATAATGTTTATTAACCTTAATTTGACGAACCTTTAAACCTACAAAGGTTATGTTAAGAAAATGTCTGTATACTACTCGTGTTATAAATACTTTTTGGCAGGAAAAGAGACAGGTTTGTTATTTTTATTTTTAAAATGTGCGTTTTAGTAACTTGGTATTTGGTATTAGGTTTTTTACATGATGTAGCTGCAGCTGTGGTAGATATTAAGATCCCTCGTGATCACGGGTTTTTATACGGACGAAGTCGGGGTGGAGCTAGTTATAATTAAAAGCATTACATAGTAACTATTAATTTTTTAACACAACCTTTTTTTTTTTGCTACTCTTAATTATTGAGATATTGTTAGATTATTTACATAAATTTTTTCCGAAAATATTGTTGCAAACAAATTACAATTTGAAAAAGACAAAGTGTTGAATAGAATCCCGCTCGTGGAATTTTTTCAACACTTTGTCTTTTTTCAAAGAGTTATTGTATAATATAAAAATTCAAATATAATCAAAAACAGTTAGTATGTATAGAAACAAAAAAAAAACAAAGTAAAGAACAAAATTTAAAACTACTAAAACTTAAAACTGTAAACCAATTAATCTAATACGCCCCTCGAACCGTACTCGGCCCAACTCGTGTTTTTACTTATGTATCTAAAAAAATATATAATACAACGACATCCTACTAATATTATAAACGCGAAAGTTTGTAAGTATGGATGGATGTTTGTTACTCTTTCACGTAAAAACTACTGAATGGATTTTAATGAAACTCCTCATATACAGACCATGACCCAGCATATAGGATTATTTTTTTTACTTTTTCTTTTTTACTGTAGTCTTCGCGAACGAAGTCGCGGGCAACAACTAGTATTTAATAAATTAGAAATGGAATTATTTACCCCATTTTAGTTATCAAATTGCAACTTGTCAGGTAAACGTGGGCGAAGGTATAACCAATTAAGCAATTAGTTTGAACGAATGAATAGTCGTTAACAATTAATATGAAGAACAAGATTCGGAGGCCATTGGTGGCCCTTAATGGCGTAACCTTATAAGGCTAGCCGAGTATGGGTATTCTCGACAGTCGACCTCAACTAAGGTGGTGGGGCAATTGATAGGTGGTTAGCGGGAAGCGGAGGAGCTCGACAAGGCGGTGGTTAACACGCCCGGTCTACGATTGCTAAGGTTAAGTAACTTTCGCAAAGGCTGGTCATCGGATAGGTGATCAAAATTATATCATCTAGAGCTCCTCTGTGCTTCGGAAGGCACGTGTGGCGGCGTCACCTACCGCATACGCCGCACATTAATCGACACGAAGCAAACCTTCTCAACCGTGTCAACAGATGGCGCCACAAACGCATACCAACGATGTCGCCATACTACGACGATAAATAGTATGGGAAGCCTGCATCGCGATAGCGAAGTTTCACCATCTCCTTCGCTATATATAGCACCTCCAACTAACATCCATTGGACCTCGGTCCCCGAGCTATACCACCCAGCTCGGAGGAAGATCTTCCCTTTATCTTACCTCATTGTGGCGCACCATCCTACTACCACAGGCATCCTACACACCTAAAGGCGTTGGTACCGGCTGCTTCAGCAGTCCTTAAAAACCACCAAACCGCACTGGGCCCGCTTGGTGGTTTATGGCCCGTTCACTCTATCCATTCTTAGAGAAGGCTCGTGCCCCAGCAGTGGGGACATAAAAGAAGCTGATGATGATGACGTTGATGGTGAAGCGGAAAGTAGCTTAACCAATTACCTCCTCGGAGAATCTTGTAGGGAACAGGGACACGCTTGTGTGATGTTATCCCTTCTAGAAACTCTTTGAGAATGTTTGGATCAAACGGCTTTAGGAACCCTTTAAGTTTCTCTTCGTCTAAAAAACGTTCGGTTATTCTGTAAAGGTTTGGTTGGTGTTACGACTTGTTATAAGCCCACCAGACTAGCCATTGCCGTCTTATCTTGGTACCATTGTGTGTTCAGACAGTTAAAGGGTAGGACTTACCGTGTTCCTCCGTAGTTGAGGATTCCGGGTGAATTGCGCTTCCATTCAACGCCCTTGCCGAGTGTCTTGCCGGTTCTACTCAGTACAAGGTCTCCCGCCCTGTGTAGACTTACGAACCGATGGTATAGTGACATTCAGAAGAGCTACTTGTAGCCTAAACTGAATAAATGATTTTGAATAGAATAGAATTGAACACCTCCGCCTTATTAACATCGCTTACGGGTTCCGTACCATCACAATAATCAGGACCACGTTGATAGAGTGGAAAATTTGTATGGCATTTTGTATGGCATAAGCAGCGCCTCCTGTTGCAAAACGAAGAAAGTAAAGAAGTCCATAAAAAATCTCGTTGTCGTTAATGTGATTGGAAGGCGAATGACACTCGCACTATGTATCTTGTGAAATGAAAGCTAAGCGATTTCCTGTTTTATGTAAAAGCAAAATATTTGGCGACCTCTGTAGCCGAGTGGCTTGCACGCCGGACTTTGGGCGGCGCTAACTCTGAGGTCCCGGGTTCGGTTCCCGGTCGGGTCAATGTCGAAAACTAACTTTTCGATATTGCGTCGGGTCTGGGTGGTTGTGGTACCGTCGTTGTTTCTGATTTCCATGAAACGAGTGCTTTAGCTACTTACCTTGGGATCAGAACAATGTATGTGATGTTGTCTAAATATTTATACCTATTTATTTATTTATTTACGTATGTATTTAGGTTCTATATATATATCTTTAATATGCCTTTATGGTTTTCATTTAATAAGATGTAATACAAAAAAATGTACTGAACGCTTCTTTCTATATATCCGTGTTCAAAATAAATAAACAGCAACACAATATTTACACGGAATAAGTACTTGTTTTATAATGCTTCTGTCTCGAACTGTCAGTCAAGCCACAATTTGAGGCTTGTTGACCTCACCGAGCCATATGCGTAGCGAGAATACACCTGTACAATTCTCATGGTGAATTTCGCAAAGAGGCAGGCGTATTTTATGTTTATGCAAAGTTATTATATTTGAAAAAAATTACAAAAACACAATGTTGAAAAAATTTCCACGAGCAGGATTTGAACCTGCACCCTTCTGACATACCGGGTCAGGTGCTCTTCCAATTGAGCTATCGTGGTTCTAACCAGCCCGCCGAAATTATTCAACACTATTTACTTTTTAATTTCAATTGGAAGAGCACCTGACCCGGTATGTCAGAAGGGTGCAGGTTCAAATCCTGCTCGTGGAAATTTTTTCAACATTGTGTTTTTGTAATTTGTTTCGCAACAAAATTTGCGTTAAAATTATATAAACAAAATAAAAACATTTTATTATATTTGGTCATGGTTTTTTATTTTTTTTTATTTGGAAAACCAACGTCTTTATAAAATGTTATCACTGTCACACATATCCCATCGCGCACAAAGAAATTTGGTGACTCATATCTTTGTCGCACCTCCAAAAGATGGAATAGTCTACCAGCACACGTTTTCCCTCTTTCCTATGATATGGGGTCCTTCAAACGAGGCGTGAAGAAGCACCTTGTGGGCCGGCAGAGTGAAGTTGACTGATGCTGCGTTGTTTTCACGCTGCACCAGTTGTCTTCGCGTCTGGACACCATTTCCACTTAACATCAGGTGGTGTGGAGTCATTTACCGTGCTAGGTATAAAAAAAAACAGTAATAGCCAATAAGAGGTCTTCGCTTTAAGAAAACAATTTCGAAACTATACTGTTTAGTAAGCATTAACATACCTAGTCTAGTACTTACAACAATATAACCACACAACAACCAATGTTGTGATATGCTACAGCCACTATATTAAACAGCTTGCCTTACAAAGAAAGGCTTACTTACTAGACGCCTCGCTGAGGGTATGCCAGAATGGAATATATCGAAATCGTAATCATCACTTTATTGGTTTACCCTTCTACTTGCTCGCAACATTTAATGAATTTACAAGGTAATATTTTTAGACAAAGAACTAGGTCTATAGGATGGGGAACCAAAAATGTATCATCTCGAGCTCCTCAGTACAGGAAGCAGGTGTTTAACACTTTATAACTTTCACTGAAAAAATAAAGTTTTTTATCGCAATTCCCTGTACTAATGAACAGAGTAACTTCAAAGGTTTTCCGTCTTATACTCTAATTTGAAATTAAGTTTTAATGAGGGCAATGAAACACAGAACATCCATTCCAAGCTTATACCTACTCTGTTTAACAGTTAGGCCCAATGACTTTAAACAACAATATTAATAATAATTTAAATTACAAGATACAATTTTACTAGAAATAATCAACCAGTCAACCAACTTATCTAACCCAGTGGGTTCGATTCCCAATCGAGCTTCTTGGGACTAGTTGAGTTTCTCTAGGTTCTAGTAAAATTTTATATTGTGACTACTGACATAGCATTGTTAGGCAAAAATAAAATAATAAAAATACTTTAAGTTAGTTCAATAGCCTTACCTTTTCGGTCTAAGTTTTCCTGTGAAGGTGGTCGTGTTTTTTGTCTCGCTCTGACGCTCCCACGTCGCTGGTACGGGGTCGCTTTTTTGGGGTCCGCGTTTGATCCAAGGCCACTGATGAACTGATTTTTTGTAGCTTAGCAGGCAGAATTATTTATGTAGTAGATTGAAATAGATGTAGAGATGTATTGATTGTTCGACTGAGTTCTTATAGAAGGTCTTATATATTAAACAGTCATCGTCATCAGAACATTACCAAACTGAGAGAATGCTAGAAGCACAGAATTCTCTAACCTAGACCAATGGATTGGAGGGTGGAATCTCAACATTTTTATCCATTTTTATAGAGCGTGCATGACCTTTAATCTAAAATCTAAGCTATCTACATATCTATTGTAATATTATTTTTATTTTTATTTCTAATGAGATAAAACAAAACTAGTATTTAAGCTGAAACTAAACATAGAACCTAGTATTTATAGATTGTATATTTTGTCTTTGTTACAAATTACAATTAAAAGTGACTTAATGTATTTTCTTACATTCACACTTTATGAAATATGTTCGTCCGATTAATATTCGATATAATATTCTTTTTGTCTTAAAATAATTGTAAATCTTTCACAAATAAATCTTAATTCAAGAATTTAATTTAATATTTTAAACGATATTGGTCAAAACGTAAAAGATAAATGAAACAACCAACTAGACACTGCAGCCAGAAAAGATAAAGGAAATAACACACTTAAGACTTAAAACACTCACATTAATTATTAGCTCAATCAGATATACTATTTTAATCAATGCCAATGAAAAATAATCAAAGTCATCGACCGCTTAATTTAAATTACATTTAAGTACATACACGTATTAAAGGGAGTCGTGTTCTTATACATCACTAAAAAAGCCGATGTCCGAAGATTTGATCTAATTATTATTGAACTTATTTACCGAGGTATTGGACGAAAAACCAGATCGTCCATCGACTCGTTGTGTCAGATGAAAAAAAACTGTAGCAACGAAACGTCTACATTAATACTGCCACAGGGTTGCATTCCGCTACAGTGGTGGGTAAAAGGAGTCGGTCAGTGTTTCGTCTCACGACTCCTACGACTCTTTCGTCGTAATGGGGCGAAACACTGAACATTCAAAATGTTACTATTCATTCTGCGTTTCGTCCCATTGAATTTATTTTCTTTACTTTTTTGGTAAATAAGTTTCATTAAAAAGTGTTGGCAGTGTACCGAATGAAAAACATTGCGTCAGGTATTTCAAGAAAGCATCCGGGTAATCGGTCACTCAATATCGAATCATTAGAAGAACATGTCGGTGGATTGCGAAAGGTCTTGATAGAAACTTGGTTAAGTTGAAATTGGTTTACATGTATTCGACTCCGATTTGAGGCAGAAGCTTTTTTAAGTGATATATCCACATGGTAATGTGGATATACAAACGTCCCACTACTGGGCTTAGGCCTTCCCACGGAATTCTATAACACCCTCTGGCCTATTTCATATCGTTTCCTTTCAAACAATAATGCTGAATCCAATCTGCTGACATATTCTGTTACTCTGAAACCAAATTCCTGGCCACAATTGATGGATTCATAGTTCGAAAGTATTTATGCAACACATACCACTATAGTAGGTACTTTATGTACTATCATGTACTAACTAACAAATGTAATTTGCGTGTTTGGTTTATAACTATGAATGTAAGGGAATCATAAAATAAATACATATAGTTACATTTTTCTAGACGTGAAACGCATCTCTGTGGCTGTTCGTGACTGGTCAGCGTAGGCGGACAAAAACCTCTATAGTTGCAAAAAAAAAATGTAATAAGCACTCCAAACCACTTCAATGTCAATAAACATAATGGTTCTGTTGATATACTCGTGAATTATTCTGCTATATAAATGTGGAGCGTGGAAATAGCTACCAACTGAGGAGCGGGGACCTTCATCATCATCATCAGCTTATACTAGTTCACCGCTGGTCATAGGCATCTCCAAGTGCACGCCACCGAGCAAGATCCACGGCTATTCTCATCCAGCTCTTGCCAGCCACCTTGCGGAGACTTTGAGACACCTACATTATGCAATGGGAAACAGAAAAAAAAGAAGGGTAGGCACATTAGAAGAGGAAGTGTTTATAGGCGTAACGCGGGAAGAGATAGAATCATCGATAGGTCAAGAAAATTCAAAATTCAAAATTATTTATCCAGTTTCGACTACAAATAGCTTTTATGAACGTCACTATGCCATCGGTTCGTAAGACTACAGGGCGGGAGACCTTGTACTGTGAAGAACCGGCAAGAAACTCGGCAACGGCGTTTCTTTTCTCCCTTACAGCACAAAACAATGAGACTGCAAAAGGTTGTTAACAAAGAAAAAAAAATTGATTCGTACAAAGGACGGCCTTATCACTAAAAGCGATATCTTCCAGGTAACCTAGGGATGAAGAGGATTGATAATAAATAAGATGGAGGCGTTGAAAAAAAAAGTGTACAGTAATAATGTATTACGTAAACATAAATGCACATATATACCTACATACATACAATACAACCATATAAATATGTTGAACGTATACAATATGCAACAAAAACCCTGTCCGATCCGTAAACGTGTTATTAGGTATCGAGATTCAGTACTATTTACGTAAATATTTTAAAATAATAAGTGAAAAAAATTTACCCCGTTAAGAAATTTGTTAAATGACAAAACAAAATGATAATTATCGATAATGGGATAGTTTCGCAATTTCGGAACGCTCCATCTCGACAATTGCGTGGAAATTGAGTGAACAAAATATTATCGAGATGGGGCGTTCCGAAATTGTGAAACTTATCCCAATATCGATTTATGTAAGATTTAAGGAAATATTTTGATGATTAAACTTACATATGTTGATTAAGATTTAATTTGTATCATATTGTATGCTGTACGACAGTTAAATATGTGAGACTCACGAACCAATTATAACACTGACCGCAATGTACAGTATTTTTAAAAATTCAACTCCTGTCAACTTATACTCTAATATAACTTGTAACCATTATTACAATAAAGCGTCAGGGTCATATATTTACTTACATATACTATACCTACACTTGGAATAGTAGACACTACTGAACGTACCGCTGTACCAACACATGCAACATCTACATAATATGGAGCAGAGAACCGGTAATTCTTCAGAATATTAATTGCCAGATGATTAGGTAATGCTAGTGTAATTCTAATTTTAAGCTTAATCATTCAGAAACTAGGCTATAATCTTTCTGTGCCATCGGGCTCCAGACGCAAAGACGACACACAACTCTATTGGAAAGACGCTACCGTCGATATTAGCTTGCATTTTTCTCGTTATAAATACTATAATCACAGATGTAATATTACAATGGCCTTTGTGTGATGGTAATAAGGATAATTTTGTAATGATTGCTTTAGACACTTGTCTGATCGCAACGAAATTTTGTTATTGTTCAATCTTTTGATGGATTAAGAAGATATTGATGATAAGTACTGTTAGTCGTGTTTGTGGGTAAATCCTAGATAGGAACCGTATAAGCAACCGCAAATTGTGTTGTTTGTAACACATGAAAAAGCGAGTGCCGAATATGGGTTCCGAATCTAAGTCTTTTCGCAATCCGTGCGACAGCTTTGTGTTTCGAATTTCGAATTTTCGAATTCGAATTTTGAATTATATTTTTGCTATTTTTTTTTTGCATACCACAGGGAGAACAGTGGAGTGCGGTGGTTGTTTTTTACATAATAAACTTAGATACAATTTTCGCTTTTAGTTTTTCTTATTTTCTTATTGAAATTATTATGTAGGTAAATATTGTGTTTCTGCTACCCCTGCTAGGAACTGAACCCAGGGTCTGAGACCGGTAGTCTCACCACTAGATCTCAGGCGGTAAGCCTCGTTAAGTCTCGACAATGCCTTTAGTACGACAGCCAGAACAAAATACATAACGGGCCTTCAAATTACGGAAGATGAAATTACTTTTGAGCACAAAACACTGAGCTTGAATGCATAATAAGCCTTTTATCCAAAGGTTGAGCAAGGGTAGAGAACCAAACAATCGCTTTATAAAATATGATATTTACATAATAATAGTGACATCAGTGTGTACAACTACAGACTATACAGTATGTTTGGTAGTTGAGGTCTTATTAATAAACATAGAATAAGCTGGGAATAGTTATTGTGTGTTTTGTTCCCTTCATGTACTTCACTTAATTTACTATTAGAGATAAAAAAACACGGAACAACTATTCGAACCTTATTCTTTATTTATATGGCATGGTAGGCAAGCATTTATATTCCCCCATGCAACAAGTAAAAAGCAAAACGTGAAAATAGATTATTCATTGTTAATTATTTATTGAAATTAATATTCGTTGAAATTAAAAATGAGTAAACATCCTGTAGATAAAATGTCGAAAAAGAAGTACCTACAGATTAAAAGTCCAATAACAATAGTGTAGTTTTTCTATCGATGCTGCTGGTACGTGTTAAAAGAGGTTTTTTTTACACGATTCGAACACGTGGTGTGTGTGCTTTGTGTTTAGCCGATAAATTGATTTCCTGGTCTATATGAGTTGGCTTTGATATGTATTTTTTTAAATTGGAGTTGTGGTAGACGGCTTGCTTTTACGGGGAGTACGCGTAAGCTGAGATGGGTATTTAACCCATGTCTTCTACCACAGAATAACTAATACCTTCTACACCCATGGCTACTTCCCGTTTGGTAAACTTCCCAATTGGTAAACTGAATTAAATGCATGAAAATAAGAAATGGCATGACATATCATGCTATTTCTTATTTTCATGCATTATGCCAAACATATTTGGCATAGTTTTAGGGTCACATTATAATGTTTTAGTCAAACAGGCCTTATGTATATAACTAATAACTAATAACTAATAAATATGAGACAACATCACATACATTGTTCTAATCCCAAGGTAAGTAGCTAAAGCACTCGTTTCATGGAAATCAGAAACAACGACGGTACCACAACCACCCAGACCCGACACAATATCGAAAAGTTCGTTTTCGACATTGACCCGACCGGGAATCGAACCCGGGACCTCAGAGTTAGCGCCGCCCAAAGTCCGGCGTGCAAGCCACTCGGCTACGGAGGTCGTCAAACCGTATATAAACCATTTATTGCAATATAACATTTTAAACGTAAAGTTCTGCAACTGTATTTCAGTGATAAGTTGAGCTACATAAAGTTAAAGATAGTTTAAGGATTCTAGCTTTCGGTTTATTCGGTTACGCTGTAAACAGTCCTGCATATGAACGGTAGATATTAAAAAAAAGGGAATAATGCCTGTATAACCCAAAAAAGAAGAGGACGGGCCCATGGTGAGCAGTGGACGTGTGTAGGCTGATGATGATGATTAATAATAGATTATAGTTAATAGATTGTATTGACTGTGCCACGGTAGTCTAATTGGCTATCGAGACTTTTGATGGCCTGTGACGTAATTAACTTTTGAAAGCCTGACTGAGATTATCAAAGTTGCAGGTTCAAATCCCGCTTGTAAAAAAATTAAATAACAACACCTTTTCTGAACAACTTGGATAAGAGGTAGCTAACCAGGCGGACTTAATCCAATCCCTATCACTAACCAGAACGAGTACAATATGTATCCCCGCTGGGAACCTGAGAACTCTTGGTCTGAGAACAGTGGTTTAACCACTAGGCCCAAGGAGTTTTTATAAGTTACGAAGGCGTCTTACATTCGCTCCCGAGCTCCAGTTATTACTTGTTTCTTTTTTTTACTAGTTCGTTGAATAACACGCTAAAAACGTCAATCAATCAGGCAAGACTGGGCAAGACCAAGCATTGTAATCTTTGAAAGATATTGTTACAAACAATTTACATAAAAATGATAGTCATTCAAATAGTCCTACTAAAAACGTATGACGCATGTTTATGACAGATATTAATTTTGATTCTCTTTTTTTAAACGGTTTTAATTAGCTTGCCCTGTTTATTTATTTATTTGTTTACTTGTTTATTTGTTTGGGTCAAATCTAGTAATTGAAATTTGACCCCCTTCCTGTTGACGGATTGAGCCGAAATTTTGCATGCATGTGTAAATCGGACGACAATGCAAAATTATTGTGACATGGAGCTGATCTGATAATGGAACCAGAAGGTGACCATAGGAACTCGGTAGTTAAACTAGATGGTGCTAGATGGTAACCAGGGTCTGACGATGGAGCTGGAAGATGGCCATAGGAACTCAGTAATTATATAACACAAGCCCATCGAGTTTGGGCTCGTATGATTCGTCTTGACGAGTACTTTGGTGCTAGATGGTAACCAGGGTCTGACGATGGAGCTGGAAGATGGCCATAGGAACTCGGTAAAATAAGTTCGTTCGTTCGTTCGTTCCGTTTGTTATGAATGTGGATTCTGTCTTTGATTAGATGGATTAGATGGATGACCCAATGCCAAGGTGAGCACGTGCCGAGGGCTGAATGGTATGAGGGTCTATAAACATGTCACACATCACTACTTCCTAAATATGGGTATTAAATGAAAGGGCTCGATCAGTAGAATAGTTTTTTATGAAAATAAAATTAAAAATTAAAAACTAAAAACCCAAAAAAAAATGAGTAAAAAAAATGTTTAAGTTCAACGGTTTTTTAAATTCTTCTACGGGTAAACATCTGATGTTAAACGATGACTCGGGCGATGGTGTAAGCGCACTTCACCCCATTTCATCCATCACCAACTGATCTTATATGTCTCACTGCTGGGGCACAAGCCTCCCCCATGTATGGATGGATAGGGAGAACGGGCCATAAACCACCACGCGGGCCCACTGCGGACGGTGGTTGTTAGCGACTTCTAATGTAGCCGGGACCAACGGTTTTACGTGCCTAGCGTGCTTTCCGAAGCACGGAGGAGATCGAGATGATACATTTTTGGTCACCCATCCGATGAGCGTTCTTTGCGAGAGTTGCTCAACCTTACCAATCGCAGTTATCTAAACCCAATTATTTAATGATAGATAATTTTCACCCCAGCCCTTTGAGTATTATCAGATAAGGAACTTGACTAAGTTCCCACGTGGTTTTATGTTACAACTTACAACATGCTAACGTCAATATATCAGACTTATAAGTCTGGTATAAGTCGCCTTTACGGTCGTATAACGATCCAGCAATGATCTCGGAGCGAATCGCTATGTTTAATTGCCAGTTGTATTTTAATCAGAAAACTAATTGGCTTGAAGCGGTGCGGTGGTGGCCACAACTTTATTTTTATTTTTAGTTTTAAGTTTAAGTAGTTAAGTTACGTTATTTAAATAGTGTTAAATAAGATGTTTTTAAAATGCTTTTGTTTTTGTTTATATAATTTTAACTCAAATTTTTGTTGCGCAACAAATTACAAAAAACACAAATGTTGAAAAAATTTCCACGAGCAGGTGTTGAACCTGCACCCTTCTGGCGTACCGGGTCAGGTGCTCTCCCAATTGAGCCATCGTGGTTCTAACCAGCCCGCCGAAATTATTCAACACTATTTACTTTTTTACTTTGAAAGCTGTTTTTCCTTTTTGAAAGGGTAAGTTCCCACGGTGTGCTAATAGTTGACAGAGGTAGGGCAAACGTGATTTATTTTTAATTAGTTTAATTAGTAGGTATGTTACGTTGAGACGCCTGCGCATAAACCTATCCAAAACTGTCAAATTTCTTCAATAAATGTTCAACCATAGAGGAATATACATAAAGTTCAAAGTATAACGAGGAAAGTTGACAGTTTGTGGTAGTCCGATGTGCAAGCGTGTTATTGAAAAGATTTGAATATAAAAGGAAAAACACTAAATAAGTTAATCTATGTGCACCATTTTTTTTTTATTTAACAAAATCCACAATTACTCTTAACAAAAGATCGCCGCAAATGTTCTATAAAGTTACATAGAAGCTCTAACACCGAAATGTCGATGTCCTCACTAATCAATCTTTAATCAATGCTACCGCAAACAGAACATTAAAACAACCTGTTAAAGACCAGTTTGACACCAAACATGCAATTATCCACTTATAGAACTCTAGTTTTACTTAAATGCAACTCTATATAATGTACTTTAAGGCTTAAAATAACTTACTTGGGTTGTCTCAGAACTGCAATAATAAGTTTGTTAGACGACACCATAAAGTGATGTAACATTTTTTTCATGAAAACCGGTTGATTGGTTTTTTTTTGTAACAAAAAGAGGCAGAAATGTCTATGGCGATTTAATCAGTGGTTTAGTTCTGGTTTTTCTTTGAGTTATGGTCAAATGATGGCTTACTTACCGTGTCTGTGGTTTCGTGATTAAACCAATGATACCAGGTCCCGGTTTTGATTCTCCGCGATTGGTATTTATTGGATTGCACATAATTTGGTTGGTGGTAGGGCTAGTCTGATTTCATATAATATGTAGAAATATGTACCACTATCTTGCTAACTACGAGTAGTAACCATCAACAACCACGATGCTTTTTTTGAAAATCTATTTTTATTTAAGGATTTTTTCACATTATATAAAGTTGAAAGTTGATAATCCCATTGTACCCAGTTCGCAAGACAACGAACTAGTAAAATATTAAATACTAGCGGCTCGTCCCGGCTTCGCACGGGTGGATATTTCTTTTTTAGTATAGCCTATGTTTCTCAGCGCTAATGTAGCATTCTAATGGTGAAAGAATTTTTTAAATCTGTCCAGTAGTTTTGTAGTTTATTCGTTGCAAACATACAAAAATACAAAGCTTTCCTCTTTATAATATTAGTAAAGATAGCATCTTGACTGAATCTGAGTGATGTTCAACCAAATTACCGTGGTACAGACGCCTGCACGTCAACCCTATTCAAAACTGTCAAATCTCTTTAATAAGCCCGTGAATGCTGGAGTCCCGCAGGGGTGTGTGCTGTCGCCTACTCTATTTCTTCTGCATGTCAATGACATATTGCATAAGAACAGCATTCATTGCTATGCGGACGACAGTACTGGGGATACGCTTTACACCGGACGTGCTAATATTTCTCTGGAAAGCGTCATCGAGAACCGGAATAAACTTGTGACTGACACTGAGAACATGTTGTCATGTCTCGAATTGGGGCCGACTTAACCTAGTCCGTTTTAAACCTTCCAAAACACAAGTTTGCGTGTTTACCGCTAAAAAACATCCCTTCGTCGTATCCCTAAACTTTGGAGGAGCTCCCCTTGATACCAAACCGAAAAACGTTTAGTTTCGCGGTCATTTGGAAGGTAAAGCTAAATTAGCTTCGAAAAAGCTGGGTGAGTTCAATAGAGCGGGAAAGTGTTTCACGCCGTACAACTTTACAAAGCACAGGTCAGGCCTCATATGGAATACTGTTCCCATCTTTGGGCTGGAGCGCCCCAGTACCAACTCATTTGACCGCATTCAACGCAGAGCTGCTCGAGTTATTGACGACGTGGTAACCTCTGGTCGGCTCGATCCACTGGCCATTTGGAGAGACGTCGCGTCTTTCGGTATATTTTATCGCCTTTATCATGGGGAGTGCTCTGAGGAATTGTTTTGATCCCTGCCGCTGATTTCCTTCATCGCACTACACGCAATTGACTGTCCATCCACACCATCCTGATAGATGGCGGTCTACTACTGTGCGTTTCTTGCGTAATTTTTTACCACGAACTGCAGTGCTGTGAAACCAGCTCTCAGCGGCGGTGTTTTCGGACATTACGACTTGGGGATCTTCAAGAAACGAACCTATTCCTTCCTTAAAGGCCGGCAATGCGTCTGCGATTCCTCTGGTTTTGCGGGTGTCCATAGGCGGCGGTGATTGCTTCCCATCAAGTGACCCGCCTGCTCGTTTGCCTCTATCAAATATAAAATAAAAACAAAACAAAATTAAACCATATAAGTACATAAAGTTCAAAAACTATTGAGAAACTTTGACAGTTAGTGGTAGTCTGATGGTAGTCTGACAGACATGATTTTGACTAAGCTTTTATTTAAATGCACAAAAATGGAAAAAATTAACCAAGGCATTCATAAAATCCATAATATTATGTAAACCCCAAAACCCACAATTGATTTTTTTTTTGAGAGAGATTGCTGATTGCCGCTGCGGCATTTTCAGCTTCACCGGGCTTAACCCCACAAATGAGCTGAATACTGCTGCTCTATACTCGTTTAAGTGTCATCAGCAAAAGTATGATACATAGACACATACTATCTATAATCAGTATGTTCTTATGCGATTTAAAAGCTTGTCAAGCTTGTCAAAGGACTACCTTTACTCACTAAGCAGCCTTGAATCCTACAAACACATAAATCTCGTAAAAGAAATAATTTGCGCATTGCAGCATAACCATAACGTTTTACATCAAAGTCGTTATGATTGGATACGTCTAATCGTATACAATGACAACATACGTTCCGTTAATAGGACTTAAAACGCAGCGAATGTTTATCTATATAGTTTAGTGACACCGCTGTTCGGCGGGAACAAGAAACCGTTTTATTTTCCTTTCATTATTAAAAATAGGGTTCAGCAACAGATTTTTTACTTTAGCAACAACTTAATACAGACCACCTGCTTCCTAGCTGACATCGAGTAACATTTCAATGAAATTTTATGTTATCTTTAGTTGACGAAAACTGGTGTTGAACTCTGGGTTACCGTGTCAAACACAGGTGCCAATACGATACCGCGATATACGATAAACGTTATCACATAGAGCCAAAAGAAAAAAGCTTCAGGGTCGACAATGTGCGTGTACACCCGTGGTGTCGCAAGCGTCTATGGGCTGCGGTGGCTGTTTTCTATTACGCGGATCGTTTGCTGGCCCAGTAACCTAAAAAAATACTTAGCAAAAGCAAATTAGACACGATCACCATACAGAAAAAATATACATCTTACTAAACTAAACAATAACAACAGGTGATGCGCACATTAAAAAAAACCTAAAAAACGCGATGTTTGAAAGGTGTCGGAATTTTGTTTCAAAGGTATTGCTCTTGGCCGCCGATGGCCTTTACAGCTTAACCTTACTTTTAGGGGCGTCGAGAAACTAAAAGTTCCTCAGCCGTAGTGACCGAACATCCTCAATAGGTTTCTAGAGGGGATGGCATAACGCAACCGAGCACCCTTCCCTACTATATTTTCTAAGGCGTTCTTCGTCGGATGTATATGGGATACTGCTGCGTATGTTTACGAGATGAACCATTTCGCTTAATTCCGGGTGTCGATAGAAGATTGATTTAATTATGCCGATTGCTTAACTGACATTAATAACGTCCATTACAATGAAACGTACACAGCATCGCATGTTTCAAGATCAAATCGATTTGTGTTAAACTAGTTGAAGGAAGTAGTTAAGAATTGGGTTTATTATTACTATTATAAGTAGGTGTAATTTGAGATTATTTTTGTTACTGTCTGAATGAATGAGCGGCCCGTGTGGTGGAAACCTAGGAAATTAATTTATCCGTCGTCTGTTGCCGTGAATACAGACATCATAGAATTTCAATTGTTTGACGGCGCTGATCAGCGCTCGCGCATATTAAGGTTGTAGATAGTATTTAAAATATTGTCTTTTAAAGTGTATACGAACATTACACAATGAAATGGGTCATTTCAAATACTTACCAGCGTTTATAGCGTAAAACGCGACGCCTCCGATTTAAAATAAATGACGGTAGCATATTGTTATAAATCAATTTTGAAACTTTCTCTCAATCTCCCTCCCAGTCGCTGTGACCAGACCATGTCGGACGCAAACGCTAGAATAAAATACTTTTATTTCAAATTACAACTTAGTACGAGACTCCATAACAAAACAGTCATAAATAATAAAATAATGTACACCTACGTAACACAATTAATTGCTAAACACAAAACAAACTTGCTAACGCAGTGTCGACACGGCAATCGGCGTGTGAATATCTGCTTTGTCCTCAAGCTGCGAACTGTTTGTATGTAGATTGCTGGAAAATTGGTATGCGCGGACGCACGGTGATTTGTACTTGCCGTGTGATCAATGCTTCTATGGATTTCTTGCAATCGGAACAAGTGTATTACCAAGCGAGAGGCTGGTAAGGTTTTGCAATCGATTAACTTACGTATAAGGCATGAATCATATGAAAGATATACTCTGTAGTATACAGAATCGGATACTTTCCATGTTCACAACTTCCCGTTTCGTAACCCTCATAAAATACCCAAACAAAAACTGGGTTTAACTCTTAAATTTCATTTTAATTTTGTCGCCTTTGGACAACTTAATGTTCGAGTAGTACAGTCGTGGAGAAGAAAAATCGAACATATCAATCATAGTCTGGTTTTTTTAAAAATATAAGCTGTTTTGAGATCGTCTCAGAATTACTAAAAGATGTGGTTTCGTCTGACTGAAATGAGCAAAAATAACCTACAAGCTGCCTTGAGCCATCACGTTGGGTTATAGCCTGACTACTGTACGCCGTTCATATCCATGGAAAGGTTGATGATGAAAATAATTGTTACGTGTCTAAATATTGACAAGACGTAGATACCTTAAGTACTTATGGTTTACGAGTGTCTAATGACTGCGATGTTTCAGGCACAACGACCGCAGTTTATTTCTATCATGTCATTCGATTATCTCATAATTAAAGCAAATTCTTCTTTGTTCCAGGTAGCGGTAGTCGCATCAATGGCCTGACATGTTCCGCACGGCGTCAGTCGAGGGCTCAGGGCCGAGAACGCCGCCGGCCTACGCGCCCCACCCCCCCTACGTCCCACCCCGCTTCTTCCCCCCCAGGATACGACCGCCGCCCCCCCAGTACTGCTTCGACGCAGCCCGCTTCGCTTGCGACGCATCCAAGCCCCGGTACTTAGATGTCGAACGCGAGAGGCTCGTGACAAGATGGCTGGCGGAGGCCAACGAAGCGTTAGTCCGGAGGGACCGGCCTCCAAGATACAAGCCGCGAAGCAGCGAGCGAAGGCCCGACTTCTTAGAACGAAGGCCAAACGCTCCGGAATGGGCGGACAACTTTCTCCTAGGTCGTCGGAACGGCTCCACGGAGCTGGAAGACAATGGTAGTGATGTGATGTCGTTGAAGGAGTTTGTGGACAAGTTCTCCCTCCCTCGGGTGGTGAAGTTTGAGGGGGAGGAGAGGCCAGTGCTTCTGTACCGAGTGCTGGAGGCGCACAGGCGGGTGGAGGCGGTGCCGCTGGCGGGCAAGAAGGGGAAGCTGGTCGGCAAGCCGCTGTACATACCGGACAGTTACGATGGTGAGTTGGACTTTGACTTGTTTTTACTGAACACGATGATAATGAGAAATGAAAGTAAGGTAGTAGCTCCAGTGACCGAAATATGTTTCCTAAACAAAAAATAACATAGATATTCATTGAAATTCTACGGCATGACAGGTAGGAAGCAGGTGGTCTCTATTCTACTGTTGCTGAAGTCTAAAATCAGTTACTGTTTTTAATGATTAAAGGGAACAAAAGTCGATCACTGATCCCTGTCCAACAATGGTGCCACTATCCTATATTGAATTGTCTTCAGAAATAAAAAAGATTAAACTGCAAACAACTTCATTAATAAAAAAACCGAATAAACTCAATAATGCGGACTCAGAACAAACAACAAAGAAGAATTTACTTCTATTATGAGATACTCGAATGACATGATAGAAATAAACTGCGGTCGTTGTGCTTGGAACATCGCAGTCATTAGACATTTAACCGCCTCTGTGGTCTAGTGGCTAAGACCACCGGCTTAGACCCAGAGGTCCCGGGTTCTATTCCCAGCGGGGGGTACATGTTTGTGTACTCGGTTTGGTTGGTGGTAGGGCTTGTTTGTCCGCCTGGCTAGCTACCACCATCTTATCTAAATATGTCGCCATAACATCAATGTTTGTAGCATTGTTGTGTTCCGGCAGCAAGAGATAAGATAGCCAGTACCTCACTAGTTGAGGATCCCGGGTGAATTGCGATTCCATCATTGGCCTTATCATCACTTAACATCAGGTGAGATCAAGGCACTGTGCTTACCCGTAAATATAAAAAAAAAACTCTGAGAAGAGAGCTTTTATGAACATTTATTTAACGATGGCTCATATAATTAAATGTAGATACTACCGGTTTCACACACCTGACAACGTTATTTAAGTAGTTCCCGATGAGGAATTTGTACTGTGCCAAGTACCTACATTTTGTAAGTTGGTCGACTGTTACTCGTAAACTTGTAAAGCCTACTTAGCTGTGATAGTTTTCCTTTTAACTTCGTCATATATACAACTACAGTGAATTTTTTTAAGTATCCAAATATAACCATTTGGCTAGCAACACATTTGGCGGGACACTCGACTCTAACAAAATTTTGCACTTTAAAGCTTAATAGTTCACAAACGGATGCCTCAATCAAAAAACTGTTTCCAGAAACCCGCAATACTTTTGAAATTGCTATCTAATGACCCACCCCATACTATGGGGTGGACAAGAAAAAAAATGACATCCCCACTTCACATGTAGAGAGAAATTTTTTTTTCAAAATTTTTTTTTTACCACTTAGCGGCGTGATTAATATGTATAACCAAGCCCAAACTACAGCTTTCTAGTACTAAGAGTCTATGAGCTAGACTGGGGACAGACAGACAGACAGACGGACATGGCGAAACTATAAAGGTTCCTTGTTTACTACGGAACCCTAAAAAGCGGCATATAGTGTGAGCTGTAAGTGATGTGAATCCGACTGGCGCAGTTAAGAATTTTTTAGTAAAAACTACGGAACTTCTTACTGATATGCAAATATTTTGATTTATTATTATTATGATAGACATTAAATGCATATTGTTATTAATGGAACCCTATCCATATTTGAATGACACATTTAACTACTGCCTACAATACTAATCACTGGTTTGTGAACTTGCTGCTAGTGTTGATGTTGTATGCAATAAAAATGAATTTTCACCATTCAGTCAATTTAAAAAAATGATATAACTTAATAGGTTGCCACACTTTTTGTTAGTGGAAGGAAATGCTATTATGAAACTGAAAGCTGTTTTTACTAATATTATAAGTTAATTCTAGCAAAAACTTGTCGTTTCTGACAATGCCGTAGACGTTGTTTTTAGACGCAAATTTTACGTAACTATGGGTAGACATTGTGCAAAAGTACCAGGAGATCAAAACTGTGTTGGTGGTAAAAGAAAAACTAATCAAATAAGGTTAACGCAATCATTGAACCTGTTTTTACTACGTTAACAAAAACATATTTCACTTGGAATGTTCTTTATTCGAAGTAGAAATTCAAATCTTACATCACATCTCCAACTTTTTAAGTACCAGGGGTGCATAGAATTGAAGAGAGCTCGCGTTGTGGGCGAAGTGTGAATTCGGTAGAACTTTTGATGGCAGCCACGAAATAAAAAGACCCAGAAGCTATGCTTTGTTAAGCGCGAATCTCGGAACAGTTCGAGCGCAGCTGTTGCGAGATTTAGAGCCTGTGAAAAGTCTATCTGTGCGTTGCTCGAGCGCATTTGTATGCAGTCTTCTTATTTTGGGTGGCAGCTTTGGCAGTTTAAATGGCGAGTATATAATGTGTGACGTGCACATAGTCTAAGGATGGCAGTATTGCACAACTTCTAACAATGGCTGATCCACAATGACCGAATTGCTGCTCTGAACGCTTGAATGGTCGGAAATGATAAGTGAGTGATCATTTAGGCGTTACATAAATGTTGGTAGTCGTTTCTCTAATGCTTTGTCGTATGTAGATTAAAATAAACTTTTTAAATATAAAAAATAAAAACATCTAAATTTTCAATAGAGAAGGTGGTTGGAATTCGTATACCTGCCTGGGAACCCTTTTTACGGGTTATTAAATCCCAGCCCAAAATTACAACATAAAAATAAAATAAAATAGGGCAATGTCATCAGTATTCGACAAGTGTCGAGCCTAGTGTTCGCCCGAGTTCACATAACATATAATTTAACTAGCTTTTGCTCGCGGCTTCGCTCTCGTAGGCTACACGACGTGTCATTGTTTGTAATAATAATAAAAGCCAAACTTATTAAAGGTACGTTCGTGTTAGTCAGTCCGTGGATTAAACTTTAAAAATGACAGATTTCCATACAAACTTTCCACACCTATTTCACCTCTCTAGGGGAGGTTTTTCAAAAAATGCTAAAACACGTCATTCTTTTTTTTTGTTGAAAAATCTAAAGATTGATTAAAATATTCATTTTGATAGTTATTACTTTAAAAATAATGAAAAAATCCCCAAAAAAAACTTACTTCTCTTTTTTGCTCCTCTAAAAAAAAATTAAAGAAATTCCTGAGATTCGTCCATTCTTTATTTCTTTTCAAGAACCAAATACCAATTGACGGACTTTCATACAAACTTTCACCCCCCATTTGACCCCCTCAGGGTGTGATTTTTGTAAAATCCTTTCTTAGTGGCTGGTTACGTCACTGAATTAACTCATCTAATTAGCTTCAGCGGCTTAGGCTCGGCGATGATGAGTCAGTCAGTCAGGACAAGTCATTATATGTATATAGATTGAAACATTACGGGATGACAAGGAAGCTGGCGATCTGTATTCAATTATTGGAAAAGATTAAAATCAGTTGCTTGCCTCTTTCCTCTCGATAATTGGTGCCGCTACCCAAATAATAACCTGAACAGCTAATTTTTCGGGACGTAACGTATCCTTGTATATTTAGTATAGTAATTGAAGTTGTTTAAAAAAAAGCCATGGAGCGCGCCATGATTGGCATCACACTTTTGGACCGCGTCCCCAACACCGAAATCCGCAAGCGGGCTAAAGTCCAAGATGCCAGCGAGCGGATATTGAGGCTCAAGTGGAGTTGGGCAGGACACTTGGCCAGACGAAGTGACGAGAGGTGGACCAGAAAGCTGACTGAGTGGTGGCCGAGAGACGGTTACGGAAAAAGGGGACGTCCACCGGCGAGATGGGTCGACGATATAGCCAAAACCGAGGGTTAGCGTGGCGTGGCCCAAGCTAGCGCAGGATCGAGGCGAATGGCATAAGCAAACCAACCCACCCACTCTCTCAACCCACTGGTTGAGAGGGGCTGATGATGATGAAGTATTAGAGTTGACATTCATCATCATCATTTAGCGCCATCTTCATACTGAAGTTTGGAGATCAGTATAAAAGTAATCAGTATATCAGTATAGTAAGTAGAGTTGACAGTAGCAAGTTAAAAATTATTACGTATTCGTTGAGACGACAGCTGAAAATTTTCTGATTAAAAATCAAACAAAATTTGCAGCGAGCATCAAAATTACACATTTAAACTAAACTTACAAAGAGTGCCCGCTGAAATACTTACATATTTACAAAAAAAGAGTATTTATCCTACTTCCTAATTTATCTGTGCCAAGTACCAACAGACCTCAGAATGATAACTTGTTCTGAGCCACAGACAGTCGTGATCAGTCGTGATAATCATTCCCCCAAGCCACATAAACATGCGGAACTATAGAGCAGTAAATACTCCATTTTATTTGGGACAAGATGCCCAATTAAACTTATTGACGATTATAGGCAATTAAAGTACTGCCAGAAGTTTTATAGCGCCATTTATCGACTTTGTTAAGAGGCTTTGAGGCTGAGACGTATTTCCTTTTACGATTTTTCAATGGACCGACGAGATATTTTTCGTGTTTTAAATGTTTTGGTTCATTCTTTGGATTGAGGAGGTCGATTGCGTAAGGATCATGATTGCGATGGTTAAGAAGCTTTTGCAGTGTATTTGGATTAAGTTGATAGGATATTTGAAGGCACTTTGATTATTACTCCTGAGTCGCCTGTCAGCAATTTCTAGACGTTAGGATATCGTTTGAACCCACCATGACGTATTTGTCCAATGTAGTGGATGTTGATCCGTTATTCGAATACCTCATATGAATTTGTGCTTTAATATGGTTTTTTCTTCTATCTTAGATATATTTTTTAAGTACCAGACATTTTGCCCATTTCGGCCGAACATATACAGTAGGTACCCGACGTTTCGACTCAGTTATCAGCTCGTGACCACGTTACGGTATTAAGAAGGATATGCCTAGGACACAACAACGGGGTTTAACGTAATGTGGTTCCATCCAATGGGGTATTATATATTAACCTGTTTTGGTAAAATTCATCATTTCGCATTGTAGTACCTACTGTTCATCCTTTTTCCGGTCTCAAATTCAAATTCAAATTCAAAAATCATTTATTCAGTTTAGGCTACAAGTAGCTCTTATGAATGTCACTATGCCATCGGTTCGTAAGTCTACTCTGGGCGGGAGATCTTGTACTGAGAAGAACCGGCAAGAAACTCAGCAAGTGTCCAGCTCTTTTCTCCCTTACAGCGTCAAAAATATTGGAAAATGCCCTATTTTAGCAGGACACTTTCCATCACAAATAAACACATAAAAATAAAAAAAAATATAGAAGACCACATGTAAAAAAAAATCAAAATTAAAAATCTAAATTAACAAATTTACCTCAGGTAAAAGTTCCAATTTCCACAATGTCATACAGTACCACTACAGTACTCTAATCTAAAGATCAGCGTCAAGGTGTTTCTTCATTGCCCTGACACATGCTGATTGGAGAACTTTTTAGTGCCATGCTAATCATGCAATATGTACAATGTTCTTACTTTTATCTTCGTGAGCGTGACACTAAATAAAGTATTTTTCATTTAACCGCCCCCATAAAATTTGATTTATTCTATTCCCGGTTTGTTAGGCAGTAGCAGATTTCCGTGTGCTAGCGTGTATTCCCATTACACCTCTTACAAGTTGGGTGCAACAACCCGGGAGCACGGGGCATCGGGGCGCGGCCTTTGCCCGCCTGCGTGTGTCCAGCCTTACACAGTGCACAGACAGTTAGCAGGATTGAGGCGGATTGACTTTGAAAGCAGTAGCGAGAACAAAATATTGGAACTGAAATATAGAAACAATACTGCGATAAAGTGAGAGTACCTAGATAGTATTGATGAATTCGCACGGGCTTGGTATGTTAGGTGTCGGTTCCAATACCGCTCGTGAACATTTTTTTTAACACTGATCCAAATTATAATTTGTTTGCAACCAAACTTGCTTGAAATTGTGTTACTACCATCATAAAACCACCACCGCACCGCACTGGGCCCGTGTGGTGGTTTACGGCCATAAGGAAGGCTCGTGCCCCAGTAGTGGGGACGTGAAATGGACAGATGATGATGACTATTTAAAAATACTATTAAAATTGTGTTTCTCTATGTATGTACTAATAATGTTTGCATTCGTTTTTGCGATCGTCTTTCCATTCTATATGATCTGAATTTGAATTGTTGTTTATATTACAGGTTACTTTTGTTAGCTAGTGAGTATAGGTAAACTTATTTTACGGTTTTTTTTACTGCTTTTTATCATGATAGTTATATATATAGTGACTATTTTTATTATGACATAAAAATTAACATACAGAGAAAAATTGAGAACCTGCTCCTTTTCTTTGAAGTCAGTAAAAAATAGAGGGTTATTGTATATTTGCCACAATATAAATTCATGATAGGTATTTAAATATTTAATAAATTTGTCATTTTTTAATTTGGATTTGTGACGAACTTACACGTTTTTTTTGATGCATGTGACAAATTTACTTTCAATTTTGGAGTTTACAAGAATGTGACGAACTTACTTTGTGGCAAATGTATAGACGCCTGCACGTCAACCTATCCAAAACTGCCAAATTTCTTCAATACAATGTCAACCATACGACTTAGTTATAAAGTTCAAAGTCTATTGAGGACATTTGACAGTTTGTGGTAGGTTGATGTACTGACTTGACCTCAACTATGGATCCGCCGTAGCACACTCGGCTCGTTTAACGCTACTGTTAATATAAATGGTTAAACTGACTGTTTGCAATATCGTGTATCTATTTGATTTGCTTGAATACAATACATGGTAGATTCATGTAGGTGTGACGATAAAGGTAAAGAACACTAGATGTACCCTACTATGATAGATGAGATGGTAGGTATGCTAATGTGTTATATATTATTATAGAGGTGTTCGGAAAAGTTTGTAGCCTAACCTAAAATCACATATGTATAGTGTAAGTTATGTACATTTCATTAAAGCCATAAATAGTATGCTAAGATAGGAGATTTTTTTATGAAACCCACCCGTCAGATGAGATAAGAATTTCGTTATTCACTCATAATAAAGAAGATTTCTTAACACTGATAAGTTTAGAAAAAAAACAGAAACAATATATCTACACGTAATAGTTATTATTGTAAGTCTTAAAAAAACACAAATGTTGAAAAATTTTTCACGAGCAGTATTTGAACCTGCACCCTTCTGACATACTGGGTCAGGATCTCTCCCAATTGAACTATCGTGGTTGTAACCAGCCCGCCGAAATTGTTCAACACTATTAACTTTTTTAATTTGAAAGCCAAAGGCGCCCATTCAATGTCCAACAACTACCGTCATTAACATCCAATATTTCTACAAATACTAAATCATTAAGTTAAGAAGTAGGCAAGCTATTTATAAAATGCTATTTATGCGCCTTTGGCTTTCAAAGATAAAAAGTAAATAGTGTTGAATAATTTCGGCGGGCTGGTTAGAACCACGATAGCTCAATTGGGAGAGCACCTGACCCGGTATGTCAGAAGGGTGCAGGTTCAAATGTTGCTCGTGGAAATTTTTTCAACATTTTTTTTTAAATTTGTTTCGCAACAAAATTCGCCTTAAAAATATTTAAAACAAAAAACATTTTATTGTACATCTTGTAAATAAAACTATATTAAGCGGCAATTGAAGAGTAAATATCTTACAGTTTAGATTAAAAAAATAATTGGCATCGATTAAAAAAATATTTGTCATCTTTCGTTTTGGTAGATATTAGAATAATAAGGTAAGACAGAATACGAATACCTATAGGTATTCAAATTGTAACAATTTTCGGACGACAGTTTATAAGCAAACAAAACAGACCGGCTAGCAGTTGAGACCACCGGTCTCAGACCACTGGTTCGAGTCAAACACAAACACAAAAACAAAATGAATTTGCTAACATGGATCCTTACCTTTATTCATATAAAGAGGTAGCCACACGAGCCTCAATCTATCTTCAAAATGGCCGCCTAATCACCACTACAAGCGTAGTAACGACAGTGTTTCTGTGAGCAGGAGGCCGCGACCTCGCTGTCTCAGGTACGACTCCCACGCGACCAGGAAGGTTGTTGTTTTGAATATACTGCTCTGAGGTTGGCAATTAGTGAACCTACTTACAGTTTTGATAAAATTAAAAATAATAATTTGTACCTACAATGTCAGTGTTTACTCCAAATTAAAACCTTCGAAGGACTTCTTGGCCGGGAAAGTGAAGAGAGATGTCTGTGATTTTGTCAAATGTGTGTTTTATCTTAATATTAATGTAAAATAATGGTGGATTGTTGATCGTAATGTTCGTGAACTTGGCAAGTGAAACAAATCAGTGCAACGTCACTTTTAAAATTCTCTCAAGAAGTCCGCGTGAGATATCAGTAGTCCCACATGTTGACTGATACTCAAGGGGTTGGGGCGGAATATTATTAATAATTTCTATGAAAAAAAACTAATTATTTATGTGTGCAAAAGTAAAACAATTTTTAGAAGCACATTAGACACATTGAATTATTCAAAATACAAAATCTGAACACCATCGCAATCGAAAGATAACTAAGTCTTTGTAATATTAGTAATCACGCCGTGTTCAATATTCGACTGTAGCTCACGAAATACAATATTTATACAATGTAATGTTACAATATTAAAGGTAAATTTTATATATCGGGGCACCTTCTCCGTATAAACGGTATTTATACCAAATCTTTGCACGATCACGAAGTTATCTCTTCACGTATAAATATTAGATACCCAAGTCTTGACAGTGTGTAATAAAGACTCTAATCCCAGCTTCCTAACTAAAATTATCAATGCGAAAGTGAGTTTGTTTGTTTGTTTGTTTGTTTGTTTGTTTGTTTGTTTGTTTGATTGTTTGTTTGTTGTTTGTTACGCTCTCACGCGTAAACTATTCAACCGATCATCGTGACATTTTGTACACATATTCTCAAGAGTATAATCAAAGACATACTTAAATTATTTTAAAAAAAGTGAGCTTGTTTGTTTGTTTGTTTGTTTGATACGCTTTCACGCGTAAATTATTTAACGACTCGTTTGTTTTGTTTGTCATAGAAACGGCCAAACGGCCAAAGCGGTACCGTATCCGCCGGGTCAGCTAGTAGATTATATATCTATCTTACCTATGTACGTTTAAAGCATAATTTGTAATTATCATCCCGGTTCAGTGCGGCCGTCCCATCGCCAGCCAATAGATAATCCGCCGGGATTATTTTCATAGTGCGACGCGCCTAACGGTCGCGGGGTCGCGGCTTAACTTCCCAGGCTGGCGAGCGATGCAGTGGAATGGCAACAGCAAATTGTGCTTAAACAAATGTTCTTGTAAAGTTTATTGCGAAGGTTTTTATTGAGGCATGGTCGTAACCAAATTATGCTCTAAACAATTTTACAAAGATTTACACATATTTTAAAATGGAAATATCTGTTGGAGTGGTTGTAGCATAAGAAAGATACCAGATAAAAAAAATACTAGAAATAATCAACCAGTGTTAGGAAGCTCGAGTGGGAATCGAAACCATGACCTTTGGATAACCGGTCCAATATTCTAGACCGCTGAGCTACCGAGACCCCAGAAGACTCGTTGAATTTTTCTAGTAATTTATGATCTGTTTAGCATTGTGAATGGAAAATATAAAATAATAAAAATAAGAAAGATCGCTAATTGAAAGCGGAAATATTATGTCAAATATGTTAGATTATTTCATCCAGAAAATTTCATATTTCACTAATGCGTCCCAATGGGTTCCTAAAAGATTTCTCCTCAGCACGATTAAGATAAAAAAAATTTTAAATGTCGGGTTTTTTTAACAAAACTCGCATAATTTGGCACATTCTCGTTCCAATTAAAGTACGAAGACTTGCTTAGAGCTGTACTAGAACAAAGATCTCAAGACTTAATTTCTATACCTAAAGTCAGAGTCAATTTTTTTAATTCAAATAAAATTTTTTACCTACCCATACAGGACGTCTAATTTTTAGCTGTGGAGAAGACTGGGCGCAAGAAACTCCACAGCTTTATTAGCGCTGTGATGTTAATTATTATGCTAATTTTTGCTCAAAGTAAAAGTCAAATCATTTATTCAGTTAAAGCTTTCGACATAAAAAAACACTTTAAAACCCCAGAATATAAATGAAATGAAATGAAAATGAAAATACTTTTTATTGTACACCATACAAAATACTTAGAGAGGACAATACAAGAAGAAGTACAAATGGCGGCCTTATCGCTAAAAAGCAATTTCTTCCAGGTAACCATGTTTTGAACTGGACAAAAAAATTAAGAAATGAGCGGTATATGGTGTTCTCCGAAATATTAATTGACGTGTATTGACACACAATATAAAAATACTTAACTATCATACATACAATGCATATACCTACATACAGCTATATAAATTTAATACATACATATAAACCAAATATATATTATATGGACAAAGTATTACATTATAAAGGAATGTATAATAATAACATTAAATTTTTTTTTTAAATATTTTTTATTATATTTTTTTTGTAAAAATAAATTTCCACCAGTTTGGATTTTAGGAGAGCATTCGACCGAGAACGGCTAGCATGAAACATGGGAGGCTTTTTATTTCTCTTCACTGCAGGTACACACGCCTGCACATCAACCTACCACAAACTGTAAATTTTCCTCAATAGACTTTGAACTTTATAGCTAAAGGATATGGTTGAAAATGTATTGAAGGAATTTGACAGTTTTGGATAGGTTGATGTGCAGACGTCTGTACAAAATATATATTGCACTTGCTTATGAGTGTTCAAAATAAAAAAAAAAACAAGTCCTTCACCCGTCACCATGTTGACAATAATACAATGGCCTATAAACAGTTAGCTACCAAAAAATTTTTCAACGATCACTTTGTAACCTGATCACGTATTATCCGCACACCATAGACATACCTAAAATAAAAAGACTCCAGATGGTAAGCTTCATACAAACGTGCTCGAGCAACGCACACATACAACCTCTCGAGGATACGGAATCTCGCAACCGCTGGGCTTGGACTGTTTGTATCTGTTGTGAGATTTCGTATCTGTGAAAAGGTATATGCACAAAATAAGGAGACTGCAGAAGGCTTCATACAAACGCGCATGACCAACGCATACATAGACAACCTCTCACAGACACGAAATCTCGCAACAGCTGCTCTCTAACTGTTTTGAGCTGTTCCATGTGTGCGTTGCTCGAGCGCGGTATGTCTAAGTTCATTTTCTGGCTCTCCTTATTTGTGCCATAGTTATCGTTGGATACGCGGAATCTAGTGAATCACCTGTTTGATCGATCGCTACTCTAAATACGGCACGTGTAAGGTGGACCGATCAGATGTTATGGACGAATCAAGGATTGTTTACGTCTAACATGTGTATTGGCAGCTTCGGTATGTTAGAAGGAATGTGATGAACACAACATGACATACCAAGACACAACTGCTTCTTCCCTCACTCAGGAGATTTGCATGATGCATTAGGCTTTTTTTATATTTTACTGGTTAGCAGAGTGCCTTGATCTCACCTGATGTTAAGTGATGATAAGGTCATGATGGAAGCGCATTTCACCCGAGATCCTCAACTAGTGAGGCACTGGCTATCTTATCTCTGGCTGTCGGAACACAACAACAATGCTACAAACATTAACAGAGTTATGGCGACATATTTAGATAAGATGGTGGTAGCTAGTCAGGCGGACAAACAAGCCCTACCGCCAACCAAACCGAGTACACAAACATGCTGTGAATCGAACCCGGGACCTCTGGGTTTAAACCGGTGGTCTTAACCACTAGACCACAGAGGCGGTTTAAATATTTCACTGCGCCCGGGAGATGTAGAGAGTTATGTAGAACTCACGGTACCTGTGTTACCTTTTTGTTAAAGTCTGAGGGTTTACGGGTTTGAGTCCTTTTGCGGGGGCGGGGCAGTATTGAAGGGGTCCTGTCAAATTTTTCAATAGGGGGTCCATTCGGAGAATCAAGTAGGGAACGGGAACACGTTCTAGTGCGTGATGCCATTGCCTCTAGAAAACCTCTGACGGTGTTTCGCTTCACACGGCTTGAGGAATCCTTTAAGTTTCTCGCCGCCCCCAAAACAGTCCGGTGACGTTGAAAATGCCGTTGAAAGCAATTAGCAAACTCTCTCAAAAAAGGCACTTACAAAGTCCCGAGACCACGAACAGCAGTTGTTATCTATGATGCTGATGTTGTCGCGAATCATCATCCTCTTTTTTACACACGGTAGACGTCCACAGTTGGGCACAGACCTCCCTTCTCCCTCAAAGCCTTCAAGGCACGTAAATTCAGTAGTTAAGTCTAAACTATTTTTTAGTTTTTTATTATTATTTGGATTTTATAATTTCCGTCAATAACACGTCAATAACACGTCAATAAGTGGTTGTGAAGGCTTATGTTGAATAAATTACTTTGAAGGAGTTTCATAACGATCGGTCCCTATCAATCAGCGGAGCAGCTGTTCTACTTACAAATGGCCGACGTTTGAAAACAAAAGAAGTAACAGCAGAATTTATGTCCAAACTGCTGGGGCACGAGCCTTCCCTATGGATGCCAACACCACAGGGGAATGGGAACTACCACGTGGGCCCAGTGCGGTACGGTGGTTGTTAATGCAGTCGAGACCAACGGCTTTACGTGCCCTCGAAGGAGAATCATCATCATCATCATCATCATCTCAGCCAAAAGACGTTAACTGCTGAAAAAGGGCCTCCCCCAAGGATCTCCACAATGACCGGTTTTGTGCTGCTCGCATCTAGCGGCTTCCCGCGACCTTAATCAGATCGTCGGTCCACCTTTTTGGTGGCCTGCCCACACTGCGCTTTCAGGTACGCGGTCGCCGCTCAAGGACTGTTCCGCCCCAGTGGCCATCAGTACTGCGAGCAATGTGCCCTGCCCACTGCCACTTGAGCTTAGTAACTCTTCTTTATAATTCATTTCCGAATGAATAGAAAACATTCAAAAGAAGAAACAAATAACTCCATTCTCATTCGATACCGTTATCTCTAACGAATTGTGTTAGAGATACCGATTTTGAACAAAATCATGCCGCAATTAGGAAGACAAAAACTGTTCCCTGTTAGGGCGATCACATACTTAGACTGTTCGTTTGTTCGGACACAAGCAGTTTTTCGTAGTCGGTCAGGCGACGTCCTTAGCCACGACGACGACGTGGGAAGCATGCGGACTAGCATAGTGCAGTGTAATTACAGTATAACACTTTTTTTAAATGGAGTAGTGTTGACTTTTTCAGTAAAGGATTTGAACCTATTGTATAAATTTTTATAATTTTATAAAATACAGTGAAAAAATTAAACGCCCACCCGACTCAGCCAGGAATCGAACCTGGGTCTTCCGCAATCCGAGCGCCTGCACTATGCTACCGGGAAGGCTGACGAAGGTGGGCGTTTAATTTTTTCACTGTATTTTATAAAATTTTATAAATATTTAAGTAACTGATTTTAATATCAATTTTAAAAAAACTTGCCTTCTTGAAAAAATTGGCTTTTCGTGCCTTCCGAAGCACGGGATATTAAGCTATCTCTAGGGAAAGCTCAAAAAGATGATGATGAAAAAAAAGTTTTTTTTGTTAACGCTGAGTTAAAAAAAACACAAATTTTCGTCTTTGTTAACATGATTAAATAGTAAATAAAATTTGCACTTTCAACAATTACTTATTAGTTCTTTTTTTGTTTATTATTTGTGATGAATTCACATTTCCAATAATGGAACGCGATCAGTTGCTGATAACGCCTACTGCTTCAGCGTTCACTGTTGCAGTAGCGCCATTACCGTCGCCTCTGCTTGTCGGCGAGACAATAGAATTCCCCACTTATCGACCACCCATCACAGTCACGTGTCGGGCGGAGACCTCACTAACAAACCATTCGCACTCACAATTGATCTTTATTTTTGCTAATTTTAAAACGTGTAAAAATTATAGATTTTTAAAAAAAAAATAGTAGTATTAAGTAATACACACACAATATCACGCACATGCACACGTATATGCACACACGCATTCGCACACGCATACACGCACTCGCACACGCACACATACACGAAAGCACGCAAGAACGCACGCACTCACTCAACGCACGCACGCACGCACGTACGCACGCACGCACGCACGCACGCACGCACGCACGCACGCACGCACGCACGCACGCACGCACGCACGCACGCACGCACGCACGCACGCACGCACGCACGCACGATCAGTGTTCTTTAAATTTCACAGTTTGACAGTTCAAATAACAAGTGCAAAAAAAAGCTGGGCCAAGATCAGCGTGGTGGAATAAAGCATAATCTCTCCATATGCTGTTGTTGATCTCCAAAAAGGAAGACCTGAGTCCAGCAGTGGGTCAAAAGGCTGACAATGCTGAATCACTACATAGTATAAAACAAAGTCGCTTCCCGCTTCCCTATGTATGTAGGTATGTATGTATGTATGTATGTATGCATAGATCTTTAAAACTACGCAACGGATTTTGATGCGGTTTTCGATAGATAGATTGATTCAAGAGGAAGGTTTATATGTATAAATACATGCATAGTATAGTAGAGAAACACTGTTAATTTTAGAGGTTTCACTTTTTTTGCGCTTACATTGCAAACGCTGGCTGAACCCTACGAGAAAGATCAAAACAATGTACTACAGTATTGTACACCTTAAAAAGGTCTACAAAAAAGTCCGCAATGGTATATGTCTATCTCTTAGGGATAACCCACAATAATATTTTTTTATCTTTTACTTTTTACGAGAAATAATGGCTTATTTACGAAGCGATTTTTAGTAGTACAGCATTCATTCTTATCCAATTAAGTACCTTAAATACATTGTGCATTTAATATAGATCAATATGGCCCTTTACAGCATGTAATTTAAATGAATATTTTCGAAGATATTACAGATTTAAAATGCAGGGACATAGCGGTTGCGTGTTTCAGCATATTAAATAAAATCAAAGCATCAAGGCCATGGAGTCAGGAGACGTAGGCAAACACTATTGTTATTAAACCGGATACACGCCTTTTAAGTTAAAACTTATACAAACACGAGGCTTTCCACCGTAATCCACATCTCCTAGACCTGTCTCGTTTCCTATTGCGATACCCTGGCCTTCAGTAAACAAAACATATTGTTCGGTTGTAATAGTTAAAATAAACAATAGAATATTATGAATTCCGATCCGTACGCCCTGGGAGTATCTAATATGGGACAGGGACACAATTGCATGGTGCATTCCCTTCTAGAAACTCTTTGAAGATGTTAGAACCTTTACTTTGCCAGCAACGTGATTATTAAGATTGTTTTTGATGTTTAAGATTACCTACTTAATCTTCTTTTAACACATTATAACAGTGCTTTTAGCCCAACGTTCTTTTTATAGATTGCACGGCAAATGACTGCACTCTAAGACCCACAGGTCGTGGTTTTCCCCAGGAGTTTTTACTCGGTTTGGTTAGATTGGTATACCTATCTACCACCATCTTATCTATGTCTGTATTAGTTTAGCCACTACCTTGGTAGTTGAGGATTCCGGCTAAAGTCCATTTCCACCCCCAGGCGTGTCCTCACTTACCATGAGGTGACATGAAGACCAAGTGCTTTCCCATAGTGAAATAATAGAAGTAGGTGTATTCTTTCGGATGTAACTGGACCTTTGTGGGTGGCGAGAAAGTAAAGGTTCCTTAATCCGTGATTGAACACCCTCAAAGGGTTTCTAGAGGGGATAGCATTGCGCAAGCATGTCCCTCTCGCCTACTAGATTATTTAAGGCGTTTCGATTAGAATCTAGAACGGAACAGCCTGAGAATGGATTTAAAGGCAAGAACCTCAGATCAAGATGATTTGATAGAAAATAACAATTATACATACATACTAACCATATAAAAAGGGGTAGACAAACATCAAAATCACCAATTTTGAATAAACTCGCCGTTAATGACCTCTACGCAACATTTACCATGATCTAAGTAGGGCTCCGAGGTAGAATAGATATCATCAGTGATCAGTTGCTAGCCGATAGTCTGATGTGCGAGCATCTTGGAACCCTTGACCCTTAGTCGGCTCTTACGACATGCACGGGGAGTTAGGCAGCTGATACGTTATTTTCACGTCCCAGACCAGCATGGGATATAGAAATCGGCCAAGTGCGAGTCGGACTCGCTCACGAAGGGTTCCGTACCATTATCTATAAAAACGGCATTTATTAAATATTTATTTTATACAGTTTTTTAGTACTTGTTGTTATAGCGGCAACAGATATACATCATCTGTGAAAATTTCAACTGTCTAACTATCATGGTTCATGAGATACAGCCTGGTGACAGACGGACAGCGGAGTCTTAGTAATAGAGGGTTCCCGTTTTACCCTTTGGGTACGGAACCCTAAAAACAAGCCTTGAAAAAAGCGGCGATATCAATTCCTTATCAGTGGCTTATTTGTTTAAATAATGCAAGTTGACAGACAGCCAAGACAACCATTTATTACATAACTGCTAGTGACGTGACGGCCATCTCTGGCCGCGGTGACGGTCAAATATTGACCGTAATACCGCACGCGAGATACAGCTATCTATGGCTAGGGTTGCCGATGTCAATTGGACAGTAATTTGATTCACATAAGTGCAATAAGATAATTCTAATAACCTAACTACCATCAGGATGGATAAATTATTTTGCCGACGTTTTGGTGATGATGGAAGAAAACGTGACTTAACATAACTTATCTTCAACAGCCTTTTTGGAGAGAGTTTGCTAATTGCCTCAAACGGTAATTTCAGCTTCACCGGCCTTTTCTGGGGGCGGCGAGGAACGTAAAGGGTTCCTCAAGCCGCGTGAAACGAATCACCTTAGGAGGTTTTCTAGAGGGAACGACATCACGCACTAGTGCGTGTCGTGATGGTGGAGAGAAGCGCCCAGGTACATGTCTGTACCTGGTATAGAGCGCGTGTGAACCGGTTCGTCGTAGATACCCTTGTTCTACTAGCACGGTGTCTTGAGCCTCAATTAATTTGCATGTTTAGTGGATTCTGTAAATGTGTAGTGGCATTTAGATACCCGTATGAATAATTTCACGTCATCACCATCATCACCAGCTTATAATGCTGGGGCATGCCCCATCCATCCATGGTTGGTGGTTTATGGCCCGTTCTCCCTAGAACGGGCCATAAACCACCACGCGGGCCCAGTGCGGATTGGTGGTTGTTTACGTACCTTCCGAAGCTACGGAGGAGCTCGAGATGATACATATTGGTCACCCATTTAATGACCAGCCTTTGCGAACGTTGTTTGACGTCAGCAATCGCAGAATGGGCACGTTAACCAGCTCCATTCACATGATCTGACTAAAATACATAGAAACTAAGACCAATCACGGAAAGCTCTAGATATGTTATTTCTTCTGCCCAAAGCTTAGCTGGCAAGTTGTTTAATTTAGTTTTTTTTTTCCATTTATTGTACCTACTTGATCATACGGTATCCTCACTACTGTGGAACTGTCCATCTATCTCTAACTGTCGGATTACAACACAATGCTACTAAAGTTGTTTTTACGACATGATAATAAGATGTTGGTAGCTAGATATAGAACATGCAATACTACCAACCAAATCTGTTACAATACGTCAAACCTAGTTCCTGCGGATGAATAAGAAACCGGTAGTCTATATTTACTAAACTAGAAAAGCAATATGAATATGATGCTTAAATACCTACTGCATTAATGTTTTTTTTTTAAATATATTTTATGTCTATGGTTATAGTTAAAGCTATGATATGGTTATGGCAGAGCCACGATAGCGCAATTGGTAATACTAACTCGGCATGTCTTTTTTTCAATACTATCTTTATTTTTTTTTTAAATAGTTTATGTATTCTACCATGTTTCTAGTATGTGACAACCCTACGCGCAAGTACCGATCGGCGAGGTTCGTGTGTAAACGATCGTAATGGCTGTGAAGATCTTGTAGTTGCCCGTAATAACATAATATTTATTTTAACTGTTTACCACCCGGCTATATTAAATGCATGTGCATAGGAATCGTGCGCATATATTTAAAGTGAGCAGTAGTTTACGTAGGTAACGTGTAATGGCGTCTTATCGTATACATGATGGTTTTAAACTTTTTAGTTTCGTTATAAATACGACATGTATATTAACCGTGACTGTGTCTTTTTACTGTAAAATAGTTTGCTGAACATGCCAAAAGTTTAACTTTTTGATTATACGTTAGGTATATATAATTTTAAGCAAATTTTGTTGCGAACAAATTACACCATTATAGCATAGTTGGTAGTGCACCTGACCCGGCATGTCATGGGGTGCGGGTTCGAATCCCGCTCGTGGAATTTTTTCAACATTTTGTCTTTTTTAAATTACTAGATGGAGTCTGGCACGATTGTATAAAGAGACATAGTTAATAAGAGTGACTCTGCTGCAGGACATAGGCATTAATTGTCTATTATTATAGGGAGATAGGAATATACCTGGTGAGTTATATTCTGATTTCTATACATTGATGTTGCATAAGTCTCCTACATATCTTTTAGGGTTAGTATGTATGCCCACACGTCATCTCTCGTGTCACTTCACCACACAAGAGATGTGTAAGCACAGTGCCTTGATCTCACCTGATGTTAAGCGATGATAAGGCCAATAGGCACACTTCACCCGGAATCCTCAACGAATGAGGCACTGGATAACTTATCTTTAGCTGCCGGAACACAACAATGCTACAAACATTGATGCTATGGCGACATATTTAGATACGATAGTGGTAGCTAGCCAGGCGGACAAACAAGCCCTACCACCAACCAAACCGAGTACACAAACATGTCTTAACCGGAGGTGTAAACCACAGAGGCGGTCAAATAATACATAGTAACCCTAAAAGATATATAGCATGCTTATGCAATAAAAGCAAAGAAATCAACAAGACCTATCTATAACAAATTAAAAAGTTATTTTTTGTCAGTTTTAAAATAATAATTATGTGTTGTGTTCGGAAATGTGATCGTACTGTCAGAACATCGTCGATTCTTAGAATTATAATATTATGAATGTATTTGGTTGCTTTATCTCTGATAACGTGGAAGAATACTATTGTTAGGTACTACACACAAACCCAAGAGGCTTAACTAGTACCCCATATCATAAAAATAATGTATGCTTTGATTCCGATAATAAATAAATAAATAAATAAATAACAGCAATGTTGACTAAAAAACATAAGCATCAAGCACTGAAAAATTTCAACGGATGAAAGCCAGACCTCGGTAGCCAAGTGGTTAAGGCAGCCGCCCGGAATGCGGAAGGTGCGTGGTTCGATTCCCGCCTGAGGTTGTCGTCTTTTTTCAGTGTTTAAATTTTACTTAAGTATATTTAAGCGTTAATAAAACGCTAAAATATATAAAAAAACACTTATCTATAACGCAGCTTCATCTTAACCGAATGTTCAAATATTTGTAAAAATATTTCTTTCGGATCTCAGAGGTGAAAACTTCTAAGATTGATGAAGCAATGTTGACTAAAAAACATAAGCATCAAGCACTGAAAAATTTCGACGGGTGAAAGCCAGACCTCGGTAGCCAAGTGGTTAAGGCAGCCGCCCGGAATGCGGAAGGTGCGTGGTTCGATTCCCGCCTGAGGTTGTCGTCTTTTTTCAGTGTTTAAATTTTACTTAAGTATATTTAAGCGTTAATAAAACGCTAAAATATATAAAAAAACAAATAAATAACAAACAAATTTGTAATGTCAAAGTTAAAATAGCTCGTATGCAACTAAAGTCGATATTTTAAAGATGAGAGTAAGGTCTGGTGGTGTGCCGATCGCCTTAATGATCGTACAGTTAGCCTAATGTGATATAGTGTGTTGCATGTAACTGACGAGTAATGATTCTAATACCCTCTCATCTCGCTGGAGGCAGTTATTCTGTTTTTAGGGCCTTTCTCAGTAGATACTCACGGGTTGCACCGAACAGATTTGTTATGTCTTTACTTTTTACTGATACATACCGTACATACGACGGAGCTCGGTGGCGCAGTGGTTTACGCGCCCGGTCTGCGAGTGCTGAGGTTAAGCAACTTTCGCAATAGCCGGTCATCGGATGGGTGACCAAAAATGTATCATCTCGAGCTCCTCCGTGCTGCGAAAGGCACGTAAAGCCGTTGGTCCCGGCTGCATTAGCAGTCGTTAACAACCAATGCACCGCACTGGGCCCGCGTGGTGGTTTATGGCCTGTTCTCCCTATCCATCCATAGGGAAGGCTCGTGCCCCAGCAGGGGGGACATAAAACGAGCTGATAATGATGATGATGACGTACATACATAGAACGGAACAACCCGAGGCTGCTTCTGAAGAGGTGGACCTCGGTTGTCACCTGTACAGTCAACCCCTTTGGTCTACCTCTCTTTTATACAGTTCTATACTCTTATATGCATCATTTTTTTAGTTCGTTTCTAAAATAAGCTAATAGCCATATAAAGCCATAGCCATAGCAAATATATACTGTCCCACCGCTGGGCAAAGGCCTCTATCATTGAAAATTAAATTTAAAAAATATAGAACTTAGACGTCACCTGTTTTTAATCAAATTACTTATAATTTTAATATTATTGTTTTCAAATTTATTCATTATAATTATGTAGATGTTACAAAAACACAATGTTGAAAAAATTTCCACGAGCAGGATTTGAACCTGCACCCTTCTGACATACCGGGTCAGGTGCTCTTCCAATTGAGCTATCGTGGTTCTAACCAGCCCGCCGAAATTATTCAACACTATTTACTTTTTTACTTTGAAAGCCAAAGGCGCCAATTCATTGTCAACAACTACCGTCATTAACATCTGATCATAATATTTTTACAAATACTAAAGATCAGTTAAGAAGTAGACAAGCTATTTATAAAATGTTTTTGTTTTGTTTATATAATTTTAACGAAAATTTTTTTTTTTCGTTTTGTAATTTGTATCGCAACAAAATTTTCGTTAAAATTCTATAAACAAAACAAAAACATTTTATGTAGATGTTATTTTGTTAAATAGTAAATATTCATAAATTTTATAATAACATATATCATTTATTAATTGTTCGCATTAGTATTTAATTAAATGAATTGCATTTTTAGTTTATCAGGCAGTTTGTTGTTTATATAGATTTTTATGGAAATTACAAATGGACTTTAGAAGTGACATTTTGTTCGGTACTTATAGTAATCGTCAGCCTTTAATTGACCCACTGCTGGGGTAAGACCTACTCAAAGGAAGAATAGCACATTTGGAGATCACGTCAATCCCCAGCACCAAGTTCAAGTTTAGTCCAATGCAAGTCCTACTCCTATCTTACGGTATCAACCGGTAACAACAGCTTCAACAGTCAAAGTAAAAAAAATATTTAAAAACTGAACAGCTTTCATAGCAGTAATGCACTTCGTAAGCACGGAAAGGCTTAATGTCGTTTGTTACTGATAAAATATAATAAATCACTGATCAGATTTAGTGAATAATAATACCAGCGAAATACAAAAAGTCGAAAGGTTGAAAAAGTCGAAGGGTCTAACAAATAAACAGAGAATAAGGTCGGAATAGTTATACCGTGTTTTGTGCCCGTCATGTAAACGTCATTTTAAATTATAGCAAAAGAGACAAAACACGGAATAACTATTCGGAGCTTATTCTCTGTTTATTTGTGAGGGGGACAATCTTTAAGCACTTCATAGACAACTAGTTACCAATGTCATCACTGACAGTTAAAACGATGAGGACTTCTTGGCGGGAAAGTGAAGAGTCATGTCTGCGGTTTTGTTTTATTTTCAAAAATTTGTGTTGTGTCGAATATTAATGTAAAATAATGGTGGATTATTAACCGTTCAGTGTTCGTGAGTGTGCATGAGTGTTGGCAAATGAAACAAAACAGTGCAACGTCACTTTTCAAATTCTTTCAAGAAGTCTACGTGAGGACTTAGTAAAGCCCCACATCTTTACTGAGATATTCAAGGGGTCGGGGGGGTAATATCATTTCTCACTTCCCATTTCTATTATCATTCATCATCATCAATATTGTTTATATATGTATTACTTAAGAAGATACAACGAACGAATAGGCTTGATGGATTTCATCCGAAGCCGTAAAACAATACACAAATAAAAAAATAAATAAAACGATGATGACGTTGATGATGATGATCTGTTCAACCGACTTCGGTCACGGCGGCCATTTTGACTCCTGTAGTACGGCGTTGTTACGCCCAAAACAGCTAATAGTCAATTTTCTAAGTAAACTGGCACACTGAGCGCAATTTATACCTAATACTAGTTTTACAAATAGCTATCTATTGTTCGTAAAGTTTTTCATAATTGCCCGTTTGATTAAAACGTTCGACAACAAACAAAATTATAGCGAATTAGCGCAGGGCCTTGTAAACTTATATAACCTTAGGGCTAAGAATATGCATAGGCGAAGCAAATCACCTCTATTGTTGGGCCTATGGTTTCGCAACGACGTTTGTCCCATGGAGGCTCATTGTTTGCCTTACGCAATAGGTAAGTCACCAGTTTTATTTTTATACAGTAAAGTACAACCTGCTTGGAGAGCGTAACCTGTTTGGAGGTTTTGGTACTCTTTGGTCTGATGAGTTCACAACAGTGGGACAGTATATAGGCTATTTATAGGCGCGGAGCTTGATGGCGCAGTGGTTAATGCACTTGGTCTGCGATTGCCATTGTGGGTGACCAAAAATGTATCATCTTAAGCTCGTCCGTGCTACAGAAGGCACGTAAAACCGTTGGATCTGTCTGCATTTAGTGGATCGGGCGGCTGATCCCCTAAATGCCACTACACATTTACAGAACACACTAAAAATGCACATTTGTTTAGGTCCAAGACACCGTACTCGTGGAACAAGGGTACGACGAGCCGGTTTACACGCGCTCTATACCAGGTACAGACATGTACCTGGGATTCTTCGCTTCTCCCCACCACCACGGTCCGGTCAACCCAAGCCGAAGTCCGAGCCTTTCGAGGCGCCCTCGGGTTGTTCCGCTCCCCGATTCGATCCGAACCCCTCGAAGAATCAGTTTCTTCAGAATCGAAGAAGTAGGACAAAGGGACACGCACTATTGCGTGATGCCGTTCCCTCTAGAAAACTTTAGAAGGTGATTCGTTTCACACGGCTTGAGGAACCATAATGGTTTCTCGCCGCCCCCAAAAAATCACGGTGAAGCTGAAAATGCCGTCAGAGGCAACCAGTAAACTATCTCCAAAAAAATAAATGTTTAACGGGGTTTATACAACACTTAAAGTAAACCTAACGCTTTTCGTTAAACCCGTTGTTTTGTCCGAGGCATATCATTTTGAGTAGGTCTTGAGCTGATAAAACAGCCGAAGCGTCGGATACCTACTTAAAAAAAATAGATGAAAAGTCGGAATGGTATGTAAAAAATAGACGAAAAGTCGGAATGGTATGCCTAGAATACCTATATACTAATTAAGACGAAACATGAAAATGTATATAATGGAAAATTATTTATTTATTTATTTGAACAACCAACAAGATCAAACACTAAACATGATAGTAACTGACGTTTAACATTTTCTAATAATGTTAAATTCAGTGAATTTTATCAAATATACGAGTTTTTACGTTGTATGCACGTAAAGCCGTTGGTCCCGGCTGCATTAGCAGTCGTTAACAACCACCAATCCGCACACCGCCCGCGCGGTGGTTTATGGCCCGTTCTCCCTATCCATCCATATGGAAGGTTCTTGCCCCAGCATACAATGAGCTGGTGATGAAGATAATGGGTTCTGAACCGCGAATGGTATGGTAATTAGGAGAAGAAATAAGAAAAATATTATGGATGATTTTTTTCCAAATTGAGTGTATATCCAGCTCTTGCCAGCCACCTTGCAAAGATCGTCGCACCTAGTCTGAGCTGGATGAAAGTAGCCGCGGGTCGTGCTCGGTGGCGTGCACTTGGAGAGGCCTATGTCCAGCAGTGGACTAGTATAGTCTGATGGTGATGATGATGAGTGTATATTTCTTACAAGACAATTGCTAGAGTTAATCTAAATAAAAACAACTTTAAAATACTACACACACACCAAGTAGATATTTTGTAAGGACGCTCAAAAACCACATCAGCTGAGAATGACCGAAGTACATTTCAGAATAAATAAAAAAAAAAAATATATAAACAACACAACAAAAATGGGGAATAGCAATTTTTGGACTGATGAACTGTACTTTGAGATGGCAGGAAACAAGATTCTTTACACTAATGAAAGAGTGTCATATAAAGCGCTTTTTTTTGGAGAGAAGAACCTATGGTCTTTTCAGCGTCGCCAGACTTTTGGCTGCGGTGAGAGCTTAAAAGTGTTCCTAAAGCCATGTGATCGAAACACTGTCAGGGGGTTTCTAGAGGAAAAAGCATTACGCAAGCGGAAGCGTGTTCCCGTTCCCTACTAGATTCTCCGAGGGATTCAGATCGGATCGAATTAAAGCTAATATTTCCTATAAAATAATACAAATTAAAAGAGTGGATATCCTTTTACGTAATAAAACAATCCAAATCACCTTAATCTCAAACGTTAGCTAACACCTTGCAATAAAGTTGAAAATCGCATGTAAATCACATTGTTTCCTTCAGATTGAGATAATAACGTTAAAGTTATCGCATTTAACAGCAATTAGGCAAATGTAATCGAGTGGGGCAAGTGAAACCGTAGCTGGAGGTCGTCACGGATAGTTGGGCTTTGTGTAGATCTTAGTGCAAGTTTTATTCGAGAATTTGTATGAAATTTGCATTCAAAAAGTGACTGATGCGTGCGCGTTAAATAGCATTTCCATCACGTAAATAATACACTTTGTATGAAGTTGAAACAGCATCTCTTACGTCCCTAGTGCGAGTTTTAATTGTCACTCAATAACGCTAACGAAAACGCGAATTTGTATGGCATTGAAGCATCGCTTCTAGTGTGCTTAGTGCGAGCTTTATTTGCCATTCGTTTCTGTTAACAAAAACAAGATTTTTTATGGCACTGAAGCAGCGTCCCTTAGGTGTCTTGTTCGAGTTGTTGTTGTTCGAGCTTCTAGAGTGGGGAAGCCCGGGCAAAGCGAATAACCCAGGTAAAGCGGATAATCGATGTTTCTGGAAAACAATAAGAGATGGCGTTACAAGTTGCCGCTGCGTAGGCGAGTGACCCCTCTGACTACTCCATGACAGTTGAATGGTGCCATTCATTTTTTTTTGTGACAAAAAAATTGTTTTCAGTGTTTTTCTTACGATTTTCGATCAGGTTTGTTCTCATTTCATTTGTTTTTATGTTAGCTAACCCAGGAACGATTTTTGCAGATTAACAATGTTTTCTAGTATTATTTGTGATATTAATATTAACAGCCAGTATTGAAATGTTAAGAAAAGTAGGTATGGTTAGAAATACACGTTTTGGGTAGTAGTTGGGTAGTAGATAGTAAGAAAACTGAAATCTTAGATTTAGATGCCAAGTAAAGGGGAAAAGGAACGGGAATAATGTAATGACAGAGAGAGAAAAACAGGAAAAGCCAAGACTAAGAAAAAAACACCTAATATCACCAAAAAAGTAAAAGGAAAGTATTCATGCCTGGTCTGCACCGAAGAGTATGTGGATCCACCTATAGAAGACTGGATCCAATGCTCAGAGTGTATGGAGGACATGGCAGCTATTTCTAATATGACTGTCACAAGTAACTACCTAATCCGCTTTACCCGACGTAGCTAGGAAGAGTTACAAAAAAACAAATTTGGAAAAAAAATCCACGAGCAGGATTTGAACCTGCACCCTTCTGACATACCGGGTCAGGTGCTCTCCCAATTGAGCTATCGTTGTTCTAACCAGCTCGCCAAAATTATTCAACACAATTTACTTTTTTACTTTGAAAGCCAAAGGCGCCAATTCAATGTCAACAACTTCCGTCATTAACAATAAACTAACCATCAACATTAAATTTAATTAATTAATTTGCGTTTTTTATATATTTTAGCGTTTTATTAACGCTTAAATATACTTAAGTAAAATTTAAACACTGAAAAAAGACGACAACCTCAGGCGGGAATCGAACCGACTCGACTAAAAAACATAAGCATCAAGCACTGAAAAATTTCGACGGGTGAAAGCCAGAGCTCGGTAGCCAAGTGGTTAAGGCAGCCGGCCTTAATGCGGAAGGTGCGTGGTTCGATTCCCGCCTGAGGTTGTCGTCTTTTTTTCAGTGTTTAAATTTTACTTAATTAATTTGCGTTTAAATTCTATAAACAAAACAAAAACATTTTAATGGAAGAGGTTTAAAAATTTTTTTTTTCAATATGACGATATTTCTTTGTTTTTCCTTAACTTATCCGCGCTGCCCAGGCTTCCTCTAACTAGTGGTACTTTTATTTGCCATTGTAAATGAAAATGAGATTTTATATAGCATTGACGCAGCGCCTCCTGGGTTTTTTTTGATCCAGGGGAAAATCCGCTCGCAGATTCCGTGGATCCGGGGCTGGCCTTGTCCTTTTCTAAAAATAATTAAGACCGACCCGGTAAATCCCCTGGGGTTTGCCTTTAGCCTTTAAAAGGGCTGTGAAGACTAGCGGAACGCACGCCTCTCGGATGGCCGGGAGGCGCGGTTGGCGTTACTCAGATAGAGTCGCCGTTAAAAAGTGGGACACGGCGCGCCCACTAGTGGGGCGCGCTTAAACTGCAGTGAAGCTGCCTATGTCTGCTGACTTAACTAAGTGTCACAGTGTCCTGTGCCGCAAGAAGGCAGTCCAGGTCACGTGACAACTGATTGACCGAATCCGATAAGGCATGTTTCTGCCTACGGAAATGAGGAATTCTGGGAAGGTCGGGACTATAGTCCACTGCTTTTCGAATGAGTGGATTTGAGTGATTCTCCGAAGCTTCAAAAAATCACTCCGCGACCGTACTGGAGGTGCTGTTGCACAGTTTGAAAGTTCCAAATGCAGGTCAGCATTCCGTACGTACCAAGTGGCCCTGCGAGTGAACTTATTTTGGATTACTTGCAACTTATATAACGCAGAGGGCGCTATGTGGCTAAAAACAGGTGACGCGTTCGTCATCGTTGGCCTGATACAAACTTATAGGGGGTTCGCTTGTTTCTGACTGACATTTTACTTACTATGCCAGCCTAACATTAGGTTTAGACGGTTTAGGTAATACCTTGCGTTTTTACCTGCTCCGTCTATGTGAGGGCGGAAAGAAAGACTTTTATCTAACGTTACGCCTAGATATTTGACAGTTCGCTGTCAAGGGATCGCGGTCCCTAGCATGCGTAACGGAGGGGTTCCAGGGTGTCTAGTGCGAGTTTAAATTGCCTTTCCATCACGTTAACAATACTATATTGTGTATGGCATTATAGCAGCGCATAGAAGAAAACGCAAAGCGCAAACTAGTAGAGTTAAAATTTTGCCATACCAATTTTATAGGTAAATAAATAAAAACTAAATAAAATTAAATTAAAAATATTTAGTTAAACACATATACATATATTTAATAAAAAAAATATAGAGAATGAGACATTTAATAATAATAAATTTAGAGAATGAAATTTGAGAATTATAATGCCACCGGTACAAAATCGCATACTTTCCAAGACAGTTAAGAATCTTACATACACACTGTGTCTCTACAAATAACAACAAAATATAAAATGTATGATGAAAATACAGATAACATAATAAATTAAACCATAAACACGAAAGAACAACCATAGCCACCGCGTTCCGGCCGGGAGCGGCGCGCGTGAAATGGAAAGTGTGGTTAATTGGCAGAAACGTATTTGCGTATGCGCAGCTTATGAACCGCTTTGAAATGTAACACTTTTTGCGGATACATTCGCACTTGTTGCATAAATTATTTTAGTTTTCTGCAGTTTAACAGTAAGTAGTATCCAATAGAGTATTTCGTATTTTTCGATGCGTTGCCCGAAATTGCATTTGATCACAAATCCGGATTTGTGGTTACCAACAAGCATTTGACAAGCGGGGTGATTAAGCCATTACCCACCAACTTTAGTGAGTGATGACTAGATTTCAATGATCTGAGGCCTTTGTTCAGCAGTGGGACAATTATAGGCTTTTCACTTCACGAAAACAAGTTGGGCTGTTCGTTCGGCTCGTCTGTACAGCAATTTTACTTAAAAGTTAACGGAACTTGAAAAACATTTTCAGAGTCTTCCCAAAACACTTCTTAAAACTAGTGACGTAGGTAGATTTTGCCTAGCGGTGGGACAGTACGTAGTCTAATTATACTGTTAAATTCATCATCACCAGGGGCCCGACCGCCTAACCGATTGCTTTGGCTACGTGTATATTTTATGACGTCATCATGTCATCTAGCTAATAGGTACAGGCATATATCTATAGCTATAGCCTATAGCTTTCGATATGGCTTTCATGGGCGGTACGAAATTTAATGTTGATGGTTAGTTTAATGTTAATGACGGAAGTTGTTGACATTGAATTGGCGCCTTTGGCTTTCAAAGTAAAAAAAGTAAATAGTGTTGAATAATTTCGGCGAGCTGGTTAGAACAACCAATTGGGAGAGCACCTGACCCGGTATGTCAGAAGGGTGCAGGTTCAAATCCTGCTCGTGGATTTTTTTCCACATTTGTGTTTTTGTAACTCTTCCATTAAGCTACGTCGGGTAAAGCGGATTAGGTAGTTACTTGTTTCAGTCATCGCAGAAATAGCTGCCATGTCCTCCATACAACGTACAATGTTCATGTGCCCAACGGTGGCACTCTGAGCATTGGATCCAGTCTTCTATAGGTGGATCCACATACTCTTCGGTGCAGACCAGGCATGAATACTTTCCTTTTTCTTTTTTGGTGATATTAGGTGTTTTTTTCTTAGTCTTGGCTTTTCCTGTTTTTCTCTCTCTGTCATTATTCCCGTTCCTTTTCCCCTTTACTTGGCATCTAAATCTAGCCTAAGCGATCGGTTAGGCGGTCGGGGGGCGGGTCAGTTTATGTCCCCACTGTTGGGGCATGAGCATTCCCTATGGATGGATAGAACGGGCCATAAACCACCACGCGGGCCCAGTGCGGGGCGGTGGTGGTTGGCGGCCGCCAATCATACTGTTCAATTACCAACACAATTTTTATACGGCAAACTATACATTTGATATTTAAGTTTTTGTGCTACATAACTTTACGTGTACCTATCTTAGCTGATCCTATATCTTATCTCATATATTTGAAGTACAATTTCTCGAAGTAAGAAACGTTAGCATATTAAATTTTCAACAAGAAGAGAGTACCTATAGACAGACGTCCATCAGATTGGTAAGATTAATGCTCATCAAACAACCACAGCGAACCACCAAATAACAGTTCCGAAGTAATTTGATGCAACCGGGAAGCCCTGAATGGGGTCTGAACTCTGATTGGATGATTTAGATGAGTCGATCTACGCGGCGGGGCAAGAGGTCGGGGGGGTTGTGAAACCCGGCGCGGAATTAAGCCCGTAACCAGATGGCATCGACGCTTCTACACAAAATAAAGAGATCCCAGACAGTAAGCTTTACACCAAAGACATTACCATTACTATATTAAATGACTTTGCTTTAAACATACCGCGCTCACGGACACCGACTGCCCCCCGACCGCCTAACCGATCGCTTTGGCTACTTGTATAGTTTAGCTATGGGCTATAGTTTTCGATATTACTTTCATAGGCGGTACGAAATGACAAGGTGACGTCATAAGCTATACACGTAGCGATCGGTTAGGCGGTCGGGCCCCTGCTTTACCTCAAAATGATAGCTAAAGCAAGACACTGCTTAAAACAGATGACGTCACTTTTCAGCTAATATTTTTAGACAGAGACACAATATTTTAAACACGTATTTAAATCAAAATCAAATCAAAATATTTATTCAGTTGCAAATTAAAATTAATAAACAAAAATCCTACTAATATTATAAACGCGAAAGTTTGTAAGTATGGATGGATGTTTGTTACTCTTTCACGTAAAAACTACTGAATGGATTTTAATGAAACTTTCCTCATATACAGACTATGACCCAGACCAGGTGTTGCCTGGTAGTTGTTACTAGTAAAATAAAAACTGTGTGTGTGTGTGTGTGTGTGTGCGCGTGTGCGCGTGTGCGCGTGTGCGCGTGTGCGCGGGTGCGCGTGTGTGCGTGTGTGTGTACGGGTTAATCTCAAACCATCTCAAATCAGTTCGAGTGCAGCTGTTGCGGGATTCCGTAACCTTGAGAGAGTCCAATCCGCACTGGGCCCGCGCGGTGGTTTATGGCCCTTTCTCCCAATCCATCCACAGGGAAGGCTTGTGCCCCAGCAGTGGGGACGTATAATGAGCTGGTGATAATGGACCTATAACGCAACCCCAATAAACAAAACTATTGAGTAATAGTTGTCGCCCGCGACTTCGTTCGCGAAAGCCTGGTGCATTCCGTTTTACGCAGAAAGATCTTACAGTATCTTTTGGTCTGGCAGTATGGTGTTGGGACTGGGATTTAATATTCTGTATGATGGGATCCCAGGCTGGTGGTAGATTCCCAGGCTGGGAATGCACCTGATTAATTTAAATGAGGGTATACAAGCTACTAACTAATTATGAGACGACCAACATCTCAGTCTCCCTGTGACCACGGGCCCTGCAAAGGGTTCGAAACGTCAGGGTAAACATTAATTAAAACTAATGTGTAAAATAAACGCGAGTAGATCCGTAAAAGTTGTTTCATTTCAATGTGTAGTGTTCGCGTAAACTTTAGAAAACAATAAGTAGTAAATAGCCTATATACTGTCCCACTGCTGGACAAAGGCCTCCTTATCAATGTCATCGGTACAATTGATGTGTATTGGCTTAATCACCACGCTTGCCAAACGCAGGATCACAGAAAATCCGAAACACGCTTGGGAATTAAACCTAGCCGAGCGCTTTGCCACTCGGCCACCAAGACAATAAGTATGAAATAATAAAGTAATTTTTACTTTTTATAATTTAGGCTGTAGACAGTCTTTGCCCTATAGAAGGATCAACTATAAATATACATTTATTACTAATGGCCCGCTCGCGACTTTATCCGCTTTTGTTATTGCAATGTTACCTACCGGATCCAATTGTAAATCTAAACCATTCTCGAATCCACTTGAACACACACAATTTTTTTTATCCAAATCGGTCCAGCCGTTTAGAAGTAGTTCAATAACAAACACACGCACAGAGGATTTATATATATATATATATATATATATATATAATTTAAATAATAAAATAAATTATTTTATTATTTATTAAGATTGACAGACCGAGAGTTCGCTTCCACCTTTTGACATGCAATGTTCTTGACTGTTGCCTTATCTCAACAATGAGCCGTTAAAATCACGTGTTTCCTGTACACAAAGGAAAACCCATAAATTAATTAAAACCAAGATTCCACGAGTACCGGGTGACATAAATTAAGAGCGTTTACATTTATAAGTGATTCATTAATATTTATAGTTAGCCATTTGTATAATACGTATCTTGTTAGGGTATTAGCACCAGTGGGCTGTGGGTTACCTACGCCATATCGAACGCCAACTAATCGAAAGTCAAATGATCGGAACAGCTTTTTTTTTGGAGATAGTTTGCTGACTGTTTCAAACGGCATTTTCAGGGCTTTTATGGGGGCGGGCGGCGAGAAACTTAAAGGGCCGTGTGAAACGAATCACCTTCAGAGGTTTTCTAAAGGGAACGGCATCACGCACTAGTGCGTGTCCCCTTGCCCTACTAGATTCTCCGAAGGGTTCGGATCGGATCGGGGAGCGGAACAACCCGAGGGCGCCTCCAAAGGCTCGGACCTCGGCTCGGGTTGACCGGGCCGCGGTGGTGGAGAGAAGCGCCCAGGTACATGTCCGGACCTGGTATAGAGCGCGTGTGAACCGGTTCGTCGTACCCTTGTTCTACGAGTACGGTGTCTTGGGCCTAAACTAGTGTGCATGTTTAGAAATGTCTATAAATGTGTAGTGGCATTTAGAGAATCGGGCGGGGGAGTCGTGCTTCGTTGAGTCTCCGTGCTTCGGAAGGCACTCCCTATCCATCCACAGGGAAGGCTCGTGCCCCAGCAGGACATAGAATGAGCTGATGGTGATGACGATTATGTGCGTGTGATAGCAATCAAGTGTGTTAATTATCTATCTATCTATAATTATACACCTATCACGGTTTCAGTTAAAGTGCATTTAAATGCATTTAAATTTAAATTTGTACTATTTATTTATACACATGCATACAGTGATCTAAAGGTCGAACAATTTGGGCACCGACACAATTGGAATGGTGTGTGCGTCTCGGTCGAAGCCCGAGCACTGGCCACCTACAGTAGTACAGGGTGCCAAATGCAAATTTCATTCGCTATTCTATCGCGTTATCGAAAACGAGAACTTGTATGGAATTTTTTGAACTCCTCTCGTATGTCGCCAGAAGCAGCACCTGCTTCAATGCCATTTATACTAATTTTTGTTTTCGTAAACGTAATCGAATGAATACGTACAGTAAACAAAACTTTACACAAGGTACCCAGTAGTCCAGTTTAGTATCGAATCAGGCCCGTTATGTTGGAAACGCTAACTGGGCCGGTAGCAATGTTAGAAGAATTGGTTTGGCCTGATTATAGTCAGTAGAGGAGCTCGATAGCGCAGTGGTTAATGCGATTTTTTAAATATATTCTACGGGTAAGCACAGTGCCTTGGTCTTACCTGATGTTAAGTGATGATAAGGCCAATGATGGAAGCGCACTTCACCCGGGATCCTCAACTAGTGAGGTTACTGGCTATCTTATCACTAGCTGCCGGATCACAGCAATGCTAAAAACATTGATGTTATGGCGACATATTTAGATAAGATGGTGGTAGCTAGCCAGGCGGACAAACAAGCATGTGCCCGCCCGGAATCGAACCCGGGACCTCTGGTTATAAACCGGCGATTGATTGAATGATAATATCATCACGATTTTCGTCACCAGCTTTACGTGCATTCCGAAGCACGGAGAAGCTCGAGATCATACATTTTTGGTACACCCATCCGATTAGCAGTCTTTACGAAAGTTGCTTAACTTTAAGAATCGCAGTCTCGTTAACCACTGCGCCATCGAGCTCGAACTGTCTGTCTTATCTCTTACTGGCGGTACACAACAATGCTGTTATGGTGCCAGACTTTGATAGCTAATAATGCCGAATTAAGCTATATCCTTAAATTCCCAACGGTATCTCTATCATTAAATAATTCTCATTAGTATGTACTAATATAGATAGTTATTCAAAGGCGAAATATCTTTGATTGTACCATCGAGCTGTAGTTGCAGACGTTAGCGCGACTAATTGACAATTAGGTCTCACAATAGTCAATTAACATAGAATGGTGACAGTTTGTCTATTGCAAAAGCCATTTGAGAATTTCACAAGAGTTTGCTAATGTGTAGGTAGCCCTACGTATACGAACTAAGTGCAGTGGCATACCCAGGTCTTGAGGTTAGGGCAAGCCCAGAAGCCCGTCATGAGCTCATTTCATGTGCCCGAGTGGGCACGAGCCTTCCTATGGATGGATTGGGAGAACGGGCCATAAACCACCACGCGGGCCCAGTGCGTTTTGGTAGTTGTTAACGACTGCTAATGCAGCCGGGGCGGCTTTACGTGCCTTCCGAAGCACGGAGGAGCTCGAGATGAAATTTTTTGGCCACCCATCCGATGATCGGTCTTTGCGAAAGTTGCTTAACCTCAGCACTCGCAGACCGGGCGCGTTAACCACTGCGCCATTGAGCTCCTCAAGCCAGAAGCCACAGCCCAGAAGCCCGAAGGTCCAAAACATGGTACTTTTTTTTACATAACTGAAAATCCATACTAAGTACCGTTGCGTTCCCTTCTACGTCAGCGTCTTCATTACTTGCCGAGTTCAACAAAAGCACACTGAGGTCATACACAACCTACTAGACGGATTTTTGGAACACGTCAGCAATGTCATACCTTCAGTGGCTTTGATAAAAGCCGATTTTGGTTTTTTTAGCGAATGTATGTGTGTTCATGAAACTAAATAAGTAGCTTAAAATACACATTCAAAATTCGGGCAGCTAGACAGCTTCGTGCTGACTGCATAGTGCACTACGCATCTGCTCGACCGGTTCCATGTATGTTTGTAAATAGAAGACTGTAGCTCACTATGCAGCCGCAGCTTGAAGCAGTCTGCTTCAAGCTGCCCGTGTATGGCCGCCCTAAGTACTAAAAGTACTACAGACAGTTGCCTAAAAATTTCTCTATTGACTAACCAATCAACTAACCAATTTAGAATTATGTATTTTTATTGTTTTTTAATGTTTGCTTTTGCAATGCTAGTATATACAATATGTAAAAAAACCCGGTCCGATCGAAAAGGGATACATAGGTATACAAATAACAACAACAATAAAAATATAAAAAAATCTTATATAAAACGAAAGTTTTTGGTAAATTACCCAATTTAACCCAAAATCTAGCTAATTTTATAAAAGTGACCACACTTTCCATCAATGGCGGCGTTGCCAAAAGCCCTACCTACCATGCCATGCCATGTAAACTTTGTCATTAAACAAAATTTTTATTGGGGTAAATTTTCTTCACATATTATTTTAAAAAAATTACATAAACAGAACTGAATCTCGACACACACACACACACACACACACACACACGTTCACGGTTCGGACGGGGTTTTTTTTTACATATTATTGTATAGTAACAAGATAAAATTTTACTAGAAAAAAATCAACCAGCCTTCGGAACGAGTCTTCTGGGGCCTCGGTATTATACCGGTCATCCAAAGGTCGTGGGTTCGATAACGACTCCCACTCGAGTTTCCTGAAACTGGTTGATTTTTTAGTAAAATTTTATCTGGTTAAAATTATGTATTTTATACTCTTCTGAATATTACTGTATTACTTTTAGAAAATGCTGTATGTCTGTGTACTTATTTACTAAATGTGCCTATTATTGTTTCAGGTATGTCGTCTAACCTTAAAATGGAATAAACTTAATACTGACTGATTGGTATCATTACCAAAGAGTATCATCTAAATAGAAGGAGTAAGTGTGCAATTTAGTATTAAACCGATACATTTTTAATCTGGTGTTTCTGACCCCAAGACCCGGTCAACCCGAGCTGAGGTCCTAGCCTTTAAAAGCGCCCTTGGGTTGTTCCGCTCTCGATCCTATCCAAAGGACCCTCGGAGAATCTAGTAGGGAACGGGAACACACACAGCCATTCCCCCTAGAAAACCTCTGACAGTGTTTCGACCGTACGGCTTGAACCCTTTCAGTTTCCCGCCGCGTCAAAAAAGTTTTTGGTAACGTTGAAAAGGCTGTAGGGACTATCAGCAAATTTGCTTCAAAAATAAATGTGTGCCTCTGACCCAGATGGCCCGGGTGCAATTCTAGGGGTGTACGTCACTGGTCACTGGTTTGGTGGTGATAGTTGTATATTTTTTTATATACCTTCCTACCTACCTTCATTCTATCTTCATCATAATTAGACTGTATCAATCCACTGCTGGACATAATGATTTTGAGTTTCTATTATGTTCTTACTAAGAACTAGTGGCCCGCTCGCGACTTCGTCCGCTTGAAAGCACCCGTACCCCATGATGGACCCCTGTTGCAGCGCCACCTACCGGGTCCAATTTTAAATCTAAACCATTCTCGAATCCACTGGAACACACATAAAAAATTTCATCCAAATCGGTCCAGCCGTTTAGAAGGAGTTTCATTACGAAAACACACGCACAGAATATTTCGACACCTGCAAGGAAAAACATTGTAACTCTAATTTTGGTAATTTTAAGTTATAGTCATAATCTAAGCAATAGTATGACCGTAACTCAAGTGCACCTAAAAATGAGTTACGGTCTTTTTCCTTGCAGGTGTCGATTTATATACAAAGATGTGACTGCATACACCTATAACTGAGTTACAATATTTCTCCTTGCAAGTGTCGATTACATCTCTCCTAATGCATATCATTGAGCCCGGTTTTCGGGTCTTCTATTCTAATTAACTTTATTTTATTAATTTCCCTAGTTTAATCTAGACTTAATGTTCAAACAGTAGTTGAAATCCAAACAAACCCGCTTTGGGCCAGCGTTGTGTGATATGGCTTGTTCTCGATCTCCTTATGCATTCATGTGAGAAGGACTGCGTCCAGCAGTGGGATGTCTTTAAGCTATGTATATAATAATGATGACTATTTCCCAATCTGTACAACCATACAACGCCATAAATCATTCATGGTACAGAAGTAATCTTCAATTTAATTGTTATAGGAAGTTGCAAACAATTTAATTTTAGGCATTTTTGAAAACAGGAAGCCTACAACCTTCATATTCTGTGTATTTCAACGGTTTTTGTTGCAAAACAAGGAAACGGTAGGTAGTTAAGCAATTATATCAATCGTATGAATCTTTCCATTCGTTTCATTTGCTTTCGGTTGCGATATTAACGTGGATGGGCATTGAAACGTGTAAGAATTAATTCTAATATGCAACTAAGTTAATACATAAATGTTATTTTTATTCAAAAGAGGTGAAACCTTAAGCTAACTATTATGTCTAGCTTTGTCTACCTTGATCTAACTTAATTAAGTGACGCATCCCAAACTATGAGGAATTAGATTAGTACGGACGCCTGCACGTCAACCTATCCAAAACTAAAATGTTTTTGTTTTGTTTATATAATTTTAACGCAAATTTTTGTTGCGAAACAAATTACAAAAACACAATGTTGAAAAAATTTCCACGAGCAGGATTTGAACCTGCACCCTTCTGACATACCGGGTCAGGTGCTCTTCCAATTGAGCTATCGTGGTTCTAACCAGCCCGCCGAAATTATTCAACACTATTTACTTTTTACTTTGAAAGCCAAAGGCACCCATTCAATGTCGACAACTACCGTCATTAACATAAGATAAGATTAGACATTACAGATAAGATAAGATGTGAAACTAAGGGTTAGGTTCATTATGATAAACATACAGTGTGAAATCAGAACAGAGAAGAACTAGACCGTGGGTAAAATCCATTAATTGTCAATCTGCCAATTAAATATGTGTCTAACACATTTTCGCTTCGTTCAACCACAGCGATTAGAAGAGATCCTATCATATTTATTGCTATAACTTTTTAAATCACGCCATTTCATGTGAAACCACCAATTAATCAAAGATTAATATCGAAATGCGATTCTAACACTCAATCGACACCTTATTACGTTAACGTAGAGTTTCATTTCCAAAGCACGTAATTGTTATGTCCCACATTGATTGATTTAACTTGCTCGCGAGTTATGGTAGCCTGGTACTTCGTCACAATTTGTGTGTAACGTTTTCCTAATATTAGCTTGTAGTCACGATACGTTTGAAGCGTAAATCGTAACAAGTTTATGTTGTTATTATATAGGTAGTTACTGATCTAATTATGCGGTGTAAACCTTATTGAAATGTATTTTTTCTTATAGCTCTTAAATTAGTTGTTTTTTGGATAGTATTGAAAACTTTTTTTTTAACTATTTACACCTTTTTCCGTGCGTCGACCTCTGTAGCCGAGTGGCTTGCACGCCGGACTTTGGGCGGCGGCCGGCGGCGGTAACTCTGAGGTCCCTGGTTCGATTACCAGTCGGGTCAATGTCGAAAACGAATTTTTCGATATTGTATCGGGTCTGGGCGGTTGTGGTACCGTCGTTGTTTCTGATTTCCATAAAACGAGTGCTTTAGCTACTTACCTTAGGATCAGATCAATGCAAGTATGTGATGTCTAATATTTAAAATATTTCAATTTTTTCTTCATAGAATAAACTTTGTTATTTCGCAAGCTTTGTTTAATACTACCATTTAAATCTTTATCTTTCTTCAAAATTCTTGAAAAGTGCTACAAGCACTTTTTTTTTGAGAGAGATTGCTGATTGCCTCAGACGGCATTTTCAGCTTCACCGGGCTTGTTTGGGGGCGGCGAGGAACGTAAAGGGTCCCTCAACCCGTGTGAAACGAGTCACCTTCGGAGGTTTTCTAGAGGGAACGGCATCGCGCACTAGTGCGCGTTGCCCTACTAGATTCTCCGAAGGGTTCGGATCGGATCGGGGGACAACATGCACAGCGCCACGTTTTGGGTCGCCCGATCTCTCCGTGTAATATGTTGGTGATAATATTTATTTGTTTTTCTTATATTTTTGTAAATATTTCTTTTTTAAATACTTATTTTTAACTACATAACAGCCCCACGTACATTAGTGAAATAAAATCTAATCAAGTATTTATGTTTTGCGCTGCAAACCTACATAAGAGACTATTTTTCTGACGTAGGATCTGCCAAAGTCTTTGAGACGCGCCAACATCAACGCGACACTGATCTTGACTTTCAGTTTCGTGACAAAGCATTCTCGCAGCATTTTATATCTGACACATTCCTAGGGTCTTACTGAAAATTTATATAAATTTAAAAAAAAATGTCAGCAAAATTGTTTGTGTTATCCGCAAAAATCATACAGATCCGATGTAGTCTTCATTTGAGATTTCAAAGTCAAACCCAATGTCAAATCATTTATTCAACATAAGCCTTCACAGTCAGAACTATAAAATCCAAATAATATAAATAATAATAAAAATCTAAAAAATATAGTTTAGACTAAACTATTGAATGTACCACTAGTTCCGATTTTGGGAGAGCTTTCGACCGACAAGAGCTGGCAAGGAAGTCAGGTGGCTCATTTCTTTTTCTTCAACGCTTTTTGCATACGTCCGATAGTGTGACGTCACGAGCATCCCCGCGCCCGCGCCCGCGCCGCAACCGCGCCGCTCTGATACCGACGGCTTTGGGGTGACCCTCGCCTTGATAGCTGTACTCAACGCAAGACCTTTGATATGGCTAACTTATTTTAATAATTTGTGGATAATTTTAAAAAGGTTGCACTTAATGGTCTTTTACACCAAATGGACTAGATAGGCAAACGTGCATACATTCCTATTTTTTTTATTAAGATCACTAAACACTAGACTAGCAAGAAGAATCATTTAATCCTTTTTTGGTACAGCGTAATATATTTTTCATTGGTTTTCAATCCTAATGCAACTGCATAAGGTTCAAATTGTGTTGGCATCAATATTGCCATCACTAGTGAAAGGGTTAATAACAAACCTAAATAGGTTTAACATTAAAAATTAAAAGAAGTTTGATATTTGTGATCAAATTATTTCTTTTGTAACATCTTTATACTATGTCGCAGTGCAAATAAATCATTATTTTATCTTTTATCTTATTTTAAAGACTGACTGAGCAACAGAGACAGTTCGTTGCAACTTTAAAAAAGAAAATTCTTACGATAAAAACAACCGCCTCTGTGGTCTAGTGGTTAAGACCACCGGTTTAGACCTAGAGGTCCCGGGTTCGATTCCCAGCGGGGAGTACATGTTTGTGTACTCGGTTTGGTTGGTGGTAGGGCTTGTTTGTCCGCCTGGCTAGCTACCACCATTTTATCTAAATATGTCGCCATAACATCAATGTTTGTAGCATTATTGTGTTCCGGCAGCTAGTGATAAGATAGCCAGTACCTCACTAGTTGAGGATCCCGGGTGAAGTGCGCTTTCATCATTGGCCTTATCATCACTTAACATCAGGTGAGATCAAGGCACTGTGCTTACCCGTAAATATAAAAAAAAAACAATCAAAATTATTATCTTCCAACAACACTCACTGCTTTACCACAAAACGATATGGCTGAAGTTAGACAATGCTTAAAACGGATGCTGTCACTTTTTAGCTATTATAAACACGTATTTATCCATTGTCTAACTTTAAACACTGTTTTGTAGTACAAGGGTTATAATTTTTCTACGTTTCGATAATGAAAGCCCGCCATATTGCGCCGAGCTTTCTACCTAGCCATTAGTCTATATATATAAAAATCAAATGCTGTCCATTTGTCTCGCTAAAACTCGAGAATGGCTGGACCGATTTGGCTAATTTAAATTTTGAAACATATGTGGAAGTTCAGGGAAGTTTTGAGCTGTGAGAAACATAAATAATAAGTAACGGAAAATACTAAAAACGACAATTTAATTTTCTAATACAAAATTATTTGTTTGTTTTGTTGTCATGGAAACTGTCAGAGCGGTACGAAGTTCGCCGGGTCAGCTAGTATTAATATAAATATATAAAGAAAGAAAGAAAGAAAGAAAGAAATTATTTATTGACGATCACACAGACATAACAGAAAAAAAACAATGAATAAGAATACATAAAACAATAATAATAAAACTAATTAAAAAAAAAATTATATAACAATGAGTGTGTGTGTAGGCCAACTAGGCCTAGCTGAGGCTGGGTCCTGCCTCAGCTTTGTGCCGTTGCGGTGCTGAAAAACAAACACCACCACAACGACGCTGGTAGTCTGACAGGGCCTATGGTGAGTGATTATGATATTGTGTGTGTGCGTCTACATATAGAGATGATATAATATAAAACATAGTTACATACAAATTTAATATAAATATTTAAAAAATGTTTGAATATCACTTTCATTTAATATTTTACATCCAAATAACTACTTTGATAAAAAAAATACTGATTTCAATTAACGCGTAATTTACTCTTAACAGATAGAACGTGAATTACAAAAGTTTTTACGACCGTCAGCCACCTTTCCCCCCACGCTTCTTCTAACCTCTGTGGATTTCAAAATAATAATCCGACTTTATGAGTGGAAAATCCATAAAAAGTACGCTCAAATCAGATATCTTTGATGGTAGTGCTACGCCAGCCATAGAGCCCGCTACATCGCATCTCCATCAGATAAAGACACAATTGAATCAGCGTTACACCGAGATAGGAATCGTGGTAATGACAGATAGTTACTGGAAGTGGCTTGTTTGTAAAAAAAAACTTTTTGTACTTCAAATACATGAAAAAAATCAAAATGTCGTTTAAATTAAGCACATTGCATAGCGCACCTAGCCTTAAATTTTTTTAATAATAACAAACTAATTACAAATCTCCACTCCTCTACTTACTTAAGTAAAATGGGAAAGTTGTGTAAAGGCTTCGTTTGAACACCCTGAAAAAGCAGGACCAGTCTCGCCTATTTATTTCTGACCAAATATACAAATTTTACCTCTTTAAAATATTAGTGTGATAAATAACGGTATTGTAGCATTACTATAAAAGCAAGGTATATCGTGTCGCTGACTTTTTTTTCATCATATGACGACTAATACTTTTGTAGTAGATTATTTTCATGTATATTTACCATTTGGTCATAAAGCAAGCCACAAGCAGCACTCATTCTTCCGACTTGATTTACAAATTTTACGATTTTGTATATTGACAACTGTTCTTTATATAATTACCCACAAGATATAATATTCAGTGCATTCTATCACTGGAATTCGGAATTGGACCAGTAGTTCCAGAGATTAGGCCTGATATACAAACGAACAAAATCACAAACGTTACCTCTTTATTAATAGTCAAGTTCATTGATACAACTATGTTAGTTGAAATAGTTGAAATAGCTCTCAAGTGCGATAATTAAGTAGTGCAGAAAAATAAAAAAAAAATAAAAAAATACACAAAAAGTAATTTAGTGGAGTTTATTAAACAATGTTTATTTATGTGTAGTTAAATAATTATTATATATTCAGTATAATTATAGTATAACTATATATTCAGTATTATTTCTCATTTAACAAGCAGCGTTCAATGATGCTCTTACGTGCATTGCAAAGTTAAATTCGTAGTAAATGGGTTTTTTTAATTAAGTTTTAGGTTAGGAAAATTTTTGCAAAGTTTATTCGTTACAAGTTGGTTATTTGTTCCGTTTATTGTTTCTCTATTTTGTGACCTACTCATTACAAAAGGATTAAAATAAAAAAATGTAAATGCAGAAACCTGTAATTGGCTTTACTTATTGTAATTATTAGTAGAATAAGTGTTCATTGTAATAAGCTGTTGGTTTCTATAAATAAATAAAAATAAATAAATAACAGGTTTTATTTATTTAGTTAGTAATCATTGTGATTGGCTGGGAAAGATCTCTTGTACTATACACAATTAAAACATTACGCTATCTACACTTCTTCTATGAAAAAAAAAACCCGACCAACAATATTGTTGCCTCATCTAGTGACTCTTACGATCCGCAACTAACAAGTGCATCTAAGTTTGATTGTAAGAATGCCTTTGTGTTTGACCAATCGACCGAACGGGACTGGATGTACCGTAGCGTAGCTCTGTCAAAAGTTTAACGGATACTCGGAAGCTAAGTCAGGTTTCATTCGAAATATAAGTTACTAGCTGACCCGGCGGACTTCGTACCACTTTGACAGTTTCTATGACAACAAAAGAAACAAATCGTGGAACATTTTGTATTGGAAAATTAAATTGTAAAAAAAATGTTTGGGGTTGACCACCCTTAACATTTAGGGGGATGAAAAATAGATGTTGTCCGATTCTCCACCCTAGCCGATATGCACGCTAAGATTCACGAAAATCGGTCGAGCCGTTTCAGAGGAGTTCAATAACGTACACCATGACACGAGAATTTTATATATTAGATTGAAAATGCGAAAGTTTTTACTGAGGACGGATCGACGTTCTGAACAAACGTAGTTGGAGGAACGCGTGTGGTGTATAGTTTTTTTTATCCCTGTCAAATAATAATATGATGTTCCCGGGAGTATGCGATAAATAATTTTACTTTAGTATAGACATAGCCTGCTGCCAGATATCTCTTTAGAGTACCCACCAGCAAAGGCTAGCTGTGTGTTGAAAGGAAGTCTACAAGACTAATCGTACAACACTTAAACACATATTTAACTATAACACAGTTTATGGAAGTCCAATGTCCAAACGTGTATTATAAACGAGTTGTTTATTCATTATGTGTTGATATAGATATTCGAGTGTACAATCTGTCCGGGGAAGTAGAAATCAAACTTTAAGTGCGAGAATTTTATCGATAAAAATACCTCAAATCAGGGGTCTGACTCGATTCTCACCGTTAAGTTTTTCTTTACCTCTTCCTTTAAAAAAAGCGATGGCATGTGCACCTTGACACTGATAAGCAAATATTTTGGTATCATTTGATAGCTAACAAGACTACCTAGAAGTAGCAAACACACACGGGACCCATACATTTTGAGAGAAAAAAAACAGAGGAAACGATAAAATTGTTCATAGATCACTCTCTTAAAGTTTGGTTACTACTTCCCCGGACAGATTGTATAGATCTATCGCAGATATAGACTGACAAAGAAAGATCCGAGAGTCTGCATCAATGAGTAAATTAACGTTTTTAAGCACGAATGAACTAAATCTTCATAGCATTTTCTGGCGCATGTGGCCATTATAAAAAAAAACGACGGGTTGCACTCCGGGAGTGCCGGCAGAAGTGAAAACTTGAATATTAACGTTGTGCATTTTTGATATTTTGGAATGGTTAGGGAATAATTTTGCACGAATTGCTTCAATTATCAGTATAAAAGTACTATCATTTATGTGGTAGAACACAATATCAACAGTGACGTATATATTTTTTTATATTTTTTTAAATTTTGTTTAAAAGTCAACACACGAAATGGTTGAAATCAATATTACAATAGAAAATAGAATATAGATTCACAAATCATAAAGAGAATGCAGTAAACACTCATTAGAAGACATGTCACGCTGATATCCTGTTACACTGTTACGATCACATTTCTACGAAATCACTCCCACAAATATTACGATCCACAACGGACATTGGGCTTAAAGTGTCGACACTGGTGGCTTCCCCGACTAACACGTAGCAGTTACAGGATCACACTGTTACGACTCTACTTCCGTCCCTTTTCTACGAAATCACTTATTATTATTAATTATAGAAGGCGAGCGGAAAGATCAAAAAGAAACACTTAGTTTGTTAACGAAATTCGGTAGCACATTCATTATTATTAGGTCAAGTTTCGTCAAAGGAAATGGAGGCATACTTTCTCGGTCATTCAAGTTGAGCAGTGGCAGGCCTAGTGATAAGGCAACTAAGTAAGCGCATTTATTTAACAGTACCTAATATTAATCTAGGTCAAACCATGTCACTTAACAGTCTAACTGTTAAAAAAATACACACTATCTGTTTTCGCCGTCCAAAACTAGAACAAAGCAAGGTAAGTACCAGGCGAGCATAAAAACAAGCGAGCTCTAGATAAACGCTATCGGCAACGCATCCGGGTGTTTTCACTCAGGGAACTGCAACAATCGGCTTGACGTGTGAACGTCCCACTGCGTTATGTGTTCCTGGTACTTTCCTAATGCACTTTCTAGGCGGCAGCAAAATTAGATTACGCAAAAGCTTGTTGTTGTTGTTGATGTAAAATGTAATTCATTACCGAGGTGCCTAGTTAGCAAGGATGGGAAAGTAAAATGAAATTGCTACTTACCTTGATATAGTTTATGAACAATATAACTGCCAATGTCCATATTAATTTACAATATGATCGTCAGCTCCTTTTATGTCCCCACTGCTGGGGCACGAGCCTACCCTATAGATGGATAGCACACGGGTCCAGTGCGGATTAGTGGTTGTTAACGACTGCTAATGCAGCCGGGACCAACAGCTTTACGTGCCTTCCGGAGCACAGAATAGATAAGACAAAAAATAAGACTGCTTGTGCGATTTTCTGGGAGTATAAGTTTAGTTGCAATCGATATAAACAAAGAAAACATTAATTAACGTCTTCGAATTATATTGACACAAAATTAAACTTCTTATACAGTAAATGAAAATATTTATGAACATTTATTCGACAAGGCCGGTCATCGGATGGGTGACCAAAAAAAAAAGTATGTGTTTCGGAAGGCACGTAAAGCTGTTGGTCACCCATCCGATGACCGGCCTTTGCGAAAGTTGCTTAACCTCAGCACCCGCAGACCAGGCGCGTTAACCACTGCGCCATCGAGCTCGTCTCGTCATGATGACAATGTTATTCGACAATATGACCAAAATGGATTTACTATCAGGTGACTTTCTATAATTATTTAACTCATTAAATAATGTTAAGGGGTTAAGATTGTCGTAAAATGAATAGAAATCTTCAAAGTCGTATAAATCCAACGTAATTGTGAAGTAATAATTACAAAAAATTACCGTCTCGGTGGCCTAGTGGTTAAACCACATGTTCGATTTCAAGCGAGAGAAAATATGTAATTGTTTTGGATTTGGTAGAAGTCAGGGCTTGTTTTAAGTCCGCCTGGCTAGCCACTACCATCGTAAAGTAATTAAACAGTTACATTATAGCAAGTTCCTCAGTGGTTGAGGATTCCGGATGAAGTGCGCTCCCATCTTCAGCCTTATCGTAATTTACTATCCAGTAGCCGTGGAGAATCGGCCATGAGCCACCACGCGAGCTCGGTGCGGTGTTTGTTAACAACTGCTAATGCAGCCAGAGCCAGGCTTTGCGACTTGCGAAGAACAGAGGATTTTGAGATTTAAAAAAATGTATGTGACCGACATTTTTGAAAGTTGCCTAACTTAAACAATCGCAGACTGAACGCGTTTACCACTGCGCCAACGAGTCTATGCAGGAAAACTTCAAACATATAACATCGTCGTGTCCACTTAACATCGCCGTATGTCCAAAAATGGTACCGCTAGACCTCCCAGCACTCCTTACGATGCCAACAATCTTGATCCATTCATGGGAAACGAAAAATATGTGGACGCATTGGCATTTCTGTCCGATGTCATAAGGGGAAATCTGATATTATGTATGAGCCGTGTTTTAAATACTAGTGCTTGAGATACACACATCTACCTAGAAAAGGTATAATCTGGTTGGTGGTAGGACTTGTTTGTCCGCCTGGCTATAGCTACCACCCTCTTATCTGAATATGTCGCCATAACATCAATGTTTGTAGCGTTGTTGGTTCCGGCAGCTAGAGATAAAGATACCCAGTGCCTAGTTGAGGATCCCGGGTGAAGTGCGCTTTCACCATTGGCCTTATCATCACTTATTATCATTGACGACCACCTTGGTCGAGTGGTTTGTACACACCGGTTTTCATGGTGTCACCATCTTTGTCATGGGTGTTTTCTATGTATAATAAGTATGTAGTTAAGTATTTAAAGTATGTTTATCCGTTGTCTAGTAACCATTTTAACGAGTTTCATAACGAAGCTTCTCTTGGGCTAGATAATTGGTGTGAGTGTAGGAAATTTTATTTATTTATTTTATTATCAGATAAGATAAGGGCACTGTGCTTACCCGAATAATATAAAAAGTGGTAATACTGTTTATATGAAATGGATAATTGAAACTGAAAATAGTACCTACTAAGGCGACACAAATTACTTTATTTATATGCTTGGAAACCACTCAAATACAATGATGACATCAATATTCGTAGTTTGGTAGAGCTGTATATTTTGATAATTAAAACCGATCATTATTTAAAAAAATATTTTTTAGATTCTGTAATTTTGTAATGTAGGCGCTACGTATTTTCGACCTTATGACAGCGCCTGTACGGTTCAGCCTTTTTGAACATTCACAAATCGAGGTGACGTCTTAAACACATTTGGAAGAACTTTTATGAGAAATTATACTAATGAATGTGATAGTGATAGCCTTTTAAAAGTTACAACCTACAGGATAGTAGTTTGCATTGCAGTTTTTGTGTTTAACACACCAACCGAGTGATCGCCACCTGTTTTCTATCGCCAAAAGAGAATATAAAATTTAATTAAAAGGAGATTACTATGGGGGACTTTTGCCGGCGCAGCGTAAAATTACATTGATTTTTATTTTTATTTAGGACAACAAACCGAATTACAATTTTTCTTTCATAATTTTAGGGTGGCTACAAAACAGGATAGGTTATTGAAAAACAGCACGGTCATCCACGGGTTACATGATCTGTAGGTACTATAAATCACATTTTTGTTTGTAAATAGCTATCAATGTATGTAACAATCGTAACAATAGTTTAAGTATAGTATAATCTAGAGTATTGCGCATATGTGCCAGAGCCCAAGCAGATAATAATATTATTAATTAAGGACAATTCCATCTTTGATCAAAACTACACACATACATTAATTACCTCATTAAGTTTGTGTTTATATAAAAATAAACACAAACTTAATGAATGAATTCCTTTAACTATAAAGTTAAAGGAAAAGAGCGTCGATCAGTGGTTCTTGTCGAACACCGGTGCTAGCTACTCCTCCGTAGAAAATTGAGAGCTACGAACAAAAATTTTCTGACCGCCTTTACAAATCTTCTGCCACCGCAAATTGAGCTTTACCTTCAAACGAATACAATGCGTAAAACCAAATTTTCACATGTGCACATTGTAATAAGTAGCTGTCATCACAATAACGTAACGAAATTATTGAAATGCAACATACATAGATAAGTAGCCCGATTACGCTCAAAAGATTTTCGACTCTATTGTTGTGACCAATGAGTTTGAATTGGTGCAAGCTTACAGTTGTCGTTGTATGCATAACACGGTGAAAGGTGGCACCAAATGGCTGGCAACGAGTTCAAGGTAGATAAGTCAAGTTTGCACTGTCCCGACTGTGAAGTTGCAAGTTCCGGGCCTAGACGTTTACAGTTCCTGACGTGTTTGGAGTCGTTTTATAAAATACTAGCACTTCGGTAACTCGCGACTTCGTCCACGTGGATTTAGGATTTAAAAATAAACTTGCGCTTCCATCATTGGCCTTATCATCGCTTAACATCAGGTTATTATCAAGGCACAGAATAATTTTGGCGGGCTGGTTAGAACCATGATAGCTCAATTGGAAGAGCACCTGACCCGGTGTGTCAGAAGGGTGCAGGTTCAAATCCTGCTCGTGGAAATTTTTCCAACATTTGTGTTTTTGTAATTTGTTACTGAGGACAAATCAGTTGCTGAAACCTATTTTTAACGATTAAAGGACAAAAATGTCGATTACTGTTTTTTTTTTGTGTTCTTAGAAGTGCAAACCGCCGTGCAAAACCGCCTTTAGCAACCCGGAGGCGGGAGGAGGGGAATACTAATTTGTATGAATAACACAAGCGGTTGAGATAGACGTAGACACAGATATATCAGACTCCTACTAACTAAACATATCCTGGGGTTGCCTATAGCCTTGTAAGGACTGGGAGGGGATCACTGGTACCACTATCTGGCTTTAGAGGCGCCCTCGGGTTGTTCCACTCTCGATTCCGATCCGAACGCTTCGGAGAATCTAGTAGGGGATGGGGACACGCACAAGTGCGTGATGCCTTCCGCTCGAGGAACCCTTTAAGGATGTTCGATCACTACGGCTTGAGGAAGCTTTAATTTCTGACCTTTACCTTAGTAAAGGTTGAATGGTTATATGATCTTTACCATAGAAAAGGTAAAGGATAAAGAAAAACCATAAAAATAATAATGTATGTGCCTACATGAATAAAGACAGCCACTAAATTAGGAGGAAGCCTTTAGGCTTGCGCATGCGCCAGATTTTTTTTTTTTTTTTTGGAGAGAGATTGCTGATTGCCGCTGCGGCATTTTCAGCTTCACCGGGCTTTTTGGGGGCGGCGAGGAACGTAAAGGGTCCCTCAAGCCGTGTGAACCGAATCACCTTCAGAGGTTATCTAGAGGGAACGGCATCGCGCACAAGTGCGCGTCCCCGTGCCCTACTAGATTCTCCGAAGGGTTCGGATCGGATCGGACATGCGCCAGAAGAGGGACAGTCTTCAACGTATATCACTAAAAAGTATATTGTGTAAAACACACGAAACGACTTAACGTATAATTCTCCTGAAATATAAGGGAAAGATACTAAAAAAGATACTTACTTAGAATAAAATATAACAACTAAGTATTAAACAATGGATGTTAATAGTGTTTTTTTTTTTGAGAGAGATTGCTGATTGCCTCTACGGCATTTTCAGCTTCACCGGGCTTTTTGGGGGCGGCGAGGAACGTAAAGGGTCCCTCAAGCCGTGTGAAACGAATCACCTTCGGAGGTTTTCTAGAGGGAACGGCATCGCACACTAGTGCGCGTCCCCGTGCCCTACTAGATTCTCCGAAGGGTTCAGATCGGATCGGGGAGCGGAGCAACCCGAGGGCGCCTATAAAGGCACGGACCACGGCTCGGGTTGACCGGGCCGTGGAGGAGGAGAGAAGCGCACAGGTACATGTCTGTACCTGGCGTAGAGCGAGTGTGAACCGGTTCTTCGTACCCTTGTTCTACGAGTACGGTGTCTTGGGCCTAAACTGGTGTGCATGTTTAGTGTATTCTGTAAATGTGTGATGTCATTTAGAGGATCGGGCGGGTAATAGAGTGTTGATGATAATAAGTGATACTCTCTTAAAACTTCTTGAGTAGATATATGAGAGTTTACTGAGACCTCACGTGGACCTCACGCTGACTTTTAAGAGAATTTGAAAAGTGTTGTTTCACTGTTTTCTTTTATTTGCTGAACTCCTTACAAATTTTCCTTATTAACACCTTTTTAGAAAACAAAACTTAACTGCAAGGATAGTTTAGTTTGTAGATAGGAAGGATAATTTGTCTATGATTGCTGTTACTCGTAACGTTACAGAAATAACTACTGGCATAATTAATTGCTAAGTTGCGCAATTAAGCAATTAACTTAGAAGCGCTAATGAAACTGCAACCAGCAATTACCAGGGCAGCATAGGTTAATGGTGTAGCCTGATGAAAGTCTGCGACTTTCGATGCAATTGTATAGTGCGTGTACGGAATTGCGTAGCGCTTCGTAAGAATCCATACAAAGTGTAAAATGTCTTGTAAAACTAATAGCGGTCATCTCTACCGAGGAGGAAGCATGAAAAAGCCACTCTCCCATCCAAAGATCCTGGTCTGGTCAAAGTGTTACTTTAATAAAAAAAAACTACTAAGATAGTATAACATAGGATAAGATAATTAAGTAAGTAACTGCCGTACTCAGAGACGTCAATTAAGTTTAATGACAATTAAATGTCTTTCCTTCTCTATCTAACACTATACATAAGAAAGTGACAACAAGTGACTTAATTGTCATTAAAACTTAATTGACGTCTCTGAGTACGGTAGTAAGTGAATAATCTTGTTTATTAGATAACGTCCTTTATACACATAGTAACAACAAGTACTCCCACTGGGAGTCGAACCCGGGACTTCTGGGTCTGATAACATTGATCTTGCTTAATTTTTTTACCACTGGCATGGTCTAATATTAGTATATTAGTCCATGCCAATAGACAAAAACAAGAAACTAAAAAACATTTTTCTTTAGTCAATTTTATATAAAATTAAAACAACATGTCGCTTTAATAACGCCATATGCTTATAAAATTATAATTCAGCAAATTACCACTATAAATAAACATGAAAGCATATAGACCATTCTGTATTATCATAATTACAAAGTCAATGCATCCATTATTTTAATGATTACAACTCAGGGCCGGAGTTAAGTTAATAGTGAATTAAGAACTAGCTGGGAAAAAGTACCACAGTGGTTAAAAATGTTAATAAGCTACATATAACAGATACTTTTAGCTTATATTACGATTCGACGACCTCCTTGGTCGAGTGGTTTGTACACCGGTTTTCATGGTGTCGCCATCTCTGAGGTTCCGGGTTCGATTACCGGTCGGGTCAATTTAGAAATTATTGTTTTTTCAAATTGTCTCGGTGTCTGGGTGTTTTCTATGTATAATGAGTTTGTATTTAAGTTTTTTTAGTATGTTTATCCGTTGTCTAGTAACCATTTAACGAGTTTCATAACGAAGCTTCACTTGGGCTAGATAATTGGTGGGAGTTTATTATTATTTGTCTATTATTAGATATGTTTTTAATTATAGAACTGAATGCCTGGTACGAGCTTTAGTTCGATCGACCACGTTTGCGGAGTGCCCAGTGTGCGGTTTATTTACTATCCGTACTCATTCGATTCATCGTCATCATCATCATCAGCCCACTTCCGCCCACTGCAGGGCATGGCCTCTTCCCTCGCACGCCACTCTTCACGGTCCTGCGCCATCCTCATCCATTCCCTCCTCGCCACCCGGACTAGGTCGTCCGATCACCGAATTGGAGGTCTGCCTACCGATCGACGAGCATCTCTTCTCATTCGATTAAGTTTACGAAAATGAAAATTAGTATGCCATTGAAGCAGCGCTGGTGCCGTTTGATGCAAAACGAGGACAGTTAAAATTTTGCAATACAAGTTCTCAATTTTCGTTAACGTGATCGAATAGCAAATGAAACTCATATTAGGCACCCTGAAAAAGACTTCGCGAATCAAGATCGCAACATCGCGCTAACCAGCCAATTTATAAAGTACCTCACATCAATGAGAGACTGTCAATTCTTCAGTTATTTCAGCATCTGACAAGTAGAAGTCGGAGTTCCGTGGGGGGGGGGGTCTTGTGGTGCAAGGCAGCTGCAGAACACGTGGGTGATCTCCTTTTGCGATGGACGGACCGAAGCTTCTGTGTTCTAGTGGCTAAGACCACCGGTTTAGACCCAGAGGACCCGGGTTCAAAAAAATGTTAAGCTGAAGCCATTGTGTCAGTACTTAGTTTTTGTGACTTAAAGTAAAGTATTTGGACTGAGACACGTTCTTCAATAATGGACATGTAACGATTACTGAACAGTGATTCCGTTCTCTTTATCAGTCAATCATACGTTTCATTTAATTAACATAACATTTAATTAGCTTAGTGTGAAATTGTAATTGAGAACATACAAGGGGCTGGCATATCCATGTGGACAAAAGCCTCAAACTAAATTAAGAGAATTTGAAAAAAGACATAATGTTGAAAACTTTCCACGAGCGGGTTCGAGTCACGATAGCATAGTTAGTAGTGCACCTGACCCAACATGTCATGGGGTGCAGGTTCGAATCCCGCTCGTGGAATATTTAAATTGTAATTTGTTCTCAACGAAATTTGTGTAAAATTATACATAACTATAATCATAAATAAAGAGTTTTTTTCATTTTATAATAATATAATCTAAGACAGCCTTAACAGTGACACTGTGAAGGCTACCCGCAGCCAATTGTATAACAAAGTCCCCATCACAAAACATCCCACCACATCCAAAGGAGTAATAAGTGAAATCGCGGAACCACGCAATCGTCTGACATAATTCGTTGCAAAAACATTTTGTTCCCATCGTGTGCTATGCAACAATGATGCGTGGGCGCAGCGCATCAGTTAACCCTACTCAGAGATTACACTACTCTATACTATTTTTTTTATTTTCTATGTTACGGGTAAGCACAGTGACTTGATCACACCTGATGTTAATTGATGATAAGGCCAATGATGGAAGCGCACTTCACCCGGGATCCTCAACTACTGAGGCACTGGCTATCTTATCTCTATAACTGCTGGAACACAACAATGCTACAAACATTGATGTTTTGGCGACATATTTAGATAAGATGGTGGTAGCTGGCCAGGCGGACAAACAATCAAAAACAACCAATCATGTACCCGCCGCTGGGAATCGAACAGGGAAACATTTACGCCGTCGCTAGCGAGAATCGTAAACTCGTAGTAGGGCTGTGACAGAAGGTGTTATGACTATTGGATTGGAACTCGATCTGATAACCGTTGTGTAACCAGACCTACTCATCGTAACATCAGTTTTGCAATAACAGTACAGTATAACAATGCATGAATGAGTATTTCGAGTAACAGATATGATACCAAATCGAAAGATGTTCTAAAAAGCTTAGGTCAACATCGTAAGGCTATAATCGTCTCATTGCTGGCTACAGCCAGCATATTCGGGTTAATGTTGAAAGAATATACGGTAGGTGAGTAGCAAAGCACTCGGCTTGACATCCACAGGTCCTGGGTTCAATGTCCCAGGTGGGTCAGAATGTGTTTTGGATTTCTGTATACATAGCAGTTTGTTATTGATCCGATCCATCCGCATTGGCAGGCGTGATTAATCTGATACCCATAAAACGTAGCGATGACTTGAATCTGAGTGGTAGAGATACGCTGCGTTGCAGCACGAAATGGGCCGGCTCGCCCGGCGTAATACCACCCTCACAGAATATCGGCGTGAAACAATGGCACTCGTTGCTGTTGTGTTTCGTCCGGTGAATGAAAGTACCGGAGGCCCATCTCTCACCCCTCCCAATTCCTACTCCCTCCTCAAGATCCAACTCCTTCCTCAAGGCGGAAGAAGGATTACTTTGGTTTTGCGGGTGTCCATGGGCGGCGGTGATTACTTTCCATCAGGTGACCCGCCTGCTCGTTTGCCTCCTTTTAATATAAAATAAAAATATCACTTCTTCTTTAGTAAAAAAATCTACTGTCCCTTAAAGTTGCCTTGTTGCCAATGAAGCTTTAGCCATTTCTCAAAATTTTTGAAATACAACAATAAACGTAACATAGTAAAAAAATATAGCTCAAATCCCTTCACTAGCCGATTCTTACAAACTTTAAGAAGAAACAGTAAGGTCGACTGAATGGAAAAATATGTATGAAAAGTAGACAAAATCATCGTTTCGTAGTTCCACTTTTTTCATAAAAAAAAATCAAGAAATGCTTTGGCTGTGTGCCTGTTTTCCTTTTCTTCATAAATTAATTATTAAAAAAAGATATGAACCTTTAAAAACCTTAAAAATTGGCCCGATTATCAGATGTTTTTTCGAAATTTGACGAGATTATATAAAAAATATTTTATAATATTATAAGTAATACTTTTCAATTCGGTTGACCTTAGTATTTCATCTTAAGGGTGTGCGATTATCACATTGCTGTACTGTACTGTGCTACGAGCGAACACTAAACAGTCGGTAGCGGCGGGTTGTCAGCCCGCGCCGGCGCGTGGCAAATCGCGCGATGAGCCGTGCGCGCGCGCCGATTGCGAAATATGACGCGATGTTGCAACCGGGACTCGGCTGCGCGTCTACGGCTGTTTAGACGAGGGATATTTATTTGGTTAGGATAAGCATGAAAACTATTAAATTATAAAATAGTATATAATGCAACCAATAATGTACAGATGGTAAGTTACATAAAAGCCCATATTATAGATACCTTACAGACTAACATACATACAAGTTATATATAAAACTGAAACTATGCTACACGTATTGTCGGCGAACGTGGGACGCACCGTAATATATTAAAAGTAATGATAGATAGATAGAATAGATTAATTCATTAATTAATAACATAATTAAGAGGGTCTAGAAGAAAACAGAGGAAGGGGAAGGCCAAGAAGAGCTTATATGAAACCAATTAAGAGAAGGCGTACATTGCCTTATAAGGAAGTAAAAGAACTAGCTTGGGTCCCAAGCTTTGGGATAGAGAAGAATGGAAAAGGCTGTACCGACAAGAGCGTGGCTCTTAAGTTTAAGGGAGAGAGAGTAATTAGAGAATATTTGACCCGACCTGAAAATTGTCAATTTGACAATCAGCCATGCGTATCAATTGTAGCGGTGACTCGATTTCAATAATGGAGGCCTGTTTCCAGCCTTGTAACAAAAGGCAGGTTGCTAATCAATTTACTTTTACAATGCTGACAATTCTGAAAGAAATTTCATTGTGACATAAGGTATCGTAATTTTTTGTTTTTCTTTACCATTTTTGGCCCCCGTTGTGATCACAAACTCGACTAAGATCGAATCCAAAACACACTTTGGTGTAACCTGGATATTGAACCCAGGACCAGGATATCCAGCTGAGCGCTTTGACACTCTACTACTGTGGCGTTCGACTTAAGACACCTTGATTTGTGAATGTTCAAAAAGGCTGAACCTTACTGGTGCTGTCATAAGGTTGAAAATACGTAGCGCCTGCTACAATTGAGACCGTAAATTAACAGAGATCTAAAAAAATATTTTTAAAAAGTTATTGGTTTCAGTTATCAAAATATGCAGCAATAAAATTAAGAATAATGATGATATCAATATATTTGAGTGATTTCAAAACATACAGATTAAAGTAATTTCATTTCATTGTAATTATAGCATTAATTAATTTTTTTGGAGGAGTTTTGGTAAAGAATTACGATCGAATCAAAATTGCACAATCGTAACTTTTTAAAGACAAAGGCATGTAGTTATCTATGTCAAAATTTCAGATTCGTTGGTCTTGTCATACTCCTAGTATTTTTCCTTGTCGCCTTAAGTAAATGGTGAAAAATAAATGAATACGTTGTTAGGAGTCTTTAAGATTATTTGGGTAAATAGGTCGTCGCCTTTAATACCTACTTGATAGAATTCGCACGGTCACGAGCACAAGTAGAGTTCACGACAGGCTTTCATACTGGTTCCAGCAAGCAACAGTAGCAAATGGAACGTAAACATTCCTAAACTGTATGTGTCAAGAGTGATCGGCCGATCGGTTCCGACATTATGTAACTGCGGTATGACTGTCGTCGATCGAGATCATTAATCACGAGCATTTGATGCGATCGAACGTGACACAGATTATAGTGACAACGGTGAAGGTTTGTGCCTACTTTCTTCTGACCTCGGAGAGTGTGTGATTAGTGACAGATCTTTTAAACGGTTCAATAACATGATATGACAAATAACAAGTGTTTTAACATTGCTAAATTGCTTGAATAGTGAATCGGTACTAATATTTTAGTTTTAATAACAATGCTTTTATATCAGAATTAAAATGGCACTTCAAAAAAAACTTGTAGGACTTGAACACGCTATTTATTTATTTTGAACGTAACGAACACTTTTAACCTTTTCACCGCCACACATAGCAGAAAAAATCTATTGTCCCACGCCACGACAAAAAAAGGGTCCAAAAATAGTGATGTCCAATGACAACAATCGATAATATATTTTTTCCCCTTTCCTTCTCCACACATAGCAGAAAAAATCTATTGTCCCACGCCACGACAAAAAAAGGGTCCAAAAATAGTGATGTCCAATGACAACAATCGATAATATATTTTTTCCCCTTTCCTTCTCATATTTTATGCATTTTACTACATTAATTTTTATTCACTAATTACTATTCGTACAAAATTACAATTCACAGCAATTACTGTGTATTTTAACTGAAAAACACCCATAAAATCAAGTTTACAATAAACCACTGTGATTGAAAATGGAACATCGCTAGCTGAAGCTTCCCGTCGCCTCGTCGACGTGAGCTGCCGACATTGGCGTAGAGAGACTTTACAAATAACATGCCGCGCGCCTTAACAATAGTGATGTTACTCTTGAACATCGATTAAATTATTAGATATAAATTTTATTTTATTTCTTCCTTTATTTACATTTCCCGTGACTTTTACTGCTAAAATTTTACTACTGTATAAATTAGGGAAATATTTTAAATTAAGACATTTCTTATTGTTTTCCGTCAGGATTTGGTTTCATAATATTTGTATTTTAAAAGAAGTGAAAGTTATTGTTTTTAGTGTACTTATTGATAGAAGTACGCCGCGCCGCAGCTGACTTATTGTTTTTTTTATGATATGCGTAAAAGATTGCAGCTGCAAAAAAAAAAACAATAGGCGGAGCAAGGTTTAAAGTCATAAAAATATTTGGGTCCATTTATCTATTTTCGCAATAATTGATTAAAGTACACCGCGTCTCGGCGCTGGCTTATTGTTCTTCCTAACCCTTTTTTTGCACCTGCATAAAACAATAGGCGCAGCATGGCTACCTACCGATATTGGTGCCAACATAAAAAAAAATTGAAGACAAGGGAGGGGCTGTTTTGACCCAAGCTTGTCTCATTCCGTATCTTCTCGTCCTTTGAGCTACAGAATATTACAGAATATTATTTCGGGTGTTCAATTTCACGATTACTTTGGCTTGTGTGTATGGACTTCCGATTTTCTGTGTGTGACCTGTGCCTTTATTACTGGACCTCTGATCTTCCGTGTGTGACTTGTGCGTGTATTACTGGACTCCTATTGCAATACGATTTGGATTAGTTTCTGAAATGGGTGACAACTCATTGAGCACGGATGACCTTCTACGCATTCTGCAAGGGAATGACGATGACGCTGAATTTTCAGAAACGGAATCGCTGGATGATGATGACTTTGAGGTAAGTTTTCTTTTGCTGAACAATTAAAGCACTAACATACTTATTACCAACACTTTCAGATGGAATTCTGATAAAGGTGTTAATTTTTTCCCAAACTTAACAGGTTCGATATACACCATCAAGAATTCTTAATTATTGTTTTTTTTTTATTAATGATGCTGTATTTAATAGTTTTCAATCCGAATTGATTCCGAGACTCCTTTGACCTTTTTTGCTATTCTTTAAGTTTTGGATGTGGTCCATCGATATCTTACAATTTATTTTGTTGGTCAAGTTTTCATAGGATGATTGGTTTTTCAGGCTCTACCACCTGAACCAATCGAAAACCAGCGCCCGTCGCGGCCACCATCTAATTTCAATTGGACTACAGAAAGGTTTATCCCTGATGTAGCCCGCTTTGAAGATTTTCAGTCGGGCGTTTGTCCTACAGGCCTGACTGAAAATTCGTCGCAGCTAGATGTATTTGAATTTTTTATTGATTTAAATATAATGCAAATAATAGTGAACATGACTAATAGTTTTCAACAATTTGTTGTGCGCAATACACCCCTCAAGGTGTATTCGCGTTTACAACGTTGGTATGACGTTACCGTCGCTGAACTATACTCATTTTTTGCCTTATGTATGCTCATGACTAGAAACCGGCACTTAACCATAGAGGAGCATTGGTCCACTGACCCGCTTTTAGCTGCCCCTATATTTGGCAGTGTAATGTCCAGAAACAGATTCTGCATGATTCTTGGAATGCTTCACTTTTCTAGAAGAGATGAAGAGGCAGGACCATTAGGGAAAATTAATATTATATTAACAGATGCAAGATTCAAATTTAAAAGTGTAATTTGTCCCTATCGGAACTTGTGCATTGACGAAAGCATAATGCCATTCAAAGGCAGACTGTCCATAAAACAATATGCCCCCCAAAAACGAAACCGGTTTGGTATAAAATTATTTATTTTATGCGATGTATCGACTGGTATCGTCGTAGATTTTATTGTTTATTGCGGCGCATCCACGGAAATCGTGGATCCTTGTAATTTAGGCGCCGGGGGGGCAGTTGTTGCTACTCTGCTCAGAGATTTTTTTGGCTCTAACAGGCATCTTTATGTTGACAATTGGTATACGAGCCCAAAACTTTTTCAGTTTCTGCATGAACATAATATATACGCTTGTGGGACTGTAAAAAAAAATCGCATCGGAATGCCTGTTATGAGCCAAAGGCTTCAACAGGGAGAAGTAATTGCTCGGTATTCTCCCCCATTGATGGCAATGAAATGGAAGGACAAAAAAGACATATATTTACTGTCATCCATTCATGACACATCCATGGGGCCATCAATGAGGGAAAATAGAGCAACCGGGCTCCCTGTTTTGAAGCCTAATGCCATAATCGAGTATTCAAATAATATGGGTAGCGTGGACACGTCGGATATGTTGTTATCGTCACTGCAATGTATCCGAAAATCAGTAAAATGGTATAAAAAATTATTTTTTCATATTTTGGACATGCATTTGTTAAATTCTTATTTGTGTTATAGGAAAATAACAAATTCACCGAATCTCCCATTTGCCCAGTATCAACTATGCGTAATACGCCAAATATTAGAAAAATATAATAGTCGGAATATTTTGCCTCGTCAAATACGGCAGCAAAATACTTGTAATAATCCACTAAGGATCTTACCTAATAATTCAGCTAAACATATGCCAACGCGATTTGAAAAGTATAGGAGATGCAAGGAGTGCTCACAAAATAAAAGGCGCAAGGAGACACGCTATGCATGTAAAATATGCAATGTTTATTTGTGTGTAGCTCCATGTTTTGAAAATTATCACAAATGATTTGTGATAATTTTTAAGACATGCAAACTATACTTGCATCTCTTATATTTTTCAAATCGCGTTTCAATTATTCAAACAAATCAAACTCTTTTTATAAACAAATTGTTCTTTTTTTCTACATTTCAATGTTAATAATTGTTGATGGTGTTATTTTTTTTGTGTTAGCCTGTATTATTATTTTATATATAGAATTTGTTAGATTTATATTTATTTAAATATTATTGAAATAATACTTTTACGTGTATATAATTTATTTAGTTTACTACATTATTATTTACATCTTGTTTTGTTTAAATATTGTCAATTGTACTGTTTATTATTTCGAATAGGTTATGCAATCAATGTTTAAAACTAGCTACCCGCGGGATGATAACTAGGGTAAAATACGTCTCTTATTGGTGTTCACTTTATCGTAAATATTAATATCGACATGACAGCGGTGCTTCACTCACTAGCTTGTGCGATAGAGATCCTAATAGGCGGCGTATTCTACCCTCATTTTGTGTTCTTATGTCATTGGCAACGTGTATTCCAAGAGATCTATAATAAAAATGTTATTAACAATTTTGTAGTTTTAATTTGTCATGTTATCCTATCTAATTATTCTAAGCCTATCTACAAAAATAATTATTAATCAATAATATGCAGAAATATGAAAAATTGTGTTTTAGTTACAAGGTATACCTACTGTGTTAAAAGCAATACCATTTTGAAATAATTCTGGCGTTTTGATTGAATGTATTGATTTCTAATTAATCTCGGCCCTCAAAGAAAAAGCAGATTTGGTCGGCCACTAGCCTGGTGGAAATAGGAGTGAAATGAAAAACAAATAATGATTTTTAAAGTTCATTATTCAATCAACTGGAGGAGCCCTGGTGAGTATTTACCAGGGCTCCTCGTATTGCAGGCGTGTCTGGAGCCACTCCTGGTACACGTCCGGCAGCCTCGAGGGCGGGAAAGGCCTACAACAAATATTTAAATAGTTTTAAGAAACAAGACAGGCTTCATGATAATACTTAGCATAATCTCAAATCGCACCTCATTTCCTCATACCCGTCTACAAGGTGCTGCCGGTCTCTCCCGCAACAGCACTGCCTTGCCGCCTTCAATTCTTCCATTTGCTAATGACAAAAAAGTTACAGGTTACAATAGGAAAATAAACAAACAGTATACTACTACTATTATATTCAAAAATACTTACTTTCTGAAGGTCTAAGACGAGGAGGTGCTGCTCCTCGAGGGTCGGCGTTTGTATCTGCTGGTACCTGCAGAAAAAGAATGTTAGTCAAACAGTTTGTTTTACAAGTATAACCTTCAAATCAACTTAAATGTTTCTTTGATTTGCTATCATTTCTACTATCATTCTAACAATTTAAACCAAAAAAAGTCTTACAATGGTTCGGGCCTGACCCGGCACGCCCCGCACACCAGTGGCTGCCACCACTGCTGCCACTGCAGCCGGCTCCGTTTGTTAATCCTGGTTGATCTAGAAATTTACATATAATAAGTAAAAGTAGCTGCAAATCATAACATGAATAAAAACATCAATACAAACAATGTACTTACATATTACCCATTACGAGCTCGAGCGTCGGAATACCAGACAATAGAATTTTTATTATTTTCGGGCTCCTGTTGGTCGATCGACGCTCAAGGGGATTAATGTTTTTAATTCAGTGTTGCCAGTAGCCGATAGTCAAAAGTAACAAGAGACGGTTCAAAAAGTAACATTTTCACGAAAAAGTAACATTAAATTTATTATTATTATATACCACATAAGACACTTGATTACACAAAAAACATTCTAAACCATTCTTGAAGCTTCGAAAGAAAGAAAAACAATGGATCTAATGTTGTCTAATTCAATAAGTTCCTACCTATACCTCTACTATTTTTATTATTATTAATTATCAAATAAAAACAAGTCACAATAACGAAATAACTTCCCTGACCAATGCTAGGTATACTACCAGTAAAACCGAAGTCAGTGCCTTCCTTCAGAAATCAGTTGTACCTATTAAAACTTATTGATCTATTAAAAGTAATAAATTATCGAACTTTGTTTTCAAAAATCGTTAGCTACCGTCGCTACCTCGTAAGCAAGAGAAGAAAATTGACAAAAAAGTAAATAAACTAAAGAAGATGAAACTATGTTGTGTTCCGTTTTACGATTATCTTTGTATGCTGGAAAATATTTAATTAGAGGTACCTATATTTTTATCAAGTTCTTAAAGTAACATTTTTAGTCGTGTAACATGAAAGTAACATGAGATGGTCAAAAGTAACATAAAATGATACAAAAGTAACATTCTGGCAACGCTGGTTTATAATAAAATACTGTTTTTTTTCTGGCGTGTTTTGTGTCTACTGCCAAAAACAATTCCGCTAATATCACGTAGGCCAAATAAATACACGGAAGGATTCGTATGGAATAAATTATAATTTTGCGTTTTACAAATATACTTAAGTAAGAACTCGCGATGCGAAAATGCGCAAATTACGTATTTGCCTGTGTACAATGTACCATCATACAATAATATAGGTACACGGCGGCAGATCAACCCCCCAAACCTGTAGTTTGACAGTTTTGGGTAGGTTGATCTGCCGCCGTGTGTACATGGCAAAGAATGTGGGAGTATGTGCTGCAATCTACTCTAAATAGTTATCCTATTGAACTTATATCAAAATTAAAAAACACAATTAACAAATTGTGTTTTTTAATTTTGATATAACTTATATTATAAAAAACATTATAATATAAGTAAATGTTAATGAGATCTAGCGAGTGACTCACGTTACTGCAGATAAACCGACCCGGTTTTTGTCGGTAATTATCTATGTAACTAAATTATGTACTATTTGTAATTCAGTACTAATTGTAATTGTCAGTACATTATGCGTGGCTTATACTATACACTGATAGTAAGTAGTATAAATTGAAGACGGAAATAGTCAATTATTAATATAATGTAAAGAACAGAAGTATAAAGGAAATAACTTGTTTTTAGAAAAACTGTTTTTTTTTTAAAGAATACTTTTATCTCTTATCTCTACTACCGATTCAATGCCACGTCCTGCAGAAGTCAATATCGTCAAATTGATAAGAAGAACAATGACGACCGGCCCAGCGGCGTACTTCAAAGGCTATAGGTTAGGTAATACACGTAATTTTTTTTTATAAAAAATTGTTTTCACTGTATTTTATAAATATTTAATTCAGCTTCAGTGCAGCTATTAGAATAGCACTTAAAAATAAAAAGTAAAAATACACGTATACAAGTAAGTATTTTACAGCCTTGACAATGCTGTGTTAAAAAACACAAGAGCGTTGGCATTTCCTTTACTGTGATAAAATGTAAAAAAAAACAACACGAAGATGTAATACAATAAAAAATATATGTATTAAACGTTTATACGTAAAATATGAGACGAAGTAAAATAAATAAAATAATGATCATCGAAGTATGTACAACACTTATTATTTTGCATCGATGTGTGTGACGTCACAGCGCGACGTGAAATACCGACGTTGGCGACTAGGTACCGGTCAACAGACGACCAAGTACCGAAAACATAGTGCTGAGAAAACTTAATCAGAGAGTGTCGATTTTCCAAATAAAAAACTAATATTTTAGTTTTATTACGGCGAATTTACTTATGTGTCAGTCTTTGTTATATTGCAATGTAACTAAAAAATATTTTATTTCATATTTTTATCGTAATAATCGTATCTGAAGCAAATTCATAATAAAAATTCGACTATTTGTTGTACACATTGGCACAACACTACCTGTGACGTTGGTGTCGGCATATACCGACGTTGGCGTCGAGGACGGTCGCAATATACTATATGTGTTACGAAAAATTATTTTTTAATTTATTTTGAATAATATATGCCATTATGTCTAGTACTTTTGGTGAAAAAATATCTACAAGGCTTTTCTTATTCATGTTCTGAAAAAAAATCGAAACTAATTGGTAGAGTAGAACTGATTTTTGCATTGCATTTTTGCGACGTCAGTTGCCGACAGTGGCGTATGGGACATTTTTTTCTTTGACGTCGTATACCGACGTTGGCGGTGAAAAGGTACTTCCGTATTCCTAAAAAAAAACACAAAAGTTGAAAAAATTTCCACGAGCAGGATTTGAACCTGCACCCTTCTGACATACCGGGTCAGGTGCTCTTCCAATTGAGCTATCGTGGTTCTAACCAGCCAGCTGAAATTATTCAACACTATTTACTTTTTTACTTTGAAAGCCAAAGGCGCCAATTCAATGTCAACAACTACCGTCATTAACATCTGATCATAATATTTTTACAAAAACTAAAGATCAGATAAGAAGTAGGCAAGCTATTTATAAAATGTTTTTGTTTTGTTTATATAATTTTAACGCAAATTTTGTTGCGAAACATTTGCGTTAAAGTTATATAAACAAAACAAAAACATTCCGTATTCCTTTTTCAACATAACCCCGTGTTGTCATTTTACACCAGGTTTAACATAAGTCTTTAATTGTGTTAATCTGGCGTTTTGTTAAAGAGGTATTAAGCACTTAAGCACTTACACTTGAACTAAATAGTTTGCGTAAATACCTGTACTATCTAAACAATACATGATTTATTCTTTGCCAAGGAGTGTACAACGCCAGTCGTGCGTAAACAATACCACTATTGTTTACATCGAAGATAATGTTACATCAATCCGCGTATGGGCAGTGCTGATGAAACTGACAAGACACTGGTCGATACTATGTATATTTAACACATTCCTAAGTACTGAACGTCGCGTAAATTTCTTGATTTTTCCGATTGAGGGAGCGGTTAGTCTTTTATGTATTTACCTTTTTATATACACATTAAAGTACTTACTTACTTGGTGTTTAAGTTGGTGCTCACAAAATCGGTCGATGCATTAAAACATTCGAAACACTTGGTCTGACATGGGAATTGAACCCGAATCCGGATGCTAGAACGAGCGCTTTTGCCATTCGGCCGCCGAGGTGTTCATAATCTTTGATATTATCTTTAATATTTATACATAAAGAAAAAACTTTGTAACCCTTTTTAAGTAAATTGCTCGCTCTGAGGAGTGTGAGATTTGACATTTTTTAGGTTCATATGGACAGTGAATGCAGAATGTTAAAAATAATATGTCTTACAATCTATTACTCTTAATAAAGAGGTAACGTTTGTGTGGTGCTGGGGATAAAGAATTGCACCACCCCATCTCTTCCCGTGGGTGTCGTAGAAGGCGACTATGGGACCATTCCAGAGGATGGGCAGCAGCGTCTCTCTGTGATTATTTCCTCCTTACAGCGATCGCCAACCCGCCTGCCAAGCGTGGCGATTATGGCAAATGATATCCCCCTCAAAATGATTTATCCTTGAGGGAGGCCTTTGTCCAGCAGTGGACGTCTTTTTTGGCTGAGATGAACGTTTTTGACTTTGTTTGTTTGCTTTTTGTGTATCGGGGCCAATCTCTGGAACTACTGGTCCAATTCCGCTATGCTAATCAGCAATGCTAAATTCCTTGCGGATAACATCGGATATTTTATTTAAAAAAAAGAGTTAATTTTAAATCCCCAAATCCACGTGGACGAAGTTGCGCGAGTAATTTATTATAAAACGGTCAAACCATTAGGCGAACCACAATAAAACGTCAAAGTTTTTTTTCTATCTAATTGTAAAGGCTATAAGTTATAATATAAGTGTAGTTTCTTTCACATTCTTTCTTCAAATCACTCGGAACTATATCTCACGGTTACAATCCAAAAACTGTTACAATGTTTGCATTGTCCGTGCCCGTTGTTTGAGCGATAGCAGATCGTCTATAAATCGTAACGGTCCGTTAAGAATCAAAAGTCATCTTCTACTTACAGTGGATTTAGACCGAGTTCTCTTTATTAATATATTTTTTTAGTACTTGTTTTTTTCGTAGTTAAAATATTTAAATTAATGGTAACATCTGTTACGCCTGATGACTTTGATGAGATATTAGCATAAATTACGTACAAAGAGGAGCTCGATGGCGCAATGGTTAACGCGCTCGGTCTGCGAGTGCTGAGGTTAAGCAACTTTCGCAAAGGCCTGTCATCGGATGGGTGACCAAAAATGTATCATCTCAAGCTCTTCCGTGCTTCGGAAGGCACGTAAAGCAGTTGGTTCTGGCTGCATTAGCAGACGTTAACAACCACCAATCCGCACTGGGCCCGCGTGGTGGTTTATGGCCTGTTCTCCCTATCCATCCATAGGGAAGGCTCGTGCCCCAGCAGTGGGGACATAAAATAAGCTGATGATGATGATGATGTACAAAGAAGGTAAGCATAAAACTGGTCGTTGTGGAGATCCTTAGGGGGAGGCCTTTGTCCAGCGGTGGACATTTATATGATGTATGTTTTGATGACCCTTGTTTTTTTAGTACTCATCATTATACAAACATACAAAATTTTCTGCGATCCCATATAGCTTGTTTTAACTGGCTATAACTAAGTCCAATCCCCTTTAGATGTCGTCCAGCCATTTGCGTCGCTGACGTCCCGGAGATCTCTTCCCGGAATTATGCCTTGGAATCATATGATAATATACAAAAAAACAAGAGTAACCTGACCGGAAGGAGGGGCAGGTTCGAATACCGTTAAAAAAAATAAAAACTGCTTGAATAAACCTAATACCTAAATCTTAAATCGAGTATTTTATTCGAAACATAATAATAAAGTTATAATTAAAGAACAACATATACTGGCTTGTTTCTATAAAACCAGCCTTACAACCAAGAGAACCAACATGAAGTGTGTACACTTCACATCACTAAGATTACATATATACCTATATACTACGATAATATTATATTATATACAGTGTAACATAGTGATCGTGAATGAAAATAAAAAAAAAAACAATTCGGGTCAAGGCTTAGGCCGATCAAAGCACCAAAACTTATCAGTGATCTAATGTTAACATAGAAAGTTGTATTATAACATTCGATTTGTATATCAATCAAATTACACAAGTGCATTCTTCATTATCTTACACAGATAATTGTATTAGATACCGAGCAGTTACGTGCGGTGTAAACCGACCTTTGGCTCCACCTCGCATCGCCCGAGAAATATAACCTCCTTGCGTTGTTTAAACAGAATAATGCTCTCTTTTAGAAACCCACTCTATTCCACTTTAAAGCTTATGGTATAAGGTTCACAATGCATTGTTTCAGTCAGAGAAAGCCGTCCCGATGTTCAGTGGTATTGATAAGTATGCTTCCCGGTTGGCATGCAAATTATTATCACACCGTGACCCTTCTGTGGGTGGAGTGGTTGCGTAATCTGTACCGTGCCATATCTGTCCGAGCGTTGATTGTGATTATCTGTGCCAATCCCTTTTTATGGTAAGTGTACAGAATTTCAGATGCGTCCGTATTACCTTACCGCCTCTTTGGTCTAGTGGTGAAGAGCACCGGTCTCAGATACAAATATGGTATGGTTGGTGGTAGGGTTTGTTTTAAGTTCGCCTGGATAACTACCACAATCTTATTGAAATACGTCACCATGACCTGTAAATACCTGTATTTACTATTATATTTATTAACTGGTGTTTTTTTTTATACTTAGCACGGCAAATGACTCCACACCACCTGATGTTAAGTGGAAATGGAGTCCAGACGCGAAGACAACTGGTGCAGCGTGAAAACAACGCAGCATCAGTCAACTTCACTCTGCCGGCCCACAAGGTGCTTCTTCACGCCTCGTTTGAAGGACCCCATATCATAGGAAAGAGGGAAAACATGTGCTGGTAGACTATTCCATCTTTTGGAGGTGCGACAAAGAAACGAGTCACCAAATTTCTTTGTGCGCGATGGGATATGTGAGACAGTGAAGCGATGACACCGGAGATGTTTTTTCAAATAACTAAATAAATAAATAACATCAGTGTTAGCAGCACTGTAATGTTCCGACACTTAGAAATAAGATAGCCAGTTTCGCAACACCTCAAATCTAAAAAGTACTGTGACTTTCAGAATTTTATAATTTCTTTAGCACTTCGCTAAAAATATGTGATTTCTTGATACTATTACCATGGTTTGTCAGTCGCATCTCCCCGTTAGGCTTCCGATGATTTAACCTAATGTTGAAAAAACTACAAAGAACAAATAATACTTACATGTATTAAAATGAATCAACTTTTACGGATCTACTCGCGTTTATTTTACACATTAGTTTTAATTAATGTTTACCCTGACGTTTCGAACCTTTTGCAGGATCCGTGGTCGCAGGGAGACTGAGGTGTTGGTCGTCTCATAATTAGTTAGTAGCTTGTATACCCTCATTTAAATTTAATCAGGTGCATTCCGTTTTACGCGGAAAGAGCTTACAGTATCTTTTGGTCTGGCAGTATGGTGTTGGGGCTGGGATGTAATATTTTGTATGATGGTATCCCAGGCAGATTCCAACCATCTTCTCTATTGAAATTAATATGTTTTTTAATTTCAATAGCCTCGCGTATCGTAGGGCTGAATCGTTGTTCTCTAGCGAGTATTTGTGGTTCATCAAATCTGATGTAATGGTTGGGCCCCTCTTGGGAATGTTCGCATACTGCAAACTTATAGGTATTACGTTTATTAGCTCAGAAAAGAATAGCCTTTTGGACCCACAATTTCCTTAGTATTCCATTTTCTTTGAAACACAAGTCTCGCAAAATAAAAGGTAGGAAATAATGACATGTCGTTCCCGCCAAAATGTATCACAATACGATTCCAATTCCAACGGACGTAATTGAACGGGAGCTATTGAGTTGCCATCTATGGAAAACGGGGTGAACTAATATTTGTAACATCGAGCACAGTGGGCGGTTATGTCAGCGTCTGCAGTCCAAAAATAAAAGGTTTTATGGACATATTGCTAGTTAATGCAGTACACGTTCAATGCGGTTTATTTGACTTTTACCGTCTTAAAAAAGCTTAATTTTTTTTTCTGGATTGCTACTTGATCTATATTTAATAATAAAAATATTAACATTTTATTTCAGAATAACTTTCATTTAGTTTTTATACAATCGAACTTTTTCAATATATGTTAGTATTTTAATTACAATACAGTATTTTATAAGATTAAATTTTAGTAAAAAAAACACAACTAGCCTCACAAAGCTCGAGTGGGCCTCGGTAGCTCAGCGGTCAGAGCATAGGACCGGTTATCCAAAGGTGGTGGGTTCGATTCCCACTCGAGCTTCCTGAGCCTGGTTGAGTTTTTCTAGTAAAATTTAGTCTTGTAACTATGTATAGCATTGTGAATGTAAATTTCAAAAATATTAACAATATTTAATGTGAAGACCTCGTTTTTAAGAAGCACGAGATACCTTGGGGTCATAGTGGACTCAAAGAGAGCTGGGACCATTTTGTAACTTGATACACTTCCATGACTGTTATATACCACTCAAAGTCAAAGTCAAAGTCAAAGTCAAATTTTTTTATTCAAATACATTTAAGAAAAGTAGTGCTTTTGAATCGTCCATACATTTTTTACCTACTACCCATTTAGGACGTCTATTTTTTAGCTGTGGAGAAGAATGGGCGCAAGAAACTCCACAGCTATAATAGAAGTAACGACATTACAAAAGAAAAAGAAGTATGTCGTTACCAAATCATATAATATTCAATTTAATACATTAACACTTAGCTCTTTATCCTAAAAATATCCAGACAACCAAATCCATTACTCCAGTCCAGCATTAGCACCGTTGACGCCCATCTTATTAGCCATTCGATACAATTTATCCGTTCACAAGACGAAAATGTGAAGTGTCAGGCGCCCACGCATCAATTTAAGTATCGCAGTGATCTTATAGGCCTTGTAATCGATACAGGTAAAAGGGTTTATTTACTAAACTACATGATTAAGGGGTTGTGTTCGTTTTAGAATTCAATGTTGAACTGGGTTTATAACAGATATGGACGATTGAAAAGAATAAAATTAAATAAATATTATAAAATAAAATGAATAAAATACTTGTACAAACTTTGTTGAGGAGGCCCGCGCGGTGGTTTATGGCCCGTTCTCCCTATCCATCCATAGGGAATGCTCGTGCCCCAGCAGTGGGGACATAAAACGAGCTGATGATGATGATGACTTGTACAAATATAAGTTAATAGCTGGTTCCAAGCATAACTATACAAATATAGCTTTGCAAATATATATTGTATATTGTATATTTTTATTGTAATACAAATCATACGTCATCGTCAGTTAGCATGGCTGCAATATCTACTAATCCAATGAACCTTAATCAAAAAGCTATGAATGAAAACTCATGTTTGCTAAGAGTCGGGAAAATGGATGGCCGAGTTCTCGGTAGTCACTTTGGGTACGAGAGCAAATTTTTAATTTCTGGCAAACAACGAATAAAACTCAGTCTAATTTACTATCATTTTTCAACTTATATAATATACTATTATTTTATACTATATACAGCATTGTGCATGCTAAATTCAAAATAATAAAAATATTTAAAAGGAATTAAGTCTTTATCGATTGTTAAATACTTGCGAAAGTGTTCGATCGACTGTGAGGGGGGGGTAGAAACTTCACAGTGACGTAATGCCGTTGGCTTATAGCGTAAATCACAAAAAATACTGGGAAAAATCAACGAGTTTTCTGGGGCCTGGGTAGCTCAGCGGTCAGAGCATTGGACCAGTTATTCAAAGGTAGTGGGTTCAATTCCCACTCGAGTTTCCTGAGGCTGGTTAATTTTTTCTAGTAAAATTTTATCAAAATTAATAAAAATACTATTATTTTTCAATATACTCGCGTCTATTTTACAATGTGATACCATTTTATAGGGTCCGTGCTCACTTTGACGCTGCAATTTATCATAAAAAGATGGCCGTCAATTATATAAATACTTTACAGACTTACACAAATACAAAAAAATATAAACCTTATTACTTATCGCGTTAGAACAGGTAAGAACAAATAGTTTGAAAATCTCAACGAAAAAACATGCAAAAACTGAATGCGTCATTGTCTATAGTGTATAATTTCAATGATCAAAATCTAGTCAATGATCTGGACGTATTGAAATGAACGGTGCTGCCGCGTAATGAGGTTTTGAAGTGCTAGTGCGGCCGAGCGGGAACGGAAGCTTTTATTCAACATTAATTCTAGCCGGCGATGTGGGGCGGCCGACTTTGCGAATAGTGATGTAGGCGTGTCGATAAAATTACATTATCGATATTTTTTTAAAGCTTCCCGTTGATTGCAAATGGGATAGTAAAATAATTTACCGGTTGTCCTACTTTCTGCTCCCAGTTTATTCAGTTATTAAATACTGCAACTCAGCTACTATGTTTCCGGAGAAAAATTAGGCTACAACTTCACTTCCCAGTCATCCAACTCTCTCTCTTGGAATGCGATTACCCATTATATAATATTTTTTTACGACAGTCCGAATTTATTTTCTAAATTAAAATAAAATTCAAGTAAGAAGTCAAGTCTATACGGGTATTTCCTAACTTATATAATTATTGGATTAAGCGAGTTGCCTTAAGCGATTTGCAATAAGAGATACAAGTTAGATCATGTGCGTCATTCACAAAATTCAATTCTAGTAGAAGACATTAACGCGTTACTATTGTGTTGGCTAAGATTAATGAAACTGTTCATTAGGTCAAAAAAGCCTAACATTTTAAAATTTCAGTTATTTAACCTAAGTTTAATTTTTAATTATTATCAATGAATAATTGCTGTTTGTTTCTTTTAAACATCACAACACGGATTTTATATAACGCCTCGGTGGCCGAGTGGAAAAGCTTTCAGTTCGTTCCCGAAGGTCCCGGGTTCAATTCCCAGGTCGGGCGAAGTGTGTTTCGATTTTTTTTGATGCACATAGCCCGCTAGCCCGGTTGTGTAATTACCAACCCGTATTTGACAGCGTAGTGATTAAGCCCTTACCCATCAATTTGTAGTGATGACTTTATTTCAATTATGGAGGCCTTCGCCCAGCATTGGGACAACCACAGGCTATTTACTTAGACGGATTTAAACAGTTTCGTCGGACATGAAACGACTACTTTTAGGATAGTTTTTTTAAAATATTTTACGGGTAAGCACAGTGCATTGATCTCACCTGATGTTATGTGATGATAAGGTCAATGATGGAAGCGCACTTCACCCGGGATCCTCAACTAGTGAGGCACTGGCTATCTTATCTCTAGCTGCCGGAACACAACAATGCTACAAATATTAATGTTATGGCGACATATTTAGATAAGAAGGTGGTAGCTAGCCAGGCGGACAAACAAACCCTACCACCAACCAAACCGAGTGCACAAACATGTACCCCCCGCTGGGAATCGAACCCGAGACCTCTGGGTCTAAACCGGTGGTCTTAACCACTAGACCACAGAAGAGGCGGTTAAAAGATTTCATAAAGGTAAGATACGGTTAAGATTGATTCAATCGTGACAATATTACATGAAGTGATTCAACACTACGCTTGCTTTATGGAATGACGGTCTAATGTGGCTTCCAAAACATTGTCAGCGTGCTTTTATTATTATAGCTACGAATAAAAATAAAATTATCGATAGGTGTAGGTAATTAAACTTTGACATCTCTATCCCTCTATCCGTGATAAGGATCATCTGAATTTCTGCGCCTGTCTCAGCCTAGTCTAGATCTCGGCGAGCCTCGATAGAGTGCGCAGGCGCAATATCCCAGTTGAAATAAAAGCAGGACACCCACTGCTTAGAATTAAAAGTGATGGATGAATGAGTAGGATGTAGAATAAAAGTGCGAGAGGAATAAAAGCGAAAACTGGTATGAATGAAGAACTTGCAAAAATAGGCTCCGATCATGTTGGAGGTAGTGGATATAAAAAATATATATATATATATATCCCAGTTGATATCAGATACAGTTACCACAAGCTAAATTGAACAGTACACCGTTAACTTAAAGTTTATTTGATTTAGGATTTTTATTTAATTATTTATTCTACGTCTCGATGGCGAAGGTCCCGGGTTCAATTCCCAGGTCGGACCAAGTGTATTTTGTCATTTTTGATGCATAGCGTGGGTTTGTAATCACTACCGATCACCAACCTGCATTGGGCAAGCGTGGTGATAAACCATTACCCATCAATTATAGTGATGACTTGATTTCAATGATGGAAGGCTTTGCCCAATAGTGGGAGACTATTTACTTACTGACTCTAAATTAATATTTAATATGCTTCTACATATACAAGTAATAGGACACCAACAGCAAGTTTAGAGTCTCAAAAATAAATCCTTAAATTTGCTGCAATTACCTATGAATTGCTTATTATTAAATATAAAAAATGAGTTAATCAAATTAATTAAGTACTAGCAATCAACCAATGATCAAATCATAAAAAAACTACATAAGTATAATTACAATACAATATGAATATTAATAAGATCCAAATCTACATACTAATTTTGACGATTGAAAATTAAGTCAAGATTATCATCATTAAATTAGCCTTTAAACATATTGCACGGTTAAGGCCATACCACATTGGTTGACTCTAATGTTGCATAACGAATTTCTAAATAAATATTAGCCATATTATTATATGACAATGTAACAAGAAAATGTTTAAAACGTATTTTACGAAGAAGGTTATTTGACTATGTTTAGTTTGAGAAACCAGGGGCACAACTTTACGACATTATTTGACAACAGCTAAATAGTGCCGTGAAAATATCGATAAGTAGGATTTATCGATCCTTATGTAGGTAAGTTCTGTATCTGTAAGTTAAATTTAACACGTTCGCTGACGCTAAGCATTTGCTTTGATACCTTAATATGGCAGTGGAATTTTTCATACTAAATGGTTACTCGTCTACTGACGTTACTCCCAAATGATAGTATTTGATTCTGTGTGATTATGACACTACGTGGGAGGACGTCGATGCGCGACCCCGACGATCCCATAACAGTTGCGAACGCCCCCCCCGCCCGATCCTCTAAGTGCCACTACACATTTACAAAATACACTAAACATGCACACTAGTTTAGGCCCAAGACACCGTACTCGTAGAATAAGGGTACGAAGAACCGGTTCACACGCGCTCTACACCAGGTACAGACATGTACCTGGGCGCTTCTCTCCTCCTCCATGGCCCGGTCAACCTGAGCCGAGGTCCGAGCCTTTAGAGGCGCCCTCGGGTTGCTCCGCTCCCCTATCCGATCCGAACCCTTCGAAGAATCTAGTAGGGCACGGGGCCGCCCTAGCCGGAGCCGGAGCCGGAGCGCGATGCCGTTCCCTCTAGAAAACCTCCAAAGGTGATTCGTTTCACACGGCTTGAGGGACCCTTTACGTTCCTCGCCGCCCCCAAACACGCCCACCCGGTGAAGCTGAGAATGCCGTATGACGCAATCAGCAATCTTCTCAAAAAAAAATGTCGACGCGTGTGTGTGGAGAGAAAGAGATAGCAATATAAAATTGCCTACAAAATACGTAATATGACAGTGAGCAAAATGGATTTGCTCGCAATATAATAGTAGATACAGCTCTCTATGATACCTCTAACCAAAGTCGTCGTCGTCTGCCGTAGTTACCAAAATAGTAAAACCAAACCAAAAAAGTAAAGTCTACGAGAACGCTGCCGACAAACCGTTTTACAGTTTGTCAGAGTTTTGTAAAAGACACATTTATAAACTTTTTTGAGAAAATAAATTTATAAAAAACATGAGCATTAATAGGATATGGGGAGACCGGGTCATAACCCACCACGCTGGCCTATGCGGGTTGGTGGGTTTAACGACTGCCATTCTCAGGATAATAACTGGGGGCCAACAGTTTATATGATATATGTATGTAAGATAAGTCAAAGTATTTTTTTTTATTTAAATAAACTTAAGAAAAGTGCTTACAAATCGTCCAAATTTTTTTTACCTACTACCCATTATTTATTTATTTATTTATTTATTATAAACTTTTGCAACATACATTACATGGCGGACTGAATGCCTGAGACATTCTCTACCAGTCAACCATAGGGTGATTTTCAGCGTACCTTGATTCGTCTTATTACACATTATTAGACTTAATTTACTTTGTAAATAAAAATAAAAACTCTTTCATTCACTCACCTTAAATAAATAAAAAAAGGAAGTCTTTTGAAAAAAGAAACAGAAACTAACGAGAGTATGATGACGGGGCGAACGCAGCTCAAAAGCCCGCCAACTTTATTATTATATCAGACCAGAGACAAAATTGAATTCCGAAGGAGCAGGTTGTCTACCCTGCGAGGTATGAGAGGGGGGAGGGAGCCGTCGACCTTGGAAAGGTCAGACGCGGCCGGTTGTCTTTTTTCAACCCATAAAAATTGCCCATAAAATGTTGAGCGATACCTGCACAGAGTAATTTGGAGATACAGAGACTGAGAAAAATTTAAGTTTTAAATTTACGTTTTATTTGTCTCGAATTTGACATTTCTTCGATTAATCGAGAATGTCCCACAGCTGGGCTAAAGCCTTCCCACACGAATTATAACACTTGTGGAAATTATGCGAAAATATAGTCACCATCACCAGCTAATTTTATGTCCCCATTTTTATGCTGGGGCACGAGCCTTCCCTATGGATTGAAACACCACAGGGAGATTCAGTACAGTAAATAGTATATAAAGTTTTATTGAAATTGGTTTGAAAAAAGTTTCGTACTTCGATGTTTGAACGAGAATATCGTAATGCATAAAGGATCTCACCATCTTATCTAAATATGACGCCATAACATCAATGTTTGTAGCATTGTTGTGTTCCGGCAGCTAGAGATATAAGATAGCCAGTGCCTCACTATTTGAGGATCCCGGGTGAAGTGCACTTCCATCATTGGCCTTATCATCACTTAACATCAGGTGAGATCAAGGCACTGTGCTTACCCGTAAATATATAAAAAAAAAATCTTAACTGCGCTTACTCTGCACACGCTTACTCTATGAGAGTGAGAGTGATAAGGATCGATGGTTAAACTTTTGTTGGTTATTTTTAGTTTGTATCGTCCCATCTGTTCGGCACTTGCCATAGCTTCACTATTTTATATGGACAACGCCATCTATTGACCAACGTCTATAAACTACAATAGCTGTATGACCACGAAACTATTATGACTGTCGGACGTTGAGTCAGCTTTTTTTGTCTATTTCGTATTAAAAAACCATTCTTATTTTTAAAAATAGATATTTATTATTTGAAAGACCCATTAATCCATTTTCCATCTACAAAGACGATAGAAGTCAATAGTTACAGTTCTAGAGTCCAATAATATCTCAACAGTATAGGACCCTGGCGCTTGATAGTGCAGTGGTAACCACTCTTGGTCTGCGACTGATGAAGTTTAACTACTTTCGGCCGGTCATAGGAGGGGTGACCAAAAGCTTATAATTTCGAGCTCATCTGTGCTTCGGTAGGCACGTAAAGTCGTTGGTTCCGGCTGCATAAGCAGTCGTTAACAACCAGCAAGCCACAGTGGCAAAATCTAAACGAAATTGCAATTAAGAAAGAGCCATCTATCGACTGCACCAAAAAACTATTCCCGTTAAAGCGCCATCTATTGACGCATAGAAAAAACTAAATAGCTCTGCATACGAAGTTGGTCTGTGAGAGTGAGAGTGTTCAGCGACTCGGCTGAACTTTAGGCGCGCGATCGGGGTAACAACCGCTTTATGTGGCCGGCCCGTCTGTCTGCGCGCGCGCACGGTAATGCGACGGGCCGGGCGGCGGGGCACGGTCAGCAAACGCATCTGTCATAGCGTAGGTTGTAAGGAAACTTCTTGGTGGGGAAGTGAAGAGTCATGTTTGCAGATTTTGTTTTTGAATCCGATTCAAACGCGTCGGATAATCTACAAGGGAACAAAGACACACTTGCTTGATCCCACATCCTTTTGAGGATGTCCAGTCCATACGGCTATGCTGTACAGGCCAGCATCAATACCTTAACAAAAAATAATAAATAGTTTTATTTTTTATTTTATCTAAAGTGTGTTTCTGAATTTTAATGTTGCCTATGAAGTGTTAAAGTGCGGTAAAATCATTTATTATAAAACTCACACCAGGCGAACCTACTCGTTAATACTCGTGATAACTATCTTTTGATATTTATTTGACATTTAAATTGAACCTGTGTGTAATTTAATTTTCCTAATAGTTTTAAAAACATATAAATTCTATACATTTCTACGTTTTGTTTGTATGTGCCTAATTGTTAATTCCACACAATGTGTATTGTTTTGAACAAATAAATAATAATAATAATACTCAAATACCTTTATAATAATGGCAAGTAGATTTATTACTTTATTTTGTGTGGACGTGTGTGATTGCCGTTTCTGTAACGCATTTTTACTTACCTTTAAAATCGACGACATGCTTTCTAAGAACATATGCTTCCCCATCCTCTTTTCGTTTCGGACTTCTCCATACCGAACCGTTTAGGTTGCTCATTCTGTATAATCAAAAATAATTATATAGAACGAGCTATGCTAACTTGCTGTTTCCTTTGAACTGAATACATATTTTTTAATGCAGTAGTAAGTTAAATAGTTTATCTATATATATATATACGGACAGTATATAGATAAACTATTTAACTTACTTACTTACTTAATGCTGAGCGAAGGCCTTCTTATTGAAATCAAGTCATCGCTACAATTGATGGATATTAGCTTAATCAGCACGCTTGCTTAATGCTGGTTGATGATCGCAAACCCGGCCATGCCCGGGCTATGAACCCGGCTAATGGCTCCCTAAGAATTGAACCCAGGACCTCCGGTTATCGGGCCGAGTACTTAGCTACTCCGCCACCAAGGCGGTGAGTATATTTTTAAAAGTATTGAAAAGTTTTCACGAGCGGAATTCGAACCCGCACTATCTGCGAATCCGGGTCAGGTGCACTACCAATTACGCTATAGTGGTTCTGTCCGACTCGCTGAAATTTATCAACACTATCTACTTTTACATTGTAAGCCAACTGAGCCTTATTCAATGTCGACAACCACGTCATCAACGTCCGATTTCAATACTTGTGTAGACATTTTTACAACATTTCAACAGTTTATTCGCGACAAAATTAAATCTATACTAATATTTTAAAGAGGAAAGCTTTGTATTTTTGTATGTATGTATGTTTGTAACGAATAAACTCAAAAACTACTGGACTGATTTAAAAAATTCTTTCATCATTAGAATGCTACATTAGCGCTGAGTAACATAGGCTATAAAAAAATGTCCACCCGTGTGAAGCAGGGACGGGCCGCTAGTACACAATAAAATTATATACGAGTATATCCATATTCATTCCAATGTGAGCCTTAATTAGCCTGGCAATCCAGAGAAGTAATGTTCACCGACATCTTTTATTTATAGCTAGTATTTAAACTTGTATTTAATATTTTTTGTCTTGTGACACGACAAGACTGTTAGTTGCTATTCATAATATTATATTTTCATTAGAAATTATGTTCATAACTATTTATTTGCTCGCAACCATCAACGAAAAAAAAAACATCTTAACGGCCATAATTATACTTACTTACTTATTTACTTGACACAAGATGACGCCACTAATTAATTAGTATAATTAAAGCTCCCTAATTAACCTAAAGATAAATATAAAGATACTATAAGCAAGTACAAGTGTAAAAAAAGATATTATAAAAGAACCACGATAGCTCAATTGGAAGAGCACCTGACCCGGTATGTCAGAAGGGTGCAGGTTCAAATCCTGCTCGTGGAATTTTTTTCAACATTGTGTTTTTGTAATTTGTATCGCAACAAAATTTGCGTTAAAATTATATAAACAAAAAAAAAATTAAAAATATTATAATTAATTTTAGAAACAACATGCCATACCATAAACGGTGTACAAATAATTAATTATTAATTAATTAATTATTTACTAGTTTATTTATTGCAACTTTATCCTCTGATAGTACACTAGTCCATCCTTGCGTTACCTTACTCCTAGTTTTAAGATCGTCTCTCTATTTCCCATCGTTTAATTAAATCGTTCGTTCACCAGGCTGGTGAGGCTGCGTGTAGAACGAAAGGGAATTGATCTGGTTCTCTTGCTCCTTTTTATCATATTGGTCGCGCTTCGAAACTTAGCGATAGTAGTCAGCGAGCGATGAAGTCGGTTCGATTATAAAAGGTAATTGCAATATGAACAACCTCTTTTCAGGTAGAGATTTTTAATGTAAAATTAATATCGAGGTCCAGTACTAGCAATCTATACATATAATAAAGTTAAAGAGGGTCGAAAGTCTGTACATGGAAGCTATTCGAAAAAAAGTTGTCTAGGAATACTTAGAATCGATAACAGAACACGTTACACGAACAGTTTTTAGAATTTTTGTCTGTTTATCTGTTTGTCTGTTTATTTGACCGCGCATCACGTGAGAATGGCAGAACGGATTTTTATGCAAACTTAGCACATAGACAGACCATGACCCGGGCTAGGACATAGGATACTTTTTATCCCGGTAACAGGTTCCTGTGGGATAGTGTAGTCTTCACGAACGAAGTCGCGGGCGACAACTAGTAAATGTAATAAGTGGAAACTTTACTGATGTATGTAAAATTGTATGTAACATTTATAAACTATATTGTATTGTATGTTTCCCAAATAAAGTGAAATAAAATAAAATAAAGCAAATAAAAATATAGTAAACGTTATTTCATGAAATAATTTTACCAATGTTTAATATGCATTATGTGGCTGTATTATAACAAATCAAATAGTAAATAAAGTGTGCTGTTATGTGTATGTTATATATGTTTTTGTATTAGCTAAAATATTTTGTTTTGAAAATATGTTCGTTAGAAATGGTTGCTTAGTATCAAAGTATGAACAAATGTCCTTTTATTTTATTTATTAAAATAATCAAAACTACCAATTGAATTGTAATGCTACTAGCCGCTTATAAATTAAAATATTTAAATTACCACAGAACACTAATTCATAAAAACTGTTTAAGCATTATTTAGTTAATCATTGTTTTGTCTCTTTTTCTTAAATTCAAAATGACGTTTGTGTGACGTTGACAAAACAATGTTGAACTAAATAATGCATAATAGTTTTTATGAATAAGGGGGTAAAATTTAAACTTCGAATATTCTATTGCACAATGGAACATCTACTTCTAAACAAAGAATTTAAACGGGGATTAACGCAATCTAATTAGTAAAAAAGTTATCATACCTTCTTTTTAACTAATTGGATTGCGTTAAACCCTTTTTAAATTCTTTGTTTTAACTATGGAACGCGAAAGTTTAAAAGTGTATACCAGCTTAAAAGCAGGGACCAAAAAAAGACTAAAAAAGCATAGACAATCTTCTTTCAATTCTCTAAGAAAATGGTCTTATTGGTTTCTGAGAACATCGTAAATAGGTAAGGGTTAACTGGCCGACCTAACCTTTAGTTGAGTTAGCTAAACCAAAGGTTGGTGGTAACGTTTATTGAGGATTATCCATGTACGGAATTTATAATTAAAGAAAAGATACCTACTGTTTTTTATTCGCAATTAGTTTTTACGTCTATCGTACGAAGCTTAGCCAAATTTTGTTGGTCAATTGGGTAGTCAGAGAAACTTTTGAGCAACAGTCAAAACGATTTTTTATAAAAAAAATGTTGTTATGTCTAATATTAATGTGAAATAATGGAGGATTGTCCTATGTCCAGCAGTGGACGTGTGTAGGCTGATGATGATGAAGTGTTCATAAGTGCGCATGAGTGTTGGCAAATGAAACAAAACAGTGCAACGTCACTTTTCTAATTCTCTCAAGAAGTCCGCCCGAGGACTTAGTAAAGCCCCAAATCTTTACTGTGATACTCGAGGTTATCATCTATATACATATAATGACTTGTCCTGACTGACTGACTCATCATCGCCGAGCCTAAGCAGCTGAAGCTAATTAGATAAAATTTGGACTGTAGGTTAATTGAGTGACGTAACCAGCCACTAAGAAAGGATTTTACGGAAATCACACCCTTATGGGGTCAAATAGGGGGTGAAAGTTTGTATGAAAGTCCGTCAGTTTTGAAGTTAAATACATGAAAATTAATATTTGGGTTCTTAAAAAGAATTAAAGAATGACGTGTCTCAGGAATTTTCTTTATTTTTCTTTAAATGAGTAAAAAAGGGAAAAAGGTTTTTTGGGGAAATCGTTATTTTTAAAGTAATAACTATCAAAATGAATATTTTAATCGATCTTTAGATTTAAAAAAAAAATAAGAATGACATGTTTTAGTATTTTTCGAAAAACCTCCCCTAGGAGGTGAAATAGGGGTGGAAAGTTTGTATGGAAATTTGTCATTCCTTAAATGTCGGTATTTGGCCTGGTTAGAAATTACGAAGAGTTTTAGGATTTTAGGTAAACGATCCCTTAAGTAGGAGATGACAATTTGTACAGAAGGTTTCAGACGGGATCAAAATTAGTTATATACAGAGTGATCTTTATTACGCGGTTTTGTGTTACACTTTTTACTAATTCTAGCTCGCATGGATGGGCTTTTTAATGATACAAAATGAAAAACTTAACGTTGAAATGACGTGCCATGAGTTGTCTAACCCTTATTAATTATACTCTTATGATATTTGCCTTTAGTAAGTTTAATTGCGAACAAACACAAGTCATGTAGCCCACGTGAGCAAAGCCGCGAACAAAAAGCTAGTTACAAGATATATTGTTTATATATGTATTACTTGTAAGAAAAATCGCACAAGCCTGATGCCTTAGATGATTTCATGATGATGATTAGTTGATACTAAAGGGGGAAAAAACAACTTCGTCATAGACTAGGTAGAGTTGTCTACCTTTTTGAAAAGGTTCATTACTCCGTATTTGTACCGTATAATATTTAAAGACTGATAAATATTATCTGTTCTATAATAAAAAGTAGGATATCGTCGTGCGGGTATTGCTGATTTATAGCTTGCAGCCCGCATCGTGTGGTAGCGCTCTACTTTCTTATAACATAATTTTTTAGATGTCCCAATTAGGGAAGACTAAGGGGTCTAGTTCTTACAGCCTTGACTTTACTCCTTTTTTTTAATGAATTTTCTTTAATATAATTTTTCAAGTAGAGAGAAATAGAAATAGAAAAAATCTTTACAATACATCAGAATAGAGAGAAGAGTAGTAGCGATAGACCGAGAAAAAGATGGCGGGACGAACTTGATATATTTAACCAAAATTGGAAGAAAATAGAAGGAGGCCTTTGCTCAGCAGTGGCATAGTGAGGGCTAATAGTAATAATAAAGATAGAAAATCGTTTGATATAAAAGTTCAATATTAAAAGACGTCATAATATAATGCAGCAAAAAAAATCAAAATTCAAAATCATTTATTCAGTTTAGGCTACAAGTAGCTCTTGTGAATGTCACTATGCCATCGGTTCGTAAGTCTACTCTGGGCGGGAGATCTTGTACTGAGAAGAACCGGTAAGAAACTCAGCAAGTGTCCAGCTCTTTTCTCCCTTACAGCGTCAAAAATATTGAAAAATGCCCTATTATAGCAGGACACTTTCCATTACAAATAAACACAAAAAATATAGAAGACAACCACTAAGTTAACAAAACATCAGGTAAAAGTTACAGTACTCTAGTAAAAATCAAAAATTGTTTAAAAAAACAAAATCAAACTATAGTGAATAATACTAAAAATAAGTTAAGTATGCAAGAGCAGACCAGCCTCCACAGGTGGCACCCGTTCACGAGTATGACATATGAATCAGCCATCGCTTCGCTCAACCATATTTTAGGGAACGTAACGACCTGACGCACACGCCACTACCGCAGAAACAATAAAGAGAGCATGACACACTCAAGATACTCTAAATAAAAACTTAAAGATCTATTTAACGCAACGCTGTTTGTTATCTGTAGGACACTGCTGATAAAGGCTATCATATCAGTATAAAAATTAAATAAAATTAATTTTATTATATTGATTCAAATAGAGTATAATGTGTTTTTTATTATAACCAGGCTGTTTTATCATCTAATTATTATTTGACTGTAAAATAACCTTTTATAAATAATAAAGACTTCACATGTTTTTTTAACTTATCTAAAGGTAAATCTAGTGCACTACTTGGTATTTTATTGTAATAGCGTATACCTTGCCCCAAGACAGAACCAAGAACCTTCTGTAACCTGAACAGTGGCATTACAAGTTTTGTCTTAATTCTAGTATTAAAATTGTGTACGTCACCATGTTTAGTAAAGGAGTTGATATTGCAACGTACAAAAACTATACAATTATAAATATATTGAGATGCAACTGTCAGGACACCAATCTCCTTAAAAAGATTTCTTAAGGAAGTTCGTGATGCTAGTTTATAGATTGTTCTTATTGCTCGTTTCTGTAAAATATAGTTTCAATATCAGCCGCTGCTCCCCACAGTAGGTAGCCTTATTAATAGTCGCACCAACAGCGGATGGATTGCATAAATGGTTTCTCCTTTATTCTTTATTTTAATTAGTGTTTGATAAGGTATAGGCTAGACTAGACTAAATTAATAAGAATAAATTTCTATAACAAATATAGAGAGAAATTTTTTACGACTATTATAGGTAGGTATCTTATTATATATAAGTAGCATTATTATCTTTACTAATACAATTCTCTATAATATGTATCAGTTTCATTGAAAGAAGACTCGTGAAGTAGTTCTCGTGGTTTTATGAGACCGTGTATATACTTACTGTACTTACTTAATTGACTGTTTTATTTGTGAGATATCTTCTTTGTTCTTATCTTCTTCTTCTTTGTTTGTATCTTCTTTGTTATATATCTGCTTCCTGTTTTGCGCGATCTCTTGCCAGTCGCTGGTTTCCAGGAGCTCATGTGTGTCCTTGGCGACTTCGTTCATACAGCAGTACTTGGGGCGTCCAACAGATACCTTATGTAGGTATATTTAAAGTTTAGAATGCGTTATGCAACAGCAAGACACTGTCTCAGATAAGGTAGAATTATCAAATTTTCAGACGACATCGACAGTAAAATGTGGATTGCGTTATTTTCTACAAAAGTGGGTGAGGTGTGTGAAACCAGTCGAGTTTACAGCAATTCTATAATATACTTGGCGTTGTTGAACTACGGCGTGTCATGTTGATTATTTCACCCGGGATTAGTGATACGGCTTGAGACACACAGAGAGCTTAGCGATTTTTGAACCGGTGATTAGTTACTTATTTTACTAATCACCGGTTAACTTTATTTAAGACTAACCGTCAAACTTATTTTAGACTCTGAAAATACTTGAACGATATTTATCTTCATAATCAAATTGTTAATTAAGCGAAAACATATTTCCTAGTGTATTTTATGTTACTTTTATTTCGACATCACCGGTGATATGTAAAAATCGCCGCACAGGCTAGAGGCAAGGCTAGAGTGTTAGACTTTTTAGGTTAGCATGTTTCGTCATATCTCTAAATTAACATTGGAAGCTCGGCTCTTTTAAATTCTGCCATTTTTTCTTATAGTTATAGTCTATGGCAAAAACGTCAGAATCTGGCCGCTGAGTCACAAGCTCAAAACAATAATACTCAGAACAATAACTAAAGCTTTAGTTATCATTCTGAGGTCACAACTGTCTCAACCAAAGACGTACGTAATACGGATGCTCACGCATGACTTGACACAACTAATGGACGTTTTAAAATAAGAGAATCGAGGCTCAATTGAGATTGTGGTTAATGTTTATATATTTGATTTATAAATAATATTTTGCACGGCAAATGAATTCACTCGAAATGGAGCAGCACCAGCAGCGGTGCAGCGTAAAACAACGCGGCATCAGTCGCCGCCACCCTGCCGGCTCTTATGGTGTCTGTTAACGCCTCGTTTGAAGGACCCCATGTCATATGAAGGAGGGAAATCGTGTTCTGATAGACTTGTGGCGGCGTCACCTACCGCATACGCCGCACATTATTCGACACGAAGCAAACACCTTCTCAGCCGTGTCAACAGATGGCGCCACAAACGCATACCAACGACGTCGCCATACTACGTCGATAAAACAGTATGGGAAGCCTGCATCGCGGTAGCGAAGTTTCACCATCTCCTTCGCTATATATAGCACCTCCAACTAACATCCGTTGGACTCGATCCTCTAAATTCCCCCGATCCTCTAAATGACACCACACATTTACAGAATACACTAAACATGCACACCAGTTTAGGCCCAAGACAACGTACTCGTAGAACAAGGGTACGAAAAACCGGTTCACACGCGCTCTACACCAGGTACAGACATGTACCTGGGCGCTTCTCTCCTCCTCCACGGCCCGGTCAACCCGAGCCGAGGTGCCCGTGCCTTTAGAGAGCGCCCTCGGGTTATTCCACTTCCCGATCCGATCCGAACCCTTCGGAGAATCTAGTAGGGATGGGGACGCGCACTAGTGCGCGATGCCGTTCCCTCTAGAAAACCTCCGAAGGTGATTCGTTTCACAAGGAACGTAAAGGGTCCCCCTTTACGTTCCTCGCCGCCCCCAAAAAAGCCCGGTGAAGCTGAAAATGCCGTAGAGGCAATCAGCAATCTCTCTCAAAAAAAAATCCGTTGGACCTCGGTCCCCGAGCTATACCACCCAGCTTGGAGGAAGATCTTCCCTTTGGGCTTCCTCATTGTGGCACACCCCCTACTATTACCATCCTACAGACTTTTTCATCTTTTGGAATACAAACACGGCTTTAAAACAGTTCTTCACGGTCTCTAACTCAACGGTACTGCCCTACACCTTCGGCCATGTCGTTACTAGCATCAAGTAAAATAAAGGCCAAGGTGAAATGAAGACCAAACACTCAAAATAGCTTAGCTTAGCAACGTTAGTGTGCTCCGTCTTTACAATTGTATTTCAATCAGCAGTAAGCAAACTGGATTATGTTGTACAAACGTAAGCCGACAGGTTGTCATCGGGTGAAAATGTAGTAAGCCGACCGGTGCTAAAACAAGATACCAGCAAATAGGAAATGGCACGAGCCAATTTATTGTTTGATAAACATTAGGATTATTATTATTATTATTTGACGACCTCCGTAGCCGAGTGGCTTGCACACAGGACTTTGGGCGGCGCTAACTCTGAGGTCCCTGGTTCGATTCCCGGTCGGGTCAATGTCGAAAACTAACTTTTCGATATTGTGTCGGGTGGTTGTACCGTCGTTGTTTCTGATTTCCATGAAACGAGTGCTTTAGCTACTTACCTTGGGATCAGAACAATGTATGTGATGTTGTCTAAATATTTATATTTATTTATATTATATTTAGGAATACCTTAAGTTGACACTTGTTTCCACGTTCAAGAAACATTTTTTTTCTTAGAATCGTTTTATTTTGCATAGGACACCTGCTCCTACTCCTAGAACGCAAGGGTACAGACGCCTGCGCATCACCCTATCCAAAACTGACAAATTTCTTCAAATTACAAAAATACAATGTTGAAAAAAAAATTTCCACGAGCAGGATCCCCTGCCTTGCGCCTCTTTGTAGTGCCAGCACAGATTTCTGCGCGACGCGTGCGTGTCGACACATGATTTTTTACCATTTTATTATAAATATAAATATTAAAAAAAATTAAACATATATAAATTTTATATATATTAAATTTAGCTTCTATAGTTACTATAGCGTTGTGTTATCAAATTTGTGGTATTTCATCTGCATGGCCATCGGTTGCAATGAATTAAGTGACAAAATTCAGCGCTTACGTCATCCTTCCCGGTAGCATAGTGGTCAGTACAGCCGCCCGGATTGCGGAAGTCCCATTTCGATTCCTGGCTGGGTCGGGTGGGCGTTTAATTTTTTCACTGTTTTTTTTTTATAAATTTTATAAATATTTAATTAAGCTTCAGTGCAGAATGTACTTGAAAATAAAAAGTAGAATTTTATTATAATTTTATAATAATGACAGAACAATTAACAGAACTCTCTCGATAGTACAAACGTTTTTTCAGATAATTACTTTAGTTTTTCTATGCTTGGAAAACTGTAAAGTAGCAACAACTCACATTATCAGACTGTGACATTGACATTGACATTGACAACTCATGTGTCCGTGCTGTGTCACTTCAAAACACTAATAAGTTGCCCTAAAACTAGACACTGGCTGGCTAAGTCGTAGCGAGAGCCATTTTACAAGAAATTGAATTGTCACTTACCTGCGTCGCAGCATGCGTTCGCGACCTATGTCTGCCCCAACTACCCTGTCCCTCAAAATCTGCACTGTGCTGAGCTGCGTCACCTGCGCCTCAGCATACGCTTAGTCTTAGGTCGCGATCCAGTCCGGATTCCGGGCAGAATGAGAAAGAAGTGCTTCATTAGTGATTTTATTTATTTATTTAGAAACAAACATCATTTTCAAACAGCTGTTTAATCTCGCTATTGAAAGAAAGAAAAAATGAAAAACACATTTATTGGAATTACCTAACAAAACATACAATTAAACATACAACAGGACAAAGAAAAGAAAATAATAACTCTATACGTTGACAAGGGGGAATATAACCATTAGAGGCCAACCTTCCAACCAACCAAAAGTTGGCCTTCAAAATTGAAGAGGCACAAGAAGGAGAAGTGTAGCTCAATCTATAAACTACTCATCAAGGATTTAAACTTTTTTACTTTGTTGTGGATTTTTGCCGCTCTCAGGTTTTGAGATAAAGACTAGCTGGTATTATTTTTCCAATTGCAATGCCCGACAAGATCCATATTTTGCACCTTCAATATGTATTTTTTTCGATGACGAATTAACTGTTATGGCGTGTTTACAATTACACTAAATTAGCATATTTGTTAACATTATGGTGGCAATAATTATTGATTGTTGAGTATATTTATCTTGGTTCTTACAGTTTCTTTTTGTTTTCAGGCTGGTTCTCGGCGTGCGGGTGTCGTGGGGGCGCGCTAGCGTCCGCGCGGGGCTCCATAGCAGCGCTGCTGAGGGCACGGGCCTTCGCCCTCGTGTCGCCGCGCGCGATCAGCGCGTACAGGGCGCGGCCGGCGTCGGGTAAGCGATTCTGTACTCTATATACACCACGTTAAAGTACTTAATGTTTATCCCTCGCTGGGATGAGGACCTCGATGGCGCAGTGGTTATAATGCGGTCCGCAAATGCTGACGACCCACTTAGTCCGACAGTATTATAACTAAAGTATAAGTTTTATATAGATCGCGCATAAACGTCTGGTCGATCTAAAAGGTTAAGCAACTTTCACAAAAGCCGGTCATCGGATAGGTGACTAAAAATGTATCATCTCGAGCCCCTCTTTGCTTCGGAATGCACGTAAAGCCGTTGGTCCCGGCTCGGCTCCATTAGCAGTCGATAACAACCACCAATCCGCACTGGGCCCGCATTGTTAATGGTCTATCTCCCTGTGGTGTTTCTATCCATAGATAGTGACGGTTTGATAGTGCAAAAAAGGTGTAGATATTGTAAACAGAGGAGCAGCCCTTCCCAATACAGGTTATTCTTAATTCAAAGTGAATCTATTAAAATTTCAATGTTACCTAACTTGTAACCTCAAAGAGCAATGTAGAGGGCTAGGCTCGGGGTTTCTCTGCGTGATTGAATCAGAAATGAGGAGATCCGCAGAAGAATAAAGGTTACCGATATAGCCCGAAGAGTTGCTAAGTTCGAGTGGCAGTGGGCGGGGCACATCGCTCGCAGGACTCATGGCCGGTGGGGCATAACAGTTCTCGAGTGGCGACCACGTACTGGAAAGCGCAGATTTGGTAGGCCTCCAACAAGGTAGACCGACGATCTGGTAAAGGTCGCGGGAAGCTGCCGGATGCGAGCAGCACATATCCGGTCGTTGTGGAGATCCTTGGGGGAGGCCTTTGTCCAGCAGTGGACGTCTTTTGGCGATATAATGATGTATTTATATAGAGTTGTGTTTTCCAGAGAGCGGGCGGGTGGGGGCGCAGTACGAGCGGGCGGCTGCACGGCCCGGCACGCCGCTGCGGTTGGCCGGCGTGTTCGCGGACGGCAGCAAAGCGAAAGCGCCGAAATACGCTCAGCTCATCGATCCGCAGGGGAACGTGAGTACAATAAGAGTTATATTTTTTCCACAAGCTGAACTCTAGCTGGTCTTTGGTTTCGCAACGGTGTTTGTCTAGTGGAGGCGAATTGCTTGCCCTTCTCTCTGTAGGTATCTCCTGGCCAATTCGACATCAGCGACTGTGTGCCATGGATATGCATACCTCACTCTTTAGTTTAGGTTTCGCTGTTCTGCTCTTAGATCTTATCTACCTACATATAACACACATCCCAAGAACGAACATCACAAGAATGTGAGAGGCTGACGTCCTTCTCCTAAAAGGGGTGGACAGTGACCTCAACGCCACATTTTATATGAATAAAGTAGGGTTCCAAGGTGGAATCGATAACATCAGTGATGGTTGCTAGCCGATCGCCTGATGTGCGAGCATCTTGGAACCTCACCCTTAGTCGGCTCTTGCGACGTGCACGGGAAGTTCAAGCAGGTGACTCATTACTTTCACGTCCCAGACCAGCTTAATCTTAAGTAGCTCTAAAGTCACCATATTTATTAAGGCTTGAGTATAAAATACAGCATGTTTGGAGAAAATACCAAGGCTCAATTGTCGACTCTCGGTCGAATTAGATTTTGACAGTTTTCCTTATAGTCCTAATGTCAAATCAAACTACTGTCAATAATGATACGTTGTTGAATTAGCGGACTAGCCCTGTGCACAACCAATTGGGTTGTGCACAGATGTTAGAACCGTTTAATTTAGTAAATAATCATAAAATATAAAAGTAACATTTTGGCGGTTTTACCCACTCGATGTCACATTTATAGGACAACTTTAGGATAATTTGATGACTGGTAATTTAAACCTACTTTACTGCAAAATACTTCTACACTTCTCAGCTAAAAGTATTTACCATCTACAAGCTACTCGTGTTTTCAGTGAATGTAACCAGCAATACAAATGCAATTTACATAACTGTCCAAATAAAATAGAATTACCATATAAGACACTATAATTTTAACTTTATTTCAAAATATTCTCTTGTCTCCCCACAAATTATTATTCTAATGAAATTATCTCAGAGTCTAATAAACGCAGTTACTATATTAATGCGGAGAGCATCGTCTACTTAATTTCTAGTACTTGCTCAAAGGATAAAAGTTCGCAAATGGCTCATTTGTCAGCTTTTACCGCGTTGCCTCAAGACATTTTCGGAATACAACGTCTTAACGATAGGGCGAAGTACACTGCGCCGAGTTGAGGTGGCATTCCAAGTACGGCGACACCGACTATGCGGCCTTAATACGAGAGTAGATGGGCATGCGACATTTGGATTGAAATGAAGCGTGCACGTGAGCGGAGACAGTTGGCTTGAACTAATTTATATTTTAAGCTTTATAGCCTTGCAGTTCTCTTCATACGTAGCGTCTAATAGAAATCGCTTAAAATCACTACAAGACCGTCAAATTGGTAAATTTTTTAAGCAATTTTTCAATTTCATTGATTTTGTTGCCACTTAGTACTAAGGAACAGATTGATGATCCGCTGCCACACATGTTGTAGGAATTTTATTGAACTTTCGATGAAAAACAGTCGCACGAATCTGTCTTCCGACGCTGTCGCGTTACTCGGAATGCCACCTTAACGTGGCATGCTGTGTTTGGCCCCATCGTTAAACCGTGGCAGGATGGAATAACTGTCGTAACATTATGATGATTTCCCGCCGTTTAATGGTGCTTTAATGCCCGTTAGAGGGGGGAGGGGTGTCACTGCCAAGCGGCCGATATAATTAAGGACACGTTTTACATTTCAATGTCGTTTTTTTCTGTAATTTATGTACATACGACTGCACATCAACCTTCCACAAACTGTCAAATTTTCTAAATAGACTTTGAACTTTAGGTATGCCTTATTTTTATGGTTGAAAATATATTGAATTTTAGCAGTTTTGGATACTACAAAGTGTCAAATTTTCTCAATAGACTTGGAAATTTATGTTTATAACCTAAGGTTGAAAGTTTATTGAAGAAATTTGACAGTTTAAAGAAACGCAAGTGTCTGTACTAAAATAACAAAATGAAATGGGTTGATGATAAAATTAACAATATAAACTTTGCTATTGTGATGGTCAGCCTATGAAGTTCTTGTCTACTGCTGGGCAAGTGCAGTGAGCAGTCTACGTCTAGTCTAGTGCTACTGCTAAAAAAGATCGCTTAGCACTTCACTACCATGTCATAATGTCTCTACTAGAAGTTGACATGAGCCCGTTTGTTTAATTAGTTGGGAAGTGTTTTCCGAGACTTCTTGGCGGGAAAGTGAAGAGTCATGTCTGCGGTTTTGTTTTATTTTCAAAAATTTGTGTCATGTCGAATATTAATGTGAAATAATGGTGGATTATTAACCGTTCAGTGTTCGTGAGTGTGCATGAGTGTTGGCAAATGAAACAAAACAGTGCAACGTCACTTTTCAAATTCTCTCAAGAAGTCTGCGTGAGGACTTAGTAAAGCCCCACATCATCACTGAGATACTCGAGGGGTTGGGGGGGTTTATTATTTCTCACTTCCCATTTCCATTATCATTCATCATCATCTATATTCTTTATTTATGTATTACCTAAGAAGAGAGACAGAACGAACATAATTAAGAAACTAATGACATGGCAGCATGGTCTATGACCTTAGCCGGTTCCTCAAGGAACAAACTAAACTTAAAAAAAGAAAATTAGTTGGTTTGACAAAGTCCCAAAGGGTTCAGTGAGTTTGTTTGGTTGGTGTCTGTAAAAGCTTTTCTATGAAGACCTCTACTGTGCTTGTCCGTTTTTTTTTGTTGCATATTGAAATGAAACACTATTTACAAATCTTAGATAAGATAAGATAAGATAAATAGATAATCTTGTAACGTTTGATTTTAACACTAACTATGTGGTATTATTTTAATCTTGACATTTCGTCCGTAAACGCAGAGAGAGGCGTTATTCGTTTCATAATATTAATAGATTGTTCAATAAACACTTTGTTGCTTACAAGTTGTAAAAGTACGCAAAGGCGGTCTTTGAGGTATAGGACAAATAAGGAGAAAATGAGAGGTAGTAATTTGTACTTAATAACTTTAACTTGATCGGACAGTAATGACAATACACACTTAGCGTGTTTAAAGAGTGATCCGATTGTCAGGCATAACTTACAGTCGGGATCTTAATAGGTTAAGTTAGACGCAGCATCTGTACTGTTTGAGCGATTAGAAAGACGTGGCGGGTGATAGCCGAGCCACAGTGCGCATCTACGCTACTGTTTGAGCGATTAGAAAGACGTGGCGGGTGATAGCCGAGCCACAGCGCGCATCTACGCTACTGTTTGAGCGATTAGAAAGACGTGGTGGGTGATAGCCGAGCCACAGTGCGCATCTACGCTACTGTTTGAGCGATTAGAAAGACGTGGCGGGTGATAGCCGAGCCACAGCGCGCATCTACGCTACTGTTTGAGCGATTAGAAAGACGTGGCGGGTGATAGCCGAGCCACAGCGTGCATCTACGCTACTGTTTGAGCGATTAGAAAGACGTGGCGGGTGATAGCCGAGCCACAGTGCGCATCTACGCTACTGTTTGAGCGATTAGAAAGACGTGGCGGGTGATAGCCGAGCCACAGCGCGCATCTACGCTACTGTTTGAGCGATTAGAAAGACGTGGCGGGTGATAGCCGAGCCACAGTGCGCATCTACGCTACTGTTTGAGCGATTAGAAAGACGTGGCGGGTGATAGCCGAGCCACAGCGCGCATCTACGCTACTGTTTGAGCGATTAGAAAGACGTGGCGGGTGATAGCCGAACCACAGTGCCGAGCCGTCTGTAACGTAACCTACAGTGCTTAATGGTAGTTTTATTTGATAATCGATGACATCAACAAAAAGAAGAAGAAAAAATGGAGTTCTTCTTGTGATAAGAGAGGAATTTCAAATTCAAATCTTAAGTTAAAATTTTGTTGTTTAATTTCGATCAAGTTAAAGTTTCGTGATCGTACCAAATTAAAATGTCTCTTGAAATGAAACTTCCATTACGGATCTACTCGCGTTTATTTTATAAAATAAAAATACCAATTTATTTGTCAGTCACAATAGTGACGAACATACATACATACATACATATAATCACGCCTCTTTCCCGTAGGGGTAGGCAGAGACCACTTCTTTCCACTTGCTACGATCCTTACATGCTTGTTTCGCTTCGTCCACTTTCATTATTCCCTTCATACATGTTCTTCGGTTTAGGTTTAGTGACGAACACGAGTACATTATCCTTTCGTTTCGAACCCTTTGCAGGGTTTGTGGTCTGTTAAAACTTTAGAAAACAATAAGCAAACCAGCACACGTTTTCCCTCTTTCCTATGATATGGGGTCCTTCAAACGAGGCGTGAAGAAGCACCTTGTGGGCCGGCAGAGTGAAGTTGAATGATGCTGCGTTGTTTTCACGCTGCACCAGTTGTCTTCGCGTCTGGACTCCATTTCCACTTAGCATCAGGTGGTGTGGAACCATTTCCGTGCTAAGTATAAAAAAAAAATGTCTATCATAAAATGACTCGTAAAACGGTCGTTAACACCCACCAAACCGCACTGGGCTGGCGTGTTGGGTTATGTACAGTCACGAGCATTAAAATGTAGGTAAACAGTAGAGTTGAATGAGAGTAGCCGCGGATCGTGCTCAGTGGCGTGCGAGAGGCCTATGTCCAGCAGTGGACTAGTATAGGCTGATGATGATGATGATGATGATGACGAAACAGTGTAGTCTTTTGACTAGTTAATGCATGAATACAGGTTAACCCTCGTGACTGTACCCATGCCTTGAGATGATAATTTTGTGTGCGATGTGCTATTGTCCTTAAAAAAAATATAAGCTGATGAGTGTGATTATTTTAAAATTATTTATTCAGTTTTTTTTTTGGAGTACTGGCGTGACGTCCCAATAATATGTTTTGTCAAAATGTCTTTGTTCGTATTCATTCTGTATTATATTTATAAGAATTATTTTGAAGAAAATTTCATCAGTAAAGAGCAATTTAGTGTTATTAAAACTAATTTAAATTAAAAACTTTTCACTTCATTTTTTCTTACAAAAATGTAATCTTCAAAAATATAATAAACAAGTTACAAATTATCACCAGCTCATTTTATGTCCCCACTGCTGGGACACGAGCCTTCCCTTCCGCGAGCCGTAATCCACCACGCGGGCCCAGTGCGATGCGGAAGTGCTAATGCAGCCGGGGGCCAACGGCTACGTGCCTTCCGTAGCACGGAGAAGCTCGAGATGGTACATTCTTGGTCACCCATCCGATGGTTGGCCTTTGTGAAAGTTGCTTAGTAAAACTTTAGTAATCGCAGACCGAGCGCGTTAACCGCTGCGCTATCGAGCGCCTCAAAGACAAAAGCTACTTGCAAGCATTTCTGAAACACACAATATCTATACCTCTGCTTAAGACGGACCACCTTATACTCTCATCGTTAAAATTCTGTAGCATCCTGCGTGTTCCCTACTAATCCCATCCTGGAATCTCATTTACTAGCTTTTAATTTAAATTCTTTCCCGCTCCTAGTAATAGATAATTAAATTTGCACACAATCATAAAGTATGCCCCCGGCTACAACGTATTCACCGAGCCAACAGTTGATGCCGAACTGACGACTGACGGTTGCATTGATTTTATAGTCAGAGGACGTAATGAATCGCTAGTAGTAGTATGGTACAAGTAAGAAGATCGCAGCGCGTGAGTCGCGGTTGCAGACAAACTTACCAACGTGTATTACCTTATCTATACTAATATTATAAAGAGTCAAACTTTGTATTTTTGTATGTTTGCAACGAACAAACTCAAAAACTACTGGACCGATTAAAAATAAAATGTCACCATTAAAATGCTACATTAGCGCAGAGTAACATAGGCTATATAAAAATTAATATTCACCCGTGCGAAGCCGGGACGGGCCGCAATTTTATAATATATAAAAGCAAATGCATTAACGGGAATGCACTTGGCTTTCATCTCACTTAATGTTAAGTGATAATAAGGTGAAAGCACACTTCATCTGAAATCCTCAAATATTGAAGAACTGGCTATCATATCATCTATGGCGGAACGGTACACATCAATGCTATTAACATTGATGTTATGGTCACATATTTTGATAAGATGGCGGTAGCTAGCCAGGCGGACTTAAAGTAAGCCCTACCACCAACCAAACCGAGTACACACACATGTACCCCCGCCGGGAACGAACCTGGGACCTCTGGGTCTGAGACCGGTCGGTGGCCGAACGCCTAACGCCTGCCCCCTGACTATGAGCTCTTATAGCAGTATTATTGCAGTTGTGGAAAAGAGACGCGAGTATATTTGCCGCTACACACGTCTCGTTTTCACAACTGCAATAATACTGCTACAAGAGCTCGTGGTTACCTACTTGATGTGCGAGCATACTATAAATTGTTTTACCTGGGTAGTAGGTTCAGGACGTCTATTTTTTAGCTGTGGAGAAGAATGGGCGCAAGAAACTCCACAGCTTCGACATTTACAAAAAAAGCAAGTATGTCGTTACCAAATCATACAATATTTAATTTAATACATTTACAATTAAAAACTTTCAAGAGCCCGGAATTACAGATGAGCATGGTGCAAGTTCACGTCCCATAACTGCAAGGGGACTCATTTGCCTCCCCGAACTCGCTCCCTCCCATTGCTTGCACCACCCGCGCACCCAAGCACATACAGGGCGGTGCTTTATTGCTGTACTAATGTCGATTAATCAACGCCGTCGCGAGTATGTCTATGAACAATGCAAAACGAAAAGCTTGGAGCGCTACTAGAGGTTCTCGATCGAGAATCACCCGTTTCTTTATTTTAAACGTAGATAGTTTTGTATTAGTTTAGTATTTGCAGGTAGATACTGCGATACAAAATTATTAATAGTCATAATCAGTGTGCCTAGGGCGAGTTTTATTTGCCATTCGATGAATTTAAAAACAAGATAAATTTGCCTCCTAGTGACATATAAGAGGAGAGTTAAATGTTTGGAATACAAGATCTCGTTATCGTATACGTGACCGAAAATGGCTGATACAATTCGCACATTCTACCCAGTGAGTATTTACCATGTGCGATGATTGCGCACGTTTTTCTCCTTGCGCAGGCGCCGGTTGTCTGGAAAACGGTGTGTGGCCGGTGACGGACTATAAATGACAGCTACTGAAATGTTCAAAATCGTACGGCTGCAGGACAAGAAACTGCCCACGTTCAAAAATGAGCAGGGTCATATTGACCCCTCCTCATCCTCGCCGGGTTAAGAGAACTTGTTTCACTGATGAAATCATGATAATTAATTTGCATACATGTTATGTCATAAAAGCTTCATAGTCTATTCACAATTATTGACAAGTGAACAGTATATGTCGGAGTTCGTTTATCTATTTATCCTACTACTATTATAAAGGCGAAAGTTTGTAAGTATGGATGTATGGATGTTTGTTACTCTTTCACGTAAAAACTACTGAATGGATTTTAATGAAACTTTCCTCACATACAGACCATGACCCAAACCAGCATATAGGATACTTTTTTTTTACTTTTTTTTTTTTTTTTTTTACTGTAGTCTTTGCGAACGAAGTCGCGGGCAACAACTAGTAAATAATATTTATAGAGTAAGGGCACCAGGTTAGACAGAGTTTTCGTCGCCAAAAAATATCATAGACTTTCATTGAAATAATACGGGATAGAGGAGCTCGATGGCGCAGTGGTTAACACGCCTGGTCCGCGAGTGCTGAGGTTAAGCAACTTTCGCAAAGGCCGGTCATCGGAGGGGTGACCAAACATTTATCATTTCGAGCTCCTCCGTGCTTCGGAAGGCACGTAAAGCCGTTGGTCCCGGCTGCATTAGCAGTCGTTAATAACCACCAATCCGCTCTGGGCGCGCTTGGTGGTTTCTGGCCCGTTCTCCCTATCCATCCATAGGAAAGGCTCGTGCCCCATCAGTGGGGACATAAAATGAGCTGATGATGACTGCTATTGATGGGTTGTCGCTAAAGACAAAAATCAGTTGCTGACCCCTATTTTTGAAAAAAATTGCGGGGCGGCAAGGGGAGGATCGTGCTCAGTAGCGTGCACTTGGAGAGGCCTAGGTTCTTCATCATTTATTCAGTTTAGGCTACAAGTAGCTCTTGAATGTCACTATGCCATCGGTTCGTAAGTCTACACGGCGGGAGACCTTGTACTGAGAAGAACCGGCAAGAAACTCAGCAACGGCGTTTCTTTTCTCCCTTACAGCATTAAACATTGGAAAATGCCCTATCATAGCTGCACACTTTCCATTATAAATAAACACACAAAATATAACAAAATGTATGAAACAAAAAAAAAACCATCTACATTTGGTAAACAAACAAAAAAGAGCGTAAAAACAGTGTTTCGAATATTTAGATGCACTTATAGAGTTACATACTAGGTTCTGAAATTCAGAAGCAGGACAGGGCGCAAAATTTTGCTGGACATCTTTATTAAAGTTGAATCTACGTTCCATATTAACTTTAAAAAAAAGACACAATCATTTGGCATTCACTTACTCGCCTGCCCAACAACACAGACCAAAAGTCTGACAAGAATCAGACAGGGCGTTCTCGTAAATAATTGTTCGGTAATGTGATGACGATGACGGGACATGGTTTTAAAAAGCTGGGCATAGCGGGACTCCTGGCATCCCTAGATGCAAAGCCCAAGTGTGTGACCCTCATGTAGCAAGCGTGGTGATTAGGCCAATACCCCTGAATTGTAGCGATGCCTTTTTAATAATGGAGGCTTTAGCTCAGAAATAAGACAGTATATAGGCTAATAATTATTTTTTATTGTTCAACGGTGAAATGCTTGGCCTACATCTTACTTGATGGTAAATGACGATAAGGTTGAAGATAGAAGAGCTTTTATACTATCCTTATCCACTGGAGTTGGCTATCTTAACTGTTACAACTCTAACTGTCTGGATATATAACATAAAAGCCTTTTGATAATTTGTGGCTTTGCACTGTCTGACCTTGCTTTTGACTGACTCAAAAGTCGGGAAGAGTCATCAAATTAAATATTCTCGAACTCACGACAGCAGAAAGTATTTTTTTAAATTAACATTATTTGTTCTTTTAAAGTAACCCTGTAATAAATATATAAATCTAAAAAAATATCCAACAAAATATAACTTTAAAAACAATGTAAGGTATTTATTAATGTTCTATTAAAAACACGACTTTAGTAAAAAACCTACGAAAATAATAAAATATCTTGCAGAAACAGAGAGTAAAAAAATATCATTGCCTTCCTAACTGATTAATAAATTTACAAAAAAAAAAATGTGTTTTACAACATTATACACTCTTCTATTTTTATTAGACGACCCATGGTAACGCAGCAGGACTCAACAGTAAACGTCACAAAGTTATCTACACGTCAACTCAAGCAAAAACAGCTTTTATGTAAAAAGCAATAAATACTATTGACGGCGCACAGACAGCTGGGCATGCGAAAGTTATGCGCGCATTTCTTTGCGAAAGGAAGTGGTTAAAAATACACTTTAACTGGACGAGATAGGGTTGAGTAAAACAGTATTGGCGTGTTGTGCATTTTTGCGGTGCAAGGTCAGTGCCCTTTTAAGACATAGACTAACGAAACATCGATCACAAAATAGGGAGACCCAGTAGGTAAGCTTAATACAACCCTCGAGAAACTTTTTTCTTTTTTTTTTTTTGAGAGATATTGCTGATTGCTTCAGACGGCATTTTCAGCTTCACCGGGCTTTTTTGGTTTTGGGGGCGGCGAAAAAATTAAAGGGTTCCTCATGCCGTGGGAAACGAATCACCTTCGGAGGTTTTCTAGAGGGAACGGCATCACGCAATAAGGCGAGTCCCCGTGCCCTACTAGATTCTCCGAAGGGTTCGGATCGGGTCAAGGAGCGGAACAACCCGAGGGCGCCTCTAAAGGCTCGGACCTCGGCTCGGGTTGACCGGGCCGTGGTGGAGAGAAGTGCCCAGGTACATGTCTGTACCTGGTGTAGAGCGGCGCGTGTGAACCGGTTCGTCGTCTACCCTTGTTCTACGAGTACGGTGTCTTGGGGCTAAACTATTGTGCATGTTTAGTGTGTTTTAGGGCACGGGGACACGCACTAGTGCATGATGCCGTTCCCTCTAGAAAACCTCCGAAGGTGATTCGTTTCACACGGCTTCAGGAACCTTTAAGTTTCTCGCCGCCCCAAAAAAAGCCCGGTGAAGCTGAAAATGCCGTTTGAGGCAATCAGAAAACTCTCTCAAAAAAAAAATCTCCCTGACACGGGTTTCGGTTGGAACATTTCGAGAGCAGCTGGGTGCCTAGTGCGAGTTTCATTCGACATTCGATCACGTTTACGAAAACGAGAATTTGTATGTCAAAATGTTAACACTTCTCGTATGTTGCCAGGAGGCGCTGCTTCATTGCCATACTAGTTTTCGTTTTTGTAAACGTAATCAAATTAATACGGATAGTAAACAAAACTCGCACTAGGCTAGTCTATGTGTGCGTTGCTCGTGCACGTTTGTATGAAGCTTACCTTCTGCCGTCGCCTTATTTTGTGCATCGATCGAGAGACTAGAGAAAAATAGTCAATTATTGTAAGACTGGGTCCCTAGTGCGAGTTTCATCGGATTGGTGGGCAGGCCGGTCGTTGGATTGATGACCAATATCTCGAGCTCATCCGTGCAATCCGCACTGGGCCCGCGTGGTGGGTTATGGCCCGTTTTCCCTATCAATCCGTATCCGTACGTGCCCCAGCGGTGAGGACATATAATGAGCTGGTGATGAAAGATTACGTTCGTGCAAAGAAATTTTAAATGAAAACTTTATATTTTTAATAAATCCAACAGAAAACACGACCAATAATAAAGTATTTTTTTAACAGCTTATTTTCAAATTATTTTTATCGCCAAAACTATCAATGACATAAAAAAGAGAGTTTAACTTTTGAGTTTCCCCATTTTCAAATTTAATCTCACAAAAAAAACAGTGTAATAGATACCAGTATCATTACCGACACTATTTGATTACCGAAGCTATAGAAAAAACTGTAGTTATTGAGGTAATTGTATAATGACACATAGGTATAATGACAATGTTTGCAGGAAACCACTGATTGCTGAAGAAAGTCAAATTATAGGTGTTAGGAAGTGATGACTGCGAACGGTGTCCAATTGAATGGATGCTGTGTTTGTTTAGCGTGTACAGTCACGAACGAGCATAAATAGCCGGCAGAGGCAATCAGCAACCTCTCACAAAAAAAAAGAAAACTAAACAACCAGACAATTAATAAATATCTTAATAACTCATACCAATATCGTCACACCAAAAGATCGCTTGATGTCATGCGCGGCCAATATCTTCAGAATGTTGTTGGGGCTGCCGCGCTTCTGTAGCGCATCAGGGATGATTACGGAATGTCAAACTGATGGCTTCCATGCCATCATTCGCGAAAAGACAGTATCCTTCATAAACAGATTGCGTGGCGATGGCAACAGCATCCTGCGGACGGTGCCGGTGGCTGACCGGTACAACTAGCCCATGTGGAGGTGTATGGTGCGCAGGGTGATTGTGATGCGTCATAGTTAATAATATAAAATTCAAAATTCAAAAATCAAATTCAAAATTCAAAATCATTTATTCAGTTTAGGCTACAAGTAGCTCTTGTGAATGTCACTATGCCATCGGTTCGTAAGTCTACTCTGGGCGGGAGATCTTGTACTGAGAAGAACCGGCAAAAGAAACTCAGCAAGTGTCCAGCTCTTTTCTCCCTTACAGCGTCAAAAATATTGGAAAATGCCCTATCATAGTAGGACACTTTCCATTACAAATAAACACAAAATTATAGAAGACAACCACAACATGTAAATAAAAAAAAAACTATCACAAAATAAAAAAACTAAGTTAACAAATTTACATCAGGTAAAAGTCCAGGTATAGTCCAATGGTTTTTGATTTTCTAACCCAAAATAATCCATGTACAGTCTGTTGAGTTGATCGAAATAAAAGCTTTTTATTTTTGTTTATTTATATCTAAACATACCTGTAAGAATCTCCAGTACCTACTGCAAGGTACTAAGGGTCATTCAACACCCTCCGCTCTAATGTATTATAAAATAATCAGCTATTCGTATTACAAGATGGTCATCAACTCATGATCACGTTCTAGGAACGTATAACTTTAATAGTGGATCAATTATTCACTTTAACACCACGAAATAAAGTTCAAAATTAGTTTATAACAGTCGGCTATTAAATAGGAGCGATATAACGTCCGGCCTGACATCTGACTGGGTCATACCATTATATATTATGCAAGGCACGCACTGGCAAAGATATAATTTGTATCTGAAAATAACGTTGAGCAGGAATCTGAACTTTATTGCTTCAGTAAAAAGGAACAGTGACTAAATTTTTCGTATGTTTAAATAAATCGGCGCACCATGATCTTGATACAGAGACTTTATACAAGTTCACAAAGAAATGTCATTCGATTTTGGTAATTAAATGTATTGCAATAAAAGTCTTTTTGTGTAGCAGTAGCGGCAAAGTTATGTTGGCACTAGCCAATGCCATTGTTTCGGCCAAGTTTGCTCCTTATATGGAAACGAGGTGCAGCGTAAGTTACTACGCCGCCACTTCTCATCGCAGGTCATGATACTTGGAGGTTTTGCATTATTTCCCAAACAAAACAAAAACTTTCGTATGTAATTTATCATTTTTTATGTCCGATGTCCGGCTTTGTAATTGATTAATATATCGATTAGCTAAGTGCCTTCCTTGTTGGATAACAGAAGAAACACAATGCGATATCATTATTTAACTAACATACAACACAAAATACTTTTTTTTCAATGTCTTTGTGCGGTTAGCCATTGCAAAGTTGAGGACAGATAAGCCTGGTTGTACAGTCTTTTAAATAACAATGGCACAGATAGGAAAAGAAAAGGATTCACGATTATTACAGAAAAGTATAAAAACTTTTTTGTGTTATTACTAAAAAAGAAAAAGTTTTTTATACTCAAACCTCATTTGCGTTAAGAAAATTGTTTAAAGATGACGTAAGTTGAAAAAAAACAACTTGACGTTTAACCTATGACACAATTTGGTAAACAGGTGCAACACAGAAAACGGGACGATAAATATCCGAAAACCTACCATTTTTGATCGGAATAATGGCCATTACATCACCTTTCGCGCCATACAACTGGCTCAAGGACGCAAGGGTTTACAATAAAAAGTTCGAATTGGTGCCCATCGAATGGATTGTGGCAAATACTGATGTCCTGCTTCTTCTGTGTAACTCTAAAGGGGCAGACAAGGACGGTATGATTGACAAATTCTATTCCATTTACGAGGATGTGAAATACATAAACTTACCTGTGGAAGTGATATACATTCCGATAGATGAAACTGAGGAAGAAATGAAAGCTAGCTACGGGGAACAAGCAAATTGGTTCACTCTTATGCATGATGATCCCCTAGTTTTGGAGCTTAAGTATTTCTACCAAATTACTTCAGTACCACACATTTTAGCTCTCAAATGTGATTGTACTGAAATTTCTCACCATGGTATATTAGATTTGGAGCAATACGGAAAGAACGCCATAATAACTTGGTTATCGACTACTGCTACTTCGAAAATACAGAGGAGAATGAGCAAAGACGCTACTTTCTATGGTGAAAAGTGGCGTTACCTGACATTAGGTGCCAAAGCAACAAAATCGGAGTATAAAAAGAAATTCGTTATTCCAGAGGAGGCTATGAAGTCCTAATGTCCTAGTACTTTTTTGTTTTAAACTAGAATAATAAAGAGCTATGCTTAATGTTCACTCTTTTTAACTTCTTTTACAGCCATTTAAAAAATAGTTTTAACTTAATTTTAGCTCGGGAATAAGATCAGAGAGTATAGAAATATCGACCTAAATAAAAAAATGTTGGCTAATTTGTGCCTTAACCAATTTTGTGTGTTCCATCCTTGTCAAGGGGAGTGCTAACCGTCTCTCCTTTCAATAGACACACTGAATGTTTTACTAAATTTGTATATATACTTAGCAAAAGGAAAAAAGTTAATAGCGTGATGCAGGAATATCGCCCAAAAGTCTGTAGTGCTTTTCCTTAAATAGAACTCTTAAGCTATTTAAATAAATGTTTTTATTTACCTAGCAATAATTTGTAATAATAATAAGTAATAGTTGTATATATTTTTGTACAACATCATTTTAATACAAAAGTAATGTCTAAGTGCAGACACAGTGCTATCTGTTGAGGGTTTTATTAACTATAATAAAGTTGAAACTACATTTAGCATTCTTGTTTTAAAATTATATTATGAAGTAGTTTATCACTGTAATTTAATAGGTAGTCATGTTTTTTTAGTATGTGTTTTTTTAAATTGTTGCATTACAACATAGTCACAGGGTTAACTGAACTTTTGGCGGGAAACTGAGTCATGTTTGCAATTTTGTGACTTTTGTTTTGTGGAATATTAATATTAAAGAATGGTTGTTTAAGAGTTAAGTGCTCGTTAACGTGCAAGAGTGTTGGCATAAGAATCAATACAGTGCAACGATTTAGGAACTAATTCGTCAAGCAGAAAGATTCAAGAGAAGTTCCATTTGGTCGAGTTTGTTTTTACCGCGTGTTTTCGTTCTGATTTGTCAAGCAATGCAAAAGTAATAATTAGTCAAGTCCCAATTTTGTTTCGATTTGCCAAGCCTTATTTTTGTTTCAATTGGTCAAGCCAGTAATAAGCTCTGAATTGTCAAATGTTGTTAATTTACTTGGTCAAATAATCATTTCGCAACATTTTACTTTTACCCTAATCCTGTAGGTCACGTGATGGGTCTTGAATTTCGAGGTTATTTTTTTTATTAGACAACAGAAATAATAGCTGCCCTATTCCTGTAGGTCACGTGAAAATTGTGTTTAAGTAAAAAAAACATTTGACAATTCAGAACTTTTTATCGGCTTGACCAGTTGAAACAAAAATAAGGCTTGGCAAATCGAAACAAAATTGGGACTTGACTAATTATTACTTTTGCATTGCTTGACAAATCAGAACAAAAACACGCGGTTTTACCGCACGCGGTAAAAACACACTTGACCAATTGGAACTTTCTTTCTGCTTGACGAATTAGTTCCTAAATCAGTGCAACACGTCACTTTTCAAATTCTCTCAAGAAGTCCGCATGAGTGCTTAGTACCTAAGGTCCCACAAAACTTATCCTAAAGTCAAGGGCTTTGAAGGGAATATCCTTTAACTTCCTCCTTCCTTTCAGCATAGTGATGTCCATTGCTGGACGTATGCCTCTCCAAGTTTTCTCCACATTGTGCGGTCTGTGGCCTTTCTAATCCAGGTCGGGCCTGCTGACATTTTAATATCATCAGACCGTCTGACCAGCGGTCTGCCAACACTTCTTCTTCCTGTTCGGGGTCTCCACGCCAGAACTCCTGATCCATTCACTATCCTTAAACATATCTATAACATGAGTCATATCATAACAAAAATACTATTTTATTTAACATTATCTTAACTAATGCAATCGGGCGTTACTTTGTGGGACCCATGGTACCCAAAATATTTAGTTTGTGTTACATCATCTTGCCTAACTTTGACATTGGCTTAATGTGTTAGAATAAGCACTAACTAAATGCTTAATGTTTTAGGGTTACTGTCATTACATTACACAAATGTCAAAACATACCCACATTGCTACTCGCATGTCATTGTGTTGCATGTTGCATTTTGTCGACATTATAGTACGCCTTCATCGCTTAATCGGTTAGGCAAGATGACTGTGACAAGGTAAGAGCGGTTGTACACTTGCGAACGCATTTTTTTTATTGACGTACCTACAATATTTTTTGTGCGAAGTGCGAAAAAAGTTTGTGTTCATTTTCATGTTAAATTGCAACTCTATACAGATAATTTTGGCCTTGCTTCTGCTAAAACGTCCAAATTTTGTGGTAGGCAATTTTCCCAGTCCTATTGTCAAAATCAGGTTATAGTTTCTATTTCGTTTAGTTAGTTCTTTTTGTATTAAAGTTTTAGGATTTAATAGTTGATACGTTAATAATAACTTTATTTTATTATTGGTTGCAACCTAATTTGTGAATGCTATAAAAATTATAATAAAAATGCTGTATAAAGACATTTCTTTCAGCTATAGTTCTCAAGTACATACATTTATTACTATGATAAATTATATTGTCAATGGTGTGTATCTTATCAAACAAATAAATTATTCAATAGACATGTCTAGAGGCATGACGACGAACAAAAAGTCGCAAGTGTACAACCAACCTAAGCTTACATCACAATTTTTAAATGTGGGTTAAAAACTCAAAGTAAACCAGTTTCAGATGTGTTAAACGATTTTTTTGCAAGGTGGTTATTAATCATACCTATCGCCGAACCCCGCGATGTGCTCTAATGAAATAACCATCTGATAAGATCACAATATAATGCATGCGGCCTCATTGTTTGTCGTTACGGGACAGGCGTTTCATTATCTTCAATTTGGTAGAGTTGAAAGTGTTTCTGTGGTTTGTAGAAACTTTTTATATAATTATACGTGCATCTTACCATAGACTATGTATAATATTGGATCATTAAACTTTTTAAGCATTTATAGTTAAAGCAACACTTAGTAAGTGGTGCCATCTAGCGTCGAATAGCAGAAGTAGCTATAAAAACAACATTATTATTAATAGTATAATGCAATTGCAAAGATTTAATGGGTGCCGACCTAATTACAAGCTTATTTTATAATGCATTAACACTGTAAAACGGATATGAAACTCTGTAAAAAAGCATTTAGACTATGGGAAAAATCATGCAACCATGACAATATTTGTGGAGTTCACATTACCATAATCGAAACCGTTTAATTTCTGAATTAATATACAAAAATAAAGGAGGTCGATGGTGCAGTGGTTAACGCGCTCGTTAATTGCTAAGGTTAAGCAACTTTCGCAAAAGTCGGTCATCGGATGGGTGACCAAAATTTTATCATCTCGACTTCCTCCTTGCTGCGGAACGTACGTAAAGCCTGCTGCATTAGCAATCGTTAACAACCACAAATCCGCACTGGGCTCGCGTGGTGGTTTATGGCCTGTGGTGGTTTATGACCTATTCTCATTATCCTTCCATAGACAAGGCTCGTGTCCCAGCAGCATGGACAAAAATTTAGCTGGTGATGGTGATGGTGATGATGATGATACAAAAATAGACAAAAACTCTCCTTTAAAATTTAGATAGCAAACCGTCACTCTCAACCAGCTCCCTCTCAACCACTCATTTAAATATATCATCTCAGCCAAAAGACGTCCACTGCTGGACAAAGGCCTCCCCCAAGAATGAAGGGAATTTGCCATAACCACCACGCTTGGCAGACGGGTTGGCGATCGCAGTAGGTGAAAGTAATCACAGAGAGACGCTGCTGCCCATCCTCTGGAATGGTCCCATAGTCGCCTTCTACGACACCCACGGGGAGAGATGGGGTGGTGCAATTCTTTATGCCCGGCACCACACGGGCAAATATAAAATATAATTAAATATACTTTAAGTATATCCCGAGTTTAAATTACAGTCGTTAAAATTAGACACAATTGTATAAGGTGTATTGTCTATTTACAAATCTAGTTATTGCGATTCGGTATAGTAACAATTATACTGACTTATTACTTATCTATATACACGCCTGTCGTCTGGACAAACGTCATTCTTGCGAGTGCGACGCGAAGACAGAGGTGTGTTGCGTGTCGATGAATACATTAAACAAAATTAACAACAATAAACGCAGACATGTCATGGGTTAGAGGTTTTACGCCTTACGATTTACGAAGAACGCTTGCATAAAACCGCGCACTAAAACATTATTTTCGTATTTTCAATGGGATACGCTTTTTGAGCAGGTTGGCTGGCGGTTTTTGGACCGGTGACTAATTGTCACGCTATGATATCAATTATGAGTAACCAGTGCACTTTGAATAAATTAAAAAGGCCGCGTTTTTCTTTTATTTTTAACAGTAAGTTCTCGAACTGTATTATTTGTCTTAGCAATAAACTTGTGAATGATGCAAAACTGAAAAATGCGGCTTGAGTTGTTTGCTATCGTGTTGCGATCTTGCATGTTAAGCAATTGACACGATGTCGGATCGGCGGGTCGGTGATTAAAATAATCTTTATCTTCTTTGACTTTTAAGTTTTTAACTTTGGAAGGCACCTTAAGCCGTTGGTCCCGACTGTTGTCGTAAGATAGCAGTCGTTGAAACCCACCACCAACACCCATTAACGTGTTGTGTTGTGTTGTTTTTTTTATATTCCAGAGCAGCTTATTAGAATTTAAACTCTTACTGGTTAGACTGGTTGTCTGGAAGAAATCGCTTTAAAGCGATAAGACCGCCAAATTGGAACTTTGTAAGTTATTTATATTTTTGTTTATGTTAATGTTTCATAATGTTGCAATAAAAGTATTATATATCTATCTATCAATTTCTACTTTTTATTGCGAACTCCTTACCGTTGACCAAGACTGCCGTAATAAAGATACAACAAACTGCGTGCCTAGTGCGCGTTTTATTTATCATTCGATCATGTTACCGAAAATCATATTTAAAAAACTCTCCTTGCCTTTCTCGTTTATCACCAAGAAGCGATACAAATTATCAATGCCATACAACCTGCATTTATACACATGAAAAATCCGTACAGTTCTTAGTAACACAACTCGCGCGTTCTAGAGCTGCTCGCAAACCGCGTTCGGTGTACGCAGCCTTTATTTTCTAGGCGGTCCTGTGTCCAGGGCCTAGTGTGAGTTTTATTTACTATCCATATTCATTTGATTACGTTTACGGAAACGTAAATAAGTATGGCATTAAAGCAGCGCCTCCTGGCGACATACGAGAAGAGTTAAAATTTTGCCATACAATTCTCGTTTTCGATGATGTGATCGAATGGCGCATGAAACTCGCATTAGGTACCCAGTCCTTAGTAACACGTCTCTCTCGGTCTCGAGCCGCTCACAAACCGCGTTCGGTGTACGACGCCTTTATTTTCTAGGCGGTCCTGTGTCCTGTACCCAACGGCCGACAGGGCATAGACCCGCGGCCATTTGTTAGGTAAATGCGGCATAACAATACGCTACCCGCGGTTTACGACCGACGTGAAGTATACGACGTTACGTGGGCCATGCGTTGTTATTCATTGGATTATTAGCCGTGTTCTCCGGTGTCCATTTTGATTGTAAATCAGTATCGCTGGATGGTGATAGAGCGTGGAGCTTTTAGTAAGCTGAATCTCATTATAAAAGTAATAGATTATTGAAATTATTTTTTCTGCATATGTATGAGTTACACAGGCTATAAAAAAATCCGGAATCGACTTAATAAAAAAAAGTAAAAAGTTTGAAATAAATCAAATTATTAAAATACTTAGATAAAAAAATATATATTAATATTCATAGTTGTCGCAGACAATTATAATTGTCCCCGCCTGTCAGTACATACAATTATCTTTATGCCCGCCTGCGACAATTGTCAATATTCAATGTATTTTTATATACTTACTCATTTATTATAGATTTTATTGTTTATGTATAGGTATCGGACAAGGACATATTTGTTCAAATGGAGTTTGCTCAAATGGAGTTCTGGGATCGTAGAGCTTGTTTTTTTTTCTTTTCAGTTTTTTTCTCTTTGCTGTTATTTTTGTTACTCCGGTTTTTACGAGGATATAATTGTTTTTTATATAGTTGTTTTAGCAGTCGGGTTTTTTGTTTTATCTATACATATATTAATACGTGAAGCAAAAATTTTGTACCCCTTTTTACGAAAACTGCGCGGAGGGAGGAGAATGACACACACTTATAGTTTATATAGAGAAGGAATGCAGAATGTTAATATATAAAAAAAAACATTAAATCAATAAAACAAACATTCCACACACTACAATGTATTTGACACACACGCATAAATAAATACTCTTTTTAAAAAATTCAAAAATGGAAGAGGAGCGGCCGAAATCTGTCAATTGATGCCAATCCAAACGTTATATCTACAGCTTCATGATCCAAACTTCTATCTTTTTTATTTTTTTATCTTTTCTATCTTTTTTATTTTTTTATTGCTTAGGATACAATCCGTGCAGCCTTAATAAAACTACGGTCGATCACTAGTTTTAATAATGTGGTTTTTAGTTTTATGATATTATTAATGGGATGGGTAACTTATTTTTTAAAGGAGTTGCTGATGGACTTTTTATGCTTACTCACTTCAGTTCAAGGGAGACTTTATGAAAACTGGCAATTTTATGCCACATTATCAAAAATATTAATGTATATTGAAAAATTTTTATTTGTTAAAAAATTATAGATAGGGTATAATTTAATTAATCCCCGTAAAAAAATTAGAAACAATGCATTAGTAGGTATGGTCATGGGGTAGGTAGGTAGGTATATATATATATATATATATATATACCTACACACAGTCAAAAGAAATCTAACGACTCCTCATATGTTAAAATCCACCATGCCGTTTGGGCTGTGTAGGTCGTGCCAAAGAGATAGACATACATACACTCGAAAAACATAACCCTCCTTCTGACGCAGTTGGGTAAAAATACTACCAGGCGCTCATAACATTGCAGGAGTTGTTCGTGCCAATCAACACAAAAGGCGACATAAAATAAATTAAAAAAAAAATACTGCAGCTATGCCAGTATCTAGTATAAAACCAACCATAAAAAATGAAATCCCATAAAACTATATTACAAAATACATAATAATTACTAGGATGTCATAATATTTGAAAGAATATAAGACTAGCGGTTCCCCGACACACGCGTCGCACCGCGTAGCCCGAATGCGCTAGTACAGACGCCTGCGCATCAACCTATCCAAAACTGTCAAATTTCAGCAATACATTTTCAACTTTAAACCTGTGTGATAAAGTTTATAGTCTATTGAGGAAATTTGACAGTTTGTAGAAGGTTGATGTGCAGTCGTGTGTACTTGTATTCACTCAGCGTTTTTCTGGCTTTTTTAAGGTTTATAGCGTGATGTTAAAAGCCTACACAAAAATTGGGCTATCAAATGAAAAATAACTTTATACTACACCTGCTTGGAAAGTACCTTGATACTTTATCAAATTTACGGTAGAAAGTACGTCATTGCATATCGAACAAATATGCGGGGAGAAAACGCATCTGAGCGGGAGAGAAAAGTGTATGAAAATCCATTTCTTACGTGGTTTTTCTTTTTTAATTTTGGGTAAGACTATGCGCCGGTAACCTAAATATCAAAAGCCAAAAAGTTTTTACAGTGAGTTTTTATCTCCAAGTTCGCAAAATGACACTGGCCACTAGCTGTGTGTTGGATGGTGTCGGGCTGGCAGTGCGACCCTGCGACGGCAGGATAAACAATTTGAAAAAAGAACATGTGAAAATTGCAGACGCCATTGGCGCCATTTCCAATTTGTGTGTTGTTTGAGGATTCAGTTTTCGTAGAAAGTAAAATAAAACTATCAAAATGATAAGTAGTGATAGTGATGATGAAGATTTTTTAACTCCGCCGCAGTTGAAGGAAACAGCAAAAATACTGATTGATAACCTTTTACCACAGAAATCAATTAAAAAATATAATAAAACTTATGACGATTTTTTGCAATGGAAAAGTGAAAAAAATGCGGCATCTTTTTCTGAAACTGTTTTGCTAGCGTATTTCAGTGAAAAAGCGCAAAAATACAAACCAAGTACGTTATGGTCTATATACTCAATGTTGAAAAGTACTATATTGACAAGAAACGACATAAATATTCAAGAATACAAAAAACTTACAGCATTTCTGAAAAGAAAGTCGGAGGGATTCCGTAGTAAGAAATCAAAAGTGCTTACTACAAAGGATGTTTATTCCTTTTTGCAGAATGCTCCAGATGACAAATATTTGTTGATGAAGGTAAGTTTATGAACAAAATGCACTGGTTTGTGATTTATTACGTACCTATTTATGAGTAGAAATCTACTAGGTTTTCATGTTTGATATTTTTGTTTACAGGTTATTTTGATTTTAGGAGTAAATGGGGCCTGTCGTTCGCAAGAACTTGTGAATATGACAACAGACGATATCGAAATCCTCGAAAATCGAATAATTGTCAATATTCCTAACACAAAAACCAAAATTCAGCGATCATTTGTTATATGGGGCTTATTTTATGAGATAATAAAGAAATATAACGAAATTCGCCCCAGTGACCCCAAAACCAATCGGTTTTTACTACAATATAAAAACAAAAAATGTACGAAACAAGTAATTGGGAAAAACAGAATAAGTACTGTGCCAAGAGAAATAGCTTCCTACCTTAATTTACTCAATCCACTAGAATACACTGGCCACTGCTTTCGCAGAACTTCAGCGACTATTCTTGCCGATACTGGTGCTGATTTAACCACAATAAAACGCCACGGTGGTTGGAAATCGTCCGCTGCTGCAGAAGGTTACATAGAGAATTCCGTAGAAAACAAAACACGAATAAATAACCAAATATCGGGATCGATTAATGTGCATCAAGACTCATCTCCTCAACCATCAACGAGCGCGGCGATGCCAAATGGCCCTCAGCAGCCAGTTATTCCTCCTACATTGTCGCAAACATCTCAAACAAACATTAATGGAAAAAGTGTTACATTAAGCTTCACTAACTGCAACAATTTCAACATAAATTTCAATTAGTAAAGATTTCGTTTTTTATTTTCCTTGTAGGTGTAGTATAAAGCACTATGTATCACTCGAGAGAAACTGCGATTCCCGATCTCAGGTGTTTTAAAGCCCTCGCCTCGCCTCGGACTTCAAACGACACCCTCGACGGTAATCGGTCACTTTCTCCTCTCGGTGAACAATGTACTATTTCAAATCCGATTGGTAGTAATGCGACTAATGCGTTCAAACAAAAAATAAACTTTATACTACACCTGCTTGGAAAGTACCTTGATACTTTATCAAATTTACGGTAGAAAGTACGTCATTGCATATCGAACAAATATGCGGGGAGAAAACGCATCTGAGCGGGAGAGAAAAGTGTATGAAAATCCATTTCTTACGTGGTTTTTCTTTTTTAATTTTGGGTAAGACTATGCGCCGGTAACCTAAATATCAAAAGCCAAAAAGTTTTTACAGTGAGTTTTTATCTCCAAGTTCGCAAAATGACACTGGCCACTAGCTGTGTGTTGGATGATGTCGGGCTGGCAGTGCGACCCTGCGGCGGCAGGATAAACAATTTGAAAAAAGAACATGTGAAAATTGCAGACGCCATTGGCGCCATTTCCAATTTGTGTGTTGTTTGAGGATTCAGTTTTCGTAGAAAGTAAAATAAAACTATCAAAATGATAAGTAGTGATAGTGATGATGAAGATTTTTTAACTCCGCCGCAGTTGAAGGAAACAGCAAAAATAACATTAATGGAAAAAGAGTTACATTAAGCTTCACTAACTGCAACAATTTAAATATAAATTTCAATTAGTAAAGATTTCGTTTTTTATTTTCCTTGTAGGTGTAGTATAAAGCACTCGTATGTATCACTCGAGAGAAACTGCGATTCCCGATCTCAGGTGTTTTAAAGCCCTCGCCTACGGCTCGGGCTTCAAACGACACCCTCGACGGTAATCGTTCACTTTCTCCTCTCGGTGAACAATGTACTATTTCAGATTTATTACCTATATTACTATAGATATAATAAGAATTTGCTGGGGCAGACCTTGACAACTTTGCACGAGTTGCTGCCTCAGCAAAGTAAAATTCAAAATAACAACCAGGCGCTCATAACATTGCAGGAGTTGTTCGTGCCGATCAACACCAAAGGCGAGCTGTACGAAGTCTGCCCCGAGGAGCTGTCGCCGGCTGAGTGGGACTCGGCGGGGGAGGGGCCTGTGTCCCCCCCTCCCGCGGACGCGGGGGCACGGGCGCACCGCCTCCCCCACCTGCTGAGCCTGTGGCGACTGCCCACGAGAGTCAGACTGCTGGCTGGCACCGTACCCATTGAGATGGCGCATGATGTTGGAGGTTGGTTGGTTTTTATTTTTAATGTAATCTAAAGGGTGGAGGAGGACGGTCTCGTCTACAGACACCGAAATCTTTTAATGTAAAGGGAGGAACAAGGTGGAACAGGCGATCTCATGAACAGACGCCGAAATCCGGGCGAAATGGAGGAGATATTTCTGCTTTTTATGAGCACTTTGCCTCAATGCGTGTGTTAAGGGATGATAATTAAGACCGAAGGCGAAAGCGCACTTCACCCGTAATTCTCAACTACTGAGGCACTGGCTATCTTATCTCTAGCTGCCGGAACACAACACTGCTGCTAACATCGATGTTATAGCGACTGATTTCGATAAGATAGCTAGCCAAGCGGATACAAACTCACACCCAAGCCATGTACAGACGCCTGCACATCCAAAACTGTCAAATTTCTTCAATACATTGACAACCATATGCCTCAATCATGAAGTTCAAAGTCTATTGAGGATATTTGACAGTTTGTGGTAGGTTGATGTGCAGGCGTGTGTACAAAAATGTACCCCCTGCTGGAATCATACCCCGAACCTCTGGGTCTTAAACCGGTGGTCTTAACCACTAGACCAAAGAGGCGGATATCTACAATGCTTGTGTTAGGTGTTCACGTCAGTAGTCACATGGAGCTACGGGATAGAGCCACCATTCCTCACGTTCTATCCGAGCTTCTATCCGTTCGGCTAAATACGACATAAAATTTTACGTTCCGTTATAAAGGCATAGTCCTACATCTAACTCAACGTAGCCTTACCGATCCGATCCGAATCCTTCGGAGAACCTAGTAGGGCAAGGGGACACGTCTTAGTGCGTGATGCCGTTCCCTCAAGAAAACCTCCGAAGGTGATTCGTTTCACACGGCTTGAGGAGCCCTTATAAGTTTCTCGCCGCCCCCAAACAAGCCCGGTGAAGCTGAAAATGCCGTTTGAGGCAATCAGCAATCTCTCATGGAAAAAAAACGTAGCCTTATCAATTCGAATTTGACGTTGGACTGTGACATGTCCTGGTCAGCTCACATCAGTGAAATTAGTAAACGCCTACATTTTAGTTTCTACTCCCTCAAGCGACTTCAATACTTTCTCCCCTTTCAAACCAAAATTATGCTCGCGCAATCCCTTCTTCTCCCTATACTAGACGTCTGTTACTTGGATGTGACTGAAGAGCAACTACTGAAACTAGAACATCTGCAAAATCTGGTCATACGTTTTATCTTTGGATTACGTATGACCATGTCTCGCACTTTCGTAGTGAATTAAATTGGCTACCGATCAGACATCGCCGTAATGTGCACATCCGTTCCAATCTCTATAACATCCTTAACGACCCTTATTCTCCTTCTTACCTTCGTTCCCGTTTCCAACTCCTGCCCCCACCTTGCCGCTCAAGACGTGCTTGTATAACAAAGATTCCTAAAGTAAATACAAACTTCCTCTTAAATTCATTTGCAGTCAAAGCAGCGCAGCTTCCTACAGGCTAGAACAGGCTTCCTATGGACATCCAGGATAGTTCGTCCATTATATCCTTTAAAAAGAAAGTCAAGGATCACTTTCTGTCACTTATGTCATCGCAATGATGGGCACTTGTAATATCCATGTTTATTATTATTATTGCATATGTTCATATTTATGTAGTATTATTATGTATGTTTATGTAGTTTTTAATAATATTGTAGTACATGTATTGTATATATATTGTATATTGTATTGTATATGTAACACACACACTGACTGAAAAATGCCTTAACAACGCCTCCTCTACTTTTAGATGACCTTCTGCTGCGGGCGGCAGTAACCGAACCAGTATTGGTGATGTGCACGCTGCCTGAGTACAACGGAATGCCGTCCAGCCCCAGCAAGCATCCCGACCCGCGCTTCCACACCAAGGAAGCCCTGCAGCTCCTCCCCCTCAACGGGAAAATCAGGGTCCGCCGCACCCAGCTCGGCTTCGACAGCGAGAAGCGAATGTTTCTCTCCGCCCGCCTCCAAAAAGCTCTAACCTTCTGTCAACTGAATGTTGACAACTGGATCAGGCAAATCTCCTACGCCAACCCCACGGCCGTCGGTAAGGCGAAGAACGCTGACCTCTTGAAAGATCACGAACCTGTCAAGTTTGAGAAGGAAAGGAAGTTCACGCTCCAAGGCTTGAAGATTGACACGTCCCGGCTGTTCGGGAAGAGTGAGAAGGTGCTTAAAGATATTCCCGACGAAACGGAAGGGTCCATCATATTTTTAAGTAAAAACGAATTGGAACATATGAACTATGACGTTTACAGTGATGATGAAGGCAAAGATGACGCGAAGAGTGAAGAGAAAATAGAACAAGAACAGTTCACGACCGATAAGATGCTAGTGTTCAAAGAGGACTCAGCACAAAAGAAAAGTAAGTGGTTAAAAAATTTTAAACTCCTAAAGAGCACAGAGAAACTAAATGAAAAACCAACTACCAATGAAAAGAGTGAGAAATATAAAGACTTTAAAGATCCTTTCGATCCGTTAGCTGAAAAACATAGCTCTATAGAAAGGTATCAAGATATGGCAAAACTAATAGAAGATAGATTTGGAGGTACTAGAAAGAATGACGGCACAGCAGAGAAAAGTAATTCTTATAAGAGTCTTACTACGTCTTCTTCTGATATGGGAACAAGTCAATGTAGCTCTAATCATAAAAAACCTATTCTGACAAAATCCGTTTCAGTTCAAACAGGAATGCCTGATGGCACATATACAACTGATGAAGACTCTGGAATTAACATGAAGCATGGCCGCAAAAATCTCAGCGTGGACCAAATCAACTATTGCGGTTCAATGGAAAGTGATACTAGTTCGGGGCGAAAACTAAAGTCACTGGACGAGAATATGTTAAAGAAATCAATGGCCACCAAATCGTCAACTAACTTAGAAAGGAGACAGAGGATACAGCCTGATTTGATACCTGAAAAGGCTATGGTCAAATCGGAGTCTTACAACCAGATTCAAAGCTGTGAAGAAATCAATATGTTTGGAGTGGGATCACTGTACAACGATAGCGATTTCGAAATTAATTACAAACAGCACTCATATATTACAGAGAAGTTGTGCTCAGAGTTCCATGTTAAGACAAAAAGGGTTCTAAGTAAATCTACTTCCAATTTGCTTCATCCTAAAAAGCCGAGTGACAAAAAAGAAGGTAACAATAGCAACAGTATGCCTACCAAAACGGAAAGAACTAGTGAGGGTGATAAACTTCTTAATTTTAGAAAGAAAATCGATAAGCCTAGAGCACCTACACCCAAATCTGAAATAGAGGAAGACTTAACACCAGTTGATATATCCGAAGAAGAACCACACGTACAAGTTAAAATAAGACGATCCATATCATCTATACAGAAACGAAAGCTGCCTGTCATAGAAGATTTACCCTACGGTCAAGTTGCAGACGCTGTTGAGATTGAAGAAGAGAAAGTGGATTCAGATGCTAGCACTGACAACATTTACGCAGAGATTTGCACACCTAACGAGAATAAAACTAACGACGAAGAAAGCTATGACAACAACATAGATGTTTTAGCGACAGACCCTGTGATTTGTAATGTTAAGAAAGAAGTTATTATAAGGAACGATGAGCGAGCCAGACAAATGATTGAAAACCAAGAGAATCCGTTCAGGCACATCGAGGTGGTTGTGATAGAGAAAACCACGGATTTCGACTTGGACAATTCTAGTATGGCGTCTAGTGAGATTGAGGATTTAGGCAGCAAAAATGATGTATCCATAGCTATTGATTCTTGGGAGTGCGACAAAGGTCACAATTCAGAACAGAAGATCCATGCGATCAGATTAGAAATTACTAGTAACATGGATGATTATCCGATTGAGAATGAGAGCCAGAGCATAGAGCCGATAGAAGTGGTGTTGAGCAAAGATAGCCTAAGTTTCAGCAATAGCATACATTTGAACGGTACATATCCCAGTGAGGCCATCTACGATACTTTAAAGTAACTAGTTGTAGTTAATACTTATAATCACAATCGTTTAAGTGATAACACCAAATGTGTTATTATTTTTAATTTATATATGAATAAGCAAAGGGATATTCGTCTAAACAGTCTTGAATGTTAAAGTCCAATGTCACAAAATGCCTATATTTACCTAAGTCTCTCTATTTAGTAGTTTTTTAATAGCAATATTGTGCTGATCACAGTTTTTATTGTTCTGTGGTGCTGATGCTACAATTTTTTTATCCGTCTTATAAGAAAATACATTTTAAAATCACATATTGTAAGTGTCATTCAATTAAGTGCGAATATTTTCAGGTCTTACTTCAAAATCATTAAATAAATAAATTAATTTATATTTTATCAAATATCTGCATCATACTGTAGAATCCATTAAAACAAGCGAATTCATTGCGTATGCTGCTAAAATAAATGGAAAAGACACAAACATAAGAATCATTCTGTCTGTACCGGTTATGACAAATTCTATATTGTTTTTAAATATTAATATATTTAGGTAACTAAATTGTTTTTATTTATGCATAAATGACCTTAGAATATCTGCACTTGATTCAAAGCCACCTTATATAGATGAATATCTGTATTCCTATGTGTATATTAAATCTTAGTTATTAATATTAATACTTTTTAGACAGATTTTACCTACCTACTGTACTTTAACCATTAATTAATATACGTATACTTATCGATTGACACAAAGTGTACCAGCTTTAGGTAATATGCATAATTAATTATACCTACTAATTTTATAGCACCTAATAAAATATTCAGTCATAATTTTTTAAGTGATCGAATATAATTGTGTATGGCATAATAATTCTCATAACAATGTTATACTATTTTTGAATATTTTGGAAAAAGTTATTTTGACAAAAAAACAACTACCTACATTCAACTCGAGCTACCAGATTTACAAAAAAAAAGATAGACAATTGTCAGTTATTTATAACTATAACCTACGTGTACATACAGTCTACATGAATAACAGAAGCTAACATACGCATACATACCGTTTGTAACAATTTCAAATACAGTAATGCAATTTAAGTGTGGTAGTTTGTATACCTACATGCTAAATTATACTAGATTGTGAGTAGGCTGACAAAAAACGTCAATACAACAAAAATAAGGGTCTACCAGGGGCTGTCAACAGTAACAAAAAGGCCTTAATTAGAAAAAAAAAATATGTCAAAAGATGGCGTTTTTAAGTTAAGTTAAGCGTAGTGTTTGAGCTCCCTATCTTTATGGCTACATTTTAAAAAGAATTTAATTTTGTTGGGGTTTAAAACCGTAGGTACAGAAAACAGTAGTGGTAATAATATCTTTGACGTTAAATGTGGTGGTCAGAAACAAATGTTTTGACGTACACACGGCGGCAGATCAACCTATCCAAAACTGTCAAATTTCTGAAATCAATTTTGAACTTTACTGTTTGGTTATAAGGATCAATATTTATAGGAGAAATTTGACAGGTTTGGATAGGTAGGTTGATCTGCCGCCGCGCGTGTACTTAAAATAATATTATTTCTTGAAATAACAACTCGCTCTTTACTTTAGCTACGCTTAGCACGATAATTACGCCATATACTTAGTAAGTTGTTAAAACTAGTTTTTTTTAAAGAATGTCTTAAATGTTGGCCATTTTGTTTTGTTTCTTTGAGTGTCGGATTTTTTGTTGTACACACGGTGATTGCCTTGCCATAGACGGCAAGTACCTAACCTTTACGGGTACACTTAGCATTAAATTGATCAAAGCAACACAAAAAGACAGAAATGCCTTGAAATTTAAAAAAAAGTGACTCATATTGATTTACATTTAAAATATTTTTTTTTTACTTGATATTCTCAAAAATTGACACATTTTCCTGGTTGTACCTGCCTGCACATTCAACCTATCCTAAACTGTGTTTTTTCAATAAATGTTCAACCATATGCCATAGGCATAAAGTTCAAAGTCTATTGAGGAAATTTGACAGTTTGTGGTAGCCTGATGTGCAGGCGTGTGTACAATTCATTTTACATAAATGTTAACATAATATATGACCCTATAAGATTCTTTAACCAATTGATGCAACAACCCCTAAAATTCTATAAAGAAATTAATATGTTTTGTATCCAACTACTTACCGTTTTTATATACAATCTGTATTGGCATGCACTGTACAAACTTTAAGGGTGGATTCTACACTCAAATATAGGTACATAATAAAAAAAAATACTTAAAATATTCCAAGCTCAATAGTCTATAAATGGCAACCTTTTTTATGTTATTTTCTTTGATGTTTGCAGGTGCTAAAAAAGGTGAAACTAGTCGCAAGTAAATAACAATTAGTAAAGTAGGTAGCCAAAAGTTCGAACATCAATAGGACAAAAAAATATATATATCTATTTTCAACACCGAAAATGACGAAAAAAAAACACTAAGTTACCAAATTACTAAGTGGAGTTTGGAATTTTTAAATATTTTTTTAGCATGTATATGTGAGTTTAGAATTCAGCCCTAAAGTTTGTACAGACGCCTGCACATCAACCTATCCAAAACTGTCAAATTTCTTCAATGCATTTTCAACTATAAGACTTAGCATTAAATTTCAAAGTCTATCGAGGAAATTTGACAGTTTGTGGTAGGTTGATGTGCAGGCGTGTGTACAGATTGTATATATTTAAATTGCAACTTATTCACAATCAAATGAATTGGTGCTATATTAGGTGCTCAAAGTTGAATTAATTAAATAATTAAGTCTCACATATCACATGACAATTTGTAAATTAAATGTACCATATAGTTTTAGAGTTGTGTAAAATATAATGTTCGTATTTAAGGTTTTAGTTCCATAATCTAATATCAATGAGACAATGATTGTGGTGACGCAAATATAAAAATTACAGAAATACTTATTGTTTTAATTTTTTTAACATCCAATCATTGGAAAACTCTATACTAAACCGTTAAGTGGGACGTCTGCACATCAGACTATCCAAGCTATCAAATGGCTTTATTAAATATTCAACCATACACTACACACATAAAGTTTTAGTCTATTGGGGAAATTTTAGTTAGTGGTAGTCGGATATAGGAGCTTGTCATCATTAATATCGTAATTTATCATTAAAGATTACTTAGATAAACCTGGTATTAAAACTTCAACCTGAGAAACTCCTTTTATAAGTCGGTAGATCTCTATTTTGAGTTCGAGCTGTTGGTAAACTGTCTATAAGAGCACCATTCTGTATTCTCGCATTAATTAATGACTTTAGCGGCTGTCGTTGACATTGATATTAAACCTACTATTTCTGTTAAATTCGGTCACTAAATATAACAGCCGTTTTAGTGGCACTACTGGGTAAATGTTAAATTGTCAATCGCGTTCATAAAGGATTGCGCTGACGACAGACTTTCTTGTCCGTTAAAATAGATCGGTTACAATTTAATTGAATAACCCACACGAGGACTGCAAGCAAAAAAAGCAAGTCGACAAAATTCCGTCGTCGTCTGCGCAATTCCTAACACTTCATCCGAGACGAGTCGTATTTTTTATGAGCTAATATTATTGGATTGTTGACTGGTTAGTCAATAGAGAAACTTTTTAGCAAACTATCAAAACTATATTTTCAATAGATATTGTATACAAACAAGGCAAACTATGACGGCACTATTTTGGTACGTCAATTGAGTGTCGATTAATTAATAACTCTTTTGAGTTACAGAAATTCATGCTTAGCTCAAATAAAAGATAAAGATTAAAGAGTTTACGTTATTTCATTTATAGGTTTAACATTTAGGAATAAATTATGGTTGTTGTAAACGTTCCAATTTTTAGGATAGTTAGCACCAAAGACATTTAACTACTAACTGCCGTACTCAGAGACGTCAATTAAGTTTTAATGACAATTAACTCTCTTGCTGTCACTTTCTTATGAATAGTGCTAAATAGAGAAGGAAAGTCATTTAATTGTCATTAAACTTAATTGACGTCTCTGAGTACGGCAGTTACTATATTAAATCTCTTTGGTTTGCACAAATTAAAAACCAAATACTTTATGACAAATATACTGTATTAAATCAAATAAATTACAATTAAAATTAAAAAAAATAACCGACAAACTATTTCAATATTGGCGCGGATCCAAACAATTTCATTCGTATAATAAAATTTAACTATCAATTAAAAACAAAACACAGGTAAATAATAAACATAATTTACATTAAAAAATTATGCTTGTGCGTCTTTCAACACATGGTCTAAAACGAGGTTAAGGAATGGAAAATAATTATTAGCTAAATGCTCGCTTCCCTCTTAAGATTATTTTTTTTTACATCATACAAGAATAGAGTACGTACAATTATGTTCTTCATTGAGATTATACATTATATTAAAAACTGCTCTTACATGAACTAACACAACGGTACGACTTTGCATGCTATATAGTCAATGCGCAGTTTCAGTTTCGTCAGACATTAAAGGTCATATTCGATTGATAACCTTCAACATCCCATATTAATTTAAGGTATCTTGAACCTTGTGGCTTGAAATGTTTCACGCACATAGTAACTCAATGAAAAATTCAGCAGTGCCGTTCCCAGATATACATATTTATACAGATGCCATTAGAGAGAAATGAAACAACGCCGCGCCGAAAAGGTTTGTAGTGGAAGTTGAGTTTGTATGCCCGTCTCACACAATTGGGCATGTGTGAAAGAGGAACATAGCAAGCCACAAATCGGTAGGTTGGTCTAAGCTTATGCGAGCCTTATTGACTGGATGATTTGGAAGATAGCGGAGCCGCAAACTACGAAGATAAAGAGAGCTAACAGCCAGGGGCCTACGGGATACTGGTCTTCCTTTTCCTGAAACATTTGAAAAGATAATAAGTAACAGTTTAAATTAATAATTAAAAATAATACAGATTGAGTACAGTCGAGTTCATAAATATATGAGCAAATCCAAGGCTTTAAAAATAATTGAGCATAGAAAGGTACATAGGCATCTGAACAGATGAAAACTTCAAAATTATTTAACCAAGAAATACCTACGCAAAAGCTTTTTCTAATATTTATAAACATGTAGTGGAAATTTACAGTATGACGATATCCAACTGATTTACGTCGGGGGTCACAAAGTACGCTTGAATCAATAAAATCAATCAATTAATCAAACAAAAAAATCACAAATTATAAATATTTCAAATAATTTTATTTACCTAGGCTAGTCGACACAAGTACAATTGGTTGCATGACGACATTCTAAAAAGCAGGGACTAGCACATAATTAACAAAATAAGAATACGGCCTCAAATTCGTTTCTTGGTAAATGACTTCATCGTCCAAAAATCCATTATAATGGCAGTTACTGCATATGCCAATAAATAATACCATTTCTTTTTCCAAGTTTAACCTAAAGTTTAAGTCCTGGAGTACATCCAGGATAATATCGCGTAATACGCATTTTGGCAGAGGCAGCTGAAAAATCTTTGTTTGCCATGTTTTGATAAGGTTTTATGATATATCTTGGATATTTTCATTCATGATAGCTGTAATTTTTTTTAAACACAATGAATATAAAGAATCGACAACAAGAGCCATGTTTTGAATATATGAATCGCAATTTGAATATGACAATTGAAGATTGACTTCAAGAACAGCTTATTATTTAAAAAAATGTAAGTGGCCAGTCATTAAAGATGATAACAACCTCCTTTAAGACAATATCGTAATCGAAACTAGAAAGCATCAAACAAAGGTAAGAAACCGCATGCAAACACTAATGACACTTCTATGACGTCACACTTAAAGTGAAAGAGACAAATGTATGATGTGACAATACGGTACTCTTTTCGATGATTGTCAAAATGTTAAGTCATGTTTGTTTAGATATTTATGAACTTCCACATGTTCACATAAAAGTGTAAAACCTTAGTACAGATATTTTTGTTCCACAGAATGGAAGGTATACAACAAACAATTAGATTACTTGGACTGATTGCAAGTTAATGACACTTTTGAATAACTTTGAAGTTTTCAGTTGCTTACATATTCTTGTGAGACTTGCTCAGATTAATATGATAGGTGATATGTGTACATATTTTTGATTGGTAAATCTGTTCAGATGCCTATGTACCTTTCTATGCTCAATTATTTTTGAAGCCTTGGTTTTGCTCATATATTTATGAACTCGACTGTACATATGCTGAACTGAATTGTAATTGTATAACTAATAAACTTATTAGTTTAACTTATAAGTAAGTAACTTATAGGTATAAACGTTTAACTACCTAATAGTATTATAAAACCTGATATTACAATCTATCAACATTTTTTTAATTGTATTTGAAATCAACAACAAAAAACATTTGAAGTTGCAGAAGTAATTGTTGTTTGACAAGTTTAATATAACTTACGCTTGAACAAAGGTTATAAGATTGTGTAATCTGGGCAGATTTTCACAAAAATTTACTGCCGTACTCCGAGACGTCAATTAAGTTTTAATGACAATTATGTCTCTGGCTGTCACTTTCTTATGTATAGTGCTAAATAGAGAAGGAAAGACATTTAATTGTCATTAAACTTTATTGACGTCTCTGAGTACGGCAGTTAAACTTATTTTGAAAGTATTAAAAGATTTGCAATTCAACAATATCACTAAAGTTGGTACATTCTTCAATCATAACACATTCAATGTTATGTATGACGCATACTATCGATAAGCGAAGCTTAGGTAAATTCTAAAAGAAAAATGTGGCAATATATCGAAAAGTTGATCGCAAAAATCAATAATAAACATGTTTATTGATTATAAATAAAATGTTTTTGTTTGTTTATATAATTTTAACGCAATTTTCTTTGCGAAACTTAAACAAACAAAAACATTTTATAAATAGTTTGCCCACTTCTTAACTGATCTTAAGTATATGTAAAAATATTATAATCGGATATTAATGACGGCAGTTGTTGACATTGAATGGGCGCTTTTGGCTTTCAAAGTAAAAAGTAAATAGTAAAATTTAAACATGTTGAATGAACAGTGTTGAATAGTTTCGGCGGGCTGGTTAGAACCACGATAGCTCAACTGGGAGAGCACCAGACCCGGTACGTCAGAAGAGTGCACGTTCCAATCCTGCTAGTGGAAATTTTTTCAACATTTGTATTTTTGTAACTATTATAAATCATCATAACAATGAACACTATACAACTTTAACAAGAACGCACATTATTTTATTTGTCTACCATTGTCAGTGGTAACGTGAACTATATTACAATACCGATACAGTTCAGAATTATATCCAGTCCAGATAACAGTTGGAAAATATTAAATAAGCATTTGTTCAGGTGGTTTGACACAATTAGTTGATAATAGGCAAGGTTTACAAACAATACCCAATGTTATTTCAACTGATTAATTTGCTTAAGATAAAGATAAATTATCTTAACTTTTGTGCGTATTTTTAATGTGCTCTATAGCGTTTTTATCAGTTTATTATCTATATTTTATTTACACCTTTAAACTTTTGCGTTATAAGCAATTAAATACCAGCGTTGTTGCGACACGCTTGTAACACAAGCTGAGGCGAGGTACTGATTGATCTATTGTAGTTGTTTGTTTTATTTTTATGTATATTAGTGTGTGTGGTCAATAAATATGTATCTCTCTCTCTCTCTCTCTCAAAATATTTGTTTAATGGGTTGTGAGGTGAAACTTTATGCCTATAACTTGGGATAAAGGGTATAATGCCTGCAAGTCATCAGCCACTAGAATTGGTCAACTTTTATGGGAGTTTTAGAAAATAACTATTTTATTTCGCCAGTTGAGCATTTATTAGTAACTTTTTAGGTTACAGATATTAATGCTTGGGTTAAATAAAAAGGTTACAGGTTAATTAATGTTTAAAAAAATTTGTTATGTGATTTCATTTCATTTTCATGTTTTAAGTTCTGGAAATTATCATTGTTGCTGTCAACATCCCTATTACCTAAATTATAAATATTATATTAAAAAAAATCATAAATAAATTTTAACAGAGTAACTGTATTAAGTGGAAGAAACTTAACATTTATTAATATGATATAACCAGGTAGATATTCAGAACGTTTATATCCGTTTAAATTCTTTGATAACTATGGAACCCAAAAGTTTAAAGGTATATTTAAACAGAATATAGTTTTACCTTAGTGGTCTTGGGTACATTGCCTCGCTGAGTTATGTTTTTGCTCGCCATCTCGTTGGCAATGCGCATTCTCTGTTTCGGTGCCATTTTATTTGATGTGAAGGTATATTTGTCCTGAAAACCAATAGAGAAAGCATCGAATTAATCTTCATAGATCACCAAAGAATAGATTAATGTTTGCACATTTACCAAATATACTTCTGAATAAAAAGTAATTTAATAATATTAATTTAAAATATTCAAGATAATTCTATGGCCATTATGTTTAAAATTTACCAATGATGCCTATATAAAAACGTGTGCTATAATTTTCATACAATGTAACACTATCAATTCAAAACTATTGGTTCGAATGAAACTAGAAAATGTTGTTAAAGACCAGTATAAAACTTTCTAAAACTTAAGCAACATTAGTGTGCATGGCGCATGCAACTGCGCCGTAATATAAGATACACAAAACCAACACAACAACATGGTATAGTAATCTTGTTATTACTTTTAGCTAATTGTTTTTTTTAATGCACTTACAAAATACCAGATAAAAATTTAAGCTACACTTACCTTATGGTAGGTTGTGTATCAACTGAATGTACTTTTACTATCTAAACGGAGCCACTGAGCGTGACGTTGTGACGGTAAGGTATCAGACGTGGCGCGACCACTGGTGTTGTAAACAACCAATTACGCTTTCTAAATAAAGCTCTAACTTAAACACCATCTATTAGCTGATGACTACAATAAGTCAGGTTTCACTCTAATTACCTCCCTTTATACCAGCATTACTAAATAAAGTTAGCGAGAAGAGAACAATAGCATCAAACCAATGTTTGAACAGCTTGTTGGGTACAAGAGTGATTTCGTCAGCAAACCGATTTCTACGCAGAAATAAGTTATCACGCTATACCATGTATGTTTTAATATAGTTAGTTAGCGACACTAATCAGAATTTCACACTAAAACGACGTCCTTATCGAGAAAACTGGTAAAACTTTACAAGTTACGAGAAAGGAACACTGACCGAATAATAGCATGATTAGATCCAATTTAACTGTGACGTATGGTAACACAAACGCATTAACTTGAATAAACAATGTAAAACAAATTGTACTTACAATTAAATCCTAAAATTATAGGCTTATAAGCCTCAACGCGTACTAATCAGCTTGACACGTATGTAAAAGTGAAACTGAAACTCAAACGTCAAGCAAAAGCCACACGTCATTTGACATCGCTCATTGCGGCATGCGAAGGAGACAGAAGGAGACACGCGTCAGTTATTGTTGCTATATAAAAATATTGTGTGATATCTTTTATTAATTATTATATTTTTTAAATGTTCTTAGAAAAATCATAGGTGTTAATATTTGTTACGCTTAATTAAATCCAATACAAGCAACATTACAATAGTAATTTAGTAAACGAACAACAGTTTCTAGTAACGCCATCTAGCTGCTAGTAGCAGAACTTGTATACTTTTTAGTAGTAGACGAGTAGGTAGTAATCAAATATAACCATAGATGTCACTTGCACAGTTTAATGTCTCTTGTAATAGATGGCGTTAATTAACTTTACTATAGCAAAGATTGTTTTAAATATAAAAAAAATCTTATACCATCACAGAATAGATATGATATTGAAGAATGATACTGATACAACTAGTTATTCAGGCTATTTATATTTTTGTAAAGTACAGGTGCTGGGTAGGGTAAGGTACCTAGTAAAGTTTTAACTCTCCCCATATTCCACTAAGTAGGCACTGCTACAATGCCACACAAATTATCTTTTTCGTTAACACGATTGAATGGTGAATAAAACTAGCGCTTGGCACCAACGAAGTGTGATGTAACTTTGACATTTTCGATAACGTGATCGTATTGTAAAGTTATTATTTTATTGCAGGGTATTTATTCGGAGGAGACAGAAGATAAGCTTCATAAAACCTAAGAGGTTGTGTAAGTATAATATGAGTATAAAAAAATATTTTAATTTCTTTGTTTATAAACTAGTTGTTGCCCGCTACTTCGTTCGCGAAGACTACAGTAAAAAAAAAGTATCCTACATGCTGGTCTGGGTTATGGTCTGTATATGAGGAAAGTTTCATTAAAATCCATTCAGTTGTTTTTACGTGAAAGAGTAACAAACATCCATCCATACTTACAAACTTTCGCGTTTATAATATTAGTAGGATAAATTTTCAGCCCCCATAGAACCTAATACGGAAAACTGTCTTATATAAGGATCCTCTAATAACTCATAATAAGAGCCCATTTGCCAAAGCACAATTTCTGAACTTTTCATTTAAAATTTTTTAAAAAAAAAAGTGGTGTAGCTATTACCAACCGCATCAAAATCCGTCAAGTGGTTCTTGAGATTAGCCCGTTGTAATAAACATACAGAAGATGCATTCGGGACATTATTTTATAAGTACGTACCAACCTACTGCTATGTACTTATAGATATATATTTTTTTAGACAATATCACATACGTTGTTCTGATCCCAAGGTAAGTAGCTAAAGCACTCGTTTCATAGAAATCAGAAACAACGACGGTACCACAACCACCCAGACCCGTCGCAATGTAGAAAAGTTCGTTTTCGACATTGACCCGATCGCGAATCGAACCCGGGTCCTCAGAGTTAGCCGCCCAAAGCCCGTCGTGCAAGCCAATCGGCTACGGAGGTCGTCGAAATAGAGGTTTCCGCTTCTGTGGTCTAGTGGTAAAGACCACCGATTTAGGCCCAAAGGTCTCGGGTTCGATTCCCAGCGGGGGTACATGCTTGTGTAGTCAGTTTGGTTGGTGGCAGGAGTTGTTTGTCCGTCTGGCTAGCTACCACCATCTTATCTAAATATGTCGCCATAACATCAATGTTTGTAACATTTATGTGTTCCGGCAGCTAGAGATAAGATAGATTATCCGATTGAAGCGCGCTTCCATCATTGGCTTTTATAATTAAATAAATACTCACGATCTCGGCTGCTAAATCCACTGAGGAATAAAGGAAATTCTTATCAAAAACATCGTCATCGTCACTAAACTGTCGATAGATCAGTTGCGGCCCGATCTCCCCATCATCATAATCACCTTCATCACTGAGCACGATCCGCTGCTACTCTCATCCAGCTCTTGCCAGCCGCTTGCGAAGATCGTCGCTCCACCTAGTCTGAGGGTGTCCTGCACTATAATGTTATATAGGTATTTTGTATGTGGAAAGGCCGGGGCCTAACTGTGGGACAATTATATATGATGATTATTAACCAGTATAAAATGCTACAAAAAGGGATAAAAAAAATCCTCGGACTTAAATTAAGTTTTAATAAATTCAAAACCAAACCATATTCATGATTACTAGCTTATTTTACGTTCCCACAGCTATGGCAAGAGCCTTCCCTATGAATAAAAACATCACAAGGAGAACGGGCCATTAACCAACATGCTGGACCAATGCAGCCGGGACCAACAACTTTACGTGCCTTCCGAAGCAAGGAGGAACTCGATATTATAAATAATGGTCACCCATCCGATGACAGGCATTTGCAAAGCCCCTTAATCGCAGATCGGGCGCGTTAACCGCTGCGCTACCGAGCTCCATACAATATTACTTATAGCGAAACAAATTCGTAACCAAATTGAAAATTGTATTAAACAATTTCAACATCTATTCCTATGGAGATGAGCCAAAATACAGAATCACAATCGCATTCATCAATACGAAACACCTCTCTTTCTAACTCTACAGAAAGACAGAGATAGCACAACAAGTTGTTGAACAGAGACAGATCGGTCAAAGGATGCAAGGATAACATTATCTTAATTCAACCAATCGGTGACTAGCTTTTATCCTTGGAGGGCGATCCTTGAGCTCTGATTGGTGGGTTGAGATACCGCCTTGTTAGACAACGCCCCTGAATAGAATCCATTCGAATGAAAATTTTGAAGGAGAAGGTCGGAAGATTCTTGGCTGTAATAAAGGATCTTTAATTGTTTAGTTTTTATTGTGATTTAGTAATGGAAACAGAGAGATATTATTCTGTAGAATTCTCTAGAGTACCTAAGTTTAAACCAAAACGAAAGGGAATAAAGTGTACTGTATTAAACAAAGAGAAAGCCATAAAGCCAACGTTTATAATTAATAATAAGATAACAATGACAGATAGATAATATAAAAGGAAATATTAATAAAAGAGGACTTCGATCGCGCAGTGGTTGACGCGCCCGGTTCCGCGAGTGCTGAGGTTAAGCAACTTTCGCAAAGGCTGGTCATCGGATGGGTGCTTCGGAAGGCACATAAAGCCGTTGGTCCCGGCTGCATCAGCAGTCGTTAAAACCGCACCGCACTGGGCCCGCGGCCGCGTGGTGGTTTATGGTATGTTCACCCTATCCATATACAGGGAAGGCTCGTGCCCCAGCATTGGGAACATAAAATGACCTGATGATGATGATTCATAAAAGAGTAGGTATTTAATCTGTAACACCAATTTTTTGGGCTTAAGTTTATTTTTAAAATCGAATTAGGTATAAATAGATTATCAAAATTATACAAACAACAAATATTTCGAAAGAATCAACGTCAAAACATCAAATATACAAAATGCTACAAAAAATATCGATAAAAACAATTTCGGTTATTAAATACACATTTCATTTAAAATTTTGCGAAACTCATTACATAAGTGTCCCAATCTATCGACAGCACACATCGGTATATCACAATCGCGTGCCCAGGCGCAGAATAATATGGCCTAGGTCGGGGGCTGATAACCTGCTGAAACATCGCTTGACTCGATCAGAGTACTTTAGGGATTCTTTTACTTAAGGCTACCAGCCTTTGGAATAACCTGACCTGATGTTCATCACTCCGAGACACTTGCCACTTTTAAGATTAATCTTCATTGTTTTCCTTTAAATAGGTCATAGTTTGCAACAACCCTATCGTATGTAGTACATGTAGTTTACTATAACAATATGTATTAGTAGGTATTATGTATATTTAAAAAAAAACAATAATAATATAATAATATATATCCCATCTCTTCCCGTGGATGTCGTAGAAGGCGACTATGGGTCCATTCCAGAGGATGGGCAGCAGCGTCTCTCTGTGATTATTCTTACCTTACTGCGATCGCCAACCCGCCTGCCAAGCGTGGCGATTATGGCAAATTCCCCTCAAAATGATTTATCCTTGAGGGAGGCCTTTGTCCAGCAGTGGACGTCTTTTTGGCTGAGATGACGATGATGATGATGTATATATCCTATATTATTTTATGTAGCATAATGTAATGTAAATAGATCTTAAGTTGCCGGTACACTACATCTTATTGTCTCGTTAATTGTCCTATGCCACAAAGGTTGTCTGGAAGAGATCGCTTTAAGCGATAAGAACGCCTAGTTGCTTACTTTTATTTTTATTTTTTTTTGTTATTAAGTGTTTATCTATCATATCATATTATTATTGTTTATTTTTTATACTTAACTTTGACGTCAATATGAGTAAAAAAGTTACCTGAAGTATTGAGAAAACCGCTCGAAGCCATTAAAAAAAAAAGTATTGAATAAACAATTTGACTTTGACTTTGACTTTACCTATCTATCTATATATATAATGATAGATGGATACGAGTTTGCAAAACTATACGTAGGCGGCTTCTTAATGAAACCGGAGACATGATTAATGAAATTAATTAGTTGATAGCCTTATACTAAGATAGGTAGGTAATCTACATAGGCTAATATCGTGCTTAGACATACATTAGCGATACTTTCAGTACCTACAACATAAATATAAATGGAAGCCTTAAAAAAAAAGACAAGGCGTTGAAAAAATTCCACGAGCGGAATTTTGTCTTTGATTTGACACTTTGTCTTTTATCAATTTGTAATTTGTTCGCAACTTTTAAAACTTTGCGTAAAAATTATATATATATATATATAACCATATAATATAATCAAAAATGTATCACTACATAGTATAAAACAAAGTCGTTTAACGCTGTCTGTCTATGTACGCTTAGATCTTTAAAACTACGCAACGTATTTTGATGCGGTTTTTTTTATTAGATAGAGTGATTCAAGAGGAAGGTTTATATGTATAATACATGCATATAATTGGACCCGGTAGGTGGCGCTGCTTTAGGGTTCTATAGGATACGGGTATTCACTCAAGCGGACGAAGTCGCGAGCGGGCCGCTAGTATTTTATAATTTTTAGTCTGGCAACAAAGTTTAGTGCCATTTTAAGTTTTACGTGTGGTAGGTTTTTTCCCTCAAACTTTTTTCCCTCCTTCTTGACTTCGTCACTGCAGCTAATAAATTTCATCATCATCTTAGCCAAAAGACGTCCACTGCTGGACAAAGGTCTCCCCAAGGATCTCCACAACGCTAACACATTTAAATTACATTTAAAAGTTTAATAGATAGTCAAAAATTGTTAAATCTACATTTTACACATTCATTTTGTTTTATTTCCAACACGATATATTTATTAAAACGGCCATAGATATAAAAATAAATGCCAGACATTTTCTTTTCTCTCACATCGATGCTAGTTAGTCTAGTCTAGACTCGAAGGCTCGAAATGCTAAAAGGGATTATCGTGCCTTAAAAAAAATATTAACACATTTTTTCTATAATAACAGTAATTTGCAATACTTAAATTTTTAAGCTGCTTCTACATAAATAGATAGTTAATATTAACAAATTGAGTCTTGGTCACTTGATAAATGAATATTGTATTCTATTGTAGGCCGACCTCCGTAGCTGAGTGGTTTGCACGCCTCACGTTGGGCGACGCTAACTCTAAGGAGTTGGCGTCGTATTTAATGTCCCGGGTTCGATTCCCGGTCGGGTCAGTGTCAAAAACGAACTTTTCTATATTGTGACGGGTCTGGGTGGTTGTTGTTGTTGTTTCTGATAAAACGAGTGCTTTACTCACCTTTTGGGATCAAATCAATGTATGTGATGTTGTCTAATATTTATTTATTTATTCAATTATAGGTACCGGTTCAATGAGTTTTTATGTTGAAGAGATTTATTATTTAGCCTAAATATTACATCCTGCTGTATCTTTTCTTACGATTAAGATGGACAAGTACTGGTAACCACCAAAAACTTTGCAAAATAGTGCTTTCTCGTCCGAAAGTTCCGGCTACAATATTTTCATAGGACCAGACGACTGTTTGCCAGCCGGCGGCGGCGGCGCGGCGCCAGGCGAGCGCAAAACAAACAAAATGGCGGAGAAAAAAAGAAGAGATTTGCGAACTTTTTGGTATATCGGAATCCTGTCAATTTAACACTCTCTGTCTGTGCCATGCATTTGTTTTTTGTCAGAGAAACTTAATAAGGTCCTAGGAATTAAGTACTAACATATAACGTGGTTTTTATCGGGCCGCACGAAAAATTTCATTTTTATAACATCATTTTGCATATAAGCACGGAACGGTATGCGGTCCGGACGACACGTATAAAATTAGCTTTATATTTTAACGTTTTTTAACTTTCGCGTTCGTAAAACGAGGTTTAATGCAAACTCTTTATTATGCATACCTACTTCACGCACACTTCTCCTTTCTAAATTTCAGTCAGGATTCGTTTTTTAAAATCGATGCCAAGTCTCTTTGCTATCGAGGGACGGCGAAGGTCCACTAAATTAATATAAAAAGAGCATAGATTATTCGGCGAACATAAAAAAGCGAAACGCAGTCTTCCTTTAAAGAGATTTTCTGCAGCTCTGCTTATATCCCTAAAGCTTAGCGACATCGAAGATTAAGGACAAACGGACAAAAGGACAAATCTGAATACACCAGGGTACAACATTATTGTGTTATTGTTTTTTTTTGGCGAAAATGAAAGTACAATAGCACTTATATCCAATATCTTAGATCGTTCGCGATAAGTTTGTTGCTTTGAAGAAAGGGAAATCTCTTTGTCTGCCTAGTTTAGTTCTGCAAGTGTTTTAGATGACATCCATGCGTGGACTGGTCTGCGTATACTATTGTCAGCAAAAGAAGTATCAAATTCGAATACAGCGAGCGAATACTACTTTGTTTTAGAAGTATACAGAGAAAAATAACTAATGTCTAAGTGGTAAATAATTAACCTATATACTGTCCCAGTGCTGGAAAAGTACCTACTCGTATAAGTGTATGTAATATTTTGTAGATGAATACGATAGAATTTATGAACCCGTAGGTACAGTCGCCTGCACATCAACCTATCCAAAACTGTCAAATTTTTTCAACTTTGACAACCTTAAGCGATAATCATAAAGTTCAAAGACTATTGAGGAAGACGCTGATCTCACAGTCGAAATGAATCAATCAGTTTTTTGGAACTGTACTTACCTAATCTATATATATAAAAATCAATTGCTGTTCGTTTGTCTCGATAAAACTCGAGAATGGCTGGCTAATTTTGATTTTGAAATATTTGTGGAAGTTCAGGAAGGTTTGCGGTGAGCGGTGAGAAACATAAATAATAAGTAACGGAATATACTTAAAAAGACTATTTAATTTTACAATACAAAATGATTTGTTTGTTTTGTTGTCATGAAAACTGCCATCTTCTGTGCGTGTGTATGTCACTGAACTCCTTCTAAACGCCTGGACCGATTTGGATGAAATTTTCTGTGTGTGTGTTCAAGTGAATTCGAGAATGAAATTTACAATTGGAACCACTATAGGGGTCCATCATGACCGGGGATACGCGTGTTCTTAAGCGGACGAATGATTTGTTTGTTTTGTTGTCATGAAAACTGTCAACCTTTTGTTTGTTTTGTTGTCATGGAAACTGTCAAAGTGGGACGAAGTCCGCCGGTCAGCTAGTGTAATTATGATAGATTTTTCATAAATCAATGAATAGAAATAAAGGGCCTTTATCATTTAAATCATCAAGTCATCGCTAAAATTGATGGGCGTTGGCTTGATCACCAAGATTGCCCAATGCGAGTTGGTGATCTTTTGACCCATTTTTTCAAACCCGTTCCTCACTAGTCCTAGTCATCTGACTTTAAACCTTTAAATTAAGTGTTGCGGAGCAACTTGCTGGTCGGATGAAGATGGCTAGTATCGGACAATCCTGCTCAACAACTGGCCTATATAGTGCGAGTTTCATTTGCCTTTCGATCACTTTAACGAAAACTTGTGTTCCAGCAGCTAGAGATAAGATAGCCAGTGCCTCACTAGTTGAGGTTCCCGGGTGAAGTGCGTTCCATCATTGGCCTTATAATAACTTTACATCAGGTGAGATCAAGGCACTGCTTAACCGTAGAATATTTTAAAAAAACTTAAATTTGTATGGCACAATTTTAACTCTTCTCGTATTTCGCCAGGAGGCGCTGCTGCTTCAGTGTTATACTAATTTCCGTTTTCGTAAACGTAATCGAATGAATACGGATAGTAATCAAAACTTACACCAGGCACTCTGACAACTGGACTCCGCTTTTGCTTAGCACCATTGAAGTAACCTTCCGGTGTAACATTTAATAGTATTTATATAATAAATAATTTATTTAATATTCCGAATAAAGAGAATCAAGTAGCATTTACGAAATAACAAACAAACTTAAAGGTGGATAACAAAAAAGCGGCGACCGTCGACTCCTGGCGCCAACACCGGCGCACACGCACCAGTACGCTGCAGCCGTGCGGATTATCCCACGAAATCCCACAAACGTAACCTGTGCGCACGGTGAGAATATGAAATAAACGCAAACTCATTTAAAAAAAAAAACAAAAACAACCAAAAACGCACCTAAACGCTACGTAACCAAATCGACAGTGGCGCCATTGTCAATTTGACAGCTATTTTGGCGGGCGAAATTTGTTGTCTATGAAATAATTGGCTGTAAACCATTTTGTTTCGTTTACGCTTGTTCGGAGTTATGAGTACTGGCAGTTTGTAGATAAACATTGGTTTTTGGAATGAGGTCTGTTTTGTACCCAAAAAAAAATTGGGCTTGATTTTATAACGAAAATGCAAAATATTAGTAAAGCGGTATAACAGTTTTTGTAACATTGCAATGTTCTAATAGGTATGCCTTGCAATTGTTTCTAATTCAAAGATGCTTAAAGCAAAAGCAAAACAAATGAACGTATGCTTATAGTTCTAATTCTAGCCTGCTGTCTTTTTCGTTCGTATTATATTATACTAGTTGTTGCCCGCGACTTCGTTCACGAAGACTACAGTTTAAAAAAAAAAGTATCCTATATGCTGGTCTGGGTCACGGTCTGTATATGAGGAAAGTTTCATTAAAATCCATTCAGTAGTTTTTACGTGAAAGAGTAACAAACATCCATCCATCATTACAAACTTTCGCGTTTATAATATTAAGTAGGATATTAGTTGAAATAAAAACTGTGTACTATGATTGGTTCCTGCCGCCATGTTGTCGCTGCGTTCGAAATTCAAACGATAAACTTCGAACCATTTGTTGCGGTTGTTTTGTATGAATAACGTTTCTAACCTTTACAATATAATCGACATAAGGTAACACTGTCAAGGTAAGCATAAATTTTAATTGATTGTAGGAAGGGTCTGGCACGGCAGCGGCAGCAGACGAAAGGTTAATACGAGCAACGCACACATCACAGACCACACAAAGACCGCTTGCACGGACACGGATCTCGGAACTGTTAGATTACATACAACCGTTTGTTTTGCATTGACAGTATGAAGGCGGACGACATCTACTGATTGGAGTGCGAGCTAAAAATGGAGCACTTTACAAGCTAAAGGTCAAAAACATTAAGGGCTCTCATGAAATTAATCACATAGAGATATCTGACCAGATGCAATTATCATGTTAAGAAGGTTGTCGAGACAGAGCTTGGTTGAACGCTGAAAGTTGACAGTGAACTCTACGAAGGATGTGTATTTGATAAACGCGTTTGTATGTAATTTAACAGGAACAGCCCAAGCGCAGTTGTTGCGTGATTCCGTGTAATGAAGCTAACCTTCTGCAGTCCAACAGTCAACAGCGAAGTATTGCACCTTAAAATTAAAGAATATAACTTTCCGCATGATCCGTCGCCTGATGCGTTACGACGTGTTGCGTAAAACATCACAAAACCGACCACACGTCGTACAATCGCGTTCGGAAATTCCATAATGCGATATTAGCCAGAATCCAATTTGGCGGCATTGTGACCAGCTCATGTGCGATGATCGTAATACGGGTGCTGCGTGTGGGATCCCACCGCAGATACGGAATCGTCGATAACGCTAATTAATATTGTATAAAAACTTTTTCAATAATTTGAAAAAAGACAAAGTGTTGAAAAAATTCCACGAGCGGGATTCGGATTAGCACCCCTTGACATGCCGGGGCAGGTGCACTGCCAACTATGCTATCGTGGCTCAACCTAACTCGCTAAATTAATCAACACTATATACTTTCACTTTGTGAAGTCCGATTTACATTTCAATAAGTACAGTAGCGAGTTAACTTACGACATCGGCGAGTTAAGTTGTTATTGTCGTTTGAACGGCAAAAGCGAGTTAACTAGTAAGTGGTTTATTAAGTTGATTTCAATAGATCGCGATCCTATTTTTTGGCTAGTCCAGTGCGAAGTAGGCCCTCCCTCGCGTCTCCCGCACCCCGCCAACTTAACTGGCAGGCATGTAGACGGGCGAGTTTGGTATAGTGCATAAATTTTTCTTCTTGTTGGAACGGCAACTTATGGTTACTCACTCGCCTACGTTTAGACGCTACTTACAACTTCCTACTTGTTACTTAACTGACTGAGTTTTTAACTCGCTACTGTACTTATTGAAGTGTAAATCGGTCTTAAGCCAGAGGAGCCCTATTCAATGTGGACAACTACGTCATCAACATCCGATCTTAATATTTCAACAAACATTGAAAGATCAGTTAAGAATTAGGCAAGCTATATTTATGATTATTGTTGCGAACAAATTACAATTTGAAAAAAAACACAAAGTGTTGAAAAAAAATCTTTACGTACGTCGCTGGTGTCGCTACATAAGACAAAGAAATTAATGCGTGTGCCCGTTTTTAGATTATGTAGGGTAGTGAGTGGCACTAAATGCCCGACACGAAGCCCAGCGTTTGACACAATTTTCGTCGCCAAAAAATAACATAGATTAGGTACCTATAATTGAAATTTTTCGGGAAAGTGTCTAGCAAGCAGGTGATCTGTATTAAATTCTTGCTAAAGACCAAAATTAGTGGCCACGACCCCCTATTTTTTATGATTTAAGGAAAAAATCACAATAAAAAATTTACCTATCACAAAAATAACAATGTCAATTAAAAAAATCTGGCTAAAAACCAGCAGTATCAGAAAATCATATCTACATTTTTAATTGGCTGAAAAAGAAACAGCGACACTTTCACATTTTAATTACTTACTTACAAAATTAGCTTAATAAACAGTACAAATATATATAAGATACAGTAAAAAAAAAAATATGCCTACCCGACCCAGCCAGCCTTCCAGGTAGCATAATGGTCAGTGCAGCCGCCCGGATTGCGGAAGACCCAGGTTCGATTCCTGGCTGGGTAGGGTAGAGTTTTTTTTCACTGTATCTTATAAAATATTTAGTACATTTCATATCACAAAGACGCAGTATCACAAAATATTGGTTTTAATTACAGAACTAACTGAAAAAAAACAGCAACTTATCACATTTTAATTACTAAACAAGCTCAAAAAAAATCCGCAGTACATTTCATATCACAAAGACGCAGTTTCACAAATTCTTATTTTTATTACTTACAAAAGTGGCCGAAAAAACATCAATACTTTCACGTTCTAATTAAAAAGCTGGCTTAAAAAAAACAGCAGTGCATATCACAAAGACCCATCCCTAAAAGCGCATCCAACCGGGCGCCCTCACTTAGGCAACGTACCCCCATGGCGGACAAAGGAGGCTGTTCATTTAGTCCGGTAACGCGATACTTTATAGCCGCATTGTTTAAACAATTGCGTAAGTGATTGTAAGGGCCGATCTGCACCTTGCTGGATGGCTGCATGCGGGATGTGAGCAGGCATTTGTTATTGTTCTGGTTTTATTCGTGTTAAGAATAGGAATATGAATAATAAATATTTATTGACGATCACACGAACATTGGGCAAGCGCAGTGTGGACAGGCCTTCAACAAGGTGTACCTACGATCTGGTAAAGGTCGCGGGAAGCCGCTGGATGCGAGCTACACAAAACCGGTCGTTGTGAAGCCCTGGGATGTGCAGCAGTGGACGTCTTTTAGCTGAGATGATGATGATGATAATAAGCAATAGGGAGCATACTAATAAAGTCCTCTGTACAAATAAAAAAATAAAAACAGCTTGGTTCTCCATTGCATAACATTACCGTACCTATCAGGGCAATAGGGAGCATACGTTGAGCGGTGCGGGATGGCACCAACCGGGGGCCATCGTCTCCGGTTACCGACGTCTGCTCTAGTTAGCGTAATTTACGTGGTTCCAATCAAAATTTAGAAGCATCATTAATACTAGCTTTCAATTACGCTATTTAAAAAAAAAACATGTTGTGATTTACCAGACAAACCCATTCTATCTAAACTGTGGATAATTTTAATTGGCTTTTCTTTATAATGTTTTATGTACCATTGTAAATCATGCTTTGAAAGCTGTTATTATCCCAAATAAAAAATAAAAAAAAAGTTTGTAGGTTTTAAACTTTAAAATTATCGCTACCTAGCCAGTGTGCGGGAATTGAAAGATTCCAACTATGCATTTTGGTCATTGACGTAAAATCATGACAATTAGCTATTTTATAATGTAAATTAGGGAGTGGCTAGTGTTCGACACGAACTAGTGACCAACAGTTTTCTTCGTTAATTTAAAAAGGGGTCAGCGACTGATTGTTGACTTTAGCGACTATTGAATGCAGACAGACCAAATGCTTCGTAGCAAAATTTCAATTACAGTTTTATTTTTGAATTATCGGAATCAAAACATACAATTTATTTTATAATATGTGGTAATACTTAAGCCTCTTGGGTTTGTGTGTAGTATCTAACAATAATATTCTTCCACGTTATCAGTAAATGGGATCAAATGTTAATAACTAAATACATTAATATTATAATTCTAAGAATCGTCAATGTTCTGACAGTACGATCACATATCCGAACATAACATAGAAATTATTTTATATTTCGGTCCAGTAGTTTTTGAGTTTTTTGGCGACTGGCACTTTTTGTCGATCACTGGGTTACTGTGTTGAACATTGATGCCACTACGATACACTATAGACAGTTTCAAATCCTATACTAAATTCAGTTAAATAAATGTTTTTTGAATGTCGGCATATTTCTTATGCATAGTTCAATTTAAATTGATTTAAAAAAATGGTTTACTTTGCATTTTGTAGTATTTCGATAAGCATACAACATAGTAGAACTATAAGTTATTCTGCGATACAAGCTCGCATAATCATAGGAGAAATCATGAGCACGCTAATTCTAATAAAAAAACAGAAACCATATACAAGAAACGTCCTATCCCATCCGCAACGTCTAAAATTATCCAAATCGTTACAGACAACCGGGGAGGGGAACACGATACCCCAATCCCCCTCCCCTTTCGCCTACCCACGGTCTCTCTGACGTATGCTATCACTCTTCGTTTTAATATACAGAGATGATACGGACAGTGCTAGGAGGTTATAATCTCAGGGGTTGAAAGCGAGTATTGTTCCCTTGTGCATTACAGATAAATGCTATAATGTTTTTTCTCGATAAACATGTTTCAGGGTGCAGGAGGCTCGTTGAAGGCCCTTGGGAGAAAAACGCCTTCAAGGCAGACCTCAGATGCGCTGGTATGATGCCCTGAAGAAGTCTCACGGCTTCAAATGGATAGAGAGAGCACAAAACAGGGAAGAATGGCAAAATTTGAAGGAGGCCTACATCCACAGGATTGCGAACGGCTGAGAAAAAGAAGAAGGAAGAATTATAATAGGAACTTGATGCCGCAGAGGAGCTCGATGGTGTAGTTGGTACTAATTTTTGGTCACCTATGTTGCTTACATGGGTGACCAAAAATTTATCAACTCGAGCTCCTCCGTGCTTCGGAAGGCACGTAGCCGTTGGTCGCAGCTGCATTAGCAGTCGTTAACAACCACTAATCCGCACTTTGCCCGCGTGGTCGTTTATGGCCCGTTTTCTCTATCCATCCATAGGATGCCCTATTATGTCCTCTCTGCCCCAGCAGTGGGGATATAATGAGCTGGTGATGATACTATAATTTAGTATAGCAAGCTCGATAACGCAGGGCCTATGCTTGACTTGGGATATTGCAAGTTAAACAACTCTTGCAAAGGACAGGTTCAGAAAGCACGTATCATTTTAACATAAAAAACTACATCAAATTGGAAATAAAATCTTAAATAAAATTACATTAACAAGCTTTAACAATTTTGTAATTTTTGTCAATACAAATTTCATGGTAAGGTAATGAAATAAAAAATTAAACTCGTTATGAAAAATGAATGTAAATTTAGATAATTATTATTGGTAAATACAAAACAAATTATAAAACCAATTTACGGAGAAATAAAAAACTTTTGTTCGAATTGCCGAATAGGCAAAAGAATGCGTTCCAAAATCAAATGTAATGGAACGTGAGTAGCAAAAAAGAAAACAACCACAAAGTCCAGACAAGCGTGCACCCAAAGAGGAGAGTAGTGCACCTATTTAGACCACGCGTCTCGAGTGACGCAAATTTTGGCGCCATCGGACAATGGACGCCATTTTGGAATCTACGATTTGTCAGTGCAATCATCACATCACAAGGCTGAATAATTCTTTTCAGCAACTTTATTTTTACAAGTAAGTAGTTTATAAATATAAGAAACAGCTTTTTTTTAAATACAGTTGAAGATTTGCGTTGATAGTGGCGCCCTAAAATTGTACCAAATATAATTTCCAAGCCCGTTTTTATTCTCTGCTTTTTGCTATTAGAAATAAGAGCTGGTTTGCAATGCTAATATTTAGTAGTTGCAAAAAGTACTCGACTAAGTTAAGTACCCTATTGAAGAGCGCCAAAACACTTTTACTGTAGTACCTATGCGGTGCACGCATCATTTGATACGTTGAAGAGTGTCCTCTGAATTATTTGTAACTTTATACTTACATTCTCTTGTTACGTCATGGGTAAGTATTTTTGGTCGGTGTTTGTTACCTAAGCATTTTCTTGTCTATGATTTTGGATGTTTTGTACAAATCTAATCAACCATGTCTAAACACTTTCTATTTGATATACCTACACTACAATTGTCAGTAAAACAATATATATTGACAAATGTAAAATACTACATGTTAAATATTTATAAATAAAATACAGTACATGTTTATTACAGTCACATATTTATTACATCATTAAGCGCCATGGCAAACCAACAGTTAATTATCTACTTTGTTCTAAAGCAGTCTAAATGTTACGCAAAATAAAACATTTATTCGTCAATTTCTTTCGCTTTTAGGTAAACGCTTAAAAATTGTATTAATAAAACAAAGACAGCGGAGCGCTAATTTGTGTGGCTTCCCAAACCCTTTCCTTAGGGGGAGAAAGTTAGACGAAAACAAAGGGGAATGTACACCAACAGCGAAACCTTTTAGGAAGCACCTCCCCTTGCCTCATTTTAAAAAAAGAAAACAAATATCTTAAAAACTTCCGGTTGTTGGACGTGTTCGAAATACAAAAAAAATGCAGTTTGTATTTCGAACGCTAGGCTTTGTCTTTTTATATTTACTTGCCAGTCCATTTTCTTTAGATGTCAACCATTGAGGTATTATAATCTCAGTAATGTCAACTGTTTCGATATTTACTACTAGAAACTTCTTGGTGGGAAAGTAAAGAGTTATGTTTGCCATTTTGTCGAATATTACCATGAAATATTGGTAAATTAGATATTGACCTTTCAGTGTTCGTAAAATTTTCAAGTCGGTCACCCATCCACTTCCAATCTTCTCCGAAAGCTGCTTAACGTGCACGATCAAGCTTTAGATTATTAAACTCAGTACGTTCGCCGCACACTCCCGTTTGTTACCAAAATGGAGGCACTCGGCACAGTTATGTCAACTGCTCGACGTAATAATACATTAGGTCCCAGTTTGGGGACAAACATTCGGCGCGGACAAACAAACTTACACGCACTCTATAGTAATAACCTGACTGGGTACGACGGATACTTTAGGTGAATCTCCTCTCGACGGATACTTTAGGTGAATCACCTTTTAAACGCTCCGGGTTGCCGTACTCGTCTCGAGAGTCGAACGCCTCGAAGAATCTGGTAAGGAGCGGGGATCATGATCGATCATCATCATGCTCAGTCTATATCAGTCCACTGCTGGACATTGGCCTCCCCAAGTGCACGCCACACGATCCGCGGCTACTCTCTCTCTCTCTCTCTCTCTCTCTTGCCAGTCACGTTGCGAAGATCGACGCTTCACCTAGGGCTGAGCAACCTAAAGTTTATTTCCGTCCCTTATTACGCTATATAGACTCAGGCGGTCACTAGAAATCACCGTTCCAAAAATATATGCCTTCTTTGATGTACAGATTTTTGTAAGACCGTAAACTATTAATTTCATCTAAGATATAAAATTCATCTTATTATAATAGCAACCTTCTAGCCATGTTTCGAGGACAATATGGAATAATCTACACAGTGCGGCAGATTAAAAAGAAAAAAAAACCGGACTAGTGCGAGTCGGACTCGCCCACCGAGGGTTCCGTACAAATTTATGGGTATCGAAAACTATACATCATAAAAATAATTAAAAATCTGTTTAAGCTTGTGCAAATGAAGCCCTTTCATACGATACCCTACATGAAACGGGTAACTTACTTCAACATTTGGACCCCCGTTCCTTGCTTAGAGACCCTGTTTTTTTGTGATTTAATTAAATATGTATAGTTTTCAGACTTTTCCCTTCACTTGTAATATCGTCCTATAGGACGTCCTATAGGACCTATACTTGCCAAACTTCATAGTTCTAGGTCAACGGCAAGTACCCTATGAATTTTTATTCCCTTGAGAGTGTCGAAATATACGTTTTTTGCGACTTATACGGCCGTATCTTTTTTTTTCATTAACTTAGAAGTTTGATTTTTTCACAGCTTCAAGGGACCGCAAACCTATGATTTTAATTTCAACTCGATACTTCCACGCCTTCCCGAGATAAAGGGTCTTGACAGACAGACAGACAGCATATGCACTATAAGAGGTCTATGTCAAGCTGTAGTCTAGGCTGATGATGATGATGGTGATGGCCTACCTACTTACGATACATAGTATTACCTAAAACAAATTTTGAATAAAATCTATTTTCAATATATACAGAAAAACATTGCAATTCACCTGTCAAACGAGGTGAACACCTCGCCAGGGCTTTCAAAGCCGGTCCGGTAAGTCGATCGGTACATTATTGATCTAACCGAGACTCGAACCGGCGACCGCAAAGCTAAACAGATTAACGCACAAAACAATGACGGCGGCGGCTGGACATACACAAACAATATTATTGTTAGTAGAGATTTGGGAACTTGTTGTCTTAGGTTAGGGGGGGTAAGATATGATGACCGGTTTTTTTAAGTTACTGAGCCTACGCACGAGCTTACGGCCCGCCTGATAGAAAGCCTTTCCGCCTTCCTACAACTCCTTTAATAAAAAAAAATATTTTATATTTCTTATTTCTCATCTGTTTTCTCTCAATTCACATCTCCCATCTCTCTAAGAGATTTTTCTAATAAAAAAACAATATTTCTAATGTCATATTTCATATTTCATAATTTTCTTATTCTTTTTTCTTATTTTTTGTTCCTATTTTTTATTTCTCATCTCACATATATTTTTCTTTAAGAGATCTCTTTAAACGAGGTTTCGTTTTAATGTTTTACGGGTTAGAACAGTGCCTTAATCTCACCGATGTTAAGTAACGATAAGGCCAATGGTGAAAGATGTAAGGTGGTGAAATGATGAATGGCACTTCACTCGGATTCCTCAACAAATAAGGCACTGGCCATCTTATCTCTAACTATAACTGCTATGGTAGCTAGCCAGGTAGATTTAAAACAAGCCCTTCCACCAACCAAACCAAGTGCAAACATGTATAAGTAATGTATAAAAAACTATGTATAAAAAACCTCGCTTACACCAATATGTAGGCTTAGAAGGAGCTAAACAAATACAGAATACTTATACAAGCTCAAAACACATATAACTAACCTGTTTGTTTGTCCGTTTGTATTGTAAAATCATAACAATAAGATCGGATGGCGTGTGGCTAGACCGTTATCTAAATTCAAACCGTCGGACAAGCGATGTAAGGTGATACGTGGTGATACTAGAGCGTCACGTAAAAATACTCTACGTGACATTTCTACTTCATACATCAATTTGAGTTTGGAATTAATACGTTGTTCGTTTGTTTTTGTCCGTGAAAAAACAAAAGGCAGTGTACGTATGTACACTATGTGTTTCTATTATAATTTGTGTATTACATGAACGCATGATGACTTGATGACGTTTCCGAGAACCAAAAATAAAGTCTGATTTCTTTCTAATCTTAGCAATATTTATGGTTGACAAAGAGTAAAACTGTGAGACGTCTACCTACATAGACATAGTTATAAATGTTTTATTTAATTTGAGTTACAAAAATTATTAAGAGAAAAGAAATGCCCTTGCCTGACATTGAGTTTTTTTGACGGTTCTTCTCAGTACAAGGTCTCCCACCCTGTGTAAACTTACGAAACGAGATGGCATAGTGGTATTCTTGAACTACTTGTAGCCTAAACTGAATAAATTATTTTAACTTTTAAATTTTGAGCACTGAGATGTGTTTAGACTGTATTAAGATGTATTTGGTATTTAGCCTACACGCTCAGACTCCAACTTACTCGAAAACTTTCTTTGTCTTTCCTCAGCTCTCGATACGCGTAGTTAGCGCAAAATATTTGCTCTCCACTGTTTGCCAGCTCACCGGCTTTAACTCGAGCCGAAAATTACTTCCATATTTGCGGTAGCTGGTCGCAAATATTGGCTCGCAAGAAGCAATAAAAAAGTACAGCAATTTAAACTCTTTGGTCTCGTTTAAGAGAAAAGAGTTTGTATGTCAAACTTCTTTTCTTGCGCGAAACGCGGCTGGTTTACGATTGCTGAAGTTAAACAACTTTCGCAAAGACCGGTCATGAGATGGGTGACCAAAGTTTTATGATCCGGAGCTCCTCCGTGCTTCGGAAGGCACGTAAAGCCGTTAGTCTCGGCCGCATTAGAAGCCGTTAACAACCGCCGCGCGCCGCATCGCACTGGGCCCGCGTGGTGGTTTTTGGCCCGTTTCCCCTGTGGTGTTTCCACTTATAGAAATGGCTTGTGGCCCAGTAGTGAGAACATAAAATTAATTACATAAGATAAGATAATTTATTGCTGTATGAAATTTAATTGGTGACATTGAACATAAATAGCCAGCTCGATAGTTTTTTGAAAGAAGTTGGACGTTTAATTTTAACAGCAAAGCGATTAGCTTTAGTAATTGATGATAAGGCCGAAGGTGGAAACGCATTTCACCCGAAACATACTACCTACTGAGGAACTTACTATCTTTTCTCTAACCGTCGAAAAACAACAATACCGCCATGTTACGACGACATATTTACATAAGATGGGTAGCCAGGCGGACTTAAAACAAACCCTACCCTACCTACCACAAACCAAACTTGGCTAAGGATATTATGATCTTTTATTTTCCCGTCAAATATAAATGGGTTCATTATTAAGTACGCCCGTAAAACATTTTTAATTGCTCGCCTCACTACATCGGTTTAGATAAGATTTTCCCATTCAATTAATCGGATTTCGGACACTAATGGCTGAAGTCACGTGACTCAAGCATTGTTAGCTAGGTACCCCTTAACTATATTCCACTTACCCTTACGTTTACTAATTAAAGCTTTATACCGTTGTATTAAGGTTCATTATAATCTAGAACCTCGGAATTGTATTTTGGCAGCACCTACGCATCATGGCGTCCAAATACCAAATGCGCGCCAAATCACCTGTCAAAAACACAATAAGAGTCGCGTGGCCAGCATTACGGTAAGGGCATACTTGACACAAAGGAGATTTGATAAGTTTGAATTTCGAACAGAAAAGAACGCAAATTCAGCCATATCATACAATTTTTAGAAGAAAAATCCAATAATTAACCTCATATTGGCGACTTCTCAGCAGTTAGTGTCCTTAACCGCTAACCTGCTTGAAGCAACGAAATCAGCTGTTCTGCGAACACCGCGTAACAAATTATTATTTTAATCATAACATTTTTCGCATTTGCGCTTCGTGCAGAAATGTCAAATTTCAAGTGGCAGTATTCGGCGCCATCTGTGTTTTCTTAAGCAAGCGAGCGGTTAAAAAGTTTTTTCTTTAACTCCATGAAATTCTACATAACTTATAATACCATTGGTCGAAATAAAATAACCATAACATAATTTCATTGAATCTCTTATGATTTTCCCAATAACATATTAACATATACAACTTACTTTGCCAACATCTTTGTAGAATAAAATTTAGTCAATTAGGTAAGAGCTAATACGTATAACTACTCGTATCATATGAACAGTATCAGATTGTGCGCCGTAGACAATATACCTCCTATGTTTACGAAGTTTGAACCAAAGATAATGAAAACAAAAAGCCAAAACAAAGTAGCAACACTTTATTCCAATTACTTTTTAAATAAAACACTACAGAGTTTAGTTTACAGTTGGATAACTTTTTTAAAAGTAAACATTTAAAATTGCTAACACCGAGCATGGTATATAAACTATAAACAGGACATTGTACTATTAGCAGATTACTGCGGCGCTGGCGTGGCGTAGCTGGCTAGCTGGCTTGCTTGCAAACAAATTATAGTGCGACATCTCCATTACGCGTGGGCTGAGGCAGAACGTAACGTCACTTGTATGTGAGCCACAGTTGTTCGTCAACCAGTAAGTTCGATGTTTCAGATAAAGACGGTTTGAAAAAAAAAATTAAAGTGTTGAAATTTGTTAGAAAACACAGAATCGTAGAACAGTACTTACCACCAACCAAACCGAGTACAAACATGTACCTTCCGCTAGGGGTCGAACTTATGACTTTTGGGTCTGACACCAGTGATCTTAAAAACAAGATCATAGAGAGGCGGTTAAAAATAAATGTTACACAGATGTTTCCCATCACACTCTACTCTAACCGCCTTACAAATAAACAAAGAATAAGGTCCGAATAGTTATTCCGTGTTTTGTTCCTGTCATGTAAACATCATTTTGAAATTAGAGTAAAAGAGACAAAACACGTAATAACTATACGGACCTTATTCTTTGTTTATTTTTAAGGGGCTATAGTATGATAGGATAATGCTGCGTCTAGCGTCCGTTGTCAAGCGGGCGTACACGGCGCGGGCGCCGGCGTGGCGTGGTGTGCCTATTTCGATGTAAATGCATAGAGCATCGCTGCGTGCCGATCCGATCCGAACCCTTCGGAGAATCTAGTAGGGCACGGGGACGCGCACTTGTGCGCGATGCCGTTCCCTCTAGATAACCTCTGAAGGTGATTCGTTTCACACGGCTTGAGGGACCCTTTACGTTCCTCGCCGCCCCCAATAAAGCCCGGTGAAGCTGAAAATGCCGCAGCTGCAATCAGCAATCTCTCTCCAAAAAAAAAAAAAAAAAAATCGCTGCGTGAGGCGGGCCGCCCGTCGCACGCGGCGCGGGTAATTCACATGAAAGAGCACGCCGCCACAAAGGTACGCTAATACGTTTTAACATTACTGTCTATCGGCTACACTGTGGCACCACGCCATAACTTTACATTGTCAACCTTACAACATAATATCAGCGCTTGTACAACCTCAGGCCGTCACAAAATGTATATAGTTACTTAAATTTGAACATTATGAACGTTGGTACATGTCTTTCGATATTGCAATGCAAAAAGGAGTATTGACTTGGCTAGTTAATAATAATCTGACGTTGTATTGCAAGCTTACATTAACATTCTCTACTATTATAATATGTATGGAGTTATGATTATTAAAATGACGAAAGTTAAAGGTGAAGTACAAGACAAACATTCCAACTAAATCAACTTTCCCACACTTACACCAATTGTCTAGCCCAAGAGAAGCTTCGTTATGAAACTCGTTAAATGGTTACTAGACAACGGATAAACATACTTAAAATACTTAAATACATACTTATTATACATAGAAAACACCCAGACCCGAGACAATTTAGAAAAACGATAATTTCTAAATTGACCCAACCGGGGATCGAAACCGGGACCTCAGAGATGGCGACACCATGCAAATCGGTGTACAAACCACTCGACCAAGGAGGTCGTCAACTGGTATTTAAACGTGCAATAAAATAGAGTGAAAAATTAAATACAGTGAAAGATTAACGAAAATTCGTATAGCATTAAATTCGAGCCTCCTGATAGTAAACAAGAAGAGTTAAAATTAAGCAAGATTTTTAAGTGCTAGATAAACATCCTCCTACCTTCTTAAAAAAAATAATAAAAATAAAAAAGTTGTTTAAACCAATAACTACCAGGACAACTTACAGCTCCAAAGAGGAGGTGTATCAGATTATATTATTATGCTAACAATGGCGCCAAACCGGGGGGCTCGCCATTTGAAATTGGAATAATTAATTCCATCAAACGACGCGTGCCGCTGATGGCGCGGCGCGGCGGTCGCGTAATTATAGGATATTTGGAAGGATGAGTCCTTATTAAGATAATTGTTTTTAAGTGTAAAGGTGTGGGAAAACTTTTTGCGATTTTTCTTTTTTTTTACTGAGAAGGCCAACGATTATACAGCCTGCCTGATAGAAAGCGCAGCACATAGACGCTTGCGACTTGCCCAGGCTGTAGCTTCAGTTCTTAGCAGGGGATCTGTAATTTTACTGGATCTAATACCAAATACGAGTAGCTAACTATCAAAAGCATTACTGCAGATTATCTGAAAATATAATATGACATTGCTGTATTCTGCGTTGGTCAGCGTTTTAATAATTCATTGTCTTATTTTTCGTTTGCCAGTTAGTATTATGATAACCAAAGTTTCTCAACAATAACGGTTCCGGGCTTTCAACTACGACCTTTCATCATTTGACTTGATCGTCAATATGGGGTGTTCGTCAAAGTAGGGGTAGGTCTCTCTAAAAAAAACCTTTTATTTTTTAAACCAATTACATAAAGTGAACGAAAGCTAGTAAAACAACTAACAATGATCATTTTTTACAACAGCAACCTTACACATTATAAACGTTGCCTAATTTCATTAAAAACCAACCTTAGCATTAACGTGTTAAAGTTCAAATTTCAATATGTCCCCGCGAAGGTATATACAGCATGTTCTAAGTTTCAGCCGCGCGACCGCAGCGTCGCCGCGTCGCGCCGCGACCGCAGCCCGCCCGTCACGCGGTCGCCCCGGTGTGACCAGTAATGGGAGTTGCTGGGAAAGAGGTTAGGTTATACTTCACACTTGGCGGTTGAAAATTTAAATTGTTTATCTTTTTAAGCCACTACACATAAACTGTAGCGGTGACTTGTTTTCTATGATGGAGGGCATTGGCTAGCAGTATATAGACTTGTAACTTGCTTCTTTCCTTTATAAGCCATAAAACTTAGCTAGCTTCTTCTTGATAGGAAAGTGCGGAGTGCTGTTTGCAATTATAATCTTTATTGCAAAACTTGAAAGCAGTGCAAGAGGCAGACTTAATGGCAAATGGCATTGTGGTGGCATAACGTGATCATACCTGCAGGTATTTATGATAATGGCATGGATCGGCTTATCCGAAACTAAAATATTTTAGGCTCTCCGCCCTTAAAGACGTATTTCACTCATACTGTGAAAAAAGTGAAAATATCAGATTGTTAAAAGATCACCGTGACTCGAACGTCCATGGTCTTACCGGAAGAGGAAAACATCGGCGGTCCCCACTTAGTTATGAGATGATAGTTGCACCTAAAAGCATTAATGACCTTGAAAGAGGGTTAGAAAAATTAATTGTTAGACATCCTTGCGCTATAAAAAATATAACACTGTTTCTCACAATAAAATTGTAAAAAACAATATTTATACATACACATACCAATTTATGGTATAGATTTTCACTGCTTGTAACACTGTGTGCAAGCAGCTAGAGTATTAATGGTCAGCGATCGTAACGGCGGCGCGTCGTCGGCGCCCGCCGCAAACCGACACCGAGTAGCGGGACCTAGCAGTTTCCTGTAGGATCTGTGTGCATGAGCCAAGAAGAATATACTCGTACAACAATTTCTTTACCGTTTAACTCTAGTCTCTATTAATTAAACAAAAGAACGACTTCAATCTCCATTTCCACCTAATTTTTTATTTGAGGGATTAAATTTTCTATAACTTGTCGAAGAAATGAAAGGGAAGTGAAATGCGTGTTAAAGCGGAGGAATAGAGTGCTTTTGGTTTGAAATAATGATGATGATGAGAAATGAAAAGATAAAAGCCTCGAATTCCTTTAGTCTAACTTAAATATTATTTTTACATTGTTCGGCATAAGAGTCCAAAATGTATTAATGTACTAAGTGATGGAAACTTCTGCAAGCCGTTAAGCTAAGAAGATTACTTAGACAAAACATTAGATGCACACAAAATGTATTTAAAAAATTATCTTAAATATTGATAAAAAAAAAATTCAACACGAGTTCGCAATTCAGCAGCTCTCAATAACATAGTAGTAGCCAATCCGCCGAATACACAATGTGGAAACGAAATAAAACAAAAAAGGTCCTTCACGTCGAAACGCTGGCACATCCCGAACGGAAAGCACTTTCCGCGCGGGCAAACAAAAAACGAACGCAGCCTGTATATCGGGTTACCGTACATCTGGTGAGTACGCGTGCTAAAGCTGATTGATTTCCTAGCGCTTATGACTCCTTAGTACTTTGTTTTACTAAACGAAAGTGTTTTTGGGATGTTTTATTCGTTTTTTTTTTGTAGTTGTTCTAATAAGAACGTGCAGAATAATTTACGTGTTGAGATGTTACAGTGTTTACTCGTTTTAGAAATCAAGATAGGTATACTATGATAAATGTGATTACTAACTATCCTATGGGGACTTCTTGGCAGGAAAGTGAAGACACCAAGTTTGCGGTTTTGTTTTATTTCCTATCCGCATTTATCGGCTAAAATTATAATCTTATTATAAGTTATTGAATTATCTATTTGAATTTTTAACAACATTTCGAACAAGATGCAGCACAACATCTTTAATTATATACATGTAGATAGGTACCTATATAATCGAAGATAATCATTTGATAAACATACGTACAAAAAGTTGTTTCACCAGGAGTTCATAATAGCTGTTATTGTTTCCCTACACCCACGATCCTGTTTTGTTTCCCATTTCCATAGCTTATAAATGCACATATCGAGTAGGCACTTACCAAATAGAGGGAGGTATCTTTGTTTGTTTCCTTTGCCCCTTTTAATAGAGCAAACAGCGTAATGGCGGCTTTTGGGGTCACTTTTGATTGATCACTGAATATTCATTTGGTCGTCCATTAACGATTCACAACGGGGCGTGAACGAAAAGGAAGAAACTGAATGAAACTCTGAACTGTTTGAAACTGTCTCATTGCAACGTGGTTTTATTTAGCTGATATTTTTTAAAGGTCTTTATTGGTAAGAATCTACCTAGAATCTGTCCGGTTGATTTAAATCTGATACACTTGTCTCATTGCCTGTAGCTATCTTTTCTTTCAGGTGAAATCGCAACTTCGTTTCATATTTATTTTTCGGGTAAAACTGCAATAATGCTACTAATCCATGTCAACCATCATAATGCCCATTCTGCATTGTTGTGTTCTGGTTTTAAGGGCCCAAGGCAAAATGCGCATAATACCCTTGGTGTTGCAATATCCTAAGACACAGTAACATAAAAAAATAAATACATAAGCAGTTTAATAGATTATTATGGAAATATTCGTTACCCATAATAATTCGTCACACATAAATTTACCTACCTTAAAATCTGACCATACCTACATAGTCCGTCATAAAAAATGGTTTAATTTTGCATAACTCCCGAATGTTTGCACTCATCCCCCGAAAGTACCAGGGTGGCATGACTGCGGAGGCGGTCGGGACCGGGAGAGCAAACAGACGGCGGCGCCAGCGGGGCGCGTCCGGCCACCTGCCAAAACCTCAGCCTTAGTACTCGTAGTTATATCAAAATGTCTGCTTTTATTCATGATGTCCTGTTACCAAATATTATTTTAAGCAATCCTAAAAAGCTTCTTTAACTTCGGCATTAATCTAGCATATAATTTTTATTGAGAAGACCTTAATTTTATTTAGTGCTTAGAAAAATGTCATTATCATATTTTTAAGCTTTATCTAATATCACAGTCTATCTAACCTCTTCCTAATATTGTTATCATTTGCAGTTTCTTGCGTGTACAGCGGTGGTAAGCAAAATATTTTGAGACGATTCAAAAGCGCTTATCTAATAAATTAACTTGAATAAAGATTCATTTCATTTCATTTCATTTCATTGCTATCGATATGAAAAGTTTAGATAATCTACAATATAAAAAACATTTTTTGATGTTAGTTCATCTATAGGTATCCAAGGCATACCTCTTAAGTTGTTTTACATATTTTTGAACAGGTAACTTGCATTTTTGTATGTTCAAGCGTAAATGAAGGACTTCTTGGCGGGAAAAAGAAGAGTCATGTCTGCGGTTTTGTTTTATTTTCTAAAATTTGTGTTATGTCGAATATTAATGTGAAATATTGGTGGATTATTAACCGTTAAGTGTTCGTGAGTGTGCATGAGTGTTGGTAAATGAAACAAAACAGTGCAACGTCACTTTTCAAATTCTCTCAAGAAGTCCGCGTGAGGACTTAGTAAAGTCACATTTTTACTGAGATACTCGAGAAGTTGGGGGGTATATCATTCTCACTTCTCATTTCTATTATCATTCATCATCATCATACTGGAAGGAAATATTGTTTATTTATTTATTACTTGTAAGAAAAATTACTTTGACACTGGCTAAATGTGCTAATCGCACGAAGCCATCAACTAAAAGAAAGAAAAGAAAAGCACAAACTCCTTACTTTTTATATTCCCATGCTTTTTTACTCCAACAGAATATTTGTTGATTAACCATTCAGTTCACTTCTTTTGTTAAAATACCTACGTCTTTTAGTTAAGATTTTTAACATTTTTTATTAAGAAAAGGTTAACAGTTATTGACTAGCTCGTGACCCTTAAAAAAATCAAAAGAAAACATTGAAATAAAGTATGTTTTTGCAAAAAAAAGTTCAAAGAGCGCTCAGAAAAAGAGATTTATGTCTTTGTGTAATTTCTTTGTATCAGAAAGGGTTAACACATTTGGTTTGACCCCTGAGAAAAGTGCCGTGACTTTTGAACTTGCATTTTTTTTTATTTAATCCTTTATGAAAGAGTATCAATACATCGTAACTTCCTTTATATGTGATTATGATTACCTAAAATATAATAATGAATCAAATTCGTAACTTACTTTATTTTCGTAAAATGACTAACTGCAGACATTGATAAAATAAAGCAATAGATTGCAAGTAATTATATATTTTTATAAATCTTAAAAATATTTAAAGTTAAACTTTCTAAACGAAAGTGTGTTTTAACGGTAAGAACTCTACGACCAAGGCATTTTCTACGGTGGAGACCGTAGTCCGCAGGAGTAGTGCCCTAAAAAAACTGCATAAAAATAACTCTGCACAAAGTAAGTAGGTAAGAGACAATAGAGCTAAAACTATTCTTCATTCTATTACGTTAACGAAAACCAAAATTAGTATGGCATCGAAGCAGCGCCTCCTGGCAACATACGAGAAGAGTTTAAATTTTGCCATACAAATTCTCGTTTTCGTTAATGTAATCGAATGTTAAAAATCTTCTGAGAAACTACCCAGTTTGAATAAAACTCGGAGTAGGCCGCCTACTCCGAGTTTTATTCACCATTACATCATCATCATTTACCTTTATAAGTTCACTGCTGGACGAAAGTCTCACCATTCAATCACATTGACAATAATGAGAATTTATATAATTATGGATATTTATAATTTACGTATTTTTTGGTCGTTAACAAATTACAATTAGAAAAAGTTTATATAAAAATGCCACCGAACCGAATAATGTATATGTTTCCTCTAGAACTCTGTACATAGCAGAACAATTTAATAAATTTAAAATTTAAATTAGTTTACCCTAAAGTTTGTATAGGATATCGCAATTTTTAAAGCTCTATACGTATATTTGTCACATAAAATTAAGCATAGAAAGTTCCATAAAAACTGGCCTATCGATTTGAAATTCTTTTGAACTTTGAACTTTGTTTAACGTTCTATAGGCTATCTTTACCTGGAATGACTTTATACTCCTTCTTCTTATGGCCCCTCTCCATTATTACAGGTCAGCAGTAAGTTTACAAAATCTTACCTTATCCATAGAGCAAGTCTGAATAATTGTTCCACGGTTTTGATACCGGTCCTGGATGTTACGAAGTCATGACATTTTCCTCCTTCCGGCCTCCCTCTTCCAGCAATTTTTCCCATCATTATGGTACGTAAGAGCTGATGTCTCTCGTTACTCCTCGCGGGTAAGAATTGTGTCGTTTTAACCATGAAAGCTGCCTTAGAAAACGCGACTTCGATATTCGTGTGAACGAACGCAGAGTGCGGTGAGCCGTGCATCCTAAGTAAGATACAATGAGAATTTGTAAGACTTTGCGGCATACATTAGATAGATTCTTAGTTAACTTCAACCGCAACAATTGAGTTCGTATATCTCGTCTGTATTAATACGTGAAGGAAAAATCTTGTATCCCTTTTTAAGCACTTGGCGCGTACAGAGAGCGTGGAGATTTGGCAGTAAAAGTTCAATAGAGAAGGAGTGAAGATAGATATAGTTGATGTGTAATGTGTTATATACATAGTGTAAACATTGTATATTAAAAATTTAAAGTAAAGTGTCATAATTAATGAAATTAATGAAATAAGGGAGGATTGACTACTATGAGTGATGGCAATTTAAAGAAAACAATGCAACGTCACTTTTAAATATTCTCAAGAGATTTAGGAGGAATACAATTTATCATTTTAATATCGATTAGTTATTTATTAAGCAACGTTAAATTATTTTACAGCTTTTCATTGGCTAAAATGGATTTTAATAATAAAGAAAAACTTGTTAATTTAGTTTATCAAGATGCATATTTGTCTTTCGTCTGTCAAGAAGGCGCGGACAGCCTTTCGCATTGAATGAATACTTTCACATTTACATTTCGATGTACCAGGAGCGCATAGGAAGTCGGGACATAATGTTGACAGCTGATTGACGTCTCACTCGCGCGGTACCGGCCATATTGGATGCGCGCCAGCTAGCATTTACGTTCAAGAAAAAAATAGGAGCTTTTACCACAGAGGTTTAAAGTTTAGAATTAAATAATCTGTCGCTGCGAAGCGTTTCGTTATTGCTGATGACATTAGTAATGTAATGAATGACTAACAAGACAGAACTAAACTAAATAGTGCTAAGAAACATCCCAGCTGTGTCCGGTGGGGATTGCTTTAGTTTTAATTCGGAATGGGCCCTAATTGAAAACTGCCAGCCGTGAAGATGCGTTTAGAAATGTCGTTCATTATTAAAAGCAAGTTGCATCCTGTGGTGCGTCACTATTAATATGTTTCAGCTAATTGCTTGCTCAAAATAACAAGTTTATTTGTAAATTTGTGTAACATATTTTTTTCTTCAAGTAGCTATCAATCTGATGAATGCCTTCCAAAACACATGTAGTCCGTCCCGGGACATTCACTTGCACAAGTAGTTCTATGTAATTGATTAATTAGCTTTTAAACGTTGATTTTAATGGATAAAATAAATGTATCTATTATGAATCATCATCATCATCATATTATGCTCATTTTATGTCCCCACTGCTGGGGCCTTCCCTTGGATGGATAGGGAGAACGGGCCATAAACCACCACGCGGGCCCAGTGCGGATTGGTGGTTGTTAACGACTGCTAATGCAGATGGGACCAACGGCTTTACGTGCCTTCCGAAGAACAGAGGAGCTCGAGATAATAAATTTTTGGTCACCCATCCGATGACTGGCCTTTGCGAAGTTGCTTAACCTCAGCACTCACAGACCGCGTTAACCACTGCACTCGATCGGGCTCTCTCTCATATTATAAATAAAATATTTATATGGGTTTACCGCAAACTAGTACTTCAAACCTATAAGTAGTCTGCCCGTTGCCACGGCCCGTGCATATCGACCGAATAGTCGGATAGTACTTAGATAGTAATAACTATACCAAGGAGTTTGCGTTAAGCCCCGCTAAACATTTTTCCAAGTTGTTAGGCGTAAAATTAAAGTCTATGTATTTTTATACCGCTCCATCTTTAAAATTGTTTTGCAAAAAGAAATTTGTAAGTAATAATACTTTTAGAACTTTACTTTTGAAGCCATAGGTCACAATAATATTAATTGATTTACAATATAGCCCATTGTATTCCCAGAAAGGTCATTCGACACTCGAAAGGGTTGACACAAGAGGCAATAATTTTTGACAAAAGAAATAAAAAAAACAATAACCACTGACCCTTTCTACGATTCAGTGTATTTCACGGGAAAAGGTGACAGGTAATAAAAAAACTGTTTTTTTTTTTGCGGATTCAATAAAAAAAGTACTAAACTTCGTCGTATTCGACGAATTATTATACGTAACTCAAAACCGCAACGCACATGCGCGAACGATTTGTAAGAAAAATAGGCTTTTTACAATATTCCCTTAATTTTGGGTGCAGAAATATCGGATTTCCGACAGACTCTCGGTCGGCTACACTTTTCGGTTGCTAGCTCCTATCGGGCATGTGTTCCTGATAAAGGCCAAAGGACGGCTGTACAAATTTCCTTTGGCCATATTTAGCTATTAAAAAAATTTTTCAAACTCTGAAGCGCGCATTTCGAATTTCAATTCCAAATGAATATTCTTTGAAAAAGGTTTAAACTATGTAATTTTTCATTCATTTGAAATGGCTTGATGCGATTTTTGATTATTAGCCAATGGCAAAGTTTATGGTATATTTTAATTTTTTACTGTTTTTTTGTTGATGATAATTATTATTCTTGTAATGCATTCTTTATCATCGTATTAAAAAAAAATAAAACACCTAAATATAGAAAAAAAAAGTATTTTTCTTGTTTTTATACTGTTTACCTGCATTAATTATACTGAAAAATGTTATGATATATGATACAGTTCTAAATATAAAAAGTACGTCAAATTCCAAAAGTTTTATTTAGAAATGCTCATTAAAAAGGATACGTGCATCTTTGAACTGTTTGGGCATGACGACGCCCATGTAGCGGTGTCATGTAGCGAAAATATTTGTCATGTCAGGAAGGGTTCATCCTTCTACGGGCTGACAGACATAAACAGAGCTTAGTTTGTTCATAAGGGCGTTAGGTTCAACACATTAATGACATTTCTTTCTTTAGTGTTGTAAGGAGGTGACGTGACTCGGCCAAAGAAAAATAACACAAGGTATAAAAAACTTTTTGGTGATTCAGATAAAATATTAACACATTTTCAAAGTAATATGAGTTTGACACACGCTATGGATTAATTATGATCGAACCAGTATAGTGTAGTAGTAGGAGTATAAATAAAATAAATTGAAATAGTTTTAGAATTACCGAAACATTTTTAACTTACTTCAGTTGCTTTAATTTTCATGCTGAATTTATGTAGGTGAAATTCTAAAAAAATACAAATACAAATACAAATACAAATAATTTTATTCGTTCTAAATAGGGTTACAGTAAAGGTGTTAGGTACAATATTATGTACATTGTGAAGACAAAATGGAGCTTAACCTATTTAGCCATTTTACATAGCATGCAAATATACAAATAATGATATAATACAATGGTTTAAATTAGAATAAATAACTGATCAAATGTCATAAAATAAAATCGAGAAAGTCAGGTTTGATAAAATACATTTTGTGGTAAAAACATTGGGTAAAAATATTGTTTAAAAACAGAATTCATAGAATGGTTGATGAATGGTTTAAATACAAATACAACAATAAAATAACAAAAATATTTACAGCAGATATTAAGTCTACATATGGGTACCCACGCTCAACCTACCTACACTTGCTCGTATACATCACATGGTCTTACCCGGGAATCAAACTCCTTCCTAATCGTTACTCTGGGGTAGTCACTAAGATTTTTATCGACGATATTAGCTGTGTAGTTGTTACTCATTATCATATAAATATAACTTGAATGAATTTTATATTAAGCCGTGATGTTTATAGAGGACAAAAGAAAAAAAGTCAGCCTAATTTGATTGTGTAAAAAAATGCAATCGTGTCTGAGTACCAGGTAAGCATAAGTAAGTAGATATCGAACTACCGATACCGACCGACAGACGCATCCGCCTCATCAACTTTCCAAGCATCGATTCAAACCACCAAAACAATTCGTCCGTCAACCGTTGAGATCACACACGTTACAAAAAGGTCCGTTCAAAAAAATAAAACACGCACCGAGATAAAAGTCCTTTAGCTTTTTCTATAATAAAAAAAAAGGAAAAATTAAAAAGAAAACTTAAGGCCGCGCCATACTGTCTGCTATCCGGTTTCCGAACGTATTATGTTACGTAGGAACGGCTCACTCGATGGCGTATACTTTATTTAGGAATAATAAGAAATATAATTTTTCTTTATTAAGATAACTTTTGGTAAGATTTTTGAAGATTTTACGGCTGTAAGGATACAACTATATAATTAACGTGACCGTTGTATATTAATATTTGTAAGTAAGCAAATTTATGTGTGAATACGAATTTTCAACTAAAAAATAAGTTTGGATAGGTTAGTGGCGCCAGTCTTCGACAGGAACCTGTGATCGACAGTTTTGTCCGTTAACAATTAAAATAAGAGTAAGCAACTGATTTTAGTCCTTAGCAACAATTAAATACAGACCAACTGATTCATTGCTGTTATTATCCCATAATATTTCAATGATGTTCCTTTTTGACGACGAAAACTGTCGAACACTGATGCCGTTACCCTAGTAATGTATATTATTTAATGTTAACGAACGTTTTTGCTTATAATGGCGTCTTTAAACAGGATTCAAATACATTTTGAAAAAAAAAGTTCTTTTTACTCTCAAATCTCAACAGTCTCAATCTAAATCAAATGTCTCTTGGTGGTCTTGCTTAACTGTCTACTTATTTTATAATAAATCTATATTTAAAAATAACACGCTGAGTAGGTATCAGGCTTTCATAAGTCAACCGAACGAATTTCCAGCAAATCTGAGTCAGCGCTGACCACGCGGCGCCTGCGGGCCGCGACAGTGTAACGTAGGTACTCGGCACACTACTTAAATATTTATGTTGCCCTGGTACAAAATTAATTACAACCAAATGTTGTTTATTAAATTTTACTCTAATTAATGTTGTTGTTTTCATAAATTCGCCGCCTCTGTGGTCTTGTGGTTAAGAACACTGGTTTAGACCCAGAGGTCCCTGGTTCGATTCCCAGCGGGGGATACATGTTTGTGTACTCGGCTTGGTTGGTGGTAGGGCTTGTTTGTTCGCCTGGCTAGCTACCACCATCTTATCTAAATATGCCGCCATAACATCAATGTTTGTTCAGGCAGCTATATAGAGATAAGATAGCCAGTGCCTCAGTAGTCGAGTATTCCGGGTGAAGTGCGCTTCCACCTTCGGCCATATCATCACTTAACATCAGGTGAGATGAAGGCCAAGTGCTTACCCGAAATATATAAAAAACAACCTTCATATTTTGACACCAAACAAGCCTAAAAATCGTAGCAAGCAAATTATCTATCAGTTAGTAAATAAGTAAGGTAGATCAACCCAATTTTGTAGTGTGACTATAACAAGCCTTTAGACGTATGAAGGAGCTAGAAGTATTATAATTTGGTCACCCTTCTGACGACCCGTCCTGACAAAAGTTGCTTAGCTTGCAATATTAACAAACCGAACGCGCTACATTTACATAAGTTATAAGCAAGCCCGGTGAAGCTGAAAATGAAATGCCGTTTAAGGCAACCAGCAAACCCGCAAAAAAAAAAGTTTAAGGTAATTATTATACATAGACTTTCCCAAAATAGAAGTGAAATTGGTCATTAAACTTGATATGATCAATCCTAAACAAAAGCAAGACTTATTAATGCGTTGTCTTTATAATTTAACTAGCGGCCCGCTCGCGACTTCGTCCGCTTGAGTGAATACCCGTATCCTATAGAACCCTAAAGCAGCGCCACCTATCGGGTCCAATTATATGCATGTATTAAACATATAAACCTTCCTCTTAAATCACTTTATCTATTAAAAAAAACCGCATCAAAATCCGTTGCGTAGTTTTGAAAGTCTAAGCATACATACATAGGGACAGAAGATAGACAGCGGGAAGCGACTTTGTTTCATTTTACTTAAGTAGTGATAGCACTTTGCCTGCGTTGATTTCGTATTTCTCCGTACAAAAAATAATTCTTCGTTTATTTTTCAAAATTAAATATACTCAGCATAATGTTACCCGCAAAGATGGTATCATTATATCAGTGAAATATTTGTTTAAATTGGACCAGCAGTTCCAGAGAGAACCCTTCTCCAAAATCATAAACTTTAGCATATATTTACTTTTCTGGATAAAGATATGATATATTATTATTTACTTTTGCTCTTTTAGTTATTGGCTTGCTGCGGTTTGTTAAAAAATATTGTTTTTTAATACCAATTGATGATAATACCATTCCTTTACATTCATACAGTTACGATAAAACAAATTTATGGACAACCTACACAAAAGTGCAAACATGGCTGTTCACTTTCCCGCCTAGAAGTCCGTCTTAGTGGTCTTTATTATTCAGTTCGAAAATAGAAAAAGAAACATAAGCACGCAACAGTATAAGGCCGTGTTCCTGGAAAACACACGTCTACGCTTTCATGTGCCGACGCGTGCGCCAACCTAGTTTTGCAATAACAATTCTGCATTGACGCGAATATTGTGTTCTTGTTGATATATTGAATTGTGACCTTGGCCGTGGCTCTTGACGCATGTCAGTCATAGAAATTTTATTATACAGAAGCGACATTTTAATCTTGATCGTGGTACTTACTAATATAATCGCCAAATACATTGATGTTTTATTTTTTTGTCTGACAGATTTTGATGATATGAATTGAAAACAAAAATAAAAGTAAAAAAAAGTATAAAAAAGTTTAATATAAAACCAATAGAAATTAATCAAAAATGTTAATTCTGGTTATTTGCTCTTATTAGTAGAGAATAACCTCGAAGTTTATATTTATTAAATCTATTAATATTGAATTATTTCATTAAGCATTAGGAAATAAGCAGTTGCAAAAATGCTTGAATGTTAATACTTGAAAATATATTATTTTTCATAACAGTCCCTTTCCTTTTCCTTTAAAGTATTCTGTTACTGCAACTCGATCAGTCAAATGTTACATCTACATTTTTATTCTTTGCATCAATTCTGTCAATTCGACAATGCGCAGTGCACTGCAGAATCGTTACACAAAAACAATGGACTCAGCATAACCGTGGGAATGTGACAGACCATTTACCTATATCATCAGCAGTTTTATGTCCCCACTGCTGGGGCACGGGCTTTCTCTATAGATGGAAACACCACATCGAGAACGGGTCATTAACCACCACGCAGGCTCGGTGCGGATTGGTGGTTGTTAACGACTGCTAATGCAGCCGGGACCAATGGCTTTACGTGCCTTCCGAAACAGGGAGGTGCTTGAGATGGTAAATTTTTGGTCACCTATCCGATGACCGGCCTTAGCGAAAGTTGCCTAGCATTTGCATTGCAGCGTTAACCGCTGTACCATCGGGCTCCTCCATTACATACCAGGTCAGGTGAACTACCTACCAACTATGCTATCGTGGGTCTATCTAACCCACCGAAATTAAACAACACTGTCAACTGTTACTTTGTAAGCCAAAAGAACCCTATTCAATGTCGATAACCAACATCCGATTTTAATATTTTTCCAATTATTAAAGATCAGTTAAGAATTAGGCAAGCTATATTTATGATTGTGGTTAGATATTGAAATTATATTGTATTTTAAAAATGTCAACACTTTTTTCAAACCTGTAAATTGTTCCCAACAAAATTTTAGTAAAATTAATGTTAAACCAGTACCTATCTCTATCATGTGATGTCGATTGTATTTCATGCGAAGGCCCCCTCAACATCCTGCCGTCCTGGTAGCAGTTGCGAGGCTTCAAATGTTTCCACCTTGTGCCCTTGACGTATTGTGGTTAAAGGGAACTGACAGGAAGCCCGGGATTCGATCCTCAGGTAAGTATTACTTTTAACACTTCGATGAGGGTAAGGTTTTTAATAGCAGCTAAGCTGATGATATTGTTAATTCAGTATAGAACTAAGAATTTATTTATTTTAACTATTATTATTAAAGGGGTAAAGTTTGTTTGTTTGTTTGTTTTTTTACGGAGGGTAATCTCTGGAACTACGGTCCAATTCCAAAAATTATTTTACAGATAGTCAATAAAATTCTATTTTATATAGTAATCCATATACTTTGTTTTGTTTACTGACATCTCCAGACGGCTGGTTGACACTCCCATAAGCCAAGGGCTGGCTTTTACCTTGGCCAGAGGCTAAGCATTGCCATACAACGTGGCAATGCCGCCAATCTCTTGGGTACATTACCAGTCGACAGCGACGCGGAGGAATTTTTTGACGCCATATTTTAGTTTCGAAATAGTTTTAGTTACTTTAGGTTATTATATTATTGTATTATTAAATTTAAATTGTAAATTTTAAAAATGTTAATGTATGGTATACTTTCTAAATATAATATAATATAATATAGGTAGCAACTACTTATAAACATACACAAAATACAACTTTACTGTATGTACTATTATTGAGTAGTACAAATACATTATTGCAGTACCACAAAAAAATATTTAAATGAAGTACAATTCAAGAATTATTTCAATAAACAATTCTTGAATTGTACTTAATTTTGAAGATAGACAGGCAAGTAATATTCTTAAATATTTATTGTGGTACTGCATTAATGTATTTTCGGTTTTTTTTTAAATTTATTTATGAACATAGAATCTATAGCACTTTATAAACTAAGTTATTACATTGGGTTAAAGATAAAAACAGATGCTATCACTTTTTAGCTAAGACTTTTAGACAAAGACAATATTTTAAACACGTATCTAGCCATTGTTTAACTTTAAACATTGTTTTGTAGTAAGAGAATTAGTATTTTTGTAGTTTTAACAAAGATAGCTATTAATATGAATTATTAAATAATAATATAATTATTATTATTATTTAATTTAATAATTTGACAACCTCCTTGGTCGAGTGGTTTGTACACCGGTTTTCATGGTGACGCCATCTCTGAGGTCGGGTCAATTTAGAAATTATTTTTTTTCTAAATTGTCTCGGGTCTGGGTGTTTTCTATGTATAATAAGTATGTATTTAAGTATTTTAAGTATGTTTATCCGTTGTCTAGTAACCATTTAACGAGTTTCATAACGAAGCTTCTCTTTAGATAATTGATGTGAGTGTAGGAAATTTTATTTGACTACACTATTGTAGGAAATTTAGTGTAGGAAATTTTATTTGACTACACTATTTACTTTTGACCCGGTGGTCAAAAGTAAATAGTGTTGAATAATTTTGGCGGGCTGGTTAGAACCACGATAGCTCAATTGGAAGAGCACCTGACCCGGTATGTCAGAAGGGTGCAGGTTCAAATCCTGCTCGTGGAAATTTTTTCAACATTTGCGTTTTTGTTATTTGTTTCGCAACAAAATTTGCGTTAAAATTATATAAACAAAACAAAAAAAATAAAAAACATTTTATATTTATGTTAGTTAAGTTATGTGATCATAAATGTACACAAAGGTTATTAAACCACTAGGGCTGAGACTTGTATATTTTGATGTGACGTCACAATAGAAAATATTTAATTGAAAATTTCATAACAAATTAAAGTTAATAATCGTGTCTTATTAACGCTGCATATAACATCTAGATTAGATATACTGTGGATCTTTTCATTTTGACCACACCTTTCTGTTACACGTTGTATTTTTCATTCATCATTCATCATCGGCCTATCTTGGTCCACTGCTGGACATCTTATCTTATCTTATCTTAGTGGGGCCTGCCAAGGTTTCCCTCTCGCAGTAACACCTCGACCCATCGGGATCTTTTGTGCAACCCCATCCTTTCACTCTTCCTCCTCTGTAAAGATAGAGGCCATAAGTTTGGCAACGTCTTTAAGAGCGAAGAGCCTAAAGTCCTCCGGTTTCGGATAGGCCGACCCCAGGAGTCCCATTCTTTTCCTAGCCAAAGAGTCGCAGTCACACAGTAGGTGCTGCATCGACTCCGTTTTCTCTCCACACGCCCTACACAAACTATTTGTTGAAAGGTGCATTCTGTGAAGCATTTGTTTTGTGGCATAGTGCCCTGTCAAGGCACCGATGGTTAGTTCAAGGCACCGATGGTTAGTCGGGCCTGCCTTCTACCGCCTCCGCATATGAACTTACTCCGTCCTAAGGCGTTTTCGCCAAAGAAGGATTTGGAGTGTTTCATACCCGGCTGCTCTTTCCATTCGATGCCGTGCCTGTTTTCGATGTAATCTTTAAAGGCCTTGTTAATAGACATAGGCCACGTTGTATATACAGGGTGTAATCGTTAAGTGTGACCAGGCGATTAATCCGTAACTATAACTGATATCAAAAAAACTTTAAACTGATATTGAAAGTACAGACGCCTGCACATCAACCTATCCAAACCTATCAAATTCCTTCAATACATTTTCAACCATATTACAATAGCATAAAGTTCAAAGTCTATTGAGGAAATATGACAGTTTGTGGTAGGTTGATGTGCAGGCGTGTGTACGTTACCTAATGAGTAAAATTACATCAATAACTCGCATACATTTAGTATGTGATTAGTAGAAAGGTTTTAGTTTCCTTATTTTAAAAGGTTATTTCAGCTTATAGTACTGATATTAAAGGAAACTGTTTAATAGCCTAATAGAGTAATAAAACTATCTTTTAATTGAATAATATGTATTTCTTAGTAAGTACAAAATTTTGTATTCAAAGCAGATGTTCCAAGTGACGTCCTTGTTGTGCGATACAATTACGAGCTCTATAATTTACAGTTTCTAAATGAACTTTCCTTAACATTTGCTTTGTAATTATTATCATATACGTAATCATAAAATATGACTAGGTAATAGTACTAGATCACTTAAATTAAGGAAACTAAAACCTTTCTACTAATCTCGTACTAAATAGTATAGGAATGTTTAATGTCAAAATTTTGGATACTTCTCGTTTGATTTTTAAAAAGTTATTGATGTCATATTACTCATTAGGTAACGTTATTTCGATATCAGTTTAAAGTTTTTTGATATCAGTAATAGTTACGGAATAATCGCCTGGTCACACTTAACGATTTCACCCGAGAAAAAAGAATATAGAATTAACAATTACGTATATTTTTTTATAAATCGTAAAGAGAATGCAGTAATTACCTACTCATTACTTTTACTTACATTTTTGTTACGTTTGTTTTGCTATCGCAGCATCATCTAAACCGGTTCCGACGATAGACCAGCGCTACCACCGTTTTGGGATTCTCCTGTGTTTTTTTTTCTATTTTTATCTGTATGTTTGAAATGTTCTGTCCCAAGTAAATTTATTTTCAAGATTTATTCATTCATTCATTCATTAGAAGACATTTGACATATCAAAATGATGACACAATATGTCACATATAATAATAATATGTCTTGTTCCTAATATTGACTTTAAATTTACAAAATGGCGCGCGCTTGGGCGCTTCCCCGACTTTCTGTTACATACTTCCGTTTCTTTTCTACGAAATCACTTCCACAAATTGTATATATAGAAGGCGAGCGGAAACATGTTACACATCAAAAACATAACGTAAAAATATTACCACTTATAGTCAACACCCCCAAATTTAATAATCCTACATAAACTCAAACCCCTGTCCCCTGAGACACAGCGCCACCTACCGCGATAAAACTCCACTAATTTATTCCCATACCGCGCGGTGTGCGGTTACAACTAACAAATCGCCTTGGCCCTTGGGACTGATGATGGCTGCTCAACGATACAACTATGTAACTGGCATCGCTTAGAACTGTGTGGAAAAAAAACTTTTTTTCCACAAAAAAACCCGCTATCTAACTACTGCCTTAAGTCGCTATTTAACCATTGCAGAGTGAGCACTCCTTGCAATTCATAAAAAATATACAATTAATTGGTTTTCAAATTACTAAATACCGTAGCTATTTCATCAGCATTATCGTTATCAGCCAAAACACGTCTACTGCTTTTGTGCTTTTTATTTATGCTGCTTGCATCCAGCGGCTAACCGTGACCTTCACCAGCACATCAGTCCGCCTTGATGCAAGCCTGCCTACACTGCGTTTTCGTAGCTCTTTAATTAATCTTAAACAAAAGTTAAACATGAAGTATTACTTTTAAAATGCAGCCAAAATGTTTACCACTCAGCATAGGCAAGGCAAGATTCTACGCTAGATTTCAGTGGAATCAGAAGATAAGCGATACTCGATTCTAAAATCCAATATATCAGGTTTCAATACGGCAAATACACAACATATTTAACCCCATAATAATATTTTAAAAAAAATGCTAGTCAAGATTTTTTTTTCAATTACCATATATATTACAAATATATATATTATTATATATATATATATTATTAACGTGCGAAATCAAAGTGCCCTTTTGACATTCGATTATTATAATTTATTGAAGTGATATTGTCTAGTAGGCGGTAAGTTCAGGACACAAAACAATTGTATCTTTCAGTGCGTAGGTACTACTCGTAGTAATTCCTCAGTGCAAGTACTGAGTTTTAAACTACACCAATCGCTCCGTATCGAGTTAAACTAAAGAGGTGCGAGTGACATGCTCGCGCGATAGCTGCGATAACGCTAGCGATACGCGTCGGCGGCAGTCGCATTATGATGCGACGCGATTATATCCGCAAAACATAATTATACGATGCTTGGAGTAATAGTGGTCCTTGTACGTGTACCACGCGTGCACATCAGACTACCACAAACTGTCAAATTTCTTCAATAGAATTTGAACTTTATGTGGCATAGGTATGGGTAAACATTTATTGAAGAAATTTTGACAGTTTCGGATAGGTCGATGTGCAGGTGCCTGTATGTTATACCTCATCATCATTTATTTATTTATTTATTTATTTTTACTTTAATTAAAACGGTTTCAAAAAAAGACCAATTACATTAATTAAAGATTACACTAAATAAGATTAAATACAATTAAAAAATAAAATTTGATCAATCACATAAATATTCGATAATACAAAATAACAGTAATAAACATAAGTTACAAAAAAAAAACTACACACGCACTCACACACACTCATACCTTTCTCTCACAGTAACGCAGGCAGTCCAACAATATCTTCGACCGCCCATCCGCAAACAAGTCGCATTCAGGATTGGCATCTAGGAGAGCATTGAGTGATGAAAGGCTCAGATCATGATATACCTAGGAACCAAGAACTGCTGCTTTAACTTTTACTGACATGATTTTTTTTTACTTTTTTCTCTCATTGGACCACGACCTACCATGATAGAGCAATGCACTGGTCTTCTCTTTTTTTTATTGCCAGCCCTTCAAATTACATTACTCCATCTGATGTCACGAGAGCAGCACGTGTTGGTATTCCAATGAAGGAAGGAGAAGGAGGACTGAGGTCAAAGAGTTCTTCAGAGCACTAATAATATATTGATAAGTATTAGGTATAAGTTTAGACAATATTTAGACAACATCACATACATTGTTCTGATCCCAAGGTAAGTAGCTAAAGCACTCGTTTCATGGAAATCAGGAACAACGACGGTACCCCAACCACCCAGACCCGACACAATATCGAAAAGTTCGTTTTCGACATTGACCGGGAATCGAACCCGGGACCTCAAAGTTAGTGCCGCCCAAAGTCCGACGTGCAAGCCACTCAGCTACGGAGGTCGTCCAAATAATTATAATAATCATATACCTTCATATTTAGGTATTTAGTAAATAAACTAATGTATACTTTATAAGTACATAAAATTTATTTATTTGTTGCACCTATTGCACTTGACATAAGCCTATTATTATTATTTGTTTATTTAATTATTTTATTTTACTACGACAATATATATTATTAATGAGATCCTTTTATCGCATCCACCAGCGTCTGGTTTTATAAACCTCACATACGCTGAATTGGCCTCCTATTTTGATGCAGCCGTGAGAAACTTTAATTTTTTTTTTTTCATTTTTAATAACTTCTTCTATTTCCGATTTTCTCTTTCTTCTAATATAAACCAAAGTATTTACTCTGTAACAGCTCGTTCTACTGACGTTATGGCATTGTAAAAAACCTCTTGCTAGGAATATAGCCATAGGCGGGTAAAAAATATAAGCATTTTTAACGCATTTTATGTTAATAACAAAGTGTGATCTCGAGGGGAGTGTTATCCCCGCATCTTGTCGCGATGCTAATCGGACAAATCGCTCGCCATAACAAGCGGCTTAATTAAGCTAATTAGCTGCTCAGTGGGTACGCTGTAATGGTGTGGTGGCACATTCAAGGGAGTGGTGATGGGCAGTATTGTCTCGAAGATTGTTGACAATAGTTAAAAACTTTTTGGATCTAAATGTACGTCAAAAATTATGTAAAATTTTGAAACTATTTCCTATTACTTTATTAAACTGTGTTATATGCTGAAGTGTGCATCCACAGCTTTGTGGCTGTGTGTTAAATAAAATAATTGTGTATGTAATGTCTAAACTGCCAGTTTAAAAAAAAGTCTACTTTAGTACAATTGAAAAAAAGTAAATTAAGTATGTGAAAGTGAAATACAATATGAATATTGGTGACCTTTCAACATTGCATAAATTACTTAACTCTACTCTTGATTCTGATGTCTTGTGCCATGTTTCATTGAGATTTTCATCCAAATCCAACCGTAGACAATTTCTTTTTTATGTACCTTTAGCTAGAAACAATGTATCACATCATAGCCCATTGATACGGATGTGTCGAAAATTTAACGTTTTATGTGGGGACCTTGATATATTTAATCAAAAACTAAATTCATTCTTAAATAGTATCAAATGTTCAGAAAATATTGGCTTGCTTCTTACTATGAAATAAGACTGTGAATTAAGAATGGTACCTTTATATCTTTTTTTTTTTAATATATTTAAATTGAATGTTGTTCTCGGTTACTGAAATGCAAATTTAGAAATATCATTGTATGTAAAAAAATTGGATATAAAGGATAGTTTGTTTTATTTACTGACATCTCCAAACGGCTGGTTGACACTACCCATGACCCAAGGACTGGCTTTTACCTTGGCCAGAGGCTAAGTATTGCCATACAACGTGGCAATGCCGCCAATCTCTTGGGTACATTACCAGTCGACAGCGACGCGGAGGAATTTTTTGACGCCAATTTTTAGTTTCGTAATAGTTTTAGTTACTTTAGGTTATTTTATAATGTAAAAAAATTGTATGTTTGTATTGTATTGTATTGTTGTTACCGTGCCAAAAATAAATAAAATAAGATAAAAATATTAATGTGTAATGATGGTGGATTATCTATCACTCATCAATTCATCATAATTCATTATTAAACAAGGAAAATATCTTGAACATAAGTGCAATGCTTGCAATAACAATTAGCTTTAGTTATTATTCTGAGTTTATTATAGCAATGCTTTAAGGGCTTACTCAAAGAACCCTCTAGGCTGTCAAAATCTAAACGCCATAGACATAAAACACACCGTATCGTATTAATTCAATCCGGGTGACTGGTAGTCACCCCTCCTGTGGGAGAGATCATTATATCCGATGATTTCGGACACATGCCGTGGGGCTGTATATTTGATTACGGATCTTGCTTGTTATTCTTTATGGTTCACGCTTAATTTACTGATTTATTAACTTGAAGAATTAATTAAGCATGTTTATTAATTTATGTTAATAGATTGATGGTTGTTAAATTTATAGTGAGTGTTTTTTTGGTTTCTTATATATTTTATTGTTTAGCTACAGCTGGGGCACGTGCCTTTCTTGGATGGATACACCACAGGGAGAACGTAAAGCACCACGCGGGCCCAGGGCGGTGCGGTGGTTGTTAACGACTGCTAGAGCAGCGGGTACCAACGGCTTTACGTGCCTTCACTGCACGGAGATGATAATAAAATCGACCGGAGATGATAAAATTTAGAAAAAAATATTTGGAATAGTGTTGAAAAAATTACCACGAACGGATTCGACCCTCTGACATTGACTTTCCGAAACACGTTTAATATTGTTACATTTCTCCTGTGTCGTCGACTCATCGACCATTCAGTCTACAAAATTATCAGTAACTTATTTGAAATACCTATTAATTTTCGCTTGTCTTTTTAATGTCGCTGTTATGAATGGCACTTATTTCAGTGTCGGAAACGATATATTTTCAATTTGTTTTGTGCCGTTCCTCTGTCGTCACGGCCGGTGCTCCGCGGAGCGACGGTAACCGGACCGCCATACCTCGCGCCAGCCGCCATGACGCTTCGTTTTGACAGCTGTCATTTGACGAACATTCGAATTTAGAATGTTCGAATCATGTTCTGTTCTAATAGTCTGTCCGATTTATTTTTAAAAGGTGATTGGTTTTTTCAATGTTCACCTACGCGCTACGATTATGAGCAAAAGATTCATTTTCTTTTTGCAAAATAAATAATGCGTACGATAATATTAATTTATTTACAAGTAACTAGTTTGAAGAACAAATTGTCGACCTTTCGGACACGCAAATAAGTTAGGTTTATTAGTCCATGGTTAGGTATATGTTACAATGACTTTTAGATTATGACATGTAAACTAGCTGACCAGCGGACTTCGTACCGCTTTGACAGTTTCCATGACAACAAAACATACAAATCATTCGTCCGCTTAAAAACACCCGTATCCCATGACGGACCCCTATAACAGCGCCACCTACCGGGTCCAATTGTAAATTTAAAGCGTTCTCGAATCCACACAAAACACATAAAAACTTGAACACACACAAAAAAATAATCATCCTAATCGGTCCAGCCGTTTAGAAGGAGTTCAATTAAATAACATACACACGCACAGAAGATTTATATTAGAAAGTTAATCTAAGCAATGACTCCTTGGCTGGAATTCAATTGTAGAGTCCTGATCGTAGTTATGGTTTGCTAGTAACCAAACCACGTTTGCGAAAATTTTTTTTTTTAAATTAAATATGCACGACTACAGAATACAATTCCACACATTTTCATAACTTGTACACAGCGTTTACATAAAATATAAAGAATGTTCTAGTCAAACAGACTACTAATAATTCTATTAATATCTTATGTCGTATTTAATGTAAAATAAACAAGTTCAAAGTATATTATTCGGAAAATGTTTTGAAAATTTTCCCACGGTTTTTTTTTTAGCTTTCAAAGTAAGAGCAGATAGTGCCGATAAATTTGCACAAATTTGCCGATAATTTTCGAAAAACAGCCAGTCAGTCTGTCAGGGCAGGTTTGATTCCCCGCTCATCTTCGATCAACACATGGAAAAAAAAACAACAATTTTCCGATATAAAATTGCTACGTTAAAATAGTAACCCGCTCAAATCATCACATGCTATGTTGCAACTTTCAAGAAACTGTACGATCCGATCCGAAACTCTCGGAGAATTTAGTAGACACGTACTAGTATGTAATGCCGTTCCCTCTACAAAACCTCTGACGGTGCTACGTTTCACACGGTTTAAGGAACCTTAAACCGCCGCCCCAAAAAAGTCCGGTAGCTCATTTGAAAATGCCTAGTCGCAGAGCAAACACTCTCAAAAAAAAAAGGAACTACACCGTCGATTTTAAGTCATAGATGATGATGATGACTTCCAATTTATTAGCATTCGAATGTGAAGGGGACCCGTCCCGTCAAGTTGTCTATATACATTGTTATACACATGAACACATACCACCTACGTCCACGTAACTTGAGTACTGCGTTTCAAGAGACTGATTTCACTAAATAGTCGAAGCGTGACTGTCACCTATTTTTTATACATAAACATATAGTACCTATGTGAATGGGTACTAGGTGGAAAGCGTTTTGAATACTAGTTGTTTAGTGGTGACAAACCGGTCTCAATCCCAGAGGTCTGGGATTTCCAGCAGGTTTTTTTATATTATCGTACAACTACTGAGGCGCTGGCTTTTTTTTATCTCTAACTGTCGGAACACACAGTCGACCTTCGATTAAACTCTTACCAACACGTCTTTCATCAAAGAGTGGTACACACATTGTTGTTCATATAGTGACATTGGTACCTAAATAAGATACCTAGACCTATCTACCTAGACCTACCACTGCGATCTTCTTAGAACAAGCCAAGATTTACCAACAACCAATTCAAAAAATATGTACCGTAATTATCTAATGAACGAACGTCTAGACTAGACCATTTTGGTGACATCTTTTCCACTCTTTTCTATTGAAACGTAGAACCCGGAACGTTTGGGTATGAGACCGGGCACCTTCGGGGACCTGGGTATCTAACCACTACACCTCGGCTTAATAGTATTAATACTATGGACTGTACTATAGATTTTCACCAACTAATTTTAAGTCCCCACTGCTGGCGCTTCCCCAAAAGCCTTCCCTATGGATGGAAACACCACAGGGAGAACGGGCCGTAAACCACCACGCGGGCCCAGTGCGGTGCTATGGAATATCGCTAAGTATAAATTCAATTCAATTCAATGTCACTATGCCATCGGTTCGTAAATCTACTCTGGGCGGGAGATCTTGTACTGAGAAGAACCGGCAAGAAACTCAGCAAGTGTCCAGCTCTTTTCTCCCGTACAGCGTCAAAAATATTGGAAAATGCCCTATTTTAGCAGGACACTTTCCATCACAAATAAACACATAAAAATAAAAAAAATATAGAAGACAACCACATGTAAAAAAACAAAATTAAAATTCTAAATTAACAAATTTACCTCAGGTAAAAGTTCCAATTTCCACAATGTCATACAGTACTACTACAGTACTCTAATAAAAGTCAAATTTTTTTTAAGAAAAACAAAGTCAAATTATAGTACGTAATATTAACAATAAGATAAGTATGCAAGAGCAGACCAGCCTCCACAGCGGCACCCGTTCACGAGCATGACATATGAATCAGCCATCGCTTCGCTCAACCATATTTTAGGGAATGTAAATATAACCTGCTTACTGATATAAAACAACAATCGCCCTTAAGATTGTGTTTATTCCGAGTAGGCGTTTCATAAACGCCTTTATTATGGCTGGCTCTGAAAATAATATCTTTATTGACTTGTAATTGTTCACTTGCGATTTGACTGAAGGGTGTCGTATCGTAGAATGGAGAGAAACTTTAGACGTCCAGATTTTCATTTAGCTCCATTTAGTTTTGTTTATAATAAATATACTATTATGTGGCGTTTATTCGTTAGTTACGTAGGACGGTCATTTATAAAAGTTTTGCGAAAGATGTTAGAAGTATCAGGCACAGCAAGATCCTTTAAAAAAAACCGGACAAGTGCGAGTCGGACTCGCCCACCGAGGGTTCCGTACAAATTTATGGGTACACATTATATAGTTCAGGAATCGAGTCTCGAACTTTTCCCGAATGTTAGGTTATGTTTTGACGACCTCTTTGGTCGAGTGGTTTATACACCGGTTTTCATGGTGTCGCCATCTCTGAGGTCCCGGGTTCGATCCCCGGTCGGGTCAATTTAGAAATTATTGTTTTTCTAAATTGTCTCGGGTCTGGGTGTTTTCTATGTATAATAAGTATGTATTTAAGTATTTTAAGTATATTTATCCGTTGTCTAGTAACCATTTAACGAGTTTCATAACGAAGCTTCTCTTGGGCTAGATAATTGGTGTGAGTAGGAAAGTTTATTTATTTATTATTATTATTTATTATTTATGTTATTCGGTACACATATAAAAGAGGGAAAAGGTATTTATTTTTTCATTTTTCGTAATAAATCGAATACTATACATACACCATAAAAATAATTAAAAATCTGTTTAAGCTTGTGCAAATGAATCCCTTTCATACGATACCCCACATGACACGGGTTAACTTACTTCAAAATTTGGACCCCTGTTCCTTGCATAAAGACCCTGTTTTTTTTTGGGATTTAATTAAATATGTGTAGTTTTCAGACTTTTCCCTGTATTTGTAGTATAAGACGATATTACTTGCCAAACTTCATAGTTCTAGGTCAACAGCAAGTACCCTATGAATTTTGATTCCCTTGAGAGTGTCGAAATATACGTTTTTGCAACATAAACGACCGTATCTTAATTTTTCGTTAACTTAGAAGTTTGATTTTTTCACAGCTTCAAGGGACCGCAGACTTAAGTATATGATTTTAATTTCATCTAGATACCTCTTAGTGATTCAAGGGTTTCTAGTTTTACGATTAGGATTAGGATTAGGAATATCTGCACGGATAATCGCCGAGTAAGATTAGGATTAGGATTATTGATAGAAGGAAATGTTGATCGACTAAAACCACCAGATAAATCATCTTAAGTATTGATTTGCATGTTTTAAATGCAAAAAAGTAACATTTTTTTTCCAATACTTGTTTGGATCCATTGATTGGAAAGGTAAAGGAATTAGGCATACAGACAATTTTACTTAAAAACAACAATCGTGAAGAATCGTATGTAATAATCGGCGATTAGGATTAATCGGAAATATATTGAATAATCGGGATTAGGATTAATCGGATCCCTAATCATTGCATCACTAGTTTTTAGTGTGTTGTTATTCTATGTCCTGTAGTTTTATTAACTAAAACTTATCAAGCATTGACTCCGATAGGATACTAATGACCCAAAAACAAATATTTTGAGTTGAAATAGCAACAATAATCAACAAATCAATTTAAACGTAAATTAAATTGCTTTGTTTACACTTTTCAATTGAATGTTCCATAAAGTCTTTTAGGTAATTAAACCTCTTTCAGTCTTTTAATCAAACCTCTTTCGACTTCATCGAAGTTAAAAAAAAGAAAAAAAAAATCCTCCTTTTCAATTCGGCTCGCTCCAGTCAGCCCTAATTTACATTGTCGTCGTATTACCCGTTAAGTCAACAAATTAGCTCCGAACCATAACACAGTTTGTCGTTTTGCTCCCCACTCCACGCCCCGATTTCTGGAATCGCTCCATTCGCCTATTTATACGGCGTGTTTACCATTTTGGTCAGTTTTTAGTTTTGTTTGTTGTTGAAATGATTGGTTCTCTGTTTGGAATGATTCGTTGCACTTAATTGCGCTGTTTTGATGTTTTCTTGTTAAACAAAAGATTGTACACACGCCGCCTGCACATCAACCTACCACAAACTGTAAAATTTCCCCAATACACTTTGAACCTTATATCTAAGCTATATGGTTGAACATTAATTGAAGAAATTTAACAGTTTTGGATAGGTTTGATGTGCAGGCGTCTGTACTGCATAATTTCGAGTGTGGTAGTGATGATAGTGTATAATTGATTATCGATTACCAATGAATCGATTGTTCCAAGATGTTTCCAAGCTGGACAAAAGCCCCCCATCATTAAAATCAAGTCATCACGCTTGCCAAATTCTGTTTATGATCGATCACAAACCCAAGTTTTAGATTGAATCTAGAACCTTCAGATCGTGACTTAGCGCTAAAATGAAATAACCTTTACTATATTTTTGTTTATGCGATAGACTACATAGTATACGGCTGATGATGATGATGATGATTTGATTCTTTGTCTATTAAGAGCTTGGCCTTGATTTCAGCCGGTGATGCAGCAATAAGGCCGATCGATGCACTTTTGCTAATATTGTCGCGTATGTACAGACGCATCTAAAACTGTCAAAGTTCTTCAATAAATGTTCAACCATATTACATATACGTAAAGTTCAAAGTCTATTGAGGAAATTTGACAGGCGTGTGTCTGTCAGGTGAGATAAAGACAATAATTCCTAGTAATAAAAAAACATTTAAAAAACATGGCTGCTTCCACTGCACACAGCATAAACAATTATCCCGCCATCTGCACATGACATCACGATGCAACTAATCGCAATTAGACGAGACGTGTTGCAGTCAATTGGTCCGAAATTAATTTATTAATGCAAACGCTAGCATGGGCCCCAGTTGTAGCCTATTTAAATTGTTTCAATAGAACAGGATATTTATTCGCTGTGCTATATTTATTGTACGTAGTGTTCGATAGGTACCGGTGATCGACATTTGTTTTCCTTTAATCATTAAATGATTTTAGTCTTTATCACCAATTGAATACAGACCACCTGCTTCCCGTCATCCCGTAAAATTTCAATAAAAATCTATGTTATTTATTGGAGACGAAAACTGTGTCGATCACTGTTCTTAAAGTGTCGAGGACTGGTACTATTATACCCTAAGCCAGGAAGGCTGAAACTGTAATTTACATAAACAGGTTGATTAATGAAAATAGGTCATTATTGGGAAAACATAAACTGTAAGAGATAGAGAAGTTCGCTTTGACATGACACACAGAGGTCGTAATGATCTGATTGATACTCCTACTTAGTTATGCTCGCCTGGTGATTGAGAGCAAATTTTGTTCATAGGTTTATTTTTAGTTAACGTTGCTTAATGCTTGGTACCCTTCGGAAAAGGCGGTCTAACGTCATAGCAATGGCTTTATAATCTCTTAGTTTTTATCCTATAGTCATGGGATATTCCTAAGCTATAAGAAATAATAAGCAATTTTTGTTCTCCTCGATTCAAAGTTAAATAAAACTGCATTAACTTCGTTTTTTAAATTTTGTTAAACCATATAGGTGAACTGAAATCGTCATGGTAAGGTAGGTAAATGAACAAAAGTCGAAAACGAAGTACTAGGACACTAGACGCGCACAAGAGGAAGCGTAAATAGGTGTGAGACTGAGACCATCCGGCCCGGCGGCGGCGGCGGCGGACTAATGGCCGACGACGCGTGGCCCAAGCGATCTAATCAACACTCTAGTTTTTTGTTAGGTTGACAAGATAAATAGCTATCAATGAAGGCGATAACAGCTTGTTGTTTAATGTCTTTATAGTTTGCTGCAAATGAGTTTGATAAATTATATAGGTCCGAACGTTCGAAAATATGACTTGATATTTATTTCTTGATGATCGCGTGGCTAACTACCGTCATCTTATAAGTCTGTCGCCGTAACACAAATATCAGCAATGTGGTGTGTTTCTACAGTGTGACGATCCCATGATGGTTCAACATCTGAATGGCCTTAGTTCTTAGTTTTTTCAACATTGTGTTTTTGTAACTTAGTTCCACTCTTTTTTCACAGATGGCAATAGTAACAACACACCTTATGTTATTGTTTTTATTTAGTTTTTTATACTTATTCTTCTTATAGCTATGTATCAGTTCTAAAAGCCCATAACTCCCCAACAATCGTGCCTCTCTTGACACATCCTTCTAACATCGTAGCGTTTGTTACATAACTTTAAATGTTTAAAAGAAACATATTGTTAACTAGTTGTCACCCGCGGCTTCGTTCGCGAAGACTACACTATCAAACAGGAATCTACTACCGGGATAAACATAACCGTTATGTGTTCGTGAGTGTGCATGAGTGTTGGCAAATGAAACAAAAACAGCGCAACGTCACTTTTCAAATTCTCTCAAGAAGTCCGCCCGAGGACTTAGTAAAGCCCCACATCTTTACTAAGATACTCGAAGGGCTGGGGGGTCTATCATCTCTCACTTCTCATTTCTATTATCATTCCTCATCATAAGAAAATAAGATAAAGAAAATAAGATAAGTATACAAAAGCAGACCCGAACTAACTGCGAAACCCAGAAACTATATGTCACCCGCTCCCGTTCCCGCTCCCGCTACCTCCCATCCCTCAGGCCCACTATTAGACAAATTAAACCGTCCGTCCGTCCAGCCCTGATGAGGCGACTAGACCAGTTGCATACCTGTACCAGTACATCCGTGATGAGCGCTTGCAACTGTGCCGAAATATCGGGTACTCAATAATGTTAAATATAGTGTTATTCCGTTAATAATATTCTAATGCAAGTGACCATGATAATTTTTCAAGTTAGATATTAACGTATACAAATTATGTATATTTTTAGTGATTCAAAAATCGCAAAATCGCTTATCTTTTGACGAACGGCGGAACTGAAACTTACTTATTAATTATATGTCACCCGCTTCCGCTCCCGCTACCTCCCATCCCTCAGACCCACTAGTAAACAAATTAAACCGTCCGTCCAGCCCTGATGAGGCGACTAGACACTGCGCAGACAGTCACGCGGTGCCAATGGAAACGGCCTCACCAATTCATGTCAATGCCCAGTCACCATCGCCCACTAGTCTAGGACTGGGGCCTTAGTAGGACGGAACAGTACTTGAAAAACTTTTTTTTTCATTAAAGCATGTTGCTGTTGCTGCAAGCCGCTACAAACATATTAAAAACTTCTTACAAACTTTGTCTATGGTTTTGTTTTTTTTTTCTGTTTAAATGTATGGTAACAAAAATAACATGGGTACGCGCCATTTTCAAAACGGACGATAACTATTAACGTTATCTTCGTATGATAGAGGTAACGTTACCAATGTTTACGTTATCTAAAGCCCTGGTCCACAAGTACACACGCCTGCACATCAACCTACCACAAACTGTCAAATTTTCTCAATTGACTTTGAACTCTATACTTAAAGCCTAAGGTTGAAAATTTTAGAGTAGTGGCACCAGTGTATGTCAGGAACCAGTGATCAGCATTTTTTCCCCTTTACCATTAAAAATAGGAGTCAACAACTGATTTTAGGCTTTAGCAACAACCCTGCTACACACGACTTTAAAAGTTTATACTAACACCCCCCACCAACCGTTAGGTTATGACCTAAGGTTAGGTTAAGTAGGTGTCACACAACCTTGCGCAAGCACAAGGGACCATCTGTGTCAAGTCTTAACGCAAGATCAGGACTAGTGCCACTAACCCGAAACAAACATAAGCAAAAAACAATTGCATGACAACAATGACACCCTGAAAAATAATGAATTCCCCACAACAGAGACTAACAGATCAACATAAACACCAATTAAATGACCACAAAAAAAAGTGAAATCACACACGCCCGCGTCCTAGGCCGCAATAAAAACACCATAAACCACAAAATAAGAGAGAAAATAACATACTGCAGAAGGTAAGCTTCATACAAACGGAACGCAAGCAACGCACACGTAGACAACCACTCACGGACACGGGATCTCGCAACAGCTGCTTTTGGACTGTTCCTAGCTGCTCCGAGATCCGTGTCCGTGAGAGGGTGTATGTGTGCGTCGCTCGAGCGCGGTATGATTGAAGCTTACTTTCTGTATCTCCGTATTTTGTGATTTTACTTTGCACGCTGGCTAATTGTGGCCGGGACCCGGGAATTAACTCAATCGCCGATGTGGGGCGACACATTCCACGCCACTAAAGTATATTTAATTATGATAAACAACAGTGTTCGTTGCGTGGTAGGTACTGTAGATGACAGAACACTTGATGCAGCACATTTTCAGTCATCATCACCTTTTCAAAGTGTCGTTGGTGTAGTTTCGTACAGCAGTATCATAGTGGCACCGGTGTTCGACAGGGACTAAACGACTTTTTTTTTCATTTCATCATCATCATCATCATCATCTCAGCCAAAAGACGTCCACTGCTGGACAAAGGCCTCCCCAAAAGGTCTCTACATTCTTTTCCTTTAATCATTAAAAATAGGGATTAACAATGGTTTATTATTTGCAAAAAAATATTAAACGTTTGATAATAAATAAAAAAATATAAGATTGTACAGACAATGAAAAAAACGAACGAGCCTTACAGTAGTCGCATATCTATGATGTGTATGTAACATTTGACATCTCATCTTTTGAAATCAATAAGAATTAACAATGACGTATATTTTTTTCTAAATCATAAAGAGAATGCAGTAAATACTCATTAGAAGACATTTGACATTCTTGGGGTTTCTTTTGTCAATGATCTGCACTTTATTGAGATTTATTATCAACATTACATATTTATAATAATATGTTTTAAAATTCATGATACACACGATATGGTTGTAATCAATATTACAATAGAAAATATAAATCTTATAGAGAATGCAGTAAATACTCATTAGAAGACATTTGACATAACAAAATGATGACACAATATGTCACATACACTGTAGATATTTGGTCTGTGGTCACATTATTTCTTGTTATTTTAAATTTACAAAATGCAGTAAATACTCATTAGAAGACATTTGACATATCAAAATGATGACACACTAAGTCACATATTCTTGTAATATGTCATGTTCATAATATTGATTTTAAATTTACAAAATGGCTCGACTTCCTGTTACATACTTCCTTCCCTTTTATACGAAATCACTCCCACAAATCCTACTAATATTATAGACGCGAAAGTTTGTAAGTATGGATGGATGTTTGTTACTCTTTCACGTAAAAACTATTGAATGGATTTTAATGAAACTTTCCTCATATACAGACCATGACCCAGACCAGCATATAGGATACATTTTTTATTTTTTTTTACTCTAGTCTTCGCGAACGAAGTCGCGGGCAACAACTAGTTGTGTATATAGAAAGGCGAGCGGAAAGATGTTACACAATCAAAAAAATTACAATTGACGGTTGGCTTTAGCGACATTTGAATACAGACCTGCGTTTTAGCTGTCATCCAGTAAATTTCAATTAAATTCTATAATATTTTTTGCCGATAAAAACTGATGTCGTACACTGCTGTCACTACGTCCTACGTATGTGTTGTTTTTAAAGTTTAAGTGAACTCTAAACATTAAAATGAAACAAGTTACAGATTTACTCGCGGAAACACGATCTTCCTATGACTGTGGACTCTGGGTTCGAAACGTACACACGCCTGCACATCAACCTACCACAAACTGTCAAATTTCCTCAACAGACTTTGAACTTTATGCCTTAATGATAAGGTTGACAAAGTATTGAAGAAACTTGACAGTTTGTGGAAGGTTGGTGTGCAGGCGTGTGTACGATTCGAACAGAGTTGATGTGCAGGTCTCTGTACATCAATGTGTAAAATAAACGCGAGTAGATGCAAAGTTGTTTCATCACACTAATTATGTAATTTTAAATAAATATCTCTTCCACCAAAGTACTTCTTCTATCGAACCTAATGAACTCTTTACATAAGATGAATATAAAGACCATAGGCATTTCTCTACACAAAAAGAAACATTTTGTATCATAGGTAGGTATACCTATGCTAAGTAGAAGCTTAAAACAGACCAACCAAATAATGTTCAATAGTTTGGCGGAAAATGAACCCGCGTCCTTTGGTACAATTTGAGGTCAATAAAGGTGCAAGCTCAAGGAGGAGCTCGATTGCGCACAGATTAACGCGCCCGGTCTGCGATTGCTAAGGTTAGGAAACTTTCGCAAAGGCCGGTCATCGGATGGGTGACCAAAAAATGTATCTTCTCGAGCTCCTCCGTGCTTCGGTAGGTACATAAAGCCGTTGGTCCCGGCTGCATTAGCAGTCGTTAACAATAATTAATCCGCACTGGGACCGCGTGGTGGTTTATCTCCCTATCCATCCATAGGGAAGGCTCATGCCCCAGCAGTGGGGAAGTTATGAGCTGGTGACGATGTGATGATATCCATGGAAATAGTTTATGCTTTGGTACGATTCGATTTCTATCTATGGGTTCTTACAGAACTGAGTGTTATAGTGTGTCTGCAATTCTCCAAAGATTTACTTTCGGACTACAGATTAAGCAGACGAATGATTTGTTAATTTTGTTGTCATGAAAACTGTCAAAGCGGTACGAATTCCGCCGGTCAGCTAGTTAAAATGGTTTTTAGTATTGACATGACGAACAAAAGATGGACATCAAAGTTTGGCAACCATTTATAAATAATGACGTTCAGAAATTACTCCTCTCTGTTTTAAAAATAAACTAAAGATAGTTTAAAAGATCTTCGCTTTCACACTATCCTGTGCGGAGGCCGGAGGCTCCAATTATAAAAATACATCCCCACACAAATTTACGCGTAATTCGTTCGGCAATGGCGGACGGCAACAGACATTATCGGCGCGGTTCGAATTTCAAATTACGCGCCGGTGTCGGGTGGCGCCCTCCTCCCGTCGCCATGGCAACGCACAGGTGTCGTATCGATCTGATTGATACTCCTGCGGCGTTATGCTCGCCTGGTGGTTTCGGGGAAATTTTAATAATAAATTATTTTATTTTATTTATTATCTCTCAAAAAATACTTTATTTACCTAGTTGATGTAATGTGAACTTAGGAACTTGTTTTATTTTTGGAGTTATGCTTATCTATAATTATTATAATAAAGCTGAAGAAGGTCGAAAGTCTGTACATGGAAGATATTCGAAAAAAAGTTGGCTAGGGATACTTAGAATCAATAACAGAACACGTTCCAACAGTTTTTAGAATTTATGTCTGTTTGTCTGTTTATCTGTTTGTCTGTTTATTTGACCGCGCATCACGTGAAAATGGCTGAACAGATTTGGATGAAACTTTGCACATAGACATACCATGACCCGGACTAGGATATAGGATACTTTTTATCCCGGTAACAGGTTCCTGTGGGATAGTGTAGTCTTCACGAACGAAGTCACGGGCGACAACTAGTTTTAAATAATTGTAGGAAGTAACAGTAAAACTACATTTATCTTCTTATTATTATCTTCGAAAAGTCTTTTGTGGGTCATCTTTGATCTCTTAAAGATCTCAGAATGATCAATCCAAATTAGCCTATATCACTGCTGCACTGCTGAATAAAGGCCTCCATTATTGAAATCAAGTGACTGCTTCAATGAATGGATAGGGAAATGGCACTAGTTTTCGACAGGAACTAGTTTTCGTCATTTTTTCCCTTTAATCATTAAAAATATGGGTCAGCATCTGATTTTAGTCTCTACCAACAATTAAATACAGGCTACTTGTTTCCTCATCTTTATCTGTCATCCTGTAAATGTTTAAAAAAATCTATGTTTGTTTTGGTGACGAATACTGTGTCGAACACTGGTCGGCTTGGCGGGAAAGTGAAGAGTCATGTCTGCGGTATTGTTTTATTTTCTAAAATTTGTGTTATGTCGAACATTAATGTCAAATAATGGTGGATTAATAACCGTTAAGTGTTCGTGAGTGTGCATGAGTGTTGGCAAATGAAACAAAACAGTGCAACGTTACTTTTCAAATTCTCTCATGAAGTTCGCGTGAGGACTTAGTAAAGCCCCACATTTTTACTGAGATACTCTAGGGGTACGGGAGTATATAATTTCTCACTTCCCATTTCTATTATTTAATAGGAAGGAATATATTTTTTATTTATGTATTACTTGTAAGAAAAAAAATACTTTTTCATTGGCAAAATGCTTGTGCAAAGCCATAAAAAAAGACATTGGTCTTAAAAGTGTACATAAAAAGGTTGATCAATGAAAATAGGTCGTTATTGGGAAATCATAAACTGTAAGAGATAGAGAAATTCGCTTTGACAAGACACATAGAGGTCGTACCGATTTGATTGATACTCCTACTTAGTTATGCTCGCCTGGTGATTGATCGAACACTGGGCTTAAGTTGTCTAACACTATAATTATAGTGCCACTACCCTACCTACCTACATATATATATATACTACTCAAAACAAAATAAGGGCCACGAGGTATTTTGTCTGTACCATGAAAATAATAAAACCAATATTAATTTTTTTGTCTCCATAACGAAAACTAATGTTGTTTTTACCGTGTAGACCAATAAATTTATTCCAATAATAATGATTAAAAAGTTTATTTGCTTTTGAAAGAAAAAACACATTTAAGGTTAAAAATAAAAACAATGTAAAGTTACTGAAAACAAAAGAAAATACTCCATGCTCATCTTTTAGTAACGGGTATGCCCCCCTCGTTTCGTTACGCACTCCTGAAGCCTGGAGTGCATGCTCTCAATCAAATGCCTGACATTTTCCATTGGAATCTCTTCCCAGGCCCTTTTAACAGCGTTGATGAGTTGCTGTTGGTTGTGGATTTCCTGATCACCGTCTCTAACTCTTCGTTTCAACTGATCCCACATGTGCTCTATTGGATTTAAGTCCGGACTGTTCGCCGGCCACGGCAAGACTTGAATTTGAGACGCTTCCAGTACAAACCGAGTCGCTTGAGCCGTGTGTGCACGAGCATTGTCTTGCATCAAGATGAATCCAGGACCCGCTCGCTGGGCAAATGGGATCACATGTGGTCTGACGACTTCCTCAATATACCGCTGAGCAGTAACAGTACCCTCATTTAAAATAGCGAGCTCAGTTTTGCCGTGTAAGCTTATCCCGCCCCAAATCATTACATTTGGACCACCAAAACGATCGACTTCATGGATGCAGGCTTCTGAAAATCTCTCGCCGCGTCTTCTCCATACTCTAATACGCCGATCGTCGTTAAAAAATTTAACTTTGCATTCGTCTGTGAAGAGCACCATGCCCCATTGGTTTATGTCCCAGTCCAAATGTTGACGGGAAAATCTTAAACGATTTGCACGATGATTTCTGGTTAATGGAATACGGACAACTCGCCTTCTTGATGCCTGCTGGTCTTCATGCAATCGATTACGAATATTTTGGTCACTGACACGAGTACCCGTTGTGAGCCGTAAACGATTTTGCAGCTTGCGGGCCGTCGTTGTGTGATCTCGGCGCGCACTTAATCGAATGTAACGATCCTCTTGAGCTGTTGTAATGCGAACTCTGCCCGAACCAGGTCTTCTTCTAACACTGCCGGTCTCTTGGAAACGATTCCATAGATTTTGAATAGCTCTTCGAGAAAATCCCAATCACAAACCCACAGATCGCTGCGAATGACCTTCTTCAATCATTGTAACGGCTCTGGTTGCTGTCAGCGAGTCCATATGACGCCTGCGTGCTTGTGGCATATTGCAAAAGATGTTTCTGACTCGAGATATCAATGAACTCTGATAATTTCTAATAAACCAAGAAGCTAAGGAAAGCAAAACGTCAAAGAAAATGGAATCAAAATTTTCAAAAATAATTTTAAATCAAATTTTATTTAAAATTGTTGCCAGCATTAGATGAATACTACAATATTAAAAAGTTTAGGTATCAAAGAGTTTGTATACTCAATATTTTACTACTTTCAATATGTAAATGTTTAATAATTTACACCAAAATGAAAAAATACCTCGTGGCCCTTATTTTGTTTTGAGTAGTATATATGTATTGATTGGACATTGACTGAACCAATATTCTTATAACATATTTTTATTCCTTTTTTGCCAAACACCGCAAACGTACCCTAATAGTAATTTATCTTTCAGTTTTATTTGTAGGTATTAGTCAGTATTTATATTTTAAATCATCGGCTGATGATTTTAATCACATATGTATCCTAGACGTCCTAAATGCCAGGCACTGAAGCCTAGATAAGCAGTGTGACTGATGTAGTTTTAACATAAAATTTTAGAAGAAAAAACCAATGAGAATCAGGAAGCTCGAGTAGGAATCGAACCCACGACCTTTGGATAACCGGTCCAATGCTTTGACCGTTGAGCTACCGAGGCCCCTAGGCTAATAGGCTAGGCTAGTAAAATTTTATCTTGTAACCACGTTTATCATTGTGAATGCAAAATACAAAAATAAATAAAATACGATGTAGTTTTGTTGAAATGTTTTCTATATTTCTCATAAGCAAAGAAAATTTTATTAAATATACTTAATTGGTTAAAAATATAACATATACGATCGTTTAAGACTGTTGGAGATAGGTCTGGCAACTCTGTTGCTATGCATTACTTCACTTGCATAGCAACAGAGCGCTAACCTTGGTTGGATTTTCTATAGTTTCTGAGTTTTCATATTAATTTCTGTAATATATCTATATATATATGTATATATATATATGTTAAATTGACTATATTCTTTTCTTTTCTTTTTTTCTTTTTTTCTTTTTGGGGCTTTTCTTTCCGTCAATTGCAAGCAACAAGTTGCCAGACCTACGTTGAATTTTCTATAATTATTGAGTTTTAATATTGATTTCTGAACATAAATATTATATCGTTAAATCACTATATATGGGGCTTTTCTTTCCGTCTGTCACAAAGACATTAACATGTATGTATAAATACTCTTTAATTAAACCCACAATGAAAATAAAATTATCTTGTTTATCTTATCGAAGCCAAACCTACTGTAGACAGACACAAGTCCAAATGGTTTGTATTATCTTATCGAGTTTACTTAAAGTTATAACTGTATAAATTGTTGTTTCTTGATAACTAGTTAGCGTTTTGGACGCTTCGGATAACATATTATATGTTATGTCATTCAATTAACGTATTTATATAAGTTTATAGTGTTGTGTGTTCTAAATTGTGGGTCTGTGGTGCTAAAATTGCATTTTGTTGATAACTTTAACCATTTCTCGATACGAAATATATCAAAATAGATTTATTATGTTAGGAACAATGGAGAAGTTATTTAGTTACAAATATCTTAGTAAAAAACATTTAAAAGGTTTCAATACATACAAGGTAACATTATTATTACAATTATTTAATTATTATTTATTGTTTGACGACCTCCGTAGTGGCTTGCACGCCGGACTTGGGCGTCACTAGTTCTGAGGTTTCGATTCTCGGTCGGGTTAATGTCGGTCTTCCGTCCGAGCTCGAGACGATAAAATTTTGGCCCTAAAGTCACACTTTAGTAGAAAGCGTGACTTTTTTATGTTTTGTTATGAAACGATTTGTTTATATAATTTTAAAGCAAATTTTGTTGCGAAACAAATTACAAAAACACAAATGTTGAAAAAATTTCCACGAGCAGGATTTGAACCAGTCACCCTTCTGACATACCGGGTCAGGTGCTCTCCCAATTGAGCTATCGTGGTTCTAACCAGCCCGAGGAAAAGTTATTTTGTTATAACTTTACTTTCATTTTATTTCTAAATTTACGCCGTTCTAGCAGCTAGAACCGCATTCTGAGTAGCATTGTTTTATGCCGGCAGTTAGAACGAAGAAGTAATTGGAAGGTTGTTTTTTTTCCCTTTTAGTTGATGGCTTCGTGCGGTTAGCATATTTTGCCAGTGTCAAAGTTATTTTCTTACAAGTTATATAAATAGATAGTATTTCTTCTGTTTATGTATGATGGATGATGAATGATAATAATAATGAGAAGTGAGAAATGATACGCCCCCCAACCCCTTGAGTATCTCAGTAAAGATATGGCTCTTTACTAAGAATTCACGCGGACTTCTTGAGAGAAGTTGAAAAGTGACGTTGCGCTGTTTTGTTTTATTTGCCAACACTTATGCACACTCACGAACACCTAACGTTGAATAATCGACCATTATTTCACATTAATATTCGACATATCAGAAATTTTAAAAAATTAAACAAAACCGCTCTGACATGACTCTTCACTTTCCCGCCAAGAAGTCGGAAGGTTGTTAAATGTTTAATTTAAAATTGTTTGTTTTTATTTACAGTACAGTGCAATAGATACAAGTCCACTGAGCAATTATGTGATGCATCCGTTGTGGAACGCTAGTGTCAAGGTATAGTTTAATATTGAATTAATATCATATATTACTACTAGCTGACCCGGCGGACTTCGTACCGCTTTGACAGTTTCCATGACAACACTACAAACAAATCATTTTGTATTGGAAAAATTTCAAAAATCTAAAAAAAATTAGGGGTGGACCACCCTTAACATTTAGGGGGATGAAAAATAGATGTTGTCCGATTCTCCACCCTAGCCGATATGCACGCTAAGATTCACGAAAATCGGTCGAGCCGTTTCAGAGGAGTTCAATAACGTACACCGTGACACGAGAATTTTATATATTAGAAGATTTAAACGCCTCGGTGGCCGAGTGGCAAAGCACTCGGCCCGATACCCGAAGGTCCTGGGTTCAATTCCAGGGTCGGGCAAAGTGTGTGTTCGGATTTTTTGATGCATAGCCCGTGTTTGTGATCACCAACCTGTATTTGGCAAGCGTGATGATTACCCAATACCCATCGATTGTAGTGATGACTTGATTTCAATGATGGAGGCCTTCGCGCAGCATGGGACAGTTATAGGCTATTTACTTTTCTTTTTACTCTTGATTTAAATTAAATAAACCTTTAAATTCTATACCAATTACGCAATTAGTCTCCCACCCTGTGTGGACTTATGCACCGATTGCATAGTGATATTCATATGAGCTAACTTATAGTCTTAACTGAATAAATGATTTTGAATTTTGAATTTTACGGGCCTTATTTTCATGCTTCACAGCTCCTACCGCGATGGTTGGCTCCAAACCTGCTAACCTTCGCGGGATTTGTGCTGATGGTAGCCCTAGTAGCCTTGCTGGGAGTATACGACTACAGCTGCGAAGGGCCACTGAAGGGAGGGGTCCAGACGGTCCCTAACTGGGTCTATACCGTCTGCGCTGTGTTCCTATTCGTAGCTTACAATTTAGGTAAGTGAAAAATTGCTATTTTACTTATTCGAAGTGTCTGTGCTTCAGACCCAGAAGTCGGGTTTAGTTTCCGGCGAGTGAAATATTCTACTCAGTATGGTGAATGGTGGTTTTTTCTGAACCTGCTCCCCTAGACAAGTGGCATAGCGCTAATATTTGATTAAGTGAACTTTATATCGCACGCATTAGTTTTTATTTTGTTTTTTAATATTTTTTTAATTATTTTATGTTCTATTGTCCACAAAAACCTTGTTATTTAATCTGTTTTTAAACGTGGAGACATGTTATTGGCCATCTGTTACCTATATCTGAATGTATGTATGTTTCGCGTGCTGTTGGTCTTCCGAAGACAAGTAAAATAAATCACACTATATCCTTCTAATATTATAAACGTGAAAGTTTGTAAGTATGGATGGGTGTTTGTTACTATTTCACGTAAAAACTACTGAATGGATTTTAATGAAACTTTCCTCATATACAGACCATGACCTAGACTAGTATATAGAATACTTTTTTTTTACTTTTTTTTTTACTGTAATCTTCGCGAACGAAGTCGCGGGCAACAACTAGTAATATTATAAATGCGAAAGTTTGTGTGTATGTGTGTATATTTGTTGCTTCTTCACGCTGCAACGGATGGATGGATTTGGATGAAATTCGGCATACAGATAGTTTATAACCTGGATTAACACATATAATACTTTTTATCCTTATATGGATAGGATAGCGATATGATAGGTGGATAGGGAATCCATCCATAGGGAAGGCTCGTGCCCCAGCAGTGGGAACATAAATGAGCTGATGATAATGATGATGATAAAAACTAATGTTTAAATACACGAGTAGATAGATAGAGTAGTACCATAGTAGATAGAGAAGACGTAAAAGCAGTTTCATTTCAATGTGTAGTGTTCGCGTAAACTTTAGAAGACTAGCACCACTATAATTATATGTATTGTGCTAGCACTTATTTATTTTACAGGTTAGCACAGTGCTTTGATCTGACCTGATGTTAGGTGGTGATAAGGCCAATGATGGAAGCGCACTTCACCCGGGAACCTCAATTAGTGAGGCACTGGCTATCTTATTAGCTGCCGGAACACAACGATGCTACAAACATTTTTGTTATGGCGACTTAATTAGATAAGAGGAGGTAGCTAGCCAGGCGGACAAACAAGCCTTACCACCAACCAAACCGAGTACACAAACATGTACCCCCCGATGGGAATCGCACCCGGGACCTCTGGGCCTACACCACTAGAGCACAGAGGCGGTAAATTATATTAACTTGCTTACTTTATTTTATCAATTGTCTCTAGACGGCATGGACGGTAAGCAGGCCCGCCGTATCGGAGTATCCGGGCCACTCGGGGAGATGTTCGACCATGGCGTCGATTCTTACGTGGTGTTCTTCATACCTTACGCGCTGATCAGCATCTTCGGGCGGGACCATGAGCACACTGTGTCAGTGTTCAGGTGAGTTCGGGTTCGGGTGAGGAGAATTATGGCGTTCTTCTGCGCAGCCGGCTCCTTTTGACCGCTACCGTCGGCTATAATCGACGAGATAGCGTTCCTTGTACGTGTCTTTTATATATTACGGGTAAGCACCTGGCCTTCATCTCACCTGATGTTAAGTGATGATAGGCCGAAGGTGGATGCGCACTTCACCCATAATCCTCTACTACCGGAACGTAACAATGCTACAAACATTGATGTTATGGCGAAATATTTAGATAAGACTAGTTGTTGCCCGCGACTTCGTTCGCAAAGACTACAGTAAAAAAAAAAAGAAGTATCCTACATGCTGGTCTGGGCCATGGTCTGTATATGAGGAAAATTTAATTAAAATCCATTCAGTAGTTTTTACGTGACAGAGTAACAAACATCCATCCACACTTACAAATTTTCGCGTTTATAATATTAGTAGGATGGTGGTAGCTAGCCAGGCGGACAAACAAGCCCTACCACCAACCAAACCGAGTACACGAACATGTACCCCCGCACCTCTGAGTCTAAGCCCGTGGTTTTAACCACTAGACTCTAGACGCCTCTGTAAGGCGGATAGAATGAAAATATGATGACATGATTTACAAAAATACAAAAGGAAGATATCCCTATTCTCCGAATACCTACTCTTTTTGGAAGTTTTTAATCTGGATTGAATGATTGACGTACCTACAGGGCAGGGCGAAAAAGGTTAATATATTATGTAGAGTTTTCCAGTTACGATCATACCATTTAATAAATTAATTTAATTCCAAATTCCCAATCAAATCCCAGGTCGGACTGTGTGTTTCAAATTTTTGGATGCATAGCACCCGGGTTTGATGACATGATTTTAATGATGGAGACCTTTGCCCAGTAGTGGGACAGTTGGGCTATTTACCTACTTTATTTACTTACTATAATATTGTGTTTATTCAAACAGAGGTTTCCTCCTCGTGATCAGCGTCTCCCTGAATTTCTACGTGAGCCACTGCGAGAAGTACAACACGGGCACCCTGTATCTGCCCTGGGGGTACGACGTTAGCATGTGGGTATGAAACTATTACTACCTTTTATACATGTTGTTACAACTCGAATGTTTAACAAAAAATAAAGTATTTAATTTTTTTTGTAAACCAAGCACACTTTCATCGTAGCTTCTTGAATGTTTATGAATAGCTCTCTTTAGTACAAATAGCTGTTGGTCTTTCTTAAATTAAATAAATAAATATAAAATTATATAGCGAATAAACCACATAATAATTTTATTGCGTCGCGTTTTTTTGGTTTTGATGATGCCGTGATCCGAACAGCTCGTGGTATTCTCCTATCCGATCCGAACCCCTCGGAGAATCTAGCAGGTCACGGGAACACGCACTGATTCGTTTCACACGGCTTGAGGAACCCTTTAAATTTCTCGCCGCCCCCAAAAAAGGCCGGTGAAGCTGAAAATGCCGTGTGAGGCAATTAGTAAACTCTCTCTAAAACAAATAATCGTAGTATTTTTTTTATTTGGCTTACAAAACTGCCCCCCGACCGCCTAACTATATCGCCATCATACCGCTTTCGAAATGACAAGATTACGCCATAAACTATAGAGCACGATAGCGAGAGCGATAGGCGGTAGGCCCCCTGGTTGTAAAGTTAAACATGTTATATTTTAGTCTTTTAGAAAAGCCAAGCTACATTGTGACCTAGACGTAAGCACATCTTGCATCAACGTTTATTCCACATAAAGTTCGGTTGCACTAATTACACAATAAGAAAAAACAAATTAATTTAAAAAAGATAAAAAACTAAATACAATATATCACTAGGAATAAATTGCTCTTAATGAATGCTTGGCTGAGGCCACAGATCCATGATGATGGTATGAACGACGCGACCTCACGACCCAATATGGGTAACGACGCGTTCGGTAGAAACACGGGTTGAATGCGAGATATGGTGGTTCAAACCCCATCCCGTACCTCCGTAGAACATTTTGAACAGGCGTATTATCTTTCTGTGTGGGTTAACAGGAATATAATGAATGTGTTATAAACTACAGTGAAAAATGCCTTCCCGACCCAGCCAGCTACATACTTTTTAATACCGAGTAAGTGTAGCAATTAGCTCTTAAGAATAAAAAAATGTAAAATGTTTTGTTTATGTAATTTTTAACGCATATTTTGTTGCGAATCAAATTACAAAAACACAAATGTTGAAAAAATTCCCACGAGCAGGATTTGAACCCGCACCCTTCTGACATACCGGGTCAGGTGCTCTCCCAGTTGAGCTATCGTGGTTCTAACCAGCCCGCCGAAATTATTCACACTATTTACTTTTTTACTTTGAAACCAAAGGCGCCTATACAGTGTCAACAACTACCGACGTTAATAACGGTCGTAGCTCGTGGAAATTTTTTCAACATTTGTGTTTTTGAAAAAAGTAAAAATTTACTATAGCGTTGTGTTTTCAAATTTGTGGTCTTTGTGTGTCTTTGCAGATGAAAGCAAAGATGAATCTGCATAGCCATAGGTTGCAATTACCGTTGGATAGATGGCACTCTGATACCGCTAAAAAACATTCAAAAATCAAAGCAGTGAAAAAATTCAGTGCTTACGTCAGCATTCCCGGTAGCATAATGGTCAGTGCAGCCGCCCGGATTGCGGAAGACCCAGGTTAGATTCCTGGCTGGGTCTGGTAGGCATTTAATTTTTTCACTGTATTTTATAAAATATTGAATACAGCTTAAGTGTAGCAATTAGCACTAAAGTAAGAATTAATGTGATTAGCGCTTTTTTATAGTAGATTTGACCATTTTCTGAAATGTTTTTGTTTTGTTTATATATTTTTAATGCAAATTTTGTTGCGAAACAAACCATTTCTGTTAGAGATTTTGAATAGCTAAGGGACGACCTATCGCTATGGATGGAAACCAGGGGAACGGGCCATAAACCACCACGCAGGCCCAGTACGGTGCGCTGGTTGGTAACGACTGCTAATGCAGCCGGGATCAACGACTTTACGTGCCCTCTGAAGCTTTAAATACTTAATGTATTATTTAATGTTAAGTAATATTTATCAATTCCATATAAACGACACAGTTTCTTTATCCAGGCTTCATCCCTCTTCTTCCTGATGCCAGGACTGTACGGTCCTCATGTATACCACACCTATATCTTCGGATTCAAGCTCATCCAAGTTCTAGAAGTGGTGGTACATGCTACTGGCCTCTTCACTACACTGCCCATCGCTCTATACAACATATATATGTAAGTAGATTATTAATTAATATCTTTATCATCATCATCATCTTCATCAATCAGCCTATACTAGTCCTCTGTTGGTCATAGCCACGCCACTGCACGATCTGCGGTTATTCTCGTCTCCCTCTCATTTTTGGTCACCCATCCGTTGACCGGCCTTTGAGAAAGTTACGCCATCGAGCTCCGCCTTCATCTGTTATCGCGCTTCCGTTGTTTTTAAATTTACCTCCAAATAACTTATTTATTTTATCTTTTCACAGAGTACGTAAGAACGGAACAATTATTTACAAGTCACTACTTGAGTCCATGCGGCCAGTCTGGGCGATGTTGACGCTGCACGTCGTTGTCCTCGCGTGGGCGTTACTGTCCCCAAACAAGGTCTTAGAATACGACCCAAAAGCCTTCATCTTGCTGTACGGAACGCACTTCAGCAATATCTGCGTAAGTATTTAGGAGTTTTGCCTGATGTGATACTTGTGAACTGCTTTCCTGTAATGCTGTTTCTTTGACACGATTGGCACGGAACTAAACTGCCACAATGGTCTAGTACCAGACTTGGACATAGGGTTAGTGACCTAGTTCGAGCTCTCACTAAAATCGAACCGGGACCTCATTGGGTTCCAAATCTGTAGTTGAAAGTAAAGCAAAGAGGGATGTTTTTGTGGACGGCAAGAAACTTAAAACCGTTTGAACCTCGAGCCGCGTGATTCTCGGATGGCATCACGCCAGCGGTGGCCCTCTTACTATTCTCCGATGTGTTTGGCGGAGAGAATAACAACCCGAGGGCGCGTGTCCCCGTCTGCTAGTTTCTCCGAGGCGCTCGGATCGGTTCGAGAGCTAAACAACCCGAGGGCGTCTCTAAAGCTGGTCTTGGGGAAAGTAAAGCTGACTCTACCAATGAACTAATGATCTTGAACACACAATATCTATTCCCAGTGCCGCCTCATAGTAGCAGAGATGAGCAAACAGCGCTGTGACGTCATCACCTGGATGTGCTGGCTTCTTCTCGCAGCTGTGGCCGTCTCCCTCTATCTCCCACACCTGGAGATCGCCATCATGTATGCAGTGCTAGTGCTGAGTTTGGCTGGTCATTCGCATTACGGAGTTTGCGTGGTAATTACTTGTTTGATGTTTGTGACGTCATCACGATGTGCTGGCCTCTTCTCGCAGCGGTTGCCGTCTCCCTCTATCTCCCACTCCTGGAGATCTCCGTCATGTATACAGTGCTGCTGTTGAATTTAGCTGGACATGTGCATTACGTAGTTTACGTGGGTGGTAATTACTTATCTACCCCCTTATTCATAAAAACTATTTAAGCGTTATTTAGTTAATAATTGTTTTGCCTCTTTTTCTCAAATTCAGAATGACGTTTGTGTGACGTTGACAAAACAATATTTAACTAAATAATGCTTATAGTTTTTATGAATAAGGGGGTTAATGTTTGTGACGTCATCACCTGGATGTGCTGGCCTCTTCTGTGCTGTTGCTGCCTCGCTCTATCTTCCGCACCTGGAGTTAGATGTGCCGATCTATTCTCGTAGCCGTATGGTATATTCCAAAACATAAATGAAATTTTGTTCAGGTTTAAAGCGAGACGCTGTCTCGTTTTTGTTATTACTAATTTTAAATACCTCAAAAAAGTAATTTCAAGTTTTAAAAAATACAGTTCGATTAGTATTGTGTTCATATAAAATTGTGATGTTTTTTTCCTTATTATCTATCATACACATTTTTATTACTTTAAATTTTGCATTCGGAATGCTTTATAAAGTTAGGTACAAGATAAACGTCGTGGGTTCGATTCCCACTCGAGCTCCCTGAGACTGGTTGATTTTATCTTGTAAATTTTTTATCTTATCTCATTACGGAGTATTTGGAAAGCTTTCGTTATATCAAAATTCAAAATTCAATTCAAAATTTAAAATTCAAAATCATTTATTCAGTTTAGGCTACAAGTAGCTCTTGTGAATGTCACTATGCCATCGTTTCGTAAGTCTACTCTGGGCGGGAGATCTTGTACTGAGAAGAACCGGCAAGAAACTCAGCAAGTGTCCAGCTCTTATCTCCCTTACAGCGTCAAAAATATTGGAAAATGCCCTATCATAGCAGGACACTTTCCATTACAATTTATTATCCTCTCCAAACTTTACCTAATTGTTTATTTTATTACATATTAAAGCTTTTCTATATGTATTAAATATATTTTGTACTGTTAAACAAAAGCTATAACTCGAACTTATGACCTTTAGCGTTCTGAGCGAACTACCTTCCATTTGACATGTGAGACTAAATTATCCTCAAACCTTAAGTGGAACCTTAGTGTTGGTAGCACACAAATGTTATCAACTAATAAATAATTATTTGTTGCAGGTCCGGCAAATGTGCAGTCACTACAAGATCAATTGCTTCACAGTGCAAAAAAATAAAAGAAAATAATACTTACTTACTTTTTAAATGTACTTACTTTTATACGAATAAATTTTGGTATATCTTTTGTAATCAAATACTTTATACATAAACGCCTCGGTGGCCGAGTGGTAAAGCGCCCGATGGTTCCGGGTCGATTCCCAGTTCGGGCAAAGTGTTTTTCGGATTTTTCGATGCGTAGCCCGAGTTTGTGATCATCAACCCGCATTTGGCAAGCGTGGTGATTATACCATTACCCATCAATGGTCTTTGCCCAGCAGTGGGACCGTTATAAATAAATAAGTTTACTTTAATTTAACAATTTATATAACGCCCTGTTACGTTAGCATTGCTCATGCTGATTCTATGAGGTCCAGCGTTCAATTCTAGAAAAGTATGTTTTCGAATTTTCGATGGAGTCCGTATTTGGCGAACGTAGTGATTGCCCAGCAATGGGACAGTATAAGTACACAGGGTAATAATTACTACTAAATTTAATTGATTTTTTTTTATTAGGTACGGGCATACTTTACTCTCATAACATTTTTTTTGTAACAACAACATTAAAGGTAGGTGTTATAATTAAAATTGTCATAAACTGTAAAAGTCAAAGGTAGTCAACGTCAAAACAATTAGAAATGAAGCGAGCTTACTTCCAAGAACAACGAGATAAGAGAAATATTAAAAACACGTAATTGTTATCAACCTGTTTTCGGAACGATACTGCCCACAGTCAGGTACTGAGCGAGAACACGACACCACCGCAGAATCTAATTCACGAAATAATACGTAACACACACAACGCGAAATAGCAAAAAAATGAGCAATCCGACAAAAAGCTGCGAAGCGTCCCGTACTACGAGAGAAAGGGACGACTGTACTCGCTGAGCTGGGCTCGCAGCTCCGTCTTTAAATTATACGTTCTCATAGCCTTGTAGCCTTCACCCATCTTCCGAAAAGGTTGGTTGTCCAACTACAATACAATGGGAAGTAGACTTTAATATAAGACGGTAAGGTCGGATTACGCTTGTAGCAGTTTGCAGTAGTGACGCTCTGGTAATAAAACGAAATTCAGTAATGGGGGGTGCGCGATATGGACACCGAAGTCGGGGTTTAGAATTTCAGTACAGCTTCGGATAGCTACGAAGCGCAGCTTTGTTAGTTGTCCAATTGTTTACCGATATTTTTATTTTTTTTGTATTTCCCTTACGCTTTTTAACGTGCGGTCCGAGAAATTCAAACACGGCGTATAACAAAACCTCTTTTGTCGAAATGAACATTCGAATTTTGAAATAAGAACAGTGACTGATAAAAGTGTTTAGTGATTATTTAACTTAAAAAATTGTGTTTGTATTTTAAATAATGTGTTTTTTAAATTGGAGAAAATAAAATTTAATTTTTAGGTAAGTGTGGTGAATGAGAATGGAAAATTAACAATTTAATGGCGAATTTTGTGGTGGTGTGGAAATTAAACCTTAAGCATGACGGTTCATTTAAAAAGCATGTTTTGGATAATGTCTGTGTTAGGTTTTTTCTAATGGAACTCTATAATGTACGATGAAGCGGAGTCGCAAATGAAGGTAAATGTTATGAGAAGTTTTTTAAACACTACTTTAGTCTATAACGTTTGTTATTCGCTACGGAACAGAATATTCGAAAAAAAATGTTATCAACTTACTTACTATATTTTTCTAACAACTTTTTTTTAAAATTAACACAATGTTTTTAACAAAAAAGTAAACATTAATTACTAAAATGTTTTTATTTTGTTTATATAATTTTAACGCAAATTTTGTTGCGATACAAATTACAAAAACACAATGTTGAAAAAATTTCCACGAGCAGGATTTGAACCTGCACCCTTCTGACATTAATTACTTCTTTTTTTTGTTTTGTTCTTTTTTTGTTTAATTTTATACTTAGTATGCGTACTTTTTTACTGAACTGACATGAAGTTCTATTGGGAAGTACTGGCACATTTCAGATACTTAATCGATAAGTTTATATTCAAGCTATTTATTATATTTATTAAAAGAAAATATTTTTTGGAGCTATTTCCCGAAAAGCATAAATTCAATAATATTTGATGTGGCGTCAAACGTCAAAAACATTTTTTTTTATAAATATAAGGTTTGGTCAAATCAAATTTTATTTTCTTTTTCTAATAAGCGTTTGATAGGTATATTAAAACTATCTAAAAAATTATGACGGGTGCACTTATAGTGCCTACAGTTGTATATTCTGTGCTGCAGTGGATTTTTTCAAAAAAAGTTTTCACTAAATTTTTCCTTCTCAGAAGGTAGCCAATCTAAAAGAATATTAAAAAAAAAACAAGCTTACATAAATAGTATACAATAATAATACATACATAATAATAATACATGGATCAAAGAAAGACAAAACATCCTTAAAATAATATAAGAAAATCTTTATTGATTTCTAAGTTTACGCTAACACTACACATTTAAATAAAACAACTTTTACGTACGTAAAAACTTTTACGTTTAAAAAACGTGATTAGATCCTCAAAAGTTATTTTATTTAAGTATTTATATTATTAAGTATTGTTATTAAGTATTATTGTTAAGTAAATCAGTAAAACAAAAATTGTTCAAACATTCAATTGACCAGAATTAGCAATTCAACGGTTCACAATCACAACGCCAGGCAGGAATCTAAACAATTAATTATTATTAACTCGTGTTTAACAAGTGGAAACAGTATTTTGGAAACTTTCGCTCGTAGAAATGCATTAATTAAAACAACGGACGGCGTTCGTAAACAGACCGGCCGGTGTTTTTAAAGTTTTCAATGGACCGCGGATACCATAGACGAATTATATTGTCTAGCTATAACTTTTTAACCGAATTCATAAAAGGAGGTGGTTCTATATTCCATTGTTCGTAATTTTTTAATGTATGTTCATCGATGTTTCTGTCAATTGTGGACCGATTTTCAAAGTTCTTTTTTTAACTATCTTTCACTGATTAAAAATATTGACGGGATCGTTATTATATGTGTATAACTATTTAAACTATCATGGTCACTTGCATTAGAGTATATTATTAACGGGATTCTTACCATGTTTATTAATTGTAATTCCGTGATCATGGCGCAAGCAACTGTGCCGAAATATTGGACAACAACCACCAATCCGCACTTGGCCCGCGTGGTGGTTGGCCCGTTCTCCCTATCCATCCAAGGGGAAGGTTCGTGCCCCAGCAGTTGGGACATAAAATGAGCTGACGATGATGATGGATGATGTTCCATTTCTATCTGAAAATCTTATTTATATATAAACTCACAAGTATTAAACATAGTAAGAATCCTGTTAATAATTACTTATTCATAACGTTTTTAAACTATATTTGTTACTGACTAAAGTATTGTGAGTTGGAGTAGATGTATTGTATTGTATGTTGGCATCTGACGGGACGTTTAAACTAATTTTTATTTACATAGCTTTTTCAACTGTAACACCCATGAAGATGTAGATAAAATCTAGGTACCTAGCCTGAAATACCCTAGACATTAGACTAGTTAATTACTAGTAACGGAAAGGTTACCATGTTTGCCTTGTTCGGTTATTTTTCCCAAATTTTAACTTAAACAAATCGAAACGAAAACGAAACTAATTTTAACTATCTATTTTATACTTTCTTAACTATAATAGACACAAGAATAAATATAAAAGATTACGCGAACACTAAACGTTGAAATGAAAGTACTTTTACGGATCAGTCACAGGTAGACAGAGATACCACCGACCATGCAAAGGGTTCGAAACATCCGGATAAACATTAAATCAAATTAATGTGTAAAATAAACGCGAGTAGATCCGTAAAAGTAGTTTCATTTCTATTATTAAGGTGATTATTACCACGCTTTATGGTATTAGGATTTTGGTAGGAATCGAACCCGGGATGGGTTACTATCATCTCGTCTATAACGCAACTGGTAGAAGTAGCAACTGGTGTAAAACGCAGCTGGTCTAAGTATCATCTATCTTTGGGTGTGAGACCGGTGGTCTAACCGCCAAACCACCTAATGTGGGCTGTTGAAAACCCACCGATTTATTGGTCAGGGTATAATTAGATAACTACCGGAATAGACAGTAATGTTCCATTTCTGGAGGAGCTCAGTGGTTCACGCGCCCGGTCTGCGAGTGTTGTGGTTAAGCAAGGAACTTTCGCAAAGGCTGGTCCAAAAACCTGCTGGACCGGATGGGTGACCAAAAATTTATCATCCCAAGCTACTCCGTGCCTCTTAAGGCACGTATAGCCGTTGGTGTACCGGCTGCATTAGCATTTGTTAACAACCACCAATCTGCACTGAGCCCGCGTGGTGGTTTATAGCCCGTTCTCCCTATCCAACCAAAAGGAGGCTCGTGCCCCAGCAGTTGGGACATAAAAAGAGCTGACGATGATGATGATGTTCCATTTCTATCTAAAAATTCTTATTAGAATGAAGGGAACGGAGTTTTTGCTCTATTGGTTAGTGTTGAGACAAATGAATCGCTTTTTTTTTTGAGAGAGATTGCTGATTGCCTCTACGGCATTATCAGCTTCACCGGGCTTTTTTGGGGGCGGCGAGGAACGTAAAGGGTCCCTCAAGCCGTGTGAAACGAATCACCTTCGGAGGTTTTCTAGAGGGAACGGCATCGCGCACTAGTGCGCGTCCCCGTGCCCTACTAGATTCTCCGAAGGGTTCGAATCGGATCGGAGAAATGAATCGCGAATCGAACATTGTGAGCCTTCAAAGCTCCAGCTATCAAGGTTCAATGTCTCAACCCTTATAGGAACAAGGAGCATCAAGAAGGTCCTGAAGAAAGAGTTGAAGCTCGAGCTTCGTAAACTTAGCCGAAAACCCACCGAAACGCCTAAATCAAATCAAAATATTATTCAGTTTCGAATTAAAATAAAAAAACAAAAAATCAATATAAAATAAAGAAGCGAAACCGAAAAGGACCCCACTCAGCACATGTTGCAGCATGGACATCACCTGCAACGCTGGTATTCTGCGGAGCCCTATTGTTGTTGAGTTTTTTTTAGAAAGTTTGCTTATTGCCATTGATAATTTTCAGCTTCACCGGGCTTTTTTGGGGGTGGCGAGAAACTTAAAGGATTCCTTAAGCCGTGTGAAACGAATCACTTTCGGAGGTTTTCTAGAGGGAACAGCATCACGCACTAATGCGTGTCCCCGTGCCCTACTATATTCTCCGAGGGGTTCAGATCGGATCGAGAGCAGAACAACCCGAGGGCGCCTCTAAAAGCTCGGACCTCGGCTCTGGTTGACCGGGGGCCCGACCGCCTAACCAATTGCTTTGGCTACGTGTATAGTTTATGAAGTCATCTTGTCATTTCGTACCGCCTATGAAAGCAATATCGAAAGCTATATGCTATGGCTAAGATGACGTATATATATACACGTAGCCAAAGCAATCGGTTAGGTGGTCGGGGGGCGGGTTGTGGGGGTGCAGAGTTGTTGTGTTTGTGGACCTGCAGAAGCAGAAGCGGCCTAGTGACGAGAATTATTTAAAAATCAATTAATAATTTAAATGAAATGTACTTTTACGGATCTACTCGCGTTTATTTTACACATTAATCTGATTTAATACTGCCGAGTGTTTCTGTGACCACGGATCCTGCATAAGGTTCGAAACGTCAGGATAAACATTAAACAGTTAAACCAACGTATTATAAACGCGAGTAGATCCGTAAAATGAGTTGAAATTCAATGTGTGGTGTTCGCGTAAAATTAATAATTCAATCAACCTAGTTAAGTTATTTTTCGTGAATAAAAATAATTTCGTTCCTTCCTTCGTGAAGTTTAATCAAATAAATGATGAAATTTTTCGGCGCAAACCAATAGATTGACATAGACTAGACTTAGCCAAGCCAAGCCTCATTTGTTGTCATCATTATTTTATCAGCATTTGTTTATGCTGAGACCATTTTAGAAAGGAGCTAAGGGTTCCAGGGAGCGAAGGAGTAAATGTTCTTTGATTACCACCTTCTTGGCAACAACTTGGGTATCAAAGACAAACAGGTGCCTACCTTATATATAAATAAATAAATAATACCGTCTCAGTCGGAGTTTTTCAAGCATGATGTTACTGGCCCAATAGTATTCTTTTTTAGTTTATTTATTTATTGCATATGTTATGTTATATTATCAATTCTGAAAAAAAAAGACTACAATCGTGTCTCAATAGCCAGATTCTGAAATATTGCGTTTAGTCAAATTTCGAAAATTAGACCACAACAACACTATAATTATGCATAAGTTTTCGAACTATTTTGGTCACTTTCATTAGAATTATTACTATTAACAGATCGGTATAGGATAGTCATCTACTCACACACAACAAATACATTAGTATCCCGTGAATATTAATTACAATTACTGAAGTTGTTTTAAAATATAATGGAGACCTCTTCAAACAGAAAAGTTTTGTTCGCCGTTAATTGAGGCTACTTTCATTTTTAATTAAAAACAAATGAAAATTAAAAGAGTCGACAAGTCCGAACGTCCCTACGCGGTCAAGCGTGCTGTGGCGGTGGTGGCATTTCTCCGAACCATAGCTCCAGCCTCCATGCAGGCTGCGTCGGGACCGTTTAGCTCACTCGACCGGAACTATGGTCGATAGGGATGGGAAAGGCACATATCGATAATATTAACGAAACGTTGATATTAAACACTTTTTATATATCAGGTACTTGATTTTATCCGACTCAGTCTCAACACACACTTCTTTTCATAGCTTCGTTATGCTAACCTCAAGTGTATGTGTTAACCAAAAGCGGTCTCAGCCTCAGTGGAAACACACTTGAACTTTTACTTTAAGTAATGGTTTTTGACATCCCGAAAAGCAGAGAAGAGCTAGAAGCTGTAAAAGCATTCCTACAAATGTCAAACTATTAAAAACCTATTGACATACAAGTTTTTACATTTTACAATAACAATTGCAAAGCTTTCGCAAGAACCATTTTTCTTGAATGAGTAATCTCATCCCTAAAATTTTTCACACAAATATTTGTTGTCAAGGATCTCCAAAAATGCTAGATCAATGACCGTTACCACAAAACATTAGCACATGTACAAATTTTCATCAGTGTCAGTGACTCATCGTTGAAATATTAACAAATGTCGAGGATCTAGTTACATTACATTTTGATATTATCATAATTAAATTAGCATCAGAATCACATCTATGATTCATTGCTTTTGCATATGAATAGGAAATACGTCTTCAAACGTGCCTTTGCTAGGCTTAGGCTGTCCCAACGTACTTCCGTCCTTACGTCCTCACTTTGCTGACCTGCGAGTTGCTTCTTCACATCTCATTTAAAGGACCTCATGTTTTAGGAAGAAAGAAAGAGTGCTGGAAAAGCATTCCTTTTTTGGTGGTGCGACAAAGAAATGATTCACCACATTTCTTTATTTGCGACGGAATAGTTGCCATAGTTAATCGGTGACATTGAAGACCAGCTCGCGTGTTTTATGGAAGAATGAAGGATAAGTAAGGGACAAAAGTTCGGCAAAAGATCTGGGTGGCTGCAACTTACCTTGGTAGTTACCAGGAGCGACTGCTTCTGTGCCATACAAATTCTCGTTTTCGACAACGAGATCTCATGTAAAGCTTCAAGGACATAATTATTACTCTTATTGTTGAAAGCGTCCATAGGCAGCGGTGGTTTAATAAGTTATAATTATCGATATCAACATTGTCCCATCACTAACCAGCTCGTGCCGTAAAAAGAGGACACAGCACACTTCATTAATAAAAGGTTAAATAATGTTGAAGCAGCCATTTTTGCGAGGGGTCCGGTTACACCAGCGCTACATCGGTGGGCGATCACGGGACGGGCTAAATCATATTTGCTGTAACCGTAAACTCTACACTTAACCGATTAGTTGAAAGGGCAGCATCTTTAACATATTTTTTAATGAAAATGTCACTGAATGTTTATTTTTAAAAGCGCAGACAAACTATTTTAATCTAAAGCAATTAACACAGCCTACTGACGCTCGTCATATAGGTGAACCGCCTACCCTGGCATCTGAGATCTTAGCTTTTATACGTAGACAAATCCTAGTAAAATTCCTAGGCGGCATATAAAAATTACTTGGCACAAGACTAAATCTACTTACAACTTACTTTTAAGACGAATGCCTAGTAAAATTGCGATTTAGCTGATTCTGACTTGATTTCAATGATGGAGACCTTTGTCCAGCAGCGGCTATTTATTTACCTTTATTTTATCTAGTGAAATTAGTAGACCGACAAAGAGTTTAATTTAATCCCCTACAATTACAAACGTGGTCACAAATAGACTAACTAACCTTTTTATTTGAAGTCGTACGTAAGGATGTAAAAAAATGTTTTAAACATCAGAGAGTTTACCCGGTACACCAGAAGCATGACTAAGTTATTTTCAAGTTTTCAATTTTGAATTTTATTATACAGCGTGTGTATTCCATGCGATCCTAAATTTTAACATTTGATAGATTCAAGCAGTATTAAGAGGTACAGTAATAAATTTTAACAAATACTTTCAATAATTAAGCGTAATGATTTTTTTTAAAGTTTTCCCGGCCAGCAATGTAATGCAAATATTGAGTTGACAATTTTGACACTTTTATTAAAGTGCTTACGTAAACTTACATTACGTGCCAAATTAATTTGTATGAAAAACAAAATGTTTTCTTTTGTTAACTTAATGTACGTTACGTTAATTAGGGTCTTATCTAACTGCCCTTAAAATATAGGATCGTATGGAATACACACGCTGTATATTAACGTAGTGGCGCCAGAATTTGACACAGTTTTTGTTGCCAATAAATTAACCTTAACCTTGTTTTTAATGAATAGAATCCTATCGAACACTGATGCCAGTATCCTACCTATCGCAACGCCAAGGCGTGCATTTTTTTTTTTGGAGGTGTTTGCTGATTGCCTCAGGCGGCATTTTCAGTTTCACCTGGCTTTTTGGGGGGCGGCGAGAAACTTAAAGGGTTCCTTAAGCCGTGAAACGAGTCACCTTCGGAGGGTTTCTAGAGGGAACGACATCACGCACTAGTGCGTGTCTCCGTGCCCTTTGGAATAATGTCATTTTATAAAAAAATATGTCAAATAATCTCTGCTCAAGGACAGACCGCGGCTGGATAAGTTTTTTGTACCGATCTTAGACTAAGAGGCGCCACCATATGCCCGTTTTGACGACCTTTAGGTGACACCTTAAACATTTTAAGTGACACTTGCCGGAGTAAATCCGGCAAACCAATCCGTATATATCCGTCAGCATGTTTAAGGTGACAGTAGCCAGAGTGGGATTAACACTGTCACCTTTAATAACTATAAGGGGTTATCTAAAATTTGAGTACGTTAGTCAATTTATTCCCAGGAGTATTTAAATTAATAAATTTAGTATTAATTTAGTATTGATATGGTAACCGCCTCTATGGTTCAGTGGTTAGACCACGACCGGTACAGATCCCGAGAGACCGGATTCGATTCCCAGAGCGGGTTACATATTCGATGCTTGATAGAAAATATTGAATAAGCGACATTAAACTAATTTTACGAGAGAGAAACTTAAAGTTTTGATTTTTAGAAAATAATATAACTTATTAATAGTTGTGCTCGGTTTGTTCAGTGATAGAGCTTGTTTTAAGTCCACCAGTTTAACTTCAGTTATCCATCTGAGTCATAACAACAATGTTAGTAAAATGTTTTTGTTTTGTTTATATAATTTTAACGCAAATTTTGTTGCGAAACATTATTTATATGATATTATGATCAGATGTTAATGACGGTAGTTGTTGACATTGAATTGGCGCCTTTGGCTTTCAAAGTAAAAAAGTAAATAGTGTTGAATAATTTCGGCGGGCTGGTTTGAACCACGATAGCTCAATTGGAAGAGCACCTGACCCGGTATGTCAGAAGGGTGCAGGTTCAAATCCTGATCGTGGAAATTTCTTCAACATTGTGTTTTAGCATTTTTGGGTCCAACAGTTAAAATATATCAGTTAGTACCTCAATAATTCAGGATTCCGGGCAAAGTGTGTTCCACCTTCAGCCTGACCGTCACTTACCATCAGGTGAGATGAAGGCCTACGCTTCCCCGTTCGGAGTCATGTCTTTGCTCCATCACATAACCAGCACCAACTCATTTTTAAGGCCTACTACTGGGTCATCCTATAGACCCGGGTTTCTTAAACTTTTTGCAGTCACAAACCACTTTAACAATTTAAACAACTCCGCGGACCCCAGTCAAAGATTATTTTGAGAAAAGAAAACTTTTTTATGGGTAGTTTCACGTACTACTAAGTTAATGAGAAGGATGCTGCTTGTGACGTGCGTGACGACGATGATGCGTCATCGTCACTGCGAGTGCGTGGCTTAGCCGAGATATGCTGAGTTTACTGCACAATTCAATGTGTCAAGAGTTTACAGAGCTACCGCGGACCCCTGGTATACATGCAAGAAGTTCGTACTCCGTAGCATGTGTAGCAATGTACCCGTAAGGCGTCCTTGGACCCCACTTTAAGAAACCCTGCTATAGATGGATAGGGTGAACGGGCCACAAATCACCACGCGGGCTCAGTGAAGATTGGTGGTTGTTAACGACTGCTAATGCAGCCGGGACCAATGGCTTTACATGCCTTCAGAAGCACGGAAAAGCTGGAGATGATAAATTTTTGATTACCCATCCGGCCTTTGCGAAAGCTGCTTATAACCTTAGCAATCGCAGAACGGGCGCGTTAACCACAATATTCTGAGTTAACTAATCGTCGTCCAAATTCCAGGAAATCAAAACTCGGGTTAAAATTAAAAAAGGACTAGCTTATTCTAACCTTTCACATCAATTTGCCCATATGCCAATAGAAAACAAAACGAATCGGTTTGGCAGCAAACGGGCTGACTGGCCTGCTATTGCTTGCCATTCCTTTTTTTTTCGAAATCCGTGCGCACAAAACCAGCCTTGTGCGCGTGCGCCGACCGCCACTTCCAAGAATGATTTCGTTGAGCGGCCGACAAGGACACGGCATACAGATTTCGCACCCGTTAGAGCGAGATGGGATGATGGATATTAATTTTGTTTTTCTTTTCGTTAATCTGTGGCCACATGTGGCTTGCGGACCCTATGGTCATTCGTCGCGATGGGTCGTTTATTTCGTTGACTCGAAGGTATGGTTACTGAACTTTCTGGGGTGTTGTTTTAATTGATACGTTGCCCCCTATTAGTTTATGATGCCCTAGTACTTAATTATTACAAATTTACTTTACTGCGGACTTTTTTTGAGAGAGTTTTGCATATTTCCTAAAACGGTATTTTTCGCATCACTAGCCTTTGGGGACAGCGAGAAACTTTAAGGGTTCCTCAAGCCGTGTGAAACGAAACACCGTCAGAGGTTTTCTAGAGGGAATGGCATCACGCACTAGTGCGTGTCGCCGTTTCCTACTAGATTCTCCGAGGGGTTCGGATCGGATCGGGATTTTACTGCAGAGCTGCAAAAATCGAATATACATATTAATAAACGAATAACACAATAACTCGGTGTTAGCAACATTAATAGTTGTCAGAGACTGAAACTATGGACAGCCTATCTGATATACTATCAGGAAGTGACTGAACTCGCTAATAAATAATTAATACTTAAGTACTGTTTTTATAAATCTATGCAATCAGCTTCAACCAAACTTATTACATTCCTGCGAGTGTCGTAAGAGACAATAAATTATAACTTCAGCGATGCAAACCCTGGAAAACATATTAAATTATACCTTTCTGTCAAAGGCTACAAGTAAAGTAAATAAGAAAGCAGATGACACTTGCTATTGTTTTTGTTCCTAATAAGGTAATATGTAAAGTGGCACTATGTAATATAATATGATTCCAATATGAAAGGTGGCATAAATTTTTTGTAATATCTTGCTTTTGAACTCTCTAGCTTTAACATTTGGAAGAGACGGCGAGAATTTACAAAGTTTCCTTGTTGTAAATATATAAAAACAAATTCCTAATCGACGTAAAAAGGAAACATCTGGTCTTCGATCAATATGTACTAGATTCCCGATGAGCGCTTGAAAAACAATAGGCGACTATGGATGGGGCCACGGAGCCACAATGACGTTTGTGGTAGTAAATATAACGTACAAAATATTTTGCAACCCTTTTAATCTTTATTTTTGAGCTGAAGTCGTTGATGCAATCCAATGTTTTGACGCTGTAAGGGAGAAAAGAGCTGGACACTTGCTAAGTTTCTTGCCGGTTCTTCTCAGTACAAGATCTCCCGCTCAGAGAAGACTTACGAACCGATGGCATAGTGACATTCACAAGAGCTACTTGTAGCCTAAACTGAATAAATTATTTTGAATTTTGAATTTTGAATGTTTTTCAGATTTTGTTATTCGAAATTTAAATGTCCACTTTCGATATGCATTGTTGTTCCGGATCCTTTATCAACATTACGAACTATATGATCATTATTGATCGAAGCATTTTCCCAACTTAACTAGTCTTACAATTAAAATAATATGCAATCATATTTTATGATAGCGCATAAAATCTATTTGTAAAACAAAATACGCTTATACATGAGGCGTCGTCCTAATTGGCAATGATCGTACGATGACACGATGCGTTTTCGTCGTGCGATGATAATGATCGTACCATGATTTACCTGTGCTCGTGCGATGACTTGCGAACTTTAACCGCGTCTGTGGTCTAGTGGCTAAGACCACCGGTTTAGGCCCAGAGGTCCCGGGTTCGATTCCCAGCGGTACATGTTTGTGTGCTCGGTTTGGTTGGTGGTAGGGCTTGTTTGTCCGCCTGGCTAGCTACCACCATCTTATCTAAATATGTCGCCATAACATCAATGTTTGTAGCGTTGTTGTGTTCCGGCAGCTAGAGATAAGATAGCCAGTACCTCACTAGTTGAGGCTCCCGGGTGAAGTGCGCTTCCACCATTGGCCTTATGATCACTTAACATCAGGTGAGATCACGGCACTGTAAACGATAACGGGTAAGCACCCGTTAACATAAAAAAAAACTGTAATTAGGACACTCTAAAGAAATCTGTATGTTTGAACTTATCGCACGACCAGAACGCATCGTGTAATCGTACGATGATTGTCAATATGACGATGCCTGCTGACACTGAGCCATTTCTGTAGCATACCTATTTAAGTAAAAATCAAAACGGCTAATTTGCCCTCGTATTGAAGTGCACATTCTATCAAAATAGGAATTATATACTTAAAAGAAAAACAAAACACTGTAGTTGTACTTGAGCTAAAAATATATTTTTTAATCGACCAGAAATCTTTTATGAGACCTATAAACAATAACAAAGAGTTTTCAGTTTGCAACGCTACCATAGAGTTCACACATAAATCCTAATGAATAAAGTTATGTTTTTCTTACCGCGCCCGCTCCCCTCGTACGAATATCGCCAATAAGAACGGATGCGTTTGTTTTAACTCAGCGGTATTCAAATTCACAACACGTCGTTTATTTCGTGACTAACGAGTATAAACTTCTTTTTCATGTTTTGTGTAGTTCCGCTCGCCTTTGAAATGGAAATCGAAGACTAGGATTTTTAGAGAATGAATCTTATTTGTGGCGATTTCTTATAACTATTCTCCGATGGTGTGCGACAGAAACCAGTGATCGACTTTTTATTCCTTTAGTTTATGGCTTCGTGCGATTAGCACATTGAGCCAGTGTCAAAGTATTTTTTCTTACAAGTAATACATAAATATACAATATTTCCTTCCGGTATGATGATGATGAATGATAATATAAATGAGAAGTGAGAAATGATATAACCCCTCGAGTATCTCAGTAAAGATGTTGGGCTTTACTAAGTCCTCGGGCGGACTTCTTGAGAGAATTTAAAAATGAACGTTGCACTGATTTGTTTCATTTGCCAACACTCAAGCACACTCACGAACACTTAACGGTTAATTATCCACCATTATTTCACATTAATATTCGACGTAACACAAATTTTAGAAAATAAACACATGACTCTTCACTTTCCCGCCAAGAAGTCCCTTTAGGGCTAATTTTAAATCATCGGATAAAACTTATTCTTCTGATAAAGCGTTACGCAGTCAAGCTAAAATGTCACCTGTTTAAAAATAATTGTCATGTTATGACAATACATTTTTTAAATGGTTATCTAATACTATATCAAACAAATAAGTTTTATCCGTCAATTGAAAAATCGGCCCTTAATCATTTAAATAGGGCAGCAACTGACTTTTTTCATTAGCAACAATTGAATACAGATCAACTGCTTCCTAACTGTAGTCCAGTAAAACGTCAATGAAATTCTATATTTTTTTTTGCGACGAAAACTGGTGTCTTACTCTAGATAACTGTGTCGAACTCAAGTGCTATTACGATAGTGTAGATTTCTAAGAACTATTGAAATAGGCTTGTAGTTACTGTTTTTACAACTCTCTACCAACATTTTCTAGCAAATTGTAAGGTTCCTAAGAATAAAGGAGTCGATAACAAAAATTTTATGAGTTTTCTAAAACTCTTCTCACAAAACAATTCTAAATTCTAAAGCAATTCTCTACTAAACTGAATTGAAACATTCCAAAGACTAAAGTTACACGAACTATACACTTATAAAAACTCTCATAACTCTATACGGATCTACACGCGTTTATTTTATATCATTTTATCCTGACGTTTTCAAACTTTTTACGAGGTCTGTGGTTGTCTGTAGTCGTAGGATCGTAGGGTGATTAATTTGTAACATGCTCTCGTCTTCATACTACCTTTATTAAAACCTTTTTACCTTTACCTTTTTTCAAACTATATCTCAACACAAGTTCTTAACAATCTGACAAACCCAAATATTTTGTTACTTTGATAAAACTAATTATACCTTATAATTCGATAAGTTTTCTTTAAGTATTTATTAGTATTTTGATGTGTCCGTGTGTAACTAGCAAACTACATAAACTACCATACATCAACAAAAAATTATAAATTCATACAATGTACCAGGCACCCAAAACTGTGTAAGAGGTGACTCGAAAGATAAAGATCTGGGTCCCTTTCAACGTGACTAGTTATCAACATCTGATTCATGCGTCGTCGTACACACACATAACTGATCTTTATCTTGATTTTAGTTATTTATAACACCCGGTTAGATTAGATTTGGATTATACTGATAGGTATTATCGGGCTTAGGCGCATGTATTTCGGGGCATTTTGTTAGTAATTATCTGCTACGACTGACAATACACATTTCGACAGATCTTTGTTTGCCTTTGTATCTATAAAATAAGTATGTCTAGTAACCTTACTTCTACTTTCACAACTACTGCGAAATGTATGTCATTAGAACAAGTTTAATCCTAAATAAGACTCTTTATAGTGTTTAGTCTTCTAGCATTGCAATATTTGGTAGCGTTCCCTTAATTGGTTAACCGTTTACTGCTAAGACTAGTAGAAATATGACGTAAAACCTTCATGTTGAGTAAATAAAATTTAATGGTCTACATTTCAAAAACGAAAATTAATAAAGTCAGAATAGGTGACATAGGTCCATTGTTATTAATATGACAAAAAATACAAAATATAAATAAAGCCTATGTAGTCGTTTTATTTTATTTTAAAGATCAGTAACTAACATCTATAAAAAGTCACTAAAACAGACGAACACGTACAAAGCACTTTAACGGAATTAAAAAATTTAAGAACTAAGTAATACGATGATTGACCTCTCCGGCAGTCTTCAAAATGCTATTTTAAAATGACCGTCTAATAATCAACTGAAAAATACTGCATAGAGAGAGCATTGCAATTGCAAAGCTGTGACATCATCATTTTAGCGTATCGCGACCACCAGGCGCGCATAGGTCGTAAGCGTAAGCCCGATAATGCGCCCGTGTTGTAAACAACTCGTTGTGCATCGCCTATCAGATTCTGTGTGCCTCGTACTAATTTTAAAAGTACCAGTAGTAACATTAAAAATGTGTCGTAGACAAGTATTTGTAAAGTCTTTTTAGGAATAAACACGGACGAAAGATGAGGGGCGAACGGGTGCGAGACCGAAGAAAAGATTTAAAATATTTTTATTGTTATTATATGAATAAACTTTTGCAAATTAAACTTTATCGTCAAAAGCTGGTGATTTATTTAGGAAAAGATCACAGTTGCTGTAATATGTAGGCTAATTTTTATTAGATTGATGGGATTTTTATGGTTTTTTCTATTATAACCTCACCCAGTCACTGTTACATTATGCAAACATGAGACTAAAATATGTAGGTACTCTTACGTACCTAAGAACAATATCTCAAACTCGTACCTAAGTTATTAAAATCACCGATAACACCGAATTCCTTTTTCTGTTTTCATAAAATTTTATGTTCATTTTCCGATAAAGGTTTTTAAATTGTTTGTACGTAACTACGGTATCGTAGCAATGAAAACTAAAGACTAACCGAGTATAAAAAAAAAAGAGCGAGCCTTACAGTAGTCGCATATGACGTGTAACATTTGACATCTCACCTTAGTAATAAATAATTGTACCAATATAATCGGAATAAATTAAAAAGTTACTTATATTTAAAAAAAAAAACACAATGCATATTACAATTTTTTATATTATGATATAAAAAAATACGGAAACTTTTCTATTAGGCAGTGACAGAAATTAAACTCAAAATTTAAAAAAGCTAAATACTGAAATATTTTATTATATATATTTTATTATTATTATTTATCATTACTTACTGGGTTTTTTTATCAATGATCTGCACTTTATTGAAACTTATTATCTATCAGCAGTAAATATTTAATTATATAGTTTTAAACAATTTATTTCAATCAACTAACTAAGTAGGTACTAAATATGCTGACAAATATGCGTTCGTGTTACCAGGATAGCATAACAGAGCAAGCTAATAAGTGTCAAGTGGGAACAAACTCATTCAATAGACACCACTAGACACCCACCATCGGCATAGCGCAGCGTAAACAATGCCATAAAAAGATTTTGTATGTCATAAACTCAACATGCGTCAGATTACGTTTCAAAGATCTGCAGTAGGTTATAGATAGGTTAACAGCTAGTTTCGTAACTTTGATAATTATTATTTGAGAAGTTTATCTTAGAACTAGTTGTCGCCCGCGACTTCGTTCGCGAAGACTACACTATCCAGGAACCTGTTACCGGGATAAAAAGTATCCTATGTCCTAGTCCGGGTCATGGTCTGTCTGTGTGCAAAGTTTGCATAAAAATCCGTTCAGCCATTTTCACGTGATGCTCGGTTTAATGCTCTAAGATTCTATCTCCATCTCCAGCCAACTTTTTTTCGAATATCTTCCATACGACTTTTGACAGCTTTCGACCCTCTTTTGCTTTATTATACTAGCTGACCCGGCGGACTTCGTACCGCTTTAACAGTTTCCATGACAGCAAAACCAACAAATCATTTTGTATTGGAAAACAAATGTCAAAAAAATAAAGTATCCATAAAAAAGTAAAAAAAAACTACCAAACAGGTTATATTCCCAACATCAAATCCAAGCTAAGTAGTAAATCGTGGAACCAAATATAGAGAAAAGGTATGAGTTTCATTCCCGCGGGAATATCGGGTTAAAAACTATGTGTTAATCCAGGTTATAAACTATCTGTATGCCGAATTTCATCCAAATCCATCCATCCGTTGCAGCGTGATGAAGCAACATATACACACATACACACAAACTTTTTTAATATTAGTGTGATGTATTGATTCAGAATTTTATTATCAGTAAATTGAAAGTAGTTTCCTTTTAATTAATGTATTTTCGTTGGAAAAGGTAAGTAAAAGAATCCTTTTGTGTAAGAAGGTTTGGTACCCATGAGAAAATAATAAAAACTACCAGTAATGCAGAAGCTCTAAGAGCTTCGAGATAAATAAACGCGTGCGGCCTCGTAAAAGTAGGATCAGCCGCTGCCATCCTAGAAAGCATTCCAATTTCGAATATAGTTTGGCAAGCGGAAGGGGCGTGGCGGCGGATGGGCGGGGCGAGGGAAGGAGATAGGACGATGTTCCACATTCAAATTGTACAGCTGTCTGCTGCGCGGCAATTTTCGGCGCGCTATTGTATGGAATGTGATCAACCGTTTTTTGGGGTTCACTAATGTGACGTTATGTACAAGAGAAATAATGTTATGTAAATGATGCCATGAGTATTATTATCTCCATTTGTTACTCGGCTGTCTAATAATAAGATAAGATATTCAATGTAACAGTCATTTTCTGTTGAATCTTTTGACATTTTTTTTTGTTATTTTTCGCTATTCTACCAATGACACGTTAACACGGAGTCAATAAGAATATAGTAGGGTAATGGCACTAGGAGCTCGATGGCGTGGTCTGCGAATGCTGAGGTTAAGCAGCTTTCGCAAAGGCCGGGCATCGGATGGGTGACCAAAAACCGCGATGCCCGCATTAGCAGTCGTTAACAACCACCAATCCGCACTGGCCCGCGTGGTGGTTTGACCCGTTCTCCCTATCCATCCATAGGGAAGGCTCGTGCCCCAGCAGTGGGGACATATAATGAGATGATGATGATGATGATGATGATGACGATGATGATGATGATGATGATGATGATGATGATGATGATGACGATGATGATGATGATGATGATGATGAATGGCACCGGTGTTCGACACTTTAAGCCCAGTGTTCGATACAGTTTTTGTCACCAAAAAATTACATAGATTTTCATTGAAATTTTACTAGGAAGCATGTGGTTTAAACTCAAACATAAATTTAAAGACTAAAAAAATCTGTTGCTGCATATTTTTAATGATTAAAAGAAAAAATGTCGATCACTGATGCCACTAAGTACCCTAAATTTAACAGGTGACAGGCAAATACTTTTTTTAAAGCATTTTTTGTCGATATTAAGTACAACTTTGTAGACAACTAGACATATACAGTAAGCAAGCAGACACTCGCTTATGGCAATACATAGCAGAAACTATCCCAATCAGCCGTCATCGATACCGCTATTACCGTTATTATATATTGACCACGGTTATATTGGACTAGCTTTTGCTCGCGGCTTCGCTCTCGTAGGCTACACGACGTGTGATTGTTTGAATTAAAAGCTTAGTAAAAGTAAAAAGTAAAGGTCCGTGGGTTAAACTTTAAAAATGACAGATTTCCATAAAAACTTTTCACCCCTATTTCACATCTCTAGGGGAGGTTTTTAGAAAAATGCTAAAACACGCCTTTCTTTATTTATGATTAAAATATTCATTTTGATAGTTTTTACTGTAAAAATAACGATTTCCCCAAAAACCCCTTTTTTACTTATTTAAAGAAAAATAATCAAAATTCCTGGGACACGTCATTCTTTAATTCTTTTCAAGAACCCAAATACCAATTTTCACTTTCATACAAACTTTCACCCCCTATTTGACCCCTTTAGGGTGTGATTTCCGTAAAATCCTTTCTTAGTGGCTGGTTACGTCATTCAATTAACCTACAGTCCAAATTTTATCTACTTAGCTTCAGCGGTTTAGGCTCGGCGATGATGAGTCAGTCAGTCAGGATAAGTCATTATATGTATGTAGATGACCAATTTTGTGAATGTTGAGGTACCTTTGAGAACCTAATAAGACCCTGATATGAGCAGATCAAACTACATTTATGATTTTAGAAATGCTACATAAAAATTAATACTAACTATTCCTTTTTCTTTTTGCGGATCGTGCTCAGTGGCGTGCACTTGGAGAGGCCTATGTCCAGCAGTGGACGTGTGTGGGTTGATGATGATGATGATGATTCTTTTTTGAAGCTACTTTTACGAGTCTACTGGAATATACTTACTCATGTGCCACTGGGATGTGACCACAGACCCTGTCAAAAGTTCGAAACGTCAAACAGGATAAAATGAAATAAAATCAAATGTGGAAAATTAACGACAGTGTATTTATAAGTTGTTAGGTCCATATTAATGTGTAGTGTTCGCGTAAACCTATTTTTTTGTTAAATCCATACGTTTCTTCTCAAGTAATCAATATTTTTTGCAAAGGTAAAGCAATGGTTTTTGAGCTTGTAAAACCATCACGCAATACAGGTGGTTCACGTCACGCGTTCACGGACGGACGGAAGTTCACGGACGAAGATGACGATAAAGAAGACGTCACAGAGATTAATTTGTTACAAATATTTATAATAACAATAATACAAAATACAGATAAAAAGGATACATAAAGAGACCTAAAGAGTAACCAGCAATTTTCAAATTCTTTCGAGTAACTCCGATTCGGATTTACTAAATTTTTTTAGCAACTAATTTTTATTTAAAAAAAAACTTTTTCAGTATGAATCTATCATTATTCAAACATATTGCTATGTGTGTACTTACATACAGTAATTATTCAAATAAAAGCTAATTATCAACTCATTAACATCTACAAAAAATTAACAGCTTTCGCTTCGCATTCGAAAAATTCCAACCCGATTATTATCGATTTGAGACATTTTACAACACAAACAAATCCATGTTTCGATGTTAATCGATGAATTTATGCCTAATATCGGTTCGTGCGATCGTATCGTATCGGTAATCGACCGGTCGCGTCTGCGTTATAGGCCGTGTGTAGACGCGTTCGTGTCTCTTCTAGCTGTTTGTATATTTTTAATTGGAATTTAATTGCCGTTACATTGTAGTAGCAACTGAATATTATTCTACCCTTCTACCTATGCCTTTTTAGAAGTGTGCTAAACTACCTAAGTAGTAGGTTTCATTCGCTATTCAATCGCGTTAATAAAAACGAGAATGTAATTTAATGTTTTTTTTAAAAGGTTTGCACCACAAAAAAAATGGAATTCTCTCACACCACACGTATTTCCTCCTTCCTACTTCATAGGGTCCTCCCTTAATAGGGCTCTGTCGATATATTGGGCACCATAATTTTATCTTTATTACCTTAACATAAGGTCAAAAACCAATGAAAAATTTCAACATGGTCTGCCCATTAATAACTTACGTCCCGATGACTCGATATCGAGTTCAGTACGCATTGTTTATCTATTGTGTCTAGATTTCCTGGGACGGCTGGTGTTAAAGGGTAGTGTGGAGAAGCAACTTGCGAGTCGGCAACGTGAGGACGGCTAGGGCTACTAGCTCTCCTAGCATCTGAACTCCGTTTCTTAACACCAGGTAAAGTGGAGTAATTTACCTACCTATTTGTGAAGTGATGCGCGTCAGGCGCTCATAAGCTAGCAGCAGGGGTCATAGATGTTAGCACATAGAGGTTACTAAACCACTAGGGCTGAGACTTGTTTATTTTGATGTGACGCACAATAGAAATATAATATTCAAAATTGCAATACCACTTTAAAGTTAATAATCATGACTTAGTAACTCTGCACACAAGATCTAGATCGGATACACTTTGGATCTTTTCATTTTGACCAAACCTTTGCTTATAAAAAAATATGAATAGTAAATTTTAATTCACCTCACTTGTGTCAGCTGCCTATTTCAATGTCATACCATAAAAGTAGTATTTATTGTGTGAAAGCGCCTAGTTATAGATAAGTATTCATGTATGATTAAATATTTTAGAGAAACTTTCTTTTTTTTGCGTATAATGATCTACTAGCGTTTGTTTTACATAATATTTTAAATATAAGGAATATATGTTAGTAACAACCCACCCAAACAGCCCATTCTAACAACCATACAACCACCCCACCAAAACCCCCCAAGTTTGGACTCATTCTTATTGGAGACAATACGAGCTATCCAAAGCCACTAACCTAATACCTCCCCATCTGTACCCAACAAACCCCCCTTTTTTTCTTTAAAACTCCACCTAGACTTCTAGAGTTTGGGCTTATTTTTACTGGGATAAAGTAACCTCTAATTTATCAAGTTTTTATAACTTAATTTTACGTGTTTACAACTTTAAGTAGAACGCAAAGATAGGTACTTACTTACATTGAAGTTTTGACATTCCTAAATTCTGCTGAACAAAAGTCTTTGTTTGATGCCAGAAACTCTACCAGCATCAACAAATCAACTCTGGGCAAATTAGAGCTATTTTTCTTGGTAAGTCCTTGTTCCATGACTAGATTTTTCTTCCGAAAACACTAAACTGGACAACTGATCGCTAGGAGCCACGAAATACGCTATAAATGCAGGTAAAAACAATATAACAGCGCGGGATAGTCGAAGTTCGTATGAAATAAAGTGACATTTCCATCGGCGTACTTACATAGAGATGACGTAATTCGATCTGATTGGTGTTCAACTTATCATGGCGGATTGCTGTATTTTGTAGTTTTATTTTTATAAAATAAATTAACAATCTCGCTATGAATATGAAGATAAATATTTATTTAATAATCTATTATTTCTGTTACATTAGAGAAACACATGATTTTAGTGACTTTTGGTTACTGTCATCATGCCTATTTTATGACACAATAAAAACAAGATGTGTCTACATTATATATAAATAATTATAGTTTTACAAGAAATACAAAATAAATAAATAAATAAATAAAAGTGTCACTATTTGAAATTAGCAGTAGTATTATTGTCTCTACAATAATTGCAGTCTGTCCCTTTTAAGGATAAAGTCGAAAGCGAAAAAAACTATTCCTATTTTTAACCGAAAGCCTAACTTGGCAAGCTCATTAGTATAAATGCAGCTAATCTAACTAAATCACTCGTACACCCAGCGCCAGGCAATTGATTTTAATTCGATCGTAAACACAATCAAGTTATCGATCGACGCGGACGATCGGACGGTGCGCTGCGCCTGCGCACGCTACTTTATTTGATGAATAATAATATTTGAGATGCATTCGCGAGTCTGCGGTTCGACGTTGACTGTTTTAGTGGCCGCTGTGCTGATTCTATTAGAATACGAGTCTCGATTCTGCTATAATTCGTAATTAAATAGTAGTTGTCGCCTAGTGGTCGAAATTCGACCGTTTAACAAAATATACACTTCATAAATAGTAAGATTGACATGGGGAAATGACAGAATATGGTTGACTTGTCCGTAAAGTATGAGAGTTTCGATCTCTCTCGGATGTTTTGAGTTCCGCCATACTTCAGGAGGCTCTTTAACTTAATGTCCAACGATGCTGTAAAGGCCACCAGCGGCCAATAGCTCTCTCCTCCTCCTCCAATAACCTCTCTCTGTCTGCAATTTTTTTATTTATTTATAACTGTTTTTAAATATTGGTATTGACTAGCATTTATTTGCTTTTATCTTTCTTGACAAATAAAACTACCTGTTGCACATTGATATCCGTTCATCAAATATCATAATTAGTATTCGTTTTTGTAAAAATACTATACGTAACATCACTAATGTCAATCATCATTATTATACAATATCAACGTTTCCCGCGACACAAGCTCAGCTCGCTAATAACTAACAAAATAAGTGTCAATACAAAACAAATATTAAATAATTTATAAACTACGTTGGACAAAATCTTTCGTCACGTTTGTGTATAGAAATAGCAATCTTAGATTGTATGATTTACGATATAAAATCGATGAGCTGATTTGAGAAATGCAAAATAATGTTTGCCCCAACGACCGATAGTACGAGTGTGGTTTGCCCCCCGCGGTGAAGGTAGACCTTGGAGTGAGGTACGCCAACTGGGTATTAGAATTTGGGACAAATTACTAGATAATTATTAGAATTTGATACAAAACACTAGATAATTGTTAGAATTTGATACAAAACACTAGATAATTGTTAGAATTTAGGGGAACAAAACAAAATCTCATTAAAAGCTTTTGTGGCAAAGCACAAGACAATAAATAGATTTTGGGACAAAACACAATGTAATTATTAGAATTTGGAACAAAACACGAGACAGATATAGAAATTTGGGTAAAACATTAGAAAATTATTAAGTAGAATTTGGGACAAAACTAGATAATTATTACTTTTATACATTTTTAAATATAACGCTATCAAACGAAGACTGAAGTTAGTATGGCATTGAAGCAGCGTCTACCTATTGAAACTAAGAGAGTTAGACTTCGCGACACACATTCTCGTTTTCGTTAACATGCTCGAATGCCATATGAAGGTCGCACTAGGCCCCCAGGTAGGGCTCGCGTGGACACCCTACCGCCAGTACCACGCAGCGCCGCCGACGCTACTGTGCAGCCCCCCACCAGCTCAAAAACAAACACCCACTCGGCTTAATAAACCATATTTTATTTTAATGCCGTCCACAATTTAATGTGGTAGCGTGGAATGGAACGTAAACTTTGAATATTTTTTACTTGACTTTTTTTTTCTTAATCGTGCAGCCGTTTAATTGAAGTGGACAATCTGGCTCCTTACATACAAAAAAGGTTTTAAACGGAAGCGTCGCTTTGCCTTTTTAATTATACACGGTCAAGGTACCTTCGTACTTGAGTTACATTCAAATAAAATAATTGTAGGCATTCATTAGGAAGGCTTTAGGGCTTCTTGGTGGGCAAGTGAAGAGTAATGTCTGCGGTTTTGTTATAATTTCTTAAATGTCGATGTCGAATATTAATGTGAAATAATGGTGTGTTCGTGAGCGTGCACGAGTGTTGGAATATGAAACAAAACAGTGCAACGTCACTGTTCAAATTCTCTTACGAAGTCCGCGTGAGGTCTATTTTTACTGAGATACTCAAGGGGTATATATAATTTCTTACTTTTCATTTCTAATATATATATTCATCATCATACAGGAAAGAAATATTGTTTATTTATATGTATAACTTAGAAAAACAATTACTTTGACACTGGCTATAAATGTGCTAATCGCACGAAGCCATCAACTGAAGGAAAAAAAGGAAGGCAGACGCATGTGCATTCGGGTTACGATTTCGCATAAGTGACTTACGCGATCCAAGGTTCATCGGATGGGTAATGAAAACCACCCCCACGACCCGGTCAACCTTAGTCGAGGTCCTAGCCTTTAGAGCGCCCCCGGGTTGTTCCGATCCCAATCTGATCCGAACCCCGAGAGACACGCTTACGGCTGGAGGAACCCTTTAAGTTTTTCGCCGTCCCCAAAAAAGTTCGGTAACGCTGTAAAAGTCGTTTGAGGCCAACCAATTCTCTCCAAAAAAGGGTGGTGTTAACAAAAAATGGTGAGATGGATTTGCTTCTAAATGCACGTAAGCTGTTGGTCCACGAATAGTTTGTGATAGTTATATTTGTTTAAAGAAAACTGTTTATACAATCTTTATGGATATTGTCTATGTTAAGACCACAGAAAGGTTTTAAGGAAAGCATAAGTTTTTTTTTATTTAATAAAATTACTAAACGAAATAGGATTTTAGCAACTTAGCAACAGAAGCGGCGTGGAAGCCGTGAAATACAAAAAAGGCCGTTCTCAATTACGTCAAACCCAATTTGACAAGTTGATGAACACGTTCCTGGTTTGACGGAGCCGCGCGGGTGGTCCGCGGCAAGGCGGTTTTTCTTTTTTATTATTTAACTTTTTTTGTCATAAGTAATTCTTTTTTTTAATTTTGACCACTAGGGCGATGACGAACCGCGTCTCGATAACTAGCCGCCATCGCCAGTGTACCGTGATAATTACCGTAGACATGTTTTTAGTAGACAAATGATCTGCGCCCCATTATTTTTATAAGTCGAAATTCGAAATTCAAAATATTTTAGTCTACAAATTAACGAGCTCGAACGATGTTCAGATATTGAAAACAAATTATCTGCGTTCCTTTATTTTTATAATTTACGTAGTTGCACAGTTGGAATTATTCCTTGTACTGTGGTAGTAGTGGGACGCCAAAATTCGAAACTCAAAATTTAGTTTAGTTAAGCTATAATTTTATTTTCTTGTAGGTACTAAGAACAACTGGTAAGAACACAAAAAGAGCGTTTCTTTTCTCCATTTCTTTCACGGCGTGTAAAGTAATAGAAAAGGCCCTACAGCACAAGTAAACAAATAAACTAATCTAAGTAGTAAATAGTCAACAAAGTTCTCAAATATAAACGTTTGCATTATAGATTCCGCAACGCTATGGATTGTGTAAAACCAAAAGGCAAGAAAACACAAATCTACCAAACCACTGCGTGCTCAAAAACTGTTTCCCGCTCAAAAGACTGTCGTCAGTGTGACATTAGAACTGACAGTGTGTTGTGTGTGACTGTCGGCATGTACGGCTAGCACCATGGTGACGCTGATGCCGTGTTCCTACCTCGGCGGAGGAACCTCCTCGCGATGCAGCTTGGACCCTGAGCCGAAGGTCAGAGTTATTCTTCAACCTCAATCATACCATAGACGCCTGCTAACGTCCCGTAATTATTATAAAGAAAATTACAATCGTGATTCCAAATTCAAATTTGTATTTTTGACACCGCTTCTAAATTTAAAACAAAACACAGACAGGTTTTCGTAAAACGAAACTGTTACCGACTATGTTTATGTATGATTGAGGTGTTTATGTAGAAAAAGTACCTATTTATTTAAACACAGCACAACACCTTAGTCAATTACTATGCACCTTGTTAGCATGTAGTTTGCACGCAACGCTTCGGAATGTACATTTCGGCCACACAAGCGCAGTTATTAATTAAGCTTTATCTCGGTTTAGGTGTCCATCGTAACTAACACCAAATTTTATTGTTCCGAGCATAAGGACGGACAAACAGTTTATGTTTGTTCTGTTGAACGGCGTCAGATCTCATGTTACCCATTCATGCGTTAATCTTTAGTGGCCATTAAAAAGTCGTAATGCGCGAGCGTGGTGTCGTACCTACGGGACAGTGTGTCGTTAGCCACCTGATACCAGGCTATCATAATTGTCGAGGAGTTCGTTTTCAGAGCGTGGAACGTCGCGGACTGGACGTTAGGCAACCAGCGACAGTTGGATTTAATACGACTTTTTTAAATACCGAACTTGAAAATTATATATGAAAGCTGAATGTACGGTACAGTGTGTCGTTTGTATTGTCCCCTGAAACAAGGCTATCATAAATTGTCAAAGAGTTTATTTTCAGAGCATGCATCAGCAGGGTTTTAAAATATCAACCGTGGTTGTTATTCACAATAAGGTGGTCTCTACCTACGGGACAACGTATCCTGATACTACCAGGTTATCATAATAGTTGAGGAGTTTGCTTTCAGCGTGTGGAAAGTCGCGGACTGAAAAGTCAGAGTGAACGCTGGAAAGTCGACGGTCGGTGTAGACAATCGTTTGTTATATTGTAGACTAGCTGACCCGACAGACGTTGTCCTGTCTAAATTTTAATAAATATACGCCACGAACGCCATCTATTAAGGGTAATCCAAAGTGGCGATTCCCATACAAAATTAGCAATTTTTAGTTTTTCGATTTCTCAGCTGTTTTTTAAGTTTTTTCATTTTTTTTTCTTTTAGAAGGAACAAAACAAATATAATTTTTTTCAAATGCCGTTTTTGAGTTTTAGCGAGAAGCAGTTGCCCTTTATTTATATATGATTTATAAAAATATCGAACCTGGATTGTATTAGAAAAAAAAATACTCAATCTAGTGTGTCGTAGTCACCTGATACCAGGCTGTCCTTTTAGCGGTCATCCGTTTAATGTTACTAGTGGTCGCCCAGTGGTCGAAATTCGACCGTAATTTTATTAAGGCTGCACGGATTGTATCCTAAGCAATGAAAATTTAAAAAAGATAGAATGTGAGTTTGGATTGGCATTGACAGATTTCGGACGCTCCTCTTCAATTTTTGAAATTTTTGATATATGTATGAAACAATGTTTATTTATTTTAATGTATTTTTTATGCATAATTTATAAAAATATATTAGACTTCTGCACTCCTTCTCTATATAAACTATAAGTGTGTGAGCCAAATTTCATACTCCTCCATCCGCGCATTTTTTTTTAAAAGGGGTACAAAGTTTTTGCTTCACGTATTAATATATAGATTTGTTGACAACTAAAACAGGTGTCGATCACTGGGTTTCCATGTTGAAGAGTGGTGCCACTACGATACCTACGATTGTATATTAAACAAATACAAGTTGGACTCTTTTTGATGTCTCTGTAGTTGAGGATTCCGAGTGAAGTGCGCTTCCACGTTATCATCGTTAACCTTCGTAACCTTCGATCAATAATGTACTAGATAAAGGATCCGGAACAAAAATGCATCTTCTGCAATGCAATCTGCATTCAGCTTACTATGAACCTTAAGTCTTAAAAATAAAGATTAAATTAAGGTTGCCAAATATTTGTACTTTTAATATTTACTGTCATCGCCACAAACGCCATTGTGGCTCCGTAGCACCAAAGTCGCGTACCGTTTTTCAAGCGCTCATCGGGAATCTGGTACATTATTGATCGAAGCTCGTAACGAAATAAAAACATATTTCATAGAGTATCTTTCTACCATAGAGTATCTATCTACTACCTATCTATCTATGTCATTTTAAATTTAAACCTCACCTGCTAAGATTCAAAATTTACATAACCCAGATTTAACATTATTAGTTCACGTTTTAGAAATAAGAGGGTAAAGGTTTTCGGACATCGAAAGAAAACAAAAACGCATCGCTCGTGGCCAGCAAAAGAGAAAAACAAAAACAAAAAGTTCTAGTTTTAAAACAAACGATGTCGTGTAAACAAAGTGCTTTTGTCGCGCGGAACGATCGGTACAAAGTAATGCGACGGCGCACCACCCAGTCGAGGTGCCGATAAAACGAATTTGTCAGCTGCGACAAACGATTTATCGATAAAGATTCATCTCGATACCTCTTAAATCGGACGACCGAGCGCGATCACTATTAAATTCGCCCAACGAACACTGAGGACAATTGAAAATAGAAATGCAATAAAAGTTTTAAATTTCAAATTGGGGTTATCGGTTTTACTGAACGTTCTCTATTGAGACTCTGAAACAATCGAAGACCTTATCAGGTTTGATCTCCTGGTAGATTTTTAAAATAGTTTTTAATTAAAAAAAACAAGATTTGCTTACGTTCCCAAAGTAATTGGTTTTATTTAGAATAGCTTTTTTAAAATTATAGCTGGACTCATTTTTTTTCTTTTATGAACATAATGAATATTAGGTATGTAGTCACTAACTACTATAATTTTCCACGTGATGTGTTGTATAAAATATTTGCACAATACAATACAATAACTTGATTATAAAAATACATTTTATTAATTTAATATCAACAGTCGGATCCACTTAAAGCAGCAGTCTTCGAATACCTTATGTATGAACCTATCAAAAATATCAAAACAAAACAAAGTCCCAAACAAATGACGGGCGGTTAAACAATAAAAAGTGTCGTCATTAAAATAAATAACAATTCAAAATTGACACTTCACACGGTACGGGAGAGTCCGAATTAATCTTCACGAATCTCTTGTATTATCGAGCATAACGCATAAATATGTGGGCAGATAAATTTGAAAATTTATTTGTCGAGCCAGATGGGACGGGGCAGCAGTCCCCGATCGTAAATTTACAGTGAGATAAAACAATAAACGAATTACATATAAATAAAGGAGCGTTTTGTCCCGATGCTTGTTTAGAACACAGGGTGTTTTATTGTGTTCAGTTGTTTTTTTTTAATTAAAACTTACATTTAAAGTATGACTTGGTGTTACGAACTCTTTTAACCACTTTTAACAACTAATAGTGTTTATACCGTATTGCTACTTTTTCGATAATTTTCCAGGACAAGATGAAAAGTCCTATCTTACCTTATCAAATAATACGGCAATTATTTGGTACATTGTCTTACTAATAATATAAAAAACCAATTCAAAACCTTAGCTAGAATATTCGTGTCTCACTTTTATTGTTTAAAGTTTTATTTAAAACTTACAATGACACATTTTATTTCGCATAAATTTTGTTGTATAGCTGCTTTTTAAAAACATTGTCAGTTATGTAACTAGATTAAGTACATTAAATTTAGAAACCTATTTACACAGTTCAAGTTACTATAAGGAGAGAATTTATGACGAGGTAGAAAAGTAAAGGATAAGCTATCCGCATTACAAAAGTCAGGTGATACTATTTAAAAAGAATAGAATTTCCTTATTATTATTATGTAATACTTACTTTCCTTATTATTACGTCAACTTTGAAGTTTGTATTTAATCAAAGACTAACAAGAGCAAACTCTAAAACATTTAATAAAAAATCAAACATCGTCGAGTAACAGTCGAGTGTCGACTAAGCAACACCCCGTAGCGGGCCGCGCTACGAAAGCGCACAGGCGCGTTGTCGCCGCGTAAAACGTATAAATTAGCCAGCGCTATCGCGATCGGCCGGCCTCACACCTCGCCTGGAATGCTGTGATTTACGCCCTTTCTCACATGCGTCTTCTTTGACACATACTGCCCTGGTATTTTGGATGGAGAATTTTGAACTTTGACCTGAGCATTCCTATAAAATTTAAGAAGAGATAATTTAGTTTTCTAGACTTTAGCGATAGAGCCGGCCTCGTACATCGCCTGGATGGAATGCTGCGATTTACGCTCTTTCTCACATGCATCTTCTTTGACACATGCTACCCTGGTATCTGGGATGGAGAGTTTTAAACTTCGACCTGAGCATAACCTACCTTTAAAATTTATGAAGACTTATTATGAATTTTCTAGACTTTAGCGATGGCCGATCGCTCACATCTCGCCTGTAATGCTGTAATTTACGCCTTTTCTCATGTGTATCTCCTTTGAAACCTGCTGCCCTGGTATTTGTGTAGGAGAATCTTGAAATTTCACCTGATTTATTTTAAAAGAAGCCGGGTATATTTTCTAAACATTACGTGAAATAATAATAAAACATCTAGGTATACAGATCTACACATCTCACAACATATTGTTTTTATCCTGATGTTTCGAACCATTTGCATGGTCAGTGGTCTTTGTTAACCTAAAAGTATTTTATTAAAAAGCCCGTATCACTCTTGTAACAGTTTATTGGTAACAGTTAATCTAAACCCAAAAGAAATATCTCTTAATACGATCTAAATTTAAGTATAAATGGATAAACAAATGTCTACTTAAATTTTGTAGAAAATAAGTTGTAATCATTATATTCATGAAAAAATATTAAAATCAATTTTCAGACAAAGTACCTATACGAATTTCAATTATATTGAAACAGTTAGTATTCACATCGAAATAGCAAAATAATTCCTAATCATTGATTACTATCTCCTCTGATTTATGATTTCCTAGCACATTAGGTAGGTATTCTTAAGTGAATAGATATTCATAAAAAAAATGTATTTAAATAGATAGATAGATAACACTTTTAAATGCAACTCTTTGGACATAAAATTATTAAAAAAAAGTTACAATTTGGCGGTATTATCACTTCAAACCTTTTTAACATTTCTTAGTAGTACGATATATATACTGTGGAAGATTTACACGAAAATAATATCGCATTATAGTGAACATAAGAATTAAAGACAGTGGCGCCCCAAACTAAACAAATCCGGACCAATTTTATTAATGTCGTTACAGTATCTTGATCGGGCAGACGTTTAGGGCCTTTATTATTTATACTGTGCGTCTTATCAGCCATCTTGTCGAGGTTATGTCAACCGTTACCTACTCGTACGTTTTGGATGGAATTTAAATTGGTCAGGATTCGGTTGGTTTTTAGGTATGGAGGTTTTAGTTGTCCGTTTAGTAAACGTTTGTGATGGCTAGGTTGTATTTTTAGATAGGAGTATAATTAAGCGTGTTAATAAGAAAATGTATAGGTATGTAAGAACTTGGTTTCGAAGTTTTTATTAAAGGGAAGGGTAAGCTATAAATACTTAAATTTTATTTACTTAGCGAATTTACCTACCTCAACCACTGAGGTTCTGGCTGGAACATAGCAATGCTACTATCATTATAACATTATTTTATTAGCTCTACGCTTAATAAAATGATGGTAGCGAGACTAACGAGCTAGGCTTAAACGTAAGACTTAAAAAAGGCCTTCCAATAACCAAACCGAGTAAAGTAACAGCTGTAAATCGAACCCGGGAACTCTGGGTTTGATACCGCTCGCTGGTCTAACCACTAGATCACGTAGGCGGTAAGATATTGTTACGTCTATAAACAAAATTAAATAATTTTGTGTTCCTAGTTAGGTTCTTTTTTTTTTCTTTTAGTTGATGGCTTCGTGCGATTAGCACATTTAGCCAGTGTCAAAGTAATTTTTCTTACAAGTAATACATAAATATACAATATGATGATGTTGAATGAAATGAAGTGAGAAATGATATACCCCCAACCCCTCGAGTATCTCAGTAAAGATGTGGGGCTTTACTAAGTCCTCACGCAGACTTCTTGAGAGAATTTGAAAAGTGACGTTGCACTGTTTTGTTTCATTTGCCAACACTCATGCACACTCACGAACAATTAACGGTTAATAATCCACCATTATTTCACATTAACATTCGACATAACACAAATTTTAGAAAATAAAACAAAACCGCAGACATGACTCTTCACTTTCCCGCCAAGAAGTCCCTAGTTAGGTTTCTACGTTTGGTGTATAGGTTTATGCATAAAAAATCAAATTCAAAATCAGAACCAAGACAAGATAATTTATAAATTATGTTAACAACTAATTAACGACAAATAAAGGTGTAAATAAAATTATAAATTAGATACATACATTTAGACACGCACCCTTAAATCACCTGTGTCATTTATGGTACAATATAATTTATGTTACTATTCCGGTGTACGTACATTTTATGTGGTTTTTATGGTAACACCTAATTAGTTGACAGGTGAAGAGGTTCGTAAATCGCATTTTGATCAATGGTCTCAGGGAGCGGATCAATTGTAATTAAGTTTTTTATGACTCAGTAGCTGCAGTTCGAATTTACAACGTGTTTTTTAATCTATTTCTTTACTCATCATCATCGTCATCATCATCTTTTTCATCATCAGCCTAGGTATATTAGTTCATTGCTGGACTTCACCGCGTGCGCGCCACTGAGCACGATTCGCGGTTAATCACATCCAGCTATTGAAAGTCAAAGTCAAATCATTTATTCAACATAAGCCTTAATAGGCACTTTAACTTACTACTGAATCTACCACCAGCTTGGATTTTGGGAGAGCCTTCGGCCAAGAAGAGCTGGTGAGAAACTCAGGAGGCTTATTGCCAGCCAAATTGCGCAAAATCTCTCTGTAACTAGTCTGTAAAATATAAAGAGAGTTCTTGACTGTTTGAAGAACGATCCACATCGCATAGCCTATTGGTACCGTTGGATCTAACGCTTAATATTTGCAAGCGAGTCCCTTTTATGACGTTAGGCACAATATAATACAGGATTTTCCGAAATTTAACCTAAATGAAATATAATAAAATTTTACAAGATATTATTTTAGTAGAAAAATTCAACTAGTCTCAGGAAGCTCGAGTGGGAATCAAACCCACAACTTTTGGAGAACCGATACTACCAAGACTTGAGACCGAGAGACCAAATCGAAATTTCATACACGAGAACTTGTATCAAGAGACTGATACACATTTTTTTTGCCGATAGTATTTTACATACACGTAAGATGTATACCACTGTTGAGTTGTTTCACCGCTCTAATAAGAAAAATATTCAACTAAATAGTTAAAAACTTCGTCGAAAATTTTGGAACACTAGCACCAAATCACCTAAACCTTTACCCCTAGCGGCAACGTTAGGAACTAAGTTGACAAACAATCACCCCCATTGACAGATGGACATCGCGGTTCATTCTTCGCGTACACAATAATGGTTCCTAGAAGGCTGGGTGGTGTTTGGAAAGATGTCGTAAATACTAGCATTGTCATGTTACAGGCTATATAAGTACGTATTTTTGCACCTCCGTTTCTACGGTCAACAACGAAAGACGAACACGTCACTATGATTAAAATGAAACAACTTTTACGGATCTACTCGCGTTTAACCCTTAAAATATTCTTAAAAGCAATAATTGCTAAATTAAACGAACTTACCTGATGTGAAGTTCTGTTGTAATTATACGAGATGCCTAGTCTGAGATATAATATGGATACACATAAAAAAATAGATTTTATCTTTATTTTATTTTTGTTATGTGTAAAGGTCGGAATCTGCCGGTCATTCCAGGTCCACATTCAAGTGTTGATTGGGGGAACCCTTTTTATATTTTTTTAAAACTATGAAGAAAATTGACTGACTTTGCTTACACTCTCAAAATAAAAAGTGGGTATTAGTGTACCAAAACTCAAATGGAGCACTGAAATCGGAAACAACATTTTAATGAAATGCTCTTGAACTTTTTTAAGCAAAAAATTTGCTTTGTGAAAAAAGGTTTATAATTAGAACCATGTATGACATGCACGATTTGATGTACAACTTTGAGTTGCATGTCGGCTGAACTATACCATTTGAAAAATAAAAATATCTATATTTTGCAAGGAGTTAATTAGTTTCACTATAATATTTATAATATTTTGAGACACTAAGGGCCTGTTTCACAATGTCTGATTAGGAGATATGTGGCAGATAAAGTGACAGTTTTGTATGGAATATCTGTCAAGTAAACGCTAACTGGAACTTACTTGTAGATCGTGAAACAGGCCCTAAGTAAAGACTATCTACAGTAGTTTTTTTTTTCATTATAACATCTAAATTTAAAAAGAGGGTCCCCCAATCTACACTGGAATGCGGACCTGGAATGACCGGCAGATTCACTGATGTATTAGGGTACAAATAAAGTGATTCTCTTCTATTCTATTTATTCTATTTTATATTTATTGGCTGTCGGGATAGATCATTTATATAGCACTGCTTTTGACCGTTTTGCATGCATTTATTACTTTTAATTAAGCTTGCATTAAAAATAAGTATCCCGATTATAGGAGCTCGATAGCGACGCAGTTTGCTATCTTGTAATAACTATATATGTATTATAACTATATATTGTATTAACTTTCGCAACGGCAGGTCATTAAATGGGTGACCAAATAAAAATATATCTCGATTCTCGAGCTCTTCAGTTTAAACCGTTGGTCCTAAGGTGGCAGCCGCTAAAACACGCCGCAACCAACCGCATTGGATTCGTTGTGAGTTGTGGCCTAATGCTGGCATATTAAAGCAAAAAAAAAAAACAACAAATACTACGTAGTCGATTAGATGGATACGAGTATTTGTTTCATTACACTATTCTAATAAATAATAAGCAGTTAAAATGTTATGTAGAGTTAGTTCTGATTTAAGTTTAAGTTTAACTTTAAGTTTATCAAGAATGCAAGCACTGCTCTTCCGCCCGTCCCCCATAAGTATCATCATCATCAGTTCATTTTATGTCCCCACTGCTGGGGCACGAGCCTTCCCTATGGATGGATAGGGAGAACGGGCCATAAACCACCACGCGGGCCCAGTGCGGTGCAGTGGTTGTTAACGACTGCTAATGCAGCCGGGACTAACGGCTTTACGTGCCTTCCGAAGCACGGAGGAACTCGAGATGATACATTTTTGGTCACCAATCCGATGACCGGCCTTTGCGAAAGTTGCTTAAGCCAGGTCTGCAAGTGCTGAGACTTGCAGACCTGGCGCGTTAACTGCGCCATCGAGCTTCTCGAGTCTAGTATATGCACATGCAATGGATAACCAATTAGTAATAGTGTTAATGAAATTAACACTCATCACCACCTCATTTTGTATGTCCGTAACTGCAGGGACAAGAGCTTTACCTATGACATGGAAACATCACAAGGAAAACGGGCCATAAACCACCACGCAGGCCCGGTGTCAATTGGTGCTATGAATACTACATAATTTGATTGCTTTTCTGTATGCCATAGATTACGTAAAGTACTGCCTGATTTCATTAACTGCACTTTCCTTTTTAATCATAATGTTCACTTAGTTTTAATGTAAGTTCATAGTTTTTCTTTCTTAACTTCCTAACATGACGAAACATTAAAATAACTTGTCTTAATTTTATTTTATTTTTTTTATACTTAGCACGGCAAATGACTCCACACCACCTGATGTTAAGTGGAAATGGAGTCCAGACGCGAAGACAACTGGTGCAGCGTGAAAACAACGCACCATCAGTCAACTTCACTCTGTCGGTCCACAAGGTTTAATTGAATTGAATTGAATTTAATTTAATTGCTTTGTTTCAGGCGAAAAGGCCGCGAACAGACACTGACACAGATGTTCCTGATAGGTAAGCCATTTCATTCATTTTTATTTATACTTACTTCTACTTTTCTCTGTGGTTAGAAATTCTTCTTTTTATTTTTTATTGGTTAAACAAAGTGGACTGATTATTGGACAATTATAATTATTGTCCAATTTGTTTTTGTCTTTGGGCATCCAATATTTTGGCACTTAGCTCTATTTTCACGAAATGTACGTCTATCAATTTTTGTATGGATTATGAGGCGTCAAAATTGTGTGTTGTGCTTTAAGAATTTCCATCGCTGTTTTGTTGTTAAAGGCGGGTCACCTGTTAAGGTGACCCGCCTGCCCGTTTACCTCCTTTTTACATAAAAAAAAACTACTGAAATGATTTGAAATTAATACTTTTGAATCGTTTAATAATGTTAAATGTCTGAATAACAAGGTGTCAATAAATATTACAACTATCAACACTCTTCCAAAAATAAATAGTTATTTCGTCTATAATTTACTCTCAAGCATGCGTTGATCAAACAAACATTTCGATGCCAAACACTCAACCTCTCCGCCTCCTGCGCCCAAATTAAAGTTTACGCTGACAGTGCGCAATAACAAGGGTTCCTAATCCCGTGTAATCCCCATATTGTCGGCACACAATTGCCGTGAAAAGAGCTACTTAATACAACTCCCGAATGGAACACGCCCTTGATCTGCAGCCTCACGAATTATCACGCCCCGATCAAAGGAAGTGAGATATTTGGGGTACAATGGGTTTTATGTTACAACCGCTCGGATTTGATAATACAGTTTTTTTTTTTTTGAGATGTGCAGTTTTTTTTTTTTTGCTTTTTTTTTTGGTTTAAGGTTTTGTATGTAAGCGCCTGTGTGTCAAATGGTTTTGTAATGGAGCAAATATGTTACGATTTGTGTCACATTCAAGTTCTTAATTAAAATATCAAACACTAGAAATTTATATACAGCCTCTTTTTGTGTCTTTGTGTTTATAATTATATGTAGTTTTATTAATGTATTGTCAAACTACCTACAAAATTACCTAATAAAAAAACTTCTTAGAATCAGTTTCTAACTAAACATCTATTATAATATTAATAAACAAATACTCATTGGTAAAACAAAATGCAAATAAGTTAATGTTACTGTAGCTTACAAATAACATAAAAAGAATAACTTATGAATAACGAAAAAAATCCATTGTGGCCGAGTATAAGTATGTCTTATAAGTTGTCAATAAACTATTAACAAATTGAAACAGCTATAAAATATGTGAAACCGTCAAATTAATGGCACACACTACACGAAAAGAACATTCACCGAATTCTTCACCAAAAAAGGTCGAAAACAAATGTTGTTTGGTATGCAGCAACACATTCCGCACCGGGCCGTATTAGTTAGGTTAATTAGTGGTTTAACACGACATTTTTATATTTATATAACGTTACAGGGTGTTCGGAAAAGTGGTTGGGGAGAGCCTTAAATCACTTTTAGTGTAAGTGACATAGGTACAGACGTCCGCACATCAACCTAGCTAAAACTGTCAAATTTCTTCAATACATTTTCAACCATATACCTGAGTAATAAAGTTCAAAGTCTATTGAGGAAATTTGACAGTTTGTGGTAGGTTGATGTGCCGTGTGTACTTCAGATTAAACCTACTAAATAAAAAAAACAATCATATAATCATCATAACATCATCATCATCATCTCACTGAAAAAAAATAACTAAAAAAACAATATTCAAATTCATTTATTAAGTTTAGGCCACAAAAGTTAGCTCTTATGAATGGCATTATGATATCGGTTCGTGAATCTATTTGCATAGGGCGGGTGACATAAATTGTATATTTAGAAAAAGATCCTCTTTTTAAAATATTAGTTTATGAGTTCTTCACACTAGCACAAATTAAGTAATAATACTCCACTAAGCGCATCTTTGTCATGCGCCTGCACACAGGCAGAGCGGACAAAGGGAGGTTTATACAAAAAAATATCGTAGGTATCTATAAATACAATTAACAGGTTCTATGAACTGTACGTAACTTACTCAATTTTCTGGTATAAGGATCTAAAGTGCTTTTTTTAACACTTAGTACACAAGTACCTGTACAATCCCGTTAAGTTAGGACATGTCAGTGTTGAATACAAATAATGCAAAAAAAAAAAAAAATTTGAGTTATTGTATGTGTCGGCGGCGAGGTTGTTTGTAGGTAGGACGGTCGAGCAAACTCGGATTCGTCGATAACACTGTTCATTTTGGATCTTCAAAATAAAGACGCAGTCGTATTCTGTACAGTCACTTTAATGTTATTTTAACATCACAATTAAGTTATTTAGAAACAGTTGCCCGATGCAAATGGATTTTAGCAACGAAGTGAGTTCTGCGGGTGTGTGATCTCCGACCGCTCCCGTTCAAAATGTCCTCAGTCCGTTGGAGTTGACGTTTCGCGTACCATAGAGCATAGGCTGCACAGACCACACTCAAGTATAGACTATACATGCGATGACGTAAATATGGTTTTGCATATTATCACAGTACCCGTACTTAAACTGCATACCTAGCTACGTTTCGGAATTATACACCTATTACCAAACATCCTGTAAGTATAGTTATTTTTTTACTTTTCAAAATAGCTCCTTTTAACTGATATAAATCATTTTTGGGCGCAATTCCGTTTCGTTGTAAAGCATTTTTTAAAGTTTGACAGCACAGGATCTGTAGTATCGCGTTGCGTTCGCGTTCAATAGTTTTTTCTTCAAAGTTTTATTTTTATCCTGTTCGCTATGTCTTTCTTGTCTATAATTAAGACCTTTTTGAGATATGTGCAATGTGAAACTTGGTAATTAGGTAGATACTATTAAACGGTCGATAATAAATAACAAGTGTTTTAACTGGGTTTTCAAGTTTTTATTCGAGTGCGAAAATATTGAGCACAAAATAATCATAAATCAAAGAATGAAATGTATAATACTGTGAACAATTGATCGACTTGACTGAGGTTATTTCATAAAATAAAGCAATAACATGTATTTTAAAAACTAACGGTCACAATATGTATTTCCATATATTTTAACCGCCTCTGTGGTCTAGTGGCTAAGACCACCGGTTTAGACCCAGAGGTCCCGGGTTCGATTCCCAGCGGGGGTACATGTTTGTGTACTCGGTTTGGTTGGTGGTAGGGCTTGTTTGTCTGCCTGGCTAGCTACCACCGTCTTATCTAAATATGTCGCCATAACATCAATGTTTGTAGCATTGTTGTGTTCCGGCAGCTAGAGATAAGATAGCCAGTACCTCACTAGTTGAGGATCCTGGGTGAAGTGCGCTTCCATCATTGGCCTTATCATCACTTAACATCAGGTCAGATCAAGGCACTGTGCTTACCCGTAAATATAACAAAAAAATATTATTAGTATTTTTTTTTACCCCACAATACTTGTCATTTAATTGCGGGAAAGTGAAATCTGATCAAATATGTACTACAGATATATAATACAGTGAAAAAATTAAACGCCCACCCGACCCAGCCAGGAATCGAACCTGGGTCTTCCGCAATCCGGGCGGCTGCACTGACCGCTATGCCACCGGAAAGGCGTTAACGTTGCTTTTTAATTTCTTGAGTGCTAATAGCGGCACACTGCGCCAACTATCCAACGGTCGTTGCAACCGATGGCCATGCAGATTGATCTTTGCAGATAAAATACCACAAATTTGATAACACAAAAACGCTATAGTAAATTTTTACTTTTTTTTAAAAGTTTTTAACTTAAACTAAAAAAATAAAAAGTAAAAATCAGCTTTATTTGATAAAGTACCGTTCCATTACTAAGAAAATAATAAATAAAAACAAACCTTACTAAAAAGTGAACTAACTTTTAAAAAAATGTAAACACTTACAAAGTCCACCAAATAAATTAGTAAATTTAAAAAAAAACATTTATTTGCGCTAAATTCAGCTGTTATTCAAAGTTCAAAGCCATCTGTAAATTCTAACACAGTTTTTAGCACTCATAAAAACACACTCAAATAAAATAGATTGTTTGACGGCGAGGACTTGCCACGTGGAGACCAAATGGCGGCCAAATATTGGACTACTGGGTTTTAGGAGCCCCTAATTAATTCGTGAACGTTTTAACATTATATTTGGTAACATCTTAATATTTCTATTTAAACTATCATGGTCACTTACAGTAGAATAATAATTATCAACGGTATTATTGTCATGTTTTTTGTTGTGTTTTTGGATAGATCGTTTTGTCTGCTCATAATCACCCACCCGCAATAACTTCAGAACATCCGCGATCATTGTGAATGCTCACACACAACAAAAAACATCTTAATTTGCATAAAATCGAATTGAATTGTTGTTTTGTAAGTTTGTTAAGGTCCAACTAAGAATAGGTCCAATAGCATCACTACAGTATAAAATGAGTATATGTCCCTATGTATTTATGTATGTATGCTTAGATCTTTAAAACTACGCAACGGATTTTGATGCGGTTTTTTTAATAGTGATCCAAGAGGAAGGTTTATATGTATAAATACATGCATAATACGGTAGAGAAACACTGATAATTTTAGAGGTTTCACATTTTTTTGCGCTTACATTGCAAACGCTGGCTGAAAACCCTACGAGATAGATCAAAATACTGTACTTACAGTATTGTATATTTACGAAACGATTTTAAGCAATACAGCATTAATTCTTATCCAATTAAGTACCTTAAATACATTGTGCATTTAATATTGATCAATATGGCCCTTTACTGCATGTAATTTTAATGAATATTTTCGAAGATATTACAGATTTAAAATGCAGGGGCATAGCGGTTGCGTGTCAGCATTGCACCCGTGCGAAGCCGGCGCGCGGCGGGCGGGTTGATAGTCGTGATTATACTAAAGTAACGACAGATTTTTTCATAGAAGAAATAAATTAGATATATTTTGCGCATAATAATATCATTATCATCATCTCAGCCAAAAGACGTACACTGCTGGACAAAGGCCTCCCCCAAGGATCACCACAACGACCGGTTTTGTGGTGCTAGCATCCAGCGGCTTCCCGCGACCTTCACCAGATCATCGGTCAACCTCGTTGGAGGCATGTCCATAATAATATGGGATGCGATAAAACCACGGAATAGGTAACTGTTCTGTGGATAAAACCATATTATTATGCGCAAAATTTATTTCCCATTCACACACCGATTGCGATTACTTTCTGTTTATATAATAATATACTGATTAAGAACAAAAACAATTATATAATTTTATCATTCAGATTTGCTTATCTGCTCTTTTTAGTTCAAATCTGGTTCGATGTTTAAGTATGGTAGTGGCACCAAGCTCGACACCATTTTCGTCGCCAAAAAATACAGACGCCTGCCTATCCAAAACTGTAAAATCTCTTCAATACATTTTCAACCATACAACTTAGTTATAAAGTTGAGAGTCTATTAAGGAAATTTCACAGTTTGACCTAATATAGAATTTCATAGACGTTTTACTGGATGACTGAACTTAAACTGAGATTAAAGGAAACACTGCTCAATCTAACGAAGTTAACGCCTCATGATTACCAGCGCTTACTCGAAAAGCACTTTCTAAGTGTTTAGGTCGATAAAGCACTTGTCACTTGAGTGCGGAACCCTTGTGTCTGTAAAGCTTTATGTTCCCGAGTGGAGTGTGCCGCCATTGTGAGGGCAGTGCGCATGCGCACATATTGTTTTGCTTTCGTTTATTGTTACGAGATTAGTAAAGGGCTTAGTTGTATAACACGGGATCGAATCAAATCAAATCGAAATGAAGACTTACATACACCGGGAAAATAGTTAGTTAAACATAAATAATTTGTTTTTGAATATATTTATCTACGTTTTTTTGCTAAACTATAAGTTTAAGCAACTATGATTTTCATTAATCTTTTTTGTAAGTTATTTGTTTATTTAACTAATAAATAAAAACGAACTCATCGCGCCACCACACAGAATGGCAAACAGTACACACTCCATCAGACAACCTATTAAAAACAAAAGAATCTTTTGATGTCATCCAACAATAGTTGGAACAAAGTTGACACCGCTTTACGATGGCCTACTGCAATTAAAAAGAAACTGTTTAAGAGAAAAACACATAAAGAAGAATTCAATTAAAAAGATAGTGACATTGCTAACGTTCCTGTGAGGGGATTCCTTTGCCCGTTCTTTTGATATACGATAGTGTTGTTTGACGGACTCTCGAAGTGGCGGCCGTGGCGGCGGGCGCCGGCGCGGCATGGCGGCATAGAGCAAAGTGACACTTGAAAATGGCGCGAACAAGTTTAGACAGGGTCTCTTTTTTACTCAGTGCGTAAACAAAGAATGTCGTGTTCCTACAATGATTAATTAAGAAATTAATTTATAGCGTAGGTAATATTTATAAGCACCAACAAATTGTTGGACGAATGTTTAGTTTATTTGGGTTACATAATTATAGTTAAGATAACATTTTCGGTGAACAACGCCATCTATTGTTATAGGACAAAACTAAACCTTTGTTATTTTTAATGAACCCGTTGTTGATTTGAGAATTGTTGTTTTAAGCCAGTTAATTATGTATTTGTGTTATATTAATCTATTTCTTAGTAACAATAACTAATCAAGGGTACGTGTTTTTACTACTTAGTTTTACAATGGTAAACACGTACTTCGTAGTTAGAATATTCCAGTTATTTGAGTAATGAGCATTTTAATTTACGTATAGTAATGTTTTCTTAAGTTTACGCGAACTCTACGCATTGAAATTAAACCACTTTTACAGACGACCAACACCTCAGTCTCCCTGAAACCACGGACCCTGCAAGAGTTTCGAAACGTTAGGATAAAACCAAAAGTCGTTAAATTTTAATTACTTACAGTTACATACGCAAACAATGGTTCAATAGTTTTAAATTAGGTAATTATTTGAAACTGTTCGACCATTTTGGTGCTTGATTTATCAAAATTCAATATTCAAAATCATTTATTCAGTTTAGGCTACAAATAGCTCTTACGAATGTCATTATGCCTTCGGTTCGTAAGTCTTCTCTGGGCGGGAGAGACCTTGTACTGAGAAGGACCGGCAACAAAGTCAGCAAGCTAGGGCATTTCTTTTCCCCCTTTACAGTGTTACAAATATTCGATTTAAATTTCGAACGGCTAAATTATAACATCATCTCAAAGGCACAAATAGTGTCAATCACCTAAATAGCTTCTAGCCCATATGTTTCGTCGCAAAAAAATATTATATTAGTCAGAAGCTTTAGAATCATTAATGCTATACAAATGTTGTCATCGTCATGTTTATAATGAGCCCATTACTATGCAAATATGACATATATAATATGAATTATCGATATAATCAATACATATTATACCCAAATATATAATACAAGATTTGGCAGGTGCTGCGTAAGATTGTCGTTTAGAAACTATATTTTTTGCATATATTTAGTTTAATTAACTGTTAAATTTAATTTTGTATGTAGTAGATGGTCGTTTCTTGTTGTCACACTAGATGATAACGTATATATTAAATGAAGAGTAGTTTTTATGATTTTATGAATGTATATATTAGATTTTTTGAATATGCATTACACAAATTATATTTTACAGTTATTAATAACGGGGTTATTAAACATGCTTTTAGGTGGCTTTGAATATCCTATATATTATTCGTTAATAAATTAATTTAACTATAAAGAAAAAGAAAAATACATGAAAAATAAATAAATGAACATTTTTTTTAAGTTTCTAAAAATATATAATACTAGCTGACTGGCGGACTTCGTACCGCTTTGACAGTTTCCATGACAAAAAAAAACAAACAAATCATTCCTCTTCACTTGAACACACACAAAAAAATCCTCCATATCGGTCCAGCCGTTTAGAAGGAGAAGTAACATACACACGCACAGAAGATTTATATATTTAAAGATGTCTAACTTTTAATAATAATATAGCATGATATTTTTGAAAAACCAAAACCAACTCCACCACCACCAATCACCAACCAATCGCGATGGTCAACGAGGGTAGGACGTTTTGGCCTCGACGATAGAGAACAGATAACGTCTTTAATCAACGCTGTGTACAATTTGTAATTGGGATATAGATTTATCAGACGAATCAGCACATGGTTAATCTAATAATGTATTGGTCTATATTCTGTATTTTGTACTTACAACATAAAATGAAATTAAATAAAAATAAAATAATTTGAAAGATAATTGTGTAGGTAAATAGTTAGCAAAATGTAGTACATTGTTTTAAAAGTGTTTCCGTTCAAAAATAGCTGTTATCGTCAGAGCGCGTTTTACAGAAAACAGCAAAATGTTATTATAACTCTTATGAGTCCAATATAAAAGTACACAGTTTTGGTCAAATTTAAAATGTTGTAGGTACTACGTTTTTATGTGTGGCCAAATATCTGCTTTTGACCAATTCCATTTTCGAATGGAGCTCTTTGGCGCGTTGGTTATAGCGCCCGGTCTGCGATTGCTGAGGTTAAGCAACTTTCGCAAAGGCCGGTCATCGGATGGGTGACCAAAAATTTATCATCTCGAGCTCCTCCGTGCTTCGGAAGGCACGTTAAGCCGTTGGTCCCGGCTGCTTTAGAAGTCGTTATATAGATAGTTTTGAACGTAACACTCTTGTTTGTTTTGTGTAGCGCCGTTTAGGCTCAAGACGCCGATGCTCCTAGAACAAGGGTACGACGAGCCGGTTCAAACGCGCTCTATACCAGGTACAAACAGTACCTTGGTCCGGTCAACCCGAGCCGAGGTCCGAGCCTTTAAAGGCGCCCGTGGGTTGTTCCGCTTCCCGCTCCGATTCGAACCCCTCGGAAAATCTAGTAGGGCACTCCCTCCCTCCCTCTAGAAAACCTCTGAAAGTGATTTGTTTCACACGGCTTGAGAAACTCTTTAAGTTTCTCGCCGCCTGCCCTAAAAAGCCCGGTGAAGATGAAAATGCCGTCTCAGGAAATCAGCTAAACTTACTCTCTCAAAAAAAAAAACACTTAAACAAAAACAATTTCAAAACGAGGCTGACGTCACAACGTAACTGTCAAACATGACAGCGCGGGAAATGATTAAACATATGTGTACTACACATCCACTGGCGTTGATAACGAGCTAAATTAATCGGGACACGTGCGAACAGTTTGTTTGATAAATCCACTGACTAATCAAAGATACGAGGGGTCTGCTTTAGAGGCATGTGTTACTCGGTTTGGGCGGTTTGTTTTAATTGCTGTAATTAGGTGATAAACAGCATGTGATTTGGTGTTTAAACAACGTTTTATTGGTACCAATCTGTTGGTCGTTTGTCGTGCATCGTTAGATTCGTGAGTCAACAGAGTAGTACTTTTTTTATCTGTAGCCACGTTGTACTGAGATAGCGTAATTGCTTAAAAATGTACTATAAAATTTAATTACATTTATAATTGTTTTTGTTTTGTTTTATATAATTTTAACGCAAATTTTGTTGCGATACAAATTACAAAAACACAATGTAGAAAAAATTTCCACGAGCAGGATTTGAACCTGCACCCTTCTGACATACCGGGTCAGGTGCTCTTCCAATTGAGCTATCGTGGTTCTAACCAGCCCGCCGAAATTATTCAACTATTAATGTCGAAAAAGAACTTTTTGATATTGTGTCGGGTCTGGGTGGTTGTGGTACCGTCGTTGTTTCTGGTTTCCATGAAACGAGTGCTTTAGCTACTTACCTTGGGATCAGAACAATGTATGTGATGTTGTCTCATATTAATTTATTTATTTTATTTAAGTTAATTTTTTTCCTGAGCGAAGCGCAGCGTAGCGACGGCCAGTCACGGAAGGGGGGAGCGGCATAAGACTGCTGTTCAGAATGTTATAAGTTGCAGACTGATTTAGAAATATTTGCTGACCATTAAGTTGCTGCCCAACTAGCATTTTTTTGCTAACAAAAATACGAATACTTTGCTAACCGTTTAAATAAAACCCTTTTACTAAATATTCAATGTAATGTGTACTTTAATGCCTTCAAACTGTGCCAAATCTCACACTCTTCCGTGCGCTCAATGTGCGTAAATAGTTATTTTTCTACGGAAAACTATATAAAAGTCTTATTTTAATCTTAATTCTCTCAAATGCCCCTCCGGTTGTTGTCTGCCGTTGCTTCCTTCCGAAATGAAGACATTTCAGTTAAGTGTCTGTTTATAAAAAGCGCCGCCTCTCCAAACAAACTTGCGACGCTTTTAATGGATTTTTTACAACCAAATGTTTTGTTAGCAGACGGCTCTTTTTAAAGGCCAGTCCGTAGGCGAGTCAACAATCGCTTGTCGGTGAGAAAATAAATTAAGCATCCCCTTTGCGTCCCAATCAGAGAGCTACCAAGTAATTTATTTATTAATTTAATCTTTATTGCACAATACAATAAAATGAAGTACAAAAGGCGGACTTAATGCCAAATGGCATTCTCTACCAGTCGACCTAAGATAAATTGTTTTATGAAAAAAAATATAACAATGAGTGTTGGTAAAAACTTTTTATAACATATTTTGTCTTTTATTTCTTAATGAGTAGGTACTTTTATTTGATAACTAGTTTATGTACATACCTATGTATTAATTTGAAATCAAACAAATGATCATGACACAATAATATTAATCACTGAATTTTACATCTAATTGTTAATATTGCTAATGAATAATGATACTTTATTGTCATTAAAGTTATTGTTACTTACAATTTATATACGAGTACATATTTCTAAGGATGGGACATTATAGAGGATAGTAACATCGCATAGACTCTTATACTCTTCTCTAGCTCTTGCTAGTCTTGCGAAGTTCGTCGTCGCTCCACTTAGGGCGTAGGTATGAGGTATTCCATGAAGCACACCCAAACGAAGCACACCCAGACGAAGCACACCTAAATTATTCTACTTGGCCCACCCATAGGTGGGCTTTAATAAAGTAGGTACCTATAAGGTTAGTGGCAATGTTCGACAGTATCGTTGCCAAAAAATAAGATAGATTTTCATTTCAATTTTACGGGATGAATGGAACAGATTGCCTGTATTCAATTGTTACTGAAAACTAAAATCAGTTGCACCGTATTTTTTTTAGATTAAAGGAAAAAAAAGTCAATCACTGGTTCCTCTGGAACACCACCCTACATATTATTTTCTAGGCAAATAAATTTACTTTATCTTATCTTATCTTATCTTATCTTGGTTCCAGAATATCAGGCGAGGTCAACGCTAGCCCGTGCGAGTCCGAATCGATATCGAACTCACCGCCATCCCTACTCCAAGATGCCGCGCTACCTGCACTCCTAGTATCAGGCGCATCAACCCTCTTCCAGAACACGAATACCTCCTCAAACTCCGCATTGAGTCTATCAGCTGTTGACAGCTTATGCTTGCCTGGTACTTCGGACGTGGAGAACTGCGGCGTGGCGAACGGATGCGCCTCGGCTGCTGCGTTGGGCGGGTTGGCTCTCCCGCTGACGTCGGCGGGCGGTCTTTGTTCCACCTCCTCGTCATCTGCGGTCGCCTGGTTGATGAATGAGGATAGCGCAGGTAGGTCAATACGTTTTTTACTAATAAAGAGCTAATAACTGATGTGTTTTAACTATCTAATAGCTAATCACTAACGGGTGTGCCTATTGAACTTAAAACTTAAATAAAATAAAATTAAATCTGGTAAGTATCGTAACATTCGTAAGATTTGAAACACTCTGCCTAACCTAGAAAATTGATCCAATAACCTTCGGATATTATGTTACGTTGGTTACCGACCTAGGTCCTAAAATTATACAAATAAAATGTAGCTTGTTTCGTTCCTGAACCCTTCGCACTAGCGTTTCTCTAGCGTCAGGCGTTTAATAAACGCCATTGCAGGCGCCGCGACAATGCAACGCATTGGTCAGTCGCATAAACGCTGGTCGTGACGCCCAATAGACGAATGAAATCAACTACGTAGCCCTTCTGAGAAAGTTTCGATCATGTGGCTTGAAGAACCCATTAAGTTTCTCGCCGCCCACAAATCGTCTGGTTATGCTGTAAAGGCCGTAGGAGGACAAAAGCAATCTCTCAAAGAAAAGCGCGTCGCATTGTCGTAGCGTCTGCGCTACGCTTATGTTTATCGAACGCCGCTACGCTGAACGCTGAATTACTCTAAAGCCCGGTGAAGCTGAAAATGCACAGGGGCAATCAGCAAACTCTCTTTTAAAAAAAACTAGTGTGAAGGGGCTCCTATAAAGGAGATGTTTAATTTTATGCCAAGACCTATTTTATATACATTTACTAAAAAAAAACATTTTAAAAATACATGTATTTAGTTAAAATATATAAATAATATAATACTTCAATACGCTATATCGTTTTTAAGTAAAAATGTAAAAAGAAACCGAAAAACATCGTTGTTTTGACAGCTACTTGACATTGGCAGAATACCGCTGCCATCACGATAGTTGATTTATTTTAGTGTTTCAGATAATTCTTACATGAAAACTATTAATTTATTTGAAGAAAATCATTTCGTATAAGCTTATTTCATACATTAGCTATCTTTTGATATTGTGTACAAGGTGTTGGCATTTTCTCCATACAAAATTAAACATCTCCTTTTTTTATAAAATTTAAACAAATATTTTTAAAATCAATGATAATTAATGTAAACAGGTGGAGTGAAGAGCGAGGTGCGCAGCCCCGGGCTGTGCGAGGGCGAGGTGGCGTTGTACGGGGAGTCGCTGCCATACGAGCAGAGCACGCTGCCCTACCAGTACTACAATAGGTAAATTATACTAGTGGTCGGCCAGTAGTCGAAATTCAACCGTAATTTTAGTTTCCTCCGATTCCATTTTTGAAACAATATTTTATTAAGGCTGCACGGATTGTATCCTAACCTAAGCAATGAAAAATTAAAAAAGATAGAGTGTGAGTTTGGATTGGCATAGACAGATTTTGGCCGCTCCTCTTCCATTTTTGATTTTTTTTTTTAAATGTATGAAACACTGTTTATTTAATTAAATGTATTTTTTATGCATAATTTTATAAAAATACTAGCATTCTGAACTCCTTCTCTATATAAACTATAAGTGTGCGAAATTTCATACTCCTCCGTCCGCGCAACTTTCGTAAAAATTGGTATAAGTTTTTGTTTCACGTATTAATATATAGATAATATTTATTTTTTTAATTTTTGCTTTCAAAATTTTATAATATACTAGCGGCCCGTCCCTGCTTCGCATGGGTGGACATTTTTTGATATAGCCTATGTTACTCAGCGCTAATGTAGCATTCTAATGGTGAAATATTTTTTTTAATCGGTCCAGTAGAGAGTGGTTTGTACGGGAAAAGAAAATTGTTGATTTTACTATTTTCCTCGTATTTTTACGTTTTTTTTCTCTCCATAAGAACCTTTCTCAGACTTCATTAAACACAACAAAAAAGAAATCAGCCAAATCGGTTCAGCCGTTCTCGAGTTTTGAGATTAGCAACACATCGATTCATTTTTATTAATCATCTTATAAAGATAATAAGATTTGACTTCTTGGCGGGAAAGTGAAGAGTCATGTCTGCGGTTTTGTTTTATTTTCTAAAATTTGTGTTATGTCGAATATTAATGTGAAATAATGGTGGATTATTAACCGTTAAGTGTTCGTGAGTGTGCATGAGTGTTAGCAAATGAAACTAAACAGTGCAACGTCACTTTTCAAATTCTCTCCCACCACCCCCACAAAAAAGCCCCACATCTTTACTGAGATACTCGAGGGGTTGGGGGTATATAATTCCTCACTTCCCATTTCTATTATCATTCATCATCATCATCATCATACAGGAAGGAAATATTCTTTATTTATGTATTACTTGAAAGAAAAATTACTTTGACACTGGCTAAATGTTCTCATCGCACGAAGTCATCAACAAAAAGAAAAAAAATATATATATCTTCATTTGCCTCTAACAAAAAACACAGTATACAGAAGGGGGTCACATCCAAGCAGAGTAGATATAAATATCGTTGCAAGATTTAAAAAAAATACTAGAAAAAATCAACCAGTCTCCTGAGAGTTGACTTTTTCCAGTAAAGCTGCCTGAAGCTTGAGTGGGAATCGAACCCAGGACCCTTAGATTACCGGTTCAAACTGATTGATTTTATCTAGTAAAAATTTATCAGGTAAATTATAATAACAATAACCTTTTTTTTTTTTGGAGAGAGATTGCTGATTGCCGCTGCGGGATTTTCAGCTTCACCGGGCTTTGAACAATAACCTCCAGGCCCAGCCTCCATACAAAAATGGAACATCTCCTTTTCCACATCTTGGGCAAAAGTGTACATACACATTAATACATGCAGCCAAATAAGACACATTATTCATTGAATCTAACGAATTATGCGATCGTTTACACAAACGCGATTCTTCCTATTCGTGATTGCCATACAAGATGGATTCCACACAACTGCAGTTTAAACTAACTAACTTACTTTGCTTTTCCCTATGTTTTCTTCCTTTCAGCAATGTCTCTCTTTTCTTTTATTTATAAGTAGACCAATACCAACAACGCTAATATTTTCTAAAATCTCAGGATCGATCAAAAGACTAGGAAATAGGTCCAATGGAGTTGGTATCCCGTTTGGCGATGTAGTCTGAGGCAAGGGTGTGTGTGTCTGTCGTTCAGCTTTATCAGGCTCATAGCAATTAAAATATTATCAAAAACACGCTTACCTATGTATAAGGGTATGGGGATAGATGCCCTTAGGGGCACGTATACCTCGAAAAGATGGGTCTACTATCCTTTTTGATATGGATAGATGCCCTTTTATTTTTAAACTAAACTAAATACAACAGCTCGATAATTGACACCTAGGTGTGTTCTCAATGAACCAGTATAATTTTATAATAATAATGAAACGGATTTCATAACTACTTATAAAGTTATTTAACCGTAAAAGTTTACGTCTACAACTTGAGGCGTTTGTGTCGTTCGCCGCGGAGAAGACTTCACATACAGGCGAGACGCATCTGTTCTGCAAAACGACCTACAGGGGATGAAGTTTGTGGCGGCTAACCTTGATATTTAACTTATTAATTATTTACTGAGATTTTGGGAGTTAGGTTTTTTGAAAATGCGACAGCAATCCCACTGTGGCATCTATCCCGGTTTTACCCTACCCGTAAGATGTAAAAAAAAACATACCTACACGGCTACCTAACTATAGTTACTTCCTTTGTCGATATGTCATCGTTAATTTTATCTGCAGAAAAATAAGGAAATAATCAAAAGAAGACTTAGTAAAATTCGACGCAGTGTTATTCTACACTGTCAACACATTGATCAACGTTACGAACAGTAACTATTTATTTATTTATTTATTTCACAACCATAATTCACAATGTATGTACTTATAAATAGATACACAGGATAATTATGGATCCCGCAGGGGCACGAAAATTAAGTAGAAGAGAGGAAGCGCTTTTACTCATTATTTATAGTATTAAATGTTTTTATGTTTGCTGTGTATTATTAAATATATAATAATTTACTTTAACTTATCATTAAGATATTCATCTATACCATAATAGCTTTTAGAAGTTAATAGTTTCTTTACTTTATTAATAAATATATTGTCGTTTTTTCCTTCTATCCATTACTTTGGAAGCTTATTATATATTTTTATTGATTGAATAAATGTGTTTGATGAGTTTAGTTTAAGCCGGGTAGTTGGCAGTATTATTATTATTATTATAGTTAATTAATATAATTATATAATTGTAATACCTACTTTTAATTAAGGGCTCGTTTGGCTTACAGGGTAAGAGTAGATGGTGTTGATCAATTTCGGCGAGTTGGATTGTGCCACGATAGCATAGTTGGTAGTGCACCTGACCCAGCATGTCATGGGGTGCGGGTTCGAAGCTCGTATAATTTTTTCAACACTTTGTCTTTTTTAAAATTGTAATTTGTTCGCAACAATATTTGCGTAAAATTATATAGCCATAATCATTATAATACTTCTTAATCAGCTATTTATAAACTGTGTTAATATACCTACCTATTCGTATTGTAGGTAACCTTGAATGTTTTCGCTTATACAGATAGATAGATAATTATTTTATTGCAACAACACAGAATTATAGATTAAACGTAAAACTAATTAAATTTTAAATTGTATAGTTTGATGGAGAGAAGATGCAAGATAGATGATAGATAGACAGTAAAAAAAATAAATTATAGAGATTAGATTTTTTTTTAAACTATATTTTTTTAAATTGCCGCGATTTATAGACGTTTAGTAACTCTGTAATATTTGTTGTTAAGGTAGGTACAACGGTCATATTTATAAATATCTATAGTATAGATATACATATTACAATGTATCTAATATAGAGATATATAGGTACAACAATACTGTCGTACAATGCTATTTTGTTTAATCATGCATGATTCTCTTAATGACTCCACAGTTTTGGATTTTGCCATACCTCACACAATTTTATCACTGAGTAATCAAAAGGTGTGGCGTGGGTACATTGTCACCATCATTTATCACAAATATTATGTTAATGCCTCAACAAACCTGATGATAGCCATTAGCCATTTAAAAGCCATTTAAAAAACCGAATTTATAATCGCTACATGTGGAAATACTATGGAGACGGTCGATATTACGGTAGGGAAATTCATAACAACAATAATTAATTCCAGAACAAACGATAAATGAAATCACGTGACAGTTTTGTAAATATTAACCTATTTTTTACTTGACCTACGCATGGATTTCTGTAATACAATAGGGACATCTCATAGTTTCCCATTCCCATCAAATTTAAAAAAATATCGTTTTGACAGTTGGTACAAAAGTTTCTCTATTGACTAACTAGTCGACTTCCCAATAGGGACAACAACAACAAATAATTCCAGAAAATTAAACAAATAAATTAAATCACGTGACAGTCTTGTAAAACATAATCCTATTTTATATTTAACCTAAGCATAAATAACTGTAACCTAAAAAGGTTTTAATAAACACTCAATTGACGAAATACAATAGTGACGTCATAGTTTGCCATTCCCATACAATTTCTGTTAAAAGTTTCTCTACTGACTAACCCGTCGTTAGTCAATAGAGAAACTACCTAATTCATGAAGCTATAGTTATAACAATTAAACGATCCATTATCGCGCATGTCTGTCGATCTCGTTCTACGTTACGCGCTCGCTTTCTCGTGCTACATTTTGATCGAAGTATCTTCAAGACCAAAAAGATCTCTACATTAATATGACTATATATTGACACTGTAAAAGAAAGGGAGAAAAGAAATGTTCTTGCTAAGTTTCTGCAGGTTCTTCTCAGAACTTACGAACTAAGGCATAGTGGCATTCACAAGAGCTTATTTGTAGCCTAAACTGAACAAATGCAACGTTTTTTTATATATATTTTTTAGGGGTTGAAGCGCAAAATATTGCAGTCTTTTTTCGTATTGGAGCATGGTTGACCTTTTAATAGTTGATTTTTTAATATTTTTTTTATTGGATATGGTAGTGATATCCACATAGTAATTCAATTCTTCTTAAAATAGTATCTTAAAAGAATGGAACAACGTAAAATGTTTGATTCAAATTTGAAGAAAATTATTTAATGCCGACGACTCCGTTCGAAAAATAGCAATATTATCATTCCATAGATAGCATTGATTATTTGCAAATAAGTACCCACTTAATAAGCGACTTCCTGGCACAGTTTTCCTTATTATAGGTGCACGTGCAGATAAAATGATAATACAGTATGCATCCTCTGTAAGCTAGACAGAAGGCAAATTGATAAATAATGTTGTTCTTAAGTTTGAAACTGGAACAATTTGTGAGAGCGTTTGTTTTTCGGAGTGTTAATTTATTGCGTACATTGCATATGAAGTAAATTTTAATTTAATGGAAGCATACTTTTTGGACAATAAAGACTCTCTCGAAGTTTGCGGTGGTATAGCGTACAATAACCTGACAACAAACAAAAAATACTCAATTGACTTCGGCAGTTTCATGTATGTTTTTAATTTGATTAAAATGATTAATTTCACGTTGTTCCTTTCTTTTAAGATACTAATTTTTTTTTTGTTCATCCTTTCGATTGGCATCATAAAAATACGGGTGATTTTTTTTCACATTTAAGTCGGTTCGATTCCCAGACGAAGCAAGTAATTTTTAGAATATCTTTGAATGCAGCATTACTAACTTTTAAAAATTACGTAAAGTCTTCTTTCAGCAAAATATCCTATCTACGATATTTAAGGTACTTTCCCTTCATGTCCCATAGTCTTGGGACGCACTGTATATACTAACTAACTGCTATAATTAGATATTATTTAAGCCTATAGATAGCTAGGGATCTAACCCCATTATTCATAAAAACTATTTGAGCATTATTTAGTTAAATATTGTTTTGTCAACGTCACACAAACGTCATTTTGAATTTGAGAAAAAGAGACAAAGCAATGATTAACTAAATAATGATTAATAGTTTTTATGAACAAGGGGGTATAGGCTAAGTAACCTATTAAAAGCCTATAGTCTCCATGAAACTGTTGAATATCCAATTGTAGAGCGAATTTCTTAGTAGTCACAACCAACACAAATGACTTCTAAACAATTTACAGAACACACTGAACAGTGCTAGTATTATTAACAATATATCTTAATCAAGGCACTCCATTGTTCTTGGCGACTCGATTCGCCGGGTCGATGGACGGACGAAGCCGCTAAAGGGCGGATACCCGAATTCACTGATGCCTACCACACTACTTACACAACGTAAGGAGACCGCAGAAGGCAAGCTTCATACAAACGCGCTCGAGCAACGCACGCATAGACAACCTCTCACGGACACGGATCTCGGAACAGTCCGAGAACGATCCGATCCGAACCCCTCGGGGAATCTAATAGGGGACGGGGACTCACGGGGACACACGGGGATCACTAGTGCGTGATCCCGTTCCCTCTAGATAACGTCCGAAGGTGATTCGTTTTACACGGTTTGAGGAAACCCTTAAGTTTCGCCGCCCCCAAATAAAGCCAGATGAAATACCGTTTGAGGCAATCAGCAAATTCGCTCAAAAAAGAAATCCGAGCTGTTGCGAGATTCCGTGCCCGTGATAGAGTTTGTGGGCGTTGCTCGAGCGCGGTATGCATTAATAAGCTTACCTTCTGGAGTTTCTTGTTTTGTGCTACTTCCTTCATTGATTTTGTACTTAAACCGAATAATTGGAGGAAGCCGTCACCAATTATAAGGTACCGTAAAAACTAACTACGTAAATATCGCAATCGTTCTCTATTTTATGTGTTGATAGAAAGAAAGATAGATAGAAAAAACATTTACACAAACAGACACGAGACAAATGGAAATATATTAAGACAACATTACATACATTGCTCTGATCCCAAACCAAGGTAAGTAGCTAAAGCACTCGTTTCATGGAAATCAGAAACAACGACGGACGGTACCACAACCACCCAGACCCGACACACCCAAGTAACATTTCATTCGGGTCTAGCCTGTAAAAAATGCCTATAGGCATAAGAGTCATAAAAAGGTTAATGTTTTTGTTATCTGGTCATATTATGTACTTGAAAATGATTAATAAGTCTTAAAACTAATAGTTTATTATTACAACCTGGGAGCCGCTGACAAGAGTTTAAATTAACGTTATTTTGACTTGTGTTACAAGAGCATATAGTCCCATTATCATAAAGTTGTCGTAGACTTTGGAGTAAGTTCTGGATAGGCTAATGTAATGCGAAAGTGAGATCTAAAGGTTTAGTTTTTAACTTTGATACAACCATATATAGCCATGGATTGTTGAAATCGCTAATAAGTTATATCTAAACCTATCTTATACCCTTACTTAAACCTTTAGATTGTATTCGAGTTAGCTAGGCAAGCAAATTAGGACTGAGTAGCAAAAACCCAAACCATAACTAATTGTTTAGAAGCTGAAGACATGATTAGAGTACTAAAAGAATAATTCAAAGCTTTAGAGGCAGTCTCAAAAAATGTCAGTTGTGTCCGCGACTTCAAAGCAGCATTACGACGATGAACCGACACAGGGTACTTTATAAGAACAGTCTGTAGCTGTTGGTTCAGCAGTTGTCGAACCGTCGACCGCGCGTCCTCCTACAACCAAAACTTAAAAGCAACTAAATGTGCTCAACGGTTGTTTCCGCGACTGACAAGTCACAAACGACTCCTGGCGATAACCTTAAAGCTGCAAAAACAACCTTGTCGTTTGCACCCCCCGCCCGATCCTCTAAATGACAGCACACATTTACAGAATACACTAAACATGCACACCAGTTTAGGCCCAAGACACCGTACTCGAAGGACAAGGGTACGAAGAACCGGTTCACACTCGCTCTACACCAGGTACAGACATGTACCTGGGCGGTTCTCTCCTCCTCCACGGCCCGGTCAACCTGAGCCGAGGTCCGTGCCTTTAGAGGCGCCCTCGGGTTGCTCCGCTCCCCGATCCGATCCGAACCCTTCGGAGAATCTAGTAGGGCACGGGGACGCGCACTTGTGCGCGATGCCGTTCCCTCTAGATAACCTCTGAAGGTGATTAGTTTCACACGGCTTGAGGGACCCTTTACGTTCCTCGCTGCCCCCAAACAAGCCCGGTGAAGCTGAAAATGCCGCAGCGGCAATCAGCAATCTCTCCCAAAAAAAATAAAAAAAATGTCGTTTGTAGCTCCGCGAGATTACCTTTAGCTCTTACTTTGGCAAATATTAGGAACTTTTAGCTTACAGTTCTGAAAAGGTTAATCTTAATACTTTCTAGTAATATTTCAATTACAGCCATATTTATTCCTTGAAATAAAAAAAAATCGAAACAAAAAGCAACAATTTAATTACAAAAGGCATAAATAAGTTACATGTGCAATTATATGATTTAAAATATATATTGTTTTCATTAATAGAAGTTTTACTCTAATGCGATTTATCACCAACCATCTATTTTAATAATTTTTATAACACTAAATTTTGTAAATTTTTAACTTATGAAAGTCCCGTCTCGTGGTGTACAGCATTATTGTCCTCAACTGTCACGATAAAGTGCCAGTCGCGCTATGTTTTTAATTATTCCTGACTTCAGCAAGCTACTTTATATTTTGTATGAACACAACAATTATCTAGCCATTTTGAATCTTGGTGTAATGACAGGGAATAGCGCCATTGTAAATAAGTATTGACTATTTCGGTGTAAAAAAAAACTTTCATAGAAACATTTTAAAACTCCAGAATCTTGGAAAGGTTCTGGTTCTGAATCTTGGTTATTCATGTCCATCAAAAAGCTTTTAAGTTATCATAGGTTCACATCCAAATCTAATTTAAAACTTAACAGCTACATTTCATGTTTTCATTTCATAACGTTTTTAGGTAGGTTTTATTTGGGTTCTGTTTAATTAGTTCGAAAGGTTCTGGATTTGAGCTATAGGTTTTGCTGTAGCTCTTAGAAAGGTTCTAAAACGTGCTCCCTTTTTGCACTCAGGAGGTTATTATAAGGTAAATATAACATTATTGAGCCTGTTAAGACTTACGAGCAAAGGTAAAAAGGTTACAAAGGTTTTAGAACCCTAAAACCTAAAATGTTACTTGGGCAATATCGAAAAGTTCGTTTTCGTCATTGACCCGACCGGGAATCGAACCCGGGAACTCAGATTTAGCTCCGCCCAAAGTCCGGCGCGCAAGCCACTCGGCTACGGAGATCGTCATAAACACACAAATGCAATTGGAGTTAATAGAAAAAATATTTGATTCCATTAAAAATGCTTTTTTTAAACAATTTTTTTTTTGAGAGAGATTGCTGATTGCCTAAGACGGCATTTTCAGCTTCACCGGGCTTGTTAGGGGGCGGCGAGGAACGTAAAGGGTCCCTCAAGCAGTGTGAAACGAAACACCTTCGGAGGTTTCCTAGAGGGATCGGATCGGGGAGCGGAACAACCCGAGGGTGCCTCTAAAAGCTCGGACCTCGGCTCGGGTTGACCGGGCCGTGGTGGAGGAGAGAAGGGCCCAGCTACATGTCAGTACCAGGTGTAGAGCGCGTGTGAACCGGTTCTTCGTACCCTTGTCATACGAGTACGGTGTCTTGGGCCTACACTAGTGTGCATGTTTAGTGAATTCTGTAAATGTGTAGTGGCATTTAGAGGATCGGGCGGGTATTTTTATTCAAGCTTAAAGGTGGAGGTAGTAGGTACTTTACTAAAACCACAGAATAACTAGGGTAATGGCACCAGTGATTGACACTTTTTCTCTTACATCATCATAATCATCATCATCATCGTCTCAGCCAAAAGATGTCCACTACTAGACAAAGGCCACCTCCATTTTTCCCTTTAATCATTACAAATAGAAGTCAGCCACTGATTTTATTCTTTATCAACAATTGAATACCGACCACCTGCTTCCTAGAGTTCATTCAATAAAATTTAAATGAAAATCTATGTTTTTTTTACTCATGTACGGAAGTGAGAGTTGGGTATGGCAGAAGAAACATGAAAGCAGAATAAATGCAGTTGAGATGAGAGCGTTAAGAAGTATGATAGGAGTTAAACTGAGTGACAGGATAAGAAATAGTGAGATAAGGAAACGTTGTGGTCTGAAAGAAGATGTAGTGACAAAAATTGAAAAAGGTATGCTGAGATGGTTTGGCCATGTCGAGAGAATGGATGGAGAACGATTGACGAAAAAAGTGTATAAGGCGAGTGTGAATGAAAGTGTTGGTAGGGGTAGACCTAGGCGGACGTTTCATGACCAAATCAGGGACATTTTGAAAAAAGGCCAGGTCAAGAGTACCCTAAACCGAAGAGCATGTATGAAGGGAATAATGAAAGTGGACGAAGCGAAACAAATATGTAAGGATCGTAGCAAGTGGAAAGAAGTGGTCTCTGCCTACCCCTACGGGAAAGAGGCGTGATTATATGTATGTATGTATTTTTTGGCGACGTTATTTGTATCGAACCCTGGTGGGCTTAAAGCGTCGAACACTGAAGTATTATTAATTCGTCAATAATAATTTGTCAACAAGTTCTGTACATCCCCCAGTTTATCATAGATGTAAAATAATATACTTAATGTAACATTATACATTAATCTATCTATACTATTAAAGAGGTAACGTTTGTGATCTATTGAACTACGGGCTTAATTTCAAAAATTCTTTCACTGAATAAATACTAGATTCCTTGCGAGTAACATAGGCTATATATTAGTACGTTTTTTTTTAATTAATAATATTTAATAATATATATACATGTCGGGCATGCCACCGTCCGGGTGAGTCTATCAGACATATTATTTCTGGCTGTTCTCGTCTGGCTAACGGCGAGTACTTGCATAGGCATAACCAAGTGGCCAGGATTATCCACCAGCAACTTGTTTTGAAATACAAACTTGTGGATTCTGAGGTACCGTACTACAAGTATGTACCCGACCCAGTTCTCGGAAATGACCATGTCACGTTTTACTGGGATCGATCTATCATCACCGACAGGACTGTTGTAGCCAATAAACCTGACATTGTGGTGATAGATCGATTAGCGCGCCGCACTATTATTGTCGATATCACCATTCCCCATGATGAGAACCTTGTGAAAGCTGAAAAAGAGAAACAAATCAAATATCTCGACTTAGCACACGAGGTTGTCGACATGTGGAATGTGGATTCGGCTGTCATCGTACCGATTGTTGGTACGGCCAACGGCCTGATGGCCAAGAGCCTCGATCAACATCTAATGAGGCTCTCGTTAGACGGCTGGATCAAGGGCCTGATTCAGAAGGCAGTTCTCCTCGATACGGCACGCATTGTGAGGAGGTCCCTGTCTCTGGAGCCCTAACCACCGGTAGCTTGAACCCTGGTCCCGATGCCGGCGAACCCCTATTTTTTAAAATATTTTTAAATGTTTTATTTATTTGATTTTTAGAAAATATTTATAAATGTAATAAGTAAATTAATATGAGAAAAAATAAATAAAGATAATAATAATAATAATTCATTTGTTAAAAGATAACAATAAATCCAATTATGGTTAGTAACAATGGGCACTCAATAAACTATGTTAGTAATTAAATAAATAATAAGAAAATTTAAAATAATATTAATAAAATTGTACATTAAATCACTATTAAAAAAAGCTATTTTACAGCTTCATATTGTAAGCTATTTTTTAATTTTGAAATCAAAGTTTTGAATCCACGTGGACGAAGTCGCGGGAAAAGTGCTAGCTATAGCTAGTTAGTATTAGCTTGGCAATCCAAAGGGGTAATGTTGCCAGCATTCTTGGGACCCAGAGCACACAGTTGGAGGACATCTTTTATTTATAGGTCTTTAGTTTTTAATTTCCTAATTATTTTTTTCGGTTTTTTTCAAGTTAAGCTGACTTATGTTTATTTTTGTCGTGTATTTAATAATATAAAAAACGTTAAATAATTAACAAAATCTTGGAAATCTTGGAATGCATAGCGTCAATTTACGGTGCCTTAAATACAATTTACAGCCATCAAAGCAATTGATGGTCCCTTAAAATACCAATACGGTTGGCTATAAAACGAATTTCATGGGTGGGTGTAATGAACTAACAAAGTCTCCCATTCATTCGTTCGTTGCGATCTGAGTGATGACGACAGGAGCGGTCTCAATCAATCTTAATCAGGCGCACGATTACGAGCATAGTTTGTTTTAATTAAGTATTCATTAAAAGTTGTGCACGTTGTTACGTCAGTTTTGAAATTACTTTAATGTTTCGTGAGATAGAGAAAGTACTATTTACTTAGACATCCTGCTTCGCAGCTGTCATCTAGTAAAATTTTAATTCAATTCTTTATTATTTTTGGCGACGAAAGCTTGTGTGATCACTGGTGCCTCGCCTCTACCCTACCCGCTAAAATAAATACGAGCCGACCGAAATGTAGGAGCTGGCGTCCTCGGTGGACGATCATCCCGATTGTCATATTGTAACATATATCCCATCGCGCACAAAGAAATTTGGTGACTCGTTTCTTTGTCGCACCTCCATAAGATGGAATAGTCTACCAGCACACGTTTTCCCTCTTTCCTATGATGTGGGGTCCTTCAAACGAGGCGTGTAGAAGCACCTTGTGGGCCGGCAGAGTGAGGTTGACTGATGCTGCGTTGTTTTCACGCTGCACCAGTTGTCTTCGCGTCTGGACTCCATTACCACTTAACATCAGGTGGTGTAAAGTCATTTGCCGTGGTAAGTATAAAAAAAAAAATATCAGCGAACGGGTTAATCCCAGCCACGTTGGGTAAAAAACATCAGGTGCCTGTGCGAGTTTCATTTACTAACTCTTAATTGAATGAATGAATCTCTAATAGAATGATTGGATAGTAAACAAAACACTAATTAGTACCTATGGCGTTGAAACGCCGCCTGGCGACATATGAGAAGAGTTAAAATTTTGCCATACAAATTCTCGTTTTCGTCAACTCTTTCGCTCTCCCACTTTTGCTCTCTTTTGCTTGTTATAAGTTATTTAAGGTCGTTTCCTTGCAGCATGCAGCAGTATGGCACTGGCGGCGCAGCCTCGTCGTACGTCGGCTCCACGCTCTACAACCAGTCGTACGCCGCGTACCCGGCGCCGCACAACACTAATAATAGGTAAATTCAATCAGAATTTTATTTTTGTAGCCACAATCCCTAAAAAAAGGGACCAATTTTACACTGAACACTTGATCACACATCAGACTAACATTAGAGAGATTAGAGAAAAAACAGGGAGATAACAACCAGCTAAAAGCACATAGCACCTAGGAGTTGTAGGCAATAATGTTTGTGCTGTTTCAGGTGCGAACAGCGCGATCGCAGTGTGGATTTGTGTCAATATCGAAATTTGGATACGCAGTAACTTGTCATTATGAACATTCCATTTCGCAAAAAGACATTTGGTTGTCGCATTTCTATAAGATGGAATAGTCTACCAGCGCACGTTTTCCCTTCTTCCTATGTATGACATGGGGTCCTTCAAACGTGAAAAGGCGCCTTGTAGGCCGGCAGAGTGATGAGTGTGATTGTTTTTACGCTGCACAAGTTACCTTTGCGTCTGGACTCCATTTCCACTTAACATCAAGTGGACTAAAGTTTGCCGTGCACAGTTTAAAAAATCAGACGTACTACAAACTTATAGATTGATAGTTACGATATCAGAATACATTACGGGCTACACCTTCAAGATCCTGCTCTAAAAACCTCCTCACTGCAGAGATTCTCCCCCTTTACTCCAATTGTACCTATCTATCCTGAGTTAAGCTGGGTTATTCAACGAAAGGGATTGTAGGTACACGCCTGCACATCAGACTACCACAAACTGTTAAATTTACTCAGTAGACTTTGAACTTTATACATGAAATGACATGCGGCCATCACCTACAATTACGTTGGCGGGGTACTGACATGTCCTAAGTGCGCTCGTAGATTCTCCAACAAAATTGAGTACGTAAGCCACAGAGCACATTTAACGGCGGAGCAGCGAAGCCCACACTAAGGAAATATGCCAATCCAGTGCATACAGTCGCTGTGGCCGAAATCGGTCAGGAGCACACAAATATAGGTCTGCAGTCAGGAGCACAGACCAAATAATATCAGGAGAGATATATAAACATATGGCAAATGGATGAATGTTTATTGAAGAAATTTGCCAGTGTTGGATAGGTTGACGTGCGGGCGTCTGTACTTACATTTACTTTACAATATTCTCTTGCCCAGGTCGTCGTGTAAGGCCGCGCCGACGTACCTCACCGCGTACGGCGTGGGTGGCGTAGGCGGCGTGGGCGGCGTCGGCGGCGTCTCGGGCTCCGGGTTTGGCGCGCAGCCCTCGCCCTACGCGTACTCCAGCTACAACGGCGGGCTGGCGCAGTCCTTCCCGGCGCAGCAGGTTTGTTTTCATGTTAAGTGATGATAAGGCCGATAGATTCGATAAGACGGTGGTAGCTGGACAGGCGGACTTAAAGCAAGCCCTACCCCCCGCTGGCAATCGAACTCGGGACCTTTGGGTCTTACAACGGTGCTCTTAACCACTAGAATTTGCTGTTACTTAACGTAACGCTTGGCCTACATCTCACTTTGTGGTGAGTGAGGTTTGTTGGATTCATCATCACCACCACCAGGTCAGTTTTTGTTATCACTGCTTGGGCACGAGCTTTCCTATGGATGGAAACACCACAAGGAGAACGGGTCATATACCCCCAGGTGGGCCCAGTGTAGATTGGTGGTTGTTTTGCTACAAAAAGACAAGAAAACCAACATTTTGTTAGATTCTTTATTGTCAAAACCAAATTATGGATGATGACGAAAATTGGGAAAGAAAGTACAAAAATAATACTACTAGGTATATAAAAAAGCCTTTTTGTTGAACTTTTACAGAACTACTATGAGCTAGGTACTTCTTACATTAATTTTTTATGAGTCCAACCCACACTTGACCGCTTTCTATTTTCAATGAAGCCATTTTTAATTACCAGGACTACAGCAGCTACGCGGCAGGGTACGCGGAGCACAACGTGGCTCAGTATGGCGGCTATTACGCGACGCCGAGCTACTCCCCTTACGTCAGCTCTCCTAGTAGCAGCGGTAGCGCAGGACACACCTCATACCACTTGGGAGGCGCATTGTCAGGTACAGTGAAAATACTTATAACTTTTTTACTATATAAATAAAATATAATTAAAAGCAAGGCTGTATTAGTTAGATCCCTTTGTCATTCCATAGAAAGAAGAAAACAAAAAAGAAAGACAAGACATTGACTGACAGCCATTTGTTTGTTGCTTTTTGTTGATGATGTTTTCTAATGAAATAATCAATTAAACTTTAATTTAAGTGAAAGGAAATCTTTAACTAGGTGTTTGAATAGTGCGCCTACCTAAGTAGTTCCACTAAACATTCAAATTGAGTTTAACACTTGTGAATATATTATTTCGTGATGAATAAGGAAAACGAAAACAACTACCAGAACAAACGGAGAAAAGTGGATGATAGTGATTCAGAGCATAACTCTGCGACTGATTACAATGATAACTCGGACTATTGGCCCGATTCCGACAGCGAAACTAGTATGTTTCCTAATTAATATTAATTAATTGATAACCTTCCGTTCCTATTAATTATTTTATTTTATATGTAGCGTTTCGAAATAAAGTCCTGCCCTGATATTCCACAATAGAACTAAGGTTAAAACTGGTACAATAACGGTGTGGTCCCATTTATATTAATACAGGCAGATAAAGACATCATCAGTTTCAAACCATGTTTAATTTAACTTTAGTTTGTGTTTTAAAGATAGACATTTTTAACATTCTAGTGGTTTCTTACACAATCTGCTTAAGTGTTTAAATATTATTTTTAACAACATTACAAAATAAATACACATTAATATTATAAGTTTGATATTTTTACCATAAATATGTATTATACCAAAATACATTTAGAGATTTTATCATATTGTAACCATCATTGTTTCTAATTAATGTCAGTTTATTTTTAGTAGGCCTCTTCCATACACTCTCCTCGTGTTGTCTAATCATCCAACATTTCAATAACTTACAATAGTTCTACACAGTATATTAAGTATTACCCAATTTTATATGAACAATATACAAAACCACTTTTGTAAGAATCTACTTTAAAATAATATGTGATACAAACATGAGTCCTTTCATATGAATAGTTTAATTTCAAGTGTGTAAGGAGTTCTATCTTGTTTACTTAACACCATAATGTCTGAGTTTTGCAACGGTAAACACATTAATGAACCATAATTATGATTATTTTATGTCCTGCAGACTCGCCATCGTCCATGCTGCCCTCGTTAACTGATACCAGTCCACTGTCACCGATAAAAAGTGAAATACATGCAGCAAGTAGGAGATGCAGAGAGAACTCAGGGTAAGATCATATCTTTATATTATTCGAGAATGGTTTAGATTTACGATTGGACACGGTAGGTGGCGCTGCTATAGGAGTCCATCATGGGATGCGGATAGTGATGAAAGAGACTCAAGTCTTTTCAGGCTTTTAATAAGGACTCGCCTTATTTTTGACACCTCACAACTTACTCAGTCTTTTAGTCCCCAACCTTTAGTCATAAGACTAGCCTTTTAAGTTGAAGTATTTTAACGTAAAAGACTGAGCAGTTACTTAAACAGCTTTAAGGACTTAAATGACTGTCGACTCATCCCCTGGGGAGTCGAGAGTTGTAAGGCGTGTGTTGATGCAGCTAGTGCTTTGCTTACGCCTGGAATTCTCCAGTATTCTCCCAGCAACAAAAGTATAAAAGTAAGTAAGTTAAGATTGAGCATTTGAATAGTTTTTTGTGACTATAAAGTAATTTCAACCTAAAGAGTTTTTATATACAATTATCACTCTTTACTTAAAAGTCAGTTCTTTTGTAAAGGACAGCAGTCGTTTAAGCTTTTTAGTTGTTTAAGTCGTTTTAGTCTACTAGTCTTATATGTTAACCGGCTGAGTCATATGAATTAAGACTAACAGCTACAGTCTTCATTTTAGAGCAAAGTCGTGTAAAAAGAGGCGAGTATTAATATAAACGACTAAAGCTCTAGATTCTCTTTCATCAATAGATACGGGTGTTCTTAAGCGCTACACACAACTTTAAAGTTTATACTGACACCCCTTAACAACCTACCTTCCTACTACAAAAAGTAGTGTCAGAATATTCATACACAAGCACATGGGACCATCTACGTCAGGTCAAAACGCCGGATCAGGACGCACCGAAGCGCATTCTTCATCCGGTACTTTTAAGAGAAGTGTCTCGAGCGAGTTGCTCCGTAGACACGTATAGTCCACTACCTAATATCCAGATAGGTTACCGGAGCTGAAAGCTCGCTCACTTCTCGTTGCACAATAAGCACAACTCGCAGTTCCACTGCTCGGGCCGTCAGCTCTACAGCCGACTACCAAATGTCCTCCTTGGTGGCGGAGTTGTAAGCCCACTCACTTCTCCGTACCCATCCAGGCACCTCATTAGTTCAAAAAATACTACGCGGCTGATTCAACCGGAGACTTTGCATCTAGCGGGCGCCTCTACTAGTTATCCAGACTAGTACCGGAGATGTTGGAAGCCTACTTAATGAAAACCACCAAGCAGAACAACCAACTATGGACAACTCACGTGCCTCGCGGATCCTTTCGCTTCAGGCTCCACACCAGACCGCTACTCGGGACCCGCTCGCTGTGCACGAAGTGGAAGCCTGGCCAACCTCAACCAGACAGACGAACATTCCCACTTCTACAGCTAATCACATAGCCACCACGAGTCCAACCCGTGTCCGGGACCTGCCGGAGACGCCCGCGAAGACATAACCGGCAAGGGCCCTAGGATCCGAACCCCCGTGGTACCCTTGAAAAGACAGCCGGACCCGTAGTTCCAGCTGCCATACCCTACCTATCAGGGTCAGTAGATAGGGACAAGCGGACAAAAGATTTGTTTGTTTTGTTGCCATGGAAACTGTCAACGTTTTGTTTGTTTTGTTCTCATGAAAACTGTTAAAGCGGCGAAGTCCGCCGGTCAGCTAGTTATTAAATAAAACTTATGGACTTCCTTCACAATTTATAAATAGTATGTTACCTACTGAGATGAATCTGCCAAGGTTTTATTAGAGAAGAGCATACGGACTTTCTTTTTAAAAGCGTCACGACTCGTAGCCAGCGCAAAAGATGCTTTCTTAAGTTCTTACCCAGTCCAAAGTTACTAACCACATAGATATTCAAAGTTTTTAACACCATGATCATAGTGTACATAATTATGGATTACAGAGTAATAACAATGGTTGCATAAAAAAACTAACAGTCTTAATATTATCTAGCCTTGGTATTCTGTGGCCCTCCGCCAGATTGTGATATTTCATTTTTATTTATATCTAATGTTAGCCACAGCACAAGACAATGCAACACATGGAAGTTCCTACTGCAAGCCCTATGTCCCTGATGAGGGACCACAAGATTTCATCATCATCATCGTCATCGTATATAATGTTATTACAATACAATAGCCATCCATAGAGTGAACGGAGTACATCCTTATTGTAGGTCATCACCTTAATATCCCCGCTCAAACAATTTGCCAACGTGTGCTGAGCTGTTTTGTGAATGCTAACTTTTGTTAATATACCTACCTTTTTAAATTAGTTAATGTTACTGTTATTGAATGTAACTTCTAAAAAACTTTGTATTTTCTCTTTAAGTGGATTTTGTAAAGTATTTAGAGACATAAACGTTTCAACCGTACGTATTTTAACTGACAACTACACATTTTCAGTGAGAGTACGGTGAGCAGAACACGCGGGCGCGGGCGTCGGAACACGTCCTCGTCGCCCGCGCAGCACGTGCCCGAGCCGGCCACCGACCGCGTCTTCATCTGGGACCTGGACGAGACCATCATCATCTTCCACTCGCTGCTCACCGGCACATACGCTACTAAGTACAATAAGGTCAGTTTGTTATTATGATTTTGATTTACTTAGTTCCGACAGGCTTTTTTGATTTAAAGAAAAATACATTTAAAATGAAACTACTTTTACGGATATACTCGAGTTTGTTTATCCTGACGTTTCGAACCCTTTGCATGGTCCGTGGTCATACAGGGAGACTGAGGTGTTGGTTGTCTCATAATAAGTTGGTTTTAATTTAATCATGTGCGTTTCATTTCACACAGAAGGAGCTTACAGTATCTTTTGGTCTGGCAGTATGGTGTTGGGGCTGGGATTTAACACTTTGTATGATGGGATCCCAGCCCGGTAGTAACCGCATGACCACGGACCCTGCAAAGGGTTCGAAACGTCAGGATAAACATTAAATAAAACTAATGTATAAAGTAAACGCAAGTAGATCCGTAAAAGTGATTTCATTTCAATGTATAGTGTTCGCGTTAACTTTAGATAATAATATAAAAATACATTTGTTTTCTCTAAATACTATCCTGGCGGCGAATTTACAAAGGCTATTGAGTCAAGAGTCAGACTCTAATATATGAGATTTTGTTTATGCATCATCATCATCATCATCTCAGCCAATAAGACGTTCACTGCTGGACAATATTACTCGACAATACCTAATCTATCTCAGTAAAAAAATTGTCTCAAATAGATTATCTTTTTGTTTTGATATTTTCAAAGAAAATGCATGGACAAAACCTAGTACTATATAATACATATTCACAGGCGCGGAAACCTGTAGTTTTTGTTTTTTTGACGTTATGTGTCGTAACAATTGAGGTTTTTGAGCACCACACACCACAATCTTATGCCGCTCACCCCTTCCGTGACAGCGCTCCCCCCTTCCGTGGATGGCCCTCGCTAGGCTGCACTTCGCTCGGAAAAAAATTATTTAACTTAAGTAAGGATTTCTGTATTAAGTTTAGAAGAATAATAAATGTATAGCCTTTGTAAATTCGCATCCTGGCGCTGCAGCTCCAAGTGAGCTTCGGTCAGATACTAGTTAGCGCCCCTGCGCGTACGGCGTAGGGAAGCATGCCCTGGGTGGTGGATTAGGGAACAGCCGCTGCCCTAACGTAGTGAGGTGTTCCTCTAGAATTTCAATGGTTGCATTCTTCTCACCTGATGGTAATAAGGCAGATGGAAAGAAATTAACCCACTTCACCCAGTCCTTATTCCCTGGGAAACTACTTAATCATTTAAATTGCTCACTCTCAAATATCTGATACTCTCAAATCTATATATATTTTTTGCCTGATATTAAAACACGTTTTTATTCTTGTTACAGGATACGCAACAGATAATTCAATTAGGATTTAGGATGGAGGAGATGATATTCAGCTTAGCTGACACACATTTCTTCTTTAATGATGTAGAGGTATGCTGCTTTCACTATGTTTGTATAAACATACACTTCTAAATTAACATAGTATGGTTGTCTAAAAATGCTGATATCTCAGATTATGTAGGTTTAATTTTACCGGAACTACGCATTTCATTTTCATTTTTGATGTTTGCACTTCCGCGATCATGGTGCCGGTATATCGGATAGTTAACTCATTAATACAACATGATAAAATCCCGTTCATAATATTACATCATTATTATCGTAGAGGCACCAACCAGTGTTCGACACAGTTTTCGTTGCCAAAAAACAACAGATTTTCATTGAAATTTCAAATCAGATGGTGACCCCTATTTTTAATGATTTAACGAAAGTAATGTCGAACACTGCACTGGTGTCACTACCCTTTTATAAAAAAAGTTAAAAATCTAAGCTGTTTAAATGAAAATAAGGTCGATTACTGGTTAGTGGTTACTGTCGAACATTGGTGTGCCTCTAAAAATCTAAGCTGTGTTTATTAATATGAAACTCCCATGTTTCCGTAGGATTGTGACCAGGAGCACATAGACGCAGTGGCGGCGGACGACAATGGGCAAGACCTCGCGGCGTACAACTTCGCCGCGGACGGGTTCCACGCGGGCGCCGCGCCCAACACGGGCTTATGCGCTCCTGGTGTGCGCGGCGGCGTCGACTGGATGAGGAAGCTCGCGTTCCGCTATAGGAAGATTAAGGACACGTACAATAACTATAGGAATAGGTGAGTTGGTGTTATGATTGCCTGGTACTTTAAAATATATATATCTCTAAATGCGTATTTTTTGATGTGTTCCGCTCGCTTTCTATTAAGCAATTTGTGGGAGTGATTTCCTGAAATGGGACGGAAGTATGTAACAGTGTAACAGAAAGTCGGAGAAGCTCGCAATCGCGCGCCATTTTGTAAATTTAAAATCGTTAATAAGAACATGACATATTAATATTATATGTGACATATTGTGTCATTTGACTATCAAAAGTCATTTTGATAATGCCAAATGTCTTCTAATGAGTATTTACTGCATTTATTGTATAGTTAACAAATTATATGATACCTGGCCCATTTTTTTTAGAATATAATGTTAAAATTGCTTATTACTAGGTAAGATATCAAATGTTACACATCATATGCGACTACTGTAAGGTTCGCTTGTTTTTTTTTTATAAGTGATCAAGATCAAAGGATTTTAGGAGGAATATCATTTATTATAAATTCTATTATCACATTGTTATTCAATATCTTATCTATAAGTATCTATACTAATAAAATAAAGCTGAAGAGTTTGTTTTTTTGTTTGAGCGCGCTAATCTCTAGAATTACCAGTCGGATTTGAAAAAATATTTTTATATTTGTTATCCCAGTTTTTGTGGAAGGCTATTTAACATCACGCTATGACCCTTAAAGAAAGTCAGGAAAAACGCGAAAAGACGCGGTGGGTCGGGAAACAGCTAGTGTTTTATAACAAAGGTTCATTATGTCCCTTACTTGACAATGGCTAAATGTGCAAACCGTACCAAGCCATTAATAACAAAATATTATATTGTTATTTATTAAATAGGATTATAATGTATGTAATTAAGTCGATGATGAGATTTTTATAAAGTAAACGGTTTAACGCTAACTGCTGAGTATCACAGATCACAGGCACACCTTTAAACAGGACGTTTCGACTAAGATGCACTGGCCGAGCGACGGTGGCAACGCACGGTGGTAACTAAGTGTTGGCATTAAAGACGTTGTTTAAAATGTAACGCAAAAGTTTGAAAATTCGTATAAAGGGTAAACTAAATACAAAAACGAAAGCTAACTTGCCTATTCTCGTTGGTCACAGTGTGGGCGGCCTTCTTGGACCCGCCAAAAGGGAGCAGTGGCTACAGCTGCGCGCGGAGCTCGAACAGGCTACCGACAACTGGCTCACGCTGGCTTGCAAGTGCCTCAACATGATCAACTCCAGGTGAGCACTCTATACTCACTTCTAGAGCTTTCATTCGTCATACGAACACGTAGGTAGCAAGACTCATGAACATTCGGTTTAAATATGTTTATTTCTCAGGAGAAAATACATAAATGCATACGCACATACATACATACATACATACATACATACATTAACGCATGTCTTTCGTAGGGGTAGGCAATACCACTTCCTGCCATTTGCTACGATTCTTACATACTTATACGCTTTAATGAGAAACTCTTAACAAAATACATTAAACTGAGCTAGCGCAATGTGACGATAATATTTCATGTAACACTTTATTTTTGTCATTCTAGCCAGTATCTTTTTACACATCAAAAAGTAATATTAAGTATCCCGATTGTCAAATCATCACACAGACATAGACTTCTAAAAGGCTTTTGATAAGGTCAATCACGTTGTTATTAGTCCATATCACGGTTTCGTATTGGCATCTAAGTGTGGTCTTGATCAAATTCTTATCTAGCTTTCAACATTCACGTGTGGGCTTGGATACAGCTATCGTTGTAATATAATTAATTCCGGGGTGCCCCAGGGTTCAATTTTGGGACCTGCTATTAAATTAGTTTAAAATTTAAACTTTTCTTTTCCCCTCAGAGAGAACTGTGTGAACGTGTTGGTGACGACAACGCAGCTGGTGCCGGCGCTGGCCAAGGTGTTGCTTTTCGGACTGGGTGGGGTCTTCCCAATAGAGAACATTTACTCTGCAACTAAGACCGGTCAGTATTCTTATGTATTTAAGAAAAACATTCTCCTATTTTATTCCATTTCCACTTCTTCCTTTCCGTTTGCTGTAGCTGGTATATGTCAAAATCGTAACGCCCGCCGTCTGCCTCTCGATTTTAATGATGAAATATGGCCACGGTATCCTAGCGCGTAATTGGTAGGGCGCCTGGCCCAGTTTGTCAGAAGGTGTGAGTTCAAATCCCACACAAGAAATATTTAAAGTCTTTTTCAGAATTATAAAATACACTTTTAACTGACTCACTTCCCGCCATTATGAAAAATTCCCGCCAAAAGACTACATTATGTTACATAACAATTGATAAAATTATTATTATCATTGACTTTTTGCAAAACGTTCAAGTTCATGACATAAAATTGACTTTGAGCCAATCGCCAATACTATTTAACTAACTCAATACTTACCCCATTTCAGGTAAAGAAACATGCTTCGAGAAAATTAAGCAGCGATTCGGCGAACGTTGCACGTACGTAGTAATAGGGGACGGTCAAGACGAAGAAGCGGCCGCCAAAGCTAAAAACTACCCTTTCTGGCGCGTGTCCAGCCACTCGGACATCGCGGCCCTCTACAACGCGCTTGACATGGGCTTCTTATGATTTGCTGCTGCCCTGGTACACGCGATGCGAAAACTTAGAACATTTCTATAGGGAACAATGATTAACTGACCTTTTTTGACCATATTTTATATTTTGCCGTAACAACCCCTTTTAAAAACTGTAAAAAAAGTCAAATAGCGTTTTGGATTAGGCCACTTTGCCCATTCTGCTGCCCTCACGCGATGCTGAAATTTAGAACATTTTATAAGGAAAAATACCTATGTTTGATTTCTTCGCCTCGAGTCGAGCGCTTGGTTTCTTCTGATTTTCGTTCGACATTTGACTTTCCATATTGATTAATTGCGATTGATAGAATAACCGTCAAAATCAATGCGTTGTGTCAATGTCATGCCACTCGTTTGTTTGTGTCATTGAAAATTTTAAACTGCCAAAATAAGTAAATACAAGCAAAACAGCTTTTCGTTCTGAGTTCTTTTTCTTGTGTTGTGACAGATAGTCTTTTCTATTAAAAAGCAAAGGTTTTTTTATGACAGCCAATATAAACATGGATATTAAGTTCCGTTTTCATTGCGGTTGTTGCCGGTTATCTCTAAATTCTACGTGGAACGGATAACATCCAACATTTCGTATTATAAAATGTTTTTGTTTTGTTTATATAATTTTAACGCAAATTTTGTTGCGATACAAATTACAAAAACACAATGTTGAAAAAATTTCCACGAGCAGGGTTTGAACCTGCACCCTTCTGACATACCGGGTCAGGTGCTCTTCCAATTGAGCTATCGTGGTTCTAACCAGCCCGCCGAAATTATTCAACACTATTTACTTTTTTACTTTGAAAGCCAAAGGCGCCAATTCAATGTCAACGACTACCGTCATTAACATCTGATCATAATATTTTTACAAATACTAAAGATCATTTAAGAAGTAGGCAAGCTATTTATAAAATAATATTAAATATTATGATCAGATGTTAATGACGGTAGTCGTTGACATTGAATTGGCGCCTTTGGCTTTCAAAGTAAAAAAGTAAATAGTGTTGAATAATTTCGGCGGGCTGGTTAGAACCACGATAGCTCAATTGGAAGAGCACCTGACCCGGTATGTCAGAAGGGTGCAGGTTCAAACCCTGCTCGTGGAAATTTTTTCAACATTGTGTTTTTGTAATTTCGAAACGAAAAATTCTAAAATACGGAAAATCGGCGTCATGCGACTTGGAAGACGAGTGTGACTATGCGACAACACAATGTCATACGTGCGATTCAAAAATAGATCCCCTGTTCGATTATAAATCTATGATAAATTTTACTTTGCGGTACGAACAAACTATATATAAGAGATTTGTTATAGGTACCCAGGAACAGACTTTTAAAAAAAGGCAAGAAGAACTAATACGTTACGCTTACCGCGTGTCCAGCCACTCTGACAAAAACGCGCTCGACATGGGCTTCTTATGATTTGCTGCGGCCCTGGTACCCGCGATGCGTAAACTTAGAACATATATAAGGAGCAATGATTGATTATTCTGTCCTATTTTCATTATTTCATTATTTTGCGGTATAACCTTATCAATAATTAATAATGCGGTAACAGACCTCAAGTGCTGTTTTGGACAAGGTTGCTTTGCCCATACTGCTGCCCTAGTACGCGCGATGCGATATTTCTATACCCTACTCATTCAATCTTTTATTTTACTTTCTTAAAACCAATCAATCAATCATCAATTATATTGTAAATGGACTAAAAAAATTAATTACGTGACAGCAGAATCTTCGAGGGTTTATTCGGCCTAATAGAGTCAGCATGTAGAGTGGATGTGTTTAAGAGGTGTTCAAAAGCATCTGAATGATAGTTTCAATCTCATCCAACTTAAGTTAAGGTGCACTTATCATTAAACAAATAGATGACCGTAGTACAACATGTGAAAAGCTCTCATGTGTCAAATGAACACAATTAATGCAATGTACAGTCACGAGCAAAAACATGTAAACAATTGTAACTCTTATTACGATGGAATGAGAGACAAAGTGTTTACATATCGGTGCTCGTGACTGTACCACAATTTTGCATGGCTCTTTTTTAAGTACACATTTTTTTTTATATTTTAAGAGCCATACTTTAGTTAGTTAACTTATAAAGCTATCGTTTAGTTTAAAAGCTCAAAGTTAGCTCAAAATCTACGAAAAAAAAACCCTACTCATAATTTTTGTAAATATACAAAATATTGTAGATCTACGAACAGTTTTGTAAGTTCATTCCTACTAGTAAGTTTTATATTCTATGTACAGAGTATATTAGGACATTGTATTTATAGATAATTTACAAAGTAGATATTTTTATTTTTTAATATAATATTTTATAAATTATATGTTTAACGGGTTTTAACGTAAACAGGTTTGTATAAGTATTCTGGGCATACTTTTTCAAGTACCCGACTTGTTTGCCAAGTTGCACCGTGGTTAAAACCTGTTAGACATTTTAATTGTACTGGGCCGCGAAAGGTTTACTAGTGTATAATTTGTTATAAAAAGTATCTATTTGTCCTATAAAGTTTTTGTCGGTAATGATAAGACATTTGTTTTTATAGAAACTTACTATTATCCGTTTTGATATCAATCGCACCATTTTTTTCTCGTATGCTTTATACATCGAATCTTGAAACGCTACAAATAAAGCTTATTTTTGCACAACCGCTCAACTATGACTGGTCTTTAGTATATTCTATATGATTTTGTTTAAACTTTCTACATAGCAACAAATACGATCTGATATGCAACGCTCAAACAAAACGCAAAGTACTGTATTAGCAAAAAAATATTTATTATGTTTTCCAGATTTTTTATAATGTCTTAAGTCGAAATTAAATCGGGCTGTGTTATCAAAATTATATTTATTTATAATTTTATCCATATCATTTATAAATAAATATATAAGTTCACAATTTGGATATTTTCAATGGGAATTACACTTAGACGCAACATGTAGCTACTTTAAAACGACACATATAGTTTTATTAAAGTTTTTTTATTTGAAAAAGAAAATACATTTTACATTTTTGAGTAAAAAAATAGTAAATATAATGTGTTGCTATTAAGTGTAATTCAAATGCGAAAAAACGTATTTCTATGTAAACTTGTTATCAAAAGATACCATTTTTCATAGAACATAGCAATATTATTTGTAATGTTAAATACCTTAGAACAAATGTAAATATTAGTTAGTGTTAAAATATAACAGGCTATTCTTATTGAGTCTTAAAAGAAATACGAATTTCGGATCGAAAGTATATGATTATTCGAGTTGTAAATAAAATGATACTATTTGACAATTTATTTTGTTGTTTCATTGCAAAATATCATCAACTATAGTCCAAATGAAATGGTCATGAGTTATGGTGGTATTCGCGGCGAGCTTGATACGTCATTACTGACTGACTGATAACAATGAACCGATAGAAATGTTTGCATCGAACACGTTACGTTACGGCGAAATGCTCGTCAGTCGCCACCTGGGTGCCTAGTATGAGTTTTTTATACTATCCGTATTCATTCGGTTACGTTTACGAAAATGAAAATGTGTATGTCAAAATTTTACCTCATCTCGTATGTCGCCAGGAGGCGCTGCGCTGCTTCAATGCCTTACTGATTCTCGATTTCGTTATGATCGAATGTCAAATGAAACTCACACTAGGCACCCTGTGGGTAATACAAGACATACCTACCTAATTACAAAAAAAATACTCGATGCAAACCACTAACGATCGCTTCGATGCTTCCTCACTTTCCCGTCAAGAAGCCAAGTTTTTTTTTCTTTAGTTGATGGCATCGTGCGATTTAGCCAGAGTCAAAGAATTTTTTTTTACAAGTAATACATAAATAAACAATATTTCCTTCCAATATGATGATTATAATAGAAATGATACACCCCCAATCCGTCGAGTATCTCAGCAAAGATGTGGGGCTTTACTAAGTCCTCACGCGAACTTCTTGAGAGAATTTGAAAAGTGACGTTGCACTGTTTTGTTTCATATGCCAACCCTCGTGCACATTCACGAACACTTAACGGTTAATAATCCACCATTATCTCACATTAATATTCGACATATCACAAATTTTAGAAAATAAAACAAAACCGCAGACATAACTCTTCATTTTCCCTTCCCGCCAAGAAGTCCAAGGCGCTGTGCCCACCTAAGCAACGTGGCACGTGATCTGACAAGTGATCTGCCATGTAACTTGCCACTAGCATCAACATTCAAAGGAAATGTATGAGCTGGCGTCCATTCGCGTGGCGTAGCACGACACGATCTGACATGCTACTCAGCGTGCTACTAGTGACACAATCAAGTTACGCGCAACACGTAAGTTAATGTGACATGTCAGTTAAAATGAAGGACGATTTAGAATTCAATATATAGTTTATTCTAATTATTCAAGATTATGATATCTTTATCGTTACAAGCAGTCGTTCTTCTGGGCTTACTGGTTCCCTAAATCAGGTCCACTGTTTACATAGCTAAATGAGGTCTCTATTTTTCTTGTATAATAAAATAAGTTTCTTTCTTCATTCTATAAAATGTCTTAAACCTATTAGGGTAGGTATCTATTTAATTCCTTCATAACAACGTATGTGCCACCAGTTTTTAGCTTTTTTTTCCACATGGGATGCACCCAGAAGCGTCTTTGTCCGTTTTGAATATTTACAATTTGTAGACAAGCAAGAGCACCTTGATCTTCATCAGACGACGACATTGTCTCGAATTCCTTTTTACTCTGACATGTCTCTGACATTCACCCTAGTGGGTTCATTGAATGTCATGCCAGAGTCATGTTACATGCCAGTGGACAATCACGTTTCTGTCACGTTGCTTAGGTGGGCACAGTGCCTTACAAATGACATTTTAGTTGCTTAGCAACGGAACAACAAACAATGAAATCGAGTTATTGTCATTCCCATTAGAGTTATCAGGTGTTTACGTGTCAATAATAGTTATTATTAATAACAGTGAAACAATTAAATAACTCACAATGAAGACCATGGTGAACACCATATTATTCGACATCTCGAAGAACGAGTTGTTCAAGATCAATGAGAATTACAAAATGCTACATCGAAAGCTGAAGACGACTTGGAAGGTTATGATGTAAGTACTTATTTTAGCTTATTACATTATTATGTATGAAGGGAATAATGAAAGTGGACGAAGCGAAACAAGTATGTAGGGATCGTAGCAAGTGGAAAGAAGTGGTCTCTGCCTACCCCTACGGGAAAGAGGCGTGATTATATGTATATGTATATATTACATTATTCTACGTAAGGTTCTGGCAGGAGTCAACCAAATCACAACCAAAAGACAGCCACTGCTGGACAAAAGCTTCCGGCAAGGATCTCCACAACTATAAAAAATGGGGTTAGCAACAGAGTTGATTTTAACAACAATTTTTTTTTTATAATTAGCACGATGAGTGGTTCCATTCAACTTGATGTTAAGTGGAAATGGACGTCCAGACGCGAAGACAACTGGTGTAGCGTGAATAAAACAACAACAAAAATTTAATACAGATCACCTACTTCTTAGCTTTCATCCAGTAAAATTTAACTGTGATTCCATATTATTTTTTACAACGAAAACTGATGTTGAACATTGGCTTACTGTGTCGAACACTGGTGCCACTACGATAGTTAATAATGCTTGAATAATAATAATTATTATTATTATTACTTATGTACTAAATATAAATTACTAATTCATTTATTTTTAAATAATTTTAGTCCCTTTTCATCCTATGTTAGTTTTAGAATATAATAATAAAATATAATATATTTCCATAAAAAATACTATATTTTTTTTACAATTTTAGTAACAGAGATGAGCTATCTGATAACATTCTGCAAGACATAAAGATCCTTGTGGTACCAGGGCCGCAGAATGCGTTCACAGATGATGAGCTCGCCAGCATGAAGGTTATGGTCGAGAGGGGGGACTCGGTACTAGTGATCATGACAGATGGCGGGGAGGAGATGATGAATACCAACATCAACTTCTTCTTGGAGGAGTATGGTATCGTTGTTAATAACGGTATGTCACTAATTACTATCTGAAAAAAGCTAGTTAAGTAACTTTGCAATGTCGCTCGCGTTTTAGGATGGGTGACCATATTAAAATAACTCGGGCTTCTCCATGCTTTGGAGGGCCTCGGTTTTAGTTGTAAGATATAAGTCGTCAAAAACACTCAAATTTTAAATAAATCCCCTTCATCCTATAAACGCATCCTATAATCCTATAAACTTAAGATAAAATTATATGCATAATATTTTTCACTGTATTTTATAAATATTTAATTTGGTGCTGGCTTCAGTGCAGCAATTAGCACTTAAAAATAAAAAGCAAAATTTACTATAGCGTTGTGTTATCAAATTTGTGGTATTTTCATCTGTAAAGATGAATTTCCATAGCTATCGGTTGCAATAACCGTTGGATAGATGGCACTCTACCGCTAAGAAGCAGTCAATAAAATCGAAAAGCAGTGAAAAAATTCAGTGCTTACGTCAGCCTTCCCGGTAGCATAATGGTCAGTGCAGTCGCCCGGACTCAGGTTAGATTCCTGGCTAGGTCGGGTAGGCATTAAATTTTTCACTGTATTTTATAAATATTTTATTTGGCTTCAGTGCAGCAATTAGCACTTAATAATTAATGAATTTAATAATCAACAACAACTAAACAGCCTAGTCTACAACAGTAATATAAAAATTATGCATATTTAGTAAATTTAAATGGCTATGTGCCATATTGATTCAAAAATCTTATTACTTAAATAACAATAACCAATATCTGAAAAGGAGTAACAATATCATGACTGTTTCTAGACTTCCAACCATTTGAAATTCAAACGGTTTCAATGAACTTGTGTACCATGTCTTGCCCCAGACTGCGTGGTGCGTGCCAAGTACCACAAGTTCTACCACCCCAAGGAGTGCCACATCTCCAACGGCATCCTGAACCGCGCCGTGCTGAAGAGCATCATGAAGATGCCCAATTTCACCAGCGAATCGGACGACTACCTGTATGTAATTATATTTGTAATATAAAAATATTTATAACAACCATTTACAATAAACAGATTATAAAATCTTGGAATAGATATTACTTACCTATTATTTCATGTTTTGTTAACGCCATATTAACTTAATTTCTTAGGCCCGAATTTTCAATCCTCAGATAGGTTTTATCCAACGAATAACATTTGCCATTGTGACATATTTTCTAAGAGAATCTGTCATTATGTAAAAATTATTTAATGAATAAACTTTAACTGACGATTGTAAAATCAGCCCTGTGGAAAGTAAAAGAGAGACAACGCGGAATAACTACTTATTCAAAGCTTACCTACTCTTTTCAGTAGGTACGGAGGTAAGACTAGACAGCGAACAATCGTACATCTTTATATTTAAAAATCTTCTGTGCGTGTGTAGGTTATTGAACTCCTTCTAAACGGCTGGACCGCTTTAGATGATTTTTTTTTATGTGTGTAATCAAGTGGATTCGCGAATGGTTTAATTAAATTTACAATTGGACCCGGTAGGTGGCGCTGCTATAGGGGTCCATCGTGGGATACGGGTGTTCTTAAGCGGACGAATGGTTTGTTTGTTTTGTTGTCATGGAAACTGTCAAAGCGGTACGAAGTCCGCCGGTCAGCTAGTAAATCTATTTAATACAAAGTGAGCATCGAATAGGGCCGTCAATTTTGAAGTCTAACTGCATTAAAAAAAATCATAACTGAGAGCTAACTCTCTTACTGAGTGCCTAATGTGAGTTTTATTTAGGTACTATCCGTATTCATTCGGTTACGTTTATGAAAACGAAAGTTTGTATGGCCAAATAAAACTTTCCTCTTCTCGTATGTCGTTACGTGATCGAATGGATCGAATCGTATGAAACTCGCACTTGGCACTCAGAACCGGGATTCAAACTTGGTCTCTTTTGAATCACTGCGACACACATGCTACGCTATAGCTTTAGCGTTTTGTTTTTTATTTTATTGTAACATTTTTATTGTTCTTTAACTGAATCTTTTTTATGACAGGCACACATGACATGCATATCTATCTTTCTAGCGAGGAGCCAGCAACCCCCAACTTCGTGTACCCTTACGGCGCAACGCTGACAGTGAAGAAGCCTGCTGCCGCCATTTTGTCGACCAGTGACGTGTGCTATCCTGTCAAGAGGCCGGTCGCTGCTATGTACACCTCGGAGAAGACCGGAGGTGAGACAGTTTTATAGCGAATTCTCCATAATTATGATATAGTGCGATACAAACTCCTTGCTGCTGTGAAGTGAGGCGCAAGTTCCGTCGCGATAACAAAATGTAGGTGATAGCGTTTGCATCTAACTTCACAGCCGTCAAGAAGTTTGCATCACGATATAACCTTTTTTAAGGAGACATTAACAGTTTTTTGTAGAAACTCTTCAATGAAGACTAAAGGTGTGCCATCCAGTTTTATTGCTAATATCTATGACATCCTTTTATACGAAGTCATTGAAACGGCAGGCCGTGAAGGATTTATCAATAGTTATATATTTTTTAGCTATATATCTATTTATAATTATATATCTATTTTAGCTACAATGCAACGCAGAAGACGACATTTTTAAACTTGGCTTTGTCTTTGAGGGTCAAAATGTGAAGTCTTCTACAAAGGTATCATTTTGTATTTGAGGATGGAAATGTGAAACCTTATGTGAAGAGTACAATAAATATACCGTCTTCTAGTATCGTTTAAGCCGATCTCAGGGCTTCCATTATTTTCCTAGTCTAGAGAGGTCCGGCACAGGTTTCTTTGTTTGTTCCCAGGAAAGCTATTCGTGATTGGCTCAGGCCACTTCTTCGCGGACCAGTACCTGGAGAGCGAGTGCAACGACCTGATAAGGGAGCTGGTGTTCAACCACCTCGGCGGCGCAACTGACCTGCACCTTAACGCTGTGGACATCGAGGACCCTGATGTAAGAAAATGGTCTGGAATAAACTTTACTAGGATTAAGAGGCCTTCGGAACTGGGTAGGAAGGCGGCTGGGGGGAGAGTTGCCGCGTAACATATTCGTAGTTGAATTTACTTAATTAACTTACTTTTTTTTAAATTATTTATTTATTTAATTTTGAATACAGGCATCAGTCTTTCACATTTAGACTTCAATTGTTATATTGACTTACTAATTACTTACTTACTTACTATACTTTAGCATTAAGAAATTGTGAAAGAAAATATATTTTTTTATAATTCGTCCTTGTATAAAAAACGCTGAAATAATGCCGAATCAAGCGAACACCAAATTCTCTCAAAAAAAAAAATCAGAACACACTTGGATACGTAGAATTCTTAATGACGTAGAGACTATTTGACCAAAAAAATGGTCTACTACGTATTTATGGCAATAAAACATTTTTCTTATCTTATCTTAAGGATTGACATGATATGACAACGATCCTCCATCGATCCAACGATCCGATAAGTGTCACAAAGCTATTTTAGTAATTGCCAGTTACGACTTTAAACCGTTTTTTACACAATAACGATAGAAATGGAAGGAAACGGAAGGAATATACCCAGCACGAACCTGGGACCGCTTTGACTCAATATAATAATAAAACTTGTTTGAAAAATCTTCATCTTTGATGTTTGTATGGGATATCGAAATGTATGAAGGCATTCGTTCTTTCTCGTTCTCATTCGCGGGTCACAGTTACTTCGATTTATCTACTGCATCTGGAATTCTGGATATCGGGTATGATCGAGGTTAAGTGTGCGTCTACCCACTGTACTCGCCCAGGTGAACGAGTACCGCACGCTGGGCGACGTGCTGTGGCTCGGGACGGTGCCGCTGCCGGCGCCGGCCACAGCGCCGCCGCCGCGCCTCACGCCGCTGCATCCGCACGCGCTCTTCACCTGGAAGCTGTTCTCACTCAACCTGGCGCAGCGTAAGTACACTAGAAAGGGCTTGACGCAAAACCCCCTTGCAGAGTTTCTTGTAGGTTTTTCTCAGTACAAGTTCAGATGGCATAATGACATTTATAAGAGTACTTATGTTTAGCGTAAACTAAATAAATGATATTACATAAGCAAGTGCTCATTCTCCGTAGTGCTCATTCTGTGAGCCCGCAGAAGTAGGTACACCAAACGTGAAATGTATTTTATTTAGCTTATTTTTAATATTTTTTAATTATTTAAAAAAAATATATTAAGTATTTTATATTTATATATACAGGCTGTCCCAAAAACAATAGATAACCCTATAACCATCGATAGGCTTCACCATGGCCCCTCTAATCTCAAATTTTGACCTTAGTAAAAATATCACGGTTTTTGAGATTTTGGGATATTTTGTAGTTTTCCGGTTGTTTTGAGAGAGTTTGCTGATTGCCTCAAACGGCATTTTCAGCTTCACCGGGCTTGTTTGGGAGCGGTGAGAAACTTAAAGGGTTCCTCAAGCCGTGTGAAACGAATCCCCTTCGGAGGTTTTCTAGAGGAACGTCATCACGCATTAGTGCGTGTCCCCGTTGTTGTCTTACTAGATTCTCCGAAGGGTTCGGATCCGATCGGGGAGCGGAACAACCCGAGGGTGCCTCTAAAGGCTCTGACCTCGGCTCGGGTTGACTGGTCGTGTGGTGGAGAGAAGCGCCCAGGTACATGTCTGTACCTGGTATAGGGTGCGTGTGAACCGGTTCGTCGTACCCTTATTCTACGACTACGGTGTCTTGCTGCTTGCTTGCTTACTCGGTGCTGGAACGATCTCCCGCCGCCGATGCGTGACCTGAAGACAATAGTTACGTTTAAGAAATACCTTAAAAAGCATTTACTTAATCTCCAGCTTACATCAACTGCGTAATACTTATTGGTAAGAATCTACTTACAATCTGGGTCTTCACGTTGCGTGGGGGGCTTTGGGGATTGCTTCCTGGCACTGCTGCGTCTCTGCTTTGAAATACACATTTAGGTTTGGCAAAGCGTGGAATTTTTAGATTGTGTGCATGGCAAGCGCATGGGTTTTTTCCGAATGATGGCGGTCGAGGCGTGGGTGCGTAGGGTACACGACCGTACGTTGTCAAAAATGTCAATGTCGCTTATGCGACAGTGACAGTGTGGCTGCGTTCGGTGTGTAGTCCGCCTCGCCAGTTTTTTATTTGTGTATGGTTTTTTTTTTTTTTTATTTTTTGTTCATTGTGTACGGTGTTTTTATTTTTTTATTTTGTATACTTTTATTTTTTTTTATTTTTTTTTTATGTATGTGCAATTTTAATATATATATATTTAGGAGTATATAGGTTTATTTATATAAGTACAATTATATACACATATATATATTTTATTCATTTATTAGTCTGAATAGGATATCCATCCTATTATCCTATATATCCATATAGGAAACGTCACCTCGTACAGGCCCTGCCAGAATACCAGCGTCGTTGCGATGTGGCTTTGTCACACCGTAGCGACATATGCTGAGGTGGGGTCCTGATTGGCTCCTCACACTTGTGTTCTTTTATTTGTTAATTATTTATTTATTTTTATTTTTTATTTTGTTTTTTGTGTCTTGTATTTCATGTCATTGTGTCTGTGTATGTGAGAGCCAATAAATGTTTTTCTTTCTTTCTTTCTTTCTTTCTTGGGCTTAAACTGGTATGCATGTTTAGTGAATTCTGTTTTAGAGGATCATTTAGAGGATCAGGCGGGGTCAAATCCGGTGCGCTTTCAAATAGAAATAGAAATAGAAAAAATCTTTATTAGGTACAATTACGCATACATACACATTCAAAACACAGGAACATCACTTTTGCATTATACCAAATTGGTTTCCGCTCAGCATACGTCCTTGGTGTTAACCACGACGCTGGTCTTTCGCGGATGCCATATTTAATTTAAAAATAATATTATCCGCTAATTCGGCCAGCAAGCGGTTAAGAAAAAAAATCTGATCCGAACGCCTCGGAAATTTTAATAGGGATCGAGGATACGCTTTCGTGATGCTACCCGCTCTGGAAACCCTGAAAGGTATTCGATCTACTACTACGGCTCGTGGAACCTTAATTTCTCAGCACCCCTAAAAGGTAGCCGTAAAATTGGGGGCAATCTCTTAAAAAAAACACAAATCGGCTTCATACACAAATTTCTTGGTAGAAACACCTTATGAACCGTGGTGGGTTATGGCCCAAACTCCCCACGTGCTTTGGTAAGGCCGTAATAGCAGCATAGCTAATATCAGAAGTACTATAATGTCACTCCTATTTGTTTTAGTGCCCGAGGTACTAGGACTGTATGAGGCGCTAGGAGTCAAGCACGAGCCGCTGCGCCTCATCGCGCCACAATTCGAAACGCCGTTTCCGCCTTTACAACTTGCCGTAAGTACCTAGGTATACCACAGATTAAGTAATAGTTCCTATGCCTTTCCAAAACAGTAGACAAACGAGTAGTTAGAAATGAAAAGATTTTTATCAAAATCTCTAGGGACGTCTTTTTGATTTTTTTTTACTTGTTAACAACAGAGTTATAGTTGATTAGATGTTTCCGTAAAACCGTCACTTCTCATTGATACCACCGTACAACTGCCACTGCTGAACTTATTTTTATTTTATTTTATTTGGAAAACATACAGTATGAGTATAACTAAGAGCATAACTAACATAATAAAAATATACACAATTCATTTGTTTTCGCATATAGACACTTGTAATTCTATGATCTTAACTTACAGCTTAGGTTTAAGCTCAATTACAAACAGTAGGTTCTCACTCAACAAAAAAGAAGAATAAAAAAACCCAATTGATAATTAAGGATTAAAAAAATATATATAAATATTTAGACAACATCACATACATTGTTCTGATCCCAAGGTAAGTAGCTAAATCACTCGTTACATGGAAATCAGAAACAACGACGGTACCACAACCACCCAGACCCGACACAATATCGAAAAGTTCGTTTTCGACATTGACCCGACCGGGAATCGAACCCGGGACCTCGGAGTTAGCGCCGCCCAAAGTCCGGCGTGCAAGCCACTCGGCTACGGAGGTCGTCAAAAGATTAACTAAGGATTAAGGAACCACATCAAACCGATTATTGCTTAGAACCTGTTTAAATTTGTTAGGCTTAAGTGTCATCAACCAGTTTATTAAAGCTATTAGCGGATCTAATGAAGAACAAAAGTGTTACAAAAGGGGACAAATAGGCTACCACGTTGCCTTGTATATCTATTAGGTACTCTAAAATTTATCTAAGATGTGGGGAATCTATAATAGACTGTGCTAGTTTTACAAGGATCACAACATCAGTAATTTCTCGTCTATAAACGAGAGGTAACATATGTTGTTTCCTACACCTCGCATCATAATCGCTCTCTCGTCCTTTGCATCTAAATTGCAAATATCTAAGAAATATTATATATATACAGGTTGTGGTTTTGAACAGTTGCCAAATTTAAGGAGGCGATTATGTTAATGTAACTGATAATAAATCCATTAAAAAAAAATACGTAAAAAAAAATACGAAAAAGATTTTGTTTCTGTTGCATGTCATTCTTTTGAATATACTACGCTGTGCTACTACTTTGGCTCTGCGCTAGGTGCGCAAAACAAATGCCTACAAATGCCGCCGCTTGCGCCGGCTTTTGTCGGCTAGCAACCACCCGCTCAAAGCGGGAACCGACGACGATTCAACGGTCGCCGCTCGCTCAGTCTCCCGCTAACCGCGAGCGCGCGCACACGTTTGACAAAAAAAATCCGGGCCGCTTTCAAACGTAGGTACGATGTCGCGTTATTCTAATCACGACTACGTTGAAATGGTGCGGATGTATGCCCTCGCCGGTAACAGCTTGAGGGGTGCAGTGCAGATGTTCGTGGAGAGGTGGCCAGACCGACCAACGCCGTCACGAACGACGATGCTGGCTGCTACACAACGCCTACTGGATTACGGGCAGTTCAGTATCCCAGCGCACGCCAGTGGTCGAGGCAACGTGGGCCTGCCCGTCGACTTACAGGAGCAGATCTTGCAGTTCTTCGACGACGAGCCACGCGCCAGTACACGTGATGCTGGGCGGCACTTTGGCCTTGATCACACCATCGTTTGGCGCTTGTTGAAGAAGAACCAGCAGCACCCATTCCATTTTCGACGAGTTCAGGATTTGCTTCCCACTGACCAGTCCAGCCGAGTCGAGTTTTGTACGTGGCTCCTCGAACATCAGCACGTTAATATTCTGTGGACTGACGAGGCGCAGTTCACAAGGGTCGGCGTCTACAACGTGCATAATGAGCATTGGTGGGCACACAGAGAACAGAACCCTCATGTCACAAAAAAAGACTCCTTCCAAAGACGTTTCAGCCTAAATGTTTGGGCTGGTATTATTGGCCCTTATTTACTGGGGCCTTATTTCATTGAAGGTCATCTCAACAGCCTTACCTACCTAGATCTGCTGCACCACGTTGTAGATGAGCTGTTGATGGACATTCCACTGGCATTCCACAGAGACCTCTTCTACCAGCAGGATGGTGCTCCACCACATTATGGACAAGTAGTGCGCAGCTACCTAAACGATACATTTGGATCGCAGTGGGTGGGACGTGGCGGTCCAGTGTCTTGGCCTCCTCGCTCCCCGGACCTAACACCGCTAGATTTTTATTTGTGGGGTGATGTAAAAAGGCTAGTGTATTCTGAGGAGGTTACAAGTGTAGTGCAATTGCGTACGCGAGTGGTGTCCGCTTTTGAAACGGTGAGAGAAAACATTTACGTTCTCAACCAATTAAAAGACAATTCTCGGCGTCGTGCTGCTTTGTGTATCGCTCGTAATGGGGCACATTTTGAACACTTGTTACGAGTAACATAGGTAAGTCAAAGTTTTGCTTAAGCACATTTTCATTTCATTTAATTTCCATACCTACATACTAATAGCATAGGTACGTAGTTTATTTTTTTCTGAATCGAGTAATTCTGTCGAGTAACTGGGAATCGAACCAAGAAACTTTTAATAGGAAGTGGCTAAGTAACATTCATACCTAGACTAAATAACGTAGGTACCTATTTAGTTTCTAGGATGTAGTAGCGTTAAATAGCCACGACAGCAATGTTTGTTTACGTTAACGGTCGTTGACCTCGGAGTAGTACATGTGAATTTCGAATAGAAACGTGAGATGTTACGAAAGATATAGGACACCAACCAATAGGTAATATTTTTTTTTAATATTTTTATTTAAATTATAAGTATTTGTTCTACACTTGTGTACAATATGGCGACTGTTCAAAACCACAACCTGTATTATGGAAGGGCATTTCCTAATTATTTGACGCTGTAACGGAGAAATGAAATGTCCTTGCTGAGTAACTTGCAGGTTCTTCTAAAAACAATGCATATATTATATAGTATCATTCATAAGAGCTTTTTGTAGCCTAAACTGAAATTTAATCAAAGGATTGGCTTTTCACATACCTACATATATCTCCCAGGTGTTCCCCCCCACTTTCCGGGAGCTGCCCCCACCCCCCCTGGAGCTGTTTGACCTGGACGAAGCCTTCAGCTCGGAGAAGGCGCAGCTGGCGCGTCTCGCTAACAAGTGCCTGCAACCGCACGCTAACAGGCTGGGACAAGGTTCGATTGCGGCTTTGCTACTCACTTTTAGCAGTCGCATCTCGCCGGCAATAAGCAAGAAAGATATTTCATCAAGGGCTTAATACCTATGCAAATACTTATAAATGTACAAAAAAATATTAATGTATAGCCTATACTGTCCCACTGCTGGGCATAGGCCTCTATCATTGAAGTCAAGTCATCACTACAATTGATGGCGAAAGGCCTAATCACTACGTTAGCCAAAGCAACAAAAGAGAGCGACACAATCTACTCTTGCTGTAGTAGAGCAATAATATAGTTTTCAATATTTTTCAAACCAATAACTTAATTCTAATTAAACTTTCTAAATGTCTTTAGCTAAATACACCCCCGTTTTATATTAGCCCGAAAAAACATTCCCAAACTTTAATATTACCATTTCAAAAACAAAACTTTCCAGGAGACGGTCGCCAGGTAGAGACCGAGCTAGAATACTTCGTGCGCGAGTGCGGGCGTGTGGTGCGCCTGTCTCGTGCGTTACCCGCCGACGAAGCGCCCTCCGCGAAGGCCATACTACACCAGCTGGCGGTGCAACTGGCCACTTACAAGAAGATAGCGCCGAAAGACTGAAGAATAAATCGGAAATTACAAAAACACAAATGTTGAAAAAAAATTCCACGAGCAGGATTTGAACCTGTACCCTTCTGACATACCGGGTCAGGACCAGCCCGCCGAAATTATTCAACACTATTTACTTTTTTACTTTGAAAGCCAAAGGACTACCGTCATTAACATCTGGTCATAATATTTTTACAAATACAATAATAGATCAGTTAAGAAGTAGGCAAGCTATTTATAAAATGTTTTTGTTTTGTTTATATAATTTTAACGCAAATTTTGTTGCGAAACAAATTACAAAAACACAAATGTTTAAAACAATTTCACGAGCAGGATTTGAACCTGCATCGGGAATCGGGTATTTTAATTTAAAAGCTTCTCTTTTTCCGTAAATGTAAATTTAGTACCAACGAGTTTGTCACACGCGCAACAACGGGAGGCCATACTGCACTAGCAGTGCGTTGCAACTGGTCACTTATTGCACCAAAATTCTGAAGAACATAAAATGGGAATTGAAATTTAGAAGTTTTATCATTATCGTAAATGTAAGTTTGATACCAAAGAGTTTGTCCCACGCGTTGCCTACGGAGAAGCCGCCTTCGGTGAAGGCCATACTGTACCAGCTGGCCGTGCAACTAGCCACCTTTGAGTAGATAGCACCGGAAGACTGAAAAACATTAATGGGAATTTAAATTTAGAAGCTTTTTTCTCTTTCATTAGTGTAAGTTTAAAACCAAAGAGTTTGATACGCGCGCAACCTGCGGAGGAGGCGCCCTCCACGAAGGCCATACTGCACCAGCTGGCCGTGCAACTGGCCTCCTTTAAGTAGATAGCACCGAAAGACTGAAAAACATAAATGGGAATTTAAAATTAGAAGTGTTTATTTTAAGTAAAATGTCAGTTTATTACCAAAGAGATTGTCCTGCGCGTTGTCTGCGGAGGAGGTGACTTCCGCGAAGGCCACACTGCACTAGTTGGCAGTACAACTAGCCACTTACTCGTATACGTTCGCTCTGAAGAACTCTTTGAACTTATCCCACCTTCTCCCTTCCTCCATAGGAGTACGCGTGCTGCTCTCCGGAGTCACCGCTGTGCTGTCTCGGAATATTCCATCGCGCCCGGTCTGCGTTTGCTGGCGCTAAGCAACTTTCGCAAAGGCCAGTCATCGGATAAATGTCCAAAAATTAATCATCTCGAGCTCCTCCGTGTTTCGGAAGACACGTAAAGCCGTTGGTCCCGGCTGCATTAGCAGTCGTTAACAACCACCAATTCGCACTGGGCCCGCGTGGTGGTTTATGGCCCGTTCTCCCTATCCATCCATAGGGAAGGCTAGTGCCCCAGCAGTGGGGACATAATTATAATGAGCTGGTGATGATGTGATGATGATGACACGTTTTCCCTCCTTCCTATGACATGGGGTCCTTCAAACGAGGCGTGGAGAGGCACCTTGCGGGCCGGCAGGGTGAGGGTGACTGATGCTGCGTTGTTTTCACGCTGCACCAGTTGTCCTTGCGTCTGGACTCCGTTTCCACTTAACATCAGGTGGAGTGGAATCATTTGCCGAGTTAAATATAAAAAATAAAAAAATAAATAAAAAGAAGATAATGCCGAACGATTATGAAGGAAGAAAGCGGAAATTTTAATGCAGAAGTTTTTTTTTGTTATGATCAGTTTAATATGAAAGAATTTGTAACGCACGCGTTCCTATGAAGGAAGGGAGGGAGGTATTATGTCTTTATGTCAATTCTAGTCTAATACATACATACATACATATAATCACGCCTCTTTACCGTAGGGGTAGGCAGAGACCACTTCTTCTTACTTACATACTTGTTTCGCTTCGTCCACTTTCATTATTCCCTTCATACAAGTCTAATAGAGTACAGATATACTAAGAAATGATTTAATTTTCATCGTAGGGTTTACACTTTTTAAGCTTTTTGTATTTGAACATTATTGGAACCAGTGTTATCGAGCTGGAGCTCAAAAAAATGGAGTAGTTTTCTATTATGTACCGCGTAAATAACAATGTTAAAATAAGTCTAGTAACTAAGAAGATTGTAAATATAAACCTTGATTACATGTTAAATTACAATGATAATTTACATAGTGTGTTTTACTTTGAAAAACCTCTTTTTCAAGACTACGTTTTTACACACATACATACATACATACTTACATACATACATACATACATACAGCAGACATACATACTCTCACCTCACGAGAAAACAGAGCATCGAACTCGCCAATTTTGATTATTTTCAGTTCAGAGGTGTAATAGATAACAGTGTTAACCTTATCTAAGACATTTTATTGAATATTATAGAGACATTATGAAAATATAACATTTTATATTTATCTCTCCGTGTCATCTTGACTAATAAAATGATATATTATTATTTTTAAATATTCACCCGGGCAAATTTGCTGTCACAACCTAGTTTTTTTTATTAAGTAAAGTTAGTTGTAAGAAGTCGGTAAAAAATCGCAAAAAAAAAAAAAGGAAAAGTTATGATAATATAATTTTAATTATATTAATACACTCTATTGATTAAGTGTTTGTAGCAATGTTTGTAGCATTGTTGTGTTCCGGCAGCTAGAGGTAAGATAGCCAGTGCCTCAGCATTCGACTGCTTAGGCACTGGCTATCTTACCGGGTGAAGTGCGCTTCCACCTTCGGCCTCATTATCACTTCACATCAGGTGAGATGAAGGCCAAGTGCTTAACCGTAAGATATAAAAAAGTGAATGTGATACAACAACAAGAGACGTATAAAGTCAAGGTTGCAAAATTTCAATTATATTTGCATTTTATCGAAACTTATCGCTCAATTGAAAGGACGCCATCACATAAAACATAAAAACAAGTTTTATAGTCGCACGGCGTGCTGCCACATCCCGCTCTGTACGTAAAGCGATGAAGGCTTTACCGTTTTTGTTGTTTATCGTATTTTTGCATGACGTGATAAGCCAAGAGGATGGTTCTGGGCAGAGCAGCCTGCTTAATGTTTTTCCAAAGAAGGCAAGGTCGATGAAGGATATGCAAATACTGATATCCAGAAAGTTTATGCACGCGAAACCTCTGTCGCCGAAGCGTCCGCTGCCGGTGAAACTTAATGGTTACACAGTGTTCCCACCCGTAGGATTATCCGAAAATCAGAAATATGACATCCCAAACAGCCCTTACTTCCCAGCGGATCAGCAAGACCACGTCAAACCTAGAGATAAGAGAGTTCTGTCCGATTACGCTATAACTTCGCTGAGAAAGAAGCGTGAGACATCGATGGAGCAAAAAAGAGTTAAAGGAAAAGTTAGCTATAAAATGTCTAAAAAAGGTTTATCCAAAAGACAGGCTAAAGCAATGAGACAGCGAGAAGGTCCCATAAGGACGACGAAATCGAATGTCAAGCAAACGACGGCCCGTGCGATAGCGCGATCAAACAATTTGAAATTCAACAAAAAACGCGAAGCGAAGCGATCGAGAAACGGAAAGAGATTGAGAAGCAACACGAAGAAATCGAAGAAGTCAAGGGTGCAGCGTAGGAATAGCAACATGACGAAAGTGACGATGAAGCGTTTTAAAGGTTTGTTGTCTTAAATAAAGATTGGGACACGATTTGCTTCTGTTTATTTATCCCTACCCCTCTTTCCTGTAGCCAACGACACCAGGCGGTTGATTGCAGCGAGAGATGCCACGATCGAAGACTACCCTTACGTGGTGTCGATCCAGAAGGACGGGACGCATTGGTGTGCTGGTGCCTTGCTGAATCCCCGTATGGTGGTAACTACGGCCAATTGTATGTGGAAGTGAGTATGGGAAATATTTTGGTATTTATTTATTGAAAAATAGAAATAGAATACAAGTTTACAGCTTAAAATTTAAATTTAAATTTATTAAGTTTAGGCTTCAAATAGCTCTTATGAGAGTCACATACAATCCAAGAGGTTGGGAAGTCTATACAGTTTGGGAGACCTTGTACCTACTGCGAACCGGCAAGAAACTCAGCAAGGGTATTTCTATTTTTCCTTACAGCGTCAAAAATTGGAAAGTGTCCTTTATGATAGGGTAACTTTGCATTACAAATAAAATAATATACAAAATATAAAAGAAAACCACAACATATAAAATACAAAATTATTGCGCTTATATGCTAGAATCTCGTTTTTTGACCTATGTTTCATGGGGAAGGTTGTTCAGTTTCATGGTCTGATCAACCCCCCTGCAGGTCTAAGACGGTTAAAAGAACGGTGTATAATCATCAGCTCATTTATGTCCCCACTCTTGGGGCACGAGCCTTCCCTATAGATGGATAGGGAGAACGGGCCATAACTCACCACGCGGGCCCAGTGCGCGTTGGTGGTTGTTAACGACTGCTAATGCAGCCGGGACCAACGGCTTAACGGGCCTTCCGAAGCACGGAGGAGCTCTAGATGATATATTTTTGGTCACCAATGGTGTATAATACAGATCGAAGCGTGTGAGCCGGATGCTGGTGCGCGTGGGGTCCCGGCACGCGGAGCGCGGAGGCTACCTGGTCGGCATCCAGGATGTCATGAAACACCCCGCCTGGAGCATCCGTCAGAACCCGGACAACGACGTGGCGCTGCTGTACCTGGACAGGAGGATTAAGTAACACCTTCTTGGTTAAACTATCTTCTTAATTATGGATAAGTTTTTGTCATCAAATCGTAAATTTTGTAATTTTACTGGATGAGAGGTAGAAAGCAGGTGGCCTATACATAGGCAATTGAATACATTCAATTGTTGCTCAAGTCAACAATCAGTTGCCGACCCCTACCTTTTATAATATATATTTTATACTAGTTAAAAAAAGTTTTTGTTTTGTTTATATAATTTAACGCAAATTTTGTTGCGAAACAAATTACAAAAACACGCATGTTGAAAAAATTTCCACGAACAGGATTTGAACCTGCACCCTTCTGACATACCGGGTCAGGTGCTCTCCCAATTGAGCTATCGTGACTCTAACCAGTAGGCTTACTCTTGAAGTCAAACTCAATCTCAATACAATTCCAATGCGATTAATATGTATCGATATTGGGATAAGTTTCACAATTTCGGAACGCCCCTTCTCGATAATATTTTGTTCACTCAATATCCACGCAATTGTCAAGATGGAGCGTTCCGAAATTGCGAAACTATCCCATTATCGATAAATATTAATCGCATTGGAATTGTATTGAGATTGAGTTTACGTTCAAGAGTAAGCCTACAGCCCGCCGAAATTGTTCAACACTATTTACTTTTTACTTTGAAAGCCAAAGGCGCCCATTCAATGTCGATGATAATGACGGTAGTTGTCGTGTTGTTGTGTTTTTGTAATTTATACTAGTTGTTGCCCGCGACTTCGTTCGCGAAGACTACAGTAAAAAAAATATTGGTCATGGTATGTATATTCATTCAGTAGTTTTTATGTGAAAGAGTAAAAAACATCCATCCATACTTACAAACTTTCGCGTTTATAATATTAGTAGGATATAATTTAACGTAAATTTTCAAATTACAATTACAATTACAAATTATTATCGTCAAATTACAATTTGGAGAAGTGTTGAAAAAAAAAATGTCAATCCAAAGGTTGTCTGGAACAGATCACTCTTAGTGATAAGACCGCCCTTTGTTCGTGTACTGTTAATGTAATTTTTGTCAGTGTCTTTCGGTGAACATTAAAGTGTCTCTACAAATTCTTATCTTATCAGAAAAATCCATGAACGGGAATCAAACTTGCACCCTCTGACAAGTGTTAGTGCTAGTGGTTAGTGGTTAGTGGTTAGTGTTAGTGGTTAGGTGCATTACCAAGTATGCTATCGTGGCTCTGTCCAACCCGCCGAAATTTATCTAACACTATCTACACTATCTACTTTTACTTTGTAAGCCAAAGGAGCCTTATTCAACGTCAATAACCACGTCATCAACATACGATCTTAATATTTTTACAAATATTAAAGATCAGTTAAGAATTTCTCCTTTGGCTTTCAAAGTAAGAGTAGATAGTGTTGATCTTAACATTGTTACCAACTTTGACTTTGAGCTTTTTTTTATGAACCAGATTTTCACATAAATTACACGGCGTGGATCTACCGAACCGTGTCATGATGCCGCCCTTCGAAGATGCTTGGATCACCAGTTGGGGAGCAGAAAGGGTAAGTTTTAGCACATCCCTAAAAAGATATATTTCAATATTGAAAAGTGCTCTTTAATTTTATTATTTTTAAATTTTTCCATTTTTAATGCAATATTTATAATAATGAGATAAAAGTTTACTAGAAAAAACCAACTAGCCCCAGGAAGCTCAAGTGGGGGTCGAACCCACTTTCTTTCGACTGTGAGGGTAGCAACATCACGGTGACGCGACGTAATACCGCTGGCTTTCAGCCTAAATCACAAACTACTAGAGAAATTCAACGAGTCTTCTGGGGCCTCGGTAGCTCAGCGGTCAGAGCATTGGCCTGCCCCCCGACCGCCTAACCGATTGCTTTGGCTACGCGTATAGTTTATGACGTCAGCATGTCATCTAGCTAATAGGTATAGGCATATATCTATAGCTATAGCCTATAGCTTTCGATATGGCTTTCATAAGCGGTACGAAAAGACAAGATGCCGTCATAAACTATACACGTAGCCAAAGCGAACGGTTAGGCGGTCGGGGGGCTGGTTATGCGAAGGTCGCTGGTTCGATTCCCACTCGAGCTTCCTGGGGCTGTTTGTTTTGTTCTAGTAAAAGTTTATATTGAAAGTGCTTTTAACATCAGCCTTTAAGCAGTAACCCTTACTTAACTGTGCCATAAGCTCAGCCACACTTTGGATGCGTTTTCGTACGAATCCCACACGTATATACGAAAAAATACACCTGCACATCAACCTACCACAATTTGTCAAAGGAGATGTTTAATTTTAAGCCAATACCCTGTACATTTACTTATTATGACTAAGGTCGGTAATTCATTTGTTGGGAAATGTATAAAAATATACAATAAAGTGCCTTTCACTCTAACTGAAATACCACTACACAAGTTTAAGACAGCTATAAAACAAGGTCTAATGAAAAAAGTTTATGAAATTGATGATTATTTTAATGATAAGAATGTGTGGTCATCTTAGTCTGCTCGCGTGCACATGTTATTTCACATTGTAAGTAGTTACACTTTTGTATTATAAAAGATTATTATTCAGTCAAAGAATATTTAGATGATAACACAGCCTGTTTATAATAAAAAACAACATTATACTTTATTTGAATAAATATTTAAAAAAATATGTATATCATTTTTATACTGATATGATAGCCTTTATCAGCAGTGTCCTACAGTTAACAAACAGCATTACCTTAAACAGATCATTAAGTTTTTATTTAGAGTATCTTGAGTGTGGCATGCTCTCTTTATTGTCTCTGCGGTGGTGGCGTGTGCGTCAGGTCGTTACGTTCCCTAAAATGTGGTTGAGCGAAGCGATGGCTGATTTATATGTCATACTCGTGAACTGATGCCGCCTGTGGAGGCTGGTCTGCTCTTGCATACTTATCTTATTTTTAGTATCATTCACTATAGTTTGTTGACTTTGTTTTTCTTAAACAATTTTTGACTTTTATTAGAGTACTGTAGTGGTACTGTATGACATTGTGAAAATTGAAACTTTTACCTGATGTAAATTTGTTAACTTAGATTTTTAATTTTGTTTTTTACATGTTGTGGTTGTCTTCTATATTTTTAGTTCTTTCTATAATTTTAAAAATTTTGTAAAAAAATAATTTTATAAGAAAAAAATGTATTTTTTTTGGATAAGTTTTTGTATTAATACATGTGTACTAATTTAAAATAAGTAATACTTCAATACGCTTTATCGTTAAAAAAACATTTATTTGATGAAAATCATTTCGAATACGCTTATTTCATACATTAGCTATCTTTCGGTAATGTGTAGGTACAAGGTGTTGGCATTTTCTCCATACAAAATTAAACATCTCCTTTCCTCGATAGACTTTGAACTTTATGAATTAAGTATATGGTTGAAAATGTAATAAAAAAAGTATTGTTGAAATTTGACAGTTCTGGATAGGTTGATGAGCAGACGTGTGCACGAATTGAACGCGTACTAGTAGGGCGCTTTCAAATTAGGCGTTTTGTGTCGGACCGCTGTCGTGCATTTGCACTGCGTTCCATATTAAAACTAGAGACGGCTGTCGTGCGGCTGGCGTTTAATATGAAAACGCACAGCAGCGGTCCGACACGAAACCTAACCTAACTGATTGCGTTCTTCTCAGTTGAAATGCTAATAGTGACAGATAATTTCTTCGGTTCTAAACAAATCACGAGATATGTTAAAGCTTTGAAATATGAAGCTTGTAAGGTACATTTGAATAGCTTTTGTCATAGTTTTGTATTGCTGTTAGTGTTGTTTTTTTAGTTTTACGAGATATTAAAAATAAAATGTTTCATTTTTTTTTCAATGATTACCTCTATCGGTATTTGTTTTAAAAACCTTATACTGATACCACAATAAATAGATAACAAAAATGTATTTTTAATTAAAACTTACAATTATAATAAATGTTTAGTCTCGACATGACGATTATTTGAATATTTAATTTAATTTGTTATAGTTTTATTCAACTTTTTACTTTGAGATTTCACATATTATTCATAGCTTTATATAAAAATAATTTGAGAGCTCTCTATAAAATTGCTGTGTCCGAAAAGTGCGACTAATTTAAGTTCCTATAAAAGAGTAACACCTTTTATGCACTTACCACCTTACAAATAAACATAGCATAGGACAGGGCATATGATACTTTACATCCTCGAAAACGAAACCACGTGCACCAGCTAATGTGTTATTAAAAATCTGTTTTGTATAGCGCGACGGCGTGTTCGACAAGAAGGCTATGACGTTGCAGGCGTACCACACGCGGGTGATGGACCGTAACAAGTGCAACAACATCACGCAGAGGTTCGGGGTCATCGTTACCGAGAACTTCATCTGCCTCTCGCAGAACGGGAGGCAGGCGCCCTGCACGGTGATTAATATGATCTTCTCATTATGAACATTGAGCTAATCAAGAAGCTTTACCATTGCACCCAGAACTTCATGGTCATAGTCTCAGAGAACTTCATCTGCCTCTCGCAGAACACCAGCTGCTTGGAAACGTCCTATTGTGCGCTATGGTATTCTCACGTGAACATTGAGTTGTGTTAAACACTAAATAAAATACTTTGTAATTTGGTTTACAAACAACTGTAATTCTTTTCCAAGTTACAGAGCGATCACCTCTTCTCTCTCCCGTTCCACCAATCACATTTTCGAAAGCCCTTTTTAACATAAAAATAATGGCTTCGGACTCTTTGGTCAATTGCGCGTCATCTGTAATATGATTAGAATTGATAATGTGTCATTTCTTATCATATTACTAGAAGAGCTAGAGATATCATTAATATAATAATTATATAATATTTACTGGCTATGACAACATTACATATTTAATATCGAAATCAAAATTAAAGATCTAACAGTTGATAGAACGTTACCATTCCACTCCGCACTTTAGGGTCGTATGACCCCCTGTGACTATTCTCAGTGAACTTCATCTGCCTCTCGCTGACCGGGTGACAGGCGCTCTGCACGGTAGGACATCATCAGCCTGCATCAGAAGGGTAGAGGTGCCAGTGTTACGGGAACCAGTGCTCGACAGTAATAGGGGTCAACAACTGATTTGTGACTTTGCGACAATTGAATACAGAGCACAGACCTGCTTCATAGCCGTCATCCTGTAAAATTTCAACGCAATTCTATATTATTTTTTGGCGACGAATCTGTGTCGAACACTCTGCTTAAAGTGTCGAACATTTACGGGTAAGCACAGTGCCTTGATCTCACCTGGTGTTAAGTGATGATAAGGCCAATGATGGAAGCGACTTCACCCGGGATCCTCAACCAGTGAGGTACTGGCTATCTTATATCTAGCTGCCGGAACACAACAATGCTACAAACATTGATGTTATGGCGACATATTTAGATAAGATGGTGGTAGCTAGCCAGGCGGACAAACAAGCCCTGCCACCAACCAAACCGAGTACACAAACAAGTATCCCCCGCTGGGAATCGAACATAAAATCAGTAGCAAAATTATCATAACTTTCTTTTGTCATTTTATTAACAAAATGTTTGAGTCTCCCAATCCTACAGTGCGACAGTCATCAAACCATTCAGAATAGTTTTTTAGGACAATGTTTTGTGCCTGTTGTAATTGTATTTGTCATATTTATAATTTTTTATTATAAAATACAGTGAAAAAATTAAACGCCCACCCGACCTAGCCAGGAATCGAATCTGGGTCTTCCGCAATTTTATAAAATTTTATAAATATTTAATTTAGCTTCAGTGCAGCAATTAGCACTTGAAAATAAAAAGTAACAGTTAAGTTTAATGAAATAAAATTTAAATTAAGTAATAACAAATGTTACAGCGAGACACAGGAGCGCCAGCTGTGAGCGATGGGGTGCTGTGGGGTCTCGCGTCCTGGGGAATTCGAAAACTGTAAGTTTCATATTTTTTCTGATATTTTTATTGTGGCAAGCAAAGCAAAAGACAAGGGAAAATTAAGAGTAATTTTGTTTTATTTTCTAACTGTTCCTCAAATATTCATGTAAAATAATGGTCGACTGTTAACGGTTAAGTGTTTGTGAACGTGCTTTGCAGAAGTAACAAAACAGTGCAATGTCACTTTTCAAACTATCTCAAGAAGACCGCGTACGTGAGGGCTCAATAAAGTCACACGCAAGGGGTTTGCAGGGTATATAATTTATAAAATGTTTTTGTTTTGTTTATATAATTTCAACGCAAATTTTGTTGCGATACAAATTACAAAAACACAATGTTGAAAATTTTCCACGATCAGGAAATTATTCAACACTATTTACATTTTTTTGGTGAATTGGCGCCTTTGGCTTTCATAGTAAAAAAAAGTAAATAGTGTTGAATAATTTCGGCGGGCTGGTTAGAACTACGATAGCTCAATTGGAAGAGCACCTGACCCGGTATGTCAGAAGGGTGCAGGTTCAAATCCTGCTCGTGGAAAATTTTCAACATTGTGCTTTTGTAATTAGTATATAATTTAGTTAACATTTCTATTATCAGTAACTATCATATACTATTTATTATAATTAATATAATAATAGGTAATTATTTTTTGTTTTTAAATGGTATGTATATATGTGTATGTATGTTTGTGTAATAAATTATTACTGTACACTTTTTTTATTTCAACGCCTTCATCTTATTTATTATCAATCCTCTCCATCCCTAGGTTGCCTGGAAGATATCGCTTTTAGTGATAAGGCCGCCCTTTGTACGACTTAAATTTTTATTTTTATTTCTTTGTTAGCATGTACCTATGTGTTTTTATTTTTATGTGTACAATAAAGTATTTTATTCTGTTCTATTATTCTATTAAGTAAATAATTATACAATAACTTTGACACCAACTGAATATGCGCACTGATTTGAGAAAGTAAAAGTAACCAGCTCCTGCTTTGACTTAAACTAGAACACAGTCGTCTTTTACAGATTTATTTTTGATGAAGAAAATACTTTTTAAAATTACGTTTAAATTGTTAGAGCAAAGAGTTTTTGTAATTCCAATATTATTTTAAATGTGTCACTCTGTTTTCGTTAATTGATAATTGACTTGGAGACGGCAATCGTAGGAAAATGTTCTGTTGTGTTTGAATTGTTTTTTTTTTTAAAGTACAATATATCTATTGCTTAACACATAGGCTGTGTTTCTGTGAATATAACCTCGTGTTGTGATATATTATTAGCAGATTTAACCATGATTTATAAATGAACAAACTGTTTGCGATGCTTTTACTGAAAATCTACCACGAAAAGCAGACGAACTGTGTCTTGCCCAAGACACAGAATTTCTTGCCCAAGACACAGAATTTTATTCAATCATAATAATACAATTTTTCTTACATTTTAGATGTGGCACCGAACGTTTTCCAGCAATGTTTTCCTATCTCGCCTCACAGACGAATATGGACTTTATTGCCAACGCCACTCGGTTCCTGATGTCCGACGAAAGGCACTATCCGTTCCTAGATAGATACCCTACAGACAAACGTACGGATATTATCTCTACATTAGATCCACTGTATGATGAAGTTCTATGATAATTGTGTAACAGATACCGTGAAAATATAAATAAAATTGCATAAGAAATGACAATGTTATTTAGTTATTTATCCTTCTTACTCTTCATAATATTCCTTGATTGAATGTGTGTTTGGATTTTGAGACAAGTTAACATCGGTTATCAAGGGGCAAGAAAAAGAAAAATGGAATATTAATCAAGTTGGAAAAAAAATCATAGGCTAGATTTTCCATTTTTCTTCATTTTATGTGTCCACTGCTGGGGCACGAGCCTTCCCTATGGATGAATAGGGAGAACAGGCCATAAACCACGAATTGGTGATTGTAAAAGATTAAATGCAATGACAGCCAACCAACGGCTTTACGTGCCTTCCGAAACACAAGTATAATTTTAGGTCATCCATCCGATTTCTGGTCTTTGCAAAAGTTGCTTAACCATAGCAATCGCAGACTGGGCGCGTTAACCACTGCGTTATCGAGGTCCTTAGTGCGTTCTTTATATTACCGTTGTTAAGAACTTCCATAAATAACATGCAATGAACTAGACATTTGCTTGACGCGCCACAATCCGATCGTATTAATTAAGCTGGAGGCAGATTTTTAAATCAGTCAGAGAGAGTAATATTGAAATTAAAATTGACAAAAAATGGGGTAGTGCACGCACCTGTGTTTGACAGGAACCGACACTTTGCTCTTATTTGTTATTCTTTATATTAACCATTGAGTACAGACCAGAGACTTCTTGGCGGGAAAGTGAAGAGTCATGTCTGCGGTTTTGTTTTGTTTTCTAAAATTTGTGTTATGTCGAATATTTATGTGAAATAATGGTGGATTATTAACCGTTCAGTGTTCGTGAGTGTGCATGAGTGTTGGCAAATGAAACAAAACAGCGCAACGTCACTTTTCAAATTTCCTCAAGAAGTCTGCGTGAGGGCTTAGTAAAGCCCCACATCTTTACTGAGATACTCGAGGGGTTGGGGGTATATATATCATTTCTCACTTCTCATTTTTATTATCATTCATCATAATCATACTGACTGGAAGGGAATATTGTATATTTATGTATTACTTATAAGAAAATTTACTTTGACACTGGCTAAATGTGCTAATCGCACGAAGCCATCAACTAAAAGAAAGAAAAAAAAGAGTACAGACCATCTGCTTCCTAGATTTTTTCAATGAGATGCGACGAAAAAGCTTGAAGTTTCAAACACTGATGTCACTACCTTAGTTCATAATATTTTAAGATCTGTTTGTGTCTGTGAACTGCTGAATGAAACAAAATAATCTGTATATGAGCATATTTAATATTTTCTTTTTCAAAATTGTAAAACTCACATTTTGAAATTGCAAAATTATAACTAAATTCTCATATCGTTAATAGTAACAATCGCTTTTTGTAATTTTTACTCCATTTTTGTTATTCTCTCAAACTAATAATAATAATTGTAAACCATTTATACATCTCTAATAATAATATATTTAATGTCTAACAAATTCATTTTCTCAACGTTTTACCACCATTTTCGTTTTTTTTTTATCGTTATCCCAACATCAACTTTCACATATTTCTAATCAACTTTTTATAATAATCTAAACATACTTTTTACATATTTTCCATTTACAATGACTACAGCATTTTCTATCGCACCGATGATGTTCTTTAGAAAAATATTGGAATGACTTTTTAGACAAAACTAAGCTTAACTTATATAAAAAAAAATATTTCGTACAAATACAAAAAAAAAATATAATAATTATTTATATCAGCAATTCCACATGTACATACACAAATCAATTCGATTCTTTGGCAATTTTAATATTCAAAAGTGAATTTACAATTTTATTTTTAAAACTGGCGAAAAGCATTTTATCTATTGAGAAAATTGGCAAACTGTAGATACTATCGTACTTGTCATTTGCAGTCTTCAAAATTATTGCACCATTGTAGAAAGGCCCATACGTACATCCCTTGGCCACGATTGGCCGAAACTGTACATACAATCGAACTCTGCAACGCTACTGGCCAAATTTTCGCATCAGGTCCCATCCACAATAGTTCAATGCAATGAAGCAATAAAATTAGAAGCAACATAATAAGCGTTTATGTCATTGAATTATTCTATTTAAATAGGTTTATTGTTAAACTTATCGATCAAAAACTATTGTAGTTACATAAATCGGAAACATCGACTAACATTGGCTCAGATCGAAACTTACTAACTCTAAGTTAACTTGTTAACACAATAAAACAGTGATTGTAACATTACGAGGTATAGGTATTGTAATTTCGCACAAACAACATAGGCCACCAATAGAAACTTCAAAAAACTGATTTAACTATTACAGAGAATTGAACCTTATTTTGTACACGGTAAAGCAGTAACACTAATTACACTTAACTATAGTACTTGGCCATAAAATCTATGGTAACAAATAGATTTACTTAAATGAACTTGAAATGTTCACTTTACTGAGCAAAGTAAAAGGTATGAAGTAAAACAGCTTGAGGAAAATAACTTTAAAAACAATATATTAAATTCTAATCAAACATGTTTAAAATGAAAAGTATTTTTTTAAAGTAAAAGATAAAATAGCAATATATTATTAATCATATAAGTACAACGAATGCACTATTAATATAGTACAAATCAACAAATAAATTCGTGCTTCTTATATCTAAAATGCCACTTTAGAACCTAGTACCTATTAGATTCTTTAACGTGTAAGAGAAACAGTATAATTCTTACATCAATATGTTAAAACGCGAAGATAGGTATACCTATAACCAGCTGTCCAAAGCACGTTCGGTGACATTTTAATAGTAAATATCACCTAGTTTTTTTATCGCACCCAGGCAAGAAATCGAATTTTTAACCTAACACTAAAATCTCCCTGATTTTTTCGTCCTTACATCTAAATATACACAAAAATAATTTTGTACTCTGTCAACGAGTTTCTAATGGCAACATGTAGTTAATTTTTTCTTTACACTAATATACGACAGCTTTGTACGTTCGCCGAAATAGACATACTGGACGAGTAGAGGAATGTAACTCGTAACTATTTCCTATACTTAGAGATGGACAAAGATATTTTAGTCGGTTGTCTACAAGTTGGCAACACTGAACTGTGGGGAAACAAGCACCATACATCTAGACACACTAGAAAAATGTTGCCAGTTTATAGCAAACAATGTTTCAGAAATAAAGATTGCGCAATAAATACGAAATGTGACATTAGAATCCTACTGCATGCGTTGTGAATACAAGAAGCAAGGTGTATTGATGAGACTATTAAAAAATTATCTATTGTATAACATCAGAATTATTTGTACTTCTAAAAAAAATATTTCAATAAAGCAACATTGAATTGGCATTTTCTTTTAATTAAGAAAGCCTTATATTACTAAGTTTGTCTTTAACAACAGACATGAAACAATTATTGTTGTACACAATCATAACATTCTCAAACACACTACAGCATTTTTGTTAAAGCGAAACGAAACACATTCTGCAATTTTGTTAGATTTTCTTGTTTATCACCCACAATTATCCTATCATCCAAATATATCAAAAATTTGCGTCCGTCTCACGTATTTTTTTAACGTCCAATATTTTATCTTTTTGCGCACTTGTGGGCCCATTTGGCAATCACTAGTCAGAATTAAAGTTCACAAATTTAGAAGTATCCGAATTTAAATCCAAGCATATCAGATAAGTTGGATTTGGTTGAACCCTAGGGTTGGTTTAAGAGGAGTGCTTCTAGCTCGTCGGCGGAGCGTAGAAGGAATGCAGCGGACTCGCGGTAACCAGTGATGAGTTGCCTGACTGCTCCCACTTCGGCTCCTGACAGTTTGTGGGAGAGTAAGGGAGTCTTGGCTGAAGATGTGGCTGGATTGCTGGCGAGCGAAGATACGGTCGATGCAGCGTGGAGCGATGTTGGTGTAGCTGTGTTCTTCAACGATAAATCTGTTGGCGCTGTAAAATAAATTAGAGATTCTTAGTCTTCACCTACAGTAACGAAAGCTAAACTTAAAGATATGATCTGAGATACCTATAGAAGGTTTGTTTGCATTCAATGTTTTAAATATAAGTAAAATATAAAACGTAAGAATGTAAGTGTAAATGCTTACCTGAAATATTGCTTGGGAATGTATGCGTGTGAGCTGCCATTGCGGACAATAGCGCACTTTGATACGCTGCCATGGCCGCATTCACTCCAACTCCTAAGGTAGAAAGAGGTTAAAATTTACAAAACTTTAAGCCCAGTTTTAGGAGTTTACATTGAACAATAGAAAGGCGATTTCTTAAATTCGTTTGTTTACCTGTTGGTGGCAATGATGTCAGTGTCGAGAGTAAAGCGCTGCTCGACAGAGCAGTAGCCTGATTAGTAGTAGCACTGAAAAAGATGGAAATAAATATGAGTATATTGATCACATAGCCAGTTCGCTTTATGCCATCACTGCTGAGACAGGAGCCTTCTCTATGTTGGTAACATTAAAGGGAACGGGCCATAAACCACCACGCGGGCCCAATGCGGATTGGTAGTTGTTAACGGCTGCTAATGCGGCCAGGACCGCACCGACCGCACCGACCAGAACAACTCTATGCAGTTTCCGAAGAACAGCTATTCTATACAGCTAGTTTATCCATACATTCGCATTGCATAATGAACTATAATGCTTGTTCAGTGACGTATTTTTTATGTTATTGATAGGTGCTCACGGTCTACCTGGTGGAATATGGACGCAGCACACTTGCAAATTTCAATACTATCTACGGTATTACGCGCGCGATGCTAACGCTAAACCTTTAGTTGTTCAGTTCAGGGAGGTGACTTTTGAACCAGTGACTAATTCTCACGCTATTATATAAAGTGATGACTGTTCCTTTTTCTCTTATTCAAAGTCACTGATAACTTATTTTTGACACCGAAAATTCTCCAACCATTCCGAAGTGGTTCAACGTAATAAACATTTCTGTTTCGTTTTCGATTTTATAAATACGATATAGTTGAACAGATCTAGATATAGATGATATAGATGAGTATGATTAGTGACGTTGAAGTGGTTGCAACTTACGTTTGCCTTCCGAATGTCTGCGGAGTGCCAAATGTGCTTGGGAACGTTGGCCGGAACAGAGGAGCAGGCGACGACGCTGGGCTGTAAAACAAAGACAACGCATGTAGTCGTCAAAGCAAAATACGTCATATCGACATCATCAACCAGCTTATTTCATGTCCCCACTGCTAGGGCACGTGCCTACTCTATGGATGGAAACAAGACAGGGAGAACAAGGGCCATAAACCACCACGCGAGCCCAGTGAGGTGCAGTGGTTGTTAACGACTGCTAATGCAGCCGGGACCAACGGCTTCACGTGCCTTCCGCGGCTCGGAAGAGCTCGAGATGATAAATTTATGGTTGACCAATAATTGTACTTAACTTTAGTCATCAGTGCGTCATCGATCTCCTCTAAATTTTGAACGACAGTCAACTTCCAAATGTCTTCTTACCTGGCTGTCTTGCTGCCGGTACTCCCATTAGCATTATCAATCTTCAAGCTATTATTGTTGAGCAGGCCGGTGTCCATGGTGGGGCTGGGCGCGGGGCGCGTGGTGTCGGCCGGCTGCTTGGCGGGCGCGGGGCTGGCGGCGCTGTACAGGCTGAGGAAGGAGCTCGCAGCCGAGGAGGACGCGGTCGTGTCTATGGCCTGTGGGAGGCAACAGAAGGGCAGGTTTATAGCCGACCTCGCGTGCCTGCGTTGGTTTCGTTTTAGACCACTGTTTGAGATAGAAATACTGTAATGTTTGTGCCGGTGGTGGTGTACATTTTATATTAATTCAATCACTTAACATTAAATTGAGTGCGATGAAAGCTTCCTGTGACAGAGAGGGAGATGTTGCTAGCATAAAATACTTATAAAACATAGTCAAAGTATTTTTTTTATCCAAATAAACTTAAGAAAAGTGATTGTGTTTTTGTATAATTTTATTCAACCTGAAAAAATTTTCACAAGCGGGATTCGAACCAGAATTAAGAAAAGTGCTTTTGAATTGTCCAATAAACGAAATAACAATTGTAGACTGTAGCCAAACGGTGAATGATTTTCCACTTCCTCTGGGGAAAGGATTGAACGATTAAGGGGGCGGGAGCAGTTGAATAAAATCGTTTGTATAACATAGTTTTAAAAAAAATCCTATTCATAGAAAACTTATATTTTTCTTTAAATGTCTCACAACCACTTTAAGGCCTTTTCTTATGTACAGTACACTATACACTTATGCACATGGAACTAGCTAGAAAGATAGCTGCTACTCCTTTAAACTCTTACCCCCGTTCAAAAAAAGTGCATTAGAAATATGTGTGGAGCCGGTTTCCTTGATAGCTGTAGACCTCTATTTCAGAATTTAAAAATATTACCACTCCCATGTATGTACATTAAAAACATTTGTTTATTTGTAAAAAAATATCCCCAATTATTTAGCACGCATGAGGATATGTTACAAAGAACGTTCAGACACAAAGATAAACTTTTTCTACCCAAGATTAGGTTAACTTTATTTAAAAGAAATGTATATTGTATGTCTATTATTATATTCAATAAATTACCAATAGAACTAAAGAAAACTCCACTGCCTGAATTCAAATCTAAAATTAGTAAATAGCTTTTGGAAAAATGTTTTTACTCCGTAAATGAGTTTTTGGCATGTTAGATTTTAATGTTTAAGTATTATAATTTTTATATAATTGATATTCACATGCCGGTAACGGCAAGATATACTGGAACTTTATTTCAAAACACTGTCACTGTTTTATAACGTGTATTTTAGTGAATAAATAATTTGAATTTGAATTTGAATTTGAATTTACAATCGTAGTGCCTTAAAAATAAACAAAGAATAAGCTCCGAATAGATATTCCTTTTTTACTTTAATTTGAAATGACGTTTACATGACGGAAACAAAACAGGGAATAACTATTCGATGCTTATTCTCTGTTTATTTGTAAGGCACCTATTCTATAGTAAAAAAATGAATATCAAAGTTTTCACCATCGGCGTAGGCACGGTAGGCATAGGCTGGCTGACGGGGTCCAGCCCAAGGCGCATGCGCTTTGCATTGAGGCTCTCGTTCTCGCACGCCTGCGCCAATATGTGTTCCGCTTGCACCGACGTCAGGTGCGCCGGCGTCGGCCGCACCTGAGCGATAGAGCGGATTCGGTTATGTCACTTGGTCTTTCGAGAGTAGACAGCGTTAACAAAGTTAAAAGACGTCCAATCATGAACAAAGGCTTCCTCTAAAGATCTCCACAACTACCGGAATGACTATTATTACAAGACCTTTTATTACATCGATGATGGACTGCCATCATCAAAGAATATATCAAAAGTTAGCAAATTGACGGTTATTTGTTGTAGTAAATTTAATCATGGCAACGTTTGTAAATAATTAATCTTTCGATGGGAACCCTGCATCAGCAATAAATAGAATATTATTGATTTATAATATTATTGAGTTGTTAATAATAATATATTATATTATTATTTTATATTGTTATTAATAAATTGACTTAGCTTTTGATGTGTCATGGCTGTCATCAATTTTCTTTATGTAAATTGAGTTGTATTAAGAATATGTTGTGTCCCCCCCCCCAATCCGCCTACAGGGCCAATGAATGGGAAGATTACTAGACCAACTGTACGTCAAGCTGTGAGCTGACTTCAAGGCTGATTCTTTGAGGAGTACTAGGCAAACATAAGTCAAGCAGGGATCTGACCCTTGCCGCCGAGTCCCTGAAAGCAGCACTCACTATGTATGTATGTATGTATGTATGTACGCATTAGATAATTAGAGCTGCGGACTTTCATAACTTTTCTCTGGGAGAAGTACTAGGCGAACATAAGTCAAGCAGAGATCGGACCCTCACCGCTGAGTCCCAGGCGCTGGCCGCGCCCGCGCTGCTGCCGTTGCCCGCAGCCGGCGCATCTCCGCGCACCTTCTTGTTCCGCCTACAACTCTTCAGGTACGTCCTGATCCTCTTGCGCGCGCGCTCAGCGAACTCCGGGAACTGTCGCGTGCACGAATCTATGATCGCCTGGATCTTTTCTTTAGGCTGTTTCGAGATAGGCACTATCCTATCGAGGTTCTCGTCTACGAAGAGTCGGACGAACATCTGGAAGGGTTATAAATGTGAAATCAATTGAAAAGATAAAAAAATAATGAGCTTTTGATTTAGAAAGTGGAATTTGATGGAACTCGGTAGACCGGTGACCAGATAAGAATATTTAAATATTCTCGGAGCTTCTAAATTGTAACTGAAAAATGGCTTTCGTTAAATGATAAAGAAATAAACAAATATGCGAGGATGCCTAGCACCTCCGCTAGTTCTAGGCAGAGTAAGGTATTTCCGATAAATTCTGATTAAAAACGCTACACGACGGGAAGACGCACCTAAATCCATAATAGGACTGTGGAAAACAAAACACCAAAATACTTTCGTAGTAATCCATAATGCTCGTACGATATGGTATGGCAGACTCCTTTAAGTAAGGTAAGGTTAGGTTAGAACATTTACTTTTTGAATCTCTTTTATACAACAGTATCATTATAATAGTTTTAAATGAATATCATAATAGACCTTACATTAAAAGCCTTCAGCCGCTCAGGGTCGTGGTGCTGGGGGTCGACTCTGTCATCGCTGTCGTCGTCTGACGCCCCTGCATCATCATCGTCCTTCGTCCGGTCAGAAGAGGACGTCTCGTCGTGCGTCGACGCCGGCTCGACCCCCGGAGTCACCGATCCAATGTGAATTGGACTCTGGAAGTAGATAGATCGGCATCATTTAGTTATGCGGTCTAAACATTGTTTCAGTATCCTTCTTGGTGGTGGGATTCCAAAATCAAACTAGAGACACCTTGCAGCGAAGCAGAACTGCTGCGCATTGCTGTGTTCCTGGTACTAGTTCTAGGGTATATGCGCGTAAGAACTAAAGATTAGTCAGGTAGGTCAGGATTAATGAGCTGTGATAGCAAACCATAGGCCTACTAAATAAACATCTAGCTTATGTATGAGTGAGCCTATTCTTCCTTCAAAGTATATCTTTAATATAAAACAACCAACAATTAGAGACACTACGTCTCAACCCACATTTTAGATCGCCAGTGCGTGTATTTAAAAATGCTTCATTATTCGCTTAAAAAATGTCCAGGTTATCCCAGATAATCGGAAGTAAATAATAAGGTACATAGGCCACACCGAAATTATCGGGAAAAAAAAACTACAAAGATACATAACACAATAAAATTAATTTTCATTGTTTTTCGAAGTATTCTCCGTGATCGATGCACCTTTGCATTCGTTCAAACCAATTATTGTAACAGTAATTCCAGTTTGAAGTGGACATAACGGCCGATTTGTAAGCTTCAACTGCCTCTTCTGGACCTTGAAACCGTTGACCACATAGCAAATCTTTCTTGGGAATGTAAAGTAATCATTGGGGGCTCAGGTCAGGGCTGTATGGAGGATGGTCCATCTACTTCACGTTTTCCTGATTCAAAAACGCGATTGTTTGCCGAGCGGTGTGGGAGCTCGCATTATCGTGGTGAAGGATTATGCGACGATTCGGATTACTTTTACGAAGTTCTCGTATTTTTTTCGGCACGCTACAAGACCGCACAACTTTTGTTGGTTCGACCTCACTTTCGTAGACCCAAACAGCCGATTGGTGTTTTCTTTCGGGCTCATATGAATAAATCCACGATTCATCACCCGAGACGATATTGTAAACAGCATTTGAGCTCCCTCTATCGAACCGTTGCAGAACAGACCAGCACACACACGAGCCGACTTTTGTTTTTCCGTCAAACGATGGGGCACCCAGCGGGAAACTAACTTCCTGACACCCAGTTCATCATGCAATATTATTTGAATGGCTGTCATACCAGTGCTGAGAGATGCCCGTATCTGCTCGTATGTCACATGTCTGTCTTCTTGTATTAATTGGCGTACAGCATCGATGTTTTCTTGTGTTACCGCTGTTTTTGGCCGACCAGTAGAGTGGACTGTGGTAAGAGATGAACGTCCACGACGAAACTCAGAATACCAGCGATATATAGTCGTTTTACTAGGTGCTTCATGTTCATAAATAGAAACAAGATTGGCAAGACATTTTTCTTGAGATAAACCTCGGTTAAAGTTGTGAAAAATTATCGCACGGAAATGTTTCTCCGTTTTCTCACTGACTTCTTAATTTGAAATGGCTACCACTCTTTTTTTAATATTGTTTTTTTTTTCAAAAATAGAATTAATACTAAATTTCAAATACCAAAAAGATTTGAAGTCTAATTTATTCAAAAGTATTCCATTCTCGATCTTTTCGGTGTGGCCCTCGTAGTATTGGACGCCTTCCGGCTAGGTATAGTGACGATATTATAAAGAGTGGCTGGCAGTATTTGAATGAAAAGACTGGAAGGGATTTGCTCAGTGTAATGCGTTTGAAGGCCAGCACTGGACTGATGATACAGTCTAATTTTTATAATTTGATTTTTTTAATTAACCAACTGCTTAACTGCTGTAATCTCAGCAGTTTTAAACAATGGCTTCGATGTTACTTTGGAAATCTAACTTATCAGTGCAAAAACACTTCCTATCTTTAAACCTGTGTTTTTGACATCTCTTAAAAACAAAAAGATTATAAAAAATATTTATAGTAAGTATGGAAACGCCGTCAACCTTAAAACTCACCGAGTGTCCGGTAGCCAGGGGTGTAGGAGGCTTAGGAGGTTTGCTGCCGAGCCCCAGCGCGCTGTGGTACGACGCCCACAGGTCCGCCATGCTGTCCGCGCCGCTCTCCGTCACCTCGCCGTTGCGGCCTGCAAGTACCAGGAGAGCAGGAGTTAGTGAGACTAGTAACGATCCGAGAAATTATGGTGAAAGGAGTTCATACTCATTAACCTCAACCTGCAAACATTTTTATTTCAACGAGCTCTTTTTTTATTAACGTAGTTCTGTTATCTCTATGAGGTTATGCTATCCGAACAGGTTAGTACAGAAAAGTCTGTATCATAGTGGCATCAGTGCGACACACAGTGGTCGACACTAGTTTTCGTCGCCAAAAAATAATTATAGAATTTCATTGACTGGATGACCTCTAGGAAGCAGGCGGGCGGTCTGTATTCAATTGTTTCGAAAGTCAAAAATCAGTTGCTTACCTAGGGGTAAGTGACTGATTTTTGACTTTCCTTTCTAGGCTTGACTTGACATTCCTTTCTAAGAATATGTTCTTAATGATTAAAGGAATCAAGTGACGACCACTGGTTCCTGTCGAATCAAGTGCCACTACGAAAGATAGCTTATAAGTTATAGGGAAATTTTGTTATAAAGAACAATGTCATCCATTTTAAACTTTAGTGAACCAGCTTTCAAATATTTTTAAAACCAACACAGTCCTAATTTAAAATAATCTTATAATATATATAGTTGATGGTTATAATTGCTCACAGCCTAAGTTATCGATTAATAGTTCAACGAAAAACAAAGATGGCGGGCTCGGGTCTCAACTTCTAAATCTTCGCCAGATAGGTACAGTCAACAACTAAGTCTCTAAACACTTTTAGTTAACTTCGCTTTCTATACTCGTTTCAACTAGTAAAATGACGTCAAAGTTTCAACGGGTTTCGTTGCTGACCGTATGTTTTTAAAGCTTTAATGTTTTTTTTTGTATCTTACGGGTATGTACTTGGCCTTCATCTCACCTGATGTGAAGTGATGATAAGGCCAACAGTGGAAGCGCACTTCACCCGGAATCCTCAACTACTGAGGCACTGGCTATCTTATCTCTTGCTGCCGGAACACAACAATGCTACAGATCTTGATGTTATGGCTATTTATTTAGATAAGATGGTGGTAGCTAGCCAGTCGGACAAACAAGCCCTACCACCAACCAAACATGTATTTCCGCTGGGAATCGAACCCGGGACCTCTGGGTCTAAGCCGGTGGTCTTTACCAATAGACCACAAAGGCGGTTACAATAAAATAACTTTTGTTTACTATCTGTATTCACTTGATTACGTTTACGAAAACGAAAATGTGTATGGCAAAATTTTAACTCTTCTCGTATGTTGCCAGGAGGCGCTGCTTCAATGCCATACTGAATCTAGTTTTCGTTAACGCGATCGAATGTCAAATGAAACCCACACAAGGCCCTCTGGGTGCCTAGCGCGAGTGTCCAAAGAGCCACTTAGGTAGGTAGTGAACTCCTCAGAGTACTTCCCGCCCAAGCGGTAGACGGGTGCCCTAGGTTTCTAGTGAGTCGGCCATAACATCTGGCAAAGCCCACATAACCCGCGGTGGCAAAGCCCCGCGACTTCAACTGCGAATATTCTTAGGCTAAAAAGGTGCCTAATGCGAGTTTATTTTGACATTCGATCACGTTCACGACAACGAAAAATTAAAAAGATAGAATGTGAGTTTGGATTGGCATTGACAGACTTCGGCCGCTCCGCAACCATTTTTGAAATTTTTGAAAAATGTATGAAACAACTTATTTAATTTACTGTATTTTTTTATGCATAATTTTTTTTTAATATTAGCATTTTGCACTCCTTCTCTATATAAACTATAAGTATGCAAAATTTCATACTCCTCCGTCGGCGCAATTTTCGTAAAAAGGGGTACAAAGTTTTTGCTTCACGTATTATATATAAATAAAGTCTCAATTAATTATAATTAATAATTAGGCAGGTATTTGTGGTTTTTTTTTTTTCATATAAAACGTTACCAAGACAGCATAAATTAAAAAGGGTGCTGAATGCACCCACAGACAACCGGTACATCTGCCGCTAAATGTCAACCCGAACAAGCCCTCGCCTATAAATAATTTGAGGTGCCTGCGTCGTCTGCGCCCCTGGTACACGGATACTCTCTCGATATGGCTTCGTGTTATAAAAATAGCCAACTAGCCCTTCTGCTAGCGGGAATTATGCAAACCGATGATGCCTAAAACGAAGATGTGTTTGTAGTTTTTCACTTAAAACAACGCCGCGGTTACAGAAGTTTAGTTTAGCAGAAATTGCTCAAAAATTTTAACTTAACTTATAACGTTTGTCATTATATTTGAAAGTAATTTACCTACCTTGCGTTTGGCTGTGGTAATTCCATGCAAGCAACATCATTTTCAACTTCTCGGCGTCTTTCGCGATGGCCTGACCTGCACCAGATCACATTCGCCAATCAATTTCAAATTTAGAATTACAGTTTTCCTCTTAACAACAAAAGCCAATCGGTTGGTATTTTATGCCGATTCCATTTTTGAGTAAAATATCACTGTACGAAGTAGTGCGTAAAATACCAGTTTGATGTTTATTGATTTGATGCAAGTGGCTGTACTACAAAGATGGTATTCAGTACCTAACTTGTTATCAGACTCACCAGAAAAGTTGTCATCGTCATTCATGTCCGCCGGCTCCGGAGTGAGATTATCCTGAAACAAAAAAAATCTTGTTCAATATTTTTTTCTTTTTTTAAAACAGTGTGGGTAGTAGTATCTAATAATAAATAATTATATAATATAAGAAATATATACACAACAAAAAGAAACATAACTCAAGTGAACTTAAAAAAACAAGAGAAAAAAAAAATATATTAAATACCTATAAATAAAAGATTTCTTCCAACTGTGGGCTCATAGGAACGGTCCCAAGAATACTGGCAACATTGCCCCTCTGGATTGCCAAGCTAATACGCTGGCAGAGGTAGCTGCCAGCCTTCTTGTCACCGGAGGCCTCAATAAGCCGAGCACTTAGCTCTTTAACAAGCTGCCTTGCCTCCGGCCCCCATGGATCCATTGTTTCCACCGCAAACGGAACAAATAAATAATTACGACCCAGGTTCGCGTATTTATGCCGTTTGCGATTTTCAGCGCTTACCGCAGCAGCCCCCACATGAAGAGAAGTGGCGCGAACATGCGAGGGAGCTACGGTGTCAGCACAGGTCGCATCCCACACCAACGGCCTGCCAAGTTTCCAGGGCCCAATGGTCATTCCGTCAGGTCTCTTGCCATCCACCAGATACCAGATACCAGCTGGCTCTAAGACAGCCGGTAAACCAACGGTGGCAAAAGCACTGCGAATGATGCTGTTTAAAGATGTGTGGCGTAACATATGACCAGCACTACGAGCGCATGAGAGGCCATTGTGGCCAAGGTCGCCAACAGCCTCCCCACATACACAGCGGTGAGGGTGGACTAACCTGGCGCCTAAACGGAGGCAGACCGCTATAGTGCGAGACGGCCCGTCCAACAAGGTACCGACATTGGCTGATGGTAATGCCTGGAGCCTATTATAAGTTGAAAGTGGAAAATTGCTTTCGTTTCAACCATAGCCATTTCACATTTTGGTGCCTATCCCATATAAATTTCCGAATAAGCCGACTTAAATGAAACTTTCTAGGTTACTATGCAGAAAATACACGGTACCAGAAATTTTTTTTTTTTTGATGATTTATTTAAATCGTCGAACGTCGAACGGTGCGTCGGACTTTGACACCGGCGAAAATGCCCGCGTTTCGGCAGCGAGCGCGCGCCGTGTGATCGCAAGTTTTAAATAATTAATAAATTAGCGAATCGGTCGGCTGCCCTGTCCGGGTCAACGCTCTGCACCGCGCAAATCGATAGTGCTTCGAATGGACAACACATTAAATGTAGGTGCCACCACCGTGTATGTGCTGGGACCCTGGTACATACCGAGTTTGATGAGACTGAAAATAAATTCATAAATAAAAAAATATCATACTAATTTTGTCATGGTAATTTGACATTAGAAAATAAATATGTTCGCACCACCCGACTTACCGGGTCAAGTGCATTACCAACTGTGTTATCGTGGCTCTGCGCTCTGTACAACCCTTTGAGGAAAATTTTTCCAACACTTATCAAATTACAAAAATAACGTTGTTTTTTCCGTACTTAGTAACTTCTACAGTGTGGAAGTTGTAGAGAGTTGAGTGACCATCAAAAATTAATAAATGATATGACCCCTTGAATATCAGTTAAGGTGGGTCTTTACTTAGACCTCATGGTCTTCTTGAGAATATTAAAAAAGTCATGCTATTTCACCATATTTCCATTAATAATCGACAATACATAAATTTAAAAACAAACGCAAACGTGAATCCTAAGCACTTTCCCGCTAAGAGGAGTAAGATTCCCTACCAGTAATTTGTTATATTTAAATGTAACTATGGAAATTGAAAAATATTACCAATTTAAAATAACATTTTTCAGTTTTCATAGTACAACAAATGCAGACCACCTCAAGACTGCTATTTTTGCACGTCTATAATCGCAATATTTTATGTAGTTAGCTTGATTTTGACAATTTACGAATAGTCTTAATATTAGGCGTATATGGTGGTGAATATTCAAGGGTCTGGAATGTTATATTATACATTTTTGGACTCATTTAGCTACGCTCTAATAATAAAAATTAGACTACCGACGACACACTATTGGAACGTTAATGAATTAGCAGACTCAAAGCGTAAGGTAAGAGTAATTCGAACGACGAATTTTTTTTTTGTTAGATTATTTCTTTTCTAGATTTGAGTGAGTGAATCTAACTTTGGTTCGGAAAAAGAGTTTTTTGGTACACCCAAAGTTTTTTTGAAAACATGTCACTACCAGGGACGCATAAGTGCTGCTCGATTCCACGCAGCCAGCACAAAGCGACCGTTTAGAATGACAGACTGTTTCGTGAATGAGACGGATGCCGTGGCTCTCTGCCTTTGTAACCACTGAACTTGCGGACAAAACACAAAATGCTGTTTAAATGCTGCAAACAGTTCCAAATTCAAATGTGAAATTTTGATTTAACGTTTTCTTCTGTTTATCATTATTTTCTCGTGTCTGTGGATTTAGGCTGTTGCTATGAAAAAATAAATTTGTCTTTTACAGATTTATTCTATGCTTTTTGTTGGCATTGTGTAAGTTTTGGTTTATTTTCACAAAAACGTGTGAATAATGATTGACTATTAAGCTTTAACCGAAGGTGAAGCGCACTCAATGCGGAACCCTCAAGTACTGAGTTACTGGATATGATATCTCTATCTGTCGAAACACAACAATGCTATAAAAAGTATGGCGACCGATACAAATAAGATGACCAGGCTCAAACAAGACCTACTACCAACTAAACTGAATACATTAACATTTAACCCTCGCTGTGTGACAAAGAAAACAATATAGGTAAAAAAGTAGTAGAGATAATTAACGACAATTGGATTGATTCGGTTACAACCTTCTGGTAAGTTGTTCTTTTCAAGACACGATAGAAAGGATGTTTACAACCTACCTGAATAAATAACAGAAAAAAAAACTTATAATCTAGGTACGTGATCTTGCTTGCCCGGTTCCTCCCCTATAATATTGGCAAATTGGGCCATAAACCTAGCTCCGATGGGTTCCATGAAAGATAAACAAACTCATGTATGGTATGAGAGCTTTATAGGATACCTCCTGTCCAGTTATGCTCTCCTAAGCATGACCAGGCGCAATTGGTATGTAAAAAAAGTATTTTTATTATTCTAGTTAGAATGGTTAATGGTCTTGGTTAGGCACTTGTCCTTTATTTCACCCGGTTGTTAAGTGATGATAAAGCTGGGTAGACACTGTGTACACCCTTTTAACAGGGTCCATGTACCTATTACTAAGATTTTAGCCCTAAGTCTAATGTCTAATGTCTGTAACTACATGTGCATTAAATAAATAAATAAATTATTAGAAGCGCATTTCACAAGGAGTCCTGAACTGAGGAACTGGCTATATTATCTCTAACTGTAGGAACACAACAATGCTGTTAATATTGCTGATAAGATGGTGGTAGCTAGCCAGGCGGACTTAAAACAAGGCATACCACCAACCCATTCGCAAGCTAGGAATCGAACCCGGGATATCTGGATTTGAGACTGGTGATGGTACTAACAAGATGACTGCCTCAAAACCAGACACAATAGAAATTTAATTGTCGATTCTCACATGTGCGGGGTCCGGCATTGAATGGGTTAACCACTAAACCACTGAGATGGTTAAAAGTATTTCTTATTGAAATAAATAAAAAATAACTCATTTAGTTTAAAGTAAGTATTAATTTCTATTTTAATTAGTAATTTCTTTAGTTGTTATATATTAATTTAGTTGGGATTAGACTATATTTTCTCTTAGCATAGTTAATACCTTAAAAAGCTACGTATATACGTAAGCATTTAAATAAATTGTGAATATATTTCATTTTTTGTTATATTTGTCATGTTTTATGTTAATTTTACAAATTTTACCCACATAATTTTCAATTAATTATATGTTATTGAAAACAATACAAAGAGGCGTCGGTAGCCGAGCGAATAGATGCTCGGGTTGGAAGTGAGAAGTCGGTTCAATCACCGTTATTCCGTTAGACTAGTGCATGAACCCATCCCTAACACAAGCGTATTAAGCTTCCTGGTTGAGTTAACTGTTCTATTATTAATGAGTTACTAGCATGTTAACGATAATCATTGTACAATATAGATTGTACCTAGAGTAGTGACAGCAGAGCTTGACAGGAACCATTTTTTAAAAACCATTTAAAAAAAGAACTATTAAAAAAAAACAACAATTGTGTACAGACCTTAGCTTATTAGCTATCATCCAGCAAGATTTCAATGTTTTGGTGAAGAGAACTAATGTCAAACACTGGGCGTAATGCGTCGAAAATTAGTGTCACAGCGATGTATTGTTTTCTAAAGTTTACGCGAGCACTATAGATTGAAATTCAACAGTTTTTATGAATATTTTATAATACGGGAAATAAAAACTTTGTGTCCCTTTTTATGCACTTTTAATAAAATTCAGAGTGCAGCAAGAAAAAAATATGTATAATATTATGTGTAACTTGTATAAACATTGTGTGCCTTACAAATAAACAGACAATAGGCTCCGAATAGTTATTCCGTGTTTTGTTCCTGTCATGTAAACGTCATTTAAAACAAGAGTAAAAGTGACAAAACACGGAATAACTATTCGAAGCTTATACTTTGTTTATTTGTAAGACCCTGTTTATTTTGTGAGTTAAGGTAAATGAATCATATGCCTCATGCATAATAAAATTATACCTTAATGTATGTATATAAAATAAAACTCGAGTAGATTCGCAAATAGTGACTCATATACAATGTAACCAAAGATTGTAACGCTTCACCAGCATTCACCTTTAGCTTGACATAAAAGTAGCGAGGCAGTCTGTAATAGTCCGCATTTACCAGCACCTGTCTTGGGTATCAAAGTCATTACATAGCAATAGGCTATAGTTGACTTATAGCTGTTGCGATTGACGTGATGTGTGCAGTACACACGCACCACTGCACCTTATCTGTCATTGAGCCGTAATTAATTACAGCTAAATTGCAATACAGCAACGTATGTGTACCAGGCAAACATAGGCACACGGCAGTATAGGTGTAAGGTCAACGGATATTTAGTGTCCGCATAGCAGATGCGGTCCTTGGCCACCGCCCTCAAGACGGTCGATATCTTGCTTGTCACCCCACCTAACTCCTCGCGGGTTATGTGCACCTGGTGCATAGATGCCTCACGCGTAGCTATCTGTAAATTAGCTGGTACATTCCGTACGTTTGGCGTCTATGTCAAAGTGAAAACTTAGAAAGTTACGACTTTATTCTAATAAGTTTACTTCATTATTTTTATCGTGAAACTTACGTTGTTTGTAATAGTATTTTTGTTACAATTTCGATTTATTCTAATAATTTAATATTAGAATAGAATAAATTAGATATTTGTTTCAGTACACTTAACAGTAGTTACATTTTGTTAGCAAAACCTAATAATAATAAAAATGCATTTCAACTTGAAAACTTAAGATTTTTTACTTTACGACTGCAGATGACTTTGACAGTTGAATAAAGTATAAGCGGCGGAGACTATTAAAATTATGTTACAACCGAATAATCTGGTAGGTATTGTAAGGTAGTTCTCATAATAAGTATATTTTTTAATCTTACTTACTTACTTTCTAACTAGCCAGTGTCAAATCCAATCATTAAAAAGAGAAAGGATTATAGGAATTTTACCAGCTTCATTACATTTAAACATAAACAAAAGAGATTTTTAAAATTTCAAATCTCGAATTGAGTTCTAATGGTACGATTCTTCAACACACGTGGCCACAAAGTATTAATAGAATTTGAGTCTTATACCTTAGCAATAAAGCAGATTCTGATTTGAACAGACTAAACTTTTGAACCAAAGTTATTTGGTTTGAAATGAAGTTTGAAGGAACGTTGACGACTGGTCACTGTTCGAGCTTTCCACCTTACGACTTTGGAATAAAGGTGTTATTCGCATGTTTAGCTTCGGATGCAAACAAATGAGCACCGAATGAAACGTGAAACCGAGGAATTCTTTACAACCTGCGTATAGTTAGCACTGGCAGGAAATTATGTGGCGATAGACGAATAAATCGCGGAGTAACCTAGTTTTGCGATACAAAATATCTACAAAATTTTCGGGAATCCACCACCGCCTATGTGCTGAGGGCCTGGTATGTGCTGATACATGGGCTATGTGCGGTACCCCCCGCGACCCCTCCGTTACCCGTGTAGTGCCTACCACCCCGCGAGAGCGCGCGGTGGGACACGCGAACAAACTATCGATAGTCGATAAATCAAGTGTGCAGAAATTTGAAAATAGAATTGATATGTATTGAGTTTTTTTTTATTTACGTGAACACTGCACATTGAAATGAAACGCTTCACAGTGAAACGTCAGGATAAATGAATCACGTAATTACTTCATTTTGTTCATTATATTTTTGCTGACGAAAACCAAATGCTGTTGTTTACAAAATTATTTAGTACCTATTATTAAAATAACAAGACTTTTCCTATTTTTTAGTTTTGACTCTCAATTTCATTACCACCATTACTTTTACAAGTAAGTTTTAAAGCCATTTTGTATACCTTGAAATAAGTCAATGATACTTTATATATCATATCGGTCATACAGTATCACACACAACAGAATACGACACCTTGCATACATAATCGTACAGCACCCTTATACTACATTCAAATTAAGTTATCTATTTTAAAGTCTTATTGTGTAAACATTGGAAAGTAAAACAAACACCAACAAGAATTCATTTGTTTCCACATGACTTCACACAGTAAACGTACCAACCATCCATCGATAACCCCAAGCATCGATACACAATCATCGACAGCGCGACATAGCGCAGCAATCAGGTGGCAGTCAGCGTATAATCATTAAATACCCACGCTAGGGGTGCGATGACGCCCGCGGGCGCCACCCACCCGTCCACCCGCGCCCAATTATGAAAATACGAACAAAATACACTCTCCAACGCACCAACGTCAAAAGCCCACAGTCCACGATTATCGATAATGACCGACACTTGGCGCATCCTTACTGTGGCTTTCTTACATATTTATACGAAGATGACGCATATTGATTAAGTTACGGTGACTTTGGTCTGACTAGCGCGTATGGTGACTATGCATCAGATAAAATAACTATGCTGCTGATCATAATTGGTATTTCGTTAAACACAAAAGAATACTCTTTGTTCTACTCTACACAATAACGCTGTTTAAATGCATATTGGAGCGTGAGATTGTATGTTGTTTAAATGCAATTTCAAAAAAGGAACATAATTTTGTTATAATTTTTATGACGATTGTTATCAAAAGATCACCTGCATCAGTGAAACGATACTTTGTCATTTTTAGGTGAGATTTTTACTTGACCCCCCGCTTGCTTCGAATACTGACGTGTCTCATGTTTTTTTTATAATCCAGAAGCAATGCAGTAAATTGTATGGTTCTGATAATACTCTAAGAACAAAAACAAAACAAAACATCTGTCTGTCCATCCATACTACTCGTAGTTGGTCTGTGACATAAAGTTAAGTTAACTTTTCAAAACTATACTTTGACATAATAACTTAAAGTACACGCCACTTTCTTGCCGTCCGTCGCCGCCGTCATCGCGAGCCAAAAAGCGTTTCGCAGCTAATGGTGAAAATAGCTTAGTTTTTCTTGTTTGCCATTTTGCAACTTTTTGCCCGTAGCTACTAGGAGCGTAGAGCCGGCGGGAAGTTTTCGCGGTCTTTCAAATGAACGGCTTCCTAACGTAGCTGCGCCCCGGTATTTTTAAAGCGGACAGCGCCCCCCTGCGGCGCTCGCGGGCCCACCCTCTCCCTGAACAGCCCCCCTTCGCCCACACACAGTAATACCATAACGGGTGCGAGCTATGACGAGATTATCTACGTACACGCGTACTATACGCGTACAGGCGCTCGCTATGTACCAGAAGCACATAAGCACATAAGCGATGACTTGTATACGTAACACATAACAGCATTGATTTACCAGGCCGGACCGCCTGTCATCGAACAATGACGATTACCGGGTATAAAAGCAAAATTATATCACCAAATAACTACAGGAACGAGTACCAAGACTGCCAAGGGCTCAAAGATGCGAAGAGGTGACATATTCATGTTTTGAACGATTGACAAAAAGTTTGGAACCTTACCTGGATAACAATATATAGATATACAAGATAATAATAATATCTTCCCCCCGTCATGACTTACGCTAGCGTAGTTTTTGCGCACTCCGCGCCCTCCTATTTGTATCGCTTACAAACCCTCCAGAACCGTTTCATGCGTGGTGCCACGGGTTGCCCGTGGTACTATCGCAACGTAGATCTCCACCGCGATCTTGATCTTCCCACTATCAAAGACTTTATCAAGGACGTTTCCATACGATACTTTGATAACGCCTCCCACCACCCTAACCCGCTTGTTGTGGCGGCCGCCAACTATAATGTTGGAAGCCTTCCACCAACAAAACGGTTCATGTCTAGGCGTCCTAAGCACGTCCTAGATGACCCCGACGATCCCATAACGGTTGCGAACGCCCCCCCGCCCGATCCTCTAAATGACAGCACACATTTACAGAATACACTAAACATGCACGCCAGTTTAGGCCCAAGACACCGTACTCGTAGAACAAGGGTACGAAGAACCGGTTCACACTCGCTCTACACCAGGTACAGACATTTACCTGGTCGGTTCTCTCCTCCTCCACGGCCCGGTCAACCCGAGCCGAGGTCCGTGCCTTTAGAGGCGCCCTCGGGTTGCTCCGCTCCCCGATCCGATTCGAACCCTTCGGAGAATCTAGTAGGGCACGGGGACGCGCACTTGTGCGCGATGCCGTTCCCTCTAGATAACCTCTGAAGGTGATTCGTTTCACACGGCTTGAGGGACCCTTTACGTTCCTCGCCGCCCCCAAAAAAGCCCGGTGAAGCTGAAAATGCCGCAGCGGCAATCAGCAATCTCTCTCCAAAAAAAAAAAAAAATAATATCTTTCGCTGGATATTTTCTCTGAACATACAGTCATAACAAGACAAGCATTTGCCAGTGAATATGTCCATAACAAACTTAAGTTATTTTTAAGTACTATGGTACCACCATCTTTTCCCTAAAGTTCCGTAAATTCAATAAAAAAACCGATCAGATCACTCGCCAGTCTCTTGACATGGTATCTGAAGCAGTGTTGAGATGTCAAGTAGTCTGGACAGCACATGAGTGTTACAGATTGAACTTGGGATCTCTTTGTAATAAGCCGAATACGAACAAATAGTAAAATAGTACCTACTAGACTAAAATATAGCTAATATCACATATCATCACATATCACATACATTGTTCTGATTCCAAGGTAAGTAGCTAAAGCACTCGTTTCATGGAAATTAGGAACAACGACGGTACCACAACCACCCAGACCCGACACAATATCGAAAAGTTCGTTTTCGACACTGACCCGACCGGGAATCGAACCCGGGACCTCGGAGTCAGCGCCGCCCAAAGTCCGGCGTGCAAGCCACTCGGCTACGGAGGTCGTCAATACACCTAGATTACTTCACCAATGACGAACTGACTACAGAGTACAAACGCGCCTGGCTAGGGATCGAAGTCGGGACCTTTGGGTCTGTGACCCCGATTTTACCGCGTCTATGATATATCATAGACGCGGTAAAATCGTTAAAACGAATCCAAATACCTTCCGAAGCACGGTGGAGCTCGAGGTGATAAATTTTTAGTCACTCATCCGATGACCGGCCTTTGCGAAAGTAGCTTAACCACAGTCGCAGATCGGGCGCGTTAACCACTACGCTATCGAGCTCTTCCATATTTATATACCTACTTCTTTGTTATATACCTTTTATTTCGATGTAATTTTTGCTTAAAACCGAATCCATACAAATATCATTCAAGAAACCCATTTACCATTAACCACTATATTCTAATATCTGGTACAAATAAAAAATCACATAACAAGGTTCTAAAATTTTTTTTTCTTCCTTACCATTTACAATCGTACAAAACTCTTCAAACAAGTTCTTTTTATCGACTCCATAGAAAAGACTGAATATTGCCGACATATCTGACACAAGAGTACACGTGGAGGAAAACTGGACTATTTAAAAAGCGTTGAGCACTTAAGAATGTAGTTGATCACGGTTGGATTTGCTTTGAGGTAACGTTGGCGGATAATGATAACCAGTGTCCGCCCAGTGGACGTAACCGTAATTTGAAAAATAACAATGTAATGTTGTACACATAAACTTTATAATTCAAGAGACTTTCTCCATATAAGCTTTAATTGTTTTATTTTATTTATTTATTTACTAGCTGACCCGGAGGACTTCGTACCGCTTTGACAGTTTCCATGACAACAAAACAAACGAATCATTTTGTGGGAATTGGAAAATTAAATTATCGTTTTTAGTATTTTCCGTTACTTATTATTTATGTTTCTCACCGCTTAAACCTTCCCTGAACTTCCACAAATATTTCAAAACCAAAATTAGCCTTTTAGTACTTTTTTTTTTTTTTTTTTTTTTTATTCTGTGTCCTTTCCAATACCTTTGAGAATATGTGTACAAAGTTTCATGACGATTGGTTGAGTAGTTTCTGCGTGAAAGCGTAACAAATAAACTCACATTCACAATTATAATATTAGTAGGGATTATTAAGGATAGTACACACACATTTACTACAACTAGCTTACAATATTGAAGTGTACAATTTAAAGGCCAATTATGACTATCCACATATTACATTTTCATACATACCAGGCGAACATTGACATCTAACTTTAGAAAAAAAGTATTAATAAATAAATACTATAGGTACCAAATCTCACACACCTCTGTCCGCGCTATGTGCAATATTAAAAGGGGCACAAAGTTTTCACTTCTTTTAATATAAAGATGTGCGAGTTTTAATCTCGCTCGCGGAAAATTTTTGTTTACTTTTCCAGCTTGCAATTTGTTCACAACAAAGTTTGCGTAAAATAATTTAAAACCATAAATTATTATTTGATTGGTTTGACGAAGTGTGTCTAAACTTGAGTGTTCAGCCATAAACTATCTAAAGATCAGGTTGATTTTTGGACCGGTATGACTTACGCTATGACATCAATAACGAGTGCTTCTTTTTATCTTATTCAACATCCACTAGTAGCTTAGCTTTTGACAGCGGTAATTCTGGAACTCTTTAAATCTTTATAATGCAAAAAAGATTATATTACATAGCTAATACTAAAGCGATATGTATTGTGTTTGTTTATTGGTCCTTGTTTACCGTTATACACAGAATAGGCTTTTAGCGTTCAGTGTGATTCTTTACACAGAGTTAATAACGGCGTCGTACGTGATATTGGCTAGTTTCAATACCGCAAAAATTATGATTGATTTAATTAGTTTTTAATGTGCAAATGACTCCACTTAATGACTTGACTGATGTTAAGCCGAAGCGAAGTCCAGATGCGAAGAAAGCCAACCACACCTCGTTTAAAGGATCCCATGTAGTAGGAATGACTAATTTCTTGGCTTTGAAATGTATGTCTTTAGGCTCTTAAGTAGTATACCTATTTTGCGTCTGAAAATCACATTGATTTGTTTCCCATAAAATAATTTCATTATTTATACAGTAATTAACGTTACACAAAACTAGGGGAGCATGAACTGTGATAATAATTAAACACCCCATATTCGCGGTTTACGCGAACTAGGTGGGCAAACCAAGCCGTAGTACTAGGCTCGCATAAGCGCGGAGGCGGCGGCGCTGATACTCGAATTACGTAGGGTGGCAGGCGACCTCGAAAAACCGAACGGGGGTCGTCTAAACTCGAAAAGCATCGCGAATTTCACAAAGCTTCGTAGTTACAGGGGTATCAAGGGAGACGGTGGCGGCGGTTACAACTCGCGTCGCGCGCCTACTCGTGGCTGCTCTTTGAAGTGTGATAAACTGAGCGTAGGTACTAAATATGGATAGCTACGTAGGAGTGCGTGACGCCTCCTCGAGACTCCTGATCGCCGGGTGCTCTGTGACGAAGAGATTTAGGAATACCGTTATTTACACGTTTAGAGGGGGTGTGCACGGTAGGTACCACAGTATTCGCGATTTAATTATTTAGAAATAAGTACCCTCTTGGTAGGTATGTCGTATAAAAGACCTTAAAAATGTATGTCACGAATAATTTTAGCTAATTCTGACGTGTATATGATAAAGGTTGGCGTTCCTAATAAGGTGTCATTTGGCATAAGTTTACTTGCAGCCTTAAGTCGCTGATTATTAATACCATAGAGGCATAGACCAATAACAGAGTTGAATAGATCTGTGATGAATACTGCAAGAACATAAATATCAAACGCGTCTCACTACTCTAGCAATGACACAAAAAGGGGTCCAATAACAACAACGCGTTTTGATTTCACACAAACAACATCGGCCATGCTAAACAAAACACGTTCAATCTCGCGTACGCAATGCCCTAGCAAAGTGGCAAAAACTCCAGCCTAGCTTAGATTAAGAAAAATTCCGTACGTCACACACAAAAACAGACGGCGCGGTTGAGCCAGAGCCGTTATAATTCCAGCCTCGTGGGTTGTCTGGATGCTCAAGTAATTACGCCCCCGAACGGGGGGTTGACCCCCCACGCCCAAGGGATAAGTAAAAACAATATTTTTACGCGCACCGGCCAAGGCACCAAAAGTGACAGATATAAATTGGGGGGGTGAAAATGGAATTAGTGCGTGCTTCCTTGGTGTCTAGCAGGGCATAAGCTGACTTTTATTAGCTCACAGTAGTTTATGCAGGCGCATAAAACTGTTTGTGTCGAGTTTGCGCCAGCGGCCGCGAGGGCGGCGCTAGTGAGCTCTTTGTTACAACAAAAGAGTGACGTGTATTGATCAGTTGACAGATAGTTTATTAGAAAAAAAGTGTGGCTGATTGGTTTTGGAGATCTGTTGGAGTTACTGGAAAGTTAGTGCAGGCTATTTTCTGGTTATGTTACATATGCATTGAGAAACAAACATAGTTTTCTACAGTTATCTTCACTATAGATTTTTATAAAAAAAAAAACAATTTAACGGTTTGTGCTCTGATCTGTTCGTTTGTTTGTGTTAAATTACCGAATCGAACTTAAACGACTTGAGTTATACTTGTAAGGCAAAGAAGTACCCTCATTGATACTACTTTTAGTTTTTTTTTTTTTTTTTTTTTTTTTATTTATTTATTTAAGGAAACATACAGCTTTTAAATATTTCAACTAACATAATATAGTAAATAGTACATTAGCATTATTAGTTTCCAAAGCTAAGTATTACATAATAAAATGTTGATAAGACACATAATCAATTAAACTCAAAATACAGTGTGGTAAGTAAGAATTTAAAGATTTGATAAAATCAAAGCTAAAATTACTGATATAACGCTTTCTTTTATAAGAAGTTATGAGTACCATTCATTACCATTATCATTCATTAGAAATGTAGCTTTTACGACGGTTAATAGCTTTTCGATATTTTTTATATTTACGAAATTATCGGCTTTAAACGCTGCTGTATAGAACAAATCTCAAAAGATTTACAAATATAAGTTGATCTATCATTAAAATTATATAGGTAAATGAGACGTCCTACAAGGGCATATCAAATAAATAACTAATTATCAAAATAGTTTTGCTTCAAATTAACTTTATGATATCTAAATTTTTACTGACGGAAGGCTGACGTAAGCGCTGAATTTTAAAATTTTATAAATATTTATGATATTTTATTGTTTTCTATCGAGGAGCGCAGTGGTTAACAGTTCCGGTCTGCGAGTGCTGAGGTTAAGCAACTTTCGCAAAGGCCGGCCATCGGATGGGTCACCAAAAATGTAGGTATCATCTCGAGCTCCGCGCTTCGGAGGGTACGTAAAGCCGATGGTCCCGGCTGCGTTACCAACCATCAACCCGCGTGGTGGTTTACGGCCCGTTCTCCCAATACATCCATCATAGGGAAGGCTGAATAAATGATTTTGAATTTTGAATTTTGAATTTTGAATTTTGCTGGTGCCCCAGCAGTGGGGACACAAAATGAGCTGCTGATGGTTGTTTTCACACACACATTAATTTGATATAATGTTTATCCTGACGTTTCGAACCCTTTGCAGGGTCCGTGGTCACAGGGACACAGCTTGTGATCGCAAATAGATCCGTAAAAGTAGTTTCATTTTATGATGTGTTACAACAAATGGCTGGCATTTCATCATCATCATCAGCTCATTTTATGTCCCCACTGCTGGGGCACGAGCCTTCCCTTTGAATGGATAGGGAGAACCAATTATAAACCACCACGCAGGCTCAGTGCGGATTGGTGGTTGTTAACGACCGGCACCAACGGCTTTATGTGCCTTACGAAGCACGAGCATCGAACTGACATTTAACAGTATTTAATTATTAATAAACTAGCGGCCTTGACTCCATCATTGAAATATCATCATAAAATATTTTTTTTTTTGTTTAATGACCAAATGTGGTTTAATTGTTTGTGATATACCGGGCATCGGATCATGCAAGATATAATTTGCCCGACCTGGATATTGAACTAAGGACCTTCGGCTCTCGGGCCAAAAGCTTTAATACATATATCGTAGTGGCACCAATGTTCAACACAGTAACCCAGTCTCCGACATTAGTTTTAGTCGCCAAAACATAATACAGAGTTTCATTGAAACTTTACTGGATGACAGCTAAGAAAGTATAATATTGTATAATTGTAATTAGTTAGAATTTAATTGTTGCTGAAGTCAAAAATCTAAAGGAAAAAAGTGTTGAACACTGGAGACATTACCTCGTTCATACATTTCAATAGTATTAGACTAGTTTATGTACAGGCGCCTGCCCATCAACTTAATCCAGAACTGTCAAATTTCTTCAATACATTTTCAACCATATGCTTAAGGCATAAAGTTCAAAGTCTATTGAGGAAATTTGACAGTTTGTGGTAGGTTGACGTGCAGGCGTGTCCTGTTTAGCTGGTTCGCTTTGCTTTATTAATATAAGAAAATGTATTCTTTGTTTTATTATGACCTAGTCCGGGTGGCGAGCAGGGGACGGATGAGGATCGCGCAGGACCGTGAAGAGAAGAGTTTTAACAGCCTCTGTGGTCTAGTGGCTAAGACCACCGGTTTAGACCTAGAGGTCCCGAGTTCGATTCCCAGCGGAGGGTACATGTTTGTGTACTCGGTTTGGTTGGTGGTAGGGCTTGTTTGTCCGCCTGGCTAGCTACCACCATCTTATCTAAATATGTCGCCATAACATCAATGTTTGTAGCATTGTTGTGTCCGGCAGCTAGAAGATAGCCAGTACCTCACTAGTTGAGGATCCCGGGTGAAGTGCGCTTTCATCATTGGCCTTATCATCACTTAACATCAGGTGAGATCAAGGCACTGTGCTTACCCGTAAATTAAAAAAAAAAGTGGGCGAAAATGGGCTGATAATGATGATGCGACTTCTTGGCGGGAAAGTGAAGAGTCATGTCTGCGGTTTTGTTTTATTTTCTAAAATTTGTGTAATGTCGAATATTAATGTGAAATAATGGTGGATTATTAACCGTTAATTGTTCGTGAGTGTGCATGAGTGTTGGCAAATGAAACAAAACAGTGCAACGTCACTTTTCAAATTCTCTCAAGAAGTCTGCGTGAGGACTTAGTAAAGCCCCACATCTTTACTGAGATACTCGAGGGGTTGAGGGTATATCATTTCTCACTTCATTTCATTCATCATCATCATATTGTATATTTATGTATTACTTGTAAGAAAAATTACTTTGACACTGGCTAAATGTGCTAATCGCACGAAGCCATCAACTAAAAGAAAGAAAGAATGATGATGCATATGTTAGAATGTATAATATGTTGGTTAAATAAATAACTGTAGTTATCGAAGTATTATTTTTCTTAAAACAATTGAGTATCGGCAGCCATATACGGTTCAGCCATTCCGATAGCGCTCAATCCGCTGCAGGCCGCTTAGCTAATCAGCGTGCGAACTCGGAATGCAGCCTGCTTTGAATAATGCACCGCGCAGACCTTGTGACTTATGACGCCCTGGTAACCGATGGCGGAACGTTTTCCTATTGCCCCGTAAAGATTAAACAAAAAAAATATAATTTCAATTATTTGATTTAAAACCAATCCGATTTTCAGAAAATAAGCTTTTCCATTATTATTATTTTTGTAAGAAAGTGAAAATCTCACTTATTACTTTGAATAATGTACCTCGAAATTTATCACACGATGTGCACTGGGTAGTTTAACTGGTAAGTCAATAGAGTTACCTACAGAAATTCATGCACAGCTCAAATATGAAATAGGTCAATATTTTAAAGAACTGTTACGTGATTTCATTTATACGTTTAATGTTCTGGTATTTATTATTATTGTTGTCAACATCCCTACTATTATACGAGTATTAGCCGTCACCCGCCCGCTTCGCTGTGCGTAAATTTGTGAATATTTTTTTATATAGCCTATCATTTGTTTTTTATCATGGCAATAAAAATTCATCTTATCTTATCTTATCTTGTACAGTCTCATATTCTTACTACATACAAATTTTCATCAAGATCGGTCAAGCCGTTCTTGAGTTATAAGAGGACATACAGACAGACAAAGAAAAATTTCAAAAATCGTAGAATTGGTGTCAGCGTGTCATAAAACGAATATTTATCCCAAAATTTGTTAATAAAATTGCATGTACAGACAGAGTACAGATTTATATAGTAGTAAAGATTAATTAATATTCATTTAATCACTAAAGTTTGTGACATCATAATAGGCATAACATCAATTTTTTGTAGATGAGTTTCAAGAATTATTATTTTTATTCCTTAAGGGTAAGCACTTGGCCTTCATCTTACCTGATGAAGTGATAGGTGGAAGCGCATATCACCCGAAATCCTCAACAACTGACACTAAAGCTAACTTTAAGATTATGCGTAACTGTTTCCTTCTGTTTGTGCACAATAAAATGTTTATTAGCTACCTTAAATCTAGTCTAATAGATTACATATAAACAAAGAATAAGGTCCGAATAGTTATTCCGTGTTTTGTTCCTGTCATGTAAACGTCATTTCAATTTAAAGTAAAAGAAACAAAACACGTAATAACTATTCGGAGCTTATTCTTTGTTTATTTGTAAGACCCCAAGTTATCAACCACCAAGTCTAGATAGGTACTTTAAACTGAGGAGGTCTCGATTGCATAATAGTTTGAAGAACTTTCCCGCATAGCTTCTCCAGTTCAGACTACGATTTCAAAGGAACAGCGGTATTTTAAAACATTCGGGCCTCAATGACTTCGTACATACTTTGGTCTCTACACGTAGGTGGCTGGCAAGTGCTGGATGAGAGTAGCCGCGGGTCGTGCTCGGTGACGTGCACTTGGAGAGGCCTATGTCCAGCAGTGGACTAATATAGGCTGATGATGATGATGATGATGATACGAAGAGTAGTGGTACTGATCGTAACAGTGTATATATTTTCTATTGTAATATTGATTTCAACCATTTCGTGTGTAATAAATAGACTTTAAATAATAAAAAAAGAGAGAGAAAAATATACGTCATTGTTAATTCTTTATTCTATTTACTATTGCAATATTGATTTCAAAAGGTGAGATGTCAAATGTTACACATCATATGCGACTACTGTAAGGCTCGTTCATTTTTTTCTTATAATCTTTAAAAATACCACCAACTGATTGAAGTCTTTAGCAACAATTGAATATAGATCACTTGTTTAAAATTAAAAATAAAATAAAAAACATTCCGTATAATTTCTATGAAAATCAGTGTTATTGTTTGGCGACGAAAATGTTGTCCAACACTGGGCTTAAAGCGTCGAAACTGGTGCCACTAAGATACATACGTGTGATCAGGGTGCCTAGTGTGAGTTTCGTTTGACATTCGACCACGTTAACGAGAACGAAAATTAGTATGGCATTGAAGCAGCGCCTCCTGGCGACATACAAGATGAGTTAAAATTTTGCCATACAAATTTTCGTTTTCGTAAACGTAATCGAATTAATACGGATAGTAAACAAAACTTACAAAGCACTCTGTGAGTAACTATTTCTTAGTAGATATGTCATAAATAAGATAATATTAAGAGTAAAGTTTTGATTGCCATTTTAAGAGTAAATCGAGCCACCGAATAGCGTCATACTCACGTGACATAACATTTACTGTTGTTTTTTTTATATATATAGCTTGGAAAATGACTCCACTTTACCTAATGTTAAGTGGAAATGGAGTCCAGACCCGAAGACAACTGGTGCAGCGTGAAAACAACGCAGCATCAGACACCCTCACCCTGCCGATAAGGCCTCTTTACACCCTATTTGAAGGTTGAAGCTTACTGTTAAAAAAAAGCTTACTGTTAAGGTCAGAAGGACTTTTATAACAAATACTCTAAATATTCGGATCTATTTACGTATTCTTAGGTAAACAAACAGCATTTACAAACTCATAAAGGCACAAATACATGAATATTACATTTGCGAAAAGTTTCAACTACTAAATGACATTGTCGTCGATAGTTGTAAAATTATTCCAATTCTCCGGATGATTGGAATTTTATTTTGACATGATCTGAAAATTTACCATTCGAGCTATTTTGGTCGGCTCTCCAAATACCACCAAATCCAGCCTTTCTTTACGTCCTTTACGAAGTGGTTTGTATTCAATAATTGCTAAAAATTTAATCTTTTGTTGTATGGGAAGGCCCAGCAATGGGATATTCATAGGCTAACGATGATGATGATGTCTATGAAAAGAATCGCATTTGAAAACAAATAGGTATAGAACTTCTGTAACAACTACCTACGTGCGAATAAAATACCAACATCAATAAATCCTAGCAAATACCAAATTTGTAAACTCGCTAAACATTTTCAACAGGCAAGGCTAAGTCTAGAATTCTAGGCGCAACTGAGACCTAGGCACTGTATCTAGGCTTAGACAAGCTACGCAAGGTCACCCGGCCGGCGCCTCACTGGTCAAGCGCGAAAGAATAGTGCGGATATTGCTTACATTTTTTAAATGTATTAATCGATGGAATTCTAACATTGGAATAGTAAGTTTTAAAAGACTTTTAAGTATTTCTCTACTGTCAATGGTATTGATGAACAGTTTGTTTAAAATGAGTTTTGCTACTTTTTTTCTGTTGTTAAATGTTATTCAAAAGAGCTTGTTGGTGTGGTGTGTCGCCTTCATGTCGAAAACACCTTTTTTTGCGAAAGGCCACCTCCAAATACTCGTATTTCGTCCTTAGACAATGGTCCTGTTTACTTGTAAATTATGTAAAACAGTTGATGTTATATTGTGAAACAGCAATTTCCTACTTTTATAAAAAGGCGTTACGGACGGCGGACTTAATGCCAAATGGCATTCTCTACTAGTCGACCAAATTGTAACTTTGTTAGTTATTTATATTTGTGTTCATGTTTATGTTTCATAGTGTTGCAATTAAAGTATTATCTATCTATCTATCTATCTAAGTGGGAAATCAGTAGTTCTTAACGATTTTAACAAAAGTTAGCTTTAATAGCTACCACAAACTGCCACGTGGGTGTGTCATATATATAAGTGTAAGCAGGGAAGCTGCCGAAGCTTCTCTAAAGTTCAGTCGCCTCGGCTCCACCTAAAGATAGCTCAAAGGTTATAATCGTATCAGTTAGATGGACCCTAATTTTATTGGCAGCCAGGCAAGGCACGTCCACTCTAATCTCATCGAGCGTCGCTGCGTGTCATTCGAGACGCCATTTTGCAAGGCGAACCGCCCGCGGCGGGAAAACTGACTTTGGCGCCAATTTCGATGCCACGTCTGCTACCCGGCCGCTTCGAGGTGACCGCCAAACTGTCCCGCTTGTATGCGCACCCGCTGCCTCCACAAATCGGCAGCATTACACATTGTCATTATAAATTTCTTTAATTATACCATTTTTACCGCACTTTATAGTAGCCTGCGAGTGAGCATGGGGACTGGTCATATTATTTTGTAAGTGCCATCGTACCGTTCGCCGTTCTTAGCCTTGGCATGTTTACCAAGACTAGTGTTAGTAGAACTCCCATCCCATTTGTATCGGAGCATGTGACAGATTCAGTTGTAATGGTTTGTTGAACGCACACGGGATGTGGACCGGCTGATTTTATCTAGGAGATAAGTAAAATAAAAATTAAAAAGTTACCTTTGGCAAGACGTGTTGAAGCAGGGCGCCGGCTTTTCTTTTGGCCGCCATCTTGCGAAATTACGTTTGACGTGTCACACACAGCACTTTTCGACTTTATGCAGCTATCGTGTTTTGTTTCTTTTTCAGTACGTTGACCCCATTTCTGTAGTTGGCCGATGAAATGATGATGATGAAATACTTTTTGCCGACTACAAATGAATAATGAAACAGTTATGTTTTCGATTTGCTTCGATCACGCTATTCTTTTATTTTCTATGTAAACAAATTTTACTACCACCATACGGTAGGTATATAACATTATTTATGCGAATTATATGTGTTTGTTCGTCAAATATTTAAATGTCATATAAAAGTTGCAATTAACAACCACGCCGCATTATTTAATGTTTACTCTACATGCTCTATCATAGCCACAATATATTTCTATAATAAATACAAAAGTACTGCTGCTTTTAATATGCTTTTCCATATTTAAAACTGGTAGACTGATAGATATATAGAAAATAACAAAATTTAATTCGATAACTAATTTGCCCTATTTTGGATATGTTGATGAATTATAAAATATGAAAATTAAAAGTTAGTTCATTTCTCCTTCCGCGAAGGAAAAACGAATAAACAGTTTTTACACAAAAATAGTTCGATCATCAGAGTGGGTAATAGGTTACTCATTATCTCAGTTCATTATGATCCCAGGGGCCCGCAATATTAAAAAAAAATGGGATACCAAATTTTACGAGTGCAAAGCCACAAACGGAACCTAGTACCCTTCATATAATGACATATTATTGAAATCGCAAGCTTAAAAACAAAGATTTTTACCTTTATCAAAGTACACGAACTCTTAGTCAAAAAGTTATATCATATTTTAAATTGATATTGGGATAAGAATGATATTGTTTTTTTTAATTTAAGTATTAAGTAGCAGCATTATCCGTCAGTTAACCTAATAAAACATTAAAACGTTCAGAAGAAAAAGCAAAAAAACATCTCCGTTATCAAAGATACATTATGAAAGAACTGAACTACATAAAAAAATCAAATACGGAACCATAGCAAACAAGTGTTCTTCAACAGAACCATAATGTTTACGCAACTTTTTTTAAAGAACAGATGATGACCAACAAATCGCGCCCATTCAGCCGGTAATGTAAATAAAAAAACTCGTGGAGGGGAGCAGACTCCTGTTGGCAGTGCGTAAGGTCAGTTCTACGTAGGGATGCACCATGCGCAACATCGATATACAAATGCCAGATTGCGATGGAAAATTAAAGATAATTTAAAAACGGAAGTTATACAAGTGAAGCTTTAGAAAAGCTCTGTTAAAAAAATAATTATCTCTTCGTACGGATCGAACTTCTTATTCTTAAGTATGTATACTTAGGTGATAGTAGTTTCGAAATGATTTTTGCAACATACAACTGTCACTTATTTTTAATTAAAACAAACACTAATAGGTTACTGTAAACCGGTTAATTTAAAAAAAGGGGTTCTTGATGTGTTGTTGTTTGATAACAAAACTGCTTAAGAAAATTTGGGGATTATTAATTAGGAGAAAATCTATGAAAAATTCGCATAACAAAATATTTTTTTATAACAGAACTCGTGATTAATATAAAATTCTAGTGACTACCCACGCCAAGTGGAACCGATGTTACTCTATCACACCTAATATTTATTAAGTTTACATAAACAATATGATTGTTAAATAAAATACTAAACAACTGCAAAAAAAAATACAAAAAAAAAGACCAGTTTCATTCTTCGACATTTTAATATCGCTTTTCTGCATTGTGCATCCCTATGATTGCAAACGAGTATTCCATTTTCGAAAAGAGTTTGTCGAGGGCCGGATCTCCCCTATTTGTGCGATTTCAATGAACTCTCCCGCCTGCTAGCGACTTTAGCAACCATTTAGAATACATTTTGGGGTGATTACGAACGTATTGACCTAAATCTATTTTATGTAACATTGGTAACACTGAATGGACAATGCGTTCGCGACTTGAAATTCAAGTTTATGATTATGGAAGTTGTTATTCTCTTTTATTAATTTAACTTTAAAGAATTAACTGTTGGCAATGGCTTTTACGGCGAAACCCGGTTTATTGGCGGCGAGAAGCTTATCATTCCTCAAGCCGTGATCAAACTATCTTGTCCCAGTTTTCTAGAGGTTCTTTTCTGTCATCACGCAACCGTGCTTCCTTACTAGATTCTCCAGGACGTTAGATTTGGATGACAAAAGTAGAAAAGTTGGTAAACCCGAGCACCTTCTTGGCTCGTGTTGTAGGAAAATTTGCTGACTCACTAAAGGATACAAAACCGCGAGTAGTATGTGTTCTACCAATACCAATTAACTACCTATTACATAGTTATTTGTATATTGTAATTGTAATTAATTAAAAATTGTATGATTTGGTAACGACATATTACTTTTTTGTTTTTTTTTTTTCGTAAATGTTACTTCTATTAGAGCTGTGGAGTTTCTTGCGCCCATTTTCTCACAGCTAAAAAATAGACGTCCTGGATGGGTAGTATAGGTAAAAAATGTATGGACGATTCAAAAGCACTTTTCTTAAGTTCATTTGAATAAAAAAAATTCGTCGACACCAGTTTTATTCGCCAAAACAATAATATAGAATTTAATTGAAATTTTACTGTTCGATAGCTAGCAAGCAGGTGGTCTGTCTGTTCAATTGTTGCTAAAATAAAAAATAGTTGCTGACCCCTGTTTTAATGGTTCATTTAGTTTAATATCAAAAGCATTGTTGTTGAAAAATAGTAAAGAATTTGTCTATTTGTTATCAGAACATTACTTTAAAAAATATTTTTGTTTCTTATCAATTATTTTACTCAGTATTTCTTAACATGCAGGCATTGTAAGAAAAACAAATTAAAAGAGTGTATGTACAGACGCCTGCACATCAACCTATCCAAAACTGTCAAATTTCTTCAATACATTTTCAACCATATAACTTAGCTATAATGTTCAAACTCTATTGAGGTTTTACAGTTTTACAGTATACTCGAGGGGTTGGAGGTATATCATTTCTCACTTCCCATTTTTATTAATATCATTCATCATCATCATACTGGAAGGAAAATTATTGTATATTTATGTATTACTTGTAAGAAAAATTACTTTGACACTGGCTAAATGTGCTAATCGCACGAAGCCATCAACTAAAGGAAAAAAAGAAAAAGAAAAAAAGGCTCTAGGTAAATCTATGAAACGAAGTGGTTTATGGTATAATTTTGGGCCGGCGCGGCGCAGGGTGACTGAGGGTGACTGATGCTGCGTTGTTTTCACTCTGCACCAGTTGTCTTTGCGTCTGGACTCCGTTTCCACTTAACATCAGGTGGAGTGGAGTCATTAGGTATAATAAAATAAAATAAAATAAACTTAATTTCTACTCAGTGATAAATAAATATGAATCTTGCATTAATATTCTATATTATGAATAAAATCGCGCAAGAAAAATCAAATAATAGCACAAAGATTGGCTTCTAAAAAGTTTGACAACCTATTTTGAATACTACTCAAATTAGGTAAAGTACCTCTAGTTTGTGTACCACGCACCAGGATCTCAGAAGTAACGAAGGGGTCACCGAACTATAAAACCATAAACAGCATAGGTACAAAATGTCTAAGCGTCGTCATCGGAGGCGCGCGATTGCCATCACACTGTTCATTTGAATTAGAAAAGTAATATGAAGAGGGATTTTGACCAGTCTGCGTGTACAAGGCGCAAGGATACATAACAGTCGCGACTTTACGTGTGTATATCTAAATGAAACCTACAACCATCTGTCGCTAAGGCTTCGCAGCTGCCTCCTACACGCGCATTGCTCAGGAATGCGTGCAACGCGACACTGCGCTCCGTTCTGTTAGGTCCTAAGGCCTTATACATCCCTTGTACATCCTTCGCATTATTTAAATGTGCATTAAGGTTATACTTAGTAATTGTATAAATATAAAACAAACGTTACCTATGGTAGAAAGCAAAATTACTTTGTATTTACGAAGTCAAAACTAATTTTTCCGATTCTATAATATTGTTTTTAAAAGCATAGATTTAGACTACGGAAACAGTTAAGAAGGACAAATAAACAGTGTGATGGCAAAAAGGCGAGATTCCTACCTAATTATTTAATTGAATAGTGAGGTAATTTTATTGTATAACAGATCAGTGCAACAGAAAATATCTTGATACATATTCCCATTTCTTGGGACAGTGGTCATTTATTTCTATTGTAAGTAAACAAGTAACCGTTGTATTTTTTAAAAACGTAATCACAATTTATGAAGCACGATAGTATCAAATGGAAAACGCAAGCGGCGGTCAGTGCACCGGCAGCTATTTTCTTTGCGATAACGGCAAGGCCACGTAATGGCTTTGGGCACGGTGGCCCGTAACGTTTTTATAACTAGCCTGCGAATTAGGCCCGGGATTGGCCTATAAGGTTTTATGTGAGCGAGTTTCGTAGCTGAATCTACTTTAAGCCGTTGCTGTAGATTTTGAAAAAAATCGGGTATTGTTATATTAACTCTGGAGCGTTTCTGTTTCTCTAGTACCTACCTATTTAGTTCTAGTTTGACACTTTAGAGTAGAAATGAACTTTGAGCGTTTGCAGAGTCATCTGCTTAACAGGAGCTAAACTATTTATAATTTAAACAAAATATAATACTGTATTTAATGCACTTGTTAGTTTATTTAACAAGTTTTTGTTTAGTTTGCGAAAACTATTTCATATCTTGTCAGGTAGTGTTAATAATAACTCTAGTGAAATTATGTTGCTCTAGTATTAATACTCTGTATGATAAATAAAAATTTAGAAAAGAAATGGTGGAAATAGAACGATTTTATTTTAATCGTGTGTTCTGGCTATTAAATTGAAAACTTTATAAATAGAAATTAACAAATTAGTCTTTCGAATAGTTGGCTCTGTCTAACTTAATATTGTTTTTTAAATGTATAGCAAAAATTGTTTATCTGAATGTTAGTTATTATTGACTGAGTTAAAAATCAATCCATTAAACAAAAATCTTACTTACTTACTTAAAAAGAACTTAACTTAAGCTTAACCAACAGATTAAGTTAAATACATAAATAACGGATTAAAACTAAAACTGTCTAATCAAAATATTGCTACGAATATTACCTTTACTACTACTTGCATGTTAATTATATTTCAGTACTCAAATATAGAGTGCATTCGATCCTATTTCTCAGAACTCATTGTCAACGCCTCAAGTGAACTTCGCAAAAACTTACACGTGCGTGTGACATGAGAAACCGTTATACAAGGCCGAGTATGGAAGCTGGCTTCCAGTTTTAAAAGGTTTCAACAATTATCAAATAGCCGCAAAAACAGAGAGCTTGATTTCTAGAAAAATAAAAATGCGGTACGATATAAAATCTTCTTGTTAGATGCTGTTTTGTTTTCGCTTGTAAATTAGGTCAGATGCATGAGTTCGATATCAAGAATACTAAAGCTATCTCGATTACTATCTAATTGATTATAACGAAGTCAACCTTGATATCACCACAATAGAGGAAGGAGGACAGTAAGAAAAGTACTTCACACACCACACACACCACACACACTCATAAAAGGAAAAGTAAATGTGTAAAGTACGTGTTACCAGAGCAACATAACACAGCAGCTCGTGTTATCAACGAAGTAAGGACCGTGAATGATTTGATTAGTTTGACGCGCGCTTGCACTCCAAAATTACTTTCAAACTTCTTTCCTTTCGATACGAGCTCCATTACAATTCTGCTAGCCTAGTATACGCACTGAAGACGTTTAAGAATGATAAAATTAAAAAGGGCCTTTTGTTTTGTTTTGTCCTACTGATGTAACCTTACGACCTACTTTATTGGCTATTTGACTATGACGTCTCTACTACAACTATAATTTTGCTTTTCGCAAGAGGCAATGAAAAACCGTTAGTAGATAAATCCTTAAGATAAGTGCGGCTTGGTGAGGCTCATAAATTCACTAAAACAATGCCTTATTACTTAAACTGGCGTGACTGAGGAAACTTAGAGTCACGATAGCCTCATCGATGGGCTAATTAATGTTTTTGCTGTCACCACGTACTAATGCCAAGGCTTACTTACTCACTGCAAGTCCTATGTCCATTCCTGACAGTGTTTATGCATACCTGCACTGAGCAAAAACTAGAATGTCAAGATGATAAACTTCCCGCGCCGGTTGTCTAATTGCAACTTTTTTATGTAGGTAACGCGTTTAATAAAAATGTGATCGAAGCACGTGGAAACGCAAACCTTTTTGGTTCACAAAAGCGGCTGAGCAGTCGAAAATATTTGGATTTTGTCGCAGTCAGCAGATCGAGTTTCGCGAGCAAGTTGTGGGGGCGGGTAACGCGCGTCCGATTCCCACGGTTGCTGAACGCACACTGGCCGAGCCCGAGGTGCGTTGTTCGCACTCCGGTGTCCAGCCGCCCGACCCCATCGCCCCCCCTCGGCCCCATAACGAAATGCATCAATGACACTCGAAACACAACGCACATTCTGAGCGCTGAATGTGGGGACAATCGATAGGAAAAAAATGTGTATCGCTCGTCAACTATCTCTTGTTTATGATGCTCTGGTATGTTGATCTAGTATTGCGCACAATAAAAGTTGGCAAAAAAAGAGAACAAAAACCAAAATCCAAAAAAACCAAACAAACCAAAAACCAAAAAACGCCTCAGTGGCCGAGTGGCGAAGCGCGCAGCCCGATACCCCAAGGGCCCGGGTTCATTTCCGAGGTCGGGCCCTGTGTGTTTCGATTACCATCAATCATGATTACCCATCAATTCTAGCGATAAAGTGTTTCAATGATGGAGGCATTTGCCCAGCAGTGGGGCAGTTATAGGCTATTTACCTACTTGCTTACTAATAATAGATTACATATCCAAAAGAAGATGTCATACAACAACGCTCAAAGCCCTACATACAATCTACAAAGACGACCGAATCATCTTAATTAGGAAAATCAATGCCATGTTAACACATAATTACTTACTCCGTTAATGACGTGTGTAATTACAAAGTGTACACAATGGCGCGTTTACATAAGCAACATATACACATACACATATATCTGTATGGGTGTCAGTACATGGGTGCATCGGTGAAGATACATAAATTATAAATTAACCTACCTATGTACGCATCGAAACTATGCCGTGCTCATCTCTGATTACGCATACAATTATTACATGTTGTGACATACGAGTATCACATATCTGTCCATCCATCGAATGGATACACAAAGCTTCAGTGTTTAGTAATTTGTCAAATAAGAAAGAATCTGTGAAGAACTTACACATATTTTTAATGCATGTGACAAGTTTACTTTCAAGTTATGGAGTGTACAAAAATGTGACGAACTTACTTTGTGGCAAATTTACAATAACCCTTTTGAATATAGATGTTTCGTTCAATATGTACAGTTAATCATAGTACAGACCTTTGCACAGCACATCAACCTATCCAAAACTGTCAAATTTCTTTAATAAATGTTCGACTATATACCTTTGACATGAAGTCCAAAATCTATTGAGTAAATTTGACAGTTTATACAGGTTTGACAGGTAGTATGTGCAGGCGTGTGTACCTAATAAGACAAAATTTTCTTAGGAAAAATAAATAGCGCGTCGAGACTTCTTTAGAAATAAAACTATTGTTGTAAATATTTGACGATCATAAAAATAAATAATACTGAAGAGTAAGTAAACTTAATTGAAAAACAGGTACAGTCGAAATGAAAAATGTGTATGGCTTTTGATTTTCTCACTTTCTCGTTCCGCCTACCTAAAGACATGCAAGAGCAAGTTACGACATGTTTTTATTTGTTAATGCATTATATATTTGTTACAGATTTAAGTTTAGCAGAGATCTCTATATTTTAATGTATGCATGATAGAATAAGCCAGCGCTGTACACGGCTACAATCGGAGTGTAAATTTCACTATTATATTTTTGTGTCTACATAGGTCACTCTAAAAGTTTCCGGAATTGGCTACTTACATAAACAATATTTAAAAAGTTAACACTACATTTGAAAATGGAACTCTTTAGCCGTGGAGTACAATTTGTTTCATCTGATTGTCAATTGTTTTCAGATTGTGGCGTCATTTTAAAAATTGCGTGATTACAATAAAATGTTTTAACACGGTTTTAAAAATTTAACACGGGAAAATTTTCGTTGCATGATTTTTTACGATTTTAACTGTAATTTGACAGCTCAGCAGAGCCTCGTTCGGCTTCAATATGCTTTTGGCGAAGAAGCACCATGCAAGACGACTATTTATAGCTGGTTTGCAGAATTCGAACGCGGTCGTGTCAATTTCCATGATGAAATTCGTGATGGTCGCCCTTGCACCGCTGTGAATAACAAAAACATCGATGCTGTGCGCCGTATGATCGAAACAGGCAGGCATGTGACTTACCATGAGCTCCGAACATCTTTGGACATAGGCATGAGTCAAATACAGTCAATCCTACACAAACATTTGGGTGTGAGAAAGCTGTGTTCTCGATGAATCCCACACAATTTGACCGATGCTCAAAAAACGGACTGCATCACTTGGTGCCATGCTATGCTTGCCAGATACAACGAAGGGGCTTCAAATTTTGTGTGAGACATAATAGTAACAGGTGACGAAACATGGATTTACAGCTATGATCCCAAAACGAAGCAGCAATCGAGCGTATGGGTCTATAGAGATGAGCCGAAACCAACCAAAGTGACGCGCGTGAAAAGTGCCTACTGAAATAAAACTGGACACATGGCTACTGTTGCTTTAGAAAATCGTCGTACCGTGAATAGTGACTGGTACACGACCATTTAATTACCAGAAATTATTGGCAAACTCCGTAAAAATAACGGTAAACGCCGTATCATCTTGCACCACGACAATGCAAGCTCCCACACGGCCAGACAGACAAATGAGTTTTTGAAGGCGAAAAGGTACAACTTATGAGTCATCCAGCATACAGTACCTGATCTGGCACCGGTGTGATTTTTTTCTGTTCCCAAAAGTCAAGAACCAATTACGCGTTCAACGGTTTCCATCGCCAGAAGAGGCTGTCGAAGAGTATGAAAATCATGTATCTGACGTCACCACGGAGGAGTGGCACAAATGTTTTCAAAATTGGTTCAATCGTATGAAAAACTGCAATTGACGCAAAGGGAGAATATTTTGTGAAACAATAAATTCATTTTTGACCATTAATAGTATTTTTTTATTATTGATTCCGGAAACTTTTAGTGTGCCTCACTTATGTATGAAATGTGGTTGGCATTCTGTTGTCGTGCCTTATATATAAATTAATAAACAAATAAATACAGTCTTAGCGCTTTTTTTAACACGCTTTTTTCCTTTTACTGAAATTGTCACAAACTGTTGGTAAGCTACATAATATAAGAACAGTCCTAACACATTTTCATCTGAAACAGTCAAAATATGTCTACTATTTAAAGAAAATTTGATACAAATATGTAGTCTGTAAGAATACATCACTTAAAAACCATATCTTTAATTATTTTATGACCAATATTCATGTTATATGTTGTTATATAATTTTACGCAAATTTTGTTTTGTATAGTTGGATTGGACAGAGACACGATAACATAGTTGGTAGCGCACCTAACCCTGCACGTCGTGGGGTGCAGGTTCGAATCCCGCTCGTGAATTTGGCACAAAACCGAACGAAATGGAGTACTTTAACATCGGAGGCGAAGATCCACTGCGGGTTGTTGAACCAGCCAAGTGAGTAACAAAGTAGATAATATTCCTTTTAATATTGTTGCAGTGAAACTATTATCTGTCTGTATTATTAGTTTAATAACACTTTTCCAAATTCTAATTTGCTCGCAACAAAAGGAAACTGGGCGTAAGTGGTCTACGAACCAATAGCGACATTGTTGTGGTATCCACGTAGGGATACCTCATCTTCATCCTTATGCGAAGGGGCATCAAAATCTAACCTGGCAGTTTTGAGAAAAATATTAGTTTAGATTTCATACATATTTGAGAAAATGTCAGCACCTTTTCTGGCTCAATTATACTTCAGTATCTGTTAAATGTGTTTTTCTGGTAGGTGAAGTAATTTGCTACATAAAAATATAAGATTAAAATTTTTTCAACATTGTGTTTTTGTAATTTGTATCGCAACAAAAATTTGCGTTAAAATTATATAAAACAAAACAAAAACATTTTATATTTTATTTTATAGCTTGCCTACTTCTTAACTGATCTTTAGTATTTGTAAAAATATTATGATCAGATGTTAATGACGGTAGTTGTTGACATTGAATTGGCGCCTTTGGCTTTCAAAGTAAAAAAGTAAATAGTGTTGAATAATTTCGGCGGGCTGGTTAGAACCACGATAGCTCAATTGGAAGAGCACCTGACCCGGTATGTCAGAAGGGTGCAGGTTCAAATCCTGCTCGTGGAATTTTTTTCAACATTGTGTTTTTGTAATATAAGACTATTTATAGTAACGAAACACATAAATATATCAGGGCAGTAAAACAATTTTTTTTATACTTGTGCTTTGTCATATTGGTGCCACATGTAGTTATAAAAAATTTTAAAAAACAAAAAATGCTACAATAGACGAAAGATAGCGTGGGTTGAATTCGTTACAGAATTGTTATTGTAATGCAAGTCTGGCATGCGTACTCTGGGATTCTACGGTCATATTATGACAATTGTGTGGTTTTTGTTTAGGATATATAGATAGACACCATATTACTCCCAGCTGAATTGTTAGATTTTATTATAATTGATGAATAAAAATAAAAATATATTTTTAAGTGAAAGAAGTTGTTTTACTGCCTTTATACGAGTAAAATATATTTTACTGTTCAGCTACTTCTTTTTTCTTATATGTCAAGTGACTGTATATAGCAGAGAAAACACATTACTGAATTACAATACTTACTTAAACGTTTTTTAAACACTAAATATAGCAAAAGTTTATGTATTTTAAAGTATTATTTTTATCAAACTACCGGGTCAGAATTTGATGGCCCGTCGTACAAAGATGAATTCAAATTCAAATTCAAATTCAAAAATCATTTATTCAGTTTAGTCTACAAGTAGCTCTTGTGAATGTCACTATGCCATCGGTTCGTAAGTCTACTCTGGGCGGGAGATCTTGTACTGAGAAGAACCGGCAAGAAACTCAGCAAGTGTCCAGCTCTTTTCTCCCTTAGAGCGACAAAAATATTGGAAAATGCCCTATTTTAGCAGGACACTTTCCATCACAAATAAACACATAAAAATAAAAAAAAATATAGAAGACAACCACATGTAAAAAAACAAAATTAAAATCTAAATTAACAAATTTACCTCAGGTAAAAGTTCCAATTTCCACAATGTCATACAGTACCACTACAGTAGTCTAATTAAAGTCAAAAATTGTTTAAGAAAAACAAAGTCAAATTATAGTAAGTAATATTAAAAATAAGATAATAAGATAATATGCATATGTATGAAGTTGAGGTATCCTTACATAAATACCATAACAGTATCGCTATTGGTTCATAGACCACTCCCCATACAAATTTGTCCATACAAATTTGTCCCCATACAGTGTTCTTTGCGTAAAATTGTATACACCAATAATTATGTCATACGTTTAATACAAGTAAGATAAAGGAAAACTGCTCTCTCATTCTGACACGCGATCTGAAGTCCGAGAGCCCTACACAGTAATTCCTCACGCATCTTAGATCTAACTCATAACTTTATTTACTTCTTACGTATTTATAAAAGGGTGTTATTTAAACGGTTAGCAAAGTATTCGTATTTTTGTTAGCAAAAAAATGTAATCGGTTAGCTAAAACAGCTAGTTGGGCAGCAACTTATGGTCAGCAAATATTTCTAAATCAGTCTGCAACTTATATCATTCTGAACATCAGTTTTATGCCGCTCCCCCTTCCGTGACTGGCCCACGCGACGCTGCGCTTCGCTCGGGAAAAAAAAATTTACTTAACCTAACCAACAGTAAGGATTTCTTATGCTGACCTACCTACTGTAGTTTGACTTGGTTTTTCTTAACCAATTTTTTTTTTTAGAGTACTGTAGTGGTACTGTATGACATTGTGAAAATTGAAACTTTTACCTGATGTAAATTTGTTGACTTAGTTTTTTTTTATTTTGTGATATTTTTTTTTTTTACATGTTGTGGTTGTCTTTTATAATTTTGTGTTTATTTGTAATGGAAAGTGTCCTGCTATGATAGGGCATTTTCCAATATTTTTGACGCTGTAAGGGAGAAAAGAGCTGGACACTTGCTGAGTTTCTTGCCGGTTCTTCTCAGTACAAGATCTCCCGCCCAGAGTAGACTTACGAACCGATGGCATAGTGACATTCACAAGAGCTACTTGTAGCCTAAACTGAATAAATGATTTTGAATTTTGAATTTTTTTGAATTTTGACCGATTGTATAATTCTGCTGACCAAATAATAATTTTGCGTTACAACTATTTATTTTGAAAACACATAAATTATTTTCCTTTACAAAGTACAGTGAAAAAATTTAATGCCTACCCCAACTAAGAATCGAACCTGGGTCTTCCGCAATCCCGGCGGCTTCACTGACCATTATGTTACCGGGAACGCTGACGTAAGCACTGAATTTTTTCACTGCTTTGATTTTTGATTCTTTAGCGGCATCAGTGCCATCTATCCAACGGTTATTGCATGCATTGCATCCAAAGGTTAGGTTTTAATTTTTTCACTGTATTTTATAAAAAAAATAATTCATCTTAAGCGTAGCAATTAGCACTTAAAATAAAAAGTATAATTTATTTCTTACGATTTATTTTCTGAAAAGTGGGAAGTTTTTTATTTAATTTGTTTTGAAATTTACTCCGATGTTAATAAGCCGAACTCAGATCGTTCACAGATCTCAATAACAGGAATTGCCGAGTGGCAAGGCGCTCGCCCCGATACCCGAAGGTCCCGGGTTCAATTACCAGGTCGGGCAAAGAGTGTTTCGGGATCTTTGCGATGCATAGCCCGGGTTTGTGATCACCAACCCGCATTTGGCAGGCGTGGTGATCAAGCCAATACCCATCAATTTTAGTGATAATTTGATTTCAATGATGGAGGGTTTTGCCCAGCAGTGGGACAGTTATAGGCTATTTACTGCTACTACTTGCTAAAATTGCTTTGAACTGACACTTGAAAGTCTCCCGTATCTCAGATCAGTGAACAGTGACCGTGCTGACTGGAATGGTTTCCATAAACGCTTTGACGCTCATAAGTACAGACGCCCACACATCAACCTATCCAAAACTGTCAAATTTCTTCAATACATTTTCAACCATATGATTTAGTTATAAAGTTTAAAGTCTATTGAGGAAATTTGACAGTTTGTGGTAGGTTGATGTGCAGGCTATCCAATGTAGGTATGACATGTTGAGGAGCTCGATGGCGCAGTGGTTAACGCGCCCGGTCCGCAATTGCTATGGTGAAGCAACTTTCGCAAAGGCCGGTCATCGGATGGGTGACCAAAAATTTTCCATCTTGAGCTCCTCCGTGCTTCGGAAGTCACGTAAAGCGGTTGGTCCCGGCTACATTAGCAGTCGTTAACAACCTCCAATCCGCACTGGGCCCGCGTGGTGGTTTATTGCTCATTCTCCCTATCCATCCATAGGGAAGACTCGTGCTCCAGCAGTGGGGACATTAAATGAGCTGATGATGATGATGTGCAGGCGTGTGTACCTATGCATAGTAATTTTCATAATAAATTTGTAGGAAGGTGAACTATTTCCCTAGAGAACCGACACGCGACGGTGATAGTTACAGATTATTATCTACTTGATTTTTTTATTAAATCAAAGTGCTTTGTCAATAGGTTCGTTCGAAGGAATACCAATTTTTAATGAGGATCCTGATTGAGTGACTCATTGACACAGAGCTCAAATAATTTATTGAACATGGTGTCTAGTGCGATTTTTATATGATAACTAGTTGTCGCCCGCGACTTCGTTCGAAGACTACACTATCCCACAGGAACCTGTTACCGGAATAAAAAGTATCCTATGTCCTAGTCCGGGTCATGATCTCTCTATGTGCAAAGTTTCATCCAAATCCGTTCAGCCGTCCTCGAGTTTTGCGCTTAGCAACATTCATTTTTATTTATATAGAAGATAACGTTTACGAAAACGGAATTTTGTATGGCATTAAAACAGCCTAGTGGCGAAGCGCTTGGCCCGATACTCAAAGGTCCCGGGTTCGATTTCCAGGTCGGGCAAAGTGTATTTCGGATTTATCGATGCGTAAACTGGTATTGTGATCACCAACCCGCATTTGACAAGCGTGGTGAACTGGTTATTAAGTCAATGCCCACCTATTTTAGTGATGACTTGATTTCAATGATGACGGCGTTTGCTCAGCGGTGGGATAGTATAGTATATTGGCTATTTAGCAATAAAATAGCGCCTGGTAACAGGAGTTCAAATTTTATTTTCGTTAAAGTGATCGAATAAAATTTTATAATGTTTTTGGGCTTAGCATCACTTACCGGGTACCACCTTATAAAGTTAGTTATTAGATACTTAGACAGATACAACTATTTCAATATAAACTTACAAGAAACATAACATAACTAACTACATTAAAGAAAAAAAAATTAAGATAACTAAAGACAAAATAAAACCTATAAATAAAAAATATCCTCCAGCTGTGGGCTCATGGGAACGGTCCCAAGAATCCTGGCAACATTACCTCTTTGGATAGCCAAGCTAATACGTTGGCAGAGGTAGCTGCCAGCCTTCTTGACACCGGAGGCTTCAATAAGGCGAGCACTCAACTCTTTAACAAGCTGCTTGGCCTCCGGCCCCCATGGACCCAATGTCTTCACCGCAAACGGAACAAATAAATAATTTGAATCCAGGTTTGCGTATTTGTGCCGTTTGCGATTTTCAGCACTTACCGCAGCAGCCCCCACATGATGAGAGGTGGCGCGTACATGTAGGGAGCCACGGTGTCAGCACAGGTCGCATCCCACACCAACGGCCTGCCAAGCTTCCAGGGCCCAATGGTCATCCCGTCAGGTCTCTTGCCATCGCTGCGAGATATACCAGCTGGCTCTAAGAGAGCCGGTATACCAACGGTGGCAAAAGCACTGCGGATGATTCTGTTTATAGTGGAGTGACGCAGCATACTATCTCTGAGGTCCCGGGTTCGATCCCCGGTCGGGTCAATTTAGAAATTATTGTTTTTCTAAATTGTCTCGGGTCTGGGTGTTTTCTGTGTATAATAAGTTTGTATTTAAGTAATTTAAGTATGTTTATCCGTTGTCTAGTAACCATTTAACGAGTTTCATAACGAAGCTTCTCTTGGGCTAGATAATTGGTGTGAGTGTAGGAAAGTTTATTATTATTATTAATATTTATTTTATTGCAACATTATAAAACACACACATGAAAATGAACAATAAAATATTTACAAAGTTGCAGTTTGGTGGTCTTATAGCATTAAAGCGATTTCTTCTATTCAACCAGTCGGATGGAGAGAGCTAATAAACTGTACAATCGGAGATGAAAACTATCACTAAATGTTATTAAGTAGGATGAAAGCTAAGACACAAATAAAGAAGAAAGCAAGCTTCATACAAACGCGTTCGAGGAATGCGCAAGCGCACATATACAACCCCTCACGAACACGGAATCTCGCAACAACTGCGCTCAGACTGTTCCGAGTTGTTCCGAGATCTGTGTCCGTGCAAGGGCTCTAAGATTTGCCTAAAGTGAAATAAAAAAAAGTTGCAATCAACACACCAAAGAATATGAAGAAAAATATACAAGGCATTACGTCTTTTTCCGTAATATTCAGATTTCGCACGAGTCGTTCCGCCACGCGTGTCAAGAACGTCGCATCGTTATATAAGTAATGACATATACCTATATCTTCTATATACATATAATGACTTGTCCTGACTGACTGACTCATCATCGCCGAGCCTAAACCGCTGAAGCTAATTAAATAAAATTTGGACTGTAGGTTAATTGAATGACGTAAACAGCCACTAAGAAAGGATTTTACGGAAATCACACCCTAAGGGGGTCAAATAGGGGGTGAAAGTTTGTATGAAAGTCCGTCAGTTTTGAAGTTAAATACATGAAAATTGGTATTTGGGTTCTTGAAAAGAATTAAAGAATGACGTGTCTCAGGAATTTTGTTTATTTTTCTTTAAAGAAGTAAAAAAGGGGAAAAGATTATTTTTGGGGAAATAACGATTTTTAAAGTAATAACTATCAAAATAAATATTTTAATCGTACTTAAGATTTTTCAACAAAAATAAAGAATGACGTGTTTTAGAATTTTTCGAATAACCTTTAGAGAGGTGAAATAGGGGTGGAAAGTTTGCATGGCAATCTGTCATTTCTTAAATTTCGATATATGGCCTGGTTAGAATTTACGAAGAGTATCCGGATTTTTGGGAAACGATCCCTTAAGTTTGACTGTTGTTTGACTTTGTTTTTCTTAGAACAATTTTTAACTTTTACAAGAGTACTGTATTGGCACTGTATGACATTGTGGAAATTGAAACTTTTACCTGATGTATGTAGTTAACTTATTTTTTTAATTTTGTGTTTTTTTTTACATGTTGTGGTTGTGTACTATATTTTTTGTTTTTATTTGTAATGGAAAGTGTCCTGCTATGATTGTGGTCTAGTGATTAAGACCACCGGCTTAGCACCAGGGGTCCCGGGTTCGATTCCCAGTGGGGGGTACAAGTTTGTTGGTGGTAGGATTTGTTTGTTTTTGTAGAATTAGTTTTTTTTATAATGTTTTATTGTTTTTTATATTAAAATATTGTAAAAATCTAGTTTTAAGAAAGAAAATAAATAAAGAGTATTATAATAATAATAAATAATTTATTTCAGACCATACTAAGTCCATATTGATGTGTTAGTTACAAAATAATCTTAATCTATGTTAGTCAACAAGAAGGGGAAGCAAGCCTCCGGTGACAAGAAGGCTGGCAGCTACCTCTGCCAACGTATTAGCTTGGCAATCCAAAGAGGTAATGTTGCTAGCATTCTTGGGACCGTTCCCATGAGCCCACAGCTGGAGGACATTTTTTATTTATAGGTTTTATTTTGTCTTTAGTTATCTTAATTTTTTTTTCTTTAATGTAGTTAGTTATGTTATGTTTCATATAAAACAAGTAATTGTATCAAAAAGGAATAAGAATTTTATATTGTTAGTCAACAATGTTATTAATTATTAAATTAAATCAACATTAAACAATATCGAAATGTAACATTGCTATTTAGAATATGTACTATTTTAAGCGTTGATATATTTGTACACGATAGGTTAGGTTTATTTTGATGCCACTGTACCTAACGCAATGCTTACTAATATTATAAATGCGAAAGTGAGTTTGTTTGTTTGTTGTTATTTCACGCGTAAACTGTTTAACCGATCGTCATGAAATTTTGTACACATATTCTCAAGAGTATAATCAAAGACATAGGATACTTATTATCAAAAAAAAGTGAGTTTGTTTGTTTGTTTGATACGCTTTCACGCGTAAACTATAATAAAGATTTGTTTGTTTTGTTATATATCATAGAAACGATTTGTCTGGTTTGTTGTCATAGAAACTGTCAAAGCGGTAAGAAGTCCGTCCGTCCGTCGAGTCAGTTAATCGTCTATAAACGCTCATTAATGGAATTGCCTCGTATAGTAAATTAGAGACACACATCAATTATTCAGTCGTTAGTTAATTGGCTTTAAAGTTAAGAATGCCTTTGAGGCACCTGCGCCTCTGTCGACTTCAAACCTAGACCTAGATTCTGTTATTTTAGAACTTTCACAATCGTGTGTCAGTGGCAAGCAATTCAAGAATCAAGATTACCTACATATTTTTATATTTATATTTATTCATTGATTAATGCCTAAAAGTCATTTAAAAGACTTTACTAGTAAATTACGAAGATACTTATATAAAGATTAGAAAAAAAACAAATCTCTTAACACAACAACTTAAACGCCAACGAAATGTATCGTACACTAGTATCAATATCAAAATTTATTTCGCAAAGTATTGCACAGCTAAGAAGAGCCATCTAATCAACGTTAGAGCAACGTCTAACTTTCATCATCATCATCAGAGTAATATTACTCCACTGCTGGACATAGGCCCCTCATATTTATGACATATCGTTGTTCGACACAGTTACCAAATATAGCGTAGAATTTCATTGAAATTTTACTAGATGACAGCTTGAAAGCAAGTGTCATATGGCAAAAATTCAGTTGCCGACTCCTATATTTGATGATTGAAGGGAAAAAGCGTCGATCTGTGGCTCCTGTCGATCACTGGTGCTATTACCATACTTCATGTCTGTCCATATGTAAAACCAGGCTACTAAGACACTCGGACGCAAAAGGCATTTTCTCCAGTTAAAAAAGGCCAATAACAAAAGTTTGTTAACATATTTTTTTACAGAAGAAAAATCTGGGCCCTATTAAGTTTCCATCATAATCTGTCCGATTTACATAATCGAAGTGGTGAAAAAGACTTCAAAAATTTACACGATAACTTTTTATTAATCTTCCCTTAAAACCTGGTTCATTTACAAGTAACAGATCATAAAGATTACCGCAAAACAGTTAACAGCACAAGGAGGTACTCTACATCTTCACTACCAAAGGAGTACTTATTCCAAGGCATTGTGGTTTAAATCTCGCTGCCTTGCTAGTAGTTATAATATATTATTATGAGGAGTTATGTTCCTATCAAGAAATTGGTACAAGCACAAATGGAAAGGCTGTAATCGGCTCTGCTCTCTACTGAATACGGTTCATTATTGATTGAGTAGATTATTTTAATATACTATAGGTAATGATATCACCCCATATTACACACGCACGTCACAGTATTGCTGTATTTGATATAGATAACATAACGTTTATTGGTATATGCATGTCAACTCTTGTAAGTGACTAAATTTTTTTTGAATGAGACATTGGTAATATTTTATATTTTAATTTTTGCACCCATTATGTATTTACAAGGTAAAATTCTACTAGAAAAAAAAACACCCAAGACGTACGAATCGAACCAGGGGTCGTGGCGGTTCGATTCGATTCGATTCCCACTCGAGCTTTCTTAGACTGGTTGTTTTTTTTTTAGTAAAACTTTATCTTGTAAGACATAAACAATGCAATTGAGGTGGTGTATAATATACACATATATATTTATAGAGTGTTGGTTGCATGATTCATTTAGAATTAGGAGTTCGTTTTCAAACGTATACAAAACGGATTGGATCAGAGACCGACGAGCATAAGACAGGTATTTTGCTTGATTAGCCACTTACATGTTACATTACAAAGCAGTATCACATGATGTCACGAGAAGTCACTTAAATCTTGTTTTTGTGCTTGAAAACACTAATAATGTATCCGACGTAACATAGAATAATGTGACCTAGGTTTATGAATGACAATTTTTGCATCAACATTTACGCATTTCTACCAAATTAGCATTTACGAGATGTAATTTCTATAATAATAAAAAATATACGCAATCAATGTAGTGTGTACAATGAATCTGATTAAGATAGAGATAAATAGAAATAGGGAGATAAATTCTCTGGCTATAGTTATAATATAGCTGTTTAACAATGGCCAGAGTAAAATTAGGCAAAATTGTAAGCTGCGCATACTGATAGCACAAATTGTCTAAAATATGATAGGCAAATGATGTAATGCCGTAAAAAGACCTTTGCTATAACCAAAATAACAAACTTACATTTAAAAAAAAAACTCCCAAAGTCTAAAGCCTATAAAATATACGCCATTATCGTAATAGTTACTTACCGCAGACATTTTTTTTAACTAAGCGGTCCACGTTTCAGTCAGCCTTCAGAAAAATAACAACGCCTACAAACAAGGGTACCAGGGTGACATAACCACTGTGGCAGTTAATTAGCAGCTAGGGCGCGCCACAGGCGCGGGCGCGGGCGCGGCGCGTTTAGAGGAAATTGTCGTTTTTATACGGTTTCCCCTCCTACCCCGCCCCAGGAACCACCCGGGCCCTCCAACATTCGAATAATGAAACATAGTTACCTTCATCTTATAAGCACATGTCGCCCCCGTAATAAAGACGAGAAATTAATATCGCAACGTTACTATCACCCCCTCCATAAGCGAACACAAACATAGCACAAAACTGACCTACGATCTGTTTACATAAAAGATATCGGAGGGACATCTAGTCCGAACCTCATAAAGTCTTATGCTTATGGAGACGAACGCCTGCCTCAGCCATAAATTTTCTTGTCTACGGTTTAGACTTAAATGATACGACGAATAAAAAATCAGCTTCCATTCAATTTATTGTGAAGAAAGCGCGCCAACTTAATAAAGCGAATCAGTATCTGTTTACCATTTACACGTTTTATTGGCCCTTCGGAGCGGTCGTCATCCTAGCACTAATAAATGAGCGGAGCCGCCTTCGAAACATTGTATCTAAGTACCAGGGCCGCATACCCACATCAGATATAGTAAGTATCGTTTCGCTGGCATAATGCGACCACACCGCCGCCGGCCCCGCTCGTAACAGTCTAGCACAGCTAAAACCGGGCGATTCGGTTTTATACACACCCCCTATAAAAGCAAAAGGACCGGGTATGGTCCCGGGATAAGTGGGGGTCTGTATCTTTATATCTGCCCCCCTCGGCCCCCACTAGGGCATTATGACCGGGGGGTTCTTTGGACAGCTAAAAGAAATATCCGGTTGCCTTACCCGGGCACCAGAGCGGGCAGGCGGTAATTCCTCTTCCAGTATTACTTTGCTTATTTACTAAGAAGTTTATCGCACTTCCTGCCGGCTCGCGCCTGCTACTAGCGAATACGTTATTCCGAGAGGTTTTAATTAATCTAGCTTAGTTAACCTACGTAGGCGCACTTTTATTCGTTCGTTTTACTGCACACAGATCATTACATTGTGCAGTTGTTCTTATAAGGCCAGGTTTTAATTTTAACATCTCGGCGTTATGCATTATGCAGCCCTAGTACTTGTTCCTCTAATGTTTCGAAGTATAATAAAAATTTGTTTCATTTAAAACACATCTATTTCAGGTAATAAAATGTTAATTCATTCATAACGATTCTTAGGGATCAAAGTAACATATTACAATGTACATTGACCAAGAATTCAAAAAACAAAATGCATTTGTTTTGAAACGTTTGTTTGAAACGTTCAAACGCGTATTTCAACAACTAAAACAAAAATGTAGAACAGCCTAATACACTATTCAGCTCTATATTAAATTAAATTACTTTCAAAAGTATTTTTAAAAAGTATTGATCCTATGGTTACATCATTCGGTATTTAATTAATAGTAAGTACCTATGTGGCACTTTGTAAAAACTCTTAGAGACGGAATTGAATCATTCTTTACAAAAGTTTATAAAACGTTGAAAGATAAGTATCATGACAGTAATACGAGCTTAAATTCTTCGCCTGGCTATTTATATAAGCCACCTTTGTTGCCAGTCACCATCCTATCCCGTATTAAAAACATTAAATTTGATTTCCTATGAGTAGGACGGACAAGCGGAGCCCTGGCCGACCACCTGCTAGATGGGCCAGAGATATAGAGCTGGTCGCTGGAAAAACCTGGATGCGATCAGCTCAAAACAGAAGGGATTTGCGTAACATGGAGGAGGCCTATTCCCAGCAGTGGGTACATACGGGCTGAAAATGATGATGATACAGGTATTTTTCTTTAGTAAAAAGTATTTTTCAAAATAAATTTCAAAAATATATTTTAATATTTTCATTAAAACATAAAACATAAACCGTAAACAGTAGCCTAACTGTCCCACTGCTGGGCAAAAGCCTCCATAATTGAAATCAAGTCATCGCTACAATTTATGGGGATGGCTAATCATCACCAAGCTTGCCAAATCAGGTTGGTGACATCAAACCCAGGTTTTATAATATATATATATGATATATGTATATATTATATGTGGTATTATAATATTTGCCCAATTTAATCTATTAATTATGATTTAATTTCTAATTGTAACTTTTTTTCTTTATTTTTTCTTTTGCATGTATTAAGTTATTGAAAGAGTGTTGTTAAATTTTCATATAGTTATAATTATTTTTTGTGTTTTTTCTTGAATGTTGTGCATAGCAATAATGGGTCAATTGACTTATAATGTTATATGTATAATTACTTCATTTTTATTTTTAATAATGAATTTGTCAATTAGACAGTTACTGTGCCTAAAATAAAATAAAATATGATGCATATTGGTTGGGCTCGAAGGAACCACAAAAATGGTGCGGCGGGAAGACTACAAAATGGTGATTCTACAAAATGATGGCGCGGGCGATGTTCTAATTTATAGTGAACTGTATTTTTTTTAATGGCGTTATACTAGGCTATAGGATGTTTCGAACTGCGACTCCATCCATCTATTGCCCAATGGGTAAGCAGTTCGAGGATGGGGCACGGGACATACCTTGATCAGCAAACGGCGGTGAACACCACGTGTGCGGTCCGATCCGATCCGAACTCCGATCCGATCCGAACCCTTCGGAGAATCTAGTAGGGCACGGGGACGCGCACTTGTGCGCGATGCCGTTCCCTCTAGACAACCTCTGAAGGTGATTCGTTTCACACGGCTTGAGGGACCCTTTACGTTCCTCGCCGCCCCCAAAAAAGCCCGGTGAAGCTGAAAATGCCGCAGCGGCAATCAGCAATCTCTCTCAAAAAAAAAAAAAACCACGTGTGCGGCAGGCGGGCGAGCAGTCTGAACCGGCACTTGGCTGGAACACAGACCTGGACCACCAGCGCGTGGTCTCTTACAGTTTTAACACTCCTAACGCGGTAATGGCTATTAGATGAACGGAGATCTCTAAGCGCGGGCGCGGGCGGCCATCTTTTTCAAACGTTGTCAGTGCACTAGTTTGCGGTTGCCGCCGCAGCGCGCTTGCTGGCGTGCAGCGTTCTAGGTATGTATTGGAGGGAGATGGGATGGGATTAAAGGAAGCTAGTACAGCAGCGCCAATCAACTATTTTTATCAAATATGAAAATATTACGGTAGCGAAAAATGGATGTGCGACTATTATTTACTATTAATATTTGCGGCAAATTTAAAAGTCACCAACTGGCGCAACCACATATATTATGCATCACTAATTCTAAAAATAACAATTTAAGATGAGATTAAATACGTTTTGACACAAAAAAATCTAAATACATTATATAATATTACTGCACTTTAATGTCAATCGCATGCGATGTCTTCCTATCCAATATCGCTTGTAAAAAAGAAAGTATATATTCGTTGAAAAGCAAAGTTTCTCGGATCACTTAGTATTTCTACGAATCGAGCGGGACAAAGGTATATTGCAGTACCTTTAAAAATGAGTTTAGTGTCAAAGGGAACTTTTTTAATTGTCTACGCTTATGTCAAAAAGCTCTACGCTCTGTCGAAAAATTAAAAAGTTTTCGACTTTATTTTTTATTGAGAAAGATAAAGTAATATTTTATGCCAGTGCTAACGTAACTCTAAGTTTAAATATTATTATGAATTCTTATCATTAAAACTCCTTGTTTTTTACACAATTTTTTTTATGAAATACTTCTGTTTTCTCTTACTTCTTTCACTGGTCACACTGACATCGATTAACACTTTTACGAGAATAAAAGGTTTGGCTACAAAATTCTTTGTGAATTTATGATTATTTTATGAGAAAATAAATTCAGTAGCAATAACAGTAACTTAGTAACTGGTTGAAAACATAGACTGCATTTAGGTATATATAGATATTTTGAGAGAGTTTTACAATTATAAAATGTTGGAGTGGCCTGCTTTCTCTTATGTAGTACAATTTCATAGAAGCGCAATGATACAACCCTTTTCGAACTAGCGTTTGAATTCTCTTGGCCCGACGCGACGTCGACCTACTCGGTAGTATGCGCGCCTGGTACATCCACGGCAAAAGCGCTCCTGGTACTGGCCAGGTTTTATTTAAAATAATACCATAAGTTTTTCCTTTAAAGCCTTTTTTTCCATAATGGCTTCGTTCGATTAGCACATTCAGCCAGTGTCAAAGTAATTTTTCTTACAAGTAATACATAAATAAACAATATTTCCTTCCGGTATGATGATGATGAATGATAATTAGAAATGAGAAGTGAGAAATGATCCCCCGAACCCCTCGAGTATCCCAGTAAAGATGTGGGGCTTCACTAAGTCCTCACGCGTACTTCTTGAGAGAATTTGAAAAGTGACGTTGCACTGTTTTGTTTCATTTGCCAACACCCATGCACACTCACGTACACTTACCGGTTAATAATCTACCATTATTTCACATTAATATTCGACTTAACACAAATTTTTGAAAATAAATCAAAACCGCAGACATGACTGACTCTTCACTTTCCCGCCAAGAAGCGAACTTTCCTTTAAGCCTTAATTGGTTATAAATTTCAGACTTTTTTTTTCTTTTACACATAAAAATAATTTAAATAAGGAATACTACTAACAAAGACTATTTATACTCTTATCTTTTTGAATTTGTTAGCGGTAATAATATTTATTAATAAAATACATTGTGCTACTGAAAATGTCAATTACGATTATATTGCAATACAATTTTATTAGTTTCGAACCAAATCTTTTTTCACATTTGCCTGCAATGTCTTATATGAGTTGAGTTCAAACCTGCGTGTGACCTTTCGAATCTAGATATCTCATAAAAGTATTTGCCAACTCGTAAGTTATATTGTTTTTTACATAAATACTTATGAATCGCCTCAACTGAGAAAATAGTTGAGGTGCCAATCAACTTAAAACTTCAAGAATACTTTAAGAAACGCTTTCAAATAAAAGACATCAACGTGTGTAGTGAGAAAGAACAAAAATTTTATTTAACTTAGTGAGACACAATTATTTTAAAATTAGTCAAAAATATTTTGTTCGCGTCTTACTTTTTTAGTAACTAACCATTTCATTATAGTTAGAAATTATTGTTATTATAATTTTATTTTATTTAACTTTTTCTCCCAATTTTTTTAATAATAAGGTTAAGGTTCAACCTTACAATTTGGTTTACAACCAAACTTCTTGTTTTCACTAGGTTTCGGTAATATAGTCAATGTCTAAACTGATAGTACTCAAAAACAGGTTCATACTTTTACCAACACTGTGTATGATCCTTACCACCATTCAATAAGAGTGAGAACCGTATGTACTTTAGGCTGTCTGTAGCCCTAGTACCCCTAGAACCAAAACACTATTATTATTATAATAGTTTTGTAATAGGAATAGCGATAACAAAGCATCCGACCGAATATTAGCATTTTAAAATGTACAAAAAGTGCAGTGTCAAATAAAAACAAAGATAAAATACGTTTTTTTCTTTTGTTTTGTTTATATAATTTTAACGCAAATTTTGTTGCGAAACAAATTACAATCATAATATTATGATCAGATGTTAATGACGGTAGTTGTTGACATTGAATTGGCGCCTTTGGTTTTCAAAGTAAAAAAAACAATAGTGTTGAATAATTTCGGCGGGCTGATTATAACCACGATAGCTCAATTGGAAAAGCACCTGACCCGGTATGTCAGAAGGGTGCAGGTTCAAATCCTGCACGTGGAAATTTTTTCAACCTTTGTGTTTTTGTAATTAGTTTTTATTTTATTCATCAAAGGAAATAAATCAACAGTTTTACAATGCCTCTTGATATATCTACACAGTCAGGTCATAAGTATTGTCACTTTTCTTTTAGAATGCTGGCCACAAAAAAGTTTATTGAATTCGAATTTCGAATTGTTCATGAAAATAAAAATGTATACTTTTAAGAATTTTACTCATTTTTAAATATGGAGTGGACGCTTAAAGAAGATCGTGTTGCAGTTATTGCGTTGCATCGTTGCGGTTACGCGCCAATTCAAATTTTTGACATACTGAAAAATTTTAATTTAGCCAAAAGATTCGTTTATCGAAGATCTGTATTCAAAATCACGGAGGTCATTTTGAATAAACTTTATTGTCATAAGAATCTATGTTTTGTTAAGTTCATTTTGGTATATAAATGGTTACATAATGAATAAACTTGTCTCAATTATTTTATATTAAACATGTGACAAAATTTATTACCTGACTGTGTATATATAATATATATTTTATTTTATATAACTTCCGAACTGAAAGAAGTTTACTGGTTTGATGCAGGGTAGTTGTAGAGAATCTGAAATACATGACCTTTATAAGGGCTCTCTGTGCCCTCTCCAGGTCTAGAAAGTTAGTCTTATCAGTACCTCCCCAGATTGGGATATAATAGGAGATTATCGATTGTGGTAGGGCTATGTATATTTTATTTAAGAGAGAGCTAGACATTACTGTCCTTAGTGATTTAAACACCCAGATTAGTTTTCTGATCCGATTTATGACATTTTCCAGCTGTGAGTGCCAATTAAGCCTTGATCAACGATGATACCGAACTTTTGAGTGAGTAAAATCGAACGAGAAGAATCCAAAATTTTGACATTAAACAGTCCCATACATTTAGTATGAGATTAGTAGAAAGGTTTTAGTTTCCTTATTTTAACCTAAAATAACCTTTAGGTTATTTTATTTTAGGTTTTTTTGGCGGGAACGACAACCCGCGATAAAGGTTTTGAATTTAGAACGAACACCAAAAAGAAAATCTTTATTCGTCTATATAGATATGAATACGTGACATACATACGTACATTGTATATTTTGTGAAAGACGTTCGGATTTTGACCACTGGGCGACTACAAGTAATTTGTTTAAAGTACAATTTTGGTTTAGATTCATAACAATAACATTTATATAAAAAAAATTAACCCAAAATCCGACAAACTATACAGCCCCCAAAATTCTCAAACCACCAGGGTAACAGAAAATTTCAAAGATATCGCCAACTCGTAATCGGGGCGGCCGGCGTCGGTGGCGGCAACTTGAATTTTGGGGTTTCCCGCCGAAGTTGGGCTCAAAGACGTCCTCTGTGGGAGGGTCAGGGAGGCGCCCCCACCGGGTATCAAAGTTTGCCCCCGGCGGCGCAGGGCTATCCTGCTACTTTGTACGCCTTTTGCCTCGTGACAGCCACTTAAGGGAGGCACACACGGCCAACGTGGTATAAAGTAGAATAATCCGTGATAAGTCGCCGTGTGGCCTAATTTACGTGTTCTAGGGCATGTAGGTATCGCGTGACTGTCACGAGAACTTATTGTTCGCTCTAGTACCGGTGACGGGCATGTGATATTGCTTGGGGTACGCAGTTCTTTAGTAGCAAGAATTGCATCGGAACGAATTGTATCTTTAATTGGCATTTTTTATTCGCATGCGATAAGAAGACGTATGTTGGACTACTTAGCATCGATAATGATGGCTATTCTTTGGCTATTTGCCAAAAAGGATGTTTAGGCTAAGACTACATCACAAATATTTTATGTATAGTAGTATCGAAATGTTAAATATTATTTTGTAATTGGCATTTAAAATATAATTTGTTGATATTTTGAATAATATAAGTTAACGAAAGTGGACGAAGCGAAACAAGTATGTAAGGATCGTAGCAAGTGGAAAGAAGTGGTCTCTGCCTACCCCTACGGGAAAGAGGCGTGATTATATGTATGTATGTATAAGTTAACTAATTAACAGTTATATGTTTTGAATATATATTTTGTATGCTCATGGGGTAGAACATAAAAATATAACCTCTATGCATGTACAAATGAAAAGTAATTTAAGACAGCATTTAATGTATGTGTTAAAACGGATAAACGGATAAGATAAGATAAGATAAGATAATAAATTTATTTGCTAGAACACAGTAAATTAGGATGTTACATTTTTTAAATTTAGCACAATTGTATTCAACCTGCAAGCAGGCGTGCAAAAATCTTAATTATTGTGACAAAATTATGGTTTTATTTTATGGTTTAAGAATTCATTATTCGGATCGACGTGATGCATAGTGACAGTAAAAATAACACGGAAAATAAACATAATTATTTTTATTAGTCATATATTCCACTAAACTGAAATGAATTATAAAATTGTTGTACAGTTAAAAAATTAATTAATTATTTAATTACTGGGTAAAAATCATTCAATGCGTCCTCAGTATTTGGCAGTATGATAATTATATAAAAAAAATAACTGTACAATAATCCTTGTTGGTCTACTTATATAATTCTTGTAATATCCATTGTCAAAATTGAATATTGAATTTGAACGTACACTTTTATTATCAAATAAAAGACAATTTTAGTTTATATATCTCTGAATACGCATAATACAATAAGGTAATAAGATATAAATATAAGATAATTTCTCAACCTATACACCGTGACAGGTTAGACGACGGACGCGTTTAAGGAGGTAAACTAGTAACTTATCTACACCCCTTTTAGTTAAAAAAGGTTATAGCAACTTTTAAAACACGCGAGTTATTACGCGTTTTTAAAAAAGTGAACTATCGGCATTTCGCATGTACTACACGCACGAGTAAGGTCAACCGCACGCCTCGCTAGTCGCTTCGCTCGCCCGCGTAGTAAATTGTAAATAAGCAGAAAAACCATTTCAGTTAGGAAATAAGTAAAAAATTAAGGTGGTGTTTTTTTTTCATTTTTTAATGGAACAGGTATCGGCTTCTTATACACCACCTCCTTTAACGCGTCCGTCGTCTAGCCAGTCACGGTGTATATATCTAAGTAGAAGGGACAGTTTACACTAAACTATTTACATTAAAAAAAAAACAACCTTTTACAGTAACTCCTCGGTGGCCGAGTTGAAAGCGCTCGGCCCGATACCCGAAGGTCCCGGGTTCAATTCCCAGGTCGGGCTCAGTGTGTTTCGGATTTTTCAATGCATAGCCCGGGTTCGTGATCACCAACCCGCATTTGGCAAGCGTGGTGATTAAGCCATTACCCATCAATTGTAGTAATGACTTGACTTCAATTATAGAGGCCTTCGCCCAGCAATGGGACAGTTATAGGCTATTTACTTTACTTTACTTTACAGTTACTATAAAAATAGACCTGTGTTGGACTATCTCTAGCCCTAACATGATAAAACTTCTAATCTCAACTAAAGTGAAATTTTCAAACAAATAGAATATTGATTAGGCCAACTATAAGGTCTATATTCAAGGTCAAACTATTTATTAGTAAAAAAAAATCGTCGTCTATTTATTACCACTAACCAAGCTTATTTACATCCGCAAATAACACTATGGCCCAACTTTATATGTAGCCGAAACAAAGCACCTATCCCTAAAAAGGTCAGGACGGTCTGAAAAGGGGATGTGTAGGTCCCTAACTCGAAAGCCTCAAAGGGTCTGAGCGACCCTAAAAAAGTATATAACCCGAGCGATAGGTACCAGGGACCCATATAAGCGAGGCGTCTTCCTTCTGTGCCTTGGAGCCAGGGAAATGTTAAGAAGGGTCCGGGTGGGACAGGAAGGGGGTCGGGTGGGGTCGGGGGGTGTTGGGGAAAAAATTCTGTCGAGGACCGTACCCTTGGCGCGACCCGGCGCCGTCTGTGCCGTAATTAGTGATGCGGCGTGCCCGTGAGGGGTGGCGCTCGATGGTCGCGTCACGATAGAACGCCGTATTTATTATGTGGACCGGTTGCGGACTTTGGGTTTGGTGTAATTTTTAAGAGATTGCTATACATTTGAGGTTAAAAAAAATTGCAACTTTCAATAGTGGATCTTTAATTTCTTAAATTCAGTTTAATAACTTTTTTTTTAAATGTTTCATCTAACTATTTTGATCCATGAATTTTTGCATAGAAGCATAGAAACTATATTCAAACTTATAAAAATAATATTGAACAATAAACATTGTCTTTATAGTACATTAACTCAATCTACTTGCTTCGTCTATGTGAGCCTAATACAACATCGACAACTATGTCATTCCATTCCATTCTTAACATTTTAACAAATATCAAAAATGGTCTTGAATACAAACTAAGTATATAAATATGTAAGCATGCTTTATTTATGTGTATTAGTTACATGACTTAAGTCTTTTTATTAATTATGTCATTCTTCAGTTGTGTTTAAGAATACTCGTGAATACATTTTATTTGTAATTGACTTGCAAACAAAACCTAATAGAGGTTTTATTTATCGACATTCCATCGATAATACCGCGAACAACCCCAAAGATTATGACAAGATACAGAGCAGGGCTGCTAACGACGGCCGGCGAGATGTCAAAAGAACCTACATTAACGTTATTATAACTTTTTCTAGACACCCCTTGTGTACATGTGTGCCCCGTCTTGTAATGAGACTGTTTGTGATGCATTTTTTGATCAAGCTCGAAAGATAACGCATATTTTTAGAGTTATAAGCAGGCGAGCACTTTATTAATTGTACTTTAAAAAATATTAATTCTTTTACTTAGGCCAGTATAATAACTAGTGGTCGCCCAGAGGTCGATATTCGACCGTAATTTTTATTAAAAGATATTAAGGCTTCACGGATTGTATCTTAAGCAATGACAAATTAAAAAAGATAGAATTGGTTTGGCATTGACAGACATTGACAGATTTCGGCCGCTCCTGTGTGTCAAATACATGGTAGTGAGTGTAATGTTTGTTTTATTGATGTAATGTATTTTTATGCATAATTTAAAAAAAATATTAACATTCGGATAACCTTCTCTATATAAACTATAAGTATGCGTAATGTACTCTTCCGTCCGCGCAATTTTCGTAAAAAGGGGTACAAAGATTTTGCTTCACGTATTAATTATATCGATATGTTCGCGTTCCATGGTATATAGTTTAAATAGCGTATTAAATGTATTATAACAGAACACGGGATCATTGGGTCGGAGACCGGTGGCAGATCTGGCATTTGGGGAGAATTTAAACTTAATAATTAAGAAGGTTTCACTTCAATAAATAATCGTTACTTACGATCAAGTAAAGTGAAAACAATTTCTCTCCTGAGGAATAAGCAAAGAGTGTTTGCTTTATTTAAAATAATCGTAGTCTGGCAATTTTTGAAAAATAATCGTTTGTTTTTGCAAAACGGAGTAGAAGATAATTTTTTCACATCCCGAACAGAAATTGAACGTGTACATGAAAATAAATATTACATCAATCATTAATTACAGTAAAATCCACAACATACCTAGGAATTGATAAAACAAATAAAAAATGCCCAGATCAAACAAATCAAGTTTAAACATAGCCTGTCATTGTTTATCAGGTACCAGGCTTGCAGAAATAGCCAGCAACTAACTTTGAATACAGCTATCAGTTCGACGCCATAGTGACGCGACTATCTCACGTGTGACCTATGAGTAAGCTTAAAAGTCATGCTAGTGAGAAGTATGCGATTTTAAAGTTTCAGTCGGTGACTTGTAATGAGATTGAGTTGTGATATACATACAATACATATATTGTATGTCGGTTGTCGCATTGCCCTGGCGTTTAGGTCCGCGGTTAGGTATGTTTGGGCCTCAAGGGTCGGTATATTGGACATTTTGTATAAGTGTAGGCCCGAACGCCCGGACCCGGACCCAAGGCAAATCCCTTTCGGCAGACCCTTTTCGGGAAAGGTCCGGCCGTGCCATAGTCCCGAATTTGCGGATTTTTAAGGTAAAATTTATAAGGGCCCCGAGGGTGGTGTGGGGTGAAGTATGAAACAGTATGAATTGCGGTGGATACCTTTATTATGGCCTTTTATAGGCGAATGTCTGAACAGTGATTTTGTTGTCGAATACGCTTAGCAGCCCCTTTTGAGATGTAACGTCTTGGGATGGACGAGCTTGATATTTGATGTTGCTAAGACAACATTTTTAGAAACATTGCTTGAAAAAAAAAACCTACTTCTCAATACATGAATTTTCACACTATTTTTTTTTCTGACGGGTAAGTGCTTGAGCTACTTCTTATCTTAAGTGTTGGTAAGGGCGGCAGCTATTAAAATAATTTTCACTGAAATAATTTTAAGTGAATTCATTTTGTCAATTATAATAACTTTCTATTCTATTCTATTCTATTCTATTATATTCTAATGTAATGTAAAATTTATTAACTACCTATACATACATTTTATTACATTTTATTTTATTGTAGTAACCTTTTTAAATGTATTTATAATTATTAAATGATCGATTTTTTTTTATAGTTTCAAGCTAAATAGTACATTACTTATTCATAAAATGTAATCCACATTGCATGTCGGGCAGTCTCTAATTGAGGCTACACCTAGTTTTAAGTCTACAATATGTTCTACATAGTTATTACTTGTATTTGTGTTTGTCTTGTTAGTTGTCTTTTAAATAAACAAATAAATAAATTATGTCTATTTGTTATTTTCTAATGTCATTCTTTCTTACAATATGATAAACTTGTTAGGACTCTATTTCAATTAACAATAAGCGTCTTATTAGACGTGCAGCTTATAGCTATTTTCCAACTAGTAATTAGTCAATTAACTCTCTTTTCCTTTAATCACTAAAAAGGGGGTCAGCAACTGGCTTTGGCGATAAAACTGGTGAAGGACACTGGTGCCACTACTATACGGGGAGTTTGGTATTTACACTTTTATATAATACGATTAAGAGACAATTTTTGCACACCGAGTGTCTCGGTGCAGGAGGCGAGAGCCCGCCTTCCCAAGTCATAACTCAAACTTGGGGCTCATAGGGGCTGTTGGGGAGAAAAGGGACCGGCTTACGATGATATTCAAGTTTGCCATCTTTTTTTCTACTCTTTGTTTAACAGATGCAGATTATGCGTCTACTTAAGACTTGTTTATATGTCTTTACAATCTTTGCACAACAATTGCTATTATAATATATTAGTTAATGCCCGCGACTTCGTTCGCGAAGACTACAGTAAAAAAAAAGTATCCTATATGCTGGTCTGGGTCATGGTCTGTATATGAGGAAAGTTTCATTAAAACCCATTCAGTAGTTTTTACGTGAAAGAGTAACAAACATCCATCCATACTTACAAACTTTCGCGTTTATAATATTAGTAGGATATGTTGTTACACTTTGTTCGTATATAGTTTATTTTGTATATTACAAATTTACTAGCGGTGAAGTTTGATTGTTTCAAAACATATAATTGTTTCATAAACTTATCTTAAATAAATTTTATCTTTCCGCACTCTTTCTCTTTATGGCCTTTAACCATAACAAATCTCACACTCCTCCAATGTGCTTAAAAACGATTGCAAAGTTTTTCTTCTCGTATTAATTAATGAGAGTAGACGAAGCGTAAGAGGTATGTAAGAATCGAAGTGGCAGGAAGTGGTCTCTGCCTAACCCTACGGGAGACAGTCGTGGCTGTATGTATGTATTATGTGAGTAAATGTATAATATGTTAAAAGATATCGTGCTTCGGAGGTCACGTTAAGCCGATGGTCCCGGTTATAGTCGTAAGATGGTAGTCATTAAAACCCACAAACTCGCATTGTGTCAGCATGGTATGTTATTACTCAATCTCCCTATATGCTATTGATCATGAGAGATGCCATTTCCCTAACCTTGTAGATTAAATTACAGTTTAGCTCTTATTGAACCACGTAATAGCTCCTAGCTACTAGTTAATAGCCATCAACGGGACCGCGTCCTAAGCGACAACGTTTTGTACATCATCGTCAAATCATTTTATATCCCCACTGCTGGGGTACTAGCCTTCCCTGTGGATGTATAGGGAGGGTCATAAACCACCACGCGGGCCCAATGCGGATTGGTGGTTGTTAACGACTGCTAATGCAGCCGGGACCAACGGCTTAATGTGCCTTTCGAAGCACGGTATCATCATACATTTTTGGTCACCCATCCGATGACCGGCCTTTGCGAAAGTTGCTCAACTACAGCAATAGCAGACCGAGCGCGTTAACCACTGCGCCATCGAGCTCCTCGCCTTTTGTACATCCTCATCAAATCTATACTGATTCCGACAAGCTGTAAAGAGTGATTTTTTCTTATTTCCGATATGCAATAAACAGGCTTCCATTGTACAGTACCGATTAACTATTTAATCCTTATCAAGTTCCTAGAATCTTAATTCAAAAAGGTTTTAATCAACACTAATTGAAGAAAGTCCGTAAAATACCAAACAACGATTTTCTTTTGTTTTTTCTTTCTTCATGATCGAGAATTAACATTGAAAAAGGTTTAATCCAACACTGGATTAAGTAGAAACTCTTTTAAAAAACCAACCAGCGCTCCCGAAAAGCCTTTCCACAGTTATAACCGTAAAACTATAATCGCTATAATCCCGCGATCCTTAATTGGTATCAGCGTGCGAGAGCGCAATCCCTCATTCGCATTACGCTTTGCGAACGTTTATAAATAGCGGGTGCGGGGCACGCGAGCCTCCTACATATGCGGTCCTGGTACTTACCGGACCCATCGGACCCTCGTCCACCCAGAGCTAACTAGATAACGACAATATCAGACGGCCGAGAAACTAGAGGGAAAAGTATTTTGTAGCTAGCGTGAATACTAGATGGAAATTGGGTCACTTTGCGCTTCGGAAAATTAACATGGCGGTTCGCTGGCGGTGAGATCTCGTATCTTTATTTGAACCTTCGTATTTTTAAATACATAAAAGCAATGTTGTCATGCCATCGTCATTTATATATTGTATTATGTTGGTATGGCACATATATCGTACAATATTATAAATATGTAGTACTATAACATTAACTTTAGATAATAAATAAAAAAATGTTGTTTATTTAATAAGATCTATGGCTTTTAAATAATAACTTATCTAAAAAAAAATACGTAACAAACATAAACAAATGTAAATTAAATAAACAACTATAAATAAAAGACGTCCTTCAACTGTAGGCTCATGGGAACGGTCCAAAAATGCTGGCAACATTACATCTTCGGCTTGCCAGGCTAATACGCTGGCAGGGGTAGGTGCCAGCCTTCTTGTCACCGGAGGCCTCAATCAGGCAAGCAATTACCTCTTCAAAAAGTTGCCTTTTAAATGTAGTTTCTCTAATCTAATATTTTTTTTCTAAATTGTCTTTAACTGTTACCTCTGTACTACTTTCCCTCACCCACGTCCGATATTCGGTGACCAATTTTTTAGTCGGTGAAAATGAAACGTATAGAATTCTATATTGCAAGTTGCATCGCACACGTCATACAAAAAGTAGTCACAAAATCGGTACTAAAACCTCGGAGAAAAAATTGGCCTGATTATCGGACCTACAAAAAGCTGGTAAATCAAATCAAAGATAGAAAGTAGAATAGTCATAAAATTGCTTAATAAATTGATTCGCTAAGGCTCATTGTTGATGATACCAAAATATTAATGTCAGGACTTGTTACTTACTACTACTTGACTTGTTGACTTGAAACAAATTACAAAACACAAATGTTTAAAAAAATACACGAGCAGGATTTGAACCTGCGCCCTTCTGACATACCGGGCCAGGTGCTCTCCCAATTGAGCTATCGTGGTTCTAACCAGCCCGCCGAAATTATTCAACACTATTTACTTTTTTGTCTTGTTGTCTTATAAGCAAACGATATTCATTTTTGAGGTGCTAAGTGCTTTGAGGTGTAGGTTTTTATGGTCGACTACGTACACTATGTTGTTTTCAGGGTCTCAATACCTAAATAAAGTACAGTATAATTGTTTTTATAGGAAAGCTCACAGCATTTTCAATTAATCTTGTCTAACCTTAATTCTACTTTTGATTCAGAATGAAGTCTTCTATCAAAAACCCTCGGCATACGCCGATAGATTGTATTTAGAATGACGTCACACAATTAACCATGCATTGTCGTCCGAACTGAACATGTATGTATACAACATTTCAGCTCAATCGGTTGGAGATATATCTGGTTTAAAATTGAGTTCCACCCGAACAAATTAAATACATACATTGCAAGCTAAATAAAAGCTTGTAAAAAGTAAGTTTAAAATCAAAAGAGTCATATTGTGAAGAACAATGAAATTTGACCCGCTAAACGGCGACAAAGCTTTTTTCTTAATTAATTAAGTCAAATTGATTACTTTCGACCGGCAGGAAGGAATAAAAACCGGGCGGTGGGTACCAGGAGCGCAGAGGGCGGGTGGGGGTGCTCTGTACCCCGCCTTACGTTGCGAGTGGGAAATGTGAAAGCAGACACACGAACCCCGCTGCTGCCCCGGTACGGACTGCACAAAAAGCTCATAACAACACCATTTATAAATTAATGTGTAATTTTTATAATAATTAGGTAATTCATCTGTCATACATGCATGCTTTCTTATTTGCTTGCTTACTTCTCGATATAGGTATCGTAGTGCTACCAGTGACAGCAGTTTTCGTCGCCAGAAAATGATATAGAATTTCATTGAAATCTGACTGCATGACACTAGAAAGCAGGTCTGTATTCAATAGTTGCTAAAGTAAAAAATCTGTTGTTGACCCTTATTTTTAACGATTAAAGGTGAACAGTGTCGAGTTCTGACAAACACTTGTGTCCCTACGTGGTTTATTTAAATACGATTCTTATCCTTCTAATTCTACGCGACGATTAACATATCGCCTTTATTTAAGCAAATAATTATTAAATTAAGCTGATGGCTAGGCTTCTGCATGGAACTAGTCTGGACGGCTACCATCCTTAAACTTATCCCTGTTACTGAGCAGTGGTGTTCTGTGTTGCTATATTCCGATGTGAAACGTACTAGTTCCAGTAAGATTACTAGCTTTATAACGGAAACCTCAAAATCGGAATCGTCTTTTGTTTGCGCTGCAGAAATCTTATATGTAATCTTTTATTTAAATGAGGTTAGCCTTCTAATCAGATTTTTAATAAGGACGTTACTATATTTTTATTGTACACACGCCTGCATATCAGACTGACACAAACTGTCAAATTTCCTCAATAGACTTTGAACTTTATGTAGACGTTTAATGATTGATTATTTATTGAAGAAATTTGTCAGTTTTGGATAGGTTGATGTGCAGGCGTCTCTACTTCTGGTATAATTAAGTTTTACTGGGGAAATTTTCATAAATCTTTAAATTAAAAGGTCTTCTTAATTTTTCCCCATGGCTCAAGCTAAAAACGTTGGGTAAAATACAAAAACTTTATTCCATCCAAATACAAGTCACAATTGTTACACAATTGTTGGATGTGGCTGGATCATAGATATTATGTTTTTTTGTTTTTTTTTATTATGTATGTAGACTTATTACCTGTGACGCAGCAGTTAGCAATAGTCTTAACTTTTATTAGAACACATTTTTAATATAAAAGAGTATAAAAGAGAGAAAGTAGCTAACATAATGATATCTGGATAAGATTTATTAAAATTTCGACGTTTCGAATTAATAACGCAATTCTTTTTTGATACTTTCTTCAAGGCCCTTACTATTGACTTTTTTGCAGTGAGTACCTAGGACGGCCGGCGTGCCCGGCGTACTAGCAGTTATTATTTACCGGCTTTATCATTTCGAAAATTTCATATTCCCCGCACTTGGACGCTTGAGGTTTAAAAGCGTAAGCGAGGGGGGGGTACTTTTTGCCTACAAACAGTCCCGCTTAGTAGTTAGTAGAGAGCGCATACTTACCAGGGGGACATAGGGTGTTGGTAGCTCGCTGCTAAGAAATAATAACCGCAACGCATGCAAGAGGGAACGCTTACTGGACACGAGTGTTTTTTTATGCGCATTGCTTATGCTGCCCTGGTAATTTATTTTGTAAGGTATTGCGGAAATCGCAAAAAGCTCACGACGCGACAAACGCATTTACAAAGCCCAGCATTTTCTTTTCTAGAATTATGCACGTGAGAACTGGCGAGCAGGTATGTCAACAAAGTAATGTCACGGTAAAAAGGTGTGCACAACAATAACTAGTTATTTTTCTCACCAGTACAAGTAACACTTGTCTATTAGTGCCATAAAATATAAGAAAGTGTTTTTTCTAGTTGCATTTGCATCCTCTGATGTTGGTAGTCATTTTAGTATGTTTAATTAAGTAACTTATAATCTACGTCTGCTTGCTCATTTTATGTTTATTACTACTACTACTACTAATTATTATTTAGTTCTGATTGTATTTATATTTAAAGGTTCCTCGATAAACAAAAGGAAACTAGAAATAATCTGATGCAAATTTAATTATGAACTCATATTGATAATAACAATTTTGTGAGGAAATGCACACAGTGAGCTATAAGCTACTTATTAACGAACGCTATTGAGTTAGTGTCAAAACAAAAGTTAAAAACAAAAGACGATTCTATTCAAATCGCATTAAAATACTCTTTGCTGATATCCAAGTAGGTAGCACTGCAGTACGTACATACATAAAACGGGCTTTATTTCTAGTACAAGCCGACGCCAGCACCCATCAAGGTCCCCAGTATTTTTAATGAAAGCTTGGCGTCGGACGGGCGAACTGTTCAGTATTAATCTTAGCCGAGCGGACGTCCTAACCTCTGACGCACCCCTGCTCGCCTGGTAGGTGGTGCCCAAGGATCCCGAGGGGGCGAGATTTTCCCCGATTTTTCTCTATTTTCCCTACTTTTTCGCTGCATGCATTATGCAGGGTGGTACCGACTTCGAAATTTATCGATGGTGAAATAAAACTAATGTACTGTCTACGTTCGGCACACGAGGCTGTAGCTTACTTTGACGAGCGAACTTTGCGTCCACACTTAGCTCAATTGCACTTTTAACCATAGACAATATTTGACTTTTTAATAAGTGACATTTTACTTTTTTTAACGGAGGCAATCTCCGCCGCGTTCATTCGCAGCGCGGGCCGGTCAACTGAGTCACGTGTCAATAAAGAAGTCGTCGTTTATTTTTCATTTCTTCGGGAAACGAGGAGATTACGAGCGAGTAAAAAATACGTCTCGATCTTCGGTGGCGTAAAAAAAATCCTCCGAAAAGGAAGCGAGCGACCATTAGGGTATTATCGAGGAAAAAAGGGCGGAGGGGAAAAAATCAGAAAAAAATTGCTTGTAGCCACCCTTTCCTTTTCGTGAGCGTCGCTGTACCCCCCGGCTCGACCTTACATTAGACTCCCGGGTGGCTAGGAGGCGCCACATGTATGGGGGCGAATTACATAAACGGCAGGTGAATTTGGAAAATTAAAGTTGCTACACTATCGCGAAGTGGGATTATTACACGATTATTACGTTCGCCGTAAAGGGCAAGGTTGGCTAATCGACGCGACGCGGACGCGAAAAGGTTTAGCGCCAACGAGGCTTCAACTCTTTTTGATATCAACAGGCAGTGGCATTGTTTTCGGTGAACCACGGGCACTAAAAAGTTAGTAGGTTATATTTTTTTATAAATTCTAATACAGCGCCGTTTATTAGTTCTCAAGATAGTTTAAAAAATCTACTACATACCCACATAGTTTTTAATTTTAAAATATTTTTTGTACCAAATACATGTATTCTGCTTTAAGTTCATTTATGAGAATAATAATGAAGTAAAAGTATTGCTTTTATGTAACAAAAGACTTTATTTTATGGGATCATAAAAGGCAAACTTCTATTTTATGGGGACATAAAACCGTAGCATTTGCTCTATATCGATTAACTCAAGAAAATATTTACATAGAAGAATGCGCCAACCAAAAATTTTGATTCCTAAGTACTTGAAGATCACTAAAAGTTTCATTAAAATACATACAGTTTATACAAATAAGGCTAAAAATATGTCCAATTTACGTTTCGACATTTGTTGTGAGTTAAATGCGAAATTTAAGTAAAAAAAACCTAAAAAGTTTTTATGATAAGCGCCTCAAGTACCGTGAATTCATGACAGCTTAAGAAGTCGCACAAAATAAAGAGGCCCCCACACTAACGAGGGCTTGAGACGCGTCAATATCTAAATAACTCATATGTGACAATAATTAACAGATCCCTCCTACTTCCCCCTTGTCCCCTGGTAGTTCAGGGGGGACAACCTTCTGAACCGATCTAGCATCGGAGTGGAAACGATCGGATTCCGTATAAGGGAGATATTTTTAGTCTTTGTTACAAAATGTTCTGACTCTCTTGTGAATTGAAAGTGCAAATGTTGATTGAGCTGATAACATGAAAAACAGGATGCGTTGTTTAATTAATCATTCCAAACAAGAAAGCGATGGTGTAGCTAACGGTGAACGATCGTGTATGCTAAACTACTTTAACATTGGTTGATCCTAGGATGGAATATTACAACTTCCTATTATGTCCTATTACTTGAGTTGCACTGAATCAATTTGTATTTTGTTAATATAATATTGATATTATATTTCACTATATTATAACGTTTCAGTATCTATATTTTATGTATAGTTCGTCAATTTGTATGTAATTATTTTGATTTCTTTATAGTTATAAGCGCAGCTTTTGTCTATCTAACTAGTTATCTATTTAAGTACTATCCTGTCACCAAAGTATGCTTGAAAAAAGTTTTTTGTGATAAACTTACATGGACTTTGTACTCTAAAATATAAACCATTTACACTGTCTATTTTGTATACAAATTAATAAATATAAGAAAAACTTTTTTTATTTATTTAACAAAAGAGTATCAATTTTAACGTGGACCGTTGATCTCTATGGCATAGTAGACCACGACTCTCAGACCAAGTGACCAAGAGTTAGATTCCACAAACGCTTGCTACAAAGGCCTCAACTATCCGGCGGGCGTTATGAACTTGAAGATTCTGTTATTTTTGCCATCAAATAATATATTTTATAATTTATATCAATTATATTTAACATAAACAAAGTTCATAAAAAGAAAAACAAAAAAATCATTAATAAGTTAAAGAAGGCCCTGGTGGGGCCCCAACAGGGCCGCATAAAATACGCGGAGGACTAATTTGTGAGAGTTAATAACGGGCGCACCTACGCGACGGGTCCGAAATGATTATTTAATAGAAAACCCACCCCGCACCCCCCCGGCCCCGGCCCGGGGGGGAGTCCCTAGAAAAAGTTCCGTAGCCACGTCTATCAAACTAAGGGACCGGACAGCGAGACCCGTGGACCAGATAGATGAAGACAAATGCTTTTTTTATTTTCTCTTGCGAGGGCCTACGTTGACAATCCCGCCACTATTAACAGTTACAAATAGATTAGTTGCGAGTAATTATATGTTGTCGTTTTATTTTGTACGCTTGGATGTCGTGAAGTAGTTTTTTTATGACAAAAGTACTGCATTTTTTAAAATATCTGCTTAGCACTTGGTCTTTGCCTTTGACTTATGGTAAATGCTGATGATAGATGTAATAGATGTAGAAAAGCACTTAGAATATACTTTAAAGGAACTGGCTATCTTATCTCTGACATAAAATCAGGTCGGAACATAATAGTTTTATTAGCATTACTGTTTACCTGTTACTGTGGTAACTTAGAAAATATGTATGGTGCTTCTTATTCTTCTAGACTTTTTCCGTCTCTGTATGTCGAAATCATTTTACTCGTAGATGGATGGAAAGGTTCATCCATAGATAGGTTGGGTATGTTTCATCTATAATAAATAACTTTAAGAAAAACGTACAATTTTGTTTACGTAATCAAACAATTTGCGATACCAGGACTTCATAAAGTGCGAAAAGGTCGCACGTGAAAACTTTTTAGACAGAAGCCCTTTCGAGGCTACCGTTGTTCCGTAAGCGCGCGCCCAAAACTAATAGTATATGCGGTTTGTTATTACAAGTTAGAACAAACGATTATGTGAATTTGTGGCAGAAATGGCCATGATGTACCGTGGTCACGGAGTTAATCTCCAGAGATGCTGTGCGAGATGGAACGATACTCTAAAGGTGACAGCATGATTTGCGAAGATTACAAGTGGATATATCGGTGGTGCGATGGTAGACCCCTTACCCGAAAGACTTTACTTCTTAAAATTGATCATTTGTTTAGTTCCCGGCCACACATTTGTGGGATTTCATAGCATGGATAAGTTAAAATTAAGTAAGGTTCAAACAACAGTTAACAGTTAAAAATTATAATAATTAGTGTTTTCAAATTTGAGTAGGTAGACTTAAAACACTAATTGCTAACCAAAGACTAAATAAAGACTCACTAAAAAGTGACGTCATAATTCACTATTCTCATACAATTACAATAAGAGAATATCTTTTTGACAACATGCTAAAAAGTTTTTCTATTGACTAACCAGTGAATTATCTTAATATATCTACTCACAATTTTAATATTTTTCCACTAATTACTAATAGACAGTCATAACGTAATGATCTATATTATATTTTGTTTAGCATTGAAACAGCGCCTCCTACCAACGGGGTAAGTAAATATTTTGCGAAACAAATTCTTGCAAATGAAACTCGCTCTAGGCAGCCAAGGTGAGTATATAGTGTGAGTTTCATTCGCAATTTGATCACGTTAACGAAAACGTCAATTTGTATGACAAAATGTTAACTCTTCTCGTATGTCGTCGGGAGGCGCAGCTTCAATGCCATACTAATTTTCGTTTTCGTTAACATAATCGAATGGACAGTAAACAAAAGCCACACTAGGCACTCGTCGATGCAGTACAAATAGCGTGTTCCGAGAATGGTGGCGTTGTCCTGTAGCGTGTTCGCAATATTGGTGGTGGTATCACTTAAGGTGGTATTAGACCCGCACGTTATAGTCGGCACATTCCCACGTTGTCTAAGCATTAAGACGGTCGCTTTCGTTGCGAGCATCAAATACTTTCGCAACGAATTTATTGTTCCATCTTACGGGTAAGCACAGTGCCTTGATCTAACCTGATGTTAAGTGATGATAAGGTCAATTGTGGAAGCACACTTCACTTCATATAATTGTTTATTTGTCTTATAACAAAAATACTTAAAACAGACACATGTTTAAAAGTTAAGACAAAACGGTCTATGACTCAGTGGTCCTACAATAGAGTACCTACCTACATACATAGTTTAGGACATCGAGATCTATTCCTTCAACACAAGTGCAAATATACAAACAAACATGTAACCCTCCCCTCTGGGAATCGCACCCGGTACCTCTAGGTCTGAGACCGGGTGGTACTCAAGTACAGACTTCAACACTGCCGCGCAATTTATGAACGCAGTAAAGAACATGTGAACAGTTTCGAGAAAACAGATCGTAATGTCAGCACCTTAAATATCACAATCACAAACACAGTAAGTTGTACTTACTGCGTTCATAAATTGTGCGGCAGATTACTTGAGAACAGGGTGCCTAGTGCGAATTTCATTCGCCAATCGATCACGCTAACGGAAACGAGAATTTGTATGGCTAAATTTTAACTCTTCTCGTATGTCGCCAAGGGGCGCTGATTCAATGCCATACTACTTTTAAACGAAACTCACACTATTCACCCAGTCCCATATTAGTCTGGGACGTAAAAACAATGTATCAGCAGCCTAACTTCCCGTGCATGTCGTTAGAGTCGAGTAAGGGACAAGGGTTCCAAGATGCTCGCACATCAGGCGATCGTCTAGCAACTAGCAACCTTGGACGAGTAGTTAATTCGTCCAAGCTAGCAACCCATTGCTGATGTCATCTATTCCACCTCGGGACCCTACTTTGTTTATGCTAAACTAGCGGCCCGCTCCGGCTTCGCACAAGGTGTACTTTTTTTTTAATACTCAACGTTAATGTAGCATTCATATGGTGAAAGAATTTTTTAAATCGGTCCAGTAGTTTTTGAGTTTATTCGTTGCGAACATACATACACAAAGGTATCCTTTTAATTAGTTAACTATCTTAATTGATGGCTTCGCGTTTATCATTTAGCCAATTTCAAGATTTTTTTTATTATTATTATTAGTAGTAAGGGTGCAGTTGTACGGTAGATAGAAATTAAAATGGATGCTCACAACACTTGTTATTACGGGAAGAACTCGGGTGAAACTCCGGTTTCCTCTTTATAATATTAGTATAGATGTGGTGTTGAATGTCAAAATATGAATTAACATAAATAATTTTAATGAAAAAAACGTATTGCGATTTATTTTGGCGGGACATTAATAATGATAGCGACATAGAGTATGTAACTTAATTTAAGGCATATGGATTAAGGTGCGTTCTGCCTAACACCCAGTATACTTTAATTGGTGGTTTCGATGCTTCTGTATACCCCTTTTTGGGAGAAGGAGGTAATAGTTTGTATGTCTGAATGTATGTCAAGTCTGTTGATTAAATAACGTCAAAATATGGCCACTGATACGCGATTGCGAACTTTTTAAAATAGCAAAACCGAGGTCCTGTACTCTCAATAACATATCTATACGTATTGATAAAGAGGTATAGTTTGTGACTTTGTTTGTTTAAGAAGGGTAATCTCTGGAATTAGTGATCCAATTCCACAAAACTCTGTAAAAAAAAATGTTTTAAAGAGTTTGTTTCTAAAATCTCGTATCCACGCGAATGAAGTTGCGAGTAAAGAGCTAGTGGTTTTTTTTTCTTTAGTTGATGGATTCGTGGGATAGCCTATTTAGCCAGTGTCAAAGTATTTTTTCATACAAGTAATACATAAATTAATAATATTTCCTTCCTGTATGATGATAATGAATGATAGTAGAAATGGGAAGTGAGAAATGATATGGTACCCCTCGAGTATCTCAGTAAAGATGTGAGCTTTACTAAGTCGTCACGCGGACTTCTTGAGAGAATTTGAAAAATGACGTTGCATTTTGTTGTATTGTCAACACTAATGCACACTCACGAACACTTAACGGTTAATAATTCACCATTATTTCACATTAATATTCGACATAACACAAATTTTAGTAAAAAAAACAAAACCGCAGACATGACTCTTCACTTTCCCGCCAAGAAGTCCAAAAGTGCTAGTTGGTCAATAAAATTATTTAAAGACACGTCTTTAGCATCTGCAAACAGTATTTACTGCATTCTGTAGTTGTTTTTCTTTTATACAGAAACCGACTCTGAAAGTCCGAAGAAATCTCAAAAATGTATTTCTTGCCAAGTCCTGATGTGCTACGAAAGTTGGCAGTGCTACGGCGTAGCATGTGATGGGATCCACTACGAGCTACGGGCTTGCTACTGTTCAACTAAAGCGACCTTATATTTTGTTACTTCTAAACGTAGGACAAACGTATTAGTTGCATGCTAATGAAAATTTGTTCGTGAGTCTTTATTCTAAAAAAAATATCGGCCTGGGAAAACATATACATGCCTAGGCCTTGGACTTCTTAGCGGGAAAGTGAAGATCTTGTCCGCAGTTTTGTTTTAATTTCTAAAATTTGTGTTACGTCGAATATTAATGTGAAATAATGGTGGATTATTAACTGTTAAGTGTTCGTAAGTGCGCATGAGTGTTGGCAAATGAAACAAAACAGTTCAACTTCACTTTTCAAATTCTCTCAAGAAGTCCGCCCGAGGAATTAGTAAAGCCCCACATCTTTACTGAGATACTCGAGGGGTTGGGGGGTATATCATTTCTCACTTCTCATTTCTATTATCATTCATCATCAAATCGTCTTCGGCTTCGTATCGGCTTCGTGCGATTAGCACATTTAGCCAGTTTCAAAGTAATTTTTCTTACAAGTTATACATAAATATACAATATGTCCTTCTAGTCAGTATGATGATGAATGATAATAAAAATTAGAAGTGAGAAATGATATACCCCCCAACCCCTCGAGTATCTCAGTAAAGATGTGGGGCTTTACTAATTCCGAACACTTAACGGTTAATAATCCACCATTATTTCACATTAATATTCGACATAACACAATTTTTTTAAAATAAAACAAAACCGCAGACATGATGACTCTTCACTTTCTCGCCAAGAAGTCCTATTTGACATTCACTTTATATGCCTACATATTTTTTTTCTTTTTCGACATAAGTACATTTTTTTTAAAGATTTCCATTTATTTTGCTTAGAACTTTATCAAAAAACAAATATGTGTTTTTTTCCGTCTTCACACATGATCATAATAAGCATTAATTAAATCACAGTACCAAGGCATCATGAGCGCGCGGCGGTCAGGGGGTGGAGATTATATGAGGCAGAGTGCCGGCGCCCGTAGCGACGGCCCTGTGCGATAGCACCGTTTCAAGAACCGGTAACGGAACGTACAATTTCGCCAAATTGATATGGCAAATGCGAGGAATAGTAAGAAAGGAAAACAAATGAAAAACGTAACGACATTGTCACTGAACGGAGCGAGAGACCGTTTCTACATACAAGTGGTTGTTATCCATAAAAAAAAAAAAAAATTTGTATAATTCTTCCCTACGCGTGTTGAACTGAACTCCTCCTTGACAGATTTTGATGAAACTTTTTGTGTGTTTTAGTGGGTCCTTGGATGGTTCAGCTTTACAATTGCAACCGGTAGATAATATGACTTAACTAATAATATAAACCGTGAATTTTAAGTGGTTGTTTTACAAGACTAGCAGCCCGCTCGCGACTTCGTCCCCTTGGGGAAACAGCCGTTTCCCGTAAAATCTAGAACCCTATTACAGCGCGATCAAAATAATTATCGTTTCATCTAAAAGTTAAATCAAGATCGATCCAGCCGTGTCGGAGGAGTTCAGTTCAGTGACATACGGAAGAATTATACATATTAAAATTAGATTCAAATAAGGTATGGTCATTGTGTTGTCATTTATATTTGTATTCTACCAAAGAAACAATTTGTATTTTTTCTTTTTCTGTTTTGTTGCCGGTCTCTGTTTATTTGTAATATATTACGTGTTAGAACAATTGTACCTTGAGGCGTCCACAGAAGACCAGCGTTACATTTTAGATGCTCTGACATTATGCTGAGTTGAAACCTTTTTGTGCCGCATAGAAAATTTTAGTATGTTTTTATTTTTTTTGAGTACTGTACTATATTTGTGACACAAATAAATATTTTTCATTTCATTTTTATTTTTAACTTTTTTTTAATAAAACAATCTACCTTATCCATAACCCCATTCTTCACGCATCTACACTCTCCTTCAGGGGTCGGGTCGGTAATGATTTACGTACCCTTAAACATTTATTGGGATCGGGACGGGTATGTGCTAGATTCTTCCCTGAATATACGTTCACTGTGCGTTTATGCGCAACAATGTAGCGAGAGTAACTTGTGAAGAAAGACCGGAAATGGGGTACTTTTTAACCGTTTCTAAAGATGGCTTACTTAATGTCAGAACTCGAGATTAGAAAAACGTCTTTATATACACTAATGTATTATTATTATTAGCCCTCACTGTCCTACTGCTGGACAAAAGCCTCCATCCATTTCTTCCACCAATTGCGGAATAAAAAATAAACACGAATATAATATAGAAAAGTTTGTTGTCTTGTTTGAACGCGCTAATCTCTAGAATTACCAGTCGGATTTGAAAAAATATTTTTGCATTGGATAGCCCAATTTTTGTGAGATGCTATTTATTTAACATTTAACATTGCGCTATTACCCTTAAAAAGGTCACGAAAAAAACGCTAAGCGAATACGAAGTACTACCGCATTCGGGCGACGCGACGCGATGCGACGCGGTGGGTCGGGGGACAGCTAGTTTTTTTCAGTTATTAGATAGATTTCATCATGCTAAGTATGCTATGGATGGAAACACCATAAGGTGAATCTGCCATAAACCACCACGCGAGCCAAGTGCTGTGCGGTGGTTATTACCGACTAAAGTAGGGGCCAACGGCTTTACATGTTTTCGTAGCACGAAGGAGCTCGAGATTATAAATTTTTGGTCACCACTCCGATGACTGGCCTTACCGAAAGTTCCTTAACCTTACCAAACGGGCGTGTAAACTGCGCCGGTTGAGTTCACTAGTAACACATATAATGTTCTATTTTAAGCGGATAAGCAATAGAATTCCTGGTAGAGCGTGCTATGCTGCCAAAGGGGTGGGCTCTCACAAATAAACCCCAACGGTGGGGTGGCATCCACCCCGTTGTCATTTACCCTACTTACCGTCGCCACCAGGCGAACAGAGCCAACGGAGAGTTTTAAGGGAATTAGTCGACTGCTTGCCGCCTGCAGGGCGTCGCTGTAAATCCACACATGTAGGAAGAAGCTAGCGACCATGTATGTTAGTTAATGCGTGATTAAAAGTGAATGTACTAGGACCACATGCATCATGTGGCTGTATCCTGTTCTTTGATTTAACAGGTAACTTTGTAAATGTTACTTTGTATCTTGCAATAGAACGCGATAACCAGTCAGTCTGTCTTTACTGGATTTTACCAACGGCTTTGTAGCTTCTTGGCCGTCTCAAGATCGTATTGCAATACAATTAGATAATTGTAAGATTACGACCTAACCTAGTATTAGTTACATCGAATTTTCCTCTTGCAACACGTATTTAACGACCGCTTCTGAGATCCTGGTGATAAAACCACAGAAGGGTCTCTGACCCAGATATCTCCCAGGCTTCGTTTCCCAGAAAAAGTAACGAACGTCCTCAGTTTAGTTTGTAGTAGGGAATCTACCTGACTAGCTGTAGCTACTACCGACCATGTTTTGGTAGCCTGCCGCCATATCAAATATGATAAAAGCCTTTTTCGAATTCCGTTAGTTAGTTTTAAGAAAGTCAGTTTCTCAGTATAGAATAAAAAATATTGAACTTACTCCATCAGCCTCAAAATAAACTAAGAGTATTACCTAGTACAGTCAACAGTAAAAGTCGATAATCAGAACCAGAATACCACTATAACTGAAATAATATAAACATTATAGATTCACGCACAGCAACAAAAGTAGCAAAACCAGTACAATAAGCTGCACAACAAAGATTGCAATAAAATTACATACAAGTACAACCGACTTGACAGCGCAAAATCTCGTGTAAAACTATTTTCCATTCACAAGAAGTATATCAACAAACAATTGAAGACTTTATACGTATCATATTACGAGTTAAAATTCTTTGAAAAATTGAAATGACAATCAACCCTACGAATGCACTATGGGGGTATTTAAGACCCTCTGTTATTAGAACTCAAAATCGATCACAAGGGGAAGACTTAATTTAGCAGTTCAAGGTCAGACGGCATACAAATGTCGATAAATTACTTTATGCATAGCAATTTCCTGACCGGTGATTTTCGTTTAATTGTTTTACAAATGAAATTAAGTTGCACGTTCGAGGGTTTCAGATAATACTTCGCCCTATGTAGTGGTTAATGAGTAAGGAGGAGCACGCTTGCGTTTGGTGGGTGCGTTTTTTTAATAATGAACATATCAATTCGCCTCGGTAGCTGATGGTCCCAGGTTCAATTCCCAGGTCGGGCAAAATGTATTTCGGAATTTTCGATGCATAGCCCGGGTTTGTGATCACCAACCCGCATTGGTCAAGCGTGGTGATTAAGCCATTACCCATTAATTGTAGCGATGACTTGATTTCAATGATGGAGGTCTTTGCCCAGCAGTGGGACAGTTATAGGCTATTTACTTACATCAATTACTTTTTTATGATCTTCACAGCATAATTTAGTTTACCTAACTAAGTAAGTAAGTACCTTACTTAGTTGTGATTCGTCGAGCTTAAGTATCCAAATTATATCCGGCGGTTTTCCAGGGACTATAACCACGAAAGCGTGTTCCCGTATCGTACTAGATTATCCTGGGCATTAAGAATAGGATGACGAGCGGAAAACCCAAAGGCGCCTTTAAAAACTAGGATTTCAGCAAGAGTTGGCAGTGTCTTATGGAATGGGAAAAGTGTTCTGGCACACATTTGTCTGAACCTGCTGATGATGATGAAGAAGAAAACGACTGCAAAACAGGTTTGATGATGAATGATAAAATATTATCTAGAGCTCGTGTGCGCATTATAACGCACATTGGTCTCTAACACCCTTGGACAGTCCGAAGTGGCTTATTTATTATCCACTTCTACTATTACTTTACTACTGTAAAGTGAATCTTATTCAACTGTTTTTTCAGAAATCCTGCAATCTCCAGAATGTTTCCTACCCAACTCCAATAATTACGTGGAGCTGCCAAAACAGAATACCGCCAAGAAGCAATGGCGGCACATCAAATATTCGCATTATCCACAATAACATACTGGTCCAGAACTAAGCAAACTTCTAATCTCGGACATCAAAGGCGCCGCACGCCGCAAGTGGCGGCCGGCGAATAAAATAGCCTGTTGTGTTATTAACAGCCCTTGCTAGAAAAACGGGGGTGGGTGTTTATGGACGCACACTAGATGTGGCTCTGACAACGCTCTATTTTATAATATATCTAATCGCGTTTGAAAATATGTTTGTATCCTTTGCTGTTTAACATGCCATAAGCCATAATATAAATGTATAGAATAATATCTATGCTGTTATTTCACAAAGCACAAAGAAATTGTATATTATCAATATAATTTTATTGTCTAGTAAAAATCAGACCCGGTCTAGGACTCGATTCCCAGCGATTCCAACGCATTGCATATTAATTTAAAGATTATGGTGAATTATAATAATAATTCATAGACTTGCAAAATAGCATCAAAAATATGACAACTTTAAGGACAACTTCATCATCCATATGGTAACATATTAATGCTCATGACACTAAAATTTTAAACTTAGATAAAATAAAGTTTAATTTAATTGGTATTATATATATAGCTATAATAATAAAGATAAAGATAATTGAGACACATTATATTTACTTACAAACCAGCCAATAACTAAGCAAAACAGCAATTATAAACAGACCATCTAACCAAACACATCTAGCGTCTCTAACTCCACAGAACAGCAGAGAAAAAGGAGGGGTAGGGTCGAATATCCCAAAGGGGGCCGGCAATGGACTGAAGGAGCCCCAATCAATCTTACAAGTCGCAGCGATGGGGGCTGTAGGGGTCGGAGGGACGGTACCCTCGCTGACCCTCAGGGAGGCACCACACGAAAAAGGTCAGACGTAAACTTTTTGTTAGTTGGGTACGTAGCGTTTAGTTTCGGCTTGTTTGCAGTGTCAATTAAGATTCGGCGAGTTGGGACACAGGGCCGGTAGGTATATGTACAAGGCTGCCGTGCGCAAACATGTATTTGTTTATATACTCGTGGTAGAAACAATTAAATGTTCATATAAACTGTGCTTGGTTGACCAGCCAATTCTCGGCGTAGATAGTATTTAATTTTATTACAAAAAATTTGCTTGGGATAAGAGATGAATGGAAGAAACTACACCGACAAGAGCATTGTTGCCTTGTTGTGGTTAAAGAAAGCTTTATAATACATTCATTACATTTATTTTCTTAACATGGTAGGAATTTATAAAATATGGAGCATTTTAAACTGATCGCTAGATACATTTTATTTTTGATTAATTCATCTGTTTTCTAGTTTACTGATGTTATAGTACGAATGTCTGCACATCAACCTGTCCAAAACTATGTCAAATTTCTTTAGTAAATATTCAACTATTTTCGATAGGCTGATGTGCAGGCGTGTGTACCTATAGTGTAAACAAAAAAAACATATTTAACGTCGATGATTCTCTTTTCATTCGACAATAAACTACAAAAAAATTAATATAGAAAAAATCTGACATCCACCCCCACCAACATTACTCTGAGCACTATCGCAAAAAGCGTTCATCAGAAAAATCTACTTGCCCACTTCTCAAGCGAGCATCGTTTTTGTGTCTCCCCCCCTCATCCCCCAAGAAAAATGAGTTAGAAAAGATGCGCCGGGCCGATTATGGCGTGACCGTCGTCGACTCCTTTGTGCGAATCAATCGGACGATTCGGACGAAGGGACGAGCTGCAGGGTTACGTCAGGTGCCCCTGTGACGCCTATAAATCCTGCCGCCCTGGTACTTTGAGATTTATACGAGCCTTTGTTTGGGATAGACAGATGCCGATATTATTAATTTTTTTCAGCAACCCGTGTTCGCTTTGTCTAACGAAAATGGTACTAACATTTAATGAAGGACTAGTGCGAGTTTTATTAACTATACGAAAACGAGAATTGTATGCCAAATTGCAATTCACCTCATTCAACCTTTTGTTTTTTTTTCGATTGCCTCAAACGGCATTTTCAGCTTCACCGGGCTGTATTCATTCGATTACGTTTACGAAAACGAAAATTTTGTATGGCCAAGTTTTAACTGTTCTCGTATGTCGCCAGGAGGAGCTGCTTCAATGCCATACTTCACTAATAACGTTCGTTATCGTTAACGTGGTCGAATATCAAATGAAACTCACACTGTCTAGGCAGCCTGAAAATCTATTTAACTAAACAAAAAATTTGATCACATACACTTCTACGTAGGTAATGTGATCACAAACATGCTATAAATAATTGACTTTTGAGGTACATTTTATGTTTAAGTGAACGAGAATACTACATTTAAAAATTTAACACTTCATACGAATCTACTCGCTTTTTATTTTATTTTTACGTTTCAAACTCTCAGCTGGGTATGTGGTCCATAAAATACATTTTACGCATATTCGCGCATATGGTGGGGTGGTATCATGTTACAAGTATTTTGTTGAAATTGACGTTGCACCCGTGTTAAACAGGCAACTTTGCCTACATTTAATAATTAGATCGAACCGCTGGCGTGCTAAATACGGAAAGCAGCAACCGGTTGTCATAGGGAAACCTTAATGTCAATAAAATATTTTATCATTACAGTACATTTTTATGTCCCAACTGTCTGCTAAAAATTTGTAATGATAAATATATTTCAAACAGTAAAATCGTTATTAAAAGAATTATAAAATCACTCAATAATACTAATGCCGTGGGTTATGATGAAATAGCAACGGGAGTAGTTAAAGGTCGTTTAGATGAAATATCACCAATAATATCAAGACTTGTTAATTTATCATTTGAATTTGGCAAGTTTCCTAAACTTTTGAAGAAATCTATTGTTAAACCTGTATATAAAAAGGTGGTAAAACCCAAACAGGTAATTACAGGCCAGTGACCGTTATCCCTATATTTTCCAAAATCTACGAGAATTGCATGCAGAGTATAATATTAAATTTAAAATTATAAACGAGGAGAAAAATGGTTTCTTAAAAGACAAATCGACAACATTAGCTATGTTTCATCTTATTAGTAGTATCGTAACAAACGTGGATAAAGGCTATATATAGCACTTGCTTACTACTCTTTGATATGTCAAGAGCCTTTGACTTGGCACATTCTATTTTATTACAGAAATTGGAAAGGTATAGAATTAGAGGTCCTACCCTGGATTGGCTTAAATCTTATCTAGATAATATGCAACAATGCGTTCACATAAATCATGTAGACAGTAACAATATTATGAGAACATTTGAACCAAGTTATGAATAAAATAAGTTTGGCGTACCACAAGGGAGTACTAGGACCTCTTTTATTTTTGTTTTACATAAATGACATTCCGTTGGTAACATCGCATTAATCAGTACTATTTGCGGATGACATTTGACACAACTGATCTTTAGTATTTGTAAAAATATTATGATCAGATGTTAATGACGGTAGTTGTTGACATTGAATTGGCGCCTTTGGCTTTCAAAGTAAAAGTAAATAGTGTTGAATAATTTCGGCGGGCTGGTTAGAACCACGATAGCTCAATTGGAAGAGCACCTGACCCGGTATGTCAGAAGGGTGCAGGTTCAAATCCTGCTCGTGGAAATTTTTTCAACATTGTGTTTTTGTAAGGTCTATCGTTCCTCATATATTTTTGTGTCAAAAACGGACTATGCCACCACCAGTTAAAAGAATGACCGTAGTCAAAAGGCAAATACTAGCACTGGTAAATGAAGCTCTTTATACCATGTAACATAATAATTACCTTGCAGCTTTTCCCTCCTTTTGATCTCTACGCTCGTAAAATCGAGATTTGATGCAAAATATGCTGACATCATAAATGCATCTATTATCGGTAGAGTATCCGATTGTGCTTTGACAAAACCAGTTTCTGTCATCGTCCTAGATTGACTACAAGTATATATTCACAAGTAATCAATCATACAGTTTTAAACAATTTTTCTCACAAACACTAACACAGTATGAATATCGACGCCGATAAATCCAATGACGTGACGTGACCATTGACGTCACATTTAGTTTCTACCAATGGTGACGTGTTTTGTAAGTTTGAATTTCCTTCCCTTATTTTTCACTTTTTACATAATATTTTCTGGGTTTACATAATAACTAAACAAAAAATACCTTTAAAGTATAATGTAAAGGCAATAAAGAATCTAGAACAAAATATTCGAGACTAATTTAAATTCTATGCATATTCCTTATTAGGTAATAACACCTTGAATCATCATCATCATCACTAGCTCATCTTATGTCCACACTACTGGGACACGTTATTATCTTATCGCATGTTATTTTATCTTGTCATAAATCTCCACGCAGTTCCACTCACTCGATAAGACCACGCGTTCTCCCAGTGTGTATCGGTGGTTTAATTTTACAAAAAAGGTAGACATTTTCAATTCAGCGTGCCTTGTGCAAGATTTCTTGACTATTCGACCGAGTTACAGTTATCTATTGTAATGGAACTTGTGAAACCAACTTGTTGTAAGTACTTGGATGCATCGGATCCAAATTTTAGTAAACTTTAACTTGATCGATTAGTGTTTAATTAAAAAAAATCTATTTCTATTTTAAAAACCGCTTTTAGCATTCTGGGGAATCACTCTTTTTCAAAGGCCTTCGTCAGCGAAGCGGTCGCGCGATCAGTAACCGCGCTTATGTTTATAGTCAGGCGGACATAGGCTATACTGACTTGACTATACAAAGGCAAGGTTGCGGGTCTCTGCGACCGCCGGCCGGGGCTTTGCCAGTTCCGAACAACTTTAAGCCAGGGTTAAAGGAGCAGCCCACAAAATCATGTGTTTGTTCAGTTTAGAATTTGTTCGGAATTATTCGAACCGAACTTGTTCAGGAATGCTTTGAGCGTTGACGGGTTATGATTGCAAATGGCCGAATGTATTTGTACAAACATTAAAATTTGTGTGATGCGATGCTGTAATTATTTAACGGATTATAAGTGAATATTATTAAGTATAGTGATTCCTAATTGTGTATTTTGCATGTTGTGTACTTTAGCTAATTGTTATTTCATTGTTTTAATTTTTATTATATTTTGAATGATGACTACATTTGAGTTGCTGAAAAGTGAAAATCAGTGATTTACACTCTCAGAGTAAATGTCTCATTGGGTTTTGTATTTTCATTACAAGTGGCTAACACACAATGTTTGTTATAGTTTTGTCATTTGTTTCTTTTGTCTTTGTAGAAGACTTCAAAAAGGTTTTTTGGACTTGAGTTTGAGCTTTTAATGGTCTTAAAACTCCTTTCCTATTAAACACGGAAACAGCTATCTTATGAAGAATCACTAAATGACAGAATGCGAGTATTACAAATATTTTTAAAGTACTTTGCTCTTAAAAGCGTTTAGCCTACCAAATTTCAAAAATGGTAAATTCCGTGTCCGTTTAAAGATAAACAAATACAACAAAAAACAAACAACAATAAACAACAAGGTAACAATAAAAGTAATACATGAATGTAGCTACAATCCCTACAATATCGAGTTAATTACAACGAAAATTCACATAGTCTAAATTGAAAGTACATGAGTAGATTTTAATGTAATACGTAATTGTCAAAAAGATATATTACCAGCTTTAACTACTAGGACTTACCTTTTCCTCATTCAGCCGCTCCTGAAACGCCATGTTCCTCATATGCTTCAAGTACGCCGTCGTGATCGGCACGCTGTAGTCCATCTCCTCGCCGCCGTAGAACATCCCCCCATCAGGCCGCCATGGCTTCGGGATCCTCCCAAAGGTATTAGGATACTCTATACTAGTAGGCAGTAGCTTTTTCCTAGGCGGCGATCTAGATTTAGGCGGATCTTTTGACGTCAAATTAGCAACATCCAACGGGTTGTACTTCTTCTCTTTCTTTGACTCTGTCTTAGTTTTATCTTTAACTCTCCCCTTTTCTGTCGCCCTAGTACTTTCTGCTGCGCTACTTTCTATAGTTTTATTGTATACTTCCTCTTTCTGAGACGTCGCAGGCACAGGACTATCAGACTTAACATCCTCAACGTCTATCAGGCTGTTCTCATCCTTGTCTATCTCAGGGTCAGTCCTGACAGGTTCCTCTTCTCGAAACGCTGGTTCGACCGGAGAACTTCTATTAAAGAGCGGTGGCGCCTCAAAGCCGTTGACCTTTTTCGATGTAAGTTCGATGTAAGTCGGCTCCTCCTCTTCAGCAACTTTAGGACTTTCTATTTTCTTTAGCGGTTGCAAGTCGTTGTAATCAAATTTGGGCTCGTAAAAGTTTTGGGCGTCAATTTCCGACTCCCAGTTGCGGGTGTAGTCTGGGGCGCAGTGGGGTAGGAATGGGAGGTAGGTGGGGTGCCTGGTGGGGGACGGGGAGGGCGTGGGCAGCGGCGGGGGGGAGGCGCTGCGCGGGCGCCGCGCGCACTCCGCGCACCCGGTCAGGAAGCGCGTGACGGCCTCCCGGGGCAGGAACGCGTACGTCTCTGTGATCTGTCGGCGAAAACATCCGGGGTTAGACTTATCTGAAAAAGCGGGGAAGGAAAAGTTATGGAACTCTTAGGGCTCTTTCAAATTAGGCGTTTCGTGTCGGACCGCTTCACTCTGCCGTCCGTTTTCATATTAAAGGACACGACACGCACGACAGTCGCACGACAGTCGCACGACAGTCGCACGACTGTTTTAATATGGAACGCAGTGCAAACTCACGACAGGCACCTGCAGCGGTCTGACGCGAAACGCCAAATTTGAAATAGCCCTTTAAATGGTGTTATGACTTATGACTCCAATACGGCTAAAGAGTTTAAGTAGCACGATAAAGTTGACTAGACGACAGCTCGAACATTAAAAACTGTTTATCCTTACTAGCGCTGTCATAAGGTCGAAATTACGTAGCACCTGCGACAATTGAGACCGCTTAGACATTAACAGAAACTTAAAATATTTAAAAAAATAAAATGGTTTTAATTATCAATATATGCAGCAACTAAATTGCGAACATTGATGTTACCAATGTAATTGAGTGGTTTCCAAGCATATCAATTAATTAATTTTGTTGTAATTTCAACAGTAGTGACTTTTAGAGGTGTTTTCGAAAATAATTATACAATCGTGTATTTGAGTTAGCAAATTCAAGATAAAGCCATGTATTTACGTATACCAACATTTCCGATTCGTTAGTCATGAAAATTTATGCATTTTTCAGTGTGTCTCGCCTTAACACTTAATACCTACCTAGGTACCTATAAGTTCTTCATGTACAATTTTTTTTTATTACATAGGGTACGTATGCTTAGCTGGCAATAAATCCTACTATTATAAACGCGAAAGTTTGTAAGTATGGATGGATGTTTGTTACTCTTTCACGTAAAAACTACCGAATGGATTTTAATGAAACTTTCCTCATAAACAGACCAGCAAATAGGATACTGTCTTTTTTACTTTTTTTTTTCACTAGTCTTCGCGAACGAAGTCGCGGGCAACAACTAGTACCTATATAAACTTTGCCTTTGACACTACTGGTTTGTATGACAGAATATAACAACTCCTTTAAGTCCACATATTTCTGGAATAACATGCTTCCCGAAACATGATTCTTAACGTTTCTACGAACAGTCATTATGCGAGTCAAAATTATTTACAATTTTGAGTTGAAGTTGTAAGTACCTAATAACATTTTTGCCTTGTGATACTTTTTTTAATAAAATTCTTTGTTGTACAAAAATAATTGCCGAACTAAACAATTGTTTATCTTAAGAAGGAAAGTTGTTTTAGCAAAACATGATAATAATAAAGATGTTGCTTACTTTTTAATATCAAAAAATCTCTAAACTCAGCCAGTCAAACAATACCAAACACTGCCAACTGCGAAATTGTGTACTAAAGAATTTTCGATTAACCTAGCAATTTAGGATATTTGTAAATTTGTACAAACTATGAAAGATATAGAACTATAGAAAAATCAATAACAATTTTTCATCATCATCAAATCAATAACAGAGTCCACTAACTAAAACTTTAGTAGTGACCTCTAGCCTTCACATTTCGTATCTTGATTCGAAAAAGTACTTACTACGTAATTTATCAACTTTCCGCTAGATAGCGCTAGGTGCTTTACACCAAATAGTAATATTTAAAGAGTCAGTTCTGATTAAACCAATGGATTAAAGTAGATAAGTTCCTACTTAAAATAATATAACTAATATTATCAATATAAAATAACATTTAAACAACTTACAGTTCTATAGGTACGCTTCTGTCCAGCATGTTTTCCCGGCCGCCCTTCGAGCTCCACGTGAACAGTGTAGATTATGTCGAAAAAGTTTTCAACGATCGCCACTTTTCGGTACGCTGGCTCTTGATTAGGTGCGTTCTGCAACAAAAGACAAACAATGGAAATTAATCAAATGTTTAAAAAGGGAAGCAGCGCGCCCTACCAAAAAAACTAGTACTTAGGTACGTTCATGTTCCGCTACTTGCCAATAGATGGCGCTGCGTGAATAGCAAAGGTTTTGTAATGCTTTCATGGAGTTATAGATGGCGCTACCAGTAAAATATATCAGTGCATTAACTGTTAGTTTCTTCGAGTCCTAACATAATACCTATATGGTTGTCTTCACAGACCGTTGCTATGGTGTTCGTTTGCTCATTATCATAAAAAGGATAACGGTATTTAAAACCCGATAACGATCCCGTGAGATACTGAAAAATTTAAATTAATTATTTTTTAATGGATGTCTATAGACTGAATAGTCTAGTCTATATTAGGTCTACAGCCAAATGCCAACTTTTTTTACTTTACAGGGTGCCTAGAGCGAGTTTTTTTGCTATTCGATCACGTTAACGAAAACGAGAATTTGAAATCAATGGGGTGAGTTGCCACTTTGCCATAGGTATTTCGTTTTCGTTAATGTGATCGAATGGCAAATAAAAGACGCACAAGGCAACCAGTACCTGAAATTTTGCCTGTTAACTTAATATAGGTAATAAAACTTAAACTTAATGTTCTGAAACTACACATTAAAATGTACGTAACACACTTGTAATATTATTTATTCTGTGGTAACACTTCAAGTTCGTACCTATTACGTTAGAAATGTCCTTAAACCTATTTGAAAGTTTACCGTTTATTCAGATTTTTACGAATTAATAACTCAATCAAGTTCACACGGATGATTGAAACGGCCGAAGTCACGCCACAAAATCTAAATAATAAATCTGCGCTTCACCCACGCCGTGCCGCCGCCTATGGCAGTTAATGACGCGGTGGGGACAAACGGGGCCGGAGACAAACGGGTCGGGGACATACGGGACCTGGGAACAAACGGGTCGGGGGACAAACGGGAACAGGAAAACCGGATCGGGGACAAATGGGGACGGGGAAAAACAGCGACGCGACTGCTGCCGGCCGGCCGCGTAATTACCGCGCGGCGTAATTACGCTCGTTACGTCTTTGCGAAACTAGTGCATGCGGGGGGGGGGGGGGGGGGGGGGGCATTGCGGGGACGGGCGACTGAATTTTATGGACGCACTTGTATTTGCTTCACGCTTTTATCCGTGGCGATGTTGATCTTATTTTACTTTAACCATGGATTATTATTGTTTTCAAAGAATTCAAGAGGGTTTAACACAAACTATAAATAGTCTACCAGCACAAGTCTCTTCCTTATGAGATGGGGTCCTTCAAACGAGGCGTGAAGAAGCACCTTGTGGGCCGGCAGAGTGAGGTTAACTGATGCTACGCTACCAGTTATCTTCGCGTCTGGACACAATTTCCACTTAACAGGGATGGAGTCATTTGCAAAACTATCTATAAAAAAAACTACCTAAATGCATATAACTAGTATTAAAAGCGTGTGACCAAAGCGCTTAACGGTATAATCGTCTAAAAAAAAGCTTTAATAGGATGGTTTCCAAATTACTCTTCCCTGCCTGATGTTAAGCAGAATAGCCCAGATGCCTCCACAGCTGGTGAAGCAGGATTGTGCCTCACTCACCTCCTCACGTTGCCGACCCGCAAGTTGCTTCGTCACGCCTCGATTAAAGGAGCCCATGTAGGAAGGAGGAAATACGTGTGCTAGTAGAGCATTCCATTTTTGGTGACGCATTCCATTTTATACAAAAAACGTTCTACTGTCCCGAAGTCTTTTGACTCCCAAAAATCGGCGAATCCTTCGCCACGTCTACCTCATCAAGACACAAAGTGCGGTTGGCATCAATAGTTCTCTGAACTCGTCGCTAAACCACAAAATTAGGAGACTGCTGAAGGTTAGCTTCATACAAACGCGCTCGACCAACGCACACATAGACAATCTCTCACGGACATGGAATCTACCAACAGCCGCGCCCGGACTAGTTTAAGATGGTCCGTGATTCCGGCAGGCTTATTACCGAAATAAACAACCAGTTGTTGATTGTACAATTGCAACGCGACTGCTCTCACATACATTGAGCGATTTGTGTCCGTAATACCAATTTATCAACCACAACTGGAGCAGTCGCGTTGCAATTGTACAATTAACAACTGGTTGCTTTTTTCGGTAATAAGCATGCGGGTCCGTGAAAGGATATATGTGTGCATTGTGTATGAAGCTTACCTTCTGGGGTCACCTTATTTTGTTGCTAAACTGACGCCCGCCGCCGCCGCGCACCGACCCGTCCGGCGGCGGCGGCGGCGGCGGCCGCGCGGCGCGGGCACCGTAATTACTGCGTAAACATAGTTAAATAATATATCAGAAGGAGCTAAAGTGAAAAATATACTCTCAAACTTCTGAGAGAAGCATTCTTAAGCTGGGCTACCAATCCTTCCTTCCTTCTTCCGCCCTCAATGTTCACTGGCGTGCGCTCTAGCGCTGGCTGATAACGATTTAAAATCTAACGTCAATCGGTGACCAGGGAGGTAATCCACTTTGAGCACCCGCCTAAATAGCACCGCCTAATAGTGTGTTTCATTCGACATTCGATCACGTTAACGAAAACGAAAATTAGAATGGCATTGAAGCAGCGCCTCCTGGCGACACGAGAAGAGTTAAAATTTTGTCACACAATTTTTTTTTATTTCGTAAACGTAATCGAATGAACACGCATATTAAACAGAACTAAGTCTAGGCACTCTGAGTAACTACAAACCTATTGTTATGCGATTTCAAGTGTTACGTAAGGGATTTTCAAAATAGGGATTATTAATATGCAATTTAAGGGAAGCGCACTTCATCCATGATTCTAAATCACTGGAGAACTGGCTATCTTACCTCTATCTGCCGGAACACAACTGTGCTACTTAAATTGATATTAAGACATTTTTAAACTAAACTTTGCTCGGCCAATGAAAAAGCGAAAAAAATTAGAACGCATCTCGATTGTACGGAACGTATCCTACTGGCCGCGTCGTTAGCGGCATGTTTGTTTCTCCTACGCGGATTACTGGGCCCGGGCCCGGTGATTAGCCGGCAGGCCATTAACGCCCTGCCGCCCGCGCCCGGCGATCGTGCCACATGGTAGGTAGGTAGGTAATTATACTGTCAATACCGCTCGCGACTGCTAGACATTGCCGAACTTAAAGGATTCCTCCTCAAGCCGTAGGCTTATTACCGAAAAAGCAACCAGTTGCGATGTCGTTTGCGATTAAAATGACATACATTTTAATCGCAAATAATACCTAATAATAGTTTATATACATTGAGCTATTTGTGCCCGTAATACCAATTTAACAACCGCAGCTGTCGCGTTGCATATTTACAATTAACAACTTGCTGGTTGCTTTTTTCGGTAATTTTTTTTATATTTTTTTTTATACGTAGCTCGACAAATGACCCCACTCCACCTGATGTTAAGTGATGGTAATAAGCCTGCCGTGTGATTGAAACACCGTCTGAGGGTTCCTAGAGGGAATGACATCATGCAAACATGTCCCCTTTCCCTACTAGATTCTCCGAGGGGTTCGGATCGGAACAACCCGAGGGCGCCTCTAAAGGCTAGTACCTCGGCTCGGGTTGAGTGGGGGTGACGTGAAGAGAAGCGCTCAGGTACATGTATGTACCTGGTATAGAGCGCGTGTGAACCGGCTCGTCGTACCCTGGTTCTACGAGTACGGTGTCTTGGGCATGAGCGAGTGTGCATGTTTAGTGTATAGTGTGAATGTGTAGTGGCATTTTGAGGATCGGGCTGGTTTGTATTTCCGCTCCTCCGCAGATTACCAAGCCCGGGCCTGGAGATTAGCAGCCATTAACGCCACCTACCGCTTGCGTTAGGCCATCTTGCCAAATTGTAGGTAGGTTGCGGTGCTCTCAATACCGCTTGCGACTACTACTAGAGAAGAAGAATTGAAAAGATGGAGAAAAAGAAATATGCCTCCTGAGCATTTTGCCAGCTCTTCTCGGTCGAGGGCTCTCCCAAAAGTTTAGTCTAAACAATTTTGAAGGCTAATGTTGAATAAATTATTTGACTTTGACTTCGACTTCGACTTTGACTTTGACTTTGACTTTGACTTTGACTAAATTGCCGTGATTCTGTGAGAGTTTGCTGTTACCCTCAGACGGCCTTTATATTGTCACCGAACTTTTTTGGGGCCAGCAAGAAACTAAAAGGGTTCCTCAAGCCGTGTGATTGAAACACCGTCAGAGGGTTCCTAGAGGGGATGGCATTATGCAAGCGCTCTTCCTTTTTTTTTAGTCTTCAAATCAAAGCACGAGAGCTCGCCTTATCTCGCCTGAGACAGCACTATAACAAAATAAGAAAGTAAGCTAATACATACCGCGCTCGAGCAATGCACACAGACCCCACACACACGGAATCTCAGACCATCGCAAACCAGTCCGAGCGTAGCTGTTGCGAGATTCCGTGTCCGAGAGAGGTTGTCTATGTGTGCTCCTTTTTTTTGTGGTATTAGGCTGCTTTTCCACTAGAGCAGTACATGTTTGTAGCTAAGCGGTGCGCTTCCTCGCACAATTCTGATGGAAAAGCAACCTTAGACGCAAGTAGCCCGGCCGTAGTCGTGTGTACACGTTATTATTGCCAATGCCAACAGGTGGTTGTCAGGCGAGTTTCGGCTTTGGCTCCAAGAAATATGGGGGTCGTGCTGTGTGCGGCAGTCGTGGTGATATACGAGTATTATCAGTATAGAGTTACTTCGCCTGTTTGATGTTGGTCGGGAATAAATATGAAATAGCTTGGCGGAAGAGTCAATGTCTGCGGTTTTGTTTTATTTTCTTAAATTTGTGTTACGTCGAATATTAATGTGAAATAATGGTGGATTATTAACCGTTAAGTGTTCGTGAGTGTGCATGAGTGTTGGCAAATGAAACAAAACAGTGCAACGTCACTTTTCAAATTCTCTTAAGAAGTCCGCGTGAGGACTTAGTAAAGCCCCACATCTTTACTGAGATACTCGAGGGGTTGGGGGGTATATCATTTCTGACTTCTCATTTCTATTATCATTCATCATCATCATACAGGTAGGAAATATTGTTAATTTTTGTATATTACTTATAAGAAAAAATACTTTGACACTGGCTAAATGTGCTAATCTCACGAAGCCAACAACAAAAGAAAAAAAAGTATGAAATAATGATAATGCTGAGCCTTTTTATTGGGTAGGTGTCCCAGACAAAGGTATTTTTTTAAACATATAGGTAAGAAAATTTTAGTGATTCTTTCTTTGCGTAATGAAAATACATAGAGCTAAATAGGTATCTAGTTAGTGGAAACTTCACTATGAAAAGATTCATATCGCGTGAACTCAGTTGAAGAAAGGTTTTTTATGTATTTTCTACTAATTCATATCATTTTTCATAAGCGCATAAAGGTTGTATAAAATGGGCTTCTTGGTTTGCAAAAAAAAATATATAATTTTGAAGTTTGTTTAACATAATCTTTACTGTGATACTCGAGGGGTCGGGGGCTAATATCATTTCTCACTTCCCATTTCTATTATCATTCATCATCATCAATATTGTTTATTTATGTATTACAATGAAATTAAAAAACTAATGACATGGCAGCATGGTCTATGACCTTAGCCGGTTTCTTAAGGAACAAACTAAACTTAAAAAAAATAGCTACCTGTACGGTTTCACCGCACATTAAGGAGGTCATCGCGTCAGCGTTTACATAATTCATTCATATATTTTCCAGACATTTGCAATTAAGGCATTGTCGTTAGCAAGCGTACCTATATCAATTAATTAATTTGTAATCAAAACGTACTTTAATAAACATCGTTTTACTATCAACAAAGATTCTTTATTTATCAAGAACAATCATAAGATAGTTTGTATAGCAAGATCAAGACGCGAACAGTACCTACCTATGTTGCCCAAACACGCTATGACATATTTTAAACACGGTTATTGCTTGAAAGCATTCTGCCATTCTGCCAAGCATCTTGCCAATATACATATATGTATTTATTAAATAATATAATAGACCCAAGGACTGGCTTTTACCTTGGCCAGAGGCTAAGCATTGCCATACAACGTGGCAATGCCGCCAGTCTCTTGGGTACATTACCAGTCGACAGCGACGCGGAGGAATTTTTTGGCGCCATATTTTAGTTTCGTAGTAGTTTTAGTTACTTTAGGTTATTATATTATTGTGAATATTATTATATAATTTAGTACAATTAACCTTAACTAAAACTATTACGAAACTAAAAAATGGCGTCAAAAAATTCCTCCGCGTCGCTGTCGACTGGTAATGTACCCAAGAGACTGGCGGCATTGCCACGTTGTATGGCAATGCTTAGCCTCTGGCCAAGGTAAAAGCCAGCCCTTGGGTCATGGGTAGTGTCAACCAGCCGTTTGGAGATGTATATTATTATACATATATAATTATGTGCGTAGTAAGTACCTAAATGTTCTTATTAATCAGAGCTGAGCGCTTGAATTTGTTTGTTAGATCTTCCATATATATATTTTCATTAAATATATTAACGGGTAAGCACAGTGCCTTGATCTTGATATTTGTGTACTAGCTGTTCCCCGACCCATCGCTTCTTCCAAATGTGATAGTACTTCGTAGGTATTCGCTTAGCGTTATTTCTGAATTATTTCTTTTTAAAAGGTCCATAGCGTGATGTCTAATAGCCTTTGACAAAAGTAGGGCTATCAAATGCAAAAATATTTTTTCAAATCCGACTGGTAATTCTAGAGATTAGCGCGTTTAAACAAAAAACAAACTCTTAGCTTTATTATATTCGTTTAGATCAGGTAACATATAGAAAGGCCAAGTGCTTACCATTAAGAAATAAAAAATATTGGGTCCTTTCGTCTTAGCATAGATAGGTAACATTTTACAACTTTCGAACGAGTGGCACCGGACGTGGTCACGGGCTGACTGTTCTGCTGTCGTGACAATGAGAACAAGCACAAGTCCATTAGTCTTTGCGTCGACTTACTAAGAGCATGGTCAAAGACCCATATACCTACCCAATACTACAACATTTATATGTAAAAACGGGTCTTTCTGCAAATATGGAACAAAAAAACTGCAAGTGGCTACCCAAAGGACAAAGTCAATATTCAACAAGGCTCACCAAAGAGGTGAGAAGCACGTACCGATGACAGACAACACAGCGCTAACTTGAACCCTATTACTTTTACCAGAAGGACCAACTGACAAACCTCTTATAAGGCCATGGAAACATGTAGGACATCCAAAGAATTCCCGACTTTATTACTGGTTAAATAAAGACGGTATTCTGAAGTATATAAGAAGAGGCGCTGGAAAGCAGAGCGTTCGTTCGTGGTGCAAGGAATTCTCGCTTCTATTGCTCTAGAAATAGAGACGCAGTAAAAAGTGTCACCTTCTTACTGTTTGACGACCGGTGGCTGGAAGCAGACCCGGATTTAAAGACTAGGGCGGGGACCTCTTATTTATTAACACGAAAACTGGGAAGCGCTTGGCTTTCATCTCAACTGATGGTACTTAAGTGGCAAGGCCGAGATGAAAGCGCACTTTAACCAGAAATCGTCAATTGCTGAGGTACTGGCTATCTTATCTCTAACTGTCGGAACACAACAATATGCTACTAACATTATTGTTATGGCGACAGACTTAGATAAGATAGTGATAGTTAAGTTAGAAAGGCGGATTTAATACAAACCTTACCGCCAACCGAACCGTAATGTATGGCGAACCTGGGACAGTGGTTTAACCATCAAAGAGACGATTGAAAGTGCACCTGAGCCCAGCAGTGGAACGAGAGCTGTATAGGCTAATTACACCTTGATGTTTTCTTTTTCTTTATTATATGGATCGTGATAATTATGTATGTGTAGACATCCTAGCCTGCTCGCCTGCAAATGCGCTGTATTCAATTAAATAGGTACACTTTTGTAAAAAATAATTGATATGAAAAGAATAGCTTAGAATAAACAACAGTCCAGCAAATCAGCGATAGAATCACATCGAATATTAGGTGTTGTATATATTACTGTACGTGTGTTCTTATTTTATGTATTATGCCAAGTACTTTCTTTTCTTTTCATATATGTACTCCAAGTTCAGAGGCTTGAATGAAGATATTTTATTTCATAATTTTCCTTCATTTATTTCACTTTTTATTTATTTATATTTCATTTCCCAGGGCCTCCTGCAACATGTTTTTTAAAATGCCTACTGGGTATTAAGGCCCATGTACTGTTTGTAGACTAATTTTTTTTTAATTTTATTTGATTTATTTAATTCTAAAACAAAGGAGGGCCCCGTTGTACCCTTGAAGCCAGCTCTGTGCTCACAGTAGGGCGTGCGCGCAAACCGGCGATATTTGCCGCCCGGCGGGATATTTGCGCGGCGGGTATATCTCGGCGAGATGTTTGCCCGCCAGGGTTGCCGCTCAGCGCCGGCAGATTGATTTAATAATAACCAGATGCTAAGGCTGTGTTTACACCAGATACATGCGTAGTAGTAAAGCGGAGGAGAATCCACCAATCAGATTACTTCATTTTCCTTGTCTCGTTCAGGCGTTGTTAGTTAAAAACCACCCTTACTATCGGCATGTACACACGCCTGCACATCAACCTAATACAAACTGTCAAATTTCCTCAATAGGCTTTGAACTTTATTACTAAGTTGTATGGTTGAGAATATATTGAAGAAATTTGACAGTTTTGGGTAGGTTGATGTGCAGGCGTCTGTACCAATAACTGTGATAGAAAATAATAGTAGAATGAAAAACTGTACTTTGTTTTATTTTACAATTCATTAAAATACGCAGCGTCCTTTTTCTTAATAGGTATTTTTATGTGTAATAATATTATTGTGTATTATTATAAGATTGTGCCAACCCTGCCACCGTCTATTAACCCCGCCAGCCGGCCGGCGCGCCCACAACAAAATACAGAAGGTAAGCTTCATACAAACGCAACGCATACATAGACAACCTCTCACGGACACGGAATCTCGCAACAGCTGTGCTCGGAGGGCCTAGTGTGATAGTCCGGGAGGTAGCGTTGCATTTTAGGTAGTGTTTTTACGCCGATCGATTGCCATCATTTTCAACAGATGTCGTATTACTAATAAGTGAACCAAGCGTCAGATGGCGCACCCGCGGTGGGTGTGGGTGCGGGAGGTTCCTTCCGAAAGTGATAAAAAAGAATTAAAAAAAAAAAAGTAATGGTACGCCCCGGCTGAAACTTTTTTCATAAATAGTTAAAATCATACTGTACTGAAAAAAAATCGTCAGCTGCATCGTACGACTATAGCTGCTCACATGAGCTTGTAAAAAGAATACGTAAAATGAAGTAGTACGCCGGATGAAATTTAACTAAACGATTGTTTAAATTGTTAAAAGTACAAAAACAACAATCAGCTGCGTGTGTAGCGGTGGAAAGGCCGTCAGCTGACGCAGTAAAGATTAAAAATATTGGAGCATAAGCTATCCTTGGAATAATTACGTATAGAAAGATAGTCTTCATACAAGCTTTCTGTCAAAAGTGAAGCACTAAACCGATTCACACTATCGTGGCGATTACTTGCTTCTGCTTGCGCTCGGCGACACGCACGCACACTAACTCCGTAGTGTACATTGTACACGGCGTTTTAGCCACATCTGGCTCCAAAAAAGGTACTTCAAAATGGGCGCGCGGACCTAATTTCTATACTGTAATTATTCTAAGACAGATAGTTAACAAAACTCACCTCACTCACGGATTGTTCCGAGCTGTCTCATGATGTATATGTATGTATATAAATGTCGGTTTAAGCTAACCTTCTGCAGTATCCTTATTTAGTGGTATTCCCGTCCCGGGACGGGTGGGCCGTCGTCGGCGTCGTTCGCCTGACGCGCGGCACAAATGGCCGCCCGCCGACGGGCACGGGCCCGCTCATCAATAACTGGGATTATTGCAACTATTTTCTGGGAGGCGATTTTTGAATCTCATCGGTGATCTCGTAATTAAAAGTGTCATCATGAGACACGCTATCAAATACAATTACTTACCTAAAAAAATTGCATGAACATAAAACAGATTATAGGCCAACATCACGAAGGTAACTTATAGAAAAAAGAGAATCACCACGTATTTTTTTCTTAATTTTATTCGGCGTGCTCTAAGCAAACTCCTTCGCTATAGGCGAGGATTTTACCGGACTCTCATCGAGTAACTAAAACCTCAATGGCATATAGACCTTTTTTATTTTATTTACTTTGTGAATACTATTAAAAACTCATGACACCCATTTCCACCGCGTTTGAGGAAACGGAAAAAAAATGCTAAAAAGTTTTCTACAAACACGCTACGAATGATCTTTGATGTCATATTCTCCATTACTACAAAATAACGACTGAATTATCTAAAAATATCAGCCTATATATTTTTCATATAAACTATTATAGCACCTTGCCAGTTAACCGATCTATAACCGGTAACAATAAGATGTCAGCCTGCGCGGTTGAACCCCTAATCCGGGTCGGGGCGTCACTTGACAGTTAAAAATAGCCTCACCGATGGGGGTCCTACGGCGAGCTGATGAGCCCTTTGTTGGGGACTTACGGATCGATTCGGCCTTTTAATCGGGGACAGTTGAAAGGAGATGCGAATGGCGAATTTGTAAGATTTCGTTATGGCACTGACAATTATAGTTTTTATTCGTAGCTACTATTGCCTACGGGCATTAGGTAAGTATTATTTTGAGTAGGTATTTAAATCAAAGATGGAGTTTTTAATAAAGGCGACATATTTATAATCATCGGTCTCAGACACAGAGGCCCCGGGTTTGATTCCCAGCGGGGTGTATATGTTTGTGTACTCGGTGTGGTTGGTGTTATGGATCTTAACTAAATATGTCGCCATAACATCAAAGTTGGTAGCATTGTTGTGTTCTGGCAGCAAGAGATAAGATAGCCAGTGCCTCAGCAATTAATATAAGCTGAAATGATTTAACCAGGCGATATTTAACGATTGTAGTTTAAGTCGATATTAAACAGTTTTTTTCAGTATGTAAGAATCAAGCACTAATCCTTGATTTTTTTTGTATTCCGGTGGGATAGTGTGCGAATTTCGATTGTGGCAGTCTAGAAAACTAAACTAGCCTATTTTTTTAAAGCTTTATTTATATTCTATAACTAGCGGCCCGTCCCTGCTTCGCACGGGTGGACTTTTTATTAATTTTATTTTTAATATAGCATTCTAATGGTGAAAGATTTTTTAAATCGGTCCAATAGTTTTTTAGTTTATTCGTTACAAAAATACATACATACAAAAATACAAAGGTTTCCTTTTTATAATATTAGTATTAAACTACGTAAATAAAAAACATAAAACCACTTTTTTTAACCCACAAATCGAACAGTACGTACCAGGAAAACATAAAAAGGTAGGTGTAACACGGCATGCATTAGGTATGGGATGCGGTCTGGCGCTTCGACCACGCTAACTTCAGCCTTATGCCGTACCGTTTAAAGTCTATATATACCTATGAACGTTTTGAACGATCCCGCATTACTGACCACACGAAGGCTTTCGCGCCGTGGAAATGGTAAAACGTGGGAGCGCAATATTTATGCCGCGGTGCGGTCGGCGGCAGTTAATTTTTACGTACCCGCCCGAGAATGTCCCTTGCAATCGGGAATAATTTATGTCACTATTTTGTACGTGGCATAAGGGCCTGTCATATGCAGGGGTTTGCAACTTTTGACTATTTCGGAAATGGTCAGAATGGTAAGCTCATTTGATAAAAGGTACTTACATGAAGAAGTGCGAGTCGGACTCGCGTACTAAGGGTTCCGTACAATTATCTAAAAAAAACGGCAAAAAAAAAAAAAAACCATGTCTGCTGTATGGGAGCCCCCTTAAATATGCTTTTTAGTATTTGTTGTTATAGCGGCAACAGAAATACATCATCTGGGAAAATTTCAACTGTCTAACTATCACGGTTCATGAGATACAACCTGGTGACAGACGGACACACGGACAGCGGAGTCAGTAATAGGGTCCCGTTTTATCCTTAGGGTACGGAACCCTAAAAAACTGCTAAGCAGGTATAGGGGGTAGTGGAACCAGTCTTCAACACTTAAAGTCTAATGTTCGACATATTTTTAGTCGCCAAAAAAGTAACATAGTCTGTCATTGATATTTTACGATATGACAACTATTTAGGTCTGTATTCAATTGTTGCTAAAGATTAAAATCAGTTGCTGACTTCTATTTTTAAAGAGTAAAGGAAAAAATGTCGATGACTGGATCCTGTCAAACACTGACACTGATTCCACTACCCTACTTTGATGGGATCAGAATGGTATATCTGATAAATTGCCATCGTCTGATGTGTACTTAATGGAAAACTGGTGAAGAACGAATATACACATGTTTTTTTACCAGTGCACAAAGGAGAAGGCCCATCGTAGTATGGCCTTTAGTATCGCTAAAAATGATTTTGTACAATGATAATTTTTATATCAAAAATCAAGTTTTTTATTTTTATAAAACCCTGTTAAATAATTTGCCTTAATTCCTCCGACGAAAAATCGATACCAAAAATGGTCATTCTCCTTTTCTCAGAATCGGTAAGTAAACAACATTCTCATAGTAACATGGGTTGAAATATTTCAAAAATTTTGAGACTTTGTATAAATCAGTCAGGCTAATCAATTGTTCGCTAAAATATGGAAAGTTCAAAAATGTTTGTTTTATTTCGACCCATGTTGAACTATGCGAAAGTGGGTCGCTCCAGAAAATTTGTTCACAGGTAAAAAATAACCTGAATACATATAATGCTAATTTCTAAATTTAGTTGAAAAGACATGTTCTAACAGATTTACTTAATGAAAAAAAAAACCATATCATACAATTTATACCAATTAAAGTCAAAAGTTCAGATGAGCTCAGATAATAAATAAATAATAAATAATAAATATGAGACAACATCACATACATTGTTCTGATCCCAAGGTAAGTAGCAAAAGCACTCGTTTCATGGAAATCAGAAACAACGACGGTACCACAACCACCCAGACCCGACACAATATCGAAAAGTTCGTTTTCGACATTGACCCGACCGGGAATCGAACCCGGGACCTCAGGAGTTAGCACCGCCCAAAGTCCGGCGTGCAAGCCACTCGGCTACGGAGGTCGTCAAGATTGGAAGAATTTGTTTAATTAAAGTTAACTTAACCAAGCAATAAAAAAAATATCAAAAAGTCATAATTAAACACAGTAATTCCAGCTATATACTTTCAGAACTTAGTAGGTACTTACAATAATAACATAAATATTTTTAAATCCAATGTCGTTCCAGTGATCGTTACAAGTCTAATAAGCCGTAACGAAGGCGCAATAAGAAATGGTAACGGCACAATTAAAACGCGGAAACGTTACGGAACCATCGCCGAAGGGCGGGCTACAACGACAACGACAGGGCTGCCAAACCGCAAAAAACTTAAAAACTGTTTTGTAAATTTTATATTCTATTTTTAAAGTGCTAATTGCTGCACTTAAGCTGAATTAAGTAATCATAAAGTATAGTGAAAAAATTAACTGTTATGTGTTACTTAAAATGTCTCACTCAAAAAGTAAGATAGTTTTGTTAGCCCTTCCTTTATTTTGCCTGAACAATAGCAGAAGCCTATTTCATACACATGGTGTTTCTCTATAAATGTGTAAATAGCCAACAACTGTCTTACAGCTGGGCAAAATCTCAGTTAAAAAAAAAACATTTTAATTTTTGATAACGCGTCAACCCTGTATCAGGGCGTGTACAACCTTCCGAAACAGTAGTAAACAAGGTGACTTGTACTTTTAGAGTCGCCGCTTAATAGCCTTAAAGAAAGAATACCAGATATTACGCCGTTTGGTTGTACCGGCCCGGTACGCAGCTCGTATTGTTTGTGTTTGATACACCAGTTTCTTTAATTTCTACCTTCACAAGTTCACAACACTGGTAGGACTTAGGCGGGAAAGAGGAGAGACATATTCGCGATTCTGTTTTGTTCTCTAGAGATTTTATCAGATTTTCGAGAGTTAAACAGAATGGTTCGGAAATCTTTAAAAAGTGTTAATTTAAAAAAGAAAATAAAATCCATAATTATTTATTTAGTTTACGATACAAAAAGCTCTTATGAACGTAATTATGCCATCGGTTCGTAAATCTACTCTGGGCGGGCAAGAAACTCAGCAAGTGTCAAGCTCTTTTCTCCCTTAGAGCGTCAAAAATATTGGAAAATATCATAAAAGGACACTTTCCATCACAAATAAAAACACAAAATATTAAGGAAAATCACAACATGTTCAAAAAAAAAACAAAAGAGAAAAAATAATAATATCTAAGTTTGCAAATTTACATTTTCACAATGTCATAAAGTATACTAATAAAGGTCAAAAATTGTCTAAGAAAAAAAAACAAAGTTGAACTACAGTTAATAATAATAAAAATAATAGTATGCAAGAGCAGACCAGCCTCCACAGGCGGCACCCGTTCACGAGTATGACATATGAAGCCATCGCTTCACTCAACCATATCTTAGGGAATGTAACGACCCGACGCACACGCCACCACCGCAGAAACAGTAAAGAGAGCATGCCTCACTCAAGCTACTACTCTAAATACTCTACTCTAAGCTACTCTAAATAAAAACTTAATGAAATGTTTAACGCAACATAAATATTGTTTGTAGACTGTAGGACACTGCTGATAAAGGCTATCATATCAGCGCTAAGATATTTTTAAAGTATAAAATTGATTAGAAGGGTGCAGGTTCAAATCCTGCTCGAGAATTTTTTTTTTCAACATTGTGTTTTTGTAATAAAATTGATCCCCAATAAAATAAAAAGTGTTTTTTTTTATTATATCCAGGCTGTTTTGTCATCTAAATATTGTTTTCTAAAGTTTACGCGAACACTACACATTGAAATGAAACAACTTTTACGGATCTACTCGCGTTTATTTTACACATTAGTTTTAATTAATGTTTATCCTGACGTTTCGAACCCTTTGTAGGGTTCCCCCTTTAGGGTCTCCCTGTGACCACGGACCCTGCAAAGGGTTCGGAACATCAGGATAAACATTAATTAAAACTAATGTGTAAAATAAACGCGAGAAGATCCGTAAAAGTTGTTTCATTTCATCTAAATATTCTTTGACTGTATAATAACCTTTCTTAACTAAAGAAGATTTTATATAATTTTTAAACTTATCTAAAGGTAAATCTTGTACAGTACTAGGTATTTTATTATAGTACTGTATACCTTGCCCCAAGAAAGAGCCAAGAACCTTTTGCAACCTGAACAGTGGCATTACAAGTTTTTTCTTATTTCTAGTATTGAAACTGTGTACGTCACCGTGTTTAATAAATGAGTTGATATTGCAACGCACAAAAACTATGCAATTATAAATAAACTGAGATGCAACTGTAAGAACACCAATTTCTTCCACCAACTGTTCTAGCAGTTTCAACGCCTGTTAATTGTCTAATTTTTCTGCTAGCATAAGCGACAGAACAGAGTTTACCGGACAATTTCGATAAATGAGGATCCATTGAAGTTCAGTGAATATGCACGAGAGTCGACAATTATACTAGAGGATTGAAAAGGTGGGCATCAACCCTCCTTAGCCTCTCTTGCATTGCAGTACCGGCATGTATAACTGAGCCAAGAAACGAGTATACATAATTTTCATTTTCTTGCAAAAGTCCAGGATGCATCCTGCAGGTATATTTGTAGATTTTTTGCCCGTCTTTTTTAATAAAGAAAAATATGTGTTTTTCTCTGTTGAAATATTTTTTAATTGTAGTGTTCAAACTAATATATTTACATAAAAACCTTAGCATATAAACGTATTGGCTGTTGTATAAAAATGTAATTTTGTATTGTTATTTTCCAATAAATAAATAAATAAATAAATACAACCCGCGTTTTGGAAAGCGGCCATCGCAGCTTGAGAATCCAGCTTCAGTCATATTACTTCAATGCCTTGTGATTTCACTGGACTAGTACCACTCAATCTGGAACTCCTAAACAGGTATTAGAATGATAGCTATGTACGGATTCTGGGCAAAATCCTACCACCAAGCAAATTAATAAGTGGATTGCCTTACTTTACACATCTTTAGCTTCACAAATCACCAAGTACCTTGGCAAGGGTGCTTAGCATTATATATATGTATAATATATATATATTTTCAAACGTAGTAATAAACGCGTGCCTTTACGTTTCAGAGGCTGCATCGCCCGGGCAACCAGCTGCTCGTCTGCAGAAAATAAGGAGACGGCAGAAGGTACGCTTCATACAAACGCGCTCGACCAACGCACACATAGACAACCGCTCACGGACACGGTATCTCGCAACTGCTGCGCTCGAAGTCTCAGACTGTACAGAGCTGTTCCGAGGTCCGTGACCTTACAAGGGGTCACATAGACCCCTTGCTAGAGCGCAGTAGGTATTGAGCTTACCTTCGGGTTCTCTTTATTTTGTGTCGTCTGTTACAGCCGGCTGCGAAGCGGCTTATAGTATAGGGTTGCGACCACTGATAAGTACAACCAATTAGTTTATCCTTGATTTACTTTTAATAAAAAATTACGTTAATTGTCGCTGTTGATTCCATTTTTATTGTCATGAAAGGAAATGTTACATAGTCCTAAAACCAACCGATAACTTATTATAACAATTAAGAGAAGATAAATCCAAAGATGGTAGCGCAATTCACCCGGCATCCTCTACCTGTGACAAACTAATGAGCATTGTTGCTATATTGATCGACTTAGATAAGATGGTAGTAGCTAGCCAGTCATTACAACCCTAATCACCAGTCGAACTATATAATCTTATTCCTTTGAATAAAGTAAAGTAAATAGCCTATAACTGTCCCGCTGCTGGGCAAAGGCCTCCATCATTGAAATCAAATTATCACTACAATTGATGGGTAATGGCTTAATCACCACGCTTTCCAAATGCGGGTTGGTGATCACAAACCCGGGCTATGCATCGGAAAATTCGAAACACACTTTGTCCGATCTGGGAATTCAACCCGGGAACTTCGGGTATCCGAGCGCTTGCCACTCAGCCCCCGAGGCGGTTACAAAAATATTCAATATATTAGTATGTATATATTTGTGGCAGCCCTAGCCTCAAACGGAGCAACTCGAAGCCCGCGGCGCCGGGCGGGGGGCGGGGGCGCGGGGGGCGGAAGTGTCGTGCGTGCGATTTAATTCCATCGCCTCGCCCGGGACGGGAGTCGGGCTGTAGGGATGTGACACGTCTACCTTGTCGACAGTTTAATTAATATTTTTATAAAGAAACACACTCACTGACTGAGTGATCAACGCCCAGCTCAAAATCTATGACGAAAAACACTTTAAATGCCGAAACTTTGCACAGAGCTAGTTCCTCTTATGACGTACACAATAGATATGACGGGTTTTAGCTACTGATATAGCTTATTGCGATCGTCTTAGAAATATAACTAGATAGGACCAACGACTCAACGTTCCATTCGAAGCACAGAAATGTTCGTGATATTTTTATTTTGTCACCAATCCGCCCCCCGACCGCCTAACCGATCGCTTTGGCTACGTGTATAGTTTATGACGGCATCTTGCCATTTCGTACCGCCTATGAAAGCCATATTGAAAGCTATAGGCTATAGCTATAGATATATGCCTATACCTATTAGCTAGATGACATGATGACGTCATAAACTATACACGTAGCCAAAGCAATCGGTTAGGCGGTCGGGCCCCCGGTGCCATAACAAGTTACGAGATGCCGAGTCTCGTAGTTGCAAAACTTGCGAGCTTGCTCCGCTACTGCTTTACATCAGGCACACACAGCAGAGTCACTTACTTACACATCTATAAATTAAAAAGTAGTTGGAACACATCTCCATTTAGACCAATAAGATTTTTTCTTTTCAGTACTACTATAGAAGTAAAGCTGATTACTAATATTTCTAGCCTGGCGTCTGAAAACGGCTTATTTGGCTTATTATCGCTTTTAGCGATAACTAGCGGCTGGAAACGGCTGCTTACATTTCATTATGTTCACATGATTTAGTTTTTTTTGTTTCTCTTCTGATTTATTTACTATAGGATACATTTAACATAAAGGACATAAACAATGACATTTACATCTGTATGAGGTGTTAAAAACTCAAAATTCTCATTTAAAATGTTACACGGCAGTGGAATAGAACTGTTTTAATAATTTATTTGTGAGAGATGTTTTGGAAATAGGTATTTAGCCATGAAATAAGTGTGGACAGATACCTAGTAATAGTGAGCATTAGTAGGTGTTAAAGTAAAAATTAGTAGGTATAAACGGTGTTTTCGGTGTTTGTTAAATAAAAAACAAAAATAGCAGAACATAATGACGTGCTACAGTATAACAAAAATAAGAGTTTAACAATAAAAAATGTAATAAAAATCGTTTTTTTTTTCGATGCTCAAGTCGTGTATCTACCCGGTATCAAGCGGCTGGTTATTCGGTTCTAGCCGCGCTGGTTTCGGTAACTACCGGCTTACAAGCCGCTTTACAACTATAAGTACCACCCAAAAAAGAAATAAATAAAACATCGATACATCCATCTCAACCACTAATCCCTACCCTAGTGAGGCAGCCGGGCGGCCGACGCGGCGCGCTCGTAAAATTACGAGACCAGGTGATCCTGTCGGCGCCCGCACACAGATGTAGCTGGCTCCACTTAACGCGCAGGGTTGTCGCTGCGACTCAGCTCTTTAACGAAATAATTTTAAGTAATTAAAGTATAAGGCTTAAGGAGCTTGATAGCGGAGTGGTTAACGCGCCCGGTCTGCGATTTCTAAGGCCGGTCGACTGATGAATGACCAAAAATGTATTAGCGGCGCTCCTCGGTGCTTCGGAAGGCAAGGTTAAGCCTTTGGTCCCGGCTGCATTAGCAGTCGTTAACACCGCACCGCACTAGGCACGCGTTGTGGTAAATATATATGGCCCGTTCTCCCTGTCCATCTATAGACAAGGCTCGTGTCCAGCAGTGGGGACATTAAATGAGTTGGTGATAAGAGAATAAGGAGAACGCCTCGTTAGCCAAATAGAAAGCCCTCTGCCCAATATCTGAGTTTATTTTCCAAACGTCTTTAGCGTGTTTATTATTAGACGCATTGCTCAACCGAGGTATGTGATTACCAAACCGCAATTGGTAAGCGAGGTGATTAAGTCAAAACTGACTTTAATGACGGATGTTTTTACCTCTAAGGGCTTTCTAAGAATTCCTTTATAAGCCAGATGGATAGCAGTGTACATGTTTAATTTCAAGGCTTTCAGAACAGTTTCCGTCCAACTTGCAGGTGCTTTTCTTCTGCCTTTTCCTTTAAAGTTGCTTAACTTCATAGAGGGAGCTGAATACTGCCTAGCTATGCTTGCTGATGAAGATTCAGTCCTGGCGAGACCACTTCTTCACCGTCACCCCACTCAGTATAGTTCACGCTGTCGTTTTTTTAAATATTGGTATAGAGCACTTCTTCATCGTCACCCAGTCGGGTAGTTTAAATTGTATTTTTTTAAAATATGTATAATTTATGCAAGTGCCAACCCTGACACATCAAAACAAGGTATCCGCGTCTCGGTACCTACGAGCAACGAGTACGTAGCTAACGCCACTGTGCTTCTGCTCGCCTAGTATGTGTTGCGCTCACCATATAACACGATGTACGTACATGGGGACAAGTCATTTATAGACCCTCTAATAAATATGTACATATTTATTACAGTACAGTCACGACTTCATATATATTACTATACTTGTAGACAAATCAACAACAATATCTACACTAGAAAAGTTTTAAACAATTTCTGTCCGCACATTAAAAAGGAGCTTGATGGCGCAGTGGTTAACGAGCCCGGTCTGCGAGTGCTGAGGTTAAGCAACTTTCACAAAGGCCGGTCATCGGATGGGTGGCCAAAAATTTACTATCTCAAACTCCTCCGTACTTGGGAAGGCACGTAAAGCCGTTGGTCCCGGCTGCATTAGCAGTCGTCAACAACCACCAATCCGCACTGGGCCCGCGTTGTGGTTTCTGGCCCGTTCTCCCTATCCATCCATAGGGAAGGCTAGTGCCCCAGCAGTGGAGACATAAAATGAGCTGATGTTGATGATGATGATGTGGTTAGGACTCTTACTGGTTAAGAGTCTTAGACACAGAGGTCCCGCGTTAGATTCCCAGTGGGAATCATGTTTGCATACTCGGTTTGGTTGGTGATAGGGCTTGTTTGTCCGCCTGGCTTATCTAAATATATCGCCGTAACATCTATGTTTGTGGCATATTGTTGTGTTCCTGCTGCAATAGATAAGATAGCCAATGTCTCAGTAGTTAAGGATTTCGGTTAAACTGTGCTTCCTCCTACGGCCTTATCATCACTTAACATCAGGTGAGACAAAGGACACGTGCTTGCGATTTAAAAAAAACACCATCAGTCATAACCACAAGCTTTTTTTATGTCCCCACTGCCGGGGCAAGAGCCTTCCCCCAGGGATTTAAACACCACAGGGAGAGAACGGGCTATGGACCACCACGCGGGCCCAGTGCGGATTGGTGGTAACTAACTGCTAGTGCAATCGGGACCAACGACTTTACGTGCCTGAAGCACGTAACTAGAGTCATAAAATTAGGAAGACCAGAAGGTAGCCTTAGCTTAAGAACAGCCGAGCGTAGCTGTTACGAGATTCCATGTCCATGAGAGGTTGTCTATGTGTGCGTTGTCGCAACTAAATTATAATACCATAATTTGGAAGTTGACTGGTTAGTCAATGGAGATTTTTTTTAAGCAACTGTCAAAACGATTTTTTTAAAAGAGCTTGCATGGGAATGGCAAACTATGACGCCACTATATTGCGTTCCGTCAATTGAGTGATTATTAAAAACTTTTTAGGTTACAAAAATCCATGCTTAGGTAAAATAAAAAATAGTTTAAGATTAGGATGTGATTTATACTTTTAACCATCTGGAATGAATTATTGTTGTTAACTTTCTTATTCATAAGCCGCTTGTAATTCAAAGCTATCTTGTCCAGGAGGTAACATGAATGCTCACTGCCACAAACTGTCAAATTTCCTCAATAGACGTCGAACTTTATGCCTATAGCATATGGTTGAACAATTATTGAGAATTTTGACAGTTTTGGATAGTCTGATGTGCAGGCGTGTGTACGTTATCTTTTCCCTGAAACTCCGAGGTTTTCAAGGAAATAGTTCAGACTTCGGAAACGCAGTTCTCATTGCGGCACGTTACCGTCACCAAGGTATGCCTCGATTGGAAATCTTGGTTAGCATGTTCAAAATAGTTTTACCGCAAGTTCCTTTTCAATATTTTAATTGGAAATCTTTATTAAGTATAAAGAATACTTATTTTTTAGGTAGAGAATATATCTATATAATATATATTTTCTCCTAACCATTGCGGTAATAATAAAAACACACTCATGCCGCTATTCATATATGCGCCCAGTAATTATACTGGGTCACGCCCATCAACAAATAGGTATTACAGTCGTATCTAGCTATTTATCATCGAGTCAGATTCTAGGAGGAATGGATTCCTTACCCATCCAGTAAAAAATGCTTTTTTTGGTCTTATGGTGCTAGTATTTATCTTTCAAACATCGATTATACATAGCCGTTTTCTATTATAGCGGTAGTTACAGGCTGGGCTAACAAAAGGTTAACCATCTCTAATTATTCTTTAGTTATCTTTAAGTTTTGTTTTTGTTATTTCTCATTGATATTATTAAAATACGTTTTGTTTTTTTTATATTTACGGGTAAGCACAGTGCCTTGATCTCACATGATGTTAAGTGGTGATAAGGCCAATGATGGAAGCGCACTTCACCCGGGATCCTCAACTAGTGAGGTACTGGTTATCTTATCTTTAGCTGCCGGAACACAACAATGCTACAAACATTGATGTTATGGCGACATATTTAGATAAGATGTAGTAAATAAGAAGTAGCTAGCCAGGCGGACAAACAAGCCCTACCACCAACCAAACCGAGTACACAAACATGTACCCCCCGCTGGGAATCGAACCCGGGACCTCTGGGTCTAAACCGGTGGTCTTAGCCACTAGACTACAGAGGCGGTTAAACGTACGCTACAATGTAAGTTCTTTTCTCCTATCTTTAACTTGTGGGTTACAACACATAATAACGCACAAAAGAAAATCTATTAGACAATGAAACCGGCGGCATCAGACGTTAAATGGCGGGAGACGGGACGCAGTCATAACTCCCGCCATTTATAAGCGCGGGTGAGATCGCGCGCAAAAATGGCGCCCGCCTAGGGTTGCCACATCACATAATATTTGCTAAGCTTCCCCATCTTTCTTTCGTGATGAAAATTAAAAGATTTATTACAAGTGTTCTTACTCATGTGTTTTTTATTGTTATTTTTTGAAAGAGCTTGACAATATATAATATAATATTATGAAATGTTTGAAGCGATAAATTGATTTATACTGTATGATTAGCTCTTAACACGTGGAATTTATAACTAAATAAAACGGGTACTTTTCAGACAAATCATGTTTTCAACAAAAACCGACGCAATAGATGGCATTTATAAAAAAATACACTGGCCGACCTGCTTAACAAGACCGTAACGATATTGTAGCAACTTAGTCGTCGAAACCATTTTCATACCAACATCCGATTTTAAAGTCGTTTGAACGAAGTTCCGAACCGTATACGGTAGAACTCATCTGTTCCGTGGTAGAACTGAATACGGTTGGTCAGAACTTCGTTCGAACGAGTTTGTAATCGGCTCGACTGACGGATGGGAATACAAAAATGGTTTCAACGACCAAGTCACTAGGATATCGTTACGGTGTTTGTTACGAGAATCAGGGCACTGGGTATTGAACCTAGGACACTTGCTGCTCGGCCATCGAGACGATAAGAGGATATAAAGTCACAGGAAATTTAATAACTTAAGTCGATACTAAAGAGAGAGCTGACGCGCAAAAATGGCGCGTAGCAGCGGCTGCGTGCAACCGTAGCCACAAATTAAGGCAACTGCAGAAGGTAAGCTTCTAACAAACGCGCTCGAGCAACGCACACATAGACAACATCTCTTCTTCGTCATCTTCTTCTTCCTCAACCATAATTCACCCATTGGTGGGGTATAGGCTCCTCAAGATCCCTCCACGGGCCGGACCTTGCGCCACTAGTATCCACTTCCTTCCCGCGCCGTCCTCACAAGGCCACCAGCAGGTTGACGTCCGACGCTTCTTTAAATCGGTCTTGGCATCCATTCCAGTAGCCTCCGGCTACACCTGCCATCCCCTCTACGTTACATGTGTCCAGCCCATCGCCACTTGCGCTGTGTGACAGATTGTGTTATGCCAGTTATACCGGTTCTTTTAAGGATCTCTTTGTTTGGCACACGATCTCGCAATGTAATGCCTAACATAGCATGCTCCATTCTCGGTTGTACCACTTGAAGATGGTGAATATGTTGGCGGGTGAGAGTCCATGTCCTCCGAACCGTAGGACATGACAGGCAGTGTGCATTGGTCAAAGGTACGCCGCTTTAAAGGCATCTCACAACATCTCACGGGCACGGAATCTCGCAACAGCTGCGCCCGAACTGTTCCGAGCTGGGTGCCTAGAGTTTTGTTTACTATTCGTATTCATTCGATTACGTTTACGAAAAAGAAAATGTGTATGGCAGAGTTTTAATTCATCTCGAATATCGCCAGGAGGCGTGACGGCGCTGCTTCAATGCCATACTAAGTTCCGTTCGAGGTCCGTGTCCCTGCAAGGGGTCTACGAGTGCGCTGCTCGAGCGCGGTATGTCTTAAGCTTACCTTCTGCCTACCATCTCCTTATTTTGGCCGTAGCCGTAGCGAGTCGGCTACGCGGCGAAGGGTGGGGGCGATACCGGAATTACGATGGCTTAGTGTTGCCATACGTTCGCACTAGACGGGGTAAATGGGGAACTGGAATAAATTATTGCAAAATCGAGATACGCGGCCTTGGCGTGTAGCGGGCAAAAATCGGGAGTTTCGATTAAACGATATAACGTGAAGAGACTTCTTTTAGTAACATCATCAGCAACATCATCATCATCTCAGCCAAAGACAAAGGCCTTTCAAAGGACCTCCACAACGACCGGTTTTGTTTTCTTTTAGTATATTCGAAATTAGAAGAAGCCGTTCTAGAAGTGAAGTAATGAAAAACAAAACTTTTATTTTGTCAGCACAAAGCAGAGAGTAATATCAATGTTAACACTAGTTCCGACAGTTAGAGGTAAGATAGCCAGTTCTTCAGTAACTTGAAATTCCGGGTGGAGTGCGCTTCCATCTCCGTCCTAATCATCACTTATCATTCATTATCAGGTGAGATAATCACCAAGTGATTAGCCGGAAGAATTCGAAAAAAGGGACATATTGCCACGCCTGACTGCGCGCGCGCGTACTCCTGCAGCTACGCACTATGGAATGGATATTTTAGTGCTGTTTAGTAACTGTTAATGTATCACGTATACACCGTGCTTTTTGAACCGTCTTAAACCCGCGGGTAGTTCAATCAGACCATGAAACTGAACAATTTTCCCCAAGAAACATAGGTCAAAAAACGAGATATTTTTTTATTATCCCTTTCAAAGCCTCTGTTGACCGAGTATTGGTTTGTATGGGACTGAAAAAAAATATTTCGTTTAGTTGGTCTGATCAACCCACCTGCGGGTCGAAGAAGGTTAAAAAAGCACGGAGAAAACATTTTTTTTTATTGATGAGCGCGATGGCGCGCGGGCGCAGTGGTTAACGCGCCCGGTCTGCGAATGCTGATGTTAAGCAACTTTCGCAAAGGCCGGTCATCGGATGGGTGACCAAACATTTATCATCTCGAGATCCTCCGTGCTTCGAAAGGCACGTAAAGCTGTTGGTCACGGCTGCATTAACAGTCGTTAAAAACTACCAATCTGCACTAGACCCGCGTCGTGGTTTATGGCCCGTTCTCCCTATCCATCCATAGGGAAGGCTCGTGCGCCAGCAGTGGGGACATAAAATGATCTCATGATGATAATAATTTTTTTAGCTAAGTGTTTTTTTCGTCAAAAAAAAGTGTCTCTGCTAGGCGAGGAAGTGTGGCAACACTACATCGGATGGCAGCCGGGAGTCGGGACAAGCACGTCATTAGTGCGAGGGCCACTTGTAACGTGACGCCGCGCCGGCGGGACGGGACCGCGGCCCCGTTATGTCACGTCGCGTCGCCTTTGTCTGCGCCCGCGCCCGCCCGCCCGGGGGTGGCGAGTTCGCCGCCTATTTTATTTGTACGCCCAGATAATGCACGGGTTATGTGGTTTGCGAGTTTCGCGACCGCTGTAAGGATTCTCTGTTTAGGTTTTGCTGAAGTGGGTTAAGACTGTATATAGATCCCAACCAGCAATTTTGCCCTATAACCAAACCTTATATCTCAAAAAAGCTGGGTAAACGATGTATAAAGGTTTTGGCGGTGATTGATTGTTGTGTAAAAGCGTTTGACAATACATTTTGTCTCTATAAGTTTATATAGCAAAAACGACCTATTAGGAATTGATGTAAAGGTTTACTTCGCGACTTTGTATAGCTGTTATAGTCGGGCGTTATAGCAACCTCCAATGAGACTAGTATACAACGATAAGACATTATAACAGTGTTTATTGTCGCCCTAATGCACCTGATTTACGTAATAAAGGTTCTAAACGAACTATAATGGGTCTTTCGTTGTAGTAGAGATGAAAACACAAGAATAGACCGATATTGTGATATTGTGGGTTTTTAAATCGTCGTTACAGTACATAGTACTATATTGGACACAAAAAGTCTACAACAGAGTTATTTGGTGATATAGCTGAGTTTTAAATTACATTTATGTAACTTAAATTGTCACATAAAGGTTTGTTAACGCTCGTTATAGTCGTAGTGATAAACTTATCACAAAGACACTTTTTTAAAACAGGATTGTTTTTTTATAACTGTTATAGTCCCTCTATTACACAATAATACTATAACGGAGATCCTTTCTCTTTTAAACATAATTACTGTATATAAAGGTAGGCTAGCAATGCTTTTAAATGATAATTCAGTTTTGTAAAGGCATTTCTATCGCTCTTCTACAACAATATTGACGTTTTGATTCAGCGTAATTTGTGCAACAACCAATTTTCTATAAATTACGAAAAATGAATTTAGAAGCTTGGACAAGATTCAAACGCAGTGGGACTTATAGACGAGAAGTGAAAAGACAATATGAGGAAACAGCAACATCGTCAAGAAGCATTCAAATCACTAATGATAGTCAAAACCAAGTTAAAGACCCAATTATAGAAAATGGTTCCGTACAAAATACATTTTACGTTAATGAAGAAATGGAGAATTATTTAAAAATGGACAATGATTCCAGGTGTGACAGTATGTCAGATTGTTTAAGCTGTTATTCAACAGAAGATAAAAACCAGCAACTACGAGATGGTGTGAAGAATTGGGCTATTAATTATAATATTTCGCATGAGGCAATAAAAAGTTTGATTGTACTAATAAACGATCGAATACCGAATACATTGCCTGCAGATCCACGAACCTTTTTTAATACAGAAAAATCTGTCACTACTCATCCCGTGGGAAATGGACGGTACTGGCATAACGGCTTGACAAAGACATTGAAATGCTATCTACAAATGATTGATAGTAGTCTATCTATAATTTCACTCAATATAAACATAGACGGACTGCCTGCTTATAAAAGTTCAAAATTGCAGTTATGGCCAATTTTGTGCAACGTTCATGAAATACGAAAACTGCGACCCATTGTAATTGGCATTTATTCAGGCAATGACAAACCATCGGACTTACATGGTTACCTAAGAATGTTTGTGGATGAGATAAAACAACTACTCGAAAATGGCCTATCAATAAGTGTCAATGAAAATGAAAAAAAAATAGGCATCAAAATACGGGCTTTTATATGTGATTCTCCAGCTCGTGCTATGATCAAAGGTGAGTTTAATTTAATACCAGTTAGTATTTAAGACTGTCGTTTCGAAGCTAACGTTCAAAGAAAGCTACCAAAGATACCAATACTTTTAAAAGTTCAAAATAACAAATTCCTCGGCTTTCAAAATAAGCACTCGCAATAAAAACCCTATTTGCTCTCTTATTGGCACAAATAACTAATTCTTATGTATTTATAAAAAAATGTATCCTATTATTATTAGATAAAACCTGGATAAAATATATGAAAAATATCAGATAATTATTTTAAACTATTAAAAGTGTTTAACTATTTTTAAGGACTTATTTTATACTGCTTTCGAATTTGGTACCTATTAATCCGTTTAGCTATAACCTCCTGAGTCCTAGTGGGTCGTATATGGAACGTCTAATAAAATAAGTTAAATATAATAGACTTTATTCACTGTCCAAAAAGAACATGTTTGATTGAGAAAACCAAAGCAGCCGACGCGGGTTTTCGAGATGCGTTACGCTGCATCTCGCGGCATCTCAAGACGCAGCGTGGTATAGTAATACGATAGAGTTTAGTGCAGTCTATTTTGATATAGTTGCGTCTCTGAACTGACGTTAAGGCTGAACGTATTTAGTAAAGGAAGCGAGATAAAATAAGTCCCAACATAAAACTGAGTTTCATTTTGCAGGTGTATGCAATTACAACGGTAAACATGGGTGTTTAAAATGTACGGTAGAAGGAGAATATTCGCACGTGTCAAACACCGTTGTATTCCCCAGATTTGGTTGTCCGAAAAGAAACGATGAAGATTTTCGAGCGAAAAAATACGGGCAGCACCATAAAGCTGATTCTCCACTTCTGGAACTGCCTATAGATATGATAGACGATTTCGTAGTAGGAGATGCACTACATTTGTTAGATTTGGGGATAATGAAACGTTTTCTTAATGGGTGGAAAGATGGGAAATTTAAAAAATATACTAAGTGGAGTAGTCAAGATATTACGATGGTCACAAATTTTTTAATAACTTGCAAAATGCCCAGGGAAATCCACCGATCCGTCAGAGGTCTTGACCACTTAGGCTTTTGGAAGGGCTCAGAATATCGCACATTTCTGTATTATCTCGGCTTCATAATCTTGAAACATGTATTACGTTCAGATGCCTATCAACATTTCTTATGCTTCTTTTGTGCTATCACGATTTGCTCGAATGAAAAATATTTTCATTTTCTGTACCTAGCGGATACATTGTTGAACTGCTTCCTTGAACATTTTAGGGATATATATGGTGAAAGTTATATGACCAGCAACGTGCACAATCTTTCCCATATTGTTGATGAAGTGAAAAAATTTGGAAAGTTGCAAGATTTTAGCGCATATCCTTTTGAAAATCAGTTATATTCTCTAAAAAGAATGATAAGACAAGGTAATAAACCCCTTGAACAAGTAGCTAAGCGTATCAGTGAGAAAATCCATATAGAACTGCATAGTTTTAAAACAGATAACTTTAAAGATCCATTCATAACGCTTAACCGAAGTATGAAATTGCAAGTCCTTCATCTACAAGGTTATATTTTGTGTCTACGCAAGGAAGATAAATGGTTTTTAGATGTAGAAAACCATGTTGTAGAAACTCAATCTATATGCAGTGATAATAATGGTATAATTATTTACGGAAACTGTATCGAACCTGTCGGCGACGTATTTAAAACTCCAATTAAATCTTCATATTTGAACATATATAAATGTAAAATTCAAAACATGAACAAAACTAGAAGATTGTACAGAGTTCATGAAATAAAGTGTAAGCTTGTATCAATATCTTATGGTTCAATTATGTATTTTGCGCCATTATTACATACTTTATAGTCTAAAGTTCTTTATAGTTTTGTTTACTCAATGATATGCAATAAACACCTTTGTAAAGAATTATTAAAAGAGTTCTTTATTTTAACAAAGAAGTATTTATTAATTTCTTTGGTCTCAATCACACCACACATTAAAACAAACGATACAAATTACGAGGTATATTAGCTTAGCTTCGGTTCTACGTAGAAAGACTCGAGGCTAAGGGTCATCAGTTAACACCGAGACGCGACGCGACGCGCACTTTTTGGGATATCGATACGAAATGTAACTTTATTTACTACACAAAAAAATACACATTTCATTGAGAGTTGAAAGGCGTCGAGTTACGCCGCGCGGCGCCGCGCTGTGCGCATCGCGACGAAGTAATTATGTTTTTTTTTGGGTAGTAAATAAGGTTATATTTTGTGTCGCTATCTTGGAAGTGCGCGTCGCGTCGCGTCTCGGTGTGAGCTGGGGCACGATTCTCATGCAATAGAAAAAGTTCACGTCCGTAAAAATGTTCGAAATTAGATTTTTTTTAAGGAAACAGGGTTTGTACTTTCTCAGAATTTCACACGCAAAGCGTTCAATCGAACTATTTCGAGTGTGAAGTTCTGAGAATGCGCAAACCGTGTTTACTTCGTAAAAAATACGGATTTCGAACATTTTTACGATCGTGAACTTTTTTCTTTTGCATGAGAATGAATTTAGCATAATCTACTGTTTCTGCTATTCAACGCAACATTAAAATCAGAAAAAAAATAACAATATAAAATTAACAACTAAATTCTTTTAATAAACCTACAGCATAATTTACTGTTTCTTCTATTTAACGCAATACTAAAATCAGATAAAAAATAACAATATAAAATGAACAATTAAATTATTTTAAAAGCCTACAGTTTCTCTCCTTTTAGAAAATTACGATATCTTAAAATTACGATTGGTATTGGTTTCACATAAAGTACGGCAGACATTTGGTAACAAAACAATATCTTAAATTATCATATGATATGAAATTTCTTAAATCTCAATTTAAAAAATCAGACTAAGTATCTTTTCATGGCAGTTTAAGGATAGCATGCACGAAGGAAAAAATCCCTAAGCTGCCGTTCCCTGTGATGAGCCAGGCTGACTCATTTTAGGTTCGGTACCTTGAGCTGTCGTTTCAGGTAAAGGCTCAGAGGGACTCAACACAGGTTGGGAGGTAGCAATACTCTGACTAGACTTTTTGCCCTTTCCCTTCCCTTTTACCCTGATTTTGGTAGCTGAGGCTCTCAACATTTTAGCTGCATTTCGCCTTTCGGAGTTTTTTAAAATATTCTTAAAAAACGTCTCACACTCTAATAATGTAAACGTTTTATCTGAGTGTTGAATAACCTCAAAGAACAAGTTAATAACTCGACTGTAAGCTTTAAAACAATTTTTTTTAGATGCAGGATTTTTAGAGCCACCTGCCCATGAACACTCTGTAAGGAATCGCCGAGTAAACATGACATCTATTAGTGCATAACAATTATTAAGCCCTCTTCCTTTTCCTGACCCGCAAACTAAAGATAGCTTTTCTTTGAAGCTGTTCAGATAATCTTTCCGTTTTAAAGCATCATCAAAATTTTGAAGAGCCAAGATGTCATCAATTGGATTGAACCCTAAATTACTTGTTACTTTTTCTTGTTGGGTCTTTCTAAGGAATTCTTCGATTTTTGTACCAAGTGTCGATAATTTGTTCAAAATGTTTTCCTGCAAATTTTCAATTTTTTCAAGACGTTCTTCCACAGTGAGCTTTGGTTTAGGTTTTTCTATCAAATTGGGATCGATAAAATACACAGTTTCTGAGGTTGATCCTTGCTCTACGATGTAAGATGTATTCGACCAGACAACAGTTGGGTCTTCAGCTGGAGTAATTATCATATTTTCTTGTTCTGGTCCTTGTGCAGGTTCTTCTGCTGGAGCTGCGCAAATTACGTGTCTTTTTGCTGGTTCTTGCTCAAATTGTTCGGGTAAATTTGCTATGGACGAAATATTTTCTTTATCCTAAAAAATAAATGAATAACATTTAACTAAACTTTAATATTTATACTGATGCGCACGTTATTCGTTAGTGTGGAAGTCATCAAGCTTGCTAAAGAAAACATGTTTTTTAAAATTATTTGACAATAAACAGTCTTTAAGATAAATATTAATAAAGTTAATAAAGGAATGGACTCAAATATATAACAATAGAAACCCTATATTTATTTAACTATATAATTAGAGCCGTGTGGTGGCGGCCCCTCAAAAGAATACTACCAAGTCATATCCTCTTTCGGGTGTCGTAAAAGGCGACTAATAGATTTGATAGATAGATCTTAGATTAGATCTTTTTGTTCAGTAAATAAAGTTATATTTTGTATTGCTATTTTAAAAAGTGCGCGCCGCGTCGCATCTTGACCCTTAGGCAACACTCGTCAATCCACATTCAAACCACCCTTTAGGCTCCTTGTACATGACGCCGGAGCCGTACCGGCGCTGGACCGCATGTTTGTGTATACGAATGATTTTTTTTATCTTCAACGGGGAAGCACTTGGCTTTCATCTCACCTGATGGTAAGTGACGATAAGACCGAAGGTGGAAGCGCACTTCACCCGGAATCCTCATTTTACCGAGGAACTGGCTATCTTATCTCTATACTGTTGTAACATAACAATGCTTTTAACATTGTTGTTATGGTAACACACTTAGATAATATGGTGGTAGCTAGCCAGGCGGACTTACAAGCTCTACCACCAACCAAACCAAGTACACAAATATGTACCCCCTGCTGGGAATCGAACCCGGTACCTCTAGGTCTGAGACCGGTGGCTTAACCAATTAGACCAGAGAGGCGGTTTGAATGAACATCGCACGCATCGTGTAATATACACGATATACAGGGGCGGGGGCGCCGCGCCTGTATATCGTGTATATTACACGATGCTTAGTATCAGGTCGCTTGCACTAGTGTGCACGTTTTAACTAAATAGTTCATACATGCACACTAGTGCAAGTGACATGATGCAAGAAGCCTTAGACGCAGTCCAACCAATCTAAGGCGATTTACTCACGACGACGCGGATTCTGCGGATGTACGCCGCGCGGTCCAGTGGTTTGTGTGTTAGGATTCTACGTATTACTAAAGATTCAGAGTGCCTTAAGTTCGCCTTACCGCCTTCCGTGTCTACGTGGCGCGTCCGTGTATGATTTGCCTAAATACTGGACTTACACTGCTTATTATTAGGTTGTAAAAGTAAAATCTTACCGTGATACACTGCAGTGCCAAATCATTCATGTCAGTTATATTAATTTCATGACGTTTTCTTGACAAGCGTTCTTCTTCAGTGTCACTTTCACGCTGCATGCACGCGAGCTCCATTTGCGCATCATCATATGTCAAGTCGCACCTTTTTAATTGACAAGGGGAGCTTATCCAGTCTTCACCGGGTATGGAATATTCATTTTTCTGTAGTTTTGTTGTCCCTTTCCTTGGCCATAGTAACAAATTCTCGTTTTCCCAGGGACTGGGTACACAGGAAAGGAATTTTCTACCTCTTTCAAATGTCTGGACTATCTTGAACGGCATCTACAAAATATAGGTATACTCGTATAAGAATCATCTTAATACCTACGCGTGCATACGCAAAGTAAAAGTACCTAACATAAAATCACTAGCAAAGTAACATAAAATAATTATTTAAGTACCTTTTCGGTATAGAGCAGGAAGAAATGTAGTTTCTCAATACAATTTTTATAATATTATCCTAAATTATACTATTCTGAACGCGGGACAACGCGAACTGACGTGCATATCGCACTAAAACGTAGTGATTACTTGCTCAGTGTATCGCACGAAGAGGGCTAAAGGGGCAGCGGTGCGGGGCGCGGGATTGACACAGTGAGAGAAATGAGTGTGGGAATTCCCTGAATCAAAATGAATGGGATGAAGACGTGTAGTTAGGTATATTGCTTGCCTTACCGTGTAAACTTCAAAACAACGTAATTAATGATAGATTATATTCATTTATCTATATTTTATATTAAAATAATTGTTTTGTAGTACGAAAAATTTTAGCTAATAGGTAGATTAATCACAATAATAACATTCATCAGGGATGTAGTGGTCATAAATAGACATAATACCGCAGCCCCGACACCAGAAAAACTTGAAACTGAATAAAGATATCATATATTTTTTGCGCATGATGAAGTGCCTTGGTAAAGATGAATTGGTATGTAAACCACAGTTAATACAGTTTGTAGTTAACAGAAAATGTGTAATTTCCCACGGCCATTCCGCTTCCGCAAGTAGCTTGAAATCGTCACGACTTAAAAACTTATCGATGTCTATAATGACAACCATTTTGCTTAACATTGCACTGAAAAAGAAAAAAAAAAACACTATATTGACTAGCTAAGTAGTGGTTATGTTACCAAAGCTCAATTATTCTATTAAGGGAAATAAGCAAATTTATCAAAAAAACAGAGTATTAATAAATAATAACTAATAAGCATGACTGACGTCTCGTAGTAGAGCTGCTTTATAAACCCATATTTTCTGACATAGTATTTTTATAAGTTTAATAAAAATATTCATCACATTTATGGCACAAGGACAAGCTCAAAAGGAACCCTAATTTCATGTAATGGTGGTTGTGATCTGTCATAACAAGTGCTATATTAGAGTTCAGGAAGCCGGCAGTATGTTTGTGACTTAAAATTCGTAATTGTTTTAGTAAAAGCTCAATAATTCGAGGGGGGCATTCAAATATTGTCGTAAACCCGTACATAATTTATCAGTAAAATTACAGTCGCACGTCTTTTCCCCCGTAAGAGACGAATAATTTAATTACAAAATAATATCTTACCTCTACGATATCCTCGTATTCCCTTTTTATTATCTTTTTCTCTTCAAAAACACTAAAACACTGCAGCGGTGTGAACGAATGTAAAATGAATGAATGATGAATATTAGTGAAGTAATAGAATCATGAACTCTTTTACAGTACAAAAAAGAACTTTAGTAGCGTTGCGGTGGCTTGTACGTCATCAAATAGAGATTGCGCTACTATTACATCAACTGTAATAGGCCAAAATTGTCATGCCTGATACCACTACAGTTGTACTTTAAAACTGAATGGAGATATAATTGCGCCACTTTCTTTGTAAGTGCACCTTCTTTGGCCTTTTATTTGACCACCGATTAGTTTTTACAAAACGTTCTATGGTCTTCTATACAACTAACTTTTGCTGGTTGGGATAGACATGGCATTGAAGTAAGAAGGGCATACACAATTATGAAAATGTGTTAGCGATTAAGAATCGTAGTTTCATTAAGTTTATTTAGCTATAAAACGCTTCGGTCAAACCAAAACCGGTTTTTATTTCAGTATTCTCGTTATTATCTTCGAACGCCTGGAGAATGTAGTATATAGGCTATTGAGCACACGCTCACGTAATTCCGACACCTTAAAAAACTGCCAGATTTGATCGGTCAGAGCTAAGGGCTAAAAACCACCAAGATACTTTCCACCCATTAGCTCAGTTAAGCAGGTTACTTGATCCACCAGTAAATACTCTAACAATAAGCTATCACAAAGAAAAATATCAAACCTACTTATTCATAAACTGCTTAAATCAAAATAACTAAAAAATTCTTACCATCTACTTGCACAATCAAACAAAACCTACTTATTTATAATTTGAAAAAAGTCAGCTAAAGCATAGTATTGGCTAAAGAGTACCACTCTTTGCATTGCAAACAAAGGTAAAAAAAAAACTAATTCGCTTGAAATAAGTGAGAAAAAAAGCGAGCGTGACGACACAGCCTTCCACGCCGCCACCAGGCGCCCATAAATTTACGAGAGCTAACGGGCGCAGCAATCGCGCATGCCGAGATTACCCGCTGATACCGCGATAACAAGTAGAGGGGGACAGAAGGTCTTTTGCACTGGCGGGTTATGAGAAGAGAAAGAGATGGCTGGCATGGCTTGTCCACTTTGCCGCACGGGGCTTCATTAGATCCGCTTGCATGGTTCTAACGCATTAGATTAAGCTTTTTTTTCGTTTGTCTTTTTTTAGTTCTGCCCTTTTCATACTCCTGTGTTTGGAAAATTGCTACGACCACGGGGCAAAGTCTACGAAACTAAAGGTAAGGAGATGTACATATTGACAGGCGGCCTTACTACTAATAGAGATCTCTACCAGACAAGCGTGGGATCGACATGACATAAAAACGGGCAATGGGAACAATCATACTCATTTGTGAAACAAATAAAAACTGGACCCAAAAATATGTCAATTTAACTAATCATTCCAAAACGTATACTTGCAAACGCAACTATTCTAAACACTCTCCTCTCCCTCACTATTTTCAATTTAACTCCAAATTTCTTCATAATACTTTCGAATTTTTTTATGAATTTCAAAATCTTGTGATTCCTCTTGTGAAATTGAATTAAATTAAATTAAATTATGTTTGCCACCAATAACTTTTAAATTATGTTATTATAACATACACATGCCTACTTCGCGCAAATCACGTCCTGTGTCGTGGCGGGCGCCAGCTCTTCCCCACTTTATATATCCCGTGGATGTAATTACGGTATGACGTCATAAATGATAACACTATAGGACTATATGGTAGATATTAATGGTACACACGCTCGCGCAGCAGACTACCACAAACTCTCCAATATTCCCGATAGACTTGGAACTCTAAAAAATATGGCATACGGTTGTTGAACATTTAATGAAGAAATTCGACAGTTTTGTTAGGTTTTCGATAGGTTGATGTGCAGGTGTCTGTACATCAACGTTGATAAATAATGTCATATCTAAATTGCTGACGCCGATAGGCGGTCGAATAGATGATTATTATTTATTACCTAACGCTCAAAAGTATTTTTTAAAGCAAATAATTTAGCTATTATAGTAACATAGATAATAACAGAGATCGTAGAGAGAATGAGAGAAGATCGGGCGGTGAAGAGAGTATACATGGGACGGCGAAGCAGGTCAGGCCAGGTGGGCGTCCTCGCCGAGAGTAAAAGACCGACTAGTGGTCTGAAAGGGTAGAAAGTAGGGAAGATTGACGTCTTGTTGTGTCGGAGGCCAAGATCCACTACGAGTCACTGAGCCAGCGGAGTAAGTAATTAACAGAGATGCAAGTATGAAGTAGACACAAGTACGTAGATTTTATAGTGGATTACTATATCTTACATACTTTATCGTTATTCATCATCCACAGCTTGACTTGACTTGACAAGCACTGCTGGGTATACATAGATAGGCTTCTTTTTTGTTACCGCGTGTCTCCCCGGCTCTTTAGACCACAGCCACAGCACAGCTTTGCCAGCCTCGTATGGGTCTTGTAGGATTACATAATTACGTCATAAGTAAGTTTCTACTTCCCTAAAATCATACAAAAAACCAGAAAAATGTATTTCTGTAGTTAAAACCAGTTGCCTCTCTGCCTTTCTCCGAAATACTAAAAAGTTTGGCGGTGCAATTTGTCATTTCCCCGAGTAAGTACAACAGGCTAACAGATAACACAATTCACATATAATTTACTAAGAAAATAACAGGCGCGAGCACCACAAAAAAGCGTTCTCGACCATAACTATCGCCTCTAAAAACGCACGTTTTAGTGGCAATGAAACCGCCGGCCGCCGCTCGGCGTCGTTACGCCACCGGTATCGACGCCGTAAAGCGCTCCGGGCGGCGACGGACGCTCCTCGTAAAGTGAACGTTGGCAGTTAACAACGCGCATAAAGATGTTTTCCAACTTGATTCGGGCTCCGCCTTTGTGTCAGGTCGGGGAATGACGGGGGCGCATGACGAATTATGAGAATGCACGTGAAGAAGGGCTGGGGCTAAGTGCCGAGTTGGTGACTCGTAGCACAAAATAAGGATGACCCCGAAGGTAATCTTAATAGATACCGCACTCGAGCAACGCACACATCACAACGGACACGTAATCTCGTAACAGCTGCGCCCGGACGGTTCCCAGCTGTTCAGTGCAAGGGTATGAATGAAGATTACCATCTGCAGTCTCGTTATTTTGTGTTTTAGTTTGAGTGCTGAGTTTAAGTTTTATTTACCACTAGTTGTTGTCTGCGACTTCGTTCGCGAAAAGTAAAACAAAACAGTAAAAAAAAAATCCTATATGCTGGTCTGGGTCATGGTCCGTATATTAGGAAAGTTTCATTAAAATCCATTCAGTAGTTTTTACGTGAAAGAGTAACAAACATCCATCCATACTTATAAACTTTAGCGTTTATAATTTTAGTAGGATTCGATGCAACTCACTTTGTTTGGCAATTGGGGGGGCGCTGTTTCAATATCATACAAACGTGTCCGCTTAGTGACAAAATTTTGTAAGGTCACATTTTATAACCTAACTAGCGGCCCGCTCGCGACTTCGTCCGCTTGAGTGAATACCCGTATCCTATAGAACCGTAAAGCAGCGCCACCTACAGGGTCCAATTAAATGCATGTATTATACATATAAACCTTCTTCTTGAATCACTCTATCTATTAAAAAAACTTCATCAAAATCCGTTGCGTAGTTTTAAAGATCTAAGCATACATAGGGACAAATAGACAGCGGAAAGCGACTTTGTTTTATACTATGTAGTGATAAGATTGTTTAGGACCTGATCGGGTGTCTGGGATCTTCAGCGACACTTAGTCTTGCGGAGGACGCTTTGGACCACACTGCACTTACTTTGTTTGAGTGGACTTCAACTGTCTTGTTTTATGCATTGAAGAATGTTAATTACCTGAAAACAAACAAAAAACCTCTATTTATTTATATATAATAAAAAGCTACAAAACAGACGACAGTTACAACTAAATCAGTAAAACTACACAGTTTTAACTGATAGCTCTTGAACGTCATTATGCCATTGGTCCGTGAGTCTACTATGGGCGGGGAATATCTTGTACTGAGAAGAACCGGTAAGAAACTCAGCAAGTGTCCAGCTCTTTTCTCCCTTACAGTGTCAAAAATATTGGAAAATGGCCTATCATAAAAGGACACTATTAAAAAAAAACAAAATAGAAAAAAATTATAATATCTAAGTTTGCAAATTTTAACATCGTTAAACGTTGTTTAAATCACGACTTTAGGCTTACAATAGTAATTCTCTTAGTGTTAAGATAATATACTAATAATGAAAAATAAAACATTTCACTGAATTAAGGTTACCCTGTTTTACGAGGAAAAGTAAAAAATTACATGCTCAAAACAATAAATTCTGTCTTAAGTTGCTAAATAAATTTCAAAACAATATTAACTATGTAATTTAAAATAGTAAAATAATATTTTGAAAAAAAATATATATATATTTAAGGTCATAAATAAATGTTTTTTTTAAATTTCTAGTCCTCACTTTAGATCAGATGAATCTCCACTCATTTATTTTAACTTACAAAAGAAACAGACAGGTGATAGGGTAAAACTTAAATTCTTACTTATTCTTCCAATAAGTCAACACAATTACTACAACGAAGGAAATAATTTCTAACCTATTCTTCCAAACGAAGGACATGTGACCACTGTCGATTTCTAATGAAATAACAGCGCGATTTGATAACAAGGTAAGCTTCAACACTTATCGTCGTGGGCCGCGAATGGATCAATCAATCAACGGGGGAGCACCGGGTAATGAGCGGGGCGGGGAGGGGAGACGACGGCGCCCATTAGGGTCACGCTGGGACGCTGTTGCGAGCGGAGCGGAATGAGTGAATCATATAAGCTTACGAATAAACAAAGAATAAGGTACGAATAGTTATTCCGTGTTTTGTCTCTTTTACTCTAATTTGAAATGACATTTAGATGACAGGAACAAAACTCGGAATAACTATTCGGACCTTATTCTTTGTTTATTTGTAAGGGGCATAGGAAATTACGTAGACGTGTGTTAAACAGAAGCTTCATGACATTGTGTCTGTCTTGAAAATAATTTTCTGGTTGCTGGGCAATGAGCGGGCGGGCAGGAAGAAGATGGCGCCCATTAGGGTCACGCTGGAACGCTGTGGCGAGCGGAGCAGAATGAGTGAATTATAAGATTATACTTCGGAGAAATTACGTAGACATGTGTACACCAAAGAAAGAAAACAAAAGATAAACAGAAGCTGCGTGAGATCTGTGTCTTACATATTTTAAGAAGCTGCTGTTGCTGGGTTATGACTAGTTATGAGCGAGGGAATAAAATGGCGTCCATTAAGATCGCTTTGCTGACGCGATCGGAGCGGGAGCGGTATAAGTCGTAGTGCAGTTAAGTAGTCGTGTAAACTTAAGAAAACCAAAGATATGCAATAGATCAATCAATCACCGGGGAGGAGGAGGGGGGAGTGCTGGGTAATGAGCGGGCGGGGAGGGGAGACGATGGCGCCTACTAGGGTTACGCTGGTGACGCATGGATGAGTGGTTTAACAAGGTATGATGTGGTTTTTGTGTGGAATGGTGTGGTTTTTTGAATCTGATTTAAGTTGTTTATGCATTTTAAAGAAAACAGAATTTATATTAATAACTTGTTTAATTTAATTTATCTTGGGGATTATGTACAAACAAAAAAAAACATTAGACCCTTGTTGAAAGTCAAGTAGAAAATTTTAGGTAGGTGTAGTTGCATTTACTGTCAATTAATCAGTTAGCGTATGTTATATTTTTTTTTAAAACATACGACAGTCCCTACCTTCCATACAAGAAAACTCCGATATTAACAAGTGGCGATTTCCGGCGACTACTACGAAGGTACACAGCACAGCCGTTATTTATTTTTTAATAATTCCGCCTAGGTTACATAATATTTTGTGCCATCATTTTGATATGTCAAATGTCTTCTAATAAGTATTTACTGCATTCTCTTTAAGATTTGTAAAAAATATACGTCATTGTTTTCAGAATATAATGTCAAAACTGCTTATTACTAATATATGGTGAGATGTCAAATGTTTACACATCATATGTGACTACTGTAAGGTTCGTTCATTTTTTTTTTGTGATCAAGTGGTTTTATGCGACTACGCAACCTTTGTAACAAAGAATGTGATAATATAGATAAAAATATGATAAGTTTGAGAGCTAAAGGAATGGAACTTATAATGAGCTCGTACCATGATATGGTTTGGATTTTTTATTATTGATTGTCATGACTGTTTGTTAAAAAAAAGAGAAAACAATTATATATTCCTATAATTGAATAGTAAAAAAAACTCGCACGGTACTCTGAATCTGTTGCTTTTAGTCTTCTTTTTTTTTTCTTTGTTTCTATTTATACAGGTTAATAAAAGGAATTATTGCGTATATTAAAATTATAATTTCTTCGCAGACTCTTTCGCAGACAAACAAAACGCAATGATCAAGCATCAATCCCACACATTTTGCAGATGCGTCTTTGTTCATCTGAAACTTGTGAAAAGTACTAGGCAAGCATAAAGCCGTAGGAGTTACAAAACAAATTCATTCACTCATACTTTAATGCCCACTTATTCGTTATTGTTTTGTTTAATCACATTTCTATTTTTTTTTTTTTTTTTTCTTCGGTCGTAGACCGAAGTTATGGCTGTGACATTTCTATTTATTGTGACGTTGCGTCTTAAATAGTTTTAATGTCATTTTACCTTTTTAAATGTTTTTTTAACTAGGTAGGTTTTATGTTACTTTTAAATGTTACGAGAAAAAAAGTGATACTTACTTATAATGCGCGAAAATTTAATTCTATTTTTTGTGCTAAGTAGGATTAATGAATCTGGAATATTATCAGGACTAAATAGTCCTCCATTCAATAATTATTTAACAAAAAAATACTCGGTTAATAATTAATAAATGACACATTCTAATTTGTTGTGTCTGTTCTATACGCTGAGAATATTAATTAAAGCTATAATGCCAAATCAGAATAAGTCAGAATACATACATACATACATATAATCACGCCTCTTTCCCGTAGGGGTAGGCAGAGACCACTTCTTTCCATTTGCTACGATCCTTACATACTTGTTTCGCTTCGTCCACTTTCATTATTCCCTTCATACATGCTCTTCGGTTTAGGGTACTCTTGACCTGGCCTTTTTTCAAGACGTCTCTAATTTGATCTCGAAACGTCCGCCTAGGTCAAGTCAGAATAGGTCAATAGAATAAGTCAGAATATGTCAATATTGCATCTTTATAAGTTAAAGACATCGAGACATTTAAAGGGAGGTCCAGGTAATGAGTATCCTTAGCCGACGAATATGTATGAAGAAATTAATGAGAGTAGAAGAAGCGAAACAACTAGGTACTTGTTTCGCTTCTTCTACTCTCATTAATTTCTTCATACATATTCGTCGGGTAATGGCACCATTATTCGACCCCACCCATTTAAACCGACCAGGCGTTTGTGTGTGGTTGTAAATTACACTTTAAAAGTATCAAATTTTGGTACATCTATTACTTTTACAGGTGTTGTTTATAACACCCAGTAGGACTAAGTGGGTCCCACTATTCGACAGTATTCGACATATTCTTCATCGCAAAAACAATATTGGTCATTGTAAATTTACGGGAAGGAAGCAGATGGTCGGTATTTAATTGTTGCTAAAGACTAAGAACCAGTTGTTGGCCCCTAATTGAATAATTAAAGAAAACAAATGTCGATCACTAGGTCATGTCGAACACCGGTGCCACTCTGGTACCTTATGTAAATATCGTAGTAAATGGTAAATGGTAAGAAGTGATCACAGTCGAAGTCAAAGTCAAAAATTTTTATTCAAATAAACTTACGAAAAGTGCTTTTGAAACGTGTCCATAATTTTTTTACCTACTACCCATTCAGGATCTGTCTTTTAGATGTGGAGAAGATCTATAAATAACATAGGTACCTCTATCACATCTATGGGGGACAGGCGTGACCGTGATGATGGTTATGATGATGATTGGTCCGACCGATGTCGGTCATGGCGACCAATTGTACTAAAAAAATAGTATATATATATGTATGTGTTAGTAGCATTAGCCACTAATACATTATGTCTTAATGTATTAATAGTGTCTCTACTAATGCAGAGACACTATTGTAGACGTTTTAAAAGAGCAGAATCGAGGCAATTATGCTTATAAATATTTTTTCTCACAATATTGACACATTCTGATTTGTTATAGCACTGCCATGACTTACTCTCTGGAGACAAATAGCCCCGAAACGTGCCCCTAAGCGTCACGTCCCGGGGGATAGGGATGGCGAATGTGGGGGGCGTTAAGTGCATCTACGCCTGTGTAATATTATTTAAACAAAATTTTGTATAGTGACGTCTTACATATTTTGCATTAAATCACTGTAATACTGTAGTCACAAAACAACCGGCCAAGTGCGTGTCGGGTCACGCGCAGTGTAGGGTTCAGTAGCCCATCTCAATAATGCGGACGTTGAGAAGAGGGCTTTTATGAACATTTATTTAACGATGGCTCATATACTTAAATGTAGATACTACCGGTGTCACACACCTGACAACGTTATTTAAATAGGTCGACTGTTACTCGTAAACTTATAAAGCCTACTTAGCTGTGATAGTTTTCCTTTTAACTTCGTTTATATGTATCCAAAAACAACCATTTGGCTGGCAGGGGGGGGGGGTCACACTTGACTATAACAAAATTTTGCACTTTAAAGCTTAATAGTTCACAAACGGATTCCTCAATAAAAATACTGTTTTCACAAACCCGCTATATTTTTGAAATTGCTATCCAACGCCACCCCACACTTAGGGGTAAACAAGAAAAAAAATTACATTCCAACTTCACGTGTAGGGGAGTAAAACCTAAAAAAAAAATATTTTTCAAATTTTTACTTTACCACTTTGTCGGCACTTTGTGATTAATATGTATATCCATGCCAAATTACAGCTTTCTATTACTAAGAGTCTATGAGCTAGACTGGGGTCAACCAGACAGACAGACGGACATGGCGAAACTATAAGGGTTCCTTGTTGACTACGGAACCCTAAAAAGGACACCCAGAAGGTAAGCTTAACATACCGCGCTCGAGCAACGCACACATATACGTCACGACACGAATCTCGGAACGGATCACGTTAGGTACTACGTATTGTTGTTATGAACTTCTACGGCGACATATTTAGATACGATGGTGGTAGCCAGGAGGATTTAAGCCGATAGGATAACTACCGAATATCATGATAAACAATTACCCAACGCTGGGAATCGAACCTGAGGCCTCTGGGTGAGACCGGTGGACCAGAAGTCCAAAGAGGCGGTAAAATAGGTTTTTCTTTGAATTTAATTAAAGAATATTATAATTATTTTGCTACACAAGGAGCTTAAAAAAAGTTTAATTAAATCTTTGTAATGTTTTTGCGCTGTTCTTAATTAAAGTAATAATTTTCAAAATTGTATTATATTGTTGTAATTGTAAATAATTATTATTACCTTTTAAAGATTTTAAACCAGTGCAGGATGCACCTGTGCTTTTAGCGCTTTTTTTTTCCTTAAGTTGATGGCTTCGTGCGATTAGCACATTTAGCCAGTGTCAAAGTAATTTTTCTTACAAGTAATACATAAATACAATATTTCCTTCCAGTATGATGATGATGAATGATAATAGAAATGAGAAGTGAGTGAACCCTTTACTTGATATAGGCTTTACTAATTCCTCGGGCGGACTTCTTGAGGGAATTTGAAAAGTGAAGTTGCACTGTTTTGTTTCGCTTGCCAACACTCATACTGGACACTTAACGGTTAATAATCCACCATTATTTCACATTAATATTCGACATAACACTTCACTTTCCCGCCTAGAAGCTTCAATCTAATTAGTTTAGCAATCCGCCACTAGATGTCGCTACGTGGTTCGAAGTTCAAATAAAAATACGAAATGTTTATGATAATTAAAAAATTAAAAATAAGAAAACTACATTTTGTTTTATGAAAAACGAAAATTATTATTATTGATTAAAATCTATGATACTCGTACCTTTTGTGCAGAAACATTTTGTCAGTTCACGCTGTATGTAGGTTTTTACAATTGCGTAGTTGACAACAACAACAATTAATTCCGGAACAGTAAACGTATAAATGAAATCACGTAACAGTTCTTAATAACATTAACCAATTTTTTATTTGAACTAAGCATGAATTTCTGTAACCTAAAAAGTTATTAATAAACACTCAATTGACGGAAAAAATAGTGACGTCATAGTTTGCTAATCCCATACAATTTTCGTATATTTGATATCGTATCAAAGAATCGTTTTGACAGTTGTTAAAAAGTTTCTATATTGACTAACCAGTCAACTACCCAATTGATGAACATGAACATAAGCTTATCACATCAATAATTCATTCATGCATGATGCGTTACGATTTACGTACCTATATCACTTCTAAATTACCTACTACAGTAAGGACTGTGGTAAAGGCATACGTACACATCGCTAATGGCATAGTGGGTAAGCAGGCGTGTAGTCATTATATCTGAATTATGTAGGTGGCCGCGCCAATGCGACACGCCGACGAACGCCGCAACTACTCTTTTCGCTTATGCTCGCCTAGTAGTTCGTTGGAAAGGCAAATGGAGGTTACTTTGCCCACACGAGATTATTTTTTAGTTTGATGTCATTTTGCGGTGTGTTTAAAATTATATTCCCATGTCAATTCTTTTGTTTAAAATGAAGTAAAGGTTAATGACATTTGCACCGCATAACGCGCTCTGTAAGGTTTTAAAAAAATATTTCCTTTTCAGGCGGATATTTTATGTACTGGATCTGCATTTAACTTATTTATAATAAAAGTAAATTATGGAGATTTTATTGTTTTGTTTATAAGCAAAAGAGCTAAAATAAAATTTTGTTACCTACTACTCAATAAAACATCGTTAGTCTAAAAATTTGTTATCTAATTTATTTGTCGTGAAAACGTGATCGATCGTCACTAACAAAACGCATGCAGCAAGCATCCCAGTCCCAGCATCCCACATCTTGCAGATACGTCTTTTTACATCTCAAACTTGTGAAAAGTACCAGGCGAGCATCATTCATTAGGAGTTGCGAAACAAATTCAGAGATGTGAACGACTAAAACGCATCGTGATTCGAGTCTTTGTTCGTAAAATTCATTCCTAATTAAATTTGTGCTTTTAGGTCTAGAGTCTTTATTGCACATGTTTTATAAAGCGTATGATGTTATTCATTTCTATGTATTTGCAGTCCATTGCATGTTTCGAGCCGGCTATTTTAAAATGCACGGTTAGAAAAGTATGGTTGATCATGCAGTTTATGTTCAACATAGCATAGGTGCTTATTACGTTTTGACACGATTTAAATATTTAAAAAAAATAGTACCTATTTTTCTAAACATGCTTACTCGTTTCTTTGCATGAATACAGCGGTTGTTGAAAAGCATAGCCACACCAATTATACGAACCGCACTGGTGGTGGGTGATGTATAAGCGTTGGCTTATTTGAACAAACATTGGCACGGGGCCAGTTTAGCCAGGCTAGAAGGGGGAAGGGAGAACCCAACCTTTAAGTATCGGGAGCCCTCCGAGAATTGCTAACTTGAAAGTTGACGGCTGCGGCCTGCGAGATGCGACGATTGACGAGCAAACAAATAGTTTGGATAAATAAGGTCCAATTTCGCTAGTCATTTGAGGTTCAACTATAAAATTGGTACGACCTCATTTCAATAAACTATTATTTTCTTTATTACCGAATATAATCTTAACCTTGTTTCATTCATGTTTACCTTTTAACGAAGTTGGGTAACCGTTTCTTTTTTGTAATGGTGGCAAGTTTTACAAATGAAAATAAAGAGGTTAATGTTAACAAAGAGCATGGATTGGGACAACCTGTTTATTTTAAAGGTGCAGCGAAAAATTGCTGGCTGAATTGCATCTATGAAAAAAGGAAACATAAATGTGAATTCGAAATTCAAAATCAGTGGACAACCCTATCTGTGTTCGTGGCGGGCGGTGGCGGCGGCCGGCGGCGCGGCGTGTGACAAGGGATCGCGCGGCCCGTTTCGTCGCGTGCTTGCCTACCGTATAGAGCGACCGCTACCACTTGATACTCGTAATAAAATATATACAGATTTGCAATGATTTATTTGCGTGAAATGTAAAAGTAACAATAAATCTTGAATGGTCGACGCTTCAAGACTTTGCAAACATTTTCTATAATCGTGTTTTATACAGAACTTTATATGTCGGGTTTATAAGAAGTGGACATAAATTGCACTACTCACAAAAGCAACATTACTTTAAATCTATTAATCTTTGTGAAAGCTTTATTTGCATTGTATGTAAATGCCCTGAATCCGAGATTTGTAGACCGAAGAATGGGAGGAAACATTACAGGCAATGTTAAATATAACACAGAGTTTTTTGCATGTATTTTATAGGAACCTTATAGGTAAATTAAAATTTATATGAAATTTATAGGTAAATAATTAGATATTGTCATGTTATTTTATAAAGCTTTGTTTAAAATAGCCTCACGTAGCTAACTAAATACACAGGCACATAATCACATCGCATCGCCGTCAGCTAGTCTACCAAAACCAAAGGTTGTCATCAAAGCTGTGTTCGAAACGTTATGTTTACGTGAAACTTGTGGGTAATACTAACAGTGTGCTCGTTATACTTAGGTCAGTTGTACTAAATCCTAATTCGATTCACGGCGGCGCGGCGTCATACATAGCACCGGCGAAGCGCGGCAGGCAAGACGGCTCTCAGTCTCAGCTGCAGGGAGAATTATTTTGCCTCCACTAACAAGCAGGTGATTTTAGTGATTCCTTTGGGTATGATATTAAAGTATATTACTATAATGACTGTCGTTAATTGAAGTTTCTATAAATACCTAAATGTTTATCTACACTTATATGTTAAAGTTTAAATTTGAGGGTAGGCTTTTAAGCTGAAGAGCCAATTCTTAATCTTCTTCGCAAATAGAAAGCTCACTTAATATGAGTAATAAAGGCCATATTAAATGTTTGATAAGAAAAAAACAATTTGGTTTTTTTAGAATTCCAGGGTTAGCTTTCGGTTCTACAAAATTAACATCCTTTTTAATTGGGCCTTAATAAAGTCACATTTATTATAAGTTTATAACCTAGAGTAAAATTCTACTACGAGTATGATCTACCTCTAACGATTTCTACTATTTTACGAACGATACATGAACGACATATTTTTAGTACCAAAATACGACTCAAATGTTTAAGTGAGGCACGCGGTACTCCTTCGTCAAATTACAACGCATAGTGTAGGTATACGCATAAAATATCATCCACGAGCGCCGAGACTTTATAAAAATGCCGACGGGACGTGCCGAAGAATCGCAATTGCTTCATTTTTCTTTACCACAAGTTCATAAATGTGGATTACTATACATAAAAGCAGGAAGCATAATATACTAAAACCCAGAACAGTTACAATAGTACTAAGCAGTCAATCTAATAATAAAAACAATAAGGCTTTTAGCGACACTTCACGTAGCTATCCGTTGCTCTGCTGTGACCGTAAAGGAAAGGACAAAGATATAGGCATAACACTCTCGCATTATATTTTATTAAGATAATTACTTTCTTTCTGTATGCATTTTGTTTAAAAACTGAGGATGAACCAATCCATCATTTCAATGGCTTTACTGCTATAAAAGAGTAACAAAGAAAACTAATCACAAATACACAAATGTTGAAAAAAATTCCACGAGCAGGATTTGAACCTACACCCTTCTGACATACCGGGTCAGGTGCTCTCTCTGTATTTGTGATTTGTTTCGCAACAAAAATTTGCGTTAAAATTATATAAACAAAACAAAAACATTTTAATTAAAACTAAATCAGAGCTGAATAATAAGAGAATAGAGAGAGAGAGAATAATTCTTCATTCATTTATTAAAAGTAAATGCTACTAAGGAAGACGCGCGCGAACGTGTGCTGCTACATATCGTAACGTCAAACTCGAAATCTACGATGTAAAAAGGAGACAAAATCCGATGCAGTCTACGAAGCGTGTAGTAATCCGCCCGATGTACTAGGCATCCATAAAGTGTATAGAGCTCGAATATCGAGCGGGCGAGCATCACGACAGGATACGGGCCTCGCTATCGCCCCGCGGCGAGCGAGCGTCACCTTGTCACCGACCCGGCTTAATGGGCCGCCGACTGCCGTGTACGCCGCCCGCCGCGGCTTGATACTATGATTTATGAGTTTAGTTGCGAACTGTAAAAATAACAGCTGCGGTTTATGGTAGCCTAGTTATTTGGTTCGTCTGATAGTTTCTTCTTCGTTCGTATTTATACGAAATCTCGTTTTTTGTAATTTCAAGTTCTATCTTTGGTTTTTTTAAATAATTATACGTAATCGTTTTATAACGATAAAATATGGGTTTATAAGACAATTAAACCAAATTAAAATGTTGGCAGAGATTTATTATCATAGACTTACTTCTCCGACTTCATTGATGAAACATAATTTTTTAAAAAATTAATACTAAATAAAAACTAATAAAAACAAAGTTTTTTTCGAGGGTAGGAGGTAAAATCGTTAACACATACGTTTGTGCTGCTCTCGTAAATTTTTGTTAAATATATTTAAAATTAATTAACTGCATATGCTTTTTTACATTTTTAATATGTATTAGTGTACATAAATACCTGCAGATACTATTTCCTTCCACAACACAATTTGTAAAACTGCACTACTTGACAACACTGCTCAGTACAAGATTTTGAAATGGAGGATCTCAAGGGAACTTTGACATCACTAACACAGTCATTTTCAACACGGATGGCAGCCTTTGAAGATCAGCTAAAAAAGACGCACTCGCCCCAGCCGGCTTCCATTGTCTCACTCACTGCAGACTTCGAGAGCTTTCGCTGCTTTGTTCTTGCGACATTCAAAACCTTAGAGGGTCAGGTTGCTATGTTGGCGTCAGAGTGTGATAGCATTGAGATGCGGAGTCGACGTGGTATGCTGCTCCTTCATGGTGTTCCTGAACATAAGGATGAGGACCCTGTTGAAGTTTTCTTGGACAAGGCTGAGAAGCACCTAGGCATGAAGCAGCTAACAGTAGCAGATGTTGGCCGGGCTTTGAGACTGGGACGCACGAGACAAGACAAGCCGCGACCCTTATTGGTCAAATTTCAGTCAGAGTCGGTACGTGACAGTATTTGGTTTGCAAAGACTGGGTTTAAAGGGTCCGGCGTGACTGTCTCCGAGTTCTTAACGAGGGCCCGGCATGTTGTCTTCAAAGCTGCTCGTGAGAAACTTGGCGTGTCTAAGTGTTGGACGCGCGAAGGGCGTATTCTCGGTCTGGACGGTGAAGGGAAGCGGCTCATCATTTCATCCATGGCAGATGTCGAGAGGCTCAGTTCAACACCGGCTGTTTATTCCGGGAAGCCGACTGTTCCTCGCACTGCCAGTCCTGCTGAAACGCTATCAGTGTCTTCCGCCGTCACCAGGGTTAAACGGGCTGCTCCTGCAAAAAGAAAATAAGTAACTATGTACCCTTTTTTTGTCTATCCAAGATTGTGCTTTTCTTCTTAATGCTATGCTGAAAATTTATTTTTCACTTTAAAGTATATAGTAGTAGTAGTAGCACTTACTTTGAAGTATAGCAGCACTTATTTGTATTGCCCTTTCGGTTGCGCGTTGGATGTTGTGTTGTTTTTTTATTAAGCTTAGTAGTATGCATAATTAGCTCTAGTTTTTAAGTAACTAGTAGGTCAGAGTGTCGCCTTTTTCTTTTTTGTTTGCTTTCTTGCTCCTTCTATCTAATTTAATAATTTTAATACTTCTTTTAAGTAAAACTAGCAACCTAACAATGTTTAGTAATTTTCATTTGTCAGTGTTATGTCACCACTACTCACTACCTACTCTTGCTTGAATTAGGTTGTTTTGTATCATCTAATTGTAATGTGATATTTTTTTTTTTTGTTTTCTGTAACTGTTACGAATCACTTGATACGAAAGTATCGAGTGATATTCGCATGTTTATTATTTCTGCTGTTTCTGCTTTGCTTATTTTTTATTTTTTTTTTCTTTTTTACGTTATTTTTGTGTTATTTAGTTTTTGTGTATTATGAACGCTTTGTTTTCTCTTCGTCAACCTGTGGGTATTTATGTATTTATGTACTAATACTAATATTTTATAGTATATTTTATTGTAGTTTATTATGATTGTTTATGTAATACTGTAAACTGTTATAATGGATTTATCGTTTGGTAATAATGACCTTTTTCTATCTTGTTCTTCTTCCTCTTCTGATTCCAGCTTTTTAAGCATTGATCGACCTCTGAACGAACTTTTGGAAGATTGTTTCTCCGATTTGTCAAAAAACTTCAACGTGGTGCATATTAATGCGCAGAGCATTCCTGCCCACTACTCGGACATGCTTGTATCTTTTGATATTAAGAACATACACGCTATTCTTATTTCCGAAACTTTTCTTAATCCTCAACTGTCCTCTACTTCTTTCTCTATGCCTGGTTTTAATTTAGTTCGAAATGACCGTGTTAGTTCTTCTCATGGTGGGGTGGCCATATATCTTCGCTCACATATATCTTATACTATCCTTTCTCGATCCCCTCAGCCACCTCCCCTTAATTCTGCCGAGCATCTGTTTTTAGATATTTCCCTTGGTCACACCAAAGTTCTATTAGGTGTTTATTACAGTCCCTCCCTAAGAGTGGACTATTTCTCATCTTTAGAACAACTTCTTGAAAACTTCACTCCTGTTTATAAACATACCATTATTATGGGTGACTTCAATACTTGCCTGGTGAAAAATGATTCACGTTCCAATAACTTACTTTCTTTAATCAATTCCTGTAATTTACATATTCTACCCTTACGAGAAACCCACCATTTTCCAAATTGCTCCCCATCACTTTTAGATCTCATAATAGTATCCTCTCCGAATCTTGTTGTTAGGCATGGTCAGTTCTCTGCCGACGCCTTCTCTTACCATGACTTGATATATTTGTCATATCGGGTTCGTCCTCCGAAGGATAAGCCGCGAGTTTTGCTTCAGCGTAGCTTTGGTAGGATGGATCTTAAACAGCTACAGGAGGACGCTGCCAGCTTGGACTGGTCAGCTATTTACAATAGCGACTCTGTTGATGAGCAGATAGAAGTTTTTAATAAGCTCTTGATTGACCTGTACGATGTGCACGCTCCTGTCCGACCGGTTAAAATCAAACATTTACCTGCCCCATGGTTGACAGACGACATACGACAACTTATGGCTAAAAAGAATTCTGCGAAGACTAAGTACAAACTCGATCCATCGAAGCGGAATGAATCTAAATATAATCGCGCTAGAAATCGTTGCAACACAGTGATAAGGGACGCTCAAAGACGTCACATCTATAAATCTGTTCAAAATGAGGACCCTGCTAAAGTGTGGAAATTCCTCAAATCTCTCGGGGTTGGTAAATCTAAGAACGCTAACATCAATGACAATCTAGATATCAATCTTCTCAATTCTCATTTTACCTCTTCGTCACCTATTGACGTCCACTACAAGACTGCCACCTTGCAGCGTCTTTCTAATTTACCAGCACCTGTTTTATCTCCCTTTGTTTTAGATCAATTTACGGACAGTGATGTTAAGAGAGCTATACTCTCCATAAGCTCTAATGCTGTGGGTACTGATGCAATAAGTCGTAATATGATCCTTCCTATATTAGATATCCTTACTCCCATTGTAGTTTTCATCCTTAACACATCAGTTGCATCCCGAGTGTTTCCGTCTGCTTGGAAGGAGGCTTCTGTTATCCCTCTTCCCAAAAAATCAAATCCTACCTTGTATTCAGAGTACCGTCCCATTTCCATACTACCTTTCCTGTCTAAAGTCATTGAAAAGCTTATCCATCGTCAACTCACTTCTTTCCTGAGCAAAAATAGTCTCCTTAACCCATTTCAATCCGGATTCCGTATGGGTCATAGTACGACTTCAGCATTAGTTAAAATAACCGACGATATTCATCGTGGTATGGAGAAACGCCAGCTTACTATATTGACATTATTAGATTTTAGTAATGCCTTTAACTCAGTAGATTTTGATATTCTCCTCGGTGTTTTACGTTCTCTTGGCATATCTCCTGCCGTGGTTGATTGGTTTCAAAGTTACCTGCTAGGGCGCCGGCAGCGCATACGTATTGAGGAATCTTTCTCGTCGTGGTGCAATATTAATGCTGGTGTCCCTCAGGGTGGCGTATTATCTCCTCTTCTTTTTTCAATCTTTATAAACTCTATTACACAACAGCTTTCGTGTTCCTATCACTTGTATGCTGATGATCTCCAAATTTACACACAAGCACCGTTATTAGACCTTTCTCGTGCTGTTGAGGTTACTAACAGGGATCTCGAGGTTATCTTGGACTGGAGCAAATCGTTTGGTCTCGATGTCAATCCAAGTAAGACCCAGACAATCATCATCGGTAGCTCCTATTTTGTTTCGAGGATCGATTTTGGACTTCTTCCTTCTGTTAACTTCGCCGGCACTAATATACCATACTCAAAGACAGTGAGAAACTTGGGTGTTGTTTTTGACCAGTGTCTCACTTGGCATTCGCAAGTTGATGCTGTTCGGAGAAGAGTCTTTGCTGCGTACAGTTCAATCAATCGTCTTCGTAACTTCTTACCGATTGGCACAAAGATCACTCTGGCGCAGACTCTTCTGCTGTCCATCATTGACTATGCTGATGTTTGCTACGCTGATCTTTCGGAGGAACTTCTTAATAAACTGGAGCGTTTGCAGAATCTCTGTATTCGGTTTATTTATAACTTGAGGAAGTATGACCATGTCTCGATTTTTCGAGCTCGGCTTAAATGGCTGCCAATTCGCCGGCGTAGAGACTTACACATCCTTTCCTTTCTGTATACTGTCCTCTTTCTACCCACTTCACCTTCATATCTTCAAAATTGCTTCACCTTCCGTTCGACTTCCTCAAGCCATACCTTGCGGTCTGCGTTTAATCTAGCTCTTGTGACTCCCCTTCATTCCACTAATTTCGTTTCCTACTCGTTTTCTGTGCATGCTGTCCGGTTATGGAATGCTTTGCCTGAGCGCATCAGAAGTGCTCGCACGTTGGAGTCGTTTAAGGGTCAGGTTCGGAGTCATTTTTTAAATTTACCTTAGCTATGTTTATTTATTTATTTATTATTATTATTATTATTATTATTTTTTTTAAATTTATATTGCATAAACTCTGTTTTATATATTTATTTCCTTTTTATCTGTAATTACTTTATTTGATATTATTATTATTATTATTTAGTTTATTTTTACTTGCACCCATTTTTATTTTGTTTATTTTATTATTTTTCGCCCAAGGTTGCCTGGAAGAGATTGCTTGTTAGCAATAAGGCCGCCTATTTTGTACTCTTTATTTATTTTTATTTTTTAAATTGACTGTATTGTTTTTCTTTTGTGTGCAATAAAGTTTATTATTATTAATAATGCCCAGACCCAGATCTTCTTTAAACCTTTAAATTGTATTCTTCGGTTTCTTATTTTGATGCTACATTATATACCACCACCTTTATTTTACGTCTACACAGAACACCGCTGGAAATTTATTCCATTATTTTCCTCTTCCAAAAGTACTCTGTCAAAATAGTGGATGCAATTGATCACATATCAACTCGGCACAGCTGGCACGCTCCGAGCTCGCTATAACTCTAGGCCGTATATCTGTAATGTATAGATAGATATACATTCCGGCTGGAAGCCGCGCCCACAACGCGACGAACGTAAATCACGGTGAGTGTGGGATATAATTTGTGCTTTCCATGGGACCGCACAATTAGTGCAGGACACGCGAGGAAGGTCGACGATTTCATTATAATTATTATTTACCTTTAAGATTTACTAATATAGATATATACTAATGATGTTATCCGTATTAATATACATAAGAAAACAAGGTGACATTCTTTGAAACATAATGTTTCCATATATTAAGATGATGAAAAAGTAACAATGATTTTAATAATTGAAAGCTGTATACGATAATTATAATTAATTATGCATTACTATGCTACGCAACCTCATACTTTATATATAATTTATTATGAATATAAATTATTATACTAAACGAGCAAGAAGTACTTGCGTAATGTATAAGCTCACTTTAATCTATTCGCTTCTCGCTATTCCTTTTTATTTAGTCTTTAGTCATCTTACAATACTACATTTACTGGCTGAAATTGTTTGTTTAAATGACCATTGCATTACTATGAACATTCTTCGTTTTGCCAATGTTAATTACTTGTTCATTTTAAAAAAGTACCTTTGATATCAAAAATCTTCTCAAATATTTTTGTTAAAAAAGTTAACAGCAAACATTAAAAGGCAGCGGAAATTTTATTATTAATTATTTACTCATAATGTGACTCACAATTTATTTTGATTTAACGGACGTTGTTTTGATTGTGATGGCACCAGCTAAAGTGCTTTACCAAATGCCTAGAACTCATAACCTTTGTGCAATAGCTAATCTATGTAAATGTTATTCTACTTTTCCATCCTCCTTTGCTCCCATTTACGTGAGATTGCCTCACATCACATGTTGCACTAGGATATTCTACATAATATTATACCTACAGGCTAAACTGAGGCCCTAGTGTGAGTTTTACTATCCGTATTCATTCGTTCACGTTAACAAAAACGAAAATAAGTGTATGGCAAAATTTTAACTCTACTCGTATGTCGCCATGATGCGCTGCTTCAATGCCATACTAATTTTAGTTTTCGTAAACGTAATCGAATGAATACGGATAGTAAACAAAACTCACACTAGGCACCCTGGTTTCTCTTTAAATTGCCTTACATATGTACTAAAAGTGTAAATTAGTAAATTCATATATTGTTTTCAAAAATTTACACGACCGCTACTATTGAAAAGAAACACTAGGATAAAATCAAAGTAAAAATTAAACGACATTAAAAGGTTAAATACAATAGTAAATTCGTCGTACCCAACTATATGAAAATACAAAAACACTCTTCAAAATCTAACACGATCTATAACTGGTTTGAGCTGCATCAGGTTCAAAATATTATTAACTAGACCAGATTGCACAAAAGAGTTTTACTTTTACTACAGAAATTGTTACTGCGAGAGGGAAACCTCATTAGGCCCCACTAAGATTTGATAAGAACTAGACTAGAATTAATATCCTCTAGTCTATGATTATTTCACTTTCGTATGAAACGTGCCGATATTATAGACTAGACTACAATTCATATAGCTATAGTATAGTATCTATATCCGCTCAACATGGCACCGGTCCGCGTTGAAAAAAGCGCCGGCTTGTGGGCTGTATAAAAAATGTCTGCCCCGACGAACGGCGGCGAACGCAAACGCCCGCTGGATGACGGCCGGCACTCAGAGCGGGCGCGCCGCTGTTAGGGCTGAGCAATGCGAATTTTAATATATTTTTCTTAATTTTATTAATGTTTTAATTAAAACTAATGTGTAAAATAAACGCGAGTAGATCCGTAAAAGTTGTTTCATTTTAATGTTTAGAATTCGAGTAAACTTTAGAAAACAAAAATTTAATTATGTTATTTTTCACGATTATATTCAATATTTGAACGGCTGGCATGAGGTGGCTCGGGAAGGAGACAAGTGGAAAGACGGAGAAGTTGAGGAAGGCCTTTGTCCAACAAACAGCATAGGCTATGGTCAAAAAATGCGATATATGATTTAAAACAGTGCTCGACGCTCAGAGCTTGCCGCGCTGCTGTAAGGGCTGAGCATTATGAATTTTAATATTTTTTATTATAATAGTATGCCAAAGTATATAGTGAGTATTTTATTGGTACGATGTCGGAGTGGGCGGAGGTGTAAGTGTATTATCGTTCAAAAAATAACATTACATGACGTTTAAAAAAGCGAAATTTCCAAAAGAGCAATATTAGTAACAGCTTTGTAAATATTACAAATTAATGAGAACGATATCATATTAGATTTGGTTCATTCATCTTATAAGTGGCATTGTATTAATAAGTAACTAAATAATATATTTAATAGTAACGCGTTGCCTTCTATTAAGCCCATATAAGTCACGACTGCTATTTCCCTACCATCAAACTCACATAAGCTATCACAAATTTTTGGGAAATATATATATCATGCGGGATTCGAGGCTGACGTCAAAAAAACAACGGCTCGGGGCCCGGGGATTGTTGGAAATGTCTGCCCGAGCGGCGCGCGGCGCGGTCGCTAACACTCGCTCTAATGACGCCGCTCACTGCTCGCCCGCCGCTCACATTAGCGATAGGGCTGGCAAGTATTTATTTGAAATATATATTTTTATTATTATACATATAAACATATACATTTACATTCACATATTATTCATGTAATATGTGAATGAAAGGAGTAACACATGTGCTTTAAGTAAAAATTTTCGCTTTGTTTTTCTGACAAAATAACTAATAAAGCTATCTTATATCGAATTTGATGAAAACAAACATTGTACCTTACTTATAAAACTGCATACGTAGGCAAAGTTACGAAATACTGAAATAAGGATTGATAAAATATATTATTTTCTTCATAATGCGATTGCATTAAGTGCGCATTAAATACAAAACTTAATGGCAAACCACTTAGGTATTTAGAATTACTTAAAATATACAAACACAATATCAAAATATGTTGTTATTTAAAACGTAATTAATTGAGATTTTACTATGTATTAAGAGACAACAAAAGTTATAACTTAACTATAATTAAATATATATTGCGCCAGCCCTGACGTTGCGGGTGTGAGACGTCTCCGGCATATTTAATTTGCCTGGACTGGTTTCAGTGTGGGCGCTAGCGTCATTACGTTTCGTTATGGCTCTGCAAGCCTGTTTCGAAGCCTTCGGTCCCTACAAAACTGTATATATACCAACAGCAAATTTGTGGTGTTATAAAACTTTTTGGGGTCATGTTCTTAATGTTGCAACACAAAGATGCTGGCTAGCTCGTATCTCTTAGTCGCGGTTTTACTAAATGTCGTGAAAAGAATACTGTCGTTACATTCAATTACTAGAGCATTGTACAAGCTATTATTAATGAGACAAAGAAAATTGTCTTCAAAATGTAGCAACGATGGTTTGATTCCAAAAAACAAATACGAATCTGTAATTAATAGATAAACACTTTTTGTTTAAACACAAAAAGAAAAATAGTTAAAATTACCTTTCAAAACTTAACAGAGAGTAAGTCTCTCACCAGTCGTACTGCCAAATGGATGTCCTGTGAACACATTATATTACGTAAGCGCTATAAGTTAACATCAGACGATACAAAGGCTACATGCGAGCTTAGAATAAATAATAAAAATGGCGGTGACAGCCCTGCCACAGCGGGAGCGAGCCGCTTCCTACATATTTAATTTGCCCGGACTGGTTTCTATCCAGGCGGGAGCTACTTTTATATTTACGGCTGTACAGCCTATACCAATGTTACTAGACCTCAGGCTTTGCGACGCTTACAGTTATCCACACCCGTTGAATGGCAAAGAAGGTTTAAACATTAATAAATAAGTAATAAGTTTGCTATAACCAATTTATTCCACCCTCAGGAAGTGATATGACTTATGAGTATCTTCTATATTTTTGGCTGACGATAGTTTAAATTTTACGTATTCTTTGTTTATTTCACAATCGTCACTTTGACGCTGGTTGACCTAACTACTATGAATTATGATGGTGATAAGCTATATAAAAGACAAGCCAAAACATGGGACATTTATTATTGACTAGTTGACCGGCGGACCTCGCTTGGACAGTTTCCATGACAACAAAACAAACAAATCATTCGTCCGCTTAAGAACACCCGTATCCCATGATGAACCCCTATAGCAGCGCCACCTACCGGGTCCAATTGTAAATCTAAACCATTCTCGAATCTACTTGAACACACACAGAAAATTTCATCCAAATCGGTTCAGCCGTTTAAAAGGAGTTCAGTGACATACACACGCACAGAATATTTATATATTTAAAGATGTAACCTGATTAGCAGAATTACTTGTACTTTTTACTTAAGCTTAAGGTATTTAAGGCGGCGGCGCCGGCGGCGGCGCGTTGATCTGCATTATCAAACAACGTTGGTAACAACCCTGTCACTGTGAATGCTTGCCACCTTCTGCATATTGCATTGCATTGCATTGGCCAGCCACCATTGCTTTCGTATTTTATTACATCTTAAAGCACTATGCTTTTAAAATCATCTGAATAACACGTTATTGGATATTATAAACAATATTATTTTTATTATTTAATTATTAAGCTTTACTTCGTACATAAAGTACATGTGCAAGAAGAGAGCTCTTAAATCTCCGTTTTGCAAGTAAAAGCTTTTTACAAAAACACAAATGTTGAATGTTTTAAAAATATTATGATCGGGTGTTAATGACAGTAGTTGTTGACATTGAATGGGTGCCTTTGGCTTTCAAAGTAAAAAGTAAATAGTGTTGAGTAATTTCGGCGGGCTGGTTAGAACCACGATAGCTCAATTGGAAGAGCACCTGACCCGGTATGTCAGAAGGGTGCAGGTTCAAATCTTGTTCGTGGATTTTTTTTCAACATTTGTGTTTTGTAATTTGTTTCGCAACAAAATTTGCGTTAAAATTATATAAACAAAACAAAAACATTTTATAAAAGCTTTTTTTTAATGAATACCACGTCATTTTGAATTGTTAGACCGGATATCAATGACTTATTTAACACAATGTTATAATATGAATAAGGATAATATGTTAAGCACGTCAATTAATAGCCGTCTTTAAATCTGACCTATTCATAATGTCATAGTGTGTCGATTTCAATAGTAATAAATAATTCTTAAAATGTTTACTACTTTTGGTATCGTGTCAAGTAAGTGTGCGGAGCTGTAAAAAATAAAATGTGCGTTTAAAACATGGCCGCATTAATAAATAATGACGTCGGTGACAACCCTGCTGTGGGCGCGAGCCGCCTCCTACATATTTAATTTGCCCGGACTGGTTTCTGTCCGGAGGCCGGGCGCCTCGCCGAACGCCGCCAGCAGCGCCACGCTTTGTTTCGTTATGGCTTTATCAGCCTGTGAGGAACTACGACGCTCGGTATTTTCGATATTGTGTATACCCACGTTGGACTGGTATTTTCTTTGCGGCTTTTGTTTTATTCATCGGTAACGAAGACATAATTCCATCTAATGTTATAATTTGTAATTAAACGTTGAAAAGACTCAAGATAATAATAGCGCAGTATGTTTTTTTCTTTAATAATTAGTTCGAAAAATGACATGGTGGACGGGCCGTAATGTAATTAATTAATTATAATTTCAAAAATACAAAGTACTCCATCGAGTTGATAAAACACGCTTAGATTTATACATTGTCTGGATGAAAAAGTTGTCTGTAATGTCAAAACAGGGAAAAATCTGCGTTTAATCTCAGGAAGATACGGAGGGCGTCAAGTGTATAAGCCGAAGAATGTAATCTTTGGCACGGACTCAGCGGAACTTGGCTGAAGGAATCTGGCGAGAACAAAGGAACTTTTGCGGTCATGCCTGAATATTTAAAACAATCCAAAGACCTAAAGTGACGGTCTGCCATTGAAGGGCTTTCGTAGTACATTTTTGATGCTAGACCTACGGTATTCTGACCTATAAAAGTAGCGTAAGCTGGTGATTTATTGAACTTGTTTTCAGTACAGCTTTGACAAAATTGTTTCCACATTATCAACTGCACTAGATATTACGCCACCTTAAGCCATCTGATCTTCTCCATTTAATAGGTATAACTGATTTACTATTTTTTCAAATATTTTTATTTCTTAGAAAGTGTAATAAGACAATGTTCTGATTTATATAAGTTGAAAAATTACATTTGAAATATTCATTTATAGCTTTAACAACAATTTTAAGATGACGTAAGATGATTTCCTAAAGAAAATGGTATTAATAAATATTTAAGATGAGCTTGCCAAGTATCACGTAGATCCGGTTACAACTCATATCTCAATTCATAATTCAATATTCACTTCGCTCTACTTTTCGCGGCGAAGTGCAAGCGCGCGAAAAAAGCCAGCAGGGCAAGCGAGGAGGGTGAGGCGGGGTGTGGAGAGGTGAGGGTGTCACCCCTCGTATATTGGAGGGAGGCGTAATCCCTTATCGTTGCCGCCGACCGCGCTTCGGCAATTATTATAAAGAGGCGACGATGTAAACTTGTGTAAGTAGTGGCTGCCATAAAGAAAATGATTTATAGGCTGTTAAACGGCTGATGCCAGATGTGCTAATTTGCTTAACGATTCGAATTAATAGATACGTTTCAACTATCCAATGTAAAAAAATAAAAAGTTCACATGTCGCTGATGTAATTGTACTTGATAACAAAAATACAGATTCTTAGAAAGAATTACCGGTCTTAATTATGTGTTTCACCATCATACAAATGTGTCTGTTATTTAAAAAGTTTTACGTTATTGAACTGTTGAACCTATAGTCTGCTATAGTCTACTGTGAAAAACGCAACATAGGAAAAGGTTCATAAACCGGGTCTAATTGTGTAAATGAAAAATACATTTTAATCTTTTTTATTCTCAACCCTTAGCTGACTTCAATTAATGCTGAAACAGAGGCGTGTTTGACCCCGCCCTACATATTTCTCTATCGCCTTCTTAAATAATATTTTTATTTTGACTTTTTTACTTCTTTGTTCTTTTTGTTTCTAGGTCATTCTCAATTCTGGTATGGTGAGCAAATTAATAGTTTCATTTATTCTCAGTATTATAATTAACTTAATTAATGATTAGGTAAGTACATGATTACAATAAAATGTTTTATTTAATTATTATAAACTTACGAATACATGCAGGTTATTTGCTATCATAGTATCTCCCATAGATACTACTGAGCCTTATTAATATACAATTTACAGCTCTAATCATCTCATCACAAGGTCATTTTATGTCCCCACTGCTGGGGCACGGCACGAGCCTTCCTTATGTATGGAGACTCTGCAAGGAAGAATTTACAGCTAAAGTAACACAAACTTTTTAATACAACAATAAACAAATACTAAAAAAGAGTACAAGGTGGAAGGCATAGACGGAGATGAGTTGGACTTCCACTTAGAGATAAGTGGAAGGAGGGAGAGGAGGCCTTTGCCCTGCAGTGGGAAACGAATAGCTGATAATAATAATAATTGTACGTATTGTCAGGAGGTTCCTCACTCTGCAGCCCTGACCACCGATAGCTGGGGCCCTGCCCCGCTGCTGGTGGTACTCTAGAATTAGGTTTTTATAATGTTTTATTGTTTTTATATTAGACAATAAATAAAGAGTATAATAACAAAAAAATATGCCTCAATATATGCAAGTATCAAAACCAGCTGATCCTTGTACAGGACGCCGCCGCCGCGCCGCGGTCGCCGCTACCGGCCACCGCCCGCCGCGCCCGCCGGGTGTCCCGCTAGCCGCGGGCCGCATAGCACACTATCCCTGTCTCTCTCCCACCGAGTGTTACGCTCTCGCGCGTTGGCGTTCACACGTCCGCTCCGTCGGCGTACGGCCCGTCTACGCCCGGGACTTGTGGGCACAGTGCAACAACGCCGAAACTTCTTTGTCGACAGGTAGGGATACTTTATACATCTATACTATTAATAAAGCTGAAGAGTTTGTTTTTTTTGTTAGAACTCGCAATTTTATTTTTTTATTGAGTTTTCTGATTGCCTCAGAGTCAGACGGCATTTTCACCGGGCTTTTTTTAGGGGCGACGAGAAACTTAAAGGGTTCCTCAAGCCGTGTGAAACGAATCACCTTCGGAGATTTTCTAGAGGGAGCGGCATCACGCACTAGTGCGTGTCCCCGTGCCTTACGATTCTCCGAGGGGTTGGGATCGGATCGGAAAACGATTTTATCTCTAGAACTACCAGTCGGATTTGAAATATTAATTTTGCATTTTAGTGGAAGGCTATAAGTTATTTAATATCACGCTATGACCCTTAAGAGCCGAGCAAAAAAACAAAGTGAGAAAAAACACTAAGCTAATTAATACGAAGTAACTATTCGGGCGACGACGCGCGACGCGACGCGATGCGACGCGGCGGTGGGTCAAAGAACTGCAAGTTTTATGTAAAACCAAGCAAATATTACTGAAGTATGTAAAGATAGGAGCTCGATAACTAACTTTTGCATACACCGATCATCGGATGGGTGACCAAATATCTACTATCTTAAGCTATTGATCGATAGGGATATCGGTCTTAAATTTGATAATTTTAACAGCCTCTGTGGTCTAGTGGTTGAAACCACCGGTTTAGACCCAGAGGCCCTGGGTTCGATACCCAGCGGGGTTACATGTTTGTGTACTCGGTTTGGTTGGTGGACTTCTTTGCCTGCCTGGCTAGCTACCACCATCTTATCTAAATATGTCGCCATAACATCAATGTTTGTAGCATTGTTGTTGTGTTCCGGTAGCTAGATATAAGGTGGCCAGTGCCTCAGTAGTTGAGGATCCCGGGTGGAGCGCGCTTCCATCATTGGTCTTTATCACCACTTAACATCAGGTGAGATGAAAGCACGATTTATTATTGGTTCGTCCCGAAGTTTCGTCCCACATTCCAAAAGATTCTTGGTTTGTCCCATATCACTATTGAAGTGGTGTTTCGTCCCAAATTACAAGTAGATAGTTAAAAGTAAAGTCAACAAAAAAAGTTTTAAAACAATATTTCAATAATAAAACAACTCTAAGCATGTTTGGTATGAATCATCTTTATTATCCAGTATCACAATCAAAAATCACAGAAATTGTATAGTATCATCTTATTATAAATACAGTTTAAATACCTAAGCTACGTACGTGTACAGAACAGTCAATATGCAAGACACTAGGTGATAATTTTAATTACTGAATTTACCGAACAATTAAATGAGAGTATTAAAACAAAGCTTCATCCCAAATTACTAGTACATAGTTAAAAGGAAAGTCATAAAGTAGTGTAAGTACTTAAATAAGTTTTTTTTAAACAAATATTCTTTTATAAAACAACAACAGTTTGATAAATTCTACTATTCCTTATTGTTTCAGTGTGATAGTATCTTTAACAATTTATCATGCTACTAAGTTTTCTTATGTACTGCGGGAAATATTGGAGAAAAACTATCAGTACACCAAACCACGCCAAAAAGTATGTAACACGTAAATACTGAAATAATTTAAACAAATTAAATTCCTAATTATATATATTGATTATATTAATTATATATACATATTATAAATGTTGAAAAATTAAATATTTCGTAACGTAAACAGCAATTACTAAATCAGAATTATTAAATAATTAATATAAGATAATCAATAAACTTAAAAGATATTTTGTCAGATGAAACAATAATATAAAACGGCAGTCACATTTTTTCCCTTACTTAAAAATAATATTAAACTATATAAAAATATTAACTTACCTATGACAGACTTGATCAACACACTCAGTATACACACTTTTAAGGGATTCTGACTGAATGTCGAATGACTTGAATGCACTTTGCAAGTGCACATCACGGAAGCTCGTTTTGCTGATATCGCAAAGTAATGCTATTGGTCAAATGAGTCAACAATAGCAAACAAACAATGGACGCAACATAAAAAGGGGTGGTTTTTTACCTGGTCTTCAAAACCAGATTCAAGTGACCGAGACACGACAGGAAGTGTATGCGTATTAATTGCTTAATAAGAGCGGCAAAATAGTAATATTAATATGGTAGATATTCCTATAAAATAGTACGAGTAATTTTTTTCTCGCGGAGAAGACAGACAAGAGTAGCAATTTTAAATGGTTGATTGATGTTAAATATTAAGCAATACTAAACCCTTTATTGCTGATTGTACATACAATACGTTAAAGTAAGTTTGGCATGTAAAAAAAATATGGGCCGTAAAAGGAATATAAAATGGGACGAACCGAGAATAAAATAATTTAAATTATATTTTGGGACGAAAGAATCATATTGATTGGGACGAACCAGGATTTTTTTATGTGGGACGAATCTCAGTGGGACGAACGAAGCATAAATCGAAAGCACTGTGCTTATACCCGTAATATATAAAAAAAAAACAACATAAAATTTTTTTAAATGTATCAAATTAGATAATCCAACATGTTTACTGCCACTAGCGGCGAGCTTAACTCAATTCCTCACCACTTTCATTACAACACACTTTGAAAGCTTGATCTTGTCCACCACACCTCAAAATGACCTTTATCACAACGGAACACGGTTGTCGCCAAGTGTGAAGTGCTGCTTCACACGTGTTGTCGTCTGTACTGGAATTTAATAAAGACTACAGGGTGGACCTAGCATCCAGCGGGTTATTCCTCAGAATAACGCGCTATCTAATACGTCAGTATTAGACGTATTTCGTCCTGTACCTTATATTGTGAAAACCTGTAATACCATGTTCGCAATCTCACGCCAACTACTTTTAACCCTATACGTGGCAGAGTTTTCTTTTTTGGGGAATTATATTTTTTTGTATAAAAATGTGGTTTTTTTTTTCACTACTCGAAAATTTTTCCATACAGTGACAGTTCTAAGATAATCTGTGGTGAGTGAGAGTGACAATTATACACTGTGATTTTAAGGTCGTTGTTTTGCCTTTTTGTATAAGAACAACACTGAAATCTTAAATAAAAGACACACCCAAAATGTACGACTTACAAATAATCACAGTTAATCACACAAGTAGGTGATTAGGATTAAGTATAAAGTGTTTCATTTCAATATGTAGTTGTAGGTAGAGAATGTTAAATGAATCACTATTTACGAATTTACTGGCGTTTAATATTCTTAGAAAAATATTTTTATACCGAAGAGCATGTATGAAGGGAATAATGAAAGTGGACGAAGCGAAACAAGTATGTAAGGATCGAAGCAAGTGGAAAGAAGTGGTCTCTGCCTACCCCTACGGGAAAGAGGCGTGATTATAATGTATGTATGTATAATATTTTTATTTACACAACAATTCACTACAAAAATTGGCAAAACAAATTCTACCTTCACCGATCTATGGCAACTTGCAACTTTACTTAAAACATTAAAACAAGCAGACAAAACTATTATATCATCCACACCTCTAACAAAACATGTCGGAAATACATTCATACAGCACTCGTCTCCTAGACGTATTATCATAATAATATGAGCAGCTCATGCGCCGATCGCGATAATAATAAATGCAAATGAGACGCGAAGCGGCGACGAGTTCTATTCCTGTGCAGGGTTGGTACATTTATAACGGGCCTTTGTTTATATATATAGCCTATATCCTCATCATCATCAACCTTTATTAGTCCACTGCTTGACAAAGGCCTCTTCAAGTGCACGCCCGAGTGCACTCAATCACACACGAGTCATAGACTCGTGTGTGATTGAGCACGATCCGCGGCTACTCTCATCCAGCTTTTGCCAGCCACTTTACCAAGATTGTTGCTCCACGTAGTCTATCCTGTACAAAGTATATAAATAGCCTACAAACTGTCCGTTTATATTCGGTTTGCGGATAATGAGCTCGATGGCGCAGTGGTAAACGCGCTAAGGTTAAGCCACTGCAAAGGCCGGTCATCGGATAGTGACAAAAAGTGTATCATTTCGAGCTCCTCCACTGCTTCGGAAGGCACGTGAAGCCGTTGATCCCGTCTGCATTAGCAGTCGTTAACAACCACCAATCCTGCGTGGAGCGTGGTGGTTTATGACCCGTTCTCCCATCTATCTTTAGGGAAGTGCCCCAGCAGTGAGGACAAAAAAATGGTCGTTTTGGCCGTATTTGATAATTTTGACACTGATCTTCGATTGTAACACCTTTTTTATTCATACTTTTTAAGCCGTGACACTGGGTTGTTTTCACAAAAATTTGACAGCCCTATTCATACGCCATTTTATAATATTTTGAGCGACGAAATGGCTGCAGGCGCTCCCGGAATGGCGCGAAATGCGAAAGCTTAATTCTATGCATAATGGGACATGGGAGTGCACGTGATAATTGTACGCTCTTATAGATTCTGTACAACTTACATACCTAATACATACAATTCGCACTTGTTCATAAACTTTAACCCTAAATAAAACATATTTTAGCTGTCTGTAGATAAATACATATATCTACTAGGTACCTAACTAGAAGTTTTTAAGGTTTTGGGTTTCATTATATATTTTTTTAACAGTGCTTGGCAATCTTGGAGTTCTATTCTTCATAATACTATATTTAGATACTACAGTGGCCTGCTTGCGACTTTGTCCGCTTCAGAGGACACCCGTATTCCGCCAAAAACTATTTTTTATACAAGCCCTGATTAACGAACACAAAAAAAAGAAATCAGCCAAATTGGTCGAGCCGTTCTCAAAAGTGATGCTATGACAATGACATACATGTAACAATTGATTTATATTAATACTTCATAAAACATACCTACCTAAAGTTTTCTTTAAGTAATCGCTTTAAAGCGATAAGACCGCTAAATTGTAACAGTTTCAATTAAATTGCAATAAAAGTATTATCTATCTAAGATACAAATACTACTTACAGTAATACTAAGCGTTTTATTAAAATATGACAGAAACTTGATCTAACATAATAATGCGTTTGTCGTATTTGATATTTTAGCAGTTTCCTCGGCTTTATTATGCTTAGCTCTCATAATTATGTTATGTAGGAAAATTACAAATGATGTTAATGGTTCAACAACATAGTGACCAGTAACCTTATAGGAGCTTACTGATAAAAATGTTTATTATGCATCAATTGTTGCCGTAATCTATATTACATTAAAAACATTATCTCTAACATAACTTTAACTTATTTCTTACTAGTTGTTGCCCGCGTTTTCGTTCGCGAAAACTACAGTAAAATAAAAAAACGTATTCTATATGCTGGTCTGGGTCATTGTCTGTATATGAGGAAACTTACATTAAGTCTTTAATCGCCGTGGTGGTCAGCGGTGACCGACAAACAATAAATTTTCTATTGTGGCTGGTTTTGCGGCAGTCAACGTGTTAAAATCCATTCAGTAGTCGTGTTCCCCTGGGGGCATGAGCAATTCTACTAACCAGCCCCCCGACCGCCTAACTCTATCGCCATCGCTCTCGCTATCGCGCTCTATAGTTTATGGCGTCATCTTGTCATTCCAAAAGCGATATGAAAGCAATATGAAAGCAATATGAAAGCAGTATCGAAAGCTATAGCTTATCGAAAGCTATCGCTTTCGAAATGACAAGATGATGCCATAAATTATAGAGCGCGATAGCGAGAGCGATAGCGAGAGCGATAGCGCTAGAGTTAGGCGGTAGGCCCCCAGCAGGTGTGGTCGTCCAGTGTGACTGTAATTCTCAAAATATACAATGTAATGCAACATATATTTTATGATACATAAATGTTATTATTATTATTTTGAATTTTACGTTTACAATTCGCGTAAATCACAAACTACTAGAAAAATTCAACGAGTCTTCTGGGGCCTCGGTTCTTCGGAGCTCAGCGGTCAGAGCATTGACCCGGTTATCCAAAGGTCGTGGGTTCGATTCCCACTCGAGATTCCTAAGGCTGGTTGATTATTTCTAGTGAAATATTATCTTGTAACATACTTAAATGTTATTTTTGTGCACTCTTTTTCATTATGAACTTTAGCTATGCCAAATCTCATACTCCTCAGTGCGTGCAATGTGCTTAAAAAGGGTTACCTACACTTATTTTTTCACGTATTAGCAATATACATATAGATAAACATTTATTTACATACATGCATTTGGCCATAGTGTAAGGTATAGGGCTGTGGTATAAGGTAAGGCCGATCTCGCCATCTGCTTTTATTATACTTATATCAATTGTTTTGGTAAATTACCTTTTTGTTGGTACTTCTGTTGCTTTAGATTTCCGTAATTCGCATCGAATAGCTGCTATATTAAAATTTCTATTATCACAATATTTAATGACACGTTACGTGCAGAAGGCGAAGCTACCTACCATGCCTTAATTAATCTCGGCAAATATCTATTAAAAACTTAATCACAGCGCCCTAATTCTGCGGTAATGAGCCTACCTATACCTATCCATTATAAGTTATAGGGAGAAGCAAAAAAAAATGAACGCGCGCTAAGACTGATCCGTAATCAATAGCGGGAGCGAACGGTCCGGCACCCGTAAATTACCGAAACCGGACCGGACAGAAGTAGCCGGGCGGCAGGCAGCGCGCCGTGCCGGATCGCGTCTCGTTATTTATGTTAAATATTCCGGTGGGGCTTATCGCGTATTGTAGCTGAATAGCGCGATGTTGATACTTGGTTCTCGTAATACGAAGGCTTAGGAGAATCTAATAGGGGAAGGCACACGCTTGCGTGATGCTATCCCTCTAGAATACTGGGGACTATTCGGTTTTTACGGCTTGAAAAATCTTAAATTTACGGAACGTAGAACGTCGCGATAGCGTCGCGCGACCGAGCGATCGACGAACTAAAAGTGCATGACGACGCTCTAAAATAAACCGACCGATTGTAGCATCCGCTACTAATAGCAGTCGCGTTGCCATTGTGCAATTTGCAACCGGTTGCATTTTACGGTAATAATAAGCCTGCGGAACTCCTAAAACCCAGTAACGCTGTATAAAAGCCGGAGGCAAATCCCAACCATTAACAAAAATAAATCTCATGTTTGAATAGAATACTTATAAGCTGTAACTATTTTGCCCACTGCAAGACAAACGCAACTTTTTCCTCTTATCATGTACCTTTATATAGGGTCAATCCTAAAAATCTCGCCAAATTCGTCATAATCCTTCAATATTTTTCGTCGTCCATTTGTCACTCACTAGCCATGATGTGGTCTTAATCAATAAGGACTGACATTAAGGGTAACGTATCAATTTAAAATTTACAATAAATTTTCTAACTGCGTCTCTATTAGGTAGTTAGTACTTAGATTTCGAAAACTTTAAGACAAAAAAAGTTACCGCAACTTCAGTATCAACTAATCATAATCATAATCATAATCATTTATTGCAAAAAATATGGTTCAACAAGATATCAGCATAACAATAATAAGTCCACATATATAACCATAAGAGGCATGCAATGTCGTAGGTGTTTGAATGTAAAATAATAAGATTTAAATAATTCAGATCATCAAAAAAAAAAAATTAAATGTCATTAATTACAGAATAATAAACAATTAGAATAATACAATACAAAATTATTTTAAAAAACATGTCACTTACATTACAAAAGTTTTTATCTCTTAGCCATGTCAATAACTTGGATTTAAATAAATTGGTAGGTGAATTTTTAATGTCATTTGGAATAGCATTATAAACTTTTACACACATACAATTACACTGTTTTAAGTACAAAGACAGTTTGGGCATACTGTTAAAAATTTATCTGTGAGGGTTTCTTACATTTCTATACTTATCATTATTTCTAGTTTTAAAAAGTACTAAATTATTTTTTACAAAAATAGCCACCTCGAGGCATATATATATATATATATATAGTATTCCCAGTGACTTGAATAAAGGCTTGCAAGACTCACGAGGTGATGAGCCACAGATTGCCCGTACACTCTTCTTTTGGGCTCGAAATAGTGTACATACGTCTGATGAGTTACCCCAAACTATAATTGCATATCTTAACAGAGACGCGACATAGCCATGGTATGCGAGAGTTGTCGACAGAGCAGAAGTTTCTCGTAACCGGTTGAGAACATATACGTATCGGTTTAACTTATTCCTTATTTTATCCATATGCTGCTTCCAATTTAAATTGTCATCGAGTTTAACACCCAAAAATGTTGTGTCTTTTTTTACTTCATCAATTTTAAAGTCATTATATTTAATATTTAAATATAATTTCGTTTGTCTATTACTACCAAATTGTATAAAATTAGTCTTTTGAAGATTCACTGTCAGATTGTTAAAACTTAGCCACTCTATTACTTTGTTAATTGTATTGTTAATATCACTTTCATAATAATCAAGAGAATTATTATATGGCATGATCACGGATACGTCATCTGCAAACAATACACATTTATGAGTGGTAACATCAGGGAGGTCATTTATGTAAAGTAGAAATAATAACGGACCTAGTACACTTCCCTGACGTACCCCACATGGATTTACAACGAAATCGGATCGATGTGATGTCACTATCGAAGCTTCGTTCAGATTATCAATTTCGACCACTTGTTTTCTATTATTCAAGTAGGATATTAGCCAGTCTAGAGCTGCACCTCGTATTCCTAAGTTGTGCAGCTTGAGAAGTAGCAATTTATGGGAAACGAAATCGAAAGCACGCGTCATATCAAAGAAAACCACAGTTGTTGGTTTCTTAGCATTAACATTTTCAACTATATCTCGTATCAAATTAAAAATTGCTAATGCTGTTGATTTTTTAATCTGAAAACCAAACTGCTCTGGCTTCAAAATATTAAATTTTGAAATGAAACTAACTAATCTTTTTTTCATCGCCAGTTCAAAAATTTTTGATAACACTGGTAACAGAGTACTAACTAGTAACTAAGAGATGCCTTTTACTGCCATTGCCTACCATTCACTCTTGTTTAACTACGTCGCCGTAATAGAAATAGTATACCAAATCTCAGCCATTCAACACAAAGCAATTATCAATCTCATAATCGCTTTAACGTTTTCCAATCAAATCGCGGCGAAGATAAAGTTGCGGCTTTCTGACGGTGGTTCCTCCGTTAACAGCAAAGAAACCGTCTGGAAATCGGAACAGACAATCGGGTTCCGGACGTCTGGAACATTCCAGATTAATGGGGGCTTAGCTGTGAAAAGTCAATCGAGGTTTCTCTCGTCTCCGATTGAGACTTTGCCCTTTTTCTGTGGCGTGGTGTTCTATGCGGCGCATCAAGCGATATAGACCTGAGTCTATTTTTAAAATCATTTTATAAACTCTGAAGTTAAAGTATTGTATTGTGTGAAATAAAGTGTTGTTTTAAAAAATGCAAGTTAGATTACATCTCTGTACATACAGGTTGTATGGAAAACCGTATGACATCCCGATAGAGAATGATTTAATTTAGTATGGCATGATCAATTGTAGAAAAGTGATAAATTATTGTAATTCGAATGTGTGATTTTAGCAGTAAACTCGCTAGCTCTAGAAAAAAAATATACACACAAAAGGGATAATTGAAAACTCCTCCCCTTACGAAGTAAAATTTTGAAATATGTCATATCGTTTTTTGGCATTCGGCTTAGCAATAAGAGTAAACGATTGACAAATTAATTTTTTAAGGTAAATTAACGATATAGTTTTTATTCGTGTAGTCAATTAGTTTAATTCCGTAAATGTAAAACCTAAGAGGTAAGCTTTGAAGCTTACCTCCTAAGTTTAATTAATATTAATAATATAATGTTTATTTTATTTATTATATTTCAATACACAAATATCCTTAGAGTGAAAGTCCGAGTGCTCATTTTTTGTTTACTGACATCTCCAAACGGCTGGTTGACACTTCCCATGACCCAAGGGCGGGCTTTTACCTTGGCCAGAGGCTAAGCATTGCCATACAACGTGGCAATGCCGCCAGTCTCTTGGGTACATTACCAGTCGACAGCGACGCGGAGGAATTTTTTGACGCCATATTTTAGTTTCGTAATAGTTTTAGTTACTTTAGGTTATTATATTATTGTGAATACTATTATTATATATTAGTAAAATTAGTACTGCAATTTGTATTTTTAGTGCACTATCCTTACAGATTAATCTAAAGCGATAGTTTTCTGTTTTTATAATTGTTTGAATTAGAACTTATTGTAATAGTTCTAAATAAAATATGTCCTATACAAAAACTAGTAACGAATATTATAATGGATTTATAATAGGCATTTAAAAATATAATACTATAAAATTTGGCATTTACAGTAATAAAAAAACCTTTTGGACATTTATAAAATACTTTTATTTGTTCATTTTTAAATAGGTAATCACAATCTGTTTACATTACAATATGTGGCACATCGAACAACAGTTAAAATATATTCCAAATACATTTTCTATCGATAAACTGTGTCTATTTGAGGTATTTATCATTTCTTACGCTAACAGCATGCATTACTAATAAACAGTAATCACAATTTATAACACAGATACCAACTATATCTATCACACTTAAAATAAATTCGTATAATTTTTAATACATATTTTGATTAATTAATATACGGAAGATTACTTATGTGAAAATTATTCTTTAAAATTTTCAACGATCAAAGAGGGTAGTTGTCGTATACATAGTGTAACAGATTATCCAAAATGACTGCAATCATTATAAAATAAAATAAATATTTACAATATTATAAAATAAACAGGCTTTCTAAAATATACAAAATATCTATTTTAGTCTTATTTTTGTGGCGTAATTCAGTTTTGGCTTTTAAAATTATTGTATTATGTTACTGACTGCATTATTTATAAATAAAAAACATATTAAAACCATGTAAAACCGGAATATAAAGTAACACATGTGTAATAAGTACTTTGCTTTAAAAAACTAACTTAAAAAATATTTCTATGGAAAATACCGTTTCAAAATCTGCATAGCCGATTTATTGACTTGTAAATGTGAATCCCGAATATAAAAGAGCCTATGTTAAAACAGATATGTACGTACAATTCAAATAAATACAACCAACACAGCCGAAACATCGAGATCTACAATAAAATATCGATACAACATGACTAGCTCCCAAAACTAGAGTTTACTTATTTACTTCATGAATTATTATATAAACGGGGAAGTGTCACCTTCCATCTCTATTATGCTTACACGAATATCGCGTATTTGTACTGCCTCAGTTTGTTTTGTTAACCATTTATAAAATCTGATCTCTAGACATCTATCACAATATCTAAAACACATTTATAATGATACATTTATCTGACATAGTATCTAAATTGTATACTTTCATATGAGCAAACATAAATTCTTATGACGGGATTATTCCCGAAGTTACGTTGAGGTATATCTTGCGCCTGCCCAATCTTCACATTAATCATCTTCGGAGCACATTAAATATTCAGTTTTCATGTCTCTGCTCATGTCCTCGGGCGAATCGTTTCTCAGGCCTATAGCAGCCCGAGAAGCGAAGTTGCTCTGGGCCATGCTGGCTAATATGCCGTTGGACAACGCCTGGACCGATAACGCCTCTTGAGATGGCCCTGCGTAGCTGTACTGCTGGTATACCGCCTGTATCCTTGCCGCGTTCACTAGCGTTTGTATCTTTAGCTGAGTGTCCAAAGCCAGGCTCAACGGCAATTTCCTCAGTTGGCTCGCTATCAACTTTCCGAACATTTCGAACTCATTCTCGTTCCCGCCTTCGGAGTGCTGAGACAGATCCTGTGGACCATCTGAGTGCTCACCGTTGCGATCGTCATAGTTGGTTTTCTTTTGTTTCGCCGGTATAGGATATATTGTGGCAAGAGAAGTCGTGAGCGGAGTTGCTATTCCCACCGGCGGATTCAAAAATGACGCTGACGTCACAGCGGGTAGCATCCCAAACGGACTGGACGACTGGTTCAGCCCGAACGGTGTACTCGGACGAGGAGACGGCGTGTTCAACACGTAAGGAGTCGACGAGCGGGTTGAGCTGCGACGCTTCCTTGGACTTTTCTTCTCGGGCGATTTCCGCTCGCTCAGATCCTGCACCACATCGCTGTCATCGCTCACCGGAATCTCCAGCAAGCTAGCATCCACCTATAACAAAAAAGAGAGACGTTAAGATATTAAAGCCTTACAGCGCATGTGCCGCTGGCGTAAACAAAAATAGTCTTACGGAGCTTGGTGTGACGATCGCCCGCAGAAACCTGTCCGCGTGCTCGAACCACGTGACGCTGGGCCGGTACGCATGCGCGCCGGCCTTCCGCGCCGCGCGAATCTTCTTCAGCTCCACACTGTACGACGAGCGTATATTTTTTATTTTATTTTTCAATTCCTTAACAGTGACGTCGACTAGATTCAACGCATTTATTATCTCGACGTAGCCCTGCTCCCTTATTTTCTTGTTCTTATAATTCTCCGACACGGGATTCCATAGATACTCGCGTTTCTCGTACTCAATAATCATTTGTATGGTGAGGTCCTCACTCCATTTGGGGTTGGCCAAAATCGCCACCATTTTGAATTTAATCGATTTCACAGCATGCTTTTTTAAACAATTGCGTTTTTTTCTGTTAGTAATATTTCGCGTGTCAGCTAGCGTCGGTACTAGGAGCGCAGAAGGGTGCGGGCGGTTCGCATGCGCGCAGCATACTAAAAGCACGTCGATGGCCGGGGCCGGCGGCGGGGGGCTATTTCAGGAGTAGCCGGCTACACGCAGCCGCGTGCTGTGGACCGTGCTGTTGCTCTCGCACCGCGGCGGCCGGGCCCGAGCGAAACGGAAGATTTGTGGCCGTCGGAGGCGCGCCGGTGGCCGTACATAGTAGCGCACTTCTCACCTGAGACGGTTTACTATTGAAATGGTCTGACGGCGAGACACTAGAATTACTGCCTTTATGGGGCATGAATAGGGCTTTCAAGTTTTAAAATCAATGATATTGCTTTAATTATGATAGTTTTAAAATACTAAGTTGTAAACTGAATATGATTAATGGTCTTCTAGATGGCTTTATAAGTAATGAAGAAAAGAAGTTATTAAATTATAATTTTACGGTACATTTATAATGAAATATCTTTAATTATAATAAGCATATACCTAATAGTTAAAATGAAATACCATTGGCAAGGAGATTCAACAACTAATTAATGGAGGCAATTTAATAATTAATTATCTATTAAATATAGACATTACTAGGTCAAAAGCTTAGAAAAGTGGATGAAAATGAATTTAATATGTTAACAAGCGACCGGTGTTTAAAAGATGACAATAACAAAAATACAAGACAATAAAAGAAGAAAAATAAAAATCGTCATAAAAGTAGCTAATGAAAACACGCGATACACAGAAACCCAAACCAACATTAGTAACAAATTAAATTATGACAAAAAAGTTTGAAAAAAAAATCGAAATTAAAATATTTTTTGAATATAGAACGCGCCTAATGTGTACGCCGACTGGACGACCGTGATCCTTGAGAGGGCAGGACACTCGCTACTCGTCGCCCGAAAACGTGGTCTTTCGTTCTCGCAAAGTCTACAACTAAATATGAGCCTTGTTCGCACGTATTAGAACTTATAATGCGATATTACCAATTTTGGCGATCGTATAGACAGAAATAGTATGTTTAGTAGCGATGTTAGCGACATCTGCACGCGTTTGGGACGCGTCTAACCCGCCTCTGACCCCAGCATAATTACATGCAAATTAGCAGCCGTGAACGTTTTTAAAAAGGGAAGGTTTGTAATGAATCATGTAGGTAGGCCATGAATACGAAAGTAGCGCGTAATAAAAATATATGGTATGGTACGCAATAGTTTTTATTGCCGCTTAATTTTTTTTTTAAATACATGATTAGAACTACATAATCCTACATAATTTTCTACTATATCTGATATAGTAAATATTGTAGGTACTTTAAAACTATTTTTAATGTAACAATGTGCAAAATAAAATTATAATTTTAATTTACAACGGGGTAGGTTTTGAGGTGACGAATAAGCGTTCGACTAGCCTTATAAAAAAGGAATTTACTTTAAATAACGGGTATAATTCGCAATTTGCCAATACTGGAGCCTCAGTTTTAATTTATGTCATATTATTTTTATGTTTTCTTCCAGCATTTTTTGTGACACAATATTTATTTATTTATTTATTTATTAACAATAAAGCTAGAAAACAGATTTACAATATAAAATATGGCGTCAAAAATTCCTCCGCGTCGCTGTCGACTTGTAATGTACCCAAGAGACTGGCGGCATTTCCACGTTGTATGTCAATGCATAGCCTCTGGCCAAGGTAGCCAGCCCTTGGGTCATGGGAAGAGTCAACCAGCTGTTTGGAGATGTCATTAAAATAAACATGAGCACTCGGACCCCATGGCCCGAGGGTTTCAACCCCAAACGGCTCGAAAATATAATTGCCGATAAGGTATAAGATACTTTCGCCGCTCGAGGTTTTCTGCAGCCGCAGCAGCAGCACCAGCACAGCACGCTGTGCTAGGAAGATGGGATGGCGCAAGAGTATCGACACAAGTTGCATCCTATACTAAAGGCATACCCACCTTCCATGGAAATAAAGACATGCCGTCCGGTCGCTTGCCATCGTCGCGTGCCAAGCCATTGGGTACTAATACAGCTGGAACGCCGACGGTGACAAGAGCTTGTCGGATGATGTCATTAATGTTAGAAAATTAAACAAAAAAATTAAAAAGATTACAATCAAAGAGAGTAACAATAAAATTTTCTGGCTTAAAACTAGATTGTAAACCCAAACATGTAGCCTTATCATGACTATATAACATAGGTTACTTATTAGTTTATAGAGTTTCAAATCTAACAAAAGAAATTAGGTTATCATTTCTGAAAAAGTATTATAATATGTACAGTTATTAATTATTATATTAATGATATAGATAGAGAGAGAGAGAGAGAGAGAGAGAGAGAGAGAGAGAGAGAGAGAGAGAGAGAGAGAGAGAGACATTTATTGACCACATACACTAATATACATAAAAATAAAAACAAACAACAACAATAGGTCAATCGGGACCCCGCCTCAGCTTATGTTGTTGCGAACGAAGCGTGTCGCAACAACGCTGATATTCTGGCGGAGCCTGCCGCCACCGGCGCGAGGTGCAGAACATAATAATGATAAACATACAATCATTTACTTACTTAAACATGAAATTTATGAAATTTATGTCTATATATAGTTTCTCCCAGTTTAACAATTAGGAAAAACCATATACAGACACAAATACAAACACTCCAAACACATACAATACAATTACATTCAAAACAAAAGAGAGACAGAAAAAAATAAAGAATAGATAAATATTAATGATGATTTGTTTTTACATTTGTTTTGTTTTAAATTTTTTGCTCCACGAAAGATTAAGGTTGTAGTTTATACATACAAGCAACAGTGATCTCACTCTAAAAGAGAAAAAGAAAAGTTTTTATCGATATACAAATAAAATAACCAGTTGAACTTCTTGGCGGGAAAGTGAAGAGTCACGTCTGCGGTTTTGTTTTATTTTCTAAAATTTGTGTTATATCGAATATTAATGTGAAATAATGGTGCATTATTAACCGTTAAGTGTTCGTAAGTGCGCATGAGTGAAACATAACAATGCAACGTCACTTTTCAAATTCTCTCAAGAAGTCCGCCCGAGGAATTAGTAAAGCCGCACATCTTTACTGAGATACTCGAGGGGTTGGGGGGTATATCATTTCTCACTTCTCATTTTATTATCATTCATTATCATCATACTGGAAGGAAATATTGTATATTTATGTACTATTAGACTATTACTTATAAGAAAAATTACTTTGACACTGGCTAAATGTGCTAATCGCACGAAGCCATTAACCAAAAGAAAAAAAAATTGCCAGTTATTCAATAGTTGAAGTTCCGGTTGAAGTGTACTCTCATCTCATCATCAGTGGTATTATCATCACTTACCATCTGATGAGATATAGGTCAAGCGTTACCACCGTTGTGGACTATATAAAGAATAGAAAACTAAAACAAACTCCAAAGTAACTTTTTAAAGTTTGTCTAAATAAAATTTTGTTTTCGCTTTGATTTCCAAATAATCACTTGAAACGCACAGCACCTCAATGTATACAGGGATTCAAGTGATACCCGTCATTTAGCTCTCACATAAATATCCTACTCGCATCACACCACAATGTCATAAATTTCGTGCAAAATATGGTGGCACTTATGAGCTGGGGCCACCGCCAGCCTTAATGTTGAGCGAGTAAAATATACAAACCGAAATTGAATTGTTATAATCAGTACACTTCTCAGTCAGACTCCTTATACATGCAGCTGGTCGTTGTGCGTGTAGCTGGGTGACAACAAAATGGATCGACAACGTTATTGTCCCACGCAGTGTGAGGCTACCGCCTCAGTGCGATTGAGTTGCATGCGTAATTATTTCAGTATCATCATCATCATCATCAACAATTTTCTCGTGGCAGTCAGTTTACCGTTAATACTGCTTGGCTTGGTACCCATCGATGATTAGGGCAGCCCATTACGCACAACTTTAAAGTTATAAACTTCCCTCGTCCATCGCCGATCTGATTCGAACCCTTGGAGAATCTAGTAGGGAACGTAGGCACGCTTGCGGGATGCGATTCCCTTTAGAAAACCTGTGACGGTGTTTCGATCACACTTGAGGAACCCTTTTAGTGTCCGGTCGCGCTGAAAAGGCTGTATGAGACCAACAACAAAGTCTCTCCAAAAAAAGAACTTCACTGTCACAGGAATGGCTCGGGCACTTCCACGAATGGCAAACACCTAGTACCGATTAGACAGCCTTTTTTTTTTCTTTTTTGGACACCCCGCTACACACGACTTTAAAGTTTATACTGACACCCCCCACCAACCTTACGGTTATAAAGTTAGGTGTCAGACATCCTTGCGCAAGCACATGGGACCATCTGCGTCAGGTCATAACGCCAAATCAGGACGCGCCGAAGCGCATTCTTTATCCTGTACTTTTAAGACTAGTGTCTCGAGCGAGTTGCCCCGTGGACACTTATAGTCCACTAACTAATATCTGACTAAACCGTAGACATTGCATCTAGCGGCCACCTCTACTAGTTATCCAGATTAGTGCGATGGTTAGGGCAGTCGTGATCAGAGTGCCAAGTTCGAATTTATTTGTCATTAGATCACTTTCACAAAAACGGGAATGTCTATGGCATGGAAGCAGCGACTTCTCGTGACAAACGAGGAGATCAGGGGAGTTAAAATTTAACTATGCAAATTAACGGTAATGTGATAGCATGGTAAATAAAACTCGCATAAGGCAAGACTAACTATATCTGAAGATGGCAGTGTTAAGTCGTTAACATAGAAATAATATAGCAACTTTATATTAGCGTTGTATAATGTTATACGTCATATATAATGTAAAGAAAATAGCTTCGGCAGTCTAAACTGCAAACATTTATTATTGATTTTCTCTGAATTTATTTAGTTTTTTTTTTCTTTTAGCGAGCAGCTAGCGTGAACACCCGTACCCGTATCCCGTGATGGTTTCACCAACTCGCAAAAGCTTTGCGGACGTGCGCACAACAATTACCAAAGTTCCATCGCAAACAAATGAATGGTATAAAAACGTCTACGGTATAAACTAAGAAACATTCATTGTTATTTCAATTATATACATTATATTATCTATCTGTCTATATCTATACTGATAATAAAGCTGAAGAATTTATTTTTAGGGTTCCGAACCTCAAAAGGAAAAACGAAACCTTTAAATTCATAGAGTACTTGCCGTTGACCTAGAACTATGAAGTTTGGCAAGTCGTCTTATACTACTAATACAGGGAAAAGTCTGAAAAATATTCATATTTAATTTAATCACAAAAAAAAACAGGGTCTTTATGCAAGGAACGGGGGTCCATATTTTGAAGTAAGTTAACCGTGTCATATGGGGTATCGTATGAAAGGGCTTCATTAAACAGATTTTTAATTATTTTTATGATGTATAGTTTTCGATTTATGACGAAGAATGAAAAAAGAAATTATATGAAGTACACACGCCTGCACGTCAACCTACCACAAACTGTCAAATTTCCTCAATAGGCTTTGATCTTTATACCTTCGAAATATGGTTGAAAATGTATTTAGAAATTTGACAGTTTTGGATAGGTTGATGTGCAGGCGTTTGTACCTAACAGTCGGGAAAAGTTCGAGACTCGATTCCTGAACTACATAATGTACCCATAAATTTGTACGGAACCCTCGGTGGGCGAGTCCGACTCGCACTTGTCCGGTTTTTTTGTTTGAACACGCTAATCTTTAGAAAGTACCAGTCGGATTTGAAAAATATTTTTTCATTTGATAGTCCCTTTTTTTGATTAATGCTATAGGATATTTAACATCGCGCTATGTGGTTTGGGGAACAGCTTGTTATTAATAACGTAAACAGGCATTTCCTCAGTAACTAACATGTAGCGAGTTACCAAGACAGCCAGAAGCCGCACAATATTAACGCGGGCGTTGTTCGATCGAAGGCTCTACTACAGAATTCTTAATAGCACCTACTTATCTCTACTAAGAGTTAATGAAGGCGGTAGGCAATACGAGTATAACGTGGTATTATAAATGTTATGATGGCAAAATTTACAGCGCCTTTTGTTAGCGCGCGTGGTATGAGAAATGAATAGGCTCTATTGTTACAGCTAGCGTTTATCCTAAATACTTATGTCGCCCTGGTACAACTTATACTTTTTATATAACACACAAACCAAAATAATCTATATACATATAATTAACTACATATGACTTGTCCTGACTGACTGATTCATCATCGCCGAGCCGAAACTCCTGACGCTAATTAGATGAAAATTAGACTGTGGGTTAATTGAGTGACGTAATTTAGAAAGGATTTTACGGAAATCACCCCTTAGGGGAGGGTCAAGTAGGGCGTGTAAGTGTGTATGAAAGTCCGTCAGTGTTGAAGTAAAATACATAGAAATTGGTATTTGGCTTTTTGAATAGAAAGAAAAAATTACCTGTCTCAGAAGTTTTAGTTATTTTCTTTTAAAGGAGTACATAAGAAACGAATGTTCTGTCATTCCTTAAATCATAATAGGCCATAGGCAGGTAAGACACGTAAAGCCGTTGGTCCCGGACTCCCGGCTGCATTAGCAGTCGTTAACAACCACCAATCCGCACTGGGCCCGTTCTCCCGATCGATCCATAGGGATGGTTCGTGCCCCAGTAGTGGGGACATAAATGAGCTGATGATGATGATGATGATGATGATGAATCCCCTGCGGATTAAAATTTGTACAGGAGGTTTCAAAACGGATCATAATTATTTATACAGAGTGATCTTTATTACGTTGTTTTGTGTGAAACACTTTTTACTAATTCTGGCTCGCATGGATGGGCTTTTTATTGATAAAAAACGAAAATCTCAATGTTGAAATGACGTGTCTAACCTAAACGGCACTTCGTGAGGCAACACGCTGCTGTAAGGTCACACAGAATGAAAATAAATTGTTAAATATTAAAGTTAAATAAAATTGTTTACAAGGCACAATGACGCCACACTGCTCTCCCAGTTATTGGTGACGGTGATTGCCTATTTCCTTTAATAATCCTACTATTTCAATAACACATGACCCGCAAGAATCTTAAAAAGATTGCAGATTATGTCATGGATAGCAGGGAAAAATTTATATCATATCATTTGATTCCCTATCTTACGAGGTTTATCGATATTGAGAGCTATCTGTAGAAAGAAACCCCGGTAGACCTCTCTGTAAACTTCAAGTGTGGTGTTCCATAATAAGGCTACTGGCGGAGCTGTATCCTGGACCGTGCCACGTAAAAATGGCCGTGAAAGTGGCAGCCCTCTCTGAAGGTGACCCACGTGAGCAAAGCCGCGAGCATAAGCTAGTATAAAAGAAACAGTTGGCTTTTAAAACCGCTTAACTCATAATCGTTTGCAAAATAGTTGACATTTTAATATATATATATTTAAGTAGAATTCACAATAATATAATAACTAAAGTAACTAAAACTATTACGAAACTAAAATATGGCGTCAAAAAATTCCTCCGCGTCGCTGTCGAGTGGTAATGTACCCAAGAGACTGGCGGCATTGCCACGTTGTATGGCAATGCTTAGCCTCTGGCCAAGGTAAAAAAAGCCAGCCCTTGGGTCATGGGAAGTGTCAATTTATTTAAGTTAAATAATTCTTATAATTTCAATTGTATGTGTAGTGTATAATTTTGTTTGTAATTTTTTTAATTTTGTAATTAGTTCTTCTTTTGCCATCTTTTACCGTCCTAGATGATTGGGCGACCGGTATGCTGCCGTTTGCAGCCTTATTAACATTAAAAAAATAAACGAAGGGACACGCATAAGGTACTAAGGACGATTTAGTCAGACATCGGCGACATGCAAGTACTTTTCTGGTGTAATGCAAAACAAAAACCGGTTTGCACAGTGCTTTGAAGTACCGCGGTGGCGCGGCGTAGCGTGGTCGCTAATTTGCTCGCTCTGTTCGCTCGGCCAATTTTTTTGGTATTATTTACGGTAGCAAAGGGGTAGGTAAATCATTAACAGCTTATAAACAAAGATATGTTAGGCTTAGCCGTATAATATGCTGTAGCGTATTGTTATCATATTTAGAACTTGTAATAATTACTTACTCGTAGATAATAATTCGAATAAGTTATTGTACTTATACAGTTTTTGTTTTGTTTATATAATTTTAACGCAAATTTTGTGGCGAAACAAATTACAAAAACACAAATGTTGAGGAAATTTTTTTGACTTCTTTTTTTTTTTCAACATTTGTGTTTTTGTATATAAACAAAACAAAAACATTTTATAAATAGCTTGCCTACTTCTTAACTGATCTTACTTTTAGTATTTGTAAAAATATTATGATCGGGTGTTAATGACGGTAATGGATGACATTGAATGGGTGCCTTTGGCTTTCAAAGTAAAAAAGTAAATAGTGTTGAATAATTTCGGCGGGCTGGTTAGAACCACGATAGCTCAATTGGAAGAGCACCTGACCCGGTATGTCAGAAGGGTGCAGGTTCAAATCCTGCTCGTGGAAATTTTTTCAACATTGGTGTTATTTTATACTGCTTACATTTTTCTGTAAAATGTTTTTCGTTAAACTGTTGTTTTTAGAACCCCATGTTTTCTATCTATGTAAGTAAAGTCTTACTGGCGCACTTTAATGTCGGACGGAGGCAAAGAACCACTTCGGATCGCTGAGCCAGCGAAGTAAGTAAGTATAGTCTGCTACCTACTGCATATTTTTGCATCATGAAAATATATTTTTTAAATATTTATACTCTTTCGTCTTTCGTCTGATCACTTGGCCTGTCTCTGACAGTTTAAAATAGAATACCCATTTACCTGAAAGTCAGCAGAAAATTAGGCAACTAAGTAGAAACCCTGGAAAGCAAAAGGCTGAGTTGCATCTTGATGTATACACGCCTCCACATCAGACTACCACAATTTGTCAAATTTCCTCAATAGACTTTGAACATTGTGTATATGGCATATGGTTGTATGGTAGGTTTATGTGCAGGCGTCTGTACTAGCCTAAGCGACCTTCATTGACAGACACATAATATATAATAAATAATAACCCGCCTGTATACATAACACCCTCATACCTATTTGTGCCGCCATGCAGCAGTGTTGTGCAATTCTTTTGTCCAGTTGAAAGGGTACGAGATCCAATAAAATTACAGGGCACACAGGCATAACAAAGGCCTCAGTCGGCAACGCAGCAACGAATAACATAGTGACTAGCGCGAGTTTTTTATTTTACTATTCTATAGAACTAAGTTAATTACTATTTACAAATACACAAATGTTGAAAAAATTTCCACGAGCAGGATTTGAACCTGCACCCTTCTGACAAATGATGTACAGATATTATGATTAGATGTTAATGACTGTAGTTATTGACATTGAATGGGCGCCTTTGGCTTTCAAAGTAAAAAAAAGTAAATAGTGTTGAATACTTTACCTTAATGGGTAGTAATTAAAACATATTGTAGTGCTTATCAATTAAGTTTAATTGAATAACACAATAACACAACAGACTTTTTGTAGATAGATAGCGATAATCGGACCAAATTTTTTCACCGAGGTTTTAATACCGATTTTGTGACTGACTTTTTGTAGGACGTGTTCGTTGCATGCACACTAAAAAATGCCATACGTTTCATTTTCACTGACTAAAAAATCGGTCACCGATTATCGGACGTGGGCGTGGGCTCTATTTGACTTCGAACTAGTGAAACCAAATTGCCACTACTTTGATTCCATCCAAATTAAATTTTTATTTCATCGAATCACCGTCATCATAATCATCAGCCCAATTACTCCACTGCTGGACCTGAGAGGAAGAAATTTTGGCCTAAACACTGGCAGCTTGAATGTTGCCTTCCAAATCATTCGAACGAACATTCAAGACTTTCATCGCCAATATTTGGGATAGTGTGGTATGGGAAAGTCTTAGCCCAGCGGAGGGACGAATATCAGCTGGTGGATGAAGATGATGACTCTTGTTGAACGATCTCAAACTGAAGATGGTATGCGGTAGCTGGTCGATTAAGTTTTACCACAATTTTAGCAAAGCCTTCAACAGTATATTATATTCTTATGTATATAATGTATGTGGATGGCGGTTATGTCGGTTTGACGCCATTTCCCAGGATATCTTCGCGGTAATGAGGGCGACGGGAGGCGGCTGAGGGCCACTGACAATTGTACCGCAACATTCCGGTTTAATACTTGGGATAATTATTATATTTTCCTTTTATTTTCACATGAAAGCACTTTTCTTAGATAGATTACATATTAAATGACATCTCTCACATACCGAATAGTACTGTACATATTGTATTTGTTCTGTGATCGAAGTACTTATCTTCAAAAGGGCGTATTATGTTTTTTTAATAATAGATGATGATGATTTATCATATTATGTGGTTTGATGGTCTCTATTTAATACACGGTGCAACCAAATTTTTATACATACTCGGCATACATATCCTTTGTTTCACACATATTTAGTAAGATGCGCGTCTTTAAATATACGAAATCTTCGCATTATTTTACGGCAAACAATGTTGGCAGATACCGACAATGCAGGACGTCTCTCAGACATGCGACGGCGGGCGTGGGATCCAAGCCAGTCTTGTCGCAAGCGCGGTGCTTAACTATTTGATCATTGAAAAATCAAAATATGCAAGTGAAAAATGTCTTTTTGATTACTATCTCAATGCATATTATTGTTAAGATAAGAAGTTGTTAAACTATATACACGTATTATTTTTACCATAAAATAGACAATAAAAACCAGAGTGCAAGTGCTGTTTAATTGAAGTAGTATGTAATAAGCCGCCTATTTTGTAATTTCTGTCAATTTGTTTGTGTCTTGGGCCGGCAGAGTGAGGGTAACTGATGTTGCGTTGTTTTCACGCTGCACCAGTTGTCGTCGCATCTGGATTCAATATTCACTTAACATCGATCAAATGGAGTAATTTGCCGTGCTACGTCTATAAAAAAAAACTGTCTTTTTCTGGACAAATAAAAGTTTATATTATTATTCTCTTTATAAAATATATTCCTTAAGATATTTTTTTTACAATATTTTATATAAAAACATATTTAAAATATAAAATATTATAAAAAAAAACTTAACCTAGATTTAATTAATCCTGACGTTTCGAACCCTTCGAACGCTTACATCGGGCAAACAAAGAGAAGTGTTAAAGAACATACAGCCGACGTCAAGCACAGGCGCTAAAATAAGTCTGCAGTATGCGAACATTCCTTAGAGGGGCCCAACCATTACATCAGATTTGATAAACCACAAATACTCGCTAGAGAACAACGATTCATCCCTAGGATGATACGCGAGGCTATTGAAATTAAAAAACATCCTAATTTTTATAGAGAATTTAATTTTAAGTTTGAATCTACCACCAGCCTGGAATCCCATCATACAAATTATTAGATCCCAGTCCCAACACCATACTGCCAGACCAAAAGATACTGTAAGCTCTTTGAGTGAGGAACCTCCTGACAATACGTGCAGTGTCAAGGAGCCTTTTGCATCTGACCCTTGACCCAACCTTTTATTATTATTATTAAGTTATGACTTATTATTATTATATTAAAAACTGTTTTCCTAAAAAAATTGTTTAATCACTCTAGGTTCATTTGACTATTTATTTAGAAATCTTTTTTTTACTTAAATATTAACATAACACTACAAAAACTCTGTATCAAACAACATTTAACCAAAAAGTACTTTAGCAAAAAATTAAATATGTAAAAGATAATAATTAAGGAAACGATGTCAAGTATCAAAACAGTCCGTTCGGCGTGTAGCCCGCACTCGAAGCGCGCCGCTAGAGGCGCGGCCCGCCCGGCTACCGCACGCTACGCTTTGTAACCTACGTGTTTATGTCTACGGGCGGGCGGCGGCGCTACGTTGTAGGTAGCTACACTAGCTACGTAGATTATTTAGATTAGTACGTAGCTCTGCGGCTTATTGCTTGACTTGGCATTGCATTGCACCTTTGCTTTAGAATGGGCCATTAATTGAGAGTCTCTTTCTTACCTATTATCGATGAAATAAAATATGTAGGCCTTTGCCAAGCAAATTGCAAAACGGGCAGTAATTGCTTTAACTAGCCTTCTGATAATTTTAATATCTGCATTACTGCGAGTTTACATCGTCGCATTCTTTAGTTTAGAATCTACAAATACAACGAAGGTTGGTTGCCCGGAAAAATTACGATAAAAAGCAGCATTATCAAAAAAAAAATGCGAGGGCGGTATTGTCGCCCTAAGGGTAAAAAAAGCAGAGGCTAACGAGCACCACTACCAGGGTGGCATGACATTACGGGCGGTACAGGCACGCGCCATTAGGCGGGAGCAGGCGCCCCGGAACGGGCCCTATTTCCTTGGGAAGCGCGCCCGGAAGCCGCGCCGCGTCCGCCCCGCCTACGCCTGCTTAGCTTAGAACTGCTGTCGGGTTATGACCGCCTGGTACTTTCTCGTTTTGAAATTGCATTGTTGCCTCCTAGTATTTTCTTCGGTTGTCGAGAATTACGCAAACATACCTGAAACAAAGAAGAGCATTATGAGAAATAGGTAGGTAGGTATTTTATAATACTTTAATCAAATGCAAATAATGTAAGTAATGTTGACCGTTTATGCTAAAACGATAATTTTTTATTTGATTTCGTATTATTTGGTGCAACCACATTTATCACTATAAATAAATACCTAATGTCTATTGATTTTATAAAAAGAATTGCTATTTGGTATACTATTAATATCTTCCATTACATGGCAGTATTAGTAATTAGTACACATACGAGACAGAAGACTTCTCAGACGGTTTTGGAAAGATTTAAAAAATTCGAAAAGCGATAGTCACCAACAAAACAAATTAAGTACCGGGCGCCAATTCTGCTAATTCAATAACGTCACACTAGCGTGTCAGTAGCCTGATTTTGACATTGTGACTGTGGGAAAAACGTCAAAGTCACACGATTGTGGACGTTTAGAAATAGCTGAATCAAGGCTTTTTAGCGTGCCTTATGAGAGTTCTATTCACTATTTGATCGAATTAACTGTAACCAGAATATGTATGGCATCGTAGCTAACAAGTTCGGCACTCCCATACAAATTGCAGTTAACTTTGCTCGCACTACTCGTTCGAATATCGAATAAAAACTTGCACCTAACTCACGCCTCATTGTCCATTCGCCAGAAAAGATATTCATACACAGAAAAATGAACGAACCCAATTTTAAATTAGGAACGACACGTTCGCGCGGGAACATTAATCAAAATTAAAAGTGGATTAGGGTGGGACCCGTCACGCACCCCGGCGAATGTATCGCGCGGGTCGCCCGGTCACATCCCCGGACGAAACTGGGACACTGGCCGGTTTTACCTTCTTTGTGAATAAGTATTATCTATGGTTTGTTTTTAAATTTTGCTGTATTCAGCCTACCTGTGTTTTTAACTGTGTTTATTAGACCTTTTCTGTGTTTTAATATTAAAATTAAAATTCAGTTAACATTCTTATTAGGTCAAAATTTAAAAAGATGACCATCTTTGAATGCTCAAGAAAGATCTTTGAATGAATAGAAATGAGCAAGAGCAATTGAAATTAACATTGTAAACAAATATTAAACAAACCAAGTACCTACTTCGTTTTAGTTTTTAACACCAAAACAAACCCTAAGAATAATAACTAATTATTTAAAGCTATTATTGATTCTGAGAACAAACCAATATAAAAGAGAGAATACAAGTTATTCAAAGCGTCACGTCAGTCAGCAACTCGCTTGTTTTACCTGTGAATTTACCTAGGCTACATAAACGTTATCCTTTTCAGGCGGAACGTAGCTGCAGGCTCGTTTGCCAACTAAGTCGTTAAAAAAATAAGTGTATCCATTACATATACAGAGGAATATTTTATAAAAAATAACAATCCTGTGCCACGCGGGGCCGCCACGCCACGCCAAACGAAAATAGAACAATGTCTTGTCGGTAAAATAAAAACTACTAGATATGGACATAAAATAAGTTGAGCCAGAAGGTAAGCTGCGCTCGAGCCACGCACACATATACCCACTCACCCTTTCACGGACACGAATCTCAGTCTATCAAAATTAGTAGGTTGGCATTGAAGCAGCGCCTCCTGGCGACATACGAGAAGAGTTAAAATTTTGCCATACAAATTCTCGTTTTCGTTAACGTGATCGATTGGCGAATGAAACTTGCAACAGGCATCAAGCCCCCCGACCGCCTAACTCGATCGCTTTCGATCGCTTTGAAGGCGAGGCGAGGAGGAGGCGTCGTCTTGTAATTTCGAAAGCAATATGAAAGCAATATCGGAAGCTATAGCCTATAACTTTCGATATTGCTTTCATAGACGGTACGAAATGACAAGATGACGTCATAAACGTTGGGGGGGCTGGTCCGAACAGTCCGACAGCTGTTGCGAGATTCCGTGTCCGTGCGAGGTGTTGTCTTGCGCGTTGCTCAAGTGTTCAACCGCGTTTGTATCACAGATAATCTGTGGTTTGTATGAAGCGTACCTTCTGCAGTCTACTTTTGTGACGTGGATGTAGCTGTCGCGTCCCGCGTCCCGTGTCCCGCATGCAGGCTGGCTGACAAATTGATAACTCAGTAACGCCCGTACCCTGCGGCCGTCCCGCAATCTCACCCGACCCTGCATTAGTGATGTATGGGGTAAACGATGGAATCTAGTTGGAGTTTTATACGTTACTTATTTTCTTTAGAATAATTGGACTGAGTTGACAATGCCAGTTTGGTGTATAGACCTAACTCTACCTATTTCCTAGGGATGCCAACTGCTTTTCAAATAAAAATTGTAAAAAAGCATCATTTCAGTACTTTGATTTTTTTTAATCGACGTTATCTATGTCCCTAAGATTAGAAATTTGCTAGGGCTGCCATTACTGGCTGTAATATAATCAATTTCTACATATATATTAATTTTGTTTTTTTTTTTCGTGGTTTTATTCCTATTTACCTCTTTTTTTTTGAGAGAGATTGCTGATTGCCTCCGATGGCATTTTCAGCTTCACAGGGCTTTTTTGGGGGCGGCGAGGAACGTAAAGGGTCCCTCAAGCCGTGTGAAACGAATCACCTTCGGAGGTTTTCTAGAGGGAACGGCATCGCGCACTAGTGCGCGTCCCCGTGCCCTACTAGATTCTTCGAAGGGTTCGGATCGGATCGGGGAGCGGAGCAACCCGATGGCGCCTCTAAAGGCTCGGGCCTCGTTTCCCCATCCGAGAGGCATCTTTGTTAGGTCTACCCATCACTAAAAATCGTAAAATAAAATATTTAAAAAAAAACCGACTTCAAAAAAGAGGAAACTAAAAAAAATTAAAACAGTTCTAAAAAGCAAGAAATAATTGAAATCATATTATTAGTTCTCTAGATACGTTAAACTTTTATAGTTGTTCCATTATCTCCACTTTTTTATATAAGCACAGCTAGCAAGAACTTACACCAAAACAATGCGTTTATACACTTCAAGATTGTAGTAGTAGTATTGTATTATATAAACTATAACTATGCGAAGTCTCACACTCCGTGCGCGCAATGTTTTTAAAAAGCAGCACAAACTTTTTTTTTACGTATCAATGTAACGATTAAGGTTGGCAGCCCTAGCATGACCCGCCTGCCCGGCTTATCCGTCAGCTGGTGAAAGAATCACGGTTCGTAGGTGGTTTTTAGTGTCGACACACCGGCGCGGGCGGCGGCACCAAGCTCCGTTCATTATTTTATGCAAATAGTAATGCGGCGGGATCCGGCGGGATCCCGCTGGATGGAATGATAACATTGCACGCTGTCGTGTCGCCGTGTTTTCTACACGTTGGCGGGTTGTTGTTTTAATTGCGAGTTTTTTTTTTTGTTTTCAGTAATTAAAGCAGCAGCTTTGCTTGGGTAAGATATGAAGTTGAGTCTGACCGTTCGCTTTGGTTGTCCTCCAAATAAATTACTGCGATGAAGGAACTCGATTTGGCTATTTTAAAACGTTACACTATCGTGTGTTGTAGCCTTATTCTGTAAGGAAAAAACACTAAATGTGAGTCCTGTAGTGTGTGTACGTACGTGCACACGCCTGTACATCAACCTACCACAAACTGTCAAATTTCCTCAATAGACTTTGAACTTTGTGCCTTGATGATATGGTTGAAAATGTATTAAAGAAATTTGACATTTTGGATAGGTTGTAGTGCAAGCGTCTGTACGTACACCGTATTTACACAATTTAAACCATCAAGTGCAGTCTTATTCCGTTGCGCTGAACTACCACCTTTGCAGTCCAGACCCTAGACTATATGACGAAACATATTATATAGCGTAGTTATGTACCATGTTTTATAAGTGTGAACGTACAGCGTCATTAAAAAAACCTTATATAGTTTTCTAATGTGGGTGGACTTACCCTAACCGAATGGCCTGAGCCCTGAATGGTCAAAATCGGGCCACTCTAAAATTCATTCTGCCATTTGCCATACGCTCAATCTCGAGAAGCTCGATGGCGCAGTGGTTAACGCGCCCGGTTTGCGAGTGCTCAGGTTAAGCAACTTTCGCAAAGGCCAGTCATCGGATGGCTGACCAAAAATTTATTATCTCGAGCTCCTCCGTGCTTTGGAAGGCACGTAAAGCCGTTGGTCCCGGGTTCTCCCTATCGATTATGAATGATACACTCAATCCCATGAGTTTCAACTCAACGATTATTGAAGATGAAGTACTTACCTATTATATTTACGTTTAATTTTAACGTAAAAGCTATTGCGGACAAAATCATGGAGCGCACGGGAATAACCCAACTGATGAAGACGCATATTTGAAAATTGGAAAAACTCGAGATGTGACGTGACGAAGTGCGGCCGGCATGCACCGGCAAATTCTCACCCCAATTATAGTCGGCGGCGATCGAATGTCCCCAAGTTGCCCCGCGTCGGACCCTTAGCCTTAGTGGAGTTCCGTGGGTATAGATCGCGTGTCGCTACTAGATGGGGCAAAGGTGTAGTTGCATTTTTTTGTAGCTTTTTTATGTCTTACCGGTAAACACATTGCCTTCATCTCAACTGATGTTAATTTTAATTGAAACTTTACGGGATGATGTAGGCAGATGGTTTGTATGTAATTGTTGCGAACGAATAAAATCAGTTGCGAACCCCTATCTTTAATGATTTAAGGACAAACATGTCGATCACTGGGTCTCTTCGAACACTGGTGCTATTACCTCCATGAGTAAATACCCGAACCGAGTCCAAGCTTCCTTAGAGCGCGCTGCGGCAGGTACACTACTACCATAGCAAACCTCTGTCTCACCGAGCGGGTTCACGTACCTACGCGCCGCGAGAGGACTAACCGGTTTACACCGGCACAGCCAGCGGACAATCTCGGTGAGTGTCACACGTGTTGTTTCGTGTTGTGAACGACAGTTCGTAAAATATTGTAATTATTTGAGGTTTTGTTGTGTTTGATTGAAATTAGAGTGGTTTACTGTAAAGATGGTAAATTACTGTACAGTGTGTATTTCACGAGGTTTCACGAAGACTCCGATCTTAAAGCAAACATTTTAATATTGGCACTAAAATCCTAAAACGTGTATAATGACTGCATATTTCTGTCTTTAATTGGTCCATCGTTATGCGATGCGTCGTGATCGTGAATCGTGGTGGTGGGTGATGCGATGCGATGAGTATTTTAAGTCGACCAATCTAGTGACACAGCGCAGCGGACGTTACTAATAGGATCGTATATTTGTTACTCTTTGGGTCTTACAAATAAACAAAAAGGAAGCTTAGAATAGTTATTCCGAATTTTCTCTTTAACTCTAATTTGAAACAAAGTTTATATGACGGGAACAAAACACAGAATAACCGTTCGCAGCTTAGTCTCTGTTTATTTGTAATAATACCTTTTCTGCCTTACCACAAAACTATTGCAAAAGTTAGACAATGCTTAAAACAGATGTCACATTTTTTATTATTTTTGTTACATGTTTAATTGTGTGTTTTGTTAGGTGATTACAATAAATTATTCTTTTTTTCTTTCTTCTTCTCTCCTCACTTTTTAGCTAACATTTTAAGACAGAGACACAATATTTTAAAGACGTATTTAGCCATTGTTAAACTATAAGCAGTGTTTTGTAGTACAAGGGTCTATTTTTAATAACATTTAAATAAAGAACATTTCAAACACTTCCAGTAAGTCTTATCCCCATACACAAGCTCCCTGCCTCTACGCCCGCGCCCGCCGGGTTTGCGAATGTCGCCCGCGCGCCGCGTCTCGGGCCGGTCTATATCGAGTTACGGGCACAGCGCGCGCTAGGCTGCGTTTAATTCCATTCCCCAATCCCTCCCTTTCTTTATAGGGTCCGTATTCCGTAACTAAGGGCCTTAATGAGCTGCTGCGCACACCTGATTTCGTAATGTTGCCGAAAGTTGAATTTAGAAATGAGAGGGAAGGTAAGGTATGTAATTGACAAATTTTATGTGTTTATGGCCAAGATTTGGAATGGCGTCTTCCGTTTGGAATGTCTTATTTTATTGTCTCTCGTTTATTGTTAAGTAGGAAGGTGTAGAGACTACCCTTATAATTATGCTATATTTTGCTCTAGTGACTTCTTAACTTTGTAATGGTTTTTGTCAGTAAAATGATTGCGCTTTTTAGGTTATTTCAGGTTAGGTATTACCTAATAATAATTTAGGTATTACCTAATACTAATAATAATTTCTAACGGCTACATTTAATTTAATGACAATATATTCCCTCTTTTTTTTAAATCTTTGCAGCAAAATAACATTAACGCTATACTTGACAGTTTTTATTTGTGGAACTAATATTATAAAGAAGAAAGCTTTGTATGTTTGCAACGAATAAACTCAAAAACTACTAGACCGATTTAAAAAATTCTTTCACCATTAGAATGCTACATTAGGGCTGAGTAACAAAGGGTATATAAAAAAGAAATGTCCACCCGTGCGAAGCCGAGACGGGCCGCCAGTTATACTATAATATAATGTGTACTTTTTTTCACTACTCGGTTTTTTTTTAAGTTAATTGTCTCAAATAATCCGCTATGCCAAGAATAGGGTTAAAATTTAAATTACCTTACTTCGAAACATGTTTTTGGAGTATTAAATAATTTTAGAGAAAAACGGAAAAACATGTATGGTCGTTTAAGTTCCAGGAACAATAGTTTTGAGTGGAATAACCCTCCCTAAACATCGTTACGTCAGCAAACCAAAAACGCAACAAACTCTACTCTAAACTCCAACCAAATGTCCCGTCGAATTTCAAGTAAGCAAGGAATAAATTCAAAATTAGAACGGCCAACGTCTGTCGCCGGCGGCATCGGCACCGACTCGGCGGGCGCGGGCGGCACGTACGCCAGTCGCCATTTTTTTTACGCAGCCATTTTTACGACTCCCGATAACGTTTACGAGTCGCGCTGAGTGGCGTCGCCGCGGCTCGCGACTGATTGCAAGCTCACGTGTATAGGGTTGTGCTATAATAACTTATAGCCTTAGATTGAAATAGGATATCGATGTGACTTTCTAAAAACGCTTTAACAAAAATCAGGCTATGAATCTTGTTAATAATTACAGTTACTCTTATTATATTGATATTTTTGATTCGTTTAAAAACTACTTTTGATGTATTAGGATAGGAGACTTTCATGTGATTTACCGCCGTAATCGCCGCGACTTTTTTTATGCTGCGGTTGCACGTTGAGAAACACAACTCAATAATGTAAACCTGATTCGATCCGAATCCCTCGAAGAATCTGCCGCCGATGCCGTTCCCTCTAGAAAACCTCCAAAGGTAATCGTTTCACACGGCTTGAGGAACCCTTTAAGTTTCTCGCCGCCCCCAAAAAAGCTCGGTGAAGCTGAAAAGGACGTCTGAGGCATTCACCAAACTCTCTCCAAAAAATATCCAGTTATTTTAGTAAATTGCATCGTTTGCTTTAAACCCCGCTTAAAAACTTAGGTTAAAATGGAACGCAAAGATATGAAAGTTTATTTAAGGTGCCCTACTGTTGGTAAAGAAGGACACCTAATAAACTTTAAAAAAATTAGGTGACAGTTATCCTCCGGCGTCTGTCACCTAACATGGTCTAGGGCTACATAAAACATTTTTTTACTTTTACAAAAAAAAAACGAACTTAAGTTCTTTCGAATTTAACATGGACTTCTTGGCGGGAAAGTAAAGAGTCATGTCTGCGGTTTTGTTTTATTTTCAAAAATTTGTGTTATGCCGAATATTAATGTGAAATAATGGTGGATTATTAACCGTTAAGTGTTCGTAAGTGTGCATGAGTGTTGGCAAATGAAACAAAACAGTGCAACTACTACTTTTCTTTTTCTTGTTACTAAAACAAAGTTAGTGTAGAGTATTTTTATTATCATTCATCATCATACGGACTGGAAGTAAATATTGTATATTTATGTATTACTTGTAAGAAAAATTACTTTGACACTGGCTAAATGTGCTAATCGCACGAAGCCAACAACTAAAATACAGAAAAAAAAGAATATGACATTAACATAAAACGAGCATTAGCGATATATGTCTGTATGAGTTTTAAGTATGATATTGGCAACAGCACAGCCCACACGCCCTGTGGGCGCGTCGCGTCTGCCCTCAGCATTGACATTTATATAAAATGACACAGAGTAGTATTACCGCTTGCACTGACACATATGTTTTACACACAACATGTCAATACTTGTCTAGTGCACGACTGTCCACGATTGATCGTGTACATAACAAATGTTTGAGCATGTGCCTTGTACAGACAGATTGGTATTTAACGAAACTCTCTATGTTAACGAAAATATATTCATATTTATAACTTTATATGCCATTGCCATTTACGTATTCCATATCTCTAATCTCATAAGATCATTAATTAGTACTGTTTATAAATCTAAATCTTCTTGTTAATCTAAGAAATGGACACAGTTTTGGGTGGAGGCCTCCTCCAGCAAGTAAGTAAGTTACTAACTTGTAAGATATTTGTCTAAAGACTGGAGAAAATTGGCAAAAGCAGATCACCGACGTTTGTAGACGTTTTCAAATAGCAGGATCGAAGCCCAGCTTTGAAATCGCTTTCGTTCAGTAGCGTCTCAAGTTGAATGGGAACATTTGAGAGGGCTTATCAACACCAGCAACCAAGGTGACTAATGACAGTCGGCGATCGTTAAGTCCGCCGTACCGAGCCGAGTCGCCTTTTTACGAGCAGCAACGATAATGTTTACGATTTCGTTGGGCCGACCGCCGCCGCCGCCGTCGTCGCCCGCGAGTCGCGGCGTCCGTCGTTTTATTATTATGGCAATGCACGAAAATTATCGATAACGGTGTAGGTAATGGTATACGTGTTGGGTTAGCTTTTATTTGTCTTTGCATGCGGTTCCTTAGTATTATTAAGTTTTCCAGTTTTCACTGGGGTACGCTTAACCTTAATTATTTTTAAAGATTGCTGATAGAGCTTAGTAATAACCTTGTGCTAATGCTTCAGTGACCGTATGGTTAAAACCTGATATCCAGAAGTTCTGAGTCTAGCAAAATGTGGTATTTCGGATTATTTTTCACTGAGGTATTAATAATTACTGCATTGATTATTTTAAAGTGTAAGCATTGATGACAGGACATGATTAGGCCTACAAAGGTTGAAAGAAAAGCACATACCCGTACAATTCTTTACCCGGAACCCTTACTAACAGATAAGTTCCAAATTCAAAATTCAAAACAACAAAATTCTAATTGGCCGTCGAACGTCCACCAATATGAAAATATCGACACACAGCGGCTCGCAGCGGGCGCGGGTGTCACGTATCCGTGACACATCGCGGCCGGCGACGCGTCGGGCTTTGGGCGCGCCGTATTTTATGCGTCCCGTTGCGCCGAGGTCCGCGCACTCTCTCGAAATAAACCGACATGCTAGGGTTGACAGTTTCACAGTGAAATAAAACGTTGATAAATTGAATTCAAGAAATCTTTTATATAAGTTTTGCTGGTCATCGTGAATTTCACTTCAACGAGGCGTCAAACGTGTTACAACTAAACGTATAGACTTGCCTTGTTCTTGAGGAGTCTTTGTAGTAGCGTTTACAGCGTTTACAGCTTATTTGCAAGATAAGAGATAACGCTTTAATTGATATCGGATCGACCGCATTAAAGAAAGTAAAAAAAACATTATTTAATTTATGTCCTAAGAAATTATTAGCATGTAAAAGACACACTGCTGGGCTCAGGCCTTCCACATGAACAAAATGGGGAGATTGGACCATATACTGACAACGAATCAAGAATATTATGCTCCTTTACAATTTTTTAAAACTTGTAAGGCGGCATAAGCAACCCTAACGCAAGCGTAATGAGCGAAAAGCAGACTTTCGCGAAATAAAATATAAGTAACGGCGGAGGGCGTCGCGCGGCGGTTAATTGTTCGCTTTGTTCACTCGGAGGCCGACGACGCGTGGGTGGGGTCGAAAGGATCGGCCGCTCGTCGATTTTCACTTGTCTTTGGCAATAAAAATGTCTGCAACTATTTTCTTTTCTTAACACCACTTCGGGGAAGCGTTTCGAATAGTTTATGAGAGCCTGGTACTATGCCCCACAAACAGGTACGTTTGAGTCGCCTTTGAGGAACTGGCTTTCTATTCCAACATTGATGCTATGGCGACAGACTTAAGACGGTGGCAGCTAGCAGACAAGGCGAACATAAAACGAGCCTCTCCACCAACCAAACGCTAATAGGTGTGTTGGGAATCGAAACTGTGACTTGTTAATTGGCATCTGTCATGGCTATGACAGACTATGACTGACAAGAATTATGACAGCATTAGGGCTTACAGTTTAACTATATAGCCAATGTTGCGGAATAAAATAAAATGGCTGTATTATGTTGCAAAGGAATTTATGGAAACGCAGTTACTTCTTCAGTTAGTGAAGTCCGTATCTCTTTGAGACCGCCTCTGAGACCCGCTATTAAAACCCTTTAATGCTGCTGAAAGTGCGCGCTTATTCACCACCTAGTAATGTTTCGCTTGGACGACGGGTTTTGAGACGAACACCTTTATACGGTTTGGGAACGAGAATGATGACGTCTTCTCCAACAGCCCTTAAGTTTTAGGTGACCCCTAAGCCGTTATGTGACAGTTCTACTGAAGCCGTTTCGGCCATCTGTCACCTATCTTAGAAGCTACTTAAAATTGAAAACTACGTAATAGTAAACAAATTATAGATTGTCTTACGAGTTCTTAGATTTTCCCTTTCCACATAAATCATGGCACATGAGATCGAGCCATAATAGCCCACCAAACTGATCTAATGCGGGTACCTAACTAATTTTGAAAAAAAAAAACCGCTTTTCTTAACATTTTTGTCATGTTTTTTACGATTCAATAGTTAGTAGACGCTAAATAAAAATCTCTCATATTTATGAGATACCTTTTTTCCAACACCTGCCTGTATAGAATTATTTATTCTAATCTGTGTGGGACAGCCGCTGCGGCACAATCATCCCTCTGCCTGGCCTAGTTTAAATTTATTTGTAGTAGTGCAGTACTTTTTACATAAGTTTCGGTAATTTCGGTATTGTATCTAACCACACGACTACTAATATACTTAGGTTTATGGTGGAATACATGGTGCTTGCTGTTCGTGTTTTCAGCTTCCCCAGAGACAGAGAAGGGATGGTAATAGGCTTTTTAAATAGGTAGACCTCACCTCCCCCTGTTGAAATTTTTTAGCTGGGGGGTAAGGGGTGAGTGTCCCACATAGAGGTCGGCCCAGACACCAGGCCTCAGTCCATGTGTATATTTTTTTGTTACGTCAGTTTTGCTGTTCGTCTATCAGTCTTTTATAAAACCTTACTTTTTTTACTTGTTTGTTTTCGGATATAATCCATTAATTACCCAGCACAGATCTTAAAACACATTTCAACATCATATCATCCATATCATATCAGCCCTGTTAGAATTTACCCATAGGTTACGTTCCCAAAAATATGGTAGAGCGAAGCGATGGCCGATTTATATGTCATACTCGTGAACGGGTGCCGCTGTGGAGGCTGGTCTGCTCTTGCATGCTTATCTTATCTTTAGTATCATTCACTATAGTTTGACTTTGTTTTTCTTAAACAATTTTTGACTTTTACTACTGTTTTGACTTTTACTACTGTAGTGGAGTGGCATAGTATGGACATTGTGGAAATTGAAACTTTTACCTCATCATCATCATCATCATTATCAGCTCATTTTATGACCCCACTGCTGAGGCACGAGCCTTCCCTGTGGATGGGTAGGGAGAACGGGCCATAAACCACCACGCGGGCCCAGTGTGGATTCGTGGTTGTTAACGACTGCTAATGCAGCTTTACGTGCCTTCCGAAACACATTACATACACATTTAAAGATGTTGGTTAAGAAAAAAAATCTAAATGTTCTTTATAGTCTTTGGTCACACCTGCGCTGCGTTGTGTACTCTGTGGCCGCTCGCAGTAGGTAGCGTCGGATGTATAAAGTGGCGCGGCGGTGGCCGCCACATACATATAACTCGGGCCATGACAAACAGCCGGTCGGACGGGCATGGAGTCGACATATATATTTTTTTTGCTATAACTTTTAATTTTGTTTTATTATATAACGTGTAACAGAAAGGTGTGGTAAAAATGAAAATATCCAAAGTGTATCCAGATTTTGTATGTAGAGTTACTAAGACAAAATTATTAACTTTAATTTGTTTGGCATTTTTTAATTAAATATTTCTATTGTCACGTCACGTCACATCATAACATAATAAATAAAGCCAAAGCCCTAGTGGTTCAGTAATCTCTGTACTTACATTATCAATTACATGATCAATGCTGCCTGCTTATGCGCGCCTGACGCGCTTGAATTCACTAATATAAATATTTCATTTACAATTGCATGACAAATTAAATTTAATAATTATGTCTTAGTAACAACACACACAAGATCTAGATCAGATACACTTTGAATGTTAAAATTTTGCCATACCTTTCTGTGACACGTTGTAAATGTGTTCTAAAGTTCATGAGAGTATATTTCCTTCCTTTTAGAACACGCAGTCCTTTAAACTAAAAGAAATAGCTTGCGGGTCGGCAAGGTGAGGACGGCTAGGGGTGTGTGGTGGTGTGCACAATCTTGCTCCAGTTTGTGCTTTGTGTCTTACATATTATCTAATTGTTTATTTTAAAGATTATTATAATTATCTTACCGTTTCGGATCTTTCGAACGATCCTTAATCCCTATGTTTGTGTAGAAGGTACCACGAGCTATTACCGATTGTTATTAATTTTACCATTTGGTAATGGCTAGTTTATACCGATACTTTTCTATTTTAACAGGTTGACCGCCGACAGGCCCAGACACAATAGAAATTCAATTGTTTGTCGGACATATGTTTAAGGTGTTAAGCTATGGTTTTGACTTGGCATGCGATTTCCATCTCAATAAGCTAACTGTGTGTTAAAATATCTATTTAAAAGGTCTGTTTTTCTATTTTAGCAAGTCCTTAATTTAAAAAAAAACTGTCAAAATATACTGTCACTATAATAAAATAGGTTTGATAGATAGGTAATTGATGTTTTTACATAAAAAGTTGCTTAATACGAGAAATTCTTAATGAAAATTATCACATGTGCTGTTTCTCGTTCCATTTTGCACATGCGAGATTGCTTAAAGTACCTAACCAAAATGTTTACGTAGATTGAATTTAGAATGAGGACCAAAATGAAAATAAAAAAAAAACAAATGCACACAGTCGACTCCACCGCGCCGCTGCGTGACTCGACACCGGAGGGCGCCGCGTCGCGCTAAAGCGCGATACTACGGGCTCGCCTCGGGCGGCGCGAACCAATTACCCGCGCGGCATTACCCCGCCCCCCAGGCCCCGCGCCCCACGCCCCGCGCCGCCCAGGGCCGCCGCGCGACGGCCGGCGAGTTATTTCCGCGCGTTTCTGTGAGCCTGGTGCTCTGCCGCGCCGGGAGAACGCCCGCAATGCGAAGGTTTCGGCCGAGCGGTTTTTTTCATGCGTTTCTGATACATGCTTGGTAATTAGTATTACAGAAATTTACTTTTTACGTATAGCCTCATGTTAGTTAAAAAAAAATGATGTTATAGAAAAAAACGATGAATGAATAAATAAAGAATCCATCAAACCTGATTAGTATTTAAATGCCTGCTTTTTACCCCTAAGATTAAGGTAACCTAAATAAATATGTTAGGTGACAGTTGCCAAAACAAATCAGTTGCAAAAAGGCATGAATACACCTATACAGGATGTAATCGTTAAGTGTGCACAGGCGATTATTCCAAAACTATGAGAGATATCAAAAAACTTAAAACTGATAACGAAAGTACGTTATCTAATGAGTAAAATGGCATCAATAACTTTTTTTAAATCCAACGAGAAGTATACAAAATTTTGACATGTATGGGAGTAAACACTCATACTAAATGTATGGGAGTAAACACTCCCATACATTTAGTATGAGATTAGTAGAAAGGTTTTAGTTTTTTTATTTTAAGAGGTCTAGTACTCATTTTACCCTAGTCATATTTTATGATTACGTATGATATGATAATAATTACTCCGCAAATGTTAAGGAAAGTTCATTTAGAAACTGTAATTGTGCTCGTCGTTGTATCGCACAACAAGGACGTCATTTCGAACATCTAATTTGATTACAAAATTTTGTGCTTTTATACAAAGAAATAAATATTCAATTCAAAGATAATATTATTATTTTTGATATTCATTATGTTAATAAAGCTAAATTAACCTTTTAAAACAAGAAACTAAACCTTTCTACTAATCTCATACTAAATGTATGGGAGTGTGTTTAATGTCAAAATTTTGGATACTTCTCGTTTAATTTTTAAAAAGTTATTGATGCCATTTTACTCATTAGATAACGTACTTTCGTTATCAATTTTAAGTTTTTTTTTCTCTCATAGTTTCGGAATAATCGCCTGTGCACACTTAACGATTACATGGGTATGGGTATACAGGGGTATACAATGTTTACAAGGACAATAACGACTTACTTTTAATGTAATTATAAAGTTATTTATATCTATTTAGAAAGTTTTTTTAGGGTACCTATAGTTATAGACGCTTCTTTTTACCCAACTATAAACAAAAGACCAACGTAAAAAAAAACAGAACGAACCTACATTGAGTTTCTGAACGTACAACATACAGTGCTGCAGCGGCCAGGCTTTTAGCCAAAGAGCTGTATAAAGAGATAAGATAAATGAGGATCGCGCGGCGGGCGCGGGCCAACAACGGCGCGGGCGGCGCGGGCGGCGCCGGCGGCGCCGGCCGGCGCTCGCTCGTTTCCCGGTGCCTTTGAGGTTGAGACATAAAATAAGGAGGCTGCAGAAGGTAAGCTTCACACAAACGCGCTCGAGCAACGCACACTGAGACAGGTTTTTCAGTTTTTTTTACAGACACGGAATCTCGCAACAGCTGCGCTCGGACCGTTCCGAGATCCGTGTCCGTGCAAGGGGTCTATGTGTGCGTTGCTCGAGCGTGGTATGTATTAAGCTTACCCTCTGGGTCTCCTTATTTTGTGGTTGATCTATCTAGGCGGTCGGGGTCGCACAAGCGGGATGCGCTTGTGATCGTTTCACACCTACCTACGTCTCGCGTCGCGTCGCTCACTGACCGGTTGCGGGTTTGCGACCGCTTCCCACACCGCGCGCCCGGTCGGTCGGTGTCTCTCTCTACACGCACGCCCGTTCGCGTTTTATAGGGTTGTCGCGTTTTATAGGGATTCAGCGTAAACTTGCTGCAATTTAGTAACCTTTTTTTCACACAAATAAAAATACAGGTAATACTATCAATAGTGTGGAAGTATACTTTATACTTAAAAAATGGCGAGTTGTATAAGTAATCAGCTTTAAACATAATAGAGATACTTATTATTAATAAGCTACAGTTTGAAGATAAGTATAAGGCTATTTGGCCCTTATCCTTGCCAACATGCTTTGTAAATTTTGTTCTTTTAATAACTTGGTATAATCTGTTACAGTGACTTTTTAAAGTTACAGTTACAATACAGTGGGTAGGTTTAGGTACGTAAGCATTTAAACTTTTACCAAAACTCAAGCTCAAAATTTAAACTAAAATGAGTAAATTCCATTTTTTATGGACAAATGACAATAATGACAGGCAAAATTCACAATATAAAATGAGAGTAGGTTTAATATCAAGTGTCAAATATGTCGATACGATAAAAAACGCTTCACTACATCGAAGCCGCAGCCCTAGGCTGCTGCCAATACCGGCTTATCTATGGTATCATATTTTTTTTCGCCGCGCCTCGCCTTTGTGATGTCACGACTCGCGACGACCGTCTGTCCCTGCCCCGCGTAATTTACGACGCGCCGCAAGTGCCGCGACCGCGCCGCTACGTAATAAGGAGACTGCAGAAGGTAAGCCTCATACAAACGCGCTAGAGCAAGGCACGCATAGACATAGACAACCTCTCAACACGGAATCTCGCAACAGCAGCGCTCGCACTGTTCCCAGACCAGACCCGTGCCGGTGAGAAGTTGTCTATGTGTGTGTTGCTCGAGCACGGTATGTATTAAGCTTACCTTCTGGGTCCTCCTTAGTTTGTAGCGCCGCGCCGCTCGCCGGGACGGGAGCGCCCGCCGATTTATGAGGTAATTTTTACAATGGCCGCCGCCCGACCACCGCGATTATAAAGTTCGCCCTGGCCCGGCTCGGTTGAGTTACCAGCCAGTACGCCCGCCGCTGACGTTTTGAAATTAGAACGAGTGTCAATTGTTTTTTTTTTTTTCATTTAGTTAATCCGCATTTGGCAACTGTATTGATTAGGCCAATCAATTGTAGCGATGACTTGACTTCAATGATGGAGGCATTTCCCGGATATAGGCTAATGAATACTAAGTAATACTAATTACTATTTTGTTTGGTTTTTTTTGTGATATGTTTTGAAATGCGTTCATGTCCTCAAAAACTTTATAAAAAATATAATTATGTTTCGTACAGTTGTGTATTGGGTAGCCAAATAGATGTTTGTATTTAATTTGAACGTAATACAAGTAGGTTTTTGTGTTATATTAATCGTGATCAATGATTATTGAATGTAGTGCCCATTGCTCATAAAGCTTTAAAATTCAGAGGAAACCTCTCTGCTGTGGTCATTATAATTCCGCTCGCTACGAATAAAATAAATGACATTTGAAATTGGAACTGATAAAATGTAAATTTGAAATTCGAATCGATGAGAAAAGTGACAGCATATTTTAGTTTTGAATTTTCGACTAACGAACGTCGAATATGTATGCGCCGTCACCGTAAATTATATTTGGCCTCATCGGTTGGACACCGACAATTATTTAGAATTCCATTTGACGGCGTAAATCATACCGGACCGAAAGTCAGCCATTTTCCGAGTTTTAATCATCGTCGGTAAGAGCGTTCGTAATGTGAATTTCGCTTTTTTTTTTCTCTCCCGCTGTAAACTGTTCGCGCCATATGCCTCGCCCCGCCTGCGTCCGACGAGATGATGCGGAATAATTTAATTGCCGCGGCGACGACTGCATCCGCTGTCGGCTGCGGTGTTTTTATTTTCGCCGTGTCATCGTGTGCTCGCTCACCTCCAGCTCCGTGTGGTTTGTTTCGGATTACGCGCCGACTTTGTGGACGTGTAACCTCCATGGTGGTGTTAACTTTTTCTATCAACCGTGTTCGCGCAAAGGTTTCCTCCGCTCGTAATTCCTTTCCGTTAGTTTTCTACACCGATATGATAAACAAACAGACTAGTAAAGAGCTAAATCATTAATTCTAATATTTAAAATAAAAAATCAAATCTTTCTTGTTTTTATTTTCTTGATTAAGAATGATTATTAAAGACACTTATAGCCCTTTTAATCTCATCCGGTTAGCTAATACGCTTGTTCTATGCTTGGAACCACCAAAATTCAAAATCATTTAAGTATTCAGTTTAGGTTACAAGTAGTTCTTGTGAATGTTACTATGATGCAATCGGTTCCTAAGTCTACTTTGGGCGGGAGATCTTGTATTGAGAAGAACCGGCAAGAAACTCAGAAGTGTCCAGCTCTTTTCTCCATAGCGTCAAAAGTATTGGAAAATATCAATCATAGCAGGACACTTTCCATCACAAATAAACACAAAAAATAAAGAAGGTTGTCTTCTTACAACATGGCGCAGTGGTTAACGCGCCCGGTCTGCGAGTGCTGAAGTTAAGCCACTTTCGCAAAGGCCGGTCATCGGATGGGTGACCAAACATTTATCATCTCGAGCTCCTCCGTGCTTCGGAAGGCACGTAATGCCGTAGGTCCCGGCTGCATTAGCAGTCGTTAACAACCACCAATCCGCACTGGGCCCGCGTGGTGGTTTATGGCCCGTTCTCTCTATCCATACATAGGGAAGGCTCGTGCCCAGCAGTGGGGACATATAATGATGATGTCCATACTGTGCCACTCCACTACAGTAGTAAAAGTCAAAAATTGTTTAAGAAAAACAAAGTCAAACTATAGTGAATGATACTAAAAATAAGATAAGTATGCAAGAGCAGACGACCCTCCACAGGCGGCACCCGTTCACGAGTATGACATATGAGTCAGCCATCGCTTCGCTCTACCATATTTTAGGGAACGTAACCTATGGGTCAATTCTAACAGGGCTATGGGGATTATACCACAGAAAAGAGATCGTTCAAATTCAATTCATTTTTTTTTTATTGTCGCTTTTGTTATTGTTAATGGGATTAGGGATATTGAGATAATAATAACGTTGATCGTTTATTAAATCGTAGTGGCGCCAACGCAAGTTTTCGTTTTAATGAAAATTTGTGTTCAACTGAAGCTTGGGACCGTTCCCATCATGAGCGCAGTTGGAGGACATCTCTTATTTATAGTTATTTATTTTTTGTTTTTTTTTAAGTTCAGTTGAGTTAAGTTTCTTTTTGTTGTGTATATACTTATTTCTAATTAACATGATGATTATACTAACCCACATCTCATTGAAGCTAAAGTCACAATATTTTTATTATTTTGAATTCTGCATTCACAATGCTATAAGATAAATTTTTACTTGAACAAATCCAAAGGTCGTAGGTACGATTCCGATTCGAGCTACCTGGCACTGGTTGATTTTTATAGTAGTTTGTTATCTTGTAACTATACACAGTCACAAAAATCACTTACTGGTTCATATTACTAGTAATTGAAAGAAACATGTGTTTTACTGGCATTGGGTTCTGTCAAACACTTTTGGTGTCCAAGTTGGTAAAACCATCATGGGACGCGGGTAGGGTTGGCCACCCGTACTCTATTATAAAGTATTGTACACACGCCTGCACATCAACATACCACAAACTGTAAAATTTCCTCAATAGACTTTGAACTTTATGCCTTAACGATATGGTTGAAAATGTATTGAAGAAATTTGACAGTTTTGGATAGGTTGATGTGCTGGCTGGCGTCAGTACGTTATCTCGGGTAATTGTACTCTATACTTTATGAGAACATTAAAGTACGCGAAAATACTTTATTTCACATAATTATTTTTTTTAGGAATCTTTTTACATAACACACAAAAAATTTGCTGTGCAGCTGTTTAGCTGTGATAATAATTATTTGTTAATAACTGCTAAAAGCAATGAGAAGTATGTTTTTAAGCGAAGTAAATAATCGTACTTTAATTTGTTTGACACAATGTACTTTTCTTTCTACCTTTTAATAACCAATGTAGGTACCTACTTTATTGCCACAAAAAAAGGTGGCAACCCTAGCACACGGGTGTTCATTCGGACGAAGTCGCGAGCGGGTAGATTAAAATCTTCAAAAAGTAAGAACTTTGTCACCTTTTGCCGTGAGATTATTTATCCCGATTACGGCGCATTTACCACAAGGATTAGAAGCTCATAAATTCTAGGAATTTAAAAGGTGGCCCGCTAACAAGCGTGTAATACGGACGCAGGTAAAATCCGCGCGGCCCCGCATTAATTTTAATCAGTCTCGTGTCACCGACTCTACAAAATAAGCAGTTTGCAGAATGTAAACTTCATACAGACGCGCTAGAACAGGGGTTCCCAACCTTTTTTTGTCTACTGCCCACTTTAAGAATAAATTATTTTTTAACGCCCCCCTTTTTAAACATACTTAAAAACCGCTAAGTACTTATAACTGATTATTGAAACGCAACTTTATAGTATTCGGACAGAGTATCTTTTATTGAAAATAAAACAAACATAATCAATTCTTATATAAAAACTAATGTGAAGGTTGAATCTGATGCTGTTCAATAAGTTTGTTGATATCAGGTTCCAATTTACTCAAAAACAGCCGCAAGTCGCCACGTTCGGTAACACGCAAACGATTTCTCTTTTTAGTAAGCAGCGTTGCCACAGCACTAAATCCACGTTCACACAAATATGACGATGGGAATGCTATCAAGAATCGTTGAACAATTAACCACAATCCAGGGTACAATTGCGGGATCGGTTTTTGTAGCCAAAATTCTTGATATCCATTTTTGAACTTGATTTTTATTTCTTCGTTTGTTGTCAATTCTATAAGTTCTTCTTCCAGCTGAGGTGACATTGCTGTGTTGACATTTGAAAACGGATCCAACACCCAGTCTGGTATTTCCAAGTTTAAAATGTCCTGGTATCGTTCGGTAAAGTCAATGTGGAGGTTTTCCAAATGTTGGCAGTAGGCAAACAAGTCGTCGTTACTGCAGGATACTGATAAATTCGGAAAATTGTGAAACTCACGTCTGCCCATATTCTTTTTGTGCAGAAACAGTTTGGCTGCGAAAGCAGCAACGACATTTTTTGTTTTAATTAAATTTAGTTCATCGCCTTGCAGTTGGAGGTTCATGTCGTTGAACAATTTATACAGGTCTGTCATGTAAGCTATATCATTCTTTGATGTTATGAGCTTGTTGCGCAGTTCTGTATCTTTAGTTTCCAAGAACTCTATCACAGAGTCAAACAGGTTGTAAAATCGAATCAGACAATTGCCTCTTGACAGCCAACGAACTTCAGTATGAAGCAACAAACGATTGAAATCTTCGTCATTAGTAACACAAAGCTGATGAAATAATCTACCATTCAAAGAGCTGCTACGGATTTTATTGACTGCTTTGATGACATATTGCAGTGATTGAAATAGTCGTTCACTTAAGTTTCTAGCAACCAAATGTTGTCTATAAATAACGCAATGTATAGCAAGGACATCTGGAATTTTATTCTTTAAGTACGCTATGAAGCCTTTATGGCGCCCTGTCATAGCCGGAGCGCCATCCGTAGCAACTGATATAATATTTTTCAAAGGAATCTCTTTCTCTTCACAAAACTTTTCCAATGTATTGAATATGGTTTCGCCTTTTGTATCTGTTTCCAAATTTCTGGCAAACAATAGTTCTTCACGTATTTTCTCATCTTTAATAAACCTCACGTAAGATAGCAACAACGCTTCATTAGTTGGTAAAGTGGACTCATCGAGCTGAATTGAGAATTGACTAGTCCTCAGATGATTGCACAATGATTCTTCAATGTTTTCAGCCATTTCATCAATTCGTCTTTGCACAGAATTATTACTCAAAGGAATTTTTCGGATAATATTTGCGGCCGGTTTATGAAGCACAGTAGTTATTACTTCCTTTATTGCTGGCAAAATTAACTCTTCTCCGATGTTGTGTGGTTTGCCTTTTTGAGCAATTAACAAAGAGATATTGTACGAAGCTCGAAGTCCGTCGTCATCTTGCTTAGCAGCCGCCGAAAATAGTTTTGATACACTTGGCTGAGTATTATGCTTTTTCTCTAGGTCTTGAAAATATGCTACATTCTTGTCTTTCTTATCTGGATGCATTTTATTCAAATGGTCTTGCAGTCTTGAAGGCTTCATTGCTTCGTTTGAAAATGTTTTTAGACATAGAAGACACAAAGGCGACGACGGGTTTGTGGGATTTTCAATAAATCCGAATTTAATATATTCCGCAGAGTATTGCCGTCTCTTCTTTTTTACTTCCGACATTGTTTTGTTTTGAGAAATACGTAAGTGTTGAAATCAAGTACTGCTTATCTATTAAGCGCGAAACCGCAAATGAAAATAAAATAAATTTACGTCGTTTATATAGGATTGCATAAGCAGCACGCACCAACAGGAATAAGACAAACGTGCATAAACTCGTTTATCTCATTCGACGCCCAATCGTACTCGACAAGCAAGAACAAGTATTATAGAACCAGCCGATTGATACAGGAATGTACAAATCGGATTATTTAACAAAAACTTGTTAAAACATGATTGCGTTGATGTTCACAAGATGTAGTCGAGAGTCGAGAGCTCAGTCGGTGTCTAAGAGTCTTCCTAGCTAGGTAGATGAAATTATAAATCAACCCCAAAGCCCTACACAACGCCCCCTTTTACTCTTACCGCCCCCCTTTAGGCCTGCAGCGCCCACAAGGGGGCGTTATCGCCCACGTTGGGAAAGACTGCGCTAGAACAACGCACACGTAGACAAACTCTCACGGACACGGAACCTCGCAACACCTGCCCTCGGACAAGCTTGAAATGGTCTGACATTCCGAATCCGTGAGCAGTGCTGTCAATTTAGCAATTTTTTTAACTAATGTAGCATGAAAAAATTCATTTTACCATATCGCGAGATGGTCAGACGACCACCACTGCCCGGTCAAACTGCGCCGAGGTCCGAGCCTTTAGAGGCGCCCTCGGGTTGCTCCGCTCCCCGATCCGATCCGAACCCTTCGGAGAATCTAGAAGGGCAAGGGGACACGCACTAGTGCGTGATGCCGTTCCCTCTGGAAGACCTCCGAAGGTGATTCGTTTCACACAGCTTTGGGAGCCCTTTAAGTTTCTCGCCGGCCCCAAAATAGCCTGGTGAAGTTGAAAATGCCGTAAGAGGCAATCAGCAAACTCTCCAAAAATAATGGTTTGACGATATTGTCCGAGTGGCCGGGAGGCAGTGGAGGAGGCTCGCACTGGTCTGGATAAGTTGGCGTGTTAACCAGCAGTGGGTGCTTACGGGCTGAAATGATCGTCATTATTTCATTTCATTTCATTTCATGATGAATTTTTTAAACCTTTTTCTGATAAGTCAGCAATTGTGTGTTTCGAGAGAGGGGCTGTGTGTCTTGTGTGCGTTGCTCGACCGCGGCATTTCTGCGGTCTCCTTGTTTTGTGCCGACTCGCAGACCCGATCACAGATGTGCACCAATTTAATTGGTCACCATTTTGAAAAGTTAGTTTGGATTCGTCGAACTGAATTTGTGGTCATTCCCGTGAACTGACCTCAATCATGCTCAATGCAACAGAATAATTTATGTAGTTTTTTTGCTGATGCTAGATTTTGGACTGTTGTAAATTCTCTAAATAGGTACAAAATATTATACATTTTTTCATTTACTTTTTTATTTATTAAATACATACAGTTCTTTACTTTAATTCGGTCACCCATCTCGACATAGCGAAAGTGGCTTAACATGCAAGATCGCAACTCGACACGCAAGCCACTGCGAAATCGAGTATTTTAAGAACGTCAAATGCGAATGGGACCGAATAACACGTTAAAATGGACGAAAGCAAATGATCGATACAGTCGATACAAGTCGCGGGACGCAGAAGTGGCAGGAGGTGGGCGATTCGACTCGAGCGCCGCGCCGCCGCCGCACAGTGGCATCGATCGCCCCTTATCACCCACATTATCGTCCGGTGTCTGTGTGGTCGCATAGAGGTCGCTAACGCTATTGTTTTGTCTGCCAATTCAAGTTTTATTTACTTTTAGAATTCATTTGTTAACGCTATTAACGAATATGTGAATTGGTAAGGCATTAAAGCAGGATCCTGGTGATATGCGAAGAGTTACAATTTTGCCTTTATCAACTTTTGATTTCGTGAACATGATCGAATGGCAAAATTCTCGTACCAGACGTGTCTAGAGGGTAATGCTATATTTGTAAATTTTCTTTGAAATTAAACACTTTTGACTTTTTACCAATTTCCTTGCGTTTAACTTGCATTTTATTTTACATATCTTTTTTAAGAACTTATTACAGGGTTTCAGCGTTTTTTAGCGTTTATTAGTATCTTTTCAGGGTTATTTAAAACAACTTGTTCAAAAAAACAATATAATAAATAGTTGTAGCGTAAACAAGGCAACACTGTCCAAAATAATTATTTGCTAATTCAGTATCTGAAATGCTAAGCAGACAACTTTTATTATAACCACAGTATTATAGAATAGCAGTACGGTGTGACGAAATATTAATGGCGCGGATCTCCGCAGAGGGATCAAATGAAACGTAGCCCGCGGCGCGGCGTGGGACAGCCGACATATATGTAACAAAGTTGATGGCAGTAGCATAATGGCTTAATCTGTGGGAAATTGGCAATAGCTCTCCTATTGTTGTGAGTTTTTTTTTTTGCTAAAAGTTACCCACTTGTGTTTTTAAAGGTCGGATTGAATGCTAAAAATCTGAGTTTAACTCCGTTAGACTACTGACGTTAACCCAGATGTTTAGTAGGAAGCAGCGCTTTGCCATGTAAGGGTGTGTATGTTAATTTATGAACCGATATGTAACGACTAGTTTAGTGTAATAAAAATAAGTAATAAAAACTCCTATACCTAAAACGAGCTTAGCAGTTTCTGGATGGGTAATAATTACTTAAAAAAGGGAAAGCAATTTTTGGGAGAAGAAGAAGAAGAAGAAGATTAAACCTGTATTTTGGTACATATACCAGAAACGTTTCTGCTATAGCAGCACAAGCTGAATCAGACGCCATAGTTGTCTCGATTTAGTTAGTCAATTCACTTATTAGGAAGTAGCCATCACCCCCCCCATAGATTTTTGTTTTCATATGTGCCAAAGCCATATTCTTTTACTTGGGGCAGCCCATAGCTGTAATATGAGCTGTGTTTGTGACTGCTGTACCCACAATCAAGGGTTTTACGATACCGACTGGTTTAATAAAAGGGCTTGTTTGGGCATTGGAACATTTATCAGTTCCGCATTAGGCCCACAACACGATAGTCTTCCATTTGTGTTTCAAGTGTCACTCAACTCCCGATTCATAATCTGAACACCTCAGAGAATCTATAAGGTAACGGGGACACGCTTGGGTGATGTGATACCATTCTCTCTTGTTTCGATCACACGACTTGAGGAACCCGCCCTTGTTTACCCTTGTTGGCCCTTGCCCGACTTTGTTGGACCCGGTAGGTGGCGCTGCAATAGGGATCCATCATGGGGTACGGGTGTTTTCAAGCGGACGAAGTCGCGAGCGGGCCGCTATTGTCATATAAGACTCTGGGAAGATTAATCTGCCCGAGTAATCGACAAGAGCTTCTCTGTCAAATACAGTGAAGAGTATTCAACATTGATAATTAGAGAAGAGAAGCTGCTATACTATCACTGTCCAATTATGTCGTAATCGTAACTTTGTAACCACCGGCTCCCTTAATAATGAATGAGCGATCGCGGCACACGGCCGGCGCCAGAAGCCATCGGGGACGAATTGCAAGGGTTGCCGTGCCGCCCGCCGCGCTCAAATTATTAAACTGGGCCAATCGCGAAGCCTGACACTACAACATTCAGGGCACATTTTGTACAGGGCGCCTAGTACTCAAGAGTTTTATTTACAATTCTAGTAAATGAAATCGCGTTGGGCATTGAAGCGGTGCCTCCTAGGACACAAACAAGAAGAGTTAACTTTTACATATACAAACTCATTTTCATATAATTAAACCTGGAAACTGGGTGCCTATAGTACGATTTTTATTAACAATTTGAGCATGGTAACGAAAACGAGAATTTGTACGGCATTGAAGCAGAGTGCCTCCTGGTTCACACACGAGGAGAATTAAAATACTGCCATTCAAAATCTTAATTTCGTTTACGTGATCGAATAAAACTCTCATGTTACATGTACCCTTGTACTACAAAACAGTGCTTAAAGTTAAGCAATGGCTAAATACGTGTTCAAAATATTGTGTCTCTGTCTAAAAGTATTTGCTAAAAAGTGACAGCATCTATCTTAAGCATTGTCTAATGTGGTAAAGCAGGTAAGGTCTAATAAATAATGTTATGTTAAAACGTAACGACACAAATGTTTAAATTTTACTTTTTATTTTTAAGTGCTAATTGCTGCACTGAGGCTGAATTAAATATTTATAAAATACTTACACCCCGCTACACACGACTTTAAGTTTATACTGTGTTTAGTTTTCTACGCTTTACGCGAACACCATACGAGCAAAGGTTCTCGAAACTAGGATGAAATAATAATATTATACAGTAAAACAAACACTATTAGGTATATTCGTATAAAGTGGTTTACTACAATGAAATTTTTTATTTAAATTATTTTTATCATTTCCAGTGGGACGTCCTGAGCACATCTGTCGGCATTTAATCATATAATAAAAAAATTACTAATAGTTACTAGTTTTCAAAAAATCATCTTTGGCTCAACAAGTCAAACGATAACGGAATAATGGAAAATAAAATTGGCGGGAAAAGCAATCACGGGAGCTTTCGGGTTGATGCGGTCACCGGAATAGCGAAAAGTCGCAGGATTCGCGTTTCATCAGAGTGAATGAATTGGTGTTTTAACGAGTTTTTCTGATAGTTTCTTTAGTTTATTTTATGGATAGTCAACAATATGCGAAACGTACCTGTATCTTGAAATCAGTATTATAAAACTCAGTATTAGTATTATAAAACTTGTATAATTAAAAATAATCCGAATAACGGGCAGCCCTACCGTTAAATCTACAAGCGTATGACGTCACGGACAATATCAGACATCTTAGTCTGATCAGCAATTTTTGTAGTTTTTTTCCTTAATTGCCTTAATTACTATCTATTCTTACTTTGTAACCCAAAGTAGCCTTATTCATTGTAAACAACTACGTTATCAAAAAGATCTTCACAGTTTTACTATGTAGCAAATATTTATTTTTAATAGCAGAGTTGGACTAACTGGCTCCTTAACTGACTGTAAAGTTTATGAACCACACCAAGTTCATTCAGTTTAGTTTTAAAAAGTAATACGTTCAAAAATTCGCTACGATTAGCCAATAAAAAATATGTTTTTTAGCAACAAGAAAATCTGCATCCAATACATCTTCAAATGGTTACCATATAAATAAATCGAAACTGTGAACGCCTATTGAATTAGACCCCGTCCCCGGCTATAAACGCGCCGCGCGCCATCGCCGCTCGACAGAGATTGCCAATGAAAGCGATGATGAATAGGCGCGCCTGGGCGCGTAGCGATACTGACGTCTAATCTCTTGTGGCATTATGTGCGCCTGGTAACGCGGTGGCACACTTCACCTGTCCTTGGTGCTTGGTTGGTGGCTTCATCAGTTTCGACACAATTGACTTGTCAGAAATTTCAAACGAGCATCCCTATTTTCTTTCGACGCTACCCTAATTTAGATTTTGGTTCCTAACTTTAAATAAAAATGAATGCAAGTTGTTGCTTTATCTGACAAATGTGAAACTTTTCTTTTATTCTGGCTTTATGTGTATGATTTCAGTATTTTAAAAAATAAATCTTTATTCCCTTTTTAAATTATTATATTTCCTTCTCAATCCACGTTTGCGAAAACGAATACAGCAAGCAGCGATGCGGTGGCGCGCGCGACGACGCGACGGCGACGGCGCGGCGGCGACGGCGCGGCGGCGACGACGCGACGACTACTAGGAAACTGAATGGTTAAATCGTGGTGTTGTTGATGATGAAATCAAACCTCCGAACACATCATGTTTGCCTAGTACTTTAGTTACTAAAGTCACCTGTTTGTTTCTTGGACGTGCGAAATATATAATAGTAATAAGGCCACACATACCTATTGCCTGCGCTAGGCCGTTTGCAAACACAGCCTTGCAATTTATCTTACCCGGCTTATTTTTCAAGTGGTATTTTGACCAGACAGAGATATTTTGGTTTTCTTTAACAGCATAGTCTATGGAAAATTTAAGGTGTTCGCTAATTAATAAGATAATAGTGGGATTCCTGGGATCAGCCTATCCGAAACTAGAAGCTCTTCGATCTCAAAGACGTTGCCAAACGAAGGAGAGTGAAAATTGCTGGGATAATGGCTGCGGGTAAACTTTACCTTTAATGGAGGCGTAGGGATATATAATGGCGGGTCGTTCTGCGATCCTGAGTATATCTCCAGGCCATCCGCTCCTCTCGCGCCCCCATCAGCATCCGCCACGCTATATCTGCACACGATGCCGTCAGCTGGCTTCGCTTCGTACCCCGGAGGCTTCCCGACGTGGAATCCCTTCGCCTTCACCCAGAAACGGAACTTCGAACTGTCCGAACTGTTGCATTCCTCTCCGCGCAACGTACGAAGAATGCGAGCATACTTTTTGAGTGTAATCGTTTTGGTTTTCGCCAAATCACCATAGGTTTGTATCACCCATGGTTGGTAAGTCGAAAACAAGTCCAATTTCGGATCCCCCGTCTGCACTTTCGGCCTCTTGTTGTTGTTCTGCTCATTCTTTTTATCGCCTTTGGAGCTGCTCGCCGCCGATTTGCGTTTCGACGGCTTTCGAGGCGTCTTCTCAGGTATCGCTTCCTGTGTCAACTTTTTTCGAAGTCCTCTATCCGTTATCATTGCTGCAGCCATTTTGAATTTCGAACACTGCACTCTTAATTAAAACATAAGTCGTTCATCCTCATAAGTCACTGGATCTTTCACTAGAACAACGGTTACATTAATGCCAGATTCTCTTTTGTTTTGGAATGCAGCATTCGCAAAATCGTTCTAGGATTGTTTTCGAGAAAAGTTGCCGAACGGTAAACTTCTGGGGCTCCGTGCGTACAACTTTCTGAATACGAACTTTTGGCTGCAAAGTTTGCTACCTAAAGGACTTTGTATACAAACTTTTGGCGGGCGGAGAGCGGTTCGTTCGCCTGTGCCGTCTGGATACCTAGTTATGTATGTGATTTTTAATTATGAAAGTAAGAAAATTCTGCGTATAATTTCTCTGATAGGTATAACATAATAATAAAACGCCTTTTGAACTACAGTCAGAAAACAAAGATAGGTAAAATTAAATTGCTAGAGTTAATTTTAGAGAAGAGTTCATTAATTTAAGCAATGAAGAAAACCTGATTAATTTTAGTGCAATCCGGAAAAGGTTGGTCCTGGAATAAAAAGGGCCAACTTCCGCCAATGTAAAGTAAACAGGTGCCGCTTCCGGTTCTACACCGAAAGTAAAAAAAAACACCGCGTTCCAAAACAAAAAAGTACCAGGCATGAAGAGGTAGCCGGGCGGTCGACGTAACCGCGTATGTATCCTGGTGCGGGACAGCGCGACGCAGACCCTGCGTAGACAACCGCTCGCGTGGGGCGCGCGCGGTGCACTGCCGCCGGGCCGGCCGCGGCCTGGCGTCGTCGTCTGGGACGGGCCGGCACGTGCGGGCCGCGCTAATTGCCCGCAAAACAATCGCCGATCGGCGGCCCGCGCGCGCGATAATGCCCCGTCCTTCGCGCAATAACGCGTGTCGCCCCATTGTTCGCGTGCGGGTATGCGGCTTGCACAGATTATTGCGGGCATTTCGAGCATCGTGCAGACTTGCTGAGGTATCCTCTCCCTCGTGTGTACTTATAAGTTTGTCTATTGGGACGTAGGTCTTGCTGGCTGCTGGCGGCCTCTCTATTGCTACTCTGTTGCAGTGTCACGATAGTTTTTTGTTTTTCCACGGCATATTATCTGTTAGACTAGCCAACTGGCTAGTCTAGGCAGCTGTCGTGACTGTGTTTTGTCTATGCTCAGCATGTTAACGGCTATAAAAGTACCTCGGTGACGTGAAAGAATTACAGCGAGTAGGTATGTAATATTATACGAGTATAATTATATTCCTAAATCTTAGTTGTTCGTTGATACAATTACTTGTTTTATATGAAACATAACATAACTAACTACATTAAAGAAAAAAACCTAAATCTTATATAAAAATATTTAGCTAATATGTAACATAATTAATATTTATAATAATAAAAACAGTAACAATTTCTTGTTTAGCCTTCTAATCTAATCTAACCTGCTTGTCGTTGCAGCATCTAAGAATGATGATGGTAGATACTTTCCCACTCCAAAATAAAAACTTATCTGTCAGAGACACATCCTTGATGGATGAGTCCGAAGATCCCATTACAAGTGCTCCTGGTTCTTTCATTACTCTCCCCCCTACCCTCCCTCCCCTACCCGCCTTGCTGGGGGAAGAGAGGTATACCCAGAAAAATAATAATAGATGCAACTTTATGCCACGTTATGATGTCATGTTTTGAAAACCTAAATTCAATCTACTTTCTCAAAATTCAGGCTCCTACTGCTTCCACTACCGAACCCCCGGAGAATCTAGACAAATATAAAGGCAAACTGTGTGGTAAACTAATAATACTGTGCGCGTGCGCTGGGCGTCCGCCAGCCGCCCTCCGTGCGCCGCGCCGCCGCCGCCGCCGCCCGCCGCCGCGCCGTGGTGCGCCTATCTGTTTACAAATACAACAGGCCGAGCGCATGTGATTTGTCTTGTCAGATCAATTCAAGTTTGTATAAAAATCTTTCTTATTCCCATATAAATTGAGGCTATTTTGTAGCGGTAAAAATGTTAAAATTAAGACTTTTTTAAGGTAGTCGAAAAGTATGCGCGCGCATCGAGCACGAAACGATGCGCACGCGCCGGCGCTCTTGCGCGAAATGTGCGCATATTACTAGGCGCCCATACAACATGAGGAGGTGTACGACGGACGTAGCGCGGCCTCGACGACCTTCTTGCTTTCAAAGCCCGCACTGCTCGAGCGGCGCCGGCGCTGCTTACATCAACGATTCTATATCCCTAATACATCATACAATAGTAGTCTTTATCTCGAATATGGTAAGGTCGAATTTTAAGTACGTGATTGTAGTGTATACAAATTTATTCTTTATCTGTAGCCCATTAAGGTTGGTATTATTTGTGCCACTCCTTGTGGATTACCGAAAATGTGACTGGCCATAACATAAATTCCTTCGAACTTATGCAGCCCTAGGAACTTGATGAACACATTAGCCATGATTTTGGATCAATGATTTTTTTCATTTATTGTGCCGATCGCGGATGATGAATAAATGCTCACAGATTTTGTTAAAAAGTAGCAAAAAACTATTTTCATCTTAGAAATAGAAAAACTCTCTATACATGCCTTCATATATATTTTTAAGCTACCATATTTTTTAAACTAATTAATAAGTACATCAATTCCATCCATCACCTACTAACTAACCATACATTAAATTGACATTCATCATTAATGATGAATATTGTGCAAATATTTATCATCTTGTAAATGACTGAAAGATTTTCGCCATTTTTTTATGAATTGTGTGGCGTAGTAGATAAATAATAAATAGCATTACATAGCCAGAGATAGCAGAGTCACAGAAGAAGACACTGTCAGAAGAAAGCATTTTCCAGTAGAGATGATCTTTGGCAATATTTTATTGGTGAACTAAATCGATTCAATCGATTCGATGTTGCTTCATAATGTCGAATTGTACTAGGACCACATGAAGGTGAAGGTGGTTCGTGCTGTGATCTTGACTCGCGAACGCACGCGCATGCTACTCTCAAAGTTAGATTATGGTTCCAGCTGGTATTGATAGATGTCTCTAGCTGCTGTAGTTGTATGCTATTTATTTATTTTTTCAATATAATCAATTATGAATTTGTGTATGTAGACAATATTATATTTGATATCATAACACAGTAATTATTTTAATTTAAAATTCGTTAACCACTAAACTCATTTTTCATTCGAAATGGTCAGGCAGTCAGTAAAGTAAAGTGGCATTGAGTGTGTTCGTTTCCGTCCCAACTTGCCCCACATTGCACATACGGTAATTCTGCCGAAAAGTACCAGGACAACATAAACCATAGGTGATACAAAAACAGCTTTACTGATGCTACGCGTGACGTGTGTTGTGTAGGTTGTGTGAGCGAGCGAGCGCTACAATTAAGTAGGTAGATGGCTGAATATGCTATACCATCAATCACACAGACCGTAGACCGTCAAAAACAGTCTTTTGAATAATTCTCACTAATCAGTTACGATTGGTTCCATCTACTCGTTTTCGAAGACACTGGTAACTATTATGACACTGAAAATTTCCGAATGGTGTACAAAATAAACAAAAAATAATTAACGCTTTTATTAGACAAAAAAAACGAACGTGCCTTACAGTAGTCGCATATTATGATGTGTAACATTTGACATCTCACCTTTTGAAATCAATAAGTTTACATAGAAAATAGAATATAGAATAAACAATGACGTAATTTTTTTACAAATCATAAAGAGAATGCAGTAAATCTTTACTTTATTGACGCCTCTATTAACGCCTCGGTGGCCGAGTGGCAGAGCGCTCGGCTCGATACCCGAAGGTCCCGGGTTCCATTCCCTGGTCGGGAAATATGTATTTCGATTTCTCTATGCATAGCCCGAGTTTGTGATCACCAACCCGCATTTGGCAAGCGTGGTGATTAAGCCAACACCCATCAATTGTAGCGATGACTTGATTTCAATGATGGAGGCATTTGCCCATCAGTGGGACAATTATAGGCTGTTTACTTACTTTATTGAGACTTTATCAACAGTAAATATTTATTAATATACCTAGTTTAAAAGTCTACACATGAAATGGTTGAAATCAATATTATAATAGAAAATAGAAGTCATAAAGAGAATGCAGTAATTACCCATTAGAACACATTTGACATATCAAAATGATGACACAATAAGTATGTCACATAAAATAATAATATATCCATAAAATAATAATATGTCATATTCATAATATCGATTTAAAATTTACAAAACGGCGCGCGCTTGCACGCTTCTCCTGTTCTTTCTCCTGTTCTTCCTGACTTCCTGTTACGCACTTCCTTCCCATTTCTACGAAGTCACTCCCACAAATTGTATTTAAAGAAGACGAGCGGAAAGATGTTACGCATTAAAAATGTTTAGATGTATACCTATTATATGAGATATTATCACTGTATGAACTGGGCTATATGGTCTGTGGGTCATAATAATGCTAAAAACTTGACAAAACTTAGTTGATTTTATAGCAATTCATGAATGTGTAATGTTTAGAGATTATCAAGCATTTAATTTTATTAGTAGGTAGGTGCCTAACCTAATAATATCATTAATTGCTGACTATGCTCATATTTATTCTAAATCTGATGCGGCGGAGAAAATATAATATATTTTCTTAAACGAATGTGATTTATTTACAATTATGTTAAGTATAACTTTGTTCTTCAGTTCAACTCCCATTAGGCACCTTGAACTCTCGTAGTAAGTAGAAGCCACTGTTATAATTATAAAGTAAGTAGTAAGTACTTAATAACTTTAGTTTTACACCAACTTTCTAAATCTAGCTTACCTACCCCAAAACTATCCTCTAATGTCCTGAGCTCCTAATAACTATTGAGAGAATTCAGGTTCAAGTCAAGAAAGTCTCAGAACATTTCTTCTTGTTTCATGGTCTCCTGTTTTTTTTTCTTTGGTTGACATAACAAAAAATTTTGAAAATAATACAAAACCGCAGATTTGACTCTTCACTTTCCCGCCAAGAAGTCCGGTCCCCTGTTATATCGACTTCAGTCTTTAGTCCGCGGGTCATGCATGGCTCATGGTCCCAGAGTCAAAAGGTGCAAATTACGTCCCGGGTTTCTTACAGTCCCCATGCAATGCCGTTGCATTTTTGCACGGTTTCAAAAAACATTTCTCTCGTAATTTCTTTTAGAATTCATAGTAGAAAATGTTTAAATTGTAATATTTTTTATTCAATGTCTTTATACTACTTTAAGCTCTTCTTCATACGTGTTTTTTTTATTTTCTTCACGAAATTAAACATTGCAAATTGAAATATTGCATCGCATCGTACCCCGCTGGATTACTAATAGTTAGTTAGTGCAGTACAATCAATTAGTTTAAAATCCAGTTTAGGTCAACCTCGAGCTAAAAAAGACTAAAGTCTCCATGTTCTCCTAGTAAATCATCGAGAGAATTTAGTTTCAAAACCAGCTAGCTATGTGTCCATCATACAATCCAAACTTCACCTTCAAACTTTTGAAGACATAGAAGCAATTTTATACGCTCTTTCACATTTATGGTCTCCTAATACCTATTGAGAGAAGTTAGTTTCAAAACCAGCTAAATCCTCCGCGCTGCAAGCGCCACACAAAAAAGAAATAGCCCGCACCTCCTTGAGTCTCATGTGCTCCTAATAAAACACATCGAGTTTCGTTTCAAAACCAGCTAACTCCATTCTCCTTCTACGACGCGTCGTAAGCAAATCATCCACTCCTTTATTGTTATGTTTTCCTAGTAATCATTCAGAGAATTTTGTTACAAAACCACCTAAGTCCATCCACGTTGATTTGTGATAAAATTAATTTAACTTTTCTGTTTAAGTTTTCCTAATAATCCTTTCCTACAGAGATTGGTTTCAAAACCGGCTGACAGGTGTCTCTGATAAAATAAATTTAATTAATATTATTTTGTATAGGAGAGCCTTCTCTCTCTCTCTCGCTTTTAGTTATTATTCTGAGAAAGAGAGACAATTTTTTGGTAAAATTAAAATTAAACAAAAAAGGTTAAATACTAAAGGGATCGCAGACAGCGGCTGCTCGTCGTGTGTGGATCTCGCGGGAAAATTTAGTTTGGCACTTTGAAATTAATTATCGAATAGTCAAATACCACATGCTGTGTGACGGCCGGTGATGATAATGACGATGTACCAGTATCACCACTTTCTTTGTGTAACAAAGCATTGTGCTTTTTATCACATTGTTTGCAACAAACCAACAATCTTTAGTTGCATGGCCGAGCAAACAGATACTACAAAGATTTTTATCGTTTACGTATTTAAATCTATCTCTTACAGATAATTTAAGAAACGCTTCACACGCATGAAGTTTTGTATTCTGACTGATCGATAGCGCGTATCGAATAGCATCTAAGACATGTAATTTGCCAAAACATTTAGAGCCACTTCGATAGCGCGATTCAGTCAGAATACACACCGCGCCATCTAGTAAGAACTGTTTGAACTAAACTTTATTACATTTACATGCGTCTTCAACACGTAGTAAGTCTTAGAGCGATATGCTCTAAGTAGTAAGTAGAAGCCATTGTTATACTTATTTTACATCTTACTATAAGAGTAGGTACAAGTAATTTTTACTTTTATACCAACTATCTAAATCTAGCCATCATAACTATCCTCTAATGTCCTGAACTCCTAATAACTATTGAGAGAATTAATTTTCAAGTCAAAGAAAATGCCGTCCGAAGCAATCAGCCAACCCCATTCTCAAAAAAAATGGTCCAGGAGTCAAAAGGTGCATGCATTTACGTCCTGGGTTCTACGGTCCCCATGCAATGCCGCCGTTGCATTTTTGCACAGTTTCCCAAACATTTCTCTCGTAATTTGTTTTAGAATTCAGAGTAGAAATGTTTAAATTGTAATTTTATTTGTTATTTTCTATGTACTTCTACCACTTTCTATTTTAATGCCTCGGTGGTCGAGTGGCAAAGCGATCGGCCCGATTTCCGAAGGTCCTAATTACTAGGTCGGGCAAAGTGTGTTTCGGATTTGTCGATGCATAGCCCGGGTTTGTGGTCACCAACCCGCATTTGGCAAGCGTGGTGATTAAGCTATTAGCCATCGATTGTAGCGATGAATTGATTTTAATGATGCAGGCCTTTGCTCAGCTGTGGGACAGTTTTAGGCTATTTACTGTGTACTTCTATTTTCTGCTCTTCTTCTTTCTTCATACGTATTTTTATTATATTTGCAAATTGTTAAAAATCGCATCGCACCCGCTCGATTAAGTAATAGTTAGTTAGTGCAGTACAATCAATTAGTTCAAAACGGGTATGATCTAAGCTATCGCCAATTTAAGTAATTGGTTTTGCATTTCTTAAATAATAGGGTTTTTCCGCAAAATAGTACTTAGATCTGTCGGGAAAATGTTGTCGCCGAATAATGTAAAAACAATTCTAGAATAAATCACAAATAATCATCGGGATATATTATCAAGTGTCAAATCATTATTTTGTATTAATTACAATATGTTAGTCCTGATAACTGAATAACAAAATTAATAAAAAACATTCATTAAAAAATTCATAAGGTTCCAAAAACATTTAGGCATAAGTAATTATCGTCGTCGTCGTCGTCGTTTCAGCCAAAAGTCGTCCACTACAGTTATTGAGATCTCTGTATACTCGAGACTCTCAAAGATCTTAATTTCCATAGGAAGTATAAATATATTAATATAATAATTTCTAGTAGAATAGTAAATGCAACACAGAATTTATTTCAAGTCACAATAATCGATATTTATTGTTAAAAATAGCAATAAAACACTGTGTTAAAATCAAAATATTACTTAATGTAATTGAAGGTAATTAAATTAACAACCACGCACCGTACCACTCATAATTGAGGCCGGATTGGTAAATTTTTATAGCGCGCCAATTTACCCCGCCGCGCCGCTATAAACATTTTTTCATAAAATTTATAATTTTTTCTAATAAATTGGTAACTAATAGCATATTTTAATAATAAAATGTAACTACTGTACTGGTGACGAAATTACCAATAAAAACAAGTGGCATTCTGAAGACGATAATCGATTTATTTGGCGACAGATCTTCCATTCGAAGCTATTAATTAAGGAATAAACCTATTATTTTGAGAACGAAGTTTTTATTCACGGAATGAACTACGATTTTATTGATAATATAATCCATCTCTTATTTTAGATACATATTAACATTAACTTGGTAATTCATACCTGGCAACGCTTTTTATTTATCTGAGAATGAAAATATTTCGGGGCGATAGATCTATTAATTAGTGATACAAGTTGATGACAAATATAAACTTTGCTGACGAAAAATATAGTTCCCGTTTTAAATCTTGTTTAGTTCAACCATGATCATGAACGACGAGCTAAAAAAGACACTCCTTTGGTATCATGTTCTCCTAATAAATCATCGAGAGAATTTAGTTTCAAAACCAGCTATGTCCAATTAGCCAACAAACAAACTTCCACCTTCCAAACTTTCGAAGACACAGTCAGGCTGCAAGCACTTCTATACGCTCTTTCACATTTATGATCTCCTAATATGTATTGAGAGAAGTTAGTTTCAAAACCAGCTAAATCCTCCGCCGCACACTAAAATGAAGTAGCCCGCACCTCCTTGAGTCTCATGTGCTCCTAATAAAACACATCGAGTTTCGTTTCAAAACCAGCTAACTCCATTTATTTATTCTCCTTCAACGACGTAAGCAAATCAGTCCAATCCATCTGGCGTCCACTGTTGATTTGTGATCAAATTAATTATTAACTTTTCTGTATATGTTTTCCTAATCGTACAAAGAATTTGATTTCAAAACCGGCCAGACCGGTGTCTCTGATAAAACAAAATATATATATTATTTTGTTTTTGTTTTTCTTAGACCCCCTTTTCTCTCTTTTTTAGTTATTATTCTGAGAAAGAGACCCTAAAGTTTTAGACTAAAATAAAAGAGGTTAAATATACCAAAGGGATCTCCGAATGCGATCCTGTTTATTTAAAATACTATTTTGGCTTTACGTCGTGTGTGGATCATCTCGCGGAAAACTTTAGTTTGGCACTTTGAAATAAATTAGTTTGATTGAGTGAGATCAAAATAGTCAAAAGCACATGAGTAACTCATGTGGTCAAAAGACTGTGTGTGACACACAATATAAATATTGTAAATATATTGGTTGACTTTATTTGTTACTGAACAAAACAACAAATAAAATAAGCTTGCTGTATTCTAAGGTTTATCTTATAATCTGGCTCCTATGGTTTCCCCCACAGTGCCAGTACTACCAGTGTACCTTTCTTCTACATTCTGTTTGAGTATTTCGGTATTGAAAAAAATATTTTTTTGTTATTAATATATAAGTAAATAATAAATAAATAAATAAATATGAGACAACATCACATACATTGGTTCTGATACCAAGGAAAGCACTCGTTTAATGGAAATCAGAAACAACGACGGTACCACAACCACCTAGACCCGACACATATAGAAAAGTTCGTTTTCGACATTGACCCGACCGGGAATCGAACCCGAGACCTCAGAGTTAGCGCCGCCCAAAGTCCGGCGTGCAAGCCACTCGGCTACGGAGGTCGTCAAAAAGAAAAGCGACCTTGCACCCAGTTTTTATAGTTTTAAATATACTACTCTTTGTTTTAAAGTAGGTTACATATTTTTCAAGCTTAAAGACACGGAGGTAAAACTTTCCATAGTAGACTTTAAACCGCAAAAAATAAGATAAGTTGAACAAACTTTTTTTATGTTTTCTGTAAACTGTAACTCCCATAATCATTGAAAGTTTCATCAAAAAGCAAAAATTAGTTTATAGAATGTAAAATGGCGTTACTTTTTATAAAAAAAAAAATAGTGCATGCTTGTCATCGTCATTTTAAAGCAAAGAAAGAGGTAGGTAATCATCATCATCATCTCATCTCAGCTAAAAGACGTCCACTGCTGGACAAAGGACAAAGGACATCCTCCCCCAATGATATGAGGGGTATTTGCCGTAATCGCCACGCTTGGCAGGCGGGTTGGCGATTGCAGTAGGTTGAAGATAACCTCAGAGAGATGCTGCTGCCCATCCTCTGGAATGGTGCCTAAGCCGGCTTTTACGACACCCACGGGAAGAGATGGGGTGGTGCAATTCTTTATCCCCAGCACCACACAGAGGGAAGGTCGTACTTAATTTATTTAAATGATTAATGTTGTGTCAGAGATTAAGCAAGTCGAGTAAGGACTAAGGCACCATAAAGCACGCAGGGTTGCATGCAAATAAATGAACGTTCGATTATAGTCGAGTGAGCCCACTGGATTGTTGAGTGAACCACTTAACTATGCTCCCTTGGGCTATACGATCCTGGTAGAAGTTGACGCAACAAATTCAAATCTTTGTTGATAAAAACTAAAAACTTTATTCGTTTTAAAACTATAGTAATGTTTCTTAGTAATTTTGTCATCATCATATCCCCCACAGCTGGTGCACGAGCCTGCCATAATAGATGAAAAAGATCTATACTAGAACAGGCCATAAACTATACCATAAACCACTACGCGAGCCCAGTGCGGATTGGTGATTGGGCTGTACTACGTACGTGCCTTCTGAAGCACGGAGTGAGCTCAAGAAGACAAATTTTTGATACCCGGGTCAAAAAGGGGTTGAAAGTTTGTATGAAAGTCCGTCAGTTTTAATGAAAATTGGTATTTGGCTTATGGCTATTATCATGGAATCAACAGCACTTTATAAATTTAGTTATTACATTGTATGCTTATCCGAATACCAATTACAGATCCCTACTTTTTAAAACAATTTTTCAATATCAAGTCGCTTAAGTGGATTACATAACCAAAACAGAATATAATTTAAAAGTGTTAAAATACAATTTGAAAAACATGAAGGATGAAGGTTTTTTTTGGGAAAATCGTTATGGGTAGGTACTTAACTATAAAAATTAATAATTAAATCGATCTCTAAATTTTTTAATAAAAATAAAGAATGACGTGGTTATAGCATTTTTTGAAAAACCTCCCCTAGAGGGGTCAAATAAGGGTGAAAAGTTTGTATGGAAATCTGTCATTCCTTAAATATATTATTTTATATTATTTGGTCATTTGGTAATCAATTTTTGGAAAATGATCCCTGAGGGTATGACAATTTCTACAGGAGGTTTCAAAACGGACCAAAATTACTTATACGAAGTGATTTTGATCACGAAATTAATTCGAGACACATAGACGAGCATTTTACTAATAATATTTCAAATGGAAATCATAATGTTGAAATGACGTATCATGTTTAGTGCTGCTGAACGGTCCCTCTGAATTTGAATAAATTGTTAAATATTTTGATTAAACCACTATAGTAATTGAACTTTAGTAATTTAGTACAAACAAGGCACAATGACGCCACCCACACATTGCTTTCTCAGTGGTGACGATGCTGGCCTATTTCATGCAATTATCTTACTTTTTAAATTACACCCAAGTTATGGCCTGCAACATTCGTAAAAAGATAGCAGATAAATTCATGGATAGCAGATAAACTTAAATGTCCCTCGCAAACTAGCTCGACCATCAAGACACTTACCTTTTTACGCTAAAGGCTTTAGAATAAATTTTGGTCACTTTTCCACTATTAATCGAATTCAGTCCCAATATAATCAACCTGTCAAGATCGTCTGCAATGTCTATTGATACTGACATGTTTCATCCAATTCGTAAATTCAGATCTGTTTTGTATACTTTTTTCATAGATCAACGTTAGTGGCCGTCTAGTTCCAATAAGTTTAAAAAAAATAGATAACACTTACAATAAGCTAAGCGGTTTAAAGTTAAACTGTTTGAAATTAAGCATGTCGTGGCAGCCTTTAGTTAAAACAGCGCCTGGGTAATAGTTATACGGTTTATAATGTAAGAATGTCTTGGTGTAAGCTTTGTTGGATGTCCTTAAATAAATAAATAAAAAAAAGAAAAAAATATAAAAAAAATAGCTGGGTATGCGATGTATGCTTATGTTGATAGTGGACACCCTTAGCGTCACACTTAAAATTGTATTGTGTTGTAAGTTTTGTTGGGTTAGTGTGATAGGCCCCCGGTTTTACCTATTTTGTATTGTACTGTATTGTGATATTTGTAATAGTTAAAAAAATAAAATCTATTCTATTCTATCCTATTCTGGGAAGAAGTACCACTTCACGAGGTGTATCGACTTTGAGGGCTGTATCATAATTTAAAGTGTAGAAGGAAACCCCGTAAGGTTTCTTTTCTGTTAACTTCAACTGTGATGGACCATGCCACCGTCTGGTTGGTCTACCTAAGCCCCAAAACGGAATACAACAAATGTTTACTGAGACACATACACTTTAAACGTACGCTTCCTCAATTTCGCCTGATGGTAAACGACGCACTTCTCACGGAATACACAATACAATAACAGATGCACTGGATATTTTAACTCTAACTGTCGTGACAGAACAATGTCACTTTAACAAATATACACCAGGTAAGCACATGACCTGCTATTAAGTGATGATGAGGCCGAAGTTGAAGCGCACTTCACCCGGATCCTTATCTGCTGAGGCACTGGCTATCTTATCTCCCTTTATCGGAATACAGCAATGCTACTAAATTGATGTAATGGCGACATATTTATATAAAATGGTGGTAGCTAGCCAGGCGGACTTAAAACAAACCGTTTACAAATATATAAATAAATATAAGATAGCTGAGATGTGAAGGATAGTATTGCTGCAGCATACCTACGTAAAAATTACGCGTTTACGCGATTCCTACACGTCACGTGTGAAAAAAAATTATTTTCCTTAAAACTATGTTTGGATTTTATTACGAACAAACACAAGTCGTGTGTGTAGCCCACGTGAGCAAAGCCGCGAGCAAAAAGCTAGTTTATGTATAAAACTGATTGGTATCGGTAGAAGTTTAATGTGGAAAGGGGGGGTGGAAAGGTACCAACATCGCGATTTGCTATTGTTTTGCGTTACCAACTTCCTACACAACATAAGCCGTAGGTAACATCCTAACAGACGCGTAGGTAAGTATGTATGTGTACTTGCTTCTTATGTATGTTTTCGGCGGGTGACACAAGGACACGACCACAAAAAAACGAGGACCCAGTAGAGAAGCTTAATACAACAGACAACCTCTCATAGACACGGAATCACACAACAGCTGCGGTCGGACGGTTCCGAACTGTTCCGAGATTCGTGTTCGTGAGAGGGTATACGTGTGCGTTGCTTGAGCGCGTTTGTATGAAGCCTAACTACTGCAAACTCCTTATTTCGTGGAGGGATCGAGACAGATGGCGACGAGCGACGCCGACACTTGCACTTGGCGGGACGAGGGCTAGCTAATGCTGTCTGTACTTACATATCGATAAAAAGGTTGTTTTGAGAAGGGTGCCTACGCCAAGTGCGAGTTTTATTTGCCATTCGATCACGTTAAAGAAAAGGAGAATTTGTCTTGCAATTTTGATGTGTAACATCTTTCCGCTCGCCTTATATATATACAATTTGTGGGAGTGATTTCGTAGAAATGGGACGGAAGTGTGTAACAGGAAGTCTGAGAAGCGCGCAAGCGCGCGCCATTTTGTAAATTTTAAATCGATATTATGAACATGACATATTATTATTATGTGTGACATATTGTGTCATCATTTTGATATTTCAAATGTCTTCTAATGAGTACTTACTGCATTCTCTTTATGATTTGTAAAAAAATATACGTCATTGTTAATTCTTTATTCTATTTTCTATTGTAATATTGATTTCAAAAGGTGAGATGTCAAATGTTAGACATTATGCGACTACTGTAAGGCTCGCTCGTTTTTTTTTAATCTCGTTTACCACCAGGGTGCCTAGTGCGAGTAACATTCGCCATTCGATGACGTTAACGAAAACGAAAATATGGTATTGAAACACCACTGGCATTTTAGCAGCCATATATATTATTCATCAGCAACATTACAAAATATTCTCAACAGCTATAACATATTGCCATACAAATTCTCGTTTCCGTTACGTGATTGAATGGAATAGGTACATACACACATACAATAGCAATAATAGCAAGTCTAGGTAGGCATCCTGAGTGCCTAGTGCGACTGTTATTTTTTAGGCATTCGAGTCGAGTAGCGGAATGTCAGCGCCACACTTCATAATTGTGTATTCTCGTTTTCTCAAGGAAACTACTTACAGGAACTACGCCGTTATTTGTTATTCCATCTTGATAAGGTTCCTTTATAAGGTAATGCGCCGATTCATTATGTCCTTAAAGTATAAAACTTTTCAGCTTTAGCTTAAATAAATAACCGTGTCGTATAATCCACATCTATACGTCTATGGTTCGCTAGTGGTTTTGCGTATCGCTCTACTTTATTGGCGATCCCTCGCGAGTAATCGGTATATCGATAACATGTTACCCAATTTGTCACGTCTCTACTGACACCTACTTAACTGGCCGAACCACGGGGCCTGATCGCCCCCCTCTACCCCTCGGCTTATCTAACGCGGAACACATAATGACGAGAACCCAGAAGGTAAGCTTCATACAAACGCGCTCGAGCAACTCATACATAAACTTGCACGGACACAGTTCTCGGAACAGCTCGGAACAGTCCGGGCGCAGCTGATGCGAGATTCCGTGTCCGTGAGAGGTTGTCTATGTGTGCGTTGCTGGAGCGCGTTTGTATGAAGTTCCCTTCTGCAGTCTCCTTATTGTGTGCGTGGAAGCTCGAGTTGAGAATATAATATATTTCATCTCGCCACTTGACGGTTTTTCTGCTTCCAGCAGCCAGCGGTTTAAGCTCCTCGTGATCTCTTTTGCTCTGGTACTCTGTAGAAAATGTCTCTTTCTTTTTTAATTTAATTTTATTAAATTAACTTCTCTCAGCCTTGATCTTATTGTCAATTTAGATTTACAATAGAGGAGAACAAGGCCCAAAGCGCAAAGGTCCCAGGTTCGATTCCCAGTGAGGGTAGATGTTATTGTGTTCGGTTTGGTTATAGGTGAGACTTGTTTTAATTCAGACTGGTTGCTACCACTAACTTATATCTAACTAAGCCTGTCGCCTTAACGACAATGTTAGTAGTATTGTTGGGTTCCGAAAGTTAGAGAGATTGAGGTTGGTGATGTTGTTGGTTAGATGTTGAGGATTCCTTGTTAAGTTTCCATTTTCGACCTTATCATCATTTACCATGAGCTATGATTAAGGGACAATGGATCGATCCTTCTACTCTGACGGAAGGATGAGTAAGCTCACTGCTATTGTTGCATTGGTTGCATCTCTTTGCCTTTGGCCCGATCAAGAGTTCTTTTTGCGCTTTGCTGAATGGCAGATTGCGTTGTCAGATAATATTAATAATAAAAAAAGTCCAAGTCATTTAAACATATGAAAACTCTCAAAATTCTTTACTGTGTATGCATACGTTCGGAGCCACCTGGAGTACGCTAGTTCAATTTGGAACCCTCGCTATGATCCTTATATAATTAATATTGAAAAAATTCAGAAAAAATTTACACGTTATTTGAATTATAAATTCAGAATTCCTAAAATGTCTTATGATCAGCGCTGCGCTAAGTTTAATTTTTTACCACTGTTAGAAGGAATATTGCAGACGTTGTATTACTACTTAAGATAATCAGAAGTACACTAGATTATCCTGATTTGTTAAGCAAAATTACTTTTAAAATACCTACGAGAGCACCCCGAAACAATTCATATAAGCCATTTAGCATCCCCTCCACTCACACCAACTATAGACAGAGCAGTTTTCTCGTAAGAACTTGTATGTATGTTAATAATACTAATGCTAATATAGACGTATTTTTGACAGCATCAATAGCATAAAAAAGGCGCTTACCGTTGTTGACGACTTGTCATCGATTCAAAATTAATTTTAATATGTAAAGTTTAGTTTTACTATTACTGTAAGTAGACATCTTAGATGTGGTAGCTTGTCAATAGCTTATAGTTATAATTTTTGTTTTTATCTTTTTTCAATTGCAAGCTGTTAGCTATCCTAAAATAAAAAAATAAAATAAATAAATAAATAAAATGATCTAAAACAGCGTCAGAGGGTTTCTAGGGGGAATGACATCATACAAGCGTGTCCCCGTTTCCTACTAGCATAAATTATAGAGAATGCTGCTAGATTCTCCGAGATCGGATCGGGAGAAATATCGAGCCGAGCCACACACACACAGCCACACAGCCAAGCGCAATGTCACTCGGCCACCGGTTAAATAATAAATAAAAAAATGAAGAGAATGCGCGACTGCGAGGCAGGCCGCGCCGCCGCGCTGGGTACCAGGGGCGCAGCGCTCGCAGGCGTCAGCAACAGAGTAAATTAGGCGGCGGACACTCGGCGAGCGCCCGACGCGCGCACTCAGCGATATTGTTATCGGCCCGCCCCGGTTCTGATAGGGTTGCCAGGGTGGCACAATAAATTACTTTTATTATTTATTAATAACCGTTGAGAGTAGGAAGTTTCTGCGTATTGTAGTAACAAGTACCTACAAATATTATTTTATAAAGGCATACCTCATTCACAAAAAAAGTATATTGGTATGGTATGCTTTTGACTACAAATGTCACTTGATGTAACATTTTAAAGTGAAGAGTGTAAAATATGGTGGAAGACTTAAAGACGCCCAAGTTAGAACGTTTAGGATGCACATCAGCAGGCGACAAGTTTCACTTCTTAGTTGTTCGCATTAAAAGAGCAATAAATAGGCAGCACTGTTAAATGTCCCAATAAAATAAAATAAACCTGCAGTTGTTGAATGTCGCGGCTAAAATTTTCAGCGATGTTCATTTGCAGCTTTAATTATTAATCATTGTAGTTTATGAGATAAGATTGACCACGGTGATTTAGCGTGGCTTATGTCAATCCCATACATTTTATTCTTTTCGAACTTCGCTATCGTTTTCTTAATGTTACTTTGGCTACAGCCACTGGATCTGGATCAATAAGGAGAAGTTCGTGATTTGCGGCGTCCAAGGTAAGTATTGCAAGCATTTGACACCAACACCACATCTCTAAAACACCACTTCTCTGCCTTACATCAGGTTTTCAGGCACTACCGTTATAGAAACATATACAGAAGAATAAAATGCAGGCTAAGATTTTTTATATTTTATATATTGGACTATTAACCAACTATTTAAAATAATATATGAGCTGTGTGGTAGACAGCCCTGAGCGGCGTCGAGGCGGAGCGCGGCTGCCAGCCGGGAACAAAGCAGCCGCGCGCCCGAGCGCCACTCACCGCGCACAGACAAGAGGACCGCGCCCGACGCCACTTGATACTTTAATATTATTAACATTGAAATATTGCCATGCATGCCAATTCAGGCCCATTAGTACTTTTGTATTATTTACATTCAAATATTGCCTAATCCGGAACTATAAGTCGTTACATATGTATACGTTATATCTAACAAATATTCTAGATCCATCATCACCAACTCATTTTATCTCATAACTCTCCCACCGCTGGGGCACTATTGGATGGAAATTGAAACACCACAGGGAGAATAAACTACCACGAGGGTCCAGTTGGTTGTTAATGACTGCTAATGCCACCAGGACCAACGGTTTTACGTGCCTTCCAAAGTACGGAGGAGCTTAAAATTATAAATTTTTGGTCAACCATCCGATGACCAGTCTTTGCAAAAGTTGCTTAACTTTCGTTATCGCAGATCAAGTGCGTTAACCACTGCGCCATCAAACTTCCTAACATATACGAGAGTTATTATATAACAACAATTCTAATATAACAACTCCTGGAATCTTATGAAGTGCAATAAAATGATTAAATTGAACTAAAACCATTTTCACGAATCTATTCATCAAGTTGCGGACCCTCACCAGGATCCGTGGACACAAAGAGACTGACCTCCGTCTAGATTCATAAAAGTTCTTTCAATTCAATGTGTAGTGTTCGTGTAAACTTCAGAAAACAATATATTTTTAACATATTGAAACAGTGACAAGTAAAATTGTATAATCGCATATTATATCATTTTCATCATCATCATCATCATTATCTCAGCCAAAAGACGTCCACTGTTCGACAAAGGCCTCCCCCAAGGATCTCCACTACGACCGGTTTTGTGCTGCTCACATCCAGCAGCTTCCCGCGACCTTTGCTAGATTGTCGGTCCACACTGCGCTTTCCGGTACGTGGTCGCCACTCGAGGACCGTTCCGCCCCAGCGGCCAGCACTTGAGCTTAACAACTCTTCGTGCTATGTCGGTAACCTTTGTTCTTCTGCGGATCTCCTCATTTCTGATTCGATCACACAGAGAAACCACGAGCATAGCCCTCTCCATTGCTCTTTGGGTGACCTTAAACCATTTTATAAGGACCACAGTGAGCGACCACGTCTCAGTCCCGTATGTCATCACTGGCAACACCATATAACTATATCTATACCATTTTATTAAAATACTAATATTTCCAAAGTGATTGAATAGAGTTTTGGGCTTATAACATGAATCGTAGTCAAAAGAGAACCAAAACGAGCTCAAGGGGTATTATTTTTGAAATACGGTAGTTGAAGCGGTGGCTAGGGCTAACCCTAAAGCCTAAGCTTGGATCCATACGCCTCCAAAGTTTCGAAGTGCACATTGATCATGTCCGCTTTCACATGTAAAGAAAAATAAATAAAATAACTTTAGAAACCTTATTAAAAGATTAAATAATTAATAGTTTGGCATCCTGAGGACTTCCTCATCCCGTTCAAGACATGACGTCAAACGACGACGACATTGTATACAAACTCTAAGAATCAGAGAGAAATAAAAACATATTAAACGTTACTAAGTGTTATATCATAACCTTTCGTTTTCTCGCTGATTCGGATGTCGGTACTAACATGATACTTTGCGCAGTACTGTTTCAAGTTTGTTTGTATTTATGATCTACTTTCGTTGGCTGTTAAGGGTGATGGATGATGATGAGACAAAGTGGAAGTATCAAACTGAGCTGATCGTGGTATAACTACATTACCCAATGATTCACCCGAGGCGCGGCGCGGGCCGCCACCGCTGCCGACATCGACATCGGTCGTATATGTATGCTATATGTATGTATACTATAAGTGTATATGTATACGTACACACGCATAGCATATAAGGATGAACAACAGTATGAAATCTTTGATACGTACGTACGTACTACTACTAGTCTCATTCAATCTTAAACTAAACTGAAAAGTCATTGAAGAAGTAGGTACGATAGTTGTTTAAAGTAGTTAAAACTTAACAGTTCAGTGTATAACTTATAATAACTTATAGTAATTTATGTATCCCTGTTAAAAGTAGGACATAGTTATAACTCTAACAAAGGACAGATACAAGCTGACATAGATAGTAGGATATTGTTAAAGGGTTGCCTTAAATATTATTTGCGTCAGATCAGATTTCAAGATATTTTTATTGCTATACTGTTTACATCTCAACACTTTATATGAAAACCTTATGTACCGCGCCGCTGATAATGACGGCTCGGATACGAGGTAGGTGTTAAGTCGCAGAGTTGTTTTTGTTGTATGGCGCCATAATTTTAATGAGAGATTTTCGTTTATGTTATTTCAGTCGGCGCGACGGCGGGCAGGGGCGGGGTAAACATTAGCAATGTCACTGGTAAGGCAACATTATTTGCTGTGCTGCTCACGTCGAACGGAACGCGCGCGGTCATAATAGGCGTCGGATCGCGGCACCGCTAGCCGGGGCGTGGGTCGTTAGCGCTTGCGACTTATGATCGCCTGGTACTCGGCGCGATGGTGTTACGCTTCGTGAGGTGTGTGACGGGGTGAATCGGAAAGAGATAAATAATTTTATTAGATCTCGTCTGGTATTCGCACAATTCGCAGCTTTGTTAAGTTCTTCTTATATACTATAATATATCATATCTTATTCATCCATATTTACTCGTGCCACGGTAATAAATAAGCTATCATTCATATCCGGACATGACTTAATTTTTTTTTTAATTTGTTCTTGACCGACGATGGTCTTGGATATGATTTCACACGCTCTTTATTTTAATAGATTCGTTAGAGTACTATGACTAAATAAAAACTCCTAAAGGCAAAGATCTCTGCTCGGGATGACTTTGTAGTGGGGTATGCAATGTCTATAAAATCAGGATATTTTCTATGAAATCGTGTTATTGTACGGTTTTTATAGACGTTATGTCACTATTGTACTCACACATACACAACATGTACGAGTTGATTGATAGGATAGTCGCATCTGGTGAGCGGCTCCGAGCTTCGAGCGACAACTTGCTAACTGAATTACCTAGTGGCGGTGTGCATGCATGCAGCGTCGAACAAAATAACTTATTTGGTTCGGCGACTAGATTTATCCACTCATTCTGAAGGGCGTTTGGAACGCAAAAGATGTCCAAAAAGATCTTACTTGGACAGCGCAGCGGTGGAACTGGATACATGGGTTTCATAGTGGTTTACCAGTTTTCGTGAACCAAAAACGAATATAGAATTACATTTAAATTTTACTGGATGACAGTAGAAAGCAGGTGATCTGTATTCCATTGTTGCTCAAGTCATAAATCAGTTGTGGACCCCTATTTTTAATGACTAAAGAGAAAATGTCAATAGCTGGTTCCTGCCGAATACTGGTGCCACTTACTTACCTTTTCAGACTTCAATTTATTATGATCAAACGAAAACAAAAGCAAGTCTTCTCAAGTTTATTTGTTTGCTATATTTATATCCTGAGTGTATCCTTAATAAATAAGAAATTAATAGACAATAAAAGAATCTAATCTAATCTATCTGATCTCCATGACAACAAGTTGACGGACGATATGCCAATTTTGTAATGTTGTCGAATCTCAACTTTTTTTGTATAATAAAAAAACTTTTCTCGAAATTACATTCACAGTACCAGGCTGACATAAACAGCAGGTAGCAGAGGTTGCGTTCAAAAGGCAGGCAATGTGTTATTATAAGGCGTGGCCTCGTTCATCGTGATAATTGTGACCACACACGATCACGCAGCTTGGAAATAGAAGGTAAGCAGGCTCGACCACGGTGTGGTGAAAATTAAAAAAGCCTAGTTATTAACATAGTAAGACATAATGTATAAAATTTTGTTTTCATCGTAGCAAATTTCATTTAATTTTCTAATCTGAAGAATATATTTATACTTTCGTTTCTTACGACTTCGCCATCTATTGACAATTAGACATATTATACAGTGACATCTAGTGAGGAGTAGCAAGTAACTCATAAGCATACTCTTAAACACTGCAGTATAATTTTAGTGTAACATCATAGATGGCGTTCAAAGCAAAAATAAACATCACAATAGTTATGATAAATAAGTTGGCATTTTGATATTATCTACAACAAAGACCTATTTCACTTTAATCAACACACTTGATAGTAAGTGTTGAAAAAGCAGAAGAAACGCGCTTCACCGTGAATCCTCAACCACTCACCGTGGTGTAGTATTAAAGGCGAAGGCTAGGTAGGTATTATAAATTAATACAACAATGCTACTATTGAACATGTAAACAATGTTACCCATAATAAATTGGAATAAGAGTCAAAATTAGTCAGAAGTGACTGTATAAGACCTAGTTGAAAATCACCGCGTTGGGGCTGCAAGCTTTCCATCACAAATAAAAACAGAAAACATAAAGGACAATCACACATGTTAAAAAAAAACAAGTGTAAAAAGTAAAGTGTCCTTTTATGATAGGGCATTTCCAATATTTTGACGCTGTAAGGGAGAAAATAGCTTGACACTTGCTGATTTTCTTACCGGTTCTTCTCAGTACAAAGTCTCCCGCCCAGAGTAGATTTACGAACCGATGGCATAATGACGTTCATAAGAGCTCTTTGTAGCCTAAACTAATTAAGTTATTTTGAATTTTGATTACATTTAATTATGATAATAAATATATATATATTATATATATATTTTTGAGATAGGTACCTATCAACATTGAGATTAAAAAGTCGTCCGCCAGAAGGTTCAATAAAAGAAGATTCAAATAGTTTGAATTGATTTTATTACCTGTTTGAAATATAACAAAAAAATAATTTTACTGACAATCAGCTACAAACTCAGATGTTTAATGTGTCAACATTTAAAGCTGCTATTTCTATGGAGAAAACATGTTATAATATTCGTGATATAAGGAGTCATCAACAATACATTATTTGTAATGTTTAAATATTAAAAATTATCTAATGGTAGCTTGAATTTGATAATTAGAAAACCTCCTTTTAACATTTAGGTTGTTTGCAAAAATGTTTGCAGTACATTAAAAGTTTCTATTAAATTAGGCACCTAATTAGTTTTAACTTATGCTTACTTATATTTACATGCACATTTGGCCTGAAGTTGCATTAAATGCTTAACCACTTCACAAATACATAGATGATTATGTTAAGTCCTAGGTATGGTAAGGTACCGCACACCACTTTCCAATAAATGGTAAGAAACAAAATAAAAGTATTCCATTTAAATAAAAAGAAATAAAACTGACAGCGATCACATAAATAAAAAGGTTGTTAAAACAAGATAATGTCTTTCAATTTCTTTTCTAAATGAATACAACATGACCGCTTAATAGTTTTTAAAAGAATTATTAAAATTAAAATGTTCAATATTTGTTCCAAGGGACATTGTCAATGGAATGCTTCTTTAGTTTATGCTTTTTCAAATATTTAGAATCAATGAACGCCTCACCGCAAATTGAACATATGTAAGGCCGTTCACCAGTGTGGGTTCTCAAATGCACCACCAAATTGCCCTTCAGAGCAAAGAACTTCATGCAAACAGAGCAACCAAACTTCTTCTCTCTGGTATGAGTGAGCTGATGTGTTCGTAAATGGGTTTTAGTTTTGAACCGGAGAGAGCACAGCTGGCATGGAAAAGGACGCTCATTAGTATGTACTCTCACATGCATAAGTAACATAGCCTGACTGGAACACCCTTTACCACACAGATTGCATTCAAACCTCTTTGCCAGTTTAGATTTCATACTTTTGTGAGTAGCAATGTGTGTCTGCATATCTTTCTTAGATGGTAAAACTTCACCACACTCTGAGCAAAGCAAATCTGCCGGATCTAAGATATGTGTACTCTCAACATGCTGCTCCAATGCAGATTCCAATGAAAACATCTTCTTGCAAAGAGAACATGCGTAACCCAACAACTTTCCAACGGTTGTTGTGATTTCTTGTTTGACAGTCTTCATTAACTCTTCTTTCACTTTCATAACTTTTGACTTTGAACATTCTCCACCTTCTTTGTGCGAAGTCATGTTCTCTTTGCTCTCGAAAGTCTCATCACATTCGTTGCAGGAAAAAGGATTCATGTGCGTCAGTCTATGTGTCTGCATAGTGATTTTCTGATGGAAACGCTTAAAGCATATGTCACACTCGAACTCTCGAATTCCACTATGTATCATCATGTGACGTTTAAGATTATTAGGATTAGCAAATGTCTTCAAGCAGAGATTGCATCGTGGCTTTATGTTGTTGTGACTGTACTTTATATGTTGCGTAAGCGCATTCCTTCTAATAACTTGGTTACAGAACGGACAAGTTACTAATAGACCTGTCTCACTGTGAAGTAATGTGTGCCCAGTCAATATCTCTGCAGATTCAAAACCTTTACTGCACAAATTGCACATATGCTCGTCGGCAGGATTGTGTTTGTACTGGTGCTTTTCATATTCAGACAGATCTTCAAATTGTTCACCGCAATCACACAAGAATGTGCCATCTTCCTGTTGTAATACAGTTGCAATTTGACCATCATCAGCATACTCTATCACCAATTCTGAACCCTCACACTTCAATATTTGAAACTGTGATGCTTCATCGCCTTCACAGAAAATTACTTCTTCCTGCTCAAGATCTCCTTCGACACCAGCACTAACAAACTGTGAATTTGTTAAATACTCATAGCCATCACTACTTTTCAAGACTATAGTGCCATCAGATGCAGTGGTTGTTAAAATTTTTAATATTTTCTTGGTGTTTGTCATGTTGTCAGCGAAATTGGCAATTATGTCTGTGTTCTCTTGTGCATCAATTTCAGCTAGAGTTTGTTCTTGGGAGTTGCTATCTTGGGTGTCAACATCCATCATATGGAAGTTATCCTCATTTTCTTGGCTCTCTTCCTCGTTCTCAAGTATTGTAGCTGGAACATTAACAGGTACTTTAGTATTGGAAACTAAGAATGAATCAATAGTGTTCTCAAAGTGATGCTGAGTGTCCTCTGTTAGTTCTTCAGCTTGCATTATCAACTCGGCCATATCATTACTTTCAGTCAATTCAGAAGGGCACTCATCCTCTAACTTAACAATTGGTTTAACCAGTGGTGTGGTTTCTTTATCATTAACTTCTATTGTTTCTTCATCTTTGTCCTTTGGATCGTCAATCACTAATACGTAGTAGCAATCATCATCTCCATCACTATCTGTTGGTTCTGTTTTTATTATAGTTTCAAGTTGTTTTAGCGTATCATTTGCTATGCCATCATCATCGTCATCAGTCAGAACATTCTCGTGAAGAGAAGTTTCTTTAGCTTGATTAATCAAAGCTTCAAGTTGTTGTTTTAAATCTGTATCCATTTTGATACACTGCTTCCGGAATTGATATGCAGAGTTCATAATAGAAAAGCAGTCTGCACACAGCTTTTGTGGGAGACCATCATCAAGTTTAACCTGAAACATTCATACAAAAACCATTACAAATTGTTAGCAATTTAGGAAACATTATGGGCTAGAAAACATCTCAGGTACATAAAAGGCTGTAGCTTTATGATTAATTTTTTTTGCTATGCTGGGGTAATAAGTCTGAGAGCTCTAAACTAGCAGGCTCATCCTAAATTCGTATTTGGAAGCTAACAGTGCTAGTCTACTTACGAAAATGATGGAATTTTAATATTCTTCTTAAAATAAATCTAACCTAAGTAAAAGAGAGGGAGGCGGTGAGCATTGCAGTTTGCATTTATTAAAAGAATAAATACTTTATACTGTTAAAAAGAACGCGGCAAAAACTGTAAATAATGATGTTGTGAATTAGGCTTCTTTCAGGTGATTAGGTTACACTCATTGAAGTATATTCAAATACCTTATATTTGCCTCTATGAAACGAATTGAAAAGAGTAATAAATAAGTCAAATACGATGAAAGTACGGATTACGCTGCTTCAGAAATCAGATTATAGGTTATGTTGACACAAGAAAAAATAAAAATTTCAAAATCGATTTCTTATCAATCAAATGTTGTGTTTTCTCTTGACCTCACAGTGACACACAAAGTACTTTTCAGTGACAATAACGAAATAGGATAGATCAGATAAAATATAGCAGGCCTTTTTATTAAACTTACCTCTATAGTAGTAATCTCTAGGAATTTAAGCGATATGTCTTGATGACTGTCAAATAGCGAAACTGTAGAATTTGACGAGAGGCAGCAACGACACAAGTCAGACCACGTATCCATTTTATATCACCATGGACATATTTAGACCGGGAAAGCCTGGAAATAATATTTATAGCACAATTTAGTTTCATTGTTTTGACAGAAATTAGAAAATCAAAGAGCACAATACAATAATACTAAGTAGGTATCCAAAGAGAAAAATTATCTACGGACCTTGTCCATAAAGACGATCTATCCGAAAAATAGACAAGAGACGAGCGCACAGACAAAATGGCGCTACAGTTTACTGACGCAAGCGAAAAAACGTTCATTCAATATGGCGCCTTAAGCACTGTTTCCGGTAAATTTTGTAGTTTTTAATTGATTTTAACAGTTTAACTTTATTTCTCTCACTATGCATAAACGATAAGAGAGGAGTCATAAACTTTGCCTATTAATTATTAAAACCCATTTTGAAACAAAATAAACAACTCTGATTTATGGGATCGATACCGTCTTACTAATTCACTTGAAACTCACTATTTGATTCAGGAATTTTGGAAAAAAAATAATGTTTGTAGAGGTAATTTTTTTCAAAATAAATAAATTAACATTTAAAATGTGTGTTCGTAATGGTGGTGATGGCGTACAGTCACGAGCATTAACATGTATACAATGCAGCTCTTAACACAATGGAATAAGAATAAAAACACTAGTTAAAAGTGTATACATGTTATTGCTCGTGACACACATGGTCTTATTTACATTTGTTGTTATGCTTTCTTTTAGAGCGTAATTAGTGCGTAATAATTACTGCAAACAAAATAGTTAATGCCTCTTTAGTTTAAGAAATAAAGACTTTTAGTGTGTACGCTGGCATCACGATCAAGCTAGCGTACACATGACCGTTCTCTCGAAAACAACCTATATCAAAGCAACGAAATTTACATACATATTTAGTGCCCTAATAGTGCCCACGCTATGTAAAATGTCATAAGGATTACTCTTAAAGGAACAGAGATATCGAACAAGACTTGTGATTTATGTATGAAATTTCGAGCTGGCGACCTGGCGCTAAAATACAACGACGACACTATGAACGGCTAATTGGCTAAACAAATAAACCTACTTAAAAACTACTTTTGTGTGCCACTGTATGACAACAACACATTTTGTCCCTAGAACTTTACATATATTTTTTTATATAGTTCCATTCTCAGAACAATAACTATAGCTAGTTCCACTGCTTTTTCACTTAAACAATTTATACTAACAGAGTCAGAATTTCACGCAATATTAATTACTTAAAACAATTTATTATAAAAATAAAAGTTTGCTTTCTGCAAGTACTGTTAAGAGTACGTTGTCTCTTCGTGCTAGCTCAAAATGTCATTAACAAGTCTTGTTCGATATCTCCGTCGTCAAAACAATAGTTACGTGAAACAATAGTTTTTTTTAAAGTTTAAGACGCCACCATAACGGACACAAAAATTTTAGTATTGTTTTCAGTACTCAGAGGTATTACCTTTCAAAAACGCTTTTGCAAAGTGTCTCTATAGATTTTTTACTCTCCCCCCCTGTAAGTAGGCAAAGGGATTTATTTTATACAGCCTTGTTAAATGTCATGTTTCTTTGCGAATTAATTAATGTTATTTGATTAATGAATGACAAATATGGGTGCTTTCGTCATTCATTATTCATTAATCAAATAACATTAATCAAAACCTTCCCCCCCTTTGAGTCTGCGTAAAGCACAAGTTGCGTGAAGTCTTAAGATGCTAATTGCTAACACATTTAGTCTTTATAATTACGCTATACAATACACAGTAAATGTTAATAAACAAATTCATACAAAATATGATGACATTAATCACGAACGGGAACATTTTCACGGGAATCACTCTGCACTCGCTAATAAAGCATGCTATTCTTATACCAAGCACGGACGGCTCACACTGTTACGCTAAAGCGACGCTAGATGTCATTATCCTGTTATGTACATTTTCTAGATGGCGGCTTCGATACCGTTTTTGTCGCCGGATAGACAATCACGGACCACGAACGGGAACATTTCCACGGGAATCACTCTGCACTCGCTAACAAAGCATGCTATTCTTATACCAAGCACGGACGGCTTACACTGTTACGCTAAAGCGACGCTAGTTGTCATTATCCTGTTATGTAAATTTTCTAAATGGCGGTTTCGATACCGTTTTTGTCGCCGGATAGACAATCACGGACCACGAACGGGAACATTTCCACGGGAATCACTCTGCACTCGCTAACAAAGCATGCTATTCTTATACCAAGCACAGACGGCTCACACTGTTACGCTAAAGCGACGCTAGATGTCATTATCCTGTTATGTACATTTTCTAGATGGCGGTTTCGATACCGTTTTTGTCGCAGAATAGATAAATAAGGGCGAGAAATGTTTGTGAATTCATACTTACCTTACCATACCTTACTTACTTACCGTGATCAAGAAGGCGGTTGCTTCATTGCACTGCGGAGCGATTGACCCCTGCGATTATCCTAACGTAATGTGGATAACTCGCTCGGATGCATTATTTTTGGTAGTGGGGACTGCGTACGGCGGCTACGCGCCGTTCCCTCGTAATCACGTAATGAAGTCGTAACAAAAAGTATTTGTTTTTTGTTATTATTGAGGTTTTGGACGAAGTCAAAGATGAAATAATTAGGGAAATAACCATACCCAATAGACTGGGTGAGAAATTGAATTAATAGAAGAGACCAGTATGGCGCAAGTGCCACTTTGTTCGAGGAGCTAGCGAATGAACAAACAAGAATATTTTAATGCGCTACGTACGGATGACAGAAGACTCCCTTAATTAATTGTTATCTAAAGTGGAAAACGAAATACAGAAAAAAGATATTGTAATGCGATGTGCATTAGATGCCAAATTAAAATTACATATTACATTATATTTTCTTATATAATAATAGTTTTCGCGGTCTATGTAATTTTTTTAGAGTTTCTAAATCGAGTAGGTATATGCTTAATGCTGTCGCATGTGTGTAAAGCTTCTGTGTAGTATCTTCAATCCACTTCGATATTTTACAAAAAGAAACAATTGAACCCGAGCGCGTCGCACTATACTTATGCATGTCCAAATGTGTCAAGTGACTTAATTTAACCAACTTAACCGAAAAATAGACAAAATTCTAATTAACTGGTTTAGTTGTTAGCTAAATTTTAACTTGCACCTTGCTGCTAAATTCTGTGTTTACATGTAAATAATCACTTAAAATTAAGTAATAATTTAGTTACCTACTTAATACGTGTAAATCACCCATTAGAGCGGGTGTTTTATAAAGCAGCGCTGGCTGTGTGAGTCGGGTCGGGGCGCCCCTCGCACGCGGCGCGAAAGCAATCTCTTCCAGCCAACCCTAGCTGTAGCATGAGAAGGAACTCTGCTGAAGGACTATATTAACTGAGGAGGATCTGGGGAGGTAACTCTTGAACTCTGTTGAGTTTAATTAAACACCGGACGTTATTTTTGTGATGACGTCAAAACAATAGTTTTTGTTAATTAAGTTTAAACCACAGGCAAACATTAAAATCAAAAGTAAATTAGGCGTTGGTCCTGCTTAAAACAGAATTTGTAAATGTGTTTTAAAATTTTATTTTATTCATTATAGGCTTACCAACATTTGCTAACATAAATATTCCTATATATTTTTACAAACTAAGTAACACAATGTGGCAAACACTTAAAAGTAATGAGTAGGTTAAAATTGAGGACCCTCAATTTTACCATTGAGACAACACTATCCAACCATTACAGCCATTACTTAACACCGACATTCAAATATTATTCACACTTCATACTTTATTATTCATTAAACTCAACCATTTACACGCGTGCTTATAGTTTCGTGCTAGTGCTTAGCACTCTTTATTGTACTTACTGTCATTGTTGTATTAAAGGTATAAAGTGCTTAGTATTTTTATTTTTATTTTTTTTATTTGGGACAACAAACAATTGACCAATATATATTACATAGTCAATAGATTATCATTTAAATAATCGGACAATCAACACCGTTATCCACAAAAGTAGTAGTAGTAGTATTATTTTGTTAATAAATATCATTATTTAAGTATTTAAAGTATGTGACGGTAATATAGTAATAGCTAAATAATAAACAATATAAGTACTTATAAAATGTTTTTGTTTTGTTTATATAATTTTGACGTAAATTTTGTTGCGAAACAATTACAAAAATACAAATGTTGAGAAAAATTTCCACGAGCAGGATTTGAACCTGCACCCTTCTGACATACCGGGTCAGGTGCTCTACCAATTGAGCTATCGTGGCTCTAACCAGCCCGCCGAAATTATTCAACACTATTTACTTTTTTACTTTGAAAGCCAAAGGCGCCCATTCCAAAGCCCAAGTTTGCCCAAGTTGTTGACATTGAACCGCTATGAACAAAGCACCGGTTTATAACTATTACACACGACGACTGGCGAACGGGCACTCTCGCCAAATCAATGAGAACAAGGAAGGCTCTCATTATATCGAGATTAAAGTATACAAAACTGAAGAAATGGGGCATGTACTGTCTTTGAATAGATGGCGCCATGCCATCGTTACAATAAAAAATAAAATGAATGAGGATAGTGACAGTTGGCGTGTGCTATCCCAATTAACGGCGGCAACGCGTAAAGACTTTTAAAACTGCGCTCCAAATTTCATGAGCTATCATTATTAATTATGTAAAGAAATCCTATATAATAGTTGTATAGTACCCATAGTAGTAGTAGTTGTATTAGTCTTATTACTTACATATTATGTCTTTGTGATAGGCTGTCATCCAAAATAAAGATCCGTTCATTATGATTATTAATCGAATTAACATATAACCGTTTAAAGTGTGTAATTTCTTTGTATAGGAACTATCTAATAGTTTTGCACTAAATCTTTATGAAATAAAATGATATATTATTAACGAAAAAAAGAAGAAAGTCCTTTAGGTATACCTAAAACTAAAGAAAACTATCTGAGTATTACGAAAATTATTAAATAAGACGATAAAAACCACCCAATTCAAATTAAAAACATTGATTCTTTCCATTTCCTAAGTACAAGCGTGAAAAAGATTTTGTGCATTTTTTTTTTATATTTACGGATAAGCACAGTGCCTTGATCTCACCTTATGTTAAGTGATGATAAGGCCAATGATGGAAGCGCACTTCACCCGGGATCCTCAACTAATGAGGTACTGGCTATCTTATCTCTAGCTGCCGGAACACAACAATGCTACAAACATTGATGTTATGGTGACATATTTAGATAAGATGGTGGTAGCTAGCCAGGCGGACAAACAAGCCCTACCACCAACCAAACCGAGTACATAAACATGTACCCCTCGCTGGGAATCGAACCCGGGACCTCTGGGTCTAAACCGGTGGTGTTAGCCACTAGACCACAGAGGCGGTTGTTGTTATTGTCAGTCATATAATGATGAATTTAAATGCTCTTTATTGAGAAAAAAGGGGTGTAATATCCTTATGAGTACATGTATTCATGGTCAAAGTACGATCAATCACAACTTCCCTCGAAAGAGCATTTTTTATAATAACTTGAAAGTGAATGATATAACCGACGAAGAGTATAATCACGCGAAAACTATATGGAAATATTTTAATATTCGCACACTCGGTGAATACACAGACACATATTTGAAATGTGACACATCACATATATCACACAATAATAACACATTATTATTGTGTACAAATATATAACACATTATTATTGTGTACAAATATATAACACATTATTATTGTGTACAAATATATAACACATTATTATTGTGTGCAAATATGTTCGATAAGTTCCGAATGTTATGTTTAGAATTTTATAATCTGGATTGTGCATAATATAATTGTCTCAGCAAGCTTAAGTTGGGATGCAATGTTGCTTTATACAGGTGTCCAACTCGAATTGATCAGTGATTCAGAATGCACAATGGCTTGGCACAATGTTCATATCGACATGCTGTAGCCATTATTAAGTACGTACTTACCGGCATTCGGTGACTCAAGACAGTCACATTATTTAATATATCTGGACTGTAAAAAACTTTATGGTCTTGCTATGACGAAAAATATGCCTCGTTCAGAGTTCAGGTTAACGTCAATGGATGAAATAAAATGTTTCGATGTAATGAGCATATCGGATGATGCTGATTACGGGTGATTACGGGTGATTACATGATTTTACATAGTCATTTACCTTTCGCTCCAGAAAAACTTATTCCTCGGAGGAAAAACAACATAGTCGATTGCAAATCTGTACTACAAATACAACTATGTAATTCATTATGGTAGTTTGAAAGAATGCATTAAACATGGGTTAATTTTACTTAAAATACGTTAACATAAGTTTCCACCAAGATAACTTTTTACAAAAATGTATTAATTTGAACACACGATTACGTCAAGCTTCACAACTACAATTCAAAAAGTTTTTTTTAAATCTATTAAATAATGCAATATTTGGACTACTTATGTGCGTTTCTCACGTATTTTTTTACCACGAACTACATTGCTGTGGAACCAGCTCTCGGCGGCGGTATTTCCGGACCATTACGACTTAGGGATCTTCAAGAAACGAGCCTATCTTAAACCTTAAAGGCCGGCATCTGCGATTCCTCTGGTTTTGCGGATGTCCATTGGGCGGCGGTGATTACTTTCCATCAGGTGACCCGCCTGCTCGTTTGCCCTCTTCTAATATAAAAAAACTCAAACAAATTGATGTTAAGTTGGTAAAAAATTGGAATGAACATTGTAATAAAACGAATAAACACTTGGGTGCTGAAAAAATAATTACAAGACCGAATTTAAAAAGTATAATTGTATACAACGAAAACTTTATAGCTGTACAACTAAACAGTGAAAGAATATGTGTTCACGGCAAGACGTGACGCGCGTTCAACCAAAAGAAATGGTATATCGCGCCTCTTTGGATAAAAGTATACAATATCGAAAATTTACCAAAACTTAACTAAGGATACAGAAATCCCCAGAATCACCTATATTTTCTCTGGAATAGTGACAAAAGACGATAGTTCCACAATCGTGTTTTTATCGCGCTGATCCTATGAAGTGTTCGGTTAGTTCCTGATTCGCCGGATTCTTGTTTCGTCGGAAATATTAATAAACAATAAAATCACTTAAGTAAAGAAAACTAGTTATATTTTATTATTGTATGAATTACTATTCTGTTGCCACTATCGGACATTCGAAATGGCATCATCAGAATAACTGCTGCCGTGGTGTAGTGGTTAGACCACTGGCATAACATAAGGATACCCAAAAGGCAAGCTCAATACATACCGCGCTTCTCACGCCGCGGATCTCGGAACATCTCGGAACACTCCGGGCGCAGCTGTTGCGAGATTCCGTGCGCATGAGAGGTTGTCTATGTGTGCGTTGCTCGAGCACGGTGGTAAGAAGCTTACTTCTGCAGTCTCCTTATTTTGTGCCATTGGTTTCAAACCCATAAGGGTTTGATTCCGAGGGCACACATGTTTGTATGTGACGCCACCATGGCCTAGTGGCAAAGCGCTTGGCGCTTGAGATTTTTCGATGCAAAGCCCGGGTTTTTGATCACCAACTCGCATTTGGCAAGCGTGGTGATTAAGCCATTACCCATCAATTGTAGTGATGACTTGACTTCAATGATGGAGATGGATGGATCTTTTGCCCAGCAGTGGAACAGTCATACTTACTTACTTAATGACTTACGTTCTTGTATGCGATTTAGTTGGTCGGTTGGGCTTGTATAGCTACCACCATCATAAAATATGCGCCATGACATCAGTGTTCGTAAAATTGTTGTGTTCCGATATATCCAGTTAAAGATCCTCAAAAAAGTTTAGATTAGCCATTCATATTTTAAAATCACTACATATTAATTATATTTAAATTATTTAAAAAAAACTAAAGATAACATTTTATTGCTAATGTGGTGGTCGCTGTAGTGAAATAATGCGAACTCGTGAACACTTAAACAGTTTATTACGTTCACAATACACACACGATAGAACAGTACAAAACAGAAGGAGACGTGAGTACACTAACGGAAAACTTGACAAAATACGAACAACTATAAAGCAAAGCTAAGCGGTAGAAATAGCGGGAGCGCATACGACATACATTCAGCGGTGATCATCGAGATTCGACTGTCAGGCGCGCGCCGCAGACTGCGCGCGCCCGGCACTCTCAAACCGGTTTCGCATTCGAGCGCTCGGGCCCCGGCCGAAGTAATTAAGTGCACAAAATCTCTACTAACAAAACAGAATATGTTTGTCCGGTGTGCCATACAACATAAAACTTATTTTACTATTATATTTTAGTATACAATATTTATTGATTATATTTATGTTAACTGTAATATACATTTATAGTTTGTATACAATGTATTATATGTATTTAGTTATTTACGACAAGATATTTATATTATTTACCATATACTTATATGTTTTTATATAAGTGATATTTATATTATTATATCTATACATTTATAATATTTAATATGTAGATACGCTACATCACCCCCTTCCAGAGACCGTCCTACGGGCGATAGTAGTCTGGAAATCTTACCCTTCGACCTGACCGAGATGTTTTGCTTGGAAGGTCATTGTAAACAGGCGCATCATCACATACAGCTTTTGCCTGTGTGGGTGAGTGGTGGTGATTGTGAGATTGAGTTAAAAGGTGAGGTGTGGGAGTAATTGTGTCAGCATCACGCAGTATATAGGCAGGTTTTAATCTGTCGATAGACACCGTGACAGACTTACCATTGACTGCGAGTTTGAAGACCTTATTGTCCCGTTGTAAAACCTCATGGGGTCCAGTATACGCTGGTTTAAAGGAGCCGGCTCCTGCGTCATCACGCAGGAAGACGTGAGAAGCCGTGGCTAAGTCCTTGAAGATGAACGGAGACCGTTGCGCGCCATGGCGTGACGCTGGGGAAGGTTGCAGCTTATTTGCAAAATTGCGTAGACGTGCCACATAGTCTGTTATGTCAACAGTTTCTTCACCGTTTGGCTGAAAAAAATCCCCTGGCAAACGCAACGGTTCCCCATATACCAGCTCCGCCGATGAAGATTTTAAATCTTCTTTGTAGATGCTACGGATTCCGAGTAGCACCAGTGGAAGAGACTCAATCCAACTGCTATCAGCGTGGCAGGTTATGGCAGCTTTCAGTTGCCGGTGGAACCTTTCCACTAATCCATTGCATGATGGATGATATGCAGTGGTTCGTTTGTGTTGGAAGCCGGCAATCTGGGAAAGACATTTAAATAGTGCCGACTCAAATTGTCTTCCACGGTCAGTTACAATCTTTGTGGGACATCCGAAACGCGCTATCCACCCGCTGAGCAGGGCTTTCGCCACTGTCTCTGCTGTGATGTCCTGCAACGGTATTGCCTCAGGCCATCGCGTAAAGCGATCGATGGCGGTGAGGCAGTACCGGTAACCTTGTGATAATGGCAGTGGTCCGACCAAATCAATGTGTAGGTCCCTGAACCTGGCCGATGAAAGATTATATGTACCTATAGGTGCCGACACATGACGAGTGACCTTGGATCTCTGGCAAGCAAGACAAGAACGCGCCCATTCTCTACAATCGCGGCGAATCCCGGGCCATACGAAACGATCACTGACCAGTTTGACCGTTGCACTAGTGCCCGGGTGGCTGAGTGAGTGCAAGCTCTCAAACACTAAATGGCGCATTTCTTTAGAGACAAAGGGACGTTTAGTGTCACCTCTTACATCGCAGAACAGATCGACATCAGCACCAGGCAGTTTTATTTTCTTAAGACAGAGTGAGGTATCTGATTTTAAAAGATGTTTTAACTCTTTGTCTGAATCTTGTACAGCGGCTAATCTGGATAAATCTATCGGTTGAACGATTTCATTAACACGCGACAGAGTATCAGCGACTACGTTATTTTTACCCGAAATATGCCTTATGTCTGTACAAAATTGCGATATTACATCAAGATGTCGAAACTGCCTGGGTGAACAGTTCTCTTTTCTCAAGTGAAACGCGAATGTAAGAGGTTTGTGGTCAGTATAAATTACGAAATTCCTGGCTTCTATCATGTGCCGAAAGTGCTTGATGGCTTCATAAATAGCCAGAAGTTCGCGGTCGTAAGGTGAGTATTTCATCTGAGCTGGGCACAACTTACGTGAAAAGAATCCCAAGGGTTGCCAGGCACCGTCCTTTAGTTGCTGCAAGACCGCGCCTATAGCGGTATCTGAGGCATCCGTCACCAAAGCTAATTGAGCGTTGCTATCTGGATGAATCAGCATTGCAGCCCTACATAGGTCTTCTTTGCAAGCTTCAAACGCTGATAGCTCACCAGAAGAAAGCTCAATAGAGTGAGATCCTTTCACGGAACCCACTAACAGAGCATTCAGCGGTGCCTGATGTTGTGCAGCATGCGGAATAAACCTGCGGTAAAAATTTACCATTCCGAGAAATCTGCGCAGCTCTCGCACGTTTTTTGGAGCTGGGAAGCTTTTAATGGCTTCTACCTTCTCCGGGGGTGGTTTGACGCCTTCAGCTGAGACATGATATCCTAGGAACGTTACCTCTGGAGCTCCAAACACGCACTTAGCGGTATTGATCACCATGCCATACTCCTTCAACCTAGTGAATACCTGGTGTAGGTGGGTCTCATGGGTCTTCTGGTCTTTCGAGTATACCAAAATATCGTCGACGTAGGTATAGGTGAAATCGAGCCCCCGAAGCATCTCATCCACGAAACGTTGAAATGTCTGTCCGGCATTACGAAGTCCAAACGTCATGAATGGAAATTCGTATAAGCCGAACGGTGTCGTGATGGCGGTCTTCTCAATATCCTCAGGATTTATAGGAATCTGGTTATAAGCCTTAACCAGGTCTATTGTAGAGAAGACCGTACAGCCACAGAGGTTGTAATCAAAGTCCTGTATGTGCCGTATCGAATACCTGTCCGGAATTGTCCTAGCGTTCAGCATGCGGTAGTCACCACAAGGACGCCAGCCATTATCCTTCTTCGGTGCGAGATGTAAAGGAGAAGACCATGATGATTCCGACGGCCGACAGGTACCAATCTGTAACATGGCCTCAAATTCGGCCTTAGCAATTTTAAGCCTATCCGGTGCCAATCTACGGGGTGAACAAGCTACTGGTGGTCCAGGTGTAGTCCGTATATGGTGAAGTGTGTTGTGCTTAATTGTACTGTGTAAGCCAGAAGGGCGAGTGATGTCAGGGTATTCAGCTAGTATGCGATGATAAGCCGTGTCGCCAGACATTACCTTCACCGAAAAAACGTTTAAATTTTTTGCAAGCAAAGCCGAGGTGCAAAGCGTAGTATTAGCGTCTACTAAGCGTTGATTACGAACATCTACAATTAAATTATAATAGGATAAAAAATCAACACCTATTATCGCCCGCGTAACATCTGCAACAATAAATCGCCAAGCATAGTCACGGCGCAAGCCTATATTAAGCACAAAATGAACATACCCGTACGTGTTGATAATCGAGCCGTTAGCGGCGCACAATTCATAGTTTGTTTTGTGACGATGCTCGGCGACTAACGATTTGGGGAAAACACAAATATCACTTCCAGTATCGACTAAAAATTGTATTTTAGTACGTTCGTCCGTAACAAATAAGCGACCAGAATTTGGACAGGCGTCGGTCGCCATAACGTTCTGCCCTATACTTTTCCCGAAAAGTCGCACGGTTTTATACATTTGCTGGCTTGACTGCCGAACTTTGCGTGGTACCAACAAAGTGGGAACTTCCGGTAATTAGACTGGGAACGGTGGGAACGCGAATTTTCACGGGAACGGCCTCTGGAGTCGGATCTTCCTCGCGGTCGTGACATCCTTTCTACCCTCGTCTTCAAATATTGAATTTGCCGAGTGAGCTCCGCAATTTGGCTTGTCATGTCGGTAGCACTTCCGGGCATGGGCACGACTGCTGCTGCTGCTACTTGCGGGCTTGGTGGGACAACATCATGGATCTTGTCCGCCAGCTCTGCGACCTCCTCTAATGACACCTTCGACTGGGATGCTATAATAGACTGCGTACTGCTGGGTAGTCGACTGGTCCAGATGGTCTTCAGGAATTCTTCTGGTACAGCGGGGCCTGCCAGGTGCTGCAGGTGTCGAAGGAATTGTGAGGGTTTTCTGTCTCCTAGCTCCTCGTGGATCAGGAGCTGCTTTACCTTCTTCTCTCTTGATGCAGACAACCTTTTGATGAGCTCAGTCTTCAGTCGCTCGTACTTGTTGGGTCCCGCTGGTGCCGATATTATGTCTTCGACTTCTGACGCGTAGACTGGATCCAACTGGCTAATGGCGTAGTGGTACTTTGTGGCGTCCGTGGTGATGTTAGCCAGAAAAAATTGACTTTCCAGCTGTGCAAACCACAGCGCCGGTTTTTCGGGGTAAAATGGCGGTACCCGCACGCCAACTCGATGTACATCGCTCGGTGGGTTGCTCTCTTCGCTGCCGCTTGAACTCTTTCCAGCTTGACTCATGGTGTTCAAAGTGGGGTCACCAGTGTGGTGGTCGCTGTAGTGAAATAATGCGAACTCGTGAACACTTAAACAGTTTATTACGTTCACAATACACACACGATAGAACAGTACAAAACAGAAGGAGACGTGAGTACACTAACGGAAAACTTGACAAAATACGAACAACTATAAAGCAAAGCTAAGCGGTAGAAATAGCGGGAGCGCATACGACATACATTCAGCGGTGATCATCGAGATTCGACTGTCAGGCGCGCGCCGCAGACTGCGCGCGCCCGGCACTCTCAAACCGGTTTCGCATTCGAGCGCTCGGGCCCCGGCCGAAGTAATTAAGTGCACAAAATCTCTACTAACAAAACAGAATATGTTTGTCCGGTGTGCCATACAACATAAAACTTATTTTACTATTATATTTTAGTATACAATATTTATTGATTATATTTATGTTAACTGTAATATACATTTATAGTTTGTATACAATGTATTATATGTATTTAGTTATTTACGACAAGATATTTATATTATTTACCATATACTTATATGTTTTTATATAAGTGATATTTATATTATTATATCTATACATTTATAATATTTAATATGTAGATACGCTACACTAACAAGAGCTTTAGGGATGAAACTTTCACTTCTATACAATACACAAATACTATCTTTGATTTTGACCAACACAGACAAATAATGTCTTTCATTTGACCCAATTTTCTTCAACCGTTCCAAATGAAACCTACTTGCAGACAAAATAAAAATCAAAACGTTACTGAACATCAGGCTGACTTATTCAATTGGGGCTACACCCAAACGCAACTTCAAGAGACGCACGACCGCACGACACGATGCAACGCTTTCGTTCGTACGTCTGTGCGGAAAAACCATTTCCCGCCCTAGCAACCCCGACCGGGAACCGGGAAAGGTTAGCTCTAGCTCAGTCGGTCGGCGGCGCTCGATCCGCGCGGTAGTCGGGCTCATCGGTCAACGGTACAATCGAACAAATAACCTCAATTCAGACCGCAATAGAACGCATTCGTACCACATTCGAAATTCGAATAGTCAAATTCCATATTTGAAATTGGTGCTCGCGAATTATGTGAGTGAAGGTGGTGGAAAAAAGTTTGCGTGTCAGCAGGTGAGAGATATATAACCTTTTTAATATTAAAAGGCGCTCTCTTTGGTATATTGTTGTGTCGTGAGAAGGTATATTTTTTTTACGAAAGTGTTAATTTTGTCCCTTGTTAAAGGACTTCATTGTTCACATGGCCATTGTAGTTTGGAAGAACAGAGCTGATTTGGGTCTAACCGTATGGGGACGCGTTGATGTGCAGAACCACTTCCCACAGCAGCGTTTGCATGAAAAGGCTTACCGTATTATTCATATAAAATGCATAATAATTTAAAAGCCACAGGCAATAGTTAAATTACTATACTTCCAAGTCACTGTATTATTCATACAATAATGTCTAGCTGTAATAATTAGCTGTTAATGTCATTGGTTTTTAATTTAGCTAAATTTAACTTTGAAAAGGTAGTGGCGAATCTTTAGTTAAATTTATTTATTATACAATGATTTAGAATCAGTGTTTATCTATCTATCTATCTATCTATCTATTCATATAAATAAATAAAAAAAGTCTTGGTTTCTTTCCAGAAAGTCAATATCTACTAAAAAATTTTAGTTTTTTATTTACTAGAAAGCTAATGTTACTTATTATTTTAATGTCTGAAAACATACTTTATCTAACTATTTATCTTATATATTGTTTTGGTCAAATCAAAAGGTATTTATAAAGGTTATTTTATAAAGGTATTTTATGTAATGTTTTGAAGAAATGTTTCGTTGTAGTTTAGTACTTTTAATGATTTGGGAAATAATGGCTATTATTGTCAACATCCCTATAATAGTATTAAAACAACTGGTAAAAAGGCAGCTTCTATTAGCTTTAAGTATTCGAGCAATTATTGTGAGCCGAACTCAAGTAAATGATCATTCATTTGAGGTTCACACTAATTCATACTACAAGTAAACACAAAGGCAAAATCAGGTCGACGGTAAAAACGGTAAAAAAAAATAGGTTTACATTTCAGTTTTCTCACGCAACATTTTTTTTTCTACTAAGTATACTTAATGCATTAAGATGTTAATTACTTTTATAAAGTTTATAAGCCAACCAAATTATAAATCAAAATTTTTAATAAAAAAAAACACATAACGTCGATGTCAATTATTTAGTAAATACTAAGTAGCATTTATCGTCGTAGCACCATTGCTCGCCGCGTAACTAACCCCCGTATTAATAAACAATGTGTAAGCTTGGAGTTACTCCGTGCTTGCCCCCCCCACCCCCCCTTGACTTTGGTTTTCATAGTCAACAACACTACCATTTATGACCAATTTATGAACGCAGTAAAGAACATGTGAACAGTTTCGAGAAAATAGATCGTAATGTCAGCACCTCACATATCACAATCACAAACACAGTGAGTTGTACTTGCTGCGTTCATAAATTGTGCGGCAGAACTAGAAAGCAGGTGGTCTGTTTTTAAAAGTGAAAAATCAGTTTCAGACCCTCATTTTTAATTATTGAAGGGAAAAAAAGTTAAGGATTGGTTCCTTTCTGACACTGGTGTCACTACCATAGGTACTAGAATAAAAAAAACTCATTAGGCACTACACCTAATTTCTTTTTTTAGTAAAAAATTGGTACGCAGTGTTCCCTTGAAATTGTAAGACACAAAAATCTGGCGGAATCATTAATTTGAGAGAGAGGAGTAATCAAAATTCTTAATCCCTAAGATAATACGCAGAAGTTAGGTAACAAAGGTACCTCCGAAATGTCGAGTGATACTTCAGTTTAAGCGCCCTCGGACAATCAGGGGGAAACTTTTAAATTATCTAGGCACTCGGAGCGACTCGCCAAGACTTGGGAGGGCTTGTCCTTTTTTGATGAACAAAATTATTACTGTAAAGAGGTTCTGTTTCGTTTTAGATACAAAATCTTTTTTTAAAGTTACAGTTAGTCTGTCTTTTTTAATTTAATCGAGCGTATGAGGTATAGGGTTTGTGGGTTGACTGCTTGCCGTCCTAGTAATGCTGGATACAGCGGTATAAAAATCTCACACATCGGTGATCTTGAAGTGAAATGAAATGAAATGAAAATATTCTTTATTGTACACCATACAAAATACTTAGCGAGGACAATACAAGAAGAAGTACAAAAGGCGGCCTTAACGCTAAAAAGCAATTTCTTCCACGCAACCATGTGTTGAACTGGACAAAAAAGTTAAGAAATGAGCGGTAAATGGTGTTCTCTGAAATATTAATTGACGTGTATTGACATACAATACAAAAATACTCAATTATCATACATACAATGCATATACCTACATACAGATATATAAATTTAATACATACATGTAAACTAAATATTTACATTATTAAGGAATGTATAATAACATTAAAGTGTCAAAGATAGATAGTGCACCTTAACTTGTTGCTTTTTTTTTTTTTTTTTTTTTTCTTCGGTCGTAGACCGAAGTTATGGCTGTGCACTTGCAGAACTTGTTGCTTAAAACTATCCGAGGATTTTGCACTCTTGACTTTTTCAGGCAATGCATTCCACAGACAATAAAAATTAAAAATAACAACATATAATCTATTGTAACATAGGAACAAGAAGAAGGTTAGAGGAGTTCTAGGGTAATGGCAACCGTGTTATACACAAGAAATAACATAGATTTTTATTGAAATATTACGAGACGACACCTAGAAAGCAGGTAGTCTTTATTCGACTGAAATCAGTTGCTGACCCATATTTTCAATTATTAAAGAAAAAAACGACGATCTGTGGTTCTAGTCGACCACTGATATCACTACACAATTCCTGTAAATAGTTTTACGGTTCTATCAATTTTACGATTTTTGTGTCTTACAATTTGATTGACGACCTCCGTAGCTGAGTGGCTTGCACGCCGGACATTGGGCGGCGCTAACTCTGAGATTCGATTCCCGGTCGGGTCAATGTCGAAAACGAACTTTTCGATATTGTGTCGGGTCTGGATGGTAGTGGTACCGTCGTTGTTTCCGATTTCCATGAAACGAGTGCTTTAGCTACTTACCTTGGGATCAGAACAATTTATGTGATGTTGTCTCATAAATATATGTATACTGCAGCGGCCGGCAGAACAAATATTGAGAGAGAATGCGGCAGTGTGGGCCGTGATCGAAGGGCCTAACGCGAAACGAGGTTCACATACTTGAGTCCATCAATGCCTGGTTGTGGCAAAGATTTGTATAGCACTTTTTGCAAATATTTCGCGGAAATTCATACTAAGCACTTTCCTTGTACAAATAGATAAACATTTTCACGCGCCATTATGTTCATTTGTTTCTTTTTTATTTTAGCATATTAGCTTGATCTATTCCCGTCGAATACCACAATCTAATACCATTGGTTTATATTTTTATTCATATTTATTTTGTATTCCCAACGAATACTATTTTTTTAAACGAATTATTATAATATATATTCCTGACCAATACCAATTATTACTTTTTTAATTCTAATTTTATTGTTGATTCGAAACTTGATATAGAGGGCCTTCGTAGTCGCTTCCGAGTAAAAAGTTAATTATTATCATTTTTAAATATAATGACCAGTACGTTATTTCAAGTAATTTATTCAGCCTGTTTAACGCAGTTGATACAATTTTGAAACTTATTAAAATTTAATTTCTATTTAACACGAAGATGGTTGTCCAAATAGTGATCCGTTTTTCCAAGGACGTTTGAGAATATTATTAATAAGAACATACCTAAAAAAATTGAATACTTATTACATATAATTATGCATACAGGAACGCACTAGAAGTACCAGGGCAATAGAAATTGTAAAGAATTTAAAGAGTTCCACGCTCAAAGCGCTTCGTACGGCGCGTAATTGCTTCCGGCGAAGGAAAAGCGTCGTGTGAAAAACGACTCCCCAACCACCTACCAGGCTACCATAAATTTGAAGGAGCGATGCAATTAAACTTCTTAGTGTACAACATGTGAATACGAACAGCGGAATGGAGACGAGACACGCAGCGGTGAAAGGCGTCGACAAAGGAACCCGGGTTTAAACCACCTGACTAACTTATAACCACTTAGGTACCTTAGTAAGCCACTACTTAGGTACCAGTCTCCGACACTTGTTCGACACATTTTTCTTCGCTAAAAAATCATATAGATTTACGGCATGACAGGTGCAGGTAGTCACTATTCAATTGTTGCCGAAACACTAAATTAAAACACCACGCGGGCCCAGTGCGGATTGGTGGTTGTTAACGACTGCTAATGCAGCCGGGACCAACGGCTTTACGTGCCTTCCGAAGCATGGAGAAGGAAACAACAATCAGGAAACATGAAATTAGTGCGTGTGTGCGCGAAAACAGACTAGGGCCCTGCCTCAGCTTGTGGCATTGCGGTGCTGAATACTGTATTTCGACCGCCTCTGTGGTCCAGTGGTTAAACCACCAGTTCCCGAGTTCGATTTCCACCTGGCTATACATATAAGTGTGCTTGGTTTTGTTGGTTTCAGCCTGGATTGTTATCTAAATCTGTCGCTATAAAATCAATGTTTTTTTTTAGATAACGTTATCTGCATTACCGGTATCAAATTACCTTTATAGAAATAACGTTACTTACCGGTACTTATAGTGGGAATTTGGTAACGGTATCAAGCCCTGCTACTAATAATGAGTTAATACATTATTAGTATTAATTTAAAAAAAGAAAGTCTTGGTTTACCGTAAATACTTTTTAGTATATCGAGTGATCAACAGAGGGTTAGATGTCAGATTTTCCCAAGAAGGTTTCATAAACCTTGACTCTTGTTTTTACGAGTGCAATTTTCTGATATCAGCCGTAACCTACGGCTTGACGTGCTCTCCGAAGTACTTAGGAAATCATTTTTAGACAGGCCGACGGACGCTTGGCTCAGGTTGTTCTTTTAGAGCGAGTTTACTGATGCTTGTCAGTGTCTCCGGACTTTTATGGGGGCAGTGAGAAACTTAAAGGGTTCCTCAAGCCCTGTGATCGAAACACTGTCAGAGGGCTTCTAGAGGAGATGAAATCACGCAAGGGTGTCCCCTCTTCCCAATAGATACTCCGAGGGGTTCGAATCAGAACGGGGCGGAATAACCCAAGCAAAATTCAAAATTCAAAGCAATTTTTTTTTCGCTCCTCTAAAGGCTGATTGCCTTACAAATAAACATAGAATAAGGTCCGAACAGTTATTCCGTGTTTTGTTCTTGTCATGTTAACGTCATTTCAAATTAGGGTAAAAGAGACAAAACACGGAATAACTATTCCGAGCTTATTCTTTGTTTATTTGTAAGGGGTAAAGCTTTAGCTCGGGTTGACCGGGTCGTAGGGGTAGGGAGAAGCACCCAGGTTGTATAAAGCGACTCTTTATTTCAAGAGAAATCAACGTTAAATATAACAATATACAATCTCCAATTATAAAAACAAACATCGTTAGACAAATACCACATCAGACAATAATCTAAGCGAACCAAATTAAAGGTAAAGAATTCAGCGTATTTTTCCCCTCCAACAACAATACCACAGTGTAGTTGGATCCACATTCATTATTCTGGTATTATACTTGTAAATTCAAGAGGTTATATTCCTGCTATAATGAGAGCGTACCATCGACTGGCAGGTACGAAGAAAGAAAATGAAAGTCATAGACAAATTCTATTCTAATTTCGAAGTTGACAGACATGGCAAGCGAGTCGTAGACTTTGACAACTTTTGTTTTTAAAAAGGTATAAATCTATTGTGCCTGGGTATTACGTATGCTAAACGGATTACAAAACTTCTTGGTGTTTCTTGGCGGGAAAGTTGAGAGTCATGTTTGGGGTTTTGTTTTTTTCTATTAATTATTTTTGTTTTGCTGAATTTTGATGTGAAATAATATTGGATATAAATGCGCTAAGCAAACGTAGCACGGCCCTTTTAGAATTTTCATTTTCATTTTCAGCCACCAAATTGACTAAATAGAATTTGGGGTGGCAATATTATTATTAAACGTAGAAATAGAGTCATTATTCTGTAGTAGGTATTTCCACAACTTTAAAGTTGCCTAAGAAAAGAAAATGTATATAAAAATGGCAAAGGATCCTAAAATAAGTTTTCGGCAATATATATAATTGTTTCCTTTATTTCTGCCGTTCGCAGGCTAGCTGAAGAGTGGTGTAACCTCAGAATAATAACTAACTAGTTATTGTTCTGAGGGGGTAACAGATTTTGACGGAAGCAAGGCTTATACTCAGAACAATAATAATAATAATAATAATAACTTGAGCCCTGCCCCGTTGCCGGCGGCACCCTAGGCTAGGTTTTTTATAATATTTTTGTTTTGTATGTACTTTTGTATTTTACTTTTATATTTATATTATAACAAACCTAGGCTAAGAAAGAAAATAAATAAAGAGTATAATAATAATAATAACGTCACCATCCCGCATGACGAGAACCTCGTAAAGGCCGAGAAGGACAAGGCTAGCAAGTACCTTGATTTGGCTCACGAGGTAATCGCCATGTGGGATGTTGACTCGACAATCATTGTGCCGATAGTTGTGTCTGCGAACGGTCTGGTAGCGAAGAGTCTCGACCAACACCTTAAGAGACTCTCGCTTAATGGTTGGATCAAGGGCCAGATACAGAAGGCGGTACTCTTGGACACGGCGCGGATAGTCCGAAGGTTCCTGTCTCTGCAGCCCTAACCACCGGCAACTTGAGCCCTGCCCCGTTGCCGGCGGCACCCTAGGCTAGGTTTTTTATAATATTTTTATGTTTTGTATGTACTTTTGTATTTTACTTTTATATTAATATTATAACAAACCTAGGCTAAGAAAGAAAATAAATAAAGAGTATAATAATAATAAAATTTCCTACACTCACACCAATTATCTAGCCCAAGAGAAGCTTCGTTATGAAACTCGTTAAATGGTTACTAGACAACGGATAAACATACTTAAAATACTTAAATACATAATTATAATACATAGAAAACACCCAGACCCGAGACAATTTAGAAAAACAATAATTTCATTTTGCATTTGCATTTTCATGGCGACCCCATGAAAACCGGTGTACAAACCACTCGACCAAGGAGGTCGTCAATAATACAGATACTAAACAGAGCAATAGATCAGGTTCGAGTCTTGGTTGTAAATTATAGTTTTTTTGGGATTGTGTTTAAACGCCTACCAACATTGTGTCAATTTTACTACAAATAAAATTCAAAACGCTTACCAAAATGGATAAATGATCACCAAATTGTGTTTCCTAAAATATTATCAAAAGAATACAATTTATATTTTTATTAAATGCCTTAAAAATATATGAATACCTTTTAACTGCATTTCAGACCAAATATGTAATATTGTCACCAAATAGATAATACCAATATTTTATGCCTATTATATTTTATTTTATAACTAGTATCCTCAATCATTTGAATAATAGTGTAAAAATTGTTGGTATCAATGTTACTGTTTCAGTAAAACAATATTTGGTGAGCATTAATCCATTTTGGCAAGCAAAAAGAATATATATACAAAACGTACAATTATTCTGATGTGTGTATATTAGGGTATAAAAATTATTTTGGTGAGCGCTTAAAATGTACTTACCCGTTTTTTTGTAAATTTTATAATTGTAGTTTTCATCATGAAGACGACCTCCGTAGCTCCGTAGCTTGCACGCCGGACTTTGATTGCTTTCACTTGGTAATATTCATTGCTATGCAGATGATAGCACGCATAGTGCATGGGGGATATAACGGTCACCCAGCGGCAGGGCGGGTCGAAACCGAAGTGAATCGAGTGACTCTTGTCATTGAGCTCAATTGGGTATTGGACCTCATATCTAATTGGGGTTCCAATAATCTGGTTGAGTTCATGAAACAGGTATGTGCGTTCACGGCAAGAAAGTCAGCATTCCTTCCCCTTCCAACTCTTCAGGGTACATCTCTAAGCCTACAGAGCAGTATCAATATGCTTGGTATGACGATACACTGCGGTCTGAACCAAAGGGACTACATCGAAACCTTGATCAAAACAGCCTCACGAAAACTCTGTATTCTGAACAGAGTGGGGCAAAGAAATTTAGTGACTCATTTCTTTGTCGCGCCTCCAAAAGATGGAATAGTCTACCAGCACACGTTTTCCATCCTTCCTATGATATGGGGTCCTTTACAAGAGGCGTAAAGAAGCACCTTGTGGGCCGGCAGGGTGAGGTTAACTGATGCTACGTTTGTTTTCACGCTGCACCAGTTATCTTCGCGTCTGGACTCCATTTCCACTTAACATTAGGTGGGATGGAGTCATTTGCCGAGCTATCTAAATAAAACTTTGGGCGGCGCTAATTCTGAGCTCCCGAGTTGTTCCTGATTGCCGTAAAAAACAGGTATGTGCGTTCACGGCAAGAAAGTCAGCATTCCTTCCCCTTCCAACTCTTCAGGGTACATCTCTAAGCCTACAGAGCAGTATCAATATGCTTGGTATGACGATACACTGCGGTCTGAACCAAAGGGACTACATCGAAACCTTGATCAAAACAGCCTCACGAAAACTCTGTATTCTGAACAGAGTGGGGCAAAGAAATTTAGTGACTCATTTCTTTGTCGCGCCTCCAAAAGATGGAATAGTCTACCAGCACACGTTTTCCCTCCTTCCTATGATATGGGGTCCTTTACAAGAGGCGTAAAGAAGCACCTTGTGGGCCGGCAGGGTGAGGTTAACTGATGCTACGTTTGTTTTCACGCTGCACCAGTTATCTTCGCGTCTGGACTCCATTTCCACTTAACATCAGGTGGGATGGAGTCATTTGCCGAGCTATCTAAATAAAACTTTGGGCGGCGCTAATTCTGAGCTCCCGAGTTGTTCCTGATTGCCGTAAAAACAAGTGCTTTAGCTACTTACCTTGGGATCAGAACAATGTATGTGATGTTGTTTAATATATATATATATATATATATATATATCAGCAAATTTACAATAAAATCATCATCATCACCAGTTCATTTTATGTCCCTGCTGGGGCACGAGCCTTCACTATGTATGGATAAAGAGGCGCCACGCGAACCCAGTGCGGATAGCAGTTGAGACTAGCGGCTTTACGTGCCTTCCAAAGCATGGAGGAGCTCGAGCTTATAAATTTTTGGTCACCCATCCGATGACTGGCCTTTGCGAAAGTTGCTTAACATTAGCAATCGCAGACCGGGTGTTAACCACTAAATATAGTAGTTTTACTTGAATTAAACTCTCTTACAGTTTCAGACCTATACTGGCTAAATATATTGTTCACTTTGTATATTAATTGTTACCACAAAGTCACCTCTAAATTTCACGAAAACTTGACTTTTTCCATGAAATATGATGTTATTTGTTGAAGGACCCATTATTATAGTCACCGTCGCGAAAGGTGTTCGGAGAAGTTTCACAATAAATAAAATACACGAATATATTTGCGGCATAACAGTTGGTTTGGTATAAACACTGTGGTATACATGGAGCAAATACAATGAAAATATTTCTTTTTACAAATAAATAAAAATTAAAAGAAATTAACGAATTTAACTCGCGTTTACTTATAATATATATTTACCTGACGTTTCGATCCTTTTCAAATTAAATGCAAGTTAAATTCATAAAAAGTATCGTTTTAATGTGTAGGGTTCGCGTTAACTTTAGAAAACCATATACAATGACACAGGTCCTCAAATCCCAGTCCTAATCACATTGCCAAACTAAAAGTACTTTAACTTTGTGTGAAACAGAACACATCCGACATAAATAATGTACTGCATGCACGTTATATAGGAGACGACCAACTCCTCAATCTTCCTATGACAACAGACCTATTTAAGGTTTCGACACGTCAGGATAAAAATAAATTTTTGTATCAGTTTTGCCTAGTCAAAACTAGTTTAGACTTAGAAGTGTTCTTTTGTGTTCTCGGAAAAGTATATTCATCAGAGAAGGTGCTTATTTCTTAAGCTTTTGTGTTTTCTTTGCTTATTTATCAGCCCTATTCCACCTCGGTTTGTCACTGCCCTAAAACAGAGATAGTGTCGGTTTATCGGGTAACAATTTATGAGCTCTTTCGTAGTCGAAACGAGCAATTTATGATCGATAACAGGAGAACAATGTGGCGACAGTAGTTTGTATAACATTGGACAACCAGTCTGTATGGTACACAACAGCAGAAATGTATTGGACGCAGAGAATGGTTTTCCGCTTTTTTTATATATTTAATAATTAATAATTTTAAAAAAGCTCTAAAGCGCAGTGGCTAAGCGATCGTGGATCGATGACACGCCAAGCGTATCACACTGTTTGTATGGGGCCAGTTAGGGTTGATGGAAGCAAAAAAAGTCACGACCTTTAGGTTTTAATAAAGGATTAATAATTAATATTTAAAAGAAAGGGGTAGCGTATCTTATAAGAGTAGCGCATGATTAAACTAGACAAGAGCCACGATATAACTACTAGTTAAACTCACAGATTTAATATTCTCGGACATAAAAACAAGAAATTATTGTTCTTTGAAGTTAATATAAACAAATCGCGTGGAAGAGAAAAAATTACTGTTGATAGAAAGAGACCTATTATTTTTTTTACATTCCAACAGGGCCTCTAGTGAATCTTTGATTTGTAGGAAAAGGCTATGAATCGGTTAACGCGCACAGTCTACGATTGCTAAGGTTAAGCAACATTAGTAAAATCCGGTTATCGGGTGGGTGGTCGAAAATTTATCATCACGAGTTTTTCTGTGCTTCGGAAGGAACGTAAAACATTAGGTCCCGTATGCATTAGCAGTGGTTAACAACCACCGCACCGCACTGGGCCCGCGTGGTGCTCCCTCTCCTTTCGGTGTTTCCAACCATAGAAAGGCTCGTTCCCCAGCAGTAGGGATATAGAAATAGAATGAGCTGATGATGGCGACGATTACTACTTTTATATTATGGATGAGAAAGGTTTTAACCGCGTCTGTGTCATTTAGTTTAACTTTTCAGTGACCGAGTGGTAATGCGCTCGGCCCGACGCGACGTCTGGTCTGGCAAAGTGTGTTTCGGATTTTCCGTTGCATAGCCCGAGTTTGTGAACCTAACCCAAATCCACAAACCCATCAATCATAAAATGGGACGAACTCGATTATAAATAATTGATGGTAGGTAAGTTACAAATTAATTTTGAGGCGACCGAAAGCTAAGTGTTCCTTTGACCACAGACCTTGGAAAGAGTCAAGACGATAATATAAAATAGTAAATTTTCCTTTTTTAATTTTTTTAAGTGCTAATTGCTGCACTGAAGCTGAATTAAATATTTGTAAAATACAGTGACCCAGGTTCGATTCCTGGCTGGATCGGGTAGGCATTTAATTTTTTCACTGTATTTTATAAACATAAAATAGTATGTAAAGATGGAGACTGACCTGAGCATCTTGCTTTAACATTCGCGAGCATTCACAATGTCAGCACAAAGACCCTGAAAGAAAGCTTAATGCATACTGCAGTCGAGCAACGCACTCATAGACCGTCTGACAGTCACGGATCTAACAGGCTACGGATCTTTTGCAGTCTTCTTATTTTATGACAGAGAGCCGAACCGGTCGCCGCAAGCTACACCCTATTATTGGTCAGTCAGCAATGAGCAATCAAGCTCGCCGCAAACGGTAACGTTACGACGATACGCTCGCTGACGGTGTATGTGCGAACACAAAGGCGCTCGCAGTGTGGTTTAGAAGGGTTGTACCAAATACGCCTGGTAACGGCATATAATTTTATAAATGTCGCTACTTATAGAAGTTTATATACTCGTAGATAAAGCTGTGCTGTTTCTTGCGCCCGTTCTTCTGCACAGCTAAAAGACGTCCTGAATGGGTTGTAGGTAAAATATTTTGAGACGATTCAAAAACGCTTATCTAATAAGTTAACTTGAATAAAGATTAATTTCATTTTATATCATTTGAAACTTGTTGACGAGACGTAGACAAGACTCTTGTAGGTCGATACGGTATCAGATACATTACGTGCTACAGCTCCAAGTGGGTAGCCTACTTAATGATTGCCTAAACTTTGGAAAACAATACGAAAGCTACTATCAAAGGAGATAATGCCATTGTAAATCATGACCGTTTTTATCCATAAAGGAGGCTTTCAATAAAACATTTCATTTTTACTCGATTATTTATTACAGCCGCGCGACGCACATATGTGGCCTCTGCAAGTGCGAGCGAGACAGCAACTATACATAATTCATAGGCTGCGATTTACCGCATAAGCATTGTCATCACATAAAGCCGGTGTACACGTTCAATTTTAGTGCCTAGCATTATATAAAGGAAGATATAAGGTACTATTTTGGAATCGGTTACAATAATCCTCGCACTATGGTATCATCTATAACTTGGTTTCACGATACTTCACTAGATGGAGCTGTCTCAATTCGAGGTGATTTGTTTCACACGGCTTGAGGAACCCTTTAAGTTTCTCGCTGCCCCCCAAAAAAGCCCAGTGAAGCTGAAAATGCCGTTTGAGGCAATATCAGCAAACTCTTAAAAAAATTATGTCTCAATTCGAACATTATCGAATAGTTTAGAAACTCGCATTAGCTTACTAACATTATAAATCTAAAAGCGTTTTTGTTTGTATTCCCTGCCTACTCCCCACACGTCAAAACGGGCCATCGTGATACTTTTCACTGAGATAGGTAGTTAAAGTGGCCCATAAAGCGCCTGGGGCTATTTTTTGTCCCGGCCATTTACAATGTTCCCGCGGGAACGCGGTAAAAACTTTGTGTGACAGACATAATTTCAGACGGGCTGGGAGACTGGTAGTTTTATAATTTCTGGTCCCAAATAAACTTGTCATAGAGATAAATAGTTTGTAGAAGTAAATTTGGAAAGTAAACTTCGAAAAAACTTTGGAAATTGTGGCAGTCTATAATGGTAGTTAGCGTGGGAGCGCTTCACAACTTAATTCACAACAAGAAACAAAAACAATATTTAAGATTGTCAATCTGAATATATTTATAGGTCTCAAAGTTGCAAAAAAAAAAAAACCTGTTTAAATGGCTTAAAATTCAGTAGCTGACTATTAAAAAACTAATTTCAGGGTGTAAAGTTATTGTGTTTATTATTTAACAGGCAAATCCCGTTTTTAGTTAGAACGCGTTTTTACTGGTTAAAACTAGTTTTTGTTGTTATAAGAAAAACATCCACAGTACTATATATATGTTACATTAAAACTGTGGTCGTAGTTTAACTGTAACATAATAAATGTTATGTATAGCTAGTTTTAGTATTTACTTTGGAAAGAAAGGAAAAACCTAAGCTTGGCGCTCCGGCCGTTAGCGTGCGCCGACCCTAAGCGGTGACGTAAACAAATCTTTTATTCAATGTCAGTTACGAGTTTTTGCACAGGACATTTAGTTTTACGAGTTACTGTTTTCATCGCAATTTATTACTTCACTAGCAATTAGCACAACATAACAGTTCAGAAATGGTTTATGGGAAACGTAATGTTTTGAGTGAATTGAATTTTACAGATAGACATTTCTATGCTGCAATAATTCTGTGGTCTTCGTAAGTTTTTAACAGAGTGCCCAGTGTGAATTTTGTTTAATATCCGTATTCATTCGATTACGTTTACGAAAACGCAAAATGTTAACTGTTATCGTATTACAAAAAAAATCGTTATAGTATGTCGCCAGGAGGCGCTGCTTCAATGCCATACTCATTTCCGTCTTCGTTAACGTGATCGAATGTCAAATGAAACTCACACTTTGCACCCTGCATTGTAAACGCTTGGCCCACATCACACCCAGCAGCTTCATGATCCCACCTGATAGTAAATGGTACTGAGTACCGAATACGGTTAAGAATTTTTTATTCTTCTTTATTTTACAACGGTTAAGTTCCTACTTGTATGTAGAATGGTGGGAGCTAGCCAGTATTTTTTTTAACCATTTCTGTCTGAAAATCTTCATTAATCTTAATATATACGAAAACTTTTTATCGTTGATCAGGTCCTGCTGATTCAGATTAAGTAAATGATGTCCATTGCCATAGATGGTTTAGATTTACAATTGGACCCGGTAGGTGGCGCTGCTATAGGGGTCCATAATGGGATACGGGTGGTCTTATGCGGACGAATGATTTGTTTGTTTTATTGTCATGGAAACTGTCAAAGTGGTACGAAGTCTGCCGGTCAGCTAGTTTGTTATATATTATAAGCTATATTTTTTCAATTATAATGTAACGTTACATTAAATCATTAGGTAAGGTTGTGGCACCAGGGTTCGACAAGGCCCGGTAGTCGATAATATTTTCATTAATCGTTAAAAAAAGGGGGTTAGGAACTGGTTTTTGGAGCTCGATGGTGCAGTGGGTAACACGCCCGGTCTGCGAGTGCTGAGGTTAAGCAGCATTCGAAAAGGCGCAACGTATCATCTCGACCTCCTCCGTGCTTCGGAAGGCACGTAAAGCCGTTGGTCCCGGCTGCTTTAGCAGTCGTTAACAACCACCAACCCGCATTGGGCCCGTGTGGTGGTTTACGGCCCGTTCTCCCTATCCATCCATAGGGAAGGCTCGTGCCCCAGCAGTGGGGACATAAAATGAGCTGATGATGATGATGAACAATTTAATACCGACCTGCTTCCTAGCTGTAATCTCGACGACGTTATACACACACATATGTGTCGAACATTAGTCTTATGGTGTCGAACTCAGTTGCTATTAATAAAATCACAATAAAATTCTATTCAATTTCACTTACCTACACAATGGAACGGCTTAAGCCTTCCGCTTTCAGTTAACACCGTTGGAGTTGAACCGTTCATCAATGTCGCCCATTCAGACGGACGGAAGCGATTTAAAAGATGAACCGTAAACACCCCATCCGTCTGACGGCTTGGAAGCCTTAGTCCCAGGAGTTAAGTCTACCATACATCATGTGGATATACGTAGTTCAAGAGTTTGTTTGGTGAATGTGGAGACTGCTAGTGAGGTAGGGCTTGAACATTTTTGATATTAGCAAACATTTTTTAAGAATTTACTCCCGTTTCTTTTACAAATATAAATGTAAATAGAAATCTATACTGCCAAAAAAAAAAATCTTTCTTTGCTTTGAAGGTTTCTGAAGGTAATCTCTAGAATTACTGGTCCGATTCCAAAAATTCTATGACTGATATTTAAAAAAAAAAAAAGTATAAAATTTTTTTGTTCGAAAAAAATACGGAATCAATGCGATGTCTTGGGCAAAGTGCTAATTATCTATATTATTTATACTATACTAGGTATATTAATAAGTGAAGAGAACAGTTCGTGCCCCTTTTTAAACACATTGCGCGCAGTATGAGAGTGAGATTTGCTATAGATAAAGTTTATATATGTTTAATATAGTATGTGTTACATTTTATTGTATAAATACATATCATCAGCTCATTTTATGTCCCCACTGCTGGGGCACGAGCCTCCCCTATGGATGAATAGGGAGAACGGGCCATAAACCACCACGTAATAGTGTGGGTTGGTGGTTGTTAACGACTTAAATCAGCAGGGACCAACGGCTTTACGTGCCTTCCGAAGCACGGAGGAGCTCGAGATGCCACGTTTTTTGTCACCTATCCGATGACCGGCCTTTGCGAAAGTGGCTAAACCTCAGCACTCGCAGACCAGGCGCTTCAACCCCTGCACCATCGAGCTCCTCCTATTACTAGTTTGTGCACTATGGTCGACTTTCGACCACTGGGCGACTATTAGTTATTTTAATATGACGTTTCGACCCTTGACAAAGCCCGTGGTCACAGGGAGACAGATGTGTAGGTTGTATAATACATAACTTAAAAACTAATTAAGTATGACGACGACGACCAAAAAAAGTAAAGTAAATAGCCTATATTCTGTCCCACTGCTGGGCAAAGGCGTCCATCATTGAAATCAAGTCAATTGATGGGTATTGGCTTGATCACCACGCTTGCCAAATGCGGGTTGGTGATCACAAACCCGGGCTGTTCATGGAAAAATCCGAAACACACTTCGCCCGACCTGGGAATTGAACCCGGGACCTTCGGGTGTCGAGCCGAGCGCTTTGCCACTCGACCACCGAGTGAAACAACAAACTCAAGATATTAACTAACGGTCCCGTTAACCCTAGAAAGCTAGCTTGCTTGTTCACGTCAGTAGTAACAGAGCTTTTCATAAACAATAAATTCACTTGAATACAAAATAGTTTGAGTTTAATGACCACTCCAACGAACGGCCGACAAGTAGACAATGTCGGTGCCAAAGCGCTATTTGTCAACTAAAGTAATTACCGCTCAGTTGTTACACTGTGCCCAGACTTTGGGCCATTAAAAAGTTTGTTTGGCCAACTTGGGCGGACTCCCTAATTCTGTTAGTTGTTGACCTATGAAGTGGGGCGGAAAAATCGTGGTTCGATGGAAAAAGTTGATGTAATGACTGCGCAGGTTTCATGAGCTCCTCTCTGGTTGGCCGGTGCCAGGGTAAACTCCTTTGAATGCCTAGTAAAGTCCATTATGCAACTATGCAATTAGCGACCAGTTGTTAATTGTACAATTGCAACGCGACTGCTCCAGTTGCGTTTGATAAATTTGTATTACGAACACAAATCGCTCATTGCTCAATGTATGTAAACTATTACATACATCTTAATAACAAATTCCGGCTGATTTAAGTCGTTAACAACCACCAATCCGCACTGTTGCTTGGTGGTTAATGGCCCTATTCATCGATAGGGAAGGCTCGTGCCCCAGCAAAGGGGACATAAAAAGAGCTGATGATGATGATGACGATCGCTCATTGCTCAATGTATGTAAACTGTTACATACATTTTAATCGCAAATGCACTAAGCGAGCGATCATTGAGCGATTTGTGTCCGTAATATCAATTTATCAACCGCAATTAGAGCAGTCGCGTTGCAATTGTACAGATGCCTGCACATCACACTATCCAAAACTGTCAAATTTCTTCAAAACATTTTTAAACCATATTGCTTAGTATTAATGTTTTAAGTCTATTGAGGAAATTTGACAGTTTGCGGTAGGTTGATGTGCAGGCGTGTGTACAATTAATGACTGGTTTTCAATAATAAGCCTGGTGGATAACCCTGGTGGCAAGAGATGGGAAATACTGGAGATTTTTGTGGGTATACCACCCTTCGCCCCATCCGTAATAAGAGAAATGCTACATTACAAATATAATACGGCATAATTACATTAAAGTTACTAAAAGGGTTCAAAATTATCAAAATAATTTCACAAACGCAGCTTTTATACTACTGTTCATAATTATCCGATAAATATCATGATAATCATAATAATTATTATCAACAGGGTGAGTACTATTTGTAGTATTTTAATAACAAATTAAGGGATGCGTGATTTATGCTTTATTTTGTATTTTACTAGCGACCCACCCCGGCTTCGCACGGGTGCAATGCAACCGCTATGTCCTTGCATTTTAAATCTGTAATATCTTTGAAAGTATTCATTTAAATTACATGCTGTAAAGGGCCATATTGATCTATATTAAATGCATAATGTATTTAAGGTACTAAATTGAATAAGGATTAATGCTATATTGCTTAAAATCGCTTCGTAAATAAGCCATTATTTCTCGTAAAAAGTATAAGATAAAAAATTATTATTGTGGGTTATTCATGAGAGATAGAAATATACCATCGCGGACTTTTTTGAAGACCTTTTTAAGGTGTACAATACTGTAGTACATTATTTTGATCTATCTCTTAGGAAAAAAAAACACGAATGTTGAAAAAATTTCCACGAGCAGGATTTGAACCTGCACCCTTCTGACATACCGGGTCAGGTGCTCTTCCAATTGAGCTATCGTGGTTCTAACCAGCCCGCCGAAATTATTCAACACTATTTACTTTTTTACTTTAAAAGCCAAAGGCGCCTATTTAATGTCAACAACTACCGTCATTAACATCTGATCATAATATTTTTACAAATACTAACATTATGACTATCTATTATTATTAATAGCATTATTTTTATAACATTACACACACACACACACACACACACACTCACAACACGGGATATTTTTTTTGGAGAGAGTTTGTTGATTGCCTCAGACGGCATTTTCAGCTTCACCGGGCTTTTTTGGGGGCGGCGAGAAACTTAAGGGTTCCTCAAGCCGTGTGAAACGAATCACCTCCGGAGGTTTTCTAGAGGGAACCCTACTAGATTCTCCGAAGGGTTCGGATCGGATCGAAACACATCACGGGTTCCTCTGAAAATCAGCGTTGTAGTTTCTTGAAGCTGCAACTTATGCTGAGAGGAGTCCAGTTCGTCGTAGTTTTAAATTTTAACTTTATGTATTAGTTTTATTGATATAAGCTAAGCCCAACTGCTAAGCCGAGTAAATATTTTGAATTTGAATACAGGGATATTTAAATCTGTAGTGTGAAGCGCGTAGGCTCGCACAATACATAGTTATAAATATGTATACTCTGATAGAGGAGCTCGATGGCGCGGTGGTTAACGCGGCCAGTCTGCGAGTGCTGAGGTTAAGCAACTTTCGCAAAGGCTGGTCATCGGATGAGTGACCAAAAATTTATTATCTAGAGCTCCTCCGGAAGGCACGTAAAGCCGTTGGTCCCGGCTGCATTAGCAGTCGTTAACAACCACCGCACCGCACTGGGCCCGCGTGGTTTACGGCGCGTATAGGAAGCCACTGTAGGACGCCTGTGGTAGTGGTAGGATGGATGCCACATTGAGGAAAGACAAAGGGAAGATCTTCCTCCGAGCTGGGTGGTATAGCTCGGGGACCGAGGTCCGACGGATGTTAGTTGGAGGTGCTATATATAGCGAAGGAGATGTTGAAACTTCGCTATCGCGATGCAGGCTTCTCATACTATTTTATCGTCTTAGTATGGCGACGTCGTTGGTATGCGTTTGTGGCGCCATCTGTTGACACGGTTGAGAAGGTGTTTGCTTCGTGTCGATTATGTGCGGCGTATGCGGTAGGTGACGCCGCCACATCCCTATCCATCCATAGGGAAGGCTCGTGCCCCAGCAGTGGAGACATAAAAAAGAGCTGATGATGATGATACTCTGGTTAAGGATGTGTATCTGACATAAACGTATTTTACTTCATTTATTTTAGGCGGTGTTAAATAGATTTAGTTAAATATAAAAAAAGTCAAGCAGTATATAAACTAAGTTGCTATTTAGCGCCTAATCCTGTTGGGGAATCATTAAAAGTTGATCGCGAACTTTTTTCGTCGCTAACTCGGTTTATTAGGCCCGGGCAAAGTTTGACACGCGACGTCCTGGTATACGATGTTTGATTGGTCTTTTGTTTGGCCCAACTGTGGGATGATTAAATACTGATACATTTATTTTATCTGCATACAAATATAAAATTATAATCCTTTTATAATCTTAAGTATAATAAAAATAACTAAACTTTCCTACACTCACACCAATTACCTAGCCCAAGAGAAGCTTCGTTATGAAACTCGTTAAAATGGTTACTAGACAACGGATAAACATACTTAAAGTACTTAAATTTATACTTGTTATACATAGAAAACACCCAGACCCGAGACAATTTAGAAAAACAATAACTTCTAAATTGACTCGACCGGGGATCGAACCCGGGACCTCAGAGATGGCACACTGGTGTAAAAAAGTATTAATCTCGAAATGTCTGTCACTTGAAACACTACTTTGGCTATACTATAGCTGGTGTGAGAAGGGTTAACAACAAGCTTGTTATTAAAAAAAACAGTGCCGGTAACAAATAATGCCATTAGCGTCCGCAGCGTGGCTGTGTTTAATTATTTCCTTGGTGACTGTGAAATATGGCCGTGCAATTTGTGAGAATTTACTTATTTTATTTTTGGAAGGTTATTTTATGGTTCTATCTCCCTGTGTTTCCAACCATAGACATAAGGCTTGTGCTCCACCAGTGGAGACATAAAATGAGCTGGTTTTTTAATGCCGTATGGGTAAGCACTTGACCGTCATCTAACCTGATGTTGAGTGTTTTTTTTTTTTTTTTATATATACTTAGCACGTCAAATGACTCCACACCACCTGATGTTAAGTGGAAATGGAGTCCAGACGCGAAGACAACTGGTGCAGCGTGAAAACAACGCAGCATCAGTCAACTTCACTCTGCCGGCCCACAAGGTGCTTCTTCACGCCTCGTTTGAAGGACCCCATATGATGATAATAAGGCTGAACGAAGCTGGTAGGTAACCAAACCAAGTACAAACATGTACCCCGCTGGGAATTGAAACCGGCACCTTTGGGAGCCTGAGACCGTCGATCTCAACAAATCGACTACAGAGGCGATTAACTATGCTGATTTTCTGTTGTTGCGTATGGCTTTTTACAACGTAATCGGTTTAATGGCAGCGAGTTTATAGTCCCTCAAGTCGTAGTGTCCAAACAATCCATGAAGGCTTTATGGCTGTCCCTGTACCTTACTAGATTCTCCGAGGCATTCACGTCCGCTGACGAGACGAGAGCTTAAACCTGGAGTAAATGAGCAACCATTGAAATTTTTATTATTTGTTGGCATCAAACAAGCTTGTCATCGTGATTTCTAGATTTTCCGAGGCATTTATGGATGACATGAGCCTAAAACCTGAGAACCCGAGTAATCTCCGTAATTTTTCTAGAGGCTGATATGACAGAGTGTCCTTACTTCACTAGATTCTTAAAGGCGTTCCAGCCGATATACGAGAGCAGAAAACCCGAGGACACCTTCAAATGCAAGAACTTCGGCTTGGAATGACCGAAACCGAACTAAAATGGCTTGAAGTGTGGGGATGGGGAGGAAAGATAGATCCTTAGGATAGAGCGAGCGCTCTAAACGCCCGTTAGCAAAGGGCGCCAAAATTCTACATATGTGCGAAAAGAATTTCGAGCCTTTTGAGATTAATTTTTGCCGCCTCTATGGTTAAGACATCCGGTGTAGACTCATAGGTCCCGGGTTCGATTCCTAGCGAGGGGTACATGTTTGTGTACTCGTTTTGGTTGTTGGTAGGGCTTGTTTGCCCGCCTGGCTAGCTACCACCATCTTATCTAAGTATGTCGCCATAACATCAATGTTTGCAGCATTGTTGTGTTCCGGCAGCTAGAGTTGAGATAGACAGTGTAGTTGAGGTTTTCGGGTGAAGTGCGCTACCACCTTCGGCCTTATCTTCACAAATATCAGGTGAGTTGGGAGTCAAATTAACCGTAAAAATAGATATCCTACTAATAATAGGGGTTAAAGTATGAAATTGCCGTTTTATTGTAATAGGTACTTCGAATTGACATATAACCTTCATGGTTTGAGATTTTTGAGTGAAACTTTTTTCACATGGTACCTATGAAATTCTTATTTTAAAAAATGTGCAACATTCGATTATCGACTTTCAGTTGTTTTTTTATTCAGCTTAGACAAGAAAGATGAATACTTCGGAAATTAGAGTTATTTTTGAATACCAGTTCCGACGCGGAACTAACGCGGCAGAAACAGCTCGCAATATCAATGTTGCGTTTGGAGAGGGGACTTTTTTTTTTTTTGAGAGAGATTGCTGATTGCCGCTGCGGCATTTTCAGCTTCACCGGGCTTTTTTGGGGGCGGCGAGGAACGTAAAGGGTCCCTCAAGCCGTGTGAAACGAATCACCTTTGGAGGTTATCTAGAGGGAACGGCATCGCGCACGAGTGCGCGTCCCCGTGCCCTACTAGATTCTCCGAAGGGTTCGGATCGGATCGGTGGAGAGGGTACTGCTAATGAACGCACCGTGCGAGTTTGGTTTAAACGCTTTCGTGATGGAAACTTTGATTTGAAGAACGAACCACGTGGAAGACCGCCCACACAGGTGAATAACAATGAATTGAAAGAGATGGTGGAAGCCTATCCGAGCCAAACTACCCAGGAATTAGCGGCATGGTTTAATGTTATCTTACCAACAATATTGACTCATTTGCGTCAAATCAATAAAATAAAAAATATGAGAAATGGGTGCCTCATGATTTGACTGATCTGCAAAAAGAAACGCGTGTTGAAACTTGTGTTGCCTTGTTGAATCGATACAGAAATGAAGGAATATTGGATTGAATTGTGACATGTGATGAAAAGTGGATTCTTTACGATAACCGTAAGCGAAAAATGCAATGGCTGACCCCAGGTCAAACGCCGCAACAGTGTCCTAAAAAAAAGCTTACCAATAAAAAGGTAATGGTAACTGTTTGGTGGTCTCAGCATGGTGTTATTCACTATAGCTTTCTCCGATCTGGTCAAGCAATAACGGCAGATGTCTACTGTGCCGAACTTCGAACAATGATTGCAAAACTAGCAGTGAAACAGCCCCGACTCATGAATCAATCTTCACCATTATTGCTCCATGATAACGCGAGACCTCATACAGCACGAGAAACCGTTTTAACTCTACAGGAACTGCAATTAGAAACCATTCGTCACCCTCCGTATTCGCCAGACCTTGCTCCAATGGACTACCATTTTTTTCGTGATTTGGACAATTTTCTACGTGATAAAAAGTTTTCTTCTCAGGAGGCAGTACAAAATGCTTTCACACAGTTTGTCGAATCTAGATCACGAGAATTCTATCGCAAAGGCATAAATGACCTTCCTATTAGATGGCAGCAATGTATCGAAAATAATGGTAATTATTTTGATTAAATAAATATGTTAAATTAAAAAAAAAAACTAATTTCAATTTTTCAGTACAAATCGGCAATTTCATACTTTAACTCCTATATATATTATATTATAAACGCGAAAGTTTGTAAGTATGGATGGATATTTGTTACTCTTTCACGTAAAAACTACTGAATGGATTTTAATGAAACTTTCCTCATATAGTACTATATAGACCATGACTCAAACCAGCATATAGGATACTTTTTTTTTGCTGTAGTGTTCGCGAACGAAGTCGCGGGCAACAACTAGTATAAAATATGAATGGCATCACGTACCTACCTATTATTTTTAATCTCGCTCTACCCTAGGTACCGACCGCGCCCACCGTAGCTTGACTATCTTTGCAACGACCTTATGTCGACCACACTGCGAATGTTTCAATACACTTTTGTTACATAAGTATATTGAGTTGTTTGACAGGATCTCATATTTCAGTTATTACGAAGTTTCAAAATGGACCATCGGTTGTTGGCGTTTAAAAATAAGTGGTAATAAACTTTCCGGAGTCGAAAGCTCCCTAGTTCGGAGCTCCCCATTCGTTATCTAAGATATTGAATCGACACTGTGAAGTTTGAAAAAGGTTTTGCTTTGAAGCTTAAAATATCTGGAGTTTTAAGTCGTTGTTTTGCCTTAAGTAGGTGATAATACTAATGCTTAGGGCAACTTTATATTCTGGAACTGCAAAATGAATGGAACAGCTGTTTTTTTAGATTTCAGGATAATTAAGGTGATGGTCAGGCACTGTAGTACAAAATTTGTAGGCTGATGATGTCAAAAACACATAAGTATTATTAAAACGAAATGCATTAAATACAATATTATTGTGCCGCCATGATACATATTGGACAATATTTTACAAATATCACCTAACCGGACTCTTCGGTCGCCGAGTGGCAAAGCCCCGAAGGTCCCGGATTCAATTCCCAGGTCGGGCAAAGTGTGATTCGGATTTTATTATGCATGGCCCGGGTTTGTGATCATCAACCCGTATTTGGCAAGCGTGGTAATTAAGCCTTTACCCATCAATTGTAGTGATGACTTGATTTCAATGATAGAGGCCTTTGCCCAGCTGTGGGATGGTTATGGGATATACCTTACCTTATCACCTAACCGCTGACATGAAGGAGTTAAGACGGCCATAATTCATATCATAATAATTGTATAAAATAGGTTTCGAGGCAACAATCTTGTAGCTTGTCGAATGTTTGCGTTCCATTCCAAAAAGATAATATATCAAGGGTCTATTGCCTTAGGAGCAAAACGAATTAGACGCGAGAATAAGCCAAAGGCGCCCATTCAATGTCAACAACTACCTTCGTAGTAGTAGTTGTTGATTGGAAAGCACCTGACCCGGTATGTCAGAAGGGTGCAGGTACAAATCCTGCACGTGGAGTTTTTTTTTCAAGATTTATGTTTTTGTAATTTGTTTCGCAACAAAATTTGCGTTAAAAATTACGTAAACAAAACAAAAACCTATTTGTAATGTCTTTAATTTTTGTACTCAACTAAAGACACTGAATATTTCGCAGATAAATTCGCAGAGTTTGACATGATAAAATGATTGTCTTATTGACTATGATTAAATACCTACTGAATGCGCGTCGGCAATGCCCGATTTTACTACTAGGCTCCTTTGCAGGAATACCTAGCCTTAACATCAGGCGAGATAAAAGGAACTGCGCTTACCCGCGAGATAAAAAAAAAAACATTTAAAATTGTGTTTTAATTTATGTTTTAACGTCGAGAATTACTGCGGTAGTGTTAGATATTACAAAAGGCCTCAAAATCTATAAAAAATAGCCAACAGTTTCTGCGTAGGTACGTACAAGATACCTAATAAAGTAAGTGATTAGTGCGCGATTAATAAGATTTAAAAAAAAATATTATTAAAAAATAATTAGAAAAATTACAATAAAACCTTCTTATCTATATAAGATTACTATTCTTCAAGATAAACATTCATTAAGACCAATGTATAAAATAAACGCGAGTATGTTGGAAAGAAGGACGCATACGTCTGAACACATACTTAACGTCAACGTCACTTGAACGCATCCTAGTTTTTTCTTGGCGGGAAAGTGAAGAGTCATGTCTGCGGTTTTGTTTTATTTTCTAAAATTTGTGTTATGTCGAATGTTAATGTGAAATAATGGGGGATTATTAACCGTTCAGTGTTCGTGAGTGTGCATGAGTGTTGGCAAATGAAACAAAACAGTGCAACGTCACTTTTCAAATTCTCTCAAGAAGTCTGCGTGAGGACTTAGTAAAGCCCCACATCTTTACTGAGATACTCGAGGGGTTGGGGGGTAATATCATTTCTCACTTCCCATTTCTATTATCATTCATCGTCATCAATATTGTTTATTTATGTATTAAATAATAATATGAAGATAGAACGAATGAATAGGCTTCATCCGGAGCCGTAAAACAAAACACAAAAAAACGCATCCTAAATTTAGTTTTGAATAATCTGTCAAAAATCTCTCTCACTCTCTGCTTCTCCGCCTCGTATCCTGTATACCGGTGTAATGTCTGAACGTAATTAATTATATTGTTTAAATCAACTTTAAACTAAAGTCTCTTGTTTTATTTCAATTGAGTATATCCGTAAAAGTTGTTTCATTTCAATGCTATTATTATATTCGACAAAACACAAATTTAAAAATAAAACTTGCAAGCATCACGCTTAGAGGTCTCCAGATATCTTTGCGGGAAAGTGAAGAGTCGCGTCTACGGGTTTGTTTTGTTTTCTAAAATTTGTGTTATGTCGAATATTAATGTGAAATAATGGTGGATTATTAACCGTTAAGTGTTCGTTAACGTGCATGAGTGTTGGCAAACAAAACAAAACAGTGCAACGAATGACAACTGATGCAGTATAACTCAATTAAAACACCAATGATAATTTTAGATGTTATATTTTAACAAACTTTGTTATTACAATCCTCGTGTACAAGAAAATTACTAAACCTTTTTTTAACTTAACGTTTTGATCGATTGCTCACTGAGAACCCTCTATTTTGTTTTCTTTCCAACGTCTTTTTCACAATCAACAAACTAACGAACTAAGAAAAAAAACTGTCCAAGTCAAATGCACAACTTGTTGAAAATTAAACATTATTTATCAAAATCATTAATTACGTCATAAATTCAATTTAAAAATAACAGTTTCCAAAATATAATTGATTTAAATGTTTGATAAATTTAGAATAATTAAATACAATACAATTACAGCGCGGTCGGATACATTAATTTTGGTCAGTGTACTAAAAGTAATAACTTGATACAGTATAAATACATTTAGAACAGTGTTGATTTAACTATGAAATTAATAACACATTTATAATAGATTTTAACAATCTAACAGCTCGTCCATCCTGATACAAGTTCACGTCCTCGTGAACACATAATAAAATAAAATAAAATAAATAAAACAATTGACAAATTAAATACATTCGTTCTACAAAATACAAAGTTACAATACAAAGTTTTACAAAATATATTTTCTATAATACATATTAAAGTTTTGCACTTTGCAACATCTAGAAACCTTTACATTTAGACTAATTTTGTATTCAAATCATTTACAATTTCGCACTTTGCGCTTTACCTTTCATATTTTATGCTTAAGTAATTATAATTAACATATACATTTTTTTTTTTTTTTTTTTTGCTTGGCCCACGTTGGACTGGAATGAATTTCAGAGTGCGCACTTTGCGCTTTGCACACGTTGCGCTTAAATCATATAAATTACGCACGTTGCGCGCCGCACACGTTGTGCGTTGCACATATTGTGCTAAAAGTTTTAGATAGCGCACTTTGCGCGTTGCACACGTTGCGCTCAATTCGTTTAAACTGCGCACTTTGCGCACTTTGCGCACTGCACACTTTGTGCTAAATTTATTTTATTAGCGCACTTTGCGCGATGCACACGTTGCGCTCAATTCGTTTAAACTGCGCACTTTGCGCACTGCACACTTTGTGCTAAATTTATTGTATTAGCGCACTTTGCGCGTTGCACACGTTGCGCTAAATTCGTTTAAATTGCGCACTGCACACTTTGTGCTAAATTTATTGTATTAGCGCACTTTGCGCGTTGCACACTTTGTAATTATTTGAATCGCACACATTGTGCCCAAACTATTTAATTCTCATTTTTAAATACAACAGCATCAAATAGGCAACGTTTATCATTCAACAACAATAAAAGAGCATTAAAATAGAAATCAGTGAATTATACTTAGCTATTTTAGAGTAAGCAAAACAAAAGCACCAAACATGGGTAGTACTTAATTAATCATCATCTGAATCATTATTATCAGAACTATCAGAATAGGAATCATTTCCTTTATTATCAAAACATAACCAAGGGAATATCTTATCAACAGCATAAACTCCAGTATACGCCTTGTTACCCTTTTTAGTAATCGGTGTGTCACAAACCTCATATCTATCATTATCTAATATTTTCGTTATCTTATATGGTCCCGATAACTTAGGCAACAACTTTCTACTCTTGCCTACACTATGTACTACTTTCTCAATCCTCACTAAGTCTCCTATATCGTACTTTCTAGCCTGTTTTCTCTTTTTGTCAAAACTAAGTTTCTGTTTGTCTTGAGACTGTAAAATGAACTTATCTACTTCAGATCTTACTTTCGTGATTGCTGTTCTAGGAGGCATTATTTCTTTATTTTCACTCGGTCTTTCATTACTTTCATGCTGAGAACCATTATCGTACCTAATAATACATTTATTTTCATCTGACAAAATATTTAAATTAGGTTCTGCTTGAACAGATTCATTATCTTCGTTACCATTCAAACCATTACTGATATTAGCTACGTTCTCATCATTTACACTATCTAATATATTGTTCGTTAGATCTGGTTCAATCTCGGAAATAATGTGACCTTCGTGTGTGTTTGTAAGTTTAAGCCCAAATAAGATTTCTGACGGTGATTTCCCAGTACCTTTATTAATTGTGTTATTTAAACCCCATTGAACCTGTAATAACCTGTCATCCCATAATCTCTCGTCATTGCCGTGATTTTGTGCAGCTAAAGAATCTAATATCGTACGATTGTACCTCTCCACTTGGCCATTAGCACGTGGAGAGGCAATTGCGTTCTGAATATGTCTGATCCCTAATTCTAACATAAATGTCTTAAATTTAGCACTCGTAAAAGACGTTCCGCGGTCACTTATTAAACGTTTAGGCAATCCAAATGTACCAAAATAATCTCTAAGTACTGCAATGCTTGTATTAGACCGTGTATTCTTTACAGCTTTCAAAACGATGAATTTAGTATATGCATCTATAATGACTAAAATATATGCATTTTTCCGCTTGCTAGTCACAAAAGGACCTACATGGTCAATATGAATAGTATGAAAGGGCGTCGGTACTTTAGGTATGGGATGAAGATAACCCTCTTTCTTCCCTGCAGGAATTTTGCTGTGTGCACACTCGAGACACGAATTAACATATTTTTTTACAAGTTTTCGCATTTTGGAAAACCAATAATGTTGTTTGATTCGGTCTAGTGTTTTCTCGAATCCAAAATGACCTATATGATCGTGATTCTTCTGCAAAACTTGCCACCGACATCCTTTCGGTACAACCCATCTCAACCCTTCATCGGTATTCCTATAAATTCTGTCTCTCTTTAGTACAAAATTCTTTTTAATTTCAATTACGTCATCATATTGACGATCTGATAAAATATCTTTTATACGTTTTAATTCCGAATCATTTGATTGAATTGTTACTAACCAATCATTATCAATGTTCATAATGTCAAGAGTTTCGACAGCCTCAATAACACCTACTTCATCAGAGACCGGATTCCTGCTTAAAGCGTCAACATGTGACATACTATTTCCAGACCTGTATATAATATTGCAATCATATTCCTGAATCAAACTCCACCATCTAGCAACACGGGGAATCATGTCCCTTTTTTGGAATGTTGCCCTTAGCGAGTTACAGTCGGTTACTATTGTGAAGTTTAACCCCAAAACGTACGGTCTAAACTTCATTAATGACGCTATAACTGCCAGTGTTTCTAATTCATATGATGAAAAGTGTGATTCTTCGGGGGATGTTTGTCGGCTGTAATAAGCTATCGGTTTAAGATTAGAATCTATCTGTTTTTGCAATAATACCCCGCCTACCCCATGCTTGCTAGCGTCCGTATGAATTTGTGTCTCAGCTGTTGGATCGTACAATGCAAGAACAGGCCTAGAAGTTAAAATGTGTTTAACTTCAGAAAATGCACGTTCTTGTTCTACACCCCATTCCCAGGCGACATTCTTTTTTAATAATTTTGTAAGAGGTCTGGTAATTTGTGCGAATCCTTTAATAAACCTCCTGAAAAAACTAGCCAGACCTATGATTTGCCTAATATTATGAACATCTTTTGGAGTGGGAAAGTTTCTTACGGCTTCTACCTTTTGCATTCCTGGTTTTATACCCTCTCCAGAAATCTCAAATCCCAAATAATCGACTTCGACTTTAAAAAATTTACATTTCTGTGGTTTTAAAGTTAACCCTGACTGACGAAGCTTCTCAAAAATTGTACGAAGCCTCTCTAAGCCTTGCTCGAAAGATTTCGATGGTACCAAGATGTCATCCATGTAAGCTAGGGCAGAATTGAAACGCGCATTTCCTAGTACCATATTAATCGCTCTTTGGAAAACCGCAGGAGCATTTGCCAAACCAAACGGCATCCGGTTAAACTCAAATTGACCGTCTGGAGTGACAAATGCTGTTTTGTGTTTTGAATCTTCGCTAATTGGTATTTGGTAATATCCAGACGCTAAATCTAATGCACTAAAATAATTGTTACCAGCCAATCGATCTATTTGATCTTCAATACGTGGAATGGGATAATGTTGCTTTACTGTTTTCTTGTTTAAAGCACGATAGTCAATGCACAGGCGCTTATCCCCAGTTTTCTTTTTAACAATAATAATAGGTGACGCGTACGGAGATGATGATTCCCTTATTATATTGTTTTGTAGTAATTCGTCTATCATTGATCTAACTTCAGATCTTTCGGTATGACTAAGGCGGTATGGACGATACACAACTGGGTTAGAGTCTTTTAGCTCTATATTCATTGTAGTGACGCTAGTGCATCCTAATTCTGGTAGACCTTTGGCAAAACAGTCCCTGTATTCATTTACTAGACTCAAAAAATTTTGTATTTGAATATCATTTAAATTATCGCCAATATTCAAATCATCTAATGTAAGTATGCTTTTTTCGTTACGTATTGTTTTGATGTCTAAGTATTTAATTCTTTTTACGTTTTCTGAAAAAACTGAGCCTCGCGATATAATTTGATCTGTTTGAAATCGTAATTGTAGTTGTTTGTTATTTAAAATCTCGATATAACCTACGCCATTTTTAATATAAATTTGACCACCAACTATTTTATAACTAGTTCTTTGACTATCTTCAATGCAAATTTTTCCTGTTATATCGCAATCGGTTTTAACTTTTATCATAGCGTTGCCATATATATTTATAGTGTTATAAATTTTAAAGGTAAAGCGTCGGTCTTCAAATTGAATCTTTGACTTAATTACCAAATGTTTGTGGTCTTTATGAAACTCAATATGGGACTGTTCTGTCACAGTTTGGCCAATTAAAATTTCGTAACTAAGGAAACGATCGGGTACTATTATTAACTCCACCTTTACTATTATATGATCTATCGTTAAGTCTACTGTGCAAGCACCTACAGACTGAATGACAGAATTACCAAAACCACGCAAGTACGGCAAGTTATCAAATCTCCAATTATCGTTATTAAGAATTTTCCTAGCTACTGATTCTTTAATTAATGTACACTGACTACCGAAATCTACATAGGCGTGAAGCTTAAAACCATGTATAAAAATGTACTTTTTAAATTTGTCATCCATTGTCTCCTTAGCATTAACTAGTCATAATGACTTTATTTCTGACTTATTTTTCCAAACTTCCCTTGAACAGTTTGGATCATTATGACCGAATCTCAAACATTTTTGACATTTGACTATAGATTTTTGGCAATTATTTACTGTGTGTCCAACTTCGTGACAATTGAAACATTTAAATGGCCTATTATGCTCTACTCTCGCTGGTTTGCGGTTAGTGTCAGTATTTGGGCGGATGAACTTCCTATTCTTCTCAAAACGCTCGTGTTTTACACTTCTAAGGTACCCTAATAATTTGTCTGCATCTTCAAAACCTACAGCTTCTGCACCATATCTGACCGATCTATCTTCGATACCAAATACCACACAATCAATAGCATTTTTCCCATTTATACCACAACGATTTAAAGCTATTAACTTTTCGTAGTAATACTCTTCTAAATCATCCCCAAATTTAGCTCTTAAGTTAAGCATTTCCGTGAGTAAACGTCCGTAATTTTCATATACTGGAAAAGCAGACTTAAGTTTATTTTGCCATATTTCCCATGTATGCATTACTGATGGTTGACCTTCATACCATCGTTTCGCTGTGCCCATGAGCTTTGGTAAAGCATAATGAGCAGTTTGTTTGGTGTCCCAACCGTAAATCTCTGCACACTCGTTAACCTTGTTCAACCACGAAACAATGGTTTGATTTTTAACTTTAGGATCAAATTCCGGCACAACATTAACGGCTGGGAATTTATCTCTGTTCTGTGGATTAACAGTAGATACGGCTTGTAGAACTTGACTAAGACTATCTATTAAGTCCTTGTTACGTGCAACATCATTATGATTTGAAGTCACTGCTAATTCAGAGTTAGGGAAAGAGTGTTGGTGTGGATTAACATTTGAGTGAATTATTAAGTTATCATTGTTGTTAACCTGTTCATCAAGAATACCTTCATTTGATACAGAGCTATTTGATTTGCTTACACCTAGCAGATGCGTAACACTGGTTTGTGGATCAATGATACTTGGTTGCCTTTGATGTCTACTACGTGAACGAATTTCAGTATGAGATACGGTATGTCGAGATTTAAGATCTCTATTTTTATTATTGGGATGCCTTCTATCCGATAAAGTTGAATCTGACCTGGTCACTGAACGAGATCGGCGCTCCAGTCTCGGTGTTCGCAAACGCTGTAATCTTCTGCTGCGTGACCGCGTGCGCTTGCGCCGAATGGAGCGCGACCGCCGCTCTGCCGTGGACCGCGACTGCCGCTTCGCAGAAGAACGAGATCGTCGTCTCGCAGTTGATCGCGATCGCTGCCTCGCGGGGGCACGTGACCGTCTTGCAGGTGTATTACTTGTCCTTCTGTCTCTTGGCATTGTATATGACAATGATAAAGATAACTGGTAACAGATACATAATAATGTTAATTTAAAATTGTCTAATATTATTAAAGTACAAGTACAAATCTATAATCTTAACTCTAAACACTTTATAGATTGTCAATAAATTTGAGGCACTAAATGCAATACTTTAAATGTGTGTAGAATAGAACATAGATCCTATAGTAAAAAATAACAATTCCATTTTTATGAAGATAATAAAGATGGTTTAAAAGTTTATTGTTCAGTCACACATTACACTTTCTTTAAATTGTTATAATTCTTGGATTGATAGTAAACCTGTTTAATAAAAAGTGGGCAGGTAAATATGCCACATCGAAACTAATTAACTAATAAATTGACTAATAGACAACTTATTGTCATTGTAATTACAACACCAAAAGATGGTGACGTGGTTTTTAAAACATGTGATGAAATCAAAAGGAAACGCTGGGTTTGTTATAACTAGTAAAGAAAATACGCTTGTTTCATACTTGAGACTACTGTTTCTACGTTACTTACTAACTATTGTTTTACGTTACTACGTAGTAGCGCATTTGCATCGCTTTGGTGCCACAATTCGCATCGACACGTTTTATTATAAGTATTTCGAAAGAGGCTATGTTATATATAATAAAGGTCCTTCATAGATTATTGGACACAGATACAATTTAAACTCATAATCATAACATTTGGATAAAGAAAACAATTGACTTACCCTTAACGTTTATAACCAACCTGTACCGAACAGCATGTGTTCGTACCACTTCTGAATTGATGCAGTATAACTCAATTAAAACACCAATGATAATTTTAGATGTTATATTTTAACAAACTTTGTTATTACAATCCTCGTGTACAAGAAAATTACTAAACCTTTTTTTAACTTAACGTTTTGATCGATTGCTCACTGAGAACCCTCTATTTTGTTTTCTTTCCAACGTCTTTTTCACAATCAACAAACTAACGAACTAAGAAAAAAAACTGTCCAAGTCAAATGCACAACTTGTTGAAAATTAAACATTATTTATCAAAATCATTAATTACGTCATAAATTCAATTTAAAAATAACAGTTTCCAAAATATAATTGATTTAAATGTTTGATAAATTTAGAATAATTAAATACAATACAATTACAGCGCGGTCGGATACATTAATTTTGGTCAGTGTACTAAAAGTAATAACTTGATACAGTATAAATACATTTAGAACAGTGTTGATTTAACTATGAAATTAATAACACATTTATAATAGATTTTAACAATCTAACACAACCACTAAGCCGCACTGGGCCCGCGTGGTGGTTTATGGCCCGATCTCCCTATTCATCCATAGTGAAGGCTCGTGCCCCAGCTGTGGGGACATATAATGAGCTGGTAATTAAGAAAACTCAACGTGTTTTACCTCCATTGATTGCATTCAACACACTCTGCGTAATAGAACGTTATCGCGTCATTTGTGTCCGCGCAGACACTGTAATTACTAGCCGTGCCAATTTAGTGCAAACAAAGCGAGCTTAGTTGTGTAGTTTCCTCTAACAATTTGCTATTTAAAGTCCGGCAATTAATATGTTTACTCTGGTCTATGTATTCCTGGACATAGTTAATTTTGTTAAGTTATTATAAAAAGGGATTCCTTCCACGTTTTGTTGATGTATTTGTGTATCCGACTATCCGACATTTGAGAACAGTAATGCGGTAAGATCCCGTTAATAATTAATCGGTGATGGCAAATATTTATTAATATGGTGATCATATTCCCTAAAAGTAATTTAAGGGAATGTAAGGATTCATAATATTTGCAATTGCTTTTTAAATACCTTGACTTAGGTAACGAAACTTACTGCCGTACTCAGAGACGTCAATTAAGTTTTATTGACAATTAAATGTCTTTCCTTCTCTATTTAGCACTATACATAAGAAAGTGACAGCAAGAGACTTAATTGTCATTAAAACTTAATTGACGTCTCTGAGTACGGCAGTTAGTAATAAGTTGGCGAGTTAGCTATAACATGAGCTTTACTGATTTATATAAACTTATATGTAACATACAATAATGAATAGTATTTTTCCCTATGCTAAAAAAACGAAACAAATACTATATAAACGGTAATAAAGTTAGTAAAGTAATTCCAAATTATATTTAAAGAAAAACATTTTGATATGATTTTTTTAAATGTTTTCGACTTTAGCAAGGTTTCAACCGCCTTCTTTGATCACTGTGGTTATGCCATTGATTCAAGACCTCTAGTTCCCGTATTATCTTATGTACCTTGCGTATAACAAGTAACATAGCAATAGGATTTAGTTTAGGACTAGTACTGCAGTTGATATTCTGATAAGTACTCAGTCAAGCACGAAGGCATTCTCTCTAGCACTACAAAATAAGGAGATTGCAGAAAGTAAGCTTCTAACAAAAGCAACGCACACACAGACCACGGCGTGCACCCCGATTAAGTAACGCCAACGTCGCCCGCCTCCCATCCCGGGAGGCGACCGTTCCGTCAGCCTACGAAACCCTTCCAAAGCTATAGGCAACCCCCAGGGGTTTTACCGGGTCGGCTTCGGCCATTCCCGGAGCTTAAGATTCCTTAAGATCACCCGTTGGATTGGGTTTCCCCTGGGTAAACAAAAAAAAAGCACACATACAACCTCTCACGGACACGGGATCTCATAACAGCTGCGCTCGGTAGGCTTATTACCGAAAAAAACGACCAGTTAAGTGATCAATTGCAACGCGACTGCCATAGTTGTAATGATAAATTGGTATTATGCTAAATGTATGTAAACTATTTTTTTTTTGTTTTTTTTTGAGAGAGATTGCTGATTGCCGCTGCGGCATTTTCAGCTTCACCGGGCTTTCAGCTTTTTCTTCTTTTTGGGGGCGGCGAGGAACGTAAAGGGTCCCTCAAGCCGTGTGAAACGAATCACCTTCAGAGGTTATCAAGAGGGAACGGCATCGCGCACTAGTGCGCGTCCCCGTGCCCTACTAGATTCTCCGAAGGGTTCGGATCGAATCGACCCGTGCCCGTGCCCGTGCCCATGCTCGTGCTCGGTATGTATTAAGGTTTCCTTCTGGGTCCTCCTTATTTTGTGCTCGTGCAAGACAGCTGTTAGTAATAACGTTGAGGGTGACAGTAAAATGGGTGTTAGTCAGGACAAAAGAAAAGTTTAGACAAAGGAAAGAAGAGGAGAACGAAATTAAAACGAAAGTCGTAGCAATAAGGCTTTTCTTTTAATGAATAAAGACACTCTCGTCAATTTAGTTTTTCGACAGTTTAACGAGATACTGACTGTTATTTGCTTAACTTTTGTTTTATAAGGATTTTATTTGAAAACCTTTACAAAGATGTAGACGATTCTTAACAAACTTATTTCAGATTGTACGTTTATACAGTTGTATTCATTTTCAACAAAATTTTAAACATGTTTTAACGCATAACGTCAGGTATTAAAAGGTATGCCTTGTATTTCTAAGTAGTTTTCTCTAACCCCTTTCTTATATTATCTTATAGGGGCCTGCCGAGGTTTTCCTATTCCAGTAGCACTTCCTTCACCTTCATCGGGACCCCCAAATCATCCCTTTAAAAACTTTGTTAAGTTTATGATAAACTTGTGGCCATCCTAGTGATCGGTATACAAACCACCTCGGTTTACAGGTTCTGTGAAGCCAGTTAATGCGTTACCGAGTTACAGACTATATTGCATTCCTGACTCGATTGATAACCTCTCTAACGTCAAGAAGCTGGCAGTGCTTATAACTAAAATGTCATCATCACTTTTATTATTCTTAAATTTTGCATTCACTTTTTTGGCTGACTTTCGATCATTCGATCAAAATGTATGGAACAGCTGAATTTTATTTCCGAGTTAGGAAGTTGGGCCAATAGTAAGAGTTGGTCAATTGCACGGGAGTCATCTCAGAAGGTTTGGACGGTGATAAAAAAGTCAATCTGTATAGTTACAAGATAAAATTTTAATAGAAAAAAAAGCTACCGGGGCCACGGGGCCACTTAGTAAGTAACGCGGACACGCATTAGTGCGTGATGCCATTCCCTCAAGAAAACTCCTGACGGTGTTTCGTTTTACACAGCTTAAGGAACCCTTTAAGTTTCTCGCCGCCCCAAAAAGTCCAGTAACGTTGAAAATGACGTCTGAAGCAATCGGCACCCTCTCTCCTTAAAACATTTAAAAAAAATTATGCGCGAGTTTTCTCGTTAGTATTTGCTAGCCATTGTGCAGCCACAATCGCTACTGGAAGCTCCATCGATAAGTTTTTAGTTCGCTCAGTTTACTTAGTCGAAGCAACTCGACGAGGAAGTTCGGAGTTGAATAACGAGTTGAAGACTGCGACTCTGAAAATATGGAGTCTGCATAGCGAACGCTGTAGAAACAATCTTATTCTTAATGTATCGTACGGGTAAGCATTTGGCCTTCATCTCACCTCATATGAATATGAAGGTAGTGGAAGCGTTATGGTGGCAACTATATTGCCACTGCCAGTAGGGAATACGTGTGCTGGGTGAGAGAGCATTCCATTTCTTGGTAGAGCGACAAAGAAATGATTCAATAAGTTTTTATTTGCAACGGAATAAAATTATACTATATTCCGTCGTATATTTCTTATAATGTCTTTCTAATGGGTAAGCACAGTGCCTTCATCTAACCTGATGTTAAGTGATGATAAGGCCAATGGTGGAAGCGCACTTCGCCCGGAATCCTCAACTACTGAGGCACTGGCTATCTTATCTCTAGCTGCCAGAACACAAAACAATGCTACGAACAATGATGTTATGGCGATATATTTAGATTTATTTAGAAGATAGTGGTAGCTAGCCACGCGGACAAACAAGCCCTACCACCAACCAAACCGAGTACACAAACATGTACCCTATTAGAAATCGAACCCGGGACCTCTGGGTTTAAACCGGTGGTCCTACAACAGAAAATACAACAGAATTTTAGTTTTTTCGCAAAGCGTTTTCTAGAACTAAAAGTAAAAACTATAAGAACTTGGCAATTATACAGACCATTATTAAAGTCTATCGCTTTGCACCTACCATCCATTTACTTGATAGCAATACCGCTTTGCTGGCCGCAGTTTTTCTTAAGTCTTTTTAATTAAAGTTCCCTGTATGTAATCCTTCTGTCTGGAGAAATTAATTTCGCCTTCAGGGAAACTCGTAAAGCCTCGCTCTTAGGGATTTTAAGTGTTATATAATTTTTTTAGTACATAAATAAATAGGTATATTTCGACGTTCTGCGGTCTCTTGAACATATTTGGAATTTTTCTCCTTACTAGCTACTACCATACTAGCTTTAAGTTAACGGTTGTTTTCTTTTTGTTTCCATCTGTGTGTGAGTAGTAAAGAATTTATCTATCTATCTATCTATCCATCTTTCTAGTTTTTTTAACTTGAATGTATATGAGGATTTATACAGAGTCAGGTCATAAGTATTGTCACACAGTAAAAACTTTTCTTTTAGAATGCTGGCCACAAAAAAGTTTATTGAATTCGAATTTCGAATTGTTCATGAAAATAAAAATGTATACTTTTTAGAATTTTACTCATTTTTAAATATGGAGTGGACGCTTAAACAAGACCGTGTTGCAGTTATTGCGTTGCATCGTTGCGGTTACGCGCCAATTCAAATTTTTGACATACTGTAAAATTTGAATTTAACCATAAGATTCGTTTATCGTACCATCAAACGATACAATGAAGACTCTAGTGTAGATGACAGGTCAAGAAGTGGTCGCCCTCGGTCTGTTAGGACTCCAGCAGTGATAAAAGCTGTGAAGGTGCGAATTCAAAGTAATCCCAAACGTAAGCAGAAACTGTTGGCCCTTCAGATGGGGTTAAGCAGAACCACGGTGAAAAGGGTGTTAAATGAAGACTTAGGGCTTCGGGCATATCGAAGAAAAACAGGACATCGTTTGAATGCTCGTCTATTGGACCTGAGACTGAAGAGATGCCGCGCTTTGTTGAAGCGGTACGCGGGAAAAAAATATCGGGAAATTCTTTTTTCGGATGAAAAAATTTTTACCGTAGAAGAGAGCAACAAACAAAATGATAAGGTATATGCACACAGTAATGAAGAAGCGAGCAACCGTATTCCGCGTGTCCAACGAGGTCATTTTCCATCCTCGCTCATGGTATGTTTGGGAGTTTCTTATTGGGGCTTAACAGAGGTACATTTTTGTGAAAAAAGGTGTAAAAACGAATGCAGTTGTGTATCAAAATACAGTCCTGACAAACCTTGTGGAACCTGTTTCTCATACCATGTTCAATAACAGGCACTGGGTATTCCAACAAGATTCGGCGCCAGCTCATAGAGCGATGAGCACACAAGACTGGCTGGCGGCGCGTGAAATCGACTTCATCCGGCACGAAGACTGGCCCTCCTCCAGTGCAGATTTGAGTCCGTTAGATTACAAGATATGGCAACACTTGGAGGAAAAGGCGTGCTCAAAGCCTCATCCCAATTTGGAGTCACTCAGACATCCTTGATTAAGGCAGCCGCCGATATTGACATGGACCTCGTTCGTGCTGCGATAGACGACTGGCCGCGCAGATTTAAGGCCTGTATTCAAAATCACGGAGGTCATTTTGGATAAACTTTATTGTCATAAGAATCTATGTTTTGTTAAGTTCATTTTGGTATATAAATGGTTACATAATGAATAAACTTGTCTCAATTATTTTATATTTAACATGTGACAGAATTTATGACCTGACTGTGTATTGATTTAATGCAAGTAAGTTTTCGATTATCATCTTACTTGTCATTAGTTGGTTTTGGTGGATTAATAGAATTGGTTAAAAGACTGAATTGCGAAACTAATGGCTCCCACCAACGACCGACTTTTTGTAGGACCGATAATCGGACCGATTTTTTCAGCGACGTTTTCGCACCGATTTTGTGACCGAACTCCATACGTTTCATTTTAACCGACTAAAAAATCGGACACCAATTTATTGGACGTGGTCGGGGGCACTAAATCGGTCCGGTATCGTCAATGAAAGAACTTTTTCACACGACGCACAAAATAATGAGACAGCAGAAAGTAAGCTTCACACAAACGCGCTCGAGCAACGCACACATAGATAACCTCTCACGGACACGGAACCTCGCAACAGCTGTTCCGAGCTGGGTGCCTGGCGTGAGTTTTGTTTACTATCCGTATTCATTCGATTACGTTTACGAAAACGCAAATTTGTTATGGCATTAAAGCAGCGCCTCCTGGCGACTTACGAGAAGAATTAAAATTTTGCCATACATATTCTCGTTCTCGTTAACGTTAACGATACCCTTCAAAACCGTTTCATGCGTGGTGCCACGGGTTGCCCGTGGTACTATCGCAACGTAGATCTCCACCGTGATCTTGATCTCACTATCAAAGACTTTATCAAGGACGTTTCCATACGTTACTTTAATAACGCCCCCCACCACCCTAACCTGCTTGTTGTGGCGGCCGCCAACTATAATGTTGAAAGCCTTCCACCAACAAAACGGTTCATATCTAGGCGTCCTAAGCACGTCCTAGATAACCCCGACGATCCCATAACAGTTGCGAACGCCCCCCCGCCCGATCCTCTAAATGACAGCACACATTTACAGAATACACTAAACATGCACACCAGTTTAGGCCCAAGACACCGTACTCGTAGAACAAGGGTACGAAGAACCGGTTCACACTCGCTCTACACCAGGTACAGACATGTACCTGGGCGCTTCTCTCCTCCGCCCTCGGGTTGCTCCGCTGCCCGATCCGATCCGAACCCTTCGGAGAATCTAGTAGGGCACGGGGACGGGCACTAGTGCGCGATGCCGTTCCCTCTAGATAACCTCCGAAGGTGATTCGTTTCACACGGCTTGAGGGACCCTTTACGTTCCTCGCCGCCCCCAAAAAAGCCCGGTGAAGCTGAAATGCCGTAGAGGCAATCAGCAATCTCTCTCAAAAAAAAATACGTTAACGATTGGCGAATGAAGCTCGCACTTGGCACCCCGTTCCGAGATTCGTGTCCGTGAGATCTGTGTGCGTTGCCTGAGCGTAGTATGTGATAAGCTTGCCTTCTGTGGGTCTCCTTATCTTGTGCACAACGCTTCTCAAAAGTGATAGAACGAGTTGGTAAATAAATTGAAAAATATGTTTATCGCGGGGTTTAGTATGTGTACACAGTCGGTAGAAATATGCTGTGTCCAAAACAAATGGAGAATAAACTAGGTGCGACCCGCAGTCAACAATCCTACTGACATTGCTAAAATATCAAAATTCTAAATTCAAAATCATTTTATTAATTTTATGCTACAAATAGCTCTTATGAATGTCACTATGCCATCGGTCCGTAAGTCTACTCTGGGCGGGAGACCTTGTACTGAGAAGAACCGGCAAGAAGCTCAGCAAGCTACTCTACTGCTCAGCATACGAATGTTATTTTAACAATGAACCTTGAAATAAAGGTATATTAAGGTTTAAATTCAAAGATCCTTTATTATAATGTTTATTAAACAGAAGGGGCATCGGACCGCGCACGTTTAATAATCGTAATTTAAATAAACGCGCCCTAACCCGGCCCTTATGTAAACCCTTATGTAAAACTTGGACCGTTCTCATTTGGTGGAATGCGCACAGATGCGTCCAAATTAGTTTATCTGAATTTATATGAAGACTATTACCACCAAAGTGGGGTGTTTACAGGTATTTTACATACCACTTATTTGAATTTTTTACTAATATAATAAAGCTGAAACAATATTTCCTTCTTGCATGATGATGATGAATGATAATAGAAATGAGAAGAGAGAAATGATATACCCCCCCAACCCCTAAAGTATCTCAGTAAAGATGTGGGGCTTTGCTAAGTCCTCACGCGGACTTCTTGAGAGAATTTGAAAAGTGACGTTGCACTGTTTTGTTTCATTTGCCAACACTCATGCGCACTCACGAACACTTAACGGTTGAGAATCCACCATTATTTCACATTCATATTCGACATAACACAAATTTTAGAAAATAAAACAAAACCGCGGTCATGACTCTTCACTTTCCCGCCAAGAAGTGACGTTGAAGTAGTCTGGCAGTGATTTTCAATAGTTATATGCGCAAAAGATTTAATTAAAAGACCTGCCACCTTGTGTGTAATAATTAACTTTACGGTTTCTCTTGTTTCAGGTTATGCGCATTGCTGTGTGAATAATGCTTAGGATCATTGCGGTCGAGCGCTTGTGACGTCAGCACAGGCCGGGTGACATGCGTTTGCGTTTGTGACAGTGACAGTGCAGTGACGCCAGAATTCCCGCCAAAAAGGTCACGATGGCCGACGCCGACGCGTTCGACGATGAGGTAATACTTTAGAAATGATTTAAGTATTTATTTAAATGTATTGCTTTATTGTATTATCATTTATTTTTATCTGAAGGAAATAATAATAATTTTGTCTGATGACTTTTTACAATGACGTGATTGGAATTAGTCCTGTATACCTAATTATTGAATAAAGAGATCGATAATGGCCGCACAATTCGATCATAATAAAAACAGGCCAAGTGCGTGTCGGACCACGCGCAGCGTAGGGTTCCGTAGCGGCTACGGAGATGGGCTACGGCGTAGCCCATCTCACACACAATTACCTTTGTAAATTTTAAATGGCTCATATACTTAAATGTAGATAGAAACTACCGGTTTCACACACCTGACAACGTTATGTAAGTAGTTCCCAATGAGGAATTTGTACTGCGCTAAATACATTTTATAAATAAGTGTTTTTTTATATATTTTAGCGTTTTATTAACGCTTAAATATACTTAAGTAAAATTTAAACACTGAAAAAAGACGACAACCTCAGGCGGGAATCGAACCACGCACCTTCCGCATTCCGGGCGGCTGCCTTAACCACTTGGCTACCGAGGTCTGGCTTTCACCCGTCGAAATTTTTCAGTGCTTGATGCTTATGTTTTTTAGTCAACATTGCTTCATCAATCTTAGAAGTTTTCACCTCTGAGATCCGAAAGAAATATTTTTACATTTTTACAAAAATTTTACATTTTATAAGTTGGTCGACTGTTACTCGTAAACTTGTAAAGCCTACTTAGCTGTGATAGTTTTCCTTTTAACTTCGTACAACTATCGTGAGTTTTTGCTTTGAACACAACCATTTGGCTGGCAGGGGGGGGGGGACGACGACACAGGACTCTAACAAAATTTTACACTTTAAAGCTTAATAGTTCACAAACGGACAGATAGACAGACAGACAGACATGGAAACTATAAGGGTTCCTTGTTGATTACGGAACCCTAAAAAGGGGAAAACTGAACTTGAACTGCCATTAACCTTAGTACACACGCCTGCACATCAACCTACCACAAACTATCAAATTTCTTCCATAGATTTTTGCCATTATTTTTATTCTTTATGCCTTAATTATATGGTTGAAAGTGTATTGAAGAAATTTTTGGATAGGTTGATGTGCTGGAGTCTGTTTATTAAAAAATAACACAATGTTTAAAAATGTATAAGTAAGCTTTGTCTATGTTAGTAGAGAAAATGGTGTTTTTCCTCACATTCTAACCACGGAATCTGTTCTGTGATTCTAACTAACTCCGGCGACCATGACATGCATCTTGGCCTCCAACACAGCAAGACGTCAATATTCCTTTTTCCTTCTTTCTTTTCTATATTACAGCAAAATTAAATTATTTAAAATGATATGGATTCTTTCAATTGAACTATAAACCTTAATGCTTTTTTAGAAAGAGCCTGCATGCCCATTTGATTGATCGCTTTATTCTACAAGTATATAGTTTATGTAAGTATAGTATCGCTGTAAAAAGAGGGCTATTAGAAATAGCTCGGCTTAAAAAGCTTGCCATTCGCAGCGAATACGAGATAAATGACAATAACGAAAAAGGCGAGCGAGCCGTTTCAGTATCGATATGGATTAATCGTCTGTTTTTTTTCTTTTCTATTTTTTGCCGGCTAACCAACCTTTGTTATAAATGTGAGGGTTTTTGAAATGGTATCAATATTTTTAGCATCGCAACGACTTCATTTCAATAGTGAAGGCCTTTGCCCAGCTGTGGGATAGAATATAGACTTTACGTTACTTTTATTTAAATACTGGCCGTCACCCGCCCGCTTCGCTGTGCGAAAATAATGGATCAATGAATGCTAAATAAAATAATTATTAGGTTTACGAACATAATTAGCCTATCATTTATCACCTCACCTCTATTACAATCTCATGGTCTTACTACATACAAATTTTCATCAAGATCGGTCAAGCCGTTCTTGATTTAGAAGAGGACATACAGACAAGACAGACAGACAGGCAGACAGACAAAAATTAAAAAAAATCGTAGAAAAGGTGTCAGTGACTCATAACACGAATATTTATCTCTAAATTTGACAGAAAAATTGCATATACCGAGCCTACAGATTTATATATAGTAGTATAGATTATTGGAGTTGATGTTTGTTGTTTATTTAAAAGTTTAAGTTGTAGAGTTTGAAATTTTCGATAGTTCTTCTATGGTAATGGAATGTGTTTCGCCCAGTTTTTATAATCTACATTATAATAAAGCTAAAGAGTGTCGTGTACATGGAAGACATTCGAAAAAAAGTTGGCTGGGTATACTTAGAATCGATAACAGAACACGTTCCAACAGTTTTTAGAATTTTTGTCTGTTTGTCTGTTTACCTGTTTGTCTGTTTATTTGACCGCGCATCACGTAAAAATGGCTGAACGAATTTGGATGAAACTTTGAACATAGTGATCACCACCCCAACTAATGTTTAATATTAAATCAAAATAAGTAATAAATAATTAATACTAACACCTAGTTTTTATAAGATTGTCATACATACTAACACCAGGATTGTATATTAACATAGTTTATAAGATATCATGTATGCTAACACTTTTATATGGATCTCGGTCTGAAATAAATTATTTTTATTTTATTTTTTTATAAACAGACCCAGACCCGGACATAGGATGCTTTTTATCCCGGTAACAGGGTCCTGTGGGATAGTGTAGTCTTCGCGGACGAAGTCGCGGGCGACAACTAGTAGTAAATAAATCAAATCTTTTAAAATTTACTAAGCGTAACCAGTTTTGGGCCCACCTCCAGTAGTGGAATATTGTTTTATCCATATTTAGTGGAGATGGTGACAGCTAGCCAGTTGATCTTAAAACATACCACTAACCATTCCAAGTACAAACATGTACGCTGAGAATCAAACCCGGAACTTTTAGATGGGGAACCTGTAGTCTTAAGGCGGCGTACTGAAAAAATGCACAAAATTTCGTCGAATACTTTAAGACTAACGAATCTGAAATGTTGATAGGTAAATACATGTCATATCTTGAATTTTCTAGCTGAATACACGATTGTCATTAATTAAGACGATTGTATAATTTTTACTTGATCTAATTATTTTCTACCTCTAAAAAATCACTTTTATTGAAATTATAACGAAATTACTTTATTTATTTGCTTGGAATTCACTCAAATACATTGATAACATCAATATTCATAATTGTATTTCTTTTTTTAAATATTTTAAGATTCTCTTCATTTCTAAACGGTCTCAATCGTCGCGGGCTCTACTTATTTTCGACCTTATGACAGTGCCTGTAAGGATCAGCCGTTTTAGAACATTTACGAACTTAGGTGTCGTCTTAACCACTATACTACAGAGGCGGCACGACATAGCACTTCCGTAAACCCAACTTAATAAACTTTGTTTTAAGAGCCTATATTAAAAAAAACATATCGAAAAAACAAATATAGACATGTAGCTAAAACTAAATAGCCCCCCCGCCCGATCCTCTAAATGCCACTATACATTTACAGAATACACTAAACTTGCACACTAGTTTAGGCCCAAGACACCGTACTCGTAGAACAAGGGTACGACGAACCGGTTCACACGCGCTCTACACCGGGTACGGACATGTACCTGGGCGCTTCTCTCCCCCTCCACGGCCCGGTCAACCTGAGCCAAGGTCCGAGCCTTTAGAGGCGCCCTCGGGTTGCTCCGCTCCCCGATTCGACCCGAACCCTTCGGAGAATCTAGTAGGGCACGGGGACGCGCACTAGTGCGAAATGCCGTTCCCTCTAGAAAACCTCCAAAGGTGATTCGTTTCACACGGCTTGACGGCCCCTTTACGTTCCTCGCCGCTCCCAAACAAGCCCGGTGAAGCTGAAAATGCCGTCTGAGGCAATCAGCAATCTCTCTCAAAAAAAAAAACTAAATTCTAGCCAGTTTTGCGCCACGCTACTGCGCCTCGCCACGCTATGCCAGCTGTGTGACAAAGCATTTGTTCACAATTATTAAAGATCGATTAAGTTTTGCTATTTAACATAAAAGTAGGTCAAGCTGCATTTTTGCTGTTAAGGCAGCTGTCCCACCGCCGCGCGCCGGCGAGTAAGCGACGAACTATCGACTATTTTCTCGCTCAAGAAACGTACACACGCCTGCACATCAACCTACTACAAACTGTCAAATTTCCACAATAGACTTTGAACTTTATTACTAAGTCTTATAGCTGAAAATGCTACTCGCTCATCGTCGGCGCGGCGGTGGGACACCCGCCTTAATACTAATATAATACTATGTTTCGTACACTATCTCAGCCCAATATCCAGAGTGCCTTACAAATAAACAAAGAATAAGGTCCGAATAAATATTCCGTGTTTTGTTCCTGTCATGTAAACGTCATTTTAAATTAGAGTAAAAGAGATAAAACACAGAAATACTGTTTGGAGCTTATTCTCTGTTTATTTGTAAGGCACAGAGAGTTTAGGTTTAATTATAAAGTCGGGATAAATGTGATGAAATCAGGCTCATTGTCAGAGAAACCAACAGATATGCGCAAGAGGTCGCCACCAATAAATTTACAAACAATTCCCTGTGTCCTTCTAGTCGCATCAGCTTCTGGAAGGACGGATTTTTTTTATCGAAGAGAAGGCAATGCACTCCACTCTACCTGATGATACCATGATAAAGACAGCTAGTGGAGCAGGATTATGCTTCGCGGAGGACGGCTGGACCTCACGTTGCCGATTCGCAATTAAGTTGGTTCTTCACATCTCGATTAAAGAACTCCATGTTGTAGGAAGGAGGGAATACGTGTACTGGGAGGGAATTTCATTTGATGTAACACAATATTGTGTTATATAACTACATTCACTTTATATTTTGGGACTTCTTCTCCATTATAAACTCTGACTATAGCAAATCTCACTCCTCCCATGCGGGCAAATGGTTATAGAAAATTTTATTCAATAAATGTTCACACACACGCACACCTCGTCACCTCGTATCAACGGATGCTATTAGTTTGATTGTTTCAAATTTATTTTTCATATTATCACAATAAATTAGGTACTTACTTAACAACTAACAACAATTAACCTTATTTTTGTAAATACATTTTTTCTTAATATTTTCTGTTCGTAGTATGTTTAGTAGTACAACCTAGCCTTTAAGTTTTAATTGCATGTATGTTTATTATTTTTGTGGCTGTAATCTGTTTTGTGCATCTGATGAACAAATAAATAAATAAACAAAATGAACGAACGCTACACAGCGGCCCTTTTCTTTACCGATTCTTTATAAAATTTTGTTTGGAATCTGACGACTTCTTTCGAACAAACTTATTGTTCTGAGGAACAAACAGAATGATGGCAGATGCGAGGACAGCTAGTGCAGCAGGATTGTGCCTCACCAGTCGTCCTCACGTTGCCGAGGGGGCTAGTTAACAGGACCACTGGAAATTAAGTTGTCACCAAATTGATTTTGCAATAAATTGATGGTTAAGCGCGCTGTATGGCAAGTTGCGCCGTCTTGTTGGAACCAAATGTCTTCGAAGTTTAGCTGATTAATTTTTGGAAACAAAAAACAGTCAGCATGGCTCGATAGCGCTCGCCATTTACCGTAACGGCAGCTCTTTCCTCATTTCGAAAGAAATTAGGACCGATGGTGGTGGAAACCGCACCAAACAGTCAATTTTAATGGATGTAATGGTGATTCTATGGTTTTGAATCGAAAAGAATAAAATAAGTGCGAAAACGTTCAATAATTGCAAGAATTGCTTGTTCACTAGGCCGATTATGTTGACCGTAAAATGGACGAAGTGCTCTATGAACTTCGCGAATAGATTTGTTTTTTTTTTTTCAAAGTAAATTTCCACAATTTGGAAGCGTTGTTCTGGCGTTAAGCGATTCATGATGAATTGCCAAACCTTACTGCACAGAAGTGTCAACACAGTTTGACATACTCAACTGTCTAACCATAGACAACAACCATCGAAACTTCTCATGCAGCTAAAAAAACACTCTTTACTTTACTGTATTAAATATAAACTAACTTTTCCTGTATTTTTAATATCTTGTGTATATACATGTACAAAGATTTAATAAGAAAAACAAAAATTCAAGAATTAGCGACAGTTAGAGTCATTATGCCACTAGAGGGCCTAGACGAGTGGCATAACGCTAATAGCTAATAATTATCGTATGGTATTTACCTAAGCCAACGATACGTATAAAGACTTTGGTTGACTTATATCAATCCGAAACGTTAATTATTTCTATTCCATTTCTATTTTACTAGCGTTATCTCACTTGTCTAGGGCTTTAACTACAGACTTAATGTCTAGCCTAGCTCAAGATCTAACTAACTAGCAGCTTAAAATATCACTGTGATATCAGTTAGATCCATTAAGATCCCTGGATTCTCCCTACCCATCCATAGGGAAGGCTCGTGCCCCAGCAGTGGGGACATATAATGCGCTGGTGTGATGTGTGATGATGATCATTTAGAAAAAGAAATCTATTATGTTCGATCAAAAACAAAACATCTACTTGTAAAACATAAATATCAATGGTAAGAGTAATCAGTATGCAAATGAAGGTTGATTTGATTTTAAATTGTTATTTTACATTCACGGTTCGTTTATACCTGAGGTATTACACCGAAACGAACCATTGATTAGCCCACGCTGATTAATAGCGTATCATCATTATCATCATCAGCCCACACACGTCCACTGCTGGACATAGGCCTCTCCAAGTGCACGCCACTGAGCACGATCCGCGGCTACTCTAATAGCGTATATGAATACTTAATGTTTCTTATATATGATTTAATTCAATTCAACAATGTATATAACGGTCGAGTGGCAAAGTGCTCGGCCCGACATCCAAAGGTTCTGGTCTCAGTTCCCAGGTCGGGCTGTTTTTTTTGTTTACCCAGGGGAAACCCAATTCAACGGGTAATCTTATGGAATCTTAAGCTCCGGGGATGGCCTCAGCCGGCCCGGTGAAACCCCTAGGAGTTGCTTATAGACGGAAAGGTCGCCTCCAGGGATCGGAGGCGACGTTGGCGTTACTCAATCAGAGTGCACGCCGTGGACAAGTCTGCGCGCCCCCGATATTTTTTTATATTAACGGGTAAGCACAGTGCCTTGATCTCACCTGGTGTTAAGTGATGATAAGGCCAATGATGGAAGCGCACTCCACCCGGAATCTTCAACTAGTGAGGTACTGGCTATCTTATCTCTAGTCGCCGGAACACAACAATGCTACAAACATTGATGTTATGGCGACATATTTAGATAAGATGGTGGTAGCTAGCCAGGCGGACAAACAAGCCCTACCACCAACCAAACCGAGTACACAAACATGTGTCCCCGCTGGGAATCGAACCCGGGACCTCTGGGTCTAAACCGGTGGTCTTAGCCACTAGACCACAGAGGCGGTTGGGGGCATTCGGATAAAGCGTGTTTGGGCCTACGGAAATGGGGGATGGACAAAAGTGTTAAAAAAAGTTTTGGCTTTGTATGTTGGCGGTATGTCAGAGTTTGCGGGTATGAATCCCAATTTTAGGATTTTTTTTCCAATACTTTCTTAAATTAAAAGCGGTGGGTTAAAATAACATGGATGGGATAACGGTGTCTCATTTAAAAGATTCTGCTGCTGCTATAAAGACCGAATGAAAGTCCCTTCAAAGTGCGTCGTTAAGAACTCTTGCTCCGTTGATTTCGTCCACGAAGACCGTTTGCTAAATCAAATGGCCGTTTTGACGCGTTACTTGACTTTATGTTTTTTTATATTAACTGTGGCGTTGGTTGAGGTTTGCGTAGTAGTAAAATTTTACTGGATATAGTGCCTTTCAAACCGGATCCCAGCATTGCAAAATCTGCTTGGAGGCAGAAATAGGTTTCCTACGCCATATCCAATGTCAATTGCTCGAAAAACAAATGTTATAATCGCAAAGTTAAATTATCGAATTGTTATTGTATCGAACATTCAAAACATTAAATTTACAAATGGTTGAACGTTCATGAGATAAAATTATTAATATATTAATATAAATAAAACATGTTTATTTAGGACTAGCGGCCCGTCCATGCATAGCACGGGTGGACATTTAAAAAAAAATAATTATAGCTTAAGTAACGCAGCGCTAATGTAGCATTCTATCTAATGGTGAAAGAATTTTTTAAATCGGTCCAGTAGTTTTTGAGTTTATTTCTTACTAATATACATACAAAACTACAAAGCTTTCCTCTTTATAATATTAGTATAGATATAGACAAGCGGCCCGTCCCGGCTTCGCACGGGTGGACATTTCTTTTTTATATAGCCAATGTTACTCAGCGCTAATGTAGCATTCTAATGGTAAGATAATTTTTCAAATCGGTCCAGTAGTTTTTGAATTTATTCGTTGCAAACATACATACAAAAATACAAAGCTATACTATTTATAGTATTATTGTTAGTATAGTATTATTGTTAGTATAGATAACTCAATCAGCAGAGCCTAGATGCGACGACGACTCGCACGTCACTGCTTCCCATCTTGTCACCATATTTTAGGAAGGATCATTGACATCCGATATTAAGCATGCGCGCTGATCATCATGGATGCACTGAAGTACTGCGGGTACATATTTACGAGCAGACAGAACGATCTCCCCGCTTTCTTAGTCGTCTTTGCCTCAGGCTAGCCGGCATTGTCACAGGACTTTTTGGTCGATCGAAACACGGTAACATGTAGTTGTGTCCCGGTTCCCACTAGATTCCTTGAAGGGTTCGGATCGGATCGGGAGCGGAACAACCCGAGGGCGCCTCTAAGGGCTAGGACTTCAGCTCGGGTTGGCCGGGTCGTGCAGAGTCGTTCTTCGTGCTCGACCATTGTTATTGCACCACTGTTCACTCGAACTTTCTCTCGACACACTACACTCACACACAGTATCAGAAATGACAACAAAAAACATGGTAAGAATTCCTTTAATAATTACTCTAATGATACCATGATAAGTGTTTTTTTTTTTTTTTTTTTTTTTATATATTTTAGCGTTTTATTAACGCTTAAATATACTTAAGTAAAATTTAAACACTGAAAAAAGACGACTGACGACGAGACGACGAAAGACACTGAAAGAAGGTGCGTGGTTCGATTCCCGCCTGAGGTTGTCGTCTTTTTTCAGTGTTTAAATGATACCATGATAGTTTAAATGGTTATATCTTCTTTCTTTGTTAATAATAATCATCACCAGCCTATTTCATGTCCCCACTGTTGGGGGCACGAGCCTTCCCTTTAGACGGATAGGGAAAACGAGCCGTAAATCACCACGTGGACCCAGTGCGGTGAGGTGGTTGTTAACGACTGCTAATAAAGCCGGGACCAACGGCTTTACGTGCCTTCTGAAGCACGGAAAAGCTGGACATGATAAATTTTTGGTCACCCACGCTATGACCTGCCTTTGAGAAAGTTGCTTAACCTTAGCAATCGCACACCGGGCGCGTTATCGAGCGCCATCTAGCTTCTCCTATTCATCGAGATTAGTTTCTAATAATGATAACACTTTAATATACAAACGGTAAGTGTCTTAGTCGGACAACTGAATACCTACGTTATGGGCTATTTCCAAATCGCTTTGTTATACGAGAGAAGCTTTGTCTTTCATCTTTTGATTGTAATACGAACTTTTGGCAACTTTTTACCTAAGCCAAAGCTTTGTAAATATTTATTTGTATAGCGATTGTGTTGCGAAAATATTTTGAAACAAAAGTTTTTGGGTTGTTTAAATTCAATTATTTTTACTATTACTGTAAGTAGACATCTTAGATGTGGTAGCTTGTCAATAGCTTATAGTTATCATTTTTGTTGTTATCTTTTTTCAATTGCAAGCTGTTAGCTACCCTAAAATAAATAAATAAATAAATAAAATAAAATAAATATGTTTGCGTATGCAAACAAAAATTGTGAACAAAATACAATTTGTTTGTTCCTTACTGGTAAGCACTTGTCCTGGTATTAAGTGATGATAAGGCCCGAAGATGAAAGCACACCACATCCGGGATCCTCAACTATTGACGAACTAGTTATCTTATCTTAACTGTCGGAGCATACATTGCTACTAACATTGATGTTATAGCGACATATTTAGATAAGATGGTGGTAGCTAGCCAGGCGGACAAACAAGCCCACCACCAACCAAACCGAGTAAAAACCAGCTCATTTTATGTCCCCACTGCTGGGGCGCGAGCCTTCCCTATGGATGTGTAAGGAGAGCGGGCCACTACGCTGGCCCAGTACGGATTGGCTTTACGTGCCTTTCGAAGCACGGAAGAGCTCGGGTTGATATATTTTTGGTCACTTATCGGATAACCGGCCTTTGTCAAAGTTGCTTAGCAATGATTGACGACTGGGCACGTTAACCACTGCTCCATTGAGCCCCTCAACCAAACAAGTACTGAGAGTGGTGGTCCTACTAGATCACTGAGGCCATTAAAGCAGATAATTACTTAATTTACCAGTACATAACTTTAATATTTTTATGTAATTGTATGAATTGAAGCCTTGCCAATAGTTTACGTATGCGCTCATAGATTTAGTTTTGTTTACACTGTATAACTGTGAAATCATGGCCACTGATATTATGAGCTTCTTCGTGTTCAATTACAGCGATTAATAGTTTGTATTTTTAATATTATTAATAGTCTACGTCTATAATACTTAGTAATAGTTTTAACTCCCATGTTGTCCTACAAAAAGTTAAACGTTAGTTAAAGTTTCTCATAATTTTGCACAACTTTTTTACAGGCAACAAATTTGAAATCGTGTTAAAAATCAGCTGTTCTATACGTTACGTAATACTTAACTCAGTCAAAGAGTTCATATAAAAAAATGTATATTTATTAATTTATGTCTTATCCATTAGAACAATCTTACTAGGGCATTATGAGTAAGTACTTAAATCTCTGTAAAAAAATCTAATATATTATGTTCAGCTTATATCGAAAATAAATAAATCAATAGTTTTTTAAAATAAACATTTTCTATTATAGTTACAGACATCCCTTGGTCTTTATAAATCACTCTACATAATGATATTTAAGGCTTTTTAACAGTACAAAACACAGGAATAAACGGAAACCAACAGAATTACGCATGTCTTGCACGTAGATGACATGTTCGGGCATGCCACTTGGGACCGGAATATTAAGTTAAGGCTCCCTAGTAATTACCTGCTTCAATTCCCAGTGGTGTTATCTAATTGATATTGGGCATTCGGCTAGCACAAATTGATTTTTACAATGTTTGTGCCAACAATATTTTTTTTACGCATAATTTTTTTTTTCTGTGTCCTACGATACTGTACGTTCGTTTTGCTTAGAAAGAAACACTTACGAAATATTTAAAATTAAAAATTATTTCTTCAGTTATGGCTATAAAAATAGCTCTTAAGAATGTCACTACAAAAAAGCCATCGTTATAAAAAAAAACTACAGGGTGGACGTTTAATTAAATTAAAAATATAAAACTGTCGGTGGCCAGACAGATAGATGCTTGGTAAAATCCCATAGCTCCGTTACACTACTGATGTGAACCCACAAACTTTCAGAAGCATTTAGCTAGCTAGCGCATTAACAATAATCTTAAAAAAAAAGTTAAGATTAGGCACTTCAGCCAGCATCTCTTTGCCTCCAGCAAAGGGTCCGAAACATCAGTATATAATTACACAAGTATCTGTTTAAAGTGTTACTAACCTTTTTTAAACAAACCTTTTTGTTGAACAATTTGTTTCGAAGCATTGTCGCGTTCAAACTAGCCGCTACAGAACAAGATATTCTGTACTAAATCATTCGCGATGGATTCACAACCTGTCGTATAAACGGCAACACATGTCAGCTATGAAAATACGGGGGGAATGACGCGAACAGCGCTTTTCTTTGTTCCAATCTCGCGTCTCGTACGTGCGTATTGCGGCGGGAAACATCAATCGTTGTTTGTTTATTTGTGGCCAGTTACTGCTAAGTAAGTGCGTTGGATTTTGTCTATGATCTTTGTAGTGTTCATCTGTTTTTGTCACGGCAAATGGCAGTATAAAAATAAAAGTAACAAGGTAAAAGTAGGTACTGTAGAGCCTAAGGAGCTCTACTTTACAGGGACGACGTAGTCAAAGAAACAAACAATCGATCAGTAATAAACTGTATTTTTAAAACGAACTAAATGTTTACTTGCATTTATTGCCCTATCGCTGCGACGGGCAGACGTCGAAGCCCCCCGATCTTCTTCTATTTCCTTCTATGCGTGTCTTCTTAATCAACATGAGTTTAAACGCAGAACGCGACGGCTGCCAGTAGGCTCGCCCAACCAAGTAGTACCGATCACTACATTACAGACCTTGGGCGGGACAGTGTTGAGTACCCGGTTTGCTTATAAATTTTATTTCTAAAATTAGTTTTGTTGAATATACATGTCATATGATAGATTTAAGCTAATTGCGAGCAGCACCAACCTGGTTGTTTTGGAGATTCTGGGGGAAGGCCTTTGCCCAGCATTGGACGTCTTATTGCTGAAACGATGATGATGATGATGATAGATTATTAATAGTGTTAATGAATGAGCACGAGTGAGGACAAAATATACAAAACAGTACAATGCCCCTTTTAAAATTATTTCAAGATGTCCGCATTAGATCATAATAAACTCCCACCCCCTTGCAAATAAACAAAGAATAAGGTCCGAATAGTTATTCCGCGTCTCTTTTTTATTCTTTGTTTATTTGTAAGGAGGCCAATCTTTATTGAATCTGAAGGGGTTTGGAGGGAGTTTATAAATGTTATTAAACTGCTATCATAATTAATGTATTATTAAACAAGAAAACTTTACTGAAAAGTATTACTGTATGAGCAAAATCCTTTTGCCATATTTAAGCAAAGTTAAACTTCTAAACAAGAAAATATTTAAGCTATCCTCAATATAGTTAACTGTTTCTTTGATAATCTATCAAAACTATAGCTGACTAGGTATTTGTGATGCCACTCGTTGTATTGTGTTGACTTTTACAATGGCTCTAATTAATATTGTTGATCTTTGTTATTCCTCGTAAACATAATTCACGTAAATCAAATTCAAGGTTTCGATCTCATAAAGATGTATGGAAATAGGCTTTGTTTTTAATTTAGATATTTGTTTACGAAATAAAATTGAGTGAGAAAAAACTAAAAATAAAAGAAACCCGGGATTTTGATTCAGCCCGCCCGCGTGAATAGTTTTCGGGAGTACCAGGATTTCATGCGGGTGTAAAGAGGCTTTGCGTAAATCACGCACGCCTGAAGGCACGCGCTCGAATTATTTTTTCGCTGAGACTGTTTACTCCATAAAGTTTCTGCTAGCCTGGTACCGAAACTTTTTATGTGCCAATTTTTTTGTGCGAATTTGGTTCCAATTTTTAACTGTTTTTTTCTCTCTATCTAAATTTCTTTGTTTTTCGACTATATGTTTTATGTTAATTCACTTTTGATTTGATACATAATTGTTATAACAAAGACATGTCCAGCATGGGCAGCACTAAGTAGTTCATAGTACACATAGTTCCAAAGAACACACCGTGTTACTGTTGACGTGTCACTGATTGTACACCTGCGTAAAGGACAAAGGACAATCAGACCATCGTCAGGAAATACTTCGTAACCGTCCACCTCCATCCATTCTCACGTTCATAGCGTTGAAGACAGAATCCCTTTCATTTTGTTAGCGTTTAATTTTAAATAGTAACACACTGGCACATTTAGTCCGTTTTTACACGACGACGATACTCAAAACTAAACTAGAGTAGTGGCACCAGAGTTCGACAGGATCCAGTGATCGACACTTTCTTAATCATTAAAAAAGGGTATTTAACAACGTATTTTTTACTTTAGCAACTATTGATTACAGACCAGCTGCCAACCAGTAAAATTTCAATAAAAGTGTATATTATTGGGCTTAGGTACTGTGTCGAATACTGGTGCCACCACAATAATACTTTGCTTCATAATAGTACATTATCATCATCATCATCAACATTATCTCAGCCAAAAGACGTCCACTGCTGGTTGGTGCCGGTTTTGTGCTGCTCGCATCCAGCGGCTTCCCGCGACTATAACCAGATCGTCATCGTCATATAATATTGTGTAATCTTATTTTACTTTAAAATTGTAATAATTATAAAATCAAAACATATTTTGAATCATCATCATCATCATCATCAGCTCATTTTATGTTCCCAGTGCGGATTGGTGGTTGTTAACGATTGCTAATGCAGCCGGGACCAACGGTTTTACGTGCCTTCCGAAACACGGAGGAGCTTGAGATAATACATTTTTAATCACCCATCCGATGACCGGCCTTTGCGAAAGTTGCCTAACCTCAGCACACGCAGACCGGGCGCGTTAACCACTGCGCCATCGAGCTCATAAAAATCGTTTTTGACATTACGATTCGAAATAAAATACAAAAAGGCCAGTCTGTCTGTATATTGAGCTGATCCAATTTAAAATCAAAGATGTTAAAACTTTCATATTGACCCGTACATCCGAGACGTCAGTATATTGATTATAAGCTGCAATACAAAATGGTGGCATTCATTATTCGATACGACTGGTTGTCGGAAATGAGTCGCGTACATTCCGCACACGTAATGCTCTCGCAAATTGGGGCGCGCATAGTCGTATTAAAATTAAATTAAACAGGGATTTAGGCACAAGTCAAATACTGGGGATCACAGAATGCGCGATGCGGCATTGCTGACTGGTTATCACTCTTAACGCGTTGGAATAAGTGTTATAATATTGATAGATTTGAAATGAGGTATGAAGCAAATTTTGAGTTGGCAAACGACTATGCTTTGCGTGATGTTAAGCGCAGAGCAGAGTCCAGATACAAGGACAGCTAGAGGAGCAGGATTGTGCGTCACTAGCCGCTCTTATCGTAATTATATGTAAAAACATATTTACATAGATTTAATTTTTTTTCCCTTTAGGTTATGGCTTCGTGCGATTAGCACATTTAGCCAGTGTCAAAGTATTTTTTCTTACAAGTAATAAATAAATATACAATATTTCCTTCCAGTATGATGATGATGAATGATAATAGAAATGAGAAGTGAGAAATGATATACCCCCCAACCCCTCGAGTATCTCAGTAAAGATGTGGGGATTTACTTAGTCCTTACGCAGACTTCTTGAGAGCATTTGAAAATTGACGTTGCACCGTTTTGTTTCATTTGCCAACACCCATGCACACTTACGAACACTTAACGGTTAATAATCCACCATTATTTCACATTTATATTCGACATAACACAAATTTTAGAAAAAAAAAACAAAACTGCAGACATGACTCTTCACTGTCCCGCCAAGAAGTCCCCATATAGATTTACTTTTCTTTATAATATCTCAATTTTTTTTAATACCACAGACCAAATATCTAGATAGACGACGCATGTGTCACGATTTGTATGAAAACCAAGTGTGCCACATTTTTTTATATTATAAATTTACACAAAACACTATCCACATGTTTAGAGGTAATTAAAGCCGCCATGTATGACGAGTCATGCGACATACTCTATATTTTCTCAAAACTGTTTTAAATTAATTACTTGAATATTTGTATCATAAAATTACTTTCCGGCGGAGGGCATCGTGTTCTACTTATTGGCTACTTACAGATGAAGTGTTTTTACAATTGTAACTGAACATTGAGGCATTTTTCGTGTTTTTGACAGATATCTCCTTGGGTAAACGTCGATCGCGGACTGAATATAAGCAGCGGTCAGTTGAGCACAGATAGGCTCATTCGAAACACTTGAAGTACTTGCGTGATCTATGTTATTATAGGTCTGTGTTTAATACATTGTTTTACTGACATGTTTTGACTTTTGTCACGGTCGACGAATGGTGGAGTTTTTTGAGCCCATTCTTCTCCACAGCTTAAAAACAGACGTCCTGAATGGGTAGTAGGTAAAAAATTTATGGACGATTCAAAAGCACTTTTCGCAAGTTTATTTGAATAAAAACATTTGACAGACTTTGACATACTCCCCTACCTTGGTTCGAAAACAGCAACACAATCAAGGTGTTCGATGTTTCATTAGTTTGTACATAGTGGTTGTAGTAATCATTATCAAGCGATACTGGAGAGGGCGGCCCCTTAGGAAGAGAAACCGTTTAGATATTAATATTATTTACATAATTTTAACGCTCAAACTGATTGATCACCTCTGTTAAGCGTAATGAGACTGAGCATTAGCATAGACGTTAGAAACTTTTTACCGCCGTACTTACAAAAGTAAATTAACGTTATTAATTGTTTAGTATGCGAAATTTTTCAGTGTTTTTTAGAGTGTTTTCCTTCTCGATCACCTATAAACAATTGTTTCACGTTCCAATATTGTGTTCATTTGTTTCTCTATGTACTATACTCATGAGTCTATTTGCAAGCCAGTTCAAAAAACAGTGCTTAAATCGTGTTTTTCAATATTATGCTCATTTGTTTCTCTTTCTACTTCAAAAAACTTTTCTATTTGCAAGCCAGTTCGAAATTTAAATAAAATCATTGGAAGGTTCGTTGCCATGTTTCGAATTAAAAAGTTCGTATCATTTATAATTAACTCAACTGGTATGAGTTTTTATGTTTTTATAGTATTTCATTTGACCACAACACGACTAATATGGATGTTCATACCATGTTTATACTAACATTGCATGCCGCTGCTCGCGTGTTTTTGGCCAGTACAGCAATTACAATTTATCTCGAAAATGGTTGACAAAATAATTACCTCATTTCTAAGAATGTTTATGAAAAAGTTTTTCCACTCTCTTGTAAAGTTGCGTTGGGACTTCTCGGCGGGAAAGTGAAGAGCATGACTCTTCACTGCGGTTTTGTTTTATTTTCGAAAATGTATGTTAAACTTATTAAATAATAATGTGAAATAATGGTGGTTATTAACCGTTAAGTGTTCGTAAGTGCGCATGAGTGATGGCAAATGAAACAAAACAGTACAACTTCACTTTTCAAATTCTCTCAAGAAGTCTGCCCGAGGAATTAGTAAAGCCGCACATCTTTACTGAGATACTCGAGGGGTTGGGGGTATATCAATTCTCACTTTTCATTACTATTATCATTCATTATCATTATATAAGTATTAACAAAAGAAATATTATCATAAATAAAGAATTATTATAATAATATTAAGAAAATTACTTTGACACTGGCTAAATGTGCAAACCGCACGAAGCCATCAACTAAAAGAAAAAAAAGTTGTCTACACTGTCTATATGCTTTATACTTAATAAAACTCTCAGTCAACCTTTTTGTAGCGAAAGGATTTGGTACATATAAGACGATGGATATAAAAGCACGCGTCATCTGTTTTTTCTAAACGAAACCACACGAAACTCTCACAATATATGTTTTTCCACAATATGATATTGTTATGCTTATGCGACACACTCAAAGAAAAGGGCGCTACAAATAATTGTTATTAATTGTTTGTGTACGTTCTCATAATAGGCAGTTGTCGCAACACCGATAATATAACACTGTTGTTCTCTGGCTGAATGTTTACGTTAGCGGAGAAAACATAGGGTGGCCATGCATTAAAGATAAATTAGTAACATTTAGGACTGAGGTATTTGCAACAATATTTGCATTAACACTTTATCCATTTTTTAAACTATAGTTTACCATTTCTCAATTGATTGTTGATATTTATAAAAAGTTATATAGATATAGTCACCAACTGTGACGTGTGGTTGACATCTTACATTGTTCATTTTTGGTAGTTTTTAATATGTGTTTTTACTTTGAAGTGTTAAACAAACGTTTCTGTTTTATTCAATTGACAAAAATAAGTATGCCTATTTAGATTATGAAGGATTGATGAATGATTATTGAAATTAAACCACAGTTACGGATCTACTCGCGCTTAGATCCGTAAAAGAGGTTTCATTTGAATGTGTAGTGTTCCCGTAAACTTTAGAAAATAATATAGTCTTTAACAGAAAAATTTAAACGGGGATTAACGCCAACTAATTAGTAAAACGTTTCATACCTTCTTTATACCCGACGTTTAAATTTTTCTTTGTTAACTATGGAACGCGAAAGTTTAAAAGTGTAAATATAGTCTTTAATTTTTTATAAGCTCGTGTTGTACCTTTAATAACGTACATATTCTCACGCCCTGCTCCCATAAAAGTAGACAGAGTATCACAATCACCATGTTGAGCATCATCGTGTTGAGCTCTTCGTTGGTAACCTCGACGTCATAGTCGCATAAACGCATAGTCAAAGTAGAGATATCAGTGATAGGTTGCTAGTCGATTGCCTGATGTGCGAGCATCTTGGAACCCTTGGCCCTTAGTCGGCTCTTAGGACATGCACGGGAAGTTTAGCAGGTGATACATTATTTACACGTCTCACATAAGCATGGAATTCAGGTCTAATTACGAATAATAAAAAAAATATACGAAAAGAAAATTTTACAGACCTAGCATTGCCCGAACGCCTGGTGGCCCTATACCTTGGATGTGCTAATGGCTCGGTGATGTTTTGTTGACGCCACTAAGCGGAGCGATGAGTTCGACTTTTGATGGTCATGAACCAGATGGCGGAATGAGAAAAGGCGCCTTTGCCTTGTAATTTCAGCCGAGTCATGTAATTGTGTATGTAGCTTATAAAATAATTATCAGCATCTGCTCTAGTTACTTATTTTATTATACTATACTTATGATATTTTCTTTTATATTTCTAAAGCCTGTAGGCATTCCTAGCATATTTATATATATTTAAATATAATAGGGAAGGAAAGACATTTAATTGTCATTAAAACTTAATTGACGTCTCTGAGTACGGCAGTAAGTATATCAGATATTAATAATGTGCATTCAATTACCAAAAGAGCATGAACAGAAGTGAATGCATTAATATTGGATTAAGTAGCAGAGCTCTCGACACTCTGACCAAGAGAAACCACTTCATAGCATTTCTGAAATAGAAGATCCAATATATATCATCTTGCAAAATGACGTAAACCTTTGTTCGCTTAAAACAACGACAAGAAAAAATAAACCTTGGACGTTTACTAAAGTAAATAACTTTTTCATCATAAGTATTTTTAAAAAAGTCCTATATTTTTATGAACAAATAATGACTGTTTTGTGTTTCAAGTATATGTTATGACATTAATTTAATGCTTTTTTCAGTGACGGTTTGATGTTTGATAAATGATATTCCCCCGATCTCCTTGAGTTTCCAGTAAAGATGTGGGTTTTTACGACGACCTTGCGCGGCCTTCTTGATGTAATTTGAAAAGCGACGTTCCGTTGTTTTGTTGAGTTTACTTGTCATGCGTGAGAACGCTAAACGATTAATAACCCACCTTAATTACCTATTCATGTCAGGCGAATCACTAATGTATAAGTTCTACGAGTATAAGTCGTCGGGTACATGTTTTGTTCAGAGTAGAGTATAGGTATAGGGCTTTACCACATGTATACTCTGTACATAGTATAAATGCTGATCATGTGTAGAGCAAACTTTGACAATGATTCTGTTCATAGCCATATTTTTTCCAAGCAAAGAAGAAATTGAACTACAGAGTTATGTAAGACATAAGCAAGAGTCGGTAAAAGGTAAAAACTGTTGCCAAGGTAATTTGACATATTGGAGAGGAACATTGAATATCAGATAACACTTGAATAAGCAATTGCCTGAAGTGGGCTTGGATTACTGAACTGGGTGGCAGTTGATTCTTTCAAGTGTACAAGCCTAAACATTCCTTTTTAATCTAAATATAGCGTTGTGAACAAATATTAGCAATCTTTCTTCAACAAAATCATAAAATCCGCTATATATTTACAGCTTTGTTTTATATCGTATTTTGCATAATGAAAAACTTCTCAGATCCCTATTGGAATCTTCATCCGAAGTACTAGGATAGCAGAAGTTGGTACGTCTATAAATATTCAATTTAATAGTTAGGCCGCACATATTGCCGCCAACCCAGGGACTTTTCCCGAGAATCCTGATTTGCATAGCGAGTAATTCGATCCGTGTGCTCGATTGTGGAGCATCGATGGAATCCATAGTGCCGATTCGAAGGAGGAAGGATAATATTTCAAAGAATTACTAACAAAAAGGTAAGATTCACTTTATTCATTGTTTCATATTTCTTTCATAGATTGTTTATACAGGCAGACCATTGTCTAACCTGTATTTAATTTACTTTGGATTACGTTTAAATATAATGACCATGATTTGCCGTGCTTTACTCGGTTCTTCAAATATACCAACAAAAAGATATAAGCGGATCATTAAGTGTCAAAGTTTTTGAAAGAAAAATTGTACGCTTTACTAACGACGTGTTTCTTAAAAGGCAATTTCCCAATCTCTCAAAGATTCAGACTTCCTTATACTTACCTATATGGATTGTGCTCTTGTACACACGCCTGCGCATCAACCTACCACAAACTGTCAAATTTCCTTAATATACTCTGAACTTTATATACAATATGGCATATGGTTAAACATTTATTGAAGAAATTTGACAGGTTTGGGTAGGTTGATGTGTAGGTGTGTGTACATTTATAAAGTGATGATGATGATGCCCTACACGACGTATCCGCTGATGGCGACACTCTGGCGTCATCTCCTGGCGTGCGCCCTGATTTAACTTGTAAAACCGAACTTGGTCTTGAAGGCACGGTTACAGGTTGCACAGTACAGCTGACCACGGTCATTGTAAGTATAGTCATAAGATCGTTTTGGCCGGGTCTTTCATTTAAAAAATAAATTTGCATTGAAGTAACTGGCCAGAATTAAGTACCTCATGAGAACTTTTGTTCAGAAACGATTCAGTTCTTATTTGTTGATGCAAAAATATAACAAAGAGTTCATAATTAATCCAGTACACAATGCACAAAAATATAAAACTTGAACAAAAATATAAAACATCTCGCTCTATGTGCTCAATCGTTTTCGATTATTACTTTCAAATAGTCTACCGTTTATTTGCCGAATGGCTGAATGGGGACAATGCCGCGAAAATTCTCTCGTAAAACTGTGACTTTTAACGTCTTTTTCGAGTTTTTTTGCAACGATCGTTAGCGATTAATGACAAGAAAACAATCTGCTTCATCGAGTGTGAAACTGAAAATGGCAAATGTCTTAATTTAGTCAATGCTTTGTAAATAATGTTCGTTAAGAATTTATTCTTTCTAATGTTAATGTCGGCTCTGTTAATGTCTGCTCTGTTAATGTTTGTGCCAATGTGTTAAAAATACTCTTAGATTATGCCAATACGTTATACCATAGTACAATTAATACATATATATATATAAAGAAACACATCAGTTGTAGCGATAACATTATTTGATAGAGGATTATTACTCGAAGTCAGCGATATCCGCTATCCATCAAACAGGTTGTATACTTAATTATCGGCTCAAAAAATGCACAGAAACGTGTAGGTATTGACGTTTCTATTCAAACATTATAATAATAATAGTAATATAAAAATATAATAAAAGTATTCATAGAATAATAATGATAATAAGTAGCCAGGATTATCCACCAGCAACTTGCTTTGAAATACAAACTTGTGGATTCTGAGATACCGTACTACAAGTATGTACCCGACCCAGTTCTCGAAAATGACCATGTCACGTTGTACTGGGATCGATCTATCATCACCGACAGGACTATTGCTGCCAATAAGCCTGACATTGTGGTGATAGATCGATTAGCGCGCCGCACGATGATTGTCGATATCACCATTCCCCATGATGAGAACCTCGTGAAAGCTGAGAAAGAGAAACAAATCGAATATCTCGACTTAGCACACGAGGTTGTCGGCATGTGGAATGTGGATTCGGCTGTCATCGTACCGATTGTTGTCACGGCCAGCGGCCTGATGGCCAAGAGCCTCGATCAACATCTAATGAGGCTCTCGTTAAGCGACTGGATAAAGGGCCTAATTCAGAAGGCAGTTCTCCTCGATACGGCATGCATTGTGAGGAGGTTCCTGTCTCTGGAGCCCTAACCACCGGTAGCTTGGACCCTGGTCCCGAGGCCGGCGGACCCCTATTTGTTTATATTTTAAATGTTTTATTTATTTTGTTTAGTATTTATAAATGTAAATTTATATGAGAAAAAGTAAACATAAATAACAATAATAATAATATGCCGGCGGACCTTTATTTTTTTATATTTTTAAATGTTTTATTTTTTTTGTTTAATATTTAAAAATTTATATTTATATGAGAAAAAATTAATAAAGATAATAATAATAGTCGTTTCGGCAAACGGTCTTTTAGCCAAGAGCCTCGATCAACACCTATAGAGGCTCTCGCTGAAAGGTAGGGTCAAGTCAGATGCAAAAGGCAGTACTCCTTGACACGGCACGTATTGTCAGAAGGTTCCTCACTCTGCAGCCCTGACAACCGATAGCTTGGGCCCTGCCCCGCTGCTGGCGGTACTCTAGAATTAGGTTTTTATAATGTGTTATTGTTTCTATATTAAAATATTGTAAAAATCTAGTTTTAAGAAAGAAAATAAATGAAGGGTATAATAATATATCCTACGAACTTAATAAGTCATGGTCACCATAGTTACACTAAAGAATAAATATTGACAAATATCTTGGGCGGGTTGAGTGAGGCTGAGCATTCGATCAACTCTAGGACCCTAGTATCCTAGAGTTGTAATGCATAGACTTATTTTATTCTATATGGTTTATTATGATGATGATGATGATGATGATGACCCCTATTTTGGTGGCTTAACCAGTTTTGACCTAAGATTTGAATGTATTTTAACTTATAGTAGATTTGATTTGTTTTTCTCCCAGCACACGTATTCGCTCCTTCCTGCAACATGAGGTCCTTTAAACAAGGCTTGACGAAGCAACTTGCGGGTCGTGAGAGCGACTAGTGAAGTGAGGCATTAACCTGCTCCAATAGCTGTATTTGCATTTGGTCTCCAGTCTGCTACTGCTTAGCATCTGGTAGAGAGAAGCCACTCTTCGGATAAGAATTAGTTTTTAGCCAGACCTGATTGTATAAGCGCTTCAGCGCATCCTACACGCTACACTACGCTGAGCGAAAACTACTTACGTACAACACGCCTGAACATCAGACTACCACAAACTGTCAAATATCCTCAAAAGACTTTGAATTTTATGCACTTATCATATGGTTGAACACTCATTAAAGAAAATTGACAGTCTTGGATTGGTTGGTGCAGGCGTCTGCACATGTTAGTTTTCCTTTTTGATTGTAAATGTTGCAAGTGTTAATGTAAGTTTTGTTCGTTGCTTGTTTAGTAAATTTTTTATTTTAACAAAATATTTGTTTATTTATTAAAAATGCATCATGGTATTATGGTTTTGTCTTCTTTTTTTTTATATCCACACTTGATGCAATGACACCCTACATAAAGAGTCAGTGTGTCAAATTTAAAAATAAAAAGCAATTATTTAAAGTTCAAAGTGTTGCAATATCAATAAATAAATTTTAAAAAATGAAAATAATAACGAGTCGTGTACGTTTGTATATCATACGATCCGTTAGGAGAATATCTTACGTACAGAAACAGGTTTTTTAAAACTGCCAGAGAGGTTCCTATACAAACAGCTTTTTCTAAAAAGAACTTTATACCAAATACATAAGAACTATTTCAGTTACTTTTTAAATAGCGTTGAAAAAAAGCTTGCGACACAACTTGAGCTCAGCCTCGTTATACTGTACTGCGCCACTTAACATAGTCAAGTTAAAAATGTACTTCCAACGTAGCGTTAAGTTTTAGCTTAGTACTAGAAGCTTATATGGTTACCTACATAAAAAAACAGCTATTCATTCTTTATGTGTGTACCAGATGTAGCGGAGCCACGCTAGTTGTTAACTCGTACGTACACTTTTTGTTTCGGTAAGTATGATGGCGCAGCGGCTTATGCTTTCAGATTCCGATCTTGGTGGTCGAAATATGAAAAAACATCTTTAGCTACTCCGTGCTTTTAGTACTTTGTTTTTTAAAATAGACAAAATTTTTTTTTTTTGTTTTTAATACTTTTGAATTTTGCGTTTACAAAATGCTATTTATAGATACAAGATAAGCTCAAGTAGGAATCGAAGCCCACTCGAGCTTTCTGAGGCTAATTGATTTTTTTTTGTAAAATTAAATTTAATATTTATTTGTGTATTTATAAAACACTTATGACAATTTTCATCACAATTACGTGCTATAGGAAGCTTTTTTCCCCACGCGTCTGTTTAACCAAGACTGTGCAATGCGTGTCAACCCTTCTCCAGTAGGTCTTGCACTGAATATTGACAAATTCCCCAACAGTGCCGAATACTTTCCATCGAGTATACCCGATTTGCTTCCCCGGGTGCATACAAACGGTCTCATTTCGGCAACGAGGGAAAAATTGGCCCTTTTTTGCGCCAAGAAAGAGTTTATGCCCAATCAATCACGTAATAAAAAATGTGAAAAAAAACGGCGTTCGCTTGTTTTAAGTTATCTTTTATTAACGCCTCGGTGCAAGTGTTTGAAGCTCGATGGCGTAGTGCGATTCAGCGGTCTGCGATTGCTGAAGTTAAGGAACTTTCGCTAAGGCCACTCATCGGATGGGTGACCAAAAATGTAACATCTCGACCTCCCCCGTTCTTCGGAAGGCACGTAAAACTGATGGTGCCGGCTGCATTAACAGTCGTTTACAACCACCGCATCGCACTGGTTTATGGTTCGTTCTCCCTGCGGTTTTTCCATCCATAGTGAAGGATCGTGCCCCTGCAGTGGGTATATAATACGAGCTGGTGATGGTTTTGGGGGAGGTCTTTGCCCATGTGTCCTAAAATAGGCTAATTTAATAAGTCAGCTCGTTGGCGCAAAGTGGCAAAAATCAGCGTTCTAAAGGTCCTGCGTTCGATTCCTAAAAATCGGGCAAGGTGTGTTTCGGTTTTTTGCCAAAGCTAAAGCGGTGATTAGCCAATACACAATTTTATTGTATGAATCAAATGTTACAACATCAGCTGTAGCGATGACTTTTATTTCAATAATTGAAGCTTTGATTACATACCGATAGATGGCCTGTATATTATAATCAAAGGACCTGTCGTTGAGGAGATCCTTGGGCACATGAGTAAAGAAACCCTTGGGGGAGACCTTTGGCTTTGCCCAACAGTGGACGTCTATTGGCTGAGATGATGATGATGATGAAATAGTTCTTTCCTTTGTTTTTACGATACAAATAAATAGCGAGCCCTCTAAAAGTCGTTCAGAGTGCATAAAATAAGTTTCATTGGCATGACATTGACATTGGATCACGTTAACGAAAACGAAAATTAGTATGGCATTGAAGCAGCGCCTCCTGGTGACATACGATAAAGGTTAATATTTTGCCATACAAATTTTCGTTTTCGTAAACGTATTCGAATGGATACGGATAGTAAACAAATCTCACAATAGGCACTTTGATTGTTCTTCATTCGGATTTTATTCGGCTTTCACTTACGTTATACGGTAGAGGTTTCCATGATATACCCGCAGATTGATGTATAATTTAGATTCGCTACTAGCTTCAAAGACGTCCATTTGTTCGAATCAAATATTCAGGTAGGGTGAGTAGCTTGACTTAGTGTGGTCAACCGCTCTTCTAGTATTTGCGTAGAGGCATAAAGACATTATTCTAGTACTTGACCATATTCATTAATTGCCTTTGTGGTCTAGTTGTTAAGACCACCGGTCCTGGTCCACCCAGAAGTCCTGGGTTCGATTCCCAGCGGGGGGTGTGTACCTGCCTAGCTACCTCCTAGCACCTGGCTAGCTACCTTCTGATCTAGTAAGTGGCATTGTTGTGTTTCAGCAGCTAAAGATAAGATAGCCAGTGCCTCAATAGTTCAGGATTCCGCGTGAAGTGCGCTCCTACCTTCGGCACTATTATCACTGAACATCAGGTGGGATGGAAATGCCCGTAAGTAAAAAAAAAATATTTAGACGCAAAGTTAATTGCTCTACCGCATAAAAGGTTTCGTTTGTGTTTAAATAAGCATAATAATGATGAAAGCGTACTTGATCAGTTCATGTAAAGACAATAATAAAATTAAACGTCGCTGAAACAAATATGGTGTAAAAACCACTGCTTTAAATATCCGTCAGGGAAAACTAGTTGTTATATTGGTACAATAAATTTTTTCCCGATTGTTAAATACTTGCAAAAGTGTTTCTTTCAACTGTGAGGGTAAGTTCACAGTGAAGCTGGCTTGCAGTGTAAATCCTAAAGTACTAGAAAAATTCAACAATTTTAAATTCCAGGGTCTCGGTAGCTCAGCTCAGCGATCAGAGCGTAATCCACGAACCCACGACGGTTCGAATCCCAGTCGAGTTGCCGGGGACTAGTTGTTTTTTTCTAGTAAAAAGAAATCTTTTAATTTAATGGAGCTTTAAATATTGTACTATACGTCAGGGCCTACATTGTGAAGTCTAAGTGAAAGCTACAACTTTTACGGACTACTCAGTTCTTTCTAACGACAGTTTGCACTCAGTACGAGCCGATTCTACAACTTTATTACTTATCTACCATGCATGCTGGCTGACACCTTCATTCAATTATTAATTCCACAGTTACGATGTATACAAATGAGAAGCATTAAAAAATAAAACTTACTTTACTTCGCTGGCTCTGCGACCCGAAATCGATTTTGGCCTTCGACGTACGCCATTAAACAACAACAAATGTATGTATCAACATGCCTGAATGGTCGGAAATGGCCAACAAAATGGCGTACTTTAAAAATAAAATGGACTTTTTAATTTCTAAACTTTTATTTTTACGTATTATTTATAATCTACAATTTTTTATGACTAATTACAAGTTTTATCATACATATATCACGAGCATAAATATACTACACAAATTGACGACAATATCTACCAGATAAATAATCAACAATTTCAGTACACACAAACAATTGCAGATAAATAATTCGATAACTTATAGACGGCTTGTAATTTTAGCTCCAATAATAATAATATATAATTGTAAGGACAACTTGTCCATATGGTAACATATTTAATGCTCGAGACTGCACATCTTAAAAATCTAAATTTATTTTTGGGCTCATTATTTTTTTGCAAAAGTTAGCCCCATTGTGCATAACCTAAACTGGGTACACCATGGTATAATTTTAGGAGTAAGGAGATTTGCTGCTTTAGTTATCTATTCACCCATTACAGACATGAACGCTCCTATTTAAAATTCACCAATATCAAATTAATTACTTTTGCTCCCACCAATATTTATTAACACTTGTAATTATTCATATTCAGACGACATACTTCACCGTTTACGAAGTAACATCCGAAAAATATTTAAATGTTTGACCAACCCTGTGGCATTGGATAAACGTCACTTCAAATTGGTTTAACAAACGTAATTTTCCCTCGAATATCAACGACCATCAAATAGGATTTGAGTAACATTATTTAATAAAACATATATTCGATGCCTGGGAGAAGTCTTAGAACGATCTTGGAGTTTTTTTGCGACTTACCCATGGCTTTCGATTGCGTTGAGCACCGGACAAGTGAAGTTACACTCCTATGGTCTTAATAATTTTGCACTTAAATTTTATATTAGAGAGTCAATCTGAGCCACTTTGAGAATCACAGAGAGCATTTATATTTTTTACTGCTATTTATTTAGTACTCTAAGCTTCATCTATTTCGTCGTTTTATTGCTGACTTTCCAATCACCGGATGAATCTGATAAAATCTTACCCAAACAAAAATCAATGTAACTCGTTTTAGAGAAATAGACAGAAAATGCTATTTCAAAATTCTGTTTAGGACTAATAAGCTATAACTGAGGATTGAAAAGTCGGCCATAACTTGAACCGTATTCTTAACTTAACTTAACAACTATTAAGATGAGTCCACATTAAGTAACATGTGAATGACATATTAGAATACTATAATTACAAGATTGTATTATCGACACTTTACGTCCACACTAATAAAACATGAATTATATAACATGTTTTATCATAAAGTCTGGACTCACTTTTAGCAAAAGGGTCGTATCTTCAAAATTAACCTTTAGTGGAACTGGAGCCTTTAGTTGTACTCAAAAGCGTCGTATTTCATCTGCTGGGGCATCATCATCGCAGCTTTCCCGAACCTCTGCAGCCACGCTCTCTTCGCCATCTCCAACTGCCTCGGGCTCTGTGTGGTCGAAGTCTTCGACTTTGCCATATTCTGCAGATAGGACTCGTAAAGACTCATTCTTGGTATCACCGAGTTGTCCTCTGCAGGTTCTAGTGGCACATTAATAGGGTCGTATGGAAGTGTGAGCAAAAACTTTCTCGGATCAGCGAAATAGGTTTGCGTTTGCGCAGGAGGTTCTGTGGCGTTTGTGGTGGTTTTTGTCACCACCTCAGTGGTCGAGGTGGGGCGGGTCTCTTCATCCCAGATGACTGAGTCCAGCCATCTTGCGAAGCTGGCGATTTTGGGGAACGCATGGATTTTGGTGTAGATCGCGCAAGTGTGGAGGAACGTAGTTATGCCAATGAGGGTGTTGTTTTGAACTATAGCTCCACCATTGTCCCTCTGAAATAGAAATTGAAGTTGTTAAGTCTTCGAGAGTAGGTAAGCAGGTTCTAGGCTTGTTTTAGAAAGCAATTTCTCTCTAGAATGTTATTGTAACTAAGTAGTAGTTATTTAAAAACAAAATTAACAAGTCTGATATCTACCTCAATTTTGTTTTAAATACTGATAATAAATATTTTTGTTTATATTAAACGTTAAATTAATAAAAGCCCCACTCTGTCTTTTGTAGGTTTATATACCTTTCGGCAATAATAGCAACGGTAGGGTAACCACAAAAGATAAAATACGTAAGAAGGGTATTGAAAAAGATTTGTTAAGATAAGATTTGTTTTGTTTTGGACATTAATAATTCTTAATGAAGGGAGAAAGTACATCTTGGCTAGCGTTGAGAACTATTGGTAAAAGTTTTTACCTGAAAAAGCTACACATTAGGGCCTTCACGATCATTAGTTTGACATAGTCCTCAGTCAAAACAATACTTTAATTGAACAAAGTGTTTTCTTTTAATTTCAAAGTCAAAGTATCTCATATAATAAGAACTATTGTTTCATATTAATTCATTATTACAAACTGTTTATCATTTTGAAATCAATTTGGCAAACCGACAAGTACATACTTGATGTTGCAAAAGGTTTTCGCTTGAAGAAGCTGAGAGCAGACCTTTTCTTTCAAGATCATATCTCTTAAAGCGATCAGAAGTTAAGTGTATTTAGAGGAGATATGCAATAAATCTCATGGTCTGAAGCACCCTCCCCTTGATAGGAAATTGATTGACTTTTTCAACCCTCCAGGGTCGTAAGCATCATTGGATTAAGTCGCGGAGGATATTCTGATTTAAAATATAGTGCAGACCTGACATTTTGAAACTGTCTGTCTTGAATTCATGCAATTATGCATAGCTGGTGTTTTGCAAACATGTTATTTGAAGTGGATTGTTTTAAGTTGTTTAAAGGCGTTCTGTTTAGACAGACAACAATACATAACATTCCTGTCTTAAGTTTTAATGAAATTTGCAATCTTAGCTTTAAAAACATTAAGACTACTTAAATTGTATTATGTTTCATTAACAATTATAGGTGTTAATTCCGAAATAGTGCATTATTGATTTTTTCAAAGATGATGATCGCACCTACCTAGTCAAAATTATAACGTAAAGCTATGCTGAATGGAATTCTCGTTGATAATTGTTTTATTTAAAGTACAATATTAGAAAGATTGCTTCTTTTCCGTTATTCAGTCACATGCATAAATAAGGAAAATGGAAAATTAGTTTCACAACTAAAATTTATGTTTGCACAAGACTTTATTAGAAAATTTCTCGGCGACGATGATGTACGGTAACTCAGTTTATAATTTAGGAAGGCGGGAGTGGCGCGAGAAGAAAATTGAAATTTACGAAGTATAGGAATTTTTATAGGGCGTGCATGAATGTTTATGACTAGAGAGCGGTGGCAAGAATTTCCAGGGATTATTTTCGGGTGTTATCACAGTAAGAACAACAACAATGTTGTAAGAACAACAAAAATGAACAATTTGAGAGTGGGTCGCAAAGTTATTATATTTGTGGATATATTTAGAGTTTTAGAGAGACAAAGGTAAAATAATGAACAAACAGAATTTTTGTGATTTCTTTTGGAAGGCACGTTTAGTTGATGGTTGCCGAATTGTACCCTCGTCGAGCAAGCTGGTCGCTTGTGCGTATTACACCGATCTGTCTTTTTTAAAACGCAATCTCTGTCGTAGTTATGCCTACCTAGTACTTTTTCATCTTCCTCACCAGCAGCGCCGTACTGTGGTCGCCATGGCCGGAGTAATCGTAAAAATCGTCATCATCATCACCTTTTGGGAAGCATTACTATAGCAGTAACACTCTTTTTTATTTTGACATTAACTTTCAATCAAAGAGAATCATCACAGTGAAACATTTTTATAACTTCCTACTTTGCTATGATAGCCTGGTACATCAAGATGCTTAGTGTTATCAATCTAGCCAGCCTTTTCTTACTTATTGATTCAGCCCTTTTTTTCAACTTAATTATCTTTCTTCCTTCCAGAAATTTTAAAGACTTCCTGTCCTTTCCTTTATTAAAGGTCAAATGTTCAGTTGATTGGGTAAAACTGTATCAGACTGACGAGTTTTATCCGGATATTGAAAATCAGCCCTAAAGCGTAGCAAAATAGATTAGGGTTATCTACATTACCCCTACCAATGATATAAAATTTTGATTTTGACATTTCGAAGTACTAATATATCTACTTCTAGCAGTAAAACTGGTGGCTGATCATTACTTTGATCTTTAATTTTCAATACTTCCGCATTTGTTCAAATATAAATTATACTTATAAAATTCATAAAATACAGTGAAAAAATTTCGCTTCAGTGCAGCAATTAGCACTTGAAAATAAACAGTAAAATTTATTTATAAATTATACTATCATTAAAAGCATTATACACTCCAAGAAAGCTATGAAAGATTTTGTTATTAATTAAATAGTAACAAAAGAATAAGGCGTACACAAAGTTATGGATCTCATCAAATTCTGAAAAGTAAGATGGTAGTGAATACTCATGAAATATGAGAACGGAGTATTTTATTACAAAGTTCAGTTTACGATATCGCCCACTCGAGTTGAGGTAGCATTTTATTATTCAATAATGTCCCTCTGAAATATGGTTGAGCTGCAATGATATAAAGTTTAGTACCTATACGGTTCCAATGTACAGTTGTCGGTGATTTAGAAGTTTCAAATTTCAATTCTGTACGGTAGACAATGTCTGTAAGACATGTCGTACCTCTCTTAACAATAACTTTATCATCATCATCATCAGCTCATTTTATATCCTTACTGCTGGAGCACGAGCATTCCCTATGAATGGATAGGGAGAACGGGCCATAAACCATGGTGGTTAACGACTTCTATGCAGCTGGGACCAACGGCTTTACGTGCCTACAAAATCACGGCGGAGCTTGATATGATAAATTTTTCGTAACTTTGGGATGAGTTGACAATTTATAAAAGCCTTATCATGTTACATACCCGGCAGAAGTGCCTGTTCGGATCCTGGACGCCCCCGACGCAGATGTAATTGCCCGGCAGCATCTTGGTGTAAGGTTCGCAGAGGGAGGCTTCGATCACCGGAGCGCTCACCACGCGGATGTGCTGATGGGCAAATGGAGTATATTAGACCTTATAATATGTAAGAGCATGTTTATAAGCAAAGAGAGATGTCATGTCTGACAATAGGTGGTTTTAAGCTTTCCCATCCTGGCAACAACGATGCTAAAGGAAGAAAAAATACTGCTTTTCGACCTAAAACTAACTAAAGCGTATTAGAGTCTTATAGAAAATATTAGATACCGCAGTTGGTGTCCACGCCACCATCGTCGCTAAGTAGCCCAGGGTTACTTCCTCGTCGACCTCTGGGAGGTGCACTGCCTGTACCCGCGACCCAAACGCCACAGGCGTCTGCAGCTTCACCGCGGACACCTTCATGTCGAAGTTGTTGATCATCATCTTGATCTGAAAACAAGAAAACGTTAGGCAATACGTATAAGCTTACTTATAAGTTCCGTTCTGGTGCTTAGTAGTTGTTGACCCTTATGGCTTTATTCGCAGAGGAGCTCGATAGCGCAGTGGTTAACGCACTAAAGGTTAAGCAACTTTCGCAAATGCCGGTCATCGGATGGGTGATCAAAAAGGTATCATCTCTTGCTTTTCTGTGCTTCGGAAGGCACGTCAAGCCGTTGGTCCCGGCTGCATTAGCAGTCGATAACAACCACCAATCCCGCGTGGTGGTTTGTGGCACATTCTCCCTATCCATCAATAGAGAAGGCTCGTGCAGTGTGGACATAAAATGAGTTGGTGAAGTGAAGTGTGAAGTGATTGCTTTCTTAGGGGAACTAGTAACTTAAGGTTCTTCAAACTGTAGTGACCTAACAACCCTTAATGATTTTCTAGAGGGTATGGCATAACACAAACGTGTGACTCCTAGTCTTGCCACGCGAGCGACAACTCGTGGCATGCTTCTTACAACTTCATCCATTTGTTTATGTCGCTTGTCGCTTAGACCTTCGACATGGTCGTAGCAACAGGTCGTAAAGGCTAGGACCTCAGCTCGGTTGATCGTGTGGTGGAGGAATCAGTTTATGTAGCTTAGACGATGTTCATGTTCACACACTTCTTTTTTTTTTCATTACCTACTTGGCTTTTTTTGTATTTTTATTCTAACATTTTTTCTGTTATTTCTTTATTTTTATTAACTTGTTTTGTGCTATGTTTTATTTTATTAATATTCATTTTGTTGTGTATGTGTGAGTGTCAATTAATGTTTTTTCTTCTTTCTTTCTTTCTTTCTTCTTCATGTTCTATCTCTTTACTAAAAACAAAGCTAATACACATATTGACATTAAAATGGCCGCAACAAACGGCGAGACAGAGTAATCACGTGAATATACGTACGTCGGCAGACATTCTGTTTGGCCTAGAGAATTTATGGGTGTTATGCGCAAGAGAACCGCTGGTGATACGTCTGATACATGTCTGATATGAATGGTAATGGCGTTGTTGTTCTCACACTGATGTATGTGCGGAGATTTGTATTGAATATGTGATAGTAGGGTTTTGTTTACTACAATCTGGAAACACAAGGATATATTGTTGTGTTTTGTAACGTTTGTTTTGGGGCAGATCTTGGTTTGTCATTGAAATGAAACTACTTTTACGAAATACATTTTATTAAATTCTGACGTTAGGAACCCTTTTCAGGGTTTGTTTTCACAAAAATACCAGTCTATCATCTTAACATTCTGAATTCCTATAATTTTCCATATAAATATTGTGAATATTAGATATGTTTTCATGAACTTATGAACTAATGAAACATGTTTGTTTAACCATAAGCATTTATCCCACTTGATGGTAAGTGTCGATGAAGTGGTAAAGAAGATTTTATTAAATAAATAAATAAAATTTCCTACACTCACACCAATTAGATAATTGTTGTTGATAATTGTTTCATAACGAAGCTTCTCTCGGGCTAGATAGCCCGAGAGAAGCTTCGTTATGAAACTCGTTAAATGGTTACTAGACAACGGATAAACATACTTAAAATACTTAAATACATACTTGTTATACATAGAAAACACCCAGACATTGGCTATCAAAACACAACAATGTTACATACATTACAAGTTTAAATTTAACTAGAAAACATCAACCAGTGTTAGGAAGCTCGAGTCTTGGATTACCCTTGATTACCGGGCCAACCGGCCAGTGGTCAGAACCGCTAAGCTACCGAGACCCCTGAAGACTCGTTGATTTTTTTCTAGTACTTTGTGAGTTACGCTGCAAACCAGAGGTATTACGTCAATATGAAGTTACCCTCACGAAATTAATATCTAAGACACAATTTCATATTTATTTCTTCATTGTATTTTTATGTCGATTCGAAGAATTACCCAATCTAATTTGCAAGCTTAATATTTGTATATTACCTTGTACAGCGATCCACCCTTGTTGTTGTACGAGCTGCCGGTGCGAATGGTGAAATTGCTCAGATTCTTGTGCGTCACGTAGGAGGAGATGACGTTTCTGTCGACAAAAAGCGGGGTGACTGATAGCACTGATAGATAGATTAGCCGGAATCGGGGCCGTATTCTAGGGATGCCTTTGATAATGTCTTAATATTTTATTTTGTATTAAGTGCTAATTGCACAGAGCTGAATTAAATAGTTATTGACACTGACCATTACTATTGTGCAGCCGCCCGGATTGCGGAGTACCCAGGTTTAATTTCTGGCTGGGTCGGGTAGGCATTTCATTTTTTCACTATATTTTATAATTATATCTTATATGCTTAGGATAATGTTTTGTCGCTTTTTATACTACTAAGGTTTAAAATATGGTATTAGGCATTTATAGACTTTTAAGAGGTTAGAAAAATATATTACGCTTCATCCTTCATCATCATCATCAGATCATTTTATCTCCCCACTGCTGGACCACCGAGGCGTACCACAATAATCCATAAAATGTGTTTTAAAGTATGATATCGAAATATTTTCACTTCTAAACTTCAAATTTCTATTTCCAATATCGAAACTCGGTACGCGATTATTGCATCATCTGTTGAGCCGAAGCACAGCATAACTCATACAAACGCGCTCGAGCAACAAACACAGAACCTCTCATTGACACGGAGTCTCGGACAATCTCAATTCATTCAGAGCGCAGCAGCTGTGGCGAGGATCCGTGCCCATGAGAGGTTTCTGTTAAATCTTACGGGTTGGCGGCCTTCATCTCACCTGATGTTAAGTGACGATAAGGCCGGGTGGAAGCATACTTCACCCGTAATCCTCAACAACCGAGGCACTGGCTATCTTATCTCTAGCTGCCGGATCACAACAATGCTACAAACACTGATGTTATGGCGACATATTTAGATAAGATAGTGGTAGCTGGTCAGCCGGGAAAACAAGCCCTACCACCAACCAAACCGAGTACACAAGCATGTACCCGCTGGGAATCGAACCTCTGGGTCTAAACCGGTGGTCTTAACTACTAGAGCACAGAGGAGATAAAAGGTTGTCTATGTGTGCGTTTTTTTTTTTTGGAGAGAGATTGCTGATTGCCTCATACGGCATTTTCAGCTTCACCGGGCTTGTTTGGGGGCGGTGAGCCTCAAACTGTGTGAAACGAATTCCCTTCAGAGATTTTCTAGAGGGAACGGCATCGCGCACTAACCGGGCCGTGGTGGCGGAGAGAAGCGCCCAAGTACATGTCTGTACCTGGTGTAGAGCGCGTGTGAACCGGTTCTTCGTACCCTTGTTTTACGAGTACGGTGTCTTGGGCCTAAACGAGTGTACATGATTAGTGTATTCTGTAAATGTGTAGTGGCATTTTGAGGATCGAGCGGGATGTGTGCGTTGCTCGAGCGTGTTCGTATGAAGGTAACCTTCTATGCAGTCTCCTTATTTTATGTTTGAAGTGAAAACACTTCGCGTGAAACTTTAACCATCCACTCATGGCGGTTGGTAGAATGATCGATGTGTACCTCACTAACTTGGAAATTCCCTCTCACACAAATTGTTTTACTATTGGTCTACAATATTCCCAATTCCTAAGCGAATCGTGTTTGGATCATCGCCAAACATAGAGCGGAACTTTAAAAATATTATCATGATGAATTTACTGTCTCGTTTCACATAATCCGGCAGACAGTAATTTATATTGAGTGTCATGTTTTTCCACAAAGTTAAAAAACTCAGCTTTCGCTTGGTTGATTTTAGAGATCTGGCATTTCAATTGAAACAAAAAACCGGACAAGTTCAAGTCGGGCTCACCCACCGAGGGTTCCGTACAAATTTATGGGTATCGAAAACTATACATCATAAAAATAATTAAAAATCTGTTTAAGCTTGTGAAATGAAGCCCTATCATACGATACCCCACATGACACGGTTAACTTACTTCAAAATTTGGACCCTCGTTCCTTGCATAAAGACCCTGTTTTTTTGTGATTTAATTAAATATGTATAGTTTTCAGATTTTCCCTGTACTTGTTATATCGTCCTATAGGACGATATTACTTGCCAAACTTCATAGTTCTAGGTCAACGGCAAGTACCCTATGAATTTTGATTCCCTTGAGAGTGTCAAAATATACGTTTTTTGCGACATAAACGGCCGTATCTTTTTTTTCGTTAAGTTTGATTTTTACACAGCTTCAAGGGACCGTAGACCTGAGAATATGGTTTTAATTTCCACTCGATACCTTTACGCGTTCCCGAGATAAATGGTCTTGACATACAGCCAGACAGCCAGACAGATAGACGGACAGATGGACAACAAAGTGACCCTATAAGGGTTCCGTTTTTTTCCTTTTGAGGTACGGAACCCTAATAGTGGAGATTTGGAGGAGTTCTGGGTGACGCCTTTTGGGGACATACTAGGAGGGTAACAAATTTGCCATACTGTATACTCGTTTTCGTTAAAGTGATCGAAGGGCTTATAAAACTCTGACTGGGCACCGCACGGCAACCCTACTGAACAATCTAATCTATTGAAATAAATTCTTGATTGATTAATTGACATTTCATATTAAACGCACTATACAGAGTCGAAACCAAAAACCCATATTTCAAATGAAAATTAAACATTGAATGCCACCTGTCTTTTTTCTCATTACCCACACAGTTTCCTTTAATACAAAAACGGCTGATTCATTTTGCTTTTGACCCAGATACCCTCGATTCGGCCCTGGGAGGTTAATCAATCCCCTTGGTACATTCAGTGGGCCCGTATAAAGGTACAGGTCAGTTTTTGTTCCGAAAGGTATTTGAGGGTTAATTTGTTTGAGTCAATATAGGGGTTATGTGGACCCTTTAAACACTTCAACGCGTTATATATATTATCGTTTACTGAAGATATTATGGTAATCGCACATTATAATATAATTTGTTAATTACCTATTTGATAAAATTGTAGAATAGAATAGAATAGAATAAAATATTTTATTGTACACATAAAAAACACAGACATGTTGAACAAAGAAAACAAAAGTAAACAAGGCCAGGCCGCCCATTGTACGACTTTTAGTGATACTAAAGTGATACTACCGATGTTTTGGTAGAACACGCATGTACCTTACTAGTACATTACTTAAGAAGATGAAGAGATGAGAGATTGTATACCGTGTCTCTTTGCAAATAAATATATTTCTATTTCTATAAAAGCGATATCTAGGCAACCTAGGGATGGAGAGGATTGATAGGTATTAAATAAGATGGAGGCGTAAATTGCAATTTATGCTTTACTAGTTGTTGGCCGCAACTTCGTTCGCTCGTAAAAAAAAAGTATCCTATATGCTGGTCTGGGTCATGGTCTGTATATGAGGAAAGTTTCATTAAAATCGATTCAGTAGTTTTTACGTGAAAGAGTAACAAACATCCATCCATACTTACAAACTTTCGCGTTTATAATATTAGTAGAATTGACAAAGAGTCCTGTCAACTAACCTAGAAAGTTAAGTTAAGTTGCTTGTACTGTATGGGTTCACGTCAGTAGTCCAACGAAGCCAAGAGAATGCTGGTGCCTTTTCAACGTCACCAGACTTTTTGGGGGCGGCGAGAAACTTAAAGGGTTCCTATAGAGAATGGCATCACAACAGCGTGTACTCTTTCCCTATTAGATTATCCAAGGACTTGTGGTCGGATCAGGTTGGTTGTTAGTAAAGTAAAGCCGGTTAGATGTTGCTGTAAATGACATGTAGGTGTTCCATATTGACATTTGATTCCGTAATATTAACTTTGTTTTATGATCTTAATTTTAATAATTTTATTCTCTCAAATGACCATGGACTAGTTTAATTTTTTTGTGATTATACTTATAATTATTTGTTATAACCTTTATAACCTTTTGTTAATGTATAATAATGTCTATTGTTCTCCTAATTATTTCATATTTTTTGTATGCCGATAAGGCAGATAGCAGTGAAACCTTATAATCAATACATTTAGACCTAATGACTTACCTGTGAATCACGAATAAATAATTTGAATTTGTATTTGAATTTAAAGTAAATAGCCTCCATCAATGAAATCAAGTCATCACTACAATTGATGGGTAATGCTTTAATCACCTCACTTGCCAAATGCGGGTTAGGGATCACAAACCCGGGCTACGCATCGACAAATTCGAAACACACTTTGCCCGAACTGGGAATTGAACCCGGGACCTTCGCGTACCGGGCCGAGTGCTTTGCCACTCGGCCACCGAGGCGTGGTTGTTAGTGCTTTATATATTTCACCGACCCAAAATAAGATTGGGAACAAAACAGGCAAACGATGATAATACCATTTTTTTATTTTATTATTTTGCTTGTATAAATATTTGTTTTACCTATACAAACATCCGAAAGACGTTGCCGGCCATCGGTTAAACCACAAAATAAGGAGGACCCAGAAAGTAAGCTTAATGCAAACAGAACAAAACATTTTTTGAGAGAGTTTGCTGATTGCGTCATAACGCATTTTCAGCTTCACCTGGCTTTTTTGCGGGTGGCGAGAAACTTTAATGGTTCCTCAAGTAGAGTGAAACGAAGCACTGCCAGAGGTTTTCTAGAGAGAACGGCATCACGCACTAGTGCGTTTCCCCGTGCCCTACTAGATTCTCCGAGGGGTTCGGATGCATACCGAGCTCGAGCAACGCACACATGACGCTCTCATGGACACGGATCTCTCTGACGGAACAGTTCAGAAAAGGGGGCCGACCGCCTAACTAGATCGCTTTCGATCGCTTTGAAGGCGAGGCGAGGCGGAGGCGTCATCTTGTCATTTCGAAAGCAATATGAAATCAATATCAGAAGCTATAGCCTATAGCTATATGACGCCTCCTCCTCGTCTCGCCTGCAAGGCGATCGAAAGCGATCGAGTTAGGCGATTGGGGGGCTGTCCGATACCAGCTGTTGCGAAATTCGATACCCGTGAGAGGTTGTCTATGCTGCCGCACAATTTATGAACGCAGTAAGTACAACTTACTGTGTTTGTGATTGTGATATTTGAGGTGCTGACATTACGATCTGTTTTCTCGAAACTGTTCACATGTTATTTATATTTACTGCGTTTATAAATTGCGCGGCAGTATGAGAGCGTTGCATTTCAGCACGAGTGCGTTTGTATGAAGCTTAAGTTCTGCAGTCCCCTTATTTTGTGCTTAAACCTTATTATTACAAATCCGTCTCTGACCTACTTCAGCGTACTATTTGGAGGGTGATAGTGGGTCATAATACGTTGGTTCCCAGATTTTCTTTCATTGTGGACCCTTTGCCTCTAGCGTATTGACTGAGGATGTTTAATAGAATTATTTATGGATCCTCTTAAGCACTTTGTATAGGGAAGTGTACGTTTTAGAAATCTTCATTGAAATGTAGCTAATATATTTGATTTATTTGTACAATAAATAAATGGAGGTGGTATTTGATATGAAACGTCCGTCGGTATCCGATTGTATAAAGTGTTTGGGTTGAAGGCTAGAAACTGAGGTTCAATCCCCATTGCTCAGTGGTCAGTAGCCCAACGTAACTGTATATTATATTGCATGTAATACGCATAACATGCAATATAATATATTAGCTTTTAGGTGGGTTAACAGGACGGTTACAAATGCGATAATAGCGTCAATTTGTTTTTAAATAACGAGAATTGATAAAACTTTTATAATAAGTAATTATAATATAAAAATTACAAAAACACAAATGTTGAAAAAATTTCCACGAGCAGGATTTGCAACCTGCACTCTTCTGACGTACCGGGTCAGGTGCTCCTCCAATTGAGCTATCGTGGTTCTAACCAGCCCGCCGAAATTATTCAACACTATTTACTTTTTACTTTGAAAGCCAAAGGCGCCAATGTCAATGTCAACAACTACCGTCATTTTCAACATTTGTGTTTTTGTAATTTGTTTCCCAACAAAATTTGCGTTAAAATTATATAAACAAAACAAAAAAATTTTATAATATAGGAAGTTTGATAGTGCAGCGGCTAAAGCGTTTGCGTTGCGGTCTTGCTATAAAGCAATTTTTACAAAGCCGGGTCAACGGAAAGCTGACGTTGTAGTCGGCTACAACGTCAGCTCAAAACATAGGTGTTATCTCGGGATAATACCTTTGTTTTAAGGTTCTAATCTTTTAGTTATAAAACGGCAGTCTATAATACATACATACATATAATCACGCCTCTTTCCCGTAGGGGTAGGCAGAGACCACTTCTTTCCACTTGCTACGATCCTTACATACTTGTTTCGCTTCGTCCACTTTCATTATTCCCTTCATACATGCTCTTCGGTTTAGGGTACTCTTGACCTGGCCTTTTTTCAAGACGTCCCTGATTTGATCTCGAAACGTCCGCCTAGGTCTACCCCTACCAACACTTTCATTCACACTCGCCTTATACACTTTTTTCGTCAATCGTTCTTCATCCATTCTCTCGACATGGCCAAACCATCTCAGCATGCCTTTCTCATTTTTTGTCACTACATCTTCTTTCAGACCACAACGTTTCCTTTTCTCACTATTCCTTATCCTGTCACTCAGCTCCTATCATACTTTTTAACGCTCTCATCTCTACTGCATTTATTCTGCTTTCATGTTTCTTCTGCCATACCCAACTTTCACTTCCGTACATGAGTGTATAATACCCACCAAAAATCATTAGACTAGCTTGGTGGTCTATCCTCCCCATGTACTATTGTTTATTGAGAAGGTTTTCGAGTTATAAGACTAAATATCTTATAGGATCCAAAAGTTCTGGCGAGGAAACGTCTGAAAAGGCCTTTTGAGGCCATCGGCAAAATCCCACCAAAAAAATAAGAAAACGAGTATAGGTCACTCTACTATATAGTATAGTCCTATAAACTGCGCCCAAATGTGGTTTAATAGACGTTTGTACGGTTCCTATTGGGCCAAAATGTACTTATATGACTTATGCTAACAGGAGCACAAATGACTACTTGGGGGTGGCATGGACTAAGGAGTGGGGACGATGATGAAATTATTTTTTTTTTAAATTTCCAACTGATTCCACCGAATTTGCTTAAGTGGTGTGCTTAACTTAGTCTTATTAACAATTATAACTTTACTATAAAACTTTCCCTAAATCACTGATCAACTCCTCAAAGTGACGGGCGAGTAAAATGTTTGTGTATTTGCTCAGTTAGGCAAATTTTCAATCTTAACTGCAAAGTTAAAAGGTTCATAATTGAGTTCAGTGTTTGGCTTGCGATGATTATAGCTTCGAATTAATGGTCGGGGTAATTGCTTATGCTAACTTCGTAGTAAATTTGGGGAAAAGTGAAAAGTTTTAAAAGAAAAAAATAAAGGTATAATATTTATATATATGCTCAAAAGCAATTAGATACTTTCTTAATACAAAGGTTTTACGTAACTAAGTAGGTAGGTACTGAATTTATTTATAGAATACTAATTGCTTAGGTATTTAGCATAACTTGTTACTAATTAGCCAATGAAGGTGGACCGACGATCTGGTGAAGGTCGCGGGAAGCCGCTAGATACGAGCAACACAAAACCGGTCGTTGTAGAGATCCTTGGGAGAGGCCTTGCCCAGCAGTGGACGTATTTTGGCTGTGATGATGATGACGATGACGATGAATTAGCTAATGAAGTTCGTTTTGAACTATTTTAATTCTCAGTGCCCTGGTTATATGTTAAGCCGTCGGTTAAAATTTTTGTCGGTTGAATACACTTGAAAACTTCCTAACCAACCAACGCGTACAGAGCTAGTGTGATAGATTCATGGTGATAAACAGAAAAAGAATAGATGACAACAATTTTGATACGCTATTGAGACGTTAGCAGACTCACCCTTTTTTATAGTGGAAATCTCTTCGCTCGAGTTCCACCGCGCCCAGCGAAGCGCGGCTTGTTATGTGGGGTTCTCCGCTCAAGCTCCCGCCTCCTTGCCCAGACCCGAGGGTCTCGACAGGGATTCGGGAGGAGGAGGGCCTACCCACAAAAAAACCTCTGTACATCCCCTTCACGTGCCGCTAGGATGACTGGGATCACCGGTTTGGCAATCAGTACCAAAACCAGTAGAGCAGACTCGCCTGTTCGTTTGGTGTCTTAATGACATAATAGCTCAGATTTCTAAATAAAAAAAATTATGACATAAAAAATCAGAAAATTCTTTCTTAAACAAATGAGCAACTCACGAGTCGAAGCACTTGGATGACGTCAGCAGCCAGTAGCTATTGAGCAGGACCGCGCTGCAGATGTACGAGTCATTCTTGAGGAGGGACGCTGCGTACGGGTGCTGGAAGATCTGGGTCACCGACGGGCCTACCCGCTCGCTGCTGTCCAGGTCGTCTAGGTCAGGGTTTACTGCTGAAGAATGGGGTGTCTTAGGTCGGAACACAACAACGCCATAAATTAAGGAGACTGCGGAAAGAGAGCTTCGTACAATCGTGTTTGAGCAACGCACGCATAGATAACCTCTCGAACACGGAATATCGCAACATCTGCGCTCGAACTGTTTTGAGCAGTTCCGAGATTCCATGTCTATGGGTGCGTTGCTCGAGCGCGGTATGTATAAAGTTTACCGCAGTCATTATTTTATGAAAATGCTACGTTCTTTGCTAATGGCGACAGGCTTACCTTATAATATGGTGGCAGCCAGTCAGAAGGAGTTAGAACTAACCGTACAATAACCCAAACAAAGGACGGTTACAAAAAATCAGTTTGGACTACAAACAGCTCTTATGAATTTCACTATGAAATCGGTTCATAAGTCTACACAGGACGGGAGATCTTGTACTGAGAAGAACCGGCAAGGAACTCGGTAAGGGCGTTTCTTTTCTCCCTTACAGCGTCACATATTGGAAAATGTACTCTCTGTCCCCACTTGCTAGAAATCGAACCCGGGACACCTGGCTCTGATACTGTAACCTATCTAGTGGACCACAGCGATGGTTGATTGCGGAATAAACTCTTTATCTAAAGTTCTAAGACCCTGATGTGTCATGTTCGTGTGTTCGGCTACGAGTTCGAGTACAATATAGTAGCCTATAACTGTCCCACTGCTGGGCAAGGGCCTCCATCATTGAAATTAAGTCTTCACTACAATCGATATGTAATGGCTTCATTACAAACACGGGCTATGAATCGAAAAATACGAAACACCATATTACCCGACCTGGGAATTGAACCCGGGACCTTTAGGTATCGGGCCGAGTGCTTTGCTAATCGGCCACCCAGGAGTATAATATACTATACTATAAAGTTTATTCCATAATTAACTACCTCTGTGATCTAGTAATTTGCGCTTAAGGACAGCACTTAAGAATCAATTAATTTAGACTAACTTAAGCGCGTTTCTTAAGTGCGTCTAACTGTAAGTTAGTAGACTACCGTTATATTATTGTTAGCCGTTACAAAATAAAAGAAATGAAGTATTTAACATTTATACCATTGTATTTAACATTAGTTGGCAGTGCACCTGACCCGGCATGTCATGGGGTGCGGTTCGAATCCCGCTCGTGGATTTTTTTCAGCACTTTGTCTGTTTTGTCTTTTGTTTTTTTAAATTTATACCATCTTGCAAGTAATTTAATTATTTATTTATTTATCTGGAACAGCCACATGAGACTTTCTTAAAAACTAATTTCTGATAAACAACGGCGTACATAACATCCACTGTATTATATTTTTAACAAGAAGTACGTACGTAACCAACAATAGGTCTACAATATATAAATAATTTATTAAAAAATATATAAAAAATTGTTTTACCCGAATCATCTGTATCTTCGTCCGTCGCCAGTTTTCCTTCTATGTGGTAGAAAGAGATGGCTAATGTTAATACAGCTATTCGCTTCCACATCCTTAAGCCGTTTGATTTGAGCTTGCACTGAGACGAAACCGATCCGATTATAACTGTGCCTGTGTTTTAAAGTCTAGTTAACCATAGAGCTAAAATAGTAGATTGGTTTTAGAAAGAACAAATCTTGAATAACATATTTTGAACAAAACAGGCTATGAATGGTAACTGGATAAAATTAATATATAAGTATAAGTACCTATCCATTTGATATTCAAATAGATACTTCGTGCTACCAACAACTGTATTTTTTATGGTTGAATTTCATAGAAGAAAAAGTATTATTAGAAACTAATGATAAGCAATGGTAAAAAGACAAAAAAATCAACCTTATTTAGTTTCTTAATCTTTAAAATTAAAACCAAAGAAAAATATTTTTTTTTTTTAGTGTGTAAGTTTGTGCTCTACTTTTTTCAGTAGTTTTCAACTATTAGCTAAGTAAGAGTTATTATCTTGTTATTTTACGACTTTTCAGCACAACAACCTACCACAAACTGCTAATTTTCCTCAATAGACTTTGAACTTTTTATGCTATATGTATATGGTTAAAAATGATTTGCAGAAAATTGACAGTTTTGAATAGTTTGATGTGCCGGCGCCTGTACCTATAGTGGGCGAGCATATCAAACCAAAGCACGCTAAAAGCAAGTTACTTCTATAATATAATATAAGCCGCTGGATGCGAGCTGCATAAACCGATCGTTGTGGAGATCCTTGGAGAGGCCTTTGTCTACCAGTAGACGTCTTTTAGCTGAGATGATGATGATGGTGATGACGATAATACAAAGTTTTATCAAATTTACCTACATCTTTATAAATGCTGTAAGCAATAAGCTAGATCAATGTTGTACGTTCTAACTTACAGAAACGCAAACATATTTCTCATATCTATTGTCACGTTTTCTGTACATACAGATATTATGTAAATATCATCATATACCATGAGAAACTGTGTTGAATATTAAAGGCAGTATTTTCAAATATTGGATGATATGCTCGCATCTGCTGCAGGCTTATATAATATTTACAAGTCCCTTGGTCACAGTGTTACACGTGAATAAATAAAGATCGCAGACATTACGATATATACTGAAATATATTATGCCAATTGGAATGCGCGTGCCGGTATGAAATACCTAAGTAAAGTTATTCTATTTTTTTTTATTTGTCTACTATAAACAAAATATTATTAAGAAGTTATTACCTTTACTATTAATAAAGAGATAACGTTTGTGACTACGTTTGTTTGTTGTTTGTCGGGGCTAATCTCTGGAACGAATGGTCTATTACCAAAAAATGTTTCACTGATATAATGCTATATACTTTTTGGGTAACAAAGGCTATGTTTTTATGTATATGGGTATTCGTAGTTGCATACTAATTTAAAGTTTTGAATTACTTATTATTATCACTTACCATCAGGTTAGATTGCGGTGAAATACTTGTCTGTAAGGTGAAAAAAAAATCCTGGCTTTTGAGAGTAAAGAATTTGAAAGAAATTGTGAGCATCAACGTAAAAATAGATTTAAGTTTTCTTCGTTACATACAAACAGGTTTAGCCGCTATACCGTGTAGGCTATCTTGGCGTAGTGCGCCTGATCCGGTTTAATAGAGGGTGTAGGTTCGTGTCCTAGTGGTGGAAAAAAATATACAACACTTATTCCGTACCATCGCTCTGCTACAAAAACGTAAAACAAAAATCTGAACTATTTTTTTTCTCCAAAAAAATCTGTTACTTATATAAAACTTACGATAAAAAACGGCAACAACTTAATAACAACTTTACATATAAAAACGGCGAAATCATACAGCACATCTGCCCAACATCATAACAATTCCGAGCACGTACCCGAAATATATTACAGAAAAAAAACCTAGTTGCCGGCTCTAAATCATTCGCAACTCTGTGGGAGGATGTTTTCACTGGGCCTAAATGTTTATGTCAACAATTGGTACGGTAACTTGGTTTCTTGCTCGATTTGTGATATCATGCATGGAACCAATATATTTCTTGTTATCGGTGTGTGTATGGAGGCTCTATCTTAATGGGTCTTAAAATAAAGGGAGACTGAGGTTTGGTCGTCTCATAATTAGTTAGTAGCCTGTGACCACGGACCCTGCAAAGGGTTCGAAACGTCAGGATAAACATTAATTAAAACTAATGTGTAAAATAAACGCGAGTAGATCCGTAAAAGTTGTTTCATTTCTATGACTATCTTATCTTTAGCTGACGGAACAAAAGAATGCTACAAACGTTGATGTTATGGCGACATATTTAGATAAGATGGTGGTAGCCAGCCAGGCGGACAAGCAAGCCCTATCGCCATTTAAACTGAGTACACTTAGATGTATCCCCTGGTAGGAGTCGAACCCGAAACTTCTGGGTCTGAGACCGGTGTTAACCGCTAGACCACAGAGGTGGTTCATCATCATCAGCTCATATAATGTCCCCACTGCTGGGGCACGAGCTTTCACGGTCGGGAGCACCACAGGGAGAACGGGCCATAAACTCCACGCAGGCCGTGTCCGGATTGGTGGTTGTTAACGACTGCTAATGCAGCCGGGACTAAAGGTTTTACATACGATCTGAAGCACAGAACAGCTCGAGATGATAAGTTTTTGGTCACCCATCCGATGGTCGGCCTTTGCGAAGGTTGCTTAACTTCAGCAATCACCCGCTAGATTCAATGTCTCCGGTTGAATCAGCCGCGTAGGGTTTTGGAACTGATAAGGTGCCTGGTTGGGTACTAAGAAATGAGTGTGTTTACAACTCCGCCACCAATGAGGACATTTGGTACTCGACTTTAGAGTTGACGACCCGAGCAGTGGAACTGCGAGTTGTACTCTTAGTGCAACGAGAAGTGAGCGAGCTTACAGCTCCGGTAACCTATCTGGATATTAGGTAGTGGACTATACGTGTCCACGGGGCAACTCACTCGAGACACTAGTCTTAAAAGTACCGGATGAAGAATGCGCTTCGGCGCGTCCTGATCCGGCGTTATGACCTGACGTGGATGGTTCCATATGCTTGCGTATGGATGTCTGACACCCAACTTTATAACCGGAAGGTTGGTGGGGGGTGTCAGTATAAACTTTAAAGTCGTGTGTAGCGGAGTGATCATTACACTCGTAGATAGTGAAATAATACGATTCGATAACACGTCATGCAGCGGTGTTATAGAGCTCTCGATTCGAATTTAGTAGGAGACGGGGACTTCTTTGTGTGATGCCATCCCCTCAAGAAACCTTTTGACAATGTTTGATCACTAAAGGTTATTGCTACTACTCATTCTTCTTTTTTAAGTCATTGCTTCCTATTAGTTCTGTTGCTTATTGAGGAATACTTCGTAATAGTTTTTTAAAACGTATTTAATCCGATTCGCACGTTTAATGCTACGAACTTAATAAGAGAAACATGTAAGTATTTTTTTTTAATTACTATAAAACTAGCTACTAGCCTCAGGAAGCTCGAGTGATAATCTTACCCACGACCTCTGTATAACCGGTCCCATGTTAAAATTGTAAAGTTTAATCTTGTAAATCCAAATAAAAAAAAAACTGAATACTACTTATACATTTTTTAGATTGTATTTTTTGTATAAGTTATCAAAAAACGTACAGTATTTTTTATGTGCCGGCCTCTTAAACTTAACCATAGTGGAACTGACTGCAACGAAGTGCTTTTAATAAGAGTATCATAAATATGTTACGTTATAAATTAATTTGAACTACTAAATCTATTTAACAGAACTATCGGTCGTATAATGGCAGTATTAAAGCGGCCACATCAAACGGAGCTGACTCAACCTTTTTCTTATCAAGAACCTAAGTTAGGGTTGGCACTCTTATACCGAGTTATGATTGGTTTATTTATTTTGAGGTACACAGATTACAGATAATACATGTTTAAATAATTATTGCTTATGAACTCAGTCTAGGCAGTAATCCTTAAGGGGTACATTTTAAGTGCTCACCAAAATAATTTTTATACCCTAAATACACACATCAGAATAATTGTACGTTTTGTATATATATATTATTTTGCTTGCCAAAATGGATTAATGCTCACCAAATATTGTTTTACTGAAACAGTAACATTGATACCAACAATTTTTACACTATTATTCAAATGATTGAGGATACTAGCTGCCCTACTCCTGTAGGTCACGTGATAGGTTAAAAATTTAAGACGCGAAATTTAATCGCGAAGCGCAGCGTAGTGATTCTCTTGAATTTCGAGGTTATTTTTTTTTATTAGACAACAGGAAGCAAAATTTACCAAATTGAAATTCGAGGCATAAAATATTGGTATTATCTATTTGGTGACAATATAACATATTTGGTCTGAAATGCAGTTAAAAGGTATTCATATATTTTTAAGGCATTTAATAAAAATATAAATTGTATTCTTTTTATAATATTTTAGGAAACACATTGGTAAGCGTTTTGAATTTTATTAGATAGTAAAATTTATACATTTTTGGTAGGCGTTTCAACACAAGCCATCCTTAAGTACTGAACACAACATAATCACATTTAAAAGACGTATACTACAATAAAAATAAAATTAACAAAACAGGAAATAAAAATTCCGGCAAGACTGTTTTATTTTATGTCATAACGCAATTCACGTTACGTGAACATATAATTATTTCTTCTTGTTTTCTCCTGCCTACCTATAAAAAGAACCCATTAAAATGAAACTCTATTCAAAAACACAAATGTTGAAAAAATTTCCACGAGCAGGATTTGAACCTGCACCCTTCTGACATACCGGGTCAGGTGCTCTCCCAATTGAGCTAGCGTGGTTCTAACCAGCCCGCCGAAATTATTCAACACTATTAATAAGTTATTACTATTACATATGTAATAGTAATAGTATTATATATGTAATAGTAATAGTATATGTAATTTGTTTCGCAAATAAATTTGCGTTAAAATTATATAAACAAAACAAAAACATTTATTATACACGTTCGTACTACAAAGTTTTATTCTGACATTTTATGCGCTTTGTAAGACATTATTGATTACGGGAGACATGGAAAGCAATTAGAAAAATGTAAATAAATAACTAGGTTCTGATCAGACTTCACAAACAATACAAGCTTATTTTTCACAATGTTTACGCACTGACCGAAGGAGGAGCTCGATGGCGCAGTGGTTAACGTGCCCGGGTTGCGATTACTAAGGTTAAGATACTTTCGCAAAGGCCGGTCATCTAATGGGTGACCAAAAAGTTATCATCTCGAGCTCTTCCGTGCTTTGGAAGGCACGTAAAGCCGTTGGTCCCGGCTGCATTAGTCGTTAACAATCACCAATCTGCACTGGGCCTGCGTGGTGGTTTATGGCCCTTTCTCCCTATACATCCATAGGGAAGGCTCGTGCCCCAGCAGTGGGCACATAAAATGAGCTGGTGATAGTGACCAAATATCAAATACTACACAATAATACATAAATCATCATCATCATCAGCCTATATTAATTCGCTGCTGGTCATAGACCTCTCCATGTGTACGCTAATGAGCACGATCCGCGATTACTCTCATCCAGCTCTTGTTTGCCACCTTGCAAATATCGTTTTTCCACCTCGTCTGAACGCCACTACGTTTGAGGATACGCAGTCTCCACACAAGAATTTGATTACCCCAACCGGGGTACATGATTGTACCGGGTTTGGATGGTGGTAAGGCCACCTTTTCCACTCCACTTGGCAAGCTACTAACATTGAAGTTATGGTGACATATTTATATAAGGTTAGCTAGCCAGGAGAACAAACAAGCGCTACCCCTAAACAAACCATGTACAAATGTACCGCCAGCTGGGAATCCAACTCGGGACCTCTAGGTCTGTGACCAGTGGTCAGTGGTGGTAAAACATTAGACCAGAGAGCGGTTCAATGGCCTTAAATAAATTATATTAAGTGTCAAGCAGTCAACCCTAACCCTGTAATGTGAACAGTGGGTCGTTTAAGCCCCGGGCGCGGGAAACTTCCCTTCTTGCCTGTCCCTGTCTCTTTACCCGCATGTTTCTTCTGTAATTATTCAGGACGGAGGATGTCGGATAAAGGTTTCAGATAAAACATGCAGTCGCCAACCGGATAGTGTCTTTACGTCTCGCTTTAGCTGTCGTGCTTGAAAGATGCATACGGAATAACGTCTGCAAAGCACGAATTACATTCGTACAGGGGTGTAGAATCAACCCACATTTATAAACATTATATCATGATCATTATCGGCTCATTGTATGTCACCACTGCTGGGGCACGAGCCTTCCCAATGGATGTATAGGGAGAACGGGCCATAAACCACCACGCGGGCACAGTGCGGTGCGGTGATCGTTAACGACTGTTAAAGCAGCCGGGACCAACACAGCAGCTTTACGTGCCTTCCGAAGCACGGAGGAGCTCGAGGTGAAAAATGTTTGGTCACCCATCCGATGACCGGCCTTTCCGAAAGTTGCTTAACCTCAGCACTCGCAGACCGGGCGCGTTAATCACTGCGCCATCGAGCACCTCAAATAAAAATTATATAATTAAAAAAAAAAAACAAAAAATATTATATTATATCATATCATCATCAGCCCATACCAATCCACTGCTGGACACATCCCTCTCCAATACTATATTATAATTTTACGTATATGTTTCGAACCATCTACAATATATACATCTACAATAATGAACTGTACTATATTTTATAAATATTTAAATACAAAAGGTATAAATAGAACTGTAAATAGTCAGCCTAAATATTAAGCGAGTAAAGTACGGTAACAAAACTACGTTGTCAAAATCGTAGCATCAGCTAGCTAAACCTAAATTTTTTTTGAACTATAGATCCGGGGTAAAGTCCTAACAATAAACATGTAAGTCAAGAAAAACAAAAATCTAAAAATTTTTTTTTGCAAGTTTTTTAACGGCATGTCAGCCATGTATATTTGATCAGTTAACATTTGCATGATGTCTGCTTTAAACACGTCCAATGAAAACCTATGACAGATGGATTGTGATCTATTGTTCTGGTTATACGTCAACGATTGCGTAAGATAAGAAAAATAAACTAGCTGGATTGATCATAGCGAGATACCAAGTAAGAATTTTATTTGAAAACAATCACACGTTGCATCACACCTTTCATATGGATGGATAGGGAGAACAGGCTATAAACCACCACGCGGGCTCAGTGCGAGGCGGTGGTTGTTAACGGCTGCTAATGCAGCCGGGACCAACGGCTTCACGTGCCTGCCGAAGCACTTATCCGGTAACCGACCTTTGCGAAATTGCTTAACTGTAAAGGCTATTCACCGCCAATCTCTTTTTTTAAAGTGGCTAGTAAAGTATAAAGCAATGTAGGTTAATCACAACATATGGTTACTAAATATGGAACGAAATTCACGCAAGACCTGAGACTTTGTTCTATGAAACTGAACATTGTCCGTTTCAGTGTTATACAGGTGGTTCGCTCTTGGCTAAATGTTTTACGTTGTGCAACGGACTTCTACAAAAAGTTATTTCTCATAAATGTTTATGATTATTCTAAAGGAGAAGATTATTTTGATGCAGCCGTGCCACACCCAGATACTGAGGCACTGGCTATATTATCTCTAGCTGCAATTTTGGAACACAACAATGCTACAAACGTTGATGTTATGGTGACATAAGTATTTAGATAATATAGTGGTAGCTAGCCAGGCGGACAAACAAGCCCTACCACCAACCAAACCGAGTACACAAACATGTACCCCTTAGAATCGAACCCATGACCTCTGGGTCTGAGACCGGTGTTCATAACACCTAGACCACAGAGGCAGTCATATAACATACATGGAAACTCAAGCAAAGACATCATCTTCATTCATAGTTTTTCAATCTTCCCAGTGTTTCTCCAAGTATATTATACACCATTCCTGTTAACTCCCAACTCTTTGTGCAGGAAATAAATATATACGCGCCCTACATGGGGTATCTGCGACCCCGTTGACTTAATAGGCACTCGCGGGCTAATGGCCCGTTATCTTAACAAGCCAAATATGACACCCGGTGTTGTATATAGCTTGGATAATGCTTGTACATGGGGCTTGTGGTCTTTTAGCTGGTTTATTATACTGAACGGTACGATAAAATATTTGTTTTACATCTAAACAGGTTTTAATCGTTAGAAAAATATTATTTAGCTGGCTATTTATGCTTAATTTGTTAGCTAGATTTTGTGTTTGCCTAATTAAATGAATATTATCTATTATATAAATTATCCTATCCTTCTTCAGTTAAATAAAACAAAACTAATTAACAATTATTTTTAAGTCGATTTTCAAAAACAGTTTTATTGACAGTGAATCGATAACTGAGATTATATTCGCAAAAATAACTAAAGTATAACAAAAATTTAAAAAACGATCCCATATAAAATATGAAGAACCGTTTTGAATTAAAATAAACTCAAAGTTGAATGTTACTAGGTGTAAGAATAATTATGATGATGTAAACAATGCTCACGCAAAAGTACTCACTTGGTTTCCTGTTAATAATCTACAGCTTAATGCAAAAAAGAAAACAAAAAGTATTAAATTTACACTACCTAACTGAGCCAACTGATATTATAATAAACGGTGATAAACTATATTTGGTAGACTCAACAGTCTTCATAGGTATAACACTTGACTCAAAACTTCAATGGAATCCTCGTTTATCGAAATTGTCTGGTAAACTCAGTTCTGTTGTAAAATTTAAACACTGAAAAAGACGACAACCTCAGGCGGGAATCGAACCACGCACCTTCCGCATTCCGGGCGGCTGAATGCGGAAGGTGCGTGGTTCGATTCCCGCCTGAGGTTGTCGTCTTTTTCAGTGTTTAAAAAAAAATTTTACTTAAGTATATTTAAGCGTTAATAAAAACGCTAAAATATATAAAAAACACTTATCAGTTCTGTTGCTTATTGTACTGGCCAAGGCCCTAACTATGCAGCTTGGGATAATTAACCAGTAAAAGGCGAGTGGACTGTATATTAAAGCGCTGGTTTAATTCGCAAACGTACAATTCGACCCGACAAATCAAAGCGACCGCGGTGTGACGTGCGCCCGAGTGGCTGGTGCGTCGTTGAAGTCGTGGGGGCCGAATCGATCTGTGCGCCGTTGCGGTGGAGGCGCGGCGTAGCGTTAAGCCCGCGTTCCCCCGCGCGCCTCTTCCGCGGCCGCGGAGCCGGTCCGTGCGGCCTTGTCTTGACCACTTATGCTATCAGAAAAATTAGACAATTAACAGACGTTGAAACTGCTAGAACAGTTAACTTTAGCTACTTTCATAGTGTCATGTCGTATGGTGTCTTACTGTGGGCTACAGCAGCTGATGTTGAATCTATATTTATTTTACAGAAACGAGCAATAAGAACCATCTATAGACTATCCTTTATATTTTGTGTTTTTATTTGTGATGGAAAGTGTTATTTTATGATAGGGCGTTTTCGAATATTTTTGACGCTGTAAAGGAGATAAGAGCTTGACACTTGCTGAGTTTCTTGCCGGTTCTTCTCAGTACAAGATCTCCCGCCCAGAGTAGACTTACGAACCGATGGCATAATGACGTTCATAAGAGCTATTTGTAGCCTAAACTGAATAAATGAATTTGAAAGTCAAAGTCTAAATTTGTTATTCAAATAAACTAAGACAAGTGCTTTTGAATCGTCCATATAATTTTTACCCACTACCCATTCAGGGCGTCTATTTTTTAGCTGTGGAGTAGAATGGGCGCAAGAAACTCCACAATAAAATTAATTATACCGATAAGCCACGTTAATTTATACTGAGTAAGAAATTAAAATAGTATCTGCATACACTGGAGACGAGTGGCCATTATGTTAACAAGCACTCTTGCTAATGGCCATCGCCATATCACGAGACCTCTTCACTCTCAATCTACACTTATTACGGAGACTTCCCTGAAATATTACACTATGACAGCTTACAGTATTCAAGATAGGATAACTTTTGCTCAGTCTTGTTGTTATAACATGCAATTTTGAGCCTTAGCTCAATTCTAGGCTGAGGTCTTTCTACATGAACAATATTTGTGTAATATACTACTCAAAACAAAATAAGGGCCACGAGGTATTTTTTCATTTTGGTGTAAATTATTAAACATTTACATATTGAAAGTAGTAAAATATTGAGTATACAAACTCTTTGATACCTAAACTTTTTAATATTGTAGTATTCATCTAATGCTGGCAACAATTTTAAATAAAATTTGATTTAAAATTATTTTTGAAAATTTTGATTCCATTTTCTTTGACGTTTTGCTTTCCTTAGCTTCTTGGTTTATTAGAAATTATCAGAGTTCATTGATATCTCGAGTCAGAAACATCTTTTGCAATATGCCATAAGCACGCAGGCGTCATATGGACTCGCTGACAGCAACCAGAGCGGTTACAATGATTGAAGAAGGTCATTCGCAGCGATCTGTGGGTTTGCAATTGGGATTTTCTCGAAGAGCTATTCAAAATCTATGGAATCGTTTCCAAGAGACCGGCAGTGTTAGAAGAAGACCTGGTTCGGGCAGAGTTCGCATTACAACAACTCAAGAGGATCGTTACATTCGATTAAGTGCGCGCCGAGATCGCACAACGACGGCCCGCAAGCTGCAAAATCGTTTACGGCTCACAACGGGTACTCGTGTCAGTGACCAAACTATTCGTAATCGATTGCATGAAGACCAGCAGGCATCAAGAAGGCGAGTTGTCCGTATTCCATTAACCAGAAATCATCGTGCAAATCGTTTAAGATTTTCCCGTCAACATTTGGACTGGCACATAAACCAATGGGGCATGGTGCTCTTCACAGACGAATGCAAAGTTAAATTTTTTAACGACGATCGGCGTATTAGTGTATGGAGAAGACGCGGCGAGAGATTTTCAGAAGCCTGCATCCATGAAGTCGATCGTTTTGGTGGTCCAAATGTAATGATTTGGGGCGGGATAAGCTTACACGGCAAAACTGAGCTCGCTATTTTAAATGAGGGTACTGTTACTGCTCAGCGGTATATTGAGGAAGTCGTCAGACCACATGTGATCCCATTTGCCCAGCGAGCGGGTCCTGGATTCATCTTGATGCAAGACAATGCTCGTGCACACACGGCTCAAGCGACTCGGTTTGTACTGGAAGCGTCTCAAATTCAAGTCTTGCCGTGGCCGGCGAACAGTCCGGACTTAAATCCAATAGAGCACATGTGGGATCAGTTGAAACGAAGAGTTAGAGACGGTGATCAGGAAATCCACAACCAACAGCAACTCATCAACGCTGTTAAAAGGGCCTGGGAAGAGATTCCAATGGAAAATGTCAGGCATTTGATTGAGAGCATGCACTCCAGGCTTCAGGAGTGCGTAACGAAACGAGGGGGGCATACCCGTTACTAAAAGATGAGCATGGAGTATTTTCTTTTGTTTTCAGTAACTTTACATTGTTTTTATTTTTAACCTTAAATGTGTTTTTTCTTTCAAAAGCAAATAAACTTTTTAATAATTATTATTGGAATAAATTTATTGGTCTACACGGTAAAAACAACATTAGTTTTCGTTATGGAGACAAAAAAATTAATATTGGTTTTATTATTTTCATGGTACAGACAAAATACCTCGTGGCCCTTATTTTGTTTTGAGTAGTATATTATTTGTGATGAAAGAAAGAAAGAAAGAAAGAAATAAATAAACGTTTATTTGACATTTAAAAAATACATTAAAGAAAATAGTAAAAAACTACAAAAAATTAAATGCCAAACCGGCTTCTATTCAGCCTAATGTCACAGCCGGAGCTATGGCGCTGGTTTTTAGGAGGAACCGGATCGGAGGTTAGATAGCGCTCTAAGCTACAAACAATGCTTAAAAAATGACTACAACAAAGTATTAAAAAAAACTTATAATAATTAATAAATAAATAGGTACATTAAATTTTGTTTATTTATATTATGTAATGTGTACAATATGCCCTTCTGTTTTAAAAATAGATAAAGACATGACAACCTCTAAACTAATTGACACCGCCAAGTTGTATGCTAAGGTAATAATTCCTAATTTTCGCCTGAATGATTGTACCATACACCAGCACGATGGCCTAATGCTGATTGGTGGGTTTTAAATAACGTAATAATACGGGCACGCCCGGGACCAATAGAAATACTGCAATATCGATCATATGTAAAAATAAATAGTTTAAAAAAGTCATATTAATGTTTAATTCCTCACTATTACATAAAATATTTTTTGCTATATGTATACATATGCGAAGGTAGCCCGGATACCAAATTAAGCAGTGGTATATTTCTTAGGGCACCAGTAATTTGAATTTAAATTAGTAAAATACAAAGTCACTCAGAGAAACTCTTGGCCCATAACTAACAAGCTTAGCAATTGTCGCCACGTCACGCCAGGGGAAGAAATATCTCTTTAGAGACAAGCTTACCTGTTATAATGTACCCTAAATATTAACTGTTTACATTGTCAATTAGTATGTATCGTTCCTTCCTTTCCTAAAAAAAGGAGTACTGATTGCGTCATTCATCATTACTGATTGCGTAATTTGGTCATTATAGCAGACCTTATTATTAAAATAAGCTTTTCCAATTTTTGTTTTAGAAAAATTGGCGAAAAAAAGTGTACTATCTATGTAGCTGATTATATATGTATAAAGGGTTCAGATTCTTTTATTTATTTGAAAAGCAAAAATAAAAGTCTTAACTAAAGAGCAAAAATCAAATTTTTATTTATGGAAAACAACCATTTTTAAATGATCGCCATTAATTTCCTCGCATTCACTTAATCTGGAACTGAAATTTTCAATCACACGACGCAACATAGCGCGCGGTATCGCATTGATTTCGTTCCTTGCTTCAATTGAGATAATTTTTGCGGTAACGAAGTTCCAGATTAAATGAATGCGAGGAAGTTAATGGCGATCATTTAAAAATGTTTGTTTTCCATAAATAAAAATTTGACTTTTGCTCTTTAATTTGATATTAAATTTATTATAATTAATATGAGTTCAAACTTTTATTTTTGCTTTTCAAATATGAACAAAAATTCTGAGACACCATTTATATGTAGGTGTCGTAGTAAGACTTTGTCTGAGTGCCTAGTGTGAGTTTCATTTGACATTAGATCGCGTTAACGAAAACGCAAATTAGTATGGCAATGAAGCAGCGCCTCCTGGCGACATACGAGAAGAGTTAAAATTCTTCCATACAATTTTTTGTTTTCGTAAACGTAATCGAATGAATACGGGTAATTAACAAAACTCATAACAGGCACTCTGAAAAAATAAACGAAAGCGTGACTCTTTCTTCTCTTAAAATAAATCAAAAAATACGTCCCAGCAAACATAGTCAAGGCAAGACATCTTATTATCCGACCGCCACAACCTTATCTATAAAACACGCTAAGGAGCCTATGCTTAAAATTGCCGTTAAGGGTCCAAACGATCATCACCGAGCAATTGATCATTTCAACGTGACGGCGACGCGTTATTACGCAAACGTGACGTTGCTAAATATCGGTATTCACATTTCGTGAAGGGCCTTTTATACCCCCTCGATAATACGAGCGTAATTTTCATACTTTCAGGCGTAATTAATTGAACAAAGACTTTTTTGTATTCTGCCATTTCTGTCTTAGATATTAAAGGAATGAAACCATGTCTATAAAAATATTGTCACCTATTAAGGAATTGCTTAGTTACCTAAATCTAAGTAAGAAACAATAAAAACAGATTATAGAAGCGCGCCGCAATAAAAATCTACAACTGATTCATCACTTGAAAATTAATATAGATTGTTTTTAAACTTGCGCTATTTACACATTAAGAATAGTCCCGTTTACCCATCTAGAAAAACAAATTAGATTCACGTCAGTAACAGGCTATCAATGCGATACCGCGCGCTATGTTGCGTCGTGTGATTGAAAATTTCAGTTCCAGATTAAATGAATGCGAGGAAGTTAATGGCGATCATTTAAAAATGGTTGTTTTCCATAAATAAAAATTTGATTTTTGCTCTTTAGTTAAGACTTTTATTTTTGCTTTTCAAATAAAAAAAAATCTGAACCCTTTATATATATATAATCAGCTACATAGATGGTACACTTTTTTTTCGCCAATTTTTCAAAAACAAATATTTGAAAAGCTTATTTTAATAAGATCTGCTATAATGACCAAATTACGCAATCAGTAATGATGAATGACGCAATCAGTACACCTTTTTTTAGGAAAGGAAGTAACGATACATACTTATTGACAATGTAAACAGTTAATATTTAGGGTACATTATAACAGGTAAGCTTGTCTCTAACAGAGCTACTGAATCACGATTTCTTGCATTCAACCCGAGCATCTATCCATTCGGCTACGCGTCACGCTTCTAAAGTGTACTAATAATCTTTAGAACTGGCTATTTTAGCCAGTTGTCGCTACATAACAATGCACAGCTGTTTATTTCATTGTACGATATCTAATTCAACAGAAATTACAAAATTAAATTAAATTAAAACCTCAAGCGGCGAAAGTATAACCTTATCGGCAATTATATTTTCGAGCCGTTTGGGGTTGAAACCCTCGGGTCATGGTGTCCGAGTGCTCATGTTTTGTTGAATGACATCTCCAAACGGCTGGTTGACACTTCCCATGACCCAAGGGCTGGTTTTTACCTTGACCAGAGGCTAAGCATTGCCAAACAACGTGGCAGCCGCCAGGCTCTTGGGTACATTACCACTCGACAGCGACGCGGAGGAATTTATTGACGCCATATTTTAGTTTCGTAATAGTTTTAGTTACTTTAGGTTATTATATTATTGTGAATACTATTATTATATATTTGTATACTACCTACTATATTATTAATATATACAGAAATTGTATAAAAGAGAGAGTCGGTATCTCAGGTTCTACGTTTTACAAGATGGACAAAGTCGAAACAATAATTCATGGACGATGAAAATAAAAATGCAAGAGAGAATATATGAAAATACGGTACCCGTCAAAAATGACTCTTTTAATGTCTCTCGAAGGCTCCTAAGTAATCTTGGATAGTAGTAATCAGCTTTGGAGGGTCCAAAGTGCCGTAACGAATATCACCGGGCTTACTGAGTCACGCGGATTTTTATAACATTACAGTTGTCGGTCACATGGATAATGGGTTATAAGCCGCCTGGTGGTAAATCGACCTTTGAAGTTTTAGTTCTTATGCCCTTATGTCTTTTAATTTCAATGGATACCTTCAAACGCAGTAACGCATAATAGTAAAGGCGGCAGGAGTAAATGTTAAAATGTTTCAATAGTAATTTAAATATTAGATTCATATACACCAGCATCAACAGCGCTGTTTATCGATTCCCAGTTGGGGGTACGTGTTTGTACATGGCTTGGTTGGTGGTAAAGCTTGTTTGCGTCCGCCTCACTAGGTATCAAAGTCTTCTATACATAGGCTAAAGAGGGTCGAAAGTCTAAACATGGAAGGTATTCGAAAAAAAGTTAGCTGGGGATACTTAGAATCTTTCTAGATTTTTTGTCTGTGTGTCTGTTTATCTGTATGTTTGTTTATTTGACCGCGCATCACGTGAAAATGGCTGAACGGATTTGGATGAAACTTTGCACATAGACAAACCATGACGCGGACTAGGATATAGGATACTTTTTATCCCGTTAACAGGTTCTTGCGGGACAGTGTAGTCTTCGCGAACGAAGTCGCGAGCGACAACTAGTATATAAATATGTCGCCATAACATCAATGTTAGTAGCATTTTTAGTTATATACATATTACATACACACATACTCTCACGTCTTTCTCACATAAAGTGGTAAATGGACCATCTAAATGACCAATTATAGCATTGGTTGTGATCCAACAGTTAGAGTTGAGTCAAGGATTCTAAGTGTAGAGCGCTTTCACCTTCGACGTTATCATCACCGTGATTGACTTTAGAAGAATAAAAAAAAACTTTTACACAATTATTACGTACATTAGTAAGTATATAAGCAGACGTTGGTCTCCAGACCAACTGTTGTGCTCCAGCACATGTTCAAGTTAACCTTAATAACTTACCCGGAACCATGGACTAATAATATACGGGGTGTTTTATTTTATTTTACCTGTATATCCGGAATAGGCAGATTATCGTTTATAGAACCCTGGAAAATTTTAAAAGAATTTTGAAAGTTAACTACACAACAAGTCAACACACACAACAAGTCTAGGTGAAGCTGATACGTTGTTCTTGGTCGTCAACCTCATGGTCAAAAAGTTTTTGTTTTGTTTATATAATTTTAACGCAAATTTTGTTGCGAAACAAACATTTATGTTTTTGTAACTCATGGTCAAACTGAAACGGAAGTCCAAACATTGCAGGAATAAACAAAAAAAAAGGTGTTATGTTTTTTTTATGGAAAAGTAAATTTACGTAAAAATTATTATGCATGTTATCACGGTATTCTTTATACATGGTTGAATGGCTATGTTTCGGGAACATACATATATTACCAAACATCCTGTACAATGTCTGTGTCCTGTGTCCATGCCCGGAACTAAATATATTATGTCATCATCTAATACCATTACACCGAAAGATCGTCCGTTACATTGAGTCTATTAAAGCCGTTTTATATTAATGAAATACCGAAGTTCGTCGCTATAAATCCTAATCAATGGGGCAAAGTCTCGTAACTAAGTCATAAATCCCGACAGGATCGCCCGATGACTTTGGTTTTTGCCTTTGGAGGCCGCCTAGTCGTCAGATTATGAAGTTGGACTGCTTCGGGCCGGACAGACCAAGCCCTTTATTACAGGGTTATGTTGAAAGATTTTTTGACGTGACAACGTCTTATAAATTGGTTTGCCGGGTGACACTTCAAGAAACTGCGTTACGCTCCGCTCACGTTATGCGCTCACAATGAGAGCGAGTGAGAGGCACGCGTCCCTTCCACTCGGGCATGGTTAGCCCGCCTAAGAGCGAGAGAGACAGACATAGACATATAAATACGTATGTATGTGTAAAGGTAAAAATAAAATTTTGTTAATATGAAATTCAGTGCGAGATTCTTTGTATAAATTAATGTTTTAAATATAATTCTTTGTATAAATAAATGTTTTAATTTGTTACTATTATTTCATCCTTGTTCCTACTATACGAATGAATATTCACATTAAAATTATTTTACCACTCAAAGTCGTTGTCACGTAAAACTTTCGCCCGTATATCGACTTTACAGGCAACCAATTTTTTTATTATGTTTTTTTTTTGCAAATTAATTCACTACACACATACTTACTCCACCTGATGTTAAGTGGAACTATTATATAACTATGGTGTAAAAATTAAGTAAAAGAATTAAAAAATAAGATAATTCAACCAGGATTTATGAGGAGATTGTTGACACAACAACTAGTGTTGCGATATTTTGAATTAAGTAACATACGCAAAGTCGGGTGACAAAATTATAATGTTTAGAGGTTCGCTGCGATTCGGAATTTTTTATGTAGCAAGAACTACATAAATTCAAATCACAATACAAAGTAATCAAATCTGGTAAGCATGAAGAAGTCCTCAAATAAAAATGAAAAAGCGTTCGATTACAATATCCACATGTAGCGCAGCGTTGTTATGGCCATAAAAAGCGCACAGAGACCGTAAAATATTACGTTACAACCTCTGCAGAACGTATATTATCCCATATATTGAACTTTGGGCTGATACGGACGCGCCGCGTGCGGGAAACGGCCAATTCATCATACCGTGGTTAACAATGCGCGCGAAAAGAAACGAGACCACAAAATAAATAGATACAGAAGGGAGAAGAAGGGTTGGTACAAAACTCCCACTTCCACGATGCGGTAAACCCGAGCCCCCTACCGTTTTATAGTTGACATGGCAAATGCCTTTACTCCAATTGATGTTAAGCTGAAATGGAGTCCAAACGCGAAGATTACTGGTGCAGTGTGAACACAACGCAGTATCAGTCATCCTAACCCTGCCTATCTGCAAGTTGCCTCTTCGCGCCTCATTTGAAGAATGGAAGGAGGGCCTTCAGAGATACCCTCGGGTTGTACTGCTCTTGATCCGATCCGAACTCCTCCGAGAATCTTGTAGGGGACGTTTTGAGAACATTGAGAAACGTCAATTTACTCGCTTAAGAAGCGCGTAAAGGAGTACTATCTTTCCACTTGAGTATGTCACCGTTATTGTATGTATGTTTAATTTGTGTCGTAACAATTTAACTGTTTGTTTGTTTAGTCTTTAATGCTCCCTTTGTTTTGGGAAGTGCACACTTTTTCTACTTTTCTTTGTGTCTTCTCCTTCTACGGGCCTGCTAGAAGAAAGGTCGCTGTGAAATAAACAGCGCCCTTGTAGTTATCTATTCTTACTTCTCCCTTCTGTTTGTTTGTGTGTACAGTCACGAGCATTAACATGTAAACATTGTTTATCTCTTAATACAATGGAATAAGAGTCAAAACTAATCAAAAGTGTATACGGTAGAACGGGGTTACTTTCAAATCAAGATCAACATTGATCACAGTTTCTGTTCTCCTCAGTTGTTCTCCACATGTAGTTTTACAGTATGAGCCTGGAGGAAATTTGTACTAGAGACGCCTAGAACGCTAGGCATATTTGCAGGTACTTAAGGATTTATAGCTGCGATCAATGTTACACTTATATCAAAAGTAACCCCATTTAACGGTACATGTCAATACTCGTGACTGTACATAAATTATAAATAGATGAACCCTTTAAGTTTTTCGCTGCCTACAAAAACACTCGGTTTCGCTGTAAATGCCAATAGCATTATGTATAAATAAATACATATAAAACGGGCCATACAGGCACACATAGACGCATTCGTACGGTGATCTCGGCTATACTTCGAAGAACGCCAGCCGTGCGTTGGTCATCTGGGGCGTCCCACGCACTCTTTGCTGATGATGAGTCGTCGACGTTTAAATAAAAACTGCTGCGTATTTAATAGCCTAAATGCAACAATAAATAGAAATAAGTTTAAGTTTGTTGCTTATGTGTTAAATTCTTCATTACTAGCTCATTTTATGTCCTCAGTGCCAGTGCACGGGCTTCCCTATGGATGGGTATAGAACGGGCCTTAAACCACAAGGCGGGCCCAATGCGGATTAATGGTTGTTAACGACTGCTAATGCAGCCGGGCGGGCCTAACGGCCTAACGTGCCGTGCTTCTCAAATCTTTACATATTCCTCAAATTACAACATATTGTAGCATGCCCTAGCGCTACGACCGAGAGTAGGTAATTGAAAACGCTGTTGATTGGAGCTGCCCTTCTGCATCTATCTATTTTGTGACGAGACACAGCGTGAGTGAGTGGCTCGGTACTCTATTGGCTTTGGAGGAATGGTACGTGATATTCACTGATGTACTGCTGGGTTTTATTCGTGATTTTATTGTTTCATTGTAGCTACTACTTTTTTTATTCGACCGAAACTAGAACAAGTGTAGTATTTAAACTTTTGCTTAGGATATATCGTATTGACCGCCTGTGGTCCTCAGGTGACATAGAGGCCTAATGTTTCCCATATGTTTTTTTATTGGGAGAGAGTTTCCTGTTGGCCTCAGAAAGATTTTTTAGCGTTACCGGTGTTTTTGGAGGCGGCGTGAAACTTAAAGGGTCCCACAACCGTGTGATCGTTACACCGTCAGAGGCCTTTACAGCTTTACCGGTAGGGGCGGCGAGAAACTTAAAGGGTTCCACAGCCGTGTGATCGTTATACCGTCAGAGGGTTCCCAGAGGGAACGGCATCAGGCAAGCATCCCCAGTAGATTCACAGGGATGCCGATTGCATCGGGATCGGTACTTTTTTTTATTTTTACTTTGGGAAATTTCGCACGTACTTTCGACTTGGGTTTTATTATCGATGGTTTTATTTTTGGTTTTATCCATAGTAGATCTGTGGTTCATACGGAGCCGTGTACTTTTCTTGAACTGAGTTCGCGAACATGCGTTCTTGTTTACCTTTACTATTGTATAGGAAATTTCGTTTTACCCGTGTGCCGGTGGTCAGACCCAGATGTAAGATGGAGTCTGTACATATTTAGGTATTAAACTTTGGTCTGATACCACACTAACAGACACAACCTCTGTTAAAGTCAATTCTGACAAACGTTTTGCTGATAAATAAATAGGGTACAGGGAAGCGATTTTTGAATATGAAACTAACATAAAATACACTAGGAGTACACTAAAACTATCATTAAAATGTTTCTGTTTTGTTTATATAATTTTAATGCAAATTTTGTTGCGAAACAAATTACAAAAACACAAATGTTGAAAAAATTTCCACGAGCAGGATTTGAACCTGCACCCTTTTGACATACCTGGTTAGAACAATTGGAAGAGCACCTGACCCGGTCTGTCTGAAGGGTGTCTGTCGGCCTGTCAGAAGGGTGCAGGTTCAAATCCTGCTCGTGGATATTTTTTCAACATTTGTGTTTTTGTAAATATAATTATGTTTTTCTCAATTAACAATTTGATTTTATTAAGATAAATATCGTCCAAGAATTTTTAGAGTCAAAAACAAGTTACCAGTGTCCTTGAAGAATAAGGAGCATTATAATTAATATGTCTATTATTCTATGATATGTATATTATTCTCCGCTCTTGACGGTCTGGCTGCGACACGCATCCAGTTGGTGCCAGCTTGCTGCCGGATAGGTGGACGGATGCATCTATTGGGCGGTCGACCTCTGCCGCGGGTGTTAGCGCGGGGTCGCCATTCTAGCGATCTTCTCGCCCACCGGCTGTGGTTCATTCTGGCGATGTGTCCTGCCCATCTCCACTTTCTGTGCTTTATTTCTTCGACCACGTCGACCACTTTGGATTTCTGCCTAATCCACTCATTCCTTCAATTGGTATCATAGCGTAACTAAAATCCGGTTCAAAAATCACCCTCCTGGTAATTTGATGATACGTGGTATAGACGTTCTCTGGAAGCGAACCGACCACTAGACCATTAATTAGATCTAACCATTCTCCTTGGTTCCAGAAGTTGGTGGTGGGGAGTCCGAACCAGCGTAACTGGCGGGGCATCCTCATCGCCCTCCTCGTGATCGTGGCGGTGTTGGCCCTGATCGTGACGTCGGTGGTGCTGCTGACTCCGCCCGATGAGGGGCCCAGGGTCAAGGGCCGGAGGTTGAGGATACAGGACCTGCTGGCGGACGAACTGACCCCTATTCGGTGGAACGGCACTTGGATCTCTGGTAAGTTTTGTTTTTTACGAAATTGTAAGCTTTTAAATTTTATTGTTTCCTAAAGTTTACGAAAACACTACAACACTACTCGCGTTTATTTTATACATTTTATACATCAGCTGTCCCTGTGACCACGGAACCTGCAAAGGATTCGAAATCAGGATAAACATTAATTAAACTATGTATAAAATAAACGCGAGTAGATCCGTAAAAGTATAGTGTAATTTCTATAAAAAATTTGTCGCTTCGTTCTTCAGATTTAAATACGAGTCAGGTATTACCCGTTAATTTTTTACTTTTTATTTTTAAGTGCTAATTGCTGCACTGAAGCTGAATTAAATATTTATAAAATACAGTGAAAACATTAAATGCCTACCCGACCCAGCCAAGAATCGAACCTGGGTCTTCCGCAATCCTGACCGGTGATCCGGCTGCACTGACCATTATGCTACGAAGGCTGACGTAAGCACTGAAATTTTTCACTGCTTTTTAACGGCAGAGACCCAGACCCACACAGACCCAGGTTCGATTGCTGGCTTGATCGGGTAGGCGTTAATTTAATGTTTTCACTGTATTTTATAAATATTTATTACCCGTTAGTACTAATTGGTTAATATTTTTATGGCAAGACCATATTGTACATACAACAAAAATGCAATTAAAATAATATGTTCGCTAAATTAGATAAATGATGATCTAATTCGATTTAGCGGACTTAGCACTACTTACATATTATTTAATTGCATTTTTGTTTGCCATGGATTTCCGCAAAGTAATACCTGATTCCATTGATTAGACCATAATATGTTTAAACTTCAACATTGATTCTTAACTTCCGTGTTGGAAATAAACCTGAACTCACAGAGACCGCCATTCGAGGTTGTCCAGTCTGTCAGAAAATAAACTCTACAAGTTAATGAATTCACCGAAGTTTGCATGAACAAGCAAAGTTGGCGGTGATCACGCCACGCGACAGTTTGCGACATACAAACGCCATTACGCGCCGTGTCTAGCCGGGAACATGTAAGCACAGTGCCTTGGTCTCACCTGATGTTAAGTGGCTGGCTATCTTATCTCTAGGTGAACACAACAATGCTACAAACATTGATGTTGTTACGACATAGTTAGATAAGATGGTGGTAGCTAGCCAGGCAGACAAATAAGCCCTACCACCTACCAAACCGAGAACACAAGCATGTACCCCCCGCTGGGTATCGAACCTGGGTCCTCTAGGTCTAAACCGGTGGTCTCTTAACCACTAGACCACAGAGGCGGTTAAAAGGATAAACATAACCACCAAAATATCTATCTATCTAATCACCCCTTCTTTTTCGTACCATGTTTCCTTGTCCTGTGCTAGCCGGATCCACTGACCGCCAGCTCGGTAGGAGGACGGGTGCCTATAGTCAGACTTGTCGGAAGCCAATGGTCAAACAAATTAGTCGAATATAATTGTTGCCTCAAATCCCTAAAATTACAACTAATCTAGATATGAACAACTAAACTTAAAAATACTGTGGTATCAGCATGGACTTTGTATGTTTCACACACACTGTTTCTAACTTTTTTTATATATCTTACGGGTAAGCACTTGGCCTTCATCTCACCTGATGTTAAGTGATGATAAGGCCGAAGGTGGAAGCGTTCTTCACCCGGAATCCTCAAATACTGAGGCACTGGCTATCTTATCTCTAGCTGCCGGAACGTTAAACCCTGACGCAGACGCACACACTTATGTATTAGCAATAATTTAATGCTACAAAACCACGACTTAACTATAAACGAACTCGGGTCTGGGGTCACTCCAGATCATTCCCATATGGCAGAGTAGTTACTGTGCAAGCTAGCGGCATTTGTCTCACTCACTGCATAGCGAGGCTTACTCGCTGACCCTGGGACCTCGGATGACAATGATCTTTTGATATTATGTATAACTTCTCAGTGAATTCACGGAAGTTTGCAAGAACAGGTTGAGTTGGCGGTGATCATGCCTCACGACACTCTGCGACATAAAAACGCCATTACGCGCCGTGTCTAGCTGAGCACGGATTGCAATGCCTGATCCAGGGTTACATCCACATTTTATTAAGCAGCTCGGCCTGGTAGCCGAAGGTTCCGATTTCAATTCCCAGGTCGGACAAAACGTGTTTCCCCCCATTAGGGAAGCGTGGTGATTAAGCCATTACCCAACAATTGTAGTGACGATTTCACTGATGATGGTTTTTGCCTAGTATAAGCTATTTACTTTTAAAGAAACTAGCGGCCTGCCCGCGACTTTGTCTGCGACAACCTTCACATGCGATTGCCCAATAACATATATTCCATCCCTTCAGGTAAGATTACACGCTTATCGTCTTTTGTCAGGTGTTTTTTTTCATTATCGATATAAATCATCATCATCAGCTCATTTTACGTCCCCACTTCTGGGACACGAGTTCAGTATCCTATTCATACCTTGCGCCTAGGATAGTAAGTTAAGTTAGGATAGTAATCATAACTCGCCCTAAAACAAAATCCCAAGCCATCACCGCATCTTTCCGTATTGAGCCACTATAATTGAGATGGGATATTCCAAGTCCGCCATCTCCCATTCGCGTCGTGAATTTCAAAGTGCGCTTCAGCAGGAGACGCGGGCGCGTCTATGCGGACTTACTAGTTAGCACTTGTGGCACTTGCAGCACTTCTGACGCTTCCCAGAACTCGCATTTACGTGGGATAAGTTTCACCTCGGCAACGTGATAACTTGTGTCATTGGAATAGGGAATGCGTTGGTTGGTCTTTGTGTATTCAAATGATTAAATATACGCTAAACTACTTTCTGTTTTATTAATAAAAAAGTTAGGTAGAAGTAATGTAAATATAGCCTATATACTGTCTTACTGCTGGGCAAACGCCTCCATCATTGAAATCAAGTCATCGCTATATCTTATCTTATCTTAGTGGGGCCTGCCGAGGTTTCCCTCTCGCAGTAACACCTCGACCCATCGGGATCTTTTGTGCAACCCCATCCTTTCATTTTTCCTCCTCTGTAAAGATAGAGGCCATAAGTTTGGCAACGTCTTTAAGAGCGAAGAGCCTGAAGTCCTCCGGTTTCGGATAGGCCGACCCCAGGAGTACCATTATTTTCCTAGCCAGAGAGACGCAGTCACACAGTAGGTGCTGCATCGACTCCGTTTCCTCTCCACACGCCCTACACAAACTATTTGTTGAAAGGTGCATTCTATGAAGCATTTGTTTTGTGGCATAGTGCCCTGTCAAGGCACCGATGGTTAGTCGGGCCTGCCGTCTACCGCCTCCGCATATGAACTTACTCCGTCCTAAGGCGTTTTCGCCAAGGAAGGATTTGGAGTGTTAAGTCATCGCTATAAGTGACCACGCTTGGTAAATGCGGGTTGGTGATCACAAACCCGGGAGTTACACAGTATTATCCGAAACACGCTTTCGTAAACGATTTGAAACATAAGCTTATAAGTCATCATCATCATAATCACCAGCTCATTATATGTCCACACTGTAAGGGTACGAGCCTTATGGACGGAACCACAGGGAGAACGAGCCATAAACCACAACGCGGGCCCAGTGCGGTGCGGTGGTTGTTAACGACTGCTGATGCAGCCGGGACCACGATTTTACGTGCATTCCGAAGCACGTTTTAACGTTTATTGATCACAACTAACTTCCAACCACATTCATTCCATTCTCCTGTGGAACGCGCTGCCTCTCTAAATCAGGATGGCTACGAGTCGTGATGCTTTTAAAAAGGAAGTCCGTGAGCTCTTGTTTGATAGAACCATGGCAGAATCATCTCAATAACGTCCTATTAGAATTATGTATTTTATGTATTTTTATTTATTGTAGTTTACGTATTTACAACACACATATATGTTTATGTATATATAATATTTATGTATGTATGTATTATGTATTATTATAAAATTGAGAAAGGTATGCTGAGATGGTTTGGCCATGTCGAGAGAATGGATGAAGAACGATTGACAAAAAAGTGTATAAGGCGAGTGTGAATGAAAGTGTTGGTAGGGCCTAGGCGGACCTTTCGAGATCAAATCAGGGATGTCTTGAAAAAAGGCCAGGTCAAGAGTACCCCAAACCGAAGAGCATATATGAAGGGAATAATGAAAGCGGACGAAGCGAAACAAGTATGTAAGGATCGTAGCAAGTGGAAAGAAGTGGTCTCTGCCTACCCCTACGGGAAAGAGGCGTGATTATATGTATGTATGTATGTATGTATGTATGTATGTATGTATGTATGTATGTATGTATGTATGTATGTATGTATGTATGCAAAAGTTTAAATAAATAAATATATAAATAACTGATAGAAATCCGACGATGGCAGCCGTAACACGAAGTTTACCGAAAGACATTAAGTAAATAGATGCACTGTGCAACACCTGCAATATCTGCAATGCAATTTAAACATTATGCTTTAAGTGGGAAAGTGGAATATTGTTAGTTGTTTTGATTTCAAATAAGCTGATATTTAAGTTTAATTTCATAAAGCTCGCGGCCGGCGCCGCTGCTAGTCTTATTAAAGACTTTAATAACTAAAGTATATGATGATCAAATACTTACGGACGCGATGTCACAGATGTGCTATGCATCAGATGGGTGAAATGGATTTTCCAATTTGACATTAGGGGCTATTTGTCTGAACGTCTTAATGAAAGAAGTGTTAATTAGCGAATGAAACATACGGGGAAAGCAAATTAGCACAAAATAAGGAGAAGGTTAGCTTCATACAAACGCGCTCGAGCAACGCACACATAGACAACCCCTCGCGAACACAGAACCTCGCAACTGGTGCGCTCTGTCACGAGTATGTCCCTTCTGGGTCTTTTTTTTTGTGATAGTAGGGTCTATAGAACAAAGAATGAAGAAGAAAATACAGAGGTAAGTATGTTAGATTCAAATTCTTTTTACAGCTATTCTAAAAAGGTCGTGTTTGCAGTGGAATTAACGTTTCTCATTATCTAATTAAGTAATGTCACGATGATTTGATTGAAAATTGTTTTTTTAGGAGTGAACGAGCGAATTAGTGGGACGTGTGGATGAAATAATGGTACCGTGAATGTGTCTTAAAGATGCAATTTTGAAAAATTATAACTATGGTATTACTTTGGTTGCATTTTTAATCGTGATCATATTGACCATACCTATAACACAGTGTCTCTTTTTCTTTGTAGAACCGTTGATTATTTATTTAAATATCTTCTTATTTTTGAAGTCGGTAACAAAAGAGATTTTACCGAACAGAGTGACAAGGTGAACCATGGTGACAAGATATTATTAAAACAGCAAGTTACATAGAAAATAGCCGCTGATAAAAATTAAGTACACAAACTGTGATGCACGCAAACGTTCGTTAAAAGAAGTGTCGTATCTGCAAACAATATGGTACAGCATAGCTTAGTCTATGCTACTATTTGCTGTCTTTACAAAAGCGTTTGCGTTTAATTTCGATGTAATGCTCTAGCACTCGAGTGCATCGCGGGAGCTCGCAGCGGAGTGATGTGTTTTGTTGCGAAGCGAGTTGAACAGAACTTTAACAGACTTTAATAACCATTATGGAAAGATACAGTCTGTTTCTTACAAAGTTTGTTCTTTGCTGTTCGTTCTCTTCATTTGGATCTTGTGAATGACCAAATTTATAATTATAATAATAATAATATTAAAAAAATATAAAAATATAAATAAAAAAAATAAAATACAAAAAAATATAAAAGCCTGATATTGTGGTGGTAGATCGATTAGCGCGCCGCACGATGATTGTCGATATCACCATTCCCCATGACGATTCCCTCGTGAAAGCTGAGAAAGAGAAACAAATCAAATATCTTGACTTAGCACACGAGGTTGTCGACATGTGGAATGTGGATTCGGCTGTCATCGTACCGATTATTGTCACGGCCAACGGCCTGATGGCCAAGAGCCTCGATCAACATCTAATGAGGCTCTCGTTAGGCGGCTGCATAAAGGGCCTGATTCAGAAGGCAGTTCTCCTCGATACGGCACGCATTGTGAGGAGGTTCCTGTCTCTGGAGCTCTAACCACCGGTAGCTTGGACCTTGGTCCCGATACCGGCGGGCGCCTATTTTATTATATTTTAAAATGTTTTATTTATTTTGTTTAATATTTAAAAATGTTAATTTATATGAGAAAAAAAAATAAAAAAATAATATTAATATTTGTTTTACGCTCACACCAATTAACTAGCCCAAGATAAGCTTCTATTTAAACTCGTTAATATGGTTGTGCTGAAGGCACAACATATTATCACGTAGGAAACGTACCACTCGTAGGGAACATTGGGAATCGTCAGAACGTGATGTAATTGCTGTGTAAACAATTTCTGATAGATTTCCTAATCCGTGACATTTCCAAAAATATAGCATTCACTCCCGCCACTATTTTTGTACTATATAAACTTTGTTATTTAATTTATTAAGTTAGTTCGAAAGTAAGAGTTAAATATATATCTACACTATCACCGCTGTTTATTTCCTCCGAAGTCCGTAATGGTTAAACTAGATAACGGATAAATATACATAAACATAGAAAAACACCCAGACTTGAAATCAATTCAGAATTGAACCCCAGAACTGAATTGAACTCAGAGATGAATTGAAACTCAGAGATGGTGCGACGCCAGACCCGGCGCGCTAACCACTCGACCACACAGGCCGTCAATTTATGATTGTCTGCAAAAGCTTTTACTAATAATAATTAGTATTAGCCGTAGGTACACATGCTTGCTCAATAGACTTTGAACTTTATGCATATAATATATGGTTGAATATTTATTGAAGAAATTTGACAGATTTGGTTAGGTTTATATGCAGGCGTGTGTACTACCATATACAATGTAGCGCAAAAGTCAACACTTTATCGAAAGATGGTGTTATTCTTACTAATGGCGACAAATATCTGTTGTTCTTCGGCATTTGTGAACTAAGCACATGCAGAATTCACGTAGATAAGCGATGGAACACAATTTTACAAACAAGAGCGAAATAATTTCTGACGCAGGCATTTCCCGGCCGTCTAATATCGCGTTTCGCCGATTTCGAAAGTGGTCTAACCATAACAGGCACAGACATGTACCTGGACGCTTCTCCCTATCCCCACTTTCCGATCAACCCGAGCCGAGGTCGTAGCCTTTAGAGGCGCCCTCGGGTCGTTCTGCTCCCGATTCGATCCGAACCCCTCAGAGAATCTGGTAGGGAACGGGGACACGATTACGTGATGCAATTCCCTCTAGAATCACTTTGACGGTGCTTCAATCACACAGCTTGCACAGCACAAGTCCGGTAACGCTGTAAACGACATCTGTCTAAGCAAACTCTCTATATAACTACATAAGGTTGTGAAAAAAACGGCGTTTTTTGTAAGGAATAAACTCAGACAATTAGCTCTAATCCAATAAACCTTCCATAAACAGAATCGAATCCAATTATAGCCTAACACGATCTATAAATGGCTCAATATTTTCTTTTCTTTCTGTTTTTAAAACTAATGGCTTCACTCGGCGTATTGGAACCCTTGCTCGAGACGCCACAATTTGCGATCATTGAAAGTTCTTAGCTATAAATCTGATGGGTCACGCGAATAGCTGAATAGGGTACCATCGAATGGGGTGGGGTTACTTTGAATCGAGTGTTACATTTACCACAGCTCCTGTTTTTCGAAGTTGTATTCTACTATACAGAGTGTTTCTTAATATGTGTATAATCCCGAAAAATAGCCATGCAACCTCGTATAAATAACACCGTGGTAACATACAAAATTATATTTATGAAGATTTAATTTTCCATACAAAAGCTCAAATTTATTTTATTACATTATTTTTGTTCAACACAAATAAGACAGAAGTCAAAACATGTCATGTTTTGACTTCTGTCTTCTTTCTTTCTTTCTTTTAGTTGATGGCTTCGTGCGATTAGCACATTTAGCCAGTGTCAAAGTAATTTTTCTTACAAGTAATACATAAATATACAATATGATGATGATGAATGAAATGAAGTGAGAAATGATATACCCCCAACCCCTCGAGTATCTCAGTAAAGATGTGGGGCTTTACTAAGTCCTCACGCAGACTTCTTGAGAGAAATTGAAAAGTGACATTGCACTGTTTTGTTTCATTTGCCAACACTCATGCACACTCACGAACAATTAACGGTTAATAATCCACCATTATTTCACATTAATATTCGACATAACACAAATTTTAGAAAATAAAACAAAACCGCAGACATGACTCTTCACTTTCCCGCCAAGAAGTCGACTTCTGTCTTATTTGGATCATGACATGAGGTTCTTTCTTTTAGTTGATGGCTTCGTGCGATTAGCACATTTAGCCAGTGTCAAAGTAATTTTTCTTACAAGTAATACATAAATATACAATATTTCCTTCCAGTCAGTATGATGATGAATGATGATGAATGATAATAAAAATGAGAAGTGAGAAATGATATACCCCCAACCCCTCGAGTATAACAGTAAAGATGTGGGGCTTTACTGATACCTCGGCGGACTTCTTGAGTGAATTTGAAAAGTAGTAGTTGCACTGTTTTGTTTCATTTCCCAACACTCATGCACACTTACGAACACTTAACGGTTAATAATCCACCATTATTTCACATTAATACTCGCCATAACACAAATTTGAGAAAATAAAACAAAACCGCAGACTTGACTCTTCACTTTCCCGCCAAGAAGTCCTGACATGAAGTTGTCGAACAAAACAATGTATCAGCTAGACCTAGGGTTGTCACTTTACAATTTTACTTAGTAATAAACAACCTTAATATCTCGGCCATAATAATATGGTGCATTTCTGGTATGTTTAGTATTCTTCGGGGTTATACGACCTGTGTCCTATCTGCCATATTTGGGATTATACAGGTATCACCAAGCATCCTGTATGTAAGCCAATTCTACAGTATGTTTCACAGTGATTAATGCAACTTTATTAACCATTTGATTACGAAAGTTTGTATGGCAAAACTGCAACTCATCTCGTTTATCACCAGGAGGCGCTGCTTCAATACAGTGTAATGTTTGTATTATTTATTTATTTATTTAAGTACAAAGTAAAACATTGTTAACTTAATATGAAATACACAGTATCAATCAGTTGTGAGGACAATCATGATAATAATATTGGAATTCTCACAAAAATGATTATTTTATGATTAAAAATGGTTTTATGAACTCGTAATGTAATTTTCATAACTATAGGTTACCTTAGATCAATCGATATTTTTTTGTTCATTAAAACAGAATACCTATCTATAGAAGTACCAGGGTAGCATTATCTGGAAGGAAGAAGTGTGAAAGGATGGGGTTGCACAAAAGATCCCGTTGGATCGAAGTGTTACTGAGAGAGGGAAACCTCAGCAGCCCCACTAAGATAAGATAAGATAAGCATTATATGGTGGAGGCAAATTCGGCACTCCACCCCCCTTCCTTAATTCTTGCAAAATGCAAATGTAGTTCGAAAACTTACCTGCAACTTATTCTAAATTTAAGTCTCCAAATAGCTTGATGCTTGAAGTATCGTATAACTAGTTAGCAATATTGAATGTGTATACTGTCAACATCCGCACCCCACGCTCCTTTCTCTCATTCTCGAAAAAAACATTTCTAAAATGTATTTGGAAACCTCACCTACAACTTATTTCCAATTTGTTTCTCAAATAGCTTGTATCTATCTGCTAAACAATAAATAATAAATTTGTGGACAGGTCAATTTCAGTTTGTTGGTTCCTAAAGTACTAGGTTAGCATAGTACTGCAGAATGTGCACCTTCAACTTTGGCTTCTAAATTCAATTATAAATGTAATTGTCAAACTCACCTACAACTTATTCCAATTTGTTTCTCAAAATAGAAGCTTTCTTTCTGACTGGCTAACAAAGCGTCCGTCACCTATAAACAACGCCATTGACGGAATGATTGGTCTCTCAATGTACCAGGGTAACAGAATACTGCGGAATGTGTACCGCCAATATCCTTAACTCTACATGTAGATAGAAAACTAACTGCAGAATACTGCGGAATGTGTACCGCCAATATCCTTAACTCTACATGTAGATAGAAAACTCTAACTGCCGTACTCAGAGACGTCAATTAAGTTTAATGACAATTAAACGTCTTTCCTTCTCTATTGAGCACTATACATAAGAAAGTGACAGCAAGAGACTTAATTGTCATTAAAACTTAATTGAAGTCTCTGAGTACGGCAGTAAATAGCTTGAAGCTTAAAATGGTTAACAACAATATTAATTTTGGACGGGTCAATTTCAGTTTGCACCGTTCGTTGCCTCTGAACAACGTCATTGACCTGATAATGGTTCCCAAAGCACTAGGCTAGCATAATACTACAGAATGAGTACCGCCAACATTCGCACCCCCAGCTCTTTCCTTCTTTTTTTGAAAAATTCATTTCGAAAATATAGTTTGGAAAACTCACTAACAATTTATTTACTACTAATTTAATTCTTAATTAGCTTGAAGTTTAAGGAGAGATAAATTTCTGTTGGCACCGTTCGTTGTCTCTAAACAACGTCACTGACCTGATGATAGCTGTTCCAAAGTTCCAGGTTAACATAATACTACAGAATTTGCACTACCAACATCCGCAAGACATGCTCCTGCCTTTCATTCTTGAAAAAATCAATTCTTTGGAAACCTCACCTACAAAGCTATTTTTTAGGAATAAGTTGTAGGCTACAACTTATTCTTTGATTGTCAAAATAGCTTGAAGCATAATATGACTGGTAAACAAAGCGTCCGTCACCTCTAAACAACGTCATTGACCTAATAATGGCTTTTCTAAAGTACCAGGGTAACATAATACTGCGGAATGTGTACCGCCAATTTATCCTTAATTCTAAATGTAGTTGGAAAACTCACCTACAACCTTTTCCAACTCAAAATAGCTTGAAGCTTAACTAGGTAACTGGCTAACAATATTAATTATGGACGGGTCAATTTCAGTTTTCAGCGTCCGTTTGCCTCTAAACAACGTCATTGACCTGATGATGGCTCCCAAAGTACTAGGATAGCATAATACTGCAGAATGTGTACCGCCGACATCCGCAGTCCCGCGAGATCGCCACGTATTGCATGCATGCATAAGCAATGCCCGCATGCATTCTGCGGTGCATGCGATAGCATTGTAGACATACGAGTATCGTATACAACACGTTGCTGTATTAATTATGTTAATGTATCGCCTGTAACCGTATATACATGTATGTAATGTATGCCGTATACAGTGTGTGGCCTAGAACCGGGGATAATATTGAAAACAGAGATTCTATAGGTCACTAGTAATTGAATCATTATGGTCTCGACTAATTGTAATCAAAACTTTACTTTTCTATTTTTTCTAACAATCTTAATCGTAAATTGAATGTAATGCAAACAATGCAATAGCTCCGCTCAACTTGATCGATTGAGTTCATTCTCACAACGTCTCTTGTCAATTTATGGATTGTGTGACACAACTTGTCAATCTCCTAGCGATAATATCGTTTGCAATAATACAATTATGAATCGTAACTTTAAATTGTTATTGTATGTTATGCATGGATTTTGTTTAACTGGAATCTTTTCAGTAAAAATACTAATACTCTAGATCTCTAGAGTCTCTGTTTTCAATATTATCCCCGGTTCTAGGCCACACACAGTAGGTATACGGTTCAAGCTGACCTGTAAGTTTTTAGCTGTTTGTAGTTTTATTATGTTTTAGCTGTCATCTGTTTTTAACATGTTAGTAAAAAATATACAAGATTTGGTGTAATTTTTTATAGTTATGTAGAAAAAACAACTTTTTACCACAAACTCACGAATAATAGCAGAAATTCACATAATTGATTTTATAAATTACTAGCTGTGACTTGATATATGATAGCTTACATACTACATATGTAACTGGTTATAAACAATTTCCAAAATTAATTAATTATATCACACAACTATCATTCCTTTAAAAAAAACGGAAATATTTTTTTTTTTATATAGTTGAATGGGCTTGCATTTATCTACTATCTCGCCTGATGGTAAGTGATGATGTAGCCTACGATGTAACAAGCTTGCCTAGAAGGTACCTATTCACTCGCGATTTGAATACCCCAATGTTATATTTGATGGGAAACAGACTGAGGCAAAAGGTTCCACAGCTTTGCGGTAGTACGTGAGAAAAACGTGAACTCATAACGCTTCATACGCATGGGTGGAATCTCTACTGTATAACTATGGCGTCGCGCAGTTTGTCTGGTTGTCCTGTGATAAAAAGGTGATGGAGGAATCATATTGAACAATTATAATGCACACTCTCCGAAGTGAATCCGATAAAAAATAGAAAGACCTGGCGTCGATGTAATTGATTTGATTTGATTTGATTAACTTTAGTTTGCGTTAATTCCCGTTCAAATTCTTTGTTAACTGTCATTCAATGCCAAGAAAATCTACTACTATCATTAAGAAATACATACAAATAACTAAGACAAACTGTATCACCGGAAGCTGCACACCTGTGCACGATATCGTCTGTAATAAGCTATGGTTTGATCATATGGGGAAATTCAGTCGAAATAGATAGAGCCTTCAAATATTTTTATTTTGTTTATATAATTTTAACGCAAATTTTGTTGCGAAACAAATTACAAAAATGGGAATGGGTGCCTTTGGCTTTCAAAGTAAAAAGTAAATAGTGTTGAATAATTTCGGCGGGCTGGTTAGAACCACGATAGCTCAATTGGAAGAGCACCTGACCCGGTATGTCAGAAGGGTGCAGGTTCAAATCCTGCTCGTGAAAAAAATTTTTTAACATTGTGTTTTTGTAATTTGTTTCGCAACAAAATTTGCGTTAAAATTATATAAACAAAATAAAAATATTTTATAAATAGCTTGCCTAATTCTTAACTGATCTTTAGTATTTGTAAAAATATTATGATCGGGTGTTAATGACGGTAGTTGTTGACATTGAATGGGTGCCTTTGGCTTTCAAAGTAAAAAGTAAATAGTGTTGAATAATTTCGGCGGGCTGGTTAGAACCACGATAGCTCAATTGGAAGAGCACCTGACCCGGTATGTCAGAAGGGTGCAGGTTCAAATCCTGCTCGTGGAAATTTTTTCAACAGAGCCTTCAATGTTCAAAAAAAGTGTGTTCGAGACAGCTGCAGGCCTCTTTTCAGAAATTTTAACATACTCCCACTAGCGTGTATATATATACATCTATACTAATATTGTAAAGAGGAAAGCTTAGTATGTAATGTACGTATGTAGCAAATAAATAGCAAATAAATTTATTATCTTATTTTATATTATCTTATCATAAAATGATCAACATTTTATCAGAATTTGTTATTGTATTTTATTCGCGCAAAACCCGTTGTTGTGAAGCCTTTAAAAAACCACATATTTGATGAACGCTAATAATAGGTACTGATTTTGACACCTCATCATACCTGTAGTTGAATCGCGTTTACCACAGCCAATTAGCGCCGTAGTAAATTGGATAATCACCTCGACTAGTTAAATTTAAATGGATTTTACGGGAAATTAATTATAAGCGTTATTCCGGTTTTTATTTATTTATTTATTTATTTATTCATTCATTTTACACTTGTACACTTACAGATTAAAAATCCAAGTCGCCTACAAGTTTAGACAGGATAAGTTAAGAATTAAATAAAAAATTATATTGTTAAGTACATCATAACATAAAACATTAATATTAAACTAGGCGGCTAAATAAATGATAAATACAAATGAGAATAACAAGATTTCAAAGCGAAATAGATTAGCTTACAAGTCAAACACCTTAAAATCAAAAAATCAAAAAACAATGTCAAAAGAAAATTGTCATCAATGAAAAAGTTTGGCAAAATTCTGATAATGTCCAAAAAAGTTCCATTATAATATTGTATTCAGCCATTCAAGAATTTTAAAACATTATGTCAGTCTATCAATATGCACATTATTTAAATACAAATTTTCCGGTATTCCATACAAATTTCGAATAGCGCATACTATTACTGCGATCCGATCGAACCCCTCGGAGAATCTAGTAGAGCACGGGGACACGCACTAGTGCGTGATGCCGTTTCCTCTAGAAAACTACCGAATGGTGATTCGCTTCACAAGGCTGGAAGAACCCTTTAAGATTCTCGCCGCCCCCAAAAAAGCCCGGTGAAGCTGAAAATGCCGTGTGAGGCAATCAGCAAGTCTCTCCAAAAAAAAACTGCATATTATTAGTACACTCAGATATACTTCACAGTACTTGTAGAACTAGACGACACTTGCAAGGAAAAAATTTTACAGTAGGTACATCTATTTTCTAAATGTCTCTCGGAAAACTTCGTGTTTCGGCTGTCATCGGATTTCCATCAGTTATGGAGTATATAGAGTTGCTACTACTCTTTTATACTTATTATTATTTTATGTTAGGATGAGAGGTAACAATATTGTGGCATACGTAATTGATTTACGATTTATAGTTTTAAAGCTCTAATAGTTCACACAAAAATCAAAACAAAACAACAATAAATTACACTGTTCTGAATTCAAATTATTATACATGATAAATCTTATAATTTATGGACATGAAAAGTAATGTTCGGTTGCATTCGGAAATGCGATAATTATCGAAAGACATAAGAATCAATCAAAGCACTGTATATCAAAATCACCTAAAACTGAGTTACAATGTTTTTCCTTACCTGGGTACCTGGTACGTACTTAGGCGCTGTCCCTCCCCACGACTTGGTCAACCCGAGCCGAGGTCCTCAGCCTTTAGAGGCGCCTTTGGGTTGTTCCGCTCTCGGTTCCGATCCGAACGCCTCGAAGAATCTAGGAGAGACCGATACGCTTGCGTGATCCCCTCTAGTAAGGTTGTTCCATCACTACGACGCAACTCAATCAAAACGTCGGGTACAAAGGTATTTCTAACAGACGTTTCGACCAAGTAGCTTAAGATACCTAATACTAAACTACTTGCGTTAAACCCCGTTAAGTGCATGCCTGTTGCCATATATATCCCTTAGATTAAGGTTTTTAATGTATCCTATGTAGGCAATAAATTATTTTAATTTATTTATTTTAAAAGCTTTGTTTAGAATAAACCGTGAAAATGTAAGAAACATATTTATATGAGTGTACGCATGTAACATTGTGTCGCCTCGATTCGGCCCCGGTAACTGTAGTTCCCGGGTTTGATTCGTAGGCGTATTTAGAATGATCCAATGCGTAGCTCGTGTTTGTCACCAACCCGCATTTGACCAACGTGGATAATTAAGCCAATACCCATCCATTTTACTGATGACTTGAATTCAATGATGGAGGTCATTGCCTAGCGGTAGGTACTAGTACAGTATGTAAAAAGTACGTACTGTTTTTTTTATGTTTATGTTAAATATATTCATATATTACCATGTATATATGTATATTAAACATAAACCCATCGTGCAATGCGGACGAAGTAGCAGCCAGCAACTAGTTAATTCATAAAATTGCAATTGCGGTCTGCGGAACTGGTAGTTTGTTCCTAAAGTACATTTAGTTATGCAGTTGAACTGTACGAAACATCGTCCAATTGTGTTCACTATAGTTTTCGCAAACTGCACATTCAAATAAGTAGGTATGTCAATTATAATCTAGAGCCATATCGTATTGCGGGATCTCCAAAGGTCTAATTTTTTTAAAGACAATTTTAATTAAATTTTCTATGCCTAAAGAAATTAAAGAGATCCTGACAGCCAAAAGTAAACATTAGAAACTAAGAAAATAGTAGGTAAATATCCTATAAACTGTCCCACAGCTGGGCAAAGGCCTCATCATCATTGTAATCAAGTCAGCGCTAAATTGTATACAATTGAAGGCGTATTGGTTTAATCACCACGCTTTCCCAATGCGGGTTAGTAATCACAAACTCGGGCTATGAATTGAAAAATCTGGAACACACTTTGCCCGACCTGGAAATTGAACCCGGGACAATCGGATATCAGACCAAGCGCTTTGCCACTCGGCCACTGAGCCGATTTTAACAGAATCTAAAAATATAGTAAAGCAAATAGCCTATATACTGTCCAAATGCAGGGCAAAGACCTCCATCATTAAAATCAAGTCATCACTAAACGATGAGTACCTATGGTATACTTAAAAAAAAATATAACAATAGTTTTGTCAATTGTTATATACCATTATGCAGTCTGTCTAAACGCGACTGTAAAGTGTATTACTGTGTCAGACAACCTTGCGCAAGCATAACTCGCACAACGGATCATCAACGTCAAAATTCAAAATTCAAAAATCATTTATTCAGTTTAGGCTACAAGTAGCTCTTGTGAATGTCACTATGCCATCGGTTCGTAAGTCTACTCTGGGCGGGAGATCTTGTACTGAGAAGAACCGGCAAGAAACTCAGCAAGTGTCCAGCTCTTTTCTCCCTTACAGCGTCAAAATATTGGAAAATGCCCTATTTTAGCAGGACACTTTCCATCACAAATAAACACATAAAAATAAAAAAAAAATATAGAAGACAACCACATGTAAAAAAACAAAATTAAAAATCTAAATTAACAAATTTACCTCAGTCAGATCAGAACGCGCCGAAGCGCATTCTTCATCCGGGACTAGTGTCTCAAGCGAGTTGCCCCGTGGACACATATAGTCCATTGCCTAATATCCAGATACTGGAGCTGTAGTCTGTGGGACAGTGAACCCGTTAAAGCATAAAGTAAATAAACTTCTTGTGAAAATTCACGGCTAAACATAATGACAGCAAGGATGAGGATACGCTCTTCTGCTAACGTCATAAACAATCATTTTCTCACTGAAATAAATTTGGCAAGCAACACTGTTCCCTCGTCTGCTCATAAAGGCGGATTCGCACGAGCCAACACGGTTCGTTTGTAGCAAATGTTCGGCGAACAAGTTTGAATTAAGTTTTTTTTATTCGGCTGTGATGGTTTAACGCTATTTAGGGGTTTATGGCCTACTCTGTGTAGACTTACGAAATGACGATGGCAGAGTGCCATTCATTAGAGATTTTTTTTTTTTGGATTTAAACTTTTCGCCGGAGGATTGGATTCCATCCGATTTCAATCAGATTAGTGAACCGAATGGTATGTCCATTCCGCCTACGTAGTGCTTACAACAACAAATATCTTTGCTCTAAATTCTACTCATAATCTATATAAATAAAAATTAATCGCTAAATGTGTTGCTAATCGCAAAACTCGAGAACAGCCGAACCGATTTGGCTTATTTCTTTTTTGTTGTGTTTGATGAAGTCTGAGGAAGGTTATTATGGACAGAAAAAACGTAAAAAATACGAGGGAAAATAGTAAAAACAACAATTTTCTTTTCCCATACAAACCACTCTGTCCCCAGCTGTCAAAATTCATTGTAACTTTGTTTTATAGAAATAGGGCAGAACAAGGTCTGCCGGGACAGCTAGTAAGTAATATTAAGGTAGATATTATAAAACAAACATTAACAGTTGGAGTTTTATTATGTTACCTTTCAGTTACATTATCGTGTGTTTACTGTAGACTACATGACGTATGGTGAATGGCATTGAAAAAGCAAGCAGCGCCTCCTTGCAACGAACATGTGATACCGACTTCTCACTTATTCAATAAACAATCGTAATCAAATTGTACAGACGCCTGCACATCAACCTATCCAACACTGTCAAATTTCTTCAATATATTTTCAACTATAAGACTTAGTAATCAAGTTCAAAGTCTATTGTGGAAACTTGACAGTTTGTGGTAGGTTGATGTGCAGGCTTGTGTAGTTCGTTCTCAGTCACAGATTAAAAGTAGTTGTCTCATCATCACTCCCTTCCTGCGAAAGGATCCAGGCCGTAGAAAGGTAATATGGATACAGAACCTCGAGTGGTACAGTCTGAGTACTTTAGAGCTTTTCTGAGCCGCAACATCAGCCCAAATGGCTATAATGATAACCGACCTCCGATAGGAGATGGCACATGAAGAAGAAGAAGTTAGGAATCAAGTTCTGCGAATTCAAAGTCTGTCATAGTGTCGATTCGCCTTTATTTATCGCCGGAATCCTCCTGAGGGTTCCACTGCGTATTTTCATATTTGTTATCTGAACTCGTTGTGAATTATTAACGTTGTTACTACTTGTTTTTGGGTAGTTATATTATTATTATACAAGCGACCTTCCGTGACTTTGTTATCGCGAGGGAGTTTTTAAAATCCTTTCTTACCGACGGCAGAATTGTGTGAATAGCGAATTCCTAATCGGCATCTAATATCAATTAACCGCTGTGCTTACCCGTTTATATATATATATATATATATATTTATAAAAAGAGTATTTTTTTATATTGCAGGGTGTTTGGAAATATGTGTATAATCCCGAAACATAGCCATGCAATGCAACCAAGTATAAATAACACCGTGGTAACATGCAAAATCATATTTATGAAGATTTACTTTTCCATACAAACACATAATCTAATTTATTTTATTAGATTTTTTTTGTTTATTCCTGCAATGTCTTGACTTCTGTTTACGTTTGACCATGAGGTTGACGACCAAGAACAAAGTATTAGCTTGACCTAGGGTTGCCACTTTACAGTTTTGCTTAGTAACAAAGGTTCTCAATATCTCGCCCATGTGGTGATTTTCAGTTATGCTAATAATTTTCCAGTGTTCTACATATGAACGGTACCCTATCTGCTATATGCGGGATTAAACATGTATTACCAAACATTCTGTATAATTAGACAGCTAGTGGAGCATGATTGTGCCTCACCAGTCGTCCTCACGTTGCTGACCCGCAATTTGCTCTTTCACACCTCAAAGTCAAAGTCGAAGTCGAATATTTCAAAGTCAAATAATTTTTATTCAAATAAACATTTTTTTCAGGACGTAAATTTTTTAGCTGTGGAGAAGAATGGGCATTTACAAAATTATATGCCGTTACCAAGTTATAGAAGTTTAAAATAACTTAACAATATTTTAAATTAGAAATATCTGTTGGAGTGGTTGGAGCATTTTAAACCCATGCTGTTTTGTCTTCAATGTAGTCAGACGCTTTATAATAAGCTTTTTTATAAAGCTTTTCTTTATTGGTGATTTTAAATTTATTAATATCAAGTTTGTGAATATTACTTGGAAATTTATTGTAAAAACGTACACACAGGCCTTTAAATGAATTATTTACCTTGTGGAGCCTTAAGGTACTGCTAGTTTGTTTTTATTTCTAGTGTTTACTTACATTGTGAATATCACTGTTTAAAAAAAAAATATATTTTTATAAACATACATTAGTAAAATGTTTTTGTTTTGTTTATATAATTTTAACGCAAATTTTGTTGCGAAACAAATTACAAAAACACAAATGTTGAAAAAATTTGGCTTTCAAAGTAAAAAAGTAAATAGTGTTAAATAATTTCGGCGGGCTGGTTTGAACCACGATAGCTCAATTGGAAGAGCACCTGACCCGGTTGGCAGAAGGGTGCAGGTTCAAATCCTGCTCGTGGAAATTTTTTCAACATTTGTGTTTTGTAACATACATTAGGTTGTCTCAAATATATTTCGATGCAACTATTTTTAAATGTCTCCCTGAGAGAATTACCAGCTTTTGGGTTATACATTGCTCGAATAGCCCGCTTCTGCAGTACAAAGATAGTTTGAATGTCGGTAGCATTTTCCCACAGTAAAATGCCGTACGACATTACGCTATGGAAATAACTAAAGTAAACAAGTCTAGCTGTTTCAATATAATTATATAGTGATCTGATAAGCCGCAAAAGCCGCATAAGTCGCCTCGTTTAAAGGACCCCATGTAGGAAGGAGGAAATACGTGCACTGGGAGAGTATTCCTTTTTTTGGTGAAGCGACAAAGAAACGAGATAGATAGATACCTAGATAGATAGATAAATTCTTTATTGCTCACACAAATTAAAACCAAAAACAGGTACATACATAAAATCTTAAAGCTAGCATGCTAGCATGGGCAAAGGCGGTCTTATCGCTTTAAGCGATCTCTTCCAGACAACCTTACCAATGAGCTTACTAATGATTACCCACTAAATACCACCTCCCTCCGCCGCCGTACCACACCTTCCGGTGATATATCTATTATAGATACCTATTTATTTATTTATTACAACACATAACAGATTACAGTCAGCAAGTACAGCAATATTGGGGAAACTTAAATTAATTGGATCAGACTATAACCAAAATAAAATGCGTCTGTTACATGGACTATGGTTACAAGTAATAAACGTCACAACACAAACAATATCAATGGAATGCAATTTATGAAAAATACTAGCTGTCCCGGCCCTTCAGACGCATAGTACCTTATACGCGGATGGCTAGAAGTGCATTTCGCATATTACCAGATACGCGTATGACCAGATTTCGTTTCAAAAATTACCAGATACGGCGGACTTCGTACCGCTTTGACAGTTTATATGACAACAAAACAAACAAATTCCCAACATCAAATCCAAGACCGTAGTAAAGTAACTTGTGGAACCAAATATTGAGAAAAGGTATGAGTTTCATTCCCGTGGGAATATCGGGATAAAAACTATTCTTGTGTTAATCCAGGTTATAAACTATCTGTATGCCGAAATTCATCCAAATCCGAATATATCCATACTTTCGCATTTATAATATTACTGTGATATAGTTTTTCTGGCGTGTTCCGAATCGAACTCTGGGTCTTACGATTTTTAATGTATGTGAAGTTGTCTCATATATATATTTATTTATTTAACCGGTACCTACTCTAACCACAGGGTAACTGGGTAATAAAGACGGTTGTATTGTAACACAGTATTAAAATCACGTTAATTTTAGCTTCGACGAAGAACTCTTAGTCTCTTAGAAAACTTTCGATTAATTCAGGCGTAAGTTAACAAGCTTATGTATACGTGCGAAAGCGCGTTACAACTTTGGCAAACTGAGTATATATGGGCTTAGTGTAACTGAGTATATTCAGCCATAGTCATGGGGAGATAGCGTCAGCGTTCTCCAACCAAGTGTGAAGTTATTTACGGGCGGAGAACTACGACACACACACACACACTTGTATTACTCGTGTGATAAATGTTATTGATGTATGTTTTTTTATCACAATAACTAAATAAATAAATGACAGAAGTGTATCGAAAATACTGTCGTAGTTGTCTCTTTATACACATCTAGTTGTTTCAAGTCGCTTCAACTTTTTTTATTTTCTTCAACATTAGTCACAATACAATGGTCATGACTTGGATGAGTTCTGCACTCTGTGTACAGAAATGAGTATGAAAAATAATTAGCTACTATGACAAAGTCGGCATTAAGTGCCCCAGGATACAATAATTTCTGACTACACGACCGCTGAAAAATTATGTGATCATTAATAATCGGCTTAAATATACGTTGTTACAAATATGTGATAAGGTGATCGATTACTGACAAGTTAAATTAAAAAATCTTTACATAGTTATTTAAAAACAATCATAAATACTATTAAATAAATATTGTCTATGTACTAACTTACTGTAGTTGTATACTTCCCTTAAGTTTATAAAGTTTATCTAGAATCGGCTTATAAACACTGCTTGGTGCGTAGGTACCACTATTTTTCTGTTTTTTTTTTTTGTATAAAATTCTGCCCTTTTTTATATACAATTTTTTATGTAAAACTTTGTAAAACAATATTTAAAAAAAATGTTTTACAAAGTCAGGATCTGTGATTGGCATTAGGATATGTACACAATGTAATAACTTAGTTTATAAAGTGCTGTAGATTCCATGTTCATAAATACAAAATTTAAAAAATGGTTTATAAAATATCAAACTTTAAAGTGGTTTGTATCGGTAACCGAAATGTTTAAAGTCTCTCAAATACAACAAGTAACAAACCATTAAGATGCCTACACATTCACCGGGTTTCCATAAATATCTTATTAGCCGGGACAAAGGACAGAGCGTTATAATATTAACGTTAAAAGTAGATTAATTGTAATTTATTCTCCTAGGGGAGAAATGTTTCTGAGGCGGAACGATTATGGCGAATGCTTGTCGTTATTTCTCTTTATTTATTTTTATTTTTTTAAATTGACTGTATTGTTTTTCTTTTGTGTGCAATAAAGTTTATTATTATTATTATTATTATTTGCCCTTATGCAAAGGCATTACGGTTGACTTTAGCTTATTTTTTCTTTTTTTTCATCAGTTACCGACTTCCATTTCATAATCATCAATCTATATACATTATAACTATTACTGTATGTTTTCATACAGTTCATTATTATTTCACATTGACACTATCGACGCTTATGTTTGAACTTTTATTTGTCTAATTGTTTTTTATTTATTAGGACTAACAACATATACTTCATCATGATAATCAGCCCACATCAGTCCACTGCTGGACTATGGATGGATAGGGAGAACGGGCCATAACCACCACGCGGGCCCAGTGCGGATTGGTGGTTGTTAACGACTGCTAATGCAGGCGGGACCAACGGCTTTACGTGCCTTCCGAGCTCGAGATAATATATTTCTGGTCACCCATCCGATGACCGGCCTTTGCGAAAGTTACTCAACCGTCAGCGATCGCAGACCAGGCGAGTTCACCACTGCGTTATCGAGCTCCTCTGTACTGTACAACAATACATAAATCATCATCATCATCACCAGCCTATATTAGTCCACTGCTGGACATAGGCCTCTCCCAATGCATGCCACTGAGCCCGATCTTCGGCTATTCTTATCCAACCTATTATCATAATACGTAATTGCTTTTAATGAATCTAATAAAAGCTAATTGAATAAAACAACTTTTACGGATCTACTCGCGTTTATTTTGAATCCTGACGAAACGAAACGAAAACGAAAACGATAACGTCATTCGAAACGTCAGGATAAACATTAATTAAAACTAATGTGTAAAATAAATGCGTGTAGATCCGTAAAAGTAGTTTCATTTCAATGTGTAGTGTTCGCGTAAACTTTAGAAAACAAAAGCTAGTTATCAACATTATTTTACAGATGTTTTTTAATAACTGGGACATTATGTGAAAATCTGAAACCATAGGAATCTGCCTTAGGAAAGAAAGAATGAAAGACACGTTTATTTGACATTTCAAAAAATACATTTGAAAATAATAAAATCGTACAAAAAATTAAATGCCAAAACGGCTTCTCCTCAGTTTATGGTCATAGCCTGTTCATCTGATTCCTTTCATTTGAGACTCATATTGTAGGCAAGCGTTAAAAACTTAGTCCGCCATATTGGATTTAGAGTGACACCACTTTATTTTTCGAGGTATTCTCAGCAAGCCCTTTCACTTGATATCCATATTGTAGGAATGCATTAAAAATAATTAATCCGCCACCTTGGGTATGCTGCCATCTTGGATTTAGAATGACGTCACACAATTAACCATACATTGTGCTTCGAACTGAACATGAATACAACATTTCAGCTCAATCGGTTGAACATATCTGCTTCAAAGTTGAGTTGCAAGATTCCAACCGAACATATTACATACATACATTGCAAGCTAAATAATAGCTTGTAAAAATGAGTCAAATTGATCAAATATTTTAAATCGAAACAACTCTGTTTTATGTAAGGATTTCATTGAATGGGGAGATAACATTGGAGCAGCAGAAATTAGTCAAATTTATTGAATTGATTTCTTAAATGGCTTGTATGTAAAAAACACAAATGTTGAAAAAATTTCCACGAGCATGATTTGAACCTGCACCCTTCTGACATACCGGTGCTCTTCCAATTGAGCTATCGTGGTTCTAACCAGCCCACCGAAATTATTCAACACTATTTACTTTTACTTTGAAAGCCAAAGGCGCCAATTTAATGTCAACAACTACCGTCATTAACATCTGATCATAATCACGATAGCTCAATTGGAAGAGCACCAGACCCGGTATGTCAGAAGGGCGCAGGTTCAAATCCTGCTCGTGGAAATTTTTTCAACATTTGTGTTTTGTAATTTGTTTCCCAACAAAATTTGCGTTAAAATTATATAAACAAAAACAAAAAGACTTGTATGTAGGTAAATGCTTAACATGCGCAAATCTAACGTCATTCACTTTGTTTACACTTTGTTTGTACTTGGTTCTGGGTGCCCATTGTGAGTTTTGTTTACTATTCGTATTCATTCGATTACGTTTACGAAAACGAAAATTTGTATGGCAGAATTTTAACTTTTCTTGTATATCGCCAGGAGGCGCTGCTTCAATGCCATACTAATTTTCGTATTCGTTAACGTGAAAGACAAACTCACACTAGGCACCCTGACTTGAAGCTCCGTTACGTATTCCGTTGACTCACACCTTCAGAAGTATAAGTTATAGTTCAACCTCCAAAAACAAAGGCGTAACGAAACAACTTTCTTGCATTATTTTCAGTTACCGTTCTACAAGTGTACCGAAAACAATTTTCTCAGAGACCCACAACCTGTCTCTTGGACCCTCTAAAGAAATTAATGTTCCACCGCGAGCACCAGCGGGCTGAGTTGCTGACAGTTGGTCGCCATTTTATTTATTAAATTCTTCAACGGAAGAGGGTAAGGATGTTACATCTCTGGCACTATTATCGACAATATTAAAATGATTTTAAAATTTTGAAATGTGAGTTCGATATTTCGTAACTGTAATATGTAAAGTAGTGCTGCATCTGTATGTTTATTGTTACTCGTACATGGCATATATGGTGAGTACGCCATATACACCGTTAGCTTTAAGTCGTTAATTTGCCATAAACAGGGTATAGTACTCACAGGAATAACTTTTTGTAATGGATCAAGTCCTTTATCTTTAAAAGCTGTTCCACTCATTTTATTTTTGAAATGCGTTGTTTATGCTACGTAAATATGTCGAGTAACATTAAAACACGCTTTTCGGAGCGAGAAGAAAATCATAAATGCTGTTTAATACTGGCTGTTAGCTATAAGCCCAGATTTGATTTGATTTGTTGATCAACTCACATTACTTGATTTTAAAGATGCAAGTCTTTACCCAGTTTTAGGACAGAATAAAAGCTAATACCATGGTATATTACGTTACATGTAGACATGTAATAATAGATAATAGACAGTACCCGAAACCCAAATTTCGTCAACACTATCCACATCATTTAATGTCACACTCAAGTCGAGTACCTATCGACATTTTTTGGAACACATAAAAGTTTCGATATTTTCCAGTATTGACATCCCTATTGGCGTTGTTGTTATAGCAATTATTTTGGGGTGTAGCCAGACTTTATCTTGCCGCGATAAGGAATTCATAAAGTTTTGCACGGGAACCTTGCAGACAACGAGGTCGCCCGCGGACTTTAATTGTAGTTATTTTGTAATTATTCTCGTTGTTATTTCGGTACTAAATACTTTATTGAGGTCAACAATATTTTGAAGATATAAGGTGACAATTGTAAACTTTGATAAGCGGGAGCGCAGATCAGCGCCGCCAAACAATTAAAATTATATTGGATTCTGAGGTTGGTTGACACTTGGACTATAAAGAAAATGTCAAAAACAGACTACTGATACACGATTGTGGCTGTTTTATAATATAATCGTAGTAGAATCGATGCCCAAATATCTCAGGTGGTGTTCGCGCCAGGAACGCGACGGTCTCATCCCCTCATTCACCTAGTCATTCGTCAACTCAGAGATACGCCGCACAAGCCGACGACGGCGCCAGTGTGGCTTGACCCGTGACGCGTAATAGACAGACGTGAGTTCCGATCCGCAAAGTCTCCGCTCAAACCTTCTAGATTATTCTAGATTCTACCTCTAGTAGGTGTACGCTGTACGCTTCTACCTCTGACCTTATTGTCACTTACTGTCAGGTGAAAGACATTTATTAGGTTACCCTTCCGATAAACTAGCTTTACGACACTTGCTTAACTTGCTAAATCACACGCTAATTGCTGCGCCATTGAGCACTTAAACAATTAATACTGTAAACTTGAGCAACGTGACTTTGTTCTACTACCCCTTAGGAGATACAGTGCTTGTAGATATTATCTTTAGATATTAACCATCTACACTTCGCGACTATCATTACAAAAACTATCATTAAAAAAACTATCATTACAAAAACTATCATTAAAAGCTATCATTAAAAAAACTATCATTACTATAACTATCATTAAAAACTATCATTACAAAAACTATCATTAAATAAATACTCTCACGAGCATCGTTACCTCGACGCCACATTTAAAATAATCAGAGTAGGGCACCGAAGTGGAATAAATAACACCAGTGATAGGTTGCTAGCCGATCGCCTGATGTTCGAGCATCTTGGAACCCTTGACCCTTAGTCGGCTCCTACGACATGCACGGGAAGTTAGCCAGCTGATACATTATTTTCACGTCCCAGATCAGCATGAAATAAATATCCACGGTAAAGTCCAGAACCAAATTATCAGATTTAACATCTAACAAGCATTCCCGTACCAAATGTGGCACAGACTAGTTAATGAATTAATTAAACCAACCTCCGTTCCCTGAGAGCGCTAAAAACCACTACGATAATTAATATATATTAAAAAAGCATCTAAAAAGTTTGCTACATCAGAGCGAACTTTGTGTTGAGCCAGGGGAATGCTGGCGAAATGAATTAACTGTACGTCAAAGTTGCGTAATTTTTTTGTTGAAATTTTAGGCTTTATACAGATCTACACGTGTTTATTTACGAGTGTATATACATAATATAGTAAATGATTTAGTGTCCCGATAATCGGTGTCCGAATTTTTATCCGGTGAAAATGAAACGTATGGAATTCTATGTTGCGATGCCCTACAAAAAATCGGTCACAAAATCGTTACTAAAACCACGGCGAAAAAATCGGTCCGATTATCGGTCCTACGAAAAATCGGTCGTGGGCAAGAGTCGTTAATTGAAGATCGATCTTGATGTGTTTGTATTCAGCACTGGAACGGCACAAGAGAAAGGGTCCTAGATTTTTGTTTTGTTATTATTGTTATCATGTTTCCACGTTTTTATTGTATATCCTTCTGTAATGTTTGTATGATCATCAATAAATATTTTCTTATTCTTATCTTTATTGCCCAGCCCAATTCACTAGACCTAAAACGCTTAAATCCTGGCAGGTAGGTACTCTTTTTTTGACGTGGGCCAGACTTAAGATGGAATTTTTCGATATTTGTCCGCTTAGATACATAATATGTATCTAAGCGGACAAAGTTGCGGGCGGTCGCTAGTTATTAGCATAAATTAAAAAGAGATCTAAAGAGTTTGCTACATCAGGCGAACTTTGTGTTGAGCCGGGGGCGGGGGAACGCGCGCGAAATGAATTAACTCAGGGCCAAGCACCAAGCAAATCACTCCGCCTTTTTTAAATCCAGAGAGCTAAAAAAAGTTTAAATTTCGAATTTGTTGTATTCAAACTGTTTGTACGGATCTGTTATTGGTTATTGCAGAATAACGAAGCTGCGGGTTCTGGTACTCTGCATTCACTAAGTTATAGACCTATTTGTCTAATGACTACAAATTTTTTGGTTAATCCATTTCTGTATTATTAGATGTATGACGTCATATTTTTAAAAATATGAACGTTTTGAATATTTATTAATACGGATATACCTACTCGCATTTATTTTCCTTAACATTGTAATAATATAAAAAAATATAATAGGGTTGTGGCACCAATTTTCGACAGGAACCAGCAATCGACTCTTTTTTCTTTAACACGTTGACTGCCGCAAAACCAGACACAATAGAAAATTTATTGTTTGTCGGTCACCGTTGACCACCACGGCGATTAAAGATTTAATCAATAAAAAAGGGGTCAGCTTCAGATTTTAGTCTTTAGCAACAGTTGAATACATACTATTTGTGCTGTCTAGCTGTTATCCAGTAAGATTTTAATAAAATCACTTTATTTTTAGCGATGTAAACTGGTCCAACACTGAGTTACGTGTTGACCACTGGTGCCACTATGATATGTAAAATAAATACAAGTGAGTTCGTTTGAAGTATTTCATTTCAATGTATAGTGCTTAGATTATGTACACACGGCGGCAGATCAACCTACCTAAACCTGTCAAATTTCTCATTTCGTATTACATAATCGTGGTCGGTGTTACTTCAAAACTAATAACTATATAAATAAAAATTAATGTTGCTAAGCGCAAAACTCGAGAACGGCTCGACCAATTCGGCAATTTTTTTTTTGTATATTTTATAATGCACACTTTGGTAAAGAGAAAAAATATAAAAAATGCGTGGACAATTTTTACTATTAACTTTGACAGAACGAAGTCTGTCCGCGCAGCTAGTATGGTTTATAAAATATAACCCCCTTAAAAGTAAAAATATCTACCGAATTCGTTTTATGTGAATTGTATCAAGCTATTTTACGGAATTCAGTCATGTATTGTACTCACAAGCTTTGTGTTCGCATCAACAAATGAAAATATAATTATTTCGGCAACCGTCTACAAAGGTAAATACAGTCAGGTCATAAGTATTGTCACACAGTAAAAACTTTTCTTTTAGAATGCTGGCCACAAAAAAGTTTATTGAATTCGAATTTCGAATTGTTCATGAAAATAAAAATGTATACTTTTTAGAATTTTACTCATTTTTAAATATGGAGTGGACGCTTAAAGAAGACCGTGTTGCAGTTATTGCGTTGCATCGTTGCGGTTACGCGCCAATTCAAATTTTTGACATACTGAAAAATTTGATTTAACCAAAAGATTCGTTTATCGTACCATCAAACGATACAATGAAGACTCTAGTGTAGATGACAGGTCAAGAAGTGGTCGCCCTCGGTCTGTTAGCAGTGATTGTTTCTCTGTCCAGCAGTGATAAAAGCTGTGAAGGCGCACCTCGTTCGTGCTGCGATAGACGACTGGCCGCGCAGATTGAAGGCCTGTATTCAAAATCACGGAGGTCATTTTAAATAAACTTTATTGTCATAACAATCTATGTTTTGTTAAGTTCATTTTGGTATATAAATGGTTACATAATGAATAAACTTGTCTCAATTATTTTATATTAAACATGTGACAGAATTTATGACCTGACTGTGTAAACTCTTCGTTGCTCTTACACATAAATTTTGCCAAATAAATAATCTTACTTTTATTGAATTTATTATTTGCTGTTTCACTTTGAATGCCTGTGAAGAAGATGCTATAGTTTTTTTCGTCACCTCATATTTATGTCCTCACTGCTAGAGCACAAGCCTTCTTTATGGATGGAAACACCACAGGGAGAGCATAAACCACCACGCGGGTACAGTTCGGGTCGACTGTTATAATGCAGCCGGGACCAACGGCTTTACGTGCCTTCCGAAGCACGAACGAGCTCGAGATTATAAATCTTTGGTCGCTCCCATCACACCCCATAACCGGCCTTTGCGACTGTTGCTTAACTCCAGCAATCGCAGACCGGTCACGTTAGCCACTGCGCTATAGAGCTCTTCCGCATCGCATACCAAGCAAGTTTTTCTCAATTATGAGGTAACCCTAAAAAGAAATGTAAATACCTGTTTCTGTCCGTCGGAGCCGGTGCCGTATTAATGCAAATTGGCACTTGCATTAAGCTCGCATCGCGGTCTGCCTGCATAAGCTGGCTGCATAACCAATTCCCGCTTAAGCCCTGTGAGACTCCAGCCTAATTTATGTTAAAGGAACTTGTACGATTTGGGCTAACTTCGGATAAGGCGTAAAGTACCGCCGTAATTACGCTTGTACCGCATTGTGGTTGTTTACTTTTAATTTCGAGGAAGAGCTCGATGGAGCAGTGGTAAACGCGCCCGCTCTGCGAGTGCTGAAGACAAGCAACTTTTCAAGGTTGGTCATCGGATGGGTGACTAAAATTGTATCATCTTGAGCTCCTCCGTGCTTCGGAAGGCACGTAAAGCCGTTGGTCCCGGCTGCATTAGCAGTTGTTAACAACCACCAATCCGCACTTGGCCCGCGTGGTGGTTTATAAAATGAAATGAAATGAAATATATATATATTTATATATTTTTCATTTCATTTGATCTCAATTTCATTTCATTTCATTTATGGCCCGTTCTTCATATACCCATCCATAGAGAAGGCTCGTGCCCCATCAGTGAGGACATACAAATGAGCTAAGGATGACAATTTAATTATTCAATGACGAAACTCTTGTTCTTCATCTCACCTAAGTAAGTACTGATAAGGCTGACGATGGAAGTGCATTTCATCCGGCATCCTCAATTACTAAGGATCTGGCTGTCTAATGTCTGGCTGTCGAAACACAACAACGCTTTATGGCGTCAGACTTAGATAGTTAGGGTAGCTAGCCATGTAGACTTAAAACAAGACCTACTGCCAACCAAATCGAGTACAATATATCCCCCCGATGTAATTCGGATCCAGGACCTAGTTCTGAAACCGATCAGCGAGGTGGTTTTGAACTGGACCACATCAATGAATATAACAGCGTGGTAACACAAATACTCGTAGTTTAGCCTTTCTATCAGATAGTTGCAGATGTTTCTTAATATCTTACCTGATGATAAGTGATGACAAGGCCAATGGTGGATGCGCACTTTACCTGGATTCCTCAACTATTAAGGCACTGGATATCCTATCTCTAGCTACCGGACACAACAATGCTACAAACATTGATGTTATGCGACATAGTGGTAGCTAGCTAGGCGGACAAACAAGCTCTATCACTAACCAATTCGAGTACCCAAATATGTACCACCCGCTGGGAATCGAACCCAAGCCCTCTGGGTCTGAGACCGGTAGTCTTAACCACTAGACCATTACATTCTGAGTGAAGTACGCTTCCGCCTTCAGCCTTACCATCACTTAACATCAAGTGAGATAACGTCCATAAGTGCCCATTCGTAAGGAATCTGGAAGGATACAATAAAAGCCAAACGACTCTTGAAATCAAATATAGCGTAACGCATAAATCTACGGAAAACCATACTACCTGTAGCCAGCGTGTAAACCAGGCCAGCTAGAAAGCAATTTGGATTTTATATTCTTTCTCTTTTCAATCACAGCGTTGCAGACGTGGCGATCTGAATAGCCTTTACCCGACCAAAGCTCAGATAATGCACGGCATAGCGGCTCCAATTCTTTCAAAGAGTGCTATGTCAACTCTTTGCATTTTTGCCATATCCGCTTTTATTGTAAGTGGAGGAGGGACTATTGTCAAAGGATTTTTTGTTGGCATAATGCCTTTAAATGCTCCTTAGCAATGAGCAAATAAAATTATGATATAAGTTACATTACAAAAACTTATACAATACAGTGAAACAATTAAATGCCTACCTGACCCAGCCAGAAATCGTGCCTGGGTCTTCCGCACTGCATTTTTTTTTTTTGAGAGAGATTGCTGATTGCCTCTACGGCATTTTCAGCTTCACCGGGCTTTTTTGGGGGCGGCGTGGAACGTAAAGGGTCCCTCAAGCCGTGTGAAACGAATCACCTTCGGAGGTTTTCTAGAGGGAACGGCATCGCGCACTAGTGCCCTAGTGCCAAGGGGACGCCCTTGCCCTACTAGATTCTCCGAAGGGTTCGGATCGGATTCCGCACTGCACTGCTGCCGCTAAAAAGCAGTCAAAAATCAAAGCAGTATAAAAATTCAGTGCTTACGTCAGCCTTCCCGGTAGCATAACGGTCAGTGCAGCCGCCCGGATCGCGGAAGACCCAGGTTCGATTCCTGGCTGGGTCGGGTAGGCATTAAATTTTTTACTGTATTTTATAAATATTTAATTCAGCATAAGTGTAGCAATTAGCACTTAAAAATAAAAAAATAAAAAAAAAATACCACAATAACGTCATGATAAAATAATTATGTAAATTAAACGCGACAGAATTCGTAAAACGTGTTCACTTCAATATTACCGTCAACTATTTTTTTTATTAGTTGCGTTCCGTTTCACGCAATATGAGCTTTCAAACTTACGGTCTCACAGTGTGCTGTTTACTATTTTAAACTTTTAATTTGACTTTTCGTTTTTGTTCTGTTTTGTATTATTAAAATTATGTATAGCCTAGTTTAAATGCATGTTTCGTCACAAGGCAATTTAATTACTTTTTATAATTATTAATCTCATGTAAGTGAATTCTGTATTCATATGAGAATAAAGTTCCTTTAAACCTAAATACTTGCTTGGCAACCCATTGTAAAGGTTATTCAATTCCCAGTCTAAACACCCGCACTTCAAGACGTAGCTTATCGTTGTCATCACCACAGAACATTATCTATTCTGTGATCATCATCATCTACACGTCACAGCGCTATCTAGTAGTGGGTATAAGAAGTAAAATTCTCAAAGTGATTACTATGAGCTTTCGTACACGAACTGAAAACTAAGTTGACTTAGGTAACTGAGTTTTAGAATTTGCTATATGGTTTTAAGATTTAGCTTTAAGAAGCCAGTTATCAACATTAATAAAAATAAATGTTTCTTTGTTTGTCCCGTATGCGTTATAAACACCATTAATCCGATTGCGATGAAACTTTGAAAAAAAAAAATCGTTTTTCATATGGTAAGGGGCGCAAACGCTCCGTATTAGATTAAAGTGTTTAGCGATGCGTCGCCTTAACTCCTCTCGTATGTCGCCATCAGGGAGCGCTGCTTCGATGCCATACTAATTTTCGTTTTCGTAAACGTAATCGAATGAATACGGATAGTAAACAAAACTCACGCTAGGCACCCAGTTCCGGTTACGGTGTAAAGGCTATTCGCAGCCACCAACAGCAATCTCTTTTTTAAAGTATAAAGCAATGTAGGTTAATCACAACAACTGCTGGTACTAAATGTGGAACGAATTTCACGCAAGACCTAACACTTGCGCGCGGTCGAAGCGAAAACATTGTTAATTACTCATATTTCGTGCGGTGTACCTAAATAGACCTAGATGTTAGTAAATGTTTGGTATGAAACGGTCGAAATAAAAAAAAAAACGTGCTTTTTTGCTATAGTTTAAGGCTATATTTTATTGTTTTTATTCTGCTAAGGGAAAGCTCTTGGTCATCTCACCTCGCCCCTAAAACAAATTCAAATTATTTCTTGCACACAAACCATCATTACATAGTATAAAACAAAGTCGCTTCCCGCTTTCCCTATGTATGTATTTATGTATGTATGTGTGCTTAGATCTGTAAACTACGAAACGGATTTTGATGCGGTTTTTTTTAATTGATAGAGTGATTCAAGAGAAAGGTTTAAATGTATAAATACATGCACAATATAGTAGAGAACCACTTATAATTTTAGAGGTTTCATATTTTTTTGCGCTTACATTGCAAACGCTGGCTGAACCATACGAGATACATCAAAATAATGTACTTAAAGTATTGTACTTACACCTTAAAAAGGTCTACAAAAAAGTCCGCGATGGTTTATGTCTATCTCTTAGGGATAACCCACAGTAATATTTTTTTATCTTTTACTTTTCACAAGAAATAATGGCTGTAACAGCATTAATCCTTATCCAATTTAGTACCTTAAATACATTGTGCATTTAATATAGATCAATATGTCCCTTTGCAGCGTGTAATTTAAATGAATATTTTCGAAGATATTACAGATTTAAAATGAAGGGACATAGCGGTTGCGTGTGTCAGCATTGCACCCGTGCGAAGCCGGGGCGGGTCGCTAGCATGGTATAAAAGTTGTTACAATATTTTTGCAGTACCTTAATACATGAACCCTGCTTGAGGAGCTCGATGGTAATCTCGTAATGGTTAAGATAGGTGATGAAAAATGTATAACCTCGAGCTCGTCCGTGCTTCGGGTAGCACGTAAAGCCGTTAGTTCCCGCCATTAGCAGTCGTTAACCACCACCACACCAAGCTGGGCCAGCATGGTGGCTTATAGCTCGTTCTCCCTATCCATCCATAATAAAGGCTCGTTTTCTAGCAGTAGGGACATAAAATCAGCTGGTGATGAAAACATAAACCCTGCTAGGACATTCCATCTCTTGTCTCCCAATCCAATAGCGTTCCAATTGACATGTGGACTATCAGGAAAATGTCAATAGTTCCGTAGTCATACGACCAATAGTTGGAATCACAATAGCAAAATATAATATGAATTCTACAAAGAGGCCTTTTCAAAGCTTCTGGCCTTTAAGAATTGTAAATTTTCTATTCGAGTGCATAAAATCCGCACCGGCACCAATCGGGTCGCCGGCCCGGCCTTTTCAAGTTGTTTACTGCCTTTCAATATTATTCATTCCTTTAAAGCACACAATAAATAGTGGCAGAAAGGCGGTTCCGGGCAATAGCAATTTTAATTACCTACGCTCGCCTCGGTCGTAGAGCGCTAGGGTCGACGTCTTCAATATGTTGTGTTTTGTGAGGTTTAAGAATTTGAAACATGAATGCAAAACAACGTCAACTCGTTTATATTGTCGCATTAAAACAATCAAATACGCAGGGTTTTTTAAACTTATGTCGTCGACTCATTGTAATTAGCAACCCTCGTTTATTCAGCGTTCCACTATCCAACAATAATGTTTTTCAAACATACCCGCTTTATAGTATGTGCGAAGCCTTTATCGTTGTGTGCATTGAGCTCGATATTTTTCATCAGTGCAAATTGCTTTAGGAATAATTGTTCAAAAAGCAGTAGGACATTATATAGGCTATTCAGTTTTCAGTTTTTATAGTTATATGTGTGATAGAGGTAAAGAAATTAAGTGTTTTTATTCTATTCTACATCTGAGGCTTATAAAATCAAAGGCAGCTAAGTCCAAGTCGGTCAACTTCTCGGCAACCATAAAAAAACGATAACATTGTCAAGCTAACGACGAATTCAATATTTTGAAATCATATTTACAAAGGTAGAGAACATTATTCATAATCTGAATTAAAAATAATAAAACCCCTTCCATATTTGAGTACAGAGTGATAATATCGCACTTAGCTGTATTTGATCCCCACTATTGGACTTAGCTGTATTTAACTCCGAGTATCTGATGTTTAATCGCTCGTTTTTATGGAGCTGTCCTTCTATACTTATTTATTTCGTGTCCTAAGGCTTCCATGAGTTGCTGGGCCATTTCAATTACGGTCAGCGCACATTACTTTTAAACAAGTAGTCGCTGCCAGAGTCAGTGAATGCAGTTAACTTTCGGATGAAATAAAAACTTCTGCGTTGCCGTTGCACAGCTTTTAAAATTTAAAACTTTTAAAATTGGTATTGTAGTTTTACATTTGTTTATTGCATACCGTAATGTTGATGTAATAGAAGGTAGGCTTAATACAAAGGGAACGTCCTATGTGGACTAAAGGCTACCGCTCTCACCTCGCTGGGTCTGAGAGTAGTGGAACTGGGATCCTCGGCAACCAGCACTGTCACTGGATCGATTATCCGTAAAGGGTAGATAAAGATTGAGATAAAAAAACATTTCTTGGCCTGTCCAACAATAACAATAACACATACAAAATGTATATACAGGGTTATTGGAAATACGTAGAGATCCCTTAAAGGGGTGATAGTAAAGATCATTAGCTATCAAATTGCCCTCGGGTAGATGGAGCCAAAATGTACCGATTTTGAAATAAAATTATGTATCTCTAATAAAAGTATATTAGAGTGTTAGCAAGCTAAAAACACCAATAATAACCATTAAATACGTAAGTTCTTTTTTTAAATCTGCTTTAAAGTAGCGTGACCCACTTTTATTTAAAAAAAAAAATATAATTATTATTTATTTTGAAATGAAACAACTTTTACGGATATACTCGCGTTTTTTTACACATTAGTTTTAATTAATGTTTATCCTGACGTTTATTAATTACATTAATTAAAACTAATGTGTAAAAAAACGCGAGTAGACCCGTGAAAGTTGTTTCATTTCAATGTGTAGTGTTCGCGTAAACTTTAGAAAACAATATAATATTTATTTATTTTTAAATCGGTAACTATCACCCCTACAAGGGATCGCTACGTATTACCAATAACCCTGTATATATATATTATTATTACAACTATGTATAGTTCTCTACCTCTAGTAGTCTGGCTATCTAGCTATTACCTACTTATCTAAGGGCCTGTTTCACAATGTCTGATTAGGAGATACTTGGCAGATAAAGTGACAGTTTTGTATGGACTATCTGTCAAGTAAACGCTAATGGGAACTTACTTGTAGATGGTGAAACAGGCCCTAAATCTGTCAACTTATGAACAAATATTAAAAGCATGGTTGTGTTCTAATAGTTAGAAAAAAGATCAACTGTCAGTTACTTAGTAGTAGTTCTTTATCTACTCACCCAAAATGGTGAGTAGACCCAAAGGATGAGTAGATAGGGACAAGACTAGATCGACAGATAAACAGGATACCCAACTACTGTGTCTCGTCAATAAAGCGGTCACCATTTACATAGTATCAACAGGACGAACCTCACGCAATCCGCCAGCAGCCAGGAGTAACGAACGACAGTAAAGCTTGCGTTGAATAAGAATGGCTGCAGTGTATGTACGTGCAGTATGCTACATAATTACATACTATGGACTTTATTGAATTCCGACGTTCTTTTTCTTTTTCAGGCAATGCATAAGTATTTCGTATTTTTTCGATTCGTAACCCGGTTTTGTGACCACCAACGCGAATTTGACAAGCGTGGTGATTAAGCCAACACCCATCAATTGTAGTGATGACTTGATTTCAATGATGGAAGCCTTTACCCAGCAGTGGAACAGTTATAGGCCACCGATCCGGTCCGAACCCTTCGGAGAATCTAGTATGGCACGGGGACGCGCACTAGTGCGCGATGCCGTTCCCTCTATGAAACATCCAAAGGTGATTCGTTTCACACGGCTTCCGGGACCCTTTACGTTCCTCGCCGCCCCCAAACAAGCCCGGTGAAGCTGAAAATGCCGTCTGAAGCAATCAGCAATCTCCCTCCGAAAAAAAAGGTTAGGCTATTTACTTGCACTATTAATTTACTTTATTTTACTGTCTATTATCTCACTATGCCAATGAAACGTGACAACATTGGGGAAACAATAAAGGCGACCGTAAAAGGTTACGAGCTCTTCGAGGAGGTATCGAGTACTGATACAGAAAATTACTGGAGGTGATACTAAAACATCAGGTGATGGAACACTGTACAAATAGAATTAAACAAAATTGTCTGTAATATCATCCGCCTCTGTGGTCTAGAGGTTAAGATCACCGGTCTCAGACAAAGGTCCCGGGTTCGATTCCCAGTAGGGCGTACATGTTTGTGTACTCGGTTTGGCAGGGTTTGTTTGTCTGCCTGACTAGCTACCACCACCTTATCCTAAATATATCGCCATAGCATCAATGTTTGCAGCATTGTGCTGTTCCGGCAGCTAGAGATAAGATAGCTAATGCCTCAGCAGATGAGGATGCCGGGTAAAGTGCAAGGGTAAAGGGTAAGATATAAAATAACCTTGTGAAAGCCGAGAAGGACAAACTTACTAAGTACCTTGACTTGGCTCACGAGGTGACCGCTATGTGGGATGTGGATTCGTCGATCATTGTTCCCATAGTCGTATCTGCAAACAGCCTTATAGCGAAGAGTCTCGACCAACATCTCAAGAGACTTTAGCTGGATGGCTGGATCAAGGGTCAGATACAGAAGGCAACACTCCTGGACACGGCACGCATTGTCAGGCGGTTTCTTTCTCTGCAGCCTTAATCGCCGGTAGCTTGAGTCTTGCTCCGCTGCTGGCGCCGTTCTAGGTTTAGGTTTTTATAAAAGTTGTATTTTTGTATGATATTGTGTTATATTTTACTTTTTATATAATTTTTATAAAACCTAAAACTAAGATTTGAAATAAATTATAAATTACTGAAACAAAATTAGTCAAGATCAGATTTCCTCCTTCCTACGACATGGGTCCTTCAAAAGTGGTGTGGAAAATCAAACTTGCGGGTCGGCAACGTGAGGACGGCTGGTGAAGCACAATCCTGCTCCACAGCTGTTCTCGCATCTGGACTCTGCTTCTGCTTAAAGTCAAGCAGAGCAGCGAGTTTTAACAAAAATTAGATGTACACACGCCTGCACATCAACCTACCACAAACTGTCAAATTTCCTCAATAGACTTTGAACCTTAATACTAAGCAATGTGGTTGAAAATGCTTTGAAGAAACTTGACAGTTTTGGATAGGTTGATGTGCAGGCGTCTGTACACACGCCTGCACGTTAACCTACCCAAAAGTGTCAAATTTCTTCAATATATTGTCAACCTAAAGCCTTAATCATAAGGTTCAAAGTCTATTGAGGAAATTTGACAGTTTGTGGTAGGTAGAAGTGCAGGCGTGTGTACATTTTTCAAGTCAAAATATATAGTTTATTTTATGAATAGGAAGTATAGAACATTATATAAGTACATTGTATAGCGGTACAGTGGATTTTTCTGAAGTTGAAATGCAATGAAATTAAATGAAAATTACAAAGGAAAAAGTAAATTAAAATATTCTTTATTGTACACCATATTATAAAAGACATAAAGAGGACAATACATAAGGAACTGTACCAATGGCGATAAAATGTATATATATATTAAAAATAAACTCCGAACTTAAATAATTAATATGCTGAAATGGAAAATGATGATTTGGATTTGCTATTTTAAAAACCCAATTTAAAAACACTGTTTACCTAATTTAAAACTGAAATGTCCTTTCTAGTTTTTCAATAGCTCTATTGTTAAGCGAATCAATCGTAACGAGAAAGTCGCAAGATGTAAAAATTTTACGAGCCAGCGCATAATGGGAATTTCCTCTCTGCCGGTAACACTTGCATATTCCGTTCTTTACAAGTGTATAATGCATTATACTAGGGAAGCGGCACCAGTTATCGAAACATTTTCCGTTAATCATAAAGGCGTCTGCCAGGTGTCTACAACGTGTTACAGGAAGGTAGTAAAAATGAAAAAGATCCAAAGTGTATCCGATCTAGATCTTGTATGTGTTGTTACTAAGACATAATTATTATCTTTAATTACTCATGCGCGTAAGCAAGCAGCAGTGGTCAAATTAAAAAAAAAATCAAAATTCAAAATTCAAAATCATTTATTCAGTTTAGGCTACAAGTAGCTCTTGTGAATGTCACTATGCCATCTATGTCACTATGTCACTATGTCACTATTTCATAAATACACAGAGGTTACTGAACTGTGGCTTGTTAATTTTGATTTGACGTCACAATAGAAATATTTAATTAGGCAACAGTTGTATAACAAATTAAATTTTTACTTTTTATTTTTCAAGTGCTAATTGCTGCACTGAAGCCAAATTGAATATTTATATTTTTTTTATAAAATACAGTGAAAAAATTAAACGCCCACCCGACCCTTGCGGAAGACCCAGGTTCGATTTCTGGCTGGGTCGGGTGGGCGTTTAATTTTTTCACTGTATTTTATAAAAAAATTATAAATATTTAACAAATTAAAGTTACAAAAAAACAAATGTTGAAAGACTTTCCACGAGCAGGATTTGAACCTGCACCCTTCTGACATACCGGGTCAGGTGCTCTTCCAATTGAGCTATCGTGGTTCAAACCAGCCCGCCAAAATTATTCAACACTATTACTTTTTTACTTTGAAAGCCAAAGGCGCCAATTCAATGTCAACAACTACCGTCACTGACATCTGATCATAATATTTAATTAAATATTAAATTAAAGTTAATAATAAGTCTTAGTAACTCTGCATACGTCATTTTTACCATACATACACATACATTACTGTTACACATTGGATATAATTTATTTATATCTATTTACTTATATCGAAATAGCCCATTTCTCATTCTGACTACTTAGCAAATAGCTTATTTCGTATTAAGCTTAAATAGAGGTAAGCAACTGTATTTTTTTCTTTAGCAACAATTGAATACAGAATCTATCGCTATAACAACAATGTTAGAGATGAGAGTCAGCTCTTCAGTAGTTGAAGGTTTCAGGTTTCGGTTTACTTATAGTCACTTGACATAAGGTGAGATAAAGGCCAACTTCTTCTTTGTTGAGGAATAATAAAAAACTGATAGATCCCATCGCTACGAACCTGCTACGAGCCTGCTACGAACAGCTACAGAGTTCGTAGCTACACACACTTCGCTGAGTGCCAAGTGCGAGTTTCATTCGCCATTCGATCACGTTAACGTAATCGAAAAATTGTATGGCAAAATTTTAACTCTTCTCGAATGTCGCTATACTAGTTTTCGTTTTCGTAAACGTAATCGGATGAATACGGATAGTAGACAAAACTCACACTAGGCACCCTGAAGACCCAGTGACCATCTCAGCGAGCGAGTGGCAAAGTGCTCAAGATAATCAATTGCGGTCACCCATCCTAGACCCGGTATAAAGTTGCATAGCTTTTTTTTAAATTAACACTTTATTTTGGATTTCTTAGTTAGCGTTTAAGTTTTTATTTCATTCTTAGGCTTTCAGTCATTATATTAAATCTAGTTTTAGAGCTGTAAAACTTCCCTAAATAAATAAATATCTAACGATCGTTATCCAATATCGCGCTGTTTATCATATAATTAGCATGAAATTGGTTTAGCATTGATCCTTTAGTATAATCCCTAACACAATTACACATAGACAAAACAGGGCGCGGAAACCATTGGGCAGCTTAACGAAGGATTTATTAACGTTGCTCCGGCTGTTCCAAATACATTATAAACTTTAGTCGCAAATAGCAGTTATGGATATAACATTTAATGTATATTTATAAATGTTTATTATTTTTGAGTATCCGATATTTCGGCACAGTTGCATGCGCCATGATCACGGAATTACTGAAGTTAATGCGGGATTTGTTTTTTATGAGCAGACAAATCGATCCACCCTCTTCCTTAGTCGTTTTTTGCGCTCGATGCCCGTACCACCGGTTTCTAAGTCGCTATTCACTCGAAATTGCTCACGACACACTACACTCACAGTATCGCTAACGCGAAACGGCTTTATTGTTGTGTTTGCGCGAAAATTTGAATCCATCTTCACGATTGAAATTTTTGTATTTCGTAATTTCAATCGCTTCTCTCACCAATCTAGGTACGTAGTGGCGTTCTGTCGAAATTATCTGAGGGTTGTAAAACTCAATCCAGTGATTAGGATCAGATGTTCAGCAATGGCCGATTTTTGCGTATCGTTGTTCTTAACAGCTTTGATGTGCTCCTTAATTCGGCAGGCGACTGTACGTTTCGTTTATCCAATATAGGAGCTACCGCAGCTGCAATCGATCTTATATAGGTACACCAGGCTTTTCCAAGGGAAAACTATCTTTCGGCAACCGTAAACATTGTGCTACTTTTGTAAAAGGAGTGAAGATAGTATTGATTGAGTATTAAGTATGATTGAGACCCTATCTGTCACTCCCTTCATATACGGCAAATATACTGGTTGCCTGTCTACCTTGTACTTATGGTGTTTGAGTTTGTGTCTAGATGGTACTACCTTCCCTTTGTATCCATTCTTCTGTAGGACATGCCGGACATGGACTAATTCATCGTGCAAAGTTTCATCATCGTCGTATGCACGGTTAGTCAAGGATGATACTACAGAGTCAAGATGTCTTGGGAGGTGATGTGAGGTGATGTGCGTTAAGATAACGATCAGTGTGTGTAGCTTTCCTGTATACAGAGTGGCCAATAGTACCGTCATCCCGCACTCGCACCATGACGTCGAGACTTACTTGCTATACAACAGAGTCGTTGAAGGCATACAATCCATAAAAGAGTACTACTGTTCATGTATACATCAAAAAAAATTAACTTAACCTAACCAACAGTAAGGATTTCTTATGCTGACCGATTGTAGAAGTCTGCTGACCAAATAATAATTTTGCTGATCAAATATTTATTTTGTAAGTAATACAATTACATTATTTCCCTATAGTAATAAACATTACTTTATTTATTCACGTATATTTTAGTATTAAAAGCAGTATTTTTTACTGTCCACAGTCTTTCTATATAATAATCTTAGGAAATTATTGACAGATAAAAAAAACATTAGGTGTTTGCCTTGAGCGCCTACGCAAATTTAATGGGCAAAAAAAGCATGTTAGCCACTGGATTTGGCAATTATGACCACTGGTAATAACTATACTAAGTTTAATCTAAAATGTGAGATATAAAACGTTTGCCGGGTCTGGGTTATTTCTGTATGGGCCATGGCCATTCTCCTTTATTATTATTATTGTTATTTTTTTTATATTAAGTAAGTGGCCGCGGATGTATAATCAATTAAATAGACAAGTTCCTTTAATTGTTTTTGGGCTAGTTATTTAAAAAGAAATCATTCTGTCGTATGGCGGGCTCGGTATTGAATAGTTTTGTAATTTTTCGTGTTAATATTTTTTCCATCATCGTTTGGTTATGTCAATGTCGACTTTGAAATATGAAACTTGATACTCAAAATAGCTTGTTAATTAGAATGCACTCTTATTCCTCGCTATTATTATCTAAACTACTCTAGTGTCCAAAGAGAGCAGATACGAAGATAGTGATCATCCACGTTTCAGACGGCACACAAACCATCTGCGGCCGTCCCTTCCGCGGCGCACATCTGGGTTGTCACTGAAGCTGAATAGTCCAGGGGACTGGAGACTTATACACTATGATGCCGTTATAGCTGCTAAAAAGATAAAAAAAACGGGTCAGATAGTTCGATGGGACGTTTAATTCAATGGCATCAAAACAAAATCGGCTTCAGGTTGGTTTAATGGCAGCTTAGGTAGGGCAGAGTACAAGTCCTGATCTGGCTAATGATCTGACGCAGATGGTCCCTTGTTTTTTTATTTTTTTTTATAGATAGCTCGGCAAATAACTCCAATTTCACCTGATGTTAAGTGGAAATGGAGTGCTTGCGCAAGGATGTCGGACACCTACTTTATGATATATGAGTTGGTGAGGGGTGTCAGTATAAACTTTAAAGTCGTGTATAGCGGGGCTGTATATCCTTTTGTATTGTTTGTGTGATCGTTAAAAAAAATCTTTTTCTTAATGGAAGGCTCTCTGCCTATTTCGAAAATGCATAGCTATTGTCCGAAAGTGCTTTAGTTTACTCGTAAATCGTGTTTTATTGTCCAAGTTTTTCTATTATTATATTAGTTTGTGACAAATTTAATAGCTTTAGTTATAATTGAAGGAGAGAATAATGATTTTTCAGACTTATTTATATGTGAATGTATTTAGTTAGTGATTTTCAAATTTGTTAACAATATTGTGTAGGTAATATTGCAAAAAAGTGTGGCTTGGATTTGTTTGTTTGTTTGATCGTTGGCCGAGCGCTTACATGTAAGCGTCAAACAATAATATTCTGTTGTGTCTGGTATTTACGGCCAACGACGGGTTAAGCTCGAGTAAGCTTACCACAATATTAATTTTAAAAAAGAGAACACCTTGATTCAAAAAGTTTTTTAAGTAAACTATTTAAGTAAAGTGTTTGTTTCTCAGCACCGCAACGACAGAAAGCTGAGGCAGGGTCCTAGTTGGCCTTTACACACACTCATTGTTATATAATTATTATTTTTGTATTAGTTTTAATGATATTTTTCTGTAATGTTCTCTTATTCATTGTTTTTTTTCTGTTATGTCTGTGTGATCGTCAATAAATAATTTGTTTTCTTTTCTTTTCTTAAACTAAAACTGTATTAAAAACTCATGCAAATTTGCTGAAAGGGTTTGCTGCTTTCTCAAATAGCGGAGGTTGAGCTTTTTAGCCGGGCCCGTATAATATTTAATGACAGCTAAGAAGCTGGCATAGGTAGGGTAGCGGCCGGCGACAGTGCTCGACTCTTTAAGCCCAGTGTTCAACACAGTTTTTTTATCCTTTATTTGATGGCTTCGTGCGATTAGCAAATTTAGCCAGTGTCAAAGTATTTTTTCTTTCAAGTAATACATAAATAAACAATATTTCCTCCCTGTATGATGATGATGAATGGATAATAGAAATGAGAAGTGAGAAATGGTGGGCCCCCACCCCCTCGAGTATCTCAGTAAAGACGTGGGGCTTTACTAAGTCCTCGGGCGGACTTCTTGAGAGAATTTGAAAAGTGACGTTGCACTGTTTTGTTTCATTTGCCAACACTCATGCACACTCACAAACACTTAACGGTTAATAATCCACCATTATTTCACATTAATATTCGACATGACACAAATTTTAGAAAATAAAATAAAAACGCAGACATGACTTTTCACTGTCCCGCCAAGAAGTCCATTCGACACAGTTGTCGTCGCCAAATAATAACATAGGTAAATTTTAATTAAATTTTAACGGGAAGACTAAAATCCGTTGTTGACCCCTATTTTTATGATTAAAGAAAACAATGTCGATCGCTGGTTCCTGTCAAACACTATAGTGCCAATACCCTGTACTAGTGGCCCGCTCGCGATTTCGTCCGCTTGAAAACACTCGTACCCCATGATGTACCCCTATTGCAGCGCCACCTATCGGGTCCAATTGTAAATCTAAACCATTCTCGAATCCACTTGAACACACAAAAATTGCAGTAACGCATTACAGTTAATAATCATGAGTTAGTAAATCTGCGTACAAGATCTAGATCGGATACACTTTGGATCTTTTCATTATGACCACACCTTTCTGTTACACGTTGTATAAATAAATCTTCTGTGCGTGTGTTTGTAATTGAACTCCTTCTAAACGGCTGGACCGATCTTGTTGAAATTTTTTATGTGTGTTCAAGTGGATTCGAGAATGGTTTAGATTCACAATTGGACCCGGTAGGTGGCGCTGCATAGTGGTCCATCATGGGTTACGAGTGTTTTCAAGCGGACGAAATCGCGAGCGGGCCACTAGTAGAGTACAATATAAATTTATAAAAGAAAATGTTGACTTATCACTTAATTTTGTAACGTACATAACTTATGTACTGTAAAAGTAAAAATAATGTACCTGTATTCTGTCTCATTATACGATCCGATCTGAACCCCTCGTTGAATCTAGTTGCGTCTAGAACACCTCTGTCGATGATTCGTTTCACACGGCTTGAGGAAGTTTCTCGCCGCCCCCAAAAAAACCCGGTGAAGCTGACAATGCCCAGTGGCAAAATTTTCACAAAAAATATTTTCCCATTTTTGCCCAAATGTTTTTACCATTGAAATCAGGTCGAGCGTTTTAGTAATTACACTCAAACACCGTGGTGATGTATAAAAAACTCATGCGAAATTTCTAAAAGCGCTTGTTGCGTTTAAAATGGCGGCGGTTAAGCTGTTTAGCCGACCGGTTGAATAATTAACGACAGTTAGGAAGGCCCGGGCAGCTCACGCGTCGTTAACCGGGCCGGGTGTAGGCGGATGAGGCCGGGTTCATCCGGTTGCCTTGAATAGTTAGAGGGTGAAAAATGTACTTTGTGTATAGGTACTTGTATATGTTCGATTGATATTAATCGCTTTAGGTAAATCTCTGTGGTGTAGTGATATGTCGGGTTTTAGAACTAGAGGCGTTGGATGTCCTGGCTGGGCTTAGGATTAATATGTGGACATTAATATGTCGCCATAACATCAATGTTTGTAGCAGTGTTGTATTCCGGCAGCTAGAGAAAGATAGCCAGTAGGTACCTCACTAGTTAAGGATCCCGGGTGAAGCTTCCACCATTGGCCTTATCATTATCAAATCATCCAATCGAACTCGCACCCTGAACATAACATAAAATCATCATCATCATCATCATCTCAGCCAAAAGACGTCCTCTACTGGACAAAGACCTCCCCCAAGAATAATACAATAACATAAATAAATCCCACTAATATTATAAACGCGAAAGATTGTAAGTATGGATGGATGTTTGTTACTCTTTCACGTAAAAACTACTGAATGGATTTTAATTAAACTTTCCTCATATACAGACCATGAACCAGACCAGCATATAGGATACTTTTTTTATTTTTATTGTAGTCTTCGCGAACGAAGTCGCGGGCAACAACTAGTAAAAAATAAAAATTTATTTTTTTCCACCAAAACACTACATGTCTCACCTGTTGTATAAACTTAAACTAAGAGCTTCTATTCAAGAAAAACAAAGTTAAAAATGAGATACTATATTTGGGAAGGCTGGAATAACATAACATACAATACTATGCTACAATACTCTGTACAAAACACAGGTCAGTACACCAGCCGTTTAAATATTCACTGGACTTTTAGCTCTCATTCTGTGTTTAACTCCAAACCTTGCCTTTGTATAATAAAGAAAGGATCGTTTAAATATTGTAGTGGCTTTAGAGGTGAAAATCAAAGCATGTATGTTGCATAGGGGAGGTAAAAAAAACCTTTCTTTTTGTACAGAAATTTGGAAAGGTATTCGTTATTATAACGCAGAGAAATACTTTTGAATTGGAGGGTCAGAACAATATCGTTGGATTCCAATAAAGCTTTTTTCGACTTGCGCGGTATCATCTACGTCTATACTATTATTAATTGTTTATTTATTTATATAAAACGGCAATGTATACTTACAGCTTTATATGCAGCCAACACGCTTATATGCTAGGATATTACATCAAATAAACACTAAATACATATCAAATTATTATCAGTAACTAAGATTAGTGTTGTATATCCTTAGGGCCAATTTCACCGGTGAAATTAAACGCGATCAATTCGAGTTAAACTGAGTTTACGCGCTAAACTGAGTTCCGCTCTCAAGGTTGCGTTTCACCGGCATAAACTAAACGTCGTTCAAGTTGAACTTGGTTCAGTTTCTGAACGGCCGATTTTCGACGTTTAGCTTAGCTAAACGCGTTTAAAGCTGTTTGCCTGTCATTGTCACGATTGTGCGGAGTACGGGAGATTGGTTTGTTTATTTATTTTTAAAGAATGAAATAATCATTTTGCTAGCCATATAAAACAAAGATGAAAAGAGCCCTGGCACTAGCTTTTGACGAAAATTTTAATGAGGATGAGTTTATTGTATGTCGCTCCAGATGGATACGCGAGAGAGAAGAACACTTCGACACTCTTGATGCATTGCAAGATACACTTTGTTTTGTTGTGTGGTGAATTTCGCTATTGTTATGTGTTTATTAGAACTACATTTTCTTTGATAAAATCTTGGTATGATATCTAGTTTATAGTTACATCTGTAAACAGGCCTCATGTTTTGTGAAGCTGAATAAAACTTGTATTATTTACTAAAAAAAAGAGCTTACGCTTAGTTAAATTCCTTTTTTTTGGTGTCTGTCAGTACATATTAAAATCAAACTAATAAATAAATAGTAGTACCCAAGTAATATTAAACAGTAGGTAAGTACTACAATACCAAAATGTTGTAAAGCACACCACTAGCATTATTTGCTTAACATAGGTACCTATATAAATGCCTAATCTAAGAAGAAGGAATAATTTCTTTTAAGGCAATTCGTTTAGTTCCAAGCCAGAACAAAAATAAAAATAAAAAAACGTTTAGTCGATGACATGTCATTCATTCATTCATTCTTTGTCAAAGCTAAACTAAGTTTTAAAAAACGGGATCAAAACGAAGCCGATGAAATCGGTGCGACGTGAACCGCGATCAAGACTAAGCTTTGAACTCGATTAGTCGAAACCAGGTTTTATTAAACTCGGTTTCTATTCGGGACGGTGAAATTGGCCCTTAGTAGGATGGGTATAGGATCTACTCATTTATACGCATCCTGGACTTAGTAAAAAAAGAGAGAAGAAAGGAGTTAAGGTTATTAAAAATGTAAAGTTTGTAAATCAGTTTGTTAGTTTGTTTGTTTGTTTGCGGAGCGTAATCCTAGAAACTACTGGTACGATTCCATTAATATTTCACTGATAGAATGCTACATTACTTGCAAGTAACTTAAGTTATATTTTATTTTGTTAAAAAAGGGTTCAAAAAAGAATCCACATCGACGCGGACGAAGTCGCGGACAAAGTGCTAGTTGTTATACAACGTGTAACAGAAAGGTGTGGTCAAAATGAAAAGATCCAAAGCGTATCCGATCTAGATCTTGTAAGCAGAGTTACTGAGACGTAACTTTTAATTTGTTAAGAAATTTTTCATAAAATATTTCTGTTGTGACGTCACATCAAAATAAACAATTCACAGCCCTAGTGGTTTAGTAACCTCTGTGCACTTACATTTATGATCACTGCTGCTTGTTATGCGCGCCTGACGCGCATGACTTCACTATTATTACTATTATTTCTCGTGGGGACGTCGCCAGCCGAACGGACAATCCACCCGCGTTGTCTGCGGGCCCACTTCATCCTTTTTACCGTTCTCCCCTTTGGGGGAGCTTGGGTTTGTCCAGCTTTCACGCGCGCCCCGTCGAATCTTTTAGTTTCTTTGGTGAATCTTGCGATCTGCTCCACCTTCAGATCCTTCAAGTCCTTTATATCTAGTGTATCCGACCCCCAGAGCTCCCATCTTATCAGTGAGTACATAGGGCACTCAGCTAGTAGGCGGAGGCTGGTCTCCTCACTTTCCGTGCACTCCGGGCATATGGGGTCATTTTTCACTCCAATCACTGTCAGATGTCTGTTCAGTCGACAGTGTCCTGTTATGATCTCTATGACTCAATGATTTTATTAATATAAATATTTAATAAACAATTGCATGACAAATTAAAGTTAATAATTATGTTTTTTTTTTTTTTGAGAGAGTTTGCTGATTGCCGCTACGGCATTTTCAGCTTCACCGGGCTTTTTTGGGGGCGGCGAGGAACGTAAAGGGTCCCTCAAGCCGTGTGAAACGAATCACCTTCAGAGGTTATCTAGAGGGAACGGCATCGCGCACAAGTGCGCGTCCCCGTGCCCTACTTGATTCTCCGAAGGGTTCGGATCGGATCGGGAATAATTATGTCTCAGGTACAACACATACAAGGTCTAGATCAGATACACTTTTGATCTTTTCATTTTGTATAAGCGTGTTTACACGTTGTATAAGCGACGATATGTGGGGTTAAAAGAGGTAATATATTGATCAATTCTACCTTAAATAATTATTACACATTTAACCAAGTACGAGCCTATATTATGAAGTCTGAAACTTGAAACTGCAATTTTATTCCTTTTAAAAACCAATCTAAGTTAGTCTACAATACGTATTCAATTCGATTCCTATAATAACTCACATTACGTATTGCATGCCACACGGCAATTTGAATCTTAAATGGAAAGTAACTTGAACTATTATTGACCAATGGCTGTTTAGATTTGCCAGTCATTGTGGTGTAGGTATGCTAGACATTCACTGAGCGGTATTAGCATTGTAGAGAGGGCAAATAACCCTTTTAAAATGCCATGAAAAACAATTCATTTGTTATTTTCAGGCGACCTTTTTATTGTCTACATACCAGCTTTGTAACCCGTTTTAGTTTTCTATCGTATGAAAACGATGTAAGCGTTATGATTTTTACCCCGTGTGGTGCCGGGGCTGAAGAATTGCACCACCCCATATCTTCCCGTGGGTGTCGTAAAGCCGACTAAGCGTCCATTCTAGAGGATCGGTAGCAGTCGCTGAGATAACTCTCACCTCACTGCGATCGCCAACCCGCCTGCCAAGCGTGGCGATTATGGCGAATTCCACTCAAGATCGATCCTTGGGGAAGGCCTAAGGTCTAGTAGTGAACGTGAACTGTAGTGGTACTGTATGACATTGTGGAAATTGAAACTTTTACCTGAGGTAAATTTGTTAATTTAGATTTTTAATTTTGTTTTTTTACATGTGGTCTTCTATATTTTTTTTTATTTTTATGTGTTTATTTGTGATAGAAAGTGTCCTGCTAAAATAGGGCATTTTCCAATATTTTTGACGCTGTAAGGGAGAAAAGAGCTGGACACTTGCTGAGTTTCTTGCCGGTTCTTCTCAGTACAAGATCTCCCGCCCAGAGTAGACTTACGAACCGATGGCATAGTGACATTCATAAGAGCTACTTGTAGCCTAAACTGAATAAATGATTTTTGAATTTTGATTTTTTTTTTAATTTTGAACGTCTTTTGGCTGAGATGATGATGTGTTTTGTTTATCTTATCGGTGGTTTTTTCTTTAACGGTGGTTTTAAAATGCTAAATAAAAAAGTAATGCCTCTATGGTCTAAAGTAGTTTTTTTTCCATATTTTGAACAATAAATAATTTATTAATCATGAATACCCAGAGGTTCCGGGGTTGATTACTGAGGGGGGGGCACATGTTTGTACTCGTTTTGGTTTGTAATAGGACTGGTTTTAAGCCTGGCTAGCACCACTATCTTATTTCCGATAGAGATAGAACAGCCAGTTCCTCAGTAGTTGAGGATTCCGGGTGAAGTTTGTGAAGTGTGCACATTCGGCCTTATCATAACTTAACATCTGGTGAGATGAAAGTGAGATGAAGGCTAAAGTAGAAAAGGAAGGCCAAATAAAATATAGCCCATAAATCATCACACAACCAAACGCGATGAATCATTTTCTTTAAGCTTTTAGGGAAAAGAGTGGTAAATTTTGTGAAGCTACGAGTGTTGTTCAATTGTTCACTTCATCTCTTTATAACTATGGGTTAGACTTTTCTGGACCCTGAGAATCGTTTACTACCATACCTAGTGTTTGTTGGCTAAATGAAACAGATTGATTTTACTATCTAATAACGAGTTTAAACCGGTCGTAGTTTGTTATTTGACCGTAATAGCGCGCACAGCTTTAAAACTATTTTCCTATAAATGGACCATTTTTACTAACAGTTTTAGTTTTTGAAATATTGAAGCGTTTAAATGTTTCGTGTTTGTAGAATAAAAAAATACTCTGCCGGTTTTTCCTGCGTTTCGTTCGCACGTGTTATAAGCTTTTTTATTTTTATTTGAGTTCGGTTCGTAGTTTTTTTGTGTGTGGTCATCGCGGGTCACCGAATCAGGTCAAACGGACGAATAAAAACGAATTAAATTCAAATGTTTTTATTTGTTTTTATTTCTGTCATCATCACTAGCTCATTATACGTCCCCACTGCTGGGGCTCGAAGTGTTACAGTTACAGTTTCTAAATGAACTTTCCTTAACATTTGCGGAGTAATTATTATCATATCATACGTAATCCTAAAATATGACTAAGGTAAAATGAGTACTAGACCACTTAAAATAAGGAAACTAAAACCTTTCTACTAATCTCATACTAAATGTATGAGTGTGTTTAATGTCAGAATTTTGGATACATTTCGTTTGAATTTTGAAAAGTTATTGATGTCATTTTACTAATTATGTAACGTACTTTCATATCTGTAATAGTCACGGAGTAATCGCCTGGTCACACTTAACGATTACCTACACCCTGTATATTACTTGTTCCTTTTTTATATTCACTATAGGTAAACGACTCTTTGGCCAAGTGGCAAAGTGCTCGGCCACCCGAAGGTCCCGGGTTCAATTCCCAGGTCGGGCAAAGTGTGTTTCGATGCAAAGTCTGGGTTGTGATCACCAACCCACATTTGGCAAGCGTGATAATTAAGCCATTACCCATCAATTGTAGCGGTGACTTCATTTCAATGATGGACGCCTTAGCCCAGCAGTGGGACAGTTAAAGGCTATTTACTCCATCACTATAGTTAAGTTGTATGAAATTGTACACAGCCTGTATAAAATTACCAGAAAAGGGACAAACGAAAAGAAGGAAGGAAGGTTTTTTCCTGCAATAGCAAAACAGTGGCCAATACAGTACAAATTATAGTGAGCATTTGTAGCCGAACAGATAGATGCTCGGGTTGATTACGAGAAGTTGTGGTTCAATCCCCTCATATCCCTTAGAAGCTGTCGTGTACCCATATCATAAACAAGCTATTAGCTTTCCGGATAAGGACTATTATAAATGTGTAAAGAGCGCACGAGGAGCTCGATGGCGCAGTGGTTAACGCGCTCAGTCTACGATTGCTGACGCTAAGCAACTTCGCAAAGGCCGGTCATCAGATGGGTGACCAAACATTTCTCATCCCGAGCTCCTCCGTGCTTCGGAAGGCACGTAAAGCCGTTGGTCCCGGTTGCATTAGCAGTCGTTAACAACACCAATCCAAGCACTGGTCCCGCGTTGTAGTTTATGGCCCGTTCTACCTATTCATCCATAGGGAAGACTCGTGCCCCAGCAGTGGGGACATAAAATTGAGCGGATGAAGTGATGAAGAGTGCAATAATAATAATCTTTAAAAGAAACAAAAGTTTCATGGCGAAATTGCACAAACATACATTACAAAAGTTATTGTAGCTACCAAAAGTGTACATGAATGCGTAACCTTTTCTATGACATCATTATTGTCTGTTAAATTCGACACAAGAACGAATTGCAAAATAAAAAGGCATTTAATTCCGAACGATATACGTTTTATGGAAACCGTCCCGAAACATTATCTTGTTTATATGACAATAGAAGGTCCTTGTAACTTTTTATGGGGCTATAGTCCCCCCGTTTGCACCAATTAAGGCTCTATTAGGAACTCGAGAGCTTTCACATATGGCTGAATAATATGTACCTAGATAAAGTCAAACTTGTGGAGTATAAAAAATATGTCAAACTTACTTTGATAATCTATCTATGGTAGTGAAATGTCTTCAGGAGGAAATCTAGTCAGCTAAATTAGAATTGTTTAAATCATGATGTCTGTCCCTGTGCAATCATTGCATTGTGCAATCAATCAATCATTTGTATGCTACCTGCATTTGGCAATATTGTTATGGCTGTAATCTGTTATGAGTTTCTTGAGAATCTAACCTAGACAAACCTAATTAAGGCTTTAAGATGCCATCAACCAAGATTGTACGTAATAAACTCCCATGCCAATAAATATAAATCAAAGAAAAACAAAACTGAATCAACAAGTTCAAAAACATTAACAGTTTAGCAGATTGACTTGTAGTTTACGCTTTGTCGGGGGCACAAATGCCACAAACAAGATTCAAAAAACTTAATTTAATTACCGCAAAGAGAGCCTTGACAGAGTTGACGTGCTGTGTAAGGAGTCTCTGAAAATAATTATTTCCAACTTGGCAACGCCTTGCGCTAATTGGAGAGACAAGACGTCTCTTTGAGCAAGGCAAAGTAGAATCCGCAGTGGAGCGGGAGTGTCACAAGAAGCAATATTTGGTCCTATGATATTGTTAGTAGTTGCGGAATGCATTGTTAATGAACTAATGAAATATGGAACTTTACGAGTTGCTTCTACAATGGTTTGCAACATCATATCGTTGCTCAAATAAATATGTTTTATTTATTAAAATCAAACGAGGGTGTGCAAGTTACCAACTAATTATGAGACGACCAACAACAGGGATCCTTCCCTGTGACCACGGACCCTGCAAAGAATTCAAAACGTCAGGATAAACATAAAACAAATTAGTGTGTAAAATAAACACGAGTATAGCCGTAAAATTCATTTCATTTCTATGTTTTATTTATTGCTAAGTCTGGCAATACATTAATCCAATGATCTGGTTATATTTCCTATCGGCTCAACAATATTGTTGTAACCCCTGACTGGAAAAAGAACCCGAGGCTTCTGGGTTAAAAGAACACTGGTCCACAAGTCCACAGAAAATGGCTGATAGTATTAAAAAAAACAATGGACGCGTAAAATAATATTTAACGATAATAAAATATGAAGATGAACCTATAAAAGAACTTTTATTAGACAGAAAAAAATATTATATTATTTTTATACAATCATGATCAGCGGAAACCAAGACTTTCAAATAAAACGCCTCCAACTACGAGGGCGACACTGAAAGTTCTTAGATAATCCAAAACTGAACAAATTATATAGTAAGTTATTAGTAGTAGTATAATATTTCTCATCTTTAGAACAACTTCTTGAAAACTTCACTCCTGTTTATAATCATACCATTATTATGGGTGACTTTAATACTTGCCTGGTGAAAAATGATTCACGTTCCAATAACTTACTTTCTTTAATTAATTCCTGTAATTTACATATTCTACCCTTACGAGAAACCCACCATTTTCCAAATTGCTCCCCATCACTTTTAGATCTCATGATAGTATCCTCTCCGAATCTTGTTGTTAGGCATGGTCAGTTCTCTGCCGACGCCTTCTCTTACCATGACTTGATATATTTGTCATATCGGGTTCGTCCTCCGAAGGATAAGCCGCGAGTTTTGCTTCAGCGTAGCTTTGCTAGGATGGATCTTAAACAGCTACAGGAGGACGCTGCCAGCTTGGACTGGTCAGCTATTTACAATAGCGACTCTGTTGATGAGCAGATAGAAGTTTTTAATAAGCTCTTGATTGAACTGTACGATGTGCACGCTCCTGTCCGACCGGTTAAAATCAAACATTTACCTGCCCCATGGTTGACAGACGACATACGACAACTTATGGCTAAAAAGACTTCTGCGAAGACTAAGTACAAACTCGATCCATCGAAGCGGAATGAATCTAAATATAATCGCGCTAGAAATCGTTGCAACACAGTGATAAGGGACGCTCAAAGACGTCACATCTATAAATCTGTTCAAAATGAGGACCCTGCTAGAGTGTGGAAATTCCTCAAATCTCTCGGGGTTGGTAAATCTAAGAACGCTAACATCAATGACAATCTAGATATCAATCTTCTCAATTCTCATTTTACCTCTTCGTCACCTATTGACGTCCACTACAAGACTGCCACCTTGCAGCGTCTTTCTAATTTACCAGCACCTGTTTTATCTCCCTTTGTTTTAGATCAATTTACGGACAGTGATGTTAAGAGAGCTATACTCTCCATAAGCTCTAATGCTGTGGGTACTGATGCAATAAGTCGTAATATGATCCTTCCTATATTAGATATCCTTACTCCCATTGTAGTTTTCATCCTTAACACATCAGTTGCATCCCGAGTGTTTCCGTCTGCTTGGAAGGAGGCTTCTGTTATCCCTCTTCCCAAAAAATCAAATCCTACCTTGTATTCAGAGTACCGTCCCATTTCCATACTACCTTTCCTGTCTAAAGTCATTGAAAAGCTTATCCATCGTCAACTCACTTCTTTCCTGAGCAAAAATAGTCTCCTTAACCCATTTCAATCCGGATTCCGTATGGGTCATAGTACGACTTCAGCATTAGTTAAAATAACTGACGATATTCATCGTGGTATGGAGAATCGCCAGCTTACTATATTGACATTATTAGATTTTAGTAATGCCTTTAACTCAGTAGATTTTGATATTCTCCTCGGTGTTTTACGTTCTCTTGGCATATCTCCTGCCGTGGTTGATTGGTTTCAAAGTTACCTGCTAGGGCGCCGGCAGCGCATACGTATTGAGGAATCTTTCTCGTCGTGGTGCAATATTAATGCTGGTGTCCCTCAGGGTGGCGTATTATCTCCTCTTCTTTTTTCAATCTTTATAAACTCTATTACACAACAGCTTTCGTGTTCCTATCACTTGTATGCTGATGATCTCCAAATTTACACACAAGCACCGTTATTAGACCTTTCTCGTGCTGTTGAGGTTACTAACAAGGATCTCGAGGTTATCTTGGACTGGAGCAAATCGTTTGGTCTCGATGTCAATCCAAGTAAGACCCAGACAATCATCATCGGTAGCTCCTATTTTGTTTCGAGGATCGATTTTGGACTTCTTCCTTCTGTTAACTTCGCCGGCACTAATATACCATACTCAAAGACAGTGAGAAACTTGGGAGTTGTTTTTGACCAGTGTCTCACTTGGCATTCGCAAGTTGATGCTGTTCGGAGAAGAGTCTTTGCTGCGTACAGTTCAATCAATCGTCTTCGTAACTTCTTACCGATTGGCACAAAGATCACTCTGGCGCAGACTCTTCTGCTGTCCATCATTGACTATGCTGATGTTTGCTACGCTGATCTTTCGGAGGAACTTCTTAATAAACTGGAGCGTTTGCAGAATCTCTGTATTCGGTTTATTTATAACTTGAGGAAGTATGACCATGTCTCGATTTTTCGAGCTCGGCTTAAATGGCTGCCAATTCGCCGGCGTAAAGACTTACACGTCCTTTCCTTTCTGTATACTGTCCTCTTTCTACCCACTTCACCTTCATATCTTCAAAATTGCTTCTCCTTCCGTTCGACTTCCTCAAGCCATACCTTGCGGTCTGCGTTTAATCTAGCTCTTGTGACTCCCCTTCATTCCACTAATTTCGTTTCCTACTCGTTTTCTGTGCATGCTGTCCGGTTATGGAATGCTTTGCCTGAGCGCATCAGAAGTGCTCGCACGTTGGAGTCGTTTAAGGGTCAGGTTCGGAGTCATTTTTTAAATTTACCTTAGCTATGTTTATTTATTTATTTATTATTATTATTATTATTATTTTTTTTTAAATTTATATTGCATAAACTCTGTTTTATATATTTATTTCCTTTTTATCTGTAATTACTTTATTTGATATTATTATTATTATTATTTAGTTTATTTTTACTTGCACCCATTTTTATTTTGTTTATTTTATTATTTTTCGCCCAAGGTTGCCTGGAAGAGATTGCTTGTTAGCAATAAGGCCGCCTATTTTGTACTCTTTATTTATTTTTATTTTTTAAATTGACTGTATTGTTTTTCTTTTGTGTGCAATAAAGTTTATTATTATTATTATTATTATTTTATTACATCTTTTCAAAATAGTGTCCATTCACATCAAAACATCGCTGCATCCGATGGAACCACTGAGAAAAGCACTTTACCCACTCGTCCTTAGGGTCTCTTTTTGCTTGGCGGTGTGTGACGTTTGCTTGGCGGTGTGTGACGAGGCGTTGTCGTGGTGAAGGAGGGTCGTTTCTCTCGAACTTTTTCCAAGACAAGTGGCAAACAATTGTTAGTGTACCACTCTGCAGTAACTGTTTTTCGATCCTCTAAAACATTAATACATAATTGTTGTGTAATGACCTGTTCTTCCGAAGAACGATGCCATCATCTTTTTTCCCACGCTTCGACCTCTCTTCACTTTAGTTGGCAACTCCTCGGAAGAAAACACCCACTCAGCAGACTGTGTTTTAGTTTCAGGATCATAACAGTAAATCCACCTTCCATCACCCGTAAGTATGTCGAACACAGCATTTGAGTTACCTCCGTTAAATCTTTCAACCATTTCACGGCACCAATCAACACGACGGAGTTTTTGGGCCTCTGTCAAATTATGAGGTACCCACTGGGCACAAAGCTTTCTCACCGCTCAATATTCATGAAGGATTTTGTGCACTTGACTCATACCGATGCCTAAGCTTGTCCGAATCTGCTGATAGGTCAGTCAGTCTCTATCATACGTCGCACAACACTGATGTTATCTTCAGTAGTCGCCGTAGAAGGCCGTCCCTCACGCAGATCATCGATGAGATTAGTGCGACCACGTTTAAACTCATTGCATGAAAATTCTCGCGTTAAATTCATGCTGACGTAACACAGACAATTTTCAATTTGCAGCCAAGTCGTAAAACAAATGACATATTAATGAAATAGTATTGGCAAAGAAATCCATTTTCAAAATTTGAACTTATTTTTTTATTATATCGTTTACAAGTGGCCAGTTCTAAAAACTTTCAGTGTCGCCCTCGTAATTACTATTTTGAAATCAACCAAGCAATATTCAGCGAGCTTGCTGAAATCAAGTCAAACGTTACTGGCAAAAGCCATTTTAAATTTAACGACAAAACACGTGAACCGTTCAGTAGAGAGCGTCTGAATATGATTAATTAAAATTTAACAATCCCCTGCCTTAATTGGATGGCGAAAAGCGTTACAGCAAGAAGTATAAAAGGAGTTTCGCTAGGCACTACGCTAGGTCCACTTATTAAAGTTGCTAGTTTTAATAATTGTGATTTACATAGGGATTAAGCAGCAAAAATCTATTCCGTCTTTATTTTTTAAACTTGGGCTATATATAATACTTTGTATAGTACAGTTAGCAACGTTGTCAAATGTATTAGAAGATGTTACAGGCGCTTGTCACAAGGTGACAAGAAAAAAATCACTAAATAAGTGAATTTAGTGATTTTTTTTGTGTAGTTGTACTCACGCCTGCACACCAGACTACCACAAACCTGTCAATTTTCCTCAACAGACTTTTTGACTTTATTTGTATGTCTTAGGGTTGAACATTTATTGAATTTGGGATGGGTTGATGTGCAGGCGTCTGTCTCTGTGCAGTTAGCTTACTAGAAGTTGAAAACCGCCTGGTAAATTTTTTTGTGAGTTTCAAAAAGTAATAAAGTGTACAAAACTAAATCTTTATGTATCTATATCCTACTAAAACGCGAAAGTTTGTAAGTATGGATGGATGTTTGTTACTCTTTCACGTAAAAACTACTACTACAGATTTTAATGAAACTTTCCTCATATACAGACCATGACCCAGACCAGCATATAGGATACTTTTTTTTACTGTAATCTTCGCGAACGAAGTCGCGGGCAACAACTAGTGTATAGGTACTAATATTATAAAGAGGAAATCTTTATTTTTGTTTGTAACGAATAAACTTAAAAACTTCTGGACCGATTTAAAAAAATATTTTACCATTAGAATGCTACATTAGCGCTGAGTAACATAGACTATATGAAAAAAAATTCCACCCGTGCGAAGCCGGGACGGGCCACTAGTTTATTAAAAGTTTTTTGTTTCTCCACTTTTGTTATTGCTCAGAATTGCACCTAACACGTTATTATTGTACTACTATGGTTGACTATGGTTGGTTGGTGGTAGAAAATGGTCCAGGAATTAAGTCCACCATGTAGGTAATATGTTGTGGCAAAAGTTGAAAATAATTAATTAATGTTATAAATAAATAAAATGTGCATTAAAATATTATTTCTTTGTTTATATAATCTTAACGCAAATTTTGTTGCGAAACAAATTACAAAAACACAAATGTTGTAAAAAAGTCCACGAGCAGGACTTGAACCTGAAATTATTCAACACTATTTACTTTTATTGAATAATTTCGGCGGACTAGTTAGAACCACGATAGCTCAATTGGGAGAGCACCTGACCCGGTATGTCAGAAGGGTGCAGGTTCAAATCCTGCTCGTGGTTTTTTTTACAACATTTGTGTTTTTGTAAAATGTGCATTAGGTACTTATGCTGCTGACTGTTCCTAACTGTTCAGCCGCTTCCGTTGTCGACCTTACACATTGAATAAGCTTTTAATGTTACAACCTTCAAAGTCCCCATTTTAAATATCAACTCCCACGCTTACTCAAATGGCTTGAAAAAGTACCCTCCAATGGCTGCTATTGTGAAGCCATGAATACCTACTTCCTAAACAAAGATTACCCCACAATGGCGCAACAAGGTCAGATTTCGCGTTCCGAGGCAACAGGGGGCTTTTTAGGCACTTAACCCACTGCCAATGATGAACGAGAAGCGAGTAAAGCTAGGGAGTAGAAATGAGTTGGCGAATAGCGAGAGGAAAGATGGAAAGAAAGGAACGCTTATTTAATATTTCAAAAAATAGTAAAAAACATTAAAAATAAATAAAACCGCAGAAAAATTGGAAATGCTAAAACGGCTTCGCCATAGCGCCGGTTTTCAGAAGGATCCGGTTTGGAAGGTGAAGCGAGTATGTAGTTCCGGCAGTTTGCGACGGGCAAATACTCGCACCGGTCGCTCGGGGTGATATGTATTTTTTTTATACCTAGCGTGGCAAATGACTCCAGTCCAGCTGATGTTAAGTGGAAACGGAGTCCAGATGCGAAGACAACTGGTGCAGCGTGAAAGCGACGCAGCATCAGTCACGCTCACCCTGCCGCCCCACAAGGTGCCTCTTCACGCTTCATTTGAAGGACCCTTTGTTATAGTAAGGAGGGAAAAATTGTGTTGTTAGACTATTCCATCTTTTGGAAGTGCAACAAAGAAACATACATTCTTATGGTCGAGACTGACCGGAGCGTGTCATCGTAACGTAACATGTTCGACGCAAGTCAGTCAGCAATGACGTATCAAGCTCGCCGCGGCCGGTCAGTCGCCACATTTACGCAAACTGCGAGATATGACCACCAAGCGAGCATCACTCCGCACTTTTATTTTCAATAGCTCTTGTCGCTGCAACAAACAAGTGAACAGAGAAAGAACCTCCGTAGTCGTGTGGCTTGCACGCCGGTTTCTGGTGTTGCCATCTCCGATTCGATTCCCAATCGGGTAAATGTAGAAAAACTAACTTTTTCTATTTTTCCCGTGTCTGGGTGGTTGTGGTACTGTCGTTGTTCCTGATTTCCATAACACAAGTGCTTATGTTGTCTTCAATGTCTGTTGTCAATGTGGAAGCAATAGAAGGCAGGCCCGATTAACCATCGGTGGCTTGTCAGGGCACTGTGCCACAAAACAAACGCTTCACAGAATGTATCTATCAACGAATAGATGGTGTAGGGCGTGTGGAGAGGAAACGGAGTCAATGCAGCACCTACTGTGTGACTGCGACTCTCTGGCTAGAAAAAGAATGGGACTTCTGGGATCGGCCTATCCGAAACCGGAGGACTTCAGGCTCGCTCTTAAAGACGTTGCCTAACTTATGGCATCTATCTTTGCAGAGGAAGAAGAGTGAAAGATGGGGTTGCACTATATGTAGATCCCAATAGGTCGAAGTGCTACTGGGCGAGTGAAACTTCAGCATGCCCCACTAAGATAATATACCTAAGACAAAATGTGATGATGTCTAATATTTATTGTTTACTTATATATTTATGAGAGAGTTCTTATCGGCTGGCTGAAAAGTCAGCGATCAACTATATACCTATTATGTGTTTCTTTTATTGACACGAGATCTACACCTATTCTACAAACGCTTGCACATCGGACTACCGCAAACTGTCAAATTTCTTCTATAGACTTTGAACTTTATGTATATGGCATATGGTTCAACATTTATTGAAGAAATTTGACAGTATGGATAGGTTGACATGCAGGCGTACGTTTCTTGAGAATGTAGTCGATAGCTAGTCGCTTCATCGTCGCTACAACTGCTTTAGGCTGCTTTTCCACGTGAGATATGGTTCGCGAGTAAACAATCTACCAATCGAATAACTCCATTTGACACAGCAAAGAAAAGGAAGCAATCCTATTGGTCGATTTTTTTCTTACCGCTTAGCTAGCACAGCTCTGGTGGAAAAGCAGCCTTATTGTTATAATTATAAAGGCTTTTGTTTCATTGCTTAATTGTGAAACATGATGGTGAACGAGGGTGCTTATAGTAATAAGCTTGTATTGAGTGTCTGACGCGCTATATCGACACCATTTTTTGGGTGGTCGTGCGCTTCATTGGCTAGTTTCACCTATAGACCCTATTTTCTAATTGTTACGGTAATGGGAAAGCATAAGTCGTTTTTTTGAAACAAATTGTACCAAACAATATTTTTTTTATAACAAATCACAAAATAGATGCAACAAAAGTTATTTCGTGCTATTACAAACACTTACGAAGTATTCGTAATGATGTAAAAGTCATATATACGGTAATAATAAAAAATGTGTATCTTTAAACACTTTGTACAATCACGAGCGTTAACATGTAAATAATGTAACTCTTAATACAATGGAATAAGAGTCAAACTTGTCAAAAGTGTGTAACGCTCGTGACTGTACTGTACTTACTGTCCCCCTGATACCACATCGTTGAAATCAAGTCATCTTATTATTAAACATAGCTATTTTAGAGTTATCCAAGATTATGGCGCAAGGAACTGTGTACGAAATATTGGGTAGGTACTGAATGTCAGAAGATCAGTAAAAACTTAAATCCGTTAATAAAACTAAAACTATGATTGTATAAAATAGAATTTAACTTTGCTCCCGGTCATGATAGCGAAACAATTAATAACATAGATCCAATAAGACACCAATAACAAAAGCTTATCGAACAACACGCCGAACGCTATAACCGTTCCGACGGACCGCCATAATGGCAAATCAATATTGCGTTGTGGACAAATCAAATTTTAATCAGTTATGTGTGTAGCGTTTGTATTCAGCGCCGGTCGTTGGGCACCGATGGAATGGACACATTTGTACAGACGCCTCACATCAACCTATCAAAAACTGTCTCAATAAATGTTTAACCATACGCCATCGTACATAAAGTTCAAAGTCTATTGAGGAAATTTGACAGTTTGTGGTAGGTTGATGTGCAGGCGTGTGTACATTGATGAAAGCAACCTTAATTTTTAACAAATAAAGCACTTAGAGACTTGTTTTCTGGCATTGCGAAAGTTACGCTAATTAGTTTTGCACTAGCCGCTGCAACTTAAAGATTGAACCTATAAATTGTACTTAACTTTATCTCGAATATCTGTGATATTTTTGTTTTTTATTTACATGTTGTGGTTGTCTTCTATAATTTTGTGTTTATTTGTAATGGAAAGTGTCCTGCTATGATAGGGCATTTTCCAATATTTTTGACGCTGTAAGGGAGAAAAGAGCTGCACATTTGCTGAGTTTCTTGCCGGTTTTTCTCAGTACAAGATCTCCCGCCCAGAGTAGACTTACGAACCGATGGCATAGTGACATTCACAAGAGCTACTTGTAGCCTAAACCGAATAAATGATTTTGAATTTTTTTGAATTTTGAACAGAAAAGCACTAAGATTCCTAACTATAATAAAACAATACAATTGCTCTTTAAAGTGGAAGAAAAATGTGGCAACTTAAGCAATCTAAGATTCCAAATTACACAATGCTAAACTCGCACTGGGCACCCTAAGATTGAGTGTGCGAGTTTTGCATTGTATTTATAATTAGAGTAGACACTCAGGGATTATAAATTATACAATATTGCACTGTGTAAGACTTTCATTGGAATAATAATTTGGAACCTTAGAGGGCCTCGTTACTCTAAAATGTCAAGCTACTGGCTCTCATTCGTGACATGTTTTTTTTAAATATTTTGCGGGTCAGCGCAGTGCCTTGATCTCACCTGATGTTAAGTGATGATAAGGCCAATGATGGAAGCGCACTTCACCTTCCTCAATTACTGAGGCACTGGCTATCTTATCTCTAGCTGCCGGAACACAACAATGGTACAAACATTGATGTTATGGCCACATATTTATATAAGATGTTGTGTAGCATGTCGTTCCGATGTACCTTTGCTGATAAGTTTCGTACTGTTACTGAAGTTAAATCACATTGGATCGGGAATATTTTACGACTACGACTTTCGGGGCTTCCGACCGGCGACTGACAGAAACATGCAATTCGTATTAAATTTTTATGACCTGTTTGTACAGTGATGTTTTGTTTATGGTTTGTGTGTCTGATTTATATCGGAGCACTAGTTTAAATGACATCATCGTCAGCTCCTTTTATGCCCCCCACCTTTTATGCTGGGGCACGAGCCTTCCCTATGGATGGATAGGGAGAACGGGCCATAAACCACCACGCGGGCCCAGTGCGGATTGGTGGTTGTTAACGACTGCTAATGCATCCGAGGCCAACGGCTTTACGTGCCTTCCAAAGCACGGAGGAGCTCGAGATGATAAATTTTTGGTCACCCATCCGATGGCCTTTGCGAAAGTTGCTTAACCCCAGCACTCGCAGACCGGGCGCGTTAACCACTGCGCCATCGAGCTCTTCAGTTTAAATGTACTATCAAAAATGTTATCCTGTTTTGTATCGAACGCCTCGGTGGCCAAGTGACAAAGCACTTGGCCCGATACCCGAATGTCCTGAATTCAATTCCCAGGTCAGGCAAAGTGTGTTTCGGATTTTTTGATGCATCACCCGGGTTTGTGATTACCGACTTGCAATTGGCAAGCGTGGTGATTAAGCCATAGGTATTGACAATTGTAGTGATGACTTGATTTTAATGATTTGCCCAGCCATGGAACAGTTAAATATAGACTATTTACTTTTTACTTTTTATACTTTTATCAAAGACTAGCCCTCACCCGCCCGCTTGAAAACAATGGATCAATGAATGCTTATCAAAATAATTATTAGGTTTACCAACATCATATAGCCTATCATTTGCACAATCTCATGTTCTTACTACATACAAATTTTCATCAAGATCGGTCAAGCTGTTCTTGAGTTATAAGAGGACACACAGACAGACAGACAGACAAAAATTTCAAAAATCGTAGAATAGGTGTGAGTGAGTCTTAAAACGAATATTTATCCCAAAATTTGTCAGAAAAATTGCATGTACAGACAGAGCCTACAGATTTATATAGTAGTATAGATTAGGCAATTGACAAAGCGTTACCAGATGTTCAGCAAAAGCGGAGTCCAGATGCTCCAGAACTCTTCGAAACTTAGGAAACCTACTTAGATCTCGCGACAACCTTTTATATCATATAAATTGTATAATGACGTTTTAAGTTGATAGTGAAAGTTTTAAAATAAGTAAAACTTTATTTTTTTCTTTTTAGCGCATTTATATAAAAACTTGTTTTTAATTTAATTTATTTTTACTTTTTTTCTTTTATTTATAAATATTAAATAAGTTCAATTTGTTGTTAGAGATAACTATACAAATGTGTATTTTTTTCTACACATCACTATTTAGATTCTAAAATAAAAAAGTAGGGAAGATAATATTTTCAGGATATTTATTTTTAATACCTAGCTTAAGTTATTATTCTGAGTTATTATTCTAAGTTATTATTCTAAGACCATACCGAATGATGTTTCTAATGTCGTACCATTATCTAGCCAATAAGGTTGTGAAATATAACGGGAGGTTCCCGCCAATTTCAGTGACAAAAGCCGCCACAGATTAAACACCGGCGCAGCGTTTCGTTGTTGCTATCTTCGCGCCCCGGGGAGTTTCATTAACAGATGGATGTGCGTTTTGTTAGTCGGACCGTTGTTAGCGTCTATTGTACTTCAAAATTCGGGAATACCGGTGTGGATCAGGTAAACCTACAATTCTACAATACTACGGTTCTTTGAATTCGAATGTTTGAGATAAAATAATTTTAGTAGACAAGCGGTGGTTCTCTTATCATAATTAAATAAGTACCTAACTAGTAGATAACTAGTGGGCAACTTTTTGATTAGAAAACCAAAAGCCGTAATGCCCCAATGGCGCCAAAAAGAAAATAAGTGAAAATTGTAGTGTTTGTGATAAATTAGAATTAGGTTATAAAAATGTTATAGCAATTAAGATATTTATATGAATTGTATTAGTTAATAGTTATGTGTTGTAAAAATGTTCATTATTAATTAATGACAAGTTGGCAAAATAAATTTTAAAAAAAACCAGAGGGTGCTTCTAAATTCTAGAACATCGGCTCGGCTCGATCGGATCGTGGAATTAACACTATTTCAAGCCAATTAAATAATCTAACAAGCGTTTGTCAACTTCTAGAAAAACTATTATGAGATAGCACAAAGTGGTCGACAACTTCCTTCGCTGACTGTACGTTGTACTTATGAATTCAATCCCATTAGGCTTATAATAGGCGGGATTCGCCTAGCTAATCGACTTCAATAAATAATGGCTGACTTATGCGACACAAATTGCAATGGCGGCGCGCTATAGCGTGACAACTGCTCAGCAGTCGTCAGGCGAGCTTAAAACCAATAATTATGCTGCAGCGTTAACCTATAAATGGTATATCGTGATGGATATAATTATATAGATTTATGACGAATTCGACGGTACAGTATTGGTTTGCGATCGTGCATGTTTAGCTACTTTAAAAAAAATCTGGATCTGGTCTCAACTACTTTAAAACGTCCAGTACTATATGTCGGTGTAAGTAGTAAAATAGTAAGTAAATAGCTTATAACAGTCCCACTGCTGGGCAAAGCCCTCCATCATTGAAATCAAGTCATCATTACGATAGATGAGTATTGCCTTAATCACCACGCATGCCTTGGGCTATGCACCGATTAAATTCGAAACACACTTTGCCCGACCTGGGAATTGAACCTTATCGACTTTCGACTGGGAATTTGACCTTCGGGTATCGGGCCGAGTGCTTTACTATGACCATGATTTTAACAATTCCAGCAACCCCCAGTACAGAATACTAACTGATACCTATTACTACCACCACCAAGCCCGTCCATAACCATACCCCACTTACATGGGCTCATTCCTAAAGGCCCAGCCCCCCAGCAGAAGTTGAACCCGGGAGCTCTGGGGCGGAGACTTGGTTTACTATTTGTTTATTTATTTAATCTTTATTGCACAATACAATAAAATAAAGTACAAAAGGCGGACTTAATGCCAAATGGCATTTTCTACCAGTCGACCTAAGGGCTAGCCAGAAAAATAGGTAAGCGGTGCGGCAAAGAACGTAAATGAAACATATACTACATAAATTTATAAGAACTGAAATATACATATTAAGTTTATTAAATTAAGTGATAATAATATAATATACATACCATAAAAAAAACTTAAATAAAAATAGACTACTTGAACATACTTAAGCATAACAGAAGAAAAGATGATGGGAATCTCTTACGTGGGTGTTGATTCCTGTAGTAACAGTTTATACACCATTGTTTTAAAGACCATTTTACTTGGAGCTTGTCTGACTTTTTCGGGGAGAGCGTTCCATAATGGGGCCTGAACCGTGAAGGAATTTGCAACGAATCCTGAACGATGCAAAGGAGTGGCGAGAAGGCGATTATTTGATGAGCGAAGCTAAGGAAACTGAAACTACATTTTAAGTAAGAAGGAGAATTAGGATCATTTAGAATACAAAATAGAGTTGTTAGACTTCTGGACTTACGACGTTGCGGGATGGTCAGCCATTTAAGCTGGAGACGACTATTAATATTTTTATTATTATTGTTAGCCATTACTCTCCCCAAAGGCCTCCTCGCCCTCCTTCCACCTTCTTCCACCATCTCTATTCTGAGCTAGTTCGTGCCAATTCCTCAAATGGGAGTCCAATTTGGTTTACACACTAGAAAACAAGTGTCTAAATATAATTACTTTACTTATACACGTTACGTTTTTATTGCAAGTTTATTTCTTTTCAAAAACTAAAAATTGTTGAAGATAAAATTTTACTAGAAAATATCAAACATTCTTAGGCAGCTCGAGTGGGAAACGAACCCACGACCTCTTCTGGATCCTCGGTAGCTCAGCGGACAGACCATTTGACCGATTATTCAAAGGTTGTGGGTTCGATTTGCACATCAGCTTCATGAGGCTGGTAGATATTTCTAGTAAAATTTTATCTTGTAACTATATATTGCATTGGGAATGCCAAATTCACAATAATAAAAATAAAAATTGTTTATTAAGAATAAACCAGTTTTACATCTATCTATTGGAGTACTTCCCATTCGGACAACTTCACGTTTGGATTATATCGTGATTATAGCGTTATCTAGTTCAATCTTGTAATTTCCCTAACAGTGTAGAATTTAATATTCCTAGTACTCTCGTGCACTCTCAGCGACCGGAAGAATCAACCGGAGATCACCAATTAACGGGGGCCCTACTATTGCAACTCGAAGCTTAAAACTACCATGATTTAGTGTTAACGTTAATGCAGTGTGTTTATATACCATGTTAATTAATTAATTATTCATGTTGTTCGCACTCCGTGCGGTCAAAGCCACTTAAAATACAAACGTACGACCGACATGTGCTACAGTAATAATCATCTACAACAGCTCATTGTATATCCCCACTGCTGGAGCAAGAGCCTTCCCTATGGATGGATAGGGAGAATATGCCACAAACCACCACGCGGACCTACAGGTTGGTGGTTTTTAACAACTTTTTTTTTTTTTTGAGAGAGAGATTGCTGATTGCCTCTACGGCATTTTCAGTTTCACCGGGCTTTTTTGGGGGCGGCGAGGAACGTAAAGGGTCCCTCAAGCCGTGTGAAACGAATCACCTTCAGAGGTTATCTAGAGGGAACGGCATCGCGCACTAGTGCGCGTCCCCGTGCCCTACTAGATTCTCCGAAGGGTTCGGATCGGATCGGGGTTTTTAACGACTGCTAATTCAGCCGGGACCAACGGCTTTACGTGCCTTCCGAAGGACGGAGGAGCTCCAGATACATATTTGGTCATCCATCCGATGACCGGCCTCGCCGGATCGCAGACAGGGCGCGTTAACCACTGCGCCATTAAGCTACAGTAATAATGACCTCAAACTTAACAATTTAAGTTAAGAAACTTGTGAGCAAAAATATTCCCAATAGTCCGTTTCCGATTGGCATCACCAACAATTCTTCCTACATTCCTTGTGAAAACACACAGGGTACATAAACCAAAGTTTACTACCGAAAGTTTCTAAAGTTGGGCACTAGCTCGGCTTATTTATGTTGTCATCCGCTTGTAGCACAATGCGAGCGGGCTTACGCAACCGATAGATTGCCGCAAACAAACATTACGCCACAGTTGATAAGGAACTTAGTAAGTAGTCTATGTACTGTCTCATTGTCTGCTTAGAATCTGACTGGATGGAGACCACTGCGTTTCGGTGAAGAGTAGATACATCCAGTGAAATTTTATTTATTTATTTATCATTACTTTCAAATGTCTTTACAGGATTTTTTTTGTTTCCCAATACAATAGTGCAGCTATAATATGACTAAAATATATATTAATGTACTTTAAACTTCATACGACACAGTAAACAAAGCAATTCTCGTAAATTCGCTGAGATCACAGCAGATTAGATCAGGTTGATCTAATCTGCTGTAGCTTAGCTATTAAGTTGAGAGTGGGGAGCGCGCGCGTCAGCGGCGCTTCGTGTAGCAAGTAAATTCCGTGACATAGAGGCATAAGAGGCTGTGGTGAGGGCCGCAGAAGAGGACGAGGATGGCATTGCACAGCCTCACAGAATTCTAGGGGACTACCAAACTAGAGAGACGGCCGGGCCGTTGTGAGGGGAAGCTTGGTGGTTGCCGTTCGTAATGCCAATTCTTTCCCGTGGCAGAAGCTGGTACTAGGTTTTTTCTGAGTATACCTCCCCTCCCTTCGTCGAGCTTTTAGTAGCTGGACGAGGGAAGAAGAGAAAAGTCTTACCTGCGCCAGCTGACGAAAACAGTCTACTATATAATATTTCTGTACTGTGGTTTTCTAGACCTCTTTCGTTGATTACATTGGAATATTTCATTGAAGTCATACAATTAGTTTCAAACGTGGCGTTGTCATAAAAAATATAACCTTGATGTGAGGTGATGGGTGAAAGTCGATTGGTAAACATGGTAGTAACGATAAAAATCAATCAACGACAACGTTGAGTGCTGAGGAGTTGGAAGGTGTTGGAGGGCGTGGACTTGTATGTTTTGAGTTGTGGTCTTCCAAAATAAGCGACTTTAGCAATACCGAGTGATCACATAGTGACCAAATTAAAATAAGGAACAATATCAATTTATATCATACTAATATTATAAAGAGGAAAGCTTTGTATTTTTGTTTGTAACGAATTAACTCAAAAACTACTGGACCGATTTAAAAAATTCTATCACCTTTCGAATGCTACATTAGTGCTGAGTAACATAGGTTATATTAAACGAGAAATGTCCACCCGTGGGAAGCTCGGACGGGCCGTTATTATATACACTCATTCATGAACATGAACCCCTCGGAGAATCTAGAAGGAAACGGAGACACGCTAGCGTGATGCCGTTCCCTTTAGAAACCCTCTGACGGTGTTTCGATCACACGGCTTGAGGAACCCTTTAAGTTTCTCGCCGCCCCCAAAAAGTCTTGTAAAGTTTAAAGGCCGTTTGAAGCCAACAGCAATCACTCACCAAAAAAAACTCGCTCCTGTCTGAACCCTGCTGACTGCGAATCAAACAGTTGTTGCAGGTTTAAGTTTCCAACGACAAAGGTTCTTGTGATGCAAATAAGCATTTGGACCCGAAGCATGCTCTTTGAATAGACGGAGACCTCTCCCCTTTGCCGTGACTCTGACAGCGATTCAGTTTGTGCTTGTTTGTGTTGCAATTTGCAAAATTGCTTTTACTACACGTAGGTGACGTTGGAAGTGGTGTCCATTAATTATGTTTTGAGAGAACCCCTAGTTGAGATAGGGGTTCAAGTTGTTATGCAGTACCGCAAGATGGCGCTGTGCTACAGTTGACTGTATTTTCCAGCATCGCGGTATGGAGATTTTCTGTGCGTGTGTATGTTATTGAACTCCTTCTAAACGGCTGGACCGATTTGGATGAAATTTTCTGTGTGTGTTTAAGTGGATTCGAGAATGGTTTAGATTTACAATTGGACTCGGTAGGTGGCGCTGCTATAGGGGTCCATCATGGGATACGGATGTTCTTAAGCGGACGAATGATTTGTTTATATATAAATATATATATTTCTCTATATATACGTGAAGCAAAAACTTTGTACCCCTTTTTACGAAAATTGCGCGGACGGAGTATGACATTTCGCACACTTATAGTTTAAATTGAGAAGGAGTGCAGAATGTTAATTGATTTTTTATTATGTATAAAAATACATTAAATCAATACAAAAATACATTTCTGTGCACAAGTAAAATAAGAAATAAAAAATATCTTCGTGCCAACTTAGTTGCAACCACAGATCTATTAGAGATTTGGTCAAAGCCAAAGACAAAACATCTTGATTCAAATAAACTTATTTATTTAGCACTTCGTTTCGTCGTCGTTGGTTTGTGGTGAAACCAAATGCAATTAGTGTATGGTTTAGTGGATTGAAAGATCGTGGTTCATCCTCATAGCTCCATTAGACTACTGAACTGACATAAACCAATGCCTAAGACAAGCCCATTTGCTTCCGAAACGGATTATTGAAACTTTTACCTGATGTAAATTTGTTAACATAGATTTTTTGGTTGTCTTCTACATTTTTGTGTTTATTTGTAATGGAAAGTGTCTTGTTATGATAGGGCATTTTCCAATATTTTTGACGCTGTAAAGGAGAAAAGAGCACACGTGCTGAGTTTCTTGCCGGTTCTTCTCAGTACAAGATCTCCCGCCCAGAGTAGACTTACGAACCGATGGCATAGTGACATTTACAAGAGCCACTTGTAACCTAAACTGAATAAATGATTTTAAATGTTATTATAAATATGTCAATAGAACATTAATGATAAACTTTAAAATAATAACTAGATACCTATAATTATGCTTATTCCATTCTATTACAATACTTTGAACGTTATAAAACACGTTCACGTATCCACACGTGAATTATTCTGGCTTGGCAGTTCCTTCATCTAGCGTGCAGTTATAACGTCTACTTCCTTTTCCGAGAAAACTGCTTCAATCCAACTTTAACATCATTTGAAGGCTCGTATTTCGCCTTACTCCTTTCGCCTGTATTTTCAAAACTTGAAACGTATAGTATTATTTTCTTTATTCGCAATGAAACTTTAAGTTCTCCAACTAGCACAATTCGAAGAGTTAACAAAACAATAATACTGCTAACAGTTCAGTTAGAGTTTATACAAGCTCTGCATTCTAACTCGTACACAGTGGAAACTGCAAAGAGTTGTGAAGTGTGAGGTCGGGAGTCGAAATGATACGACGAACGTTGATTCTTAACTCATCTTTATTTAGGGAAAAACAGCGCTTTTATACTATTTCAGAACAAAGGAAAGTATTAACTGTTGGGTATTAAGTACTGACATTGGGTCCATGGGGGCCGGAGGCCAAGCAGCTTGTTAAAGAGTTAAGTGCTCGCCTTATTGAAGCCTCCGGTGACAAGAAGGCTGGCGGCTACCTCTGCCAACGTATTAGCTTGGCTATCCAAAGAGGTAATGATGCCAGCATTCTTGGGACCGTTCCCATGAGCCCACAGCTGGAGGACATTTTTTATTTATAGGTTTTGTTTTGTCTTTAGTTATCCTAATTTTTTTTTTCTTTAATTTAGTGAGTTATGTTATGTTTTTTTTACTAATAATTGTATTATTATGAATAAACAATTCAGTTTATTAACTGTTGGTTTTGAGTAATCGATCATACTTTATTTTGTTTACATATTTAGCACGTAGTATAATAGTATAATAAAACATTAATATTTTATTGAGTCATTACATGATCATAAGGCGTGCTTCCACTACAGAGTAAATTAATTTATCGACAGCCTATTTTCCTCTCTTTACCTACGTCAGAAGACCCTTTCGTAGAAATTTTGGGGTAGAATATGTGTATCATCATCATCATCACCAGCTCGTTGTATGTCCCCACTACTGGGGTACGAGCCTTGACAGTTTGTGGTAGCCTGATGTGCAGGCGTGTGTACATAGTCACTGAGTCACTTATTGAGTTACTTAGCTCGTTGGCTCGATGGCGCAGTAGTTAACGCGCCCTGTCTGCGATTGCTGACGTTAAGCAACTTTCGCAAAGGCCGGTCATCGGATAGGTGACCAAAAATGTATCATCTCGCGCTCCTCCGTGCTTCGGAAGGCACGTAAAGCCGTTGTCGTTAACAACCACTAATCCGCACTGGGCCCGCGTGGTGGTTGATGGCACGTTTCCCTATCCATCATTATAACTATCGAACAACAACTACAAAAATCTATCGCGAAACCAATTTAATGACTATTAAACAATTATACATTTATAACACTTGCACATTTATTCGTAAAACTATGTACAATAAAATCCGCTGCAATCTAAATTTTGCTAAGCGAAAACTAGTTGAGCGCCCCTGCACTCGACGAGCGAGCTTCATTGTTTTGCCTAAGACACGATCAAAACACGGCCAAACCACTATAACATGCGAAGGTGCGCGCCTTTTTAACAAGATACCCTCAAGTAAAATTTAAACACTGAAAAAAGACGACAACCTCAGGCGGGAATCGAACCACGCACCTTCCGCATTCCGGGCGGCTGCCTTAACCACTTGGCTACCGAGGTCTGGCTTTCACCCGTCGAAATTTTTCAGTGCTTGATGCTTATGTTTTTTAGTCAACATTGCTATTCTATTCTAAGATTGATGAAGCAATGTTGACTAAAAAACATAAGCATCAAGCACTGAAAAATTTCGACGGGTGAAAGCCAGACCTCGGTAGCCAAGTGGTTAAGGCAGCCGCCCGGAATGCGGAAGGTGCGTGGTTCGATTCCCGCCTGAGGTTGTCGTCTTTTTTCAGTGTTTAAATTTTACTTAAGTATATTTAAGCGTTAATAAAACGCTAAAATATATAAAAAACACTTAAGATACCCTCAGATATAAAAAATACTAACTCCTTCGACGTATTCAAAAAGTTATTAGCCAAACACGTCATTGCAAATTGTTAAACTTTAAAATGAAATGTTTTTTCTTGAATGTATTAAATTTGTTCTGTTTTATTCGTATTAACTGTTTCCTATGACAACGAATGTAATGTTTTTTTATAATTAAGTTCTCATGTAAGTGATGTAGAATATGTCTTTATGAGAATAAATGTCTTTAAACCATAAACCATCCATAGGGAAGGCTCGTGTCCCAGCAGTGGGGAGTAACATGAGCTGCTGATTATCTGACTCGTGGTGCCTTAGCGTGTAATGTGACCTGTTGTTCTCGGTTGTTCCAGGTGACGAGTTCATCTACAGGGACGCGTGGGGCGGCATTAGCCTCATGTTTGCGGCGAACCAGACCTCCAAGACCCTCATGGCTAACACCACGTTTGTAAGTATTATTTAAAAAGAAGTACACCTATAAGTATAAGCATAAATCTATCCTCCTCCCCTCTCGGCGACAGAGTGTCAAAGCGCTCGGCGCAATTCCCGCAAAGTGAACCAAGTCTCCGCCCCAGAGCTCACGGGTTCAACTTCAAGCGAGGGGTGCTGAACCTTTGGGAATGAACCCATGTAAGTGGGGTAAGGTTATGGTCGGGCTTAGTTGTGGTAGTAATAGGTATCAGTTAGTTTTCTCTATTGGGGGTTGCTGGAATTGTTAAAATCATGGTCATAGTAAAGCACTCGGCCCGCTACCCGAAGGTCAAATTCCCAGTCGAAAGTCGATAAGGTTCAATTTCCAGGTCGGGCAAAGTGTGTTTTGAATTCAATCGGTGCATAGCCCAAGTTTGTGATCACCAACCCGCATTTGGCAAGCGTGGTGATTAAGACATTACCCATCAATTGTAGTGATGACTTCATTTCGATGATGGAGGGCTTTGCATAGCAGTGGGACAGTTATAGACTATTTACAATACTAAATCTATCAGATTTATTACCGTATTTGTCGTGGGTTGTGATAACTACAAAACACTGGCTATAAGCGCAATAATAAGCATATACAACGAAAAAAACATTAAAGAAAAAAAACAAAATGTTTTACTCAGTTAAGGCTTCTAGAACTCTTACTGCCGTACTCAGAGACGTCAATTAAGTTTTAATGACAATGAAGTCTTTTGCTGTCACTTTCTTATGTATAGTGCTAAATAGAGAAGAAATGAAATTTAATTGTCATTAAACTTAATTGACGTCTCTGAGTACGGCAGTTAGGGTTCTATGTCACTACGTCCTCGGTTGGAGCCCTTTTACAGAGAAAAACAGTCACTCAGTAGTACCTAGTAGTATAGAGAATCAACAAATATGAGAGCGGATGGCAACGGGTTCGAGTTTCAACTGTGTATATTTAAGTGTTACTAGTGGTCGCCCAGTGGTCGAAATTCGTAAGACCGTAATTTTATTAAGGCTGCACGGAGTGTAAATAAACTTTTTTTAAAAGACTTTGTACTTTATGTTCAAGGCTTAAGGTTGACAATGTTTTGAAGAAATTTGACAGTTTGGGGTAGGTTGATGTGCATACATTTCAGTGATTCATTTTCATTTATATATAAGATATAAGAAGAACAGAAGATAGAAGTGTGCGAAATTTCATACTCCTCCGTCCGCGCAATTTTCGTAAAAAGTTTTAGGTACAAAGTTTTTGCTTCACGTATTATAATATTAAGTTTAGTACCTGGATGACCGCTTTTCTCGGTATTTTTGTTTTGTAAATCGTGTTTTTTGGAAATTATATTTAGATACGAATTACATACTGATGAAATATGATAATATTGTTCGATCTTACCGACATAATAATAAAAAAATATGATAATAAAAAATAAAACAATAAACAAATAATACATAATAATAAATCATCTGGACTCGAACCGGGGTCTTCTAGTTTCGGGACCGCCCAATTTCACAGCTGAGCTATTATAACCTTGTAGATTTCTAAAAATGAAACCTAACTATATCGATTTATCGCCGTGAAACCCTCAGCATACTAAATTTCATGAAAATCGTTGGAGCCGTTTCCGTGATTCAGATTGAGGACTCATGTGAGGAATTTCAGACGCCTGCACGTTAACCTATCCAAAACTTACTTTTTATTTTCAAGTGCTAATTGCTGCACTGAAGCTAAATTAAATATTCATAAAATTTTATAAAATACAGTGAAAAAATTAAACGCCCACCCGACCCGACCCGAACCTGGGTCTTCCGCAATCCGGGCGGCTGCACTGACCGCTATGCTACCGGGTAGGCTGGCGTAAGCGCTGAATTTTGTCACTGCTATTTTAATGTTTTTGAGTGCTTTTTTAGCGGTACTAGCGCCATCTATCCAAACGGTCGTTGCAACCGATGGCCATGCAGATTCATCTTTGCAGATGAAATACCACAAATTTGATAACACAACGCTATAGTAAATTTACTTTTTTATTTTCAAGTGCTAATTGCTGCACTGAAGCTAAATTAAATATTCATAAAATTTTATAAAATACAGTGAAAAAATTAAACGCCCACCCGACCCAGCCAGGATAATAATGAGGAGGATTTAATTCTATTCAAAACTGTCAAATTTTTTCAATAAATGTTCAACCAACAATATTTCCCAGATATAAAGTTCAAAGTCTATTGAGGAAATTTGATAGTTTGTGGTAGTCTGAAGGCTGAAGGCGTACCTACACACCTGTAATTAGCTTCTAGTGTTAGTTTTCGTTTCAAATATACGTTTAGCTGTTGGTTTTCCAATAAACTAAATAAATAAGTTTAGTATTCCAAATAAGGAAGCAATACTATTGGTGGATTTTTCCTCGCTTAACTCCACCCCTACTTCACACAGCTTTGCTTGAAAACCCGCGTAATGGCGCGCAAATAGTCAATACCACGTTACAATTTACCGGTTGCCACATCGTCGCGCGACTACGGAAACACGTCACTGTGTTAGAATTTATATCATTCCTATACTTTTTTTGATGTGTAACATCTTTCCGCTCGCCTTCTATAAATACAATTTGTGGAAGTGATTTCGTAGAAATGTGACGGAAGTAGCGTGACATGTGACGGAAGTTGGTCGTAACAGTGTGATAGAATTTGTGGGAGTGATTTCGTAGAATAAATAACAGCAACAGTAACAGTGTGACGGAAGCTTACCTTCAGCAGTCTCCTTATTTTTAAAGTAAGCCCGTGCATGAAATATGTATATATCTCAGTCAGTAGTTCGTTTGCGAGTTTGCTAGCGTACTAATAAAAAAAAAGAAATCTACCTTTAAAGTCAATAAAATTGTAAATTCATTTTAAAGGTATGGAGCTAAAGAAGTTTTACGTCAAACGTTACACATCTTAAGCGACGGTCCTACTGTGACCTATTCCTTTCTAATACCACAAACTAATACCAATGGTATTTGTTTATTATCGTTATTATATTTTTATTCCTAGCGAATACCCCTCATAAACGAATCCCAAAACAAATCAAATGGTAATGAGATATAGTCAGTAATAAAAATGCTTTTAAATGTGTTTTAAAATAATATTTATTTAATCAAAATCAGTCTTATATTATCAATATTATCAAATCAGTATGCAACGATTTTTTTTGTTATGTGTCATGTGCTGTCGGTCTTCCAAATAAATAAATAAATAATATTAAATTATTAGAAAGCAAAATAAATTGTTTCTGTGACTGTACCAGAAGTTATATTTTGGTATTCGTTGGGAATAGATTTGGTACTTCATTTAAATATTTAAAATTTGGTATTAGTTAGGAATAGAACATTTATTAAGTCAATAAACAAATACCATTGGTATTAGTTTTTGGTATTAGAAAAGAATAGGTCACTACTGTAAAGCTTGTTCCTTTTTTTATATTATACGGGTAAGCACAGTGCCTTCATCTCACCAGCCCCCTAGACAAGTGGCATAACGCTAATAGAATTGAAATGAAGTAGAATGATTATTGTATGGGATTGACATAAACGTCATTTATACGTATCTTTGACTTATGTCAATCCCGTATATACAATCATCATTCTATTTCATTTTTATTCTATTAGCGTTATGCTAGGTCTAGGGGGGCTGATGTTAAGTGATGATAAGGCCAATGATGGAAGCGCACTTCACCCGGGATCCTCAACTAGTGAGGAACTGGCTATCTTATCTCTAGCTGCCGGAACTCAACAATGCTACAAACATTTGTTATGGCGACATATTGAGATAAGACGATGGTAACTAGCCAGGCAGACAAACAAGCCCTACTACCAACCAAACCGAGTACACAAACATGTACCTCCCGCTGGGAATCGAACCCTGGATCTAAGCCGGTGTTCTTTACCACTAAACCACAAAGGCGGCAATGTAGGTATAGTAGGAGAGAAGCTTGAAAGCGCTGTGATAAACGCACCCCGTCTGCGATTGCTGAAGTTAAGAGGTAACACTAAAATTACAGAAAGACTTCGGCTGTGTCCCTACGTTTCCTTCTTTTTATAAATTAACTATCAAAAAAGATATGAACCTTTAAAAACCTTAAAAATTTGCCAGATTTTCCGCTGTTTTTTCGAAATTTGACGAAATCATAGAAAAAAAGGCAAAACATAGCGTACTATTTACATTTTGTCACATATTTAAGTATTTTGCTTTACTTAAATAATCGAGACACACCTGTAACACCTCAAAGCATCTCTATTAACAGTGTTAATTGATTTTTTTGTTATCTGGCAGCAAAACAATAGTGCTATAAAGCACTCTCAATTTGTTACCCACAAGTGCTAATAATACGTCCTCCAAAACTTAAGAATAGCAAATTATTTACCGGAACATAAAATTTTAAAGGATAGGAAGCCCGTTACGAATTAAGAATACGCAGAATATGCGTTGTCCAGTTTCTGGCCACGGTTAAAATAATCTGTAATAGTTTTGTGTCATTACCTACACATCGGTACCATCGGTGAGCTTAAACTTTTTAGTAGCATGTATAAACAAACAAACATACAAACATTATCACAAACGTTACCTCTTTATTAATAGTATAGATATGGATTAAATGGATAGCTGGCTATCCATTAAATTACTCTTAAAAATTAGTAACCTATCTTTAACTTTAATTCTTATGTTAGTACTTATTGATATACCTACACCAATGATTTTTCCCTTTACGTAGTCAAACAGCCACATCTTCCCGCGTCGCACCTATAAGCCGAAATTGGTTTCCTGTCATATTTGCACGGCCAATTTGAGCGGACTAAGGTCACAGTATATATATAAGCTAAAGCTAAGGTGTCACGTTTAGAAAGGAGGGATAGACGGCGGAATCAAACTATATTTCATTGTAGGTACAAGTTCGTACAACAAATAGTCTGGTTTCGGTGATAGGAAAAGTAAAGATAAAACTTATACGAGTATTGTGGTAGTTCGGCGTTTCTTTTTGCATTATCATTGTCATCCCCAGCTTATAAACGTCCCACCGTTGGGTTGAAGCTTTCCCACGTTAAACGGCACATGCATGGTTGGTGGTAGGGCTTGTTTTAAGTACGACTAGCTAGCTACCATCTTATTCCAACGTGTCGCCATCAATGTTAATAGCATTGTTGCGTTTCGATGCCAGTGCCTCAGTAGTTGAGGATTCCGGGTGAAGTGCGCTTCCACCTTCAGCCCATCATCAGGTGTAATGAAGGTCAAGTACTTACCCGTAAGGTATAAACAATTTAAAGCACATTGGAAGTTCAGGCAATGACCCACCACATATTTGGTGGGTGTCACGACCCAATCTCAGAGTAACAACGACTTATCTTGCCTTTTAAAGCACGGAGGAGCTTGAGAGGGTATGAGCTCGAGGAGCGCATGCCCTAGCCTCCATTTCATTAGTCAGTTGTGAGAAATTACCCAACCAACATAAAACATGTACTAGCAACTAGGCGTACAGGCGCATGCGCATCAACCTAAATTTTTTTCAATAATTGTCAAATGTCATTTAAATTAAGCTCAAAGTCTATTGAGGAAATTTAACAGTTTGTGGTTGTCTGATGTGCAGGCGTGTGTACCTTAAACCAGCATTCAATTAAACCCCATCCTAATGACAGCCGTAACGAGGCGGCCACCCAACGCTAGATCGTTAATGCAAAGAAAACAACTATGGAAAGGGTCTAGTATGAAAGTTCAAATGTCGATTGGGCGAAATTCGGCGTACACTTTCGGTCGATAGGCTGAGTGAGCCTGGTGCGTATTTTATAGGCCATTTGATCAAGTTAACGAAAACGAGAATTTGTACGGCAAACATTTTACTCTGTCGCCAGGAGGCGCTGTTGCAGTGCCATACAAATTCTCGATTTAAATAAAACTTGCTCTAGGCGCCCTGACGACGGGATCGAATATACCTATTTGCAAAACTGTTTTACGCGATGGTTCTAATAGGTCGAAAAATTATTAGTAAAGATATATTTCATGTTTATTTTATTATATCATTTAACTTATGATTGTAGGCTATATAGTAAAAAAACTCATTGCTAATGTTTTCCATTTGCTTTAAATGGTGTTGTCACTGTTGGGCACAGACCTTCATCATTACAATCAGTCATCGTTACAACTGCTGGGTCAATCAATACCCAGCCAATACTTAAACACCACTCTTGCGGGTTGGTGATCACAGACCGGGGATGCCTCGATTAATTCGAAACACACATCCCAGGTAGGAGTCTACCTGGGAAATTAACCCAGCTTAACTATCCAATATCAGGCCAAACTCTTTTCTTCTTTCTCGAAACGCTCACCGCACTCTAATAATTGACATTCACACGCTATGTAGTAGGAAATCGCGAGACACGCTGCCTCTGGTAGCCCCGTTTCTTGACCCCCGACTTGTGGTGTGCGCGTAAACTTTACAAAACTTAAGCATAGCCCAATAGTACCTACCTACGTCGATCAATCGTCATTCGAACGTCGAGTAGGAGACCCCAATGAAACACGTGCCCAAACTTTCGTGTCTGGCGCACGGTCGAGCTCGGCCGAAAGCGATAAGCCAAATTAGTACACCATCGCCAGCGGGAATATTTGCACGGCCCATTTCCCAGGACCAAGAGGGCGGGGCGTGGGAGGGAAGTAACAAACTTCGTAATATACTGATAGCAATCGTTAACAACCACCAAATCGCACTGTAGTGGTTTATGGTCAGTTTTCCTCCTTCTCAGTGGTGTTCTGTCCATAGGAAAGGTTCGTGTCCCAGAAGTGGGGACATAAAAATGAGCTGGTGATGATGAACTGATATGAATAAAGAGAACTAGGCCAGTTGTTATCGAATGAATAAGAATGGCAAATAAAACATACAGGCGAGTGCCTGTATGTTTTATTTGGTCAGGAGGTGCTGTTTTAATGTCATTCAAATTCACTTTTTCGTTAACGTGATCGAATAGCGAATGAGACTCGAGCCAGCAGGCACCCCGATATCAAAATAAAGAACAATATTCGAGCTGGTAATATTAAGCCGCAACAAATATACAGTTCCATCGACAGACATCAGCTATCTTGCTGAGGAAATTGACGTCTCAACCTTTGCGTTCGTCGCTAAATTGAAGTTTCGACAAACGGAGACACCTGCTTCGCTGATGTTGATACTAGGTCACGGAATACTGAACAGTTACTAAATCAAAATCTCAGTGTATTTAAAAAAAAATTAAGTTGGATATAAAACAAAGAGAGAAAGGAAAATATAGTTTTCACTTGTGATAGCTTTAACCTTTGAGAATGTCGCTAAATAAATCCCGATCCGCTAAATGCCACTACACATTTACAGAATACACTAAACATGGACACTAGTTTAGCCCCAAGACACCGTACTCGTAGAACAAGGGTACGATGAACCGGTTCACACGCGCTCTACACCAGGTACAGAAAAGTACCTAAGCGCTTCTCTCCTTTTTTATTTTTCTATTTATGTGTTTTAGCGTTTTATTATTTTCATATGTATGTTGGTTTGTCGTTGTTTTGTGGACACGTCACCGATTAAGGCCCCTCCAGAATACCAGCGTTGCAGCGGCTCTAGATCGCTGTAGCACGTGCTGAGGCTGGGGCCTAGTTAGTCACACTTTTATCTTTTGTTTTGTTTTGTATTGTTATTGTGAATATCGTGATATTTTGTAGTGTGTGCCAATAAATGTATTTCATTTCATTTCATTTCATTTTTATTTCCTACACCACGGCCCGGTCAACCTTAGCCGAGGTCCGAGCCTTTAGAGGCGCCCCCGGGTTGTTCCCCTCCCTTACCCAATCCGAACCCTTCGGAGAATCTAGTAGGGCACGGGGACTTAAAGAGTCGAGCACTGTCGCCGGCCGCTACCCTACCTATGCCAGCTTCTTAGCTGTCATTAAATATTATACGGGCCCGGCTAAACAGCTTAACCTCCGCCATTTGAGAAAGCAACAAACCCTTTTAGCAAATTTGCATGAGTTTTTAATACAGTTTTAGTTTACTTAAAAAACTTTTTGAATCAAGACAGTGCAACTTTACTTTTCAAATTCTTTCAAGAAGTCCGCCCGAGGAATTAGTAAAGCCCCACATCTTTACTCGAGGGGTTGGGGGTATATCATTTCTCACTTCTCATTTCTATTATCATTCATCATCATCATACTGGAAGGAAATATTGTATATTTATGTATTACTTGTAAGAAAAATTACTTTGACACTGGCTAAATGTGCTAATCGCACGAAGCCATCAACTAAAGGAAAAAAAACTCTCGAAAAAATCAATAAAAATTCATTCTGTTTGCTTATAAACTCCCACTAGTGCTTGTACACCTTTCCCTTCCACCTCATATCCTATCTGTATTACTAAAACTTCAAAATACTAATTTTCACCAAGGATGCCTCGACTACTCATAAGTAGCGCGTTCTTAATTGAAATGTTTTTTGTGTTACATTCTAGAATTATTAGCAACCCTAGACAAGTGGCATAACGCTAATAGAATAGAAATTAAATAGAATGATTATTGTATGGGATTGACAGAAACGTCATTTATACGTATCATTGACTTATGTCAATCCCGTTCAATAATCATTCTATTTCATTTATATTCTATAAGCGTTATGCCACTTGTCTAGGGTTACAGGCATTGAGTCGCTTCACGTCGTAAGATCGTAATAACCAGAAACCCAGTTAGGTTGATTCGCTCTAATGGTGCTGTACAGTCACAAACACAGTTTCTCTGAACACTATTAGTTTTATACTTTCAAAGCATTAAGAAATTGAGATAAAGAAAAAAGTTCCCCCGAGTTTCTTGCCGGCCCTCCTAGAGCGGCCCCCTAGACAAGTGGCATTATGCCACTTGTCTAGGGGGCTAATAGAATCTTAAGTTATAATTTTAAGAATAGAATAGAAATGAAATGGAATGATTATTTTATGGGATTGAGATAAACGTCATTTATACGCTCAGAACAATAATCGTTGACTTCCATTCCGCTCTTTTCGGTCGAAGGCTCTCCCATAATCCGAACAGATGTCAGATTCAGTGTTATATGGATTGTTTTTTGCCACCAATATAAATTTGCGCCTGTGAAGGTTTTTATTAACTAATTATTTGACTTAATTTGAATTTTGATATAATTGTCATAAAAAAATTGTAAAATATAATAATAATTTTATTATTTATATAAAATCAAAGAGGTGCTTAATGTAAAACAATATTAAGACCTAAACATACAGCCAATTACGGATTTTACATTCATATTAATCGGTTAATGTAGAAACTATATACACAACTGTGTCGCTCACTGTACATAATGCTTCCCTCGTTTACTTTTACGATGTATAATATCTGTGGACGGACATTTTGACAGGAACTAATGTTATTTGAAAATGCTGTATCTACAATCTACATATTATATTTACGAAGGAGAAAAATGATCGGTCATCCAATATAAAGGGCCAATGAAGCCTGACGCTAGGGACGCGACTGGTGGCCCGTCACTTGATCACTCTATATCTAAATATAACAGTGACTATAAATATCTGCGATGCCCGCCAGACTTGCTTGCTTGCTCCAGTGGCAGTGTCTATCACAATATTTTGTTATGTGTATGTTTTTAATCTGATGGTATTCTATTTTTATAGGCAATAAAGTAATTTGATATTTATTTTGAATCAAACTTGAAGTAGTGCAAGTTTTATTTACCATTCAATCACGTAAACGAAATGGAAAATCTGTAGGTATGGCAACAATTTTGTGGTTAATTTGTTCGATGCTCTGTCCACCCCTTTTTGGGAGGACTTGAGATATTATGTATGCATATACATACGTATGTATGTTTCTGTGCATATTTTTATGTATTTATGAATATTTAACGTGTATTAGAAAGGTGTGGTCAAAATTAAAAAATCCGATCTAGAACTTGTACGTGTTGGTACTGAGACATAATTATTAACTTCAGTTTGTCGTGTAATTGTAAATTAAATACTTATATTAGTGAAGTCATGCTCGTCAGGCGCGCATAAGCAAGCAGCAGTGATCATAAATGTAATTACTAAACCACTAGGGCTGTGACTTGTTTATTTTGATGTGACGTCACAATTGAAATATTTAATTAAAAATTGCAAAACAAATTAAAGTTAATAATTATGTCTTAGTAATTCTGTGTACAAGATCTAGATCGGATACACTTTGGATCTTTTAATTTTGACCATACGTTTCTGTTACACGTTGTTTATTTAGAATTAAGTTTAAGCTCCTCCGTGCTTCGAAAGGCACGTTAAGCCGTTGGTCCCGGCTGCATCAGCAGTCGTTACCAACCACCAATCCGCACTGGGCCTGCGTGGTGGTTTATGGCCCGTTCTCCCTATCCATCCATAGGGAAGGCTCGTGCCCCAGCAGTGGGGGCATAAATGAGCTGATGATGAAGTTTTAACTAAAATACAGAATCTACCACCAATTCGGATTTTGGGGAGAACATGCCAACTGCCAATGCCATACAAATTCTCGTTTTCGTTACCTTAATCGAATGGTAAATAAAGCTTGCACTGGACACTGCTACAGAAAGCTTGTTATATAGAATACTCAGAGTAACTCCGTAATGGGCAACTGCACTGTCCGATAAATGCTCAATAGCTCGCGGCAGGCTGTTTGCCTAGTAGCCAGTACATAATGATGACCCAGAAGGTAAGCTTAAATCTATACTAATATTATAAAGAGGAAAGCTTTGTACTTTTGTACGTATGTATGTATGTAACGAAAAAACTTAAAAACTACAGGACCGATTTAAAAAATTATTTCACCATTCAAAAGCTACATTAGTGTTGAGTAACATAGGCTATATTAAAAAAAATGTCCACCCGTGCGAAGCATGGACGGGCCGCTAGTAATAAATAAATAAATAAATAAATTTCATATCATTTCTACGTTTAGATTTATAAATAAATTTGTTAAACTGTACTGTTTGTTTGTTTACAAGTAAGTAATCCTATTAATATTATAAACGCGAAAGTTTGCAAGTATGGATGGATGTTTGTTACTCTTTCACGTAAAAAGTACTGAATGGATTTTAATGAAACTTTCCTCATATACAGACCATGACCCAGACCAGCAAATAGGATACTTTTTTTTTTTTACTTTAGTTTTCGCGAACGAAGTCGCGGGCAACATCTAGTCTTAATATAAATCAGCTTAATACATACCCCGCTCGAGCAACCCACATTCTCACGGACACGAATCGCGGCACAGAGTGCCTAGTGCAAGTTTCATCTGTTTCATTTGCCATTCGACCACGTCAACGAAAACGAGAATTTGTATGGCAAAATTTTAACTCTTCTCGTATGGTGCCAGGAGGCGCTGCTTCAATGCCATGCCAATTTTCGTTTACGTAAACGTAATCGAATAGATAAGGATAGTAAACAAAACTTACACTAGGCACCAGCAAAACGCGAATAAAATAGAAATGAAATAGAATGATTATTGTGATGACAATGATGAATGACATTGACATTAACGTCATTTATACGTATCGTTGACTTTATGTTAATCTCGTACAAAAATCATTCTATATATTTTCTATTCTATTCGCGTTATGCCACTTGTGTAGGGGAGCAGGTCGGAACATTTTTTTTTTTGGTGTGAGTTTGCTGATTGCCTCAAACGGCATTTTCAGCTTCACCGGGCTTTTTTGGGGGCGGCGAGAAACTTAAAGAGTTCCTCAAGCCGTGCGAAACGAATCACCTTCGGAGGTTTTCTAGATAGAACGGCATCACACACTAATGCGTGTCCCCGTGCCCTACTAGATTCTCCGAGGGTTCGGATCGGATCGGACCGGAGGTCGGAACAGTCCTGTTACAAGATTCCGTGTCCGTGATAGGTTGTCTAAATGTGCGTTCCCAGAGCGCGTTTGTATGAAGCTTACCTTTTGCAGTTACCTTATTTTGTGGTAGCCAGTCTGCAGCCCCACTTGTTGGCAGACCGTCGATTCATATCGCGACGCCAACAATATTGCCTCGCCTCGCCTGACCAAAGCATATTTTCCTTGGCCATTCCTCTCCTTTATTCGTGTAATGGAATACAAATAGTATTTTATCACAGTTCCAATCACTGTGACGTACGTTCAATAGTAACTGTGACTCTTACTTTATAACAGCAATGAGAACTGTGTTTTAATTTGCCATCTTTTAAAATATTTATAAAAGGTTCATAACTGTGCCGAAATATTGGATACACACATAGAACAAAAAACATGACAAAGATCCTCATCCATCCTCATCAGCTTATTTAATGTCCCCACTGCTGAGGCCTTCCCTATAGATGGATAAGGAGAACGGGCCATAAACCACCACGCGTTGTTAACGACTGTTAATGCAGCCGGGACCAACGGCTTTACGTGCCTTCCGAAGTACGGAGAAGCTCGAGATGATAATCTTTTGGTCACCCATCCGATGACCGGCCTTTGCGAAAGTTGCTTAGCCTCAGCACTCGCAGACCGGGCGCGTTAACCACTGCGCCATCGAGCTTAAGGTTAAAACATATCTTACAAAAATAAAATACAAAATACATTTAATACAAGGCGGTCTATGACTCGGGGCCTGCAGATTTTTACGCCCACAGAACCTGCTATTATGTCGCAGACTATACTAAATACAATAATAATTTATGACGTGTAACATCTTTCCGCTCGCTTTCTATTTATACAATTTGTGGGAGTGATTTCGTGAAATGTGACGGAAGTATGTGTAACAGTGTCGGGGAAGCGCACAAGCGCGCGCCATTTTGTGAATTCAAAATCTATATTAGGAACATGACATATTATTAATATATGTGACATATTGTGTCATTTGACTATCAAAGGTCATTTTGATATGTCAAATGTCTTCTAATGAGTATTTACTGCATTTATTTTATAGTTATAAAATGATGTAATACCTGACCCATTTTATTCAGAATTTAATGTTATAATTGCTTATTATTAAGGTGAGATGTCAAATGTTACACATCATAATATGCGACTACTGTAAGCTTCGCTTGTTTTTTATTTATTATTATTGTAGCTTAAATTTGAATAAATCTCATCTAACTTAGTTACATGAGTAACTAAGATAGATAACTTAGTTACTTACAAATGCATAAGTGTGTTTGTTTGTTGTACCTCCGTATTGTAACGGAACAACGGATCAGCGCAATATTCGCACGGATACAGATGATAGTCTTGAAAAGGTCATGGGCTATTATTTATCCGGTCAAATAATATGTTCCCAGGGGTAAGCGGAACAAATTTCACGCTGAGAAAACGAGAAAAGGAGATATCTATTAAAGTTCGCAGCCATATCGCTGGGTTGCGATCTTTGAACGATAAAATGTTTTAGTTTATTGGAAGTGATTGGAATTGATATTTCTATGACTACGGAAGACGATATGTATTTCTACCGCTGTCAGCCAGCACTATTCAACAGTAGCACCTTGCCGTGGCTTCGTCCAAGTTGATTGCGTATTTTTAAAAACCATTTCTTTTTTATCAAAATAAAATATAGCTCATATTACCCGCGAGAAATGTATCATTCTATCAGTGAAAGAATTTTTGGAATTGGACCAGAGTAGTTCCAGAGATTATCCTCGACATACAAACAAACAAACAAACAAACAAACTTTTACCTCCTTATTAATAGTATAGGTTATAGTTATAGATTGCTGTGTTCCGGTTTAAAGGGTGTTTATGAAATAATATTTCAAAAAATAGTTTGACTGGATAATGGTAATACTATGTTACCTAACTGTTATCATTAATGTAAAACTATTTATTATAATAATAACAACAATTTTGTGTGTCTTTATTATTATTTAAAATGAAAAACAATTATCTTTGCACTTCTGTTCCTCTTAAATAAATCAAGCTGCTGGAAGAGATCTCTTTCAGAGGAAAGTCCATATTTGTCCACCATCGTTTATAAATACAAATACATTGTCTTATTTATGTGTGTGTTTAAGCAACAAAGAATATACATACAATTACACTAGTGGAAGGTTGTAAAAGCTTGGTTTGTTATTCATTCATTACTTTGCATTTATTTCCCTCGCTTCTGTCTAGAGAGACGCTATAAATTATTAAGTTCCACTTCAATCGAATTCACTAAAAAGTACTTTACAGATAACTCTTCTAGGAGTTATTACACTAAAAGAATATAGCGCAGTAAAATAATTATATTTAAGGCATTGTTTATGTAAGAAATCAATAACCGCCTCTGTGGTCTAGTGGCTAAGACCACCGGTTTAGACCCAGAGGTCCCTGGTTCGATTCCTAGCGGGGGTAACTTGTTTGTATACTCGGTTTGGTTGGTGGTAGGGCTTGTTTGTCCGCCTGGCTAGCTACCACCATCTTATCTAAATATGTCGCCATAACATCAATGTTTGTAGCATTGTTGTGTTCCGGCAGCAAGAGATAAGATATAGTTGAGGATCCCGGGTGAAGTGCGCTTCCATCATTGGCCTTATCATCACTTAACATCAGGTGAGATCAAGGCACTGTGCTTACCCGTAAATATAAAAAAAAATATAGTGTCCCAAAAATATGTAGGTATTACTAAACTGCTTTTACGGATCTACCTACTCGCGTTTATTTTCTGTGTCTGTGTAGTATGATGTGTAATTTTTATTTTAAAAAAACCAGCTTAGATTTTTGACTTCCTATGCGTAGCGTAGCGAGCAGAGTGATTTATAAAGTTTGTAATTTGGGATTCAGAATTTCACTATTTTGCAATTTGTGTTATTAGTGTTCGCTATCAGACGAAAGACTTTTCGTTGTTACGTGGAGTACCCGTGTCAGAGCAATTGAAGTACTACTTTCCAAGAGTACCGGAGTAGTGATCCGATGTCCTTCTATCCACTTGTTGGCCAGACTACAATTTATTTCCCAGCGCTCCCTGTTGGTGACGGCTACAGTATTGGAAAGGCTTGTTGTGCCTTTTTTGCCTTTACAGAACATTGACCATGCCCTCGATTAAGAGTAAGTTGGGTTAGGTAACTGACATTTTCTTAAGTGTTTTTTTATATATTTTAGCGTTTTATTAACGCTTAAATATACTTAAGTAAAATTTAAACACTGAAAAAAGACGACAACCTCAGGCGGGAATCGAACCACGCACCTTCCGCATACCGGGCGGCTGCCTTAACCACTTGGCTACCGAGGTCTGGCTTTCACCCGTCGAAATTTTTCAGTGCTTGATGCTTATGTTTTTTTAGTCAACATTGCTATTGCCGGGTTATTGATTTTCTTAGGCACAAGAAAATAGTCAAAATATTTATTTGTTTTTTTTTTAATATAAATATGAGACAACATCACATACATTGTTCTGATTTCAAAGTAAGTAGATAAAACACTCGTTTTATGGAAATCAGAAACAACGACGGTACCACAACCACCCAGACCCGACACAATATCGAAAAGTTCGTTTTCGACATTGACCCGACCGGGAATCGAACCCGGGACCTCACGAGTTAGCACCGCCCAAAGTCCGGCGTGCAAGCCACTCGGCTACGGAGGTCGTCAAATTATAATATATAATATTTATTTATTTATTGATTAGTTTGTTGGAAGATTTACAGTCAAATATTAACTATTACTAAACAATGTGAGTTAACCAATGCCATTTCAAATCTCCACATATAGGTAATTATTATTAAGTAAGTTGTAAGCTCAAATTTTGTAAGTATCTTATCTCTTGTATATCTAATGTATATTGTACATGACAATTAAAAAAACTAAAACAGTTGTGCTTTAAGCTGTAAGTTGAATCATGATGCAATACCGGTGCGTCTCACTTGATATACCAACATTTGATATAATTGAACTTTAATAACGTTAATTTTACATAGTAATCATTTGTTATACCAACACTTAATATAATTTTATCATAACGTTTACTTTACATAATGTTAATTTTACATAGTTCCATTTAGTATAACGTTCATAACTAATAATGCCATTTGAAATAATTGTCTTGTACAATATACATTAGATATACAAGAGATAAGATACTTACAAAATTTGAGCTTACAACTTACTTAATAATAATTACCTATATGTGGAGATTTGAAATGGCATTGGTTAACTCACATTGTTTAGTAATAGTTATATTTGACTGTATATCTTCCAACAAGCTAATAAATAAATAAAAAAATAAATACTTTGACTATTTTCTTGTGCCTAAGAAAATGTCAGTTACCTAACCCAACTTTAATATATCGTTCATTTCATATAATTTTGTTTGATATACACGTCATTTTATATAACTATTATTTAAGATAATAACGTGTCAAATAATGATTGATTGATATAATAATCTTCACTGGGTATAAAAATCAATTGCCATAATAATTTGTTGGTATACAGTATCAGTGACAGAAACGAATCGCTGCAAAACCGACTCCACGTAGTCTTGTCTGCCCTACGCTAGAGTGTAATTTAAGCCCGCGTAGGCGCGGATGGGCGAGGCGGCCCGCGAGCTGAGGAGCAGGTGGCTGAAGCCGAAGCTGCGGTGGTGAGCGAAAACCATCTGCGACGATAAGCTCGCGTGGGACCGCCAGAGTCCCGCAGCGCCGGAGCCGTGACAGAAACAGTGTTTGCTGCATGCTTGTCTGCATGCTTGCTTGCTTGCTTGCATGCTGCATGCTTGAAAAAAAATTTTATATTTCACTTTCGTGTATTACCTACATTAATTAATCTTACTTTAATTAATCTTGCTCAAGCTGTTATCTTAGATTCGCAAGGATAGCACCGAAATTGTTCCACAATTTTAAAATACAACAAAACAAAATGCTTAATCGTCTAAGTTACTTTAAGCGACTGCCAAAACAAAGCTCTTCATTAAAATATCTAAGATAGTCAATATTACGTATAAAAAATTTGTTTATCCATCCTACATTTTATAAAAACCTTAACAATATCAAATTTTTACTTTGGAAATAGGTTTTGTCATTATGCAATGAAGTTTCTAAGTATTGCAACCTTCGATTAATTATGTACTAGTAGATTCCCAATGAGCGCTTGAAAAACGGTAGGCACAATGACGTTGGTGGCGATGTCAGTAACTATTAAGTACAATTATTTTGCAACCTTAATTTAACCTTTATATGTAAGATGTAAGGTTCATAGTTAGCTAAAGTTGTTGATGGTATACAATGTTTTTTTAGATTTTGTGATTCGAAATTTAAATGCATATGTATGAGCCAATAGGACCACTTTCGAGATGCATTTTTGTACCGGATCCTATAATCAGTACATAATTGATCGAAGATTGCAACAATGTATTAAAACAAGGTGTGCATCTAAAGAGATCGTATTACAAAGAAGGTACGAATACTCTAAACTAAATTAAAAAGTGAGTTTCGATAAAAGCATGGGCAAAGGGGTATCTGGGGTTCTGCGCTCTAACCTTTTTTTAGTCACTAAAGTCACAACAATGTATTAAAACAAGGTGTGCATCTAAAGAGATCGTATTACAAAGAAGGTACGAATACTCTAAACTAAATTAAAAAGTGAGTTTCGACAAAAGCATGAGCAAAGGGGTATCTGGGGTTCTGCGCTCTAACCTTTTTTTAGTCACTAAAGCTATTTAATATGAAGCTTCGAGAGGAGGTCGATAACCCAACGGGTAGCGAGTTCGAGTTGGTATATTTCAAGTAAAACTAAAAAGAAAAAATAGAAAAAATCTCTATGGTTACAAAACCTCGCCGACTGGTACACACGGTCAACAAATAGAATTTGTGTTTTATGTACCTTACAAATAAACAAAGAATAAGGTCCGAATAGTTATTGAAATGACGTTTACATGACAGGAACAAAACACGAAACAACTATTCGGACCTTATTCTTTGTTTATTTGTAAGGCGGTATGTATAAAGGGTCGTCTGCATGAAGCTCTGTCTGCGATGTTTTGTGTCTAATCTGTACTCTGCTTGGATGTTGTCCCTTTTGTATACTTTGTTTTGTTCGTTTGAGATAACTAAAGTAATAACTTTATTATTATCACATGTACCTTTTTTGTAATGCGAAAGCGAGAATACCGATGATAAAATAATAATATATTTTGTTCAAAAACCTGTCGCTTTCGCTTGTGTAAAAAGGTATGTACATGTGAAATGTTTTTGTTTTGTTTATATAATTTTAACGCAAATTTTGTTGCAAAACAAATTACAAAAACACGAATGTTGAAAAAATTTCCACGAGCAGGATTTGAACCTGCACCCTGCACCTGCAATTGGAAGAGCACCTGACCCGGTATGTCAGAAGAGTGCAGGTTCACATCCTGCTCGTGGATTTTTTCAACATTTGTGTTTTGTAATTTGTACATGTGGTATAACAAGAACTAGTCAAGTGGTCCCGTAAAATTTCAATGGAAATCTATATTATTTTTTTGGTGACGAAATGTGTTGGACACTGGTGCGATTACCTTACCTATACTTTGACTGAACAGGAGTAAAAAGGGAGCTTCGCAGCGAAAGCTTTGCCAAAGAGGTTTCTTTAAAAATGTAAAGTAATTCTGAGCTTCTAACCTTTGTTACGTGGTACTCATTATTATACTGTGCCTTTATTAACCTTTGGTATGCCGGAACGTGGATCCATCTATCCATCGATTGTTGCGCCAACGTATTTCCCAAATCATTGTCGTTAAAATGTTTAGCGCGATACGAATTAATGTGCTGAACGTGACGTTTTTGGTCGATGTTTGGTTTTGGTTGTGTCGTTCCCAGTTACCGCGATCGAGGCCCAGAAAAAGCACAATGTTTTTTAAATTTTTCGTTTCTTTTTTTTTTCTTGATTTTATTAATAAAGTAGTTTCTTTCCGTAATCGACTTTTTTTTCAATTCCACTTTCCACTAAAGCTATTTATGTTGCTTGCTACGTTGTTATCGGAATTCATCAATTTCATTCTACTTATTCATTTCCATACCATTACCGTTTTTAGGGTACAATAGTATACAAACCACTATGGTTTTGTCAAATGTCCGTGTTTATGTCATAGCTATTTTACTTTAAGTGCCTTACAAATAAACAAAGAATAAGCTCCGAATAGTTGTTCCGTGTTTTGTTCATGTCATGTAAACGTCATTTGAAATTAGAAATAAAGAGACAAAACACGGAATTACTATTTCAAGAGTTATTGTTCTGAGATTCGAAGCTTAGTCTCTGTTTATTTGTAAGACACATACCGTCTTACAAATAAACAAAGAATAAGGTTCAAATAGTTTTTCCGTGTTTTGTTCCTGTCATGTAAACGTCATTTCAATTTAGAGTAAAAAATACAAAACACGGAATAACTATTCGGACCTTATTCTTTGTTTATTTGTAAGGGGGTTAGACTATTAGAAAGCCTAACCTCGCCATTATTGTAAAACTCTTAACGCCAATAGAAATATGAATAAAAGGTTATCTACAATATATAACGATATTTAGGATATAACATTTCCCCCCTTTTCTAGGTACATGTAAAAACTGAATCTGTGTCTTAATTAAAGTCTAATACGACTTATAATTTCATGTTATTTATTTTTTATATTAGATGACTTTATAACATTAATAGCAGTCCAACCCACCTAGAAAGCTAAATACTCGTGTTAGGCATAGGCTAACGGATCTATGGGAATTGAAGTATTCACTTTCAACATGAGCATCTGTCCGGTCTTCTCTGCGTGATCGAATCAGAAATGAGGAGATCGGCAGATGAACAAAGGTTACCGACATAGCCCGAAGAGTTGCTAAGCTCAAGTGGCAGTAGGCAGGGCACATCGCTTTTAGGACTGATGGCCGCTCGGACGTAACAGTTCTCGTGTGTCAATCGCGTACCGGAAAACGCAGTGTGGGCAGGTCTTCAACAAGGTGGACCGACGATCTAGTGAAGATCGCGGGAAGCAGCTGGATGCGAGCAGCACAATATACCGGTCGTTGTGGAGATCCTTGGGGGAGGCGTTGTCCAGTAGTGAACGTCTTTTGGCTGAGATGATGGTGATCTATCCGTTCGGTTACTAACACTTCATTAAAACCTTGACATACCATAGACAAGTTAACAATAATGGCTGCCTTTTTGTGTTTTTACTCATGTTAGACGGCTGTAATAAGTAGTCAATAGAAAGATGACTTAATGCTCATAAAGGCCAGGCTAGTGAAATATTTTATAGCAATAATAACCCTATATCCGAAGGCCAGTGAATATCTATCGGTGTTCAATAGTTCCTAGGAACCGATTGGAATGCCAGTTACTCACTGAGCTCCCGTTTCGGAATACCTAACGACCGATCAGCGCGTGCCCTGGTTTTATGGCACAGGTATATTGGTAGTATACTATCTGCTCGCTCCAATTGTACAATACATTTACATTTGTACCACCAGTGCTTCACAGAAATTACACTCGTAATAGCTTACTAAAAATACAATAAAGATTTTAATGATATCGATCTGAAGAGCTGATATGTAATATTATGTAATACTCTCTCCAATTATTAGTTTTTGCTTTGTCTGTAAACTATTTTTCCGTTGCCTACATTTTCTAATTTTTTTCACTTTTTTCTTTAGTCTAGATACTCTTAAACTTTTCAATACCTTTTTTATATTTTTATATTTAAAAGTACCTACTTATCGACAGATTGTGTACTATGAATAAACAAGCTTTTAAATGTATTGCAAAACTGTTAACTATGTTTTCGGCACTCTTTATCTGTTATCTCTGTAATATCACTATGGGTCTTACAAATAAACAAAGCATAAGCTTGGAATAGTTATTCCGTGTTTTGCCTCTTTTCCTCTAATCTGAAATGAAGAAATGAAGTTTACATGACGGGAACAAAACAAGTAATAACTATTCGGAGCTTATTCTCTGTTTGTTTGTAAGGGGGTATATGTTTTTATTATCGTAATGACTGTTTGATTGAAAGACGTATGCACAATAAAGGTATTGTATTGAATTTAGAATCGATTCCATCACTTAATAAAAATTATGGGTCACATTTTATAAAATAATATGGTTTAAATTTACTTAAATCTATCGTCTTCTTATCAGAAGTGAATGAACACCGAGATACTCACGCGCACGAACCTTGTGGTCAGCGTGTGAAAGGGCATTACGTTTCCGTAGTACACACGCCTGCACATCAACCTACCACAAACTGTCAAATTTCTTCAATAGACTTTGAACTTTATGCCTTAAGTATATGAGTGAAAATGTATTGAAGAAATTTGACAGTTTTGGATAGGTTGATGTGCAGACGTCTGTATATGTGAAATGGTTCGGATGTTAGCTCGGTGCAATGCCAATGTAAATAAGGTAATGTGACGTTTCTAACCGCCTTTGTGGTCTAGTGCCTAAGACCACCGGTTTAGACCTAGAGGTCCCGGGTTCGATTCCCAGTGGGGAGTACATGTTTGTGTACTCGTTTTGGTTGGTGGTAGGGCTTGTTTGTCCGCCTGGCTAGCTACCACCATCTTATCTAAAATATGTCGCCATAACATCAATGTTTGTTGCATTGTTGTGTTCCGGCAGCTAGAGATAAGATAGCCAGTACCTCACTAGATGAGGATCCCGGGTGAAGTGCGCTTCCATCATTGGCCTTATCATCACTTAACATTAGGTGAGATCAAGGCATTGTGCTTACCCGTTAATATAAAAAAAAAAGGTTACACTCACAGTTTGAATACAATCGCGCAATTAGATCGCGCGTTATCTTTACCATAGAGTTTCTAATTTGCAAGAAATGCAAGAAAACAAAAAGTACTAACTAAATATCTTCATAAATAATCCGCGAAAATTGTATTTAATAATTTATATAATTCTTAAGTTGGGGTGTCTGATGTTTTGCGCTATTTCATTAAGACGTTGTATATACTATTCTGTAGCATGTTATGTACGCTATTGATTTCTGTGCAAACAATTGCCTTTAGCAACAATAATGTTCGACCTCCAATCGTACCCAAATCAATCAAGCTCAGGTTTTCCCGAGTGGCTATTATAATATTCTTTTACCTCTGTAACAAAGAACCAGTAACTACCATATTCTACTATTTCATATCTTCCACAATGGTGTCTAAATAGACTGGTTCTAACATTTTCTCCACAATTGTTCAAATATTAATAAAGAGATAACGTTTGTGACTATGTTTGTTTTTTGTCGGGGTTAATCTCTGGAACTGCTGGTCCAATTCCTAAATTTCTTTCAATTATAGAATAGGCTATATTTTTTTTAAATATTTTTTTTTAAAATCTCAAGATAGACCATTTTTGGCTGCTTTATATTAAAAATCGACGAAGACAAAGTCGCGGGAAATTGATAGTATTAAATATTAAGCTTCGGCAGTTGAGCGGATAGATGCTGATTTTTTAGCAACAATCGAATACAGATCACCATCTTCTGTGATACAGTAAGTTCTAATTTTTTTTTTGGTGTTGAAAACTGGTGTCTAACACTGAGTTACTGGTGCCACTACGATAGGCATTCATAATTTGTCCTCAGTACCGGTTTTTCGATTTAAAACAATTCCACTAGCGGGATACGAACCCGCACCCCATGACATAACGGGTCAGGTGCACTACCAACTACGCTATCGTGTTTTTTTAAAACTCTCATTTATTGACTGTCTCATATACAATTATTAGAATATAATTTTAGATTACGAATAAGGTAGCGACCTAATTAAACATAGATGTGGCTGCTGCCGCAATATTTACGGGTTTTTTTTTTTGAGAGAGATTGCTGATTGCCGCTGCGGCATTTTCAGCTTCACCGGGCTTTTATTTACGGGTAAGCACAGTGCCTTGATCTCACCTGATGTTGAGTGATGATAAGGCCAATTGGTGGAAGCGCACTTCACCCGGTACCTTCAACTAGTGAGGCACTGGTAATTTTATCTCTAGTTGCCGAAACACAACAATGCTACAAACATTGATGCTATGGCGACATATTTAGATAAGATGGTGATAGCTAGCCAGGCGCACAAACAAGTCCTACTACCAACAAACCAAGTACACAAACATGTACCCCCGCAGGGAATCGAACCCGGGACCTCTGGGTCTAAACCAGTGGTCTTAACCACTCTATCTACTCTTCCATTACGGTTCGGGTTTGAATCCCGCTTGTGGAAATCTATTCAACAGTTTTAAAATTTTAATTGTCCATAATCATGGACTCTATTTGATTATGTATACCTAATAAAATGTTTTTGTTTTGTTTATATAATTTTAACGCAAATTTTGTTGCGAAACTAATTACAAAAACACAGAAGGGTGCAGGTTCAAATCCTGCTCGTGGAAATTTTTTCAACATTGGGTTTTTGTAATATGTATACCTAATATTTATAATTTACGTCATCATTTGACAGAAATCAACGCAAACAAATGGTTCATGCTCATAGTTTTCATTTGAGCCGTAACTTTGTGTTTGCCCGATACCAATTATTGAATTTCTGTTGTTATAATTCGATTCTCTAATACGAAGATCGCGTGTGCGCTGGGCGTGTTCCAACACGCAATGCTCGCGTCCAAAATATATATTGAGATCAATGTAAATACATACACAAGTACAAATACAAATAGTACAAATGTACTGAGGAGCTCGCTGGCTGGGTCAGCTGACGAACTTGCTAGTTAAGCAACTTTCGCACCGCTGGGTGGTGATACCCTATATTGTTGTTGTGTCACAGCTGGGCACAGTCCTTTATCGTAAAAATAAAGTCATTGCTAGTAGTGTCCTCTATTTAGGGGGTTATAATAAAACATCGTCGTTAGCTTGCTGGGTAGGCGTGTGGCCTGATCACGTCCGCTTACCACAGCACTCGGCTGACAAGTAAAGTGACGCGGGCGGTCTAAACGGGAACACCCAAAAATTTCGAATTATGTAATTCCGAATTTGAATATGCCGATTTTTAAAAATCCGAATTTCACAATCCCCAAGAGACTAAATTCCGACTATTCAAAAACACGATTTTTATTTTATCGAAATTCATAAATACGAAATTTTATTTTCCGACTTTCATTAGTACGAAGAATTGAAAACCCGCTGTGTTACTAATCCGAAATATGGTATTCCGAATTTAAATTTTATTTTATATCTAAAACGGGTATATATATTAAAAATTATAATCTCAAAGGTTAAAAAAAACCTTTGTTGCGGAAAAATTTACATAACCGAAACGCGTAGGTTAGGTGTATGTCTGACGCGTATGTCTAACATGATAACAACAACGCCAGAACCGAATTGCACTTATTTCAGAGATTTTGGGAGGCACACATTTTTTAAGACAAAATGTTGGATATTGAAACATAATTAATATATAGAAACATTTTTTTATTAAAAAATAACAATTCGCGCTTATATTATTCGGAATTTTGATATTCGGTATTCGTATGTATGATATTGCGGATTATTATTAATTTGGTTTTTTTATGGTTGGGTATCTTCAAATTCGGCATATTGTATTTCGTAATTATAAACGTCCGGAATTTTAAAGTTTCGGATTTTTAGAATTAGGAATTATGAAACACGGAATTTTCATTATCGGAATTTTGAACCATTCGGTGTTATAAAATTCGGAATTTTGAAATTCGTGATTGTGACTATCTATAATAATAAGTATGTATATAAGTATTTTAAGTATGTTTATCCGTTGTCTCGTAACCATTTTACGAGTTTCATAACGAAGCTTCTCTTGGGCTAGATAATTGGTGTGAGTGTAGAAGTTTTATTTATTTATTATTATTTATTTATTGTAACAATACATTCCGTCAACAATTGGTTGTGTGAAACTGGCGCTAAAAAATTACACTGTTCCGAAAATAAATAAATAAATTTTGGACGGAATAACTAGCGAAACATCAGTTTACAAATCCATCGATGCAGTCATGTCATCCGATGACACTACGAGCTATCCCATGGAGTTACTAAACTATTCGGAGCTATCAGGGGTGCCATCCTATAAGCTGGAACTAAATTAGGTATACCCATACTCGGTAGAGAGTCTTAATCTTAACTGGAGTAACCAAAGAAGGAAACAATGTGTTTATGCCACGCATCTCAATGATACCAAATAATTTCTAACATACTATTTATTTTTAAAAGTATACGGTTTCCATAAAAAGTTGCATATTCAATGTCTGTGACTTTGATAGACATTGAAAATGCAACTCAACTGTCAAACCTTAAAAGTAGCAGGAATACATTTGGGCACGCCATGTTTTTTCCACAGTCAGCTCTAAGAAGCTTGCTCACGTGTTTCTAAAAAAATCCTTTAACATAGTTTATAGGAGTATATTAAAGGAAATAGAAGACTACAAAATATAGTTATAACTCATACAACAGAATAGGCCATCATTTCTAAACCTGTATTCGCAGACGAAGTCGCGGGTAGCCGCTAGTAATAATAAATTAACAATTTGTTTTATACGCTAAGAATCGAACCAGTGGCGTGACAGTGGATATTTTATATTTATAATGCCAAATTCTAGCCACACTCTAGACACACTATTGAGATGTTATTGAGTTAACAGAATCTTATTTCTACCTATGTATTAAGCAATATGTCTGGTTGTTCCAGAGGGTGTTGGAACCAGCATCATTCTCGGTATCAGCTGACCGGCGGTTCCTGCTGCTGGCACAGAGCATAAGCAAAATCCACGGGCGGTCCTACCTGGCCCGGTACACCGTGTACGACATACTGACGACGTGAGTAACAACAACTTATAACGGTGTTTGAGCCGGCGTCATCGTTCTTTGTGTCAGGGTAGGGGTAGACCTAGGCGGACGTTTCGAGATCAAATCAGGGACGTCTTGAAAAAAGGCCAGGTCAAGAGTAACCTAAACCGAAGAGCATGTATGAAGGGAATAATGAAAGTGGATGTACAAGTATGTAAGGATCGTAGCAAGTGGAAAGAAGTGGTCTCTGCCTACCCTTACGGGAAAGAGGCGTGATTATATGTATGTATGTATGTATAATAATTTTCAATAAAAGTAGATTACATAGTTAGGACTCGAGTCTTTACTGTATTTGATAGATTGACTCGACTTGAACGTGAGCAAGACGTTTCTATCTGGAGCGGTACCAATCTAGGACATACTGACCACGAGCGTAACAACAGGTGAATTGTCTCTGCTAGAGTTGTAAAGGGCTCGAGTTTTACTGTATCTTATAGACTCAACTCTACGTTAGTATTTCAGTACTATACCGACCAGCCATCTCAACACTTACACACAAGAGGGGAGGTACTGGTTAGTTGGTTACAATGCTCACTTTTGCATGGGTGCTTAAATCACACATTGGTCCTTTGGACCCTGTTGTTATCGTAAGTCTACTGATGTTGATAGGTAACATAATTTGTAATTGTATTGAATTGATTTTATTTTAATTGTAATTTAAATTGTTTTATGTACTAACGTAGCTCTTAAGTACGATAGTTACTAACCATTAAGAGTCTTTGATACTTGAATAAAAATTATATTATTAATATAAAAACAAAACTTCAAGCTATTTGTTGCGCAACACGTTGTTGTGATAGGCGCAGAACGAAAGAAAGCACTATTATAATATCTTCTCGGTAAATACTGAGAAGTTTTATCAGCTTTCGTGCAATATAAAACACATAAATATTCTGCTGCCGCCACTGGCACCGCCCGAAAATTAGATAACGTCTTTCATGGCCCGTTTTTACAGCCTATTTTGGCGTCTTTACTTCGTCGTGGCACAAATAAGGATACTGCAGAAGGTAGCCTTCATACAAACGCGCTCGAGCAACGCACACAGACCATAGACCTCACACGGACCTGGAATATTGCAACAGGTGCGCACGGACTGGTTTGAGATTGGCCGCGATACCGTGTCCGTGAGAGGGTCTGTGTGCGTTGCTCGAGCGCGGTATGTTTGAAGCATACCTTCTGCAGTATCCTCATTTTGTGGTCGTGGTAAGTGTATTTTTGTGTTTTGCGTCGCGCCTCCGTCCGTAGGCGACGTGGTTTATTTCTTTTGAATTTGCTGCTTGGAATGTAGGCTACGTTGACCTTAGGGGTTAGTATCGTTGAAAACTAGAAACGGGCTGTTTGCCTGAAATAAAGGCCGACTTTTTGTTACGTAGCTCGCATCCGTTGAGATTTTTTGTTATGTAAATTTAGTCTTCTTTGTTAAAGTTTAATCATTGTTTACTAAAGAAAGATTAAATATAAATTGCAATAGCTGGATGAAAGTAGTCGCGGATCGTGCTCAGTGGCGTGCACTTGGAGAGGTCTATAACCAGCAGAGAACGATGATGATGAAAGGAAGAGTTCCTTTACCTAGATTACATTATAAACTGTAAAACTGATTCTAAAAAATATATATTTTGTAACACACAATAATATAGAAAGTACCTATAGATAGTCGATTCGATTAATCAATACTTCCAATCATTGTCAATTCTATTCTATTCTATTCTACTTTTCACCGCGCAGTACAGTACCGTTAACAGTGCACATTTTTAAGAAACGTTGGCTATTTTACTCGTTGACGACGCTTACTACTCAGAGGATTTTTTAGATTTTAGTTTTTAGATGAAATAGTTAGATATTTTTTATTATATTTTATTATTAACTAGCTTTTGTTCGCGGCTTTGCTCACGTGGAATACGCGACTTGTGTTTATTCGTAATAAAAGCAAATATCACAAGAGTATAAGTAACAAGGGTTAGACAACTAAACATGTCACGTTATTTCAATATTTAGATTTTATTTTTTATCATCAAAAAGCCCATTTATGCTAGAATTAGTAAAAGTATCTCACACAAAACAACGTAGGTAATAAAGATCACTCTGTATAGTAATTTTGCTCAGTTTTGAAACCTCCTGTACAAATTATCAACCCCCAACTTAAGGGATCATATTCCAAAAATCCTGAAACACTTCATGTTTTCTAACGAGGTCAAATACCAAAATTTAAGGAATGACAGATTTCCATACATACTTTCCACCCTTATTTATTTTCACCCCTCTAGACGAGGTTTTTCGAAAAGTGCAAAAACACGTCATTCTTTATTTTGATTGAAAAATCTATAGATCGATTCAATTATTAGTTTTTATTGTTATTACTTTAAAAATAACGGTTTCCCCAAAACCTTCTTCCCTTTTTTACTCCTTTAAAGAAAAATAAACAAAATTCCTTAGACAATCATTCTTTATTTCTTTTCAAAAAGCCAAATACCAATTTTCATGTATTTTACTTCAAAACAGACGGACTTTCATACAAACATTCACCCCCTATTTAAACCCCTTAGGATATGATTTCCGTAACATCCTTTCTTAGTGGCTGGTTGGTTACGTCACTCAATTAACCTACAGTCCAAATTTTATCTAATTAGCTTAAGCGGTTTCGGCTCGGCGATGATGAATCAGTCAGTCAGGACAAGTCATTATATGTATATAGATGACATTGTAAAATTTTTTGATTCCGTAAGCTATGTTGACATTATTTTATTAATTGTTGATAATATGTTTAATCTGATTATATGTGAATTAATATAACATTTGTATACCTTGAAGGTTGACTTAAACATCCAAAATGACTTAAACATCTATCTTTGTAAAACTAACCTACGTTTCACAATTAAAATATACTTCTATTTTATTCAAACCGGTTGACGATAGTCGACTTTTTAAAAACTCTTTTCACTTGTAGGTTGTAGGTACACGAGCATAATTGCGGTGCGCCAGACGCTTCTTTGAAATCACCGAATGTGGGATTGGCTGTTGCGATTACGTAATACGAAAGAGTCACGAAAGACGTAAGCAAAGAGGTGGAACAACGTAATGTAAACATGTTATGTCACTTTCACATTTGGGTGAGATGGGGCACAGTGACACACGGGGCTCAGTACAACAACAAGCTGTTGAGACAAAGAAGATGTTTTCCCCGCCCGATCCTCTAAATGACAGCACACATTTACAGAATACACTAAACATGCACACCAGTTTAGGCCTAAGACACCGTACTCGTAGAACAAGGGTACGAAGAACCGCTTCACACTCGCTCTACACCAGGTACAGACATGTACCTGGGCGGTTCTCTCCTCCTCCACGGCCCGGTCAACCTGAGCCGAGGTCCGTGCCTTTAGAGGCGCCCACGGGTTGCTCCGCTCGCCGATTCGATCCGAACCCTTCGGAGAATCTAGTAGGGCACGGGGACGCGCACTTGTGCGCGATGCCGTTCCCTCTAGATAACCTCTGAAAGTGATTCGTTTCACACGGCTTGAGGGACCCTTTACGTTCCTCGCCGCCCCCAAAAAAGCCCGGTGAAGCTGAAAATGCCGCAGCGGCAATCAGCAATCTCTCTCAAAAAAAAAAAAAAAGAAGATGTTTAATTTTGTATGGAGAAAATGCCAACACCTTGTGCACAATACCGAAAGATAGCTAATGTATGAAATAAGCTTATACGAAATGATTTTCTTCAAATAAATTATTAGTTGTCATGTAAGAATTATCTGAAACACTAAAATAAATCAACTATCGTGATGGCAGCGGTATTCTGCCAATGTCAAGTAGCTGTCAAAACAACGATGTTTGCGGTTTCTTTTTACATTTTTACATAAAAACGATAAAGCGTATTACTTATTTTAACTAAATACATGTATTTTTTAAACTTTTTTTTAGTAAATGTACAGGGTGTGTAGGATCTTGGCATAAAATTAAACATCTCCTTTATTATTTGAATTTGTTTTTATTAAAAGTTAATTCTATTCTACGTGGCCTATTTAAAAAAATATAATAATAGGTAAATGACTCCACCTACCAGTAGGCAAATGAGCTCTGTACCTGTTGCTAAGCAGAGGGCCTAGTACAAGTTTAATTCGCTATTCGATCACGTTTCTGAAAACAAGAATTTGTATGGCAAAATTTAAACTCTTCGTTCGATTTTAAAGGCCGGCAACGCATCTACGATTCCTCTGGTTTTGCAGATGTCCATTGGCGGCGGTGATTGCTTCCCATCAGGTGACCCGTCTGCTCGTTTGCTTCCTTCTGATATAAAAAAAAAACTATGACGCCAAAGACGCCGCTTCAAAACTATACTAACTTTTGTTTTCGTAAAAGTAATCGAATGGATACTGATAGTAAACAATACTTACACTAGGCACTGAGTAGAGTCCAAATGTGAAGGCATCGTACATCTTACCTTTATGCATTTTGTGGGCTGTATGGCAGCCTGCCATTACCTTAAAGCTTTAAAATATTGTAAGCCGAAATTGTAAGATCTGTCCGACAATATCGATCTCATAATATAATATAAAGAAAAAAATTAAATCGCATTTTTGAACACCCTGTAGCCAACGCAAAAAAAGTTTCTATTATGCACGCATATCTTATGCTTTGTCGCTCGGTCGGGCAGACATCACTATAGCACGGTATAACTATAACGAACATTCAAGCTAGCTTATATTATTATCTCTATCTGTAGTGCAGGTGGCCTGCTGACGCGATTCATTTGTATTACATTTTATTTAATGTTAAGTGTGTTAATTTAAAGTACCTACCTAACCTATGTTAACTTTTATTGTCTTTGAATTTTCGTGATGTTATGTGAGATGTTGAGCTCAACTTATTTGTAGCATGCCGGACAAATCTCCGTGATTTATGGTTTTCTTTATAGTGTAATCTCATTGTAATATTATTAAATAAAGTAAAAAAAAAAAAACTCATGCTCTTTTTTCCTCGGCCCCCATCTTACCGCGTTTTCCTAAGGGGCGGTACATCGGTTTCGGTCAAACTGTTGTACGAGTTATTTTTATTAAAGGGGTGAGATGCTTGCCTACGGCGCTCTCAACGATTAATCCGCCTCTGAATTGGCAGGGCAGGGCTTCAATAATAATAATAATAATAATAAATCATTTATTTCAGGCAACACACAATGTACAAGATGGTAAAAACACAAAGGGGCCCATATAATAAATATCTTACAGACATACAATATAAAACAATTTTTGTTAGTAGATATAACTTAGGTATAACTATGTTAGTATATTAAGCACTAGCTTGTGCTGTTTCGGTGGTGCTGACGGGTAATCTTCCGCGGAAACGCCGATACACCACGCCTTTCGGCCAGAAGTCTTCCCTCAAAAAGGTGTCGACGAGCTTGGTTGTCGGGACTCGCGCCACAAATGCCTTAAAGCTGACATTGTGTCGCGACTCCAGCGGCTCCACCCTCACAAGGAAATTTGTCTTCGTCTTGATGCAGTGTCACCCTTATGGTAGACCATGACATAGTAGACACGAAGAGGAGCGTAGCAGAGCCGTGTGGAAATCAACCAATAGTTTCTCTATAAAGGAGCGGATCGGAGAAGAGCGGTAATTATAAAAGAACACCATTGGTTGGTTTCCAAACGACTCTGCTGGGGTAGAACTCTATGATATATATAACCTACTTCCTGTTCTTACCGAGGTGGTGGGAGCCTGATGAGCTGTACAACTGGTATATTACAGGCGTCAGTCTCTCACAAACTATTTTAATGTACAACTGTAAATAATCGTAAAATTGTATACATGTGCTTGTGACGTTCATGCTTCCGAATCATACACGTAGCAGATTATGAAAGTAATCAAATTGTGTGTTTATTATACAATGTGTATGTATATGTGTATTTATATAATTATATATTCAATATTATTTCTCATTTAAAAAGCAGCGTTCAATGACTCTCTTACGCTCATTGCCAGCTTAAATTCGTAGTTAATGGGTTTTTAACTAAGTTCTATGTTAGGAAAAAAAATTATAACAAATTAAAGTTCATAATTTCGCCTTAGTAACTCTGCATACAAGATCTAGATTTGATACACTTTAGATCTTTTCAAGTTTACCATACCTCTCCATTACAATTTGTATAGTATAGCAGTGACGTATCTATTATCTCAGATTTGTCGAGCCCATTCCCCCGAATGGGTTGTAATACGCGTAAATACTCCGGCGTGGGGGACGCGGCTAATTTGCTTGGATTACTTACGCAGTGCGTGCGGTGCGTTTGATGGCGACGGACGTTACTACGTTTCGCAACTCGGAACAAAGTAACGACTTTGTTCCGAGTTGCGAAACGATATAAACATTGTGATGGTATGGCAGCCATTTTGGCTTATTTATGTTATTTATGTTTCATTTCGGGTTTTTTTGGTATAAATATTTTTACTAGTAAACACCACGTTATAATATAATATACACAGAAAAATTTGTATGGCAACTCTTCTAAGACTATTCCCGTTTTCGTGAACTCGCTCGAATGGCAAATTATACTCGCAATAGGCACCTTGGAAGCTAATACGCTTGGTTTTAGGTATGGGTTCATTCAGGTCAGTAGTCTATGGCCCCCATTCACGGACACTAATTCGCGTCACTCCATCACTCCAAATTAATGGATTTTGGAATGTTTGGAACTCCCAACCTCGGCAGATTTATTACTAAATAATCAATCAGTTGATAATTGCACAATGGCAACGCGACTGCTACTACGTAGTTGCGGTTGCTACAATCGGTCTGTTTATCCTACAGGTTTATTCTATAGCGCCGTCATGCACTTTTAGTTCTTCAATTGCTCGCTCGTGGCGCTATCGTAGCGTTCTACGTTCCTTAATACGAATATGTGTTTTGGTAGCGATAAATTGTAAATTGTCGCGGTTGCGACTGTCACTTAAAGATCGGCAATAAGCATGCCGAGCGATGCGACGCAATCCAAGTGGTTACATGATTAAATTTGGAGCGATGGAGTGGAGTGAATGGGGGCCATAACAAAGCTGAGGGGAAAGAACTACGATTTCTTTCATCTGATCCGCTACCAACGACGCTTCATATATTACATATACAGTTATCAACTGTCAATACAATTTTTTAATAGAATTTTTATGGGAATATCAATCTATGACACCACTATTTATTAATACAAGAAATCTTACTTAACTTAACTTTAAAAAAAAACAGAAAAATAATTAGAAAATTAAAAACTTTCGTTTTTTTAGACCTATAACAAAAATATGTCCTCCAACTGTGGGCTCATGGGAACGGTCCCAAGAATGCTGGCAATATTGCCCCTTTGGATAGCCAAGCTAATACGCAAGCTGAGGTAGCTGTCAGCCTTCTTGTCACCGGAAGCCTCAATAAGGCGAGCACTGAACTCTTTAACAAGCTGCTATGTCTCCGAGCCCCATGGACCCATTGTTTCCACCGCAAAGGGAACAAATAAATAATTTCGACCTAGGTTTAAGGTTTGCGTATTTGTGCCGTTTGTGATTTTCTTCGCATACCGCAGCAGCCCCCACATGAAGTGAAGCGGCGCGAACATGCGAGGGAGCCACGGTGTCAACACAGGTTGCATCCCACACCAACGGCCTGCCAAGCTTCCAGGGCCCTGCTAGGGCCAGCTTTGTTGATGCTGTTTAGTGTCCAGTGACGCATCATGCGGCCAGCACTATATACGAGCGCAAGATAGACCGTGCTGGTCTAGCTCGTCAACGGCCTCCCTACACACACAGCGGTGAGGGTGGACTAACCTGGCGCCTAAACGGAGGCAGACCGCTAGAGTAAGAGACGGCCCGTCCAACAAGGTACCGACATTGGCAGATGACAATGCCTGGAGCCAGTGGCCTGACTCTCTCCTGGAGACGGCCAGTGAGTTCGGCCGCGTCAGCCGATGTGGATATAAGCCCCTTCAAAACTTGCTTGCATATCAGCTCGTCCCATTGCTCTGCGATTGTGGTAGTAAGGGTAGGCTAGGATTTACCAACCAAGCGTTACTCGCATCTGCCTGGCCCGACCACTCTACGGAACTCAATGGTGGGTTGATAACATTCCTGTAAAGATTGTACGTGCTATGGGCAGACGACAAAAAAGCTGATGTAACACAATTGTGGCGAAACTGTGTAGGTCCATAAATATTTCTCTTATAGACTGTAAAAAAAAATATTTTAGCCTCAAAAAATTGTAATAGGATTGTGGTACTTGCATTTAAGTACTAGGTGCTTACTATTCCATTATGTATTTGTAATATTTTTGTCCTAATATATTGTCCTGTACCCTTCTTTACCGTGTAATAAACATAATATATACCACCTCGCAGGCAACTATTTAACCTACTCAATCCTTAAATCAACATGAAGGTTGTAAACTAAAAGTCGATAAATTAAACTTTCCAACGAGAGTTTTAAAGTAGCGTTACACGGGTCGCACCGCAATCAGACGCGAACTTTAAATTAAATCTAACTAATCAACATACACGCTTTATGGCCGGACGTGTGGGCTCGGGCTAGTTACAACATGTGTACGTACACTATAGTTTGAAGTCAAATGTTAATAGGGAACGACGATTAAATTTTGCACCATAATAAATAAAAAGGATTGCTATGGGTGACTGGTAGAGAATGCCGGAGGCATTAAGACCGCCATGTAATTTATGTTGCAATAGTTTTAAATAAATAAATAAATATATTGTCAATGCATTCATTTCATATTCTTACTTTTACATCGAGTACGCGTGCTGCTTACCACTGTACTATCTCGAACATTCCATCGCACACAAATAAATTTGGTGACTCGTTTCTTTGTCGCCCTTCCAAAAGATGGAATAGTCTACCAGCAGACGTTTTCCCTCCCTCCTATGACATGGGGTCCTTCAAACGAGGCGTGAAGAGGCGCAGGTGAGGGTGACTGATGCTGCGTTATTTTCACGTTGCACCAGTTGTCCTTGCGTCTGGACTCCGTTTCCACTTAACATCAGGAGTGGAGTCATTTGCCAAGCTAGGAATTTAAAAAAAATATACATATAGGGAAGGTTCGTGTCCCAGCTGTGGGGACATAAAATGAGCTGGTGATGATGATGATGAAATGGGAACGATGTCTTAATTTTGCACCAATGTAAATAAATATGATTTTCAATACATTCTCATGAATAGTTTAAAATATAAAAAGGTTGACCATTTATCGGAATACGTAGAGCATAGATGCCCTTTGTTGGTAAGAAGCTTTTAAGTTAAATCTAAGTACGTGTACGTACACATGGGATTAAGTTCAAATGATTAAGAGAACGATGATTCAATTTTGCATTTACTATTTACAAGCTTTTGCCTGCGACTTCGTTCGCGAGCACTACACTATCCCACAGGAACTTCTTACTAGGATAAAAAGTATCCTATTCCCCAGTCTAGGTCATGGTAAGTAAAAAAACTAGGTATAGTTAGTAACTTGCTTTGTTGGTTGGTTTTAACAACTGCTTTTTCAGGAAACCATCGGGACTAATCTAGATTAAGCTTGATCTAGATTTAAGATTCTAATTCTACCAAATACCAAATTCCCCGCACTCCCTCGGTCCTTTACCTACCACACCAAGCGAGACACCAAACTTTTAAGTAGAGACTTACTAAAATTGAATTTTAACTAAAAACACCCAAGTCTAATCCCAGTTTTCCAGAAAATAATTCCGCAAACAACCTAAGGGGAAGCCACAACAAAGAAACTTTCCAACAAAGACGTTCTGTAACAGAACGGGGGACAGAATCCGCCATTTTAATTTTAAACACGTGGAAAAACCGTGTCTCAGCCACAATGGCGAGCTTAATTGATAAAGTTTTGACGACACTTGCGTACCGTAAGTGTAAAGCTGTTTAAAGAAAACAAAATCCACAACTGACAAGGATTACGTATGTTGTGAGACATCATTTAAGTCATGGAAGAAAAAGGTTGATTTTTTTTTAGGCAATTAATGGTTATGCTAGTCAACGAGAACAGCGAAAAAGCCGGGTTATTAATGAACATCAGCAAGTCAAAGTTCATGGTGATCTCCAGTAATCAAAACTTGTGTCCTAGCATATCAGTAGCCGGGAAACAACTGGAGCGGGTAGGACAATACAAGCATCTCGGTACTTGGGTGAGTGAAACATGGGATTCAGACCAAGAGATTAAGACCCGGATAGATATTGCCCGAGAATCGTTCAACAAAATGAGAAAAGTTCTGTGTTGTCGTCATGTACGGTTCCGACGCATAGACCTTGAAAGAAGACAAATTGAAATTCAAATTATTTATTCACTGAAATACACGTTATAAAACAGTGACAGTGTTTTGAAATTAAGTTCCAGTGCATCTTGCCGTTACCGGCATGTAAATATCAATTATATAAAAATTATAATACTTAAATGTTAAAATCTAACATGCCAAAAACTCATTTACGGAGTAAAAACAATTTTCCAAAAGCCATTTACTAATTTTAGATTTGAATTCAGGCATTGGAGTTTTCTTTAGTTCTATTGGTAATTTATTGAATATAGTAATAGACATACAATATACATTTCTTTTAAATAAAGTTAACCTTATCTTGGGTAGAAAAAGTTTACACTACTACGAGACGCCTGCAGGCATTCGAAGTGTGGTGCTACCGTCGTCGCATGCTGCGCTTAGTTGGACACAGAAGGTCACAGTCGAAGCCGTATTCGTATTATTCGGAAGCGTGTTCGTATCATGCTTCGGAAAATTATGTCAACCATTAAAAAGCGCAAGATACAATATCTCGGCCATGTACTCAGGCACGACAAAAACATGTTGCTTCGATTTGTTATGATGAGCAATGTGGAAGGGAAGAGACGCGTTGGACGAAGGACTAAGTCTTGGCTGCGGAACATCCGGGAGTGGACCGGCATAACCTCTGTCGAGCAGCTGTTCCGTCTGGCCTTGAACAAAGAAAAATTCAACAAGCTAACGGCCAACCTTCAATCTTGAAGAGGCACATGAAGATGAAAGAAATAGTCAACTTATTAGATGAATCGTCTCAAAATATTTTGCCTACTACCCACTCAGGACATCTTTTAGCTGTGCAAAGGAACCAGCGTAAACTGCAAAACTTCATATAGAAGTAGCGATATTTTACATTATTAAATGTCGCTACCAAATTTTTATATACAAGTTTACAATTACTTAAAAATATTTTTAATTAGAAATACATAGCTGTTGAAGTGTTTGGAGCATTTCAAACCCATGCTGATTTGTCTGTCTTTTTTTTATAATGCTTTTCTTGGATGGTGGTTTTAAGTTTGACTCTGCGCTACCCGATTTTAAGCAGAAGCAAAGTACAGGTGTGAGAACAGCAAGTGCAACAGGGTTGTGCCCTCACCAGCTGTCCTCACGTTGCCGACCCGCAAGTTCTTCACACCTCGATTAAAGGACCTAGGGTTGTTATATAATATAGTATCCTACTATTTTAGGTGTCTAACTACAATTATTTTTAAATATTACAAGCTTTTATTTAGTTTTACCTGTCCCGATGTTTGTTTGTGATCAAATCTTGCAAGTTAAATTTGATCCACTTCCCGGTTACCGATTGAGCTGAAATTTTGCATGCATGTGTAAATCGGATGACAATGCAAAATTATTATGACATGGAGCTGATCTGATGATGGAGCCGGAAGGTGGCCATAGGAACTCGGTAGTTAAACGACACAACCCCATCGAGTTTGGAGTCGTTTGATCCTTTACTTAAAATACACAAATACCCATACGTTAAAGAACATTTAACATATTACCTTAAAATTACAACTTCATTATATTTCTTTTGCAATCACAATGTAACACGCTTTCATTTTTAAAGTTTTTTTTTCTTATTATCAAATTTATTTAAAGGTTTAAATTATTTTTAACTTTTACTTCCTTTTTTTATTAACAAGCTTGTATTTAAAAAGTTTTTTTCCTTTAATTTTTTTATCAGCAAAGTCGTTAAAATCAGTCTCTATTATCTAACACGCCCTTATTATCATAGCTTATTTCTTAAATATTCACTTAAGCAATAAAATAAATATTTTTTAATATAATTAATTTTTTTTTTTATTTTATTCCCTATCTACTACAATTGTATGGGTTCTGAATACAAAAATACTATATTTGGTTCGTATAATTTAAAAATTGCGTTCGGCCCGAATTGATTGTGTGATGTTATTATGAATTGATTATATAAATCATGGGCTCTTGAAATAACGGAGTTATTAAGTGTCATGTTTTGGCGACGAACACTGTGTCGATTATTGGTCTTAAAGTGTCGAACACTGATGCCCCTACCATATGACTATTTTATAGCACCAAACATGAGTATTATAATAGCTGTTAAATGTAAAAAGTCCTCAGTGAAAGTCCTGAGCTTTGATCTGGACTCTCAATCTGTTATCTCGCATCGTACAACAACGATTGAAGTTTTAAAAGGTTTATCGGAGAACAGTTCGTATTGGCATTAAATTGGAATCTGTACTAGAATCGAACGGATTAGTGTGTGCAACATGTGGAACGAGTAACATGTTACCAACAAAAGATTATATGTTGGGTGGATATAGATTTTTATTATGTTATAGATTATTATTTTTGACCGTAGAGTAGATTAAAAGGATCGTGATGGGGAAGTTATATCTTAAGAGTGATTGATTTTCCGTAACAAGAACAAAGGAAAATAATTAATTAAAATGTTTAATTTGAAAAAAGACAAAACGTTGAAAAAGTTTCACGAGCGGGATTTGAACCCGCACCCCATGACATGCCGGGTCTGGTGCACTACCAACTATGCTATCGTGGCTCAATCCAACTCGTCGAAATTAATCAACACTATCTTCTCTTACTCTGTAAGCCAAAGGATATTCAATGTCCACAACCACGTCATCAACATAAATATTAAAGATCAGCTAAGAATTTGGTATTGTGGCTGTATTTTATGATTATGAGCTTTATATATAATTTTAAGCTATTTGCTTGTTCAAATAATCATAAAGTATTTAATAATTACAATATATTCTTTTAAAGTTTCAACTTACTTAGTATACATATCATAAGCATTACTTTTACACTCGACGTTTCGACCAAGTTACACTGGCCATGGGCACGGGCCTCCCCGATCCGATCCGAACTCTTCGGAGAATCTAGTAGGGTGAAGCTGAAAATGCCGTCTGAGGCAATCAGCAATCTCTCTCCAAAAAAAATGGTCACGGGCTAGCTGTTGTCGCATTGTTACGCCTCCTTTTGCGTTGTCTGAAGATATTGTCATTAGATGTATTTATTAATTGGAAAGCTTATCGCGTATACGCGTTTTTAAATAGACTTTTTTTTTAATTAACGTTTTGTTTATTCGTTTCGTTGAAAAGTGTCGTTATAGTTTTTATAAAGACCTCGGTCAGTGATTGATATATAATTTAATGTTTTTCTTTGTTGTTTTTGTTAGTAATTAAAGAAAACGTTTTTAAATTTTGGTTTTATTAAATTATCACCTTCGTCGATTCTACTAGTTTCTGGATAGATAAATGTTGCTTTTAGCCGGGATCATATCATATAACAGAACTAGAGAGATTACAAACGAATCCTCGACTCGAGTTCACCATGTGAACGTAGTCGGTTAATCTGTTGCCTAATTACTAACATAAAACAATGCATGCGATATGTCAAAGTAACGTCGTACTCTGGGTAGCTCTTATGGTGACAATTTGCTATACGAATGAACCTTAGGTGGGTTGGAAATTTAATTCCTTGACTGTACAAGGTCTCCCGCCCTGTGTAGACTTACGAACCGATGGCGTCGACGTTCATAAGAGCTAATTTGTAGCCTAAACCAAATAAATAATTTTAAAGTTTGAACTTACGCCTATTATAATCAAACTGTCAAATTTGTTCAATACATTTTCAACCATATAACTTAGCTCTAAAGTTCAAAGTCTATTGAGGAAATTTGACAATTTGTGGTAGATTGATGTGCAGGCGTGTGTACCATGTCAAAGTAACTTCTGACAACTTAAGTTCTATGGCACCTATTAATACAATAGAGCGACAGGGTTCTTCTTACTGCCCAGGATACATCTCTCGATCTTATCCCAATTCCCCGGAGAATCTAGTAGGGGACGGGATACGCTTGCGTGATTCCATTGTTTTGATTACACGGCTCGAGGAACCCTGTAAGTTTCTTGCCGCCCACCATGCTGTAAATGGCACAGGCGGCCAATAGAATTCTCTTTCTAAAAACCAAAAAAAGATCCTATGCTGTTGAGATATTATTAGATACGACTGTCCTTACAACAAAAGCAACTTTCAACTATCGAATGTTCAATTGTCTTTATTGTTATTTCTCTTTTGTTTTTATTTTGTGTTGTTCGTTTTTCTATTGTGATCATTATCGCTCTGTTTCCTTTGTATTGTGTGTGTCTAATAAGTGTTTTGTTTCTCTCTTTTTATATCTTGTGGAGTTAGCACGATGCCTTTAACTCCAATCAAAGAACTGTAGTGTTCAACTAGACACAGTTGTATACGTAGTTACGTTCTGCGTCGAAACTGATTCCGCTCTCGTACTTACAGACACAATTTAAAGAGACTGCAGAAGGAACATTGCTTTATACAAACGCTTTTTTTTTTGGAGAGATTGCTGATTGCCTCTGACGGCATTTTCAGCTTCACCGGGCTTGTTTGGGGGCGGCGAGGAACGTAAAGGGTCCCTCAAGCCGTGTGAAACGAATCACCTTCGGAGGTTTCCTAGAGGGAACGGCATCCGGCAACGGTCCCCGTGCCCTACTAGATTCTCCGAAAGGTTCGGATCGGATCGGTATACAAACGCGCTCGAGCAACGCACTTTTTTTTTTTTTTTTTTTTTTTTTATAGATTGCTGATTGCCGCTGCGGCATTTTCAGCTTCACCGGGCTTTTTTGGGGGCGGCGAGGAACGTAAAGGGTCCCTCAAGCCGTGTGAAACGAATCACCTTCAGAGGTTATCTAGAGGGAACGGCATCGCGCACAAGTGCGCGTCCCCGTGCCCTACTAGATTCTCCGAAGGGTTCGGATCGGATCGGGTTCGGATCGGATCGGAAGCAACGCACGCATAGACAACCTCTCACGGACACGGAACCTCGCAACAGCCCTCGGACGGTTGCGACTTATAGCGATATTCTATGTCCTCTTTTAGTAGAGAGTCTACTGATTGCGTCAGACGGCATTTTCAGCTTCACCGTGTTTTTTTTAGGGCGGTGAGAAACTTAATAGGTTCCTCAAGCCGTGTGAAACGATTCACCTTCGGAAGTTTTCTAGAGGGAACGGCATCACGCACTAGTGCGTGTCTCCGTGCCCTACTAGACTCTCCGAGGGGTTCGGATCGGATCGGGGAATATTCCGTGTTCGTGTGAGGGTCTACGTGTGCGTTGCTCGAGCGCGGTAGGTATGTATGAAGTTTACCTTCTACAGTCACCTAATTTTGTGTAGTAGGGGAACCACACTTCTTGTGGGTACAGGACTGTTATTGATTTTTTTGGTTGGCCATAGGTTTAAATCTTAAGTCGGGTAAAATGTGTTTCGTATTTTTCGATGCAATGTAATTTCGATGTGATCACCAATCTACATTTGGATAGTGTGGTGCTAAAACCTTTATCTATAATTTGTAGCGATGACTTGACTTTAATAATGAAGGCAGTATCAGAATGGTGGTATTGAGAGAAGTGTATGGGTTGCTCAGTTGTTAGGGGTAACACTAAAGGGGCTGCGTGGGTCATGTTATTATGATAATAAGGTTTTTATTAGGATTAGTCTTATATAAGGATATTAATGTATAAAGGCTATAATAATTGACGACCGCGGAACCTGCAAAGGCTCGATAGGTGCGAATAAAACATTGTAACAAAATTTGTAAAATAAACGCAAGTAGATCTGTTTAAAGTGTTTTGTTTCGATGTGTAAATTTTGCGTTAACTTTCTTAAAAATATGATACATTTATCTTATTCACCTTACACACAACACGCCATTAATTACCTTTTTTAGTTTATCTTTTAAAGAAAATGAGTTTGTTGTTGTTAATCATTATTGTTGTTAATTGTTGTCAATCATTATTGTTAATTATCATATTTTTGTTGTTTTCACGTTTATATGATTTTGTAATTAATTTTCCCCTTTTATTTTCTAACATTATTGGCTACCCTAACAGTACGCGGATGCAATTTCAATTTCTGTACAGTCACAAGTTTAAACACATAACTATGGACAAATCGACAACCGTACCAGAAAAGTATTTAACAAATCCTGTCTGCACGATTAAAACTAAATTAATAGCCGGCTTGTAAATCAGCGTCAAACATGATTTGATTTCATATTTTCTTTTAGTTTAGTTTCTGATTATTTAGCTTTTTAAAAAACATAAAATCATAAGGTGTTCAAGTTAAAGTTTTAGTTAAGTTCAGTATGTTGATTGTAAAATCAATGAAACATTGGTCTGAATATTATAATAATATTTAAATATTTTATTCTTCTTCGAAGTTACTTAAATATTTTCCATGAGAATCCGTCCAACGTTGAACTTGGAACTCGTGCAAAATGGAATCTGTCCAGAATGGAATCCGTCCAATGTGAAATCTGTCCGAGCTGGATATATGTATATAAAAATCAGCTGACCCAGTAGACTTCGTACCGCTTTAACAGTTTCAATGACAATAAAACAAACAAATCGTTAAATAGTTTACGCTTGAAAGCGTATCAAACAAACAAACCAACAAACCAACTCACTTTTTTAATAATAAGTATCCAATATCTTTTATTTTGGGGTTTCTCTGCATGATCGAATCAGAAATGAGGAGATCCGCAGAAGAACAAAGGTTACCCCGACATAGCCCGAAGAGTTGCTCAGCTCAAGTTGCAGTGGGCAGGGCACATTGCTCGCAGGACTGATGGCCGCTGGGGCGGAACAGTCCTTGAGTGGCGACCGCGTACCGGAAAACACAGTGTGGGCAGACCTCCAACGAAGTGGACCGACGATCTGGTGAAGGTCGCGGGAAGCCGCTGGATGTGAGCAGCACAAAACCGGTCATTGTGGAGATCCTTGGGCGGCCTTTGTCCAGCAGTGGACGTCTTTTGGCTGAGATGATGACGATGATGATGATGATGATGATCTTTGATTATACTCTTGAAATATGTTTACAAAATTACATGATGGTTGAATAGTTTAAGCGTGAAAGCGTATCAAACAACAAACAAACTCACTTTCGCATTTATACTATTAAATTAGGATATGTAACAGTTTAAAGGGGCAACTTGTCCATATGGTAATTATAACATTGTGCTAGTGACTGTACACTGCGTACAGCACGTGTGCAACTGTGCAGTGGGACTTCTTTGCGGGAAAGTGAAAAGTCATGTCTGCGGTTTTGTTTTATTTTCTAAAATTTGTGTTATGTGGAATATTAATGTGAAATAATGGTGGATTGTTAACCGTTAAGTGTTCGTGTGTGTGCATGAGTGTTGGCAAATGAAACAAAGCAGTGCAACGTCACCTTTCAAATTCTCTCAAGAAGTCTGCGTGAGGGCTTAGTAAAGCCCCACATCTTTACTGAGATACTCGAGGGGTTGGGGGGTATATCATTTCTCACTTCCCATTTCTATTATCATCATCATATAGAAAGGAAATATTGTTTATATATGTATTACTTGTAAGAAAAATTACTTTTTCATTGGCTAAATGCTTGTGGCAAACCATAAAAAAAAATCTGTGCAGTGAGATATTAGCGTTGGAAATTCAATAGAACTGGAACTATTAAATAGAATTAAATACACCCCTGACCGTTAACATACTAAATGAGTTGGAGATGGTAAATCGCACGAAGCCATTAATTAAGAAAAAAGAACATTCTCTTTTTCTTTTGTTCCAGAGAATCATACCCCCTCACACCGCTGCCCGATGAAGTAGGGGGAGTGATCATTGAAGGTCCCCCCCTCCTGTTGGCCACGTGGACGCCTAAAGGCCACGGCCTTATCACCGTGAAGGACTACGACATCTTCTACAGGCCAGCGCCCAGGTCTTCAACGGGGTATCGGGTAACGGAGACCGGGGTGCCTGGCACGATACACAACGGTGTTCCTGATTGGCTGTACGAAGGTGTGTACGATTTTAGTTTTTTTTTATAAAGCAATTGACTTCATTTCAGGTGCACAAGGTGCACAATCAGGTAACAAGTCCTGATGTTAAGTGGAAACGGAGACTAGACGAAAAGACTACTTGGTGTCTGAGCCAGCGGAGTCTTTTTTTTTAATATTTAACGGGTAAGCACAGTGCCTTGATCTCACCTGATGTTAAGTGATGATAAGGCCAATGATGGAAGCGCACTTCACCCGGGATCCTCAACTAGTGAGGTACTGGCTATCTTATCTCTAGCTGCCGGAACACAACAATGCTACAAACATTGATGTTATGGCGACATATTTTAGATAAGATGGTGGTAGCTAGCCAGGCGGACAAACAAGCCCTACCACCAACCAAACCGAGTACACAAACATGTACCCCCCGCTGGGAATCGAACCCGGGACCTCTAGGTCTTAAGCGGTGGTTATAGTCACTAGCCCACAGAGGCGGTTAAGTTTATTCGCGGCGGTTTAGTCTATGCGACTTAGGGAATAGTCTATTTATATTTAGTGTTTATTTATAATCAATGTGATCTCGTACGGGCTAATCAAAACATCCAAATCATTATATCCGACCCAGCTAAAAACTTTGCAACTCATCTGCTTTATGTAATCAGTCATTTGACCATTTTATTGCCACATAACGGGTCCTCGATTCTACTACTTTGAAACGTTCCAATCGTGTGTCGATGGCCCGATGTTGTAAATTTTCCTTAAGCCCTTACGTCAGAATCAGGTTACCGAAACATTATTAAATTAAAAGACTTGACCCCTTCGAGACCCATTCGATAACATGATATAAACCTCTACAGACTTGAAGCTTGCTACGGAAGTTTGTGATTTCAAATTGAGGGGGTTAAGTAAATAGGCCTCGTACAGATTAGATTGTATATTAAGTCGAGTCGAACAATGTAACTTTTTTTACACTAACGTTGTCACTGGAACACTATGCCTGACAAGGGTATTAAACCTAGGACCTCCGGATACTAGACCGTAGGCTTTGCCACTCTCAATCTCCTTCTTTATAACACTGTAAAATCTGTAAATTTTGTCTTTGGCAATAGTCACAATAACTGTACGCCAAAGATACGAAGATCTTATTGTTTGTTGGTCGGCACACATTTTAATTGTTTCAATATTCACCTGAAGTGGGCGTTTTAATTAACCCGCCGACCTCAAACTCCTTTAAGCAGGGATGAAGTAGACGTTTCAATTCACCCTCATCCACCGACGGCCATTTTATTCAGTTAGGCGTTGTAAATGAGGCTGGCAACCTGGTGTTTTTATCTTAACGACCTCTTTCGTCGCGGCTTCATTCGAGATATAAACCTTCGCCAGATTTAAGACGTGCTACTGAACTTTGTAATGAGGGGGGAGGCTTTTTAGCGGGAAAGTGAAAACTCAAAGCTGCACTTTGGTTTTTTTTTCTAAAATTTGTGTTATGTCGAATACCAATGTGAAATAATGGCGGATTATTAACCGTTAAAATGTTGTTCGCGAGCGTGCATTAGTGGTGGCAAATGAAACAAAACAGTGTAACGTAACTTATCAAATTCTCTCAAGAAGCCCGCATGAGGTTTTAGTATAGCCCCATCTTTACTAAGATCCTCAAGGGGTTGGGGGGTATATCATTTCTCACTTTTCATTTCTATTGTCATTCATCATCGTCATACAGGAAAGAAATATTGTATATTTATATGTATAACTTGTAAGAAAAATTTATTTGACACTGGCTAAATGTGCTAATCGCACGAAGCCATCAACAAAAGGGAAAAAGCCCATTTCACCCACAAATAATGTAGTTCTGTCAGTAAAAGATTTTTTGGAACTGGATCAGTATTTCCAGACATAACCCTCCTTAAACAAACAAACAAACAAAAAAGTCACAAACTTAATCTCTTTAAATATTCATAAAATTTTATAAAATACAGTGAAAAAATTAAACGCCCACCCGACCCAGCCAGGAATCTCTTTATCAATAGTATAGATTATAATTATAGATTTACCAGTAAACAAACGTTTCTTCGTAGCAGATCGTAGCAGCTACGAAAATTATTAGCCTGTTAACATACTGGCTATGCTACGGCGTCATGTTTAAAAAAAATAAAATAATATTTTTATTTACTTATATAAAATAAACAACTACATTTAAATAGTACTTATCCTTTCCGTTCCAAGGTTAAATGAGTAGAACAATGTTTCTCCTAAATAAGATTTCTTTTAGAAAGTAGGCTTCTAATTTTGTTATACAATCGATTAAAATACAACGAATAAATCATTTAAAAAAATCAAAGGCATGTGTAGAAAATAAATGTTATAACAGAGGTAATTGATAAAACAAAAATCTGATTCCGTTATGCTGTATTCTTCATTACCTATCTGCGCCATTTTGTCGACAAATTTACAAAGTGGCAAAATGGCCGTCCTTGTCAGTGAACAAAGAGTAAGCTAACAGTTATTATTGTAGAAACGCCTGTCACGGAGAATTTTATATTTATCGATCATACCTTTTTCAATATGCCGAGCTCCATTACCGATGGCAATAAAGATATGAAACCTTTGTCGAGCCGTTTCAAAGAGAATTATTAAGAAGTTTTTAATGTTGTACCAAAAAAGTTCATGATGCTTCAAAAGATGCTTTACTTAAGCGCTCATTAAATGTTAATACTGCAATAGCAGTAACAAAATGTCATCTCAATCAAGAAATAAATAAAAAAAGATGAAAATGCAGCTGATTATAGGAATTAAAAAAAAATTATAAAATCCCGTGGGAATTTCTTCTTCTTCTTATTTTATTTATGGCATGTTTTGTGTCTACTGCTGATCACAATTCCGCCAATATCACGTAGGTAGCCAATACACGGAAGCACAGACATAATAGAGATTACATCAGACGGGTCACTTCCATAAACCAAAAATTGCCGAATAAGGAGCTCACTTAATTAAAAGTGAAATTAAACTTTATGGCCTTGGACCACAGCATTTTAAATTCTATTTTAAATTCAAAATTAATGATAAATGAAACAAAGATAATTTTCCAGATTCTTTTAATTTATTGTTTACCTGCTATTTAATAAATAAGTAAAAAAAAATAATTTGTGCTGTAAGCAGAAATCGATAACATTTCGGACTTTGCTAAATTGTAAGAAAAGAAGTTGCAACAACATCCGTATTTAATGCAGATATTCAATTTTAGGCTGCTTCACTATGGATAGATGCAGATGCAGAATTTTTGTACCTGAAGTAGTATGTATGTATGGTTTTCGCGCTGTATAAGGTAAGGCATAAATACTTATGCTGCTAACTTCCTAGAAAAAAAATTAATAGTCTTATTTTGATACATTTATAGATGAAAGTAAATACAATAAATAATATAGAAATAATGAGAAACGAGAACTGTTCTTCTTAATAAACATTTTGCATAGGAACTGTATTATATGTATTTGTACTGGTGTGTACTAGTAGTAGTACTGTGTATTTTATATAACTAATGATTCATTTAATAGTCATCATCAGCCTTTATGGACCCAAGTGTTTTTTTTTTTATATATTTTAGCGTTTTATTAACGCTTAAATATACTTAAGTAAAATTTAAACACTGAAAAAAGACGACAACCCCCGCCTGAGGTTGTCGTCTTTTTTCAGTGTTTAAATTTTACTTTATGGACCCGTTGCTCTGCATAGGCCTCATTTATTTATTTAACTATTCTATGGTATGCCATAATATTTTATGTAATAAATGAACAATAGTTTACACATAGAGATAAGTAAATTGTTTAATGACTACTTTCAATCTGTTTTTGAGTCTCCTACATCTTCCTCTACGTGGTTACCTCGGGTAACGGTAAGTACTGGGATCCTTGAAACGTCCATCGGATCCGTTGATTTGTCGGTTGCCTTAGTTGAAAAATATCTAAGAAAATCTTGATATTACTAAGGGTTGTGGATCGCTGTCTCGCGTACCCACTAATTTTAATGTTAAACTTATCTCTAAAGACCACTCTTTAGAGATAAGCTAAACAGTAAAATTAGAGGGATTTGAATACGGGGATGAACTGACACCTCTTCCAAATTTGTGGCATTTTACCACAAAATACCACAAAGGAAGAGAAAGAGGTGTCAGGTCATGTCCGTATTCAATTCTGGTGATAGGCATAACATAGAGAACCAATAGGCCAATTTCTAAAATAAGCACAATTCCAAAGTTGTTCGAGAAGATCATATATGGAAATGTTTATCCTTTGTATAGACTCTTAATCATCTATTAGCAGCATAGCTTCATTAATCGGAGATCCACTGAAACTAATCTCTGCGAGTTTGTCCATAGGGTAGAGACTTCAATGGATCATGGTACTCAGGTCGACGTCGTGTATACGGACTACTCCAAGGCATTCGATAAAATTCCACATGACATATTAATACAGAAAATTGGTGGAATCAGTAAACACAGGGATTTATTGCGTTGGCTTGAGTTCTACTTAAGAGAGAGAAGTCGGGCAGTTACAATAAAGGGCTTTTGTTCAACATTTGTCCCTGCCCCATCAGGAGTACCTCAGGGCTCTCGTCTAGGGCCACTTCTATTTAACTTGTTCATTATTGACGTAGTTACAATACTGAAATATTCTGAAATTCTCATTTATGCCGATGACATGAAACTCTCTAAAAAGATTAATTCATCATCTGACTGCACTTTGCTTCAAAATGATCTTAATGCTCTCTTTGTTTATTGCAATAAAAATCGTCTCTTGCTTAATTCAAAGAAATGTAATACCACCTCGTTTACACGTAAATCTAAATCGATTAAATTTTACTATCTTACAAATAATGAACCTATTGAGAGTGTGACCGAGCTGAGAGACTTAGGAGTTTATTTAGATTGTAAGTTATGTTTTGATAAACATATAGACCATATTACAACTAAAGCGTTTCAGATGCTTGGCTTCGTGCTTAGGACTAGTAGAGATTTTAAACAGTGCTCCACGCTTACACTACTGTTTAACGCCTGTGTACGATCCGTTTTGGAATATACATCGACGGTATGGAATCCTCATTACCAAATTCATATTATTGCTATTGAGAAGATCCAGAAAAAAATGGATAAACACCTTAAAAAAAGGAAGTATTTGGAGTGTTACGTCTTCAGCTTTTAGGTATTATTCTTTTAACATCCGTACAAGGATATAGGGAAACTAGACACAACAACAAGACATATGATTTAGACATAAAGTCTATATTACAAAACACTTTGCTTAGACAGTTAAATGGAGACGAAAAGGCTATAAGCCATTTTGAAAGTTAGCTGTATAGGAAGAAGAGTCAAAATTGGTGTGTATATAACCGTCGGGTGCTCGGCGGTACCGTTGAAAGCCAAATATAGCACCGACCTTTGTAAAAGCTAGTACGGTTGGCAGAAATGTTAGTTTATTTTCAGGCGGCACTCCTCGTCAGAAGATTCATTATAAATGGCAATTTTAAACAAGCAGTTGTGGTTTTTATAGTTTGCGCGAACACCACTTTGAAACGAAACCCTTTTTATGATAATAACCCTAATAACGCGTCCTTCCCGTTTCTTAACTCTCATTAAATACTGTTAGCGACAAGACAGATATGCACAACACTATTTTACTTAATTGGATTAACCACATCACTAGCGTTAGCTGTCAGTTTTGACCTTTAGTTTGCGCGCCAAAAGACATCTCAGGTTTTTGTTGAGAAAGGGTGCCCTTTAAAATCGTTTAACATATTATGTTTTTTTAGTCACAATGATGAATATGCCGAAGTATTTTAAACCTTATCTAACATTATGAAAGGTGAGTTCAGACCATGACAAAAGATTTTATTTATATAGCATAGTTATGTATAATGTTTTATTAGTGTGGACGATAATTATAACACCATATCTATATAAATAAAAATGAATAACTGAAATGTATGTACGCGCATAACTAGGTATAAGTATAACCAATATACACAATATACAATATACAATCTCGTTCGATTTACTAACTAAATCGTAAATCGAACGAGATTAGAGATACCCTCGGGAGCAGGCCCTACAGTAGCCAGTATACAGTATATAACTACAGTATATACGGTATGCACAGTATATACGTCAGGATATGGAGCTGGTAAATATTGAATTCTGTTTTATGCAACCTCTTCGCCTGACCGTACTTTGTAGGAGCTGGGCGCGCAGTCAGTCAGCCGTCAAAGGTATGGTCCACATAAATACAAATATATATTTTACGGCGCTTCTATGATTTACAATAAAACCTTATTGTTAATTAATCGAATCAGAAAAGTGACATAAGCGAATGACAATGATTGTTCGCTTGACGTAACGCAGAGCGCTGGCAGTGTGCAACCGTCCCACGGGAAGAGAACATTATCCATTTGCATCGGTAGCACGCGCCACGGGTTCCGCGGAACGTTATATTTTTCCTAAGTTTAAATGTGCTGTGATCTGCTTAGTGCCTTAACTTTTGTGATTGCTTATTTAAATTAAAAGAGACAACTATTAGAAAACACGTGTTTGTTAGATAATTTCTCCTCGCCCGCTAACCTACGCCGACATGGAAAATGGTAATAATTCTGATAAGGCCCACGTTCCGACATATTTTTTACCACTTCTAATTTTTTTTTTCGAATTCCATTTTTTATTTCCAATCTTAGTGGTACTATCATTATTGATTTGTAGCTTTAAATAGTTAAAGAAGTAAAATTATCCCTTTGCCATACATTATACAATTAAATTTCGGTTGTATCTGCCATTTTAACTGTTAAAGCAGTCATTGTAACTAAAGCTTTATTTTAATTACTAGCTTGCCCCCGCTGCTTTGACTAAAATAATAATAATTATTCTGTCACAAAAGTTCCTAAGGGATCAAACATTTTCTTGGATTAAAAAGTATTTAATACTGTTAATATATAAGATAGAAATACCTGCATTCAAAATATCCTATCAGTTACTTAAACCTGTTAGAAAAACAAACCAAAAAACTTCATTAGAATGAGGTTCATGAACATTTTTAATAGTTCATGCATCCTTTTCTGCTAACCGTACTTCTTACTTGTTGAAGCGCACTGTGTCGCATATCATAGTTATACACGACTATTCCACTATATACAGCTTTATACAGGTATCTGCAAAAACGGGCATTGCTGACGTTCGCGTGGAGAGTTGGAGATTCATAAAGAGAATAGGTGAATCGGAAAGCGAATCGCAACTTCTTTGTGCTGTTGCAATGCAAGCTCTATGGTACAGACGCCTGCACATCAACCTACCACAAACTGTCAAATTTCCTCAATAGACTTTGAACTTTATATTTAAGGCTTAAGGTTGACAATGTATTGAAGAAATTTGACAGTTTTGGGTAGGTTGTTACGCTTGCGTACACATTGAAGAGTCGCTTTGACATCTTGGAGGGAAAGTGAAGAATCATGTTTGCAGTGTTGTTCCTACGGTTGTTTTGTACTAAAAAAACTCGAGTATAAGCTCCGAATATTTATTTAAAAAGGTTGCAGTCGAAATATAGTTTTTTAAAGTTTACACGTTGTTGTTATTGTAGGTACAGTCGTGTACACAAACAAACCGTGTACCATCATGAAACTGAATCGAACCCGGGACATCTGGGCCCGAAACCGGTGGTCTTATACAAGTATAATAGTCACAAAATAGGAAGTTAGTTCCTCGTGTGGTGCCGGGGATAAAGAATTGCACCACCCCATCTCTTCTCGTGGGTGTCGTAGAAGGCGACTATGGGACCATTCCAGAGGATGGGCAGCAGCGTCTCTCTGTGATTATTCTTACCTTACCGCGATCGCCAACCCGCCTGCCAAGCGTAGCGATTATGGCAAATTTCCCTCAAAATGATTTTATCCTTGAGGGAGACCATTGTCCAGCAGTGGACGTCTTTTTGGCTGAGATGAGGAAGTTAGTATAATTGATAAAGTCTTTACTTTGGCATAGTACCAGTGCCTTTTTTATGAGAAGAAAGGAGGAAAGGCACTTCATCCAGAATTCTCATCTACGGATACACTGGTTATCTTATCTCTAGCTGCCGGAACACAACAATGCTACAAATATTGATGTTATGGCGACATAACTAGATAAGATGGTGGTGACTAGCCAGGCGGACGAACAAGCCCTACCCTGTGGTAGGTCGCTACACAGCGAGAGGTACATGTTTGGTACAGACCAAACCGAGTACACAAACATGTACCAGTGTGGTGGGCCTAACCACTAGATCGCAGAGGCAGTTAACCTATGTCATTTTTAAATGCAGCATCAGTCTGCAGAAGTATCGAATGTAGCCGTATCATAGAAATCACTCGCGCTCGAGATCTGTTTTTAATGTATAACACATATTAGTCGAGTGAATGACCGAACCCTCTTCGCAGGTGACTGGTTGCCAACGGTATTCTTAGAATTACGATATATACAGGCTGATCCAACTCTGTTACCTATATGCTAACAAAGTTCTTTTTGATGTCCTACCCATATCATGTAAATGGTTCTCTTTTGTTTCGCCTACTTATTTGTGTATTTAATTAATTACACGGCCGCGGCCAATTACTATAATTATTATAAAAAATAATAATTACAATTTAGATTAAAAATTATACATTTTTATAAATAGATTTTCCTTATATAAATTGTAATAAAATGGTTTTGTTTTGTTTATATAATTTTAACGCATAAAATCAAATTACAAAAATAGGTGTAGTTTCAAAACCTGCTCGTGGAATGTTTTTCACCATTTGTGTGTCTGTAAATTGTAATAGTTAACATAGTCAAAATATTAAAAGCCTACAACTTTAATATAATATCACTTGGTCTAACAACGATTACTTTTATATTAATATTTGAAAGAAAAGCTTTGTACTCGGTTTTAAGCACGTTGCGCGCATGGAGGAGTGTAAGATTTGCCATAGTCAAAGTTCATAAGAAGAAGGAAACATAAAATGTCTGTATAATCATATAATCATCTGTTTACAATACATTGTGTATTTTGACTTTTTGAATTTCGATCACTATTTATTACTTTACTATATTCCACATATCCCATCGCGCACAAAGAAATTTGGTGACTCGTTTCTTTGTCGCACCTCCAAAAGATGGAATAGTCTACACACGTTTTCCCTCTTTCCTATGATATGGGGTCCTTCAAACGAGGCGTGAAGAAGCACCTTGTGGGCCGGCAGAGTGAAGTTGACGCGCTGCACCAGTTGTCCTCGCGTCTGGACTCCGTCTCCACTTAACACCAGGTGGAGTGAAGTCATTTGCCGCACTAGATATTAAAAAAAACTAAAACTTATCAATATTAAAGTCAATTTAGCGTACTGAAATCGAGTGTTAAAGAAATTAACATTATCGTGGCATAAAGAGACGTATATGCGTCTTCAGGGTGACCTTTCGAATGCCTCGTAGAATCTAATTAGGTTCGGGGAAAACGCTCGCGTGATGCCCTTTAGGAAACCTCCAGGGATGGTTCGATCACTAGGGCTCAGGGGGCCATAAGTTTCACGCCGCCCATAGACAAGGCCACTAACAAATTCCTTTCTAAAAGTAGACGGTGAACCCAATTAAGTATTGAAGCGAAGTTTTTTTATTGTAATGGCTTAGAGTAGTTGCTCCATTGATCGACAGGAACCAGTGATTGACATTTTCTCCTTTAATCATTACAAATAAGGTTATGACTGACTTTGACTTAATACCTATCTATTGTTTCATTAAATCCTATAGTTGTAGGAAATAATAATATCTACATAGGGTATTTTAGAAATAGGGTCCTGAATGTTCGGTCTGTGAGACCATGTGCGAGTATAGGTGTCACAATATTTGGCGCAGGTATAGGAAGGTTAAGTAACAATTAAATACAGACCACTTGCTACCTAAACTGTAATTAAGGAAAAGTTCAATTCTAATACTTAATGAAAACTTAAACAAAAGTAACATGAGAAACATTATAATGCAATCCTTGGCTAGTTTTAATTACTTGTTGTAAAGATTGGCGCTTGAAATGGATTGAGACAAGAACCAGGGGCCCGACCGCCTAACTCGATTGCTTTGGCTACGTGTATAGTTTATGACGTCATCTTGTCATCTAGCTAATAGGTATAGGCATATATCGAAAGCTATAGGCTCGCAGAATAATAACTTAAGCTATAGAAACCGAACTAAAATAGCAACACAAATACATCAGTTTGTACTATTTTTACTAATGAACCTTGGTGATGTATTGGAAAAAGATAGATTGTCCCTTTTCTTTCGTAATTTCGAAAGCTGTCACCAGAAATTATTCATTAATTATTATTAATTATCATATTTAGGTAATGTTGTAACTTTATCGACTTTATTATCAATAAAAATAATTGAAAACAACAATATAGGTAGTACTTTTTTGTCACTATATTTATTAAAAATACAATTTAAATAGACGATACAATAATGGAACCCAAACGATAAATTGCACTATCTAACAGCGAACTCATTGAAGAGAAACAATATTAATGAATCTACTCGTATTTAGATTTTACATTAAATTTTTGCTAAAAACAAATTAATAAAAGTTTAAAAATAATTAAAGAAGAGGTAGGGCTAGTACTTATATGTACAGAAGAAAGGTTAAATCGTCATTATAAAACAATAAGACATAAATTAAAGCAATTAATCTAACAGAATTTGTTATTAAAAAATATAAATTCGTAAATAATAACAATAATCTCAAAATTGATTTCTATAGTTAAATTCTGAATATGTTCTACTTGTCATGTTAATCCTTGGCACAGACCAAAGATTTCTGCAAAAAGATAATTTCACATTATGACAAATGTTTTATAGGTTCAAAATACAAATCAAAAACTGTTTTAATAAATAAATAACTTACAGGACTTCGGTGCAGCAAAATGAGATTGAGCAAAATGTCAAGGAATTTTCCAATTCATTAATTAATTTGGAAAGATGTACGGCCGTGTCTAAAAAATATCCGTCGGTATGATATCCAGAAATTAGATTATTTTTTATTACAAATAAAAATAATGTGATCACAACTCATACCCAACAACAACCCACTTTACTGAGATAGCAAGGAACAGGCAATATCATCTAAGTTCATAATTTTATTCTCCATATACAATGTTTTACCTGTCTTTCTGTACGACAAGTCATTGGTGTTAAATTTCTAAAGGGTTTCTTAAATCTGCTGACCTGTGTTATATTTTCCTTCACAGAATCTTAATACATACATAATACATATCATACCATTTCATCAGATCCATCCTTATTAAATAATGTTGGAACCGCATGTTCTCTAAGTCGCCTTCATTTCATATTTCCCTTACATACAAATGAATATATAGAAAACTGCTTAGAGCAAATGTAATTATGCCTTTTTGAAGTCCAATACGATTTAGCCACTATTATTTTTACACTACGCCTTTAGCCTTTTTCGATCATGCACTAACTTACTTTAGTGCAAGATCTTTAAGAAATCTGTAAAATAAAAGTATCGATAGTATAAAATATGCACATTGTTTACGTCACTATAATGCAGTTAGTCATAAGTCACCTATACCTATGCAGTTTCAGAATTATTGCTAAATCTGCTATTAAAATTGAATTTACTGCTGCTTTTCGGTACAAAATGGATCTACCAAATTTTATTTGTATTTTTATTCGCTTCACTTCACTATCACATTCGACAAATAATATAGCAAAAACATACCGATTGAAAGTCAATAGTCCTTGACTATTTTCTTTTCGAGATTAATAGAACTTGTAGCCCCCAACTACAAAATAAATAGAGCCACATAGACCACACATTCACTATTTCTAGTAATCCAAACCATTCGTGCAATCTAGACAGAAATACTATTAAAATCTGAAATAATTATAAGATACTAAGACAATGTTATTGTCCGAAGTTATTGACAGTCGATACTAAATAGTATCTCTATCACTGAGTAAGTAATTACTAACGCGAACAAGTCAAAAATATCTAAAACGAACTGTCAGCTTTTAAATCAAAGTACTTTTGAATTTGGCCAGGCAGAAGGCCTCAGAGAGATCTAATTTTTGAGAGTTCAAATGATGACTGATGACATAACAATACAAAAAATAAAAACTAAGTGTCAACCATTGGTCGCACTCCAACCTCTTTTTCTAGACATAAGATAGAACGGAACTAAACATAGTTGCACGTTTTTTATTTGACGCCCTGACGTTTAATTGACAGAAATTTGACAGTTATTGAATACAAACAAATTACTTTCCTACTTTGTGAGGTTAATATTTTCACGTGCGCTTTTTAGATTTCTTGAATTTTTAGCAATGAAACTAATGAAACTTGTTACTTGTCATTTTCTTTAAATAGTTCTACTAAAAAATGATTTATAGTTTGTCCAGCTGCACAGAAAATTAGTTTTTCCATTATGATAGCTTACACATTATATTTTTTCTACCCGTTTCTTGGTCAATCAATTGTTTATGAACATAACCTTAACGCAATGACATTGACAGCTTCAGCAGCAAAAGAATGTTTGTAAACAAACATTTGAAAATTTTTCGTAATTATTCCACAAACACGTTACACTTCGGTTAATTATTCCCTAAGTAAAACTTGGACGACCTAAGTAAGCTATTAACAAAGTGCAGATATTTCTAAAACGTGTGATAAAAAAAGTACTTTTGAGGTTAAGTATGGGCGGTTTGTTCACAAACACTCTTTCTGTAAGATGGCCGAAGTATAGTTGAGGATACTGGGTGAAGTGCGCTTCCGTCATTGGCCTTATCATCACTTAACATCCGGTGAGATCAAGGCACTTAGCTAACCCGTAAAATATAAAAAAAGGCTATAAATTTTATTATTATAAATGTGACGTTGCTTCGCTATCCTCTTCCTTCCTTACTGTCTTAAGGCGCTGAAATGTTCGTTCGTTCAGCGATCCGGCACGCAACAGGGCTCGCAGCTATAATTACAATAATTCGCAATCGCGAAAACAGACAGCCCCGTGGCACGCTATTAATTGGCCGATTGGAGAACGCTGAGGGTTGCCACCACAAAATGTTTGTCAAAATTTTATTTTTTATTTTTGTAATTTTTTATCATTATATTTTGTAAGATTAAGATTATATTATATTTGTAATACTTGCACAAGGTTGCCGAGTTAAAAAGCTGCCAATATTGTATTCGACCTATATGTTACACTTAATTATGCAAAAAAATATTTTGATTTAATTTCATTTCATTTGCCTGATTTCTAAAATCTTGACAAACAATATGAATTATTCAAAAAAACAGTTTATACAAAGCAATTGCAAGCTAACAAATGTTATAAAACTAAAAATAACTTACAAAAGTCTAACATTTTTTCTTCTCTTTTTATAAATAAATAATTATCAACGTAATTATCTAATTTTGTTTGTCTAAAAACCATTTTTATTAATATCCATGCATATAAGAAAGTTTTTCTTGTATGTAGCTGTAATGTAAGTTTGTATTGTTATTTTTAAATAGATAAATAACATTATATGTACCTACTTTATACATGTACTTAATATAGCACTTTACTTAGGTCTATGTATCCAAAGAACGTTCAATTTAGTATTGATAAGTACAAATAGCATTGTATTAGGTTCATTTGTTTTCATTCAAATCATAACGTCAATCGGTCCCATGTTTTGTAGTAAATATTTTAATTGACAAATATCTAGCCTAAACCCTGCAGAGACTCTCTCATTTTCTTTTGTTATTTTATGTAATATGTATCTTGTGGTGTGTCAATGTTTTTCTTTAATGCTTCTACTCGTATATCTGGAACCATTAACTATACCGTATATCATAGATTAGTAAATGTTTATAAAATTGTACCATGCCATATTAAATGATTACATAGGGATTAAACTTTCATAACACCATGAAAATTTGTAATATATTTGTTTCGGTAAACAAAGATTTTACAAAATTATGGTTAAGATTAAGACAGTAGACTTCGCTTTTCCGTAAATAACTTTAGTTATCATTACACGAAAGGAAACTCCAAAAAAAATATTTTTTTAATTTTAGAACTTAGATAAATTTTGAAGTTGTAGAGAGTCCTTATATTTCTACAGAAAAATTGTTAATGCTTGTAATCTTGGTAAAATCTAAAAGACGGAAACACTATAAAATTATAAATAAGACATTTAATTGTTAATTATGTATTAACATACATGGCAGTTATAAAATTAGGTTACTGTCATTGTTAATTTTTTTTTTATATTTACGGGTAAGCACAGTGCCTTGATCTCACCTGATGTTAAGTGATGATAAGGCCAATGATGGAAGCGCACTTCACCCGGGATCCTCAACTAGTGAGGTACTGGCTATCTTATCTCTAGCTGCCGGAACACAACAATGCTACAAACATTGATGTTATGGCGACATATTTAGATAAGATGGTGGTAGCTAGCCAGGCGGACAAACAAGCCCTACCACCAACCAAACCGAGTACACAAACATGTAGGTACCCCCCGCTGGGAATCGAACCCGGGATCTCTGGGTCTAAACCGGTGGTCATAGCCACTAGACCACAGAGGCGGTTAAAATTAAATTAATTATCAGTTATAGGTACATGTCGTTTAAAGGGCTTAGTACCGCTAGCTCCAAAATTGTATTCCATCAACTCCAAATTTATTTCTATCTAGTACTGCCAACTCCAATACGTAATCTTATGACTATCTATCTTATGACTAACCGCATGTAATTAATCACTCTTTCAAATACACATGTGTGTTTATTTACTCGCAGTATGAGTCATGAACTCCTGGAGCTATAAGCGTATAGTTTGAAGAGGCACATCGTTCATTTTATATTGCGAATCCAAAATTAATATTTGCATACAGTTAGGGGCTTATTAATAAACAAAGTGGAAGCTTGGAGTAGTTACTCCGTGTTTTGTCTCTTTTACTCTAACATGAAATGAACACATCCGACGGCCAGACTTTGCAAAAGTCGCTTAACTTCAGCAATCGCAGACCGTGCGCGTAAACCACAACGTCATCAAGCGCGCAACTTCCCAACACCCAACACTAAGGAACTATCACTCAACATGAACGAGCTGCTAGTGTCTCGTCCAGTAAGAGTGATAGTCTCCTATGTCAGACGATATCAGTAAGATGATGCAAGAAAATGTCAGAAATATTATAGAAATAATAGAAATAAAACCAACCGATTCCGTGGAGTAACTATTGCACTAAAAATATAGCGAATTAAATCAATATTGCGAGTGTCCAAAGTAGGCTGCGACTCTGCGACGGCAACACTTTTGTATTGTAGGTAACAAACGAAATGTACGTTGACCCGTACATATATTATACATCTCAACAACATAGATGTGCAGGTCAGGTCAAATGCGCAGGAGATATTTAGGTGCACAAACGTGTATACGCGCAAACGCAGGTGCACACGCTCGTCCTTGATCTAGTGGAACGGCAGACCGCTACGGTAGCAGCTATGCTGACTATCGCCGCCCTCTAGGCCTTCCACCTTGCCTACTTCGCTGGGTCCGCCAACACCTGTAGCATATCTGCTGTGGGTTGCCTTCTCCGCCGAAGCCCTCTAAACATAACATAGATATACTGCTACGGACTCGTAGACAAGTTGATAGATTACGCTCACAGCTGTATTGTGCCAACTTGCGAACAGCCGCAATCTGCTGTGGTCAGTGGAGCGGCCCGTGCCTCCGAACTTTGTTCAGACGACGAACTTCGCTCATAAAGTCATAACACTCCGCACTTCTCGCTATTGAAAATTGTTAAGACAACTGAGTGCCTACTGCAATTTGAATGAGAAAATTGCAATTGCAAATAAGGCTTGTTTTGCAAGTAGACGTTAAGTCGACTAATTTCCAGAGCGTTCGCAATTTTCCAACATCAACATCATCAGCCTATATTACCTAGACCACATTATTAGCCTAGACCACAGCTGGACCATAGACTTCTAATAGTGCATGCCATTTTCCATATCAACATAAAATTATATTTTCAAAAAGATAATTTAAAACGTACGTTTCATTATTGAATCAGCCTGTGGATAGTGCAAGTGCAATATTGGCATGCCGCGATGCGACTGGGCGTCCGACGCGTCCGTAATAATATACGCTTTATTTGCGCTTCAGTTGCAGTCACTCGACGCGCTCGCTGCGAGAAACGACTCAGGGTCTTATTACGAAAGTTGAAGTTTTAATATGAATCGTTATATAGCGGTACATAGATATAATACGTCGTGTATTCCCGATACATAGCCATGCAAGTCATGCAACCATAAACATAAAGAACGTTTACGAAGTTTTACAACGAGAGAGAGAGAGAGAGAGAGAGAGATAGATAGAGAGTCTTAAACCCAACTTGACAATAAAACGTGACAGTGTCACAGTAGTTGAGGTTCCGGGTGAAGTGCGCTTCCACCTTCCACCTTCAAGATATTTAAAAAAAAGTTATAACTAACCTACCTATAGGTACTATTTTAGGTAATTGCATTTTTTTTTATATTTACGGGTAACCACAGTGCCTTGATCTCACCTGATGTTAAGTGATGATAAGGCCAATGATGGAAGCGCACTTCACCCGGGATCCTCAACTAGTGAGGTGCTGGCTATCTTATCTCTAGCTGCCGGAACACAACAATGCTACAAACATTGATGTTATGGCGACATATTTAGATAAGATGGTGGTAGCTAGCCAGGCGGACAAACAAGCCCTACCACCAACCAAACCGAGTACACAAACATGTACCCCCCGCTGGGAATCGAACCCGGGTCTAAACCGGTGGTCTTATCCACTAGACCACAGAGGCGGTTAAACCATAAACCATAAAGGTTAAACCATAGAGGCATTAAACTTTGTCCAGATGTGGACTAGTATAGGGTGATGATGATGATAGGTACTTCTTAAAATTATTTATTTAAATTATGAATAGCGAAAGTTTAAAAGTGTAACTAATTAGCTAAAAGGTATGCTGTTCATCGTAAAGATACTTACTAATAATTGCTTCTCTTACGTCATCCTCTGTGGTAACACCTCTCCTAATGCCACACGCGCCTCAAATTCCAACAATCGCGTATCTAATTACTCGTTAAGTCTCGCCCAAACAGAGGCGATTGCGGGCACGTAGTTCACCTAGCGTAGCGCAGTGCCCGTATATATATTTATATTATATATTTATTTATTTCTATAGGTACACAAACAGATTACAATCAATGCATGAACACAATAACATTATTTAACCCCATGACATTATGAGTATACAAAAACACAATATGTTGAAAAAAATTCCACGAGCAGAATTTGAACCTGCACCCTTCTTCTTCGCAACAAAATTTGCGTTAAAATTAAATAAACAAAACAAAAACATTTTATAAATAGCTTGCCTTCTTCTTAACTGTTTAGTATTTGTAAAAATATTATGATCAGATGTTAATGACGGTAGTTGTTGACACTGAATTGGCGCCTTTGGCTTTCAATGTAAAAAGTAAATAATGTTGAATAATTTCGGCGGGCTGGTTAGAACCACGATAGCTCATTTGGAAGAGCACCTAACCCGGTATGTCAGAAGGGTTCAAACCCTATATAAGGTTCAAATCCTGCTCGTGGAATTTTTTTTCATCATATTGTGTTTTTTTAATTTGATTCGCAACAAAATTTGCGTTAAAATTAAATAAACAAAACAAAAACATTTTGAGTATAGTTTGAAACGCAACAATGCTGGTCCTAAATAAAGTAATACTTAAAACTAATAATAATATAAAAAAAATATTAAATAACGTAAAGACTAAGTAATAATAATTACAATAATAAACGGAGTAAGGTGTTTCAAATACTTCATATCATACATCCTCTCCGAGAATCTAAAAGGGAACGGGGACACGCTCACGTTGAGCCATTCCTTCTAGAAAACCTCTGACGGTGTTCAAATCACATGGCTTCGGGAACCCTTTATGTTTCTAGCTGTCCCCAAAAAATTTCGGTAACGCTGAAAAGGCCGTCTAATACGATATAGATGTAGATAACCAGTAGTAGTAGTTGAGGATCCCGGGTGAAGTGCGCTTCCATCATTGGCCTTATCATCACTTAACATCAGGTGAGATCAAGGCACTGTGCTTACCCGTTAATATAAAAAAAGTAAACTCCTGAAAATAAAATTAAAAATATTGACTACCCTATCCGACCGCGACCGTGCCCGCGACCGCGGACCGTCTCTGTTTGGGTGAATCTTTATTCTCTCCCCCCCATTTACCCCACATCTCCCCAATCCCCCCACGTCTCCCCTATACCCCCACATATCCCCCATATAGTTGGAAATAACCATAACCACGTTTGTCACGCTCCGATTAGTTGAGTGAGCGAAGCGTGCTCTTCGTATTATTAGCGACGCGATGGCTGATTCGCGCCAGATATTTCAGATATTTAATTTAACGACGTGCAGTCTGTAAAATCAGACGTTATAAATAATGCCTGACACAATGTTTAAATAGGGTAATCGATTAGTGGACTGCGTTTACTTTATAGTGTGGTGTGGTGTCACAGAATAATATACATGGTGTGGCAGGAATATGACAGTACACCAGGACATATGCTGAGCGGAAACCAATTTGGTAGGTATATGGATCAGTGGAAGAGCTCGATGGAGTGCTGTGGTTAAGCAACTTTCGCAAAGGCCGGTCATCGGATGGTTTACCAAAAATTTATAATCTCGAGCTTCTCCGTGCTTCGGAAGGCACGTTAAGCCGTTAGTCCCGGCTGCATTAGCAGTCGTTAACAACCACCAATCCGCACTGGGCCCGCGTGGTGGTTTATGGCCCGTACTCCCTATCCATCCATAGGGAAGGCTCGTGCCCCAGCAGTGGGGATTTAAAATGAGCTGATGATGATGATGATGATGCATAAGTGATATGTTTTGAACTATGATAACAAACAAATTTAAATTAATACAAAAAACAAATTAATTTCACTTTAAAACTTATTGAAACTTACACCCAAGACTTATTAACGTATGGAAAACACTTCTTTATGAGGTTATAGTCCAATAGTTTGTTGAAAACCGTTTGATATTCTTTGTGTAATAATTGTTTTATAAAATTGTTATTTACATGTAAGAATTGATATTTTATTGCACATCCTGGATACCATGTACTTCCACCACCACCCACTACACATTTATGGACTACATATTTGTTGTCTCATATTTTGACGACCTCCGTAGCCGAGTGGCTTGCACGCCGGACTTTGGGCGGCGCTAACTCTGAGGTCCCAGGTTCGATTCCCGGTCGGGTCAATGTCGAAAAACGAACTTTTCGATATTGTGTCGGGTCTGGGTGGTTGTGGTATCGTCGTTGTTTCTGATTTCGATGGAACGAGTGCTTTAGCTACTTACCTTGGAATCAGGACAATGTATGTGATGTTGTCTCATAATATATATTTTTTTTATGGATCATTTTACTTTATAAAATAATCTATTACGTGAAATATGCGTGAAATTATCAATATAAAAACTTGAGTCGACAACTAAACATGAGTGACAGCCGGCATCATTATGACATTTAAATATTTAATAGCGGCCAGTATTGCCCACATGACTAGGTCCCTAAAAGTCGGTATATATTGTAGATTACATACAGTTCACGAAACAGGGTAAAATGTTAAGAAAATACCAGGCTTCTCCAGTTTTATCTACAGCTTCATGGGAATAACCTTATTCTTTGTCTATTTGTAAGGGGCTAAGTGTTTGTATACAATTTCTCTGCATGGGGCAATGCAATCCCCAGCTGTGACACAAGTATGGGCAATCAAATCTCATATTTTATTACCTAAAATGATTGTAAAAGATGGTTCGCCTCAGGTGGGACTAGAGCCCACTAATATTTAGAAAGTGATCTTCGATCGATCTGATTGTTTGTTTAATACTGTCCTACTGCAGGGAAAAGGCCTCCATCATTGAAATCACGTCATCGCTACAATAGATAGGATGCATCAATTGCTAGATTTTATTTAGGAGTACAATAAGTACTGATGTGCCGATGATCATAGCTGACATAAATTCTCTTTGTTGCAGAGGAGATCCTGAAGTCGCGGACCGCGCTGTGGATGTCAGCAGACGGGCATATGGTGCTATACGCCACCTTCAACGATAGCCTGGTGCACGAACAGAAGTATCCTTGGTACGGGGCCGCGCTAAACACCGACGATCCTGCTAAGGTTAGACTACCTTACCGTTGAACTACGCTACTGACCTCGAAAAGCTACAGTTTCGGCCGATATCACACCAAGTAGGCTCTGGCTTCAGAATTCAAGCCTAAGCTAGCCCCACCGTCGAATTTGTTGAAGCGAAAGCCACCGCCTCTGTGGTCTAGTGGAAAGACAACCCAAAGGTTCTGGCTCAGCCAGTGATAGCCAGTGCCTCAGTAGTTGAGGATCCCGGGTGAACTACGCTTCCACCATTATGTTACACTGATGTTAAGTGATGATAAGGCCAACCTCATCATCACTTAACATCAGGTGAGATGAAGGCACTGTGCTTACCCGTAAGATATTTAAAGAAAACACTAATAACAGCAGATCAATCAAAAGCCTTGTCCTTAGTGTCCAGCCGCCAGGAGGAACTTCTGCTCCGTTCTCACGGTGGCCCTGTAATAGGCCCAGTCCACATTAGCTCAGTGGAGCTTCCTCACTTCTTCTTTACGTAGGTTGTCTCCTTGCATCCACTGCGATTCCCGTGTAGACCGCAACAGGATCTGCTTTTGCACTCTTTGCGTATTGGCGGGCGGCGACACGTGGTGCTATACGCCGCTTTCAGTGATAGCCTGGACACGAGCAGAAGTACTCTTGGTACGGGGCCGCACTGGACACCGATGATCTTGCAAAGGTTACACTACCTCACCACCCACCAATATGGGCCTAGCACGAACTTCTATCGAAATCTCTACGTACACGTTATGTCATGTTAGTGCCATGGTAATTGTATGAAATAATGTAGGAATGTCTGAGTGAAATTGTGTTGCTGTGGCGTTGCTGTGGTGCTGTGCTGTACCAATTTCCATACAACATTCCTCGATATTGGCAGAAGTTCGTGCTAAGCCAACTGAGCTGCGCCACTGCGAAGAGCTTTGGTTTCGGCCGGTATCACACTAAGTAAGGCTATTTCAAGTTAAGTTAAGGCTCTGGCTACTTCTCAGCTGACGACATCCACCCTGCGTAGACCGTCTGTCCTCCGGCATCTGACCCAAAACCTCCTCCAATCCAATATACTGCAGAGGCAAGAAAGAGAGAGAGAGACAAGTAAATAATTCTCCGCCCTAGCACACGTCTTCAACCTTAGAGATGTTATAACGAGAGGTCTCGTTATCTCGTATAAGGGCTACACATTTTCTTATTATTAAACTATACCTTCTTCCCCAGACGTACCCGGAGATCAGGAGTGTGCGGTACCCCAAGCCGGGAACCAACAACCCAACGGTTGCGCTGACGGTGGCGGACATCGCCGACCCCAAGCACATCCGCACCAGGCACCTCACGCCGCCCAAGGTCATACTGGAGGAAGGGTTAGTGATCATTCAATCCGGTCTCGCACAAAGAAAATTGAACTACTAATTTTCCTGTTGTCTTTATTGCCACTCGCCATTTGCTACAGAACGAAAAGAACTTAAATTTAAAAAAAAAAACAAAATTATTTATTTAGTTTAGGCTACAAAATAGCACACAAGAATGTCACTACACTATGCCATCGTCGGTTCGTAAGTCTACACAGGGAGACCTTGTACTGAGAAGAGCCGGCAAGAAACTCAGCAAGGGCATTTCTTTTCTCCCTTTCTTTACAACGTCAAAAAAAATAGGAACAGTGATCGACACTTTTTTCCTTAAATCATTGAAAATAGGACTGTTTTTTGACTTAAGCAACAATTGCATACAGACGGTAAAATCCTAGTAAAATTGTAATTAAATTTTAAATTCTATAATATTTTTGCCTTCGAAAACTGGTGCACAACACTTGATTACTTTGTCGTGCGAACACTAGTGACAATACGATACTTCTTTAAATAGTGTTTTTCAAATCAAATCAAAATATTTATTATTTTTTTTTTTCCTACTTTGCATTGATCATCATCAGCCTTCAATTATCTATTATCTATATCCCACTGCTGGGCAAAAGCCTCCCTATACCCTCTTTCCATCTTGTTCTATCTTGAGCAACAAATGACCAATCTAAATAAATCAAATAATAATACACAGACACAACCAAGTAGCTAGAATAATTCACCAGCAACTTGCTCTTGGATATGGCCTTGTTGAATCGGAGGTGCCGTACTATAAATACGCACCTGCGCCAGTACTCGAAAATGATCATGCAACGCTCTACTGGGATCGCTCTATCATTACGAACAGGACTATTGTCGCCAATAAGCTTGATATCGTGGTGGTCGACCGATCCCAGCGCCGGGCAATACTGGTTGATATCACCATACCTCATGATGAGAACCTCGTGAAAGGCGAGAAGGACAAGCTCAGTAAGTACCTTGACTTAGCTCACGAGGTGACCGCCATGTGGAATGTTGATTCAACCATTATTGTCCCGATAGTCGTTTCAGCGAACGGTCTGATAGCGAAGAGCCTCGACCAACATCTTAAGAGGCTCTCGCTTGATGGTTGGATCAAGGGTCAGATTCAGAAAGCTGTACTCCTAGACACGGCACGTTTTGTCAGGAGGTTCCTCACTCGTAGCTTGGGCCCTGCCCCGCTGCGGCGGTACTCTAGACTTAGGTTTTTATAATGTTTTATTGTGTTTATATTAAAATATAGTAAAAATCAAGTTTTAAGAAAGAAAATAAATAAAGGGTATAATAATAATAAAATTTTCTTAAACATTGCAATTTGTTTGTTCAAGTTGAATTCAATTGTTTACAATTTGATGACAGTTTGTGTATACTTATACTATTCTTGCTGTATGTATATTTGTAAAGGTGTTAAAAGGAGGTTCCAATCATGTTGCCGATTGTCCACAACTTTTATGAATAAACAAATAGTTTTTATTAATATAATTTGTTCTTTAAACTTGATTGCTTTAAAGATCAAATTACGTAGCCGTCGTTACTTTAATTTAATCTTTTTAATTAGTTAGTTACTTTTTGTAGCCGCTATTTCGTTACTAAGTCCTGGCTTAAGTACTAACGTAAGACACATTTCAATTACAACCAAACTTTTTAATTGATTACAGTAATCCAAGTTGTTTCCGCGACCCAACAACAAGTTTAGTCCCAGCCTTAAGTCTGTAGCCATGAAGATAAATCTAATTCGATTAATTATTTCGAATACAGTTTCTTTTGAAAGTTCTAGAACTGAGTTCACCATAGCTTTTATTTAAACGCAGGGTGCTAGAATTTTTATCGGTTAGTTATTTTATTTTTGGTATTATGTTCTGCGTACCTATAATTATAGATGTTAATTATATAAATAATAATTATATATATGTATAAATATACTTGTTTTTATAAATATGTATTTAGTTGGTACCTAAGCCTTTTCTTATAAATAAAAACAAAATAAATAAATAAATAAAAGTAAAACAAATGAAATTACATTAATTCACTTAACTTTTTTTTTTAAGTAGCATAACTCCCAGGGCGTCCTGTTCCAAAACTTGAACCAAAGTTAAGTCTAGTTTAAAATTCTGATTGCCTTTGTTAAAATAAACGAGCCCAGCATTAAGAAGCTCGTGGGCGCAGTGACTTGGGCATTTCACAATGCCGGGTCACACCAAATAGATAAATAACTAAAGCTTTTAAATATTTATAAAATACAGTGAATAAATTAAATGCCTACCCGACCCAGCCAGGAATCGAAAATGGGTCTTCCGCAATCCGGGCTACACTGACCATTATGCTACCGGGAAGGCTGACGTAAGCACTAAATTTTTACAAATACACTTGCTTTTTAATTTTTGAGTGCTTTTACTTTTAGATTCTTTGTATGTAAAATGGCGGGTGTGCTAACTTTATAGTAACGTAATAATTGTTAACATCACGTCACGTTTGTAATGTCATTTTTATCAATTTATTGTTTTGCCATCTAATGATTTTTTTTGTCTTAATAATCGATAAACTTTTTTCTTAGAACTAAACCAATGTTTACAATTTAATAGCATGTTTAAAATAGCTATTTTCAATAGATTCATATTTTGGTATACTTTGAATGGGGTACAAGTTTATTTATTAAAACGCAGTTTTATCTTAACTTATACGTCTCCATCATGTTTCTGAAAAAATCTCTATCTTATAAAGTTTCACATTTTCCTTTGCCGTCTCATTGAGATTACTCAACCTCTAATTTATGTTCTCCTTTTTTCTTTCTTTTATTTCTGCTATTTAACTTAATATCTTCTTCTGCAACTTAGGTTCAATTGATGAAACATATACATACATCTTATACAAACATACATCTTTATATATATATTATTAAATACGTGTGTATGTCAGTGAACTTCTCCTAAACGTCTAGACCGATATTGTTGAAATTTCTTGATGTGTTTGAGTGGGTCTCTCGATTCACAATTGGACCTGGTAGGTGGCGCTGCAATAGAAGTCCATCGTGGGATACGGGTGTTCTCGAGCGGACGTAGTCGTGAGCAGGCCACTACTAGAACATAACTCCTTGATTTTCCCCAGGGACTATTACTTCACGAGCGCGCAGTGGGTGTCCCTGACGGAGGTGTGCGTGGTGTGGCTGACCCGTACTCAGAACCTGTCGGTGGTGTCCGTCTGCAAGAGCCCCATGTGGTACTGCTTAGAGGTATGACTTTGTTATCAACCAACAACCAATGGAATAACCATTCCATACAGCGCAGGCTACACTGGGAGCAAAGTGACATAAAGATAAGCTTAGTTACATCTCGACTTACAACCGCTTCTGCGGTTTAGTGGTTAAGACCGGTGGTCTCAGACCCAGAAGTCCAGGGGGGGTACAACATGTACCTACTCTGTTTGGTGATGGTAGGTCTTGTTTCTCCGCCTAGCTAGTTACCACTATTCTATTATAGTCGCCATAACATCAATGTTTGTAGCATTGTTGTGTTCCGACAGGTAGTGATAAAATAGCCAGTGCCTCGGTAGTTGAGGATTCCGGGTGATGTGCGCTTCCACCTTCGGCCTTATCATCACTTAACATTAGGTAAGACAGAGGCCAAGCGCTTATCCGTAAATATAAAAAAAACAGAATCTTAACACTGAGATACGGATTTGCAAGTTATTAAAAAACAGGATGGAAGCTCAATTTGTACACGTCTGGTGTTAGAGCTACAGTTTTACACTTGACTTATAAAGTGTTACGTTTTGATGCGCAAAGTCTGGAAAACAAATGACTATTTTAACTTTGTGCAACTTTGTCCACAGGTGTACAGGATATCTTCAGGGAACGATGGTTGGGTGGAGTCGGCGCCATTCCCCCTCTGGTCGGCAGGGGGAGGGGCGCTGGTAACCCTAGCCCCTATCAGGGATGGGCCAGCGGGTCTATTCAGGCACATAGTGAGAACTGAACATAACGCGCACGGACCAAGAGCGTTGCCCCTCACTCACGGCAGCTTCGATGTGGTGAAGCTGCTGGCTTGGGATCATGCCAATCAGCACATGTAAGTTTATGAGAGCCTGGTACTTCTGTTTCTTAAACAGTCACCTTATTTCATTTCATTGTGCATTATTTTCAATCTAAATATTTAATTCATTGTTCCTGCTGTATTGTAGTTTATTAGGAGAAATAAACGTAATATTAATTGTTATTATTTAAATCACAACGGGGCATAGCTGAGCTTACATCTTAACAGAGAGAAGCTGGCTATCCTATTTATGTCCAATAACCATAGTAGTAACAAAGACAAGATTTAAATAGTAAGGCAGGCTTAGAAATACAGTATTTATTACCCTCTTCTAGAAATATTATTCAGGATCTCTCAGGTCTAACTGCTAAACCACGTAGGCAGTTAAAACATAACCAATTAAGATCCTACATTTTAACAATTTTGGATCTCTTTCGCACTTACAATGATAACAGCTGTGAATGTTCAGAATATAACTAAGATTTTGGAAATGAAGAAGATACTCTACAACACTGTGTTTTCATGTAACAGCAGTTCACTCTTCACAGATACTACCTTGGTATACCCGAGGGTAAACCAGGGCAGCAGCACCTGTACAGAGTGTCGGCGGAACCACCGCGACCTGGATCACCGCAGAAGTTGCCTTATTGCGTCACTTGTAACTCACAGGTGAGTGGTAACACTAATAATAACCATATCTGCAGAGTATATGCCAGGATTAGCAATTCTTAATATTAGAAGCCTTCTTTGTAATGTGAATCTAGAGGGTTAACAATTGCAAAAGGTCATCGTTACAAAACCAAAATTAAAGAACCTCATAGTCATCAATATTTACAGTGACAGCCTTTTGGGTAAGAACCTTGTCCGTCCTCCTCAGCAATGGGATGGAAGGTTTTTTAACCGACTCGCACTACAAGATATTAGCAGCCCCTCTCGACCCAATGCTGGCCCAGACTAGCACAGGATCGAGGCGAATGGCATAAGCAAAGAGAAGCCTATGCTCAAGATACATAGATCGATAAATTTTTCGCGTACCTGAGATTAAAGTGGAACCTCTGTAAGCTAAAACGCATAACGCACCCACTGCGACGGCCCATCAAAGCCAGACCTATCAAGTGGGTGGGACAACTACCGTCACGTCACCACTGGGGATTAGCTAGCACGCCTTCACCTCCGGTTCGGTTCACGACACCATCACTCAAGTGGGCTCTGGCCCCTCTTCAGCTTCAAACATACTAGTTTTGCTGATTTCTAGGAACGTAGTTTCTCCAAAGATACTAGTTTTTCTGATTTCTAGGAACATAGTTTCTTCAAAGATACTAGTTTTACTGATTTCTAGGAACGTAGTTTCTTCAAAGATGTTAGTTTTGCTGATTTCTAGGAACGTAGTTTCTTCAAAGATACTAGTTATGCTGATTTCTAGGAACGTAGTTTCTTTAAAGATACTAGTTTTGCTGATTTCTAGGAACATAGTTTCTTCAAAGATACTAGTTTTGCTGATTTCTAGGAAGGTAGTTTTATGTCTGATCATATTTACCAGCAGCCGTCACCCGCGATCAACTTGGAGTACTACGGTAACCTAGCCTCTTCCGGAGACAGCAGTTGGGACGCCGACTGGGACGAGGAGCCCCCAGCCACTTCCCCCTCCCCCTCCAAGAAGAAGAAGAAGAAACATCCAGGTGAGTGGTTAAATGTGATGTTCTTATTACGTCAAAAGAGTGGTAGTAGGCTTTATGTGCAAGAAAACAGCACTAGATAATTGGAGTCCTTTGCCTATTTTCAATTTTCCTATTTCAACCGCCTCTGTGGTCTAGTGGCTAAGACCACCGGTTTACACCCAGCGGTTTGTTTGCCTCCTACAAACAAAACACAGTATACAAAAGAGTAACATCCAAGCAGAGATCATGGGCATACATTCTAAAGTACCCAATGTTTTGACCAAGTTGCATCAGCCGTGGGTGTAGGCTAGCCTATTAAAATATAGTTGAACCCCCTTACAAATAAACAAAGAATAAGGTCCGAATAGTTATTCCGTGTTTTTGTCTCTTTTACTCTAATTTGAAATGACGTTTACATGACAGGAACAAAACACGGAATTTATTCGGACCTTATTCTTTGTTTATTTGTAAGGCCGTATAAGTTATTTTATTGTTTTGAATTTTGCGTTCACAATGCTAAATATATAGTTAAATAATAATAATTTTACTAGAAAAAATAATAATAATAAAATAGTAGTAGCTCAGCGTTCAGAGCATTGGAACGGTATCCAAAGGTCGTGGGGTCGATTCCCACTCGCTCTGCCAGAGACTGGTCTTATCTTGTAACTATATAGGTATACCTTCTACATTGATATATTTATCAGTTGGACAGAGTAGTTTAACTGGTAAAGCATCTGACCCGGTATGTCAGAGCATGCGGGTTCGAATCCCGGTTGTGGAATTTTTCAACACTGTTCCAAATTTTATACACTTTCCTACAGATGGAGTGCCTCAGAACCTGCCGTGCCTTTACCACGAGGCCCACTTTAGCCCTTCATCCGCATACTTCGTGCTAGAGTGCCTGGGCCCCGGCGTGCCCACCTCCAGCCTCCACAAAATCGCGCTGCCCGAGCCCCGGGCGCTCATGCACTTGGAGAACAACACTGCGGTCAAGGTAAACAGCATTTATCATCATCATTCTCAGCCGTTTTTTACCTACCCAGGTCGTCAGGTAGCCTTTTTTTCACTCAGGTCGCATTACGCATGCGAGGACCCAGAAGGGATCTAAGTTATGTGGGTCTCGCCCGTCCTCCTTTCATCACCCGGTAGGCCAGTGCGTGCCGGGGGGTGAGACTGAGGGGATATCCACCTGGAGTTCGGTAATCTGAAAACGCAGCCGCGAGTGGCAGGCTGTAGGTTCGCCTTGCGACTCGTCTACAATCCTCCACGGCTGTCCCGATGGACCCGTCTTGAGTCACACCAGCAGAGTGCAGAAGGCGGTCCTCCAAAAACCATTCTCAGCCTACTTGTAGCCTAAGTTGTTCATTTTAGTAATTCATAATTCATTTATTTGCACGGTATAAAAAGTTAGTACAAAATTAGTGGTGTAATACAAACATGTTTAGCCAAATCAAAGAGGCATACATAATAGTGTGCAACATAGCGTAAAATTTGGACTTCTCATAAACTTTTACAGTTAAAAGAGAAACAAAACATCAATATTCATTCGACCAAAATGTATGGAACAGCTGAATTTCAATTTTGATCGAGTTACCTTAAACCGCGACCTTAAGACCTTTTACCGCGAGATGCCAACGAGAGCGTTATTCCCAAACATTAGATTAGACTAAGAAGTAGTTGGTCTAAAGTGGACGCCTACAAAGCACAATGCCTAAGTAGTTAAATACCTAGAAAGGGTAAATGCCTAGGTGGTTAAATGCCTACACATGCAAATCTCCCAGTGGTTAAATGCCTACACATGCAAATCTCCCAGTGGTTAAATGCCTACACATGCAAATCTCCCAGTGGTTAAATGCCTACACATACAAATCTCCCAGTGGTTAAATGCATACACAAGTAAATATGAGTTAGGGAGTTAATCTTATAGTAAGAGTTGTTCATTTGTATAACGGGAGTCATCTCAGAAGGTTTGGTCGGCGATAAAAAAGTCAATAGTCATACATTTTTAGTTACTTTTTCTAAGAATACCTTGGTATGCTTAGTTTACGGTTTTAGGTTTTAGTGAAGCTCGATAAATATTTTAATATATATATATATATTTATAATGTAACAACTTTTTTAAAAATGTAGAAATACTATGTTGCATAGTTCAACATATGATAATGATGATAATAATCCTGATCAAACATTCATGGACTGATCATGACAATGTAACATTGTTTCCATGGAAGTTCCCAATCGGCGTACCATAAGCACTCAGAGACAGAGCAACTTTGATCTCCGTGTTGCGGCAACCGGCAACTTGCTAGCTGTTTCTATATAACCTAAAGAAACTGCGCAGACACAGCAACTCTAGTTGCGAGTTTCGATGGTCGACAACAGATTTCAGTTGCTACAACTCACTTCAGCTAATTTTGCATTGCTGGGGTACGAACCTCCCTATGCATGGACAGGGAGGACGATCTATAAACTTCCACGCGGGCCCAGTGCGGATTGGTAATTGTTAACGGCTGCTAATGCGGCCAATTAGCAATAAGTAGCAACTGTTTTTTTTTTATATGAACGGGTAAGCACAGTGCCTTGATCTCACCTGATGTTAAGTGATGATAAGGCCAATGATGGAAGCGCACTTCAACCGGGAGGAGAACTTCGGAGAATCTAGTAGGGCACGGGGACGCGCCGCGACGATGCCGTTCCCTCTAGAAAACCTCCGAAGGTGATTCGTTTCACACTTGAGGGACCCTTTACGTTCCTCGCAGCCCTCAAAAAAGCCCGGTGAAGCTGAAAATGCCGTTTAGGCAAACAGCAATCTCTCTCAAAAAAAAAAAGAGAACCCGGGATCTCTGGGTCTAAACCGGTGGTCTTATCCACTAGACCACAGAGGTGGTTACATTTGTACAGTCACGCGTATAATCATGTATAACACTTTAGTCTAGTTTTGACTCTTATTTCATTGTATTTAAGATGACATTGTTTACATGTTAATACTCGTGCCAGTACTAGGTGTGTTGTGTCCAGTTGCTACTTTCCCCACCTGGCTAATCACTATTGACTGTGGATTTAAAAAGTTCATTTAGAATTCTGAAGAAACTTTTCAATCTAAACTGTTGCTGCAACTGGCAACCTTTAACGAAAACTTTTTAAAAGTTGATAGTTTCTTCAACTTAGTTTATAGATTTTTTGATATGTAACATATTTCCGCTCGCTTTCTATATAAGCAATTTGTGGGAGTGATTTCGTGAAATGGGACGGAAGTATGTGTAAACAAACATGGCCGGAACACAACAATGCTACAAACATTGATGTTATGGCGACATATTTAGATAAAATGGTGGTAGTTGCTCTGTCTGCGAAGCGCCTTAGGGCTACATACTTAAGTCGACGTCGACGAGGGGAGATCGATAAAGAATAATCGCGTGTAATTACCATTTAATTCCCGGGGCTGTCTTTTGTGGGGGTTTGGCGCTATTCATTGCTTTCGGAGATGAGTCAGGCCCGACCTGACTCATCTCCGAGAGCTGATGAATGATGTAATTCAAAGAAGTATTTTCAGACATAACAGTGAAATAGATTGCTGGTAGGAACCTACATAAATTAATAAAGGCATCGTCGTTTAATATTTAAAAAATGTTTGCTGTGTTGCTTTTGAAGAACGTTTCGTTTTTGAAACCAATAAATTTCACGTATTAAGAACAGAATAGGAATCAGAATATTTATGTTTTTTGTATTTAAGCCATTATGTATTATGTATTTGTGCAAAAGTACCTTTTACCTACTTGACCAGCTTCAGTTATAGCACAGTGGTTAACGGTCAGCGATTGCTGAAGCTAAACAACTGTTGCAAAGATCGGTCTTCAGATGGGTGATCAAAAATGCATCATCTAAATCTCTTCCGTGCTTCGGAAGACACGTAAGGCCGTTGGTCCCGGCTGCATTAGCAGTCCTTAATTGAAATGAAACAACTTTTACGGATCTACTCGCGTTTATTTTACACATTAGTTTTAATTAATGTTTATCCTGACGTTTCGAACCCTTTGCAGGGTCCGTGGTCACAGGGAGACTGAGGTGTTGGTCGTCTCATAATTAGTTAGTAGCTTGTATACCCTCATTTAAATTAATCAGGTGCATTCCGTTTTACGCAGAAAGAGCTTACAGTATCTTTTGGTCTGGCAGTATGGTGTTGGGGCTGGGATTTAATATTCTGTATGATGGGATCCCAGGCTGGTGGTAGATTCCAACCATCTTCTCTATTAAAATTAGGATGTTTTTTAATTTCAATAGTCCTTAATTAACAACCACTTTATCGCACCGCCCGCGTGGTGGTCTCTGGACTGTTCTCCCTATAGTGTTTCTGTCCATAGCCTAGGCTAGTGCCCCAGTAGCAGTGGGGGCTTAAAATAAGCTGGTGATGACTCTCTACCCAGTAGACAGAGGACTACCCTTTTAAAAATCTTCAATAGTATGTGCTACGCTCATAATTGGGAAATGTCCTCAGGAACGGCTCTCGTCCATAGCGCTGCCGACTCCCAGGACCTTCTCCGTGCAGCTGTCGAGCGGCCACGCGGCCAGGGTGCGGCTGCTCCTGCCTCCAGGCCTCAGGGAAGACGAAGTCACCAAGTACCCGCTTGTGCTGAAAGTGTAAGCCATCTCTATTTCTTTAATTTTATTCTTGCAATACATAGCGCGTCCTGTGGTCTAATATGACAGTGACCGACAAATTTGTCGAATTTTCACTACAAGTCCTGTATAAAAAAGAGACAAAATTGTAGCAGGTAAATGGCAGTCAGTTTGGTGTATTTGTCAGGTGGACACCTTACAACTCCGTCCTATTTACGCCTACGCCTGTCAGATTTCGCTGGCAAATACTATAAAAACAAATGTGTAAAAAAACCGTGTTCAAATTTGCCATGGTTATTTATATTATAGGGTATAGCCCAGGATCTGGCGTTATGACCTGACGCAGAGGGTCCCTTGTGCGAGTTAGTTTACTTGCGCAAGGTTGTCTAGCACCTTTCGTATAACCTAACGGTTGGTAGAGGGTGTCAGTAGGAAACTAAAAAGTGTATAGAAGGGATGTATAGAACCGGACTACCGACCGTTAAGGTTTTAGATACAAGTCCTTATTTATAAGGATTTTTTCTTTTCTTTATATTACATGATGTATGTTTTATAATATTATATGCAAGCTCGTTTATTCGAGTGTTTTAATATTAAATTCAAATAAATTCGGCAAAGAAATGTAGCCAAAAGCGCTTGCCGGGACAACTTACTTCAAACCACTGGGAATACACGATTATCATCGGAAACAGTGTTTTTTTTTCACAAAACAGAATGACAATCGAATAACGGAACATAGAATCAAGTTACACAAAAAAGTAAAATAAGTAGTCCCACCGCTGGACAAAGGCCACCATCATTGAAAAGTCATCACTACAATTGATGGGTAATGGCTTAATCACCACGCTTGCCAAATGTAGGTTGTTGATCACAAACCCGGGCTGTGCATCGAAAAATCCGAAACATACTTCGCCCGATCTGGATATTGAATGAGACCTTCGGGTATCGGGTCGAGCGTTTTACCACTCGGCCACCGAGGCCGCAAATTCGGAATGGCGGCGGCGCGTGCAGCGGGGCGTTCCAGCCAGTTTGCAGCTGAAAACGCTGCTACAAATACACCAAAAGAGAATTCCATACGTTCAGTAGTCGAGCGTGCACGCTCAAAACAACGCCCCGCTGCACGCGCCGCCGCCGCCGTTCCGAATTTGCGGCCCGAGGCGTTCAAGTTACACAAACGAAAGTGTAATTAGAAAGCTTTGAAAGTATCTGTTCACGACTGTACAATGCTGACATATTATCCGAGACACCAGCCACCCCCCGACGTGTTGCCACCCGATCAATCACCAAATATGATACGTCAAGTAACGTAACATGTAACAATATCTCGTTTCATAAGAATGGCTTTCTGTCAAGGGTCTTCCGTATGTACTTACTTCCTTCCTTACCTAAGTTTACTCTTAGAGGGAACTGATAGTTCTACTAACATTGATGTTACGCGACATATTTTGATAAGATGGTGGTAGCTAGCCAGGCGGACAGCAAACCCTACCACCTACCACCAGTACAAGTTCATGTACTCGGTTTAATTGTGAATCGCCTTACGGTCCTTGGCTCCGGTCAGGATGGTCATTTTATATGGTCCGGGTGTCCATCAACTTTTTAAAGACCTACACATCTCGTGTTCCATTATAAACAAAGACATTTAACGGGTATTGACGCAAACTATTTAGCAAAGGTATACCTTAAAGGTATGATATATCATAGGCATATAGGTATATATACGTTTTTTATACCCTTGACCACAGCCTAGCAACATGGGTACTTACAAAAAGGGACGAATGAAAATACGAGCGTAATAACTGTAATCGGTCAAAATCTTTAGTAGGTAACCCCTACACTTTGTTGAGAAAGCGCTTGAAACTCGCTTGAAATTCACTCTGACCTTGCCAACAATAATCGAATCCAACAGTCTGACTAATCGAATCTATTATCCCGAATCCAATTCGAGCATGTAAACTCCTTAATAAGGCAGATCTTTTAAGTGGCTTACACACTAGCAACTGTTATTGGATTAAAGCTGGAACCAACAATTGTTGGGTCGTTGTGACGAAATCTCGACCCTCACTCATAACTAGTTTAACGTACAAGCAGACTAGTATGCTTGTGCCGACGTGTGAGAGAATCGAAAGCACATATTCGTTACTGTATGTACCACTTGAGAATTACTAAGTAATTAGCCTATACCTATAACGACAAAGAGGAGAATATTATGATCGGGTGTTAATGACGGTAGTTGATGACGATAAATGGGCGCCTTTGGCTTTCAAAGTAAAAAGTAAATAGTGTTGAATAATTTCGGCGGGCTGGTTAGAAACACGATAGCTCAATTGGGAGAGCACCTGACCCGGCATGTCAGAAGGGTGCAGGTTCAAATCCTGCTCGTGGAAAATTTTTTCAACATTTGTGTTTTTGTAAAGAGGAGATCGCTGGCGCCCGATCTGCGCCGTCGATGCTGAAGTTAAACAATTTTCAGGTCATCGGATGAGTGACTTTAAGTTTATGACCTATTATAACATGTTACAAAATAAACGTACACCACGAAAGATGTTCAATTAATTTCTGGCTTTTGTCATCGTTTTGTCGTCGTCAATACCCAGAATTTGTATGGCAAACATTTATTTAACTCACCACACGCCTTTAGCAAGAATTAACACAGCAAGAGAGTTTCCTTTGTTTCTACAGCTAAATATCAGAATATTTATAAAAAAAACCTTCCTTTATACAGTGGAATTACACTTTCAACCACAAAACAACATACTAACACAATTTATTTATATAAGAGTAGTCTTCTCTATGAAATAGGTCAACTATATTGTTTAATTAATAACTCGGGGCACACATGCTGATAACTAAAATAAACTTTGTTATATTCAAGCGAGAAGCGAACCAGAGCACTTGAGGCATGCGCCGCCATCGTTCCGTTTCGCTCGTCCGATTAGCAAGCTCGTTAATTAATGGTGAGACCGCAGGGTAGTTAGCCGACCAACTTGTGTAGATCCAATTAAACGGTGAAAGTCGAGTTTGGTGGCAGCAACAAGTTAGCAGCTTGTTGCAACGCTTGCTGTTGCTGATTGTTGCAACGGACGGCAGTCCGTGGTCCCTATTATCTCCGTGGTTGATAAGGGATGGTACCAGGTTCTAGGTAGCTTGAAAACCCCCAACGGCTTTGGCGCTCTGACTTCGTGTAAGTTTTGCCTCGTTCAAAAATATTCCACCTTGCCGCACTAAGCGATTTGCATCATCCTTTCTTATGCGGAAGGCAAGGCTGTGTAATGCTTTTCCGGCGACTGTTTCCTGACAAATATGACATGGGTCTATTTAAGGTCAGAGTCAATGGGCTTAGATCTTTAGATCAGCGCGGTCCATCTTAGGCCATATTTATACAACCCTTATCAATTTAAAAATTAAAATAAACGTACGTGAGGTTGATGGATACAGACTCACATGGTAACAGACTAAGGATGCTTGGGAAACCGAAGCTAACACGCGCGTTGCCCCTAAAGTTATGCTTCTTTGCGAAGAGGAACTTTTAGTAAAGCGATTGTGATATGCTACTAAAGTCGGCTAATTAAACCACCAAATATAAGGTTTTGTAAGCACCATATATTAAGTTTTTCAGGCACCAAATATTAACTTTTGCAAGCACCTAACAATATTAGGTTTTGCAAGCACCAATTATTAGGTTGTACAAGCACCAAACATTAGGTTTTGCAAGCACCAAATTATTAGCTTTTGCAAACACTGAATACTAGGTTTTGCAAATGGCTGTTTCGTAACTAATTGAGCTTATTTCCCCTTTATAACTACTAAGTTGTATACCTACATCACCTGTCAATGTAGACAGTAAGGCGTTACAGAGCTTAAAACTATAATCATTACGCACATTCGTCTTTGTTGATTCAACAAGAAATAGAACTGTAACAGATAATGAGTTTGCGAATAACCTAGCCAAACCACAAAATAAAGAGTCTGGAGAAGGTAAGCTTCATACAAACGCGCTCGAGCAACGCACACATAACCTCTCACGGACAAGAAATCTCGCAACAGATGTGCACGGACTGTTGCGAGCTTTTGCCCTATGCTCAAAATGCCACTACACATTCACAAGATACACTAAACATGTATACTTGCTTAGGTCCAAGACACCGAACTCGTAGAATCGAATACGACGACCCGCTTCACACTCGCTCTATACCAGGTACAGACATGTACTGGGCGCTTTTCTTACCCCCACGACCCAGTCAACTCGACCCTAGCCTTTAGAGACGCCCTCGGGTTGTTCCGTTCCCGATCCGATCTGAAACCCTCGGAAAATCTTATAGGGAACGGGGAACCATTGGAACCTCTAGAAACCTTAGGAACCCTTTAAGTTTCTCGCCGCCTCAAAAGTCGGGTGACGCTAAAAATGCCGTCCGAGGCAACCATTAAACTGTCCAAAAAAATAATGTTTGCGAGCTTTTCCGAGATCCGTGTTCGTAAAAGGGTCTATGTGTGCATTGCTCGAGCGCGGTATGTATGAAGTTTACCTTCTGCAATTACTTTTTTTTGTAGGCAAACTAAGCAGCCGGTGCGTGTTCAATCAGTCTCATTCCAACGTCTTTAATTAGTTGTAAGAGAAGCGGAGTGATCGGTGTCGTTAGCAGCGATCCCAGTGTTATTCTGTACAACAAAAGTGATTTAAGTTGCGTTTCATTGAGTTAGTTCGTTAGGTAAAGTTAAAAATACAGGCGCGCGATTAACTGTGATACGGGTGAAGTCGATGTCTTTGAATCAATAGTAGTGTAAATATAATGAAATTGTTTTCGAAATAACTAAATCTTTTTATAAAAAATATTAGCTCAATTGTGTTCAATATGTTCTCTGACTGTTTCTATAGTCACGGCGCGCCCGGCACTCAGCTGGTGACAGAGCGCTGGTCCCTCGACTGGTGCAGCGTAGCCGCGGGGGCGGGGGCGGTGGTGGCATCAGTAGATGCGCGGGGGGCGGGGGGCAGGGGGCTGGCGGCTCACCACGCACTGCACAGGAGACTGGGGACTGTGGAGCTAGCAGATCAGCTGGAGGTGGCTGAGTAAGTTCAAGAATCAAACAATATTTATTTTAGGCTACCATTGAGTCTTTTGAAAGGCACTACGCCTGAGTTTGTATTGGTGAGAGATCTTAAGCTGTAAAGAGCCTGTAAGAAACTCCGTAGGGAGTTGTTTTTTTCTTACTTTCTTAAATAGCGACAGAAATATTGGAAAACGGTCCCTTCCCATCGATGAAGGATATAAGAAGGATACGTTCCATCACATATTAACATATAACGTATCTACAAAATAATATATAGTACCCCATTTTGCAGAACTACAGTTGACGTAAATGCGCCAAACTGGTGCAGCGTACAAGCGAGGGTTAAGGCTAAGCATGGTTTGAATTATAAACGCCTGGCAGCACTAAAGTTAATTTGCATCCAGACTACACATACTTTGAATTTGTTTCACTGTAGTAATGATAAAAATGTCCCTTCTTTCCTATCAGATACCTCCGGGATTCCCTTCACTTCATAGACGCGCGCCGGGTCGCAGTGCTGGGGCGAGCACACGGCGGATTCCTCGCAGCCCTGGCGCTGGCCAGCCCCCTCAACGTGTTCCATTGTGGCATCGCCATCACACCCATTGTTCGCTGGCGGTATTATGGTATGTAAATTTAAATTTCAGTTTCGCTGTTGTTGCTAATTCTTTGCTGCAGCCTCAAAATCCGTGGATATATTTCAACACGTTTTCAGAGTTTTTAATTTTTTCGCTATAAATATTTTCAAATTCATATATTGCTATATATATTTTTTATTGTAATTGGTAGGAAATTCTATATAAATATTATTCCAAAGCAAAAAAAGGACAGTCTATTGGATCCACCCAGCTGTTATTTATTTGAAATTAAATCGGCATTGGTTCAGGAAAGGTAGTTAATTTATTCTTCCATTCAAAAAGGCTGGCCACTGTTTTCTTCAATGTTTTTTAATGTTATAATTTTAAAATAGTCTTTGTTATAAAACATTCAAGGTTCTTTTGTTGCCACAGCCTCTGCTTATGCCGAGCGCTACATGGGCTTCCCCAACGCCACAGGCAACTACCGAGGGTACGCAGACGCTGACGTCACGAAGCAGGCGGCAGCGTTACACGACAAGATGCTTCTATTAGTCCATGGGACTGCGGACGACAATGTGCACGTCCAGCAGACTATGGCACTGGCCAAGTCTCTAGCAGACCAGGGCAGCATGTTCAGACAACAGGTATTGTACATAAAATTACATTTTTGTTAGAAAAAATATGAAGGATACTTTGTACATAGACGATATTCTAGGACTTAACTAGATTTAAGCTTAGCATTCCATCAAATTTATTAAGCACAGAAATAAGTACATTAATATTCTCTAATTTGGTTTGAAATACTCTAATAATAGTTGTGTGTGTTTGTCTTTTGGTAATAGATCTACCCCGACGAGGGTCACAGCCTGGAAGGCGTCAAGAGACATCTGTACCGGACGATGTCGTCGTTCCTTGACGACTGCTTCAGAAAACAAGTGCCTCCTGAGACAAAGGCTGGCCTGCGAAACGGGGGAAACCTCGACTGAGATACGTGGAAGGATGAGGAGTTGTACTCTTGGTGAGTCTTGTAATGTTTTCTGTAAGTCTGATGAAAGACAAACTGAGATTTTGTTCTCATTATTGGATTCTTAAGTAAAATGTATTATCATAAGTTGAGTTCAGCTACCATACCTATACCTATTTGAAAAATTCACCAAACATTTTTTACTTAGTCCCCGTGATAAGTTAATAATATACCTAAAATTAAATCTTTTCAGGTAAAACGCAAGAAAGAAATAGTGAAGACAAGTTTCGAAATCTTAAAAAAAAGAACTCCAATTTAACCCGTAGTACAACCTTTTCCATATCCTACCCCATACACTGTCTACTGCCAATGAGTGGGCTACTCTCGACACATCAAACGTTTATGTGATAAATAGTTTATAAACTTTGTGAGAAAAATTCGTTGGATGTCCTTTAATTTAAATGCACAGTGATTCTGCAAAATCGTTGCACCACTGCGGATACTTACCACAATCTGTCGGCTGACTGAGCATCTGTCTGTTTCTACTAGCTGTTCACTGCAAAAGCATTGCTACAGCGTAGCGGTTGATGTGACAATAACTCTCTGTATCGTTTAATTAAATTAAATTAAATTGATGGCGAATATGAATGGACATTATTTTTTAATATTAATCAATGAATTTGGTAATGAAGTGTAGAAAACTGACAGGTCAGCAACGGTATTGCAGTCGAGCTGGTGAGTTTTGGGGCCGGTCCCCGACGTATGTTAAGTTTACACTAAATCGATAATGTTTCTGCATCAATTGCTATGTATAGTTAGCGCTTCGATTGTACTCGGCTATTTTAGCAAGACCATCGTATGTTTAGTCTTAAGCGCTGACGTCGTTGTATGGTTTTTCTTTTTGAATATCACGAACATATAATTGTCTATTTGTCTTTGGATTGACATTTTGTGAGCTAAGATATTTAAAATTATTCGTTTTCATAATTTATTTTGATGATGTTATAATACATACTATGGAAAACACCAGCTTTAGTCGGATTTTTATACTAACATCCTATTTTAAAGTAGTTCGAACGAAGTTTCAACCAACCGTTTACTATAGATCTAGATACGGTCGGTTGGAACTTCGTTCGAATGACTTTAAGATCAAAAAATTGTTTCAACAACTTAGTCGCTACGATATTGTTGCGATTTTCAGTACGGAAATCGGGGCACTGGTTTGAAATCAATCTAAGGCAGTCGCTTTCTTCAAGTGTAATACAATTTTTGAAGATTCTAAAGTGAGAATAATAGAAGTGCTGTCTTGATATACTGTGCGATATTCTTGCTAAAACTGACTCATGGTGAATATTTTTCTTACCTTCTTTGTAAGAAAATAGTGTAGTTATAAAAAAATATCTTAGAACTTTCAAGTTTCAGGTTTATTTTAATTATGATAATTTTAAAGGCACGAGGTATTTTAAAAGTAATTCGTAAATTTAACAGATCGACAAATGCTTCTCGAGAGAAATAATTTTAAAACAAAATTGTAAATTACCTTTGAAGGTATTAACAGGTATGAAACACCTTTTGACATTTATTGAACTGTAATAATTTCAATATTTGTAAGGATTGTTCCATAGACAGTTTGTTAAAATAAACTTTTAAAATATGACGTTTGCGCAAATTTGTTTCTGGAACAAAATGTTAATCGTTCAGTCTCTAGGATATTATTGTTTTAATTAATTCAAACTCTTCTTACGCTGTGTAATCGTGTGTATGTAACATGCACAAGGAATTTGCATTCGCAGACTCGACTTTAACCTAATAGTTTTATAATACAATTAGTTCTAAAATTATGGTATTTAATCTGAAATCCTCAAAGTCAATTTATGAAATACACCAGAATATTACATTATTTTAACATTGTGCTTCATTTTTTGATGTAAAATTAAGGTGTTAACGCGTATAAAATATTTAACGGGGCTTAACGCAAATTAATATGTGTAAAGGTAACTTTAAAAGTTAACTTTTGTAAGTACATGTAAGTGGAATTCCTTCCCAGCTCACGTATTTCTTCCTTCCTACATGGGGTCCTTTTAACGAGATGTGGCAACGTGAGGACGGCTGGTGAAGCAGAATAATCCTGCTCTAGTCAACACAAAGACTTGTGGCAGACGGTGCAATAAAACGTGCGAATGAGACAGCGCACATCATGTGCTCTCTCGCACTTACACTGTTTATGGGTGACGTCACAAAGACGTAGTGATGCGCGTAGTTTTTATACTATGTTTATCGATAACAATAAGTTGTAAGTTTTTAAGATTTAATCAATCCCACAAATCATTGCAATTAGATCGCGAGGCTTGTTGAAGTCGAGTTCTTTTAACTCCGTCAGGAAATTTAATCATTTTTTATAATAACACGACTTTGTTGTTAAATATTCCCCTGAACACTGGTTATATTATTTTTAATGAACGCCTCCATCTCGAAAGAAATTATTAATTAAAATGACACTTCAACGCTCAACTAGAGGGTAACCTACAGTTTAATTATTGCTAACTACCTTCAATACATAATGTGTAAATTTGTCCTAGTATAATAACTATTTGTTATGATCAATACTATAATGAGGTGATTTGTACATATTTCTCGATAACTCACAAACAATGCTTTTTATCGACAATCCTGTAAATTTGCGCGTGCGCATCTTTGTTACAAATTTGATTTATGGCACCGTCTGCCACGTGTCTTTGCGTTGAGTATAGCTGCCCTCGCATAGGTGCCAAGCGCGAGTTTCATTCGCCATTCAATCACGTTAACGAAAACGAGAATATGTATGGCAAAATGCTAACTCTTCTCGTATGTCGCCTGGATGCGCTGCTTCAGTGCCATACTAATTGTCATTTTCGTAAATGGATAGTACAAACGCCTGCACATCAACCTATCTAAAATTGTCAAATTTCTTCAAAACATTTTCAACCGTATACCTTAGTAATCAAATTTAAAGTCTATTGAGGCAATTTGACAGTATGTAGTAGGTTGATGTGCAGGCGTGTGTACACAAAACTCACACCAGGCACCCTGAACTCTGCTTCTGTGAAACATCAGGCAGAGCAGAGTCATTTGCCAAAACTTCGATAAAAAAGTAGTTAAAGTCAAAGTAAAATATTTTTTATTTAAATAAACTTAAGAAAAGTGCTTTTGAATCATGCAAGCATTTTTTTACCAACTACCCATTCAGAACGTCTATTTTTTAGCTGTAGAGAAGAATGTAGAGAATGTAGAATGTAGAGTTAAAGGGCAACGCAGATTGGGACGGCATATCAAAGGATTTAGATTTTTACCAATGGACATTCATGCATATCGAAATATAAATAAGACAAATTCCCATGCTTTAAAATGATCCCGCGGCATCGAAGCCACGGGCTCCCGCTGCGGGATGCCGTGGCGTAATGCGGTAGGCCGAGGCATGCTGAAGGATGCCGGCGCACGCCGTGACGTGTCGAAGGTAGTATTGTAAAGAACTAGAGTCTTTTAGACTCGGCTCATCTGTATTCGGTAGAAGTTCCCAAAGACAAAGTAGTATTCAAATATTTGAAAGGTAGCATGCTCTGTTCCATCAGAACGACTTAGCCATGCTTTACCATGCCGTCCCGGTCTGCGTAGGCCTTAATAGTTGAGGTTTGACTGTTAATTCCGTCGTTGAATTCCGTTAAACATTTTATTTGTAAGTACACACAGGTTGTTATTTTAAAACTAAACCTAACTACGCCTAATTCGTCTACACCCTTTAGCATGAAGATATTCACTTAGGACAAATAAAGGAATTGAATAGCTCTATAGTCAATGGGTTTCGTGATCTTAGTAGTTAAAGCGTTAGCTAGTTGATGTTGTCGTAGGATCATGGTTGCATCGTTAAAACCTTATTTGGAGATACTATAAATATATTGCGGTGATTATGGACCAAGCTTACATAACGATTAAAAAAAGATCTCGTTGAAATCGCAAGAGAACGCAGCTGAGCTGTTTGTGTTTTTTTTAAATAATGCCAGTAAGTATGTAACCTAATCGGATTTTTTTATTATAAATTTTTTTTATTTTGAAAACTTTAATCATATTTCTTTTTTTCTTTTCAACTTCTTTATTTAAATTATGTACGATTATTATTATGGTTATGGTTGTATTTCTGGAAGACCTTTGCAATAAGTGCGGCCCATTAAGTTTTTTTTTTAAATGTGGTCGAAAATCTTTTCGACATAACCAAAATAGACCGAAACCAACTTGTAAAAGAATTAAAAACGTTTTTATTTATTTATTAGAGAAACCGCTGGTAAACAAAGCATGGCAGTATTCTGTAAAAAAAAAACCTTTTTCTCGATTTCATTGAATTCTGCGATTCGCGAATGTCACAAGTTTAAAAAATATAAATTATAAATGGCTGCATTGTTCTCTTTAACCTTAAAAGAAACAATAATGTACCTATACCACCATTGCCTCTAAATTATCTCTACTTGACTATTAAATACCTAAATAGTTATATAGGAATTATGCTTTTCAGTCATGCTTAATTAATCACAAAAGTTTTTTTCTCAACAAATTTATATCTCAAGCACTACTTATTTGACTTCCTGGTAGATATAGCATATTTTTTAATAATAAATTTATCTTATATAACTTTTGTGATTTTTTTGTCACTAATAGACAAAATTATTGGAATATAATGTCTTCAATTTCAGATATATTCAGGAATATAAAAAAAAAAACTTTTTTTTATTAAGTAATTAAATAGTAACTGTTCCTTTTATGTCAATTACCTATGTACATATTTGATTTCATCATTTTTTTTTATATTATCTATCACTCAATCAAAGTTTAGTCGTATAAAGACATAATAATTGCGTGCGTGAAAAAATTTGTTTTAGCTTTTTGTAAATTAAAAAATATTTTTACTTTTTTTAATAACTTACAATTTAATCTTCTATGATGATTATTTCTTTTTGAAGTAAAAGGTTTTTTTCCGCCTATTATTAATACCGTAGTATTAGGTAAAAGCATAATGTTGTAGTTCCTTCAATTTAGCTGCAAAATGGACTTCAGATGTAGGAAAAGTGCTCATTTCATCTTATCAAAAATAACGTTATTAATTTCAATTATAGATTTATAAAAATAACAACAAAGTTTTATTAAAGACCAAATGCGTGTTAAAATATTTTTATTATAAAAAACTTAAGGTTTTAAAACTACTTAACTAGATGAGATTTTGAATTTAGTAATAATTAGTATAATTATAATTAGACTTGTTTGAAATCATAAATTTTGAAGTAAAGTGAAGTTAATATAGCAATAAAATCATAGGAAAAGTATCTTTTTAAATAAGCACCTTCTTCGAAATTTAGAAGTGACGAAATCTTTAAATTAATTATTCATGTGACCACAGTGCAATATGACACCAGTAAATCATGTCTAAATTCTGAATACTGTCCTTGTATTACTTTTTAGTTTGTTGCATTGTGGTCAAAACCATTTAATACTTAATAAGAGAGGTTGTTTATTAAATATAGTATTCACTATATTGGGCTTTTGCAAGTTTGATAGAATCACAATAAATTGATAAATTAAAAAGTATTGCAATTGAATAAAAACTTGTTTGGGCCCAATATATTCGAACAGTATTATACTAATACTACCGTGATTGTCGAAAATAACGATACATCCAAAGACCTAAGTGCCAAAGTATCGTTATTAGGTACATAATAAATTTTCCAAGTAAGTAATTCGTAAGTTAGAATCGTAATAGTTAGTGCATCGCGTTTTCCTTAAAAAAAGTTTTTCATATTTTCGACATAAACATAATAATTACCTATAGCGTGTTAATTAGGTATTTTGATTTTAGATTTAATCGTATTATAATTGTCTTTTAATTGTATTTGATTGTAAATCGAGTTGATAATAAGGTTATTGCGAATTGAGAATAGTTTTTGTGTAAATACTTACATATCCGAGATGTTCCTAAATTGGGGTTATACTAGACAATACGTACGTACACTCATCTTTAGGTGACTGTATGAGAAGAAGAAAAGCCGCTGATAATAGCGCCCTAAATGCGGAACCTACTACTAATGCCGTTCCTCAGTAGTTGATTCTGATAGATTCTGAGTGACTATTCACTCAGCTTCGCTTCCATATTCGGGCTTACTATCAGATGAGACGAAAGCGCTTTTCCGTTAGTTAATAAAGATTTTGCTGTATCTCTTGGCACTTCGATTCATGGGAACCTTTTGCGCAACCCCGTTCTTTCACTCTTCTTCCTCTGTCAAGATGTCTGCCATAAGATTGGCAACGAGGTCGAAGAGCCTTTATGTCTTCTAGTATCGGTTAGGCCGATTCCAGGAGTCTCATTTCTTACCTAGGCAGAGAATCACAATCGCATTGTGGGTGTCAAACCTAACGCACGCATATTAGCTTTCTGGGAGAGTAAAGAATCTCATTGATAAGAGTCCTGCTCGTATCAACGAGTCAATGGTGAATAAATAATAAAAAAATTATGTATACTCCAGGCTTTTGCTTTTCTAGACGGTCTCTCGGCTCGTTTTCTACGGATCCCTGAGAGCATTTAGAGACAGCTTTTTGAGAGGTATTTGCCTCATACAAAAACACTATCTAATCTTATCTTAGAAGGGTCGACGTTTTCCCTCTTCTAGAAGCACTTGGACACAATAAGATCTTTTGTGCCACCCTTAAACAGCAGCGCTATTAAAGAACCCTCCGGTCATAACCGGAAAAAACATGTTGTTTCAAAATTGGTCTGGTATAATCCTGGTTTACTGTGACGTTTATGATAAAGTTAGCTTCCACACAAGTCGACTAACGCACAGACGTGATGTTTGCCTTATCGGTGTTACGTGTTGTCATTTTGTTTCATGTTGTGACATTTTATTACAGTTGAGAGCTCACACAGTATGACACTTGGTTTTGCGAATTGCGCACTTAAGTGCAGGGTTGGGGCAGGGGCAGGGTTGACCTTGGTGAGCTGAAGTGAAGTTTAGGGCGAGTTTTTTTTGCCATTTGATCACGGTTACGACAACTAGAGTTGTATGCCAATGGTGAGGCAATGCTTCAATGCCATACATCGAATAGCAAATAAAATTCACACTAGGCACCCTGTTCTGTGTATTGCTAAAACCAACATTATTCGATGTTAGATGAAAATGTAAATTTGTTTACAATTTCTACGGGCGAACGAAAATTCTACAAACTAACAAACGCCCACGACCGACTTTTTGTAGGACAGACAATCGGACCAATTTTTTCGCCAAGTTTTATCATCTATTTTGTGATTGACTTTTTGTAGGACGTGTGCGTTGCAACATAGAATGCCATACATTTTTTCACCGACTATAAAATCGGACACCGATTATCGGACGTGGGCGAGTGCACTAAAAAGGTTTTTTAGATGTAATATTTGTCACCGTTGCATGTATGGATCCAAAAAAAAATATGAAAATGCAAGTAAATCCATGTAGAGTTACTTTTTTATTTCACGAGCAAGATTTGAACCCGTACCCTCAGACCTTAGTACTGAACTGAACAGACCCACGATAGCACAATTGAAAATGCACCTGACCTTGACGCCAGAGTGGAAAAAAAAAACATCACTTTCCTAAACTATAATTATGTGGTTATTATGGGGTGTTTTATTTCAATGTGTAGTGTTCGCGTAAACTTGAGTAAGCTATGTGGCTTAACACTGTCATTAACTAACAAACTATAGTTAAACTGTGAAAGCCGACTTACTAATATGTGTTTTAGCAATACACACAACAAAGAAACAAATATTATTAATTACGGTAAACATAATTATTACAGTTATGCCAAAACTGTTGTATCTGTTTGGAGCTCACTGATCTATGTAACTGACAATGTTATTTGATGTAATCAAGTATTATTAACTACTACTAAGAAGTGGAGGTTTCTTTATACATAAGTACATATATAAAAAAACTAAATAATCATTACATCGAAAGTTCAATAGATCGACAGTATTATTGAGATATAGTACTTTACGTCGAGAGCTTATTTTTGGAAAATATTTTTTGTTATGTACTTTTTGTTATATTTCTGTAAATTTGCCTTACTTAATTACTTGCTTAAGATAAAATGATATTGATTCTGAACATGTTTGTTGATGTGCCATAGATGTGACGTGTATTAAACGTTGTATGTTTTAAAATCTATGTAACTTTCGATGTAATAATGATTTGATGTAACGGCCGTTCGCGTATTAAGTTCTTGATATATTTTTCTTCTTAAATAGTATAGTATTCAAGCAAAACAAGACTTTAACCCTATTTTACTTTAATGTAAAGATCTTTTTGGTGCTGACAATACAAGCGAACATGCAGCACCTACCACGCATGTTCCTACATTAAAAAACAAATTGTTTATTTATACTTATTAAAATGAAACAACTTTTACAGATCTACTCGCGTTTATTTTAGACATTAGTTTTAATTATAAACTATTGAAATATAAAAAAACATCCTAATTTTTATAGAGAAGATGGTTGGAATCTACCACCAGCCTGGGATCCCATCATACAGAATATTAAATCCCAGCCCTAACACCATACTGCCAGACCAAAAGATACTGTAAGCTCTTTCTGCGTAAAACGGAACGCACCTGATTAAATGAGGGTATACAAGCTACTAACTAATTATGAGACGACCAACACCTCAGTCTCCCTGTGACCACGGACCCTGCAAAAGGAAACGTCAGGATAAACATTAATTAAAACTAATGTGTAAAATAAACGCGAGTAGATCCGTAAAAGTTGTTTCATTTCAATGTGTAGTGTTCGCGTAAACTTTAGAAAACTACTTATTAATTTATATTATTTAAATCACCACTTCGAGTGTAGACTATGTAATTTAGTTTAGTCTTACGTATAAATACGCTGTTATTGCTACAAATTTTATTTACTTACTGTTATCAATCTATTATAATATTTCACTCACTTCATCGAGACTTATCTATTGTATTACGAAATAAATAAATAGATTACCGAAAGTAATGTTTTTTATTTATTTAACTAAAATGTCCAGCGGTGAATCGAGAGGTGGTGTGATGCCGATGATGATGTGGGGGTTACCGGGTTCGATTCCCAGTAGGAGGTAAGTATATGTTCGTACTTAGTTTGGTTGATGGTATACGGCTTGTTTATACCTGCCTGGGTAGCTACCATATGTCGCGTTAACATCAATGAGCACTGTAGTGTTCTGACAGTAAGAGATAAGATATCCAGTTCCTGTAGTTGAGGATTCTGAGTCAAGAGAGATTTAGGCTTAGCGTAAGCAATAAAAAAAAGGACTTTCGACATAGACTCCGTTGTGAAGTCTATGTCTAACTTAAACCTACCATTTGTTTTTTGTTTCCTGATTTTTATTGCAATGCCCAACCAATAGTAGGTAAGCCTGTACGTAAGTATATGCTACTCAGTGTGTTCAGCGTGCCTAGTGTGAGTTTTATTTACTAGCCGTATTCATTCGATAGCGTTTACGAAAACGACGAATTAGTATGGCATTGAAAAGCGCCCCCTGGCGACATACGAGAAGAGTTAACATTATGCCATACAAATTCTCGTTTTCGTTAACGTGATCGAATGGCGACTGAAACTCGCACTAAGCACCTTGCATATCGGTAAGCTTTTCATTCATAAAACACTGAAATTCGGCTTTGAATACTGTTAAAAAATTGGTATCGATAATTATTCGATAATTCTTGAAAAAAATGAGTCAAAGTGTTGGAAAAAGAAAAATGAATAGGGCTTCTTTGGCTTATAAAGTAATAAAACAGATTGTGTTGATTAATTCGGTGAGTTGGATTGTGCCACGATAGCATAGTTGGCAGTGCACCTGATCCAGCATGTCATGGGGTGCTGGTTCGAATCCCGCTCGTGGATTTTTTTCAACACTTTGTCTTTTTTTTTTAATAAATTTAATTTGTTTGCAACAATATTGGCGTAAAATTATATGAAAATAATCGATACTTCTGTCAAACGAAGATACCGGTAAAAAAATGTTACTTGTTTGCTTGGTTTCGTTACCTGGGTGGCATTTTTACCGGTAGCATTTTTACCGGTGGCATTTTTACCGCAATATGTAACGATACTTTTCTAGATAAACCTGCATTACCAGTATCAAATTGCCTTTATAGAAATAACGTTACTTACCGGTATTTATAGTGACTGGAACTATTATAAATACCGGTACCATATACTATACCCATATTTGTATAACCTAACTTACATATATTTATATTTTTACCCATATTCATATTCAACACCCACGTAAGAGATTCCCATCATCTTTCCTTCTGTTATGTTTAAGTATGTTCATGTAGTTTATTTTTATTTAAGTTTTTTTTTATGGTATGTATATTATATTATTATCACTTAATTTAATAAACTTAATATGTATATTTCAGTTTTTATAAATTTATGTAGTATATGTTTCATTTACGTTCTTTGTCGCAACGCTTACCAATTTTTCTGCCAAGCCCTTAGGTCGACTGGTAGAGAATGCTATGCAATATAGCAGGCAGCTAGTGTCTATCTTCTGTGATTGTAGGTACTCATCAGAGGCTCCGATGTGTACCTACAAATTTCATTTAATAGGCTCTGTTTCATACCCTGATTCAGAGCCTATATTTGCTAAGGCTAAGACCGAGTAGTTTCCATTTTTGAAAGGTTGCAGCCTAGCCCTGACACTGCACCGCGAATAGCCGACTTTGACCCACCAAATGAGGACAGCCACTATACGGACTCATAGTCTCATACAGCTCGGGATCGTGGGGGATAGTCGTGAGCATAAATGTTGCCATAAGGAAAATGTTGAAATAATGAAAGTAATGAAATATTAAACATAAGATGTTGCCGGTGCTGCCATTTATTTATTACACATATTGATGTGTAAACTTTGTAAACTTAGGTATTCTGTGTTTTAAAACAATAAATGATTGTCTATGGTGCGCACCGCAGCAAAACAGTATTTTATTCAATAGACACTTGTCTACAAGAACAACTTTGTCCTTCATTATGTTTTCGCTTCATGTTGTCACTTATTTTAATATGTTTGTATGTCATTACTGCTTTTTTTAATTCTACCCCGAGAACAGGGCCTTCATTTTTCCGTAAGTGACGATAAAAATAACGATGTAATGTACGCGCATAATCGAATCTTCACTGCTGAGTATAGGACTACTTAGCCATTCTATTTTTAATTGTTGGATCTCGATAATGCAACTATTACCATTGTTATTATGGTGACTAAGGTGAGAGGTGGTAAAGCCAGATGGACTTTAATAGTACATTGTTCACCGAGAGGAGAAAGTGACCGATTACCGTCGAGGGTGTCGTTTGAAGCCCGAGCCGTAGGCGAGGGCTTTAAAACACCTGAGATCGGGAATCGCAGTTTCTCTCGAGTGATACATAGTGCTTTATACTACACCTACAAGGAAAATAAAAAACGAAATCTTTACTAATTGAAATTTATATTGAAATTGTTGCAGTTAGTGAAGCTTAATGTAACACTTTTTCCATTAATGTTATTTTTGCTGTTTCCTTCAACTGCGGCGGAGTTAAAAAATCTTCATCATCACTATCACTACTTATCATTTTGATAGTTTTATTTTACTTTCTACGAAAACTGAATCCTCAAACAACACACAAATTGGAAATGGCGCCAATGGCGTCTGCAATTTTCACATGTTCTTTTTTCAAATTGTTTATCCTGCCGCCGCAGGGTCGCACTGCCAGCCCGACACCATCCAACACACAGCTAGTGGCCAGTGTCATTTTGCGAACTTGGAGAAAAAACTCACTGTAAAAACTTTTTGGCTTTTGATATTTAGGTTACCGGCGCATAGTCTTACCCAAAATTAAAAAAGAAAAACCACGTAAGAAATGGATTTTCATACACTTTTCTCTCCCGCTCAGATGCGTTTTCTCCCCGCATTCATATTTGTTCGATATGCAATGACGTACTTTCTACCGTAAATTTGATAAAGTATCAAGGTACTTTCCAAGCAGGTGTAGTATAAACAAACATTACCAACTAATCAAACAATACAGTTAATATTGTAGATACAGTAATAGGTGAATAACTTTTTTTTTTTAAGAAAAAGAATCCTTTTTGTTAATCCGGGATATACCATCGGCCGATCTCTGTGTACGACTTATGTGGGCATACTGGGTATACGTTTTAATTTAAGAAATAACAAATACCACCGGACTTAAAGATGTGGGAAAAACAGGGGGACGCATTTACAAATTTAATATAACCATAAATCAAAAATATATGTATATAATACGTTTTAATTTAACAAATAACATCTACCACCGGACCGAAATATGTGGGTAAAAGTGCCTATATAAATATTTTAAAAAATCATTAGCACGATTGTTTATGATTGTACCCCGGCCGCTCCAGAGCTCCAGTCCAGACGCGGCGGCAGCGTCTGTTGTCTGCGGAGTTCAAGGGCGCACCAGTTTAAGACGACGACGACCGCGACCGCAATTTTGAAATAAGTAAGAATGGAACCTTTTTAACAAACTTTGTGGTCTAGTAGTTAGACCGACGGTTTCAAAAGGGTCTAAAGGGCTTTTTAAATCTTACTGGTGACCTCGAATTAAAAGTGAAATGATATATCATCACCATCATCATAACCAGCTCATTTTTATGACTCACTGCTGGGGCACGAGCCTTCCCTATGGATGGATAGGGAGAACGGGCCATAAACCACCACGCGGGCCCAGTGCGGATTGGTGGTTGTTATCGACTGCTAAATCAGCCGGGACCAACGGCTTAACGTGTCTTCCGAAGCACGGAGGAGCTAGAGATGATAAATTTTTGGTCCCCCAAACCGATAACCGGCCTTTGCGAAAGATGCTTAACCTCAGCACTCGCAGACCGGGCGCGTTAACCACTGCACCATCGAGCATCCTCCGAAATTAAATATACCTACTATTAATTATAATATTTTTGCATTACTTAGGTACAATTTGATTAATAAGCTTCGTACTGTTCAAAGTATTCGGTGTCAAAAATACGTTATAGTGACATTAAATAAAAGAAAAAGGAGCACTCGTAACTGATATCATAGTGTGACAATTAGTCACCGTTTCCAAAATCCCTGTGCCAGACCCTATGGCCACAAAAAAAATGGCTGCAGACGGTAAGCTTCATAAAAACACGCTCAAGCAACGCACACATACATAGACAACCTCTCAACTGTTCCGAGATCCGTGTCCGTGCAAAGGGTCTATGTGTGCGTTGCTTGAGCGCGGTAAGCTTACCTTCTGGGTCCCCCTTTTTGTGCTTCGGCCTTACGCTGTGCAGGCCGCTGAGGCAATCGGAAAACCGTAGCCCAAAAAAAATCTCCTGTATAAAAAGGCGTTCTGATCACTTGACCCAAGCGGTTAAAATGCGTTTAACTTCGTGTTAAGCCACAAAACAACACAAATATCGTATCATGTCACACCATACACGTACACTCACGAACATAAACATGTAGGTGCCTATACACCTTTAACTAGTTTTGACTCTTATTAGTTTGTATTTAGAGTTACATCTAATATATAATACTATGAATAGAGGTTGTTACGCAAGCCTAGTTTAAGTATATTGCTGATATACTTAGCACCGCTCTACTTTACGGTGCACGACAACTTCTGCGAACACGAGCCGCCGCCGCCGCCGCTGCCTCACCTCATCATTTACGTTTTCAGTATTATTATACCTAACCTCGGTCGAGATTCTACATTTATTTTATTTGCTAAGTAGAAACATTTCCATTGTATTGTTAATTAAAATTATTATATTTTTAGGTAATGTTTGTGATAATGTTTGTTTGTTTGTTCGTCGGGGCTAATTTCTGGAACTACTGATACAATTCCAAAAATTCTTTGTCTGATATAATGGTACATACCTTGCGGGTAACATAAGCTATATTTTATTTTGATAAAGATCTTCAGTTCGAAATCTCTAAATATGTAAATCAAGTCGGAAAAAAAAATCGCTGCAGCCGTTTATATGTTAATGCTTGTTACTGTAGGTAATATTTGCGGAGCGGCAACTACTGTTTGTCAACTAGTAAGCCAAGTGAGAACTTGACTTTGCAAGTTCACGTCATATTAGTGGTTGTTAAGCGTAAGCTAGTGGTCGGGATCACACATCGTGAAATTTTATTTGTGTAATCTAAAATCTTTTTAGAGCTATTTTACATTTCGGTATCATATCATATAAACTTCATAGTTCTAGTTCTTTCAAGCCAATGCCGATTTTAATAATACTTTCTATAGGGAAATATATAGATACAATTTTACTACAAAATATCAACCAGGATCAGGAAGCTCGACTGGGAATCTAACCCACAACCTTTGGAATAGCCGGTCCAATGTTCTGACCGCTTAGGTACCGAGACCCCCGTGATCTTTTATCTTGTAACTTTAAAATATAGCGTTGTAAATGCAAAATTCAAATTAATAAAAATACATAGATGTTGAAAGTTAACAAAAAACGTTTGTTGAACAGATTTTATGCGATTTGAAACTGTTTGTAGTGGACTCGAACAAAATCAGTTACTCATGCAAAAGTTTTTGATGTGTAACATCTTTCCGCTCGCTTTCTATTTATACAATTTGTGGGAGTGATTTCGTGAAATGTGACGGAAGTAGGTGTAACAGTGTGACAGGAAGTCGGGGAAGCGCGCAAGGGCGCGCCATTTTGTAAAATTAAAATCGATATTATGAACATGACATATTGTTATTATATGTGACATATTGTGTCATTTGACTGTCAAAGGTCATTTTGATATGTCAAATGTCTTCTAATGAGTATTTACTGCATTGATTTTAAAGTTATAAAATGATGACCTGACTCATTTTTTCAGAATATAATGTTAAAATTGCTTTTTACTAAGATGAGATGTCAAATGTTACTGTAAGGGTCACTCGTTTTTTTTAAGTTTTTATGTTGGTTGTAAAACAACCAACATCTTTGTATTTTTTTTAAGCATATAAAGTTTCATTTAAAAACGGGTCATTTGTTTAAAAGAATTAGAGTTTTGATATTTGTATTATATACCGGAATGTGAAATGGTTCTTAAGGCGCTTACAACAGCCAATTTTAGACATGTTTTTTATTATCACTGGGAGAAAGGGGCAGAGCATACGCTTTGCTATATAGGCTTTAATAAATAAGTAAGACCTCAACCATCATCAACCTGTGATACTATGTACAACAATTAACAATTAAAATTCTATTGTGTCTGTATTCACAGCAGACGACAGGTTAAAGGGAAGAAAGAAGAAAAGAGAGGAAGGGGCTTTTGGAACAAATGAGAGATGAATGGAAAACGCTACACCGTCAAGAACGTGGAGCTCTTGAGTTAAAGAAGTTCAGTTTAATACAAATAAATAGTCAAAGTACGATAATTTTATTTTAATAATTTTATTGGTGACGTCATAAAAATACTTTACACAATATTATTATCAATTTTCAGTCCATTCGGGCAACATAATTGTCTCGATCATTCTCATATACTAAATATGAAAAAATATTATATAAAACTACACGGAATATATGCGCGGAAATATTCTGCGACTATAAATTTTTAATAAAATGCATTAGTATATTAGCTTGAGATATTTCATAAAAATCTTCTAAAATGCCAACCTGCGAACACAAAAAACACTTAGCAATTTTCACTTTCTTTATTCAAATGACAGATAGCTATTATTATGGTCCAAATAGTGTTTTGTCAAAATAATAACTGGATCTCCTCCGTGCTTCGGAAAGCGCGTAAAGCCGTTATAGCTGCAAAAGCAGCCGTTAACAACCACCGCACTGCACTGGGCCCTCGTGGTGGTTTACGACCCGAACTCCCTGTGGTGTTTAAAACCCCCAGCCCCAGCAGTGGGGACACAAAAAGCTGGTGATGACGACGTGATAACGAAATAATTAAACGATGTTGCTCATAAAACGACATGTCAATAACCAAAGGCAAACAGCAAACTTTCTTCAAAATTCATACCTGAGGATGAGGTTAGCTGGCAGCATTATTGGAGGACTTGGTCATCAGCTTGGCCACCATCTCTTGGACGCGCTTCATCTCCTCAAGCTGCGTTGTGACCTGGTACAGGCGGTTCTCACGCTCCGCCACAGTCTTCTCCAGCTGCTTAATTATCTATGAATAAAAAGGATTAGTTTTAATAACCTGTAGGACTCTGACGATATATGGAACTTAACCCCTTCCACAAGATCGAAAAGCAATAGAGAAATACTTAAATACAGACAGATGTGGTTGTAATATTTTTAGAAAGGTGCCACATACCTCATTAATGTAAACAGAAGTAGATTTGTTTGGGTGTACACAAAGTAAGTTTGAATTTGTTATACTTACTTAAGAAATAAAAATGTTAATTAAGTGCCTGTACCTACTATAGCATTAGGATCTAAAGCCAGCCGCACTTTGGATGCGTTTTCGTACGAATTTAACTAGTACTTACACGCACATAATACATCCCGATTCTTAGACTACTATTGTAACTCGCACATTAGCTGCGAACTGTGCGTTTACGCGCGTATGTAGTTCCAACGTCCAAAATCTATCCCTACTTGTTTGGATTTTTCATGCGTTCGTACAAATAAACGTCACAGGACAGTGTCACACCGGCATATCAATTGATGAAAACGCCAAATTACAATCATGTAATATAATATACGAATTTTGTACAATTTTGTACACATTAATATTCAAGTCAGTGCTGGCGACTTATTTCCGCATGCGTTAAAACATTGCTTTCATTTATTTTTACTCACCGACTCCTTGTGTTCCACCTCCTTTTTCAGGGTCGCTTCGGCTGCAGCAGCCTCCTCAAGCTTCTTGTCCCTCTGCTTGACGCGCTCTTCGAATTTTATAAGGACGCCGGCAAGCTCGCCGTTCTTATTCATCTGATGAAAATTGGAAGAGTTACTAGAGCTATCATTATTAACCCGTCGAACGAAAAACCCCTAATACTAATAAGTCACATACACAGATAAACACATGTTGTTAGGCACCACTGTGGTACCTAATCGCGTCCGGTGTCAAAAAGTTAGGCACCAACGTGATGCCTTATCGCTCGAAGGGTTAATTATAATTTGAATTTTATTTTTTATTTTTTTTAATTAATAATTATTACTATACAAATACAAGCGTCCCAGATACATACTCAAAACTAGTTAGTGCTAATTAGAAAGAACTAATTTTACGTCATGGTACAGGTGCATATGGAATGAATTGAATTACACATTTAGGAGTTTGGGGGTGCCCAAACTATCCAGGCAACCTTGGCGAACCGGAGCGGGGTGGTACTCGGTGCCTGCTATTCGTGGCCCCGCTACCTCTGCAAGTGGATGGTACTGCGAAGGTCCCGGTTTCGATTCCCAGGTCGATGCGAACCCGCATTTGGCAAGCGTGGTGATCATGGTGGCCATTACCCATCAAATGTAGTGATGACTTGATTTCAATGATGGAGGCCTTTGTCCAGTACTGGGTCAGTTATAAGTTTATAAGCTATTTACTTATTTACTTTAAGAACAAAACCTTTGATCCAAGAAAAAACATCATTATAAACCAACCTGTTGTTCTAGTTTCTTCTGTACAGCTTTAGTATCAGCTTCTGCTTGCTTCACTCTGTCCTCAGCATCCTTCTCTCGCGTCTTCATTTCATTTTCAATAAGCTGGAAGGAAACAAAAGGATTTACAATATAAGATTTTATGTTATTCATAATTTAACGCAAAATTTCGTTGGGAACAAATTGCAATTTAAAAAATAAAATAATAAATAAACTTTCCTACACTCCCACCAATTATCTAGCCCAAGAGAAGCTTCGTTATGAAACTCGTTAAATGGTTACTAGACAACGGATAAATATACTTAAACACATACTTATTGTACATAGAAAACACCCAGACCCGGGACAATTTAAAAAAACAACAATTTCTACATTGACCCAACCGGGGATCGAACCCGGGACCTTAGAGATGGCGACACCATGAAAACCGGTGTAGAAACCACTCGACCAAGGAGGTCGTCAAAAAAACAAGTTCTGATAAAGAATTCCACGAGCGGGATTCGAACATGGCAATGGCACAATGATAGCATACTAGGTGGTGCACCTGACGAGGCATTACATGGGGTGCGAGATCAGGTAACAGATTTATGAGAAGACTGTTAGTCTAAAGAAGAATTGTTTGAAATTATGCCCTAAATATTTCACTTTTTACGCATTTGAAACTTGTCATACTGAACTTTTACCCGTATTCATTCAGTTGTTCAATATTTTTCTTAGTGGTCTCTATTAACACGTCAGCATCTCTATATTTTCCTTAAGCATAGAAAGTTTCATTAAACTGGGCTTATTAGTTTGAAAGAATTTAAACAAAGTTTTAATGTGAAATGGCTCTTAAACCACATTAATTTAAAAACCTAAATAGCGTACAATGCAGTTTCAGTGAAATTTCCTTCTGTCAACGATTAGGTATGAGCTCATCCCAATAAACTAAAGCATGGGGCTCATCAAAACAGATGGTAATCTGCGGGGTTTTTACTAAAATATACATCTTGTCTTTATAGAACCTGCTTAGAATCTAGTTTGTGTATCTTTTTAACACTTTGATCATAAACCATTCTAGCATGATTTAATTGTTCAATTACTCTCTCTCTCTCTCTCTCTCTCTCTCTCTATCCGATCTCCTGTATTGTTTAAATGATGATTTGTACCTACATAAACCGCTAAATAAACGTTTACTTGTTTTTAACTAACAAAGTGCAGTGCAGTGTAACAAAGTGGGCTGCATTTGAATAATGACGTAATGCCTCAGGTGAGAAGCTACTAGGTATACGACTTTTTGCTTCACGTGTGAAGACTGAGCAAGACTGTGTTTACTTATTCTGGTTGGTGTAAGGGCTTGTATGACTAAGTTCCGCAGAGGGATCTCCCTTTCTTTCCTCCCTACTCCATCTCACACATACACTTCACTCCAATGTTAGTCATTACCTATTGCGCCAATCGCGTGCCTGTACTACACATATCACTAACCGCTAGTTGTGCCTTGAAGTCATTGTGCAAGCTCTCCCTCTGGCTTTCCTTGTCCAGCCGCTCCGCCGCCAGCTTCGCTCGGAACCCGCGGACCGTCGTCTCAGCGTCTTCTAACTGCTTGTGTAAATCCTCTATGCTCTTTTTGTGTCTGGAACAGATAGACAGATAGAGATAAAACATTTATTTCAAAAACCACAGGAAGACACACACCCATAATACATAATACCCATAATATTTAAGCGAAACATATTTTTCAAAATAAGCCTAATAATACCAGCTGCACCAATCAGCTTTTATCTCTCCCAAAATAGAATGTTTTTGTTTTGTTTATATAATTTTAACGCAAATTTTGTTGCGAAACAAATTACAAAAACACAATGTTGAAAAAATTTCCACGAGCAGGATTTGAACCTGCACCCTTCAGACATACCGGGTCAGGTGCTCTTCCAATTGAGCTATCGTGGTTCTAACCAGCCCGCCGAAATTATTCAACACTATTTACTTTTTTTTTTTTTTACTTTGAAAGCCAAAGGCGCCAATTCAATGTCAACAACTACCGTCATTAACGTCATTAACTCCCAAGATAGGTAAGATAGATTGATAGAAAAGTAATTAGCCTACTCGCTGCCCTATACTGTTGGGCAAAAGCCTCTTCCGTCATTGTAAGCTATCATCATCATCATCATCGTATCATCGCTACAAAACACCATGCTTGCCAAACGCCGGTTAGTGATCACAAACCCGAGCTAGGTATCGAAAAGGCCGAAATAGACTTTGCTCGACCTGGGGCCCGACCGCCTAACCGATTGCTTTGGCTACGTGTATAGTTTATGACGTCATCTTGTCATCTAGCTAATAGGTATAGGCATATATCTATAGCTATAGCCTATAGCTTTCGAAATTGTTTTCATAGGCAGTACGAAATGACAAGATGACGTCATAAACTATACACGTAGTCAAAGCGATCGGTTAGGCGGTCGGGGGGCTGAGTATTGAACCCGATTACTGGGTCGAGTGGCATTCTACTAGGTTATAATTATTAAAGTTTATTCAGTTTCGGGGACAAAGTCAAAAAGCTAGTTCTTTTAGGTAAAGATATTTTTGTTCAATATAAGAGTTCTTTTGTGTCATCACCAGCTCATTTTATGTGCCCACTGCTGGGGCACGAGCCCTCCCTATTGGATGGATAGGGGGGCCGCACTGGGCCCGCGTGGTGGATTGGTGGTTTTCCGTTCGTTTGTGTAATAAACACAAAACATGTATTACGAAAAAGTACTCTTTCAACTCTACACCTTAATTCCAAAAAATATATATTTTAACTGAACATAATATTACTATGTATTGATACTGAATATTAATATTGACATTTCAACTAGTATTTTTTTGCCATACAAAATAATAATATTTATATTTTTTTTATAAAATACAGTGAAAAAATTAAACGCCCACCCGACCCAGCCAGGAATCGAACCTGGGTCTTCCGCAATCCGGGCAGCTGCACTGACCGCTATGCTACCGGGAAGGCTTACGTTAATAAGTAAGCGCTGAATTTAGTCACTGCTTTTTATAATTTTTAATTCAGCTTCAGTGCAACAATTAAGCAGAAGCGAAAGTTTTAATTGAAAGTCCATAGAGGTACAAAAGTTGCCCTTAACTTTGAACGTTAGGTAATTTTGGGTAAATTTACTTCCAATCCGTTATAGCCATATCAGAAAAGATTAAAGTTCAAAAGAGAGAAAAAAATTTAATTAAATGAAAATAATACAAAATGTTTTTGTTTTGTTTATATAATTTTTAACGCAAATTTTGTTGCGAAACAAATTACAAAAATGTGTTTTTTGTAATTTGTTTCGCAATGTTGAAAAAAATTCCACAAGCAAGATTTGAACCTGCACCCTTCTGACATACCGGGTCAGGTGCTGTCCCAATTGAGCTATCGTGGTTCTAACCAGCTCGAAACTAAAGCTACTAACTAATTATAAGACGACCAACACATCAGTCTCCTTGTGACCACGGACCCTGCAAAGGGTTTAAACGTCAGGATAAAAATTAATTAAAACTAATGTGTAAAATAAACGCGTGTGGATCCGTAAAAGTTGTTTTATTTCAATGTGTAGTGTTCGCGTAAATTTTAGAAAACAATATGTAAAAAAGTTGGTAGACCCAATAAAATAAATTAAAAATAATACCATCTTAGCAATAAAAATTTTAGAATAAATAAAGATACAGAACAAATATAAAATTCCAAAAAGAGATTGCATCGGCCGGGAATCGAACCCGGGCCGCCCGCGTGGCAGGCGAGCATTCTACCACTGAACCACCGATGCTTACAACCATACTGAGCAAATTACAATACATAATCGGTATTTAAAAAATATAATAGCATCTTAAATTACTAAGATACATTATTTTTTTATTTTAAATCTAATTTTTATACGCTGACTTTGAAGAGATTTTTTTAAGATACTTGCTTAGTGAAATTACGAATAAATTACAACGGTTAATTACATTTACAAAGTAAAATAAAAGACATTATTAGTTAACAAATGAATATGTTTTAAGTTTAGTATCTTAGTAATATTTTTGCATAGTTTGCAGGTGCTGCATACGTCAGCGCCATCTATCGGCGATTTGCTAAAGCATAGTTGAAATAAACAAAAAGCACGTCAAGGTATTTGAATAGTCACTATCTGATTTTGCTCACTCAGTTGTATTTTGCAACAAATTCGTAAAGTTCTAACAAAATTGCTACCAAATGTTGTTTCTTTTGTGTGAATAAAAAAATCTGGTAAGCGCAATGCCATCTAGTGATGATTTTATAAAAGTATATTATTGAGATAATATTTTTATTTCAGAAAAATTATGACAAATTAATACATATGAAGATTAAATTAATAATAATTATGATTATAATAATGGCCCCACTCAGATAAGATAAGTATGTACCTACATTCGTTCTAGACTTTTGTTCTGTGGTAAACGGTGTTGGCGGATAAATTTATATAACTATTTTATTACAAATATTTATTGTTACACTGTTTATTTGCCCAAACAAATTTTTAAAAAATATACCATTTTGGTATTTTATGGAAAGCTATACATACATACCTACATCCTCCTGTATTGGTTAAATGATGATTTGTACATGCAATGCTAAAAGGTTTACTTACACGTTAACATTAAAGTTTTGACGTGACAACGTCTTATAAATTGGTTTGCCGGGTGACACTTCAAGAAACTGCGTTACGCTCCGCTCACGTTATGCGCTCACAATGAGAGCGAGTGAGAGGCACGCGTCCCTTCCACTCGGGCATGGTTAGCCCGCCTAAGAGCGAGAGAGACAGACATAAAAAGTGAAAGGCACGCGTCCCTTCCACTCGAGCACAGTTAGCCCGCCTAAGAGCGAGAGAGACAGAGCGAGAGAGAGAGAGTTGTATAAATAAATGTTTTAATTTGTTACAATTATTTCATCCTTCTTCCTACTATACGAATGAATATTCACATTAAAATTATTTTACCACTCAAAGTCGTTGTCACGTAAAACTTTCGCCCGTATATCGACTTTACAGGCAACCAATTTTTTCCTAACAAAGTGATGACTGCACTCGAATAACGACGAAATGCCTTTGGTAAGAACTAAGAAGCTATTATACGAGCGTTTGCTTCTGGTGCGAAGGTTGAGCAAGACTGATAACTATACGTAACGACGTATAGTTATAAGTATGGGTTCGCAACCACCTTATGCAAGTGGTCTTGCAGTGCTTTGTTCAGTTTCGACATAAATATAGCATTGTCAAGCGTCGGTATGCTAAAGGATAAGATGCTGGGATTCGGGACGAATGCGAAAAATCGTTAAAAAAAAACTCCAAAACTCCATTACACGTGACGTAAACCCATACCTCACACACGCATAGCTTTCTACCCGATCCGATCCGAACCCTTCGGTGAATCTAGTAGGGCACGGGGACGCGCACTAGGGCGCGATGCCGTTCCCTCTAGATAACCTCCGAAGGTGATTCGTTTCACACGGCTTGAGGGACCCTTTACGTTCCTCGCCGCCCCCAAAAAGCCCGGTGAAGCTGAAAATGCCGTAGAGGCAATCAGCAATCTCTCTCAAAAAAAAAAACATAGCTTTCTAGGTAAGTAAACAGATAGCGCAGTAATAATAATGTGTGTCATTCATTACATAAAATCTTATTAGTTAATTTAATTTCCCTATCTAAGTTTAATTTCCCTTTGTTTAAGCCGGCTTCACATTGGGACCAATAAACCTCTAGAGAATATTCAGTAGTGTAATCGTCCCTAAGCCTAGATGAACGTGGTCCCAGTTGTTCATTATGAAATTAGAAAATGTGGAACTGGTCCTTAGTCCTACTTTTCAAGTGGCATGTCAGGGGCATTTCGTCGCCACCTTAACCCGTTTAAACTCAGTTTGTCTAATTTTTTGGTTTTTCTAAATTGTTAAGGTGCTGGGTTCAATTCCTAGGTCGGGCAAAGTGTGTTTCGGATTTTTCGATGCATAGCCCGGGTTAGTAATCAATCACCTAGTACCAACCCGCATTTGGCAAGCGTGGTGATTAAGCCATTGCCCATCAATTGTAGTGATGACTTGATTTCAATGATGGGGGCCTTTGCACAGCAGAGACATAGTTAAAGGCTATTTACATATTGGCTCTTGTGTTATACTTCGGGTGTTTGTCATAATGCAAAATAAACTAAAACTAAATTAAATCAAATAGCAAATTTTAAATTAAATCTTACTTTTCGTTTTGCATCTGCGTGGTGTACAAGACGTCCTGCTGTGAAGAGTTCGTCGCCTGCAACATTGCTAGTGAGTGTTGTAACGAAGCCAAGTGTTCACTTGCCCCCTGCAACAAATTAAAACAACACATTCATTGCAACAAATCATCATTATCATCATCATCATCATCATCATCATCATCATCTTCATCATCTTCATCAGCGAATATTCACAAGTCCACTACTAGACAGAAGCCTCTCCGAGGGCACGCCACCTAGAACGATCCGCGGCAACTGTCTATACTTAATAAGAAAATACAGAGTCATTGACAACTAATACAAAACATACCTGTACAAATTAATTTGAAAAAAGACAGTGTTGAAAAAATTCCACGACCGGGATTCGAACCCGCACCCCATGACATGCCGGGTCAGGTGCACCACCAACTATGCTATCATGGCTCAGTCCAACCGGCCGAAATGAATCAACACTATCTACTATTACTCTGTAAGCCAAAGGAGCTCTATTCAATGTCGACAACTACGTCATCAACATCCGATCTTTGAAAGTGTTGAAATTTTTTTTCAAATTGTAATTTGTTCGCAACAAAATTTGCGTAATTTTTTTTTTTATACTTAGCACGGCAAATGACTCCACACCACCTGATGCTAAGTGGAAATGGAGTCCAAACGCGAAGACAACTGGTGCAGCGTGAAAACAACGCAGCATCAGTCAACTTCACTCTGCCGGCCCACAAGGTGCTTCTTCACGCCTCGTTTGAAGGACCCCATATCATAGGAAAGAGGGAAAACGTGTGCTGGTAGACTATTCCATCTTTTGGAGGTGCGACAAAGAAACGAGGCACCAAATTTCTATGTAAATAATCATTTATTATACAAATTAAGTTTGTATAACTGAATTTATACTCGTATGTGATTTAGAGCCACTATGGGAAGTTTGTTATCAATCAGACATTACCTAACAAAACTTTGACTTTTTAATAAACAAAATGAAAGTACACACTAATTAAAACTAACCTGATATATTTAATAACATAGTACTTATGTATATTTTACCTGTAAAGCTACAGTGTGAGAATGCAGCCTCTGTTCCAAACATGTCATTTTGTAACCATACAACTCCATCACGCTAGACGTCGCGATGTCTGATATCTGAAATAAAAAAATATATTATAAACTATGGAACATGGTTGTTGACAATAACACAAGACAATATTTATAGCACAAATGTCACAAACATAGACGATGAACTTTGACGACGAAACCAAAAGGCATTTCTGTAACCTTAAAAAGTAGTACAAGACATATATTCAGTAAATGTTCAACCATATGCCACGGAGATAAAGTTCAAAGTATAGTGAGGAAATTTGACAGTTTGTGGTAGTCTGGTGTGCTGTGTGATATATATATAAAATAAAAATATATATAAATACGTGAAGCCAAAACTTTATACCCCTTTTAACGAAAATTGCGCGGACGGAGGAGTATGAAATTTCGCACACTTGTAGTTTATATAGAGAAGGAGTGCAGAATGCTAATATTTTTTAAAATTATGCTTAAAAAATACATTAAATTAAATGAACATTTTTTCATACTTTTTCAAAAATTTCAAAAACGGTAATGGTGTAAACAGCTTTTTATAAAAATTACGGTCGAATTTCGACCACTGGGCGACCACTAAGTACGTATAAAGTTGTGTTAGTCTGGTGATGATGATGAGTCATATGATTACTTAAGCCAACATAATAACTGACTGATCTCATCAAAACAGATTTACAAAACTTAAAAAAAAGATATATCGAAACAGACTATAATAACAATGTCAGTAGCGATTAAATTAATTAACCTTTTAGCTGATAATAGCAATATATAGATGCCACCATAATTTGCACCTTATTTAATTGCAATATGATTGAAAACCAATGAAAAATATGTCACGCTCAGGTAAATTCTTCGATCAACAAAGTAATATAAGCTTGTAGTTAAAGACTGTTATTATTTTATTTATTGACAAAAACTGCAACATACGAAAATAACAATTTGCATTTTAAAAACACTCAACAGATAGAAGTTAATAAAATCAGATATTTTTATGATGGGTTGATAATAAGACATAATAAGACATTTAATTAATTATTTAATTTTGGTGTTTTATAATCTAACATACTTTATGGCTGGCTTGCACAAAAACTCACTAAATACGTTTAGCGCTAAACACGTTTAAAATGTCATTCCATTACTGTCATTTGTTGGAAGTTAAGACAGAATGATACTTTAAACATTTTTATAGCGCTAAACGTATTTAATACATTCGTCCGTCGCAGACGATTGATAACGTCCCAATAATTTATATGAAAAACGTAAAATTTAATGATAAGTCAAATCATTTTCACTTTGAGCGTGCCTCCGACTGTGTTATGTATGATGTTGCATAAAATTTCGAAGGCCTACCGTAATTACCGTATTGATATTTTTAATTGTATACAGTATGTACTATGTTTGATAATGTTTCGATTTATTTATGTAATTATTGAAATTATATCTTTTTCCGGCCTTTTTTAGTTGATTTTCGATTTACTTATTATTTTATACGAAGGCGGGTTTATTTTTGTTTATACTTAAATTTATATTTTTATTATTTAAAATGTTTCAAAAACCACTCAGACAGCGACAACGCCCCACACCCCTTTCCGAAGAAAGGGACGAACGATCATCGATGGCTGGTGACAGACTGCCACCGCCTATCTCACGCTCAAGGCGCCGCGCCACTTCTCCTCATCGCGGTTAGTGGAGCCTCACATGTTGTGAAGGTCTAGCGAAGAGCTTACTATAGAAATGATCCTATGAAGTAAGGTCTTGTCGAAACTGAGAAACAGCAGGGAGGTCATGCTACGGATAAACACTTCGATAGCGCGATTCAGAAAGTGTAGTAAACAGCACAGTGGCATCTAGCGACGATTTGCGGAACTAACGAAACATCTGCTGCTTACCGCTGGCTAACGGCAAAGTATGACGGGACCATAGCACCCGTTAAACAAACACGTTTCATACAAAGTTCCGCCATCTACGTATTTATTAGGGAAACTATATATTATACAAACACAACTATGATGTAATAATATCGGAGGGGAGCGAAGTGTAACACATTTACTCGATAATTAATAATATATAATTAAAAATGTGAGTATAAAAAATGTGTAAGTAGCTGTTAGTAAATCGTATAAAAAGTAAAAAGTTTCATTTGTTATTCTGAAATAAGGCGTGCTATTTTTAATATGTTAAGGCCAGAACATTCGACTCGACATTAATTTGTCGAACAACGGTAAAACCGTTTGCAAGCAAAACAATTTTGTTATTGCAGAATTAAACATTTGGTTATGTGAGTTTGATAATTTGCTATAATGCAACGCTCGTAATGTGTGGTAATAGAGTTTAGTATGCAACGTTGTTAATTCGAGCTAAAAATAGCAACCCATTTACAAACATACAGTTTTTTTAATAAAATAGATGAATCCCGAAAATGGATCAAATAACTTGATTATTTATGTTAGAATAAGTGATTCAAACATTTATAGTTGTAGTAAGAAAATAAAAATCAGTAAAATACGTCATGTTAAATACAAAATTATTACTATTGTTTAATTTGTATTTCGATGACGCGAGTTGTTGTAAAAATTAAATAAAAAAAATTAAAAAAAAATTTTTTTATTTAATCTAAATAAGCACTGTCAGGCCATCCAAACCTAAAGTACTTACCTAATATTATTAACAATAATATATTAGGGTACTGTTGGAACATGTCAAGGTCAGTATTTGACAGATTTTTTTAATAATCTTCTTTAAAAACCTATTTATTTACCTTACTCGCATCCGTAGGTTTACCCTTGAGACCCTACACGTGACCCCTGGGTGGTGCTAAATGAGTGACACTGTCTGAGTGGTAGAGCCACGCTGCGTTGCAGCACGAAATGGGCCGGCTCGCCCGGCGTAATACCACCCACCCTCTCACAGAATATCGGCGTGAAACAATGGCACTCGTTGCTGTTGTGTTTCGTCCGGTGAGTGAAAGTACCGGAGGCCCATCTCTCACCTTTCCCCCCTCCCAATTCCTACTCCCTCCTCAATATCCAACTCCTTCCTCAAGGCAGGCAACGCATCTGCGATTACTTTGGTTTTGCGGGTGTCCATGGGCGGCGGTGATTACTTTCCATCAGGTGACCCGCCTGCTCGTTTGCCACCTCTTAAAATAAGAAAAAAAAATTGTGTATCGAATTATACATAACAACTATTACTGTATTTACTTATCACACTAATATTATAAATACGAGAGTTTGTGTGTATGTGTGTATATTTGTTGCTTCTTCAAGCTGCAACGGATGGATGGCTTTGGATGAAATTCGGCATACAGATAGTTTAAAACCTGGATTAACACATAGGATAGTTTTTATCCCGGTAACAGGTGTGGGATAGTGTAGTCTTCACGAGCCGACAACTAGTGATTTTATAACAAAAATTGTAATTCTTCAATGACAAATTTTACTTTATCAATCTTCACACGCGCACTTTATGTGCTAAAATTGAATACAACCATATCACATAGAATTCAATAAAATTAAATTAAGCTCATTAACGATGAATGACGAATAGGAACAAATACATGTCACGCTCGCTCGATATATAACCTTGAACCAGACCGTAACAATGATTAGTTCTCGAAAACGTCGCTAGATGGCGCTAAAACGTAAACTGTGAATCGCGGTATAGAGATTTCTTACGCGTTACATATAGGGTGGCCGAGCGCTCAATGTCGTCACTCTGGTTTCCCTTCAAAACGTATAAATCTTTCGCCTTTTACTAAAGATTTCCGTGGAGGGGAACACTCAAATGAGTCTAATGAAATTTTTTGAGGGTTCTGCGAAAGCGGGACCCCTTTAAACTTGAAAAACCTTAGTAAGCGACTTACATACAATAGTGTGATTTAAAGTCAAATAACATAACCCTTTATATTCCTCTTAATAATGTTGCTATAGGTGTTATAATCACACTCCGCAGAGTAAAATGTACTTTGATTGAACGTTTTATAAAAATAATACAAAGACTCATCAAAAATGTAAGTTTTATGTATTTGTCACTCACTATATACGGTTATAGTTTGCGAAGTAGTTTTTGTCGATTATTTTGAAATTTTAATAACAATATCTTTACGGGCCTTTTCAAAAATATGTCTTTAAATTTAAAGAAATTTAATTGTTTGAGAAATATATCAAAATGTCGCCATTACCATCAACTATGACTTTTAAATCCTTTATCAGAGTCGATAAGTCAAATTAAACTTATCTACGAGGCCATATTGACATATTGCCAAATCTCTTTATTCGGTCCTAAGTCACACTTTAAATACTGTAAGAGTAAAATGTTTTTATGTTTTGTTTATATAATTTTAACGCAAATTTTAAGAGTCATATAATAGTCGCAGTCTATCAAATAACTTACAAATGCATTCATAAGTGTCAATTAAGAATCAAGTGTAATACTCGTAGGACTTATAAAGTGCGCTTATAACACCACTGCTCTTGTTAATATTGTATAAGATTTTCTTATATACGACTCTTAACAACATGTTACACGTATGAATGCTCTTATAGCTTAAATAGACTTTTACAAGGGTTTCTCTCTTAATCTCTTTCTCCACATAAACCTTAATTATGAGACCATAGCTCTTACAAGCTTTTGTTTGTAAGGGTACTTTGCTAGTTGGGGTATGAATGAATCAATGAACCATTGTTAGGTAAATAATGTAGGTGCCATAGAGTTAATACTTTTGTTGTATAAAAAATATATTAAAAAAACCCCAAACTGTTGCAATACCCTTACAGGGTCATATGAACAAGAATAGAATAAGAATAAATTTATTTGCTGCGTAAAACTTATGACTAAATACATAAAACTTATAATATAAATAAACATAATAATATAATGCATTACAAGGGTGCCGCATAGATTGAGTGTAGATTGTAAGTTTTAAAATTAAGGTTAGTAGTGCAAAATAACCGAAGCGATACCTACACTAAGTAAACTAGTTTACCCGTATCTCAGGCATCTATCTAATCGGTGAGTATGTGTTAAGGTTTGCTTACATAACATTTTATTAAATAGCAATAAATTATAATACTATTAATAACATTTTGCTTAGGCAGCATGTTGCTGCCATTGTATACCAACTTATGAAATAACGACTAATAATAGATGTTCAGTGTCATTGTAGGTTTTCCCTTTCATGGTCATGTTAAGGGACTATTTATAATATTGTAAGATCTGTACCATACCCACATGATGCAATAAATAATTATGACTATGACTATTAATTACAAAAACACAAATGTTGAAAAAATTTCTACGAGCAGGATTTGAACCTGCACCCTTCTGACACACCGGGTCAGGTGTTCTCCCAATTGAGCTATGGTGGTTCTAAACAGCCCGCCGAAATTATTCAACACTATTTACTTTTTACTTTGAAAGCCAAAGGCGCCCATTCAATGTCAACAACTGCCGTCATTAAAACCCGATCATAATATTTTTACAAATACTAAATGTCAGTTAAGAAGTAGGCAAGCTAGTTATAAAATGTTTTTGTTTTGTTTATATAATTTTAACGCAAATTTTGACGTGAAATAACTTTTGTTTCCAACATTTGTGTTTTTGTAATTTGTTTCGCAACAAAATTTATAAACAAAACAAAAACATTTTATGACTATTAAGTTAGTTTTAAAATAACATTAAGTTTATTTATCTTCTTGTTTGTAGTAGGTACACACGCCTGCACATCAGCCTACCACAAACTGTCAAATTTCCTCAATAGACTTTGAACCGTAACGATATGGTTGAAAATGTATTGAAGAAATTTCACAGTTTTGGATAGGTTGATGTGCTGGCGTCTGTACTTAAAAATAATTAGTGAAGTATCACTATTTTAGTTTTATTGTAACTAAAGTCTGAAATAAACCTATTTTTGTTTTTGTGTAGTATTGTTTGAAGGAGTACACGCAATCAAAGATGCGATTGTAAAATTGTCTTCAAAAGGAAACTTAGAAATTTGTATGTAAGTACTATAAGTTGAAATCTATTAATATGTTGATAATTATACGAATATACGTACGGAATATACGTAATGAATATACGTACGAGAATTCGTATGCCCGTTGCTAATGTTTTTATAAGTGAAAAAAGTTTATTTGGAGCATTTTAACATGGATAAATAAATGACAGGTATACGAAAATATGCTGCTTTTAGTGTAAAATTGCGTTGCAAACATTAACGCCCACCTCCAGCAAATGGACGTGTTCCTAAAAAGTGACATTAATCTTATAGGTAAGTAAAAAAACCAAAGTAAATCTAAACTAACAGAAAATATTTAAAATATAATATTACAGCATGCAACTAATACAGACAAATAAATATTATCAAACAAACAAACTATATTATAAAATAAAAATATAAAATATTTACAATTCGATCAATAATATAATAACCTAAAGTGACTAAAACTATTACAAAACTAAAATATGGCGACAAAAAAATATTTAAAAAAAAAACAAACTACACTCGGCGTCAAAAAAATCGCACCTCTTAGAAAATCACTTTCAAATGTCATTTACTCTTGATATGCACATGCAGTCGCATTAATTATGATTTTATTTACAAGGTTACTTAATTAACTTAATAAAAAACATTACTTTTCATTATCAAATAAAACCTAATGCAACAAATAAAGTGTCACAAAAATTCGATGCAAATTTTGCTACCCGTGAGAGTTGCTAGTTGCGCTTCCTTTGTGGGTATAAAACGGTCAACACGGGTTCAATGTGGGTCATTCGCTATTCAACCGTTGAAGAGGACACACGCACAGATTTTGATGGATACCACAGCTGATAAAGCCGCTCAAGTGGTTGCACTACTGCAATCAGGGGTGCGGCAGTGTGATGTCGCCCGGCAACTGAACCTGAGCCGTTATTCCGTTCGAAGAGTGTACCAGCGCTTCATAGAGACCGGTGGCTATATCCGCAGACACGGTTCGGGTAGACGTCGCTGCACTTCGGAAAGAGACGACCGGTTCGTTGTGTCGAACTCTTTGAGAAATCGTTTCTCCAACGCTGTTGAGTTGCAACAGCAGCTCCAGGCAGTTCGCAGACGCACCGTAAGCGTATCTACGGTTAGAAGAAGATTGAAGGAGAAGAAGATAGCGGCCCACAGAGCTGCTACGGGTCCAAAATTGACTGCAGCGCATCGGCGAGCCCGCTTGCAGTTTGCTCGTGACCACGTCGATTGGACCCTTGAGCAGTGGAGAGCTGTTCTCTTCTCAGACGAGACGTGAGTGTGTCTTTTCTGCAACGACCGACGGAGAAGAGTATACCGGAGGCAGGGTGAACGTTTCGCCCAAGCCTGCATCCAGGAGACGGTGGAATATGGTGGCGGATCCTGCATGTTCTGGGGCGGTATGTCTGCTGCCGGCAAAACCGACCTTGTCTGCGTCTCCCGGACTGGAGGTGCTCGCGGACAAGGGTCGCTGACTGCTCGCCGCTATGTCACTGAGGTCCTGGAAGTGCATGTGGTCCCCTTTGCCGAATCTTTTGGCGAGGGGTTCACATTAATGCACGACAACGCTCGCGCTCACACTGCAGGCATCGTGAGCGACTTCTTGCAGAGGTCCCAAATCTCTGTGATGCAGTGGCCAGCGCGAAGTCCGGATCTGAATCCTATAGAGCACCTCTGGGACCATCTTAAACGTAAGGTTCGATCTCGGGATCCAGCTCCTTCGACTCTACAGGAGCTCCAAGACGCGGTGATTGAAGAATGGGGGCTTATCCCTCAAGAAGAGCTCCTGAAGTTGGTGAGGTCCATGAGGGACCGTATGGAAGCCGTGATCAGGGCAAGGGGGGGTAACACTAGATTTTAAGTTAATTTTAAGACACTTTTTGTACATTTTTCTTTGTAAATTATCTGTTGTTAATTAGGACTTAATTAAGGATTTTTATTATTTTATTAATTTTAATGTTGTTTGTATAATTATAATTAAACAGAAAGTTAAATTTAATTGTTTATTGATACTCCTTTTTGTTACCTTTCTAATGATACCCAACACTATCCTCTACATAAGGTTTAAGAATTTTTAAAGATGATTTTTAAAAGGTGCGATTTTTTTGACGCCGAGTGTATATTGAATTAACAAAGAAATATTATCATTTAGTATGGAATACACATTTCTTTGTCACGTTATGCCGTAAGTTCTTGTGTAAGTTGTTGTTGTTGAAAAAAACACATAATAAAATGTAATGATTTTTTCACTTTTATAACTTAAATTTTTTTAGGCATTTACACAACGTCAGAGAATTTTAGTGTCAAGATAGTTACCAGTAACGTTCGAATACAAGTGAGAGGTAGCTATCGTAATTGATATCATAGTGTGAGAATTGTTTTGACCACGGTGCTTAGTGAGAGATTATTTGCTGTTCGATCACGCGCTGTAGGTACCTACTATGCCGCCATGCAGCATTGTTTTGCATTGCTGTATTTAGAAAGACTTCTAGGGTAAGTTCAATGAAATTCTATGGCGCAAAAGAGGATAGTCATAAGACATTTGCTGGCGTTTCCTGGTGAGACCCGCTGGTGGAAGGCCGGGTCAGACCGCAGACGAGCTAGCTTGCGTTTCGCAGGGTTTGTGGTTCGTACCCAATGCGTGTGGTTCATGCGACCGCCGGGCCAATCTTTTAAAGGCCGGAGGAGCCGACTGTCAGGCAAATTGTCTTAGGGTCAGCCCCCCAGCTGCCGAAGGGGAGAGGGAGCGCACTATTGCTCACACCCCCCCTTCAGGAGTTATTCCCTCGACAACCTGCCCCTTGGCTGTCGAAACTGAGCAACGGCAGGGAGGTCATGCTACGGATAAACACTTCGATAGAACTATTCAGAAAGTGTAGTGAACAGCACAATGTCATCTAGCGACGATTTGTGAAACTAACGTAACATTTGCTGCTTGCAAAGCATAGCAGGACCGTAGCGCTTGCTAAACGATAACGTTTTATTCCAAAGTACCGCCATCTATGTATGTATTAGGATAACTAAATGTTAAGTAAGCACATGACTACTATAAACTTACATGGCATAGGGGGATGGACCTGTATCTCCTACCTTTCCATGGTGCAGGGCAACGATGCGACCAGTTTATGTATAGTGTTCTTCAGTTTCTAGCAGTTATCTAGATCTTATTTTTAAGTAGAAGTGAGTTTCACAGCCGGTTCGTCAGCGCTGCAAACAGCTCATGTATAGAGAGTTTTTTAGTTTTTAGCAGCACTGTTTCGCATTGTATTACTGTCTTATACTATTACCTTCCCATTGTGCAGTAGTTTGTAGCAGCGTAGGGGTGGAGTATGCTTTGCACTGTAGGTACCTATTTCTGCCTAAGCAGCGTCGGAAAGCGACTAAAGTAGCAGCGACTTGGTTACTAGATTTTGTTGGGAGAAGGGGGGGAAGGAGGACTTACCTTTTACCAACTTAGATGTCATAGGGGTTACATTGACCTGTAACCTTTCCACATGGTACAGCATGTTCTTGCTCCGGGGCTAATCGTTGCGCGTTGTTGGGAGGCGGGATAGGGGGGAAGTAAAGAGTATAGTAGAGAGAGAGAGAAAGAGCTCTTCAGCAGAGATCCAATAAAACTCCATGGCGCATAAGACAATACCTAGGGAGAGTACCTAACTTAGTAACAGGCGTCTTGTACTGGCTCCTCTAGCTGTTTATCAATGTTTCCTTGTTGAATTTTAAGCATTGTATTATTGTATTTTAAGCAATTGTATTTTAAGCAAACGAACCATTTTGTCTGTCAATGATTGTCAGTTGTCACTCCTGTTTTTTTGTTAAATGTGTTTTTTTTTAATTTTATTGTACCGTTAGTGGTACCGTTAGTAGGGATTCAGATTATACAGCCATAATTTTTTGAATCTTCAATTTTTGATACAGACTTACGTACACATAAGGCTGCTATTTTTGTTTTTATATTTTTATTTTTTTATTTTGCACTTATATTTTTTTGTGTTACGGTTGTGTTGCTATCGCAGCATCATCTAAGCCGGTTCCGACGGAAGATCAGCGCTAACCTCAAGGTTAACATTTTGCTGAGTCGGAACCGTTTTGGGACTCCTATGTTTTTTTTTATTTGCTTTTTTTATCTGTATGTTTGAATTGTTCTATTCCAAATAAATTTATTTTAATTTCATAACAACATAAACATAATAACGACGGTAACGTAACATAAGGGCATGGCCCTGTAACTCTTACCTTCCCATGATGAAGTGCGTCAGCTAGCGACGCGACCAGCTTATCTACAGCGTGTTCCTGTGCCGGGGCTAACCGCTGCGCGCACCAGCCGCCTTCCCCCTCCCCCTCCACAGGGTGGTGGGACTCGGCCTCTGATAAGTCTGGAGTACTGTGGAGGGTCTCGCCGAACACCTGGGCAAAGGTATTCTGGCTATTTTAACTGAACTGTCTGAGCACAACAATGTTGGTAGCAATAATAATAATAATAACGGCCTTTTAGCCAAGAGCCTCGATCAACACCTAGAGAGGCTCTCGCTGAAAGGTTGTGTCAAGGGTCAGATGCAAAAGGCAGTACTCCTTGACACGGCACGTATTGTCAGGAGGTTCCTCACTCTGCAGCCCTAACCACCGATAGCTTGGGTCTATCCCCGCTGCCGGTGGCAACCTAGGTTAAGTTTTTTATAATATTTTATATTGTAAATATGTTTTTTATATAAAATATTGTAAAAAAAAATCCTTAAGAAATATATTTAATAAAGAGAATAATAATAATAGTTGATGTTAATGTACAGACGCCTGCACATCACCCTATCCAAAACTATCAAATTTCTTCAATAAATGTTCACCCATATGCCATACATATAAAGTTCAAAGTCTATTGAGAATATTTTACAGTTTGTAGTAGTCTGATGTGCAGGCGTGTGTGTGTAATAAATAATTTTTTAATTAACCTTAATAAATAATTGAATAAATAACTGACTTTGGTCTACATATTTAAAACGTCTTTGTGGTCTAGTGGTTAAGACTACCGGCACAAAATAAGGAGGCTGCAGAAAGTGAGCTTCATAAAACACCTTCGAGCAACGCACACATAGACCACCTCTCACGGACACGGAATCTCGCAACAGCTACGCTCGGACTGGTTTGAGATGATCCGCCACGGTCTCAGAGCCAGAGGTCACGGGTTCGATTCCCAGCGGAGGGTATTACTATCGATAATTTATTCCCAAAAATAGTAGCACCAAAATGCGTGTTTTCTATGATTTTGTTTTGGTAATAAACAAGTAATGTAACGTAATGTGTATATAATTTGTATAATAATATTCAAAATCAATTAAGGTTCTAATAGTATTTACCTACAATTACTTATATCAATTTATTACTTTCAAGTAAGTAAAGTAAATAGCTTATGAATAGAATAGAATAGAATAGAAAATATTTATTAGTGACACAACACAAATGACATTACTACATACAATTTTAACAACAAGTAAGTGGCACTAAAAGGTGCCCGCTCAGCATGATGTCAGGCCTCCTAGATTATAGGAGAACCTGACGCTGGTCTTCCGCGAACAGCTTTGTGTGGGAGGGGACTATGGGGCAGCGGCAGCGGCATTATGACTGTCCCCACTGCTGGGTAATGGCTTAATTACCACGCTTCTCAAATGCGGGTAGGTGAAACTCCGAAACACACTTTGCCCGACCTGAGAATTGAAACTGGGTCCTTCGGGCATTAGGCCGAGCGCTTTGCCGCTCGGCCTCCGAGGCGTCTTACTTTGAACTTACAAAAATAATTTTCCTGATGCATCTGATCGGGCGGGAGATAGTGGTGCTTGACATCTCACTACTTCCCGCATACCTTACCTATATACCTACCTTACTTACCTTTCTCTTTCCCAAGGGAGGAAAAGAGAAAGAAAGGGAATTCACTGAAGAGATGGGACGATGACATAATGGAGATAGCTGGGAAAACCTGGACAAGACTGGCTAGGGATTGGGAACATTTGGTTGGAGGAGGCCTTTGCTAAAGGGCACACCACATAAATAAATAGAAAATGAAGAGACTCGAAAAGCAATACAGGGTCTAACAAAATCAATAAGCGAACGTTTAAGGGCGGCATCTATACATTCATTCTGAATTCCTACAATGACAAAATGGGCTCCAGATTAAAATAATGCACATCACGAAACATGCTGTATTTTTACTAACACGCACGCAAAAGTCAATAAAAAGATAGTGTACAGATACACGCACACAATTGAACAACCATTGTATGACATTCATACACACACGGCTATCTTTGTATGCATGTAGTACAGTTGTACGGGTATGGAAAGGGTGTATTTTTTTGGTGAATTATGATAATGGTTTGTTGATTATCTCGGTAACGAGCCTGTGGTTTTGGACCAAATTTGGTAAGCATGCTCAATGTGATGTATAGGTGCTCCCCTTAAACGTTCGCTTGATGATATTGTTAGACCCTATATAATCTAACCGCCTCTGTGGTCATGTGGCTAAGACCACCGGTTTAGACCCAGAGGTCCTGGGTTCGATTCGCAGCAGAGGGTACATGTTTGTGTACTCGGTTTGTTTGGTGGTAGGTGAGATCAAGACACTGTGCTAACCCGTATAATATACGAGTATAAATATAATAATAATGACAATAACATTTATTGCAGACCATTGGATCCATTCCTATACTATGGCCAAATTCGATAAAGAATGTTTACCAACAAAGCGTTGCCAAGCAACCAGTGACAGGCATATAATGACAACCTTTTCCAGTTGGTCAACAGGAAAGATTTTACGTAAAAGATTTATTTATATTAAATATTGTATGAAAAATTTAAAAACCAAAAACCACAAGTAGCACAATCATAGCTTAGTTTTAACCTATGTGGGTGAATAAATTAGCTTTATTTATTACAAAAATAATCAACTGCTGTTACAATACAATTTTTTTACGTCAATTCAATTTGTTCATTCATGAATGTTTGTTTGAGATCGTCCACCGGTCGTTGTGGAGATCCTTGGGGGAGGCCTTTGTCCAGCAGTGGACGTCTTTTGGCTAAGATGATGATGATGATGATGATGATGATGATGATGATGATGATGATGATGATGATGATGATGATGATGATGATGAATGTTTGTTTTGCATTGCAAATGCACTGTTTACGCTGCAAATTTAGAGGTAGTTAAGATAATCGACCCCATATGGATACCTGTGTCATCTTCATTTGGAATGCTAGTTTATAATAACGGAATTGTTTAGAATACCTCAATTTTGTGTAGAATACCTCAAGTAATGACATTTGTTTAATACGGTTAACAAGTGAAAATAGTTAACGTTATTTTACGTTCTTCGTATTATTCACCGGGCTTTTTTGGGGGTGGCGAGAAACATAAAGGGTTCCTTAAGCCGTGTGAAACGAAGCACTGTCAGAGGTTTTCTAGAGGGGACGGTATCACGAACTAGTGCGTGTCCCCGTGCCCTACTAGATTCTCCGAGGGATTCGGATCGGATCGCGGAGTCCGAAATATGCCGAGTCCAAATCACCAAACATCTTTAGGACTAATAATACTAATTTAATTTGTATTTAAATTCCTAATTTCCGAATAAAGGCTATAATAAAATCAAATAATCACAACGTCCGTACCTGGTTCATCTGATCGTGCGGGAAGTAGTGATGCTTGACCAGCTGCAGTATCTGGCGTCGTCGCATACCGTTGCCGCTGGTCAGGCCGGCGCAAAGCAACTTGCGGACCTGATTCAAATTAGTAATATAAAAAAGAGTCACGAAATATACTACTCAAAACAAAATAAGGGCCACGAGGTATTTTTTAATTTTGGTGTAAATTATTAAACATTTACATATTGAAAGTAGTAAAATATTGAGTATACAAACTCTTTGATACCTAAACTTTTTAATATTGTAGTATTCATCTAATGCTGGCAACAATTTTAAATAAAATTTGATTTAAAATTATTTTTGAAAATTTTGATTCCATTTTTTTTTTGACGTTTTGCTTTCCTTAGCTTCTTGGTTTATTAGAAATTATCAGAGTTCATTGATATCTCGAGTCAGAAACATCTTTTGCAATATGCTACAAGCACGCAGGCGTCATATGGACTCGCTGACAGCAACCAGAGCCGTTACAATGATTGAAGAAGGTCATTCGCAGCGATCTGTGGGTTTGCAATTGGGATTTTCTCGAAGAGCTATTCAAAATCTATGGAATCGTTTCCAAGAGACCGGCAGTGTTAGAAGAAGACCTGGTTCGGGCAGAGTTCGCATTACAACAGCTCAAGAGGATCGTTACATTCCATTAAGTGCGCGCCGAGATCGCACAACGACGGCCCGCAAGCTGCAAAATCGTTTACGGCTCACAACGGGTACTCGTGTCAGTGACCAAACTATTCGTAAGCGAGTTGTCCGTATTCCATTAACCAGAAATCATCGTGCAAATCGTTTAAGATTTTCCCGTCAACATTTGGACTGGGACATAAACCAATGGGGCATGGTGCTCTTCACAGACGAATGCAAAGTTAAATTTTTTAACGACGATCGGCGTATTAGAGTATGGAGAAGACGCGGCGAGAGATTTTCAGAAGCCTGCATCCATGAAGTCGATCGTTTTGGTGGTCCAAATGTAATGATTTGGGGCGGGATAAGCTTACACGGCAAAACTGAGCTCGCTATTTTAAATGAGGGTACTGTTACTGCTCAGCGGTATATTGAGGAAGTCGTCAGACCACATGTGATCCCATTTGCCCAGCGAGCGGGTCCTGGATTCATCTTGATGCAAGACAATGCTCGTGCACACACGGCTCAAGCGACTCGGTTTGTATTGGAAGCGTCTCAAATTCAAGTCTTGCCGTGGCCGGCGAACAGTCCGGACTTAAATCCAATAGAGCACATGTGGGATCAGTTGAAACGAAAAGTTAGAGACGGTGATCAGGAAATCCACAACCAACAGCAACTCATCAACGCTGTTAAAAGGGCCTGGGAAGAGATTCCAATGGAAAATGTCAGGCATTTGATTGAGAGCATGCACTCCAGGCTTCAGGAGTGCGTAACGAAACGAGGGGGGCATACCCGTTACTAAAAGATGAGCATGGAGTATTTTCTTTTGTTTTCAGTAACTTTACATTGTTTTTATTTTTAACCTTAAATGTGTTTTTTCTTTCAAAAGCAAATAAACTTTTTAATCATTATTATTGGAATAAATTTATTGGTCTACACGGTAAAAACAACATTAGTTTTCGTTATGGAGACAAAAAAATTTATATTGGTTTTATTATTTTCGTGGTACAGACAAAATACCTCGTGGCCCTTATTTTGTTTCGAGTAATATATAAAGTTTTTGTATGTCCAAGCGTAAAATATTTTTAAACCCCCTCAAATCGTCGGTTCGTAATTAAAATTGATTGCTTACACTTAGTTTGTACTCCCATTGCTGTATTTTTGTAAAAGTGAATTGTAATAACAAAAAGTCAAGTGCGTTTTTATTGTCCGAGTACTCATCAAAATGGATCCTGCTTATGTTGACTATGATCTTAACGCCCACATGATCGGGACAACTCTCGATCCGATATGTGAAAAAAATGTATTGTTTTCTAAAGTTTACGCGAACACTACACATTGAAATGAAACAACTTTTACGGATCTACTCGCGTTTATTTTACACATTAGTTTTAATTAATGTTTATCCTGACGTTTCGAACCCTTTGCAGGGTCCGTGGTCACAGGGAGACCTCAGGAAACGTCAGGATAAACATTAATTAAAACTAATGTGTAAAATAAACGCGAGTAGATCCGTAAAAGTTGTTTCATTTCAATGTATAAAATGTGTTAAGTACATACGCCTGCACACCAACTTACCACAAACTGTCATATTTCCTCAATAGACTATGAATTTTATGCCATAATAATATGGTTGAAAATATATTGAAGGAATTTGACAGTTTTGGATAGGTTGATGTGCAGGCGCCTGTAAATAAAATTCAATAAACGTTGTATTTTTCGTATACTACTTTGGTCGTATTTCGACCACTAGTAATAATAGTTTCACAACTTCACTGCGGCGGCTTGTATTCTCTGTGCTTGTTTTATTTTCTTGTAAGTTTTAATGGTCTGTGGTAAACGGTGTTGGTGTACTTTTATAATAATATGTTTATTGTAGTCAAATTTTTATCGTTACAAAAAATAAAAAAACGGTTTGGCCAACTAAATTTGAAAGATTTGAAAATTTCCATGGCGGATTTTCAATTGCTTGAATTCAGTAGAATACGCATTTCACTTTTAAGTTTTACTACTAAATATTGCGATATCTTTTTTTTAAAAGTTTATAGGCAGGCATTTGTCCATACCTCACCTGATGTTAAGTGACGGTGCGGTCGAAGATGGAAGAGGTCCAGATTATACCTTTTAGGGAATACACTCGCAGGCAGCGCGTTTTATTATTTATTTTATTATTATAATTTTCATTTTTTATTTTATTTAACCTTTTATTAAACTTGCAAAAATAAGAGGGATTCGGGGTATCTTTATTTTGACCTCGATTGTTTGAATCTCCTAGGACAAATCAATGTTAACGCACCAAGAAAATTGCCACGCATCAGTAGATTTAATCTATTTTCGGAGGATTTCGGATCGGTTCGGCTACAAGGCAAAATGTCTATCGACTAAGACTACCCACAACTGACTAAGACTTGATAGCAAATCGTCCACATTTGAAAATGTAACCAAAAATTGTTTTAATGACGTCTTGCGAAAATGTCTAACCAGCATATTGGCTACGAAGCAAACCGTCCACAATACATAATATAACTATTGTTGAATGACATTTGGAAACAGTGTGTGTAGAATACGACTAATTGCACCTAACTACCTACATAACACTGTAAGGGTTATATAAACCCTTATGTTGTCATTCAGATATAAGTATAAGTATTAATTATATTAAATTATAACAGGAAGGATGTATTTATTTATTTATTTATTTATTAGGTTACATAGCGGACATTAATCTTAACAAAGTTAGGTACGCAGATAGCGCGGGTGGATCGTCCATTCAGCTGGCCAGGTCCCCACAAGAAATAATATTAACAAACTTATCGTATACATGATAGGTTCAACAATATTTTATACAAGACTAATGTCCTAAATGTGTTAACACAAATAGTTTGTGTGCTTAACATGTGTTGACATTAGATTTAGCTATAGATTTTAAAAAACAAGAAAATAAAACTAGATTTAGAGAAATAATACTTCCAAATAACTTTAAAATTACTTAAAACTATTTGGAAATACTACACTTGGGTTGTAAGCCATTTGGGTCAATTAATATGTATGCACATATTTATCTATTAAATATCCTTTTTTATTAGTCTGTAGGAAGGAATTAATGCTAACATAATGCATCATGAACGATTTGTCTACAGGCAGTTTTCAATTATAGACTACTAGACTTATGGACATAAATAAATTGAGGACGATTTGCTCCCAGGACAATCTCTTCATGTGGTCAAGATATGTTATATAGACGTTTTGCTTGAGGAGACCAAAAGCATATATGAACATTTTGCTTTGTAGCCGATCCGATCCGAAATGTTTCGGAGCAGCTCTCTAAGAGCAACTTGGGTCACCATTCAATACTTAATAGGCTACAGCGACATTATAATGTTTGGTCACGATCCAACGCTGACATTGACATATTAAGTAATCTCTGTCCACAAATTTAAAAAACTGACCGTCGAAAGCTACGTAAACCCTACGTAATTCTTACTAGCATTTGAAATGAGTTATATATTTTTTGTTTTTATTTATATTGTTAAGTTTGTTATTACTAAGTACGGAAAAATTATATAGTTTTTCTTTCTTTAAAATTTACACAAACTCTCCACATTTGCATGCCGTGGCGGTCAATAATAGAAGGCTGTGCTTAGTATTTAAGATATTATTGTATGTTACATAGTTTTTTTTAATTTAGTAAGTACAAGTTTTCGCTGACTGTCCTTAATAAATAAATAAATAAATAAATACAATTTATTGGATACATTCTAATACAATCCGCACGGAGCCCGCGTGGTGGTTTATGGCCCGTTCTCCTTGTCCATCTATAGGGAAGGCTCGTGCCCCAGCAGTGGGAACATTAAAATGAGCTGATGATGATGATGATGAAGTAATGTTAAGAATTTGAGAAGAAATCACAAATAAACAAAGAATACGCTCCGAATAGTTATTCTGAGTTTTGTTCTTGTCATGTAAACGTCATTTCAAATTAGAGACAAAACACGGAATAACTATTCGAAGCTTATACACCAAGCGAAAAATATACACCATGGTGTGAGCTGGCCGGGTGGTGCGGCGTCGCGGCGTGACGTTACCTGGTGGTGCGCCAGCAGCCGGTGCAGCGCGTGGTCCCAGTCGCGCGCGTGCGGCGCCACCGCCAGCGCGGCTCTGCACGCCACCACCACCGCTTGTGCGCCGCACTCCACGCCTACGGGGCCGTTCTGAGGGGGAAAAAAGATTATGCTAGCTTAGAATAAATACGGTTTAACCCTATTCTTGGTATAGTGGATTATTTGAAACAATTAACTAACAAAAAAATTTCGATTAGTGAAAAGAACACATTTTATACAAAAAATATATATAATTCCACAAAAAAAAAACTCTGCCAAGTATAGGGTTAAGATATTTTTATTTCTCAATAACAGACTACAATATTCGCTTGTTTACATTAAGAAATACTAGTTGGTAGTAAAATATTTGGTCCATTATATCTTGTATCCACTTACATCAAAAAAGCTAATTAACCAGCTAAGAAAACCTATCGATAGTCAGGCCTCTTCCTCACCGGATCGGTACGTTTTCGTTTCGGTACCGCCTCTGCACCGAATTTGAACAGATTGTTTACCGAACGCATGTAATCAAATGAGAGTTTTCAGACCGATTCGTTTCGGTACAGATTTTTTACCGAGCGCACCTCTGCACAGAATCTGCCAAGTCCGCCGCGCGCCTCACTCACAACACCAGTTATGTTGACGCGACTGTACAATAATATACCGTGCCGAAAACATCCATAGCCTGTCAGGAAATGTTTTTCAGCAGAAAATCTGTACAGATTCGATGCAGATGCGGTACCGAAGCGAAAACGTACCGATCCGGTGAGGAAGAGGCCTCAGATAGCAAGAATAACGATAGTATCGATAGCATCGATAGTGTGGGTAGTATGTGTACACACGCCTGAAATTTCCTCAATAGACTTTGAACTTTATATCAATGCGTTAAGGTTGAAAATTTATTGAAGAAATTTGACAGTTTTGGAAAGTCTGATGAGCAAGCGTCTGTACGTACACGCACACTTATTTTAAACTTACATTACATTTATTATCATAGCATTTCATTAGACCAGACGCACTTGGATGCGTTTACGAAGGAACTTTACTCATACGTAAGCGTGCGTATTCGTACGATTAATATTATTACTTATTCAATAACTACGTCATCAACATTCGAATATCGAGTGAAAAGTTTATGGTATTGTCTAACACAATATAAAACACTATTTGCTTATACAATAAAAAAATAGAAACACCAGTGACTTCATACAAAACTATACCTGCGAGGTGTACTCCAGTACACTATACAGAGTGTCCTCGAAAGTGCCTGGCGTCACTTCTAGTAAAACACGCTCTTGCGTCTCCGGCGACTCGCAGAGAGCACCCACTACTTGTAACTGAAACAATTAAAAATTGTTACCGGACAAAGAGTCTAGACGTTATGACCTGATCACAGAAGTCAATAACTACTGTGAACCAAAGTTATCTGCAGCTTATTTTATGTGCCCACTGCTGGGGCACGAGCCTTCCCTATGGATGGTAACACCACAGGGAGAACGGGTCATAAACAACCATGCAAGCCCAGTGTGGATTGGTGGTTGTTAACGACTGCTAATGCAGCCGGGACCAACGGCTTTACCCGCTTCGAAGCACAGAGAAGCTCGAGATGATACATTTTTGGTCACCCATCTGATGACTTTCTTAAACTTCAGCAATCGCAAATCTAGCGCGTCAACCACTGCGCCATTGAACTCGTCCACGTGAACCAAAGTGCGAAAGAAAAACTAATCTGCAACTAAGTTAACAATAAATTTAAATATAACTACACTTTTCTTGTTTTTGATTAACTTTTCTATGTACCTTATATTCTTCCAAAAAAACTGTACAAAGGTTATATTTAAATGCTATGTGTGAGTAACTAACCCACTGCAGCCCCGCTTTGCCTGGCTCCAACGCCGGCGGCACGAGCAGTCCCGGAAGGCCGTCGCTTATAACCGACAATAGCTCTTGCGGGAGGCGACCTTCGTCTGCAAACAAATATTAGAGGTTACGCAGCAAACTCTACACATTGAAATGAAATATATATTACGATTATACTTGCATTTAAATTACAAAATTTTATTTGAGTGGGCCCCTGGATGGTGTAGATGTACAATTGGCAAGAATAATTATTCATTCCAGAATATTAAACGTATACTTAAATAAAATCACGTAACATGTCATTAAAACAATTTCTGAGTAAAGATGTGGGGCTTTACTAATTCCTCGGGCGGACTTCTTGAGAAAATTTGAAAAGTGAAGTTGCACTGTTTTGTTTCATTTGCCAACACTCAGACGCACTTACGAACACTTAACGGTTAATAACCCACCGTTATTTCACATTAATATTCGACATAACACCAATTTTAGAAAGTAAAACAATACCGCAGACATGACTCTTCACTTTCCCGTCAAAAAGTCTTCCGTCACCTGCTTGTAAACAAACTTTTAGCTGTCAAATCACACCATACAAAACTTCGAGTGAATATTTAAACCACGTGTCACCAAGTAGGTGACGTCACTTCAGATTCAGCCAAATCCCGTGCGTTTTCGCAAGCAGCAGTGACCATAAATGTAAGTGCACAGAAGTTACTAAACCACTAGGGCTGTGATTTGTTTATTTTGACGTGACGACGTCACGAAAGTAATAGGTAGGTATTTAATTAAAAATTGCATAACAAGTTAAATGTTGACTAAAAAACATAAGCATCAAGCACTGAAAAATTTCGACGGGTGAAAGCCAGACCTCGGTAGCCAAGTGGTTAAGGCAGCCGCCCGGAATGCGGAAGGTGCGTGGTTCGATTCCCGCCTGAGGTTGTCGTCTTTTTTCAGTGTTTAAATTTTACTTAAGTTAAATTTACTAATTATGTCTTAGTAACTATGCATGCAAGATCTAGATCGGAAACACTTTGGAACCTTTCATTTTTACCCACACCTTTCTGTTACACGTGAATAGATTATTATCTCCGTGTTACCTCTGTACTGCATGACGATGACCGCGAACAGCTCCAACGCTTCGGGCAGGCAGACCCTGCTTGCCTTCATGCACACGCTTACTAACTGAATATGGTGGCAACGCAGGGAGTACAAGTCTGGGGAAGAAACAAGCAAATAAGTATTTTATTCATTTATTCAGACTCATAAAACTAATTAACAGTCATTAATAATAATCATAAATTCACAAGAGCTCGAAGGCGCAATGGATAACGCGCCCGGTCCGCGAGTACTGACATAAAGCAACTTTCGCTTGGCCGGGTATCGGATGGGTGACCAAACATTTATCATCTCGAGCTTTTCCGCGTTTCGGAAGGCACGTAAAGCCATTGGTCCCGGCTGCATTAGCAGTTGTTAACAACCACCAATACACTAGGCCCGCGTGGTGGTTTATGGCCCGTTCTCCTTAACCATCCATAGGGAAGACTCGTGCCCCAGCAGTGGGGACATAAAAAATGAGCTGATGATGATGAAATTCACAAGATAAATTTACTAGAAAAAACAACCAGTCTCAGAAAACTCGAGTGGGAATCGGAACCCACGACCCTTGGATTACTGGTTACTGATTACCGCTGAGCTACCGAGACCCCAGAAGACTCGTTGAATTTTTCTAGTACTTTGTGATTTAAGCAAGCCAGCGGTATAACGTCTCCACTATGAAGTTAATCTCACAGTCAAAAGAACACTTTTGCAAGTATTTACCAATCGATAAAGACGTAATTCCTTATAAATATTTTTATTATTTGAGTTTTTATCTTGTAACTACATAATACATTGTGAAAGCAAAAATTCAAATAATAATAAAAACAACAATTTAGAGTTAAACAACAACAAAGCCCAAAGATACCTTTAAAAAAAACTAACATAATAATTACAAATATATACAATTTTTGTTAGTAATATAAAACTTAATCTATGATAGCAAATATTTCGACACTTTCGCCGTCGAATCGATGGCGCTCATTACACAAACATAATAGCAACTTGGAAAGCAGGACCATAGCTACATAGGTCGATTGGAAGAGAATGCCTGAGGCATTAAGTCCGTCGTTAAGTCAATGTTGCTACATTGTAAACATGGAAGTTTAAAATAAAAAATCTAGCATGTGTGCACAGAATAGCCACATGGCCCAAGTATATTGAAATGATTAGGGTTATTATGTATTTCTTATATTGTCAAATAGCCATTATTACGAAATTTAAAAATCAATTTAAAAAAGTTTACAAAGGTTAACAAAGAATACCATAGAAGGTTCATTTCTCGCTGTCATTTTAAGTATTGATCATGTAATAAGCATCACTTGGTTTAATATAATTATATATTTACATTTATTAAAAACGCTGCAAAGAGAGAGGAAAAAGCATATTCTCAGTACATACCTAAATTCATTAGCACAGTGAGAAACTTCAAGGCGTTCCGGAGACAATCGATCACCAGCTCGGGCTCAACGACGTCTTCCGGGTTTACTTTGCAGAGGTTGTCAACGTCCTGGTAAATAGAAATTTTATCGAGAACTAAAGCCCCATTCACACGAAAACGTACGTCGCGTGACATAGACAAGCTAACGTATTAACGCTATTGATACATCTTTATTAATAAAGTAATGTAGTGAAAATAGTTTATTCACACAATAACACACAAAGTTATATTAAAAGCTAAATTATATATCTTTTAATGGTCTTTAAATTTTAATCGTTTATTTTGTAAAATTCCTTACTTATAAGAAGAGTTATATACTTTTTGTCCCTATCATGAAATTGACAATAAATGCACGGGCGCTGCCACACAACCGCGCTTTCATAGTAGAGAAAGGCAATCACAAAAGTAAAAAAAAAGTAAAACCACTTTTGTTTTCTTGTATTTAGTTAAAGTTCCTTATGTTAGTAACAAAATGTTGATTGCCCCAAACCTTCATGTCGTCTTGCAAAGCCTGCGAAAAGTGCGGGTACGTGAGAACATAGCTGCGAAGGTTGCTGTCCGTGCACAGATCGTTGATGAAAGTGTACGCGTGTAGAAGCTGGGTGGCATCTTGTTCGCTGCAAATAAATAAATGCTTCTTAAGAAATATATGTAGTTAGCTTCTCTTCAACTCAACTATGATCAGAAAACTTAGACTATGCTTTACTATAAAATAACCTTTATAAATATAACGTGAAAAAAACCATAAAGGGCTATAAACCAGACACAATTTGGAAAAGTTTATTCTTAAGGAGGCACTTAATAATTAAGGTACTGGAATCACACCCCCCACGACCCTCGGGTTGTTCCGCTCCCGATCCAATCCTGACCCCTCGAAAAATCTAGTAGGAAAAGGGGACACGTACAGTGTATGATGCTATTCCTAATGATATAAAGAGAACTATGGAACAAAAAAATATTGTTATGTACTCCTACCGCGACTCCCGCGAAGACCCGGACCGATTGAGTCCCGAGTAGGAAGCCCGGGCCAGAGGCCCAACCTCGCGGCACGAATCGGCCTCAAGCAGGGGACCGTCGAATTCAACGATACGATAGGCCCTAGAAAACTTCTGACGGTGTTTCAATTAACACGGCTTGAGCTGCTGTTTATAACTTTCTCACCGCCCCCAAAAAAGTTTGATATCGCTGATAATGCAAATTGTGGCAATCAGCTGATTTGATCAAATCAATCAAAAATCAAAATCAAAAATCAAAAATATTTTATTTTAGCACTAGAAACATTTAACAATATTATCACTTGGAGCCTCCTATTAGACAATCACAAATCAGATCATAGCTTTATAATATTTCTAGTTTTAATTGCTAAAGTACTTAAAAGTTAAATTTATATAATTGCTGTTGGCATAAAAGAATATGTGTGTGAGTGTGTGTGTGTGTTGCTGTGTATGTGTTTTGTTTGTGTGTGCGTAGATGCATGTGTGAATGCGTGGGCTTGCGTGATGTTTGCGATTATGTATGTGCGTGTCGGGGTGTGTGTGTGTTTCGGGGTGTGTGTGTGTTTCGGGGTGTGTGTGTGTGTGTGTTTCGGTGTGTGTGTGTGTGTGTGTGTGTGTGTGTGTGTGAGAGAGAGGGGGTGGGTGTGTGTGTGTGTGTGTGTGTGATAGAGAGGGGGTGGGTGTGTGTGTGTGTGTGTATCCATGTGTATTTTATACTATAAACTTTAATAAACTTTCTGTTTCGCTATAGGTTAAAGTTTTCAGCCATTTAGTTATACATATTTTTAAATCAAAAACAAATACAGCTGGTTGTGAAATTTTATAGGCCAATGTAATCTGCTCTGGTTTCTTGACTGAGGGGTACTCGTGTGTCTTATAAGTTCTGGACGTACGCTTCTCCAATCCACCTCCAATCAGCCCTGCAGCTAGTATATTTGCTCCAAATTGGTCGCTGCAATACTGACACAACATGTGTAATAAAATTATAATTATACTTACACAATAGCCTTGTTAAAAGTCCGCATAGTGCAGTTGAGGTAGCTGTGGACATCAGGCTGGCGGGTGGCCGCGGCGCCGCGAGTAGCCCCTGACAGGCAAAGAAGCAGCCGACACACTTCCACACCTCCGTACCCGCCCTCCTGCACAATTGGGTAGGTGACTGGTTAGTCAATAAACTTTTTATGGGAAATGGCAAACTATAACGTCACTATTTTGTTCCGTCAATTGAGTGTTATAATATTTTTTAGGCTACAGAAGTTATAAAAAATAGGTTTCAGTTGCAAAGAACTGTTGTAGTAGTCATGATTTAATTTATATGTTTAATGTTCTGGAATTAGTTATTGTCGTTGTTAACATCTCTTTATATCGTATCGGGTATCATACGTTATTGGCCTCACGAATTGAACATGCACAGTGATTGCGATTTTCAATTAAAATGAACCTGGACCGGCCTTGATTGGTGACATAAATTTTTATGTACTTATCCAAAATAATCACGATAATTATTAATTATTATCAGATAAATGTTAACAGTGTCTGGAGTGTAACAAATTTTGGAAATGCATTTTAATAAATTGAGCGATTGTAACAAAATAAAAACTACTTTTACTTTTGTATTTCTTAAATATTTCATTAATTTGACGAGGCTTCAACAACAACTTGCGCACGTGTATGAGTACAGTACATAAAGTGAGTAGGTATGTACAATACAGTGAAATGAACCAACCATTACATTACCATTAGTTATATTGTTACTTACAAAAATGGATTTCTGTATCTGAATAAATAAATATATTATTTTTATACTCTTTATTTATTTTCTTTCTTAAAACTAGATTTTTACAATATTTTAATATAAAAACAATAAAACATTATAAAAACCTAATTCTGGAGTACCGCCAGCAGCGGGGCAGGGCCCAAGCTACCGGTGGTCAGGGCTGCAGAGTGAGGAACCTCCTGACAATACGTGCCGTGTCAAGGAGTACTGCTTTCTGAATCTGACTCTTGATCCAACCATCAAGCGAGAGCCTCTTAAGATGTTGGTCGAGGCTCTTCCCTATCAGACCGTTCGGTTCGCTGAAACGACTATCGGGACAATAATGGTTGAATCAACATTCCACATGGCGGTCACCTCGTGAGCTAAGTCAAGGTACTTACTGAGCTTGTCCTTCTCGGCTTTCACGAGGTTCTCATCATGAGGTATGGTGATATCAACCAGTATTGCCCGGCGCTGGGATCGGTCGACCACCACGATATCAGGCTTATTGGCGACAATAGTCCTGTTCGTAATGATAGAGCGATCCCAGTAGAGCGTTGCATGACCATTTTCGAGTACTGGCGCAGATGCGTATTTATAGTACGGCACCTCCGATTCAACAAGGCCATATCCAAGAGCAAGTTGCTGATGAATTATTCTGGCTACTTGGTTGTGTCTGTGCAAATACTCTCCGTTAGCAAGATGAGAACAACCAGAAATAATATGTCGGAGTGATTCTCCTGGACGGCGGCATGCCCGCAAGATGTCGACCGTACCGTCCCTCATAATATATTTCCGGTAGTTATTTGTCTTGATAACTTCATCTTCAGTGACACAGACAAAACCCTCGGTTTCCCAAAAGAGGTCTCCGAATCGTAGCCAGTTTACCGACGCGAGCAGATCCACATCGGGCCCTGTTAAGGCCCGGTAGTACCGCCCGTGGAGCTCCTTACTCTCTTCCATATGTTCCTGCGGTCTTCAGTGCTCAGCAGTCAGCGCCGTTGGTCTACGCCAGTTCTCGTTTGCCAAGGAGAGCGGCATGAGGCTCCTATCGACTGCTACAACGTCGCGGTGCATCCCACACTCATTGTTAAGAAGTAATCCCTAAGAATGCACACCTCGCGGTTATGGAGTCTTAGCGTTCAAAAAGCTACGACCTCCACACTTACGCGGGATGTACAGTCTCATAACAGATGAGCGTGGGTGAAGCATGTGATGCGTTGTGACCTGTTGACGGACTCACCTATCTAGAGCGTCTAACTCAGTCTGAGTCCATCTTAGTATGCCAAAGGAGTACGTGAGTATAGGGGCATCACCCAAGCGTTGAAGGCGCGCATCTTATTGCCCCCCGACAAAAGGAAGTACTTTTGTCAGACGACAAAAGAAGCGCTCCTTCACTGCCTGCTTATGTCCCCATCCGTAATACTCAAAGACTGTGACATACGAAGATACATACTAAGATATTTGTAAGTTTCCGCCTCCGAGAAAGACCTGAGAGCCATAGTCTCAGAAAGTTGTTAAATTAATAATTTTCCCCCGATATACATGCATAACCGCACATTTGTCTACACCGAACTCCATCCTGATAGAACTACTGAAATCTTCTGTGATTTTTAGTAGCTTCACCAGGTCAGGGCGTTTTGGTGCAAATAATTTCAGGTCATCGATGTATTAACAGATGAGAAATGATCTCTCCATCACCTCGAAGGCGGTAGTCCAGCCCTGAATCCTCAGTAGGTTGTCCATCAAATCAGTAGGTTGCTGAGAGGGTTCAGGGCTAAGCAAAACCACAATGGACCCAAACTGTCACCCTGGAAAAAACCTCACTCAATCATTAAGTCCATCGGATCCGAGGGGCTATCTTCTCCGCCCGGTTGACGAAGGACTGTGGTCCATTGCCTCATACACCCTCCGAGAAAGATCCTTTCCAGCCATGAGTGAGACACCGAATTATAGGCCTTCTTGTAGTCAATCCAGGCAGTAGCGAGGGCTGCCTTGTTCTGTTGGACTTGCTTGCACATGGTCATGTCCATGAGGAGGAGCTCTTTAGTACCAAGGGGCCCAACCCTACATCAATTTTGAGAAGGAGCCATAATCTTATTTGGAATGTGCGTATTGATTTTTTCTCTCAAAATTGATGCAAGTGTTGGTAAACATGTTATGGGTCTATAATTTTTAGGATCCGTGGTACTACCGGGGACTTGTAGAGCAGAAAGGTGACACCTGTAGTGAGGAAAGATGGAAGAGAACCAAGTTTGAGGGCTTGTTGGAAATGTGTTGCCAAGCGTTCGTATCCACTTTATCCAAAAGTAGTGCAATCCGGGTGGATTTTAAGTACTGGGCTGGGTAGCCCAGGACTTTTCCAGTTCCTTGCCGTACGGATCGCACAACTTATGTCATCAGGATTCGATGGTCTCACTCACGCTCAATTACACTCATCCAACCCTCGGTGTGTTTGACTGGCACCAAATACTCCGCCAGAAATTAATCGTAGCAGCAGAATCTAGCAGTTGCCCGTAGGACACACGTTGGTCAGTTCTCTCCTTTCTATACACCTTCCTTTGGTCTCTTTGGAAGAGGCAATTCTGCTGGAATCGATCCACACACTCTCTATAGCGACAAATACATAGACTTTCTCCTTCAGGAAATCAATACGTTCCGTGACTGAGGCCATGTAATCGCGGTGCCTTATGCCAGTACTCGCGAATGCCTGGGTTACGAAACGCATGACACGAGGGCGGTTTTATTATTATTATTATTACTATCATTTATAATATTATATTCTTTTGAACCGTCATTACCTTTAAATTGATGAGATGCACCACAAAATCTTTAGTGTCCACAGTCCGCATCAAAGCGTATATCGCAGGTAAGTTCCCATAACAGATGTTAACAAGAACAGTTAGCGATTTATGGCCTATGGTCCTCTGTTGAGGATCTATCATTGGCTGAGTGATCCACTCAGTCAGCTGCTTTATTAAACTCGATAGATAAGATTCTTGCCAACTTATCTTGATGCCATACGAAATTTCCTGGAAAATGGGAGATGTTCATATTCTATAAAATGTTAAGTTTTTTATTAGTTGGTAGTAATGTTGATCTTAAGAGGATCATGGAGTGAAAAGCGGACTGTATTTGAAGAGATATAATATTATTTGTTACAATAAATTCGTGTCCGTACAAAGGCGAAATCGGCCGGTGCCCAAGCTGTCGCGAGACTAACACCCGTTTGCACTAAACTTATGAATCGCCTAAGTCTTTCCCTAACTAATACCCGATCAAGTTAACTAGGCACTTGAGTCTAAGCGACGTTTTCGAGTCAAGTGCTGAGTTCACTTGACCGGGTAGTAGTTAAGCCAAGACTTAGGCGATTCATAAGTTTGGTGTAAACGAGTGTAAGTGTCGCGGTGTGCGGTGGGCCAGGGGTCCGAAGTCCGGGTTCGAGAGTATTAGTGACCTCTGCATAATGCGTACAGCGCGACGATGCAATCTGTCTAAGGCATCGAGAAGATACTTTGCGAAACCGTCCCAGATGTGCGAGCAATACTGCACGCAAGATAACCTGTGATAATTGATAATAAAAGCTAATAATAAATTGTTTTGTAAATTTGTTTTTGTTATCATAGTACTAGTAGTACTACCTACTAGTGGTAAATATAAAGTAATAAAATGTTTTTGTTTTGTTTATATAATTTTAACGCAAACTTTGTTGCAAAACAAATTACAAAAACCTTTTTAAATTTTTTTTTTGTGTAAATTGGGCTTTTTTCTTTTAGGATAATATAATTCATAATTCTATGTACACACGCCTGCACATCAACCTACTACAAACTGTCAAATTTCCTCAATAGACTTTGAACTTTATGCCTCAATCATATGGTTGAAATTGTATTGAAGAAATTTGACAGTTTTGGATAGGTTGATGTGCTGGCGTCTATACAAGATTGGTTGTTAGACTTAATTCTTATTAGCTTTACTGGGTATGTAACATACTTTTTAAGTATAGGATGGCCTAGAGAATTTATTCAGTGATTTAACTTAGGATGTTATAAAATTTAACATACCTGCATAACCGAGAGAAGTTTAATTTTCTTGTCATTTGAAATTGTGTCTGAAAGTAGCCTTGATAATATTGGCATAAACCTGAAACATATAAACACATCTTTTTATTTGAAGATTGGAAGAGATGGATGGAATTGGAGGATACTTTTGTTTTGTTTTTACCCAGTAAGTGTGTTATAGTTAAAAAGACTTAACTACTTACAATGTAAAAAAAACTCTCAATGATTATTTTAATAATTATAAGTACACAGATATTGTTGGGAACAATATTTGCATAAAATTATATGGAAAATAATCATAAATATAGCTTGCCTAATTCTAAACTGATCTTTCAATATTTGTAAAAATATTCAGATCAGATGTTTATGATGTGTGGATCGTGCTCAGTGGTGTGCACTTGGAGAGGCCTATGTCCAGCAGTCAACATGTGTAGGCTGATGATGATGATTGAGCAGCAATAGCAAAGTTGGTAGTGCACCTGACCTGGCATGTCATGGGGTGCGGGTTCGAATCCCGCTTGTTGAAGTCTTTTTTCAAACTCTAATTTTTTTTGTTTTTGATTATTTACTTTATCCCTGCTCTATTGACTGCATTAGTTCTACATTTTACTTAGTTACCAAATCCATGTCATAGAGGTGATAGTTCTAGTTATTACTTACTTGTAAGTATGCGTAAGTACGTGTTGTGCGCTTGGTTCTATCGCAGCGCGAGAAAGCACCGCAACGCCAGCCCAATGCGGCCCTCTACCATCACACATGACCCGCCATAGCGAACTGAAGAACGCACACACTTCTGAGCGGCCCGGAGAGAAGATAGAAAGGTCACAAGACGATGCTATCAGCTGAAAACCCCACAAGATCATCACAAACCGACCAGAAACACAATGTACACAAAGTGTGTTGTGAGAGCTTCAGACACTTACACCTAAGTATCGGTTCATTAAGTTGACAGAATTATCGCTGTGAGTCGCTTCAAACTCACGAGCAGCAGTCACAAAAGCCTTCAAGTTAGCGAACTTTCCTCCGTCTGGAGTGTTACTCCAAGTCTCCACTCCGTCTACCTCCATTCCTTGTGACAGACTAGTTTTAGAACTTTAACAATTAGTAAATAGGAACTATAAGAAGATTTTGTATAACTTTCACAAATAGGAAGATCACCAGTCGCTTAATTATTTTCATAAATGACCAATAAAATAAAAATAGCTAAGAAGTTTTGATTTCAACTGTTTTCCCTGACAGTTCATAAGCGACCATTAGTGTTTATTATTTACTTCTTTCTGATTGGTCCAACGATCAGAACCACCGACAAAGCTTTAGATTTTTTTAGCAATATATTTGCGCAACGTTTTGCAAACTATACGGCTTTGATAGCGTGATTAATGATAAAGGGCGCGCCCTAGTGCGCGCCCTTTATCATTAAGCGATATTATTCTGTGCTTCAGTGGGCTTCACCACACCAACTAACACACTCGCAAGTCATCACATCATTTTAATCTTAATAAAAAATTAACTGAATCCGAAAATACTGGAACTACCTTAATTATTAGGTACCTTAGTTTTTAACATGCATGACCTAAGGTTAGGCTGTTTGGATTCGATCTTTTCGCCTTTCCGCCTTTCCCTAATAGAAAAAAGGAAATCCAAAGTGAATTTGAAAAAAGAAGCGAATTCGATCGAAAATTAAATTCATAATTCCTTTTCCTTATTTTTATTTCGCAACAAAGTTTATTGAGTAGTATACTGCTATAAAAACAAAGTATTGAAAAACATTTAGCATTACTTTAAAAAATGGGAGTAGACATAGAAACACTTTCACCCGGCAATGGTTCGTACTCAGTGTTTATTAGTTTTTTCCCACATAACCTCTTAAACTTTTACCACAGAATACTTATAAAATATACTTACCTCATCTTGTTGTTTAACTTTTCCAGGTTCAACTTACCCTAAAGCAGGTCAAACTGTAGTAGTGCACTACACAGGTACTTTACAAAATGGAAAGAAGTTTGATTCTTCAAGAGATCGTGGACAACCTTTTAAATTTACCCTTGGAAAGGGTGATGTTATTAAAGGCTGGGACCAAGGATTAGCTAAGGTAACATTCATGTCACGAAAATTTAGATCGTCTATGTAAGGACAGCTAGTGAAGCACAATCCTGCTCCACTAGCTGCCCTTGCATCTGGAATTCTGGACTCTGCTGCTGCATAACATCATCTCCTTGTCCAAAATTGTGTCAGAATGAACAATTACATTATCTTGTTCCAGATGTCAGTAGGAGAAAGGGCCAAACTAACCTGTAGCCCCGACTTTGCGTATGGTTCACGAGGGCATCCAGGAGTAATCCCACCCAATTCCACTCTCGTATTTGATGTGGAACTATTGCGTGTCGAATAATTTACAAATATCTAGGATTGTTTAATTATTTATAGTTTAATATATTTTCATGTTGCTAATTTTATGGACTTAAACTAATACTATGGTATTGTTGTATTAATTAAAGTATTATATTGTGTTACTTAATGTACCTATGTGTTAAAAATTGTATATTTAAACTGCATCTGTGGTCTTTTGGTTAAAGTTTTTGGTCCAGGGCTCGGAAACCGGTTAAATTTATTAGCCGGTTTGGGTTGTTAACCCCATATTGGAATGTTATGGGGTTAAGGTTTCGGTTACAGGTAATTAACCGGTTAAATGAAAAAACAGTTTTTTAATTAATTGCGATTCCATTAACCAGTTCATTTGAATTCCGAACAATTTGTGAGCAATACCATCTGATGTGTTTTGTAAACTAATGAGGATCTCGCGTCATCTCGCGGCGAGGGGCCGCCGGCGAGCGGCCGCCGGCGAGCGGCCGCCGGCGAGCGGGGCTGCGCCTGGCTGAGTTGAGAAGTGCATATGAGATTAACCGGTTAAACTCAGTGCCAAATATTGGTTTACCCGAGCTTTAAAATTCCGTTATCTGTATGAATCGATAACCAACATTTTTTTGTTTGGTAAAAACAGTTTATTAACCGGTTAATCAATGAACTGAACCATACAGGTTTAAATAATGCTATTAACCGGTATGTTCAGAGCCCTGTTTTGGTCTCAGACCAAGAAGTAAATTGCTAGGAGATACAGATACTGTACTCGGAATGAGTGATATTATTGTTTCCATCTTTGGCCTTATTGCCACTTACCATCAGTTGAGCAAGGCCAAGCTTTTCCCTTGTGTGGAGTGAAATAAACAAAGCTAAATTCTAGTGGAACATTGCTAAAAGTTCACTCAAATAATACCTTTTTGAATTTTATGTTAATTGACAAAGGTTTTACATTGGCAACTACAATTCTATTAACTTACTGAATGTGCCTGCGTAATATTATAGATAAGAATCTCTTAAGTAGGTATTTCATATTTTATCTTTTTGTAATTTACTAACTTTGTTTTATCCATAACTAGTGAGAATGAAATGTTCCTGTTATGGTTGAAGTTTGAGTATAATGTTGAGTTAGCTCTCGCTAGTCAATCATTTGTGTAACTTTGTTTTCTATGAGAATGGTGTTACTAATAATTATAATTGTTATAAATAAATAGAAGTTTGTGTATAAAAATGTTTTTATTAATAATTTACAATATACACCTTTGTTATAATATTTGTAACATCTTTATTCCTTTCAAATACATTTAAATCTTAGACAATGTTTCTGGACACTCACATAATTGAATAATTTTATTTTTCTACAACAATTATACAACCTTAGTTGTTGTAGATATTAATATTTTAATCGATTGGACTTCTACATATTCCGTTTGATTTTTTCTTAATCTATTTGGTTGACCAAATAAAAATTTTCCTTTCAATCAAAGACCATACAACTTTATAAAATGTTAGTTATTATCACAATTTCCTAACATGTGGCAGGTAGTATATTCAGAGTTTTGACTATGCTCAAAGAATATTTTGTAGTCTTCCATTTCTCAGATATTTGTAAAATCTGATCACAAAAGTAGTAAACCATTATTTACTATTTTTTGTAAGTAATATTTCATTATTACTAACTTACTAATAATTAGTTAATTCCATAGGCACTGAAAGTGGAGCAGGCCAGCAGTTCCCATAAATTGGCACCTAACTAGGGCAATAGTTCATCAATGGTACAACTGTATTCTTAGAAAAAGGAGATCTACATAAAGCACAAGTTTCTAAGGATCCATAACAACATTGCAAGCAGAAAATATGTCCACAAGGAAGTACACATGGTTGTACTATCTCTTCCAAGCAGGCCACACATGATTTACTGCTGTCTACCTCACTGGGAATATCATTCACTTCTTCCATATGTTTTTTGGCTTTGTACAAGCTCTGGCCGCATGAAACAAATGCATGTAACAATGTCACTATCCCCAAAAGCCTTAGATGAGCATAATGTGCTGCCGCTGCTGGTCTCACTTGGACATAGTCTATTCCTGTCACTGTTTTACTAACTTGCAAAGGTCCACCATTCATATAACTTAATGCTCGGTGTATGCTTTCAATCTGAGGTACCATAGAATTCAAAGCTCTTAGTATTACCAAAAATGTGTTCTGTGCCTGTGGTTTTAAATGTGGATTTCTTTCTACACTCTTTTCAAAGTGTCTCAACACTTTACTAGTTATACTTTCACCCAATGCTGACAAGAGAATGCTGCAAAGTCGACTGCAGAATGACGGCAATTTATGGTAGCTGTCATCTACTTGGACGATACCAGAGTACTCCTCGCCTAAAGTTTGAAGATCTCTAAGAGTAGTAAACGATTTATACAGTATAGATGATAAAGGTTCAGCATTCGAAGCGTGTCGTGGAGGTATTAACCTTACGAGCGATTCCGCCAGTTGTTTCTCATACATATCATCTTTCTGGAATGCTCTGAGCACTTCAGCTGGTTGAGCTGCCGGCAATGCCATATCTATTGTGTTGTTGATGGGCTTGGTGGACTTTGTAACTATTTATCTACCTTTAAAAAAACTGCTTCACTTTAATTTTATAGTTGTCTGAGTTATTGATTCCAGGTACCTCTTTCTTGAAAGGAATAGGTATAGAGAGAAATAGAATCAATTACTTGATAGGTCCATTAGTTTTGTTAACTTAAACAAACAAAATACGTAAATAGAATAATTGGTAAAAACCAAGTAAATACCACTGAGAAGAAAGTAAAGTATCTCTCTCTACCTAGTTTGTGATCACTACGTTCTTTCTTTCTTTTAGTTGATGGCTTCGTGCGATTAGCACTTTTAGCCAGTGTCCAAGTAATTTTTCTTACAAGTAATACATAAATATACAATATTTACAATACAATACAATATTTCCTTCCAATCAGTATGATGATGAATGATAATAAAAATGAGAAGTGAGAAATGATATACCCCCAACCCCTCGAGTATCTCAGTAAAGATGTGGGGCTTTACTAATTCCTCGGCGGACTTCTTGAGAGGATTTGAAAAGTAAAGTTGCACTGTTTTGTTTCATTTGCCAACACTCATGCACACTTACGAACACTTAACGGTTAATAATCCACCATTATTTCACATTAATATTCGACATAACACAAATTTTTCAAAATAAAACAAAACCGCAGATATTACTCTTTCCCGCCAAGAAGTCTATAATCCAAAATCTGACGTCTCTTTATTTTATAAGCAAAGGGATTAAGTCCATACAGCTTATTTAGTTATTTTATATTTGATTCATTTATCATTTATTTATAATTTTTGTATGCATTTAGCTAGCGTGTACATGGTCTAATTCACGTTTGTTGTTTGGTTATGCCATCTTTTAGTGCGTAATTACTGCAAACATAAAATAATTTGTACCTCCGCTCTGTCCTCGCGTGGTAGTGTTTGTTGTTTTTTTTTTATAATATATTAGAAGGAGGCAAGCGAGCAGGCGGGTCACCTGATGGGAAGCAATCACCGCCGCCCATGGACACCTGCAAAACCAGAGGAATCGCAGAAGCGCTGCCGGCCTTTAAGGAAGGAATAGGCTCGTTTCTTGAAGATCCCTAAGTCGTAATGGTCCGGAAGTACCGCCGCTAAGACCTGGTACCACATCACTGTAGTTCAAACACGCAGTAGTAACGCACAGTAGTAGACCGCCATCCATAAAGATGGTGTAGATGGAAAGACAGTTAATTGCGTGTAGTGCGATGAAGGAAATCAGCGGCTGGGATCAAACCGAACAATTTCTCAGAGCACTCCCCATGATAAAGGCGATAAAATATACAGAGAGACGCAACGTCTCTCCGAAGGGCCAGTGGATCGAGTCGACCAGAGGTTACCACGCCGTCGACAACTCGAGCATCCCTTCGTTGTATGCGGTGAAATGGAAGGAGTTGGTACTGAGGCGCTCCAGCCCAAAGATGGGATCAGTATTCCATATGAGGCCTGACCTGTGCTTTGTAAAGCTGTAAGCGATGTGTCGGCGTGAAATACTGTCCCGTTCTATTGAGCTAACCCAGCTTTTTTGAAGGTAAATTAGCTTTACCTTCCAAATTACCGCGAAACTGAACGTCACTCGAAACATCGACGCCAAGGATTCCAATGGTCGGTTTGGTATCAAGGGGAGCTCCTTCAAAGTTTAGAGATACGACGAAGGGACGCAAACTTGTGTGTGGGAAGGGTTAAAATGGACTAGGTTAAGTCGGCCCCAGTTCTCGATGACGCTTTCCAGAAAAATATTAGTACATCGGGTGTAAAGCGTATCCCAAGTACTGTTGTCCACATAGCAATTAATGCTGTTGTCATACAACATGTCATTGATATGCAGAAGAAACAGAGTAGGCGACAGCACACCCCCCTGCGGGACTCCAGCATTCACGGGCTTCAGGTCAGAGCAAGATCCGTCAACAACGACTTTGATGCTACGCCCAGAAAGAAAGCTGGCGACCCACGCACACAATTTCTCAGGAAGCCCGTATGATGAAAGTTTAGAGAGAGAAGAACTCGGGACAACGCCAGTAGTGTAAGAGCCGGAAGAGGCGCGTTAGAACCGGCACCAACTCAGGAGCACACGTCCGAAGCACAATGGGAGGGACTGCATCAGTCCCACTCGACTTATGGATGTCAAGGGAAAAAGAGCCTTACGAGCTGACTGTTTGGCATAGAACTAGCGCAATGCGGTATGGTTGGTGGCGAGTTTTCCCCCATCGTCCAAGGTCGAGTTTGTTGCGAAAAGAGTACCCAAGAGATCGGCTTTCTCTTTTGCAATATGGGCAAGGCAATTATCTATCTTGTGCAGTGGTGGAAGTGACGGTCGATAGAAATTCCCCAAGACAGCCTTGGCGGGAGACCAGAATGCACGCGTACCCGACCGAAGGAAGACGCACTAGCCTCTCGCCAATTCTACATATGAACGATGACTTCGCCTTGGCAATGTCCCTCTTAAAGGAGTGTTTGGATCCTTTGATGACACCGCATTAGCCCAGTATTGTTAATGCTCACGCTTCTGGCGAGACGCTATTTTGCAAAATCGACCAGACCATGGTTGGGACCGGCAGCCAATGGGAACCATATAGTTTGGAATGAAATATGCTTGCTATGCTTGTTGTGCAGGCCATCAAGTTTTTTTAGTTAGGGAATCAAACATCCTGCATCAAAATCTCAATCCCGCAAGTCTTTGGAAACGAAGTTATCAATCCCGCGTTTTGAGGTTCTGAAAAGAAAGCATTAATTTGGTTTTAAGTAGGTTTGTTCATGAATTTGTTAAGTGATATACGATTTTTATCATTCGATTTAACTGTGTTGCTTAAAGCAGATGTTTCCAATCAACGAATTCAAATATTTTGCAGGCCCGATCAACCCGAGCCGAGGTCAGAGCCTTCAGAGGCGCCCTCGGGTTGTTCCGCTACGAACCCTTCGTAGAATCTGTAGCCCACGGGGATGTGCACTAGTGCGCGATGCCGTTCCCTCTAGAAAACGACCGAAGGTGATTCGTTTCACACGGCTTAAGGGACCCTTTACGTTCCTCGCCGCCCCCAAACAAGCCCGGTGAAGTTGAAAATGCCGTCTGAGGCAATCAGCATTTTCTCTCCAAAAATACTAGGCCACAGAGGCGTTATGTGGCGTTATATTATTATAAAGGAATGTAAATAAAAGTAAATTTTAGAAAATGTATTTTTATTATGTACAAATAATCAAAACTAGTTTCTAATTAACCAAGTACATTTATGTACTGTTCATGTACCTACGAAGAAAAAAAATATCAAGAAACATATAATGTAAATCTTGTACGTTAACATCCTCGTTACACCTTGCTTTGAATAGAATCATTCATTACATATTCATTTATAGTTTAGGGTGCCTTTATGTATTAATCATATCAATATTAATAAGCTACAAGTCTTCTTTTTATTTTTGTAGCAAAACCTCTTTAAAAGTTACGACATTCTTCTATACAATTCGAAACAGTGTTGAAAAACTTCCACAGGCTGGATTTGAATTAGCACCCTGCCTGACATATTGAGACGGGTGCACTTCCAACTATGCTCGTGGCTTTGATCAACTTTTGCAAATTTATCAAAGGACTCACTAAGTCACTCAATGTTAACAACTAAGTCATCAAGTTCCAGTTTGAATTTTGTTACAATATTATCCATTCAGATAAGAGTATACAAACTATGTTTATAAATAGTCCGTCCATGTTTCGGAAGGTACTTAAAGCCGTCCCGGCTGCATCGGCGGCGAAATCTCGCCTTCATTAGCAGTCGTTGACAACCACCGCATCGCACTGGGTCCTCGGGGTTTATGGTTGGTTCTCACTGTGGTGTTCCCATCCATAGGGAAGGGTCATGCTTCAACAGTGGAGACATAAAATGAGGTCGTGATCTACTTTTACTATGTAAGCCAAAGGGGCCTTTATTCCATGTTAATAAATATAAAATGATTAGTTAGGAATATAATTATGCAAGCTGTATGTTAAAGGAGTGAATACTCCTTTGTAAATATATCCTTTTTTATGTTTCTATCAGTCAGCCTTCTTTTGTTATTTTTTTACACCATTTTGTCTTGTCGTCGTTTTTGCTGAATATTGGTATGTTTGCTTGATTATAATTTATGCGTTTCACATTGCCTTTTCTTTTATTCTTACAGTCCACCATTAGGCCTCCTTCCGATACACTATGTTTATTACAATACAATACTCTGTCTCAGCAGTCAGCAACAGTCAGACCGAATAAGTTCGAAACTATAGGACCGCCATATATTGTTAAATATACCTACATAATTTAAATAATATTTTCATATAACTAGCCCTATATTCATACTGTTGAACGCCAAGTAGGAAGCAAAATAAAATATAGCACTTAATCGTTATCAGTTTTTTTTTGGACCTTGATATAACATTTCAACAGTATCAAATCAGGGCCCTACTTAAAACTAATTGCCGACCGCTGCTCTATCTGTACTTTCTATACGCCAAACGCATATCGTTATAATGATTTCTGTCCCGTCGTGGTCCTGACCCCCACCACGGTCGCGGGTGTCAGAAGAAGTGGTGGTAGGTGTGTGTGTGCGTGTGTCAGGTTCTGCGGCGCTTGGCGGGCGTAGTAGCAGGGGGGGTTGACGTGTTCGCTCGCCTTCTACCGCGACGTGACAGGCCGTCTTCGTCAATTAGGGGAGAATCCCACACTGAAAAATATATTATCATTATTGAAATGAATTGTCAAAATAAAACTAAAATGGTAATAGTGTAAATTAAACGCAAGTAGATACGTAAGTTATATAATTTAAACGAAACACTTTTTATGACCTTTTGTACAGTCAGCGTCAAATAGTTAGTGACACTCAGGGTACTCAAATAAAGGGTAGTCAATTATATCGGTAACCATATTTATGGCGGTTTGACTGAACCGATCTATATGATATTTTAAATGTCTCGACCTTTTGAGCGACTATATTGTTGACAACATTAAGGAAACTTTGTTTGTACTGATATTATTGACTTTTTGGTTGAGTCTATTTATTGAGTACCCTGAGTGTCACTAACTATATGACGCTGACTGTACTGTAGGAAACATTATGTGTAAAGAGTTAGTAACCAAACGGTTAAATGCTCGGGTTGAATGTGAGAAATCGTCATAACTTCAAACCCCATAACCCATAAATAGATTTTGGTTCACTTTTATGAACCCAGACCTAACACACGCATATTATCTTACTGGACTGACAGGACTAAACAGGTACTATATCAGGTAATATATTAAAATCACATTAAAAATGTAACCTTTTCTTCTTAAAACAACTGAAATGTTTGGAGCAACACTTTACTAACTCATTTATTATTATTAGTGGTCGCCCAGTGGTCGATATTCGGCCGTAATTTTTATTAATAGATGTTCACTATTTCGGCTAAAGGTACCAATGGCCATGACAATTTAAAAAAATATGTGTTTGACATTGACACAACCACATCAACTTTGCTCGACTCGAAGAAGAAGAAGACTTGTAAATAGAATGTATTCATAATATGCACCCATGGAAACCTTAAAAACGATACCCATATTGACATTTTTTAAAACATAACGTCCGCCATCTTGAATCTCGAAATAGATGTCATATTCATAATTGGCACCCATGAATACTATAAAAAGGATACCCATATTGACTTTTTAAATAAGATAACGCCCGCCTTTTTGGGCCTCCAGATATAGATGTCATATAGATTATATGTAATGTCACCTCCGATATCAATATGAAAATAATAAAAAAACATAATAATAGTGTTTGTCATTAACCCCTATTACTTCGTTTCCTCCAATTCCATTTTTGAAACAATATTTTGTAAAGGCTGCAGGGATTATATCCTAAGCAATGAAAAATTAAAAAAGATGGAATGCGAGTTTGGATTGGCATTGGCGTTGACAGAATTCGGCCGCTCCTTTCCATTTTTGAAATTTTTGGAAAATGTATGAAACAATGTTTATTTAATGTATTTGTAAGACTTATACATATATTTTAACGTTTGTTAGTTCTACTCTATATAAACTTTAACTATACCAAAGCTCACACTCCTCCATGCGCGCAGATTGCTTAAAAAGGGATCCAAAGAATTTGCTTCACGTAATATTATAGATTATAATTTATAACCATCGATAATAAATCGCACCTCAATGATTATAACAAAATATTAAGTGACATCTATCGACAATGGCCCAAATAAATTAAAAGTGAACCTATATGGCATATGGTTTATCATTCATTGAAGAAATTTGACAGTTTTTCAGGCGTCTGTATAAGACCATGATAATGTGTGGTTCAAAAATCTGTCAATGATGATAATAATCTAAGCAAAAAAAAAAAGGACTAACCTGATGCAGAGCTTGGTTTAGCTTTTGGTGTTTTATCTCTTTGCGAAGTGGATTTCCTACTTGTTGAGCTGTCTCTTGTACCAGACGCGTTTGAGTCTCGCGAATCTCTCCTTCGATCTGTTAATAGGACTTAGTATAAGTGAATAAGAAAAATAGTCTGATTAGATGTATGCTCTTCCAAGATCTGTTTTTTATGTCCCTGTCCTTTCCTGTCCTGGTCAAATGTTTAAAGTACTTTTCATCTAACATAAAAAATAAATAAAAACTTATTAGTCACATAAATAAGCAATAATTTTATGTCATCATCACTATCATTATTTCAGCCTATGAGCACCCAACCACCCACCCCGATGGGAATATTCAAGTCAAGAATACAATTAAATTCAGGGAAGTTAGTAAGTCTAATATTATGTTTTTTTAATAAGTAATGCAAATGTTGAAAATTTTCCACAAGCAGGATTTGACCTGCACCCTTCTGACATACCGGGTCAGGTGCTCTTCCAATTGAGCTATCGTGGTTCTAACCAGCCCGCCGAAATTATTCAACACTATTTACTTTTTTACTTTGAAAGCCAAAGGCGCCAATTCAATGTCAACAACTACCATCATTAACATCTGATCATAATATTTTTACAAATACTAAAGATCAGTTAAGAAGTAGGCAAGCTATTTATAAAATGTTTTTGTTTTGTTTATATAATTTTAACGCAAAATTGTTGCGTCCACGTCCACGTCCTGTGACCATGGACCCTGCAAAGGGTTCGAAACGTCAGGATAAACATTAATTAAAACTAATGTGTAAAATAAACGCGAGTAGATCCGTAAAAGTTGTTTCATTTCAATGTGTAGTATTCATGTAAACTTTAGAAAACAATATGTACCCATGTTGTTAACAGCAATCCCTATAAACGTTTTATATGCAACAGAGTGGTAAAAGAATGGAATAAGCTCTCAGATGATGTTGTCTTAGCCTCCAACATCAACCAATTTAAAAATAGACTAGACAGGTATTTAAAGAAATAAATAAATGATACTACACTATATTACGATGATCAGGATACAGGCACTATCAGTTGTGGCAACTGCTTGCCTTTCAAAATAATAATAATTGATATAAATAAAAAAAATTAATGTTGCTAAGCGCAAAACTCGAGAACGGCTGAACGGATTTGGATGAAACTTTGTACATAGACAGACCATGACCCGCACTAGGACATAGGACACTTTTCCCGGTAACAGGTTCCTGTGGGATAGTGTAGTCTTCGAGAACGAAGTTGCGGGCGACAACTAGTAATAAAATAATAACAATAACATTTGCTTAATAGTTATGGAAATACATTATATCTAAATATTTGTAATAAATCGAATCTGTACATACTCTTACCGTAATCTTTCTCAGATTTGATGCTTGGTGTATCGGTGGATGCGTGAGAGCTGCCACTCTCCTTGCGAGTTTTCGTAGCTAGCGCACTAATGCTATCTTTTCGACTTGGTTGTCCTAAAACATTAAAAACTCCTTCTAACAAACTATTTAGGCGAATATAACACATACAATATCCAAACATCAATATCAATATTAGTATTGCTAATAAAACATTTATATATTTATTATGTATTTTTATTATCAACTCTTTGTGCTTGTAGAAACACAAGATTTTAACAATCTATGACATATAAATTTTACCTTCCCATTCAATAATTAAGTAATATAAATTGGAAGAGAACTTAAACAAATGTTATATAGATTGTGTGAAAGGAAAATCTTTATTTTTAGTCTCTGCTAAGATTAAACTATTATCTGCATTTAAAAGTTAAGCAAACACATTATTTAATACAGAGGTAGCAACAGGTTTACCAGCTTAATGATATTGTCAATGATAGCAAAACATTTTAAGCAGTTACATTATTAATAACTTACAAATAAGCATTGCAATCCAATTAAATGTGTATGAAAGTAATGCTGATAATTTTTTTGATTACATACTGTTGTTGAGAATGTTTTTACAAATTGACACCCGAACCAAGCAGTTTAAAAATGATGAAATTTTATGACCAATGATTAAGATATGTATATACAGGGTCTAACCAAATCAATAAGCGAATGTTTAAGGGCGGTATCTATACATCATTCTGAATACAATGACAAAAAATGGGCTCCAGTTTTATAGCGATTTTTCAAAGATATGTTTTCTAACAAACTAAATCAATTAAAATAATGCACATCATGAAACATGCTGTCTCTTAACTAACATGCATACAAGCATCAATAAAAAGATAGTGTACAGATACATGCACACAATTGAAAAACCATTGTATAACATTCACACACACATGGCTATCTTTGTAGTACAGCTGTACGGGTTTGGGAAGGGTGTATTTTTTGGTGAATTTGTTGATTATCTCGGTACCGAGCCCGTAGTTTTGGACCAAATTTGGTGAGCATGCTCAGTTTGATATAAAGATGCTCCCCTTAAACATTCGCTTATTGATATTGTTAGACATATATATTTATATATTATTATGATTATTACCTTACATCAAGAGAACAAAAATGGTTAACAGTGAATTTCTACCTTTAGGAGTGTTATCTTTGGATGCAAAGCCCCTAGAACTGCTTCTAGGTGTTGAAGGCTTAGGTGACGGGCTCCGCTCATCTAAATACGAAGCTTTATTAAAATACAAGGGTTATTATTGAGTCACATGCTATAAATTATGTTATGTACAGTGCTTTATCTCTTTTGATAATGTAGAGAAATAACTAAATGATGGGGTATACCTTCGACATCATCAGCTACTACTGAATCTTTAGATTTTAACTTCATTAAACTTCCAAATTCACTCTCCGGCAAACTAAAGGGCACTTCGTGGTTCGGGAAGGGTATAGGTTCAGTGTCATCAAGCATTGTTATATCGTACAGTGTCTCTAAATGCTTCCATATGTCTTGTGTAGAGATTTCTTTAGTAATGGAGTTCGATAGTTTTTCCCAAATACACGCCATGTGAAAATGTTTGTTTATCCCGACCGGTTTGTGATTCGCCATCGCATAAAACAGCTGGATTTCCATGTCCACATCCCATTCTAATGTGTCGCCTGTTTTCACATCGGATTCCTCTTCGCTGGAAACCATTATTATATTTTATATCCTAACTCGTTCTTCAACATAAATTACTATGAGAATTTAACAACGTTTCAACGAATCACAAACAAATTCAACTTCAACTTCAACTTTTGTTTATGGCAACCGGGTCACTTTTAGGATAGCGACCACTACTGCCAATGACTCCTGAAAACAGCACAATGTATGGCGTGGTTGACTGGTTATAAAAATGGGTCCAAAACTGGGTCTGAACTCTGACGTACAGTGTGGTTTTGATGTTGTTACTTGTTTTGATGTGCACGCTGACAACACAACAAAAATATTATATGCATTTTTTTTAAGTTCGCTTCGCCCATGGACGGCAAAGGAAAGGATCTATCTATCTATAAACACTAAAAAGCCCATACAGCCAAAGTTTTTGATAAATTTTGCATTATGGTTAATAATCGACAAATAGAAATAATGTGTCCATTAAGCTGGCGTACATATGGTGTAATTCACATTTGATGTTATGCCCTCTTTTAGTGTGTAATTAGTGCGTAATTACTGCAAACATACAATAGTTAGTGCCTCTTTAGTGAAATAAATAAAGACCTTTTTTAGTGTGTCCGCTGACACCACGATCAAGCTTGCGTACACGTGATAGTTCTCAAAAACTACTTATATTAGGGGTTAAAGTATGAAATTGCCGATTTGTACTGAAAAATTGAAATTCGTTTTTTTTAAAATTTAACATATTTATTTAATCAAAATAATTACTATTATTATCGATACATTGCTGCCATCTAATAGGAAGGTCATTTATGCCTTTGCGATAGAACTCTCGTGATCTAGATTCGACAAACTGTGTGATAGCCTGAGAAGAAAACTTTTTATCACGTAGTAAATTGTCCAAATCACGAAAAAAATGGTAGTCCGTTGGAGCAAGATCTAGTGAATACGGAGGGTGACGAAAGGTTCCTAATTGCAGTTCCTGTAGAGTTAAAACGGTTTCTCTTGCTCTATGAGGTCTCGCGTTATCATGGAACAATAATGGTGAAGATCGATTCATGAGTCGGGGCTGTTTCACTGCAGGTTTTGCTATCATTGTTTGAAGTTCGGCACAGTAGACATCTGCCGTTATTGCTTGACCAGATCGGGGAAAGCTATAGTGAATAACACCATGCTGAGACCAACAAACAGTTACCATTACCTTTTTATTAAGGCACCCATTTCTCATATTTTTTATTGTATTTATTTGATTTGCAAATGACTCAATATTGTTGGTAAGGTAACGTTAAACCATGCCGCTAATTCCTGGGTAGTTTGGCTCGGATCGGCTTCCACCATCTCTTTCAATTCATTGTTATTCACCTGTGTGGGCGGTTTTCCACGTGGTTCGTTCTTTAAATCAAAATTTCCTTCACGAAAGCGTTTAAACCAAAATCGCACGGTGCGTTCATTAGCAGTCCCCTCTCCAAACGCAACATTGATATTGCGAGCTGTTTCTGCCGCGTTAGTTCCGCGTCGGAACTCGTATTCAAAAATCACTCTAATTTTCAAAGTATCCATCTTTCTTGTCTAAGCTGAATAAAAAACAAATGAAAGTCGATAATCGAATGTTGCACATTTTTTAAAAGAAGAACTTCATAGGTACCATGTGAAATAAGTTTCACTCAAAAATCTCAAACCATGAAGGTTCTATGTCAATTCGAAGTACCTAATACAATAAAACGGCAATTTCATACTTTAACCCCTATTATTATTAGCGTCACCACTATGCAAAATTTAATAATGATTGCTCTTAAAGGAACGGATATTAAACAAGACTTGCAACTGCTGACTTGCGACCTTCGGAGGGCGTACGTTCCGTCAGCCTTCAAGGCCCTTATCAAGGCCAAAGGCAAACCCCAGGGGTCGTTTTACTGGGTCGGTCTTACTCCTTTTTAGAAAAGGACAAGGCCAGTCCCAGATCTTCCAAAAGGTTGAATCTGTATGCAGATTTTATCCCCAAGGTCAACAAAAAAAAAACTAACTTGTGAATGACATTTCGCGCTGGCGTCTATACAGCGTACCTACCTACCCATATTAATACTTACAGAAAGCCAACTTCTCTTTTTACAATTGTTATATGTATTATTAGTGCGTGAAATTCTGACTCTGTCAGTAGAAATAGTTTATGTGAATTCGCAGTGGAACTATGTAAAAAAATAAGTAAAGTTTTATTCATACTAGAAGTACAGACAAGTTCAAAAGTGTTTTCTCTACCTTTAAAGTTGTTTTTGAAATACTGAATTAAAATCAAAAACTAATATAGCAGGAGATAAGATAGTTAATTATTGCAGTTTGCGCTCATTCTGCGATTGCTAAAGTAAACAACTTTCGCAAAGGCCGGTCATCGGATAGGTAACTAAAAGTTTCTCATCTTGTGCTCCACCGTACTTCGAAAGTCACGTAAATATTTTGGATACAGCTGCATTAACGTTCGTTAACAACCACCAATCCGCTCTGTCCCCGCGTGGTAGTGTAAGGGCTCCTTCAATTTAGATGTTTGTAGTTGGATAGCTGCCGCAAGTATGCACTGCGTTCCATATTGAAACAGTCGTGCGGCTGTCGTGCGACTGATTCGGTCAGCGGACCGATACGAAACGTCTAAATTGAAAGAGTCTTAAGGTCCGATCTTTCTGTGGTGCTTCCATCCACTGAGAAGGCTCGTACCCAGTATGCTGACGGCTAGTATGCAGTGGGGACATTAAAATGAACTGTTGATGATGAATTGGTGTGTGAAAAGTCGGTGTGTGAAAACTAAGGAGGCACTAATTATTTTATGTTTGCAGTAATTACGCACTAATCGCACTAATTACGCATTAAAAGAGGTCATAACAACAAACGTGAATTAGACCATGTGTACGCCAGCTTAACGGACACCAAATAATGATGATGATGACGAGTTCCACGATCAATTATTGAAGATATTATAATGTTAGCTGCGAAACATACACACGGCGTCAAAAAAATAGCAACTTTAAAAAAAACATTCTTCTAGCGTCTTTAAACCTTATTTAAAATCAACGTGGAGGGTAATGTTGGGTATCATTTGAACGTGTACCAAAAAGGGGTACACAAAAACAATTCAGTATTTATTATTTTTATTAAAAACGCACAAAAAGAAAACAAAATTTACAAAACAATCATCATCATCAGCCTATACTAGTCCACTGCTGGACATAGGCCTTTCCAACTGCATGCCACCGAGCACGATCCGCGGCTACTCTCACACCACATGCTCTTTCAGGAGTTCTGTGTTGTATCAGTGAGCATTCAGCGACCCTTGCCCGCGAGCACCTCGAGCCTGGGAAACGCAAACAAGGTCGGTTTTGCGGTCAGCCGACATGCCGCACAGAACATACAAAACCGCTCCCGTATTCTACCGTCTTCTGGATGCAGGCTTGGGTGAAACGTTCACTCTGTCTTCTGTACACTTTTTTGCATCTATAGTTGCAGAAAAGGCAGACTCTCGTCTAGTCTGAGTCTAGATCAAGGAGACAATTGACGTCATTACGAGCAAACTGCAAACTACAAGTGGACTCGCCGAAGCGCTGCGGCCAATTATGGACCCGTAGCAGCTCTTCGAGCCGCTATCTTCTTCTCCCTCAGTCTTCGTCTAACCGTAGACATGCTCACGGTTGTTCTGAGAGCTGCCTGGAGCTGGTGTTACAACTCAACAGCATTCGAGAACCGATTTTTTAAAGACGTCGGCATAATGAATTGGTCGTCTCTCTCCGAGGTGCAGCGACGTCTACCAGAGCCATGCCTCCGGACGTAGCCACCGGTCTCCAGAAACCACTGGTTAACTTTTCGAACTAAAAAACAGCTTAAGTTCAGTTGCCGAGCGACTTCAATGCCGCATCCCTGATTGCAGTAGTGCAATCACTTCATTCGGCGGTTTCATCAGCAGCGGTATCTATCTTCAAGGTCGTTTTTCTTCTGAAAGATCTTCTTGTATGTCCTCTTTAACGATTGGATAGCGATGACCCCCATTGAACCTGTATTGACCCTTTTATACCTACAAAAAGTAGCGCAACTAGCAGCCCTTTTGAAAAGCAATAATTTATAAAATGAAGATGAGGCAGTATGGTGAAAGCCCGTAACTCGTCGAAATAAACAAGTAATTGTTTTTTTTGTCTATAGCTTAACTAGCTGTCACTGTCAAAGTCGGCTTTCATGAGCGGCATTCGTTTCATGCGCTTTTCCCTTATTTTAAACATGTTACCCTAATCGGAGTCCGTTGGTATCAATCCCACATTGTAGCTATTTAAGTTGTACCGATTGCTATTATGGCAAACCATTACGAAGTCCCTAATTGGTAAGAATATATCGAAAACCTTTTGCTACGATTTGACCAAGATGGACATGCATGGTTGTTTCATGAACATACGTAAAGTACACCGATTTCCAATTATAAATTTATATCAAATGGTCGTCTAAAATATTGTGTGCCAGTGTTTGTCTGTAATTTCATCTCAGTCTGTTGACAGTCCAAACATTGTTATTATTTGTTTACTTCTGGTTACAAATGACTGACAATAATGTAGTTTATTTCGTTAATCTATTTCAGGGCTGGCAAACCTCCTACAGGCTTACATTTGGATGTGCTAAAGGGAGACAAGTTGATTCAAAAACTTATGTTAGATGAGAAGAAATGCTACCTTTTTGGCCGCAATCCACAAATGAATGACTTCTGCATTGATCATGCGAGTTGTTCAAGAGTTCATGCTGCGTTTGTTTATCACAAAGACTTAAATAGAGCATTCTTAGTTGACTTGGGTAGTAGTAAGTATAAGAGAAAGGTATTTAATTCTGTAATAATGCTTTAACTGTGTAATCAACTAGATTTATCTAGGCTTCAACTGTTTTGAATTGTATTAACCAATCTACCTAAAATCCTAACCTGATGTCGAGCTGTAAGTGATAAACAATAAAGATTATTGTCCTTTCCAACAATTTAAAAAAAAATTGAAAATTTTAGTTTTTAATCATTCATAAGAAATTTGGTCAAAAGTAGAAGACTGCTTTATTGGCCAACTATGTTTAAAGTAAAAACACACTAACATGATTACATTATAATAATACCAAACAATACCAATAAAAATGTTTAAGACACTGACACACTGAGACAGGGACTTGGTCTATAAAAGTTTTAAATTGCCTACAAAAAATTACAGGTTAATTAACTACAACTATAAGTTAATAAAAAATATAGTGTTATAATAAATAACAATGTTTAATAACAATTCTGATTTTTTTTTATTATACAAGATAATGACTAAGCTTACTAAATTAAGCACTTTTAAATGGAATTGGTATTTTTAGCACATGGTACGTATATTGGCCAAATGCGTCTTGAAGCACATAAACCCACTCAGTTGCCAATTGATTCCAATTTCCACTTTGGAGCTTCCACAAGAAACTATATTATAAGGTGAGTCAGTTTAGCCAATTATCTAAACTCCGTTTTGGTCAAAAGTATAAACATAGACAAAATTCAAATTCTTTTTTTAATTCAAAGTGAACTTTAACAAGTAATTTTAAAACATTATTCAAAGCCATTACTTTGCAAACCCTACAGTGGAGACCTTGTACTGAGAAGCCACAAGAAACTTGGCAAATATATGTCTTGACATATAAGGTTTAAATCTATTTTTGCATGAATCTTAGAGTTTTAAATTGTTTGTGCCAATACCATACTCTATGACCGTAGCTTCAGCCTTAATATTGAGCAAGTCAAATTTGGAAAGAAGATAGGAAGATGATATTTGTATGATATTGGGGCCATATTGGACAAGGGGTTTATTATTATAGTTGGAGGAGGGCTAAGCCAAAAAGCACACCAAATTGCAAGACATTTTATAAAAATTTTAATCCGATTCGTACAGTTCATTTAGTAAAACTTTATATAAACCCAATTGTCGGAAATAAAAAGCTATTATTATGATAATATGTTAACATACTTGGGTTGCGTCTTCGCTATAACCACTTGCTATTGGTTGTTGCTAGGTGAAAACAAAATGGATTAACAACATACTTGTTACATGCAGTATAAGGCTATGGACCTTGATTTGATAACGATAAGGTGTATTTTACTAAAAACTTGATTCTTTTCTTATTTAGAGAACGTCCAACTGGTAATGCTAGAGGCATTATTGAAGACTTACCAAACACAGAACAGGAGGGTGCGTTGCTTGGACTGCCGGAGACACAGACTGAGTTAGATGTAAGTATTGCTCATTCAAAGTACAGATTTGCCCATTGGACTATCCAAAATGGTCCAATTGTAAAAAAAAACAGAAAGACATTGACATATTTTTTTTTGATCTTCTTCTGTAACCTAAAAAGTTTTTAATAAACATTTCATTGATGTAACCCAATAGTGATTTCATAAAAAACCATTTAGACCGTCGCTGAATAGTTTCTCTATTGACTGACCAGTGACAGGTCAACTACCCAATTCAAAATGAAATTCCTTCTTTAGCTTATTGTCACTTACCATCACATTAGACAGAAGCCAAGCCTTGTGTAAAATAAAAAATAAAAGAATTATTCCTATTTACAAAAAAATATCACAGTTTTCCACCCCAAAGGGAAAAATCAATTATTTTAGCGCTGTGCCTTCGGCTTGACTTTTCGGAGATTAGCTATCTTACCTATATGTACCTTTGTCCAATTTCGTCGCGTTCCGTCCTACGAGAATAAGCGGCGAGGCGCGGGGAGGTGGGGAGCAACAACCACGCGCGTGTGCGGCGGTAGGCGAGTCTCGATGAGAAGCGCGCTTCCCCAGTACGCTGTTTTCACCGATGTGTACGCGTTCAGGTTCAAAACCCGCAATGACCCGGGAAAAGGAAATTTTGGGAAAGGGACATTTTGGGAAATGAACATTCCGGGAAAGGGACCTTTTGGAACCGAGGGACATTTTGAACCTGAACGTGTGTACGGATGTCCAACGTCGCTGTGGTGTTTATATTTACTTAAAAGTTATAGTGACTATTCTCTCATACTTTTTTATCAATTGCAGAATTTAACAGAGTTTAACACAGCTCACAATCGGAGGATATCGATGTTGGGTATATCGACGGATGATGGCGCAGATGTTATAAAGGTTAGTACATTCAACATTGACCTATGTTTAGGAGGAGATTGGGCCAAAACCCACATGCTAGTCCCAATTTGGGTTAGTTATTGACCTGGACCATATTAGAAGCTGGTTGGTAAATTCTATCCATTTCTTTCTGCCTCCCGAAGCAAGAAGGCGCTCAAGATATCTGTTAATCGCGAAAAGTTGATGATCTTGCATCTAGAAATCGCAACTAGAAAACAATGAAGATACCTGGAGGTGCGGGTGTAAATCCTGCTAGCCGAATTTAATTTAAAACATTATAGTTGTATAACGTCTCTGCAAAAAAAAAATATTTTTTTCTTTATCTACACAGCCACCGACAGGCACAAAAAGGTCAGCGTCTATGCCCGGTGGCATCCCTAAAAAACAGAAACGCAACGTCTCATTCAATGAAGAGGTAGACATCATTAACCCTGAGGACATCGACCCCACCATCGGCCGCTTCAGGAACCTGGTGAAGTCCACCATAGTGCCGAACGCTAATACGCCGTCGAGGAAACTTAAGTTGCAATGCGCCGACGAAAGTGAGTGTCCTTTATATAATTCACAGTTTTATAAAAATAAAAATAAATTGTCTATGAGTGGCCATTGACATAGTTTTTATTTTTTAATAATTAAGTAAAAATGTTTTTTAAGATTTTTTTAGACCCGTTTTTGAAATTTATTCCCTGATTGTTGACTTTTTCTTTTACTTTGCTGCTACTTGTATTATTATTTTGTTGTGTTTGAAGAAATCTTTTTGAAGCGATAGAACTGCCGAAATACTAAACTGTATTTTAAAATCTATCCATCTTTGTTGTCAATGCTAATAATTTTAATTCATAATAATAAAACTATTAAAGCAGTATATCTTCCAATACTAGTTCCAACACAATTGAGAATGCTTTACTTTAGAAATGGCCAGTACTATTGAACATTGGAAGGAATGATTATTTCCTAAAATATGTTGATCCCAGTTATAAATAAAATATTGTAACGCGCGCCCTATTCAAATGTCGTTGTCACACTTCTCGTTTCTCGTCGCTGACGGGCTCGAGCTCCCTCCCATTCAATGTCGAAAACACTAAGCCTTAGTGACAAAAAAAAGGGAACTTTTCCCGCGCTTAATAATGAAGACGAACGTTTTTTCACTACCGGGTTGTTGTAATTCTTACCCATTGTTACAAATTGAACTTAATAATAATATTGTTTTCAGGTCAGCACCACCACTCGCTTAGACTACAAGAGATCTCGCGCGGAACTAATCTCTACTCAGATTTGCCAGCGCCTAGCTCTCACCTCAGTCTCATTGGAGCCAGGTAAAGTATTTTGATTTGATTTGACTATATGTAACATAATTATTAATAATCGAATGGGCTGAATGCAAGAAATCGTTGTTCAATCCCCCATAGCGTTAGATAGATAGGGCGGATCCAGGATTTTTTTCTGGGAGGGGCACAAGGGGCGGACGGGCGAAAAATCAACAATAACCTGTAGAAATAAACTTGAAGTACCATCCTTCAAGTTTATTTCTACAAGTTCAAGTATGTATAGGCAGGTTTATGAAAGTGTCGAAAGAATAGAAAAATTAAATGTTTAATAAAGACAGTTTTCTTTTATGTTTCCTGCTAAAGATCGCAAACGTCTTGGTGGATATGCATTCAATCCAAACCATTCAAACGCTCTCCTGTCATCCTGTTGCGAAGATATGACCTTAATCGGCGTAAGGTGGAGAAAGATCGAGTGCTAGTAGCCACTGTAAACGTGCACAGCAATTGACAAAGAGTTCTAATATTTGGCAGCACCGTTGCTGTAGGCATCATGCTGGAGATACTGGGATATTTTCTCTCATCTGTTGCCCTTAAATCCACCCTTGAGATAGATAATACTTTTATTGCAACACTATGAAACATAAACATGAACACAAATATAAATTACTTACAAAGTTACAATTTGGCGGTCTTATCGCTTTAAAGCGATTTCTTCCAGACAACCAGTCCGATGAAGAGAGCTAATAAACTGCAAGATCAGAGGTGAAACTATTAAAACATACTAGAATACTGTGTATTTTATAAATTAAGCAAAAGTAATAATAACGATTAATATACCACAACAATACATGATAAAAAGTACAATGACTTATATTTCGTTTCATAGATTGGGTCTGTTACTCCCTAATCCTGCGCCCGACGTCGAGTTGGAAGGTCCAGAGCCACACCTCAATATACATCCACCTCTACCGAACTCTGGTAATGTATTAACTAAATCCTTTTTTTTTTGGTTGTTCTTGGCGGGAAAGTGAAGAGTAATTAATGTCTGCGGTTTTGTTTCATTTTCTAAAATTTGTGTTATGTCGAATATTAATGTGAAGTAATGGTGGATTATCAACCGTTAAGTGTTCGTGAGTGCGCATGAGTGTTAGCAAATGAAACAAAACAGTGCAACGTCAATTTTCAAATTCTCTCAAGAAGTCTGCGTGAAGACTTAGCAAAGCACCACATATTTACTGAGATACTCGAGGGGTTGGGGGATATATCATTTCTCACTTCCCATTTCTATTATCATTCATCATCATCATACAGGAAGGAAATATTGTTTATTTATGTATTACTTGTAACAAAAAGTACTTTGACCCTGGCTAAATGTGCTAATCGCACGAAGCCATCGACTAAAGGAAAAAAAAATCTTCTGTTTTCTAAAGTTTACTCTAACACTACACATTGTAATGAAACCTCTTTTAAGGGTTCTGCCCTTAGGAGTAGATCCGAAAATATAGTTTCATTCAAGGTTTTTCTTTTCTGGTTTCACCTAATTCTTTTGCTAGTATATTATCAACAGCACTTATGCATACTCTTGGGGCGACTTATTTAAAGCCAGTCACAACTTAATCGATATCGCAACTTTATAGTCAATCGATTTTTATTTTATTATTAGTCAACAAAAATTACAGGCTCATAGATACATCTTATAAAAACCTTATGAAGTAACATATGATTTAGTAAAGACCTTTTTGGTAATAATAAAAGCAAATTATAAAAATAACTTAAAAATAACCTAAAACTTTATTTTGTATGAATACTATTTATATTGATTACCAAATTAAAAAAAAAACTATTTCATAATGAATTCCTATTTTTAGCGCCGGAAGACTCGGGTCCCTCCAACGAGCCGAAGAAGAAGAAATACGCGAAAGAGGCGTGGCCCGGCAGAAAGCCGGGTCTGGTGCAAGGCGTGTGAAATTAGCCGCGGGCCGCCGCGGACAGGACTGCTGCGAAGTTAACGGCGCTAGTGTATTTGTTCCTAATTCGAAAGTTGGCAGTTGACAGTTGATAGTTAAGATGGCGCTTATACCATAGACTTGTAACTAGAGTAGGTAGACGAAGGAATAAAAACTTTTTTATTTCACAAGTGTTACAAACATACAGACGTTACAATAAATGAGACGAAAGGAATGGAGTACAAGTGCGCTGCTTATTTCAGTTTAAGTGAATCAAGCAGAGACTTTTAGTAGGAGGTCACGAATTGAATAAAGAGCGGCAAAAACTCTGTGAATTCAGATTTTTTTTTTAATTGCAGATGACTCAAATAAACGAAAGAAAGAAAATTACTAAAGTAGAGAAACATGTGAAAATATCTACCTACAGTGTTCTTGTTCATATACGAACAAACAGTGTAGTTATATATGTCTATGGTTTTAGCATTATATCTACAGTAGGGCGTGGTCCCATTGTGAGTCTTATTAACTAGTAGAGTATAAGTTATTCTGTGCTAGTAGCTAGGAGCTATTTATTAGTTCAAGAAGAGTTAAACTACAATCTACAAGGTTAGACAGACATGGCAATATACAGTGTGTGCTGTGAATACAGACAATACAGACACAATAGAATTTTAATTGTTTAGGGCACCGATCACTGCTCGCCGCATATGAGCGGTTAACTGGGACAGTTTGAGAAAGTCTACCATAAGAGAATATATATAACTATAGAAATAAAAGAGATACAGAGAAACTGTCTTAGGAATAATCAAGTTTTTTTTGTGAAAACATACAAAGCAAATTTTTTGGTCAGATGTACCTACATCAATTTGATAAAAAAAAAAAGATTTAATGCGGATCGCCTCTGTTTCGTGTAAGGATAATTTCATTGTATTGGAAGAAAAAAATTAGAGAGCAGAAGTTAGTCATAGGAGATGTTTAATTTTGTATGGAAAAAATGCCAACACCTTGTACACAATACCGAAAGATAGCTAATGTATGAAATAAGCTTATTAGAAATGATTTTCTTCAAATAAATGAATAGTTGTCATGTAACAATTATCTGAAATAACACTAAAATAAATCAACTTTCGTGATAGCAGCGGTATTCTGCCAATGTCAAGTAGCTGTCAAAACGACGATGTTTTTCGGTCCTTTTTACATTTTTACATAAAAACGATAAAGCCTATTGAAGTATTACTTATTTTAACAAAATACATGTATTTTTTACATTTTTTTTAGTAGTACAGGGTCTGCATGGGTGGCATAAAATTAAACACTTCCTTTAATGAAATGTTTTTATTGAAATCTAGTAACTATTACTGCCTAACCTTGTAGGTCAAATTTCAGTTTAGCTCTTTTTGAATTAATTAAAAAGTTCGTAGTGATAGCTTTCAATGGAACCACACCCTAATATTTAAATGCAAATCGACTGTTTGTCAAAAAATCCATGAGAAATGTTAACCTATTTAAAAATATTTGAAAAGTCGAATTAATTTAAACAAAATAATTTAAACGGGCATTAACGCAAACTAATTAGTAAAAAGGTATCATACCTTCTTTATACCCGACGTTTCGACCGATTTACAACGGCCGTGGTCACGGGCTGACTGCTGTCGCGATGTAGCGCCTCCGTTTGCGCGGCAGTCTTCATCCACCGTCACATTATTTTGCCAACTACCGCCAGTACCGCGACAGCAGTCAGCCCGTGACCACGGCCGTTGTAACTCGGTCGAAACGTCGGGTATAAAGAAGGTATGATACCTTTTTACTAATTAGTTTGCGTTAATCCCCGTTTAAATTATTTTGTTTAACTATCGAATTAATTTGTTAACCCAATTAAGTTTTGAACGTATGGTTGGAATTACAATAGTTCATTGTTTTATTGATTTAAATTATGTTATTCCCAATTGATTTATATCCTGCCAACCCCTTATTGAAACATTACGTACGTAATATAATGAATTCTACGCAATTTCAAATAAAATTTAGAATTTCTACACTTTTAATAGTAGTTTTAGTTTTAAGTTGTTCGATCACGTAAACGAAAACGGCAAAATTTTAACTTTTCTCGGGTGTTGCCAGAAGGCGCTGCTTCAATGCCATAGTAATTTTCGTTTTCGTAAACGTAATCGAATGAATACGGATAGTATACAAAACTTAAACTAGGCACCCTCATGTTTGTTTAGTCAGTAGGCAGTTTACCTAAGTACGACGTTTTTAGGTATAGGCCGATCGGTTATATTTGTACATTTTGTGAATGTATTGGAGGTCAATACTGCGAGCTGTGAATAACTTGTATAATAAAGTATGATTTGCAATAATTTTATTCGGTTGTTTCATTTGAGTATCTACCTAATTTTTGATTTGAACCCTACAATTTAAGGCGAAGGCAAACAGAGCAACTTTAGTTCCAGAAACTATTAACTTAGCTTAACAAAATTTTTCACTTTTAAAAAGTTTTCGTTAAAGGTTGCCGAGATATGGGGATATGTGGTAGGGCTTGTTTCAAGTCAAACAGCTACCACCATGTTATTAATAACCGCGATGTAATAGCACGCGCCATCGTGCTCCTCCACTTTAAAGTATTGTTTAAAATGTTTTTTTAGTTTTGTTTACATCATAAATTATATATATTTTACAACCGTCGACACAGAATGTGGATAAAAAAAGAGCTTTCGGCTTCTTTAGAACGAGCGGTAATAAACAAAACAACAAAGGAAAAGCTAAATTTTTGTAAAAATAATATATTGGAGATGTGCAGGTACATAAGACCAGCCTTAAGATTGGTATATATACGTTTATTTACATATAAACTTTATAGAAACAACGTAAATTGAAATCACGCCTCGCGCGTAGCCCGCACTAGGCGTAACGTCGAAACTTATACACGCCATACGTGTTGTGCCGCACAGCTGTGGGGAAAAATCGCGCACACGCCTAGCGCGTGGCCCGCACAGGCGTAACGTCAGCACTTAACACGCCGTACGTGTTTTGCCGCATAGCTGTAGCGATAAATCGTGCACACGCCTAGCGTGTGTGAGCCGTACTCGCGTCACATCACGAAAAACACGCTTAATGTGTTTTCAGCAGTCAAAAAATATTTAAGCACCAGTTAATAATATTCGAAAACCCCGAAACTATACTTTATAATAGCAATATTTCATTTGTTTCAATCGTAAAGAATACTTGAAGATTTAAAATGTTGTGCACATCTGTAATTTAAATGCATATTTCCCTGTTTTCTTTTTTACATAATTTTCTTATGTATTTAGTTGGCAAATCTATTTTAATATATAAATAAATGAATGAATATTTTCTCTCAGCCTTCCTCGCTGATGTCGGCACTAAATTACACTTGCCATATTATGTAGGTACCGCACGTTACATCAGTTCAAAGACAAACTTTAAATAAATGAATAAGTAAATATGAGACAACATACATTGTCTGATTCCAAGGCTTACCTTAGCTAAAGCACTCGTTTCATGGAAATCAGAAATAACGACGGTACCACAACCACCCAGACCCGACACAATATCGAAAAGTTCGTTTTCGACATTTACCCGACCAGGAATCGAACCCGGGACCTCAGGAGTTAAAGTTCGACGCCGCCCAAAGTTCGGGGTGCAAGCCACTCGGCTACGAAGGTCGTCAAACTGTTCCAAAGGTCCCCCGTCAAGTGGGCAGTTGAGTTATTACTCGGAAATTGCAGTGGGAACTTTAAGCTCCGCCCAAACAGAGGCGGTCTGCGGTCGCGGTTGGATGTGGTAGTCAGTATATTATCATTATCATCATCAGCTCATTTTTATGTCCCCACTGCTGGGGCACGAGCCTTCCCTGGATGGATGGATAGGGAGAACGGGCCATAAACCACCACGCGGGCCCAGTTCGGATTAGTTGGACGACTGCTAATGCAGCCAAGACCAACGGCTTTACGTGCCTTCTGAAACACGGAGGAGCTCGAGATGATAAATTTTTAGTCATCCATCCGATGACCGGCCTTTGTGAAAGTTGCTTAACCTTAACCTTAACCTTAACCTTAGCACTCGCAGACCAGGCGCTTCAACCCCTGCACCATCGAGCTCCTGTTTTATATGAAGTACTTTAAATTAAAGCAGGCAGGCAGGCTGCGATCTACAGGCGGGCGCCCGCGACCACCTTAGCGTTTTGCGGCTAGTGACGCGGCGTGACCCCCCGCCCGATCCTCTAAATGGCACTAGGGTAGCCTGGGTACGGTCGTAACAGGGTACGGTTGTAACAACTCGAATAGTATCTAAACTGCACGGTAGGTGAGGGGTACAAGGGGAAGGCCATGCGGGCGACCAGTCCCATACATACAGGACTCGCAGTGTTGCGTCATCTTCCGCGCGGTAAATACGCTTACAGAGAGGCCTATTGTGTTTTATCAACCAAAAGTAAGTATTTTTGGCGAATTTCTTTATGATTTATCTTCATTATTAATAAAATTGTCATATTTCAAAATGTGCTCATGTAATCGTTGTATTTTAGAGATTATAATATGCTGGCTCATTTTTGTTAGGTTATGCTACTTCGTGCTTGTGACAGACTTATTATCAAAGGGGGGTGGAGACGGTTGTAACGATTTTCATGGGGTCGGTTGTAACATTAATATTTATTTTATTTAAAATTTATTTGATTTTCTTGCAAAGCTAAATGCAACTAAAACTCTTTTACACAGGTTGTTGATTTATTTAAGTGCCATATTTTGGGGATCAATGTACCTGCCTACGTATGTATAACTAGCGGCCCGTCCCGGCTTCGCACGGGTGGACATTTCTTTTTTAATATAGCTTAGGTTACTCAGCGCTAATGTAGCATTCTAATGGTGAAATAATTTTTTAAATCGGTTACTTTTTACGGTTTACTTTTTGAGTTTATTTGTTGCAAACATACAAAAATACAAAGCTTTTTAATATTAGTATAGTATTAGTAGGTATGTATAATGTACTACTAGAACAACTTTTACTAAGGGACCAACTTCGATACCAAAAAAAATGTGAAGGTGTTCAATAGATGACATGAGTCTGAGACACTAGTGACATGAGTTGGAGACACTATCTGCCGTACTCAGAGACATCAATTAAGTTTTAATGACATTTAAGTGTCTTGCTGTCACTTATGTATTGTGCTAAATAGAGAAGGAAAGACATTTAATTGTCATTAAAACTTAATTGACGTCTCTGAGTACGGCAGTTAGACAAGAGTCTTTGTCATTAAATTATTAAATGTGACATAGAAAAATTAAAATTCAATCGACCGAACATCTGTTTTTTTTTTTCGCGATTTTGAGATTGGTCCCATAGTAAAAGTTGTTCGTATACAATCTATACATATTTAATGCTTTGTCCTGAATGACTGACGGATCAACGCACAGCCTAAACCGTTGATCGTAGAGACCTGAAACTTGGAGGGTGTGTTCTTTGTATGACGTAGGCATCCGATAAGAAAGGATTTTCCGAAACTCTACCCCTAAGGGGGTGAAAGGGGGGGGGGGCAAAGTTTGTATGGGACAACGTGATTCCTTGGTCCAATCTACTTCAAATTTTGCATAAACCTGCCCCCCAACCGCCTAACTCTATTGATATCGCTCTCGCTATCGCGCTCTATAGTTTATGGCGTAATCTTGCCATTTCGAAAGCTATATAAAAGCAATATCGAAAGCTATAGGCTATAGCTTTCGATATTGCTTTCTTAATACTTTCATATCGCTTTAGAAATTACAAAATGACGACATAAACTATAGAGCGCGATAGCGAGAGCGATGTCGATAGAGTTAGGCGGTAGGCCCCCTGGATGGAAGATGTGTTTCGTATTTTATTGAAATTCATCCAATAACGGGGTTAAAAAGGGGTAGAAAATTATTTTGGCGGTGATTTGGTTCGAAGTTGATATCAATACTCCTTAATGCTTTTGATTTAAACTACATTTTATTTTAACACATGTTTGAAAACTCAATCCGATTATATTCAAAAAAGGTTGAACTCACTTAGAAACATTAGCAAATACTCTTTAAAATTGCTGTTCGTTTGTCTCGCTAAAACTCGAGAATGGGCTGGACCGAATTGGCTAATTTTGATTTTGAAAAATTTGTGGAACTTCAGAGAAGGTTTAAGCGGTGAGAAACATAAATAATAAGTAACGGAAAATACTAAAACGACAATTTAACTTTCCAATACAAAATGATCCACGATTCATTTGTTTTGTTGTCGTACTTAGAAACTGTCGAAGCGGTACGAAGCCGCCGGGTCAGCTAGTGTATATATAATATCTACACTGACCCCCAAATATGGCACGTACATAAATGCCCTGTATAATAAAAATGGACGACCTCCGTAGCCGAGTGGCTTGCACGCCGGACTTTAGGCGGCGCTAACTCTGAGGTCCCGGGTTCGATTCTCGGTCGGTTCAATCTCGAGAACGAACTTTTCGATATTGTGTCGGGTCTGGGTGGTTGTAGTACCGTAATTGTTTTCTGATTTCCATGAAACGAGTGCTTTAGCTACTTACCTAAGAATCAGAACAATGTATGTGATGTTGTCTCATATTTTATTTATAATTAAATGCTGTTCGTTAGTGTCGCTAAAACTAAAAAACGGCTCGACCGATTTAGCTGATTTTGATTTTGTTAGTCGCGCCGGGCAGCAAATTTTTTAATATTTTTATACCTATTGCAGATGCCTAGGAAACCCATAAATAAGACTTATAAAAATATATTTTGTTTAAGCTCATAATTTGTTGACTAGTTTGTTTAATTGTTACTTCTAGACATTATTTTTGTTTGATGAGACTGATTGTAAAAGTACTCGAGTGAAACACTTTAAAGAATAAGTTTACCTATTTTCTTTCTACAGCGTCATCGGAGATTTTGGGGGCGGCGAAAAACTTAAAGGTTCCTCAAGCAACCTTTAGTGTGTTTCTAGAAGGAATGTCATCACGCAAGCAAGCGTGTCCCCGTTCCCTACCAGATTCTCTGAGGGGATCGGATCGGATCGGGACCGCGCTCTAGTGTGAACGAAACGCGCGGGCAGACCGCTACCGTGAGCGTATCGCCACCGCGTCTGTAAGGGCGAGGCTTTGAGCAAAAATTGGGAATGTACAATTACAACGCAATTTACGAAATACGCAGCCTTTCATTTCACATGTTAATTTTATTTTCGTTAAATCGCCGTTGCTTATGTTTTATACTCGTATAGTTTTACGCAAATTTTGTTGCGAACAAATTACAATTTGAGTTAAAACGCTTTTAGCTAAATATGCAGGTATAGTTAATTTGGTTTAAGGAGACTGGCACTTGGCAAGAATTTAAATGCATGTTTGATCAAAGAAATGGTTTTAAAGCTGAAAGTGGAAAAATACATACATTTTTCGGTAACAGCATGTTGACTTGAATCAAGCCCTACTACCAAACAAACCAATGCAAATATCATTACACTAAGAATCGAACCCGCAACTCTGAGTGTGACAACGGTGGTAGTACCACTAGATCACCAGACCATTAAACGATTAAATCCTGTTATGGCTACGGGTACAGCTGCAGCGGCTACGGCACGCTACGATTTGTAGCTGCTGCTACGCCAGCTTGCTACGACGACGACTCGCTACAATGCCTTGCTACGACGATTCGCTACACACTTGCTACGACCTCTCTCTCGGGGCCTGTCGTAGCCAAACCCGACGTGATTTTCTTCTCTACGTTTCCAATAGTTTCCACATGTCTACAAATTATAAATTTCAAAGTAAAGCACAATAATAATATAGGATTTCATTAAATGAAAGTTTAAAAAAATGAAGTGGTCTGTATTCAATTGTTGCTAAAGTCCCCTTGTTGCCCTTCGAAATACTACCGATGCGGCAGTGCGGGAAAGGGTGTTGGCGGTCTCGCTGGGTGTGTAATGTATAATATAACAACATATCGTATAAGAATCAAAACATATATAAATGATATAGTTTTGTTTAATATACCACTTATTTAATATAATGATGGAATGATATCATTTTAAAACACAATTTTGAAGCGTATAACAAACGATTGAGCTAAACTTATTTAATATAACAGCCGTTTAATATAACATTTACATGATACAATAATTAGAACAGTTATTATCTTAAATAATAGTTATATAAAATGACGCGTATATCAAATAAAATTATATGGAATGAACGATATATTAAATGAGTTTTATTTTAAATGGCATTATTCGTTAAGAACGTTATACTAAATTGTATTATATAAAATGAAGATTATGTAAAGTGAACGTTATGATAAATAAAATTATATCAAATGTTGGTATATCAACTAAGACGCTCCCGGTCTCGCTAGACATAGCGAACGCTTTTAACACCCTCCCCTTTATTTGTATAAACAAGGCCCTCAGGTACCATAGAGAAGTGGATCACTGGTTCTTGTCGAAACGTAGTGCTACTACCCTAGTTATAGATCGGGAATAAATTATGGCCTAACGATCTTTTGAGCACCGACCGATATAAAGTTCTGAAGTTTTTTTTATTGTTTTTGACCTTCCCTACCGGGCAGTAAGGTGAGTACTGTGACTGGCTATATCATTTTTTTACAAGGTTCAATAACTTACAAGGTTCTTTCACGAATATTTTATAAAAGTTTAATTAATGATCAAACTTCTAATTGCTCTCAATAATTTATTCAAGGAATAGGGGAGCAAAGTGGTCTTTCGAGGCAGGATGAAATGAAATGAAATAAAAAAATAAATATTTTCCCAATAAAATATGTACTTAATTTGTGGTGAGACAACCCCAGAGAGTAATGCAAATGCTTGTGTTGGGGTGAAGTGAAAAAAATATTTATTGTACACCATATAATAAGCCATACAGGGGACAACACGTGAAGTGGCACACATGGCGGTCTTATCGCTAAAAAGCAATCTCTTCCTCGCAAGCATGTGTTAAACTGGACTAAAATACGTAAGAAACGGGATGATAGCATATGAACTGTGTTTTGGACCGATATTTATGTAGTATCTTACAACGTGTAACAGAAAGGTTTGTTAAAAATGAAAAGATCAAAAGTTATCCGATCTAGATCTTGTATGCAGAGTTACTAAGACATAATTATTCAGTTAATTTGTTATACAATTTTTTAATAAATATTTCTGTTGTGACGTCACATCAAAATAAACAAGGCACATCCCTAGTGGTTTAGCAACCTTTGTGCACTTACATTTATGATCACTGCTGCTTCCTTATTGCCTGCTGCGCATGACGTCACTACTATACATACCTAGTCAATTTACAATTGCTAGTCAAATTAAAGTTAATAACTATGTCTTAGTAACAACATATACTAGATCTAGATCGAATACACTTTGGTTCTTTTCATTTTATCACACCTTTCTGTTACACGTTGAATAATAATTTTTTCGATTTTCCTGGGTTCAGTTCCCAGATCGGGCAAAGTGTATTTCGTACTTGTTACGTGAACAATAACCTAAAATTTAATTGTAGACTTTGTAGTTTGTGACACTAATACACTGGGGTAAATCAGTGTCCGTCAGGAAATTTTTTTCTTTATTTGTTTTTATTGCTAACAGGTAAGCTCTTGGCCTTCATATCACCTGATGTTAAGTGATGATAAGGCCGAAGGTGGAAGCGCACTACACCTGGAAGCCTCAACTACTTCAGGGCACTGGCAATAGCTATCCTACTTATAGCTGCCCAAACACAACAATGCTATATAAGATGGTGGTAGATAGCCAGGCGAACAAACAAGCCCTCATCATCATCATCAGCTCATTTTTATGTCCCCGCTGCTGGGGCACGAGCCTTCCCTGTGAATGGATAGGGAGAACTGGCCATAAACCACCACGCGGGCCCAGTGCGGATTGGTGGTTATTAACGACTGCTAATGTAGCCGGTACCAACGACTTTACGTCCCTTCCGAATCACGGAGGAGCTCGAGATGATAAGTACGTTTTTGGTCATCCATCCGATAACCGGCCTTAGCGAAAGTTGCTTAACCTTAACAAACCGAGTACACAAACATGTACCCTACGCTGGGAATCGAACCTGGGTCCTCTGGGTCTGAGACCACATCCTAGCTGACATCGAATAAAATAAAGTAACATTTCAATGAGATTCTATGTTGTTTTTTGGCGACGATAGCTGGTGTTGAATGCTGGTGCCACAACGATATATTTTATTTTAATCTATTCTGTTAACTAGAACTTTAATATCGCACGCCACAGAGTATCTGCTTACAGTAAACACTAGTTAATTTAGTAGCATTTGCCCGCGTTATTGGCTGTCAGCGGACAGTGTGGCCGCGCCCCAACATCGCTGCACTACGCAAACACGGCCCGCGTTAATGTAATGATGGGTGCGGGGTGCCAGTGTTAGCGGTTGTACAAACATACAGGTTGTACAAACTTACCAAGTCTGTTAATTCAATAAAGTTTTATTAGTGGCTCAGATAAGAAAATAATAGGGAGCCAGGCGGACTTTGAACAAGCAATTTCTCCAAAAAACCACGTGTTCCTCCAGTAGACACAAAAGTTGCATTTTTTTTAGGTAACAGAAGTTTAACATAAGATAGGTAGTTGAGTACCTGTAACAATTAGACGTTACTAAGATAAATAATGGGACTTCTTGGCGGGAAAATAAAGAGTCATGTCTGTGGTTTTGTTTTAATTTCAAAAATTTGTGTTATGTCGAATATTAATGTGAAATAATGGTGGATTATTAACCGAATGAAACAAAATAGTGCAACTTAAGTTTCCAAATTCTCTCAAGAAGTTCGCCGAGGAATTAGTAAAGCCCCACATTTTTACTGAGATACTCGAGGGGTTGGGGGGTATATCATTTCTCACTTCTCATTTCTATTATCATTCACCATCATCATCATACTTCATCAGAAAAATTACTTTGACCCTGGCTAAATGTGCTTATCGCACAAAGCCATTAACTAAAAGAAAAAAAAATAACTAATAAAACCTTTAGTTTGATTCTTGTCCGTCAAGAGATTTAGGCTGTAAAATGTCTTTAAGTAGGTAGGTACTTTTTTATCGCAATTGAACAAAAGGTCCCCGAGGTATAAAGTGACAAATTGGTCTTGTGATGAAACGTATTAAAACATAGATAGATAGATAGATAGATAATACTTTTATTGCAACACTAAAAAACATAAACATGAACAGAAGAAAAAAAATACAAAGTTACAATTTGGCGGTCTTATCGCTTTCAAGCGATTTCTTCCAGACAACCAGTCGGATGGAGAGAGCAAATAAACTTTAAGATCAGAGGTGAAATTATGAAAACATACTAGAAAAATGTGTATTTTATAAATGAAGCAAAATAATAATAATGAAAATGATAATAATGATAAACATATAAATATCATATATATAAATAAACCTACTTAAACATAATAGTAGTCTCAGGTAGGAAAGTACCTTCATAGTAAACATAGTAAATTACTAAGTTCAAAATTTATTTTTAAAACAATACAGCGTGTGTATTCCATACGATCCTATATTTTAAGGGCAGTTAGATAAGACCCTAATTAACGTAAATTGGTACATTAAGTTAACAAAAGAAATCATATTTTTTTCATACAAATTAATTCGGCACGCAATGTATTCAAGTAACCAAGTCGTCTACGTAAGCACTTTAATAAAAGTGTCAAAATTGTCAACTCAATATTTGCATTACATTGCTGGCCGGGAAAACTTTAAAAAAATCATTACGTTTAATTATTGAAAGTATTTGTTAAAATTTATTACTTATTATTAAAATGTATTAACCTCTTAATACTGCTTAAATCTATCGTATGTTAAAATTTAGGATCGTATGGAATACACACGCTGTATAATTATAATGTTAGTGTATAGACGTAAGGGCATAGTAAATTAGTTTACTAGTAAATAGCCTATAACTGTCCCACTTAGTTATCGCCAGATAAACAAGCTATATGGGATCGGGGAAAATTTTGTATACCGATCTCCAAACTTCAGTATGAAGATGGCACTAAATGATGATGATGATGTCCCACTGTTGGGCAAAGGCCTCCATCATTGAAATCAAGTCATCACTACAATTTATGGGCAATGGCTTAATCACCACGCTTGCCAAATGCGGGTTGGTGATCACAAACCATATCCATAATACTGTTTGCCCGACTTGAGAGTTGAACCTGGGCCCTCGGCCACCAAATTTCAATCGTCAGTTAAAGTTTATTCATTGAATAATGTTGTTATAATGACATATTTCTCTTACGCAAATATGTTACAAAAATGTTATTCGTCGGATAAAACTTTACCGTTTTTGCGTTACCAATAAGAACCAAAGGCGCCCGTTTCTTTTAAACGTAATATAGAAATAAATAAATCTGCCAGCTTTCGGTCTACAACCATCTTGTGTAAAGGTCCGGCTTCTAAGTGGCCATACCTTTCACAATCTAGTAAAAGGATGTCTTTACATCGCTAAGTGCACATCCCTACCCAATTTTGTATGTTAACAGTTTCTGAATAGTCGCATGGCTGGCCGGAACAGCGGACCCCGAATAATCCACGTTCCACGCTACGTGATGTATTTTCATTTCATCGACTAAGCTACATTTTTGCGGTTTATTTATAGTCTATTCAATCTGTACCAAATTAGAACTTAACAAGCCAGTCATCATCAGTATTTTTTTTTATATCCTAATGTTGGGGTACAGGCCTTCCCTATGTTTGGATAGAATTGATTTATATCTATGTATGAACATAATAATAACATGTATTTTTTTTTCGCAGTGGAAAGTGTCTTACGCCTTTATCAAAAACTTATTTACCGCCATAAACAACGGGTTTACCTACTACCTTTCTAGGACGTCTTTTATCTGATAATTAATGAAATCAGGCAATATTTTTCGGAAATACATGGTACAAAAAATGTAATTTAGATAATAATAGTTGGATAAACGAGCGAGTTAGCGGAATTAACACTACATCTTATCTAAATTACATTTTTTTGTCTTTTATCTGTGCAACGGAGAAACTAAAATTAACACATAATTATACACAGACATAATTATAATCTACCTAAATCAAAATAATTGAATTGTTATCAAAGTTTTTTCTAACAGGGATTAACACAAACTAATTGTTGATTTATTTATTGTAAACTTTTGCAATAAAATATTGCATGGCGGACTTAATGCCTAAGGCTTTTTCACCAGTCTACCATACTTCACACATACCTTTATACCCACCGGCCATAGTCACGGCTGACTGCTGTCGCGATGTTGCGCCTCCGTTTGCGTTGTCTTCATCCACCGTCACATTGTTTATCCAACTATCCACCAAACACGACAGTAACCGTTAGTATTGTACCATAGTTTACGTTAATCCCCTGTACTTTAAACTCGAACTTTGTTAAAAATCGAACGCGATATATATTTTATAATTATCTTATAACAGTACTAAAAACGCTGTAACTGCCACCCCACACACTAAACATAGTTTGCATATCGCAAGAGGTCGCTGTCGGCCACAAGTGGAGTAATTACCTGGCAGAACCAACTGGCTGCCATAGTCATACCACTTAATATAGCGACCGTGTTGCTTCAAAGGCCACTGACAGACTTAGTGGCGTTGAGTGCTCTCCAAACTTAAGAATTCAAGTTATAGATAGAGCAGAGGTCGATTTTTGAGGCTGACTAATGAACTCGAAATAAAAAATGACATGATAAACACTATGAATTAGAATACGAGTGTTTTGTGCATTCTTTACAGTTTTGTAGATAAATGTCGGACGAGAATTTTCGGTGACAATAATAAGTTACCAGTGACCTTGAATGTAAGAAAAAGGAGCACTCGTAGTTAATAGTATGGGTACTTCTCGTCTGTACAACTTCCTATTTCATATCATAGCGTGAGAATTAGTCACCAGTTCAAAAATCGCCCTCCGGACTGATATAAACAAATTCTTATACAACTGAAACCTAAAACTGTATGCTAACAATTATCAACATCATCATCACCATCATCAGCCTAAATTATATTATATATTATTTAGATAACATCATATACATTGTTCTGATCCCAAGGTAAGTAGTAGCTAAATCACTCGTTTGATGGAAATCAGAAACAACGACGGTACCACAACCACCCTGACCCGATACAATATCGAAAAGTTCGTTTTCGATATTATGCCTACATTGACATCTGCAAACCTAATGCGCTGCAAAGCATTGCTCTCAGATTAAAACATGTTTTTCTAGTTAAATGAAATAAGCGTAACTTTCGGTTTAGAGTGATTGTGTTATAAGTTCGTATATTCTTAATTATAAAAGGTATTACAACATCATTCAGAGAAGCTGAGGCTTGCTTGGAGATAAAAGATCCAGAAAAGATACTACTACGGTGAGCAAACTCATACAGAGTTATTCTAAAACGTGAATTTCAGTTAAACCTAGTTTATAACTGTCTGTCTGTCATTGTGTTATTTGTTCTCTATTAATATTACAAAAACACAAATGTTGAAAAAAATTCCACGAGCAGGATTTGAACCTGCACCCTTCTGATATACCGGATCAGGTGCTCTTCCAATTGAGCTATCGTGGTTCTAACCAGCCCGCCGAAATTATTCACCACTATTTACTTTTTACTTTGAAAGCCAAAGGCACCCATTCAATGTCAACAACTACCGTCATTAACACACGATCATAATATTTTTACAAATACTAAAGATCAGTTAAGAAGTAGGCAAGCTATTTATAAAATGTTTTTATTTTGTTTATATAATTTTAACGCAAATTTTAACGCAACAAAATTTGCGTTAAAATTATATAAACAAAACAAAAACACTCTATTAATATGTTAGTATTTAGTTATTAGAACAGCAAGGGGCAATAACCAGTTGGGTGATGAGGGGTAATCGTCACACCCACTTGATGGGGCTTAACCTATACCTAAATTTTTGGTCACCCATCCGATAACCGGCCTTTGTGTAAGTTGCTTAACTACAACAATCGTAGACCCAGCGCGTTTAGCAATGCGCCATCGAACTTCTCTTACGCACGCTACCCTTTTCTTTTTCTAAGGGGCCTCATGTCCAACTACAATATGCGAAAAATATTACCATACATTCATTATACACATTGTCGATAAATATTACCCTTGGGATTTTACTTGGTGCAAACCTGATAAAATTTACGACCCCGGCCTACCCGCTTTGGCTTAGGAAGATGAAAAAGGCATTAATTTCACCATTGACTTATATTGAATAGACAAGAACGTTCATGTAAACTGTTTGTTCAAATACTGGGAATTAGAACTAATGTTCGCTGCAGCGCTAAAACATTTTATTAAGTCGTTTAACCAAACTAAAACATACAGCTAGATCGCTAATAGAGTATAGTTTTCTCGCGACCAAAACGTTGTAAGCGCCGTGAATTTCAAAGCGCTTACGCGTTTCGTTCAACGTAAAGTAACAAGAGCCGGTCCTACAGATTTTACACCACAGAAGTGACACGGTTATTGTACCTACAAAACTTCATTAGAATTTATACTCTATTTCAAAATGTATTAATGAATATATAAATAAAGCAGACGATGACATAAATAAAAAAATATATTTTTTTTTAATTTTACTGTACTAAAAAGGAAGACCATAAAAAAATATATTTAAAAATATCAAACTGGTTATAAAACATATCAAAACACTGGTCAGAGTGCCATCCGTATTAAATACACCATGTCAAGTCTGTGTTCAGTTACATTTGGTATTACGATACCTATTTATTCACTTGAAAAATAAGTAGTTTTATTAGAATTGAAATATTGACTAGAATTATTATTTTCTCTTCTTATTTCACTTTGATTTATCGACTTTTCGATTTATTGGCGCCGCTCCGTTCGCACCCACGCACTAAAGTAAGGTGTACGGGCTGCAGTACAGATGAGTTGAACACAGTGAGTGTTCGGAACGCGATATCTAGTATAACATATATATCGATGCATTTCACCAATTAAATTCAATAAAAACTTGATCAGAAAGGCCGTGAACACGACCTGTCCAAATCGGTTGCAACACAAAATAAGGAGACTTGCAGAAGGTAAGTTCATACAAACGCACTCGAGCAACGCACACAAAGACAACCTCTCACGGACACGGATCTCGGAACAGCTCAAAACAGGCCAAGCGCAGCTGTTGTGAGATTCCGCGATGTTGCGACTTAGTTGCGAGGCCGGAATTTATTAGGCTTACCCTCTGGGTCCTGGGTTATTTGTGGTCGAAATGTCGGGTATAAACGTATGTCTAAATGATTTCTCAACAAAGTACTTTGCGTTGATTCCCGTTTAAACCTTTGATTAAAATGGAACGCGAAGGCTTAAAAGATATATTAATTTTAAATTTGAGATGACATTTAAGATGTCACGGATCCCGCGAAGGACGTTCAAAACGTCAGCATAAAATAATTATGTAAAATGAACGCGAATATAATGAGTAACTATTGTGTAATTATTAATTTAGATTGTTTTTGTTGTACTATGGTAGGGGTTTGCGGCTCAATCCATTACTCGCAACATCTGATTACTTATTTGGATCTTTCAACTTTATTAAATAAGAAAATGGTCCTTAAGAAATACCCAACCCTTTCTTGACGTCTTTGTTGAAATTGACGGTACTGATTTTGTTAACTTAGGTACTCAGGTAATATTTACATTTTGTAACTAAAGTATTATATGTAACAATATTTATGTATGATATACTCGTAAATCTCGTACAAATACACACAGTCACACGCGAAGACTTGGTAATTCATTAAACAGACAAAAGAGTAACGAAAACATCGAAGGCAGGAAAGGAAAATTAATATATATTTTTATTTCTTACGGCTAAGCACTTGGCCTTCGTGACACCTGATTTTAAGAAGGTGGAAGAGAACTTGCACCCGGAATCCGTAACTACTGAGGTATAGGCCTCCGTAGCCGAGTGGCTTGCACGCCGGACTTTGGGCGGAGCTAACTCTAAGGTTCCGGGTTCGATTCCCGGTCGGGTCAATGTCGAAAACGAACTTTTCGATATTGTGTCGGGTCCAGGTGGTTGTGGTACCGTCGTTGTTTCTGATTTCCATGAAACGAGTGCTTTAGCTACTTACCTTGGGATCAGAACAATGTATGTGATGTTAACTCATATTTATTTATTTATTTATTTATAAATGCCAATTAAAGTCTTTCTTTTTTCAGAATACCATTATAGGCTATTTTATCTCTAGCTGCCGGAACACAACAATGCTACTATCATTGATGTTAGTACACCTACGGCGGCGCGTATCGGCAAACGTAGTGTAGGACACCCTCAGACTAGGTGGCGCGACGACCTTCGCAAGGTGGCTGGCAAGAACTAGATGAGAGTATCCGCAGATCGCGCTTAGTAGCGTGCACTTGGCGAGGCCTATACCCAGCAGCGGACTAATAGTGTAGGCTGATAGGCTGTGTAGGCAACCAAACCGAGTAAACAAACATGTACCCACCGCTGGTAATCGCTCGACCCGCTCTTAAACACAAGACCACAGAGGCGGTTATCAATAAAATAAAAATATGAATGAGGTGTATTAATGTACAGTGCTGCACGGTTTATCAGCCGGCAGTTCTAGCGGAGCACACTCGTCTTTGTTTAGTGGTGCTTAATGTTCCTTTGAAGGTATTACAAGCCGCGCGGGCTCGCGTTCAACTTGCGCTGCTGCTGACCTGCTTTGAGTGTGATATAGCCTTTATAACTTGAGTTCTGAAACAGGCATAACAAAATAAGGAGATTGCAGAAGGTTAGCTTCATACAAACGCGCTCGAGCAGCTCACGCAACTCTATGTGTGATAGACAACCTCTCACGGACACGGAACCTCGCAACAGCTGTTCCGAGCTGGGTGCCTAGCGTGAGTTTTGTTTACTATCCGTATTCATTCGATTTCGTTTACGAAAACGAAAAATATGTATGGCATTGAAGCAGCGCCTCCTGGCGACAGACGGTTAGAGTTAAAATTTTGCCATACGAATTCTCGTTTTCGTTAACGTGATCGAATGGCGAATGAAACTCGCACTGGGCACCCTGTTCCGATGTGTGCGTTGCTCGATCCCGGTGTGAATTAACCTTCTGGGTCTCTTTATTTGGTGCAGACAGGTATGCCGAGAATTAACAATATGGCTGACGGTACAAAACTTTGCTGGAATGGAACGACTGACAACCAGGAGCGAAGTTATTTTATTAGTTAACTAGCTGACTCGGCGCTCTTCGTACCGCTTTGACAGTTACTAAGACAACAAAACAAACGAATCGTTAAATATTTACGCTTGAAAGCGTATCAAATACACATAAACAAAAAATAAACTCACTTTTTTGTATCCTATATCTTTCCCAATGTACGAGCTGTACATTACGTTATTATTATAATTTAACCTAAAGAAGTTGCTGACCGCGCGCATCGCTGTCGCGCGCCTACATTATGAATTAACATAGTATTTTAGTGCAATAAAGACATTCATATACTACTACAGGTACTACATTTTTACATTGACCCATTGATCGTGTGAACATTGCATTCCGGGAAACATACTATTCCCTACAAACCTACATCTGACATTCATAGTTGGGTACGAGCCCCAATACCCAATGCGTTTGAGAATATGTGTACAAAGTTTCATGATGGTCGGTTGAGTAGTTTCTGCGGTAAAGCGTAACAAACAAACTCACATTCACATTTGTAATATTAGTAGGGATATTTTATAAAGTTTGTGGTGTGGTTCATAAAGTGACGAGGCACTTGGCCCAAAGCCATTCATTATCAAATGCAAAAATCTTCAAGTTCAAGTCTTCAAGTCTTCAATGTAAAAATTTTCTTATCCATTTTTCCTAGCGCACTTAATTATGACGGAATTAAAAATATTTCTAAAAAAAGGGTATTTTTATTTTTCTGCGGAATTTTGATTTTAAGTTGACGACTCTGCACATGATTTATATTCAACTAAAATCGTCTCATACAAAACAAAAAACAATGCATTTTAGTGGTAGATACAGGAGTGTTCAACACAGTAGCCCAGTGTTAAACACGAGTTTTAATTACCAAAAAATAATATAGAACTCAATTGCTAGTTGTACGGGATGAGCTAGGAAGCAAGTGGTATGTACACACGGCAGATCAACCTACCAAAACCTGTCAAATTTCTCCGATGAATATTGATCCTCATAACCAAACAGCACAACTCAAAATTGATTGTAGTAATTTGACAGTTTTGCGTAGGTTGATCTGCCGCCATGTGTACTATGTATTTAACTGTTGCTAAAGTCGAAAATAAGTTGCTGACTCAAATTTTTTGAAGAAACGTGTCGATCACTGGTTCCTGTCGAACACTGGAGCCCTATTGCATTCATTTCACATTCCTAGTTACCGCCGAAGCAGGTTCGTAAACTCTCCTCCCGTTCGTCGAAACAGTTAAAGCTAAGTGTCACGTGTCGTCGTAAATAAAAAAAGAAAGGTAATAAATAAGGGCAGAAGCGCCATCTGTTAATGCTAACGAATAGCTGCATCGCTAGCAACTTAGCGCTTTTGGAGATAGATCTAGCGCTATTTAGGGTCTTCGGCGCGTAAATCTAATTTAAAGTGGCTGCAGCAGTGGGCAGCGCTGTAGCGCCTTAGCGCTTTCGGAGTAAGATCTTTCAGGGCTTTTAGGGACCTTAGCGCTAAATGCATTAATTGCAATTAAGTAATGAAATAGGCAGATGGATTCCAAACCAGCCCTAATTAAACCGGTAATAAACATGTTCTTCCGTTGCAAAGTGAACCCTGGACCTCTGGGTCCTTGAGACCGGTGATATGATCACTACACCAGAGAGGCAGTTTAAACGTATAGTAATAAAGTTTAATTTAAAAAATGTTCGGTGCAACCGCCCCAGTAAGTTTGCACGTTTTTATGGCGCCATTAGAACGCCTACCGTTTTAGAGTTACCATGAAAACTGATTAAAAGTAGAATAAATAAAAAATAAAAAAATTAACACAATATATCTGTTGCCTAAACTTATTTCTTAAGTAGGTATTTTTGGACTGCGCAATAAAAAATGCTTTACTTTGTAGTACCTAATCAGGACATCTTTTAGTTGTGAAGAAGAATAGGCGCATACAACTGCACAGCTTTTATAAAAGTACATTTATAAAAAATATATACAAAACCATATATACAAAACATTATTAACAAAAAATATATACTGATGTCGTTGCCAGAACATATTTGTATCAACTACTCTATTGCACGTCACAATCATGGCAGTATAATTTCACAATTTATAGATAAAGTAGGTACACACGATACGTTCTGTAATAACGTTGCACCGATTTTAATAAGTCCAAAATGTATAAACTATTGATACTATTCAATATAATAAGAACTATGTTGAGCCAGTTATACAATAAAGAACTAATATTTCTTTCTATTTCTAAAACGTGTTTTACACACTTATTTCTAATATACTAGTATATCTATTAAACAAAGTCTTATTAATATGCTTTTAGTAACTAATTAAATCTATACTAATATTATAAAGAGGAAACCTTTGTATTTTTGTATGTATGTATGTTTGTAACGAATATACTCAAAAACTACTAAGCCAATTAAAAAAAATCTCACCATTAGAATGCTACATTATCGCTGAGTAACACTATATTAAAAAAGGACACCCGTGCGAAGTTTAATATCATAAAAAACTATTTTGTTTAAGTTTCGCTACTGTAAGCAAAATCGCGACTATTGTTTCATTTGAAAACAATAAGTTTAGGGTTTGTGGCATTATTTAAGAACATTCATTACTATAATTAAGAATTCCTCATTACACGTCGTTTGTGGTCACCTTAGGGAATACAATGGCCTAAATTGATAGCTCGGACAGGTGATAGCCTCGGGCGCACTTAACGGCCGACCCTCCTCTTTATGGGATGTGAGCGGCGCGTCACCGTGTACAACTACGCCATAACTTAGGGAAATGGAAAAGTTTAATGTCAACAGTTAAGTTAACTTATAAAATTGGCTGTGCCGAGAGTGTTGTTAGCGTAGATCGGAACAACTTTAAGCAGGCCGCTTTAATTTTTATTATTATGACTTGACTTTTAAAAATGGTGTTTGCTTTTGTTGCTTGCTTTGCTTTAAATACCTATACTTAATTTATGTCTAAGTTATATACTACTCAAAACAAAATAAGGGCCACGAGGTATTTTGTCTGTACCATGAAAATAATAAAACCAATATTAATTTTTTTGTCTCCATAACGAAAACTAATGTTGTTTTTACCGTGTAGACCAATAAATTTATTCCAATAATAATGATTAAAAAGTTTATTTGCTTTTGAAAGAAAAAACACATTTAAGGTTAAAAATAAAAACAATGTAAAGTTACTGAAAACAAAAGAAACTACTCCATGCTCATCTTTTAGTAACGGGTATGCCCCCCTCGTTTCGTTACGCACTCCTGAAGCCTGGAGTGCATGCTCTCAATCAAATGCCTGACATTTTCCATTGGAATCTATTCCCAGGCCCTTTTAACAGCGTTGATGAGTTGCTGTTGGTTGTGGATTTCCAGATCACCGTCTCTAACTCTTCGTTTCAACTGATCCCACATGTGCTCTATTGGATTTAAGTCCGGACTGTTCGCCGGCCACGGCAAGACTTGAATTTGAGACGCTTCCAGTACAAACCGAGTCGCTTGAGCCGTGTGTGCACGAGCATTGTCTTGCATCAAGAATCCAGGACCCGCTCGCTGGGCAAATGGGATCACATGTGGTCTGACGACTTCCTCAATATACCGCTGAGCAGTAACAGTACCCTCGTTTAAAATAGCGAGCTCAGTTTTGCCGTGTAAGCTTATCCCGCCCCAAATCATTACATTTGGACCACCAAAACGATCGACTTCATGGATGCAGGCTTCTGAAAATCTCTCGCCGCGTCTTCTCCATACTCTAATACACCGATCGTCGTTAAAAAATTTAACTTTGCATTCGTCTGTGAAGAGCACCATGCCCCATTGGTTTATGTCCCAGTCCAAATGTTGACGGGAAAATCTTAAACGATTTGCACGATGATTTCTGGTTAATGGAATACGGACAACTCGCCTTCTTGATGCCTGCTGGTGTTCATGCAATCGATTACGAATAGTTTGGTCACTGACACGAGTACCCGTTGTGAGCCGTAAACAATTTTGCAGCTTGCGGGCCGTCGTTGTGCGATCTCGGCGCGCACTTAATCGAATGTAACGATCCTCTTGAGCTGTTGTAATGCGAACTCTGCCCGAACCAGGTCTTCTTCTAACACTGCCGGTCTCTTGTAAACGATTCCATAGATTTTGAATAGCTCTTCGAGAAAATCCCAATTGCAAACCCACAGATCGCTGCGAATGACCTTCTTCAATCATTGTAACGGCTCTGGTTGCTGTCAGCGAGTCCATATGACGCCTGCGTGCTTGTGGCATATTGCAAAAGATGTTTCTGACTCGAGATATCGATGAACTCTGATAATTTCTAATAAACCAAGAAGCTAAGGAAAGCAAAACGTCAAAGAAAATGGAATCAAAATTTTCAAAAACTATTTTTAAATCAAATTTTATTTAAAATTGTTGCCAGCATTAGATGAATACTGCAATATTAAAAAGTTTAGGTATCAAAGAGTTTGTATACTCAATATTTTACTACTTTCAATATGTAAATGTTTAATAATTTACACCAAAATGAAAAAATACCTCGTGGCCCTTATTTTGTTTTGAGTAGTATATTTTAAACTATATTTATCTATTATCATTAAAAGCATTATTATTTAACAACATGTATTTTCGCAATGTTGACTTTCAAATATATATATATATATATATAGATACTGCTATATATAAATACGTGAAGCAAAAACTTTGTACCCCTTATTGCGCGGTCGGAGGATTTTCGCACACTCACCCCTTTATTCATAAAAACGATTTATGCATTATTTAGTTAAATATTGTTTTGTCAACGTCACACAAACGTCGTTTTGAATTTGAGAAAAAGAGACAAAACAATGATTAACTAAATAGTGCTTAAATATTTTTAATGAATGAGGGGTTATAGTTTATATAGAGAACGAGTGCACAATGCTAATATTACTTTAAAAGTATGCATAAAAAACACATTAAATTAAATAAACATTGTTTCATACATTTCAAAAATTTCAAAAATGGAAGTGGAGCGGCCGAAATCTGTCAATGCCGATCTAAACTCACATTCTTTTTTAATTTTTCATTGCTTAGGATACAATCCGTGTAGCCTTATATGAAAATTACGGTCGAATTTCAACCACTGGGCGACCACTAGTAGTAAATAGACAAGACAGGAGTTATTATTCACGAAAACTGGAAGACGAATCATCATCATCATCATCATGAGCCTATATTAGTCCACTGCTGGTCATAGGCCTAGGACAATCCGGAAGAATGAAGTTATAGTTTAGTTTACTTTAATTATAATTATAATCTCTGTAGTATAAATAATAAATAAGATGAATATAAATTTAACAAACTTTATAATAAAAATAATAATAATAATAATATCAATAATAATAAATATAATATTATATAATATAATTAAGACGATCTTTTCCAACGACCAGAACAATGAAATCCCAATTAATTTATTAATTTCATTGTTTTATTTACATTAAAATCAATAAACTATAATTCATTACCTATTGAAATCTGCCTGTCGGTCGTTTCAAATTGTCATACCCAACAGGGTTCATATGTACTATACCCACTTGTAACACCTTATAATCTATGATTGACAATAAATCTATTGAGTATTGAGTATTATTAAGTCGTCGTATCCCAAGTACAAGGGCGTAACTACAAAACAGCCAGTTTTCAGGATTTTTTTTGTGTTTATTATTAAAAATAATCATAATATCGATAATTTTTCCATCGGCTACGTCAAGTAAGGTTTTCCTTCAGGGTGCGTAATGCGAGTTTCATTCGCCATTCTATCACGTTAACGAAAACGAGAATAATGTAAGGCAAAATCTTAACTCTTCTCGTATGTCGCCAGGAGTCGCTTCGATGCCTTACTATATTCGTTTTCGTTTTCGTAATCGAATAAATACGAATAGTAAACAAGTCTCACACTAAGCAGAAGGCACTGAAGTCTGTTTATACTATGAACATTAATACTATAATACTATAAACGAACTTATAGGCTCAGTAACAAATACCAGTGCAGTGTTTTGTTCCATTCGTAGCTGCCACCCTCAGAATAATAACTATTGTTCTGAGTTGCCACCAATCTCATTACAGTGACAAGTAAATAGTCAGTTCTACACTTAACAGAACAAGGGAAGAATTACAATACAAGGCTCTTAATCGTCCTGTAAAGTGCTCGTGAATAATTCATGCGGTATAATGACTGAATTCGGGTCTAAAGTGTATAAGTCGCCGTGTGACGTTGTAGGCGCTTTTAACCTGACTTTGTACTTATACGCGTCTCGAGTTGTATGTACTTGATAGACTATAATTATAGTTATGGTTTTGTATGGTTGGAATAAATTGACAATTTGAATGTCCAAACGTTGCATGCTGGCTAACATGCGGTTACCTATTAATTTTGTAGATTTCAAATCAAATCAAACCAAATCTTTATTGATGACTAAGTGTGTAAAAGGTGTTACATTTTGTAAAGGACCTTAAAACTTGATCGCCCTTTTCGGACACGGCAATATTATAGGATGTCTTAATAATAATAATAGTAATATTAGTCTTGATAGTAACATTACTTTTGAAGGCGCTCAACTCTTTAATAAGATACCGTCTAATATAAAAAAAGTGAGCTCGTTTGGCGCATTTAAATCAAAGCTTAAGCAATATATTGTGATTGTAACGATAATACTTTATGAACATAATATTGCGATTCACGAAATTAATTTAATAAACAAAGCGATTTTACTGTGCCGTATGAGTGCCTACTTTACATACCTTTAGTTTTCGTTCGAACGATTATGTAAATTGTTTTTTTAATTGTAATTTTGTTGTTCTCATGTAAGTGACTATTATGTCTTGAATGAGAATAAATGATCTTTAACATTATAGGATGTCCCAAAATTATTTTTATATAAAGCTACGTACGCACCTGGCCTTCATCGCCCGTGATGTTAATTGATGATAAGGCCAATGGTGGAAGCGCACTTCACCGAGAAACCTCTATTCCCGCTATTTTATCTCTTGCTACCGGAACAATGGTACTAGCATTAATGTTATCGCGACATTGAATAAGATGGTAGTAGCTAGCCAGACGGACAAAGAATACCAACAACCAACCGGTGATCTTTGATACTAGACTACTGAGGGATTAAGTATCTTGTTACTGATTTAATTCAAGGAAGTCACTATTTTTATAATTTGTTTAACAATATGCAATACAAATAAATTAACAAAATAAATGAAACTTTGTTTTATATGAAACGTAACGTATCTTGTATATGTTTATAAAGTTAACTTAGTTTTTTTTTATTTTGTGTTTTTTTTTTACATGTTGTGGTTGTCATCAATATTTTCTTGTGTTTATTTGTAATAGAAAGTGTCCGGTGTGATAGGGCATTTTCCAATATTTTTGACGCTGTAAGGGAGAAAAGAGCTGGACACTTGCTGAGTTTCTTGCCGGTTCTTCTCAGTACAAGATCTCCCTCCCGCCCAGAGTAGTCTAACGAACCGATGGCATAGTGACATTCACAAGAGCTACTTGTAGCCTAAACTGAATAAATGAAATGAACTAACTCTTACGGATCTACTCGCGTTTATATTACATACATCATTAGTTTTAATTAATGTTTATCCTGACGTTTCGAACCCTTTGCAGGGTCCGTGGTCACAGGGAGACTGAATAAATGATTTTGAATTTTGAATTAAGAATTTTGTTTTTTTTTTAAATTTTGAATTTTATCTAAAAAGGTTATAAAGCCAGACCGAGACAGGTACAAACAAGCTCTTTTAAACTCATCAAGCTGCCATACGAGGCTTTTCGATTGAGCTACGACATGGACTCTTTCAAATAGGGGTGTAACGAGGTTTTTGTCAGGTTGGCAACACAAAAGCAACACCTTTGATGTTGTTGATGTCCATGGGCGGCGGTGCCCGCTCACCATTAGGCGGCCTGCTCGTTTACAGACTGTCAATATAAAAAAAAGCAAGTGAATTTTTGGCGCACCCGTTTCTAAAAGCCATAAGCGCAGTCACGCGTGTGATTGAAAATACTATCGTGTTACAAATACAAAATGTATATTTAGTATCAAAGGGAACGTGTTTACAATTAGTCCGATCCATAAATTCATAACACACTATAGTTGTTTCTACAATATCATTTGAAGTGGGGCAAAACCATGAAAACGAGTGGCGGCGTTTAGTTGACATCTTAAAGTTTATCTAAATTATTGTATCTCTGACTTTGTCTAAACAACCACCAATGTCTAAACTACAAATCGTCCGTGTCACATTTGCGACTTATAAAGCGGTTATTTAAATTATTATTTTTCATTAAGCACCTTAATTTCCCCATACAAAATTAGTATGACCGCGCGGCATCAACAATATGGACGAACATTTCAAATAAAATATATGACATGAAACCTGTCACTTACGGACGGACGGCGCCGGCGCAACCTTATAGAAAAGACACAAAGCAGCTACTGGCTTTCACCTTACAGAGATTTTCCTACATTCACAGAAACTAACTCACGTGTTAAAGTTTAATACGAACGGACCCGCGCCTTTGTGGATGTGTCTGGGTTCCGGGCGGTGAGGCAACTCCGCCGACGTAAATTGAAGTCAATTAATCAGACAGATTTCTAGGTTGGGTGCCTTTTTGAGCCACAGTGCAGTGGAAGGAACAGTAAAGTAAGTAAAATAGCCTATATTCTGTCTCACTGCTGGGCAAAGGCCTCCATCACTGAAATCAAGTCATCCCTACAATGGATGGGTAATAGCTAAATCACCACGATTGGCAAATGCGAGTTGGTGATCACAAACCCGGGTTATGCATGTATCGAAAAACCAATACACACTATGCTGGACCTGGGAATTGAATCCAGGACCTACGGGTTCGGACCGAGCGTTTTGCCACTCGGCCACCGCGGCGTCGAAAGAACAGTAGGGATGCTTAATATACACTCCAGAAAATTACAACTAACATGATACAATATTTCTACAGCCCACTACACACGACTTTAAAGTTTATACTGATACCCCCCACCAACCGTCAGGTTACAAAATATGTATCAGACAACCTTGCGCAAGCACATGGACCATCTGCGTCAGGTCATAACGCCAGAACAGGACGCGCCGAAGCGCATTCTTCATCCGGTACTTTTAAGATTAGTGTCTCGAGCGAGTTGCCCCGTGGACACGTATAGTCCACTACCTAATATCCAGATAGGTTACCGGAGCTGTAAGCTCGCTTACTTCTCGTTGCACTAAGAGTACAACTCGCAGTTTCCACTGCTCGGGTCGTCAACTCTAAGGCAGACTACTAAATATCCTCTATGTTGACGGAGTTGTAAGCCCACTCACTTCTCAGTACCCATCCAGGTATCTCGTCAGTTCCACAATCCTACGCGGCTGACTGAACCGGAGACATTGCATCTAGCGGACGCCCAGTACTATATTTGAACAGTAGAGTTAGCAAATGACAACAGAGACAGATGACATCTAGAGACCTGGGGGCCGACCGCCTAACTCGATTGCTTTCGATTGCTTTGGCTACGTGTATAGTTTATGACGTCATCTTGTTATTTCGTAACGCCTATAAAAGCAATATCGAAAGCTATAGCCAAGGTGACGTCATAAAGCTAAACGTCATATAGCTAAATGACAAGATGATGCCATAAACTATACACGTAGCCAAAGCAATCGAAAGCAATCGAGTTAGGCGGTCGGGGGGCTGATGTAAAGCAGAAGCAAAGTTCAGATGCGAGGGTAGCTAGTGCAGCAAAATTGTGCCTCACCAGTCACAACGTGAGCCGACGCAAGCTTCTCCACATATCATTTAAAGGATCCCATTTTGTAGGAAGGTGGAAATTCGCTTTCCCAGAGCCTTCCATTTTTTGGTGGTATGACACAGAAATAGTTTAGCAAACTCCTTCGTTCGCGACAGAATAGTTGATACAGTAAATCGGTGGCACCGAAGACCAGCACGTGCCCTGTGAAGATAGAGAGAAGGAGGGTTAGGGGAAAAAGCTCTTCGGAGCTCGCTTTTGTGATATAGTCGATAGAAGGCGCTGAGAGCTGCAACATCGCGACGGCGACGTAATCGTAGAGGCTCAAGATGATAATGGCGAACTTAAAAAACAAAAAAGAACTTTATTGTCCACTATAATACTATCTATACATTTAATAAAGCTAAAGAGGGTCGAAAGTGTGTACATGGACGATATTCGAAAAAAGTTGATTGGGGGATACTTAGAATCGATAACAGAACACGTTCCAACAGTTTTTAGAATTTTTGCTTGTTTGTCAGATTATCTGTTTATCTGTTTGTTTATTTCACCGCGCATCACATGAAAATGGCTTAACGGATTTGGATGAAACTTTGCACATAGACAGACCAAGACCCGGACTAGGATATAAAATAGTTTTTATCCCGGTAACAGGTTCCTGTGGGACAGTGTAGTCTTCGCGAACTTAGTCGCGGGCTACAACTAGTATTATAATAAGACAAAAAGAGGATTATACAAAAAGCTGTACAAATGCCGCCTTATCGCTAAAAAGCCATTTCTTCCAGGCAACCATGTATCTGGGCCAAAATTGTAAGAAAGTGTTGTGGGTAGACAAATAATAAATCAGTTGTAAAACCAAACTCATGATTTTCATTACATTACATGGTGACAGCGGTGATTAAATTGAATAATCGGGAAAGTGTAGTTGTTTTTGTACTTTTATCGACGCACAGTGTTGAGGAACGTGTAGTGTATTGTTTTTTATTATGGAACACGCTCGACCACCGCCAGAATTGAGTTTGGATGGCAGCTCCGTCGGCCGGGCTGACGCATGGAAGCGTTGGAAGACGCAATTCAATTTGTTTCTAAAAGCATCGGGGGTGCATAAAGAAGAAGATGGTGTGCAGGCTAGCTTACTGATCAATCTCATCGGGCGTGAAGGGTTCGACGTATATGAAACTTTTACATTTGAACATGGTGGTGAAAAAGATGACGTCACGAAATTGTTTAAAAAGTTCGATGAATATTTCGGTGTAAAGCCTAATATCACCTTAGCGAGGTATACTTTCTTTACAAGAAACCAAGAGACAGGGGAGTCCATCAACCAATACGTCACTGCATTGAAGTTATTGAGCAAAAACTGTGAATTCAAATCGTTGGAAATGGAACTTATCCGAGATCGTATCGTATGCGGCATAAAAAATACGGTAGTGCGAGATCGCTTATTAAGAATTGAAGATTTGACATTGGATGTAGCTATAAAAATATGTCAAGTGGACGAAATATCAAGCGATAGTAATCGTTTGTTGGAGAAGCGGGGCGGTGATATGTTACCGGTTCAAGTGAACGCAGTGTCAACACGCGGCGGCGGCGCCGGCGGCGGGCGAGGGCGCGGGCGCGGCTGGCGCGGGCGCCGGGCGCGAGGCCCGACAGCCGCGGCCAGTGCTCCGCGCCGCCCCGAGCCTTTGAATCCTGGTTATCAGTGCCCTAGGTGTGGGGGCCAGTGTGCTGATTTTAACCAATGTCCTGCTAGTTTTGTGCAGTGTTATGTATGTGAAAATTATGGTCATTTTGCTAGGATGTGCAAGTTAAAGAAAAACGTAAAAAAAATGTACGAGATTGGTTTACATAATGAAAAAGACGACGACGACGATGACTGTGAGTCGTTTTATATATCTACATTGTTTAATGTGTCCGAGATTAACTCCTCCTCTGAGGACTGGTATGAAGTTCTCAGCGGTGAATATGATTGCGAAAAATTTAAATTAGACAGTGGGGCGGATATCAATGTTTTATCGTTCAAGCGTTTTTTGCAATTAGGTTATGAGCCACGAATTATTAGCAGTAATCATAATATTAAAATACAATCTTACAGTGGCGATTTTATTCCCATTAAGGGAATTTGTTATCTAAAATGGAACTATAAAAATGTCCAATACAATTTAAAATTTGCAATTGCTACTATTGATTGTCAAAGTGTATTGGGACTTCAAGCTTGTTTGAATTTAGGATTAATAAAAAGAATTCATAACTTGTGTTTTACAGATAACAATGATTTGTTTTCCGGGTTAGGTTGTTTACCGGGCGAATATCACATAGTAGTTGATAAGAATGTGATGCCTGTGGTTTGTGCTTCGCGAAAAACGCCCTTCGGATTGCGCGATAAGTTGCAAGAGGAATTAAATAGGATGATACAGTTAGGCGTTATTAGAAAGGTGACTCATCCTACACAGTGGGTCAACTCGCTAGTGTTAGTCGCTAAGAAAAATGGTAAATTGCGCGTGTGTTTAGATCCGAGGCCTCTCAATAAAGCTATTCAACGAGCTCATTTTCAGCTTCCGACTGTTAATGAGTTGGCGACTAAGCTTCACGGAGCTAAGTATTTTTCTGTTTTAGACGCTAACTCAGGATTTTGGTCTGTCAAATTAGATGATGAGAGTGCCGACCTCTGTACATTTAATACGCCCTTTGGGCGGTATCAGTATTTAAGATTACCGTTCGGTTTAAGTTGTGCACCTGAGGTATTCCATGCTAAGATCAAACAATTGCTTGAGGGGCTAGAGGGGGTAAATTCCTTCATCGATGACATAATTTGCTGGGGTAATACACGCGAACAACATGATAAGCGCCTAAGATCATTATTTAACAGAGCGCGCAAAATAAATTTGAAATTCAATAAAGATAAGTGCCGTATTGGTGTAAAAGAGGTCACATATCTTGGTCATATTTTCAATAAAGACGGAATGAAAGTGGATTTGGAAAAGGTGAGAGCCATCAGTAACATGTCTGAGCCGAATGATAGAAAAAGTTTAGAACGATTTTTAGGTGCTGTTAATTATCTGTCAAAGTTTATACCAAACTATTCAGATCATACTTACCCATTGACAAGGTTATTAAAAAAAGATGCTTTGTGGAGTTGGGAATTAGGTCATAAAAACGCATTTGTAAAATTAAAACAACTCATATGTAATGCACCCGTTTTGACTTTGTACGACGTGGGGGCACCCGTAGTGATGTCTGTGGACGCGAGCGGCGTGGCGCTGGGCGGCGTGTTGCTGCAGGGCGGGCGGCCAGTCGAGTACGCTTCGCGCACACTCACGCCCGCGCAGACTAGGTATGCGCAAATTGAGAAGGAGTTACTGGCCATTGTTTTTGCATGTGAAAAATTTCATCAATACATTTATGGAAAAAATCAAGTCATTGTTGAGTCAGATCACAAACCGCTTGAAAGTATTTTTAAAAAGTCTTTAGATTCAGTCCCAGCACGCTTACAGCGTATGATGTTAAAATTACAAGCATACAATTTAACAATAGTGTATAAGCCAGGAAAATTCATGTATATTCCGGATACATTGTCACGTGCGCCTCTTCCAGACTTGTATGAAGATAAGATAACTCGAGCTATATTGGACCAGCTTAAAATGGTGACGGGTACTGTGCCAATGTCTCAAAGTAAACTAACTTTGGTCAAACAAGAAACTGTGAAGGACAAAGTTTTAAATCAATTGCTTGTGTATATTAACGAAGGGTGGCCTAACCACAAATATAATTTACAAAACGACTTAAGATTTTATTGGTCAATAAGATGTGAACTATATTCCGTAGACGGTGTAATTTTTAGAAATAAGCAGGTATTAATACCTCATTCACTTAAAAGTATAATGTTAAATCTCATTCATGACGGGCACTTAGGAATTGATCGTTGTAAAAGACGCGCACGTGAAGTTTTGTTTTGGCCAGGAATAACAAAAGATGTTGAGAAATTTGTTAAAAAATGCAAAGTGTGCCAGGAGAATTCAAACAAACCAAGTAAAGAGTCAATGATTCCGGTTTCTATTCCAGACATGCCTTGGAATAAAGTGGGTACAGATATTTTTGAATATGGAAAGAAAAGTTATTTAATTCTTATTGATTATTTTTCTAGTTTTATTGAAGTTGAAAAGTTACGAGATACTTCTTCAAATTCAATCATTCACGTAATGAAAGCTAATTTTGCACGATACGGTATACCTGAAACAGTGATCAGTGATAACGGGCCACAATATTCCGGCAAGAACTTTCAGATATTTGCAAAGGAATGGGGGTTTCAACATATAACTTCATCACCATATTACGCTCAATCTAATGGGAAAAGCGAGAGGGCCGTGCAAACTATAAAAAAAATTTTAAAGAAGTCAATAGAAAGTAATACTGATTTTTATTTAAATATTTTAAGTTATAGAAACACTCCGCGGGATAATTTGAATTCTCCAGCGCAACTAATGATGGGTCGAAGGTTAAAATGTCGTTTACCAGTTCATCCCGATTTGTTAAAACAGAGTACTTATATTGATAATGATATACAGCACAAGATAATGTTAAAAAAACAAGAGAAAAATAAAATGTATTACGATCGAGGCAGTAAACAACTGCCCGAGTTGAATGTTGGCGATGACGTCATCATGCTAGAAAATAATAACGAGCGTATCCGTGGCACGGTCATGGGCAAGGCGTCAACTCCGCGGTCCTATACCGTAAGAAATAAAAGAGGTATTTACCGTCGTAATCGTCGACATTTAATTAGGTGCAGTCAATCTAACAAGCCGGATAGAAACAGTGATGCTGGTAGCATTGTCGCTAAACCTGTTGTAGTATCGGATACTACATTGTCAGATGAAGATGACTTTGTTTCCGGGGAGGAGGATGAGAACTATGAGCCGAGTAGAGAAATAAGTAAAACCATTTCTCCTCCTCTGACTCGAAGTAAAGCTAAACTAAAATAAGTTGTATAATTATCTTAAACTTATTAATTAAATTAGTTTTAGTAAGTAGATATTTAGTTTTTACTTGTGTTTTGCATTACTATGTATCTTAACTTTTTGCTAGATTAGTATTGTTTATAAATGAAACATTTATTGGTAAAAGGGGAAGATGTTGTGGGTAGACAAATAATAAATCAGTTGTAAAACCAAACTCATGATTTTCATTACATTACAGAAAGACTTGGACAGTTTATGGTGTTTTCCGAGTTGTATACAAACTAACCTACTGTTTGTCTCTCGACTGTAAGGGCTGGGCTTTTCACGGCACATTACCTAATTTATGACCACCGCCATCCGAGGAGCCAGCGCGCCATGAATCATGCTTTGTGCCCACCTGACAAGTTCCTCGGGCGGGGAGGCTAAATGTTTTGCGTGTCGAGTTTCTTTGAGAGAAAATTATTTTTTGAGGAAATTGTTTGAAGTCGCTCGAGTACAGAATATTTGATTTTTCGACGTCAACTGTTGGTTGTTGAAGGGTTGTATAGATGAAAGCGTACTATTATGCTGTTTTAAGTACAAAAATAAAAATTTTCTTCATATCTAAAACATTTGTTGTGAAGGTATTGATATTGATATTAATATTTATTTGTATAATCTGTAAAACATGTATTAAAATAAGTTTGCCATGTAACAATAAATCATTTATTATTATGAACACAAAAATGTATGAACTACTAGTTATTGCCCGCGACTTCGTTCGCAAAAACTACAGTAAAAAAAGTATCCTATATGCTGGTCCAGCTCATGGTCTGTATATGAGGAAAGTTTAATTAAAATCCATTCAGTAGTTTTTACGTGAAAGAGTAACAAACATTCATCCATACTTACAAACTTTCGCGTTTATAATATTAGTAGGATAATTTAGGTAGTGTGTGTAGCAGTGTTTTATTTTTATTTCAATTCCTAGTTTTAGTTTGGGCATCTTCGGAAGACCAGGGTCGTAGCATTAACAAAAGTACTATGACACATGCTGAGAAGATGCCTCTATCATATACCAGTACCTGGATGACCGAGCTTTGCTCGTTATTTTTTTTTTTAATGTTTTCTTAAAATGAAACCTAGCTAGATCGATTTATCGCCCCGAAACCCCCTGCATACTAAATTTCATGAAAATCGTTGGAGCCGTTTAGAATTGCTCGTTTAAGGGTATTAGATGTATCTACAATTATGAATGTTTAATTCGTATGAATGTTATTTTGTGATACTGAATAAATGTTTTTCTATTTCTATTTACGGTAAACCTCTGAAAATAGACCTACAAATAAACGTCTTGAATGGGTAGTAGATACAATTTTTTTAGACGATTTATAAGCACTTTTTCAAAAGATTATTTGAATAAAGAAATTTGACTTTTGACTTTGACTCTGTTGTCCATTAGGGAGGCTGCCGGTGCCAGACCCTTTTATAGTCACAAAATGCAGTTATATGCATACACCGGTATGGTAACCACGGTGTATGTGGGTCCTCTTCTTCTCGCTCAGTCAGAGAGGAGTTAGAAGCATAGTGCGTGTGAGCATAGTGATCACGATATTGAGTTGGATGAGAGTAGCCGCAGTCGTGCTCAGTGGCGTGCATTTAAAGAGGCCTATGTCCAGCAGTGGACTAATATAGACATTATGATGATGATGATGATGAACTATAACTGTCCTCGTTCTTCATCAGCGCGGCTTCAATGCTATACAAATTCGTTTGCGTTAACGTTTTCAATTGGTGAATTTATTATACTCGCTCACGGTACCTAGGTGAATAATTCTTCCTTATTTGCCACCTGTAACAATAATGAAACCTTATTTAGGGCTAATTTTGTAAGTATAAATCTACACAAATTATTCCTTCAAGATTTAATGCCACCTAAAATAAAGTTCTTGAAAAACAGGGCCTACTAACCTCTCAGCGCGAAGAACCAACCCGGAATGCAAACGGTCCGCAAGTGTCTGAGAACCACTCCCCTTAAATATGCTATAAGTAACTGCTTAATTCGGTACTGTAAATTCCATTCTTGTACAGCTTCCAAGGTAAAAGTTGCTGTATTTTCAGTGGGCCAAAGTGTAGATTTGTCTGTATTGGGAGAAGACCTGTTGCCTCGCGTGCCTTGGGGTCGTCACATATAAGGAGACCGCAGAAGGTGAGCTATCCAGTGTTTCGTTTGAAGTAAGTCCGAATCCATATTTTCCATAACCCTTAGACCAGTTGCAAGTTGGAGCTCCTTTTCTCTGTCAATCACGGTAGGTGGTCCACGACTCTCCTTAACGACACCTCGTCTGTTATTCACTCTATCACATATAGTCGTACGAGGAATATACATACCGAGCTCGACAAAGCATACGTAGGCCTCTCACAGATCATCTAAAAACCAGTTACAAAACACAAATACAAATACTTTATTTGCTATTAAATAGGATGGTTAAAATATGGATCATCATATTAGCGCATTTTATGTCTCCACTGCTGGGCACGAGCCTTCCCTGTGGATGGATAGGGAGAACGGGCCATAAACCACCACGCGGGCCCGGTGCGGATTGGTTGTTAACGACTGCGAATGCAGCCGGGACCAACGGCTTTACGTGCTTTCCGAAGCACGGAGGAGCACGGAGGAGGTGATAAATTTTTGGTAACCCATCCGATTGGCTCCTCAAAATGTGGATGTTATCAAGAAATTATGTATAGTAACTTAAAACCGAGGAGGAGAAGCTCGATGGCGCAGTGGTTAACGCGCCCGGTCTACGAGTGCTGAGGTTAAGCAACTTTCTCAAAGACCGGTTATCGGAGGGGTGACCAAAAATTTATCATTTCGAGCTCCTCCGTGCTTCGGAAGGCACGTGAAGCCGTTGGTCCCGGCTGCATTAGCAGTCGTTAACAACCACCAATCCGCAGTGGGCCCGCGTGGTAGTTCATGGCCCGTTCTCCCTATCCATATGGAAGGCTCGTGCCCCAGCAATGGGGAAATAAATGAGCTGATGATGATGATGATGATGAACTTAAAAACTATTTAGTCATATATCACGACATGCAAATAAATGAAACATTTTCATTTATATTTATTAATTACGTAGGAAATTGGAGTTTATATTCAATAATGTATTTATTATATCATTATTGACATAAATTAAATTAGTAATAATGTCCGTCAGTCCGTCAGTCCGAGCATGTTGCGAGATTCCTTTTTTTAGAGAGAGTTTGCCATTTTCTGCGTAACTGGGGCGGTTTCTCGCCGCCTGTCCCCAAAAAAGTCTAGTAGGCTTACCCAAAGTGACATTAAGAAAACGATAACAGAGTTCAAAAAGAATAAAATATATGGGATTGACATAAGATTAACCACGTCAATCCTACATTTACACAATTACATTGTCATACATTTTATTCTTTTCGAACTTCGCTATCGTTTTCTTAATGTTTTCTTAATGACGACCTCCGTAGCCGAGTGGCTTGCACGTCGGACTTTTGGCGGCGCTAACTCTGAGGTCCCGGGTTCGATTCCCGGTCGGGTTTATTTCGAAAACAAACTTTTCGATATTGTGTCGGGTCTGGGTGGTTGTGGTCCCGTCGTTGTTTCTGATTTCCATGAAACGAGTGCTTTAGCTACTTACTTTGGGATCAGAACATTGCGTGTGATGTTGTCTCAAAAAAAACAATGTTACTTTGGCTAAGCCTATATACTGGACTTTTTTGGGGACAGACGGCGAGAAACTTTAAAAGGTTCGATTCTCCGAGGGGTTCGGATCGGATGTCCGTTAGAGGTTTTCTATGTTTGCGTTACTCGAGCGCGTTTGTATGAGGCTTACTTTCTGCAGTCTTTTTATTTAGTGGGGTAGTCGTTTACATACGTAATTCTATAGGAGGTGGCTTTGAGCAGATTGTGGGCCCAGATTAGGCTGCTGTGAGCCGGGTTTTGTCTGATAAGCAGCCCTGGATAGCTTTATTGAGACCCGTAGCAGGTTTAGCGTGAATTTGATGGTGTAATTTGCTTTAATACACAAAAGTACAATAATGAGACGTATTATTATAAAATTTTGAACGCAATAGATTTTGAAATTGGTTGTACAGAAATAAAAGGTTGATTGATGAAATGTATTTTTAATTTTTTATCTAGTTAGTTAAACAAATATTGGTATATTAAAACAAACATTTATTGTATTATTATAACTAAACAAAATATTGGCCCGCAAAAGCAGTATTCTAATAACCTTAGTTTAAGTGTTTTTTTGTTAAAGTCGTTGCTGTTATTTCATCATATCATTCAACTGAACCATTTCTACAAACATAAAGATATTATAAGTATTTCTGTGTTTTCAATTTCAATAAGTTCAAACTATATCTATATCAAATCACCTACATGTCAAAAGACGTAGCATTGTTTGTTTTTACTTTTCTGTGTTTGTGTGCAATAAAGAGTTTTATCTATCTATCTACCTACCTAACATTTTTATCGAAATTGTCATAGAGATGATAGCAGACCCTATTGTGTGTCTGTCGTCTTGTGGAGAGGAGAAGCGTCCAGGGGTCGTAGTGTCACACTGCACGGAACAATAAAGGGTGCCAGTCCATTCTGTTGTCGCCCAGCAACTCGCACAACAACCAAGCCAGCCTCGGACTAGCCAGATGGCTGGGCAATGTAATGAGCAGAGACTACGATTTTGTTGCCAATGGTAAGGCACGAGCCTTCTCTGTGGATGGATAGGGACGGGCCATAAAACATCACGCGGGCCTAGTGCGGTGCGATGACTGTTAACAATGGATAATGTACTCATGACCAACAACTTTACGTGCCTTCGGAAGAACGGAGGAGCTCGGCATCGAGTTCCACAGGACTAGCTGGGTAATAGCTGAGACTACGGTTTTGTCAACGAAATTAATTTTAACATACAGAAATGTTACAACAAAAGTGTGTGGGCTGGCCTTGCTATCTGCGGCTTAAGGGACTTTTAGTCTGCATAAGGTATGCTAAAATAAGGATGCGTAAAACAACCGGATTTCATGAACTTATCAGTTCGACCGTGCATCCGGTCGCGATCTATGGAACATATTGTTTACATTACCATTGTACGTGCCTTAATAAATATTATAAATGAAAATCAAAACACCCGACCTTGCCCCACCGTGCCTGCGCACATGCTGCTGCTACAAGCAGTTCTGTTTCCATATTGTACTCGCTCAACACTGAGGCTGCAGCTACGACCCCCAGACTTTGTTGTATTCATATCAATCTGTTTTGTCCCTTCGTGTCAAGAGGTCGTTTGCGTCTGGGATACAAATGTAGATGTCAAAAGAGGTTGATAATACACGAGTGGCGCAAAAGTTTGCATTTGGGTTCGCTATAACGCCAATTGTGGATTGGACAGGACGCTGGGGGCCTTTAAGACATTGTTGACATTGTTGCCTTTAAGACTTTGACTACCAAACGTCATCTCTTTATTTAGGGTTCCATAGTCAACAAGGAACCCTTATAGCTCGTCTGTCTGTCTGTCTGTCTGTCTATCCCCAGCCTAGCTCATAGACTCTTAGTACTAGAAAGCTGTAATTTGGTATGGATATACATATTAATGACACCGACGAAGTGGTGAAGTAAAATTATGAAAAAAATTTTTTTTTAGGTTACAAGTGCAAAATTTTTTTAGAGGGGGGGGGGGGCACTTGATGCCTCCCCCCTCCCTGCCAGCCAAATGGTTGTTTTTAGATACGTGAAAAAATTGACGGTAGATGGTTGAATATATGACGAAGTTAAAAGGAAAACTATCACAGCTAAGTAGGCTTTATAAGTTTACGAATAACAGTCGACCAACTTATAAAATGTCCTTGGCGCAGTACAAATTCCTCATTGGGAATTACTAAAATAACGTTGTCAGGTGTGTGAAACCAGTAGTATCCATTAAAGTATATGAGCCATCGTTAAATAAATGTTCATTAAAGCCCTCTTCTCAGAGTCCTCATTATTGAGATGGGCTACGGAACCCTACACTGCGCGTGGCCCAACACGCACTTGGCCAGTTTTTTTCTTATAGTAAGTTTTAATAAGTTCTTATAGTAGCTCAGGACAGAGATAGGTGGAAGGAGGGAGGAGAGGCCCTTACCCTGCAATGGAAAGTAGTGGCTGATGATAATAATAATAATATTAAGTCGTCTGGCAAAACCTCAGGTACATAACCGCCTCTGAGATTTAGCGGTCAGATCAAATCGCTTTTAGACCCAGAGGTCCCAGGTTCGTTTCCTAGCGGGATACACTCTACACGGTTTGGTTGGTGGCTTCAAATAGAACAATGCAAGACTGCTGCTTAGCGACAGAAATATGTACAAAGGTGGCAGCACATATGTTTTTTTTTGTAATTATGGGATATTATTAAACAGTTACACGTTCTAACTACATTACTAAAAACATGAATTTTACAGTTAAGTTTAACGTATAGCTCAAACCAATATCCACGTCATAGATAGACAGATTTTCGGGGAACCAACCTTGACAATAAATTAAAAATACAGCTAAGATATAAATATTATCCTGGAACCTTTTGAGGGTTAAGTTAAATTGTTACGCTTCTAATTCCCAGGGATTTGGTGGAGAATTTATTGATACGCTCAGTTCGAATGTTTAATAAAAGTGCCGCGCCGGTCGAAATTCTCTTTCTGAATTCCACGGATTTGTTTCAAACATTGATAATTTCAGACGAAACAGATCAAAATGTTGTCATAGGGATTTCTGAGCCAAATGGGCGACATTCAAAGAGATCCTTTGGATAATGTTTATGAGATGGAATCGCTTTATTTGCTAATAATTAAAGTATAGGACGATATCGGAATGAGGAGCTCGATAGTGCAGTGGTTTACGCACCCGGTCCGCGATTGCTGAAGTTAAGTAACCTTCGCAAAGGCCCGCCATCGGATGGGTGACCAAAATTGCATCATTTCGAGCTCCTCGTTTGAAATGCACGAAAAGCCGTTGGTCCCAGCTGCATCAGCAGCCGTTAACAACCACCAATCCGCACTGAGCCCACGTGGTGGTTTATGGCCCATTCTCCCTATCCATCCATAGGGAAGGCTCGTGCTCCAGCAGCGGGGATATAAAATGAGCTGATAAAATAGTTTTTCGCATTCAACATGAGCATCTATGCGTGGCTTATCAATGCCATACAAACGTTAGGATTTTAGATAAAATTTTCTTAGTTAAAAATTTTCAGTTTAGATTTTTTAGTTAATTAAGATTAGCTTCGCGATGGTCAATCTGCTTGTCGTAAAGTGAATAAGAGCTAGAGCTGGCCACGAGTTGAGTTCGCAAATTTAATTTACTCCAGGCGAGATGGCCTCTCCGTCTGGAATGTTGTGGTGACACACGGGGCTCTATTGCTACCGGTGCCGCTGCAGCTCAAGTTCGTTGAAGTTGTTTGGGATATTTTTATATTGGGCCAAGGAAGACTAGCATATTAATGTATTTTGTTGCTCTCTTGCACCCGCCGCCGCCCGAACTGAAATGACCGATCATAGTCTAGCCACTAGACTAGACTGCAGTTGCATCCAGCCACCAGTGTTACACCAGTGCGACTGGTGATAATGTCTAGTGGATTAACTTAACCACTAGTTGTCGTGTTTAGTAGCCACCACTAGTTGTCTCGTGGGCATTTTTCGTTTTTGAAGAGTTTACTTTTGATCTGTGGCGGCCTTTTCAGTGTCACTGGACTTTTTGGGGTGGCTTGAAACTCAATGAGCTCTTGAAGCCATTTAATCGAAACATCGTCAGAGGGTTTCTTGAGGTAATTGCGTCACACAAGCGTGTCCCCTTTCCCTACTAGATTCTCCAAGGGGTTCGGATCGTACCGGAGTTCGGACTTCTTCAGTCCATGCCGCGTACAATCGATTTGATCCACACACATAGAAACACTCTTCGCGTCGCGGTGATAAAGTTTAGGCACTTTTCGTAGTGAGTGAATCTTACAAATAAATCTATCAAGTCTGTAGCCGTAGCAATGTAAGTAGAATTAATATAACTAATTCCTTAGTGGGTACCCACAAGGGTTCCGGGTGAAGAGCGCCTCTATCTTCGGCTTTATCGACACTTACCTTGTAAGATAAAGATGCTTTTTTGTGTATTATAAACAAAATTGAGGAAATCCTCAGATGAGAGTGTATAGAATTAATATAACTAATTCCTTAGTGGGTACCCACAAGGGTTCCGGGTGAAGAGCGCTTCTATCTTCGAGTTTATCGACACTTACTTTGTAAGATAAAAATGCTTTTTGTTATGTATTAAAAACAAAGTTGAGGAAATCCTCAGAAGAGAGTGTATAGAATTAATATAACTAATTCCTTAGTGGGTACCCCCAAGGGTTCCGGGTGAAGAGTGCCTCTATCTTCGAGTTTATCGACACTTACTTTGTATGATAAAAATGCTTTTTGTTGTGTATTAAAAACCAAATTATTTCCTCAGATGAGAGTGTACTTGCTCGTTTTGTAGATGCGGAAGTTATAATTAAATATAATGACGTAACAACTATTATGATTACATAATAGTTGTTACGTCATTATCATACTAAAGTTTATTGTTAAATTTATAGCCCAGCTACCCACCGCACAAACTCCATAAACCATTTTACAACTTGCAACATAGTCTTATGGCTATTAATATTCCGCCTTGGCATTTGTGCGACTGGTACGAGTATAAGTATGTACTGAGCTTTTATGACTTTATAGTAATTTATTTGTCATAAAAAGCTTTATCCCTTTAGTTTCATTACAATTAGCTTATCGATTTGAAAATAAATAAATTTTGACCACCTCTGTGGTCTGATAGTTTAGACTACCGGTCTTTAACAGCGTGTTTGCTCTCTGTTCGGTTGGCAGTAGGGCTTGTGTGTCCGCCTGACTAGCTACCAACATCTTATCTAAATATTTCGCCATAACATCAATGTTTGTACCATTGTTGTGTTTCGGCAGCTAGAGATAAGATAGCCAGTGCCTCACTAGTAGAGGATTCCGGGTGAAATGCGCTTCCATCATTGACCATATCATCACTTAACAGCAGGTGAGATCAAAGCACTATGCTTAACCGTAAAATAAATAAATAAAAAAAACCAGGTCAGCTACATATTCTACATAAATATGTCACCATAACATCGATGTTAAGCTATCAGCTATCAGTTTTGTTGTAGACCGATAGTTAGAGACTCTGGAGGAGCTCGATGGCGCAGTGGTTAACGCGCCCGGTCTGCGAGCGCTGAGGTTAAGCAACTTTCGCAAAGGCCGGTCATTGGATGGGTGACCAAAAATGTATCATCTCGAGCTCCTCCGTGCTTTGGAAAGCACGTAAAGCCGTTGGTCCCGACTGCATTAGCAGTCGTTAACAACCACCAACCCGTACTGGGCCCGCATGGTGGTCAATGGCCCGTTCTCCCTATCCATCCATAGGGATGGCTCGTGCCCCAGTAGTGGGGAGATAAAATGAGCTGATGACAATGATGATAATGAGTTAGAGACAAGATAGATAGCTTCTCAGTAGTTGAGGATTTTAGGTGAAGTGCGCTTCCACCTTCGGTCTTATCATCACTTAACATCAAGGGAGATGAAGGCCAAGTGTTTATCCTTAAGAAATTAAAAAAATAAATGTATAAAGTCGTTTATTTTACACGTGGCACGCGTCCGTGTGTTTCCACGTCATTTCAGAAATTCTCTAAAGGTAAAACTCTCTGACGTATTCGGCACCGCACAGGGTTGACATAGGAGATTATGCAAAATTCCATTCATAAATTATATCTAAAATGAATCGCTATATTACCCCACCCGTTGGCTGGCTGGTAATGTTGTTATCATTTTGTGTTATTAATTCGCCTTTGGTGTGAGAGATATAGGCGACACCGAGGTCGGGCTAGAGAGAGATGGCGAGATGACATTACAATAATACTTCTTTCAGAGCTGACTAGGAGCTCGATGGCGCAGTGGTAAACGCGCTCTGTCTGCGATAGCTGAAGTAAAGCAACTTTTGCAAAAGCCGGTCATTAGATGGGTGACAAAAGAAAATTATCATCTCAATCTCACCCGTGCTTCGGATGGCACGTAAAGTCGTTGGTTCTGGCTGTATTAGCCGTCTTTAACAACTACCGCACCGCACAGGGCCCGCGTGGTGGTTTGGTTCGTTAACCCTCTAGCTGTTGGAATACGACATGCTACCAACATTGATGTTATGATATATATTTAGATAAAATGGTGGTAGACATTGTATATATCATTGTAATGACGCACTTCAGACAAGTCCTACTACCAACCTACAGGGTACAAATATGTACCCCTTCGATGGAAATCGTGCACTGGACCTTTGGGTGTGACACCGATGGGTGCCGTAGTCTAACCATCTGGACCAGATGGTCCAAATGGGACCAACTGCGAATGGGACCAAATGCAAATGGGACCAAATGCGAGTAGGAACAACTGCTACTAGGACCAGTTTGCGTCTGCGTGGCCAAATGCGAACCGACTGCGTCAAATCCCAATATCACACAAAGACGTTTAATATTTTCATAGCTTCCACAATATCACTGTTTCCATATCCATTCTATTCTGGATGCAGCATGTTCCCGTCACATTGATTATGCATTCACTTGGAATGGAGTCGATAAAAATAGCTAGACGTTGCGTATCGTAACGTAACAGGTAACACGCTACGTTTTATTACGTTCGAAGAGAGCTCGATTTAAACATGGCAGTCATTGTTGAGTACTGGATGAATGTTTATTACTGTTATATACTGTCGTTTGGATCTCGTTAAGAGTTTTGTTTAAAAACTGTTAAACATCCATTTAGAGAATGGGCAATAAATGACCATGCGCACTGATCTTTAAAATCAAATACACAACACTTTAAAATTATAAATAAAAGTCATATAGGTAATTATACGAAATTTAAACAAAGGAAATGCATAACCTATTCTGAATTGTATTAATTTTGATAACATTCAAAATCTTATCTTATCTTAGTGGGGGCTGCCGAGGTTTCCCTCTCCCAGTAACACTTCGACCCATCGGGATCTTTTGTGCAACCCCATCCTTTCAATCTTCTTCCTCTGTAAAGATAGATGCCATAAGTTTGGCTACGTCCTTAAGAGCGAAGAGCCTGCAGTCCTCCGGTTTCGGACAGGCCGACCCCAGAAGTCCCATTCTTTTCCTAACCAGAGAGTCGCAGTCACACAGTAGGTGCTGCATTGACTCCGTTTCCTCTCCACATGCCCTACACAAACTATTTGTTGAAAGGTGCATTCTGTGAAGTTCAAAATCTTGCAATCTTTAAGTCTTTAATAGCCGTGGTGGTCACCGGTGACCGACAAACAATAAATTTTCTATTGTGTCTGGTTTTGCGGCAGTCAACGTGTTAAAGATATTTTTTTATAAGTTTCTTGTTTTTGAGAAAGCTTGCTGATTGCCACATTCGTCATTTTCAGCTTCACCGGACTTTTTTGGGGACGGCGAGAAACCTAAAGCCTGTGAAACGAAGCACCGTCAGAAGTTTTCTAGAGGGAGCGACGTCACGCACTAGTGCGTGTCCCCGTACCCTACTAGATTCTCTGAGGGGTTCAGATCGGATTGATTTATAAGTATCGTTAGAAGAAAAGTGGATAAACCTCTATTTATAGACAAACTAGCGGCCCATCCCTGCTTCGAATGGGTGGATTTTTTTTATATATTCCTATATAGCCTATGTTACTCGGCGCTAATGTAGAATTCTAATGGTGAAAGAATTTTTTAAATCGGTTCTGTGGTTTTTGAGTTTATTCGTTACAAACATAAATACAAACAAAAATACAAAGGTTTCCTCTTTATAATATTAGTATAAATAAAGCTACTAGTAATCGAAAATACAATAAGAAGGTATAGATATTCTACCCATAAAAGCTCAAAGCGGTAGTTACTAGGTACTCATAACAATACGTGTTGAAGAAAGGCTTCTAGTAATTTCCTTTTGTTATCAACAAGGAGATCTAGTGAGACCATTCTGTTATTCTTTTTTACCTTATTACTTAAACTATTTACCTAATAGTGTATAAAATTTTTGTCGGTTTTGTTCATTTTTATAAAGGGCTCTTATCCTTATAGTAAGCTACACTCGAAAGCGAAACTCTTGGCCTTATAGTAAACGACAATAAGGCCGAAGGTGGAAGCGCACTTCACCTGGAATCCTCAATCACTTAGGGACTATCTATCTTATCTCTGTTGAAACACGATAATACTACTTACTGACATTGTCGTTATGGCTACAAGCTTAGATAAGAAGGTAGTTAGCCAGATATACTCTGAATAAGTCGAATCGACCGAGCTGAGTAGGATGCACGGTATGAATACACTATATTGCATGTATTCCTTTATATATGTACCACAACTATATAAACGTGGATCTTATAATAATAAAGACAGTATTTACTCATAATTCACTCGAATCATTTCTAACTCCCAATGCCATCCGCATATGGCGACTGTGACAGAACTTAGCGTCACTTGAACCGCGTTTCTAAATAAGGTTTACGAACATTAAACAATAAGCGGTCTCTGGTAAAATAAAATCGCGATGGCATTCCTAATAGCCGTGATCTACATAATTGACGTCAGTGAGCACCCAAACTTAGTTGGAAAAATTGAAAATGGGCGGAAAATCGTCTAAGGATCAAGGCGTCATCATCGCGCAGAACGCTGGCGCTGTTAGAGAGAAACCGTGCATCAGTTCTTCAAAAAATAAAAGCACACGCCAGCAACAGCAACTACATTTTGGTGGCAATTTGCATCTTCTTATTGATTGGTGGTCTCATAATGTTTCACCAAATATATCCCTTTTTCATTGGAAATGGAACGCGAGACCTAATTAGTTCTTTATGTCCTCCAACCATCAAACACCATCGGATTTAAGTTTTTCCACAAAAGTCAAGAGGTATTTCCATGCTGGTCTTGTATTTGAAAATAATGTTTCAGCTGCCTAACTTCCCATGCATGTCGTAAGGGCCGGCTAAGGGTCAAGGGTTCCAAGATGTTTCACATCAGGCGATCGGCTAGCAACCTATAACTGATGTTAACTATTCCACCTCGGAAACCTTTGATAATGGAAAGAGTTTATTCAATGTTGGTGATTTTGATACTTCGTCTACATACCTCTTATTGGAAGAAGGACGTGAGAGTAGTATATAGTTATATGTATTTAGAGGTAAGAGACTTATCATCTACCATTTTTTTGAGATAATTACATCTTGATGCTTCCCAGTTGTACAATTTAAAAAGAAACCATGTTATATGAATATCCAATTATTAGAATAAAGTATCTAAAACCCAAATTGCCGAAACTCGCACATAAAATAAGTTACAAAGTTCATACAGGGCCACCGATTCGAATAGCCTTTTACAAGCGGTGTCGCCGAATGAGCCCGAAAGTTAAGTTCTATGACGTCACAACTCTTTAGGGTGTCCAGACGATACAGCCCATGAAGTCATAACAACCTGTAAGGATTATATTTTCCTCCTACGATAGCTCCCGGCTCCCTATATATAGTACCTCAGTCGCTTCTGGACAGCCGCGCTAAGCGGTCGTTTCGCTCCGTACTTCAACAAAAAACAGTGTGTTAAACCCTTATTCTTGTGTGAAATTGTGTTCGAAACTGTTACGATTTGTGACCGCAGTGATTTTACAAGGATATCGCGTTTCGGTAAGTGCTTTTCTCTTTTTAAGTAAACGTCGAAACACACTCAATATACCTGTTGCTCGCCTGATATTTTCGGGAGACGCTAAACAGAACCTGCGTTTAATCGTCGGGATTTACATGAGAAATTGCCGTGTTTTTTTCTCAGCTCTCTCGCCATCGTTTATCGGTTATTTATACTCATTATTTTGTCGAGATTATTCGTGCGGCATATGTTGCATTATGAGTATTATCGGTTGCGTTGGCGGCCTTATCATATCGATCCATTGTATATTTCGTTGTAACGTTATCTATCGCAGTGGGGTGCCAATTTGTACTTGTTTATGGGAACGGCTGCCTTTATATCGTTATTGCACAATGGCCAATAAACAAATAACTAGTTAAATTAATTTATAGCGACGTCCAATTACTTTATAGTGCATCTTTGAGTGCTTTTCGTTTGAACGGAGTGCTCAAGTCTCTTTTAGTTCTTTTTATTTTATACCGATGTTAAATTGATGAATTGTTATGTTTATTGTCTTCGTTGCTTTTATTTACGTGAGAAGGCATGGGCCCAGCTGTGGGATGGGATGTTAATAGCCCGATGATAATGACAAGTTGAAACTTAAAAGTACAGTGGCCAGTTCAAGCTATCCATGTCAACTTATCATCCTCTGGAATGCATATTTAACGAAGCTAGAGGAAAGACGGAAATGGAGTAACTTGATATGAAGCGGACTGTACACTAAACCACTTGTCTAAGGCGGGACACGAACCCACGTTCTCTCGCAATCCAAGCGCCATCTCCTACTAGGTACTGAACCAAGGTGTCATTGATGCCTGTCGAATTTTTGAAATGCTTGTTAAACACGCTGTAGCTTTATTTATATGTAGATATAAAAAAATAAACGCAAAAATATATTTTTTAAATTGTTTCTCATGAATATATGAGACTTTGTTGTTCTTATGTAAATAAAGAAGAAAAAAAGAAAGATTAAAAAACAAATTAGTAATTTATTAACAAATTACTGACGATGACTTAAACCCATACCTAACACATAAACGTTCAAAGTGCGTTAAAAAATCTGTTGAAAAGACAAATTGCCTAAGGCGGAATACAAACCGATGACTATTTGCCCACACAGCTCTTACAATTTCTATACCGAGACCAAGTGTTTCCGTGTAGTTTTTTTAAGACTAGATAGGTATCTATGATTGAAGTAAGATTGAAAACCAATGAAACAATTTTAAACATGCTTTGCCTTATAAAGGGTAAATACGCTATAGATATCTCTGGGCCTGAGACTGGTGGTCTGACCAATAGACCACAGAGGCAGTTGAGGCACACTAGTAGATCGAGCCGTAATCCACCGCAGTCTCTCAACGAGGATTACTGTGTTCTAACGAATGCTTTGGTAAAGTAGGGTTTAAAACCGTTCGTTTGTTTATTGCGTTTGGAGCTCAGGCGAAAATGTGCTCTTTGTTTTACACTATTTCATCAATCAACTCTTCAACAATAAGATAGATGATCTGAAGCCTTGCCCAAGTGTTCGTTTTTCGTGGCGAATAAGTTGGCGCGGCTGCGCACGCGACTGCTATTGGACTTCTATTGGTTGGTTCGCACGCAAACGGCTAAATATTAGGCACCCACTGCCCAAGCTTAGGATCTATTCAACGCTTCGATCGCTCAGCAACCAGATGCTGATATATGTTGTGCCTATTCATAGATTTGTTAATAGAGTTATACGGTAGTTATCTATCTACACAAAATGTAAATGGCCTAGGCACTGCACGCTTTGGCGTAACTGTAAGTGTAATGGGCCATTCAAATTTAAATAAATAAATAAAAACTGGCCAAGTGTGAATCTGATTCGTGCAGACGGTGACGTTGTCTTATATGGCAGAACAAGACTGCCTGTAACACTACAGGAGAAAGAAGTAGCCGATTTTCTTTCGGCTTCTTTTCGGTACATGCAACGTCTCCACCGTAAGGTTAACGAAGTCATGGCTTTTAATGAATGACAAAATGTACTTGTAAAGGTTCATTTTAAATTTAAATTTATGTAAGCCATTTAACTTACGAGTATATACCTACTATCCCACTGCTGCCCAAAGACCTACATCATTGAAATCAAGTCACCGTTACAATTGATAAGTATTGGATTAAGGAAAATTATAAATATGTTTTCGAAATAAATAGTTGTAACGCAAAATTGTTATTTGGTCAGCAGAATTATACAATCGGTCAGCATAAGAAACCCTTACTGTTGGTTAGGTTAAGTAAAATTTTTATTTTCCCGAGCGAAGCGCAGCGTAGCGAGCGAGGGCCAGTCACGGAAGGGCAGGAGCGGCATAAGACTGCTGTCCAGAATGATATTAGTTGCAGACTGATTTAGAAATATTTGCTGACCATAAGTTACTGCCCAACTAGCTGTTTAAGCTAACCGATTACATTTTTATGCTAAAAAAATTCGAATACTTTGCTAACCATTTAGAATATAATAGAATATAATTGAATCGAATAGAATAGAATACTTTATTTGCTTTTGATTGGGGTACATTATAGTTATTATAATAATATGGCTCCTCCCATTCAGCCAACAATGGTGGCATGCAAATTATAATTAAACTTAACAAAATAAAAAAAGTAAATTTAACATAAAGTTATTACAGACATTAATTAGCATAAAATTGATAAAAATAAAAAAAAAAACAACAAATTAGTTTGAATAACACCCTTGGCTTAATCACCACGCTTGCCTTATGCGGGTTGGTGACCATGATCACAAACCCGGGCTATGTATCGAAAAAATCCGAAACAATTTTGCCTGACCTGGTGATTGAACCCGGGTCTTCAATTTTAATTTCAATTTATTTGCATCAAAAATGTTACATAGTTGTTGTTAAAAAAATATGAATTCAGTTATAACACAGAGCTTTAAATTTTTTTTGGTTTAAATTGTTACATTATAAGTTACCAATTATGCCGTGAGAGTTAACGTCGACATGTATTCTATAAAAATATATTTAGTTTAAAAACCTAAACAGATTTTTTAACAATAATGTATTTCTTTTAAAACGTAAAAGCCTGGTTAAAAGTGAAAAAAATTAAAGTGTGTTTTACGCGGCGCACATCAAAGCTGTTGATTTCGGTCTTGTTTGCTCGCATCAATATTGCCCTATACAACACAGAACACACCTTCGCACACCGTAAAAAATGTTGCCAAGATTATTCCCTAAGAGCCCTTTCACATTTCGGTGGCCCAGGCCCATACACACATTTAAACTTTCTATGCTTAAAAAACGGAGTTAAGATAGTAAAAAAATTCTTAAAAAAAGTGTGCTTAACTGAATTTATGCGATTTAAAGTCGGATGTCGAAAACGGAAAGTTTTAAATCGTATAAAATCAGTTGAACGAATATTTAAAAAAATGTGTTCTACTATATTTGCGTTTTTTCTTAAGCATACAAAGTTCAATTAAAATTGCCTTACTAATCATTACAATCATCACAAGCTCATTATATGTCCCCACTTTTATGGGCACGAGTCTTCCATATGAATATATAGAGTAAAGGACCATAAACCACCACGCGGGTTCAGTGCAGATTGATGGTTGCTGAAAAATGCTAATGCAGCCGGGACCAACGGTTTTACGTGCTTTCCGAAATACTGAGGAGCTCGAGATGATACATTTTTGGTCACCCAACCGATGACTGTCATTAGCGAAAATATGTTAACCTTAACAATCACAGACCAGGCGCGTTAACCACTGCGCCATCGAGCTCCTCCATCGCTTTATTGGTTTGAAAGAATTAGAGCTTTGAAGTTTGCATAGGCCACCGAAATGTGAAAGGGCTCTTAAAGCTACACAAACCATCAGCCGTTCCATTACTCAACAACATTGTGTAGAAACGAAATACAAAATTATTTGATACCTACCTACTACGTTTCTGTTGGTTTTTAATTACATAATTATTTTTGTTTGCCAATGTAATGGGAAATTGTTGGGTACTTACACAATTTTTTGTATTAATATTGGGATGAAACTCGAGGTTATTAAGCTTATTTATAATACAGACGTTTCGACCAAAGAGTGTCTCCTGAGTACTACAAAACACCTATATTTTTATAAATAAAGTATTTTACAAAAACAAAGGCATAGTTCTTCTCATTCAATGGCTGCTAGCCACATTGCGTATAATCGTTTACCTAGCCAGAATAGCCAGAATTGAGAACAAAGAGAGGAGAGGAAGTAGAGAGAATAAAGTAGTAGAGAGAGGGGAAGAGTAAAGAGAGGGATGAAATAGGGGATAAATAAGGAGAGGCCTATATCCAACAGCTGATTGATGAGGGCTGATTATGCTATATACTTACGTACACACTATCACGCCTGCCTCCCATAAGGGAGGCAGATACCACTTTCTGCCACTTGATTCGATTCTTACATACTTCTATCCTTCGATCAAATTATGTAATAGTTTCCCGATGAGCGCTTGAAAAACGGTAGGTGACACAATGACGTTTGTGGCGATGACAGTAAACATTGAGTACAAATATTTGCAAACTTAATTTAATCTTTACGTTTAAGACTTAAGGTTCGTAGTAAGCTGTAGTTGTTGATGCTACCCAATGATTTTTCAGATTTAGTTATTCAAAATGTAAATGTAAATGGAGCAAACAGGACCACTTTCGCGATGCATTCTTGTTCCGGTTCCTTCATCTAGTACATTATTGATCGAAGCTTCTATCGCTTCATCTACTCTCATTAGTTTCTTTATACATGCTCGCCAGTTTAAGGAACTATTGGCTTGGCTTTTCGTTAAAACGTCCTCGATTTGGTCAAGAAACATCCGCCTAGGTCGTCCCCGAGTCATATACTTTTTTGGTCAATCTCTCCTCACTCATTCTTTCTAAATGACCAAACCATCTAAGCTCAATTTCTCAATTTTTGTCACTACATCTTCTTTCAAAAAAAAACCTGATTGTGTAATTATGATTACAGTTGTTATTTTCATTATCAGCGTCATAACACGGCCAACACCATAGTCTCCCTGTGACCAAGTACCCTGCAAAGGATTCGAAACGTCAGGACAAACATTAGTTAAAACTAATGTATAAAATAAACGCGAGTAGATCAGTTAAAGTAGTTTCATTTCAACTGTAAACAATTTAATCCTTCAGTTCAAGTGTAGACTGCTACTTATTTTCATGAAACACTTAAAGTCTCTTAATAATCGCGGTAATACAATAACGCGTTAAATTTGACAACCACATATGAACGCCTACCTACTTTAAAGACATAACGCGAGTTATTACACCTAAGACATTTAATTCGCATACACACTCATTATTCAGTTAGTATTCAGTTAGTTAAAGTTTTATAATAACTATTTGTACGTGTTTAGAACTATCCCAAGCCGTCTAACTTCCAGTGCATGTCGTAAAATCCGACTAAGGGACAAGGGTTCCAAGATGCTCGCACGTCAGGCGATCGACTAGCAACCTGTTATCTATTCCAGCTAAATGTGGCGTTTGTAAAAGTTTGTAAAAGTTTACTCAAAATTGGTGATTTCAATGTTCTGTCGAACCCATTTTGAAGGAAGGACGTGAGATCTCTCACGTCAATTAATGTGTACAATTAAACGCATGTTTAATTGTACACTGCTACTTATTTTCATCAAACACTAACGTTTGTTGTAATGGGTGTTTAGTTTAATTTATGTATAATCTTGATACATAGTCATTTAACCAAGTATAAATAGCACCGTGGTTTACTTTATTACATCATTTTTGTTCGACCCTAACATGTTTTGACTTCTGTTTCGTATGGACCATGAGGTTGCTGACCAAGAACAACGTATTAGCTAAAGCTAGGGTTATCACTTTGCAATTTTATTAAGTAACAAATAATCTTAATATCTCTGGCATAATATGGTGCTTTCAGGCACGGTTATAATTTTTCGGGGATCCTATGCTCCGTGCCCTATTTACCATATTATTCGAGATTATACGGGTATTACCAAACAACCTGTATAGTAAGCGACATACATATATAACCGCAGTAATACAATAACGCGCAACGTTTGACACCCACATACGTGAAGTTGTACCTAAGTACCTACTTTACAGAACGCGAGTTAATTACATATAAGACTAAACTCGCATTCACACAAGTATCAGTTAGTTCAAGTTTAGGACTAAGCGACCGAATGAAATTTACCGTTTAAACCGCTTATCCCATGACCTTCATTTCACCAGGCGGATTTAAAAAAAGCCCTACCTGTAACCATACGGTGTAGGTACAAACACGTTTTCCCCGCTGTTGGGAATCAATCCGGTACCTCTGGGATCTACATGGGACAGCAAGAAGTTTTGTGTACTGATCTCTTAACTTCAATATGAAGACGGGGACTAAATGATGATGACCTTTGGGTAGTCTAACCACTAGACCACTGAGACGTTTCATCGCTTGCCGAACGTCATCAAAGCGACCTGCAACATTTCAGCGTTCTAGGCCAGCAGCAGTTGTTTGGGCTGAGTATATGAGCATATGTTATTTATTAGTAAGGAAGAAAAATATACGAGGGTGGATTGAAAAGTTCTCAGCCTAGTCAAGAAAATAAATGCATACAAAATAATTTTTATTTTTCGACGTAATCTCCATCTAACTCTATGCATTCCGTCCATCTGTTTTCTAAAGCTTCTATACTGGTTTAAAAAAATGATTCCTCAAACTCCTCAAAATATTGAGTTACTGCAGCTTCGACCTCTTCATGTGATAAAAATTTCTGGCCACCGAGGTGTTTATTTAGGTTTGGAAACAGGTGAAAGTCCGAGGGGGCGAAATCAGGTGAATGAACCGGGTGGAGCGGCAATTCAAAACCACAGTCGCGAATTTGAGTCATGGTTTCAACAAACGTGTGAACGCGAGCATTATTCTGAAACAACACTTTTTTTCTCAGTAATCCTGGACGTTTTTCTTTAATTTCTTCACGTAAACGGCGTAAAAGGATGCAGTAGTACGCTGAGTTAATTTTCACCTTTCGGAAGGTAGTCGACCATGATGACACCTTTCGCGTCCCAGAAAACTGACGCCATCACCTTTCCAGCTGACAAAATTGCCTTCGCTTTTTTTGGGGTCGGTTCATCAGATTTTTTCTATTGTTTGGATTGTTGTTTAGTTTTTTTTACACAGATATTTGATGATCGCACCCTATTTGCCATATTCGGGATTATACAGGTATTATCAAACACCCTGTACGTACGATCAAAGTCCTACGATAGAGTTCCCCATGCGCTCTCTCAAGATTCGGTGCGTATGCTTCTACTAGGTAGTTAAGTACGTGGTCTGGCACGTACAAGCTATTTCGCACTTTCGCAATCCCTAAAGATATTGTTAGCATTGGCAGTCTAAAGTTAACTCAATAACACTAAGTATTCCGCCGCAGATCACATAATCGTTAACTAACTCCGACGTCAAAGTACTTAAGTAATAAAAGGTACTGGGTATCCAGACATTTGAGAATGTGACGATTAGCGAAATAGACGTTCTGCTATACAGACCATCTGAGAGTTGGACGTTTTGCTACATGGACCTATTCCTAATTAGGCTTACTGCTCATTAGACGTTTGTTGCTGTTGGACTTTTTACAGCTTAGACCTTCTGATCGTTAAGGAAATTTAGAGGCCAGAAAACAAGGAGACTGCAGTAGGGAAGCTTCGTACAAACGCGCTAAAGCAGCACACACATAGACAACCTCTCGCGAACACGGAATCTCGCAACAGATGCGCTCGTACTGTACCGAGATCCGTGTCCGTGAGAGGGTGGGTCTACGTGTGCGTTGCTTGAGAGCGGTATGTGTCAAGCTTACCTTCTGGCTCCTTATTTTGTGTAAAGGCGCATTTATCCCTCGACAATTGCGCGGGCTATTCTAATTTGCTAGCGTTCATTCCGTGTTTCGTGGGATCAATTACTAAATACGTTTATTACTGGAACTTAACTGATTGGGACTGAGAAGCTCCATTGCGCGGTTAAAATGCTCGGTCTGCGATTGCTGAAGTTAAGCAAATTTCGGAAAAGCCGGTCATCCGATGGGTGTCTAAAAATTTAGCAGTTCAAGCACCTCCGTGCTTGGGAAGACACGTAAAACCGTTGGTCCGGCTGCATTAGCAGTCGTTAACAGCCGTCAAGCCAGGTGATGATGGTGTGATGAACTGACTGGGTCGGATGTTTTACAAGCTTTTCTTATGTCTTTAATTCGTTACACTAATTACTAATTTTAACTAATTCACTATTCTTATTGAATATCTACTGCCCGTTTCTTTTATTCTGGTTTTTAGAGAGAGCAACTTTAAAACTACCAATAATGATGACTTTCTCTCATAAAACAACACAAATCTAACTTATACTCGGTAGATATTTACAAAGGGAATTGTGAATACTATGGTTGCAAACATAGAAGGTCTATGTTATAAGCAAACATTCTACATTTACAAACAACAGTTTACAAACAAGTTATTTGTTATTTTTCGTTTCCTTTTTTTATTAATGTAACTTTGTGTATCTGTCGAGTGTAACCAATAAATGCTTATTATTATTATTATTATTATTATTATTATTTTTAAATTACAACACAATTGGTTTGTCTTCAAGAGGCGCTGCTTCAATGCCATACCAATTTTCATTCATCATCATCACCAGCTCATTTTTTGCCCCCACTTCTGGGGCACGAGCCTTCCCTATGGATGAATAGGAAGTTGTTAACGACCGCTAATGCAGCATGGACTATACGGGCCTTCCGGAGCACGGAGGAGCTCGAGTTGATAAATTTTGGCCACCCATCCTATGACCGGCCTTTGCGAAAGTTGCTTAACCTCTGCACTCACAGACCGTGTGTTAGCTCCTCAATTATCATTATCGTTAACGAATTCTGTACCACCAAATTGGAATGTTCTCCCAGCACAAGTATTTCCTCCTTCCTACTACGTTGGATGTGACAACGAAGTGTGAATAATATAGGAAAACCATAAAATATACGCCCTCAGACTAGGTGGAGCGACGATTTACACAAGGTGGCTGACAAGAGCTGGATGAGACTAGCCGCGGATCGTGCTCAGTGGCGTGCACTTGGAGAGGCCTTTGTCCAGCAGTGGACCTGTGTGGGCTGATGATGATGATGATGATCTTTGTTTTTATTCTATTTTAAACTAACTACGAGAAGAAGATATAACAGCGGTGTTCCAGGAGGTAATGGCAGACCCGCCCTGACTATTTTACCAATTTGTTGTTAATGCCATAGAATTAATAGGCTAAGTTACAATGCTGTATATCTCTCTGCATTGCGAATACTGTTAAACTATTCTCGTAATTGGAATAACTACCCTCTTAATGGCCAACTGTATTAATAAACTTAGAAGTACGATCAACGACACGTAACGTGTAACCAATCGAAGTTTATACCACCCTTATTACTGTTAAGAAGAAAGTTGATTTTGATACGTAAGCATAAAGATTGATGTGCGATCTTATAAACAGAGGCAGCTCTAAATTTGAGATTTACGACCACTGTGACGTGTTAATGACGTCGAAATCGTTAGCGATTCGCTTTTATGTAAACAAAAGTGAAGGTTTGTGTTGCTATTTAATGTGATCACGATGTTTGACACTGAAGATGATGTCGTTATTGCAATTTGTTGGCATTTGTTTATTGCTGTTCGCTTTAAGATGTAGCATACACTAAAAACGACTCCCCGCCCGACCCTCTAAATACCACTACACATTTATAGAATACATTAAACATGCAAACTCGCTTAGGTACAAGACACCGTATTCGACGAACAAGGGTACGACGACGACGACCCGGTTCCCACGCGATCTATACCAGGTACAGACGTGAGTACCTGGGCACTTCTTCCCACCCCACGACGCGTTCAACCCGAGCCGAGGTACTAGCCTTTAGAGGCACCCACGGGTTGTTCCGCTCCTGAGCCGATCCGAACCCCTCGGTCATCTCCCCCTAAACAGTCCAATCCGGTAACGTTGAACGCCTCCTGAGGAAATCACCAAACCCTTTTCAAAATAAAACACTACTTCGGTCATCGTTCGCTGGAGACTCCTAAATGACGCATTCTTATCATCAACCACAGTGGTAGGAAAGAGGACACAATTGGATTAGTAAAATGATTCGGCCCCCCTAGACAAGTGGCATAACGCTAGTAGAATAGACGTGAAATATAATGATTAGTGTTTGGGATTGACATAAACGTCATTTATACGTATCGTTTTGACTTATGTCAATCTCGTACAATAATCATTATATTTGATTTCTATTCTACTAGCGTTATGCCACTTGTATTCTACTAGCGTTATGCCACTTGTCTAGGTGGGCAGAGCATGTAGATTTCGCTAGCTTTAGCAAAACAAAGTCCCTTTATCGGCGTGAAGTCGCTTAAAAATAGAACTTCAGGTGATTAACCTCACTGTTCCGTGTCTGTGGCAATGTATTGTACTTTGTATTTTTGCCGAGTTGCTATAGCGAGCACTATAGCGAGTTACTATAGCGGGAATACTGAAATATTTTTAGCCGATTGTGGTTTGGCCGAAAATTGTTCGCTACTTTTTGCCGAACGGTTAAAACCGTTGCCGAATTGTTTCCGTTTTTATTTTTTTATCTTTTAGGCCGAATTTTGGTAGTTATTTTAATAGGCAAATGCAAAAAAATGCAAGTGCATTTTTTGTCACTTTACAATTGTTTAATGGCTCTATTTACGTAACATACAATAAAATTAATTCAGGTAGAATTCACTCGGCTCTGTTTTGATCATCATTATTACCTAATCTATCAGATATATCGTTGTGCGGGATTTACAAAGAAATAAAAACTTTTTCAATCAATGTATGACTAGCAAAAATAATTGGCCAATACATTTTCGACTAAAACAATATACGTGAATGATTTTTCGACCAACCAAACATAGTAGAGGAGCTCGATGGCGCGGTGGTTAACGCGCCCGGTCTGCGAGTGCTGAGGTTAAGCAACTTTCCAAAGGCCGGTCACCGGACAGGTGACCAAACATTTATAATCTCGAGCCACTCCGTGCTTCGGCAGGCACGTTAAGCCGTTGGCCCCGGCTGCATCAGCAGTCGTTAACAACCACGAATCCGCACTGGGCCTGGTGGTGTATGGCCCGTTCTCCTTATCCATCCATACTGAAGGCTTGTGCCCCAGCAGTGGGCACATCAAATGAGCTGATGATAACGATGATGAAACATAATATTTTATGTTATTTTATTTTATTTTATTAAGGAATACAGCTTTATATCACACATATAAACAATTAAAAAAATATAATACAGTAGCCTTTAAAGTTTCCACTGCTAACTTGTACAAAAATAACGGCTTGTTGAACAACAATGCGAAAGAAAAAGAAAAAAACCAAACATATCGAAACAAAAATACAAAATTAACATCAAAATCAGGTTGAAAATATACATATTAAATTAAAGTTAGGTTTCTCTTAACAGTCTACGAAAACGAGAGATGTTTTCGTGAAATACGTCAATGTGATAATATGTAAACTTATTATGCGGCGAAATGAAATTAGGAAAAATAATGTTTCGGCAAACATTGGACTCGGCAAAACGTATGATCGGTGAAATGGAATTCGAATAAAAATATACTTCGGCCGAACAATGGGCAACTCAACTATACAAGTATATGTATATTTAATAGTAACCTGTACGCGTACACTAATTGCTTTACAGTTTCCATTCAGGCGCGTCCATTACGGCTAAGCGACGTCAATCACATGTTTATTAAAATAATGCTATCGGCCTCTGTACCGGGAATATATTGGAGCTTATGTATACCAGAGGTGTATAACAGCGTATTGTTGAGTGTAACAAAGGATGTTCGCACAAAATGATTTTTTTTTTGTTATCGTGTTTGGTATTAAATTATTGAATGTTATACCCGTAGAACAGTAAGTACACAATACTTTGGTACTTCATTTCATTATCAGACTATTATATAAAGGTCCCAAATTCAATCGCCTCTGTGGTCTGGTGGTAAGACCGCCGCCGGTCTCAGACCCATAGGTGCCGGGTTCGGTTCCCATACGTGTTTGTGTACTCGGTTTGGGTTTGTTTGTCCGCCTGGCTGCTACCACCATCTTATCTAAATATAATTATGTCGCCATAACCACAACTTTCTCGATGTGTAAAAGCGTTCCTGAGCAATTAATCTTTGATAGTCTGAGGGGATTACAGGACAGATTTGGAAATAATTAACAAACACGTGTAAGTGATTCGCCTATACTCTATGCAAATGCTTCCATCATTGAAATTAAGTCACCACCACTATAGATGGGTAATGGCTTAACTACCACCCTCGCTTGCCAAATGCAGATTGGTGATCACATACTCGGGCTGTGTAAAGAACAATCAGTAACATACTATGTCAGGCCTGGACATTGAACCGATACATACATACATATAATCACGCCTCTTTCCCGTAGGGGTAGGCAGAGACATCTTATTTCCACTTGCTACGATCCTTACATACTTGTTTCGCTTCGTCCACTTTCATTATTCCCTTCATACATGCTCTTCGGTTTAGGGTACTCTTGACCTGGCCTTTTTTCAAGACGTCCCTGATTTGATCTCGAAACGTCCACCTAGGTCTACCCCTACCAACACTTTCATTCACACTCGCCGTATACCCTTTTTCGTCAATCGTTCTTTATCCATTCTCTCGACATGGCCAAACCATCTCAGCATACCTTTCTCAATTTTCTATTTCTATCTATTTCTTATCCTGTCACTCAGTTTAACTCCTGTCATACTTCTTAACGCTCTCATCTCTACTGCATTTATTCTGCTTTCATGTTTCGTCTGCCATACCCAACTTTCACATTCGTACACGAGTGTCGGAACCAACACCCCCTCATGCACAGCCAAACGAGCCTTGTTAGACACCTTCCGACTGTTCATAAAGGAGTGCAAAGCTCCATTCACCATGTTTCCTGCATTCAATCTTCTTTCAATATCACTCTCACACTTTCCATCTCTTTCAAACTTTGAACCCAGATACACAAACTCATTCACCTGATGACCTCCGAACATAAGGCTTTTTTTTATAATATGGTAAGAAATTTCGTCAATTATGGCGTTTAAATGTTAGTAACATAAGTTACGTCGTACGTTTTATGAACGTATCAGAATATAATCATTAGAGCGTAGATAGTAACGCGAGGGTGTTGATAGGATTGCCGCTAAACGCATTGTTTTGAAGCCATACAGGGTCGATGTTCCGGTGTTTCCTATAATCGGTACAATGAGGGAATGCGTTGGTGTGCCACAGGTTCATAATTTTATTAATATATAAAGTGTTTAACATTCAAAGTACGTTCTCGCTATGTTTTCTTAATGCGGGGAAGACATGAGCCCAGCCTTCTAATTATCTAATCTTCTAATGATCTACCTATGTTGTTTCATCATTATAATATATATATATATATATATATATATATATATATATATAAATCATTTATTTCAGGCAACACACAATGTACAAGATGGTAAAAACACAAAGGGGCCCATATAATAAATACGTTACAGACTAACATACATACATACAAATACAAATACAAATTATGGGTAGATATAATTTTGCACATAACTGGATGTTGGCGTATTGCAGAGTGTATAACAAATATTGATTTTTGTTAACGTGATCGAATGGCGAATTAAACCTGATGTTAATTTGTTAACTTAGTTTTTTTTATTTTGTGATACTTTTTTTTTGTACATGTTGTGGTCGTCTTCTATAATTTTGTGTTTATTTGTAATGGAAAGTGTCCTGCTAAAATAGGGCATTTTCCAATATTTTTGACGCTGTAAGGGAGAAAAGAGCTGGACACTTGCTGAGTTTCTTGCAGGTTCTTCTCAGTACAACATCTCCCGCCCAGAGTAGACTTACGAACCGATGGCATAGTGACATTGACAAGAGCTACTTGTAGCCTAAACTGAATAAATGATTTTGAATTTTGAATTTTGAAACTCGTATTAGGCACCCAGTCACAGATTATTAATAGTTACTACGTCCCTGTAGGCTTAGCCAAAGTAACATTAAGAAAACGATAGCGAAGTTCGAAAAGAATACAATGTATGGGATTGACATAAGATTGACCACGTGATTTTGCGCGGCTTATGTCAACCCCATACATTTTATTCTTTTCGAACTTCGCTATCGTTTTCTTAATGTTGCTTTGGCTACCGCCCCAGTTCTCAGCCAAAAAGTATCTAAGGACATTTAAATAAGCTATTATTTACCAAAATTTTTCATTTAACAGCTTACTTTTTATTTAAATTTAAAATTTTAAAGCAATTTTTTCAAATTATTATTTTGCTTTTGAACGCGTATTAAAATCCTTGATTATTAGTATTGCTTGTTTGCCGAATAAAAAAATAATATTATTAGTCCTAAAAAAAATTTAGTATCTCTTAGGTCTTATATAGAAATCCTACAGTAAATTAAACCTTTGAACAATATAATTGGTACATACATTTAATTTAACAGAAGCATCACGATGCTTCTGATCTAATAGCAATAGCCAGACAATACACGTATTGTCTGGCTATTGCTATTGACAGTATTCATTACTGGTTGGCTATTGATTCTAGGTACCGACTGTTCACGTTTGCTCATAGAAGTTATTACTTCATACTACTAGTAGTCACTGATAGTGTTGATATTGCTCGCTGCGCAATTCATTAGTCAACACATTGTATGTTTTTTTTTTTTTTTTTTTTTATACTTAGCACGGCTAATGACTCCACACCACCTGATGTTAAGTGGAAATGGAGTCCAGACGCGAAGACAACTGGTGCAGCGTGAAAACAACGCAGCATCAGTCAACCTCACTCTGCCGGCCCACAAGGTGCTTCTTCACGCCTCGTTTGAAGGACCCCATATCATAGGAAAGAGGGAAAACATGTGCTGGTAGACTATTCCATCTTTTGGAGGTGCGACAAAGAAACGAGTCACCAAATTTCTTTGTGCGCGATGGGATATGTGTGACAGTGAAGCGGTGACACCGGAGAGCAGCACGTGTACTCCTATGGAGGAAGGGAGAAGGTGGGATAAGGTCAAAGAGTTCTTCAGAGCACTCGCCGTGATATAAGCGATAGAAGACGCTGAGTGACGCTATATCTCTACGCAATTGCAGGTGTTCGAGAGTATTAGTTACCTCTGCATTGCCGATAATACGTACAGCGCGACGCTGCAATTGAAGTACATTGAAGCTGTAGTATCCTAACTAATATTATAAAAGCGAAAGTGAGTTTGTTGGTTTTTCTCGCTTTTACGCGTAAATTATTCAACCGATCATCATGTAATTTAGTGCACATAATTCTCAAGAGTATAATAAAAAGACATAGGATACATATTATCAAAAAAAAAGTGAGTTTGTTTGTTTGTTCGATACGCTCTCGCGGTTCACGCATAAAGTATATAACGATTTGTTTGTTTTGCCGTCGTAGAAACTGTTAGAGCGGTACAAAGTCCGTCACATGCGAAATATTATCGGATCATTAATTTGACAACCTTCTTCGAGATAAATCCCGGTCCCCTCTGGGTCTAAACCGGTGGTCTTAGTCACTAGACCACAGAGGCGGTGAGTGCTGATGTTAAGTAACTTACGTAAAGGCCGGTCATCGGATGGGTGACCAAAAATGTGTAGTTAACAACCGCCTATCCGCACTGGGACCGCGTGGTGGTTTATAGCCCGTTCTCCCTATCCATCCATAGGGAAAACTCGTGCCCCAGCAGTGGGGACATAAAATGAGCTGATGGTGATGATGATGATTTGGATGCGGGCTGCACAAAACCGGTCGTTGTGGAGATCCTTGGGGGAGGCCTTTGTCCAGCAGTGGACGTCTTTTGGCTGAGATGATGATGAAGATGAATACTTTAGTGTTATATTATATAATGTTATATATTAGTTTTTTAATCAGAGACAAGATATTGTCGTTAGGAGCTCAGAAGTGTGTGGGCAGTCGAGTGGGTAGTCAATTTTCTTCGCTCGGTTACGTAGATAGCCGCACAAAGTAAAAAAAAAAATAAAGTTTATTTATGATCATCGCCAATCTTGGCTTTTCATTCTCCATTTATAAATAAAATTATCCTATAACATTGTTAATTTGCATGAATTTTTGCATATTTTTTTTAATACTTTGCACGGCAAATGACTCCGCACCACATGATGTTAAGTGGAAATGGAGTCCAGACGCGAAGACAACTGGTGCAGCGTGTAAAACAACGCAGCATCAGTCAACTTCACTCTGCCGGCCCACAAGGTGCTTCTTTACGCCTCGTTTGAAGGACCCCATATCATAGGAAAGAGGGAAAACGTGTGCTGGTAGACTACTCCATCTTTTGGAGGTGCGACTAAGTATAAGTATAAAGTGTACATAAGTTTTTCCTTATGGTTTTTTCATTGTATCTTTGTTTTATGTGTGTGTGTCTGTGGTTTCTGTAATAAATGTTTTGTCTATCTATCTATCTATCTGTCTATAGTTACGAAAGACGTCGTTTTTATAATAATATTTTTAGTTTAGAATTTATGAGTTTTCGTTTTAAAATTTCTCTGTTTAACACCGTGCATGCAGCAACGTGTGCATATCTCATAAAGTTAATAGGGAATGTGCTGTATTATTTTGATTTTTAAAACATTTCACTGTCTTTTTGTTATTCTTATTAGTGTAAAGTGAATGTTGAGTGTACAGTGTTAGTCAAACAAATACCTATTCTATTCTATAACTTAATAGTTCTGTTTACCTATCCTGAAAGCTCATGCGCTTGTGTTTGGTATTTGTTCACCTCTTGGTTAGGGATTGAACCACGATTATTCACATTCAACCAAGCATCTATTCTTTATTTAAAATTTGGAAAAGTGTTTATTAATTATTGTATTGTTGAATAATTTTATTTATTTATTTATTTATTTATTATATTGGCATACACAACAGGTAACAATCAAATAAGTGTAGAAAACAGAAATTACATAGATTAAAACTAGATCGATACCCCAAAAAACGTGTACACACAGCATTATATAAAAATTTTGGCGCAAACATACGTACTTGTCACCACGACAAAATTAAAAATTTTGAAAGACAATCTACAGACTCAAATTAAAAATTAAAGACTATTAAAAACTATAAATGAATCAAATTACAATAAATTAAACTACAAAGAATTAAATAAAGTTACAATTAATTAAATAAATTAAAATAAATTGGATTCCAAAAACGTACAGTAAAACAGAACATTTTGACAACAGAAAGATTTATAAAACTTCAGACAGTATCTTTTTATTAATTGGTGAAGATTTTTTTCCAAATTATTTGTGTCATCATCATCATCACCAGCTCCTTTTATGTCCCCACTGCTGGGGCACGCGCCTTCCCTATAGATGGATAGAGAGAACGGGTCATAAACCACCAATGTGGGCCCAGTGCGGGGTCGCGGTTGTTAACGAATGTGAATGCAGCCGGGACCAACGGTTTTACATGCCTTACGAAGCACGGACGTTTTTGATGCAACAAAATATATGTCAGTACATTTCTGAGTTCGTGAACCACCTCCCACCCTTGTCCTGGAAAATGGGCCGCGCAAATCTATGTTCACCCATCCAATGACCGGCCTTTGCGAAAATTGCTTAACCTTAGCAATCGCAGACCGGGCGCGTTAACCACTGTGCCATAATGCCTCTTATTATTTACGTAATATTTTTAAAAACTTTTTTTTCTTTTCAGCAATTAATATTTCTTGCCTTTAAAATATCGCTGACTACAAAATCCAGGATGGCTTCTGAACAGCATTCAGGGGTTCAAAGGTTGACTCGACTTGATTCTCGAGTGCTCTCTGTTTCAACATTACAGCTGACAACAGAAAATTCTGTAATTACGGCAATCAATTCGAAAGGAGGTTTTGAATATTCGTTAAAACGCGTTGTTTTTCAACTTGTTTGTTATGTTAATATTCATGGTCGTTTACGTTCATTGGTTTATTTATTACATTTTAAAAGGTTTTTCAGTGTCACACGTAATAGGCCCACAGGATCGAGTTGATACAGCAAGATTAAGGCCATTCTGAACAGCTATTGCGTTAGTTTTATTTTATTTATGTTTTAAATTACATGAAAAGAGGTCGACAATTTCTGCAAGTAGATTCAGTGTGCGCAGTGCCCGCGACAAAGGCGACTTGTTCAGTAAATGTGTCCTGCTGCCAGACGGCACCGCCAGCAACCGAGGCTTTCGACGTCTACCAACATAATTGGAACGCACAAATAAACCGTGGCAAGTAAGTCCGGGTTATAAAATTTAACCATTAATTAAGTTAAAGACGTATTTAACTAGTGCGAGTTCCCTTCTCACAACCAAACAGCTAGATGAGATCAAAATATTTGCGAAGGCCTCCTATGTAGAACTTAGTACGCATTTCTAACAAGTTTGTGGTTGAAAACAAGGTAAGTATATAAGGCGAGGCCTTTTCAATTCCCTCCCGCGTCAAAAATCACCTCTCTAGAGCTCCCCCTTAACACAAGTGCCATTGACCTTTTCTTTTGTTCAGTTTGATCAACAGATAGTCAAAACACATCTTTTGTTTGGTACCGACGAGTTAATTGGATACCTACGAAAACACGACAACAAGCAAATTAAGTATATAAATCATTAAAATATTTACAGTGTCTTTTTTTCTTTTCTTTCTTTTAGTTGATGGCTTCGTGCGATTAGCACATTTAGCCAGTGTCAATTTTAATTTTCTTACAAGTATACCTGTAAATAAACAATATTTCCTTCCTGTATGAAGATGATGAATGATAATAGAAATGTGAGAAATAATATACCCCCAACCCCTTGAGTATCAGTAAAGATGTGGGTGGTGGGGTTTTACTAAGACCTCACGCGGACTTCTTGAGAATTTGAAAAGTGACGTTGCACTATTTTGTTTCATTTGCCAACACTCACGAACACTTAGCGGTTAATAATCCACCATTATTTCACATTACAATCGATTTATCACAAATTTTAGAAAATAAAACAAAACCGCAGATATGACTTTTCACATTCCCGCCAAGAAGTCCCACCTTAATTATAATGATACTATAGAATTATGATAATTTTGTGCAGGAATATCTTTGTATATTTTTATTAATAATGGCGTGGTTGTGCTCGGTCTGCGATTGCTCAAGTTAAACAACTTATGCAAAAGCCGGTCATTGAATGGGTGACCAAATTTTATCATCTCGAGCTCCTCTGTACTTCCGTGGCCATCGCATGGCTTGTGGTCGCGTGGCTGCATCAGTAGTCAGTTAGCAGACACCGCACCGGACTCGCGTGGTGGTTTATGGCCCGTTCTCCCTGAGGTGCTACCATCCTTAGTGATGGCTCGTACCCCAGCAGTGGGGACATAAAACTAAGCATGAGCTGGTGATGATATTAATTTAGCTAAGCCGAGTGGCTAAGCGCTCGGCCAGATATCCGGAGGTCTTGGGTTCAGCGTGTTTCGGTTTTTGGATGCATAGCCCGGGTTTGTGATTAACAATCCGAATTCGGCAAGAATAGAGAATTGTAGCTATTATTGATTTTAAGGATGGCATCCTTTGCCCGGCAGTGGGACTATTATAATATATTTATTTATTGTGAACACATTTTAGCACAACAACAGAATAAAACCCGCAAAATTAGCTTTTTAAAAAGCGTTCTAGAAAAGGCTCACGAAAACTAATACATTCTACCTTTTTAATATATAAATAAATAAATATTTAACCTGTTAGTATTAAGTACCAAGTAATTAGTAAGTACCAATATGTATATGTATTGGTACTTACTTATTTAAATATTATTTAAGAGAAGAACAGAGTATGGTCTGTAGCAGTACACATGTTGAAAGTTTGTTGATTGTCTATATTAGTTTTAACTAATATATATATATATAACTAGTTGTTGCCCGCGACTTCGTTCGCGAAGACTACAGTAAAAAAAAAGTATCCTATATGCTGGTCTGGGTCATGGTCTGTATATGAGGAAAGTTTCATTAAAATCCATTCAGTAGTTTTTACGTGAAATAGTAACAAACATCCATCCATACTTACAAACTTTCGCGTTTATAATATTATAGTAGAATCTAGTTGATGATGATATAGGTCGGTTCTTTGGCGATGATTCGTCCTTGGGACTTTGAGGGTGTGTCATTATTGAGGTCTTGAGGTAAATTCTGAGGTCGTCGAAGTGTATTTCGTATGTTTTTGCATAGCCTGAAAGGGAAAGGCACCACATACCCAGGTCGCTTAAAAATCAAGGTGATTAATGGCAGAAAAAATATATTCGTTTTTAATTGAAAATACACTATGATCACGTGGCTTGTATAAATAATTCAATGTTTACCCGTTACTCTCGTTAGGGCAGTTTTTCCTTTGTATTCGCTGTTAAAACCGCCGGCGCCGCCCACGCTGGCTCTTATTATTTCAGTAGAAATTAATTTATTACTTGCAACAACAAACTCTGTTTACCAATTAGTATCCAGTTGGATCAACAAGATGAACGAGCCGGTCACATTAGCCGCAGAACCGACAACCGTTGGAGTAAACGAGTTCTCGAGTGGAGACCGCGTATCGGCTAACGTAGTGTAGGACGCCCTCGGACTAGGTGGAGCGAGGATCTCCGCAAGGTGGCTGGCAAGAGCTGGATGAGAGTTGCCGCGGATCGTGCTCGGTGGCGTGCACTTGGAGAGACTAGTATAGGCTGATAATGATGATGCTTCAATCAGTGCCTGCGAGAGTTTAATTTTTCGATGTCGTTAACGAAAACGAGAATGTATATGGCATTGATAAACCTGTGATCTCGTGGTTACGATCACCGGTCTCAGACCCAGGGTTCCGGGTTCGATTCCCAGCGGGGTGAACATTATTGTGCCCACTCGGTTTGGTATGTGGTAGGGCTTATTCACTTAGCTAGCTCTAAAACTGCAGTCGTAATATAAACGTTAATGTTCCGACAGTTAAAGATAAGATCTCTAAATAGAAAGTCTAATGAGATAAAGTCTCAGTAGTTTAGGATACTTGATAAGTGCACTTCCATCTTTGGCCTTATCGTCAAGTGCTTAGTTAGAGTGTTAAAAAAAATGACAAACACATTTCAGACCCTTCAGAGACATCGCGGTGGTGTATTGTTGATCTTTCCATGTGCTTTAAGCCCAGTAGTAGGACGGTTATATGATGATGATGATGAGTAAACATTATCAAAATAATGTCGCCTATAACCGCCAATCGCCAGGGAAGGCTCGTGTCCCAGCAGTGGGGACAAAATGAGCTGATGATGGTGATGATATTGATGGTGATCTGTCTCAAATAAAAACACTTGGTACGCTTGACATCAGTTTTTAATTTTACATCTTATTTATTGTAACCTCCTTGCACCGTTTGTAATTTTAATATTCTATAATGTTTTATTTACGCGATTTATTAATACAACTAATCAAACTTAACTTAATTTGAAAAAAAAACAGAGAAAAATAATTTGAAATTTAAAAACTAAAGACCTATAAATAAAAGATGTCCTCCATCTGTGGGCTCATGGGAACGGTCCCAAGAATGCTGGCAACATTGCCCCTTTGGATTGCCAAGCTTATACGCTGGCAGAGGTAGCTATCAGTCTTCTTGTCACCGGAGGCCTCAATAAGGCGAGCGCTTAACTCTTTAACAAGCTGCTTTGCCTCCGGTCCCCATGGACCCACTGAAAATTCACTTTTATGAATGTCACTACGCCATCGGTTCCTAAGCCTACAAGGTTCCCCTTGTACTGCGAAGGACCGGCCATAAATTCAGCAAGGGCATTTCTTTCTTCCTTTTTTTACAGCGTTGTATATCAGAATATGGCCTCCCTATCATACTCGTCACAAAATAAGAAGACCCGCAGGACTTCTTGACGGGAAAGTGAAGAGTCATATCTGCGGTTTTGTTTTATTTTCTTAAATTGTGATATGTCGAATAGTAATAAGAAATAATAGTGGATTATTAACCGTTAAGTGTTCGTGAGTGTGCATGAGTGTTGGCAAATGAAACAAAACAGTGCAACGTCACTTTTCTAATTCTCTCAATAAGTTCGCGTGAGGACTTAGTAAAGCCCCAAACCTTTACTGAGATACTCGACGGGTTGGGGGGTATATCATTTCTATTACCATTCATCATCATCATCATCATACTGGAAGGAAATATTGTTTATTTATGTATTACTTGTAAGAAAAATTACTTTGACACTGGCTAAATGTGCTAATCGCACGAAGCCATCAACTAAAGAAAAAAAAAGACCCGCAGAACGTAAGCTTCATACAAACGTGCTTGAGCTACGCACTCACAGACAACCTCTCAACACGGAATGTCTCAACAGCTGCGCTCGAACTGTGTGAGTGTCTGGTGTGAGTTTTGTTCACTTATTCATTCATTCACTCATTCATTCATTCTTCATTAATTCGATTACGTTTACTAAACCGAAAATGTGTATGGCAAAATTTCAACTCTTCTCGCATGTCACCAGGAGGCGCTGCTTCAATGCCATACTAATTTTCGTTTTCATTAATGTGATCGAATGTCAAATGAAACTCACACGAGGCACCCTGTTCCGAGATGGCAAGCTGTTTCGGGATTTAGTCCGGTTCAGTCAGCCGCGTATGATTGTGGAACTGACGAGGTACGTGGATGGGTACTGATAAGTGAGTGGGCTTACAACTCCGCCACCAAAGAGGACATTTGGTAGTCGACTTTAGAGTTGAAGACCCGAGCTGTGGAAACTGCGAGTTGTACTCTTAGTGCAACGAGAAGTGAGCGAGCTTACAGCTCCGGTAACCTATCTGGATATTAGGTAGTGGACTATACGTGTCCACGGGGCAACTCGCTCGAGACACTAGTCTTAAAAGTACCGGATGAAGAATGCGCTTCGGCGCGTCCTGTTCTGGCGTTATGACCTGACGCAGATGGTCCCTTGTGCTTGCGCAAGGATGTCTGACACCTAACTTAATAACCTGACGGTTGGTGGGAGGTGTCAGTTTAAACTTTAAAGTCGTATGTGGCGGGGCTGTTCCGAGATTCGTGTCAGTGAGAGGTTGTCTATTTGTGCGTTGCTTGAGCGCGGTATGTATGAAGTTTACTTTCTGTGACTCGCCTTATTTTGTGAAACTCGTAGAAGGTACATTTTGCATATATTTATATACTTTGAGACATTGACGTAACGTAAACATAGACAATTAAGCTTTAAAGTCAAATTTGCATACATCCTTCTAAGACTTAGATTATCTACCAATAAGCTTGGATTACAAACTGCTATCATGGGTAAAGTCGAACTTTGGTTATACAATGTATATTGTGTTGACTGTGTTTGTCGGTTAACTTAACCGCATTTCTCTAGTTCTAATCCTTATTAAGTTCGACTTAGCTCTGGCAGCCATGTTGAGAACATACTATTGTAAACTAAGTTGGAGGGACTCCATTGAACATTAAAGGCGCTGTGGGTTTCGCCTCAGTAGCGAATGGGGAGATGAAAGTGAAAGATTTGTTCAATATAAATATTTATAGGCTTTTATTGACCTCAATTAGTTTACAAAAAGGAAAGGTAGAAATTACTCGTCAATAAAATAAAAAAACTTTATTGATAATATTTGTTTACGGTAATTAATTGTAAGTGCGCTTAACACATTAATAAAGTCCTGTTAATTTAATTTGATTCTATTTATTTGATTACCAACAGCTATTACATTGAATCTTATTCGCATTGTGGTTTCAAACTGAATGCACAGCCAGGTATTACAGGTTTACAGGCAGAAGAAGCCATTAATTACTATTTACTAAAATTTAAATACTCAAAAATTAAAAAGCAGTGACAAAATTCAGCGCTTACTGAAGTAAGCGCTTTAAAAATTTACTTATCATGCAAAATCACAGATTGTGTTAGGAACATATGTAATTTTATGAAACTGTACACTTACTTTTTTCTATAAACAAGAATGAAATCGGATAGAGTTAGGATTTTTGTTAGGTAATTTTAAATCGGGTTGAGTGGGAACGAAGCGGTGGTAGTGGTGGTCTAATATTGTTATGTTAGATATGGGTTCACGTCAGTAGTCTAACAAAGGTACGACTAAGATATAGCAATTTCAATTTATTAAATGTTACCTAATTCAGTAAAATATTCTAAATTGCTGGTGTACTACATTAACCGTACTTGGTTTATTAATGTTTTCCCGAATTTTAAATGCTTGTTTGCCATATTTTTATTATAAATATAGTTTCATTTGCCATAGTTAAACGTTACGTCAAATTAAATTGCAAGCAAGCATGCAGCTGCCAAGCAAGCATGCAGCATGCAAGAATTCATGCAGGATGCAAGCAAGTATGCAACATTCAAGCAAACATGCAGCAAAGCAAGCATGCAAACAAGCAAACTTACGCTCCGCTTTTTAACAGCAAAAATAAACTTTCCGACTAATACATAATACATTTACTTCACGTGAATTCCAAAGGGTTATAAGGCTTCGGTTGCCATCACCGTAACTAGTTTTATTCTCTTTCTAAGCTTCACCTTTTTTAGTATTTTCCTAACAGTATAACCAGAACTATGTGTTATTCTATTAAGTCGATTACAAAGCAATCGGCGTTTTATCGGCTATAGTTAGGCTAAAGAAACATTTCAATTAAAATTGTATCATTTCAATGTATAGGTACTGTACGCGTAACTATAGTCATAATAAACTTCAGGAATCGATAAGTTATTATGTAATATACCGACATTATGTTATTAAAGATGGCCACCAAAGCTAAGTAATTTAATACTTGTCTTGTTATTGTAAGACTGTTAATTTAACTTATGATTATGTGGTGTTTTTTTGTGTCAGGGAAGTGGTTTGCTTAGCGAAGGGCTGGGAACCTAAGTACGTGGCTTGTAAAAATGCTTGTTCGATAAACATTTGGGACTTTTGGTTACCTAGGCTGTTAATTGAAGTAAAATCTGTACAGGCCATAATGCGATAGGGACGAAAAGGAAAGTACAACTATCTCAATCGCGCTATAGAAGTGTTTTGGTGCGTACTATATAAGCAGCCCAATGTTTTCATTGTACAAGCTCAACAGTATAGCTTACAGTTTTGTTTTATCAGTACATGGTTACTACCAGTAGGTGAACAAAGGATATTATAGTACATGGTTACAACTACAGTAAGACCTAGGGTATTTTCAAAATTGATTATGGAGGAAAGACTGAGTGAATAAAATGAAATTCAATAAATTATATATATCTATACTAATATTATAAAAAAGGAAAGCTTTGCATTATTGTATTTTTGTTTGTAACAAATAAACTCAAAAACTACTGGACCGATTTAAAAAAAATCTTTCACCATTAGAATGCTACATTAGCGTTGAGTAACATAGGCTATAAAAGAAATGTCCACCCGAGCGAAGCGGCGGGACGGGCCGTTAGTTATTAAATAAAATCATTTTAATATCATTTAGAAAACGTATTAAAGATCACCTTATGGCATTGCTAAAAGCTTCACTCCTACCTTCAGGTTCTGCACACGATCCACGCAGGTCAGAGGGGCACGCCTCCCGGCACTGATTACGCGGCACAATCGGCATTTTCCGCAAGTCTTTTTGTGTAGTACTACTCGTAGACTTACTTTTGGTTCGGCCACGACAGGCATTGCCTATACTTGTTCATTATTTTGAGTGGCCTGTCTGTACTGTCCATGTAAATGTGATGTGAATCGTGTGTAAATCAATCAACACAACCATCCTATCATGCCGTTGCTTGCCGTAATTGCCGTTTCATTCTGTGCTCATTATTGTCATCCTTTTGTTTGTTTTGTTCTAACCATCCATAGTGCAACTTTTTTTTTTTTTTTTGCTCTAAGCACGGGAAGGCAAGCAAACAGCCAAGATATTGCTGAGTAGTGTTAAATGTTTAGTGTCATAAATAATTATTGTGTGTTTTTATTATTATTACTATTTTTTTTCTCTTCGTGTGTTTTAGCGTTTTATTATTTTCATTATCTATGTTGGTTTGTCGTTGTTTTGTGGACACGTCACCGATTTAGGCCTCTCCAGAATACCAGGGTTGCAGCGGCACTAGGTTGCCGTAGCACGTGCTGACGCTGGGGCCTAGTTAGTCACACTTTTGTCTTTTGTTTTTGTTTTGTATTGTTATTGTGAATATCGTGATATTTTGTAGTGTGTGCCAATAAATGTATTTCATTTCATTTTCATTTCCTTTCAAAATAGTAATACTAACAAAGATTCATTACTAGCTTCGCATTGACATAATCATAGTACAGATACGGAGTCCTATTCATTTTTATTTTTCTTAGGCTTAGGCTTTAAAATATTTTTATTATTTTTTTCTTGCCGTGTAATTCCATTGGATTAACATTTAGTACAGACGAGACGTGCAGGCGTCTCGTCTGTACTAAATGTTAACCTATCCAAAACTGTCAAATTCTTTGATGAATTTTATACCATATAACCTAAACATACATTAAGTTCAAAGTCTATTGAGGAAATTTGACAGTTTGTGGTAGTGTTATGTGAAGGCGTGTGTACATACATAGACACAGGTACAGGCATAAGAATTAAGCTTCAGAAAGTTTCAGTTTTTTTTTTGGTCTTGTATTTCATGTCTTTGTGTCTGTGTGAGAGCCAATATTTTTTTTTTTTCGTTCTTTCTTGCTTTCTTTCTTTCTTTCTATCTTCAAGAAGCCAGAAAAACCCTTCTTAATTTAGACGAGATATTTGGGTGTGAGTGTTCGAAATATGTTAATATAAGTTCACAAGTTCCTATCTGGCTTTTCAAACATAGGACCTACTTGAGAGTGGGGCTTTCGATCGCCATCGCCGATGTGAGAGCGACTGCTCGATCCTTTCCAAGCTTGAGAAGGCACGTTCCAATGTTCACTTCATAATGTTAGCGAAATAATAAAAATATTATATTTTAAGGAAAAAAACAAGAGAATATGTAGCTACCTATTAAAGACAAGGCATTTAGTAAAGTGAAAAAAATGAGAAAGGTCCGGACAAACGCAGAATAGAAAAAGTAGTACATATTTGAAATTCCGTGTTGGGACGAAAGAGCCGTAAGACGAAACACTGAACGACTCGTTTATGTACATACCATATAAAGTCATTATAGCGTGGTTGGCATCAAGAAAAACGTGGTTTTGCGTAAAACGGAACGCTAGGCACGCTTCCTCAGGAAGCTCGAGTGGGAATCGAGCGTGAGAATTGTATCTTTTTTGTTTCGTTCAAACATTTTTAGCTACTATCTATTCAAGACGTCTATACGACGACAGCTAATAGCTGTGGAGAAGAATGGACTTAAGAAACTCTGTCTTAGTGTTTGGCGACGTTGGTGTTAAACACTGGTGACTCGAGTGACACTAAACTCGACAGTAATTCCCAGCTAACCTCGATTGCCGCAGGTTTTGCAATACCACGCGACCCATACAAAATTAGACTCTTTTTCTCTCAGCGGTTGGGGACGTCAGTAATTTCGCGCGCGTGAGATATTCCTGCCCAATTGTAGGTCATGGTAGGGGCTCCATATTTGAGGTGCGATTCGGGACTACGCGTAGTTATCGATTCGGCTATATCTGCCCTATAACGTTTCAAGTAGCGTAGTTGCGTTATTAACGTTTCAATGATTTCCTGTTATGTTTCCTGTGTGAAACTAGAAACAGAGGTAGTGTTAGTTAGTTAAGTATTGCCTTTACAATATCGGTATTATCAACTACCTCCGTAGCCGAGTGTCTTGCACGCCGGACTTTGGGCGGCGCTGACTCTGAGGTCCTGGGTTCGATTCCGAACGTCAATGACAAAAAGGAACTTTTCGATATTTATGATTTTTTTTTATACATTTGGTAGGTATGAGAATAGGTCGTAAAGTTATTTCATATCGCTGGGTGATTAGGGTGTCCCTATCCAGAAAAATTATATGGCAGATCAACGTTTGACGGGTCTGCCAAATTTTATATATATTTTTAGGGTTCCGTTGTCAACAAGGAACCCTTATAGTTTCGCCATGTCCGTCTGTCTGTCTGTCGGTTCCCAGCTTAGTTTCATACACTCTTAGTACTAGAAAGCTGTAGTTTGGCATGGATATACATATTAATGACGCCGACAAAGTAGTGAAATTTTGTAATATATATTTTTTTAGGTCACCCTCTTATTAGGCTCTCTTCTACACGTGAAGTGGGGATGTAATTTCTACCCCATAGTGTGGGGTGTCGTTGGATAGCAATTTCAAAAATATTTCGGGTTTGTGAAAACAGTTTTTTAATTGAGGCATCCGTTTGTGAACTATTAAAAGCTTTAAAGCGCAAAATTTTGTTAGAGTCAAGTGTCCCCCCTCACCCTGCTAGCCAAATGGTTGTTTTTAGATACGTAAAAAAATTCACGGTAGTTGTATATATGACGAAGTTAAAAGGAAAACTATCACAGCTAAGTAGACTTTATAAGTTTACGAGTAACAGTCAACCAAATAAAAAGTTTATTGGCGCAGTAGAAATTCCTCATTGGGAACTACTTAAATAACGTTGTCAGGTGTGTGACGGTTTCACACACCTGACAACGTTATTTAAAAGTAGGATCTACATTTCAGTATATGAGCCATCGTTAAATAAATGTTCATTAAAGCCCTCTTCTCAGAGTCCTCATTATTGAGATGGGCTACAGAACCCTACACTGCGCGTGGCCCGACACGCACTTGGCCGGTTTTTTTATTATTATTGTCTGGCCGTAGGATTTTGCATAGCTGTTTACGGCCGGCGCGGCGAGCGCAATCGCAATCTCTTGCTGGCCGGCATAGAGAACTCTATGTTGGGCAGCCAGCAGTCGAGGAAGACTATCGTTGCCCTTTGTGAAGACGTTGTTTCGCAGATAGAAGCCTCAGAGGGAGACAGAAAAAGTTATCAGCTGGTCGATCTGATCCGACGAAGACGCACGGGTAGAAGAAGACAGCTGTATACTTCACTTCGGTCAGTAGTGCCCTAACACGCCAGGACAGTGGTGGAGGCCAAATCTCAGGACAACCAGCGGAAAGCGTTCTGAATTGAGTTATGGACACCACGTAAGTTCCGCTTCATTGGTTGCGATTCCCCCAGGATAAGTTGGTATGCCCCTCCATCTCGCCCAGCTTGCTCTTGCAATGAGAAAAAGAGACGGAAGAGCCACTTCATTACCGTGCTGCACCTCTAGTTTTAACCATTAAAGGAATTAAGCGTCGATCACATATTCGTGTCGAACACTAGCGCCACTATCCTACCAATGTTTTGTGGATTTTACTTAGTTTCAGATTTGGTCTAACGGTCGAAATGTGTTGTCCCACATTCACCTTGTATATATAACTGTTTGGTCACCCCAAAGACAAAGTGGTCACGTCGGGCCAGGACCCAAGTCCCTAATAGTAGCAATGAATAAATTAATCGACCGGGTCTCAACTGGTAATCTCCATACATGCATACTTTACACTTCATTAAGCGTGCTCAACATCCATGCACCTTATTACTTTGTGATAAGTACTATAATTCTATTAATTATCTTTATTATGTGTTACATGGAGTTGATAATCTACTGTCGCACGTAAAGACATCAATTAACGAATGATGATAAATTATCACTTAGCAACTATGTGAACGTCCCGTTTTGAACGGGACCATCCCTTTTTGCGGTTGTCCGTCCCGGTTTCCCGGAAAAAAGCTACGCGACGCAAAATTGACCCGTTTTCCAAAACCGGTCCATAGGGCAATGTTGATTACAAAGGTAGACATAAAAAAAATATCCTCATTTAAAATCATCACTGAAAAATATAAAAACAACTAAGCATTTGTTTAATTACTTTTTCATTTGTAATAAATACCTACTATTTTGATAAATAAATTAAATCCAATTTTTTTTTTTTACTGTTAACCTACCAATTGACGTACTTAAACCGAAGTCCCGGTATGAGTAAATAAATAAATGGCCACGTTAGGTTAGCTAGCTACTCTTCTATAAAAAAAAACCCGAACCAAAAAACCTCCGAAGGCGATTCGTTTCACACGGCTTGAGGAACCTTTTAAGTTTCTCGCCGTCCCCAAAAAAATCCGGTGAAGCTGAAAATGCCATTGTTGTGGGTGATCAGATCAGTGATGTGTGAAATTGTGTAAGCAATTTACTACGAGTAGTTCTATTTACTTACGTACCCATTTAAATACGTATTTGATAAATACTCCCATTGTGTGTTATCACGTAAAGATCGGTCTCCTTATTATAAGTGACCAGCTTGTTTTTAAGGAAAATAATATAAACTTGAAACCCTGTTTAATGGATTAACATTTCAAAGTAACGCGACAATGATAAACATCCGAGTTAAATGGAACAAACGAAGGGATGGAAAGGGATTAATATGAGCCGCCATAAATGTGAACGGCTTTTCTTTTCTCGGAAAATGAATATTGTCTTAAGGTTTTCTTCACTCGATTTCTGTTTGAATTTTAAGTGCCATTTTGCATTTCGGCATCCTATACAAAGCTCTAATTCTTCCTATGGCAATGTCAAATCGTTTATTCAATATATAAGCATTTATACGCACTTATTGACGTCAAAACAAATTAGTAAAATTCAAATAATAATAATATTTAACTGCCTCGGTGAACTGGCTACGTTTCGGGGACCTCTTTGGGGAAACCGAAGGTTTTGTCTGTGCCATTGAAGATGAAGTTATCAAGACGAATAACTACCGGAAATATATTATGAGGGACGGTACGGTCGACATCTGTCGGGCATGCCGCCGTCCAGGAGAATCACTCCGACATATTATTTCTGGTTGTTCTCATCTTGCTAACGGAGAGTATTTGCACAGACACAACCAAGTAGCCAGAATAATTCACCAGCAACTTGCTCTTGGATATGGCCTTGTTGAATTGGAGGTGCCGTACTATAAATATGCACCTTCGCCAGTACTCGAAAATGGTCATGCAACGCTCTACTGGGATCGCTCTATCATTACGGACTATTGTCGCCAATAAGCCTGATATCGTGGTAGTTGACCGATCCCAGCGCCGGGCAATACTGGTTGATATCACCATACCTCATGATGAGAACCTCGTGAAAGCCGAGAAGGACAAGCTCAGTAAGTACCTTGACTTAGCTCACGAAGTGACCGCCATGTGGGATGTTGATTCAACCATTATTGTCCCGATAGTCGTTTCAGCGAACGGTCTGATAGCGAAGAGCCTCGACCAACATCTTAAGAGGCTCTCGCTTGATGGTTGGATCAAGGGTCAGATTCAGAAGGCAGTAATCCTTGACACGGCACGTATTGTCAGGAGGTTGCTCACTCTGCAGCCCTGACCACCGGTAGCTTGGGCCCAGCCCCGCTGCTGGTGGTACTCTAGAATTAGGTTTTTATAATGTTTTATTGTTTTTTTATTAAAATATTGTATAAATCTAGTTTTAAGAAAGAAAATAAATAAAGAGTATAATAATAATAATATATTATTGTATTGCACGTATTGTCAGGAGGTTCCTCACTCTACAGCCCTGACCACCGGTAGCTTGGGCCCTGCCCCGCTGCTGGCGGTACTCTAGAATTAGGTTTTTATAATGTTTTATTGTTTTTATATTAATATATTGTATAAATCTAGTTTTAAGAAAGAAAATAAACAAAGAGTATAATAATAATAATATATCTATTTACAATATTTTTGAGTGGTAGAGCTACGCTGCGTTGCAGCACGAAATGGGCCGGCTCGCCCGGCGTAATACCACCCTCTCAGAGAATATCGGCGTGAAACAATGGCACTCGTTGCTGTTGTATTTCGTCCGGTGAGTCCAAGTACCGGAGGCCCATCTCTCACCCTTCCCCCCTCCCAATTCGTACTCCCTCCTCAAGATCCAACTCCTTCCTCAAGGCCGGCAACGCATCTGCGATTACTTTGGTTTTGCGTGTGTCCATGGGCGGCGGTGATTACTTTCCATCAGGTGACCCATCTGCTAGTTAACCTCCTTTTTAAAAAAAATCTTTGAAACTGTGCTTAACTGTCAACATCTCTATATTGTCTTTAAGCGTATAAAGTTTCATTAAAATCGGCTAATTGGTTTGCTAGAATTAGAGCTTTGAAGTTTGTATGGTAAACCGAAATGGCTAGTAAATGTGAATGCTTTTCCTTTCTGGGAAAGTTTGTATTGTCTTAAGATTTTCCCTCGATTTATGTTTGAAAGTTAAAGAAGTATGGAGCGTAATTCTTTACATTACAACTTACTTAGAGTTTAGAGTACTTATAAGCTTATTCAACTTCAAACAGGAACGTATGCTGTGACTCTTAAAAAACCACATTCAGAATATATACTTAAACTATTTCTCATTTCAGAAACATGAATATATAAATGATGAATGATGATAGAAATGATTGTATGAGGTAAAAACATAACATTTATATATTTATTTACAATAAGACAATTTATACAATTTAATTTAATACAAACAACCTAAAACTAAAAACCTTACAAAATATAATATAATAACTAAAGTAACTACTACGAACTATTACGAAACTAAAATATGGCGTTAAAAAATCAATAAATCAATAAGTCAATCGACAGCGACGCGGAGGAATTTTTATAACTAAATATATATTATTAAAAGGAGTCCCTTTAGGCAAGGTTCCGAAGATACTGGCAGCGTTCCCCCTTTGAATAGCTAGACTAATTCTTTGTCCGAGGTAGCTGCCAGCTCTTCGGCCTCCTGTGATGGCGACTAACCTTTTTGCTATTTCCTTAGGACCCCACGGACCAAGGGTCTCAACAAATGTTTGGGTTCGCGATGTGACTTGAAATACCTACCATACTCATTTTTATTATTTATTTATTTATTTAAAAGAACATACACAATCCTTACAGGCTAAACCTAATGCGATGGTGCAGTTATTTACAATATAGTTACTATACTAAAAGCTAATTCCGTGAGCTCACTCAGCAGCACAAGATAATAAATCATTTTGCTCAGCCATAACGTCATCTATGTTTAAGTGTTGTTTTATGTACACCAAAGTTAATATGCGCGTGACTGTACAATCTTGTCTGTCAAACAAACTTTCCCTTTTAGCCTTTCGTTTGCTTACTGCCAGATCCGTCCTACAAACAATTGAAATACATCAGACAATACAGCAGACGACAGGTTGTACAGGATGTTTGTTAATATGTGTATAATCCCGAAACATGGCCATGCTACCAAGTATAATTAACACTGATGGTACATGCAAAATCATATTTATGAAAATTTACTTTTCCATACAAAAACTCAAATTCATTTTATCACATTATTTTTGTTCAACCCTGAAATGTTTTGATTTCTGTTTTGTTTGGATCATGAGGTTGACGAACAAGAACAATATATCAGCTGGACCTAGGGATGTCACTTTACAATTTTGCTTAGTAACAAAGAACCATAATATCTCGGCCAAATGGTGCTTTTCTGGTATATATATGTTCCCTATCTGTTCCCTATCTGCCATATTCGGGATTATACAGGTATTACCAAACACCCTGTAAAGGCTCACAGATCACATTATTGATTGATTTAACTGCCTCTGTGGTCTAGTGGCTATGACCACCGGTTTAGACCCAGAGGTTCGGTCCCAGCGGGGGGTACATGTTTGTGTACTCAGTTTGGTTGGTGGTAGGGCTTGTTTGTCCGCCTGGCTAGCTACCACCATCTTATCTAAATATATCGCCATAACATCAATGTTTGTAACTTTGTTGTTTTCCGGCAGCTAGAGATAAGATAGCCAGTACCTCACTAGTTGAGGATCCCGGGTGAAGTGCGCTTCCGTCATTGGCCTTATCATCACGTAACATCAGGTGAGATCAAGGTACTGTGCTTACCCGTTAAATAAAAAAAATAAAAAAAATCCAACGGACGTCTAATAATCAGGTCTTTATCTCCGTAGCTCAACTATTGGACCAAATTATAAACTTGTTTTTAAGCCTCCCAAGAACTTTGTTTTGATTACTTATAATGACGAACAATCGAGTTTAAACTTACCCATTGTCCGGATAAGGTTTCCGAGACAAAAAAGGTCATGACGTCAACCCTGAAGGTCACTCTTAAAGTGTATACTTTGACGTCTTAGAAATCTTTAGAAATTTTCCTACCTTATTATATAAAGCACTAGCTTTTGTTCGCGGCTATGCTCACGTGGGCTACACGACTTGTGTTTATTCGTAATAAAAGCCAAACTTATTAAAAGTATATATCATGAGGGTATAAGTAATAAGGGTTAGGGCCTCTTTCACCATCTACAAGTTTTTTTTTGTTTATTGTTTTACGGCTCCGGATGAAATCCATCAAGCCTATTCGTTCGTTTTATCTTCTTATATAATACATAAATAAACAATATTGATGATGATGAATGATAATAGAAATAGGAAGTGAGAAATGATATTACCCCCCAACCCCTCGAGTATCTCAGTAAAGATGTGGGGCTTTGCTAAGTCCTCACGCAGACTTCTTGAGAGAATTTGAAAAGTGACGTTGCGCGTTTTTGTTTCATTTGCCAACACTCATGCACACTCACGAACACTTAACGGTTAATAAACCACCAATATTTCACATTAATATTCGACATAATACAAATTTTAGAAAATAAAACAGAAACGCAAACATGACTCTTCACTTTCCCGCCAAGAAGTCCCCATCTACAAGTAAGTTCCCATTAGCATTTACTTGACAGATAGTCCATACAAAACTGTCACTTAATCTGCCAAGTTTTTCCTAATCAGACATTGTGAAACAGGCCCTTAGACAACTAAACATGTCATGTCATTTCAACATTAAGTTTTTAATTTTTTGTCATTAAAAAGCCCATCCATGCGAGCTAGAGATAATAAAAGTGTCTAACACAAAACAACAAAGATCTCGTAATAAAGACTCTGTATAAGTAATTTTATCATCCCCTACTTAAAGCATATCTTTCCAAAAATCCTGAAACACTTCATAATTTCTAACTAGACCAAATACCAAAATTTAAGAAATTACAGATTTCCATACAAACTTTTTTTTTACTCCTATTTCACCCCTCTAGGCGAGGTTTTTGCGTTGCCGGTCTTGAGGAAGGAGTTGGATCTTGAAGAGGGAATAAAAATTGGGAGGGGGGAGGGGTGAGAGATGGGCCTCCGGTACTTTCTTTACTCTCCGCTACTTTTACTCGCCGGACGAAACACAACAGCAACGAGTGCCATTGTTTCACGCCGATATTCTGTGAGAGGGTGGTATTACGGGCAAGCCGACCCATTTCGTGCTGCAACGCAGCGTGGCTCTACCACTCAGACAGTGTCACTCATTTAGCACCACCCAGGGGTCACGTGTAGGGTTTCAGGGGTAAACCTACGGACGCGAGTAACTTTAACCCCCAATTTTAATGTAATTATTAACCATCACTAGGGCCCGCGTGGTGCTTTATGGCCCGTTCTCCCTATCCATCCATAGGGAAGGCTTGTGCTCCAGCAGTGGGGACATAAAATGCTGGCGTTCTTGCCAGGCTAAAAGCCAGTTGATACTTATATGCAAGTTGCTTCTTTACACCTTGTTTAAATGATCCAATGTTGAAGTACAGAGCGATTACGTGTGCTGGTTCAGCATTCCATATTTCGGTGGTGTCTCAAAGAAATAAATCACGGAACTTTTTCTTTCGCAACGGAATAATGGCCATAGTAATCATTTACACTAATGGAACCGAAAAACAATGCAGTTATATGGCAAAATCACTCGGCGCAAGATGGATCGCTGTAATCGGCCATTCCCCAAATATATACCGTGTATTAGTACTAACTTGATTGATCGCGTTGTCGGGACTTTCGCACTTTTTAACTTCGACGTTTTTGGTACCTACTGGAGTAATCTCGCCTATATATTTACAATTAAAATAAACAAGAAATCATACTAACGCTACTATTGGTTTAATCACCACTCTTGCCAATTGCGGGCTGATGATCACAAGCATCGAAAGTCCGAAACACACTTTGACCGACCTGGGAATCGAATCCAGGACTTCCGGATATCAGGCCGAGCGCTTTGCTACTCAGCCACCAAGGCAGACTAATAAATCCAATTCTACCTAATTCTGTATTAATATAAAATACTTACTTACTGTGGAACACAGAACCTCCTCCTTTTTCTGTCTGTTAAAAATCAATTGCTACGTGTATATCAGAGCATCACTTGAGAACGGCTCGACTAATTTGGCTGATTTATTTTTTAATGTGTTACAATGTGTAATTGTCGGACAAGTTTTGTATAAACAAGCTGGTAAAACCATCACGGTATGCACCCGTATACCACTGTGTTTCAAGTGTTGTGTGTGAAGCGGATGAAGTAGCAGACCGGTGACTAAGTAGTAAGTAAAAAAAAACTGATTAAAATCAGTAACAAAAGAAACATAACTTATCTTACTACATTGAAGAAAAACAAAACAAAAGTAACATAACTTAACAAATTGACTGCCGAACACTCGGATCCGAGTGTGCGGCATGCGGTGCCAGTAGTGCTGCACACTCGGATCCGAGTGATCGTTACGAATATTTTGTTTGGTTTATTACTGGCTGGTACCTCTGGCACACATAGACATGTAAATAATAATAGTATTAATTTATATTTAATGAATACACACCTAAAACATAAACATTATCAAAAAATAATAGAGTGGCTACGAAGCCATTAAAAAAATAATAATAATAGTAGTATGGCACCTGGCGAGATTTTTATATTAGGTCCTTGGCCACTGCCAACGTGTTAATTAATGACAAAATAAAACCTATTAGATTGTCAAGCTAATACGTTGGCGAGCGCTCAACTCTTTAACAAGCTGCTTAGCCTCCGGCCAATGGACCCCAATGTCTCCAAAAAAAAAAATAGTTTAATATATTTTCTAAATCCTCAGGAACTTTCTATGTCAAAATAGTCACCAGTCACTTCGTATACGAGGGGCAGCTTTCGTAAATTGATACCATAGAGTGTAATTATTTTCAAGGGTTCTAGATAAAACTGTCTGATGTAGAGTATGGTGAAGCTTGTCGTTTTAAATAAAACTGTTTTATTTTCGTTTGTTTTAATGATCCCTATTTCAGGGAAAAAAACTATTGCTGGTACCTGTCGATGGCTGGTGCCACTACTCTATTTCAAATTAATCTTAAAAGTATAAAACTACAACAAAAAGTTTGGTACACACGCCTGCACATCAACCTACCACAAACTGTCAAATTTCCTCAATAGACTTTGAACTTTATTATTCAGGTGTGTATGGTTGAAAATGTATTGAAGAAATTTGACAGTTTTGGATACCTATCCGATATCGATGTGTAGGCGTCTGTTTAAAAGACGCCCACTCTCTGGTGTTTTTAACATAGTTCAAAATGGCAAAATCAGACCGCTCAGCACAATGCAAAATCTAAGCTACCGTACAAAAGTATCAAAACAAACAATGAATCAATGAGAAAAAAAATGACTACACTTTTTCAATAAGCCTTCTTATTTTCATGGAAACTATTACAACTTAAGTTGCACTTTGAAACGGACGGGTACGGTAAAGGTCAGACGTTTCGCCGACCAAACTTAACAACAAACTATTGAGAGATTAGCAGGAACTTCTCTAATATCGGGAGTTGGGAGTGGGCAAGCCAGTGGCCTGCAAACACTTGCAAAACACTCCACTGTGAGAGCCAGTTGCAGTAATGAGCTATTTGTGCAGATAACGACTATTGATTTTTTTATGACTGTCGGAAAACAACAAACTATTAAAATTGTTGTTATTCATATTGTTTTCTAAAGCTTACGCGAACACTACACGTTGAAATGAAACAACTTTTACGGATCTTTGACATTTCGAACCCTTTGCAGGGTCCGTGGTCACAGGAAGACTCAAGCAAAACGTCAGGATAAACATTAATTAAAACTAATGTGTAAAATAAACGCGAGTAGATCCGTAAAAGTTGTTTCATTCAATATGTGATCCAATACGAACTGGAAATGAGTCACCCTGTGACCACGGACCCTGCAAAGGGTTCGAAACGTCAGGATAAACATAAATAAAACTAATGTGTAAAATAAACGCGAGTAGATCCGTAAAAGTTGTTTCATTTCAATGTTGTTATTAATATAGACCTAGATAAAATGTGGTAGCTAGCCAGGCAGACTTAAAACAAACCTTATCATCAACCAAACCGAGTGAAAATATGTACCTCCCACTGGGAATTAAACTCAGGCCCTCTGGGTCTGAGGCCGATGGTCCTAACCAGTAACCACTAGACCAAAGAGGCGGTAAAATAATAGCAATACACTCTACTTTGAGAGTCAATTGCAGTAATGAGCTATTTGTGCAGATTACGACTATTGATTTTGGCAGAGTAATTTGATTATTGAGGTTGAGTAAGAAAGGTAATTATTTGAATGTTTGCGATATTGGCTGGGATAGTCATAGTTGCGGGTTCACATATTGCAAAGGGATTTTTGTACATAAAATGAAGACATATTTTATGCATAACTACTAAAATTGTTAAATTAAATCGTTATTAACCCAAAGGGGCAATATTGCCAGCATTCTTGGGACCGTTCCCATGAGCCCACAGTTGAAGGACATCTTTTATTTCTAGGTCTTTAGTTTTTAATTTTCTAATTGTTTAAGTCTGTTTTCTTTTGTTGTGTATAAGAATACATAAACTAAAATAAACTAAAATTAGTGAGAAAAAATTATAAATAAATAGAAAATCAACTGAAAAGGCCGGAACAAGATAAAAAATCAATAATTACATAAAGCCAGCGAAATAAATCGAAACAATATCAAACATACTGCACGTTATGTATGATGTTGCATAAAATTTCGAAGGACTAACGTATTGATATTTTTAATTGTACATACAGTACTATGTTTGATATTGTTTCGATTTGTTTCGCTGGCTTTATGTAATTATTGAATGTTTATCTTGTTCCGGCTTTTTCAGTTGATTTTCTATTTATTTATTATTTTTTACGCAGGCGGGTTTTTTGTTTTTTTTTAAATTTTTATTTTATTTGTCTTTTTAGTTAGATAAAATTACGTAATCGGTTAAATTCATTTAAAGAGTTTTTAAATTTCTTAAAAACTTAAGTGACTATCGACTCTTACGGTGAAGGAAAACATCGTGAGAAAACCTGCATATATATGGAAGACGAAATTCTGAAGCTTCACATATGTGAAGTCTGCCAATCTGCAGTGGGCACGCGTGGTGGACTGACGCCCAACCGCACTCTAATGAGGGTAGGTCTAAGACCCTGCAGTGGGGCATAATTATTATAATCGTAGACTGACGATGTTTTATTTTTTTAGTATTACGGTAAGGATAATCATGATATACCTTATTGAAATCCTTGTGTTGAGCCCTCTAATTTGGTACCATGTTGTAGTATTTGAAAAAGAAAAAATGTTTTTCACCAAGCCCAAAGGCGTCGCACAGCCGTCATGTTTGTTTTTTTTAACGTCACCTATCTAAGAACACTTGGGCAGCTAAGACGAATCTGACGATACCTCAATTATGTAAATCCGTTCAGCAGTTCTGGAGATATGAAGTGATAAAGAATGTTTTGGATTTGTTTATATAATTTTAACGCAAATTTTGTTGCGAAACAAATTACAAAAACATAATGTTGAAAAAATTTCCACGAGCAGGATTTGAACCTGCACCCTTCTGACATACCGGGTCAGGTGCTCTTCCAATTGAGATATCGTGGTTCTAACCAGCCCGCCGAAATTATTCAACACTATTTACTTTTTTACTTTGAAAGCCAAAGTCGCCAATTCAATGTCAACAACTACCGTCATTAACATCTGATCATAATATTTTTACAAATACTAAAGATCAGTTAAGAAGTAGGCTAGCTATTTATAAAATGTTTTGGATTTGTTTATAATAATGTATAAATGTATAAAGAATATTACATACATACAAGATACGCGCGAAAAACAATACCCTTCCTTTGCAGTCGGGTACGTCAATACGTACCCTCACTGGGTGTCGAAGCCGAATACTTATAATCTATCTACTCAATCAAAGAGCCGGTTAAATTTCGGGTCTAATTCCGTGGCGATGTCGCTGTTATGTATCAACTGACGCGCGACATTGTCCCATAGAAATAAGGCCCAATTTATAAGAGATTAGAATGAAAAATATGTATATAAAGTTATTTAATATGCACTCATTATACAAGTAGTTTGTTAAGAATCAAATACGTAGGTTCAATTCCCAGGTCGGGCAAAGTGCGTTTCGGTTTTCAACGCTAATGTAGCATTCTAATGGTGAAAGAATTTTTTTAATCGGTCCAGTAGTTTTTGAGTTTATTCGTTACTAACATACATACAAAAATACAAAGCTTTCCTCTTTATAATATTAGTATAGATATAGTGGTATGGCTAAAGACAAAATATGGCGGCGCGGGCGACGTTATGCTATTTAGTGGACTGTAATTTTTGTTCGCGCTGCACTAGGATAAGGGAGGTTTGAACTGCGAGGGACGGTGATAAAGTAGGTGATCAGTTCAAAGGAGGTCGATAGGGAACATACCTTTGAACAGCGACAGCGGCGGACGACCCGTGGTCGGCAGGCGGGCGAGCAGTCTTAACCGACACGAGGTTGGTGGCCGGTAGACACACTTTGCTGGAGGATGGACTTGGAACCCCGGCGCGTGGTTCCTCACCGATGTAACACTTTAAATGCGGATATTCGAAACGGAGATTCTCAAGGTAGGCGCGGCGTAAGTATCTCCTCCAGACGTCATCAAAGCACTAGTTCGCGGAGCGTCCGCAGCGCTCGTTGCGTGCGGTGGCTGCGGTATGTATTGGAGGGGATATGGGCAGGAACCTAGTGCAGCCACTACGTCTATCAAATAAAATATTGTGACATCGAAATACACGTAACTCTTTTTCGCGGCAAATTTAAAGTTACTAACTGGCGCAACCATTCCCCCCGGCTTGAAGGGTTACCTTCAAAACTAAGCTATATTATACTCGAACTATCTAAACTAAACCTAATCAACTACGCTAAATCTATCTATAATGAGAAAGTTACTGTTGATTAGGCAAAGGGCAAAGGCGAATAACTGGGCGTAAGTACGATCCAGTTGCGGTTTTAACACGTACTATCCGGGTGACCCCATTAGATCCAGGGAAAACCTCCTCTACGACCCCAAGCGGCCAATGCAGCGGGGGAGAGTTTTCAGTCAAAACAATCACGACCGTACCGACAGTAATTGGGTTAGTTGGAATGTTCCATTTTTGCCGTGACTGTAGCGTGTGCAAATAATCTGTTCTCCAGCGCTTCCAAAATGACTGAACTAGCTTATCTAACAGAGCGTGGCGCGAGAGCAGACGAAGTCGATCTTCATCCACTTTTAAAGCGGGTAAATACTTCAACGGAGTTACATTCAAAAAATGCGCTGGAGTCAATGCAAGAGGTTCCGAAGGATCACTAGACAGCGTTCTACATAGAGGACGCGTATTCATTACGGCCTCGACTTGAGTGAGCACGGTGCTCATCTCCTCAAATGAAAGAATTTGTTGGCCTATAACGCGGAACAGATGCGATTTTAAGCTTTTAACATTGGCTTCCCAATTTCCGCCAAAATGGCTTGCTGCGGGCGTATTGAACACCCATTGAATGCGATTTTCCGCTAAAACGTGTGCAAATTCTGTGTTAAAATATTTCGAACGCAGAAAATTGTGTAACTCAGAAATGTTACGACGGGCTCCGACATAGTTCGTACCGTTGTCCGAATACATTCGAGCCACAGGACCACGACGCGACAAAAATCTTTTAAACGCAGACATGAAGCAAGGTGAACTCAAGTCACTAGCTAACTCTATATGAACAGCGCGGGTCGTCATACAGACGAAGAGACAAACATAAGCTTTCGTGGAGCGTATACCACGACCACGAGAAACTGTTACCCGGAAAGGGCCTGCGTAGTCTGTACCTGTGTGTACAAACGGTTTTGCGGTTTGAATAACGCGACAAGAACGATGATCTGCCATTTCAGGCGTAATCGACTTTGGCCGAAGCCTAAAACAAGGGATGCATCTATAAACCACAGAACGGATCAAATTGCGAGCAGATAGAATCCAATATTTCTGGCGCAAAATCGACATCAGTAAATCTGGACCCGCATGACAATTCGCCCTGTGGTGATATTCAACTAAAAGATTAATAACATGATCCTTACGCGGGAGAATTATAGGATGTCTTTGTTCAAAGCCCAACTCAGATTGATTCAAACGACCACCAACTCGAATGAGACCATCTTGCAAAAAAGGTTTCAAGCGTTGAAACGCGCGACTACATGGTTTTTCCAATTCCAAATTTCTAAACTCAGAAGAAAAGTAAAACCGCTGGAGCTCACGAAGTACTATCAACTCTGCTTTATTCAGATCAGCGGATGCAACGCGCTCATGCTGAGGGAGGATCTTTATAAACCGGTAAACAAAGACGACGCTGCGTAAAAGTATCGACCAAGAGGAGATACGACTAGCTAATAATAAAATAGGTGTTCTTTCACGCGGCGCGGTCGACATTAAAGCATGCTTCTTTTCCTCTGGGGGCGCAGACACAGTTGCGGGGTTAAACGAAACAACGGGCCATTCGTCAAGTGGGGACTGGCACCACGGAGAACCATGAAACCATAGCGGATGATCTAAAATCTGTGCAGGTGTCAGCCCACGAGACAAGCAGTCCGCCGGGTTCTCTGTGCCTGACACGTGATAAAAGTGTTGCGGCGACAATTCCAATTGAATTTTCGCCACTCTGTTTGCGACGAAAGTATCCCAGCGATGGGGAGAGGAGTGTATCCAACACAAAGCGACGGTTGAATCCGAGAAAGCGCTTATTCTATTTATATTTATGCGGTTTCGGCAAGAATTGACAATCGAGCTAATGAGCTTGGCTAATACCAACATAGCGCACAGCTCGAGACGTGCGAGAGAGACTACCTTACTAGGGGCTACCTTAGATTTAGCGCTTACGATGTGAACTGATATCTTATCACCGTTCTGCACATGGAAGTACACAACGCCCCCGTACGCCCTCTCACTAGCGTCTGCGAATCCAATTACTGAAACGACACTATTCTTCGAAATTCCAACATGGCGGGGAATTTTTAAACGCTCAAGCATAGGTAGCTCACCCCTAAAACGCTCCCACAATCCAACGATGTTGTCAGGAGGGCTGTCGTCCCAGTCACAGCTGGACAACCAAAGCTCTTTTATAAGAAGTTTGGCATACAAAACTACAGGTGCAACAAAACCCATTATATCCCATATTCGTGCAACACACGATAATATAATGCGTTTGGTGCAGGTTGACGGAGTGGAACAAATTTTCAAACTAAACATGTCGGACGAAGGTGACCAACACAAACCGAGAACCTTGTGTGTATCGTTGCCATCAAACTCTTTGACGGTCGATAAGCGATGTGACGGTGGAATCAAATCCAATACCGTTTGCGAGTTACTTGTCCATTTAACGAGATCAAATTGGCCAGCCTTCATGAGCTTAGTCACTTCAGTGGCCGTTGTGATGGCCTCTTCCTCGCTATCCACACAATAGACAAAATCGTCCATGTATAAGCCAGTCTCGATGGTTTCTCTAGCCTTCGGGTAATTATGTCCCTCATCGGTGGCGAGCTGTTTGATAGTGCGAAGAGCGTGGAAGGGACTGCATTTAAGCCCAAAACAAACACGATTAAATTCGTAAACCTGTAAAGGTTCTTGCGGCGAAAATCTATACAAGATACGCTGAAATCTGCGATCAGATTCGCGAACACCAATGCAAAGAAACATTTGCCGAATGTCCGCTGAAAGAGCGATTGCGAACAAGCGAAAATTAACTATAATATCGTATAAGTTACCTTGAAGGTTCTGCCCACAAAACAGAATATCGTTTAACGAAACACCAGTGCTAGTCTTAGCGCTGCCGTCTAAAACAACGCGCAATTTAGTAGTCAGCTTATCTTCTCGGATAACTCCATGATGCGGGATAATGTACGAAGGAGCGTGCTTCGTCTCCTTAGTTTCAGGAGGCGCGAGTGAGATAAAGCCTTTATTCAAATATTCATTTATCACGTCATCATAGGCCTCTTTCAACTTTAAAGATGTTTGCATCTTCCGTTCCAGACAATAGAAGCGGTCTTCAGCGGACCGGCGAGAATCTCCAAGCGAATTAACATCTCCCTTAAAGGGGAGTGCGGCAACATAACGACCATCACTGTCGCGAGTAGTCGTGAGACTATAAAACTCTTCACAAAGTTTATCATCACGGCTAAGAATAGGAGGTACGTTGACCTCTTCAATCTCCCAAAATTTACGGACAGCGGTGTCCAGCTGCTCGGTGGTACAACAATATGATACAGCCGAGTTGCAATCTAAGCCAGCGGGTGCGGAACCAACAATAACAAAGCCTAGAACAGTCTCTAAGGCGAGCGGTGCGGGTTGTGACGAATGACCTTGAATCTTACGCTGCAGCAGGAGGTGCGGGAAAATAGAAGCTCCAATTAATAAATCGATGGCTCCTGGAGCGGCGTAAGTATCATCCGCCAAAGCTAAATTTCTAAAATTCGTCAATAATGATGTATTGACTACGACAGTCGGTAAAAGTTCGGTAACTTTATCGACAACTAACGATCCCATACTAAAATTAATACTCGGATCGAAACGCGAGTGAAATTTAATTTCTACGGAACCCTGAATTGCTTTAGTAGAACCCCCAATACCTTTTACTACGTTACCGGTAGGGTGGTTACTAATATTCAAACCTAAGCGACGACAACAATTTTTACTTATAAAATTACTTTGAGATGCACTATCTAATAGCGCGCGAACAATATGTTTCCTACCATTTGAGTCGTATACAGCAACGCGAGCTGTGGCGAGAAGTACCGTAGTTGGGGTTCGCATCTCAATTGAGGAACATAACGCGATGTCGTTCGATTCAATACGCGCGTCGGTGGTGGGCGGTGGCGCCGGTGGCGAGGCGCCAGGCGCAGACGTAGGCGTGAAAACACGCGCGCACGCCCCACCGCTAGCAGCTCGCGCGTCGCGAACAACGGGCAGGTGCGAGTTATGTTCAAAGTGCAATAATGAATGGTGTTTGCCATTACATTTACGACAACGACTATCTGAGCCACACACTGAGACACGATGTCTCTCACTGAGACAGTTGATACAGAAATTACCAGTGCGAACAAATCTATAACGCTCACTAGGAGTGAATTTAAGGAACCCCGAACATTTGTAAAGTTGATCATGTTGACCATTACACAAAGAACATTTCCCCAACGGTAAAGGTTGCGACGCAGCGATATTGACATAAGTGTACGTGGACTTCGGTGGCTTACTACTACCCAAACCTTTCTTTAAATCTGGTTTAGACGACGTTCGTTGCAAAATTCTAATATGGTCTCGTACAAAGGTCGCTAAATCGTCGAACTTAGGTAGATTATTAGCCCGTCGGTCCATTTCAAACAAGCGAACAGTTTCTGGGTCCAACCTTTTTAATCCAATATACAAAAACAAAAAATCGCTAAGGTCATCGAACTTTAAGTTCTTTACGGCGCGGACCGCGGATGCGAAGATATCTAAAAACTTATCTAAGTCGTGTTCATTGCAAGACGAAATATTTTTAAAATTGAATATTTGATCCAAATAAGCGGTTGCTACTAAACGTTTATCTTCATATTTGGCCTTTAACGTGTCCAAAAGTAAATTGTAATTCTCAGCACAAAGTGTGATCCCGGAACAAACGGATTTCGCTTTACCGGTAAGTTTGCCAACCAAGTAATGTAATTTTTCATAATCTGATAACCCATCATTTTTACTAACTGTATTATTAAAACTAGCGTAAAACAAAGGCCAATTTCTAATATCCCCATCAAATTCGGGTATTTGTAAAGGCGGTAACTTTGGTCGATCCCGTTTTAATAAACCATCAACAACAGGTTTCGATTCTGTAACTACTTGCAATGACTTCGCGACCCTTTTAATGCGAGAAACCAAACTATCAAAGGATGTTAATGCGTCATAACTAATTATGAAGTTAGGGTTGCATTCCAATTCTATAGCGATGATTTTATCGAGAATAATTTCAAAATCTAAGCGTAAGCTATCTACAGTTTCTATTGAACATAAAAACAATTCTTTGGTTGATTCATCTGTGATATTAGATGAGCTATCACAAATAGATTGCATACGTGCAAACAGACTATTCCTTTTTGCATGCAACATTTTTAACTGTACTTCCGTTGTCGTCTTTGGAGGCATTGTAAAATAACGAAAGTAACTTAGCACGAGACAATCAAGTTATCAAATGAAAGCGATGAAGGACAGCGACGCGAGCGAGCGCAAGTAACTACCTACACAAACGGATTATTACTGTGGGTACGGTGCGGTGTGATCGAAACTATGAATACTATTTACTATTTATCTCTGCCCTTTAATACGTAACAGTAAGCGATAAATTAAACAGTTAGGTATAGTTACTAGTTACGTATATTACTGTTTGAGTGCAAAAACAACGAATGAAAGGATGCGAGTTACGTACTATTTATACGAGTATTTAAATATGTACTAACGTAGTATAAACAAACGAACACGATAGTTGCGTTTGACAAACGTTAGGTATCTAATTAGTGACTATACACAAATAAGGATACCTAAGTCTAAACCTAAAATGCCTAGCTTGCGGGTTTAACTACAAAATAAAAATAGCTAGGTATTTAGGTGCGGTGCATTTATTCCTTGTTGAATAAATACTAAAAATGCGATTCTACTACTATATAGCTCAGATCCGGATCGATTCGGACCAAAAAATGGTATGGCTAAAGACAAAATATGGCGGCGCGGGCGACGTTATGCTATTTAGTGGACTGTAATTTTTGTTCGCGCTGCACTAGGATAAGGGAGGTTTGAACTGCGAGGGACGGTGATAAAGTAGGTGATCAGTTCAAAGGAGGTCGATAGGGAACATACCTTTGAACAGCGACAGCGGCGGACGACCCGTGGTCGGCAGGCGGGCGAGCAGTCTTAACCGACACGAGGTTGGTGGCCGGTAGACACACTTTGCTGGAGGATGGACTTGGAACCCCGGCGCGTGGTTCCTCACCGATGTAACACTTTAAATGCGGATATTCGAAACGGAGATTCTCAAGGTAGGCGCGGCGTAAGTATCTCCTCCAGACGTCATCAAAGCACTAGTTCGCGGAGCGTCCGCAGCGCTCGTTGCGTGCGGTGGCTGCGGTATGTATTGGAGGGGATATGGGCAGGAACCTAGTGCAGCCACTACGTCTATCAAATAAAATATTGTGACATCGAAATACACGTAACTCTTTTTCGCGGCAAATTTAAAGTTACTAACTGGCGCAACCATATAGATTTAAGGTTCACAGTAAGCTGAAGTTGTGGATGCTATCCAATGTTTTTTTTCAGATTTTGTTATTAGAAATTTAATTGTATGAGCAAACAGGACCACTTTCGAGATCCGATCCGATCCGAACCCTTCGGAGAATCTAGTAGGGCACGGGGACGCGCACTAGTGCGCGATGCCGTTCCCTCTAGATAACCTCTGAAGGTGATTCGTTTCACACGGCTTGAGGGACCATTTACGTTCCTCGCCGCCCCCAAAAAAGCCCGGTGAAGCTGAATGCTGTAGAGGCAATCAGCAATCTCTCTCTCAAAAAAAAAAAAAAAAACTTTCGAGATGAATTTTTGTTCCGGATCCTTTCTCTAGTACACACGCCTGCACATCAACCCATCCAAAACTGTCAAATTTTTCAAATCGATATTGATCTTTATACCCAAACCCTAAAGTTCAAAATTTATTAAAAAAAAATGACATTTTGTGGTAGGTTGATCTGCTACCGTCTGTACATTATTGATCGAAGTCTTAGATTGAAGTTCATGTTTACACGAAACGTGAACCATTATTGAAAACGAAATGCTACTTGGATAAATTGACTATTACTTACTTACTTTGAAGTCAGTTTATTGTTTCCTACCCGCTCCGCTTTACAAACTGGGCCATCGGCCGTGGCCAGAGCTAGCCCCGACCGGATACAATTTGTCTTTTGAGGGCAGCCCTTTGCGAGCCCGATACAGTCAGAAATCAAACTTCAAAGTAGCCGACTTATGCGTAGGTGTGTTGTCACCCTAATCGTGGCACAGATTATTGGAGCGTGCGGCATCTTTTCCACTTTTGAAGAATATGCCTAATTAGAAGACCAGTGGAAATCATGTTTGCATGCATGGTATCTCCCAGTTTTGAAGAGCGTGCTTATGAATGCTATTTTTTGTGTCATGTTTATTTTGTTTTTTTTTTATATCGTTGTCTAACAAACATCTGAAGTGTATGCATAAATCATCACTCACTTTTGATATTGTGTGACATGAGCACATGTAATAATTTGTTTTTACATAGGTTCGTAGTTATTTTCAATGTACAACGTAGTAATGAAAACCGTAACGTTATCGTAGCGACTTAGTCGTTAAAACCATTTTTATATTTACATCCGTCAATCGAGCCGATATTAAAGTCGTTTAAACTAATTTCCAACCAATTTACCATCCGTATTCATTCGATTACATTTACGAAAACTAAAATTAGCATGGTATTGCAGCAGCGCCTCCTGGCGACATATAAGAAGAGTTAAATTTAAAATTTTGCCACACAAATTCTCGTTTTCGTTAACGTGATCGAATAGCGAAACAAACTCGCACTTGGCACCCAGATCTAACGTAAACGTTAGGTTCGATGGAACTTCGATCGAACGACTCTCATATCGTATATCAGTATGAAAATGGTTTCAATATCGTTACGGTTTTTGTTACGGGAATCGGGGGGCAGGTGTATTATTTAATATGTGTTTAATATTTATATATTTTTAACACATTTTTATATTTTAAATAAACCAGCTTACTTCAAGCTTTATTTAATATAAAAATACAATATTTAGGTTAACTGATCTATATTTATTCAGATCAAATACAGGAGTTTTTAGTGGCTACCTCTACAGGTAAAGAGGAAAGAGGAAGGGGGGAGAGGAATATAGAGATACCATAGGTATACCCTCTTTCCCCCTTTAAAGGGTCGGAGGAAGGTTCCCACAACTGAGTCTCCTCGGGCGCATTGGTGCATTATACTTTCTCCTGTTTAAAAAATAAATAAATTATTGCTAGACACCATCGCTAAAGAATTTTTGCCGTTTGAAGAATAAGACGAGGAGTCTTAAAACCTTCTTTTATTTCGGTCCCCTGGCATAAGTATCAAACGCATGCGTCCACCATTTCCCTTATAAGTATCAAGTCAATACTAAATAATTCATACAGTGAGGTAAAGTGTTCATGCTTCAAGCAAATACATTTTTCACTAAAAGGCTTTTGTTAGCTATGAGTAGGGATAAGGAGCTCGTTGTCGCACCGGCTAGAACGTTGGAGTTGCTATCGCGCATGTTAAGCTTCACTCGCAATGTCGGGTCACCGGGTGATGGTAAATTTTTATTTATTTCGTATTTTGTAATATTTGTTTTAGTAACACCAATAATTTTCTGGTTATTATTTTAATTGGGTAGTTGACTGGTTAGTCAATATAGAAACTTTTAAACAACTGTCAAAACGATTATTTTTAATAGAAATTGTATGGGGATTAGCAAACTATGACGTCACTATTTCTTTCCGTCAATTGAGTGTTTCTTATTAACTTTTTAGGTTACAGAAATTCATGCTTAGGTCAAATAAAAAATTGGTCAATGTTACAAAGATGTGTTACGTGATTTCATTTATACGTTTATTGTTCTGGAATTAATTGTTTTTGTTGTCAACTACCCAATTTGCACCAATTATATAGTCGTCCCTACAGTTTTACCTTGAGATAACATTATAGCTGGTAGACAAATTTAAATTTAGTTAAAACAATCGCTATACTTAGTTTGGTACTAGACATCCCTATTTAAAAAAAAAACAAAAATGTTTTAAAATTTTCTTCTTCTTAGTCGTTTCGCCCGGCGAACCAACAACACAATACAACTCACAAATTCAATTTTCATTGTGAAATGGCACAGCTGTATTCACATCTATCATTGTAGAAATATTTTGTTAAACCCTAACATATTTCTGATTGGTATTCAGCACAAATCAAAGCTAATGTGATTTCGTATTATTTGCAACGCGACTGCTCTAATTGCGGTAGATAAATTGGTATTTGGTCGCGTTGCAATTGTACAATTAACAACTGGTTGCTTTTCTCGGTAATAAGCCTGCCGTTCCGATCCGAAACCCTCCGAACAGTGATTTGATCGCACGGCTCGAGGAACCCTTTAGGTATCCGTGCCTCCAAAAAAGTCTGGTGACGCTGTAAAAAGGCCGTCTGAGGCCAACAGCAAATTCTCTCCAAAAAGTCATCATCATCAGACTTTAAACGAAGAATGCTCCAAAAAAGGTTCTCCTGTCATGAACAAAAGCACATTGAAGACATCGCGACATAACCCACCACGACGGCCCACCTTTTATTCAAAATATTCGAAACATTCAAGAAAGTAAAAACCGGTTTTATTGAATACTAGCTGGCCCGGCGGACTTCGTATCGCTTTGACAGTTTCTATGACAACGAAACAAACAAATTGGCAAATAGTTTACGCGTGAATGCGTATCAAACAAACAAACAATCTCCATACCATAGAGATCGGACTTCATACTACCTACTACATCTATGAAACAGACAAATTTCTAAACGCACCTATAAATATTTCACAACCTAGTGACAATTTTTTTTATCGTTATAACGAATTATTAACTGAAAAAGTTTTAAAAAAATTCCACGAGCGGTATTCGAGCCCACACCCCATTACATACCTAGCTAGGTGCACTATCTTTATGCTATCGTGGTTCTGCCCGACTCGCCAAAATTCATCAACGCTATATCTACTCTTACTTTGTAAGCCAAAGGAGCCTTATTCAGTGTCGGCAACTACGTCGTCCACATGCGATCCTAATATTTTTACAAATATTAAAGATCAGTTAAGAATTAGGCAAGCTATATTTATAATTTTCATACTTTATTATAATTTTACGCAAATTTCGAATCCCCCTCGAGATTTTAATTCAACAGTTTGTAATTTTGCAAACTCTTACAATTATTAAAGATCAGTAGGCAGCAGGTAGGTAGTAGGTAGGTAGGTAGGTAGGTAGCAGTAGCTATATTAATGATTTTTTTTCAACACTTTTTTCAAATTTTAATTTTCTCGCTACAAAATTTTGCGTTAAGTTATATTAAGCACAATCGTAGATTTAATATGATTAAAAAAAAACAAAATTCCGGGTGAATAGAGTATTCACCTTGGACCTTCTTGTCACTTATTTCCGAGTGAGATGAAGCACTTGCCAGTTGACGAATGATAATAAATTGTATGTCTATTTTGTATGTAAAACAAACATTCATTCTTTATTCGCGTTAAATAAAAGTTTACTAATTACATTGTATATCTGAATATTATCTAAATACTACCACTACAAAAAAGCGCTTGGGTATTAGATATAAATAATAATAAGGTCCTTTTAGTAAGTATACTGGACAAAAAAAATAACTGAAGTCTTTCCTCTTTTCAGGTAGTAAAGGAGTGACATGTTCGATCGCCGCGAGTGAAGTGAAGTTCCATGATGGCAGTGAACAGTCCCGGTGGATACCCACCATTGTCCCCTAAACCCCATACGCCAAAAAGTCCTCGCCACTTCGTCTTTCCCCAAAAGAGTCCATCAATCGCATCCAGCACTTCTTCCTCAGGATACTACACTCCCCAATCCGGTTGCAGCTACGATAAGCACAACCAACCGCCAAAATCTCCAATAGCCCATGGACACAGAAGCCCCATAAGTCCGAGACATTTCAATTTCTCACAGAACCCTTCTGGGCGCTCCAGCCCTTGCAACTTCGATCGAGCCCACCCTACCAGCCTCCACTACAGCACGTCTTTAAAACACAGCCGCCGCGAAAAGTCCAGATCTCCAAAGCCACCACCAGTACACATCCACACCAACCCTGGCTATGTTTCCCCCAATCGCACGAGGAAAATTTACGGTTCCACTTCCACAGTGAGTTCTCCACGCATGGTGACTTCACCAAGCATAGTGTCCAGTCATACTGATGATTCGATGGATGCGATGCCAGGCACACCGTCGGCAATAGTCCGTGGCCATGACGCAGATGACGAAGCCACCACAACGTCTTCGAGGGCTTGTCGCAAGTCAACATCCGATTTGACTGATATGACAGACGATACGCCGAAGACACGTTCGACTAGTATCAGTAGACCATGTTCGCCGATGCGTCGGGGGTCTATGAAAGGAGGTCTGGCGTATTTAGCCAGTAGAAGAGGGTCAAGAGAGTCTACTATGTCTAACTGCGACTCCGTTGAAGATATTGGACCGCTGAATTTCCAGAACACAATGCGTGGTCGGCAAAGGCGCACTTCGAACTTCTTAGAGTTGCCAGGTATAGCTTTTTATTTCTTTGAAGTTCTATTTGTTATGTAGGTAGGTAAGTATAATAATCATCTAATAAATTATTTGTTTTCAAAGCTGAATTATTCTGGACTGCTAAAATTTTGGTTTAATTTTAAAAGTGAATAATAATAATATAATATAATAATAATAATACTAATTAAGGAATAAATAAGGAAAATTTTAACCTTGTGTTAATTATCAATTTCTGTCACAATTTCATTAAAACGGAAGTGCTTAGAGTTAATAAAGTAATTTAACTTGAAAAAGTTGATTTACCCGAAGTTAATAGATTGCCAACTAAAGTTAAGTACATGACGCAGTTAATATAGGTTACGGAAAAAGTGGCCAAAGCAGCATAACTAGATTAATTGACGGTGAAAATCGTAGAACGGTCTTCAAGTGGTAGATATTTCTACTACAATAGCATATCCTCAAGCCTCACAAGATTCTTTGAGGTGTTTGAATCGGAATTTCGACTACGGGGCTCCAAAACTTAGATTCATTAAGGTCGGTAATTAATTTCTTGGGAAATGTATACAAATATACAATAAAGTGCCTTTCACTCTAACGGAATCGATATTACACAAGTCTGAGAGAAATAAAACAGGGTCTAATAATAAAAGGTTACTTTGAAATTGATGATTGTATTAATGATAAGAATGTGTGGTCATCTTAGTCTGCTCGCACATGTTATTTCTCATTGTATTGAGTAGTTACACTTTTGTATACATCTCTTACGCCTCGGTGGCCGAGTGGTAAAGCGCTCTGCTTGATATCCGATGGTCCCGGGTTCAATTCAAAGTGTGTTTCGGATTTTTCGATGCAAAGCCAGGGTTTGTGATCACCAACCCGCATTTGGCAAGCATGGTGATTAAGCCACTACCCATCAATTGTAGTGATGACTTGATTTCAATGATGAAGACCTTTACCTAGCAGCGAGACTTATAGGCTGTTTACATACAACTCTTAGTTTAAAAGAGTAGCTGCTATGTTTGTTACTGGAGTCTTCTTAGCAGAATCAATCTTCCGGACCAGCAGTAGAATCGCATTGTATTGTACTAGCTGACCCGGCGGACTTCGTACCACTTTGACAGTTTCTATGACAACAAAACAAACAAATCGTGGAACGTTTTGTTATGGAAAATTAAATTCTCGTTTTTAGTGTTTTCCGTTACTTATTAGTTATACCGTTTAAATCTTCCCTGAACTTCCACAAATATTTCAAAATCAAAATTTGCCAAATCGGTCCAGCCAATCTCAAATTTTAGAGAGACAAACGAACAGCAATTGATTTTTAAATATATAGAAGAAGATAGATTTAATTATATTCTTTAAATATTATTGTGTGTACAGTTTATATTATTTTTAATAAATTTTTGTTTTTTTTATGTAACTACTTGACGTTTATAAGTGCAATTTATATGCCTAAATTGAATATAAAAAAAAACCTCGCCGCTGGTTAATTTGGCATGGGTTAAAGGAATTACCCTTCTAGATAGCGCGTGGGAGTCGGGTCATGGACCAATGATAGTGTGCATGTGTAGTGTATGTGTAAAATGCCTTGCTTTGTTCATTCGGTAAATCTAATCAGAATTTTAATTAAAAAGCCATAAAACAAATCTAATTTTATATAGAAAAGTGATATTAGATCAAAAGATTAAAATGGACACAATAAATGAACAGTTTTATTTTTCTCTAAAGTGTTCGAAAATACTAGACATTGGCTTTAAACAACCTTTACAAGTCTAGTTACTCGCTTATATATTACAGATTGATTTTTGAGTCTCCTTGCGAATAGATCATGTCGCGTCGTCGACAGAATAAAATAAATTTTGATTCTGATCAAGAACAGTTTTATATGAAAGATGGCGACGTAAGCTATTATATTATATAAAATAGCTTACGTCTTATTATTACCTCGTGTTATTATTTATAATTGCTTTTTATATTATTATTGGCGCGGCGGCAGGCTCCGCCAGAATACCAGCGTTGTTGCGACACGCTTCGTTCGCAACAACACAATAAGCTGAGGCGGGGCGGAGTCTTGATTGACCAAGTGTTTGTTTTTTATTTTTGTTTTTATGTATAATAGTGTGTGTGGTCAATAAATGTTTCTCTCTCTCTTTCTCTCTCCCTCTCTCTCTCTCTCTCTCTATTGCAAATATTTCTTTTTAACAAAGCTTGTTTTTAATAAAAGCCCTTTAAATCTGTAAGAAGCAAACAATGAACAACTTTGTCATGTCGTTTAAACAACTTTGCAACTTTGGAAGTTATGAGTACTTTGTCATCTGAATCAATAATCTTAAAGAATGCTTTTATACTAGAATTGCTGGCACGTTTGACTGGAGAAAGTTATTTTGCTAAATCGTAGATATAAAACTTATACGTTTTGGTTTAAGTCTTTAACTTGAGAGCTTTTGAATTCTTTTACGAGATAATTGAAATTATTTACCTCTACTATGTTGAAGCGACTTGAGATTTAACAAGGTATTTATTGTTATTGTTATGCATTAAAGTTCGAGCAACACTTTAGTTATGTAGTGGCTTTCATGTTCCCTTTCGAATGGTTAACCAAATATAATTAATTTTCTAGAATTCCTACGTACTTTGAAAGACTGACCCATATTTTGTCGGGAGTTGTTGGTATCTGACTTGGATAAAGTCAGTTTATGTAATATTTATTGGTTAAAGTGATGAAACCTGAGAAAGTCGTTCAAAACATAATGTATAATGTGAAAAAGGAACAAACAAGATCATATTGCGCGTATGTTGTCGAACAATAATAGCAAAATATTATCAATTTCCTTTACTTTCTTCTTTAACTTTTCATATCATTTATTTTTCCCACGATACCTTCAAGAGGGGAGGAGAGAAGACATGATTAATCTTTGAAAAGCTTTTACTTGGATACATACATAAGCACAATGCCTTGGTTTATAGTGGCGGCGCGCTCGCTCTGATATCCAAAGGCCCTGGTTTCTATTCCCATATGCAGCATGTGACAGGCAAAGTGTGTTTCGTATTTTTCGACGCATGCTCGGGTTTGTGATCACTAACCCGCATTAGGCAAGCATGCAGTGATTTAGTTAACACCCATCTATTGTAGCGATGACTTGATTTCAATGATGGAGACCTCTGCCCAGCCGTAGGTATAGTCTAAACTGTAGGCTTATAGATACTTATGGTGCTTATACTGTACGGTATAATTATAGGTTATTACGTTTACTAACTTGTCACTTCTCCAACAGTGGTGGAACACTCCCGACCCCGGGTATGCTCGCTGCCCGAGAAGCCGTACAACCCCCGGGTGTCGGACGACCTGTACCGGCTACGCACCTTCTCGATTACCACCAAGGGTGGGGTGGTGAACTGCGGGGACTCCATCTGCAACCGTCGCAGCCGCTCCAACACCTCCGTCAATTCAACCAATAGCAGGTATGATAACATTATCAGTCTATATGCAGCCAAATGCTAGGTTTACTGCTTTTAAAAAAAAATACCTACAGGCAAGCCCTTGGCCTTCATCTCACCTGGTGTTAAGTGACGATAAGGCCGACGATGGAAGCGCACTTCAACCGGAACCCTCAATTACTTAGGTATTGGGTATCTTATCTCTAGCTGCCGGAACACAACGATGCTACAAACATTGATGTTATGTTATTGTTATTTCGATAAGATAGTGGTGACTAGCCAGGTGGACAAACAAGCCCTACCACCAACCAAACCAGGTACACAAACATGTACCCCGGGAATCGAACCCGGGTCTAAGACCGGTGGTCTTAACCACTATTCCACAGAGGCGGTTAAAAGCTTGGCCACGACAACTAGCGTCTTACGGTGCGGCGAGCGGATTTCTCGTTCGTTGGGTTCTTTCTATCACAATGACTGCCGTAGTATAACGCGCAATGAATAAAGCTCCTCGTGCAGTGTTTCATCATCGCACAAGTGAACAGTCATCTCGTACTCACATGTCCGGCATGTTCTGCAAAAGAACAGATACAAAGGGAAGGTGTTAACATCTAGACACAAAACCAAACACGATAGGTTCAGGGTAGAATGGCAGCCGCTTCTTATGCCGTGTATGAAAGGACAAGAGAGAGCTTCATTCCTTTTAGAAAAGTAGCTCAATGTCTACGGTCACCAAGAGACAGCTTTCCCCTAGAAAATCTCGGTGTGTATAAGATCGATTGCAGCTGCGGTAGCTCCTACATTGGCCAAACAAAACGTACAGAGACCTGCCAAATTAAGGAGCATATCAAAGCCGTAAAGATACGCAAAAATCGGTAATTGCTGAACATTTGATCCAATTAGGTCCTAATCACTGGATTGAGTTATATAACCTCCAGATAATTTCGAGACATACCTAGATTGGTGAGAGAAGTGATTGATATTACAAAATACAACAATTTCAATAAACTGTCGCGTATCTGGAAACCAGTAATTAGCTTATGTAAAGACTGCAAAAAGAACAAAAGTGCCGTTTCGCGATCTGATACGGTCAGTGTACTGTGTCGAGAACAAGTTCGAGTGAATAGTGGCTTAGGAGACAGTGGTACGAGTATCGAGCGCAAAAAACGACTAAGGAAGAGGGTAGATCGTTTTGTCTGCTCATAATCACCCACCCGCAATAACTTCAGTACATCCGTGATCATGGCGCATGCAACTGTGCCGAAATATCAGATACTCAAACACAACAAAAAACATGGTAATAATCCCTATTTATTAGGTACCTACGTTCACATTTGTAATAGTTTTTTATATGGAAACTTCGTTGATTGATTTATGTTATATTTATCTTGCTTCTTTTTCATTTAATTTATCAAATAAATAAAGATACAGAAAGGAATAACATTCCCCCAAATCAGAAATCTTGAAGAAAACACAAAAGCCCCAAATGTGATATGTTGCCAGATTAGCTGAGATTTGACTGATTGCTTGGTTGCGTGACGCACCATTAACCCAATTCAGTTCGCTCAGCCTAATGTCCTAAAAAGTGAACACTTTTCCTCTTGGGGTTCGTGGAATACAACTTTATTGAGCGGTACGTAAGTACGAAGTTTTGGAAGCCGCATACTTGGTTCTGTCAAGATTACAGCTGTTATTACTGTTAGTACTGTGATTACAGTCTCTAAAAGGACATACAGGCTCTGTTTAAAAGAACAACAACTAGTTTTAAGGCAGGGCTATGTAAATTTAAGCAAATTTCGCAAAGGTCGGTCATTGGACGGGTGACCAAAACCGTTTTATCTAATGCTCCTCCTTGCTTCAAAAGGCTCGTTAAACCACATGACACAGCTGCATAAGCAGTCGTTAACAACCACCGTAGTGCAGCGCACTGGGCCCGCGTGGAGGTTTATGGCAGGGAGAACGTTCATGTGGTATTTCCATCCATAGGGAAGGCTAGTACCGCAGCAGTGGAGACAAAAAAGGAAGCTGGTGATGATGGTGATGGGTGGGGTACGAAGATTTTTATAAATGATCCTTGATATAAGGTTTACAACGTGTAATAGAAAGGTAATTTGTTTCGCAACAAAATTTGCGTTAAAATTATATAAACAAAACAAAAACATATTATTAAAGTTAAAGTGTTCGACGAAAGTTGGTGCATTTTTTCAGTGTGTCGCCTTAACCAACTTCACGGGGTGTCGGTCTGATTTACAGACAACGTGGGGTACAGTTCACGATAGATCGGTATACCTTAACTTCGTGGCAGTTGGATAATAGTGACCCCATAAATTTTACGATATCTACCGCAACTAGGTCGACAATGGATTTATAGTGTCATGTACAGACAACGACGAATTTATCGATGCAACTTAACCTCTGTTTTTCCACACAATAGAATAAAAATGTAACAGATGACATTAATATAAGGATACACAAAAAAGCATAAACGACTCCACTTCCAATGTTTTTTTTAAAATAGGTAATCGGAGCTGGTGATAAATTTAAGTAAGTGGCAACATTTATGAGACATAACATTATGACGACCTCCGTAGCCGAGTGGCTTGCACGCCGGACTTTAGGCGGCGCTAACTCTGAGGTACCCGGTTCGATTTCCGTTCGGGTCAATGTCGAAAACGAACTTTTCGATATTGTTGTTTCGGGTCTGGGTGGTTGTGGTGCCGTCGTTGTTTCTGATTTCCATGAAACGAGTGCTTTAGCTACTTACTTTGGGATCAGAACATTTTATGTGATGTTGTCTAATATTTTTATGGTTACTTAGTAAAAGAAATATTACTAATCTGTTTTATTTTTATTTTTTACGTAGCGTAACGTAAATGAAAGTCACAAATCGAACCATAACTAACAAAAACACAAACAAATAAATTCAGTTTCACATAACCCATCAAAAGGTGTGATTATTTTTTTCAAAACAAATTAGTTGCGAAAGATTGTTTTCGTATGTTGTTATTAGATTGCACGATATCTGTTTTATTATTAGAAAATGCTCATTAGCATTTTATGCGTCTAGACTAGTCTAGACCGAAGTGATACAACATTTGAATATTGATTTAATAATAAACATACAGTATGTGCCAGACTTTGAAATTCAATACATTTTAAACAGATCAGCCCTAGACGAGTGGCAAACGCTAAAAGAAATTAAATATAATGATTATTGTCCAGCTCATTTTATGACGCCACAGCTGGGGCACGAGACTTGAATGAAGACAGTACAGGGAGAACGGGTCATAAACCACAACGCAGGCCCGCCGATTGGTGGTTGTTAACGACTGCTAATGCAGCCGGCCGGGAGTACGGGAGAGCTAGTGATGATATATTTCTGGCCAGCCATCCGATGACCGGGCCTTCGCTAAAGTTGCTTAATTTTAGCACAACACACCTAAACCGCGTTAACCACTGTGCCATCGAACTCCATGTTCTTCGAGAATATAAATATTGGTGTCTTGATTTGAATTGTGCATCGTCTTGATTTAAGCTGTAGTTTTATACAACTTTAAAAACACACACTATTTTTCTACCTAACTACTAATTTACTACACATATAAAATTTAAGTACCTACTTAAAACTAAACTCATAAATAGGTACACACGCCTGCACATCAACCTATGCAAAACTGTCAAATTTCTCTAATTGAAATTGATATTTATACCCAAACACTAAGGTTCAAAATTTATTAAAGAAATTTGACATTATGTGGTAGGTTGATCTGCTGCCGTCTGTACTATATCTACTACTATTTATTGATAAAATAAGTGCCCCAGACCATCCCCATTAAGCAGGGTACCCAGTAAGCTACCCAGCAAATATAGTTAAATGTAATAATAAATAAAGTTTTAGTCTATGTGCTAAATCCTTTAGTTATCGAGTGTAACTCCTCCGTAGCCGAGTTGCTTGCACGCTAGACTTTTGAGCGGCGCTAACTCTGATGAGGTCCCGGGTTCGATTCCCAGTCGGGTCAATGTCGAAAACAAACTTTTCGATATTGGGTCTGGGTGGTTGTGGTGCCGTCGTTGTTTCTGATTTCCATAAAACGAGTGCTTTAGCTACTTACCTTGGGATCAGAACATTTTATGTCTAATATTTTTATGGTTACTTAATATGTTTTTGCTTTGAAGTATAACCATATAACCGTCATTGATGACGCAAATCTAACAATGTTACTATAATTACCATTTCAACGAAATCCGTAGATATGCAAAAAAACTTCCTAAATATTGTTCTACTACTAAAAGAATATAATATTAAAATGCCGTTGTCTATAGCACGAAACGTCACAGCATCCAAAATCGACACTCCTCGTTCGTCGTCGTCCGCGCTCCCTCCACATTCAATGACAAAACACTTTTTTCACTCTGGCCTTAGTGACTTTAGATTTTAGAATGAATGTTTTTTTTTTGTAAATTTAAAATCGATATTATGAACAACACATTATTATTATATGTTATTATGACATATTGTGTCATTTGACTATCAAAGGTCATTTTGATAAGCCAAATGTCTTCTAATGAGTATTTACTGCATTTATTTTACAGTTATAAAATGATGTAATACCTGACCCATTTTTTTCAGAATGTAATTTTAAAATTGCTTATTACTAAGGTGAGATGTCAAATGCGCGTCATCATAATTATGCGACTACTGTAAGGCTCGCTCGTTTTTTGCTGTACAAATCTTCTAATAAAACAGTTGTACCTAACTTAATTTTATACACTTTCGAATAGCAACTGTGTTTATTACTGTCTTTTCTCTGTCTAGTTTAATTAAAGATGTTTTTCAATTCATTATTAAAATTAAAAAATATTAAAACTGTTTAATTAATTGATCGGGAATACAAATAGCTTATTACACCATATACTTTTACAATGATTGAAAATAGTTGCATTACAAATAAATTGGATTTTATTTTAATTTTTGAAAATACTTATCAATAATCATTTTAGATTAAGTGAACTTTAAGATGGACACTTATTATTAATCGTGTTGTGTACATATGTCGATAGGAATTTAGCTTTTATACAACTTATCATGTTTTTTTGTTATTTTTTAATTTCTATATGTTTTGTGTACCTAATAAATAAATTACTTTACTTGCCTCTAACAAAAACACAGTAAGATACACAAGGGGTAATTGATGTATGTATACTAATATAGTAATATAAGTATCTGTTCACTAACAATTTATGGATCTTTGTTATCTGAATTATGAATGTAAAGAAAACTATAATTTTCTTTAATTCAAATTCCCCCGCGCAACAAACGTCACCGAGCCGCACTATAAAATATAAATCACAAAGCATATTATTGGAAATCTTATATGAATATACTTAAATGAATAAATTATATCTGAATTGGAATTGATTTATTCATTGGTAATAACGAGTGAAAATATTATTTTGAATTTACGTTGTTAATAACGTGGTAATATCAAGTCATAATATGGCTGAGTGCACGTCGACCGTGCCCGATAATTGTGTAATTAGCCATAAATAACGGATGGCTGATCTGTCCCTTTGATTGATATATTTCGATGCAATTAAAAACTCAAGTAATGTATCTGAAATTCGGCTTTACTATTTTAAATAAGCATAAATATTGGTATATATAATTTAACGTTAAATATTTGTTGAGAACAAATCGCAGTAACAATACAATATTGTTGTCTCAAAATATACTGATATTTGGGATTCGTCACAGTAGGTACGGTTTCATTTCAAAGGAGATGGTCCAGGCGCCATACATAGTGTGCCCCACAAAAAAAAAATTCATGCGTCATGATCAAACTTCTATCTTTGGGTTGGTTTTCCATTGTAGAATAATAGTGGATAGTATTTTTGGCTCTAGATAGCAGGGGTTTTGGCGCACTGAGCACCATAGCATCGCACTAAAATTACCTACATAGGTCATAATATCAACAATTTTATTAATAGCTAATGAAAAATGGTAACAATCGTTTTCATTTATTTAGTATGCATCGACTACGTAGTCGTAGAAAGAAGTTATCTTTTAATGTATTAACATTGTATAAAACGAAGTTATTTGTTTGACATTGACAAGTATATAATTTATGTCAAAGTATTTTGTTTTTTAAATTCTTTGTGGATAGAAAGGCAAAGGGACTAACGCCATAGAGCCATATTCAATCGTGATATAGGCTTTTAAAAGTGCCGCTCAAGGTATGAAAAAAACTATTTAGTTTAATGCTTTATTTCTAGTGGTCGTAATTAGCAATAAATTGTATTCACAAATTCACGAAGCATTACATAGACTCGATTTATTTTTGTATTTACGATTGTCTCAAAAATGTTTGTCTCAAAAACCCGTGACTCCAATGCTATAAAATAAAATGGCGGAACTGAGATCTTTAGAAATAATTAAAAACCTTTTTATCATGACTTACCCCGCTAGCTACTCAATTTCTATTTATTACATAAATATTATATTTTTTCCACTTATTTTATAATTACATTATAATCAGGGGCCCGACCGCAAACGGATCGCTTTGGCTACGTGTATAGTTTATGACGTCATCTTGTCATTTCATACCCCCAATGAAAGTCTATAGCTTTCGATATATGCCTATACGTATTAGCTAGATGACAAGATGACGTCATAAACTATACACGTAGCCAAAGCGATCCGTTTGCGGTCGGGGGGCAGGTCATGATATTTTTTACTATTCAAACTTGCAACGACTCTGGGGTAATTCAGGGCCATCTCCTTTCGGTAAGTATATTTTGAGTTAGTACTGTAGGTTGGTATTGTATTATTTGTGTGAAATTACAAGTTGAAAAAGTGTAGTTTTCCAAATTAGGGAAACATTTTTTATTTCACACCCGAAAAGCGTTTGGCTTTTATGACAAGGCCGAATATGTAAATCCTCAACGACTGAGGAGCTGGCTATTTTATCTCTACTATTGGAACACAACAATGCCGCTTAGGTACATAGTTATTATAACGATAGACTTAAGGCCTGTTTCACAATGTCTGATTAGGAGATACTTGGCAGATAAAGTGACAGTTTTGTATGGACTATCTGTCAAGTAAACGCTAATGGGAACTTACTTGTAGATCGTGAAACAGGCCCTTAGATAAGTTAATCGAAGCATGCCAACCGAGCACAAGAATATTTACGTCTCGCTAGGAATACAAACTCTAGGTTAACCACTATTATTTTAATGTAATAAATACTAATTCCGAAGCACGGGGAATCACGGGACATTTCTATTTGGAACCCCATCCGATGATCGGGCATAAAGAAAGTCTGCAGCAACAAGCGCTTTTGTCTATACTAATATTATAAAGAGGAAGTCTTTATATGTATGTTTGTAACGAATAAACTCAAAAACTACTGGACCGATTTAAAAAATTCTTTCACCATTAGAATGCTGCATTAGCGCTGAGTAACATAGGCTATATATAAAAAGTACACCCGTGCAAAGCCGTGGCGGGCCGCTTGTCTTATATATTTTTCTTAATAAGCCATTGAAATCCCTATCGTCAATTTAGTCATTTTTCTTTGTATATAAATGGTTAGCGCTCTATGGGGTTTCTTAAGCGTATTACGACTGTAACTGCCGTACTCAGAGACGTCAATTAAGTTTTAATGACAATTAAGTCTCTTGCTGTCACTTTCTTATGTATAGTGCTAAATAGAGAAGGAAAGACATTTAATTGTCATTAAACTTAATTGACGTCTCTGAGTGTGGCAGTTAAGTTTAATAATATATTATAAAAAACTTAAACTTTAAAGTTACTGAATCTGGCCATTGATCATGGCCTATAAACTGTGCCAAAGCAATATTAAACGGGTATGATTCTGTCAATAATTATTTAAATGTGAGTGACCTTGATGACCAGCACCAGAAGCGTTGGCCGCCAGAAGGTTAGATGGGCGCGGATGATATCAAAAAGGTCACGGGGAAGAATTAGTTAGAGAAAGCCCAAGACCGGACAAGACGGCGTGCGTATGAGGAGGCCTACACTCAGCAGTGGGTGATTATAGGCTGATGAAGAGAAGAAGACCATGATTGTTAAAAAAATTACAACTTACCATCACTTATTGCTATTCTAAAGATCTCTGAAACTAGCTAATTACCGCAACACGTCATGTAGATTTCACGTTGTCGGAATAGAATTAGGATAATTATGCTGACGTCACCATTTCCTGTCAGTTGGAGGGCGAGTTGCGGAGTCAGGCAGTTTTGCGGTTCGTTCAACTGCTACCCTTGACCACAAAATAAGGAGCCGGCAAAAGGTAAGCTTTTATACAATGACATGATGCGCTCGGGCACCGTACACCGCAGCCTATCAAGAATAGGGGCTTAACTCAAAAATCATGTGTTGGCAGTATAGTTGTAAACCAGCGGCTTGTAAGCCGGTAATTACCGAAACCAGCGGCTAGAAACGAATAACCAGCCGCTTGATACCGGGTAGATACCCGACTTGAGCATCGAAAATACCTATTTTGATTACTTTTTTTATTGTAAAACTCTTATTTTTGTTATACAGTAGCACTTATTATGTTCTGCTATTTTTGTTTTTTTTTTAAATAAACACCGAAGACACCGCTTATACCTACTAATTTACTTAATTCAGAGATGAACAGGAAACTGAAACAACGTTTGTGTTTAGGTGGTGGTGTATGAAAATTAAAAGAATAAAAGTAGCTCTTAATTACTTTACTTATTTAATTTAATCATTAATCATCATTATAAACCAAACAAACAAATACAACTAAATGCTTACTATTGCTAGGTATCTGTCCACACTGATTTCATGGATAAATAACCATTTCCAAAACATCCACCATGACAAATAAATTATTAAAATAGTCCTATTCCACTGCTGTGTCACTTTTTTTGAGAATTTTGATTTTTTGACATAACAAATTATGTTAATTGTATCGTATAGTAAATAAATCAGTAGAGAAACAACAAAAAGAAAATATATCATGTGAATATATCAATTAAATGTAAGCAGCCGTTTCCAGCCGCTAGTTATCGCTAGAAATGATAATAAGTCAAATAAGCCGTTTCTAGCCGCTAGGCTAGAAATGTTAGTAACCAACTTCACGTGTATAGGTTTGCAGTACTTGCAGCTATTTAAAAAAAGACAAAATGTTATGAGCCGTCATCATCATCTCAGCTAAAAGACGTCGACTGCTGTACAAAGGCGTCCCCCCAAGGATCTCCACAACGACCGGTTTTGTGCCATATAATTTAGTAAAATTGACGAAATTCACAATTTCTTCTTTGAAATTGGTATCTTAATTTACAATGAACTTTGGGATTGGATTTTTTTTGTTTACGATTTTACATTAAAGTGAGCAATTAATCATTTTGAAATATAAATAGCATTCAAAGGTTAAGCAGCGTCATAGAGCACTCTCACGGACACGAAATCTCGCAACAGCTTGCAACAGTCCGACTGCAGCTGTGACGAGACTCCGTGTCCGTGAGAGGTTGTCTATGTGTCTGTGTGCGCTGCTCGAGCGCGTCGTGTAGCTTAGCTTCTGCAATCTCCTTTTTTGTGCCTTGGGCGGCGATCGATGCTGCCAGGAAATGAGATTCTTAATTTCGGTGCAATCATTGGAACTAACGGTAGGGCCCCGTCTTAAAATAAGGAAGGTGATAGAAATGTAAGAAATTCTTACGTAGTAGTCTAAATAGTACTTACCTAAATTTATATTGCTTTATATATGGTTTTCTATAGTCTATTGTGAAAACTACATATTGAATTGATTGATTCATTAGTTTTAATAATATTTGAGTAGTTCAAAAACGCTACGTTTGATGTAAATAGAAACGGAGTCCAGATGCGAAGACTAGAATTAGAAACGAAGTAGGATATAATTAGGTTTTTTTGTATTTAATAGGTACATAAACAATACACATACATAAAACTTAACTTAGAATAAGGATTGTGTCAAAAAGGTCTCCGCTCAGCATTAAGCCGTGACCGTAATACGAAATGCCGCGACACTGGTATTCTGCGGATGGCTAGTTGTATTTAAAATATGATGTGCGCATAGCGCTGGGCAAACAATATAACGTTGAAAACATAGTAATAATGTTCATCATCAGCTCATCTATGTCCCCAATGCTGGGGCACGAGCCTTCCCTATGGATGGATAGGGAGAACGGGCCACAAACCACCACGCGGGCCCAGTGCGGATTGGTGGTTATTAACGACTGCTAATGCAGCCGGGACCAACGGTTTAACGTGCCTTCCGAAGCACGGAGAAGCTTGAGATCATACATTTTTGGTCACCCATCCGATGACCGGGTTTTTTTTTTTTGGCCTTTGCGAAAGTTGCTTAACCTCAGCACTCGCAGACCGGGCGCGTTAACCACTGCGCTATCGAGCTCCTATGTAATCTTGTTTTATATTAATTACATAGCCACAGTTACATTGTAGGTATACACGCCAGCACATCAGACTACCACAAACTGTCAAATTTCCTCAATAGACTTTGAGCTTTATGTAGAATTATGGAGGTACTATTTTTTTTATTGTAAATCCTATTCACGTAATTGCATGCAGTCTTCACCTATAATTGTGTTGACATTAAGCTAAAATCTATTTTTGAAATGTTTTGTTTACGATATCAATGATATTAAATATGTTAGTGATCATTTAAATAAATAAATAAATTAATAAATCATATGGTTGATTATTTATTGAGGAAATTTGACAGTTTTGCATAGGTTGCTGTGCAGGCGTCTATACTTCTGTTACGTCATTATCATACTATAATGACGTATCTATTGCTATACTAATATTATAAAGAGGAAGGCTTTGTATTTTTGTATGTTAGCAACGAATAATTTCAAAAACTAATGAACCGATTTAAAAAAAATCTTTCACCATTAGAATGCTACATTAGCGCTGAGTAACATAGGCTATATTAAAAAAGAAATGTCCACCCGTGCGAAGCCCGGACGGGCCGTAAGTTTTCTATAAGGACGCCCTTATACATCCCCTAACCGCAACTTAAAATGTTAGGGGTTACAATAAAAAAATCATGTTATATCTATGTTAAACAAAGAAAAGATAAAGTAAAATCTGTCTCTTAGAAGTGTCTCCCACACTAACACTGTTGGGCAACTCATAACTGGGATAACCGCAAGCTCCTTAATTGCGTCGTAATTAATTTTTAATTTCTTTAAGTCTACGTTATCTAAGGTGTCGGCGGAACCCCTTTCAAGATAATTTCCGAGAGAGATTGTAGACGGAAACTTTTCTTTGTCTCACTTAGGTGCTGCAAAAAATTTATATTAATATATAATTTTTTAAATGTTTTTAATTTGTTTATATAATTTTAACGCAAATTTTGTTGCGAAACAAATTACAAAAATACAATGCTGAAAAAATTTCCACGAGCAGGATTTGAACCTGCACCCTTCTGACATACCGGGTCAGGTGCTCAATTGAGTCAATTGAGCTATCGTGGTTCTAACCAGCCCGCCGAAATTATTCAACACTATTTACTTTTTTACTTTGAAAGCCAAAGGCGCCAATTCAATGTCAACAACTACAGTCATTAACATCTGATCATAATATTTTTACAAATACTAAAGATAATAATTAATAATAATAATTTTTGTTCTACAGATACTCAAAATACAATGGAAATGGTTAACATTTTGAAATACGCAAATGTAAGCATATCTCTTAGAAGAGACGTCTTCTAACATACCATGGTGACTTGATAGTATCAAACAGTAACACAGAACTTTTAAAGGAAACGAGAAATTACATTTCAAATGACGACCAACCTATATAAAACTACATAGGTACTGAAAAAAAAATGGAGCAATTAATGTTTTTCTTACTTCCTCACTTACCTATTCACTCACTCACCCACCAAATTCACCCAGTTACCTAAAAAACTAACTCACTCCACTCAATCACTCACTCCCTACCTCACTAATTCGCCTACTCACTCACCCTCACTCAGTCACTCACTCACTCAGAAATAAAAGTCGAATGCTACAAAAATATACTAACACTATTATTTTTATTCCAATTTAAAGTTAACCGTGCTTCGGATTTCTTGGCTTATCCGTACCATGACCAACGTATAAGTAAGCGGATGATTCAATTTTGAGCGCTAACTTTAAACTGATTCGAAACTCAATCGAATTAAAACGTTATTAAGTTTGTGTTAAACCAATATCCTGTACTGGCGTTTAACCTCGGCACCGTCTGTTGTGATTAGATTTCAGATTGCAGACTTATCATACCGGTAGAATTTAATTTCGTTGCTCTTTTTATTTCCCTGGTTTTTTTTGTCCCCGTACTGCCCTTGCGGCTGAAAATATTGCTTGTTTTTGCACAGTTTCGCTCCAGGGCAAATGTACTGCTGGTTGGGGTTCCGATCGGATCGGGAGTGAGCCTCCGTGCGCGCAATGTGCTGAAAAAGAACACAAAATTTTCTCTTCCCGTATTAATACATGTATCTATCTTTATACTTTACTGATTATAACTTACTAACTTCTTTCGTCATAACCATAATGTTAGTAGCACTGTTGTGTTTCGGCAGTTAGAGATAAGGTACAGTAGTTGAGGATTCCGGGTGAAGTGCGCTTCCACCTTCAGTCTTCGCAGGCACTGGCCAGACCACCAGGTGAGATAATGGCCAAGCGATTCCCGTTGTCACATAAAAGGAAAACACTCAGCAACACTTTACTTTTCCGAATTAAACATAAATTAGTTATTGATAAATTAACTTTTTACCTTTATAATTTCCTGAAAGAGATCGTTTTAAAGCGATCGATGAGGCTGTCAAATTGATTCTTTGTTTTATTTATGTTGAAATATTAACATTAATATTAATAATCTATCTATTAAAATGATTTAATTTTGTTTATATAATTTTAACGCAAATTTTGTTGCGGAACAAATTACAAAAACACAAATGTTGAAAACATTTCCACGAGCAGGATTTGAACCTGTACCCTTCTGACATACCGGGTCAGGTGCTCTTCCAATTGAGCTATCGTGGTTCTAACCAGCCCAAAGGGCGCCTTTGGCTTTCAAAGTAAAAAAGTAAATAGTGTTGAATAATTTCGGCGGGCTGGTTAGAACCACGATAGCTCAATTTAATTTAATTTGTAGAAAAGAGTACAAAATAGGCGGCCTTATTGCTAACAATAAATCTCTTGCCTTGGGTGAAAAATAATAAAATTAATTAAATAAAAATTTCATTATATTTATTTTAACATAAGTAAAATACCTCTCGTCTTTGGCGGTTAAGTCTGGCAATGTCCGCCGGTGTCGTATTGTTATAATTACTAACTCTTTCTTTTTTTATATTTTACGGGTACGCAACGCACAGTGCCTTGATCTCACCTGATGTTAAGTGATGATAAGGCCAATGATGGAAGCGCACTACACCCAGGATCCTCAACTAGTGAGGCACTGGCTATCTTATCTCTAGCTGCCGGAACACAACAATGCTACAAACATTGATATTATGGAGACATATTTAGATAAGATGGTGGTAGCTAGCCAGGCAGACAAAAAAGTCCTACCACCAACCATGCCGAGTACACAAACATCATCTCAATCAAACCCGGGACCTTTGGGTCTAAAACGATAGTCTTAACAACTAGACCACAGAGGCGACTACCGACGCTTTAGTTATATAATTAGTATGTTATGATAAGTGATGTGTTCCTTTGTCCACAGGGCATCTGACCGGTCCCCTTTCGACGGCTCGTGCTGCTCAGGGTACCGACCCGTGGACTCCGCCAGCCTCACCACGCCGGACGAAGACGACTTAGACCAGGTTGGCATTATAACAGAAGTATCATGAATGTTAGGAGACACTTCACATTTGGGATTCCCATACAAACTTTAAAATTCTAGTCCTTCCAAAGCAAGAAGCAAATTTAAATGGAATTTTCGGGATATACAGAGATGTTGACAGTTATTATAAAACATTTAAAAAGTCGTTTTGTTTTCTACTACTTTTACGGATTTGCTCGCGTTTATTTTACACACACACACATCGCCAGCTCATTTTAAGTCCCCGCTGCTGGGGCACGAGCCTTCCCCATGAATAGATAGGGAGTACTGGCCGTAAACCACCACGAGAACCCAGTGCGGATAGGTGATTGTCAACGACTGCTAATGCAGCCTGGACCAACGGCTTTACGTGCCTTCAAAAGCACGGAGGAGCTGAAGATGATACATTTTTGGTCACCCATCCGATGACCGGCCTTACTTATTTTACATACACATTGAATTTATTTTATTTTCGTCATCCTCCTGACGTTTACAGGGTTTGTGGCTGAGGGTTTGTGGTTGCTTTACAGGTAAATTTGTTTCATTTAGAAAATTGCTCCGCCAAATTTACGTGATTTGAATCTATTCAAAGTGCACTAAAGATCGCATTAACTCAGTTATATAATCCTTTTTCTTAATGTGTTACATTTTGTATAATGGAATGTGTTTTCTTACTCATTCGGGCAAAACGTATCGAATATAAATGTTTTCCTCAAATATGACGCGATCACGACAACTCCCGAACTTCGATATTCACTCAAACTTTAGTTGGGCAAAGAAAGTTAAAGTTTGGGCATTCGTGAATGATATACTTGATTCGTTATAACGATTCCATGTGTCACTCAAATGGGGAGCTTGATGACGCAGTCATAAATACACTCGGTCTGCGATTGCTAAAGATAGCAACTTTCGAAAAGGCCTTGCATCGAATGGGTGACCAACAATGTATCATTTAGAGCTTCTCCGTCCTACAGATGACACGAAAAGCCATTGGTTTCGGCTGCAGTAGAGTCGTTAACAACCACTGAACCGCACAGGACCCGCCTGGTGTTTTAAGGCCCGTTCTCCTTTCTGTGTTTTCATCCATAGGGAAGGGTCGTGCTCCAGCAGTGGGGACACAAAAAACCTGGTAATATGTGAATGAAAAGCTAAAATCAATATAAACACTAACGTAATTGAGCAAGGTGCGACCAACATAATTGACTTTATGATATCGTCGCTCGCACAACTTACTGTTTTGTCTCACTCTGGTATTTTTACGGTACATACGTTTTCTAGCTGATAGTATTTAAACCATCACTGTAACTTATTGTAATGAACTTTCTAAACAAAGTACTACTACTACTACAAGTTATCAGCTTGAAAGCGTACCGAGCAACGATATTGGTTAAAAAGTCTAAAACTGTTGGTACGTTCGATTTGCTTTCGTCTATTGAAACATGTCCATGCAATGATCTGTCTCTCCCGCGGCCATCCCGCATGTAAGCGCGGGATTATTGTGAGCAACGCGCCTTTTGTTGTGGGCGACGCGCGTCGCAAAACATTGGTGTATTATTGCAACTGTCGGGGAACGTAATATACGGTGGCAGCAGGTTAGGAGACAGCGCTCTATATTATCTGTCAGGTTGACGTTGTGAGAGAAAACGTTCTATTGAACAATGAGATATTATTTATTTATGTAGTTTTGAAGAAATAGAAAGAGTTTTTAGTAATAACCAAACCGAGTACAATGTGTTATGCACCCGCTTTCTGGCAATTAAAACGTCTTGATCTTAGACCGGTGGATTACTATTAGACTATAAAGTTGGTTTCCTTTTCCCGTCAGTTTATTTCATTTGTAATATATTATTGTGATTGTACGCTCGATTTGCTGTTATACTTGGAATATGCCCATGTAATATGCCTGTCTCTCCCGCGTCCATACCGAAGCGCGGCATTGTTGTGATTGTGAGCAACGCGCTTTTTGCTACGTGCGACACGCGTCGCAAAACATGGTGTATTATTGCAACTGTTGGGGAACGTAATATTCGTATACGATGGAAGGTTATGAGACAGCGCTCTATATTATCTGTCAGGTTGATCTTCCGAGAGAAGACGTTCTACCTAACAAGAAAAACTTTAGAATGAGTGATCAAAATAAACTATCTCGAGTTTCTCTTTGCTTCTAAAGACACGATAAGCAGTTAATTGGGGCTATTGCTAAAAAAATACGTTTAAAACCCACCAGCTCGCAATCATAATCGTAATCATAATCATAATATCTTTATTTGCGAAAATACATGTACAGGTACAGTTGTTATTTTTATCATATTTGAGCTATTGCATTCTACCAATTTCTTGGTGTGCAAATATTTAAAAATCTAATTTCACAATATTAATAAGAAGTCGTCTCTTTATAGCGATTACTAAGTGAAAATTATAAATAAAAATGTCACAAAATAAAAAATAATAATAAAGAACGAATTCAAACAAAAAATAATCAATAGGACAATCACAATAACCTTGAAATAGCAAATTACACAATTATATTAATTAAATGATACCGCATGTATAATATTGAATCACATTATTTAATTTATTAATGTCCATTAGTCCGTAATATGTTTATAATTATTAAATTCATTCATATTATAAAAACAATTTTCAAGGAGCCATTTAGATAAATTACTTTTAAAAGTGACAAGAGGTAAGTCCTTAAATGTATTTGGTAGCTTATTATTTATTTTATTTATTTGTTTATTAGGACAACCAACAAGACAAACACTGATACAAGCAAAAATTGTAGAAACAAAAATATACTTACAGCTAAGCGTCCTCTTAATTATAGGTTGCCACGGCATGCAATGTGGACTATATATTTTGCATTTTAAAAAAAACACAATTTATTTATTATAATATAAAAAAAACTAAACTAAATGAATAATTGAAGTACAAAAATAATATCAAAAATTGAAAATCGTTCAGTCACTAACTTGACGCCGTATCAAATGTCTTTAATATTTCTTGTCTGAACTTCTGGGGCTTATCTGCGAAGATGTCGATGTTACAAACTTTGCAGAGTTTGTTATATTGCCGCTGTAGTCTATTTATGGTGGCGTGGTGACCCACACTGGTCCCGCTGCCCTTAACAGAAAAAGGCACATATCTTTTGACCCGTGCCAGCTTATATGGTACATTAAGATTTATCAATCGTAACAGAGAGGAACAATCCGTGGTGCCGTTGATTATCTTTTGAAGTAGCATTAGATCCAATAAAAACCTACGATCCCTCAAACTGTTTAACCTAAAATAAGCCAGTCGTTTTTCATAAGAGGGAAGCTCTTTTGCCTTATGAGTTTGGTATGAGAGATGCCATAAAAAACGTTTCTGAATACGCTCTATACGTTTGATGTGGACGTCGTAGTGGGGAGACCAGACCTGGCTACAGTATTCGAGGTTGGAACGGACCAAGGACTTGTATAATAGTATCTTTGTTGAAGGCTTTTTAAATTCTTTAGCATTACGTAATACGAAACCTAGCATTTGGAAACCTTTAGATACAATTTGGTCGATATGCTTATGAAAGCGTAACTTTCTGTCCAGCAGCACACCTAAATCGCGAATAGACTCTACTTCTTCCAAAACATGACCATCGATAATATACGTCGGAAGCGAAACCGTAGCACATCTGGAAAATCTGATAAATTTGCATTTGTCGAGGTTCAGAAATATTTGATTTTCAGTGCACCACATCGCCAATCGGTCCAGATCCTCTTGCAATAAAATTGAGTCGTTCTGATCACGTATTAGCATTGATAATTTCATATCGTCCGCGTACAGAAAGCATTTGGCATGACGGAAGATAGTTACAATATCATTTATGAAAATATTGAAGAGGATCGGACCCAAATGTGAACCTTGCGGTACACCAGTTGTACATAAAAATGGTTCTGAAGAGAAGCCGTTAACCACCACTCTTGACCTCCTCTGTTGAAGATATGAGGAGAACCATGCAAGTAGATCTCCAGTGATACCGAAGGTGGAAAGCTTATGAACTAGAATGTTGTGATCAACGGTATCAAAGGCTTTACTAATATCCGTATAAATTGTATCTACAGATAGTCGCGCATCGAGAGATTCAGAGACTTGGGTAATAAACGAAACGAGATTAGTGGCTGTAGAACGCGATTTGAGGAAACCAAATTGCTGAGGCGAGATAATTTGATTCATATGCCAAGTCAACACAGGACACACTAAGGACTCAAAAATCTTGCCGAACACACACAGTATAGATATTGGCCTATAGTTTTTGACAGATCTGGCATCACCTGATTTAAAAATTATAAACATGAATAGCCATTTCTTCATATCATTTCTCAGCATTTCTCATTTCATAGCATTTCTTTTATATATCTTGGATTTACATAAAGGTAAATACAGTTTATGTACATGTCTTGTGTTCCTGGAAATGGACTGCTTCAATGGGCCAGTGTGGTGAATTAATCCCCAATTTTCCAATTTTTTATTTCGCCAACTTTTCAGTAATTAATTAATAATAAACATTTTTATGAAATAAGATAAATAAATAACTGTTAACTAATACAGTTTTTTTATAAATCTATGTTACTTGCTATTACATTAAATTTATTACTAATCCAATTTCTCCTATTGCTATTTATTAGGTTCATCTGGGTGCCTGATCCCTGCAGTGGGAAGTTAAAAACGAAGATTTTGTATCGGTGATCAGGACCTACTGATTCCGACTAAGTAAATGATGGCCATTGCAATAATAATAGTAGTTACATGTTTTCTTTTTATAAATTGAAGTTTGCATTTTTAATTAGGTAATCAAATTTAATTAGAATGTATGGTATTCCTACATTTATATGAAGTGGAGATTGAAGTGTTTTTGTTTACGTGGTCTGCCATTCGACAGTGTACTACTAATAACGTGAAAGTTTTTAAATCTTCAATGAGGTTTTTTATCATCGTTGTATGTACCTGTATTTATGAGGAGGTTTTATTTGTAACAAGGAGGAGTAGGATGACCATGATTTTAATATTCATAGTAATTAACTTTACTTCCCAGAAAAAAAAATGGAACGCTGACATGTAAGTTTTAATAATATTGCAATGGCCATCATTTACTTAGTCGGAATCATTAGGTCCTGATCACCGATAAAAAGTCTTCGTGTATAATCTTAAAAAATAACGATGCTAAAAAATGCCAAATGACCAACTAATTCATTGACCAACAAAAGCAAATGCCCTTTAATTTAACCCTTTCCCTGTCCTTCGAACCACAATTATACATAACATAGCTAACTTATAGATATATAGGGTACTTGTAGCTCGTAGGCGTAATTGTTTAGTAGGGAACAATAGATTTGACGCTGTTGGGAATAACCCACAGAGATTTGACAATCGCAACGGGCAAAATAAACTGTTGAATGTGCTCAAAAAGAGACTTTTTATATTATAATTCTTCCACGTTGCGTGTATTTAGGTAAGCTTATTTGTTGTCTGACTGGAATACGTCCCTTCATTCCTTTGTGTCACCATTTTCTTTGTGGCGGTGTACTGTACACAGATTATTTACTTATAGAATGTAAATAATATGTGTACTTTTGCCAAACTTCAAAGTATAATTTCCATATTGTAAACTTATAAGTAGCATACAATTGTAAACTTGTATATAGATTGTATATAGCCGTAGAACAATTATTCAGACTTGCTATGGATAATATACGATTTCGTAAACTGACTGCTTACCTTCATTAATGGAGAGGCACCATTAGAACAAGAAATATATAGCATAAATGGTAACGGCATATAGTTTTGTAAATGTCTTCTATACAAAGATAGATAGATAGATAGATAGAACAAAAACCGGTACATAAAATCTTAAAGGCGGTCTTATCGCTTTAAGCGATCTCTTCCAAACAACCTTAGGAACCCAAGAGGGAGATAGAGGAAGTGCGCAAATACAGTAGAATACAAAATAATCATACTCGTATACCAGTACATAAAAGACATACATATGTATATAAATAATAAATACACATACATACATACATATAAAACCAACAATAAAAACCTAAAACATGTTACTAGCACGTGACTGATTCAATAGATGACTGTGCAGTTTCGACTTAAAGGCGGAAAGGGTCTTGGAGTGACGGATTTCAGGTGTTAGTTAAAGCTACTACTACCAGAGATAGAGGAGAGTGGAAGAAATGGACGTTTAGCGCCGACCCCAAGTAACATGGGACCAGGGCAGGAAGAAAAAGAAGTCTTCTATACAAAGTTGTGCAGTTTTTGCGCCCGTTCTTCTACACAGCTAAAAGGCGTCCTGAATTGTGTGGTAGGCAATATATTTGAGACGATTCAAAAGCCCTTATCTAATAAGTTTTACTAGAATAGAGAGATTTTTAGTTCCTTTCCAACAGGCATTCATTCAGGCAATTCATCGATAAAAAATAAAAAAGCTTTTCATTGATTTTGCCATGGACAGAATCGGCCATATACCACCACGCGGGCCCAGATTGGTGGTTGCTAATGCAGGCGGGACCATAGGCTTAACGTGCCATCAGAAATATATTAGATACTAGTGGCCCGCTAGCGGCTTCGTCCGCTTGAGAACACCGCTCACTGTCACACGTATCCCATCGCGCACAAAGGAATTTGGTGACTCGCTTCTTTGTTGCACCTCCAAAAGATGGAATAGTCTACCAGCACACGTTTTCCCTCTTTCCTATGATATGGGGTCCTTCAAACGAGGCGTCCTTTGAACGAGAAGCACCTTGTGGGCCGGCAGAGTGATGTTGACTGATGCTGCGTTGTTTTCACACTGCGCCAGTTGTCTTCGCGTCTAAACTCTATTTCCACTTAACATCAGGTGGTGGTGGTGGTGTGTAGTGGCATTTAGAGGATCGGGCGGGGGCGGGCGTTCGCAACAGTTATGGGATCGTCGGGGTCATTTAAGACGTGCTTAGGATACCTATATGGTTGGTGGAAGGCTTCCAACATTATGGTTGGCGGCCGCCACAGCAAGCGGGTTAGGGTGGTGGGGGGCGTTATCAAAGTAAACCGATTAGGCCCAGCTTAAACCACTGCGCCAACGAACTACAAATGCTATACTTCTAGTAAATATTCACTAATGTAATAATCTATAAATACCTAGCAAGTACCAGGTAACCAATTGTAACAGGTTTTATTACATAGAAAGATTTCACAATAACTTTCATTTTTATGTTCAATAAACAAGAGAATGCATTAAAGGCGTACTTCCATCATTTTCCGATAACCAATACGCGGTTGGGATGAAAACAATCAAACTTTCACATTTTTTTAGACAGTGTCGGTTGGCTCTTTTCTATTAAGGCGAGTCCACACCGGTCCGGTTGCGGTTCGCGGTGCGGTTCGCGGTGCGGTTCGCGTACATCAATTTAGGGACATGGTATGGATAACTATGAATATTTTTGCTTCAATAGGGTAGAAGTAAGTCTTGTTTAAAGGCTCAAGCCTCTCAAATCCAACATCATAAATATGAGAAAACACCACATACATTGTTCTGATCCCAAGGCAAGTAGCACTCGTTTCATGGAAATCAGAAACAACGACGGTACCACAACCAACCAGACTTGACACAATATCAAAAAGTTTGTTCTCGACATTGACCTGACCGGGAGTCGAACCCGGGATCTCAGAGTTAGCGCCGCCCAAAGTCCGGCGTGCTAGCCACTCGGCTACGGAGGTCGTCAAACGTCGTCGTACATATTATAAACTTAACTCACACTGAGCACTTTGCACTTGTTTGCACGCGAACCGTTCGCGTGACATGTGACGCGCGTAGAGTGTGATGCGTTCAAAGTCATTCGAGGCGCGTAGCGTGCTCGGTTCGTGCGCGTTCGCTGTACGTGCGTAGGTGTGGATTTTCTTTGCTTTAACTCGAGAGATTCCACTTTTCATTTTCCGTTTTGTTTGCATGTTTGTCGAAGAAAGTCCGGTACATTTTTTGTGTTTTATTTCGCTGCTTTCGGAGTCGGCTATTTGTACGCTGGATTCTTTAGATTGGGTTTGTTTGTCAAACGAATTGTTTGTAAATACGAAAATCAATCGATTGCGCTTACCACTTCAATTCGAAAATGTTTATGTTGCGAGTTTGGAAGGTCAGAGTAGTTGATATATACATGGAAGCAAAAAGTACTATGTGTATGTAGGTTATAAGATTTAGACTTATATAATTATAATTAATTTTAAGACTTAACAACGACGGTGCTAAAAATTTAAGACAGTAATGTTAAAAAAGCCGGTTGGTGGCAGAAACAGAAGTTATGGTAATCGCCAACCGGTAACATTCTAAGGATAACCCTACCAGCAGTATCTCGCCTCTTAAATCAGTTTAAAAACCATAATGACAAATTGATGCTCAATAAAAAAATTATAATAACTAGTGATGTAGAGTAATTATGAACAGTCGGAAGGTGTCTAACAAGGCTCGTTTGGCTGTGCATAAGGGGGTGTTGGTTCCGACACTCATGTACGGAAGTGAAAGTTGGGTATGGCAGAAGAAACATGAAAGCAGAATAAATGCAGTAGAGATGAGAGCGTTAAGAAGTATGATAGGAGTTAAGCTGAGTGACAGGATAAGGAATAGTGAGATAAGGAAACGTTGTGGTCTGAAAGAAGATGTAGTGACAAAAATTGAGAAAGGCATGCTGAGATGGTTTGGCCATGTCGAGAGAATGGATGAAGAACGATTGACGAAAAAAGTGTATAAGGCGAGTGTGAATGAAAGTGTTGGTAGGGGTAGACCTAGGCGGACGTTTCGAGATCAAATCAGGGACGTCTTGAAAAAAGGCCAGGTCAAGAGTACCCTAAACCGAAGAGCATGTATGAAGGGAATAATGAAAGTGGACGAAGCGAAACAAGTATGTAAGGATCGTAGCAAGTGGAAAGAAGTGGTCTCTGCCTACCCCTACGGGAAAGAGGCGTGATTATATGTATGTATGTATGTATGTAGAGTATCAACTGCCTGTCAAAAATGTCCAATAAAAGTCCAATAATTAGTAGTCTTATATGCTTCGAATAATTATTTTATATTTCGTTTAAAAAAGTAATAGTTCACACTAATGTTGTTACAGATTCCTAAGTATCGAGTGGTCCTGCTAGGAGACACAGGAGTCGGCAAGACTGCCCTGGTTTCACAATTCATGACGTCAGAGTACATGAACACGTATGACGCGAGCTTGGGTAAGATTTTTTTTTTATTCCATTTTGTTTAAGGGACTTTAAGCATGCCATGTCAGTCCCATCATAACTTAAACTTACTACATCAAACTTATATAGTTACTAGTACTTAAATACCTAACTTAATTTATGTATAACAATAAAAGTAATATCAATCATTGACGGCTCACCAACACCATATCGCAGACAAGACTTATAGTAAGTATAGTAAGAAAGGCGCGACAAACTATAAATGTATATTACCTAAAATCTTGAATACCCTACCACAATATATGCAAATTATTTACTTAAATAATCCAAACTTTAAAAAACATTACAGAAATATTATATAGATGGAAACGAACCTAATTTCATATTATGATGTCTGTGAGTAATTAGTGCTACTTAGTGTGGGGAGCGTTCGCACTAACATCGGTACTACGAGTATTATCATCATGCAGCTTGTATAATAAGGTACAAATACTAATCTCAGCTGCCGCCCGCCGCGCCGCGCCGATGTGGTGCGAGGGCTCCGTCAGACGTGAGTGCGTGTTTTATGTTTCATTTTGTTTTTGTTTTATTTATAAGTCGAGTGTAAACGAACTCTCCAAAGCATACAAACCCACGGGGTATTGCTAAGGATGGATGTTTAGGTTTAAGAAAAAAATTTTAAATTCTTTTGAACAAATTAAAAAAAAGGTTTATATGCTTAAAAATTTAGACAACATCGCATACATAGCTCTGACTCCAAAGACATTAAGCACTTATGATAAGGAAAAAAAGGAACAACGACGGTACCACAACACCCATACCCGAGAAAATATAGATAAAGTCCGTCTGTCGACATTGATCCGATCGGGAATCGAACCCAGGACCTCGGATCTCCGAGGTCCCGGGTTGCCATCTGGCAACACCAGAAACCGGCGTGCGAGCCACTCGACTACGGAGGTCGTCAAGCCATGCTTGGAACTTAACCTAACTTTTCACTGGTTGTGCCAGACCAACATAATTTGAACTCTTGTAGTTGCAATAAGATTGAAAACCAATGAAAACTATATTACGCTGTACAGTCACGAGCACCGATAGCTATACACTCTTATTATAAGTAATTTTTCACTGGTTATGCCAGCCATCTTATATATTGAACTCTATGTAGTTGAAATAAGATTTAAAAAAAAATTAAAAATATATTACGCTGTTAAGTCACGAGCAACGATAGCTATACTTTTATTTGACACTTGTGACTGTACTAGCCAAAGGATTGAAAATGGTAAATCAACTTTACTGTTTGTGGTTTTCAAGTAAAATTTTAAAGAAAATAAAATTATATATTTATTTGTGAAATTTTACTGCCTTGAGTCAGTTATTTCTGTACCTACTTAGACTTTGATACTATGAAAGCTGTTGTCTATAATTTTTTTGACAAACTGTTATGGTAGCAAATCGCTTGAAGCTTTTAAATACTTTGTTAAAGTAAATAATTAAACAAACGCTTGGGAAATGGTAGCAAAATCACTACGACACAATACTAAAAGTGCTTAGCAGCTTATAGTACAGTAACGAGCATTAACATGTTAACAATGTAACTCTTAATACAATGGAATAAGAGTCAAAGCTAGGTAAAAGAGTGTACATAGTAAAATATACATTTCTGTTATTGAAGTAGGACACAGCTAATTATCTGGATATTTGTTTAAAAATATTGAGTAATACATAAGTGCTAACGACACATAATATAAAAATACATTAGTCTTAACTATAATAGTTAAGTAGGTATATAATTCGGCATGCATGCTCAACGCTTCGTTCAAGTCTTCGACATAGAAAAGTAAATATGTGCATGTTTTTTTTTCCTTTTATTCATTATATAATGGGCTAGCTCTTGGCCTCATTCTAATCCCTAGGGATAAGAAGAGGCCGACGATGGAACAGCTTGTCCAGAAATAGCCTATTCCCTCGGGCTTTAAAAACTTTGGCGTTATATTCACTCGGGAACACAGACGCCGCCGATAGGGAATTCCACTCCTTGGCTGTACCTACGCATTATAAATGTAGAATCAAAACGCTTGGTGCGCAAAAGTGGAATGTCATCCAGGTAGGGGTGGTAAGTAGCCGTACGTCTAGATTCCCGATGGTAAAATGGGGAAGGTGGAATGAGCTCATGCAGCCCAACAGCACACTCTCCGAAGCCTGTAAAAGACCGACAAGCAGGCAACTCGCGGTGAGCGAGACTGTGAAGCTTGACTTTTACAAGCTTGTAAAAACCAAGCTGTGTATATATCCGTGTATATATCCGTCCGTGCGGTGACGGAGAAAAAATACAATTCGCCGCCCCTCTCCTCCGGTGGGTGTCGTAAGAGTTGACTAACGGATTTTCGAGCTTCCATATGCTCCACTGCGTGGTAGGGCTTGGCCCGTCTGGTTAGTGACCACCGTACGCATGGTGTAAAGCCCGTCAAGTGACCGCTTGTCGGTCGCGTTTCGGGATCAGCCAGCGTATAACCAGAGCTCGAGTAAATGTTGCTGCGATGCATTTAGTCTGCGGAGGCTTCCGTCAAACCAGTGCCAGGAGGACTTCATTAACCCGCCGACCAGGGAGACCCGTAGAAACGGCTGTCCCGCTGGCCGCCCGTGGCACAGTACAGGGGCCCAAGCGAGCCTAACCAGCTCGTGAGGCTGCCTCACCATGCCACGCATAATCTCGGGGTGGCCCGTCGTGCCGGTTGGTGACCGGGAGGTGGGGTCCCGGCGGCCATTCCCGGGGGGGTTCGGGGGCCCTTCCATTCGGCGGGTTAGTGAAACTCTTTTGTAGGCAGTTTCCTGGTGAAACATGCCGCCACACTTTGACCATTCGCATCGCAGCAGCATTTCCTCGATTCACGCCTCCCTCCTTTCTTACACCATGACAGCGCATAACATAAGAACTGGTACTTCAGCGGTGCACACCCCCACCACAACCTTACCGTTTGAGGTTGAGTTCGCTAACATCCGCGGACTCCATGCAAACCTCAATGCCGTTCATCACCATCTTGAGACGGCACGGCCAGCAATGTTATTCTTGACGGAGACGCAAATAATCTGCCCGGCTGACACCACCTACCTAATCGAAACGCCAGATTTGGCACTACTCGTCGGCAGATTGGGATGGTATGCGGGACTATTTCGCATCCGTTCCTTGGGGGCAACGCTGCTTCAGTGGGAAGGACCCATCAGCTAGGGCGACTGCAGTTGCTGATGAGATAGTTTTAGGGATGGAATACTATATTCCGCACTCCTATCTCATCAGCAAAGGCAGGCGTAACCGATGGTTCAACCGCGAGTGTGCCAACGCTGTTGATAAAAAGCAGGCGGCATACCGCGCTTGGATCAGAGGTAGAGCTCTTGGGGATCCCGAAACCCGCACGCTGAAAGCAGCCTTTAATAATGCCACCAAGTCCTGCAAAAGAGCCTACATCAGAGCAGATGCCCAGCGCGTTGCACGGGTCGGCCAAGAACTGCTGACGCATCCTACGGGCAGCCGTAGCTACTGGCGTCTGGCCAAAGCCGTGCAATCAAACTTCTGCCAACCCTCGCTGCCACCACTGAGATGTCCTGACGGAACTTTAGCTCACAAGCCGCAAGAAAAGGTCGATCTCCTGGCCAAACTTTTTGCGGCTAACTCCCGAATCGATGACTGCAATGCACAGCCACCTACAATTTCTCACTGTGGCCACACAATGCCCGATTTTAAAATCAGGCAGTGTGATGTCCGTGCGGAGTTGCAGTCAATCGATGTCCGGAAAGCTAATGGCCCTGATGGCATCCCACCAATAGTCCTAAAAATGTGTGCAGCGGAGTTGTCCCCCGTGTTAACGCGCCTATACCGTCTCTCGCTCTCTTCAGGTTGTGTGCCGGAATCTTGGAGAGATCGGTCAGATCCTTCGAATTACCGCCCCATAGCCGTAACTTCAGTTTTGTGCAAAGTCATGGAGCGCATTTTAAATAAACAACTTGTCCACTACCTAGAAGAACACTCCATAATTCACGATCGCCAATACGGGTTTCGGCCGAAGCGGTCAACGGGTGATCTTCTAGCGTACGTTGCACATCTCTGGGGTGAGGCTATTGACAAGCGTGGTGAGTCGGTGGCTGTTAGCCTCGACATAGCCAAGGCATTTGATCGGGTCTGGCACAAAGCTCTTCTCTCCAAGCTTCCGGCATACGGTCTGCCTGCTCAGTTCTGCAATTGGATCGCTGGCTTCCTGCATGAGCGTAGAATCCGTGTCCTGTCTGATGGATGCGCATCACGGCTCATGTCAGTGAATGCTGGTGTCCCTCAAGGTTCCGTTCTGTCCCCCACGCTGTTTCTTCTGCATATCAATGATATGCTTCCACTTGGAAATATTCATTGCTATGCAGATGATAGTACAGTGCACGGTGGGTATAACGGTCACCCTGCGGCTGGGCGAGTCGAGACTGAAGAGAAACGAGTGAATCTTGTCATTGAGCTCAATCGGGTATTGGACCTCTTATCTAATTGGGGCTCCAATAATCTGGTTGAGTTCAATGCCAAGAAAACACAGGTGTGTGCGTTTACGGCCAAAAAGTCACCATTCCTTCCTCTTCCAACTCTTCAGGGCACATCTCTAAGCCATATCCCATCGCGCACAAAGAAATTTGGTGACTCGTTTCTTTGTCGCACCTCCAAAAGATGGAATAGTCTACCAGCACATGTTTTCCCTCTTTCCTATGATATGGGGTCCTTCAAACGAGGCGTGAAGAAGCACCTTGTGGGCCGGCAGAGTGAGGTTGACTGATGCTGCGTTGTTTTCACGCTGCACCAGTTGTCTTCGCGTCTGGACTCCATTTCCACTTAACATCAGGTGGTGTGGAGTCATTTGCCGTGCTAAGTATAAAAAAAAAAAAATATACTTGTTCTGTGTGTGATTACAGCATATAGAACAAGTTACAACTAAAAATATAGTTTTGTATGTGAAACCATAACAGACTGGGCCATAAACCTTTGCTTTGATCTTGGTAGTAAATGAGCGTTTATTTATATGTATGACTAGCTTTTGCTCGCGGCTTTGCTCATGGGCTACACGATTTAAAGACTTTGGGATAATCCTGATACACTTCATAATTTAAACCAGTCCAAATACGGTTTCTCGAAAAATGTAAGAACACTTAATTTTTTATTTTTATAATCCTTACTTTAAAAATAACGATTTCCTCAAAAAAGCCGTTTTACCTTTTTTCTCCTTTAAAGGAAAATAAGCTTAATCCCTGAGACATGTCATTCTTTATTTCTTTTTAAAAAGCCAAATACCAATTTTTCAAACTGACGGACTTCATACAAACTTTCACGCCCTATTTGACCCCCTTAGGGTATGATTTCCGGAAAATCATTTCTTAGTGGCTGGCTACGTCACTTAACGCATTCACTGTCACTCCCTTTTCCTGGACATTCGCCAGGTGCCGCACTTTACTGTGTGCCCCAAACGCACATGTGAGTTCAACCACTATTATCTAGTGCCTCCAACGCACACGAGTGTATAAGTACTAATTTGACATTGGTTTGTTCCCATTGGAACCAAATTGAAACTAGGTAATTAGTCTAACACGAGGAACGCCAACCGCCAGTCTTGTTTTGAATAAGACATGGTATTTAATATTTTATATTCTTTAATCATATTAAACCTATCGATTCTAATTAAGCTTGACAGACAACTAAAATTGCGGCTAAAGCATAATGTCCACCAAACGGCTCGTATTTTTTTTTTATAGTAACGGGTAAGCACAGTGCCTTGATCTCACCTGATGTTAAGTGTTGATAAGGCCAATGATGGAAGCGCACTTCACCCGGGATCCTCAACTAGTGAGGTACTGGCTATCTTATCTCTAGCTGCCGGAACACAACAATGCTACAAACATTGATGTTATGGCGACATATTTAGATAAGATGGTGGTAGCTAGCCAGGCGGACAAACAAGCCCTACCACCAACCAAACCGAGTACACAAACATGTACCCCCCGCTGGGAATGGAACCCGGGACCTCTGGGTCTAAACCGGTGGTCTTAGCCACTAGACCACAGAGGCGGTATCGCATCGGATCGGGACGGACTTCACAATCTTTATACGAAAGTACCTAATCATAATAATATTATGTACTTATAGTATAATTTGGGACATTACATATCTTCTAACATATTAGACATAAGTAGAACATTTCAAAATTCAGAACTCACATATGCGTTGAAGGCACAGGGCGAAAGTCACTAAAATATTATGAACGCGTCTGTGCGTTCAAGGCACTAGGTGAAAGTAACGCGTATATGCGTTGCTGGCAGAGAATGCGTTAATAACCCTCAAGTCCAAATTTCATCTAATAAGCTTCAGCGGTTTAAGCTCGGCGACGATGAATCAGTCTGTCAGGACAAGTCATTATATGTATATAGATTTACTTATGGTGATTTGAAAGAAGTGAAAAGCGTCTTTTTTACAAGCTTTTATTTAGCTTCACATTTGTATAAATAAACAAATCTTGCAAGGAAGATTTTTTCAAGAAAGGCATCAACGACATGAAAATTAATGAGTTTATTTTACATATTATTTATGGAATTTAAATTTCAGTCACTCCTTTGTTAATACGGACCCTGCAAAGGTGTAAAGTGTTTCATTTCAATGAGGAGAGTTCGCGTAAATGTTACAAACAAAATAAAGTATACACTGTTAAAAAACTTGACTATAAGTTTAAAAAAAATACGCATTAATAATCCACTCACAAAAGGCCTCATTTTATCGCATTGACAGAGCTTACCAGACACATAAAAAAATACCATAAACTATGTAGCTCCTAGTTTTGTAAAGTACAGTCACGAGTATTTTTATTTTATTTTATTTATTTAATACGGTATATTAACAAGTCACATTCAAAAATACATCACAAAAATTAATATCGAAAATATTGAACTGGGATGCAACCCCAAACAATGTGTACATTGCACACAATTTGACCAAATTCGACAATTATATAAAAAAAATGTTATTAAATTTAAATTTAATTAATTTAGCAAGTAAATAAAATAAGTAAATTATATTTAGTATCAACATGTATACACTTTTGACTCTTATTCCAGTGTATTCAGAGCTACATTGTTTACATGTTAATGCTAGTGACTGTACAAACAACGGGTGCACCTCAACACCTCCCGCATGGGTCGTGACGCCCATCCGGACTGAACCCGCGGTATCAATTAAACTCCCGTGACAGTACCACCGCCATCCGCCCATGTCGTATTGACGTCACGGAGCTTGTCTACGCTCCCGTGGGGTGTACCAACATCGGCAAACACCTTATTACTGGTGCAACCCTTAGATTAATATAGCTTTAGTTAATAATAATAATAATAATTTAAAAAAAATATATATAAATTTTTTCTTAATAAATATGTTTATTCAAGTGAATAATAATTTAATAATTGTTATTCTAACGTTAGATTGTAATCTTCAATTAACGTACATATTTGGTGTTTTGAAACCGTTTTAATTAAAGTAAAAATAAATAAATAAATACCTAATAAATACATTATTCTGAAGAGCCACCCAACAGTCATGCCATTCGTTCCGATGCACTTTTTTAACTGTCAGACCATAGACTGGATGGCAGCTGCAGTAATATAACGGGCGGGTTTTTTTTTTTGCGGTTTTACGGCAGCCCATATCCGACTTTTTGTAGGACACATAATAGACCCGATTTTTCCGCCGTGGTTTTAGTAACGATTTTGTCACCAACTTATTGTAGAACGTGTGCGTTGGTAACAATTCCGTTACTATTCAACTAAAAACACCAAAATAGTTTTAAAAAAATATGGAAAAAGCACCACTATAAATTACTTTACGAGTATTATTGCGAAACTAAACTTTCTTTCAAAAATCAATTTTCTTATTCATTCAATCACTATTTACTTTGGTGAAAAATTGTTTTGAAGCTTAGTCACTTTACAAGTTGGTTGGAATGGGCACAGAATTTGTAATTTAAATTGGAGCCTTCGATAGCAGATTAGCGCCTTGACAGAGAAAATTTCCCTAAATAATTGATTTGTCTCCTTTAAAATTGTTCCTGAGTTTGAATCAATACTTGACGGACTTTGTATTACGGTTTGCCTTAAATTAGAAAGTTTTCATTTAACACTAAAATCTAGGGGTCTTACAAATAAACAGAGAGTAAGCATCGAATAGTTATGCCATGTTTTGTCTCTATTAACTCTAATTTGAAACGACGACGTTTACATGACGGGAAAAAAAACACGGAATAACTATTCGAAGCTTATTCTCTGTTTATTTGTAAGGCACTATAGCCTATATACTGTCCCACTGTTATACAAAGGTCTCCATCATTGAAACCATATTGTCATCGTTATAATTGATGGCTTGCCAAACGGATGGAGCTTTGGTGATCGCAAATCCAAACATCTCAACACAAACACAAACACACAACAAGATAAGACAAATAAAAGGTATATGTACTGTTATGGAAATATAGATTATTTACTTAATGTATAGGTAATATAAAGTTAACAACCACCGCTCCGCACTGGGCCCGCGTGGGTTGTTATAAGGCCAGTTGCCAAACTTATGCCATCTACAAAAGATCCCGATGGGTTGAAGTGTTACTGCGAGAGGGAAACCTCAGCAGGCTCCACTAAGATAAGATAAGATATAAGGCCAGTTCCCTCTGTGGTTTTTCATCCATTAGGAAGGTGCGTGCCCCAGCAGTGGTTACACACGCCTGCACATCAACCTACCACAAACTGTCAAATTTCCTAAATAGACTTTGTACTGTAATTTTAAGACCTATGGTTGAAAATGTATTGAAGAAATTTGACAGTTTTGGATAGGTTGATGTGCAGGCGTCTGTATCTACATAAAATGAGCTAGTTGATGTCATTAGTATGATGATGATGTATGAAGGTTGATAGGTAAATGACCAAATGAAAATTATCAAGCTCCTGCCTTGCGTCTAAACGCATTGTGACTTATAAAAACAAGTACGCAATACATTGGAATAAAGTTACATTTTGATTGGCATCATATCGTTTATTCATAAATATAAGGTAATGTTACACTGTTCTGTTCACATTGCCACTGTAGCAACATGAGACGCTTGCGTCTAAAGGCGTGTCTACACAAAGATACAGTTTTTTTTAAAGTCTAGAAGCGGTACTAAAGTTACTTTACTAGCGACTGAGGGAATTGTATCTCTCATACATCATGAAAGAGACTAGCCAGCAAAGAAAAACATTGAAAAATGTGTGGACACCGTCCCCAGCCTTGTAGCACTTTAAAACCTATGTTTATCGAAGGGTCATAGCCGTCTTATCTTTTTATTGTATGACAGCAAATTTGAAATATCCACCGGAAAAGAGTTATATCGACATGAGAAACCGGAATCTGCAGTCACAATTACGTTGATGATGTTTTAATCGAAACACTTTCAGGTTCCAAAGAAGCTAGAGGTGAGCAGGATAGAATGGTAATTAGTTATAATAACAGCCGTACGCGCAGCGCAACACAATACAGAGGGTAGTAAGTGCGGGGCGGTCGAATTATATCAAGGCATAGATCAAATGCAAACTAATGCACATATTTACTACTGAATAACGTACGCATAAACGCTATTCAGGCATATTATTGCTGTTTGACAGGTATGAGGACGGTTGGTGCCTGCGCGCATGTCGTGAGTATCATGTGGTACTATGGGATTGGAAGGCGTTTATAGAATTACCTTTGGTCCAGCCTGGGACAATGTTGTAATAGACTCTGAAACACTAAGTAATCTATTTTTACTTAAGTAAAAAAGAGTTGTTTGAAAACTCCGACTGAAAGTAGTTAATCATCCCACAAAAGAAGAAAACAATTGTGAGCTGTCACATCCTCTATATTTTTTTGCCATATTTTTTTAATTAAACGGCAACATAATTGTTTCTTCAATTCAAAATTCAAAATCGTTTATTCAGTTTAGGCTACAAGTAGCTCTTGTGAATGTCACTATGCCATCGGTTCGTAAGTCTACTCTGGGCGGGAGATCTTGTACTGAGAAGAACCGGCAAGAAACTCAGCAAGTGTCCAGCTCTTTTCTGCCTTACCTCTTTTCTGTCAAAAATATTGCAAAATTATCACAGCAGGACACTTTCCATTATAAATAAACACAAAATTATAGAAAACAACCACATGTAAAAAAAACACAAAATAAAAAAAACTAAGTTAACAAATTTACATCAGGTAAAAGTTTCAATTTCCACAATGTCATACAGTACCACTACAGTACTCTAGTCTTGTGACTGCAGGTTCCGGTTTCTCATGTCGATATAACTTTTTTCTGGTGGACATTTCAGATTTGCTGTCATACAATAAAATGTTAAGATGGCTATGGCCCTTTGATTAATATAGGTTTTAAAGTGCTACAAGGGTGGGGACATTTTGAGTATTGTTCTTACAATATTCTAGGTACAGTGGTTTGAGTGGTTTAATGTTGATCATTCTTCAGTAAGGACTTCTATAATTATAAAACTATAACCTTCGGTGTCCGTGGCAGGCACAGTTCAACCTTGTAACAATGTTTAGAGGATATACAGTGGTTTTTAGTGGATGCCCCCTCTTCCCAAATCTCTGAAGAGGGCTTCGGACCTGGACAGAGAGGTGGATGTCGGGGAGACAGCCCCACATAAAACCCCGGCACCTCATCGCATTTAAAAAAATATATAATTTCACACGTAAGCACAGTGACTTGATCTCACCTGATGTTAAGTGATGATAAGGCCAATGATGGAAGCGCACTTCACCCGGGATCCTCAACTAGTGAGGTACTGCCTATCTTGTCTCTAGCTGCCAGAACACAACCATACTACAAACATTGATGTTATGGCGATATGTTTAGATAAATTAATGTAAAATGTAATTGTGAATATAATAATAATAATAAACTAAACCGAGTACACAGACATGTACCCCCCGCTGGGAATCGAACCCGGGACATCTGGGTCTAAACCGGTGGTTTTAACCACTAGACCACAGAGGCGGTAATATTTTTAAAGTCTATATTTAGGCTGACGATGATAAAAAAGTTAATGAAACAAACACTAAAGAACTTAGAGCTTTAAAGTTATCCAAGTAACATTATGAACGCAGCCTTACTCACTGCCAATGTGAGGTCGGGAGTCAAGTGTCACAATTACCAACTGTGACTCGGGTGGCGAATTACCCTCTGCTGGTAACCCTGCACTGAGGGTAGCCACCTCAATCGTTTCCAACTCGCCATAGGGTGCCAAGTGTGAGTTTAATTCGAAATTCACATTAACGAAAACGAGAATTTGTATAGCAAAATATGAACTGCTTCAATCCCATACCAATTTTGGTTACGTAAACGTAATCGAATGAATACGGATAGTAACCAAAACTTACACTAGGCGTCCAGTTACCAAATTATCTATCGATAGACTGAGAAAATGGATAATTATTGTAACAGTTAATTGAACATACTATTTTCTAAATTAGTTCAAAAATAACTTAATTTGTTTAAAATACAAATATGTAAGTTGTGTTTTCTTTTTTTAAATTTTATATTGAGAAATTTACTCGCACACGCAGTTTGTGATAGTCATGCAAATGAGTTTAAAAGGCACATATCAAGAGTCGTAGTTTTATAAGTAGCTGGTACGAGTATGATGATAATATGATATGATGTTTCCTGTATTTCGGTAGCTAACTTGTTATCTTCATCTTTATATTATATAAATCTTCTGTGCGTGTGTATGTCACTGAATTTCTTTTAAACGGCTGGACCGATTTGGATGAAATTTTCTGTGTGTGTTCAAGTGGATTCGAGAATAGTTTAGATTTACAATTGGACCCGGTAGGTGGCGCTGCTATAGGGGTCCATCGTGGGATACGGGTGTTCTTAAGCTTAATAAGTTTAATATTTTTTTTAAATTATGCATAAAAAATACATTAAAATAAATAAACATTGATTCATACATTTTTCAAAAATTTCAAAAAGGGAAGAAGAAAGATATCTGTCAATGCCAATCCAAACTCACATTCTACCTTTTTAATTTTTCATTAGGCTTAGGATACAATCCGTGCAGCCTTAATAAAAAGAATTACGGTCGAATTTCGACCACTGGGCGATCACTGGTATTTTGTTATTATATTATCCTCACTATTATCTTTTCCACGGTTTTGTTAGATTGGTTTTTATTTAATCTTAAATCCGTACTCATCACCATCACCAGTTAATTTAATTTTATGTCTCCGCTGCTGGGTGGGGCACGAGCCTTTAATATGCATGGATAGAGAGTACGGGCTAATTCAAACGGCATCTGTGGCCTAGTGCTTAAGACTACCGGTATAGACCCAGAGGTCCCGGGTTCGATTCCAAGCGGGGGGTACATGTTTGTGTACTCGGTTTGGTTATTGGTAGGACTTGTTTGTCCGCATGGCTAGCTACCACCATCTATCTAAATACGTCGCCATAACATCAATGTTTGCAGCATTGTTGTGTTACGGCAGCTACAGATAATATAGCCAGTGCCTGAGTTGAGGACCGTTTCCCCCTTTGGTCTTTATCATCACTTAACACCAGGTGAGATGAGGGCACTGTGTTTACACGTAAGATATTAAAAAAGAAACCCCACGCGCGCCCAGTGCGCATTAGTGGTTGTTAACGACTGCTAATGCAGCCGGGACCAACGGTTTAACGTGCCTTCCAAAGCACGGCGGAGCTCGAGATTATACATTCTTGGTCACCTATCCGATGACCGGCCTTTGCTAAAGTTGCTTAACAGCAGCAATCGCAGGCCGTTCGCGTAAACGACTGCGCTGCGCCATCGAACACTTCTACCACAATAAAATATAAATTAATTTTAAATCACAATTATTTATTTATTTAACCCCTCCAGCGTCGAACGACCGGCCGCTGGTCGCTAACAATTGATTTAACCATTGTTAGATATACGTTGTTGACGCTCAAAGACGTAAAGGACAACCAACAAGACAAACACAAATACAAGGAATAACTACATAGAACATAAGTAACTTATACAAAACCTGTACTTAAATGATCCACATTCGATTCAAAGCAAACTTTAATATCAACCGTATCACAATATACAATGGGTACATTTTAAGAGCTCAACAAAATAATTTTTGTACCCTAATATACACACATCAGAATAATTGTACGTTTTGTATATATAATCTTTTTGCTTGCCAAAATGGATTAATGCTCACCAAATATTGTTTTACTGAAACAGTAACATTGATACCAACCATTTTTACACTATTATTCAAATGATTGAGGATACTAGCTGCCCTACTCCTGTAGGTCACGTGATAGGTTAGAAATTTAGGACAATCGCGAAGCGCAGCGTAGCGACTGTCTTAAATTTCTAAGGTTATTTTTTTTGTTAGACAACAGGAAGTAAAATTTACCAAATTGAAACTCGAGGCACAAAATATTGGTATTTTCTATTTGGTGACAGTATAACATATTTGGTCTGAAATGCAGATAGATAGATAAATACTTTATTGCTCACACAAATTAAAACCAAAAACAGGTACATACAAAAAATCTTAAAGCTAGCATGGGCAAAGGCGGTCTTATCGCTTTAAGCGATCTCTTCCAGACAACCTTTGGTTTTGGAACCCAAGAGGGAGATAAAGGAAGTGCGCAAATACAGTAGAATATAATAGAAACATACTCGTATACCAGTACATAAAAAGACATACATAATAATAATATATAAATATAAATATAATATATAAATAATAAATACACATACATACATACATATAACACCAACAAAAAAAACCTAAAACATGTTACTAGCACGTGACTGATGCAATAGATGACTGTGCAGTTTAGACTTAAAGGCGGAAAGGGTCTTAGAGTGACGGATTTCAGACGGTAGCTTATTCCAAAGACAAGTAGCTCGGACAGTAAAAGAATCCTTAATATATCCCGACCACCCGGTCGTGATCTAAGTCGTGATCTGAATACAGGAACAGGCTTGAATGGCTTCCCATTAGGTTGCGTCGCCTTTACCCAAAGGGAGGCTTAAGAATGTTATCCGAATTTGACCTTAGATCACGCTTGTGTTCCGCCCCAAGAAATCGGAAACACTCTTTAAGGTAAGAAGGAGTACGAGGATCATACAGCACGTTAAAAACAAGGATGAGAATATGTTCCTCGCGACGCAACCTAATGGGAAGCCATTCAAGCCTGTTCCTGTATTCAGACACATGGTCGAACTTACGCAAACCGTAGATGAACCTGATGCAGAGATTTTGGAGACGTTGTAGCTTATCAAGTAAGTCCTCATTTAAGTCCACAAGGCAGACATCAGCATAATCCAAGATAGGTAGAAGGAGAGATTGCGCAAGTTCAACTTTGGTCCTCACAGGAAGCAAGTTCTTCCACCTCCTAAGCGACCCAGAGGCAGCAAACACTTTTCGACTCATCTCCGATATTTGTGGAGACCAGGAGAGGGTGCTGTCGAAAAGTACTCCTAGGCTTTTTACCACGTTACCGTAGTTCAATGAGACACCGTTAAACATGAGCGTAGGGATAGACAATTTGTTCACCTTTGCAATTTGTTTAAATCCCCAACAGTTAAATGGTATTCATATATTTTTAGGGCATTTTATAAAAATATAATTATTGTATTCTTTTTATAATATTTTAGGAAACACAATTTGGTTTTAATTTATCCATTTTGGTAAGCGTTTTGAATTTTATTGGTAGCATAATTAATACACACATGGTAGGCGTTTAAATACAAGCCATAAACAATAAGATTTTCAATCACTATAAAGTAACTTATTAACACAAAAGCCGGTAAAATATTACACAGCCTAACTAGGATCAAACAAAGGTTTTCATATTGGCAACACAGTCTCATTCATGTAAACGTGGTAGGTGGTAGCCTAACAAAGAAAGTAGATCATAGTCACGCTTCAGGCTGCTGTGCGCTTTGAACTTAGTGATGAGAGAGAGCGGGTTGATATAATCTTTTTTTTATCATTTTATTCCATGTTAAGACATTAAAAGATGGATAACAGTTAAACCAGGTCTAAAAAAAATGAAACGTTTTAACTAATAGATTTGTGTACAGACAGAATTAATTTAAAGCCAGTTGGAATGCTAGTTCACGTTTTGGAATAACGAAATGCCGTGCGTAAAATAACTAACTCTTATTATATTCTTATTCTATACGGAACGGGGCTGTTTTTGGTTTTAATTTAAAGTATTGGTAAGTGACAATAAGGGCACAGATAAAAGTGCACTTAACCCTTAGACTTAACCAGAAATTAAAATTCCTCATTATTTTAAAAATTAACTAAGTCAAACATTTTCATTTATAATATGCCTACTTCATCGTAGGCACTAACTGATTAATAATATATTTATCGCTACAAATTGATCCGCTCCCGCTCAACAAATATATAAGATCCTTAGTTTTAATACATGTTTGGCTGGCTAGAACGTAAACTCTTTTGTAAATAACAAAACTTCTTTCTGCTTGCTCTCGTATGGCGAAGCTAAACGCGGTAAGTTCCTTACTGGGTGTCTGTTGTGGGAATTGCTCGCGCCTGCACCGTGACCCCACCCTTATTATCCTGTCTCAAAGTTTGCATTATCCAAACCTGCTTGTGGCTTTTTCTGCTTGTGAAGAATAAAATATATCATCATGCTGGGTAGATGATATAGGAAGGGGCGACGGTACCACTTGGATCAGAGATGCTTAAGATCAAGGTATTGACTTAAGCGAATGGAGGGTACTTGCTAAGCAGTGAGTACCTCCGTGCTAATGAAATAACATTATTATAAAGTTCCGTTTCATTTTTTTTTAATAAAATAAGTAACAGTAATTTGGATTTTTTTAATAATTTTAATTTGTTTGTCACAACTTTGTCGAGTCGTTAATTATTTTACCAAATAACTTTTTAGTCAGAACCCAAAGCAATAGAAGACCTGAACCCTTCCGTGTTTTTTTATCTGATAATGAATGGCATCTGTTTAGTTTATTAGTCTATATTGCATGGAATTCCTTTCTATGCTAATGCTTGTGTTATTAAGTAGATATTTAATTTTTAATTTTCGTTATTTTCTTGTGTAGAAGTAGAAATAGAAATATTCGTTTGTAAGGTGTTTGCATAAGGACCTAGATTTAGTTGAATGCCGTTTTAAATTTTAAAAGTTTTAGCTGATATCAACGTTAAAGTATTCCTTTATTTATTTATTTATTTATTTATAAGCATACGAGTCATATTACAAGCAACATGAACACTTAATTGGTACATAAATAGATCGAAAATCAAAATTATGTATACCTAGTAGCTTTTCAGTAAATTACAAACATCTTGCGCCAGCGATAGTAAATAATTAACTATATTAAGATACATTAAAGCAAAACAATTTAACGGGTTGGTGATTACAAACCCGGGCTATGCATCGCAAAAAATCCAAAACACACTTTGCCCGACCTGGGAATTGAACCCGGGACCTTCGGCTATCGAAGCGAGCGCTTGACCGTATATCCATTTAAGAATTAATTGTGAGATAAAACCTATTATGTAACCCGCGTGTGTATTGTTGTCTGTGTGTTATTTTTTAAATTAATTATTGGAAATTCCGGCCAGAATTGTTTTGGTCTTCAATTATGCCAGCCGCACTGTGGATGCGTTTTCGTTCAAATTTTATTTGTACGTATAACAACGTGTCCAGACATACATACAAGACATACAAGATCCAAAGTGTATCCGATCTTGATCTTGTATGCAGAGTTACTAAGACATAATGAATAACTTCAATTTGTTATGCTTTTTAAATTAAATATTTCTATTGTGACGCCACATCAAAATAAACAAGTGACAGCCCTTGTGATTTAGCAACCTTTGTGCACTTACATTTATGATCACTGATGCTTGCTTAAGCGCGCCTGACACGTATGACTCCACTAATATAAATATTTAATTTTCAATTGCATAATTACATTTCTAAAGAAATTCACTGGTCGCGGTTACATGCTGACTGATGAATTCGTGCAGTCAATTATATGGAACGTACGAATCGAACGCGCACATTGGTTGCATTTTTCTCAAATGAAATGCTTTTGGCAGACATGGTTACGTGACGTTTATTTGTTCAAAATCCACACAAAGTTGGAATTGATTTCGAATGTCGAAACTATGCGCGCGCACACGCACGACTAGTTCGTATCCTGTGTGCGAGGTGGCATAATAGACGGAGGATCGGGATGTATCGTGCGTATTGGTACGAGTTTGTGCGAGTCAAATTCGTACGACAACGCACCCAAAGTGCGGCTGGCTATAGCCAGCTATAACATATATGTTCGCGAACCTACCGCTCTTCGCGCTTCTGCAGCTGATCCAATGAAAGACGCTACGCACGCTCCTTCATAAAACCGCCCGCCCAAGTCTCAAAAAAGGGTACGCTCAATGTTTGTAAACTATTCTTACATACATTTTAATCGCTAATGCACTAAGCGAGCGATCATTTTTGAGCGATTTGTGTCCATAATAACAATTTATCAACTGCAACTAGAGCAGTCGCGTTGTAATTGTACACACGCCTGCACATCAACTTACCACAGACTGTAAAATTTCCTCAATAGACTTTGAAGTTTATGGCTAAGTTATATGGTTGATATTGTATTGAAGTAATTTGACAACAACTGGTTGCTTTTTTCGGTTATAATATAATATAAGCCTGCCGCGCTCGAGCAACGCACCCATATACTCGAAATCTCGTAACATCTTTAACCAGCCCGAGCGTAACTGTTGCGAGATTCCGTGTCCTCGAGAGGTTTTCTATGTGTGCGTTTGTATGCAGTTTTCCTTCAGCAGTCTCCATCTTTTTCCATATTTTACTAGGTTCGCGAACATAATAACAACCCACCTTGATGTTCCGATTGATGCGATGTTCTTGTTACAGATGACGAGTTCGGTGAGAAGTCTGTATCTGTACTTCTGGATGGGGAGGAGTCTGAGCTGGTATTCATCGACCATCCCAGCACAGAGATGTCGGTTGGTATCCATACTCTCTATAACATAATAGGATAGAACGTCAGTGGCTAGTACATTCGGGTTACGATCAGGAAGGTAAACAATCGCGATGTAAACTACGCGGATGGGTGACCAAATTTAATTCTTTCCTTTTGACGGGCCTCCCTCTCCCTGTTGCCTTTTAAGCTGCATTAGAATAACGTAAAAAAAAACGTACCTACTCATTATTGAATATTTATTGTATAATATTTACAAAAGATGTGAGTTTACATATAAAAAGCACAGTTACGTACTAGTTATGGTATATTTAATAACGTACTGTAAAACAAAGCGCGCCACATCATAAAAAAAAAACATTTACTGGCTTCACAAAAACACATAAACAATAGAACGGATACACAAAATAATGAGACTGTAGAAGGTTAGCTTCATACAAACGCGCTCGAGCGGCGCACACATAGACAACCTTTCACGGACACGAAACGAGCTGGGTGCCTAGCGTGAGTTTTGTTTTCTGTCCGTATTCATTCGATCACGTTAACGAAAACGAGAATTTGTATGGCAAAGTTTTCACTCTTCTCGTATCTCGCCAGGAGGCACTGCTTCAATGCCACACTTATTTTCGTTTTTGTTAACGTGATCGAATGTAAAATTAAACTCCCACGAGCACCCTGTTCCGAGATAGATACCAGGTACAGACATGCACCTGAGTGCTTCTCCCCACCACCACGGCCCGGTCAACACGAGCCGAAGGTCCGAGCCCATAGAGGCGCCCTCGGATTGTTCCGCTCCCCGATCCGATCTGAATCCCTCGGAGAATTTAGTAGGGCACGGGGACCTCCGAAGGTGCTTCGTTTCACACGACTTGAGGAAAGGGTTCCTCGCCTTTTCTCGCCGCCCCCAAAAAAGCCCGGCGAAGCTGAAAATGCCGTCCGAAACAATAAGCAAACTCTCTTAAAAAAAAATCTTTCTTATAGTGTGCCTTCTGGGTCTTCTTATTTTGTGACATACAGTAGTTGTTATTCGAGGAAAAGAATTCCTTTTTTTACTGTTCCACGTAAAGCAACTAGAAATGTTGATAGTTGCTCTACAAGGAATACTTCAGATGTTATTCGATAAGTTGCTATACGCGGAATTTTCTTATTCAGTGCCTGCCTACTTGAGCGTATGGGTTTGATATTCAATGATACTGGAAAATTATGCAGCAATTTCTAGAAAACTATAAAGATGCTTTATTTATTTTGTCTGCAAAGAGTTTTGTATAGAGACGCTATTGGGTTTCAACAAATTGTTTAAGTAGATGATTTTTTTGTTAGAAACCATTATGTTATATTGTGTGTAGTAAGTTTTGTATCAGTCGGTTAATAATTATTGTATACAACGTTAGTCGGAAAAGGGGTACTTAGCCGCGGACAACTGAAAGTGCTGCTATCAACTGTTTTATTGCAAATATAAGCATTGCGAAAAACGTTCATATTTACTTCCACACAAAATTAATTTTTGGTTACGTAATTTAAAAAATGTACAACTCTACAGTACTCTACAGTTGATAAGAACGGCCATTTTATTAACACCGGCAATGAACTCAAATCTGTCTCTCTCTCAAAAAAGCTGACCGCCAGGGCTACCACAGCGTAATTTCTTTTGAAATCTTAAAAAACCTACAAAAACACAAATGTTGAAAAAAATTCCACGAGCGGGATTTGAACCAGCACCCTTCTGACATACCGGGTCAGGTGCTCTTCCAATTGAGCTATCGTGGTTCTTACCAGCCCGCCGAAATTATTCAACACTATTTACTTTTTACTTTGAAAGGCACCCATTCAATGTCAACAACTACCGTCACCAGCACACCCCGATCATAATATTTTTACAAATACTAAAGATCAGTTAAGAAGTAGGCAAGCTATTTATAAAATGTTTTTGTTTTGTTTACAAAAATGTTAGAAGGGTGCAGGTTCAAATCCTGCTCGTGGAAATTTTTTCAACCTTTGTGTTTTTGTAATTTGTTTCGCAACAAAATTTGCGTTAAAATTATATGAACAAAACAAAAACACTTCAAAAACATCTTAAAAAAGCTGTTAATCTAAAATTATCCATTTTTAAGGAAAAGTTCTTAGGTAAAAGTTATTCACTATCATGTATACTTTACCCTCCTTTCAGCTTAGTACCCCCTTTCCAACTAACGTTTTATAGGTAATTGGGATTTTGACTATCCCACTTCTGGGCATAGACCTCTATCATTGAATCCAAGTTATTGCTTTAATTCAATTTATCAAGCCTTCTCAGTTGTTTAGGATTCCGGGTGAAGTGCGTCGTATTCGGCCTTCGGCCTTATCATCACTTGACATCAAGTGAAATGAAGGCCAAATGCTTACCCGTAAGAAATAAAAAAGAAGAAGATTTTTGATGGGTATGGTCTTAAAGTCTTGACCCCACGGTTGCCGGTTTGGTGATCACAAACTCAGGCCATATGCATCGAAACATACTTTGGCCAATGTGGCTGTGTGGCCATTGAGTGCTTTGCCACTAAGACACCGAAGCAGTAAATAAAAAAAAGAAAATTAAAAAGAAAATCTACTAATCAAAGAGTTCGTTACAAGTTGAGGCTTTAGTTCTGAAAGGTTGTTCGCGGGGGGCAGAGTGAACAACGGTTTCGCATAGTAGCATAGCCTGTTTACGCCGGTAGCGTGTTTGTGAAAGTGTGATTCCTTGTACCGTGTCGGAGCGATTGCAACAATCATTCCGTAATCGATCTTCTTTTGTCCTGAGAGAATCGAGAGAGTAAAGATTTTTTTAAGAGTTTGCTAATTGCCTCGAGCGGCATTTTCAGTGTCACTGGACTTCTTTGGGGGCGGCGAGAAAATTAAAGGGCTCCTCATGCCGTGTGAAACGAAACACCGTCATCGCTTCAGAGGTATTCTAGAGGTAATGTCATCACACAGTAGTGCGTGTCACCGTTCCCTACTAGATTCTCTGAAGGGTTCGGAACGGATCGTGGAGTAATCTGTGTATGACGATTAAAATATGCTCTCATAATATATTTTTTATGTGGCCAGCCTTATAAACTGATGTGGAAGAAGTTAATTTGAAAGAATGATAAACATTCAGTGACAGAACACATGAAGTTAATACAATATAAATATAAATCATTGGGGGCTGATTTTTCAATCGTCAGATAAAATTTATTCATTGAATAATTTTGACATAATGACAGATTCTCCTTAGAAAATATGACACAATGACAATATTATTCGCTAGATAAAACTTAACTGAGGATTGAAAAATCGGGCCTAAGATTGAAATACAAAACAAAAATATAATAACAAAACAAAAGTAAAAAGCAACATATTTACTGTAAAAGAAATGCGGGGTGCCGTGGATAATCGAACCTGGAATGTCTGTATCTTTGATCGATGTTCTAACCACAGAACCATAGTCATTGTTAAACTTTTCCAATTATATTGCCCCTTTTTCTCTGTCGCTACCTAAAAACGTTAACAAAAGTCTAAAATTAAAGATAACTCATTTATATCTTTTCTAATTCATAACTTTTGTTAAATAAAACGCTTTGGTCGTAAAAATAGTAGCACGTTCTTGGAAAAAAGCGATCATTCTAGTACATGCTACCTTAGAACAATAACTAAGCTTTAGTTATTATTGTGAGAGTACGACCGACAGTTTAATTTGTTGAACTTTCTCTTTGACGCATGACGTCACCAAACTTTGAGTGACGCCAAACAAAATGGCGGCGCCGCGCTTTTTACAAGCTTGCTCTGACGGATGACACCCGTTCATATTGTGCTTATCAGAGTGACGTCAGCGCGTGTTAAACTTTTACGCGATCGCATTTTGTATAAGATATTCTTGTGATTCTTTGTGAATATCGTTACTTCTATTAAAGCTGTGAAGTTTCTAGCGCCCATTCTTCTCCACAGCTAAAAAATAGTCGTCCTGAATGGGTAGTAGGTAAAAAATGTATTGGACGATTCAAAAACACTTTTCATATGTTTATTTGAATAAGACAGAAGAAGTATAAAAAAGGACTGCAAAGATAAGTATCACAAAAAATTGCTAAAAATGAGTATTATAATAAAACTATATACTTCCGGTGATCATTCTTACTGGCTATCACATTAAAAAATTGCTCTAAATGTTAATTCAGGGGCAAATACCTGTGATATACTAACTTGTGATTTTAGTTGTAGAATCAGATTAAAAAGCAATTAAACACTGTATTAACTCATTTGCGATTGTTTGATAACAGTTGTGGAAATCTGGAGGTTAAATAATTTTAAGATTTTAATAACCTATCTCTGGTAAAAGATAGGCCTATCTTAGTTTAGTTACCAAGCAACCGCTGTTATTTTCCAATAATTAACAGAAATAACTAAGCAACAAAGCTCTAGTAGGCTTATCTCTTGCTGAGTATAAGTTATCGGATCATCGGATGGGTGACCAATATTTATCACCTCGAGCTCCTCCGTGCTTCGGAAGGCACGTAAAGCCGTTGGTCCCGGTTGCATTGGCAGTCGTTTACAACCAGCAATCAGCACCGGGCCCGCGTGGTGATTCATGCATGGCCCGTTCACCCTATCCATCCTTAGGGAAGGCTCGTGCCCCAGCAGTGGGGACCTAAAATGAGCTGATGATGATGATGAAAGGAAAAAGTGGTCGATCACTTTGTTTATGTCGGACAGTGGTGCCACTACCCCACGTTGCAACGTCATACTGTAATAATATGATAAAGTCAGGGGGCTTTGATCTATCGAGACGTCAGGGAGTTAGATTCATTCAGCGGTAATCCGCTTTCGTCGGGTTCCGACATTGTGGGTTGTTTCCAACATCAAAATTCAAAATCATTTATTGAGTTTAGGCTACAAATAGCTAATGAACGTCATTATACCATCGGTTCGTAAGTCTACTCTGGGCGGGAGACCTTGTACTGAGAAGAACCTGCAAGAAACTAAGAAAATGCCGTATTTCCATCACAATAAAAAACACAAAAAATAATAAAAACAAACGAGAAAAAATAATAATATCTAAGTTTGCAAATTTATATTAGTTCTTATTGCTCGTTTCTGTAAAATAAATATAGATTCAACATCAGCTGCTGTAGCCCACAGTAAGACACCATACGACATGACACTATGAAAGTAGCTAAAGTAAACTGTTCTAGCAGTTTCAACGTCTGTAATTGTCTAATTCTTCTGATTTCAACAAACTCAGTTCTGCAATGAACCCATTTTTATTGTTTTTCATCACAGATTATAGATTAAATTAACACAAACAGATAGGTATACCGCGCGACGAGCTCCTTTTCTTCTAGAATACGACCACGAACGTCTTCAAGCGTGTTCCTCCTTCATTCGCTTGAGTTCGGACCCGTAGCGAACAGTGTCGCCACCCAAGGATGATAGATGGCACCTCTCGTACCTTCCGGCCTTAGATCAATTATACTACTCGAAGGTTCCGGAACAAAAATGTATTACGTTACACATCAACATCGAAACATTTCATTGATCCCAGGTGGAGAACTGCCTAACAACTTACGAGCCGCACGCCTGCCTGGTGGCCTACTCCGTCGTGGCCAGGGCATCCTTCAACAGGGCAGCGGAACTGCTCTCGTACCTCGCCGGGGAACAGTTCACGACGGAGAGGACGGTGGTCCTCGTGGGTAACAAAGCGGATTTGGCAAGAGCTAGGCAGGTCACTACTAATGGTAAGTATTTCTTTCTATAAACTGCATATCTACTTTTTTCTTTAGTTGATGGCTTCGTACGGTTCGTACATTTAGCCGTTGTCAAAATAATTTTTCTTACAAGTAATACATAAATAAACAATATTTCCTTCATGTATGATGATGATGAATGATAATAGAAATGAAAAATGAGAAATTATATACCCCCCAACCCCTCGAGTATCTCAGTAAAGCTGTGGGGCTTTACTAAGTCCTCACGCGGACTTCTCGAGAGAATTTGAAAAGTGACGTTGCACTGTTTTGTTTCATTTGCCAACATTCATGCACACTCACAAACACATAACGGTTAATAATCCACCATTATTTCACGTTAATATTCGACATAGCACAAATTTTAGAAAATAAAACAAAATTGCAGATATGACTGACTTTTCACTTTCCCGCCAAGAAGTCCGACCGTCAAAGTAATTTACTTTATTAACTTATTTTTTTATTTATTTTTTAATGCGTATCTATATCGTATATGTATCTAATATTGATTGAAGAAATTTGACACTTTTGGATAGGTTGATATCAAGCTTTAATTGTAGGTCGTCTGAACCTACAATAAAGCTTGGATCGATATTGAAGTCCATATATTTACTTGGTACAGAGGGCAAGGCGTTGGCTACGACCAAGGACTCCAAGTTCATCGAGACCTCTTCAGGCATCCAGCATAACGTGGACGAGCTGCTGGTAGGCATCCTCAAGCAGATACGGCTCAAGGAGACCCGAGAGAAAAAGCAAGCAAAAAAAGTCAGCAAACAGGTATGCATAGTTTTGTTAGTTTTTTCTTTTAGTTTTATTTTGGTTCTGTGTAGACTTACGAACCGATGGCACAGTCACATTCAATAGCTATTTGTAGCCTTAACTGAATTAATGTTTAATAATTTTGAATTTTAAGTTAGCAATATTGACCCCTTAAAAATAAAGCTCAGAACTATATCATAAACCGAAAAAAGTTAAACTTTACTCAAGGGTGCGCCGACCAAAAAAAGCCAAAAGTGTTTTTCACGGATAAGTTGATATATGATGAATAAACTATCGTATTACATAAACAAAATATGTATTTAGTATCAAAGGGAACGTGTTTCCAATTAGTCTGATCCATAAATTCATAACACACTATAGTTTTTTTCTACAATATCATTTAAAGTTGGGCAAAAATCATAAAAAAGAGTGGCGGCGTTTAGTTGATATCTTATAGTTTATTTAAATTATTATACCTCTAATTATGTCTAAACAATCACCAATGTCTTAACTGCAAATCGTCCGTCTAACATTTTCGATTTAACGAGCGGTTTCTTAAATTATAACTTTTAAAATTAACACGTTAAATTCCCCATACATAATTAGTATGGCCGCGCGGCATCAAATAAATATAGAAGAATAATATATATATACGAAGACATTTCAAATAAAATATATGACACGTGTCACTTACGGACGGCTCACCCTTAAAAAGCAGTAAGGACATAAAAAAGCTGAGCTGATGATGGTGATGATGGTGATGATGGTGATGCTGATAACTTTACTTTACTTTATACTAAAGACTGTCTACTACTGAGATGATGATGTTCAAATTCAAATTTAAATTCATAATCATTTATTCAGTTTAGGCTACACATAGCTCTTGTGAATGTTACTATGCCATCCGTTCTTAAGTCTACTCTGGGCGGGAGATCTTGTATTGAGAAGAATCGGCAAGAAACTCAGCAAGTGTCCAGCTCTTTTCTCCTTTTCTCCCAGATGATGAAAGACTGTCCACAGCTGGGTAGCAGCTGCAGTAGGTGTAAATCAGAATAGCGACCGTCGTCTGACGAGAATAGCAGACCGTAGTAGGTAGATTAAAGCACAGCGGGCGGGTCGACGACCTTACGTAAAGTGCGCTTCAACCTACGTGCCTGACGTGTTACTACCTACCATCGGGAAGAAAGATCATCATCTTTATCCCATTTAGCCCGAAGAGGCGTTAGTGTGTTGTTGTAAATTATCCTTTAAATCCATTGTATTAGGGTTCATCTACATAATACTTTTAGTGGTGTTATGACACCCTGACGGGCCAAGTGGGACACCCACAGCTGTAATCAAACCGCTTTTTTACCCTGCACCATACTACACAGTACAGTGCTTTGTCAGAGTTCGCCCCATAATGTTTTCGCCACCATCGAACCATGTTCCGAAGGAAACTTCGACCAACACCAGCTAACGTCTTTTCAACTTGAATAATTTGAAAATATATGTATTTTTTAATTTTGCATTACCACTCGAGCTTCCTTAGGCTGGTAGATGTTTTCTAGTAAAATTTTATCTATAATATTTTATCTTGGATAATTTAGTAATTTTCGACTGATCTAACGAGGATACCTACTTATGTGAATCGCCATAAGATTATCACTTACTTTTGTTGCTTATTTACAGATTTTTAAAATAATGTTTTTTTTTTATATTTTTTTATAATTTATATAAGTTTAAGCAATATGACTGCTGCTATGAATGTGGCGCAAATGCAAATCAACATATTGTATAGTTTCTACCTCTATTATATCTATCTATATACGCAGTCAGTTCATTAATTCTGTCACATGTTTAATATAAAATAATTGAGACAAGTTTATTCATTTATATACCAAAATGAACTTAACAAAACATAGATTCTTATGACAATAAAGTTTATTCAAAATAACCTCCGTGATTTTGAATACAGGCCTTCAATCTGCGCGGCCAGTCGTCTATCGCAGCACGAACGAGGTCCATGTCAATATCGGCGGTAAAAATTTTTTCATCCGAAAAAAGAATTTCCCCGATATTTTTTTCCCGCGTACCGCTTCAACAAAGCGCGGCATCTCTTCAGTCTCAGGTCCATTAAACGAGCATTCAAACGATGTCCTATATTTCTTCGATTTGCCCGAAGCCCTAAGTCTTCATTTAACACCCTTTTCACCGTGGTTCTGCTTAGCCCCATCTGAAGGGCCAACAGTTTCTGCTTACGTTTGGGATTTCTTTGAATTCGCGCCTTCACAGCTTTTATCACTGCTGGAGTCCTGACAGACCGAGGGTGACCACTTCTTGACCTGTCATCTACACTAGAGTCTTCATTGTATCGTTTGATGGTACGATAAACGAATCTTTTGGTTAAATTCAAATTTTTCAGTACTTATGTCAAAAATTTTAATTGGTTTAATTTAAATTTTAACCGCAATGATGCAACGCAATAAGTGTAACACGGCCTTCTTTAAGCGTCCACTCCATATTTAAAAATGAGTAAAATTCTAAAAAGTATACATTTTTATTTTCATGAACAATTCGAAATTCGAATTCAATAAACTTTTTTGTGGCCAGCATTCTAAAAGAAAAGTTTTTACTGTGTGACAATACTTATGACCTGACTGTGTATATATCTATCTATTATATCTATTATAGCAGAACAGTATATTATATATCAAAACCTGGCTTATGCCTAGAAAAATCTGTAATTTAACTTATCAAATTAGCCAACATGTTATTTTCGACTGTCAATCATTGTTAACAAACAAATGTCCTTACCTCAAATACTCGTTAGAGAACAAAGATTCATTCCTAGTATGATACGCGAGGCTATTGAAATTAAAAAACATCCTAATCTCAATAGAGAAGATGGTTGAAATTTACCACCAGCCTGGGATCCCGTCTTAAAAATATGAAATCCCAGCCCCAACACCATACTGCCAGACCAAAAGATACTGTAAGCTCTACGTAAAACGGAACGAACGTGATTAAATTAAAATGAGGGTATACAAGCTACCAACTAATTGTGAGACGACCAACACCCCAGTCTCCCTGTGACCACGGACCCTGCAAAGGGTTCAAAACGTCAGGCAGGATAAACATTAATTATTAAGACTAATTCTAATACTAATATTATAAAGCTGAAGAGTTAGTTTGTTTGTTTGTTTGGTTGAACGCGCTAATCTCAGGAACTACTGGTTCGAATTGAAAAATAATTTTAGTATTGAATAGTCCATTTATTGAGGAAGGCTAGGCTATATACATCACGCTATGACTAATAACTGTGGAGCAGCAATGAAAAATGTTGCAAAAACGGGAAAATACTTTTTCTTGGGAACTTTCCTTGCGGTTGCTAACTAACGCCGGTGAAACGCGGGCCACAGCTAGTGTATAAAATAAACGCGAGTAGATCCGTAAAAGTTGTTTCATTTCAAACAATGTCCTTATCGATATTTTGTATCGCACTCAAGTGAATTAGGGTGATGACGCAGATTACGACCCTTCTGGCTTCTACGTGGTTAGAGTACAAACGTCCAATATAAAAGTAACAAACGATGAGAACAGAAATGGTATGCGAGATGTACGATCATGCTAGTTAGGCATTTTTGCAATGTCTGTAGCAGAGTGGGGGTGAGTTAGCCTTTATATCGTAGTGGCAGCAATCTTCGACACAGTTACCTAGTGTTTGACATTAGCTTTTGACGCCAACAAATCTATACTAATATTATATAGAGCAAAGCTTTGTACTTTTATATGTTTTTTTTTTATATTTACGGGTAAGCACAGTGCCTTGATATCACCTGATGTTAAGTGATGATAAGGCCAATGACGGAAGCGCACTTCACCCGGGATCCTCAGCTAGTGAGGTACTGGCTATCTTATCTCTAGCTGCCGGAACACAACAATGCTACAAACATTGATGTTATGGCGACATATTTAGATAAGATGGTGGTAGCTAGCCAGGCGGACAAACAAGCCCTACCACCAACCAAACCGAGTACACAAACCACCCCCCGCTGGGAATCGAACCCGGGACCTCTGGGTCTAAACCGGTGGTCTTAGCCACTAGACCACAGAGGCGGTTAAAGATATGTATGTTTGTAACGAATAAACTCAAAAACAACTGGAACGATTTAAAAAAGTCTTTCACCATTAGAATGCTACATTAGCGCTAAGTAACATAGGTAATATAAAAAAAAGTCCGCGGGCCGCTAGTGGTATATAGTTTCATTGAAATTTTACAGATGACAGCTAGGAAGGTTTGTATGCTGTATGTTGCTTAAGTCAAAAACCCTATTTTTAAAAACCCAACTGTCAAAAACCCTTTTTTGCTGACCCCTATTTTTAAAGATTAAAGGAAAATAGCTTCGATCACTGGCTCCTGTCGCCACTACCCTACCTGAGCCACACCTGGATAAAGTCCTCCATCATTGAAATCAGGTTAACGCTACAAATGACAAGGTATTGGCGTAATCACTACTTATGCCAAATACGGGTAGGTGAAAGTGTGACGGCGAGGTGAAAATGTGGTGATCACAAACCCGGGCTACATATGCACTGAAAAAACAGAAACACACGTCCGATCTGGTAGTTGAAGCTAGGACCTCCGGGCAACGTGCCGAGCGCTTTGCCACTCGGTCACCGAGGCGTTGTTAATAACTAAATATTAGTTAATATATAATATATTTCATAGTGTATTTTTTTGTCATTTCATAATTTCAAGATCACCGTTGAGCTTCAAAAACACATCTAAAATAGCCAGTTCCTCAATGGTTCCTCCCTCAACCAGTGAGGATTGTTTTGGATGGAGTACGCCTCCGTTTTCGGTCTTATCTTTCCTTATCATTAGCTGACATAAAGGCCAAAAGCTTCTGCGTTGAAAAGATGAAAAAAGAAAACCCTTTTCTAATTCGTTCCTCATAAAATAAAGCCATCAAGCAAGAAGGAAAGTTAAATTTAAATGAAATGAATGAGATTCTCAAACTTCAGTTGTGAGTAATTCCTCAGTTATCCGCTCGTCTATACAAAGACTTTTGTAACATCAATTGAATTGAATTTGTTTCGTTAAAAGCCGATGTGAAATGTGGCCGTTTGACTTCAATTTTTCATACCAAGTTTGCTTTTAAAACCAGTCTTTTCATAACATTTTAGCACTTGGATTTCATCTGACCTGATATTATTAGGTGACAATAAGGCCGATGGTGAAAGCGCACTTCATCTGGAATCCACAACTACTTATGCACTGGCTATCTTACTCCTAGCTGCCGGAACACAACATTGCTACTAACATGGCGACAACTTTATTTATATACTTAAATAAATTATATTTTAACTAAGAGATTCAAATGAGGTGATCATTGTTACAAATAATAATAATCAGTATTAAATAACAAAATATCATTGAACAATACAAGCAAAATTATTAGAAATAAATATTGAAATGAAACAACTTTTACGGATCTACTCGCGTTTATTTTACACATTAGTTTTAATTAATGTTTATCCTGACGTTTCGAACCCTTTGCAGGGTCCGTGGTCACAGGGAGACCGTAGAAGATCCGTAAAAGTTGTTTCATTTCAATGTGTAGTGTTCGCGTAAACTTTAGAAAACAATAGAAATAAATATATTAAAATAAAATCATCGTTACATAAATCAACACTGATCAATTCTAGGTTGAAGAAATTGCAGTTAAACTTTTATTTTAATTTTGGGGAAACCAACAGCTATTACTAGAATAAACATACTGAATGTAATGAGTGTTACTATTTTTCTTTGTATTAGTTTTTCAATGTAATTTCAACTTTATCTTTGTTGCAGCAGGAAGCAAAACCCGCTAAACTGGCCAGCTCCCGCACACACATCTCGCTGAGCATCGCCAGAGAGCTGCTCCATAAAATCTGCATCAACGACATCACTAAATCCAAGTCTTGCGAGAATCTACACGTCCTCTAAACTTCTGGACTCCTGGTAACTTTTTTCCTCTAGACATTAAGCCATTTAAAAAAAACTTTTTAGACATGGGGCTTCAATCGATCGGTATTTGAGTATAAAGACACTAAAACCAAGTCGTGCGAGAATCTACACATTCTTTTAAATTTATAAGTATATATACCAGTATCGAGTCCTTTTACATATGGCAAGATGTGGGGACTCAACCCCAAAATCATTAGGTGGATCTACATGACGATGGCGAGACCGATCCTCACATATGGCAGCATCGTCTGGTGGCCCAGAACCAGGCTAAAGATCTGTAAGAATGCTATTAGCAAACTTCAGAGAACAGCTTGTCTGGCAATCATTCCAACGGTGGTCGTGATGGAGGTCCTCACAGATCTTTCACCCCTGCACATTGTAATAGAAATAGAAGCAAAGAAAGCGTTACATAAACTAAAGGTGGCCGGACTATGAGACGCATCTAAACCTCTGACCAGACACACAAAATGGGAACCAAGTGACATTCCTGACAGGGTCATGGAAATGAGGTGCGATAAAATATCCCCCATATTCATGGCCGTTTAAACTGATGGACCTATACGTTTTGTCAGCAAATATGTTTTTTAATTTCCTAAAGTCGCAGGACGAATTGTGATTTAGGATGATGTGAAATAATAAAGTGTTATAATAATTTCAACACAGAATATGCAAGACGTCAAGCAATAACGCCTACTCGCCGTTGCATGAAAAAATGCCGCACATGCAAAAGCGAGAAAAACATATAATTTGACGTCACGCAGCACTAAAATGAGCGTTGTGATAAAGAATCGAACTCTCCTCCCTTCGATTGGAGAAGTATAATCAAGTTATTCTGACTTCTCGCAGCAAAATCTGTGATATCAATCAAGTTCCATAATTAAGGACCTTAGGAGTTTTTATCAAAAAAATTTAGAGTTATTTAAGTCAGTAAACGGTGTTATTGCCAAAAGTTTGGGCAATTTACCGGCTCAGTCTACGGCTTAATGGCTTTAATACCGGAGGGCTTACTACGTTGAAAGAAATTCTCTTGCAAATATATAATAATATTATGAACGTTGGACCTTTTTTATTTTTATTTGCAACTTTCGTCACCATTTATATTAGCTATTGCTAAGAAAATGAAATTACAATTTTGTATTATGTTTTGTTTTGACAAGTTTTGACAAGTTTTGACAAGTTTTGTTCCGTCTGTTAAATTCAAAAAGTGCGAAGGTTAATTTAAAAATCTAAATTAATTTAAATGAATAAAATTGCTCCATATTTTGGCACAAGAGAAAAAACAAATTTTATCCTGTAACAAGAGAAACGGTTCCAAGAATGCTGGCAACATTACTACTTTGGATTGCCAGACTAATACATACATTACCCGTACCCCGTGAAGGTTTTACTAACCCGGACCCCTTCACGGGCGTACGCACGACCATTACCAAAGTTCATTACAATGGGATGAATGGTATAAGAACGCATACGGAAATAACAAAAAAAAAAATTGTTTTATATTTACAGGTACATATTGGAAGCTGATCTGGCACTTACAGTTCAAGGATACCTTTATAATTTACATTTATTAATTTTAAGAAGAAAGGAGTGAGTATATTTCTGTATCAATTAATTACTTTATTTGACAAACAGTTCGTTTTTTAAGGAAATCTGAGTTTAGGTACTGATAAAATGTCAAATAAGCCTTAAGTTTGGCAGCCATCTTGTTTAGACGCCATTTTGACATTAATTTCCCGCGCTCACTCAATAAATGAGAGTTGAGTGCTCATTAAGATTTAACGAACACAATGGATCTTTAATTAAATATTTGTGTTTCACCTTACTGCCACAAATAAGGCGACTGCAGAAGGAAATCTTCATACATGACGAGCTCAAGCACGCACACATAGAACCTCTCACGGACATTGAATATCGCAACCGCTCGCTCGTATCAGGGCTTCGTCCCCACTATACCCGATCCCATCTCTACCCGATTTAAAATAACCTAACAAAAATCCTAACTCTACCCGATATGATTAAAAGTACAGCCAGAATGAAAAACATTTGAACGATATAAAACTGCTTTAATCACCAACATTTTTATTACCAATTATAACAATCAACATTTAAAATAATTATAACAAAAAAAATTTTTTTTTAAACAAAACTCTTAAGAGTATTATCACTTATCACAAAAAAAAAAGAAATTGTACAAATTTACTTATCATGCAAAATCACAGATTGTGTTAGGAACATAGTTTTTTATCATCATTTTTATTACCAATTACAACAATCGACATTTAAAATAATATAATAAAAATAATCTTTTTAATCAAAACACTTAAGTAATAATACTATTAATATCACAAAAAAAAAAAGAATTTGTAAAAATTTACTTATCATGTAAAATCACAGATTGTGTTAGGAACATATTATAAAATTTTTCGTTTCAACTGTACACTTACTTTTTTCTATAAGCAAGAATGAAATCGGGTAGAGTTGGGATTTTTTTAAGGTAATTTTAAATCACCTGATTTGAGAGGAGATGGGATCGGGTAGAGTGGGACGAAGCCCGTATCAGTCAGTGATCAGTCCGAGTCCAAGCGCATCTGAGAGAGGTTGTCTATGTGTGCGTTGCTCGAGCGCGTCGTGTACGAAGGTTACTTTCTGCAGTATTCTTATTTCGTAGTTACTACGATATTGAAAGTATCCACTTAATTATTAATAATGGCTCAAACCAATTTTACGTGTTAATGTTTTTAATTTTTTCCTTTTACCTAAGTTTTTGAAATATTTAGGTACCTATATAATATGACAAAACACTGTAAGCTGAAGGTTTTATTGATATTTCACGATTTAGGAAGTGTTGTTATACAAACATGACTAAACTTCTAAAAATATTTTTTGGTTATTTTTTGATACACTGATATTGCTCTAGTTGTCTTTAAATACAATCAAATAAACTTGTTCGATACATAATATTAATACAATATTATATTGTAGAGGTATTGTTAAAATATTTTAAATATAAAAACTTCTGCCGTAGCCTTTGTATTAATCTTACTTGTGTAACTTATAAAAAGACAAAATAATTAAAAATATATATTCTGAATTTATAATTGTTCGCAATTAAATTGCTTACAATTTAAATAACAATTTATGATATATTTATAGCGAAACAATTTACGTATTCCTTTTATCAGAAAATTGTGTTGTATTTGACTTTAAACACGTTGGTTTTTGTTTAACCAATATAATAATAAGTAGGTACTGTCTATCCTCTTAAACATAATATACCTTTTTTTAAATAAAAAAATCTAATTTACGCTGAGAAAAACACAAATTTACGTATTTATGCCCAGTTTTACCAACGACTGACCGTAAAACTTTCGATTGCCGTTAAGCTATATTGAGTGACAGTTTTGCTTCTACAATTGACACATAATAACGCTTAGGGGTCACATGGGAGCGTTGATAAAAGAGGGGCTTTTTTAGTATTAAATGAAACTCTTCAATGTTATATTATGGCATAATGTAATAAATGTCAGTATTAATTAAGAAGACATTAATATAAAGATACGCTTGTTTAGATCGTATTGGAACTTAAGGTATATACACTTAATATTGTATGACTATATGTTACTATTAGACATACTAACTATATTTTTCTAATGGACAAAAAAAAAACTTTCTACGACTTTTACATAATAAGTGTTGTTTCTCGAATTTTGTGTGCGTCATTGGACTTTTTTTTTATATTTGTTTTGTAACAAAACTTGGAACTTGCCTCAAGCAACATAGGGAGAAGTAACTTCGTCACAAGTGGATAACTTTGACACAGACACAGTACAAATGGGAACTCATGAGAAAATGTGTAGTAAGATCATTTTTGTAATACTAAAATATGAGACATGTTATACTTGTAACACTGCTAGACAACGGCCTCCATCATTGAAATCTAGGTATCGCTACAAATGATGGGTATTGGCTTAATCACCACGGTTGGCAATGCGGGTGATCACAAACCCGGGCTGTGAAACAATTAATCCGAAACACGCTTTGGCCGATCGGAATTGAAACCAGGATCTCCGGTTTTCAAGCTACTCCAAAAATAACTATCAGATTATGTTACACGCTAACCGAATATGCCTCTGAGTGGTAGTTGGGGAGACCTCCGAAAAAGGTTTCTGTCATTCATATACAAGATCTCAGTAGTTGAGGATCGCGGGTGTAGTGCGCTTCCACTTTAGGCCACTTTAAGCCACTTTTGGCCACTTTGGGCCTTTTTAGGCCTTCCAAATCAGGTGAGATAAAGGCCAAGTGCTTACCCGTAAGATATATATAAAAAAGAGTTGGCTCGCAATATGTCTTTCCAAATTTTCATCTAGCAACACTGATTATATAAAAAAAACATTACGGACAAAAGAAACATGAACAAAGTAGACACGCCAATGAATCGCGGTTACAAACTGTAATAATATTATGAGGGGATACACGTATAAATGTAATCATATTTTGTATACTTTTTCGTATAAGTAAGGCCAAATGTCAAACTTTCACCTTTCTAGTCTGGAAAAGTTAGTCAGGTGAAGGTGAGCGACATCAAGTCTTAGGGGAAATGGGAAACTTGACTGTGTGTACTTTAGAAATATTGTTATTACATTAAATAAAGCTTTAACGTATGCGTAAAGGCGAGCTTTTTATAAAATTTGTAAGAAAAACAATCAAGGAGTGTCGATTTTTATAGAATACTAGCTGACCCGGCGGACTTCGTACCGCTTTGACAGTTTCCATGACAACACTACAAACAAATCATTTTGTATTAATAAAATTTCAAAAATCTAAAAAAAATTTAGGGTGGACCACCCTTAACATTTAGGGGGATGAAATATAGATTTTGTCCGATTCTACACCCTAGCCGATATGCACGCTAAGATTCACGAAAAACGGTCGGGCCGTTTCAGAGGAGTTCAATAACGTACACCGTGACACGAGAATTTTATATATAGAATATCTAAATGATTTTTGTAGACAATTCAAAAAAGGAAAACAAATCGAAACCAAAATGTAATTATCAAATTCTGATACTAAGCTTTTAGAGCGGATCTTTTAGGCTTTCAAAAAGGTAGCAAGTTTGGGATTTTTTTTTATTATAAGTATTTTTTTTTTATTTAATATGAATCTACATATCAATGCTGTCCATTTTACACTTGATACTTACGAGTATTTGAGTATAGTCCTTTCTAGTCTTTCAATACTCTATGGTTAGAAAATTTTAATAAAAATATTTGTCTTCTTTCTTCCAATGGCGCACACAAAACACTGTTATCGTTAGACTATGTATAAAAAACTCTTGGAGTGTATAATATTGTGTGAACTTTCTGTAGTTTCTCTACTTGTACTTACTGTTGAGAGAGAACTTCTAAGATTTAGATAGGAACTAAGGTTTTAGGGTCTGTGCAAATTGGAATTGTTATATTTTAATTTTAAGGGCAACTTTTATAAATTCAATAGTGCAATGGAAAGTTAATTAAAAATAAAATAACTCTACTTTTCTATAAGAAGTATATTCATGTCACTCAAAAAATACGTAATACACTTATAATTTATTCATTCAAAAAACTATATTAAACTTTTTTGAAAAGTTGTCATGGCGCTTTTACAGTTTTTGCTTGTCAATGTCAAAAGTTCTCAGCCCTCTATATGCATTATTTTATTTTATTTATGTAAATTTTTTTTTGCCAATTTATATGTAATTTTTATATTTTATCATTATGCACAGACCCTAACTAACCCTAAGGGGAGATCGAGCTTTAAAGTATATTAGAAGGTGTTTTATATCTTGAAGTCAACAGCATATTTTATGTTTGCCATGTGTGTCGCAATTTGCAAATTGCAATGTGTTGTCGCGTAAAATGTGCTGTCGTCTATACAGTGACTTGTTATCTAATGGCATTTTCTGTGACTGTGTGTCTTTCAATTGTTTTCTAGTCATCCATATTATTTCTAGTTATAATAGTAATATTCTTAGTTATGTGCATAAGATAGAAAAAAAAAAAATTGTTTTCTACACCAGGCAGACGTGGTACAAATTTCTGACTTTTGCGATAATGCACAAAATACTTTTTTTTTAATTACCTATTGATGAAAAAAAAATTGTATTTTTTATTGAAAACTTTTGTATGTACTTCTAGGTAATAAAGTTATTTTTTATGTTTCTTTTCGACACGTTTAAATACGCCAACAAAAAGGTTTATGATTTTTATTTAATAATCAAAATAATGTAACACAAACTAAAATATTTTCTGAGCTGTATACAAGTTATGTGGTGCGATTATTTGTAGCGTTTCAAGCACCACAGAAAACTGTATTGTTAAACTTCAAAAACATGGTGGTTACTATAGTCCATTTCAACTGGGATGATCCCGGTGACAGTTCGATTTCGACAATTGTAGAGATGTCCTACAATAAAATAATTTCGATTGTTTCTGGTAATCGATAATACTATATATGGAAATGAAATCGATTTTACTTTACTAACAATACTTTAAATATGATTTGTGTTTATGTATTATATTGAAAGTTTATTGTTCATAAATGCATTAAATGTATGTTTTACACAGTGTTATTCGGTAAAATGAAACAGAATTTGAAAAGAGTAAATTTTTTATTCAGTAAGTATCTGAAAAATCACTGTCAGAATCGCTTGAAGAGTCGCTATCGCCGACATTTATTATAAGTTGGTCTTTCCTCCGATCTATTCTGACGTACCTCTCCCAGTCCTCTAATATAGTATTTTTTGTCTTTTCGACTACTTTCGCCCAATTTTCACCAGTGACGTGTTGGCTGTATATATATACTGTTTTTGTTTTATAAGTTTAAGATGTTTCATTTTAATATTTTTCGTAATGACGCTGCAATAAAATGAAAAAATGAAGACTAATCTACATGTTCACATAAAAAAAGACTAACAAATTAATTAATACAGCTAGAATGAAAAATATAAAGTTAAATTTAATTGATTAGTTATTGAATGTCAATTGAACTTCACTTGGTTTACTATCCCAACACTAGTATTTCTTTGTTATGAAACGACCTTGTGAAGGGGTACGTTTTTTTATTATATTGTTTTAAAGTTGTGATTAATGTGTGTTATGCGAGAGTTTATTGAGACAAACCTAATCTAAAGTAAAAAATAGAATTATAAAAAGTAATTGTAGTATATTTAGTGATGGAATTATATAAAAATATGTTATTTTGATGTAGTCAAATAAGTTCATACGATTTTACAAAGTCACGTCTTCGTTATTGATGACATCTGTCACCGGGATCATCCTAGTTGAAATGGACTATAGTAGCAAAGTAACAGTATAGTTGATATTAAAGGTGACTCGATCACGCCGGAGGCAGTTCGTCTTTTTAAAGTTCCACCTCCGGTTTATTCTATTCTATATACAAACGTCGAATCTTCGTATTCGAAATTTAAGCTACAAATTAGCTCTTTTGAATGTCATGTCGGGAGACCTGGATATGCTGAGAAGAACCGGCACGAAACTCCGCAAGGGCATCTCTTTTTTTTATTTCTTTTACATTGTCTATTCTGGGCAGAATCCTCCCACGGTATATTTATTATTTATCGCATTTATAAATACAAAAAAGGTCAGATATTGCAAGAATCGAACCTTTACTAGTAACACCATGGTTACCTTTCAATCTCTTAAGACTTATCTTTGTAAAGTTAAGCATAGTTGTGTTTCATATATATTGTATCCGATAGAGATGTCATAGCTCTCCAATAATTAGTAAAAAAGTGTATTTTTTAATCGATGTTTTATGAAAATATGGCAAATTGAACTATCAATGTGATTCGAAATAATAGTTGCAAATAAAAATATATTGAATGAATGACGTTGTTTTTCTTGTTCATCATACCACTGGTCATGTTTGTTGATCATCGTCATCAGCCTATAAACGTCCCACTGCTGGGAATCATAATTTCACACACGAACAAATACCTGACCTTTTGACCGCCACAGCATAAACTCCGTGTTCTGTACGCCAAGAATTTCAAAGTAAAATCTTGCAACAGGATTCAAAATTTCCAAATATCTTGTTTTTGTAAACAATAGGTATTGTCGATCATTGCCGTCGTTGGCGTACAAAGCACGCCATCACTTGTCGATTATAGACGACTGTGGCGCTCAAAAGGGTAACGAGTACTTTTTACGACAACAACCGTGACCAACAACGGCATAAGGTGCATTTCGAAGCACGAAGGAGCTCCAGATATTTTAATTTGATTATCCATCTAGTGACCGGCATTACTAATGTTGCTCATTTTCAAGATCGTAACCCAAACGCGTAAACGGCTGCACCTCGAGTAATATTTATTTTTAAATTAAAATTTGATGCTTTTTTGTATGAAAAAATTTTGAAAGAAATTTGAAAAAACAATACTGCTAATATTTATTTACATTTATAAAGAAAGCTCATATAAAATCAGGAGGGATGTCGAAGTACTGTTGGCATAAAGCTCACTTAAACCCGCTTTAACCGTCAACCTCAAGGTTTTATGTACACATTCGCCATTTCAGATAATGGTAGCTGCAGTAAAAGTCACCTAAAATGGTTTAGAGGCCACCGTAGACAATGTTAGTGGACAATGATGACTACTTAGTTGTTTTTTTTATATCAGACAAAGTTGTCAAGGGCTAGATCTTAAACTACCGTGTGAGTATGAGAAATTAAGCACTACAATATTCCGTGGCTGTAAATCTAGAGGTAGACCCAAGATAAGATGTAGAGATGTAGTGTAAAAGGACATGCGTAGTTAGTGGTGGAGAAAGAAAAGGAAAGCTGACCCCAATATTATATTTGGGACCAAAGCTAGATAAACTAGACAACACATTAAATATGATTATTGTTATTATGCAAAGATTGTTGCGAATAAATTGCAATATGAAAAAAGCGTTGAAATATTTTATAGGAGAGGGGTACGAACCCGCACCCCATGACGCACCGGGACGGTTGCACAACCTTTATGCCGTCGTGGTTCTGTCCAACCTGCCAAAATTTATCAACACCATCTACTCTTTCTTTGTAAGCTAAAGGAGCCTTATTCAATGTCGACAACGACGTCATCAACATCCGATCCTAACATTTTTACAAAATATTAAAGATCTGCCCCCCGACCGCCTAACCGATTGCTTTGGCTACGTGTATAGTTTATGACGTCATCTTGTCATCTTGTCAGATGACGTGATCACGTGATACACGGAGGTAGCCAAAGCAATCAAGTTAGGCGGTCGGGCCCCAGTTAAGAATTAGGCAAGCTATATTTTTTATTTACGCTAATATTGTTGCGAACAATGGTATTATTGGTAGGTATGGTTGGTAATTTATGGGGTGCGGGTTCGAACCCAACTCGTGGAACTTTTTTCATATTATAACTTATGTAATTTAAATGACCTTCAACAAAAGTCATATCTCTGTAAACCCAATAGGGTAAATAGTAAATTGATGTGTCCGAAAAACATATTATTATTTGGTCATAAACAAGGCGTAGTTTATGGTGGTGTTCTCGCTGTACACCATAAACGGGTGGCCATAAACAAGGGCTTAGAGTTTTATGAAGAGAAATGTCGGTCGCTGTGCTGCTCCTTATTCCATAATGTATTGGAGCGAGAAATTCGATGTTCACTTTAGGCTGCGGTTTGAACTACAGCGGTGAAGGTTTTATTTTACAACCGGAACCGCTTGACCTTCAACTCACGTGGTTGTAAGTAACGATAAAGTGCATGGGTCGTGGAATTGCATGCGCACGGAATCCTCAATTACTGAGGATCTGGCAATTTTATCTTGAACTGTTGGAACAAAAATGATACTAACATTTTGGTTAACATAACATAACATAATCATCATCATTTAGTGCCATCTTCATACTACAGATCAGAGATCAGTATTTTGGATATAACTTCGATAAAATAGGCCAATAACCAAGGCACAGAAGAAAGACACTAAAAATCGCTACGTTTGCAGCCACGGCTTTAGAGAAATACCGAGAAATACCTACACTTTATTAAAACGAATTTATTATCTCTGTAAGTTTCGGACCATAAAGCTACGGTCGGGATCGGTGTTCTTTACAACTAATTCGCTAGAGGGCGTCGACTGTGCCCTTTAAGAATGAACCTTATTTGATATGTGTTTGTATAGAAATATTGAAAAACTTAAATGGCTAGTTTAAAAAATATTTAGGAAGGGTAGTGGCACCAGTTTTCGACAGGGACCAGAGGCCGATATTTTTTTCCTTTAACCATTAAAAATAGGGGTGAGCTACTACAATTAGTTATTAGTTTTAGTCTTCCACTACCCACTTGCTTCCTTGCTATCATCCCATAAAGTTTCAATGAAGAAGAAGATGAAGAAGAAGAAATACATTTATTGGCATACACTACAAAATTACACGATATTTACAATAAACAAAACAAACAAACTTTCCTACACTCACACCAATTATCTAGCCCAAGAGAAGCTTCGTTACGAAACTCGTTAAATGGTTACTAGACAACGGATAAACATACTTAAAATACTTAAATACACACTTGTTATACACAGAAAACACCCAGACCCGAGACAATTTAGAAAAACAATAATTTCTAAACTGACCCGACCAGAGGTGGCGACACCATAAAAACCGGTGTACAAACCACTCCACCAAGGAGGTCGTCAAACAATACAATAACAATAAAAAGCAAAAACAAAAGACAAAGTGTGGCCAACTAGGCCCCAACTTCAGCACTTGCTACAGTGACATAAACCGCTGCAACGCTGGTATTCTGGAGGGGCCTATTCGGTGAAAATGAAAATCTAAGTTGTTTTTTGGCGACGAAAACTGTGTCGAACATTGGTGCCACTATCCTCTAAACGTATTCGCCAGATAAAACCAAAAACCTTAAAATTTTATACGCTAGTTTTAAAAAAAAATGCCAAAAGACAATTGGATAAAAAGTCAAATAAAACACCCCTTACGCACTTTCGGTAGTTTCAATTCAAAGGAGCCGACAGAGAGGCCGCAATGGGTGCTCTTAAAAATATTACAATTTTTGTGTTAGGATTAGTAAAAACAAAAACTAGCCCGATTTTTTTTAAATGCTAGGATCTTATTTCTCTGATTTAGTAGATGTTTTGTAAAAAATATTTGCGGTTGATAAAATGTGACCTTATATAGATTAAATTTTTTTATAGTAATATCCACTTTAGTCATCGCACTTAATTGCACCTACCAATGTAATCTCTGCACCACCCTATGGTTGACTGGTAGAGAATGCCTCACGCATTAAATCTGCCATGTAATATGTTGCAAAAGTTAAAAAAATAGATAAATAAGATTCTGATTTCAAAAAAGTTAAAAGTGTTGAGGAAATTCCTCGAGCGGGATTCGAACCGGCACCCCATGACATGCGGGGTCAGGTGGATTTCGCTCGTGGAATTTTTTCAACATTTTTTCTTTTTCAAATTTTAATTTGTTCGCAACAAAATTTGCGTAAAATTACAAATAACCTCAATCATTAAGTTTCTGCCTAAAATCCGGAAACCTAGTTTTGATAAAACGAGGCTAATTATAGTAGGCTTTGTAAATGTTGCGTTGTGTCACAGTTCCCCTTCGATGCGAGTGGCACGTGATTGATTAACCGGGGCCTTACGCCGTGAAATACGGGTTTTCTATTCTCTATAGAACGGCTTTTTCGACAAAAAACGGTGCTTCATTTAATAAATTGTGGTCGAACCAATGTTCTTCAAAATATTGTTACTCCGGTATGTTTTGTAACAGGGATTCATCATCATAATCATCAGCCTATATACGAGTAAGTCCGCTACTGTTAGTGTCTAGTCTAGTCTAGTAAGTGTTAGTGTTAAAGAATATTGCCTGTGGATTATTCGTTAAAAATCATTATTTAAAAAAAAAAAACAAAAGTCATTTATTCAATAGGCTACAAGTAGCTCTTATGAATGTCACTATGCCATCGGTTCGTAAGTCTACTCTGGGCGGGAGATCTTGTACTGAGAAGAACCGGCAAGAAGCTCAGCAAGTGTCCAGCTCTTTTCTCCCTTACAGCGTCAAAATTATTGGAAAATGCCTTATCACAGCAGGACACTTTTCATTACAAATAAACACAAAACATATAGGAGACAACCACAACATGTAAAAAAAAACACAAAATAAAAAAAAACCAAGTTAACAAATTTACATCAGGTAAAAGTTTCAATTTTCTGATTATTACTTTTTTTATAGGTATTATGTACCTAGCCCTTCTATCAACCTTTTTGCATCTTCTATCAATCTTGGTGATCAAGCTGCATGTTAAGTTGCGAAAAAGTTGCAACTTTTTTCTTTCCTTCAAATGTAGTTCCCTCAAGAAGTCAAAGTCAAATATTTTTTATTCAAATAAACTTTAGAATCGTCCAAACATTTTTGTACCAACAACCCATTGAGGACGTCTATTTTTTAACTGTGGAGAAGAAACTCCACAGCTTTAATATAAGTAATGACATTCACAATACTATATGTCGTTACCAAGTTAAACAAGTTTAAAATACAAAAACACAAATGTTGAAAAAATTTCCACGAGCAGGTTTGAACCTGCACCTTTCTGACATACCGGGTCAGGTGCCAAAGCAATGGGTGCCTTTCCATTCAATGTCAACAACTACCGTGATTAACACGTGCCTTTGGCTTTCAAAGTAAAAAGTAAATAGTGTTGAATAATTTCGGCGGGCTGGTTAGAACCACGATAGTTTAATTGGAAGACCACCTGACCCGGTATGTCAGAAGGGTGCAGGTTCAAATCCTGCTCGTGGAAATTTTTTCAACATTTGTGTTTTTGTAATTTCTTTCGCAACAAAATTTGCGTTAAAATTATATAAACAAAACAAAGACATTTTATAAGTTTAAAGTAACTTAACAATATTTTAAATTAGAAATACCTGTTGGAGTGGTTGGAGCATTTTAAACCCATGCTGTTTTGTCTTCAATGTAATCAGACGCTTTATAATAAGCTTTTTTATTAAGCTTTTCTTTATTGGTGATTTTAAATTTATTGATGTTAAGTTTGTTAATATTACTTGGAACTTTATTGTAAAAACGTACACAGGCCTTTAAACGAATTATTTACCTTGTGAGTGTGTGGTATGGTACTGCTAGTTGGTTTTTATTTCTAGTGTTTACATTGTGAATATCATTGTTTTTAGAAAAAGTTTCAATATTTTTATAAACATACCAGCATTACCAGCTTTTGGGTTATACATTGCTCGAATAGCCCGCTTCTGCAGTAGATAGTAAAGATAGTTTGAATGTCGGCAGCATTGCCCCACAGTTAAATGCCGTACGACATTACGCTATGTAAATAACTAAAGCAAACAAGACGTCGAGCAATGGGGTCTTCTACGAAGTTTCGAATGCCGCTGTTGTGAATTTATTTTCCACTGCCTCATAGGTTCGAAAGCTCATGGACTCGAATGGTGTAGTCGCGAACGACGCTGTTTCGAAAAACATTTTCACTGCCTCATATGCTCGAATGCTTGTAACTTCAATTTATCTATTCTATTAATAAAGAGGTAACGTTTGTGCTAATGTTTGTTTGTTTGTTTGTTTGTTTGTTTGTTTGTTTGTTTGTCGGGGCTAATCTCTGGAACTACTGGAAAAAAAAGTCAGCGACACGATATACCTAGCTTTTATAGTAAAGCCATAATAACGTTATTTATCTACACTAATGTTACGAAGAGATAAAGTTCGTAAATTTGAATTTTTTTTTTTTATACTTAGCACGGCAAATGACTCCACACCACCTGATGTTAAGTGGAAATGGAGTCCAGACGCGAAGACAACTGGTGCAGCGTGAAAACAACGCAGCATCAGTCAACCTCACTCTGCCGGCCCACAAGGTGCTTCTTCACGCCTCGTTTGAAGGACCCCATATCATAGGAAAGAGGGAAAACATGTGCTGGTAGACTATTCCATCTTTTGGAGGTGCGACAAAGAAACGAGTCACCAAATTTCTTTGTGCGCGATGGGATATGTGTGACAGTGAAGCGGTGACACCGGAGAGCAGCACGTGTACTCCTATGGAGGAAGGGAGAAGGTGGGATAAGGTCAAAGAGTTCTTCAGAGCACTCGCCGTGATATAAGCGATAGAAGACGCTGAGTGACGCTTTATCTCTACGCAATTGCAGGTGTTCGAGAGTATTAGTTACCTCTGCATTGCCGATAATACGTACAGCGCGACGCTGCAATCCGTCTAAGGCATCGAGAAGATACTTTGCGGAACCGTCCCAGATGTGCGAGCAATACTCCACGCAAGACCGAACGCAAGAATTTAGGAGATAATCTCCGTAACTGTTGATCCAATTAAAAAAAATATTTTTCCAATATTTAAAATAAAATTTTAGGGTGGACAACGGTTATAATTTATTTTGATAAACAATAGTTTACACTTTTAAATCTTAAAATTTCATTATGGTGGATAATGAATTGAGAAAGGGTGCATTTCCAATGAACAACTATTTTGGCATAACCCGAGCGCTATCATAGTTTTTCTACCAAAACAAGAAACAACAATGATATATGTTATAAGAGAAGCTAACATTGATCATTGAATTATATAAAAAACTGAAGTATGTGGAAAATGTAAGTAGATGTGAGTTGTTATGTACTTAACTCCTGGACTAGGCGCAAACATGGAACGCTAACATTTCGTCTGGTGCAGGTACAGTCGAATCTCTAAGCGATCTTCGCTTATGGGGAAGCCCACATTGTGCTACTATTATACCAGAAGATACTGGCACAGATACTACTCGGCAAGGCTCTCTAAAAGGCGGTGATTGGTTCCGATCTCTCGCAGGCCAAGCAACGTAGTAAAGTCCATAACTAAGCATCGCTATGTGATGGATAGTTTTGTTAAGAGTTAAAGCTTTGTTGGATGTGATCCATCCTGAGTTTTGCGTAACCCTTCTCACCCCCGTACCATCTTGGGGGAGTCTCACGTAACCGCCGTGTTTTTGCAAACGCGGTGGTATGCGGAATGCATGCAAAAGAAACAGTTTCTATAATTGTTCTATTTTTTGATTTGGGAAACGTAGTATTTATTTATTTACGAAAAAATACAAAATCCACGTGGACGAGGTCGCGGGCCAACTGCTAGTCGGAAATAAAAGAGAACCTAATATCCCATGTCTATGAAGATGCCGTTGCTTTAGGTGAGGAAGATCAGGCATTTATTGCAACAATCAAATGCAGCCGCTTCGCCGCCATCATCTCCTGACCCTGATGCAGCCTTCCAGGTTCTTCGGGTGATTAAATTTTATTTATTTATTTATTTATACTAAACATAAGATACACAAGTTGTTACTTAAACATAGGCCAACTATAGAAACATATTATGCAACTAAAAAATGTTGACATAATTAATGAAAGCAGGTAGGTAGTTTAAAAATAAAAAATTAGTAGGTAGATGAAATTTTGTCGAATGATAACTTACAGGATAGGTGTGAATCTGATTGTGTTGTGTCGATGTGTATAAGTGCGTGTGAGTGTAATATTGTGGTTGGTTTACATGGACGCTCGAATTGATTATCACCGTGGGTTATTAATTGTAGTATACATTACAAATATTTTAAAGATTCAATTAAAACACTCTTTTAACTTAACTTAACTTAAGCTTATGAACTATTTCTTATGATATTACTTATGGTATATATATATTACTAATGATTTATTTCTTATTCTATAAGAAATTTTCATAAAAAACCTAATAATGAAAATTGAGCAATCAATATGATCTGTGACCCTTAGCGCATATTGGGACAAATTTGTCCCCTTCTATAATACAAAAAATAACAAATGTATGTTGTTTTTGTTGTTATGTACTTTTAAAAAACAGCAAAAGCATCATTTGATACCACCTAAACTTTAAACAAACAATTATAAACCTTAAGATTTCGCGCATTAGAAGCCTCGGGAGTCGTGCGTCTCATAAGGCGTGTGGGTTGTTTCGGATTTTTATTCCAGTATTTTCATATAAGAGCCCTTATTTACTGAACCGCATTCAAAAGCTTTACAAATTTCACTATAAAAACATTTGAGTTCCGTTTTACTGACTAACTAACTAACTGTGACTGTACTTGCGCTAAGTTGACTTTTATAAAGAAACAAAAACGAACGCAAACGAAATTGCAACATGCAGCCCTAGGTACGTATTTTTTAAATTTCCACCACAGAACAAGGTTGCGCTCAAACCGAGCGAGGGAATTTAATTTGCGCTACCTCACCGTGAACCGTAGCGGAGGCGACGCGGTGCCTGCATGCTGCAATTACAAACAACCAACCTTGACGTGTGGAGGTTAATTGAAAAGAGAATTTTCGTTTAAAAAATTTGGTATATATTTTTTTAATTTTATCTTTTGAATTAGAACGAGCTTACGGCTCGCCTGACGAAAAGCGGTTACTGCAGCATAAGAAAGTTTTCGTTTGGAAGCGTTATTAAACGCGCGTCACCGTCGTCAATATTCATATGTTTTATTATCACCATTATCATCAGCTCATTTTATGTCCCCACTGCTGGGGCACGAGCCTACCCTACCCCGCCCGATCCTCTAAATGACACTACACATTTACAGAATACACTAAACATGCACACTAGTTTAGGCCCAAGACACCGTACTCATAGAACAAGGGTACGAAGAACCGGTTCACACGCGCTCTACACCAGGTTCAAACATGTACCTGGGCGCTTCTCTCCTCCACCGCGGCCCGGTCAACCCGAGCCGAGGTCCGAGCCTTTAGAAGCGCCCTCGGGTTGCTCCGCTCCCCGATCCGATCCGAACCCTTCGAAGAATCTAGTAGGGCACGGGGACGCGCACTAGTGCGCAATGCCGTTCCCTCTAGAAAACCTCCGAAGGTGATTCGTTTCACACGGCTTGAGGGACCCTTTACGTTCCTCGCCGCCCCCAAACAAGCCCGGTGAAGCTGAAAATGCCGTCTGAGGCAATCAGCAATCTCTGTCCAAAAAAAAAAAGAGCCTAACCACCACGCGGGCCCAGTGCAACATTTTTTTTTAAATATTAAGAGGAGGCAAACGAACAGGCGGGTCACCTGATGGGAAGCAATCACCGCCGCCCATGGACATCAGCAAAACCAGTGGAATCGCAGAAGAGTTGCCGGCCTTTAAACACATACATACATTATTACATTATTATATTATTTACATTCGCAAAGGCCGGACATCGGATGGGTGATCAAATTTTTTATTATGCTATGATGCAAATAGGTGTAACTCAAGTTTAAGGCCAAGAGGTGTTACGTTATGTAATGTTAGAGGAACATGTTACGTCAATCAAAAACAAACTTTTCTCTCTCGCAAGGAAGGAATATAATTATAATTTTTTTGTTTTGTTTATAAAATTTTAACCCAAATTTTGTTGCGAAACAAATTACAAAAACACAAATGTTGAAGAAATTTCTACGAGCACGATTTGATCCTGCACCCTTCTAACATACCACACCTGCCATGACATGACATACCTTCTGACAGGGTGCATTTTCGAATCCTGCTCGTGGAAATTTTTTTAACATTTGTGATGTTTATTACGTTATTTAAATTGATGAGCAAGGCGTAAGCCAAAAGGTACCAGTGATCGTCACTTTTTAAGGTTCCGTACCCAAAGGGTAAAACGGGTATCCTATTACTAAGACTCTGCTGTCCGTCTGTCACCAGGCTGTATCTCATGAACCGTGATAGTTAGGCAGTTGAAATTTTCACAGATGATGTATTTCTGTTGCCGCTTTAACAAAAAACAGAATATAATAAATACTTAAGGGGCTCCCATACAACAGACATGTTTTTTTTGCCGTTTTTATAGATAATGGTACGGTACCCTACGTGCGCGAATCCGACTCGCACTTGGCCGGTTATTTCCATATTAGTCTTTAGCGACAATTGAATAAGGACCACCTCTTTCCTAAGCTGTCATCCCATAATGATTTCATGAAAATCTATGTTATTTTTTGACAAAAAAAACTGTGTTAAACTCTATTCTCAAAGTAACGAACACGAATGCCAGTACGATACACAACAATAACGATAACTTGATTTCATTGATTGAGGCCTTTGCCCAACAATGGGACAGTTTTTGGCTAAATACTATTTTTTTTTATTGTTTACGGGTAAGCACAGTGCCTTGATCTCACCAGATGTTAAGTGATGATAACGCCAATGATGGAAGCGCACTTCATCCGGGATCCTCAACTAGTGAGGCATCTTATCTCTAGCTCCGGAACACAACAATGCTACAAACATTGATGTTATGGCGACATGTTTAGATGAGATGGTGGTAGCTAGCCAGGCGGGCAAACAAGCCCTACCACCAACCAAACCGAGTACACAAACATGAACCCCCCCCCCCGCTGGGAATCGAACCCGGGACATCTGAGTCTAAGCCGGCGGTCTAAACCACTACACCACAGAGGCGGTTAAACTATGAATTAGTGCTATTTTCTGTTTCTATATAAGATGCAATTGGCATTTGCATTTAGCAAAAAAACCAATGTCCAACTAACGGAAACTACTTGAGAATACAAGCTACATGCACGTTCCAATGAGACGTAGCGAATGCCGGATATTAAACCTCTTTGGAGGAGAGCATAAAACCTAACGGCTCACCCATCCTCCGGCCTAGTGTGATTGTGACAATAAAGGCTAGTGTTGCCATAGTGGAAATATCACTTTTCTTTCCAATACAGCAGCAGACAAGTGGCATAACGCCAATAGGATAGAAATGGAATACAATGATTTTCGTATGGTGTTGACTTAAAGTCAATCACACATCATTTATTGGCTTATTTCAATCCCACCATTGTCATCATCATACCGGCCTCCCCCAAGGATCTCAACACCGACCGGTTTTTTAATCCAATAAGGTACATAATCATACTATTATATTTTTATTTTATATGCGTTGTGCCACATTGTAGGTCGGCTGTGTATCCATACTCATCCTCAATATAATAAGGCAATTTGAAACTCTAGAAAATATTGAAGCTTTACGTTCTACCCGTGTGTTTAATTATTCATTATACCTAACACTATTTAGTTTCAAAGTTCAAGGTCATCAAGTGCAGATTCTTGAATCCAACTCCAAAGCCTCGGAAAGTCTATAAAAATTAATTAAATGCCTATTGTTCGATTTACTTAATAGTTTATTAAAGCGCCAATTACAATTGTACAGACGCCTGCACATGAACCTATCCAAAACTGACAAATTTCTTAATTAATTATCTTAATTAATGGCTTCGCGTTTAGCATTTAGCCAATTTCAAGTACTTTTTTATTATAAGTAGTAAGAGTACAATTGTACGGTAGATAGAAAATAAAATGGAGTCTCACAACACGTGTTATTACAGAAAGAACTCGGGTGAAACTCCAAACAAATTTCTTCAATACATTGTCAACCATATGCGTTACACGTAAAGGTCAAAGTCTATTGAGGAAATTTGACAGTTTGTGGTAGGTTGATGTGCAGGCGTCTGTACAATTGTAATTGGCGTGTGTACGACGCCTGCACATCAACCTATCCAAAACTGTCAAATTTTTTCAATACATTTTCAACCATATTATTAAGGCACAAAGTTCATAGTCTACTGAGGAAATTTGACAGTTTGTAGTAGGTTGATGTGCAGACGTGTGTACATTAAAATTGCAAAGTTCACGTTTTTTACTTTTACGCTCTCTATACCCAACTCGAATGCCTCTGAGAATCTAGCAAGCTAAAGGGCACGCTTATAATGCCTTCCTAATCAACTCCACAAGTTTCTCGCTGCCAATCAACCCGGATTCGCCGAGGCCAGTATCAATATCCATCCAATAAAAAACCCTACCTTCATAAAGGTAGTTGTGACCGGACTGGAGTAAATTGATATTGCAATATGAAATACCATACCAATACTAAAGATTGTATTTCGGCCAACATACAATAAAGCCTCGCCCAAACAGCGGTGGTCTGCAGGTCTTGGCACAAAATAAGGAGACTGCAGAAGAAAAGCTAGATACATACTGCGCTCGAGCAATGCACAAATAGACCTTTTCATGGACACGGATCTTGGAACAGCTCGGAACTGTTGCGAGATTCCGTGTCCGTGAGAGGTTGTTTATGTGTACGTTGCTCGAGCGTATGTATAAATATATAAAAATTAATTTAGATTTCCTTAGATAATTGCCTGATTAAAACTATAAATACAGTTGTGTAGTTATTCTTATTGAAGAGCGGCTCTCTCCCATTACAGGTTATTGTTTAACTTATAAGGAGTACCAAACCCACCTGTATATACCAAACCTGTATTTTTTTTTTGTGAATCAAATATTTTTATATAATTTTAATTTTTGATAAAGCTTAACTTCTGCAGTCTTGTTATTTTGTGCGTATACTTTGCCTCCGCGGAAACAACAAAACGTCGGGTTGCATTTCACTCGCCATCATAAACATGGCTGAACATAGCTCTTATGCCAAAGTAGTAAGGTTGGTTTTCACATTTTCTACAAAGGAAATTAATTGGATTGAAAATTGTGAGGGATTCCTAGAACGGCGGGTACAGTGTTAACGGAGGCTTTATATTTACAAAGAGAAATAATTTGTCGACATCGTTAACTAGAGCTTGAGGTGGAGGTTTGTTACGGTAACAATTACCAATCGGCAGTAAGGTAACACGACTTGTTCTTGTTCTCGTCTTCTCTTTTTTGTCCTTTAGACGATGGCTTCGTGCGATTAGCATATTTAGCCAGTGTCATCGTAATTTTTCTTACAAGTAATACATAAATAAACAAAATTTCCTTCCTGAATGATGATGATAAATGATAATAGAAATGGGAAATGAGAAATGATATACCCCCCAACCCCTCGAGTATCTCATAAAGGCTTTATTTATTAAGTCCTCGGGCGGACTTCTTCAGAGAATTTGAAAAGTGACGTTGCACTGTTGTGTTTCTTTTGCCAACACTCATGTGCACTCACGAACACTTAACGGTTAATAATCCACCATTATTTCACATTAATATTCGACATAACACAATTTTTTGAAAATAAAACAAAACCGCAGACATGACTCTTCACTTTCCCGCCAAGAAGTCCTCGCCTTTTCTTATTCGTTTATTTATTAATCTTTTCATAGTTAAACAAAGTTCTTGTACATCAAACTTGATAACTACTTAAATTAATAGTATTTTGTAACTTATTTGTTACTGAGATAAAGTTTGTCGCCTTAACAAACTATGATTTTGTTGGCATTGTTGTATTCCGAAAGTTAGAGAAAATAAATCCAGTTGTCTGTTATCAACAACAATGTTAGTAGCACTGTTATTCCGACAATTACAGATAAGATAACAAAAACTAAAAACGTAATATCTTGCCTCCTTTAAAAATCCAATGCCAATAATATCCTTCTAAAAATACGAATACATGCACGGAAGAGACAGCGCCCATAAGCATCAGCCATCACTCCCATCGCTCCTGATCAATGTGAAAACCCATCAGCCATAAAAAAAGGATTCGCAAAAGCCGCGTATATGCAGGCCTCAACAGGTAGGGCACCCCCCTTTTAGGGGGGAACACCCGTCGGCAAAGGGGCCGAAGTAGTGATTTGCAATACGGACGGCTTTGAGATTACTCTGCGTTATTGGAGATGCGATGTTGACGTGGCGATTGAGTTAGCGTTGCTGACATTGCATGGGCGCCTTTGGCTTTCAAAATGAAAAAGTAAATAGTGTAGAATAATTTCGGCGGGCTGGTTTGAAACACGATAGCTCGATTAGGAGAGCACCTGACCCGGTATGTCAGAAGGGTGCAGGTTAAAATCCTACTCGTGGAAATTTTTTCAACATTTTGTGTTTAAGTAATTTTTTAGTAATGTTTGATTAAAAAAAAGATTTGCTGCTAATAACACCTATAGTCCTTTTTAAGTACGATCTTAGGTCCACGTCCGTAGCCTAACGGTCACAGACCACTAACGGTAGATATTTTGATTTCAATATAATTGTATTCCCAAAAAAGTAGCTTTAGTTCATTTTTGTTAATAAATTATATAAAATTTATTTACATTGTCCTCGAAAACATCTCAGTTAGTAATGAGAAATTAAATTTAATTGAAAATAATATTGCCAACTAAAACAAGACACTATGTGCCTTACAAATAAACAAATAATAAGGCCCGAATAGTTATTCCGTGTTTTGTCTCTTTTACTCTAATTTGAAATGTTGTTTACATGACAGGGACAAAACACTGAATAACTATTCGGACCTTATTCTTTGTTTATTTGTAAGGCAGTAAGAAAAAAAGACAAAAACAATAATTGACTTAACACAACGTACTACAACGACGTAGTACACAATAAGCGAACGAACCAGACTACAATGTCGTTGTCTTTGCTACGAGCTACGGCGTAGCAGTATTACCACTTTATAGCTACGAGTACATCGCATTGCAGGCAATATGAGCCGCAAAACATGGCTAAACTAGCGAAATTCAAATTAAATAAAGAAATACAATTCTTTCTTAGGATTTCATAATGCCCCCTGGGCTGGGCAAAGGTTTCCTCCGTTTGTTGTCAATACACGTAAACAGTGAAAACGGATGAATAGAAGCGTGAAGCGCACTTCACCTGGAATCCTCAACTACTGAGGCACTGGCTATCTTATCTCTAGCTGCCAGAACACAACAATGCTAACACATTAATCAACAGAAACTACAGAAAATAAATAAATTAGCCCTGTAATAATTAGTAGTCGCCCGTCGTAGCCGTGGCTTGCACGCCGGTCCTGTGTTCGATTCCCGGTCGGGTCAATGACGAAAACGACCTTTACGATATTGGGTCGGGTCTGGGTAGTTGTGGTACCGTTGTTTCTGATTTCCATAAAACGAGTGCTTTAGCTACTTACCTTGGGATCAGAACGATGTATGTGATGTGATGTTGTCTAACGTTTATAAAAACATTTTTTTTAAAGCTTGTAAATAAATTAAAATCCAAACGTCATTGCAGTCAAATATTAAAATAAACAAATCACTTCAAAATGCCTGATTTAAATGAACGCAAGAATGAATGAAAAACAAAACCACATTTCTCTATTAATTAAAAAGTGCTGGTTAAAATTACTTGCCGTCCAGATATGAATTATTATGTTACAGGATAATATCGTAAAAAGCGTTGGTACAGACAACGGCAACGGTCAATGAACAATACATTTTTAAATGGAATGGAAATGGAAGTAGATTATTAACCGTTAAGTGTTCGTGAGTGTGCATGAATGTTGGCAAATGAAACAAAACAGTGCAACGTCACTTTTCAAATTCTCTCAAGAAGTCCGCCCGAGGACTTAGCAAAGCCCCACATCTTTACTGAGACAGCTAAAAAATAGACGTCCTGAATGAGTAGTAGGTAAAAACATATTTGGACGATTCAAAAGCACTTATTCTTAAGTATATTTAAATTTATTTATTTATTTTATTGTTACACCAACAAAGTAAACACCATTACATTTAAAAAAAAACATTACGTAAATCAGACGCTTGATAAGTTTCACCTCAACTATAGGTGTAAACTACATGCATACAAAAGTGCTACAGTGCTAAATAAAAAATGTTGACTTTGACATTGACTAATACCAGTTTTTTTCTAAAACATCTCGGGCAACGCCTCGATGACCAAGTGGCTAAGCACTCGGTCATCGGACCGATGGTCCTCGGGTCAATTCCTAGGTCGGACCAAGCGTTTTTCGGATTATCCGTTAAATAGCCCGGTTCTATGAGCACCAATGCAATTTGCAGGCGTGTTTAAGCCAGTACCCATCTATTGTAGATTTGACGTGATTTTAAAGTTTTTTTTTATTGCATACTATCTAAGCATTCAGCCACCACCTGTTGGTGAGCAAGAGGTGGTCTAAGATGGTACATGCTTACACAGGAAATGCCTATTCATTCATAATTCTCAGGCATATCATCAAGGTTACTGTAAAATTGATGATTATCTTAATGACAAGAATGTGTGGTCATCTTAGTTGCTCGTCTGCACGTGTTTTTTTATTAAGTAGTTACACTTCGGTATCAACGTTTAGTTTAAAAGAGACGCTGCTAAGTTTCTTGCTGGAGTCTTCTTTGCAGAATCAACCTTCCAAACCAGCAATAGAATCGCATTAAATATATGTATTGTTTAATAAATTATATATTTTAAGTATTATTGTGTGTGTTTTTGATGTGTAACATCTTTCCGCTCGCTTTCTATATATATACAAATTGTGGGAGTGATTTCGTGAAATGTGACGGAAGTAGGCGTAACAGTGTGACAGGAAGTCTGGGAAGCGCGCAAGCGCGCGCCATTTTGTAAATTTAAAATCGATATTATGAACATGACATATTATTATTGTATGTGACATTGTGTCATTTAACTATCAAAGGTCATTTTGATATGTCAAATGTCTTCTGACGAGTATTTACTGCATTTATTTTATAGTTAACCCTTTTTTTTAGAATATCATGTTAAAATGATATATGATGATATATGATGATATATATATATGATGATGATATGATATATGAAATATTTTTACTAAGGTGAGATGTCAAATGTTACACATCATATGCGACTACTGTAAGGCTTGCTCGTTTTTTTTATATGTAAATAATTGACGTTCATACGAGCTATTTATATGCCTTAATTGAATAAGGGATTTTGATTTCATTTCATCAGTTTCGCACACTACAGACAGACATAAATAGTTATGAGCACACTGCACTCTGTAACTATTACCTAAGGATACCTTTGTGAGAGAATAAATGAACTTTATTGTTATTTTTATTATCTTCTGAACACATTACACAACATTGTACAGGATTGGCTAGTGATAGAGAACAATAGAAAGGGTTGGAGGCCTTTGCCAAAGGGCAAACAGAAAAAAAATAACAAAGACAGACATGAAAGGAAATGTAATTATATACTGGAATTCTGATAAAAGTCTATGTACAATAATAAATAATATACTGTACTAGTGGCCCGCTCACGACTTCGTCCGCTTGTAAACACCCGTACCGCATGTTGGACCCCTATAGCAGCGCCATCTACCAGGTCCAATTATAAATCTAAACCATTCTCGAATCCACTTGAACACACACAGAAAAAATCAGCCAAATCGGTCCAGCCGTTTAGAAGGAATTCAGTGACATACACACGCACACAAGATTTATATATTTCTAGATGTAACATAATAAATGCATACCCCGAAAGTGTTTTGTTATGGATCGATTTCTGCTATTTTTTTATAGCAAAGAAAAAAAGATAAGAAAGAAAATACATTTATTTGGGACACAGACGACAGCGGTTTGTTTCTTAGGAAAGAGGAAGACAAAAATGTTTTTGTTGTTGCGCGTAGTAGTCATTAGTCGGGCATTTGTGGACGCGAGTTGCGATTGCAAACGTCGTAAGCGGCGGCTAATGTTACATACAAAAAGAAAACAACAATCTAATATATAAAATTCTCGTGTCACGGTGTACGTTATTGAACTCCTCTGAAACGGCTCGAGCGATTTTCGTGAATCTTAGCGTGCATATCCGCTAGGGTGGAGAATCGGACAACATCTATTTTTCATCCCCCTAAATGTTAAGGGTGGTCCACCCCTAAATTTTTTTTAGATTTTTGAAATTTTTCCAATACAAAATGATTTGTTTGTAGTGTTGTCATGGAAACTGTCAAAGCGGTACGAAGTTGTTGTAATGCTGACTCCTATTTCTAATGATTAAAGGAAAAAGCCGCTGGATGCGAGCAGCACAAAACCGGTCGTTGTGGAGGTCCTTGGGGGAGGCCTTTGTCCAGCAGTGGACGTGTTTTGGCTGAGATTATGATGATGATGATGATGATGAAAGGAATAAGTGTCGATCACTGGTACATGTCGAAAATTGGTCTAGTGCCGCTACCCTACTTAAGGGTGCGCCGACCAAAAAAAGCCAAAAGTGCAGTCACGGATACGTTGATATAATTGAAAATACTATCGTATTACATAAACAAAATGTATATTTAGTATTAAAAGTTTACAATTAGTCCGATCAATAAATTCATAACACACTATAGTTTTTTCTACAATATCATTCAGAGTGGGGCAAATATCATGAAAACGAGTGGCGGCGTTTAGTTGATATCTTATAATTTATCTAAATTATTGTACCTCTGACTTTGTCTAAACAATCACCAATGTCTAAACTACAAATCGTCCGACTCACATTTTCGATTTATGTAGCGGTTATTTAAATTATTATCTTTAAAATTAACACGGTAAATTCTCCATACAAAATTAGTATGGCCGCGCGGCATCTAATAAATATGGACGAAGACATTTCAAATTGTGGGCCGGCAAGGTGAGAGTGACTGATGCTGCGTTGTTTTCACGCTGCACCAGTTGTCCTTGCGTCTGGACTCCATTTCCACTTAACATCAGGTGGAGTAGAGTCATTTGTCGAGCTTCGTATAAAAATTAAAAAAAAATTAAAAATATATGACACTTGTCACTTACGTTAAAAGAACAATAAGATTATAATAATATAATAACCTGCAAAACAACATAGAGATGAATATATTTAATTATAGGAGCTTGATGGCCGGTCATCGGATGAGTGACCAAACATATATCATCTCGTGCTTCGGAAGGCACGTAAAGCCTTTGGTCCTGGCTGCATTAGCAGTAATTAACAATAACCAATCCGCACTGGGACCACGTGTTGGTTTATGGCCCGTTCTCGCTATCCATCCATAGGGAAGGCTTGTGCCCCAGCAGTGGGAACATAAAATGAGCTGATGATGATGATAATGATGATATTATAATAATTATTTATTTTACCGTGTAATACTCGTATAGACAGACGGTCAATACAGTTTGATTTGCAACCCTTGCCGCAAGATATTTTTTTTCAGTGTGCACGTAATAAGACTACAAAAAGGTCTTCTACTCCGCTTTCAATTAGCTTAATTGCTCCGTGGTTTGTCAACAGTTTCTGTACAACGGTATTGGAAATGATTTTATATTTTCCAACTTTTTTTTTATATACGAGTACATTGCACGGCAATTGACTCCACTCCACCTGATGCTAAGTGGAAATGTAGTCTAGACGCGAAAACGCGAAGACGAAAAAGGGCCCCCTTGGGCTTACGTGCCCGCTTTCCATCAGGCGGACCATATAATAATAATAAGGCCAAGCTCAGTAAGTACCTTGACTTGACTCACGAGGTTACCGTCATGTGGGATGTGGATTCAACCATTATTGTTCCAATAGTCGTTTCGGCAAACGGTATTTTAGCCAAGAGCCTCGATCAACACCTAGAGAGGCTCTCGCTGAAAGGTTGGTTAAAGGGTCAGATGCAAAAGGCTACTCCTTGACACGGCACGTATTGTCAGGAGGTTCCTCACTCTGCAGCCCTAACCAACGATAGCTTATCCTCTATCCCCGCTGCCGGTGGCAAACTAGGATAAGTTTTTTATATTGTAAATATGTTTATGTAAAATATTGTAAAAAAAATGTCTTAAGATATATAATTAAGAAAGAGAATAATAATAATAATATAAGCATTTATTTCAGAATAACTCCGTAGACTGTTAGTAATTACAAAAGACCTTAAAAACGAATGTTATAGTTACAAGAAAAAAAAATTTACATTAAATAAAAAACAAAACAAAACAAAAAAGAGCTTGGCGCAATGGATACGATCACCCAGCGTTAGAGGACGGTGCGTAGTCGCCGCACCCAATGTTTCAGCATCGGTGAGTCCCATCGGTCAGACAACGCATATATGCTCGTTTGCTGACTCAATCGCATAATAAGAAAAGCCATGTCTGTGATATTTTTCTAGACCCTTTTTATTTTACAGAATGACGAAGGGTTAAGTGAAAGTAAGTGGCAGATCTGACATGTTTGTGTTTACTTTGTATTAGCACTATGTTGAGACTGCGACTCGATGTGAACTCATCGATTCGATTTACTCTCGATGTACTTCCTTTATACTTACTTACTTACTGAACACTACTTCAACGTCTGCTTCTCTATTTCATATTGGTCTTTTCTATTACTAGGCTGACTGGAAGATAACAATTATAGAGATAGGTTGTCTATTTGTTCGACTTCTAGAACTGACTTTATTTTTGTGTCTGTTATTTTTTATTGACAAAATTACTCCATCGGTCAGTTTGTAAGTCTACATGGCGAGAGGCCTTGCACTAAGAAGGACTAGCAAGAATCTCATCAAGTGCGTTTCGTATCTCCTTTTCTTTTAGTGTCAAAATATTGGTAAATGCCATAATTATTATCATAGAAGGACACTTTCCATTAGTAGAGCTATTTATTTTCACATTTTCGCTCTTGAGCAATTTTGCATGTTGTTTGTATGTTTCTATAGCGTGTTAAATAAGTGTTATTATAACTCAATGGATAAGACCTTTTTGTCTTAATTTCAAGTTATGTTGGTCAACGTGCATTACTTAAAATATGTTATTACTTATTAGCGTATAAAACGCAATTTTTGAGAGACTGGACTGTCCCATCCAGAAACGCTAGATGAACATAGTAATAGGTATTGAATATAGAGTATATGAATTTATGAAATATGTACTAACAGCATTAACATTATTTTATGGCAAATTGTTACAAACTATAATATTATTAACAAAATAAATATCTGAGTAAAATAAAGGATTATTGTTATTGTTATTTATATTATCTTATCTTAGTGGGGCCTGCCGAGGTTTCCCTCTTGCAGTAACACTTCGACCCATCGGGATCTTTTGTGCAACCCCATCCTTTCACTCTTCTTCCTCTGTAAAGATAGATAGATGCCATAAGTGTGGCAACGTCCTTAAGGGCGAAGAGCTTGAAGTCCTCCGGTTTCGGATAGGCCGACCCCAGGAGTCCCATTCTTTTCCTAGCCAGAGAGTCGCAGTCACACAGTAGGTGCTGCATTGACTCCGTTTCCTTTCCACACGCCCTATAAAAACTATTTGTTGAAAGGTGCATTCTGTGAAGCATTTGTTTTGTGGCATAGTGCCCTGTCATATACGTACGGCCTACGTGACGACCTATATTTAATTTGTTCAATGTCATCATTTTTATTAAATTTTATTACATTATAGTTAACATTCAACTCGCGACTCATCAATTAGCGTCACAATTCATTACGCAATAAAAGTTATTTTTAATTATTTAAAGTTTTATCATTCATCTCTTTTGGTGTGTGGCCATTCAACCCATACATCAAATTGGTCCTTCGAGCCGGATTCATCAACATTCAACAACAGTCATTGTTTTTAAAACAATGCCTTATTGTATAAGGACGCTCTCCAGTATAGTATTTATAAAGTGTAAATATCGAGGGCAAAAGTGTAGCGTTTTTATTGGCCGTAAGAGCAATAAGAGCAAAGAGCCTAGGTACGGACGCGTGCACGTCAACCTATCCAAACCTGTCAAATTTCTTCAATACATTTTCAACCATATAGTTTAGTCATAAAGTTCAAAGTATATTGAGGAAATTTGACAGTTTGTGGTAGGTTGATGTGAATACTCAATAATAATAATAATACGTGTGTACTCCTCGCCTTGATACTATTACAATGGAGCGTGGCACACACGACTTCTCTCCAAGACTCAATTAAATTTCCACAACAATGGCCGTCTACACGCATCTCTTAGAAGAACTGGAAGGGGCTTTCGCAATAAATTTATTTCTTAGTCGACTTATCTTGCCTTCTTCGGTGATCAATTGTTTATCTTAATGTTTTATTTGGGATCGATATTGTTGTCGATTCGTTTACATTTTGTGTATTACAAATACTAAATCTTAGTATCTGACTGGTGCTCAAGAAAAGGTACAGAATCCATTGATGTAGAAGGACGTGGCGACAATGGCATGGGCGAATTGTCTTTAGGTCTTAATTTAATATTTTCTACAATGTGAGTGCTAGTTTTTTTCCTTATTTTGAATGGAATCTTCGATGTAACCTTCTGCTACAGAGCTGGATTACCCCCCTTTGTGCCGCTTTAAAACAGGAAGGTCCGCTCCAGAATCAGTCAAAAGTGTAGCGGACGATCGGCGAAAACAATGTCCTGTGTATAGCCTGCAATCGGGCAACTTCAAGTATATAGCGATTTCTAGGGGCATTGATGATATTCTACTTTTCCCATAACCTGTTTGAAGCACTTTCCATTTTGATACCTAATAAAAAATCTATTAGATGTTATATGAGAAGAACGCAGGCTCTGATATTTTTCCACTATTCGTTTGTACTGGCCACGAATAAAGAATCACCGATCAATTAATTAATTAATTAATTCATCTAAGTGTTTTTTTGACATCATCGATGGTTATTTTTATAAGCTCGTTACTACGACAAGTACTCTGTATGCCGAATATTAAAGTCACCTGTAACAAAACAGAAAGGAAATCAGACAAGTAGGTACAATACGTACACGTTTTAAAACACTCTGTTTATAGATTGCAATGGAAAAACTAAAAGATAAGTACATTACTCATATATTAAAATACACATTAATCTAATATGTTTCCATAAATTGTCATAGGCCCATAAATATTTCTCCCGGGATTTCGTGGGTAATAAGTTTTGTACGACGTTGTTAGCTTCTATAGTTATTTTTTCAGGAGTTAATGCATTGTCACTCACTGACGTAGAACTCATTATTTTTGCAAAATACAATAAAATATGTACTGATTACATGAACAGAGACGAAATTCGCGCGCTTTTGTTTTTTTTTTGTTTTTTTTTAGTTAGCGCGGGTCCCCGCGCTTTGCAGCCAACACGTACCAGCCAGTAATTCATACAATTAATCAAACAAAGCGACACTTTTCGAATAAAAGTGATGAAAACAAAATAATAGTAGGTAATGTAATGATGTTTTATGTATTTCAGTCAATAACTTGTAATCACTAATTTCGAGTAACTGTTATTATATCTAAAATCTAAATTAATATATGACATCCACTACTACTACTACTACGTCACAGCTGTCCGCTATTACCATACCCCATAAGTCGCGGCCCGCTTGCTGGCGCTCACCGGGCCTCGGCCAACGCCATCTCACCCGGGGGGCTGACCACGCCGAGGGCTTCGCAGGGGGAGGCAAATGGCGGTCAGTATAGCCACGGAGCTTTGGCTCGAGGCACGGCAGCGCGGATTAAAAAAAAAATAGAAAAACAAACAAAACTAAAATTGAAAAAAAAAATGGAATATATAATAATAAAATTAACCCCTGCCGTGCCTCCCAACTGATCTGGAGCAAATGACTTTACCCAAGATGAGACCCCGGGCAATGAGGCCCCGACCTCGCAGCCCAAACCGGCCCCAAAATAGGGGCCGAAGAATTCAAACTAACTAACTACATAAGTACGATTTTATTTAATTACCTACTTATATATTTATGTTGATTTCATACCTATATAACAATTTTATGCAATGGCATAGTTTTTAATAATTAACCTATCATATAAATTGACATTGACATCATCTTGACATTGTTTTAATTGAATTGAATTGACCTGAATACTCGTAGATATATATACATGTAATAAAACTAAAGAGGGTCGACAGTCTGTACCCATAAAAAAGCAGGCTGGGGATAGGTACTTAGAATCGATAACAGAACACGTTCCAACAGTTTTTAGAATTTTTGTCTGTTTGTCTGTTTATTTGACCGCACATCACGTGAAAATGGCTGAACGGATTTGGATGAAACTTTGCACATAGACAGACCATGACCCGGACTAGGACATAGAATACTTTTTATCCCGGTAACAGGTTCCTGTGGGATAGTGTAGTCTTCGCGAACGAAGTCGCGGGCGACAACTAGTACACCTAAATAAATCGATTTTCACAATTTTGCATGCTGTATATTCAGCGAAACGTCATGTTGGCCAATGTATTCAATAACAAAACTGTACCAAGTATCTTGCTAAATAAAAATTATTCTATTCTATTCTATTATAAGTATTCTAAGTTATTCTAAACTTTCGCGCATTTTTGTCCGCGTTTATCTGAGACTTTAATGGAAACTCTTTTGTTTATTAAATTAAATATTGCTTAAGTCTTTAATTGCCGTGGTGGTCACCGGTGACCGACAAACAATAAATTTTCTATTGTGTCTGGTTTTGCGGCAGTCAACGTGTTAAAGACGTTACCCGCAAGAACTGTAGCATTCTGTTATTAAAAATGCTTTTTAAATAAACAATCAAAGTCACCAACTTAATTATTAATAGTATGGACGATACTTATTCTTTGGTCAATTTAATTTTGATCTATTGAGAAGGTAACTGACATGTATGTACCCAAATTATTCGCTCTTGGTTCACCCAATTATATTATAGACTTTTGTTAATCAAAACTAAGTAATTGGTGTGTCAGAAAAGTAGAGTAATTTAAATTTTGTAAGAAAATCTCATTAGATGAACATGTAGTCTAGAAAATCTAGAACAAAACTTGATCCGTGTTTCCTAACAATACTGTCTGGACGGGCGTAAATTTATACATATTTCGTAATAACCTTTTATATTTTTTAAGCTACAAAAACACAATGTTGTGTTCTAAATAAATAGTGTTGAATAATTTCGGCGGGCTAGTTAGAACCACGATAGCTCTATTGGAAGAGCACCTGACCCGGTATGTCAGAAGGGTGCAGGTTCAAATCCTGCTCGTGGAAATTTTTTCAACATTGTGTTTTTATAATTTGTGTCGCAACCAAATTTTGCGTTAAAATTATATAAACAAAACAAAAACATTTTTTAAGCTCCTGTAAATTAATAATGTAAGTTTAATACTAATTAAAATATTCGATTCTCTTTCAAGCCAAGTTTGTTTATCATCATCATCATTGGCCTATAAACATCCCACTGGCCCACTGCTGATTAAAATTTGATTAACTAAATCCCGATACTAATGGTCAGTAACTTTTTATACCAATTAAAACATTAATAAATAATCCCGTTGGTCGTAGAAAGCTATATTATGGTAGACTTAAGTATCGGTTCAAGTCAGTAGTCTAACATTTACTCATGTGGTCCAACGGAGCAATAAGAATTGAACCACGATCTCCCGCATTCAACCCGAGCATCTAACCGTTTAGCTACAGACGACACTTCAATTATGACAACGATAGCATAGTTGGTAGTGCATTTGACTCCGAATGCGCCATCTCTGACTCTGAATCCGTCGTTGGTACTCAAAAAGTAGAAGGTATCGGAAAGGAAAAAAAAGTAGGACTATCTACAAAAAGAAATGAGATACCATCAAAACACACTTGTAAAAAAAAACTAGTCTCGCAACTCAGTTCTTCTACTGTAAACAGTTGAGAGATCCATGTAATACCAAGTCGGTTATTTTATTCAGTCCCTACTTAAGGTACCTTCTGTCTTAACTTATTACGTATTTAGCTAACCTAACAACATCTTATAGTGACCATGTCAATATTAAAATCTTTTATGTTTAGAATTTTAAATGATAATCTATTCACTAAGTATGTAATATATATTGGTCAATTGTTTGTTGTCCCAAATAAAAAAAAAATAAAAAAAAAAATAGGTTGTCTTGGCTATCGCACTAAACAATCTAATTTAATATAATATATATATGTAATTACATGTGAGATACATTGTGTTTTCATGCGATGGCCAATCCAATCTATTTATTTTAAACATAAAAGATTGAGTTGCAAGACTTGGTTTCTTTTACGCTATTTCACAATGTCACACGATATTTATCACATAATTAGGCTTTAACAAGGCAACATAGTTTAATTTGAATTTGACGCATAAAATATCAATGCAATTACTAAAATGAAACAAAAAATTGTATTGAAACATTAAAAATACGACATTCAAATACAATACAAATAAAATCCCACTGTCAAAAATGTTTAACTCCAAATTACATCTGTCAATATTGAAAAGGGTCTTGGATACAGGCAGTGTAGGCATTGATTGACGTGCCAGATTAAGGGCAAAGCTAGCAACATATTGAAGGGATTTTCACATCCTCCTCATGTGTTTTTCGATTTTTCTAATGCGATTTTAAAAGAATGCCTCAAAGTATGTTTTGGTTTTTACAACGCCCAACCCCGGAAGGCTGATCGGAGATTGATCGCTCGCCTAGTGCATTTGCAATTAAAATGTATGGAATAGTTTACATACATTGAGCGATTTGTGTACGTAATACCAATTTATGAACTGCAACTAGAGCAGTCGCGTTGCAATTGTTCAATTAACAACTGGTTTGGTTTTTTCGGTAATAGGCCTGCCGGCTGTGATCACTAACCCACATTTCAATCATGGAGGCTGCAATTGCAAAGGCCCACTGTGTATACATTGGGCCTTGAGGTATATCTAGTACTTATTGATATATTTTTGTTTAAAATGTTTTTGTTATGTTTATATAATTTTAACGCAAATTTTGTTGCGAAACAAATTAAAAAACAAATGTTGAAAAAAAAAAAAGAATCCTGCTCGTGGAAATTTTTTCAACATTTTTGTTTATTCATGTATGTTCAAAAATACAACTATGATTTTTCTGGATTTGGATACTGTACGATCTGTTGGCCGTACAACTTTAGATGATAGAATGATAGGCAAAACTTGCTAATAAAATGTGTATTGATAGTGAAGTAAATTGATACAAAATATGCGTGCACGCGATATGAATGATAATTGTGTACATTTATTCAAAATCAAAATCAAAAATCATTTATTCGCCCAAAACATGGTAACATGGTCATGCTAATACATAGTATGTACAAACATGTGTTACCCAAACTGGCATGCAAATATTAATTGAATCTATTTTAAATATTAATTTAATTTTAAATATTATTAATAATAATTACCAAAATAATATTTATTATGTCACATATCAAATTCTAAAATAATATTTATTGTGTCATACATCAAATTCTAAAATAGTATTTATTATTATTATTATTCATTAAATTCGAACAAACACAATAATACAATTACACATGTCATAAGTTATTACTGCATCCTACTAAATACACCATAAATTTCATAAATTTATAACAATAAGTATCAAGGCACTGTGAAATATTAATGTAACTAGAACTTTTTTATTAATTTTCATAATATTCTTTCATGTTGTAAAAAGAATGAGACATAAGAATATTTTTGAGCACCCTTTCAAATTTACTACCCTGGAGGTCTTTGATGCAGTTTGGCAAATGGTTATACACTTTAATGACCATATAATATGATCCATTTTTATATAGCGTAAGATGCGCTGGGGTAGTACCAGGTTGTTACCGCGACGCGAGATGTAGCGACTCGGCTTATCTCCGAATAAACTACCGCGCGTCGCGGGTAAAGTGCTGGCTGACACAAACCAATGTTCAGTGCTTGCACTGTACAGACAGATACCATCTGTTTTAACATTGAAAATGTTTTTTTGTTCGCTCCAGTAGGGCCCTCATTTTCGCTGAAAGTGCGACTCACCCGTGATACCCTGAGGTTTAAGGCCACGAGGACGTATGAGGGCTCAAAAGACGCGGAATTCGAAGGGGTTTAGAGTTATGTAAAAATATTTTGGAAAAGTCAAAAACTTTTTTTGGAAATTGAAAAAAAACCGACTTTTTTTGACCGTTAAATCGTGAGCGAGCCGCCGAGTTTGCGCCGGCGGCTCGCGTGCGGCCACGAGGACGTATGAGAGCTCAAAAGAATTCGAAGGGTTTTAAGGTGATCTAAAAATATTTTGGAAAAGTTGGTTTTGAAAAAAAAATATTTTTTGAATAATCTATAAAAAGTAGGTACATTTTCAATGCCCTTTCAAGTCGTGTAGAGCACGAAATCTGTGGATTTTATATACTACCTTTAGGCAATTAAATAAAACTACTAAGTTCTTATAAGTTATAAGGTACGCTGTCTCTTCGAGTAAGCCCTCCGTAGGTATACATTTTGTCAAGCCGCTAAATTTAGAGTAGCTGTAATTTTGCAGTAATTTGCCGCCGACAATAAATGGATACCGCGCGGGCTAATTTTCAACATCATTTATGTTCGTTTGAGGGTAGGCAGGTAACAAATCGTTGCTAAGCTCTGACACAAAATATGGAGACACCAAGAAGGTCATCTTAATACATACCGTGCTCGGGCAACGCACAGATTAAGTATTTTTGACTTTTATTATTAGTACTGTAGTGGTACTGTATGACATTGTGGAAATTTAAACTTTTACTTGATGCAAATTTATTAACTTAGTTTTTTTTTTACATGTTGTGGTTGTCTTCTATATTTTATGAGTTGATTTGTAATGTTAAGTGTCCTGCTATGATAAGGCATTTTCCAATATTTTTGACGCTGTAAAGAAGAAAAGAGCTGGACACTTGCTGAGTTTCTTGCCGGTTCTTCTCAGTACAAGATCTCCCACCCAGAGTAGACTTACGAACCGATGGCATAGTGACATTCACAAGAGCTACTTGTAGCCTAAACTGAATAGATGATTTTGGATTTGGATTTGGATTGTCTTGTGGACAATTGCACAAGCGCGTTAAGCTTACCTTCTGCAAGCCTCCTTATTTTTTGCCTCCAGTTCAGGGAATAGGCATCGTAAGCAAATCTATTTGTATGATGTGGATTTTGAGCCTCATACATTTTGGTAACCCGTTCCAAAATCGGCGTTCTCCTTTCAAAGTGAAGTTATTTTTTCAAACTAAATGAGTCTTATGTTTATTTGCTTTCTAACTTTAGGATAATAAAAAGCTCTAGAAAATAAGATAGTTAGTCAACATTAATAAACAACGTTTAGACAACTGAATTGGTTCGAGTTCCAGCTTTTCATCACCATTATCATCATCATCAACAGCGTATATTAGTTCACATCTGACATAGGTCTTTGACCTTAGGGGCACGCTCCTGAGCACGATCCGCGGCTACTCTCATCCAGTTCATGCCAGCCACCTTGCGAAGATCGTCACAGTCTGAGAGCGTCCTACACTACGTTTGCCGATACGCGGTATCACTCGAGAACTCGTTTACCCCAACGGCTGTCGGTTCTGCGGCTAATATGGCCGGCCCACTGCTACTTCAGTTTGCTATGTCGATAACTTTGGTTCTTTGTCGGATCACCCTACTTCATACTTTAAATAGCATATTAATTTTTAAATATTAAACATTGTAGAAGAATGTGGAGACACATTTTTCTCAAACATATAACAAAAATCTCGTAATATTTTTACTTTGCCATGTTTAAACCCATTTTAACGGAGCGCTGTTGAGAGATACGCAGAAACAAAATTAAATGTCATTCATAACAAAACGCGAAGCCCAATGCGGGCCAAATACACACCAAGTACAGAAGGGCGGCTTCATACAAACGTGCTCTATAAGCGCACACATAGACACAGAATTCGCACTGTAATCTCAATTAATTCTTACTATAGATACCGTTAAGTAACGTTGTTCCCATTGAGTTTTTTTTTTTTATTTTTTATGAGAGAGATTGCTGATTGCCGCTGCGGCATTTTCAGCTTCACCGGGCTTTTTTGGGGGCGGCGAGGAACGTAGAGGGTCCCTCAAGCCGTGTGAAACGAATCACCTTCAGAGGCTATCTAGAGGGAACGGCATCGCGCACTAGTGCGCGTCCCCGTGCCCTACTAGATTCTCCGAAGGGTTCGGATCGGATCGAATTTGAGTGTAAAAATTTGTAGCGATATTAAAGGTAATGTTACCTAGAAAACTATCGTTACTTTTTTTGTTACCTAATGTTATAACTTAATTACCATAAATCCCCTTAGAGCGGTTAGTTAATTTACCGGTAACAATGCCAGCCAGCTAACGATAGCAAGCATAATGTTAACTTTGCCTTTAACAATGGTATCTTCATTTCCGCATCTGCGATTCCTCTGGTTTTGCGGATGTCCATGGGTGGCGGTGATTGCTTCCCATCAGGTGACCCGCCTGCTCGTTTGCCTCCTTCTAATATAACACGTAAGTGAGTTAGCCGGGGCGCTACACGCTAAAATCGTTTATATATACAAAACTGCTGCTTACTCTAATTGCTTAAATACGACAATAAAAATTTTCTTACAAATCACAACATATTGTAGGCGTTAACCAGCAGCATTACGAGTGTAGGTAATTAAAATCGCTGTCGGCCGAACCCGCCCTTCTGTACCTACCTTTTTATTCTGTGTGCGGCAAGTGACAACGTCTGTATTTTTGTGTCGCATCCCGTTTCTTTGTGCTAACAACAGGATAATAACAATGATCTCTCTTGAAATCTAATTTTCCACAACATTTAACGTTATGGGGGCTGTAAAGAAGCTGTTGACAGCCACCTCCTTGCTTTTTGGGACAACGAATTATGACGCCATTACTATAAGTATAGGTACAATCGTTTGTGTTTTGTTTTTATTCTATATTGGAGATATTTAAAGCGATTAAAATAAAAATATATACAACTCAGTGCTTTCGCGCGGTTTTATAAGGGGACTTAGCTTCCAGCGGAAGGGGTACGCGAGCGCAGATCGGCGCCTAGGTCAGCCTAGACCCGGGCCGTAGTCTGCGCCGGCGAATTCTGGATCCCGGTGTCGCCGGATCCGCCGCTGTTCTGCCCCGGAGATGTACGGTCGGGGGTGTGGTGCCGTCTGGCCGCAGAAGATGGTGGCTGTGTGCAGGGGTAGCCGCTGCCCGGTAGTTGAACCGTGCCTTCCGAAGCACGGAGAAGCTCTAAATGATACATTTTTGATCACCATCCGATGACCAGCCTTTGCGAAAGTTGCTTAACTTCAGCAATCGCAGACTGGGTGCATTAACCGCCGGCGCCGTACCATCGAGCTCGTATACGTTATTAAATAAAATTTACTACGCAACACAATTATTTTTCAATATAAAAAGTCCGGTCATTGATTACGTAATCAATACGCAGGTGGTTTCGCCCGCAATCTCATCATATTACTAATCAGATTGGTAAGTGCGTAATGCGAGTTTTATATGCCGTTCGATCAAGTTAACAAAAACAAGAATTTGTACGAGGAGTATGGCAAAATTGCAACTTACTTCGTTAGCCACTGGGCTGGTGGCTAACAAAGAATTTGCACGAGTATGGCAAATTGGCAACTCAACAAGTTGCAAGGCTACAACAAGTGGCATAACGCTAATAGAATAGAAATGAAATGGAGTGATTATTGTATGGGATTGACATAAACGTCATTTATACGTATCGTTGACTTATGTCAATCACGTACAACAATCATTTTAATTTCTATTCTAAGCGTTATGCCACTTGTCTAGGGGAGCTGGTGCCACTGGCTGCTAAATTTATTACTTTTATATCTGACTGTACAAACAGCTTTAATTTGATAGCTTAGATGAGTACTATGCATTAAAAAAAATATTTTATATGATAAGATAACAGTAGTTAGTTTCATGTTTAGTATTAATCTTTGATTATAATAATAATAATAATGGATGTGGATTCAACCATTATTGTACCGATAGTCGTTTCGGCAAACGGTCTTTTAGCCAAGAGCCTTGATCAACACCTAGAGAGGCTCTCGCTGAATGGATTAGGTCAAGGGTCAGATGCAAAAGACAGTACTCCTTGACACGGCACGTGTTGTCAGGAGGTTCTTCACTCTGCATCCCTAAACACCGATAGCTTGGGTCTATCCCCACTGCCGATGGCAAACTAGGTTTTTTATAATATTTTATATTGTAAATATGTTTTTATATAAAATATAGTTAAAAAAAATTCTTAACAAATATATTTAATAAAGAGAATAATAAAATGTTTTTGTTTATATAATTTTAACGCAAATTTTGTTGCGAAACAAATTGCAAAAACACAAATGTTGAAAAAAGTAAGTAAGTAAATAGTGTTAAATAATTTCGGCGGGCTGGTTAGAACCACGATAGCTCAATTGGAAGAGCCCGGTATGTCAGAAGGGTGCAGGTTCAAATCCCGCTTGTGGAATTTTTTTCAACATTTGTGTTTTTGTAAGAGAATAATAATAATAAAATAAACTTTATTTTCTCATCACAAACACATGTATACAATTTTACGATTATTTGCAGTTGTACATTAAAATAGTTTGTGTGAGACTGACGCCTGTAATATACCAGTTGTACAGCTCATCAGGCTCCCACCACCTCGGTAAGAACAGGAAGTAAGGAAAAGTCAAAAACGATAATTAAGAATCCTGGTAAGGGGTATTGAGTGATTAGTTTTTAATTTGATTAGTTTTTATTTTTGATAAGTTTTTATCTACTACTATTATACCCGTTATGGGTGTACCCGGTGTACTGTTGTAACTCAAATGTACTGCATCCTCAACCGCAAATTGTACACAGTTTAAGTAATAAACGATATTATATTCTATTATATTCTATTAGTCAGTGAAAAATAGGTATAATAAATTAAAAAGTGTCAATTCGGACAGAGCTTCCGAATATTTTGTGTCCGAATCGTCAGCAAGTTAAAGTTTTACTTTCACTATTAACATCATCATGTCAGCCAAATGACTTCCAATGCTGGACGAAAGCCTCCTCCAACTTGGAGGTCCTTGGAGGCTCCAAGGATCTCCACAACCGGATGGTTTTACGAAAAATTACCAAAATTTATGCCTATTATAATTTATTATATTTACTAAGAGTTCGGCTCGACATCCACATCGGAGGTCCTGGGTTCATTTATCAGACGTGCAAAGTGTATTTCCAATGTTTCGATGCATAGCCCGGGGTTGTTATGACTTGATAACAAACCCACATTTGGCTAGCCCAATACCCATTAACTGTAGCGATGACTTGATTTGAACGACGGAGGCGTTTAACCAGCAGTGGGACAATATTATAAACTATTTACTTACTTACTATATTTAACTCATATTCTATTATAAACTGAAAAACTTAGAGCTATCTTAGATATACTAAGATAGCTCTAAGTTTTTATACATATCTATGTAAGTATATATAAAAAGTAGTTGTAATGTTGAATGGCGTTTTCGAAACGAAATCAAGAATGACTTTAACACAGACTGTCGACGTATTTCCGTTAAATATCATCATCGTAATTGAATAATTGAAAAACAAACAAACATCAATACCTTTACATTTACGTACGAGTATAATAAACGTATGACAATACAATTTATTTATTAGTACTGAAATGGTACATATCGGTAACGCAATATGGTAGGAAATCGAATCTCCAGATTGTGTTTCCGAGAGAGTTGATTGGGTCGGATCATTGTTCTATCGAGAATACGGGCTCCATACAATGTAACGTTATCTTGCAAATGATGTTACCGTTCGATCCTATTATGGCAGGCAACCTCAATATTGAAATTAACGATGTACGTAAGAGTCACTTCCTTTTTAGGGCCAGGCTAATAGTGCTAGCTTTTTTGCCATTCAAAGTTTATATAAATATAAATAAATACTTTGAATCTTCCAAACATTTTTGTACCTATTACCCGTTCATGACTGTTTTTTTAGCTGTGGAAAAGAATGGGCGCCATTTCTTGGTTCACAGCTTTACTAGGAGTAACGACATTAAAAAAAAGTATGTCGTTCGTTACCTAATCATACCGTAATATAATACATAACATTTACAATTAAAAACTATCAAGAGCCAGAGAAGAGAAAATATAAAAAAATATGTTATGACATTGAAGCAGTGACGTCAACTCGGCCGAAGAAAAACCGAGTGGCCGAGTTGGCACCATTTGAAAATACCTACTTCGTTCGTCATCAACTCGACCGACAGTGTATTCTGAAGTAATTATGTACAGTTAACTATAAAAAGTATTTGTTTAATTTACTAAACTTTAGTTGTTTCATTGCATCATCGATTGTCGAATGGCAAGCATTAGGCGTAAAGCAGAAAACAAATAAAACGTTTTGAACACTTTTATAAAAGCTACTTAAATAAAATATAAGCTTCGGTGACCGAGTAATAAAGCGCTCAACACTATATCTAATAGTAATATGTAAAAGTCGACTATTATGTAGCTTGTAACTTATTTGAAACCTACAATTGAGATAGGCAGCGCTTCCGCTTTGACATATTGGGCGCTAATTTGACTCCCCCACCTTCCAAATTTTTATCAGTTTGCGTTTAGCGCCACTTTACAGTTAACGTGGAGCGATCTAAATCGCCATTTTTTCAGTGGCGTTTGTTTTTCGTTGCGACTAGTTGGGTGCAATAAACGACGAAGTCGTTCGTAATATATTTTTAAAAGTGCAACTCAAAACTTACGTATTCACGTCGTCCAAGTACCCCAGGACTCTTATTCCATCTTCTCGGAGCTTCTGGGCTACCCAATTGGACAATGTGGCGAATGTCCTTGGTGCGCTATGTTCTATGACAGTGATGCAACGCAACCATGATTTTACCCTTGGCATTTTTACAAATATATAAAAATTAAATAGTAAAAGCCTACATACTGTTCCACTGCTGGGAAAAGGTCAAATATGCTTGCCAAATCCGAAACACACTTTTATTTACTTACCTAGGAATATTTAATAACAGTATCTACGGTTTAATCTCAAATTTCAGTAGGTCCATTTTGAGTTTAAACAGTTTTGTAATAGGATTGCGATATATATCAACTAAATATTATATTATCATGTTGATCGTGTTGGCGTCCCACTGAGTTCCAGCGCTTTGAAATCAACTAAAATGAATTGACAATCAGATTTGAACCCTCATAGACTTGTAACTAATAACAGTATTAAGTCAGTCGTTTGAAAATTTAATGGGCTACATCAGAAACGGTTCTAATCAAAATTCCCTACAGACAGGTTTCATTAGCACAGACTGCCCTAACTAAACTTATTAAGTGAGTAACTTATTTAATTATTATTTACCGTTTAAGGTATTTTTTTATTTTATGTCTTCGTGCCCGTTTTAGGTTATTGCAAAAAAAATATTGGTAACTTTGTTTTTGACAGAGTTTGCTGATTGCCTCAGACGGCATTTACAGCATCATTGGACTTTTTGGGGGCGGCTAGAAATTTAAAGGTGCCTCCTCCTTCCTCAAAGTTCCTCAAGCCGTGTGAAACGAATCACCGTCAAAAGTTTTCTAGAGGGAATGGCATCACGCACTAGTCTGTGTCCCCGATCCCTACTCCACTTTGGTAATGTGATTAACTAATGTTGATGACATCTGAAAGTTCAAATCTATAACAAAAGGATTGCTAATATAAAAAGACGTGTTCTCAAGTAGGAAAAAAATTCAACTGGTACCTATGGACTAAAATAAAGAAATTGTTAATCATTTGAATCATTGTGTATTAGTAAATTTTAGTTAATTGTTAATTTAATTCAGACCACAGTCTATAAACATCAATTCCTTTCTCTACACGTAGTTGATAAATAAAACAAAAACAATTGCTTAAATGTTGAAACCAAATCTCATTCACAATAAATGCACAACAAATTAATCATATAGTAGGTACCACTAAGCACATATTTGTGAAAGTAGTCGCGACACAGTATTTTCATTATTGAAGTTTATTAACCTTGCACAGGGGCGGACTAAGGTCCAACGCCATTGTTTTATGTCTTTAAGAGCTTGATGGGGCAGCGACTAGCACGTTTCACGTTTAACTTTCTCAATGCTGGCTCAGCGGGTTCATCCTTCGGATGCAGCAGCAAGCAGCATTGTTATGCATTGCCGTGTTGTTTTTAAGTCAAGTGAAACTACAGAGAAAAGTGGCATACAAACTGAAACTCTAGGCATAAGAATAAACAATAACACAGTAGAACAGAATCTTCTTTGACCGAGTCCCAAACGCCGCCATTTAAATATCTACTTCCTTCACGTCGTTACGCCTCTCTGCCGTCCAGCCCCCCGACCGCCTAACTCTATCGCCGTCGCTCTCGCTATAAAGCGCGATAGCGAGAGTGATGGCGATAGAGTTAGGCGGTAGGCCCCCAGGCGCCTTGCCAGGGTTGCTTACTGTTGAATATTGCTTACGTCTAAAAATAATATCGCTAAAATATAAGTTTTTCTTTACAATGAAATCATTATTTTATTCTAGTTTTACAAAATATGAGATTTAAAAATTATTATGTTACGTACCTACCTACATAGATACTTATAAATAATAAGTTATAGTAAGTATCATACCAAATGAAGCCATTTAAGTAAGTATTACTTATAAAATGTTTTTGTATTGTTTATATAATTATAACGCAAATTTTGTTGGCAAATAGCTTGCCTACTTCTTATCTGATCTTTAGTATTTGTAAAAATATTATGATCGGATGTTAATGACGGTAGTTGTTCTCTTTCAAAGTAAAAAAGTAAATAATGTAGAATAATTTCGGCGAGCTGGTTAGAACCACGATAGCTTAAGTCTTTAATCGCCGTGGTGGTCACCAGTGACCAACAAACAATAAATTTTCTATTGTGTCTGGTTTTGCGGCAGTCAACGTGTTAATTGCGAGAGCACCTGACCCGGTATGTCAGAAGGGTGCAGGTTCAAATCCTGCTCGTGGAAATTTTTTCAACATTTTTGTTTTTGTTAGTATTACTTACTTACCTACAATTATCAAATAAAATACATACAGGCATAAGAATAAATAATAACACAGATAGAGGCTCACGTAAAAGCAGTAAAACTATTAAGTAAGTTTATTCAGCGTTGGATGAGCTAAAGTATAGTCTGAGAGCTAAATCCTAAAATGGTCTCGGAGAACGGCATAGCGGTCAGAGCCTTGAGGGACTAAAGGGTCACCGCCGCAGTATAGTAACACAAAAATAACTGTTCATGTTCTTTTGATTAATTAGGCACGAAAAAGAAACATTATTTAAAAAATATTAGCTTACCTCTCATCATCTTTGGGCAAACTAAAAAAACTTAAGTGTGGCATCGATTCTGAATTGTTTGTACAACCAAACACACCACAACCTGGCGCCATTGTAATTGGTTTCCAAAATCGTACGGAACGCATAAACAGGCAAACGCGCGTGCGGTGACGCCGGCCGTGACAGCCCGACTGAGTATTCTGTTTAACAGTTACTCTCATATCGCGACCTTGAGCCTACTACTGTCCTTGTACTTTTCTTACTGGACTTGTTCTACTGTGTTATTGTTTATTCTTATGCTCCAGGTTCGGCAACGTCCGCGTTATATACCCTTTAAGCGCTAGAAGCATCCATGGTTTTAGGTGGTCGCTTATTATCAAGCAGGCCGTAAGCGCGATTGCAGGTTCAGTAACATAAATAATAATAATGATTAACCACCTTTTTGGTCTAACGGTTAGACCATCGATATCAAACCCAGAGATCCAGGGCTCGATTGTAAGCGGGGTATACATGTTTGTACTCGAATTGGTTATTGGTAGGGCTTGTTTGTCCGCCTGGCTAGATACCACTATTTTATCTAAATAATAATATGTTCCCATAACATCAATGTTAGTAGAATTGTGGTTAGATATAAGATAGCCAGCCATTTTGGGTAAAGTCCGCTTTTTCCTTGGGACTTATAACCACTTAACATCAGGTGAGATGAAAGCCAAGTAGAAGCAAAGGAATTTTTAAAAACGCCTCCTTGTTCTGTAACTTCTAAAATTGCTGCTCCTTAGTCTAGATCTGGACTCTGTATCAGAGAGTTTTAATTAATCACCACCACAACGCGTCCCACTCCCAGCTGGCAGCTTACATTCAGTATGATGGATGGATCGCTTTATTGAAATCGAGAAGCGGTTCGTTTCATCTCCATAGCTCCGTCTAACTTCAGACGTGAAACCATGCCTTATAAAAGCGTATTAGATGTCTATTAAAGTGGGTTAACAGGACTGATAATAATGTGTGATAGCTACTTAAGTCTCTTTTTAAAATCCACTCTTTTGCGGGCGCAGTAACATTAGTACCCTCCGTCTACCTATCACTGTCACTAAGAAGTGACAGCAAGCTGCTGACCCTCAGTTTGCCCTCAGTCCAGCTCTGGTATCTGTATCAGAGAGTTGTTATTAATCACCACCTCGACTCGCCTCTACTCCCAGCTGGCAGCTAACTCTCAGTATGAAAGATGGATCGGTTTATATCGTGCGTTTTTTGGAACGTCAAACAGATAGATTTTCGAATTGAAAGCGAGAAATCAAGGTTTAATCCCCATAGCTTCGTTTAACTTCTGACGTGAACCCATGCCTACACAGGCATATTTCTAAGTGGGTTACAGGAGTATTATAATTATGTTTATAGCACATTAACAATAATCTATTTTTAAGTACACTCTTTTGCTTTTACCTATCACTGTCACTTAGAATTGACAGTGACAGGTAGACGGAGTTACTCAGTTTATCCTCAGTCCAGCTCTGGTACCTGTATCAGAGAGTTGTAATTAATCACCACCACGACGCGCCTCCACTACCAGCTGGCAGCTAACATTCAGCATGATGGATGGATCGCTTTATATCGTGCGTTTCTTGGTACGTCAACTTTTTGAACGCTTTGTAGAGATTGTTGGTGTATTGATCCGTTTGTTTTGAACGATTGTGATAGGTGTTTGAACCTTGAATATTTATGAGGGGCAAACCTCTTCTGAATGTGTCGAGTTTTTAATGATTTGTTACGCTTTGATGGGGATGTGGACGTTTTTAGTAGGTTTCCTCAATTTAAAAAAAATGGTCACTGATGTAATGAAGGCCAAATGTTTCTCAACCTCCTCCTAGCGCGGCGAAGCGGAGTCAGTCAGTTAGATAGACACCCACCTTACTTCGTTCACTATTGTAAGTGTTAATGTCCTTACATTGTTTAATCTTTTTTGTATCATTATTATTATACTCTTTATTTATTTTCTTTCTTAGCCTAGGTTTGTTATAATATTAATATAAAAGTAAAATACAAAAGCACATACAAAACATAAAAATATTATAAAAAACCTAGCCTAGGGTGCCGCCGGCAACGGGGCAGGGCTCAAGTTGCCGGTGGTTAGGGCTGCAGAGATAGGAACCTTCGGACTATCCGCGCCGTGTCCAAGAGTACCGCCTTCTGTATCTGGCCCTTGATCCAACCATTAAGCGAGAGTCTCTTAAGGTGTTGGTCGAGACTCTTCGCTACCAGACCGTTCGCAGACACAACTATCGGCACAATGATTGTCGAGTCAACATCCCACATGGCGGTTACCTCGTGAGCCAAGTCAAGGTACTTGCTAGCCTTGTCCTTCTCGGCCTTTACGAGGTTCTCGTCATGCGGGATGGTGACGTCAACAAGCACTGCCCGGCGTTGCGATCGATCTATCAGCACGATATCAGGCCTATTAGCTATAATAGTCCTGTCCGTGATGACAGCTCGATCCCAATAGAGCGTGGCACGGCCGTTTTCGAGAACCGGCGCAGGTGTGTACTTGTAGTACGGCACTTCGAAGTCCACAAGACCATATAGAAGAGCAAGTTGCTGGTGAATAATCCTAGCTACCAGGTTATGTCTGTGCAAATACTCGCCATTAGCAAGATGAGAACAACCGGAGATAATGTGCCTGAGTGATTCCCCGGGACGGCGGCATGCCCGACAAATGTCGACCGTACCGTCCTTCAGGATATATCTCCGGTAGTTATTCGTCATGATAACTTCGTCCGCAATTGCACAGACAAAACCTTCGGTTTCTCCGAAGAGGTCTCCGAATCGTAGCCAGTTCACCGACGCGAGCACATCTACATCGGGGCCCGTAAGCGCCTTGTAGAACCGCCCGTGTAGCTCCTTGCTCCTCCATACCGCCCTGCGGTCCTCTGTGCTCAGTACCACTGGTCTGCGCCAGTTCCTATTTGCCAAGGAGAGCGGAGTTAGGCCCCTGTCCATTGCTACCACATCCCGATGCATCCCACACTCGTTGTTGAGGAAATAGTCCCTAAGATTGCACACCTCGCGGTTGTGGAGGTTTTTGGCATTTAAAAAGCCGCGACCACCACACCTTCGCGGAATGTACAATCTCATAACAGACGAGCGTGGGTGTAGCATCCGGTGTGTGGTGAGCAATGCACGTACTTTGCGATCCAGAGCATCCAGCTCAGTCTGGGTCCACCTTAGTATGCCAAAGGAGTATATGAGTAGAGGCATCACCCAGGCGTTGAAAGCACGCACCTTATTACCCCCTGACAAAAGGCTGTTAAGCACTTTTGTCAAGCGGCAATAGAAGCGCTCCTTCACCGTCTGTTTAATGTGTCCTTCCTCAAAACCCAAAGACTGTGACATACCAAGGTACTTGTAGGTTTCTGCTTCAGATATTGACTTGAGGAACATTAGTGTTTTTTATATATTTTAGCGTTTTATTAACGCTTAAATATACTTAAGTAAAATTTAAACACTGAAAAAAGACGACAACCTCAGGCGGGAATCGGCGGCTGCCTTAACCACTTGGACCTCGGTAGCCAAGTGGTTAAGGCAGCCGCCCGGAATGCGGAAGGTGCGTGGTTCGATTCCCGCCTGAGGTTGTCGTCTTTTTTCAGTGTTTAAATTTTACTTGAGGAACATTGTCTCAGAAAGCTGTAAATTCGGTGAATCTACAACTTTCCCCCGCTGCACATGCACGACCGCACATTTATCAACACCGAACTCCATTTTGATGGCACTACTGAAAACATGTGTTATTTTGAGTAGTGTCAGCAAATGTTGCTCATTCGGAGCGAATAGCTTGAGGTCGTCCATATACAGAAGATGAGAAATGACCTCACCCTCTCTCCGAAGCCAACAACCTAACCCTGAATCCTTCAGCAATGTGCTGAGCGGATTCAGGGCTAGGCAGAACCACAAGGGGCTTAGACTGTCACCCTGGAATATACCTCGCTCGATCCTTATAAAGTCCTGCGGCTCAGGGGGGTCATCCCTACCACCAGGTTGACGAAGGACTGTGGTCCACTGACTCATACATGCGCCTAAGAGGGATCTTAGAGTTGCATTGATTTTGTACACCTCCAAGATCCTCCTCAGCCATGAATGAGGCACCGAATCATAGGCCTTCTTGTAGTCAACCCAAGCGGCCGAGAGGGCCCCCTTGCCCCGACGGACCATTTTTTTTTATTATTATTATTATTAGTTTTAACTATAACTTAATTTAGGACCAGCATTGTTGCGTTTCAAATTATACCCAAAATGTCATGCTGAATACACTCCTTTTGAATTACCGTCTAGTAAGGTTAACCAAATATGTTACTGTACTCATGCATTGATTGTAATCTGTTTGTGTACCTATAGAAATAAATAAATAAATAAATCAATCAAAGTGTTATTTACGCTATGCTTACTACCTACATTTAGGTTAATGAATATTACTGCACAATTAATAATTTAAATAAATAGGTATATTAATAGAAAATTGTACACAAAATAACTAGTCCGCCATCTTAGGCGGTCCGCCATATTGGATTTGGAATGACATTTTTTTTGGAGAGAGTGTGCTGATTGCCTCAGACGGCAATCATCACCAAGCTTTTTTGGGGGCGGCGAGAAACTTAAAGGGTTCCTCAACCCGTGTGAAACGAATCACTAGTGCGTGTCCCCGTGCCCTACTAGATTCGGAACGGATCAGGGAACGGAACAACCCGAGGGCGCCTCTAAAGGCTCGGATCTCGGCTTGGGTTGACTACTTTAAAATTCAGTTTACCCTAACATACATACATTGCAAGTTAAATAAAAGCCTGTAAAATAGGCGATGTGGCACTTCGGAAGGTAGGTCTTAACCTAGGGCAGGTTGCGACCTAAACATTGGTTGTTGGTTCAGGTTATTGTCTCAAGGTGGCAGACGTTGAAACCCAGCACCTCCCAATGTCTGCCCAAGATCTCGGTAAAGAGAAAGAGGGCGGGGAAGGGGTTTTGGAAAATATAATTTATCATTTCTATCATAACATTAACAAGGAAATCATTTTAGAATGTCTACATAACTTTGTCGCTTAAATAAAGCTTGTAAGTGGCTCTAAAAGCAAAGAACTTGAACTGCGTGAGAATAGCGAACTATGACGTCACTGTACCCTTTTGCTTTTACACAGTGGAAAACTTATTGTTTGCTGAAGGTTACGCTAACAGTACACATTGAAATAACTACTTTTATACGGATTGAAAAGCACACACGTGATAAAATTAAAATCAGGGTGTACAAGCTACCAACTAATTATGAGACGACCAACACCTCAGTCTCCCTGTGACCACGGACCCTGCAAAGGGTTCGAAACGTCAGGATATACATTTAAAAAAAATAATGTATGTTAATAAACTCTAGTAGATTTGTAAAAGTAGTTTCATTTCAGTGGAAAACTTCATCACCTGGGAGGCATAGATGGTTATAGATAGATAAATAGATACATAGATAGATAGATAGATAGATAATACTTTTATTGCAACACTATAAAACATACCCATGAACAAAAAAATAAATAATTAACAAAGTTACAATTTGGCGGCCTTATCGCTTTCTAGCGATTTTTTCCAAACAACCAGTATTGTGTTATGTGGTTGTGGTTATGTGGGGTACTCCTCTCCAGCTTACGCCTCCCTGCCTACATCCGAGGGTCTCGACAGAGATTCGGGAGAAGGAGGGACCTACCCACTAAATACCACTAGTACCCTATATCTATTGAGTGATTTAAAGAAGTTCGTGTTAAGATCAAATAAACAAACTGCCAAAAAGTATTCCAAAACAATGAGTTCTATTAATGTTTGGTATTAATTGATGTCGCTGCCAATGCCCCTATTAATAAATGCTAGTGAATAAATAATTATCATTGTTAGAGAACATAAAATGGCAGGCAGCGAAAGACAAAGGCCTGCACCATTAGTGGAACAATAGGCAGATAATTAATTTAAATCTATCCCACAAAGGTATAGGGTAACGGCTTTTAATAGAAGAACTACTTAGCTGTTACGGAGTATACTCTTTTGTAAATAGGTAGGTAAGTAATACTTTTTTATGGACTTCTTGGCGGGAAAGTGAAGAATCATGTTTTGTTTTATTTTCTAAAATTTGTGTTATGTCGAATATTAATGTGAAATATTGGTGGATTATTAACCGTTAAGTGTTCGTGAGTGTGCATAAGTGTTCGTAAATGAAACAAAACAGTGCAACGTCACTTTTCAAATTCTCTCAAGAAGTCTGCGTGAGGACTTAGTAAAGCCCCACATCTTTACTGAGATACTCGAGGGGTTGGGGGTATATCATTTCTCACTTCTAATTTCTATTATCATTCATCATCATCATATTGTATATTTATGTATTACTTGTAAGAAAAATTACTTTGACACTGGCTAAATGTGCTAATCGCACGAAGCCATCAACTAAAAGAAAGAAAAGAATACTTTTTTATATTTTTATGTAAGCTGTCAAAGTTCTTTTGTTTTTTTCTTTAACGAACAAATCTCCTTTTAAGACTGGTCTGTGGTTAAGCCAAAACACAATCAGCTCAATGACGACATGAGACATAAATCCTTTAGAACTATTCTATTAACACCTTATTGTGTCTGCGAGTGCTGAGATTAACCAACTTTCGCAAAGGCCGGTCACAGGATGGGTGACCAAAAATTTATCATCTCGAGCTCCTCGAGCTACGTAAAGCCGTTGGTCCCGGCTACATTAGCAGTCGTTACCAACCACCAATCCGCACTGGGCCCGCGGTGGTGGGCCGGTTCTCCATCCATCGATTCTGAAGGCTCGTGCCTCAGCAGTGGGGACATAAAATGAGATGATGATGATGATGATGATGTTAAAATATGTGCTTTTATTGATACATTTGTGTTTGTTGATGTGAAACATCCATAGCCGCGGGTAACACCGAATGCTGGCGTGGCGACGCATGCCGTGGCGACACGTCGCTAGCGCCACGCTATGCGATGGTATATTTAAACAGTATATATGTAATAGTTTGTACGGTATAGATGCTGTATTTATAAGATATCTAAATAAAAAAATAAAATAAAAATAAATTAAAATCGTAATATTTTATTTTTTCATTATTCCATATTTAGTGCCTGTCGTAATCTGTTCGCATATTACTTGTACAAAATAATTTCGATGTTTCACATCTGCCAGGGGTCCCGTGACAGCTCACAATATATTTTTTTTATGTGGAAACCGCTGATGAGTTGTGTTCTATGTAGGTATGTATTTTTAGGTGCTATGTAGGTACCTAAATGTTTGTTGCCCAAAATAATAATAATGGCACCAGTATCCAGGCAGACAGGATCCAGTGATCGAATTTTTTTTTCTTTATCATTAGGTAACAATCTGATTAAGGCGTAAAAACGAAACTCTTGACGTCTAGTACCTACTTTTGACTGACAAGTTCTTTGTTGGCTCATGCATAAAATATCTTTTTTAAGCCCTGAATGGAGACTGAGTAAAACTCAACCCGGTCTGCCAATTAGTGAATAGCTCAGCTCGTTCATAAGCCCGAAGCCGCACCGGCTTTTATGGTATGTTGTAATATGAATGGTAGGGTATGTAGCAATCCGTATAGGTCAGTATGGAATACGAAACTAGGTATAGAAGATAAGGAAATTAGGTGTAAAGAACAATGTCTTTAAAGTTAAGTGCTCATTTAAATATACTCTATATTTATTTAGTAGCCGCGGTTCGTGCTCGGTGGCGTGCACTTGGAGAGGCCCAGCAGTGGACTAGTATAGTATAGGTAAAAAAGAAATTAAAATTTTTTAGCTCTTAAAATTTTAAATGGGCAGATACAGCATGCATTAAAACAAAATTTATATATTGAAATTAAAGAGTGACTAACACAAAAATAATAAAATTAAAACATTCCAATTAAATACTAACTGAGAACCAAATTAAAAATCTTTCAATCAAATCTAATCTTTAAAAAAAATCGCTAGTTAAATACAGTATGCAGAGTGACCAAATTCGACTCCTTTTTAGGTGTGACCAGATCCTACAATAACGAATATAAAACAACCCTAAATGTAAGCTGATAGAGTGGGTTAAAAAAAGTTATAAGTAAGTAGTTCAAATAATTAGCAAAATTTTATAAAAAAAAATTGAATGACATAACGAAAACGTTTTTAACTTTCTCTCTCACAAAGCATGCCGTTAGAACTAGCTAGTCTAGACACTAAGTTTCAAACTATTCAAAACGCAGGTCTACTTCAAGTCAGAAGACTTACTTAGTTTCTTCGTCACAATTTTCTACGCTAGTTAAGGGGCAGCTAATTTAACCTTTAGTACATCCATAAAATCAAAGCGCTTGCATACATACATACATACATATAATCACGCCTCTTTCCCGTAGGGGTAGGCAGAGACCACTTCTTTCCACTTGCAACGGCCTTAATATAGGCCTGTTAGCATTCATAATCGTCTAGGCTACCGACTCTACGCCAACATCATAATCATTATCATCATCAGCTCATTTTATGTGCCCACTGCTGGGGCACGAGCCTTCCCTATGGATGAATGGGAAGAACGGGCCACGCGGGCCCGTTGCGGATTGGTTGGACGACTGCTAATGCAGCCGAGACCAACGCCTTTACGTGCCTTCCGAAGCACGGAAGTACGCCAACGCTTAATTCTATAGTCGCCATTAATAAATATAAAAACAACTTTTTATTGTTTCGGATGAAGGGCTCGTACCCATAATATATCATTTTGTATTATACCTTCGAAGATTTTTGACCTATTACATATTATTTACCTACAAATATTGTAGTTCGGTACATACATCTTATCCTTCTCCACATAAAAAAAAACAGTTAGGTACACCACAAAACTACTTCAGAAAAAAATATGTTTAACATCAACATCAAAAAAATGGCACTACTTAAGTTTCTGAACTGTTTTAGGGTTCCGTACCTCAAAAGGAAAAAACGGAACCCATAAAGGATCACTTTGTTGTCCGTCTGTCCGTCTGTCTGTCTGTCTGGTTGTGTATAAACAAAAACTTAAGGGTTAACAATATTTAAGATTAATTTTAAATGTAAGAGTAAAGAAATAAATAAATAATAATAATATAATATTTGTTTACGCTAACACCAATTAACTAGCCCAAAATAAGCTTCTATCTAAACTCGTCAATATGGTTAAACTAGATAACGGATAAATATACATAAACATAGAAAAAACACCCAGATCCGAAATCAATTCAGAAAAACAGTTCTCTCTAAATTGACCCGACCGGGAATTGAACCCGGGACCTCAGAGATGGCGCTACGCCAGACCCGGAGCGCTAACCACTCGACCACGGAGGTCGTCGAATAAATGTCAAGACCCTTTATCTCGGGAACACGTGGATGTATCGAGTTAAAATTAAAACTCTGATCTGCGGTCCCTTGAAGTTGTGAAAAAATCAAACTTCTAAGTTAACGAAATCAAAAAGAGATACGCAAAAACGTATATTTCGACACTGTCAAGGGAATAAAAATTCAAAGGGTAAGTACTTGCCGTTGACCTAGAACTATAAAGTTTGGCAAGTAATATCGTCTTATACTACAAGTACAGGGAAAAATCTGAAAACTGTACATATTTAATTATATCACAAAAAAAAAACGAGGGCTTTAAGCAAGGAACGAGGGTCCAAATTTTGAAGTAAGTTAACCGTGTCATGGTGTCGTGTATCGTATGAAAGGGCTTAATCAAGCTTAAACAGATTTTTAATTATGCTTATAAGAATTTGAATGAAAAAAAGAAATACCTTGGAAACTGAATTTCGAGAAAAGTTAGTCACTTGATTCCTGAACTAAGTATATAATATGTACCCATAAATTTGTAGGGAACCCTCTGTGGGCGAGTCCGACTCGCACTTAGCCCGTTTTTCTTTCCAGCCTCTATTCTTACAAAGGTATTGTGCCTGAGTACTCGTAAAGCCTACTTAGTAAGTTGGAACCATTAGTAGTCGCTAGCAACATTAATTTTTTATCACGTAAGAGAGACCACCCTTCCAAATATTTACATTTAAAATTACTGTTGCTTAAAGCTTATATAATAGTTATATTATTTACCTACATGCAGTTTTCTTATAAAGTTTTGTAACTATTTGCTTAAAATAATGGATTGTTGTAAATGTAACGAGGTCGATGACGCAATGCGATTCTCTGGCGAATAACTGGCGACCGACCAATATGGCGGGATACCCATCACAGCCCGAACGTAACTAACAAAGGGCACAGACCAGTATCGGGCAGCAGCGACATCGGCCGATCCGACCCGAACCGTATCCTCTGAACGCGTTGTCTGACCGCTGGGACTAACCGATGCTGAAACATTGGGTGCGACTACACACCGTCCTCTAACGGTGGGTGGTGGTCCAGTGCGCCAAGCGTTTTTGTTTTGTTTTGTTTTTTTTTTGTTCAATGTGCATTTTTATTTTTTATTTTCTTCATGTAACTAACATTATTGTTTAAGGGCTATTGTAATTACTAACAGTCTATGTAATTATTCTGAAATAAATATTTATTTTTATTTATTACTAGCTGCCCCCGGCGGACTTCGTACCGCTTTGACAGTTTCCATGACAACACTACAAACAAATCATTTTGTATTGGAAAAATTTCAAAAATCAAAAAAAAATTTAGGGGTGGACCACCCTTAACATTTAGGGGGATGAAAAATAGATGTTGGCCGATTCTCATAGATACCGGATAAGCACAAAAAATTTCATCAAAATCGGTCAAGCCGTTTCGGAGGAGTATGGCAACGAAAACTGTGACACGAGAATTTTATATATTAGATTATATTTATTTTTACCCTTTATTTATTTTCTTTCTTAAAACTAGGTTTTTAGAATATTTTAATATAAAACAATAAAACATTATAAAAACCTAATTCTAGAGTACCGCCAGCAGCGGGGCAGGGCCAAAGCTACCGGTGGTCAGGGCTGCAGAGTGAGGAACCTCCTGACAATACGCGCCGTTAAAGTGTCGAACACCGGTGCCACAACGATACTTCTAGTTCTCCACTACAAAACGAGATTTGAATTTTAACTAGCTACGATCAGAAATAAGATTGGCAAATCAAATGCATGTGCAGTCGACAGAGAAAACATGCAACATTTTATGAATAAATTGGATTTCTGTTCACTCTGTCAAGAGCACACCGACCGAAGAATCTGATTTTTATCTTCTGCAATCTCCTCATTTTGTGCCCATGTACCTAATGTAGGAACACAGAAGCGAACGTATCGACAAATTCTATTGAAATCCCACGTAGAGCTTTCAGTCTGCGGAGCGATATTACGTTTGCATTGATTGTATTGAGCTATACCGAGAACTTGTCGCTATTCTGTTTGCTGATTGAAAGAACATTGTTGCGTAAACCGGAACGTTTTTAAAGAAAATTAGCAGCAATCTCTTTCCAAAAAAGCGACGCGGTCAACCCAAGTTGAGATCTTGTGGAGATTGTGTGTGTTTTGAAATAGCAGAAGTGTGGCACACGCCGTACACATGTATGTTTGCCGGCTAGAGGATTTATGAAACGTTTAAACGTCTGCACTTCAACCTATCCGAAACTGTCAAATTTCTTCAATAAATGTTCAACCATATGCCATATATACATAAAGTTCAAAGTCTGTTGAGGAAACTTGACTATGGTAGTCTGATGTGCGAATCAGCACATCCTGCTCCTCCATAGCTTCACTACGGTCTTGCTTTTCCTCACTCAAATATCGAAACAGAAATATCCCCCCTCCTGACGTCTCCTACTTGCGCTACACGGGATACAATTTAGAGCATTCGTTTATGCCACGCGCCGTCGGTGTTTGTGCTTACGTCAGGAAGGATATGTGCGTTCGTCGTCGCCTCGGCAATCTTGAAGTTAGAGACCTCTCCATCCACTGCTGCACGTCGACTGCGGACACCACCCTCGCGTCTTTATAGGTCCCACAGCGGTAAAATTGAAACTGACCAACTTGTCGAGTGCGTCCAAACGGCCACAGATTCCTGTCTCCAACGGATCCCCCCGCCGAGATTGTCGTACTGGGCGACTTTAATGCCTACCACGTCGAATGGCTAGGTACACGCACAACTGACCACGCGGGTAGAGCCGTTCATGACTTCGCTTTGGCCTACAGTCTGTCCCAACTGGTTGCCGAGCCTACGCGGGTACCAGATATGGAGGGCCATACATCTTCCTTACTGGACCTCCTGTTGACCTCGCCCCCAGACGACTATCAAGTGTCCGTTGATGCACCACTAGGCTCATCATATCATTGCCTGATTCGGAGGACAGTGCCTCTCACGGAAACTTTAAAATCGCAACGTGCGGTTAGCCGTCGGGCCTGGCATTATAGGTCAGCGGACTATGCGAAGTTTCTTTGCGTCGTACCCATAGTGGCGAGTTTGCTTGCTTCTCGCTGAATGATCCTGATTCGCCGCCGATTCTGTCGTTAATGTGATACTGCAGGGAATGGAACTCTTCGTTCCAAACTCTATGGTTCCACCATGGTGTGGTCGATGTTGCAAAATAGCGTCTTGCCAGAAGCGCGAGCATTACCAAGCCTGGGCTAATGCGGTGTCATCAAAGGATCCAAACACCAGTGTGCTCAAAAAGAAGTACAACTTTGCTGCTAGGTCCTTGAAGAAGGACATTGCCAAGGCGAACTCATCATTCATAGGTAGAATTGGCGAGAGGCTAGTGCGTCTTCCTTCGGGTACGCATGCATTCTGGTCTCTCGCCAAGCGGTCTTGGGGAATTTTTGTCGACCGTACCTTCCACCACTGCACAAGACCGATGATTGCCTTGCCCATACTGCAAAAAAGAAAGCAGATCTCTTAGGTACTCTTTTCGCATCAAACTCGACTTAGGACGATGGGGAAAACTCGCCACCAACCATACCGCATTGCGCTAGTTCTATGCCAAACGTTCGGTTCCTGCAAAGGTCAATTCATACGGCTCTTTTTTCCCTTGACATCTATAAGTCAAGTGGGTTTGATGCAGTCCTTCCCATTGTGCTTCGGACGTGTGCTCCTGAGTTGACACTAACGCGCCTCTTCTGGCTCTCTAACACGACTGGTGTTGTCTCGAGTTCTGGGAATAGCCCTTGTCCACCCGATTCCCAAAGAAGGCGATCGCTCGGATCCATCCAACTACAGCCATCACCTATTTGCTCTCCAAAGTAATGGAGTCCATTACAAATTGCCAGTTCTTGAGGTACCTAGAAAAGAATCAGCTACTAAGCGATCGCCAGTATGGTTTTTGCCGCGGTCGTTCAGCTGGTGATCTTTTAGTGTATCTCACTCACCGATGGGCGGAGGTAGTCGAGAGGAAAGGGGAGGCGCTGGCAGTTAGCTTGGACATAGCGAAAGACTTTGACAGGGTATGGCACAGGGCTCTTCTCTCTAAACTTCCATCATACGGGCTTCCGAGAAATTGTGTGCGTGGGTCGCCAGCTTTCTTTCTGGGCGTAGCATCAAAGTCGTGGTTGACGGATCATGCTCTGACCTGAAGCCCGTGAATGCTGGAGTCCCGCAGGGGTGTGTGCTGTCGCCTACTCTGTTTCTTCTGCATATCAATGACATGTTGCGTAACAACAGCATTCATTGCTACCTAGTGTTACAAGTTTATTACGGCTACTTTTAATTTATAGTAACAACGTTCTGAGAACAGTTATTACTATGAATCGGGTCGGGCGTTTTTAGATGGGTATGCCTCCTGCGCAAAGTGTAGTAAAAACGCAGTGTAACGGGATTTAATTCAAATTATCAACTTCTATTATTGACGAAATAGTATTGCCTATTCGTATGTAAGATACTTTTTGTTACTTCTTTATATTAAGAATTCTCGTAGCCAGCTCAAAACTAATTATACTATAATTCTTATCATTGTATCTACCTTTATTATATTTTATCATTGTCTGCGACACGTGCAAATCCTCAGTACAATGACTAATTTTATTCTTAGAACAGAACCAAAGTATTAACACGATAAATACATAATACCTATACTACAGACAAAACAATAACTAAAAGCATTGTTCCGAGAGAATTACAGATTTGTTCCCTCTCCCTACCGCTCTTATTCAGTGGGTTAGTGTTGCCAACGCCAAGCTAGGGTAATTTACCCAAGATTTAGAGAAAAGACAGTAGAGATGTAGAGTCAGCAGTAAATACTGGTAATTTTAGAGCATTAATAGACTTAAAGTATTTTTAGGGGTTTGATTTGCTTAGGGTATTATTTTTGGGGGCATACTGTATGAATGACTAAGACTTCAAGTAAGTACACACGCCTGCACATCAACCTACCACAAACTGTCAAATTTCTTCAATAGACTTTGAACTTTATGCCTTAAGTGTAAGGTTGAAAATGTATTGAAGAAATTTGTCAGTTTTGCATAGGTTGATGTGCAGGCGTGTGTACTTGAGTTAGGATTAGATAGGTACAAAAACTCGCATTTACGAAGTATATTAGTAGAGATAAAAAAATTAAATTCTTTAGTAAAATCGAAGTTATGTAGAAGTTGTAAGTGTAATATTGAATTACTGGTAATTTAAATAATGTAGTCGTGTATTTTGAAAAATAACTGACGATTTAGGTTACCCAGCACAAATATACAGCACTAATATACTTATAAACAATGTGAAAAATAATGTAATGGTGGATGAAGACTACAGCCGGTGTTACTCGGTCGAAATGTCGGATATAAATAAGGTATGATACCTTTTACTAATAAGTATGCGTTAATACTCCATTTGAATTTTTAAATTCAGCACAAAAATTTTGGCGACTTTTACCACACTACATCTGGCAACACTGTCCGCCGCTGCTACTGAACGACGCGCACAGCATCCAGCCAGCGCGCGCACGCTAGCATCCCTCCCTCTCTCTTCTCTCCCTACCCCAGTAACCGGGACGCCAAGTCGCAAATTGAGCAAGCCGTTAAAATGAAAAAAGCTTTATTTTAGTGTGAAATCGATTTGTAAGATGCCTATGTAAGTATTAAATATTTTTTTTAATCGATTTGCTGTTGAATCAATGCAATAATTTGTCACATAACAATCCAATTTTCTTCTCAGGCCGAGTTGTTGGAGTAGACGTTATTGTTTGTCTCTAATGCGGTATTATTATATTAAAACTAACTCTATTTTAGTAAGACATGGAATTAATCACTTAAGTATTCATATCTGTAGCTAATGTCAAAAGTGATAAATTAATTTAAAGTCATTGCATTTTTACAAATTCATGATATTTAAATGCTCGGTAGCCATCGCCCTTATCCCTCAATCAATAATCATGTTGCTTTGCCACAACACCGGGTTTTTTTACAGATCGGCCATTTTGGCGCGGTTTAGGGTTCAGAACAATAACTTTATTGTTCGGAGGTTTAGGGTGATATTGGCATGATATTCTTTCTTTCTTTCTTTTAGTTGATGGCTTCGTGCGATTAGCACATTTAGCCAGTGTCAAAGTAGTTTTTCTTACAAGTAATACATAAATATACAATATGATGATGATGAATGAAATGAAGTGAGAAATGATATACCCCCAACCCCTCGAGTATCTCAGTAAAGATGTGGGGCTTTACTAAGTCCTCACGCAGACTTCTTGAGAGAATTTGAAAAGTGACGTTGCACTGTTTTGTTTCATTTGCCAACACTCATGCACACTCACGAACAATTAACGGTTAATAATCCACCATTATTTCACATTAATATTCGACATAACACAAATTTTAGAAAATAAAACAAAACCGCAGACATGGCTCTTCACTTTCCCGCCAAGAAGCTGCATGATATTGGTGATGACAATTCTTGGTTCTCTTCCTTAGTTATGGCTTTGTGCGGCTAGCACATTTCGCCAGTGTCAAAGTAATTTTTCTTACAAGTTATTCTTATAAATAAACAAGGAGTTTCACCCGAGTTCTTCCCGTAATAACACGTATTGTAATACTCCATTTTAATTTCTATCTACCGTACAATTATGCCCTTACTACTATATTTTTTTTTTCATTACCTAATGCCAAATGCGCTTTAACCAATCCGCGTAAATCAGTTAGTTAGTTACGCTATATTTATATAGCATATCATTAATATGATATATAAATATAGCATATCGTTACCTTTGCTATTAATGTTATTTTAGTATGATAGTGGTAGCGTTGTTCAAACTTCTCTCGTGCCCCAGCTGTGGGGGCTGGGAACATAAAATGTGCATACTCTGATGAATCTGTACTTTCTATGCTTATAGAAATACTGTAAGGTTGACAATTTAAAGAATATTTATATAACATAATAAATTGTTAAAACCAGTTTCTTCAACTGGGTTGAACAAAAATGGCTGATAATTTAGTTTATTAAAATACTGGGGTAGTGGCACCAGTGTTCGACAGGACCCAGTGATGGACATCGTTTTCCTTTTATCATTAAAAATAGGGGTCAGCAAGTGATTTGAATCTTTATCAACAATTCAATACAAGTGATTTGAATCTTTAGCAACAATTCAATACAAGTGATTTAAATACAATTAATTTCGTTTAGCCCTCACAATAAAATCATAATTATCATAATTAAAATCTACAATCATATACCGAACTACATAAAGAACTTAGAAAGACCTACAATCTTTTCTTATAAATAAATGTTATTATGACCTACAAGAATTCTTCAACGATAAAGATTTTAATAGTGTAAAATAATTTGATATAAAAATCCAATAAAACGTTATTAGTTAAACTATGTGTTACCTATTTTTGTTTAATTTATTAAAACATCTACTTAAACATTGTAATTTAATAGTAATTTTACGAATAGTAGTTAAGTAACCTAGTTAGACCTCTTAAGTACTTGCTGTGCCCTTGCAGGGCGTCACATGTATACCTACTGGAATTTCCTGTTTAAGTACCATTTATAAATTTGAATTTGAATTAGATGTTATTTTTTGTTGCGAAAAATGTGTCAAACACTGGTCTTAAAATATCGAACACTGCCACGGCCCTACACTACTACAGGGTGCCAAGTGCGAGTTTGATTCGTCATTCGAACACGTTAACGAAAACGAGAAATTGTATGGCAAAATTTTAACTCTTCTCGTATGTCGCCAGGAAGCGCTGCTTCAATGCCATACTAATTTTTGTTTTCTTAAAATTTCGTCTAATCGAATGAATACGGATAGTAAACAAAACTTACACTAGGCACCTTGATCGTGACATGTAAAATAAATCAATGTTTATACGTAAAATCTTTTTGTAGAATCATGGAAGTGGCGGATGACGCCCTGACAAGTAGCGGTCAGTGGTGTTCCAAGGATCTTAGGCGTCCCTCCATTATGAATTATGGTAAGTACAAAATTCATTCATGCATTCCGTGCTCAGGAAACACAGATCATATGGCCACAGTATAAATAAGTATACAGTATTTTAACTCAGCCGTTTCCTTGAAATAACTACCAACTTCATATAGCATAGGCCATATCAAACTACCACAAATTCAAATATCATATCTTTTAATTTTTATAAATTCATATATTATATATCCTACTAATATTATAAACGCGAAAGTTTGTAAGTATGGATGGATGTTTGTTACTTTTCACGTAAAACCTACTGAATGGATTTTAATGAAACTTTCCTCATATACAGACCATGACCCAGATCAGCATATAGGATACTTCTTTTTTTACTGTAGTTTTCGCGAACGAAGTCGCGGGCAACAACTAGTAATTAATATTTTCATTCATTTAATTACAGGAAGTGAACCGGACACTGATTCAGACGACGACGCTGGCAAGGACTTATTCCCGGTATCTCTGGGCATCCCCAAGTCAGCGTGCCTCTTCATGGGCACCCTTGAGGACCATGCCTTGACCCGTACATATTGTCAATATTTGGGATATAGGAATCATGGACAAAAAGTCCTATGGCGATCGAATAAGGTAAAGAGGTCAACTTGCAGGGACTGATTTGTCTTCTATTGTTCAATGCACTGATCCGAAACAAGCAACAAACTCACTTGTCAACATAATTTCTGCTGTCGTATCCTAGACATTTACTTTTAGTTGTCATTCCAAGCAGGAAAAGAATACTTAAACTATGGATAACTCCTGGAATCTTGCGCTGTATACGCAATCGTGATAAGTTGTATAAAAACACAAAAAAAGAACCCAACAACGATATACTGTTAAAATTTACACACGATATAGAAATTTTTGTAACATTTTACTCAAAAAGTTGAAGAGAGAGAATATGAGCGCAGTGAGCTTGAAAAAACAAAAAATAATCCAAAAGCTACATGGGATACAATCAAAAAGATATCTCATTTAAAAAAAACACATGTTCCGCTAGTGAACTGCTGTCTCGGTCTGCTCATACCTCCTCTTCTATTGACTCCATCAATGATTTCTTTGCTAGTATCGGTGAGAACTTGACATCGAAAATAGATCTTAGTTGAACTCAATGACCCTAATAAGCACCGAAAACGATGAAGTGGAGCAGACCATATTAAGCCTTAAAAAAACACTTCTGCAGTGGGCTGGGACAACATCCATACTTCAGTTCTCAAAGCTTGTATGAATACAACGTTTGCCAGGTCAGCTAGTAAATATATAAAAAATAGTCAATATTTTTGTAATATTGTTTCGAAAATTGCTATTAGCTTGTGAATTTTTGTCATTAAGGATTAATAGAACTAGATGTAAGTAAGTTTATAATAAAAACAGAAATACAAAGTTTATTTTTATTTTTTTAATACCTACTTTACCCTTGTGATTAATAAGTTATTTATACTTATCATATTTGCGTTATAATGTCAGTTATTCTGGTTCTCTTTTGCCAATTTTGACGGCGGCAGTGGTTAATGTAAGTGGTCATATGAGGAAGTGGCCGCTAGGGGAAGTGGTCGCTCAGGGATTGTGGCCGTTCTAAGAATGTGGCTGTAGCCGATAGGAAAGTGGCCGTTCAAGGGAAGTGGCCGATCACGGGAAGTGGCTGTTTAAAAAATGTGGCCGTAGCTGATCGGATCCATTACTTCGTTCCGGATTCGATCACTGTCTTAGAGTTACACCTAGCACCTATAGCTTTCTCTTAACTCTCTTTCTATGTGTGTGTGCAATAAAGTGTGTTATCTATCTATCTATATATCTATCTCGCTGAGTAAATTTGAATTTGTGGACTAGTCGTAACTAGCGATGGGCGTTATTCAACTTAGATAGTTATCCAACTATCTATTTGGCTGAACAACGATCACTAGTTATCCAACGACAAAAAAACTATCTATTTTCCACAACGCTCTAAACTCCCTTAAGCAAAGCAAGCGAAAGTAAACGACAAAACGTTAGATAGTTTGTTCACGCGTGAGCGAATGAACGAGACTATTATTTATTATTTATGACGTTTGCATATGTGTGAATGAAATGTGTATTCGTACGGCATTCGGTCAAATTGTATTAATAGACATAGTTATTTCATATTTCACTGGCAATATAGTAATATAGACAGACCTATGCTTGGTAAAGTACGAAGGAAAGTTAATTGAAAACGTTAACAGTGGCTAACAACTCAAACCTAACAACATAAAATGTTAATATTAATACAGTTCGACGACGGCGACGTTGTGAAAATAGATAGATTTACAAACGGACAACGTTTTCGTTTCGTGATTTCAAAAAACGATAACGACACATCGCTAGTCATAAGTGTCGTAACGTGAGTGCCCACGTCTAGGCTCCGTTTAAATATGCTTAAACATTATCAATAGCCCATCTCTTATTGTTTTACATTTCATCAATCGACATCATCAAATTAAATACTATTTACGAAAGATTAGGCTGTGTGAGCTTAACTCCTTTTGCTTTTCCTAATAAAAAAATTCACTGACTTTGTCTTGACAATGTCAAGACAAAGTCAGTGAATTTTTGACATGACTGACGTGTTGTTTGTTTGTGAATTTGATGGATTTCAAGCATTAATAAACTCACCTAGACCAAGTTATTATCGAAGAAAGTTCATTAGAAATAACATTTGTGGATAGTTTGAATAGTTAGGTGAATAGTTTGTACATTTAATAACTAAAGATATAACATAATGTTGAAAGCAGTAATTCTCATCGGTGGACCCCAAAAAGGCAAGTTATATTGTTGTCACCGGCGTAATCAACTTCAATACAATATTTATTAATACGTGGCCAATTACTAATAGGTACTAATTTTAAACGAGATAAATTTATTATATTTTTATAATAAACTTAAACTGTAAAACTGTTCTTTCAGTAGTTCTGAACTCTGATGCATTTTACAAAGTGAGGTTAGATAGACTAGTTTTAATCGTCTGATAACTTTATGTCGTAGATAAAACTATATTTAACCGCTTGAATGCCCTGTCGACCTAGCGGCGACATGACAACACACTCCAAAATGCCCGTGTCGCCGCTGAGGCGACATGAGTTTGTTTCCTCCGCGACCGCTTATTTTATTGAGATATACCATATTTCTATTAATCTAAGGTCTATTTTCATATGTTCATTTCGTTCTCTATAAAATTGTGTACTAAAGTTGAGCAACAGCGACAATCCAAAGCCTAAAGGATTTTTTTTAAAAAAATAAGAAGTTGTCAAACGGTAGTGTGTTGCGTCACTGCGTTCGTTCGTGGTAAAAAAAATTTAAAATTAAAAAATATTATTTTGTATTGACAGGTGTATGGTTTTATTTTTTATCCTAATGTATATATAATAAACTTTGTAATTTACAATAAAAAACCCTATGTCATCGCTTTAATTTTTGAGGTACGATCGTTTAAAGTGAAGTCGCGCTCAAAAACGCACTATCTCTGTGTTCAGCGTGTTGTAATTCTGCACCATAGTCGAATACTAATAAACAAAACACTTAAATAAATAGCTTCATTCATACTAAACATAAAAAACAACACGTGACAGCGCTCCGATAACAACTTTAGGCACAATGAATGGTTTTGTGTAACCCGAGCCGCGCGCTCACGCTCGGCGTTGGGAGCAAAAAATTGGCGGGGCACTTTAAGGGGCGCATTTCGAGCGCGCCGGGCACTCAAGCGGTTAACTACTTTTATGAGTCACAGTAGTAATATCAATAAAATAGATATTAATAAATGCGTTATTGCTCACATGAGTCACAGTAGTAATATCAATAAAATAGATATTAATAAATGCGTTATTGCTCACACTATGCACAGAAAACAAATACCAAAAAAATATATTTATAAGTAGACAATAACAGTCTTATTGTTAAAAAACAGCTAAGTCTTGGCTACATATGGTTGATATTATTAATGATAAAGATTGTGGGAGACTGGTGCCTGAGCTAAGTATCAACCTGTCTTACAGAATGTCAATTAGCTGGAAAAATAAAATAATATCTGCTGCTAATACTCTAAGTATATACTTTATCTGCTTGTCACACATTATAATATTATTGTTACCAATGTTACGCTAATGCGATAATAATTTATACTAATGAAATGGATTGATTTCAATCAAATTTTTCAATACTACCTTCTAAGTATATTATATGTTTCAAAGGCAAATTATTATTTATCTGTTAGCTTTGAATGCTATTAGAATATTCAGTTTGTGTAAAACAAATGAATTTGCTGCATTTTATTTTAGTAATTGCTTATTCTTGCCATCATTGAACTTTTCCAATTATTATTATGATATGATTGTGGTAAAAGTTGTGATAATCACGGATTGCGGATTGGGTTATGGACTATGAGAAAGTTACCTATATTGATAGTGGGCTGGTCAAGTCTTGAGAGACAATAAATAAAAAAATGGATATTTATATGAAGTACACTTAATAGGTTACAGTTATAGATAAAACGTAATTTACAAAGTATGAATATGTTCCAACGTATAGGATCTCTTTGGATCCTTTGATTAAATAGGGCAGGAAGGTTTAAAAGTGAATTTTTTATAACACAAAATAAACTTGCTTATTTTCAGGTACCCGCTTTCGGCCCCTATCACTGGACACACCAAAGCCGCTATTCCCAATTGCTGGTCTTCCGTTGATACAGCACCACATCCAGGCGTGCGCCAAGCTACAGGAATGCAAGGAGATTCTTATCATTGGAGCGTACACGACAAACGTGATGGCGCAGTTTGTTAGTGACATGCAGAAAGAATATCATGTCATTATAAGGTACTCATTCAATTATGTACACGTGATCCTTTGTAGGACTACGCGTGCTGGTCTTTGTTGTCACCAATTTACCATGACAACTGTTGGAACAAAATTGGTGAATCATTTCTTTGTCTCACTCACAACCCGAACCTACAAGCTGCTGCATTATTAAGCTCCTAAGTGTTTTAAAATAATAATTAACATTAGAGATGAAACGGATGTCCAGTAACTATTCAGTATCTGGCCTTGTTTTCACTATCCGGCTGGATACCGGATAGTAATTCAGTATCCGGCTGGATTCCGGATGTAAAATTCAAAAAATTCTTATTATTTTACACAAGGCAAATCATACCACAAAAAGTTATGGACACTGTTTATTTTTATGATCGCACTTCAAAAATGTTTGTTTTATTAATTAGTTTAGTACCTAGTCATAATTAACAAGTGGCAAATTGTGGTAAATGAATACCAAATTTAAAAAAAAAAACAAAAATAAAAAAAAGTGCGGAATATCCTGTAGCCGGATATCCGGCGCTCCGGCCTCGTAGCTTGCCGAATATCCGGTATTCGGTATCCGGCAAAACACTATCTGTTTCAACACTAATTAACATTATACACATGTGACTTATTGGAGGTCATCTGTTTAAATTTTAAGTTAGCTATAACATTATTGTCTTAAAGTTTATACAAACACTACACATTAAAATAAAACACTTTTTATGAATTTTCCATTTTGTCATATTTTAATTCCTAAAAAGGGTTTCAACGCAAGTAATCTAAAAAAAAAAAAATAATTAATAACTAAATGTGTTGCTAATCGCAACACTCGAGAACGGCTAAACCGATTTGGCTGATCTCTTTTTTGTTATGTTTGATGAAGTTTGATGAAGGTTTTTATGGAGAGAAAAAACGTAAACAATACGAGAAAAATAGTAAAAACAATAATTTTCGTATCCCATACAAACCACTCTTTACTGGACTAATTTAAAAAAATTTTCACCATTAGAATGCTACATTAGCGCTGAGTAACATAGGCTATATAAAAAAAATTACCACCCGTGCGAAGCAGGGACGGGCCGCTAACCTTTTTATTCTTAGAAAAAATCAACCATTGTTAGGAAGCTCAAGTGGGAATCGAACCCACGACCCTTGAATAACCGGTCCAATGCTCTGACAACTGCGCTACCGAAACCCCAGAGGACTTGTTAAATTTTTCTAGTACTTTGTGATTTTCACCACAGGCCAGGAGTAAAACAGAACACTGTTGCAAGTATTTAACAATCTATAAAGACCTAATTGCCTTATTATTATTTTTTTCTTTTACAATGTTATAGTGCAGCCTGGGATGTAGCATACTTGCCTACAAATAAATAATTACTTGTCTATGCTTTGTACGTACTAAGCGAAAGTGAGCTGATGATGATGATGATGATGATATAATATTTCAGATATTTGCAAGAGTTCACGCCTCTTGGCACTGGCGGTGGTTTGTACCACTTCAGAGATCAGATTCGCGCCGGCAACCCCACTGCTTTCTTCCTACTGAACGGCGATGTGTGTGCCGACTTCCCACTGAAAGAACTGTGGACGTTCCACAAAGAGAGATCTAATGCTTTAGTGAGTAAACATTTTTCTTTGGAATGAAGTCAGTGTAATTTAACGAAATTAATTAAAAAAATCGTAGTATTGATAAATTTTTTGTAAGATAGCTACAACAACAATAGCCTAATGGTTTTAAGCTTATGAACCTATATACAAAATGATTTTGAATATTATTTGCCCTTTTCTTTTCATAATACAAGCACTTAAAGTATACCTAGCTATATGTTTCAGCATATTATGTTAACAAATTTTATGTGGAGTTAATTATTATAAGTGGGGTATTAGCCGTAATCGCCATGCTGGGCAGGCGGGTTGCCGATCGCAAGAGTAATCTCAGAGAGATCCATCCTCTGCTGCCCATCCTCTGGAATGGTCTCTTCGTCGACTTTTACGACACCCACCGGATCCGAGATGGGTTGGTGCAATTCTTTATCCCCAGGAGATAAAGATTTTTTATATAAAATATTTTGAGGGATGCCTTTGTCCAGCCGTGGACGTTCTTTTAGCTGAGATGATGATGATGATGATGATGAATTAATATTACTAAACAGCCATGATATCTTCAATGATTCTCTACCCTTTAACTTAGGTTAAGTTGTTCAACTTAATTAAATTTTTACTATTAATATGTCTCCCCCAGGTCACAATAATGGGTACAGAAGCCACACGCCAGCAATCAGTGCACTACGGCTGCATGGTCCGGGAGCCCACCACGAAAGCCATCAACCATTATGTGGAGAAACCGAACAGCTATGTGTCCACACTGATCAACTGTGGAGTCTATGTGTGCTCGTTGCAAGTGTTTCAAACGATGGCTGAGGCGTTTGAGAGGAAGCAAGATTGGTTTTATAGGTGAGAATTGTACTTTTTCATTTAACAACAACTGACTAAGAAATGTTAGGTTATCATCTATAAATAAATAAAATAAATAAATAAGGCACGAATTAAGGAGACTGCAGAAGGTACCTAAGCTATAAACAAACAGCTGCGCTCGGACTGGTTTGAGATTCCGTGTGTCCGTGAGAGGGTCTTTGTGTGCGGTGCTCGAGCGCGGTATGTATTATGCGTACCATCTGCAGTCTCCTTATTTTGTGCCCAAGGTAAGTAACAATAAGGCTGAAAGTGGTAGCGCACTTTACACGGTAGAAATTAAACAGCTGTGTCTACATTGATCAACTGTGGAGTCTACGTGTGCTTGTTGCAAGTGTTTCATATATTGGCTGAGGCGTTTGTAGGTATAGTGCATCTTTTTTCTTAATGTCTCTCGGCAAACTTCGTGTTTCGGCTGTCGTCGGATTTCTATCAGTTATAGAGTATAGAGTTGCCACTACTCTTCTTAGATTAATTTATTTTAGAATGAGGGGAAACAGCTCTTTATAGTGGACACGAAAAATCTTAATTTTCATTTCATATTATTTCAGTGGAAATGGCCAGAATGGGCATCCAGGATACATGTCGTGGGAGCAGGATGTTTTAGCACCATTAGCTGGTTCCAATAAATTATATGCAATGCAGGTATACATGTTTTTCTTACCTCTTTTTATCAAATGTATCGACAAACAAGCTTACGGTCCGCCTGATGGTTTTAGTGTTTTTATCGTAATTGATTTAAAGCTTGAATTTGTTTATAGCTTGATTTATTATTGAGCCCTTAATTTCCTATGTAAATATTCTTTATTCCATATATAGGTATTTCATCACATAAAAATAAACAAGTCACAGCGCTAGTGGTTTAGTAACCTCTGTGCACTAACATTTATGATCATTGCTGCTTGCCTATGCGCGCCTGACGAGCATGACTCCACTAATATAAATATTTAATTTACAATTGCATGACAAATTAAAGTCAATAATTATGTCTTAGTACGCACATAAGATCTAGATCAGATAGGTACACTTTGTGTATTTTCACATTACCACACCTTTCTGTTACACATTGTATATATTTTATTTTGCTGCAGGTCACAAACTGGTGGTCCCAATTGAAGACAGCCGGGTCAGCGATATACGCCAACCGCCATTACCTAGAACTGACGAAAGGAAACGAGACATGCTCCAAAACGCAGCCCTGCCACATACTGCCCGACGTCTTCCTGCACCCCACTGCCACTGTCGATAGCACCGCTGTGGTAAATATCTCATCGTCGTCATCAGCATCATCACCAGCTCATTTTTATGCCCCCACTGCTGGGGCACGAGTCTTCCCTATGGATGGATACACCACAGGAAGAACGGGCCATAAACCACCACGCGGGCCCTGTGCGGTTTAGTGGTTGTTAATAACTGCTAATGCAGCCCGATCAACCGCTCTACGTGCCTTCCGAAGCACGTAGGGCTCGAGATGATACATTGTTGGTAATACTTCTAATGACCGGTCTTTGCGGAAGTTGCTTAACCTCAGCACTCGCAGACCTGGCGCGTTAAACACTGTGCCATCGAGGTCCTTCATCATAGAATTGCCTGTCATCACATCATAGATTCATAGAATCTATGCTATGGTACTTCATCATAGAATTGTTATTTCCTTTCTTTCTGTTAGCTGGTTTTTTATTTTATTTCAAATCCTATAAACAAGTTGTTTTAATTGCTGTATAGATTGGTCCGAACGTGTCTATCGGCGCAGGGGTGACCGTGAAGGCGGGCGTCCGTATCAAGGAGTCGATAGTTCTGAACAACGCCACCATCAGCGAACACGCACTCGTCATGTATTCTGTGGGTGAGTTGGTACGCGGTTTGTCGCTACCCGGCAATAGATGGCGCTGTACGTACCGTTCTGATCGTGCTAACGAAATGTTGTTCTATTTATATGTTACTAGGGTTTCCTGGGCCGTTTCGTGTGTCGAAGTCCCGGGACTTTTTCCCAATTTTATTGTCTCTAGTCTCGAGACTAATTTATTGATGATTGATGATTATAAAAGTATCGGATTCCTGGGAAGTCCCGGGTTTTAGAAACTAAGTGTGTGATCACGAAATGTGTTCCAAAACTTTGAAAATTTCGTGACTTTTCAAAACCGTATAAGCTACGTAACAAAAAGTTTACAGCTTCGAATTTCAAATCCAAAACTAAAACGCGCCCATTCAAATTTAATTTGCAAATTTAAAAAAAAATGTTGCAACAGCCTGTCGATCATCTTTAATCTAGTTCACTAGACTTAGACTATTCTAGATCACCCGGTCTCAGACCCGGAGGATCCGGGTTTGATTCCCTGCGGCGGATACATATTTGTGTACCTACTAGGTTTGGTGAATGGTAGGGTTTTTAGTATTGCAACATACGTTTCTTTTCAAACAAAGCCCTTTCATTAAGTTAAAAGGGATTCTAGCAATTTTGTAGTAGTTACATAATAGCAATATTATCTATATTAACTTAAGTAAGTTAAAAAAAACAACACTTAAAAAAATATCAGAACAAGAATTGAAAAATGTATTTTATTCGGAGCATCTATGACAACTTAACATAAAGAACATTTAACAATTTATATATTAATGAAAATAAATTTATTTTATTTAAAGCAATGTCACATTGGCTCCATTCATTATGAAAAGTTGAGAGTTCGATTGTCACGTGAGGCGTTTGTCTTTTTTCATACGATTAAATTTATATTTACACAGTGGGTCAAGACGCGTCGGTGGGTGAGTGGACGCGGGTAGAAGGCACCCCCTCAGACCCGGACCCCAACAAGCCGTTCGCCAAGATGGACAACACTCCCCTATTCAACTCCGACGGCAGGCTTAACCCCTCCATCACTATACTAGGTGAGCTATTAACAAATATTTGGATTAAAATAAAGGTAACAAGTCAAACAACAACAGTAACAGTTATCTCTGCAACCCTATAGTTGACTGGTACAGAATGCCTCAGGCATTAATGATGTTGAAAGAATACCCGCCATGTAATGTATGTTGTAAAATCAAAAAAAAAAAATATAATTGTGTATGTATAACTTTTTTCTGAACATAATAATATATAGTGATTTAAAAAGAAAAAACTGTTTATAAAAAAAAAACAAAAAAGACATCGACCTGCATTAGACTATCGCGGGGATTATGAACCGATATCCCCACGTGTTAGTGATATTGTTGGTCCCGATCCGATCCGAACCCCACGGAGAATCTAGTAGGCTACGAGGACACGCACTAATGCTTGATGCCGTTCCCCGTAGAAAACCTCTGACGGTGCTTTCTTTCACACGGCTTGAGGAACCCTTTAAGTTTCTCGCCGCCCCCAAAAGAGCCCTGTGAAGCTGAAAATGCCAAGTGGCAATCAGCAAACTCATAAAAAAATGATGCTATTGATGTGACTGTGTACACCATTTTAGGCTATTTATTGACTGGTAATGTGAAGGACTTAGCCCAATAGTGTTACATTTAAATTAAAAGCTGAGTAATGATAGGAAGGGCCTAGCCCATCGCTGGGGTATTTATATGCTAAGTATCTTTATTTGTTGTTGATAGGCGCAGGCGTAGTGGTCCCAGCTGAAACGATACTACTCAACTCCATAGTTCTGCCGCACAAACTGCTGACGAGAAGCTTCAAGCACGAAATCATTTTATAGTGTCTCTACTAGTGAGTAGTGTGATATATTATCGAAACTGGAAATGGCATTTGAAAATGATTTGTCTCAGATAGTAGGTGCTTGGAACCACTGTTCGCAATCTTAGCGACAGTTCAGCGCAACTGACCTGTGAAAATGAGACTCATGCCGGACTATCGAGACTCAGTTACAAACCAAATAGTACGTCGTATCGCAACTGAAAATATCACTTGAAAAAAGATGATTCGTCTCAGATAGTAGGTGCTTGGAACCGCTGTTCGCAATCTTACCGACAGTTCAGCGCAACTGACCTGTGAAAATGAGACTCATGCCGGACTATCGAGACTCAGTTACAAACCAAATAGTACGTCGTATCGCAACTGAAAATATCACTTGAAAAAAGATGATTCGTCTCAGTTAGTAGCTGCTTGGAACCACTGTTCACAATCTTGGCGACAGTTCAGCTTAACTGATCGTTGAGAATCAAACCTAACTTGCGATACTCAGTTGGAAACCAAATAGTACATCGTAACGCAACTAAAAATATCACTGTAAAAAGTTAACATGTCTCAGATAGTATTAAACACATGGCTTTACGCAATCTAGACGATATCACTTCCAACTGAGCTGTTGGGACCCGCACCCACCTACCGAAACTCAGTTGTAACCCAAATAGGATATAATATTGCAACTGTAATTAGCATTTTAAAAAAATGATAACTGAACCGACCGACAAAGTTTCGTAATGTAAGCGAAGGCTCTTCTAATCGAACTGTGGGACTATGGCATTCGAACTTACTGAGACTCAGTTGGAACTCGAAATTCGTCTTTTTTAAAGTACTATTTCCATTTTCAATATTAATATAGCATTGTAACTTCGAAATTACAATTAAAAATAATATATATATGTATTATAAATAAGCTACTTGGACCCTCGTTTTTAAGTGTAAAAGACAATAATGTGAAAAAGAAGAACATGTAATGTACTCTCTGTTTAAATGTTATAATTTTGAAAATAACTTATTAGATTGTGGTGAGTAAAATTTAAAAGATTTATATTGTAGAAAAGTATTGATATTTACAAAAACACAAATGTTGAAAAAATTTCTACAAGTAGGATTTGAATCTGCACCCTTCTAACATACCGGGTCAGGTGCTCTCCTAATTGAGCTGTCGTGGTTCTAACCAGCCCGCCGAACTTATTCAACACTATTTACTTTTTTACTTTGAAAGCCAAAGGCGCCCATTCAATGTAAATAATTGCCGTCATTAACATCCGATCATAATATTTTTACAAATACTAAAGATCAGTTAAGAAGTAGGCAAGCTATTTATAAAATGTTTTTAAATAGCTAGCCTACTGATCTTCAGTATTTGTAAAAATATTATGATCGGATGTTAATACGATAGCTCAATTGGGAGAGCACCTGACCCGGTATGTCAGAAGGGTAAAGGTTCAAATCCTGCTCGTGGAATTTTTTTCAACATTTGAGTTTTTGTAATTTGTTTCGCAACAAAGTTTGTGTTACAATTATATAAACAAAACAAAAAGATTTTGTATTGATATTTGTTTTTAGGGTTCCGTACCCAAAGGGTAAAACGGGACCCTACTACTAAGAATCCGCTGCCCGTCCGTCCGTCTGTCTGTCCGTCTGTCACCAGGCTGTATCGCATGAACCGTGATAGTTAGATAGTTGAAATTTTCACAGATGATGTATTTCTGTTGCCGCTATAACAGGTTCACTGTCCATAACGTATAACAATGGTTAAATCAATTGTTGCGTACCATAATATGGCGTTTGGACAGACTAGGGGATAACAACAAATACTAAAAATACATAATGAAATACTTATTTAAGGGGGCACCCACACAACAAACTTGTTTTTTTTTTTGCTCGATATTAATAACGGCAGCAAGTAGACGCTTGAAATATTCACAGAATATTGAGTTATATTATTCACTTTAAAAATAAATTTTTAAATTAAAATAAAATTAATATTCAAGTGGGGCTCGCATACAACAGACATGATTTTTTTTTTTTGCCGTTTTTATAGATAATGGTACGGAACCCTTCGTGCGCGAGTCTGCCGGTTTTTTTTAATATACAGAGGAGTTGGCAAATGGCTTTACTCTGCCTGATGTTAAACACAAACCGAGTCCAGACGCGAGGACAGCTAGTGAAGCAGGATTGTGCCTGTACCTCTCATCTGCGGCGAGCGCTGATCAGTGCCCTACACGATTACTACTATTGTGTCTGTATTCACAGCAGACTACAGGTTATAGGACTCCATGTTGTTGGAAGGAGGAAATACGTGGAAATAAATATAAAACACGAAGGAATTTGTTTTAATCAGTGAAAAATCAACTTTATTACAATAATAAAAACTAAAAGAGAAAATATAATAATATTATTATTCACTGTAATTACTATCTATATTTTCAACTCAAGTAAAATCAATTTAAACAAAATCAATTTTTAAAAAAATATTAAAATTTTTCTTCCATCATAGATGAACTCGAGAGCCTAGCCTGGCTAGGTTCAGTAGGTCCACTTTATATTTCTCGGACGATCCTACCATTCTTAAGACATCAGCTGGTAGTTGATATTCATAACAATTGCTGTTGACTGCGGTTAATCTCGTTCGTATCAAGAGGATGGCGTTAATTGTTTTTAAATGTAATGAATTTCTCAACTTGCTTTTAACGACATTCATTAAGCTAAAGACACGCTCAATGACAGCATTCGAATGCGGCAAACTCATTACTTTTGTCGCGACATCGAATAAGTCTACATGCGGACAACTACCAGCTGCGTCCCTCGACTGCTGAACCTCTGTCCAGAATTTCACCGTATCTTCGGTATTTTCCCACTTCTGTAGTATAATAGTTTGCCAGTGTTGCTGAATAATATTATCCACATTTTCTGTGTAATCCAGAACTTGTATAAAGTTATCAATTATTCTGTTTGGTTTTAAAATGACTGAAACAGATAATGCCATAGAGTTATACAATAATTTTAAATTCATTCTCGAAGTCATTGTCGCCTAACCGATATTTATAGTCCATCGTTGTGGGTTCACCTTTTCGATATTGGAACTACTTTACCTTCAGCCACTTCATTCTGCTCTCATCTTCTGATTGTGTCTTATTGGTCATATTTTTTTCGCTGTATTGTTTGTAATTCAAGAAATCAGAATGCTCCATTCCTACTACTTTGTGATAGGGTTTAGTTGTTTTGGCAGTACGAGCGACCATGTACACACGCCTGCACATCAGACTACCACAAACTGTAAAATATCCTCAATAGACTTTGAACCTTATCGTTAAGGCATATGGTTGAAAGTCTATTAAAGAAATTTGTCAAATTTGGATAGGTTGATGTGCAGGCATCTGTACCATCCTTCTGGTGTGAACACGTCCACTTGTCTCCCACGGGCTTCTATTGTAGAGTGCACTAAATCGCATTCCATCTCTGAGTTTTTTTAAATTCCGCTTTCACTTTTTTTGGATCTCGCTTGCGTTTCCTACTTAAAGTTTGTAGTCTGTTCTGAGGCAGTGGCTGTGGTTGGTACAGTATTATTGTTATTGTCACTCTATAATATTTCAGAATCAGTATTTTCTGCAATAAACACGTGATGGTTAACGTTTTTGCGCTTCCGATGTAAAACAATGGATTTCTGAGCAACAACATGGTGTTTTGACTTGCCGGTTCCTGCTGGCCAGACTCATGTGAATTAGAAGCGCAGTCGCCTGGTTCACCTTTTGGCCTGAAGAAATATAAGTGTGAACTCGCTGGTTTTCCAGAGTGGTATGCAGACACAACAAATTTCTGCCTGCTAAGATCCTCACATCTTTCTCTCAAAGGCCGGTACTTACGTGAGCTATTGTTTCGCAAGCACATTCTTTAGTGAACCAAGAACTCTTTACGCGAGCTCAGTTTCTAGAATTTGCCTAGTAAGTAATCGCTTTAACTAACTGTTTGGTTCGCTAACAATGTTCTTGAGTTTGCTACGCGAGCAAAAACTTGCACAACTAACGGTCGTTTGTAAAACGAATTTTTCCTGTGATTTCCGTTCTTTAAAGGTAGGTATTTTAATCTTTATTTTTGTTCAAGCTAAATGGCCAATGAACAAAATTACACACCTTCAATGTTTGTGGCTGGAGCTTTGCATAATTGCCTTGTTTAGGAACATCTGCATCTTATAAATTCATGGCGAGTTTCGCACATATAGCCTGCGGCACATTCTCCACACAGCCTACAAAAGAAAGAAAATTTATTTATTTAGGCACTTTTTTTACTATCAATAAAAATAAATATCAGACTTCAGATCTAGATAAGCTGTAATAAATTCTGATAACAACTGCAATGATCTGGTAAAAACATCGAGATGATTCAACACGATGATAGTCAAAGAAAAAACTGTATACCATCAACGTTAGTATCTAGAGTGGCATTCTGGAGCTCTGCATAATTGGCTTGTTCAGGAACATCTGCACCTTGTAAATGCATGGCGATTTCTGCACATATAGCCTGTAGCACATTCTCCACACAGCCTACAAAAGAAAGAAAAAATATTCAACCTGGCACTTTCCTGACTATCGCAATAATAAACAAAAATATTCCGGAGGTGGGTCGGACTCGCACACTGATTGTTTCATACCGGCATTAAAAAAAACTGGTCGTACGGACGCCAGGTTCGTGAGTTCGACTATACTCGGCCATTTTTCATTCTTTGTTGTTATGATATAAAATAAGCCCTTTAAGTATGTATTACTGTTTTTACAATAGATTAAAATTAATATAGTTCAGTTGCTGTATGGGGACCCCCTTATTTTTGCTGTCTCCTTATTATAACACATATTCTGTAAAAATATCAACTATCTACATATGACGGTTACTTACTTTAAAAGAAGAACAGACAGTGTAAGCAGAGTAAAAGGGTCCCGTTTGGCACCATTCGGGCAGGGAACCCTAATTACGGCATAGATTAGGTAATCTATTTTGGAGGCTTGCAACCTTTCAGAAAACAAACCCACCTAGTTTAGTAGTCAGTTTTCTAACACTCAGTCTAATACGTAATAATAATACAAAAAGAACAGAAAAAAAGAAAAGAGAAAAATATTTTTTTTCTACATTGGTACATTTTTGCCCCATCTACCCGAGGGCAATTTGATAGCTAATGATCTTTACTATCACCCCTTAAAAGGATCGCTACGCATTTCCAGTAACCCTGTATAATGTTAACGAAACGCACAATTCAACGCATTCTAAGGAATATAAATCCATGTTTATTACATGTTACCATTTACAATTTAGTGTTATCAAATATATTTGATAAATATAATATATACACCAAATAGCCAAAGCATAGATTTATATGTGGTTATTGTTTATTTAAATGTTTAATGCTGTATTATTTTGGCGCTTTAGTACATACGCCTGTACACACGCCTGCACATCAACCTATCCAAAACTGTAAAATTTCTCTAATCGATATTGATCTTTATACCCAAACACTAAGGGTCAAAATTTATTAAAGAAATTTGACATTTTGTGGTAGGTAGGTTGATCTGCTGCCGTCTGTAAATCAGACTACCCCAAACTGTCAATCAGAAGACTTTGAACTTTATTACTATGGCATATGATTGAGGAGCACGATGGCGGTGGTTAACGCGCCCGGTCCGCGATTGCCTTAGCAACTTTTGCAAAGGCCGTTCATCGGATGGGTGACCAAAAATTTATCATCTCGAGCTCTTCCGTGCTTCGGAAGGCACATAAAGCCGTTGGTGCCGGCTGCATTAGCGTCGTTAACAACCACTAATCCGCACTGGACCCGCGTGGTGGTTTATGGCCCGTTCTCCCTATTCATCCATTAGGGAAGGCTCGTGCCCCAGCAGTGGAAACACTAAATGAGCTGGTGATGGTGGTTATTGAAAAAAAATTACAGTTTTGGATAGGTTGATGTGCTGGCGTCTGCACCATAGTTGCCGGAGGATCGGGAGGATCGTGCGTATTCGTACGTGTTCGTAAGTGTCAAATTCGTTCGAAACCGCAGCAAAAATGCAGCCGGCCATAGACTATATATGAGGGTTTTGTCGTATGTTCTTAAATTGCTCGCGGAAGACCAGCGTCAGGTTACTCTTTTAGGTGACCTGACATAATGCTGAGTGGACACCTTTTAGTGCCACACTGTGACGCGACTTCGTTCGCGAAGACTACACTATCCCACAGGAACCTGTTACCGGGATAAAAATCCTATGTCCTAGTCCGGGTCATGGTCTGTCTATGTGCAAAGTTTCATCCAAATCCGTTCAGCCGTTCTCGAGTTTTGCAACATACATTTGCTTAGCAACATTCATTTTTATTTATACTTATAGATTGTAATATTTGTAATAGTTATGGCATTAATAAACATTTTCTATTCTATTCTATTTTTCTAAATTATCCCACAACAAACATTATGTTCTCGTTATTAACATGTAATAGTATTGTGTAAAAAAAACGTGTCGTTTTTAATAACCGTGACAAATATGAAATGTAGCGTATGCGCGCGCAATTAAAACAGAACACTTTCATTTGCGATAAAAAGAAATGAAAAATATCTACTCACGCCTGCACATCAGACTAGGTACCACAAACTGTCAAATTTCCTCAATAGACTTTGAACTTTATGTAAATGGCATATGGTTGAATATTTATTGAAGAAATTTTACAGTTTTGGATAGGTTGATGCGCTGGCGTCTGTACACAGATTTGTTAGTGACGTCGTTGTGTGGTTGGAGACAAATAATTGTATATTTATAAATAACTAGTTGTCGCCCGCTACTTCGTTCACGAAGACTATGTCCTAGTCCGGGTCATAGTCTGTCTATGTGCAAAGTTTGCATAAAAATCCGTTCAGCCATTTTCACGTGATGAGCGGTCAAATAAACAGACAAAAATTCTAAAAACTGTTAGAGCGTGTTCTGTTATCGATTCTAAGTATCCCCCTCCCCCAGCCAACTTATTTTCGAATATCTTCCATGTACAGACCCTCTCTCTTTAGCTTTAGACAGACAGACCAGACTCTTTAGCTTTTATAATAAATAAATAATAAAACAGCTAAATGACAAATTTTTTTATGAAATTTTTGTAAAAAAAAAACACTGAATGTGGAAATGCACGTGTTCGAATGACGCTTGTGTATTTTTCTACTTTATTGTTAACTGACAAATTTTACTAATACAAGTAGGTACTTACTTGAAATGTAGAGCCTGCAAAGAAACAAACAATCGATCAGTAATAAACTGTATTTTTAAAACGAACTCAAATTAACATTTAACTGCCCTATCGCTGCGACGGGCAGACGTCGAAGCTCCGCGATCCTCTTTTGTTTCCTTCTATGCGTGTCTTCTAAATCAAGATCAGTTTGAACGCAGAACGCGACGGCTGCCAGTAGGCTCACCCAACCAAATAGTCCCGATCACTACAGTACACATGCCTGCACATCGAACGGCCACAAACTGTCAAATTTCCTCATTAGAATTTAAACTTTATGACCGAGGTATTTATTTGGTTGAAAATGTATTGAAGAAATTTGAGTTTTGGATAGGTTGATTTGCAGGCGTAAAAGTGCATTTTGCGAAAGGGACGATTTGCGCATGGGGTGTATTATGCGAAAGGTACATTCTGCGACTGAGCCGTCTGTCTGTACATTGTAATCAACGCCTTTCCATAATAATTAAATTTTATTTTTGGTAATTGTAAAATTTAGCTTTGTAAATTGATTGTATAACGAATTTTATTTGTAAATATGATGAATGTGTAAATAATGGAGCAGCGTAATAAAGTAATGAGGACATTTTTTTTAGCTTTTTATTATCCTTTTTATTGCGGCCCTGAAAATGCAGTGTGGACAGGCCTCCAACAAGGTGGACCGACGATCTGGTGAAGGTCGCGGGAAGCCGCTGGATGCGAGCAGCACAAAACCGGTCGTTGTGGAGATCCTTGGAGGACGCCTTTCTCCAGCAGTGGACGTCTTTTGGCTGAGATGATAATAATGATGATGGCGATACTGGGGCAAACCGCGAGTTGGGTTCTTCCACTCGCACCCTGACGACCTCTGTGGTCTAGGGGTTAAGGCCACCGGTCTTTGACCCAGAGATCCCGGGTTCGATTGTTTGTGTACTCAGTTTGGTCGGTGGCAAAGCTTGCCTAGCATCTACCACAATTTTATCCATATATGTCGCTGTAACATTAATGTCAGTAAGTGGCATTGTTGTGTTCCGGCAGCTAGAGAGATTGCCAGTGCCTCAGTAGTCGAGGATTCCGGGTTAATCATCAGTCATGGTGGTGGCTTGGTCCAGGCGGACCAAGCCTAGTATAAAAACATAAACAACCTCTCGCTGGTAATCGAACCCGGGACCTCTGGGTATAAGACAGGTGGTGTTAACCTCTAGCCCACGGTGGATGGTTTTTGTAGGCACCAACTTATCTACATATTTTTTAACTTACCGATCCACGGGATATTTCAAAATACCAGAGAGGTCGTCGAGAAAAAATGTAATCAAAATTGGTGATAAAAAACACGATACTTGCTTATGTTTAGTTTTGTAGGTCATTTACTTAAAACCAGTCTACATACACCTCATCAATGGCTATAAAACGTTAATCGGAACTGAATTAATTAGTTGCCCCGTTTATATGGTATGGAGCAAAGAAAACAAAACTTTAAAACGACGTATAGATAAATAAATGCGCTTGGGCAGTGTATAGTGCGTGCGCTGAACAAGTGTGCACACATTTATTTTATTTATTAGCAATACCTTATAAAGGTTCAAAATAAGTAAATAGTATCTTAAAGCCTAAATTAGGTTTGACTAGGTTTCAGTATGTAAATACAAAAAAAGGAACGAGCCTTACAGTAGTCGCATAATATGATGTGTAACATTCGACGTAAAACTTCTTTAGCTCCATACCTTTAAAGTGAATTTACAATTTTATTCACTTTAAACGTAGAATATTTAATATATTTTTTATATATACTTGTATATTTTTTTATTTCGCACACTCGCAAACGAACTACTTACTGTGAGATATATATATATTTCATGAACTGGCTTACTTCAAAAATAAGGAGACTGCTAAGGTAAGCTTCTGTATGAATGCATGTAACACTGTTACTGTTACTTTGTCTACGAAATCACTCCCACAAATTGTATCACACTGTTACGACCTACACCCGTCACGTGTTACGCTACTCCGTCACATTTCTACGAAATCACTACCACAAATTGTATATATAGAAGGCGAGCGGAAAGATGCCAAGAACACATCAAAAAACAAAAGAAGAGCAACCGCAGGTATCTTCTAAATAAATTAAGCCCCCGCGCTTACAGACCACGACATCAGCAACGACACATGTTTTGTATTAGCTACAAAATTGTGAATTTTTCTGTATAGATACCAGCAAGAAATAATTTAGTAGGTATTTGTAGGTACAACCTCTACGGTCAAGTGGTTAGACTATCGGCCTCACATCGAAAAGTCCCGGGTTCGGATCGCAGAGGGGAAACATTATTCTGTTTAGTTAGCACCTACAAAAAATAACTAATTTGGAGAAATGGATGAGAACGAAGGTAATCCTTAAGTGGAGGGAGACCCAGGGCCGAACCTTTCTGGCTTCTACCCAGAGGCCTATTGATGAAATTGTGAAACACCTAAGTAGCGCCGATTCAATTCCTTAAAATATTTAGTTATTTTTTTTTTGTTTTGTTTATATGATTTTAACGCAAATTTTGTTGCGAATATAATTACAAAAACACAAATGTTTAAAAAAATTGCACGAGCAGGATTGACGAGGAGGAATGACGGTAGTTGTTGACAATGAATTGGGCGCCCTTGGCTTTCAAAGTAAAAAAGTAAATAGTGTTGAATAGTTTCGGCGGGCTGGTTAGAACCACGATAGCTCAATTGGAAGAGCACCTGACCCGGTATGTCAGAAGGGTGCAGGTTCAAATCCTGCTCGTGGAAATTTTTTCAACATTGTGTTTTTGTAATTTTTAGTTAATTTTACTTCAAGCAATAAATTAGTGTATAAAAACACACACTAGATACACAGGGAATCATTATTGTAGTGTCTACTTTCGATCCTAACTAGGCAGACCCCGTTATAATATGCCTAGAGCTATCTACCCAGTATTTGAATGCCTGGATAGAAATCAAAGTAAGGCTAGACACTATTGCTAGCCTTATATTTAGGTAGATAACCCTACAACGTAGGACATTGGTCCTGTGTGGATTTTTTACTCTTTACGCGCCTTCCAAATCACGGAGAAACCCGAGATGATACATTTTTGGTCACCCATCCGATGGCCGGCCTTTGCAAAGTTGCTTAACCTCAGCACTCGCAGACCGGGCGCGTTAACCACTGCGCCATCGAGCTCCTCTTTACCATAAGATTAGCTATTCACAGGTGCGTAAGTAGTTTATTCATTAAAGTCGGAGTTTTGGAAAAAAAAATAATGTTTGCTGATGCCCTTACATTGGTGTCTGAGCTGCCCCAAACGACATGATGCGCGTTCGCGTCGCTGCCGATGATGACATCTGAGTTTTCTCGGCTGCCGTAGGTTACCAGTTCCCGTATCTGTGGTGATACTGGGTCTGCCTTCTCGTAAGGGAGATAAGCTGACGATAAGATTACCGTTCGCTTAGTCCCCCCCTCCTCTGTGTGGATCCTGACAACTGTCAGATCCCTGCAACAGAACTTGATTAAAGGCATTGCATGTATGCCATTTCTGACATAAATGCAAGTCCTCATATCATTAGTGGAACAGTTGTGAAAAAGAGTACCCGGAGCTCCACCTAAGCCCTTTATCAGTCCCCCATAAAGGTAGGGTTCCTGAATTAGGGCTTGTTCATTTTTAGCTCGCGTGACAGAAGGGCAGTTGCAGCCTTATAGTGGTGCAAATTAATCTGTACACACCTTAAACCCGCCATTTCCGCTATCTAGTGACCATCTTCCGAGCCGAGCTCTCCATCCGTGTGCGCTTGCGCGCCCAACGGAGAGGACCCTTCCAGAAGCAACTCATCTAGGGTGAGCCTCCCCACAACGTCTTCAGATCTTGGGGAGGAGATCCCACCACATTCCATTGGTGTCATCTCCTCTCCAACATCCCCTACAGCAGCGACTGGAGCACACAGTCCTGGGTGCACCCTCACCACTGGTGTGCTTTGGGAGCACTCACCCTCAGTCACTCCCGCCACGACTCCTTCACCATCGCCTTGGGCATTAACAGGCTCGCCCGTAAGCTTCTCCTCTAGAAGCTTAAAGACGCTCCTATCGACGCCCGTGTTAAGGCAATAGCCCTCCGCCTTGATGAATGCTGCAGAGGCACCATCCATCAGTATGACCCTCCGTACTGTCAGACCCTCGACCTTAGTGTTGACGATCTTCCAGCCCGAGGTCTTCAAACCGGGATAGCACCTCTGCATCATCCTCAAGACCCTGCCCGTGTTAAGGCGGCTGATGTTTCGGGACTTCCATGCCATCTTTACTGGCTTTGGAAGGTCCTTGGCATCAACCACCATCTAGCACGCCTTTGACGGTTAGGCCGTCCTGAGCTCGAAGCCATTTCGCCGAGCCACTCCCCTCACATGTGAAAAGTATGGCTCTCGACGAAATGCCTCCCATATTAACTATTGGGAGTGGGTCAGGTGTGTCCTCCAGCAGGTCCCAAATGGTTCCTTGGATGGCCACATAGTGACTCTCCCCTAGCATGGTTGCCGGGTAGTCATCAGCAATGATGATGATGGCCATCTTAAAGGCACTCACTGCTCCCGCGTAAGACCCGTGAGTCTTAACGCGTTTAGCATCAAGCGCCGCCGTCTGGCTCTCATTGCTGACCTCCCTCTGCCGCTTAGAGCGTTCCATCGCAGCCTGCTCATCCTCGGCTCACTGCTTAATCAGCTTCGCCCTACGCCTGCGGTGGCTCGTCCTGTGACCTAGCGCCTTGCCCTCGCTCACCTTCTCTACATCAGGCCGAGGACCAACCGGTAGGATCCCATCAGGACCCAGTACCAGTAGCCCCGATGGTCCGGCGGTGACGACGGGATGGATCCCACCAGGACCCCCCTCCCGTAATTCCACCTTTCCACGGCCCTCCATAGGAGATTGCTGGGCTGGTGCCCCCCCCTACCATGCAACGACCTTCCACCTGCTTGGTCTCCTCGCACAAGGGTCGACGGGTTTGGCCCCCTAAGGTTCCCAATCCCAACTGACCCTGGCATAGGTCCCGGCAGTGGATGTCGTGCCGGAGCACCGGACGCCACGCCCTTCCCTCTACGATTTCTGCCTCGTCCGCTAGGCAGATTCGGTCCCCGAAGGTGTCCGTCTCCACTTTGCTTCGGAGTAGTCCCGGCTGTTAACGCGCCTGCACCCGTAGGGGCACGGCGCGCCTTCGTCCCTTGCGGGACCTCAGTTTCGCCGCACATAGCAGCACCAAATACTGGCAAATCTTTTGCCCCCCCCCAGATACAAGGGGCAGCCTGAGCCCGAAGGCCCAGGGAGGGGTTCTCCGGCTCCACCGGTACCCTCCTGGGGTAATTTCGTTTCAGAAAATGTGCCATTATTTTGTGTTTTAACAATTTTGGAGTCAAGGTTGTCATCCCTCCGGGACTGGGGTAGGAAATAAGGAATGCGGGAAGGAGTGAAATTATGTGAATAGGATGATGGGAAAAATAGGTAGGGTATTGGCCAGCCGTGCGGGATATCACTGGCGGGTTAGCCCTCCACTCTTCGCTAGTGAGGTCGCAAGGTAGATTAGTGAGTGTGCTATGCTTGCTTAGTGACCACAGCATTGCCCGGGGCGGACGACCCACCTCTGGGTGGGTTCGCCGCCTGCCTATACAGATGGTCGACAGGACGAGCGGCGACGAGGACGTTCGTGATAGGACTTGACGGTAGACGCATATAGCTCAACATCGCACACCTGAGCATACATCAAACTGCCCAACCTCCCCAGCACCTATACACCTAGTATAGGTACTTATAAGGAAACAATAAATTGAGTCAGTAAATTGTAATTAATGACAGAAACACATGTGGTCTTTGTATATAAACATATCTCTTCTTTACATCAAGAAAAATGAACGCTGAGCAAATATTTTAATTATTGCTATTATTCTAATTGGATATAGGTACTTGCATTCAATGCACCTGATGACGCAAATGGACTGAGCAATACCTTCAAACTTTCTAGAAAGAGATAGAGGGAGTGTGCCGTCTATATCTGTATCTGTGTACAAAGAGTGTACGGGGACAAGTAATTAGTGAGTGATGCCATTCCCTCTAGAAACCTCTGAAGGTGTTTCGTTGCACACGGCTTGAGGATCAAAAAATCCGGTGTCGCTGAAAATGCCGCTTGAGGCAATCGGCAAACTCTCCAAAGAAACAAACCGAGGATGGGATTCATAAACTCACACACGCGCCTGTGACGAGGGTCAATCAGAACAAGGTACCGAGGGTCAATCAGAACAAGGTACAAGACAACAAGGTACTGGCCAAACAATCGCTTCACTTCTCACATCACTCACTTCTCATCTCACATCGCAGGCGGTCCTAAAAGAATCCCTAAAGATCCATCAACCAATTGAAGACCCACAAAAAATAATTATACACAGACACTTAACAGATAACGGATAGGTAAGCCCTTGGTCGTCATCTCACCTGATATTAAGTGATGATAAGGCCGAAGTTGGAAGCGCACTTCACCCGGAATCCTCAACTACAGGAACTGGTTATCTTATCGTTAACTGTCGTAACACAACAATGCTACCAACGTTAGGGCGACATAATTAGATAAGATCGTTGTAGTTAGCTAGGCGAACTTTAAAGAAGACCTACTAACAACCAAACCGAGTAAAATCATGGTACCTATGCAATCGATCCTGGGACCTCTGTGTCTGAGACAGTGGTGTTAACCACTTGACCGCAGAAGTTTATATTCGTTACGTCATGCAAGCGACTTGTCTGCAATGCAAGATTTCAGCATTTCAGTCAGTCAGTAGGACTTCTTTATTATTTAAAAAATACTACAATGGATTCGTATAGGTTAATTAATCGGTTTTGTAATTTAAGTTTAACAAGATTACCTATTAAATATTAACTAATAATAAACTCCAAAAATACCTACACAAATAAGTTACCCACCGCTTATCAAGCATGCTCTTTCTGAATCTCAACACCAAACTTTTTTTGTTTGTTTTTTTAGCGCTTAACGTTACGTTAAACATCGCACACCAACCAGCCGTATCGGCTATCCGATTGATCCCATCTCGACCACTCAGTCCGCGCAAAGACACGATTCTGTCTGCATCGGAAAATCGCGCTCTCCGACGAAGTTGAAAAAAACAGTGAAAATGAATATTTTAGTTACAAAACTTGTGTGGAAAAAGGGTTCAAGGATTAACCAATATTTGTTTGCCACAATTCGTAAGTGAAATTAATTTTATTGACGCAACAGTTTTAAAATATATATATATATATATTTTGGGTAAGTAGCTTTTGTGTTTACCATCATTTTTAGTTTTGTTTAAAATAGGCATAGAAAAATAATACTTAGGTTTAATTTTTTTTTTAAATCATAAATATATATAGGTATAGAATACGTTCTCATAGCTAAAGATACGTAAAATATTCAAATGAAATGTTGGTAACTAATTAAAATTAAGAAATATACAAAATCTACGTAAACAATGTTCGTTGGCATATTGCGTTTGAAATAAAATTGAACGCATGGGTAAACCGGTTTCATATAATATCTATGCGACGTAAAAATTTATGCCTATTCAAAATGAGAGGGTAGATCTTAACTTACATCATAAATATGCAAAATTGTGTTTGTTTGTCAATAATTCTAAATCGACCTGTAGGTCATGATAAGCGAACAGATGTGATGATGAGAAGAAATCGCATTGACACGTGTGTGATAAGCATACCTATGTAGCAATGTCTTTTCTAGTCAAAAATTAAAAAGTTAGGTTTTCTTTTTGTAGTTATCCCACTGCTTAAAATTATATTGCAATTAATGTGTATTGGCTTAATCACCACGTTTGTCAAGTGGGTTGGTGATCACAAACCCAGCTTATGACTGAATAATTCATTTCACTCGTTGCCCGACTTGGGAATTGAACTCAGGACATGCGGACATTGGGCCAAGCGCTTTGCCTCTCGGTCGCTGATGCGCCATAAATATATATATAAAAGTGAAAAAACCAAATTGAAAAAAAAAATAAAAAATGCGAAAGTGTGCTTCCGATAGATATTATGCACATAGCTGGAATTCCTGAGAATGTGGCACTCTCAAAACCAGCTTTGGCTAACTGGCTAGCCAGTTTTATTATGTATATAATATATAAAAAAACTAAATATGTGCAGCAGATCCATCTAATTTTATAAATGCACGTTTATATTAATAAACGTCATTAGATAAAAAAATCTGAAAAAAGAAAACAAAATGACTGTCCTCGGAGTTAAAAAATGAAATAGTAATACCTATTTATCATAACAGAAATTCGAGTATAAAAGTTCTTCATAGGTATAAAACCTCCGTGGTCAAGTGGCAAAGCGCTCTGCCCGCAATTCGCTGTTGTATGTTCAATTCCCTGGTCGGTCAGTGTGTTTCAGATTTCACACCACATAAGTTAAATTAGGTCTTGATGAGATGAAGTTTAAAGCGTTCGGGTTGAAAGCGAGAAGTCGTGGTTCAATCCATTGCTCCGTTACACTACTGACGTGAACCCATGCCTTTCAATTGAAAAGAAAACCGGCCAAGTGCGAGTCGGATCGGTCGGAAGTTCCGTGCCATCTTTTTATATAATAAATCTTCAGTGCGTGTGTATGTCACTGAACTCCTTCAAACGGCTGGACCGATTTGGATGAAATTTTCTGTGTGTGTTCAATTGGATTAAAGAATGGTTCAGATTTACAATTGAACCGGTAGGTGGCGCTGCTATAGGGGGTCCATCATGGTATGCGGGTGTTCTTAAGCGGACGAATGATTTGTTTGTTTTGTTGTCATGGAAACTGTCAAAGCGGTACGAAGTCCGCTGGTCAGCTAGATATCTATAAAAACGTCAAAAAAATCACGTTTGTTGTATGGGAGCCCCCTTAAATATTTATTTATTCTGTTTTTTAGTATTTGCTGTTATAGCAAAAATTTCAACTGTCTAACTATCACGGTTCATGAGATACAGCCTGGTGGGTGACAGACGGACAGATAGACAGACGGACGGACAGCGGAGTCTTAGTAAAGGGCGTTTTACCCTTTGGGTACGGAACCCTAAAAATGAAACAATGAAACAATTTTTACGTAGGTATCTACTTGCGTTTATTTGTTTACATGTAAACAGTATATATTCATTTATTATTAGAAGAGACTTACCAACTAAATACATACCGAAAATATATAAACTTATATAATAACAAAAAGTATATATGTATTTTAATTATAGGTAGATACGCTACGCACAACATTTGAAAAAATTAGACACCGAATATAAAAATAAGTAAATAGGGAATATGTCCCACTCCTGGGCAAAGACCTTCAACATTGCAATCAAGTTATTGGTACAATGGACGAGTATTGGTTTAATCACTCTACGAAGGTGCCAAATGCGGATTGTTAAAAACCCGATTTACCTATTATTATCGAAAAAATCGAAAAACCTTGCCCAACCCGGGAATTGAACCCAGGAGTTGCGGATATCGATCCGATCTCTCACTTGGCCACCGAGGCCTTAACATAGGAAGAAATTATTTAAATTTTAAAATATTGTCGTTTGCATTAAAAATCTTCAGAACACGTTATGTGCCATAACTGAAATAATAATAATAACAATAACAACAAGAATAAACTATTTATTAAAAGCTTATACAATGACAAGAATTTGCTGACTGTACTTAAAAAATAAAGATGTGACGTGGGACGAATAAGGGTAAATGCCACTACACATTTGCAGAATACACTAAACATGCACACTAGTTTAGGCCCAAGACACCGTACTCGTAGAACAAGGGTACGACGAATCGGTTCACACTCGCTCTATACCAGGTACAAACATGTACCTGGGCGCTTCTCCCCACCACCACGGCCCGGTCAACCCGAGCCGGGGTCCGAGCCTTCAGAGGCGCCCTCGGGTTGTTCCGCTCCCCGATCCAATCCGAACCCTTCGGAGAATCTAGTAGGGCACGGGGACGCGCATTAGTGCGTGATGCCGTTCTCTCTAGAAAACCTCCGAAGGCGATTCGTTTCACACGGCTTAAAGGGTTCCCCTTTAAGTTTCTCGCCGCCCCCAAAAAAGCCCGGTAAAACTGAAAATGGCATCTGAGGCAATAATAAAACTGTCGCCAAAAAAAACACACATTTTTCATTGCCAAAATATGACATTGGAAATTTTACGGAAAGAAAGCTAGGTGGCCTACTCGTATATATATTCAATTGTCGCTATAGTCACAAATCAATTGCTGACCCATATTTCTAATGATTATAGGAAAATTACGAAAAATTAAAATTAAAATTAAATACGCATTTGGCAAGCGTGGTGATTAAGCCATTACCCATTAATTGTAGCGATGACTTGATTTCAATGATGCAGGCCTCTGCCCAGCAGTGGGACAGTTATAAGGCTGTTTACTTTGCTTTACTTTACAGGAAAAAACTGTCGATTACTGGTTCCTATTGTACACTTGTGCCTTTTAATTTTAATTATAGATAAATAGAAAAGGCCTCTTGGCGGGAAAGTCAAGAAAGGCGGGAAAGCCATGTTCGCAGTTATATTTTGTTTTATAAAATTGTAATTCGTCGAATACTAATGCTCAGAAATGGTGGATTATTAACCGTTAGGTGTTCGTGAACGTGCATGAGTGTTGGCAAAATGAAACAAAACAGTGCAACGTACTTTTCTCAGGATAACGCGTGAAGTCTCGTAAAGTCATTCGTTTTTGATGTGTAACATCTTTCCGTTCGCTTTCTATATACAATCCTGCGACTCCTCTGGTTTTGCACCGCCACCCATGGACACCACGTCCATGGGCGGCGGTGATTGCTTCCCATCAGGTGACCCGCCTACTCGTTTGCCTCCTTCAAATATAAAAAAAACACACACACAAACACATTTATTCAACAATGAATTAATTTTAGATACATACTTAAACAAATTTATGTAGGTACTAAATAGGTAGGTAAGTATGAAAAAAAAATTCAATTTTCAAAAATAATTAAAACTTCTGAAGTGGGAGTAATGGCTATGAGTTACAGTAATGCCTAATGTTATAAATAAAAATAATAATAATATTAATAAATAATAATTATTTATAGTTTATAATGGGATAATTACTATCCCACCATAAACTAGCATACGTAAGTACTAGGTTGATCTTGAAAGAATTATAAAAAAAGTATAAATTGTATAGAATTTGCATCGCATGATAAAATGAGAAAATGATGATCTGGGAAGAATAATGAAATGGTAAAAAAAAATTATAACACTTTATATTTCGGGACTCTTTCTTTGTTATAAACTCTGACTATAATAGCAAATCTCACTCCTCCCGTGCGCGCAAATGGTTATAGAAAAAATTATTCTCTAAAATGTTCACACACACGCACACCACGCACCTTGAATCAACGGATGCTATTAGTTTGATTGTTTTACATTCCTTTTTCATATTATCACAATAAATTAGGTACTTACTTAACAAAATGAATGAACGCTACACAGCGGCTCTTCATTTACCGATTCTTTGGAATTTGAAGACTCCTTGAGAACAAAGTTATTGTTTTGAGGAACAACCATTTCGTCGATGCATTATAAGTATATCGTGCCCTCTAATTTTTGACAATAGTTGTCTTTTGAATGATGACGCAAATACAAAATGTATTGTGACGATCTATCAAGTGAAAATTATTATGATAATTATATGAACACAATACGGCATGCTTATTGCGAGTTTCATTTGAAATTTGATCACCGTAACAAAAACGAGATTTTGTTTGGCATTTTGACGTCAATCAGTGCCTACGAAGGCTTATCTATCTACAATACCTATATAACTAAATAAATATAAATATTAAGACAACATCACATACATTGTTCTGATCCCAAGGTAAGTAGCTAAAGCACTCGTTTCATGGAAATCAGAATCGAAAAGTTCCTTTTCGACATTGACCCGACCGGGAATCGAACCCGGGACGTCAGAGTTAGCGCTGCCCAAAGTCCGGCATACAAGCCACTCTGCTTTGGAAGTCGTCAACAAAAATAAAATGCTGTTTGTTGGTAAACGCATCTCTTGAGAACGGATGGAACAGATTTGGTTGAATTTTCGCACATAGACAGACCATGACCCGGACTAAGACATGGTATACTTTTTATCCCGGTAAACAAGTGTAGTCCTTGTGAACGAAGTCGCGGGCAACATTTACTTTTTGATATAAATAATTCGACTTTTGACTTTGCATTGACACGAAGTGTTACTACGAAATAGTGTTTACCACGTTGACTGCCTCATAACCAGACAATAGAAATTTAATTGTCACCAATCACATGTGCGGGGTCCGGCATTGAATGGGTTAAAGTCAAACAATGGCTAAATACCTACGTGTTTAAAATGTTGTGTCTCTAACGTAAAGTATTAGTAGGTAGCTTAAAAGTGACAGCATCTGTTCTAACTTAAGCCATCGTTTTGTGGTAAAGCAGCTATTGTTTCAAACTGTGTACACAGAACAGTACTTACTACTATTGCAAGATGCCTATTGTGCGTTCCATTTGTTAATCGATAACGTTAAAAACATTAGTGTGGCCTTACACATTTACGTTTTAAACGTAATCGAATGAATACGAGTAAACAAAACTCAACACTAGTCACCAAGTACAGTTTTTAGCCTATTTAATATCATTCTGGATACTGGGCAACAAAGTCGTTCGTCTTAAACCACCAAAACTAAATATCCAATAATTGATTTATCCATTGATAAATCAAGTCATCACTAGGTACTACTAATTGGTGTTGACTTATTCTAATATTGAGCTAAATGCTATAAAAGTAATGAAAATAATGAAATAATGAATTGAAATTTATTGCCTCAAGAAGTTACAATAAAAAAAACACATAAAAAGTAATACAAGGTCATAGGTAAAAGGGAAGGGCTCAGCTTTCACTGAAATTTTCTCAGCGCTGGTTTTCAGCCGTTCCCCCTTTCCCTGAGATGAAGAGCGGGAAATATTGTACAGGAGGAGAACATTATTTTAAAAACTCTGGTGTGTGTGTGTGTGTGTGTGTGTGTGTGTGTGTGTGTGTGTGTGTGTGTGTGTGTGCGTGTGCGTGTACGTGTGCGTGTGCGTGTGCGTGTGTGTGTGTGTGTGTGTGTGTGTATGTGTGTGCGTGTGCGTGTGCGTGTGCGTGTGTGTGTGTGTGTGTGTGTGTGTGTGTGTGTATATGTGTGTGTGTGTGTGTGCGTGTGTGTGTGTGTGTTTGTGTGTGTGAGGGAGTGTGTGTGTATATGTGGTATGTGTGTGTGTGCTTGTTTGTTTGTGAAGCGGAGAGTTTATTGTGCGTCCATTTAATTTATTTATTAAAATAATTTTGTAACAGGTAACTCTGTCCGAAACATTAGATAAAACAATAACCTTGGTGGATGGATGAACAAATATCTCGACTTTAGACTGTGGAGTCTCGGTGCTTGCCATTCGTGATCTTGATGCCATCCCCGTGGTAAAGAAATATAAATAATTTTAATTATATTGAATTTTACATTCACATTGCTTTATATAATTACAAGATAAAGTTTTACTAGAAAAAGTCAACCCCGCAGGAAGCTCGAGTGGCGAAAAATCAACCACTCGAGATTGGTTGATTTTTTCTAGTAAAATGTTATCTTGTATATATAAATAAATTTGCCGACTTGTATATATAATTAAATTTGAAAACGGATTAGTCGGCTAGTTGGCTAGGCGGCAAACACCATAGTCGGTGGAGTCGGCCCACCCCTAATAATCACCAAATGAAATTTCATTAAAAAAATAGTAATTATATTCACAATAATTAATCTTAATTAATAACAACAATATGTAATTAAGTTACAACAATATAATTATTTCATGTCAAAAAATCTTCCTTGAGATTATAGTTTTCGTGCTCAATTAACCATTCACGCAATAATAGTTTAGATTCACATTTTTTCAGATATCATTGGGTAATTTATTAATTTATTTCAACGCACATAACTTAAAAACTCTTGTCATGCTGTCGTATTCTTTTGGTTTGTTCAATCACCAATTTATTCGGATTTCTTGAAGGGATGGGTCGCCACTAGCCACGATGGTACGCGCAAAGCACATATTACCTAGACATAAAAGAGGCTGAAGAAGCCAAATTTGCAATTTCCCGTAAGTTCATGCGATGATCATAAATTTGTTTACTTAGATGTAAAAGTAAGTTTACACCGCAAGTGACCACGGTAAGTATGTGGTCCAAAAATAATCGAAAGGAGCATTGACCACAGCCATTTCTTGATTTCAAACGAGAATTCTTGTGGTATGTGTGCTGCATCCTTTTCCCTCATACTGGAAAAGACAGTGACACACACTTAGGGCACAGTTTTTATGGCTGTGACACCAATTTGAAATTTCTGGATTAAGTTTTAAGCTGGCTTTGGTGCAAGCAATTCACTAACAGACAACAGTGTAGATTTTTTCGACTTTTTAGTTCCATAGATTAATTTTAATTTAATTTAAATATTTAAATAATAATAATAATAATATCTGATAGCGAAGAGCCTCGACTAACATCTTAAGAGGCTCTCGCTTGATGGTTGGATCAAGGGTCAGATTCAGAAAGCAGTACTCCTTGACACGGCACGTATTGTCAGGAGGTTCCTCACTCTGCAGCCCTGACCACCGGTAGCTTGGGCCCTGCCCCGCTGCTGGCGGTACTCTGGAATTAGGTTTTTATAATGTGTTATGGTTTTTTTATTAAAATTAAGAAAGAAAATAAATAAAAGGTATAATAATAATAATAAATTATTTATTTGCTTATATAACACAGTATATAAAGTTATAACAAATATTGTATGTCCACATATTTTGCGATTTGTATTGCGTGCAAATATTGTAAGTACCTTAAGTACGAGTACAATTAAGTTTCCATAAAAATATCATTAATAAATCAAAAAAATTAAATAAAATTCACAAATAAAAATAATAAAAATTAGCATGTTACTTAAATAAGGTTATAAACGGTCAAAAACATAAACTAATTAGTATTAAAATCTAAGATTTTTTGATCGATCAGCCATTTGTATAGTTTCGACTTAAATAAAGTTAAATGTAGATGTTTTATGGCATTAGGAATCTTGTTATAAAGTCTTACATACATGGCTGCGCCATTTTTCTTATATTTGTTCTATTTTAGAATAGCATTCACAACAAGTCTGTCGGGATTTCTTTTGAGTCTAGAGTTTATATCTCTAGCCTTTAAAAATAAGTGAATAAACCACTTTACAAAGCAGCAAGTTTCAAATATATACAGTGCAGGTAATGGTAGTAAGCCAAGACTCGTAAAAAAACTTTCTGCATGATTCGCTCGGTGGAACCCCACTTTTTTTTGGAGACATTGCTGATTGCCTCAGATAGCATTTTCAGCTTCACCGGGCTTGTTTGGGGGCGGCGAGGAACGTAAAGGGTCCCTCAAGCCGTGTGAAACGAATCACCTTCGGAGGTTTTCTAGAGGGAACGGCATCGCGCACTAGTGCGCGTCCCCGGGCCCTACTAGATTCTCCGAAGGGTTCGGATCGGATCGGATCGGACCTCTAAAGGCTCGGACCTTGGCTCGGGTTGACCGGGCCGAGGTGGAGGAGAGAAGCGCACATGTCTGTACCTGGTGTAGAGCGCGTGTGTACCGGTTCTTCGTACCCTTGTTCTACGAGTACGATGTCTTGGGCCTAAACTAGTGTGCATGTTTAGTGTATTCTGTAAATGTGTAGTGTCATTTAGAGGATCGGCGGAACACCACACGTTGCTCTAATGCACCTTTTTTGGGCCACAAATGGTCTGTTTCTGTCTGTACTATTACCCCATATTATTAAACCATAGCGCAATATCGATTCTATATACGCGTGATAAGTAGTGAGAACATTTTGTATGTTGGTTATTTTCCTCGTTTTATCCAAAGCATAAACAAAACTATTAATCCTCTTACACAAATTATCGACATGTAGTTTCCAGCTGAAGTCCTGGTCAATAGTTACACCGAGGGTTTTGGATGTGTTGCCCATTTTATATGTTGATTTCTTAAAATTCAACTTTAAGTTTTTTACTTCTAACCATTTAATGATATTGTCAACGGTATCATTAATTTCGATTTCGTGGTTGCCTATGGAGTTATTAATATTTTCATTTGATTTTACTCTACGTCTGTATACAAAATTCATTTATGGATTGTGGCTTCTGTAATGTCAATTATGTAAAGTATAAACAATACTACCCAACAATATTAGACCCAATATTAGACAACATCACATACATTGTTCTGATCCCAAGATAAGTAGCTAAAGCACTCGTTTTATGGAAATCGGAAACGGCACCACAACCAGAATATCGAAAAGTGAGGAGCAGGTGGTTCTCACTCACCACCTGCTCCTCAGCTCGCGGGCCGCCTCGCCCCTCCGCGCCTACGCAGGCTTGAATTACACTCTAGGGGTGGGGCAGACAAGACTACGTGGAATCGGTTTTGCAGCGATTCGTTTCTGTCACTAATGTAGCACAATCTTCAGAATCCACCCTTTATCGCAAACATTTTTATGTCACAGTATTATTATGCATATCAGCGGATGGCATAAAATTCATTAGAAATAGTATGCCTTTTGAAATTATACCAAATGGAAAACTGCCATCATCGTAGTATGCCAAGTGAAATTATACCGAGTAATCGTCGCACTAAATAAGTGTAAATTTTGTTAAATGATATTATGCCTAGTGAAAATCTGCCATCTTAAAAGTATGCCATTGGGAATTTGGACATATAAACATTCGACCAAATAATAATTATACTTAATGTATTTTATGCATTGAACATATTCGTTTAAAGAAAATTATGCCAAGCGTGTTATGCCAAATAAAATTCGGAACAATAAAGTTCTGCCAGATAGAGGGAACTCTATTAGGACTTCTAAATTAAACTTACAAACCAATGAATACTAGGCGTAGGTAGTGAATTCCATAAAGCATTGAATGAATATAGAATTTTATTTTTTCCTAATTTTTTTATGATTTTGGTATGGGAAATTTTGTTATGAACAGTAACTAAGCGCATAGAAGCATTGTTTTGTTTCTTGTGTTTTTTGTTCATTACAATATGACATGACATGACAATAGGAAAATAACATGACAAATTAAAGCAACTAAATAAAATTGTTTACGTTAAAGATAGGTATCTTAAATGGCAAGCTGACTGTACATCTATAATTAGAGTAGGTACTATGACATATTGTGGTTTCTGTATGTATGTTGAATATATGAACAAATAGCACATGGGGAGATCTCCATGGAGATTGAGGATACCTGGGAGACATGGGAGACATGGGAGACATGGGAGACCGGGGAGACATGAGAGCTATGGGAGATATTGGAGACATGAGAGATATGGAAGACATGGGAGATATGGAAGACATGGGAAACATGAGAGATATGGTAGACATGGAAGACTTGAGAGATGGGAGATATGGGAGACATGGGAAACATGAGAGACATAGAAGACATGGGAGATATAGGACAATACGATGGAGATATAGGAGACTTGGGAGACCTGGTAGACATGATAAATACATAAACACTTTATTGCTTACACTATTATACTGAAAACAAATAACAGAAAATTTAAATATAAAAGTAGGCAAAGGCGGTCTTATTCTTTAAAGCGATCTCTTCCAGACATGGGAAACATGATAGACATGGTAGACATGGGAAGGAATGCGGTTTGGTAGGTTTGATAACTTTTACCAAATACAAGACTCAATAAAAGACTGCATTCCAAACCGGTAAAATGATAAGCAATACACACAACACTGCACACATTTGCAGCGGGAGATATTAATAAGATGTTAATTGCATACAATAATAATTATGTTGAATAGATGATCGACCGTGGACAGTGCAATAGCCTTTTCTTAATCAATAATATGTATGTCAAAGTCCAAGGCTAAAACTAATTCCTTACTAGATTCTCCGAAGTGTTCGGATGATTGGGAGCGGAACAACCCAAGGGTGCCTCTAAAGGCTAGGTCCTCAGCTCGGGTTGACCGGGTCGTGAGGAGAAGCACCCATCAGGTATTAATCTGTACCTGGTATAGAGCGCGTGTGAACCGGGTCGTCACACCATTGTTCTACAAGACGGTGTTTTGAACCTATACAAGTGTACATGTTTAGTATATCATGTGAATGTGTGTAATAGAAGCATATTGAGAATCGGACGGGATGCTTTTCCAAGAAAGTATTAATATTAGGTAATGCCGCTTTCACTGTTCTTGTGTGTTCGTATTGTCGCACCTTAAACTTTTTAGTTTTCGCTACAGGGTGCTTAGCGCGAGTGGTATTCGGAGAAATCTAGGAGGGCACGGGGACGCGCACTAGTGCGCGATGCTTTTCCCTCTAGAAAACCTCCGAAGGTGATTCGTTTCACACGGCTTGAGGGACCCTTTACGTTCCTCGCCGCCCCCAAACAAGCCCGGTGAAGCTGAAAATGCCGTCTGAGGCAATCAGCAATCTCTCTCAAAAAAAAAAGAGTTGTATTCACCGATCGATTGACCGAACGGTCAATAAAACTCGCACTCAGCTACTGAGATGATTACTGCCTAGACAGTTCGTCGTTAACAGTACCTTATGAAAGTCGTGTTTGTAACTCATTATCTGTTAGCGAATTAATAGAAATAAGCGCTTAATAGCCATTCCATTCAGCTCTACGATCATTAGATCAGATTAGAATTGTCGAACAATGTCACAGGAGTAGTGAACACGCGATCGGATAAAGCGATGGAGTCATGGACATGGTTACACGAAAGAGATCGGTGGCGATGCGGTACGATCCGAAACACCATCACCATCATCAAAGGCTGATTTTATGTCCCCACTAGCCTTCCCTATGGATGGAAACACCACAGGGAGACCGGGCCATAAACCACCGCTCGGGCCGTGCGGTGCACCGTGCGGTGCGGTGGTTGGTAACTGCTAATTTGGTATTGCTAATGCAGCCAGGACCGAGATGATACATTTTTGGTCACTTATCCGATTATCGGCCTTTACAAAAGTTGCTTAACTTCAGCAATCGCAGACCACTGCGCCATCGAGCTTCCGAACCGAACCGAATTTAAGAATCTAGTATAACGGGGACTCGGTTGCCTGATTTCCCTCTAGAAAACCTCAGAGTGTGTTCGATCACTACGGCTTATAAAACCTCGCTTAGTATCTCGCTGAAGCTAAAGGTTCGGTTACAAATTAAAAAAAAAGTAAAAATACACAACACAAGTACTTACTAGGACTTCTTGGCGGAAAAGTGAAGAGTCATGTCTGCAGTTCTTTTTTAATTTCTAAAATTTGTGTTATGTCGCATATTAATGTGAAATAATGGTGGATTATTAACCGTTAACTGTTCGTATGAGTGTTGGCAAATGAAACAAAACAGTGCAACTTCACTTTTCAAATTCTCTCAAGAAGTCCGCCTGAGGAATTAGTAAAGCCCCACATTTTTACTGAGATACTCGAGGGGTTGGGGGGTATATCATTTCTCACTTCCCATTTCTATTATCATTCATCATCATCATACTGGAAGGAAATATTTTGTATATTTATGTATCACTTGTAAGAAAAATTACTTTTGACACTGGCTAAATTTAAAAAAAATACTTACTAAGAAAAAAAGCTTCAACATGAATTACAAAAATAAAATATAAATTTAGAATTAAGTTGAAAAAAAAAAGTAAGTTCAGTTGTTAATTCAGTTGTTGTGGCCCTGATGTTGGGTTCTGGTGCTTGCTTGTTGACCACTGGTGCCACGTTACATACAAACGTAAACAAAATTTGCTTTTCACTGTACCACAAAGACGATTAGAAAAACAAACTGACTTTCACATTTATAATTCTAGTTAGAATAACGATATCAGCCTGTGGACAGTGCAAATTCTTTCTTTTATTTTGTTTGATACGCTATAAATTGATTAACGATTTGCAACCTTGCCTGACCTTGATAGAACCCGCTTTCGCAACATGCGCTCAGTAAATACAGAATCTGGGTTTTTTGCGGGGGATTATGACGATTTCTTTTTTTTATATATATACCTAAGTAAAGATACAAATTGACTTCTGTAAGTAGGGCCAATAAAGTAGGTACGTACTAAAAGTAATGGCACCAGAGTGTTCGACACTTTAAACCCAGTTTTCGACACAAGTTTCTTCGCCAAACAATAAATAAGATTATCATTGTAATTTTACGGGACGACAGCCAGGAAGCTGGTGATCTGTATTCAATTGTTACTAAAGTCTAAAATCAATTGCTCGTACACGTCAATATAGTCTGTAGTTTCAAGCAAACTGGGGCACAGATATTTTTTTTAATTTCACCGTAGGTACTTGCAGTTTGTCATGTTTAGGTTTATTAACATATTATTTATGTTAGATTTAAGTGAAACTGATATATTCTATTACTAGTTGTTGCCCGCGACTTCGTTCGCGAAGACTACAGTAAAAAAAAAGTATCCTATATGCTGGTCTGGGTCATGGTCTGTATATGAGGAAAGTTTCATTAAAATCCATTCAGTAGGTTTTTACGTGAAAAGTAACAAACATCCATCCATACTTACAAACTTTCGCGTTTATAATATTAGTAGGATTAAATCATTACTATAAATCTGTAATATAATAGGTCTGTAGCCAGTAAACTATATTTTTTTAGAGCTTTTGCTGATTGCCTTAAACATCATTTACAGCGTCACGGGACTTTTATGGGGGGCGCGACTTTTATAAAGGGTTCTAAGCCGTGTGAAACGAAGCACCGTCAGAGGTTTTCTAGAGGGAATAGCATCACGCACTATTGCTTGTCCCCGATTCCTACTTCTCCGAGGGGTTCGGATCGGATCGGTACAGAAAACCCGTTAAACTAACGATCACATATATAACGTGTCACAGAAAGGTGTGGTACAAATTAAAAAATCCAAAGTGTATCCGATCTAGATCTTGTGTGTGTTGTTACTGAGACATAATTTTTATCTTTAATTTATCATGCAATTGTAAATTAAATATTCATATTAATAAAGTCTTTTTTTTTTTGAGAGAGATTGCTGATTGCCTCTACGGCATTTTCAGCTTCACCTGGCTTTTTTGGGGGCGGCGAGGAACGTAAAGGGTCCCTCAAGCCGTGTGAAACGAATCACCTTCAGAAGTTATCTAGAGGGAACGGCATCGCGCACTAGTGAGCGTCCCCGTGCCCTACTAGACTCTCCGAAGGGTTCGGATCGGATCGGCGATTAATGAAGTAATGCGCGTCAATGTAATACACAGAGGTTGCTAAACCACTAGGGCTATGGTAACTGGTTTATTTTGATGTGCTGTCACAATAAAACAAAACGCTGTTTGAGGTCTGTGTTTGGTCTTAAGAGCATAGAACGTTGCAAGCCTCTATTTTTATAACGCAAAAGTCTTACGTTGCCATCCATGTACATCTATGAAACTGCTGTATTCATAAAACCACACTCTGAACTGTTCCCTAAAATGTCAGATGGTGTTGTCCGTAATAGACGCGGCAATGACAGGTGACAACTTCATGCAGCTAATGCTGCGTTGATGTATAAAAGTGTATTTTGTGTGGGACCTAAAATTTTTAACAAAATTCCCAAGATATACAGAGGACTGCCTTTAAATCACTTTAAAAATAGAATAAAATGCTTATTGATTGACAAATGCTACTACAATTTTATTGATTTTTTTAATAATAAACTTATTTAATTTAATTTAATTTTACGACATTTTATTTTGACATATTTGTGTTTTGTGATGATGATAATGTAATGTATATGCAATTGTTTGTTTTTATTGTTATTTGTAATTGTTTATTTGACTAGCACTTTTTAAATAGTCAATTTTTTTTTTTGACTAGTTGACTATAGAAGCTATTTTTATAAATAAAATTTGTACGCCAAAACTGGCAAAACGTGTTGATACAATTCAATTTTATACCAACTTTTATTATGTAACCAATCACACATGTTATTGACATATAAATATTAAATGGGTGCCTTTGGCTTTCAAAGTAAAAAGTAAATAGTGTTGAATAATTTCGGCGGGCTGATTAGAACCACGATAGCTCAATTGGAAGAGCACCTGACCCGGGGGCCTACCGCCTAACTAATAGCGAGAGCGATGGCGATAGAGTTAGGCGGTCGGGGGGCCGGTGTGTCAGAAGGGTGCAGGTTCAAATCCGGCTCGTGGAAATTTTTCAACATTTGTGTTTTTGTAATATCAATATTCTTATTCTTAAAAGAAATATTTTTTTTTAAATTGCAAAACAAATTTAAGTTAATAATTATGTCTTAGTAACTCTGCGTACAAGATCTGGATCGGATAACTTTTGATCATTTCATTTTTACAACACCCTCCTGTTACACTTTGTAAAAGTGGTTTTTTTTTGTTATTCTTCCACAGTAACAATCCCTCTGCTCAGCTTCGGCATGGTCCAAGGCTGGCTGTCCCCCATGATCTCGCTGCTGCAGTCCCCCGATGGTCCGTCTCCCGAGCCGTTCAGTGGTAACGACATCTCATGGACCACATCAGTCACCTACATCACTGCTATCATCTTTGGAGCACCAATGGGTTACCTGACAGATCGCTACGGGAGAAAAGTCATGACCCTTGCTACCACCCTGTCTTTGATCGTGAGTATTTCTGTAATTATAATATTTTTTGGAGGAACTCGATTGCGCAGTGGTTACAGCCTCCGGTCTGCGATTGTCAGAGTGCGAATAGTGTCAGATTTGACATAGTTCATAAGGAGACGGTGTGGAAAAATATGAAATGTGTGTGTCTGCACCAAAAAGAAATTAAGTAAAATAAAAACTCGGGACGATTTGAATCTTTTAATGTCAAACATAATAATTGTAGAGGCATTGTAATGATTTTTTTTTTATTATTATTTTGTGGCGTGCACTTGGAGAGGCCTATGTCCAGCAGTGGACTAGTATAGGCTGATGATGATGATGATGATGATTGTAATGATTTATTTTTATTTTCGTTGCTATAGGTACAAGTCCTTCGGTCGAAATATAATATAGAATAACAGTTGTCAATAAAAATTATGGTCGAATTTCGACCGCTGGGCGACCACTAGTAATATATAAAAAAAAAAATTGGTGACCGTGCCATATCAAACTAAATTATAAAACTGAACTTTACACTGTTTTTCCAACACACAGTCAAGTAAAATTTACATAATATTACGCATTTCAGACAACTTAAAGTAAATATCAGACCAAAACATGAAATGAGTCATCTTATTCATTGAAAGATATAAGGACCAACAGAATAATCAAAATCAAGGTCAAGAGACACAATGCAAATTATGTACTATGTTTGTAAAATAACTAGCGGCCCGTCCGGCTTCGCACGATTGGACATTTCTTTTTTAAATAGTTTATGTTACTCAGCGCTAATGTAGCATTTTAATGGTTGACGACCTCCGTAGCCGAGAGGACTTTGGGCGGCGCTAACTCCTGAGGTCCCGGGTTCTATTCCCGGACGGGTCAATGTCGAAAACGAACTTTTCTATATTGTGTCGGGTCTGGGTGGTTGTGGTACCGTCGCTGTTTCTGATTTCCATGAAACGAGTGCATTAGCTACTTACCTTGGGATCAGAACAATGTATGTGAAGTTGTCTCACATTTATAATGGTGAAAGATTTTTTTATATCGGTCCAGGGTCCAGTATTCTTTGAGTTTATTCGTTGCAAACATACAAAAATACCGGGCTTACCGCAACCAAATAATAGTAACAATCTAAACTTATTTAAGCTTAATTAAATTACAATTTAAGCTTTCCTCTTTATAATATTAGTATGACTAGCGGCCCGTCCCGGCTTCGCACGGGTGGACATTTCTTTTTTATATAGCCTATGTTATTCAGCGCTAATGCAGCATTGTAATGGTGAAAGATTTTTTTAAATCGGTCCAGGAGTTTTTAAGTTTATTCGTTGCAAACATACAAAAATACAAAGCTTTCCTATTTATAACAATAGTATAGATAAAAAAAACAATCAATATTATTAGAAAACACAAATATACTACTTATTCACACAATCAAATTATGAATGCCGAGAATCGTGCTCGGTTTGCGATTGCTGAAGTTAAACAACTTACGCAAAGGCCAGTCATCGGATGGATGAACAAAAGTTTATCATCTCAGGCTTCTCCGTGCTTTGGAAGCCAGGTAAAGCCGTTGGCCCCGGCTGCATTAGCAGTCGTTAACAACCACCAATCCGCATTAGGCCCGTTCTCCCTAGGCGTTTCCATAAATAGGAAAGGCTCGTGCCCCAGCAGTGGGAACATAAAATGAGCTACTGATGTGAAGCTGATGATAAATTATGAATAAGCATGTCGTCTATGATTATGACCGAATCGAGTCTAATTATTAGCTATTTTGAAAATAGCTTTTGACAAAATGGTTGAAATACAAATAATTAAACAAAATAAGATACAAAAAATCAGATCACAGATGATTTTTGGTGCACTATCTTTATATTACACCTATAGAATTCTTCAATGCGTATGTATATTCAATCAATTCTTCAATACTGAATTCCTCCTAAACGGCTAGACCGATTTTGATATTTTTTTTGTATGTTTGTGTTGGGCTTCGGCCTATTTAAAATTAATTTAAAGGCATTTTAACTACCATATTCCGCACTTATATGCAACAGTCAATGTCATAATCATATAGCTGATATATTTATGCCATTTGGCAAACAACATCTCTTAGATCACACCTCCGACTATTTGAACCAAAAAGTTCATAACACATTAAGGCTGATTTACACGTTTCCAGACACTGGCGACAATCGCCGGCGGCGGCGGGCGGCGGCGGCGGCGCTAGTCGCGGAAGTCATTGGTATATAGAATAGCTGGCTTTTTTGGAGAGTTTGCTTATCGGACTTTAAAGCGTCACCGGACTTTTTGTGGCGCGACGAGAAACTTAAAGAGTTCCTCGAGCCGTGTAATCAAAACACCGTAAGGGGGTTTCTAGAGGAAATGGCCTTACCCTACAAGATTTGTCTAGGAGTTCGATTTGTATCGGGAGCGGTACAACCCGAGGGTGCCTCTAAAAGAGAGGACCTCGGTTCGGGTTGATCGGGTCGTGAGGGTGGGGATAAGCACCCTGGTACATGTCTGTGGTATAGAGCGCGTGGAACCGGAGGGCCTACCGCCTAACTCTATTGATATCGCTCTCGCTATCGTGCTCTATAGTTTATGGCGTAATCTTGCCATTTCGAAAGCTATATAAAAGCAATATCGAAAGCTATAGGCTATAGCTTTCGATATTGCTTTCTTAATGCTTTCATATCGCTTTAGAAATTACAAAAAGACGCCATAAACTATAGAGCGCGATAACGAGAGGCGATGTCGATAGAGTTAGGCGGTTGGGGGGCGAGTCATCGTACCCTTATTTCACTAGTATTTCATGTGCATGTGTAGTGGCATTTTGAGTATCGGGTGCCAGATTGGCGCCGCCATCGCCAGCGTGCAAATCAACTGGATACGACGTGTAAATGAGCCTTTACTTTGTTGTTTGACATACCACAACAAAATGTCTGCATTACCGCACATACCTATCTCAAACCGCATACATTTTACAAACATCCTTCACGGGAGCTGACCGAGGCATCTATAAGTAATAACAATAACAGGACCGGGCTTACCGCAACCAAATAATAGTAACAATCTAAACTTATTATTATTATCTATAAAAATCTTGATTGATACTACTACTATGGCGACCACAAACGCTTTATCGGTCCTAAGACGAAAATCATGTGCACCGCGTCGCTCGCTCTATCAATAGGGAAGGCTCGTACCCCAGCAGTGAGGACCTTAAATGAGCTGATGATGAGCCGCTTGAAAAAGCAAAATTGTCACCTGAATTTCTGGCCTTTTGCAAACATAATCATGTCAAAGTAATATTTAGGGGCAAAAAGCGATGTGTTAAGATAAAAATACTAATATTCGACTTTTTAGTAATAATAATAGCAGAGATGGGACCAACATCTCCAGTTTACCCGAGGAACCGGTTTGACGTTGCGAAAAATAAAGAATAATTAATATTAAAATGTTTTTAATTTGTTTATATAATTTTGTTTGCAAATTTTGTTGCGAAACAAATTACAAAAACACAATGTTGAAAAAATTTCCACGAGCAGGATTTGAACCTGCACCCTTCTGACATACCGGGTCAGGTGCTCTTCCAATTGAGCTATCGTGGTTCTAACCAGCCCGCCGAAATTATTCAACACTATTTACTTTTTTACTTTGAAAGCCAAAGGCGCCAATTCAATGTCAACAACTACCGTCATTAACATCTGATCATAATATTTTTACAAATACTAAGGATCAGTTAAGAAGTAGGCTAGCTATTTATAAAATGTTTTTAATTTGTTTATATAATTTTAACGCAAATTTTGTTGCGATACAAATTACAAAAACAAAATGTTGAAAAATATTTTTTTTAATAATATGTTAAAATGTTTTTGTATTGTTTTCTTGCATTCATTATTCTATATTTATATTTCAACTAAGTCAGTGTTGATGCTTTACAGTAATATTAAGTAAAAGAATTAAAGGAATAAAAAAAATTATACTCTCAACTTTATATAGTCGGAAGAGCAGAATTAACAAAATCGGGATGTGCCAACTCGCGCGCACTCGCCACTTTCACACATGCCAGTTGGCGAATAAGTCAATCAATCAGACACTTGCACACTAAACATTCCAATGCCAATCACAATCGTCATCATCATCATCTACACCCTATAAACACCCCAACGCTACAAAAAAATTTAGGTTTTTTTATTTCTTACGGGTTAGCATAGTATATGTCCTTCATCACACCTGATCATCCTACTAATATTATAAACGCGAAAGTTTGTTTGTATGGATGGGTGTTTGTTACTCTTTCACGTAAAAACTACTGAATGGATTTTAATGAAACTTTCCTCATATACAGACCATGACCCAGACTAGCATATAGGCTACTTCTTTTTTTACTGTAGTCTTCGCGAACGAAGTCGCGGGCAACAACTAGTTAGTGATACTAAGGCCGAAGGTGACAGCGCATGTCAACAAAAACATGAATAATAATCTATGACGCGCGCGCAGGTATAAAAGCAACTGGAGCGTGCTCCACATCGATAATGCTGATCGATTATTGATGGGATTTCTATAAAAATGTGTCAATAATGGTATTTTTGTAAGACAACGTACTTGTTAGCATAGATATTAAGACAAAAGAACTGTTTTATCATAATTTTGTCACGCTCCACTGAGTGCCTAGTGCGTCATTTATTCGCTTTTAGATCACCGCCTCCGTGGTCTAGTTGTTAAGACCACTGGTTTAGATCCAGAGGTCCCGGGTTTGATTTCCAACGGGGGGTACATGTTTGTGTAGGTACTCGGTTTGGTTAGGGCATGTTTGTCCGCCTGGCTATCTACCACCATCTTATCTATATATGTCGCCATAACATCAATTGTTTGTAGCATTGTTGTGTTCCGGCAGCTAGAGATAAGATAGCCAGTACCTCAGAATTGAGGATTCTTTTTTATGTTAAAAGGAGGCAAGCGAGCAGGCGGGTCTCCTGATGGAAAGTAATCAGATGCGTTGCTGGCCTTGAGGAAGGAGTTGGACTTGAGGAGGGAGTAGGAATTGGGAGGAGGGAGGGGTGAGAGATGGGCCTCCGGTACTTTCCGGACTCACCGGACGAAACACAACAGCAACGAGTGCACATTGTTTCACGCCGATATTCTGTGAGAGGGTATTACGCCGGGCAAACCGGCTCATTTCGTGCTGCAACGCAGCGTGGCTCTACCACTCAGACAGTGTCACTCATTTAGCACCACCCAGGGGTCACGTGTAGGGTCTAAAGGGTAAACCTACGGACACGAGTAACTTTAACCCCCAAAATTCTGGTTGAATGCGCTTCCACCTTCGGCCTTATCATTACATAACATCAGGTGAGATAAAGGCCAAGTGCTTACCCGTAAGATATAAAAAAAATGTGTATTAAGTGCGCAGACAACGGACTCTTCGACCTTCGATTTTTACTCAAAATTAGTTTGAGGTAAAATTATATATATTACAACAAACACGATGTAGGTAGTTTATTATGTGTTAAGTATTTTTTTTATTTTATGTTCCTAAATGCAATTAATGTATAGACTATTCCGAAATCTCACTATTCCGATATCGCATTCACGCCATCGATAGCCGCGATGGGTTTCACGCCATCAGGCGGATGAGAGCGGCGTCTCTCCTCAGCAGGGTGCGCTTCAGCACCAATAGCATCCCGATTGCTAGAAAATAACTAAATACTTACTTTGGTACTTACCCCGCTGGCTCAGCGAACTGAAATGGGATCTTGTCCTAGATTAGAACATAGCCTTTTATATAGTGAAAAACTCGTCTTCCGAGTACCGCCGCGCTGACCGATATGCAGCCCGCTGGGAATCGAACCCGGGTCCTCAGTCTGAGCCTACTTTAACCACTAGACAACAAAGGCGATTAAATTCAGCACCTACTTCCTTTAATTCCTTTTGAAGTGAGAAACAATAATTTCCTTCCGGTTTTCCTTTGTACTTTGTAATTGAACCATCGTGAAACTTAGCGAATCAATTAAAGTTTTTCTTATCAATTGGGTGCGAAATAGTGAACTGTTGGTTTTTTTATTACCTTTGGATAAGATAGACGTGTTTTTATAGCTATTTAAATAGGCAAATACACAATGCTTTTGTAGTTTTTTTTATCGAGTGACACAACAACAGTTGTCATCACCATCACGAGCTCATTTTATGTCTCACTGCTGGGACACGAGCCTTTCCTACAGGTGAAAACACCACAGGAAGAACGGGCTTTACGGTGGTTGTTATAGCGTTGCCAGGTGTCCCGATTTTCGTGGGACGTCCTGAATTTCAGGGGTCTGGTGACAGGCCCCGATTTGCCCTTGATCGGGGCGCCAAATGTCCCGATTTTTCACTAACCTTATTAGTGTGTACTTGTATCAATAATTTTGACTTTGTTATAATATGTAAAAATTTACAAGTACTTTCAGTTTCACTTTTAGTACTTTTAGTTTCATTAATTTCAATGACGACTCATAAAAAACCTGTTTTTTTTTTAGCAATTGTAGCTGTTCCGATGTGAAATCCCAAATCCTGATTATTTTTGCCTTCCGTCACAATAATAAAACAATTGAAAAAAAAACTCAATGGGTAGTTGGTAAAAATGTATGGACGATTCAAAAGCACTCTTCGTAAGGTTATTTGAATATTTTTTTTTTACTTTTACTTTATAGTTTGTGACTTTGTTTGTTTGTTTTAGGGGGGTCATCTTAAGAACTGCCCCCCGACCGCCTACCTCTATGGCCATCGCTCTCGCTATCGTGCTCTATAGTTTATGGCGTCGTCTTGTCATTTCGTAAGCGGTATAAAAGCAATATCGAAAGTATAGCCTATAGCTTTCGATATTGCTTTCATATTGCTTTCATATCGCTTTTGAAATGAGAAGGTGACGCCATAAACTATAGACCGCGATAGCAAGAGCGATGGCGATAGAGTTAGGCGGTAGGCCCCCAGGTCTGGTACTGGTCCAATTTCAATATCATCGAAACCGGCACATCAGACTACCACAAACTGTTAAGTTCCCTGAATAGACTTTGAACTTTATGTATATTGCATATGGTTGAATATTTATTGAAAAAATTTGACCGTTTTGGATAGGTTGATTTGCAGGCGTCTGTACATTCCTCGCGGATTATAGTTATAGGCCCGATCTGAGGTATAGGCTATATTTTTTATTTTTTGTTTGGTTTTTTGAATACGAAATCAACGTGGTTGAGTCGTGGGCAAAATGCTAGTATTAATATACTTACTCGTAGTTACCTAGTATTGACGAGTTACAACGCCGCATTTTTTTTTATTTACTCTGTGTGTAATGCGAATTTTATTTGCTATTCGATTATGTTAACAAAAACCAGAGTATTTGTGGCAAAATTTTAACTCTTCTCGTTAGTCATTAGGAGGCGACCGCCTCCTCCATCATTAAAATCAAGCCGTCGAGTTGGTAGTTGGTTGGTTGGTTGGTTGATAAAAAGCTTGGGCTATGAAGCACACTTTGATCAATCAAGGCCTTCAGATAATCAAGGCCAAACTCTCTGCCACACGAGGCAAGTTAATAAAAAGCCTGGGCTATGAAGCACACTGTGATCAACCAAATACTTCAGATAATCAGGCCAGACACTCTGCCTCGAGGCAAGTTGTAACAATAAAGATGTATCTTTCTTTAAACCATTGACACGTTGTTTTTCCAGATCTACTGGCAGATAAAGCTGATATGCCTTGAGCCCTGGGCCCTTATCCTGGCGAGGGCCATAGCTGGGATCCCCTGCTCCGCGTGCTACATCGTGCTGCCCATCTACATCAAGGAGATCAGTGACATTGACCTGCGAGGGGCTTTGGGGTCCCTGCTTATATTGAACAGGTAAATAATCAGTCTATACAGGGTGCAAAAAAACCCTTAACGAAGCTGAAATGTTTGTATAATATACGCCTGCATATCAGACTACCGCAGACTGTCAAATTTCTTCATTACACTTTGAACTTTATGTTTTTGGCAAAATGGTTGAACATTTGTCGAAGAAATTTGAGAGTTTTGGATAGGTTTATCAAACCAAGTAACAAATGATTGCTGGGAAACCACTTTTATTCATGGTATTAAAAAAACATTTGTTATCTGTGTAGGTAGCCACACTATGTAACGCAATCAACAGACTGCGCATGCATGTGTGTGAAACGGGACATAAGGTGTGCGGCTGGCTGGAAATGTCTGCGTGCGTTCACTGTGCTTTGGGAATTCTTCATTGTCTAAGTCGAAAATTTGTGACTTTAACATTAAATATCACCAGAATGAGACCGTTCCGTCCCAAAAACGGAACAGAAAAATCATCGCTAATATTGGAAGAAGACTCTCAACAGAAAAATCAACGTTAAGATGGGAAGAAGTGGTTCTCTCTTTACACCCTATATACTATTATTTTTAAGGCTAGCTAGGAGATGTATCTGTACCTGATATAAAGCGTGTGTGTGGCATATCACCGATAAAAGCAACCAGTTGTTAATTGTACAATTGCAACGCGACTGCACTAGTTGCTGTTGATAAATTGGTATTACGGACACAAATCGCTCAATCTTGCTTGCTTGTTCTACGAATACGGTGCCTTGAGTCTATATTAGTGTGCATATTGTGTAGCGGCTTCAAGTGTTTATGGTAAACCACCGAGTTATAACCACTCCTTTCCGATGTTTATTTTGTAGCCGCCCGAGCAATTTTCGACCAATGACAAACTGACTATGATATAAAGAGGATCATTAGCTGTTCCTTTTGCTTAATGCGGCATAATCTAGATCATTGATTCCCAAAGTGGTCCAGGTGGACCCCCAGGGGTCCACGGTAGACTCGACTGGGGACTAAGTTGGCGTGACAAAAAAATGGGGGTTCACAATTTGTAAGCGGGGGGTCCACGAAAATTTATCGTTATTTTGTTTCGATAGTGAAGAACTAAACTAAAATAATAAATTCCGTGCTTCGAAAGGCACGTAAAGCCGTTGGTCCCGGCTGCATTAGCAGTCGTTAACAACCACCAATCCGCACTGGGCCTGCGTGGCGGTTTATTGCCCATTCTTCCTATCCATCCATAGGGAAGGCTCGTGCCCCAGCAGTGGGGACATAAAGTGAGCTGATGATGATGATGAAGTGAGAATTGATTGGTTTGTTGTGCTGTGAGTAGATGTCAAAAAAGTAAAGTTGGCTGGAATCACTTTTTTTGATTGGCCAACTCTACTCTTTTGACATCCACTCCAATAAATTAATTAATTAACCAATCCATTCTATTTTGTCGAAAACTGTTAATTCGTGGTTGGAATTCGGCCGCAATGCAAATCTCCATAGTTAGATCTATCTTCACATTTTTTTGTCGAGTTTTGGGAATATGGTACAAATGTAGCGGCCGGGGGTCCACCGCCACCAGCAAAATTTTGAAAGTGGTCTATGAGAAAAAAAAGTCTGGGAACCACTGATCTAGATGACATACGCAAAAACCAACATCACGCGGTGTCATCCATCCAAGTACTAAACGCGCCCGATGTTGCTTAACTTCAATGATCGGACTGATGCAATCTCCCCGTAGTCCTACCAGATTCCGCTCAGCTATTTGAAGTGAATTCCGAGTTTCATTTGAATTCCTTCAAGCTTTTGGGTGGTTGAGTAACGACAAACCGCGCACACGTTCGCACAAAATATTGCCACCGTCTGGGTGATGGAGAATCAAGGTTGCATGCGTATTAATAATAATTATAGAAATGACTGTATGGTTTTCTACACAACAAGAATTCATTTGGAAGTCAATAGCTTCATTATGCATAATATTTTTTTGGCGCCGAAACGTGATTCAACAGAATCACGTCACTAATTTGGTGTGCGTGAGAAACATCTCACGCACACCAAATTAGGTTTTCTAAATACGTCATAGATATACACTACAGTGTAACACTGAAGTAATTAGCATATATATTGTCCCACTGTTGGGCAACGCATCCATCATCGAAGTTATCAATACAATTGATGGTTATTGGCATAACCACCATGCGGGTTGGTGATCAAGAAAACCCGGAATTTACGTTGTGGGTTAGCCCGATTTCCTAATTTGCTATTGTGTACTAAGCTAACTACGAAGGCAACAACCGGAGGATGCAAAAAAATACAAAATTAAATGAAATATGTTTATTAAAGAAATCACAATGTAAAATTATGAAGTAATTATAGAGCGTGACAATTGATCGATGTCAGAAACAAAAGTGATGAAACTTGGCGACGCGTAGCTCGGCGTCCGGTGCATCACGTTACGCTGGGTCAGCGCCTCGTGTCGGGCAGTGTCCATAGAACGCAATAACAAGGTAAAAGCTGGTCGTATGTTGATATGTGGATAAAAAAAAAAAAAAAAAAAAAAAAAAACAACTTCCCTTCTGTACAATGTATAGAAGTTTTAATATTACACACCACCCCAGCGTTAGTCACCCGACGTCATGCAAAAGTGTCTTTGAAATCAAGAATTCCTTCATTAAAGTTGATAACCATAAAGTTTTGTGCTCCAGAAACATTGGCTACCTGGCCAGCTACGTCTGCGCCGACCTGCTGAGCGTCACCACTATGCTCTGGATGGGGCTGATGGTCCCGACCGTGGTGTTCTTCGTGCTGCTGGTTATGCCAGAGACACCAGAGTTCCTCGTTAAGCAAGGAAAGGTCGACGTAAGTGTGTTTTAAGTCCGCCATCTAGACTAGTGCCTGGTTAGAATAGAATAGAATAGAATAGAACATTTTATTGCATAACTGTTACTGTTTCTAAGCCTTTACAGCGTCACAGGACTTTTATGGGGGCGGCGAGAAACTTAAAGGGTTCCTCAAGTCGTGTGAAACGAAGCACCGTCAAAGGTTTTCTAGAGGGAATGGCATCACGCACTAGTGCATGTCTCTTACCCTACTAGATTCTTTGAGAAGTTTAGATCGGATCGGGCGCGCAGCTGTTGCGAAATTCCGTGTCCGTGAGTGAATTAGAATGATAGAAATAAAATAGGATGAATTTTTATTGCCATAAAATTGAGAGGTTGTCTATCTGTGCCTTGCTCGAGCGCGTTTGTATGGAGCTAACCTTCTGTGGGTCTTCTTAGTTTGCCTTGCCTTAATTCTCGTTTACGTTAACATTATGGAAAGGTTAGTAAACTCGCATGTTTTACTTACCGTATGTTGGTCCCAAAAAATCGTTATTGTCGTACGATGACAGCCGTTAAAACCTTCAGCTCGCATAGGCCTTATCCTGGTAGGTTCTGGCCCAATCCCCCCACACGCTAGTACTATTAGTAAGCCCAGCAGTGAGACATTTATAGGGTGAGAAGTATGACTTGTCTAAGCACACTTAATTCTTTAATAACGGAAACCTTTAAATATGTAATCTTATTCCAAATCTATTTGACAAAATATTTAGTTTCGTTAATTTATGTCTAACGTCCATAATGCAACACGTAACAGTATTAAGTGGCAAAGCTACCATATATCAACACGACATTACATAATTATAAGCTGTGACAATAAGAAATGCCAACAGCTTTACATAAGTGGCAAAATTATGGTGTCAACATTTGGAGTTAGCACTAACGTGATAATGAAATATGCCGACATTTTTAAATTTACATGATCATCATTTGGATGCAGTGATTTTCATGTTTTATTTGTAGCCTGTCATCATCCCAGCTCTGGTGGGGACAGATATAAATACTATATTTGGTAGTGCTTGATGGTGCAGTAATCTTACTTCTGTGGTGCAGTGATAAACGTTCATGGTCTACGATTGGTGAAGTCAAGCATATTTCGCGAAAGCCAGTCATAGAACCGGTAACCAAAAATGTGTCATCTCGAGCTCCTCCATGCTTAGAAGACACAAAAAGCCGTTGGTCCCAGCTGCATTAGCAGTCGTTAACAACCGCCAATCCGTACTGGGCCCGCGTGGTGGTATAAGGCCCGTTTCCCTTCATCCATAGAGAAGGCCCCAGCATTGGGAACATAAAATGACCTGTGATGGACAAGACCCAGACGTTACAGGGCATAGAGGCAAGAACAGAAAATCTTAACAACGAGACCGTGATATAACAGAGCAAAGAAGCATTAAATCCGAGTGTTATGTTATATAAGATTGCCACATCAGGGGTCCCAACAAACGGACGACGACAACGTGGAAGGCCTAGACAGAGATGGCCGGATGAGTTGGACTCCCACTTGAGGAATTGAGACGAACTAGCTCAGGACAGAGATAGGTGGATGGAGAGAGGGGAAGCCCTGCACTGGGAAAGTAGTAGGTGAAAATAAGTAAATCAATAAATATGTTTTATTACTTAGATAATTCCTAAATCGAAAAGGCGCCGTTTATCCTTGGTGTTGTAAGCGTTTATGGGCAGAGTTGGAAGTTTGCATAATAATAATATAAAAGTTTCTAAAGAAAAAAAAAAGGGACATAATAAACTGGCGATGGTGGTTACAATATGAACGACAATTTTTAATGAACTAAAATGCAAGCAGCAGTGGTAAAAACGTTGTGCTAAAATTTTCCATTTTTTCTTATCAGGAAGCGAAAACAGTATTAGCCTGGCTGCGTGGTGTTCCTACAATAGACAGGGCGCTGGAAACAGAGATCGAGAATGTTGTGCGGCTCGAGAAACAGACGAAGGCAGAAACAAAGTCTGTATGGGGAATCATTGGTAAGGCACTCATAATGTCCATTTAAATTCAAGACCATTGCAAAATGTTAAGGATGCTAGACCCAAAATTTACAGGGCATAAAGGCATTATACATTATACGCCTGCAGTTTATAAAGGCATTATACATAATTCCTGGATCAAAATCACGCCCATAGTATCCATGTTATTTTAAGCGTTTTAGGCCTAAGGTGGAAGTTTTTCATCAGGAAGGCCATATGCTTATTTACTCCGGAATTGCTGAAATTTTTATGGGTATTGTCTCCTTTTCATCCCATGCCGTGCCAATATTTGGAGACTGATGAGGTGTTGTGATGAGATTCCTTCGTGACTATCTGCGTCTCAGTAGTACTGCACGTATGTGTGTTCTCCAGTCAAAAAGGCCATAAATCTCGATTACGATGACAGTTACATTCAACATCCTCATCATCAGCTCATTTTATAACCCCCCACTGTTGGGGCACGAGCCTTCCCTATAGATGGGTAGGGAGAACGGGCCATACACCACCACGCGGGCCCAGTGCAGATTGTTGGTTGTTAACGACTGCTAATGCAGCCGAGACCAACGGCTTGACGTGCCTTACGAAGCACGGAGGAGCTCGAGATGACATATTTTTAGTCACCCATCCGATGACCGGCCTTTGCAAAAGTTGCTTAACCTCAGCACCGCAGACCGGGCGCGTTAACCACAGCGCCATCGAGCTCGTCTCGCCAATGTTAATAATAATAATGTCGAAAAAGAGTAACATTTTTGTACCAGTGACCAAATTTCTTCTCAAAGCATGTAATATAAAATTATTGTCACCGTTGTTTTCACCGTTCCAGTACGCGACAAGCCGACTCGCAAGGCGTTCATCATCACCCTCATTATCAAGATCGCGCAGCAGTTCGACGGCTACCTCATAGTGCTCATCTACGCTGGCTTTGTCTTCGAGCGGGCTTCTGACACCATCAGCCTGAAGCTAAACCCCAACAAGCAGATTATGATGATTGGTGGGGTGCAACTACTCGGTTCTATCTTCGCTACGTGTATTGTGGAGAAGACTGGGAGAAAGGTTAGTGTTGAACGTATCTAGGGTAGTCCTTTGATGGTCCTTTATTTTTTTTCGTGTTTATTTGTGATGGAAAGTGTCCTTTTATGATAGGGCATTTCCCAATATTGTTGACGCTGTAAGGGAGAAAAGAGCAGGACACTTCGAGTTTCTTGCCGGTTCTTCTCATTACAAGGTCTCCCGCCCTGAGTAGACTTACGAACCGATTGCATAATGACGTTTATAAGAGCTATTTGTAGCTTAAACTGAATTAATGATTTTGAATTTCCTTTTATCATTGAAAATAGGGTTCAACTGATTTTAGTCTTTAGCTACAATTGAACAGACCACCTGGTTCCTGCTGTCATAGATTGGTTCCGTAAGATTTCTGTGTGGCAACCATGTTATTATTTGGTGACGAAATATGTGTCGAACGCTGGTGCCAATATCCTAGTAGAATTCTGGCTGTTGTGACACAATATGAGTTATAGCAAAAACTTGACTTCCATTTTTACAAATGTCATAGATAAACTTGTACATTTTACCGCCACATTCAGCTCTTCTACTTGAGCTACGAAGACATTACTGTCACTGGCTTTAACTAAGGTGATTTCCTAAATAATTAGATTCTATCATCATCACCAGCAGCTCATTTCATGTCCCCTGCTGGGGCACGAGCCTCCCTATGGATGGATAGTGAGAACGGGCCATAAACCACTACGCGGGCTCAGTGCGGGTTGGTGGTGGTTAACGACTGCTAATGCAGCCAGGACCAACGGCTTTACGTGCCTTCCGAAGCACGGAGGAGCTCAAGATGATAAATTTATGGTCACCCATCGGATGACCGGCCTTTGCAAAAGTTGCTTAACCTCTGGTCTGTCTGAAAACTAGACACAATAGAGTTTCAATGGTTTGGCGCCGTGGATCGACGTTCCGACATACCAAAACTTAACCTCAGCACTCGCAGACCGGGCGCGTTGCCACTGCGCCATCAAGCTTCGAATCGAATGAAATCGAATGAGAATCGAGGAAAGGCTCGTGCCCCAGCAGTGAGGACATAAGAGTGGGCTGATGATGATGATGATGATGATGATGATGATGATGATGATGATATCATTCTAGCTGCTGCACTAGCAGGAGATTGACACTAGTCGATCTCCTTCGCTGTGGGTGTGGTTATGCTGGTCCTCTTCACGTGGTAATTATTAGGGGTTAAAGTATGAAATAGCCGATTTGTACTGAAAAATTGAAATTCGTTATTTTTTTAATTTAACATATTTATTTAATCAAAATAATTACCATTATTATCGATACATTGCTGCCATCTAATAGGAAGGTCATTTATGCCTTTGCGATAGAACTCTCGTGATCTAGATTCGACAAACTGTGTGAAAGCATTTTGTACTGCCTCCTGAGAAGAAAACTTTTTATCACGTAGAAAATTGTCCAAATCACGAAAAAAATGGTAGTTCGTTGGAGCAAGGTCTGGCAAATACGGAGGGTGACGAATGGTTTCTAATTGCAGTTCCTGTAGAGTTAAAACGGTTTCTCGTGCTGTATGAGGTTTCGCGTTATCATGAAGCAATAATGGTGAAGATCGATTCATGAGTCGGGGCTGTTTCACTGCTAGTTTTGCTATCATTGTTCGAAGTTCGGCACAGTAGACATCTGCCGTTATTGCTTGACCAGATCGGAGAAAGCTATAGTGTTTATACACTTTTGGTGGTCTCAGCATGGTGTTATCACCATGCTGAGACCACCAAACAGTTACCATTACCTTTTTATTGGTAAGCTTTGCTTTAGGACATTGTTGCGGCGTTTGACCTGGGATCAGTCATTGCATTTTTCGCTTACGGTTATCGTTATGAATTCACTTTTCATCACATGTCACAATTCGATCCAATATTCCTTCATTTCTGTATCGATTCAACAAGGCAACACAAGTTTTAACACGCGTTTCTTTCTGCAGATCAGTCAAATCATGAGGCACCCATTTCTCATATTTTTTTATTTTATTGATTTGACGTAAATGAGTCAATCTTGTTGGTAAGGTAACGTTAAACCATGCCGCTAATTCCTGGGTAGTTTGGCTCGGATCGGCTTCCACCATCTCTTTCAATTCATTGTTATTCACCTGTGTGGACGGTCTTCCACGTGGTTCGTTCTTCAAATCAAAGTCTCCATCACGAAAGCGTTTAAACCAAAATCGCACGGTGCGTTCATTAGCAGTCCCCTCTCCAAACGCAACATTGATATTGCGAGCTGTTTCTGCCGCGTTATTTCCGCGTCGGAACTCGTATTCAAAAATAACTCTAATTTTCGAAGTATTCATCTTTCTTGTCTAAGCTGAATAAAAAAACAACTGAACGTCGATAATCGAATGTTGCACATCTTTTAAAAGAAGAACTTCATAGGTACCATGTGAAAAAAGTTTAACTCAAAAATCTCAAACCATGAAGGTTTTATATCAATTCGAAGTACCTAATACAATAAAACGGCAATTTCATACTTTAACCCCTATTATGATGGTATGGCTATTCTAGGCAGGCGAAAACAGGGAATTCCGAAATTTTCTTCTTTCCACCTTTTAGGGGTCGCATACGTCCTTAGGCTGTTGTAGGCTTTCTAGCAGGCAGGCCTTATCCTCGTCTCAGTCTATTTTTTATGATACTAGGATCATGTAGACTGTCTGTTCCCAAAGTCCCGCCACAGTGCGTGCTCGCACTGATTGTTTGCTGACAGATGGATGAAAGTATTTAGAGAATATCTAAGGTATTGTAAGATGATTGATAGTGTAAGAAATAGTAGGTACTATTTGTTAATATTTTATGTAAACTTCACGTTCGTATTCTTTTTAAATGTTTTATTTTGTTGATGCTTTTGTGGTAGTAGTTACGTGTAATAATGATATTTCTTTGTTTTATGTTTAGCATAGCGTATTGGGGTTTCACTGCAATGCTGTGTTGTTGTTAGAATGAATAAATCAACCATGAAGAATGCCTTGTATCCTTCCAGTTGCTGCTAGTGTCGACCTCCTTCGCGGTGGGTATGGGTATGCTGGTCCTCTCCGCGTGGTTCTACGTGACGGCGGCGGGCACGTGGTTGCCGGGCTGGCTGCCGGTGCTGGCTATGTGCCTCTGCATCTTCTGTGACGCCGCCGGCTTTCAGCCCATCTCTTACATAATCATCACGGACCTGTTCACGTTCCAGGTGAGCTCTTAGTAGAGAATATGGTAGTGCTATGTCTTTCTGAGGATGTGATGAGTAACATAGAATACAACAGGTGAGACATGTAGTATTTTGGTGGAAAATAAATAAATTTTATTTTTATTTTATTTATTATAGAATTAACGTGTTATGTGATTAATATTTCATGAAAAAAAAAATGTGGTGACGGCCTATCGTTTACAGAAGAACTAATACTAGGACCCGTCAGTCAGTACGGACCAAAGAGCTGGCACGTCAGCAGCCAAAACGTCAGTCATGAATATATGGAATAATAATAAAGCGTCCATAGTGTAGAAAGTAGAGACTGGTCAACAGGTGTAGCATCGATAGCATAGACTCCTCAAAAGTTGATATGGCATAACACAAATTCGCAGATTGATTGATTGATTTCTTTTTGTGGAACTACCTGTAATACGATAGTGTTCAAGAACTTAAAGACTCACTAACCACAATTTTGTATGGAATTCATACCAATAAATTGTCAGCAGCCACTAGGTCGGTACAGAAACGAATCAATTTATGTATTCGTCAAAATGGCGGTCACTTCGAGCACTTGATATCGTAGGGCAAGAAACAGCAAGATTTTAAATAAGAATAACATCATCAAGTTATGTTAGTTATTAAAAAAAAAATATGCCTTCTTTTTGATATGTGTAAAATTCTACGTGATCATTTGTCTTTTATTTTATTTTTTGTATTTCAGTTACACAAATTCTTTACAAAATGTACGGGAAAAGTTTTTTGCAATTGTGACTTTTTGAGTACTCCAACGATGGTTGGTCCAGTAGAAGTTTTTGATCAGTTTTAGAAACAGGATCGATTAGCATCAAAAAATGTTTTTGTGTAAAATGGCTATTTTCTTGCTAACTGTAATTTTTTTTTAAATTTGTGAATAGAGATCAAAATTCCATAAAAAAATTATGAATATTCTCCTAAGATCATTTTCGTGTAGCTGCAACGGATAAGGTACTTTCCCTTACTGCCCCGCTAAAATTTCCACCCTGTATATAATAATTTCCAATAAAATACTCTAGAACATTTGCCTATGCCCTATACCGACCTCTAGTGGTAAAAAGCAAAAGCACTACTTTAGGTAGACTTTGTAGATGATTTAGTGATGTCAAGTGATGTCGTTTTATTTATCGATTAATGTTATAGATAATATTTTTATATTACATACAGTACTAAGCAATACATATTCCATTTTAAATGTTTTCCAGCTACGCGGCACAGTGTCATCATTCACCAACATCTGCGCCAAACTCAGCAACTTCATCCAAATGAAGTGGTTCACCAACTTGTGTGAATTGATCGGCATCCACTGGACCTTCCTCTTCTTCGCCATCGTCTGTTTCTTCTCCAGCATCTACACCATCTTTTATTTCCCCGAGACCAGGAACAAGAGTGTCGACGAGATCTACAGCAAACTGAGTAGTAGAGGAAAAAAAGATAAGGGTACTGCTGTACCATAAAATATAGTAGGCAGATTTTATGTATAGCCTTTATGTGATGAAGTGTGTTTGTATGTTTATGTCTAAAATATGTGAGCAGAAAACAAACAATTGTATTTATAAACTGGCAAAGACAACAAATAACCAGTATTTCGGTATGAAAATCAGGAAAATGTGGAAAGGGAACTCACAACATTCAACTTACTGTACTTAAAAGACAAATGATTCGTCTAATAAATTTTTTGGCATAAGATTTGGCATTGACCTAATCTTTCTTATGTTATAAGACAATAACCTGAAGAGCTGACCTAGGTTTGCTACCAGAAATAACAGATTTCAAAAGACTTATAAGCAGAGACATTGTGAAGAAGTGCTTACTTTTCTATGTTTTTATTAATATGTCGGTAAGCGGTCATAGCTTATTGAAGCTTTCAATGTTAAGAGTATAAATCACATGCATCAACTCTTTGATCCTAAAACCTAAAACGAGACCTGTGCCCAGTAATTTTACTGGATCATGAGTTCCATAAGGGACTGTCCCTTCAAACTGTAATATAGCAATGCTGGACATTGCTACTGAGCTGCTAGAATCGATTGGAGGTAGACTTCCAGACTAGTTCATTTGAGTTACACCATCACCTGATCCTGTAGTGTAAGTATACATACCCCTTTTTTATGACGACTAAAAAATCTTTAAGAATTTTTGTTGATAATTTTGAGAAATTACAACTTACGCTTTCTATTCATTATTTTACAATGTTTTCTTATGGAATTCATTTTGGTCGACTTAAGTATTAACAATATTGTTAACAAAAATGATAATTTGCCAGGCCACTGCAGCGCCATTTGCAATTTTGCCATTGTACAGACGCCTGCACATAAACCGGATTCAAACCTATCAAATTTCAATCAATTATAATGTTCAACCATCTGTCTTAGACATAAAGTTCAAAGTCTATTGAGGAAATTTGACAGTTTGTGGTAGTCTGATGCGCAGGCGTGTATACTTAGTGCCTTACAAATAAACAAAGAATAAGGTCCGAATAGTTATTCCGTGTTTTGTATCTTTAACTCTAATTTAAAATGACGTTTAAATGACAAGAACAAAACACGGAATAACTATACGGACCTTATTCTTTGTTTATTTGTAAGGCACATAGGGTCTTACAAATAAACAAAGAATGAGCTCCTAACAGTTATTCCGTGTTTTGTCTCTTTTGCTCTAGTTTGAAATTACGTTTACATGACAGGAACAAAACACGGAATAATTATTTGGACCTTATTCTTTGTTTATTTGTAAGGCACATAAAGTTTAAAGTCTACATAATATAGAAGTTTACATATTTTATTAAGATATTTATGTAAAATTTAAACACTGAAAAAAGACGACAACCTCAGGCGGGAATCACACTTATCTATAACGCAGCTTCATCTTAACCGAATGTTCAAATATTTGTAAAAATATTTCTTTCGGATCTCAGAGGTGAAAACTTCTAAGATTGATGAAGCAATGTTGACTAAAAAACATAAGCATCAAGCACTGAAAAATTTCGACGGGTGAAAGCCAGACCTCGGTAGCCAAGTGGTTAAGGCAGCCGCCCGGAATGCGGAAGGTGCGTGGTTCGATTCCCGCCTGAGGTTGTCGTCTTTTTTCAGTGTTTAAATTTTACTTAAGTATATTTAAGCGTTAATAAAACGCTAAAATATATAAAAAACACTTAAGATATTTATGTTCAGTAGGTACGAAATACACGTAGGTAGCTAAAATATGGCGGGGAAACAAAAAGTATTCACATAAAGGGTTAATACTTTTTGTCTAAAAATTACAAAATGTAAGTTTAATGAACGATTCCCATTTTATTTATTTTGAATCTTGTTCTAACATGAATAAATGAAATGTATTTGATTATTTAATAATTAAATAATAATAACAATGTTTGAATTTTTGAAGAAGACATTTAAATTAATTTATCGATTAGCTTTTTTATCAAATTGTGATCTTTAATTAATTCAAAATGTATACTTAATTATGTACTTTAGCTATTAAGTATATAATAAATTGTCAAGTGCTATATTATGTTATAATATGATAGTTAAGAATTTTATTGATGTAACTATTTTGAAGAATAACGGTTGATATCATCATGTTATGTCAAGTGTCAGCTAGTGTATCACTCTCAGATATTGTTCCGAGCATAGATCAATTATGTAGGTAGGTACTAGACAAAGGACATTTAAAATACGAATAATAAAATCTGAAAAAAAAGTTGGATAGCAACTTCAGCTTACTATGAACCATACTTACCTTAAAAATAAAGACTAAATTAAGGTTGCACAATATTTGTACTTTATACTTACTGTCATCGCCACAATTAGTCTTTTATCTCCCAGTGACTCCATATGGAGCCATAGAACAATTGAATTTCTATTGTGTCTGGTTTTATGGATAACGAGAGGTTTTTTCAGTTCCGTTGCCACGTACGTCGTTGTGGTTCCGCACCAAAGTCGACCAACCAACCGATTTTCAAGCGCACATCGGGAATCTAATGAATAATTGATCGAAGGATACAAAGGTATATACGTCTCTAAGGGCGGCCATACACGGGCACTGCATAACAGTCTTCTATTTACAAACAATTATGGGACCGTCCAAGCAGTTGCGACTGCTCCGGGCGGACAGCAGCTCGGTGAAAAGACAGTTTCACTACGACTGCTCAAGCGGTCCGTGTATTTAGATCACTGACTAACTGCTTGAGCAGCCCGTGTATGTAGACCCTAAGGTTCTGAAGGTAACTATCCTACTTCCAACTTTGTCATTCATAAATCGACAGAGAAAACTTATGCATAGTATCTGATATCCTGATGTGATGACTGGCCCTTTTTAAATGTAGTAATGTAATGATGTGATACAGTAGTCATTATACATGTATTTTATTTAATATTCTTATAAGAAAAAAAAGTAATTTCTATTGTAAAATGTAAATATAAAATAAATTTATAACCGCTAGTTTAATGCATGCTTCAAATGTTTATTTCCTTTTATTATTAACTATCACAATTGTCATATAAACAATATATTGATTGTTAGGCTAATTTATTCATAATAATTATTATATTATTAACATAGGTTTGTAAATATTATACAAGCATAGCGGGCTTTATCACAAAATGATGTTGAAAGATAAAAATGAGTGAACCCAGTCTTAAAAATATTGTGTTTATTTAGCTAAGAAAATCATTACTTTTATTACAACGCTTTTCGTATAACTCGTAGCATAGTGGAAGTGTATTACATATAATTTCTTATTAAATGCTCGTATAGTAACGTAGTGGCACCAGATTTCGACAAGAACCAGTTATCAACACATGTCGTTTTGCCGCCAAAAAAAAACCATGATATTTCATTGAAATTTTACTGCATGACAGCTAGCAAGCAGGTGATCTGTGTTTAAGTTGCTAATGTCCATAAACAGTTGTCTAGATACCCCTATTAATTATGATTAAAGGAAAACAGTGGCGATGACTGGTACCTGTCGACCGCTGGAGCCACTACATTACGTGTACGACTGTTGCATTACGAATCTAATTAATTTTAAATCCAGCACGTTGTGTCTAGCCAAAACACTTGTAATTTGAGCTACAGCGGTTTTGCTTTTTATTTTTTAATGTGCATGCAATAGAAGCTACAAATCCAAAATACTGCAACTCAATTAACTGTGTTACAGTGATTTGGCTTGATACGTGCTCAATCGCTTTGCCTTTATCGCAACTGGGTCTCGATTCCGTAAAGTGCGTACAATAGACTGCCAATGGTCTGACTTCATATGTTCAAAGCCTTGTATGTAATAAACATGTCACTCAGTGGCAAAGCTTTAATTTCAAACAAGTTTTTAGTTAACTTTAACTCGTTTAAACGATGAAAAGAACTTGTAATAGGCACACTTAGGTACGCTACGGATCCACAGCGAGAGATATTACTTTCTTAGCTTTACGTGTATGAATGATTGATTTGTTTTGTATTATGTACTGCAATGTTTAAATGTGTATGTGTGTGTATTATTTACCGGCTAAATAAATGCTTATCCGTATGTCTGTAAATAAAGATGCTGAAATTTTATTCAATAAATAAATTCACAAAACTTGTAATTTCCAAGTTGCGATATTTCGTCTTTTATTCATCCATTCGTATCATCATCACCAGCTCATTTTAACCCTCAATCCGCTAGGTGAAATTTACTAACGTAAACACCTTCTATGTGTAATAAATCCTACTCGCACCGCACCAAGATGTAACAAAAAATCCTGGTCACGGCACCAAATTAGAATAAGACCTACCTAACTTAAATATGTATAACAACAAAATCTAGGTCACGACACCAAAATCTGTAACGCACCTACGTCGGCATCAAAAATATATAACAAACCCTACCTTAATCTAAGGTAAACTAAACTAAATCTAAAAGCCAACCTAAACTAAAGGATCTTCAATTCAATCTTCAATTTTTTCTGAACTAACTAATTATTATAAATAAATAAAACGTTTCAACCTCTTTGTACCTAACCTTCCTACCTAACGGCACCAAATATAACGATATAAAAGTAACTTACATAATGAACGTAATTAGTTACCTAGATCACCATAAATTAACCTACCTAATTTATTATAACCATTATTATTATTAAATAACAAAACCGAGAAAAACCTACTTATTTCAATCACATCTAAAAGATCATTTTGGCCAAGTGATCGTCTAGTGCACCTACGAAGGTCCGCAATAACCTAAGAACTTTAAGGAACTTAAGGCAAATCCTAACAGATCCTACCTATTCATAACTGTACAGTCTCTTAATGTAAATGAATTCATGATCCTTATTAAAACACGACTAACCTTTATACTATTACTATCATTATAAACAATCAAAGAAAGCAAAGACCTGCTCCAAGCTAGATTATGTAAGTATCTAAAATCATAACAACATAACGGTCACCCATCCCGTACGAAACTATTTAATAACAGCTTAACATTTAATAATTTATTAAATAAGTACCTACCTAAAATCATAGCAACATCATGGCCACCCATCCCAAAATGAAACTATGTAATAACAGCTTAACTTTTAATAATTTAATCGTTTGTCTATCTTGTTTGATAATAATATAACAAAGAGCTTCAAATGAAACTCGGAATCTTCTTTTAACCTTGTAAATCGTGATAAAATATCTTAAATTTAACGCAAAGGTTATGGTTGTGATAATACAAAAGGTGAAGTAAAACACAATTACTTTAGTTCCTACAAACTTCTATAAGGCAATTAGTTTATGTTACGCAAAATAAAATTGCTATCGTTTTTATTCAGGCGCTCTCACGGCCTAAACTTATCATGTAGTTTATCTCATCATTGCCACCTTCAATGACCTTAGTTAATATTTATTATTACGACTACTATCCTATTAAACATTGCAGACTATGATCAATCCAGAATCTTATTTGAATTAAATAAGGATAATACTAAACTCTACTCTTGTTACTCACGAGAGTCGCTTTTAAACATCATACTTAAACACTTGTTTAACACAATCTACTAATATGTATATAGGTAGGTAGCTACCTACTTACTATATTGAGGCAATTGTAATCCGTAATACCTACTATCAGTGTTCATGTTGTCCTAGCTTTACTCCGAGCAACCACAAGCCTTTGCTTAAATAGAACCATTCACCAGAACAATACCGAACTTATTTGTATTATATAAATGATCAAAATGATCATAAAGCTAAGTGGTCTCCTGCCTTCCCCAAAACCACCCACATCCTCTCGGTATTCAAATATTTTATTAAACCATTGCTTATATTTAATGCATGTAGATACTCGAGTATTTGACCAAACATAAGCAACGAGAAAATCATATAATTTCGGTATTGATGCTTAAATCTAGCAATCTCTTATTACTAATCACTGAACAATGTCTGACATATACTAAGAGTGGATATTTAACTCGTGATTTTAATCTTTTATTTAAACCGTTGCTTATAGGTTTTTAATGCTTGTACATTGTATATTTGTACTAAACATAAACAAAAGGCACTCAAATATATCAGGCGCTGAACAAGAGTTTATTAAGTAAGTAGATAATATACCTATTACTTAGTCTTACAAACAAAGCTGAAATTCTACAAGCATGATTTGAACCTACTGGTTCCAAGACAGGATTCGAACCTATGCAAATTGCAATTTCTTTGCAACAAATTTGCGTAAAATGATGTATAAATAATCATATGTTTACTTTATTTCATTAAAATCCACAAGCGGGACTCGAACCCACTAGTTCCATGAACAGGAATCGAACCCATTCGAATTGTAATTTGTTCACAACAAATTTTCACAACATCACATATTCACTTTATTTCATAAAATCCCACAAGCGGGACTCGAACCCACTAGTTCCATGAACAGGAATCGAACCCATTCGAATTGTAATTTGTTCACAACAAATTTTCACAACATCACATATTCACTTTATTTCATAAAATCCACAAGCGGGATTCGAACCCACTAGTTCTATGAACGGGAATCGAACCCATTCGAATTGTAATTTGTTCACAACAAATCCACGTGAAATTATATGTAAATAACCAATTATATGTTCACCTCACTCCATAGTCATCAAAATATAGATTTTTACTAGTTAAATGTAGTTTGTGATATCAATCGTTTATGGCCTTTGATGGTAGCATATCTCCTTGAAGATGATCTACAGGGACTGCGTTGCTTGCCCTTAGCCAAACTAAAGATATCGACAATATGTCGAAGCCATTTCAGCTCATAGAATCGGAAACCTTGATTTCCTCAAATACAGTCTGTATTGTAATAATACCATCTGTAGGTAGTTATGTTAATTTCAATGACAACAGAATAAAATAAATCAAATAATTAGTTAATAAATGAGATAGTCTTAAAAATAAATGTCTAAATTATCCGACGTCACCAAAATATAGATTTTACTATTTAAATGTAGGTTGTGGTAGCAATCGTTGCAGACTTCCGATGGTAGTACATCTCCTTGAAGATCTCTACAGGGACTGCGTCGCTTGCCCTCTAGTCCAACCAAAGATACCATCAACTATATGTCTAGCCATTTCGGCATAACAAAACTGGAAACCTTAATTTCCTCAAGGTAAATTAAGTAGGTAAATACCTAGTTAATTTCAGTGATATCTGAATAAAATAAACCTAAATAACTACTAAGCACGGTTTTCACACATCCATCAACACACACAACTTGACCCTATTTATTCTAAAAAAAACACCACCACCAACTTATTGAATAGGTACTTATTATCTATCATGCAACGTAAATATTATTATTAACTCCAACGCAACGATTATTTTTTTTTATGACAGCCTTGCTTTTTTATATTATTATAACAGATAAAACGTTTCGCTTAGTCTAGCCTAGCTAGTCTATACAAAGTACCTACCTAGTAAAGTAAATTGATAATCACACTTAAATAAGTGCGAAGTATACGTATTGCAGATAACCTATACCTACAAAGTTGCATTTTAACTAAACAGTTGAATTTACCGTCCCTACATACCTACCTACTTAGCTATATGTGCATTTCTGATTCCCACATTACACCTTGCATGTATATAGCAACATATTTTACCTACCTACAATTTACACAGTTTAAATCAAGTTAAAGTAGTAAAATTACTTACCGTCTCACATTACTTACAATGTCCACTAGTGTCCAGAGCCGCCCTCTCCCTGTTCCGCCACACATATACTCTCACACGCGACTTTTCGACTCACTGCTCTTGACGAACTGTCCTCGACTATCTATCTTGACGAACTGTTCTCCACTATCTATCTTGACGAACTGTTCTCGACTATCCCTCCTCCAGGCCCCAAAATCCTTTTATACCCATCGGTACCTATACTTTCCCGCGTAATTTATTTCCTTTAACGTGATTGGCTACTCCTAATATCGGGATTATCTCGATAAACACTATTTCAATCAAAGTTTCATTAATACCTACTTGTGTTGAAAGTTTTTAAGCTCAATTATCACTTGCCAACAATATCAATAACATGAGAGATAGCTTTAAATTCATCAAAAGAAAAACGTGAGTTATGTACTACCTTATTTACTTTACCTTATAAGGTGATTTTAGTACCCCAGACCAACGTTCATATTTCCGCTATTTCCCGCTAGAGGCGCTAGCTGTATTCATTGATATATCACTCTGCTTTTACTCACACATAGATAATAGAAAGAACTAGAATATCGTATTATATTGGATATAGATTACTGCTACTTCCCGCTAGATAGCGCTAGATGTATTCATTCATTGATCGATCGTGGCTCCATCTCAATTATGAAACTAGCATACGACTCAGTGCTTTACACACATTTTAAATAAACAAATTGTAATGTTGTCATATCCTATCCGGGTTCATGTGAGAAATTAAACCTACGTTCGTATGTTCGTACAATGTAAAAATCTGTAAATACTACATGAAAACGCAATAATTATTTATAATTTATGAAATGCAATCTGTAACATTAAAGTACAGACTTCTATTGCATTCTAACCTCCTTATAGTCTACCTAGGTTAGTGGTGAGCATAAAAAGTTAATTATATTCGTTAACTAAAATGAATTTTTATCACAAATATTCTCTTAAATAATATTGTTTTGACAACGCCATAAGAAGTGGAAGTTCCTGGAACTACCTAGAAAGAGTAAAGACAGCTAGTGTGGAAGTTGACGCTAGATGGCTCGGCATGCATTATCGATTCCATTCGGTTTCTAAATAATAAAATCTATTATCATTTGAAAGGTAAAAATAACGCTGTTAACAATGATTCTATTTGACATTTAAGTCCTAGCAAGTATTGCTTAATTTTATTTAAGTATTGTTGATTAATCTATTAGTTCCTTTTATCTTATTTATTACATATATAAAATTAAATAACATTTAGCCTTAATTTCATACTAGATATTTATAATTTTTATTTATTCATTTAGAAAATGTTCTGGTGACGTATGGACCGTTACATATGAGTCCTTGGGACTCATACATTTTCTAAGCGTAGTTACTCCGTAGAAGCTCCAAATCTTGCTAACATTACGAAACGTTGCTAAAATTAAGTCGTTTGCTATTGTGGCGCGTGATCAAATTTCGGCTTCACATATATATGCTTTTATATTATGTATCTATATAATACCTTTAAACGAGCAATTCTTCTATATATATATATATATGTATATTCTGAATATCGGAAACGGCTCCAACGATTTCCATGAAATTTAGTATACAGGGGGTTTCGGGCGCGATAAATCGATCTAGCTAGATGCACTAGGTGTAACTGAACTTTAAAAAACAGAGAAAAAAAAATCTAAATTGAAAACTAAATACCTATAAATATAAGATGTCCTCCAACTGTAGGCTCATGGGAACGGTCACATGAATGCTGGCAAAATTGCCCCTCTAGATTGCCTGCTAAGCTAATACGCTGGCAGAGGTTGCCATCTTGTCACCGGAGGCTTCAATAAAGCGAGCACTTAGCTCTTTGACAAGCTGCCTTGCCTCCGGCCCCCATGGACCCCATGTTTCCACTGCAAACGGAACAAATAAATAATTACGACCCAGGTTCGCGTATTTGTGCCGTCTGCGATTTTCAGCGCTTACCGCAGCAGCCCCCACATGAAGAGAAGTGCCGCGAACATGCGAGGGCGCCACGGTGTCAGCACAGGTTGCATCCCACACCAACGGCCAGCCAAGCTTCCAGGGCCTAATGGTCATTACGTCAGGTCTCATGCCATCGCTGCGAGAGATACCAGCTGGCTCTAAGACAGCCGGTAAACCAACGGTGGCAAAAGCACTGCCGATGATAATATTTAAAGATGAGAGGCGTAACATACGACGAGCACTCCGAGCGCATGAGAGGCCATGGCCATGGCCACATACTCAGCGGTGAAGGTGGACTAAATGGAGGCAGACCGCTATAGTGAAAGACGGCCCGTCCAACAAGATACCGACATTAGCTGAAGGTAATACCTGGAGCCAGTGGTCTAACTCTCTCTCGGAGACGGCAGTGAGACGAACGAGTCTCGGCCGTGTCAGCCGATGTGGATATAAGCCCCTTCAGAACTTGCTTGCATAACGGCTCGTCCCATTGCTTCTGCAATTGTGGAAGTAAAGGTAGATTTGAATTTTGAGAAGCGGATAAGCAAGCGTTACTCGCATCTGCCTTGCACGACAACTCTACGGAACCCAAAGATGGGTTGATAATCTTCTAGAGATTGTTCGTGCTATGAGCAGATGTCAAAAACGCTGGCAGGGCCACGCTCGACAAACTTCTAATTCCGAGGCCTCCGAATCGTACAGGAAGTGAAGCCTGTAGCCATATGCGGTCGTTCATTTGACAATTTAGAATTTAAACAAGAGTATTTTTAATTAAATTATCTAGATTGTACTACAGAGCAGGAAGAAGCCACAGTTTGGAGCATCGAAGAACATAAGTAAATTTTGGAACGAAAACACAAAACGACCATGTGTGGATTAATTTGGAATAAACGGTATGAAGTTTAATTGAAATTAGCAATCGCTCCGTTTATGGAAACCAGATGGCAGCATCGAGAAGCGGTGCGCCTAATAAAAATAACGACTCATCGTGAAGAATATTGATGTTGGGAGCCAGGCGACTGAAATCAGTAACCATTTGTGCTCTACGGTTCGGGGCCACAGAATTTGAAGTGTATAATTCACACTTTGAAAAATTTAGTTCCAATCCTATAGTGCCAAATTGGTTTGCTAAACTTTGTAGGTCCTCGAGCACTAAACCCGAGTTGCCGCCTAAAGTGCCGTCATCGAGGTACCAGATATAATTTAGAATTTAGATTCGAAATTATTTGGTGTATTTTAGCTAAAGAGAAAATAGCAGGTCCCAGAGGATCACCCTGCTGGCAACCAACGGCGGAATGTAAAAAATTGTTACGGTGAACCAAATTTGTTGGTTCACCGTAACATTGCCATAAAAAATTATAAAACATGGGAATTTCCTATTTTACTTTCGCCAGCAGAGCACCCCTGTCCACAGAGCTAAGTGCATTCTTCACATCCACCTTCAACAGCACTTCACCACCATCATTCAGCAAGAAGGTGCGAGCTGAGTGGACTGCTGCCTCACAGCCACCCTTCGAGCCAAAGCCAAGCTGAACTGGCTGAAATTTGGAAGAGAGGTCAGAAAGGATTTGCTTGACAAAATTTTTTAAACAATGCGCCGGATGGTACACACCCTACGGCGATTGGCCTTTTTCCGCCGTCTTTGTTTTTTAAAGCACATAGGTTAGCGCCATAGAGTATTTATTTCGTATCTAAATATAATTTCCAAAAAACGCGATTTACCAAAAAAAAAATACCGGTCATCCAGGTACTATTCTTTATTACACAAAAGCACACAAACAGAAAACAATGTACAAACAATGGTGATATCAATTATTAAAAAGTAAGTCCTACATCAACTGAAAACTCCGCCCCATAAAACCTTCTCTTTCTCTTACTCCTTCTCCGTGCTTGCTGTCAGGTTGTGGAACGCGCTGCCGCCTAACATTCAAGACTCTCCTAACATCAGCCTTTTTAAAAAGCGTCTAAGGGGACACTACCTGTCCAATTGATTCTGTCGTCCTATGTATATTGATTTCTTTCACCTTTTATTTTTGTTTTGTATATTAAATTTCCTTTGTTTATGCAATTATTAGTATGTATGTGTATTATAAATATTTAAGTAAGTTTATTTTAGTTTTTGCAGGAAGTACACATTCATTCTACCTCTATTTATAATGTTTCCTTTTGCGGGCCTGCTGGAAGATATTTCAGTACTGAAATAAGCAGCGCCCTTGTACTGCATTCACCCGTATAGCTTATTTTGTTACCCTCTTATGTGTGTACATAAATTTGTAAATAAAATAAATAAGTAAAAGTTTATTTATTTTACCGATGTTAAATTAATGTCAATGCCGCGGAAAGGTGCTGGATGCAATACTCTTCTCTTTGGGATGCGAGCAGCACAAAACCGGTCGTTGTAGAGATCCTTGGGGGAGGCCTGTGTCCAGCAGTGGACGTCTTTTGGCTAAGATGATAATGATAATTAAATAAATGTTCCCTCAACATTTTAATACAAACTGCAGCGCCATCTAGCGTGTCAGCCTATAACTCAATTTCGTCGGCACACAAATTAGTGGCCGACCCTCCCCAAATTGGCCCAACGTCTATATTTAGGTATACAATTTTTCCAAAATGTTACTCCACCACTTTGTCGGCGTGATTAATATGTATATCCATGCCAAATTACAGCTTTCTAGTACTAAGAGTTTATGAGCTAGACTGGGGACAGACAGACAGACAGACGGACATGGCGAAACTATAAGGGTTCCTTGTTGACTACGGAACCCTAAAAAAGGACGGGTGTGTATGTATGGGTGTGAACATCCATGGTATGGTTAGTGTATGTATTCAATTCATAATTTAGAGCCTGATCTAAAATTCACAGCAAAGTTTTCTTTACAACATTGATACCGTAGTCGTAGATGGTAGTAGTTATATTTTGGATACTCTCGAGGCGCTAACTAGTTTTCAGTAAGTATATTCATTCTCTGAGTTCTCTAAAATAATATTGAAGCACTTTGTGGGCCGGCAGAGTGAAGTTGCCTGATGCTGCGTTGTTTTCACGCTGCACCAGTTGTCTTCGCGTCTGGAATCCATTTCCACTTAGCATCAGGTAATGTGGAGTCATTTGCCGTGCTAAGTATAAAAAAAAAAGAGGATATCCCATCAAAAACATAAATGTGAAATGAGAGCAAGCTCAATATTGAAATGAAACAACTTTTACGGATCTACTCGCGTTTATTTTACACATTAAGCTCAATATTATGATATTATTATGCCTTGGTTGATGACTTCAACGACAAAAGAAGTAAGATCTAAATCGGTGCCAAGTTCAAAGCCTGAAGTTAAAGTTCAAGTTCTGACTTGGCTAGTTCTCATACACAAATTATTATTAAGTACCTACTAAAACAGTCATGGAAGAGCCCTATGTTCGACGGCTAGTTTCTACCAGCCAGCTAAATTTCCGGAAAAATAAAATAAGAACTTTAGAACTTTAGAACTTTAGAGCTTTAGAACTTACGAAGGCTATAATATAATTCGTACATACAAACTAGCCAAGTCAGACCTTAGGCTTTGAACTTGGCACCCATTTAGATCTTACTTCTTTTGTCGTTGAAGTCGACAACCAAGGCATATGTAGGTGTTATTCCACTTATATTCACGAGAAGATCTTAAAATCCACATAAAGACCGGCTGTCATCAATTTTGATTGCTGATTCTTACATTACAGACATCTTTAAGTAAGTGTTCCTAATAAAATCAATTTTCAAAAATATAATAAATTTATAAAAATTCACTAGTTTCTGATTTATTCCTTTGTATTCGCAAAACTAACTATCTGGATGCCAAAGGGGTTTGGGTAAAAGTGGCTTGATTTTCAAAGTCTGCGGCCACAAACGAAATTTTTGTATTGGATAGAACTAAAAATATGAAAAAAAAATATATTAAGGCCATATATCTCCAAAGTGCATCGAAGCCAAGATATTATTTTTTTTAAATGTTATAATCTAAAATTCATATTATTGAATCTTATGTGCTTTTTTGTATGAACTGCTGTCTAAAACATACCATTTAAGTTAATAATTGATTAACAGATCCTTTTTGGTATTGTCTGACCGCCTCAGCCAATCATATCACGTCTTTCGGTTACCTGCGCACGAGAGGCACAGTACTTTGTGCCGCCACCGCCACCTACCGCTCTTACCCCCGCGCCCGTAATGTATAAACCTTTTGCATTGGTCATTAAATAAATAATTATAAAAAATGTTTTATGTTTCATTTGATGTCTGTTGATGACAACAACATGAGAATCATCATTCATGAGAATGTGAAGTACTCCGTATATTCTGCAATTAATTAAAAAACTTCAATCAGGCATTCGTAATTAGGTACTCTACATCAATTTTTTGGTCTGTTACTATTTTTTTCCATTAATGTCGGCTTTTAGAAATCATTACTACAATACTAAACATGTATAATAATCTCAGGAGATAATATTGTTAGCTTTCATGTCATGACTTTTGTTATAATTCAAGATCAAATATCTTGGTTTCGATATTACTTATAGAACTATTACTTTGCTAAGAACAATTCACATATATAGTACTATCAAATAATCATAATTAGTTCAGTGGCCGCTGTAAAAAAAAATCAAGCCAACCTCCATACAAAATTACCCAAACCCCTTTAAACTTTGTAGGTCATTTGGAGCTGGGTTGGTTGGATTTTTGATCTGTCTATAGATCAGTCAGTGATAAAAATGACGATTTTTGGACGTTAATATTTAAATAACCGTTTGAGGTGTGTTTGAGGAGCACGTATGCATCTCGCAAGTCTCAATATATGAGCCAAATTGGACATGTTTATGTGAAATAGTTTTTGAGATATGAGGAGGTGTGACCTCCTCATATCTCCTCTCCAAATAGTTCGTGTAATAATACAATACAAACAAAGGGTACGGCTCGCCAGTTCTGTTAGCTTGAACTTGGCCTGACACGCTACCGCGAGTCTAGATGTTAATAAGCGTTAGTATAGTTAAGGGTAGAGTTTCCAAAAATTTTACTCGGTCTCTTAATTGTCGAGTTTTTAGATGAAAATTTTTCTAAGTCTTTAAACCATAGTGCTGCTATGAGTTCACCCCGGCCAAAGATTCGACGCACAGCGAATATATACAAAATATCACACATTTTTATTTTTATTTTATAACATTGTTTAAATATAATACAAATATTGATTCAGCCGAGGCGTTAGTTACCAATGACGAATGTAAAATCAACAAGCAATCTACTATATTATGTGATCAACAGTAGTATTTGAAGTTGTAAAATATCGAGTAGTTAAGTTATAATAGAAATATTTTTATAATACGTACACCACTGTGACCGAGCGCAGCTCAACACCCACCAACATAATATATGAAATTGAATTCACTTCAATAAGACAATATTTTACTAGAAAAAATCAACCAGCTGCAGGAAGCTTGAGGGGGAATCGAACCCACGACCTTTGGATAACCGGTCGACTGCTGACCGCTGAGCTACCGAGGCCCCAGAATACTCGTTGCATTTTTCTATTAGTTTGTGATTTACGCTTCAAGTCAGCGGTATTACGTCACTGTGAAGTTACTACCCATTAAACTTACTACCCAATTCACTTTAGTATTTATTTCAAATTACATTCTAGCAAAAAAAAACATAATTCTGATAACTTGTATAACATTATGGTAATAAAATGTAAGATGGCTGACTTCTATGCATACAATCGGGCAAGACAAGGCGAGCTCACTATAAGTACCTATCTACAGACGCCCGCACATCAGACAATTCAGAACTGTTAAATTTCTTCAATAAATGTTCAACCATATGCCATAGTTATAAAGTTCAAAGTCTACTGAGGGATTGTGGTAGTCTGAGGTGTGCAGGTGTGAGTCCTTTGAAGTGTACAATAAAGAATCTAGATGTAAAAGCTATATAGAAGCTTCGATGTACTCGACCTGACTGGCCCGAGTGTGCATACAGCCGGCAATAGGCTTGTTTCTCCCCGTTTAATTCGACCAGTATTGTTTACTACAACTTATTGAATAGAATGTTCGTGGGGTGAAATAAACTTGTTTTTTATTTCAACAGCTGTAAAACTGGTTTTCTTTTAAAACTACTCTGTAGTGCGGACCCGTCTCTTTTCGGATAAACGTCTATAAGTTCAGCGTGTGTAGATTTATCAAATACACAAATGAAAGGGGAGAAATAAAAAACTAAAATAAAAAATATGATTGTTTCTCCTTAGCGTTCTATATGAACTGAACTGATCTTAAACTAGTGCAAAAATATATTTTTTGATACAAAACCACAGTAAGAAGCATTTCTGTTACGCTATCCTACTCACAAACATGTTGAAAAGTGTAGGTCCCATAATCGAACCCTGAGGAACCCCTGACTCAGAAATGGCATAACTGTGATGTGTGGTTTTACAATGATGTCATAAATAAAAACTTTGCAAATCAAAACACTCACAATAAAGTTTAATAATCGATTTCAGGTCACTTCTATCGTGTGGTATTACGCTACATAAGTCACGCAAAAGGAATGATTTCAATTAAAAAAAACCCTTCAAATAGGTAAATACATCATTAAACTTACAAACCACGATCTCGATATACGTAAAACCAGATTAAACAAAATAATAGTTATTGAAAGTTTACCTCAAAATCGTAAATTGTACAGTAATTAAGAATTTATATTGTTTACGTTATGTGTTCTGAATATTAATGAGATAGAATATTGATTCTTAGAAAAAAATTATCGTTCGATACTTTATTCAAACGTCGACACGAGAAGAAATAGGTGGGTTCGTGGTTACAGCACGGCAGGCTTCTTGACACGCAAATCAAGTGATCAGCACTTCAAAACAATAAAGGTAAGGTGTACCCTATAAGTCCGACTTTATCTCTTATTCCTTATTCACGCATGGTGTCAGGTTATGGAATGCTTTGCCGCGTATCCACGCCGGAGAAAGAAACAGCCCTTGCCGAGTTTCTTGCGGCTTCTTCTCGGTACAAGGTCTCCACCATAGGGTGTACGAACTGAATTGACGTTCAAAAACATGTTAAAGTTCATTTTAAATGAAAAAAAAAGGTTTTTTCAATTTTTGTATACGGAACTGGATCTGGTACCTTCCAAACCGGAACACAACAATACATACCAACGCGGCTTTGCGGCAGAAATAGGTATAATGGTCGCTTCCATAGGGAATATACATAGGACATATAGATGTTAAGTAGGATACTGGGCAGTAACCTATTCTTCAAACCCTCGTTTTCTTAATGTTCATGTAGGGCTGAACGAGCCTGAACGAGCAGTAAGACGTTATGCTGAAGATGATGACTGACATCCGTCCTTAATCTATACTATTAGTAAAGAGGTAACGTTTGTCACTTTGTTTATTTGTATGTCGGTGCTAATCACTGGAACTATTTGGTCCAATTCCAAAAATACTTTCACCGATAGAATGCTACATATGTTGCGGGTAACCTAAGCTATATTTCATTTTGATAAAAAAAGAGATTTCTTTTTAAATCTTAAATCCACACGGATGAAGTCGTGGGTTAAGTGCTAGTTTGTTTATAAACTTATTGATTGTTATTGTTTATTCTCAATTTTGTATTTTTTATAGCATGCTGTCCACACCTATTATTGTAGTGGCATTTCATTTGTGTCATTCTATGTGTGTAACTTTATTTTAAATTGTATTGGTGTGCACTACGTTGAAGTTCGTTTTAATAAATAAATAAATATCCCTTGTGTGCATCATAGGTATTAAAATTAACCTCTGTGCAAATTTCAACTTTCAATGTCCAAGGGTTAGGGCTAAGCGTTTATGACTCATTCAGTGAGTGTCTTGTTTACTTGTAGTATTTTTTTCAGAATAACCACGTTGTGTGACGTTCCTAATAGTTACTAGGTATGTAATATCCAGAATACGGTTTCCTTATTTAGTTATATCATCATCATCATCATCATCATCCTATAACTATCTCCCTGCTGGGCAATGCACATGGGGAGTTAGAAGTTAGGACCAGAGCTCACCATGCTGGTCTGACATGGTGGTCGACATTACGAAATCTTCCTTATTTTCAAGATCGCAAAACGAATGCGTAAGTCGCTTTGCCAACGAGCCCCTAGGTATACCGACTTCATTACTATGCTACACAGCTTTGCGTAAATTTTGAAGAATGACTTCATCAAATCAAATTCATTCCGCATTCATTGATACATAGTTAGCAGCTGTCTGTCTAAGCATCTGACCTCTGGTAAGAATTTTTATATTTAGAACGTTACAAATGCTTCTCGGAATTATGATTTCGCGAGTGCGCATGAGTTCGACACCACCAGTGAACTCTTTAAAGAAATCAATATCATACAATAAATTGAGCATGACATGACATGACATTCAAAATGAAATATGATTAAATAACTTTATTTTCTGTCTTAACAATGAATTTTATTGTAAATATAAGTATTACAATACATAATAATCTATGAATAATGCTGTACAATAGTGAAAACATTAATGATAAAATTGAATCTAATAAGCTATTTCTTAAAAAAAATATATAATATAATAATTAATAACTATCAAAAATATATTATTAAAAGGAGTCCCTTTAGGCAAGGTTCCGAAGATACTGGCAGCGTTCCCCCTTTGAATAGCTAGACTAATATGATTTGAAAAATTATTTTCTTTTGTGACATTTTTGGGATAGCGAACGCGGGTTTTGACAAGAAATAGAAAAATATTCCATAATACGAGTAGCAGCCAGATCTTAACATTTTGGGCTATAAGTAAAATTTTAAACACTGAAAAAAGACGACAACCTCAGGCGGGAATCGAACCACGCACCTTCCGCATTCCGGGCGGCTGCCTTAACCACTTGGCTGTTGACTTGGATGTTGACTAAAAAACATAAGCATCAAGCACTGAAAAATTTCGACGGGTGAAAGCCAGACCTCGGTAGCCAAGTGGTTAAGGCAGCCGCCCGGAATGCGAAAGGTGCGTGGTTCGATTCCCGCCTGAGGTTGTCGTCTTTTTTCAGTGTTTAAAATTTTACTTAAGTATATTTAAGCGTTAATAAAACGCTAAAATATAAAACACTTATTTTGGGCTATGAAAAAAAAAACAGCATCATGCCATTGAGACATGACTGTATAAAAAAAGCAGAATCGAAGTTCTGAAAAGCATCATGATAAGTTAAAATTGTTGCACAACAAAAAGACACAGTCATAATGAATTTTATCTCAGACACTGACACGGTATCAATAAATTAAATGTTGTTGAATTTCGAAAGTTGCAATGCAATGTTAAAAAAAAAGCTGTCTTTATTAATAACAACAATAACTTTTGACAGCTGCATTTTTCACGAGCACCCCAGAATTAAGTGCAAGCAGGTAGACACTTATACGTCAAATCAAACGATGCTCCTTTATTTATTTACAAATGGACCGGTTATAATCACCCCGAGAGCTCAGTAGAGTTTAGTGAATGAACGAAGTTCAGTGTGGGAGCACGCCCGTGCGCCAACGCACATCTAACGTACTCGAACACGCGATCGCGTTTTTGTAATAACGTTTCTGACATTTCCCCATAAAGGCCAGCTGACAGTTTGCCTTTTCAATTTCAATAGCCAGTGGTAAACGTTGTTGTGGTCTCTTTTGAGTTGTTGACGTCGTAAAAGAGTAAGAACTATAACTTGCAAAAAGTGAAAGGTTTCTGTGCGTTGATCGTGTTTTATCTGTGAATAGAATCTCCGACGAATGTGAAATTGTGAATAAAAGGTACGCGGCTATGCTGTTAAAGTTTATTTATCGTGTTCTCTATTAGTATATTGAATGCCTTTCAACTAACCTTTGGGAGGCCTTTACCCTGCAATGGGAAAACAGTGTGTTAAACAGAAATACATAAATAAGGTTGTTGTATATAAACAAAGTACCTACCCAGTTTTTTCGGCAATTTTGCGTTGTTAAAAGCTACAAATTAATCTTATGGAAGTAAGTTAACTAATGTTGTAGGTACCTATAGGTACTTACAGTGTGTGTCAATAACCATCATCATATCCATTTATTTCAGACTATTGTTACATTACTTAATAGTGTTACTATTTAAGGATAGTAACTACCTACTAAAGCTAATTTCATTATTTTAATTTATCTTTTTACCAATTTACTTAAGGCATAGGTTAGCCTTAAACAGTCTTGAGAGAGAGAAAAGTGAGAAACTAGAGCTTATATTGATACAGAAAGTAAAACTAATGTTAATAGGTAAGTGCCTACTTACATGCAAAAAAAAACAACAAAAATGTTTTTTTTTCTAGCAAAGTTCAAATGCGCTAATAACACCGTAGATACGGATAAGAATTTAACCCGTAAACCACAGCAGGTTTAAAAAAGTGTACCCTTAGACCACCGCTTAAATCCGCAACACACTGTAACACTGAATAATTACATTTCCATCATTATCATCATCATAATCATCAGCTCATTCTGTTTATTATAAGTACTTTTAATTAATATTTTGAAACAAGACAAAGTACCTACAAAATTTTTGTTTTGTTTATATAATTTTAACGCAAATTTTGTTACGAAACAAATTACAAAAACACAAATGTTGAGAACATTTCCACGAGCAGGATTTGAACCTGCAAAATTGGCAAAGGCGCCCATTAAATGTCAACAAATACCGTCATTAAAGTAAAAAGTGAATAGTGTTGAATAATTTCGACGGGCTAACATAATTTGCTAAATTCCTAGAATAATCAGAATGAAATGAAATAAAACAACGAGGTAATCCACTTTAGAGGAACAAACGAGGTCAATTTTAAATTGGAATTTCATAAAAGGAAACTTATTTCTAATTATAATGAGAGTTATAGTTACTACCTACCTACTAAGGAACTTGCTATCTTTTCTCTAAATTTTAATTTTGTTAAATATCGACAAACATTATGTAGACTTACGACTTATTGTCTTGAAAGTAAGCGTAAAAAAAACTGTTTACTCTGGAATCGCATATTTAAATAGGTCCCCCACGAAGTATTTTAGTTGTCAAAAGCGAACAACAACTAAGCGAAAAAAAATAGGAATCTTCACTCCATTGACCGTAGTAAAAACTAAACCTTTGTTACATTTCGAGAATGTGTTTTGTTATGTTATTTATTACTCGTATTTAAGTAACACCGGACATATAATAACATTGACTAGCCACTATGAGTGGCTAGTCAAAGCCGGGGTCACAGTAAAAAGTTTAAAAGTTTTAAATTAGTAATTAATTCTTACAAATGGAGAGAGAAATTGAGAGAGTTTTCTGATGAGATTTGCTGCCTCGGACGGCATTTACAGCTTCACCGGGCTATTTTTGGGGCGGCGAGAAACTTAAAGGGTTCCTCAAGCCGTGTGAAACCAATCACTTTCGGAGGTTTTCTAGAGGGAACGACATCACGCCCTAATGCGTGTCCCCGTGCCCTACTAAATTCTCCGAAGGGTTCGGATCGGGTCGGGTGGTACGGATCGGCGCTACGCATTTCCGACCCTATGGCCGTGGCTATAATGATTAGCCGAAACGTGCAATCCCTTACATTCCAGCAATCTCAACTATATCGTCGGGCCAATTAGCAGGTGGTCTATCTATAAAAAAACCGGACAAGTGCGAGTCGGAGGGTTCCGTACAAATTTATGGGTACACATTATATAGTTCAGGAATTAAGTCTCGAACTTTTCCCGAAATTCAGTTTCCAAAACATTCATTTACTTATATTATTGTGTTTTTTTCCTATTAAAATATATTAAGTATGTATAATACTACTAGGAACAAGGCATTTAAGTAGGTAGGTACTAGGTGCCTATTTAAGATTGTGTTTAATTACAAAATTAAAAAAGGATGCTACGTCATCCTTTTTACGCATAACAATGCAAACTGTTAGGTACTTACACATACACCAAAATTTAAAAATGGTATTTTTTTTTCGTTCTTCGTCATAAATCGAATACTATACATCATAAAAATAAACTTTGAACTAAGTTTGATTTTCAAGGAACCGCAGACCTGAGTATATGGTTCTAATTTCAACTCGATACCACCACGCGTTCCCGAGATAAAGGGTCTTGACAGACAGACAGACGGACAACAAAGTGATCCTAATAGGGTTCCGATTTTTCCTTTTGAGGTACGGAACCCTAAAAAACAAAGAAAAAAACAAAAGAACGAAAAGAAGTAAAAGACAGCAGCTTTTTAGGATGACATTTATAACAGCAGGCTCACAAGATGAAAGTCCTTAGTATATGGCAAATAAGGCAATTAATATCGCATCAGAATTTAAAAAATATTAGTAAGTACCTAGTAATCAAGTTCCGTGGACGTGTGTAGGCTGATGATGATGACGATGGTGAATCAAGTATCAAGTCGCCTTTGCTGTGTATTGATAAGGAAAGAATGTAGTGTACAATGTTTCGCCTCATTTTATGGAAAATGTAACTAATCTGAAATATTATAAATGATTATTTATTTTTTGAGTGCGTTTGCTGATTGCTACTGGCCATTTTAAGCTTCACCGGGCATTTTTGGGGGCGGCGAGAAACTTAAAGGGTTCCTCAAGCCGTGTGAAACGAATCACCGTCAGAGGATTTCTAGAGGGAACGGCATCAGGCACTAGTGCGTGTCCCCGATTCTAGATTCTCTTCCATAACTAGATTCTCACAGGGGTTCGGATCGAATCGGGGCGCCTCTAAAGGCGGACCTCGGCTCGGGTTGACTGGGTCGTGGGGGTGTATCTAGTAGCGACTAGATTCTCCGAGGGCTTCGGATCGGATCGGGGATTATAAGATAAAATATGCTTTACTAGTTATTTCTCAATATAGTTTATTAATTTATGTAGGTTTTTTTTTAAATTTACTTATCGTTTATACAAATAAATAAATAATAGCTTATAATAATAGCAACTAAAACCACTAAGATTTCTCTGAAACAAGTTAATGTTTATTTATTTATTTGCTACGATTGACACACAATTTTATATCCCATACAAATATCCATGTTCTATTTTTTTATACCTAAAATCCAAGTAGTACATTTTTATGCTAATAATGGTAAAAAAGTTCACTTTACAGGCGAAGTCATGGGCAAAAACCAGTTACACAAAATTAATTAAAAATACATTATCGCGACGGTGCGCGGGCGGCGCCGGCGACGTGATCACTCGTCTGAAACGACTTTCTTATACGATCACCCACCATAGCTAGTTTGATAAGGAAATCCCAAACGCATAATAGCCAAAAAGGAAAACAAGCAACAAGCGTTCTTGTGTTTCTATTTTTTGCTATTTAAGCCTAGGATCTGTTTCGTAAGAAGGTTGCCTACACCCACCATACTGCTTTTGGAAGGCATTAAATGATATCTATCGAATATGAGGTTCTGGGTGCCTAGTGTAAGATTTGTTTACTATCCGTATTTATTCGATTACGTTTACGAAAACGAAAATTAGTATGGCATTCAAGCAGCGCCTCCTGGCGACATACGAGAGGAGTAAAAATTTGCCATACAAATTCTCGATGAAACTCGCACTGGTGTGCGACGAGAGTCACATCAGGTCAACAAAATTTTCTACTGAATTATGATTGGTTTACGATTTAGTGTTACAGTTCTATGTATAGTTCACACGAAAAATCAAAACAAAACAACAATAAAGTACGTTGTTCTGAATTATATTATTTGTTCTGAATTAAATATAATAATTAATGGACATGGAAATTAATATTCGGTTACATTAGGAAATGCGATAATTACCGAGTTAAGCCTAGGCTCCGTAAGAAGACATCCTATACCCATCAAACCGCCTCTGTGGTTTAGTTTAAGACAACCGGTTTAAACCCAGAGATCCCAGGTTCGATTCCCAGCGGGGGGTACATGTATGTATACTCGGTTTGGTTTGTAATAAGGCTTGTTTGTCCGCCTGGCTAGCTACCACCATCTTATCTAAATATGTCGCCATAACATCAATGTATCATTGTGGCATTGTTGTGTTCCGGCAGCTAGAGATAAGATAGCCAGTGCCTCACTAGTGAGGATTCCGGGTGAAGTGCGCTTCCTTCATTGGCCTTAACATCACTTAACATCAGGTGATATCAAATGCAATGTGCTTAGAAAAAAAAACTGCTGGTAAGCGATAGTCACAATCAAGTCAACAAAATGTTCTAGTTATACCAGCAACTTAGTTTCATTGCGGTACGTTTGATTAACGATTTATAGTTTTACAGCTCTATATAAATTACTTACTTACTTTGATAATGTACTTATTTCACTTTATTTTATCCTGTTTTTGTAACAGTATAGATCACACGAAAAATCAAAACGAAACAACAATAAATTACCATCTTGTTGTTCTGAATTCAAAATATTATACAATATTGTTTTCTAAAGTTTACGCGAACACTACACATTGAAATGAAACAACTTTTACGGATCTACTCGCGTTTATTTTACACATTAGTTTTAATTAATGTTTATCCTGACGTTTCGAACCCTTTGCAGGGTCCGTGGGCACAGGGAGACTGAGGTGTTGGTCGTCTCATAATTAGTTAGTAGCTTGTATAACCTCATTTAAATTTAATCAGCGCATCATGACGTCGTCATAGGCGCGAAAATAAGTCTGCAGTATGCGAACATTCCCTAGAGGGGCCCAACCATTACATCAGATTTGATAAACCACAAATACTCGCTAGAGAACAACGATTCATCCCTAGGATGATATGCGAGGCTATTGATCTCTCATACAAAATATTTAATCCTAGCCCCAACACCATACTGCCAGACCAAAAGATACTGTAAGCTCTTTCTGCGTAAAACGGAACGCACCTGATTAAATTTAAATGAGGGTATACAAGCTACTAACTAATTATGAGACGACCAACACCTCAGTCTCCCCGTGACCACGGACCCTGCAAAGGGTTCGAAACGTCAGGGTAAAGATTAATTAAAACTAAAGTGTAAAATAAACGCGAGTAGATCCGTAAAAGTGTGGTTTCATTTTAATTTACAATACTTAAATTCCCAAATAAAAAATAGATACATAAAGATCGTTTTTTGTTTATTAATGTAAAATATAGATTATGTTACTCGCAAAGAATGTAGCATTCTATCAATGACACATTTTTGGAGTTGGACTAGTAGTTCCAGAGATTACCCTCTTCAAACAAACAAACCAACACCGCTTTATTAATAGCATAGCATAGATTCGCTTGCATTCGGAAATGCGATGATTACCGAGAGACATTAAGAAAATAGAAGTACTGTATGTTCGTAATAATAAATCTCAAGTTGTGCCACTACCTCAAGGTAAACCGAACGGCTTGTTCGCAAACTACGCATTCTTGTCGTAAGTACGTTATAGTTGGCAGCAAAAAGCTGGTTCTATACTAAACGCGTATTGAAATGTACATTTCAATCGAATCACAAAATGCTGGCGTTTTACGTAACTTCCGAGTCCAATAATCGTAAAATTGCTATTCAAATAAATCGATCAAATTTTCTAATCTATGATAATAATAAGATAAGAATTTACTTACTTACTTTGATAATGTACTTACTTTACTTTATTTTATCCTGTTTTTGTAACAGTAATAAATTAAATATTAATAAAATTTATAAAATACAGTGAAAAAATTAAACGCACACCCGACTCTGCCAGGAATCGAACCTGAGTCTTCCGCAATCCGGGCTGCTGCACTGACCGCTATGCTACCGGGAAGGCTGACGTGAACGCTGAATTTTGTCACTGCTTTTTAACTTTTTTGAGTGCTAATAGCGGCACAGTGCGCCATCTATCCAACGGTTATTGCAACTGTTATTGATGGCTATGCAGATTCTTCTTTGCAGATGAAATACCACAAATTCGATAAGACAACGCTATAGTAAATTTTTACTTTTTAATTAAAAAGCAGTGACAAAATTCAACGCTCACGTCAGCCTTCCCGGTAGCATAGCGGTCAGTGCAGCCGTCCGGATTGCGGAAGACCCAGGTTTGATTCCTGGCTGGGATGGGTGTGCGTTTAATTTTTTCACTGTATTTTATACATTTTATAAATATTTAATATAGCTTCAGTGCACCACGCACTTAAAAAATAAAAAGTTAAAATTTAGTAATAAATTATCAAAATCGTTTTGTTACAGACTACTAGATCCTACTGACAGTTTTCTAGACCACTATTCTAAAACTAATCTACAAAGTAATAAAGAAAAAAAATTGTACATGATTATGATTAATCATCAAAAATTATTGAACGATTGCACGAATGATGAACAAAAATATTTTTATTTTTTTTTACGTTTCATACTCATTACGTTTTATCATTAGGTGACGACGTTAATTATCTGTAATAACCAGTTATTATTAAGAAAAACCTGGAGTCATCTATTGCTAAACAAACATCGTAAAAAGGTCATGCTTTGTATGATAGTGGAGTATCACTCATATCAAGCATGATTTATAAAATGTTTTTGTTTTGTTTTAACGCAAATTTTGTTGCGAAAGTTGTTGTGAACAACAACTTTTAACAAGAACAACATTATGTAATAATTTAATATTAAAATAAAAATCTAATAAAAAAACTAACAGTATTTTATCAGTTTGGTGCCCATTGAAGTATGTGTGCTGCAGCAGCAAATGGACCTCGACTCAGCAAAAGCCTACTGTGTTAGCAGCAGACGCTGTTATCCTGGCAAAACCGTGCATTTAGCCTCAGGACCCCGTGAGAACAATAACTTTTTACTTATTGGTGTGTTGCGCGTGTTTGGTGTGACAATATGTGAAATAAAACATTAAATAGGCGATATGTTATGATAATAATTAATAATAGTATTAGTCAGTCAATGTGCAAAGTAAGCAAATATCAAATAATGTCAGCGCAATTGTAAAATTATACATTTCTAAATACATAAAATAAGGCGGTTACATGAAACTATCTGCTCCAATAAAACGGCACACTATAGCTGTTCGTACCAGACAATCCACCTTTCTGCTTTTCCATTACATATGCCTTAAAATACTTATTGAAGGAGAATTTAGGTTTTTTGCCGACGAGGTGGAGCAATGTTGCTGAATGCTACCATTTTATGTTTGCAGTAATGCAGCAGATCTCTTCTCGGTCTTGAACTGTACCTACTGTTGGAACTGTCTAGCTTTGAAAACAGATATTCTGGCGATCCGGTCTTTATTCTTTATAATATTATCGCTTTATTCCGAGAAACGAGTTGGAGGTTAGGTGACTCTTCCAAAAACCTTATGCACTTAACCACTGTCTAACCATAAACCTTTTAAATATTGAACAAAAACCTTTTTTTTTCAAATTGATTGATGCAGACATTTGCAGATTGTATCAGACAAGTACAAATAAGAGAAGTTTTGTGAAAAAATGGCATACCTTTAGAACAGGTCATCACGGCGAAGTAAAAAGTCCCGGGTGTTTGCAAAGAAAGAAAAAGTGGAAAGAAGTGATTATATGTACGTATGTGTTTGCAAAGAAAAAAACCCAAAACCGCAAAACACAGGTGCACTCCGCAGATGATGAGGCAAACTCGTGAATTTCAATATGTACACACGTGTGGCAAAGTCAATATGTACACACGGCAGCAGATCAACCTACCCAAAACTGTCAAATTTCTACAATCAATTTTGAACTTTAAATTTGGTTATAAGGATCAATATTCATTGGAGAAATTTGACAGGTTTGGATAGGTTGATCTGCCGCCGCGCCGTGTGTACCATATTTCAAGCGAAATAAAAAGTCTTTGTATTTAATTTCAGTTTAAGGTCTCGTCGCAACGTAGGTATAAACCGATAGGTGGTTAGGTACGAGACCGTCAGAATATCGATATCTAAATGTTCTACTGATTTGCCTAGGCAAAACGACAAACTGTTGTATTTAAATTGGAACAGTTTCGCGCCGTTTGGTTCCTGAAATCTGTACGGATTAATCACTGACTTGTTTGGCCATGTTAACTTATTGATTTGACTAGTCAAACTTACCAAAAATTTAATTTCTATTTTACACTATACAATCTATACAATTTATATTTAAGTATTTATAGCAAGGAGTTCCAATGCCCAATTTGGATTCAAATGATTGGACAAAAAAACAAAGTCGAGAATGTGTTAACTTGGAATCTAGTCAATCTACTCCTCAGGTAGGGTAGAATCATTCACCGTTCTCACCTTTTTTCCTATTAGATCCCTTTTATTAATTATTTATTAGGTAATTATAGCAAATCGCTTGGTACCATAATTACTATCAACAAAAAATGACAGTCATTAGTGTGAGAATTAGAAATTTGAATGTTTTTTTTCTTCTTTTTTCTAACAGGGAAGTGTTTGGCCTTTATCCGACCTGGGGCCCGACCGCCTAACCGATTGCTTTGGCTACGTGTATAGTTTATGACGTCATCTTGTCATCCAGCTAATAGGTATAAGCTATAGCCTATAGCTTTCGATATGGCTGTCATAGGCGGTACGAAATGACAAGATGACGTCATAAACTATACACGTAGCCAAAGCAATCGGTTAGGCGGTCGGGGGGCTGATGATAAGTAATTTTAAAATCGTAGAAGTCAGAGCACTTACTAAACTCTGAGGTCCCAGGTTCGATTCGCAGCGGTACCTACTCGGTTTGGTTGGTGGAAGGGCTTGTTGTAAGTCCGCCTGGTTAACTACCACCCTCTTATCTAAGTATATCGCCATAACATCAATGTTAGTAGTATTGTTGCGTTCCACCAGTTAAAGATAAGATAGCCAAGTTCCTCAGTAGTTGCGAAATTTCCTGTTGAAGTGCACCTCCATCTTCAGGCTTTAATAATCATTTAACATCGGATGAGATGAAGGCTAAGTGTTATCCATTATCCATCCATTATCATCATTATTCAAATCTTCCCTATATGAGTACTAAGTAAAAAATGTTTTATAGTATTAATGAATTTATTGTGTGCAACATTTGAATACCTACTACATTTAATTAAAACAATTTTAATTATTTTCTTGTTTTTGCTAATTTAGATTTCTTTCAATTTTTATTTGATTATTGTTTTATGTTATTTTGTTATTTTACTTTCTTTAATTGATTAATTCTGGATTTATTAGTTTGATTTATTTTATTTTAAATATTTATAAAAATTTTATAAAATAAGTGAAAAAATTAAACGCCCACCCGACCCAGCCAGGAAGTGAACCTGGGTCTTCCGCAATCCGGGCGGCTGCACTGACCGCTATGCTACCGGGAAGGCTGACGTAGGCGCTGAATTTTGTCACTGCTATTTAATGTTTTTGAGTGCATTTTAGCGGCACTGAGCGCGATCTATCCAACGGTCGTTGCAACCGATGGCCATGCAGATTCATCTTTGCAGATGAAATACCACACATTGATGACACAACGCTATACTAAATTTTTACTGTTAAATGTTTAAAAATGTTTTTGTTTTGTTTATATAACTTTAACGCAAATTTTGTTGCGAAACAAATTACAAAAACACAAATGAATGACAGGCACAGCAAATAAGAGGGCTAACTATTTTAAAAATCTACGTAATAATATAATATAAGTATATAACGCCAGTTTGACCAGTTTGCAATACAATAATAGCAATAGCAGTACAGTACAATACAATCTATATTTATCATTAGAATCTACGAACATTTAATATTTATAATTAATAATTAATAATAGAGATATCGAAATATTTTTTAATTATGTAATTATATTAATTTTGAATTCCTTGTTAATTATTATGGGAATCATTAAAAAAAGGTTGACAGTAAAATTTTTCCAAAAAAGAGCTTTTTAATAATTTGACGAAATACTTAGGATTATCTGTGTTTTTTACATTATTGGGAAGGTAGTTGTATAGGTATCTATCATTTCCTCTAACATTTTTTAGCTTTTTGGCTTCCCGTGACCTTAACCAGGGGGCCTACCACCTAACTCTGTTGATATCGCTCTCGCTATCGCGCTCTATAGTTTATGGCGTAATCTTGCCATTTCGAAAGCTATATAAAAGCAATATCGAAAGCTATAGGCTATAGCTTTCGATATTGCTTTCTTAATGCTTTCATGTCGCTTTAGAAATTACAAAATGACGCCATAAACTATAGAGCGCGATAGCGAGAGCGATGTCGATAGAGTTAGGCGGTTGGGGGGCAGATCGTCGGTCCACCTTCGAGGCCTGCCTACACTGCGCTTTCCGGTACGCGGTCGCCACTCGAGGACTGTTTCGCCCCAACAGCCACCATCAATAACTATATAGCAAGGCATAATTTTTAATTTTGCAATAGCCGATCTCGAGACCATTGTGTAGTACATGTTGTTTAGAGACTCATTCACAATGGATACACGTGTGTGCATAAAAAAATGTTGACATTTCGTCGGGGTTAGTTACGGACTAGCCTCGGTATGCAGCCAGCTGTGAGAACAAAGAACTATCGCAATAAGTCTGCAGATCTAAAGAGGCTGCGTTGGAGATTTCAAATTAGAATTAAGATATCGGGTCAGTTTTCATTTTATATAAAACATATTATTTTTTTTTATTCATATTTTAGTATGTATGAGAGAATGTGATGAATGCTACATAAGTGTGTATGTGTAATGTGTGCGTTTCAATTTATAAGTTTAACTTTTTTTTTATGGTAAATAAAGTTTTTTTCTATTTCTATTTAGGTAATTTATGTTTAAGATTTCTTTTTAATTTAATTTCGTGTACCTAATTGATTGGCGTAATTGGTTAATTCCGTACTAATTAAATAATAAATAAATTCGAATCACTGACTTGTAGTCAATATCAATACAATGGAATGGCTAAGGCTATGCAAGAAATACAAAATACTAGTGGCCCGCTTGAAAACACCCGTACCCCATGATGAACCCCTATTGCAGAGCCACCTACTGGGTCCAATTGTAAATTTAACCATTCTCGAATCCACTTGAACACACACAAAAAATTTCATCATAATTGGTCCAGTCGTTTAGAAGGAGTTCAAATACAAACACACGCACAGAAGATTTATTTAAATAAGGATTTGTAGTTAAATTGCCCAATGTGGAATTTTTCGACTCACTGACATAAGTGAAAACAACTATTGCATAATACTGCCCTAAAATATGTTAACTTTCAATGTGGACATCTACCACAGTGTTTACATTAAACTGTTTTTTTAAAAAAAAAAACATTACTTTCATGTGTTTTTCATATTTTTTTATATTTTTTTTTAAATGCTAGGCAAAAGTCTCCTTCATTTTCTTCCATCTTTTTTTTTATTTTCGGGTACAATTATTATGAAGAAAGATATTTAAAAGAGAACAAGGGGTATACTGTATACTGCCAATTTCCAAATCACCAAGAATTTTTTATTGTAGTTTAAGAATTGTCATCAGCAGCTCTTAAATGTCCCATAGCTGGGCTTCCCAGCTTCCCATACATGGACGTTTAGGCCACTATCGTGGCTACACCAGTGTTCAACACAATAACCCATGAGTGTTCGAAACCAGTTTTCGTCACATAGGAATTTTACTGGACGGCAGCTAGGAAATAGGTAGTGGTTTGTATTCAATTGCTGCTAAAGTCAAAAATCAGTTGCTAACCCTGCTAAAACACGTCATTCTTTATTTTTATTGAAAACATCTATACATCGATTAAATTGTTCACATTTATGGTTATTACTTACTTTAAAAATAACGATTTCCCCAAAAAATTCTTCTTCCCTTTTTTACTCCATTAAAGAAAAATAAACAAAATTCCTGAGACACGTCATTCTTTATTTCTTTTCAAAAAGCCAAATACCAATTTTCATGTATTTTACTTCAAAACTGACGGACTTTCATAGAATCTTTCACCCCCTATTTGACCCCTTAGGGTATGATTTCCGTAAATTCCTTTCTTAGTTCTCCGTGGTTGTCCGTGTTTCTCCGTGGTAGTCTTCTATAATTTTGTGTTTATTTGTAATGGAAAGTGTCCTGCTATGATAGGGCATTTTCCAATATTTTTGACGCTGTAAGGGAGAAAAGAGCTGGACACTTGCTGAGATTCTTGCCGGTTCTTCTCAGTACAAGATCTCCCCAGAGTAGACTTACGAACCGACATTTACATTCACAAGAGCTACTTGTAGCCTAAACTGAATAAACGATTTTGAATTTTGAATTTAGTGGCTGGTTACGTGGGGTTCGTGGGTTAGGCCCCCGGTGTGTGAGGCCCCCGTAGTGGAGGCACCCGATTTCGCTACAGTGCGATTAAATTTATTAGTTGAATATTTTTTCAAAAGTACAGTCAGATAGCAAGTGTAACCTATTAAAAAAATTTTTCGTCACTTAATTAACCTACAGTCTAAATTTCATCTAATTAGCTTCAGCGGATTCGGCTCGGCGATAATGAATCAGTCAGTCATGACAAGTCAATATATGAATATAGATGATCGTGATTATGATCGTGAATTCTTATAGTGAATTTTAATAATTATTCTATTCCCTATTATTATTTCCCTATTCTGAATGATTAAACGAAAAGAGTGTCGATTGCTGGATCTTGTCGAATACTGGGGTTGAATTTTGGATTTCTTCGCCTCGAGTCGAGCGCTTGATTTCTACTGATTTTCGTTCGACATTTGACTTTCCATATTTTTGAATCGCTCGACCGCAATGAGTGCCCTCACCCACTCGTTGCAGTCGAGTGACACAAAGCGATTAATAGAATAACCGTCAAAATTAGTACGTTGTGTCAATGTCATGTCACTCGTTTGTTAGTGTCATTCATAGTCTTTTCTATTAAAAAGCAATGGTTTTTTTTTAACAGTCAATAAAAACATGGATATTACGTTCCGTTTTCATTGCGGTTGTTACCGGTTTCCTCTAAATTCTGCGTGGAACGGATAACATCCAACATTTCGTATTATGTTGGCAGCACCGGAAACAAACGATTCAAAAACACGGAAAATCGGCGTCATGCGACTTCGAAGACGAGAGTGACTTAAGTCGCATGCGACAACACAATGTCATACGTGTAATTCAAAAATAGATCCCCTGGTGAATACATTACAGTACTCATTATTATACTGTGACCTTACCTACCTACTGCTTACACGTGAGGATTTTTAAAACAAATAACGTTTCAACTCCGCGAGGTGACAATACAAGAAAGTGATCGATTGACCGACAGACAGAATGAATGGTCGTACATTATATAGGGTATTATTCTAACACCCGCAAGCTTATTACCGACTAGTTGTTGCACGCAACTTTGTTCGCGAAGACTACAGTAAAAAAAAAAAGTATCCTATATGCTTGTCTGGGTCATGGTCTGTATATAAGGAAAGTTTCATTAAAATCCATTCAGTAGTTTTTACGTGAAAGAGTAACAAATATCCATCCATCCATACTTACAAACTTTCACGTTTATAATATTAGTAGTATCTATAAGTGACAGTTGCAATCGGAACAATTCACAATTTATCCCTACCCGTATTAATTTATCTAATACCCGTATTAATGGAACGTAGACCGCTACGATAGCGCCACAAGCGAGCGATTGACGAACTAAAAGTGCATGACAGAGCGCTCTAAAATAAATTGACTTACCGATTTGTAGCAACGACGTTAGCAGTAGAAGTCGCGTTGCCATTGTGCAACTAGCAACTGTTTGCTTTTTTCGGTAATAAATCAGCCGTATGATGATGATAAACCGTATCTGACAGCGACTAATCATGACATTACGCGGCTAAGCGATTCTATGATTGACGCTATCAATTAACTTATTACGTATGCAGTAATAATTACGAAATCGTGATGGAGATTGTGACGCAACCACGATGTACCTACTAGTTGTGACATACCCTGTCGTATGTCACAACCTCACAATTACTAGTAGCTGAGCTAGTATCTTTTTTTTAACCAATAGGAACTCGTTAAGTGTACCCGACCTTGAGGAGGCCTGACGGTCATGTGGGGGTCGTCCGTCCGCCTTTCCACAACCCACCGACTATCCGGAGACACCATTGTCTCCAGTCGGCTGTCAAGGAAGCCCAAGACCGGGAAGGGTGAGACGAAAGGGATACCCACTGACCTCTGGGGGACACAATTTCGATACAGTGAAGGCCGCGGAACCTATCTCTAGCGAATTGAACCGCGGGAAATATGCCAGTACCTAACTTTATACTTTGGTTTAGTGGTTAGATCACCGGTCTCCGATCTAGAGGTTTTGGATTCGTTTCATGTTTGGAGTACATGTTCTCGGTTTGGTTGGTGGATTTAAATCTGCCGAACTAGCTTCCACCATCTTATCTAAAATGTCGTCATCTTAATATTGATGTTATATAGATTATTGTGTTCCGGCAGGTAGAGGTAAGATAGGCAGTCACAGAAGTAAGGGTTCAATTGTTCAATAATGCGGTTACACTCGTCGAATAAATTAGACGTGTGCTTGGTCAGAGATATACTATTCAAAACAAAATAAGGGCCACGAGGTATTTTGTCTGTACCATGAAAATAATAAAACCAATATTAATTTTTTTGTCTCCATAACGAAAACTAATGTTGTTTTTACCGTGTAGACCAATAAATTTATTCCAATAATAATGATTAAAAAGTTTATTTGCTTTTGAAAGAAAAAACACATTTAAGGTTGAAAATAAAAACAATGTAAAGTTACTGAAAACAAAAGAAAATACTCCATGCTCATCTTTTAGTAACGGGTATGCCCCCCTCGTTTCGTTACGCACTCCTGAAGCCTGGAGTGCATGCTCTCAATCAAATGCCTGACATTTTCCAATGGAATCTCTTCCCAGGCCCTTTTAACAGTGTTGATGAGTTGCTGTTGGTTGTGGATTTCCTGATCACCGTCTCTAACTCTTCGTTTCAACTGATCCCACATGTGCTCTATTGGATTTAAGTCCGGACTGTTCGCCGGTCACGGCAAGACTTGAATTTGAGACGCTTCCAGTACAAACCGAGTCGCTTGAGCCGTGTGTGCACGAGCATTGTCTTGCATCAAGATGAATCCAGGACTCGCTCGCTGGACAAATGGGATCACATGTGGTCTGACGACTTCCTCAATATACCGCTGAGCAGTAACAGTACCCTCATTTAAAATAGCGAGCTCAGTTTTGCCGTGTAAGCTTATCCCGCCCCAAATCATTACATTTGGACCACCAAAACGATCGACTTCATGGATGCAGGCTTCTGAAAATCTCTCGCCGCGTCTTCTCCATACTCTAATACGCCGATCGTCGTTAAAAAATTTAACTTTGCATTCGTCTGTGAAGAGCACCATGCCCCATTGGTTTATGTCCCAGTCCAAATGTTGACGGGAAAATCTTAAACGATTTGCACGATGATTTCTGGTTAATGGAATACGGACAACTCGCCTTCTTGATGCCTGCTGGTCTTCGTGCAATCGATTACGAATAGTTTGGTCACTGACACGAGTACCCGTTGTGAGCCGTAAACGATTTTGCAGCTTGCGGGCCGTCGTTGTGCGATCTCGGCGCGCACTTAATCGAATGTAACGATCCTCTTGAGCTGATGTAATGCGAACTCTGCCCGAACCAGGTCTTCTTCTAACACTGCCGGTCTCTTGAAAACGATTCCATAGATTTTGAATAGCTCTTCGAGAAAATCCCAATTGCAAACCCACAGATCGCTGCGAATGACCTTCTTCAATCATTGTAACGGCTCTGGTTGCTGTCAGCGAGTCCATATGACGCCTGCGTGCTTGTGGCATATTGCAAAAGATGTTTCTGACTCGAGATATCAATGAACTCTGATAATTTCTAATAAACCAAGAAGCTAAGGAAAGCAAAACGTCAAAGAAAATGGAATCAAAATTTTCAAAGATAATTTTAAATCAAATTTTATTTAAAATTGTTGCCAGCATTAGATGAATACTACAATATTAAAAAGTTTAGGTATCAAAGAGTTTGTATACTCAATATTTTACTACTTTCAATATGTAAATGTTTAATAATTTACACCAAAATGAAAAAATACCTCGTGGCCCTTATTTTGTTTTGAGTAGTATATTTTTTGTTACTTTACTAGGAAGGTAGTGTCACCATTATCGAATGTGTTTCTGCGAATTTTAGAAAAAAAATCGAATAAACAATATCTGTAGTAGGCCTTCAAAATCGAATAAACATCCTCAATACCTGTAGTAAGCCTTATTTTATTATTTATGGTTTGTTTATTTATTTATTATTTATTGCAAAAATACAGCAAAAGGCGGACTTAATGCCCTGAGACATTAAGTAAGCATTCATTAACTAATGCGGTAATGTGACTAAGACCTGGGTTCAGAAGAAGAGGGCGACAGAAATCTAGATGGATGGACATTATTGCCAAATAGCAACAGAGCAGATTGTAATAAAATTACCAGAAAAGCAGACCCTTACATCCACTCAGCTCAGCTCATTTTATGTCCCACTGCTGGGGCACGAGTCTTCCCTATGGATGGATAGTGAGAACGCGCTTTAAACCACCACGCGGGCCCAGTGCAGATTGGTCGTTGTTAACGACTGCTAATGCAGCCTAGAGATGATAAATTGTTGGTCACCCATCCGATGACTGATCTTTGCGAAAGTTGCTTAACCTTAGCAATCGCCGGGCGCGTTAACCACTGCGCCAACGAGCTAAATGTTGAGAAGAGAGAGAGAGAATGTTTGAAATAGCTCGTATCTTTTAAAAACTTATGCTCAACAATTTGTCTGCTACACGCGGCATACTGTTACAGCATACAAATTAATGAACGATAAAAACATTGAATTGGATATCCATTACACTCAACCAATCGACTGGCCACTCGACCGCTTCACACCAGTTCGAATCAGTATATAACATATAGCATACATCAGTAGTGATATATAAAATCACACTATCATTTACTACGAAAGATAAATTTTACGACAGCATGTAAGTAGGTACGTATGAATAATAAAAGTGATTGTTTGTTAGTTATTAAAATGTTTATCTACTTTTCGCGAGAAGACAACAGATTCTTAATAATAATTATTAGTTTTTGTTTAGTCTTCTGCTTAAACTGTTGACACAAATAAGGAAGATGGTATAAGCTTCATACTTCAGCAACTCGTCCCAAAAGGGCCGTAGGCATGTGGGCCGAGTTGATGAATAACTCATACAAACGCGCTCGAGCAACGCATATACAGATTGACTTTTTCATCAGCGTCCAAACCTTCTGAGATGACTCCCGTGATACAAACGAACAACTCTTACTATTGGACCAACTCCCTAACTCGAAAACAAATTTCAGCTGTTCCATACATTTGGGTCGAATGAATATTGATGTTGCCACAACTTTTTTGCAGAAGCCAGGGTAAAACTAATTTGTAAATTGGTGTTTGTTGCAATAAAAACGTTTTTCATTTTCATTTTAATTTTCAATAACTCGAGTTCGTCCGTACTTTGGAAGGCACGTTAAGTCGTTGGTCAGCAGCCCAAATCTCGTTTATCTCGAACACAATTATGTGTAAAGCTACCAATTTTCTCGTAGTTACTATTATTCTTCTTCCTGCCCTGGTCCCATGTTACTTGGGATCGGCGCAAAATGTCCGTTTCTCCATTCTCCTCAATCACTCGTCACCTGTGCAGTCACTCTCTTCACATTCATGTCATCGGTCACACAATCCATCGATCTTTTCTTTGGTCTCCCTCTCCCCCTCCATCCATCAACACTTATATTCATCACTCTCTAAGTTAAATGTATTTCATCCCTCCTAACCCGGTCAAATTAGCCCAAAAAATAGGGGTACCCTTGCATTAATTCACAACAAGCTGAAAGTTTACAGGCACATAAGGGATACCACTCTAATGAAATCCTGAAAAGTCCCCATTGATCCCGTGTGTGCAAAAAATTTTATTCAAGGTAAAAGGTTGTAAAAATTATTTCTTTTTTTTGGTCAAACGGTTAATTTTACGATAAAAATAACTCAGATTAAAATTGTAGATCAGGTAATTATCTACAAAAATTGTACTTATACTTTTTTCTCTAAGATTTACCATTTCTGAGAAAAAACCATTCGAAAGTTAGCTGGAGCTGTATTCTCCATAGCAGGTATGCATGACTACGCTGTCTCTGAACATTATTGGACGCGTAATTTATGTAAAATTTTAAGTTTGCCGAACTATACATTTATAATGAGTAATTCTTGGGGGTTAAAGTTACTCGCGTCCGTAGTTTACCCTTGAGACCCTACACGTGACCCCTGGATGGTGTTTTTTTGCACACACGGGGACCTTTCAGGATTTCATTAGAGTGGTATCCCTTACGTGCCTGTAAATTTTCAGCTTGTTGTGAATTAATGCAAGGGTCAATGTCTATTTTAACCGGTATTCTCATCACATGCATTGCACTAGTTAATGAATGGTTCTTACCATATGAGATCATTAACTAGCGCAGTGCAGTACCTAAACGTGGTGTCGTTAAACTTACCTAGCCCATCACGACATACGTTAATTAGTCAGCCCCATTACTCCACTTTACACTAGTTTCCGTGAATCATGAAACTGCGCTGCTGTCACTAGGTAAAGAGGATATTTTCTAATCGTCCGAGATATGTGCGTTGGAGATAATATCTGCATCAGAGTGACATACGCGTGGCATGCTCCGTCTGTGTGCCCCGGGTAGGGTTGTCAATAACTATCATAATCTGTTTAACGTATCCTCGATTGAACGTCCAACTTATTTAATACATTTATTAATATCTAAAAAATGTATAGCTTTTAATATTTAATGTTCTAACTTTTTATCTGCTTAATTAGATAGTAATCTTTGCATGTTAACGTGTTATTATTGTAATGGTGTGCATTCACGCTTAAGGGAGCATTCCTGCTCACATCTTTGTTTTTTTATTAGTTAGTTATTTTTGTTATTAGTTTAGTTTGAAAGTATCCTATTGTGTATACCATAGTAAATTAATTAATTAAAACAAACTGCCGTGAATTCTTGAAAATAATCATGTTTTCCTGGTACTTTAGGCAGTCTCAGGTTTAAGGCATCCAAGCTCGGCGTTGACATACCTAACACAAAGTGAAACTATCACGCCGACCGACGTACGCCGACTATTATGAAAAACATGAAGTGCCTTACAAATAAACAAAAAATAAGGTCCAAATAGTTATTCCGTGTTTTGTATCTTTTACTCTAATTTGAAATGACGTTTACATGACAGGACCAAACACGGAATAACTATTCGGACCTTATTCTTTGTTTATTTGTAAGACACTAAATGTTTAAAGAAATATTATGTAAATGATTGTTTTGCTTAATTTTTGAGTCTACATGGGAAAAAGTTAAAGTCTCGCTTATTTTTATTCAAATATAATAAGGTACCAAAAACTTTAAAAATATGTGTACTTTATACACATATTTTTTACATTAACTTTGTATTGTTGCCGTCTTGTTTGTCTGTCTTTTTTAGCATATTAAAAATACACAAAAAACAATATATATTTAGGCTGATGATGATAATGATGTTGAACCACCACCAGTAATGCACCTGGAGAGAAAGATCTTTTCAATGTAAATGCCAATAAAACTTATTTTAAAATAAGTATCAACTGTTTGCTCTAAGTTAGAATTAATAATTCGAGTACCTACATTAAGTACATTACTCGATCGGAAACTGACAACCCTATCAAGAGATGTTGTTCGTTAGCATAATGAATTTGTTGTGATGGCGAGATCTTTCAGCCTGAGCTGCGGTTGATAAGGAAATATAATTAATTGTCATAATTGTTATGATTAAAGAGCTATCTTTGCTGATGCATCTGTTAATTTCATATGTTGTTGCGATTTGTTTATATGTTTCGGAAACATAATTAATATATGAATTGTATTGTAATGTATGTGTTCGTCAAATTAATTTCAACTTTCACTGCGTCATTTATTGCTTAAAATATAAGTCTCAAAATTATGATTACTTTACGTACGTAGGAAAATATTCTTAACCTGTATCTCTCCTCCGTGCTTCGGAAGGCTCGTAAAGCCGTTGGTCCCGGCTGCATTAGCAGTCGTTAACGACCACCGCACTGGGCCCGTGTAGTGGTTTATGGCCCTTCTCTCCGTGGTGCTTCCATCCATAGGGAACGTTCGTGCCCCAGCAGGTGGGGACATAAATAAGCTGGTACCTAGTGATGAGATGTCAATAGCTTAATTGGAAGCGCACTCGCTCTCATTGCGAAAGGGCGTAGGTTTGATTCCCAATTAAGGCAGTCGCAAGTGTTGTAACATATTCAATATAAATATCACATCACACCACATCACCAGCTTCAATGGTCCCACTGGTAGGGCACGAGCCTTCATTATGGATGGATGGGAGAACTGGCCATAACGCGGGCCCACTGCAGATTGGTGGTTGTTAACGACTGCTAATGCAGCCGGGACCAACGGCTTTACGTGCCTTCTGAAGCACGGAAGAGTGCGAGTTTTTGTCACCCATCCGATGACCGGCCTTTGCGAAAGTTGCCTAACCTCAGCACTCGCAGACCGGGCGCGTTACAAATATGGCATTGTGTAATTGTGTATGCAATAGCAATTGAAAAATATTTTGTACTCAGTCAGTTATTAGAAGTTACACAATAATGATGGTGTAAATAGAGAGAGAATAGAATAGAGAGTTTACCAATTTGAACTGTGTGTTAAGTTTTAAATTATATTAAAACTGCTTGCAATTTTAATCGTATACCATCTTAAGATTGAAATTTGCTTGCATAGCATAAAACTTACAGGACCATGGTTCCATGGTTACAGGAAGATAGAAGTGTTGAACGTCTCCTTGTAACTTGCAATCCGTTAATTATATTCCTTAGCAACATTATTTTGTAGGAAGTTTTTTCCGAACTGGTGTAGACCAGTTTATTAGACGAGTGTAAACTGCCTTCAAAAGAAACTGGTTTTTTTTTGTACCAATATAGTAATTAAGTATAATAGTTGATAAGCAATTATAATAATTTTTGTGTACAATCGAGATGAATCATAATTTGTTGGGTATTGTGCCTAATCTCAATTATTTCAAATGACATACTTCTTGATATTTAATGAATTCCACCTTGGCATATAAATTTGGTGTTCTTACATAGTCGAATAGAACCTGCTTGCTTGCGCGCAGGAAAGTTTACAACGCTTTTTTGTTTTTGTTTTGAAAGTAGTTAAGGTTTTTCTATGTGCACGAAAAAGTGTTTTTAAATGTGCATTAGTTAAAACCTGCTTTATTATGCGCGGGAAAATAATACCATCACTTTTTCTGTATTAAAAGTTAGGTGTTTCCAAATTATTGTCAACAAAAAATAGCTTAAAGAAACAAGGTTTTGAGGGTCCCAAAACATTAAAAATTAATATACTTACTGAAACATTTACTAAGTTTCAGTGCTTTGGCATTGCAAACAAATATTAACCCAATTGTTGCAGAATATTTTCAGTTTTTTTTTTTTTTTAATAAGTAGCACACAGTTCCACATTAGCCAAACATTTCAAATATGAATTGAAGTATGTCAGAGAATTAGTTTAAGAGTTTTTTGCCGATGAAACACAATATAAGTAGGTACCTAGGTATTTCTTTTCAAATTTCTTTTTAAAACGTCAAATGCCAAAGGAACCTACCTCAACCACAGAAGAATGCCTCAACCAACTTTTGCAATTAAAGGACCATTTTTATGTCCCGGACAATCTTTCCCTGGTTCCTGGGTGCCCAGGACTAAAACAACTCACTAAAAACTACATAAATTTATTAAAAATACACCAAATACCAACTCGCTACAACATATTATTTTATCGTCTTATGACTTTCTTTTTATAATCATAGACAGTAATAATAAAAAAGTTTGAACATATTGTTAACCTTTGCGTACAGTTAGTTCTATTTCTAGCTCTTATTATAATTTCCACATCTGGATCTGGTATACAAGAATAACCACTTAGCAACTAAGGTAATACTTGTTTATTCAAGCTAATAATCTAAGCTCTACGTAGTTAGAGATCGGAAGTACCTAGTAACTCGATAAGGTCAACTACATTCTATGTGTTCATTCATTACTAGTTAACTTTATACCAAAACTTTAAAATATTAAGTACAAATGCCTGCACTCAATAGGCTTTGAACTTTATGCAAATGGTATATGGTTGAACATTCATTGAAGGAATTTGACAGTTTTGGATAAGTTGATGTCTGTGGTTGATAGGCAGGCGTTTGTCGGTACAACGCGACGCCGTGCTTCACTCGAAAGTAAGGTCTCCTCGGAAGACAAGCGTTGTTGATTGGTTCACTGCAACAAATGCTGAATGGAGTCCTTTAGTACTCATTTTCTCATTTAGTTTGTTTCCGTCACCCGCCCGATTCGCCGTGCGAAAATTTGTGAATAAAATAAAAAATATATATATAGCCTATCATTTGCACAATCTCATTGTTGGGGATAGGGCACGAGCAATGAGACCACTTTTTCCCGTTATCGAAGTTCATTGTCAACTGTTCTATTTACATATTTTTTTTATATAAAAAGATGTCACTGAAATTTAGAATTTGGAAGGTAGACCAAAAAGAAATCCAAAGAGGCTGTAATGTTGCTGGTCGGTAACACTCATGTTCTTACTACATACAAATTTTCATCAAGATCGGTCAATCCGTTCTTGAGTTATAAGAGGACATACAGACAGACAGACAGACAGACAGACAAAATTTCAAAAATCGTAGAATTAGTGTCAGAGAGTCATAAAACGAATATTTATCCCAAAATTTGTCAGAAAAATTGCATGTACAGACAGATTTATATTAGTAAAAAGTATAGATACATGTAAGTAGGTAACTGTATTCCTACTCTATGCTAAATGATGATGATGATGATGATGATTGATCCGACTGCTTTGGTCACATAAACCACTTCGACTTCTATTCGGCCATCCGATCCGAACCCCTCGGAGAATCTAGTAGGGCACGGGGACACGCACTAGTGCGTGATGCCGTTTCGTCTATAAAACCTCAGAAGGTGATTCGTTTCATATGACTCGAGGAACCCTTTAAGTTTCTCGCCGCCCCCAAAAACGCCCGGTGAAGCTGAAAATGCCGTATGAGGCAATGAGCAATCTCTCCAAAAAAAAATCTAGTCGGTATGGTCGTCGGTGTCACCGATTTATTGTGGCAACTATTCCGTTGCGAACGAAGAAATTTTGTGAATCATTTCTATATCACACCACCCAAACATGGAATGATCTTCCAGAAAACGTTTTTCCTCCTTCCCACAACATGGCGTCCTAATGAGGTGTGAAGAAGTAACTTGTGGCCCACAAGTGGGTCGGCAAGGTGAGGATGGCTGGTGAAGCACGATCCTACTCCTCTAGCTGGCTCTATCTGGACTCAGCTTCAGCTTAACAACAGGCAAGGCGGTGTCATTTGCAAACCTATCTTTAAAAGAAATGTTTGGTGTCCAGGTCCTGCCGAGGCGGCGAAGCATGCGAGTGTAGCCGCTCGCAGGCAGCATGCAGCTGCCCGTGACGTGGCTGGTGTCCCTCAACGATGGCGGTATCGCCAACCAGTTCTTCATGGCGCTCATGGGTGAGTTGGTAGTGACTATAGTGGCTGAGAAGTTGGTTGTTGACTTTGATAACCAAGAAGTTGGTAGTGTTGACTTTCGTGGCCGGGAATTTTGTAGCGACTTTCGTGGCCAATAATAGGTAGAGTTATTAAATTTCGTGTTCGAGAATGACTTGTGATACCAAAAAGTTGGTTCTCATGGATACGTTTGTGTGGTTGTGTACATTTATCATCTCGAGCTCCCCCGTGCTTCGGAAGGCACGTGAGGCCGTTGGTGAATACTCATGCCCCAGCAGTGGAGACGTTGATGAGCTGGTGATGGTGCTAGTAACCGTAAAGTACCGGAAACATAACTGTGATATTTCGATTTTTTATTCATATACAGGTACATTTTGTAAATTGTATACTGTGCCAACAGATTATTAATGAGCAATATTCAAATTAAGTTATCAATATTTAGATCTCGTCTTCAACTTAACAAATTTACTGCCAAAATTATAATAAAACTATCACATGTATACACCTCATTTATTATACCAAAAACATAACAACTTTAAAACAATAACTTTGATGAGGTTGTTACGTTATTAATTAGCTCCTAAGACATAGGACATATCTAAATGGGAATATAGTGTACTCTGTGTATTTGTCTGTCAAGTTTGTAATAGCCTATGGTTCATAAAGTAAATTCCTTCTCTTTAAAACCGGCATCCATGCGTTTTAATAAACCCAAACACCCTAACCGAGACACTGGTTAATAAACATTCAGTTGATGGAACAATAAATAGTGACGTCGTAAGTCGCTACTCCCATTTGATTTGTATTAAAGAACATCATTTGGACTAGTTAAAAAAGGTTTCTCTATTGAATAGCCATTCAACTACCCTTGTGTTATCGTCAACAGTATTGTATCAGTAGTTTAGAAGTTTGTTAACTGTTTGTTACAATTTCATTGTACTCACCTAAACGACGAATGAAGAAAAAAACGAGCTTACCACTTCCTTATTTTAGTAGTCTTTGATACGCCGCTTAGGTATTCGTTTTTTTTAATATTGCGCAGTTTATACTATTAACTTTCAACCATGTTTCGTAAGGTGTGATAACTTACACCTTACGAAACATTTATGTGCCGGTAGCACTACACATAGCTCGCGGACAATATTTTAATATAAAAACAATAAAACATTATAAAAACCTAATTCTAGAGTACCGCCAGTAGCGGGGCAGGGCCCAAGCTACCGGTGGTCAGGGCTGCGGAGTGAGGAACCTCCTGACAATACGTGCCGTGTCAAGGAGTACAGCTTTCTGAATCTGACCCTTGATCCAACCATCAAGCGAGAGCCTCTTAAGATGTTGGTCGAGGCTCTTCGCTATCAGACCGTTCGCTGAAACGACTATCGGGACAATAATGGTTGAATCAACATTCCACATGGCGGTCACCTCGTGAACTAAGTCAAGGTACTTACTAAGCTTGTCCTTCTCGGCTTTCACGACGTTTTCATCATGAGGTATGGTGATATCAACCAGTATTGCCCGGCGCTGGGATCGGTCGAACACCACGATATCAGGCTTATTGGCGACAATAGTCCTGTCCGTAATGATAGAGCGATCCCAGTAGAGCGTTGCATGACCATTTTCAAGTACTGGTGCAGGTGCGTATTTATATTACGACACCTCCGATCCAACAAGGCCATATCCAAGAAAAATAATAATAATAATTATTATTATTATAGCTGCTGGTAGACATATACCCTACCACGAAATTGCGACGTCCCTCGGACGGAATCTCGACTTAAAATCACCGGGCTATAGTTTATAACGAGTCGTCGACTAATATTATGATCATCGTCGATATTTATTTCGTTATTTCTTCGGAACGCCCCAGCTTTTATTCCTTTTTCTTTTTTTTTTCTTTTTTTTCTTCCATTCCGAGTTAAAAAGCGAATTTAAAAAAATTATCCGGTCTAACACGATCGCCTGAAACAGACGCAACAATAGAAGTTAAGGGTCAAATTTGATCGTGGTTGTAGCGCACGATCGTATCAGCTCGTTTGGAAAGGGCTACGTCTCTGTCTACCTTACCTAAAAACCGAGTACACCATTATATCTGTGATCGGTGTTTAGTCTAACCACAATTAGCGGATGTTAATACCTCTAGTCTCACGTGATTTCATTTCATTAAACAATTTCTATACGTCCTCCATACACATCCGCTTTCCAGTCGGCGGCCGTCTGATTCGCCGGCGCCGTTGTTGCCGTTATGATCCGATACGGGTCACAGTTCGTCGTGTGTACGAAGTGACGGTAGTTTTGTTTGTAAACTGAGCGACCTGTTCAGAACTGGCGTGGTTTACTCGAAGGTTTTGGTTGAGATAAGCCTTTCCGTGAGTTCATAAAGTAGTTGTGAAGACAAATCTTGGAGAGAACACGTTTACCTATAGAATTGCTAACAATTCTAAGACCTGGTCCTAAGACCATGATCCTTATTTTAGTATCTAGTAAGGTGGCGTTCAGTCGGACCCAATTATATAAAAAACAGTACAATAAAAAATTAGCACCCGCCTCCCTTTATTTACGTACAAATACATTATTTGTCAGGAAATTCAAATTTGCCGTGTATCATTCCGTCTGTGATGAATCTATGTTTTTTTGCAATTAATATACCTATAGGGATTAATTTTATACACTTATAAACTTTCGCGTTCCAAAGTTAAACAAAGAATTTAAACGGGGATTAACGCAAACAAAAAAGTAATAAAAAGGTATCATACCTTCTTTACCCATGAAGCTGTAGATATAACTGGAGAAGGCCTGTTAGTTGAAGCAAGCAAGTATTATAGCTATCTCACTCTTCTGGTGAGGACCTATATTTCTATAGGATAACCCTTACAAATTCATAAAAATCAGGACTTTGAAGTAAAGTAAAGACGAAAGAAAAAGAAAGTTGAAGAAAAGTTTAATTAATAATACAATGAGCTTGAGAAAAATAAAAATAAAAGTATTTTTTTTATCCTAAAGCATGTAATATTGTAATATTTATAATAATAACAAACAAGAAAACTAATATTGTCCTAGAAAAACTCACAAGTTTCAATAAATTAAATTTTGGTTAGAATTATCTCAATATTGCAATACCAATTGATTTTATGACACTTCGATACGATTCGTATTTAAAAAGTTATAATACCTACTTATTAATTTTGTTAACATATAGTTGATCAAAGTATAGTTTTCACTTACGTGATAAAACTCGCACTAAGCATTCGGGTGACAAACGAGGAAAGAAATTTGAAATTTATCTTCATAGCAATGATGCAATGCCTATGTGCTTATATCGAAAAGGGTTTTTTAAGTCACATTTAAAATTATATTTTAAGTTGAAACTAACGCAGGTATTTCAAAACCATAATTTAAAAGTACCGTTCCCAATCCCACCCAAAATGAAGAAACTCAAAGAACTCTCTCGTGCTCATGGTCACACTACACTACTGACACGTTGTTAACTATGATAACAAATAATAAATAACAATGAATACAAAAATCAATCTATTTCACTTTAAAACTTATTGAAACTTAAACTCAAGACTAATTAACGTATAGAAAACACTTTAATTCAACACTTTATGAGGATATAGTCCAATAATTTGTTGAAAACCGTTTGATATTCTTTGTGTAGTAACAGTTTTATAAAATCGTTAATTATATGTAAGAATTGATGTTTTATTGCAGATCTTGGATACCATGTACTTCCACAACCACGCACTACACATTTATGGATCATTTTAATTAATAAAATAATCTATTATGTGAAATTATCAATTAATTAATTATCTTAATTAATGGCTTCGCGTTTAGCATTTAGCCAATTTCAAGTATTTTTATTATTATTAGCAGTAAGAGTACGGTAGATAGAAATTAAAATGGAGTCTCACAACACGTGTTATTACGGCAAGAACTCGGGTGAAACTCGTGAAATTATCAATATAAAAACTTGAGTAGACAACTAAACATGAGTGACAGCCGGCATCATTATGACAATTAAAATTGTTTTTTTTTTATTTATTCACATTCTATTCATATCATACATATCTACATTATATTTCGACTTCTAGGGACCTAGTCACGTGGGCAATACTGGCCGCTGTTTAATATTTAAAGACCTCTTGTCGGGAAAGTGAAGAGTCATGTCTGCGGTTTTGTTTTATTTTATAAAATTTGTGTTATGTCGAATATTAATGTGAAATAATGGTGGATTATTAACCGTTCAGTGTTCGTGAGTGTGCATGAGTGTTGGCAAATTAAACAAAACAGTGCAACGTCACTTTTCAAATTTTCTCAAGAAGTCTGCGTGAGGATTTAGTAAAGCCCCACATCTTTACTGAGATACTCGAGGGGTTGGGGGGTATATCATTTCTCACTTCTCATTTTGATTGTCATTCATCATCATCATACTGACTGGAAGGAAATATTATATTATGTATATTTATATCCCATGAAGTCATCAGCTAAAAAATAAAAAAAGCTGCTTCAACAACAGGCCTACCTACAGCTTCATGTTTATACCCGATGTTTCACGAAATACGTATAAAAAGGTATGATACCTTTTTACTAATTAGTTTGCGTTAATCCCCGTTTAAATTCTTTGGATTACTTAATTTTAATATTTAGATAAATGCATAATATGTTGGGTTTCAGTTTGAAAAGTCCGCAAAGGTGATAAAGGTGATAAAGAATTCAGTTTTCTTTCTAAATTATACCCATTTTCTTTTCTAATTTAAATTGTACCCTGATATTTTTTTGAATGTAAAATTTTAATTGTATTGTTCGTATTGTTTTTATATAACATTATTGTCTGCTCAGTAGATGTTAAATAGTATTGTACACACGCCTGCACATCAACCTACCACAAACTGTCAAATTTCCTCAATAGACTTTGAACATTATGCCTTATTTATATGGTTGAAAATGTAATGAAGAAATACATAATTAAGGGTTTCAACGTAGCCTTAAGTTTTTAATATCGCATGTGGTTTTGTAACATTTTATGGCTGTCACCTGTTTTGTGCATCAGAATAAATAAATAAATCATTAAATAAATTCTTTGCTTCACGGCATTGCTTAGAAATGGAATTGGCACTTGCATTTTATAGAACTTGTCAGGCAACTAACTATAATAGAAAAAAAGAGCGTCTTTATTGCATTAAGCGCACCGCGTGTATAGTGTTACGTGTCTGAGTGAGAGTTATCCTCGGTCACCTCAAATGTCAAATGTACATTTTGCTAGTAAACATTGCAGCAGGAACAAACTGCATGCGCGACTTGCGATAAAGCCGTTGCCACGCTTAACGCGGAGCGGATACGAGGCGTTTTCACGCGAGTTGTATTACTCGTACAAATATAAGAAAAAGGATGGGACCTTCGCCTCTTTGTTTAACCAAAGAATCCTCTTGCCGACCCGTTACCCTTATACCTCCTTCTCCCTTCCTTCACATAACCACGCGTGCTCGTCTTCGGTGTCATCGCATTACTGTGGCAACTATTCTATCGCGAACAAAGAAAATTGGTAGGTAAAACAATTCCTTTTTCGTACCACTTAAAAATGGAAAACTTCTCAACACGTGATTTCTTCTTTTATAAAAAACATCCTCACCAGCCTTCCCTTTGCACTCCAAACTGATATTGTAACTGCCACTTCGGATAAATGTTCTAAATTATGAATTTGAAAAACACCTTTTGTAAATTATGATGATGATGAATGATGGAGCTCGGTGGCGCAGTGGCTGGCAGGGAAGGCTCTTGCCCCAGCAGCAACAAAACGATTGATGTGGATGATCTCAGTATAACATCTCTACTTTTAGCATAACAACTGGTAGATTATCAGTGGATTACCAGCCTTACAGTGTCTCACCTCGTTGGCAACAGGTTTACCCCTTTCAAAACACGATGCTGTATAGAATAACTGATGACAGGAAGCAGGGTCAACCAAGTTCAGGCGCCTAGGAGTATCGCGGGAAGCCACGTTACGTCGTTATGTCTATTTTTGTCTTTCAAAAATGTACAGTAGGTATAGCGTTTGTGGTCTAAAAAATTAATAGTACAGCCTCTGTGGCTATGACTCTGGCTCTGCCGCATGAGCTTTAAGATTTTATGTATGTACCTGTTTTTTTTTAAATTTGTGTGAGCAATAAAGTATTTATCTATCTATCTATCTTAAAAAGGCTTATTGCTGAGCTAAATCTTTCCACATGAACCATAGCACATGGATAGATGTAGGTTTAGATTTGGTTGGTTTTAACGACTCCCGTCATAGGCCAACAACCAGGACCAAAGGCCTAACGTTCCTTCCTAAAAACGACTTATTCGTCAACTAGCATAACGGACACGAAATAAGGAGACTGCAGAAGGCAGTTCATCACCTTCGCCTTCATCATGGGGAGTACTCTGAGGAATTATTCGGTACACGCAATCGACTGTTCCACCCACACCATCTTGATGGATGGCGGACTACTACTGTGCGTTTCTCACGTAAATTTTTAACCACGAACTACAGTGATGTGGAACCAGCTCTCAGCGGCGGTATTTCCGGACCATTACGACATAGGGAACTTCAAGAAACGAGCCTATTCCTTCCTAAAAGGCCGTCAACGCATCTGCGATTCCTCTGGTTTTGCGGCGGTGACCATGGGCGGCGGTGATTGCTTCCCATCAGGTGTCCCGCCTGCTCGTTTGCCTCGCCTGCCCGTCTTTTTTAATATAAAAAAGGCAAGCCTCATAAAAACGCGCTCGAGCAACGCACACATATACAACCTCTCACGGGCACGCAATCTCGCAACAGCTGCGCCCGGACTGTTCCGAGCTAGGTCAATTCTATTAAAAAACTGCAACTGCAGGTTTACGCCTGTTATTTGTCGCGTGTAGTAGCAGTGCCGTGGAAATAGACATATTCTATTAAAGTTCTCTGCACCACTACAACTACACTACACTACAACTGCGCGACTACTACACCGCAGCTGCACGAATCCTGCAATAAAATTAAAAGAACTAATGTTACAATACGCTAAATACGTAAAATGCTTATAATGCGCCTTACGATCTACTTCAATAAACCTGCACAAAAACTGCACCAATACTGCTGTCATTAACTACACAAATGACAAAAAATATTTTATTGGAATACGATTATTTGGCCGTAAACGTGCAGGTGGAGTGCAGTTTTGTTATTGGAATACCTATTTGCGTTGCTTCTCCGTCCCTGCGACACTACGGCCGCAGCGCTGCATAACAGAATACCGAAACGTCAAAATTTGCTCATTTTGACACACGCGACGCTGCAGTGTAGTTGCAGTTATTTAGTAGAATCGGCCTACTGTTCCGAGATCCGTGTCCGGTATATATTAAGCCTATTATGCTTACCTTCCGGGTCCTCCTTCTTTTTGACACGGATGATCACAGATATTTCAATATGGTCACCAAAGCGGTGACGGTATCGCAAAAGATGCAACGCGGTTACGAGGCGCAAAACCTGTTTACGTATTTTATGGTGTACTTATTAATTTACTATTAGATGTAATAACATAAGTGGTGCTTATGTACTGAAATTCTAAAACCATTGTATGCATCAATACACCCATAACCATAACGTAATAAGCATAGAAATGTAATTGTTCTAGAAGAATAATAGGTATGCATAATTTTATGAGTACAGTTTCTATCGGTGTGACATACTTTTATAGTTAGTAATTAAATATTTTTGTTATAATATAAAATACCTATATCACATTAGAACAATAACATTTGACATCATGGTCATTAAATAGAAGTACAAGTTTTTCATTTTCCGGGTTCGATGCCCAGCATGCAGCAGCAGGTACATGCAGCAGCAGGTACATGTTTGTGTTCTCGGTTCGGTTGTTGGTAGAGATTGTTTGCCCGCCTTGCTAGCTACCACCATCTTGTCTAGATATGTCGCCATAACAGCAATGTTTGTAGCATTATAGAGATAAGAAAGCCAGTGCCTCAGTAGTTGAAGTATCCGGGTGAAGTGCGCTTTCACCATTGGCCTTATCATCACTTAACACCAGGTGAGATGAAGGCATTGTGTTTACCTGTAAAATAAAAAAATATTTATATATTATCATGTTCTATGCAAGTTAGCAAAAGAGTGCCAAATCACGTGGATGGGCGGCAAAAAAAATAAAGACAAAAAATTTAAATAAACAAAAATATTAGCTTTAAAATCCTGTTATAATTTAAAAGCGGTCTTGTTATTCGGTAGTTAAAGCCATTAAAGATAATAACTGTATGTCATAACCTCCAACATTTCTTTTCCTGTCACACATTATCTTGTCGTGCGTTCCATCTTAGATAAAGATAAAAATAAACAAAACTCTGAGAATATTCATCACCATTACCGTTATCGCAATACAAACTAATTACTGATTTCAGGGACACATTTATAAGAAGGTGATTAAGAGAAAAATATTTTAATAAAATAACACTTCTCTTATCTTGTGATTCTACTATGGCATATGTGGAACAACCCCATCATAGGGTTAGACCAACCCCATCATAGTCGTAGCATGTTAAGGTTTCCTACGACCAATTGTCAGGGTTTTTGTGCAACCCCATCCTTATCCTATATTATAATAACATCCTTTTAAAATATTGATTGACAACCACTACACCGCACTGAGCCCCCACCCCGATCCGATCCGAACCCTTCGGAGAATTTAGTAGGTTTTTTTCTTTTTGAGAGAGATTGCTGATTGCCTCAGACGGCATTTTCAGCTTCACCAGGCTTGTTTGGGGGCGGCGAGGAACGTAAAGGGTCCCTCAAGCCGTGTGAAACGAATCACCTTCGGAGGTTTTCTAGAGGGAACGGCATCGCGCACTAGTGCGCGTCCCCGTGCCTTACTAGATTCTTCGAAGGGTTCGCATCGGATCGGGGAGCGGAGCAACCCGAGGGCGCCTCTAAAAGCTCGGACCTCGGCTCGGGTTGACCGGGCCGTGGAGGGGGAGAGAAGCGCCCAGGTACATGTCTGTACCTGGTGTAGAGCGCGTGTAAATGGAGTCCAGACGCGAAGACAACTGTGCAGCGTGAAAACAACGCAGCATCAGTCAACCTCACTCTGCCGGCCCACAAGGTGCTTCTTCACGCCTCGTTTGAAGGATAGGGTCCTTCAAACGAGGGGTATCACAGGAAAGAGGGAAAACGTGTGCTGGTAGACTATTCCATCTTTTGGAGGGGCGACAAAAACCCGAGTCACCAAATTTCTTTGTGCGCGATGGGATATGTGTTACAGTGAAGCGATGATTCCGGAGAGCAGCACGTGTACTCCTATGGAGGAAGGGAGAAGACTATAAGGTACTAATAATTGCGGTGCGATGACTTGATTTCACTTCAAGGCGTTTACTTAGCAAATGTAAAGTATTCACTAATCTAACATATAGTCAAGTCTTTACGTTATTTTTTTACTTGTTTGTTAATTAAAACATAATTTTACACTTTTGGTAAATTCTCACGTTTCCAAACGAATCACAGGCATTCCATATTTAGGCAAAGTGAGTTCTCATAGCAACGTTACACACACAGACATTTGCATGCAGGACTCACGCATTGATCTACCGAAAATGTATCACAAAATAAATATTTGGTCAGCAAAATTATACAATCGGTCAGCATTAGAAATCCTTACTGTTGTTTAGGTTAAGTTATTTTTTTTTCCCGAGCGAAGCGCAGCGTAGCGAGCGAGGGCCAGTCACGGAAGGGGGGAGCGGTATAAGACTGCTGTTCAGAATGATATAAGTTGCAGACTGATTTAGAAATATTTGCTAACCATAAGTTACTGCTCAAATACCTTTTTTGCTGGCCAACTAGCATTTTTTTATGTTTTAACGTTATTAACGTTATGTTAATTATTAACGTTATGTTAAGAGCCCTGAGCTAAGATGTGACTGAGTGATGCGTGGGAAAATTTCCCCTATTTTGGGTCAGAATTAAATAAAAACCATTTTCGAGCCACGCAACCATAGACAACCTCTCACCGACGCGGAATCTCGCAACAGCAACATAAGTAAATACCCAAACAGAGTCCAAGCTTCCTTTTTTTTTTTGAAAGATTGCTGATTGCCTCATACGGCATTTTCAGCTTCACCGGGCTTGTTTGGGGGCGGCAAGAAACGTAAATGGTCCGCGTGAAACAAATCACCTTCAGAGGTTTTCTAGAGGGAATGGCATCGCACACTTGTGCGTTTCCCCGTGCCCTACTAGATTATCCGAAGGGTTCGGATCTTCCATAGAGCGCGCAAAATTTGTAACTACTTTGGTAGGGTTGTCACATGACTATAAGATATATAGATATATAGGAATACTGAACACAATGCTCTGTCACAAAATAAAGAGACTGACTGAGAAGAAACTTACCTTCTGAAGTTTCATACAAAACGCGCTCGAGCAACGCACACATAAACAACCTGTCATGGACACGGAATCTCGCAACGGCTGTGCCCATCCGATACGATCCAAACCTTTTTTTTTTTTTAGAGAGTTTACTGAAGTCCTTGGACGGCATTTTCATCTTCACCGGGCTTTTTTGGGGGCGGCGAGAAACTTTATGGTTTCCTCAAGCTATGTGAAACGAAGCACCTTCAGAGGTTCTCCGAACACCTCGGAGAATCTAGTAGGGCACGGGGACACGCACTAGTGCGTGATGTCGTTCCTTCTAGAGAACCTCTGAAGGTGCTTCGTTTCACATAGCTTGAGGAAACCATAAAGTTTCTCGCCGCCCCCAAAAAAGCCCGGTGAAGATGAAAATGCACAAATCAGTGGCAATCAGGAAATTCTCTTAATAAAAAAAAAGTGCGCCCGAACTGTGTGCGACTGTGTCGAGATGGTCCGAAATTCCGTGTCTGTCTATGTAGTTGTTTGCTCGAGCGCGGTATATATTTAAGCTTATCTTTTTATTACCTTCTGGATTCTTTTGTTTTGTGGGTACATTGATATGACCTTATACTACTTAAAGGTTGATAGTACACTACCTACCTAGAATTACCATAGTGTGGTAAGATGATTTCGTAATAAGTAAATATGTGTGATGCTCGGTAGACCAATTTTAACTCCAAACACTGGTAGAATCACGATAAGGTAATGTATATGTAAATACAAAATATTTATAAAAAAAAATTGTATTTACGTTAACATTGTCCAAGTTGTACCAAATCTACTTACAAAGGTCTAGGCGGTATCGCTATTAGATCAAATGAAAACATGAAATGAAATTGTATGTACCAATTATAAATCAAACAGGAATATTATGAAAATGGAAATCATTCACAGACGTTTATCTGCCTATGTGGTGAAGTGGCAATGCGCTTGGCACCCGGCAGACTTATACCGAAAAAAACAACCAGTTGTTAAATTATACAAATGAAACGCGACAGCTCTAGTTGCAGTTGATAAATTGGTATTACGGACACAAATCGCTCAATGATCGCTCGCTTAGTGCATTTCCGATTAAAATGTATGTGCTTAATTGTTTATATACATTGAGCCTTTAAATATTAGACAACATCACATACATTGTTCTGATCCCAAGTTAGTAGCTAAAGCACTCGTTTCATGGAAATCAGAAACAACGACGGTACCACAACCACCCAGACCCGAGATAAGATCGTTTTCGACATTGATCCGACCGGAAATAAATAAAATAAATAAATCGAACCCGGGACCTCAGAGTTAGTGCCGTTCAAAGTCGAGCGGCGTACGAGCCACTCGGCTACGGAGGTCGTCAAAAATGCTCTTTAAATTATACTTAATACCTTGACTAAGCATGTGCTCAGTGACCTTCAGTTATTCCATTGTATTGTAATGCCATCGGTTCGTTAGCGACCTTTTAAAGAGTATTACCTACCATGCAAAGTTTTGTTTTCAATAATAAATTTTATGGTTTCTTTTTTTTAAAAACAGTTTCCATTCAATACATCCGCTTTAAAAGGACTTAATCTTCTATTTAATTGTTCCGTACGTATGGTAGGTGTGCCACTGAACTCCTCCCAAACGGCTGGGCTTTTGGGATTTTGATAGAAATTTTGTCGTCGAGTCGACACTCCCACGCTAGCCCAATGGTGGACGGCGGTCTTTAACGACCGCCATCTTGCGACAACCACCGGAACTAACGGCAGTACACTTGAAAAAAATACATCAATCTTCATCGAAAGTTGTAGGAGTATGACAAGACCAACGAATCTGTAATTTTGATATAGATAACTTCATGCCTTTGTCTTTAAAAACCCTTGCTCAAAAACACGATTGTGCGATTTTTGATCGATCGTAATTCTTTACGAAAACACCTCTATTAAATCATTAATGCTAAAATTACAATGAAATTACTTGATCTATATGTTTTGAAATCACTCAAATATATTGATAACATCAATATACGTAGTTTTGTTGCTGCATATTTTGATAACTAAAACCAGTAATTTTATACAAAATATTTTTTTACATTCTGCGGTCTTTGCGGTCTCAACTGTCGCAGGCGCTACGTATAACAGAATCTAAAAAAATAATTACTGGTTTTAGTTATCAAAATATGCAGCTCGAGATTTTTTTTATTTATTGACCCTGCCGCCCGGCTGGCGGGATTAATACCGCTCTTTAATTAGATGACAGTCGCAATCGCGACAATTTACAATTATCGCTACCAAAACACATAGGTATAACGGAACGTAGAACGCTACGATAGCGCCACGCTACAAGCGAGCGATTGACGAACTAATAGTGCGGCGGCGCTCTAAAATAAACCGACCAATTTTATCAACCGCAACTATGTAGTAGCAGTCACGTTGCCATTGTGCATTTAGCAACTGGTTGCTTTTTTTCGGTCGCCACGCCAAATGCGGGTTGGTGATCAAAAACTGAGCGAATCATACTTTGCACGACGACGTGGGAATTGAATAGAATACAATACCTACAATTACAAAACATTTAACTATTAACAAGCACACTATACATTGTAAATTTATATAAATAAGGCAGAGAATAATTAGGACATTAGAAAAGAGAAAAATAAAGAATAGTAAAGAGGAATAAGGAAGTAACGATACTTCTGTCAAACGAACCGGTAAAAAAGTACGTTAAGCTTGGTATCGTTACCTGGGTGGCATTTTGCCGGTAAATTAAATAACCGCTCTACACGGATTGGCTAAAGCGCATGCGCATTAAGTAACGAAAAAAGTTCCGGTACTTTTCTAGGTAACATTAGCTGCATTACCGCTACCAATTTACCTTTATAGAAATAACGTTACTTACCGATACTTATAGTGGACATTTGGTAACGGTATCATTATATACTGAGCTGGATTTGCAATTTCACTGCATGGTGTGCATGTGTGGTTATGTCAATGTCACCAGGACAAGGAAATAAAATCCCTGTTCTATTGTTAGAAGTATTAAAACCGCAAAATGATTGACATGTGCCCACAACATTGCCTACGTACAGTCCGTTCATAAATATATTACCAACAATAATTGAGACACTGGTCATGTGTAGTGACACAGTGTCTCGGTATTGTCCTGACGCCTGCACATCAACCTATCCAAGAGTTTCACCCGAGTTTTTCACGTAATAACACGTGTTGTGGACTCCATTTTAATTTTTATCTACCGTACAACTACCCTTACTACTTATAATAAAAAATACTTGAAATTGGATAAATGCTAAACGCGAAGCCTTTATTTAAGATAATTAATTAACTTATTCAAAACTGTCAAATTTCTATGAATGTTCAACCATATTCCATCATCATCATCTCAGCCGAAAGACGTCCACTGCTGGACAAACCCCCAAGGATCTCCACAACGACCGATTTTGTACTGCTCGCATCCAGCGGCTTCCCGCCACCTTCACCAGATTGTCGGTTCACCTTGTTGGAGGCCTGCCCACACTGCGCTTTCCGGTACGCGGTCGCCACTCAAGGACTATTCCGCCCCAGCGGCCATCAGTCCTGCGAGAAACGTGTCCTGCCCACTGCCACTTGAGCTTAGCAACTCTTCGGACTATGTCGGTTACCTTTGTTCATATGCGTATATCAATAATTACGTCATCAATGTTACAGAAAAGGTTAGAACTTTCCTTTCCGTTATCGTTCCTTTTTCCCCGGGATTCGATTCCTTGCAACACACTGTTATTCATAAACCTTTGGAACGTTTGTGCTGCATTACGTAACCTTTGGCTTACGTCGGTCATTCTCGATTAATGTCTAAACGGGAAAAAACACACTTACCTGATAGTCCATAGGTGAAGTCCTGCAGCCTTGGGATCGGGTACCATTTCACTTCGTGATCGCGTTGAGTGCACGATAGTCCCCACAGGGCCGGATCTGGCCATCTTTCCTAGGCACCACATGCAGCGGACTGGCCCAAGGACTCTTTGAAGGCCTGCAAATGCCTAACTCTTGCATTAATCTAAACTCATCCCGAGCGATTTTATTAACGTTGATATTCAATGTGCCTCTTACCAACCAGTCGCTGCCAGTTTTAAACGCATTGATCACAGTGTCATCATTGAACATTTGCTTCCTTGTCGACATAAAAACTCAATCTCGTTTTTTATTGCACCATCGGGACTCATCCAGGTCATAAAGAGTTCCTCCTTTTACAGAAAGTCCGCCAGCAGTTGGCCCCGGGATTTCCGATTACCAACCCCAAAACGTCCCACTCTCATCGCCGCTGCGTTTGCCTAAAATTTTGCGTTAAATTCTCCCAAGACAACGGTGTAATGAGCCTTGGAGGCTTGTATGGCTCTAGAGATGTCCTCATACGTAGCCTCCACCTCATCGTCAGGGTGTGTTGCAGTAGGGGTATAAACTTGTATGACTTTCAACGAATAGCGTTTGGTTAATCTGAGTGTAAGGTTACGCTACCCTAGGCGACACACTCCCGGTCTCGATAACGTTGTTCACGAGAGACTTGTGGACTTGTGAACCCGACACCACCTTGGGACAGTTGTTCGCCCTCCTGGAAATAGAGCCAGTTACCAGACTTGAGGATTATCGAGTCTTCTCCCTCTCTTCGGACTTCAGATAATCCAACTATGACCCACCGTATCTTGCTCAATTCTTCCTCCATTTCGTAAATCTTCTCGTCAGTACACAATGTGCGCGTGTTAAATGTTGCCAGGACCAGAGTTCGTTGTTGGCGGTAGCCAGGTCTTATAATATATTTATAAAATGTTGTTTTTGTGCTACTTACGGGATTAGAACCCGCACACTCTGACATACCGGAATGACCTGTGCTTATATCGCAACAAATGCGTATTTTCTTTTTTTTTCAGCGTTCTTGTAACGCTACTTTAAGCAAACAGTGTCACTGTGCAAACTTGTATAAATCATCTCAACGTTAAAAATAACAATTGCATTCTGCAAACAGGTTTTATGCATAAGTGAAATCTTGTTGCCTGCTCATCTGGGTCGGCAGAGTTTAAATACCAATAAAAACGATTGGATAACAGTGTATAGATTAAGTCTACTTAGTCCACGTACCAGGATAGGTACCATCTCTTCTTAATAGTAGCAATATATTTTTATTTATTTATTTATTTAATTCAGACATATGTCCATAGAATTTGTTAGCAACAATGCACTTAAGAACCATGTTAGTAAAATGGAACATAGGGCAACATAATTACTCTAGATCCGGTACTTCATGCACCAAGGGCATGAAGCCGGATCCAATGCTTCAGCATAGGGCAGTCCACTCGACCAGCCAGAACTCTTAGAATGCTGTTGTTGCTGCCGCGCACTCGCTGGAGCAGGGCCCGATCCGATCCGAACCCTTCGGAGAATCTAGTAGGGCAAGGGGACGCGCACTTGTGCGCGATGCCGTTCCCTCTAGATAACCTTGAGAGATAGGCTTGAGGGACCCTTTACGTTCCTCGCCGCCCCCAAAAAAGCCCGGTGAAGCTGAAAATGCCGCAGCAGCAATCAGCAATCTCTCTCCAAAAAAAAAAAAAGCAGGGAAGCCACTCGCTTCCTCATTATGGCCGGGAACCCGTCCGTGCGCGCCTCCGCGAAGATTCCGGATGCGCTACACCACCTCGGCAGCCCCAACAACATTCTAAAGTCGTTATTATACAGAACGCGAAGGGTGTTGTATGCCTTCTGCGTATAGTTGACCCATAGACTGCACGTATACAAATTCTGGCAGTAGGATTTAAAAAGATTTATTTTAACTTGTTTACTGCAACGGGCAAATCCACGGGCCAACATGCTGCATCTTACAGCCAACGCCCTTTCGATATCGTAAGCGTCTGTGAGACCAGCCGAGACCCAGTGGCCCAGGTACTTAAACCGATTCACTCTGTTGAGCTCTTCACCACACAATCGAACAGGGGGAACATTCAAAATCTTAGCACCTATTGGTTAGAAAACTAGAAGTTCGCTTTTTTTCGTGTTGTACCGGAGCCCATGCGACCCGGCGTAGTTCTCACAGACACTGACCAACTTCCTCAAGGCACTGATTTAGGGACTCAATAGGATCATATCATCAGCGTAACTAATACAATACAAAATGTGTACAACATACTTAACACCCTAGGCAAGTGAACACCCGCATGGCGAAGATCCTCAACGCTGAGACCATCATGCTCCGGGGACTTTCCCCTAGTCATATTTCTTATAAGGTTAGCTACATCTTTAGCAGAAAACCGTACCTGCGACTTGCAAGGCAGACGGACATCAGCACCGGGCATCACCGCTGCAGAGCAATCACCCCCTACTAACGGCTCAACATAGAAATGGTTTTTAAAAACGGCAATTTGACTCGGTTCGCTAACACCATCAACATTCAATGAAGCACTTTGCTTTGGACTAAGTTTTTTTGTACTTTTCCAGAAATTTTTAAACTCTTCTCCCCACCCCAACGACCCAGTCAACCCTATCCTTTAGAGGCGCCCTCGGGTTGTTCCGCTCCTGATCCGAACCGAACGCCTCGGGGAATCTAGTAGCGAACGGGGACACGCACTAAAAATATAAAAATCTTTTAAACTTTCGCTCAAAGAAAGAATCAAAGAATATAAACGGGGATTAACGCAAACTAATTAGTAAAATGTATCATAGGTGTCATAGTTAGTTGCATTCCGATAATTAAGTGAGAAGAATTCGTTTTAGTACACACGCCTGCACATCAACGTATCCAAAACTGTCAAATTTCTCTAATTGAAATCGATCTTTATACCCAAACGCTAAGGTTCGAAATTTATTAAAGAAATTTGACATTTTGTGGTAGGTTGATCTGCTGCATAATTGAAATGAAACAACTTTTACGGATCTACTCGCGTTTATTTTACTCATTAGTTTTAATTAATGTTTATCCTGACGTTTCTAACCCTTTGCAGGGTCCGTGGTCACAGGGAGACTGAGGTGTTGGTCGTCTCATAATTAGTTATTAATAGCTTGTATACCCTCATTTAAATTTAATCAGATGCGTTTCGTTTTACGCAGAAAGAGTTTACAGTATCTTTTGGTCTGGCAGGTTGAGGCTGGGATTTAATATTTTATATCATGGGATCCCAGCCTGGTGGTAGATTCCAACCATCTTCTCTATTAAAATTAGGATGTTTTTTAACCCTGCAAAGGGTTCGAAACGTCAGGATAAACATTAATTAAAACTAATGTGTAAAATAAACGCGAGTAGATCCGTAAAAGTTGTTTCATTTCAATGTGTAGTGTTCGCGTAAACTTTTGAAAACAATATACACTAACATTCATTTAAATGTTTTATCCTATTATTCTCGCGATGTAGAATTTTCCCATTATTTTATACTCGTTAAAAACGTGAAATATTTCCTTATACCTGTACTTAAATAATAAAATTTATAATAAATGAGTAGGTATTTATAAATACATTGAATATTGAGTTTTTTAAACAATATGTAAAAAGGAACCCTGTCCGATCAGTAAAGTTGCTATTGGGTATCGAGATTCAGTTCTATTTACGTAATTATTTTAAAATAATAAGTGAAAAAAAATTACCCGATAAAAATTTTGTTAAATGACAAAACTTACATGGCAATACTTTTGTCGGCTCTTCGGTAGGTAGGACCTTTGATGCCGTCGCCTTCTTTTTCTCCTTTATTCTTCTGTGATTTAATTATATGCCTTATTGAAGCCTCCGGTGACAAGAAGGCTGGCAGCTACCTCTGCCAACGTATTAGCTTGGCAATCCAAAGAGGTAATGTTGCCAGCATTCTTGGGACCGTTCCCATGAGCCCACAGCTGGAGGACATTTTTTATTTATAGGTTTTATTTTGTCTTTAGTTATCTTAATTTTTTTTTTTTCTTTAATGTAGTTAGTTATGTTATGTTTCTTACTATATGTTAGTGCCACTGTTTTTCTATTAGTTAGGATAGTTGTCACTATCAGGGTAGGTATACCAAAGTAATAGACCTGTTAAAAGTGAAAAAAAAAAAAAAAAAAATTATATGACTATTTTTATTACTTTGTGCTTGTTCTTAAATCCTGTACTGTAACACTTACCCCAATTGTAAGACCATCGTTCGAACTGATATGGCGACTTAGAGCTCATCATCATCAGCCTATACTAGTCCACTCCTGCACATAGGCCTCTGCATGTGCACGCCACTGAGGACGATCCGCGGCTACTCTCACCCAGCTCTTGCTAGCAACCTTGCGAAGATCGTCAGTCACTCCATCTAGTGTGAGAGCGTCTTACGCTACGTTTGCCGATACGCGATCTCCACTCGAGAACTCGTTGATCTTAGAGCTGAGCATTGCACCTAAATGAAGAATTTCGAATTGACAGTAAATTTGCTTTTCAGTGACCATCCCAGTGCTGAACTTCGGCATGCTATTGGGATGGCAGTCTCCGATGACGCCGCTGCTGCAGTCCCCCGAGGGTCCGGCGCCCGAGCCCATCTCCGACGAGACGCTGTCCTGGATGGCAGCGCTGACCTTCTTCCCCCCCATCTTCTGCGGCTTCCACATGGGCGGCCTCATAGATAGATGGGGGAGGAAGCTGTTTACTATGTTGACGTCGTTGTTTCTAACGGTAAGTCTTCAGAGTTCAGGCAGTATGTACAGTGGAGACAGTGCTTACATAACAGTCAAAAATATAATGTTAACAGCTGAAATTGTGTTTCACGAGTTGGTCCCATAGTAAAAATTCTGCAAAATGATGAGCAAAGACTAAAGATTTTCTGGTAATTTAAACATTGTGTGTATTACAGATAGGTATTAACTTATCACCTTGTTATTGAAACGTATTTACTAGTTCAGAGTTCAGAGCATTAACCGCCTCTGTGGTCTAGTGGCTAAGACTTTAACCCAACAAAGGTTTAGACCCAGAGGTCCCGGGTTCGATTCCCAGCGGGGGTACATGTTTGTGTACTCGGTTTGGTTGGTGGTAGGGCTTGTTTGTCCGCCTGGCTAGCTACCACCATCTTATCTAAATATGTCGCCATAACATCAATGTTTGTAGCATTGTTCAGTTCCGGCAGCTAGAGATAAGATAGCCAGTACCTCACTAGTTGAGGATCCCGGGTGAAGTGCGCTTCCATCGTTGGCCTTATCATCACTTAACAACAGGTGAGATCAAGGCACTGTGCTTACCCGTAAATATAAAAACAAAAAAAAAACATCAGACTATCCAAAAAATGTTCTACCAATGTATATATAAGACGTAGAGTAAATTAAATAGTCTGATGTGCAAGCGCGTGTGTACCTTTTACCTATGGACATTGGCGGTATTCTACACTCAATTAGTCACCGGTTTCTCAAAAACATTTAAATGCTCCCGGGGATTTTACCTTTACCGCAACATTTTTTTTTTCTTAAGGTAAATGCTAATCTATAGGTAATTTTTGAGGCATATCCTCCCAACAATAACGAATACTTTAATTCGGTTGAACATGAATTTGTTTATATTCCTTTGCGGGTAATTACTTGGCCGTCATCTCACCTAATATTAAGTGATGATGGGGCTGACGGTGGAAACGCACCTAACTACTGAGACACTGGGTGCCTAGTGTCATGTAAGTATTGTTTACTATCCGTATCCATTCGATTACGTTTACGAAAACGAAAACTAGTATGGCATTGAAGCAGCCCCACCTGGCGGCATACGAGAAGAGTTAACATTTTGCCATACAAATTCTCGTTTTCGTTAACGTGATCGAATGGCGAATGAAACTCGCACTTGGCACCCTGGCCATCTTATCTCTAATTGTCTGAACAAAACACAACAGAACATACTACGAAAACTAGTAAGAATAGCGGGTAGGAAGTACTTTCTTAAAAGAGTCTTTACGCAGTGTCACCTTCTGAGATGATTCTACGACGACCTGATTTTAAGTAACTCTATTTAAATTTAACATTTAAAAGAGGATGCAAGTAAAAACCTATAGCTTGTATTTGTAAAAGCTGCGTACGGATAGCGCGTACATTGGTACGCGTAGTCGGTTACGCGTGTCCTGGAACGCCATGTCTATACTTGCAGCTACGCGTACACTCTTGGGGAACACCAGGACACGCGTAACCGGCTACACGCAGATTAACATCCACGTGTATCTTTTGTTTCAGATAAGTTGGTCCATCACTCTGTTCTCCCTACGGCCGTGGGCGCTGATCGCGTCGCGAGCGGTGGCCGGCTTCGCCTGTGCCACGTGCTATGTCGTCACACCCCTGTACTTGAAGGAGGTCAGTTTTTACTCTTTATCAGGGTACTCACTTGGAAGTGTATGAAGCTGATGCTTTATATTTGTAATGGGTAGTGTCCTTCTTTTTTTTTTTTTTTTGGAGAGAGATTGCTGATTGCCGCTGCGGCATTTTCAGCTTCACCGGGCTTTTTGGGGGCGGCGAGGAACGTAAAGGGTCCCTCAAGCCGTGTGAAACGAATCACCTTCAGAGGTTATCTAGAGGGAACGGCATCGCGCACAAGTGCGCGTCCCCGTGCCCTACTAGATTCTCCGAAGGGTTCGCATCGGATCGGGGAGCGGAGCAACCCGAGGGCGCCTCTAAAGGCACGGACCTCGGCTCGGGTTGACCGGGCCGTGGAGGAGGAGAGAACCGACCAGGTACATGTCTGTACCTGGTGTAGAGCGAGTGTGAACCGGTTCTTCGTACCCTTGTTCTACGAGTACGGTGTCTTGGGCCTAAACTGGTGTGCATGTTTAGTGTATTCCGTTAATGTGTGCTGTCATTTAGAGGATCGGGCGGGGAGTGTCCTTCTATGATAGGTATAATAGGATACACTATATAGAGCCTCCTCCTTGTATCGTATTCATTTTTTTTTTTGAGAAAGTTTGCTGATTGCCTCAGACGGCATTATCACCTTCACCGGGCTTTTATGCGGACGGCGAGAAACTTAAAGGGATCCTGAAGCCGTGCGAAACGAAGCACCTTCGGAGGTTTTCTAGAGTGAACGGCATCACGCACTAGCGTTTCTCCCCGTTACCCTACTAGATTCTCCGAGGGGTTGGGATCGGATCGGGTTCGGATCTGATCGGACGTATTCCTCAATGCTGAGCTCTCCCTCACGATGTCACGCCATTTAATTTCTGTCCGAGGTGCGGATCCGTGCCCCTATTCTCGTAACGAAAACCGTAACGATATCGTTAAGACTTAATCGTTGAAACCATTTATTGTATTCACATCCGTGAACCGAGCCGAATTTAAAGTCGTTCGAACGAAGTTTCAATAAACCGAATTCAGATCTACCGTATACGGGTAGTTGGAACTCCTTTCGAACAACTTTAAAATCGAATGTTAGTATAAAAATGGTGTCAACGGGCAAGTCGCTACGATATCATTAAGGGTTTTTTATGGGAATCAAGGGGCCGTCAGACCAACGCATTGGGCTGATATAAATAGATAAACAGTTTTTTTTTGGATGCCTTAGACTTCTATTGCTTCTTAACAATAGTAGTCTAAGACATCCGCTAATATTTAGAAATGCATGAACTTATAAATATATGTATGTACATAGCAATATATCCGTTATTGATGTAATAAAACTCCTGCATCAGGCAATAAAAACTTCTATGCCAATCATAATAATGCTATAACTTTAATAGGATTTTCTTTGCCAATTTCATTTTATTGAACTTGCAATTTTATTATTATATTTTTATATGCATTTTATTATATGAACCATTGAATATTAAACTTGTCCATTGCATTACCGGTTCGCATTGATTATGGACCACTGACTACTATTTAACTGCTTAATAATAAAAAAATACCTATTACAAAGGGACGGGGCTCTTCAGAAATAGGTTTTAAGATAGAAGAGGCCCACACCTTACTTACATACAACTTCCTGGGGTAGTGGCACGAGTGTTCGACAGGGACCGTGATCAACACTGTTTTCCTTTAATCATTAAAAGAAGGGGTCGGCAACTGGTTTGCCGTTGGTCCCGTCTAAATTAGCAGTCGTTAACAACCACCAAACTACACTGGACACGCGTAGTGGCTTATGGCTCCATTCTCCCTGTGGGTTTTCTATCCATAGAGAAGGCTAGTGCCCCAGCAGTGGGAACATAAAAATCTGGTGATGATGACTGTACTTGACTACTAGAAATAAAAATGGTCAAAAGCAAAAAGCTAACGAATTTATGTACACAACTTTTTTTTTATGACATAAATGTTTTTATAGAGCAAAAAAGTCTACTTTTCAAATAACACAACATTCTCCATCAAATCAAATAAAACACGAATCAAATTATTCTTGACATAAACCCTTTCTTATTTCTAGTATTGACTAGTTTTTTTCATTACTACGAGTAGATGATCAAATAGGCCTCTGATTCCTGTCATTTCTACCATCAGATCGCGTCCGACAAGGTGCGCGGTGCGCTGGGCTCTCTCTTCATCCTGGCACAGAACCTGGGCTACCTGCTCATCTACCTGTGCGGAGACCTGCTGCCGTTCGCGGCGGTGATGTGGATGTGCGTGGCAGTCCCTGTGCTGCATCTGCTCGCCTTCCTCATGATGCCGGAAACACCTGTGTTTCTGGTGAAGCAAGGCAAACTTAAGGTAGGGATTTGTAACAAATTAATGCTTTTATTGAAACTATATGAATGTATAGTTTTTTCAATTTCCCTTGATGGTCTCCTATAGGCTTAACAGAGTAACCGGCCTTTTATGAACGGCAATGAGAATATATGTGTATGAATATACAGACAACAGTCATTTGTTTATTAATCTATATCTACTAACCGTTTACTCGCATATGTACTAAAACGCATTATGAGCACAACGCATGTCGACCAATACTCATTACGACCAATACGTACAAAGACCTATTCGCTTAAGGATCAAAAATGTGTGACGACCAATACGCATTACGACGAATACGTACAAAGACCTATTCGCATAAGTATAAAAATTGAGAGACGACTATGTGTTCTGTGACTAATACGCATAACGACGAATACTTACAAATACCTATTTGCATTAACGTCATTAACTTTCTGCAACAATTACCCATTGACAAATGTTAATGGCCATACTTGCTAGGGGGTGATAGTTGTAATAAACGTCACCTAAATCACAAAACCGCATTGTTGTTTTACCTACACACGTCGTAATGTTAAATTTATTGATAATTCATGTAACATACCTAGTTATATTTGGTGATACTGACGCGCTATACGTTGACACTATGTAGTTGTTAAATAAAGGGGCAAAAGAAACGCCTTTCTGTATTCCTTACGGCAAGCACTTGGTCCTTATTTCACCTGGCGAGTGCGAGTTTCATTCGCCATTCGATTACGTTATCGATAACGGGGATTTATATATGGCAAAAATTTAAATCTCCTCGAATTCTACCAGAAAGCGCTGTTTCAATGCCATACAAATTTTCGTTTTCTTTAAATTGATCGAATGGCGAATGAAACTCGCACTAGACACCCAGTTGTTAAGTGACGATAAAGCAACAGGTGGAAGCGCACTTCACACGGAATCCTCAACCACTTCAGATTATAAAATCATAGTGAGTTAGCAAGATACCCAACTTCCTTTCATTAATAAGAACAAAATCCTTAAGAACCGAGCAAGTACTGAGAAGGACCAGTGCCTTTTGTACTCATTATTAAGTACAAAATCCTAAGAAACAATTTTTCCGTAGATAAAATTATCTCTTCATGCCAATGCCATCCACTGCTGAACAAAACCTCCTAAATAGCGCCAACCATCCCGGTCCTGCGCAGTCTGCATCCATCCACTGCCGCCATCTTTTTCAAGTCGTCGGTCCATCGCGCAGCAGGGCGTCCTTCACTCCGTTTGCCTAAACGCGGTATCCTCTAGGGGCTGCTCCAACGATCGTCGATCCTTCTGCAGAAATGTCCGGGCCCCCTTCCACTTCTAGGTGCTGATTCTGCGATGCGAGTCGATGTTGATGACCTTAGTTCTCTGACAAATAACTTCGTTGCGGATTCTATCCGCTAGAGAAACCCCAAGCATCGCTCGCTCCATCGCTCCCCGAGCGACTTTGAAGTGGTGGACCAGCCTTATCGTGTGTATCCAGGTTTCTGCCCCGTACGTCATTACAGGTAGGACGCACTGATTGAATAGTTTCGTTTTCAAGCACTGGGGAATCGATGACTGAGAAATACTGCGAAGCTTTATCCCGCCCAGCCCAAACGAATCCTTCTATCCGCCTCTTTCTTGTCTACCTAGTTGTTAGTTAGTTGTCTAGTTGTATAGTTTGTATAATTACATTTATGTACAGATATACAAGCACTACTAGTATACACATATATAAACAATGGGAAACTATATTTTCTCGGTGGATATAAAAGAATTGCTTCCCATAATTATGTGATAAGACGTTGTCAACAGTAAGTAAGAACGTAATGACTTTCTGATGACTTCACTGCTAAAATTAACGTATTTTTATTTTTTGTATGCCTTCTGGTCGAATCCTAATGGTCCTGGATTTAATGTCTAAGTCAAATCGTTTATTCAATGTAAGCACTCGTACCTACTAAATAATAATTAACTGTAAAATTTTATTTTTATTAAACTGTTCCAACCTTAACCAAGAAATGCTGGCACTACTTTTCAACCAAAATACAATTTAGGACAATTTTTACGTATTAAAAGTAAGTTTTGAATTTTGATAAGCTTTTCTTCAAAGGCTTAAGCCGAGGTATGGTTATAGGCCGACGATGATATTGTACCTACTTTTTCGGCTAGTGTAATAGCTCTATCGCATCAAAGACTGTCACCATAACAATGATGTTAGTACCTTTGTTTTTTTACACAATTTGAGTTAATATAGCCAGTTACTCAGTAGTTAAGGATACCGGGTTACCGGGTGAAGGGCTTCTACCTTACTTTTACCTTGCCTTATCATATTTTCCCATGGTGCGAGAAAGGAAGATTAATGTGGTTGTTTGCGATCAAGTACTTTGGGCGCAGCATCTTCAAGTTAGGAAATTATTTTATTAATCAAAATTATCTGTAATTAATCTTAAGTATCTGTAATTATTTTTTTTTATTAAAATTTTCAGGAAGCCCGCGAAGCGTTGGCCTGGCTCAGGAACACGACAGTTGACGACAAGAATTTAGAAGAAGCCATTCAGGAGTTCGAAAGAGAGGAGGCGTACACGAAGTCCATGAAGCAGGCTAGCTTTATGAGCTTAGGTAAGTAAAAATCTATAGTTTTTTAAACGGGGTAATGATTTAACTACCAACCTGCCTAATATTTAACATAATGTAGGTATTGTTGTATATTCTACTAACTTGGTTTTCATCATTCTTGATGGAGGGTGACGATAACATGATAGATGTTTTACGTCAATAGCTATTGCTTCGAAGACCCCCTGGTAGAGACTTTGCCACAGAAGAAAGACTTTGTACCGAGAAGAAGCCGCAAGAAACTCGACTGGGCGGCGGTGGCTAAGTCTAGATTTCGTGACTACAATAGTTAGTAGAAATAGAAATAGAAATAGAAATAGAAATATAATTTATTGCCAATACCGTAATAGTAGTAGTAGTTTGGTATTTAGTCTACCCGTTTCCTTTACAGTGCAAGACAAGACCCGGTTCAAGGCGTTCCGCATCGCCGTGAACGTGATGCTGTCCCAGGAGACGTGCGGCTACCTGGTGGTGCTCACGTACGCTGGCTCCATCTTCGAACAGGCCTCGGAGTCCATCAACCTGAAGCTCAGCCCCAACAAGCAGACTATCGTCGTGGGCACCCTGCAACTGTTGGGTTCCATAGTCGCTAGCTGTATAGTTGAGAAGACTGGGCGAAAGGTAACAAAATTTTATTTTATTTTACGTGTAAGCTGTGATGATAAGGCCGAAGGAAGCTACTCCATCCGGAATCCTCAACTACTGAGGCACTGGCTATCTTATCTCTAGCTGCCGGAAGAACACAACAATACTATAAACATTGATGTAATTTCGACATATTTAAATATAATGGTGGTAGCTAACCAGGTGGACAAACAAGCCCTACCACCAAACAAACCGAGTACACAAACTTATACTTCCCGCTGGCAATCGAACCCGGGACTTCTGGTTCTAAGCCGGTGGTCTTAACCACTAGACCACAGAGGCGGTTAAAACACCTTAGCGGACTTGTTGAATTTTTTATGGGTTTTCGATTTTAAGTCAGATCAGATCAGATTTTATTTTGCCAGAGCCCTCCCTACAAAAAGTAAATACTTAGATAGCCACAGTGCACTTGGTTATCAGAGTACAAGAATGTATATGGCATCCAAGTTGGTTATACAAGTAGAAGTAACTTGCAATCAGGCACGGAGCAGTCGTAGGTGTGATAGTCACATTGTTAGTAGGTAGACAGATAAAAATGGTACTCCTGGGATCGGCGAATACGAAACCAGAAGACTTCAGGGTCTTCGCTATCAAGGACGTCGCCAAACTTATCTAGTCATCTAGTTATCTTTACAGAAGGAGAAGAGTAAGAGGATGGGGTTCCACAAAAGATCCTGATGGGTCAAAAAGTGGTACTTAGAGAGGGAAGCCTCAGCAGACCCCACAAAGATTAAATAAGATAGCAGGTAGACTCGTGTGCTACAGCTTTACCAGTTTGTCCTGGCAAGAACCGGTACCAACAGATTAACCTACTTTTGATATAGGTACATAGAATATGGTGTTGGTTTAACAAAGCTTAATGTTTAAATAGTGGCTGCTAGCAGGCACATCCTTCGCGACCGGCCTCTCCATGCTGACGTTAGGCGGCTGGTTCTTCCTGACTGCAGCAGGCACGTGGTTGCCTGGCTGGTTACCGGTGCTGGCAATGTGCCTCTGCATCTTCAGCGACGCGGCGGGTTACCAGCCTGTACCCTACGTCATCATGTCTGAGCTGTTCTCGTTCCAGGTAATATGAGAATGTGGACTGTAATGTAGTTAAGGATTCGAATAGCCGATATCGGAAATCGAGTGTCAATTATGTAATGGGCTTGGGCTGGTCACTTCTATTAACGTAATGATAGAAGATGGAGCAACTGTTTTCTATTGTGAAGACCAAAATGAGACACGTAGATGGTCAGACGACAGGCCTATCTGGACCAGATTTGAGGAGGATTGGAGAGGCGTAAATCCAGTAGTTTATGATGCGCTGAAGCAGAAATTTTATTGACTGGATGAGTAGTGAAGGCATCTCCATGCTGGCGTTTGCAGGTATACAGGTAACGCTCTGTAAAGAACATAGGTAGGCAATAGCAAATTCTTATTTTTTTTATTGTTACTTTGTTTTTGTTTGTGGCTGTTCCTTCATTCTTATCTCTTTGTTTGCAGTACCGTGGCATAGCTACCTCCCTAATCATATCCGGGACAGCGCTCAGCGACTTCGTCCAGACGAAGGCATACGACCCCCTCCTCAAACTGCTGGGGATCCACTGGGTCTTCATCATGTTCTCTATGATATGCTTCATGGGGACTTTCTACACAGTCATGTGGGTCCCAGAGACTAAGGGTAAAACAGTGGAGGAGATATACGAGATATTGGAGGGGAAGAAAGTGACGAAAGATGCGGAGACAGGGAAGGAAGTCAGTAGACTATGAAGGTTAGGCAAGGAGATGACGTTTCTCATTGGACTTTTATGTAAATGACTTCAAGTCTTCTAACTAAATAACGTGTCAATAGTGAGTGAGTAAGTAAATGAGTGAGTGAGTGAGGCCTGAATTTGACAATTTGCCCATAGGCGAAGGCCTATCAAAATAAGGCTACTGACACACGACTGTGGACGTTTTAATAGCATAATCCAATGGCTTTACGAGCTATGACTACTTCGACGTGACGTTAGGGTTGAAGACTCCATTACTTGTTACTCAAAACGTAACGTAATTTAAACTTATGCTTTCTTATTTTTGTTTACAAACCAGCATTAATTTTCGCCCACGTTTTGTAGTGAGACAAAAAGGAGGACTTTTTCTTTCGCGTGCATGTACTTATTACTAGGCTGCTGTAAGCAGCTAATAGAGTTCTTCGTATAAAGATATACAGGACACTGTAACTTAATATATTTCCTTTCTTTTGACAACTTTATAATGATAAAAAAAATATTATAAAGATGTCAAAAGAAAATCTTTTTATCTTTATCTATCTGTCTAGCAAAATACTCTTATTACTATCTTTTCAGGAACCTGCCTACAAACTTAGGTAGGTTCCTTATATGATGTAGGTAGACAATAGCTAAAGAAGAATATGCAAAAATTCTAACGTTGACCAATTCATGGACGGTCGCTAGTATTAAAGAATATGAAAGCATTCTAAAATCAACGATATATTGATGTTATGAATGTCTTAACATTCATAACCTTTAATATCAAAATTTTGCTAAGTTTTAAAGTACCTATACCTTGTACTTTCTAAAATATGAATCGTATTAATATTTCACCGTCTTTCCATTACTGGTGCAAATATTAAGTGCCTTACAAAAAAACAAAAAATAAGCTCTGAATAGTTATTCCGTGCCCGTGTTTTGTTTCTGTCGTGTAAGCGTAATTACAAATTGGAGTTAAAGAGACAAAACACGGTATGAGTATTCGGAGCTTATTCTTTGTTTATTTGTAAGGCGCTAAGTGTATTTTCATCATTCTCATTTCTTATTATGTTGTAGGTAATAAATTGTGATTCATACTTAATTATCTATGAGTTGTACTTAACCAAATCCCAGTTGTAAACAAAGAAATACTTAAAATAATTGGTTTTTGGACCAATATAACTAATTCCTAGGTTTAGAGTAAGGTTTGTGTCCGTCGTACAATTGAAAGAAGAAATAGACAAAACTCACGGATATGTTACCTGACATATTGTAGAAATTGTGAATTAGAAAGTCTTTTTTGTCTTTCTTAAGTTTCCAGTGTGCGTTACCCTTTTTTTTTACAAATTTTGTAGAATGATAGTAGGCTACATTTTTAGCATTTTCAATATTTTACATTTCTTCGAGTGTTCCTCTATCTCTTACATGATTATGTATCATAGATCTGTATATGTAAATGAAATGATGTACATTTTGACCTATTTATTGTGATAGAGAATGATATTGATTTGTTGATAAGTTTATTATGTATGTACCTTTGCCATCTCATTCCAATGTGATATATTATGACGAATTATTAGCTAATACTATATGTACAAGATTAAAAAAATACATAGATTATTATTTGTTTTATATAAATTGTCTGCTTCCTTTCTCCGTGCTTCGGAAGGCACGTAAATCCGTTGGTCCCGGCTGCATTAGCAGTCGTTAACAACCACCATTCCGCAGTGGGCCTGCGTGGTGGTTTATGGCCCGTTGTCCCTATCCATCCAGATCCGGAAGGGTCCGAGTAGCGGTCTTGGTGGGGCCCTGAAGCGAAAGGATCTGCGGGGCACGTTAGATGTCCATAGTTGGTTGTTCTGCTCGGTGGTTTTCATTAAGTAGGCTTCCAACATCTCCGGCACTAGTCTGGATAACTAGGCGCCCGCTACATGCAATGTCTCCAGTTTAAGCCGCGTAGGATTTTGGAACTGATGAGGTGCCTGGATGGGTATTGAGAAGTGAGTGGGCTTACAACTCCGCCACCAATGAGGACATTTGGTAGTCGACTAGAGTTGACGACCCGAGCAGTGGAACTGCAAGTTGTGCTTTTGGTGCAACGAAAAGTGAGCGAGCTTACAGCTCCGGTAACCTATCTGGATATTAGGTAGTGGACTATACGTGTCCACAGAGCAACTCGCTCGAGACACTAGTCTTAAAAGTACCGGATGAAGAATGCACTTAGGCGCGTCCTTATCCGGCGTTATGACCTGACTGACGTAGATGGTCCCTTGTTCTTGCGTAAGGATGTCTGAAACCTAACTTTATAACCGTAAGGTGGTGGGGGTGTCAGTATAAGACTTTAAAGTTTTAAGTTTAAGTTTAGGATAGGGATCCATCCATAAGGGAAGATTCGTGCCCCTGCAGTAGGGACATAAAAATGAGCTGATGATGATGATGATGATGTCTGCCTCTTCTAATCCTATCCTTGCCTCTCCTACTTATCACCTAGCCTGTCCTATTTCGCTCCTCGTATCTCTTCCTCGCTTCGCCTTTGTGACAGAGTGGCTTTGTGCTCGGTCCTCTATATGGAGGTCCTACATAAGTTCAATTCCCAGTTCGGGCAAACGTGTTACGGATATTTACGATTCATACCCTGGGTTTGTGATCATCAACCCGCATTTGGCAAGCGTGGTGGTTTACGGCCCGTTGTCCCTATCCATCCATAGGGGAGGCTCGTGTCCCAGCAGTGGGGACATATAATGAGTTGGTGATGAAGAGCCTTAAGAGCCTGTGGTGTTGGAGAAGGATGCTTGGACTTGGACTAGGCGGACTTTTTTTATAGAAAAAAAAGTCCGTCTAGTCTGCCTATGTTAAGCTGTAGCAGAGTCCAGACGCGAGGACAGCTAATGGAGCAGGATTCTGCCTCACTACCCGTGCTCACCTTGCCTACCTGCATTTGCATTGATGCATATCGTTCATTTCATATAATTTTATTTGATATACGCGTCATTTTATATACCCAACTATTATTTAAGATAATAACATTTCAAATAATGATTGATTGATATAATCTTCACTTGGTATAACAATCAATTGACATAATAATCTGTTGGTATACAGTATCAGTGACAGAAACGAATTGCTGCAAAACCGACTCCACGTAGTCTTGTCTGCCCTACGCTAGAGTGTTATTTAAGCCCGCGTAGGCGCGGAGGGGCGAGGCGGCCCTCGGCCATCGTCGCAGGTGGTTTTCGCTCACCACCGCAGCTTCGGCTTGCTGGCCGGCCTACTCAGCCGCGGCGGCGAGCTTTTAAAACCTGCTCCTCAGCTCACGTGGGACCGCCAGAGCCCCGCAGCGCCGGAGCCGTGACAGAAACTATGTCTGCTGCATGCTTGCTTGCATGCTGCATGCTTGTCTGCATGCATGCTTGTCTGTATGCTGCATGCATGCTTGCTTGCTGCACGTCTGCTTGCATAATGCATTTTATTTTAAGATTTTATATTAAGTAATCATTATATGTTTTAAGTATTATACAAAAAAAGTGTTATCGTAAATGAATGTTATTCAAAATGTTCTTATACTAGATTAAAAAAAATATGTGTTCTAATTATTGTATCATGTAAATGTTATATTAAACGGCTGTTATATTAAATAAGTTTAGCTGAATCGTTTGTTATACGTTTCAAAATGATTTGTTCTAAAATTATATCATTCCATCATTATATTAAATAAGTGTTATATTAAACAAAACTATATCATTTGATTAAATATGTTTTGATCATTATACGATATGTTGTTATATTATACATTACACACCCGTCACATGTCTAATCCAACTTGACGCATCTTTTTGTTTAAGATTCAAATTTATTCGGAGTTATGAAGTTTGGATGGATTAAAATCGAAATACACGAAATCGGAATAAAATATTTCGAAAATATTAAATATGAGCGTTGCCGCGCGCGGGCTCATAAAAATACAATTTCATCAGTAACGTATAATTTCACTATAGTAAGTAAGTGCTATACAAATAAATCAGTTAGGTACTCTTACGATAAGAAAAAATATTTCGAAACCTATTTTAACAACTCTCAAAATGTTTATGTGCTATGGTGCTATAATTTTTGCCGGATTATTCGTATCTTCAACTGCTAAAGATAATGCCTATAACGGTAAGTATCTAGCAATCGAACGCGCAACCGCGATTTAAGTTGAGCAACTTTCGAAGTGTCGGGTCACCGGAAGCACAAAATAATGCCGGATGGGTGACCAAACTATTATGTCTCAAGCTATCCCTGCTTTGGAAGGCACGTTAAGCCGTCCGTCACAGTTTTTGTTGAAAAATGGCCACTTTGTTGAGGATTTATGACTGGCTAATTTTCCCGGTACTTTTGACGTTGACTTCAGCGAGCTAAGCGCCTTAACGTCTTAACCATTAACAGGGTGTTTTGGTAATAGGGTCAAATGGGGGACAGTCTATCAAGGGGCACAGTTCAAAGAACCCTGGAAAATTATGAACATACCTTAAAAGCACCACATGCCCGAGACATTGAGGTTATTTGTCAGTAAAACTGTAAAGTGACAACCCTAGGTCAAGCTGATGATACATTGTTCTTGGTCAAACACAAACAGAAGTCGAAACATTGCAGGAATGAACAAAACATTGTAATAAGATAAATTTGAGTTATTTTTATGGAAATTCAAATCTACGTAAATATGATTTTGAATGCTTAGCCTATCACAGTGTTCTTTAAATATAAGTATAAAATTCCAGTTTCAAGAATTTTAAAACTTTAAATTAGGTATATGACACCAGTGTCAATATTTGAAGTCCAGTGTTCGACACAGCTTTCTTCGCCAAAAACACAGATTTTCATTGAAATTTCGTTTGTGTAAATTAATTGTTGCTGACATCGTAACAAACAAGCGAAAACCAATAAACACATTAATTTTCATTAAAGTCGATTTCTTATTGAACATCGGTGATTTAGATGACGATTTAGCAGAGCTGGATGGACGCCGCCACAACGAGAAGCCAATCCTGCGCATCAGGAACGAGTATGGCACTGGATTCCAGTCCAAGGGAATTTTGCGCATCCGAGGGGGCACCATCACCGACACCAGAAACTTCCCATACATGGCGGCCATCATTATTAACGGGCGGCTGTGGTGCGCCGGCGCAATCGTCGACGAGAACTGGGTCCTCACTGCCGCACATTGTCTGAACTAGTAAGTCAACACTCCTACCAGTATATAGCAAAACGGGGTTCGACTTCAAGGGAACCCTGCGCATTCGAGTAGGCAGTGTCACCGACACCAGAAACTTCCCATACATGGCAGCCATTATTATTAACGGTCGGCTGTGGTGCGTCAGCGCAAAGGTAGACGAGAACTGGGTCATCACTGCCGCACATTACTTGAATTAGTAAAAATGCTCGCGGCAAACTAAAAGAAATTTTTTCTACACGCCCAGCGTTCTCCAGCCATCATCAACATTAATGTAAACTTCTTTGATTCCTTCCACAATCCCAGCGTCCTGCGCGTATCTCCGATGAAGTCGCTGGGCCAGTTGGTAAAGGTTCGCGTGGCAAAAACTCAACAGCAAAACACATAATAAAAACTTTTTGTTTTTTTCTACACGCTCAGCATCCTCCAGCCATCATCAACCTTAATGTAAATTTCCTTAATTCCTTCCACACGCCCAGCGTCCTGCGCGTGTCTCCGCTGAAGTTGCTGGGCCACTTTGTGAAGGCGCGCGTGGCAAAAACTCAACAGCAAAACTTTTAATGAAAACTTTTTATTTTTTTTCTCCTCCAGCCAGCATCAACCAGCTAATGTTTACTTTTCTTATTTCTGATTGAAAATATTGTCTGGTGTTTGCTTTATATTTATTTTTTGTTTGTGTGTCAATAATGTCTTTCTCTCTGTCTCTCTGCTTCTGTCTGAGAGAGAGAGAAAGAGAGAGAGAGAGAGAGAGAGAGAGAAAGAGAGACTCAGTGTCAGAGGAGGCTAGAGAACCAGCATCATCCTAAATGAAAACATCTTAGATTCTTTCCGCACACCCAGCGTCCTGCACGTGTCCCCAATGAAGTCGCTGGGCCAGTTCGTGAAGGTGCGCGTGGGCACTCCGCGGGCGCACGAGGGCGGCACGGTGGTGGACGTGGTGGGGGCGGTGCGACACCCCAAGTTTGAAGAGGAACCGGTGCCGCACGCCGACGTGGCGCTGTTAAAGCTCGCACAAAACTTAGGTAAAGAATAATGACGTTTTATTGTTCTTCTAGACATCCTCTAAACGCCCCTGTAGTAGACCACAGTATATTAGTGCTATATAAGTTGCAGACTTCATTCTGTAGTTTAGAGTGTCTTCGCCGAGTTTTGTTGACCATTCAATCACGTGTTTAACCGTAATTAACCGTCTAATCTGATCTAGACCCACAGATCTCGAGTTCGAAATATTTTTCACTGAACTAAAGGAACGGGCTAACTTTTAAGTTTTCAGTCAGAATAATCCGAAATTTACTTAGAATACATCAAGTAGAGATTCGCTCATATTTCCGAAAGGTTATATGGTATCGTACACAGGTTATGTAGTAACTTGTAATAGCAATTAACCCTTGGGGTGCCTGGTGGGTCTGACAGACCCATTACTTCAAAGAATCGACAATATTTTATAAAATTCATAGCTAAGGGCGCTGTGTGCCCGATTAGCTTCGAGATATAGACTGGCGCGGCCAGATTACCGCCCCTTCCGTAGTCCGCAACGGACACGCGTTCAATCAAGTAACACGTGTGTTATGTGCGCTCGGGCCTGAGAAACCCGACCAGCCACGCGGCGTAACTTTTTAACTGGTAAGTAATTATTTTGGTTTACCATTATTTATTTTGTTTTGTGTGGTTAATTATTTATGTAAATATTATTGTTGCAGCTAATACCGAAGTAAGCCAAGGTATTAAGTATTCTGTGACCAAACTTTAGAACAAGTTCGATGACAATGAGGATGATGTGAACCTATTCAAAGATCATATAAAGAAAAATACTTAGGGTTGCTGATTGATGACAAACTAACTTGGAGGCCACACATTGAGCACGTCAAATCTAAATTAATATCTGTACTGGGAGCACTTCGTAATATAGCACACTGCATACCAAAAAAAGTAAAACCTATTATAATTCTTTAATTTAATCACATTTAGAATACCTAATTGAAATCTGGGGATCAGCCGCACCAACTAACCTAAAGTTGCTACAGAGAACTCAAAATAAAATAGTAAAGACATTGTTCCATTATCCATTTCTTACACCAACTAAACAATTGTACGATAAGACTAAACTAATGAACCTATCCCAACTACATAAATATACAACATGCATTCTAATAAAATAAAATTACAAAGAGTATTAAAACAAACATACAATTAGATAGGATAAAAAAATATACGCATAATCTCCGACACAAAAACAAACTCAAATTAATTACACCTAGGACTAAATATGGGAAAAAGACAATTCGCAAAGCTGTTTAATAGATTGCCAGATGAAGTGAAAACTTATGAGACTATATACATGTTTAAAAATAAACTTAAACTGCATATCGCGACGAGTACCACAGAGTGACAATTAGTATACTGTAATTTATGTATTGTTTATATCTCATTATGAGTAAAATGTAATTACGTATGAGAATCAAGATTTTTAAACCTACGATGTGAATGGGAGAACCCTCAGAGCCACCAGCTAAAGGACAAGATGCTGCTATAAAAAGGCGTTGATATGTCCTGACAAAAAGGATTGAACGTCTGAGTACACCTGTATTTCTTGCACGAGCCACATTTGCTTAGAACACGCGAATTTTATATGCGTAAATTGTCGCACAAATACTGAGTAGGTATAATCAATATTCTTATTCTAGTACCTATCCAAAGTTAATAATCCGTAAGTTGATTCATCTGTGCCATTAATGTGAAGTCTGATTTTGATCTCAATTAAAAAAAGTTTAATATTGTTGAATTAAAGACAAGTGTTAATTATTGTTACCTAAGTAAGTACGAGAGGTTTCTTTTAATTGTTCAATAAAATTTTATTAAATAAGTTGACTTATTGTTATACTTTTTTCATTTAAAAACAATGTTGCATATAAATTAATACTTGTTATTTTGCTTTTTAACACATCAAAATATACAAAAATATCAAATTTGTATTTTTTTTTGGACACGTCACCGATTTAGGCCCTTCCAGGGTGCCAAGTGCGAGTTTCAATCGCCATTCGATCACGTTAACTAAAACGAGAACTTGTATGGCAATATGTTAGCTCTTCTCGTATTAAAGTACCCCCAGGAGGCGCTGCTTCAATTCCATACTAATTTTCGTTTTCGTAAACCTAATCAAATAAATACGGATAGTGAACAAAACAAACAATACTCACACTAGGCACCCAGAATACCAGGGTTGCAGCGGCTCTAGGTCGCTAGGGGTCTGGGGCCTAGTTCGCCACACTTTGTCTTTTGTTTTTGTTTTGTATTGTTATTATGAATATCGTGTAATTATGTAGTGTGAGCCAACAAATGTATTTCATTTAATTTTTTTTTTCATTTGCCTGCCAAGCGTGGCGATTATGGCAAATTCCCCTCAAAATGGTTTTATCCTTGAGGTGGACGTATCCAGCAGTGGACGTCTTTTTGGCTGAGATGCCGATTTCTTTTTCATTTCAATTATGTTTACGGGTCCGGTAGACCCACCAGCCACGCCGTGTTAATTTTACCTACCAGGCTCCCCGAGGGTTAATTATTGTTAGTCTAGAAAATCTCTATTAATAGAAAAGGGCAACAACCCTCCAAACAAATTGCCCATAGCCCTTTTAATCTTCCCCATTTCCCTCGTCAGAGTTCAACAACTTCGTAAACCTCATCAAGATCTACGCGGGCGTCACCGAACCCTACGCGCAGAGCTTCATCGTGCTCAGCGGCTGGGGCACTAACAGGGTACACTATTTGTTTTTCCCAGCAAATTGTTAGGGTCCTGACTCATTTTCTTCTTCTTCAGCCTGACGCCATCCAATGCTGAGTAAGCCTCTCTTTTTAAATGGTAAATGTATTGATGTGCTATGCTTAACTGAGCACTTCATGATGTCAGGTCACGAAATGCACCTAACAACACCTAACAACTGTTTGGCTGCGTATTTCTGTAGAGAAAGCATTAGAAGAGGAGGTGCATGTGTTTAATGAAACTAATGAAAAAAATGAAATTTAATGAAAAAAATTAAAAACGTCATACGTCATACGTGGAAAGAAGTAGAAGTAGTGTTGAATAATTTCGGCGGGCTGGTTAGAACCACGATAGCTCAATTGGAAGAGCACCTGACCCGGTATGTCAGAAGGGTGCAGGTTCAAATCCTGCTCGTGGAATTTTTTTCAACATTTGTGTTTTTGTAAATATTCCATCGTTAATACATTGGAGTGCTGTGCAGTAGAGTTAGTTAAGGGTTATAGGGCTAAGTGATGGAATTGGCACTGTAAGACCATACTGCTCAATTATTATAATACCCTATAACTATTGCGCCGATTCTTAAGTATTGGAAAAGCAAAAACAGGATTACTGTGAAGATAATATTCTTATATTTAAAGAATGTTTAAAAAAGTCTATTTGCTGAACTCGATGAAATGGAGAAGGCTCATCAGGATTTACAAGTCGAGCGAGCAAAAAAATAAAATTTTAGACATCTTTTAATAAAAATTACGGTCGAATATCGACCACTGGGCGACCACTAGTATTTATAAAATGTCATTTGCCATAACCAGGGTTCGGATACAGCGTTCCGCGACCACACGTCTGACCTGCTGACAGCGCGGCTGAAAGTCCGCTCACAGCACTATTGCATCGACTCGTATCAACTGGTCAACGGGTTCCAGTTCACCAACGACTTCTTCTGTGCATCACTGAGGAACGGCACGAGAGACGCTTGCCTGGTAAGACTTTTTTGAACTGGAGAAAATGTATTAGGCATAGCTGCGCCCGCCCGGGGAGACACGGAGTCACCGCCATACTGTCTCGAACATTCCATCCCATCGTGCACAAAAAAAATTGGTGACTTATTTGTCGCACTTCCAGAAGATGGAATAGTCTACCAGTAGACGTTTTCCCTTCCTATGTCATGGGGTCCTTCAAACTAGGTGCGAAGAGGTACCTCGCGGGCCGGCAGGGTGAGGGTGACTGATGTTGTTTCCGAACATCGATTGACTGCAGCTTCGCACGTACATCACACTGCCTGATTTTAATATCAGGCGTTGTCTGGCCACAGTGAGGAATAGTAGAATGTGCATTGCAGTCATCGATTCGGTAGTTAGCCGCAAAAAGTCCGGCCAGGAGATCAGCCTTCTCCTGCGGCTTGTGAGCTAAAGATCCGTCGGGACATCTCACAGGTGGCAGCGAGGGTTGGCAGAAGTTAGATTGCACGGCTTTGGCTAGATGCCAGTAGCTACGGCTGCCCGTAGGATGCGTCAGTAATTCTTGGCCAACCCGTGCAACGCGCTGGGCATCCGCTCTAATGTAAGCCTTGTGCGGTCGACAGTGATGAGTTATTTGATCGACTTCATATGGCTTTTATGGATGAAGGACCTTCGAAAGCAACCATCTACTGTTGGCATAGCGAGTTCAAGCGCGGTCGCCTTACTTTGGGGGACGAACAAAGGAATGGTCGTCCTACAACGGCTGTCATGGAAGAAAGTGTGCTGGCAGTAAAAAATTTAATTCACGAACATAGGCGATTTACATACGAAGAGATTCAGCATACACTGCAGATTGGTTCGGGAAGCGTTCACAAGATTCTACACGAGCACCTTTGCGTGAGGAGGATAGTTTCGCGCTGGGTGCCGCACAACCTCACCGAAGCTCAGAAGCAGGCCCGAGTAGAGTAGTGCCGTGATATGATTAAAAAATTTGAAGCAGGCTAGTCTCGGCGCGTTTACGACATTGTAACAGGTGACGAATCCTGGATTTATCAATACGTTCAAGAAACAAAGCGTCAGTCGACAGTTTGGCTTTTTCAAAACGAACGAACCTACTAACTTGCCTTCTGATTCACACTATGTAAGCAATATGCAAATAGCAATGACACTAAGCTACTAATTTGCCATTAGTTCGACGCAGGTGCACCGGCAGTACAGCAGAACCGTTTGGTGGGCATCATGAGCTTCGGGCCGGAGCGGTGCGGGCACGAGTTCCAGCCAGCTGTCTTTATCAAGGCATTCTATATAAGGTGCAGTGACTTCATACTGTGGTTTAGTGTGTGTTTTCGTAACCGCTTCTATGGACTAGTGGTTAAGACCACCGGTTTAGACCCAGAGGTCCCGGGTTCGATTCCCAGCTTGGGGTATTCGGTTTGGTTAGTGGTAGGGCTAGTTTGTTCGCGTGGCTAGCTACCTCTGTCTTATCTAAATATGTCGCTATAACATCAATACTAGTTGCATTGTTGTGTTCCGGCAGCTAGAGATAAGATAATAGCCAGTGTCTCAGTAGTTGAGGTTTCCGGATGAAGTGCGCTTCCATCTTCGGCCTTACCATCACTTATCATCAGGTGAGATGAAGGCCAAGTGCTTACCCGTAAGATATTTAAAAAAATCATTAAATCATTCCCCCGTATTATTAAACAAAGTGTAAGCTGTGAGTAGTTACTCCGTGTTTTGTTCCCGTCATGTAAACTTCAATTCGTATTAGAGTAAAAGAGACAAAACACGGAGTAACTACTCCAAGTTTACACTTTGTTTATTAATAAGTCCCATTATGTTAGCCGTAATTTAACGCCTCTGTGGTCTAGTGGATAAGACCCAGACTCAGGTTTGTTTACCTAGATCCTAGATTTAACTTAAACACATCAAAGCAAGGCCTTGCTTGAATTATTTGACATAGGGATCGGTGTTCAACACAGTTTTCGTCGCCAAAAATAACATTGATTGTCATAGAAATTACGGGATAACAGCTACGAAGCAAGGTCTGTATTCATCATCATCATCATCATCACCATCAGCTCATTTTATGTACCCACTGCTGGGGCACGAGCCTTCTCTATGAATGTATAGGGAGAACGGGCCATAAACCACCACGCGGGCCCAGTGCGCATTGGTGGTTGTTAACGACTGCTAATGCAGCCGGGACCGACGGCTTTACGTGCCTTCCGAAGCACGGATGAACTCGAGATGACAAATTTTTGGTCACCCATCCGATGAGCGGCCTTTGCGAAAGTGGCTTAACCTCTGCAGTCAGCACTCGCGGACCGGGCGCGTTAACCACTGCGCCATCGAGCTCGTTCTGTATTCAATTAGAAATGTCAATCACTGGTTCCTGAAGGACACTGCCCTAACTCTAATTCTAAATTATGATTAATATGTTCGTTTTTAATTTTAATAACAGTACTGTTAACCCAGTAGAATGCTAATATGATAGTGTTTAACATGGTATAATGCTTTTAAAAGGGTTAATGTCATAGTATAATGGAGTTATGGGTTTTTATTTATTTATTTATTTATTTCTACAGGTACACAAACAGATTACAATCTATGCATGAATAGAGTAACATATTTGGTTAACCTTACTAGCTAGACGGTATTAACTATTACGGTATTGACTTTCGAACCACAATTTCTCGTATTCAACCCGAGAGCATAAAACCGAGGGCTACAACCGCTTCACAATTACTTAAAGTATATTATATAACCACAAATGTTTGTCTAAATAAATTTAATCTAACTAGTCTTAGTGTATTTTAGATATTTTTTTTTGTTATGTAGGTCATTTGCATGACAAAAAATAATCGACGCAAAACAGCAATGAGTTATTGAGTCCCGATGATGATCATCATGACCAGTATATTTGATATTCCCACCGCTGGGTCACGAATCTTCCCTATAGATGGAAACACCACAGGAAGAACAGGCCAAGGCCAGGCAACCACCAAGTGGGCCCAGTGCTGATAAGTGATTGCTAACGACTGCTAATCCAGCCGGGTCCAACGGCTTCTTTAGATGATAAGTTTTTGGTCGCTCATCCGATGACTGGCCTTTACCAAAGTTGCTTAACTTCAGCAATCACAGACCGAGCGCGTGTACCACTGCACTATCAAGTTCCTCGATAATGACGATGTTATTTCAACAGAGACTTCGTGAAGTCGACAATCTCCTCCTACAAGACCAGCGCTGACCTGATCGAGGCGATGAAGGAGATGGACCCGATGGTGCAGCCGTACGTCAAGCCCGTGAAGGGGCATGAAGTGCACAAAGAAGTGAACGCCTTCAACACCGATGACGTCACTGCGCCTGACCAGCGCCACGATTAGACTGTGACGAATCGAAAACTGAGTTTTTATTTATACCTGTGTGTTGAGTGCCAGTGCAAGTTTAATTCCAAATTCGAAATTCAAAATGTTCTTCTCCACGCAGCAGCAGCAGCAGACGACGTGTCGTCGCGACACTACTGGTTTCTATGTATTTCTATGAAATTCCCTTCGTACAAATCTAGCGACGCGTCGTCAAGCGGCAGACGACACTGTCGACCGACCGCTGATCAGTAGTGCCACTGACGCCGGAGCAACGACACATCGAGCGAGTTTCTTTTCAAAATGATTTTTTCCGACACTTGCTCTGCATTTCAGCATAGGACGTGTGGCTTTTCGTCTTTTGCTGTATAATAACAAGTCATCATCGTCTTCTTCCTCTTCTAATAAAAAATATAAAAAATTGCAATCACTATTCTTTAACACGTCAGACATCTTGTTTCACGGAACACTCGGAACCAACTGGATGGAAAAATCATTTTGGATAGGGAGAACGGGCCATAAACCACCACGCGGGCCCAGTGCGAATTGGTGGTTGTTAACGACTGCTAATGCAGCCGGGACCAACGGCTTTAAGTACCTTCCGAAGCACGGAAGAGCTCGAGATGATAAATGTTTGGTCACCCATCCGATGACCGGCCTTTGCGAAAGTTGCTTAACCTCGGCACTCGCGGTCCGGGCGCGTTAACCACTGCGTTATCGAGCTCCTCAAATTTATTTAATAAATTAAAATGTTACTAACTACTTCGACAAATTTATTTTAATTAAAAGGCAATTATAAATCACTGAGGTATACTTGGCTTGGTCGCTCGCGTTAAATGTGTCCTGTGTCAAAAGATTACGCTCAAGTGATTCCGGATACCTACTTCAACATAATTGTACCCAAGTAGGCCTAGGATTTACTTTAGAATCTCAACTAACGGAGAAACTAAGTTAATTATGTATTTATAGGTATAACAACATTATCAATAACCGTTTATCTAGCTAAACTTCTAACGCTTAGACGCCATACGGTTGAAATTCCAATAAAACCAAGCACTGTCAACTGTACGTTGACCTTGTTGAATATTCGTCATACAAAATAAACAGCGCATTCCACACAAAAACGCGCGATTTTCGACTTTAACACAGTTGGTAATTGCATTCGCAACGGTGTTTCTGAGTGTTGTTAATAAAATTGTGGACGCGCGTAACTGTTTGAAGGTCTCCCTCCTGTCGTTCGTTCAAAAACTTTATCAACGAATATTTAAAACAAAAATTTTTTTAGCAAATGTTTGGCTCCATTTCACAAATGATGTATTAGCAAAATTACGGTCCACAAATTATCTATAGGTGCCTAGGTTAAGTATAGTAGATAAAATATTGATTGTCAAATTTCGATTTCACAACGTTACATATGAAAAGTACATACTTAGTCATTTCGTAATTGTGATAATAAGTCGAAAATCTTTTCGTAGAAATATAGAATTTATAGAATTCGCAAAACAAAATTCTACGTGTAGGTATACTTTTTGACATTCTGATCTTATCACAAAACAATCCTTGTTCATTTATTATCATTATTTAAATTTATGTTTTATTATTTTTACATAATAATTTGATATGTTGCATATTCCTGTAATATATCAAATCAAATAAAAAAGTTGTCGACATGAATTTTTATTATTTTGTTATTTTTTAATAAAGTAATAACTAGGTATGACAAAGTTGTAAGTAAAAAAATGCCTATTCAAAATTAAGACTATAAAATAAACAAAGCAACGTATTGACTGACGTTCTGAAACGGTTGCAAACAGATAGACCTAATTTTAAAATTTTATATTTTATTTTGAGAATGGAACTTTGTCCTATGGATCCTAATTAACAGTGTGTCAAATGAAAATTTGAGATATGTTAGTTGTGACAAAAAGATTGACATAATGTTGTTTGGTTAGACATTAGTGAACCATTCGAAGAAATATGAAGTTGTGTACATATTACATGACATGTGTGAGCGACGCATGGTTAGTTTGCATTTCGCGTGCGCCGTAGACGGAACAATCTCACCGTTGCATGCTTACAACGCAATAAAAACTATTTTGTTTAACTAACGCGAGGTGGTAACGGAGTGGCATAAAAAAGGTTACCTATTGTGTTATTTTAATAATTCCATAGACAATGTGTCATAAAACCTCTAATTGTATGCGAGTTTTTGAAAGTGGCGGTGAAAAGTAACCTCAAATTCACTTGTTTCTTTTTTAATTTACATTCGTATCACGTAACGGCGTTCGATTGCACAGCCAAGTAATCATTGCTTGCCAATAATATGAATGAAAACGCACGTAACAAAAGAGGAAATGCAGGAAGGCAAATTTTCACAGCACTATTGGGTAAGCATAAGTGAGAAGTTAAGAAACCAAAGCTGTTTAAGCTATAGGCAGTTAGGGACTTTCATAAGTACTAATGGGTGACTGATTTTAATTAAAATTTTAAGTGGTAAGCTGAAATGTTTTTTACGATAATAAAAAAAGTGTTTTAGTTTCCTCTAGAATACCTATGAAGAAAAAAGGAAAAAAGAATTTTATCAGTAGGTACTATAATGCCTAGCCAAGGCCGACCGATACATAACAATGTACCTACCTTCTTACAAGTAACTCAAGTCGCTAACAATTTTTTAACAACACTACAATTGAAATGAAAGAACTTTTACGGATCTACTCGCGTTTATTTTACACATTAGTTTTAATTAAAGTTTATCCTGACGTTTCGTACCCTTTGCAGGGTCCGTGAACACAGGGAGACTGACTATTCCATCTTTTGGAGGTGCGACAAATAAACGATTCACCAAAATTCTTTGTGCGCGATGGGATATTATTACAGTAAAAAAAATATTAAATTTATTATGTGTGACAGTGAAGCGATGACTCCGGAGAGCAGCACGTGTACTCCTATGGAGGAAGGGAGAAGGTGGGATAGGGTCAAAGAGTTCTTCAGAGCACTCGCCGTGGTATTTTTTAATATATATATACATACATATATAGCGTGTTAGTTGAAACTTTCTTGTGTTCTGTGGTTGAAACGAGGGACATATTAAGTTTCATCTCTGGATGTCGGCCTAAGTTAAATAGTACGCTAAATAGTTAAATTATAAATTTTATTTGATGTAGGTTCTTTATATTTAAACTTGTACGAGAGTAACCGTTGAAAGTACGAGATATATGGGAACACTGGTACGAGAAAAAAACAACCCTGGGCGTGTAGGGCCGCACAGTCGTGAATCCGGTGCGCACACGCAGCGCGTGTAGGGCCGCATAGTCGTGAGTCCGGTGCGCACACGCAGCGCGTGTAGGGCCGCACAGTCGTATGGACGACGTAAACACGTCAGGTGTGTAGAGCCGCACTGCTGTAGCGTTCGAAAATAGTAGTTTATGCAACTGTCATATAATGAAGGCTATTAAAACACGAGTGTGAGTTTATTTAAAGCTATTTATAAAATGTTTTTTATTTTGTTTATATAATTTTAACGCAAATTTTGTTGCGAAACAAATTACAAAAACATAATGTTGAAAAAATTTCCACGAGCAGGATTTGAACCTGCACCCTTCTGACATACCGGGTCAGGTGCTCTTCCAATTGAGCTATCGTGGTTCTAACCAGCCCGCCGAAATTATTCAACACTATTTACTTTTTTACTTTGAAAGCCAAAGGCGCCAATTCAATGTCAACAACTACCGTCATTAACATCTGATCATAATATTTTTACAAATACTAAAGATCAGTTAAGAAGTAGGCAAGCTATTTATAAAATGTTTTTTATTTTGTTTATATAATTTTAACGCAAATTTTGTTGCGAAACAAATTACAAAAACATAATGTTGAAAAAATTTCCACGAGCAGGATTTGAACCTGCACCCTTCTGACATACCGGGTCAGGTGCTCTTCCAATTGAGCTATCGTGGTTCTAACCAGCCCGCCGAAATTATTCAACACTATTTACTTTTTTACTTTGAAAGCCAAAGGCGCCAATTCAGAAGTCAGTCTGGTAGTCTGGTGGTAGTAGTCTGGTCAGGTATGTCAGAAGGGTGCAGGTTCAAATCCTGCTCCTGGAAATTTTTTCAACATTATGTTTTTGTAATTAACATTAACTTTCAAAATTGTACCATCCAAAATTTGAACAATTATTATAAATAAACTATTGTCAGCTTTTACTCTTGTTGTTTGACTAATTGCATTAGTGAAGATAAAGTAGTGTATGCAACTGCATATAACACGGGTATTAAAACACTCGTTACTGGCTGGTTGGTACTGGCGGGCTGGTTAGAACCACGATAGCTCAATTGGAAGAGCACCTGACCCGGTATGTCAGAAGGGTGCAGGTTCAAATCCTGCTCGTGGAAATTTGTGTTTTTTTAAATACATTATTCAATACCTGCAATAAGTACAATTTAATGCAAATGTTCATTAAATATTTAGCGTTACTTCAAGAGACTGCAGTATTAATTGACGCTTGAATTTCTGGGGTTTGTCTGCGAAGATGTCAATGTTACGTAATATTAGCGTAGCCGGGACCAACGACAGGTCCCGGCTGCATTACCAGTCGTTACAATCGACAGTTTGCACTGGGCCCGCGCGGTGGTTTAGGTTTTTGTTTAGTTATTAGATGATGATGTACATAAAAAACCACATTGAACCTCCACCGTTTTTCCATTGGACCTTTGACGTAGAAATAGTTTGATTGTGTTCAAACGTACCAAATAAACTTTGTTATCCTCGCTACCAACAACGACTGATATAAAACCTATTAACCTTAATTTTTTTTTTTAAGTTTAGTTTGTTCCTTAAGGAACCGGCTAAGGTCATAGACCATGCTGCCATGTCATTATTAGTTTCTTAATTTCATTGTAATACATAAATAAACAATACTATATTGATGATGATGAATGATAATAGAAATGGGAAGTGAGAAATGATATTACCCCCCAACCCCTCGAGTATCTCAGTAAAGATGTGGGGCTTTACTAAGTCCTCACGCAGACTTCTTGTGAGAATTTGAAAAGTAACATTGCACTGTTTTGTTTCATTTGCCAACACTCATGCACACTCACGAACACTTAACGGTTAATAATCCACCATTATTTCACATTAATATTCGACATAACACAAATTTTAGAAAATAAAACAAAACCGCAGACATGACTCTTCACTTTCCCGCCAAGAAGCCTATTAACCTTAATAAGCTTACCTAAATGTCAAAGTAGTTTACTTTATTACTTAAACTAATCCTAGTTATATCCATAGAATAATGCCTATCTTATGTCTACATAATATGGACACTTTATTTGTAATGTTTAATAGGGTTTTTTTCTGAGGTAAGCTATCCTACAGTAAGTTCAAAACATCGCCGATCAAACGGGGCTGACCGCCTGATCTGTACTAGATATAGCGATGACGCTATTGGAGGAAAACTGGGGAGGCGTACCTACCTCTACCAGTGGAAGATGATGCGCTGAAGAAGCAACCGCCTCTTAACCGCCTCTGTGGTCTAGTGGTTAGGACCACCGGTCTCAGACCCAGAGGTCCCTGGTTCGATTCCCAGCGGGGGGTACCTATAAATTTGTGTACTCGGTTTGGTTGGTAGGTGGTAGGCCTTTTAGCCTTTTAGCGTCCGCCTAGCTAGCTACCACCATATTATCTAAATAACATCCATCGCCATAACATCAATGTTTGTAGCATTGTTGTGTTCCGGCAGCTAGAGATAAGATAGACGTGCCTCACTAGTTGAGGATTCCGGGTGAAGTGCGCTTCCACCATTGACCTTTTATCATCTAGCGCAGCGACCCAAAGGTAGTCTTGGCCTCCGATAATAATAAGGTTCTTTTAACGTTTTCAAATCAAGCTTAAAAAATATGTAAGAAGTAGTTATACGAAAATGTTATGTGAAGTAATAGTATATAATGCGTAATGTTGGACAATACTTAGTTAAGCTTAATTTAAAAAAAATCTGAATTCATTTTACACATACCTACCTACCTATTTTGTTGCAGCAACAATCCCGACCTTCACATATGGCATCCAGATCGGCTGGCTGTCTCCCATGGGGCCGCTGCTGAAGGCAGCCTCCACACCTGCCTCTGAACCACTCCAAGACAACGACATCTCCTGGCTGGCCACCGCGTTGCCCCTCGCGGCGATATGTGGCATCCCTTTCTTCAGCTACAGCTCAGATAGGTTCGGGAGGAAGATTTGTGTTATCGCCGTCTCTTTCTTATCTTGCGTAAGTCATAATATTTAAGTAATAGCATCCTTTTCTTCAGCTACATTCTTGTAGTTGCGGCATCCCTTTCTGCAGTTATAGCTCCGATATGTTCGGGAGAAAGATAATTAATAATCCGTGATCGCTGTCTCTTTCTTATCTTGCGTAAGTCACATTCTTGAAGATCATTAAATAAGATAAATAAATATTAGACTACATCACAATTACACCTGGCCATAACCATAACCATCCAGGCCCAAAATATAGAAAAAGTTCGTTTTCTACATTGACCCGACCGGGAATCGTACCCGGGACCGCGGATATAGCAACACCAGAAACGCGTGCCAGCCACTCGGCCACGGAGGCCGTCAAAATAACATTCCATCCCCTTCTTCGGATACTGCTTTGAAGGTTTGGGAGGAATATTAAATGTGATCGCCGTCTTTTTCTCATCTTGGGTAAGCCATATTCGCCAAAATATGTCATCCCTTTCTTCAGTTACAGCTTCGATTATACTTAGGGCAAATCTACTGAAAGTTTCTAGATTCTGATAAAAAATACTAGATATAAGATATAAGACTGTATTTTGATCTTCAAGCGTGTATTGTCCTGATTTTCCAAAAAAGAAGCAACCATTTTTTTACCAATGCTTCGACTTTTCTTAACTTTCGTCGGCAAATCGTCAAAAGGAAAGATTCACTCTGCCGACTGGCTTTTTCTTTCGGGTTCAAACCAGCACACCTAGGTTCCGTCACCTGTCACGATATTATAGACAGTCAATGACTGTCCTCCGTTAAACTTTGACACCACTGGACACGCAGCCGTTTTTGGTCCTCCGTTAAGTCATGCGGTATCCATCGAGTGCAAAGCTTTCGAACGTTCAGATGCACATGTAAAATGTTTTGCACTTGACTCATTCCGACGCCTAACAAAGCACGAATTTGGTGGCAAGTAACTTTTTTGTCAGTTTCAATAAGTTGTCGTACGGTGTCAATATTAGAGTCAGTAACCGCAGTCGCCGGCCGACCTTAACGTACCTCGTCATATAGATGATCTCGTCCACGTCTAAATTCTACAAACCACTCTTTCTTGCAATTTGTAGGAGTGATTTCGTGATATGGAACGGAAGTGTGTAACAGGAAGTCGGGGAAGCGCGCAAGCGCGTGCCATTTGATTTGACGAATGAGCGCGCGGTGGTAGAGTTGGCCGTCGGATGGTACCAACCAATCGGGGAAGCGCGCGCCATTTGATTTGAAGAATGAGCGCGCGGTATTGCGGTTTTTTCATTCTTTTATTGTAAATGGCCAGATCCAGAAACTTTCAGTATGCCCATGTACAAGAAAATAATACTTCTTTATCATAGAATTCCTTTTCTAAACGAAGGTTGCACAACATCATAGAGTAGAGGCAGTTAAAAATCTACTTTTTAGGGACGTAGCTTCGTGGCTTAGATAGTTTCGAGAAGAAGATAATGTGTAATCGCCGTCTCTTTCTCAAATTGCGTAAGTATTTCTACATTGTGAAGAATTTAACTACAAAATAGCTAAATGTCTAATGTCTATCTAAAAGAAACGTATCTTTATCGTGGTGGCACTAGTTTTCGACAGTTTGAGCCCAAAGTTCGACACAATTTTTGTCGCCAAAAAGTAACATAGCTGTTCATTGAAATCTTACGGGATGACAGCTAGACAGATTCCATAACAAGCGAAATGTTTTAAGAAGGTAGCTAAGTATCTAAGATGTGGCTAATTTGCGAACTTTATCTAATTCTAGACATACGAATATTAAGAAGCGTCAACATTTAACTAAAACATAAGTAGGTACAATTTTGTTATCATGCTATTTGAAAAAGAAACAATGCAGATATTGCTTTGTTGATATTCCCCTGACAGTAGATTTTAATAGCAGTCATAATAATGCAGAATAATTAGGTACTTTAAAAGTGTTAGTTAGCCTGCTTTTTAGGGTTCCGTAGTCAACAAATAGTCCTTATAGTTTCGCCATGTCCATCTGTCTGTCTGTCCCCAGCCTAGCTCATAGACTCTTGACTCTTAGTACTAGAAAGCTGTAATTTGGCATACATATTAATCACGCCGACAAAGCGGTGAAGTAAAATTTTGAAAAATATTTTTTTTAGTTTACCTCCCCTACACGTGAAGTGGGGATGTCATTTTTTTTTATTGTGTACCCCGTAGTGTGTGGTGTCGTTGGATAGCAATTTTAATATATAATATTGCGGGTTTCTGAAAACAGTTTTTTGATTGAGGCATCCGTTTGTGAGCTATTAAGCTTTAAAGTGCAAAATTTTGTTAGAGTAAAGGTGCCCCCTGCCAAATGGTTGTTTTTAGATACGTGAAAAAATTCACGGTTGTTGACGAAGTTAAAAAAAAACTATCACAGCTAAGTAGGCTTTACAAGTTTACGAGTAACAGTCGACCAACTTATAAATTGTACTTGGCGCAGTACAAATTCCTCATTAGGAACTATTTATATAACGTTGTCAGGCGTATGACACCGTATTGTTCTGGAATTAATTGTCGTTGTTGTCAACTACCCAATTGCTCAACAATAACGATTTCGTCCTACCTAGTAATGAGCACAATCTGTAAATGTAAAGGTTCGCCTAAAGTGTAGGTCTTCTACGATATCAGAAAAAAACCTTTTTTTTGGAAAAGGCTAGCTCCTAAGCCACCTTGCACAGCTATGGTAAAAACGTAGCCTAACACTTTTCAATGAAGGTTTCCCTTCACAGATCTCATGGACCCTCAAGATATCGTTAGTGACCGTGCCCTCCCTGATCGCGGCACGAATCATCGCTGGCTTAGCAGCTGGCGGTTGCTTCGTCGTCGTGCCGGTCTACATCAAGGAGATATCCGAAGACGAGTGGCGAGGGGCGCTGGCCTCCCTCACCATGACAGTGTGCAAGATTGGAGTGATCTTCGTGTACGCTTTGGGGATGCTTCTATCGTACACAGCTAACCAGGCTGTGTATCTGACGGTCGCTGCGACGCATGTGGTGCTGTTCTGTTTTATGCCGGAATCGCCGAACTTTTTGCTGAAGATTGGGAAAGAGGAGGTATGTCTATTTCGTTGGCACATACGAACTCTTTGTAATTACCATCCGTTTAACCAATTCATCCAATTCCGATCCGATCCGAACCCTTCGGAGAATCTAGTCGGCCACGGGGACACGCACTAGATTTCAGATTTAGGTAGGTATTCAGTGGAGAGAGAGTTCTAATGAACTCTTTGATTAATGCCTACACAGGTCATCAATATTATCACCTATACCTAATAAAATTAAAATAAAAAAATGGGTTCCAATATTACGATTTTGTGTGTGAAGTCTTAGTAAGTGTACTTAACGACTCTAGAGCCTCGGTGTTGTTTAATGAATTACAAAAACACAAATGTTGAAAAAAAATCCACGAGCAGGATTTGAACCTGCACCCTTCTGACATACCGGGTCAAGTGCTCTTCCAATTGAGCTATTGTGGTTCTAACCAGCCCGCCGAAATTATTCAACACTATTTACTTTTTTACTTTGAAAGCCAAAGGCGCCAATTCAATGTCAACAATTACCGTCATTAACATTTGATCAAAATATTTTTACAAATACTAAACATCAGTTAAGAAGTAGCAAGCTATTTATAAAATGTTTTTGTTTTGGTTATATAATTTAAACGCAAATTTTGTTGCGATACATATTACAAAAACACAAATGTTAAAAAAAATGAATGAATGAAACTTTAAAATCCTTCAAAATGTTTTGTGTCGATTTCCCGCATCTGCATTCACACTACATACATAGGCGTCTCGTTTCACAACTGCGATAGCATTAAAGTATTACCTACTACTTTAAGCACTCAGGAAATGGTATGAGGCACCGAATCCTATAGGTACTTTTATTTTGTAAGAGTTGTAAGTTGTAACTTCTTTAAAAAAAGGTGTGCAGTTCCTTGCGCCTATTCTGGGTACTAACTAGGTAGTAGGATAGGTAAAAAAAAAGTGATATGTGATGATTATGATGATGATGGATGAGTGGCAGGTGACGCAGGACAGACCGCGGTGGAAGCTCTTATTACTGGAGGCCAAGACACACTTAAAACTACACACAATATTTATTGAAGAAATTCGTCAGTTTTGGATAGGTTTGGATAGGTGCAGGCGTCTGTACTTACTTATTTTAACTTTAAACAAAAAAAAAATACGTTGTATCACTTTTTTCAGAGAGCAGCGAAGACTGTGGGCTGGCTGCGTAACGCAAACCGTCACAGCAAGGTGGTGGCGGATGAACTGGCCAAATTACGCGAGGAGCAACGGCTGGTGGAAGCCACGCCCGCGGTCACCCTCAGAAGTGTCGGTAAAGTACGTCCCACACATCCCCTTAACCTGTATCAGCTACATCCCATTTGGAAAACATACCTACCTTTTAGTACCTACCTACTTCATTGCAACTAGTCTCATAGGCTCATCTCCACTAGTCTGTTGGACGCCACGACAGCACCTTGCAGTCACCCGCAGAAGTGTTAGTAAATTACGTCCCACACGTCGTCTTTACATGTACCGGGTACATCATCACCAGCTCATTTATGTCCCCACTGCTAGGGCACGAGCCTTCTCTATGGATGGATAGAGAGAACGGGCCATAACCCACCACTCGGACCCAGTGCGGGGCGGTGGTTGTTAAAGGCCGCTAATGCAGCCGCGACCAACGGCTTTACGTGCCTTCCGAAGCATGGAACCGGTACCGGCTGCATCCTATTTGGTAATCTCATTTTAAACAGTCTAAAGATGCATTAGGTAAAACAATAATGATTTACTTTTAACATTTAATCCGGTTAACACAATGGGATGTTTACCATACGGGGTTAGCCCTTGTATCAACAGCTTGACACTCAAATTAAAACCTTAGTGTAACGTGACTTTAGGCTTATTATAAATCTCATTATGTGTTATCTCACATGCGGCTGCCATGAATTCTGCATACACCCTTAGAAGTGTTGATAAAGTACGTCCTACTCATTTTCTTAGCCTGTAGGTAGGTTGCCAATACTGCTGGACAAGCAAAATACCATAAGCAAAAAAAGCCTGTCCGATCCGTATTCCGTGTTATAAAAGATATATAGTAGGTTCGATATTCGGTTCTATTTAGTAGATTATAGATTTTGGGTGAATAAATTAAATGCCTACCCGACACTGAATAAGCGAGTAAGTACTAAATTTCTTCACTGCCTTTTAGCGGCAGTAGCGCCATCTATCCAACGGTTAATGCAACCGATGGCTATACAGATTCACCGTTACAGATGAAATACACACATTTTATTTTTGCCTACCCTTTCCTGCCTAGGTCGGGTAAGGCATTTAATTTTTTCACTGTATTTTATAAATATTTAATTCGGCTTATGTAAAATAAAAAATTAAATTAAAGTTAATAACTAAAATTATTTAAAAACATACTATATGACTATAGTACCTACAGCCTTAAACAAAAATATATTTATAAAGTAACAGCAAAAATATAATATTAATTCCCCAAGGTTTCATTAGGAACTTGCGCATTTATCACAATTCCCTCTATTATAGTTTCGGACATTCCCATATGGAATTATCTCATACTGTACTATTTATAAATGAAGCTCGCCTCTTCTTACACTGATCTAGATGATGTAGTTGCTGAGAGCAGATTACAGATTGGCCCACAAACATTTCTAGAAAATATTATAATTGTGTAGTTGACAACAACAACAGTTAATTCCAGATCAATAAACGTATAAATCACGTAACAGTTCTTTATAACATTGACCAATTTTTTATTTGACCTAAGCATGAATTTCAGTAAACTAAAAAGTTAATATTAAACACTCAATTGACGGAACAAAATAGTGACGTCATAGTTTGCTAATCCCATACAATTTCTTTAAAAAATAATCGTTTTAACAGTTAAAAAGTTTCTAAATTGAATAACCAGTCATCTACCAAATTCGAAGCCATAAAAAAAAAAACTACCCAATTATCATGATAGTGGTATCGTATGGAACACACAGGGAATGTCAATGACATCATTGAATGATTCAGCTGCGGTCATTCTAGCAATTGATTAACCAATACAGATGAAATCGCAGTCTTTAATCATCAAGCTTAGTGTCACTTCACAATTTCAATATTAGAATCCCCTTGCGTTACCGTAAAAACAGACCTTTATCTTGCAAGTCTATAGGAATAATACCTCCTTTTACAATCCCGTTGTATGCATGTGCCGTACTTACAATGAGCTGTCGCAGGTTGGCGGTGACCTGGACATTTTTGTGCCAACTCTTGCCATGTTTTACCGTACTGTCAGAGTGTACTGTTACTGTACGTTTTTGGAATCCAATTTAATTTAATTTAATTAACTAATTGTAACTTTATTTAATTCTTTGTAGTTTAATTTATTGTTATTTGATTCATTTATAGTTTTTAATAGTCTTTAATTTTTAATTTGAGTCTGTAGATTGCTGTTTTTATTAATTTTTAATTTTGTCGTGGTGACAAGCACGTATGTTTGCGCCAAAATTTTTATATAATGCTGTGTGTACACGTTTTTTGGGTCTCGATCTAGTTTTAAACTATGTAATTTCTGTTTTCTACTTTTATTTGATTGTTACCTGTTGTGTATGCCAATATAATAAATAAATAAATAAATCTAAAGTTCATTCTATAGAATCTATAGACCATATCGGAAAGTTTGACTCGCGTCTACTTAATCATCATCATCATCATCATCATCATCAGCTCATTTTATATCCCCACTGCTGGGGCCGAGCCTTCCCTATGGATGGATAGGGAGATCGGGCCATAGACTACCACGCGGGCCCAGTGCGGATTGGTGGTTGTTAACGATCACGCTAACGAAACTGAGAATTTGTAAGTATGGGGTTATTGCTTTCTTAATGCTTTCATATCGCTTTAGAAATTACAAAATGACGCCATAAACTATAGAGCGCGATAGCGAGAGCGATGTCGATAGAGTTAGGCGGTTGGGGGGCTGGGACCCGACCGCCTAACCGATTGCTTTGGCTCCGTGTATAGTTTATGACGTCATCATGTCATCTAGCTAATAGGTATAGGCATACATCTATAGCTATAGCCTATAGCTTTCGATATGGCTTTCATGGCCGGTACGAAATGACAAGATGACGTCATAAACTATACACGTAGCCTAAGCGATCGGTTAGGCGGTCGGGGGGCTGTTCGGCTATTAGTGCTACGAGGGATGTGCCCTGCTAACTGCCACTTGACCTTAGCAACTATGGGCTATGTCGGTATCCTTAGTTCTACTGATCTCCTCCTTACCAATACCACCACCACCAATACCATACTATAATATACCAATTTGTTATTTATTTTCAGTGAACGACAAAGCCACCTTCTCTGCACTCCGCATGACTCTGATGCTGATGGCGATGCAGACCCTATCCGGATGCTTCGCCCTCATGAACTACGCGGCGGACGTGTTCCGGCGCGCCGGCACCGAGTGGAGCCCTAACACGCTGACGCTGGTGATGGGATCGTTGCAACTAGCAGGCTCGTTCTTTACCACAATGTCCATTGAGAAGTTTGGAAGGAAGGTTAGTACGATTAATTATAAACTAGTGACAGTATAACTAGTGGGCGCCTAGTGGCCAAAAAACTATCGTAGTTCAAAAAAGGCACGTGGGCACGTGTTTCAAAAGTCAACGGCTGTAAGTTTAAAACAAAACATTTACGCTAAAAAACAAGTTTTACACGTCAAAATTGTTCCGTTGTTTTGCGTGAAAAGTGTCCGAGGTCTCGTTATTTCGCGTCACAAGATCGATATGCGACAAAAATCGCGCCTTTTAATTTTTTTCTGTGGAGTTTTCGAGTCGCGTCTGTATGAACAAACCTGTAATGTTTGCCTCCTAAAAAGCGCCAAGTTATAAATATCACACGAAATTTACGAAAAGTTTATCATAAATCAAAACTAAACGAATATGATTAGAAATAGATATTATGAATCAATCGCTGCAGAATGTCCAGAACATTCTGATGACCAGTGTCCGATTCCCCTGACGTCCAATTGATGTCCGATAGCCCGTTTCCCCGGTGGTCCACTTCCCTAATAGTCCAATTCCTGACTGTCCAATTCCCTAATAGTCCAATTCCCTGACTGTCCAATTTCCTAATAGTCCAATTCCCTGACTGTACAATTCTCTGAAAGGCAATTTTCCACATGTTTAAAAATACGAGTACAATTTATATTGACCAGGCCGGGCCGAGTCTGCTTTAGTCGCACCTGACAGCAAATGGAGCCGATGCAACGACAGCGTCTGTGACCGCGGGTGTCGACCGGTTGGATGCAAGATGTAATGTAAATTCCATGGCAAATAGTAAAATTCCCTTAGTCGCACTCCAACTTGGCCCGTTCAGTGGAAATCGTATATTATTTAGTTTTTTTTTATGTCTATTCATTAAAATTTTCTTAGGCGTGAGTGACAGACAGGATATTTTTCGCACTTATAATATTATTATTTATTTTATATTTTTTTTTCTTGTAAGTGAACAGTTGGCAATACAACAAGTCTAATCTTCTATCATTCTTCTGCTTATATAGTGAGTGAGTATACGTTTAGGATCTGTGGAGACTTGGGGAATCGGACTTTGGCGGAATCGGTCTTTGGCGGAATTGGACTTAGGGTGAAATTTACAATATGGCATTAAGGGAATCGGACGTAGCGGACCTAAACCGTCCAGAAAGATAGTCTAGAGGCAGCCATTTGACTACAACTTTTCATAGTTAATGAAAATAACTAAAGTATAACTCCCTATATTTTCTTATGTTAAGTAGTTTTACCATTCCGGGTTATTTTTCCCTCTCCCTCGCACAGCCACGATAAGCTGGGGAAAAAGCGAGAAGAGATTCCTACCGTATAAAAAACAAGTACCATACCATCTTTTCCACGGGGATGGCTCGGGCCACGAAGCAACGATTTCACGCCCTAAATTGGGTAGTTCACTGTTTCGTCAATAGGTAAATTGTTAAAACGATTTTTTTCAATAGACATTGAATAGGAATGGCAAACTATAACGTCACTATTGAGTTCCGTCAATTCAATGTTTATTAACAACTGTTTAGGTTCCAGAAATTTATGCTTAGGTCATTTGACCTAACAAAAAAAGGTAAATGTTTAAAAATAGCTGTTACGTGTTTTCTGTTGAGTTTTGGAATTGTTTATTGTTGTAGTCAACATCCCTATTGTCTCCCCAGATTCCCCTGGCGTGCAGTGCCCTGGTGGTGTCGCTGTGCATGGCTACCCTCGCCACCGGCTTCCTGGTGAGCACCAAGGCTGTTCCGTGGCTGCCGGCGGTGGCGGTGTGCTTCTGCATCCTGGCGTATGGAGCGGGACTGGCCCCCGTCCCCTTCGTCATCATGGCTGAGGTGTTCACGTTCCAGGTAAGGTGGGAGCCAGTAGTAAATACTAGGGTAGTGGTACCAATCCTTGACAGGAACCAGTGACCGAGTTTTTTCCCTTAACCATTAAAAAACGAGCGAGCCTTACAGTAGTCGCTTATGATGTGTAACATTTGACATCTCACCTTAGTAATAAGCAATTTTAACATTATATTCTGATAAAATGGGTCAGATATTAAATCATTTTAGAACTATAAAATAAATGCAGTAAATACTCATTAGATGACACTTGACAAATCAAAATGACCTTTGATAGTCAAATGACACAATATGTTACATATAATAATAATGTCATGTTAGTATCGATTTTAAATTTACAAAATGGCACGCGCTTGCGCGCTTCCCAGACTTCCTGTCACACTGTTACACCTACTTCCGTCACATTTCAAGAAATCACTCCCACAAATTGTATACTTATATAGAAAGCGAGCGGAAAGATGTTACAAATCAAAAAGGGGTTCGTAACTGATTTTAATTTAAAACCATCAGCTTAGCTATCATCCCGTAAAAAAATCAATTAAAATGTAGGTATGTTATTTTTGGACGACACGAAAACTGTGACAAACACTGGTGCGCCACTACCCTTTAAGTTTTATGCCAATATTATTGCGAATGTTTTGGATACTTACTTCAGAAAAGGTGTGGGAAAATGTATTTAATATAACAGGCTTCATCATCAGCTCATTTTGTCCCCACTGCTGGGGCACGAGCCTTCCCTATGGATGAATAGAGAACAGTCCATAAACCACCACGCGGGCCCAGTGCGGATTGGTGGTTGTTAACGACTGCTAATGCAGCCGGGACCAACGGCCGTGCCTTCCGAACCACGGAGGAGCTCAAAAACCTCCAAATCTAATTTTCAAAACGTATAAATCTTTCGCCTTTCAAGCTATATTAATATATACAAAGCTAGTAAAAATTATAGGCTGTGATGAGATGACTTAAGTAGTTCACCTAATTAGGTGAGCCTTACCAATTAATTGGTAAACCTGGTTGTCTGAAGTTACATGCTTGAATCTTATATACTTTCTAATGAGCTTGTTTTTTCTGGATCATTACCCTTCTAATTAGCTAAGTCTGTCACCATATCATCAATTCCGACAGATGGTTGTTAAGGTCAGTTACTTAGTAGGTATGTGAGGATTTCTGGAGAAGCGCGCTTCCTTTTTACCGTTGTGGAATAAATATTATAACCCATGATGTTACAAATCTTTACAGTATAGTGATACCTATAAATTTGATTTTTACCATGTTTCTAATTTCAACAAATAATATTGGCTGCAATTGCAACTATGTATTGTCCACAGATGCGCGCGCGCATGGCCGGAGTTTCAATGGCGTTCTCATTCTTTTGCAGCTCCATGACTGTCCTTTTCTACACACCAGTAGCCAACCAGCTGGGAGCGCACGTTGTCTTCTATACCTTCGCCGCATTCACCTTATACGGAGTGTTATACACAATCCTATGGGTCCCGGAGACCAAGGGCAAGAGTCTGCGCGAAATACAAAGCTATTGGAAGGAACCCGATCCAGTATTTGTATGATATAACTTGATAAAACCTTTAATGTACTTAATTGTATGAGATTATGTCCGCGTCGGCCAAAGAATACGCACAAGCAAAAGAATAAAGAAGCGCTTCGCAATCAAACAAAATGAAGATGGGATCAAGATTGATGCAGCATGATCGTTTTTATCATAGATTTAGTTATTTTGAGGCCAATATTTTAATTGTTTGTCGATCACAGGCGACTGAAATGGCTTACTGTCAATGTTATTTGAGCATGATTTTTGATTTTGAGTAACATTGTCAACATTTCTGATACAGATTATTATTATAAAAAAGTCAGAGACTTATTTTTTTTTATACTTAGCACGGCAAATGACTCCGCACCACCTGATGTTAAGTAGAAATGGAGTCCAGACGCGAAGACAACTGATTTGAGATTTATATTGTAAAGCGATTGTACTTATTTTAAATTATACAGGTTTACATAAATATTTAAGTATCTTACCGTCAAACTCAATTTTTAGTCAATTAATAAAAAAATTACAAATACATAAATATTACTTAATATATTTCTTATATTTAATCATGTTTAAAGTTATATAAAAGACAATTTTAATATATTTTTGATATTATCATACGTTTTTATTATTGTATGCACCTTTTAACAATCTTTTTTAAATATGTTAACAAAAGAAGTACACAAAAACGAAAACCGACCGCGCAGACGCAGTTAAAACTTTGGATTTAATCAAGTTATTACATTTTAATTCTTGCTTAGTTTTAGAGTAGGTACCATTACAAGACAATAGTGTATTGCTTTCTAAAGAACACTACACATTGAAATGAAACCACTTTTACGTGGTCTCCCCTGTGATCACAGAGACCCTGCAAATGGTTCGGAACGTTAGGATAAAATTTAATGTGTGTAAAACAAACAAGAGTAGATCCGAATAAAAAGTGGTACCTTTCCAAGACAATAGTGTTGCAAAACTATCGAGAATTGTCCTTAAAAAAAATCAATAATTCTATCGATGGTGCCATCTATACGAGTAGTATCAATACTGTCTACTACAGGCTTATCGCTAACTGAGACGGTTCCTGAGGTAGCTGCGCGGTGCAGAAGAGGTGACAGTTTACGTAGGAACACTGACGTCTTGCGATACGGTTACCGATTTCTAGTTCATTGCGTTCTTTCTATGACAGTTGACTATCACTGGCGTAGCATAACGCGCAATGTACTTGGCACTACAAAAGGTGCCACCTCTCCCGCACCGCGCAGCTACCTCAGTAGCCTCATTAATCGGTAGGCCTGTAGTAAAGATATAATTAATAGTGCTGTCAAATTATCGATAAAGCCATCGATGTATCGATATTAACTTCTAGCTTTTTTTTTTACCCCAGTAAAACCGTGCTAACAGGCAATAAAATAAAAGACAACAATAATTATTTATTATTTTATTTTAATACATAACTACAGAGAATCATCACTGCGACGGCATAGCATCGTCGCGCTGTTACTCCATACGTTTTTGGTAAACTTACAAAACAATTTTCAATCGATACTATGTGGTTTTACATATTAAGCAAGTTGCGACGTTAAGAATAAATATTAAAAAAAAAACATTTAACCAACCGATGTTCACGGAGAGTCAATATAGAATGAACTGAGGTGGTAGGTACTGTTAAACAAAATATGTGAATGCTTAATTTTTTACTTTTATTTTACATACATTTTTTTTTCTTCACTAACGAGACTTCAACTTATTTAAATGTAAATAAAAACCCGTTGTCAAACAGTTGTGGACAACGTCGATTCAAGCGTATGAGTAAGTCGGTATTATTACCCATACTGCAGACGATAGAGTTAAATCTTAATTAAAACTTAGGCAACATAAATTCAAGAACTCAATAGGTATTACCTCTAACTCTTATTACATATCAATGCTATTTACCTCAAAAAAAAAATAGCATACGACACTAAAAGAATGTTTCTAGAATTTAAATTAATATAACTACATCACACAAATTACCATAAAGGGAATTGTAATGGCATTATCAACTAAAAATCGGGTTAGCGTCTCCCTCCACCCAAAGCAGAGCGAGGCAGCGAGACAGTGAGCGTAGAAAAACTCACCAACTCACCTTTTAAGAATAAATGATTGATTAAATGAATGAATGAATCAACGATTGGATGAATTGACTATGAATAAATGACAATGAATCATTTCTATCGGTGGATTCTTAGCTCACAGCTCTCTGCCTCAAACTGATTTGTTAGAAAGCCAGACTTGCTCTTAGATTGGCATTACGTCAAAACTGTTGGAACGTTTTGTGTTACTACAAAAAAACAGTGTGTTATTTATAAAAACGTCAATAATCTAAAACGGTTTAGCTATTACATTATGACCACTCAACATTAAGTTAGCGTAAATCCTTGTTTAAAACATCATCATCATTTTTTTAAATAGGAATATTGGGAATTTGAGATGTAAGGCTGGCTAAGCTAAAGTATATTAAAATAATGTCATTTTTATAAATAAAAATAATAATATTACGAACTTAAATGCTTTAAGTGGATACTTCAGTTGTTTTAACCTTAAAATCGGCAGAAAAATTTGTATTTATTCATTGTATTTTAAATCTTACAAGAAAGAGAATAAGGTTTGATGTGAATTATATTTCGCCACTGCCCGGCAAAGGTTAAGAGAGTTATTCAACAGTTTACGAATACCGATCTAAACACAAAAAAATAAGTATCTGTAAGAAAACGCCGACGTAATACAAAGACCCTCAATGACAATCAAAAATTTCAACCAGCCGAATTAAATTATAACTAAAACAACGTTCAAACAAACATGTAGATAGTAAAACTTATATTTAAAAAAAAAACTATAATACAGACTCTTCTCTCTACAGCTTTAATTAGCTTTTCCGTCCATTTCCGTATGCTACATTATACAATAAAGATGGTTGATTAATATAAAAATAGGTTGCGTGTAGGGGAAACTTTCCTTTCCACTCAAAAGTTGGCAATATTAGTTGGTGTTAGATCCCCCCCCCCCCCCCTTGCCCCACCTACACTGCTTCAAAATATCATTCAAAAGGTATAATCCCAAAATGATTTAATAATAAATTGTCAACACAATTACGCATAGGAAATCACGATTTAAATATTTAAGAAATCAGATTTCACTTCTTTGAAACACAAAAAAAAAATACATTGCATTCATAGTTTACTTCAAAAGGTTTATTATTACCGGGTCACGTTTGCCATATTATTGCTAAAAAAAAACAAGATAACTCTGTTATTTTATTGGTCGTAACACAAAGTTACATAAGATTTATTTATTTGTCCGTACACCTACATGATTACGACAATCCAAATCAAAATATAATTATATATGTGAGATGCAGTCCCATCAAATCAATTTAAAAATAATTTGGAACGGACGTCATATTTTATATATATATATAGATACAAGTTACTTTCGCATACTATGATCATTATATGAGGATATAACATCATAAGGACATTGGAGGTATTATTAGTACATTGCGCACAGTCAAAGGCAGAGATTCACGGACACTCCAAATTGAACTCTATCTGCAATAAAATAAGAACTGTGTGTGTGTGTGTTTCAAGTTTGACCTGTATCGGACTGCAAAATGCAATGGAAATGCAACATATTTGGTTGAAATGTTAGCGGAACATCATAATTTGTCTTACATATAACATTATAGGTGCTTTTATTACTTAGAAAAGTAACTTCTTGATCAATCTGCAAGGCTGTATTCGACTTTTATATGCTTAAACAAAGTGTATGATAAAAAAGTATTTATTTCACACCTAGCGTAGGTGTAAAACCGAAATGGGTCTACTATTATTGGGTATCTATCTATAAACGTTTATAACATAAAATATTAAATGGACAAAATGCGTGTATTACACGCATTTTGAGTTAAAAACAGTCTTGCAGTTAACATCAAAACAAATCTTCCATTGTCAAACTTTTAAAATATTATTTCTGGTTACTCTAAAGACCACCTTCCACAGTCACATCCGAAGTTTCACGACACAATAATAATTTGCCATTCCATGTCAAAAATGGGTTTATTAATTAATAGTTAGCTAGTTAACGATTACATTCATCAACCACAAAGCTTGATGTCACCTTATTCTTAATCCGTACACACCGACCAATGGCGACCGTCATCGGTCGTACGATCAAAAGAAAAATATATATCTTAAAACCTTTTTACAATATCTGATAGAAATTCATTACCAATAGTATATAATTCACTGATCCATAATCGTACACCCGACTTCCAAACGTTAACGTCGTGAATGGCATAACATTTGAAAACAAAGACAATGTCGGTATACATAGAAGTTTTATTCGATAGACTGGCAGTTTATAACAAACATATTGGCCCAGGGACGAGCAAAACACCGCTCTATTTACATGGAAAATCTTGAGAAAGTTTAAAACATGTCAGTACTTAAATATCGGTCGGACTTTTCATGTAAGTATGTAGCTGAACAATTACCATTACGTTACTTTGTGTCCGAAATACTTTGTTACTAATATGAGAAGAGAACATTTACAAATCGCCCACAAAAAAAAGTGTGGGCGCCTACCAGCTATAAATTGTATCAATTCACAATGAACGAACGGGTGAGGCCTCACTTTCATTGTGACACAGAGCCATTACAAAGTCTGTTTTATTGAATAATACATACAGACTACCTTTCCTCGAGACTTGGCGATAGTGCCGTATACATACTAAAACAGACAGTCAAAGATGGCGGCATATGACAGACCATTTACTAGTACATTTTGGACAACGTTCAAATATAGTCAATATGCTTGTATGTACAAATAGAGCGTAACGGTACACACGCCTGCACATCAACCTATCTAAAACTGACAAATTTCTCTAATCGATATTGATCTTTGTACCCTAACACTAAGGTTCAAAATTTATTAAAGAAATTTGACATTTTGTGGTAAGTTGATCTGCTGCCGTCTGTACATCCACTCTGCAGTAACTTTTTGTGGAGCAACGTTTCCAACATTCGATAACAAAAAAGTAACTTGTTGTTAGTATATGTTGCCGTGTTACGTAACAACGCCTAACTTTTGAAAACATTTAACATTTGTTAACAATCGATAACATTTGTTACATTTGTCCGTTGCCTGCCAAAGTTTGTGAACATATGCCGTGTCTGAACACTGTTATATTTCGTTAATCAATGTTATTGATGCGATGAGCAAACATTCAACAAATGGTCGCATAAGTTGAAGTATCACCTAATGTTATCATGTTGCATTATGTTGCTACGCAAAGTAACTGCAGTGTGATTGCACCATATGATATTGTAGAGCGGTGTGCATAGCTACGTACGGTATCTCCGAGTGGCGTTCTATGTGCGAGTAATTCACTCGCTAATGGTGCGTTTGGCCGGCGCCTCCTCCAGCTCTGTCTCCGGTGGTTGTCCCAACCCCGGCAGTTGGATCTGGGTGTCTGATGCCTCGGACGGCTGATGGGCAAAACGATGTATCACATTATTTATTGCATTTTGAATTTCAACCAACAATATAACTAGATGTACGTAGCAAAAATGTATCACGAAAATGGCTCATACTAATAAATAAGTAAAAAAGTTTTATAGCATCAACAGCTTATTTAAAAAAATAGGTTAGTAACTAAAAGAACCTTATTTTGCAATACAAACATGTGGTTCATGAATAAACAGTCTAATGCCCGGGCTCGACCGCGAAATGAGCGAGGTCATTAATGAGCTTTTTTAACTCGCAACGATAATTTTCATAGTTGAGGCTCTCCGCTAGCCTCTTTCGCGGTCGAGCCCGGGCTTTAAAATCAAATACGTTTAATAAAATATAGAAATACTAGATACAATTTTTACTACCAGCCTCAAGAAGCTCGAGTGGGAATCAAACCCTTCATCAAACCTTTGGATAACCGGTCCAATGCTCTGACCGCTGAGCTACCGAGACCCGAGGGGTCTTCTTGGGGCTGGTTGATTTTTTCTAGTAAAAATTTTATCTTGTAACTATATATATATCATTGTGAATGCTAAATTCAGAATTCATTACCAATAATAATCGTAACTTATTTATTTTTATTATCGTTATTTTGAATTGTATATGAGTCATCAACATCATGTAGCGTTTCTCGACTATGTTGGTCAGATGAACGAAACGTTACGCGTTATTTTAATAACACGTTGTTGCACTTTTATCTGGAGCAATAAAGCGACACGGCCGTACCATCCTTTTCTCGAAACACTTCAGGCCATTTTCGACCCCCCATAACTTTGTTGTGGATAAAACTAGAAGCCAGAATTTTCAGTAACCAAGCAGGCATTGTATAAACACGGTATATTTCAAATTTCATTCAATTCGAACCAGTAGTTTAAGAATTATAACTAGTCAAAGTTTCTAATTTTGTCACTCACTCAATCACTCACTGATTGACTGACTGACTGACTGACTGACTGACTGACTGACTGACTGACTGACTGACTGACTGACTGACTGACTGACTGCATAAATAATAAATACAAAGTTACATTTGCAGTTAATGAATTAGTGTTTAGTGTACCTGTATATGTATAATATAATGGAATAATAGTCGTATATAGGTACCTAGATGGTACTGGGAAGGAAAAAAAGTAGGACTATTTACAAAAAGTAATGAAATGCCATCAAAAACAAACTAGTAAGAAAAACAAGTCTCGCAACTCAGTTCTTCTACCGTAAAAACTTGTGAGATCCATGTAATACCAAGTCGGTTAATTTATTCAGTCCCTACTTAAGGGACCTTCTGTCATAAGTTATTACTAATTAGCTAAATAAATAGATTGACTTGGCAATTGCACTAAACAATCTAATTTAATATAATTATGTATTACTTGCGAGATACATTGTGTTTTCATGCGATGGCCAAGTCAATCTGTTTATTTAGCTAATTAAGTGTATAAACTTAAGACAGAAGGTCCCTTAAGTAGGAACTGAATAAATTAACCGACTTAGTATTATATGGAACTCACAACTTTTTACGGTAGAAGAACTGAGTTGCGAGACTTGGTATTTTGACAAGTTTGTTTTTGATGGCATAGTGTTTACCTTAAGATCAATGCTTCCAGAACGTCCAGTGGGAAGCTGGTAACAACATGACAAGTGAGTTACTAGCCACACGATTGAAAGACCAATAACCAACTTATATCATGCAATAAAAAAGTGTAGGTAAAAATAAATTAAACAAGCAGGATCAAAGTAGGTCCGGCCAGCCGCACTTAGAATGCGTACTTGTACGAACAGGTACGAATACGCACGATACATCCCGATCCTCTGATTAATATATATATATATATATATATATATGGCACTTCGCACACTAAGGCCCTTTTCTAAATTGATGTTAGGATGGCGAAAACATAGCGCTCCGACGCACATCATCGTCTCAGTCAAAAGACGTCCACTGCTGGACAAAGGCCTCACTCCCTCAAGGATCTGCACAACGACCGGCAGGCTAATTTGCAACCGCAAATAGAGAGGACGCGTTGCAATTGTACAACTAACAACTGGTTGCTTTTTTCGGTAATAAGCTTGCGGTTTTGTCGGCTTCCCGCGACCTATACCAGATCTTGCCCACACTGCGCTTTCCGGTACGCGGTCGCCACTAGAGAACTGTTCCGCCCCAACGGCCTTCAGTAGTTAAAAAATTATACAGAGCCGCTTATGCTGTTGCGTTATAAATCAAGCAATTACAAATCTTCATTGAATACTTCCTTCAGACTCGGCAAAATGCTGAGCGTGCATGCCAAGGCGCGGTAATCGGGGGGCTTATTGTCTAACTCCTAATCTAATCTAATCTAATCTAATACCTATCGTAACACCTTTCAATTTAAAAATTTTATTTGACTAATCAGAAAAGGGCCTAAGCAATTGCACGACTATGGTGTGCGAGGTATCATAGAAGCCGTTGTTGTCGTATCGTATATGACCTGTAAACCCATGAATACTTTCAAGAGAATCTCTTTAAGTACGAGTATCTTATGGATGGATAGGGAGAACAGGCCATAAACCACCACGCGAGGCCCAGCAGTGGGGACATAAAATAAGCTGATGATGATGATGATACACACACGCGTATATGTATAAGCCTACCTACACACGCAAATGACTTCGCTTTAACAAAACATGTTAAGCATAAACGTGGAGACCTGTTATTGGCCATCTGTTACCTATATCTGAATGTATGTATGTTTCGCGTTCTGTTGGTCTTCCGAAGATAAATAAAATTAAAAATTAAAAAAAATAAAATAAACGGAGACCAGTTGCGGTGATCTATACTAATATTATAAAGAGAAAAGCTTTGTATTTTTGTATGTTTGCAATGAATAAACTCGAAAACTACTGGACCGATTTAAAAAATTCTTTCACCATTAGAATGCTACATTAGCGCTGAGTAACATAGGCTATATTAAAAAAAGAAATGTCCACTCGTCTAAGCCGGGACCGGCCGCTAGTATATAGATAAAGTGAAACGCCAACTTCTTTTACTTTGACTTTATGATGACCTTCGCGGCGCGATGATGATTTACCATTTAAATTATGTGTTAGTTTGATGTGCAGGCGTGTTAATGTTGGTATGTAGATATTATATAAATATATAACCCCTCCCCCGGCTTCATTTTCATTAATCGTTAACAGACACCAATCAAATGGGCCCGCGTGGTGGTTTATGGCCCGTTCTCTCTGTCCATCCCATAATGAAGGCTCGTGTCCTAGCAGTGGGGACATAAAATGAGCTGATGATGATGATGATGATGATGATGATGATGATGATGATGATGATGATGATGATGATGATGATGATCAAGCCCCGATTGTGAGCTTCGTATGCTTTGTTATGAGTACTCACCTCGACGTCGTTGGTGTTCTCCGGGAGTGGTTTGGGGCGTTTCTTGTTGCGAGGGTTCGGGTCTGCTGTCGTCGCCGGCCGTTTAGGCTGAAACTGTTGAGACACGTTTTATTTTATTGATAGTTAAATGGTTTATTTATATGAAACATATTTTAATTCGACATACATACATACAGTGGTGGACATATAATTAGATACCAACGGAACTTAAGATTGTACAAGATATTTGACTCAAATACTTTTTATTTGGAAATGAAACAACAAATAGCATAAAATATGTTCAATAACTTATCATTTATTAGAAAAAAACAACAAAATATCAAATAAACAAGTACCGATTCAATATTAAATTTCATACAAACAACTAAATGAGTTTTAACCTGTCGTCTGCTGTGAATACAGACACAATAGAACTTTAATTGTTTAGGGCACTGATCAGTGTTTGCGGAAGATGGTAGGTCAGAGTACCAGCAATAATGGACAACTAATTAGAAACAATAGAAAAAAATAAAAGATAAATAATTTATAGGATTAATTATTGAGCATTATATAATTTAGGTGTTGCTTGGTAAGAAGCCATACCTTTCGAGAAACCCTCCCAAACAATTTTGCTTCCACTAATTTACGGCGCACAGTGATCAATTTTTGACTTTTAGGTGTAGATAATTCAAAATTCTCAAAATGAGGGTAGTTAAAAAGACATACACAATATTTTTGGTGCAACCGCCTGCATATTATATTTTAATATGAGAGTCATACGTCAATTGAGTGTTGAGAAATCAAGTGTCAAAGTTATCACACGAGTTGATTTTATTGTTTACGTATATTATTATCGAGTTTTGCGCGCGCAATTAATTGTATTGTATATTAAACCCATTTGGTTGTTGAACATAATAAAAATGGCGCTCATAGTACAAGGTATGGACAATATATTCAAGTGGTTTTGCTTACGTTTTGATGTTTTTAATAGGCCGTAAAAAATTAAATAAGTAGCGTATATATTTTAACCGTTTTTGTTTCTTTGAAGTAACATATGTTTAGTGAAACAATTTGACACAAGAAAAAAATAGTATAGCTAGATTTTATTGACCTTTAGCTTTCAGGAAACGCTAATTTTTTTACTCCTTATCGCCCCTTGTTGAACAAATTAATACGATTTTCAGGTAATCACGCAGAAATAAAAAATGGTGATTTGTTTAATGTGTTAAAACGACACCCTCCAATCAAATCTACTACAACCAAATCAAAAGATATATTGTTTAAATATATTTTAGACGACGAATGGAAACGAAGGCCACCGTCTCCGGAGAAAGACAGCCTAATCTGGTATACTGACGGATCAAAAATGAAGTCGGGCATAGGAGCAGGCGTCTATAATAATGACTTCAAGCATAGTCAAAGCATGGGAAAATTTGCTACTGTTTACCAAGCAGAAACTTTAGCAATTCTCCTATGCGCAAAGCAGAATATAGAGTTAGCTATGAAAAAGCGAAATATATTCATCCTGAGTGACAGCCAGGCTGCGCTCAAGTCACTCATATCGCCCAGAATCGATTCTGGCCTTGTTCTAGAAACCACTAAAGCTCTAAACAAGCTAGGTAGACATAACAAGGTGCGATTGATCTGGGTCCCAGGCCATATGGGAATCCACGGTAACGAGATGGCGGATGCGCTTGCCAGGGAAGGCTCGGAGACCCAGCTCATTGGTCCTGAGCCGTTCGTGGCACTTGCACCAAGTACAATTAACAAGGCCTTTAAAGATTACATCGAAAACAGGCACGGCATCGAATGGAAGGAGCAGCCGGGTATGAAACACTCCAAATCCTTCCTTGGCGAAAACGCTTTAGGACGGAGTAAGTTCATATGTGGAGGCGGTAGACGGCAGGCCCGACTAACCATCGGTGCCTTGACAGGGCACTATGCCACAAAACAAATGCTTCATAGAATGCACCTTTCAACAAATAGTTTGTGTAGGGCGTGTGGAGAGGAAACGGAGTCGATGCAGCACCTACTGTGTGACTGCGACTCTCTGGCTAGGAAAAGAATGGTACTCCTGGGGTCGGCCTATCCGAAACCGGAGGACTTCAGGCTCTTCGCTCTTAAAGACGTTGCCAAACTTATGGCCTCTATCTTTACAGAGGAGGAAGAGTGAAAGGATGGGGTTGCACAAAAGATCCCGATGGGTCGAGGTGTTACTGCGAGAGGGAAACCTCGGCAGGCCCCACTAAGATAAGATAAGATAAGATATATTTTAGAAGTTATTGCAGTGGAAGATATGCCAAATAATGAGAGGAACAGCATTCGTAATGTCATACACACATTTTGCACTTCAGCGTCAAGGTTTTGGATAGCGAAATTACGAAAAATTACGAAAAGAGAGCAGACATAAAGAAATTATCGAGAACATAACACAAGGAAAATTACCCGAAAGGACACTAACGAAGACTTGTACAAAATTCTACTCATTTCGTCGGACCCTCAAATTTCTAGTCTTCGTCCTGTACCAGCTAGAGCTACTACTGTGTCTGTAATTAAATTATGTAAATGAATTTATGTAATAAAATTTATTCAACTTTTCCTTGAAGTAACTTAATTTGTTAAGTTTATTTTAATAGCATTCCATGTACTAAACTAAATATTATGTCGTTATACATATAAAAATAAGTAAATTTTGTATAATAGAAATGAATATGTACTAGGAAAATATTTATAACGTTGAAATATTTTTCTACACCTAAAAGTCAAAAATTGATCTCTGTGCGGCGTACCAGTCTTGACGAGACGTTTCTAGGGTCATCAGGCGAAAAAACTTCATTTTTAAACTGGTTGGAGCCTATAAATGTGTCTTGTTAGCAATACATACGATTAGCATATCTTCTCTGCTCGAAGTTTTCCTCGGTCGAGCCTTTCTAAGAACATTTTCAATAGTTCCGTGTCTATGGTCAATAGCATTAAAAACTTTCTTTACGGAACATTTTAAATGATCAGCTATTCTCATGTACGTCCATTTTTGGTTGATGTGCAAATTAACAATTATTGACCTAGTTGACGCGACATAACTTTTTTTTTTGCCCATTTTTAACAAAAAAACGTAAACGAAATTCCAATTTGATGTTCAATTGCCGCCAAAACGATAGAAATAGCTAAGAAAGAAGTTTTATTTTTTCAATTTCAAAAATGGAATGTGCCGTGAATGCTTTTCTAAAGTGTATCTAATTAGGCGTCCAAGCAGCCAGTAACGTAGCTTAGTCTGTAAATACTATCTGTACCTCAATGCATGTTGAGTTCACCTTTAAATAGTTGTACATTAAGTATATGTCACTATAAATGTAAATTACATAATTGTTATAATGTAACGAATGTTGGTGATCCAATAAATTGAAAAAATAAAAAGTAACAGAAAATAAGCTATGTACGCTTTAAACTCTTTTAATGATTGAAGTTTAGATAGTTTTGTTTTTTTAATGTGTTTTATGAGTATTCTAATTGAGTGGCTATATTGTTGCATGATTATTAAATATTGAAACTATACATTTTTCACGAATATTGTATCATACACGACAATACAATTTGTATGTGGACTTCAAACTTTCATAATTCATATGAAGTTTAAGTTTGAGTACACAAACATGTACCCCCCGCTGGGAATCGAAATCGAATTAGAAAATTATAAGTCCACCACTGTACTTACTCTCACGTTGTCCCAAAATCAAACGCCTCTGTGGTCTAGTGGTTAAGATCACCAGTTTAGACCCAGAGGTCTCGGGTTCTATTCCCAGCGGGGGGTACATGTTTGTGTACTTGGTTTGGTGGGTGGTAGGGCTTGTTTGTCCGCCTAGCTACCACCATCTAATCTAAATATGTCGCCACAATATCAATGTTGTAGCATTGTTGTGTTCCGGCAGCTAGAGATAAGATAGCCAGTGCCTCACTAGTTGAGGGTCACGGGTGAAGAGCGCTTCCATCATTGGCCTTGTCATCACTTAACATCAGATAAGATCAAGCCACTGTGCTTACCCGTAAAATATATTAAAAAAACAAATAAGTGGTAGACAGATAGGGCATCAAATTCATCAATTTTGTGTATACCCATCATTCATCTCTCTGAGGTTTCCTACCCCACCCCCAAACACATAGGTAGTGCTGACTCGTAAGAAATAAAAAAAATATTGGTATGGTTTTTTCTAGTCCAACCCACCTTCCGAACAATATTACCCCAAGGCATTAAGCTCTTTCCCCTGAACGTACCTGCAATTCGGGCGGCAGGAACACGCGAGTATTGACTTGGTACTCGCCCTGGGGCGCGAAGTACATGGTGGGGATGCGCGCGTCCGAAGGGAAGTCGCGCATCTCGAAGCTGGACGAGCGGGACCAGATCACCGACATCGCTAAGTCGCACGTCGCCCACAGTTTCTAGGAACAGGAAGAGTATATTAAGTAACACTTCTTTACGCACGCTTGACTTGGGGAGTAAGCTGGTGAATGCGTGACGAGAACGTTACGAAACGTGTGATCGGGTGAGGCGAACGGAAAGCGTGCGCACATAAGGAAAAAAGTGTCGGTATGGTACTTGTTTTTCTTGTTAACGCATTATGTTATTTATAAAATTGTAAATTTATTTGTTAAGGTACGGAGGTAAAGAAGTTTTACTTCAGTTGTGTGGTCTAAAGCATACTCCTTTTTTTTCTTTTCTTTATTTGAGATAACAAACAGCTTACACAATCAGACTTAATCATATTGTTTTCTAAAGTTTAGTTTCATGAAACTACTTTTACGGATCTACTCGTGTTTATTTTAAACATTGTTTTTATTTCATATTTAGTTCTAGACTTAATTTATCTCTCTCTCTCTCTCTCTCTCTCTCTCTCTCTCTCTCTCTCTCTCTCTCTCAACCGTTATCTACCCAATGTTGAGTGTTGGTTTAGACTTTATTACATAAAAAGAAATATTATTAAAGTTTTTGTACATATAGCATTTACAATGCTACTTTCAAAATAATTTGTTTACTAGAAAAGATCTGAGATTAACTGATTGATTGAAGTAAATTTTTTATCTTGTACTTAAAATTTAGTACGGTTAAAAGGTTTACTAGGTATAATGGTAATTATTGTGAAGCCTACACCGCTATCCACAAGTTAATGAGTTATAGTTAATGACACATTAGAGGAGGAAAGGCAACGAGATCTAACACATCTGTATGAGCCGTCACTAATGTAATAAGACCTGTGTCTTATTAGTTTATTACATTGGTTACGCCTCGTCAGTGGGCTTTACAAAAACCTCTGTCGTAACGTCGTGAAATCTCAATGTTTACGTCGCGATTTTACGTTTACGTACGATGCCATAAATTCTATAATATTATGTCTGTCAATTGTTAGTTCAATTCACAGACCCTGGTGGTACCCTGTGTCTTGGCTTAAGCTTTTTTTTTATTAATTCATCCATTTCAATCATAGTTTAATTGTATGGCTCACAAGAGCTTGATGGCGCAGTGGTATACGCGCTAGGTTATCGAATAGGTGACGTAAATTTATCGTTTTGATCTTCTCCGTGCTTTGGTAGGCATGTAAAGCCGTTGGTCGCGGCTGCATTAGCAGTCGTTAACAACTACCGCACCGCACTAGGCCCGCGTGATGGTTCATGGCCCGTTCTCCCTATACATCTATAGGGAAGGCTCGTGCCCCAACAGTGGGGACAAAAAATGAGCTGATGATGATGATGATGATGACTCACAAAGTTGACAGCGTCGTCGGTCTCGTTGAGCGCGTCCTTGTGGTTTTTCATGCGCTCCACGAGGCTCTTGTAGAAGCCGTAGCAGTAGAAGTCGTTGCGGGTGATCAGCGGCTCCAGGATGAACCATAGGCAGTTCTTCACCACCTGCATTCGAACAAAAGCTATTCATGAGCAATAATTTAATGAAGTTTAAAAATATGAGAAAAGCTCTGGCAAATCGTTTCTCTAAATACTTTTTATTGAAAGTCGAAATTTTCAAAGACAATTTTTTTCTACTTTTTGCAATTTTTTATTCAAATACACTTAAGAAAAGTGATTTTGAAATGTAAAAAATGTATGGACACATTTTTTTTACCTACTACTCATTCGGGACGTCTTTTCGAAGAAGGAAGTATTTTCAAATAATTCATGATAACCGCGGGAGTTCAATATTGCAGTGGTTAACGTGTTGAATCTGCGATTGCCGAAGTAAAGAAACTTTCGCAAAGGTCATCGGATGGGTGACCAAAAATTAATCATCTCGAGCTCCTCCGAGCTTCGGAAGGCACGTAAAGTCACTGGTGCCGTCTGCATTAGCAGTCATTAACAATCACTTATCCGCACTGAGCCCGCGCCGCGTGGTGGTTTATGGCCCTTTCTCCCTATCCATTCATAGGGGAGACTCGTTCCCAGCAGTGGGGACATAAACATGAGCTCGTGATGATGACCGTGTATCCTAGCAAATAACCCGATGTCAGTCACTACGCTCTAGGCGCTAAGCCAGACGCCTGTCAGTGCGGACGTAGCCTAATGGTTTTACAAATAAATAAATAAATTAACTTTCCTACACTCACACCAATTATCTAGCCCAAGAGAAGCTTCGTTATGAAACTCGTTAAATAGTTACTAGACAACGGATAAACATACTTAAAATACTTAAATACATACTTATTATATATAGAAAACACCCAGACCCGAGACAATTTAGAAAAACATTTTTTTCTAAATTGACCCGACCGGGGATCGAACCCGGGACCTCAGAGATGGGGACACCATGAAAACCGGTGTACAAACCACTTGACCAAGGAGGTCGTCCAAATAAACAAATAATAAGCTTCGAATAGTTATTCCGTGTTCTGTTTCTTAATCTAATTTGAAATGACGTTTACATGACAAGAACAATGCACGGAATAGCTATTTGGAGCTTATTCTTTGTTTATTTGTAAGGCACATAGTTAGGCGATAAAACATTAGGCAACATCACATACATTGTTCTGATCGCAAGTAAGTAGCTTAAGCTCTCGTATTATGGAAATCAGAATCAACGACGCACGGTACTACAACCACCCAGACCTGACACAATATCGAAAAGTTCGTTTTTCAACATTGACCCGACCGGAAATCGAACCTGGCACCTCAGTGTTAGCGCCGCCCCAAAGTCCGGCGTGCCAGCCACTCGGCTACGGAGGTCGATGAGCCCCCAGTGGTGTACTGTGCGGTAGTACGGTACCTTGAGCTGCGGCACGCTGTCGTAGGCGGTGAAGGCGGGGTCGTGCGCGAGCACCGGCACCGCGAACACCAGCATGTAGTCCGGCAGGATGTGCGGCAGCTGGCTCACCGCGCGCTCCACTGACAGCCACAGATAAGATGACATCATTTTTTATAGCCATAAAATTGTGTAAATACATAGCAGGCCTTAGAAGGCCAATTTAGAAGGTAGGTATGTGTTACATAGAAACAGCCACTATGCTGTTTTTGTACCGAAATATTCAGTCAAACTGTGGAACGCCTTATTAATAAGCCATCTTTTTAATTTAATTTTAAAATAGCTTCAATTTACTAAGGCTATTTGATCTTCACACACAACACGTCATGTTACAATTTGAAAAAAGACAAAGTGTTGAAAAAAATCCACGAGCGGGATTCGAAGCCACACCCTATGATATGCCGGGTTAGGTGCAACAAAATTTGCGTAAAATTATATGTAAATAATCATACATGTTACAACATTAAAAATGTACTAGAAAAATTCAACCAGTCTCAGGGAGCCCGCAAAAAAAACTACCAGTTGTTAATTGCACGAATGCAACGCGACAAACTTTCGGAAAATAGAAGAACACACACTTTATCACCAACCTTGTGTTTTAAATAAGTTAATACGTTTTAACAATATCTGTATTTATAAAACCCATTAATTTTTATATTTATGAGTGTAGCAGAAAAACAAATTATTAACGATATTAGTAGTACGATATTAGCCCTACTGTCTGGGACATAACGATTTTGTATGGAAAACAACAGCTCTAACAGTTGTGTATGTTAATAAAAACTTTTCTACCCTGTTACTAAGAATTACCAAGTGTACAAAAATATGAAAGATTATTATTTTACATATACAATGCTTTATTCAACAGTTTATTTTGGATTTATTTACTTTACATTCGCAGAATTTTCGTAATTTATTATAAAGAAATAAACATTTTTTACGGACAAGGTTACCTGTGATACATTTGAAAATGGCCCACATACATTTTAATCGCAAATGCACTAAGCGAGCGATCATTGAGCGATTTGTGTCCGTAATACCAATTTATCAACCGCAACTAGAGCAGTCGCGTTGCAATTGCACAATTAACAACTGGTTGCTTTTTCCGGTAATACACACCTCGATATTAGAATTAGGAAAAACAAATTAAACTATTATTTTCTAAAGTTTACGCGAACACTACACATTGAAATGAAACAACTTTTACGGATCTACTCGCGTTTGTTTTACACATTACTTTTCGGTTTCGGAAAAATAAGAATAAACATTAAATAAGTAATGTGTAAAATGAACGCGAGCAGATCCGTAAAAGTTGTTTCAAATTAAAATTTTGTTAGTAAGTTAGTTAGAAGAGTAACCTACACATTGGCTCACCCTTGGTGCCGACGGTGATGTTCCGTATGTACTCGCGGCGCCGCACCACGTCCGCTAGCATGTATTGGCGGACTACCGATCGTATGCGGCGATCCGGTTCTCGGCCAGCTAGTGCGTACATGCCCATGAAGTCTAACGGCAGGCACTTGTTCGGTATACCCTGGGGAGAATAGTGGCATAATAAAAGTACAATGTGATACAGAAAAAGAAAGCGTAATTATTTAACATCTAGTTGACCTGGCGGACTTCGTGCCACTTTGACAGTTTCCATGACAACGAAACAAACAAATAATTATGCATTGGAAAATTAAATTGACGTTTTTAATATTCTCCGTTACTTATTATTTATGTTTCTCACCGCATAAACCTTCCCTGAACTTCCACAAATATTAGGGGTTAAAGTATGAAATTGCCGATTTGTACTGAAAAATTGAAATTAGTTTTTTTTTTTAAATAATTACCATTATTATCGATACATTGCTGCCATCTAATAGAAAGGTAATTTATGCCTTTGCGATAGAACTCTCGTGATCTAGATTCGACAAACTGTGTGAAAGCATTTTGTACTACCTCCTGAGAAGAAAACTTTTTATCACGTAGAAAATTGTCCAAATCACGAAAAAAATTGTAGTCCGTTGGAGCAAGGTCTGGCGAATACGGAGGGTGACGAATGGTTTCTAATTGCAGTTCCTGTAGAGTTAAAACGGTTTCTCGTGTTGTATGAGGTCTCGCGTTATCATGGAGCTAATAATAGTGAAGATCGATTCATGAGTCGGGGCTGTTTCACTGCTAGTTTTGCTATCATTGTTCGAAGTTCGGCACAGTAGACATCTGCCGTTATTGCTTGACCAGATCGGAGAAAGCTATAGTGAATAACACCATGCTGAGACCACCAAACAGTTACCATTACCTTTTTATTGGTAAGCTTTGTTTTAGGATACTGTTGCGGCGTTTGACCTGGGGTCAGCCATTGCATTTTTTGCTTACGGTTATCGTAAAGAATCCACTTTTCATCACATGTCACAATTCGATTCAATATTCCTTCATTTCTGTATCGATTCAACAAGGCAACACAAGTTTCAACACGCGTTTCTTTCTGCAGATCAGTCAAATCATAAGGCACCCATTTCTCATATTTTTTTATTTTATTGATTTGACGCAAATGAGTCAATATTGTTGGTAAGGTAACGTTAAACCATGCCGCTAACTCCTGGGTAGTTTGGCTCGGATCGGCTTCCACCATCTCTTTCAATTCATTGTTATTCACCTGTGGGCGGTCTTCCACGTGGTTCGTTCTTCAAATCAAAGTTTCCATCACGAAAGCGTTTAAACCAAAATCGCACGGTGCGTTCATTAGCAGTCCCCTCTCCAAACGCAACATTGATATTGCGAGCTGTTTCTGCCACGTTAGTTCCGCGTCGGAACTCGTATTCAAAAATAACTCTAATTTTCGAAGTATCCATCTTTCTTGTCTAAGCTGAATAAAAAAACAACTGAAAGTCGATAATCGAATGTTGCACATTTTTTAAAAGAAGAACTTCATAGGTACCGTGTGAAAAAAGTTTCACTCAAAAATCTCAAACCATGAAGGTTCTATGTTAATTCGAAGTACCTAATACAATAAAACGGCAATTTCATACTTTAACCCTTATTATTTAAAAATCAAAATTAGCCAAATCGGTCCAGCCATTCTCGAGTTTTAGCGAGACAAACGGACAGCAATTGATTTTTATATATATAGAAATAATGTAATATGTCGCCATAACATCAATGTTTGTAGCAGCTGCCGGAACAACAATGTTCCGGCAGCTAGAGATAAGATGTCAGTGCCTCACTAGTTAAGGATCCCGGGTGAAATGCGCTTCTATCATTGGCCTTATCATCACTTAACATCAGGTGAGATCAAGTCATGTGCTCACCCGTAAAAAATGCAGCTTGAAACTTAGGATTCCTCAAGACTGGATTTTATGTATACATTTTACATAAAACAATTTTTGTGTAGAATGTACAATTTATTGATCTCTGTCTACCCTTATGGGACAGTGACTGTATGAACGTATGTATGTACAATTTATAGGGCACTTGCATATTAAACTACCGACTGTAATCGAAGAAAGCATAGATAGTAGATACAAAAGATTTGAATGCTGTATTAAGGATTTTATTTCTGTATCAACGTTGCGATCTAATGTATGGTAGTTTCTATATGTTGGCATTGCTCTACCGATTATATGAAAATATTTAAAAATTACAAAATATTATGGGAAAATAAGAGATACGCACTGGGCCCGCGTGGTGGTTTATGGCCAGTTCTCCCTATCCATCCATAGGGAAGGCTCGTGCCCCAGCAGTGGAGACATAAAATGAGCTGATGATGACGATGATAATGATGAAGAGATATTATGAAATGCACATACCTTTGATAACCCTTTGTGTAGCTTCGCTGCGAAAGCTTCTCTTACTTGTGGAACGTTATCCTAATAATAAATAAATCCACAAGTTAAAAAAACAATGTCCAATCGCCTGCACATAATTCTATCCAAAACCGTCAAATTTCTTCAATAAATGTTCCACCATATACTACCTATATAATTCGGTAGGCTGTCTGTACATGCAATTTTTCTGAAAATAATTGGGATAAATATTCGTTTTATGACTCTCTGACACCAATTCTACGATTTTTGAAATATTTGTCTGTCTGTATGTCCTCTTATAACTCAAGAACGGCTTGACCGATCTTGATGAAAATTTGTATGTAGTAAGAACATGAGATTGTGCAAATGATAGGATATAAAAAAATATATTCACAAAATTTCGCACAGCGAAGCGGGCGGGTGACGGCTAGTAAGACATAAAGTTCTAAGTATATTGAGGCAATTTGACAGTTCGTTTTAGTCTTGATGTACAGGCGTGTGTATTTATATTACAAAAACAGTTTAGGAGCTAACTTTATGAAACACTACATTATTGATTTGTATACTATGTATACTATTTGTATATATGAAGGTATTTTTACTGAAATAACCAGTTTCAGTAATAACAAAACTAATAAAAAAAATAAACATGGTAAGAACCCCGTTAATAATAACTCTAATGCAAGTGACCATGATAGTTTAAATAGTAATATAATATTAAAAAAAATTACAATCATGAGATGCGAGAGGTTGTAGAACTGTTCGGCGGTGAACTGGTCGCCGACGCCCTTCTGCTCGCAGATCTTGAGCATCGCCGCGCCGGCCGCCAGCCGGAGGTGCGCCATCTCAGCTTTGGATAGCTGGTTTTGCTGGGACACGGATAACAAACAACTATTATAAATAGCTTTAGACATTTTAAAAAGAAGAGAGCATATATTGTTACCAGCACCATTAAAATTAAAACAATAAATTAAATTATCCTTTCAAGTTAACTTATGAGATAAGCGCTTTTGAATCGTCTTAAAATATTTTGCCTACCACCCATTTAAGACATATTTTAGCTGTGCAGAAGAACTGAACCACCTACGCTAATATAGTTGTTGAAAAATCAACAATTTATTCCAGACATAAATAGTACAAAAGACATCACGTCTTCAAACCAGTGACTTTTAGAATACTTGCCCAGAATCCTCATCTCCAATAGTGAGATAAACACGCACATAGAAAGTTTCGCTTACCTGAAGCATGACGTTAGTCCCCTCTAGTTTGCAGCGCCTTCCTTCAATTAGGTTGTCCCTTACTACTTTCCTAGAAGCACACTCCTATGGTGGAATAAACACTCAACTAAAAGGTTTCGCTTACCTGAAGTAAATCACCCTTATGCACGATAAACACATTCGTCATGCGGAAAGTTAATTCTCCTAGTTTCAAGCCCTTACTACTTTCATAGAAGTACACTTCTATAGAATAAACACGTCTAGGAGCTTTATGGCGCAGTGGTTTACATGCTTAGCCTACGGTTGCCGAAATAAAAAATGTATCATCTCGAGCATTCAAACAACACTGCACCGGGCCCGCGTGGTGGCTTATGGCCCGTTCTCCCTGTGGCGTTTCCATCCATAGGCAAGCCTCGGGCCCCAGCTCTGGGGACATCAAATTAACTGGTGACGGTAAGAAGCTTTTGCTCACCTGTAAGTCCGCCTTGTGCACGATGAACGCGTGCATGCGCGTGCGGCATGCACGCGTTCAAAGCACGTTGCAAGAAAACAACAACATTTCATTTCTGTTATTTAAACTACAATAGACATCACGTTCTTCAATCCAGTGACTAGTACAGTTCACCCAGAATCCTCAGCTCCTATGGTGGTATAAACACACCTCTAGAAGATTTCGCTTACCAAAAGAATGTCTTCTGCACAATCTACGCATTCAGTATGCGGAAAGTTAGCCCCATCGAGTTTCCAGCGCCTCTCTTCAAGAAGCTTGTCCCTTACTACTTTTCAAGAAGCACACTCCTATGGTGGAATAAACACACAACTAGAAGGTTCCGCTTACCTGTAGCATATCCCCTTATGCACGATAAACAAATTCAGCATGCGGAAAGTTAGCCCCATCTAGTTTGCAGCGCCGTTCTTCAAGAAGCTTTTCCCTTACTACTTTCCTGTTTACTCTTACGATGGGATAATCACGCATCTAGAAGCTGCCCCTCACCTGCAGCAAGTCCCCCTTGTGCACGATGAACGCGTTCAGCATGCGGAACGTCTTCTGCGCCGACAGCTCGTCCCGCTTCAGGCCGAGCAGCCAGCGCGCCATGCACTTCAGCCCCTCGAGCTTGCAGCGGGTCTCTTCGGGCAACTTGTCTTCCGGGCACCATTCGCTGCTTGGAGCGTTCGCACCGCCGCCGCCTTCGCGGACCAACAGCTCTTTTACTATCTGTGGAGATTTAAAAATATTATAATTGATTACTAGTTGTCGCCCGCGCCTTCGTCCGCGAAGGCTACACTATCCCACAGGAACCTGTTGCGGGGATAAAAGTATCCTATGTCCGGGTCATGGTCTGTCTATGTGCATAAAAATCCGATCTGCCATTCTCACGTGATGCGCGGTCAAATAAACAGACAAATATTGTAAAAACTGTTGGAACGTGTTCTGTTATCGATTCTAAGTATCGCCAGCCAGCTTTTTTTCGAATATCTTCCATGTACAGACTTTCGACCCTCTTTAGCTTTTTTATATGTATAGCCTATATAAGTTAAAGGCACTTGAAATAAGTGGTAAATTCTTAAGTTTGCTAAACATCACTAGATGCATGTTCTTTTTGTTATTTCTCCCATGCGAAGAAGACAAATATAGCCTAGCCTAATCTTCAGGTAATCTTAATAGTAATCTTATAGTAATCTTCAGGAGTTAGCATAATGTCATAGTCTAAGGACGTCCGCGTTAACTCTCACAATTTACAATGGTAAAGGTGATACAAGATAATATATAACGTTGAATAAGTATGATAAGTAAGAGACCCCTAGTTCCTTTTAAGGAACTAGATGCTCGAAGAAACTTACGCAAAAACCGGCTGAATTAGCAGTCGTTAACAACCACCAATCCGCACTGGGCCCGCGTGGTGGTTCTTCCTGCGGTCATCTATAGAGAAGGCTCTTGCCCAATAGTAGGGACTTACAATGAGCTGGTGATAATGGTGGTGATGTGCCTACCTTCCTGCCGCACAATTTATGAACGCAGTTACCACTTACTGTGTCTATGATTGTGATATTTGAGGTGCTAACTTTACGATCTATTTTCTCGAAACTGTTCACATGTTCGTCCCGGAAGCTGTTGCGTTCATTAATTCGCGCAACAGCTTCCGGGACATTTTTGATGTGCACGAGGATGTTGTCGGTGAATGGTTGTGCGCAATATCAGATTCCGCGAGCCGCTACGACGCCGCGTCTCCAGGATCTAATATTTTATTGATGTCTCTACCTCAGAGACCTAGGAGGAACAAGTTGCTCGAACAACTTACGCAAAGACCTGCCCGCGTAATGGTTCATGGCCCGTTCGCACCATCAGTGATGATGGTTACGAATTTGCGGAAGTTGTCGGGCAGGTTGCCTTCAGTGTCTCCAAGATCTAATAACTATCCCTAGTAATGTCTATCTATATTGATATCTTTATTGATGTCCTAGTATCTGTTGAAGTTCTTACCTTCCTGGAGACGATGTTCTTGATGTGCACGGGGAAGTTGTCGGGCAGGTTGTGCGCGATGTGGCCGAGCGTGACGATGGCGGTGCGGTAGTGCTCCGAGTGCGGGCTGAGCGTCGTCTTCAGCGTGTCCAGGATCTCCGTGAAGATCTGGGTGCGCTGGTCGGGCACGTTCACGAACAGGCATCTGGATATACGAAATAAAATTTATTGTTAATTTTAAATTAAAAACCATTTAGACGTTCCTAGCAGCATACCAACTAGACTAGATAAGTCAATGCTTTTTTAACATAGTACAAATTAAAACACATTAGCGATAACATTAGCGCTATTATTCGTATGAAGATCAAAATTACCTGACAGCATTTTTGGCTTGTTTCGGCGTGCCGACCTCAGCGTACGCCTTGCACAAAGTAATCAGTCTTGGGAACAGCGTTGGGCATGCTTCACCTGGAAACAAATAATATGCATTTGTTAGTAACTTATTGTGATACTTAGGGCCTGTTTCACAATGTCTGATTAGGAGATACTTGGCAGATAAAGTGACAGTTTTGTATGGACTATCTGTCAAGTAAGCGCTATTGGGAACTTACTTGTAGATCGTGAAACAGGCCCTTAATATCATCATCATCTTTTTTATATCCCCACTGATGGGGCGCGAGCCTTCCCTATGGATGGATAGGAAGAACGGGCCATAAACCACGAACTAAATGCTCAATATAAGCAGTGTTAAAACATCAAATGAAAATATCTTGCGATAGATGATAGTAGCGATCTGTGGTAAGGAGCAGATAATTAGTTACGTTACGTAAGTGGTAGGTGGCTGCAGCAGCGAGGAGTCACAGCTGGTGATAGTGGTGGGGGTGATTACCTGCAGCAGCGAGGAGTCGTGCCTAGTGGCGGTGAGGGTGGTAGCTACTGATCAAGTGGTATTTACTAAATGGTGAGTGGCTGGTGAAGAGTCGTAGCTATTGGTGATGGCGGTGACAGTTTTTTTATCAATGAGTAGGCAAATGACTCCGTTATCGGGCGGTATTTCCCAAGTGGAGTGGAATCCCAGCTGGTGGTGTTGATAGAAGGGAGTGTTACTTACTAAGCGGGCAATATATAGACGACGTTCTCGCTATCCAGCTCTAGTGGCAAAGAGTGCCAGCTGGTGACGGCAGGGGTGTATGTTTGTTTGCTAAAATAAATGAATATATACTCACTGAGGGGGCGGTAGTTCCCGAGGAAGGTGAGCGCGGCCAGTATGTGCGCTCTCGTCGTCCAGCTCCAGCAGAGGAGGAGGAGTCAGTACTGTAGGTAGGTAGTACAGGCTGGTGGTAGTAATTTATAAGTAGGGAGTGATAGTACTGACCGGGCGGTAGAGTAGTTAGCTACTTATCGGGCGATATTTCCTAAGTTGTGGGTGGCTGGAGCAGTGTAAAAGTCCCAGCTGGTGGTGGTGGTGCGGGTGATTGGCTGCAGCAGCGAGGAGTTGAGCTGGTGGTGGTGATGATGGTTATACTTACTTATCCGCCGGTATTTCCCAAGTAGTGGGGTGCTGCAACAACGAGGAGTCACAGCTGGTGGTAGAAGTGCGAGCTATTTGCTGCAGCAGCGATGAGGCGTCCCACCTGGTGGTAATGGTTCCTACCTTAAGATATTGGTTGACTTAAATACAAAGATACTCACTGAGCGGGCGGTATTTCCCAAGGAAGGTGAGCGCGGCCAGTATGTGTGGCGCCACGTTTTCGTCGTCCAGCTCCAGCAGCGAGGTGAGGCGGCTGAGCACGTCCTCGTGCAGGAAGTGCGCGGGGAACACGAACGACAGCATCACGAGCAGTTTCAGACCGCGCTCGGCGCACTTGTCGACGTCGATGCCTGTTGGAGAGTACGGAAACATAGAGCACTACCAATTCAACACTGTTGTAACACCAAATATAAATATTGCAATTAAACAATATTGCGATTATTAGTAGTGCGATAGTAAAACAGAAAAAAAAAGATAAAGAATTAAGGAATATAAACGCCTGTCGGAGGGTTCGAAAACACAAGAACAGAAAACTAGGAACGATCAGAAAGTATTTATTTTTTTGGAAAAAAAACTATCCGTTAGTGCGGGTTTGACGCAAAATGTGCACTCGACAAGAATTGGTGCACACTTTATTATTATTATGGGATTCTCAAAATGAGCACTTTGCAGAGCACACATAGAAAAATGAGCACTTTGCAGGAGGTAGGTACGTTATATAATATACTATGCCAGATATTGCGAAATGGCACTAAATCATTCTTCTTCGTGTTTCTTCGTCTTTATGTTATAGGTACTGCACTCTCACAACTCTAACAACGTTATAGGTGCTCCTTCTGCGTCAACCTGTTTACGTTAATAAAAAATAAATTAAATCAATATTATATATCAATATTATATTTATATGTATATATTATTATTATGTATGTCTTTTTATGTACTGGTATACGAGTATGTTTCTTTTGTATTCTACTGTATTTGCGCACTTCCTCTATTTCCTTCTTGGGTTCCTAAACCAAAGGTTGTCTGGAAGAGATCGCTTAAAGCGATAAGACCGCCTTTGCCCATGCTAGCTTTAAGATTTTATGTATGTACCTGTTTTTTGTTTTAATTTGTGTGAGAAATAAAGTATTTATCTATCTATCTATCTAAATCAAATAAAAAAAAATAGAATAGAATAAAATACTTTATTATACACATAAAAACACATACATATTAACACAGAAATAAAAAAAAAATTGCCTTATCACTAAAAGCGATATCTTTCAGGGAACGTAGAACAAATTTGCAAGAAGAGAATGGTTGTTTATTACGAGGTCACAAAGTTGTTATTCCTTCAATATTAAAAAGTAAAATGAGGAGTTACATAGTACACATTTGGGCATTATAAAAATGAAGAGTAACGCTCATAGTAGAATGTGGTGGCCGGGCATAGATGCTGTCACTGAGCAATGGATCGGCGGCTGCGAGACGTGCGGCGCTGCGACCCGCCCCCTGCCCGCCCGCGCGCGGGCGCTGCCTGGGACCGCGTTCACAGTGTGGCGTTCAAGGTGTACTTAGTCATAGTGGACGCATTTAGCAAGTGGTTGGAATGCGTATACACGAGTAACGGTACTAATGCGCAAGCACTCATTACTAAACTAAAAATCATTTTTGTAACTTTTGGCTTACCAAACGTATTAGTAATTCTGACAACGACGTTTAAATAAACAGTAAAGAATTTAATGAGTTTTGTAATTGCAATGGCATTAAATATATGAACTCTCCCGATTTATCACCCATGTCGCAATGGACAAGCGGACAATTCAATCCAAACATGTAAAAGAATATTAAAATGTATATTAAAAGGTAGTTTACCACTTTGCATAGTTTCAGAAGTATTATTAGATTACTTATTTGAGTACAGGAATACCGTGCACTGAGTGCACTGAGAACCTGTAGTAACAGGTCTGCCAAACCCTAACCTTAACTCACGTTTAGATTTGATTCATCCTATTAAAAACAAAAAAGATAAAAGTGTAATATCTATTAATGAACAACAGCCGGTTGCACGCAGTTTTGCTCCTGGTGATATTGTATGGGCGAGATGGTACAGTGCACGCAAGGAATCTTGGCAATTGGGGAGAGTGCAACAAATTGTAGGCAAAAGAATGTTTAAAGTTTTGTATTTGAATATTCAATAGACTGTATCAGACATGTCGATCAGCTTATTAGATATAGAGGGAGCGCTCCTGGTGAACCGAAAAATGGCGCATCAAATTCACCAATCCCTGTTTGTTATTCAACCCAGCAACAGAGCAATACTGCTACGCATTCATCTTCTAATCCGGAAGGAAATACCGAGCTAGACGGACCACTTTTACCAGAAGATTGTTCCTCAAGTATTGTTAATACACAATTAGATGATGATTGCATAGATGTGTTTGTAGACTGTGCTGAGGAAGGTGAAGGTGGCTCGTGTTAAGGCCCGCAGGCGACTGCGGCAGCATCGTCGCCTGCTGGCGGGCACTCGCCCGCGTCGCCGACGCCGTTAGACCTCTTCTCGCCAGCTGGCGGCGACTCACTACCTGCCCTTGATTCCGTACCACTAGTGGGCCGCCCAAAGCGACAAAGGAAGGAAGTCTGCTATAAGAAATTCTTTTAGTTAATAATTGTACCAATTAAATGTTTAATATTGTTAACAGGTTTCAAAACTAAGTGTGGAGGAATGATCTGCATGTGTGCGCCGCCGCCCCGCTAGCCAGTTCGAATAATCGCCAGTAATAAACGGACTACGACCCTAAACGCTTTTATCATTTGCCATTCATCTCACAGAAAAATAAAAGTAAATGAGGTTTTTTAATTTATCTGCAAAACCCAGTCTTCAAGTTAGCCATTAACGATTTGTTTTGTTTCCCTTTTATCAGAACAAAGTCTACAAATAATTCGTTTTTGTGTCGAGCGTGTACAAGTTACAACAAGAAATGTCACACGTAGATATGTTTAACCACATGATAAAAACTTTTAAAATTCTTACGATATAGTCATTAAGTTATACTATTGTGTATAAGTTGCTATTGTGTATTGTTAGCTTATGTGGAAACTTCACTGATTAATGTTATTCCTAATTGTATTTTTTGTAAGATTTAAATAAGATTTTTATAATTGTTTGTTTCCCAAATAAAGAAAAATAAATTAATTAATTACTTATGTATGTTTATCGAATAAGAATTTAAAATTATCAAAATTTACTGTGTACAAAAGTTAATTCAAAAGTTTTTTTCTGCGGAAACATAATTAAAAGACTATGTCTACATAAGCAATTACTTCAGTAAGATTTTCGAATCGAATAACACAATATACATACCGCATTCTTCAGCTATAGTTGTCTCGGAACCCTTCACCGCCCCTTCCACATAGCCAACCAGAATCAGCAGAGCCTCGTGGTCAATCATCACCGAGCTCACTCGCTCCAACAGCATCTTCACCGTATTGTAGTATAGGTTTGTCATCACTGGTTGACCGAGTTTCTTTAGCACGCTCGACTGGAATAGAGTCATTATTATTTTAAATTTTATCATCAGCCTGTAGCTCTGTCGTTGGGCTAGGGACACGATCAAAATAGCACAGTCATGTAGGTATTGTGCAAAATAACCATTTAAATGCAATCTTTCAAATCAATATTTTAAATCAATCATTTTAGGCTACAAGCAGCTTTATTACTTTTTTTATTATTTTCAAGTGCTAATTGCTGCACTGAAGCTAAATTAAATATTTATAAAATACAGTGAAAAAATTAAACGCCCACCCGACCCAGCCAGGAATCGAACCTGGGTCTTCCGCAATCCAGGCGGCTGTACTGACCGCTATGCTACCGGGAAGGCTGACGTAAGCGCTGAATTTTGTCACTGCTTTTAAAGTTTTTAGAGTGCTTTTATAGCAGCACAGCGTCATCTATCCAACGGTCGTTGCAACCGATGGCCATGCAAATACAACAAGTAGCTCTTATGAATATCACTATGCCATCGGTTCGTAAGTCTACGCAGAGCGGGAGACCTTGTACTAAGAAGAACCGGCAAGAAACTAAGCAAGGGCATTTTTTTCTTCCTTACAGCGTTAAAATATTGGAAAAGCCCTATCATAGCAGGACACTTTCCATTATAAATAATACATCATGCTCGCACATCAGGCGATCGGCTAGCAACATATCACTTATGTTATCTATTCCACCTCGGAGCCCTAATTTGATTATGCTGATTTGGCGTCGAGATTTGGCAGATTTGCCACTAACGGCGAGTTTACCCAAATTGGTGATGTTGATGCTGTCTCCCTTTTCTTGGAGAAGGACGTGATAGTATGTATGTAACTCATAATCCTGTACTGTAACCGACCTATAAAGAGCTAATAAGCTTGCATCAGGCAATAGTTGCACAGGCCTTGGTTACAAACCGACTCGTTGCGTTGCGTTAATCTCCGTTAAATTTTTTGGGGCTTACAAATAGCCAAATAGCTTGGTATAGATAATGTTCCATGTTTTGTTCCCGTGATGTAGTTCATGTCAAAGAGTAAAAGAGACAAAACACGTAATAACTATTCAAATTAAGAGTTCTTATACTCTGTTTAATTGTAGGGTTTAATTGGAAGTAGTCTTTAAACTTGCACTAAATTAAATAGTGAAAAACTTTTGAAAAAACGTTGTGTTAAAAAAAAACATTTATTCTGAAACTGTTTTGCTGGTATGTACATCTTGGAGTGGTTGATATTCATTATATTCTGGCGATGACGTTAATGCGATGCGGGACATAATAAAACAGCCACATCCTACCGGACGTTATCTTGAACATGCGAAATCATTTATTTTGTATTTGCATGCCTATAAATATCGAGAGAACAATAATAGGTATACTATGCCATAGTATGGTATGTTTTTTATTTTTATTTCTTACTGGTAGGTAAGCAGTTGGCCTTTAAGTGAAGCGCACTTGACCCGGAATTCTCATCTACTGTTATATGATTGAAGTCCTAATTCATTATGAAAATATTTCTGTATTTTTTCAGAAAAAAAGTTTTCACAATATTTTTTGGTCTTACGAGGGCCACACCGAAAAGATCGGGAATGGAATACTTTTGAATAAATTAGACTTAAAATCTTTTTAGTATTTGAAATTTAGTATTCTTACGAACTTAATTCCATTTTTGAAAAATAAAAATTTTCAATAAAAGAAGAGTGGTAGCTATTTCAAATTAAGAAGTCAGTGAGAAAATGGAGCTTACGCGGGAACATTTCCGTGCGATAATTTTTCACAACTTTCGCCGAGGCTTATCTCAAGAACAATGTCTTGCCGAGCTTGTTTCTATTTATGAACTTGAAGCACCTAGTAAAACGACTATATATCGCTGGTATTCTGAGTTCCGTCGAGGACGTTTATCTGTTACCACAGTTCCTTCTACTGGTCGGCCAAAAACAGCGGTAACACAAGAAAACATCGATGCTGTACGCCAATTAATACAAGAAGATAGACATGTGACATACGAGCAGATACGGGCTTCCCTCAGCATTGGTATGACAGCCATTCAAATAATATTGCATGATGAACTGGGTGTCAGGAAGTTAGTTTCCCGCTGGGTGCCCCATCGCTTGACCGAAGAACAAAAGTCGGCTCGTGTTAATTGGTGTCGGTCTTCTCTGCAACGGTTCGATAGAGGGAGCTCAAATGCTGTTTACAATATCGTCTCGGGTGATGAATCGTGGATTTATTCATATGAGCCCGAAAGAAAACACCAATCGGCTGTTTGGGTCTACGAAGGTGAGGTCAAACCAACAAAAGTTGTGCGCTCTCGTAGCGTGTCGAAAAAAATGGTCGCTTCGTTTGTATCGAAAACCGGACATGTGGCTACAATTCCTTTACAGGAACGGAAAACGGTTACTGCTAAATGGTACACAACAGTTTGTTTGCCGGAAGTCATAAGAGAACTTCGTAAAAGTAATCCGAACCGTCGCATAATCCTTCACCACGATAATGCGAGTAACCGCTCGGCAAACGATCGCGTTTTTAAATCAGGAAAACGTGGAGTTGATGGACCATCCTCCATACAGCCCTGACCTGAGCCCCAACGATTACTTTACATTCCCAAGAACTAAAGATTTGCTACGTGGTCAACGGTTTCCAGGTCCAGAAGAGGCAGTCCAAGCTTATAAATCGGCCGTTTCGACTATGTCTACTTCAGACTGGAATTACTGTTACAATAATTGGTTTGAACGAATGCAAAAGTGCATTGATTGTCACGGAGAATACTTCGAAAAACAAAGAAAGTAAATATTATTGTGTTATCTTTGTAGTTTTTTCTATTCCCGATCATTTCGGTGTGGCCCTCGTATACCTACTCCATACATTAATGTGACAACACTTTATAACCGTAAGTTTCATAATTCATAAACGCTAAGAAATTGTTGATCACTCATGTTAAATCAAATGAATTTTACTCCAATTTGTACTAAGGACTCATATTAGAAATGTAAGGTATAAAATACTTACAGTGGTACGAACACAGACTTCACAGCTGACATTGGGGTTAAGTATAGTCTCCATGCCTTGCAACATCTCCGGCGCCTGTTTCATATGCTGCGAGAACTTATTTAAAAACTCCTGCGCCTTAACAGACTCGGGCAGAAATTTGGAGCTTATGTGCAACACTTTAGCGATCATTTCCTTCTGCACGGCTGGAGTGGGCGGCTTCCTATGTAGCTCCACCCATTCGGCCACAGTGCGACGAACTGCCAACTGATGTTTCTGTAACTCTATGAACGCTTTCGTCGCGTTATCGTCCACATTCGACATTAGGTAATAAAGTTTCTTCATGCGCACCGCAGCCGGCAACGTATAAGGTACAAGCGAAGTGTTTAACAATCTCTCCACCAGCAATCTGTCTTCTAACGCAGTCATATAGTAACCGTGCAGTATTTTGTCTTTGATCCATTGTACCGCCTTCTCGGTAGCTGGAGGCACGCTCTCCTCCGTCAGGAATTTCTTGTATATCATAGCGAGGCCGGACATCGCCTCTTTTCTAATCTTAAACTTCTTGTCCAGAGTCCTTTCCTTGACGAAGTGGAGTAAATCTTCAGACTCCGCGACGGCTTGGAAGTCTCTTTGGGCTGTAGCGATAATCGCCATGACGACTTCGTAGCGTACTTGCTCGTGGGCGTCGTGCTGTCTCATCTTTAACGTCTCCGTTATGTCTTTTCTTAAATCGGGGTGGTGTACCAGAAAATGCATGCAGTATTGCACGCATTTGATCCTTATCGGCACGGAGATATCGTTAAAGCGACCTAGAAACGCTCGCCATAGAGCCGGGTATTGCTTGGCAAGCTCGGAGCCGGGTTCGGAGAACATTCTGGCGAGTAACGCCACTCCGCTGAGTCTCTCTTGGAACTGTGCCGACTTGAGTTTGCACTCGAGCTGTGGCAACACTGATAGTAAAAGCGACGGGCAACACTGGTTCAACTCATAGATAAGCTCGAAAACTTTGGAGAATATCAGGAGGTTCTTCTCGTCTTTGCCGAGTAGGAGGACGTGATTGAAAAACTGTAACGAATGTATACATTTTATGTATAAGTCAATTTCTACCCATCGATTACTTGATTTTAAGGATGGACATTATTAGGGCTAATAAATTACTCTTACTTTAAGACATTATTCACAATAACAAAGACAAATCTATTATTGAGCTTGTTACATTAAATATTCTAGAATAGTGAACATTAACCCTTTGAGAGCATGCAATGTACGCAATACAAATACGTAATATACCAAAACAAACACCTATAGCACTTAAAAGATATCAATGTATAATCTTTTGCTTCGTAATAAAAATATTTTTTCTCTACTGAGTTAAATATCTGGGAATCGAACTGGGGACCTCGAGACCGGTGGTGGTCTAAGGTCAAACAGGCTGAAGCAAGATTACAATAGCACAAAAGTTTCATTTTAGTTAGTTACTTACTTACTTAATTGGACCTACTAATATCTCTGCACCACCCTATGGTTGGTAGAAAATGCCTCAGGCATTAAGTCTGTCTGCCATGTAATATATATATATATATATATATATATATATATATATATATATATATATATATATATATATATATATATATATATATATATATATATATATATATATGTTGCAATACATAGCTTAAATAAATAAAGATTTTAAATTGTAAGTACTTAAACATGTCGCAGTATGCCGACTCAATGCCGTTATATAACACTTTCTCTTTCATATGTAAAGGTGATAGCACTCTTCAATACTACTTAGAGCTTATTTAAAGTATTTTTGCAACTTGCGAACATATTACTACTAACTAACAGTCACGTTAGCTAATGATAATTAGACCAAATCAACGGAAAACGTTAAGTATGCAAATAAATTCGGCGAATCGTTATCAGCGAAATTAATAACGATAAAAGTATTTAGACCAAACAACAGGACACTCAATCAAGAATAAATCTAAGCCATTCATATATACATATCATACATACTATATAGCCTTATTTCTCATGAGGGTGAGATTCAAATATGATATATTTTCTTCTTCACAACTAGGTTCATAGAACAGAAATGATATTGACTACAGAATGTGAATCAATAATAGCACTTATTATATTTTGTTAATAAGGTGCTAGTTTAGTTTGTCGTAACGGTAAGCTCATTGGTACGAGTTGGTAAATCCTCTTTTGTTAGGCTGAACTAGCTTTATAGTTTATCAGTAATCGATGCCAATCAAAAACGGCCCTTACCCCTTGTATATAAGGTTCTAGAGTCTCGTTTGTCTTGACGATCAGCTCCTTGGCTAGCGCGTAGGCATGCTTGTGTTCCCTCTTGTTCGGCTCGACCAGATTAATAAGGATCACGTTGAGAAGCTCGTTGGATACTACGTCGGACTCCGTGATGAGTGGACAGAGCACGTCCAGCATGAAGGACTTCACTTTGGTCGAGTGCTCAGTGCTGTTAGGAGGAAACATGTATCACAACATAGTAGTACCTAGTTAGCATATACACTGTCCCGTTGCTGGGCAAAGCCCTCTATCGTTGAAATTAAGGCATTACTGCAATTGATGTGTATTGACTTTAAGCACAAAATAAGGATACTCGCCACTTCTTGGCGGGAAAGTGAAGAGTCATGTCTGCGGTTTTGTTTTATTTTCTAAAATTTGTGTTGTGTCGAATATTAATGTGAAATAATGGTGGATTATTAACCGTTAAGTGTTCGTGAGTGCGCATTAGTGTTGGCAAATGAAACAAAACAGTGCAACGTCACTTTTCAAATTCTCTCAAGAAGTCCGCCCGAGGAATTAGTAAAGCCCCACATCTTTACTAGGATACTCGAGGGGTTGGGGGGTATATCATTTCTCACTTCTCATTTCTATTATAATTCATCATCATCACACTGGAAGGAAATATTGTATATTTATGTATTTCTTGTAAAAAAAATACTTTGACATTGGCTAAATGTGCTAATCGCACGAAGCTATCAACTACAGGAAAAAACAGCTGCACAGCTGTGCAGTACAGATGCGCTCAGGCTGTTCCAAGATTCCGTGTCCGTGAGAAGTAGTCTATGTGTGCGTTCCTCGAGCGCGGTATAAATGAAGCTTTACCTCTGCAGTCTCTTTATTTTGTGCTTTAAGGGTAAGAGTCCAGGTGGAGCGGAGCAAAACTGTGTGGAAATCAACCAATAGAGTTCCTGAGCGCAGAAGCGACATTAGAATAAAGGAACTCTATTGGTTGAGTTCCATACAGCTCTGCTCCGCTAAACTCCGCTCCGCTTCAATGAAGTCTCAACCTGACACCATAATTGCCAAATTTGAATGCAGGTTAATGAAATGTTTTTGTTTTGTTTATATAATTTTAACGCAAATTTTGTTGCGAAACAAATTACAAAAACACAATGTTGAAAAAAAAACATTATATAAACAAAACAAAAACATTTTATAAATAGCTTGCCTACTTCTTAACTGATCTTTAGTATTTGTAAAAATATTATGATCGGGTGTTAATGACGGTAGTTGTTGACATTGAATGGGTGCCTTTGGCTTTCAAAGTAAAAAGTAAATAGTGTTGAATAATTTCGGCGGGCTGGTTAGAACCACGATAGCTCAATTGGAAGAGCACCTGACCCGGTATGTCAGAAGGGTGCAGGTTCAAATCCTGCTCGTGGAAATTTTTTCAACATTGTGTTTTTGTAATTTGCAGGTTAATGATCACAAACACACCAAGGTGGTCAATAAGAGCTGTCACCACGTAGACAATACGATAACAATATGGAAAAAGACAATGTAGAATGAGGCCCCAGTATTACCCTGTCCATCTACTGGATCAGCTGGTCAATTCTCGTCGACACATGTACGAGTCATCATAGATGCATCTGGATCCCATCAGACTATCTGGTAATAGGCGAAATGCACTTCTGGCCATCCGCGCATAAGGTAATTTGCGTTTCTGGTACTATGCGTCTGAAGGTCTGGATCTTACCGAGAATGAGCCTCAGGGTGGATAATAGACTGAAAATAATGCAGATGAGCAATCTAGCATTACGTTTTCAATTATTTTTATCATTTAGTTGTGATAGTCATATTTTTATACAGTGATACATTATGGCACTCAGACCTTCAGACACTAGGACGTTCCATCCTTCGGACTGTTAGACCATGGACTTTTTTTTGACGCTAGGACTTTCAGACACTAGGACGTTTCATCCTTCGGACTTTTTGACAATGGACAATGTGACACCTGAACTCTCTGACCCTTAGACATGTATGCCCCAGGAGGATTTCAAGCAGACAAAACTAGCATGTAATAAAAATCTATTTGTCTCACTCACTTCACAATCCTGAACATAAGCGAGAAGAGTGCACAGAATATCTCTTGGCAGTCCTCGAGCTCGAAGCACATGTTAAAGGACTTGACGTATGCCAAGTTCTCGAGCAAGTAAAAGTAGCGCTTGAACGCCGGGTCCTTCGGGTCCCGGAGTCCTTGCAGCTGTCTGATGAGGAACAGGAATATCGTCTTCACCTGAGGAGAATACAAAAATATAGTTTTTTTTAAATTAAGTAAATTTGTTTCTACGAGATATCAGTAATTAATAATAAATGGTATATGGTAATACATGGCCTGGGAATCGAAGATGTTTGTGGTTCAATTTCTCAATCAAAATCCCATATTAATTATTAATGAACATTTATTTACTATTAGAAAAGCTTTATTTACAATATTTTACAATTTAACTGATTCTAAAACCCTTAAATTACATTGTTCACAATATAAAGCATCATTTCACATAATTACCCTTTAAGACATTTTTTAGTTAAATATTAGAATGACTACAAATTCTATGACCTTGCTTTAGATACATTGATACATTTCGAAAGTAAATGGCCTCCCCTAGGGTTTATACATTCTTTAATAGCCATTATCCTATCCTTTACTACTACACTTCAGGTCACTTGGACGGAGCCACAGCCTCCACCAAGAAACTGAAGCTGGAGCTGGTGAGAAAGGTACAGGCTTGTTGCGGTATAGAAGGAACTAGGCTGATAAAGTAGCTCATTTTGTACGAGCTAACAACAAGGATCCATCCCTAACATTATAGCCATCATATTTTACTAACCAACTTATTTTTATTATTGTTTTTTATCAAGTAGTTACTTTTGTCGACTAAACTGACCTCATGACTCCTGGTACCCTTATTGTCTTATTAATAGTTTTATTTTCACATAGCTTACTCAATACAATTGTAAATCCACAGTTGCACTGTTTAGTTTAATTAAAAAATTTAAAGTGGTGTTTTTATTATGTTACAGCCTTCCCCACAGGAGTAAAGGAGTTCGACAAGTGAAGAATAGAAAATAACAAGTCAAGTGGCAAATACATTTGTCATTTTTATTAAAATTATTAAAAGATGTCAATGCTTTTATAGCGCTCATAACTTTTTAAGTTTATTTTATAAAGTTTACTTAATTATAATTTTCGGTAGATAATTAGTAGACTCTTCGAACTATCTTATTAATACTGAGCTGATTGCGCCAAAATATAGGTACACTTCGAGCGACGAACGTGTCAGAACTCATCAACAAGGAGCTAGCCAGGGGAATGTGCTATTATTGGTACTTGAATGGCGCTTTAGTCGTGTACAACTTAAACATATCATTCTGCGCAATAAATAATTGCACTACGAAAAACTCATAAACAAGTACCAAGCCAGGGGTCCAACCAACCAATCGGTTATACAAGCTTTCTTACCTGTTCTTGGTCCTTATACGGCGCTTCTGGTGCATAGACCCTGAGCACGTCGGCGATGCAGCAAGCGATAAGCAACTGGACATCGCGCGATGAATGCGTCAGGAAGAACTCGTCTGCTAGGTGCAGCGCCAGGGGAATGTACTGTTGGTACATGCCCTCATCTTGACCCAGACCTTGGAGGGTGTGGGCCAGTACCTGTACAATGAATAGAAAATATAAATAAAACGAAGTAGCACCTATGGCAGTCAGTCGGTAAGCAACGCAACGGTGATAGAAAGAACGCAATGAACTAGAAATCCGCTCGTACGTGTCGTCCGGTAGTAGTGACGTCATAGCCCGCTATTCCCATTAAATTTATGTGAAAGAAAATTGCAGGAAAACCTGCAATACTTCGATCAACTAAACCGATAAACTGAAACGGATCAACTATTTTTTGTTCCCAACAAATCAACAATTTAGTTGATCCGATAGGAACATTTTTTATTCTTCTTATTTGTTCTTATCTACACAACTTAATCGAATGATATTAACCTTTTCTAAGAGTATTATTCTTAAAAACTGTCCACTTAAAAAAAAACAAAAATCAAAATAATAAACAAAAAAACATTATAATTACTATTTTTTTTTAATTATTTTTTTATTTAAAAATTGAAGCGACAGGAACAAAAGGAAAAAGAAAGTTAGTGAAAAATGTATCTAATCAACTAGTTGATTCTATAGGAGCATATGCCTGAATCGACTTCCACTCTGATCAACTGGTTGATTCGTTCAGTTGATCGGAGTGGAAGACGCAGAAAATTGTTTGCCGGTCACTTATAAGTTATTTTTATTATTCATTTTTATTCTTCCAAGATTAATATTTGAGAACGTTTTAAGTCTTCATAAAAGTAGTACGTACGACCATTACATAAGACTTAATGCTTCGATTAGTGTTGGCTCGATGTTCTAGAGATCCCGAGCTCAATTCTCAGCGGAAGAACGTATTGTATTCGGTTTTAATTTTAACTCGATTTAATGGTAGGGCTTGTTTTCAGCTCGCCCGGGTAGCTACCACCATCTTATCTAAGTCAGTAAGTAAGCATTGTTAGTTTTCGACAATTGAAGGTAAACAATCTCTTAGTAGTCGAGAATACCCCCGGTATGCACTTTTGAGGTAGATGTAGGTTTAGTTTAATAAATAGTTTTAATGTTAATGAAGTTGTGAAGCTTTAGATACATCTTTAATAAGTTAATAAATGTGTAAAAAAAAATACATTATATGTAGCCACACCGGTATTTGCAAAGCTAATCCTAGCTTACAATATCGTTTAGAACGTATATAAATGTGACGTCATCAACTTCCAATAACTCAGAACCGTATACTTACAACGGCTGACACGAAAATTGCAAGTCGACCTACCAATGTGCAATTGTGCATTTAGAGCACAAAAGTGCTTGAATGGCAATCTTACTCAATGATTTCATAAGTGCACGGTCGTATATCAATGCAGGATGTAATTAATACGACTCATCCCTTCTACATAGCGTGAGATTTGCCGATATTCATGACTTACACAGTTGCAAAAAGAAATTTTGAATTTTAAGAACGTGCGATTATAGTTCTTTTTTATAATTCCTTACGGGTAAGCAAAGCACTTGGGCTTCATCTCACCTGATGTTAAGTGATGATAAGGCTCGAAGGTGGAAACGCATTTTACCAGGTATTATCAACTACTGAGGCACTGGCTATCTTGTCTCTAGCTCAAACATTGATGTTATGGCTACTACCATATTATTTAGATAATATGGTAGTAGCTAGCCTGGCGGACAAATAAGCCCTCTCTAACCGAACTAAGGACACTACCTCCGCTGGGAGTCGAACCCGGGACCCTGGGTATAAGACCGGTGGTTTTAACCACTAGACCACAGAGACGGTTAAAGTTACACATGTTTAAAGCAAACTCTTTAGTTTTTTAATATTGCCTTGGATGAGTTTTATTCACAATTCTATCACGTTAACAAAAACGAACATTTGTATGGTTTTGTATGGCATACAAATATGGCAACTATGGCATAAAAGTTCGCAAAGAACGCTTATCGGATAGGTCGGAAGGGTCGAGCCCCAGCACACGGAATATAAATATAACACTAAGCTGGTGTGTGTGATGGTGATCAATTTGTTTTAATTTCCAAAACAATGCCATTGCTTAATGAACCAGGATTCTCAAACGTATATTATTAGCTAAGTAGTCAGTTCAGTTTGTAAGTTTAAAAAATAAAAATAATTCCGCGCCGTGTTTTTGTTCGATCACCTATACAGCACTGGTCGTCGCAAAGTCCCTCATCTCTGAACATGTTCGGCAACCAGCCCTGGTAGAAAAGTTCATTTCATTCTAATATAATATGCGTTTCACGTTACAACGTAACGATAAGATTAACATCAACTGACAAACGGATGTTCTGAAATTGTATCTATCATTATTTATCACTGATTATGAGTATCATCATTATTTTGACTATATTTATATTGAACCAATTTTAAATTAACAAAACTGGGTGGTTTTGTAAAAACAAAAAAAAAACTAAAAAACTAAAATTCGAAATCTTTGAATATATGATATGTCACAACTAGCGGCCCGCTCGCGACTTCGTCCGCTTGAGTGAATACCCGTATCCTATAGAACCCTAAAGCGGTACCTACCGGGTCCAATTATATGCATGTATTATACATATAAACATTCCTCTTGAATCAATCTATCTATTAAAAAAACCTCATCAAAATCCGTTGCGTAGTTTTAAAGATCTAAGCATACATAGGGACAGACAGACAGCGGGAAACGACTTTGTTTTATACTATGTAGTGATGAACATAATATTATACTTTTTTTATTAGTTAGCTTCGAACGAGTGTACTTTTTTTTTAAATATAGCCTATGTCACTCAGCGCTAATGTAGCATTCTAATGGTTAAAGTATTTTTTAAATCGGTCCAGTAGTTTTGAGTTTATTCGTTACAAACATACATTCATACAAAAATACAAAACTTCTTCTTTATAATATTAGTATAGATAAAAGTGTACAGTTATATTACAAATTAAACTGCAATTCAATTGCTGCTTGCAATTAGCATTGAATAAACCAATTACAATAGAATTGATTACATTAAAACAAAAATAATCGCATGAATTATCCCAAATTAGAGGAGGAGATTTTATTAAATGAAACGTTTTCACCGCACTAAATACTTTTTATTATTTTTACTAGCGACCCGCCCCGGCTTCGCACGTGTGCAATGCTGTTGATGATACACGCAACCGCTATGTCCCTGCATTTAAAATCTGTGATATCTTCGAAAATATTCATTTAAATTATATGCTGTAAAGGGCCATATTGATCTATATTAAATGCACAATGTATTTAAGGTTCTTAATTGGATAAGGATTAATGGTGTATTGCTTAAAATCGCTTCGTAAATAAGCCAGTAAAAAATTAAAAAATATTATTGTGGGTTATCCCTAAGAGACATCCCTAGACATATACCATCGCGGGCTTTACTTCGTCACCTCGTATCTTTGCCGCTCGCGCCGCCGCGCCGCCGCGCCGCCATATTAGAAAAATTGCGCCCAAAAACAGTTTTTTGAGAATAACTCCTTTCCGACTCATTTTACGATAAAAATACTTATGTAATAAATTAAACTAGAGCAAAATTTCCTATAATTTATTTAGTAACCTGTTTTTTTTTTTTTTTTTGTAAAATCAATAGTTTTAGTGTACGAGAGCACGACAAAATCTATAAAATCACCAATTTTCAATACTTCCGGAAAATTTTCCAGGTAAAACTACCAAATGACTGGACTATAACTCAAAACGGTACAAAGAAAAAAGTTGCTATCGCGAAATAATAGCTCAATGCAATCATAAATTATTCAGACTGAGTACTTTAGAAAGTAGGTCAAACTGAAATAGGTAGGATGGGCAAATCTTCATGTCGTGTCAAAGTCTCCACTCTTCTTTGAGCACAACAGGTGTAAAAATAAATAGTTTTCAGCAAAATATGTACGAAATATGTTCACCACAAAATAAGAAGACTGCAGAAGGTAAACTTCATACAAACAGCTAAGACTAAATTAAGATGGTCCGAGATTCCGTGTCCAATTTACAAACATTTATTTAACTTGCACTGTTCGTATGATATGTAACTTGTCCGTCAAAATTTGCAAACTATTTTTCGACCATTTGTTGGTATCCGATTAAGCTGAAATTTTGCATACACCTTTAGTTCTGGTGACAATACAATGTGAAATACTCAGTATTGTAATAATTTCAATATGGCCGCCGATCTAAGATGGCGCGGCAGCCATATTGAATTGATTGATTAATTATTTTTGAGATAGTTTGCTGATTGCCTGTGACGGCATTTTCAGTTTCTCAACCTCAAGCCGTGTGAGACGAATCAAGTTCGGAGGTTTTCTAGGGGGAACGGCATCACGCACTAGTGCGTGTCCTACAATATTCTCCGAGGGGTTCGGATAGGATCGGAACAACCCGCTGGCGATGGCGCCTCTAAAGGCTCGCACCTCGGCTTGGGTTGACCGGGTCGTGGTGGTGAGGGTTTACGTGTCCGTGTAGGGTCTATGTATGCGTCTTTCGAGCACGGTATGTATTATACATACCTTCTGGGGGTTTTCTTATTTTGCGGTGTCCTCTGTCACACACACACGTTATTCGCGAAACTCGAAGGTTACGCTTGCTACTTATGCCATACAGTACAATTTCATAATAAACATACATTAAATGAGTTGGGAACACGAGTGTCAACTGACAATATCAGGCACGTATGGCGTCACTTTACCGTTTTCTCGGAAGGTCTCTTTTTTGTATTCAGATACCTAAATGGTTTGTTTACATTTATGAAGGTGTAAGAGGTGCTGGCCGACTTTGGCGGTTGTGCTATGATCGGAATACTGCAACTCTCCAGCGCAGCGGAGCGGTGACCAGCGGGCATAAAAGGCATTGCGCCATTTGTTACCTAGTAACAATGTATTATTTAATTTTTCAAATTTACCTATAAAATGTTCCTTTGTTATTTATTATGATTCATATTTTATCCAATTTTCATCATCATCAGCCTATACTAGTCCACTGCTGGACATAGGCCTCTCCAAGTGCACGCCACCGAGATTAAATACTTATCATCATAATCATCATCAGCTAATTTTATGTCCTCAATGCTAGGGCTCGAGCCCTCCCTATGGATAGATATGACCATGGCAAAGGTATAATAAACATGCAGCCATTTTATATTTTTTCTAATGTATGTGTAAGTTTTTTTATGTATATAATTTTCTTATTAGTATTTTTGTGTATGTTATTTTATTACACCACGCGTCGCCACCTCACGTTCAGGGAGCTGTCTGAAAACCAGCGCTTCTGTGGCATTCTGTGTATGCCACAAAAGCATTGCTGAGACAGCTACCCGTTGGCCTTGCACATCACAGTTATTTTTATTATTTTTGTGTGTGATGATTGTGTTAGTAGTTTCATAAATGTTCTTTTTTTTGTAATTTTAATTTTAATTTAATTTTTTTCTCATCTGTTTGTATTTGTTTTTGTGCAAGTCAATAAATGTTTCTTATTTCTTATTTTATATGAAGAACGGACTAAAACCGCCACGCGAGTTAAGCATGTGCGGATAGGTGGTTGTTAACAACTGCTAATGCAGTCTAGCGGGACCAACGGCTTAACGTGCCTTCCAATCTTCCAAAGCACGACGAGCGGAACTCGAGATGGTAAATTTTTGGTTACCCATCCGATGCGAAACTTGCTTTTAACCTTAGGAATCGCAGACCGGGCGCGTTGATGACTGTGCCATCGAGCTCTTTGAATTTATTTATACCTATATTAATTCTAATACGGTTTTAAATAAGTACTAAATAAAAAGGCAAGGTGTTTAATTACAAAAACACAAATGTTGAAAATTTTCCACGAGCAGGATTTGAACCTGCACCCTTCTGACATACCGAGTCAGGTGCTCTCTCAATTGAGCTATCGTGGTTCTAACCAGCCCGCCGAAATTATTCAACACTATTTACTTTATTACTTTGAAAGCCAAAGGCGATTCAATGTCAACAACTAACGTCATTAACATCCGATCATATTTTTGAAAAAAAATCCACAAGCAGGATTTGAACTTGCACCCTTCTGACATAACGGGTCAGGTGCTCTCCCAATTGAGCTATCGTGGTTCTAACCAGCCCGCCGAAATTATTCAACACTATTTACTTTTTTACTTTGAAAGCCAAAGGCGCCCATTCAATGTCAACAACTACCGTCATTAACATCCGATCATAATATATTTACAAATTCTAAAGATCAGTCAAGAAGTAGACAAGCTATTTATAGAATGTTTTTGTTTTGTTTATGTAATTATAACGCAAATTTTTTTGCGAAACAAATTACAAAAACACAAATCTTGATAAAATTTCTACGAGCAGGATTTGAACTTGCACCCTTCTGACATACCGAGTCAGGTGTTCTCCCTTTTTTTTTTTTTTTTGGAGAGATTGCTGATTGCCGCTGCGGCATTTTCAGCTTCACCGGGATTTTTGGGGGCGGCGAGGAACGTAAAGGGTCCCTCAGGTCAGGTCCCTCTTTCCCGTGTGAAACGAATCACCTTCAGAGGTTATCTAGAGGGAACGGCATCGCGCACAAGTGCGCGTCCACGTGCCCTACTAGATTCTCCGAAGGGTTCGGATCGGATCGGGGGTTCGGATCGGATCGGGAGGTGTTCTCCCAAATGAGCTATCGTGAAACTAACCAGCCCGCCGAAATTATTCAACACTATTTACATTATTCAATGTTAACATTTTTCAATTCGGCCGCTCCTCATCCATTTTTGAAATTTTTGAAAAATGCATATATGCGAGTGTGTCAAATACATGTTAATGTGTGTAATGTTTGTATTATTATTATTATTATTATTCTCTTTATTAAATATATATCTTAAGATATTTTTTTACAATATTTTATATAAAAACCTATTTACAATATAAAATTATAAAAAACATAACCTAGGTTGCCACCGGCAGCGGGGATAGACCCAAGCTATCGTTGGTTGGGGCGAGGAACCTCCTGACAATACGTGCCGTGTCGAGGAGTACTGCCTTTTGCATCTGACCTTTGACCCAACCTTTCAGCGAGCGCCTCTCTAGGTGTTGATCGAGGCTCTTGGCTAAAAGACCGTTTGCCGAAACGACTATTGGTACAATAATGGATGAATCCACATCCCACATGACGGTAACCTCGTGAGCCAAGTCAAGGCACTTACTAAGCTTGTTCTTCTTGGCTCTTACGAGGATCTCATCATTAGGTATGGTGATATCAACCAGTATTGCCCGGCACTGGGATCGGTCGACCACCGTCGACAATAGTCCTGTCCGTAATGATAGAGCGATCCCAGGAGAGTGTTGCATGATCATTTTCGAGTACTGGCGCAGGTGCGTATTTATAGTACGGCACCTCTGATTCAACAAGGCCATATCTAAGAGCAAGTTGCTGGTGAATTATTCTGGCTACTTGGTTGTCTGTGCAAATACTCTCCGTTAGCAAGATGAGAACAACCAGAAATAATATGTCGGAGGGATTCCTGGACGGCGACAAGCCCGACAGATGTCGACCGTACCGTCACTCATAATATATTTCTGGTAGTTATTCGTCTTGATAACTTCATCTTTAATGGCACAGACAAAACCTTCGGTTTACGTAGCCAGTTCACCGAGGCAGTCAAATCTACATCAGGCCCAGTTAGAGCCCGATAGTAGCGCCCGTGTAACACCTTGCTCTTCCATATGTCCTTGCGAACGAGAGTGCTTAGCACCACTGGTTTGCGCCAGTTTTCTTTTGCCAAGGAGAGCGGCGTAAAGTGTCTATCAACTGCCACGACATTCAAATGAATTCCGCACTCACTGTTAAGTAAATAATCCCTGAGACTGCACACCTCACGGTTATGTAGGTCCTTGGCATTAAAAAAGCCGCGACCCCCATATCTCCGCGGGATGTACAGCCTCATAACAGATGAGCGCGGGTGTAGCATTCTGGGAGTCGTGAGCATTTGACGGACTATTCTATCCAAGGCGTCCAATTCGGTCGGAGTCCATCATAGTATGCCAAAGGTGTATGTGAGCAGAGGCATAACCCAGCCATTAAAGGCACGCGTCTTATTGCCACCCGATAAAAGACTGTTAAGTACTTTTCTCAGGCGGCAAAAGAATCGCTCCCGTAATGAATGTTTTAAGTCTCCGTCTCAACACCCAAAGACTGTGACATACCAAGATATTTATATGCTTCAACTTCAGAGAGAGATCTGAAGTTTATCGCATCGGAGAGTTGTAAATTGGTTGAATTTACTACTTTCCCATGCTGTGTATACATGTTTGACCGCACACTTATCCACCCCAAATTCCATCTTGATGGCACTGCTGAAAGTCAGTAATTTTCAGCAGTTTCATCAAGTCTTGGCGGTTTGGTGCGAACAACTAGAGGTCATCCATGTACAACAAATGCGACATAACTTCACCCCCTCTCCGCAGTCGACAGCCTAACCTTGAATTTCTTAATAAAGTAGTGAGAGAATTTAAAGCTAGACAAAACCATAAAGGACTCAGACTGTCGCCCTAGAATATGCCACGCTCTATCCTTATAAAATCCTGCATGGCAGAAACACTATCTCGACATCCTGGTTGATACAAGACCGTAGTCCATTGCCGCATACATGACATCAAAAATGATTTTAATGTTATATCACTTTTATACAACTCTAAAATCCTTTACCAACCATGAATGCTGCACCGAATCATAGGCCTTCTTATAATTAATTCAGGCTGTGGAGAGAGTCCCTCTGCCACGCCGAATCTTCAGGCATATGGTCATGTCAATGAGGAAAAGCTCCTTAGTACCATGGGCCCCAACCCTACATCCATTCTGAGTCATGTCCAAAATATTGTTTGCAACAATGTGCGAGTTAATTTTTGTTCTCAGAATGGATGTAAGATGCTTATATAATGTTGGTAAGCACGTGATGGGTCTATAATTTTTCGGTTCCGTGGTACTACCTGATTTATGGCGCAGAAAAGTGACACCAGTAGTCAACAAACTTGGGAGTGAGCCGAGCTCTATCGCTTCTTGAAATTGCGTTGCCAGTAACTCGTGTGAATATCGAAACCATTTGATCCAAAAGTTGTGCAATCCGTCCGGTCCTGGGTCATTTCCAATTTTGGGCTGTACGGGTCGCACAACTTACGCCAACTGTACTAATATTTATAGCCTGCATGGCCTCGATAGGTTCACACGCCTCCCTGACAACACTCATCCATTCACCTTCCGTGTGCTCGACGGGCACCGACCAAATGCTGCGCCAGAAATTAGTCTTACTTACTTACTTCTCGTATTAATATATAAATAAGCAAAAATTTTGTAAAATTAATATTGTTTGTAAAAATGGTTTAAATAAATTAATAATTAATTCTAATTGTTCGTGTGGGACCTAATGATAGGCACCACACGGCAATAGTTTAAATCTGAGCATGAAAATAATCACAAGGCAAGTCAGTGACCTGGATGCAAACCCACCTTAAGTCTCCGGACCAGCTCATCAGGACCGAGGTCATCGGTTATAGGTCGGCAGCCTTGCGGGTACACTATTTCCGCCATGCTGCCAATCTGTTAGGATAAAAAAATATATATTTTACACATTCCCACATTCTTATACAACATTAAAGTAGGTTTTTGTTAGATATATATATATAGAAGCCACAGCACAAGACCGCAACGCTTGGAAGTCCCTACTGCGAGCCCTATGTCCCTAATGAGGGACCACAGGATTTCATCATCGACATCATAGGTATAGGTCTCCGCAACCGCAAATGATAGCTTGGTTACAGCAACATAATATACCCCACAATCCAAAATTACTCAAGCCGAATTTATAAAGTATAATTAATAAAACATAACAAAGAAAGATTTTCAGAATTTGCAATTTCACCGCGTCATGCAAGAGCACGGACACTCAATTTTACGTTTGCCACCTTATCATCCGGCCATTTGGTCACAAATAAAAGGACATGTAGAAAAAAAACATTGTAATAAACGTTACAGTCAAAGAACTGATGAACTGATGAAAAAATTGCTATGACAGGACTGGAAGCCTGGAAGAAAGTGTATGAGCATGTCATAAAATGTGAAGACAAATACAGAAAGTTTGAACCACAGTTTGACAATATCACTGACACTTTTCTCATAAATGTTGAGTTCTGCCAGTGAGGAAAGTGAAAGTGAATGTTCCGACTCGGATATGTCAGGAAAAGACATGATTCTAAATTCTGGATGATCCACAGTATTAGTTGATTTACTTATTTAACCTACATATTATTCATAATAAATCTATTCAAAATTCAAATGTATTTTTATTTACCCATATGTTACAAATCACAATATCGTTCTCTCTCGTAGAAAACATAATCATTAGGGCAATTTAGTAAGAGCAGCTCTATATCATATACTGCTTAGTTTCGGTCCGCCATCTTCAGGAACACGAAGTTAGTTGTTGCCCATAATTTAACTTTTAAGTACTGTAAGCTATATCCCTCATGTACTATTGTTCATGTCATCATCATCAGCTCATTTTTACGTCCCCACTGCTTAAGCATGAGCTTTCCTTATGGATGAAAAGGGAGAACTGGCCATAAACCACCACGCAGGCCCTGGCAGGCCAGGCAGTGCGGATTGGTGGTTGTTAACAACTGCTTATGCAGCTGGGACTAACGGCATAACGTGCCTTCTGAAGCACGGCACACAAGCACATTTGCAAAAGTTGCTCAACCTCAGTACTCGCAGACTGCCAACAAGCTCTTATTTTGTTCATGTGCAAATGCCTGAATGTTGTAGTTGGATGTCTAGGGGATGTTTATCATGATGATAAGTTTTAATTAGTTCATTATTAATAAACTTATATTTCTAACATGTAATCCCTAATAACCTAATATCCGTAAGTGGGAAGACAAGATAAGAAAAGTTATGGGAGTAACATGGATGATCAAAGCACACTACAGAGGGAAAAAGCTAAGACTTAAACAGGCTAGGGACAACTAAACCATTCTAATTATCAATGTAATTTTTTTTAATGTCATGTATCCCTAAAACAAAGGCTATCTTTATATTTATCTTTAATCTAATATCTTTACCACTACCCAACACTGTACTACTCAACAGTGACATCATGATTGTAATGTCTGTGTACCCGTTACAAATAAAGAAACATTGCATATTAGCAATAGGAACAACACCTGTTGAACTGGGTATACTTGTTGAAGTAAGATATGTTAACAGGTGGATTTTATTGTTCTCAGCAATTTTGGCAAGTTTTAACTACCCTTTTAATGCTCAAATGCTTTTTTATACAAGCTAGAGATAGCGGCTTAATAACCACAGTGATTGGTTTGGTTTTGTTATAAAATCATTGGTCATAAACACATTAATCTATTAAATTCTATGACCAATACCTTTACAAAGTTATTAATTATCCGCTCTTTCAGATATAAGTAAATACACAAATCATTATAAGCTTTGAACTAATCTTTTGTCAACAAATTAGTAAAACAATTATTAGTAGTAGCTTGAACTATAATATACAACTCTAGCAAAACAATAGTTATTATCTAAACATAGCTAGTCTCTAAGACCACATCCACATAGGAATTTGACCAAATTATATATTTAAATTTTTTTGGAGAGAGTTCGCTGGTTGCCTCAAATGGCATATTCAGCTTTACCGGGATTTAACTTAAAGGGTTTCTCAAGCCGTGTTAAACAAATCACCTTCAGAGGTTTTCCAGAGGGAACAGCATCACGCACACACTAGTGTGTGCCCCGTGCCCTACTAGATTCTCCAAGGGGTTTGGATCAGATCGGACTAAATCACATTTTTGAGACTTTCTATTATAGTAATTTAATTACTTCAACAGGGCACTTAAATAAGTATCAATATCTTAATTAGTAATTCTCTTTTCTTACTTATATCCTTTAATTCATCTCAAAGACAATGTAAATTATATTGCAATGCAAAGAGGTTATTTCTTACTTTGTACATTTTTATTTAGCATCATTACAAGAAATTAAATATTTATATTTAAAAGAGAAAGAAGCAGTTGAAATCTCTGAGAGATACCACTTTTTCAGTCAAATAATCCGAATCACAATCATTTTAATAAAATTAATAATTCCATGCTATTGGAAGCACGGAAAGCAAAGGCTGCATTAACAGTTGCTACAACCACCAATCTGCACTGGGCCTGTGGTGTCTACATACCTAAGGAAAGTTCATTCCCCAACAACAGTGGGGACAAATGAGCTGAAGATGGGGGTGTTAATGGTTGTGGTAATAAATGGTTTTTTGCAAAATATAATGCTTATTTCAGCTTAGATTACAATATATGTACTGATTTATAAGAATAAGAATCTTTTTCTGGTATGCACAACACATAACAATAACATATACAAAAAGGATACATAAACAAGTTTATGATTTGAATTGTCTTATGTAAAATCATAAAATCTCAGTTTGTAACACCTATTCATTGCATACACAGTTATGATTTGGCTTCTGTTCATCTTTTACATAGTTAATTATAAAAGCTTTTCATTTGACGTTAAAGTTTATACTATTTTATATTTCTTAAGCAGTCGTGATAAAGTTACCTACATAGAAATGTAAAATGAGTTTGGATGCAGTAGGTATGTCTTTTTTATAAGAAATGCTTGTGTATTAGACCTTTATCTATAATCACAAAGCAGTTGGTTGGTATAAAACTTTGCAACATCTCATTTTAATTTTATTAAAATGAATACCTGTTGTACTACTGTAAAGCTGTTGTTAATACAATCTATAGACATAATTATGTACTAAGATATTGTTTTGTTGAGATGCATAATAATGCATTTATTGATAGCTACATCAGCCAGCCAGGGGTTGGTTTCAGATGTAATTTCTGATGATGTCTAGGTCAAAAAACGCATGCATGAAGCCTATTTAACATCACATATGGGCAATAACATACAAAACATAAGTTTCTTTAAGCTTACCAGATATTTTCAATAGTGAATGCACATCTGGTGCTTAGGGGTCACCAAAAAACCTCATTGGTGTTCACCCATTATGTTGCCAAACAAATTCCGTCATCTGCTTTTATACTGATTTACATAGACATGGAGCTTTCAAAAAACATGTACAGGTAATTTATGAAAAAGTTCAACATATAACAAATTATTAAGCGTATAGAACATCATTGATTAATACATACTCTACCTGATGCATTTGATAAACGCAAACGAAATGCACTTGGCAGATCGACTACGATCTCAATTCGATTATGGTAGACCCATTTTTTCTTGTAAACCAAACATCAACTTTCGAGGTTAATTGCATTCATATTTGACAAATACATCGCTGTAACACTTATGATGTTGAAAAATCATGAAAATATACAATACATAAGCCGATAATGGTAAGGATACGTACAAGAAGTCATAGACGTGGGCCTGTGTTCCTCGCCTGATGTTTACAAAAATCACCTCAGCACACCGAAACAAATGAAACAATCACAGTAATAACATAATCGTTCCATTAACTCGCCACTAGAATATAAATCATATGAATAGAGAAAGGTCCTAATGATCTAAATACATAGAAATTTCTTGTAATAATTTTTTATATCTTGTGGACGCCAAACTGCGGGAAAAACTACAGCGAAGTTGGCAACGTTTGACGTGCAATTCAAGGTCATCATTGGCTATGTCTATATCTATGGCTATTGTCTATGGATAAACCTGGCTCTATGGTTGCACTTGTCTCTATATGCAAGATCTATGCAAGATGTTTGACAGCCAGTGTTGTGCTAAATTCGAAATTTCGAATTTTCTAATTTGTAGAACACAGTAGAGGCGATAATGTAGCTTTAGATATAAGGTACAGGCGCTCCCTAGACAGAGCAACATTACTTGCAGAAACTATCAACTTAGTTAAAAAAACTATAAACTTTATGAAAGTTTTCGTTAAATGTTGCCAGTTGCAGCAACAGTTTACGGTTGCCGCAATTCTATTATATATATATTATCTAGACTTTTCAAATTCATAGTCAGCAGGCAGTGATTGCCAGTTGGGAAAACCAGCAATTTAACACAATTAGATAGTTGCTAGTTGCGGCAATGTAAAACTAGTTCAAGCATCGATTGCAGCATTTAAAACTGCTGTTGATCATCGAAACTCGCAAATAGAGTTGCTATGTCTGCGCAGGTACTTTAGGTGGAATATGGAAACAGCCTGTTGTCAGTTGCTTGTTACCGCGGAGCGCCATCATAGAACACGAAGCTTATTCAATTATCGAACCCCACTCTTTGGGCTATCGTCTATCATCTATCAAGGCGAAAACGCCTTAGGATGAAGTAAGTTCATATGCGGAGGTAGTAGAAGACAGGCCCGATTAACTATCGGTGCCTTGACAGGGCACTATGCCACAAAACAAATGCTTAACAGAATACATCTTTCAACCAACAGCTTGTGTAGGGCATGTGGAGAAGAGACGGAGTTAATGCAGCAGCCAGCACCTACTGTGTGACTGCGACTCTCTGGCTAGGAAAAGAATAGGACTCTTGGGGTCGGCCTATCCGAAACCTCTTCTAGGACTTCAGGCTCTTCGCTCAGGACGTTGCCAACTTATGGCATCTATCTTTACGGAGGACGAAAAATGAAAAGATGGGGTTGCACAAAAGATCCCGATGGGTTGAAGTGTTACTGGGAGAGGGAAACCTCAGCAGGCCCTACTAAGATAAGATAAGATCATCCATCAAACTAGGGAGCTCACGCAGAGACTTGTAACAAATAGCTTCGTGGGGTCGGATCTTGCCGCCTGGCCACTATCATTCTACCGGTAATTAAATAAACAATTAAAAGAATATTATTTGACGTCCTGACTATAGGTGCAGGTGCATGTGATAGAATCATCTAGCGAGATAGACTGAGTGAGATATCCCCTCAAAATTTACTTTAGTCTCTAGAAATAGACAAAGAGTCTGTGCGGCCAATACTCGTTACTATGTAGGTGCACAGTGTGCAGAATTAATCCAACTCTGCAACATGGATAAATCTGAATTCTAGTAAGTGACAATTAACAAATACTCTTTGAGTCTCTTACAGAATTCTAATATTCCGCTCGTACCTATCTATTTCCTTTACGGCTGGACCGGATGAGCGTTCAGCCTCCATGAGATGTGCCCGTAAGTAGGGATAAGACTCGGGTTTAAATCAGAATTGACAAAGCAATTTTATTTCCATACAACATTGAGGCCCGGTATCCACTAAAGCGAAGATGGACGGAGAGGGGATGTATCGAAGACAACCAATAACATTATGTTTTATCCATCACCTCTCCTCGTCGCACTATGCAGCAACGGCCCCCTAATCTTGCTGCTCGATGGCGCAGTGGATAATTAGTCTGCAATTGCTGAAGTTAAGCAACTTTGTGAAAGGCCGATCATCCGATGGGTGACCAAAATATATCGATTCGACCTCCTCCTTGGAAGGCACGTAAAGCAGTTGGTCCCGGCTCTAATCCACACTGGGCCAGCGTGGTGATTTTATGGTCCATTCTTCCATCCAAATGGAAGGTTCGTGCCCCAACAGTTGGAATATAAAAAGGGCTGGTGATAATGACGGCATCTAAGCCGTTATGAAAATAAAAGTGCACATTTTACAATTATTATGAAAAGTTTACTTGTAAGCCTTATTTCATTCAAAACATTTTCTCACAATAAGTTGAAAAATAATTAAGCAAGTTCTACTATTCATTACACTAACTATAATAACATTCTTAATTTACAATTTGTGAAAGCAGCTTGTAAATCATTTATTCTCTTATTATTTCGATAAAAAGCAGCTCAAGCGGCAGGTTGTCATGTTAATAATACATTCTTAATTAATTGCAGAGATTACAAATAACATCAATTGATGAAGAGAAACGGTAAGGAATGGTAACGTGACACCACCGAACGGCTGCCAACGCTCTAGGTACTAAAATAAGTAAATTATAGTTACAAGATATAAGTGCTATTTCGCGGGGAGAGATGTTGAAAACAGTATCCAAAATCAGTGTGAGTAAACCTATAAAATAAAGAGTTATTGAGATCTATGATGCCATTAAAACTTTTTAGATATAAAACTAACTTTTTAAAAGTCCAACTTTAAGGTACTTAAAACCTTACAACAGTAAAACACAAAATTGTTCACTTTCTTTAAACACTTCGGTATTTAATAGGTACTTAGATGCTAAATTATATAATCACAATATACAAACTTAAAGTATTATCCATGCAGTGAGAGGGTTGACATGAACTATGTTATGTATGGGACACGTGCATAATTATGGCCACCCAGTCACATTAACAAAGCACAGTAGACAATATAGAATATGTAGGTTTTTGAAGTAGAAAACCAGCAACTAAATTACATTTATGATTTAGATATATTATACATACATACCTACATACATATTATTATTTATACCGACAAACAAAAACTGTGGGAGTGTTTTTGTTTATAATACGAAATTGTTGTTAAAGAGTTTAAATAAATATATGATACGCCAATTTTTTTGCCTTTTTAAGTAAATTGTCCATGTGGTCTAGTAATCATTGTTTTTTAATCAAAAATAAACTTTATTTAATTTATATGTTCAATACTTCACTTGTATTTATTATATTAGCTCTTCAACTTGTTTCAATTAATCACAATGAATATAATCTCACATTGTTGAAAATCATTGTAACAAAATACCTATAGCAACACTAATCTAGTTCAAGCTTCCGGAAAGATCCAGCGGTTGAGTGTATATTTTGAGTTGTATCGTTCTTCTCTAGAGCGTACAAGTCGACGGTCATGTCATCTAAAGCTAATAATTCTTCTCTGCGCATCAGCAAGTTGCGTTTGAGCTCTTCAATCATATCTCTAAGAGGCACTGCGCCTCCATACTCCTTCGGTAAAATGGAAGGATCAACGTGTTTCGTCAATTCTTCACTTGTGCGATGGAACTGAAAATTGAAAGGATATTCATTTTTAATATAAAAGGGAAAAGAGAAAACTACTTTTTGTACATAATTTCTAATTATTAAATAGAAGCATTTGTATCCTATTGGTATTTATATTCTTTTCAGGTAAATTCAGTAACACTTATCATTCAATGTGTAATAGTTAAAATAAATATTGAATTCAAATTCAAATTTAGTTTCTACAATATACATAAGTAAGTAGGTTCCATTTTATCGAAATGCAACGATAAATACTTTGCAGCAGCTTCCAAACATAATAATTGTCTATGGCTGGACGTGCGGAAACAAACAACAACACTTCCGGTTCACAAAATCATTTTAAATATTTAGCGGTAAATAAAATTGGTTATGTAAATAAAAATATTTAAAAGTTTTATTATTACCATGACTCTATCTTTGAGTTTGTCGCTTAGCAGTGAAATGGCGAACTCGAAGAACCTAACTCCGTAATGGGGTATGTTGACGAAGTGCGTACGTTTGTGGCGCATAGGAGTAGAATTCTGCAACAAACATTAAACAAAATTAAAATAATGCGACAAATTTAATTTAGGTTTTTATTGTAACCTGTTACCCGAAGTTATGCTAATACTACTGTTTTTTTTTCCTAATTTTTTAATAAATGCTTAGCCATCAGCTTGCTATCTTGGCAAAGTAAGTACACTGATGCTAGTTACAAGTTTTGGAAAGATACATTGAAAGGCCCCTTCCATTCTCATCGTACTCGTTAATGTACACAGTCATAAATTCTGTCACATGTTTAATATAAAATAATTGAGACAAGTTTATTCATTATGTAACCATTTATATACCAAAATGAACTACCGGCGGCTGCCTTAATCAAGGATGTCTTGAGTGACTCCAAATTGGGATGAGGCTTTGAGCACGCCTTTTCCTCCAAGTGTTGCCATATCTTGTAATCTAACGGACTCAAATCTGGACTGGAGGAGGGCCAGTCTTCGTACCGGATGAAGTCGATTTCACGCGCTGCCAGCCAGTCTTGTGTGCTCTTCGCTCTATGAGCTGGCGCCGAATCTTGTTGAAATACCCAGTGCCTGTTATTGAACATGGTATGAGAAACATGTTCCACAAGGTTCGTCAGGACTGTATTTTGATACACAACTGTATTCGTTTTTACACCTTTCTCACAAAAATGTACCTCTGTTAAGCCCCAATAAGAAACTCCCAACCATACCATGAGCGAGGATGGAAAATGACCTCGTTGGACACGCGGAATACGGCTGCTCACTTCTTCATTACTGTGTGCATACACCTTATCATTTTGTTTGTTTTAGCTCTCTTCTACGGTAAAAATTTTTTCATCCGAAAAAAGAATTTCCCGATATTTTTTTCCTGCGTACCGCTTCAACAAAGCGCGGCATCTCTTCAGTCTCAGGTCCATTAGACGAGCATTCAAACGATGTCCTGTTTTTCTTCGATATGCCCGAAGCCCTAAGTCTTCATTTAACACCCTTTTCACCGTGGTTCTGCTTAACCCCATCTGAAGGGCCAACAGTTTCTGCTTACGTTTGGGATTTCTTTGAATTCGCGCTTTCACAGCTTTTATCACTGCTGGAGTCCTAACAGACCGAGGGCGACCACTTCTTGACCTGTCATCTACACTAAAGTCTTCATTGTATCGTTTGATGGTACGATAAACGAATCTTTTGGTTAAATGCAAATTTTTCAGTATGTCAAAAATTTGAATTGGCACGTAACCGCAACGATTCAACGCAATAACTGCAACACGGTCTTCTTTAAGCGTGCACTCCATATTTAAAAATGAGTAAAATTCTAAAAAGTATACATTTTTATTTTCATGAACAATTCGAAATTCGAATTCAATAAACTTTTTTGTGGCCAGCATTCTAAAAGGAAAGTTTTTACTGTGTGACAATACTTATGACCTGACTGTGTATTATCGGGATGTGAATCAACCCTGGAGCTTCAGTTTTTGTATTATGCTACTATGCCCTGAAATATCGTAGTAATGTAATAATACCTCAGTGAATGACACAGTATCTGGTACGTCGTCGGTCAGCTACCAGAGGCTTACTTGCGGCATACGTATGTATGCCCGGTAGTCCAGCTTCTGAGAAAGCCTAGTCAAGATACCCAAGAGAGAATCCTCATTATAGTCACCTGGATGCAGTTTAGCATGATGCGGACGACGATCAGCGACCAGAAACTGACGTGCGGCATCTGCATGCCCGCCTCGTCGTTGACGTGCTTGTAGCCCAGCAGCTGGGAGCGAGACTAGTCTAAAGGCTCAAGAGAGTAATCCTCATTATATTTACCTGGATGCATTTCAGAATGATGCGCACGTCGTCGGTCAGTGACCAGTGCCTGACGTGCGGCATCTGCATGCCCTACTCTTCGTTAACGTTCATGTGACCCAGCTGCTGAGAAAGCCTAGTCAAGAGACCCAAAAGAGTACTCCTCATTATAGTCACCTGGATCAGTTCAGCATCATGCGCACGTCGGTCAACGATCAAAAGCTGACGTGCGGCATCTGCATGCCCTACTCGTCGTTTACATTCGTCTGAACTCGCTGCTGAGAAAGCCTAGTCAAGAGACCAAAGGGAGTACTCCTCATTTTAGTCACCTGGATGCAGTTCAGCATGATGCGGACGTCGGTCAGCGACCAGAGGCTGACGTGCGGCATCTGCATGCCCGCCTCGTCATTAACGTGCGTGTAGCCCAGCAGTTGCGAGCGAGGCTCGTCCAGCAGTAGTTCCACTATCATGGAGTGGACGCGCGCCATCACGCAGCTGTCGAACACGTGGGGATCGAAGCGACCTGGAAAAGACAATAGGTTTTAGGCAATTCAAGATTTGTTAACCGACTACTGGAAAACTTTTAGCTTGATTAGATCTCTAAACTCTTGCTTTAAAATATGGTCATTATAGCACAGAAGAAAGACACTAGATTATAGTCATTCATTCATTACTATAAATTGTAAGACGCAAAATTAATTCTAGGATCAAACTACATGATTGTTTAATTGCGCTGCTAGGTATAAAGTCTATAGTCTACCCTACATTATAATTAATCAACGATGAAATAACTTTTAAATTTATTTATGATATTTTTTATTTTTTTTTGCCCAGGGAAAAATCTGCACGCAGATTTCGTAGATCCGGGGATTGCCTTGTTCTTTTTCTAAAAAAGGATTAAGACAGGCCCGGTAAAAAACCCTGGGGTCGCCTTTAGCCTTTAAAAGGGCTGCGAAGGCTACCGAAACGCACGCCCCCCGAAGGTCGAGATATAACATATTTCTGACGTCGTAAAATAAAGAAAGAAAAGAATGCTCCATAGAAATATCTGTGGTTACAGCAGTTATGTCTTCCCGGTTCTGCTCTTTAAAGTTTAAATTTTATTGAATGCTGCACGATAATGCCGCCGCTTAAGTCTACCATGACCAATAGCTGTAATAAAAAACTTACCCATACAAGACAACACCACCCTCCTCCCCTCAGCGTCCCTCCTAGGCAGAGGGACCAGGTACCCTGCGTCTATGACTGCAGCTATCTTCGGGTCGAGGGGATCCAGCTTCTGGAACCAGTGAGGGTACATCTGCCTGATGGTGAGATACCGCTCCAACATGGAGCACGCTTGCGGTACCGAGTACTTCTTCGTGCGAAGGAAACGGAGGAGGAAGGGCGCGTCTGTGGACAAAGAATTTACGTAAAGTCAGCATGTAATTGATAAAACAAACAAAATGATTACATTAATTAAAACTAACAAAATAAACGCCATTAGATCCGTAAAAGTTGTTTCATTTCAATGTGTAGTGTTCGCGTAAACTTTAGAAAACAATAAAATGATCAAGATTAGCTTTAATAACTACATATGCGTAGGGTAGTGACACCTGTGTGCGACACTTTAAAACGGCAAAAAAATCATGTCTGTTGTATGGGAGCCCTTTTAAATATTTAGAATTTGTTGTTATAGCGGCAACAGAAATACATCATCTGTGAAAATTTCAACTGTCTAACTATCACGGTTCATGAGATACCGCCTGGTGACAGACGGACAGACAGACGGACGGACGGGCAGCGGAGTCTTAGTAGGGTCCCGTTTTACCCTTTGGGCACGGAACCCTAAAAATCACGACACATAATGATGATGATGCTAGGTATCTATTATGCAAATGTTATTGTCATGTGGCATTTTATGTAAGTAAAGTACTTACGAAAATATTTTTTGCGGCTTTAGGTGCGCCTTTAGAATTTAGATTGTTAAGTGCCGAGTGCCTTATAGTTTATATACAGCATTAAAGCATTAAAGCAGCGAGGAGCTCAATGGATTAACGCGCTCGGTCTTGATTGCTGAAGTTAAGTAACATTCGCAAAGGTCGGTAATCGGATGGATAACCAATTTTGAAACTCGAGCTTTTCGTGGCTCGGAACTCCGAAGGCACGAAAAGCCTGCTTGCATTAGCAGTCGTTAACAACCACCAATCCGTACTGGGCCCGCGTGGTGGTTTATGTCCCGTTCTCCCTGTGGTGTTTCCATCTATAGGGAAGGCTCGTACCGTACCCCAGCAGTGGGGACATAAAATGAGCTGGTGATGACGATTAAAGCGGCACCTCCCGATGAACGAAGAGAGTTACATAATTTTGCCATACAAATTTTCGAGGGTTGACTCCACTTACGCCTACCTGAAATCAACAAATCGACTAAAATTCCCCGAACACATACTTAGCTATGACTGTTTTCACCAACCGCCCCTAAGCTTAATATGTGATTCGCAATTTTTAGGAGACAGTTCCCTCAGTAAAGCCGTTACCTATTTAACACGGCTAAGGAATACTTTAAAGTGTTGACAAAGTTTGTTCGAAAAAGCGGGTTTGAACACCACTCGTGGAAATTTTATCAGTAGTTTTTCTAAAATTGCATAAAGTATTAACCATAATCATGAACACCTCAAAGTTTGGGGGTTGTGCGTGAAAACAAGCACTCCATTGTTTAACAAATTAACTAAAGCTAGTGAAAGTAAAAGCCAATTATGTGCATACCTACACAGCGCACAACGTGGTTTACCTGGCCCACATACCTAGTGTCAGTCCTCGACTAATTCCATGCCATCGCACTACCATGAACCTTTTGCAGCTATGTAATTTAAGTTATTCACGAGACGTTTTGAACAAGTCTGCTAGCGGAATACCAATTCATCTTATCTTAGAAGTTGTGGTTTGAATGGACAACGTGTTTCCATGGTGTGTACCAATTTGTAATCGTGTCAATTGTAAGAGAAGCATTGTCGGTGTTTTTTTTCTAGAAAATGTGCGCACAAATTCAAAAGGACGACCTATTAAGTAACAATTGAAACCAGTTTTTTCAACCAGTTGACCTATTTAGGGCGTATTTGTAAAGCTGGCTTGAGTTCTGTGCCCTTGCTAAGTTTCTAACCAACTCTTTTTAAAGTCTCCCGCCCCGTAGACTTGCTTACCGATGGTGTAGTGAGAGTGGCAGTTGACAGCAATACGAGTATACGAGCTCATAGCTCAATTAATGTAGCTTATTTACTAAATAAAACATTCGTAGTTTTGATCTTAGCGGTAAGAAGCCAGATGCGATTATCAGCGGTGACACATTTTTTGTCGACTTGGTTGATATTAGCCTTAAATGTGCCTTACCAGTTCGACACTTCTTTATCGCCGGATCACAGATTACCTAAGTAGGCCGGATGCTTTTCTATAAAGTGTCTCATCTGCGCAAGAGCATTCTCGCAACGCCGCCGGCGCCGACGCCCGCCGGCTCCACTCTCTTAGCTCAGTCGGGAGATCGCCTGTCTCTTTATTTTTTACTAGCTATACAAACAATTATTGACTTACCAGTTCGACACTTCTTTATCGCCGGATGCTTTTCTATGAAGTGTCTCATCTGCGCAATAGCATGATCCCGCAACGCCGGCTCCTCCCTCAGCTCCACTCGTGCCCTCTCCCTCAGTTCGGTTGGGAGATCGCCTGTCTCCCTTTCCTTGTTCTCTTGTTTTTGAACTCGCTCATCTTCTGATAAGCGCGGCTCGGCCAAATTCGGTTTTGGCTCATGCTCCCTTCGGCAGTTGTCGGGTTGGAGGACAGAGGTTGCCATTTTGAATTATTCTGGAACAAAAAGATTTTGAGGTTATGGAAGAGTTTAGCATCAGCCTATAATAATCCACAGCTTCTCTCATGCAGCTCTGGCTCATGAAAGTGTTTTTGACTAGTACACGTAATAACATGTGGAAAGTGAGCCTATGTACAACCATAATTCAAGTGCCAAGCTAATTCGATCAATACTTTTTAAAAATTCTAGGAACCATTGATTTTGTACTTGGTGTAAAATTTACCAAATGTAGCCAAGAGGTGCAATTTTAGAATTTGCTTTGGTGATAACCAATATTTATAATTTTTTATTTATCTTTCATAACACAAACTGATAGCAAAAAACCCTGTTAATACAAATTCATAAGAAACATTATGAATGGATTTTGATATATTTTGCTGGTGCGAACATGAATATATCCTTCATTCTAAATAGGTAAATATGTAAGTATTTTAGATTTGCAAATTCATAAGGCTATTCAGGAACGCCTCGTTCAACCAACAAAGCTGGGCCATTCAAATATTTGCTCACGGAACGTGTCACAGCTAGGATTCATACCATTTACATAATCTTTAATCACGCTCACGTTTCCATTCCATAGTCAAGAGGTAAAGCAATTAGTACCTATACCTATGTACAGACGCCAGCACATCAACCTATCCAAAACTGTCAAATTTATTCAAATAATATTCAACCATGTGCCTAAGACATAAAGTTCAAAGTCTATTGAGGAAATTTGACAGTTTGTGGTAGGTTGATGTGTAGGCGTCTGTACAGTGTACGTCAGCAACGTATCAAACTAAGTACCTAACATAGATTTCCGTTCGACATTGACTTTCCATATTTTTGAATCGCTCGACCGCAACGAGTGCCCTTGGTACCTTTACAACAAAACCTTTACAATGCAACCAGTTGTTAATTGTACAATTGCAACCCCCGCCCGATCCTCTAAATGCCACAACACATTTGCAGAATACACTAAACATGCACACCAGTTTAGGCCCAAGACACCGTACTCGTAGATCAAGGGTACGAAGAACCGGTTCACACGCGCTCTACACCAGGTGCAGACATGGCGCTTCTCTCCTCCACCACGGCCCGGTCAACCCGAGCCGAGCCTTTAGAGGCTTTAGAGGCGCCCTCGGGTTGTTCCGCTCCCTGATCGGAGAATCCAGTAGGGCACGGGGACGCGCACTAGTGCGCGATGCCGTTCCCTTTAGAAAACTTCGTGATTCGTTTCACACGGCTTGAGGGACCCTTTACGTTCCTCGCCGCCCCCAAACAAGCCCGGTGAAGCTGAAAATGCCGTATTGCCTCATACGGCATTTTCAGCTTCATATCAGCAATCTCTCTCAAAAAAAAAAACAATTGCAATTCGACTGCTCTAGTTTCGGTTGATAAATTGGTATTACGGACACAAATCGCTCACTGCTGGCTGGGGCAGGAGCCTTCTCTTTGGATGGAGATACCACAGGGAAAACGGGTAATAGATCTAAAAGCGGATTGCCGGGACCAACGGCCGTACCTGCTACGAAAGTCGGCTAAAAGCAGGTTGAATGTCTAACACGTTTTATGTAATCTGTGCTATAATGATCAGTGATGACGTCACCATCCGGTAATTCGCAGTCTTTCGCAGTATGTACGCCAATGTTGCCCATTTTCTATTACAACGTTGACCTTCAAACTTTGGCAACCGCACTTTCACTTGACTTTCGAATTAAAGCGACTTGTTGCGAACCGCAATGGACATTTGAATGGCACTCGTAACTATATGGTTTTTTTTTTTACAGAACTTACAGAAATTATTATGAACGCTCTATTATCACGTTAATAACATTCCTGGGTGCCTAGTGTGGTTTTGTTTACTGTCCGTATTCATTCGATTACGTTTAAGACAACGAAAATTTGTATGGCATAATTTTAAGTCTTCTCGTACCTACGTCGTCGTCGCGTCGCCAGGAGACGCTGCATCAATGCGAATAAAACTCGCACTAGGCACCCTGTTAACCCACTTAGAAATCTGATATGCCTGTTAGGTATGAGTTTGACAGCAGTCTAACGGGAGCTATGGGCACAGTTTTAAATGAAATAGTAATACTGTGTTATGGGGATTGAATTGAACCACGAGATTTCGCTTTCAACCCGAGCATCTATACATTCGGCTACCATCTCCTCAACTACAGTGTGGTTTTAAGGGATAACTGGATCTTAGGGGCGGCGAGAAACTTGGTATCCGGAAGCCGTAGTGACTAGACAAGATAGAGGCTAGTTTCACAGATCAGGTGAAATCGCGTCATTTGGCGTGCTAAATACAAAAAAACCGGCCAAGTGCGTGTCGGGCCACGCGCAGTGTAGGGTTCCGTAGCCCAATGCGGACACTGAAAAGAGGGCTTTTATGAACATTTATTTAACGATGGCTCATATACTAAATGTAGATACTACCGGTTTCACACACCTGACAACGTTATTTAACTAGTTCCCAATGAGGAATTTGTACTGCGCCAAGTGCTTATATTTTATAAGTTGGTGTTGTTACTCGTGAACTTGTTAAGCCTACTTAGATGTGACTGTGATAGTTTTCCTTTTAACTTCGTCATATATACAACTACCGTGAATTTTTTCACGTATCCAAAAACAACCATTTGGCTGGCAGCCCCCCTGCACACTTGCCTCTAACAAAATTTTGCACTTTAAAGCTTAATAGTTCACAAACGGATGCCTCAATCAAAAAACTGTTTCAGATACCCGCAATATTTTTAAAATTGCTATTCAACGACACCCCACACTTTGGGGTAGACAAGAAAAAAAATTACATCCCCACTTTACGTGTAGGGGAGGTAACCGAAAATAAATATTTTTCAAAATTTTACTTAACCACTTTGTCGGCGTTATTAATATGTGTATCTATGCAAAATTACAGCTTTCTAGTACCAAGAGTCTATAAGCTAGACTGGGGACAGACAGACAGACAGACGGACATAGCGAAACTATAAGGGTTCCTTGTTGACTACGAAACCCTAAAAAAAGAGCAATGTGTATTGCGTATGAGTTCGGTCAGTATGAAGTGTCCGCCTGCGGGCTGACAGGTCACAGAGCGCGTCTTAATTAAATATAAGTGAACCATACGAAGCAATCCGCATTACTGGAAAGTGCCTCTTCTGTGCACTACAAAATAAACTTCATACAAACAAAACACGCTCGAGCAACGCACCATCTTCCCGCCCGATCCTCTAAATGCCACTACACATTTACAGAATACACTAAACATGCACACTAGTTTAGGCCCAAGACACCGTACTTGTTGAACAAGGGTACGAAGAACCGGTTCACACGCACTCTACACCAGGTACAGACATGTACCTGGGCGCTTCTTTCCTCCTCCACGGCCCGGTCAACCCGAGCCGAGGTCCGAGCCTTAAAGGCGCCCTCGTGTTGTTCCGCTCCCCGATCCGATCCGAACCCATCGGAGGTTTTTCGTTTCACACGGCTTGAGGGACCCTTTACGTTCCTCGCCGCGCCCAAACAAGCCCGGTGAAGCTGAAAATGCCTCAGAGGCAATCAGCAATCTCTCTCTCAAAAAAAAAACGCACCATAGACAACCTCACAAGAACACGGAATCTTGCAACTGTTTTGAGTTGTTGTGCTGCTCTGATTATAGCTCTGATTGTATCCAGCTTTAGAGAGATTTCGCGAGCGGAGAGGCTACTAATTGCCCAATCTCCTTAGTCCTCATGTACTTTATTCATGTTGGACGATTAGGCTTGATACCGTTACCAATATTACTATAAGTACCGGTAACTAACGTTGTTTCTATAAAGATAATTTGGTACCGACACTGCAAGTAACGTTATATAGAAAAGTATCGCTATCTACCTACTTTTTCGGCCAATCCGCCTAGAGCGGTTAGCTAAATTACCGGTGAAAAAGCCACCTATATTTTACCGGGATTTTTTTATCGGTATTTTCGTTTGACAGAAATATCGATACCAATTTCTTAGCGGTATTGAAAGCCCTGGTTTATAGGCTAAAGAAGATGCTTATTAATGTCGAGGTAATTGTTAACTGAATTCTAAAAAAATAAAAATCGTTTTTATTAAAATTTGCGACTAGACAATTGTTAATGTTTTTATTTAAATCAGTGAGACGTATAGCCGAGTGACGAATGGCCGTTTAATATTCCATTGCTTGATCAATAAAGCTATTCGGAGTCCGACAACGTACCACACACCACCGAAGTACCTATGTTTAACGTTATTGTTCATTAGACCATTCAATTTGAACTGTAGCAGAAGGGAATAAGCAATAGTTTGATGTAATTGGAGATGGTTTCTTCGCCCTTTTGTATTGTGCATTCTGGCTTTGGTCATGATCGTGTGATAAGGGTTTCCTGTTAAAATAAACTTTTTCTGTTATAAATGCAGGAGATGTATAGTTTTGAATGATTGCACGGATCAAGTGAGGATAATCATCATCATCATCATCATCAGCTCATTTTTATGTTCCCACAGCTGGGGCAGGAGCCTTCCCTATGGATGGATAGGGAGAACGGGCCATAAACCACCACGCGGTCCCAGTGCGGATTGGTGGTTGTTAACGACTGCTAATGCAGCCGGGACCAACGGCTTTACGTGCCTTCCGAAGCACGGAAGAGCTCGAGATGATACTTATAGTTTTGGTCACCCATCCGATGACCAGCCTTTGTGAAAGTTGCTTAACCTCAGCACTCGCAGACCTGGCGCGTTATCAGTGAGTATAATACGTAGAGCTTATATCAATATGATTTATTTTTGAAAACCGGTGGAAAGAAAGCTCCTTAGGTACTCTGAGTAGGCAGGTGTATCTGCACATCAGACTACCACAAACTGTCTAATTTCCTCAATAGACTTATGGTTGTATTTATTTTGAATAGTCTGATGTGCAGGCGTCTGTACAAGGCAAAATGACCGCTGAGATCGTAAATTCTGCAAGAAGTACGAAACATCAGGAACAAATTATAATAAACATTAGTAATTCCGCATAAAGCAGGTACACACGGCGGCAGATCAACCTACCTAAAACTGACAAAGTACAGTATGTACTGTGTTCGCGTAAATATAAAAAATTTACATAGGTAGGTGCTATATTATGTATTTTATCTATCTATGTCATAGTGCAGTCGTTAACTTTAATTAGGTACGTTTTTAAATTGTAACTATACCTACCTACTTAGATAATTTTTGCAATAACTTCTAGTATTGCACTTGCACGGCTTGCGGAGCTCGTGTGGCCACTACACTTAATTAAATAACTTTGTACAGCATGAAGCAATAAATATACCTAAGTATAGCAGGTATTATTATGAAACAAAATAAAAACAACATTACAAGATATTTTCTACACTTTTTCGAATTGTTGGTAATTTATTTGTTACAATATTTGCGTAAAATTACAGCCATTGTTGCAACAACAAGATTGTTTAAGTAGATTTTTTTTTATTTTAATTAGCAGCGCACGCGCAGACGATGTCGGATTAGGAAAATCACACACTGGTCCATATAAACGTCTTATTATCTTATAGGGCCTACTAACAGCATTTTATAGGTTTTATTGGGAACACTAACCCTTCAAAGGGTTTGTGGTTTGGGACGTTAGAATTAGAATAACAGTTACCTACCTATGTAAAATATACGCGGTTGTACAAACTTAGATGAAACCAAAGACATTTAACTACTATATTAATGATCAAAGGATATCTCACATAAATCGACCTGCCCAAACATCACTTACACTGTTACACATCACATCTCCTGGCACTACTCTTCCACTTCACATATAACAGTTTCTACGACTTCGCGTTTGGTTATAATTTTGTTTGTGTTTGACAGTTTTACGTCGGGCTGTTACCGATATTCATTTGTTTGTGCTGAGGAAAAGTCATTCATTACCGAATAAAAGGTACGAAACAAAAACGGATCGTCCAGAACGTCACACGACAAACGAGGCACTGCACTGCGGTCGATGCACCCGTACCACACCGTTACTCCCGAAATATTGCGACACGCAGGCTCGCCCTCCAATGTCCGGGACCAGTGCATGGTGTACAGTCAGTGGCAAACGTCGCTGAACACTTTGCCAAGCCAACTAAAATAAATAAATAATGTCACAGGCAACTTGTATTCTATATGCTATCAGTAAAGTGGTCAGCGACAGCGGTAGGTAGCTAGGGTAGTACCACCATTGTTCGTCTATTTTAGCCCAGCGTTCGACTCAGTTTTAAATGCAAAAAAATAACATATATTTCCATTGAAATTTTACGTGATCACGGCATGGAAGCAAGTAGTAGTAACAGCCTATAACTATCCCATTCCTGGGCAAAGGTCTCCATCATTGAACTCAAGTCATCCTTAGAATTGATGGGTAATGGCTTAATCACCACGCTTGCCAAATGCGGGTTGGTGATCACAAATCCGGGCTATCCGAGCGCTCTGCCACTCGGCCAACGAGCGTTGGAAGCAGTACCTAGTATGTATTGAATTGTTGCTGAAGACTAAAAGGACCAACAAGGACTCAACCCTGTCCCTATTATTCTGAGGGGCCTAGCAGACCTATACTCTGGGAATACATAGGCCAGACCCCTTGCCACTGGCTTGTAGGCGCAAAAGCCTCGCTAGCAGTGAAAAAAACACTACTGAAGACGTCGCTAGATTGTAGGTCGCTCGCTGGGCGTCCAACCAGCTGGAACCCCCCGGCGGGTTTGTACCTCGCTAGCGACAAGAAGCAAACCCGGATATGACCAGGCGCCCGAATAGCCCACCCAGTAACCCAACTCGCATCCGCGATTGGCGACTGCAGCCACCGAATGGGGCCGATGCCCTGAACGGTCCTCCCGGCCCCGTGCGGGGCCGAGACGACATTCGACTAAATTCGCCTAAAGCAGTTGCTGACCTCTATTTTTAGTGACTAAAGGACAAAAATGTCGATCACTGGTTCCTGAACAATGGTGAACAACCCTAGGAGGCGTAAGATAGATAAGTGGTTGAGGATTCCGGGTGAAGTGCGGTTCCATCTTCTGCCTTATTATCACTTATCATTAGGTAAGACGAAGGCCAAGCGTATCTATCAGTTATTTCTTAGTGAACTGGGGCAATTACCGCAATGTTATTGTCAGTTGTGAAAATGATGCTACACGATTTTCGTTTCATCAACTACATCGGTGCTGCTTCAAAACTGCTACAAAGAGCTTGTGGTAACTGAATGGATGAATGATACCTATTTCTCCTACCCCCTTGAGATTCAATGAAGGTGGTGTGTTTCGTAGCGAACCTAAGTATTGCAAAACTCCCGTTCAAAGAAAATAACATGTTATCATCACACTTCACTACAAAATCATGCATGTATTTATGTGACATAACATATGAAGCCTCGTTCACTTATGTAGAACAAGATGGCGAACTCGGTTGAATTGCGTCACACATAACAATTGCTACATCGTCACTGTTGCATTATATCAACAAATTTAATATGGTCCTTTATGTAACTTTATAGTTATTACCGAGTGAATGAAATATTTTTAAGTAGTTAACAAAACTTCGAGAGTGCCTTTTGTTTGAATGAGGCAAGCCGTTAATAGTATTGGAAGTGGGGTTGCCAACAAAAAGTATTGTAATTATTATAAAGCATATGTAGATAAATGATAGATATGTATGCATATTATTTTTATGCTGAAATATTGTATGATTTGGCAAATGAAATTTTGCTGTGCAGTTTTTTGCGCCCATTCTTATGTACAGCTAAAAAACGTCCTTAATGGTCACAAAATTGGTATTTAGTAAGAAACACATTTTCTTTTTTAACCCATTACAAGGCCGAACATGTTAAATATTTCATTAGTTTTCAAACATGTCTCAATTACGAGTACATAAGGTTCAAAATAAGGTGGGAATATACGTCCCGCAGCCTGTTAAGCTTCAATGCCATACAAATTCTCGAATGGTGAACGAAACTCGCACTGCCTTTATGTCCTGGGTCCTTATAGTGAGAGTTTCATTCGCCAATCGATCACGTCAACGAAAACGAGAATTTTTATGGCAAAATCACGCACGCAAGCGTTTTCCTTTTCCCTACTAACTAGTTTCTCCGAAGGGTTCGGATCCGGGTGCCTAGTGCGAGTTTAGTTCGTCATCCGAACACGTTTACGAAAACGGGAATGTGTATGGCAAAATGTTAACTCTTCTCGTATGTCGTCAGGAGGCGCTGCTTCAATGCCATACTAATTTTCGTTTACGTAAACGTAATCGAATGAATACGGACAGTAAACAATTAAAGTCACACTTACACTAGGCACCCTGTAATTTCACTAGATCTTTTTCGGAGTAGGCAACTTTCTATTTCTCTGGATATTATTGATTCGACAACGCAAGCGTTAACAGCCTTCTGAAGGGGTCAACGGGACTGTCACCAATGTATTTTCACCACATTAGTAATAAAAAGCTTTTGAAAAGCAAAAATCTACTACTTTTATGGTCTAAAGAGATAATGCTCTCAAATACATGCACACGACTGTACACCGTGAAAAACCCCGAAAAACAAAGTGCGATAAAAAAAAGTGCAAGTCTGGCGAGGTCGATGCTCCCCGGAGGCACCGTTACTCCCGACCGGCATCGACCCGGGAGCCGACTGGTTTGGGCACCGAAATACCCGGAAAATACACATATTATGGACTGCAGCAGAAGTATACCTACTGGACTCTGTAGAGGTTTTATAAATATTGTTAGTAAGCGTTTGGCTACAGGCTATACAGAATTATTCGGTAATAGTTATATGTGTATGATCCCGAAACGTAGCCTTTTTTTTTTTTGAGAGATATTGCTGATTGCCTCTACAGCATTTTCAGCTTTACCGGGCTTTTTTGGGGGCGGCGAGGAACGTAAAGGGTCCCTCAAGCCGTGCGAAACGAATCACCTTCGGAGGTTATCTAGAGGGAACGGCATCGCGCACTATATAGTGCGCGTCCCCGTGCCCTACTAGATTCTCCGAAGGGTTCGGAACGGATCGGGGAGCGGAGCAACCCGAGGGCGCCTCTAAAGGCACGGACCTCGGCTCGGGTTGACCGGGCCGTGGAGGAGGAGAGAAGCGCCCAGGTACATGTCTGTACCTGGTGTAGAGCTAGTGTGAACCGGTTCTTCGTACCCTTGTTCTACGCGTACGGTGTCTTGGGCCTAAACTGGTGTGCATGTTTAGTGTATTCTGTAAATGTGTGGTGTCATTTAGAGGATCGGGCGGGGGGTCGAAACGTAGCCATACAATCTTCGATCATTTATTAGGTTATAGGATCCGGAACAAAAATGCAACTCGAAAGTGGTCCTGTTCGCTCATACCTATACATTTAAATTTCGATTAACAAGATCTGAAAAAAACATTGGATAACATCAACAACTTCAGCAGCTCACAAACGTTGAATCTTTAAAATAAAGATTTTTTTTTTTTTATACTTAGCACGGCAAATGACTCCACACCACCTGATGTTAAGTGGAAATGGAGTCCAGACGCGAAGACAACTGGTGCAGCGTGAAAACAACGCAGCATCAGTCAACCTCACTCTGCCGGCCCACAAGGTGCTTCTTCACGCCTCGTTTGAAGGACCCCATATCATAGGAAAGAGGGAAAACATGTGCTGGTAGACTATTCCATCTTTTGGAGGTGCGACAAAGAAACGAGTCACCAAATTTCTTTGTGCGCGATGGGATATGTGTGACAGTGAAGCGGTGACACCGGAGAGCAGCACGTGTACTCCTATGGAGGAAGGGAGAAGGTGGGATAAGGTCAAAGAGTTCTTCAGAGCACTCGCCGTGATATAAGCGATAAAGCTTAAATTAAGGTTGCAAAATATTTTAAACTTAAATATTTACTGTCATCCGTGGCTCCAAAGTCGCACCACACCATAGTCGCCTACCAATTTTCAAGCGCTCATCGGAAATCTAGTACATAGGTAATTGATCGAAGCATGCAATGCGACCAATTAAAAAGAACACCATAGTTAATGACGGTAGTTGTTGACATTGAATTGGCGCCTTTGGCTTTCAAAGTAAAAAAGTAAATAGTGTTGAATAATTTCGGCGAGCTGGTTAGAACCACGATAGCTCAATTGGAAGAGCACCTGACCCGGTATGTCAGTAGGGTGCAGGTTCAAATTCTGCTCGTGGAAATTTTCTCAACATTGTGTTTTTGTAATTTGTATCGCAACAAAATTTGCGTTAAAATTATATAAACAAAACAAAAACATACCATAGTACTTATTTGAATAAAACCACTTTTACGGATCTACTCGCGTTTATTTTACACATTAAATTTAATAAGTTGTTTCATTTCAGTGTGTAGTGTTAGCGTTAATTTTTAGAAACAAATATTTGACTTCTGTTTTTTGGACCATAAGGTTAATTAAGGTTAAGGTTAATTACGACCAGTTAGCAATTTTCCTTTGTAACAAAAAACCTCAATATTTTGACCATTTAGTGTTTATCAGGCATGTCTATGCAGGGCCGAACTCGGTGCGGGAGAGAACTTGATGCTTGCCGTTTGTGATCCCGCGACCCATCCCCGTGGTAAAGAAGGGATGGTAGGTACTAGGTTTTTAGTGGGTATACCTCTCCTTCCTTCGTCGAGCTTTTCGTAGCTGGACGAGGGAAGAGGAGGAGAGTCCCTCATAACCCTGGGTCACCCCTAGCCACGGTGTGAGCGCAAAACATTTTACCTAGCTAAAAAAGACATGTTCTATGCACAGGACCCATTTGCAAATCTGCCATAATAGGATTATAGAAGCACTTAGAACGAAATAATTTTTGTCGTATTGTCACATGACATCGAGGCATTTAACCAGCCTTATTAAGAACCTATTACAATGAAACAATGTGCAGTTAACACAAGGAAAACGGACGTCAGCATGATTGATTTGTTTATTGAAGTTTCGTGGACCCTGAGAGCTATTGGTGGTTACGATGTAATGTGAAGGTTGGGTATAGAGTTCGGGTGAATGAATGATAACGACATATTTTTTCAAATGTCCTTATTTTCGATGTATAAAGAAAGTTGTGCAATTTTTTGGTTTCTTTGTTCACACACACACACACACACACACACACACACACACACACACACACACACACACACACACACACACACACACACACACACACACACACACACACACACACACACACACACACACACACACACACACACACACACACACAATCACAGATAGAAAACGATGTAACTAAATGGACAAATGTGTAAAAATTTTTTGGACGGATAAAAAGTGCTTATTATTTCAGTTTTTAAAATAACCAATACAATCTCTGCACCCTATGGTTGACTGTTTAAGAATGCCTCAGGCGTTAGGTCCGCCTTGTAATGAATGTTGCGAAAGTTCAAATAAATAAATAAGAAAGAAAATAACGATGTGTTGACTTTGACATTGATTTTACTCGGTGCGAGTCCGTTGAAAATTGACTCGTATTTCGTAATCAGACCGTACCGTAGACGTCTGGCCTGGCTCACTGACATAGAAATTATGTATAATCTTATAATTAAAAACGAATATCATAACAGTCAGTGTTTCGGAAGGCACGTAAAGACGTTGGCTCGGCTGCATTAGCAGTCGTTAACAACCACCAGTCAGAACTAGGCCCGCGTGATGGTTTATGGCCGTTCTCACTGTGGTGTTTCAATCATAGCGAAGACTCGTGCCCCAGCAGAAGGGAGTTTAAAATGAGCTGATGATGGTAATTAACTAATTATGATCATACACACATCAGAGCCACCATATGTAAAACATACATATTTTCGGACTTATTATCACTTAAATATTTATAAAATGTATAAAATACAGTGAAAAAATTAAATACCCACCCGTCCCAGCCAGGAATCGAACCTAGGTCTTCCGCAATCCGCCCCCCGACGTTAAATATCGAAAGCTATAGGCTATAGCTTTCGATATTGCTTTCATATCGCTTTCGAAATGACAAGATGACGCCATAAACTATAGAGCGCGATAGCGAGAGCGATGGCGATAGAGTTAGGCGGTAGGCCCCCCGGGGCGGCTGCACTGGCCGCTATAGCTTGGGGGAAGTATTTCTCTATTAATTTATAGCTTACATACTGTCCTACTGGTGGGCCTCCATCATTAAAATGAAGTCATCGCGACATTTGATGGATATTGCCCTAATTACCACGCTTGCCAAATGCGGGTTGGTGATCCTGATCACAAAACCGGGCATTCTTCGATGCATGCCGCGATGACTTCATTTCAATGATGGAGGCCCACCATTAGGACAGTATGTATAGCTATAAATTAATAGAGAAATACTTCCCCCAAGCTAGCGGTAACAATGCAGGTAGAGATCCATCTCAAGCGATGCGGCATGCAGTGAAAGTATGTCCACTAGAGCAAAATGGTGCCGACTCGGTCGCAACGGTATCAGCAGATTAGCCCAGACATTGCCAGCGCCAATTCCAGAATTTGTATGGAAAATTGCAACTCGACGTTTGTCACCGTGGTGCCGAGTTCGAGATTTATATCATTATCAACACCATCATAATTTTGAGCGTATACTAACTAGTACACTGCTGGACATAAAAGCCTCTCCAAGATTTATTTACATTTCGCATTTATTCAATCACGTTTACGAAACGAGAATTTGTATGGCATTAAAGCATCGGATCCGGTGATAAACGAAGAGAGATTTTGCCATACAAATTTATCGAAGGGAAAATAGAACTCGTCCTAGGCATCCTGATAGGTATCTCTTACACCTCTTTTGCTCTTTTTCTTTATCTGTTCATAAAATAATCCATGTCATAGCACCACTATAGCACAATAAACAAATAAACTAAATAAACTTTCCTACACTCACACCAATTATCTAGCCCAAGAGAAGCTTCGTTATGAAACTCGTTAAATGGTTACTAGACAACGGATAAACATACTTAAAATACTTAAATACATACTTATTATACATAGAAAACACCCAGACCCGAGACAATTTAGAAAAACAATAAGTTTTAAATTGACCCGACCGGCGATCGAACCCGGGACCTCAGAGATGGCGACACCATGAAAACCGGTGTACAAACCACTCGACCAAGGAGGTCGTCAAGATGACAATGGAAAGATCTTGGAAAGCGTGCTCAATGCTCATTCCTCAATTTGACGGTGCGTGGTAAAAAATAAATTGTTTATCAATATTTTACTTTTTGTATATCGCAATGTGTTAAACACCGGTTTGGGTGAACGATATGGTACAGTTTAATGACTAGCGAAACCAGTTGGTTGGTTACGAAAGAGTTGGCAAGCAAATGAAACTATTGGGAGTTTTTTTGAAGTAGGTAGTCCGGTTTCTGATTTATGTATGTACCTATTCTACCTATTAATAAAGAGATAAAGTTTGTGACTTTGAAAAATGTTTTTGTTTTGTTTAAGTAATATATAATGTTAACGCAAATTTTGTTGCGAAACAAATTACAAAAACACAAATGTTGAAAAAAATTCCCTTTATAAAGCGCGAAGTAGACAAGCTTTTTATAAAATGTTTTTGTTTTGTTTATGTCGTAACTGATCTTTAGTATTTATAAAAATATTATGATCGGATGTTAATGACGGTAGTTGTTGACATTGAATGGGCGCCTTTGGCTTTCAAAGTAAAAAAGTATATAGTGTTGAATAGTTTCGGCGGGCTGGTTAGAACCACGATAGCTCAATTGGGAGAGCACCTGACCCGGTATGTCAGAAGGGTGCAGGTTCAAATCCTGCTCGTGGAAATTTTTTCAACATTTGTATTTTTGTAATTTGTTTCGCAACAAAATTTGCGTTAAAATTATATAAACAAAACAAAAACATTTTATAAATAGCTTGCCTACTTCTTAACTGATCTTTAGCATTTGTAAAAGTATTATGATCGGATGTTAATGACGGTAGTTGTTGACATTGAATGGGCGCCTTTGGCTTTCAATGTACAAAAGTAAACAGTGTTGTATAATTTCGGCGGGCTGGTTAGAACCACGATAGCTCAATTGGGCGATAGCTATCTACGGAATCAACGCGGATGAAGTCGCGTGCAAACTGCTAGTGACTAATAAAACGAATATCGGGTTTTTCATCTCAACAATAGTACGCGCCTAACAAAGACATTAGTATGTAGGAGATCAATTACCTACAGATGCTTTGATCTGTTTTTTATACAGAGCGAGCAAACTGAATTTCCGAAACCTGTGAGGAAATCTGTTCAAGGAATCATGTCGTCGATATAAAAAACATGATTATTTTATTACACACATCGATAGGTATACGATCGGAAATCTAAAACATGGTGCTAGATAATGGGTTCACATCAGTAACGGAGTTATGAGGATTGAAATTGAACGACGATTCTCACATTCAACAGGGTTTATGAAGGGACACAGACGACAAAGAGGACACGTCATTTCAGCCCCTAAAAAACCGATGATATAGGTTTAGGGATTGTTCGGTCAGTATTATGACGCTACGGCTTGAGGAAACCATAATGTTTCTCTCCGCCCAAATAGTACCTCTAGAGGTTGTTAGGGATACCAACTTGATTGAACAAGGCTTCGCAGTATGATAGTTTCGCCACAGTATAATAATGAGTAGTTTCGCAGTACAGTTTTCGCAATCAAGTAGGTATCCCAGGTTGTTAATATTATTTAATCTGCACCCATATCTCATTTACCCAGTTACGCGGTATAATCAATAGGTAATCTCTATTCTGTGCTAACAGCTAAATTTTTCCTATCAAAACTACTACCTACGATTGCTTGCTGTGCCATCTTTCTACACTGTACCGCACCGATTTTCCGCCTTTTTATAACGATTCGTTTCACGCCAAACTTTCAATTGTACGCAATCAATCGTTTTAATTTTTATTTGTGTTTAATTGTTTTCCTTTTGTGTAATCGCGATTAGGTGACGCGAATTGTTTGTTTTCAGAGCCTTTGAAGGGCACAGCATGTTCAAGATTTCGACCTAAGTAACGAAAGGGAATTAAAAAAAAATATGGGGTCCAATATATTGTCAAAAGCGACCCACCTCCTTTTTATTGTCATTCATACTATATTTTATTCCATTTTGTTTAAATATTCTTTATAAATAACACTATCTACTTATAAATCATTTGTCTTTGCATCGTTTTGGTATTGCAAAGTAGGGGCTGCATCTCAATAATGTTTCAATATTTTCGACCTCCTCCGACTTAAGATGAACACCCGATCGTGCACTTTCCAAAAAGTGTCACAAGATAAAGGTTAAACCTGGATAAACTGCAGATTTCGCAAACCTTTTCAATGTATTTTTTTACTTAAAGAAATCATTGTGTCCCCACTTTCTAAGTTTCCATTGTCAGTCAGTTGTAATGCAATGCTGATTATTTAAATATAACTAGCATTGGCAAAAGCTAAATAGAATATTTATGGTGAAACGAATTTTGCAATGCAGCAAGGAGTTTCGCAATTTTTCTTATGTTGACAAATATGATCGCGCTATGAAGATACCTAGCTTTATTATGCAAGCGTTAGTAAGACTTTAAGATGCATAATTTATTCACACACTAACACAAGTCACAATGTAAGCATAGTAAATATAATAAATACGAGTAACAATAATAACTTGTAACGCATAAATAATAAAATGAAATGTCGTAACGTAAGAGATATTATCGTAAAATGGATGTTGATGAAATAATTATTTGGAAGAAAGCTTTCATTGTTATGTTTTATTTTATTTATTTTTATTTACTAAATAGGTACTTATTTACAAGTATTTTTGATGATGTGACTTTTTATAAAATTAAATAAGTACCTATCCTTTCTAAAAGGTCAATAAGCTAATTGTTTGTAGGTACGACTGAACCAATTGTTAAAATAAGTTGCTAGATGCTACACTACCCTTTGATAAGAATAAACAAACTACCAGAACGAAACACGGGTAAAAAAGTGGAAAAATATAATGTATTACGTACCTATACCTACTTAGTTACCTACGTCATCTATCTATACTATTCCGACGCCCTTAAAACAATAAGAGCCCCACCGTCGCTATGTATGAGTAAAACATAGTGTTGACAAACGCATTAATTAATTATCTTAATTAATGGCTTCGTGTTTAGCATTTAGCCAATTTCAAGTATTTTTATTATAAGTAAGTATAAGGTACAATTGTACGGTACATAGGAATTAAAATGGAGTCTCACAATCACAACACGTGTTATTACGGGAAGAACTCGGGTGAAACTCGACAAACGCATTTAGCGTTGGGATAATTGGGTAGTTGACTGGTTAGTCATTATAGAAACTTTTTAACAACTGTCAAAACGATTATTTTGAATAGAAATTGTATGGGATTAGCAAACTGTGCCGTCACTATTTTGTTCCGTCAATTGAGTGTTTATTAATAACTTTTTAGGTTACAGAAATTCATGCCTAGGTCAAATAAAAAATTGGTTAATGTTTTAAAGAACTGTTACGTGATTTCATTTGAACATTTATTGTTCTGGAATTAATTATTGTTGTTGTCAACTACCCATGGCTTGTGCTATGAACTGGCTATGGGAAACCATTATTTAGCAACGAATCTAATGGCAGCGTAGGGTCACTCATATCAGCCTATAGCCAAACTTTGGACAAGTCAGCTGTCCCACTGCTGGGCAAAGGCCTCCATCATTAAAATCAAGTCATCGCTACAATTGATGGGGAATGGCTTAATAATCACCACGCTTGCCAAATGCGGGTTAGTGATCGATCATAAACCCGGGCTATGCATCGAAAAATCCGAAATACATTTTGCCCGACCTGGGAATGGAACCCGGGACCCTCGGGCATCGAGCCGAGCGCTCTGCCACTCGGCCACCAGGGCGTCTTCAGTTTGTGTCAGTAAACTTTTAATTTAATAATCGTCTTTATCGATCCGTTTTTAAAAATCCGTTCAGCCATTTTTACGTGATGCGCGGTCAAATAAACAGACAAACAGACAAAAATTCTAAAAACTGTTGGAACGTGTTCTGTTATCGATTATAACTATTCCCAGCTAGCTTTTTTTCGAATATCTTCCATGTACAGATTTTCGACCCTCTTTAGCTTTATTATAATAAAATGTATTTATGCAAAGTATTCCTTATACCAAGCTTATTTCAACCAATTTCTCAGTATTTTAAATTTAGAACAGCCAGTTCCTAAAAAAACTTCAATCGCGTTTTATTTTACATCCAAACGGTTTGGGTCGAATAACATTTGAAGAGCCAAAATGCATACAGCAACGCTCACAAAACGAAAGCACAGTCTTATTACGAGAGAGAGAGCAATCCGTTCTCACTTTCTACAATGGGCCACGAGTTTATAATGCACCTAGTTTTGGCACGTTCGCGAACTCTTGAAAGCATAGCGTGGTGCAACAAAAAAGCAAATTGGCCAATTGCAGAGGTAAGTTTTTTTGTCTGCGCCAAAAGTTTGGCTCGTTCTAGTGTGGTAATTTTATAGTTTTGTAAAAAGTTTGTTAATATGACGTTAATTAAATAAAAAATGCTTAATTGTCTGCTTATGAAATCTTAACGAATATTTAAAAAGGGTATAATTTAAACGCTCATCAGAAATATGTTTTAGACCCTAAGCCTTAGTACTAAATGAATTAAATGATTTAAAAAAAAATGCCTTTATAAAAAGGGTCCTAAAATATACCATGTTATGGTCCAAAATAAAAAAACACACATCACAATAATTTCATATACTTATTGTAAAAAAATATTCTTTTTGCTTTCCAAAATGGATGAATGATCACCAAATACTTAAACTATTATTCAAATGACTAAAGATACTAGCTGCCCTACTCCTGTAGGTCACGTGATAGGTTAGAAATTTAAGACAATCGCGAAGCGCAGCGTAGCCATTGCTTGAATTTCGAGGTTATTTATTAGACAACAGAAAGCAATAACTTCCAAATTGAAACTCGAGGCATATAATATTGGTATTATCTATTTGGTGACAATATAACATATTTGGTCTGAAATGCAGTTAAAAGGTATTGATATATTTTTAAGGCATTTAATAAAAATTTAAGTTGTATCCTTTTTATAATATTTTAGGAAACACAATTTTGTGATTATTTATCCGTTTTGGTAAGCGTTTCTAATTTTGTTGGTAGTAAAATTGATACATTTTTGGTAGGCGTTTAAACACAAGCCATTTAAAAATAGAAGAACACGTGGTAAATAGAATGAACTATTAATCTAAGTCTTTAGACGTTAGACGTAATGAATTTTCTATGTTATGACCATTCGATGTAATAAACATTCGTTATGAGCATACGACTTATCGTCGATTATTGACGTTCTTTACTATTTCCAGTCATACCTAATGTAAAGAAAACTTATGGTAATAAAATTTTATTTTATTTATTTCGGAAGTCTTAGCAAGTAAACATAATTATTAATAAATATGGCTATGCTAACAACAAGTCTCTCACACAGGTCTCATAAGATCAATATATCCACTAAACAAAAAAATCATCGCAATCCGTTGAATGCAATTGGAACCCTATAAAAGAAACATTCAAAAAAATCCACAACTTTTCTTTAACGGCTAGATGTAGAATAATGCTTAAATTGAAGTTATGTGGGCGTGGGAGACTATGGTGCCTGAAGCTAAGCCCAAAGTATAGACTCTTGTTATCCAGACTTCATAATGAGAAATGGAACGCGACAGCATTGTTGTGTTCCGGCAGCTAAAGTTAAGATAGCCAGTGCCTCAGTAGTTGAGGATTCCGGGTGAAGTGCGTTTCCACCTTCGTCCTTATACCTAGCGAGCCAGTGCCTACCCGTAAGTAAGAAAATAAAATTATAAAAGCGTATGTAGTTGTCATTTAACCAAGGGTGAGCTGCAAATTGAAAATATTCGCAAGCTGAATTTAACCTTCACATCACCGAAGTAGGAAGTTTATTTTATGTCAAAAAGCTGAAAACCTTGATAGGCAGGTAGTACCACTGCTGTACTCAACTTTATTGAAATCCGGTGGAATTATTTTGTCATTATCATATTTCTACTTTTCAAAATTGTCGTAGTTATTAGTTAATTATTTTCTTTTGTTTTTTTTAAACGTAAAATGATGGTTCTGTTTTTTTTAAGTCATCTTCAACTTTAAAGCGTTCTTTTGGGGTGTGCTTTTTGAACCGTTGACAATATTATGTCTCACGCTATGATATTAATTTTATTGAGGGTACTCCTCCAATTAATTGTATTTGAAGTCAAAGGTATTATTGGTTGTTTATTATTATTTAAACATTCTAGACGTCGAATCTCCACCGGTAAATACAAACCGTAAATACATTTATACCTACAAATGATTATTATATATTTCAATAAGTATGTAAATTATTTTCACATCTAAAGATCTCTCTTTTTTTCTCTGATGACATTGTCAATGTTGCTTAACAAAATCGAGATTTTGTTAACGTGATCGAATGGCCAATAAAACTCGCACTAGCACCCTGAGAGCTTAGTCGGTTGGGAGTTATTTTGGACAACAATACGATCACGTTAACGTAAACGAGAATTTGTGTAACAAAATTTAAACTTTCCTTGTAATACGACGCAGGAGGAAACTCGCACTCCTGAAGGAATTAGACGGACTAATATAAGCTCGCGATACTTTTCAATTTGGTCACCCAAATGAAACAGCATAGCAAAGTTTCTAACTTTCAAGATCGGACCCCCCAATACGCAAGCTCTATAGAGCTCCTCAACTACCCCCGATCAGGGTGCCTATAGTGTGCGTTTTGCTTACTATCCGTATTTATTTGATTACTTTTACAAAAACGAAAATTATTATGGCATTGAAGCAGCGCCTCCTGGCGACATACGAGAAGAGTTAACATTTTGCCATACAAATTCCCGTTTTCGTAAACGTGTTCGGATGACGAACTAAACTCGCACTAGGCACCCGGATCCGAACCCTTCGGAGAAACTAGTTAGGAGGGAAAGGGAAAACGCTTGCGTGCGTGATTCCCTCTAGAAACGAAACGTTTCACGCCGGCGGCGTCGTCCCCGCCGCCCTCCAAAAAGTCCACTGACGCTGGCATTGAAAAGGCCACACGAGGCCATCTTTAAACTCTAAGTCGTAAGTCCAGAATTCTAACAACTCTATTTTCTATTCTAAATGATCCTAATTCTTCTTCTTACTTAAAATGTAGTTTCAGTTTCTTTAGTTATATTCATGCCCGCCAACTTCGCTCATCAAATAATCACCTTCTCGCCACTCCTTTGCATCATTCAGGATTAGTTGCAAGTTCCTTCACGGTCATTCAATTATGAAACGCTCTCCCCGAAAAAGTCAGACAAGCTCCAAGTAAATAGTTAAATAAATAACAAAATTTGTTTTGCAACAAGATTTGCGTTAAAATTATATAAACAAAACAAAAACATTTTAGTTAAAAAAAAGTTAAAACAATGGTGTATAAACTGCTTCTACAGGAATCAACACCCAAGTAAGAGATTCCCATCATCTTTTCTTCTGTTATGTTTAAGTATGTTCATATAGTCTATTTTTATTTATGTTTTTTTATTTATGGTATGTATATTATATTATTATCACTTAATTCAATAAACTTAATATGTATATTTCAGTTCTTATAAATGTATGTAGTACCTATATGTTTCATTTACGGTCTTTGTCGCACCGTTTACCAATTTTTCTGCCTAGCCCTTAGGTCGACTGGTAGAGAATGCCATTTGGCATTAAGTCCTCCTTTTGTACTTTATTTTATTGTATTATGCAATAAAGATTAAATAAATAAATAAAATAAATAAACTCTCTTTAAAAAAAAGCATCAACTTGACATAACAGCAAAAAAAAACAAGACCACAGTTGCACTAACAGTAAGAATGATAACTTCACAAAAATAGCGCTAGCTACTTGGCATGTCATCATCATTCAATATGGAAGAAGACGAAATTAAAGATACCCTGCCAGTATCGCTTACTTTGGATAAAACCCTTGAGGAAAAACCTTGTTAAAAACACAACACAGTTTATGGTTCTTCTTGGCGGGAAAGTGAAGAGTCATGTCTGCGGTTTCGTTTTAGTTTCTAAAATTTGTGTTATGTCGAATATTAATGTGAAATAATGGTGGATTATTAACCGTTAAGCAAACAAAACAGTGCAACTTCACTTTTCAAATTCTCTCAAGAAGTCCGCCCGAGGAATTAGTAAAGCCAATAAGTATTAGTAAATTTTTACTGAGATGCTCGAGGGGTTGGGGGTATATCATTTCTCACTTCTCATTTCTATTATCATTCATCATCATCATACTGGAAGGAAATATTGTATATTTATGTATTACTTGTAAGAAAAATTACTTTGACACTGGCTAAATGTGCTAATCGCACGAAGCCATCAACGAAAAGAAAAAAAGAAAAGGTTACGGTTTAAGGCGACTGGTATTTTCCTTTTATTTTTTACACAACTAAAGGTAAGAGCTTGCCTTTATCTCACCTCTTGGCTAATGACAATAATGTACAAAATGGATGAGCGCTTCACTCGAAATCCTCAACGAAATTGGAACTGGATTTCTTATGTTTAACTGTCTTCCAACAAAGTTACTAGCATGGCGACATACTTAGATAAAATCACCATCTTGCCAGCTAGCTAGTTGGAGTTAGAACAATATACCAATTATGTATCCTTCTCTTGGAATCGAACCTGAGACCTCTGTATCTGTGACCGGCGGCGCGGCGGTAACCACTAGACCACCGGACGATTTCGTAAGTTAACCTTTAGTTTCGTCTGGTTTCGTATCGTTTTACGTTTGTTAGGTTATTTTCTCAAATCAATGTTCTCTTTTATTTTTTTGGCTACTATTGGATGAATGGCCGTACTTTTCGTTATGGTATATTATATACCATAACGAAAAGTACAAAAAATGTATTTAAAGCTGCGAATAAAAGTAAATCATAATCAACTCCCTTCTAAAAACATTTAATGTAAGTCACCGCACAAAACTTGGAACGCCATTCGCCATCGAAATCAGCTCAATAATAAATTATGGTCTTAATCAACGGTTTTGAAACTACCTAACTACTAACAGTCGCGTCTACCGATACCTTTTGCAACTTATCTTTACGCAATCCCTCTCAAAATGGTTTGGTTTTCCTGCACCCAAACCGGTATGCTACGGTGACCGATATTCTCTTCACCTACTTTCATCTACTTAGCTGCACGTAGTACTCCATGACAAAATCGTTGGTATATGGTATAATCTATAGTAACTGGGGTATCATTTAAGGAGGTTTTACGAGTTCCCTGCTACATGGGGAATAGTTGTCTTTGTTCAAAATGACTAGTAAAATAAACCTCTATGGATCTTTAGGGTTTTCACATGAAGGTGTACATGGGTTTTTCAGGGTGCTTCATTGGCTGGTGTGTCCACTACACACTGCTCCAAATAAATAAAATAATCAAATGATAATTCAAAATCTTTAAAAAAAGTTTGTCATGTTAAAAAAAAAACTAAAGGAAATCTCTATGGCTCTTCAGGTTATTCCTGAGGTTTCTTCATAGATTTATTAATAGCTCTTAATAGACAAAAATCTCTTAATTAATCAAATAGATAAAAACATTTGGCAATAAGTATTTACTTTGTGAACTCTTATGAATAATTTTTTGGTTTGTCGAATATATTAAAAAGTCAACAAGATTCAACTTGTCCATAAGTTTGCATTAACCCTTAAATTGTGATTATTAACAATCCCGTATCTGTTAAAAGCTACACTTATAATTTTCAATAATTTTTAGGAAATAACAAGAAAATTGTGTCTCCCGATAAAAAATATATATTATATAAAAATTACTTACCTAAATAATAGAAGAAGATGTCCGAAAGTCTGAAGAATCTAAAGAGCTCCACAATATGTTTACACTGATACGGTTTAATTTAATTAATAACACTAAACTTAACACTTGAAAATGAGAACTAAGAAATAACAACTAAATTATAGGCCGATGGCTACCCACCGCACCGAGTGTCGGCATAACACTGACTCAGACAAAAATGTAGGAGTCACTACTGACAACACACATTACCAATACTGACTTTCTATTAAAACGCGAAAATGTCTGATTATTTGGTAATAACCTAATTGATGCAAACTTTTTGGAACACTCTAGCGTTCTATTTTTGAATTTGAAAAGTGCCATTTGGCGGGCTTTCGTTGCACGCGCGCTGCCTGGCGATCGGCCGGACACCGGTTCTTTGGTAATCTCAGACGTTTTTCTAAACTTTCTTCGACCTCGATTATTGTAGCGCTACAATTTAAGTGATTATTTGTAATGGCAATCTAGTTTTAATGGGGGTCTTTAAATTTTACTGCATAGCGAACTTTTTGTTTCGTTATTGATATTGTTCAATATGTTATAACTTGCAATAGAAAGTGGAGAAGCATCAGTAGGAATCTTGGTAGTGATTTAGTAACCAATGATCGTTAGCTTAACTGGAAGAACTGTGTCGCCTGGATTGCGAAAGGCCGCGGGTTCGATTGATATTAGTGGTAAGGGCGTAAGGGGTAAGGGCGTGGTATTTTCAGATTTATAAAATTTTAAAATTTTATTTGTAGAAACGGCATGTACACTATTAAAATATTTAATTATTCATTTTATTTAGCAAAATTGAGTTACTATTATTTTATACTTTATTCTATGGTTGTTAAGTTTTCGAACTTAAGTTATTATTATCATTCTCTTTATTAAATATGTATCTTAAGATATTTTTTTTTACAATATTTTAAGTAAGTATATAAAAACATATTTACAATATAAAATATTATAAAAAACTTGCAGCGGCCACCGGCAGCGGGGATTGGCCCAAGCTATCGTTGGTTAGGGCTGCAGAGTGAGGAACCTCCTGACAATACGTGCCGTGTCAAGGAGTACTGCCTTTTGCATCTGACCCTTGACCCAACCTTTCAGGGAGAGCCTCTCAAGGTGTTGATCGAGGCTCTTGGCTAAAAGATGAAAGATGGAAATATGGAAAATATGGAAAAGATGGAATAGTCTACCAGCGCATGTTTTCCCTCTTTCCTATGATATGGGGTCCTTCAAACGAGGCGCGAAGAAGCACCTTGTGGGCCGGCAGAATGAAGTTGACTGATGCTGCTTTGTTTTCACGCTTTACCAGTTGTCTTCGCGTCTCGACTCCATTTCCACTTAACATCAGATGGTGTGGAGTCATTTGCCGTGCTAAGTATAAAAAAAAGACCGTTGGTCGAAACGACTATCGGTACAATAATGGTTGAATCCACATCCCACATGGCGGTAACTTCGTGAGTCAAGTCAAGGTCTTACTTACTTACTTACTTATCATTGTTATTAAATAACATTTTTAAGCGAAATAATTTATTTGTATTACAAAATATCAAAGTCGGCAAAATTATTATTTGGTCAACAGAATTATACAATCGGTCAATATCCTCCTTCCTCCTTACTGTTGGTTAGGTTAAGTAAATTTTTTTTCCAGAGCGATGCGCAGCGTAGCGAGTGCCAGTCACGGAAGGGGGGAGCGGCATAAGACTGCTATTCAGAATGATATAAGCTGCAGACTGATTCAGGAATATTTGCTGACCATAATTTACTGCCCAACTAGCTTTTTTGCTGCTCAACTAGCATTTTTTTGCTAACAAAAATACGAATACTTTTCTAATCGTTTAAACAACACCCTTTTTTTAATTTGGAACATTAAAAAAAAAATCCAACGCAACATAATGCTGAGCCTCGTAAAGTACTAAGAATAATTGTATTATCCGTCAACTGTGTTTAGTGCCAAATAAACAATATTTACTAACACCCTATAAATCGGTAATCGGTAGATAGGTACATTATTGTGGGGTATTATTCCAGTTATTTGTTACAAACAGTTGCTAGATGATCTGCCGGCTCTGTAAGTTATTATTAATATTTTTTTAACATAAACCTACTTGCTAACGGTTATTTAACATAAGTTAACATCACCAAATAGCTACGCCCAGGTGGTATGTTAATTTGCACATCATTATGTAAATGTTGCAGGCAAACTGTTGAATCATCCAGTTCGTTGAACGGTTAGCTTACCATAGAACTGAAATAGCTAGGTATGCACGCTTTGCCAAATAGGTTGGATGAAGAATGAAACGTTTAACGCCAAGGCTCAACGATTGTGAATATAAATCAATGGCCGATCCGATCCGATCCGAACCATTCGGAGAATCTAGTTTCGCAAGACATGATAATCCCTTTAAGTTTCTCACTGACAACAAAAAAGTCCGGTGAAGCTGAAAATTCCGGCTGAAGTAATCAGCAAACTCTCTCCAAAAAAATAAATAAAAAATAAATGTAACAATGGTAAAATTAAAGATCACAATGTATGTCTAGTATGATCAAAACAGGAAGTAATCTTATATGGATTAATTCCCTACCTACCACACAGCTCTGATGGAGGAAAAGTAACCTTATTCTAAAACATACTCTAATCACATAATGGCATATTTTGTGCTGACTGTACTAATAGTATACTAAGCCAGCAGTGGGCGGTAGCTTGCCGGACGAGTTTGAGGTCATCACAAGTCTTAAACAAGGAGACGCATTATCACTGTTCTCTTCAACTTAGTGCTCGAATACGTCGTCCGAAAAGTACTTGAACTCGATGAGGGAGTTCAGCTGATGGGCACTCACAAGGTGATAGGATACGCCGAGGATGTGGTGCTGCTAGGGCGACAAGCGGAAGTGAAGCGGATGGCTGAGGTGCTGGAGAATGAAGCAGGGAAGATCGGCCTCAGGGTTAATCGGGATAAAACGGAATATCTACACATGAACCGTACCGAAATATAAGGGAAAGGAGAAAAGACCTAGAAACCAACAATGCGAAGTACAAAGGTGTCAATAAATTTCGGTACCTAGGGTGTGTGGTTACAGATACTAACCAGCCTGAGGACGAGATAGATATCCGTATTCAAAATGCTCTACGACGCACAGCGGCTCTCCATAAGGTGCTTGCGTCCAGGTTAATTAGCAGAAAAACCAAGATCCGCGTTTACAAAACTGTCATTAGACCGGTCTTGATGTACAGTTGCGAGTTGTTCCGAAATGTTCCGAAAATTCCTGGGGACGACCAAACGCGAGGACGGGACCTGGAGACTGAGGAAGAATGCCAAGATAGAGGAGCTCGTGGCCGAGACGAAAATAATGGGCGAGACAATCTTGGCTAGATTGCGCTGTCTTGGCCACGTTGAGAGAATGGAGTCGGATCGGGGTGCGAAGAGAGCATACCTGGGCTGACCAACCGGTAAGCGCCCGGTGGGACGCCCCAAGTATTGCTGGATAGACCAGGTTGATAAGGATCTTAGCCACCTCCAATCTCTCGACAGGGATTCATGAGGAGGAGGGGCGGCTCACTAAAAAACACTGTACATCCCCTTCACGTCCTGCCGCTAGGTGACTGGGATCACTGGTTTGGCAGTCACCATTGTTCACCCTAGCGGAAAAATTTGCTATCAAAAGTTTAAAAAGTTCATGCTCACAGTGTGAAAATAAGCGAAAGTAGATCCACGCCTATAAAAAGTATAATTTAAATCTCATTACAGTCTCATTTTACTGACGAACGGACTAGCCGCCCTTTCAAATGGCTGAATTATTCATGTAGCTGCGACATAAAATTAAAAAAAGATGTTATAGCATATGGCACGTATCCTTGTGTTAACTTAAAACGGGTTTTAGGATTTGCCAAGAAGTATTTTAATTAGCTATACTTACCTATCTACGAAAATACGGCAATTTCCATAAGACTTTATAAAACCACGCAGTGTTAGAATGGTATAATGGTGTTTAGGAAATGATGTAAACAGTCTTCCTTTTCGTGAGATATTTTGTTGATTGCCGCTGGGCATTATCTATCACCCAGTGGTTCGGATTGAATTGGGAACGAACTGTCATTTGCGGTGCCTCGGTCTCGATTTTATCACTGTATCAGTCGTCGTTGACTCTTACCTTAGAGCATTAAACCAACGCTCTAATACGACTTTTCTGTGCTAATAACTAACCTCCTTTGTAACACCTTATTGGCCGGGTGGCAAAGGGCTCGGCCCGATATCCAAAGGTCCAGGATTCAATCACCAGGTCCCGAAAAGTGTAATTATATTTTTGATACATAGCTCGTGTTTGTGATCGATTACCAACCCGCTTTGGCAAGGGTATGGTTATTAAGCCTTTACCCATCAACTGTAGCATTTGTTTGATTTCAATTATGAAGATATTTTATGTTTAACGATGATAAGGCCGAAGGTAGAAGCGCACTTCAACCGGAATCCTCAATTACTGAGGAACTGGCTATCTTAACGCTAACTGTCGGAGCACAACAATGCTAATTACTACATTGATGTTATAAATACATATTTAGATACTATAGTGGCAGATATACAGGTGGACTTAAAAAAAAGCCCTTACAAAACCAAAACGAGTACCTACAAACATGCTTCGCTGGAAATCGAACCCAGGATCTTAGGTCTTAGGCAGAGGTCTTAGACAGAGGCTGTTAAAAAAAGACTTTAATTATTGTATGTTGGTAAGTAATTGAATGAAACCGGGCGGCCATAGGTCCGGCCCATCAAATAGGATGGTTACAATGACATGGAAAATTATCATTTTCCCGCCAACATCATCAAGGCCGCCATTAAATGGTGCTAGCGCTTGATGCATACAATGTACTCGACCTTGTGCTACTATTGAGGTTTCTCTCAGCCCAAGGCTACTTGTGATGCGCATTTTCGTGCAGCGGATGTACGTATTTGGAATATAATTTAATAGTATGCATAATTTTTTCTCACATCAACCCGCATTGTGCTACCTAGTTGGGATTAAGTAGGTATATAATAAATAATGCGTAATCTTTTTTTCACACGACCTGCTCGACAATGCCTTATTATATATCATGCAAACCTTACTCAAAGTAAATCATTATAGCCCTTGTCTTTTGCCGGGGTGTAATGTTGTACTGAATTTCATTATAACCCGCCGGGCAGTAATGTAATTCTCACTTCTCTTAGTTCTTATTGTTATGCATTTTAAGTCTAATTTCGTCAAAATCGAACTTATTCGAAAATCGAGCTGGCCACGCCACGGAAAGCCGAACGAAAAAAAATCAATACTTAAAACAAAAGCCGCGAGTATTTCAATACGGTGCAATCAGTATCAGACAAAACTGCAAAAGAAGATAGAATAAAACATTAAGAAAATGTCGAGTGACGAAAGTGATTTAACTCCGGAATCCATTAAATTAGACGCCTTAGGTATTGTTAATAACCTACTACCAGAGAAGTCGAAGGAAAAATACTTGAAATTTTAATTTTTAATTTACTTTTTATTGTTATTTACTGTGCCAATTATATATAATTAGTAATGAAAATAGTATTTTAATAAATAAAATACTTTTCTAGTAGCCTTGGTTTTTATTGTCTCGCAAAAGGTGAGAAAAGTAGAGTATACTCCTCAGGGATAAAACTGATTTTGCCTTGGGCGCGCTTAAATCCTTCACTGCTCTCAGGACTCCATTTTAATTCCCTCGCTTCGCTCGGGAATCAACTCAAAACCCCCTCGCTACGCTCGGGAGTTAAATCTCGAGTCCTTCGTTACGCTCAGGATTCAATATCGCGCCCGTGACATAAATACAGTGCTTTATCCCCTTGGTGTACAATCTACTATTTCACATATCAACTCGCATACACACTTTCATTAGGTATGCTAATGTATGGTATTGCAGTGCGATGGAATAATGACCCAATTTCTTTCGTTGTTTAATAAGGGATATGGGGATTGGACTTCTTGGCGGGAAAGTGATGAGTCATGTCTGCGGTTTGTTCTATTTGCAAAATTTTGTGTTATGTCGAATATTAATGTGAAATAATGGTGGATTATTAACCGTTAAGTGTTCGTGAGTGTGCATGAGTGTTGGCGAATGAAACAAAACGCAAGTGCAACGTCACTTTTCAAATTTTCTCAAGAAGCCTGCGTGAGGACCATGTGAGGACTAAGTAAAGCCCCACATCTTCACTGAGATACTCGAGGGGTTGGGGGGTATATCATTCCTCACTTCCCAATTCTATTATCATTTATCATCATCTTAAAGGAATACCATGACATGACATGATATATAGAAACATTAGAGTTGTTTTTATTATGGATACTACCTACTTACTTTTAATTTTATTATCGGAATACTCAATTTTTTTTGTTGTCTTTGAGTAAGGTCAACCGGGGTAATAGCGTCATAGTTTTACTCTCAACAATTTTATAGTCAAATTGTAAGTCAGGTAACCAACTATGCCCAATATTCATATCTGAAGCGTGTACTACGTTTTTCTGTCTTCAAAATTAATATGTCAATTTCTTCATATTCTTGTAATCAAAAGAGGTATTCCATTATTTTTTTTAAAGAGGAATTTTAGACGCCTTTTCCCCATCTGGGGCATATGCGTCTATATTAAATATTAATTTGGCTGGTACTTTTCTAGCACTGGCATTGAGTGTTTTGCACTTCAAAGGAAGTATTTTACACGTATCCGTCGGCAAATTAAAAATAAAACAAACAAGGAGGAAGTTAGAAATAATTTTAAAGAAAGAGGGGAAAAGCGTCTAACGCATTTGCCCCTTATGAAATCCAGATGTACTGAACATTTTGCACGTTTAATAATAAAGTAAATTAATTAAACATGTTATTGGTAAACCTACTACCGTGATATTTGGACTAATAAATATTTTGCTTTTTACAAAATGGACGATTTCTCACTTACGTCATGTGCAGTGCCATCTGTTTGTGCTTTTTAAGAAGAATTTAGTTCAACCTGTTTTCACTAGAGGGCAAAAATTGTGGTAAGTCGATTAGTTTTTAAGTAATTCTAAATAAACGCATTAACCCTAAAGACGCAAATACCCCGGTTGACCTTATACGATTAATACGATAAAAAGGTTAGAATCTTTGAAAGAAAATCTTTAAAAAAAAGACAATTAGTCTAATGTAAATGAACGTGATGGTTTAAAAAGTTATGTAACAAGGGTTCTATATAATCTAAATATTTTTTTTATTATTCTGAGTAAGCAGCGCAGGCAAATAAAGTACAACCTTCTATAGGGGTAAAACAGGTTAACAACGTAAATTTTCTTACTGTTCCAAATTCCAATAGGTCTGCATGAGATTTAATTAAAGTCCTACATAATTTTACTGAAACTCAAGGGTTTTAGAATGGTGAATGAAAAGTTGGAACAGAGTCGTTATTATTAATGACTGACGATCTGACGAAGGATGATATTCCCTCTATTCATCTCTTCATCTGATCTATCCTTATGAGATATTTAAGATGAAGTATCTAAATAAATTATTTATCTATCTATTTTACAAGGAATATCGGTTTTCATCACAGTCATACCATTAATAATTTTACCATTCTTATCAAAGTTACCACGAAAAACTAAAGACTAGGCTGTATGGGTTTTGAGATCTCTTTGCCATTCCTGAAAGCATGAAAGCTTAATTTTTTTACGTCAGTGTCATTACCTGCTGTCATAATAAAAATGGCGAACGTTCCTTTCTTGGGCCTAAAAACCCATTCCCAAAGAGTTTGTAGCCTTTACAAAAAGGCTCTGCGTAATCTAGAATCGTTTTACGACAGACGGTGAGAATATGGCTTAATAAAATACAAGATTCATCACGGTTCGAAGTTACGTAATTAAATTTGATCTTCTGACCTGTTTCCCATTCATTTTCAGATTTTCCAAGATACATTTACATTACATAAAGTGTTAAAATTATGATTTCTGCTAGCAAAACAAATCAGGTCCTTTTTTTTGTTTTTGTAAACAGAGTTTTTTGTTTTGATTATCTGTAAGATTATTTAGTAGGTAGATATTGGTACATTAAATTGACAAATTTCCAATACCAAGGGATTATAATTAATATTGTTTAATTAATAATGTATCTGTATTGTAGAACATATGAGTCTAAATCAATTATGTAAATAGGTAATATATCATTTTACGTCCTTTTGTATGGATAACTTATTTATTCTGTAGGTACTTAGTTTTAATACCAATGTATGTGTAAATTATAAGTATTCAGTTGGTAAATAGTAAAAACTAAAAGAAGCATTTAATTCAATAATATTTTATTCCAGAAATGTATATCGCTATCAAGCCGTGTTGCTGCGGGCTCGCTTCGACAACAACGCTAAAGTGGCTGACATACTTAAAGCAAAGGAACTTCTGAAGCAGGGCGAGGAGGAGTTGTTCCTACAACAGCATCCCATCCCTAAAAAGTGTATGTATTTGGATCCTTCATTGTATCTTCGTTCCACTAATTTATATTTTTATATAAGAAGTAGGTATGAACATTATTCTAGGCTAGGCAGTATTCAATCCATTTTGTACGGGTCTAGTTCATAATATCGACAGTCACTACATCGACACTCGCTGTATCGAAAACGTTCCATCGACGGGTTAATGTATCGACAGTACCCCAAATCGATGGTACACTACATCGACAATACGCTACATCGACAGTACGCTATATCGACAGTACACTATATCATTAAATCATAAATTCGTATTCAGTAACAATGATAGTATTAATTAAAAAAACTTCAAAATATTGATTTATGTAATTTCAAATAAAAAACGGAAACTTTTTAGAATTCCGTGTTTTTTATTTAAATCTGGCTCGGATCGGGCAGTCGATGCAGCGTACTATCAATATGCTGTACTGTCGATACAACGTATTATCAATATAGTGTACTGTCGATACATTAACCCGTCGATGGAACGTTTTTGATACAGCGACTCAATATTATGAACTAGACCCATTTTGTACACGCCTGCACCACAGAATAAATAATAGTACTACCATACAGAAGACTTACCCTTTAACAAAAACTAAACAAAACAAAAAATTGGGTAGTGTAACTCAGTCTTGGAATTTTCTTTGTGATCCATATAAATAAAAAGTCCTGATTACACATTTGTCTCGTTACTTTAATTTAATCATCTTAAAACATATAAATTATATCAAAACTTTATAGCTACAAATGTTTATCAAAAATACATCCGAAAACACAATGACAAATCAAATACTAAACCTATCAGCCAGTACTAAACCATAGAGATAAAATTCTATCAAATTTATATTCCAACATCCCCTCTGAATTTTGTTTACTAAGTACCCTTTAAAACCCAATTTAACAAAACCACACAATACTTATCAACTTTACAATTCTCATAACTACTCATTACCTAATTAAACTCTAACTCAACTAACTTTACCAATCCTACACACAATTAACTACATCATCAAAAACACCACTAAAACCAAAATCTTCATCATCACCAAAAACTTCTCCTTCAAATCCATCATCAATAAATTGTTCCAACAACTCCATCATCAATAATTTTTCCAATTCCTTTATCCAAAAACCTCTGTCACCAATGACCAATTACTTCTTCAATTTCCAACCAGCGGGTTGGAAATTGATTATTACTATAAAATTTCCATCATCATTAATACCAATCTTCAACATCAATCATCAACATCTTCAGCACCATCAATACCAATCTCCAACATCATCAGCTTCAATCTCCAACACCATCAGCTCAATAAATATAAATAAATAGAGACAACATCACATACATTGTTCTTATCCCAAGGTATGTAAGGTAAGTAGCTAAAGCACTCGTTTCATGGAAATCAGAAACAACGACGGTACCACAACGACCCAGACCCGACACAATATCGAAAAGTTCATTTTCGACATTGACCCGACCGGGAATCGAACCCGGGACCTCAGGAGTTAGCGCCGCCCAAAGTCCGGCGTGCAAGCCACTCGACTACGGAGGTCGTCAATACCTACTCGCAGTCCATTGTTCAAACGCCTTAACTTAATTTATTAACTTAACCTTATTAAGTTAGCTTTAACTAAACTAATTATTGTTGTTGTCAACATCCCTATTGCCTACTCTTACGACTTTCACGCGAATTTGAAACTTGTGTGTGAAACGTGTGACCCGAGCGTTTATATTCGGTTAGGCAACGCTGACTCGATATCGATTTGACAGGGACAGGGAGCGCAGGGTTCAGGGCGCAGGGTCAGCTGAACCGCTTATAACTTTTAAACGCGACCGACTAATTCTCGTTGCAAACAGATCTTCGCTACGTGGTTCCAATCGAGAATGATACAGGTGTGGCACAGCTGCACTGATACCAGTACAGCTGTGCCACAAAAAACCCCTTATAACTTTTAAACGCGAGACCGACTAATTCTCTTACTTGGCGACTAATTTCGACTAATTCCTGGCATAGTCAAAAAGTCTGTTTTCCACTGTAGCACAGCTGTGCTGGCTGACGCACACCCACAAACTGTCAAATTTCCTCAATAGACTTTGAACTTTATATTTAAAGCTTAAGGTTGAAAATGTATTGAAGAAATTTGTCAGATTTGTATAGGTTGATGTGCAGGCGTCTGTACACAAAATAACTATATTTAAGTTTCATGAATAATTGAAAATTAATCAGACCTTAGGTTTCAATATTTTTTCAAGAATTTATTAAATTAAGTTCTTACAATAGCTTATTTATTTTACAGTTCCCCTTAGCCCTGGAGGCGTAGCCTTCGAGCGTGTGGTGACTCCCCCTGACTGGGTTTTAGACTACTGGCACCCTCTAGAGAAGGCTCAGTACCCCGAATACTTCAAGAAACGCGAACAGCGCAAAAAAGAATTTGTTGCCATGTGGGAGAAGGAATATGGCAAGCCCGACCCGAAAGATCAGCATCATTAATCTTTGTATAGTAGATTTATTTAGCTAATAAATATTGTTATTTCAATGCGTGATTTTATTATAATCAGTAACTAGGTATTATGCTAGTGATCGAAAAGACATAATTTACTTTCACATCACAAACTTAAGTAATATTTTATCATCAGCCTACACTAGTCCACTGCTGGACATAGGCCTCTCCAGGTGCACGCCACAGCTCGATCCGGCTACTATATATAAATGTGGGTGTGTATGTCACTGAACTCAACGGTTGGACCAATTTTGATGAAATTTTTGGTGTGTTCAAGTGGATTCGAGAATGGTTTAGATTTACAATTGGACCCGGTAGGTGGCGCTGCTATAAGAGTCATCATGGGGTACAGATGTTTTCTCAAGCGGACGAAGTCGCGAGCGGGTCACTAGTCATAAGTAAAATTTGCTTCTATGGTACTATTGAGATATTGTTAGAGATTTTATACGAGTTAAAAAATTTAAATCATCATTAGATACATTATGTAAGTTCAGGCAAATACTTTATCTTACCAAATTTTTATACATATAACAGTTTATTGGTGGACTGTGTGTATCAATTTAACCTTCCAATTAGTACAATAGATTAATAACTTCTATAGATAGATTAATAACAAGTAACTTCTTGCTTGGCAACACAAAGGATAAAAAAAAACAGAAAATGCTGTCATTGTTTTATTGTTAAAACAATTTCATAGAAATATAGTATAGGTTCTTCAGGTATTATTATTTACACAACATATAAACAGAAGACTTGAAACTTTTCACATTATATTTAAAACAATCTTGATTATGCTTTATTCACAAAAATATTGCTATATTTTGTAACTCTATGTGACATCTATAGATAATAGACCACCATACACTTTTAAGACATACATACAGCCCTTTACAAATAAACAAAGAACAAGGTCCGAATAGTTGACCGTGTTTTGCTCTTGTCGTGAAAACGTCATTTCAAATTAGTGTAAAAGAGACAAAACACGGAATAACTATTCGGACCATATTCTTTGTTTATTTGTAAGGCACACACAGTAACAGAATGATTCGAAGTATTAACAAAGCTTGCATGTGCAAGATCAACTGATTTATTGTTTTAAAATCACGGTCTGGTGCAAGATCAACTGATTTATTGTTTTAAAATCACGGTCTGAGCAAAGAGTCTAAACAAAATAATCTGTTTGCTGATAATGATGCATTGATGACCTATAAAAGTTTAACATTAAATATGACATCATACAGATTAAAAAAGTGCCGTTGAAAGATAAAATTATTAAAGAACAACAATTGTTCACAGTTCATAGTAGATAGGTATGGTATGTGCTAGGTGTAGATTTACAAATAATAATAAAAACCCTCAAATTAAACAATAGAAAAGCATTATGTACAGCATCTTGTTCCCTCAACATTATATTTGCTGGTTAGAAATAAATGCATCGAGTAGTGGAGTCAAAAATACAAGCAAAGTTTAATAGCTTTTTGTTATTAAATACATACAACTACAATGTATTTTTTTTTATTTATTGAAAGCCTTTATTATACATTTCAGTTTCTCATACAAAACTTCAAAGTTTTTGAATACAATTTTGGAATACAAAATAAAAGCCTTAATATTTAAAAATAATTTAAAAAGGATTTGCATATTTTTTTTTAATACCAGTAATTCAGATACGTATAAGTATTATCTATTTCAGTTTAATTTACCAATTGATGAATCGTATATAATTTACAGCAACAATCGCAAAAGTCAAGCTCTCTTGGAAACTTTCGGTACCGGAAGGGTGACCGAAAATTTGTAGGTACTTACTCGTTTTCACTCAGTACTTCGGTGAGCACGTTAATCCGCTGCCAAGAGCAGCCGTAATACAAATAAAAAAAGTAAGTGGCCTGGTCGCTCTTTTTAAAACGAAAAAAAAAATTATTACCGGTTTGTATCTTGCTTGTTTTATAATTATAATGTCTAACTAAACATTTCATTAGCCTGGCAATAAATCATTTACAAATTCTCGTAAAAGTAACTTTTTTACATCATCAGTGAACAATCCCAACCGATTTAATTTTTCTATAAATTTATAAGTACTTACTACAATAACAAAAGTATCACTTCATACCTTTAGAAAACCACCGGCCGCACTGTCCCAAATTATCGTAACAATCCATTCAAATCATTATTTTTTACATTCCAAATCAGGATACCCAAAACGGAAAATTGAAGTATCGAAACCATAAATTATAAGCTAAAATCTAATATTAAATATTCATTAGCTTTGTGGTAATTATATTATATAGTATTGCTTCATTGAACTTGTATGGGAGCGCCACATTCAAGTTTCGTAATTTCGTCACTAGATGGCGCTATTTCGGTCCCATACACATTTGTTACTGTAATCGACAGTAAGGCCAGTCTCACTTTGGATGCGTTTTCGTACGGATTGAACGCGCACATTGGTTGCGTTTCTCTCAGTTGAAATGCCATAGTGACACAGTCATGCAACATTTATTCGTACGAACGCATGAAAAACCAAACAAGTTTGAATTGATTTCGGACGTCGGAACTATATACGCGCGTAAACGCACGACTTGTTCACACCTATAATAGTGTGCGAGGTACACACCTCGGGCTTGTGTACAATAGTACCCGGAAGATCGCGATGTATCGCGCGTATTCGTACGTGTTCATACGAAAACGCATCCAAAGTGCGGCCGGCCTTATTTTTGAACCGAAACATATCAGTACCGTCATTTATCACTAAAAAGCTACCTTAATTTAACAACCGCATTAGTCCCTCGTTACATGTACCAATTTAACCTAACTTTCTAATACAGACGTCTGCGCATCACACTATCAAACACTGTCAAATTTCTTCAATAAATGTTCAACCATATAAATAAATAAATAAATATTTAGACAACATCACATACATTGTTCTGATCCAAAGGTAAGTAGCTAAAGCACTCGTTTCATGGAAATCAGAAACAACGACGTTACCACAACCACCCAGACCCGACACAATATCGAAAAGTTAGTTTTCGACATTGACCCGACCGGGAATCGAACCCGGGACCTCAGAGTTAGCGCCGCCCAAAGTCCGGCGTGCAAGCCACTTGGCTACGGAGGTCGTCAATATGCCATGGTCATAAAGTTCAAAGTCTATTGAGGAAATTCGACAGTTTGTGGTAGTGTGATGTGCAGGTGTGTAAAGTTCCAAAGTTCCAACTGAGCAAATAAAATATACACTTACTTAAAAATATTGTACGGCCAAAACAGTTCCGATACTTCATTTACGTAACATTTTAAGAGTTACCAGGGTGCCTAGCACGAGCACTTTCGCCATTCGAGCGAGCTCATCATCGTCATCATCAATCTACATTAGTTGATAGAGTTAGTAACCTACAAACTATGGGATCGTAACAGCGCCCTCTAATGGCTAATTTGTGTACTTGTAACTGCTGCGATGCCATAAAAATTGCATTTAAGAGCGTTCATACAATTTACTATCCGATACAAACTACGAAGTTATTGTTTTTCAAACCAATCAGAACTGGGTGTTAACAACACCTTAAAGTAATAGATGTACCCTAACGTGATACTCTTAAAGTTTAATTTACAACCACTTAAACGCCTGGTCGGTTTAAATGGGTTAACGAAACTTTCGTCATCGTCATCAGCTTATTTTTTGACCCCACAGCTGGGGCACTATATGGGGTAATATAGCAATCTAAATATTTAGTAGAAAACATGAAAAAAACGCTTATCAACGGAGTTTATGCGATTTAAAATCGATTATGGAAAGTTCCAAATCGCATTAATTCCTTATTATTATATTATAAATAATTCCTTAAGACGACCCTATACATCTCCGTATTTTCTATAAGCATAGGTAGCCAGTTCCCAGAGGAGCTCAATGGCGCAAGTGCTGACGTTAAGCAACTTTCGCTAAGGCCAGTCATCCAATGGGTGATCAAAAATGTATCTTCTCCAGCTCCGTGCTTTGAAAGGCACGTAAAACAGTCGTTAACAACCACCACTCCGCACTGGGCCCGCGTTGGTGGTTTGACTTGTTCTCCCTATCCATCCATAGGGAAGGCTCGAGCCCCAGCAGTGGGGACATAAAAATAAGCTGGACGTGCGACCGCCCGCTGCCACTTCGGTGTAAATTGGTCCTTAAGTCTTTAATCGCCGTGGTGGTCACCGGTGACCGACAAACAATACATTTTCTATTGTGTCTGGTTTTGCGGCAATCAACGTGTTAAGGTTTAAAAAAATAAAATCTTCAAAGTTTGTATAGGTTATCCAATCGTTAAACCGCTCTTAAATATAAACCAGTCGAATGGTGAATGCAACTCGCGCACAGCTATCAGTTCGGAGCCCCCTCAGTTGCCCCCAAGCGCATGGCCGCGCCCCCAGTTGTGGCCCCCGAACACGCCCCCGCCCCCGCCCCCAGCCGCCCGCGTGGGCACCCTCGCTTGGGGCGCAGTCCCGAAACCACCCACATACCTTGTGTCTGGAAATATCTGCTTCCTGTTAATAGAAAACATTTCATTTGATACTTTTTGGGTCTAACAAATAAACAAAGAATAAGCTTCGAACAGTTATTCCGTGTTTTGTCTCTTTTTCTACTCTAATATGAAATGACGTTTACATTACAGGAGTAAAACACGCTCATAAAATGTCAATGTGTAAGGTGGTAAGTATGGTTTAAATGGTTTAACCCTTTAAATGGTTCTGAATATTGAATACTCAATATTTTATACTATATTATATTATTATATACTCAACAAAAACAACAAAAAATATAGTAAAATTCCCGTAAATAATTTAACCTAATATGATTTGTTTGTTCCTCTGATAAGGCTGAACGGATATAAGCATATCTTGGGGGCATATTGTCTAACTCTAATACGTATCATAATACCTTACATTCGGATATTTGAATGTTATTCAAGAACTTCACGAAACGAATTCACGAGCATCAGTGATTGCGATCGCCACGTGAATGAACGTCTGAGGAGCTCGATGGCGCAGTGGTTAACGCGCCTGGTCTGCGAGTGCTGAGGTTAAGCATCTATTGCAAAAGGCCGGTCATCGGATGGGTGACCAAAATAAATTTCATCTCGAGCTCATCCGTGCTTCAGAAGGCACGTAAAGTCGTTGGTCCCGGCTGCTTTAGCAGTCGTTAACAACCACCAACCCGCACTGGGCTCGCGTGGTGGTTTATGGCGTTCCCGTTCTCCCTATCCATCCATAGGGAAGCTCGTGTCCCAGCAGTGGGGACATTAAAATGAGCTGATGATGAATGAACGCCATTGTCAATTTGACATTAACTTGGAATCGTCTATGCAGAACGACAAGCGTAAATACATTTAAAAGGTTTCGTGATAGATGTTGAAGGTCGACAATAAGCCTCCAGGATTAACAGATAGAATACTTTTAATTCTGGGAAAATATCTTATTAGTTTTCACTATGTGACCAAATTAATAATTGTGTCCGACAAAATTGTACTCACAAAAAAGAAGGCGGCGTCAGTACGGCGGGACCACCAAACTCCTGAGGGTACTTGAACTGCAGGAAAAACGACAGGTGCCCGATAAGGATGCCTAGCAGCTCCATCACACCACTGCAAGAAAGGAAAAATGTTTAACAATACAAAAAATACAAATACACAAATATTTATTTAATTAGCTGTTTCGGCGGACTTCTATTACAACAAAACAAACAAATTCCCAACATCAAATCCAAGACCTAAGCAGTAAATTATGGAACCAAATATAGAGAAAAGGTATGAGTTTAATTCCCGTGGGAATATCGGGATAAAGACTATCACTAAACTATGTGTTAATCCAGGTTATAAACTGCCTGTATGCCGAATTTCATCCAAATCCATCCCTCCGTTGCAGCGTGAAGAAGCAACAAATATACACACATACACACAATTTTTCGCATTTATAATATTAGTGTGATTACTAGAGATATTTACAGATTTTTGTTGACTTCTTTTAGACATAAATATATACCTGTAGCAGAAGACCCCGCTCTTCTAAAAATTTCCAGTTTTTTATATTAATTTTGCAAAGGCCAAACTGAAGGCCCTAAAATGGTGAAACTTTGCAAGGAGGAGTAGTGTAGTAGTAGGAGTAGTATCTTTCATAACATAATGTAGGTAGGCATAGTGCTTTAATCTCACTTGATGTTAAGTGATGATAAGGCCTGATGGTGATAGCGCACTTCACCCGGAAACCTAAACTACTGAGACACTGGCTATCTTATCTCTAGCTGCCAGAGCACAACAATACTACAAACGTTAAATTTTACTTAGAAACATTTAGATTAGATGGTGGTAGCTAGCCAGGCGGACAAACAAGCCCTACCACCAACCAATACCGAGTACACTGACATGTACCCCCAGCTGGGAATAGAACCCCGCACCTCAGGGTATGAGACTGGTGGTCTTATTTAACCAAAGAGGCGGTTGTCTATATTATTATAACATGGTTTTCTGGGTTGAATAAGGGTGTTCAAAATGTTAAAATTAGTATTGATTGATTTGTATTCATTTTACATATTATTATTTCTGACATTTTGATCTTTGGCAAGACACATAGTCACAGGAAACCTTAATAATAACTAATAAGTGTTTCAATAATGTGTAGTGAAGTGACACTAGAATCAGAAAACATAATTTGATATGTTTCTGATACAATTTTTTTCTCTCTCCTGAACTGTTACTAATTATTACATATATGGGGGATTTTTGTCTAAGCAGTGAACGTTTTTGGCAGAGATGATGATGATGATGACATATATTTTATTGGAGAAGAGTGAATTTTTTTTAACTATATTAAAAGGATTACAAAAACACAAACTTACCCTCCACTGAGGATCATGTTGAAGGCCAAGAGTACCCAGGGCAGGTACATCGCCTTGAAGCGAGTCCCGAACCAGAAGGACACAATCACGTCCTTGTTGAGCTGACACCACACATACAGCACGGAGAGCACCATCGGGTCCATGAGAATCTGACAACAAATAAATAAATGTTTTTATTATCAAAAAGAAAGAGCCATTCAAAAATACAATAAGAAAACAAATAAGAAAATAACATACTAGTCCCCTGATTTTCAATGTATGAATTGACATGCACTTTGAGAATCAGTGGCTCCAATAACAATAATAACAATGATTATTTAACGACCTCCGTAGGCTTGCACGCCGGACTTTGGGCGGCGCTAACTCTCGAGGTCCCGGGTTCGATTCCCGGTCGGGTCAATGTCGAAAACAAACTTTTCGATATTGTGTCGGGTCTATGTGGTTGTAGTACCGTCGTTGTTTCTTATTTTCTATGAAACGAGTGCTTTAGCTACTTACCTTGGGATCAGAACAATGTATGTGATGTTGTCTAAAATATTTTTTTTATATATACAGTGGTGGACTAATAATTAGAAACACTTCATATGAATTATTGTTGACAACACTCAATAAAATAGACCTACATAAGAGTTACTGTGACTTTCTTGCAAAAGTGCGCTCAATTATTTAACTAGACATTTGAATAACATTTTTCATACCGACAAATTCACCAATAGCCCAATGATGACACAGCAGACCCAGTTAAACAACAGCATGTAGAAGTAATCCGCTGGCTTTCCCGCAAACATGCCCATCTCCAATCGCTGCGAGTAGTTGTACAGGAAGTAGCAGTTAATAAGGAAATGAAAGCCCGTTCCAGGACCAATGGGATAAAAGAATAACGCTGTGATTGGCCTCCATATCTGTAACAACAATAATATAAAATTGATTCAGATTATCTCTCTTATCAATATCATCAAAGTTATAAGGCAAATAAAAGTTTATTTAAGTAAAATAAGTAAATAGCCTGTGACTGTCGCACTGCTAGGCAAAGGGCTCCATCATTAAAATCACGTCATCACTACAATTGATGGGTAATTTAATCACCACGCTTCTATAAGTTTATGAGTGTTATTTAAACGGTTAGCAAAGTATTCGTAGTTTTGTTAGCAAAAAAATGCTACTTGGGCAGCAAAAAAGCTAGTTGGGCAGCAACTTATGGTCAGCAAATATTTCTAAATTAGTCTGCAACTTATATCGTTCTGAACTGAAAAAAAATTATTTAACCTAACCGACAGTAAGCATTTCTTATGCTGACCAATTGTACAATTCTGCTGACCAAATAAAATTTTTTTGCTGACCAAATATTTATTTTGTAATACAAATAAATTATTTTCCTAACTTTATACAAGGCACATTCAATTAAAAAAATGTATTAACACTTTATTAATAATTTAAACTTCAGTTCAGTACAGTATTATATCATTACTAGTGCTCGACTGTACCTAAAGATAAGTTGAAGTAAGATAACTATACATTTTAGCTGCATCATGATTTGCATTACATAGCATTACATGGGTTCCTTTAACAAGTAAAACATTTAGTTATACAGTATTTAGCTAGTTGGACATTAGTTCAGCATTTTATACAAAAAAAAACTATAATACAACTACTTGTAATGACTTTGTCTTTTTACATAAAGTACTTATGTAAATAATATTTAATATAATAAAATGAAATTATTTGTAAGTTGCGGCTGTACTTATTTGTATTTCATTATTTTAAACTAGTACTTTTCGCACAGCTATCATAGATTTTAATTTAAAACTGCTGGTTAGTTAGAGATGTAATTATTTAGTCCTTTATTGCACATATAAAACACACATTAAAACAGATGTTATACAAGACATACTAGAAGAGATCTCTTCCAGCCAACCCTATAATAGCTGTGGTGTGGAATGGAAGTTTATGGGACTATTCTACGAACTAATTACTGATACACATACATACACACACATATATACATACATACACACATATATATACATATAATAATAACTTAAATGTATATTTATATATAACAATACTGATTACCAGTGTTGGAAAGGTAGTGATCTTTCAACTTATGTTTAAATGATTTAATGATGATTATGTTTACAAAATAAATAAATAAAACAACTAGAAAATTAACATACCTGGAACTGGTTTATGAAGGGATAAAAGTCCAATATGAAATAATAGTAGTTGACCAGGCCAAACCGGCCGATTAAACTCAAAACTATAGTGAATGTCAACCAATAACGAGTGAAGAATGGCACACTGTTGTACCAATCTCGAAACTCAGACATTTTTAACCGTTTCGCAGATCTAATTGAACATAAACACTTGATGGAACAACAGGTCTAAGTCGCAGGAATAACGCTGTTTGAAGACTTTTGCTGGTAATGCACAATATCCTGATGGTGATGACTCAAAATAAACGCCGATGATGAAATTCAACACAAATAATACGAAGTACACGTGTCCAGAGTGAATTTGTCCAGAAAATTGGATGGAGAGGAGAAGAATGATTTTGTTAATTTGACATTTTAGCCTGGTGTTGCAAAGCCAAAAAAATATTTAATAATATTTGAGATCCTTCTTCTGCCATCCAAACTTGTTTATGTTATGTTCTTCTTCATCTTCTTCTTCTTAGGCGGCAGATGGTAGAAACATTATGATTATTGTGAAGTTTCTGCTTAAAAAACCATGGTCTACTGGGGATGTGCTGTTGGATGTCAAAATAATATCTGCCCGCATGGTTTCTCGTGATTTGCCAATCAGAATGCCAAGATTTTAAAAAGTGAATGTGTGCGAGAGGAAAATGTCGTGGTGAAAACATAAGGCTCCGCTAGACATGCTTGCTTGGCATTTGAATCCGCAGTTTCATTTCCGGGAATGCCGCAATGACCCGGAATCCAGGCTTGAACAATTGTTACCGCTTTCGATTTACTACGCAGCAATGCTTCCCGAATCTTTAAATAACTGAGAATTTAATTTTAGCTTTAAATGGGTTAGCTAAGATTGCGTGTAAACAGCTTAAAGAGTCATACATTGCAAATTATGGGACCCACTACTGCTATTGTTTATTTTTATTGTTTGAAACATTCTAGTGAAGTCGATTTACCCTCCTGAAAACTGTTTTGTTGTTTGTTATAATGTTTTGCTTGGTAATAAAAGAGTAAAGACGTGTCGCCATCACTTTTTAAATATTTTGGATATCACAGGAATAAGTATGATGGACCTATGTATGTGTTGTGTTATGTCGAATATTAATGTGAAATAATGGTGGATTATTAACTGTTACGTGTTCGTGAGTGTGCATGAGTGTTGGCAAGTGAAACAAAACAGTGCAATGTTACTTTTCAAATCCTTACAAGAAGTCTGCGTGAGGACTTATTAAAGCCCCACATCTTCACTGAGATACTCGAGGGGTTGGGGGGTAATATCATTTCTCACTTCTCATTTCTATTATCATTCATCATCATCATCAATATTGTTTATTTATGTATTACAATGAAATTAAGAAACTAATGACATGGCAGCATGGTCTATGACCTTAGCCGGTTCCTTAGGAACGAACTAAACTTTAAAAAAAAAAATCAGACTTAACTTGGACTTCTTGGCGGGAAAGTAAAGAGTCGGACTTCTTGGCGGGAAAGTGAAGAGTCATGTCTGCGGTTTTGTTTTATTTTCTAAAATTTGTGTTATGTCGAATATTAATGTGAAATAATGGTGGATTATTAACCGTTAATTGTTCGTGAGTGTGCATGAGTGTTAGCAAATGAAACAAAACAGTGCAACGTCACTTTTCAAATTCTCTCAAGAAGTCTGCGTGAGGACTTAGTAAAGCCCCACATCTTTACTGAGATACTCGAGGGGTTGGGGGTATATCATTTCTCACTTCATTTCATTCATCATCATCATATTGTATATTTATGTATTACTTGTAAGAAAAATTACTTTGACACTGGCTAAATGTGCTAATCGCACGAAGCCATCAACTAAAAGAAAAAAAAAAAAAAAAAAAAAGTAAAGAGTCATGTCTGCGGTTTTGTTTTATTTTCTAAAATTTGTGTTATGTCGAATATTAATGTGAAATACTGGTGGGTTACTAACCGTTAAGTGTTCGTTAGTGCGCATGAGTGTTGGCAAATGAAACAAAACGATGCAACTTCACTTTTCAAATTCTCTCAAGAAGTTTGCCCGAGGAATTTGTAAAGCCCCACATCTTTACTGAGATACTCGAGGGGTTGGGGGTATGTCATTTCTCACTTCTCATTTCTATTATCATTCATCATCACCATACTGGAAGGAAATATTGTTATGTATTACTTGTAAGAAAAATTACTTTGACACTTGGTAAATGTGCAAATCGCACAAAGCCATCAACTAATGGAAAAAAAAAATGTCAAATGTGTGTCAAATTGTGTACCTATTAATTTGAAGTTTTTCGCTAACCTTAAAGTTGAATTGACCCGAATGCCTTAAACAAAAGTTGAAGTTGAACTCTAGGCGTAGGTATAGTTAGGTTTGTTTGAAATAAAGTACCATCGAAATGAGAAGTCTAATTAAAAGATGTCTTTTGGCATCAATAACCAGAAATAACACTGTGCGATTTTGCTCTAAACCTGCAAGCGATAATAAGCCAAAGAATGGAGATGAAGTTTTAGAAGTCAAAAAAAGTAAGGTTATCTTTTTGTTTTGGAGTAGAAACATTGCGAGAAACGTTGTGATTTTCGAAATGATTCTACTCCGAAAAGAACTATTGATTCAATACCTACCTACCTATTTTACTTTAAAATACTTAAATTGGAAAACAGTATCTACTCATTAAAGTTTGTTTTTAGAATGATTATACTACTCGATGTAACAAATATTTATGGGTCTTAAAAAGTATAATTAATGTAAAAGTAAAGGGGGAAAAAATGGGTATATGATTATCTACCTGTGGTTTGTAATAATAATTAAGAAGAAGGACAAGCTCAGTAAGTACCATGACTTAGCTCACGAGGTGACCGCCATGTGGGATGTTGATTCAACCATTATTGTCCCGATAGTTGTTTCAGCGAACGGTCTGATAGTGAAAAGCCTCAACCAACATTTTAAGAGGCTCTCGCTTGATGGTTGGATCAAGGGTCAGATTCAGAAAGCAGGACTCCTTGACACGGCACGTATTGTCAGGAGGTTCCTCACTCTGCAGCCCTGACCACCGGTAGCTTGGGCCCTGCCCCGCTGCTGGTGGTACTCTAGAATTAGGTTTTTATAATATTTTATTGTTTTTATATTAAAATATTGTAAAAGTCTAGTTTTAAGAAAGAAAATAAATAAAGAGTATAATAATAAAATTGTAGGTCAGAGTGTTGGGTTTATTTAGATAACACAGATCCATGCATGGGTTAGTAGTTGTTTCTTGTGAATTTGTAGAAGAATACAATGCAATTTACTTACCCACAGATCAAAACAGATCCAACGCTCTGTTTGATGGACAGGTGAACAAAGTGCTTAATTAAGGGAGAGCCCTGTCTCTCCACAACGGCCTTTAGCCCCAACGGGCTACCCTGTATCCTATCTAATAGAGATGCTATTTTCTTTTATTTTCTATTATCTTATTTTCGTAATGCAGTTTTCTATCAAGAAAAGTCAATGAGCAATGAGTTAATTAATACAACATTTAAAAAAATTAAGTTCTTATTTTTTTTTAGTTAATAATTAAACATTTTATTTACTGTATTTAACATAATGTTATAGGTATATATATTTTATTTGTTACTAGATATTGTGGTAGAAAAGTTTGATGACATTACCACCTTAAATATTGACCGTCAACATACTCGTAACAGCCTCGATGAAGCCACACTCAGAGAAATGGCTGCCGCAATAGATGAGTTTGATAAAGATGAAAAAGCCAAAGTGCTTGTGTTCAACGGAGAAGGTGGTTCATTTTGCTCAGGCTTTGACTTTGAAGAAATGGAAGAAAAGGGATTTAATAACATGAAAGATGCAGCGGTGAGAACCTTTTTCTCTTAATTATGCAAATTTTTTATAGTTTTGTCTATGTTTTACCGGTTATACGGTAACTGTATGGTGATTACTGTGAGTAATGGTACGGTAATACATAATAATTTTTATTATGTCCAAATAAAGCATACTGTAATGTCAACAAAAAAATTAAGTCTTGTTGAAGTAACCCTTTATGAGACTGAACTATGTTTAAATATTTAATTGATTTAAATCTTATCTTGATGTTTGATATTATTATCATAAGTGTGTATTTTTCTCATTTAGAAGCTAGTCATTATTTTTATTAGAGTCAATTCAAGTAGATAGTTGGAACAACTGATAGTTGCATATAACCAATGTAAACTGAATTATATGTTTTCATTTAATTTGGTTGTCTAGTCTAGTCTTATGTTTGATAACCTGTGGTCCGCACATTGCTCCAAAGCTCTAATTATGTCATAGTAGTAGTGACCAGTAAGAATTTGAAAGTTTATAATAATGTTGGTAATATACTAGACATGGGACAGGTAATGGTTTAGCCGGGTACCCGGCATCCGAGTACAACGCGGGTACCCGGCAGTGCTGATCTTTTATAATGCATTTCAAATTAAACAAGCTTGTCATGCTGTTCTAAGAGAAGCACTAAGAATATTTTAAGATGACGATGGGCAACTTGACGCAGTTAACGCAGACTCGCAGACAGTTCTGCTTCTGAAGCTCATGATTTATTCTGGTCATGTTTTGAAGAGATTGCTAATAACAGAAATGTCGTCATTTCTGTTATTACCGCAGATTACTGTGCCGATGCTGCAGATTTTTTTTACGTGCTTCGGAAGACACGTAAATCTATTGGTCCCGGCTGCATTAGCAGTTGTTAACAACCACCAATCTGCACTGGGCCCGTGTGGTGGTTTATGGCTCGTTTTCCCACCCATAGGGAAAGCTCGTGCCCCAGCAGTAAAGACATAAAAATGAGCTGATAATGATGTCTTTTATAATATGTTGGTAATATACATTCCTCTGCCTTTTGAAGCGTAATATTGAAAGATAGTATTGTTACAGGTTCGGCTCCTGCGTCGTCCGCTATGTGATAAGACCACGATAGCCGCTGTGTCAGGGTACGCAGTAGCTGAAGGGTTTGAACTAGCGCTGGCGTGCGATCTCAGAGTCATTGAGGATACTGCCGTAATGGGCTGCCTTGGAAGGCGATTTGGTAAATATAAACTTTACCAAACCAGAGAGTCGCAGTCACACAGTTTGTGCTGCATTGACTCCGTTTTCTCTCCACATGCTCTATAGAAACTATTAGATGATAGATAACAGATAGATGCATTTTGTGAAGCATTTGTTTTGTAGCATAGTGTCTTGATGATTACTAGCATGTTATCCAACCCAGGTGTACCACAGAGTCTGTACGGCGCTAGAAGGCTGACTGCGCTGATTGGTCTGTCGCGAGCCCTAGACCTCCTCATGACGGGCAAACTCATCAGCGGGGTTGAAGCTCACCAGGCGGGTTTGGCTTCCAAGCTCACCGCTACTGGCACAGGTTTGTCTCTTATACTTCATTTTTTAGGTTTTTAAAATAGTCTGCATATAAATAGATAAAGTAAAAAATAAAATAAGCCATTATTTCTGAGTATACTAAAATGTACATAAAAAAAACGTTCTCAACTATCTTAATTTGAAGTTATGTTTTAACTTTATTTTTCCCAGTATTTTTTAACTTTTACGTTCACTGACTTTTGGACTAACTTAATTCCTAGTCAGTTTGCCTTTTGCCTAATGCTTCCACTAGGGCTCGCCACAGTGCAATAGTCTGCAACAAATTCACAAATGGACTGTAGTTATTTCCATTCAGTTTAATAATGAAGTATTTATGTTCCATGGTTAAATGCATTTTTTTTACTTCGACGTAAAGACTGATTGCAGGAATCCCAATATCTTTTTAGCCATACAGTCACATAGTGAATGTTAGATCTACTCCGTTTCTTCTCCACATGCAACGGCACTCCGAAATATTCCAAAATAGGTACCTATTTATTTTCTTATTTCATTCCGATTATTTCGAATAGATTAACGGCTCAGACGGCTGTCAGTCAATATTAGCTATGGTTAGGCGGGTTTTCCTCTCATGCTGACCGCCGGCGCTGACAGTCGGCGCGTAGCTACCTGTCAGCTGTCAGCAGTCAGCGTGAGAGGAAAACCAGGTTAGTGTCACGCTGATCACAGTGAAGTACAGACGCAAGCAATGTCTATGATGGTAGTGAAAAATTGAAAATTGTTGCCGCGTACCATTTAGGAAAGATAAAACGTCTGCAACAGAAAAAAACCGGACAAGTGCGAGTCGGACTCGCCCACCGAGGGTTCCGTACAAATTTATTGGTAGGTACATAAAAAAAAATATTAACCTAAATGTTGTTTTCCTTTCAATGAAACGTTGACGTAAAGTGCAACGACGATGTCATCCCAGGCTTTGTTACGCGCATCTTTGTTCCGATACAATGGGGCCGAAGCGTCCCATAAATATTTTCTGGATCGCACTTCGTCAATTACTCGACCGGTGTCTATTTCACGATTGTCCATGACTGTATTCGTCGGCACGTGCCTTCAGCGCGACACGAAAACGCTCACTGACGCGCGTCAGCGCCATGTTGGTCAGCGGCGCGCTGACGGCCGACAGCGCTGAGCGATCGGCGCGTCTCGAAAACGCTACCTATAACTACATACATACATATTGACCTATCAGCGCCGACCGTCAGCGTGCGGTCAGCGTGAGAGGAAAACCCGCCTTAGATTTACGGTATTTTAAAATTCGTGATAATATGATTCGATTACAGTTCTTCGTATTTATGTAGGTACAGGGTGCCTAGTGTAAGTTTCATTTGACATCGATTCGATCACGTTATTTAACGAGAACAAAAATTAGTATGGCATTGAAGCAGCGCCTCCTGGCGACATAAGAGAAGATTTAAAATGTTGCCATACTAATTTACGTTTTCGTAAACGTAATCGAATGAATCATCATCAGTTCATTTTATGTCCCCACTGCTGGGACACGAGTCTTCCCTATGGATAGATAGGGAGAACTGGCCATAAACCACCACGCTGGCCCAGTGCGGATTGGAGGTTGCTAACGACTGCTAATGCAGCCGGGACCAACGGCTTAACGTGCCTTCCATGGAGAAGCACGAGTTTTTGGTCACCCATCCGATGACCGGCCTTTGCGAAAGTTGCTTTCGAAAATTAAAATAGAATGAATACGGATAGTAAACAAAACTCACACTAGGCACTCTGTAGGCCCCTTAAAAAAGCTCTACACTAAAAGAAGGCACCATTAATCTTTTCTAACTTCAACCTGGTTTCTATGTCTTCCAGCTCTAGGCGAATCAATGAAACTGGCGAAGTCCCTAATAAAGTTTCCCCAAAGCGCCCTGATTATGGACAAGCTGGCCGCTGTCAACTCCCAGCTGAACCCCAACAGCGAAGAGAGCATGAGGGACGAGGCGATTGTGACCAGCCTTTTAGGCCAAGCCATCGAGGACATACAGAAGGGGGCCAAGAAATTCCAAGATGGTGAGTGGAAACACTTTAACGAGTGCAAAACAAACGATCCTCCAAAAGACCGAATAGTCTACCAGCATACGTTTTCCCTACTTCCTATGATATGGGATCCTTCAAACGAAACGTGAAGAGGCACCTGTTAGGCCGGCAGAGGGAGGGTAACTGATGGTATGATGCTGCGTTGTATTCACGCTGCGCCAGTTGTCTTCGCGTCTGGAACTCTGGACTTCATTTCCACTTAACATCAGGTGGAATGGTGTCATATACCGTACTAAATATACATATAAATAAAATAAAATACATAAACTTTCCGTTTTAAATACGGCGGCCTTTTAAGCTATTTTAGGTAACACGTTACCTTAACATGACCATATATGAACAGACACTTTATCGATATTTAATATATTTTGCAGGTATTGGCAAGCATGGTAAATTCTACAAACTGACAGAAGTACCTCTAAAAGACTGGGAGCTTGAGGAATCGTTTGAAGAAGTCACAGTAGAGAAACATGACCCCCCGAAGCCCCCAGCGGAGCCAGCTGAAGCTAAGCCCAAAGATGACAAAGACAAAAATTGCAATAAGTTCTTCTAGTGCTTACCATCGATGTATCGTTAAGTTTGTTTGTATTAACTTATTAGTATTAAACGTCTAGTCAGCTCGATTTTTTATTATGGATTTTATTTAAAAAAGAATTCTACAAGCCTCACTTTGGCATAAAGTCGTGTTGACTTTATAACGGCTACAATGATCTAATTTTTAGGTCGCCTCAGAACAGAGTCCTGCCCTCCTGTCTTTGAATTAAGAAAGCTTAATTCATAGACAGGACAGACAAAGACAAGGTTCTATGTGTTTTTCTCGTATCTATGCTTTCAAAAGTGCTTAATATGGTAGATATAGGTAAAAAAAATTGCTCTCTGAAAAGCAGGTAATAAAAAAGTTTTTCCTAGATAGGTAGGAGAGTGTTTAGAGTACAAGAGGCTACACTAGTAACTATTTTTAATCTGTGGCTCTAGAAAGCAATATATAATGTGATTTTGTAAAAACTACAAAAAATAAAAAATAACATTTTATAAATTATTTATTTAGATAAAATAAGGTTATAATCTATTCGTCTTGTTTGCCCTTCTCAGCCTGGTACTTGTAGCGGAGCTCGCTGCAGTCCTCGTTGGAGATGTGGACCCGGCCCTTATCGCTCATGTGGTACGACCTCACCGACTGTGCGGCCACTACTGTCTCTATTTGCAGCAACTACAAGCTTATTATGAAGGCCAATCAGCATTGTACTTGCATAAAAACGGATTACTAATGTTTGACCAAAAAATTTTTGATAAATGGTCATTCGACAAACAACGTTTCACCAAATGTTCATTTGGCAAACGAGACATTTGACAAAAGTATCATCTTACAGAAACTCACTTAGCAAATGATCCATTAGCAAACACTACACTATATAAATGTGTTAAATATTAAAATGTTAGTTGACCTTTTTTCATTTCACCAAATAATCATGTTTCAAAAAAATAACTTCGAAATTCAAGACAAAAATTACCAAAAAGTAACTCTTTCTGTTGTCTAATCAAAAAAATAACCCCGAAATTCAATTAAATTTCTAACCTATCACGTGACCTACAGGAGTAGGGCAGCTAGTATCCTCAATCATTTGAATAATATCCACTACTTCAAAGAAATTTAGACTTTCTGTTGTCTAATAAAAGAAAACTCCCCGAACTCTAGATAGCACCATAGACAAGACACTGCCTATGAATTTAGAAAGAGACAAAAGCAATGTGTAATGTCGTCCTGCCGTATTCAGAGAATAAGTGTTGTTTATTTATTTAATTGGCAGGAAAATTTGTATTTGTTTGTGTTGTTGAAAAAACCAAATCTGCTGATAGATATAGTGTTAAATTGCTAAAAACAGTATATTCATAGCTAAATCTGCTCTCCAAACAGGAGTTGATAAAGAGGGTACACTGTAAGAAAGTATAGTGTAGTCACAAGAATTAAAAACTAAATTTATTTTTAAAATTATTTATTGAAAAAAGGTATAAATCTATTCGTCCTGCTTGCCCTTCTCGGCCTGGTACTTGTAGTGAAGCTCGCTGCAGTCCTCGTTGGAGATGTTGACCCAGCCCTTATCGCTCATGTGGTAGACTCTCACGATGCCGCCCGAGTACGCGTCGCGGTGCGTCGCGTGGTAGATAGCGCGGCGACCGAGCTCTGGAATCAAAATCGTATGTCCGGTGTTTTCGTGATCTTAAATTATTTAGTTTGAAAAAAAAAAAATAGACAAACTGTTGAAAAATTCCACGAGCGGGATTCGAAACCGCAAACCGAGTTTTTTCAAAATGTCGCAACAAATTTCGTTGTTTGCAACAATATTTGCGTAAAATGATATCACACTAATATTATAAATGCGAAAGTTTGTGTGTATGTGTGTATATTTGTTGCTTCTTCACGCTGCAACGGAGGGATGGATTTGGATGAAATTCGGCATACAGATAGTTTATAACCTGGATTAACACATAGGATACTTTTATCCCGATATTCCCACGGGTACGGAAACCACGCTGGTGAAACCGCGGGCGGCCGCTATTATAAACATAATCTTATGTTATTTAAAAAAGAACTACGTCTACATTTTTTATATCTTACGTGTAAGCACGGTGCCTTCGTCTCACCTGATGTTAAGTGATGATAAAGCGGTAGAAAAAATTAAACTAATCGATTGCTTGCTCCCGCTTTTGTTCTTTTCCTTTGTTATGTATTGTCTGTATGTTTTGTGATGTCTAAATGTCTTGTGTCCGTTTATTTCAGCGTGCACATCAAAACCACACTGTACGTCAGACCCAGTTTTGGACCCATTTTTATAACCGCTCAACCACGCCATAAACTATGCTGTTTTCAGGAGTCATTGGCAGTAATGGTCGCTAACCTAAAAGTGACCCGGTTGCCATAAACAAAAGTTGAAGTTGAAGCTCACTTCACCCGGGATCTTCAACTACTGAGGCACTGGCTATCTGGCTGGCATAAGCAGTAGCCATGTTTTCTTTAATGATATGTACCGTGTTTATGATGTCGATGTGCCTTGAATAAATAAATAAATAAATAAATGTATAATATATTTTTATAGGCTGCGTCTTTTGAATACTAGAAAAATAAAATTAATAATAAAAATATTCATATGGCCATCTCACCCTGCGCCTCCAAGTCGGTGAGGTCCCACTTGTAGCCGGAGTCGAGCACGCCGAACGCGTACACCGAGCCGGAGCCCACGGAGAACACCTGGCCCGGCGTGCGCGTGCCCTCGCTGTCTACGTAGTACAGTTGTGCGCCCTGCCACCAAACAACGTCACAATGACATTCAATTGAATTCAACAAACATCGGAGAACAAGCATAATCATCATTAGCATTAAGTTCTGTTGCACTTTAATGCCTTTACATAAGGTCTATTTTTGTGTGAGTTTGTATACATAGCACAGTAAAATCCTTTGTTTTAAGTATTCAAAAACGCTAGTTCATAATTACATCACATGACCACATCACCAGCTCATTGTATTTCCCCACTGCTAGGGCACGAGCCTTCGCTTCCCTATGGATGGATAGGGAGAACGGACCACAAGCCACCACGCGAGCCCAGTGCGGATTGGTGGTTGTCAACGACTGCTGGGACCAACGGCTTTACGTGCCTTCCGATGCACGAGGAGCACGAGATGATAAATTTTTGGTCACTCATCCGATGACCGTCCTTTGCGAAAGTTGCTAACCTCAGCACTCGCGCGTTAACCACTGCGCTATCGAGCTCCTCACCACTGTGCCATCGAGCTCTTTATTATGGTAAAAAAAAACAAAATCTCTTTTTTTCCCAGTCTCAGTCTTGTTTTTGGAATGGTAGGAAAGCTCTTGTAGCACACACTGGGCAGAAGACCTTTTACTAAGAAGAACCAGCAAGAATCAGCCAATCAGCAGAAAACAGATTCCTAGAAATATGTTATTCCTAACCAAATGGAGTATGGCCTGAGTATTTTTTTTCTTTTGGTGGTTGGTTGCCACTTTTGAACTGTTCTACCCCAGTAGCCATCAGTTGACAATCCCCATTTCTTCAAACTCACCCGCTTATCATTCCCTGCTCATGTTCATGCTCGTTCATGTTCGTTCATGCTCAGCCCATGCCCTTGTAGTTGTACAGAAAGATGCACTCACAGTTGCAGGCGGCACTGCTTAGCGAGTATACGGTCCCAGTATACTCAGTCTCTAATTATCTTGACAATCACTAAAGGAATAGTATCTTTCTCAAACTCACTTGTATATCATAGCTGGCCAGTCTATTCTTAAATTGACAATCATCATTACAGTTGAAACCACTACCTGTTTCCTTCACCGTCGGTCGTCGTCGGTCTACCTTGTTTATAAGCCTGCCTACACTGCGTCTTCACCACTCGAGAACTGTTCTGCCCCAGCAGCCATCAATTGACAATCCCTAAAGGAACATTTCTTTAAACTCACCGGTTTGGTAGCCGGCCAGCCTTATGCCTATCTTATCTTACGTTGACAACCATCATCTCAGCTGAAAGATGTCCAATGTAGGCATTGGAGATCTATAACAACCGGTTTTTTGCTGTTCACATCCAGCAGCTACCCTGCTAACCTTCACCAAATAGTCAGCCCACTATGTTGTAATGCTGCTCTTGCCTAAAAGGCGTCTTACGGCCGCCACTCAAGAACTGTTCTGGCCCAGCGGCCATCAGTTGACTATACCTAAAGGAACATTTCTTCTAACTCACCCGCTTATCGTAGCCGGCCAGCATCATGCCCATGCTCAGACCCATGCCCTTGTAGTTGTACACCATGTTGGCCATGAGCTTGCTGGCCGCCGCAACGGAGATGCGCTCGCGGTTACGCAGCTCGTACAGACGGCACTGCTTGGCGAGTACGCGGTCCCAGTATACGCAGTCTGCGGCGCCGCCGGCGAGTGTGCCTGAGAGGATGGCAAGGTGAGAATATGACTATTGGTGTAAAGCAGTGGTGCCTAACCAGTAGCTCGCAAGCCCCTCGTATCTTGCAATCTGTTTTCTAGGCGCTTGTAAATAAAATAGAATAAGGAATACACACATTTACTAAATGTGAACAGCCAAGTCTCGCATCTACTTTTTGCTGTTGCACAAAATGTTGCAGGTTCATTGCTTGCGTGAGGTGTCGGTATTTTCAAAATAGCTTTTGGAGCAATACCAGTTAGGCACCACTTGTACAAAATATCCTTACATACATACATATAATCACGCCTCTTTCCCGTAGGGGTAGGCATAGACCACTTCTTTCCACTTGCTACGATCCTTACATACTTGTTTCGCTTCATCCGCTTTCATTATTCCCTTCATACTTGCTCTTTGGTTAAAGTACTCTTGACCTGGCCTTATGGGTCAAAATGTTGCTGGGAGAGGGAAACCACTGCTGGCTCCACTAACATAAAATAAGATTGGTGTAATGGCCAATGTCATTATAAGACTTGGCATAACATGAAGAAGTAGTGGAAGAGTGAAAACCTCTTTTTAAACAATAAAAAGCTAGTTGATATTGTTATCCAAATGCTATAGTTATCCAAATAATGCCTCAAGTTATTACCTACTTTTAGTTCTATAAAAAAAAATAACCCAAATAGGTGCGGAACCCTTACTGGCTCATATTAGCCCTTTGTATACCGGAAATCCAGACAATAAAATAATAATAATAATAATAGAAAAACAATGCTACTGCACTTAAAATCAGATGTAATGAATATAAGAGATTAAGTGACTTTTATAATATTGTAAGATCTAAGAAAATATTAGACTAATGAAAATAACAATTTGAATTTAAAATTTACAAGGATGGAATTAAATAAAAATTAAACAAGTAAATTAATCAAAAGTGCTCAATGCACTTACCTAGCAAATAGTCATTGATTTCTACAATTTTTTTCATGGACTGTGAACCAATGAACTGGCCGCCTGTGGCTCGGGAGTCCACGGCAAGCAATACTCCACCCTGTAATACAGATTTGATTATTCAAAGAATTGTTAGGAGAAGATTTCATTTTAAGATTAATTTTACAAGATGAAATATATAAAAAAACTAATATAGATTTTAACTCATAACAGTAAAAAAGTTATATTAGAAAATATAATAAGCATTTTACCTGGTAACGAAAGCCAAGAGTTGTGGTACCATGGTCGAATTCGATTTTTATTTGTTTTCCAGTTTCATCCCTAGTGTTGAACTGGGCTAGAGTTTCTACAGGCTGAAAAGGAGGATTTTAGTATAAAATATGTCAATAACAACAAATTACAGCAGTTTAAGAGGTAAAATAACCATACGTTTGCAAACGGCGGCGCTGCGAGTTGTGCACTGTTTATGAAGTTCTGGCTGTATCCGATCACGTCGTTCTGGAAGGAAGCAAGTGAATCTACGGGTTTCAAGTTGATTTTTTCGTCCAAACGGCAATAATCCATCAAAGCCATGTTTAATAACTTTAAAATTAAAACTTGATGAATGACAAGCGAAAAACGCCGATTTCACAAAATGATTTGACAGTTTTTCATTTGACGTTTGTGTCTGATTGTTATGTATTGTAATTTGTATGTAATTCAGAAGGCAACGGTATCTTTTTAATACAACCTAAGCAATATTTTTTAAATTGATAGTTTGACATGATATGTAGTAGGGATTACTTATATTAATAAATGGCAAATTCATTATGTTATGTAATATTTCCTGCTATCTATCTCTGCTAAAGGTGGTACTTTGCCATGATTTTACCTGTTTTTTAAGATAGTGTAAACTTTGCTAGGTGACATTCCGCATTTTATTTGCCCACATTTTGCCTACCAAGTTGTTACCAACAGCATAAGGAAATTTTAATTGTCTTTTCACAATAGTATCCGACATAAAACAACACATTAGCAACAAATTAGCAATTATTGTTTTTAACAAATTAGCAATATCTTAATTTCTTGCTTTTCTAGATTTATACAGAAAAAGCTTTGCAAAAGAGATTAAATTTTTTATGGTGTGTGCAGGGCTAGATACCGGTACCAAAAATACCGGTAAATAACGGTAAATACCGGTATTTTTCATTACGACACCTTGGTATCGGTACCTTAACGAATACCGGTAATACAGACCTTGACATAGTATTAATATACTGGTACCAACAAAAGTACCGGTACCGAGGTATCGGTACTGTATCAAGTAAATTGTAACCGGTATCTGTAGAGTACCGGTATATTAACTGGTTTTAACGACCTCCGTAGCCGAGTGGCTTGCACGCCGGACTTTGGGCAGCGCTAACTCTGAGGTCCCGGGTTCGATTCCCGGTCGGGTCAATGTCGAAAAATAACTTTTCGATATTGTGTCGGGTCTATGTGATTGTGGTACCGTCGTTGTTTCTGATTTCCATGAAACGAGTGCTTTAGCTACTTACCTTGGGATCAAAACAATGTATGTGATGTTGTCTAAATATTTATTTATATTTATTTATTTATATTAATACCGGTACCAACTAAAGTATCGGTACTATGTCAAGGTCTGTCTTACCGGTATCTGAAAATACCGGTATTACAAGCCCTGGGTGTGTGGTATATTATGTATGACCAAAGTAAAATTATGCTTTTTGCAGTTTTTTCGTTGTGCTGCCATCTATATCTGTTTCATAACACTATTTGGTTATGTATTTACTACTCTGTAGTTCTGTACTAGATGTCTCTATGTGACATTGCTAAATGAAAACATGTTATTACAAAGGTGGAAAAGAGAAATTTTAATAATGACTAAGTAACAATAATGTTTGTTTTTGCTATATTTTAGGAATATTAACATTGTTTTTATTTCAATTTAATAACAAAAGATAGTATCTATGTATTTTGGATGTCCTACTCGCCGCTAGATGTCACTGTCAGGAATAACTGACAAATTAACTGCATGTTTTATTTAATTCTCAAGCTTCATAAACTGAAGTATTTGTCTATAATTCAAAATATATTTTGCTGATTTTTAAATTTATTTTTTACAAGCGAGATTAGTACACGTAGTACCTACGCACGCACTTCGAGCATTAAGCTTGTTTATTATACAAAACCGTTCCTGAAAAAATATTGTTCGCAATAAAATTGTAATTCATTGACCTATTACTTTATAATAAATAGATTAGTTGTCTAATATATAATCATTGCAATGTTAAAACCTAATTTGCTAAATAACCAAACATTTTCAAATTAACGGTATTTCTTTTAAAATTGACAGTTTCAAGTTCACAATTGTCTTTGGTTTTGATAATATATATTCTGTGGTAAAATTCAGCGAAGTCCACAGTTAATAAATAGCAAGGGTCTTAGCAAGTCTATGATTACGCCCGCCATGAGTAATGTGACCATTTATATTTTTACTTAAAACGGGACATTACAGTGATTTAAACATGTTTGTTTAATACGAAGAATTTTCTTAATGTTATAAAGGGAGTGACTGAGGTGACAACTGATATAGGGGAGTGGAAGAAACGGTCATTTTGCGGCAACCGCAAGTAATATGGGGCAGGGCAGAATCATCTTAGTTACGTCAGTTTTATAAATTACTAGCGGTGGGTGACCGCTAGTAATAGTAAAAGCCCGCTTAAACTTGTAAATAAAATTTCCTTTTTTTTAATAGCCTATCATTTGCACAATCTCATGTTATTACTACATACACATTTTCATCAATAGCCGTCACCCGCCCGCTTAAACTTGTGAATAAAATTTCCTTTTTTATAGCCTATCATTTGCACAATCTCATGTTCTTCCTACATACAAATTCTTATCAAGATCAGTCAAGCCGTTCTTGAGTTAAAAGTGGGCGTACAGACAGACAGACAGACAAAAATTTAAAAAATCGTAGAATTGGTGTCAGTGTGTCATAAAATGAATATTTATCCCAAAAGTTTGTCACACACAGAGTAGTATAAACTACTAAATAAATCTGTAGGATCTGTGTGTACAGACGCCAGCACATTAACCAATCCAAAACTGTCAAACTTCTTCAATACATTTTCAACCATATTGTTAAAGCATAAAGTTCAAAGTCTATTGAGCAAATTTGAAAAATAGGAGTGTCCCATTCAAAACTGGACGAATGGACACGTTAGGCATGACTCAGGTTGCCGATATTTTCTGTTTCGGTTGGATCCGATGCCATCGGCCTAAACTCTGCCATTACGGGTAGAGGGTAATGACTAACTAATTAATAGACTTCACATAACAAACGACTTAAGAGTGTAAGAATCTCTTCCTATAAATGGGGGTTGAGTAGATACGAGTTTCATTCGCCATTCGACCACGACACAAGAATTTGGTTGGCATTATGCTTACCTGGTTTTTTTTTAGAGAGTTTGGAGAGTTTGCTGATTGCCTCAGACGGTATTTTCAGCTTCACCGGTCTTTTCTGGGGGCGGCGAGAAACGTAAGGGACCCTTTACGCCGTGCTACAAGTCGTGTGAAACGAATCACCTTCGGAGATTCTCTAGAGGGAACGGCATCACGCACTAGTGCGTGTCCCCGTGTCCTACTAGATTCCCAAAGGGGTTCGGATCGGATCGGGGAGCGGAAAAACCCGAGGGCACCTCTAAAGGCTCGAACCTCGGCTCGGGTCGACCGAGTCGTGGTGGTGGGGAGAAGCGCCCAGGTACATGTCTGTACCTAGTATAGAGCGCGTGTGTACCGGCTCGTCGTACCCTTGTTCTACGAGTACGGTGTCTTGGGTCTAAATTGGTGTGCATATTTAGTATATTCTGTAAATGTATAGTGGCATTTAGAGCATGGGGCGGCGCTACCGTGTATAAACGAGGTGACTATCGTGTTGTGACATAAAAAATTACAAGCACTTGACGTTCGCCTCACCTGATGTTAAATGATGATAAGGCCGAAGGTGTAAGCACACTTTACTCGGTATCCTTAACAACTGATGAAGTGACTATCTTATCTGCAACTGTCGGAACACAACAATACTAACATTGATGTTATCGCGATATATTTTGATAAAATAGTGGTAGCTAGCCAGGCGGACTTAAAACAAGCTCTATCAACAATCAGCCAAACCTAGTACACCGCTGTAGTAGTAGGCCGCTGGTCATCTGGGACCTCTAGGTCTTGACCTAGCGGCATTGAACCAGCACCTCCTTTAGACAAATGTTGAGTTAAAGTTCTGCCATACAAATTCTCGTTTTCGTTACCGTGATCGAATGGCAAATAAAACTTGAACTAGGTACCCGGGTCACCATAGCAACGCAATGGACCGTCGCGTGACGCTCAGCTAAGGCTGGGAACGGCCCGGTTGATCACGGCCTTCCCATGGACGATGCGAATTCCTCTGACGCAGGACGGCGCGTTTGAGTCGACCTGTACACCCTGTTACACCGTCACAGGTTGGTGGAGGGTTTGGTGCATTTAAAGTCAAGGCTATTTATTATATAACCAGTTATGCAGTTATTTCTGAAAACAAGCTTTTTGGTGGGTTAGTAAGTGCTAAATAATTATGTGTTGATTAATAAAAATTAAATGACCGGAACGGAACTAAGACGGCAGACATATTCACGGGATGTAAGGATCGACATTGCGAAAGTTGTTCTTTTGCTGTTTGTCGTTCTCCTGTTGTCTTTAATTCTCCAAATTAAAATATATCCAGCTACTCCGTGCTACGGAAGGCTCGTAAAGCCATTGGTCCACCAGCAAGTTAAGCAATCCTTTCCTTACCATTCCCTTAAATATATACTACTCAAAACAAAATAAGGGCCACGAGGTATTTTGTCTGTACCATGAAAATAATAAAACCAATATTAATTTTTTTGTCTCCATAACGAAAACTAATGTTGTTTTTACCGTGTAGACCAATAAATTTATTCCAATAATAATGATTAAAAAGTTTATTTGCTTTTGAAAGAAAAAACACATTTAAGGTTAAAAATAAAAACAATGTAAAGTTACTGAAAACAAAAGAAAATACTCCATGCTCATCTTTTAGTAACGGGTATGCCCCCCTCGTTTCGTTACGCACTCCTGAAGCCTGGAGTGCATGTTCTCAATCAAATGCCTGACATTTTCCATTGGAATCTCTTCCCAGGCCCTTTTAACAGCGTTGATGAGTTGCTGTTGGTTGTGGATTTCCTGATCACCGTCTCTAACTCTTCGTTTCAACTGATCCCACATGTGCTCTATTGGATTTAAGTCCGGACTGTTCGCCGGCCACGGCAAGACTTGAATTTGAGACGCTTCCAGTACAAACCGAGTCGCTTGAGCCGTGTGTGCACGAGCATTGTCTTGCATCAAGATGAATCCAGGACCCGCTCGCTGGGCAAATGGGATCACATGTGGTCTGACGACTTCCTCAATATACCGCTGAGCAGTAACAGTACCCTCATTTAAAATAGCGAGCTCAGTTTTGCCGTTTAAGCTTATCCCGCCCCAAATCATTACATTTGGACCACCAAAACGATCGACTTCATGGATGCAGGCTTCTGAAAATCTCTCGCCGCGTCTTCTCCATACTCTAATACGCCGATCGTCGTTAAAAAATTTAACTTTGCATTCGTCTGTGAAGAGCACCATGCCCCATTGGTTTATGTCCCAGTCCAAATGTTGACGGGAAAATCTTAAACGATTTGCACGATGATTTCTGGTTAATGGAATACGGACAACTCGCCTTCTTGATGCCTGCTGGTCTTCATGCAATCGATTACGAATAGTTTGGTCACTGACACGAGTACCCGTTGTGAGCCGTAAACGATTTTGCAGCTTGCTTGCAGCTTGCAGTAACGATCCTCTTGAGCTGTTGTAATGCGAACTCTGCCCGAACCAGGTCTTCTTCTAACACTGCCGGTCTCTTGGAAACGATTCCATAGATTTTGAATAGCTCTTCGAGAAAATCCCAATTGCAAACCCACAGATCGCTGCGAATGACCTTCTTCAATCATTGTAACAGCTCTGGTTGCTGTCAGCGAGTCCATATGACGCCTGCGTGCTTGTGGCATATTGCAAAAGATGTTTCTGACTCGAGATATCAATGAACTCTGATAATTTCTAATAAACCAAGAAGCTAAGGAAAGCAAAACGTCAAAGAAAATGGAATCAAAATTTTCAAAAATAATTTTAAATCAAATTTTATTTAAAATTGTTGCCAGCATTAGATGAATACTACAATATTAAAAAGTTTAGGTATCAAAGAGTTTGTATACTCAATATTTTACTACTTTCAATATGTAAATGTTTAATAATTTACACCAAAATGAAAAAATACCTCGTGGCCCTTATTTTGTTTTGAGTAGTATAAATTGGTGGATGCCATTCGCCTTTATAGCGTAACCGGAGTTTTATAGAAAAATCAAGACTGGTTGAAAATTAAATCCATCCTCAGACGGTTTCTAGAGGGAACGGCATCACGCAAGCGTGTCCTTGCCCCCTACTAGATTCTCCGAGGCGTTCAGACCTTAATCAGCTTTGGCTTCTCGTTTTGTTACAGTCCGGTGTGACAGTCACCCCAAAAAGGTGCAATTATGAATTATGAGCTATCATTTCGGCGGGGCTAGGTCAGCATTCGCTAATGCGCAGTTAGGGCCCAGTCGTGACGCTCCACAGCGGCTCAGTTCACGATTCCCGAATTTATCAGACACCACATATTATACTAACGCGCGTTTACGAGAATAGGTGCCAACAGTTTGTTATTAGAACAATGGATTAGCGAATGAGGAGCACGATGGTGCAGTGGTTAACGCGCCCTGCGATCTGCGAATGCTGAGGTTAAGCAAGTTTCGCAAAGGCCGGTCATTGGATGGGTGACCAAAAATTTATCATCTCGAGCACGGAGGAGCTTCGGATGGCACGTAAAGCCATGAACAGCCACCAATCCGCACTGGGCCCGCGTGGGGTTTAGGGCCCGTTCCCCCTATCCATCTATAGGGAAGGCTCGTGCCCCAGCAGTGGGGACATAAAACGAGCTGATGATGATAATTAGCGAATATTTATTTTACTTTTATATTTTTTTTTAACAGATTATAGTCAGTAAGTACAGACGCCAGCACATCAACCTATACAAAACTATCAAATTTCTTCAATACATTTTCAAGCATACACCTTAGCCATAAAGTTCAAAGTCTATTGAGAAAATTAGACAGTTTGTGGTAGGTTGATGTGCAGGCGTATGTACAATAATATTGGAGAAATTAAAATAGTTGAATCAGCCAATCACTATAACCCAATAACATGCGTCTGTAACATGGACTATGGTTACAAGTAGGTAATAAACGTCACAACACAAACAATATTAAAATAAATAAATAAATTTAACATAATTCTATAAGAATAGTAATCATTTAGAACTCAAACAATTAAAATTTCATTAACAATTCATTGTGTCACTATTTATTTATGTTAGGTACCATTTTTGAAACTGACATGTAGAGGTGTGGTACCAGAGCTCGATAGAAACCGGAGATCGACACTCGTTTCCTTAAATAAATAAAAGATGCGGGCAGCAACTGATTTTTAATTGAGGAACAATACATTCTTTTCTTTCTTTTAGTTGATGGCTTCGTGCGATTAGCACATTTAGCCAGTGTCAAAGTAATTTTTCTTACAAGTAATACATAAATATACAATATATCCTTCCAGTCAGTATGATGATGAATGATGGTGAATGATTATAAAAATGAGAAGTGAGAAATGATATACCCCCAACCCCTCGAGTATCTCAGTAAAGATGTGGGGCTTTACTAAGTCCTCACGCAGACTTCTTGAGAGAATTTGAAAAGTGACGTTGCACTGTTTTGTTTCATTTACCAACACTTATGCACACTCACGAACACTTAACGGTTAATAATCCACCAATATTTCACATTAATATTCGAAATAACAATTTTAGAAAATAAAACAAAACCACAGACATGACTCTTTACTTTCCCGCCAAGAAGTCCGAACAATACATTATATTTACTTAGATATATATTTTTTTTATTGCACTTAACTATTTGTAGCTGTGAGTAGAAGAAGAAAGTTCATTATTTATTTAATGTAGACTACTTGCTTCCAAAACTCAAGTTTTATAGCTTATTTCAGACTTGTATATCTTTCAGCAGAACCGTAAAACGAAAATCGCACTAGGCAGCCCAAGCGACACTGCTTCAATGACATTAAACATTTCGATTTATTAATTTATTTATTTAAAATAGGTAGTTATGGTGCCCCCTCGTCCCTCTGTATTAGATTAAGGGGGCTTACATAGTAATTTCTACCTTAGTTCTAAGAAATATAATTGTTTAGTCTAGCACAACGGAGTAGCATCCCGTATGTCTTGTTACAAAAGTAACTCATTATTAAATAGGCCTCCAAATCGGCAACACTCTCTAGTTTTATTTAATTATAGTTTTTAAAAAATCATTTAGACTATCCCAAAGCTTGACTAGGTACATATACATATTAGTCAATACACGCAGCCATGAGAATTTAATAATACCTATATGTAGTAAGATGAGACAGTAATTTCCAGTAACAGTAATACCTATGTATTTATGTACTTATGTACTTATCGTGATTGTCGAATGGATCCGCCTGGTAAATAAAACTCGCACTAGTTGTGCACTCTGTGGGCTCCGAAAATTGGTTGCGCGATTGGACCACCAATCATTCAAAGTTACATCACCTCATCGTTTGTGTGTTTTAATGCGTTCGTTAACGTACGGCATAATAACTTAATTTATAACCAAAATGGCGTAATAATAAACCTTTGACTTTTAATAAACTGTTTATTAGCGGAGATGAAGTTTAATAAATTCTGACTTGTATCAGAATATTGGCGGGTTTTCTAGTTGATAGAACTTTTATGCCCAGTGTTTGAATGTTCGAGTTTCGCTCTTGCAATATATTTAAGAACTTTATTTCAAGACTAGGTACATAATATTTTTGGTGAATATTGTAAAGTATTACTAACTATAATAAATATTGCATGTATGTAGTAGTTATTTCATATGTATCGCAATTCGCAACTCAATAATCATTTATTAATTAGAAATAGAAATAGAAATATCTTTATTTGGTATACACATGCCTACACATTCAAAACACAGGAACATCACTTTGGTATATGCACCAAATTGGTTTCCGCTCAGCATATGTCCTGTTCTTTGGTTGATTGGTTTATTGAATATAATCTTTATTATCTGTATTGTTAATAATTAATTTCTTTTATTAATTTTTATTAAAAAAAAACAGTTACTCTTCAATGCATAAAATAAATAAATAGAATAAATTAATTATTTTGGGGGTTAAAGTTACTCGCGTCCGTAGGTTTACCCTTTTGTTTACACGTGACCCCTGGGTGGTGCTAAATGAGTGACACTGTCTGAGTGGTAGTGCCACGCTGCGTTGCAGCACGAAATGGGCCGGCTCGCCCGGCGTAATACCACCCTCTCACAGAATATCGGCGTGAAACAATGGCACTCGTTGCTGTTGTGTTTCGTCCGGTGAGTGAAAGTACCGGAGGCCCATCTCTCACCCTTCCCCCCTCCCAATTCCTACTCCCTCCTCAAGATCCAACTCCTTCCTCAAGGCCGGCAACGCATCTGCGATTACTTTGGTTTTGCGGGTGTCCATGGGCGGCGGTGATTACTTTCCATCAGGTGACCCGCCTGCTCGTTTGCCTCCTTTTAATATATATATAAAAAATAATAATAAATAAATAAATAAAGTAATTACTTAATAGTTTCTAAAAAAAACATCAACTGCCGCCTCATTCACATTTATACAAGTCCCTTAATATGACTTATCAGATCTTTGGGTTATTTTCCAATAAGGAAAACTAATAAGAAAATATATGAGATTCAAAGACTATAAACACTCTTTCTATTTATAATCTGTTCACCTGTAGACAGCAAAAAGATTTTCAGATTCAAATCTTCATACTGATCTCCGGTCTCCTGTAAAATATATTATTTTAACTTTAGAGGAGCATAGACTTATCACATTACAATGGGGTCCGAGCGAGAGGGAACATGTTGATGTTACTTGATGTGAAATACGGTGTAATGTTGCACGCTTCTTATTAATATTCGAAAATAAAGAATATTGCCATTTGCCCTAGGGCTTTGAGTGTGTATTGAGGTGGCGATGGAGCTCGGATTTACTCTGTTATCGATACATTTTAGATTGAAAGTGAGCACATTGTATAAATCTATTCATTCGCGTTTATGTTATTGACTTATTATTTTAACCTAGCATTTTGAACCTTTGGCAGGGTCCGTGGTCGTAGTTATGTCACCTGTGTAAAGTAAACGCCAGTGAAAATCACGAATAAACGATCTACACTATTTTTAACATTATTTACAAGCTTTTAATTTACATTATGCCTCGCCGAAATGCTTTTATTACTATTTTTTTTATACAAAAATCTGTTTTTCCATAATTTGTATCAAGTTTGATGTATCCAGAACCAGAACATCGATAGGCATCAGCGCATCACTAACGGGAGCAACCTCGATGGTGAGCGATAGTAGTGGTCGCGCCGCGGGCAGCGTACGCGCCACCCTTTCATTTTCTAATTATATAACTGGCAACACTGGCCCGTGCGCGACCGCGCCGTAACTTCTACAATTTTGAATTTAGAATTACCGAGCATTATGATACGCGGCATCTTGGCATTATGCGACCAACCTCCGGGCTGGGCGGACGTGCGTGTCTTTAACTCGTTATTGTTATTTGTGGCATATGCTATATAGCCCGCTAGAAGCTATTCGACTATTTTTATATCAACTTACGTGTAAATTATGGGAACATTCACTAATATGAAGCATCTTATAGTCACGCAACGCCTATTGGATGAACAGTAAATAATAGAGAAAAGTAACGGATTTAATTATGATAGTTATTGTTAAGAGTGTTATATGAGAATTTAATGGCCATAAGATGAGACAGAGAGTACATGACCGTAGAATTGTTTACTCTAAAATTATTGATATAGCTTAAGTTTTTTTTGTATCTAGACTAGGTTTCATACGGCAATAAATTTATCTTATCTTTATCTTATCTTGTCTTATGTATAATGAAGTAGGGACTATGAAAATTATTTATGTTCTGTTTTTTTTACTTTCATTATAAAGCTCTAAAAGTTTACTATATGGACAGGCTAATATGAAAAAGTGGGTTTAAAATACTGCCATCTTACGACATAAGAAGGGATGGTGCAAAGCTAAAGATATTGCTTTTTTAAATATATTCTATGTCTCGACAATGCGATAATTGCAAGATTTTGCTGATTGCTAAAAACACCATAATCAAAGCTATTTAGATATTGGTTTAAGCACTACTCAGACGTATTTTTTTACAATGGCAATTCAAGCCGTTTATAAAGTTGTGTTTACTCAAAACCCTCGATCTAAATTATGAATTTTACATTAATTACTTTTAATGAGGCCTTTAATGCATACAGTTCTGTTGAAAAACATTAACAGAAAGGGGTAAAGAGGTTACAAGAGAACAGTATTGATTCCCCCCGGATTTGCGGGTGCATATTATAATCCGCACCGTGAAAATGGTTAATCGAATGGTATTATTCAAATTGGTCGCTCGAGGCGGGTGCGCGTCGTGTCGTGTCATGCGTCGAGCTCTTATAATCGTGTAGACTCGTGTTTGTATCGATAATTTTGATCGATTGTCATCAAGCGCATCACTAATGAGTGGATTAATGGGACGGCTAATGTCAAATGAAATTTAAAAAGTATGGACAACACAATTTAAGGTGATTAAAACTTTTTGCCTAAAGACTGTGATTTACAAATGAACAAAGAACAAGCTCCGAATAGTTATTGCGTGTTTTGTTCCTGTCATGTAAACGTCATTTCAAATTAGAGAAAAAGAGACAAAACACGGAATAACTATTCGTAGCTTGATCTTTGTTTATTTTTAAGACCCAATGGTAAAGGAAATGGGAGGCACTTTGTTAACGTAGTGTCTTTCTTCTGTGTTAACCGTTACAATATCATTGAAAGTACGGTAGCTTCACTAGGAATATTGTTTTAAAGTATTGTGTAATACTTAAACATTTAGAATAATATTAAACATTCTATTAAATATATAAAATTGATTTGTAGTACTGTATTGTATTTACAATGACATACATTTATAGTAATAAAAGCACCTTTTATTTACTATTATAATGAAATATAACGTAGTATTAACAGTAAATATCAAAATAAAAAAACGACCGAAGGTACAGGAGAGTTTTATTGAAATAAACCACTTTTACGCGTTTATTTTACACACAAATGTGTAATGATCGCTAAAAATAAAAGACAATAGGAGTTTTAATTAAACACTTCATATAACACGTTATATACAAAGTGTATAAAATACCGCTTAATCTATAAAAAAGCACATCACTATCACACGCCACTCGCAACCATCTCGCAACTCGCAAGCATGACACTAGATGACGCTACGCAGCAAACATGGCGGATTGGCGGGAAATTGATAGGAATCTTGGGTATTTTTTTTGCAGGAACATGATTATATATCACTCCGGGCAAGTTATTTATAAAGTGCAACCTATGATGCTATCTCGCGGTCGATTTAAAGCTCTTTTAATCAAACTGTGATGGGTTGAAGCGTATTGTTAGGCCCCATTTACAAAAAGCGACTATTCTCTATTTCTTCTTTTTTTCTCTTCTTTAGTTGATGGCTTCGTGCGATTAGCACATTTAACCAGTGTCAAAGTAATTTTTCTTACAAGTAATACATAAATAAACAATATTTCCTTCCATTATGATGATGATGAATGATAATAGAAATGAGAAGTGAGAAATGATATACCCCACAACCCCTTGAGTATCTCAGTAAAGATGTGGGGCTTTAAGTAAGTCCTCACGCGGACTTCTTGAGAGAATTTGAAAAGTGACGTTGCACTGTTTTGTTTAATTTGCCAACACGCATGCACATTCACGAATACTTATCAGTTAATAATCCAACATTATTTCACATTAATATTAGACTAACACAAATTTTAGAAATAAAACAAAACCACGGACATGACTTTTCACTTTCCCGCCAAGAAGTCCCCTTTCTTCTTCTTCTTCTTCTCTTCTTATTTTATTTATGGCATGTTTTGTGTCTACTGCTGAACACAATTCCGCCAATATCACGTCGACAATACACGAAAGGAATCGTATGAAATAAATTATAATTTTGCGTTGTAATAATTATGTTAAAGTAGAAATGTCATTTGATGACTTAAATGTTTCTTTTGAAAAACTAATTGTACGAGTAGTTGTTTATGCTAATAGGTACTGGTTTAGAAAATAGATTCACCAATGTTTTAGAAGTAAACCAGTTGCCCTTGTTGCGTTTTCCAGATAAATTGTGTGTGTAACTATGATTATCTCAATTTGAGTTAAACACGACCATTTTTTTCCCTAACTTATTTCACAATACTCTTCTTTAAGTAGTTTGTACTCCCGAATTAACCGTTCACTAACTCTCTTCGTCCGACTGGGTCTTGAAGAAACAGTTTCATTTTTTTTTAAATTTGATATTGTGTATTGATGTTAGTTTTTATGGTGTTCAAATTAAAGTATTATGAAAAGAAAATGAAATGAAATATTCGAAGCATGAGATAGGTATAAGACGATTGGACATAATTGGGCATTTACAATTCTATTACTATGCAATCACAATGGAGTAGATACATCTATAAAAGTCAAAGTATTTTTTTATTCAGATAGGTAATCTAAACAATTAAAAATCTCCAAAAATTGTTTGCCTACTACCCATTCAGGACGTCTATCTTTTAGCTGTGGAAAAGAATGGTTTTTATTTTGGAGAGAGATTGCCGATTGCCTCAGATATTTAAAAACCAATACTAATAATATCTTTGAACTTTTTAAAACATCTTGTTTACGTAGGCTAGTGCTTACGTAGTTAAATTAAAATAATTGTTAACTAACTTTTTTGCAGTCGTCAACAATTGATAGTAATTGGTTGTGGGATGAAAGCGGCAAGAATTATGGGTTAAAAAAAGGATTTGAAAATTAGTGGGTTGATGGGTGGGATTGAAAGCGGAATTATATTGAAGTGACAACTTAAAGGGTCCCTCAAGCCGTGTGAGACGAATCACCTTCGGAGGTTTTCTAGAGGGAACAGCATCGCGCACTACGGCGTGTCCCCGTGCCCTACAGATGCTCCGAAGGGTTCGGATCGGGTCGGGAGGTTCGGTTCGGGTCGCGGGAAGAAGAATGGGCGCAAGAAACTGCTATTTATATCTATCTATCTATATTTCTCTCATTCTTTCTATCTATCTACCTATCTGAACTAGGTAAAAGAGAAATTGACAGCGTCGTTTATCAGAAAGAGCGTAACACTCAATTACAACTGTAGCGGCATGCACTTATTCCACCTGACCTTTTCAATAGAAAACTCAATCCATATCTTGATTAATTGGACGGAAGAACTGTAATTATAACTTGATAGCTGGCTGAGCGATTACCTATTATATTGTTAGTGTGTTGACATGATGGCGCCTCGAGCATTTTGGAAACTACGAATTGAACGGACTTTGTAAATGTGTCGCCATAACATTAATGTTAGTAGCATTGCTATTCCGGCAGCTAGGTAAGATAGTTCACCGTCGGCCTTATTACACTTAACATCAGGTAGATGAAGGCCAAGTACTTAACGATCAAGCTAGCTATCTTCGGGCTTACCAGCGCCGTTCCGACTAGGAGTCACAGTGGTTGCCATGACCGAAATCGGGTAGACCAATTCTCATCATGATCACTTAACCGTACTCACATCAACCCTTTCTCTCAGGAACACTAGCCGGCCGGCGGCGCCGCAGACTGCGTACGGCAACGGCACTAGTGCTCGGTACTTTAATCCCAATGTTCGACAGAGTTTTCATCGCCAAAAATTAACATAAATGATCATTAAAATAACGATATGACAACAAGAAAACAAGTGGTTGGTATTCAATTTTAATTGTAATTGTAATTTATTTACTTAGGTACTACATTAAAAGGTCACATCTAAAATTACATAACAACAATTAATATCGAAAATATTGAACTGGGATGCAACCCCAAACAATGTATAACAATTTGACCAAATTCGACAATAAAAATTAAGAATAAAAACATAAATTAAATTTAAAATATATAGGAACATTACATTACATCACATGACAAAAAAGGAGACATGAAATGAAAAAAAAAAATTAAATGAAAATTTCATCGCAGTCCGCTCGGGGAATACTTTTTTATTTTTAAGGTTCCCCGACTGCCGTGAAAATTTCAATTTTATTAATCAAGCAGTTTGGATTTTTTATATATAGTCAGTGAGGGAATGAGTGACATTTTCACTTTTATAAATACAGATAAATAAATACATGACATCTTGTTTTTTGCCTTTTAGTCTTATTTTTTGTTTTTTTTTTGCCTTGTCGTTGTGTTTGTCATGGCAGTCGTGTTTTTTAATTATTTATTTTTATATAAGTTTGTATACATATATCTATATAAAAGTAAAAAAAGTCACTCATCACTGCCGCATATAACACGAAATCTCCAAATCAGAGAAGACGTCAGCTAAGAATGGATTTTAGGAAATTCCCTCCGTATAGGGGTAGAATATAATAGGAATAGGGGGAAAGTTTGTATGGAACTATGTCATTGAATACAATTAGCATGCTTGCAGTCATTTATGTAGTTTTCTAAAAATATAAACGCTGATCCCATCCCAAATACCACCTGAGGGGTTTCGTAAAAATCTGAAACACGTGGTTTTGTTTACGGTCCAAAATGCTAAACATCAAGTTCTAGTCTCTTACTCCAACAATGACGAATTTTCATCATACAAAGTTTCATCCCCTATTTTACCCACATAGGGGTGGAATTTCCAAATTTTTACTAGCCTACGTTAATCAGTACAATGCAAGGAACGATACCTCATATTTCTAAATTGGTACAGGCGTTTAGAACTTATGGTGGAATAAAGAAACATTACATGATACATACATACATGAACCCTGAAATCGTAACACTCCTTTTTTGGCAGTCGTGTAGATATGACACCTAATCTGAATTTCTTTACTTGTAGCACAGATTAAGTAAAAACATGTAGGGGTAAGTAAAATAATGGTAAAGGACAGCAGTAAAAAAACTGCAATTTTTTTAGAGACCGCACTCAAAGTCAAACTTTTTATGTAGTTATAACTATACATTTTTGTAATTTTTTTTTTTATATGACGCATCATCACATAAGTACATTGTTCTGATCCCAAGGTAAGTACCTAGCTAAAGCACTCGTTTCATGGAAATCAGAAACAACGACGGTACCACAACCACCCAGACCCGACACAATATCGAAAAGTTCGTTTTCGACATTGACCCGACCGGGAATCGAACCCGGGACCTCAGAGTTAGCGCCTCCCAAAGTCCGGCGTGCAAGCCACTCGGCTACGGAGGTCGTCAACTTACTTCTTAACGTTCCATCAAGATATTTCATTAATTTATACTAAACATCATGTTCCTGCGTTCTAAATTTATATTTGTGATGTATTGTACACACGCCTGCACATCAACCTACCACAAACTGTCAAATTTCCTCAATAGACTTTGAAGTTTATGTCCAAGTAATATGGTTGACATTGTATTGAAGAAATTTGAGATAGGTTGATGAGCAGGCCTCAGGAGCAGGTACCAAATAAAGCTTTCTTTCTTTCTTTATAGTTATTTTTTTTTTGAGAAGCTAAATTATTATGCGTCGAGTCAGTTTTTAAATTGATTTGAACTTGGGACTAATATGAATTCTCCCGTGAGCTTATTCTACGTTATATTGGTAATATGTTAGCACCTTAGAACTGTTTTAATTATTTAAAAAAAAGCCTTAGGGTAGAAACATGCTAGACACGTACTTACAGAAAGTACGCAAGATGTGTAAATAATGCATGATAATGATCTCCTAATAACCAAGCGAATTAGCTATACAGGGTGTTTGTTAATATGTGTACCTATAATCCCGAAACATAGCCATGCAACCAAGTATATAACACAGTGGTAACATACAAAATCATATTTATGAAGATTCACTATTCCATACAAAACTCAAATTTATTTTATCACATTCTTTTTGTTCAACCCTGACATGTTTTGACTTCTGTTTTGTTTGGATCATAAGGTTGACGAACAAGAATAATGTATCAGCTAGACCTAGGGTTGTCACTTTACAATTTTATTTAGTAACAGACAACCTTAATATTTCGGTGGTGCTTTTCTGGTGTGATTCTAATTTTCCTGGGTTCTACGACCTGTGCCCTATCTGCCATATTCCGGATTATACAGGTATTACCCAACACTCTGTAGTTATATTTCAACAGCATTAGACATGTTATGTTTCACCTGACGAGTAGTTGGCGAGTTTCTAGCAATTTACTTCGAAAACTGTTTCATCATCATCATCATCATCAGCTCATTTTATGTCCTTACTGCTGGGGCACGAGCCTTCCCTATAGATGGATATCTGGCTACCGGATATTCGGCCCTTTTTTGATTTATTTTTTAAATTTGGTCTTTATCATATCGTCTCGTATCGTATCGTCTTGTCACCACAATTATTATTTGTCACTTGTTAATTTTGAGTACTAAACTAATTAATAAAACAAACATTTTTGACGTGCGATTATAAAAATAAACGGTGTCCATAACTTATTGTGGTATAATTTGCCTTGTGTAAAACAATGAGAATTTTTTGAATTTTCACTATCTGGATTGCGGCTGGATACTGAATTACTATCCAGTATCTGGCAGTATAGTAAAAACAAGGCTGGATAGGCCGGATACCGGATAGTTACCGGATATCCGTTTCATCTCTAGTATTTACGCCAACTGAACCTCAGAACAATAATTAGTTTATTCTGAGAACTGAACGCACACTTGTCAGTGGCATTGTACCATGACATCAAAAAGCGCGCCAAACGCACCGGGCATAGACAATTTCGCGCGCGATAGATCTCTATCTCATCTGTGGTTGGGTCACGTGACTACCCGCGGCAGCCACGCGACCATGTTTGCGGAGTGAGGTGCCCTTTATTAACTTCGACTTGTGGGTAGTTTGGAAATCAAGAGTAGGAGCTTTATTATGTAAGCTTAAAAGGGAACCCTTGAGTAAGGGGTATAGGCAAGAAAATATAAGGGAGCGGTCGGAAACACTAGAAAAACAACAAAATTCTTACTACCTATCAATAAAACTGTCAACAGATTTGCTATCAATAAAGCTATTTAATCAATTATCATATTATATTATTTAAATGTAAACAGAGATCTTTTTGATTGTTTCTTTGAGATAACATTGATAGTAATTATCTATAATCTCTCTAAGTTCTCTATCGAATGCCATTGACCGTCGTTTTCTTGTCGTTATCTGTGCACCACAATTAAGTTTTAAGAGTCAATCGAGTCATTTAATTTATTTTTATGGTGTGTAACTAAATTAATGCATTTTTTGAGAATAAAACTGCATTGCAGATTGTACTTTAAGCGAATCACCATACGACAATAAAAATAATTAATTTTAAATAGCGATGACGAAACGCCACCATTTTTTCTTAATGACGAAACGACACCATGACCAAACACCACTAACCCAAAAAAACTTGCGGTTCTCTCTAAGGTCAGGCGAAACTTCACGCCAGAACAGCTGCTCCAACTTTATCAAGCACAAGTTCGATTCTGCTGCCACCTTTGGGATGGATCAGCCAAATACCATCTGGCTGCTTTGGACTCGATTGAAAAACGAGCTAAGAGACTCATTGGTGACCCTGCCCTGATAGATGCCAAGCTGCAAAGTCTAGCGCATCGGCGTAGGGTAGCTCGTCTGTCGGTCTTCTACAGTATTCGTTTCGGGGAGCGCGCGAAGGAGTTGCACGACCTAATCCCACCGCCCACTTTCTATCAGAGCGCGAGGCGCGAGTTCTGTCCCTATGTTGCAGATATGCCACCTTGGCGCACGAGCCGATTCGGTTTATCTTTCTTAGTGCTAGGGAATGGAACGCGCTGCCTGCGAGTGTGTTCCCTGAAAGGTATAATCTGGACCTCTTCAAGGCCAGAGTGAGTAGGTTATTTCTAGGCAGGCATGTTCCATCCTCGACCGCACCGTCACTTAACATCAGGTGAGGTGTGGTCAAATGCCTGCCTATATATACCAATAATAAAAAAAAACCTAAAAGTAATTTAATTTAAATTTTACTGGACGACAACAAAGAAGCAGAAGGGATATAGGTGTTCAATTCTAAGTAAACTAAAAAAACCGGTGGCTGATCACTATTTTTATTGATAAAAGACCAAACATGTCAATCACTGGTTCTTGTCCAACACTGACTGTTGCCACTACACTATCACAGTTACTCGTCGACCTCTTATAATTAAAAGAAAACCAATTTACATTTAAAGCTTAATTGGGGAATACATTTCAGCTCAATTGGCCTGTACAAATACATCTGCTCAAGTGACCTATTCGAATATATTATTTAGTTAATATTCATAGTTGATATTGCAGCGCTGCCGATATGCTGCCGACGATGCTGGCTCATCTGTTCTGTGATCCGCACTGTCAACAGCCGCACAATTCTGAATGACACTTGACGTCTGCATCTGTAATCCCATGGTACAATAAATGGATGTGGCATTTGGTGAGCACAAAATTTTGATCATGAATTCTGACACTGCATTCGACTGTTTTATGCTCAGAATAATAATAACTAAGGGTCTTACAAATAACCAAATAATAAGGTTCGAATTCTGTGTTTTGTCTCTTTTAATCTCATTCGAAATGACGTATATATGACAGGAACAAAACTCGGAATAACTATTCGGAGCTTATTCTCTGTTTATTTGTAAAGGGAGATAGCTATAGTTATTGTTCTGAGGTTTTATGAAAGCCCTTGTCAAGTTTCTGGTCCGTTCTTCTAAATTCGACGTATGTCTTTGTAAACTTAAGAACCATAGTATCTACATACGTTTAATTTTTGGGAAAAGTGTTGAAAAATCTGAATTTGAATTTGAATATTCATAGGTAATTTTGGACGATTCAAAGTCACTTATTCTTAAGATTATGGTTTTAAATAATATTACGCAAATATTGTTTCAATGATTTGCCGAAAATTTTAACTTTTAAAGTCTTTTTTGACAACTAAAACTTAATTGAAAATCACGTTTTTATTGTATCCTCATGTATACTATTGTAAGTAAATACCTGTTTTATCTATTCCGTGATATAAGCCTCAATTTTCTTTTATTATACCACTGCTTTTATTTATTTTCAAAACTCCATCTACCGCATCCGAACCCTTTGAACGTCCATTAAAATATACAGTCAACAACCCTAAAATGAGCAATGCTCTCTCACCAACGAGTGTTGATTTTTGTTCTCAGCTCGCAGGGCGGGGCGGCCAATACCCCCCGGTTCCCAGGGCTAATGAAATATCGGTCCACTAGGGAGTTGGTCACCTAATAGTAAGCCGGTTAGCACCACGAGAAGCAAGTAAACGAGATTATGGCAAGACTTGTGGACGTCAGCGATTCTGCGTATCCCGTGGGAAATCGGCGAAATTTGGCATGGCAAGAGTTTGTACGAAAGTTTTATTATGGAAGTAAAGTAAGTAAATTGGCAATCGGTATATATTTTTTAATTATGTTTATTTGTATCAGGCAACAATAGCCCATTAGTAACATCACGGAATCTGTGATGTTACTAATCTGTAACATACTAGTAAATACCATCAATCTTAAAACTATGTACACACGCATGCCCATCGACTACCACAAACTGTCAAAAGTTCCTCAATAGACTTTAAACTTTATGTGCAAGACATATGGTTGAACATTTATTGAAGAAATTTGTCAATTTTGGATAAGTTGTTGTGCAGGTCTGTACATACTGTGCCACTGCGGGGCAAAGGCCTCTTATATTAAATGATTGATATTAAAGGCATTAATATCAAGTTATCGCTATATAAATATAAATAATTTGGAGTAGGTACCAACCTGTGGAATTTTTAGGACTTAGCAAAACACATTAATTTCTAGTAATTATTTCAGCTAGTTAGAGCAAAATCACCGATTAGTTGATCATTGATTTGACAAGCGCTTGACCAAAGAAAAATGTTTAATTAGCGTTTCAGAAACCCATTTTTTTCAATGATTTGACAGATATGTCAACTAATCTCTGTTCAAAATCAAAGTACGTAATCAACGTTCTAGCAACCCAAATGACACTTGATTATAGATTTGATCATTGATTAAAAACAAACAGTAAAGACTTTAGAATATAAAAAGCAAAACAAAACTTTTGAAAAAAGAACGTCACTTTCGTAACATCCAACGAGGTCTGTTACCAGCATATCATCAAAACGAAACAACCGGCATCATTACTAAATCTGCATAACTGCATTTGCGTGCGGTATTGTCGCTTACTGCGGCCCCTTGGGACTGCAATACTACCGCTCGCTTAAACCTTCAGAGCTTTGACGGCACCAACTTCTTAGCAAACTGCATCTTAACTCAAGAACATAAAGCTCAAAATTGATCTTTACGTTTGTACACATTGAACGTTATTGCATTAAATAAGCGAAAATTTGAAAGTAACGTCGTTTGTCACAAAAAAGACTTTAACGAGTTACAAGAGAGATGCTTTTCATTGATGTTAGATGTGGAGTTGTGACGTTATTGCACTGAGTTAGCAATATGTCAACCCCATAGTTATTTTATGCAAATAATACGCATAATTTAGGGTTAGCCCTATTCCGTGTTTTATCTACTTATCTGTGAAAATGGCTCAATTAGTGATGCGTGAGGAACGAGGATACGCTATCTTGACGCGTATGAAATATGTTAAATGATTTATCGTGATGATAAATTTTGGGGGTGGTTTTATGGAAATCGTTCTTGTGATAGTGAATTTTGATACGGTCTCGCTCTGAACTTTGAATACGAATATAGATCTCGTGTTAAATATGCAAGCCCTTTTAGGTTTAGATAATTGTGTAACAATAATTACGAGTGCCTACGTAAAAATGTAACAATAACAAACAAAGATAAGATATGATAATTGTTTACTTCACTTTGACGTAATATAAAGATGTTACAATAGAGATAAATAGGATAGTGGCGCCAGCCAGTGTTAGACAGGTACCAGTAACCAGTAATCGACATTTTTTCCTTGGATCATTAAAATAGGGGTTAGAAACTGATTTTTAGTTTCTGACCCCTATTGTACATGGTTATGGTCTTACAAATAAACAAAGAATAAGCTTCGAATAGTTTTTTTTTTCGTTTAATTTATGGCTTCGTGCGATTAGCACATTTAGCCAGTGTCAAAGTAATTTTCCTACAAGTAATATAAATATACAATATTTCCTTCCAGTATGATGAATGATAATAGAAATGAGAAGTGAGAAATGATATACCCCCCAACCCCTCGAGTATCTCAGTAAAGATGTGGGGCTTTACTAATTCCTCGGGTGGACTTCTTGAGAGAATTTGAAAAGTGAAGTTGCGCTGTTTTGTTACATTTGGGTTTCGATACCGTAACTATCGATCTAGCGTACCACTTAAAAAAGGGATTTCGTGACAGCGTGTTCGCGAGTCCGTCAATCGATTTAGCGATTTTTGATACAACAGCTGTTCGCAAGGGCCTACCACTTGAAATGTTTTTCACAACAGCGTACGTCGCAACGACGGCATTTGAAACTCCGTCATTCGTTTTAGCGATTTTTGATACAACGGCTTTTCGCAAGGGCGTACCACTTGAAATATTTTTCGCAACAGCGTGCGTCGCAACGACGGCATTCGAAACTACATATCAGACCCCTGGTGGCGTTACCCTAGATCACAAAATAATAATAATTATTATTTGTTTTAATAAAACTTTACACGTAAAGGTACAATGATACAACAAAGTGCTGGCGTAAAAAAAAACTATACGACAAAAAAGCATCATCTAACTAAACCAAAATTTAAACAAACTTTTTATCGTGGCCCGCTAATCACAGGGCGGTCAAACGGTCAGGGAAAGCACGGCGATTAGTGCCAAAGACAAGGGTCGATCGTGTGAAACAGATAATGTGTACCGTAGTTTTACATGGAATCGTGAACTTTTGAGTACTTATAATTAGTGGTTCCTTTGCCCTCGCTTATTAAAAAGTACTCTTTATTTTTTTCACATGTGCGACAACTCGTGTTTACAACGAAGCGTTCTTTCTTATTTCAAACCGCGGGTATTTTCATCAAAATATTTTTAGTTCGCATCGACTTCGTGATTAGTTTTCTTTTCAGTAAATATATAGGAATTTACTGAGCCAGTACTCCTCATAGACTAACACGTGAGAACGTGGACTAACGGAGGGTGTTTAAAAATAGTCATTGTCCTGTTTTGTTTTTTTAACTAGTATTAATAAATTAACTATTAATAATTCACCGTTATTTCACATTAATATTTATCAAAACACAAATGTAATTGAATGGTTGAAACATCATCGTCCATTCTTGGATATTGTCTTATAGAAACACATCCAGTCAGCGAACCATCAACAATAGTTATTAATTTCAAATCTTTAAACAAACATTCCGAGAAGTCACCCGTAACACTAACAATCAACACCTAAAAAATAAAAAAGTAACAACTTTGGCGCCAGAACAAAGCGCGCCGCCATGTTGCGACGTTCAAAAACCCGCACTCAATAAATTACTGCGCCTAATCACCCCTAATTGGGATGTGTCGTGTCGTGACCCGGCTTAACCTTAGTTCGCTACGGAAAAAAGAGAAGAAAAACAATGCAAACATAATGATACGGCGCGTTCGAAAACGTTCGGGCCACATTTTTAATAATTTCCGAACGTGGTCTCGTTCCAAAACTCTAATTATAGTACCACAAATTTTTAAGTATACGGATAGAGATATTAATAGTGTGTTTGCTTTTTTGTTGATTTATTTGCCTTTATAGATTCAGTGAAATTGAAGTTTGTAATCGTTTATGTTTCGCCGCTAATGGTTATAAATGTGTGTGACCGCTCTCTGATGAATTTTCGTAATGAATAGATACAATTCAGTCCCTATGTTTAAAAATAAAATCCTCCATGTTCTAGTGGCGAGACTATAGTTGTAAAACAGCGGTTGTTATCGGGTAGTTATACAAAGCAGTCGATAATAACGTTTAGACAGCGGCTGACAACCGGCTGCTTAGCTGACTCAATACCAAAAGGTCTTATAATTTTTACAGTTCCTGCTGAGTCGAAATTGTTATAATATACGAGCCGTCATATACAAATACGGTTGTTATCGGGTAGTTATCCAAAGCAGCCGATAATAGCGTATGAACAGCGGCTGACAACCGGCTGCTTATTGATGGTATTTACATTTTTGTACACACGCCTGCACATCAACCTACCACAAACTGTCAAATTTCCTCAATAGACTTTGAACTTTATGCCTTAACAATGTGGTTAGAAATGTATTGGAGGAATTTGACAGTTTTGTATAGGTTGATGCGCAGGCGTCTATAACTCACTTTTAGTCTTTTCAGACATGCAAAATTAATTTAGTTTAAGGTAAGCTAGGTGCTAAGTCCAGATAGTCTGGACAGCTACCATTATCTTATCTAAATCTGTTGCCATGTCTACAATTTTGGGAGCATTGTTATGTTACGTCCGACAGTTAGTGATATAGCCTAGCCTTGAGGAGAGAGAGAAGTTGAGGATTCCGGGTGAAGACGCTTCCACCATCGGCCTCATCTTCACATACCATCTGGTGCCGAGGGATGTTCGATTACTACGCCTTTTTGCTGATGACCAGACGGCCTTTTCAGCCTCGCCGTCTTTTTTTGTGGGCGACGAGAAACCTAATGGCTAAATTCCTTAAGCCCGATCGAAACACCGTCAGAGGGTTGCTAGATGAAATTGCAACACGCATGCGTATCTCTTTTCCCTACTAGATTCAGATTTCCTACTGGATCCGAGGGGTTCGGATTGGATCAGTCATGGCTTGAGGAGGCTTTAGTTACTCGCCGCTCCTAAAAGTCCAGTTACACTGTAAAGGCCAGATGAGGCCACCAAAGATCTTTAAAAAAACTAATGTCAAGAGACCTGATGAGAACCATGTATTGCGAAAACTATTATGTTAATGATAATGATAATGAAATAGTTTATTGCCTCAAAATTTACAACAAAACATACCTAAATGAAATACATACAAGAACAAAGTGACACAATGGTCAGAGGCACAAGGGAATGGCTCAGCTTTCTCTGAGATTTTCTCAGCGAATTTTGTTACTGGTAACTTTTCCAACACGCGTGTCTCAAGTTCTCTGCAGCAAGTTGTATTTTTAATACTATATTTGTTTTTGAAATGTTGTCCGCTATATTATAAAGAGAATTCAATGTGGAATACTGAAAGATTCAAATCACTTAGGAATGTTTTAAAATTCCGCATGTTCCGTACGTCCGTCCGTCGATCACAATGAGCCTTGGCACAATACGAACGTGAAATGTCAGAGCCGCCTTGAGCCTTTAATCAGTGAAGCTCTTTCATAAATCAAAGAGGATTTAAAAACTAATAGCTTTGTTCAAATCATCGTGGTTATTCCCAAAGTAGGTACGTCATTCTTTTGTACTGAAAAAATAAGAAAACCATACATTAATTCTCAGACTACAACCAAAGAGTTATTGTTAGAAATTATTATTTTAAATACCTATTTGTATTTACCAATACCAATACCAATACCAATTACCAATTCTACTAAAGAAGTACTTTAATGAAAACGTTCCTAGTAGTACCTAAAAGTTTTTGATTGGAAAGTGCCCTTTTATGACCGCCGACCGCCCCGCTGATTTTTCCGCCTTGTAGTCGCATGGCTTCTGGCACTTGTCCGCCCTGCTACCAAACTGGTGACCCGTTTTGTACACATTTGGACATGGGAGGTAACGAAAACCCCACAGGCGGTGCACAAGGGCAGTGTTCCAGTCGAAGCGATGCGAGCGATATTTACCATGTGCATACGAAACATTCCATTCTATCCAGGCAAGCCATCGCTCTGGTTTTCAATGCTGGAAGGACAGTTTTCACTTTCTAAAATCACTTCCGATTCGACAAAATTCTATCATGTCATCGGCATGCTCGATCACCAGTACGCCGTCGAAGTCGCCGATATCATCGAGTCTCCACCCGAAACCAACAAATAAAAGTCGAAACTTATTAAGCGCTTGTCAGCTTCAAAGGAACGAAAGGTCAAGCGCTTCTAGATCATGAGGAGCAAGGCGACAGGAAACCGTCGCAATTTCTGCGGCAACTACAACATCTCGCCGGTTCTGGCGTATCAGAAGATTTTGTACGCACCATCTGGTCCAGCAGGTTGCCGAGTAATATGCAGACCATCATAGCTTCACAGCTGCAGCTTCCGCATGACATCTTAGCTGACCTTGCAGATCGAATTCACGATATCGTGCCATCTACGCCAGCTGTTGCTTCAACTTCTGCACCCACTCCAGCTTCAGCGTCGCACCATAAGCCTGACGATCCTATCTCACGCATGGCTAAACAGATTGAGAAGCTTACCCAGCAGATGCATGCTCTGACACGAGGAGCGGAAGATCTCGATCCAGAGGCAGCGCAGACCGAAGGTACCGTAGCCATAGTCGCAGTCGCAGCAGATCACAAGCCAGCTACCAGAAATATCCCATGTGCTGTTACCATGCCAAGTTTGGCAGCAGGGCGGACAAGTGCCAGAAGTCATGCGACTACAAGGCGGAAAACCAGCAGGGCGGTCGGTAATGGCGACTGACGATTGCCCACCCATCAATGGTCGCCTGTTCATCACAGATCGGCACTCCAGGACACGATTTCTCGTGGATACCGGTAGTGATTTGTGCGTATACCCCCGTTCAGCACTAAAATAACGACGGCTAAAGACCAAACATGAGTTGTGTGCGGCCAACGGAACTGTGATTAAGGCGACGCATTGGAAATTTACTTGGCGGGGATCTTGATTTTTCCAAACAATTACAAAACATATGAAAGTGATATTTGATGACATGATTTTTCATTTAATTGACTTCATTTTGCTAGTTGCAGAAACACGATTTGTTAACTTTTGTTACAGAGAAAAAAGTATCAAAGTATCCCTTTTTAAAACATAGATATACATTTTACAGGCAAACCAGTGCGATTTAAGCATCAAAATTTTCTTAGTAGATTAGTCTTAACACACACTCCAATATGCTAGTTAATTTTTTAAAAGTTATTTGTAGTTTTAATTGGAAAGAAAAAAAACTGTTTTTCTTAAGGTACGGTGCGCAAACGCTCCGTATTATATTAATTGTTTAGCGATGCGTTGCCTTAACACATATTGTTATATTAATCTTAAGTTAGGTTTAGGTTTGAGACGGGACTTTATGTGGCGTTTTACTATCGCGGATGTTAATAAACCAATTATTGGTGTGAACTTTTTGTTATATTATAATCTTATAGTAGATATTACGACCTCCTTGGTCGAGTGGTTTGTGCACCGGTTTTCATGGTGTCGCCATCTCTGAGGTCCCGGGTTCGATCCCCGGTCGGGTCAACTTAGAAATTATTGTTTTTCTAAATTGTCTCGGGTCTGGGTGTTTGCTATAATAAGCACGTATTTAAGTATTTTAAGTATGTTTATCCGTTGTCTAGTACCCATTTTAACGAGTTTCATAACGAGCTTCTCTTGGCCTAGATAATTGGTGTGAGTGTAGGATTTTTTTTTAATTTATATTAGAAATAAGAGATTGTTTGTCAATTTGACTACATTAAATGTGTCAGGAGCGTCAGCAGACAAGTGCAGTAGCATCACTTCGGGGTCACCAGTTTGGTGGTAGGTGCCGCAGTCCACCAAAGTTTGAGAGTTCAGAAGGTGTGATGGAAGGAAATAAAAATAAAGGTTTGTTTACGATGTCAGCGCGTACGCAGACGGGGCGCGGTGCAGAGGTCGAGCGACGGCGTGCGCTCTGCGTCGTGAGTCGAAACTTTGGTGGACTGCGGCACCTACCACCAAAAGGGCATTTTCCAAAAACGCTGTTAGGGAGAAAAGAGCTTGACACTAGCTGAGTTTCTTGCCGGTTCTTCTCAGTACACAAGGTCTCCCATCCAGAGTAGACTTAACCGATGGCATAATGACGATCATAAGAGCTATTTGTAGTCTAAACTGAATAATTGATTTTGAATTTTGAATATAAAATTTTAATTTATATTTGAATTAAACATTGTTTAAGTTTAAACCGTCTCTGAGGTCTACTGGATCAGTGTGATGAGTTGTGGCCTGATCTCCTTGTGGGAGAGGCTCTTTTTATATAAATGTGGAAACATTAGGCATGTTATTAAACATTACATTTTGGATAAACTGTAAGTTAGCATGTGCTGTGTAGGTATGTTTATTATATTTATAGGTAAAATAATGAATAAATAAATAAATAAAGGAGGTCATTGTCCAGCAGTGGACGTCTTTTGACTGAGATCATGATGATGATGATGAAATAAATAAATATATACCACTACACCCGGTAATACCCACTAAAACACCTTTTCTCCACACGGCGACATAAGCTATCTCCAGAGTTGGAACGCCTTACTTAGCCCAGTAGTGGGACAATATAGGCTGTAAATAATGACTTGTTTCACAATGTAAGTATGTAAGAGTTCGATACACGCCAATAGTATCCGACTAATCGATTGTACAACGATCGAGTAACGGTCGCTCGCGCGTCGTAATGCCGATCGTAATTGTCGGGTTGCGAGCGCGTGCCGACCGCCCGGAGGCTAACCACGCATCTCTACTGAAGCTGGAGAGTTAGGCCCGTAGATAGATTGTAGCATTAGCCAAGTGTAGCATCATTTTAATTCGAGATTTAGATAATCAAAGTGAACTTATTTGAAGTGAAGTTCAATTTTAACTGTATTACTACAAAACGATGGTTAAAGTTAGACAATGCTTAAAACAGATGCTGTCACTTTTTAGCTAATATTGTTAAACAGAGACACAATATTTTAAACACGTATTTAGCCATTGTTTAACTTTAAACACTGTATTGTCGAAAAAGGTTTCATGTTTTTTGTTTACTTTGTGGTAGATATTTTTTATATACGTTTTTATTACACCTATACAGGGTAAGCAATCCTAATATTTGCATTTCCATGTGGAATTTTGCTTACAGACTAGACTTTCGATCTAAGGAACCATGTCATCAATGTTAAAGTAAAAATACGCAGTCGAAAATCGAACCCGGAATATGTTTCATAAAGCCTGAGTAAAACTAAACAATTTGAAGGAGCTCGATGGCGCAGTGGTTAACGCGCCCGGTCTGCGAGTGCTGAGGTGAAGCAACTCTCGCAAAGGCCGGCCGGTCATCGGATGGGTGATCGAATCGAATCATCGAATTTATCATCTCGAGCTCCTCCGTGCTTCGGAAGGCACGTAAAGGGGTTGGTCCCGGTTGCATTAGCAGTCGTTAACAACCACCGCACCGCACTGAGCCCGCGTGGTGGTTTATGGCCCGTTTTCCCTATTCATCCATAGGAAAAGCTCGTGCCCCAGCAGTGGGGACATAAAAATGAGCTGATGATGGAAACTAAGAGTATAAGTTCGTTGCCTGTCTTGTGGGCGGTTTCATCAACGGACATTCCTTAAGTGCTGTGAGTAACCTCGGAGTAAAATCATCGCCTAAAATAACCTAAAAGTTCCCAAAAATTAGAGATCATCAAAAAATCTAACACAAAGCTCCAAATAAGTTAGCAGAAGTAACAATATATAATCATGTCATTTCTTTTCGTTTGAACTCGGGATTCTAGTAATTAAATAAATAAATAAATAAAAATATTTAGACAACATCACATACATTGTTCTGATCCCAAGGTAAGTAGCTAAAGGTAGCGTTTCATGGAAATCAGAAACAACGACGGTACCACAACAAGGTAACAGTATTTGTTATAAGAATTCAGACCACAGATCTACCTATTGACATATTTGATATGTGGTTTATTTAATTAAGCTAACAAAAAAATTTTTCCCGTTTTTGCAACATTCTCATTGCTGCTCCACTCCTATTAGCCATAGCGTGATATAATATAGCCTATAGCATTCCTCAATAAATGGACTATTCAACACAAAGCTAATTTTTCAATTCGAACCAGTAGTTCCTGAGATTAGCGCGTTCAACCAAACAAACAAACAAACTGTTCAGCTATATAATATTATATTAAATTACATAAAGTAAGTAAAGATTATTTATTCATTTATTACTTATAATTAAAAATCAGTTAAATATTCAAAATCATTACATAAAAAAAATATATAAATTTATATATTTTCACAATGCTTCAAAACATGTTGACAGAAACGATTTTATATGTTCAGCAAAAATAAATATATCCAAATCAGGAAAAGTAACCAAGACAGCGTTGACACGCTACTGCGTTATTTTTAACACACACACACTTTACTTAATAATTTTCCTTAGCGAACCGAGTTTCCAAAGTGTTCGTTGTCTAACCGTCCCAGTTTCTAATACATAACATAACGCATGTCGTGTGGGCGAATGAAAAAAACGCCGCCCGACCACATTTAAAAGGAAATTAAGATTTTATTTTATAGCCAGTCATTAAGTACTTTGGTACCGGTGTATTCAATATATATCGCTATTCTATGATCTCGAGCTAAAGACATACTTCTTCTTGAGGATTTAGTGTTGTTTTTTTAATGTTTAGTGGATTTTTATCTTGATTTAAACTAAGCATCAGTCAACGATAAGTAGACTGTTAAATATCATCCCTCTAAATTGAAATAAAGACTAAGTGTTGAAAAAAATCCACGAGCGGGATTCGAACCAGTACCCCATGACATGCCGGGTCAGGTGCACTATTAACTATTCTATCGTGGTTCAACCCAACTCGCTGAAATTAATCAACACTATCTTCTCTTACTCTGTAAGCTAAAGGAGTCCTATTAATAAGTAAATAATCATAAACATCCATTTTTTTAGAGAGATTGCTGATTGCCTCAGACGGCATTTTCAGCTTCACCGGGCTTGTTTGGGGGCGGCGAGGAACGTTAAGGGTCCCTCAAGCCGTGTGAAGCGAATCACCTTCGGAGGTTTTCTAGAGGGAACGGCATATCGCACTAGTGCGCGTCCCCGTGCCCTAGCAGTATTTATAAAATTTTACAGAAGGCGCTGCTGTTCGAACTGTACAAATGTGGAATTGTACGAATGTGGAATTGTACGAATGTGGAATTGTACGAATGTGGAAATGTACAAATGTGGAATTGTACGAATGTGGAATTGTACGAATGTGGAAATTGTACGAATGTGTCTGGAGCACTAGATTCTCCCAAGGGTTCGGATCGGATCGGGGAGCGGAACAACCCAAGGGTGCCTCTAAAGGCTTGGACCTCGGCTCGGGTTTATTGGGCCGTGGTGGAGGAGAGAAGCGCCCAGGTACATATTTAATTCAAAATTGCATGACAAACTAAAGTTAATAATTATGTCTTAGTAACAACACATACAAAATCTAGACCGGATACACCTTAGATCTTTAATTTTCACCACACCTTTCCGTTACACGTTGTATACTCGTAGATCTGATTCCTTATTTCTTACGCTTAGCTTTTTTCTTTTTATCTTCTGATCTTACCTATAGGTAGACTTTTAGGAGGTTGATAAAGAACCAGAGATGAAAACGCACTTCACTAGGGAATTTTCGGCTAATGAGGAATGGTTTTTTAAAGTTAACGCGAACAAAACTGATTGAAATGATACGTAGAATATAATATGGTAGATCCACGGAACAGAAAAAACAAGTGTTCCGTGGGTAGATCCATCGTCTATTTCGTAATTTCTTTATCCTGAAGTTACGAATCCTTGGCAGGGTCTTTCACATTTATATTGTAACAGAAATGTATTTGTTCATTTAGGCACACCGTCCGAAAATTTTCAATGTCAAAATGTGAAAATAGTCACCAGCGAATTAAAAAATGTAACATGTAACGCTCAAAATTGATCAAATTCAAAGTCAAGGTCAAATCGTTTATTCAACAGAAGCCTTTACAGACAAGTGCCTGTGAAGTTAATCAGTAGGTAAGTATTGACGTCAAAACTATAAAATCTAAATAAAAAAAAAACTGGATAGGCAGCAATAGCATCTTCTATAAAGCCATTAGGGACCGTTTGTCACTTTTATATTAGAAGCTTATGGACTGATAGCATGGTAGTAGATAATCAACGCAAGACTAAACTACTGAATCTACCTCCAGTTCGGATTTTGGGAGAGCCTTCGACCAAGAAGAGCTGGCCAAAAACTCAGGAGGCTTATTTCTTTTTCTCCATCTTTTCAACCATAATAAAATCATGTAAATATACAAATGTTGTACATTTTTGTACACATCAATAATAATATTCAAGCCGTTATAAAAGACATAAAAAATTCACATCACCGTTTTTTAAAATCGCACCCCACCTAGTCATAACTAACTAACCTAAGTTTGTAATCAAAGATCAAAGCGTCACGCAAACGGTTAGCCTGAAAATTGTCTATAGTTAACCGCTGCACTTAATTTATTAATGAAAGGGCATGGTATGCTAAACACAGGGCATCAAGGTTGTGTATGACTTGATCAGTCATATTATTTTCCAACATTAAATCATGCAATTATAGATTCCGTGAAAAGTTTGTGCTTGTATTTAATTTACTGGTAAGTATTTAAATCGATCAACTAAGTGCTAAAAGCTCGTTTGTCCACACTGCTGGAACACGAGCCTCCCCTATGGCTGGGTAGGGAGAACGAGCTATAAACCACCACGTAGGCTCAGCGCGGATTGGTGTTTGTTAAAGACTGCTAATGCAGCCAGGACCAACGGCTTTACGTGCCTTACGAAACACGAAGGAGGTCGAGTTGATACATTTTTAGTCACCCATCCGATGACCGGCCTTTGCGAAAGTTGTTATACCTAAGCACTCGCAGACCGGGCGCGGTAACAACTGCGCCATCGAGCTCCATAAATAATATAATAATATTCTTAGCATTTATATAAAAATGACACACGTAATATATACTACTAATATAAATGCCGAATGTTACTATTATACTCATAATCGCTCAGTGGTCGAATCGTACTGGATTTTACAAATACCTACATTACAAATTATGATAAAATGTAAGCCTTAAATAAAATTACAGCCCACAGACTAAACGATGGGTCAAGAGAAACTCTTGGAGCCATGGTATTATGTTGTAAATCAATAGTTTGTCTTTATCTAATCTTATCTCAATCTAACCCATGAATGTCGGAGTAAAAAGTACCAATGCTGTTATGAGAGCAAATTGTTTGTTAATAAGAGTGAAATAGATGTTGCATAATTCTATTTGAGTTGTTGTTGAAAATATCGTCGGGGGAAAGGGAAAACTGCTCAAGTGCCAAAAGGGCACCTTTTCAAAAGAGGTATCGTAGTGGCCTCAGTTTTCGACACTTTAAGCACAATGTTCGACACAGTTTTCGTCGCCAAAAAACAATATAGATTTTCATTGAAATTTTATGGGATGATTATTATTATATTAATAATAATAATGACCGCCATGTGGAATGTTGATTCGACGATCATTGTCCCGATAGTCGTTTCAGCGAACGGTCTGATAGCGAAGAGCTTGGGATGAAGGAAGCATATTGTTTGGGATGATTCAGGATTTTTTTATGTGGGACGAATCTCAGTGGGACAAACGAAGCATAAATCGCCTCGACTAACAACTTAAGAGGCTCTCGCTTGATGTTTGGGTCAGATTCAGAAAGCAGTACTCCTTGACACGGCACATATTGTCAGGAGGTTCCTCACTCTGCAGCCCTGACTACCGGTAGCTTGGGCCCTGCCCCACTGCTGGTGGTACTCTAGAATTATGTTTATATAATGTTTTATGGTTTTTTATTAAAATATTGTAAAAATCTAGTTTTAAGAAAGAAAATAAATAAACGGTTAATAATGATAATTTATTGTTTTCTAAAGTTTACGCGAACACTACACATACTCAAATACTTGCTAGAGAACAACGACTCATCCCTAGGATGATACGCGAGGCTATTGAAATTAAAAAACATCCTAATTTGAATAGAGAAGATGGTTGGAATCTACCACCAGCCTGGGATCCCATCATACAAAATATTAAATCCCAGCCCCAACACCATACTGCCAGACCAAAAGATACTGTAAGCTCTTTCTGCGTAAAACGGAACGCACCTAATTAAATTTAAATGAGGGTATACAAGCTACTAACTAATTATGAGACGACCAACACCTCAGTCTCCCTGTGACCAGGGACCCTGCAAAGGGTTCAAAACGTGAGGATAAACATTAATTAAACTAATGTGTAAAATAAACGCGAGTAGATCCGTAAAAGTTGTTTCATTTCAATAAGATTTTTTATTCTTCATATAAAATCACACATTTAAAAAGAACCGATAAATTCTTATAGATAAAACATATGTAATTTTTTGCCTGAACTAGGAAAATTCTGTAATTCACGCAACCATAGTGCTAGTATATTGAAAGAAAAATAATAATTAATTAAATTAAATAAAAACACAATTCATCACTTTTAACAAGTTTTAACAATTTAAAAGGAATTACAAGAGAAACATATAACTATAATAGTACTTAGTTTTAGCCCAACATATAAAAAATAATTATAGATTAGAAACCTGCACTCGCCGTGGTATAAGCGGTAGAAGACGCTGAGTGACGCTATATCTCTCCGCAATTTTAGGAGCTCGAGAGCATTAGTGACCTCTGCATTGCCGATAATGCGTATAGCGCGCCGCTGCAATGTGTGCAAGGCATAGAGAAGGTACTTTGCGGAACCGTCCCAAAGGTGTGAGCAATACTCCACGCAAGATCGTACCTGTGTCTTGTATAAAAGGCATAACTGATCCGGCGTAAAGAATCGCCGCACCCTGTTCAGGACACCGAGTTTACGTGACGCTGTTTTTATCACGGCTTCGATATAGTCCCTCTGGTTCAGATCGCAGCGAATCTCCATACCGAGCATGTTAATGCTCCTCTGCAGGCCGAGTGATGTGCCTTGAAGAGAGGGAAGGGGTAGGAATGGCGACATTTTTGCCGTGAACGCGCATACCTATGTTTTCTTGGCATTGAACTCAACCAGATTATTGGAGCCCCAATTAAATATGAGGTCCAATACCCGATTGAGCTCAATAACAAGATTCACTCGTCTCACTTCGGTTTCGACCCGCCCGGCCACTGGGTGACCGTTATATCCCCCATTGACCGTGCTATCATCTGCATAGCAATGAATATTTCCAAGTGGAAGCATATCATTGATATGCAGAAAGAACAGCGTGGGGGATAGAACGGACCCTTGAGGGACACCAGCGTTCACTGACATGGACCGCGAAGCACATCCGTCTGTGAGTACGCAGATCCTACGCTCATGTAGGAAGCCAGCGACCCAGTTGCAGAACTGAGCAGGCAGACCGTATGCCGGGAGCTTGGAGAGAAGGGCTTTGTGACAGACCCGATCAAAAGCCTTGGCTATGTCAAGGCTAACAGCCACCGACTCGCCACGCTTATCAATAGCCTTACCCCAGAGATGTGTAACAAACGCTAGAAGATCACCCGTTGACCGTTTCGGCCGAAACCCGTATTGGCAATCGTAAATTAAGGAATACGTAGAAAAATGTATAATTATATAATCTGTGAAACAATCCTACATGTGTGATAAATGTTATTGATGTATGTCGTTTTATCAAAATAAATAAATAAATAACAAATAAATAGCGTACATATAGTATATTTACTTGTAAAAAGGTAACTATTTCTTTAACAAATTAAGTTAAAAACACAAACTGTCAATCGAACCGACCGCGCTGCGGGTTGCCAATTGGCAAAATTATCATTTGCTGCGTTCGTGGGGTGACATAATGGCATTCATAGACAAAATATCGGTGGAAAACCATTGTTTAAATAATACCACGGGTAGACGGAAACCGGAGGGGCGGGCTAATACGTGACTGAGTGTTCGTTTTTTAAAAATAGTTTATTTTTATGATGTTGGGTTTGAATTGGTTGAAGAGGTCGATGGCGCTGTGGTTAACGCGCACGGTCTGCGATTAATGAAGTTGAGCTACTGACGCAAAGGCCGGTCCTCGGGTGACCAATAATGTATTATCTCGAGCGCCTCTATGCTTCGGAAGGCACGTAAATCCGTTGGTCCCGGCTACATTAGCAGTCGTTACCAACCATTAATCCGCACTGGGCCGCGTGGTGGTTTATGGCCCGATCTCTCTTCCATTCATAGGGATGGCTCGTGCCCCAGCAGTGGGGACATACAATGAGCTGATGATGCTGTCATCAGCATAAGTTATTCTTTCTGCATGATGGAAAGCGGTATCTACCGGAGTCCATAGACGCTAGCAATGGTAAGTAAGATGCGCTTTGCCGACCATGCAGTTTCTGATATACGTAAATGCGTATGTCCTGTAACTTCTTTAGGTCATTCAAATCAAAACATAGCAATATAATTTTTTTTTGTATTTTAATATAGACTACTAGCTGACCCGGTGGACTTCGTACCGCTTTGAGAGTTTCTATGACAACATGTTATCATCGTTGTACCTGTAATTATGAAGAGGTTTTATTTGTAACAAGGAGGAGTTGGATGACTACGCTTTTAATATTCATAGTTATTACATTACTTCCCAGACAAAAAAAATAAAAAATGGAACGCTGACATGTAAGTTTTATTATTATTGCAATGCCCATCATTTACTTAGTCGGAATCAGTAGGTCCTGATCACCGATAAAAGATCGTTGTCTAAATAAACGGTTTTCTATCTTTCTTTATTTTAGTAGCCTGACAGAGCGGTGATTGAATCACAATTTGTCACATTCAACTCAAGCACAACTACGAAGAAAACACGTTAAGCTGTAAACACAATTCGTGTCTCACTACCCACTGAATGCGCGGCAAGTGTAATCCACATGCGTACAAATGACTATTACAATAATTAATAAGAGTGCGCCGCCCCAGCCGGGCTGTCGCTAAATAACCGCTTGATCACCAAGGGGTCACGCCCTTCAGTATCGTTGCTTTTTTTATTTAAAACGTTGCGTCCACTTTTAGTTTTTTCGATATCGATACTTTTTTCATCGTGGACCCAGCTCTATCTTTGGTGACTTAGCGACCCAAAGAGGATCTTGGCCTTAGACTAAAGGTGAGTCCACGTTAAGTAAGGTGTAATATAACTTATGAACTACATCATGCTACAGAACAACTAAGTATAATGTTGTTTTATTGAAACCAATCATCCACACTAATAAAACAGCTACATAACTATGTACATAACATGTTTTGTCATATAGTCTGGACCTACCTAAAAGCACGCGCACCTTAAAGAAAAATATATGTTTTGAAAGATTACAAAAATTTACGGTATCATGTTTTAATTGCTTTAAACTCTATTTTAAAACGTACAAAATAGTGTGTCGGTTGCCTGATTTGATCACTGTAGTACTTCTCGACTACAGATGTGATAAATCTATTTAGTATTCTAACAATCGAGTAGATCGAATAGGAGAATCGAGAGAGATATTTAGGATTCTAACAAGCCCTGTTTAGATTTACGAACCGATAATGTTATTGATGTATGTCGTTTTTGTCACAATAAATAAATAACATAGTGTTATTAATTTAAGAGTTTTTTGTAATCTAAACTGAATTTTGAAATTGTGTTTTTTAGTAATGACTTATTTAAATAAATATCGATAACAACTCTAATTGTAACGTCCCCTCCCTAGTCTTAGTATGGAATTATTTCACTGTAATATTGTTTGGAAATTATTTGAGTCGCTCTTTGATGTTCAAAGCGAAAGTTTTTTTATGTTAAATGTATTGCAAAATACATTCTCTTTAAAAGTATAATTAGAATTAACGACGACTCGCTTGGAAAACATGTCAGGTTTTTGTAAATTGTATTATTTTGTAACTAAAAAGATTTTGATACTGAAAAGTTAATAATTTTAATGTCCCGCGCGACTTCTTTCGCTTGAAATATTATAGAATATATTTATACACTTTTTGCAAATCTATCGTGCTTCAATATGATGTGGCACTGTGTAAGATTTCAAGTCCTAAAACTGTTTAATGCTTTGCCTATAGAGTTGAAAACTATTTATGTTCAATACTTTCAAGATAAACTAAAATCATTGTTATTGGAAAAATGTTATTTTTGTTAATTTTACTTAGATGATGAATATTAAAGTGACCGATGATCTGAATAATGATAATCAATGTAATAGTTAAAGCATGGCTTGTTAAATTTATTTTTATTCTAATGATTAAATCTTATTTTATTTTGTTTATTTTTTTATTTTTATGTTATAAATTATGACTAGTGATCGACATTTTTTTTCTTTAACCTTTAAAAGTAGGGGGTCAGCAACTGACTTTTGACTTAAGCAACAATTGAATTCAGACCAACTGCTTCTTCAATCTCATCATCATTGCTCTTATCCAGTAAAGTAAAGTAAAATAAAGAGCCTATAACTGTCCCACTGCTGGGCAAAGGCCTCCATCATTGAAATCAAGTCATCACTGCAATTAATGGGTATTGGCTTAATCACCACGCTTGCCAAATGCGGGTTGGTGATCACAAACCCGGGCTATGCATCGAAAAAAACCAGAAACACACTTTGCCCGACCTGGGTATTGAACCCAGGACCTTCGGATATCGGGCCAAGAGTTTTGCCACTAGGCCACGGAGGCGTTTTAAAATGAAAAAAATATGATTTCAATTAAATACTATATTAAAATGTTTTTGTTTTATTTATATAATTTTGTTGCGAAACAAATTACAAAAACACAAATGTTGAAAAAATTTCCTCGAGCAGGATTTGAACCTGCACCCTTCTGACATACCGGGTCAGGTGCTCTTCCAATTGAGCTATCGTGGTTCTAACCAGACCGCCGAAATAATTCAACACTATTTACTTTTTTACTTTGAAAGTCAAAGGCGCCCATTCAATGTCATCAACTATCGTCATTAAAATCTGATCATAATATTTTTACAAATACTAAAGATCAGTTAAGAAGTAGGCAAGCTATTTATAAAATGTTTTTGTTTTGTTTAAATAAATTTAACGCCAATTTTGTTGCGAAACAAATTACCAATTAATTAAATTATTATTGAAAGTAAGTTTGGCAATCAAAGTAAAAAAGTAAATAGTGTTGAATAATTTCGGCGGGCTGGTTAGAACCACAATAGCTCATTTGGAACAGCACCTGACCCGGTATATCAGAAGGGTGCAGGTTCAAATCCTGCTCGTGGAAATTTTTTCAACATTTATGTAAATACCATATTATTTTTGGTAACGAAAACTATCGTCAAACATATTTAAATATATTGATTTGTGGTATGTGAATTTGTTTTGTTTATAGTTAGCACGGCAAATGACTCCACTCCACCTGATATATAGTGGAAATTAAGTCCAGACGCGAAGACAAACAGAGCGCAGTGCAGAGAACGGAGTGCATCTAAAAAACAATAGTTATTTATGTAAAATGTGTGGCCCAATCAAAGTTCTCAGTCAACTTTTTACAAAACGACCTACCAACCCTCCTTTATGAAGCGGAAATACCAATACTGGATATTGACAGGAGAATCATGTTCCAACAAGATGGATCCCCAGCGCATTAGACCTTATCTGTACGAGAACACCTCAATAATTGTTTTCCAGAAAGCTGGATCGGCAGAGATGGGCCCATTCCTTGGCCTGCAAGATCGCCTGATAACCCCGGTAGATTTTTTTGTATGGGGACGGGCAAAGGAAGTTGTTTACACGACGGAAATTTCTACGAAGGAGGAATTATTGGAGAGAATCCATTCTGCGTTTGAACGGATGAAACAAGAAATGATGCTCAAAATCAGCACGACTGAAGTAAGAAAACGTGCTCGAGCATGTATTCGTAATTGTGGACGACATTTTGAACATGAAAATTTAAGTTAGATCACCAAAAATTATGTATTTTTTAATCTCCTTAAAAATCTATATTATCACCCTTACCTGGTTTAGGCACCATAACCTCAAGAAATGGTATGATATATGCGTAAACAATACTTCAAAAGAAAGGGCAATAACCAAGTATGTTTTTGAATGTGGTTGAAAATCTGCAGCTCTTTCTTTATTTTTTAAATTGACTTTAAAAGTCGAAAATTTATTTTTCCAAATTCTATCAGATTTAAATGGCCTGTAACTTTATTTTTTGGTAACCATTGTTACTATATAATATAATATATAATATATATAATTTCGAACCCCATTCAACTTCTTTTGTCCGTAACCTTGTTCAAACTACTTCTCAGTAGGCAAGTTGGCAACTAAATATTGTCCGATCCAAGTTATGTCCGACCGGTTGGTACTTGGTACAATAAGTTGGAGACTTCTAATCAAAACCAAAGTGATTTAGCCGACCTGTGGTATAACAATAGACCTCCAACTTAGATTACTTAACTAACTGCTGGATGTTTACGTTTAATACCCAGTATGACCTTACTAAAACTACGCTTCTGTTGAGTCCTTAAAATAAAGGCATAACTTTCGACACTTTAAGGCCAGTGTTCGACACAATTTTCATTGCCAAAATCTTATACAGGGTGTTTGTAAGGTGGTTGTGGTGGGTGTAAAGCCTTAAAGGGATGTTAGTATGGACCATCTAGAAAATTTTGAGCCACACTTGTCGTACAGCAAGTCTGTTATTTTTTTTTGTTAACCTGCGATTTTAGTGTTAAAAATCCAAAATTTGCTAATTAATTGCTAACAACATTCAGTTTAAGTTGAAATGTCTATTTTTTACAATTTATTTTATAGTGTATATATTATTTAAAGGATAGCCACTTTGCCGTAGCGTATAGCCTAACGATAACTACCCAGTCTCTTGCATCTCTTTCTATTTCTATCTTCTCTCAACCAATCATATTGAAATAAAAAATGTTGGTATACCTATCGCATTTATCCTGTAAGTTATGCATATTTCATGGTCTGCATTTCTTTGCCTCTGCCACACATATTCAAGTTAAAAAAGGCTTTTCATCATCCTAAGTGTTCATTTGGAGAGAAATTACGAACAAGAACGGTCTTAAACAATCCGCCATCAAGCGAGCGGGCGTCATTACCACAGATTTGCAAATAACGCGTGCACAGAGTATAACACAGCGGAGATGCCTCGAATATTCGAGCGCGCCCAAATCGCCTGGCCGTATGCGTGGAATGCCTTAAACAGCCAGAAAAAGAAAGAGTATTTGGAGCGAAAAAGTCGTGATAGCCGTTCGAAAAAGGAACGAGCGGCGATTACTGGCACGCGAGCGGGCAGTCGCGCGCCGATTCGGACCGTTCCATACTTGTAACGGAATTTATTATTTTGCAGAAATATTATAAGTGATAAAATGTCAAAAAAAAAACAATCGTCTCTTTTAGACCATCGGACCCTGTACTCTGTTAGGTTGGTGGTGGAGCTTTGCTGACTCAGCTTTACAAGATTAAATTTTACAGGTATGCATATTTTTTATATGACTTTTATTGATAACTAATACGTCTTAGTATATTTGTTTTGCAGAAAGCTTGCCGATGTTAAATACTACGATGAAATGAAAATATTACTCGGGCTATAATTGGGTACCTATCTATTGGTTCGTTTACAATATCTATTAAATTTACACGGAATTATCGCCACTAGAGTATTACAAATAATAATAAGTACAGATAGAACAAAATGTCATGGTGACAGTTGTTTTGCTAGGAATAATTGACCATAAACAAACTACACACACAGTACACTTATATGGCAATGTAAGGTTAATATGTAAAATAAAATAAATATACCTAATTAATAACAAACACGCAACAAAGTAATAAAAAAAAAACTACCAAGTTTTTAATGTAAAATTGGTTATCGAAGGTCGTACTGTACTGATATGCTTACAGCTTTCATTAAACTTTCACCTAACAAATACGTTAAGGCGGCATCTTCTATCTTTTCTCAAAACGGCCTATAGTTGCCCCCACTATGGCCGCAGCCTAAGGTCGCCGTGCGTCGTGACTGCCGCGAGCCGCTGACGGATCGCCCCCCGCCACGCCCCGCGCACACCGCGCACTGCCCGCCAGATATGCCGCCCTGGTACTATACATCAGCTAGATGCATTATCGGATAATGGCAACGAGGATTGGAGAATGCTGATGGACGACATTACTAACTCTTTGTGCATATTTAAAGTTTTTTTTATATTAATGCACCGGTTAAAGAACGTACAGCTCGCTTAATGACAAACGGCCACCATAGCCCAAGGACGCTTGCAACAACGCGCACTTTGTCGACCCTGAAACTTTATGCTTCTATGCCTAGTAACTTCACTCGATTACCCTTTAAACAAGACCATAGTAACAATGCTGTATATGGCAGCAGAGCCGCTGACGGATCGCCTCCCGCCACGCCCTGCACATACTGCGTACTGCCCGCCAGTTATGCCACCCTGGTACTATGGATCGCCTCCCGCCACGCCCGGCACATACTGCGCACTGCCCGCCAGTTATGCCGCCCTGGTACTATACATCAGCCAGATGCATTATCAGATAATAGGAGAATGCTGACGGACAACATTACTAACTAACTCTTTGTGCATATTTCATGTTTTTCTATATTACTGCACCGGTAAAAGATCGTACAACCCGCTTAATAACAAACGGCCACTACAGCCCAAGGACGCTTACCCCCACTCGTGCGCTTCTAACCCTGAAACTTCAGTACTAATGCTCGTATGCCTAGTAACTTCAATCGATTACCCTTCCAACAAGACCTTAGTAACAATGCTGCGTGGCAGCAGAGCCGCTGACGGATCACCCCCGCCACGCCCCGCGCACTCCGCGCACTGCCCGCCAGATATGCCGCCCTGACTATACATGAGCTAGATGCATTATCGGATAATGGCAACGAGGATTGGAAAATACTAATGGATGACATTATTAACTCTTTGCACTGCACCGGTAAAAGAGCATACAACCCGCTTAATAACAAACGGCCACTACATCAACGCTTACCACCACACGCGCGTTTCTAAAGGTTATGCCGCCCTGGTACTATTCATCAGCTAGATGCATTTTTAAATAATGGCAATGAGGATTGGAGAATGCTGGACGACACTGATTCTTCGTGCTTTATGATTCTCTAATATTCCACATTTTTTTATATTACTGAGACGACAAACTAATACTATCCGCCTGTCCAGCCTATTATAGACGCTTGCAGCATCAAGGGTATCACGCGTCCATTGTCGACCGTGAAGCTTCAGTTCTATGCTTGTACGCCTAACATTACACAGGATATATATAGTTCTTCCCTACCTCTACCTTTTAAACCAGACAACAGTTATCCCTTTTATTTTTATATTTTTTGACCAAACAATATCTGTTTATTACAATCATAATAAAATAACTCAGAATTTTTTTTTCTTATTTGATTGTAACAGTTACTCAAAGGTTAGCTCCGCTTGTAATTAGATATTTCTTAGAAATTGTTTTTTTTTTTTGTATAACAATATAGTAGTAACAATGCTATGCTTTGTTGTATGGCAGCCGAGCCGCTGACGGATCGCACCCCGGCACGCCCCGCGCACTGTCTGCCAGATATACTGCCCTGGTACTCACAATGAATCAGCTAGATGTATTGGCGGACGACAATACTCCTTGAGTGCATAATTTTTTAATACAGAACATGGACAGGTATGAAATATCGCATTTATTTTGACTTTTATTACCAAAGAAACGCCTCAAAAGCTTTTATTTTGGTATGGTTGGTAAAAATAAGAGATTGATAAATACCTACTCTTTATTGTATTGTTTAAGATGCCAAAATCCCAAAATTTCTAAACAAAATAAAATTACTAAGCTCATTGAAAAACTCAAAACTTATTTTTCATAGCAAGGCAAACCTCCTTGTGCAGAAACGGTCATTGTTGCCAAGTTATTATTAAAGAGGGCAGATTGTTTTATTCCAATATGCCTGTGCTGCTCTTAAAGCAAATAGCTAGAGGCGAAGTGGCCCTATCCGAACGACCCCATTAAATCCCAGGGTTACTGGCAGTTTGCGATGCAATTGATCGCGACGAATATGTTCCAATTAAAAAGTGCTAGGTACTTACGTTCTCTTTTCAAATCTGACAGCCTGTGAAATGAGACGGTTGGCTGACAGCGGGATGGCGGGAAAAACAATGAACAGTTCACGTGTTAAAGTAAATCGATTGTTGTTTGTTTCGTAAAGTTATATACGGCCTTATTACATGCATGATAATGGTGCGGCCCACAAAAGTACCTACGAAATATTAAGAAAAATTTGCTCAAAAGTAAGGAAAAAATTGAAATTAAAAGTTAGATTAGTAAATTAGAAAACTTAAGAAACAAAAAGTCAGAAAATAACGTTTAGATAACTCTATCTTGTAGCTTTATCGCGAACCTTGTAAGTAACTTATTGTGTTTGAAATAGGGTATTTATTTAACACTAGTTGTCGCCCGCGACTTCGTTCGCGAAGACTACACTATCCCACAGGAACCTGTTACCGGGATAAAAAGTATCCTATGTCCTAGTCCGGGTCATGGTCTGTCTATGTGCAAAGCTTCATCTAAATCCGTTCAGTTTTGCGCTTAGCAACATTCATTTTTATTTATATAGATTACTCAGCCAGCGCTAATATAGCATTCTAATGGTCAAATATTTTTTTAAATCGGTCCAGTAGTTTTTGAGTTTATTCGTTGCAAACATACAAAGCTTTCCACTTTATAATATTAGTATAGATTCATTCATAGTATAGTCACATTAAACTAGATACCTTCATTCGTTTGATTTGTAAACAAAACTGGCACTCAACACTCGGTTTATAAAAAATAAAACAAGAACGGTATACGAAATTCGAGTTTCAAATTCTTTTTACATCTTGTCGTCGATACGCGTCGCGCCTTCGGCTATTTAGGTTTGCTCCGATGCATAGTGCGAATACAATAAGGATTACGCCGAACTTTCATTAGAATAATGGCACAAAGCGAGGGGCGCAGCTTCATACGGCTCTGCGGAGTTTTTTGGAGCTCTCCAGTACATACCAGATGATTGGCACTAAAGAGGATTAATATTATGTCAACAAGCTCAAATGGAGAGGTTAGTCTTCGATTGTTTTTTAAATCCTCAATACAAATGAAAGGGGCATGAAGCTGTACATATAGATATAACTGGAGAGGCCTGTCAATCATAAAGTTATTGAAATGTTTTTGTTTTGTTTATATAATTTTAACGCAAGTTTTGTTGCGAAACAAATTACAAAAACACAAATGATAAAAAAATTTCCACGAGCAGGATTTGAACCTGCACCCTTCTGACATACCGGGTCTGGTGCTCTCCCAATTGAACTATCGTGGTTCTAACTAGACCGCCGAAATTATTCAACACTATTTACTTTTTTACTTTGAAAGCCATAGGCGCCCATTCAATGTCAACAACTACCGTCATTAACATCTGATCATAATATTTTTACAAATACTAAAGATCAGTTAAGAAGTAGGCAAGCTTTTATAAAATGTACAGTTCTAGGCTGCTTTAACAACAGGACTCTCCAGACAAATCTACAGCTTCATGGAAAGGGGTAGAGATTTCCTTTTGGTATACTTACTTTCCTCTATGGTAGAATTTAGTTTTTTCCCCAATTACTGATACAGTAATAGGATCTAGACCATACAGCCTGAACTAACGTGAAATTTTCTTAGTTTTGTAATTGTTAAAAAGGTGATTACTAAATGATAATTTTTGTGATAGTTTGCTGTTGGCCGGACTTTTTGTGGAACTCTACTGAGAACTCTCGTGGTCTTCTTAAGAGTACATATTTAAAAGTTACGGTGCGCTATTTTGTTTGATTTGCCAACAGTCAACAACACTCATGCACGTTTCCGAACACTGAGTCCGTGTTTTGTTCCCGTCATGTAGACGTCATTTCAAATAAGAGTAAAAGAGATAAAACACGTAATAACTATTCGAAGCTAATTCTCTTTTCATACTATCATACTAATCTTATAAAGAGGAAAGCTTTGTATTTTTGTTTGTAACGAATAAACTCAAAAGTACTGCACCAATTTACAATATTCTTTCACCATTAGAATGCTACATTAGCATTGAAGCATATGAAATGAAATTTACGTGACAGGAACAAAACACGATATATAACTATTCGAAATTTATTGTTAGTTTATTTGTGAAGTCCATAATATTCGACAATACACAACTTTTTGGAATTAAAACAAAACTACAAACGTGTGTCTCTCTTCACTTTCCCGCCAATTGAGTTGTTGTGCGCTACCAAAGCCCTCGGTGACACATGTTGATGCAGACCTGGTGTGATTACAGTACGGCGGCACTGGCTCGTCACTGAGACAATGGACACAGCGATCGTCAATTAAAAACGTCTTGAATAAATAATTGGCGGTCGGTCTGATGCGCGATGTGACCAAGATCAAAAAGGGGTAGAAAAATATACAGTTTTTTTTAACGCTACTGGGCCTAGTGGCAAAGTCTTCGGCTTGATATCTATATGATAAATATGATGATGGTGTAATGATGATAATTTATTGATTTATTTACTATGGTATACACAACATGATACATTACTAGTTTGCGAAATATACTGATCTGGAGTAAGTTAATGCGAAAAAAAACAAAGAATGTAACTTTCCCTCGCCGATCAACACTTGTACACATTTAAAGTCCTTCACAAGGAACAATATCATGTGTAGAATTGCACTTCAACTCATTTTGTATCACCACAGTCAACTTCACACGAACTTTTGAAAAACACCTACATTCAGACTAAGCTAAGAACAATAATAAAAACAAAGATGTGAGCAGGAATGCGTCCCAAAAGCGTGATACTACAGGCTAATAATTTACTAGGTACCCTTTAAGTAGGTAATAATAGACTTTATTTTAAACTTTTTTAAAGTAATGTTTATTATTGGGAGAGGCTTTATGATATTATATAATGAACATAAAATGAGCATGAAATAAATACAGGCAAGTAGGAGAAAAAGAAATGTGTTCACATGATAAAACGAATTGACTAACATTTATTTTGCGACACAAAATATAAAAGAAAACTTAAAAGATTCAATGTTTAAAGAAAACCCTTTTTCACAACAACCACTTCTTAAACTTGTCTCGATCCAACATAACGCCGTCCATATCGCTCGCGTAATCACAGTGATCACCCTTTGTGCCGCAATCGGGGGTTGAACCCTTCTCAAAGCGGTCGTGGGCTTGATGAATTGGAGTCTGAATGCGGGTAAACATAAGGCTCTCATTGTTTCACCTATAATTATTTGGCTACTGTCCTTTGGTCACAAAAGAAGAAAATAAAAGAAAATCTCAATTAATTGAGCGCGTATCACAAATGCAAAATGGAATATCAGGTATAGGGGAGATTGATGGCGCGTGCGTTTAACTAGATCTTGTAAATTAGGCAACTTTTGTAATGCTAGGTTAGAGATAGGTAACCGAATTAGAAATAAGTAACTAAACAAAGTTTTATTTTAGGGATTAACGCAAACTAGTCGTAGTGAGGGTATTCGATAATGCGACAATATGCCACAAAACAAATGCTCCAAAGAATGCATATTATATCAGCAAAAAACTTGTGTAGAGAATGTGGAGAAGAAACGGAATCAATGCAGCAGGATGTCAATGTGCGACTACCACTCTTTGGCTAGAAAAATAATGGGACTTCTGGGATCGGCCTATCCGAAGCCAGAAGATTTTGGTCCTTCGAGCCGGATGAAAGTTTTGCATACAAAATACGTATCAATTTGTTATTAATTCTTGCAAACACTCTTCGGAAATAGCTGTGTTACTGCAATATGTGCGGAACGATGACAAATATGTGAATATCTTATTCAAGGTTCGCCGCCGGCGCCGAAGCGAAGGGCCATCTGTCACCTTAACAGAACTACTCCGGTCTATGGACGTGTGAATAGAGAGGGAGGGGCAGTGTCTAGAATCGAGACATCGATATTTTGCCTTTAACGATGTACCTATTGCGCATTTTCCGCTATTTGATTGACTTGAAGTATTTGAAGTTTCTACGTTTTTTTTTAAAAAGAAGTGTTTTTAAGTCCCTAATGTCTCCGGAGATGCGGAAACATTGGGTTAAATTTCAGATTTAATGTAAGTCATCATAACATACAATTTTACTAGAAAAAATCAATAAGCCTCAGCAAGCTCGAGTGGGAATCGAACCCGAATTAGATAACCGGTCAAATACTCTGACCGGTGAGCTACCGAGGCCCCAGAAGACTCGTTGAATTTTTCTAGTAGTTTATGATTTACGCTGCAAGCCAGCGGTATAACCTCACTGTGAAATTACTACCCTCACAGTCATAAGTTCAAAAAGATGTTACTTGTTTATGTTCTGTACCTAAAGATGGAGAGGTCTCGTCATTCTTAGGTAACATGAGACATTAATGAGAGACCGGCAAGAAGTAGAAGCATGGAACGACTTGGAGGAAATCTTTACTTTGTATGTAATAAATAGATTTAATTTAACAGTTATCTTGCATTCAACGGTTCTGAACTCACAACGTTATCGATGTCTATGAATCATGATAGATGTAAATTTCCACATCCCTAACACTTCCCATATCACAGCTCTCGGCTCCATAAAAAATGTAAAGGCGACTTTTTACCCATCAGCCACGGTTCAGCGAGGACACGGCAGATGGCGTTATTTACAGAAAATTAGTTCTCAAATCGTGTAGCACTAACGGACGATCAAGTAGTGTTTGAAGTACGGGTTTTAAATGAGGTGCGTTTTTGGTAAGGGTGAATCAATGACCATGTAGGAAGTTTACTTTATAAAGGTTAAAGATAAGAAAACCAGATAGGTAACCCCTTTTTATCCGTATATGTTCGACATCTATGTACTGATTTAGACGATTACTCTTATCGAAAGAGTTTTCTTCCCATATTATGGTCCTATTTTCTTTTCTTTAGAAAGTTACGGATTTCGGATGAATTTGAATTGAATTTGAATTTATCAAAAGCGAAAGCTCTCACTAAAAACATTAAAAAAAATGTGACTGTGAGTTACATAATTTGTAATTGTCATAAGTAGTTATTAAAAGTTACTGTACCACGAAGTCAAAGTCAAAAAGTCAAATGCCAAAGTCAAAGTCCTCCATTATTGTAATGAATTTATTGATAAAATTAATTGGTTTTGGCTAAACCACCCATTTGCCAAATGCGGGTTGGTTGACAAACACTCTCGGAAAACTCTAAAACACACTTTGTCCTACACGGGAATTGAACCAAGGGCTTTCAGATTTCACACCAGAGACCGAGCGCTCGTGCTCGTCCACGAGGTCTTTATTGTGTCATTTTTTTAAAAATGTTTTATCTGTTTTCAGACGCTTGAAAACAGATAAAACATTTAAAAAAATATATAAATGACACAATAAAGACCTACGTTTGCACCCAATAATGGGTTTTAATAAAGTTTGCTTATTAAAGTACCTACGTGCGCCATTTTGGGCGAACCTTTACAGATCAAAAGCGGGGATGTTGTCTGCCGGTGACATTGCTTTGTGGGATTATGGACATCGTGGCGTGTAGCAGATCGGTGTGCAATGTTTAATTTTAATAATGTATGGCTTGCCAAGTCAAAATTAGGTAGACGATATTTGCGAATAACAATTATTTTCTTAACAGTTTTGAAAAAAAAAGGAAGACAAAGTGTTGAAAAAATTCCACGAGCGGGATTCGAACCCGTTCGCACCCCATGACATGCCGGGTCAGGTGCACTTCCAACTATGCTATCGTGACTCAATCCAACTCGCCGAAAATAAACAACACTATATACTCTTACTCGGTAGGCCTAAGGAGCCCTATTCAATGTCGCCAACTACGTCATCAACATCATAAACTGTTTTATTGAGAACGGTCAGAAAGAGAAAGTGAGAAGAAAAATTAGGGCCTTACTACTACTACACAAAGTAATTGCTTTTTCAAGCGCAGTATTGATGTGGAACATCTTTCCGCTCGCTTTCTACAATAGGTTGAACGCCGCGGGTTCCAGACACAATAGAAATTCAATTGTTTGTCGGACATATGGCGTTTAAGATGTTAAAAGCGATTTGTGGGAGTGATTTCGTGAAATTGGGACGGAAGTATGTGTAACAGTGTAACAGAAAGTCGGGGAACCGCGCAAGCGCGCGCCATTTTGTAAATTTGAAATCGATATTATGAACATGACATGTTATTATTATATGTGACATATTGTGTCATTTGACTATCAAAGGTCATTTTGATATGTCAAATGTCTTTTAATGAGTACTTATTTACTGCATTTATTTTATAGTTATAAAATCATGTAATATCTGACCCATTTATTTCAGAATTTAATGTCAAAATTGCTTATTACTAAGGTGAGATGTCAAATGTTACACATCATATACGACTACTGTAGATCTCGCTCGTTTTTTTTTCAATATCATAGCGTCTTGATTGAAAAATATCAATTTCAAAATGGCTATATTGAATTAATCCTGATCATCATCATCATCAGCTCATTTTATGTCCACCTGGGACACGAGCCTTCCCTATGGATGGATAGGGAGAACAGGCCATAAACCAACACGCGGGCTCAGTGCGGATTGGTGGTTATTAACGACTGCTAATGCAGCCGGGACCAACGGTTTTACGTGCCTTGCGAAGCACAGAAGAGCTCGAGATGATACTTTTTTGGTCACCGATCCGATTACCAACCTTTGCGAAAGTTGCTTAACGTCAGCACTCGCATACCGGGCGCGTAAACCATTGCGACATCGAGCGAATTAATTTGAATTAATGCCCCTTAGCAAAAACATTAAAATACTGCCAATTTATTAAAAACTAAATTATTAGAAATTAGAGTAGTGTTCGCCAGGGGACAGTGATCGACGCTTTTAAATATCAGCAACAGATTTTTGACTTGATTTACAATGTAATACATACCACCTGACCTAGCTGTCATCCATTAAAATTTAAAAGAAAACCTATATTTATGATTATTTTTTAAGTACATATAATTTTACGCAAATATTGTTGCAAACAAATTACAATTAGAAAAGAGACAAAATGTTGAGAAAATTCCAAGAGCGGTTTCAAATCCCGCTCGTGGAATTTTTTCAACGCTGTCTTCCCTTTTTTTTTCAAAACTGTTTTAAGAAAATAATTGTTATTCGCAAATATAATGTAACTTTGACTCGGCAAGCCATACATTAACAAAATTAAACATTGCACACCGATCTGCTACACGCCACGATGTCCATAATCTGACCTGACCATGTGACCTGACTGTGTCATGGGGTGCGGATTCGAATCACGCTCGTGGATTTTATTCAACACTTTGTCTTTGTTTCAAAATCTATATTATTTTTTGGCTACGGAAACGGGTGTCGAACTCTGGGTTACTGTGCCAAACACTGGTGCCACCAGGATACATCACGTACAACTACTACCTCTCCTGTGCCGTACGTCAAAGTACGCAAAGGGATTCCGATCCGATTCTAACCCCTCGGAGAATCTAGTAGGGTACGGGGACACGCACTAATGCGTGATGCCGTTCCCTCCAGAAAACCTCCGAAAGTGATTCGTTTCACACGGCTTGAGGAACCCTTTAAGTTTCTCGCCGCCCCGAGACTGAAAATGCCGTCTGAGGCAATCAGCAAACTCCCTAAAATAAAACTCAGAGTGAGGTTAATATTCGCTTCGGGTCGCTGAGCCAACGTAGTAAGTATCTATAGAACCTCAAACTTAAGCGTACGCATTCCATCATAACTCTATAGTGGCCAGTGCGTGACAATAGCTCAATTATCATTTTTATTATACCATAATTCCCCGAAAACAGCCACTGCAACGGTATAATAATTGAATTATACCACCGACAGTTATACCGTGTTCGCGGCAAATATATCATGGCGGGCGCAGCGTGCATCCCGCGGTATAATGTGACTGCTTTATACTGCGCGGGCGCATGTATTAACAACATGGGTTATGTATGGCATTGACGGACGGACAGATTAATTGAATATTAAAGTTGCTAGGTGACTTTATTGGTATTTGTAGTTTGTGTTATAGAAATTTGGAATGTGAAGGATATACTCATTATTTATACCTACCTAGGGTAGTGGCATCAGTCATAAGGGACCATCAATTCAGTGATCGACATTTTTGTCCTTTAATCAGAAAAAATGGGGTTAACAACATCATCATCATCGTCAGCTCATTTTATGTCCCCACTGCTGGGGCAAGAGCCTTCTCTATGGATGGATAGGAAGAACAGGCCATAAACCGCCACGCGGGCCCAGTGCAGATTGGTGGTTGTTAACGACCGTTAACGACTGTTAATGCAGCCGGGACCGACGGCTTTACGTGCCTTCCGAAGCACGGAGGGTCAACAACAGATTTTTAAAGTTAAACATAAAAAAGGTTTAATAAAAGAAATAAAACTATTTAATTTTGGACATGCACTTGTAAATGTAGGTATTGTGTAAAACACTTACATTGTAATGGTTGAAAATATGAAGAAAAAATTAATATCTCCTAGTTACCTAAATAGTTTCTTGCTAGTTCAAGACTCGGTTGAAGGCTCTCCCAAAATCCGAACTAGTGAGAGAATCATTAGTTTAGTTTATTTTTTTTGTATTTTGCGGGTAAGCACAGTGCCTTGATTTCACCTGATGTTAAGTGATGATAAGGCCAATGATGGAAGCGCACTTCACCAGGGATCCTAAACTAGTGACGCACTGACTATCTTATCTCTAGCTGCTGGAACACAAACATTGGTGTTATGGCGACATATTTAGATAAGATGGTACCACTATCATTTGAGGGTTAAAGTTACTCGCGTCCGTAGGTTTACCCTTAAGACCCTACACGTGACCCCTGGGTGGTGCTAAATGAGTGACACTGTCTGAGTGGTAGTGCCACGCTGCGTTGCAGCACGAAATGGGCCGGCTCGCCCGGCGTAATACCACCCACCCTCTCACAGAATATCGGCGTGAAACAATGGCACTCGTTGCTGTTGTGTTTCGTCCGGTGAGTGAAAGTATACCGGAGGCCCATCTCTCACCCCTCCCTCCGCCCAATTCCTACTCCCTCCTCAAGATCCAACTCCTTCCTTGAACAACGGCCGGCAACGCATCTGCGATTACTTTGGTTTTGCGGGGTGTCCATGGGCGGCGGTGATTACTTTCCATCAGGTGACCCGCCAGCTCGTTTGCCTCCTTTTAACATAAAAAAAATCCAAACCGAGTACAAACACATGTATTCTCCGTTCGGAATCGAACCCGAGACCTCCGGGTCTAAGCCGGTGGTATTAATCACTAGACCACAGAGGCGGTTAAAAGTTTATACAAACAACATTTTTCTATTTTACGTACACACGCCTGCACATCTCCCTACTACAAACTGTCAAATTTCCTCAATAGACTTTGAACATTATTCCATATGAATATGGTTGAAAAACTATTGAAGAAATTTGACAGTTTTGGATATGTTGATGTGCAGGCGTCTCTGTACTTACCAGTGAAAGCTAATGTTTTATAAATAATATGATTTATACTTTGATTGATATTTTTTAATTACTCTTGATCACTTGTGGAACATATTCCAATAATAGCTATAGCCCTAACTATAGACGTAACCGAAAATTACGCAATAAAAAAGTTTTATAAGAAAAATAAATAAATAAATATGAGACAACATCACATACATTATTCTGATCCCAAGATAAGTTGCTAAAGCACTAGTTTCATGGAAATCAGAAACAACGACGGTACCACAACCACCCAGACCCGACACAATATCGAAAAGTTCGTTTTCGACATTGACCCGATTGAGAATCGAACCCCATCGGGACCTTAGAGTTAGCGCCGCTCAAACTCCAGCGTGCAAGCCACTCGGCTACGGAGGTCGTCAGAAATAAAACTATTTAATTTTGGATAGCACTTGTAAATCTAGGTAACACAACATTGTATTGATTAAATTGATTATAAATTTCTGAAAAGTCAAAGTCAAAACATTTTTTTCAAATAAACTTAAGAAAAGTGCTTTTGAATCGTCTTTACATTTTTTACCTACTACCCATTAGGACGTAATTTTTTTAGCGTTGGAGAAGAATTATTGATAAAGAAATAATAATATAGCCGTAAAACGTTAGTAAACAATAAAGTATAGCTATTTTTGTGCGATGCAATCGCTACAAACGGCTACAAATCTATCTGGCGTCTATGAAATATATGGAAGCTCTCCATAAATAAACTTATCTAAATAGATATTGCAAAAAAACGAAATATAAATAACTAACTACCATACCGAACGTTCCTGCAAAAATTTAAATCAGCCAAACAAAAAGTCAAGTACACTGCAGTGCATCATAACAAATTGTGTGTACACGAATACACGTGTAGTGGCGAGCGGACACGCTACCGAGCGCATGCTGCGCGCAAAAGAAAAAAATCGCTTTCGTGTCTCTTTTTTGCAATCAAGTGTAATAATGAAATTCCTGGGATCACCACTCAATTTAATGTACACATTAATTTGTCTACGTGCTATTGAGAATTTTGCATTTTTATGACTTTAAATATTTTAAAGTAATTATTTAAGAATACAAAAATGCATGTAATTGTTAGCTACATTAATTCATTGTTAACTTTTTTTTAATTAATAACGGAAATTCGCTTAGTCTTCATATCAATTGGTGATAAGTTGCTATAAGACTGAAGACTTCAACGCATTCACCAAGGTTCCTAAAGGATAAAACACTAGCGGCCCGTCCCGGCTTCGCACGGGTGGACATTTATTTTTATATAGCTTATGTTACTCAGCGCTAATGTAGCATACTAATGGTGAAAGATTTTTTTAAATCGGTCCAGTAGTTTTTGAGTTTATTCGTTACAAACAAAAATACAAAAATACAAAGATTTCCTCATTACAATATTAGTATAGATAGATATAGATTAATGGCACTAGTGTTAGGAACCAGTGATCGACATTTTTTTCCTGTAATAAAAAAAAAATGTTTTTTTTTTACTTTAACAACAATTGAATTAGACCACCTGCTTCCTAGTTGTCATCCAGTAACATTTTTATAAAATTTACTGCCAAACTACTACTGCGTCGAACACTAGTTCCATCCACTACGATGTTGCCAATAGACAGTAATATAGTTATTCTATTCACCCTTTTTATAGGCGCACAATGAGAGCAACGGTACATCATCCGCGCGGCGCGTATTTCGCAACGCAAGGCTGCGCAAGCGCATGTACGCGTGTTAAAAGCACAAAACAAGGAGAGTGCAGAAAGTTAGCTTCATACACATCGCGCTCGAGAAACTCACACATAGACTCCTTGTACGGACACGGGTCTCGAAACAGCTAGAAACAGTCAGAGCGCACCTGTTGCGAGATTCCGTGTCCGAGAGAGGTTATCTATGTGTGCGTTGCTCGAGCGCGTTTGCATGAAGCTTACTATCTGCAGTCTCTTTATTTTGTAACGCAAGGCTGCGCATGCGCATACGCACGCCAAAGGCCCCAATTGATTTGCACCGTCCGCGGCGAGGTTATAATTTTCGCGCCACGAGCCGAGGGCTCACGCGGCGCCTGCGCAGGCCACCGCACAACCTTTTTTGCTCTCATGAATAGCTGTTAATATGAAAACTTAATGTTAACAAACATACCTACTATTTGTTGGATATGTTTCTTGTATAATGTGGTCGTTAATGTTACCGTGTTTATAATAAGGATGGTTGGTTTATGTTGCCATCTTTTTAAAGTAAATTAACGTAAGTAGTTTACTTTAAAAAAAGTCAGAGTGTTGAAAAAATTCGGCGAGCCGGTTTCGTACCCGCACCCCATGACATGCCGCCGGGTCAGGTGCACTACCAACTGTGCTATCGTGGCTCTACCACACCACGGGTTTCGCATCCCGTTCGTCGAATTTTTTTAACACTTTGTCTTTTTTCAAATCGTAATTTGTTTGCAACAAAATTTGCGTAAAATTATATACGAGTAAAACCATAATCGTAAGTAGTCTATAGTATAAATAACTATATATATAGTAATAAAAGTATAGATAGATTCATAGATGTATAGATAATTCTTATATTACAACACCATAAAATGAACATGGCATATTAAATAAGGTTATAATTTGGCATTATTATCGCTTTAAGGCTTTTACCAAGCGATTACTACTAACTGCCGTTCTCAGAGACGTCAATTAAGTTTTAATGACAATTAAGTCTCTTGCTGTCACTTTCTTATGTATAGTGCTAAATAGAGAAGGAAAGACATTAATTGTCACTAAAACTTAATTGACGTCTCTGAGTACGGCAGTTAGTAACGAGTTCTTCCGGACAACTATCAGTACACACATACTGTTCAACTGTTGGACAAAGGCTGACAATTGCCGGCTTAATCACCACGCTTGATAAATGTGGGTTGGTGATGACCGTTAGATAGATGGTGCAATGTGCCGCTATTAGCACTCAAAAATTAAAAAGCAGTGACAAAATTCAGCGCTTACGTCAGCCTTCCCGGTAGCATAGCGGTCAGTGCAGCCGCCCGGATTGCGGATGAGCCAAGGTTCTATTCCTGGTTGGGTCAGGTGGGCGTTTAATTTTTTCACTGTATTTTATAAATTTTATAAATATTTAATTTAGCTTCAGTGCAGCAATTGAAATAAAAAGTAAAAAATGCTGCTAACGTTGTTATGGCGACAAACTTGTGATAGTAGCTAGCCCGGCGGTTAAAACAAGTCCTGCCATCAACCGAACCGAATACAACAGTACTCCCTGCTGAGAATTAAACCTGAGATAGGTAGTTAATTAACTCAAGACTACAGACTCAGTGACAGTTAACAAAACTTGCAAACCTCTTTGGTTTTTACTTTTCTTTTAAATGTCATAAATAGAAAGTCTAAAAAGGTCTAACTGTGAGACCACAGATGCGGTCAACTAACAACACTCTTTGCTTAGTGTGTGTAAAACTTTTTTCAACATTCTTTTTTTAACCAAAGCTATTCCCCTCTTTACTGTAAAAAGTACTAGGCAGACAGAAGGCGCTAGGTGATCAGGAGTCTCACAATGCAGCGCAGGGACGGACGGCTAATGACCACTGCATATTTTAGCAGGCCAGCTACACACGGTACGAAGAGTGACATGCAACGCACTGGCAGCCAGCAGACGCCATTGTTAGTCAGAACTTGTGTGCTTACTCTTTTTACTCTATGTTACTGTTTTCACTGGCGCCGAGAAAAAGAATGTCGACTTCTTGCCGCGACAGTTAAGAGTCTGCGGTTTTATTTTATTTTCTAAAATTTGTATTATGTCGAATATTAATATGATAGCCATGACTGGTTTTTAATAATGGAGGCTTTTATGTAGGAGTAAGAAACATTATTTTGACACTGGCTAAATGTGCTAAACTGCACGAAGCCAACTACTGAGGAGAAAAAAAGACTTCTTGGCGGGAAAGTGAAGAGTTCTGCGGTTATGTTTTAATTTCTAAAATTTGTGTTATGTCGAATATTAATGTGAAATAATGGTGAATTATTAACCGTCAAGTGTTCGAAAGTGTGCATGAGTGTTGGCAAATGAAACAAAACAGTGCAACGGCACTTTTTAAATTCTCTCAAGAAGTCCGCGCGAGGACTTAGTGAAGCCCCACATCTTTACTGGGATATTCGAGAGGTTGGGGGGTATATATTTCTCACTTCTCATTTCTATTATCATTCATCATCATCATACAGGAAGGAAGTATTGTTTATTTATGTATTACTTGTAAGAAAAATTACTTTGACGCTGGCTAAATGTGCTACGATTAGCACGAAAAAGGAGAAAAAAATATATAATGTCACTACTTTTTGGCGGAAGTAAAGTGACGTCTAACAATTCTTTTTTGTTTTAGTCGTGTGTTGTATCCTACATAATATTTTCTTAACTTTGACATTGGCATACCCAGAAGCTTAAAAAAAATTTTTGAAGTTGAAAAAGAAACCTTTTATCGATGATCACCATTCACCCAATATCCAGTTGAAAGTGGAAAAGGTGAACCGAGCGTGAAATCTATCGATACACGAAGCCTTTTAACGCGAACACAGAACTTTATTAGTTTAGAGAGCTTTGTGGCAGCATCTTTTGGCAAATAATATCTTTGCTTCTCGTTGTTACTATTGAAAAATTTGAAACTTAATACTTGTTCAAAACAGCACATTGCAAAAATATGTAAAAGAAATGTCACTGTTTTATTATGATTATAGTTCTTTATTGTTCAAAGATCAAATCTACTTTTGTAGAAAATGTTGTGTAAGTGTATCATCATAATCATCATAACCGACTCATTTTAAGGGCCCCACCGCTGGGACACGAGCCTTCCCTATGGATGGATAGGGACAACGGGCCATGCCACCAGGGCATGTTTATAGTATGAGCTTTTTGACATTCGATCACGTTTACGAAAACGAAAATTAGTATGGCATTGAAGCAGCGCCCGCTGGCGACATACGAGAAGAGTTAACATTTTGCCATACAAATTTTCGTTTTCCTAAACGTAATCGAATGAATACGGATAGTAAAAAAAACTCACTCTAGGCACCCAGGTATGGTTTGTCGGATTCTGATATTTTAAACCCAACCTAGTTAGTCTCTGGCTTGATTTCGAGTCTTACATTGGTGAGAATGGATTCAGGTCATCCTACATTAACAACATAGAAAGACCGGGCCATAACTGACCACGCGTGCCCAATGCGTGTCGTCGACTACAATCATAAAATACAACTACAGGGACCAATTACTTGTACAGAATCAAACAAGACGGTGAGCACTCTGGTGACCCTTTCTCGGGACCAGTCTCTCACACTTTGGCTGGTAACATAAAATAGATTTAAATATCAGTTAAGCTGTAAACGTGTGAGAGAGAAATATACAAATTTATTATTATTACTTTACTTTTAGAAGCACGAAGTACTTACGTAGGAGCTCAAAAGATATATTAATTCAGTCACCCATCCGACCAAGCCGAAGCGCTACATCGAGCTTCTGTAAAAATTAATTAGTGGATAAAATTTGACTCATCAATCTCAGGAAGCTCGAGCGGGAATCGACCGACTGTAATGTCTGTCTGGGGGCCTCGGTAGCTCAGCGGTCGGAGCATTGGACTGGTTATCCAAAGGTTGTGGGTTCGATTCCCACTCGAGCTTCCGGAGGCTGGTTGATGTTTTCTAGTTAAATTTTATTTTGTAACTATTATATAATAGCACTGTAAAATTAAAATTCAAAAATAGTAAAAAATAATAACTGCCTACATAGAACCATATAGGATTTTAGTCTTCATCAACAATTATGCAATTGCTGCTTGCACTGATCATTTTTTATATTTCAGCTTTCTTAATTTTTTATATTTTTTTATATTAATGGTTAAGTGATGATAAGGCCAATGATGGAAGCGCACTTCACCCGGGATCCTCAACTAGTGAAGTACTGGCTATCTTATCTCTAGCTGCCGGAACACAACAATGCTACAAACATTGATGTTATGGCGACATATTTAGATAAGATGGTGGTAGCTAGCCAGGCGGACAAACAAGCCCTACCACCAACCAAACCGAGTACACTAACATGTACCCCCCGCTGGAAATCGAACCCGGGACCTCTGGGTCTTAGCCACTAGCCACTAGACCACAGAGGCGGTTAAATGTCGTCTCGTAAAATTTCAATGAAAATCTATGTTAGTTTTTGGCGGCAATAATGAGTTGTACGCTGGTGCCACTACCCAAAAGTGTTTAATCTCAAAAGTAAGAAAGAAAAACTTTTCGTCAATTTTTTCCTGCCATGTCGACGGGCGTGAAATCTAAAGCCCCGTGGTATCGCAAATTAGCAGGTTGTACGTCCGTCAATCACGAAGGTTCTGTGCACAGATTGTAAAGAATAGTGCCACAGATCCACTATAGCGCCTTGTCAGCTCTTGTCAGTGCAGTCAAAACAGTCTCGATAGCGGAACCAATCGATTCGACCCGAACGGATGCGCTATTCAACCTCCTTTGTCGATATATTTGCTATTGCGAATCGAGTGCTTTTGTATTCACGCTTAACATAACAAGTACAACCTCAAAAGGTTTATAAAAATGTTGTAGATTGTTTTTTGTGGTACCTACGCACTTTTTTGATGTCTATGGATCCATAGACATCAAAAAAGTGCGAATAATAAACCCTTCATGATCATGAAACGGGTTTATTATTCGGTTCATGCAAAGTATCTTTTTTTAAACACTTTTATTTTTGGTGCAATGTGCTTTCTTATTATATTATCGGCTTGATTTCCACACAGTTTTTCTTTTCAGCATACTAACATACGTTCATAATTTCACCCATCCGTGGACCATGCCTCGCGAAAGTTGCTTAATTTGCACGATCACAATTCTAACGCATTAGCCGCTGTGCTATCGAGCTCCTCTACACTATAAGAAAATAATAAAATTTGTTTATTACTTTAATGTAAAAGGATCCGCAACGGGACCAATTTTAAAATTTATTTCAGTAATAGAAACATACCCTATTCCTAAGCATCATAGTGGCACCAGTGTCCGACACCGGAATCCAGTGTTCGACACCGGAATCCAGTGTTCGACAACTTAAACCAGTATTCGACAGCCTAATCCAGTGTTCGACAACGTAATCCAGTGTCCGACACCGTAATCCAGTGTTCGACAACTTAATCCAGTGTTCGACACCGTAATCCAGTGTTCGACTACTTAATCCAGTGTTCGACAACTTAATCCAGTGTTCGACAACTTAATCCAGTGTTCGACAACAGTTTTCGTTTGCCAAACAATATATCCACTGGGTTACTTACTGCCCCAACGATACCTCTGGTTTTCTAATAATTTTGCTGTAATATATTTATTGAGGAGCTCGATGGCGCAGTGGTTAACGCGCCCGGTCGTCGGCGAGTGCTGAGGTTAAGCAACTTTCGCAAAGGCCGGTCATCGGATGGGTGACCAAAAATGTATCATCTCGAGCTCCTCCTTGCTTCGGAAGGCATTTAAAGCCGTTGGTCCCGGCTGCATTAGCAGTCGTTAACAACCACCAACCCGCAGTGGGCCCGCGTGGTGGTTATGGCCCGTTCTCCCTATCCATCCATAGGGAAGGCTCGTGCTCCAGCAGTGGGGATATGAAAATTAGCTGATGATGATATTTATTGGAAAAGACACTAACAGCAATACACATTATAATTATTATTATTTTCAGCCACTACCTTTCCACTGCAGGCCTCCCTCCTTCCACCTATCTCTGTCCTGAGCTAGTTCGTCTTAATTCCTCAACTGGGAATACAAATAGCTCAGCTATAGCAATACACATTAAACAATCACAAATGCATTAGTTCTAATTTGTTCTTCGATTACAGGTTTCGATCAATAATGCAATAGATTCACGGTGAGCGCTTGATAACGGTACGCGACTTTGGAGCAGAGCCACAACGACTTTATTTTTCTTTCTTTTAGTTGATGGCTTCGTGCGATTAGCACATTTAGCCAGTGTCAAAGTAATTTTTCTTACAAGTAATACATAAATATACAATATTTCCTTCCAGTTAGTATGATGATGAATGATAATAGAAATGAGAAATGAGAAATGATATACCCCCCAACCCCTCGAGTATCTCAGTAAAGATGTGGGGCTTTACTAATTCCTCGGCGGACTTCTTGAGAGAATTTGAAAAGTAAAGTTGCACTGTTTTGTTTCATTTGCCAACACTCATGCACACTCACGATCACTTAACGGTTAATAATCCACCATTATTTCACATTAATATTCTACATAACACAAATTTTAGAAAATAAAACAAAACCGCGGACATGACTCTTCACTTTCCCGCCAAGAAGTCCACAACGACGTTTGTGGCGATGACAGTTAGTAGTAAGCACAAATATTTTGCAACCATATTTAATCTTAATGGTTAAGATTTAAGGTTTGTGAACCGCTGAAGTTGTTGATGCTATCCCATGTTTTTTCAGATTTTGTTATTCGAAATTTAAATGTTTATTTATTTTTTTTATTTTATTTTTTTTTTTTATTAGAAAACAAACGGTCATACAGTTTTCACCATAGATTATATATAAAATGGTTATAAACAGACCTATAGTTTCCTTTATTTTTACAAATGTTAACATAAACTGTTTCTATTCTATTCTATTCTATTCTATTATATGAGCCTGTTGTCTAAGTTAGTGCTACTTAAGGCTTAACAATGAATTAGAAACAAAAATATAATATGTAAAAAGGTGTTACTAATAATACAAGGACAAAAAAGTAATAACAATCAAAGTCTGATCACAAATTATCCAGCATTGACATTCATAATTTTGATCATTTGAACCTTTTTAAATTACTGTTAGACAGATCAGTGATAAACAGCTTTTTTTATCGAATTTACATTACAGCAAAATATATCTACATTGTCTACATCTACAGTTATGAGCAAACAGGACCAGTTTAGAGATGCATTTTTGATCCGGATCCTTTATCTAGTTTCTAGTACATTATTGATCGAAGATTACAGGTAATACACAGTTAGACACAGAAATAAAAACAATACCCTTCCTTTGCAGTCGGGTATTAAGCTAGCATTCTATTTACTCGCTCTTTTTAATTATTCTCAGATGCAAAAATAAGGTATACAGAGGGGCGAGTTCAATCAAACCGAATTGTTGTTTCAAATTACGCATTTTCCCAACTTCTTTGGGGGAGCTGTTTGGGGTTTTTCTTTAATAGAAACGAAACATTAGGAGTAGAAGAAAAGTCAAAGGAAAATACACTTTAATATCGTCCTTATAGAACTGTGTTCAATACATATACTACAGACGTAATATTATGTGTTCCGCTTTGCTGTTGAGGGTCCAAACACAGATTTTTTTTTTTGTGTTTTTACCGTTGATTTGAAGGTTTTAAATTTGTTTTAAGATTTAGATTCCTATTATATATACACATGCTTATTTAACCAATTATTTATTTGTTCAACATAGGTTTCGAAAGCTAGGTCCAGCTTTCGATTCCCGGCAGGGTTAATATGTTATTGCATTAGGTAGGTTCTTATTTATAGTCTGCCTAGCTTGTTACAACCAAATTTTTTATGTATGACGCCAAACAATACTAGAAGCTTTGTTGTGAGATAAGATGATGAGATAGCCAGCTGTGGGTTCCGGATGAAAAGCGCTTTTATCTTTGCCTTATCGTGACTTTACCATCGAACACCGAACTCGGCTAATGGCAGTACAAGGTGATAATGTTGCCAATAAAAAAACAAAAACATTACTACAGTCGGCTTTTACGGCACGCCAGGACGAATGGCGGGATGAGTATTATATACCCGCTTCACCCACGGGGAAAATAGTAAAGTTAAGAGTCATCGAAACGTCTAAACTTTTAAAATCAGTAATATGCCATTTACCTATACATTTGCCATTCGCGTCTTCGAGCTCGTAGACACAACTGGATACTCAATAACTAACCGGTATCCGGCCGTATAGTGAAAACGAGGCCTGATAGACCGGATACCGGATAGTTACCGGACAACCGTTTCATCCCTACTTATCATCACTTAACATCAGGCTCACTTGATCTCATCAAGGCACTGTGCTTACCCGTAAAATATTAAAAAAAAGTTTTCAGTGATATAAGTATAAGTTATCAGAGTGGGTTCATGTCAGTAATCAGCTGGGCTATGTGGATTGAATGATTACTCGCAATCAACATAAGCATGCTAGGCATGGCATATAGTGAGTGACATTCAAAACAGCAAAACTGAACAAATGAATATTTGTATTTTTTTATAAAATACAGTGAAAAAATTAAACGCCCACCCGACCCAGCCAGGAATCGAACCTGGGTCTTCCGCAATGTGCACCGACCGCTATGCTACCGGGAAGGCTGACGTAAGCGCTGAATTTTGTCACTGCTTTTTAATGTTTTTGAGTGCTTTTTTAGCGGCACTGAGCGTCATCTATCCAACGGGCGTTGCAACCGATGGCCATGCAGATTCATCTTTGCAGATGAAATACCACAAATTTGATAACATTTTGAATTTTGAACATTTCGGCTACCCACACTTGTAGGTATAGACTACAATACCACACATAATAACCAGTACACCTAAATCCACCGCTAAAATGTTATATTTCTTCCAAATCAAATAAGGCATTGTCCTAAAATGGTTTACAGCAAATAGGTAGGTGTAGTTCACAAATTTCGACAAAGCCGTTCATCTGACAGCAATTCCGTTTTAGAGCTTTAATCCCAGCTCTAGTGCGAATAAAAGGCATATTTCGTTCGCCAACGCTTGCAAAATTGTCATCGCAAATAGCTTTTGCCCGAGGCTCTCAAACAACCTCAACACAAAAAAGCTTTTCTCCAAACGTCTTCAAAGAAAACTCAGCTTTCAATCTATACGCGTTAAAGGTCATAGTAGCGAAACGCATCCCTCCTTCAGTAATGTAACAATGAAAATGCCAGCATTGCACACGTAAATATGATTCGTTGAAACGCTCCGATGTGTATAGATTTAATGGGTAACAGAATAAGGTCCACAATCACTTGAAAGGGAAATCTGAACTTGAAAATCGTCGCCTGCCTGACGCTCGATATGAAATAAACATTGCCCTAGTGAGGGAACGCCTGAAGCGACGCGCGTACAGTGCACTCGAAAAGCTTCGATAATACGTTTGGTTACAGTTGGTAGTTGCGTAAAGTGCTTTCGATGCTAGGATTTTCGCCGGGGGAAGCAAAAGAGATGACCGGATAGGGTTTTGTGTGCGCGTGAGCGGGACAGCGATATAGCTCGGAGCGCTGTGATTGGTCAGGAAGGCCGCAGGCTGTGAACAGTAGCCCGCCCTATGTCTACTGTAAATGGTGACGATTCGGACGTAGAACAATGTAGCTGAATGTAAAACTAAGATATGGACTGGACGCTGGATTATTTCTGTACGTAACCACTTTTATGTTGTGACTAAGAAATTTACGAACTAAAGGGCATTCGTTGGGAGCATTTTAATTTCATTTTCAAACACAAAATAGATAAAGGCAAATCTCTAATTTTCGAAGTAAACTTCTCCACCTCCCTTATTTTCAAATCCAAATTGTTTATTTGCTATAAATACGGTAGTGATACATAAAATGTTTTGTTAAAATAAATTAGTAGGATGGACTAATTAGATTTCTATTGATACAAAAAATTATTAAAGCTTTTTCATAAGGATGTACTGTTGGTTAGTTGTGCTGTGTCGTTGTGATATGTGCTTTTGGCTTCAACTATAAACTAACATAATGGAAGCGCGTCCTATACCTTACTAGATTCTCCGAGGTGTTCGAATCAGATGACGAGAAGATAAAACTCGGAGACGCTTCTTAAGTCTAAACTCCTTTAATCTGCTCCAGTTTTCTTTTTTTTCCTTTATGTGCGATTAGCACATTTAGCCAGTGTCAAAGTAATGTTCTTACAAGTAATACATAAATAAAAAATATTTCCTTCCTAAATGATGATGATGAATGGCAATAGAAATGAAAAGTGAGAAATTATATACCCCCCAACCCCATAAGTATCTCAGTAAAAAGGTGTGGCTCTACTTAGACCTCACGCAGTTTTCTTGAGAGAATTGAAAAGTGACGTTGCACTGTTTTGTTTTATTTGCCAACACTCATGCACGCTGACGAACACTTAACGGTTAATAATCCACCATTATTTCACATTAATATTCGCCATAACACATGAAAATAAAACAAAACTGCAGACGTGACTTTTCACTTTCCCGCCAAGAAGACAACTAGATTCTCCGAGGTGGACGGTGTGTTTTTTTCAAAAATTTGCACTTACACTGTTCTACAAGCCGCCCTCGGCTTCACCGAGGGCGCTCCTTGCGTCGCCCGCGGCGGGCGGGACGGGGCGGGGGTTCCGCCGTGCGTAGCGGGGAAATGGCACATGTCTGCTGGGGCAAGGGTTGTCACTCTGGGCAAACGGAACAGAAAAGAAAAAAAAACTGGTTTTTATTAAAAAAAAGACTTGTTGATAGGCTCAGCTGTCAAATTGTGTACTCGATAGCAGTTATATTTCAATTCGTTTATACCCGGAATAGAGCAGCATTTGACACAAATTCTTTCTTATCTGTCGTCTTCTTTTTATAAAGTCATTACCCATCATTAGTCATTATTGTAGTGATAACTGGATTTCAATGATGAAAGCCTTTTTTCAGCTGTGAGACAGTTACTCGTATATGCTATTTAATATTTACCTCTTTTTAATGTACCTATTGAAAATTCGATAAGTCAAAAGTGACATTTTTATTTGATTAATAATTCATTATTAAATACTTTACCAACAAAGTATAGAATATATTGCATTAAGCAAAAAGTACGTATAATAAAAAGTTCAATAAACAAAAAGGAACGACTTATTTTTTGTTTTGTGTCTCCGACTCTCCCAATACACATAATAACACACACACACACACACCCCCACACCCTCACACACACACAATTTAATTGTAACGACGACAGCCGTGCTGAAAATCCTATTTTTTCTAAATACTAATTAAATTACACTCAACTTTAAAGGGGCGTCCAGTACGTAGTACATAGTTATGAAGCATGTTTTATTAGCAAAATATTATTAGTGTGGACGATAAGGGTCAAAAAAACAAAAAAACCTTATACTTATTGATTTGTAACATTGTTATATAGCATAGCATAGTTATGTAGGAGCTCGATGGCGCAGTGGTTAACGCGCCCGGCCTGCGAGTGCTGAGGCAACTTTCGCAAAGGCCGGTCTTCGGATGGGTGACCAAAAACGTATCACCTGGAGTTCCTCCGTGCTTCTGAAGGCACGTAAAGCCGTTGGTCCCGGCTGCATTAGCAGTCGTTAACAACCACCAATCCGCACTGGGCCCGCGTGGTGGTTTATGGCCCATTCTCCCTATCCATCCATAGGGAAGGCTCGTGCCCCAGCAGTGGGGACATAAAATGAGCTGATGTTGATTATGACGATAGTTATGTAACATGTTACATAATGTGGACTCACCTTAATATACAATTTGTTGTTATCTAACAGCCACGAATTCTTTTCTCAGCCCTAGAGCATACACGCGCGCTTTTTCTTCGAAAATCCGACTTTTCTTATTATTCGGGTAAGTACCGACCCAAGTTTATGTATTGCTACATAGAATCACATAAAGATTTGAGGTCAAGTTTACATAGAAGTTGCTTAGTTTCATGTATTTAGTCGCTAAGGGTATGTGCTTACTTACAAGATGAATGTCAGGCCGATATCTTCAAATGAAAATAAATTGTTTTCAGAAATACTTTCGTATACTTAGTCGTCTAACTGCCGTACTCAGAGTCGTCAATTAAGTTTTAATGACAATTAACTCTCTTGCTGTCACTTTCTTATGTATAGTGCTAAATAGAGAAGGAAAGACATTTAATTGTCATTAAACTTAATTGTCGTCTCTGAGTACGGCAGCTAGACCAATTATGTACTCGATTCCCTATTACCGCTTGAAAAACGGTAGGCGACTTTGACACACAATGACGTTTGTGGCGATGACAGTAAATATTTAGTAAAAATATTTTGTTACCTTAATTTTAATCTTTATTTTTAAGATTTAAGGTTCTAAGTAAGCTAATCTGTTGATGCTATCAAATGTTTTTTCCGATTTTGTTACTCGTTCAAATGTAATTAGTATGAGCAAACAGGACTACTTTTTGTTCCGGTTCCTTTATCTAGTAAGTACATTGATAGAAGTTTCTCGTACTATAATTAAAAACGACACATAATAATAATATATACTTAGGTATATCTACGCAGCCTGATTATAAAATATACTAGTATTCCTTCGTAACGTAAATGCAGCGGAGTACTAGCAATGTATTTTGTGGTACTAATATATATTTCCTGTACGTCTGCACATCAACCTACCACAAACTGTTTTGAACTATATAAACAAAGTATATGGGACTTCTTGGCGGGAAAGTGAAGAGTCATGTCTGCGGTTTTGTTTTATTTTCTAAAATTTGTGTTATGTTGAATATTAATGTGAAATAATGGTGGATTATTAACCGTTAAGTGTTTGTGTTGGCAAATGAAACAAAACAGTGCAACGTCACTTTTCAAATTCTCTCAAGAAGTCTGCGTGAGGACTTAGTAAAGCCCCACATCTTTACTGAAATACTCGAGGGGTTGGGGGTATATCATTTCTCACTTCTCATTTCTATTATCATTCATCATTATCATATTGTATATTTATGTATTACTTGTAAGAAAAATTACTTTGACACTGGCTAAATGTGCTAATCGCACGAAGCCATAAACTAAAAGAAAAAAAAACAAGGTATATGGTTGAAAATGTGTTGAAAAAATTTGACAGTTTTGGATAGGTTGATGTGCAGACAGACGCCGTACTTTTGTTTTTTCAATATTTTTTAAATGTAATTAATTTTTGTTGTGCCTATTTCGTGTGAGCCAATAAATGTATTTCTTCTTCTACTACTACAATAGGATTAAAATTGTTTAATATTAAATGAAATGAAATGAAAGAAAATACAATTATTAGATTTCACTGTACTCGTATAAACTTATGTAGGACAAAACAATAAAATAAAATCCTCAGCATTTGTTGCAGTAAACAAAACTAAACATGATATGAGACTGTAAATAGACGTAGGTACTGCTAGAATGCCTATGTAAAAATTTAAGTATTGTAATTAAAAGCGACTTACATCTAGAATCTGTATGTACTGTATTTATATATCAAGGCAAAGGCTTTCATAAATAATAATATACAAATTACAAAAACACACACAAACACACAAATACAATGTTGAAAAAAATTCCACGAGCAGGATTTGAACCTTCTGACATACCGGGTCAGGTGCTCTTCCAATTGAGCTGTCGTGGTTCTAACCAGCCCGCCGAAATTATTCAACACTATTTACTTTTTACTTTGAAAGCCAAAGGCACCCATTCAATGTCAACAACTACCGTCATTAACACCCGATCATAATATTTTTACAAATACTAAAGATCAGTTAAGAAGTAGGCAAGCTATTTATAAATTTTTTTTGTTTTGTTTATATAATTTTAACGAATTTAACAAATTTGCGTTAAAATTATATAAACAAAACAAAAATATTTCATAATATACAAAATATATTGTGCAGTTAATTAATTACAATTAATTGGCAGCCCTAACGCCACGTGTAAGTTTCGAGGGTACCTGAACAACAACGTTCAGACTACAAGGATGGCCCCATGTATCAGGCTCCTAGCATCGTTTCACTATGGTTAATATTGTAAGCTATATATTAACATATATACTCGTAATGCTTACCCGTAAGTACGTGTGTATGTCACTGAACTCTCCCTAAGCGGCTGGACCGATTTTGATGAACATTTTTCTGTGTGCTTTTGAGTGGGTCTGGATTCATAATCAGATCCGGTAGGTGGCGCTGTAGTAGGGGTGCATCATGGGATATGGTTGTTCAAGAGGACTTAATATTAATGATAAAATCTAGTGTTAAGTAAAGTCGCGACAATCGCGAGTATAAATCCGTAAAAGATTTAACTTAATCTGTCGTCTGATGTGAATACAGACACAATAGAATTTTAATTGTTTGTAGGACGGATCGGGCACTAAGCAGACGAAAGGTTAATTCAGGGTTCGACATATAAATATAGATATAAATAAGTGTAATTAATAGCGAGTTGATCCGAATAAAGTGTAACTTACTCACTTCAGGCTATGCGAAGAATAAATCTAGTTATCGAAAATACTACGGCCGTTTCAGCGGCGATCCTTCAGTTAGCGCGCGACCTCCGTCGGGACGCTTTCACTGAAAAATGTGACGACGATACTTTTTCGTTGACGCGAAAACTTGCTTAAAACTCTTTGGTGAAAACTCGTCTGTAAACTCTATGGTGAAAAAAAAACACTTTTGTTTGTGAATGAATTTAATGACTTTATGTTTCTATTTTCTTTTAGTTGATGGCTTCGTGCGATTAGCACATTTAGCCAGTGTCAAAGTAATTTTTCTTACAAGTAATACATAATTATACAATATTTCCTTCCAGTATGATGATGATGAATAACAGGTAATAGAAATGAGAAGTGAGAAATGATATACCCCCAACCCCTCGAGTATCTCAGTAAAGATGTGGGCTTTACTGATTCCTCGGGCGGACTTCTTGACAGAATTTGAAAAGTAAAGTTGCACTGTTTTGTTTCATTTGCCAACAGTCATGCGCACTTACGAACACTTAACGGTTAATAATCCACCATTATTTCACATTAATATTCGACATAACACAAATTTTAGAAATTAAAATAAAACCGCAGACATGACTCTTCGCTTTCCCGCCAAGAACGACTTTATGTTGTGCTGGTTCGTGTAAATTTTGTTCTGAGGTGTAAATAGTGAGCTTAAGCAAGAAGTGAATGGATACAGCCAATGAGATTGTGTTGAGTTTGGTGTAAGTATTGCAAGCGTTTGAGTGTTATAGTAAAAAGCTTTGGTACCTTAAATAAATTTGCGAAATTAGATGCGAGTAGCTCGATGGCGCAGTGGTTAACGCGCCCGGTTTGCGAGTGCTGAAGTTAAGCAACTTTCGCAAAGGCCGGTCATCGGATGGGTGACCAAAAATGTATCATCTCGAGCTCTTCCGTGCTTCGGAAGGCACGAAAAGTCGTTGGTCCCGGCTGCATTAGCAGTCGTTAACAACCACCAATCCGCACTGGGCCCGCGTGGTGGTTTATGGCCCGTTCTCCCTATCCATCCATAGGGAAGGCTCGTGCTTCAGCAGTGGGGACATAAAATGAGCTGATGATGATGATGACGAATACATAAGTTTGGGTACTAAAGTAGAGGTATAAAATCAGCCTCGGCAGTCGCTGACCGGGCCGCGCCGTCGAGCTCCTTTCCTATGTATTAGTAATAATTGGAAACTTTACTGAGGTCAGTATGTAAAATTTGATGTAACATTTATAAACAACTAGCTGCCCCCGGCGGACTTCGTACCGCTTTGACAGTTTCCATGACAACACTACAAACAAATCATTTTGTATTGGAAAAATTTCAAAAATCAAAAAAAATTTGGGGGTGGACCACCTTTAACATTTAGGGGGATGAAAAATAGATGTTGGCCGATTCTCATAGATACCGGATAAGCACAAAAAATTTCATCAAAATCGGTCAAGCCGTTTCGGAGGAGTATGGCAACGAAAACTGTGACACGAGAATTTTATATATTAGAAGATATTGTATTGTATGTTTCCCGAATAAAGTAAAATAAAATACGTTAGAACTCAATGATTGTAGCCAAAACTAAACATTTTGATAAAAAATTATGAATAGAGTTTTGTTTTAATTTCTTATGGGTAAGCATTGGATCGCCGTCTCATACTTAAGTCAGCAACAGCGATACACACTCAATTCAAAAAAAACTAATTTAGTAATATTATGTATCAGGAAAATTATAAAAAAATTAATAAACCAACGACACAAAGCCCCATTAAGATTAACAAAGAGCAGGAAAAAAAACGGTATTTCCTAATTTACGTAATCTGAACAAGCCGCGTCTTATTTAAAAAAACACAGAGAAAGAAGCCGAAAGGTAATCATCGTTCCTTCTAATCCCGTTATACAAATGTTTGTAAAAAATAAAGCAGGATAATTATTTAAGAAACCACCCCCCCAGTTACAAAGAACCCCCCCGGGTGGGTCCAAGTGGCGAAAGACAGGAGCCGTGCCCCTCCCCGCTCCCCTTTGTAATTATTTTTCGTGAAAACTTTCCGTTGCGAATTTGTTTTCGGTTTTATTTCGCGTTGGCTAAATGGGGATGTACCTGCCTTCAATGAAATTTGTCGCAAATCTTTTTTATTTGTGTTTTTTTTTGCGTAATTGGACTTTTGTTTATTAATAAGAGAGAGTTCGGTCTAATGTCTAGATTAATTATATTTATCAACATTCATTCAGCGTTGAAAAATAAAAACAAACGAAATTAAAAAGTAGGTACCTACCTTTCGATGTTAACGCTATTGAAATCAATTTTAGTACCAGATTTTTTCTTTTGTCTTCTACTTATATATTTATATCATATATATTTTATGGCGATATTAGATAAGATAATGTTAGTTAGCCAGGCGGGCAAAGAAGCCCTACCACCAACCAGACCGCGTACACAAACACACCACTGCTTGGATTCCAACCCGGGACCTGCGTTGGCCACAGATTCGGTTAAACAAGAAAATAAAAAAAAAAGGTCAGCGTACCTATCCATAACACGCCGTCATCCACAAACAACATTGTTAATAAAAACTTGGGCCTATGAATACCGGCAGTCCGGGACACCGAGGATCGCAAGAAAAATATACTGAGTCACCCCAGAATTTTTGCGCTTCATTCCGGGGCAGCCTGAAAATAACTTTGAGGTAAAACTTATTATGTAATCTATTTTATTATGACAAAGAATGTTGAGAGGCAGTCGGCGGGCGGGGCTGCGCGTGTGTGCGTTCGAAACAGGAAAGGCTCTTTTGAATTCTGCATCTTAATGTTTTTGACGACCTCCGTAGCCGAGTGGCTTGCACGCCGGACTTAAGGCGGCGCTAACTCTGGGGTCCCGGGTTCGGTTCCCGGTCGGGTCAATGTCGAAAACGAACTTTTCCTGAGATTAAGCAACTTTCGCAAAGGCCGTTCATCGGATGGGTGACCAAAAATGTATCATCTCCAGCTCCTCCATGCTTTGGAAGACACGTAAAGCCGTTGTCCCGGCTGCATTAGCAGTCGTTAACAATCACCAATCCGCACTGGGCCCGCGTGGTGGTTTACGGCCCGTTCTCCCTATCCATCCATAGGGAAGGCTCGTGCCCCAGCAGTGGGGACATAAATGAGGTGATGATGATGATGATGATGTTGATGATGATGATGATGATGATGATGATGATGATGATGATGCCCAGCACTGGCACAGTATATAGGCTATTTACTTGCCTACTTTATTTTTTACTGTAGACATGGGGTGGTGCTAAATGAGTGACACTGTCCGAGTGATAGAGCCACGCTGCGTTGCAGCACGAAATGGGCCGGCTCACCCGGCGTAATACCACCCTCTCACAGAATATCGGCGTGAAACAATGGCACTCGTTGCTGTTGTGTTTCGTCCGGTGAGTAAAAGTACCGGAGGCCCATCTCTCACCCCTCCTTCCCTTCCAATTCCTACTCCCTCCTCAAGTTCCAACTCCTTCCTCAAGGCCGGCAACGCATCTGCTATTACTTTGGTTTTGCGGTTGCCCATGGGCGGCGGTGATTACTTTCCATCAGGTGACCCGCCTACTCGTTTGCCTCCCATTTAACATAAAAAAAATTTGGCCACCATATGCCTCCAACATGATGGACTGACGATCTGGTAAAGGTCGCGGGTAGCCGCTGGATGCGAGCAGCACAAAACTTTTGGCAAAGTCTTTTGGCTGAGATGATGATGATGATAATGAGCCTACCGCGAGGCAAAGGTCTCCCTTTTGTAAAAGTCTAGCAATATTTAATAAAATATGAAAATGATTGTTACAGAGTTAAGAACCGTTCACAAGTGTAACCGTGCGTGATGTGAAGTGATGCTGAGCTGCAATGAAGATGCATCAACGGCATGAGCTACCATGCCGTGAACCCTAACGCCTGGCAGGTAAGGTCACTTTTTAAATGACATCTACACGTCCATTACCTGATGAAAAATGGCATATGAGGATATCTGGCCCTAATGGTAGTCCTTTGGTTTTTGAAATGGAGGTAATCGTTTACGAATAATCATGTTAAGACCACGGTAATATCCCAGGATTATTCAATGCACGCGATCATCAACTGAGATGCACACTCGTGGTGGTATACCAGGAATATTAACGTCACGGGGGAATAAGCCTGGAGAATAAGGGCATTCGCTGCGTCAAGCGGGCGCACGGCCGGCACGGACGCAAGCGCGCGCGCGGTTTTGTTTTATTTTTCTGCGTGGTTCATATGCAGGCCGCCTCACGCAGCGCTGCTTTATAAATTTATACGAAACAGGCACGCCGCAGCAGACGCTATAGACTAGAGCAATACCTTCTGGAACTGTTGTATTATTGGTTCAGCTTAATTGGTCTCATGCTAGGAGCTGATCCGTTAGTGAGTGGCTAGGTAAGACTGTGGAACGCTGCCTAAATACTCATCATTGCGTCACAGCTGGTCTGCTTAGATGCATCCTCTATAGGGTTCACCAGCCTGACCCTACGTGGATTAGTAGGTTATAACCACATTCCGTTGAAACCGGGACCAACGGCTTAACATGCCTTTTGAAGCGGAGAAGACCTCAATATATCTTAAATTGGTCACCAATCCAATTACAAGCCTTTCCGAGAGCCGCTTAATTTTTTTGACCGTAAACCGTTTCCCTGTTGAGTTCCTCTAACTAAAACATTAAGGCTTAACCCAAACCTAGTAGCAATAAAACTGTCACTCCATCATCCCTCCTGACCGAAACGGGCAACTTCAAATAAAATGTATTTCCTCCATCAAATGTCCGCACAAAAGGCCGACGGCGGCGTGTAAATTGCTATATCCGGTCGGCCGCTCCATTTCCGCCAATAAAGCCTACTTCCGGCGAGACGCGTCGCCAGGTGGCGTCACTATTTAGTTTTCTCATCGCTTCCGGTGACGCTTTTCAGTTGGTAAACCTGATTTGCCGGTAAGTTAGCTTTGGGAAGTGGACGATCTTTTCGAATGCCTGTTCTTCCTTCTTTTTGTTATGTCACCTGAGACTTTTTTCTTTTATTATTTACGACGGAAAAAGGTTTTGCCTCCATCTTTTAAGGGTGCGCCGTCCGTAAGTGACAAGTGTCATATATTTTATTTGAAATGTCTTCGTCCATATTTAATAGATGCCGCGCTGCCATACTAATTTTGTACTTATGGCAAATTTAACGTGTGTAATTTGAAAAATCAGAGATACAATAATTTAGATAAACTTTATGATATTAACTAAACGCCGCTACTCGTTTTCATGATTTTTGACCAACTTTAAATGATATTGTAGAAAAAACTATAGTCTGTTATGAATTTATGGATCGGACTAATTGTAAACACGTTCCCTTTGATCCTAAATATATATTTTGTTTATTTAATACGATAGTATTTTCAATTATATCAACTTAACCGTGACTGCATTATTAATGGCTTAGACTGAATGGAGCATTTTGCCGTAACGTAATATGTTCGATGCGAGCATTCGCAGGGTCAGTACAGAGCCGAGCCGCTCGCCGCTCGCTCCGCCCTGTTCAGTCATCAATGCTGTATCAAGCTCGCCGCACATAGTACGTTACGGTTACGTTACGATGCTCGCTCCGGTCAGTCGCCACCATTAGAAAGCGTTTTCTTCTTTCATTTTGTGATCTAAAGTTTACGCGAAGACCACTCATTGAAATGAAACATCTTTTACGGATCTACTCGCGTTTATTACTTTTAAATAATGTTTAACCTGACGTTTCGAACCCTTTGCAGGGTACGTGGTCACAGGGAGACTGAGGTGTTGGTCGTCTCATCTCGTCTCCTCTCGTCTCATTTTGTTGTGTCACCTGCAAGTTTTCCTTTATCCGCAAAGGCATAGTCTGCTTATTTTTTAAACTTTCACAATCGGATCTCAGTTGCCTGATTTTGATATTTGTATCATCAATATCGGCGAGAATCACGTCACTGATCAAAGCTATGGTCTGTGTCGATAAGGCTGATTTCGGAAGCGCACTTCACCCGGAATCCTTAACTACTAAGGAACTAATTACATTCTAAGTTCTGCATGACAAATGATTACAAAAACACAAATGATGAAAAAATATCCACGAGCAGGATTTGAACCTGCACCCTTCTGACATACTAAGTCAGGTGCTCTCTCAATTGAGCTATCGTGGTTCTAACCAGCCCGCTGTAATTATTTAACACTATTTAGTTTTTTACTTTGAAAGCCAAAGGAGCCCATTCAATGTCAACAACTACCGTCAAAATTTAATACCGTACAAATTTGTTTCACAACAAAATTTGCGTTAAAAATTATATAAACAAAACAAAAACATGACAAATGATGTTAATGAATAAATTATTCGTCATCGAACAGGCGCCTGCACATCAACCTATACAAAACTATCAAATTTCTTCAATACATTTTCAACAATCAATAAGGCATAAAATTCAAAATCTATTGAAAAAAATACAGTTTGTGGTGTGTACCTACTACCACAGGTGGAAAAAAATAATTTGTGCTATTCTAGCAAAGGTTATAAAATGTTCTGTAACCACTGACGCACAGTCCATTTGAATCTATGAATATATAATTTATTATAACTTTCAGGTAAGTGTTGCTTTAGAGGCAAATAAATGATATTCATTATTTTTATAAGTACAGGCAATTTTAAATCATTTAATTAAATTTTACTGTCTAGACTAACCTTTTATAAGGATTCCAATCCCGCAGCATATATTAAATCCCGGTATTTGCGGAATCCCGCATATAAGAATCACAAATAATTATATAAGGCAAAGTATTAATCAAATTTGTTTTTAAGAGATTAATAAAGAAATCAAATAAAAAAAAAAACTGAAAAATGACGCGGGATCTCGGAATACCGAGATCTCGGTATTGCGGGATTGGAAGCTTCTAGCCTGTCTCTTAGCAATTTTTGAAACAAAAACTTGGAATCTTAATTTTTTTAATGTACCAGTATAAATAAATATATAAATCTCCGCTCAAATAAGTAATCATAACGTTAATTTAGATGGTAAGTACAACATCAAAAACGTTGGCTTGCAACCCTCACCGTTATAAAATAGTATTTAGTGACGCTCAATTTACAAAAGGGGGAGATAGTGATCAACGATTTGGCTATCTGGTGGTTCAAATTGAGCATGACGGCAAGCTCGCGACGTTAATGGGTAAATCAGTGGGCCTTAGTCGGTACAGTTGACGGCGTGTATAATGTGACTACATGTCGGTTTTATAAAATGATTTAATTATAATAATAATAAATAAAATATTTTTATTAAACAACAGTAACATTCATGTGCACATTTTTAAAACAGATTCAAGTTTGTATCTAAAATTAGGCATGATAAGGTGTGTTTACAATTTAATTCATAATATAATTTAAGCTTTAATAACAATTTAATATAAATATATATATTTTTATAACACATTGGATTATATAGTTAATATAGGTATTATTTGTTATACCTGTACAAGCCGACTAAGTAATAAGGACACTATAACATTGTAAACACTATCTATGTACCACTTAGTTTGCAAATAAAAGTTTGAGTTTGAGTTTGAGTTTAATATTGCACCGTCAAACGCGTCATAGTCATCGAGTTATAGGGATTTATTTATTATTTATTTATTAGGCTAGGCCCGTCCTGATAGAATTGGGTAGTTGACAACAACAATAATTAATTCCAGAACAATAAACGTATAAATGAAATCACATTAACCAACTTTTTATTTAACTTAAGCATGTATTTCTGTTACCTAAAAAGTTATTAATAAACACTCAATTGACGGAATAAAATAGTGACGTCATACTAGTTTGCTAATCCCATACAATTTCTATTAAAAATAATCGTTTTGACAGTTGTTAAAAAGTTTCTATATTGACAAACCAGTCAACTACCCAATTGTAGATACACAATTAAAAGGTCTTAGAACATAAAATAGTATTATAGTTTCCATGATTTTACATGGATATTCCATATTTTAAGGTATTGCATTCAGCCATAAAATCAATTATCATCATCATCATCATCATCTATATACATATAATGACTTGTCCTGACTGACTGATTCATCATCGCCGAGCCAAAACCGCTTGAGCTAATTAGATGAAATTTGGAAGCTAGGTTAATTGAGTGACATAACCAGCCACTAAGAAAGGATTTTACGGATATCGTACCCTAAGGGGGTCAAATAGGGGGTGAAAATTTGTATAAAAGTCCGTCAGTTTTGAAGTAGAATACATGAAAATTGTCTCAGGAATTTTGATTATTTTCCTTTAAAGGAGCTAAAAAGGGAAGAAGGTAACTTTGGGGAAATTGTTATTTTTAAAGTATTATCTATAAAAATGGACAATTTAATCGATCTATAGGTTTTTCAGTAAAAATAAAGACGTGTTTTTTCATTTTTGAAAAACCTCCCCTAGAGGAGTGAAATAAGGGTGGAAAGTTTGTATGGAAATCTGATCATTCCTTGAATTTCGGTATTTGGCCTGGTCAGAAATTATGAAGTGTTTCAGGATTTTTGGAAAATCACAAAATTGTTTACTCGATTTGTCCTCGCTAGGACATTACACTCCTAAAACAAATAAAACAAAAAAGTTTTATCTCTCGCCAGAGGTGCTTGTGTTTTTTAACAAGTTATAAAAAATAATGTGCAGGCGCCGTCCACACCAAAATTACACAACCATGACACCTGCCAGTTGTCATCAGTCAGTTGCATTTCCGTTCTTATTTTACGGCATCGCGACATTGGCCATTTGGCCGGACATTCTATTCCGAACAACATACATCACACGGGAAGTTAGGCATCTGATAAATTATTTTCCCATCTCAGGCCAGCATAGGATCATCATCGGCCTATCTATACTAGTTCACTGTTGGACATAGGACTCTCTGCGTGCAGGCCACTGAGCACGATCCGCGGCTACTCTCATCTAGCTCTTGCCAGCCACCTTGCGGAGATCGTCACAACCTAGTCTGAGGGCGTCCTACACTACGTTTGCTGATACACGGTCTTCACTCTAGATCAAGTCTACCCCAACGGTTATCGGTTCTGCGGCTATTATGACCAACCCACTGCCGTCAGTTATTCTGGTACTCTCAGCGAATGACTCCGGATTTAATCCCTCTAAGTAACACCTAGCATAGCTCTCTCCATAGCTCGCTGAATGACTTTAAAGTGGGCTTGTCGTACCGTGGGTGTCCACGTCTGTGCTTCGTATGTCTTATAAGACAGGACACATAAGTAATAGACTTTTGTTATCAGACTTTGTAGTGTTTGCAACGAAATACATGGTGTAGTTTGCGCCAACGTGATCACTTACTGTGTAAGGCCGGCAACGCATCTGACATTCCTCTGGTTTTGTGGGTGTCCCGAGCGGCGGTGGTTGCTTCCCATCAGGTGAACCGCCTGCTCGTATGCCTCCTACAAAAAAAAAATAATTGTGTATATTTAGTACACACAAGTAATTGTATCTGCAAATTTGAATGCACACTTCGTTAAAGCACAGAGTTTTCATTTCTCTGTTCAGGAACCGTACACAATCATCTTATTGCGTAGCTAATGTGGTTTGCATTGTGTAACATTGAGAAATGTACCTTACGTCGTTTTCTTTAAGGTTCACAGTGATTGTAAAGCCGGTCTTGATACGGGGCTACACCGTTCCGTTTCACACTAAGTGAATCTGTGTAGAGATGCAAGTAAGCATGCTTACATTTACAGAGGTTTCCAATCGACTTTGAATTTTAACTTAAATGTGTAAGAGTGGAAATTGTTGTTATTACTTTGATGGTCAGGAACGTTTTACGGTTTAAATGATAAAATAAATACTTTTGGTAGGTAGTGCACCTGACCCGATAAGGAAGAGGGAGCGGGTTCAAATCCCGCTCGTGTAAAGTTTTTCAACAATTTTCAAATAGTAATTTCATTGCAAAAAAAATTGTGTTAATTTTACGCTATATTTTTATTATTTAACTTATCGGGTCAGGTGCACTACCTATTATGCTATCGTGGCGTCACGTCTAGGAGAGGGTGGGTTCGAATCCCGGTCGTGGAATTTTTTACAACCTTTTTCCAAAAAAGTTAATACTGTTTGGAAAAGTTTTAACCGCCTCCGTGGTCTAGTGGTTACCGGTCTCAGACCCAGAGGTCCTGGGTTTGATTCCTAGCGGTGGGGTACATGATTGTGTACTCGATTTGGTTGGTGGTAGGGTTTGTTCGTCCGCTAGGCTAGATAATAGATGTGAAGCTGGTTACTAACATTTCTAGCCTAGCGGCTAGAAACGGCTTATTTGGCTTATTATCATTTCTAGCGATAACTAGCGGCTGGAAACGGCTGCTTACATTTCATATATGTTCACATGATTTAGTTTTTTGTTTTTGTTGTCTCTCTTCTGATTTATTTACTCTTACTAACTTACTAACTAAACTAAATTAAACTTAACATAAATAGACATAAACAATGACATTTGCGTCTGTATTAAGTGTTAAAAACTCTAAATTTTCATACAAAATGTGACACAGTAGTGGAATAGGACTATTTTAATAATTTATTTGTGAGAGATGTTGGAAATTGATATTTATCCATAAAATAAGTGTGGACAGATTCCTAGTAATAGTAGTAAGCATTAGTAGGTATTAAAGTAAAAATTAGTAGGTATAGACGGTGTGTTCGGTGTTTATTTAAAAAAAAACAAAGATAGATAGATAAGTGCTGCATGACAAAAATAAGAGTCTATCAATAAAAAATGTAATAAAAATCGTTTTCTTTTCGATGCTCAAGTCGGGTATCTACCCGGTATCAAGCGGCTGGTTATTCGTTTCTAGCCGCAGGTTTCGGTAACTACTGGCTTACAAGCCGCTGGTTTACAACTATAGGCTAGATACCACCACCTTATCTAAATAACAACAATAATGTTTGTAGCATTTACATTGTGTTCCGGCAACTATATAGAGATAAGATAGATAACCTTCGGCCTTATCATAACTTAAAATCAGGTGAGATGGAGGCCAGTTTACCCGTAATAAATTTAAAAAAAACGTTCAAGAGCTTACGGTGTCAAAAATTATTAAAATTATTTATCAGACTCTTTTAATAAAAGTTAGTCTCTCGTAATTGATATCATAGCGTGAGAGTTAGTCACCGGTTCAAAGACCGCACTCCTGAGGTTCGATCTACGGCAGTGACATAGCAGAGACGGGGTGACGATCTGACGCGGTCGCCATGGCAACCGACGATCGATCCCCAGACTCGCGAGCCGTCAGCAAGTTCTCCTTGTTTACAGTCTCCGTTGGTTGCCGATTGTCATTTGAATCAGTCCGTTTTTATTAAACTTTCCAGTTGTGTTTTCTTTAATTTGAAATGCTCTAGAATCGCCGTGATGCTTTCTTGTTTTATCAGAATAATGTTTTCACTTCAGTAGCTCAAACATGTAGGTTTTGCTGCCTGAAATCAGTGAGCAAAATCGCATTTTGCTCACTGATTTGAGTGATTTGAGTGATATGAGTGAGACCAAGTAACTTTTTAATTTTTTTTTAGAAAGCCGCGAATTTGTTATTTAGCCTTTGGTTAATCATACAGTTCGAAACATTCACACTCTATCTCTTTCCCGCCATTAGAAAGAGAAAGAGAGACAAAGACCAGCCCTTTCGAAGATCCAATTTTGAATTCGACCTCAAAGACAAACACGTTCGGAATCTCGTACTAACTAAAGAAATTTTGCAAAAAGATAATTATGTCTTTTAATGTAATTTATTGAATGTTTAACTTATTCTTGTATTTAAACGAAAATAAGTATTTACTGAAAATAAAACTGATACTTAACCTGTAAATATTTATTTCTAGTTTCAATAATGTTACGCAATATATTTTGAATAATAAAATATCATGGATGCTATTTCCGAACACGCATTAATTTAAATAAAAGAGCGGGTATAAAATTTCGTGGGACTTCTTGGCGGGAAAGTGAAGAGTCATGTCTGCGGTTTTGTTTTATTTTCGAAAATTTGTGTTATGTCGAATATTAATGTGAAATATTGGTGGAATATTAACCGTTAAGTGTTCGTGAGTATGCATAAGTGTTGGTAAATGAAACAAAACAGTGCAACTTCAATTTCAAATTCTCTCAAGAAGTCTGCGTGAGGACTTAGTAAAGCCCCACATCTTTACTGAGATACTCGAGGGTTAGGGGGTATATCATTTCTCACTTCTCATTTCTATTATCATTCATCATTATCATATTGTATATTTATGTATTACTTGTAAGAAAAATTACTTTGACACTGGCTAAATGTGTTGATCGCACGAAGCCATCAACTAAAAGAAAGAAAGAAAAATTTCGTGGCTGGCGTAAGAGTTGAATAATATCTCTAGCTACAATGTTAATCATTATGATTCACAATAAATAGTTATTTCAATTTATTCGTGTTTATTATTATATCTCCTAAAGTGTTCTCGCTGCTGAAGTGAAAAGTTATGTGACGAGAGTAAAGTTTTTTGCATCTCGTGCCTTTGAATCCCTCGCCACACTCAGGATTCAAATTTAGAATCACTCGCTAGATTCAAAATCAGCACTCGCAGCAAAAAACGACTTTGCTATCTTGTTGCACAAATAACTATTGTTATTGGGACTTCTTGGCGGGAAAGTGAAGAGTCATGTCTGCGGTTTTGTTTTATTTTCAAAAATTTGTGTTATGTCGAATATTAATGTGAAATAATGGTGGATTATTAACCGTTAAGTGTTCGTAAGTGTGTATGAGTGTTGGGAAATGAAACAAAACAGTACAACTACTACTTTTCAAATTCTCTCAAGAAGTCCGCCGAGAAATTAGTAAAGCCCCACATCTTTACTGAGATACTCGAGGGGTTGGGGGTATATCATTTCTCACTTCTCATTTTTATTATCATTCATCATCATACTGACTGGAAGGAAATATTGTATATTTATGTATTACTTGTAAGAAAAATTACTTTGACACTGGCTAAATGTGCTAATCGCACGAAGCCATCAACTAAAAGAAAGAAAACTATTGTTATCGGGATGATAACCATTTTTCTTGTTGTGTTCCAATGCGACTGTACCGAAAATCGGATATAGAAATACATAAAATAATTTTGTTTCAATAATTAAATCATTTTATGGTAAAATGTAATAATAGCACATGGCAATGCGTATAATTTAACGATTGAAATATAACTGACCACTCACCAATACTATTATATGCCAATGACTTACTAACTGCCGTACTCAGAGACGTCAATTAAGTTTTAATGACAATTAACTCTCTTGCTGTCACTTTCTTATGTATAGTGCTAAATAGAGAAGGAAAGACATTTAATTGTCATTAAACTTAATTGACGTCTCTGAGTACGGCAGTTAGTAAGGGAAACAAAATACATCCACTATATGAAAACTTAAATATGATTATGACGCTACAATTAACTACCTTAATTATTAAACTAGTCTGATTATTTCGAAAACAGTGACGTTGACGGAGCAGCTGAGTTTCTAGTAAAACACTTACAATACTGTTACTCCAACTAAAATACCGTGAAGGAAAATATCTCTAAAGCCTTGGATTACCACAGGGATAGATAACAAAAGGGACAAACACACAAAAAGGCAAATAATTCAAACTGTCAGGAATTAAGAAAATACTATGTGTCTTATCGAAATTGGTGTAGTAGGATAGTTAAGGACCTAAAAAGAGAATACTATAAATCGGTACTCCAACAAAACCAGGGGGCCTACCGCCTAACTCTATCGATATCGGTCTCGCTATCGCGCTCTATAGTTTATGGCGTCATCTTGTCATTTCGAAAGCGATATAAAAGCAATATCGAGAGCTATAGGCTATAGCTTTCGATATTGCTTTCATATTGCTTTCATATCGCTTTCGAAATGACAAAACTACGCCATAAACTATAGAGCGCGATAGCGAGAGTGATGGCTATAAAGTTAGGCGGTCGGGGGGCAGGGCAACATAGAAAATCATAAAAGATCTGTCTGTAATCTTAAAACCAAAAAAGTTGTCAGCGAGGATCTTTTAACAAATGATGTAACACCGAAAGATCCTTAAACAAAGTTAATGACTGTTTCACCACAATCGGTGCAAAACTTGCTAATCTCACTCTCAATAAGTTAAAAACTACTCACAAGAGATTGGCTGGTGAAATAAATGCAAATCATACACCAAATGGCTCAATGACACTTTATTTTACGACTGCAAGCGAAATACTCCAGTTTAAAATCAGGATGTGCACCGGGTCAAGATAATATAACGACAAATTTGCTTAAGCATGCAAAACATATTCTAGCAGAACCTATAAGCTATCTCTGTAACCCAAGTTTTGAGCAAGGTATCTGTTTTGTAAAATATTTGTAAAATTAGTATAAGTACTTATTAAATAAATTAATAAATAAATTATTAAAATAAATTCTATTGTATGGTAATGGCACAAGTGGTCGACAGGAACCAAAAATGATCAATATGTTTAATACATTCTTGGAATATTGTTTATAACTAAAATTCGTAGTATAACTTAAATGATTGTAAATTTGATTCTCTTAAAATATTGTTTATAACTACAAATTGAAGTTAAACTTAAATGATTATAAAACTGATTGGTAACCGCTAAAAAGTATTGCTTAACTAAAATTATTGTAGTGAAACTTAAAACTAAATATTTACTTATAATTAATTAACTACTTAAAATTGTTTAAAAAAAGAAAAAGTTAATTAGATATATCTGTATTATATATAAGAAAGAGCGGAATCCCCTGGTACAGGCAATTACAAGCTTAAAAGGGGGCTCCGTCAACTGTTGTATACAACTGTCTTGAAAAGTAATAAACAATTTTTGATTTTGATTTGATTTGATTTGAACCGTTGATCGACATTTTTATCCCACTGATTTTAGTCTTTAGCAACGATTGAATACAAAACACCTGCTTTCGAGCTGTCATACCGTCAAATTTAAATGTAAGTAAATCTATTTAATTTTTTCGTGAGGAAAACTGTGTCGAGCAATGGCCTTAAAGTGTCGAACATTGGTGCCACAACCCAATTTTTTTAAGTAATGATTATAATGAATTCTATTGTAAGGAGCATTTTTGTCAGCTTATGGATAAGCATGAGACCACAATCTCCACCTGATGTTGAGTGAATATGTGGACTATGGTAGGACATAGTAGCTAGAAAAGGCCTTGAAGAGAACCAACTTATAACGTCCAGGAAACATATCACGAGAACTTTTACTCCTAAGCTATCTGCTTAATCTTTATAATAAATCTTCTGTGCGTGTGTATGTTATTGAACTCTTTCTAAATGGCTGGACCGATTTGGATGAAATTTTTTGTGTGTGTTCAAGTGGATTCAAGAATGGTTTAGATTTACAATTGGACCCGGTAGGTGGCGCTGCTATAGGGGTCCATCATGGGATACGGGTGTTCTTAAGCGGACGAATGATGTGTTTGTTTTGTTGTCATGGAAACTGTCTAAGCCGTACGAAGTCCGCCAGTCAGCTACTACCTTATATAATATACAGATTGACTTTTTTATCACCGTCCAAACCTTCTGAGATGACTCCCGTGATACAAACGAACAACTCTTACTATTGGACCAACTCCCTAACTCGAAAATAAAATTCAGCTGTTCCATACAAAACATCAATATTCATTCGACCAAAATGAAGGACGGTGGTAATATCTCAGAAGGTTTGGACGGTGATAAAAAAGTCAATTTATATACCTTGTACTTTTATTATTATTACCTTATATACTTTTATAGTATATAGTCGCATCTCTGGTCCAATGGTCTTAGTTAGACCTCTCTCGTTCCGATCTGAGCCCCTCGGAGAATCTAGTAAAGAAAGGGGACACGTTAGCATGATGCCATTCCCTCTAAAAACCATCTGACGGCGTTTTGATCACACGGTTCGAGGGACCCTTTAAGTTTCCAGCGCCGCCGCAGAGGCCATCAGTATACGCTCTTAAAAAACAATATTTTTTTGGTTTTGGCGTTCTTACTTTATAATTCTTGTTAGTGATCACATACCATACGATGCATCGAAACACATATTCACCCAACCTAGGAATTAAAAAAAATTACCCTGGTTTCAGCCACTAAGACATACTACGCAATTCCAATATTAATAAAACGTAACGAAATTTCAATTTCGAAATTCCATTCTAGTTTACGCTTATGTTACTTGTATCTGTGCCTTCAACACCACATCATTCGTGACAATGTTTTATACAAATGTATGAAGTCTGATGTGTGGGATGTAGAAGCGATTGTTAGGGGCATCTATTGATCTGCAGCGATGGTGCGCGGGCCACTACTCGCATTGTCACAGAGTTATATATCTATCAGAAGGTCAATAATTATAGTATTATAATTTTTTTTACTTAAGGCAACAGCAGATATAATTTGACAGGTCTATAGACCATCATCATCATCATCATCAGCCTATATTAATCCACTGCTGGACATAGGCCTCTCCAAGTGCACGCCACCGAGCACGATCCGCGGCTACTCTCATCCAGCTCTTGCCAGCCACCTTGCAAAGATCGTCGCTCCACCTAGTCTGAGGGCGTCCTACGCTACGTTTGCCGATACGCGGTCTCCACTCGAGAACTCGTTTACCCCAACGGTTGTCGGTTCTGCGGCTAATGTGACCGGCCCACTGCCAGTTCATCTTGCTGATCCGATAGACTATGTCGATTACTTTCGTTCTCTGACGGATCACCTCATTCCGAAGTCGATCCTTCAGAGAAACTCCGAGTATAGCCCTTTCCATAGCTCACTGAGCGACTTTAAATTTGTGAACCAACCCTACCGTGACTGTCCACGATTTGGCTCCGTATGTCATGACTGGTAGGACGCACTGATTAAACACTTTCGTCTTTAGACTTTGTGGAATAGGCGACGTAAAGACCCGACGTAATTTCCCATATGCTGCCCAGCCTAACTGTATCCTTATGTTAGCCTCTTTCTCGAAGTTGTTTCTACCTAATTACAAAATCTGCCCGAGGTAGACATATTCCTTAACAACTTTGAGAGCACCGCCTTGTACTGCAATTGGTCCCGGAATGGCATGTTCATTGAACATAACCTTGGTTTTGTCCAAGTTCATTCGGAGACCGATGCGTTGAGAAGAATCAGCCAGGCCGTTCAGCATGTACCGTAAATCCTGCAACGTTTCGGCCACGATGACGATGTCGTCATCGTGGCCACCATCAAGTGTGAGATGTGTTCACCGTTGATGTTAATGCCACGTCCTTTCCAGTCCAGCGTTTTAAACACATCCACCGATGCATTTGTGAACAATTTAGGGGATATTACATCCCCTTGTCTCACACCTCGATGCAAGGGAATGTGCTTACTCTGCTGGCTCTGTACTTGGACGGCCATGGTGGAAGCATTGTACAGTATTGTACAGTACAGTAAGAATTGTATTGTACCTCAACACTCGGATATATCGCCAATCGACTTGGCATCGTTGCAGGGATTCTAGAACAGCCCAGGTTTCGATAGAGTCAAATGCCTTCCCATAGTCCACAAATGCTAAGCACAGGGGCCGATTATACTCTTCGGTTTTCTATATTATCTGCCGCACTGTGAAGATGTGGTCTATGGTTCCATATCCTCCTCGAAACCCGGCCTGCTCTGGCGGTTGAAATTCGTCGTGGTTTGTGATGACTCTTGAAAACAGCTTGTAGACGTGGCTTAGGAGCGAAATGGGTCGGTAGTTCTTCAGTAGGGTCTTGTCGCCTTTTTAAGAACAGCTCGACGACACTCCTACTCCACGCCTCCGGGGTTCTCCCTTCGAAAAGAGCGGCGTTAAAGATGTTTTGGAGATCCTTTAATACAGGTTTACCGCCTGCTTTGAGGAGCTCAGATGTAACACCGTCTTCGCTAGAGGCTTTTTATACTATAGATAAATACTTTAGAAGCTAATATGTAACCAATACAATTTTTAAAAATTATAACTTCATTTGTATTTAAGCACTAAAACTAATAAAGTTAAAGTAATAATAACTTTATTATATTGTTTTCTAAAGTTTACGCGAACACTACACATTGAAATGAAACAACTTTTACGGATCTACTCGCGTTTATTTTACACATTAGTTTTAATTAATGTTTATCCTGACGTTTCGAACCCTTTGCAGGGTCCGTGGTCACAGGGAGACTGAGGTGTTGGTCGTCTCATAATTAGTTAGTAGCTTGTATACCCTCATTTAAATTTAATCAGGTGTGTTCCGTTTTACGCAGAAAGAGCTTACAGTATCTTTTGGTCTGGTAGTATGGTGTTGGGGCTGGGATTTAATATTCTGTATGATGGGATCCCAGGCTGGTGGTAGATTCCAACCATTAGTGAAAGAGAGTCGTGATCGTGACTGAAGGATGATATATGTATGTCTCACAAATTCACAATCAAAAGCGTTGGACTAAAATATACCGTATGCAAGAAGAGATAAAACAATATTTTCCTACATAGATTTCAATAATAAAGGAGACGGCCCGTCGTGGGCCTAAGTTTAACAAGCATGTAACAAGATGAAATATTGTTTATTTAAACACTTATTGAATAGGTAAGATAAATATAAAAAATCAGCTTTATCTACAGTCTAGGAAAAAAGAAAACGACGTAAGAAAGAAGTTACTGTTATCGAATGAAATGAATCGATTTATCACAATACAATCAAGTTGTTTGATTTATTAATTAATCGTTTCACTGGCAGGTCAATGTAAACACATGTAAACACATGCATAAAACACAGAAATCAATTTTTAATAGATGTTAGCAATGTTATTTTTTTTTATTAATAATAACTGTACGATTACAATAATCGATATTATTCATATACTTCTAAAAATCCTTTCGTGCCAAGGCCGTGACAAAAAAATTGACATTGACAGGAGAAAAAAAATGTCACTCGACTCGTTTGCTTTGTTAGCTTCGCTGCGTTTTGAGTGTGCTCCTACTGTTTTTGGATATTTCTTCGACCTTGGCATTCATTATTATTGACTAACAGTTATCTTCTTCTTCTTAATCGACCTTTGCTTTCACCACGGACACTGAAAACCCGCTAACACACAACGACTTTGCATCTCTCATTTTGGACTTCACGCTCGGCATTTCGATTGGAATACCATGAATCGCTGTATAAATTGCTATATAGCGTTAAATCGCTGTAACGCAACAGGCAACCGAGTTTTAGATGATGATGGCATATTGACTGTGTTTCGTCATCAAGATCATCAAGATAATATAGTACCACCTGCACAGTTCCTAGATGATGTGTTGATTATAATTGAAGAAGAATAAACATTTTATTTGGTATTATGAATTTTATTTCCTTACCCAAACCTGTTCACTAACAAAAACAATTATTATTTGAGTATTGATGTACTTTTAACTTTAATTATCCTAGTTCAGGTTAATTCAACTATTATTTAAGTTAAATAATAATTTGATTTTAATAAGTCTACCTTTGTATGATTTACTTAATAGTCTTATATAAAAATATATTTGATTTATTAAGTAAGTACCTACCAAGTATTATTATTATTATTAGCATATAACAGCTCTGTTAAATGGTAGGTAAGAATAATGAGTAAATTCAGTTTCTTTACTCGTGTGATAATAGTAAGCTATCAAATGATGAGGAATGACAACTGAGTAGGTAGGTATTTATGCATTACATGCTGCCTGGTTATGTCTTTTTACCTACCTACCTACTGGTGTAGATAGACTGTTGAGATTATGTACCTACCTACCTAAATATTTTAACCCAATGTGGACACAAATAGCTAGTAACAAATATACGCTTATCTGTATTAAGACAAAATGTTCCATTACTTTAAAAAGAAATGCTTTTATAGGTTACCTATTATTTGTAAAAAATAACTATTTCGGCGTAGGCTATTCTTAACCTCACTTTTTCATAATCTTCTATTTCTCAGATCTCAGACTGCCAATTTTAGCCAAATTTTCAGTAATCCTTTAATTTCATACTATCTTTCAAATAACACTACTTTCATTGTGTTACACCTCAACTTCACCTCAAGCCCAAGGTTCTATGGAAGGTAGGCCGTCTCCTTTACATAACAAGTATAATGCTAAACTGTCAAAGAAAACGCAGGCTGTCGCTTGTAGTACTAGATATATAAAGCTTTAATAATATAATGAAACAAACGATAAAATCTCTAGGATGAAGGATTCTCTTACAATATATTTGACATTTTGTTAACAATAGAACAATTTAGTAGTTGTTGCCACTTTGCGTGATTATTCTCGTGACCCCTCTATCCATGTTAATAAGTCTGCAGCCGTCAAGGGATAGAACCCTTTCCCTTTCGTAGACGAGAGCGTATTGTTGTTCGTTTGTCTACCTTCATGCGAGTATATTATATCTAGGCCACCTTTGTGATAGTGGTAATCTCTAAAATAACTGTCAACTATTTAAAACTATTGCATCATCATCATCATCATCGCCATCATAATCATCATCATCATGACCAGCTTATTTTATGTCCCCACTGCTCGGGCCTTCCCTATGGATGGATAAGGAGAACGGGCAGTAAACCACCACGCGGGCCCATTGCGGGTTAGTAGTTGTTTACGACTGCCAATGTAGTCGGGACCAACGGCTTTACGTGCCTTCCGAAGTACGGAGGAGCTCGAGATGATAAATTTTTGGTCACCCATCCGATGGACAGCCTATGTGAAAGTTGCTTAAGCAATGCGCCATCGAGCTCCTCCTCCTTCGATTAATATACTTAAACATTTTTTCTCATTATATATGCAGATATAGATATAGGTAGATATATCGTACAAAGTGACTGATATCTTGAGGGCCGAATCGTGACTACTATATGTCAAACACCAAACCTCACTTATTACGTTGATGGACTGGCATTATCTCCGCCAACATACACATATAAACATATTGGATTATAAACCTCATATCGTTATGACAATAAAGCCCATATTCGTGTGTCACACTAGTAAAATTAAGTTGGTGTTTAATATGATTATATCTGGAGACAATTTAGAGGTTTATTATAGGGGGTATTGAGTAATTATAATGTCATGTTGTATACACGGCATTGTTTACGAATAAGTAAATTATTATTTGCGTTGTTGTAATAAATTTAATGATGTAATTACATTGTTGTTTGATAGTAGCCAATTATGTTTTATATTGCAACGTTCTATTCGCGAGACCAGGAAGAGATTATTATGGCCATCAAAAACAAACTTGCAAAAAAACCAAGTCTCGCAACTCAGTTCTTCTACCGTAAAATGTTGTGAGATCCATGTAATACCAAGTCGGTTAATTTATTTACTGCCGTACTCAGAGACGTCAATTAAGTTTTAATGACAATTAACTCTCTTGCTGTCACTTTCTTATGTATAGTGCTAAATAGAGAAGGAAAGACATTTAATTGTCATTAAACTTAATTGACGTCTCTGAGTACGGCAGTTAGTCTCTATACTTAAGGGACTGTCTTAAGTTGTTACGTTATTAGCTAACCTAACAACATCTTATAGTGATCATATCAATATTAAAAATCTTTTATGTTTTAAATAAATAGATTGACTTGGACATCGCATGAAAACACAATGTATCTTAAGGCTTAACATAATATAAATTAGATTGTATATTGCGATTGCCAAGTCAATCTTTGACTAGTTATAATTCTTAAACTACTGGCTCAAATTGAATGAAATTTGAAATACACCGTGTTTATATACTACTCAAAACAAAATAAGGGCCACGAGGTATTTTGTTTGTACCATGAAAATAATAAAACCAATATTAATTTTTTTGTCTCCATAACGAAAATTAATGTTGTTTTTACCGTGTAGACCAATAAATTTATTCCAATAATAATGATTAAAAAGTTTATTTGCTTTTGAAAGAAAAAACACATTTAAGGTTAAAAATAAAAACAATGTAAAGTTACTGAAAACAAAAGAAAATACTCCATGCTCATCTTTTAGTAACGGGTATGCCCCCCTCGTTTCGTTACGCACTCCTGAAGCCTGGAGTGCATGCTCTCAATCAAATGCCTGACATTTTCCATTGGAATCTCTTCCCAGGCCCTTTTAACAGCGTTGATGAGTTGCTGTTGGTTGTGGATTTCCTGATCACCGTCTCTAACTCTTCGTTTCAACTGATCCCACATGTGCTCTATTGGATTTAAGTCCGGACTGTTCGCCGGCCACGGCAAGACTTGAATTTGAGACGCTTCCAGTACAAACCGAGTCGCTTGAGCCGTGTGTGCACGAGCATTGTCTTGCATCAAGATGAATCCAGGACCCGCTCGCTGGGCAAATGGGATCACATGTTGTCTGACGACTTCCTCAATATACCGCTGAGCAGTAACAGTACCCTCATTTAAAATAGCGAGCTCAGTTTTGCCGTGTAAGCTTATCCCGCCCCAAATCATTACATTTGGACCACCAAAACGATCGACTTCATGGATGCAGGCTTCTGAAAATCTCTCGCCGCGTCTTCTCCATAATCTAATACGCCGATCGTCGTTAAAAAATTTAACTTTGCATTCGTCTGTGAAGAGCACCATCCCCATTGGTTTATGTCCCAGTCCAAATGTTGACGGGAAAATCTTAAACGATTTGCACGATGATTTCTGGTTAATGGAATACGGACAACTCGCCTTCTTGATGCCTGCTGGTCTTCATGCAATCGATTACGAATAGTTTGGTCACTGACACGAGTACCCGTTGTGAGCCGTAAACGATTTTGCAGCTTGCGGGCCGTCGTTGTGCGATCTCGGCGCGCACTTAATCGAATGTAACGATCCTCTTGAGCTGTTGTAATGCGAACTCTGCCCGAACCAGGTCTTCATCTAACACTGCCGGTCTCTTGGAAACGATTCCATAGATTTTGAATAGCTCTTCGAGAAAATCCCAATTGCAAACCCACAGATCGCTGCGAATGACCTTCTTCAATCATTGTAACGGCTCTGGTTGCTGTCAGCGAGTCCATATAACGCCTGCGTGCTTGTGGCATATTGCAAAAGATGTTTCTGACTCGAGATATCAATGAACTCTGATAATTTCTAATAAACCAAGAAGCTAAGGAAAGCAAAACGTCAAAGAAAATGGAATCAAAATTTTCAAAAATAATTTTAAATCAAATTTTATTTAAAATTGTTGCCAGCATTAGATGAATACTACAATATTAAAAAGTTTAGGTATCAAAGAGTTTGTATACTCAATATTTTACTACTTTCAATATGTAAATGTTTAATAATTTACACCAAAATGAAAAAATACCTCGTGGCCCTTATTTTGTTTTGAGTAGTATATAATGCCTGCTTGGTTGCTGAAAATTCAGGTTTCTATTTTTATCCACAACGAAATTTTAGGGGGTTGAAAATGGCCTGAACTGTTTCGAGAAAAGGATGGTCGGCCGGCCGTGGCGCTTTTTTGCTCGACTTGCCCGAATATTGTGTTTAATAAAAACTATTTTTGTATAGAAATAAATATATAGTAATTTATACGTAAATTAAAATACTAAACACTGGTTTAATGTGTGGAATACCGGTGCCACTATTATAGTTTGCGTTTATCCCGTTATAATTCTATATCGGCTTAGACCCAGACTCAGGTTCGATTCCCAGCGGGGGTACATGTTTGTGTGGTTTGGTTGATGGTAGGGCTTGTTTGCCCGCCTGGCTAGCTACCGCCATCTTATCTATGTATGTCGCCATAACATCAATGTTTGTAGCATTGTTGTGTTACGGCTGCTAGAGATAAGATAGCCAGTGTCTCAGTAGTTGAGGATTCCGGATGAAGTGCGCTTCCACCTTCAGCCTTATCATCAATTAACATCAGGTGAGATGAAGGCCAAATGTTTACTCATATCATATAAAAAAATCTACTAACTTCAGTATGAAGATGGCATTATAGGATGATTTGATGACTTTGATTAAAATGATATGCCAAAAGTTTAAAAGTCTTCTTTATTTTGTTCTCTTTTTAATCTCTGGTTATATGATAATAATATTCTTGCATTCTTTCTACCGGGGAGATTGGTCGGCGTTCCATATACCGCGCAACGCCGCGCCCGGGGCGGCGCGCGCGCAACTGCCTCTGCTACAACGTGTATACGGCCTTTATTGGTATACATATACCTACGTTACAATATATTTTTGCTTCATTTATAAAATACACACTATTCTAATATGTTTTAATAGTTTCACCTCTGATTTTACAGTTTATTAGTTCTCTCCATCGGACTGGTTGTCTAGAAGAAATCGCCTTAAAGCGATAAGACCGCCAAATTGTCACTTTGTAAGTTATTTATATTTATGTTCATGTTTATGTTTCATAGTGTTGCAATAAAAGTATTATCTATCTATCTATATATCTTATGACGCACTCATATACGCGAGCTCGATGGCGCAGTGGTTAACGCGCCCGGTCTGCGAGTGCAACTTAAGTTTGTGTTAAGCAACTTTCGCAAAGGCCGGTCATCGGATGGGTGACCAAAAATGTATCATCTCGACCTCCGTGCTTCGGAAGGCACGTAAAGCCGTTTGGTCCCCACTGCATTAGCAGTCGTTAACAACCACCACCCCGCACTGGGCCCGCGTGGTGGTTTATGGCCCGTTCTACCTATCCATCCATAGGGAAGGCTCGTGCCCCAGCAGTGACATAAATGAGCTGGTGATGATACGCGCATTATAACATAACCGAGTACAATATTGTACCTTCACTGTTTGGTTGGTGTTAGACTTAGCGGTTGTTTTAAATTTGCTTGAGCCTCCCTATTATTGATAGATAATTTTTCCATAGTCATAATGTCAAATCGAGACACTATTGACACGTTACTGACTTAGCCGATTTGACACCGCCTAGCTCATCATCATATCATATATCTAAGTTTGTCGCTTTATACAATGTTAGCGTTGTTGTGTTCTAGCATAGTTGACGTAAGATTCTTGTAAAATAACTTTTCTTAAAACCGTAAATACTGTTTGCCTCAGGGTGGGTACCGTTGTGTTCAGTGTTTATTAATAATTTATATAGCCAATAGTAATTAAGGAAAACAATAGTTATCGTGGAACTTGACAGCCAATAGAAGAACACCTAGCACTTGTCAAAACGAAGTTGTTTCATAAAAGTAGTATGAGAATAGCGTGTTTTATAGGACAGCGCTAACGTCTTTTGTATTCAAAGTCTGGGAAGGGGTTTTGAAACTTAATTTGTTCGTAAATTCTCTCAATGTATTAGGTATCTATCTTTACAACCTGCGTGGAGGACATGGCGATTTGCAATCTCCTTTCGAGGTAAATTGTCTTTAAGTATGTATATCTTCATAGCCTCACATAGTCTTCAGGGCCTCACTAGTTGAGGATCCCGGGTGATATGCGCTTCCATCATTGGGCTTATTATCACTTAACATCAGGTGAGATCAAGACACTGTGCTTATCTGTAAAATATATTTTTTTAAAACTCTGTGTAGACCATCACGATTTGCAACCTCTTTTCGTGGTAAGTTTTCTCCAAGTAGGTATTATCTCTCCATCTCTTGAGGAGTACCCAGGTACTAACCTACATGCAATGATAAATTATAATTAAAAAAGGTAGATACTTGACTATAATAGCGCACCGAAGAATACCCCAACAAATTGACATTATATTAAAGAAATGGAATAAAAACATTCTATAGTGGTACGTTCTCTACAAGTAGCTCCAAGTTGGTATTAGGTACTCTCCAATTTCATTTCATTCCAACCTCCTTTCTTGGTAAGTTCTCTCCAAGTAGATCCCGGACACATTGTACCTCTCCATCCTCCTTGGAGTATGGCGTTCGCCCCTGCCGGTGCAGTCGGTCGGTGCAGTCCATATACCGCGCACTGCCGCCCGGGGCGACGCGCGCCGCAGCTGCCGCCGCGGTGCCTGCCATCAGCGCGCGTATACAGGGCGGCGACGAGATCTTTTGAATTTGGAATAAAATGAAACAAATTTAAAAATTTCACAATTGTGTCTTAAAAAAATTAAAAAGTTTAAGTAAATGTTTGCTATTGTTTTTTCTCCAATTTCAAATCTAGACCTAAGTATGCCAAAGCTCACGTTATTGAGAGAGCTTGCTGATTGCCACTGGGCGTTTTAAGCGTCACCGGACTTCAAAACACACTATTCTGTGCGCGCAATGTGATCCAAAATGGGTACAAAGGTTTTTCTAAATGTATTAATGTCAAAAATCTGTGAGGAATTAGGTCTCCAGGAACCATACTTCAGTGCCTGGAGCCGGTTTCACCCTCAAAATCACAGCCAAACTTACGGCAGCCTTCTTTAGCCAAGCCAGGTTAACTATTGCGATAGTTACAATTAAAAGATATTTTTTTTTTAAATAAATAATTTTATGCAACATCACATACAATGTTTTTGTTTTGTTTATATAATTTTTAACGCAAATTTTGTTGTGAAACAAATTACAAAAACTTCCACGAGCAGGATATGAACCTGCACCTTTCTGACATACCAGGTCAGGTGCTCTCCCAATTAAGCTATCGTGGTTCTAACCAGCCCGCCGAAATTATTCTACACTTTACTTTTTACTTTGAAAGCCAAAGGTGCCCCCCATTCAATGTCAACAACTATCGTCACTAACATCCGATCGTAATATTTTTACAAATACTAAAGATCAGTACTAAAGATAATTTCGGCGGGCTGGTTAGAACCACGATAGCTCAATTGGGAGAGCACCTGACCCGGTATGTCAGAAGGGTGCAGGTTCAAATCCTACTCGTGGATATTTTTTTTTAACATTTGTGTTTTTTTTAACATTACATACATTATTCTGATCCCAATAAAACATGATCAGATCAGGTTTTTGAACATGAAATTTAATTTGACTTAATTCTTAGCTACATGTAATTAAGACAGCACTTAGCCTTATGTTAAAACTTGAGTATTCACTTGTAATAATGTATGTTTTGTCGGTAGTCCATTTTTTAAATAAATAAATAAAATATATTAAAATTATAAACAGCAATCACCCTGTAGATGGGATCCCGGCGCATTACATATGCGCGCGCTATAACAAATGTATCCGCTTAATTATTATTTTGAAAATATCTGCGCCCGCGGCCGCTGCCGCTCGCCCAGATCATCCGCCGATTATTATTAGCTGCTTACGCTCTTATTACTATGCGCTGTCCTTTATTTGTAATTAAAAAGTTTCCTGTACGGCAATAATGTTCAAAAATATATTTCTGTATTGTCTGTGCTGGTTCATTAAACTTAGAATCTTTGAAACGGAGAGAAATCATACTCTTTCGAATGTTCGCGTTCCATTTTTAAAGTTTAAAAATTGTTTTAATTTTTTGGCCTACATACGCACTGCTGGCAATGATGTGATGTAAGGCCTTCTGTTTATCACGCCATTTTAGTCTTAAAAGAAAAGAAGAAAAAGAAAAAAACCGACTTACAAAAAACAGGAACCAAAAAAGTAAAAACAGCTCTAAAATACAAGAAATAATTGAAATCATATTATACGCATATCAATTTTAAAGAAGGTCTAATGAAGTCGGGTAGTTGGTGGTCGGCTGAGGAACAATTTTTTTTCATTGAAACTTGTATAGTTGTTCTATTGTTATTTTTTTATATATAGCTCGGCAAATGACCCCATCTCACCTGATGTTAAGTGGAAATGGAGTCCAGACGCGATTTTTTTTTTGAGAGAGTTTGCTGATTGATTGTGAAGCGGTGACTCCGAAGAGCAGCATATGTACTCCTATGAAGGAAGGGAGAAGGTGGGATGATAATATCAAAGAGCTCTTCAGAGCACTCGCCATGGTATAAGCGGTAAAACACGCTGAGTGACGCAACATCTCTACGCAATTGCAGAGATTCAAGAGTATTTGCCACTTCTGCATTGCCGATAATGCATTCAGCGCGACGCTGCAATCTGTCCAAGGTATCGAGAAGGTGCTTTGCGGAACCGTCCCAGATGTGCGAGCAATACTCCACGCAAGGCCGTACCTGTGTCTTGTATAAAAGGCACAACTGGTCCGGCGTAAAGAATCGCCACACTCTGTTCAGAATACCGAGTTTTCGTGAGGCTGTTTTGACCACGGTTTCGATGTAGTCCCTTTGGTTCAGGTCGCAGCGTATCGTCATACCGAGCATGTTGATATTGCTTTGCAGGCTTAGAGATGTACCCTAAAGAGATGGAAGGGGAAGGAATGGTGACTTTTTTGCCGTGAACGCACATACCTATGTTTTCTTTGCATTGAACTCAACCACATTATTGGCGCCCCTTTTAAATATGAGGTCCAATACCCGATTGAGCTCAATGACAAGATTCACTCGATTAGAGAAACCTCCTCCTTTCTTGAAGTCGGTTAAAAAGGGTGACGCTACGAATATGCGTTGAGTAAAAACGCACTCGAACATTGATTTGGTAATATTTTGAATGAAAGCAACCGCAATTACGAATCCCCAAAATATTATGCAGTCTTTATGATTGTTATTAAATAAAAATTAAAAAAATATTCTTAAATATTGATATTGGCTAGCTTGTTTCGTTACTATGATATTTCTTATTTCAATCACAGACAAACTCAACAACTTAAGTTTAAAATGATAATGACTAGAATGTTGGTAGTTTTTAATGCTTTATTACCTTGAGGAACTTTCACAAGTCTCTCAACTCCTTAAGTACATAAATATACTATTCATACTTTCATATCCTCTCCCAAAATGGGGTAGACGGAGCATCAAAATCACTATTGAAATTTCTTACATCAGGCCATCAGGAAGAAGTAGAAGATACAATGAAAACTAGAGAAAATGCACTTCACAATAAAAAATACATATTTTATACATATTCCGGTATAATGTATAAAAAGTAACATCATTTTGGCAAAGAGGACTACGAATTTGCTACGAAAATCCGTAGCATACTTTGAACGTCATCAATTAAGGTAGGTATACAAATTTTTACATTTTGGAAGAATCTCATAATTAGATTACTAAGTGATCTTGTTTTCACCAGTGGTGGTTGTCTGAATGAAAATATCCGGCAAAAATCAATCCGCTTAATCGAGAAGAAACTAAGATAACATTGTGTTTGTTTTGTTCTACGTACACTTTTGAAGTATTGAAATAAAAGTATTTAAATTGTTTTATACTTAACAGAAGAGATCCAAACGATTAATTAATTCCTTGTTATAAGTTTTAAATCTTATTATATCTATATCTCAGCTGCAAATAAATTTTACATAACCGTTTAAAAAAAGAACTAAGAAAGACATAGACTAATTATCAACGGGATAATTGCCATGTTCTTTTTGAGTATATTCGATTATAATCATCATCATCTCTATCAGCTCACTTTACGTCTTCACAGCTGCTGACTATGATAGTTTAAACAACAGCGAGAAAAATCATCCAAGCAAAAATTTTAAAAATATACCAAGGAGTCTTTTCTCCGAAAAAATCACAGACCCTCAGAACAATAATTTCAAAATTCGAACTCCCACGCTCACATTTCCCACAGGTCACAATTCCATACGTTCCACAATTAGCCGCATGCGTTGTTTAACGTTGGCACCAATGATCGGTTGCAGTGCTGCCAACGCACTAATTGGCCCGCTCTGTCTCGCGGCGGTCATGAGCTAGGCCCACGCGCGCCCCGAGCCCCGTAATGGGATATGGAGCATCATACCGTGATGCTAATTTGCCACTCGCATGAGTTGCAATCGATTGTTATGCGAGACGGTAGTGTTTTGTTTGCGGGAACTCGGTTCGCGTGGCCATTTCTAGATGTCTTTTTACACTATGGTCACCATAGATCTACTACAGATAGTCACTAACGTTAGAGGAGGTATTAACGGAATCGTTACCAGGTTTTACATTGTTTTTGAATGTTAAATAACAAAACATTAATCTCATCAATTATTACTTTGATTTTAAAATTTGTTCCTTTTGTTCGTAGTTTAGGGCCGTACTCTACCGTTACATTATGTGATGATTATTTTTTAAATTAAAGTTTTGAAAATTAGAACTTTGTCTTACGGAATATGAGCAAAGAAAGGCTTATTTTTTATAGCTCCGTTAGACAACTGACGTGAATTTACACCCTATTCAAGCATATTCGCTTTCTAAGTGGATTAATAGGACTGTTATATGTTATAATAATGATTTAGTTTGAAATAAAACCTTAGAGCACTTAGATTGATGATGCTGAAATTTGCCATGTGACGTGGCAATTGGCAAGAAACTTGGTGATTAAGCCACTATACGAATGGTAGCGATGACTTGATTTCAATAACAAAAACCTTTGCCCAGCCGTGAGAAAGTTATGCTATTTTATCTGTAGTAAGACGTGTACCTTCTATCTACATATACTAACTAAATTTTTAGAAAGATAGTATAATCGCTCATTCATAACATATACAATACCCATAACATCGGTCAACACCGATCTCATTTAAAACCTCTATCTTTACAATCGTGTCACGACCTAAAAGAAACGGCTCACATGTCAGAACGCCACAACAATCCAGTTAATGATAAATCAGGGCCTTAATTGTGATGACCCTAACTGCCTAAGGCCGCAACAGTTTCGGGTGAAGCCAGAAATGTAGCCCCAAAGACATCACGAGTTCGAGGCATTTGGGAATGTGGCGAAATTACTTGTAAGAGTATATGAAATGTTGGCAAATTTTGGGGTTCGTAATGCTGAAGATGATGTATGAACGACTTTGGTTGCAGAAAGTATCACCTTTGTTGATAACACTGTAAACTTATTAAAAGTTTTCTACAAAAAGGCTCAGTTTACGGTTGAAGCGACTCTGCAAATAAACTTTTCAAATACATGGTCAACAGTCAGTTTGCCAGTTGGGGAAACTAGTAAACTTGACACGACTAGTACATATTTGCCAGTTGCTAGTTTGCTCGCTAGCAATTTGAAACTGATTCTATTATTGAGTGCAGCAACTGAAAACTGTTTGTCGACCATCGAAACTCGCAACTACAGTTTCTATGTCTGCGCAGTTTATTTGGTTATATGAAAACTGAGGAGCTCGATGGCGCAGTGATTAACGCGCCCGGTCTGCGAGTGCTGAGGTTAAGCAACTTTCGCAAAAGCCGGTCATCGGATGAGTGACCAAAAATTTGTCATCTCGAGCTTTTCCGTGCTTCGGAAGGCACGTAAAGCTGTTGGTCCCGAGTCCCGGCTACATTAGCAGTCGTTAATAATCACCAATCCACACTGGGCCCGCGTGGTGGTTTATGGCCCGTTCTCCCTATCTATCCATAGGGAATGCTCGTGCCCCAGCAGTGGGGACATAAAATGAGCTGATGATGATGATGATGATGAGAAAACAGCTAGTTGCGAGTTGCCTGTTGCCGCAATACAGAGATCAAAGATACTGTGGCTGCGGAACACCTTAACAGGTTCACTGTCCCGCAGACTACATATGGTCCGTAACAATTGATTTAACCATTATTATAAGTTTTGGACAGTGAATCTGTTAACGGACTTTCGGTGGCGGTTCCTCGAGCTGTGGTGATTGAATTTCCTCAGAAGGTTTCTATAGGAGGTGGAATCACGCAAACTTGTCTCCCGTCTTCCCCTAGATTCTGCAAGGGATTCGTATCGGAATCGAGAGCAGAACAACCCGACGGTGCCTTTAGGCTAGGGGTTTACCAATCTGAAGATGGTGAGAAACACCGAGAGAGTAGCAGTGAGTGGCAGTGAACGATTCGGTAATCGCGGCCGTGAAGCACATCACCAAATGAGCATTAAATATATAAATAAATATTTTTTTATTCACATATTTGACAATACATACGTATTTATATGTTAGACCATTGGAACTAAACTCTAGTGTTAGTAAATGGAATCGATGAAAAAATTTAAACTGAAAAATTAAGCAGACACTTCATCACGTTAACAAAAATGAGAAGTTGTGTGTTTCTGGACGTTTAAAAATAGTAGGATGATGAGTTTTGTCTGTCCCCAATAAGGTCACCTAAAACTAGTGATAGTAACGTAGTGCCTCTATAGAAATTGTACCCAACTACTAACGTCGAGCCTTAACTCCACGATGCAAATGACTGTTTAATAAATGACCATAATTATGATTCACTTAAATTCGCGTTTGCGTCGAGACAAAATGTGAGAAACATACGTTAATAGCAATGCCCGCTGTTATTTGGACCTTTTAGGTTTTAATATCAAATCATTATTTTTAGTATAGCTTGTAATCTTGCATGTTGAGAAACATTCGCAATGCCAGATAACTGAATTGGTGATCAAATTAAAATACCTTGAGTTCTTCCGTGTTTTGGAAGGCATAATAAGCCGTTGATTCCCGTTGTTTTAATATGGCTACCATTTTTTATCCGCATATGTGATCTAGTGATTAAGACCACCGACCGGTCTCAGGCTCAGAGAACAGACGCTAAGATTTTCCAGTTGTGGGCACATGATGTCATGACGTGGGTCATTTTGATAGGTGGTAGAACTGTTTCAAGTTCACCTGGCTATTAAACAACCATCTTAAATAGAGTGTCGCCATAACATCAATGGTGCTGTGCTGTTGAAGAGCTCGATGATGCAGGAAGAGCTCAATGGCGCAGTGGTATACGCGCTTGGCCTGCTTGCTAAGGTTAAGCAACTTTCGCAAAGGCCGGTCAACGGATGGGTGACCAAAAATGTATCATCTCGAGTTCCTCCGTGCTTCGGCACGTAAACCCGTTGGTCCTGGCCGCATTAGCAGTCGTTAACAACTACCAATCCGCACTGGCCCTGTGTGGTGGTTTATGGCCCGTTCTTCCTAACCATCCATAAGGAAGGTTCGTGCCCGAGCAGGGGGACATAAAATGAGCTGATAATACCCCTGTTGTGTTCCGGCAGTTAGAGATTAGATAGCCAGTTCCTCAGTAGTTGATAATTCCGGGCGAAGAACGCTTCGACCTTCGGCGTCATCATCATCAAATACCCGGTGAAATTATTGCCAATGTGTTAAGTCGCTACATTTACTGAGGTGTATCAAATTGCAACACCGGCCCTTAAATATTTTAAACTAGAGCAGCCGCGGGCTAGAGCTAGGCTATCTTCATTTTAGTTTTAATATCAAATGGCATGTGTACCTATTTGTGAATTATTTTGCAGGTGTTTTAGTGTATAACTAGTTGTTATTTAGACGCCGTTGTTAATGTGGCGACTTTAGACAAGTACATTATATAATTTTCACAACTCATCTTCTTATTTCTTATGGAGTAAGCACTTGGCCTTCGTCGCACCTGATGTTAAGTGACGATAAGGCCGAAGATCAAGCGCACTCACCCGGAATCCTCAACCACTGAGGGACTGGCTATCTTATCTCTAAGTTTTTTATTATTTTATTTTTGCATTCACAATGGTAGGTATATGTAATTTCAAAAAAAAAACTAACTGTCCGGCCATAACTGACTACTGAACTAAGCTTTGACGATTGATGTCGTTCTCATTTAGCAGTTATTCAGTAATTAGCACAGACCAAATGTGGTAATTAATATGTCTATTATATTGTTCCTTCACCTACATCTTAAAATAACATGTAATGTAATGTAATGTGTTATTCTATGATAGGCAGCCTTTCCCAATATCTATTTGGTGTTATAAAGAAAGCGAGAAAATACGCGGTCTCCAGTCAATAAATCGTTTACCCCAACGGTTCTGCGACTAATATGGCCAAAATAAAATGGGTATAGGCTTAGGTATAGGTTTGGCTACCACGCTAGCCAAATGCAGGTTAGTGATCACAAATCCTATTTGGCTATGTATCGAAATATCCTGTCTGCCACCTAGGTATGTGCCTACTATGTACCATATATAATATATTTTTATTATTTATATAATATGTGTGCGTTTAATGTTTACAAAATAAATATAAATCAGATATCTTAACAAACAGACATTTCTTTTCGTTTTTTGTTTTGGCGCAAAAAGACATCAACGATCAATCTCTCTCTCTTCAATTTTCTTTTAAATTTCCTCACATAACAGAGACAGACATCTTAGCAGATAATTCAAAATATTTAAAAATAATTGTCTAACTGAATTTATGCGATTTAATGGCGTGTTCTAATCGAACAAAATTGAATTTTAAAAAATTACTTATTATAAAGTTTGTATAGGACACTGAAATGTAAAATGGTCTCTCTTTAAAAGTACATTTTTAATAAAAAAAACTTGGTTTGATAAGATCGCGATAGCTAACCAAGCGGACTCTAAGCCAGCCTTAACAGTCAAATAACCGTTTTAAAGCCTAACAAAAGTCACAAGCCTTATACGATCGCCATTCAATAACTGTACAGTTATGTACAGTACATAATAGCGTACATAAACAAGTTTAATGTCTGGGTGGAGCCAGCCTACCGCCCGCGACTACGATACTCGCTATTAAACAAAACCTGTAATGGCAATAATAAGTACAGTAGATACCACGGCACTTAGAAACTAGCGTAGCCTCTATCACGTTGTAACAAGAGTGTTTTTGCTGAATAAAGTACAGCTTATACAGTATACAGTATACAGCTTTTAATAAATAATAAGGACGCATGACTGGAAGCTTTTGCCTTTTTATAATTAAAAAAAAGAAATATTCCGCCATAGCTCAGAGCATGAAGCTGTAGATCTACTCTATAATGAAAACTCATTTGTTTTTTTTTTTAATTTTTCTTCGATTTATTTTTTAAGTTCCTCTGTCTTATTTATGTTTATGGCACGTTCTATCATGTCCTGATTCGAGAAATAAAGCATGTCTAAAACTCCAACTAGAATAGAGTGATCAGACCAATCAAACCAGTAGGAAATTTTAATGTTCTTATTTTAACTTCAGAAAGATACACAAATGATACTTTGACAATTTTCCTAACATTTCTATATAATTTGATTACATTCCACCTGATGTTAAAAGGGTTCTCTCACAGTAACCCATACAAACAACATCTTTCAAATCAAGCAAATTCTTATGAAATTTTCTGGAATTACTTAATTGATTCTATATGAACCATCGTTAAAGATGTGAACTGCTGTCGAATGCATACCTAAAGAGATACCTAATTTTCACTTTACTCTTGATCAGACCCAAGTTATAACATCGGCCGGCAACAAGCTAACGACTCCCTAGCAAATGTGACAGAGCAAGAAAACTGTCACCACAAGTCAGCTCGCGACGCTGACGCCACAGCGAAGTGTGTAGGGAGCCAGCCCTAGCGTAAGATCAAAGAGATGCGTTTCGTACGCCGCTTGCACTAAACTTGCGAGTAGGGCTGGCACAAACTAATATACGCTGCAAGAATAAAATAACTACGTAGTTTGCTATATACATTTTTCAACTTTCGCGTTCCATAGTCATCAAAGAGTTTAAACGGGGATAAACGCAAACTAATTAGTCAAAAGGTGTTATACCTTCTTTATACCCGACGTTTCTATCAAGTTACACTGAGTAATTCGTTAATATTCTTTGATAATAATGTCGTGTTAGTTCAATAAATTTATTCTTTTAAATCAAGTTTGGATAAGCATTGAAGCACTGTTTTCCCACCAGAAAGGAGCACTAAATGCACCCAAACATGCAAAATACGTGTCAGCAATCGGTTTGATTTGCATGTTTGTAATCAATCGATTTCCGTTAATTAACGCTTGATTCTATTAATAAGTCTGCTCGGACCACTACTTTTTACAATCTTCATAATGAACATAAAAGAATGTTTTCATAAATCAAAAATAATTTTTGTTGTTGATGATATGAAGATTCTTAAAGTGGTCCGTTATCCGAGCGATGTTGAGGATCTTCAGGCTGATCTACAAAGATTTGAAAACTACTGCTCTATTAACATATTGGATCTTAATGTTTATAAATGTTTTTATATGTCCTTCACGAGATGTCTTAAAATAATTGACTCGAAATACACATTGAACGATCAGGTCCTATTAACGGTGCACGACATTAGGGATCTTGGCATTGTTCACGATGACAAACTATATTCGACAAGCATGTTGACCACATTGTTAAAAAATCATTACAGGCCCGAGGTTTCATCTTGCAAAGCTCCTTTAACTCTCGCAACATGAAGACGTTGAAGGTTTTCTACTGTGCCTACGTTCGTAGCCACGTTGAGTATGCATCATAAATATGGAATCCTCAATACGACAAATACATAAAGCATATCGAAAGTGTTCAGAGAAAATTCCTTAAATATCTTGATTTTAAATTTCGACAACACAATACCGACTACTACCACAGGTGCAACAAATACCACTTCCTACCACATGAAACCAGACGAATGATTAATGACGTTTGTTATCTCATTAACATAGCTAACGGTAATGGCGACTGTCCAGTTCTTTTATCTCGGATCTGCTTAAGAACCAACACACTCCGATTAAGACAAAGATCAGCTCTGATTGTCTCTCCAACAAAGACTAAATAGAACTAGACTAAATAGAAACAGACTAGCAGAACAAGTCAATATCGTTAAAGGATTTACAAGCACGTATATACTACGTAAATGTATTCGCTCTATGAATACATACTTACGATATGGACTTGTTCTGCTCCAGCGCCTCATCAGTAAAAAGAGATTATATGATTATTTTTTATTTATTGACAGCAAGCAATAAAATAAATTTAATTGAATAGTATTAATCTATATCTATAGTATCTATATTAAATTAATTATCTATCTATCTCTATCTATCTATATTATATTAAATAAACAATAAATATAATAAAATAAATAGTATAATGAATATCGTAAAAATCTACAGGCATAACTTTCAACTTTTAAAAATTAAAACCAACAATACGTGTAATTAGGATGCAGATTACAAATGTTTCAATTTAGCAAGCTGGTGATTCGTTTGACGTACAAATAAATCATCATCATCATTCTATAAATGGCCAAATACTGGGATCATGGCTTTTTACATGAACTATAGAATAGAAACCTATGAGGAATTAACGAAACAACCAACAAAAAAGTTGTCAGTGACAACCCTACGCAGAAAACGAATGCATTCTGATAGAATTTGTTTTTAATCGAGTTGAAATTGGGCGCGAAATGAGAGTCGGCCCCTCCGCTCTCGTCTGCTCATAGATAGCTTTATTTAAATTAAAAATTAATTAAGCACGGAGTCACTGCTCTGTGGAAATCAACGAAACAATTTTCTTTTATTTTTTAAGGAAGATTTACATCATTACGGTTAGTATTAGATTATTGCATAATTACTAAACGTTATTTATAAGTCTTCGCCAGAAAATTACTAGGCAAATATATAAAAACAAACAAGTTATTCGATCCGTCATCCGATGATCCGGTATTGTAAAAGTAGCATAATTTCCAAGATCATAGCTGTAGTGCCATCATCGCTCGAGCTCAGTTAAAATAAAATATAATAAAAACATTTTACATTTGGTATTTCACTGTAAAATTATATAAGTAAATTTTAATTTGCTCTATCAAACGCAGCCATTTTAATACAAATCACGCATTTTTAATTCTACAATTTTTCCCTCCAAAATCTGACAGCTCAATTACATGCTCTGTGGCGAGTGACATTTGTTCAAATTGCCAGTGTTTTATGAACAATATGAATGTAGCGTTCTATGATTTCGTATCATAAGTGGTATTGATAAAGTTCATAATGTAATGTAACACTATAAAATGTGTAAATGTTTTGTCAATGGTGTGTTTTAACGTTTCATTTCGCGGTTAATATGGCGTGTAAATGAGTTCTTTATCGTGGCTTGTTTTAAGCGTTTTGTTTGTTTAGTGAAGGGTGGTCAGGAGGGTGAATAATTTATAATAATGGTGTCGGTTCTTGTTGAATTGAAAAACAATTTTGTATTAGATATTTTTATATCTGGGATATCTTGGGTTAGTTTAAATCATTATTACTGTACTGTATACGGTAGAAAGATAAGGTTTCTCGATACGGTTGAAAAACTTATTAGGTTACAACTTCACGATAAACCTAGATACATACGTATTTGAAATTTTAAGTGCAGTTTCTTGAGCAGTGCATGCATTTTAAATTTTTGCACAGCTAAAAGACGTGCTGAATACCTAGTAAACTATTTCCACGATTCAAAAGTGCTTTTGAATCGTCATAATAGTTTACTTGAATAAAAATTTCATAAGGGTTAAAGTTGGTATTATTTTAAGAAACCTTTTTTATTTTCTTATACAATTCTTGATATTAATAGTTTTATAATACCTACTGAAGAAATAATGACAATCAAAAATAATATACACAATACATACATGAAAAATAATTATTTTCTTTATTCACATACATAAATCCATTTTACTGCTGAAGAAGTTTGTAGCACAAAGGAAGTATACAATTTTAAAAAAAGAACAAAGCCACCAACCACGGTATGAGAAACCGTGCGGTAAGACAGTCCTTGAGTATAAAAGCCAAGAAGGGTTTCAAAATTAAAAACAAAAGAACTAAAGACGCACATAAGGCACATAGCAGCTGCACACACATTATACATAAAGACATTTCGCACAACACCGCATTTACTATCATACACCTGCCTTTCAAATCACGCCTACAATGCATGCCCTTAAGAATTACAGCGGGTCGTTACGATTATGTACCCTATTGTAAAGGTATAAGCATTCCGTAAATTTATGAACTGTCTGAAGTGAAACGATTGTCGTAATAAGAACAAGTGGGTCAAAGATTAGCTTGATTGCAGATGGGTTACATCTTTCTGTGGCTGCTCTTCCATTTGTAATTGCACTAGATAATATAACCTTTAAACCGGAACACAGAATAAAGTTATGCTGCTTGGCGTCAGAAATACTTTCGTGATTCCCTCACATCCAGTCGGATTCGAAGATACCGATGGCCATTCCACATTGTCAAAGTCATATTCATGTCCGCGCGGTTTGCTCCTAAATAAACAAATTGCAAATAATGCAAAAAAAAATACGAACGTGTATTTTTGTGGCATACAATTTTCAAAACATAAATTTAACTATTTCATATAAAATATTACTATTGCCTTCAACATCATTTTAGATACTGCCTGATTATGCAGTGTCTGATTATAGACTGCCAACGTAGGGCTCTTTCAATTCGGACGTTCGTGTCGGTCCATTGCCGTGCGGTTTCATATTAAACGCTAGTCGCACGACTGTTTTATTATGGAACGCAGTGCAGGCAGCCGTCCGACAATATGGTCCATGGTCCTGTCCCATCTGTATTGTACCTACTCTTTGGCCAGCAGCACAAGTTACCGAAGTGGCAGTGCGAGCCGGGCCCGCAGCCATCACGCCGGCCTCGCTCACCACTTATTGAATCGTTCCATCACATGAACAGGTGGAGACCACGCATATATTGTACTATATCAGGGTTTATCGGAGATAACGCGCCCGGTCTGCGAGTGCTGTGGTTAAGCAACCTTCGCAAAGACCGGTCATGGGATGGGTGACCAAAAATGTATCATCTCGAGCGTCTCCGTGCTTCGGAAGGCACGTAAAGCCGTTGGTCCCGGCTGCATTAGCAGTCTTTAACAACCACCAATCCGTACTGGGCCCGCGTGGTGGTTTATGGCCCGTTCTCCCTATCAATTCATTGGGAAGGCCTGTGCCCCAGCAGTGGGGACATAAAATGAGCTGATGATGATGACTACAAAGTTATTGCTTATAACAGTTCTGGATCATCCTGGCGGCGTGGAATGAAAGTGGAGGAGCTTTTAGTGGGTATACCCTCGTTGCCCCTTGACGGGGTCGGGGGGTGACTCCCTCAGAACTATTTGTATCTCTCCAGGCGCAGAGGTATGCATAATAGATTCTCTCCTGTATTAAAAAATGGTTTATCAGAGTCGGCTCACTAAGCCTAGATGGTTTCAAATTGTTTGCGATATCATTGTTTTGGTACCAACGATAAAATATAAATAAATAAATAAGTAAATAATCTGCAAATTAAATTATTTGACGACCTTCTTGGTCGAGTGGTTTGTACACCGGTTTTCATGTCGCCATCTCTGAGGCCCCGGGTTTGATCCCCGGTCGGGTCAATTTAGAAATTATTGTTTTTCTAGCATTTAGCCAGTGTCAAAGTATTTTTTCTTACAAGTAATACAAAATAAAAATATTTCCTTCCTGTATGATGATAATGAATGATAATAGAAATGAGAAGTGAGAAATGATGTACACCTAAGGTACCTTAAGTATCTCAGTAAAGATGTGGGGCTGTACGAAGACCTCACGCGGACTTCTTGGGAGAATTTGAAAAGTGACGTTGCATAGTAATCCACCATTATTTCACATTAATATCCGACATAATACAAATTTTAGAAAATAAAACAAAACCGCCGACATGACTCTTCACTTTCCCGCCAAGAAGCCCTACCTCTTTAGTAGTAGTATAGATTTACTGTTTTTTTTACTAATAAAGCCGGGGAACTCTATAGGTCTTCATCTCCCTCAAGGAGAGTAAGCGACGATATGGCCGATGTTGGAAACGCACTTCACCCGGAATCCTCAATGATTTCTAGCTGATTTGCACATTGTTCCCAGTTTGGTTAGTTGGAGTTGGGGCTTGTCCTAAGTCCGCTGTGCTGGTGGTTTATATAAATTTTACACAAATTTTCTTGAGATGAAATTTGATTTCGGCAAAGGTGTTGGAAATATGTCAACAACAGCTCAACGTTCTTTCCGAAGCATGAAGAAGCTCGGGGAATTTTCATTTGATCACAGATCCAGCGACCCGACATTACGAAAGTACTTACAAAACCGCCAGAGCTATCAAGATCCTCTATCAATTCAGCCAACGTCACAAAAATTTCAAATTTTGTAAATACGCCGTACAGCCGCATGTTCGTTTGCCATAATAAAAAAATATGACGGGCATAAACAGTTTACTTGTACGCCGGTAATAGCCCAATAGTCGGAGTGGCAGTAAGCCGCGCGCCCCGGGCCGTCACGACAGATGAGCCCGCGCCCGGCCCATACACAATTTCTGGACCGCGCTCATGAAAGAGCCCTTTTTGTTCTTTTCAACTTTAAAAAAGAACGAGACTTGAAAGCAAGTGATATCAGACCAAAGAGAATATAACCGGTGCGTTAAGGCTGTATGATCCGTATACTTTTGCGTTTATAACGTTAAAGTGTTTATAGTAGGGCTTCTATCAAGGTTTTAAATAAAACTAAATAAATGATTTGTAGCAATTGTACTTATTTATATTTTAAAAAGACGTGTTTTACGACATCTGATGATGATGATCAGCCTATAATCGACCAACTTGAGGAGAAACGGGCCAAAGCCTACCACTCCAGAGCAGTTGCGGGTTGGTAGACGTTAACTATTTATTACCTACTGTCATAAGACAACAACGCTATCTTTCTAACATGACTTCATTATCTCCAAGACTTATCATGCTGCATGTGTTATTAGAATTTTTAATCATTTTAATACCGGCATTAGTGTAAAAAGACTTTTACTATTCAAGCACATCATTAATGATATTTTCGCAAATAAAGCCCGCGGCTAGTCATAGTAAAAAAAAAACAGTCTATGACACATTGCACGTTACCATAAACTAATAGGTGCTTTAACATAGCGTCGAATCCTGTGATTAGCCGCATTAGATTTGTGGCCGATACGGAGGGGACGGTCCTGATAAAAAACCCGATAGGGTCCCGTAATTATAGGCGACGCGCCGCGTAATTTAGGGGTCTGCGCTAAGGGTTCTCTTAGGAATATTTTGTGGTTTGGTAATTTAACGAATGCTTAGTATCAAAAAGATTTGTATTTTCTTTGATTTTATTTAATTGTGGAACAGTTTGTTGAAGTGATCATTTAACAATTTTTGTGTGTATCCTCAATCAGAGCTCACATTGGAATTCTTATTAAATTACGATTAAGTACTTAAATTTAATAAAAGAAAGTAAAAATTAGTTAACATCAATGAAACATAATTACTTAAATTTAAAAAAAGGCAGCAAAGAAAAATGTTCAGCGCATAGATAATAATTGCTTAAAAAGAACCGCATTACAGTTTAACTTCGTTAAAACATCATTATATATTTTTCATCATCAAACGACTCATTTTTCATTTTTTATCATCATCTTACCGCATCATAATCATCAAACGGCAGAAGAGGTTCTATCCTCAGTCTTTTGAAAAATCATCATTCCCTATGCTATTCTTAACCTCATTTAAGGTCAGTGCAATATGTCTTTCTTTTTCATTTTCCTCGTCAAGCAGCCATCTAAACTTAGGGCTTTTCTCTTTAACATATCTTTCACAGCCTATTCATCTTTCGAATAATTCAGTAATTTCGGTTCCACACAAGGTGTGGGCACACAAATTAAAACGTACAAATGTCAACACTCATTAGCGCACTGAATCAATCAAAGAGGTTCGTTGGATGTTGTACCGTGTGTCGCTGCGGGGGGCTGTTACCGCGCAGCGCCTTCGCCACACGACTCCATTGTCTCTGGACACTTTTGTTTTTTCATTCATTGTGTTTAAAAAAGATATAAGTTGACAGAGGCACGTTTGGTGCGTGCTTCCTAGGTAGGCCTCTTTGTATATTAATTATAGTCGTAGTCAATAAAATTTGCACTTAAGTTATTTAGAAAAGTAGCGTCATAACTAATTATGTTAAATTATGTGTATCGAACCTATTTTTTTGTGTTAAAATATGATGGTATATAAGGTTGTTTTTGAATGAGTGTAATCGTGGTTCCATTAAGCTTATCCGCATAGCCATGTTAGACTAAATTGAATCACTCCTAAATGAGTATGAGTTATCTATAGAGAATTTTACTTTTTATTTTTAAGTGCTTATTGCTGCTCTGAAGCTGAAAAGCACTCAAAAATTAAAAAGCAGTGAAAAAATTCAGTGCTTACGTCAGCCTTCCCGGTAGCATAATGATCAGTGCAGCCCGGATTGCGGAAGACCCAGGTTCGATTCCTGGCTGGGTCGGGTAGGCATTTAATTTTTTCACTGTATTTTATAAATATTTATCTATAAAGGTTTAGAGGCCTTCATCAGGATCACTGTTAAGTAAACAATTATTAAGGCTTAATGGATTTTAACCCACTACCTACTTTTCTACTGTAAAAAATCTAGGAATTTGTTTTACACGTTGAACAAGTCCAACTGTTTGGAGTCGTTATTACTTCGCTAAGATAAAACACCAAAGAAAGCTTACGGTAAAAACGGAATAAAATCATTAATTTAGTTACCTTTTGTGAAAAAATGCATAGGCAACAAAAACTAATCGTCTAACTAACTAGATCAACGAAAAACATAAGCCTATACTCTACCCCTGTGAAATAAAACTCAAATCTAATTCACCCCACCCGCGACGTAAAAATATTTTTTCTACAGAGATTCACTAAACATCAAACATTTATTTTAAGATCTTCGTAAATCTATCGTCGAGAGTGGAATACGATTTCAAGCTTCGATTACCCGATTCGCGCCCTCACTCGCGAGGGAAATATCATCACGGCAACCTGTCAAAATACGAAACGCTATTCGAAATTCAAATTTATATCGCTGAACATGCGCCATGTTTTGTTTTGTTTGTTAATGTTATTGGCGACTAAAGTGTATCATGAATTTGATGACTTTTGTTTAAATTAAACTTTGCAACGAAAAACGATTCTTATTTATAATTATATTTATTTTTCTACAAAGTTGTTTTCTATAGTTAAAGCGAACACTATTTCTGACAATCCCAAGTAATTACTTAAAATAATTCTAATATAAAACGAAACAACACTATGCAACCTGGTATACATTACGTTATTATATCACCGCGTTGAAGTTTTCCGAAGTAAGCATGACAATACGCCCTTAGGTTGCCACGCTCCGCGCATTAGGGGGTGGCCAGCATAAAAAACATTTTCCGACGCGGCACGTGGCAACACTCGATACCACTACTTTATTAATTCTCTTTCGCATTAGCTTGTTAGTGAAACGCCTGAATTATAATTAACGTGGGTTGCAGTTTGAGTGGTCGTTGAAGGGCGTTATTGTTGCCATGTTACTATTTTTTGGATATATCCAAAAAATATGTAGTGGCACCAGTGTTTGAAACATTTTTGGTAACCAAAAATTTATATTAGATAAAATTAAAAATAAAATAAAAATCAGTTATTTCTAGGCATTTTACATTTTATGTCATATACTAGCTTTTGATCACGGCTTTGCTCATGAGCTACATGGCTTATGGGCTACACGACTAGTTTTTAATAAAAGTTAATAAACGTAAGAAAGAATAATTTCCATACTTACAAACTTTTCACCCCCATTTCACCATTCTAGGGGACGTTTTTTTTAAAAATGCTAAAACAAGTAATTCTTTATTTTTAATTAAAAATCTAAAGATCGATTAAATTATTCATTTTTATAGTTCTTATTTTAAAAATTACGATTTCCCCAAAAAAACCTTCTTCCTTTTTTTACTCCTTTAAAGGAAAATAAACAAAATTCCTGAGATAGGTCATTCTTTATTTCTTTTTAAAAAAACCCAAATACCAATTCTCATGTATTTTACTTCAAAACTGACGGACTTTCATACAAACTTTCACCCCCTATTTGAGACCCTTAGGGTGTGATTTCCGTGAAATTCTTTCTTAGTGGCTGGTTACATCACTCAATTTGACTACAGTCCAAATTTCATCTAACTAGCTACAGCGGTTTCGGCTCGGCAATGATGAATCAGTTAGTCAGGACAAGTCATTATGTTTATATATAGATAAAATATCTCATTCTTATATATAATGTAAAATATTTGTTATATCAGAAATTTTTCGCCAAATCTTTAGCATGCACGTCCTATAGGTATATTAAAATGCTAAACTGCTAACACACCTGTTCTGGTGGATGCGAGCGCGATTTGCATATCGATAATCGAGTTTTCGATCATGCAACGTGCAATATGGACGCAGGAAACATCTGCAACACTATTATTATTATTAAATTTAATTTGTTGTGATCGCAGGAAATACTCCTTTCTGTTTCGTGACTAGACTTTTTAGTTAATACGTTTTTTTTTTGTCTGATATTGTGGCATAAAGATGTAAAAGAGATTAAAAAGTGTTTTGTAAACTTATTGGCGGGAAAATACACACGCCAACCTACCACAAACTAAACTAAATTAACAAAAGAAAATTGTAGTTCTGTTTGTAGTTTCGTTTTATTTTTAACAATGTATGTTTTGCCAATAATGGTGAATAAGCGTGAAGTGTTCGTGGACGTGTATGATGAAATGATATAGACACACTAATATATATATTTTTAAACCTTGTTATTTTGTATCATTATTACTCAAGCGTATCTTAAACTATATAAAAAAAGAGGGAGGTAACCATTTCTACATTTTTTATTTACCAAAAAAACATTACCCATCTTTTTCGCATTACCTATATACCTATAGGTATAATAACTAAACAAATGCAATAAGAGATAATCGAGCAGGCTAATCTTATCCAATCAGGCAAGTAATTCCGGAACATTGTAGATACTATAAATCACGGCTAATGTCGAGTTTAACTCAGTTTTGGCAAATTCGGACCGCGACGTCCGCGATAAATCACAATTTAGGGAATACGCGGGACGCGTGGTACTAGCCTGGAGGTGCGGCGAAAGTACTGGTGCTCATTTGCATCAATTATATTAAAGACTAGGCACCTTACAAATAAACAAAGAAAAAGCTCCAAATTGTTTTGTTCCTGTCATGTATAAACGTAATTTCAAGTTAGAGCAAAAGAGACAAAACACGGAATAACTATTCGAAGTTTATTCTTTGTTTATTTGTAAGGCACTAGCACTTTACCAGCGTCTTCGTCGTATTTGAGACCTTAAAAATATATATATTTTATCAAAATAAAATATACTTAGAAAAAATAATCAGTAAGTAAAAGATTTTTTGGAATTGGACCAGTATTTCCAGAGATTTCCTCTGAGAGCAAACAAAGTCAACTTTAACTCTTTCATATAAGTATAGATTAACGTTATGCTATACAAAACAACAGCAAAAATGCTTAGAAATGTTTCGTTTTTTCGAACGCAGCGGGACACACGTGACTCTCGTTTTTATTTCAACTAATGTTTACTTCAATATTTTTATAATTTCAAATGTAATGTAAAAGGGATTCGTATCTGTGATTTAGCTGCGTTCGAAATACCAGACCGAGAATACTATCAAATATTATCTATAGCAATATCCCTACATTGGTTCTTCTGATTGACAAATTCGGTAGTAGCACAGCAAACTCCATTTCACCTGATGTTAAGTGAATATGGAGAAAATCGTCCGATTTTTATTATTTATCATACGTTTGAAAAATTAAATTAAAACAAAATAATGAAATCTGATAAACGGGGTTTTTACCATGTTTATTATATGTGAGTATCCGATATAGTGGCAAAGTTCCATTCAGTTGCATTGCAATTAATAATTACTCTGATGCAAGTGACTATGATAGTTTAAATAGTTACCTATTTCTATCTAAAAGTAAGTGAATATTCGTTGTTATTCAGTCATACTTATCTATTGTTTAATTTATAATGGAAGGTGTTTAAGACAGTTTCGAATAATGAGTTATTGGTATATAGTTTTTTTCATCTAATTAATTTGAAAAACTGTTCGATTCCTCACCATATGACATACCTAGGGTACCTAAGTATTTATTATTTATACATGTAATACATAAAAAAGTTTCAAAGTTGATTGAAATAAATGAACAACAAAGTTGATTGAAACAAAGAAGAAGACGGTATTACAGCCACAATCCACATAAAATGTGGGCGGTACTTTCTGGTAACCTCTGCCGTTGGTTGCTTTGACGGAAAGTGAGTGATGCCTCTAAATGTTCCAATTTGACTGCGCGTAGACTAAGACCGCAATAAATATTAAACGACGTTACCAAATTATATAAAAATAACAATAAATTGCAACGAAATTGTAAAAAATATAAAAAGACTTGAAAGAAACGTTCATGCGTAGAATATTGGAAAAAATGTGGGTTGTGGTGGATATTCACGACCAGCGCACCCCGGAAAAAAGTTCGCATGATGCCGTTCCCTCCAGTAACCCTCTGACGATGTTTCGATAACACGGCTTGAGGAACCCTTTCAGTTTCTTGCCTCTAAACAGCCCGGTGTGTTAATGATTGTCGTTTTTTGCGCTATTAAAATCACGGCAGGCTTATTACCGAAACAAGCAACCAGTTGTTGTTTGCACAATTGCAACGCGACTGGTCTAGTTGCAGTTGATAAATTGGTGTTACGGGCACAAATCGTAAACTATTACATACATTTTAATCGAAAATGCACTAAGCGAGCAATCAATGAGCGATTTGTCAACCGCAACTAGTCGCGTTGTAATTGTACAATTAAAAACTGGTTGCTTTTTCGGTAATAAGCGTGCTGGATACACGGGTGTTTCTCAAGCGGACGAAGTCGCGAGCGGGCTACTAGTTATATTTAAAGATGGATGTAAAAATGTATGTGATGTACACAGTACCAGTACAATAATATCGAAATTCCAGCTCAATTTGGGATTCCTCAGTCCTCGCGTGCCCGCTGCTCCGCCTATCAATCAGTTCCAATTATATTGTCTCGGTTCGACCACCTCCGATAAGATGGGCCAATTAAATGAAAGCTTTGTTTCTATCTAACAGGGTTAGGGCACCAATCCAAGTTTATTTAGTTATTTATTTATTTATTTACTAGTTGTTGCCCGCGACTTCGTTCGCGAAGACTACAGTAAAAAAAAAAAGAAAGTGTCCTATAATGCTGGTCTGGGTCGCGGTCTGTATATGAGGAAAGTTTCATTAAAATCCATTCAGTAGTTTTTACGTGAATGAGTAACAAACATCCATCCATACTTACAAACTTTCGCGTTTATAATACTAGTAGAATTGATATTAAAACCCACAGATAATATTTATATTTCTTTGATTTTTTCATTCACAATGCTAACTAATATAAGTTACAAGATAATAAACGCAATAGAAGCTTAAAACTAGCAATAAAAAATTGCAAAACATTCCCTTTGGCCACTGACCCTGTGACACTTTGAAATAAATATACTTTAAAAAAAAATTATTTAAAATTATTATTTTTATCTACTCGCGTTTTTCTTAATACATTAGTTTTAATTAATGTTTATCCTGAGACGTTTCGAACCGTTTGCAGGGTCCGTGGTCACGGGGAGGCTGAGGTGGTCGTATAATTAGTTGGTAGCTTGTATAACCTCCCTATCCATCCATAGGGAAGGCTCGAGCCCTAGCAGTGGGGAACAGGGGACACAAAAATGAGCTGATGTTGATAACCTCATTTTAATTTAATCACGAGCGTTCCGTAGATGTAGCTACATTTCAAACTGTAGTGTTCGCGTAAACTTTAGAAAACAATCTGTGTTACTTTTTTTATTATTTAACTAGCTGTTGCCCGCGACTTCGTCCGCGTCAATTTCTGTTTTTTGGGTGAACTTGAACTAGTGTTGAATAATTTCGGCGGGCTGGTTAGAACCACGATAGCTCAATTGGAAGAGCACCTGACCCGGTATGTCGGAAGGGTGCAGGTTCAAATCCTGCTCGTGGAAATTTTTTCAACATTGTGTTTTTGTAATGTCCTCACATGTTACAACAAATTTAAAGTAGGTTACACACGCCTGCACATCAGACTACCAGAAACTCACAAATTTCCTCAATACACTTTGAACTACATCTATGTCATATGGTTGAACATTTATTAAAGAAATTTGACAGTTTTGGATAGTTAATGTGCAGGCGACTGTACATTACAAGCATAGCACACAAATTCACAATAAAAACAAGTCGACACACCATAGAACAGCACTTTAACCATAAAAAAAACAACTGGTTCATGAGACGCCTCGCAGTGGTTTCAAGTAATTCAACAAAGGTCACCATTCTTTAATAACTATCATTAAAAAGAGCGGATCTGAAATCCCTACCATACATAAAATGATGAAGTGAGAAAATGATGACTTTAGGTAAGTACTAATATACTCGCCCGATCCGATCCGAACCCCTCGGGGAATCTAGTAGGGCACGGGGACACGCACTAGTGCGTGATGCCGTACCCTCAAGTTAACCTCCGAAGGTGATTCGTTTTATACAGCTTGAGGAACCCTTTAAGTTTCTGGCTGCCCCAAAAAACCCGGTGAAGCTGAAAAGACACGTGGCAATCAGCAAACTCTCTCAAAAAAATTTACATCTATTCCATTTCTATTCTACTAGCGTTATGCCACTTGCCCAGTGCTGTCTCTGAACAACAATAAATTATCGAATCTCCACTTGTAACATATCCTAATCAAAAAATGAAAGGTTCAAGCCAATCGCCGTATTATCAGATTAGCCCAGATGATCCCTCCAACGAATTATAATAATTTCGCCTTCGTGTTCCATCCTTTTTTAGGCTGGCAACATCGTTTAATGTTTGTTTCGTTTGAAACCCTTTGATTGATAGGCACCAAATAAATGTGTAATGTAATTTTGTAAGTTTATTGCTTTTTGTTGGTTTTCTTAAGGTTAACTTTAAGTATAACAGATGTTGAATTTGTTATGATAGTTTGATTGGATATCGTATAAAAAAAAGTTTTGATTGTACCGCATTTTAAAAAAAAAATGTGGTCTAGCGGTTAAGATCACCAGTCTCAGATCCAGAGGTCCCCGGTTTGATTCTAGGGCGTCACATATTTGTACTCGGTTTGGTTGGTGGAAAGCCTGTTTTAAGTCCGCCTAGCTATAGGTACCACCATCTCATCTAAATATGATGTCGCTATAACATACATTTTAGTAGCATTATTGTGTTCCGACATTTAGAGACAGTCAGTGTCTCAGTTTAGTTGTTGAGGATGTCGGGTGAAGTGCACTTTGACCTTTCGCCTCAGTATTACTTATGATCAGGGGCCCGACCGCCTAACCGATTGCTTTGGCTACGTGTATAGTTTATGACGTCATCATGTCATCTAGCTAATAGGTATAGGCATATATCTATAGCTATAGCCTATAGCTTTCATAGGCGGTATGAAATGACAAGATGCCGTCATAAACTATACACGTAGCCAAAGCGATCGGTTAGGCGGTCGGGGGGCAGGTGTGTAAGACCAAGTGCTTACACGTAAAGAATATAAAGATATAACTTATATTATTTTTGAATTTTGCATTCATACACACGCACATAATATATTTTTCTAGTAGTTTGTGATTTACGCTGCGAGCCAGCGGTATGACGTCACTGTGAAGTTACTACTATTAGTTGTGAAGGTAGTTGTGAGCGGTCAGAGCATTGGATCGGTTATCCAAAGGTCGTGGTTCAAGTCCCAATCTAGCTTCCTAAGACTGGTTGATGTTTACTAGTAAAATTTTATCCTTAGATATATTTATGTATGTGAAAATATTATTGTCTATGTGAAATGATGGAACAAGTTCGATACTTCTTAATACGGCAAGTTTTACTAAATGTTTTTGTCAGTGTTGTGTTGTGGTCAACGACAAAGAAACCGGCCACGTAGCCAATCCGTCTGCTACGAGCCACAAAAAACTACCTATCAACCACAACACTTTTATTTTTAACAAATTTTTTGATTACATACATTAAAGTTGCCATACCTAATTATAAAATACCCTAATAATAAACTGCTTAAAAGCCATAATGTCCACATAATTTTATCGGCTATAAGCCTTCTTGCTTGAAAACTTATTTTTAATATACCGTGGGTCTGGTTAAGTATAGGGTGTGGGGCATTATGTCCTCATATCATTACTGTGTGATGATGAGTAGCATAGGTACGTACGTATATAATCGTTTTGATATGAATCAGTGTTCTCGAAACTTGGGGGAGTTCCAACGTTAACGATCGTGTTGTTTTGTTGTTGTTGGTACATGCTTCATTACATACATTTCAGTTTGACTAGTACTAAGAAAAGTTGAATTATTGAATTACGTCCAGGAATGAGCACATGGAACAACATGCCTCTTATTCTAAGACATGTTTACGTGTATATGTGCAGCTAGTTTACTAGGTACAAAGTAGGTACCATATTAAAATTAAAAATTATTTATTTAGTTTAGGCTACAAATAGCTCTTATGTACGTCATTATGTATGCCATTGGTTCGTAAGTCTACTGTGGGCGGTAGACCTTGCACTGAGCAGAACCGGCAAGAAACTCAGCAAGAGCACTTAGCCATATGGCACTAATGAATAATTATTAGATACTAGCAGTCCCGGCGGACTTCGTACCGCTTTGACAGTTGCTATGAGAACATAACAAACAAATTCCCAACATCAAATCCAAGACCGAAGTAGTAAATTGTGGAACCAAATATAGAGAAAAGGTATGAATATTCATAAAATTTTATAAAATACAGTGAAAAAATTAAACGCCCACCCGACCCAGCCAGGAATCGAACCTGGGTCTTCCGCAATCCGGGCGGCTGCACTGACCGCTATGCTATCGGGAAGGCTGACGTAAGCGCTGAATTTTGTCACTGCTATTTTAATATTTTTGAGTGCTTTAAGCGGCACTAGCGCCATCTATCCAAACGGTTGTTGCAACCGATGGCCATGCAGATTCATCTTCATCTGCATCTGCATCTGCAACGGTCAGTGCAGCCGCCCGGATTGCGGAAGACCCAGGTTCGATTCCTGGCTGGGTCGGGTGGGCGTTTAATTTTTTCACTGTATTTTATAAAATTTTATGAATATTTAATTTAGCTTCAGTGCAGCAATTAACACTTGAAAATAAAAAAGAAAAGGTATGAGTTTCATTCCCGTGGGAATATCGGGGTAGAAACTATCCTATGTGTTAATCCAGGCTATGAATTCCGTTGCAGCGTGAAGAAGCAACAAATGTACACACATACACACAAACTTTCGCATTTATATTATTAGTGTGATCATAAAGGCGGCTATATGCTTTTTGGAGTTCTATTAACTAAGGAGTATTAGGGCCTGTTTCACGATCTACAAGTAAGTTCCCATTAGCGTTTACTTGACAGATAGTCCATACAAAACTGTCACTATATCTGCCAAGTATCTCCTAATCAGACATTGTGAAACAGGCCCTTAAAGGTGTTATTAAATTTTATGAGTGTTTATGTTGACAAAGATTTCTTTATTTTGTTTTTGTAAACAAATATCTTTTGATATATTTGTTTTATTCCACAATAAGAAAACTCTTGGTGTTCGTCTCACCCTATGGAACGTGACGAAAAGTAGACAGCGCAAGGTAGATTTGTTATAGTTAGTCGAATAAAAACTGTTTATAAAACGCGATAAACAAAAGATTTAGAGAGGCGCAGGCGCTTAAAAATTCATTGGTAATAATGATACATTGTTATACTTTGAATTGAAATCAATTTGTTTGAGTATTTGAATAATCAAATAACCGTTTATACAAAAATCTTGTACTCATATTCCATTTCACATGTTGAATGATGCTTCTATGTAGACAATATCTAGAAAGTACCTTGATGCTGTCACTTTTTTGTCAATAATTTGCCTAAAGACAACGTTTTCAATTTAAAACACCGTTCCTAACACAAAAACAAAGATGTCCACAACGAAAAAACAAAAGAGTAAATAACTATGTTTAACAAAATTTTAAAAACAAAACAATCTCGAACAGTGCTTTTGTTCGGACATAAAATATATGAAATGACCATGTTTCACCACAATTAGAGGACGGGACTAAACGCCCGTGCCGGTCGGACGAAACTTGCAATTAAAAAGAGGTTTGTGATAGATGTACAGTCACGAGCATTAATATGGAAACAATGTAACTCTTAATACAATGGAATAAGAGTCAAAACTAGTCAACAGTGTAAACATGTTGATTCTCGTGACCGTACAGATGGACAGTCATTACATCGGGTCAGGTCAGACTGCGTGTGTATTTCTGGGTAAAAACACGTCGAAAAATAAAACTCTTCCAGTTTCTTTATGATAGAACGATTGTGATGATTTATCGCGCTCGATTATTGTGTTTTTCTCTAAATTTTAAGCAATTGAACGTAATATATGGCTGTTGTTGTTAATAACCGACAGGTATCTATGCAGAGGTGGAAAGGTCGTCGATGATCCAGCCGTAAAAAAACTTTGTTTTCTTTTCTTTATTTTAGTTGATGGCTTCGTGCAATAAGCACATTTAGCCAGTGTCAAAGTAATTTTTCTTACAAGTAATACATAAATATACAATATTTCCTTCCAGTATGATGATGATGAATGATAATAGAAATGAGAAGTGAGAAATGATATACCTCCCAACCCCTCGAGTATCTCAGTAAAGATGGGGCTTTACTAATTCCTCGGGCGGACTTCTTGAGAGAATTTGAAAAGTGAAGTTCATAATCCACCATTATTTCACGTTAATATTCGACATAACACAAATTTTAGAAATTAAAACACAACCGCAGACATAACTCTTCAATTTCCCGCCAAGAAGTCGACTCAAAACTTTATAAATAGATTTTGGTTAAAATATATCTAGATATTTTGAAAAAGTGTTGAAAAATAATATAAGACATATTATCTGGTCAAATGCACTGTTGGGTTCAAATCCCCGATCGTGAGTATTTTTACAACACTTTTTTCAAATATTAATATATTTAAACTTAAATCTATTTGTAAAGTTTTATAACTTGTTCGCAATAAATTGTTTGCGTAAAATTATTTAACTATTATTATATTAAATAATTATAAAATACAGTGAAAAAATTAAACGCCCACCCGACCCAGCCAGGAATCGAACCTTTGTCTTCCGCTATCCGGGCGGCTGCACTGACCGGTATGCTACCGGGAAGGCTGACGTGAGCGTATATCTCAGTCAGATGCGAGTTTTCTAGCGAAATATAAAAAAGAGAAAAAAATATACGTCATAATATTCTATAAAATAAAATTAACTAACTTTTACTGATTGTTATTTATTTATTTTATTATTTTCTATTGTAATATTGATTTCAAAAGGTGAGATGTCAAAAGTTACACTGTTACACATCATATGCGACAACTGTAAGGCTCGTTAATTTTTTTTTATATTATCAATAATAAAAGTCAGTTAAAAATAGGAGTCAGCAACAGATTTTTGCCTTTTGCAACAATTGAATACCGACCTTCTGCTTTCTAGCTGTCGCCCTGTAAAATTATTAGCCCATATCATTTTTTGGCGACCAAAACTGGTGTTGGTTATATAGTGTGTCGAACACTGGTCAGGTGCCATTACGTCATACCTACCTATATAAGTCTACGCAAATTTCGTTGCCAACAAATAACAATTTGGAAAAGAGTCTAAAAATTTGGGTTCCAATTCTGAAATAATTTTTATTTTATTTTATTAAGGAAACATACAGCTTTATATCACACATATAAACAATCAAAAATATTATACAAATACATTTAAAGTTTCCACTGCTAACTAGTACACAAAATAACGGTTTGTTGTTAACAACAGTGCGAAATAAAAAGAAAAAATCAAATACATCAATACAAACATACAATTCTAACATCAAAATCAGTGAATGAATTGGCGCCTTTGGCTTTCAAAGTAAAAAAGTAAATAGTGTTGAATAATTTCGGCGGGCTGGTTAGAACCACGACAGCTCAATTGGAAGAGCACCTGACCCGGTATGTCAGAAGGGTGCAGGTTCAAATCCTGCTCGTGGAAATTTTTTCAACATTGTGTTTTTGTAATCAAAATCAGGTTGAAAATATACATTTTAAATTAAAGTTAGGTTTCTCGAAAACGAGAAATGTTTTCGTGAAATACGTCTATGTGATTAAAACTACTTAAAAGTACTTACTTTGTCACATGGTTATGAAGTAAGTAGTGATGGTTATTTAGTAGGTAAGTAATTAAGTTACTTCAAGACGTCAAGGCGTATCAAAGCAGCACCCACTTTTTGTATATCAAAACTTAATTGGGCTCACCAGTATTCGGTCCTGGGCTGTCCTTTAAATCGGGAGCAATTTTCTCACAAAATTCCTGACATTCCTCACCACGTATGGGACCATTACTCGGACATTCTGGCACGCGAGCCCTACCATTACCTACTAGCCGTATTATAGTTTGTTAGGTTAATTCTAGGCCATATATCTATCATCTTTTACGCATTATCTTGGGTGGAATGCTAATAGGTACGTAGATTGTACAAGAATGCGACGGAAGATTTGGGAGGTGAATTTTGATGATGGATATTGTGTGTGTTTTAATGACTGTGAAGCTTTTGAAGCAAGTTCTGTGAAGCAAGTCAAATCCTATTTTAGGTATCTGTCCAGTTGCGTATCTGTCGAGATGCGCATCTGTCCAATTGCGTGCCTGCCAAACTGCGTATTTGACAAGTTGCAAATCTGACTAGTTGCGAATCTGGCTAATTGCAAATCTGACGAGTCGCGATTTTGTCGATTTGCGTATTTTGACTAAATACGTGTTTGACCACCTGTTTATCCGTCGACATGCGTGTGATCCGTAACGATAAGGAAGGTGGAAATTCGGAATTCTTAATTTCTTAAGAACTGTCTCTCTTATTTATGATTATTTACATATAATTTTACGCAAATGTTGTTGCGAACAAATTAAAAATGGAAAAAAGGCAAAGTGTTGAAAAAAATCCACGAGCGGGATTCAACGTTCATAAATATAGATAGCTTGCCTAATTTTTAACTGTTCAATATTTGTAAAAATATTATTAGGGCTCCTTTGGCTTCCAGAGTAAGAGCAAAGTGTCGATTAACTTCGGCGAGTTGGATTAAGAATAAAGAAGAAGATAACCAGTGCTCCTGTATATTGTTGACGAGATGATTGAGTTGAATTTGATGAGTTGAGTTGAGTTTGATTGAGGCTCGAGTGAAATGCGCTTTATCAATGACCAGATGAAATAAAGAACAAGTGCTTCCCCGTTGCCAAGTGCTTGCCTAAAATTTGAAATAACGCACACACGAATTTTTTTTTGTCTTCTACCTACCAACTTGCCTACCTAGTACCTACTAAATGAAGGTAGTGGGGGCATCGCGCTCTTGAAATTCAGCAATTTCGAAATGGTGCAAACTCCAAGTCTTTTTACCGTGCCGTGACATTGATGATACGACTGGTATAACTATTTAAGATAACTTATTGAAAAGAAAAAACTTTTTTAAATTCTATTAGTAAAAAAGAACGCAACGCACGTCTCATATTTCTTTTTTATTTCACTTTCTGACACAATTAATGCTTCCACAAAAAAAGAGAACAGATAACACAAAAAACAAGGTTTTGCTCCGTTATAAAGTCCGGGAACTGGCCACTGACATTTCGTCCACAGACGGCGCGTCCAATCAATCCGATTCCCGCCTAAAACAAAACGGCAAAACGCGAGGATCTATCATAAACGTGTGACGTTTCCCTAATTTTTAATTAATCGCCTCGACCCGTGTTAAATTAGGCACAAATGAGCTGTTAATGTTTTATCGTTTCTTTCTTTCAAGTCACCGAAGAGGTTGGTTTTTGTTTTAATATCGAATTATAAAAAAATAACGTATTAGTGAAATATTGCTACTTAATTCAGTTTTAATGGCTTCCTGTGTCGTTTGTTAAGCACTTTTTTATGTACCTAATGCGTAATTTAATACTATGTGTGTTCATTTTAATGCTTAACTCTACTATACTGGGTAGGTACTTGTATATAATAGGTATTGAAATGTTTATTGCCCATAGCAAGATGGATGTTTTTTATCTAGAGAAAATAGATAGTAGTTAATAGTTATTTTTTTACTACAACTGACGGACGGTCCAGCCCTACTACTAACCTAACCACGTACAATATTATGCACCTGAAGCTAGGAATCAAACCCGGGACTTCTGTCTCTGAGACTGGTGAACCACTCAACCACAGACCCGTTAGTTTATTTAAGCCTGATCAAATAGGTACTGTGCCCAGCATGATTCAAAAATCAAAAATATTTTTTCGGAGGCGAAGCCGCGAAGTGAGCTAGTACTGAATAAACGCCTACGCATGGCCATTGATAAACTTCAAGAAAGAAAAGAAACCAACAAGGGAACTTTCAAAAAACAATAAATTACCGTCTAACCTCATTTCACAAACAAAAGTTAAATTAACAATCCAGGATCGATTCAAACCGACGAACGAATGGGAGCTACATTCGTTTCGCAACAACAAAAGTGCTAAAAATAACTTTCGTCATCATAACACTTGTACGCAATAAACTGGGAGTGCCCCGACTTTTTCGCGCTGCGTTCCGTTCGTCGGCCAAATGTTGACACCTCAGGCTGTTTATTGTAATGCCTTTGCCAAAAGAAAATTAAATGCGCGGCAAAGTTGCGGTAGTGGTTTAAAATTGACAATACGATGGTTACGCCGTTCCGTTACGCTCATTAAAATTTGGCAAGGTGGAACAACTGATGCAATAAAAAAACTATATTAATTCATTCAAAAATTAAAACTTCGTCCTTGTTTATGAATTAACAAACTAATTTAAGCATTATCGTTACTCTATTACTGTTTTCTACATTATCAGCCTATTAATGTCCCACTGCTGGGATCAGACTTTCCCACATTTCATCCCGTTCTATAATATTTCCTGGGGATACGAGCTCTACACCAGTGGAAGATAATAGGGTATTTGACTACAATGAAATATAGATCAAACTGTTGTTACTTACTTAACAGTAAACATTGTTATAAACCAATTTAGCCAGCACATAATTTTAAAACAAGTATGATTTTTATAAAAATCATTTATAAAATAATTTAATTTTTATGATTGATCGCGTGATCGAAAACGCACGAGATTTGGCTGAATCTGAAGTGACGTCACATGCTTGTTTACAGTAAATGTGTGATTTGACAGCTAAAAGTTTGTTTACAAGCAGGTGACGTCACGACATCACGTGACCTGCATGTATCGTTTTGGCGGCTATTTTATTCATTTGAATTTTAATGGCGATTTTCATAAAAAATAAAGAAATTCAACGAATTAATCAAATTGCAAATATATTATGCTATATTAAACCATTAGACATATTTTTTCTAAAACCTATCAAATAACCTATTGTCAAAATGTATAGTTTAACTTCAAGGTAGGAATACAAAATAGCATATTTTTTTTTTTTCAATAACGGGTAAGCTCAGAACCTTGATCTCACCTGATGCTAAGTGATGATAAGGCCAATGATGGAAGCGCACTTCACCCGGGATCCTCAACTAGTGAGGTAGGCTATCTTATCTCTAGCTGCCGGAACACAACAATGCTACAAACATTAATGTTAAGGCGACATATTTAGATAAGATAGTGGTTGCTAGCCAGGCCCGCGACTTTGTTCGCGCAGACTACAGTACAAAAATAAAAAGTATCCTATGTGCTGGTCTTGGTCATGATCTGTATATGAGGAAAGTTTTATTTTAAACCATTCAGTAGTTTTTACGTGAAAGAGTAACAAACATCCATCCATACTTTAGTAGGATTAGAATTTACTATTTTTGAAGTGCTAATGTACTATTTCTGCAAAAGCAGGGAAGCGTTGACTTATATTTTAGTTTTAAACTGTACTAAGACCCAATTTTTCAATCCTCAGATAGGTTTTATCAAACGAATAACATTGTGCGTTGTGACATATTTTCTAAAGAGAAACTGTGTTATTATGTCAAAATTATTCAATCAATAAACTTTGACTGACGATTGAAAAATTAGCCCTTACCTTTTCATCTTAACCATGGGCGAAGTAGATATTCGAAATGTGGCATTTATTTTTACATGTTATCTGTGTCTAAGTGTTTGACTCACTTTAATTGTAGTTGTTTAAGGGCCCTCTAATAAACAGACTGAAACTGATATTCCGTTTTTTATTCCTGTCATGAAAACTTCATTTCAAATTAGATTATAAGAGACTGAATAGCTATCCGAAGCTTATTCACTGCTTATTATAATACGGGGGCAAGACTAGACATTTTTAAAATTAATATACATATAACGAAGAGAGCGGACCAGCAAAGTAATCACATGGAGTATCACATAAGTACAGACGGCAGCAGATTAACCTACCACAAAATGTCAAATTTCTTTAATAAATTTTGAACCTTAGTGTTTGGGTATGAAGATCAATATCGATTAGAGAAATTTGACAGCTTTGGATAGGTTGATGTACAGGCGTGTGTACATGTGCATATACCATTGTAGCACAACAGCTTTAAAATATAACCATATGTCGCCATTTAAATCTAAAAAACAACCACACCGCCAGCCAAATGTTAGCACCTCGGGGTGCATGAAGGTCTTTAAACAATTTTCCCAAAAAAAAACAAATTATTTGCGACCGAAACGTTGCTGTGGTGTCCAAATTGGCCATGGCACGCTGTTACGACAAATTCGGACCACACATGGTTGTTTATTATTCGTAAAACGTACTGTATGTTTGTTTGTATATGCGCAGTGTAGGCAACGCAGGCCTAGAACAAGGTGGACCGACGATCTGGTGAAGGTCGTGGGTGGCTGCTGGATGCGAGCTGCACAAAACCGATCGTTATGGAGATCCTTGGGGGAGGCCTTTATCCGGCATTGGCATCTTTTGACTGAGATGATGGTTTATAAACGGTTAGAAGCATTCGAAATGTGAACATATTGACCTTAACATCAACCTACCACAAACTGTCAAATTTCCTCGATAGACTTTAAACTATAAGATGAAAACATATGGTTGAAAATGTATTGAAGAAATTTGACAGTTTTGGATAGGTTGATGTGCAGGCGTCTGTACATAAGAATGGTGAAAATATTTGTTTATTTAATCTTTATTGCACAATACAATAGAATAAAGTACAAAAGAGGGACTTAATGCCAAATGGCATTCTCTACCAGTCGACCTAAGGGCTAGGCAGAAAAATTGGTAAGCGGTGCGACAAAGAACTTAAATAAAACATATAAGTACTACATAAATTTATAAGAACTGAAATATACATATTAAGTTTAAGTTTACAGACTGAAACTGATATTCCGTTTTTTAGTCCTGTCATGAAAACTTCATTTCAAATTAGATTATAAGAGACTGAATAGCTATCCGAAGCTTATACACTGCTTATTATAATACGGGGGCAAGACTAGACATTTTTAAAATTAATATATAATGAAGAGAGCGGACCAGCAAAGTGATCACATGAAGTATCACATAAGTACAGACGGCAGCAGATCAACCTACCACAAAATGTCAAATTTCTTTAATAAATTTTGAACCTTAGTGTTTGGGTATAAAGATCAATATCGATTACCATACATAATTACATACCATAATAAAAAAATAAAAAATAAAAATAGACTACATTAGTATCGTGGACCGATAAAGTAAGTAATGACATCGTGTTGCAAAGGAGGACCAAGCTTCTAGAAAAACAATAAAATAAGTACACTCTGATCCGATCCGAACCCCTCGGAAAATCTGAAAGGATACGGGGACACGCACTAGTGCGTGATGCCGTTCCCTCTAGAAAACCTCTGACGGTGCTTCGTTTCACACGGCTTGAGGAAGCCTTTAAGTTTCTCGCCGCCCCCAAAAAAGTCCGGTGACGCTGAAAATGTATGCCCAGTGGCAAACATCAAACTATCTCTCAAAAAAAACCACAAGTACCTACAGTCTCCTACAGCTTATCATCGCCAGCTCATTTAATGTACAAATAAACAAAGAATAAGGTTTGAATAGTTCTTTCTTTTCTTTCTTTCTTTTAGTTGATGGCTTCGTGCGATTAGCACATTTAGCCAGTGTCAAAGTAATTTTTCTTGCAAGTAATATATAAATATACAATATTTCCTTCCAGTCAGTATGATGATGAATGATAATAAAAATGAGAAATGAGAAATGATATACCCCCCAACCCCTCGAGTATCTCAGTAAAGATGTGGGGCTTTACTAATTCCTCGGCGGACTTCTTGAGAGAATTTGAAAAGTAAAGTTTCATTGTTTTGTTTCATTTGCCAACACTCATGCACACTTACGAACACTTAACGGTTAATAATCCACCATTATTTCACATTAATATTCGACATAACACAAATTTTAGAAAATAAAACAAAACCGCAGACATGACTCTTCACTTTCCCGCCAAGAACCCCGTTTGAATAGTTATTCCGTGTTCTGTTTCTTTTTCTTTCTTTTAGTTGATGGCTTCGTGCGATTAGCACATTTAGCCAGTGTCAAAGTAATTTTTCTTACAAGTAATACATAAATATACAATATTTCCTTCCAGTCAGTATGATGATGAATGATAATAAAAATGATAAGTGAGAAATTATATACCCCCAACCCCTCGAGTATCTCAGTAAAGATGTGGGGCTTTACTAATTCCTCGGCGGACTTCTTGAGAAAATTTGAAAAGTAAAGTTGCACTGTTTCATTTGCCAACACTCATGCACACTTACGAACACTTAACGGTTAATAATCCACCATTATTTCACATTAATATTCGACATAACACACATTTTTGAAAATAAAACAAAACCGCAGACATGACTCTTCACTTTCCCGCCAAGAAGTCCCGTGTTCTGTTTCTTTTACTCTAATTTGAAATGACGTTTACATGATTAAGAGTATTTTCGACCAAAGAAACCAAGGAGTTTGTCGTAACCAATTTGTCTAAGGAACCAAGTTATCGACTTTACGTAGAATAAAAAAAAATGCATTTAAAAAAATCTCATACAAAACCGGCAATCGAAAAAATATACACTTATTGTTAATAATATTTTAACAACGCAACAACACAAAATTTAACAAATAAAATATGTATTGCAAATTCTATCAACGCCATTTTAAGAAAGTAAATCTTTTAGAACAAATTGCAAGTTGTCTTAATGCAAGAGTTTGGAAGTGTAGAAAAAACTCTAAGTATGTCTCATTCATAATAGCTGGCGAATTTCTCATACTGAAACCATTTGGATTAGTTTCCCTATTATCTTATTATTATTTCTATTGTCTTAAGATGTACCTAGGTATTAATAAACTAGCTGACTCGGCGGACTTCGTACCGCTTTGACATCATAATTACCATTGACAAATTGCACTGCATCGCTTATATCACGGCGAGTGCTCTGAAGAACTCTTTGACCTTATCCCACCTTCTCTCTTCCTCCATAGGAGTACACGTGCTGCTCTCCGGAGTCATCGCTTCACTGTCACACATATCCCATCGCGCACAAAGAAATTTGTTGACTCGTTTCTTTGTCGCACCTCCAAAATATGGAATAGTCTACCAGCACACGTTTTAAAAAAAAAACTGTCACCTTTGACTGGTGTTGGTTGGTGTCATGTCGAAAATTCGGAGTTTCACCCGAGTCCTTTCCGTAATAACACGTGTTGTGAGCCTCCATTTTAATTTCTATCTACCGTACAAATTGTACCCTTACTACTATAATAAAAACACTTGAAATTGACTAAATGCTAAACGTGAAGCCATTTAATAAGTTAATTAATACCATTCTTATAGTGCTCACCTACATACTATAAAAGGAAGCATGATGCAAAATTTTAAGTTTCTAATACTAGTAGTTTGGGCTGTGCGTTGATATGTCAGTCAGTCAGTCATTAGGTGAGTTTTCCTTTTTATTTATTTAGATGTGGAAATTAGAAACGAATGTGAAATATACTTTAAGATGAAATAACATACTACGTAGGACTATCACACTAATATTATAAATGCGAAAGTTTGTGTGTATGTGTGTATATTTGTTGCTTCTTCACGCTGCAACGGATGGATGGATTTGGATGAAATTCGGCATACAGGTAGTTTATAACCTGGATTAACATATAGGATAGTTTTTATCCCGATATTCCCACGGGAATGAAACTCATACCTTTTCTCTATATTTGGTTCCACAATTACCTACTTAGGTCTTGGATTTCATGTTGGGAATTTGTTTGTTTTAGTGTCATAGAAACTGTCTAAGCGGTACGAAGTCCGCCGGGACAGCTGTCATATTTCAAATCATTCATTAGTCATTGCAAGGAAGCAACTATGCCGATTTCAATAATGTGTATTATATTTACGACGAATCAAGGAATACTTGGAAAAACTTGAATTAAATTATGCTATACCCTTTCCTTGAAACTTGTGATATTTTGTTTATAAGTATTCAAAAGTAATAGCGCTGTCTTAGTAAATCATAAAGTGTTTAATTTTGCGACTCTACATTACTTATTATGAGCTAGAAAATAATACTTCTTATAACACAATAAATATGTTTTTTTGACATAGTTAATACTTGTTGTAGAGCAGGGTTTCTTAAAGTGGGGTCCACGGACCCCATATGGTAGCAGGGGTCCTCAGTGCTCTCATTATATTAGTACTAATTCTAGTGAAACTACCAATAAAAGTATTTTTTTTAATATAAATAAGGCTTGTTTTATTTTCCTAACACTTTAACAGTGATTCGCGTGATTGTTTAAATTGTGAAAATGGTCCGTGACTGCAAAAGTTTAAAAAACCCTGCTGTAGAGGCACTTGATTTACCAACACCAACACAAACATTACCTAAAACTATCAAAAACTATTAAAAAAAAAAGATTTCGGGATAAAAACTACGATATTCTTCTGCAAAACTAACTTGACAACAATAATAAAAAGACGTAGATAACCACAAAAAATTGGATGTATGAACCTATGAAGGTTCAATTTTCGCAAAAACTCAACAATCCAACAAGACCATTACAAAATAAGTTGCTCACACAAACGGAATTAAACAAACATCCACTCAACCTACAAGTGTACGACAAAAGGATACCAAAACGGGCAGAAGCGTTACAAATTCAAACAGTGATAACAAAAAAAGGGAACAATGCGCTTGCGCAGCCAAACTCGCCTCCATTCAGACAACGTCACGTAAACTATAACTGCTCACTTAACCCTACAATGGCTAAGTATAAAGAATTACAATTAATCGTCGGGACAAGGAATGCCACCGCGCGGGTGAAAAAACGTCAAAATATTGTCGACGCGATCCCCACCGGGCGCGGGGCCAATGGGGAGGGGCGGTGGGGGCGAGCTACCGCTTTTTAGCCAATGGCGCCTCAGGGCGGAGCCTCGAGCTACGCGCCGCGTTTCGCCCAGAGCTAAAACCTTTTCGCCTCCAGTCGTTTACCGATAAGCCTTAGGGATGGTCGGTTATTATTACATCTCACTGTGATCGCAACGCCGCGGGCACGATCGATAGCAATGTACAAAGACAAGTGCTATACTAGATTTAGTAATACGAAACTGTCGTTGTTGTGATATGCTAACTGTATGTGTTCTGTGATATGTTTGCCTTAGTATAGATAGATAGCGTCGGCATGAACTTGTATATGCAGTGCCATCGTGAGGTATGTGCTACTACGGCAATGTTTTAATATAATACGTATGCATGTGGTGTTATGGTTTAAATTTAAACAGTGCTTCGAAATGCGGTGGTCATTCAGGAGACAGTGGTACTTTATCTCTGCATGAGATATTTTAATAAAAAGTGAAGTTTAATTAAATAAACTAGTACGAAAACTTCTCTTAACAGTTAACTAAATTCAATTAAATTTATAAAAAACAGAAGTTAAATTGTTTTTTTTTTATTAATTAAATGTTTTTATTTAATTAAGGGTTTTTAAATAGTGTCTACATTTTGGTCTCTACTTCAGAAACAAAACAATTACATAATAATATAATTGATAAAAGCACGCTGTGAGTTTTTGTGTCTACAAAGGTCGGAAAGAAGTTTTGGTGGCAACATAATATAGATGCTTATTAAATAAATAAATAAACTATGGTAACTATACCTATTTGTTGTCATCGGATACAGCAGGGATGAGAGACTTTTCAGGGACCATACCAGTCAACGTCACTTTTTTTAAATGAAAAATATACTTACGTCAAAATAAAATAACTATCCATTTAAGGGTTAAATTAGGTGATTGGTTCATTATTTAAGAAATTAAGTTATTGGAAGATTATTTGTTAAGGATCTGTCTAAGGTTTGTTTTTAAAATTAATTAATTTCAATATAAACGTATAACCGTTGTATACAATCATAATTTTGAACTCAAGTCGTTTAAAATTATTATTATTTTACATTAATTTCAAATTCACCACAGTACAAAACATAATAATATTAACACTTGTTGTCCATAATTTCCAACATATCCATAATAAACCTTATTTTACTTACCATCAGCAGAGAATTAAAAAAAAACACATACTGGAATAGAACTTGTTTTTGGCTGCATTCATCCTGTACAGCGTAACACTTAACAATTTAGTAATTTACATTGACACTGTAAACAAGAAAACAAACAACTAAACAATTTTGCGCCAATTTTCAATTTTGCGCCAAAATCACATAAAAAAAATATTAACTTGTCTACTGAAGCAGCGATGGACGGTAAACAACTGACTAACTAATAACTAACTGAATTGAAACTATTTGTTCAACCCTCGACATGTTTCGTGCGTGTCTATACGCAACTGAGAGGTTAAAGTTCGATTCCCGGCGCCTCCTTATAGAGGCACACTGTTAAAGACCGGTTTTATTGTACGAAGGCACGTAAAATTTCGTTCTCTCATTTCCATTTTTCTGTTTTAAATAGGTAAACAATGTATTGCAAATATTATATTAATATGTATTAGATATAGTGTTTTGTTATTTTATCAATAATTTAATTTATATCGATAGATAAACAGCGACTTGAAGATCTATTGACTCTACCGCAATCCAGATACTACAACGGAAATAAGTTACATTGAAAGTTAGAAACCTCCGGACTCTGGAGGTTTTGGGTTCAATTCCCAGGTCGTGCTAAGTGTGTTTTGATTTTTTTTAAATACATAGCCCAGGTTTGTGATCACCAACTCGCATTGTGCCAATTGTAGCGACGACATAATGTCAATGATTGAATAGAATAGAATATTAGATTTGCTAAGAATATAGTTGGTACTACAATAAGTTGGTCATATTTATATTGTTTCACACATTCTGCCACGTAGACGTGCAAAATTTACAATACAGTTCAATTATTTCATTTAAAAATATCAAATTCGTACTTATAAACAATATTGCTATTATTATTAAATTATTATTCATTGATGGCGATCTTTGCTTAGCAGTGGGACAGATAGACTACCTATTATAACGACTTAAACTATCATGATCACTTGCATTGCATAGTAATTGTTAACGGGATTCTTACCATATTTGCTATATATATACTATAGATATATTCACTACAATTAAAAACATCCTTTGCTTTCTTAAAATAATGCACTTGGCATTAATTACACTTGACGGTACAAGTGAAGATTAAGGCTGAAGATGAAAGCGCACTTCACCCGGAATCCTCAACTACTGATATCTGGCTATCTTATCTCTAATTATTGAAACAAAGACTATGATACTAATATTATTAACGGCAAAAAGTTTAGGCATCCTAGCTCTGCGTTACCTTGCCTCTAGTAGCGTCGCAGTGTGTTTGCATTATTATAGCAGTCCATGACATTACTACAAAATAAGGAGACTCACAGAAGTGAAGCTTCACACAAACGTGCGTTATTCGAGCGCGGTCTTGTGGGTCTCTTTATTTTCTGACATTATGCGTCGATCATTGTCTTTACTTAAACAATATTTAGAGCAATTGAACTACATGTGAAGTGTTTTTGTAAATTACATTAAATAAACGATTTTTCTATTTTATTCTATTCGACTTAAGTGTTTTTTCTATGACTCTGTCTAAGTGGCAGGATGAGCCTCGTGATTTGCAGCTTACTTCTCATGTTAACCTTTAATAAGACTGTTGCCATAAAGTTTATTTTTTAAACTGTTTCTAAACTTAAATAAAACTGACTTTAAAAAAAGACAAATAAAATGTTTAGTTTTTTTTTAATTGTTCACAAAAAAGGTTTTACTGCAAACTTTTTTTTTTCAAATCATAGCAACACTGTAATTACATAATGACGGTTCGCCACATGCTCTACTACTTAATACCTACCCAACCGGTCCACATTTCTGCGACAAAACACGATATAACGTACGTAATACAAAGTAAATAACAAAAAATAATTTCACCAAAGAAGGTTGTATTTAAAGAATTCTTACCAAGGATATAATTAACTCCTTCTCTTGTGTTCTCTAAGTTATACTTTTAAGCTTTATAATTTGTGGAGCCTGACTTTAATTATAGTGAGACATTCTTTTAAAATATGGTGTGGTGTGCTCTGTTTCCTCGGATTTACTGGTCTAAAATAGTTGAAGTGAAAAAGAAGTTGTCCTTAATAAAAAAGCGACACTATTTCTTTGCTATTCAACATTGTCCTTAGCATTTTAGGGTTAGTATTATAGTGTGCACAGTGTTGGGATCACATAACAGGGCGCAATGTTAATTGTTATTTTTTTATTATTTTAGTTACATGTTGTATGTTTAATTGTGTGTTTTGTTATGTGATTCCAATAAATATCTTTTCTTTCTTTCTTCTTTCTTTCTATCTTTCCTTCTTTCTATTAATTAGGTAGTTTTATGAAAGGTTGCACTAGCTTACTGATCTGTAATGGTTCAAAATAAAAATAAAACTGTTTCTTTGCTATACAACATTGTCCTTAGCATTTTAGGGTTAGTAGGTAGTTTTTGTGAAGGGTTGCACAAACTTATACTTATGGAATTTTATACCAATATCTAAACTAAATTTACGCCTTTATGGATTTGGTATGTCTGAATATTCATAAAGAGTGCTTGCATGAATATGGGCAACTAAAGTCCACTATAGAAAGATTTGAATCACATAAATTCTGTTTCATCATCATCATCGTTAGCTCATTTTATGTCCCCACTGCTGGCGCACAAGCCTTCCCTATGGAGGGAAGGGAGAATGGGCCATAAACCACCACGCGGTCCCAGTGCGGATTGGCGGTTGTTAACGACTGCTAATGCAGCCGCTACCAACGGCTTACGTGCCTTCCGAAGCACGGAGGAGCTCGAGATGATACCTACATTTTTTTGTCACCCATCCGATGACCGGCCTTTGCGAAAGTTGCTTAACCTTAGCAATCGCAGACCGGGCGCGTTAACCATTGCGCCATCGAGCTCCTCAATCCTGTTTAAGTATTCGTTTTTAATAATGTCTTCTACTAACAGATACGATATCTATATTATTATTTTCTATTATTTATATTATTTTTATTGCATGCATAAGTGCAAAGTTTAATTAAAATTAGCTTATTGATTTGATGAAATTGAAACTTTGAATTTTTGCATGTGTTATCGAAATGTATGTATTCTCGTTTTCGTTGACGTTATCAAATGGTGAATAAAATTTTGCGATAAGTCCGCTTTTGTCCAGATTTGTATAAAAAAATGTTTTTATACTGTGTTATAGTGTGAATATTAAAGTGTTTTATCTATCAATCTAGCTATCAGGTCCCGAAACGCAAAAACGCTTACAAACTCCTACATAGAGCGAGCTTTGAAAATTATAATATTTTTTGATAGCCATCGCCTTAAAAGAAAATAGTTATCCATTTAAAGCACGGGAGTTTTCACACTTTGACGCTTTTTAACATTAACCGCCTCGGTTAGAGGTCCCGGGCTCGATTCCCAGTGGGGGGGTAACTGTATATGTACTCGGCTTGTTGGTAGCTACCAACATCTTACCTAAATATGTCGCCATGACATTAATGCTGACAGCATTGTGTTCCGGCAGCCAGGGATGAGATAGCCAGTGCCTTAATAGTTGAGGAATCCCGGTGAAGTGCGCTTTCACCTTCGGCCTTATCATCACTTAACATCAGGCGAGATGAACGCCAAGTGCTTACCGCCAAAAAATGCTCAACACCAGTGTAGAACATAAGATTTTTTTTTTATCTTAACTGATTTAAATAACCCTCCTTCTTACGCAGTCGGGTAAAAACTTGACTCCTTCAACTTTCCGTTTTAATAATATTATTAAGCGAAACAAAATTGTTACCTGCAATATTTCACATCGGGACCGATCGCCTACGCGGACAAAAAGAAAAAAAAACAATACAAAAAAAAAACACTCGACAATTCGAATGAAAGGGATATTACTTCTTTAAAAACAACCCGCGCGATCCCATTAAGGCGCTGTCATCGCTGCGTTGATAAGATTTAAATTAGCCGCGCAATAAAGCTCCTGTCAAATCCGCCATTAATTTCGAATGTCAAATTTCGAATTTGGAACGGGAGCGGGCCACGAACTTTTTTACAATGGCCAGTTTGATTTCATTTGTTAAAAACTACCGCAGCATAGGTGGATTTTGTTATTTTTCGCTTCTTCGATCTATTGGAATCTTTTAACGTTGTTGTGCTCCTTGTGTAGCGTGTGTTTATCCTTCTTCCATCCAAGCTCTGTTGACAAGATTAAAATTAGTTGAGCTAGAAAGCTCCTGTCAAATCAACCATTAATTTCTAATTTCACTAGAGGTACACGATCGTTTTTAGATGTTAGTAGATTTAAACAGGCTTTTATCAAGCATTCTTTTTAAACTTATATTCAAAATAATTGGTTATTGGACAGAGTTCCACAAAATGATAGGTAAATAATATTTACGTAGTGAAGAAAAAACATAATTGGAAATCATTTAAACTTATCGTCTTTATACTATAAACATAGCTGAGTAATTGTCTTTGTTTATTTCTTACCTTGTTTGATCTATATAATCAAATTAATTTATTCACCATAAATTTAAAATAAAATTACAACAAAAGTGAATATCCTTATATTTATGTTGGAAATTTACAAAGCTTTGGCAATATTTCTTTTTAGTACCTAGGTTCTATATTATATGACCTTTGCAAAGAATAGCCAAGTGAGGTTAAGTCGAAGAAGTTAAGTCTGACATCAACATTCGACATTCTTTCATATTTTAAGATATTTTGATCTCAACAGACAAAATTGTTCTAAACATTATTAGATAAATGGCTTTAAAAAAAGGTAAAATATTTTTAAAGAAAAATCATAGTTCTAACTTGTTTCTTATATAAATAATAGTAAATGTGAGACAAACTCACATATTTTATATTGTTGTCTGATTAGAGAAATCAAAGACAAGACAATTTTGAAAAACTATTTTTTTCATGACGTCGCCGTTCGGTCTGTTGACATAGGTCGTCTGCTATTGATAGGAGATTGGAAATGTCATTGCATAGAAAAAATGTCACTCACTCAGCATTTTTCATGAAAAAATTACTGCTGAAATCGTATGAGATAATATAATGATAGATAATACATAGTAACACAAGCATTAGTTAATTATTAGCGTTTGTTCGCCAAGGGTCAACTTAGCATAACGTCCGTAATTTTATTACTTCGCTAGCGATCGGTCAACTTAGCTGCTAGTCAACTTCGCAAACGGTCCACTTCACAAACGGTCCACTTAGCTATCGGTCAAAATTAAAATAGATTTTCTAATTCCTTAGTATATTAACGGAAATCAGGTAAAACCTCTTTAGTCCATAAATAATATATACTGGCTACTTTAGATGCATGATTATAAGAACAATATCTTTGAAAAAGAATGCCAACTATTAGGTACTGTTTTTGATATTTTTATACGATCAACGCGTAGCTAAACAATAAAATAATAGAAATAGTAAAATTGCTTTGTTGTGGTTAAGCAGATTTACATAAAACAATGACAAAATAGGCATGCTACAGATTTTCTTAATAAAAAAAACAGCATCGAACATGATGTTCACTTTTTAAAATTATATTTTTTTAAGATGTTGCAACAGTTTGTAGAGTCGCATTCGGCGTGTTTTCCATGCGGCCAGTTTTGGTTATGCCATTCCCGTTCAATGTAATTTTGACAAATTAATTTTGACTCGTCGCGTCGGACCTCCTTTGTGGAATGCAATGTTTTGACTCGCATTGTCTGGTCACACTGGTGGGACCGTCTGGCAATTTCGAATTCTTTTGATGTAGGTTTAAAAAGTTAATTATTATAGAATTAACTTTTAATTAATTAATTATAGAAATTATTACTTTTAGATGTATTATATAGCTTTTCAGATATTTTGCTAAAAATACAATATGTCGCAAAATATCTGATTCTGGCCTATTAGTCCTAACGTGACTTATTTTGACTGAGTCAGCAATTAAACATACTATTAAAGAAGTATTTAATTAGGGATTAACTTTTGAATTATAGTTAAGTTAGTTATTTTACGCGCAAATCATACGAGTCAAGTCGAGTCGTTTTAAAGGAGCACCAACCAAAGAGTTATGTTTATAGTTCCAATTTTAAATGGTAGAATAAAAAGTCTAGCTCTCCTGGCGACATAACTCAACGCTTCAGTGCTTCATTAGCCGGTGGTTACAATCCATTGCTTGTAAATCATTAATTTAAAAAAAGAACTTGCTCATTTAGCTGCCAGTGCGGAGCCGCATGGAAAAAAAACGACAAAAGGTGTATACCACCGCAGCCCGGAATCCTTGCGTTATTGCCTATTAAATATCGACATTGCTTATTGAAAATCGAATTTCGAAATAGCCAATTAGACTTGCTGTTTTGAATGTCCGAAACAGATTATGGCGGTCCGATTTGTGGGCGGTGCTGTGTGACATGTCGTTAAATTCTTCTTTTTTATTTTTTGTTTAAATACTTATCCTTTTTTGTGATGCCAGCAAAATACATAATTCGTTATAGTTGCTAATTAAAACGCTGGTTAACATTTTGAGCTACTTTTTATGCCAACAGTAATATGAAACAATTGTTAAATGCTCAATAATCATTTTGTAACTATTTTAATAAAACCTTTACAACCTTAAAAAATTTGAACATCTTCATTTTTATATCTTTCGAATCAAAGTTATATATTTATCAGATTTAGGAATAGCCTATACACCTGTTCAGTATGTAGTGCCGGTAGTAATCAATAATTCACCTGGAACATGGTCATCAATACAAACAGAGTAACAGACAAAAAGATCTAAATCATATTTCATCGTCTATTTTTTCGAGTGGCAATTTGTTACAGCAAATATAAGGCTATTGTGCTCGGAATGGGTCGGGCCGATCGCTTTTCTAAGGCCATAACCGGAATTTATATCGGACATTATTCATAAGATCCCGTCCAGTTGTTTTCCCCTAATTAGAATCCATTCAGGCGTACCCCATTAAAACTCGTCTAAATTAAAATTCGAATAACTTACTAACTAGATGTATAAATCACAAGCGTACAGAAAGACAATAAAATATATTGTCCGTGTCCAGACAATCGGGCGAGCCACAATAATTAATACTACAATACGCTCACCGAGTAATTAAAATAAACTAATTCCTAAACGTGAGCCGGGTTTATGAATGAATGCTCTATACTCTATGCTTTTTTAACGTATAGCAACATTTTTCATTCCGTCGGACTCACTGACAGCTCGGTTGACGTTCTTTTTTTTAAGGCGCGACCTCGCTGCGGGACCCTACGCGCCGGCATCCGTTCGGCTCTCAAATTAACTTATTTTAATTTAGAGAATCGGCACCGCACTTTTGGGTTATCGATAATAATTCACGTTAATCCTAAATCTTTTGAAGCGACCGTTCGATTTTACGGTCGCGTTTGTTGTAAAATATATTCCTTTGATAATAATGAATGTATAATTGTTCATAAATTACTAATGTTTATTTTTAATGATATTTTTGTACATGGCATTTGTAGTTTTCATTCATTCTTTTATGGAACCATCATGGTTTTAAATGAGTTTGCAGGTAATAGTTACTCATAGTTACGAACTCATTAACCATAATAATAATTCCAGTAATATTACATTGTTACATTCAGAAGTTTCTGTTGTTCGTTTTTGTTTTGCTGCTTTCATTTCAGTAAAGTTTATAAAGCTTCCGAGACCGGCGATAAGACCGCCTTTGCCCATACTAGCTAAACATTATGTGAAACTGTTTTTTGTTTGTGTGAGCAATAAAGTGTCTATCTATACATCTTCCATTTTCTCCCTATTTATGTAAACATTTTTTTAATAACCGTCTGGAACAGTATGCGTTTTAAAATAACATGATACTTTTAATATTAAAATTTTAAGAAATAAAGTAACTACATTTATATTTGACTACTGTCCAAAAGCTAATGACTACACCTAAATAAACACTACTTGTAGAAACCTAAAATTCTCAATGCAATATAGTATTATACATATTTTGCATTTTCCTATAATGTAGTAACTATTATTTAAGGAGCCTGGCAAAGCTTTGTTATTGTATGTATGTCGTGTAAACTTTAAGGTATTTTGTGTTACTGTGGCTCATTGTTATCTGATTTAAATAAAGAAATAATAATAAATAAAAGCAGCGGGTTGCATTACAGGTTATGATCTTCAAAGTTTAATAGAAACAAGAAAAACAGTGCTTTCGTGTTTCAGAGAAGACATGTTAGTTGTCGTGAAATAGCAGTGGTTTGAAACCTTTGTTAACTCACATCATACACGCATTTGACCACCGTGATGGTGGGTCCCAAGTCTATTGTCCTCATGCCATAACATATTTATTTATTGGCCCAAACATTCGAAGAAGTGTAAGTATTTTAATAACACGAATAAACACTTGTCTATTTCAGAAGCGTGTGTATGTAAAAAGTTATTGTATAAATAAATGATAAAAATATAATTGCGTTTATCTAAACATATTAATTCCTAATGTATTTTAGGCGAACCTGGGTACTTATTGTAAAAAATGAATGAATAATTAACACATTAATTCGTATCACGAAACAGAAATTTCCTCCAGACTTCCCCTTCAACAAACTCAAAACTATCAGTTAGTGAAGTTTTAGTGCACAGCAACCTATTATGTGATTTTTTCGTAACGTTTCGCTAAATACCAGTTATCGATTCAAAACAACACGACTTACCGATTTTCCTAATTCAAAATTCACCCAAAATATTTCTTTTTCTCACGCTAAACAAATGACTGTTCGACTCCCACGAATTTGTAGACTAATTTTATTTGTGGCAACATCGAATCGAGATCCTGGATGGTCCAATCGGCGCGCGTAATTACAGTGCAAGAATTTGGCAGAATCCGCGTGCACGGTAGCAGTAACGTGCAATTTAAATGTTTCGAATTTCGAACGTGTTTCGTTTTTTATTATGCTCGTTACGTGCACGCAAATTGTCAAGATTGCAATGCCGATTGCACGCGTTGATTCGATATTTAAAAAATATACTTAATACTCATTTTTTGATGTGTAGGTAACATATTTCCACTCGCTTTCTATATATACAATTTGTGGGAGTGATTTCGTGAAATGTGACGGAAGTAGGTGTAACAGTGTGACAGGAAGTCGGGGAAGCGCGCAAATGCGCGCCTTTTTGTAAATTTATAATCGATATTGAACACGACATAATATTATTATATGTTACATACTGTGTCATTTGACTATCAAAGATCATTTTGATATGTCAAATGTCTTCTAATGAGTATTTACTGCATTTATTTTATAGTTATAAAATAATGACCTGACCCATTTTTTTCAGAATATAATGTTAAAATGGCTTATTACTAAGGTGAGATGTCAAATGTTACACATCATATGCGACTACTGTAAGGCTCGCTCGTTTTTTTTTAATTTCACCACTTATTTAACTCTTTACCATTCGATCAAATTAACTTTATAAGGTAAAAATTTTACTCATTTTCCCTGTGCATATTTGCGAGTTTGATTTGACATTAACGAAAACGAGAATTTGAACTCTCATCGTTTTCCACCAGGAGGCACTTTTATAATGCAATACATATTTTCGTTTTCGTTAACGTGATCGAACGAGCCATATCCACCGATCCGATCAGAACTCCTCATAGAATCTAGTAGAGAACGGGACCACGCATAGTAGTTGTGCGTGATGCCATTCCCTCTAGAAAACTTTTGATGGTGTTTCAATCACACAGATTGAGGAACCCATTAAGTTTTTTGTCCCTAAATAAATCCGGTGACGCTGAAAATTACGTCAGTCTTCAAATTAAGTTAAAACACCAAAAATGTTTGCATTCTATGCTTTCTTTTACGTCAGTCCATCTTATGCAGAACACTGTCAAGTTTTGATTTACTCTTAATTATTTTAGTTATTTATATAAGACTCGGGCGGGCTGGTTAGGACCACGATAGCTCAATTGGGAGAGCACCTGACCCAGTATATCAGAAGGGTGCAGGTTCAAATCCTGCTCGTAGAAATTTTTTCAATATTAGTGTTTTTGTAATTTGTTTCGCAACTAAATTAAAAATTATATAAACTAAACAAAAACATTTTATATAAAACTCTTTAATTAAGGGATCTGCTGCTACTGATACAGTGCGATCAACATAATTTTATCCCCATTATTACTATCATCATCAGTTTATTTTATGTCCCCACTGCTGGGCGACGAGCCTTCCATATGGATGGATAGGGAGAACGCAACGGGCCATAAACCACCACGCGGCCCCAGTGCAGATTGGTAGTTGTTAACGACTAATGCAGCTGGGACCAAAGGCTTAACGTGCCTTCCGAAGCACGGAGAAGCTCGAGATTATACATTTCTTGGTCACCCATCCGATGACCGGCCTTTGCGAAAGGTGCTTAACCACAGCACTCGCAGACCGGGCGCGTTAACCACTGCGTCATGGACCTCTTCATGATTATTACTGTTGATTTAAAAATTGATTTAAAAATAATCTAATCTAATTTTATTTATAGATTATTTTGAGTTTATTCGTTGCAAACATACAAAAATACAAAGTTTTCCTCTATACAATATTAGTATAGATTAGCACTTCGTTTGCCGCGTTGATTTCGTATTTTTCCGCACAAAAAATAATAAGTACTTATTTTTTTACCAAAATAAATGTTACCCGCAAGGACTGAGTCATTCTACCAGTGAAAGAATTTTTGGAATTAGACCAGTAGTTCCGCCTCAACGAACAAAAATATTTAAAACCGTTACCTCTTTATTAATAGTAGGTACCTATAGATAATTTAATTGCATTAAAAAAATAGTATTATAGAAAAAACTACCAATAAACAGAAAACTTAAAGAAATAACTAAAAACTTGGCGTTGTTTGGCATAGGTACCTTTTAAAAAAACAATATGGTTACATACATGCTTACTTTTTCATAATATTAATTAATAGTGAAGAAACTTAAATAAGGTAGATAATAGTATGAGATGATCATAAAAATGGCAACAAAAATTTTTAAACTTTTCTAACCTTGATTGTATTGTATATACCTAACGTCTTACTAGATTGGAGATGCCGAGGCTTACAATTGATAATTTCGTCAACGTTCATAAGTCTTCGGTAGTATAGTGGTAAGTATCCCCGCCTGTCACGCGGGAGACCGGGGTTCGATTCCCCGCCGGAGAGATCTCTTTTTGTAATCAGATTTTTTTTAATGTCTTTTGTTTTTGTTTATGAATGAGTGTGACGTAAAATTCAATAAAAAACAAAAATATTTTTGTTTTAAAGTTTATTACCATACTGAATTCTACTTTAGTGATAAATGTTAAATTTGAGTTTGTTTTTTGTATTTATTTGCATACCAGTGATGGTAAAAAAAAATCAGACTTTTGTTAGCAAATAACATAACATTAAATGATTTAAAATATTTCAGCAAATAAAAATTAATTTATCTAATCTAAAACAGTAACACAGTGAAAACGAAATATTTATTGGCATTAATTGTCTACATTATAATGATTATATTTAAATGAGATTTTTTTTAAATATGAAACTAAGAAAAACTTAAAAATTCAAATACGAGTACATACTAAAGTATTTTTTTCATTTAACAAAATATTAAAGGCACATAATATTTGGTATAGGTTGTGACGTGTATATTGTCGTGTCTTAGTATAACAAATTTCGTCATTCTCTTTAAGTCTTCGGTAGTATAGTGGTAAGTATCCCCGCCTGTCACGCGGGAGACCGGGGTTCGATTCCCCGCCGGAGAGATACATTTTTGATTCTTTGTTTTTAAATTACTTTTATTTATTAATTGTTTTATATAAATAATAAATGTTAAAACATTTTTATTTTTTCTATCGATAAAATACATTTCATCAAAGAACGTTGCCAAGTTCGTTAGTGTGTTTTACATTGTATATTTTTGTGCCAAATTAGTAATTTTTATTTTATTTTTCAGTCTATATCATCAGCCTTTTAACATTACACCGCTGCTAAGCGCAGCCGTTAGAAATTTTAATGAATTTGCCGGATCTGTATCACTGGATGGTTCTCGGTGACTAGAGTGAGTTTTCATTTCCGTTCGATCACGAAAATTAATATTTGTTTAGCAAACGTTTTATTTTAACTCTCTCGTTTGTCACTAGGAGGTGTTGCTTCAATGCCACATAAAGTGTAGTTTTCATTGCGATCTATTAGCATTTTAGCAAATTAAATTAGCACAAGTTACCCTTATAGGTGACTATAAAGAAACTGATGTATGTATGTAATTAAAACAAAAACAAAAATTTTTAGTTGTCTATGATTCATGTATGTAGTTAATTGTAGTTATAGCAAAATAGGTGCGTCACACGGAATAATAACCTATGGACTATTAATCCATGCGTTGCTAGCCGCTTAGCTTTGGCGGCGGTCGTTTTTTTTCCCATTACCGGAAGACGTGACACCTCCAGATTTACAGCCATCAATTATTATAATTGACTATGCCTGTCTCGCTCTGTCCCAGCTAGTTTTAATGTAGTCTATGGTGATTATCGAAGATTGCATTATTATTGACGCTTGCTTAGGTTGGTACCTATTCCATAAGTTAATCTGCTGTCGATACAAATCAATATAAATTGTTTATATTATTATACGGACCGACAATACAATTTTTATTACCACTAAGGTTCCGGAGTTCGAATTCTAAGAAAGGGTTTTCGTGTAATGTGCACTTCGAGAGCACATAAAATATTTTGACTGTGCCTTAATAAACAAAGAACATCGATCGTTACCAACATTATGGCTTAATTCGTGATTTAATGCAAATATTTACCAATAAAATTGCAAACATAGTTCCTACATCCAATGCCCGCCATAAGCCGAACCCAAATACAAAAACGTGCCACTCAAAACATAAACGGAAATTAAAAAATATTGCACCATAGACAATAAACATTCGTTCAACAATTCTAAAATTACATTGTAAAAAAAGAACTTTTTAATCATTCCCAAATCGTCCCGTGTTGTCTGTTGTCGAAACTGGCCGCTAGGGGGCGTGGCCGCATGATGGATGCCTGCGCGAGCGCAAGATTGAATGTCCTGCTCGTCGCAAAGCCTATTAAACCCTTGCCAACTTCCAGAACCAGAAGAAAAAGACAAAACACACTTTAACTCAGTACTAATAAGTTACATAATGACTACCAAAGCATGTTTGTAAAGATAAAAACGTATGTGTTTATTACGAATATGTGTTTTAGACTTTACGATACAGAGGATAAGACTGACTTACAAATGTACAGGTACAGTTGAACGTATGGACCATTGAGTAGGGAAAACTCCATTTGAGTTAGAAAATAAATACGATTTTAACGTGGTCACAGTTAATGAAGGAAGTGTTCGTTTCGAAGACAGGTAGAAATTAATCTGAGCGGTGAGGTGTGCATTAATGTTTTAATTATCTACCTTTTGTATTACCCCAACAAATAATAAAGAAAATATCCTAATCAGCCAGTTTACCTTTCCAATTAAATTAGATCATTCGAAAACGAAATGAGGTTACATTATTTGATTAGAGTCCCTGCATTTTGATATATAAACAAAATAATGTAAATACTTAGTACCTATCTAACTTTAAATAGCTGTTGTGTGTTGGCTGTTTGGCTGCGAGTCCTTTTCCTAAAAAGCTGCATTTAAAGAAAAATTAATAGTTGGTATTCAAATTTGAAATTCAAATTTAGATTAAAACGAAACAAAAAAGAAAATTTTAAATGTTTGTATCATTGCGCCTCTTTCCGGGTACAGATTAAAAAATAAAGAAGTAAAAAAGTTCTTTTTTTTTCTCTTTCCATTAAGTACCAAAAACAAGTAGCAACGGTTATAAAGCGTAAGTCGTAAGCCGTGGCTCGCGCGCGCGGTCACGACCCACCACCTTCTTGTTACGGCGACTGCCGGTGAACGAGTAGCTACGTTATTACATGTTGTTACTTTTTTGTGATATTGCAACATTCATAATTAGCGTGTAGGCAGTTAGATTTAACCGTTTCAATTCGATTAAGTGTTTTCGTATAACGAAATTTCAATGTAGATTGAATAGTAGCTTGGGTTGTTGGGACACTTTCCGTAATCGCCCCTGTGGTTAGACCATCGGTATCAGGCTCAGAGGTCCCGGGTTCTATTACCAGTGGGGTTATTTAGTATAGGGCTTAGTGGTAGGCCTTACTTTAAGCTTGGCTGGCTAGCTACCACCATCTTATAAAAGTTTGTAGCCACAACAACTATATTAGTTTGATTGCTCTGTTCCGACAGTTTTAAGAGATAGTTATTATGATAGAAAGTCCCTCGGTTTATCTGTGGGTTTCAGGTAAAGTGTGCTACCAACTCTGACTTTATCATCACGTTCATCAGGGAGGTGACGGCCAAGCGGTTCCCAGTCGTAGAATTAAAAATACTAGAAAACAGCTATTTTGTTAGTCATATTGTGTTATAAATATGAATAAACATTAACATCTGACCAATTGATAGTTATCTGCCCTAGTCTAGTGTCACTATGGTAGCCGAAATAGCAATGAGGTTTAAAACTAAACAAAAAGTAAAAAGGGCATCGAAGCAACTCAAGCAACACCAAGTGTTGCTAGCTATAAAAATAATAGAGGTCAGAAGTCAGGTTACCGGTGTTACACCTCCGCTGGTTCAACCGAGGGGCGTAATGGTTCCGCCCGCAATCTAATTTGAAAACTGATCGAATAAAAAAAGCGTTTGAAACAGTAGCTTTATTGCACTTTAAATTAAAAATGTTATAATTAATACGACGTACTGAATCGAAAATAAAACGAAACTCATTTTTGAACAAGCACTGTTTAGTTAGCAAAGATATTGATTCCCCGCCCGCGACTTCGTTCGCGAAGAAAACAGTACAAAAAAAAATTTAAAAAAAGTCCTATATGCTGGTCTGGGTTATGGTCTGTATATATGAGGAAAGTTTCATTAAAATCCATTTAGTAGTTTTTACGCGAAAGAGTAACAAACATCCATCCATTTTTACAAACTTTCGCGTTTATAATATTAGTAGGATAAAAATTGCAGTGCAGCTTAGCATTTTGGTATCATTAATTTATAACTCTAGTTGTACCTGCTTAGTCAGCCATATAGGTATTTAGATCACTGTATAGTGTATAACGAAATTTTGACACCTTATTTAAAAAATATTGACAAATTAAAGAAACAAAAAATATTTCTTAGAGGTTAAATATCTATTTCTACCTGCCTGACCACGCCTGACACATTCACTTTAACGAGAATGTTAAAATAAATGATTACTCAACGGTTAATAAAAAGATTTTAATACTTCCTTACCCTTTCCTTAATAACCCCAAAACTACTGGCACACTGGTAAAAAAGAAAAACAACTCAATGGCAATTTAAAAACCACCGAAATTTAAAAAGGGAACACATGGTCTTGGAATGTTGAAACTGAACGGGCTACCAGCAGCGGATACGCACGCTGAGGTATTCTTTAACATTGAACACTACCACTTTGTAATTAAGACATATTTTTTATTAGTTGCAGTGTGGAAGTCTTACATTTTTCGGTAATTGATTCAAAATATCGACTTCCTTTTTACGCGCATAATTAATCTAAACTTTAATATCACTGTTATTACATGTAGAATGTTTCACGTAAATTATTGTTCATGATAATAATTAAATAAGTATGAGAATGTCGGCAATTAATACACGATTTTCCAATTAATACACTGAATGACATTTAATTCCAATGTTATTATTCATCTGAATCCCGTATTTGAATGTTGCCACTTGCAAAAAACATAGTATCTTTCCTTAACAGGATTGTTGACAACAACAATAATAATAAATTCCAGAACATTAGACGCATAAAATGTAATCACGTAACAGTTCTTTGATATATTAATATTTTTTTTATTTGACTTAAGCATGAATTTCTGTAACTTAAAAAGTTAATAATAAACACTCAATTGACGGAACAAACTAGTGACGTCTTAGTTTTTTTTTTTAAATCGTAGGTATTAGCAGTTGCTAAAAAGCACTGGTCTGTGCTAAAAAGTGTCTCTGTTGACGAACCTAGTAGGTATTTATTCGCGTAAATAAAGCCTGTGCCCATGTTGTCTCGTAGCGCGGTTGGGCACAGTTCCCGGTATAGATTAAATAAAATAGGTGTACGATTCTTAGAGCATTAAACCAACCTAAGGTACGATTACGCACCGTTGCCATAGCGTGACCTTAAGTCATCAACAAATCCTTTCTTTTCTAAAGTAAAAAACTTTGAGAGACCGAGCAAGGTTACCTCCTCAGCTGTAATTACGTAATAACCCCCCACTCTTATGAGGAATCCACTAATAACCCCCCCACGCGCCGGTTCCGAGAGCTTTTTGCTTAGTCTATGGTCCTTTGTTTGAAACTTCTTGGAGAATTTGTTCATGACCTTTTTTACTGAACTTAAAAGTGAGAAAACAAAATCGATTACCTGGTAAGGATCGCGGGAAGTTTATAACGTCCCATAGAATATAGAAAGTAGAATGTATGGGGAAAACGCCGAGAATTTGATGCTGATTCTTAATATTTTCGTGGCCATTATATCCATTACAATTTATGAACGATGAGAATAGACTCTTTTAACGACTGCGACATATCTGATCTGTAAACGCTATTTTTGGCCAACGCTTCACTCTACTCGAAAAGTGAAGAACAACATAGACAAGACTGTAGTACGTACACATTAAAAGTTTTGTTTTCATCAAACAAAAAACAATTTCACTGGGCAGTCGTTTCATGCTTCATCATAATGAACTCATCGAGCTTTCTTCCAAAACTGCAGACGGCGTTCGCCTAATTCCTAAATGAGTTCCAACAAAATCGGCAACCATCTATTTGCTTCCATAAAACAATATTGCCAGGCAGTTAACTGTTTTATTGACAGTTCATTTTAACATGAGCCGTATCATTAACCGTGCTCCGTGGCACAGACTAAAAACATTCCTAGTCGTTGCGGCCCGTGCCACGCCCGAGGCCAGTGTCCATACTTTTTATAGACAAAAAAGTATAATAATAATCTGTAACAAATCAATTTCGACTCTATTGTTTGACACATAAAGTGTGCTTTCGTACAACGCTAACGTATGGTACGTATTTCAAAATTTTCTTAAACCAGTGCAATGTGATCTTTAGTTTTGGCCATGCAGGTTTTACTTTTGCATGCAAGTGTTTTGCATTTAGCTTTTTTAAATGTTTTTTGGCGCAGACATCAGGCATTTTATGCCTCATTGTGAGCCACGCACTGAGGTATCATTACGCTTTAGTGTTTTGGGACAGCTCTGATTTATTTGCGTAACGGATTAACTAAACTTTTGCTTGGAAAACTTAGAATTCAACAAACAACTATTTGACCAACGCACTTTGTACCTGCTTTGTGAGTGCTGGCCCGATTTCTCGATACATTATTTGAAGCCTAACATAAAAATTAATAGCACAAGGGAGATATTCTGGGACCGGGTAGTGTAAACGCTAGACGGCAAGAGGCTGATCCTGAATCCAGCAGTGGGACGTTCAAAAGATAATGATTTTAAAAAGATTGTTAGTATAATTAAAATTTTCAGCAACGACCTCAAAGTCTTAGGTAATCTCATAGCCATATTAGGGCCCATATTTATAAATCACACTTAAGATCGATCTTGAGAGCGATCTCAGCTGATACCAAAAGTTGACAAAGTTTAACTGTCAACTAACGTGGTCTGAGGATTACCTAAAACTAAGGGGTCGTTGGAAAACGGGCATAATACAGCTATGTTATCAGTTCAATTTGAAATGAAACCCTTTTTACAAATTTTACGCGCAAGCGCTCGCCCGGTACCCGAAGGTCCGGGTCCGGGTCCGGCAAAGGGTGTTTCGGATTTACTCAATGTATAGCCCGGGTTTGTGATCTATCAACAACCCGCATTTGGCAAGCGTGGAGAGTACTAGTACTGTATGACATTGTAAAAAATTAAACTGGTAAATGATGTTTTTGCAAACTTAAATATTTAATTAATTATTTATTTATTTTTGTGTTCTTTTTACATGTTGTGATTGTTCTTTATATTTTGTGTTTTATTTTGTGATGGAAAGTGTCCTTGTATGATAGGGCATTTTCCAATATTTTTGACGCTGTAAGGGAGATAAGAGCTGGACACTTGCTGAGTTTCTTGCCGGTTCTTCTCAGTAGGTACAAGATCTCCCGCCCAGAGTAGACTTACGAACCGATGGCATAATGACGTTCATAAGAGCTGTTTGTAGCCTAAACTGAATAAATGATTTTAAATTTTGTTTTTTTTTTTTTTAATTTTGTGGTGATCAAGCCATTACCCATCAATTGTAGTGATGACTTGATTTCAATGATGGAGGCCTTTGCCCGGCAGTGGGACAGTTAAACTTATAAGTTTTACAATTAATTATTTTATCATGACGTTTCTTACCATTTACTGGGTCCGCGGCATTCCCAAGAGACAATTTAGTTTCACAAGTTACCCGCTAGGTGACGCTACCTACCATACAATTTGTAGTTAACTTCCAATTTCTCAACTCTGGGTGCCTAGTGTGAGTTTTATTTACTATCCGTTTTCATTCGATTACGTTTACGAAAAGTAATATGGGATTGAAGCAGCGCCTCCTGGCGACATGCGAGAAGAGTTAAAATTTTGCCACACAAATTCTCGTTGTCGTTAACGTGATCGAATGGCGAATGAAACTCGCACTAGCACCCCTGACGAAAACTTAGCACTCCCCACTCAGCTAGATATGGAGCAACATTCCATTACGAAGTTCAATAAAGAAAAAAGCCTTAACAAAAAGCGATGAGGCTAATCCGAGAGTAAGTGGCATCACCGCACTGACGTGCCACAGTAATTGGCTATAATTATCATGTCACGAACGGCCGATCTATAAATCAATAGATCCTAATGTTGGTACCTACTCAATGAACGGATCTGTGTGATGGATGAGGAAAAAATCAAAAGAACTTACTAATAACAGTACCTGAAGCACAGACAGACGCCTGCGCATCAACCTATCCGAAACCGACAAATTTCTTCAGTAAATGTTCAACCATGTTATGTTCAAAATCTATTGAGGAAATTTGACAGTTTGTGGTAGTCTGATGTGCACGCGTGCGTACATTGAAGTGAACTAATAAATATATTTTCTGAGTTATACTTGTCGGTTATCAGCGACCTTGATGGCGCAGTGGTTAACGCGCCCGGTGTGCGAATGTTTGAGTCGTTGACAATCACCAATCCGTGATCCGGGCCCGCGATGGTGGTTTGTGGCTCGTTCTCACACCATCCATAGGGAAGGCTCGTGCCCCAGCAGTGGGGACATTAAATGAACTATGATAATTGATTGATTGATGATGATGACATTTGTCATTCCATCACGTTAACGGAAACGAAAATGTTAATAAAATTGAAGCAGCAGCGCCTCCTGGTGACCAAAGGGGAGAGTAACAAATTTGCCTTACAAATTGTTATTTTCATTAACGTGATCAAATGAAAAAACCATCAACTCGAGAAGATTTACCTATTATTACCTACCTATTATATGAATACTTTATTGTACATAGAAAATACAGTATGAGACACACGTTACACTTTTATAAATAGAAAGGTATGCTTATATCTCTAAAAGAGATCACTTCTAACTAACCCTAGCTGTGTTTTTCTGTGTGGTGTAAAAATAAACTCTGCACGACTAAATAACTTATTGCGAATATATGTTATATAAAATGTGGTTTAATTAATTTATTACTCGCTTTCCTAAATACTAAGAACAGTAGGTATAGATATTATTATCCAGTTTAATTAAATAATTCATTGTTTATGTGATTTTTGTTTTTCATTTTAACCTTATTTTCTCTTTATTGTATCACTAAGTAGGTGTTTTGTTTTGTTCTAGGTAAGCTGTGACAAGAGAATCTAGTAATATTACCATAGTGTACCTAGTTTTCATACCAAAATGACTTTTCGTTGTGTTCCCACATTCCAAGCGGTTTCCAATGACAGTAACGCCACCTGGGTGAGTTCGCATACACTATTATTATTCATTCAACTACTTACAAGTAGATGGCGCTGTGCTATTGTCTCTTTTGTTTGTTATGTTCTAATTTAATTAACTCAGAACCAAAAGTTGTATTTATTTTGGCCACTGCGAATTATTCTTTTCATTTTGCTACGTTTAACAAAAGCAAATACAAAAGCTTTTATTTTATTTAAAATTAGCAACAACGCCATCTATGATGCGTTTTTAAAACGACAGGAAATAAGCTTGTGCTTTGGTGAGAAGTTTCCGCTACCAGACACTAGATGGTAGTACTGACAATATTATAATTAAATTTTTTTTTTTTAACTTAACGTTTAAATATTAAAATACTAATATTAAAGGTTTTAAAATATGAATAATGGTGTAAAAAAATTGTATATTACGTTTAATGATAACGAAAAAAAAACAACATATTCGCCGTAGGTAGCTAAACATTTTATAAAAGCCTCGTTTCCTTTACAAAAAGTATCATTAGACAATCTTTTTACAAAAAGTTTTAAAAAATCAGATTAAGTTTTTAAATAAAAATGTTACCATGCGGTGAATTATCTATCACCGTTTTTCTTGTTCACTTGCTCTTACGAAGAAATTTCATATAGGTACTTCCTGTAACACATAAAACGTGACACCTTCAAATCGCCATCGCACCGTAACTTCTACATTCCGGTCCTTCGCAGAATCTAGTAGGACACGGGGACGCGCACTAGTGCGCGATGCCGTTCCCTCAAGAAAATCTCCGAAGGTGATTCGTTTCACACGGCTTGAGGGATCCTTTACGTTCCTCGCCGCCCCCAAAAAAGCCCAGTGAAGCTGAAAGTGTCGTCAGAGGCAATCTCTCTCCAAAAAAAAATCTACATAATAAGTGTCATTTTCCCCTGAAAGTTAAGAGCCGGTTTTGATATACGTACAGACATTTTTTTCTATACAAATCTTAACGTGTGTGGGTGTCTCTAAGTCGTTGACATGTCAAGTGGGTGCGTGGCTTGTCACCGGCACGTTGTTGACCCCAAAAACCACGTATAACAAGTACGCAGAGAAATTACCTTTAAAACTTTTGCGTCTATTGTCAATTATACAGTAATGCGAGACTTTGTATGGCATTGAAGCAGCGCCCCCTAGCGACAAAAAAGAAGAGTTAAAATATTGCCATACAAATTCTCGTTTTCGATAACGTGATCGAATGGCGAATGAAACTCCCACTAGGCACTCTGATTTTTTTTTTGGAGAGAGATTGCTGATTACCTTAGACGGCATTTTCAGCTTCACCTGGCTTGTTTGGGGGCGGCGAGGAACGTAAAGGGACCGTCACGCCATGTGAAACGAATAAACATCGGAGGTTTTCTAGAGGGAACGGCATCGCGCATTAGTGCGCGTCCCGTAGGTGATACATAGATTAGATAGATTCTCCGAAGGGTTCGGATCGGATCGGTAGGCACTCTGACAGTGATAGGGAGTGGATATCAAGTGTTCTCGGTCCATGGACACACTGCTCGCGCGCGTAAAATCAAACCTTTTTTTACCCGACTGCGTCAAAAGGAAATAAGATAAGACAAGATAAATAAATTTTATTGTACACCAAAAATAAAACAATGCCACCAACATTGATGTTATGGCGACATATTTAGATAAGATAGCGGTAGCTAGCCAGGCGGACAAACAAGCTAACATGTACCCCAGCTGAGAATCGAACCTGGAAGCTCTTGGTCGACGCCGGTAGTCTTAACCACTAGACCGCAGAGTCAAACAGCGGTTAAGATATTATTAGTAGTCAAAAAAGTGTATTTTTCATCAGTGAAAGAATTTTGCACTCAACTCTTCTATTATAAAACGTCCACAATCGTATCTCAGTAGGCTCTATACATGGGAAGATGTAGGACGTAGAGGGAAGATTTTTTAATCTCACCGTTGATTTCGTTATTAAAAGTTATATGAAATACACTATGAAATATGTTTTTTGCATTAATAACTATTTGATGAAGTATTAAAATACATACCGTTCAAGGATAAGGTACCAGTGACCTTGAATAAGAGAAAAGGCGCATTCGTATTTGATATTATAGCGAAAAATCAAAAATCTATTTTTATTGGATTAAGTTGTCCAGAAATATTGAAGGTAAGTACTTACTGACTGTATTAATGTGTTATAAAAATAAAATATAAAAAATCTCCCCTAGGCCGCTGGGACACGACTGTAGGTCTTCTGACCGGAGCGAACTTTCTTAACGTAACCGTAACGCAGCATTCGCTGCGAACTTGATACGTCATTGCTGACTGACCAACAGCAGGGCGGAACTCGCGGCGAGCGGCTCGGCGAGTTTCATTCGTCATCCGATCACGAAAACGAGACTTTATATGGCAAAATTTTAACTCTTCTCGAATGTCGCCAGGAAGCGCTGGTTCAATGCCATTACTAATTTTCGTTTTCGTAAACGTAATCGAATGAATACGGTATATTAAACAAAACTCACACTAGGCACCCTGTGCTGACCATGCAAATGCTCGCATCGAAGAATTTACGTTACGGCAAAATGTACCGGTCAGTCTCCACCTTTATAAAGACATAAACGCGTTACAGTTGTTTTTGTTTGTCGTCTTCAAACAGATAGACAGTGAAAATGTACGATTATTCTTATATGGGTCACTGTCACACAGATACATGTATGTATAGCCTTTGTCAGCGGCGCTTAGTTGTCGGCGCTGTAGCCTAGGGCTAGGATAGTCACTTTTTTTAAGAGAGTTTTCTGTTGGCTTCAGTCAGCCTTACAGTGTCACCAGATTTGTTTTGAGGGCGGCGAGAAACGTAAAGGGTTCCTCAAGTCGAGTGATCGAAACACCGTCAGAAGGTTTCTAGAGGGAACGGCATCATTCACTAGTGCGTGTCCCCGTATCCTTTCAGATTGTCCTCTGCGTTTTTGGTTAGGGAGCAGAACCACACGAGGGGATTTTCAAATCATATAATAGCTTTATCTATATAAATAAAAATGAATCGATTAACGTGTTGCTAATCGCAAAACTCGAGAACAGCTGAACCGATTTGGCTGATTTTTTTTGTTGTGTTTAATGAAGTCTGAGGGAGGTTTTCATGGAGAGAAAAAACGTAAAAATTACAAGGAAAATAATAAAAACAACAATTTTCTTTTCCCATACAAACCACTCTCTACTGGACCGATTTAAAAAATTCTTTCACCATTAGAATGCTACATTAGCGCTGAGTAACATAGGCTATATAAAAAAATGCACCCGTGCGAAGCAGGGACAGGCCGCTAGTAAGTAATATAATAGTTTCATTAAAATAAGCTTGGGCCTAAAAATTTAGAAGTTTAAAGTGGATGCTGGATAGGATACTGAAATGGGATACATACGAAATAATAGATTTCTAATGGATTTACACACTAAGCGGTCTAGTGGTTAAGACCACCGGTGTTAGGCCCGAAGGATGTTTGTGTTTGTACTCGGTTGGGTCGGTGGTAGCGCTTGGTTTTCCGCCTGGCTAGCTACAATCATCTTATCCAAATATGAGTATGAATGTTTGTAGCGTTGTTGTGTTCCAGCAGTTATATAAGATACGTACTATACGATACTTTCACGTTCCAGGTGAGATGAAAACCTTGTAATTTAAAAAAAAACTTTCATAAAAGCTTACGTTTTGCCTGTATTGAACAAAGAATGTTAAACTTTGATTGAATTCAAGTTTTGCTTCGTAAGTGTTAAGTTCCGTTACAAGCCATTCATCACTTGTCCAAGTTCACCTATTTTTTGTTCAAAAAATGAAATCATTAACTACTTACTACCTGTTTAAGTGACCTGCGCCTACGCACCTGAGTTTGTCTACAACACGGCTACCCAAACTTTTGGGAAATGCGAAAAATAAAAATATTACACATTAACATAATTTTATTGTCTTTACTATTGTGAACGTACTATGTTGTGTTCATTATAATTTAATGCCATCTTCATACTGAAGTTTGGAGATCAGCACACACAACTTCTTGCTGTCCCATGTTCCATATTATAATTGACGATATGTGATATAAAGAAATAAGATAAGAGATAAGATAAAGTCTCCCTGTGACCACGGACCCTGCAAAGGGTTCGAAACGTCAGGATAAATATTAACTAAAACTAATGTGTAAAATAAACGCGAGTAGATCCGTAAAAGTTGTTTCATTTCAAGATAAGATAAATTTTGTTTTAGTAGCGTTTCCCCATCATATACTTATACGGTATACAAAAACCGATCGCACAAGCAAGACATACACTTGTTTTAAAATGTCTGGTGTTGTAAGATGTCTTAAAATTTTGAAAAACCATATCAACTTTGTGGTTCTTGTCATTAAAAGTTCTATATGCAAATGCCAAGATAAGCGTTAGTCGGTGAGAATACCGAGATGTTTTTTGCTAGATATTTGGTTTATTTGAAGGCAAGAACAGTTTGAGTTGTGTAATTCAGGGCAAATGTGAATTTTAATGTTAAGATTAAGTTGATTCCTATTGTAGTCTTGTGTCTTAGGTGCGTTAAGTGTCAATAAATGTATATTTAACCACTGTGCGACCTTGGCCAGACCTACTTCAGCATTCTGGCGAACATCTTCCCAGTCCTGCCCACAAAATACCAAAGCAGTGTCATCTGCATACGAAAATACGTGCCCATTTCGTATGGACATGTTACAAAGAGAGTTTACATATATCAGAAAAAGAGTCGGTCCAAAACACTTCCCTGCGGGACTCCATAGGTGATGGTAGAGTCATGACTAGAATGGTGACCTATGTTGACCCGTTGCCTGCGGTTTGTAAGGTAATCTTTAAATAAATCGAGGGGAATACCTCGTATACCAATTTGATCAAGCTTCCGTACAAGAGTGGGGATAGAGACGCGATCGAAAGCTTTTTTGATATCGAGGAAAACTGTAAGGCATTTATTTCCTATATCTACATGTTCGATAATTATTGACGTCAGAGCTGTAACAGCGTCTTCTGTGCTCAGTCCTCGTCGGAAGCCGAATTGTAGTTTTGAAAGTAAACTTTATTTATCTACTATATAATTAATAAAATACTTGTATACAAAAGAGTTCATAATATCTTCGAGCCGCCAATAAAGTTTGAGCAACGCTGCTAAATACCAGCTAGTTCACATAACGTCACAGTTTTATTTATCTTGAAATCGAACGAGGCAGTAGAAATACAACGGCGGAGTGGTAAAGGTGCTCGGTCTGCGATTGCTGAAGTTAAGCAAGTTTCGCAAAGCCGATCATCGGATGGGTGAAAATATATCATCTCGAGCTCCTCCGTGCTTCGGAAGGGACGCAAAGCAGTTTGCATTCAAATTCAAATTCAAATTCAAAAATCATTTATTCAGTTTAGGCTACAAGTAGCTCTTATGAATGTCACTATGCCATCGGTTCGTAAGTCTACTCTGGGCGGGAGATCTTGTACTGAGAAGAACCGGCAAGAAACTCAGCAAGTGTCCAGCTCTTTTCTCCCTTACAGCTTTAAAAATATTGGAAAATGCCCTATTTTAGCAGGACACTTTCCATCACAAATAAACACATAAAAATAAAAAAATATATAGAAGACCACATGTAAAAGCAGCAGTTCATTAGCAGTCGTTAACAGCCACCGCACCGCACCGGGCCCGCGTGGTGTTTTATGGCCCGTTCTTCCTGTTGTGTTTCTATCATAGGGAAGGCTCGTACCCCAGCAGTGGGAACATAAAATGAGCTGATGATGGTGATGATGATGGTGAGGCTTTGTAACCCGTCAAACGCAGCGAATGCCTCATAAAGGAACCGTGCACTAATAATAATAATAATATTTAGAAAGAATACAATATAATTTTTTTTATTAACATACACACTTAATTATAACAATTATACAACAATAAAGGAAAAAAGAAAAAACAGATAGGCAGAAAAAAGAACAGATGAGTAAAAAAATATTTTTTTTAAAGGTAGTAGGTAGGTAGTGTGTGAAGTTTAAGGGCATAAAGCTGCTGTTTCATTCATGGATGTTCAGAATGACGCAGAAGCACTGTTATTCTGACTTCTGTTATTTCGACCAACATGGATCAATTACAAATTAAATTACAAACAAAAAAACAAATGAAATCAAATTTGGCAAAAAAAACATGCCATGCCATGCCATGTTTTTTATTTATTTATTACATGGCATGCATTCATTAAAAATAAAATAAAAATATAATTAAATAATAATAACACGGTATGGCCATACTGCTGCTTTGCTGTTTTGTCTATTTTGACCACAAAGCAGTCTTCTTTATATATTCCGTGATTTTGACAGATAAAAAACCCGACTGCTAAAACAACTATTTAAAAAAACAATTATAAACTCGTAAAAACCGGACTAACATAAAAAATAACTGCAAAAAGAAAATAACCGAAAACTAAAAAAAACAAGCTCTACGATCCCAGAATTCAATCCGAGTCCGATACTTAAATAATAAAATGTATAATAAATGAGTATTTATAAATACATTGAATATTGATAGTTGTCGCAGACGGGGACAATCACCAAAGAGAGTGCGGATTAATTGAGCTAGCCACGGCCGCTTGGTTGATGATTGTACCCGTCTGCGACAACTATCAATATTCAATGAAATACATATACATACATACATACATACATACATACTTACATACATACTTACATACATACATACATACATACATACATACATACATACATACATACATACATACATACATACATACATACATACATACATACATACATACATACATACATACATACATACATACATACATACATACATACATACATACATACATACATACATACATACATACATACATACATACATACATACATACATACATACATACATACATACATACAAACATACATACATACATACATACATACATACATACATACATACAAACATACATACATACATACATACATACATACATACATACATACATACATCTGACGCAGTCGGGTAAAAAGTTATCGATTTCCACTCGAGCTTACGGAGGCTGGTTGATTTTAACCTAGTAAAATATTATCGTTTAACTATAAGATATAGATATAAGATATAGATATAGTTTAGCTATCTAAAAGGAATTACGTCTTTATCGATTGTTAAATACTTGCAAAAGTGTTCTTACGACTGTGACGGTGTTAACTTCCACAGTGACGTAACACGGGCCTCGGTAGCTCAGCGGTCAGAGCATTGGACCGGTTATCCAAGGGTCGTGGGATCGATCCCCACTCGAGCTTCCTGATACTGGTTGATAGTTTCTAGTAAAATATTATCTTGTATACAAAAAGTATGTCAAGAACTGTATCTTGTATGCACCAGCCTTAGTGTTGTAACGGTCCTAAGCAATGATCCAGACGGCTATAGGTGGTCCCGTCACGTACGACCTCAAACGTCATTAATAATGATACGTCAGTGATATCATCATTACGATATTGTCTTTTGTTTGTCTCATTAAGGAACATCATTATTATTTAGGTCTAACTTCTTAATTATTGAACCCGAATAACTTGACCTGATGCAATAATCATATTATATTATTATTAATGAAAAGAAGAGAGAGGTAGAATCGTTTGTTCGAATAGGTATGTCAAATGTTATCCTATTTATTTATTATAACAACGTAAACGGTAAAACGAAATTTTATACTAAAGTCAACACAATTGGTTTATAGTGCTCAAATATTTATAAAATTTATAAAATAAAGTGAAAAAATTAAACGCCCTCCTGCGACAAGCACTTAAAAAATAAAAATTTATTATAGTGCTTAGTTAGCATGTTGTAGAGTTGGGTTAGTTAGTTTGGGTTCCGTAGAGTTGTCGTGCAAAGCTGATGCGAGTAACGCCTGGTTATCCGCCTGTCAAAATTCTACCTTACCTTTATTACCACAATCTCAGAGGCAATGGGATGAGCCACTGTGCAAGCAAGTTCTGGAGGGGCTTTTATCCACTTCGGGTGATATGTCAGAACTCGCTCGTCTTACTGCCGTCTCCCAGAGAGAGTCAGGCCACTGGCTCCAGGCATTACCATCTGCCAATGTCGGTACCTTGTTGGACGGGCCGTCTCTCACTCTAGCGGTCTGTCTTCGTCTAGGCGCCAGGGTAGTCCACCCTCACCGCTGCGTGTGTGGAGAAGCTGTTGACGAGCTTGGCCACCACGGCCTATCATGCGCTCGCAGTGCTGGGCGTATGCTGCGTCACTCCACTCTAAACAGCATCATCCGCAGTGCTTTTGCCACCGTTGGTATACCGGCTGTCTTAGAACCAGCTGGTATATCTCGCAGCGATGGCAAGAGACCTGACGGGATGACCATTGGGTCCTGGAAGCTTGGCAGGCCGTTGGTGTGGGATGCAACCTGTGCTGACACCGTGGCTCCCTCACATGTACGCGCCACCTCTCTTCAGGTGGGGGCTGCTGCGGTAAGTGCTGAAAATCGCAAACGGCACAAATACGCAAACCTGGGTCCAAATTATTTGTTTGTTCCGTTTGCGGTGGAGACATTGGGTCCATGGGGGCCGGAGGCCAAGCAGCTTGTTAAAGAGTTGAGTGCTCGCCTTATTGAAGCCTCCGGTGACAAGAAGGCTGGCAGCTACCTCTGCCAACGTATTAGCTTGGCAATCCAAAGAGGTAATGTTGCCAGAATTCTTGGGACCGTTCCCATGAGCCCACAGCTGGAGGACATTTTTTATTTATAGGTTTTATTTTGTCTTTAGTTATCTTAATTTTTTTTCTTTATTGTAGTTATGTTATGTTTTATATAATACAAGTTAAGGCTATCATATCAGTATAAAAAAAAAAATGTTAGCATGTGTTGTATTAGAATTAGCAGAGATGATTGAAAATTACTTTAAATTATTAGGAAATATTTTGTTCTGTTTTTTCTTTTTTTTTGTTTGTTTTTTTTTTTAATATTCTTATTATTCTCTATAAATTTACACAGTTTTTAAACCAATACAGTTAAGGGTATTTTACTAGGCTTAAGTTTTACTAAAATAAAATAAAAATAAAAAATAGAAGAATTTACGTCAACAAGAACTACAATAGCAACTACTATCCTAGTGATGATGCAATTCTATCTTTTTACATCATCGAAAATTTAAAATGGTGGGGCGGCGGCGGCGGCTCGGCGGGCGTTCCGACACACGCAACACATTTACGAGTCACTCATTATCAGATGTTAAGTCCGCAGATCGCGTATCGGCATAAGCGAAAATCATTTCATGCCCAATCCACACGTCATGCCACAAGAAAAAGTACTTTCCTAATCTGAATCCTATTGTCTTTTGTGTACAAAAACTAATGACAGAACATTAGGTTATCGTACGGTGATAGGCGGAGCGGGCGAGCGAGCGTTGTAGCCATGTAGCCAATGACATAATTTTACAATAATGGTCAATAAAAGCGTATCGCTTCACCCGGAATCCTCGACTGGTGAGGCAGTATAACTTTTTAAACTATTATTTAAAAAAAAAAATTTTTTCAACATTGTGTTTTTGTAATTTGTATCGCAACAAAATTTACGTTAAAATTATATAAACAAAACAAAAACATTTTATATGGTGACTAGCTCAGTTAATATTGTGGTAGATAGCCTAGCGGACTTTTTTAACTATTTGTGTATAATCGAGGTAACAGCACCCAGGGTTCAAAATAATAATTTATCATGATAATAACAGTTAGATAATTGATTTGATAGGATTTGCTAGGTAGTCCAACTTCAGCAAAGAGGCCAATCGTCGAATCCAATTAGGCTGGGCAACGTTCGGTAAGCTACTCGTCCGATATACCGCAGTGTCTCAAGACGAAAGTCTTTGACCAGTGTGTGTTGCCAGTGATGACATACGGGACTGAGACGTGGTCGCTCACTATGGGCTTTATCAGAACGCTTAAGGTCACTCGAAGAGCAATGGCAATGGCTATGCTTGGGGTTTTTCTGCGTGATCGAATCAGAAATAAGGAGATCCGCATAAGAACAAAGGTAACCGACATAGCCCGAAGAGTTGCTAAGCTCAAGTAGCAGTGGGCAGGGCACATTGCTCGCAGGACTGATGGCCGCTGGGGCGGAATAGTGCTTGAGTGGCGGCCGCGTACCGGAAAGCGCAGTGTGACCATGCCTCCAACAAGGTGGACCGACGACGATCTGGTGAAGGTCGCAGGAAGCCGCTGGATGCGAGCAGCACAAAACCGGTCGTTGTGGAGATCCTTGGGGGAGGCCTTTGTCCAGCAGTGGACGTCTTTTAGCTGAGATGATGATGATGAATTGATTTGATAATAACAAAAAATTGCCCTTGCCAATGTTAACTGTTTTGGAACGGTGAAGGAACATGCATTCACACGCATATGAGCGTATTTTTGCGTTTCTCGCAGAAGATACAGAGATCCCTGCAGTAACTGCATCGATTATTAGTGTAGTAAAATACTTTCAGAACACAAAACACAAAGTATAGTATTTATTTTGTTACAATCACCCTTATTATTGTGCATTTCTTAATTTGCTATACAAAACAAGAAATAATAATGTCAATACCCCTTTTGATAATTATCATGATATAAATATCATCATTTAGTGCCATCTTCATACTGAAGTTTGGACATCAGTATACAAAATTATCATGATAATTGTCTGATGATTATCAAGCTGTTATCTTAATACATTTGAACCCTAACAGCACCCAATGACAGGCATTTGTAACTAATTTATACCAGCGTCAATGTCACACAATTTTTTTTTTAAACTAACTTAGTTAATTTGTAATGTAAGCTCTCGTTAGACAAATAAATTCTTCATATAAAAAATATATAGGTAAGTAATAAAAAAAACTATTTTTTCAAAGATCGTTCCAAATAAGTTTTTGAGAAAGTTTATACGTACGGAATAATTTGTATGACATTGAAGCAGCGCCTCCTATGGTGACAAACGAATAGAGTTGCAACTTCGTCAAACAAATTCTCACTTTCGCGAACGTGATTGAATCGTGAATAAAACATGCACTAGACAATCTGACGCCTAAAGAGAGCGTAACGAGCCCGCTCCGCTTCTTGCTCCGCTTATGAACATGGCATAAGGCTCGCAGCGCACACGCCGCCACCACCGACCCGCCCAAACTGGATGTGAGAGGAACAATGTCAGATTGGCGCGGTGCGAGTGCGAGCGGGAAGCTTTCGCCGGTGTACATCTATACTTAACAGATAATGCGTCGCGAACACACCATCCATGCAAGATATCTTATTATTTTTTACACATAGTATAAATTCAAATATATCCATTTAAAAATACAGGTAATATTCACTTTTTATTATACTCGGAAATCGATGACGCAGTGGCTAGTACATTGGAGGTTTTGATGTTGCAAGTTCGCAAATGGAAGCAACAAAAGTCATCATGTTGGGTTATGATATTATAACCCGATACCCGCCCTAAGTCTTAACAGTGGAACGTGCTAATAAACGTAACTACTATTAAACATTCAGTAAATAAGGAATATTTAGTCTTTTCGTTAAAAAGATCAGTACACGTAAAAAAACGAAAGATTACACACAGTTTTTTATATTAAAGCTTTTAGTTATTATTTATCTTTGAACCACGCGTTGTCTGTACTCTCCCCGTCTTTTTCATGTCTCGAGGCTTACGTCTGCGCACCCACTCCATGTGATAGCCTCGAGCGACGCGCCGCTCGCTCACGTGGCCGAGCGCGGGAATCTCACTTATTCAAACTGCGAACGAACTAATTTAAAATTCAAAAAGTGAATTTAAAATTCGAATAGTGAATTTAGTGCGTGTTTATTTTTTGTTTTCTTTTTAATAAATGTCGTCGTGTCTGTGATGGTGTTGAAGCTATTAAGGTATTGCATTCGAAAGAAATAAAAACTCTAATGTCATGTTTAAAAAATAAAACATTTATTTAAAAACTTTTTTAAACATATTTAATATCGTGATGTGAAGACGGCTATATGAAAAAGTTAGTGTTTAAAAAAAGATAAAGATATTGATCTTTAACGACCGACCGCCTTGGTACAATAACATCCTGCCAAAGATAATCACATATTGGACGTGTACATCGGTTTCCTATACCATCAATAACGGGGCAAGTAAACAATAACATTATTTGCTGTCAGAGCGAGACAGAGCTATACGCCAGAGCGTGACAGACGGCAAATCATCGATCTAAAGAAAATAGAATTCTCATACGAAATATAATGGCGGTACAATAATCGTGTAAAAGTTCACGATAGTTGCCCAACGCTACGGTAACAATACATGAGGGCCAGCATAATTTGAGCTTGTACAAATCGATTTTTTGATAGTGTTCGGTACAAAATACGGAGGTCTCACACAACTAGCCAGTTATAGCGGTCATCATTCGATAGATAATCATCTACCGATGATTTACGCCGTGTTAAACCGACAATGGTCTCAGATAACCTCTCGTCCACAATGTGACCAATTAGGTTCCTTATAGAACTTTCGCTATGACCAAGATGAACGGAATCAACCTGCCGGATATGATCGAGCCGCGGAACATTGCCGTCGAAGACATTTTCAATGAGAACTTCGAGAAGAGAAAGACGACGCTTCTCGAAGAGTTCGCTTCGAACAAGAAAACAAATGAAGAATTCACCAACAACAACACTATTGGAGCAATTGACAAAAGCGATAATTCAAAAAGAGCATTGCTTAAGAACGATGAGTGTCCGTACGTGGCGGCAGAACTAAATATTGACTTAGAGAAAGATCCAAATAAAACAATAAGACTTGAATTGCGGCATCTCAATAATGATGAAATTATACAAGAATACGAAAACGAGGCTAGTGAATCTAATTCTGTTGGAGGTAATGGCGACATAGGAGATTATAATTTGAAAAACGGTGATGATGCAGCAATGGAGGGTGATGAGAAAACCGGAAAGGACGTGGCCGGCCAAAATGGCGACTATGTCAACGGGAATGACAATCAGGAAGATGAAGTAAGTTTGTTAACTTATAAATATTAATATAATAAAAAAGAAAGACATTTTACAGGTAAAAATGCATCGAAGTGCAAGCTAATTGTCAGGAAACAAAGCAAAAGACATGTTATATGTAAGCGAAGGTAATGTCAAAGGTGCGGGTACAAATCCCGCTCGAGGCATTTTTTTCACACTTCATATAAAGAAACGAAACGTCAGGATAAACATTAATTAAAACTAATGTGTAAAATAAACGCGAGTAGATCCGTAAAAGTTGTTTCATTTCTTTATATAAGTTTACATAGTATAGTATGATAGTACTATCATTAAAAAAGTAAAGTTTGTGGCTTTGTTTGTTTGACTGAGGTAATCTATGGAGCTACTGGTCTCATTCCAACAACTCTTCACTGATAGAATGCTACATTCCTTGCGGCTAACATAGGCTATATTTTAATTTGATAAAAAAAAAGTTTATTTTTAAACTTTCAAATCCACGCGGCCGAAGACGCGGATAAACGTTGCACTTTTCATAAAGAACTCAATTAGATATAAAAATAAAAATAAAATAAAATAAAAGTTATATATGCAGGCGTGTGTACTACTTATCAGTAGTACACACGCCTGCACGTCAACCTATCCAAAACTGTCAAATTTCTTCAATTCATTTTCAACCATATGAATAAGGCATAAAGCTGAAAGTCTATTGAGGAAATTTGACAGTTTGTGGTAGGTTGATGTGCAGGCGTGTGTACTTTACATTAAATATTGCAAAATGGTTGAAAATACGACAAGAATGTGAGGTTACAATGATTTAGCTTTATACGATTCTGACAACGCATCGGTGGCCATCGACAAAGATTCCTTCCAGCAGAGATGCGAAAGGTGATAGCTATCACAAAATATTTTACTAGCGAACGGGACGTTTTTATTAAACCTTTGCTTTATACATTACATAATACCGTTTAATAGTCTGATATGTAAAAATATATACCTAATTACAATTTTGTTAAATAAATAAAAATATTTAAAGTTTAAGCACTCTACACCAAAATAAAGAAGAAAAAATATTGACACTTTATTGTAATTCTAAGATGACTAAAATTATACGATATTACCGATATCTGAAAATGGCAATACTTTATCGTTTTCCTTTTTAAAGAATACCAATTTCTTGCGCACCTGCGCATGATTGCACTTTCCGTTACGATTTCGACATGGCCCACGCTTTGCGTAAAAAAAACCGTTTCTTGGTGACCCGTCGTCGATATTGTTTCGGTAATTCAAGTATAATCATCGTTAAGGAATTTTGCGCTACATCATGCTGACAATGTGTATAATTAACTAGTGTTGGTCACCAGTTTTCTTCCCCAAAATTTAATATAGAATTTCGTTGGTATTTTACTGAGTTACAGCTAGGTAACAGGTAGTCTGTATTCAATTATTGATTAGACTAAAATCAACGACTGACCCTCGGCTAACCCTATTATTAATGATAGCACTTAACTCACGACTTCGTCCGCGTGGATTTGCGATTTAGAAATATAACTTTTTTTAAATAAAATATAGCTTATATTACCTTTCTACCTTTTTAGCTTTCTATCAGTAAAACTATTTTTGAAATTGAACCAGTATTTCGAGATATTAGCCCCGGCCCCCGACATACAAACAAACAAAGTCACAAACGTTACCTCTTTGTTAATAGTATAGATAGATTATAAGTTAAAAAAAATAGTAGATTATTAACCAAGGGGATAAAGCAGTGTCTTCTGCCGCGGGTGACGATTTACATCGCGAGCGCAACGAAGGACTCGAGGTTTACTCCCGAGCGTAGCGAGGGTGTTACAAACTTAAATCACGACCGAAGCGAGGGATTTAAGACGAGTCCTGAGTGTAGCGAGGGATTTAAGTTCACCCAAGACTAAGATACCTTTATCACCGAGGAAAATACTCTACTTTTCGTACCATTTGCGAAAAAATTAACACAATAATAATATGAGATAAGCCTTTATTAAATATAATGACAATTAAAAGTAAAAGTTAATATTCGAAACATTGGTCCAATTATTGATAGAGAGAGTTACATTTTTGTTTGGTACATTTATTGTTGACGAGTTGATTTGAGTATTTATATACAAACTCAATGGTGTAAACACAGATGTAGTTCAGTATAAACTTCGGTAAGTATTCCAAATTTAAATCACATTCTCCCCCTAGAGGATGAATGAAATTCAGTACAATTTTCTTTCCCTGTTTTTAACAGATTAAAAATGACTATTGTTATGTTCGCTTTTTGTGGCATAGAATGTCACTTTTTTGAGCAAGTGGTACGAAAATGTTATTTTTAAACACTGGTGCCACTAGGGCGACCTAGGGAGAAATGCTTACAAAAAAAACTAATACCATACGCACTTTCATGCTCGTTTTAAGGGCTCTTTGTCCCTTATAAATAAACAAAGAATAGGGTTGGAATAGTTATTTCCTGTTTTGTTCCTGTCATGTAAACGTCATTTCAAATTAGAGGAAAAGAGACAAAACACGAAATAACTATTCTGAGCTTATTCTTTGTTTATTTGTAAGGCAATTTAAGTTTTAAGTGCCCCCCAGCTATGTTAGGTGACAGTAGACTGAGTAAAGCCGTCACCTTATACGACTTACGGGTCGCCTAAAACCTTAACTGCTTCACCACAAAACGGTGACTAAAGCTAGACAATACTTAAAAAATTGTGTATAGCTATCTATATTTTTACAAATATTTAGCCATTGTTTAACATCAAACACTGATTTGTAGTAGAAGCACAGAACAAAGACACTAGGTACAAGGGTAACGGTCATATGTAGTAAAATATTAGTATTAATTATTTATAAATAAAATGTTTTTGTTTTGTTTATATAATTTTAACGCAAATTTTGTTGCGAAACAAACGAATCTCTAATTTCGGCGGGCTGGTTAGATCACGATAGCTCAATTGGAAGAGCACCTGACCCGGTATGTCAGAAGGGTGGTCAGGGGGTTCAAATTCTGCTCGTGGAACTTTTTTTTTTCAACATTTGTGTGTTTTCAACACCCCTACCACGAAACCATTTTGCAACTCTGTCTACACACCACATCGTTGTTATAGTTGCACTCAAAGTGGCCATCGTTACTGTCATACGGTGATAACAATAAAAAACAATATTACTTGTTTGCACAGCAGCGGCCATTGAAGTTTATAACGTAGACCCTGAAGCATTGGATTCGTTACCTCTCGCATATGTTGCAATATGCGTAAACTTTTATATCGATCTGTTGTTGCATTTTTATAAATTGCTTTGGAATACATAGCAGTACCTACTCCTTGACACGGCACGTATTGTCAAGAGGTTCCTCACTCTGCAGCCCTAACCAACGATAGCTTGGGTCTATCCCCGCTGCCGGTGGCAACCTGGGTTAAGTTTTTTATAATATTTTATATTGTAAATATGTTTTATATAAAATATTGTAAAAAAAAATTCTTAAGATACATATATAATAAAGAGAATAATAATAATAATAATAAATAAATAATAGACCTGAAAGAGAATACAGTAAAATATTCCACACCATATAATAAACAATACCACACCACACCCTGGCTTCTAGCTGAGAAAAAAAAATATACTTACAAATAATAATAATAATAATCATTTAATTCAGGCAACAAACAATGTAAATTATATAGAGGCAATAATAAATTATATTACGTTAAATATACACATATGATATTATGAATAATTATCAAAAAAGGGTGTTTGAAAAACCTTTTTTACTATCATGGTCACTTACATTAGACAGACGGAACATTAGAGTCTTTATTTACCACTAGTTGTTGCCAGCGACTTCGTTCGCGAAGACTGCAGTAAAAAAAAAAAGTTTCCTATATGCTGGTCTCGTCATGGTCTGTATATGAGGAAAGTTTCATTAAAAGCCATTCAGTAGTTTTTACGTGAAAGAGTAACAAACATCCATCCACACTTACAAACTTTCGCGTTTATAATATTAGTAGGATGTCTTTTGATGCGTTTGAGTATGCGACCTTGCCCACTAATAAGATTGTAATGATAATAATTAAACAATAATCTGTGATTTTTACAACAAAGTACAAAGCTACTATATTAATAAAGGATAAGTACAAACCTGCTTACTTGTTTAATTATTGATTTATTTATCCTAACATTATCTGTCTGACTGTACATTCTTCGGGTCTAGTCTAAGCGGTTCGAGTGGGCACGAACCCGATATTTCGGCAAAATTGCAATTTTAATTCGCAATAATCACTGATGAAGTACTTGTCTACAAATTCTTTGGAAGGCTTGTCAAGCTGTTGGTGATTGATCCCAGTTATTTATTTGTTTACTTATTTATTTCTATAGGTACACAAACAGATTTGGTTAACCTTACTAGCTAGACGGTAATCCAAAAGGAGTGTACACAGCATGACATTTTGGGTATAATTTGAAACGCTACAATGCTGGTCCTAAATGAAGTTATAGTTAAAACAATAATAATAATACAAAAAAGATTAAACAATTTAAGGACATTAACACTAACTGCCGTACTCAGAGACGTCAATTAAGTTTTAATGACAATTAACTCTCTTGCTGTCACTTTCTTATGTATAGTGCTAAATAGAGAAGGAAAGACATTTAATTGTCATTAAACTTAATTGACGTCTCTGAGTACGGCAGTAACAATAGTAAACGGAGTAAGGTGCCCACCTTACGCCCGTCCGCCCGTCTATCTAACAGACTGACTCCGCTCCATTGGACAGACGGAGGAGGAGCTTTTATTTTCTATATTTTACTGGTAAGACCATGCAGATCTCACCTGTTGTTAAGTGATGATCAAAATTATGAAGCTTGATGGCGCAGTGGTTAACGCGCTCGGTCTGCGATCGCTTAGGTTAAGCAACTTTCGCAAGGCCGTTCGTTGTATGGGTGACCAGAAATGTATTATGTCACGTTCTACTTAATAAACTTCGGAAGGCACGTTAAGCCATTGGTCCCGGCTGCATTAGTAGTCGTTAACAACCACCAAACCGCACTGGGCCCGCGTGGTGGTTTATGGCCCGTTCTCCCTATTCAACCATCCCTATCTCCTGCTCGAATAGTGGGGAAATAAAATGAGCTGGTGATGATTGTCTTACGACTGCAGTTACTAATACAGTCTAACGCGCATTGGACCAGATTGATGGGATATATAGAGGAGCTCGATGGCGCAGTGGTTAACGCGCCCGATCTGCGAGTGCCGAGGTTAAGCAACTTTCGCAAAGGCCGGTCATCGGATGGGTCATCAAACATTTATCATCTCGAGCTCCTCTGTGCCTCGGAAGGCACGATAAGCCGTTGGTCCCGGCTGCATAAGCAGTCGTTAACAACCATCAATCCGCACTGGGCCCGCGTGGTGAGTGGTTTATGGCCCGTTCTCCCTATCCATCTATAGGTAAGGCTCGTGCCCCAGCAGTGAAGACATAAATTGAGCTGATGATGATGATGATGGTGGAGGCACCAGTTTTCGACACTTTTTTCCTTTTAATCATTAGAAATAGGGCTCAGCAACAAATTTTTATTTTAGCAACAATTGAATACAGATCACTTGTACAGCTTCTTAGCAGACATCCAGCAAAACTTCAATGAAATTTATATTATTTAATGGCGACGATAACTGATGTCGAACAATGGGTTTCTGTGCCGAAAACAGGTGCCGCTCGTGCCGATAGACCGATCTCCCCGTGTGCTATTTATTGTTTCAAAGTCATATCAAAATTGCCATAACACACATGCCGTAGACAGACACATTGACGATGCTATCTATTGCTATCTATGCCGTTTGACCCGTCATCAACTGCACACAAAAATACATTTCGTGATCTTAGTAGCGATTCCCCAAAAACAATAAAAAACCTTTCTAACTCTATTTCGCTTTCCAATGACCCAAATATTGCGTTAAGATTTTCTCTCCTCAATACTAAAGACGCAGTGTATACCAAGTATGACGCGTCTATCGTTACAGTATGTACAAATAAATCGTGTTCAGTGTATCGCAATCTGTCATGGCGTATAAAAAACACAATGGTAAAATGTTGAGTCAACTGGTCATATATTATTGTTATTCGAGCGATGGCCCATTTGCGTGGAGTGTTACTATGGGTTCGCGATGGGGTTTTTGAAACCAAACCTTTTATGGCGATTTATGAGTGAATCATCATCGTCAAGAGTGTGTGTGGCAAGAGCCTTCCCTATGGATGGATAAGGAGACCGGGTAGCTATAGGCTATAGCTTCCGATATTGCTTTCATATTGCTTTCGAAGTGACAAGATGACGCCTCCTCCTCGCCTCGCCTCGAATGCGGCAGTAACAGAATTAAGCAAATTACGTCTTTTTTGGACAATAAATGTAGAAGAACAATTTAAATTGTTTTTTTAATGTTAACTGCCATGGTCTGACACTTCCACTTGACTGTAAAGGTTAACAACCTTAATCACAAAGTAAAAACTGTGATTTGCTATTCTAAAATGTCACAGCTACCGATCACGATCATAACACTTTTATCCGTCGTCGCTTCGCTCAACCATAATTAAGAGAACGCAACAACGGACGCTACGCACATTCCGCAGGACGCTACGCAGATCATGACGTTTGGTATCGAGAGTCGATAGTAACGCTTTAGTGAAATGACTAGATAGAGGCGTGCAGGCGTGGGCGCAGACTAGTGGTCACCGACCAAACGACACTACGAGTTGACTAAAAAATTTAGCGAAGAACAATAATAACAGATATTATTTGATGGATTGGTTTTTTATTAATCTTCACAAACAATATTTTTTATGAAGTGAGATATTGATCGCTTTTCTACAAAACAGACGTTACTTTACTATCAAATGCCCTAGCAAAATTAGTTTTCCCACGTCATTTTTAAAAGAACCATAACTTGAAAGGTATATTGCCATGGACTACCATTATCCTTTTCCGCGTTAAAGACTCACTTAATGTGTCTCTGACTCTCTAACAAAGCCACTATTAAAAATATCAAGAGTAGATCCTGCCAGCTGCTTAATATGAGGGGATAGACAAACACCCATTCTCATTTCATATGAAAATCGGCTTTTTGGTTTGAAAAATTTAAACTTTGAATTTTCTATGGGACATCGAAGTGTATTTTGAATTTTGTAAAAGTAATTAATAAAAACATTTTTGTTACTTTTGTAGCAACAGATAAATGCTTTTTATTTATTTAATTAATTAATTTTAAATTGGTAGTAGTCCTTCAAAATTCAAAATGAATTATTCAGTTGTGGCTACAAATAGCTCTTAAGAACGTCATGAAATCGCACGAATCGATCGCATTAATCGTACAATCCTACTGTAGACTTGTCTCACAATCATGTAACACTTGATAACTCGACGTTAAAACCTGTGGATGATAAACAAAGAACGCGAATCAACGGAATTCGTGAACTGGTCTTAATTGGCGTAGGTATAGCTTAAATAAATAAACGTTTTAGAATTATTAAAAACGAAATGTCCGAACTGATATTATAAATGCGAAAGCTTTTGTTTGTTTTTGTTCATCCTTCAACTGGAAAAAATCATCATCATCATCAATAATCATCAGTATATAAGCGTCCCACGGCTGGGGTCAAGCCTTTCCATATCAACAATAGCATAAACGAAATTGGGCCCACGCCGGCCCATGGCGGGTTTGGCGGGTTTGGCGGGTTGTAGCGACTGCCATCTTACGAACCGGGAACCATTTTTAACCGCCTTTGTGGTCCTTTGTGGCCTGTGTGGTCGGACACAGGGGTCCCGGCTTCGATTTCCAGCGGGATGTACATGTTTGTGTACTCGGTTTGTTTAATGTTAGCGTTTGTTTGTCCGCCTGGTTAGCAACCATCATCTTATGTAAATATGTCGCCAACATAAATTTAAGTTAGCATTTAAGCATTTTTTTTTAGTTTTTTTTTTATTTAGCATTTAAGGTAGGATTGGTTTTGTGTTCCGGCAGCTAGAGATAAGATAGCCCTGTAGTTGAGGGTTCCGGGTGAAGTGTGCTTCGATCTTTGACCTTATCGTCACTTAACATCAGGCGAGATGAAAACCAAGTGCTTACCCCTAAGAAATAAGATACGATATTTACGCTTCGCCTTTTGTTATGAACGCCTTGGCATATGGACTTTGAAGACGCTTGTAGAGCGGGATTGTGCTTCATCTCAGCCAAAAGACGGCCACTGCTGGGCAAATGCCTCCAAGGATCTTCACAACGACCGGTATTGTGCTGCTCGCGTCCAGCGGCTTCCCGCGACCTTTACCAGATCGTCGGTCCACCTTGTTCGAGGCCAGCCCACACTGCGCTTTCGGGATTGTGCTCACGATATTATTTACGCTACGCCGTTTGTAACGCCCAAAAATATATTTAAAAATAAACAGTTCTAGTTTAACAAACCTATAAAAGCCAATGATAAAAAGGTCTGGTTTTCTTGGCACGTGATAACTTTCACCACATTTTTGACTAGGCCCACAAATCAAGATTGTGTGCATTAATTCATCTATTGTACGGGTGCGTTGTCACAAAATTTTTATCTTTTAATTGGCGGACCAGTATCTGTGGCGCAATTATAGAGTGGGGCGGCCGCGGACGCTGAGGACTTGAGATGAGTTTGATGAAAAATATTATTTATGTTTTTTTACAGATAATTATTATTATTACGTTTTTTACATATGAATTGAGTAGTCTTGACAACCCTACCTGGGTGCAAGTTTTATTTACTGCAAAGAAAACCACAGTTTAAGGCAAAAGTTTGAAGTTGTAAAAGTCTAAAGTCTGAAAAGCAAATGGGGGAATGTGTAGAGGAAACACCCGCTGTGCAACTGCGACTCACTGGCTAGGAAAATAATTGGACCTTGGGATCGGCCTATCCGAAACCAGAAGACTTTAGGCTCTAGATCCAGAAGGCTCTTTGCTCTCAAAGACGTTGCCAAACTTATGGCATCTATTTTTACAGAGGAAGAAGAGAGAAAGGGTGGTGGATTTGTGTTTTTGTAATTTGTTTCGCAACAAAATTTGCGTTAAAATTATATAAACAAAACAAAAACATTTTATAAATAGCTTGCCTACTTCTTAACTGATCTTTAGTATTTGTAAAAATATTATGATCGGGTGTTCTTGACGGTAGTTGTTGACATTGAATGGGTGCCTTTGGCTTTCAAAGTAAAAAGTAAATATGTGTTGAATAATTTCGGCGGGTTGGTTAGAACCACGATAGCTCAATTGGAAGAGCACCTGACACGGTATGTCAGAAGGGTGCAGGTTCAAATCCTGCTCGTGGAAATTTTTTCAACATTTGTGTTTTCGTAATTTGTTTCGCAACAAAATTTGCGTTAAAATTATATAAACAAAACAAAATCATTTTAGAAAGGATGGTGTTGCACAAAATATCCCGCAAGCATATTACCGAAAACAGAAACCAGTTGTTAATTGTACAATTGCAATGAGACTCTAGTTGCTGTTGATAAATAGGTATTACGGACACAAATCGCTTAATTTGCATTTGAAATGTATGTAAGTAATAGTTTACATACATAGATTGAGCGTACTACCAATTTATCAACCGACAGTAGAGCAGTCACGTCGCAATTGTACAATTAACAACCAGTTACTTTTTTTGGTAATAAACCTGCCGGTGGGTCGCTACTGGTAGAGGGAAGACTTCGGCAGGCCCCACTAAGATAAGACAAGATAAGAGCATATAGAGTATTATTGCAGTGAAAACTAGACATACGCACCATATCTCATCAAGTCCTAAGTCGCGGTGGCCGCACTCCATACAAATTTCGACAGCCGTTACGTATCCCATACACACGGCGGCGCACATACAACACATAGTTGTTTATACTTATAGAAAGTTGCTCCCAAATCAGTTGACTTGTCAACATTACCCAATGCGTACTGCGTACCACATTCGCATCATGTAACGGCACTTGTTATTCAATAATCAATTTTATTTGTTTACACATAAGAGTTGTTTTGCGTGGATATACATTTTGATGCATACCGAATTACTTGTAAGTTTGTTATTGTCGCTGTTATAAAAGATTGAAATATTATACAAGGTTTGGAAAAACTCAATCTTTTGGGGGATTCTGGAGATTATTTGACAGTTTTCACCAAGATACATACCAGGTAGGTAGGTACTTATAATAATCATTGTCTTGTTTTTTTAGTAACTTTGTGACATTTTTGTAAGTGGTTTCAATAACACGAAATATAAACATATTATATTTCGTGTTATTGCAACTATAATATATACGAAATATATAATTTTTTAATGTATTATTTTGTTTTCAAAAAATTAAAAGCTTTTTTTACGGTGACGGTTAGCGAAACTATCATTGGAACGACACGATCCCTAAAGAATAATTATTCAGCCGTAACATTAAAAATAATGCTATACGTAACTCCCACGAGGCCGCATACCACAGACCCCGTATTGCAATCAGCTGAGCCCGGCGCTCGCGTCGCTGGCGCTGAATCAATCAGCTTCCGAGAAGGTAACGGCTCAACTGCCGCCGCTTTCCTTTGCCTTATGAACTCCGTAATTATAAAAACCTTTTTGCTTATGAACTCCTTTTTTGGTTGACCCATGACTATTTCCGATTTGCGTTTACACCAAAAAGTTTTGATTTTGACCTCCTTTATGATTGCTTTAGATTTAAGAAATATTTACGAGCAAAGATCGAGACTCGAAATCTAATACGGCCACTTCGAGATCGAGGTTAAATGATTAGCCGATAATTTATTTGGTTTTCTTGTACGAAATGATCTTAAAATATAAATAGTGCTAACAAGACCCGTGTAAGTGCACAAAATATGGAAGATTATAAAAATAGAAAATATGATGTATCCATTGTAAATTATCAGTAATCAGATTCTTTGGCAATTTCCAACCAACCAAATAGCAGTTAACTTAATTTGTTTACAAAAATTTAGAAATTGTTTTCAGATTTGTGTAAGTATAGTAAAAAAGATGTTGTTTGCATTTTGTAAGTTAAATAAAAGTAAGATATTTTAGAATCAGCACATTGGGAAATCGGGTTACGAAACCACGCTAGCCTAGTCAGTTAGTACCTATAAATTATTTTCTTAGGTAAAATAAAAGTCATAATAGAATATTTTTTACATAAATTGACACATTATCGTCATTCAAGTAACAAAACGAATGTTTCCGGGTGAGAGGCTGGCAACATTCGGCACCCCGCCATCTTGCCTAAGGCTATACGGCCAATTCGAGCACGTTCTTTATTCAAAATCTGCTTTAGTCACAATGGTACTCCATTCTTTTTTTCCTATTTAGCTACTTTCATTGTATTCAATTCTAAATTTGACCAGCTTCGGCGAGTTTTGAGTAGAATCGATTTATAATTGAATTGAAAGAATCAATTTAGTCATCCAACACAAGGATGTCGACAAAAACGTAATTAAAAAGAAACAGAAATACATTTTACATTAGTCGAAGACTTACATTATGGTATATTAAGTATCATATAGCGTAATTATTTTATGCTATGAATGGCTTGGTTCACGCACAACTAACCACGCGGGTAGAGCCGTTCATGAATTCGCTTTGGCCTACAGTGTGGCCTAACTGGTTGCCGAGCCTACGCGGGTACCAGATGTGGAGGGCCATATACCTTCCTTACTGACTGGACCTCCTGTTGACTTCGCACCCAGACGGTTATCAAGTGTCCGTTGATGCAACACTAGGCTCATCAAATCATTGCCTGATTCGGAGCACAGTGCCTCTCACGGAAACATTAAAATCGCAACGTGCGGTTAGCCGTCGGGTCTGGCATTATTTTTTTTTTTTTTGGAGAGAGATTGCTGATTGCCGCTGCGGCATTTTCAGCTTCACCGGGCTTTTTGGGGGCGGCGAGGAACGTAAAGGGTCCCTCAAGCCGTGTGAAACGAATCACCTTCAGAGGTTATCTAGAGGGAAACGGCATCGCGCACAAGTGCGCGTCCCCGTGCCCTACTAGATTCTCCGAAGGGTTCGGATCGGATCGGGGAGCGGAGCAACCCGAGGGCGCCTCTAAAGGCACGGACCTCGGCTCGGGTTGACCGGGCCGTGGAGGAGGAGAGAACCGACCAGGTACATGTCTGTACCTGGTGTAGAGCGAGTGTGAACCGGTTCTTCGTACCCTTGTTCTACGAGTACGGTGTCTTGGGCCTAAACTGGTGTGCATGTTTAGTGTATTCTGTAAATGTGTGCTGTCATTTAGAGGATCGGGCGGGGTCTGGCATTATAGGTCAGCGGACTAGGATGGGATGCGAAGTTTCTTTGCGTCGTACCCATGGTGGCGAGTTTGCTTCTCGCTAGATGATCCTGATGTTGCCGCCGATTCTGTCGTGGATGTGTTACTGCAGGGAATGGAACTCTTCATTCCAAACTCTATGGTTCCCATTGGCGGCAGGTCCCAACCTTGGTCTGGTCGATGTTGCAAAATAGCGTCTCGCCAGGAGCGCGAGCATTACCAAGCCTGGGCTAATGCGGTGTCATTTAAGGATTCAAACACTCAAAAAGAAGTACAACTTTGGTGCCAGGTCCTTTAAGAAGGACATTGCCAAGGCGAAGTCATCGTTCATAGGCAGAATTGGCGAGAGGCAAGTGCGTCTTACGGACCTTCCGTACCATTACGACTTAGGGATCTTCAAGAAACGAGCCTATTCCTTCCTTAAAGGCCGGCAACGTATCTGCGATTCTTCTGGTTTTGCGGTTGTCTACGGGCGGCGGTGATTGCTTCCCATCAGGTGACCCACCTGCTCGTTTGCCTCCTTCTATTATAAAAAAAAATCACATAAGTAAGTTTTCTCGGTGATAGAAAAATAATTAATCTTTTTAATCCATTAGTCGTTTCCTTTCAACCACAAATCAACTTTTAACACTTTAACTTCAGTTTACTTTTTTACTTAGAAAGTGAAATAGATTAGTAATAGACATGTTAAAGTACGATACGATAATGCAGTTGATAAAATTTTATCATCAATTCAATTGGTTGTGTAACAACAATAAAAGATTTATTCCACATGTAATAAAGTTATGCGAAAATTAGGTACGTCCCTTTTACCTTTAACCTATGTAAGTTTCATAGTTTATTTTATATTATATCGTAAAAGTGTTGTCCTTAATAGTGCCTAATAACATGAACACATTACACGTGTATTTATATATTGCTCTCAGCCCTTGATTGACATATATGCAAATGTTTTATTGAGAATCATGCCCTAAGGCTGTTAACACTTACTAAAAGGCCGAATGGGGTGACAAAATAACGGATATTAGAGCAAATACGATTGCATTGGAAGATCTCAACGTGTAGGGACGAATGAACGGTGTTGCTATATTGAAAAAAACTAGTGCATTTAGCAGTAATAACTTAGACGAAAATAAATTAGTTAATGATTTTTATTTTATTTTATTATCTATTTTGTTTTAATGCCAATTGTTTTGGAATTAAATGTGTCATTATTAAAATTCCACTTAAACACTGTTTAAGACTAAGAAACTCAGGACCTTGGACCCATACTTATTTTTGTACAGTCTGAGTACCTTAGCCAATTTAATCTATCGTACTACATAGGCTATGGATGATTTTATAAAATATAGTTTACTTAGATATTAATATTTCATAAAAATGCAATAGTCTTTTATGTCACGAGATTATTATAATAAACTGACGTCACACTCATTAAAATCATTCACCGTCTAACGCTTACCAACCGCTGCGTCATAATAAGCGAACATACATTCTATACAACATATAAAAAGAAAGAAAAAAAATACATAATTCATCATCAAACTCAACGTGGTGTGACATTATATTTGAATATAGTCTTTATTCACTTCCAATAAGAACATGGGGGTACACTTTATAGAAAAGTTTTTACCACATCTACTCATTGCAAATTAGAAGAAAAAGAAAAAAAACGTTCAACGTTCGAATTTGAACTTAAAAGTTGGGTACGTAAAGACTCTTTATAATTTTTAAGACCGTTGATGGTGGTGTTGCCTATTGTATAAATCGAGTGAACAGTCGAATGATTATCACCAATCGGCGGGCGTTCGCAATACTACTAATTAGAACCTTGCCCGGGGGTGGGGCGGGCCTTACTACAAAACTGCGATGATAACTCGTTCATTGAGATGTAAACTCGATAGTGATTTAATAATCAAGTTTTGTATAGAATAACAGTGATTGGTGTCTCTCCGCATGTTTACTTTTAAAGCTTGCTTGAAACAACTAATTGCCTTAGACTGCGTGTAAATCTATCAGAAGAATGCTTTATCGTGGGAAACTTACCTGTAACGTTTAGGTATTCATTAAGGTTTTTCAAAAAGTCAATCAAATATCCTCATAGGTTAATCTTTAAGTAATTTCTCAAATAGTGAAAATAATAATTAAAAATCTATATTTTTTATAAAATAAACTTATCACAACCACCATGTTATTATTTAACAATACTACCTATTACATTTCTATAATTTGTCTCCCAAATGATATTTTTGTTGCTCTTATAAATGCTTAAATATTTTGTCTAAAATCTTTTTTAAGCTGTTCCAGTGCTGGGCAAAGTCCTCTTCTGCCTTAAAATAGAAAAAAGCCTAAAAATTAAAAAAAAAAATGTTACGTGGTTTAATAATAACTTGATCGCAACTCGATTGACCTTTAGCGCCAATAGTAGAGACGTGAAAAGGGTCACACGTCGTGCACCAGCGACGTCGAGCACATGATACCCGAGGGCGGATCGCCCGCCCTCCGGCAGTCTGCCGCGAGCACGCGGCGCGTGCGTTCGTAAACACGCCGCGATCGACGATCGCTCATCGATTACAACACCGATTATCGATTGTGAACACGAAACGAGATCGGTGCCAATATAGTTTTTCTTTTTTTTCGAATTTCGAATTTCCGCGACGTTATTAGGGGAACTGTTATTAGTTTTGTAGATTTTAAACTATGATGAAACTTTGCCGTTAACCGAATTAAATGTCTAGTATATTTTTATAAAGCAACCAAACAAAACTAATGTCAAAGTTAATCTAAACACTTCTTTTATTTTTATTTCATATGGCAACGATGCATAGTTTACTAAAATCATAGTTTCATTAAAGCATAATCAATAAGCTTAGTCATTTATTTAAATGTTTTTAAAATTATAGATACTAAATTACAATTAAACGGTATTCTTCCAACATGATTGTTTTTACAATCAATACGTTTACTGTCTCCTAACGAGCAGCGAAGTCAGATGTGTATACTAATTAAGACATAATATACATTCGCGCGCCTTCTCCTAATTTCCACGTCCGTTTGCAATAAAAACGTTAAGCATGAAGCAATTGACATCTTTATAGCGGTCAGTTCTTAATTATTTTCCAATTTTATAACGGCCAATATTATACAATCGATTCAAACCAAGATTCTTAAATCAATCGATTGAAAAAAGTAGTGATAGTGACCTTATTGAAGTGGCACACCGTTATCCTCAATATAATTTGTTACTACAAGTTTAGATATAACTAATCGGTTTTTACATGTAGGCAACCGTTTCAATTCACCGTGTAAAATTGATTTTATCCGCTTTATTTGCAGACATTATAACATTAATGACGTGCTGTAAAAATGTTCATCGATACATCATTAACGAGCTCTAATCGGTAAACGGAATTTAATTTAAAAAGTATACAAATATAACGTTATACATCTTTAACTTTAACTGAGAATGCAGACAAATATCACTTACATTTTTATGATTCTCATTTCAATATAGACGGTGTGTACTTCAATTATGTTAAATTACAGTCAAAGAAATTTCTCCGCCAACACTCGGGTCTTGAAACCGTTTCGACCAATCTCATGGACGTTTTGACAAATGATACATCAAATCTGGCCCGTCCATACTTTTAATTGCACACCTATCGATATTTAGACAGCACTTATTACGAATAAAAAAGTTCGGTAGTGGATACCAAGGCATCAATTTAAAAAGCAATCACCCACGATTGTGGCCCGAAACGTCCGCCTTTTAAGGGACCGTTAATTATTCGAATTTCGAACGCATTTCCATAGGTATTGTTTTTGTTAAGTTCTCACTTTCACCGCTATACTCGAATACGCAGATGTTATGCTCGAATCGATGAGTGCAGTTTTGTAAATCGGTCTACTCGGTTCGCGAACCAGCCAGTGCGAAAAAATATTACAAGAAAAAAGTTTAAATATTATTTTAACCACAGATAATGTTCGAAATATAGAGAGTTAGAAGTCAGTGCTATTTTAAGTTGCCATTTTGTTTTTTTTTTGTGAAGTGTAACTAAAGACTTGGCGCTGGCGTACGTGGATTTATCAAGCGTGATCGAAGTGCAGGTAAAGATAAAAAGAAAAAAACTTAAATAATTATAAAATTTGTAAGTTATAAGTAAGTTTTATAACTTACTTATAACTTTTTATAACTAATACAATATAATTAAATTAAATTCAATTCAATTCAATAATCATTAATTCAGTTTAGGCTACAAGTAGCTCTTCTGAATGTCACTTTGCCATCGGTTCGTAAGTCTACTCTGGGCGGGAGATCTTGTACTGTGAAGAACCGGCAAGAAACTCAGCAAGTGTCCAGCTCTTTTCTCCCCTACAGCGTCAAAAATATTGGAAAATGCCCTATCACAGCAAGACACTTTCCATCAAAAATAATCACAAAAAAATATAGAAGACAACAACATGTAAAAAAAACAAAATTAAAAATCTAAATTAACAAATTTACCTCAGGTAAAAGTTCCAATTTCCACAATGTCATACTGTACTTACCACTAAAGTACTCTATGATATTTACTATTTTTATGATATATGTTCGCAGTTTATCATATTTAACAGGGAACGTGCTGGCAATTTACCATAACAATGGCAACAACAAATTATTTTTTCTACTTCACAGTTATTTGTTTAACATTTTGCCAGGACTTCTTGGCGGGAAAGTGAAGAGACATGTCTGCGGTTTTGTTTTCTTTTCTAAAATTTGTGTGATGTCCAATATTAATGTGAAATAATGGTGGATTATTAACCGTTAAGTGTTCGTGAGTGTTCATGAGTGTTCATGAGTGTTGGCAAATGAAACAAAACAGTGCAACGTCACTTTTCAAATTCTCTCATGCAGTCCGCGTAAAGCCCCACATCTTTACTGAGATACTCGAGGGGTTGGGGGTATATCATTTCTCACTTCCCATTTCTATTATCATTCATCATCATCATCATACAGGAAGGAAATATTGTTTATTTATGTATTACTTGTAAGAAAAAATACTTTGACACTGGCTAAATGTGCTAATCGCACGAAGCAATCAACTAAAGGAAAAAAACATTTTGCCAATGTTTTTCAGTAAAAACTAAAAAACCTTACATTTTTTAGACGAGAAGCAAAGGAACTAAGCAGAACAGTTAAAAAAACAAATTAGAAAAAAAAATTAAGTAAAAGAGGTTTGATGCCTGTGTTTTTCACAATTCACGGTCGTCTAAAAATAAATAAGTAAAATTCTCTTAAAATATTTTGGAGAAAAAGTACAACTGGCTTCATTATTCATTTTAAAAAAAACTCTCTCCGGCGGGGAATCGAACCCCGGTCTCCCGCGTGACAGGCGGGGATACTTACCACTATACTACCGAAGACTTAATTTCAACTGCAAATATATTATTTACTAATAGAAACAGTAGGAAATTGATTAAAGACCGAATAATAAATGAATTTTAGATAAAGCTCAGATAAATAACGCAGCGGCTTGCAGTCGCCATCAGATATAACGTAACAGTATCATTTCAATGTGTAGAGTTCGTACATACATACATACATATAATCATGCCTCTTTCCCGTAGGGGTAGGCAGAGACCACTTCTTTCCACTTGCTACGATCCTTACATACTTGTTTCGCTTCGTCCACTTTCATTATTCCCTTCATACATGCTCTTCGGTTTAGGGTACTCTTGACCTGGCCTTTTTTCAAGACGTCCCTGATTTGATCTCGAAACGTCCGCCTAGGTCCACCCCTACCAACACTTTCATTCACACTCGAGTTCGTGCAAACTTTATAAAACAATAATAGAACATCAATAGCTGCGATTGATAAATTGATTAAATATCTTCATCTCACTCTTATATAGTTTGTTGACAGAACATAATATTATGCATTATGTGCTATGTTAATTAACATAGTAGTAATCAATCAAGTAGATTAATATTAATTATAAATATTAATGTAGCTAAAGTAGGTATCATTATCATGCTCCATTCATATCATTATCGTTGTTTATTATTGTTTTTGTTAACTCATTAGATAATAAAAAAATTAAAACAAATATTGTTGGTATAAATAGATATATAAATGAGCTGATGATGATGATAAAATAGATATTTAAATTTACACTAACATTATTTGTTTTATTTTTTTTTTGTTTAACACTAAACTAAGTTCTTAGCTTATTCTTTATGATTAACTAAGTGTTAACTAAGTGTAAAATAATTCTTGGCCTTGGCGGCCGCTTTTTCGTGTTGACTGTCGCCTATTACGTATTCTTCCCTATAGATGTTGATTTGTTTAACTTATTTTTTTAATAAGTAAAAAAAAATATCTGTAATAGAAAGAAATTGAAAAAAAAATATAATTAAAACCACAAAAAGAGTTCTCTCCGGCGGGGAATCGAACCCCGGTCTCCCGCGTGACAGGCGGGGATACTTACCACTATACTACCGAAGACTTGTTAGCAATGGCAAAATATCATTATACATTCCGCTGTGTCGCCAAGCGTGACTAGTATGACGTAACCGCAGATCGACTTGCGCCTGTGGACGAAATAAACAACACAGTAATTTACAACGACTCTCTACACAATCAACTTGATAAATTTGCAATAAAGATAATAAACTACGCAAATACCAACAATATTAGAAAACCATTTTACTCATAAGTTTTTTTTTTTTTTTTTGGAGAGAGATTGCTGATTGCCGCTGCGGCATTTTCAGCTTCACCGGGCTTTTTGGGGGCGGCGAGGAACGTAAAGGGTCCCTCAAGCCGTGTGAAACGAATCACCTTCAGAGGTTATCTAGAGGGAACGGCATCGCGCACAAGTGCGCGTCCCCGTGCCCTACTAGATTCTCCGAAGGGTTCGGATCGGATCGGGGAGCGGAGCAACCCGAGGGCGCCTCTAAAGGCACGGACCTCGGCTCGGGTTGACCGGGCCGTGGAGGAGGAGAGAACCGACCAGGTACATGTCTGTACCTGGTGTAGAGCGAGTGTGAACCGGTTCTTCGTACCCTTGTTCTACGAGTACGGTGTCTTGGGCCTAAACTGGTGTGCATGTTTAGTGTATTCTGTAAATGTGTGCTGTCATTTAGAGGATCGGGCGGGGTTACTCATAAGTGCTCATGCAAGTAAACGCAACATTTTTTAAAGACGAATTATAAAATTTTACACAGCAATATTTATTTATTTATTTAGGGAAGATTTACAGCATTTTATCTAGAATTAGACTATAATTACTAGAAAAATGACTAAAAGCCATTTACAAATCTTCACTAGTCGACTGGTTAGTCAATAAAGAAACTTTTTAACAACTGTCAAAACGATTATTTATAGAACTTGTATGGGATTAGCAAACTATGACGTCACATTTTTTTTTCCGTCAATTGAGTGTTTATTAATAACTTTTTAGGTTACAGAAATACATGCTTAGATCAAATAAAAAATTGGTTAATGTTTTATAAAACTGTTACCTACGTGATTTCATTTATACGTTTATTGTTCTGGAATTAATTGTCAACTACCCAATTACTAAAGATACTTCAATATTAAGATTAAAAAATACAAATCGATTAATACTACAACATAAACATCAAAAAAGCTTATAAACTCTTAATAAAATATTGTTATTTTTTTTAAATGTAGGTAACGTTATTACGTTATTTTGCGGAAATCCATTACATACCGCCTCTGTGGTCGGTTGGTGGTAGGGCTTGTTTGTCCGCCTGGCTAGCTACCACCATCTTATCGAAATATGTCGCCGTAACATCAATGTTTGTAACATTGTTGTGTTCCGGCAGCTAGAGATAAGATAGCCAGTACCTCACTAGTTGAGGATCCCGGCTGAAGTGCGCTTCCATCATTGGCCTTATCATCACTTAACATCAGGTGAGATCAAGGCACTGTGCTTACCCGTTAAATATATAAAAAAAAATCTTATTGTATATAGGATATAGGATGACCATGATTTGAATATTCATAGTTATTAACTTTACTGCCCAAACAAAAAAATAAAAAAATAAAAAATGGAACGCTGACATGTAAGTTTTATTATTATTGCAATGGCTATCATTTACTTAGTCGGAATCATTAGGTCCTGATCACCGATAAAAAGTCTTCGTGTATTTTTATACACGAAGGTAGGAGCGATTTTGTACATAAAGAACCAGTAACAATACTTAGCAAGGGCATTTCTTCTTTTCATTTTACATATTTACATTACAACATACAAATAAACAAAAGAGTTCCTAATTTTGCAATATAACCTTACCTTTAATCTGTAGTCAGTCTAGAGATTCGCTAGAAAAAAACTGGGTTGGAATGGCTACCAACAGAGAAAGATGGCGTGCAAAGGGATGAAATAGATGAAGAGTAACAAACCTTTTACGAACACTTCATAATTTATATACACGATCGGCTAGCTCGATCGATGGGAGGAGCTCGATGGTGCAGCCCGCTTCGATCCGAACCACTCGGAGAATCTGGTAGGGAACGGCTTTAGGAACCTTTTAAGTTTCTCGCTGCCACCAAAAGAGTCCGGTGACGCTGAACCGGACTGAAACCTCAAACTCACTCCAAAAAATTCAATGTTTCAGTGGTTAAAGTGATCTGTGATTGCTGAAGTTAACGTAAGCAACTTTCGCAAAGGCCGGTCATCGGCTCGGTGACCGGGAATTCATTTATTTATTTAAATGATCACCAACATATTTAACATCATTGATATCGTAAACAAAACATTTCAAAAATAGATTTTAGCTTAATGTCAACACAATTATAGGTGAGGACTGCATGCAATTACGTGATAGGATTTACAATTAAAAAAAAATAGTACCTGTAGTAAAAATGTTTCATCTTGAGCTCCTCCGTGCATCGGAGACCCGTAATGCCTTTGGTCCCGGCTGCATTAGCAGAGTAATTGTGTTCTGTGATTAGCAGTCGTTAACAACAACCAATCCGCACCGGGCCTGCGTGGTGGTTTATACCCTACCTGTCTATACATAGGGAAGGCTCGTGCCCCAGCAGTGGGGACACAAAATGAGGTAGTAACGATCGGCTAGCGACGATAATCGACGACAATCACTGATGTTACTATTCCACCTCGGAGCCCTACTTTGATTAGGCTAAATGTGGCGTCGAGGTCACTTACGGCGAGTTTGGTCAAATATAATGATTTTGATGCTTTGTCTAATCCTTGTGGGAGAAGGACGTGAGATTATATATGTATGTACGTTTGTATGTATGTATGTATATATCTATGTATGTGTGTATGTATATATGTATTTACTTCATACAAAACATCATCAAAACTGGTACGACCAATTAGAAAGCAGTAACCGAATAATAAATCTCCCAAACTTATTATTCTTATAATAAAATTGTTAACAATTAATAGTTTCAAACGGCTTACCGCTATAAAGACGTAGACTTTAATTAAATGCAATAAAATGTTTCATTACAGTTCCAAAACTTGTAATACTTAAGAGAAACGTTTGAAATGTATTGAAATAAACCGTAGCAATTAACCTTGCAACATTTTTTGGTCTAGAAGTGAAAACTTCTCTGATTGTATCTGAGTGAAATGTTGAATAGCAACAACTTTGTTTATTCATGCAATTCTTTTTCGTGTATCTAGAAGATCCTTAACAATTCCTTTCAGTTTGCATAAATTGATCATTCGTTGTTTATCCCAAAGTGGTATTTAAAAATCTGCAGTGTACCCAACCAAGTTATGTGAAACTTAAACGATACATAATAGATGTTTTGTTGTTTTTACTCTAATTTAGAATATAAAGTTTAGGTTGGTACATTATTATTGTTATTATTTGGGGCGGAGAACACACTAGCAGCTCAAAGCGCTGATGTGTGCGTCATGTGATTCGGATAATTTATCCAGCCCGTTCTTAAATGCATTTATCGATGGAGCGCTTATTCGACGAGACTTCTTCGGGAAGTTTGTTCCACTCCGCGACAATTCGTTTTGGTTAGAAATATTTCTTGGGGTCTCGATTTGGCACTAGGGTGCCAAGTGCGAGTATCATTCGCCATTCGATCACGCTAACAAAAACGAGAATTTGTATGGCAAAATGTTAACTCTTCTCGTATGTCGCCTGGAGGCGCTGCTTCAATTCCACACTAATTTTCGTAAACATAAACGTAATCGAAAGAATACGGATAGTAAACAAAACACTATAGGCACTCTGATCGACATAGCTTCAGCTGATGACTACGGAGATGCTTGTTCTAATTTGAGTGAAGAGCTTGTTAATCAGGATCATCACAATGACTAGTGAGAATTTTGTATGTCACTATCAAGCTGCGTTTTTGTCCCGAGAGTCATCATGACAGAAACAAATACGAAATATCTGTTCCAAGCTTCTATGTTATTAAGGGCCTAGGAGATGAATTGATGCATACCTAAGCAATTCCGTAAATAAAAAGAATACATTTGGTGCTTGTTTTAATAAGATTTGTTAGAAAGTCCCACTTTTAACCATCTCATATGCATCTTTCCAGGCGCAGTGGCATGGGATCCTTAAGGGATTTTCTTCTGTTTAAGAGAAATCCGATCTCCTCATGAGCTATTGTTTAGCAGTGGGGTGCTTTTATATGCTGGTGATGATGATGATAATGACGGTCGCCATAACGACAATGCTCTGACCAATTGCATTTGAGGTAAAACTGCTCAAACTTCTGTTACCCTTACAGTGACAGACCAACAGACGCATCACCAAAGAATCTTAAGTACTGTTAACAAAAATAAACTACACTATTTGCGTGCTCACACCATCGTATGAACCGATCCGATCCGAACCCTTCGGAGAATCTAGTAGGGCACGGGGACACGCACTAGTGCGTGATGCCGTTCCCTCAAGAAAACCTCCGAAGGTGATTTGTTTCACACGGCTTGAGGAACCCTTTAAGTTTCTCGCTGCCCCCAAACAAGCCCGGTGAAGCTGAAAATGCCGTCTTAGGCAATCAGCAAACTCTCTCCAAAAAAAAAACCATCGTATGAAAAGAATCGTTGGTACAACACTAGCGGTTCAATCAATCTTCCCGCTCAAATTCGTATGTTAATGAGGGCCGCGTGTCGATCAATTTATATAGCATTGTGATAAAGATATGCGCGTGCGGCGGAGAGGTCGATGGATGGCTCGAGTAGCAGTAAATCAAATTGTTTAATTTATTTGACTTTATTATCGACGTCGATATATTTGGACAGCTAGCGGCAGCGGATTAGATATTTCATTTTCGGATATTAGTTACTTTTATGTATATTATGATAATTATTATCGATATCGATTGATTTTACCCAAGTAAACTTTTTGCTCGGATTGCGATCTTGTATGTCTTACGCAAACCGAGTCACTGGATTGGTGATCAAACCAGTTGGTCCCGGTGGTTGTCGTTTTATCTTCTTTAGACAGTCTCTATCTGTTGGCAGCCACATCAAACCAGTTCTGTCGTTACTGGAAGTCGTTAAGACCCACCAACCCATACAAGGCTTTGGCCCGAATTTTCCATGTGCTATTCATGTGATAAGAATTACTATAGACGTATTACTTACACGTCTATAGTAATAGGCTTCATCTTCATTACCAGCCTATATTAGTCCACTGCTGGAATGAGACATAGGTAAGCCTTTGCAAGTGCACTCCACTGAGCAAGATCCGGGGCTAATACACTCATCCATACAGGCTTATAATTATTGTTTATTCAAAGTTGTTTCAAAGTTTTAAAATAAATTAATTCCAACCAGACAATGCTATTATATTTAATTAAATAAATAATTAAGAAATATATAAGACAACATTGATAGATGACCCGATAGAAAAACTATCTAATAATTGTTTCAGTAAAAGAATGGCAATAACATTTTGCGTTGTGGTATTTTGTTTACATTAATTAGTTTTTAATGTCCCATACAATAAGTCTACTCAGATAAATAAGACGGATGGCTATGACCAGCAGATCGTACGGTGTGCCAGTGACGTTAATCAAACAGAAAGACAGATGCGAAACACCCGTAGGCTTGATAGGTATTAAACTAATGATTTTGTAAATGACGTGTTAGATAGACAAAACTATTTTGGTCATTTTCCTTTATATTTAAAAAAAACCGACTCGAGGTCTTAAGGGCCTTTAGAACAGTGGTTCCCAACCACTTGCCTAATTTTTTTGTTAGCAGGGACCACATGAACTGTATTTAAAAAGAAAGTAATTCAAAAATTTAAAATTATTTGTAGCATTAGTTCAGTAGTGGTAAATTATCTTCACACACTTCATGCTACCGTTAAGCTAATGCAAACCATTCAGTGCCTAGTGGCACTCTTCTAGGAACGTCATACATATTGTTACACTCTGGGACCTAGGAATCAGCAAATAGGTAGGTATAGAAATAAAAACTGTACTGGATTTAATTATGTTTTGCCCCGCGGACCATTACCGATGTTCTCACGTGCTCCACGGACCAAAAGTTGGGAACCACTGCTCTAAAGGCACCCTCGGGTTGTTCCGCTCCCGATCCCGATCCGATTCGTGCACTTCGAAAAATCTAGTAGGGAACGGGGACACTATTACGAGATGCCATTCCTTCTCGAACCCTCTGACTCGCCGTTCAAAAACAGTCTGGTGACGCTGTAAAGAACGACTTAGGACAACAGAAAACTGTAAAAAAAAATGGCTTGGTTCATAAATTTACCCTATAATCCCAATTTCAATATCAGGCCACTGAGACCAACTGAGACACGATTAAAGTTTTACAGTGGCATAATCAAAATCCTATGTTCACCAAAACTTTTTACTTCTATTAGGTACTCAACAATTAAAAATGGTATCACAAGTACGTACTCGTATGTCATGGCAACTAGTTTTCACCGCACATCCGGTAACGAGTGCATAAATTAAAATAGAAAGAAAAAACCCAAAACTAGACCGAAGCCCACCGTTATACGATATCTCGATTCGGTGTCGCAATTATTCGACATTCGATCGGATAAACATTAATTTGCTCTTATTATGTGATACAATCAATTAAAGAACACTTCTTGGTAGGGCAGCTAGGCAGGGTAGCAGCTAGGGTACGATAGCCAGTGCCTCAGTAGTTGGGGATTCTGGGTGAAGTACAAGTATAATTATCACATCTTAAGTCTGTCAACATAACAACAATACCTTACTTTACATTGCGAACAACGTCGTTGGTTACAAAAGTAAGGTTCTATATTTTACATAAATATAAATATAATAAATATTTTATATTCTATTCTAAACGGCAAACGTTTCGAGATCAAATCAGGGATGTCTTGAAAAAAGGCCAGGTCAAGAGTACCCTAAACCGAAGAGCATGTATGAAGGGAATAATGAAAGTGGACGAAGCGAAACAAGTATGTAAGGATCGTAGCAAGTGGAAAGAAGTGGTCTCTGCCTACCCCTACGGGAAAGAGGCGTGATTATATGTATGTATGTATGTATGTATGTATGTATATTTTAAGCTGTAGTAGAAGATACATTTTGTGATTGTTTGTTGTTCCTAATAAATAAAAAAAAAGCATTGATGATTTAGGATATCTAACATATTTAAAAAGCTACTACGAATTCGAAGTACCCTCAATTACATCATCATCATCATCATCAGCTCATTTTATGTCCCCACTGCTGGGGTACGAGCCATCCCTATGGATGGATAGGGAGAACGGGCCATAAACCACCACGCGGGCCCAGTGCGGATTGGTGGTTGTTAACGACTGCTAATGCAGCCGGGACCAACGGCTTATCGTGTCTTCCGAAGCACGGAGAAGCTCGAGATGATAAATTTTTGGTCACCCATCTGATGACCGGCCTTTGCGAATGTTGCGTAACCTCAGCACTCGCAGACCGGGCGCGTTAACCACTGCGCCATCGAGCTCCTCTATCACATAGAATAATGAAACTCAGCAAACGAAAGATTATTAATTCTACATACAGATTACAAAACAATCTAAATCCACTTCATACATCGAAGGTGGGTATTTCGTACTGTTCATAGTAATTTATAGATCGCGTGTTCACATCGAAACACCAGATACATTTATAATCTACGTAATTAACGTAGACACTCAATCTTTTAAATGATGTTTAATTCGTTACCACACGTTACTAACAATGATGATAGTATGAGTAACCGTCGTGTTATGCTTGTGATTCGTTAATTATAACATTAATTTGTAATTAAGTATGTGTTAAGTTGCGCTTTACACCTGTCAGCGTCGATGCTTGATCATATGCGTATGCTTAATTATGTAATTAGGTATTCTAATATTTCAAAATTACTATCTTATTCAAGGAACTGTAATGGGCATGCATTCAAATCCGATACTGTACTTGTTACACGTTATCTTCCATTGTGGTTTCGTAGGTTGCTTTTCGATGTGATGCTTATATTGAAATTCTAAAAAATCTTTTTTTTTTAAATATATTTTCGAAGTAAATAAACAAACAAAATCTCAGAAAGTTGTATTATTCTCTTCGAATAGTGGCAGGAAGCTTTTCGACCGTTAACTAACGATACCCATTTAAATCCGACGCTTTAGAACTTGGTGGTTGTAAATGCTTGTTAACGTTTTCAATAGAGTTGGTTAAACATTGTTGAGAGGTTCAATAGAGGATTCTATTGAACTTGACAAACTTTTTGCATCATCGATGGACTGGAACTGTGAAGTCTGCTAACTTACGGTTGCTTGAAAAGCGTAACACAACTTATTTAAAAAATATACATACATAACTAATAGCTTAAATACGAAGTTCACACTATATTTCAGACATGTACCTAGGTGCTTTTTCCCACCTCCACGAGTCTCGGAGAATCCAGTGGGAGACGAGGACATGCTCCGTAATATCATTCCATCCCCTGTATAACCCTCTGATGATGTTTCAATCACACGGCGTAACGAACTCCTTAAGAGGAAATACTAAGGTCGACTGATTATATGAAAGTAGACAAAAGTTTCGTAGTCCCCTGATTCCTCCTCCAAAACTGGCCCGATTTAATTACTTTTTTCATTAAAAATTTAAGAAAAGCTTTGGCTGTGTCCCAATGTTTTGCTTTTTTTTATATATATATATATATAATCTTGTCAAATTTGTTTGCTGGATGTCTGAACACAGCAAAAATCTAGCCAATTTTTAAGGTTTTAAAGGTTCATATGTTTTTCATAATTAATTTATGAAAAAAGCAAAACATTAGAACACAGCGAAAGCCTTTCTTTAATTTTTAATGAAAAAAGTGATTAAATCGGTCCAGTTTTGGAGGAGGATTCGGGGGACTACGAAACGTTGATTTTGTCTACTAATCTTTCTAATTTTCTCAAGTATCTTTAAAAAGTCCGGTTACGCTATTTCCAAAAACATGTTGGTTTAATAATGTTTCTTCTTCATCAGGAGCGTCTGGGCGGCGGCGGGCTGGGGCTCGGCGGCGGCGGCTTCCGCGGCGGCGCGCAGCCCTCGCTCGCCGACTTCCAGCCGCCGTATTTCCCGCCGCCGTTCGCGCCTGCGCCGCATCCCTCCAGCCCACACCACCAGCAACAGGTACCTTCTACTGAGAATCTTCTAGAAAAAAACAAATCTTTCCATTCTACTACGGGTAGTACGGTCCTGCTTAGAAGCAGCCCTCGCTCGCAGACTTCAAGCAGCCGCCGTCCTTCCTGCCGACAGTCGCCGACAGCAACAGGTACCACTTTCTATACAGAACCTTCTAGATCTTTCTATTTCACTATGTGCCCATAGTGGTCGGTACATTTCTGCCTAGAAAAAGCTCTCGCTTGCCAACTTCCAGCCGCCGTACTTCCCGCCGCCACGTTCCCGCCCGCGCCGCTCCTGCACATCATCAGGTACCTTCTTTTGTTTGGTTTTCTATTCCGCTGGAATAAGGCCAGCAGCCATCGAGCTTCAAATACTCTATAACATCTCGCCATTATCTTTAACGACCCCATAAGGCACAGCCCACAGCAAAGAAAAGATGGTAAGCGAGAGACTATTTTTTACACTTTTAACCGAGTAAACTGCAGTATCATTACTGGTAATCATTGCTTTGCACTATAAGACGAGAAACTTCCTTAGATTATTCCGGAACAAGTAATAGATTTCCATTTTCTAACTATTCCGCATGTTTATACAGAGCCATGGCATGGAGTACGGAGGGGGCGGCGGGGGCGGCGGCGAGTACCAGCACTACGCGCCCCAGCAGCTGCTGCCGCGCCACCACCACCACGAGCCCCACGCCCACCTGCGCCACCACCGCGACCACCACGACCCCATACACGCGCACCACGTGAGTACCACCACATTCCCAAAGGATAAATCGGAGAATCTTTTGCTCACGTTATAAAAGGTAAAAAAATAAAGAAATTGGAAACCTACATTGATCACTTGATGAAAGATCGAAATCTTGATGTGCCTTGTGTATGGACTGATCTGTTCATTCATCTGCAAATAAATCGCATTCTAGGTGTGAGTTACAAAGGAAAGCGTTAAACCCAAATTTACTGGAATTGTTAGGCTGCAAAATGTGTTGTTGCCGTACTCAGAGATGTCAATTAACATTTCTGATGTTACGAGTATATAGGTAGAAAATATGAAAATAGGTTAGAAAAATTCGAGCATAACACTAGAAAAAAAAATCGGCTTACATAACTTCATACCATGTCTATAAAAATTGTAGAAACCATAACTAAGAAATTTTCAAATATAGAACGTTCCATTTTATTATCATCTGTGCTGCGGTATAATATTTTTTCGGCCAACAATAACGCCGGCTCATGAGGGCGCTACTTTAGCAGATTAGCCCCGCTAATGTTCCGGCGGCTGGACCCGCAACAATGGCCGACGATTTTTGACGGAAAACTCGGATAGCATTTTCGCGATTCAATAGCGATTTAAGAAAGCAATATGACATCCATTCGTTATTTATAGTTTACTTCCATTATGAGAGAGAGATGTTCGGTTTTTATTTTGTAGCTAATGCCCTATTACTTTTTACTTACAATTAAGCATAGAAAAGTTTTTTTTTTTTTTGTAATAAGGAAAATTTGTGTAGGCGCGCGTTGAAGTCCTTTTTACTCCGGAGCTATCCAATTAGTTATATCGATCCAGTTTTACGTTCTAACGTTAAATAAGAGCAAATGCTTTTATGAATTTAGTTAAAATACAAAATAGCTAGGATTATAGGTAAGGAGTATCTATGCAGTTGCATGCCAGTATTTTCTAGAGGTCTGCAGTATTAAAGATTCTAAATTCGACTGGTTGGCGAAATGGCGTTTCTTTCTTTCTTTCTTTTAGTTGATGGCTTCGTGCGATTAGCACATTTAAAAAGTGTCAAAGTAATTTTTCTTACAAGTAATACATAAATATACAATATTTCCTTCCAGGCAGTATGATGATGATGAATGATAATAAAAATGAGAAGTGAGTAATGATGTACCCCCCAACCCCTCGAATATCTCAGTAAAGATGCGGGGCTTTACTAAGCCCTCACGCAGACTTCTTGAGAGAATTTGGAAAGTGACGTTGCGCTGTTTTGTTTCATTTGCCAACACTTATGCACACTCACGAACACTTAACGGTTAATAAATACATCATTATTTCAAATTAATATTCGATTAATCACAAATTTTAGAAAATAAAACAAAACCGCAGACATGACTCTTCACTTTCCCGTCAAGAAGTCGAAATGGCGTTTTCTGGCAACGAGCAGCATTGTTTTTTTTATTTCTTATGGGTGAGCACTCAGCCTTCGTTTCAACTGATGTTAAAAATGATGGCCGAAGGTTGAAGCGCACTCCACCCGGAATCGTTAACTACTGAGGCACTGGCATCGTTTCTCTAGCTGCCGGAACACAACAATGCTACAAACATAAGTGGATCAATAAGTCCTACCACCAACGATACCGAGTACACAAACATGTACTCCCCTCTGGGAAACGCACCCAAAATTTTCGGGTCTAAAACCAGTGCTCTTTACCATTAGACCAACACAAAGCCGTTTATTGTTTTGCATAACTGCTGTGTGAACAAACCAGTGAAATGACAGGGCATAAAAACTGAAGCTTAAATATAGCAACATGCGCTTTTGGAGGTGCTGGAGTCGGGTTGTATGCTCGTTTGCATGTACTACGAGTATAACATTAAAAAAAGCATTGGAACAAAAACTCCTAAATTGTAAAGTGACTGGCGTTTTAGCCCTGAAGTTGGAAACGGTGTGCCGCGGTAACTGCATCCAACAAGGGGGCTCGTATGCAGGTTCTTATACATAAAAAAAATAGCTTTGGATTAAAAACTGTTTGTATGCATGGTTCTTTTTTTAAATGACGCACTGTGTTGTCAGTTGTCGCACGGCGGCTTCAGCTACGGCGGCGGCGAGCGGCGCGCGGACTACGGCGCGCGCGAGCAGCACGAGCTGGCGTTACACCACGCACTGCATTCAGCCGAGGAGGCGCCGGTAAGGACACCCGGGTCTGGGGGAATATCATTTATCTATCAGTTAACATACATTAAATTTTTTCATTATCAGCACCACTCATCACCTACTGAAGACCATTTACGTTACATTTCATGTTACTTTATCACCACTCATCACGGTTTAGAGACCAGGCTATATTATCTTATATAACATTATCTAAACATGATGTTAAGCTATTATTAGTATGAGATCTTCACTATATTCCTTCTTTAAAATGAGTAAATTTTCAGTTAGACAAAATGCCTAGAGATTAGCATTGATTATTTTATAATGACTGTTCAGAGAGTGAACGAAGTAGGTATATATCTTCATACACACGTCCTGTACAAAATTAGCTTTAAAGAAGTATTTCTTTATTTATATAGCTTTATGTAGGTATGATAATTAAGTATTTTTATATTGTGTGTCAATACACGTCAATAAATATTTCGGAGAACACCATTTACCGCTCATTTCTTAGCTTTTTTTTGTCCAGTTCAACATGGTTGCCTGGAAGAAATTGATAAGGCCGCCATTTGTCCTTCTTCTTGTATTGTCCTCTCTAAATCTTTTGTATGGTGTACAATAAAGAGTATTTTCATTTAATTTCATTTTCTTTTTCGTAAAGTACCTATTTATTAGTAAAGTAGTAGAAGTACATAGCAGAGTTGTATTATAAAACTTCTTAGCTAGATTGGAGATCCCTGGGGCCTCCTCTAATGTCCCTTTGTCCAGCAGTAGACATCTTTTGGCTGAGATGATGATACTGATGACGATGATGAACTACCTACTTAGTTAAAATTCACTTTATCCGGTCATTTCATAACTGGTATAAAAAAAAACTTAGCCGCCTTAAAAAAAGGAATACACTAGCAATTTCCAATACCGTTACAAGCTCATATTTATTTTGCCTCACAAAAATGCCAATTACATCTCGATAAGTCGCCAATGGCGCCCGTCCAATATCGCCGGCAAAAATCTCTGACCGGCAATAGGAATTTAATAACAGTCTTAAGTAAGTTAAAAGAGTGCCCCGTACCGGCATTTTTGTACACATTTCTCGACGTTTATTGTATGTTTTTAAAGGAATAGGGTGGAGATGTAATACGTACGCTACTTGATGCGAAACGTATAGTTCGAAAAAAAATAACGGTATTACTTAAAATCTTTTTTGAATCGTTTGGACTTCATCTCGTCGTGCCTAGCGTGAGTTTTGTTAACTATCCGTATTCGTTTGAATACGTTTACGAATACGAAAATTATTATGGCATTGAAGCAACGCCTCCTGTCGGCATACCAGAAGAGTTAATATTTTGCCATACAAATTCTCGTGTTCGTCAACGCGATCGAATGTCGAATGAAACTCGCACTTGGCACCCTGGATGCCAAGTGTGAGTTATTTTTGATATTCGACCACGTAGACGAAATTAAACTCGCCAAGGCAACCTGATGGTAAGTGGTATGCCGTAGATAAGGCGTAGATGAAAGCGTACTTCACCCGTATTCCTCAAACACTGAGCATCTGTCGAAGAAGCATAATCTGTCTGTCTGAGTACAATATTTACGCTCTGATAGGAATTACAATTATTATTTTTTTATTATAAAATAAAATAAAATAAATTGAACGGTGGACATTTTAGATTTGAGACATGTGGTCAGAGGTGATTAAAATATATTTTATATTAAATGCGAAAAAGAAATAAACAAGTCTATTGCTTTATTGTTTTAGAATGCAGCTATGGATGATACGACAGGGTTCATGACAGATCTTCCATTATTAAAAAGTAAGTATTTAAATTAGGTACATAATTTTTATTTATATATGTTTAAAAAAATGCTTAGGCCACAAAATTAATAATAATTACCAACATATCTTATATAGATAGATAGATAGATAGATAGATAGATATAGTTTATTAATCGATTTAAACTGTCATAGGTAAGAACTATGTCGACCATGGTCAATGTACTACATACAATTTATTAACATATCAAAATGTTTTATTGTTTCTATAACAACGATGACCCGATAGATAAAACTGTAATTAGGCCTCAATGCCACACTTATCGGATGGGTGTATCGATTTTTCTAAGTAGAATGTAAAAAAATCTACTCATTCAACGGTCGAACGAATCGATATCAGACAATTAAAAGTATCGATCAATCAATCGATATTTGAATAGTGCGTATTCGAATTCGGAAACGAAACTTCAAATATGAATGTGAAACTTTTTTTATTAGCTCGTAACAAAAGCATAAGACCGTCTCGTTCCAATTTTAAAAGAAATAATTACAATTCCCCTCCGTATATTATGCAGGTCGGTAGTTAGAAGTTACCTACTTGCATTCCGGAATGTCAAATATCAAAATTAGCTGCGCGCCGACTTTTTTCTTTTTTTCTATGAAAAGCGCAGAGGGTGATAAATAGCCTGTACGGTGCCAGAGTAATGACACAGTAACGCTTATTGTATTAGGGTTGCCATAAAGATTATTACGCATTACAAAAGAGAACATGCTGCGCGCTTGTTTGGGGCGTGCCTGCGATTGTTAGAGGTGCCATTGTTTGTATATCGAAGCCGTGAATTTTGTAATCACACGTATTTTTCAATATGGCTGCCCTCTGTACGCGTCATACCATGCTGTTATTTAATAAGTTAGAAAGTTTTAAGAGCAAAATAATGCTTCGTCTAGTTTTATGAAAGTTGTATACATAAAACGTCCGGGCACTCAGTTATAATTGAAACAAGTTTAACAAAAAGGTTTTTTTTTACTTAAATTTCGATTTTACCCAAATAAAAGTACGCAAAAATGAGTAACGTAAAGCCGTTGATCTTGGCTGCGTTTGCAGTCATTAACAACCACCGCACCACACTGAGTTCGCGTGGTGGTACACGGCCCCATCTCCCTATGGTGTTTCCATATGAAAAGGTGCTCCAGCAGTGTGGACATAAAATGAGCTGGTTATAATGTTATAATGTCCTTCAGCTATGAAAGGTCGCGACGGCCTCGGCGGCAACGGCTCGTGCGCCCCCAATGACGTGTTCTGCTCGGTGCCCGGCCGGCTGTCGCTGCTATCCTCGACCTCCAAGTACAAAGTCACCGTGGCCGAGGTCCAGAGGCGACTGTCGCCACCCGAATGCCTGAACGCGTCCTTACTGGGAGGCGTGCTAAGGAGGTAAGACCTTGACTGGTTTTTTAATACTTTGTTTTTTTTTTTCATTAGTGGCCTGTTCGAGGTATCGTGCGCATGAACATCCGTTTCCCGTGACGGTTTTACCAGCTTGAATAGTCAGCGTCATAGTGACGTGTGCAGAACAACTTATTGAAGTTTAATTGCGATAGGATGCATGGTGTAGAAACGTATATGTTATGAAAAGGTATTGTTTCGATTCCACAACGGTTAAACGTTGTTTGTTAGGTGATAGCACTTTAATACCAGTAACTATGTTAGTAAAAGCTTTTTTTACTTAATATGTGCAGTTGATGTAAACGTGTGACTTATATATGTCGATCAGAATTCTATAAAAAGATTGTAGTGCGGTCTTATGATATATTAATTGAAACTCACAAACATTTGCGAGTATACCGTATCGTATAATGCTTGATGCTACATTGTTTTTAAATTCTTTCCTACTCTTACAATCTAGACTGAAGTAACTCATAACATACTTCGCTTGAATTTAATTTTTATACCAGGCGTATTAAGGTTGACCGTTCCAATTTCAAAATAATTACAGGCTGCATACATAATACATTTTAGTCAAATTACGCCGCCACCTACTAGCCGATGAATTAACTTCCATGTTACAAGTGCCCGAGTAAGTTTATTACATTTTTTGCGCTGGCAACTGGCTGTGTACCGCGCCGCTGCGGTGACGGTTAAAGATATGTTTGACTACTAACGCTTGGCGGGAATATTTGCCACAGCGGTGCGTTTCGCGCAGCCTCGCGTCCAAACAAATTTACGATTTACTTTGTTAAGAAAATCTATACCTCTTAGTAACAATATAGTCGTACATTTTAAATGAAACATACATCCAAAGAAAGGTCGTAATCAATAAGTAATATTTGTGTTTGATATTCATTAAATAATAGTGTTAAGAATAGTTAGTTGTCGTGTAACATCTTCAAGTTTTAGGATAGATTGAATTGTGCTAGATAACTATTTAATATGTTATAATAATAAAAATAGTATTAGTTCAAATTAGAGACACAAATAAAGATCGTATCTAAATAACTGAAAAAAGAGTGCTAAAAAGTGACTTTCAAAACACTATTCTGCACGCAAGTTGAACACCTTATACTTGAACTTAAACTTGACCAGTTTACCTACCAATCAGGTGAGTAATCGAGTTGCTATAAAAAAAATCTTAATATTATTCTACCGACCTCAGTCGCAGGTCGCAGGCCTCATCACTGTGGCGGTACCAGGCTATCAGCATGCTATCGTCCCGACCTGCGGTTGTTAGACGCATTTTTTTCCGTTCCGTCGTGGTCGGACCCAGCCCGCATGTTGGTATAGTTGCGTCCTCCCCGTGTTCGTCGAGCGTAATTATCGGGTATTGCTAGACGAGTTTCATTCTTTGGGTTGACTTTTATGGGGCCCGTTATGTCCAAGCGTTGATGCTACCGGTTTTTGTCGTTTTACACCATAGCTATTGTTTATTAACTGCTTGATTGGTAGCTGGCGATGTTACAAGTTCTAAGCAATTTTGTGATTATTATTTCGTATAGTTTTATGGGTGTATTGCTTTAAACCCTTAACCTTCAGTTAAATGGCCTTGAGTTTATAAGTCCGTGTTTTGTTCCCGTCATATAAACTTAATTTCAAAATAGAGTTAAAGAGACAAAACGCGGAATAACTATTCGAAGATTATACTTTGTTTATTAGTACGAAGTTAGAGACTATGGTGAATTATGCTAATATTTCGTTAACACGGAAGTTTTTGATATTTTTAAACGGAAGAAGTGTACTTATTGATATTTTTCGCTTTAAGTATAAGTGTCATTCATAACTCCCGATCTTCATGTATAATACAAACCCCTATAATTTTCCGCTGATCAACGATGTCATGATAATTTCTGTTGTAAATTACTTTTGCGTCGAATTACTTGAGTCAACGTACTTACAACGTCTAGACTTTAGTATTAAAAAAGGCAGCATTTAGTAGGTACTTGAAGTGGTTTTTACCAAGCAATATTATATTATGATAACATAATTATACAACTATAACACATAGTGTTTTTATTAGTACACATATGAAAACTTAATAATATCTAACTTAATATACAAAAATTATGTATCTTTTTAAAGTTGGCAACACTGCCTTGTTCACAGGCACGCAGCTGGTACCATCTATCTCATAAATTTATCATTATTGTATGTTTAATATAGTAATTAAAATACAGTATTTTATAACATAAATAAAAGCTAAATGACAACACTGTCACTCATGTTTATGCACCTTTAAACGAGTGAAAAACTCTCGATTCGACTGTCACAAGTAAATTGTTTCGAACGTTTTATCACGATAATTGACGGCCAATGTTGCCAGTATTCAAAGTAGATAACTACCATACAATCGATCGGATCCATTCGGTCGTAAATAAAACAAAATTATTATATAAAATTATCTCTACGTAGTGCGAAGAGTTACAAAGAGAATAAGGAAAGGTGTTCAATTATTCGAGCATATATAAATGTGATTTGTAATACGAACTTACATTATTATTGGCTGATTGAATAACTCATCTACACATTTTGTTGGAGTTGCAGTCTGTTTTCTATTTTAGTTTTAAGTTTTAATTATGTACATGTAACTCTTTGATTAGAAAATAAAATTAGTCACATAGTTGAATAATACAACCTGAAAAAAAAGGAACTAAAAAGTTAAAATAATTTAAACCTTTATTAAATTTGATAACAAGAAAAAAAATCTTTATAAATAAAAGCGTGTTACATTGTGATTGCAAAAGAAAAAAATAATAAAGGTGTAATTCTAAGGTAATACGCCAAATGTTCTTTAATATTCCATCAACATTAATTCCATCAAAATGTAACACGCTTTTGTTTATAAAGAATTTTTTTCTTATTATCAAATTTAATTAAAAATTCAAAATTCGATTTTAAATTTTGAATTTTGAATTTTTTAGGAACTTTTCAGTTCCTTTTTTTATTAACAAGTAATAACAGTTTGTTTTTAAAAAGTTTTTTTTCTATTAATTTTATTTTTAACTTTTTAGTATTTTTGTAGGGGGATAAGGGTTCAGTATAACAGGGTTCGCTCTGGTACCCTGAGGCGCAACGTTATCGATATGACATGTTTATACACCCTCATACCATTCAGCCTTCGGCACGTGCTCACCTTGGCATTGAGTCATCCATCTAATCCATCTAATCAAAGACAGAATCCACATTCATAACAAACGGAACGAACGAACGTACGAACTTAGTTTACCGAGTTCCTATGGCCATCTTCCAGCTCCATCATCAGATCCTGGTTACCATCTAGCACCAAAGTACCTACTCATCAAGACGGATCAAACGAGTCCAAACTCGATGGGGTTGTGTCGTTTAACTACCGAGTTCCTATGGCCACCTTATAGTTCCTTCATCAGACCCTGGTTACCATCTAGCACCAAGGTAGTCGTCAAGACGAATAATACGAGCCCAAACTCGATGGGGTTGTGTCGTTTAATTACCAAGTTCTTATGGCCATCTTCTAACTCCATCATCAGAACCTGGTTACCATCTAGCACCAAAGTACTCGTCAAGACGAATCATACGAGCCCAAACTCGATGGTGTTGTGTCGTTTAACTACCGAGTTCCTAAGGCCACCTTCCGGTTCCATCATCAGGTCAGCTCCATGTCATAATAATTTTGCATTGTCATCCGATTTACACATACATGCAAAATTTTAGCTCAATCGGTAACAGGGAAGTGGATCAAATTTAACTTGCAAGATTTGATCACAGACAAACATCGGGACAGGTGAAAGCTTGTAAAAAGCGATTGCCTCGCAATTCAGAGGAATGATTTCCATGTCTGAGAGTGTAAGTAACACTTATGCTTTATTGACCATATTTTTCTAAGATTACGTTTTTGTATAGATCGAAGATGAAGTAAAAATAGATTTTTTTCCAGAAAAAAAAGATAATGCGTGCTTGACATTGTTGAAAAGAACGTCTGTTATCAATGTATTAATGTAAATAGATCAAACCCAGCTGTAACAGTACCAAAATCAATCTCACAAAACAAAAAATTGCTCGTCAAGACTAATAAAAAGCGAAACAGATTGACACAATACCACAAAAGTGGATAAACGACGCCACGATATCTATATGAAATTAATCACACGTATAAATTTCTCAACCAGCATACCTATCTCTAACAAAGGAGCTAGTGTCAAAACACACTTACTCAAGGTTGTCAGTCTCTCTCCCGAATAATATATTACATTACTTTAATAATTCAGATACGAGTGTTGAAAGAAGTTCCACAAGCGGGATTTGAAGCTGCACCTTCCCATAATCAGAGACAAACTAATCTTGCTGAATTTCGGTTAATAGTTTGCTTATGGTTGTAGGTATACAGCTACGATAAATTTTGGTTGGGTGTCTGTCCTTGATTCAAATTTAAGAGTAAGTAAGGGTTTATATCCCACTCGTGGTAATAATTGATACAACTATTTTCCCTTATTATAATTTGCTCACCACAAAATGTGTCAACAATCATAAATCATAGGTAGGAGTTAAAATAAGTGTCACTAGTAAAATACGTATAGTAAAAAAAATATCATTGCAGTTAATTAAATATCTACGGATATTGATGTAACAAAAACAAGCAGACTTATCAACAGTTTGTCTAAAAAATATTTCTAGAATTTTATATTTTTTCTTACTAGCTGCACAATCGGCTAAGCTTTAACCCCGAATGCTGCAGCTTTAGTCATCATCATACTTCCCTTCGTGGGCTCGATTTAGCTATTTTAATACGTCTACAATCGTGTCTCACTGGCCTGACTCAGAAATTTTGTCTATGAGGAAATTGGCGTTTAAATAGCAGAAACGATGCCTAGATGAAAAACATAAAAAAGAAAATTACATTATTACTGTTGTTTTTTGTTTTAAAGAATAGAATAGGATAGAATAGAAAAAGTCTTTAATTGGTACAATCACACATACAAATAATTCAAAATACTTCAAATGACAACCCTAAGAGCGTCCACGGTACAATTTCGAAATTCAAAAAGTTTATTGTGTGTCGTAAGTAGGCCCGCCATTTCGATTTAATCAATCGCAGATTATTAATGGATACACGGCTTTATGTGTGAGGCTGCCGTTCTCTGTTCAATATCGATGCGGTAATTGGACGGGAGCTAGTGATGTATTCCAATTAATAACCTGTACTTCTGTACAGATTGAGTGTTCTAACTATTAAATTTAAAATGAAGAAATTGGGATTTAAGTTTTTTCTTCTTTGGCAAAGAAGCCTCGCGCTCAAAATTTATCTTTAAGCATAGCCAGATGGACTAGATACATAGAAGTCATCTTCATTATTATCAGCCTATACTAGTCCACTGCTGGACATAGGCGTCTCCAAGTGCAACTCTCATCTAGCTATTGTCAGCCACCTTGCGAAGATCGTCGTTCCACCTAGTCTGAGGGCGTCCTACACTACGTTAGAGATATAGACTTGGTCGCGGGGAAAACTTGGATGCGATCAGCTCAAAACAGAAAGGAATGGCGTAGTATTGAGGAGGCTTATTCCAGCAGTGCGTAGATACGGGCTGAAAATTATGATGATGATAAAAAATTGGATTTTTGACTTTAAAGATTGGAGCATTGGAGTTTGTTCGTATACCGAAATGTTAAATGGCTCTTAGTGTCAAGTAGCCGTTAGTCATATGGTGGCGACTTGGCGACTGACCAGGGCGGAGCTGGCGGTGAGCGGATTGGATTGGTGACAGGAATCCTTTGGCCATAAACACGATATTTCTGAGGCTAAATGTAGCCACGTGCCCCCATTGACAAGTGGCATATCGCTAATAGAATAGAAATCAAATAGAATGTTTATTGTACGGGATTGACATAAGTCAACGATACGTATATAAATGACGTTTATGTCAATCCCATACAATAATCATTATATTTAATTTCTGTTCTATTTTATGCCATTCGTCACTTGTTGGGGGGCAGGGGTGCGAATTTTGAACCGGTGACTAATTCTCACGCTATGATATCAGTTATGAATGCTCCTTCTCACTCTTATCCAAAGCCACTAGTAGGTAACTAAATTTTGACGCCGAAAATTCGCTAACGAGATCTTAATAATCAGATTGTAAATACTGCGAAAAATATTATATTTTATAGTGTATATCTGCTGATGTGTTGTTGTGTGTACTTGTTTAAAGATGGTTCTTTGCTGAACCTATCATGATCCCATACAGTATGACTAGTATGAATAGTTTGTAATACCCAACAAACTATTCCTTAATTGACACACACTAAACACGATGAAAAGATCTCAAGAAGCTTTTCACTATTCGTTTCTACAAAGCATTTCACATTACGCTAAACACGATACAGAATACAGCGGTTTCATTGAAGTCTCAAGCATTATTATTACGGATCAACAACTACCTACGTTTCATACAAACATTTATCTGTTAATTGTCCCTTAACTGACATTATGCCCATTAAAATCCATTCCACTATTCGTACACGATGAGCCAAGAGAGCGTCTTTGGGAGCCTAATTGATTTTCCATTTATCAGACGTGAAAATAAATGTAAGTAATTATAATTTATATTTTCACACGTTCGCTTAGTCAAGCACAAAAGGTTGTAAAAAGCGTGGAACGTAGAATCATGCGCCGCTAACGAGCCAAACAAAGAATTCAAATTTCGAATCAATCGAGTCGAAAACTAAATCGGATGAATCGACAGATCGAGTGAGTGCTAATGAGTATTGTATATCGTATTATCGAGCACACTTGCATCGATACCTGCCAGTGCGTTCGTTAGAGACATTTCAAAATATCTTTGTGGTTTACAGATTAAGGAGGTTGCAAGTAATTATAACAGTGATATATTAATAGATGAAATACAGTTAAGAAGAATACAGTTGGATAATTTCAACATGAATGCATGTATTAAGAATATTAATTGAACGGCGTTAAACATTTTGTATGTTTCTACTATTGGGCTAACGTGGTAGGTTCTATTTGAATGTGCTATTTGTTCATACGTGTGAAGGGACGATTATAGGTTGATGATGATGCAACACAAGTACTTCTCGGGACTATGTGCTTAAATGAATTGCAGAAGTAGACACACCAATATTTTCTAGTTTACTAAAAATTTTAAATGCTATAACTACTTAGTAAGTAAGTAAAGTAAAGAGCCCATTACTGTCCCACTGCTGGGCAAAAGCCTCCATATTGAAATCAAGTCAACAATTGATGGGTAATGGCTTAATCACCACGCTTGCCAAATGCGGGTTGGTGATCATCACAAACCCGGGCTATGCATCGATAAATCCTAATTTGACTTCGCCCGACCTGGGAATTGAACCCGGGACCTTCGGGTATCGTGTCGAGCGCTTTACCACTCTGCCACGCACGCAAAATGTATCAAAATTAATTTGTCCAGGTATCGCTAATTGCTCGTAGGTAGCGAAGCTTCCCCTCCATTCACGGTGAATACTCTACAAAAACTAGATTATGTTATCTCTAAGCATTTTACTTCCCATTTTCCCCTTGGAATGCATTCGCATACCAGCTAATAAGGGAGGCAAAGGCGATACGGATAAGGCCTACTGTATCGTGGTATGAGATAGTTCAGGAATAGGTATTTAAACTTCTTAAAATAACGAGGGTTGTTTGGTATCTGTAGAGCTTTGTAATGATTTTAGCGGTTAATATTCTTGTGAGAGTTACAAGTTTAGGAAAGGGTTATTTTGTTTGTTCTCATTTGATTACGATATTAACAAAACGTTTGGTGATTGGTACTTACTCGTATGATTTAGGTGTATTCTATATATTAATACGTGAAGCAAAAACTTTGTACCCCTTTTTACGAAAATTGCGCGAACCGAGGAGTATGAAATTTCACACACTTATTTATATAGAGAAGGATTGCAGAATGTTTAAAAAATTTTAATTATGTATAAAACATACATTAAATCAATAAAACAAACATTACACACACTACCATGTATTTGACACACACGCATATACTTTTCAAAAATTTCAAAAATGAAAGAGGAGCGACTGAAATCTGTCAATGCCAATCCAAACTCACATTCTATCTTTTTTAATGTTTCATTGCTTAGGATACAATACGTGCAGCCTTAATAAAATTACGGTCGAATTTCGACCACTGGGCGACCACTAGTTAAATAAACTATTATTATCATAATGCTTTATTTAAAACAAAAACGGATGCTCATAGACAAAATTTATTAAATTCCCTTCTTGGATTCGAAGTGTTTTCTCTACTCCATAGGCACTCTGCTGCTAACGCACTGTTCTATATTTAATTATCATTATTATTTTTATATAATGTCACAAATTATCCAGCCTACAAAAATCCGACCCACTTTCCGTTATTATTTCAAAATGCAAAAAAAAAACAAAATAATCACACTTCTTAATAACAATAACGAGGCATTCTCCAGTCCGACTTGTCCGCAAAGTCTATCATCGGAAAGATTTATCGAAAACAATTTTGTTAACGAGCTACATTATTTTTTACTTAAAACTGGTAGGTAGGTAGCCAGTTTTCGAACGAAACACATCCGACATACATTCCGCCAGAACAAGTTTCCGGTGCGGCCGAAACATTTAATCCAACCTAATTGCGACTCTATGTCGTTGTGTTAAGTTTCGTGCGTGCAACGTGGCAGAACAATTCGAAATTCGAACAACTTTCTGTGTCAATCATAATTCCGACGGTAATCGATAGGTTATCGGTAGCTCCATCTAGCGGTCAGTAGCTGAACTACGACACGTCCAGATCACGTCTGAGTTCTGACTAACGATCGCATTAGATCTTTTTTATTTACTTCTTTTGAAGTTCAATGACTTGTGAACGATGAATGGTACAAACTGCTTTGTCATAGTAAACTGGCGATTTGGCTTGATTGAATATAGAACTGACAAAGGCATTATAGGTATTTGTATGGTGTGTTTACAAAATACTGGCAATTATATAGGTATGTACCTGTCGGCAAATTTAAATAATTAGCCTTAATGATACAATCCTCTCGCTTCGATAGCCGAGTTACAAAGCGTTCAACCCTATGTGCGGAAGTGTGTTTTGGATAATTCCAAGTGTTTTTGAAGTGCTTAGGTACTACGTGCTTAGGTACTACGAGCTTAGGTACTACGTGCTTTTGGCAAGACGGTTGATAAAGCCATTCCCCATCAATTGAAACGATGACTTGATTTCGTTATATAGTATACTAGCGGCCCGTCCCGGCTTCGCACGGGTGGATATTACTTTTTTTATATAGCCTATTATCAGTATTTCCCTACTATATTATGCATGTATTTATAAATATAAACCTTCCTCTTGAATCACTCTATCTGTTTAATTTAAAAAAAAACCTTATCAAAATCCGTTGCGTAGTTTTAAAGATCATACATACATACTTATGGGCAGACAGACAGCGGGAAGCGACTTTGTTTTATACTATGTAGTGATATAGTTCTTTTGCCCAAAATGGGCACAGTGTGACATGGGTCAGTATTTAGGATACACTTAGTAAGTGAATCCTAAATACTGACGTGAGTGTAAGGGTATCTATATAACTTTTCTATAATATACAAAGTTGAGCAATTTTACGCTGGTTCACCTTCAATATCATCCTCTCAACAGACGTCCACTGCTGGACAAAGACTTCCCCCAAGGATCTCCACAACGATCAGTTTTGTGTTACTTGCATCCAGCAATTATTGCAATTTACAATGTTGTTTAGGATATAATTTATGTTATATAACATGTTACAAAACTATGAGTATTTATGCAGTGAAAAATGAAATGCCTACACTAATAAAAATATTCAGTGCTTACGTCAGCCTTTCCGGTAGCATAATGGTCAGTGCAGCCGCCCAGATTGCGGAAGATCCAGGTTTGATTCCTGGCTGGGTGGTAATTTTTCTCTGCATTTTATATATTATATTGAATCTATATTATTATTTATTTTACAGAAATGAGCAATATGAAACATCTATAGACTAGGTTCCCGAACTACTTTAAGAAATATTTTTTTAAGAAATTGGTGTTCTTACAATTGCATCTCGGTTTATTTATTATTGCATAGTTTTTGTGCGTTGCAATATCAACTCATTTATTAAACACGGTGACGTACACAATTTCAATACTAGTTATAAGAAAAAACTGATACTTTAACTGATGTAAATATGCAAACTTAGATATTATTATTTTTTCTCTTTTGTTTTTTTTAAACATGTTGTGATTGTCTTTAATATTTTGTGTTTTTATTTGTGATGGAAAGTGTCCTTTTATGATTTTCCAATATTTTTGACGCTGCAAGAACTTGGCACTTGCTGAGTTTCTTGCCGGTTCTTCTCAGTACAAGGTATCCCGCCCAGAGTAGAGTTACGAACCGATGCCATAATGACGTTCATAAGAGCTATTTGTAGCCTAAACTGAATAAATGGTTTTGAATTTTGAATTTTATAAGTGCAGCAATTAGCACTTAAAAATAAAAAATAAAATTTATAAATATAAGGTTGTCTCATTGACATTTATCGTCTAGACCAGGGGTTCCCAACCTTTTTTTGTCTACTGCCCACTTTAAGAATAAATTATTTTTTAACGCCCCCCTTTTTAAACATACTTAAAAACCGCTAAGTACTTATAACTGATTATTGAAACGCAACTTTATAGTATTCGGACAGAGTATCTTTTATTGAAAATAAAACAAACATAATCAATTCTTATATAAAAACTAATGTGAAGGTTGAATCTGATGCTGTTCAATAAGTTTGTTGATATCAGGTTCCAATTTACTCAAAAACAGCCGCAAGTCGCCACGTTCGGTAACACGCAAACGATTTCTCTTTTTAGTAAGCAGCGTTGCCACAGCACAAATCCACGTTCACACAAATATGACGATGGGAATGCTATCAAGAATCGTTGAACAATTAACCACAATCCAGGGTACAATTGCGGGATCGGTTTTTGTAGCCAAAATTCTTGATATCCATTTTTGAACTTGATTTTTATTTCTTCGTTTGTTGTCAATTCTATAAGTTCTTCTTCCAGCTGAGGTGACATTGCTGTGTTGACATTTGAAAACGGATCCAACACCCAGTCTGGTATTTCCAAGTTTAAAATGTCCTGGTATCGTTCGGTGAAGTCAATGTGGAGGTTTTCCAAATGTTGGCAGTAGGCAAACAAGTCGTCGTTACTGCAGGATACTGATAAATTCGGAAAATTGTGAAACTCACGTCTGCCCATATTCTTTTTGTGCAGAAGCAGTTTGGCTGCGAAAGCAGCAACGACATTTTTTGTTTTAATTAAATTTAGTTCATCGCCTTGCAGTTGGAGGTTCATGTCGTTGAACAATTTATACAGGTCTGTCATGTAAGCTATATCATTCTTTGATGTTATGAGCTTGTTGCGCAGTTCTGTATCTTTAGTTTCCAAGAACTCTATCACAGAGTCAAACAGGTTGTAAAATCGAATCAGACAATTGCCTCTTGACAGCCAACGAACTTCAGTATGAAGCAACAAACGATTGAAATCTTCGTCATTAGTAACACAAAGCTGATGAAATAATCTACCATTCAAAGAGCTGCTACGGATTTTATTGACTGCTTTGATGACATATTGCAGTGATTGAAATAGTCGTTCACTTAAGTTTCTAGCAACCAAATGTTGTCTATGAATAACGCAATGTATATTAGCAAGGACATCTGGAATTTTATTCTTTAAGTACGCTATGAAGCCTTTATGGCGCCCTGTCATAGCCGGAGCGCCATCCGTAGCAACTGATATAATATTTTTCAAAGGAATCTCTTTCTCTTCACAAAACTTTTCCAGTGTATTGAATATGGTTTCGCCTTTTGTATCTGTTTCCAAATTTCTGGCAAACAATAGTTCTTCACGTATTTTCTCATCTTTAATAAACCTCACGTAAGATAGCAACAACGCTTCATTAGTTGGTAAAGTGGACTCATCGAGCTGAATTGAGAATTGACTAGTCCTCAGATGATTGCACAATGATTCTTCAATGTTTTCAGCCATTTCATCAATTCGTCTTTGCACAGAATTATTACTCAAAGGAATTTTTCGGATAATATTTGCGGCCGGTTTATGAAGCACAGTAGTTATTACTTCCTTTATTGCTGGCAAAATTAACTCTTCTCCGATGTTGTGTGGTTTGCCTTTTTGAGCAATTAACAAAGAGATATTGTACGAAGCTCGAAGTCCGTCGTCATCTTGCTTAGCAGCCGCCGAAAATAGTTTTGATACACTTGGCTGAGTATTATGCTTTTTCTCTAGGTCTTGAAAATATGCTACATTCTTGTCTTTCTTATCTGGATGCATTTTATTCAAATGATCTTGCAGTCTTGAAGGCTTCATTGCTTCGTTTGAAAATGTTTTTAGACATAGAAGACACAAAGGTGACGACGGGTTTGTGGGATTTTCAATAAATCCGAATTTAATATATTCCGCAGAGTATTGCCGTCTCTTCTTTTTTACTTCCGACATTGTTTTGTTTTGAGAAATACGTAAGTGTTGAAATTAAGTACTGCTTATCTATTAAGCGCGAAACCGCAAATGAAAATAAAATAAATTTACGTCGTTTATATAGGATTGCATAAGCAGCACGCACCAACAGGAATAAGACAAACGTGCATAAACTCGTTTATCTCATTCGACGCCCAATCGTACTCGACAAGCAAGAACAAGTATTATAGAACCAGCCGATTGATACAGGAAAGTACAAATCGGATTATTTAACAAAAACTTGTTAAAACATGATTGCCCGCGGTCTTTTATATCGAACCGAGTTTGAGCTATATCTTAATTAATATTAGTTGATGTTCACAAGATGTAGTCGAGAGTCGAGAGCTCAGTCGGTGTCTAAGAGTCTTCCTAGCTAGGTAGATGAAATTATAAATCAACCCCAAAGCCCTACACAACGCCCCCTTTTTTTTCTGGGTCTCTTACCGCCCCCCTTTAGGCCTGCAGCGCCCACAAGGGGGCGTTATCGCCCACGTTGGGAAAGACTGGTCTAGACTAATAAACATACAACATAACAATGCTACTCGTATATAACATGTTTTGTCTTAATTATAGTCTGGACGCACCTTTAATGAAACTTTTTATTTCAGAGCAAAAAGCAAAAATGGCGGTCGTCTACTTCGCGAGAAATTGGAGAAAATTGGACTAAATTTACCCGCGGGCCGGAGAAAAGCCGCCAACGTCACGCTGCTCACCTCGCTAGTGGAAGGTAACGATCATCCACATTTGTTTTTATTTTATTAATTAAGAACAACCAATAAACCATAGCTGCCAGTGAAATTTTAAAAAAAATACGAAGAACTCTTTAAACCTTATTAAGTGCTGTTTACCACGGTCGGCATCGGCAGGCAAATGTCAGCAAATATTTTAAAAAACCAATAGGTATATTTGTATTTTTTATTTTATCCTAATTTAATTTACTTAAAAACCCAAACTATATTTTAATTTAAATCTGAACTAACATACACTTATCACATGGTGCTAGGTACACTAGTAGAGTGGTTTGTATGGGAAAAGGAAATTGTTGTTTTTACTATTTTTTTCGTATTTTTACGTTTTTCTCTCCATAAGAACCTTCCACAGACTTCATCAAACACAACAAAAAGAAATCAGCCAAATCTGTTCAGCCATTCTCAAATTTTGTAATTAGCAACACATTTAGGGATTCATTTTTATTTATATAGATAAGCCCAGATAACGTTCAAGACCCTTGAACGTACCAAAGTAACCCAAAAAATATCTACGAACTACAGTGCCCACTGCCGTCAGCATTGAACAATCTGTTTTTATTCGTTTTCTGAAGCACCTAGTAACGTTATCTGCGTTTTTAGTACAAGGAAGTTTGGTTCTACTCTGTAGTCCTAAGCCACTTCGAAAACACTGGTTCTACTCTGTCTGTGATCTTGCACAATTAAAATAACACTGAATAAAAAATATATTGTCCGTTTCGTAGCTGAAGCGGTCCACCTAGCCCGCGACTTCGGGTACGTGTGCGAGACGGAGTTCCCTGCGCGCGCGCTGGCCGAATACCTCGCGCGCCAGTACGCGGAGCACGACGCGCGGCGCCGGCGGGACCTGCTGCAGGCCACCAAACAGGTGAGCGGACCTCTTCATCATCATCATCAGCTCATTTTTATGTCCCCACAGCTAGGGCACGAACCTTCCCTATGGATGGACAGGAAGAATGGGCCATGAACCACCCCGCGGGCCCTGTGCGGATTGGTGGCTGCTAACGACTGATAATGCAACCGGGACCAACGACTTTACGTGCCTTCCGAAGCACGGAGGAGCTTAAGATAATACATTTTTGGCCACCCGTCCGATGACCGGCCTTTGCGAAAGTTGCATAGCGGACCTATCCTATCCGTACCCCTCAGAGAATATAGCAGGACGCGGACACGTTTGCGCTATGCCATCCCCTCTAGAAACTCTCTATGTTTCGATCACACGGCTTATGGTTGACACATTTATGAGATCTTCACTCTTTGAGTATGTCGCCGCCCCCCTAAAAAAGTCCGGTGACGCTATAAACTCTAATTTTCATACATATCTCCTACCGTTGGAATTCGTAACCCTCGAATAGTCCCGGAAATGAAATGCCTGTGTCTCGCTACCTTTTCTAGAAAATAGGATACTTTTTATCCCGGTATGGCATAGTGAAGTCCTCGAGAACGAACTCGCGGGCAATTGCTAGTAATTGAAGCCTCGATAGCCGAATGTGTAAATTGTTGGGTTGAATGCGACAGATCCAAACTCCAAGTCTTAGCTATGTTAGACTACTGACTTGACCTATTACTATTAACAGACGTACAAATTTTTCAGCCTTTTTTATGCCAGACACGTATCAACAAGAGCTCCACCTAAACCCTATTTTCTTTATTCGCAGGTTACAAAGGAGCTGATGGATCTCTTAAACCAGGACCGATCGCCGCTCTGCAACACGCGGCCACCACACTTACTGGAGCCGGCGATCCAGCGGCACCTCACGCACTTCTCACTCATATCGCACGGGTTCGGGGGCCCCGCTATAGTAGCTGCTCTAACAGCAATACAAGTAAGATAATACTATTGTAATAGTTTATGTAGAGATACCGATATAGCAGCACTTCCAGCTTCTCTCACATATATCGTATAGGTTCGCAAGCGCCAAACAAATAATTCAACAATAAATTATCATTGTTTCAGAATTTTCTTAACGAGTCGCTGAAACACCTAGACAAGTTGTACCCCCAAAGTGGCATGGTATCATCATCGATAGACAAAACCAAAATGGATCCCGACATTAAGAAGTAACACAAGTATCACGACGATCTCGTCGGACTACACACTCTTATACGCACACAGAAACACCTGACGATCACCAACGGACTAAAGCTGTTTGATACTTTGACCAGAACACTCATATTAACCAATAAGGATTTTATTGTGTATTCACTGTTCGTATACAGCTATTGCCGAGTGCTGCAACGGCATGAGATTGCGTTTTTATTTTTATGAACGTCAGTGGCGACCCGCATGCAAATAAAGTGCAATTATAATACTCAAGATTGTGAGAATATGTACATATTAGTTGTTATAGGAACTTTAGTATTAATTTAAGCATTTATAGTGTACCTATGTAACTTTTGATTCAGCTGATTTGTAATGCGGCAGGTATTGTTTACTTTGTAATAAATAACAGAACATTGCATCCACCGCAATAACAACACATATCAACACGTTAATGTAAATAAATTTAGTGTTAAATGAAGTATTCATGAATAATAAGTCGTTGCATTTTTTCACAGTGATATTTGTATGAACTATTTTTTGTAACATTTTAAGCCGTAATTCATTTGCATGCATTGATTGGTCTCACAAATCCAGAAATATGATTAAAGAATTGATCGAAGTTTAAGAATTAATTTAAGTCATTTTTTTAATTTATTGACTGATTCCAAATTCAAATCGTGAAGTTTTTTGCTAGTTGTCATTTACAACCATTAACCAATAAGTATTTATACGGTGTTTGTCTATGTTGTCTTTGATCATGGACAACAAAATCTGAGATCAAAATACATAATATGAAATCATCTTCAAAGTTCTTTAAGTTTTTAATTTTAAATTAGATATAGTTTTGCTAGTGAATCAATGTGAAAGTGTGCCAATTAGTTTAAATATTGGAAATTATAAAGTACTCCAATAAAATTAAGTATTTAATATTTATTATTACGTATCTGTATATACACGGACGGAGAGTGCTGTTTCTTGCCTAATTATTTTTGCTAATTATATAATATTCCTATCGATCGAAAAGTGATATTATTTCATCCTTTATTGCTCAAAAAAACATTATTATTATTTTCTTTTAGCCCCTAGGCATGCTGTTTAAATTAAATATGAAGTAACATCATAGTTGTTGTAACTGAATGACATCAATAACTAATCGACTTAACCTCTCGGTGCGACGTTCTCCTTTATCAGGGTATCAGATGCGAGTTTTATCCACCATTCGATCAAGTAAACGAAAACGAGAATTTGTCTTTAAAAAATTACCTGATCGATTTCCTACGGGGGACGCACTGACACCAGGGAACGGGGACACGCATCCGATTCGATCCGAGCACCTCTAAGAATCTAGTAGAGAACGGGGACACGCACTAGTGCGTGACGCAATTCCCTTTAGAAAACCTCTGACGGTGACCCTCATAATGCCGCATGAAGCAGTCACAAAACAACAAAAAATTAAGCAGGCTGCCGGACTGTCGGTCGTGAGTAGTATCGCAGTAAGGAAACTATTTGTGAGGAAAGAACATATTAATGACGGCACTAGTCGACAGGCATCGATGCCGCATCACGTTCGACGGACGGCAAGTCGCACTGACGCACGTCACTACGGCAGCCGCATGCATGAAGCTGATATCTACAGCTTCATGGCCGCATGTCGCTCCGACATCCGTCATCGAGTGCGAACCACTAAAGCTAAATACAATGCGCCTTACAAATAAACAAAGAATAAGGTCCGAATAGTTATTCCGTGTTTTGTTCCTGTCATGTTAACTCCATTTCAAATTAGAGTAAAAGAGACCAAACACAGAATAACTATTCCGACCTTATTCTTTGTTTATTTGTAAGTCCCAATTTTTATGGGATGTAAGTAGCGCTACCTAGTGACGAATTTGTAAAACCAACTTGTCATTAGATCGCGCTGCACTATTTTTTAATCTGTAACGCTACTTTTGCCATGAAGCTGCTTTACAATTTCCCTTATGAGATAGATACACATTTTACAGCTGACAAAGATTTGTTTGAAAGAAAAAGACAAGACACTACATTTAATATCGAAGATGAATTTACAATAAATAATAAATACTATTGCACTAATCTACTCGATAACTTGGAGGACTAGTTCGACGTGTCTTAGGTTCAAGTCCCGACTGAAGCAGTCCGTTTTTACAAGTGTTAGGTACTTCATTTTCTATAAAAGAGTTTTATTCACTTTAAATGAATGCGTTATGAACTCTGTTAAATATTTAGTTTACATCTAAAGTCCGGTCGCCTAACAGAAAGAAAATATGTTCTCTTTACCAATTTCTGCTTGACGCAGCGGACGCCCTTACATGCCTCTCCTTACTCTCGTTGGATCAATAATGTACTAGATTCAAGCTTAAAAACAGTCCGAGAAATAATTGTACAAATACTCTTTTGTGGTCTTATTTCAAATATTAATATATTACAATCTTTGACTTTTATGTTCGAGATTTAAGAAGGTTTACAATAAGTTGATGATGTGATGACTTAAAAACATTTTTTTACATTACTGTAATAAGATATTTAGATGTATAAGTGTGAGCAAACGCGGCCATATTTGTGATGCATTTTTGTTCCGGGTCCTTTACCTAGATATCAATTAAAATAATTAAAAATCGGCACCTTTTATTAATCACACATTTTGTTCGTTCACCTACAATGTATGACATTACCTCATTGTCTTAGGGTATTAAAATAATGTTAGGTTTTTTTAAGTGCTTATTGGCACCAATTGCCAATATTCAGATTTTTCTTTTAGATTCGTCAAACTCTTTTGTTTCAACACACGTTGTGTTTTACCTTAGCACACAAATGGCATGCTTCAGACTGTTAAGTACCAGGTGCAAGTTTTGTTTCCCATTCGATCACTATAATGCAAACAAGAATTTGTATGCTAAAATTGTAACTCACCTCGTTTGTCACCAGATGGCGCTGCTTCAATGCCATACAAACTTTCGTTAACGTTAACGTGATTAAACGGCAAACAAAACTCTCACAAGGCAAATTGGACGTCTTTTCGAGAATAGGCATTGTTTATTTTCCAATAATGCAAAAAATCCCTAGGACTATAATTATTATCTGGTAAATAAAACCTTTTGAAATTTTGTATCACTTATTTACAATTGTGAATTATTTGAATTAAATTGAATTTTATTTTGTGAAGTAAACGAATGATGTTACAATTTCGTTTTATTTTCTCTCACACATAAATTACAACTTGGTGCTTAAAACTAAACATCTACAAATAAACAAAGAATAAGGTCCTTGTTTTGTCTCTTTTACTCCAATTTGAAATGACGTTTACATGACAGGAATAAAACACGGAATAACTATTCCGACCTTACTCTTTGTTTATTTGTATGCAATCAAAGCAACGTCACCTAGTGACGTAACTGTGAAATTAACTTTTTTTTATGTTTTCACCTGTAAGATGCATAGACTATGTAAAAAAAAAATATTTTTTTTGTAATGTCTTCTTGCAGTATGTATAATATTGGATGTATGATGAGTGGCTCTTGTCGTCCTTTACTGTACATTACTTTTGACTTTGATTTCCGATTGCGGCAACAGGCATCTCGCCACCAGCTGTTTCTATAAAACCTAAAGAAACTGCGCAGGCATAGCAACTCTAGTTGCAAGTTTCGATGATCGACAACAGTTTTCAGTTTTTGATTTGTACTAAATTTTTATTCGTTTTTGTATTCGAAGTCACCGCTGACTTTCTTGACACTGAAAATTCTAGTACGGTAAGTAAATAAACAAATTGTAAATAGTGCATTAAATGATTATATTTAATTTTGTTTTATTCAATAACAATGTCACAAACCAAAATATAGTTATTAGTAAAAGTAAATAGCTTATAACTGTCCCACTGCTGGGCAAAAGCCTTCATCATTGAAATTAAGTCATCACTACAATAAAATTAATGGGTAATGGCTTAACCTTTTTAATAAGCGCGAGCGCTGATCAGCGTCGCCAAATAAATAAAATTCGATTGTGTTTGTATCGCCGGACGACGGTTTAATCACCGCTCTTGCTAAATGCGGGTTGGTGATCATAAACCCGGGCTATGCATCTAAAAAACCGAAATAAATTTTGCCCGACCTAGGAAAAGAACCCGGGACTTTTGAGAATCGGGCCGAGCGATTTGCCACTCGGCGACCAAAGCGTCAATATAAATAATATATACGAATTCCAACGCCCTCTAGTAAGGTTTATAAAACGTTCCTGTTTCTGCAGCTCAGTAGTATATGCGCGTCAGCTAAAAACAAAACTATTGGTTTAACTATTTGAAAATATTAAATATTTATCGCGTTGTTTTAAGATGACATTCCGTTTTAGAAGTTTTTCTACTTTAATTTAACTTATTTTCCTTCTTGCTTGATAATAGAACTACTCGACAATAGATGGCGCTGCGTATTTGTTGCTTCTGGCTAGTTTAATTTAATACTTAAAGAAAATGCGTTTAGGTATACTTATCCCTTTAAGCCATACACACTATAGCCATACACTAAAAGGTACTTATCAAACACCAAAGTAAGTATTAACATTGTTTCTATCACCATTTATCTCGAAAAACTGAATACTTGTCAGTTTAGGCTAGATCCCTTTGATTTTTCTACATTAAAACAAAAAAGGATCAGCTTTAAAATTGTCAAATGAATGTCATTGTCATGTGCTTGTGGGATAATTTCAAAAAATATTTACGATCACCGCCTTTGAAAACATTTTGATCTATGATTTTACTCTAATTCAATTATTTATATCAAATCAAGAAGTTTACGTCATCTAAAATGGAGCATTTCGAAGAACCTGAAAACTTTAAAAGGTGTTACAAATTAGAGCATCACTTATTTGATAACTTGAATATTTTCTATAATACCTCTAACTCTTTGATTGTGATGTGGAATAAGTTTCAAATATTCGTTTATGAGGACATGAATTTCGAGAATACTTCAAAGATATACGTGCCAGACTTTCAAGTGCACCAGCTTATCATGTCAAGCAATTATTTAATATGTTTGGACAACAGCGGTAACGTACACACGACTTCCTTAAAATTTAAAAATCCAGCTCAAAAACGGTTCAAAAGCAGTTTTCAGACTCGTCTGCAAAACGTATTGGTCTGTTGTCAAATTCAAGAAAGCATTCTGAGCTTAAAGCATGACAACAACTCGTATTTACTCCATCTCAACAGAATTAATGCAGATTTTCAATCAGAGAGTAAGGTTAAGTTGAACTACAATGGTCGCTGGCCCTTACCTCAGCCAGCACAAAACAAATGTTTATTGACATCTCATAAAATAACAAGTGCAGAACAAAGCATAGTGACAAAATTATTTGATAAACAAACTGTGATAACTAGTGGTTGCAATTTCATTGTCATATCACTTGATAAACTAACAGTGTACAGCTGTCTGTTCAACCCGAGAAGTGGTGATGATGATGCTGTACTAATAAAACTTTACACATGCCCTTCGGAAATTTGTGATATCGAAGTAATCAAACATGATGATCTGCACATTCTTATTGGCCTTAAAATAGGAACACTGATTAGGCTGTCCTTAAAAAACATCACAAGTAAACCGGATATAATCCATTTCAACACAGCCCTCTATAAATATCTCACATTTCAAGAAACAATAATTTACACAGATGGAAGATCTATGTGGAAGACTGAAAATACGTATAACGAGAACATAGTTTTCTCTCAGTTTATCATAAGGCATGTGAAAGACCTAATAAGGTTGGGTGATCATATAATATGTACCACATTCTCGAACATGGTATATATCTGCCCAATCGATGATGACTCTTCATTCCTCACAACTGAAACAGCCGAAGAGTATTGTGCTGCAGAGAAACTTTTGAATAACTCTGAATATTTGTACAAAATAATGGAAGAAGTAGAAAAAAACAATGAGCTCACAAAGAAAATCAACAATGAAGGTAACTATATAACAGCCTTTTCATTGTCAAAGAGACAAGACGTCATGGACAACATCATACAGCACAGTGTCACTGTTTTTGAAAATTATGAAGATGTGATCAGAGAAAACTCCGATGTCACTCTCACCGAGAACATGTATGAGTATTTCAAGCCTAATTCCTTTTACTTTTTAGTAAAACTAACGGCTGTTTCTCTCCACCACATCTTTAATAATATTTTATCAAATATTTATAATGATGTTAAGATTCATATAACATTTTCTACTGACACAAAGTTACTGAAAACAACAAGTCTCAAAATAACAGAGACATTTAAGAAAATAAAAGTTCTGTTGCCTTTTGATATTAAAGATGAAAACATTTCTGAGATTAATGTGAATATAAAATTGGTTACAAGCATCCCTGGAGCGTTCGATGAAAGACAAAAGCTATGGGTAACCCTATTTAGAAAGCACATTGTTTTGAACTCTGAACACTTCATAAAACCAACTTTTACAAACAAAAACTGTTTTACTTTAAGGGATCCGATAGAACCTCTTGTTGATGTTATTTATAAAACAGCAATTACACAATACGGTGCTTTATTCAACATCACAGATGTGTCGAAATATCATTCCAATGCTAAGGAGTTTTGTGTTTATGGCAGACTACCACATGACTACAAGGAAGTATTCAAAAGTGAATCTATTAGTAAACATATGAATCATTTGAACAGCAAGAAAGTTATGTTTTTAATGGAGCAAATTAAAGCAGAAGAGTTTCTAAAGTCAGAAAGCAACATACGATTTCAAGTAGGCAATGCGAATGTCAGACTTGATATTATAAATGATGAGTTCACTAATCCTTTGTTGAGGGTAACCAGCATGAACATAGTAGTTGCATTCCATATCAGGAATTTCATCTCAAATCTGTTATACAATGATATGGCTAACAGTACCAAGGGATTAGTAAACTTTTCTTTGTATAGCACTACAGAGGTAAGAAGTATTTTTTTTAGCTTTTTACTTTGATAAAATATTCATGTCTTGTCCTGTTTAAAATTGTTTGTTTTTTTTTATTACAGGCTGTTAAAAAGGAGGTCAAGATTTGTATGTTGAATCATAACAGGTATGACCAGTTTCATCTTTTAGCTGAAAGGTTTGAAAAGAATGTATTTGGTACATTGCCCATATGAAATATAAACTTTTCTTTGATATTTTATTATTATTATTATGAGATTTATCTAAATTTTATTAGGAATTGTTTAAAAATGTGATATTTGTTTTAAGTTAAAATGTGATTTCGATTAAAATTAACTTTGTATTTTCTGAAATATTGTTTTTTTCATACCAGTACCCAACACATGGAAATCCCTAAACTTTGTCATCATAACAAGTAAGCGTTTGTCTTCTTTAGCTTGTTGTAATGTGACCGTAGGGTAGTGTCACCAGTGTCCAGTGTTTGACAGGAAACAGTGATCGAGATTATTTTCCATTTATCTTTGAAAATATGGGTCAGCACAGCAACTGATAAGATAAGATTAGACAAGATAAATTTTTATTGCCATAAAATTGTATAAATACATTGCAGGTGTTAAGCATAATTGGGAACAAACAATTTACCCTAGTCGGGCATGCAATTTTTAGTGGGTAGGTACATGTTACATAGAAACAGCCACTATGCTGTTTTTGTACCGAAATATTCAGTCAAACTGTAGAACTCCTTATCTATAAACCATCTCTTAAATTTAATTTTAAAACAGCTTAAATTTACTGAGGCTTTTTGATCAGTGGGCAGATGATTAAATATTTGAATACCGGTTACATAGGCACTCTTGTGATACAGGGCATTATTATTATTTGGTAAATATAAGTCATATGCATATCTCTTCCGCAAATTACAATTATTTGTGTTTTTACTTTTAAAGTACTGAATATTGCTTTTTATATAAACAGTTGTCTCCAATACATAAATACCCGTCAGTGTCAAATAACCTTTTTCTCTGAAAACATTTCTCAGTCTCATCAGAGTACTTACTGTAAAGAGTTCTCAAGCATTTCTTTTGTAATATAAAGGTAGATTTTACATTAACAGAGTTTCCCCAGAAAATAACTCTATAAGTAAGAAGAGGATAAACTTGACCAAAATAGGCGGCTCTGGCTACTTCTACAGATGATGTTTCCGCAAGTATAGATAGGGCATAGCATTATTAATAGCTCGATATTTTATTATTAATTTTAGTTATGTGCGACTTAGACTGATGTTAGTCTTTAGCAACAATCGAATACAGCTTCCTAGCTTTCATCCTTCAATCAATAATTCAATAATGTACGTACGTCATTCGAATACGTTTACGAAAACGAAAATTAGTATGGCATTGAAGCAGCGCCTCCTGGTGACATACGAGAAGAGTTAACATTTTGCCATACAAATTCTCGTTTGCGTAAACGATAACGAATGGCGAATAAAACTCGCACTTGGCACCCTGTTTGCTTAATACCTAACACATTTAAATTTCGAATAAAACAAAATCTTAAAAAACATTGGATAGCATCAACAACTTCAGTTTCTGTGAACCTTAAATCTTAATCATAAAGATTAAATTAAGGTTGCAAAATATTTGTACTTTTTACTGTCATTGCCACAAACGTTATTGTGGCAATGACGTACCTACCTTCCGTTTTCAAGCGCTCATTGGGAATCTAGTACATAATATAGAGTACTAGCTGCCCCCGGCGGACTTCGTACCGCTTTGACAGTTTCCATGACAACACTACAAACAAATCATTTTGTATTGGAAAAATTTCAAAAATCAAAAAAAATTTAGGGGTGGACCACCCTTAACATTTAGGGGGATGAAAAATAGATGTTGACCGATTCTCATAGATACCGGATAAGCACAAAAAATTTCATCAAAATCGGTCAAGCCGTTTCGGAGGAATATGGCAACGAAAACTGTGACACGAGAATTTTATATATTAGACGTATAATAAGAGCTCGACAGCGCAGTGGTTAACGCGCCCGGTCTGCGATTGCTAAGATTAAGCAACTTTCGCAAAGGCCCGTCATCGGATGGGTGACCAAAAATGTATCATCTCGAAGGCACGTAAATAATAATAATAATAAATCTTTATTTCAGGCAACATACAATGTAACAGATGTAAAAATACAGAGCGGCCCACATAATAAATACCTTACAGACTAACATACATACAAAATAAAAAATAAAACAATCAAAAAACAATTTTGTTAGTACATAAAATAACTTAATAACTATGTTAGTATTATTTGATTGGCACCTACTGTGCCAACTTGGTAGCCACAGGCAACTTTCCATGGAAGCGCATTAGACTACACCCTTCGGCCGCTTAGATGTCGGGACTCGCACCACAAACGCTTTGAAGCTCGTATTATAACGCGACTCAAGCGGCCCAATCCTCAAATTAAAGTTAGACTTCATTCGTATGAACTCTGCGATGTGGTGGTATGATGCAGGCGGGACATGTTCATGGCCGTGGTTGGCGTCGTCTGGCTTGCTCGCTGACGACATCCCTTGTTTCGAACCACGACGAAGCCATCCACGTCTTGATCCGGGTGAGCGATGTTTCGTGAAGCGGCCTTTGTCTCGCGACAGGTCGCTGCGACCGTATTTTTGTATTGGCGGCAATGACAGCGGCGAAATCGCGGCGTCGACAGTTGACGGGCGCATACGTGATAGGCGCATGCGTCGTCACGGCCAGCGATGCAGGCAGCGGCGGCGGCGGGAGCATTCGCGCGAGGCATAGGGACTGCGCTCGCGGCTGACAACTCGCAGTCTCGCAACTGACAGTCGCAGTAAAGCAGTTGGTCCTGGCTGCATTAGCAGTCGTTACTAATCACCACATACCATATAGCCCTGGACGCCGCATTCAGCGAGTTTTACTAAATCATGCAATCGGCAAAAGTCAGGGGGTTGCTGAAGTATTCTCGGGCTACGATTAGCTGTTTCAAGGTCAAACTAGTGACAAGTGAGTGACTCATTCAATTTTAGCGATATAACACGTTAAGCATGTTATACAGTTATACATCAAATCCCTTAGTGCCCTAGTAGTGGGGACCATAGTGTGCTGGTGAATACATGTTACCTACATTAAAAGTTTATTAGGTACTGTAGTACATAGACGCTTCCTCTCTACTTTATTATTAATAATTGCGTGACTGAAAGGGTCTATAATTAAGTCATATATATGTACAAGTCTATTGAGGAGAGGAGATAAGTCGTATTATTTTTTAATTCTCAACGACCCTACAGATGTCATCGGTTTCTATATTTAATTTTATTAAAATCACTAGGGCACATAAATATTTGTAGTGACATATGTTAAGCTCAGAGACAATCTGACAGCTTGCTATAGTCTGATGAGCAGGCGTCTGTACATGGTTTTGCAATAAAAACAGAGAATGGACAATCTCCTTTGACAGCTTGTAGTAGACTGGTGTGCCGGCGTTTGTACATACATGGTTTTGCAATGAATTATTAAGTCCTGAGTATTGAGTACGGTGAAGTATAATAAAAGTCAGTGTAGGCATTAAATCTATTTATTGTTAGACCATCCTCCGGAGCAGCTCGTTGATCTTGTCTTCGCGGTTGCCGAAGTCGCCGCCGTCCACGTAATGGATGGTCTTCTTGCGCCAGCCACCGGTCGGGTTGTTTAGCTTGAACGGCCACAAGAAGTTGCTCGCGTACTGAAAACAAACCATTTATTTATACTGTTAAAAGATAATTTCATTTATATATTTTATATCACACTGTGAGAAAGCACTTTGCTTCATCTTATCGAATTGAAAGTAACAATATCAACCTGTGAGGAACTATCTTATCCCAGATTATGACAGATTTACAAGTTGCTTTGTTCAGGCGAACTTAGAACAAGCCCTACTACCAACCGAACAGAGTACAATAATATTTACGGTGGGACTCGAACCCGAAACCTATGGGTCTGAGCACGGTGGTATAACCATGTAGGATGGTAGTGGTAGAAGGAATCACGTCGGGGTCACCACTGTAGGAAGCCAATGGTACGGGGGGCGTCACATTGAGGAAAGATAAAGGGAAGATCTTCCTCCGAGCTGGGTGGTATAGCTCGGGGACCGAGGTCCGTCGGATGTTAGTCGGAGGTGCTATATATAGCGAAGGAGATGGTGAAACTTCGCTGCCGCGATGCAGGCTTCCCATACTATTTATCGTCGTAGTATGGCGACGTCGTTGGTATGCGTTTGTGGCGCCATCTGTTGACACGGTTGAGAAGGTGTTTTGCTTCGTGACGATTAATGTGCGGCGTATGCGGTAGGTGACGCCGCGACAACCATTAGATTAGAGGCAAATAACATTCTACACTACTCATTCATCACTTGATAAATAGTGGAAGCCTCAGGAGACTAGAGGAATCTCCTCTTTGAATTATTGAGACACTGGTTAGTTATTCAGTGCAGAATAAATATTTCTTGATTAGTCTGAATAGAAATCAGATATTTTTATTATTATTAGTTTTGCATTTCTAATGCTATATGTAGTTACAAGATAAAATATTACTAGAAAAAGTCAACCCTTGGGAAGCTTGAGTGGGTGAAATCGAACCCTTGGATTACAGGTCCAGGTCCAATGACTGTTGAGCTATGGAGACCCCAGAGTGCTTGTTGAATTTTTCTAGTACTTTGTGATTTGATTCCTAATCGAGCTTCCTGACAGTGGTTGTTTTTTTTAGTAAATTTTGTATTGAGAAATTTATTTATTTATTTCAATACACCTTACAGACAAAATCCAATGCGATAGATGCATTTAGTTTTTAAAACTAAATGTATTGATGTCAATTTACCTTGAAGTTTTCACCGACGGTGAAGATCTCGTGGATGAGGTCCTCAACGCAGATGATGTTGCTGTTTCCGAGCTTCTCCTCCACAATCGTATTGGACGCGATGGGCACGCGCTGGCCCTTCACCTTGGCGAAACCGCGTTTGTACACCAGCTGTGGAATAAAAGCAATTAGGGTGTTAACAACAACAATATTCCAGAACATGTGAACATGTAAATGTGCCAATGAAATCACGAACTTTTTTGAAACAGTAACTCTCTTTCTTTCTTTCTCTCTCTCTTCTTAGTTATTGACTCATTGCCGAGTACCGTGGCTCCTGCCTGGCAACAACCTAATTATGACTATTAGTAGTCAGTGGTCAAATTTTGACCGCAATTCTTAAAAAAAAAACAGCTTATATGAATGCAAAAAGAACATAATGAAATGGATCTGTATTATATAACATATCATTATGTTGTAACAACTGTATTATATAAATTTATTACTATTTTATTTTATGAGTAGTAATGAAATAATAATTATCCCTGTTGTTTCCATTCATAGGGAAGGCTCTTGCTCCAGCAGTGAGGGCATAGAAATGGGCTTGTGATGATACTGATGATGATGGAATAGAATAGCGGTACCTCCCGCACGCTCTTGAGGTTGGGGTGCCCCCAGGTGATGTACGGCTCAGCGATGCGCAGCATGTTAACGGTGGCCTTGTTGAGGCGCACGAACACGCCGTTGTTGATCTGTCGCAGCCGGAACAGCTGCAGCACTTTGCGCACCTGACAATTGCAAAAAAAAATTAAATAAATAATTATAAAACATATTAGTGAAAAAATTAAATGCCTCCCCGACCCAGCCAGGAATCGAACCTGGGTCTCCCGCAATAAAAAATAAAATTTAAATAAATTTTGGCACTGGCTAAAGATGCTAAAGTTTGGTGGCCGTGTGGCAAAGCGCTCGGCTCGATACCACAAGGTCCTGGGTCCAATTCCCAGGTTGAGCAAAGTGTTTCGGATTATTCGATGCAGCCCGGATTTGTGATCAACCAACCCGCATTCGGCAAGAGTGGTAAGCCTTTACCCATCAATTGTAGCGATGACTTGATTTTAATGATGTAGGCCCTTGCCCAGCTGTGGGACATTTATAGGCTATTTAGGTACTTTATATACTTTGGCACTGGGCTTTCAATACCATTCAAAATTAGGTAATGGTGCGCCTCTATCATTTATTTATTTTAATATTTTACATCTGAGCACTGTGTCTTCTTCATCTCACCAGATGTTAAGTGGTGATAAGGTTAATAGTGGGAGCACACTCCACCTGGGTTTCTCAACTATTGAGGCACTGGCTATCTTATATCTCACTGCCGGGACACAACATTGCTACCAAACATTGGTGTTATGGCAACATTTAGCTAAGATGATCTTAGTATCATTACCTGGGTGACGTTTTACCAGTAAATTCACTAACCTTTCTATGCAGTCTGCCTATAGCACATTAGGTAATGAAATACTTTTCTAGATAAAGTAACCTGCATTACCGCTACCAATGAACCGTACAAAAATAATGTTACTTAACTTAAATATTTATAAAATACAGTGAAAAAATTAAACGCCCACCCGAATTTAGCTTCAGTGCAGCAATTAGCACTTGAAAATAAAAAGTTATTAACCTGTTATATGTATAATATTTATATAAAATTTTTGTTGTAAATTGTAAAAAGAAAAACGCTTACCTTAGGTGAGACCTGGTTGATACCCCTAATACGGATGACAAAGGCTAATTTAGCTTCACCGGGAACATAGTAGTTGCCACGGTTGCGAGCCTGTAATATGCAAATAAATAATACATTAATATTTTGCAAATTATTAAACAGAGTGACAGTTGGCACATCTCATATGCTAGTGGTTGAAAACAGCATTAAAACATTTATAGGATGATGATGCAAGCCTCCTCTAGAGACCCCGATTCCTTGCTGGATGTAAAACTTTGTTAAAGGATTATAACACCTGTAGTAACAATAATAATACAGTTTAAATATAATGAAAACAGCCTGCATTTGCTGACATTATATATAAACTTATGCTGACATAGTCCTCCTCCATAGAATAAACTTTAGGGTCATATAAAAAAAGGAATTAATTTATTTGTATTACAAAATAAATATTTGGTCAGCATAATTATAAGAAGGAAGCTATAGCCTATAGCTATCGATATTGCTTCTATATTGCTTTCGAAATGACAAGATGACGCCTCCTCCTCGCCTCGCATTCAAAGCTATCGAAAGTGATCGAGTTAGGCGGTCGGCCCCCTGTTCTGAGATCAGTGTCCGTGCTAGGGTTCTATGTGTGATTCGCTCAAGTTTATATAAGCTCACCTTATTTTGTGCCCATACTAAGAGAATCCTTACTTTTTAATTATTTCTACATGAAAAACCAATTTACCTGTCTTGCTAGCCTGATTTCATCACGTTCTTTGATGCGGTACTCCTTGACATACTGTTCGGCTCTCTTGAAGATCTCCTTCTTTTTCTTGATTGCCGATGAACGCCTCTTTAGTGTGACCTGCATCAAGTATAAATTGCTACATGTCAAAATTAAGTTTTGTTTGAGTAAAAACATTGGTAATTTGTTTCTTTATACATCAGATTACAAGTTAACATCATCTTAATCAGATGAACTATGCCTTTGTAAAATTTGATCATCATTCACAGAGTATTGTAAAAGAAGAGTATACACTTTAGTATTCATATCCCTTGCTTAAAAATTAATCAAATAAACATTGAGATGTCAATATCTATGGGATAAATATATAATTTAGCTTCAGTGCAGCAATTAGCACTTGAAAATAAAAAAAGTAAAAATTTATTAATGTTTAAGTTGGTAAATTAAATCATTCAAGTCATTAGTAAGGTAAGTTAAATAAAATTGAGTATAAGGACTTTCTGGTAAATCAGCAGCTCACTGCTGCTAAACGTTAGCATAAGTTTAGTGACACATTTATTTATATTAAGTTTAATGCTGACTTATAAAAGATGCAATTTCCCGAGACTTCAAAAAATTTTATGATTATGTTTTATATAATTTTAACCAAATATTTTTGGATACAATTTCAGTTTGTATTTTACGGAATTTTTTTCAACACCTTTTAATGTTCTCTAAACCTATAAATTGCCCAACAGCGTAACATTTAGCTGGTGATGATGAACTTGCCTGTAGCCGGCGGGCACGCAGGGCCTCCCTCCTCTTGCGGTGCTTGAGTACAGACTCGGGCACAGCGGGTAGCTTTTTGCTGTCTTCCTTGCCCTTCACTGGTTTCTTCTCGGCCGCAGCCTTTTTCTCTGTAGTTGCAACCATCGTGCTGTAATTACAAGTATGATTAATTAATAGTAAATAAAAATAGTCATCCCATGGCCACGATCAGCACAATTCTAGCCAAATGTAATTGGGGCATACATGTATGCCTGATACCCAAACATTGCTTTAATCATCAATATAAAACTTTTTTAAATTGAATGAAGGTTTAAAAAATATATAAGATCATACTATTTTAATTACTGCAATAGAAACATACAATTCAATGAAGTTTTATGTATTGTCATATAAAAACATACTCAAGATAAAGACTCTGACCAAAACTTTAGTCAATAATATTATAGTATATTATTTCTTTGATAATAATATCAAGTACCTATGAATAGTCCCAAAATTATTTTATTTATTTTTTGACATGATACATCCTGGCTTTCGAAAAAAATAAGATGGAAGAAGAGTGGAAGTGAGACTACCATGCATTGCTAATGAACAGAATGCAGACACGATTCTTATTTACATGTTTACAAATGCCATTTAAAAATCTCCACATATAAAAACGATGAAGTGATTTATTTTGATGATTATTTCTTGATAAAAGCACACCTTTATTAAAATGATAAAGAAAGCGAATCATCTTCACTATCAAGACAGCATCGTCACATGTGGAGTGAAACTGACAGATACACAATAGTTATATAAATAACTAAAATCAGAAAATAAGAGGATGAGAATTTAAAAGTTATGAAATACTAGGGTCAGAGTGTATGCATTTTAGCCGCAGATTGGGATTATTGCTTGATCTTTTGAATAATTATTGAAAGCGCCTTGCCGTGTTGGTGCATAGGTTAGGTTTATGGAATTCTTCTTTTTATCAGACAGGATTAAAAAATAACTTTAGATATATGTTGTGAAATAATCAAATTCAAAGTTTAAATAAAAACACTCCCCAAGTAATATGATAAATAATGAAAAAACACAAATCAATGAAGAGACAGCATGTCAACCAATAACCATACGATGTCTTTGCACTGTTACACAAGTTTTTATCAAATATTATGTTCTACTGACACTGTAACTTATTTTCTTGTTTTCTTAAAAACTAAATAGCATTAATTTATAATACAATATTAAAATAATTAACAACCTGCGGGGCAAAACTCCACGCGGCACGTCTGTCAAGTTATCAAAAGAAAGACAGAAAATTAACTTCCGGCAACGGCCATGTTTATTTCTTTTTTTTAACTAGCAGCTCAAAGTTTCGTTCTGAAACAAATACCAGTAAGTAATTATTTCTAAAGCCGAATATTTTAAAAATATTTTCCTGCAAATGGTTTTGCCTACGATTACAACACAGAAACATAAAATGGAAAAAACAGAACTTCGAATGTTCTAGTGATATTGGTTTTTAAAATATGAGGTAAGGACAGTCGAAAACCAAAAAACTTGATCCTCATATCTTTGTATTTTATTAATGATACGGTAGTTTACTGTTATTATTACTACACAGGGTTGCGTATAAGTTCGATTTAATACTATACTTAGACATTTTAAAACGTTTTCTATAAAATAGCAATCCCACTTCCGGTAAAAATTGCGCACAAATTTAAACAGAAGTCTCTGAAAGAATATACGTTGCTATAGAAACAAAATTTATCATCTAAAATAATCTTAGAACATTAAGCTCTAAGAAAATAAGAGATAATATATTTATTAATACAGATTCTATCGTTGTCGAATTATATTGGGAATAAATTTTGATCCTTAAAATGGTCGAGAAAGACCCCCAATTAGCTGCTTTGAATGCAGGCGAGCTCGACGTTTTCGTTGAAAGTATGGAACCATGGCAGCTGGAGGGTATCGGAAACCAGGCGTAAGCTTCTTTCATATTTATTCGACTTTCGCTTTAGCCTTCTTTGATGTGAATAAAGCCTTTGGTCACTCACAAATCAGTAAGTATAGTGACGCCGGCATCGGCAGGGTCTCGCTTCTGCTAATTAAACGTTCATAATTTTTCCCAAAGTTCAAATGGCAATATCGGGCCGCGTTAAAGGCCGAATCGGGGTATAGGGTGCGATTCCCAGCGGGAGGTAGATAATAAGTATGTAGGTACTGTTGTGTTGATGGCAGCATAGGGGTTGTTTAAAATCCACCTGGCTAGCTACTTTTGTTTGTCTGTCGCTCGCTACTGTAACAGTAGCTGTGTAAGTGCTTTGTTGTTTTATGACTTAAGTAAGATATTCTATAGTTATTTACCTGCGGTGCGGAGTGTGAGTTTTATTTGCCTTTTGATATTTTTTTTTAACCGACATAAAAAAGGACGAGGTTTCTCAATTCGATCGTAGGTATATATTTTTTATGTGTGTTCGCGGATAACTTCGTCGTTTATAAACCGATTTTGATGATTCTTTTTTTTTATTATTTCTTTTTCATCACCGAAAGCCAGATGGGATCGGTGACACGCTTAATGCGTGCTGCCATTCCCTCTAGAAAACCTCTGTCGGTGTTTCGACCAAACTGAATCTTTTCTGTTTTTTCGCCGCCCCCTATAAAAGTCCGGTGATGCGCGCTGGAAAGACCGTCTGCGATTATCAGCAGACTCTCAAAAAAAGAAGGCGCTACTCAATGCTATAGAAATTGTGATCTAATGAGTTCGGCTAGTAAAAAACACTCGGCGCCCTGAAGACATTAACGCAGAAAATTTATAACCGCTGTTATATCTAAATTATTATGATTATGGTTTGAATAATTCTACGCATTTTTTTTTTAATTATCAATAAATTAACCGTGGAGTGACGATGGCGACGCAAGGTGGCTGCCAAGAGCTGGATGAGAGTAGCCGCGGAACGTGGTCGATGGTGAGCACTTGGAGACGCCTATGTCCAGGTCCAGCAGTGGACTAGTATAGGATAGACTGATGATGATGATTATTATTATTATTTTAATTTGTTTCAGTTGGGTTGACTGGCATATAAGACTTCAAAAGCTAAATCAGCAAGCTGTGTTGGAAGCGTCGTCGATGCAAGAGGAGCTCACTAAAGAGACACTCATTTCTTGTGGTAAGGTGAGGAAAGCATTTGGTAGAGTGGTCGTGGTTATGGGTGGGTTATGGTGAATGAAGACTCTTATGCGTCTCTATTCGAGGCTTTGGTTTAGGTATATTTATTTAAGCAGGGAATTATACAATAGGTTTTTAATCATACATTTTATTTTACAAATAATTTGTTCTAAACAATAATTTTAATACGGTTAAATATTCATAAAATTTTATAAAATACAGTGAAAAAATTAAACGCCCACCCGACCCAGCCAGGAATCGAACCTGGGTCTTCCGCAATCCGGGCGGCTGCACTGACCGCTAATTTAGCTTCAGTGCAGCAATTAGCACTTGAAAATAAAAAAGTAAAATTTAATACGGTTGACATTTTCATTTGGCCCCCACCCGCAGATACCGGGTTACGGCCACTTTCAATATTGCTATTTAATATTATGATAATATCATGCTACAAGTCTAGCGTCTAGCATATTATACAACTTATAGCAGGTAGCATTGTTTGTTTAGAAGGGCATGCGACACGACATTCGGTGCGCAGTGGAAAAAACTGTTGTTTTTCTCAGTTTTTTTGTAAGATCTATGTACTATTGAGATGAGAGGCCTGTGTCCAGCAGTGGACTAGTATAGGCTGATAAAGATGATGATGTTACCATACTAACATGTTGCAACAAATATATTATACTTACCTACAACTAGGACTAAAACCATAAACTATGTATAATATTAGGTATAACTATGACCGCATTATGCATACATTGAAATAACTAAATATTGTACAATTAACAGTTACCCGTGCTAGTTTACGAAGCAATATGCATACAAGTGTGGCGATCGAAAATCTATCCGCAAATCATAAAGCTGGAACCGGCGCCGGTCAACACTTTCGGAATCTATATGGTGGTAAGTACACAAGTTAGGACATAGGACTTAAGACTTTTAGGACTCCCCGCTGGGATTCCCAGAACCACTAGACCACAGAGGCGGTTGTTTAAAGAGAGCCGCTACATATTAACAATCAGAAATAAACAGAACAACACAACGGTTGCACAGTTGTAACGGTTGGTAGTGCACCTGACCCGGCATGTCATGGGGTGCGGATTCGAATCCCGCTCGTGGAAATTTTTTTAACCCAGTCTTTTTAATTTAATATTAAACAGTCGAAACAAATACTCAATATTAAGTAAAATATAATAAATATTTATTTTATAAAGTAAGACTTAGTTGTTCGGTGGTAAGACAAAAAATTCGACAAGAACCAGTGATCGAGTGATTCTTGTCGATGTCCATATATTTAAGCACTATAAATAGAGATCAAAGGCACTAGAATAGGTCATAGGCACTAGAAATAAAACAAATTTTAGTCCTTAGCAACAATTGAATACAGTAGACCACGTGCACCAAGCTATCATCTCATAAAATTTTAGTGAAAATCTATGTTGGTTTTTGGCAACGAAAACTGTGTCGAATAAGGATTAAAGTGTCAAACAATCGATTTATAGTTATACCACGAGGCAGCAGCCGTGGGTCTGCTGGAAACGGTCCTGTTCCACGAAGACGGCGCGCAGTGCATCAGCGACGTGATGATTGACCTCTTGGACTACTCGGTCGACCAGCTCACGGCACTGTTAGCTCTGATAAAGTATGACCTTTGTGGTTATTTCAAACGTGATAAGATAATTGAACAGCGCCTTCTGGTAAAGAAGGAGAGTTAAAAAATTACCATACAAATTCACGTTTCGATTAACGTGATCGAATGGAGACATTATAACTCGCCCGCTAGGGCACTAGAATTATTATCACCAGGGTTAGCACCCTGGTGATAATAATTCTGGGTGAGCACTACTACAAGTGCATTCTCCTACGCGTATAGTTACCGCCCCGCGCCGTAACTATTAAGAAACTGAAATAAATTCAATTATATTATAATAATTGATAATATTATTTATCAAGATAGGGCTGGTTCACAAATTTAGAAGACGCTCAGCGAAAATGAAAGGAAAAAGGAAAATGCTATGCTCGAAGTTTCTCTGAAGGATCGGATTCGGAACGAGGTGATCTGGGTGCCGAGTACGAGTTTCCTTCGCCATTCGTTAACGTTTACGAAAACGAGAACTGTAAGCTGGGTGCCAACAGAGGCAATGGGCCGGCCATATTAGTTGCAAAGCCTATAACCGTTGGGGTTAACGAGTTTTCGAGTTGAGACCGCGTATCGGCAAACGTAGTGTAGGACGCCCTCGGACTAGGTGGAGCAAGGATCTCCGCAAGGTGGCTGGCAAGAACTGGGTGAGAGTAGCCGCGGATCGTGCTCATTGGCGTGCACGCGGAGAGGCCCAGCAGTGGAGTAGTAATAGGCTGAAGATGATGATGATTATTATTTTTATCGAAATAATCATTAAGTAGGTATTATAATGTTAAAAAACATACCCACACGAAATGTTGTAAAAAACATGTTTTTTTGCCATTAGCAACGGATACTTGAAACCGCTAACAGCAAAAGAGATGGAATGCGAGACGACACCTGAAGAGTTGGAGCGTCAGAAACGCGAGTTGCAATTCGATATCAGCATGAGGTGCATCTCTATTGTACGGTGAGTAAGCCAGATAGAAGGACCATGCCATTGGCGGATTTCCCGTCATATCGAGCGGGTTGTAAAGTAAATAAATAGCCAATAATTGTCTGGGCAAAGGCCTCCATCATTTAAAGCAAGTCATCACTAAAATAATCAATTATTGATGGGTAGTGGTTTAATCACCACGCATGTCAAATGCGGGTTGGTGATCTTAAACCCGGGCTATGCATCGAAAAATCCGAAAAACAACTTTGCCCGACCTAGGAATTGAACAAAGGACCTTCGGGTATAGGTGTACTTAGTGGTATTTCAAAATTATGGTTTGCAACGCTGGGACCATATACTTTTTGTATATTCCTTACGGGTAAACACTTGGCCTTATGCCCATTTTCACCATTGACCCCTAAGTTTTAGGTGACCACTAAGCCATTTTAGGTGACGGTTTTTCTCTAACAACTGTCACCTAACCTGGCTTATGGGTCACCTAAAACTTAGGGGTCAATGGTGAAAACAGGTATAAATTTCACATAATGGTTAAGTGATGATAAGAAAGGTAGAACCGGATGGCCACGCGGGCCACTGGAAGTTTTATTTGAGTAAAACCTCGATAGCTTATTAATGCTTTTATTAAAGGCTACAAATATTTGCAAAACAAAATGGTAAGTATTTAAATTTGGACAAGTATCACTTTAACATAATAAATTAATAGAGGACGTTAAATAAATTTCAAATAGTTAAGGGCTGTGGCAAGTGGTCGGATGCGAAGTGTAAGTCCGTTGGATGGCGGCTCTCTTGACGTCACAACCGCTCACCGCGACGTTCCGTTGTACGTGGCGCAGACATAATTCCCCCTCCTTGAAGACTGAAGTCTTCAAGCATCTTGCTCTTCAGCGGTAGGCAGGGGACAAATTCGTGTAAGGGCCCTGCGAATGCGACCTCTTGTAGTGTCTATGTCCGCCACTCGAGAAATGCCATCAGTGCCAGGGAACAGGCTCGCAACGCGACCCATACGCCAGTTTAGAGGTGCAGTGTTGTCATCACTAATTAGCACCAGATCGCCAATGTTCAGCGTGGAGTGGTTAGTACGCCACTTGGAGCGTTGTTGCAGCTCGCTGATGTACTCCTTTTGCCAACGAGTCCAAAAGTGCTGGCGAATCTGCTCAAGCCGCGCGTGTCGACGAAGTGAGTTTGGTTTGGCGTCCTCCAAGGCAGGCGACGGCAGCGCAGTCAACGGCCGGCCAATAAGGAAGTGCCCTGGAGAGAGAGATAGGAAATCGTGGTTGTGAGGACTAGGGGATAATGGGCACAGGGGGCGGCTGTTGAGGATAGCTTCCACCTGTGCAAAGAGTGTGGACAACTCTTCAAAAGTTAGGTTAGTATTGCCCATACACTTTCTGATTATTGTTTTAGAGGATCGGATTCCTGCTGACTCCCATAGTCCACCAAAATGAGGAGCGTAAGGAGGTATAAAACAAAATCTAATTTGTTCGTTGGCGGCAAAATCAGTAAAGGAACTAGAATTAAATTTGATGAAATGTCCAATTTCTTTGGCCGCTGAGACAAAATTTCGACCATTGTCGCAAAAGATTTCCAATGGTTTACCCCGACGGGCAATGAACCTGCGTAGTGATAAAATAAATGCATCTTTAGACAGCTCGCTAACTGCTTCGAGATGAACGCATTTAGTTCGAAAACAAATAAATAAACACAAATAACATTTTAAGGTTTTAGCACCCCTACCCTTTCTGTCTAAAATTGAAAATGGTCCAGCAAAGTCCAGGCCCACTGTTTGAAATGGGAATCCCGGGGTAACACGCTGAGCGGGTAGGTTGCCCATCTTAGGAGCGAGCGTTTGACCTTGAAGGCGCCTGCACGTAAAACAGTTGCGAAAGGTGCGGCGAGCTAGTTCTCGACCGCCGATTGGCCATAAATATTGTCTAATTGAATATAACAATAGTTGAGGCCCTGCGTGCATTTGTTTTATGTGTTCGTGACGAAAAATTAGTTTGGCGAAATGATGTTTAGAGTCCATTATGATAGGATTTTTTATCTCAGAACTGTAAGTGGATAAGTTGAGTCTACCACCTACTCTTAAAATATCTTGTTCGTCTAAAAATGGATCTAAAGGCAAAAGCTTGCTTTTTTGGTTTAATTGTTTTGATTTTTTTAATGTATACATTTCCTCGTTGAACGATTTTAATTGTGATAATTTAATTAGTTGTAAATAGGCAAAATTTAATTCACTAGTTGTTAAGTTTCCTGTAAATATAGAATTAGGGTTTTTTTTATTGTGTATATATCTTAGAACGTAAGCTAATCCACGTAACAATCTTGTGTAATTTGATGCATTTTCAAATTTTAAAATAGGCTCTAGTAAAGTAACTGTGTGTGATTTTAATTCAGGTAGTTCCCCCTCGGTTTGTGTTTGTAGTGTTGGCCACTCTTCTTCGCAATGTTGCAAAAAAGCTGGGCCAAACCACCACAAATCTAAACCTTTCATTTGGCTAGGATCAACACCCCTAGAAATAGCATCAGCGGGGTTGCACTGAGTTGGTACATGACGCCATGAAGATACCTGAGTAATCTCACCAATTTCAGCAACTCGGTTGGCCACGAACGTTTTTAAAGTGCTAGGCGGGCTGCGTAACCAACCTAGCACTACAGTGGAGTCACACCAGTGAATAAAATGGCTGATCTTTAAGCGCAGAGACTCCTTTACAGACTGGCATAGACGCGCAGCTAACAATGCACCACATAGTTCGAGCCGAGGGATCGTAGTAGGTTTAATAGGTGCTACTTTTGATTTAGCACAAAGTAACTTGACACTGACCCTGCCCTGAATGTCAGTGGAACGGAGATACACGCACGCTCCATAGGCTAACATAGAAGCGTCACTAAACGAGTGAAGCTCAATGGAGATGGGCGTGTCACATACAGTATGCCTCGGAATTGAAATAAATTTAAGATTGTGAACATTAGTTTGATATCTTTCCCATTGTTTACATAGCTCACTAGGCACAGCTTCGTCCCAGTCCAATTTTTGGATCCATAATTGTTGAATCAACATTTTGGGGAAAACAGTGCAGGGACTTAACAGCCCCAAAGGGTCAAATATTTTTAGGGAACTAGAGAGTATGGTTCTCTTTGTAATTACTGTTGGCTTATCTGGGAGCCTAATAGAAAAATGTATGTTATCACTAGTAGGATTCCACCCCAAACCCAGGGTGCTGGTGGAATCGCTAAGGCTTAAATCGCCCTGCAAATCGATTTGAGTTGATTTAAATATTGAAGGTGAATTAGACCTAAATTTTCGTAGCGGAAAACAACCGAAGCCTAATGTTTTGGTTACCGATTCCATAATATGTACAAGTTGTTCCTCCGTCTGACTTCCAGTCAGTAAATCGTCTACCATAAAATCGTGCTGGATAATGGTTCTCACTAGCTCATCCGAACATTCTTCACCTAATTGCCAAAGACATCTGGTGCTCAAATAACTGGAACTTGCGAAACCGTAAGTCACCGTATTGAGCCGTAACGTTTTGATGGGCAAAGATTCATCCTCTCTCCACAATATGAGCTGAAGGTTTCTGTCATGCTCGTGACACAGTACGTTTCGGTACATTTTACTGACGTCTGCCGTGAGTACGTACTTGTATTGACGAAACCTCAGAAGGATGGAGAAGATAGAATCTTGTATGTTCGGCCCTACCAGTTGAAGGTCATTAATCGAAATGCCGGACGTAGTGGGAGCTGAACCGTCAAACACAACGCGTAAGTTTGTGGACTCGCTATCAGGTCGCAAAACAGCGTGATGGCACAAAAAATAACTGGGTTCCGGTATGCGAATCGCAGACTCAGAACAGTGCCCTAGCTCTTGATATTCTTTTATGAAATCGGTATAAGCTTGTTTCAATAGGGGTTGATTTTTAAAGCGTCTTTCTAAACCACGAAATCGCTTTACAGCAAGCTTGTAAGAATCACTCAGGCAATCAGGTGAATCTTTCAACGGCAGTCTGACACAAAACTGCCCGTTAGATAGACGAGTGGTGTGCTTATTAAAATGATCAACACATGCCTTCTCGCTTTCGCTTAGTAATAGTCTTTTGGGTAGTTCTTCCAACTCCCAAAAGCGTGAAATCTGCTTTTCTAAGCTGTCACCCGATAGTGGTGAAGCACTTGAAGAAAAATTGCAATGTAATTTTCTAGGTTCACAACTATTCAAGACAATAGGACCGGTCACTACCCAGCCTAATTGTGAACTACGTAAAAATGGTTTGTTTGCGCCTAACGATTGCTGTTTATTGCCAACAATGTCCCAAAACAGGTCTGCGCCTATTAAAAGTTCGATAGGGGATGGTTTGTAAAATAATGGATCAGCTAATTTAATGTTACTAGGGATATTGAACTTGTGTAACCCAACAAAAAATTTAGGGAGATCTCCTGTGAGTTCCGGTAACACACAACACGAAAGTGTAACATTAAAATCAGTCTGTAATGAATTTAATTGAATGACGCAACGCTTTTTTATATAATTACAATCTGTGTTCCCAATACCTACCACCCTTATAGGGATGGTTGGCAAACAATCGAGCCCTAAACGCTGTTGCACAGATTGAGAAATAAAACTAGTTTGACTACCGCAGTCTAACAGCGCGCGAATAGTTTCCGACTTGCGCGTCGAAGGATTGACAACTTCGATCAATGCAGTGGCTAAATAAACTTGACTTGTAGGCTTACTGCAAAAATTAACATTAACATCTGTTTGTGCGGATGACACATTAGTATTTTCGGGCAAAGAAGAAACGACCTTATGGCAAAGGGTATTGTGTCGCTTCTTGCACTCGCGGCACGGGCCCAGCTTGCATGAGAACCTATTATGGCCGGGGCGTAAACAATTCAGACACAATTTAAGATTGATAACTTCTTTTATGCGTTGCTCAGGTGATTTTGCTAAAAACGTAGGACAGTCGTAAATACGATGAGCTTGTTTGCAAACGACACAATTAGACGATTGATTAAAATTATTCGTGTGCGATTTATTGTTATCTAATTGAGCAGTATAGGAGAACGACTTAGAATGAAAGTCCTTCGTTTTATGTGAATTGTTTGTACTGGGGATTGGCGTGCGCTTATGTTTATCTAACTTATTATTATTTATGGTTTCTAAAACATCCGCACGATTTTTTAGAAAGTTATTGAACTGTTCAAGTGTCGGCATGTCTTCAAGCGAATTACGATGCTCTTCCCATTTCAAACTAGTATGAGTATCCAATTTTGAAGAAACCATATGAATTATAAGGGTGTCCCATTTGTCTGTAGGCTGCCCTAAACTAGACAAGGCTCGTAAATTTCTACCTACATGGTCGATTAAAGACCTCAAAGACTTTTCAGACTCCCGCGAAATAGGTTCAATATTGAACAGCGAATTGAGATGATTGTTTATGAGCTGTCTTTTATTATTGTATCGCTCGCATAGCAAGCTCCATGCTTTAGTGTAATTGGCGTCAGACATTTCGAGATTGCTAATAACACGGGAAGCATCACCCTCTAGATATGACGACAAATAATGGAACTTGTGAATATTTTGAATGCGTTCGTTAGTGTGGACAAGTGAAATAAACATGTCTCGAAACTCAAGCCACCGATAGAAGGATCCATCGAATTTAGCGATCTGAATTTGCGGTAACTTAAACCCAACGCTTTGAGACTCAGAACACTGATGGAAACTGCTACACTGACTATCAGCCCTGCCAGTTTTGTTTGGAACTTGCACATTGGAAATCTCTTGCGCAGTGGCAATGCATATTGACAACTCAGTCTCAATAATGTCGCGTTCCGTTAATTCGACTTCCAAGCCAGAAGGGTTTAGAACCTCGATTTGACTTTGAACGGTTTCAAATATAGAGGATAATGACTCAATACGCGACAATTTAATATTTAACTCGTTCACTTGTATGGAACTAAGAAGAGATATCTTTGAAAGTGAGTCTAAATAATTTTTAAACTTAGTGATACGTCCCTTAATTGAACTACGCTTAGTTGTAAGTTCCTTTAAACTAGATTCAGCCATTATAAATTAATATACTTATATTTGCAACCTCAAAAACAAACTAAATGCGCACCAAAGAAATGATGAACAGCTGATTATGCGCCGATTATGTAATAATCAAATAGCTTACGCTCCTCCTTCGTGAGATACCGTTACTGTGTCCGCAGCGGGGGTCGAGCAGGAATCGGGTCACTAGGCGAGGGCGCTCAGGCGCAGGCGGCCGCACGTCACTCTCCAAGCTGAAATAGTCGGCCAAATAATTTGAACAAAGCGTACAGTACTTTGTGCCAAAATAAGTGATAATAGACGTTGAATATAGTTGCGATTATGGGCAATACTTTTGATAGGCCGTAGTGGAAAGCTTAAGTAGCTTAGAAGCATTGATTTTAAACTGACAGTGATTCAACCAATATTTTTATTGTGGGCACAACTTAAAGCGAAAGATTGAATTGGATGAAGCGTAGTGCGTAATTAACGAGGTTGGTACGGTGATTTTTTCAATATAGCTGGTCATTAACGTAAGCAGAGATGTGAATTGTAACCTAATATGGTGAAAGTAATGTTGCGAGTTTAATTTTTGTAGCAATATTAGATAGAAATAATACAAAATATGTAGCAATTATGATGGTGATTTGCATTAATTTGTTATTAGGATTGAAATAATCACGTAAAATATAGAAATATAATGAAATAAATGCAAAGCAGCGTGACACGTGCACACGTCACGCTTTGCCCTTGACTGACCTTAAGCACTATAGGCGCGCTTAAAACACAGATCTTTGCACTAGATTTTAGCTAGAATGGATATAGATGGGAATCAATGGAATAGAAGATAGTGGAATAGCGAGATTGATGAAGGATAGGACACTTAGCTTATTGGCCTGGTCGCGATGCGAACTGCTGACCGACGACGTAGGCGGTGTCTTCAACTCGTTCCTGGGCTTGATTCTTGAACTCGATGGGCTGCCGGCGATGACTCGATGGCTGCACTGCGTGGCTGGGCCACGAAGTTCCGGCGATGTCTCGGAGGCTGGACCTGGCGGACGGCTGCGGCGCTGGGGGCTGACCGGCTGTAGCTCAAGCGCTCCGTAGTAATAATCTAGGGACTTAGCTTAGTACGCTAAGTCCTGTCACGGTCGCCAATTTATGGCCACGCGGGCCACTGGAAGTTTTATTTGAGTAAAACCTCGATAGCTTATTAATGCTTTTATTAAAGGCTACAAATATTTGCAAAACAAAATGGTAAGTATTTAAATTTGGACAAGTATCACTTTAACATAATAAATTAATAGAGGACGTTAAATAAATTTCAAATAGTTAAGGGCTGTGGCAAGTGGTCGGATGCGAAGTGTAAGTCCGTTGGATGGCGGCTCTCTTGACGTCACAACCGCTCACCGCGACGTTCCGTTGTACGTGGCGCAGACACCGGACTTAACCCGGAATCCTCCATTACTGAGGTACTGACTATCAGTCGGAACTTATTAAATCTTACAAAAACACAAATGTTGAAAAAATTTCCACGAGCAGGATTTAAACCTGCACCCTTCTGACATACCGGGTCAGGTGCTGTTCCAATTGAGCTATCGTGGTCCTAACCAGCCCGTCGAAATTATTCAACACTGTTTACTTTTTACTTTGAAAGCCAAAGGCACCCATTCAATGTCAACAACTACCGTCATTAACACCCACTCATAATATTTTTACAAATACAAAAGATCAGTTAAGAAGCAGGCAAGCTATTTATAAAATGTTTTTGTTTTGTTTATATAATTTTAACGCAAATTTTGTTGCGAAACAAATTACAAAAACATAAATGTTGAAAAAATTTCCACGAGCAGGATTTGAACCTGCACCCTTCTGACATACCGGGTCAGGTGCTCTTCCATTTTATAAATAGCTTGCCTACTTCTTAACTGATCTTTAGTATTTGTAAAAATATGATAATTTAATGACGGTAGTTGTTGCAAAACCTGCTCGTGTAAAGTTTTTCAACATTTGTGTTTCTGTAATTTGTTTCGCAACAAAAAACAAAACAAAAACATTTTATTAAATCTTATTAATACTCGTTAGTTACATAGCTGAGCACATGGAGACGGCTGGCGTGGCCGCGTCCATGGCCACCAGCTTGTACAAGACGCACGACGTGCCGGCGCTGCTGGCGCACCTACTGCAGCTGCAACCGTGGAGGAGGTTCGACGACAAAGGCCAGCTGCAGACCTTCAATTGTAAGTGATTGTAAACATACTTTTGAACTTAATCTTGATAATTATAGTTTTTTTGTACTCGATAACTGAAAAGATAACTCTTTTGCACATCTATTATAAATTATTAATACCTACTTATTCGTATAGTCATAATAGTACTAGCTATGTTTTCTAGAATGATATGCTTAAATGGACTCTGTAGAATTAGTGTTCCATTTTAAACAAAGTTATCAACGGGATTTCACTCAAACGGCTCAGTGTCCCTACATGATACCTATTTTGCGTAAAATCTCATGGAAAACATTGATGATCGACTCAATTGACGGTCATGTCTGCCAGTTGGGCGTTGGGCGGGCCCAGAGCCCGGCGAGCTGGCGGCCATGCACCGCAGCGAGGCGCAGCTGTGGCTCTGCCTGCGACAGCTGCTGCTGGAGCCGCGGCTGGCGCACCACTACAGCGTGCACGAGGCCAGGCGCAACGTGTTCTGCAGAGTAAGGCCGCACTCGCCCACACACTGCACACACAGGTGCACTACAGCTGTGGCAGCTGCTGCTGGCGTACCACCAAAACTTGCAAGAGACCAAGCGAGAGAGGAATTTCAAGGGATTGCATTGACGCGTTTCTCCATCCTCTACTAAGTTAATTAAGGCGTTAAGAGTAGATTGACGAGGGCTCAAAAGGCTGGGACTTCGGCTTGGGTTGACCATGTGTGAACCAGGTCTTGTACTCCGGTTCTGAAAGTACGGTATCTTGAACCTACACCCAGAGTTGCGAGTTTTGTATGGATTTCTCCGAAACCAGTTTTGGGGCCGAATTATTAGTCCATATGTGGATGGGTGATGATAAATTATTTTTATTTAGCTACCTTCTACTATTTTTTGCTATGCCCTTACGGGGCTTACTATCATACTATGTAAGACCTTATTTCGTCCGATTGGATGAACACCCCTACCATATGACGGTTTAAAAAAATCCTAGTGCTCTATTGCAACGCCATCTACCGGGCGTCCAATTGTGAATCTAACGTACAAAAGTTTCATCACAATGAGTCCAGCCACTTAGTAGTTCAGTGACATACACATGAAAGTATGAATATTAAGCTAAGTAGGTAGAAAAAAATGTAATTTAGATAATATGTAGTGTTCATTCCGCTAAAACATATTATACACTACATATTATCTAAATTACATTTTTTTGTACCATGGATTTCTGCAAAATAACGCCTGATTCCATTAATTATCCTAAGTAGGTAGTTTTTCGTTGTATGCAATTGATCTTCATTTCGATATACTTCCCAGTTACAAGCAAAGATGACTGACGAGATACTGGACCAGATCCCGCCGCTGCTGGAGCTGAAGTCCTTCCTCTGCCGCCTTTCAGTAGGCGACTACTCAGCGGTGCACAACCAGACCAACGGGCTAAAGGACCCTGGCTGCACGCTCATAGAACTGGTTCCGCAGGTTATTTTACTATAAATAACACAATGTTGTTAGGTTAATTCATTAATTATCTTAATTAATGGCTTCGTGTTTAACATTTAGTCAATTTCAAGTATTGGTAATAACAGTAGTAAGGGTACAATTGTACAGTAGAGATATAAATTAAAATGGAGTCTCACAATGTGATTGTGAGACTCCATTTTAATTACACGTGTTATTATTACGGAAATTGTTTCGTTCATTCAATTTCACTATTTATAATTGGCACGACAACGGGTCTGACGCAGAATGTGCACTTCGCAAAACGTATATTCGACAAAAAATGTGCATATCACATTTGGTGCACTTCTCATAATAAGCACTTCGCAGAATGAGCACTTTTTTGAGAAAGTTGTTAATTTATAAAAAGATATATGGTTCTATATGGGTACTGGGTATTTAAAATAAACACTTTTACAAAGTAATAATTTATTTAAAAAGTATTAAGACCACTAGGTTTTATCATTTACCGTTTTATTATTATTAGATTAGATTATAATTGAATATTTTCTTGACTCATTATTTTATTTAAACCCACATTCAACACAAAAGTAATTGGAAAAAACAACAATTAAATACAAATCAACACATTTACGCCACTATATTTTTTAAACTACCGTTGCAGTAGTTTAGTTATTGACAGCGTTACAGCTACTGACAAAGTAATTTTTTTACCTACCCTCATACTAGTACTTTTTGGCATAACAATGTTGCCAATGTAAAAAAAATAAAATAAAGTAGTAAAACATTATACGTTTAATAAAACATGTCATATTAACCTCATTTTTTGTACAGGAAGATAATCCATTTAGTTTTACGTATCTGTGATATACTTATATTATACGTAGAAATATTTAATTGATAATCGAAACCTAGTGAACTTCTCTACAGTTCATATAGTTCAAAGTTTTACGAAATTTGACAGTTGGTGGTAGTTTTAGTTTAGTGCAAGCGTGTGTACAAACAAATATTTTTGAAATGTAGTAGGTACTTACCATCTATATTGAAGCATTTTCTATAAGCCAGCTTTTTGAAATTTGATTTATTTTTTTGTTCTCCAATTTAATTAATTAATTATTTACAAAAATAAATTAAAAGCTAACTAATGTTTAACTAACATTATATAACTAACTGACTTACTTAAATCGGAAATAGAGCGCCTGGGTACTTAAGTATCGAAGGAATAGCCTCTAATTCTGTCCACGTGAATGTCAGTATTAAGATACATACAGTTCGAAAGCTTTCGGTGTCAAAAATAAGTCACCAGCGACCTTGAATAAGAGAAAAAGGCGCACTCGTAATTGACATCATGGCGTAAGATTTAGGTAGTCACCGGTTCAAAAACCACGCCCCTGAAAATTTTACAAAAAAGGGCTATGAAATGCAAAAAGAATTTTTCAAATTCGACTGGTAGTTCTAGAGCTGAAGTTTGTTTTTTGTTTGAACTCGCTAGTTCAAACAAAAAACAAACTCTTCAGCTTTATTATATATTTTACTATAGTACTAATTTCAAATAATTTGAAATTATTTTGGATATGAAATATGATCTATTTACTGATCTATTCTTGTAGATCAAAGATGGCTACATGAAGCAGGTGCACAAACGCACAAAGATTATAGCTAAGGCGCAATTAGACAGCTTTAGAATGGATGGCTCCGAAGAATCGCGCGATATGGCGAAGAAGCTTCTAGAATCGTACGCCAGCGACGCGGCTTTGGCAATGGACAGCGGTGGGGCGAAGTGCGCCAAGTGCGGCGACAAGGCCAGCAAGAAGTGCTCGCGCTGCAAAACAGAGTGGTACTGTGGCAGGTGATGAGTTTTTTTTAACCCCTCTGTGTAATATCTAGATTAGGGCATTGAGCCCGAAGGTCTAACCACTAATCCGCCCACTTGGAGATGCCTATGTCCAGCAGCGAATTATAAAGTATATGATGTCATCATTAGCCTATATTAGTCCTCAGATCTTGCTTAGCTACCGACACCTTAGTCGTAGCCAAAGAGATTTAGTTAAAAGTCTTTGGTCGTAGCTAATTCGTCGGTGACTGAAGATAATGTAGACTGCTATTCACTTAATTCAATGCCGATCGTATTTACTAAGCCACTAACACGCTCCGTAAAGGGTACAGAAAAAAATAGTTATTTTTGAAAATACCTCGTTTTTATTTTAATCGTTAATTAAATTACTTAATTCTCAATTTGTGTTAATATCATGGCATTATAATAAGATCATTTCGAAATATCACTTGTAAAAATATCAAAATTGCTAGTGGCGCCTCTAAGGCTTGTTTCACACGTACCACAGTCCACAACCACACCACACCGACCGTTCGCGACAAAAGATGGTCTAGCTGTGGTTACGAGTGAATAGTGTCGCTGCAGCTTCTTGCGGTTGCGTTGTACCTACAAAATATGGTGTGGTTGCGTTGTCGCTGGTGGTCGATGAGGTTGCGTAGCGTACAGACTCCGGCTAGTTCGCGGTGTCGCTGGTGGTTGCGTTGTGGTTGCGACGTGGCTGCGATGTAGTCGGTATCACACACGCGGTCAATAATGACTGCAAAATGTGGCCCGTGTGAATTCAACTATTAATTTTCATACAAATTAGCGCCCGCCCAAGTTTTGCGGTACGTGTGAAACAAGCCTTAGTCAGTATCTCTTCTCCATCTTTAGTGTGTTACCATTTTATATACTGTTGGCTTGTTTTCAGAGAATGTCAAGTGCAACAGTGGCCGAAACACAAAGAAATCTGCGATCAATTTGCTAGTCTATGCGTCTAGTTATGTTAGTAATTTTCAACTTCTTTTATGCTACAGATGACTTAAATGATTGTTAATGTATTTAATTTATTCTATGCATAGACAGTACTTAGTATAACATAAGTTTGTTTACCTAAGTTACTTTTTAGTCTGATCTTAATTAAATAAAAAATGCATATCAATTTTTTTGTGTTTTTATTTTAACTTAGCGATTACACCTAGAATCTAGCTTGAAGACTTGAGGTAGTCTTTTAGCACGTCTAGCGCAGGCGTCTCTTCACCAAAGTCCTGAAATAAAAAAGATATATGATGGATAAACAATTAGGCACTATTCACAAATAGTTAGCAGATATTAAATTTTTTTTAAGTTGTAGTTTTATTGAAAATTGTACTTAAAGCTAAAAATCATTAGGTAGGTACAGGTAAAAAATAAAATCGTTGGGCGCACGTAAGATCTTTAAAACTACGCACCGGATTTTGATGCGGTTTTTTTAATATTAGTGATTCAAGAGGAAGGTTTATATGTATAAATACATGCATAATATAGTAGAGAAACACTGATAATTTTAGGTTTCACATTTTTTTGCGCTTACATTGCAAACGCTGGCTGAACCCTACGAGATGGCTCAAAATAATGTACTACAGTATTGTACACCTTAAAAAGGTCTACAAAAAAGTTCCGAGGTGTGGAATATGTCTATCTCTAACCCACAATAATATTTTTTTATCTTTTTACGAGAAATAATGGCTAATTACAAAGCGATTTTAAGCAGCATTTTATACAGCATTAATCCTTATCTAATTAAGTACCCTTAATCCATTGTGCATTTAATATAGATCAATATGGCCTTTTACAGCATGTAATTTAAATGATTTTCAAAGATATTACAGATTTAAAATGCAGGGACATAGCGTATGCGTGTATCAGCATTGGGCATACGGACACATTCGTACAATTCCACATTCGTACATTTTATTATAAACTATTTTCCAAATTCGTACAAACACATTCGTACAATTTCCACATTCGTACATTTTTTTATAAACTGTTTTGAGTCTGCATTGTAGTTAATCGAGAATAAATTACCCTTGGTACGAAAGAATTTCTACACCAGTAAGGTAGTACTCCAGTTATGCTTAAAGTGTTTAATCACTTTAAATCAAAAACAAACAAAATAAAACAACACAAAATTTCTCTCCTTAGAAAAAATTTAGTCGCATTCCAGTAAACGTTGTAATTCATCCGTACTATTTCCTACGCTGTCCTACGCATATACGCTGCATTCAAAAACTGTGATTTTTTTGTTCAATAAGTCATCCAAAATAGCAGCAATTTTTTTGTTTATATCCACTGAGTCTCAAAATATTCTATGAACAATCTTATTTTCTGTTTTATTTTAATCGTTAATTAAATTACTTAATTCTCAATTTGTGTTAATATCATGGCATTATAATAAGATCATTTCGAAATATCACTCGTAAAAATATCAAAATTGCTAGTGGCGCCTCTAAGGCTTGTTTCACATGTACCACAGTCCACAACCACACTACACCTGTCTCTGTTTCTTTCGTGGAGTCCTTAATTGTTAACCATGCCTCAGGTATACAATAACTGGGTAAAAGAGCTAGTGCAATTGTTAAATACTGTTAGCGCCTAGCGCCATCTATCCACACATGGAGTAAACGACGCAGCCTGCGAAGCGCTTTGCGGCAACGTCACGACAGACTCACTACGCGCCTACGTTCACACTTTTTATTACTGACTCGATTCGAAACCATTGTCGCCGTCATATCATACCTTTTGTTGTCAATTTAAAATTAAACGCCTTTTTTCAACTAAACGATAAAAAATATTCATTTGTCCTGGATCGCTTACTTCTTTTACCCTGAGCATCGTACTAACATGGTCCTTCTCACCGAGTGACGGGATTCAAGAGATAAGGACGGAAGTCGTTACCCGCCACGTTGTCTAGAAATCCAAGACGAAGAACCAGCCCAGAAAGATCCAGGAATATACGTGTGAAACCTGTTGTGGTCGCTGCCGGTTGTCGTGGCTATCTATAAAAAGACGAGGTGATTTTATACGATTGTAAGTACTCTTTGCTTTCTAATTTCCACCAAAATGAGCGAGGAGATTGCAGATCTTAAGAAACAGAGAGGTATTTTAAAAGCTCGTGTAACTTCTTTTGAAAAATATTTATTCAAATTTCAAGATTCCGATTTAGAAAAAAGTCAGTTGATCGAGTTAAATTTGAAAATTTTTCATTTAGAATCAGTTTTTGAAGAATTTAATAAAATACAGAACAAAATCGAACTTTCCGCTGACGAAAATGATCTTTTAACGCAAATTGAATATCGAGAAAATTTCGAAGAACAATATTTTAAATGTATTTCTTTAGCGAAGTCATTCATGGATGATAGTATTAAGGAAAATTCCACAAAATCGTGTGCTAGGAATACATTGTCACAAATCAAATTACCCGATATTCAGTTACCTTCTTTTTCGGGTTCGTATGATGACTGGCTCGAATTCAAAAATTCTTACTCAACGATGATTCATGAACGTACTGATTTAAACGCTATTCAAAAATTCCACTACTTACGGTCATCAGTCATCACTTAGCGGTAGTGCATTTCAGGTTATAAGCGCATTAGAATTTTCTGACGAAAACTATAATCATGCATGGGAATTATTGCTTCATAGATTCCAAAACGATCGACTTTTAGTATATAATCATGTCAGGGCTTTGTTTTCTGTGCCAAATATTAATAAGGAATCGCCTTTACTGATTAGAAAACTAATAGATTCTATTTTACGAAACTTACGTGCTTTAAAGTCGTTAGAAGAACCCACAGAATCGTGGGACACTCTTATTGTATATTTAGTTGTGTGTAAACTCGACTCTTCCACTGAGCGAGAGTGGGAGAATTATAAGGGAACTCTTATTTCCGGTCTGCAAGGTCAGGATCCAAAACGTAAATTGAAACTAAACGATTTATTAACTTTCCTTAGAAACCGAGCTGATTTGTTAGAAATGGTGAACGTTAATAGTAATACGAATAATTCTCACAGTTTTCACAAGTCTCAGAATAGTCAGTCAAATCATTTTTATAACAAACAGTGTCAGGATAGGAAAACTCCGGCGGTGAAAACACATACTCATAGCTATGTGGCTGCCAGTAATTCTAATACAACTAAACGTAATCGTGTTTGTGAAATGTGTCGCGGGAATCATGCTTTGTATATTTGTAGCATGTTTTTAAATCTATCTGTTGAGGATCGCCATAAATTAATAAATGACAAAAAACTTTGTCCTAACTGTTTACGAGGGGGTCATTCAATTAAAGAATGTTTTTTCGGCCCTTGCCAGCAATGTAAACAAAAACACAATACTTTGCTGCATAAAAATGCACCTATAAAAAATTCTATTGATTCGAATCACATTGAGTCTTGCAAGCCTCAAGTAAATTCAACCGTATTGCATTCATCATTAGGTTCAAACGATAATAACGCCTTATCTACGCCACAGCTGATGACACCGGTTCTGTTATCAACTGCATTAGTTGAAGTCTGCGACGAATATAACAGGCGACACACGGCCCGTGCGCTCCTAGACAGCGGGAGTCAACACTGTTTTGTTTCCGATGCGTTTTGTAAACGAATAAATTATACGAATTATTTACAGTCCACTGTTCGAATTTCCGGTGTAGGACAATCGGTCTCACACTCGAATAAGTTATGCAATTTTATTATACGATCTAAAGTAAACGATTATAATACGAATATTCAATGTTATGTTTTGCCATGCATCACGTCAGTCTTACCAACCGTGAATCTCGACGCCGATTTAATGTCAATACCAGTCGGTATTGAACTCGCGGATCCGAATTTCAATGTACCTTCCGAAATAGATTTATTAATAGGTGCCGATCTATTTTGGGGACTTTTAAAAGAAAATAAAATAAAATTAGATTGCGGACCTTATTTACACGATTCAAAATTGGGATGGCTAATTTCCGGACCTATTTATACGAATAGATTACCTATTAAATTTAATAATATTCAGTGCAATTTTTCTCAAAACTTAGACGTAGACTTGCAATTAAAAATGTTTTGGGAGCTAGAAGACTTACCAAAAGGGAATAGTCTCACTAGTGATGAACGTAAATGCGAAGAAATATTTAATAAAACGATTAAACGCGAGTTAGATGGCAGGTTCTCGGTTCGCATGCCACTAAAAGAATCAGCTGACTCGCTAGGTGAGTCATACAAGACAGCCTATAAACGATTTATTTCTTTGGAACGAAAATTAGAGCGTACACCTGAATATAAGCGCAAGTATTCAGATTTTATGCGTGAATATCGTGAGTTAGGCCACATGACTAAAATAGATAGGTACAGTCAACCACATTATTTCCTACCACATCATGGGGTATTCCGTGCGAGTAGTACGACGACTAAGTTAAGGGTTGTTTTTTGACGCAAGCTGCGCAACTGACTCTAAAAAATCGTTAAATGATATTCAGTTTATCGGGCCTAAATTACAAAACGATATTTTTTCCATTCTTTTACGTTTTAGGCAAAATCAAGCGGTGGCATGCGCTGATATTGAAAAGGCATATAGACAGACGCTTATTCAACCAGATCAACGTAATCTGCAGCTCATTCTTTGGCGAGATGATCCTTCAGATCCGATAGGTATTTACCAGTTGAACACTGTGACGTATGGCACTGCGTCGGCTCCGTACTTGTGTATACGGTGCCTACATCAAGTCGCAAACGAATGCGACGACGAAGTGCTATCACGTGTTATTAGGGAGGACTTCTTTGTTGATGATCTTTTGACCTCGCACGATGAGCCTGAAACTTTAATTCGTATTTGCGAAAAAACGTCTAATATTTTAGCGCAGTATGGTTATTCGTTGCGTAAATGGACATTCAACCATGACGTACAGACTTCTACTTACTCAAAAGATTTAGCAATAGGCGAGCATACACAAACAAAAACACTTGGGCTAGGTTGGCATAACCAAAGTGACGAGTTTCATTTTACCACTAAGCTCGCTGCCGTAGATATGACATCAATGACTAAACGTAAGATGCTGTCTATCATTTCCCAAATTTACGACCCATTGGGGCTTCTAGCGCCTATTGTTATTGTAGCAAAAATACTGTTGCAAAGGCTGTGGTTATGTAAACTTGACTGGGACGATTCGCTTCCAAACGACGTTTTAGTAAGATTTCTAAAATTTGTAAATTCGATTAAACAATATTTACAAACAATTAAAATTTCGCGATTCGTTAGAAATGTTAACGCTCAGCGAATAGAATTACATATATTTTCGGACGCTTCACAAGAAGCTTATGGAGCTTGTGCATACGTTCGTACAATAAATAAAAAATCAGTTTCAATGAATTTATTATGTGCAAAAAGCAAAGTAGCACCTTTAAAAACGATAAGTATTCCTAAATTGGAGCTTTGTGGTGCTATGATTGGTGCACGACTATATAAAATGATAATCGAGGCTCTTACTTTAAAATTCGATAATATTTATTTTTGGACAGACTCCACTATCGTAATAGGGTGGTTACGTATGTCTCAGCATTTATTGAAAACTTTCGTGCAAAATCGAGTCACAGAAGTTAATGAGTTGACTAGCGACGCGCTATGGTTACACGTAGAAAGTCAAAATAACCCAGCTGATTTATTGTCAAGGGGCCTTAATGTTAGCGAACTAAAAAATTGTAGCTTATGGTGGCACGGTCCTAATTATTTGAATTGTTTTGATTGGGAACATAATAATCAAGCAACGCCTGTCTGTAAAGTATTACCAGAACTAAAATGTAAAACTGTAAGTACGTTGTGCACAAAAACGGAAACATTATTTCACTTTGAGAAATTTTCATCATTTAATCGGTTAGTTCGGACAGGCGCATACATACTTAGATTCATTCATAACGCACGCAACACACAAGCGCATAAAACCGGTTGCTTATCGGCCGAAGAGCTAGCTCAGTCCGAGCGAATGCTGTCTCGTTTCGCACAGATAGAATCGTTCCCTTCATTGTATAATCATTTAGCAAAAAATGTGTCTTTGAAACACTGTAAGGAGGCTAAAAAGGTTTTAGGTTTAAGCGTTTTTTTTGACGAACAAAAATTAATTCGTGTTGGTGGAAGATTAAGTAATTTGTCTTCATTTGATCAAAATAAACGTCATCCGATATTGTTATGTAGTAAAAGTCGATTTACCATGCTTTTGTTCCAACATCAACATGCGAAATTACTTCATGCTGGACCCCAACTCCTGTTGTACACTATACGTGAAAGTTGGTGGCCGTTAGCTGGTAGGAACCTCGCTAGGAAAACCGTGCATCAGTGTGTCGTGTGTACACGCTGGCGGGGTAAAACGTTGCAACCTATAATGGGTAATTTACCTACTGAACGCTTAGAAGCGAGTTTTCCTTTCATGCGCACTGGAGTAGATTACGCGGGACCAGTCTTTGTTTTAAACCGAAAAGGTCGTGGTGCAAAATTAATAAAAAGTTACATTTGTTTATTCGTTTGTTTTGTGACTAGATGTATTCATTTAGAACTTGTTAGTAGCTTATCTTCAGATGATTATATACTTGCGTTAAAACGATTCATTTCCAGAAGGGGAAAACCTTTGGAAATATTTTCCGATAATGGGAAAAATTTTGTCGGAGCGGAAAAAGAATTTCCACTTTTATCAGAAATTAATCGTAATAAAATAGTCGATTTTACTGCCAATGATGGTATCACATTTAGGTTCATACCTCCATACGCTCCTCATTTTGGTGGCCTTTGGGAAGCAGGAGTAAAGTCGAGTAAACATCACCTTAGACGCATACTCGGTGATGCTAAACTAACATACGAGGAATTTAGCACTGTATTAGTTCAAATCGAAGCCGTCCTGAATTCTCGTCCCATGTCTTCTCTATCCACAGATCCTTCTGATTACCTACCCTTAACTCCTGCCCATTTTCTCATTGGCCGACCGTTGACCGCTCCAGCTACTGCAGACTTCACCGAGATGCAAGCTCATCGCTTAACACGCTATGACAGGGTTGAACAACTACGTCAAAATTTCTGGAAGCGCTGGTCAACAGAGTACGTCGCGGATCTTCAAGTTCGAAGCAAATGGAAGACCAACGTTAGCGACATTAAACTCGACAGTCTCGTATTACTCAAAGATGAGCAACAACCACCTCTCAAATGGCGACTGGGAAGAATTACACGAGTTTTCCCAGGGAAGGACGGAGTCGCACGAGTCGCCGAAATTCGCACATCGACAGGGACAGTACAGCGAGCTTTTTCCAAAATCTGTCCGCTGCCCATACAGGAAGATGAATCTCAGCCAATATATCCGTCGACGCCAACGACGAGTCCACGAGTCCAGCGAAGATGACTGCATCATAATCGATTGTTCATGATCATTTCGGAAGCTGACCTGAAGCTTCCAAGGCGGGCGGTATGTTAGCGCCTAGCGCCATCTATCCACACATGGAGTAAACGACGCAGCCTGCGAAGCGCTTTGCGGCAACGTCACGACAGACTCACTACGCGCCTACGTTCACACTTTTTATTACTGACTCGATTCGAAACCATTGTCGCCGTCATATCATACCTTTTGTTGTCAATTTAAAATTAAACGCCTTTTTTCAACTAAACGATAAAAAATATTCATTTGTCCTGGATCGCTTACTTCTTTTACCCTGAGCATCGTACTAACAAATACATAAACTTTAATTCCGCAAGATTTTCCATTTTTAAAAACTTTGCCTTCCGTACAATTACCTGTGAATAATGGAAATAACAACCTTTACAGTCGGCTTCTAGAAAGATTTTTGTAATAGAATTCATCATAGCAATTTCATAATCAATTCGAAAAACTTTGGGTTGCCAAGTAGATATTTTGTTTAATATTAAATTTAGTGTTTATTTAACTCCGCTTTTATTTGTGCATCCAAAATAATACCGGTAATTATTTTTAATCAGCACTGGTTTCCCCTTTTCATTATCAATAAAACATAATTCAGTAAAATTACTATTATCACTTCCTAGATACTAGACTATTTGCAGTACTTGTACCACACGCTTCACAAGACTTCGTTACTGTGTTTATATCCATGTTGTGCGGACGTCAAGTGAAGTACATAAATACACTTAATGTGGTTATTATAACAATGATTAATCTCAAGAGCCCACTTCAAAAACTTGGATGAAAATAATTCCCTTCTCAACATGACATGCAAATGACAAAAAATGATTTATTTCGTTAATAAATAATTTGGCGTTTACACATAATTCAAATTTTATCTAGAGATTGGTTGTCATAAAATTAGGGTACTTACTATCAATTAAAAACTCTTTTCGAAAAGTCTGAAACTAAAATTGTACAATGTAAAGTGTAAAGTTATAGTTGAATGTAGAGTCCCTAGATTGTGACGATTGTGATGTCACGTCATCACTGGTCCGCTGCTGGACCACGGGCCTCTCCCATTGTTCGGGAGGGATAGCCATAATCTCACGCTTGGCAGGCGAAATTTGCAGTATTTATAAAATTTTACAGAAGGCGCTGCTGTTCGAACTGTACAAATGTGGAATTGTACGAATGTGGAATTGTACGAATGTAGAATTGTACAAATGTGGAATTGTACGAATGTGGAAATTGTACGAATGTGGAAATTGTACGAATGTGGAAATTGTACGAATGTGTCTGGAGCCTAGCATTGCACCCGTGCGAAGCAGAGACGGGTCGCTAGTTTTACATAAAAGATATTGTAAGACTTATTATTCTCACTACACATCTCACTTAAATCAGTCGCTCAACGTCGGTAAAAACATTTTAATACGAAGAACGTAAAAAAACGTTCACTATTTTCACTTGTTAATCCTATTATACAAATGTCAATACTAAAATTGAGATATTCTAAACAATTCCTTTATTATTAACTAACATTCCAAATGAACATGACACTAGTATCCATATGAGGACGATTATCTTAACTACCTCTAAAAACTGCAGCGTAAACAGTGCATTTGCAATGCAAAACAAACATTCATGAACAAATTGAATTGACGTTAAAGAGCAGTTTTTTAATTATTTCAAGGCAGCTTATTTATTCACTCACATAGGTTAAAACTAAGCTATGATGTAACTACTATGGTTTTTAAATTTACCAATACAATATTTAATATAAATAAATCTTTTACATAAAATCTTTCCTATTGACCAACTGGAAAAGAGTGTCAATACACGCCTGTCACTGGTTGCTTAGCAACGTTTTGTTGGTAAACATTCTTTATCGAATTTGGCTATAGTATAGGACCTACCGAATTATTTTTTAGCTTTTAGTATGTACAATTTTCAATAAAACCGATAACTTATAAAAAAATTCCACATTTTTTATTTTCAAGTTTTTAGTTTTTGATTTTTAATTTTATTTTCATAAAGAACTATTCTACTAATCAAGCCCTTTTATTCGATACCCATATTGAGGTAGTAGTGATAAAATATGTAACCCGCCATTATGTAGCTGCAGCCAACTAGTATTTACAATGATACCGAATGTATTGAATTATATTGTCATCATAACTGAAGGTGTGTACCAAATTTCAGATCAATCCGTCAACAGGAAGGGGGTCAAATTTCAAATACTAGATTATGACCATAACAAATAAACATAAATAAACAGGGCAAGCTAAATAAAACCGTTTAATTATACTTAAAACAGTAGTTACATAATGAAGATAACCTAGCTCTTTTTAAGGTCTGAGCCCAGTGAAGATCCTTTATAAGCTGAGAATAATGAAGTTTCCATACTAGTGCTCTATTTTACTAAATAAGTATTTAAAAAAGGTTCAGATTTTTATTGATTACTGTTTTACTATCGATGTTTCGATTGAAATTGAATTAGCCATGTTGGAGTGATAGGAAGGTTGCATGTGTAACTAGCACCGCACCATAGGGTCATTCCATTTTATATAGCGCTGAATTATTTATCACAAACAGCTTAATGAAACTGGCTGTGTTCGTGCTAGCGCATGTCATGTTTGTATATCAATAGTACAAACAATTACTATATAATATAATCATTACTTTAATATTCTTAAGGTGAGTCCATATTAAGTAGCATATTAAGTAGCATGTTACAAAACTATGCTATAAGTATAAGGTTGTTTTATGCTTACAAACATGCTACATAACTACGCGTTCTGTCGTACAGTCTCGACGCACCTGGGCGTCCATAAAAAAGTAACTGTTTTTACCAGACAGTTACGTTGCCCGCAGCAGTGTTTCTATCTTTTGTGTTTCAGACAAATTCAATTAACATTGAAGGACATTATAACAACATTAAAGGATATTAATGTATGGATTATTAATAAATTCTGGACAATATCAAATTAAGAATATAATTTGTTCTGTTAATAACTCACTTTGATCACGACGCATGAGCAGCCGACGATTTTCCTGGCCTTGCCGTCTTTGTCGATTTTGCAGAGACCTGCCCATTCGCCGAGCTTCTTGTTGTTGTCGACCTACGAAAGCAAACCAAGTCAACATTAAAAATCAATATCATACAGAAGTTGCAAATAATACTAACTATTTTATTTACAATGAGAAAACTCTTGAACTTTGTCTTTCTACGATTCCAATTGATTAGGAACGTTTATGCCTGATAATCTAAATACTTACAAAGATATTAAATAGAACTATAGCAATACTTAACGCGAGTAATGCAATATACTGCAAAACTCAATTTCGGTAATATATCTCATATAATGGAAAGTGACGATAACGGCTCCCGCCTACGACCGAACTTTTTGTATCATCATTATTCGAACCGATATGTTCGCCAAGGTTTTAGTACCGATTTTGTGACAGACTTATTGTAGGACTTGTGCGTTGCAACAAAGAATACCATACGTTTCATTCTTACATACTAAAAAATCGGTCACCGATTATCCGACGTGGGCGATGGCTCTAAGGCCGAAGTGCAATCATGCTTCACCTGGAATCCTACACAGTGAAGATTTGTGCATGTTGTGTTTGATGTTTAATGCAGTTTGATTAAGTTTCAATAAATAACTAAACTTAAGACATAATTTTATATATTTGTTTTGTTATGACATTGAGGAATATATCTTATTAATTGACAAATCACTACATAGTATAAAACGTCGCTTCCCGCTGTCTGTCTGGCCCTATGTATGTATGCTTAGATCTTTGAAACTACGCAACGGATTTTGATGCGGTTTTAATAGATTTTTTAATAGATAAGAGTGATTCAAGAGGAAGGTTTACATGTATAATACATGCATATAATTGGACCTGGTAGGTGGCGCTTCTATAGGGTTCTATAGGAACGGATGTTCTCTCAAGCGGACGAAGTCGCGAGCGGGCCGCTAGTTTTTTTAATAAAATAGGAGAGGCCTACGTCCAGCAGTGCACTAGTATAGGCTGATAATGATGATGATTAATAAAATTAACTATTTCACAATAGTCCTTTGTTTCGCATATCTATAGACAGCCCTCCTTAACCCTTGACCACTGACGTACAAATGTGGTACGTCTCGGAAATCGTTTTTCGTTCATAACTTTGTTTTGCGCGGGAATTGGTCCTTCGCAATTTTCGTAGTTTCCTAGCTGCTAGTGTCGCGGGCGTGCAGGGGAGAGCGGATGCGTGCATCACGTGTAAACCGGTTAGTTTAACTACCAGACGTATGTAGTTCGTATGGTCAGTGTAAGTTTAACTTTTCAGTTTTTCGGTTGTTTGTTTTTAGCTAGTAATGCGGGAGAAATAAAAGAATGTTGGCTGTGCGAATTAGACAATTCATCGGCAGATGAAAATGATTATACTCGTTCAGATCAAGGATTTTTTTCAGAAGAAGACGATGAAGAAAACTTAATTGCTAATAAGTATGTCATTCGAGCAGAAACGACGTCGAACCCACTACGACTGTCACAAGCATGTGATCAGCCATCCTGCTTAGTGCTCAAAATCGACCCGCAATTAACTGCTGTTAAAACGTGCCATTTTTTTTTTAAACATTACTTTGCGATTTAAAATATGTAAATATGTCTTAATTAATACCTAAAACAAAATACTTTGTGATTTAAAATACGTAAATATTTCTAAATTAATACCTAAAACAAAACAAAAATGTTTCTATCTTTAAAATATTTTTTTAATTTATTTTTGAAAACTGTTCCTCTTTATTTTGTTACCTTTATTATAATGAGTTATAAATATTACCTTCATTATTATGGTAATTTATGAAATTTTTTTTGGTAATTTTTAATGTATATGAAATCCAAAAAACGACATCTTTTGTTGATGTATTATATCTTTTGTGATGATTATTTCAAACCATTTTCAATGTAAGTAACATGAGTAAAATAACATTTATATAGATACAATAAAAATGTATGAGTGCTAGGAAAGTTGACTCCGCATGGTGCGGGTCACCATAGGGGCACGCAGCATTGCTCTACGCTCGTCCTTGTACCAGCCAAGTCATTCAGACCAGGCGGTTCGTGCGGAGCGATTTATACAGGGTTGCTTTGCTTATTGAAAAATCTTATGATACCTGATATAAATAATTTCAAACTGTAAAATAATGAAAACTCGATAAAATATAAAACAACAGAGATATCTAGATCTAAATAGAGATATCTCTATGTAAAGAAAAACTTTGCACCCTTTTTAATCCTATTTGGAATAGTTTTAAGTTCAAATGGACCGAGAAGTGTTTAGTTATTACATAAACTACTTTTACAAATATACTACAAAAATAAATGTTTAATACATAATTTATAAATAGGATGTTGCAGAGATGATTCTACCAAGGTTTAATGCATATGTAAGTAGTTTGTGTAATGCTAGTTGCTATAAGCATAATTATTATTATGCTAAAGTGGATGCACAGCCCATTACTACAGTTAAGTGTGATTTACCACTGATCCTTTCTACTGGTTCACTAAAAAACAAAAGATTGTAACTGGTTATGTGGCTTACCTTTACAAGCGGAATCTGATGTTCGTTACACAGAGCCTGGACAAGTTTCTTGTAGGAAGCCTCGTCGCAGTTCTCAGCCAGGACACACAGCATCGCTTGCCTCCTGTTAATAAAATAAACTTTTCTGTTTAATTAAGTAATTTTGAGAGCAGCACAAAACTGGTTGTTGTGGAGATCCTTGAGGGAGACCTTTGCCCAGCAGTGAATGTCTTTTGTTCTTTGTCATTGTTTGGTGCACAAAAATCAAAGAAATGATCGTTCGTTTTATCCGCGACGACGCGCGACATGGAGCGTGCGAGCCGACTGGCAACCTACTGCCATACGCCTGGCCAGGAAGGCGCGCCAGCCGAACGTACCTATACTGCGGAGTGACACCCCCCCTGGTTGTAGCTTGTAGCACACTTGGGAGGCCACAACCTTGCTGAAACAAGCTTTGTGGTACTATGTGTGTGCGTTATTGTTGGCAAAGGAGGTGACCTACTACAACTGGATGTTGTAGCAGATATTTCCACATAAATAATGACTAGAACAGCCACACATTATGTGAATATTTAGGGGACTCCATTGCCAGTCTACAATTTTATAACTGAGGAGCTGGCGAACAGAACCGGAGTAGTCCAATATAATTCAATAGATATATTTTTTTCGAATCGTGATGTCTTGACCCAGTTTCGTCGATCCCTGTTAATATTTTCAATCAAAACCGGCTCTAAGTAGGCAAAAAAGGCTTTAAAAAGTGCATTTTCAAACGAAATTGGATCAGTCCGATATCCAACATAAAGATTTTAATTTTTTTATCTATTTTAATTCTGAAGGGGACTTGTCCTTTTAAGTATTTTTTTCTTCAACACATTTTTAATCAAAACTGGAAATGTACAGCAAAAATAAAACTTTAAATATTTTTTACATTGCAACACTGGCATTAATCTGGCAACTAAAATATGATTAAAAAAATAAATTTGCTGTTACTTGCAATCATTGTGGATGTTTTGTATTCGTAATTTCAATTCAAGTTTAGTGTTAAAAATGGATGAGAATGTGACCGTGGAAAGTATTAATGATGGTTGTCGTAAGAAAAAGAAATGAGAACATAAGTACTTCAGAAAACAATAAACATTTAAAGTAAGTAAATATATCATCATCATCATCAGCGTCCAGAAATAGAATGGTATAAAGAGGTAATACAGACTGCGTCTGGATCTACAGACACCATTGAGATTGATGAAGCAGGTGAATGTAATGACGTTGACGATTGCGAATGTCTGGAACTAAATATTAATTTTATTACATTGTTGTCTGATTTTTTAATAACAAAAACACAATAAACCTTTCAAATCTATAATTTTTGTTTTCATTTTAAGTTCCTTTTTTATACAAAACTGAATTTATCCAATATTAACAAACCCCTATTTGTTACATGTCTGCAGTCACAACCGGATAAGTCCAGTTTAGTACATTTTTATTTCTTGAATAACTTCCAGAATATAAAAATTAATAAAAAATTAGTTACTTATGCAACAATAGAATTAATCCACCTACATATATTAATGCAATGTTATGTAATAATTATATGGAGGTGATTATTAATAATTAATCACCTCCATATATTGATATTAGTTTTTTAGCCAATGTGTAAAATTTATTTTCGAGAATTACACCGGTTCTGTTCGCCAACTCCTCGACTAATATACCTACTTAATAAAAGTGTGGGACCTTAAACCCTTATTATGGACAGCAAGTAAACTTTAGATCATTATAATTGGTTTTGGACCTTATGCCGTAGTAGTAGTAATAGTAAAGAAAAATTGTGTAAAAATATACATAAGATTATATTCCCTACTTACTTGTCTAGGGCCTTGGCGGCTTCGTGGAGACCATGGACCAGGCCTCCGTGGATGAGTGCGGTCTTCAATACTTCTTGGAGGGCAGTGTTCACATCCATCGCGCCGCCGCTCAGGACGGGGTTCACGGGCACTTCACTACAATAAGATCCAGCATTATGGGTCGATTCAAGTCAAGAGAACTATCGCAAATCATATTATGATATGAGTGAGCACGTCAGATTAAAATTGATAAGTATTTACTGTACTATTTAGCAGAATTAGCAAAGCAAACAGAAGAATTATGGGTCAGAGTGTCGCCTGTTACTAAATGTTAAGCTTTTCTTTATAACAAGTTCGGTAGACCAATGTTTATAACCTACAAAAAAGGTTTTGGATAAGATATACTATTTTTAATTTTAGGATTTATATAGGGGGGCCCTTAATTGAAAGTTAACGTTAACTATCTTGCAAATTGTGCTTATTGATGAAAAGATGTTTATTCACAAAACTTACACTTCAACATCAGCCATGGTTGTTTATGATTTGCCGACCTGAAATATGAAATAAAACACATTGAATGATAGCTCCACATTTTGATATCATTATCACAGTCGCCAAAACGCGTAAGATTTCGATAATATTTCAAGATTACGAAAAAATACACCATGAAACACTTCACAATTTTACCTTGCGCACCGGAAAAAGACAAGGCTTGTCAAGTTGTCAGTTTACGTAGGGTCGTGCCGTTGTTTGGTCGTTCGGTCGGACTTACGGAAAGTACTTTGTAGTTCGGACGTGTGATACATCCATCAATGTCAGAATTACCGTAAAATCGATTTAACTGTTATAATTCACGGGCACAATGAGCAACACATTGTTAAAAGTCTTACCCCCTTATTTATAAAAACTATTTATGCACTATTTAGTTAATCATTATTTTATCTCTTTCAATTCAATTCAATTTCTTGTAAAATGGCTCTCGCAATGATTTAGCCAGTGTCTAGTTTTGACTTTGTCCGTATTGTCTCTTTTTCTCAAATTCAAAATGACGTTTGTGTGACGTTGACAAAACAATGTTTAACTAAATAATGCTCAAATTGTTTTTATGAATAAGGGGGTTAATAATTCAATATTTTAAAGACGTTTATTTTTTTAATTATCTGTATAGCCGAATTAAAAAAACAAAAATTGAGCTTTGTTTTCAATTAAATAGACATCACTATCTGGCTAGAGCTAACCAAAGTATTTGTTTTGAGAATAATTAATATGAAAGAAGATTAATAATATATAAATAACTAATAATATTTAATTTTGTGTGCCACTATATGACAACAACATATTTGTTCCTAGAACTTTACATATTTTTTTATATACTTCCACTGCGTTTTTACATTTTTAAATAATTTATTGTTAATAAATAATTTATTGGTACTGACAGAGTCAGAATTTCACGCACTATTAATGCATATAACGATATATATATATTCTTATTATACGTCTGTGACACGTCTGTGATTTATGTAAGTAGTTTTAAAGAACGGTCATGGGTAGCTTGATTGTGATGCCAGCCAGCGTACACACTAAAAAAGGTCTTTATTTCTTAAACTAAAGACGCACTCATTATTTTGTGTTTGCAGTAATTACTCACTAATTGTAATTACACACTAAAAGTAGGCATAACAACATACGTGAAATCGACCATGTGTACGCCACCATAACGGACACAGATCAGAAATGAGAGGAAATCTGAAGCAAATACAAAATAATATCTGCAGAGTAAAACTCAGTACACTTTTCTTGATAATTAGCGGTAATTATTTGATTGATAAAGAAGACGTTACTTTTGTTAGACTAGATATCCCTCAATCTATCCATCGATCGATCGATCTATTCCATAAATAAAGCAAACAAAATATTTATGGCATATTAAAATTCACATTATTTTTAATGGCCACTTAGAACTGACATCGGCGGTAATTTTAAAACAAAAGAGCGCCACTGTCAGTGTCATTTTGATTTTGAGATGTAATTTATTTTATATTTTTTATTTGAAATGTTTGTGTGAAAAGAAATCATAGTGTTATAGTGTCGTATAGTCCGTATTCTATATTGTAGATTAAAATGTGCTATCGAATAAGTTGTTATTTACCCTTCTTGGTGTTCTTGCTACAATCATGACGCGAAGTTCAGATATACAGTTTATGGCCGAATATATAAAAAATGTTTTGTATTTCGCAGCAGCGAGACAGGGAAAAGTCCTCAAAAGTACTGTAGACACACATTACTTCTGTATAGATAATGATTTAGTATATGAGAATTATTATTCCGACTTCGGACCATTGAACTTAGGGTGTGTCTATAAATACTGTAGGATATTGAATGAAAAATTGAAGTTATATTTCAATAAGCAAACGATAGTGCACTACACATCAAGTGATCCAAAGAAAAAGGCAAATGCTGCTTTTGTTTTGGGTTGTTACGGTGTTTTGTACTTGAGTCTGTCTCCAAAGGATGCTCTGAAACCGTTACAAGTACATGGTCAGACCTATCGGTAAGTAGTATAATTTTGCGTTTCTATTGGTTAAAGTGTTGGTGATTTTATTTTCCATACATAAGTTTATAATGTTATTATTATTGTATAAAATATTCAGAGTAAACAACATCAACAACGTTTTTGTATTGGAATAACATTTTAATTTGATATAGGTTTTGTAGCATTGTATAGATTTTAGATATATCAAAAAAGTATTTATTTAGTTATTGACTTTATTTATCTATTTATTCAGTCCCTTTCAAGATGCCACACAAGGTGAATCGCAGTACACGATATCCTTAATTGATTGCCTACAAGCCATCAAGAAAGCAAGGGACTTGGGTTTCTTCGATTTTCAGGATTTTAATTATGAAGAGTACGATCGTTTCGATAAAATACAAGGCGGTGACCTTAACTGGATAGTGCCTGGTAAAGAAATAATTTTAGTAATATTTAAATCACAGTAGACGCCGCCATTTTAGACTATCCAAAACTGAAAAATTTATATAATCAATGTTTAACCATATTTTCATAAACAAAAAGTTCAAAGTATGTTGAGGAAATATGACAATATGTGGTAGTGAACCTTGATGTTATGCGACCCGGTCAACCGGAGCTGACATCCTAGCCTTATGAGGCAGCCTCGGGTTGTTCCGCTCATCGGGAGCCGATACCGATATGAGAATTTAGTAGGATAAGGGGACACTCCTTCATGATGATGTCATTTCCTCTAGAAAACATCTGTGTTTCGATCACACGGCTTGAGGAACCCTTTAAGTTTCACGCCATCCCCAAAAAAGCCCGGTGACGCTGAAAATGCCGTATGAGGCAATCAGCAACCTCTCAAACGAATTTGCAAGATTGATCGCTGCAATATAAAGTACGCACTCCATAGTTTTAGAAATTGTGTAGGAAGACAAAATAATTAAACACTATACTTGAGGGGCTTTTCAAATAAGCACGTTCACTAAAATATATTATGCGGTTTACAGGACAATTCCTCGCATTCATCGGCCCAGTGGACTACAGCGTTTCGTTGCACCACCCGCCTGAGATGTACATAGATTATTTCCAAGAAAACAACGTTAATATTGTCATTAGGTTAAACAAGAAGCTTTACAACGGAAATGTGTTAGTGAAATTATTTTAATGGCAATATTTTTATAACGTGGGCTGTTGGGATAGTGATGTAACATTGCTCACTCAAAAGTTTAGCCGTACAAGCACCTTAGAATCTCTATGCTTAACTAATAAAATTATAGTAGTTCTTCTTGTTTCTCAGATTTAATAATGTTGGGATAGCCCATTATGACCTGTTTTTTCCGGACGGTTCTTATCCACCCCGCAATATCCTGTTCAAATTTCTGCAAATCAGCGAAGAATCCAATGGTGCTGTTGCAGTACATTGCAAGGTTATGAGTTTCACTATTTCACTGATAGAATACACGCCCCAAAGTAGTTTTCCACGGTAGAGCGTACGTATAATGGCTGGGCCTCAATTTTGCTATTTCAAAACGTCTACAATCGTGTGTTGGTGGCATGATTTACTTTTTTCCCATAGTCCTAAGTCCTACTATTGAACAGGTTGATACACATATGTATTTAGGACTACTCATAGATAGTAAATTTAACTGGGGTCCACATATCGTGCGAGTATGTGATAAGCTACGTGCGATCTTGGCAAAATTTTATATTATTAAAAACCGCTTACCGTTTAAAACAAGACTCCTACTGTACAATGCTCTCTTTGACTCAGTAGTGTCCTACGGGATTTCCAGCTATGGCCGTACTTTCAAGACCTATCTCGATTCAATATATAGATTGCAACATAGAATACTTAAGCTTATAATATCTCCAAATTTAAAATCAGCCTTTAAAAATGAGAACGATCTTTTTAAATATTGCAAAACCTTACCAGTTTATGATAAAGTTAAAATCTGCCTTTTAAAAAAACAATTTTTTAATGGGCAGATACAAGTTAAAATAAATCATCCTATATATACGCGTCAAACCGCTCAACATAAACTCGTTACCGTATCGGCAAACAACTACTACGGGGAACGGACGAGCGCATTCCAAATTCCACGTCTGATTAATTCTTTACCTACCTCCACGCGTAATGCAATTACTAAACACAATATTAATCAATCTATCAATATTATCAATCAATATTATCAATATTAAATACAAATTAAAAAGTTATTTTTTGTCAGTTTTAAAATAATAATTCTGTGTTGTGTTCGGAAATGTGATCGTACTGTCAGAACATTGTCGATTCTTAGAATTATAATATTATGAATGTATTTGGTTACTTTATCTCTGATAACGTGGATGATTACTATTGTTAGGTACTACACACAAACCCAAGAGGTTTAACTAGTACCCCATATCATAAAAATAATGTATGCTTTGATTCCGATAATAAATAAATAAATAAATAAATAAATAAATAAACTAATGTCTAAACCAGGCTACCGACACGCTATTGAGACGCTATTGAATTAGCAGACTTGTGGTCAGTCTTCCCGATACCGCTAGTGTGGCGTGGTGGAAAAATCTCATATCTTTGCCGATACTCTAGACTCTAGGGATTTAGGGGGAATATCATTTCATCATCTTCATCGTCTCAGCCAAAAACGTTTACTTCTAAACAATGGTCTCCTCCAAGCTCTTCACAACGACCGGTTTTTGCTGCTTTGAACATTATATTTTATATCATTAAAAATTCTATCATCTACTAAATAAAAACAAAGTTTCACCCATATATCATTATCTTTGACACTGGCAAAATATGCTAACTGCACGAAGCCATCAATTAAAAAAAAGAAGGAGTATCACTCACTATAGTAATATAACCATTATTCTGCTTGTTCTTTCTGCGGTCCCATATTATTTAATGGCGACGAACGGCGCAAAACGTCCAGTTCTTCCACTTTCTATCAGCATGTACTCGTAGCACCTGTAGAGTCACTCTCTTTTACTTTAGTCGCCATATCCATGTCAAATTTCTTACTGATAAATTAATTTGTTCAGGCAGGTCTAGGGCGCACCGGCTCGCTGATCGGTTGTTACCTCATCAAACACTACCGAATGACGGCACGCGAAGCCATCGGGTGGATGAGAATCTGCAGGCCCGGCTCTGTTATTGGTCATCAACAGGTAACTAAGTCGATTGTTGCCTTCGAAACAGTAGCTGTGTATAGAGCCTTTTATCTAGAACTCCCGTGTGACGATGCAACGCACAAGCGGAATCCGCAGCGCACGAAACAAACACTGTTAAATGCGAGCGGGCGCACCCTGATAAAGCAAGATCCCAGGGCCCCAAGACCTTACTTATGTTCTCAAAGACCAAATGTTTGGATTAAGTAGTGTTGGTACTCAGTTTGAGTGTTTGCGTACCTGCTAGCGTGGGTAAACAACATAAACTTGAGTGCTTGGTCGTTATCGCAGTGTTTCTAGGAATTGGCAATTGATATTTGTGTTTTTTTGTTTTTAAGCCTGCAAAACCCGAAAACACGTAAGCGTTATGCAATTTTTGAAAGCAATTACTCGAGGATGCAGAAGATGTTACCATGAACATTGCGGAAAATAAACGTAACCGAAAAGAAAGTAGCATTATCAACGATGCAATGATCACGGATGCTCAATGCAGTTAGTAACCGGTGAAATATCAATTGCCACTTTCCTAGAAACACTGCGATAACGGCCAAGCACTCAAGTTTATGTTCATTGCCAAAGGTTCATGACTTACCTACTTTAGTTTATCTTAATCATAATCATAATCTTTATTGCTTCATGTTGTAGGTACAGAAAAGTCTTATATTTAATTATGTTTTAAACATAAGCCCTGCAAAGGCATTGCATAATCTTAAAATTACTGAAACGGTAAGATAATTTTATAGTACAAAATTAAAACTAATCTATACTTGCTTGTTAGAGATCAAAAAATAAATTTAAAATGGGTAACAGAAAACAAAACATAATAAAAAGTATAACTACATGGACAAACCTCTTTTTTCGAATCCAATAAGTTATATTGAGCAGTTTAACAAATAAGACTTTTTTCGTCCATTCTGTTATATTGTATAACTAATAGTATAACTAGATGAACTAACCAAAACTTTCTATACATGAAGGGAAACGTTAATTAACGTTAGTTAACGTGCGATTTAAAGGTCACTATGGAAAGTTTGAAATTGCATTAGGTCCAACCGATTTTTTTTATGTTTTCTACTATTGTTAACGATCTAAGACTCCTGTTTTAAATTAATATCAGTTAACTGGTTTCGTTTAATAATCAACGCTCAATCTACTTAATCCTACTCTGAAACATTGTTGCTTCCCTATTAGAGTTGGCTGGAGGAGTTGGAGCCATGGCTGATGAAGCAAGGGAATCTTTATAGGTAAACAGGTGATGATTTTGTAAATTATAGATTAATAGTACGTCATTTGATTTTTAGATAAATACAAAATGTTAACCAAACCACTATGAGTGCCAAAACACAGTAGATTTTTGAAAATATCATGGCAACACTATGAGCGTAGCTCCATATGCATAGAACGTAGGCAATGGAGCGCTATAAAAATTGAAATTAACGAAGTTTGTGACAGAAAACGCTTGTATGAAGACACGGAGAGGTTGCCAACACACGAATTTGGTGTTTACTCTATAGCAGAGAAAACCCTCAAGCAAAGGCCGGTGGTATTCCAAAAGTCGTCATCGCCATCGCCGCCAATGCAGCGGCAAACACGTTCAGACATGTCGGCTCCTATCGGAATTCAAGCTCCGAGACCGAGAGAAGGTATTTTTATATCACATACATCAACATCACATACATTGTCCTGATCCCAAAGTAAGTAGCTAAAGCACTCGTTTCATGAAATATTAATTTCTGTATTAATGATTTACTGTAATTCAAACAGTGTTATTTATTATTCGTTTACATAATCCATTTAGAATAACACTGTTTGTGTTATTAATAGCTATTATAATGTTTTTTTGCGCAACGCATAGCTGTTTCTAAGGTTATTAAAATATAAAAAATGTTTAACAGTGTTATTTTAAGTCGATGTCGACATATAAAGCATTATGTTTCTGATGATGTTTATTTTCGTTTGAAATGCAGATGCAAATGAAGACGAAGAAGTATTCATCACGTCTTGTGATTTAACAACACCATCTCGATCACCTATGGTTCCAATAAAAGGATGTGTCATTAGGAACGCTACTATAACCGAAGAGTATGGCAGCAATGATAGTTTTTTTAGCGAGGACCATGTGTCCTTCTGGAAAAAATATTTATGTTGTAAACCGTGTATTCAGAGTTGTAATGATAGTATTTGGGTGCTAGCCGTGCGTTGCGCAAAGATTGCCCCCAAAACGTGTTATTCAAATAGATGTTGTATTTTTATTGATAAGGTACGTAACGTAAAGTCGATCATTTTTAATTGCTCGTCAATTTTGTGAAGTAAATTGAATTTGAATTTCTTTGGGGGTAGCTTTTAATAAGACGGCCGAAAAGGTGACAAGCGAACGAAACAGGCGCGTGAGAACACCAAAGACCAACGCGAGTCAATATAATTATAAAGGGTGAGTGTCACTGTTCCTTAAATTTATTGCTAGATGACAAAATAAATAATTAACTGATAAAAAAACAGACTTTTTCCTCTTATACTAACCTACAGCAATGCTGATTATTATTCGCAGCAGCCAGAAAGATACTAACAGCATATCCCGACGTGGCAGTGGCGGTGGTGAACCCCGATCAATGTCACCATCTAAAGCCACAAGGACGCCACGAACTAGTGCCAAATCTACCGTGAGACAGCATCATTTTATTTTAATATTAAAGTGTTGTTCCCCTTTTCTCTGCTACCACGGTACACTAGGACAATGGTTTGAATGTGTTGGCTGTAGAACGATGCAAACTTGGCGATCGTGAAGTGAGACGCAAGTCTCGTCGTTATAACAAAATATAGGCGTCACGTCAACCAACCCACGAGGTGTACGCTGTGTAGCTCTCGCAGTTTACTTCACACATCGCCCATAAAGATTGCATTAGATACTCTCACACTATACAATCACACTATTCTCATTCGTGTTTTGTCCTGAAAAAAAAAAACTGAAATTATTTTAATGCGTACCTATTCTTTGCTTAGAAATAATGGAATATACATAGAAATATATATATATATATATATATCCATTGACTGTATGAGTACGAAATATTGCTTTTTTCGTAATGCACGCTAGGCAATGTGAAATGTTAATAATGATGACTACTTATTAATTTTAGGAATCTACTTCAAGAAGTAATGTTGGTAACCAATTACCTCTACCAACATTTAGAACTTCTCAGGGTCCTGTCATTAAAACAATTAATGATGCACGGGTAAGTGGTAGTTTATGGTAAGATGGTAACACAGCATGACTAACGTAGTGTTGATATTTATATTAAAAAAATACTATCACGATATACGAGAATAGCAAAGCATAGTAGGAAGTGCTCCTGAGCGGCAGGCTTATTACCGAAAAAACAACCAGTTGTTAATTGTACAATTGCAACGCGACTGCTCTAATTGAGGTTGATAAATTGGTATTACAATACAATTGGTATTATAATATTACAATATTGGTAAATTTGCAATACGCTTCGCGCTATACTAATGCTCAGGCCATAAACCTGGCATAAAACTCAAATCGCTTCAACGGTTTTTTAAATGTAGGCAAATGATTCCGTGTGTTAAAAAAAAAATGATATAGGTGTCACTTTACAGAATTTCCTCATGAGAAGCACAATAACCAGAGACGATCGTGGAAGGGGTCTCAGTTCATCTGTTACTGTTAATCCACATTACTCAAGGGGTTCACAATATGCAACGGGAAAACCTGTTGTTAATAATATGGCGCATGTAACGCCGTCCTCGTATAGCTCAGGTTTGTAACGATACATGGTAGTAAATATTAGTGGAGTACCTACTTAAAATAAAAATACCGACAGTCGAAATGACTATGCTCAAAATCAATACTTCAAAATACATATTAATACACCGAAATCTAAAACACCAGTTTTGAAAATATAGAATAGTTATATTATATAGCCCGTATCGCAGAACAACACTCAAGAATAAATCTAGTTTCAAAACTGATTTCAGGCGCAGATTCTATTTTAGCAATTTAAAATTAGATTCGCAATCAGCACTCAGCCGAGTTTTGATTTTCAATAATGAATCTAACTTTAAGTTGCTTTCAAAAATAAAGGGGTTCGAAGATTAATGGCATATGAATCAGTCTCCGTTTTGTTTTTTTTTCTACAATGTTGACGCAGATTTTAGACCGCGACAGCATTTTCGTAAAAAATCAAAATGGCGCCCACACTCCATAGGCCACCTTCCATACTAAAATCTTCGAACCCCTTTGTTCCTTAAAGGCATTTCGAAACTAAATTCATTCTTGTCTTGAGTGTTGTTCTGTAATACGGGCCTTAGAGGGCTCATTAGTGCTGATAGACACATCTTGATGGGTGTCAGTCTATCACTTCTTAACTAAAGTACACTACCCGCCCTTCTAAATAGTTCCACGTATTTACATATTCTCTACCTATTCTGCTCTGATAATATTAATTTTGAAGGCAATTAAGAGATATCCCTAAAACTAGGACAATGCCCCGAAAAAAAAAAGTAGTCTTAAGGAAGTCTTCACTTTTTGTCTATGTTCCCCGAAAAAGCACTACCTATTCTTATTACTGCTCATGACATATAGAATTACACATAGCACTGAATGCTTCACTTTATCTTACTGCGATATATACACAGTCAGGTCATAAGTATTGTCACACAGTAAAAACTTTTCTTTTAGAATGCTGGCACAAAGAAGTTTATTGAATTCAAATTTCGAATTGTTTATGAAAATAAAAATGTATACTTTTTAGAATTTTACTCATTTTTAAATATGGAGTGGACGCTTAAAGAAGACCGTGTTGTAGTTATTGCGTTGCATCGTTGCGGTTACGCGCCAATTCAAATTTTTGACATACTTAAAAATTTGAATTTAACCAAAAGATTCGTTTATCGTACCATCAAACGATACAATGAAGACTCTAGTGTAGATGACAGGTTAAGAAGTGGTCGCCCTCGGTCTGTTAGGACTCCATCAGTGATAAAAGCTGTGAAGGCGCGAATTCAAAGAAATCCCAAACGTAAGCAGAAACTGTTGGCCCTTCAGATGGGGTTAAGCAGAACCACGGTGAAAAGGGTGTTAAATGAAGACTTAGGGCTTCGAGTATATCGAAGAAAAACATGACATCGTTTGAATGCTCGTCTAATGGACCTGAGACTGAAGAGATGCCGCGCTTTGTTGAAGCGGTACGCGGGAAAAAAATATCGGGAAATTCTTTTTTCGGATGAAAAAAATTTTTACCGTAGAAGAGAGCTACAACAAACAAAATGATAAGGTGTATGCACGCAGTAGTGAAGAAGCGAGCAACCGTATTCCGCGTGCGATAGACGACTGGACGCGCAGATTGAAGGCCTGTATTCAAAATCACGGAGGTCATTTTGAATAAACTTTATTGTCATAAGAATCTATGTTTTGTTAAGTTTATTTTGGTATATAAATGGTTACATAATGAATAAACTTGTCTCAATTATTTTATATTAAATATGTGATAGAATTTATGACCTGACTGTGTATATACCTACAAAGATTCCGTTCAACAATTTTATGACCGACAAGTTGTTTGAAATGCATATTTTATTAGAATTTAAATTTCTGTAATATTCCGAAAATATTAATTGTACAGTTTAGGTTAGTACCTACTTATTCCAATTAACATTATTTTTAATAAACTGCTGCTGGGACAAAGTTGTCCCAGAAAAAAATTGTAAGGAAGTCTCCGATTCATGTCTCTGTTCTTCGAACTTTAGGTGAATAGGCACTACCTATTCCTATCACTGGTTATAACGTTTAAAATACATAAAATTCAGATTGTTCTGTAACTGAGCATTTCAGCATTTTAGCATATATATGGTTAGGTATTTTTAATTTTCAGTAAATCGATAATGTAAGTAACATACATTTTCAGTTTGAAAAAAGTGTTGAATAAAATCCACGTGCGAGATTCGAACCCGCACCCCATGACATGCCGGGTCAGGTACACTGCCAATATTATGCTATCGTGGCTGTAGTCCACACGTTCGTGGAATTTTTCCAACACTGTCTTTTTTCAAATTGTTATTTGTTCGCAACATAATTTGCGTAAAGTTTTAAATATAAAATAAATCATAAATACATTTTCAGATTATTTCATTGTAATTGTTTACCTTCGTCCTTTCACAGCGTCTAGGGGTTCAGCGCAGCTGCAATATCGTCGTCGTCTTGGTCGAAGTCCAAGTCCACCGCAGTTCAGAGTAACTGAACAAACTCGGGCTACGAACACGCCGCCGCTGGCGCCGCCGCCGTCATGCGCTGGAAAATTCCTGGCTAAAGATTCTTCTAAAACAGCTTTAAAAGAAGTCTTGTCTCGGTTAAAATGTATGTTTTCTATTTTGTGTTTCAAATGTAGAGTATGTAATTGTAGTTACAAAATAAGAAACTTTTTAATTTTGTAATGTATGTATTTTAAATTATTTTTAGTTTTTCTTTGGCCAAATCCTTAATCATAACGTTTCGTTTCTCCTATATTTTTTGTAGGTACGATACTGGCAAACCAAGCACAGACTAGACAGTTGCACAGACAGTTGCTTACCCTTTATTTAAGTTACTCTATGAGTTGCTTGGTGTTGATATGTCAGTGTCGTTAGTGTCAATGGTATTAGTATTTCAAAAATCGAATTGTCAATTTAGCGTAAATATCAAAATAGAAAAGTAACCTAGTGTTTTCAAAATTATGTAAAAAAATAATAAAATAACAATGAGTTTCAAATAATTTCGGTAGTGCAAACGCCACAAAAGATGGGTGCTTTACTGACACGAGCTTTGAGACCTATCAAGTCTTTCAACATCGAAAACCGCGCTCATCGAGTTATATCTAAAGAGAAGCCGGAGCCGGCTCCATCTTATCCTCAAGCTGTAGAAGACTTGAAACGGACTCTGGAGACTGTGCCAGACATCAATGAGAAGCTTGACAAAAAGGACCCAGGGCTTGACGACCGGTTAAAAAATGTTTATGTAACCTCCCACGGTAGACCTGAGGATGACGTTACTCGTGAACGAAAAGAGCAGAGCACTACCAGACCTCTGCCTGGAAACCGTCAGGCAGTGGGAGATTTCGAAATGGGCTTCAAAGAACCCGATCAGGTTAGATATGGAAAGATCACCCTCCGGCACGCTATAACATTCATAGGCGCTCATCAAACCAACCCTAATGAAATCACAATGTCTAAAATTGCCCTGGAGTACAAATTAAAGGAGGATGATGTTCAAAGTATATTAAAATACTTCAAAACATTTGAAGTGTACATACCAAAGACAAAGACTAGCCCTGCTATCTTTGCTGGACCATCCACTACTAGGAAACAGCTTGAAGCATTCGATGTTAAGGAATTAGATGGTAAGGAAGACACTGATAAAGTTACTGCTGAAAAAGAAGATAAGATTAAAAGCACAACATAGTAAACATTTTTTGTTTTTAAGATAACTTGTTACATATTTGTAAATAAAACTGTTTTCTGTCATTTAATAAAAATTAAATTATTTATTATAGTTCTGTTTTGTGTATTAATATGTTAGGTTTGGCAGGTAGGTACTAATAATACTACACATTTTACATAGGTACTTACTTTATGTAATATTTTACAACTTTTTTTGGTAACTCTCAAGTACAAAGTCTGATATCCGATTTACATAATTGTTGTATAGGCATTCTTTTTCCAACTTGTTAAAAATGTAAGTTCACTTTTGGTTTGATTGCGAAATTACTTTGGGGTTGGTGCTTAAATAAAAACTTCTTTTTTAATTGTTATAATATAGTGTATTCTATTAATAAAATAGATAGAAAACCAGCTGGGGACTTGTAGTGTATCTAATTATAATTTTGAAGAAGGAAATGTGATTTAGTTGTAGCAAGATAATAAATATGTTTTTTTGTCAACAATGTTTTTATTTAACTCTGGATTATGCTACTTATGCTTTGTTGTTCAACACAGTAAAGAAGCAATCATCCTTTTCATACTGAGTGAATTTAAATATCTTTAGTCTTACTAACTTATTGATGCTATGTTATAACTACAGGTTACTTATTTTTAGGCTCTAATATTCAGTACTTTACAAATAAACTGAGCATAAGCTTGAAATGAGATAGAGAAGCTCAATGGCACAATGGTCAACACGCTAGGTCTGCGATTGCTTAATAAAAGGCATCAGATGGTGAGATATGATTTGATATTTTGGAAGGCACTAAAGACGTTGATCCCTGTTGCATTAGCAATTGTTAGCAACCACCAATATGTACCATACCCTGCCCGCATAGGTATGTTGTATGGCCCATTTTCCCTGTGGTTTTCCATTATTAGGGATGAAGCTTAGAATTGTTTTATTCAGTGTTTTGTCTCTTCATATTATTTAAAATTATAATTACATATATTTATCAAAAAGGTTTATAAACTCGTAATAGAAATGGAATTCAAAGGTTTAAAAGTGTAGGTATACTATAATTATTTTGTATTTGAGTGACAAACAAAACACAGAATACCTATCTATTCCAAGCATATAGGTAAGTAGGTAAGTACTCCGTTATTTGTAAGGCCCTCTAAATATGCTATGGAAGTTCTAGAATGTTTAATATTAATTATCTGTTAGCGATTAATAATTAATTTCTTGAATGATGATTGATATAATGATTCAATTTTAAAAAGAGATTTAAGGATGAAAAAATAGGATACAGACCAGTTATCTCTCAACTACCTGTCTGTTTAATTATAATAATACACCACACTTAGTAATTACTTGGTTTGTAGATACCTACACGCAAAACCGAGAAAACCAGCTTGTAGTTAGCTGAGAAAAAAAAACATACTTAGTTAATTACAAATAATAATAAAAATAAATTTGGTTCAGTGGTGACGGCTAGGGACGGGTCGATAGGCGCCGCGTCTGTGGGGACTGCGTCCCTGGGCGCCCGCAGAGAGGCGCCCGAGCAGAAGCGCGCGCCCAGCGTCCGTTCAGACGAACGCCCAATGGCAACGCAGGGGGACCTACTCAACAGTATTAAGGTAAGCTTTAATTATAAGTTGAAGTAGAGTGAAGTTGAGAGTGATAAGCTGGTGGTGGTGGTGGTGATGATGATGATGATGATGATGATGATGATGATGATGATGATGATGATGATGATGATGATGATGATGATGATGATGATGATGATGATGATGATGTTGAGAGCAGCAGCGGATCATGCTCAGGGAGCCTAGTGTGAGATTCATTTGACATTCGATCACGTTAACGAAATCGAAAATTATTATAGTATGGCTTTGAGCAGCGCCTCTTGGCGACACGACATACCTACGAGAAGAGTTAAATTTTTTTTTCCGACGAACTTAACTAGATTAATTAATACAGTTAATAAACAAAACTTATACTAGTAGGCACTCAATAGCGTTTATTTAAAATATATATTAAAAGGTGGCAAACGAGCAGGCGGGTCACCTGATGGAAAGTAGGTAATCACCGCCGCCGCCGCCCATGGGGGTGTCCATGCAAAGCCAAAGTAATCGCAGATGCGTTGCCGGCGTTAGGGAAGGAGTTGGAACTTGATGAGGGAGTAGGAATTGGGAGGGGGGGGAGGGGGTGAGAGATGGGCCTCCGGTATTTTCACTCACCGGACGAAACACAACAGCAACGAGTGCCATTTGTTTCACGCCGATATTCTGTGAGGGTGGTAGGTATTACGCCGGGCGAGAGTTATGTTGGAGAGGTCTTTGTCCAGCAGTGGACTAATATAGGCTGATTGTAATGATACAAATTTAGTTACACTGCTTAGAGCTGATCACCTAAATAAAAATGAAGACTTATAAAGCAAAATTTAAACTCCTCGTTTTGCAACAGGGTGAGTGAGTGAGCTTAGGTAGGTGAGCGTAGTTTTGTTTACTAATTCGATTACGTTTACGACAACGAAAATTAGTATGGCATTAAAGCAGCGGCTCCTGGTGACATACGAGAAGAGTTAAAATTTTACCATACAAATTCTCGTCTTCATTAACGTGATCGAAAGGCGAATAAAACTCGCACTAGTTTTTTTTTTTTTTTTTTGAGAGATTGCTGATTGCCTCAAGCGGCATTTTCAGCTTCACCTGGCTTTTTTGGGGGCGGCGAGAAACTTAAAGGGTTCCTCAAGCCGTAGCAACGAATCACCTTCGGAGGACCCGAGGGCGCCTCTAAAGGCTCGGACCTCGGCTCGGGTTAACCGGGCCTTGGTGGAGGAGTGAAGCGCCCAGGTACATGTCTGTACTTGGTGTAGATCGCGTGGGAACCGGTTCGTCGTACCCTTGTTCTACGAGTACGGTGTCTTGTGCCTAAACTAGTGTGCATGTTTAGTGTATTCTGTAAATGTGTAGTGGCATTTAGAGGATCGGGCGGGGAACTCGCACAAGGCATCCAGAAGACGCGGATTTGATGCCATAAAAATAACCGTTTTCGTTAAAGTGGTAGAATAGTGTATGAAGCTTGCACTAGGCATCCTAGAGATTTGAACGATTAATGATCTTAAACTAAATTGGAGTCAGGGTCACAGTGTAGGTTTTCAGGAGAGCAAAAAAAGAAAGTTAAAACCCTATTAAATTTAGGGGTGCGAGAGGTTTATTTGAAATGATAGCCTAACCCAAAGTCGCACACTTTACCCGACTTGGGAACTGAACCTCCGGCTATCAGGCCGAGCGTTTTGCCACTCGGCTGCCGTGGCGATCTGTTAATAATTGATAATTCACAATGCAATGCATTGTGATTAAAATACTGAACTATCTTTATGGAGCTCTTCAAACCTCTTATTTCATAAAATCTTTCAGTTTCAAAGGCGGCTCCGAGATTCTTTACATTCTGAGAAGTTAAGCGGCTTGGTTCAGGATAAAATGAGGTATGCCAATACGTTAATTAATTACTAACATTTTTGTTTTTGCTACTATGGGAATCGTTTGTCCTTTATCTCACTTGATAGTTAATAATGATAAGAACGAAGGTCAGAAGGGTCCAGGTTCAAATCCTGCTTGTGGAAATTTTTTCAACATTTGTGCTTTTGTAAGAACGAAGGTGTTCGTGCTCTTTTCTTGACTTGAATCCTGTGAAATATTTAAAAAAAATATAAAATACAGTGAAAAAATTAAACGCCCACCCGACCCAGCCAGGAATCGAAGCTGGGTCTTCCGCAATCCGGGCGGCTGCACTGACCGCTATGCTACTGGAAAGGCTGACGTAAGCGCTGAATTTTGTCACTGCTTTTTAATTTTTGAGTGCTAATAACGGCACAGTGCCATCTATCCAACGGTCGTTGCAGCCGATGGCCATGCAGATTCACCTTTGCAGATGAAATACCACAAATTTGATAACACAACGCTTTAGTAAATTTACTTTTTATTTTCAAGTGCTAATTGCTGCACTGAAGTTGCACTCACACTAGGCACCCAGAGGACATTGAATATCGAATAGCATCAGTATCGAGAGCTGTCGATCGTTAGTAAAGCAATTTTTGTAATTATTAACTTATCTAATTCTTTTATAGCAGCTCGCGAGACAGAACTAGTACCACGTCCAAAGGTTTCTTTGGACCGCAGCGACCATCGTCTCCTAAAGGCAGAAGGAATACACCCACGTTCTACTGATGAGAAATTTTAAAATAATATAACCTACCAACAATTTTCTTTGGTTGCCAATTTTACGGCACTAGGTATCGCTTTTTATCGATAAATTGGTTTGAATTTGATTTATGTCAAGTGCCTCAGTAGTTGAGGATACCGGGTGTGAAGTGACAAAAATATTGAATTAATTACAATAGCTTTGAAAGCGAATAGTTTGTGTTGAGGTGTGATGATGATAGTGTACCTTTCTTTACTTCTAGTAAAATGATACCTTTGATATAATACGTTTAACAATTTTCAAACTATGAAATTTAATGCGTGTTGCTCAGTTGGTGGGTTATTTTAAATACTTAAATACCTATGTAATTATTGACCGTTGTGCTAGTCATTAAATCACAAGTGTTGTATATTTTATAGCAGCGAAGATATAATAAATGATATACTTATACTTGTTGTTATACTTGTAATAAATTATATACCTACTTACTGTTAAAATTATTTATTCACATGTTCAACCAGTTGTCGATACTGTGGCATTAATATCATATCCAGTCGCTTTTTTTTTTTTGAGAGAGATTGCTGATTGCCGCTCCGGCATTTTCAGTTTCACCGGGCTTTAAAATCCAGTCGCCCACCACTCTTCTCACTACCATTTTTTTTTTGCAGCTGTTGCGAGATTCCGTTTCCGTGATAGGTTGTCTATGTCGTCGACATTAAGGCGCTCGAGCAACGCAGCTCGAGCTTTACGAAGTTATACGATTTTATTTTTTATGTTCTCTAAATAGAAACTATAAACTACTCTCTCGTAAAGTCGTTTAATGTCGCTTAGTCAATATTTCCTTTCAAGCGTCGATATGAAACTTAACTTCTGCAATCTCCCTATTATGTGCAATAACGACGGTGACGTCAAAAATATGGGTGAGATCGACGATTCCATTTAATTCGATGTGCAACGTGTAACAGAAAGGTGTGGTAAAAATGAAAAGATCCAAAGTGTATCCGATCTAGATCTTGTATGCATAGTCATTTTTATACATAGTAGACGTTATTACTAACTTTACAAATGAAAATGCAATTGTTAATTTAATATTTATATTAGTGAATTTATATCAAAATAAACGATTTCCCATCACTAGTGTAAACTTTGTGTACTCACAATTATAATCACTCCTAACTTGCCTATGCGCGCCTGAGCGCAGAATAGTTAGGAACATAGCAACGCACCGTCTGGTTCGCTCGGCACACGACGACGGAGACGGCGAGAACCAACAGCCGCTTGGCGGCTTGAACAACGCAAAACTTAACCAATTTACGTTTCTCAATGAATAAAAAAGTTCAAAAAACACTAAAACTTTTATTACATTTTGTTATTTATAATACTCTCACTGAGACACACCGCAGGTTTTAATTTACAAAGTGCGAAAGGCGGCAACAATGCATTTTTTCATCTGCCCTTGCATCTCACACGCGCCGATATTTTTTACGTAGCCCCTTTAAAAGAAATCCATTTTATAATATAATAACATTGCAAATAAATAGCAATTCTGAACAAAGTAATAATAATTATGTAAAGTGCACAGACTTATTAGAGATTACATCTGACGGGTCATGTCTGTGGATTCATTGCTTAGGTACCTACACTGTTGTTTTGATAATGTGTGTTTAAGTCGTTTAAGTGAATAAAATATTGGTCAATGGAACTATAGTATTTATTAATCAAATAGATCCTAATCCCAAAAGTATAAAGAAAGCGCGAGGGTAAGAATAAGAAGTAATATATCAACAAAACAAAATGAATTTTGATTAATTATATTTCTTTTGTCTGTAATTTTATTATTTTATTGTATTTAATTTTTTTACTCTATTTTACTTTTGCATGCTACCATAGCTAGCTGAATAGGATGAGCCTTACAATGTTATAACATCTCCCAACCATGTGCCCTGTTCATACGCAAAATAAAATATTCTATTCTATTCTAAATTGGCAATCGAAAAAAACGTAACTATAGAACAAAAGTACTTAGAAGTCGGCCACACTCAAATGAAGGTTGATTCAATTCGTGCCATCGAAAGGAAACTACCCCCTCATCGAGAGATCTTTATTCCAGCTCATTACATAAACATCATAAGAAGCACATGATTTTTTAAGATATGACGGCAAATATTCCAGCATTAGACCAGGGAATGAAAGAAGTCATCCAGTTGTTACTGATATTTGTGCTTAAAAATGTCTAACGGAGGGTAAAATTAAAAATACAGACTCAACTACAACGACGTGTATGAATACTTACCAAGACGAGTGTCGAATACCGCTACGACCGCCATTAGTCTCTACAGACAACAAATTGACCATAGACCTAACAAAATTCGTACATCTCCAAGATGGAGCCATTGCTCCCAAACGAATACACCCGTTTTAGGACATGCTGAAACATAATTGTTCCTTTGCGGGTTGTCCGCATACACAAAATTAAAACATCTTTAACAAAATTCATAAATGTATTTGTTTTTCTACATTCATAGTGTGGCACTCTTAGATCTATTCTTTATACACAATATAAAAATAATGTTACCAAATACTTGACTGGCTTCATGTAGAAACAGTCACGACCATAAAAAAGATTATTATGGACAAAGAAACAACAATATCTGCAACAAAACAGTATTCATTAATTTCTGTCTACATCATAGCAGCGACATTAAAATAGATATGATAATTCACAAGCGGCTATGATGGCATATATGACGACAGAATGACAATTCTGGACAATTTATCCATATGGTAACATTTTATGGTCGTGATATATACGTTATACATACAGGATGTTTGGTAACACATATATTATCCTGAATATGGCAGATAGGGATGCATAGAACTCCGGAAAATTATAAACATGCCTGAAAAGCACCACATGGCCGATATATTGACGTTATTTGTTACAAGGCAAAATTGCAAAGGGACAATTCTAGGTCTAGCTGATACATAGTTCATGGTCGTCAACCGTTTTTATTGTTAAGTGCTAATTGCTATACTTAAGATGAATTAAATATTTATAAAATAAGAGTGAAAAAATTAAATGCCAAATAGCACATAAAATAAAAAAATACTATAGCGTTGTGTTATCAAATTTGTGGTATTTCATCTGTAAAGATTAATCTGCGGTTGCAATAACCGTTGGATAGATGGCACTGTTGCCCCTAAAAAGCAGTCAAAATCAAAGCAGTGAAAAAAAATTTGTGCTTACGTCAGCTTGCCCGGTAGCATAATGGTCAGTGCAGCCGCCCGGATCGCGAAGACTCAGGTTCTATTCCTGGCATGGTCGGGTAGGCATTTCATTTTGCACTACATTTTATAAATATTTTATTCTGAATCCGTGATTATGGCACATGCAACCGTGCCGACATATTGGATACTCAATAAAAAAAACATGGTAAGAATCCCGTTTAAAACTCTTCATCATATCATCACCAGCTCACTTTTATGTTCCCTCTGCTGGGGCACGAGCCTTCCACCTGTGGTGTTTCCACCCACGAGATGGGTGGAAACACCACAGGGAGAACAGGCCATAAACCACCACGTGTGCCCAATGCGATTGGTGGTTGTCAACGACTGCTAATGCAGCTTTACATGCCTTCCGAAGCACGGAGGAGCCCGAGATGGTAAACTTTTGGTCACCCATCCAATGACCGGCCTTTGCGAAAGCTGCATCAGCAATCGCAGCCTTCAAGCTCCTAATTACTCTTAAACCTATTTATTATCTCCTTTGATCTTCTAAGGGAGACCCGGGTCAGGAGGGGGCGGTGCCATACAGTTGCCATCAGGGTATCGCTTCTTGAAAGCCACTATCAAGTCTGGGTCCACAAGACGCACGCCATCCACTTGATTTCCCAGTGTTATCCTAAAAAAAACACACATACTTTGAGTACAAGCAATGTTGCAAGCGAGTTTGGTGGTCAAAACTCTACTTAATTTTACACAACTCAAGGCTGCGTGATACCATCCTCTCTAAAAACCATATGAGGATGTTTCGATCACACAGAACCCTTGGGGAACCCTTTAAGTTGTTTGCCGCTTTTTTTTTTGAGAGAGACCTCTACGGCATTTTCAGCTTCACCGGGCTTTTTTGGGGGCGGCGAGGAACGTAAAGGGTCCCTCAAGCCGTGTGAAACGAATCACCTTCGGAGGTTATCTAGAGGGAACGGCATCGCGCACTAGTGCGCGTCCCCGTGCCCTATAAGATTCTCCGAAGGGTTCGGATCGGATCGGGGAGCGGAGCAACCCGAGGGCGGCTCTAAAGGCACGGACCTCGGCTCGGGTTGACCGGGCCGTGGAGGAGGAGAGAACCGACCAGGTACATGTCTGTACCTGGTGTAGAGCGAGTGTGAACCGGTTCTTCGTACCCTTGTTCTACGAGTACGGTGTCTTGGGCCTAAACTGGTGTGCATGTTTAGTGTATTCTGTAAATGTGTGGTGTCATTTAGAGGATCGGGCGGGGTTGTTTGCCGCCCTCCAAACATCCAGTTACACTGTAAATGTAACAAGGCCAATAGCAATCTCTTATAAAAAAGGAGCATATTTTAGTAAACCCTAGTGTAAAGGGGCTTTTATACAACGTTAGTCGGAACGGGGTTACTAAGCCGAAAGGAGGGCAAAGTATACATGATAGTGATAAGTTTTCTTTAAAAATGGATAATTTTAGAAAAGTTACTCACTATCATGTATACTTTACTCTCCTTTCGGCTTAGTACCCCCGTTCCGACTAACGTTGTATTACAGGAAAATTTCTTTCGTTTTAAACTACACTTACCAATTAGGTTGTACGTTGTGCGGTCTTCCAAACAGTTCTATTTTTCTTGTTCCCGGGCTCAGTCTCTCTGCAAGGTAAGTAGCATATTAAAAATTGGATAATAATATTCCTAATAGTTTTACAACCGCTATTGATACTTATTAAGCTGCTTTACCATCTTGATAATTTCGAACCCTGAATACATTACAATAAAACTTACTTATACAAAAGGGGAGGTTGGGCGGTTTGATGTATGCTCAGGTGTGCGATGTTGAGCTATATGCGTCTACCGTCAAGTCCTATCACGAACGTCCTCGTCGCCGCTTGTCCTGTCGACCATCTGTACAAGCAGGCGGCGAACCCACCCAGTGGTGGGTCGTCCGCCCCGGGCAATGCTGTGGTCACTAAGCAAGCATCGCACACTCACTAATCTACCTTGCGACCTCAGTAGCGAAGAGTGGAGGGCTAACCCGCCAGTGATATCCCGCACGGCGGGCCAATACCCTACCCCGTTTTCCCATGATCCTATTCTCATAATTTCACTCCTTCCCGCATTCCTTATTTCCTACCCCAGTCCCGGAGGGATGACAACCTCGACTCCAAAATTGTTCAACACAAGAAAATAATGGCACATTTTCAAACTAATTTACCCCAGGAGGGTACCGGTGGAGCCGGAGAACCCCTCCCTGGGCCTTCGGGCTCAGGCTGCCCCTTGTATCTGGGGGGGGCAAAAGATATGCCAGTATTTGGTGCTGCTATGTGCGGCAAAACTGAGGTCCCGCAAGGGACGAAGGCGCGCCGTGCCCCTACGGGTGCAGGCGCGTTAACAGCCGGGACTACTCCGAAGCAAAGTGGAGACGGACACCTTCGGGGACCGAATCTGCCTAGCGGACGAGGCAGAAACCGTAGAGGGAAGGGCGTGGCGTCCGGTGCTCCGGCACGACATCCACTGCCGGGACCTATGCCAGGGTCAGGTGGGATTGGGAACCTTAGGGGGCCAAGCCCGTCGACCCTTGTGCGAGGAGACCAAGCAGGTGGGAGGTCGTTGCATGGTAGGGGGGAGTCTACAGCACCAGCCCAGCAATCCCCTATGGAGGGCCGTGGAAAGGTGGGGCTACGGGAGGGGGGTCCTGGTGGGATCCATCCCGTCGTCACCGCCGGACCATCGGGGCTGCTGGTACTGGGTCCTGATGGGATCCTACCGGTTGGTCCTCGGCCTGATGTAGAGAAGGTGAGCGAGGGCAAGGCGCCAGGTCAAAGGACGGGCCACCGCAGGCGTAGGGCGAAGCTGATTAAGCAGCGAGCCGAGGATGAGCAGGCTGCGGTGGAACGCTCTAAGCGGCAGAGGGAGGTCAGCAATGAGGGCCAGGCGGTGGCGCTTGATGCTAAACGCGTTAAGACTCACGGGTCTTACGCGGGAGCAGTGAGTGCCTTTAAGATGGCCATCATTGCTGATGACTACCCGGCAACCATGCTAGGGGAGAGTCACTATGTGGCCATCCAAGGAACCATCTGGGACCTGCTGGAGGACACACCTGACCCTCTCCCGATAGTCAATATGGGAGGCATTTCGTCGGGAGCCATACTCTTCACATGTGAGGGGAGTGGCTCGGCGAAATGGCTTCGAGCTCAGGACGGCCTAACCGTCGAAGGCGTGCTACTCAGGGTGGTTGATGCCAAGGACCTTCCAAAGCCAGTAAAGATGGCATGGAAGTCCCGAAACATCAGCCGCCTTGACACGGGCAGGGTCTTGAGGATGATGCAGAGGTGCCATCCCGGTTTGAAGACCTCGGGCTGGAAGATCGTCGACACTAAGGTCGAGGGTCTGACAGTACGGAGGGTCATACTGATGGATGGTGCCTCTGCAGCATTCATCAAGGCGGAGGGCTATTGCCTTAACACGGGCGTCGACAGGAGCGTCTTTAAGCTTCTGGAGGAGAAGCTTATGGGCGAGCCTGTTGATGCCCAAGGCGATGGCGATGGAGTCGTGGCGGGAGTGACTGAGGGTGAGTGCTCCCAAAGCGCACCAGCGGTGAGGGTGCAACCAGTACTGGGTGCTCCTGTTGCTGCTGCAGGGGATGTTGGAGAGGAGATGACACCAATGGAATGTGGTGGGATCTCCTCCCCAAAATCTGAAGACGTTGTGGGGGCGCTCACCCTAGATGAGCTGCTTCTGGGAGGGTCCTCTCCGTTGGGCGCGCAAGCGCACACGGATGGAGAGCTCGGCTCGGAAGACGGCCACTAGATACCGGAAATGGCGGGCTTAAGGTGTGTACAGATTAATTTGCACCACTGTAAGGCTGCAACTGCCCTTCTGGCACGCGAGCTTAAATTGAACAAGTTCGATATTGCCCTAATTCAGGAACCCTACCTTTATGGGGGACTGATAAAGGGCTTAGGTGGAGCTCCGGGTACTCTTTTTCACAACTGTTCCACTAATGATATGAGGACTTGCATTTATGTCAGAAATGGCATACATGCAATGCCTTTAATCAAGTTCTGTTGCAGGGATCTGACAGTTGTCAGGATCCACACAGGGGAGGGGGGGACTAAGCGAACGGTAATCTTATCGTCAGCTTATCTCCCTTACGAGAAGGCAGACCCAGTATCACCACAGATACGGGATCTGGTAACCTACGGCAGCCGAGAAAACTCAGATGTCATCATCAGCTGCGACGCGAACGCGCATCATGTCGTTTGGGGCAGCTCAGACACCAATGAAAGGGGGGAGAAGCTTCTGGAATATCTGGTAAGTTCACCCATGCAATTACTTAACAGAGGTAGCAAGCCTACTTTTTTCAACGCCCGCAGGGCACAGGTGATCGACATAACCATTGCTAACAATAGAGCGGTAAGGAACATCACAAACTGGCATGTGTCGGATGAGGTCTCCCTTTCCGATCATAACTACATATGCTTTAGGTACAGACTAGGTGAAACCATAGAAACTGTGCGTAGGAAGAACCCTAGGAACACTAACTGGGAGGGCTTCAAAAAGGACCTCAGAATGGAGCTGGATGGTCCTAGCTGTAAACTAAACTCAGCCTTAGACATAGAGTTTGAAGCTGACAGAATTACAGAAGCACTGATGACGGCCTGGCAAAATAACTGTCCAGAGACGAAATCAGTGGCAAAGAGGGTACCATGGTGGAACCCGGAACTGGCTCGAATTAGAAGAGCTACACGACAGGCGTTCAATGAAGCGAAAGCAAGGAACGACTTTAGCGACTACAAGGAGGCCTTAACGCGGTATAGTAGTGCGGTACGTAAGGCAAAGAGATCTGCCTGGAGGAAACATTGTGACCAGATTCAATCTGTTCCGGAAGCAATGAGACTAACCAAGGCTATCTCTACAACAAAGGCGATTCCATTAACCACGTTAAGGAAGGAAGATGGAGTACGTACAGAGACAGGGAGTGAGACATTGAAGGTTATGTTCGACACTCATTTCCCTGGATCAGAAGTCATCCAAGACGATCATGATCCAGTCAGCTGGAAGGAGCAGCAGAGAAGAACCTCCAAATATGACTGGATAATAGCGAAAAGGGTAGTAGATGAATGTAAGGTTAAATGGGCTCTGGGGAGTTTCCAACCTTTCAAAGCGCCAGGACCTGACAACATTTATCCCATTCTACTACAGCAGGGCGCCTCCATCCTGGGACCCCATCTCTGCAGGCTGTATAAAGCATGCATAGCTTTTGGACACATTCCCAGAACATGGAGGCGTGTTAAGGTAATCTTCATACCCAAAACGGGAAAACCAGATTACGAAGAACCCAAGGCCTTTAGGCCTATAAGTCTACAATCTTTTCTCCTGAAGACCCTGGAGAAAATGGTAGACAAATATATTAGAGCGGGTCCTCTGAAAAGATTCCCACTCCATGGACTTCAATGTGCATATCAGGCAGGGAAGTCAACAGAAACTGCTCTTCATCATGTGGTGAGTCGAGCGGAATTTGCGCTGGAAAACAAAGAGATTTGCGTCTGCACATTCGTAGATATCGAAGGTGCATTTGATCGCACTACCTTTGAATCCATCAAGGTTGCAGCCAAGAACCATGGTGTGCCACAACCGATCTGTAATTGGATTGAATGCATGTTAAAGGGTAGAATTATCAACTCTGAACTGCTAGGAGACAATCTTATTGCACGAACAACCAGAGGATGCCCGCAAGGAGGGGTTCTCTCGCCTCTTCTGTGGAGCCTTGTGGTTGATTCAATTGTAGTAAGGTTGAACAAAGGACCATTCTATACGGTTGGTTATGCGGATGATCTGGTCATCTCAGTCAGTGGGAAATTTCCCTCTACGGTATCGGGGTTAATGCAACGTGCCCTGGGTCTGCTAGAGGAATGGTGTAATGACCATCACCTCTCTGTAAACCCGGGGAAAACAACAGCCATCCCCTTTACAAGAATGAGAAACACTACGGGACTGGGTAACCTAACACTCTATGGCACCCAGCTTTCTTGGTCCAAGGAAGTGAAATATTTAGGTCTAACGCTGGATAAGGAACTTACTTGGAAACAGCATGTGGACACAACCGTAGCCAAGGCTTACAGAGTCTTTGGCATGTGTCGGTCTACATATGACAAGATGTGGGGACTCAACCCCAAGATCATTAGGTGGATCTACATGACGATGGTGAGACCGATCCTCACATATGGCAGCATCGTCTGGTGGCCCAGAACCAGGCTGAAGATCTGTAAGAATGCTCTTAGCAAACTTCAGAGAACAGCTTGTCTGGCAATCACTGGTGCCTTTCGAACCACTCCAACGGCAGCGCTGGAAGTCCTCACAGACCTTTCACCCCTGCACATTGTGATAGAAACAGAGGCAAAGAAAGCGTTACATAGACTAAAGGTGGCCGGACTATGGGACGCATCTAAACCTCTGACCAGACACACAAAATGGGATCCAAGTGATATTCCTGACAGGGTCATGGAAATGGGATGCGATAAAATATCCCCCATATTCATGTTCGAAAAGAAATTCAAAGTTTATGTTCCAACCAGGGACGAATGGAAACGAGGGCCACCGTCTCCGGAAAAAGACAGCCTAATCTGGTATACTGACGGATCAAAAATGAAGTCGGGCACAGGGGCAGGCGTCTATAATAATGACTTCAAGCATAGTCAAAGCATGGGAAAATTTGCCACTGTTTACCAAGCAGAAACTTTCGCAATTCTCCTATGCGCAAAGCAGAATATAGAGTTAGCTATGGAAAAGCGAAATATATTCATCCTGAGTGACAGCCAGGCTGCGCTCAAGTCACTCATATCGCCCAGAATCGATTCTGGCCTTGTTCTAGAAACCACAAAAGCTCTAAACAAGCTAGGTAGACATAACAAGGTGCGATTGATCTGGGTCCCAGGCCATATGGGAATCCACGGTAACGAGATGGCGGATGCGCTTGCCAGGGAAGGCTCGGAGACCCAGCTCATTAGTCCTGAGCCGTTCGTGGCACTTGCACGAAGTACCATTAACAAGGCCTTTAAAGATTACATCGAAAACAGGCACGGCATCGAATGGAATGAGCAGCCGGGTATGAAACACTCCAAATCCTTCCTTGGCGAAAACGCCTTAGGACGGAGTAAGTTCATATGCGGAGGCGGTAGACGGCAGGCCCGACTAACCATCGGTGCATTGACAGGGCACTATGCCACAAAACAAATGCTTCATAGAATGCACCTTTCAACAAATAGTTTGTGTAGGGCGTGTGGAGAGAAAACGGAGTCGATGCAGCACCTACTGTGTGACTGCGACTCTCTGGCTAGGAAAAGAATGGGACTCCTGGGGTCGGCCTATCCGAAACCGGAGGACTTCAGGCTCTTCGCTCTTAAAGACGTTGCCAAACTCATGGCCTCTATCTTTGCGGAGGAGGAAGAGTGAAAGGATGGGGTAGCACAAAAGATCCCGATGGGTCGAGGTGTTACTGCGAGAGGGAAACCTCGGCAGGCCCCACTAAGATAAGATAAGATACTTATACAAAAGCTGATTAAAAAAATATATTAAAAAAATCCTGAAGTTAAGCCACTTTCGCAAAGGCCGGTCATCGGATGGGTGACCAAAACTGTACCATCTCAAGCTCCTCCGTACTTTGGAAGGCACGTTATAAGCCGTTGGTCCCGACTGCATAGTCGTTAACAACCACCAATCCTGGGCCCGCGTGGTGGTTTATGGCCCGTTCTCCTTATCCATCCATAGGGAAAGCTCGTGCCCCAGCAGTGGGGACATAAAAATGAGCTGATGATGATAATACACTGTTACCAATGATTCCGTAGATCTCGTCGGGCTTGTGCGAAGTGGCGCGCACTTCAGCGACGATCACGTCGCAGTCCAGGCCGCGATTCAAGTTGTCCGGATTGCCTTTCATGCCGACCTGTGTCAAAATATCACAATAGTAGCTCGAGTTTGAAGTCGTTGAAAAAGATTAAGAAGAAGAAAGAAAATAAATTTTAAAACAGACAAGAGACAATATGAAAAAGGAGTTAACAAAAAAAGGAAATAAGTAAAACTCAAAGTTGCTTTTAAGATTTCAAACATATGATTTCTAAAATCTTTAAACATATATACGTATACATTGAGTTATGTTGCATAATGAACCAATCAGTAGTAAATAGCTTATGGCTGTACCACTCAGAGTTTGGAATACCGGTATTTTCAATAACCGGTATCTTTAACTTTAATAAGTACCGCTAACGATTTTGATACCGGTATTAATTATACAGGTTAACCGATAAGTACCGGTAAGTAGTATTGTACCATAATACAGGTACTAATACCGGTACCAGGTAACCAAATTAATTTGTGCATTATTAGTAGATAAATGAGTGGCGATTGGATTGGCTAACTGCACGCATTGCGCTCTAGTATCGTTAGTTTGCCTGTTTATGTTCATATCGCGCGGCCGCAGCGCATGATCTGCATATCACGTAATAAACAGACTGCCAACGTTGCAGATAGTTACCGGTATTTTTGAGGTACAATACCGGTACTCATTGAAAATACAGGTATTTACCGATATGATACCTGTATCTTCGGTACCGGTTGCAATCCCTGGTTACACTCATTAAAATCAAGTCATCACTATCATTGATAAGTAACGGCCTAATCACCACGCTTGCTAAATGCGGATTGGTGATCACAAGCCCACGCTATGTATAGAAAACATTTACTAGTAACACAACACAAATGACATCGCTACATAAAATTTGACAATAGGTAAGTGGCACTAAAAGTTGCCCGTTTAGCATGATATCAGGCCTCCTAGGATGTGTCCTCCTGTCAGGATTATAGGAAAACCTGACGGTGATCTTCCGCGAACACCTTAGTGTGGGAGGGAGCAGTTCACTGAGGCGAACCAATTAGTGAAGGAAATTTATTTATTTATTAAAGTCAATGTGCTCTGTCCTTGTTAAATAATTATCAATTCTCAATTCAAGGTATTTTTTTCACGCGTTTTCTGTTCTAAAGGGATGTTGTCAATGGTTTATGACCCGTGTAATGGAACACTTTTATTTTTCGCCTGGAAAATGATAATGCATGTTTTTGAAATATTTACGGCCAACAAATGATATTGTACTTTGTTTTGACCGCCACAGTCGGCTTTAATTGACAAGTGATAGCGTGGCTTGTACTTACGCCAACGACGGCAATGACCAACAATATTTATAGTTTACAAAAACACAAAATATTAATATTTGGAAATTTTGGAATCCTTATTCCTGTTGCAAGTTTTTACTCTGAATTGAATGCTTGGCGTTCAGGACACGGCGACGCATTTATGCTGTTGTGGTAATTTTTTTCGCCTTGAAATTAATAACAACTCGGTGGCTGAGTGGCAAAGCGCTCGACCCGATACCCGAAAGTCCCGGGTTCAATTCCCAGGTCGGACAGTGTGTTTCGGATTTTCGATGCATAGCCCGGGTTTGTGATCACCAACCCGCATTTGGCAAGCCTGGAGATTAGCCATTACCCACCAATTGTAGCGATGACTTGATTTCAATGTTCGAGGCAAAGCCCAGCAATGGGACAATTATAGGCTATTAACTTACATTTTTGAAAAGGATATAGCATGTTTTAGAAATATTTACAGTCAACAAATTATATTGGATTGTTTTTAGTCCCTCCAGCGACTTTTGTTGCCGACTGTACGTACCAAGCAATGCTCCTTGCCGTGATTGAGCCAGTGGCCGGTGCGGCCCGTGCGTATGATCCGCTGCAACTGATTGGTCTTCACCCAGATCAGCTCGTCCACACGCTCGTAGCCCCACAGCTTGAGGCACTCCCTACCCAGCTCCATTGCCCTGATGAGCGAATACCACTATTATGAATCGGTAAGTTAAACCGCTTGGCCATCATAGTCGAGTCGGCTATAAACGACAAGCGATAGCGTGCACTGTACCGCAACGACGACAATGACCGACAATGTCTATATTTAACAAAACACAAAACAATGAATCTTATAGTCAAGGCCTTGAAATAAAGGAACATTAGTACGCTAGACGCCTGCACATCAACATATCTAAAACTGTCACCATATAAATTTCAAGTCTATGACCTCAGGATGAAAAGAGCGAGAGCGAAAGAGGGGAGATATAGATAGAGATAGAAAGAGAGCGAGAGCGGGAGGTGGGAAGAGGGAGAGAGAGATGTGCTGCGGAGAACGAAAGAGAGAGAGATAGAGAGAGAGAGAGAGAGAGAGAGAGAGAGTGTCGGACATAGTGTCGTAAGGAAGCTTCATGTAGATATGCTTAGGAGAAAGAGAGAGAGAGAGAGAGAGTGTCGGACATAGTGTCGTAAGGAAGCTTCATGTAGATATGCTTAGGAGAAAGAGAGATAGATAGAACGAGAGAAAGAACGAACCAGCCCGAGGAAGAGGAAGGTGAGCCCGTTATCTTGCAGCTGCGGCAATCCGAGGCATCGCGTCTCGTCGTCGGGCATAGTGTCGTAATGAAGATTCATGGGGATATGCTTCAAAGAGAGAGGGAGATAGACAAAACGAACCTGCCAGTAACCCAGAGGAAGATGAGCCCGCTATCTTGCAGCTGCGGCACTCCGAGACATCGCATCTCGTCGTCCGACATGGTGCCGTAAGGAAGCTCCATGTGGATGTCCCAGGGCGGGTCGGCCATTATCACCGCGAACTTACCTGAGAAGAGGTACGGTCAAAATTATTATTATTAAGAAGTTAGTCAAGTTAATGAAGTGTTCCCTTATATAATTTGTACGTAATATTTACCTAAATGTAAATAAAACTAACGCAAAAGATGTACAGTATGGCCTTCCGATAAAATATGATCCTAACAATTAACAGTCGATTCGCATTAAAAATTTTTGATCAATTTGATTAATTTTTATGTACAACTCACACTTGACCAAATAATTTGCTATGCCAAAATTATTTTCACCAAAAAAGACTTGATGGTTTCCGAGACAGTTTCTCTGTATCTCTAATGGTGGGACTTCCTCATAATGTCCCAGTTAAAAAAAAACACTGTATAGCACAATAACATTACAATAACGTCAGGCGGGAAAGTGAATAGTCATGTCTGCGGCTTTGTTTTATTTTCTAAAATTTGTGATTGTCGAATATTAATGTGAAATAATGGTGGATTATTAACCGCTAAGCGTTCGTGAACGTCTCATGCACGTTCACGAAATAAAAAAAAACAAAGCAGTGCAACGTCATATAGCCCCACATCTTACTCAAGGGGTTGGGGGGCATATCATTTCACACTTCTACTACTATTATCATTTATCATCATCATAATTATATAAACATAAGAAATATTATCTATTTATATAACTTGTAAGAAAATAACTTTGACACTGGCTAAATGTGGTAACCACACGAAGCTATCAACTAAAAGGAAAATAAACATAACAATAATTAATAATATAATGATGCTTACCCAAAAACGTCATATCGAGATATCGCAAATCACACTGTAGCCATTGCGGGGGAGTGAGAGTCAGTGCTCCATCAGGCTTTGTCACTAAGCTCGAACCTGTTTCAAAGAAACAAATTTCTATGTATTTGATATGTATTGTTCCATATTTCCTATTGTTTCTCTTGTTCTATTCGATATTAATGTTCTTTCTCTCTTTCTAAGTTTCTATTGACTAATCAGCAGTGGCGAAGGGTGGATATTTAAAAAAAACTTTTTAAAAACAAGCTTTTATTGTTTGTTAATAAAAAAGGAACTAAAGAGTTAAAAATAATTTAAACCTTAAATTAAATTTGATAATAAGAAATAAATCTTTATTTAAAAGCGTTATACATTGTGATTGCAAAAGAAAAATATTGAAGGTGTACCCTGGTACTCTGAGGCTCAAAGTTAACGATATGTCATGTTTATACACTCTCATACCATTCAGCCCTCGGCACGTGCTCACCTTAGCATTAAAAGACAGAATCAACATTAATAACAAACGGAACGAACGAACGAACGAACGAACCCCATCGAGTTCAAACTCGATGGGGTTGTGTCGTTTAACTGCGGAGTTTCTATGGCCACCTTCCGGTTCCATCATCAGACCTTGGTTAACATCTAGCACCAAAGTACTCGTCAAGACAAATCACACGAGCCCAAACACGATGGGGTTGTGTCGTCAAATTACCGAGTACCTATGGCCATCTTCCTGCTCCATCATCAGACCCTGATTACCATCTAGCACCAAAGTACTCGTCAAGACGAATCATACGAGCCCAAAGTCGATGGGATTGTGTCGTTTAATTACCGAGTTTCTATGGCCATCTTCCAGCTCCATCATCAGACCCTGGCTACCATCTAGCACCAAAGTACTCGTCAAGTCAAATCATGCGAGCCCAAACTAGATGGGATTGTGTCGTTTAATTACCGAGTTCCTATTTCAGCTCAATCGGTAATCGGGAAGTGAATCAAATTTAACTTGCAAGATTAGATCACAAACATCAGGACAGGTGAAACTAAATAAAAGCTTGTAATAAAAAGGGAAGCCGCCTTGAAAAAATAATGCAATCCAAAAACCATACCTATCAAGGGTAACCAAAGGGTTACACGTTCAATTGCTATCCTTTGGACTATTCTTTCGAACTAAACGGCTTCTAATTAGCGGGTTAAACGGGTTTGGAAAGCAAACCCCTTTTCAAAACCCTTCAAGGGGTTGCGAGTCCCGGCCTTAAGGCTAAATAAAACGAGTTTTAAATTTGCTAGTTGCCGGTACACTAACACTCATTGTCTCGTAATCTGTCCTATGCCACAAAGGTTGTCTGGAAGATATCGCTTTAAGCGATAAGACCGCCTTTGCCTACTATTATTTTAAAATTTCCTATTATTTGCTTTGTGTATAATTGTGTAAGCAATAAAGTGTTTATCTATCTATCTATCTAAAACAAGAATCTTACCGTTTTGCGGACACTTCTGCGTTGATTCCGTGGCCTTACCAACGTTTGCGTTGGGATCCGTGTTGTCGACTTCGTAATGTACATACCTGTATGGAGAACGACATCATTACATACAGTGTTGATTTGCTTACATGATAAGTATTATTGATAGAGGAGCTCGATGGCGCAGTGGTTAACGCGCCCAGTTTGCGAGTGCTGAGGTTAATTGCAACTTTCGCAAAGGCCGGTCATCGGAATGCTGACCAAAAATGTTTCATCTCGAGCTCCTCCGTGCTTCGAAAGGCACGTAAAGCCGTTGGTCCCGGCTGCATTAGGAGTCGTTAACAACCACCATCCGTGGTGGTTTATTGCCCGTACTCCCTATCCATCCATAGGGAAGGCTCGTGCTCCAACAGTGGGGACATAAACAAATGGTGATGATGATTGTATAAAAACGCGATACTATGTCTTAGTTAGAATAGATGATATTTAAAAAAGAAAAATTGGACCACTAGGGAACTAACTATCGATCAAAACAATCATAAAAAAGTCATCTAAAACGGATTTTATTTTTTTTTAGACTGAAAGCTGTCTTTGATTATGGTAGTAAACGGGTATAAACGCTACTGCGTGTACGTGTGTTTTTGTTCTAAAAGTAATTTTACATTTCCAACTTCAAAAACTAATTTTTGTAAACCAATAAGGAAATTGAAATGAAACAACTTTTACGGATCTAACAACTTTTACGGATCTACTCGCATTTATTTTACACATTAGTTTAATTAATGTTTATCCTGACGTTTCGAACCCTTTGCAGGGTCCGTGGTCACAGGGAGACCGAGGTGTTCGTCGTTCCAATGTGTAGTGTTCACGTAAACTTTAGAAAACAATACAATAAGGAAATTTTAATGAAACTTTCTATGTTAAGGAAAATAAATACTTACAGGATATATTAACAATTAAATAAAAATTTTTTTTAAAAAAAACGTTGAATGAAAAAATTTAATGAAAGTTCCAAATAGAGCTAATTTGACTATTTGGAGTTGACTCTTATACCATTTTGTATTAAGAGTAGCAACATGTTAATGCTTGTGACTGTACGAACGCATAATGTTGCAGCATTTTGTTTTAATTTTCATAACGCCGCCAAAAAGTTCTTGGCAAGTCGTTTCAAAAATTCCAGCAAAGCTTTCCAAATGATGCGTATTATCCAAATCCAACATTATCGTCAAATTTGATTGCACCATCCAAATCCAACGTTATCGTCAAATCGTCCGTCATATCAAGTTTTGCGAAAATGAGTTGCACCACGTAACAATGGTTAAAATAACAATGATAGACGTCATATTTTAATCTAATTTTAATGTCAAAGTAGCAGTCAGATGTCAAAGTTATATTTATTTTGTAGCTACTAAATCTTATATCTAACGAATGTGGTCATTCCACATGAAAAAACTTTTCCCTTCCTGGCTTTGGGGACAAATATCGTATCTACCCACAGCTGGGCATAGGCCTCCTCCATATTACGCCAATCCCTTCTGTTTTGAGCTGATCGCATCCAGGTCTTTCCAGCGACCAGCTCTATATCTCCGTCCCATCTAGCAGGTGGTCGGCCAGCGCTCCGCATGTCCGTTCTCGGCAGCCATTTTATGAGGGTTTTACTCCACCGGCCATCACTGGTTCTCGCCACGTGTCCTGCCCATCGCCATTTACGTTTTGCAATCCGGTTAACAATGTCCTGGACTTTCGTCCGTCTTCGAATCTCGGTATTGCGAACCATTCTAAGCATCTTGTCGTTCAAAAAGAGTTTGCTACACCAACAATCTAATCACTTTGAATAGGAACCAACAATTATTCAAAGAAAAACACCCTGCGTCAGTGACGAATGTCTAGACGATAGCGGACTTCTTGGCGGGAAAGTGAAGAATCTTGTCTGCGGTTTTGTTTTATTTTCTAAAATTTGTGTTATGTCGAATATTAATGTGAAATAATGGTGGATTATTAACCGTTAAGTGTTCGTGAGTGTGCATGAGTGTTAGCAAATGAAACAAAACAGCGCAACGTCACTTTTCAAATTCTCTCAAGAAGTCTGCGTGAGGACTTAGTAAAGCTCCACATCTTTACTGAGATACTCGAGGGGTTGGGGGGTAATATCATTTCTCACTTAAATTTCTATTATCATTCATCATCATCATCAATAATATTTATTTATGTATTACATAAGAAGATAGAACGAACGAATAGGCTTGATGGATTTCATTCGGAGCCGTAAAAATATACAAAAAAAAAAACTAGAAGATAGCGGCATTTCGCGCAACTTCAAAGGCGTTGGGCCACTGTAAGTTTTTAACACTGTGCTACTACGGTCCGCACCCCTATTCTTGTCAATCGACAGTCGCTATTCTAATTTACACTGAAATCGTTTTAATAATCAATGGGTTCCTTATTACTTGCTCTGTGTTAAAAGTATTTTTTAGTCATTAAGTATACCAATTACGATCAGCTGTAAATTTATGGCGGTAATGCAAATCTGCAACCTGTATATAAATATACCTAAGTAAATAAATAATTTATAAGTAATTTAAAAATCGGTCGTTACTGAGATGATTCTGTCAATGTTTCATTAAGAAAAACATGCGGACTTTCTTTTTAAAGACATCGCGACTTGTATCCTGATTTTGAGAGACAGCGCGTTTCACAGGAGAATTGCTTGGATATAAAAGGAAGAATGTACAAATCCGGGGAAGTATGGGAAGGACAGAGAAGAAGATTATTTGAAAATCGGAGATTTTTACTGTGCGAAGAGCAAACGAATTGACAATGGGGGGTAAGATATGAAAGATAATTTAGAGAAATGGGTAACCATTTCAGCTCGGACCTATACTGTGTGCTGTGGTCATATTTTTTCAAATTATAAATGAATCTGACGGCAAGCAGGACGGCGTTGAGATCAAAATAGCACAGGACACCATAATCAATCATGGGAAATATTTAAGTTTGCACAAACATTACCTTTGTCTTAAACGGCAAATCATTCCTCAGGCGATTCAATGAGCGCAATGTCCAAGTAACCTTTTTGCTAACATGATCAACCTGTGAATGCCAGCTGAGTTTTAAACCGAGATTCAGTCCATATTTACTTTACTTCACTTACTTGCAACTGTCCATGTGGAAGCAAGTGTTGAGGAAGGAGCAGTCACCCAAGGATTCGTCCGTATGACTCTGTATGATCTTCTTGAAGTGGAGCTTCTTGCAGCCGTTGGAGGCGTCCCTTGGCGCGGACGCTCGGTGGCACTCCGCCCTAGTGCCGTGAGGACAGAACTCCATTACTTGAGCGCCTGAAAGTTTGTAAGGTATTATAAATTATATTATAAATAAGCACTTACAAATCGTCTAAACATTATTTTGCCTACTATCCATTCTGGACGCCTTTTAGCTGTGAAGGGAACCTATCAGTAGTAAATAGCCTATAACTGTCCCAGCTGGGTGAAGCCTTCATCGTTGAAATCAAGTCATCACTACAATTGACAGGTAATTGCTTCTTACAAATCTATATAGTATCTTACGCTCCTTCTTCACAGCTAAACGCGAGCCTTTGTAGAAGTAATGACATTTACAAAAAAATATATTGTTTCCGAAACATGATCAATATTAACTATTTTCGGATACAGTAAAGCTATGAATGAAAAATCTAATTATACTTACAAAATGTTTTTGTTTTGTTTATATAATTTTACGCAAATTTTGTTGCGAAACAAACTTTGTTTTGTTTTGTTGTTCTTAACTGATCTTTAGTATTTGTAAAAATATTAAATTAAATTATTTTTTTTTAAAAATTTGTGTTTTTGTAATTTATACTTACAAAGTTATTTGTCGTGTAAACACGACTCAGGCAAAATGGATACGTAAAGATTTGTCTTATAAATTCGACTAGTGCCAGTGGAACGGTTAACTTTTTGGCTGCCTCTACTGTATGAATGCGTCACCGTGTCATGTACGACAAGTATTCAATTCAAAGTGAAATCTTCCAACAAAAATAGGATTCCAATTTTATGATTTTGTTTTTGTAAAATAGGTATTGTCGATCATTGCCGTCATTGGCGTACAGGGCACGCTATCGCTTGTCGATTATAGCCGACTGCGGCGGTCATAAGATTAATTATGTCGTCGAAAGTAATACCTCCTTGACTCTTGAATTTATCAGCCAGTGACTTCTCCTTTGCAGTTGGCTTACTAAGAAGGTCCATTATCTCTTCACCCACTCTCTTTACAGCTTTCTCTCGGCTGGACGGCATTGCTAGTAACGACTGAAATAATAAAAATATGCATTTTTTATTCTATGTTAACTTCAATTTCAATAATATTTGTATTGCTTTAAGGAGCTCGATGGCGCAGTGGTTAGCGCACCCGTTCTGCGATTGCTGAGGTTAAACAACTTTAGCAAAGGCCTGTCATCAGTTGGGTGATCAAAAATTTATTGTCTCAAGCTCGTCCGTGCTTCGGTAGGCATGTCAAGCCGTTGGTTTCGGTTACATTAGCAGTTGTTAACAACCATCAATCCGCACTGGGCCCGCATGGTGGTTTATGGCCCGTTCTCTCTATCCATCAATAGGAAAGGCTCCTGCCACACCCCTCTGCAGCCTATAATAAGCTGATGACGTAATGATATAATGATGTATTGCTTTATTATTTTAATTTAAAAATGAGCAGCAGTGCCTTTATGCATTATTTACGATTCAAAAGTTATCTTTAAGTTAATTTGAAAAATTTTTTTTTTTGGGGGCAGCGAGAAACTTAAAGGAAACGCCGTCAGAGGTTTTCTAGAGGGAGTGGCATCACGCACTAGTGCGTGTCCCCATTCCCTACTATATTCTCCGAGGAGTTCGGATCGAATCTGGAGCGGAACAACCCGAGGGCGCCTCTAAACCCTATTCTTGGCATAGTGGATTGTTTGAGACACTTATAGTACTTATATAGTTCCACAATAACCTCGGCTCGAGTTGACCGGGTCGGAGTAGCGCCCAGGTACATGTCTGTGTACCTAGTACAGAGCGCGTGTGAACCGGGTCGCCGTAAACTTGTTATACGAGTACGGTGTTTTGGGCCTAAGCAACTGTACATAATTAGTGTATCATGTGAATGTGTAGTGGCATTTAGAGGATCGGGCCGGGATATCCTGTGTGTTTTATATAAAAGGAATCTTACCATAATGTCGGTGTCACTTTTAGTAGTTTTCTTTTCTTCTGTTGTTGTTTTAGATATTTTAGGGTTTGACCCTTCCTCCACAACCTGGGCACCTACAACGATACAAGCTACTTAGAACTACATATCTCCTAAACAAAGTTAATTTAACATTTTGTGAAATCTTTTGACGAAATGTTAAAATGCTTTTAAGACCGTTGAACAAGACAGAGTTTGGCGATATTAGGTCTTTATAGCTGATTAGCCAAGGAGCTCGATGGTGCAGTAGTTAACGCACCCGACCTTCGCAAAGGTCGGTTATTGAATGGGTAAACAACAATTTATCATCTTTAGCTTGTCCGTGCTCAGGAAGGATATGTTGGTTAAGTTAAGTTGGTCTCGGCTGCATTCGTAGTGGTAGCTAGCAGACCACCTGGCCGCAAGCTATGTTCAAAGGTTGGTCTTTGTCTAACAGTGGACTTATTTGGTTTTATTTTTCGCCATCTCATATCAGTATACAAGAAAACTATGTATTGGTATGATGAACTTAACTAAAATGATAATGACACGGTGAGGATGAGGATGATGATAGACGATTTGAGTGATGATTGACTGATTTTAGAACCCTTTCAAAACCTTTCAAAAACCTAAAATGTTACTTGGGTGGTTTCGGGGTGTGCGAGCGGATTTACCAGTGTACAGCTGACACTCAACACCCGAGAATCCTTACATACACCTGTAAGAATGCACGTCATTTGATAGATTAAAAACAAAATCTATAAACTTAATGATATTTTTATGTAAACACTTATTACAAATAACTAATACTTACTTCACTAAAATGATAATAACATGGTGGTGATGATGATGATGATGATGATGATGTTCAAACGTTACCTTTTCTCTTGCTGCTCACAGACTGTTCTTCCATCAGTGCAGCCAACACAGCAGCCAGGCGAACCGACTCCGCACTTACCACTTCCATACCACCGTCCGTAGTAGTTTCAGTTCTCTCTTGAATACTGGAGAAAGAAATACATCATTAACTATTGCTTTTCTAATCTTATAGTTTAATGCAAAATAGAAAGCTCTTAGTCTTCAATCTACAGCTATGGCTAAAGTTGAAAAACATTTCCACTACAATCCTAAACTACTTAAGAACTGGCTATCTTATTTCGAATAGTTAACAACCCTACAATGTTTTACTTTTATTAGACTGGCCATTAGCACAGTTACTTAAATATGTTATACTGTCTTGACATTTAACCCATCAAGTCTCGCACGGTTTCAGGGTGTGCATTGGATTGTTGAGCAGATTTACCAGTGTACAGTTGACACTCAACACCCGAAAATCCTTACATACACCTGTAAGATTGCACGCCATTTGACAGATTAAAAACAAAATATATAAAGTTAATGATATTTTTTTATAAACACTTATTACAAATGTTTATCATATTTGGGTTATAAGCATGCAAGTTTCTACTTACATTATCAATTTCTGTGTGGCAAATTTCTCTAGCAAGCTAACAACTATCCCGGCATCTACATCACCGAGACCCGGCAGAAGAGTGCTGGCAGTGGCAGGCAGCTGTAGCTGCATATCTGACAGAACTTGCAGGAGGCGCACTTCTAAGGAGGCCGAGAGCACCGGTGGCTTAGCTTTGTCAGCTGTAGTTGAAGCTGCAATATTGATAATACAAGATTAAATTCAGAATTATAAATATTAGACAGGGTAGGCAGTTCAATCATATTCTAATAGCAACAACACACCGCCGCGCGCCGTCACCTAGTCCTTGACAGGATAGAGCAAGAATCAAAATAAAACACAATATGACACATTATTCTCAAAAGGAGACAGCAAAATTTTAGTTTTGGCTTGAAATTGTTTTTGTGAGGTAGGTACCGAGACGAGAGCGGCTGCTCCACTCGCTCGATAAATTGGGGCCACGGACAATAGGCACAGAGATGTGATAACCTAAAGAACAAATTGAGTAAACATGAACTAACTGTCATTCTTAGGCGCTGGACTGCCGGTAGCACGGTCTTTCGGTGACCCCTCAGCTTTGTCTGGCACCAAATTGGCACCAAGAATGTTTTGGCGCTCTTTTTTGCGTTTCTCAAGCTTTTCACGCAAGCTGTTCCTTTTACTTTTCACCGCTTGAATTTCTTCCCACGCATCCGACATTTTTCTTTCCGATTCAATTCTCGCTTTTCACTAGAATCAACTTGCTTTGAACCTATCAATATACTCATTGCTTATAGGTAAAACTAAATACATTAGCTGTTTGTGTTTGTACTCGGCACGCACGACGGGCACGGGCAGGGTATCAAGTTACTATACAAGTTAATATATGGCATATAACTTTATAAGCCGCAGAGCCGGCCCGAGCATAAATAAAGTAACTTATCTTGTATGTATTGTATGTATTGTAGGTATTGTAGTGTAAAGCCACAGACATTTATACCCAGATAACATCAGACGGGACACTTCCATAAACCAAAACTTGCCGTATAGAAGTCTACACTCCACATATGATAGATGTTTGTTTTTAAATAAAAGAGGAATTAAACTTTATGGCCTTGGACCACAGCATTTTAAATAATTTAAAAAAGCTTCGCTCCTTATTCTAATTTAAATTCAAAATTAATTTAGGTTAAATGATAAATGAAACACAGATAATTATCAAGATTCTTTTAATTTCTTGTTTGCCTGGTATTTAATAAATAAGTAAATAATAATAAACGTTAAAAGTTAATGACGGTAGTTGTTGACATTGAATTGGCGCCTTTGGCTTTCAAAGTAAAAAAGTAAATAGTGTTGAATAATTTCGGCGGGCTGGTTAGAACCACGATAGCTCAATTGGAAGAGCACCTGACCCGGTATGTCAGAAGGGTGCAGGTTCAAACCCTGCTCGTGGAAATTTTTTCAACATTGTGTCTTTGTAATTTGTCTCGCAACAAAATTTGCGTTAAAATTATATAGACAAAATAAAAACATTTTATAAATAATAATAATTTGTGCTTTATGCAGAAATCGAAAACATTTCGGACTTTACTAAATTGGACAAAAAGAAGTCGCTACAACATTCGTATTTTATGCAGGTCTTAGACAATTTTAGGCTGCTTCACTATGGATAAATGCAGATGAAATAATTTTCGTAACTGAAATAAAAACAACATTAATAACATTTAAGCAGCCTAATTTATAGTTTTCTTTTAATTTATGGCGGTTATATCTACTAATTTACCAAATTGTAAAGGTTGCTCACGGAAGGTTCTATCAAATAAAATGTCTGGCAATGTAGGACTTGAATTAAAAATAACATCCTGTAGAAACAGATTATTAAATAACCGCGATTCAGGCCCTGGGCACAATACAAATTCACAAAAAAACACTACTGGCATAATAATATATAATATAATAATACATAGGCATGCAGTATGAGAAGTATTTACACCTTCATGATGAGAAAAAGAACATTTTACTAAGTTCTTTATTTCTGTAAAGTATATGAGAGAAGCAATGTCAAAGTCAATATTATGTCATTCACAGGCTTAGTATTAAAAAACAAATTTGTTTGAAGAAATATCTATACATTTTATATTTTATTAGGATACTGTGAACACGGGAACATGCCCTTCGCACCTGAACTAAGAACCCATTCCCAAAAAGTGTGTTCTTTGTATAAAGCAGCATGCAGGCTTATAGAAAGTTATTATATTGCGAGGTAAGCATTAATGTTTAAGATAAGAAATATAAGATAAGATAGCCAGATTGATCTAGGGTTGGAGTGAAGCCTAAGGGCTAAAAGACTGAAACTTTTAAAAGGCTAAAAAAATTATGGTTTTACTACGCCATCGCCATATCGAATGCCAATATATCGAATGCCAGTTGATCGGTGACAATTAACCGAAAACCCAATATATCGACATGGCATTTGATCGAATGACAAATAATCGATAGATCAATAGCTTGTTAGGCCAATAGATAAAAAGCTCGTTAGGCAAATAGATCAAAAGCTAATTAGATCGAATTGCAAATAATCGAATGCCTAGGTGATCGATGTGTTAATTTATCGAAGGCAGAAATTTTCGATTTTTTATAAGATCGAATTCGAAGACCAAAGGGAACATCTTCCTCCGAGCTGGGTGGTATAGCTCGGGGACCGAGGTCCAACGGATGTTTGTTGGAGGTGCTATATCATATTCGTGAAATGTGAAATGGCTTAACCAAGGAGTAATGGACTTTGGACAAAAACGATGCACATCGATTTATTGTAATTTTGATCTAATGAAATGACACTGCCATCTATTGAAATTTCGATCAAATGGCATGTCGATATATTGGGGTTTCGGTTAATTGTCACCGATCAACTGGCATTTATACAAAAATTTTACAAAAATTTTGATGTCATTCTAACTTCCTTTTTATACGCTCATCGTGTCGAGTACTATTACATACAACTTAGGTAATATGAGGTGTTTACGTGCGACGCATAGCTATCGATAAAAAATTTGGAAAAAAAAAAATCATAGCATGCCTAGTAACGGATAGTGTCACCAGCGTTCGACAGGGACCAGTGATCGACATTATTTTCCTATAATCTTTAAAAATAGGGGTCAGCAACTGGTTATGATAGATCGTCTTTATTAACAATCGAATACGTAGGTACCACCAGCTTCCTAGCTGCCATCCAGTAAAATTTTAATTTTTTATCTATGTTATGTTTTGGCGACAAAAACTGTGTCGAACATTGGGCTTAAAGTGACGAACACTGGTGCCACTGGCCACTATCCTAGTTCCTTGTCGTTTATTAATAACTAGCAGTTTGCTCGCGACTTCGTTCACGTGGAATGTAGCCTATATCCGCAAGGAATTTAGGTTTCTATCTGTGAAAGAATTTTTTAAATTGGACCAGTTGTTCCATTACCCTCCGCAAACAAACAAAGTCACAAACTTTAGGTACCTCTTTATTAATAGTATAGATTAATCTCCATTAAACCAATTCTCGTAGATATTGCGTTAGATATCAACAGGTGATTCTCCGATGCCAGTTTGATAAAAACCGCTGCATATGCGATCCACAAGAACAGCGACGATTGCTGTGGGTCGGCGAAAATGAGTTATTTGAAAAGAGACACCCCATACCAATTGCAAAATGTAAGTACTTACTGGTTAACTCTTAATTAGTAGGTATATTTAGATAGGTAGGTTGATGATGATGATGATGAAATTCTTTGTCACACTTCCAAAAGATGGAATAGTCTACCAGCACACGTTTTCCCTCCTTCCTATGACATGGGGTTGTTCAAACGTGGCGTGAAGAGGCACCTTGTGGGCCGGCAGGGTGAGGGTGACTGTTGCTGCGTTGCGTTGCATCTGGACTCCGTTTCCACTTAACGTCAGGACGGTGTAGCGTCATTTGCCGAGTTAGGTATAAAAAAAATACTTTTACTGCAACACCGTAGGATTAACAATTAATTAACAAAATATTATAATCAAAAAATTTACAATTTGGCGGTCTTTTCGCTGTAGAGCAATCTCTTCCAGATAACCAGTCGGATAGAGAGAGCTAATAATTTGTGAAATCGGAGGTGCGAACTATTAACAATAACAATATTTATTCCCTAATTTATCATCTCGAGCTTCTCCGTGCTTTGGTCCCGGCAGTCGCTTACAACCGCATCGCAATGGGCCCGCGTGGTTGTTTATGGCCCGTTCTCCCTATAACGTCAGAACGTGTCTCAGGGTCACGTGCCTTCCCTTTTTCCCATTTTATATATATTTATTTATTTTATTTTATATCCCCACTGCTGGCAGTGGTGATATATGAGCTGCTGCTGTGAAGATTGATCGAAGCTTGTAGCTTGTAGTTGTATTTTAAGTTAGGATAAGATAAATACACTTTAATGTACACCAATAGACATTTTGACATTAAATAAATTAGGTATTTTGTACATGGATGTTTTATTTTTAGTTTCTCGTTCTATTGGACTCGCTGGAGGCGTGGCGTATGGCCGTATTGTCGATCCTCCTGACTGGGTGCTAGATTATTGGCATCCCCTTGAAAAGGCCCAGTACCCGGAGTACTTTAGAAAGCGCGAATTCAGAAAATGTGAATATATCCGAAAATGGCATTGCGGAACTCTGTATTAATGATTATTAATTAACACTAGATTTAGTGTTGTTCATTTCTAATTAAATATGTATTTCACACCAAATATTGAATATTAAATTTACTTTGAGCTACTAAGCAAATGCACTTGATCTTTTTTAACACCACGTAGTTAGTAGGTAAGTACTTATAGTTTTATTATAATCGTCTTTGTTTAAAAAAAAATCACTTTCCCGCCAAGAAGTCGCACTACGTTTTCTTCTCCTTTATATGATGGCTTCGTGCGATTAGCACATTTAGCCAGTGTCAAAGTAATTTTTCTAACAAGTAATATGTAGCTACATAAAATTAAATATACAATATTTCCTTCCAGTATGATGATGATAAATGATAAAAGAAATGAGAAGTGAGAAATGATATACCCCCTGCCCTAACCTCTCGAGTATCTCAGTATTAAGAGAGATTAGGCCCTATTAATAACAGGAAGAACACAAGTTTAGAACATAAAAATGAATTTTATTGTAAATATAAGTATTGACAAGATATTATAATATAATGTAGACAAGAACACAATTGCTAGGCAACGGCCGCTGTCATGCTGTCATAGACAAACGTAATGAGATGCTATCTCTCTTCACACTCAGTAAAGATTAGGACTTTACTAATTTCTCGGGCGGACTTCTTGAGAGAATTTGAAAAGTGAACTTGCACTGTTTTGTTTCATTTGCCAACACTCATGCGCACTTACGAACACTTAATGGTTAATAATCCACCTTATTTCACGTTTATATTCGACATAACACAAATTTTAGAAAATAAAACAAAACCGCAGACGTTACTGTTCACTTTCCCGCAAAGAAGTCACAGTACGTTTTAAAAGTCGTCATTTTCTAACTAGCCTTTTTCACAATTTATGAACGTAGTTTCTACCAACCTATTAAATAAAATCGTACTACCAACATAAACAGGAAATGTCAAAAGAATAGTGAAGTACCTTACCAACTGGGCATGATATCGATATCGATAAAAAAATCTTCGTGGCGTCTATACGCATTAACCTCAAATATTTCATACTTTGAAAAATTATCATTAGCAGCGCTGTTTGTTCTAGGCGTTCATCTAACAACGTTCGTTCAAACAACGCTGCTAACGTAACTACCATTAGCTCACTTTAGCGCGCCCGCAGGCTTGCCGAACTGTCATACCTAATTAGCAGTTTTTAAAAAGTTGGTCTCGAGCAGCTTAAAAAACCTGCTAAGATATTTGTATACACAAAAGTTGAAATTGAAGATATTATAATGAATGATCAAGAAATTCTGTGGTTTTTGAAGGACGATTATGATTTATGCTTTCCGCAATAGAGAGATAAAGCATGTCGTAAACAAATACGAGAGCAAAGCAATCCATTCGAAGTTTACGACGAAATGGATTTTATTCGGAGGTATCGGCTTTCTGTAACTTGCAATAAGTTATTTGAGTAGTTAAATTTTACGAAAAATAATTTGGCCAAAGGGAGAAATACCAAGGGTGTTATCTTCTCAAACTAAACAATTTAATACTCTTGCAGAAATTGATTTCACATTGAAATTATTATTACGAAATCTACCGCCAGATAAACGTTTACGTACGGATTGATCCGATCCTCCGTGCATGTTTATCGATCCACATAAGTATCGGATCGGATCACAGACATAGAAGACTTTAGAAGAGATTCAGAGACTAGCGCATCTCTACTAAGTTGGATCGGATCTATCGAACGTCTTCCACCATATATACATTTTACAATTTTTACTACATCCCTAACCTCGTCGTGTGGTGGGTGGGTGGGTGGTCGTGGTATCGATCGATCGAACCCATTTTGCAAAGAGTATTCCATTTTGGGTGGTCTGGTTTGTAAAGAATAATTAAGTTCTTTAAACTCATAGAGAAAGATATCTGTAATAACTTCATTCAAATTTATTTTTACTTGAAATAATGGCTGACGGGCCCGAAGATGAAGGTCAACAGCCTAAACAGCCTATGTCTGATGAAGACAGGCTTGCTTTGGCCCAAAAATTGGACCAAGAGCTCGATGACTTTATAAACAGTTTAGAAAAGAAAAGATATACTGAAGGATGGCCAGAAGATCGATGGGAGGTAACTTAATATACAGTTGCAATTTTACTTTATTTGTGTTTAATATTTTTATTTTCTCATAAAACTGGGTAAGCAAATAGGTTTATTTCTTCTAAAGGAATATTGTTGCAGATATTTGCTGCACAGTTTTATTATTATGAATCTGTTTTAGGAAGAAATGGATAAACATCCCTTTTTCATGAAAAACAATCCTGACAATTTGGACATGTCCCCATTAGCTGAAGGCCTTGCAAAACTCAAGTACGATCCTGAGGAGAATACACCTGTGGAATTGGCAACAAACTATAAAGAAGATGGCAATTTTAACTTTAAACACAAGAATTACAGATTGGCTATAATAGGGTAAGCGTCATTTCAATTAATATTTGATTAATGCCAGTTTTCACCAACAACTTGGTTTTGGTGACTCTTGTTATAATAATAGATTCTTAAGTTAGGTGACAGTTTTACTTCAATAACCGTCACCTTGCATGGATTTACTAATGTAGAAATGCTAACTACTAATGTGGACTGCAATCACCTAAACCCTAGGTGCCGTTGGTGAAAACGAGCATAACAATATTTGTAAGTAGATGGTCTGCAGTCTGCCCTCTTAAGATAACTTTGACAAGTACAATATCAAAAAATTGGTTCATAAACTAAGACTTGCATAAGAGTCATAGTTACAATTATTTTCATTAATCTCCGACCAACTGTGACTTTAATTGATGTGTTATTTCCCACACCTATTTTGGCCACAACATCAATTATATTATATTATGTAAGTAAATATAAATATTAAAGTATGAAACTTAACTTGTAAATGTATTTAATGAGAGTGATATTACCAAACATGCTTAAACTTAATCTAATATTTTTTATCTATTTTGCTTGATGCTCTTGGTTATCTTTTTCTTTGGTATTTGAGAAATAATTTTTTTTTTTTCATTTGCTCATTACTGGTAAGTGCCAACAGGCAAGAAAATAACTGATAGTCTAACCACCAGATCACATAATCAGTAATAGGATTGTGTTGCCTCTGTAACAATGAGTTCTGCATAGGGTAGAATTTTACCTACACTAATATCCACATAACACACAATAAGAGGAGATGAAAGCAAGTGGAGCAAGTTAATAACCTTATGGTACCTAAGAGATGAAAACCACTGACGAGATGGGAGAATGTAGAATGATATAGTAAAGTTAAAACTTGGGCAAGACTAGCCAGAGGTAGGCAAAATACTGTAAAAAATCGACTGATTAGAAGGCATGATATAGGTAATATAACAAGATATGATATAGGTAATATAATAGGTTGGAGAAAAAGTTTCTTTAAAGAAATTCAAAACATTTTTTATTATAGTTTATTTACATTTAACTAAAGTAGGTGCCATTTTGTTCGATATCTTTATGCCATCTTGTAGGTAGGGACATGATCCCATTGCTATAGAAATATTGGAGCTTTTGATGAAAATACCGCGACAAGTGGTTTTGGCAGTCCTCTCGTGATGTTAACCTGACACTGCCTAAAGAATCTGAAGGTGTCCTCTGAAGGCAGTCCTCTTGTGATGTTAACACTGCCTAAAGAAATCTGAAGTTGCATGGTCAGTACTACGCGGCAGATGAATTAACACCTCCCAGCCAAACTCTCTTAATTATTTCTGAGTGGCTAAAGATGTGTGAGGTTGATAGCGTTATCGTGATGAAAAACCACACCCCTTCTGTTGATTAATTCCGGGCGCTTTCTCTCGACTTCTTGCTTTAATGTCATCAGTTGTTCGCAGTAGAGTTCAGCATCGATGGTCCTGCCTGGTGGTAACAGCTCATAATGAATAATGCCCTTCCAATCCCACCACACACAGCATCACCTTGTTGCGAGTTAACCCTGGTTTCACCACAGCATCACCTTGTTGCGAGTTAACCCTGGTTTCACCACAGCCTGTGAAGCCTGACCGGCTTTTGACCAGCACCTTTTTCGCACATTCTTGTCGTACGTGACCCACTTTTCGTCACCAGTTGTCAGCTTCTTCAAAAATGGCTCGGTTTCATTACGTCGTAATAAAGAATCACAAATGAGTACACGGTTCATTAGGTTTCTTTCAGTGAGCTCGTGAGGTACCCAAATATCAAGCTTTTTTGTGTACCCAGTTTTTCTCAAATGCGCCATAACTATTTTGTGGTCAATTCCCAGTTCCTCAGCTACGTCGTAACTACATATATGCCGAACTTGCTCCACTTTTTCAAAAATGGCATCCATTTTATCCGTGACTAGCTTTTTGTTCGCGGTTTTGCTCATGTGGGCTACATGACTTGTGTTTGTTCGTAATTAAAGCCAAACTTATTAAAGGTAAATTAATATCAATATCAAGGTATAATTAATAAGGGTTAGACAACTAAACATGTCACATTACTTCAACATTAAGTTTTTCATTTTGTATCATTAAAAAGCACATCCATGCGAGCTAGAATTAGTAAAAAGTGTAAAAACCGTGTAATAAAGATCACTTTGTATAACTAATTTTGGTCAGTTCTGAAACCTTCTGTACAAATTGTCATCCCCTACTTAACGGATCGTTTTTCAAAAATCCTGAAACTCTTCGTAATTTCTAACCAGGTCAAATACCGTAAAATTTAAGGAATGTCAGATTTCCATACAAACTTTCCACCCCTATTTCACCTCTAAGAAAAATAAACAAAATTCCTGAGACAAGTCATTCTTTAATTCTTTTCAAGAACCCAAATACCAATTTTCGTGTAACGGGTGGGGCAAAAGTAAAGTCATAATGTGAATTGGCCGCCATTATGTTGTTTTTACAAAAAGTTTATTAAAGGTGTAAAATTGATGTCATTAAGTTTTAAAAATTAAATCGGTGAAATGACTACCTCCAGAGTAAATGCACATTCGTGCTCGTTTTATGGCATTTTGCATAGTTGTTCGCAAGATATCTGGCCCCAAATTGGAAATTTCTTCTTCAATGTTGGTTTTCAAAACTTGCAATGTTTGTGGCTTGTTGCGTTAAACGCGAGATTTCAAAAAGCCCCAAAGAAAGAAGTCTGGCGCCGTCAGATGTGGCGATCTGGATGACCAGTTCAAATCGCCAAAGCGGGAGATCACATGGCCCGCAAATTGCTTATTGTCAATTAATTCTCTATCTGTCAAAATTCAAATTCAAATTCAAAAATCATTTATTCAATTTAGTCAAAGATATTGGAAAATGCCCTACAAACAATCTATCATCTATAATGTCTACAATATAAATGTCAAAGCATAATGACATTTGACGCCATTTGCAAAAATACTGGCACATTTACATTATGCCTTTACTTTTGCCTCACCCGTTATTTAACTTCAAAACTGACAGACTTTAATACAAACTTTCACCCCCTATTTGACCCCCTTAGGTGTGATTTCCGTAAAATCATTTCTTAGTGGCTGGTTACGTTACTCAATTAACCTACAGTCCAAATTTTATCTACTTAGCTTCAGCGGTTTTCGCTCGGTGATGATGAGTTAGTCAGTCAGGACAAGTCATTATATGTATATAGATAGGGAGACCAGAGCGACGTACATCTTTGACATCAAAATTTCCGGATTGAAAACGCTTAAACCAAATTTGTGCTACTCTCACAGACACTGCACTAGGTCCATAAACATCGCTTTTTTTCGCGGCTTGCGTTGCAGTTTTACCTTCTTTGTTGTAACATTTTAAAATGTATCGAATTTCATCATTAGATTCACTCATCTTGACAGTAAGAAAAACAAATGAAAATCACACATTTTCCTATTTTGAATTTGGAATTATCTTCTTTAAAATAAAAAAAAAATATAATAACAAAACCAGCCAGATACAACTAGTATAGCCAAAGAGATTTTATTACAAGTTCAACATACTAATCATCTGCGTCCGAGGATAATGGTAACAATGGTCGCGAATTGAGCACAGCATCAATTTCGTTTAAAATAGTATTAGTTTTCATACTTCAACACAGTTTTTTTTACAATTCTTTTTAAATGGAATTTAAACTTTTTCCCCAACCTAATATATAATACAATCTCCACATAAGCTTCTACTTCTACTTGCAGGAAATCCACTTTCAATCGCAACCTATTCTGTAGTCCAATGATTTGAAATGTGATGAAAGGGCCATGTTTATCAGTAGACAGTTTTTGACTAAGAACGTTAAGGCGAAATTGATGATTATTATTTAATGTTACAGGTACACAGAGGGAATTAAGCAGAAATGTGATGATAGTGAAATCAATGCAAGCCTGTATAACAACCGTGCTGCTGCCCATTGGCATTTAAAAAACTATAGATCGGCCCTCTTAGACAGCGAAAAGGCATTATCATTCAATGCGGATTATGGTAAAGCACGATTGAGAGCTGCGAATTCAGCTCTAGAAATAGCAAAGTATGACACATGTATACAACATTGTCAGTTATTTTTAGAAACACAGCCCAAGGAGAAAGAAATTACTAAGTTATTGAAAACAGCTAAAAAGAAGCTGATGCTTCAAAAGCGGGATCTAAGAAAACAGGCGAGAAAAGATGCTAAGAATCATGAGGAAAAGGACGAGGTGTTAAAGGCTATTATCGATCGTGGCATTAGAATATTAAATTGTGATGACGAGGATGACCTTGATTTTTCAAAGTTGAACCCTAATTTACCAAAAGTGCCCGATGCTAGAGTACACTTAGTTGATGGTGTGTTAATGTGGCCATTGTTGTTCCTGTATCCAGAGTATAATTTGACAGATTTTGTTAAGGCTTGTCCAGAAAATGTGTCGTTGCTAAGTCAGCTGGAGCTACTGTTTCCTGCTCCTTGGGATCAAGCTAACAGGTACAGATGTAATAAGGTAAATGTCTACTGTGAGGGTTATGACTTGAAGCCTTATGTGGTTGATCCGAAGAAGAACCTAGGTGAGATAATGAAGATCAAATATTATGTATTGAAAGCTGGTACAGCGGCATTTGTCGTTGTGCCTCGTGGTAGTCACATAGAACGTAGATTTTTGGGAAGTTATCGATAATTTGTGAATATGTACTTAATCATTTGTCTTAGGTAAATCATATTCTATTTGTATGACAGTAATTCCGATATTTGAATAACTTAGATTCAGGTTCAAATCCCGCTCGTGGAATTTTGCCACACTTTGTTTTTTTTTTCAAATTGTAATAAAATATGCGTAAAATTATATTTAACCATAACCATAAATATTACTATTAAGAATTATAGATTTGATGGTAGACGTATTTCCAGAATGTATTTGTTCTTCTCACTGTACACTGTTTGGCAAATTGAATTGTATTACGTAAGTATACTAATATTGTACACAGCTAATGACTTTTAATACAATAGCTATTAAGTCTAGAATCAGCCTCTTCTATCTTGAGCAACAAGTGACCAATCTTTTAGATGAGAGTCAAGGTCGTCCAGCCATCTTCTTTTTGGGCTGCCGTGACGTTGTTTTTGGTTTTGTGGGACCCATTCGACAGACAAGTTCTGCCCAGTCCCACTTTAGCATGGCAGCTTTCTGTGTGACATCAGCAATTTTTGTTTATTTATTATTTATTATAATATTTACAATTAGCTGTTGCCCGCGACCTCGTACGTGAGGACTACTTTCTGTGTGCTCTTGTATGTGTCTGTGCAAAGACAGTGCATGTTAGGCGCAAGAAAGCGAAAAAACTGTCAATTTGTAACCTATCCGTCGTGATGTTGCATTATAATCAGCCTATACACAGGACACAGGCCTCTCTAAGGGCACGCGACTGAGCACGATCCACGGCTACTCTCATCCAGCTCTTTCCACCTTGCGAAGATCGTCGCTCCACCTAGTCTGAGGGCGTCCTACACTAGTTACGTTTGCCGATAAGCGGTCTCCACTCGAGAACTTGTATACTCCAACGGTCACCGGTTCTGCGGCTAATATGGCCAGCTCATTGCCACTTTAGCTAGCTGATCCGGGTGGTTGCATCAACTAGAGCTGAAAACGCGTCATGGTTATTCTGCGTCACCACACAGAATCACAACGCGTCATGGCTGTTTTAATAAAAGCCATAACACGGATTTCGCGTTGTGGCTGTTTTACAGTGATCACGACAGGGTGTAAACTTTTTAGCCATAATGTTCTTTGAGCTAAACATCATCAGTTCATTTTATGTCCCTACTGCTGGGGCCGAGCCTTCCCTATGGATGGATAGGGAGAACGGGCCATAAACCACCACGCGGGCCCAGTGCGGATTGGTGGTTATTAATGACTGCTAATGCAGCCGGAACCATCCGCTTTACATGCCTTTCGAAGCACGGAGTGGCTCGAGATGATACATTTTTTGGTCACCCATCCGATGACCTTAGCGAAAGTTGCATAACCTCAGCAATCGCAGACCGGGCGCGTTAACCACTGCGCCATCAAGCTCCTCAGCTAAACCACAGAATAACTACGCTAAACATATAGATACAAGTTTATATACAAATTAATAGGAATCAAAACACTTGTAAATAAAATCAATTTATTTATTATCAATGTCTTCGTCCGCGTCGTATCCCTTTTGGTGGGGGTAGTATGGGCCGTTGCTTTCGAACGGATCGTTCTGGTCCGAAATAGACGGGTACGGGTGGTGGGGCATGGCACCCATCCATTGTGGATACCAGTACAGACCCTGAGGAAGAAATCAAAATGAATTAGTTTTTATTTTAGTAGCAGTAGTATTAAATAGCCTATAATAACTGTCCCACTGCTGGGTAAAGGTCTATGATTGGAATCAAGTCCTCACTATAATTGATGGGTAAGGGCTTTATCACCAGGCTTGCCAAATGTTAGTTGGTGATCACAAACCCGGGCTATGCATCGAGAAATCTAAAACACACTTTGCTCGACCAGGGATTTGGACCTGGGGCCGTCGAGTATCAGGCCGAGCGCTTTGCAACTCTGCCACCGAGGCGTTACTTGGTAACTTAGATCAACTTTGATCTTCGTATTGTGGCAACAGGCAACTCGCAAAGTTGCGAGTTAGTTCTAGCTGTTTCTGTTTTAACTATAGAAACTGTGCAGACATAGCAACAAGTTACTTCCTTTATCTCTTTCTATCTTGTCAAAAAAAAAATTCAATATTCAAAATAATTTATTCAGTTTAGGCTACAAGTAGCTCTTGTGAATGTCACTATGCCATCGGTTCGTAAGTCTACTCTGGGCGGGAGATCTTGTACTGAGAAGAACCGGCAAGAAACTCAGCAAGTGTCCAGCTCTTTTCTCCCTTACAGCGTCAAAAATATTGGAAAATGCCCTATCATAGCAGGACACTTTCCATTACAAATAAACACAAAATTATAGAAGACAACCACAACATGTAAATAAAAAACAAAAATATCACAAAATAAAAAAAAAAAAAAAATTAAAATTAAAAAAGTATGCAAGAGCAGACCAGCCTCCACAGGCAGCACCCGTTCACGAGTATGACATATGAATCAGCCATCGCTTCGCTCAACCATATTTTAGGGAACGTAACGACCCGACGCACACGCCACCACCGCAGAGACAAATAAAGAGAGCATGACATACTCAAGATACTCTAAATAAAAACTTAATGATCTATTTAACGCAACGCTGTTTGTTATCTGTAGGACACTGCTGATAAAGGCTATCATATCAGTATAAAAATTATATAAATTAATTTTATTATATTAATTCAAATAGAGTATGTGTTTTTCATTATAACCAAGCTGTTTTATCATCTAAATATTCTTTGACTGTATAATAACCTTTTAAAAGTAATATAGATTTCACATGTTTTTTAAACTTATCTAAAGGTAAATCTAGTACAGTACTTGGTATTTTATTGTAATAGTGTATACCTTGCCCCAAGAAAGAACCAAGAACCTTCTGTAACCTGAACAGTGGCATTACAAGTTTTGTCTTATTCCTAGTATTGAAATTGTGTACGTCACCATGTTTAGTATAGGAGTTGATATTGCAACGTACAAAAACTATACAATTATAAATATATTGAGATGCAACTGTCAGGACACCAATCTCCTTAAAAAGATTTCTTAAGGAAGTTCGTGATCCGAGTCTATAGATTGTTCTTATTGCTCGTTTCTGTAAAATGAATATAGTTTCAATATCAGCCGCTGTTCCCCACAGTAGGACGCCATACGACATGACACTGTGAAAATAACTAAAATAGACCATTCTAGCAGTTTCAACATCTGTTAACTGCCTAATTTTTCTAATGGCATAAGCAGCAGAGCTGAGTTTACCGGCCAATTTCGATATATGAGGATTCCATTGAAGCTTTGAGTCAAGGGTTATGCCTAAAAAGACTGTAGAATCTACCATATCTAATTGATCACTGTTTATTTTAATATCGGTTGGTTCATATTTGACATTTGGTAATATAAATTTAATATATTTTGTTTTCTTAGCGTTAAGCTGTAAATTATTAATAGTAAACCAACGCAGTACCTCTGAAAGAGCTTTATTTACATTTTCATAATTAGTCCTACACCTAGTTACATTAAAAATGAGTGAAGTATCATCTGCAAATAATACAATTTCACAAAAGTTCTCTACAAAGAATGGCAAGTCATTAATATAAATCAAGAAAAGGAAAGGACCAAGAATCGACCCTTGTGGAACTCCCATTTTTACATGTGAACCAGATGATTTAGTACCATTTATATCAACAGTTTGTGTTCTAGAGCTGAGATATGACTATTAAATTTAGTGCAAAATCTTTGAGACCGTAATAATGAAGCTTCATCACCAGAGTCCGGTGCTCAACGCAATCGAAAGCCTTGGACAAGTCGCAAAAAACACCAAGAGCGTTTTGAGACTTCTCCCAGGCATCAAATATATGTTTTATTAGAGCAACACCTGCATCAGTAGTAGAACGACCCTTAGTAAAGCCATATTGCTTACTATGTAAAAGGTTGTTTGTGTTAAAATATGACATCAACTGTTCGAGTATGATTTTTTCATAAATTTTACTTAGCGCTGGTAATATTGAAATGGGCCGATAGTTACTGGGATCTTCTTTGTTCCCTGATTTGAATAAAGGTATAACTTTACTAAACTTCATAAGATCAGGAAAGATTCCTTTATCGACACAGTTATTAAAAATTTCAGCAAGATACGGTGCAATAGAATGAATAATATTCTTAATTACTTTAATAGATATACCCCACAAATCACTCGTGTTTTTCATTTTAAGTGATTTAAATGTTTTAATAATATTCATTGAATCAATGTATTTAAATTGAAAGGAAAGATTACATTTTGGTACATATTTTTGGAGTAAAGTTTGTGCAGCTTCTGGTGATGAATCTAAATTTGACGTTGTTATTACAGGTATATTTACAAAAAAATCATCAAAAATATTAGCAATTTGTGAATCTGAATTGACTAAGTTGTCGTTTACTTTTAAAGTGAAAGTATTATCCCGTGGTTTAAATTTACCTGTTTCACGGTTTATAATGTCCCAAGTGGCTTTAATTTTATTGTTAGACTTTTTAATTTTTTCTTTAAGGTAATTAGATTTTGCTACTGTGCACACTTTTTTAAACATTTTCGAATAATTCTTTACATATTGCGTAAAATTAACATTTTGGTTATATTGTTTTAAACTATATAAATCATATAATTTATTTCTACTCTTATATATACCAGTCGTGGCCCAGTCACAGAACTTAAGTTTATGAGTAATTTTTATTGTTTTTGGTGTAAACACGTGGTTGTATTCGGTCTTAATTAAATTAAAAAGATTACTATAAAGTACATCTGGATCATCTTGTACAAAGGGTAATGCATCAATTTTACAAGCTATACTATTTTTGAAACACTCCATTCGCTCTTTTGTAACTGGTTTACAGTTCACTATTTTTGGTTCATCCCTAATATCAAAATCATAGGTCACCTTCAAACCGCAATGGTCAGACGTAAAATTACTAATGAGTGACTTAGAAACAGGGTCATAGTCTGTAAAAATATTATCTAGACAAGTGGCCGAATGTGAAGTTATTCTAGTGGGTTCGAGAAATAGATTTGAAAGATTAAAACATTTAAATAAGGCAAGAAGACGAACACTCGTTGAAGTGTTTTCTAAAATATTTATATTAAAATCTCCACATACTAAAACAAATTTATTTTTTAATTTTAATTTTCTAAGTACATCTTCCATTACTGATTCAAAAATATTAAAATTGGCCGATGGGGGTCGGTATACACACACTATTACAAAACTATTGAACTCCACACACGATAGTTCAATGTTACGCTCCACTGATAGGTCTACAATGTTGTTGCGATTTTTGTATTTAATATTGCTTCTTACTAATATTAGAGAACCGCCGTGAATAGCTGAGCTTCGCACGAACGCGCTTGCTAATTGGAAATTATTTACATGGAATGATGTATCATGACTTCTTAACCAATGCTCAGTTATACAAAATACATGAATTACCTGACTTTTTGCTAATAATTCTAATTCTAAGTCCTTGCCAGCCAAACCCTGAATATTTTGATGTATAATAGTAATGGATGTGGGCTTGGCCTTTGTCTTAGACCTCAGTTTAAACCTGAGGTTGTAACCTTATTACTAGTTGTAAAAGTTGCATTAATAGAACTACTAGATACTTGGGTTCTAGATACTAGCTTTAAGATTATGTGTAACAGTTTTTTTTCCATTTGTGTGAGCAATATAGTATCTGTCGATCTGTCTATTTGTCTAGTTGCGAGTTTATTTTGTCGTGATTCTAAGTGCTTGTTCACGTAGGTACGCGCGGGCGCGGTGGCGGGTGCGGGCACGGTACGAGGGCCACACCGAAAAGATCGGGAATGGAATACTTTTGAATAAATTAGACTTAAAATCTTTTTAGTATTTGAAATTTAGTATTCTTACGAACTTAATTCCATTTTTGAAAAATAAAAATTTTCAATAAAAGAAGAGTGGTAGCTATTTCAAATTAAGAAGTCAGTGAGAAAATGGAGCTTACGCGGGAACATTTCCGTGCGATAATTTTTCACAACTTTCGCCGAGGCTTATCTCAAGAACAATGTCTTGCCGAGCTTGTTTCTATTTATGAACTTGAAGCACCTAGTAAAACGACTATATATCGCTGGTATTCTGAGTTCCGTCGAGGACGTTTATCTCTTACCACAGTTCCTTCTACTGGTCGGCCAAAAACAGCGGTAACACAAGAAAACATCGATGCTGTACGCCAATTAATACAAGAAGATAGACATGTGACATACGAGCAGATACGGGCTTCCCTCAGCATTGGTATGACAGCCATTCAAATAATATTGCATGATGAACTGGGTGTCAGGAAGTTAGTTTCCCGCTGGGTGCCCCATCGCTTGACCGAAGAACAAAAGTCGGCTCGTGTTAATTGGTGTCGGTCTTCTCTGCAACGGTTCGATAGAGGGAGCTCAAATGCTGTTTACAATATCGTCTCGGGTGATGAATCGTGGATTTATTCATATGAGCCCGAAAGAAAACACCAATCGGCTGTTTGGGTCTACGAAGGTGAGGTCAAACCAACAAAAGTTGTGCGCTCTCGTAGCGTGTCGAAAAAAATGGTCGCTTCGTTTGTATCGAAAACCGGACATGTGGCTACAATTCCTTTACAGGAACGGAAAACGGTTACTGCTAAATGGTACACAACAGTTTGTTTGCCGGAAGTCATAAGAGAACTTCGTAAAAGTAATCCGAACCGTCGCATAATCCTTCACCACGATAATGCGAGTTCCCACACCGCTCGGCAAACGATCGCGTTTTTAAATCAGGAAAACGTGGAGTTGATGGACCATCCTCCATACAGCCCTGACCTGAGCCCCAACGATTACTTTACATTCCCAAGAACTAAAGATTTGCTACGTGGTCAACGGTTTCCAGGTCCAGAAGAGGCAGTCCAAGCTTATAAATCGGCCGTTTCGACTATGTCTACTTCAGACTGGAATTACTGTTACAATAATTGGTTTGAACGAATGCAAAAGTGCATTGATTGTCACGGAGAATACTTCGAAAAACAATGAAAGTAAATATTATTGTGTTATCTTTGTAGTTTTTTCTATTCCCGATCATTTCGGTGTGGCCCTCGTAGATGTTGCGAGCTCGTGTTCACATTAGCCGCTAGGCGTTTGTGACGTGTTGTCAGAAGTTGAAAAGATGAACCACGATATTTTATTTTTAAACGAAAACTCATACCTAACGTGGGAGATGTTAAAATTTGAATTTGGTGTGCACGAAATTAATAAGTAATAAGTTCTATCCTGAACAGCACTAAAAAACTCTTCTGTATTGAACGACATGATTAAATCGTGCTATCGTTTCTAGCTGTAAGTAGCAGGTAAGTTCAAACTGGTTGAACTTACCTGACGTCGCGAGTGAATCGCGCGCTCCGCCGCTTGTTCACGTGAACACACATAAACGTCTCACGCGTTTGATACTGCCGCAAGCGTGCCGCGCGCGCCAGTCGCTAGTTTGCCCGCTATTTAGACCGCACGTGCGTTTCATACGTGAACACTTGGATATCATGTCATATGTTTGATATTTCTTGACCGCGCTGCTACCGCGCCCGCGAGTCAACTTGAACAAGCACTTAACAAACTTTTCAAAGCCTTGGTCATCCATCAGTCAGTGTGTGTAATTTTTCTTACAAGTAATGCATAAATAAACAATATTTCCTTCCAGTATGATGATGATGAACGATAATAGAAATGAGAAGAGAGAAATGATATACCCCCAACCCCTCGAGTATAAAGATGTGGGCTTTACTAAGACCTCACGCGGACTTCTTGCGAGAATTTGATAAGTGACGTTGCACTGTTTTGTTTCATTTGCTAACACTCATGCACACTCACGAACACTTAACGGTTAATAATCCACCATTATTTCACATTAAATTCGGCAATATCACAATTTCTTGAAAATAAAACAACCGCAGACATGACTTCATTTTCCCGCCAAGAAGTCCAGTTACTAGTTGCGGCAATTTGAATCAGAAACAAAACTGATTTTATAACCCTTTTACAGACAGAACATGTTTGAATTTTGAATTGGTTTTCAATCTTATCTCAATTACATAAGGTTCAAAATATAGTGGAAATATGCATCCCGCTTCTGCTTCGTAGGCACGTAAAGCCGCTGGCGCTGGCTGCAATAGCATCGCACTGGGCCCGCGTGGAGGTGTATGACCCGATCTCCCTGTGGTGTTCGTACCCCAGTAGTGGGGCTCGTACCCCAGTAGTGGGGACATATAATGAATGAGCTGGTAATGGTACACACAACTGCGTCAGAACTGTCAAATTCCCTCGATAGACTTTGAACTTTATGTATATTTCATAAGGTTGAATATTTATTGTAAATTTTTGACAGTTTTGGATAGCTTGATGTGCAGGCGTTTGTACATCCCGTTGCTTGTTAAAAGGTTAAAAAGTTTAGTTTTGTAAGAGTTTTGGTACCTTGTTGCCGCCTGCCGCGTTGCAAGTGAACCGGTCATCGTGTAGATCGACAGCATCCAAGTAGCTTTTGCCGGCAATGGATCCGTAGTTTGGTGGGTACATGAACAGACATCCCTCCATGATAACTGCATTTGAAATTGTAATAATATGAGGTTTGTGGAAGATTTTGTAGGCAAGTGAATGCGCTCTTAAAGCAAGTAGTTTTTGAAGAAAAACTTCTTTACGCACGCTTGACTTGAGTAAGCTGGCGAATGCGTGGCGAGAGCGTTACGAAAAGTGTGATCGGGCGAGGCGAACGGAAGGCGCGCGTACATTTTTTCTCTCTCTCTTCCTCTCATAGCCAATGCATGAAATATAATATATATATCTCAGTCAGTAGTTCGTTTGCGAGTATGCTAGCAAAAAGAAAAAAAAAATAAACAAAATAATAAGTGAGCATGCTAGCAAAAAGAATAAAAAAATAAACAAAATAATAATTAAATAATAAATTAAAAAAAATATATTAAATATTCTACGTTTAAAGTGAAAGCTTAAGAAGTTTTACTTCAGTCGTGTGGTCTAAAGCACGCTCGTTTTTTTTAACATTTAATAATTGAGAAAATGAAACATCTTCACTCTCCTACATTAAAAGGTCCAACTATACGAAGTAATAGGTGGTCAAGAAGGTATCAGTAGCCAAATCCATATTACAAGAGCCTCAGCAGTCTGGAAGGTAATGAAATTATCCCGGTCGACCAACTGTAAGGTGGTCCGTCGCAGGGTGGAATTCAGAGTCTGTTGTCAGTGGTCCTGAACCACCCTCGCGATGTAATATCGATTTAAAATTTTAAAGAGCTTTAAAGGACATTTTAGCGTAATCTCCTTTGCCATTTAAGTACCTATCGAAAAGATGACATGGGTACAAGGAAAATTGAAATTTTAATTTTTAAGTGATAATTGCTGCACTGAAGCTGAAGTGGGTGGACGTTTAATTTTTCACTGTATTTTATAAATATTTAACTCAGGTCCAGTGCAGCAATTATAGCACTTAAAAATAAAAAGTTAAATTTACTTTATCGTTGTGTTATCAAATTTGTGGTATTTCTTCTGCACAGCCATCGGTTGCAATAACCGTTGGATAGATGGCACCCTGCTGCTAAAAAGCAGTCAAAAATAAAAAAAAGCAGTGGAAAAATTCAGTGCTTACGTCAGCCTTCCCGGTAGCATAATGGTCAGTGCAGCCGCCCGGATTGCGAAAGACCCAGGTTCGATTCCTGGCTGGGTCGTGTGGGCATTTAATTTTTTACTGTATTTTATAAATATTTAATGATACAAGAAGACAATCAGTGACCGAAATTTTTTCCTTTAGGGGATTTTAGTCCTTAGCAACAGTTGAATACAGACCACCTGCTTCCTAACTGTGATCCTGTTTCATTTTAATAATAACCTATGTGATTATTTGGCGACGAAAATTGTGTCGAACAATGGGTTTAAAGTGTCGAACACTTGTGCCATCCTTTAGGGGTTTGACGTCTGGTTGCCACGATGACGTCTGGTTGCTATTATGACCAATTCCTAAAATATAAGCTTTATCAAACTGACTACTTCCTTATATGACCACTTCCCAAAATGTTAACCTTTTATATACTGGCTACTTCCCTAAATGACCACCTCCCAAAGTGTTAACTTTTTCAAACTGGCTACTTCCCAAAAGGACAGCTTTTCAGACAGGCCACTTCCTAAAATATACCTTATTTACATTATATACTTTATCATATATTGGTATTCTGATGTCCATAATATGGATCACACCTAGTATTAAAAAAGTAGGTGTCAGGGTTTGTCTCACATGGCACGGTGATGTTGTCTTCGTCGGGCTCGTCTGGCTTCGGCGTAGGCTCCACGTATGGTGGAACTGGGTCGATCCCGGTGCCGGGGTCTCCAGGAATCAGAAATGGACCTTTGATAGAAAATTAAAACTAAAAGTTTGTATGTATGTCACACTTTTTTATTATCAGGTTTAAATTGATTTTAACTTTTTAGTTCTTGTTTTTTAACTCGTAAAAAAAGCTTGTTTTCAAAGTTCTTTTTCTTTTTTTTTTTAAATCTTTATTTTCAATAAAACCGTTTAACTTATAAAAATTTATTACTCATTTTTTTATTTTCATTTTTTAGTTTTTAATTTTTAATTTGATACTTTTATTTGATACCCATATTGAGGAGGTAGTGACATGTTTAATGTGTGACAAGTTTACACACCCTCATACCATTCAGCCCTCGGCACGTGCTCACCTTGGCATTGGGTTATCCATCTAATCAAAGACAGAATCTAGATTCATAACAAACGAAACGAACGAACGAATGAACTTATTTTTCCGATCGAGTTCCTATGGCCATCTTTCAGCTCCATCATCAGACCCTGGTTACCATCTAGCACCAAAATCCTCGTCAAGACGAATTATACGAGCCCAAACGCGATGGGGTTGTGTCGTTTAATTACCGAGTTCCAATGGCCATCTTCCAGCTCAATCATCAGACCCTGGTTACCATCTGGCACCAAAGTACTCGTCAAGACGGATCAAACGTGTCCCAACTCGATGGGGTTGTGTCGTTTAACTACCGAGTTCCTATGGCCACCTTCCGGTTCCATCATCAGACCTTGGTTACCATTTAGCACCAACGTACTCGTCAAGACGAATCATACGAGCCCAAACTCGATGGGGTTGTGTCGTTTAACTACCGAGTTCCTATGGCCACCTTCCGGTTCCATCATCAGATCAGCTCCATGACATAATAATTATGTATTGTCATCCGATTTACACATGCATGCAAAATTTCAGCTCAATCCGTCAACAGGAAGGGGGTCAAATTTCAATTACTAGATTTGACCCATCTAAATAAACAGCAAGCTAAATAAAACCGTAAAAAAAAAGATAGTTCTTACCTCCATAGTGATTGGTATAGTTCCATTCGCACACATGGTGATCACAGACCAGTGGCGTGCGGGGCTCCTTCGTGTAGTAAGTATGGCCGTTAGGTGTAGTCTGAACAAAAAGCGATACGTGTTATTCAGTTAATATTGTTTGCGTCGTATCTTTTTGCATCCGGCTCGAAGGACCATATCTATAGAAGGACGTTTATTTTGAAACAATATTGAATAGTCATGTTCATGTAGGCACAGAAGAAAGACACTAGATGTATGGCTACCTAAGATTCAGTTTGATCGCTGACGATATCAGTTATTGACACTCAAACTGAGATTGGTTAGTCCAGAGACTGTTCAAGCACACAGCCATATACAGTTTTGTCTATAATCTGTACTCTGCTTGGATTTTGGTTCTTGGATGTATACTGTGTTATTTTGTTAGAGGCAAATAACGTTATTTATTATACCTACATTATGTATTAACAAATAACTATGCTCAGCTTATTTTTGCGGCATTAGCCGCAACATTAAGCCGAGCTATTCAGCCAATCCGGCTTTAAGTGTATTTTTTATATTTTGTTACGCAAGACATATTGACTTTTATCCAAGGTACGAGTATAATAATGATAATTTGCGTATCGCAAACGGATTGTTATATTAACGGAGAGTAGTCGCGGATAGATCACTTGGAAAAGCCTACGTCCAGTAGTACTAGTATTGGCTGATAATGATGATCCAAAGAGTGTTTAAAGACGATTTTATATTACTGTTCAGCTTACTCACTTACCAATAAGTAGTCGTGGTGCCGATACCGCAGCCCCTGTATGTTGAAGTCCAGAATGAAGGAGCCAGATGTAATAATGCAGGCGGATGCGGTAAGCGGGGGCAGTTTGTACATGACAACGCCGCATTTGACGATCGCCTTCGGTAGGGTCGACACGTCGCGCACTCTTTGCAGCAGTTTTTTGAACGGGAACCTTTATACGTTAAGAAAATATTAATGATCTCAGTTCGTAAGTAGGTTCGTACTACCAAATGCAAGTTTGCCAGCTCAGTTTCATAAAAAAATAAACCATGCTCGGTGTATGGGAAAGTAAAAAAAATATCTCGTTTTTTTTAACACATATTTGATAACAACCTTATACTTATAGTTTTTAACATGTTACCTCATGTGGAATTACCTTAAGAGAATATTAAAACATTAAGCCCCTTACAAATAAACATAGAACAAGGTCTGAATAGTTATTCCGAGTTTTCTTCCCGTCATGTAAACGTCATTTCAAATTAGAGTAAAAGAGACAAAACACGGAATAACTATTCGGAGCTTATTCTTTGTTTATTTGTAAAAATAAGCAAAAATCTTAGCTTTTGCTTATTTTTTGTTGGTTACGGGTATGACCTTGACCTTCACTTCACTTGATGTTAAGTGTAAGCTTACCTAAAGATACAAATCCCTATATGGCACTCAAGCCCGTGCAGGTAATTGTCGGTCGGAAAGGATATGCTCGGGTCGTCCACCAAGTAGTACTTATGTTCGTCGTGGTAGTGGAGAAATCCAAGGAACACGAATGATCTGGAAATTTTAAAATACTTACATTAACTCGTAAAGGTGGAGGCGGACTGCGAAACATGTTTAATTGCGAGAATTCGCATGGTCAGTACTGTTAGCGGTTGCCTAGTGTGAATTTCATTTGACGAGAATCAGTATAACATTAAAGCAGCGCCGCGCCTCCTGGCGACATACAGGAAGAGTTAAAATTTTGCCATAAAAAATTTAGTTTTCGCAAAAGTGATCGAATTAATACGGATATCATACAAAACTTACACTAAGCACTCCGAGCTGCTCGCCGCTCGCATCAGTGTATATATAGGTCAGTCAGCAATGCCGTAATATATCAAGTTCGCCGCGAGTGGTACGTTACGGTTATGATACGATGATACGCTCCGGTCAGTCGATGCGCACTGTGGCTACTCTTAATCCACAAAATAAGAAGACTTCAGAAGGTAAGCTTAATACATAGGAACCGCGCTCGAGCAACACACAGCCCCATTGCACAGCCACGGATCTCAAATCAGTCCGAGCCAAGCTGTTGAGTTTCCGCGTCCGTGAGAGAAGCTTACTTTCTGTAGTCTCCTTATATTGTGCTTAATCTTTATGTGTAGTGAGTGTAGTGAGTGTAGTGAGTGTAGTGAGAGAGAGCGTAGTGAGAGTGAGTGTGGTGAGAGTGATTGTAGTGAGAGTGAGTGTAATATGAGTACCTTTCCTTGCAGTAAGGTGCTACCCCGCGACCCATGTTGTAAATGTCACTGTACAGCTCCGACGCGAAGATATACACATTCTTTCCACAGTAGAATTCTGTAAAAGACATGACGTGTTAGCAACCTCTTTGATTTTTGTTTACTTTTATGATACTGAGTCGTGAGCGACACGGACGTTTTTTTATGACGAATAAACTATTTTTTCATTTTGTTAGAACAAAAATAAAGTACATAGCATAAAAAAGAGTATTTATTTATTTTCCCTTAAAAACGTATTTTTGTTGCTCTTTGCGAAATTTAACAAATATTTTGTGGCTGAAGAGTTAACTGGTATCCAGTTTATTTAGTCTCATAAGTACTCATAACCAGTAACGAGCCAGTAACAATAAGTTTTACGTAAACAGAGTATTTTAGCGTACTTTATTGGTGCTGTAGATTATAAAGTACGCCTACATGAAAAAGAGGACAATGCTCCATTTTAGAGTACGGGTGGCAACCCTAGACACGGCCCATCTAAAGGCGCAGGCCATACAAAGTGAAGCGATATGTAGATTTATTTATTTATTTGTTTATTAGGACAACCAACAAGACAAACACTGATACAAGCAAAAATTGTAGAGACAAAAATAAACTTAAAGCTAAGCGTCCTCTTAATTATAGGTTGTCACGGCATGCAATGTGGACTATATAATTTGCATTAAAAAAAACAATTTAGTGGGCTTATTGTAAAGCAGCTATCGCAGTATATTGACGCTTTTTTAATGCATACTGACTAAGCATTTGGCCACCAACTAGACTGCTGGTGAGCGCTAAGGTGGTAGACAGGAAATGTCTATTCACTCTTGCCTTAAAGAGACCTAGGTTGTAGTTGCTTTCTTCCTGTAATGTCACTGAATCTACGAGTAGAAGTGTCTAGTACCTTTGAAACCGGAATACAGTACCTATTGCAAAATCGGATTCTGGCCTTTGTTAATTAATTATCTTAATTAATGGCTTCGCGTTTAGCATTTAGCCAATTTCAATTATTTTTTTATTATAAGTAGTAAGGGTACAATTGTACGGTAGATAGAAAATAAAATGGAGTCTCACAACACGTGTTATTACGGGAAGAACTCGGGTGAAACTCCCTGGTCTTTGTTTTGGTGCGAGATCGAGTGATGTGAGATAAATCATAAATAGCGATTGGCACCAGTATTCGGCGGGTTCCAATTATTTTTAACTTTCGGTTTTGTTTATTAACCGTATTAATTCGATTACGTTTACGAAAACGAAAATTAGTATGGCATTGAAGCAGCGCCTCCTGGCGGCATACGAGAAGAGTTAACATTTTGCCATACAAATTCTCGTTTTCGTTAACGCGATCGAGCGCCGAATGAAACTCGCACTCGGCACCCAGAGCACCGGCTTCCCAGTTGACATCATGCAAACATTCAGTTAAAAAAATCTGGCTTTTGGCGATGAAAACTGGTGGCAAACACTGGGGGCCATTCCAATGTAACAAATAGATGTTGAGTTCTTTTTTATATTTATTGTAATCACTTTATCGCCTCGGTGGCTGAGTGGCAAAGCGCTCGGCCTGTTACCCGAAGGTTCTGGGTTCGATTCCCAGGGCGGGCAAAATTTTTTTTTTTTTCGTTAACGTGGTCGAACAGCGAAAGAAACTCGCACTTGGCACCCTGTTAGTTATTCTATAACCGACGCGACAACAAGCGCACTTTAAACTTAAATCTTTTTTGTCCATCCTAAAGTTGTCTGGAAGAGATCACTTTTAACGATAAGATAACGTATTTTTATGTAGTTTATTTTTTCAAATATTTTTTTCGTGTATTTATCTTATCTTATCTTATCACCTTGACTCATGTAGAACTCCATAGGCACCGGTCCTCCGGTGTAGGTGGCTTTTCGTTCAGCAGCCACCGAGTTGTGGTTCTCATACATCGTAAGCATGTTGTCAATAACGTCATCCAAAGTAATCAGGAGCACCTGTATACGTAATAGGTTTTATTCAATGTACTTAGAATACAGAATCGCATTACTGATAAAACAATTTCAATATATGCATTACCTAACGGTGAAGTGAAGAGATTGAGAGAGATAAAGAAGATTGTGACAGTCTGAAAAGGGGTGAGTGGCAATTATGCCATACAAATCTGGCTTTGTGAGTTTTGCTTACTACCCGTATGTAAACATTCGATTACGTTTACGATAACGAAAATTTGTGAGGCAAAATTTTAACTTTTCTCGTATGTCGCCAGTAGGCGCTGCTTCAATGCCATACAAATTTTCGTTTTCATAAGCAAGTCGAATGTCAAATAAAACGCACACTAGGCACCCTGAACTTTAGTACATAAAACCGGCCAAGTGCGTGTCGGGCCACGCGCAGTGTAGGGCTCCGTAGGCCATCTCGGTTTTACTACGCCATATCGAATGCCAGTTGATCGGTGACAATTAACCGAAAACCCAATATAATGCCAATAGACATGCCATTTGATCGAAATTTCAATAAATCGATTTTTAATAGATCGCTGTAACATTAAATTAGCAGCAATTAGCACTTGAAAATAAAAAGTAAAATTTATGATCCTCTATGGCAAATATTATCGCACTATAATTATGTGTCTTGCAAAGAATTGTTAGCTCCTGGAAATATAATATATTAAATAACCTTCAATTCTTGAATGTGCAGCTTAATGAACCGCCCCAAATGGTCGGTTGCGATGTGGACTCTCTCGTTGATCATGTACTGTATAAAACATAGGTTGATTTAAAACAATGAAAGTGTAGATATATTGTTATGATTTTGAACATAGTACTTTATTTAGCAATATTTATTAGAAAAACAGGATATTAAGTAATTGTTTGTAAGAAATAAGATAGCTGCGTGTATCAGTAGTTCAGGATTCTGGGTGAAGTGTCCATCCACCTTCGGCCTTTTCATTACTTAACATCAGGTGAGATAACTGCTAGCTGCTTTCCCGTAAACATAATTTAAAAAGTTGCAAGATCGTATCTCAAATGCTTAAACCGCAGTGTCATCGAGCTCGTTACCGTTCGACCTCTTACAGTATACCCGAATTCTTAATACCTGATCTTCGGCCGTCTTTATCCGCAACATCTCGTTCTGGTACAGCCATAGGTTGTCCAGTTTGTCCGTCGGGTCGTGGCCGTAGATCTCAAACGCGTCGATGATCATTGCCAGCGTCAGATTCTCGTTCGGATCCAGGCAGCATGGGTGGTTTCGAATGTTGTAAGCCTGCATAACATTTCCACGTCAGTTAAGATACAAAGTAAAAAATGTTCTACAAGAAAGTTGGAGTTTTACACCAGAATACAGTTGCAATTATACCTTTTTTTTTGAGAGAGAGTGCTGGTTGCCTCAGACGGCATTTTCAGCTTCACCGGGCTTGTTTGGGGGCGGCGAGGAACGTAAAGGGTCCCTCAAGCCGTGTGAATAGGAGAATCTAGTAGGGCACGGGGACGCGCACTAGTGCGCGATGCCGTTCCCTGTAGAAAACCTCCGAAGGGTTCGGATCGGATCGGGTGCAATTATACCGGGTTGAGTAATGAAAATGAAAGTACAGCAACGAATGGATCTGGAATTGTTATTTTTGATTATAATTATAAGTTTTACGAATGCTAACTTATCGGGATCGTTTGTTTATGGGATAGGTATATTTGTTAATTAACATAGATGTACCTAAATGCAACTAATAAGCGTTAACTAGGATAACGCTAACGTTTTCGATCTTCGCACTCTGCTGTTAACCAAATACTCTTAAATATATGTGTAAACTTAGAATTTTTGTTTGTGATTTTCCATAGAAGCTCAAAGAAACATTAAAATTTGCTTATTAATAAAAAAAAAGCTTTGAAGTTTGTGTGGATTATCGATTTTTTAAATGCCTTTCAAGTCAGTTTTTATATATATTATATTTATTGTATTTGGTAATACGTTAATGATGAATAATAAGCTGGAGCTTACCGTAATTTGAACCCAAGCGAGGCATAATGAGAGCAGCACGCATGCGCGAATGCGTGCGTCCATTTTGTCGACATGGCGGCTCGAGATGGCGTCGTTCCGTCACGTGGTCAATTATTTTGTTTCTTGATTAGAGACGCGATCGTTATATTTTATAGCCCATTACAACTAGAAATGAATAACGCACCCAATGTTGAAATAATTGCAACTGTTTCAAGCGAGTATAATTATTATATGTATGTAATTTAATTTTTGAGTTTGTGATATAGATTTAACTCAATAAAATCTGCACGTTTTCCACACTTAATTTTTTAAATATGTACGTACAAGCAATTCCCTAAATTTCGACTAAGCACTAATTTATTTTACTTTTGTGGGATCCTAGTAGATATTCCACTACTTAACTGCCGTACTCAGAGACGTTATTTAACTTTCCATCTCTATTTAGCACTATACATTAGAAAGTAACAGCAAGAGACTTAATTGTCATTAAAACTTAATTGACGTCTCTGAGTACGGCAGTAAGACAAATGTATAAATAAAACAAGAATATCGAATAACATTTTATATTATTTAAAATACACACCTAGAATTGTTCATTTGATCACAATACATGTATTTTTAAATATATTTATACAACATTATTGCACTTGGATACATTTCTATATTTATAGTAGGTATATTTGAATGTAAGCTATCGTTTCTCAACAAAATATCTATATTTTTGACACACTTTAAGACAGACAAGCATTTTCAGATCAGTTACAAATCTCAATAATTTTTTGGAAGCCCAATTTATGATAATTTATGTAGATATACAAGAGATTCAATTTTCAGTTTATTAAACGTTCGTTTTTAGTAAAAATCATCAATAATTGTTTTTATAATTTATAAGATTCGTATTATTCTGATAAAATGTACCTAAAGATGTAGGTAAAAAGAAAGAAAATTAAAAAATATTTTATTGTTTCAGATGGATATGTATATAATATTTCTATTTGGTTTGCACTGTTACCTTATTTATTTAAATCTGTTGTATGTCTCAATAAACAATCCAAAACATTATTTACTAATTTCACAATTCAAGTCACATTTTCCATACGATTTAATTGTTATGTTACTAATCTAAATAACATGTATATTTTAAAAGTAATCTACTGTATATTATTATAATGTTTAGTATATAATTAACAACAATATATATCATTATAATCATTAGGTATTTGTCAAAATGGAAGACATTGAATATTAAATAGTTTGCGGCACCTAATATAATTTCTTATTGTTTTTTTTTTGCGAAAAATTCAGTTAACAGTAAAAAGCTTTTGTTTACACATAATAGTCCTCTATTTAATAATTTATGGCTACGTATTAATTAATCGGAAGTTTTTGATTTAAAGTATAATAATAAATACTAGTTCCCACCTGATTGACAATAGGTTTGTTGCGAATCCCGAAGGAATAAGATATTTTCCCAGGATAATATATATCATTTGTGTTCGTCTGGGATACACTCTACCTTTGTATCAAATTTTTATCTGTTTTGCCATTTTGGCACAGAACATACACACATTTTTAATATAATACTCGCATTTATAATATGAGCAAGTAGTAGGTAGATGATGTACTTATCTTTTGTCTATAAACTTTGACAATGTCATTTTTCGAAGTGTAAAGTAATCGCGATTAGCCGATTAGTACAATAAAGCAGTATCGGTTATAATAAACAACGCTAATAGTATTTTAAATTGTTATTTTTCACATATTTATATCCAAAATAAAAATATCACTCCAAAAAAAAAAACGCTATAAAGAAGACTAGGTGAGTTATAAATGAAATTCAGATTAAAACAGTATTTTCATAACACAGCTTACGTATAAAGTAAATATTACTTAAATATTCACATTAAAAAAGCTTGAATTCAAATTCATAACCTAGAACCTAGATCTAGGTATAATCACGTGTAATAATATGTAATATGTAAGTATACCTATATTACTTGGAAGACTTGTTAACATTGCAACTAGGACCAGGAACGGTCAAAGGTGTATACATATATTAAACATATATCTGACTGCACAAATGTCATAATACACAAATATTAATTTTTCATTTTGCTCAGAAACATTTATCTATTAATATTTATTTTCGTATAATACATTCTACAGTTTTTAATTAGTAATCAAATGTTACACAAAATCGTCATATTTGTAGCGAATTTTAAACTTTAAGTACATTCATTCATTAAGTTATTGGAAGACTTCGTTGTTGTTGTTTAATATCTTTTGGAAGACAGTGGATCGTTTCATTGTATACATTAACAGTAAACTTCAAAATTATGGTCTATATACATATATATAAAAACTATATTGGAATGGAAGACACGTGTCCGAGTATGTCACTGGTATTATTTTATATACGGCTTAATATACAAGTACAAATCAAAACATTTTTAAAATACATTTGCTCCAATTGCGCAAGACTAAAAAATTACAGGCTTCGACAGACCCGCGTATAATTTGCGAAAAAACATTTTTTTTTTCATGAAGTATGCGTAAATCTAAAAATAGATCAACAATTATCTAAAACTACGTTGACGAATTAGAATGGCAAGCCTATTTTGTAAGCTTTTACTAGAGCTGAGCCAGAATCGTACATACCTATGACGCCAAAAAGAACGCCCAATGCGATAATGAAATAGTCATAAGCAATTGTAGTGCTTTCCAACTGATTCCCCTTCAGTTTAAGGTGGAAGTATGCAGGCCAAATGAAGCTCAACATTGTCCCAGTAAAGCTACCGATGAAACCCATCAGTATAGTAAAGTGTGGTATGAAAATAGCCATCAATATTGTAAACATTATAACACCTAGTCTCCAAGCTAGACCCCAAACTTTCAGTTCCCCATCTAAAGCATAAATTACAGGGAAGATCGTTTTCGGTTTTCCTCTGAAAAGAGCCCTTTCCAATAAGTCACATGCCGCATAATATGGCAAAGGGAAGCTCAATACCGCCTTTACCACAAGAAAAAAATTCACGAGTCCTTTAAATCCCGACGATCTGAGATTGTTTGTGATAACTTGTTGAGTGTCGTTTTGGAAGGTCAGAAAGCATACGTATCCAAAAATTGATTTGAAAGCTGCAGCGGCTATATGAGACCAATTCAACATCCACTCGAACCTCGAACGATCTTCCATGTTTCCCTCGAGCGTAGGTAAGAAAATCTGGGACGTGTACGAAAACACGATAACGCCTAAACTAATCGGGAAATTCTCGAAATCCAAACTCCATTTTACCTTAGACCATCCCCAGTCACCGATGTAAAGAATACAATAACCAAGAACGATAGCGTTGATGATGAGATGGCTCATGGTGCACCAAAATGACAGCATACTAACCGATGCAAGGGATTTCAGGAAAGCTAGTGGGAGAAGAAATATTCCAGTTAACATCATCCAAGAACGGGTATCTATGGAACCATCGGGGAATGTGCCTATCATGAGATCGCCGCAGACCACAACGTAGAGGATACAGGTCATAAGCAGTTCGATAATTTGAGCTATATTGACTATTCTAGCGCCATACTTCCTCCCAAAGCACTCTTTGGCGATGCTGACGTAAGAATCGCGGACTCTGACGCGTTGCCCGGAGACAGGGTCGTCTTCGTACAAGCATTCGACAAGGATCTTGCCGGTGTAGCAGCAGATGTGAGCAATGCCGATCATCGCAGCGATGGCCCAGTATCCGCCTTGGAGAACAGCGAACGGCAAAGAGACGACGAACATTCCCTATAAAACAATCGCATTAAAGTTACTAATTCAAGGAATGTTTAAGAGAAATATCAGATCGACTTCTCAGTTGTTGATTTCAGAGATTTTCTTACCTGAATAGCATTAGTAACGTTCCATGCGGCTTGGAACTCATTAATCTTAGCGCCTTCTTTCCCACCGCCTTCTTCAAAGCCCCCCTCTTCGGAAGATGCATAGAAATCTACGCTTTGCATGCTTTGGGTTCTGAAATTGAAAATAACTGTAGCTTAGTAATATGTAATTCATAAAACGATACATTGCTAACTACTTAAAGGTGTTCCTTGTTTAATTATATTTGAATAGTTAACAACATTTTACTAGAAAAAATCAAAGAGTTTCAGGAAGCTAGAGTGGAAATAGAACCCACGACCCTTGGATTACCGATCCAATGCTCTGACCGCTGAGCTACTGAGACCCTCAGCTTAGCGAGATCAGCGCAGAGCTAAGCTCAGAGCATCAAGCATCTGTTGGTCCCGGCTGCATTAGCAGTCGTTAACCACCACCGCGCCGGCCACACTGGGCCGTAAACCACCACGCGGTTTACGGCCCGGTTTCCCTATCCATCCATAGGGAAGGTTCGTGCACCAGCAGTTCGTGCATAGAATGAGCTGGTGACGGATGAGTGATAATGTTTACGAGAATATTACCTTGGTGCCGCCCCGTCTTGCTGTGGATACGTGTTCTGGTAGCTGGTGAACGAGTCCTCGGCTTGCAAGTTGCCACTGAGGAAGGGGTTGGTTGGATTCGTCGACTGGTAAGTTGGGGAAGTTGTCTCGTTCATGGTTGACAGTTCGCAGCTCTCGCCCATGTTGTCTGATGAGAAAGTTTGTACAATTAATGTAAATACTTAAATAGCAATTTACGACTAACAAACGCCTCGGTGGCAGAGTGACAAAGCGCTCCGAAGCGTCGGCCCGGGTTCAATTCCCAGGTCGGGCGAAGTGTGTTTCGGATTTTTCGATGCATAACCCGTGTTTGTGATCACCAACCCGCATTTGACAAGCGTTGTGATTAAGCCATTACCCATCAATTGTAGCGATAGCTTGATTTCAATGATGGAAGCCTTTGCCCAGCAGTGGGCGTGGGCGGAAGTGGGCTAATGATGATAATGATGATGAAGATGAAATAATTAAGGTTTTATGATGACTTCCGTTAGCAAATATAAGTCGTAGTATAGTGACACCATTGTTCGACCATGAAGCTGTAGATATAACACAGATTCATGTGTTCGACACAGTTTTTATTTTTTGTTTTTTTTTGTTTTTTTGGCTCGGCAAATGACTCCACTCATACTGATATTAAGTGGAAACGGAGTCCAGACGCAAGGACAACTGGTCATCGTGAAAACATCGTGAAAACAACGCAGCATCAGTCACCCTTACCCTGCCGGCCCACAAAAGCACGCACACACGCCCACAGTTCCGTCGCCAAAACAATTTTCATTGAAATTTTACGGTAATATAGCTAGTTGTTAGCTGTTGGTCTGTATTTTGTTATTGCTAAAGACTAAAATCGGTTACTATGACCCCTATTTTTAATGAATAAAGGAAAACAATGTCGTTCACTGGTTCTTGTCGAGTACTGGGTACCTTAGTAATTAGTTGAATCTTTTGTACAAATCGCACAACACAGATAAAGACTGAATTATACCACTGTTATAATAGGTACCATTTTTCAATTGTTATCTCCATATTGATTTCGGACATATTCAGTCATTATAACTACAAAGTTAATTAATTGAATTGTCCTTAGAGAGTTAAATGCTTACCTAGGTTTGCGAATCTCACGTTCTGTTGAGGGCGTGGGGCAGGCCCTGGCTTGTCAGGCATCTGCTGCCGGACAGTCTGCATCGCCACTTCCAAGGCATTCTTTATCGGGGGAATCTTGAACCGACTTAGGTTTATCATCTTGCTCGACGAACTATAACACTTCTCGAAAGACTTCGATAGCGATTTCACAAAAAAAAATTTTTGTTATTTGGTTTACGATTAAATATGTTTTTTTTATATATGTAAGTAAATAATTTCCGTAATATATTTCGAAATTGACGTCAACGGGAAGACATTGATTCTTAACAACGATATTAATTTAACGTTATCACTTAAATATGACTATTATTACGGTCTGGAAGACTTCTTTACACTAAACTATTTTATATTTAAATTACATTATTGTGCCAAAGTGCCGTTCTTGAAGTGCCATGTACTGTTTGATTTCCACATCTTCCCACGAGATTTTCGGTTTGATTTTTTTTGTTTAACACTTTTGGCGGTTGTTGTACGCTCTTCGGATGTTTTTCAGGGTTGTGCAATGTAGGTATTAAACATTTTAGATGTGGATTTTCTTTTGTGCAATGGCTGCTTGGCACAGTTTTCTTGTTTGGATGGGGGCGGGGTTGCGCGGTTCGGTGCGCGGGGCGGCGATCGATAGGGCATTGTGTAATACGATGTACGCTCCTGTGACGCTCGGGAAGCGTAGCGAGTGACGACAGACCAATAGACAATATGGAGTAGTCCTCTATGGTAGATTATCAAAATCTTTGTTCAACAAAGTTTTACTATCATCGTTATCGTTTAAGCCAATTGTAGCGATGACTTGATTTCACTGGTGGAGGTCTTTTCCCAGCATTGAGATAGTAAATTTACTACTATACCATAATGACCTCTTCATACTGAAGATTGGTACTTAAACCACAAAATTAAAATCTGTAGAAAGAAGCTAAGCTTCATAGAAACGCGCTCGAGCAACGCGCGCACACAACCTCTCGCAGATACTGAATAGAATAGAATATAATTTTTTTTTAACATACACACTTAATTATAACAATTATATATTTAATCCTTTATTGCACATATAAAACACACATTAAAAACTGACGTTATACAAGACATATACAAAGGTGAGCTTATCTCTAGAAGAGATCTCTTCCAGCCAACCCTAGCTGTGGTGTGGAACGAAAGTTTGCGGGACTATTCTACGGACCAATTACTGATACATATACATACAACAATAAAGGAAAAAAAGAAAAAACAGATAGACAGAATAAAGAGAACAGATGAGTAGTAAAAAATTAAAATAGGTAGGTAGTGTGTGAAGTTAAAGGGCCCTGTCTCAGCGTAACCTGCTGTATCATTCATGGATGTTCAAAGTGACACAAAAGCGCTGTTATTCTGAATATCGCAAAATCTGCGCTCGGACTGTCTGTGTGTTATTTAATGATTTATAGTTTTGTTTAGCTCAGCTACTATAGTTTAGAGGAGCTCGATGGCGCAGTGGTTAACACGCCCGGTCTTCGATTGCTAACCTTAAGCAACTTTTGCAGAGGCCGGTCATCGGATGGGCGACCAAAACTTTTTCATTTCGAGCTGCTCCGTGCTTTGGAAGGCACTTAAAGCCGTTAGTCTAGCTAGGTTGTCTTAGCAGTCGTTAACGACCACCAATCCGCACTGGGCCCGCATGGTGGTTTATGGCCCGTTCTTCCTATCCATCCATAGAGGAAAGACCTTACCCACCAAACCCTGGGGAAATCGCAACCAATTAAGCGTAATTTACGTGGAATTAAAGTCAATCCAGGGGGCTTATTGTCTAACTTCGATGACGATGTCGTTTATTCAACATCTTTAAAAAAATGCGTCGTAATCGCTATCACTGACACTTTGTGAATTAGTTTGAAGTTCTTGAATAACTTTCTAATGTCAAATTGAAAGATATTACGTTATTAGAGTTAGGCAATAAGGGGTCAGAACCCCGAGTACCATCCTGCGCAATGCTTATGCTAACCCTATTGACATTTCAGCGTTTAAAGCGTTAACTCAGTTTTATTTTATTAATACTTTCAATATAATTGGTTAGCTAAAAACGTGATGGTTTTATGATTTATGACGTATAACTGTTAGACTAATTGGTTTACATCTGAAACCCGCGGTTTATAGTAAGGTTATCGGCTCCCGTTCGCGATGTTTCTGTTAAATGGCACTTTGCTGGTGTTAATTTTGTTATACTTTTGTAGTTCAGTGGTAAGTTTTATTTCTATTGATAGGGAATTATAGTTATGTGATTTCTCTGTCGATGCCTGTTTTATTGTATTTATTTAAAACTTAACAAGTGTAAGTCATATGTTTTTGTTTTGATTTTTAGAGTTCCGTAGTCAACAAGGAACCCTTATAGTTTCGCCATGTCCGTCTGTCTGTCTGTCCCCAGTCTAGCTCATAGACTCTTAGTACTAGAAAGCTGTAATTTGGCATGGATATCCCCCCCCCCCCCAGACAAATGGTTATTTTTGGATACAGTATGGTAACAGTTGACCAACATATAAAATGTAATATTTGGCGCAGTACCAATTCATCATTGGGAACTACTTAAATAACGTTGTCAGGTGTGTGAAACCGGTAATATCTACATTGAAGTATATGAGCCATCGTTAAATAAATGTTCATAAAAGTCCTCTTCTCAAAGTCCGCATTGTTGAGATGGGCTACGGAACCCTACATTGCGCGTGGTTCGACACGCATCTTGGCCGGCTTTTTATATTTTTAAATAGTTGCATATATTTAAAGCGTGCAAGTTGCAATTAGTAGGTACCTAATCTGTATCTTGCGCGTTCTTAAATATGACCGGAACAAATAAACATTTAGGTTAAAACAATGAAAACGACGCCTGAGCCCATTTTTTTTCATCCATTTCATGCAGTTCCACAAATATCGAATTTCATATTTTTCTCCGCCCACAAATCCCGCAGTTAATTCCCGCATGTCTGATCCCGCGATCTGATGTCTGTTGCGAGATCCCTTGATTGCGGGATAAGATTCTCTTCTTATAAGCATAAAAAAGAAATAAATCAATTATATAATCATAAAATATCTTGTTCGGAGGTACTAGGCTCAATTCCCAAGTTGGGGTATTGGATGGATTGAGGATGTATTTAAATAGTATACAGTGTTTTTTAACTGGGACAGTATGGGAAAATCTGAAACTATTAGAAGATACAGGAAAGGAACCATTAGGTATTATTTCGTAAAAAATATTTTGTCATCCATCACATTATTTTCTGGCTCACTCCGCGCGGTACGTACGTTATTTACCTGCAGCGAAGTGCCCGGTCCACCGTACCCGAATCAGTCGAGAGTCACGCGCGCGCACTTCGTCGTCGGGACGATCGCATTGTAATCTGGTACTATTATTTTATTATGTGCTATTGTTTGTACTTTTTTTCCTGTATGTGTGTTTTAGTGCAAATATATATTTTTTTAATGGGGATCAACTCTGTTTTATTTTAGAATTATTTATCGGTCTATCATCAAAAAACCGAAACACACTTTTCCCATTCTGGGAATTGAGCCTAAAACCTCCAGACATCGTTGTTTATTATCTTTATCAGATCAATTTATCATCATCAGCCTACACTAGTCCACTGCAGGACATAGGGCTCCCTAATTGCACGCTCCGCGATCCGCGGCTACTCTAATCTTACATCTTAATTTATCTTATCTTATCTCAAAAAAGAAAATAATAATAACATAAGATCTTACCTTTCCAGAGCGCTTACTTAATCCGCAACCACCCATGCTGCCAAGAGCCGAACGCGAACTTAACCCTCGCGCTGGTGATCGATGCGTTCGAGATATACGGCCACGACCCCACCGATAAGCTGGACCACCTGGCACACTATCAGATCGAGATGATGAAGGTCAAGCGGGCGCCGGACCAGGTGCGACATAGTCACCATAGTCGTCATAGTCATGATAGTCATGTCAGCATATTAAAAGTTAGCATGTCAACCATGCTTTACAGGCATAGTCATCAAATTCATAGCCATCATAGTCATAGTCATGATAGTCATAGTCAATATACTAATTCAAAGTTATCATAGTCGATTTCACAGTCACAGTCATCAAAGTCATAGCCATCATAGCCATAGTAATTATTGTCATAATCTGCATATTCGAAGTCATCATAGTCGTGGCAGTCATAAAAATGAGCCGAACGCGAACTTAACCCGGGCACTGGTGATCGTTACGTTCGAGATATACGGCCACGACCCGACTTCTGGCGCACTACCAGATCAAGATGATGAAGGTCAAGCGGGCACCGGACCAGGTACGACCTAATAGTCACCATCTTATCTTATCTTAGTGGGGTGTCACTGAGGTTTCCCTCTCAGTATCACTTTGATCGGGATCTTTTGTGCAATCATAGTCACTATAGTTAAGGTAGACACCATCGTCATCATAGCATAGTCATCATAGCCATAGTCAGCATATTCAAAGTTATTATGGTCCTAAGCTGAGTGCTTAATTATATACAGGTGTTAGGAAAAGTGTTTTGAGGCACTAAAGTAATATTAGTAAGCCTCATCTGGTATTAGTTACGATTTACGTATATTTTGACACCCAGAAATTGTATATATAATATATATTATATATGTATACTTTTTGGTTACAGTACATAATAAATGAGCACGTCCACATAGCGACGGATCACTTGGCAAGATTTATTCATATGCACATAAAGGAATTGAAGGTGAGGTGCTTGCTTCAAGTTATTTAAAAATTATGATTTAAAGATGTGATAGTAACTTAGATTATATGTGGGTACACACGCCTGCACATCAACCTACCACCAACTGTCAAATTTCCTCAATAGACTTTGAACTTTATGCTTAAGGCATATTGTTGAAAATGTATTGAAGAAATTCGACAGTTTTGGATAGGTTGATGTGCAGGCGTCTGTCCATAATGTAAGGATAGTCCAGACGCCTGCACATCAGATTATCCAAAACTTATAGTTTTTCAATAAATGTTGAAAGTCTATTGAGAAAATGGTGCAGGTAAAAAACCACTCGAGTCCAATGCGGGTTGGTGGTTGTTAACGACTGCTAATGCAGCCGAGACCAACGGCTTTACGTGCTTTCAGAAGCACGGAGGAGTTCGAGATGCGACATATTTGGGCATCCATCTGATGACTGGTCCTTGCCAAAGTTGCTTAACTTCAGCAATCGCAGACCAAGCTCGTTTACTACTGCTGCGACATTCGTAGGTGCTCCTGATTGCCCTGGACGATGTCATTGACAACATGCTGACAATGTATGACAACCACAACACTATAAAGACTGAGAGAGTTGCTACTTACAACACGCAGGCGGGGGGCGCAGTGCCTTCAGAGTTCTATCTTAGTCAAGGTATTTACCATTTTATTATTTTTTGATAAACATCATAATTATATTACATTTGTAAATAATAAATGACCTTCATAGTTTGAACACTGAATACATAATGTATTCAAAATTCTTGCGAAATTCACCTTAGACACCCTTCACTTTTCACCCCCCCTACAACTCCTATTTTTGTTTACGATAAATGACATTACTTTTTATTATTTTGAATTTTGCATTCACAATGTATTACAGTTACAAGATAAGATTTTTCTAGAAAATATCAACCAGCCATTATCCAGCGGTTACCCAAAGGTCGCGGGTTCGATTCCCACTCGAGCTTCTTGAGGTTGGTTGATTTTTTTTAGTAAAAAATTACATTACAAGTATGCTATCCTAAGGAGTCTAAGGAGTATTTCGCTATAGCATTCTGTAAAGCCATCAGCCCTTCTAGACAAGTGGCAAAATGCTAATAGAATATAAATCAAATTTAATGATTATTGTACGGGATTGACATAAGTCAACGATACGTATAAATGATGTTTATGTCAATCCCATACACTAGTCATTATATTTGATTTTGATTTCTATTCTATTAGCGTTATGCCACTTGTCTAGGGGGGCTGGGACTGTATGAGTACTCATTTCATTCATCAAAACAACGACTTGAAATATACGGATTTGGGTATATTTTTGATTAATTATTGATGCCATTACAGAATTCTACTGTGGTAAAAACGTCTACATATTTCTGTCGGAGCTGTACAGCGACATCTACAACATAGGTAAGGGCCCCGCGCCGTACTGCGGGCAGCGAGCGTTCCACTTCATCGGCTTCGTACACTTCATGGATGACAACCGGTACTACTTGGAGGAAGACCCCAATGTGGCCTTCCAAACGGACAATTTCATACACGGATTGGAATGCCATTTAGGCATCTGCATTTTCAGGTAAGAACTTTTTTATTAATAATAATAATAATAGTTACATTTATTTATTTTAAGTGATTCAAATTATAAATAACTTATAGCCTGTTGCTAGGGGCTTCTCAAACCTATTTCAGACACCTGCTCCCTTAGACAAGTGGCAAAACGCTAGTAGAATAGAAATCAAATAGAATTATTATTAAGTACCTACTATTATTATTTATTTTGAAATAATTAGTAATATAAGATATAAAGCAGTTCTTCACAAGCGATATAAGATCAGTAGGTAAGTCACGATCGTAGTCAATCTACGATGCGTTCGCCTAGTGTTGAAACCTTGATTAAGCTAGCTCATGAGCGACATGTTTCTATTGTTCAACAGCATTTAACAGAGGATTCCAAATATTTTTGGAACTATATAAAATTGAAAAGAAGTAAGTAATAAAAGTTCTCGGAAAATAGTTTTTTTTTTTAATTTAATATATTTACACTTAATACACACTGAGGTTTGTCCGGAATGCTAGAATTCAACATAAAATTAAAAATTATATTTCTATGACGACATCGTATGTAGTCCTACAACAATAAATAAATAAAAACGGGGTTGTACTTACAGGAGAACAGAGCGTCAATGAGATTGCCTCATATTTTCATTCAGATAACAACACGGAGCCAGCTTAACTGAATGTTTGTGCTGCTATGGCAGAGGCAGGAAATATGAATGGGGCAGCGCGGGTGCATCTGGAAACGCTGCAACAAGATGATGTGCTACGAGGGTTAACTAGGTTGAAGCCAAAGCGGTCCGCCGGACCTGATGACATCCCTGCTTATATAGTTAGAGACTTTAGGTTTGCACTGGCTGTGCCTCTAGCACATATCTATAACCTGTGTTCGGACTCAGCAGTTTACCCGGACGTATGGAAGGTTACCCGTGTTATTCCAGTTCCAGTTCCAGGGGGTACAGGTACTAATGTTGAAGGGTATAGGCCGGTGGCGATATTGTTAAATCCAGCAAAAGCGTTCGAAGCAGCCATACAAAGCGGCATATTTCAGAAAGTGAGTGCACACTTAACTGACGCACAGCATGGATTCCAGCCAGGGCGGAGCACCACGAGCAATCTCATGTCATACACGGCTCAACTAACATCGGCAACAGATGACGGGGGCCAGGTGGATGCAGCTTATTTCGACTTCCGAAAGGCGTTTGATGTGGTCGATAATGACATATTGCTTAGGAAGCTTGCTGGCAGCTGTTGAATTTTTTTGCAGTTATATGAGGGATCGAAAGCAGCATGTTAAGTATGCTGGTTACCGGTCCGATACGTATTATGTTAGGTCAGGAGTAAGCCAGGGAAGTAATCTTGGACCCCTCGAATTACTCATTATGATTAATGACCAACTGGAAATGATTGAGGATTCACATTGCTTGCTTTTTGCAGACGATCTGAAACTGTTTCTCCCGATTATTGACGTCGCAGACTGTTTACTTCTGCAAAACGACATAAACCGTATGGTGTTATGGAGTGAGAAAAACAAGCTGCAGTTTAATACGTCCAAATGTTTAACAATTTCTATTACTAGGAAGCATAGTCCAATTTACTACGATTATAAGATTAACTCAACAACATTAAAAAGAGTAAATGATGTCAAAGATTTGGGAGTGGGGTTTAAAGCAGACTTAAAGTTTCAAGACCAAATAGTCAGCATTTGTCAATCTATGATTTTTGCCTCGTAGGGTTCATGGTTTCACCAATATGGGGGCAGTAGTGGCATTGTACAGACGCCTGCACGTCAACCTATCCAAAACTGTCAAATTTCTTCAATACATTTTCAACCATATGATTATGGCATAAAGTTCAAAGTCTACTGAGGAAATTTGACAGTTTGTGGTAGGTTGATGTGCAGGCGTGTGTACAACTCTTTGGTGAGAAGTCACCTCGAGTGTAATGCAGTCATTTGGAATCCTAATGAAAATAAGTACAGTGTGATGCTTTGAACGGATACAAAACAAGTTTATTCGATATTTGTATCTGAGGCAGTATGGGGTACATCCGTTTTATCCATTGATATACCCTACCTTATTTATTTTAGGTATGGTCGGGTACAATGAACTGCGGGTAAGGAAACCCTGGCTTTATTGTTGTATATCTTTGAACTTCTGAGAGGTAAGATATGCAACGTTGCAGTTTTGGGTTTAGTCGGTTTTTGTGATCCCGATGGGTATGTGGAGCGGCGGCGCCAACCGCAGCTACTGGTAGTGCCTCACGCAAGGACTAACCTTCTTGAAAAGGCCCCACTGACGAGGGCCATACGTACACTGATAGCCGTGAGAACTATAGATATTTATGTACATATAACTCAATGGTATGAACAGACATGTTCATTTGTTCTCTGTGTGAAATCACTAAAATAGCTTTAATTATAATATGTTACAATTGATTTTGTAATAATAGTGTATTACATAAGTAATGTAATTCGAAATGTGATATTTTTATTGTATTTGAATTTATTTACTTCATTGTTATATTGTATGAATTGGGATTTTACGTTGGTAATTTGGAATAATATATTAGAAAAATTCAAAACTCTCAAAATTACGTTAGAATTGTAAAATTGTATAATTCAAATGATATACTTATACTATAGCCAAATTCGATAAAGAATGTTTACCAACGAAGCGTTGCCAAGCAACCAGTAACTGGCGTGTATTGACAACCTTTTCCAGTTGGTCAACAGGAAAGATTTTACGTAAGAGATTCATTTATATCAAATATTGTATGAAAAAGTTAAAATCCCAAAAACCATAGTACAATCATTGCTTAGTTTTAAGCTATGTGAGTGAATAAATTAGCTACCTTGAAATAATTAAAAAACTGCATTTGAAGATTTAATAATTTATTCATTACATAAAATCCAATTTTCTTTAACGTCAATTCAATTTGTTCTCATTCATGAATGTTTGTTTTGCATTGCAAATGCACTGTTTACGCTGCAGATTACAGAAGTAGTTAAGGTAATCGACCCCATTTTTATTTGGAATGCTAGTTTATAATAACGGAATTGTTTAGAATACCTCATTTTTAGTAATGACATTTATTTAATAGGGATTATTAATTTAATAATATAACAAGTGAAAATAGTTAACGTTTTTTTACGTTCCTCGTATTACTTATAACGTTTTTACCGACGTTGAGCGACTGATTTAAGTGGGATGTGTAGTGAGAAAAATAAGTTTACAATATCTTTTATGTAAAATGCAGTAATCAAGTAATAATATGAAAAACACGAAAACATTTTTGCCCAGATTTGTGTTGGCAAATAAAACAAAACAGTGCAACGTTACTTTTCAAATTCTCACAAGAAGTCTGCGTGAGGACTTAGTAAAGCCCCACATCTTTACTGAGATACTCGAAGGGTTAGGGGTAATATCATTTTTCACTTTCCATTTCTATTATAATTCATCATCATCAATATTGTTTATTTATGTATTACATAAAAATATGAAGATAGAACGAATGAATAGGCTTGATGGATTTCATCCGGAGCCGTAAAATAATAAACAAAAAAAAATCAGTTTAGCCTACAAGTAGCTCTTGTGAATGTCACTATGCCAGTTAAGGTTTAATTATCAAAAAGAAACTCAAACTGTGATTTGTTAAAAAAATATACACCATTAATTTTCATTAGTTGACGGTTTGATATTTATCACTTCAACATTTGACAGTTCAATCAGTGAGAGTCATTGGGTGTGTTAACGCCTTCGCAGCGTAATGGAATTTATTAATTTGGAAATAAACTCGGTTTTAAATCAATTTTGAAAGTATAATCAGCGTGCGTGTTTTTTTGAGAGAGAGATTGCCGATTGCCTCAGACGGCGGCATTTTCAGCTTCACCGGGCTTGGACTCAACGTGCGTGCTCAACGGGCGAGGCAATTTCTTAAAGCCGTTAAAAATGACAGATTGATTCATAGAGCCTTACAAATAAACAAAGAATAAAGTCCGAATAGTTATTCCGTGTTTTGTCCCTGTCATGTAAACGTAATTTCAAATTGGAGTAAAAGAGACAAAGCAAGGAATAACTATTCGGACCTTATTCTTTGTTTATTTGTAAGGCACTAAGACTATTACCACAGTATATAAGTATATACTTTAGCTGAATGAAATGAAAATGAAAATACACTTTATTGTACACCATATAAAATACATAAAGAGGACAATACAAGAAAAAGTACAAATGGCGGCCTTATCGCTAAAAAGCAATTTCTTCCAGGCATACATGTGTTGAACTGGCCAATTTGGCTATCTGTCAGCCAAATTAAATGGTAAAATACTGTTTTACACTTTTCATCTACTCCTTGGGGGGATACAAGAGTACCTCTGGTTTGTAGCACTTCCCTAGTATAGCCCAACGGTACGGCCTCACGTCAGTGAAAACGAAAATACTACTGTTCCCCTTCTTTAACGTGAAACTGCCCATGCCGATCAACGTCTCGTTGTATACCAACACAGCACCTGACCCTATACCCTTGTTCAGATCCTTGTTTTCCAAGCAGACGAACCAACCCCAATCTTTGATCATCCATTCGTCGCAGTCCGCCAGAGGTTGGTCGTCTTCCTCATACTGTTTAATGTTGAGCATGTCGTGCCGTTCAATTTCAGCCTTGCTCTTATATCCTAACGACGCAAACTTCATAGTAGGCCCCAACCAATCATTCACATCGCCTAACCGAATTGCCTTTGGACCTGTTACCGTATACTGCCCAAAAGTTGTACCTAATGTCAGGTTCAGTCTTTTCTGGATCCGTAGCACGAACAGATCGTGGACAGGACTATGCACCTTCACCTCACCGTGCCATTGTAATTTGGTCAGCACTGCCTCCGTTATGTAAGGAACTTGACTGTAACACTCAACACTGTAATATTCTATCAATTGTTTGTTACGTTTCGTAGTATCGTCGTACCGCTTACCTCTAAGCAAGGCGACTATCAATTTATCCGTTCTATTTTCTCTGACAATGTCTCTGTAAGGGTTGTAGGAAGTTAGCACACGGTCTTCGTCGAGCAGCACCCCGGTGGTGAGTATATTATGGTGTGGTGTATCTTTTAAGCCCACCAAAATGACTCGGTCGAAATAATCGTCGTCCAGCTCTTCATTCCATTGTATTGGCAGATCGGACGCGGCTTGGCGATAATGAGAGTATAGTAAACACATGGTTGCTACGAAGCGAAGTGACCTGAATTGGTAAAATAAAAAGCGTCATAATCATAATATTATTAATATTTTAACATTTATTGTAAGATAAAATGTTACTTTATTGGTTTATTTAACAGTCACTTGTCCGTGTTGTAGTTGTGTGCGTTCGCGAAAGTCGATAAGTTAATGCCAAAAACTTTATTCTCGGTGGAATAGAACTCAATTTCCACCGCGTATGTCGTAGGCACCCATAGTGCATATTGTGAGTGTTGTTACTATACGTATTCATTCGATTACAATTACGAAAACGAAAATTAGCATGGCATTGAAGCAGCGCCTCCTGGCGACATAAGAGTTAAAACTTCGCCATACAAATTCTCGTTTTCGTTTACGTGATCGAATGGCGAATGGAACTCGCACTAGGCCTAACCCAGATGTTACGTGAAGATGTGGCCTACCCATGCTAACGCGGTGGAAATTGAGTTCTATTCCACCGAGAATATAGTTTTTGTCATTAACTTATCGACTTACTCGAGCGCATACAATAACAACACAGACAAGCGACCATAAAGTAAACCGTGCGTTCGCAAAAACCTAACGTTTTTGCGAACTTTCGCGTGCGATACGTTTTCGCTGTACGCTAACTGGTTAAATTAGCAGCTGGTTAAATTGCACGGCTAGCCCTTTGATTAAACAACTATTTGAATAATACTGTTACAAAATACAGTTAATTTCTCGGTTATACTATATCAAATAAACATTAAACCAGTTAGCTGAGCTTCATGCAGCTATACTGAGTGCCTAGCGTAAGTTTTTTTTACTTTCCGTATTTATTCGATTACGTTTACGAAAACGAAAATTTGTATAGCATAAATTGCAACTCTTGCCGTATGTCGCCAGGAAGCGTTGCTTCAATGTCATACTAATTTTAGTTTTCGTAAACGTGATCGAAAGTCAAATGAAAATCACACTAGGCACCCTGTTGAACGTGGTATTCAGCGACTCGGCTTATCGACATATAGACGTGCAATTGAACGGCTATTTCAACCAGTTGGCTGCAACATAATTAGTTTAAAGCTTTTTCTGAATTAATTTTTAACTTACATTTCACTAAATACTCTCGGCGCTCTTGTCGTTCGGTGAATGTGACCGAATTGAATTGCTGCTCGTATTTATTTACGAATTGATTTATTTTTATAAGTATCTGTTCCAACTATTTAAAGTGTTTACTACGGATGTTGTTTTTAACCGAATGGAGGATGTGTACAGTCTCGAGCGTAAACATGTGACAAATTGTCCTCATTTGTTTTGATTCAAGTTATCACATAATTTTTGACTCACAAATTTGACTATTGGGTAGGTGACTGGTTAGTCAATAGAAGAAATCTATTAGCAACTGTCAAATTTTTAATTAATAGAAATTACATGGGAATGGCAAACTATGTCGTCACTATTTTGTTCCGTCAAACGAGTGTTTTTAACATTTTAAGTTACAGAAATTAATGCTTAGGTCACAATAACTAGTTTAATGTTTTAAAGAACTGTTACGTAATTTCAATTTAAGTATACGTTTAATGGTTTGGGATTATTTATTGTTGTTGTCAATAAGCCTACGGTTAACGAATCTTTGGAGGAGTACACACGCCTGCACATCAGACTACCACAACCTGTCAAATTTCCTCAATAGACTTTGATTTGAACTTAATGTATATAGCATTATGGTTGAACATTTATCAAAGAAATTTTACTGTTTTGGATAGATTGATGTGCAGGCGTCTGTACACTCGTAAGTGACAAATTGTTTTAATTTGGTTTTCGCTTCAATTTGTCATATATTTTTGACACCAGAATTGGAAGTCAATGCAAAAGTTGTTGCACATTATGTCCATTGTTGTATTTATTCACGTGACTGCAGCTGCTGTACAGTTGTTGTTTTCATCAAAATATTGGATTTCCTTTGCACTTACCGGTCCGTTCATCAGCTATCATTATCCGCCTTTGAACGTCACACTGCCAGCAGTGGGACGCAAGCATAGGCCTTCTCACATGCTCGTACGATCAGAACCCTTCGGAGAATCTAGTAGGGAAAAGGGACACGCTTGCAAGCTTTCTAATTAATGGAAAAAGCACAGGAAGAACGAGTCATAAACCACCACGCGGGCCCAGTGCGGATTGGTAGTTGTTATATAACGGCTGCTAATGCATCCGGGACCAACGGCTTTACATGCCTTCTGAAGAACGGAGATGATAAATTTTTGGCCACCCATTCGTTGACTGGCCTTTGCGAAAAGTGCTTATTCAGCAATTGTAGACCGAGGGCGTTTACCACTGCGCCATCGAGCTTATTGCGTAGGTAGGTATACCAGTCAATACCATGCAATTTTGTGGCACTCTCTAACTCGATAGATGACGGTTCTGAGCAACTTCAAATTTAAATTCAAATTTAAAATTTAAATTTAAAATGAAAATCATTTATTCAGTTTAGGCTACAAAATAGCACTTATGAATGTCACTATGCCATCGGTTCGCAAGTCTACACAGGGCGGGAGACCTGCCCACCGACCGCCTAACTTGATCGCTCGATAGCTATAGGCTTTAGCTTCCGATATTGCTTTCGAAATAACAAGATGACGCCTCCTCCTCGCCTCGCCTTCAAAGCGATCGAAAGCGATCGAGTTAGGCGGTCGACCCCCTATTACTAAGAAGAATCGGCAAGTAACTCCGCAATGGCATTTCTTATCTTCCTATCTTTTACAACGTCAAAGTATTGGAAAATGCCCTATCATAGAAAGACAATGGAAGGATGGAGGAAGGAAGAGCTCAATGGCGCAGTGGTTAACGCGCCCGGTCTGCGATTTAAGCATTTTTCGCAAAGGCCGGTCATCGGATGGGTGACCAAAAATTTATAATCTTGAGCTCCTCCGTGCTTCGGAAGGCACGCAAAGCTGATGGTCTCAGCTGCATTAGCAGTCGTTGACAATTACTAATTCGCACGGACCCGCGTGGTGGTTTATAGCCCGTTTTCCCTTTCCATCCATAGGGAAGGCTCGTGCCCCAACAGTGGGGACATTTTGAGCTCGTGATGAGAAGGACAATTATTAACTTTCCTTCCCATATACACTTTTAAACGTTTACGTTCCATAGTTAACAAAGAATTTAAACGTATAATAAAGGTATGAAACCTTTTACTTATTAGTTTGCGTTAATCCCCGTTTAAATTCCTTGTTTCCAGGTTCCCCTTCAAGAAGAACTTGCAGCACATAAGAGACGTGTCGACTTTGCCCAAGGCTATAGTGAAGTGCGGCACGGAGATGTACAAGCTCCCACCTCTGACAGCCGCATCCTGCATCATCACCTCCGGCTCCTTCATTCTAGACTTTAACATTCAAGGAATAAGGTTCAGACACCACGACTACTTGCTGGTGAGTTGGTAAACTTCTGCGTTTTGTGTCTATGGCTATTAAAGAAGATGATTAACGGGGGTAGCTGCACATAACATAACGCCATTCCACATCGGTGTTCCATACAAACTTTGAAGTTTAATTCTTTCAAACTTTAAGGAAAATATAAAGATCTTGACAGTTAATAATGTTACCATAGCATCAATGTTTGTAGTATCAATGTGTGTGTTGTGTTACGGCAGCAAGAGATAAGATAGCCAGTGTCCCAGTAGTTGAGGATTCCGGGTGAAGTGTGCTTCCGCCTTTGGCCTTATCATCACTTAACATCAGGTGAGATGAAGGCCATGTGCTTACCCGTAAGATAAAAAAAATTACAGGCAAATCTTTTAAATACCCGGACTTTTTGGCGGGAAAGTGGAGAGTCATGTTTTGTTTTATTTTCTAAAATTTGTGTTAAGTCGAATATTAATGTGAAATAATGGTGGATTATTAACCGTTAAGTGTTCGTGAGTGTGCATGAGTATTAGCAAATGAAACAAAACAGTACAATGTCACTTTTCAAATTCTCTCAAGAAGTCCGCGTGAGGACTTAGTAAAGCTCCACATCTTTAATTGATACTCGAGGGGTTGTGGGGTATATAATTTGTTTTTTTTTTAATAATGGCCTGGGGAGATATCTTACAAGTTTTTTGTCTATCATCATCATCATCAGCCTATTGTAGTCATCAGCTAGACATGGCTAGACATAGGCCCTTCCAAGTGCACGCTACTGAGCACGATCCGCGGCTACTCTCATCCAGCTCTTGCCAGCCACCTTGCGAAGATCGTCGCTCCACCTAGTTTTTCAACATTTGTTTGTTCCCAGTTACTCCCCAACGGCCATAGTTTCTACACAAAGGAGAGGTACTCACCGCTGGTGTGCGACCACCACGTCTGCGAGTGGAACAACACCAACTTTTATGGAGGTAACATAGGATGAAGTATCATCATCTTATCTTATCTTAGTAGGGTAGATTCCCACTTTCAGTAGCACTTCGACCTATCGGGATCTTTGGTGCAACCCCAACCTTTTTATTCTTTTACGTCAGTAAAGATGGCTGCCATGAGTTTGGCGATGTCTTTGGGGAAGAAAAGTCAGCACTTAATAAGACAAAATATCGTTATCTCTTACCACAAGCACAAAATAAGAAGACTTCAGAAGGTGAGCTTCATACATGCCGCGCTCGACAAAGCACTCATAGGCAACCTCTCACGGACACGGAATGCCGCAACAGCTGCGCTCGGACTGGTTCAAGCTGTTCCGAGATTCCGTGTCCGTGCGAACCCCTACTTGTGCTTTGCTCGAGCGCGGTATACATGAAGCTTACCTTCAGCAGTCCTTTTTTTGTGCCACGATCGATGGTTCTATGAAACCAGCTTACAGCGGCGGTATTCCTGCTCCTGGACGACTTTAAGGGGCCTTCAAGATACGAGATAACTCTTTCCTCAAAGGCCGGCAACGAATCTGCGATTCCTTTGGCGTTGCTTGCAGGTGCCCATGTAAATAACACTGAAGCAGCGGCGAAAGGGTTGAGCGTCCCTTTTTATATACATTAGCAAGCATTAAGGATTCACTGCGCCTGGAGAGACGCAGATGGTTATGTGACTCTCCCCCCACCTCTCAAAGAGAAGGAGGTTACACCCACTAAAAACTCTAGCACATCGGCCGTGTCAGAATGATCCGGGATGGTTATAAACAATCACAAATAATCATGGCGAGTGTTCCGAAGAACTTCTTTCTCTCCCCCCTCTCCCTTCCTTCATAGAACCACGCGTGTCATCGTAAAATTTTCACCAAATTTGACGCAGACACGCGTGGTTTTCTCAATTTCTCTGTCGCATCACCGAAAAATTTTATACTCTCCTAGCACACGGTTTTCCTCCTTCCTGGGATCTCTTAAATGAGGTGTACAGAAGCTTGCAGGTCGGCAAGGTAAGGATGGCTACAATCCTGCTTTGCTAGCTGTCCTCGCATCTGGACTATGCTTCTGCTAACATCAGGCAGAGCGGAGCGGAGGCAATTGCTATCCATACTATAAAAGAAAACCGGAGTAGGGTTGACACCCCAACTGCAATGCATAGCCACACGGGAGACTGGGGGCGACCAGACTATCTCAGGCTTATTCCCCCTGGCAGGCCGTTGGGGGGAGTGGAGCTTGGCGCTGGGCCGTTGTGGGAAGTGGAACTTGGTGCTTGCCGTAGTGGTTTCAAGTCATCTCCGTGGTATACTACCAGGGAAGGGGGACTATGGTAGTGCTGGTGATGATTTTTATTTATTTTTCCACCAGGCCCGTTCATAATACCTGGTGATCCGGGGACTGGCTTATCACCTATACCACCTTTCATGGAACAGAGTACGGAACCGTTCCAGCCGTCTACAGAAGTCCCGGGGGGACCAGAAAACAATATTACATGTAAGTGTTATTGTAGGCGCCATGAAGTTATCCAATTTGCAATACATGTATTTATGCAAAAACATGAGTGAAGAGTTAAAAAAATATTTATTTATTTAAAGATTGCCAATAGAATTTTCATTAATTCTTACATCTATCTATTCTATATAAATAAAAATGAATGTTAAGATAAGATAAGATAAGATAAGATAAATTTTTATTGCCATAAAATTGTGTAAATACATAGCAGGTGTTAAGCATAATTGGGAACAAACAATTTACCCTAGTCGGGCATGCAATTTTTAGTGGGTAGGTATATGTTACATAGAAACAGCCACTATGCTGTTTTTGTGCCGAAATATTCAGTCAAACTGTAGAACGCCTTATCTATAAGCCATCTCTTTAATTTAATTTTAAAACAGCTTAAATTTACTGAGGCTTTTTGATCTGTGGGCAGATGATTGAATATTTGGATTCCGGTTACATAGGCACTCTTGTGATACAGGGCATTGTTAATATTTGGTAAATATAAGTCATATGCATATCTCTTCCGCAAATTACAAATATTTGTGCTTTTACTTTTAAAATACTGGATATTGCTTTTTATAAAAACAGCCATCTCCAACACATATAATCCCGTCAGTGTCAAATAACCCTTTTCTCTGAAAACATTTCTCAGAGTCTCATCAGAGTACATACTGTAATAAAATAAAAGTTAATTTTCTCTGGAACGCATGTTTTATATTTTGTACTTATTCTCTCCAAAAATTTGTTGTACCTACTCGAGAAAAGTAATTAAGTTGTAAGCACGTTATTAATTTTAAGACCATCTGTGTAAACTCAATTTGCAAATACAGAAATTTTCATTTGAACTTGAACTTAAATATGTGTGTATATTTCATATTACTTATACAAAAAAAAATTGGAAAAGTTTTGTACGTTATTGTTAGTACCTTTATCGCGTACTAGCATTTTTCCCGCGACTTCGTTCACGACAGTAGGTTTCGTATGTTTCCGTACAAAAAACAAGTAAAATACGCGTGAAAAAGAAAATAACTTTTTTATATTCAAACTAGCTGCCCCCGGCGGACTTCGTACCGCTTTGACAGTTTCCATGACAACACTACAAACAAATCATTTTGTATTGGAAAAATTTCAAAAATCAAAAAAAATTTAGGGGTGGACCACCCTTAACATTTAGGGGGATGAAAAATAGATGTTGGCCGATTCTCATAGATACCGGATAAGCACAAAAAATTTCATCAAAATCAGTCAAGCCGTTTCGGAGGAGTATGGCAACGAAAACTGTGACACGAGAATTTTATATATTCAAATAAAATATAGCCTATGTTATTCATAAGGAAGCATTCTGTCAGTGAAAGTTTTTTTGGAATTGGTCCAGCAGTTCCAGAGATTACCCTCTGCAAACAAACAAACAAACAAGTCACAAACTTTAGGTACCTCTATATTAATTGTATAGATATCGTCGCTTCACCTATAGCAACCTTTATGATGAAAGTGTGCCATTTATTCCAGACTCCTTAGAAGGCTGTTGGTACATGTTCCCGCCAAACTACGGTTCGATTGCGGGAGTGAGCTACCTGGACCCGCTGTCAGTCAACGAGTACCGGTACACCTGCCAAGGATCTAGCAATAAGGTGCGTTTAATGGCGTAGGTCACCAGTGTTTGACAGGAACTTGCCAGTGATCGACATTGTTTACCTTTAATAATAAAAAATGGGATCAGCAACAACTTTTCGACTTTAGTGACAATTAAAACCGCCTCTGTGGTCTACTGGTTAAGACCACCGGTTTGGACCCAGAGATGCCGGGTTCGATTCCCAGCGGGGGGTACATGTTTGTGTACTCGGTTTGGTTGGTGGTAGGACTTGTTTGTCCGCCTGGCTAGCTACCACCATCTTGTCTTAATATGTCGCCATAACATCAATGATTGTAGCATTGTTGTGTTCCGGCAGCTAGAGATAAGATAGCCAGTGCCTCCACCACAGCCACTAGTGAGGTTTCCGGGAGCAGTGCGCTTCCACCAATTGGCCCATCACTCACATCCGGTGAGATCAAGGCACTGTGATTACCCGTAAAAAATAAAAATATAAAAAAAAACGAGCGAGCCTTACAGTAGTCGCATATAATTTGTAACATTTGACATCTCACCTTAGTAATAAGCAATTTTAACATTATATTCTGAAAAAAATGGGTCAGGTATTTGAAAGGATTTTTCATCATCTCATCATCATCTCAGCCAAAAAGACGTCCACTGCTGGACAAAGGCCTCCCTGAAGGTTAAATCAGAGGAATTTGCCATAATCGCCACGCTTGGCAGGCGGGTTGGCGATCGCAGTAAGGTGGAAATAATCACAGAGAGACGCTGCTGCCCATCCTCTGGAATGGTCCCATAGTCGCCTTCTACGCCACCCACGGGAAGAGATGGGGTGATGCAATTCTTTATCCCCGGCACCACACGGGGAATTTTCATAACAAAGTTTAATTATTTTTAATTAAAATTGTATTTTATTTAATTGACACTAAGAGTAATGCAATACCGCGCGCTCATTCGTCAAATCAAATGGCGCGCGCTTGCGCGCTTCCCCGAATTCCTGTTACACACTTCCGTCCCATTTCGCGAAATCACGTCCACAAATTGCAAGAAAGCGAGAGGAAAGATATTACACATCAAAAATATATATAGACCACCTGCTTCCTAGTTATTACATTTCAATTAAAATCTATGTTCTTTTTTGGCGACGAAAACTGTATAAGCACTGGGCTTAAGTATCGCACACTAGCCATCCTGGGGTCTATCTGTCAAGACCCTTTATCTCGGGAACTCGTGGAGGTACCGAGTTGAAATTAAAACCATATACTCAACTCTGCGGTCCCTTGAAGCTGTGAATACATCAAATTTCTAAGTTAGCGAAAAGAAAAGATACGGCCGTTTATGTCGCAAAAAACGTATATTTCGACACTCTCAAGGGAATCAAAATTCAAGGGGTACTTGCCGTTGACCTAGAACTATGAAATTTGGCAAGTAATATTGTCTTATACTACAAATACAGGGAAAAGTCTGAAAACTATACATTGGTAAATAAATCACAAAAAAAACAGGGTCTTTATGCAAGGAACGGGGGTCTAAATTTCGAAGCGAGTTACCGTATCATGTGAGGTATCGTATGAAAGGGCTTCATTTGCACAAGCTTAAACAGATTTTTAATTATTTTTATGATGTATAGTTTGGTAATACTTATTTATTTATTTAAACTTTTGCAACATAAATATTACATGGCGGACTTAATGCATTCTCTACCAGTCAACCATAGGGTGGTGCAGAGATAACATTGGTAGGTGCAATTCAGATATATGATTTAAATGTAAGTAGGTACCTATATAATACATGCATAAATATTATATATACATAAACATATATGTGTATTGTAAATTCGTAAACATACATTAAAATACATAATTCTAATAGGATACTTACTTGTATTATATGAAACATAACATAACAACATTAAAGAAAAAAAAAATTAAGATAACTAAAGACAAAATAAAACCTACAAATAAAAAATGTCCTCCAGCTGTGGGCTCATGGGAACGGTCCCAAGAATTCTAATAGGATGTTATTGAGATGATTCTACCATGGTTCTATCAAACAAGAGCTCACGGACTTTCTTTTTAAAAGCATCACGACTCGTAGCCATCCTGATTTCGAGAGGCAGCGCGATCCACAGGAGAATGAATTGAATGTGAAAGGAAGAATTAACAAAACCTGATGTATGAGAGGGACAGAGATTATTTGAGGACTGGAGATTTTTACTGAGAGGAGCAAAGGTACTGAAAATGGGGAGCAAGATAAGAAGGAGCATTTAATGAATTTAGAAGCGAAAACAGTGTGGTGAGGGCCCGTAAACGTCAAATTATGTTTATATTAATGAAACATAGCCATGCAACTATGTATAACGAACACTGTGATAACATGCAAAATCATATTTACGTAGATTTACCTATTTTTCCATAAAAAACTTAATTTTTTTCTCGACTGCTGTTTATGTTTGACCGTGAGGTTGACGACCGAGAACAACGTATCAGCTTGACCTAGGGCTGTCACTTTACAGTTTTACTTAGTAACAAAGAACCTCAATATCTCGGCCATGTGGTGCTTTTCAGTTATTTTCATTATTTTCCGGGGTACTATGAACGATTCTATATCTGCCATATTTGGGAGCATACAGGTATTACCAAACATCCTATATATATATATATATATATAGTTACCTTGTTAAACTGATTTTCTTTCAACAGGGCCTATACTGGTACCCTCAATGGATGGGTGCTCCTCCGCACCACCCGTATCCGATGTCGGGCGACGTGCCGGCCGACATGACGGGCGGCGCGTCAGGCCCCTTCTACCCCCACCAACAGGGCCCCCCCCCTCCGCGCCCGAGCAACCCGCAATAAACGATTACCTAACCAATGCACGCGCCTTTCATTTGAACCGATCGTAAATGGTGTTTTTTTTTTCAGTTTTAGCCAGGCCTTAATGGGTTTACTGAAAGACTTGCTTGACCTCAATATTGAGGAAAGCAGTCTAAGACCACCCAACCACCAATTGTTGGCAGGACATTGATGTTAACGTCTAGACTAGAGATCACTCTGAAGCAACCCTTAGATCTTGATGGCTTCTACACACACTGCATGGCCAGCACATCAGACTACCACATTGAACATTTATTGAAGAGATATGATAGTTGAGAGAAGTGTCTGTTCAAAAGGGAACATTTACACTTTTGTCAATTTTTGAGTTAGGTTAGCGACGGAAATCAGTTTTTTGCCATAAAACAGGACATTTTTACTAAAATTAATGTAGATACCTACATAGTCTAGACGATTAGGAAAACTGTACAAAAGGGGACATTTTTCATAATAAGCCAGATAATTTTCAAAATTATTATAGAAAACGGGACTTTTGTATTATCGAATTATGGCTGAAAATGCGTTTCAATTAAGGTAAGTATTTAATAAGCGTTATATTTACAGGTAAAACGCTGCTATTAAACACTTGACCGTTATTTGAAACTTTAATAAATGAGATATGTTTGTTATCGCCTGGTGGAGAAGAGAAGGACGTCAATGTGAAGAAATTTTAAGATTTAATTACAGGTTTTATCATTATTTATTCTTTATAAATAATATATTTTTAAATCTGTTTCACCTTGTTTTAAAAGGTGAGTGTTATATGTAATAGTATTTAAAATTTTAATGTTTAAAAGAAACATTTTAGTATTCTATAATATTGTAAAGGGAGGCTAGTGTATCAAAAATGATTAACTTCTTGTATAGGAAGATTAATATCTACTCACTGGATACCCGTTGAAGCACGTCCGTGCGCTGCAGGAAACAAGACGCCAATGAGGCAAACTAGCAATGCCCGTGGCATGCCTGCCTGGTTAGAGCCGTTGAGTGACGTCAGATGTGCGAGCGAGAGAGGGCTATATGGTAGATAGTGAGGCAAAGAGCCAGGAAATAGATAGAGGCCTATCTCATTTATTAAAGTTTCAAATAACGGTCAAGTGTTTAATCCCCGTTTAAATTCCATGTTTCCAGGTTCCCCTTCAAGAACTTGCAGCACATAAGAGACGAGTCGACTTTGCCCAAGGCTATAGTGAAGTGAGGCACGGATATATACAAGCTGCCACCTCTGACAGCCGCATCCTGCTCCTCCGGCTCCTTCATTCTAGACTTTAACATTCATGGAATAAGGTTCAGAACCACGACTACTTGCTGGTGAGTTGGTAAACTTCTGCGTTTCGTGTCTATGGCTATCAAAATAGATGATTAACGGGGGTTAAGCTGCACATAACATAACGCCACGCTAACGCCATTCCACATCGGTGTTCCATACAAACTTGGAAGATCAATTCTTTCAAACTTTAAGGAAAATACAAAGATCTTGAAAGTAAATAATGTTATAAGTTAATAATAGGTACCCGACGTTTCGACCGAGTTGCACCAGTCATGGTAATGTCCAATTTATATATATATATATCTATACTGGTACCCTCAATGGATGGGTGCTCCTTCGCACCCACCCGATGTCGGGCGACGTTACTATTAATTATTCTTTGGCAACGACGTCGTTCCGACATGTCAGGCGACATGTCGGAAAGACGTCCGACATGTCAGCCCCCCCCCCCGCCCCCGCGCCCGAAGAACCCGCAATAAACGATTACCTAACCAATGCACGAGCCTTTCATTTGAACCGATCGTAAATGGTGTTTTTTTTCAGCTTTAGCCAGGCCTTCAATATTGAGGAAACCAATCTACAACAAGCCACCAAATGTTGGCATTGATGTTAACGTCTAGAGCTAACTTTAACTCTTTCATTTGAACCGATCGTTAATGTTAAGCTATGTTTGACGTGGCCAGTACCAGGATGGGTGAACATAATTTTAGTTTTAGCTAGGCCTCAATGGAAAGACTTGCTTGACCTCAATATCGAGGAAACTAGTCTAACACCAACCTACCACCAATGGATCTTTGTTCAGACTACATAGAACCTCAATAGACTTTAAACGTTATACCTAAAGTTGAACATTTATTGAAGATATTTTTCAGATAGGTTTATGTGCTGGCGTCTGTAGGTACTATAGTAGTGGATAGGCCGTTAGTGAAATTTTTATGCTTTGATGGCTAGCACCTCCTATTAGGCGTACCCGTTTCGAGCGGCCTACATACACATGCCCGCTTCTACCCGAACCAGCCGCATGCAATGCAAATTGGGTAGTTGACTGGTCAAATCAAGTCAATATAGAAACTTTTTAACAACTGTCAAAACTATTATTTTGAATGGAAATTGTATGGGACTAATAAACTATGACGTCACTATTTTGTTCCGTCAATTGATTGCTTATTAATAACTTTTTAGGTTACAGAAACTCATGCCTAGGTCAAATAAAAAATTGATTAATGTTTTAAAGAACTGTTACCTGATTTCATTTGAACATTTATTGTTCTGGAATTAATTATTGTTTTTGTCAACTACCCAATTGTGCCGGAATATCGGATACTTAAAAACAAAAAACATGGTCCCGAATCCCGTTAATAATTACTCTCATATATTATGTTCAGTAACAAGTTAAATAACACTTTGATATTTACCTATCTCGAATTAATGTGGTTTTTTTATGTCGTATGGGCTCATCACACCTGATGTTAAGTGATGATAAAGCCGAAGGTGGAAGCGTACTTCACCCGGAATCCTCAACTAGTGAGGCACTGGCATCTTATCTCTAGCTGCCGGAACACAACAATGCTACAAACATTGATGTTATGGCGACATATTTAGATAAGATGGTGGTACTAGCCAGGCGGACAAACAAGTCCTATCACCAACCAAACCGAGTACACAAACATGTACCCCCGCTGGGAATAGAACCCGGAACCTCTTGGTCTAAACCGGTCGCGGTGTGGTAACCACTAGACCACGTAGGCGTTATATATGTATTACACAAAAGAAACCAAATCTATATAATTATAATGCCTGAATGTTGGCCACATTAAAAAGTAAAATAATGTTTTCTTATTTTTTTTTAAGGGAACTTCTTTCTCTTTTGTGTAACGAACAGTCCTGTTTTACTACAGAATAAATATAATAACATGTGAACGTGCGCTTTTTAATTTTGGAAATACACAAAAAGTACTACATACTCGCCCATCCATTGAGCAGAAAACCTGTCTACTAACAACAAACCACTAAATGTTGGCAGAACATATTTTATTGGTTCGTTGTACATACAGACGTCTATCCAAAACTGTACATTTTCTTTATTAAATGTTCAACCATATTAAGTTTAAAGTCTATTGAGGGAATTTGACAATTTGTGGTAGTATGACGTGCAGGCGTGTTTACCTTGTAGTCCGCTCAAATGCCGTAATAAATAACAAAGCATTATAGAATTATAGAAATAGGTTACATAATTAAATTAAAATAATTTTACAATTTTTAATAACTTTATTCATATTTATAATAATCATAATTTACACAAACATAACGAAATCTAGTCAACTCAATTGTGGCGAGTTCATAACCTATATAATCAAAATAAAATTACAAAAAAATATACCAAAGTCAAATGTATAAGGGACATATATCATTGCACAATTTATCATAATTTGGGGCCAAAATATTTCAAATACATTCTGACAGTAAATAGCTAATTTAATACAAAAGCTGTTTTTATAGACTATTCCTTTTAACTTACGTACTATATCGAAAAATAAGAACTATGCATTATCACACGTTATATATATTTTGCTAGTACCACATCTACGTGTCGTAGAAACAATTCATTTGCATTACGGGGTGTGTACATAACGGTAGCTTCATTTATTTGTAGAGAGAAATACATAAATACCGCTTGTTGCATGTGAGATTTTGTTACTATTTGATTTAACTACAAGCAGGCTTGTATTTTTGGGAACCGGTACCAGATTTAGCATGTACCTATATCTACATGCAGGCTTGAAAACGCGGCACTTTTAGTACATACCTGTAATTACAATAACGCTCTGAAAAACCGTTTTTTTGGGAACCGGTACCAGACGTACGTAATGTAACTACTAGCAGGCTTCAAAAACCGGTATTTTTCTTAACCGGGACCAGACGTAGCACCTGTACTACCTATTACTTTCTAATCAGTATCGGTATTATATCGGAAATATTAGTTAGAGTGAGAAAACAGATGTAGTAAAAAGGATAGATCCATAAATGGCAATATCGTCACTCTCATTGCGGCGGGTACATATAATAGGTACCGGTACTCGTTAGACGGAGTACCGATACTCAAAAACCGTTATAGAACCTCCTGTACATCTGATACCGGTTCCAGGCCATGACTACAAAGTATGAGCATACAAGAAGCTACGTATTGAGGAACTTGTGCAATCAAATTGAGACAAGGGGGCGCTGTTTAGTCCATTTACAAGTATATAGTTTAACTCCGTCAAATAGTTTATGTACTTATAGATGTATTAGGAACAGAAAGTTGTAACAGCATGTTTATATTTTACGTAGATCTAAGACTTAATGGCTAAAGACCAAAGTTGAAAATACGGTATCCAATATAAAGATAGGGGGGAGTACACAAGTATTATATAGTTTGTTTTTCTTCAAAGTCGAACGACGAAGTGTTTTCCGAAATATAGATCAGCAGAATAGATTCTTTACAGTAATAAAAGTAAAGTTATGTAAAGTACTGTTTTTTTCTAATAAAATTTATTCTAGACCGATTTCCTTCCCTGTTATTCCAAAACGTTGACTAAAATTAAACCTGTTTAAAAAGCGACACTGCCAAACTGTAATAAACCAGATTTAATTTTAGGCTATTGAATAACAGAGTTCCACACGCACTTTTACAAATAGTATATTGTGATGATCATGTGTCTAAAGAATATAACCTCAATATTAGAAGGGTACATTTTTCGATCACGTAGCATCGGTTGTTAAATTCTGTTTCTATTATATTGTTGTTAAATTCTAATTTGATTTTATTTTAAAATATATAATTTTATAATAAAATGAAATCACCGATGCCTACGTCACATATAAAGTTATATGCACTGTAAGCGTCAAAATGATCATCAAATCAAATCGCCTATGATTCAAACTTATCAAAATATCTGAACACTGGACAAAAAAAACCTTATTCTAAGCACTTCAATTTATTTTCAGGCGTCAATCAAGAGTGTGTCCGAATGAAATTGAGATATGATTGATTTTTGTCTAATCACATACGTTGGAAAGCTTAGATCACTTGACCCTGACTGTGACAAATAAATAAAACCACCGACCAATTTAGGAGAGCACTGAGCGCGCGTTCTGCCACTATTCTATCTTAAAGTTAATTATAATTTGTATGGGATCAACGCCATTTATCGACAAGTCCATTGCAATCAGAAAACCTCGGAGATCTAGTAGGGGTTGCGTGATACCATGCCTTTTAGAAACCCTCGTAAGCATTTTTTAGAGAGTGTACTCTGATACTGCCATTTTCAGCGTCACCAGGCTTTTTGGGGGCGGGAAGAAACTAATAGGGTTCCTCAAGCCGAATGATTGAAACACCATCTCAGGGTTGCTACAGGGAATGTCGTCATGCACACGTGTCCCCGTTACCTGCTAGATTCTCAGAGGCATTCGGATCGAATCGGCTTAAGGAACCTTTACGTTTTTTGCCGCCCCTAACAGTCCAGTTACGCTGTAAAGGCCATCTAAAGCCAAAAGCAATAAAAAAAATAATGACACGTTTGAGTCCAATTTTCGAAAATAGACGGCGCTGCTTCAATCCCATTCAAGTATTAGCTAATCGAAGAGTAAAGAAAACAGGAACAAGGCATCATACAGCTGATTGGAATGGTGAGAACAAACAAGTGGGACACATAATCTACAGACTATAAGTAGACGGATCATACTATGACAAAGTTATGGTGAACGTAAATGCATGGAAAATTGAGATTTAATTAGACGACATTGATTGTTTTCATTGTATAAATTGAAAGCGCTATTAACTTCATATAGCCTTCACAAAGTTGAAAAAACCTTTAAAGGTTTACTATGATAACCGGCACCTAAAATGGCTCATAGCATGTTAAGCCCATTAAAATAATCTACTTTGATTTTTATATAAATAATCAATAGCCAATAGCTTGTATCGCTCTTTAAAAACATTAGAACTTCTAATAAAGAACAATAATAATCTTAATATAGGTATACCATAGAAAATATTGTTAAGCAAATTGTTTCTGCCAAAATCAATCATACGGCTAATTAGATAAGATTGATTTTACATCGAGACCAGTTTTAAAAGTCACTGACCTACAAAAGTAGCTGAACACTGTTACCACATTGTCATAATAACTTCGCTAGAATTTAACAAGCGCCTATTTGATTCTTTAGTTGATGTAACAGGGTACTAAAGCGTTCAAATCAGACTACCACAAACTGGCAAATTCACTCAATCTATTTTGAACTTTATGTCAATGATCATATGGTTGAAAATGTATTGAAGAAATGTGACAGTTTTGGAGAGGTCAATGTGCAGGCGTCTGACTATGTCAAACTTGACTGCATATTACCAAATGAGAAAAAGTCATAACTTTTCAATGTCGTCTTATAAAATCTACAGAGTGAAAGTGAAGACGTCGAGTACTTTAAAGGGGTTACTTTTGAATCAAGTGTGACGTTGATCACAAGCATAGCTCCTATGTCCTATGTAACGGAGTCGATGCAGCACCTACTGTGTGACTGCGACTCTCTGGCTAGGAAAAGAATGGGACTCCTGGGGTCGGCCTATCCGAAACCGGAGGACTTCAGGCTCTTCGCTCTTAAAGACGTTGCCAAACTTATGGCCTCTATCTTTACAGAGGAGGAAGAGTGAAAGGATGGGGTTGCACAAAAGATCCCGATGGGTCGAGGTGTTACTGCGAGAGGGAAACCTCGGCAGGCCCCACTAAGATAAGATAGCTCCTATGTAGCTGCCAAAATCATCGTCCTATAGTTTCTAGTGCGACTACCGTAGGATTACATGTAAAAAAACAATAAAATAGAAACAGGTGCGTAATAAGCACAAAAGGGCGTTGCGGAGGAACCAGTGATCATGCCTATCAAAGGTAAGACGATTTTGTATCTACTGATATCATTGTCGCGAGAGGCGTTATTAATGCGTCGAGTACCATACTTAGCACAGGTATAAGCGGAGTGTGCCCTGTCCCGAGATTGCCTAGAGAGTGCTCTGAAATAACATATTCTAAATGAATCTATACGTAGGTTAAACGTATCAAGCTTCAACTTTAAAATCAACTTTTTGTAATTAGAACATGACGTGTGCTCTAAGCCATCGATATATATGTTGTATTGTACGGTGCTAACATCGTTTTATAGTTACTATAATGAAATAGTGAAGAATCATTGTTGTATTTTTCGCATAGGATGCTAGGATAACGAGAGTAGGTAGGTCGCATCACGTAAAACAAAGCGGCGAACTCAGTAGATAGAAGGTTCAAAGCATTTTAACCTACTCTAAAAAAAAAAAAGTTCTCAATTCGTGTATGTTTTGTTTCTTTTACACAACGTGTAACCAAAAGGTGTGGTAAAAATGAAAAGATCCAAAGCCCAATTGAACGACGCGTCGTCGTAAAGTGTCTATTTTTCAAAGATTTAAAAAATTTCATCTACCCTTTTTTGTACCACAGGTGAGCAAAGTCATTCTACTTCCATAAAAAAGACATTTAGACCATAATGCCAACATAAATCTTTAAGGAGTTTCTAGCGCCCATTCTTCTCCACAGCTAAAAAATAGACGTCCTGAATGGGTAAAAAGTTTAATGAAAAAAAATTAATTGACTTTTACTTTAAGATATATGAATATATTTAATAAATATTTAAGATAATAAACGTGAACGGCCAGTCTCATGTTCATACATAAATAGTATGACAGCACACTAATATTCATAGACTATCTAGACCAGACCAGAGAGTGCTGAAATAGAGAACATAATATTTTCTTTTACGATTATTACACATTTGGATTACAAAGCACTATTTTAAAAGACTTTCGTTTTTTTGCCTTATTTTTGTAAACGGTATACCTAGGTATCCCTGTATAACGCAGGCGATTTCTCTAAAACCTTTTTTTAACATTAATACTTTTTAGTCTATGGCCGGATTTGTGCAAACCAATTTAAGCCTTCTGCTCAACGTCATCGATCTCAAACTCCTTTTCCCAGCTCTCATCAGAATTTGCGCTGGCGTCATCTTTAACTTCTTTCTCACCGAAATAATCTTCGACTAGGTTGCCACAGTCGTCCGCCTTACCTTTCTTCGGCGAGCGGCCATTTTTCTTGTCTATAACCTTCTTGTCTGTGGTTTGGTTGTTCAACTTGCCTCTGGTCTGCGCGTTTTTCTTGCGCGGCGTGTCGGCGTTGTTGTTGGTGACGTCACACGGCGACGACGCTTTCTTACTCACCTTCTTTGATGCTATTTCTTTCTCGTATTCTTCCAGCAGTAGCGTCTGTTGCTCCTCAGTCAGTTCTACGTCGTTTGCAAAGTCTTCTGCGGGAATGAGATGGCAATAGTTATTTGAATTTGTACCGTAGTTATACAAAAACTTTGACATTATTTCTTAATATTGTTTTCTAAGTTTACGCAAACACTACACATTTAAATAAAACAACTAACTCTTTTTTAAATGGCATAAATCAATGTGTAATATAAACGCGAGCAGATCTGTAAAAGTTGTTTCATTTAAATTATTTCATAAGTCTATTAGGATTACATAAAGATATGTACAGGTTGGTTTGAGATAACTTCATATGGGAAAACAGTTAATATACATTATGTAAAAAAACCCTGTTCGATCGCAAAGGGGTACATATGTATACAACCAACAGTAACAAAAAAATAATACAAAAATATTATTCATGAAAATAAAAGAGTTATCGTAATTTAAAACGTAATTTTTTTTGTACCGAAATTGCTCAAATTACCCCAAAATCTAGCAAATCTTATAAATGTGACCATATTTTCCATCAATGGCGGCGGCGCCAAAGGCCGAAGTGCCGACAAAAGTATTGCCTTGTACGTTTTGTCATTTAACAAAATTTTTATCGGGGTCATTTTTTTAACTTATTTTTTTAAAATAATTACATAAATATAACTGAATCTCGATACCTAATAACATCGTTAAGCATCGGACAGGGTTTTTTTTACATATTGTATACATACAGTTAATAACTTTTGAATAAAATAAATAGAAATGGAAAGAAAAATATTTATTCGGAACACACGTAATACAGAAAATAAGACATTTACAATTTTATATAAATAACTAAGCGAATTAAATGGAACCAGTAAGAGGGAGGCGCAGCTCCAGCAATAAATTGAAAAACAATAATTTTACAGGATAAAAAAAGAACCGATCATGGTGACAGTTTTTTTGCAGGTTGTACACACAAACACAGTACATTATAGGCCAAGATCCCAAGGCCGCCAGACCTTACTTAAATATAAATATTTGAGTGTATGCATGCATATATGCTAGCTTGGGTCGGTAACCAATCTACAGATACAAGGCGCTAAAGGTACGCTAAAAACATAACCCATTTTTCTTATTAAGTGCTGTTCAGTGATTCAATGTCAATAACTACCGTCATTAACCTGCCTTGTGGCTGTGCCTGCCTGCTTTGTGGGTGCCTTTGGCTTTCAAAGTAAAAAGTAAATAGTGTTGAATAATTTCGGCGGGCTGGTTAGAACCACGATAGCTCAATTGGGCGAAGTATGAAAGAGTAAGTATGAAGTATGGAAGTACGAGAGGCATGAAAGATAGAACTGGAATGAAAGGGTAATAAGATTAAAAAGAGCTCCAATTATGTTGGAGGTGTAAGACTTAAAGAAAAAAGCTCAATTGGAAGAGCACCTGACCCGGTATGTCAGAAGGGTGCAGGTTCAAATCCTGCTCGTGGAAATTTTTTCAACATTGTGTTTTTGTAATTTATTACGCAACAAAAATTTGCGTTAAAATTATATAAACAAAACAAAAACATTTTAACACTAACACTACCTAATCCAACACTTTTGGTCTTGGACAAAATAAGTAAGGTCCGGCGGCCTAGGGATCTTGCTGTATTAAAATAAGGTAATATTTATTTCTCCTAATATTTTTTGCATTTCTTGTTTTCTATTTTTAAGTAAGACCTAGACGTCTTTCAGAATGACTGGCAAACGGTGGGAATGGGGGTAAGCGTTTGCTCAACAATAGGACGATACAGGGTAACTGTATGTATTTAGATAAACTCACCATCTTCCCAGGATACTGTATTGTCGGCGTCTGGTTTCTCGACAGCCGGAGTTTTGGGGGCGGGGCTGTCAAAGGCCTCCAAGGCCAGGGCCTCGAACACTGGGGCTACAAAGGCCTCGTGTGCAGGGGCCTCAGTTTCTATTCCGGATAACACTTTTTTCGGGCTCCTATAAAAAATAAAGTTTCTATGAAGACAGAGCATAAGAGTTAACAATAACACGGTAGAACGGAATCTTCTTTGACCGAGTCCCAAACGCCGCCATTTATATACCTACTTCCCCCTTCACGTCGTTACGCCCCTCTGTCGTCCAGGCGCGTTGCCAGGGTTGCTTACTATTGAATATAGCTTACGTCTAAAAATAATATCACTAAAATATAAGTTTTTCTTTACTTTAAAATCATTATTTTATTCTAGTTTTACAAAATATTAGATTTATAAATTATTATGTTACATACCTACCTACATGGATACTTACAATTACTTAATAATAAGTTACAGTGAGTACCATACCAAACGAAACCATTTATTTTGACGTCCTCCTTGGTCGAGTGGTTTGTACACCGGTTTTTATGGCCATCTCAGAGGTCTCGGGTTCGATCCCCGGTCGGGTCAATTTAGAAATTATTGTTTTTCTAAATTGTCTCGTGTCTGGGTGTTTTCTATGTAAAATAAGTATGAATTTATGTATTTTAAGTATGTTTATCCGTTGTCTAGTAACCATTTTAACGAGTTTCATAACGAAGCTTCTCTTGGCCTAGATAATTGGTGTGAGTGTAGGAAAGTTCATTTGTGTTTATTCATTTATTTAAGTAAGTATTACTTACTTATTCTAATGATATTTTTCACTATTCAAACTTGAAACGACACTGGGGCAATTCTGGGGCCAGCTTTGCCACTTAAATCCCATCACGAGGTGCATAGTGTAACTTTTAAAAGCCTATTTTTTTTAGTTTATTATTATTATTATTATCATCGTTACAGACAAATTAATGTATATACATGTTGTTTTAGCTAAAATGAAAACAAAAGAAAGATATTATCACAAAATAAGTAGCGCCAGATTTAAGAAAAAAAATATCTTTATATTAAGCACGTCTTTATTATTTTATTTACTAATCATTTTAATTTGCAAAATTTAAATTAACCCACTTTTACAGATCTACTCGCGTTTATTTTACACATTGATTTTATATTATTATATCCTGACGTTTCATATAAGACTAAGGTGTTGGTCGTCTCATAATTAATTGGTAACTTGCATAGCCTCATTCCAATTTAATTGGGTGCGTTCCGTTTTACGCAGGAAGAGCTTATCGTATCTTTTGGTCTGGCAGTATGGTGTTGGGGCTGGGATTTAATAGCTTGTATGATGGGATCCCAGGCCGGTGGTAAATTCAAACCATCTTTTCTATTGAAATTATAATGTTTTTTTAATGTCAAGAACCTTGCACATCATCTAGGGATAAACCATTGCTCTCTAGCGAGTATTTGAGGTTTGTCGAATCTGATGTAGTGGTAAGCCAGATCAAAAGCTACGATAAACTCTTTCTGCGTAAAGCGGAACACCACCGTAAAAGGTGTTATTTTGAAATGTGTAAAGTTATCTACATATATACATCTGTTTACATTTGAAACTTCTTTTAGTGTAAATATTTAAGATTTTATTAACATAATTATATAAAAATGAGATGATTGATATGCACACTGATGTTTAGCAAAGTAGGTTTTACATTTGTTTTTCTTGGCTACAATATCATTCCGTCGCTTTGCTAGGGAAAATAAAAAAAATATTCTTTTTACAAATGGAAATTAAAGAACCAGATTACATTCTTGAAGCATTAGAAAAACACGAAACTAAAACGAACAGCTAACCTACTAAACGTTAAACTGCTGAACACAAAGCTTTCAAAAGATAAACGCAAAAAACTCAATAAAAATCGTTTTATTTACAAATAGTTGTTTTTATTTACATTGCTCGGCGAGAAATAAGTTTATGTGACTTTTTCTAAATCCTGACTTACTTGGTTTCGTCGCGCGCTGTGCGAGCTCGAATACAATTATCGACCAGAGCGTCGCCGCTGCAGAAACCTATTTGACAGTTTGGATACTCGTGACTTACGGACGGCGCAGTCTTAAGTTTATTTAAATAAAATGTTGACTTTGAAATTTCAATCACTCACTGTTGTATGGGCGTCTGTAGCGGCAGGTGTGCCATAACCGGGTCGGTGGTTGGTTTCTGCTCGTCGGCGGACTGCTTGCGCGACGCCGCCGCCAGCCGGTCCTGCAGCAAAGCCACGCGGAACAGGTACCTGCAGAGTGAGAAGCTCAGCTGTTACCGTATGCCGGAGTTACTTCATACACTGGTACCACAGCCTTGGCATAATTATAATAATTTACTTGAATCATCTATCTATACTCTATTGCAGTGTTTTTCAACCTATTTCATGAGGCGACCCCGTTAATATGCAAATCTTTTTGCGACCCCCTACCGTCCCCCGTTTCTAACAAGTATTTTTTTTTTTTTTTTTTTTTTTTTTTTATTTAGGAACAAACAGTTACACATTATTTATAAATTTAAACTAAAATTGTAAAAAAAAAACCAATAGTTCCCTAAAATCATCAATCATCATGGAGATAAAACAACTACAATACCCACTACATTATTAACAGGAAAAAAAAATAATAATCAAATATTGCGAATTACAAAACAGTCACATTACAGTAAAAATAATATAGAAAAAAGAGAACATAATAATTCAATTATAATCAATCAACAAATAAAAATAAAGTATTCAATTAATAAATAAAATAATATTAAAATTATTAATTTATAATACTACAAATTAAAATAATATTATACTTAATCAATCAATAAATAAATAATTAACATAATAGTTCAAATAATAATTCAATCATTAAAATCATAAAAACAGTACAAAATAAAAAATAAATAAGCAAAATAAAATAAAATAAAATGGTCAATTTGTTAGACCATTTCATTATTATTGCGCAGTAGTGTGTGTAAGTTCAGTGATGTGGCTTCTAAATTGTATTAACGACAGATCAAATATGTCTACATTAATAAACATATCATTATATACAGTACAAGCTCTCTTTATAAAACTATTACTGCCATAGCAAGTCTTACAAGGTTTAATGGTAAATAGAGATTTCTTCCGGCTATTTCTTTCTTGCTTACGAGGTACACGAAAGTAGATTTGTTCTAACAAAAAAGGGGCGTCGACCATGTTATGGAGTATTTTAAATAAGAAAGTCATATCAATGAGCCTGCGACGTTGCATCAAGGAGTCTATTTTATGAAATTCAAGGGATGATTCATAATCTGTGTGAAGGTGACCGGTTCTGTAGTCCAAAGACTTCACAAATTTTCTTTGTAACCTCTCGATTTTATTTTGATGAACTTGCTGATATGGATTCCAAACAGGGCTAGCAAATTCCAGTCTACTTCGCACGAAACTGTTAAACAAAAGTTTATAGGTTGATGCGGTTTTGAATTTTTTTCCTACACGTAATATAAATCCCATAAGCTTGTATGATTTATTAGTTATCTTATCTATGTGAGGAATAAAGGACAGTTTGGAATCCATTGTGACGCCTAGGTCCCTAACTTCAGTTACGCGACTAAGATCCTTTCCGCATATTTTATAAGCATAATTGATTGCTTTTTTTTTTCTTGTGAAGGATATTGTAAAACATTTATCTAAATTTAGGAATAAGCTATTACTATTACAGAAGTCAACAAAATTATTCAGATCACGTTGCAGTGATTTAGCATCATCTGGTTCTTTTATTACTCTGAACAATTTCGTATCATCCGCATATAGTAATACGTTTGAGTGAATAATAGACTTGGTCATATCATTGACATAAATAATAAAGAGTAAAGGTCCCAAATGGGATCCTTGCGGAACTCCAGACGGTATATTTTTATACCCAGAACAGTAACCACACAATACAACAGCCTGACTACGATTTTCTATGTATGAACGAATCCATCGAAGCAGGTCACCATGAATTCCGAGCTGCCAGAGCTTAAGAAGTAGTGTGTCGTGACAAATTTTGTCAAAAGCTTGTTGAGTTACAAATATCAAATCCGTACATTTTTATTTATTTTCATAATGAAGTACCTATAACGGACATATATTTACATCAGTTTCGTCACCAAGCGGCTTTACGGAAAGGCGATACGTTTTTTTTTTTTCATTTTTAGGAAGGCTTCGCGACTCCCCAGTCGCGACCCACACTTTGAAAAACACTGCTCTATTGTATACTATTCATAAAAAAGTATCGTTGTTTGTTTGTTTGTCGGGGCTAATTTCTTGAAGTACTGGTCCAATTACAAAAATTCTTGAACTGATAAAATACTATGTACCTTGTGGGTGTCATAGGCTATATTTTATTTGATAAAGAAAAATCTAATTTGACGTGGGCAAAGTCTCGACCAAACTACTAGTTAATAATATTAAATTAATCTTCTAAAGGTACTAAGGCACGTACCTTTATCATTGTAATCAGCTCGCATCAGTCCACTGCTTGAGATATATCTCTGCTAAATCTTCGGCTCTTGTCATCCATCAGCTAAATCTAAAGAGTTGAGGTATATACACTCACCGTTCCCAGAAGTCTTCATGTGACACTGCATCAGGCACCAGCCTTTCATATTGAGCCCTAAGCACTGGGCTGGAGCGCAGGCGGCGCAGGCTGGCGCCGGGGCTGATGACGTCACCGCCCTCCAAACTGCCGCGCCACGCCGCGAACTCCGCGCTTTGAGCTGCCACTATGAAGGTTGCGTCTACGCGTTGGAGCGCTTCCAACTCTTTCTGTGTGAAAGGAAACAATACGAGTGTTAAGATCATAGAAAGTTTAATTAACATTTCGAAAGTTATATTCCGTAGTCGTAATAAGAAACATTTTAAAAACAATATAACTATTTAATGTGCGGGCGTCGAGCGCAAAAAACGACTAAGGGAGCGGGTAGATCGTTCTTACTGCTCATAAAAATTCTGATTCCTTACCTTGTAAGTAGAGAGCATAGTGGTGTCTCCTGAAGACAGTATCACTTCAGTATCATCCTCGTCGTCCGGCTCCGGGTTCAGTACGGTGCTAACTTGGCCTGAAAATATAGAGATAAGACTTTTATTATCACTATAACATACATACATACAAACTCTCGCGTCCTCCCAAAAAGGTATAGTCAGAGCATAAAAAATAGCAATTTTGTGTAAACTCGCCGTTAGTGACCTCGGCGCCACATTTAGCATTCAAAGTAGGTTTTTTGGGAGTGTTTACTGATTGCCTTCAGAGGCATGAAGCACCGTCAAAGGTTTTCTAGAAGGAACGGCATCACGCACTAGTGCGTGTCCCTGTGCCCTACTAGATTCTCAGAGAGGTTCGGATCGGATCGGGTGAGCTCCGAGTTGGAATAGATGATATCAGTGATAAGTTGCTAGCCGATCGCCTGATGTGCGAGTAACTTAGAACCCTTAGACACACACAAACAAAAATATAGAAGTTCAGGTAAAATATATTTATTAATATATTAGTTTGCAAAAAACATGGTACAGACGCTTGCACATAAACCTATCCAAAACTGTAAAATTTCTTCAATAAATGTTAGCCATGTAGGATGGTAGTAGTAGGATGGTGCGCCACAATGAGGAAGGCCAAAGGGAAGATCTTCCTCCGAGCTGGGTGGTATAGCTCGGGGACCGAGGTCCGATGGATGTTAGTTGGAGGTGCTATATATAGCGAAGGAGATGGTGAAACTTCGCTACCGCGATGTAGGCTTCCCATACCATTTTATCGTCGTAGTATGGCGACGTTGTTGGTATGCGTTGACACGGTTGAGAAGGTGTTTTTTTTTGCTTCGTGTCGATTAATGTGCGGCGTATGCGGTAGGTGACGCCGCCACAGCCATATACATAAAGTTCAAAGTCTATTGAGGAAATTTGACAGTTTGTGGTAGTCTGACGTGCAGGCGTGTGTGGAGGCACGGACATACAATCAATAAGGTGATCGTATTTAAAACGGGTTTGCTTTAAGTACCTACCATTAACCAAATCTGGGAATCCAACACGGACCTTTCCAGGCAGTAAAAAAGAAAATATGCTTAAGCAGAATTCTTTTACTTAAGTTTATAAATACGTAACGTACCAATAAAAGTGCTAAAGCTTTTTTTCATAACATTAGCTGGTGACTCTGGTTCGTCCAACTGAAAATAAAAACATATTTAAGTAAGTAAGTCACCCTATTATTAATAATATTACGATGATATAACGAGTGCGAGTACGAGAGCACGATTATATAACGAGTTATTTGTAACTTTTTGAAATCAAATGTCACAATCTTAACTCATGAGATATTTATAAAATTTTATAAAATACAGTGAAAAAATTAAACGCTTACCCGACCCAGCCAAGAATCGTACCTGGGTCTTCCGCAATCCGGGCGGCTGCACTGCCCGCTATGCTACCGGAAAGGCTGACGTAAGCGCTGAATTGTTAGGTACTGCTTTTTAAGGTTTTATCGTGCTTTTTTAGCAGCACTGAGCGCCATCTATCCAACGTATCTATCCAAGTATATGTACAACGCCATCTATCCAAGTATATGTACTTGCGCGCGTTAATTACCTACCGAGCGGTTGATCGCAGGCGATCAAAAAGTCAGTGGGCTGTCGCAAGCGCTCGTTATCGCACGCTCGTTCGCTGTGCACGTTGCATCGTAAAACATCGATTATTTGTATTCTGTAGTTATTATTAAATACTGTAAATAGTGAATAAGTTCAATATATATTATGTTGATTGAAATTTCTGTGGTTTAGATTATTGTAAATAGTAATTGTGTGATTTTAAATCTCGTTTTAATAATATAAAAACAATGCCAAATCTATATTCCAGCAGTGGGATATTATAGACTGATGATGATGAAGATTTATAACTTTAAGTAATTCATTTATTATCATAGGTAACAATATAATCCGAGTTCCATGTCGTACTGATCATAAACAATTGAGCTTTTCAATTTATCATTCATTTTAATTTTCATTACAAATCTTAAACAAGCCATTTAGGCACAGATTACTTAATAGTTAATTTAGGTATAAGTTATTGTGTGTGAACAATATTTTTATCGTAGCAGCAGCCCTGGCATTACTACGATGGCAGCGAGGCCACGCGGCTACGAATCGATAACAACTCTATAGTCGAGCGTATTAGGCACAATTCAGCACGCAGCGGTCGCCGACGCGTCGTGTCGAAATGAAGTAGGCTATTAACGCTGTATGTATACGAATTTTTGTATGGAGTGATTTATCTGTTACGTAGTAACTATTAAGTAATCTGTGACCTGACGCTGGTCTTCTGCGAACACCTCAGTGTGGGAGGGAGCGCAACCATACACAAAAACACAACACAACATTTACACGAGATAACTAAGATACATAAAAAATTAAAAAATACATCAACAACCACCAAATACGAATGGTCGCTCTGCAGACTACTCAACAGGTACCTACATGCAGGGCTAACTTAAAACTTATTAAATAGTAATGATAATAACAAAAATACTCTGTCATAAAAAAGGCTTTTTTTTTTTTTGAGAGAGATTGCTGATTGCCGCTGCGGCATTTTCAGCTTCACCGGGCTTTTTTGGGGGCGGCGAGGAACGTAAAGGGTCCCTCAAGCCGTGTGAAACGAATCACCTTCAGAGGTTATCTAGAGGGAACGGCATCGCGCACAAGTGCGCGTCCCCGTGCCCTACTAGATTCTCCGAAGGGTTCGGATCGGATCGGGGAGCGGAGCAACCCGAGGGCGCCTCTAAAGGCACGGACCTCGGCTCGGGTTGACCGGGCCGTGGAGGAGGAGAGAACCGCCCAGGTACATGTCTGTACCTGGTGTAGAGCGAGTGTGAACCGGTTCTTCGTACCCTTGTTCTACGAGTACGGTGTCTTGGGCCTAAACTGGTGTGCATGTTTAGTGTATTCTGTAAATGTGTGCTGTCATTTAGAGGATCGGGTAAAAAAGGCTATGCTAAATAGCTAAACCAGTTTCTTTTATATCTTATGGGTAAGCGCAGTGCCTTCATCTCACCAGATGTTAAGTGACAATAAGGCCAATGGTGGAATTGCACTTCACCCGGAATCCTCAACTACTGAGACACTGGCTATCTTATCTCTAGCTGCCGGAACACAACAATGCTACATACATTAATGTTATGGCGACATATTTAGATAATATGGTGGGGTAGCTAGCCAGGCGGATAAACAAGCCCCATCAGCAACCAAACCGAGTGCACAAACATGTACACTATGTACACTACCAACAGGTAGTCTTAACCACTAGACAAAAGAAGCGGTTCAAAGTTTTATATTGTCGAGTTCTATCTTTACCTTGAAAGTCTTTCCTATGACGTTAGATGTGGTACTGAAGACGTGTGTAGCTTCACTCTTGACCGCGCTCCCTATTTCGTCCAAATCTTTCTTTACCATAGAGTAAACTTCGGCAGACTGAAAAAAAACCATATCCCTTTATTAATTTTACTTCATTTTATATATATACACTTTAAGCTACCACAATCTTTCAAATTTCTTCAATATATTTTGAACTTTATAACTATGTCAATTGGTTGAAATTACCACAATGCATTACGTTACACCAGCTCATATAATGTCCCCTCTGCTGGGGCACGAGTCTTCCCTATGGATGGATAAGCAGAACGGGCCATAAACTATTACGCGGGCCCAGTGTGGATTAGTGATTGTTAACGACTGCTAATGTAGCCGGGACCAACGGCTTTACGTGCCTTCCGAAGCACGGAGGAGCACAAGTTGATAAATTTTTGGTGACCCATCCGATAATCGGCTTTTGCGAAAGTTGCTTAACTTCAGCAATCGCAGACCGGGCGCGTTAGCCAGTGCACCTTCGAGCTCCTCCATGAAAATTTATTGAAGAAATTTAACTCTAAAGGGCTTACAAAAAGAAAAGACGTAAGGGCCGAAACACATAAACACGATACGACGTCGCACCGCAAAAATAAGCGTTGCGCCAGGCTAGTATAAACCTTATTGCCTGTCAAATACTAGACAGACTCCGCATTGTGGTACGACGCGAACGTCGTGTCGTGTTCAATTGTTTCGGCCCTAAGACGCGGACGCGGATAGGGCGCCCGTCGCGACGAGGGTTTTGAGCCAACTTCAGGCTCATGCCGTCCAATTTTGACACGATAACAAGTCTTCTGTAGATGAGGATGTGTTAGCACTGGTGTATCTTGCTAATATGCAGAGGGTTAGACGTTACTGAGTACATCAGGTATGGCGAAGCAATGAAGACAATAGATCGCCATGCCACCCACGCCCCCGCCGCCGCTCTCCCGTCCCTCGTCCGCTCGCGCCCGTGCCGTGTCCTTTCTGTATGTTTTACAATAGGGCGCAGACGAGTAAGCGTCGTCGTGTCCGCGCCCTGTCTTTTCTACATGTTTTGCGTCGCGACGCTTCTATACATTTTGTATGAAAGGGACGCGGAAGAGACATTATTTGTCCACGCCCCGTCCGCGTCTTACGTCCAGCGCTTGAGACGGCGTACTCCAACTGGGTACTCTGCCTAATGTGTATGTTTGTATTTTTATCAATATAAATAAAAATGAATCACTGAAGTGTATGTACGCGCATAACTTCCGATCGACTGCACAAAATTGGATAATTCTTTTTTTTTTTTTGTATTTGTTATTGTCAGGACAAGGTTTGTGAAGAAGAAAATTAAAAGAAAATAAATATATTTTTACTTAAAAACGACAATTTCATTTTCCAATACAAAATGTTCCTAGCTGTGAATCATTTTGATGTCTTTGTTTGTTGGTTTTGTTGTCATAGATACTGTCAAAGCGGTACGAAGTCCGCCGGGTCAACTAGTATAGTATATATAAATCTTGTGTTTGTAATTGAACTCCTTCTAAACGGCTGGACCGATTTGGATGAAATTTTTTGTGTGAGTTCAAGTGGATTCGAGAATGATTTAGATTTACAATTGGACCCGGTAGGTGGCGCTGCTATAGGGGTCCATCATGGGGTACGGGTGTTCTTAAGTTAGTTTTATATATATTTTCTTTATTGGTCTTCATTTGTTCAAAATTCATCACTTTCGAGTTGCATGCATTTCATTCCTCCTTATCACATACCAGATACAGCGGAAAAGCGCTTTGCCTTTATCTGACCTATTTAAACTGTGCTTATAAGGCTGAAAATGGAAGCGCACTTCACCCGGTATACTCAACCGCTGAGGAACTGGCTATCTAATCTTTATTTGTCAGAGCACAACATTGTTGTTATGGTGACAGGTTTAGATAAGAAAGTGGTTGATAGCCATGAAGATATATCTGAAATAAGGTTTTCAAAACCAAACTAGAGTATTTGTAGGGGGAGTACACATACTCTAGCTTGGTGGAACAGGATCGAAAGTAGCAAGATGAGACTTCTGGGTCTAAAACAAAAAAAAAATGGTGATGATACTGAAGGGCAAAGATCTAATCACAAATATTATTAATGGCAATACCAATATACAAGCTTCAATTAATTTGTAAATACACTCGCGAGCAAAAGTTTGGAATCACTTACTTGAAATTGGTTTCGCGCGATCTTGCTTACTAAATAAACTTTTAATAATTATAAAAATGACATCATTTTAAAGGTTCAACTGTCCACTTTAAATTGATACCAAATTCATTCAAATCGAGCCCGTAGTTGTGGAGCTATCCCGGATTAAGTGAAGGAGTAACGAAAAAGACGTGTTTCAATTGTTTGATACGTCGCGAGTTGCGACCTATTGACCCCTATAAAAGCACCTGTTATCGCATTTTCTTTATCAGTCGACTTTCAGACGTTCCAAACTTTTCAAACTTTTGCTCGCGAGTGTAGATAAAATAAATGCACGCTATTTTTTATCTTGTCTCCTTATTATAAACAACGGAAGATAAGCAACTGGGTTACATACAAACTTGCGGATCATGTTGACATTGAATGTTTTATCTTGGTTATCTTATATATAAATGTTTCACTGCGTATGTGGGAAAGAATATAAAAGGTGCGTACGTTTTCATATCCCTCTACGGCTCAGCCAACCAGCGCTGAGGATCTAGCACTTTAAGACTCCCGAGTACCCATTCTCGTTGCTTATATTGAGCTCCTCGAAGCATCGAGCATAGTATGAAGTCACTGCTTATGTATATTAATTAATTAATTAATCTACACTAATGTAATAAAGATGAAGAGTTTGTTCTTTTGTTTGAACGCGCTAATCTCTAGAACTAATAGTCGGATTGGAATTTTTTTTTGCATTTGATAGCCCCATTTTTTTTGCAGAATATAGGTTATTTAACATCAGGTTATGCCCCTTGAGAGCCGAGCAAAAAAACGCTAAGCGAATACGAAGTACTAACGAATTCGGGCGGGGAATAGTATTCTTATATATTTTTTAAAGTTTATAGTACAAGTTAAGCCCTCCAAAAAGTTCTTACGCTTATGCTAGAAACGGGTTCTAGTTTGACATAGGGTTTACTAATATTATAAATGCGAAATTAACTCTGTCTGTCTGTATGTTACGCAATCACGCCTAAACTACTGAACCGATTTAAATGAAATTTGGTACAGAGACAGTCTAGAACCTGAGAAGGCATAGGCTACTTTTTAATGCGAAAAAAGGGCTGTAAGAGGGTTGAAATAGTGGATGAAAGTTTGTATGGAAAATGCGTTTTTTTAAATCTAGAAGCTTGAAACTTATTTTTTAGGCTTTTGATTAGATATACCTACTTAAATAAATACGACAAAATAATTAGCCAAAAAAATTAAAAATGCTGCCGACAGTCACTATTCCACGCGGACGAAGTCGTGGGCACAGCTAATCCTACTAATATTATAAACGCGAAAGTTTGTAAGTATGGATGGATGTTTGTTACTCTTTCACGTAAAAACTACTGAATGGATTTTCATGAAACTTTCCTCATATACAGACCATGACCCAGACCAGCATAGGATACATTTTTTCAACTGTAGTCTTCGCGAACGAAGTCGCGGGTCACAACTATATATATTTTAAAGTTTAGTTAGCCCTCCAAAAAGTTCTTACGCTTATGTTAGAAACATGTTCACGTCAGTAGTTTAACATAGGGTTCATTAACGTAATAGGGATTTTGCCTGAGACACAAGACTTGGAATTAGTATTATAATACCCTGTCAGACTCTAAAGTCTATACATGCGGCTACATTTTGTGGTCCCAAAAAAAACTTTATTTACTGTACTCGGCAGTCTGTCTTATTAACAAAATTAAATGTCAATATCCTCTCTCTCCCTTAGGGTTTGAAAGAGACTGCTGATACGTTAATGCTTTAGGGGGCGTCCATGTACGTGAGATGTTTATGGGGGGAGGGGGTCGAGTCAAATCTCATCTAATCTTACGTTGGAGAGAGGGGGGGTCTCGGCAAATATCACAAAAAAATTATACTATTTTGGTCCATTTAATCCAGATTGTACATGCTTAAGATTTAATCTTATGCGTAATCGTAATACGATTAAGATCATTCACTAATTCGTTCGAAAGAAAATAATTTCATTCATACTTCAAATTTGTTTTTTCTTTTTACAATCACAATCCAACGCGTTTACGTAAGAAACCCATATTATGAAAAATCTCACGTGAGATTGGGGGATGGGGGTTGAATAAAATCTCACGACATCTCACCAGGGGAGGAGGGAGGGACAGAAAATTCAAAAAAACACATCACGTAATTTATGGACGCCCCCTTATGTCAAAGAGAGAAAAGGTCTACTTTTCATTGCGATAGAAAAGTTGGCAGTGCCATTATCACCTAATCACGCAGTGTGATCTAGCATTAGCAATATGACTCAGAGCTGTCTAGTTTTCCAAGAGTCAATGACCTAAGGGTATTATAATTGCGCTGACATACGTAGCAGCTCGAGCAATGTCGCTAAACTAAAATCACTGTTATGCATAACAACATAAAATTTACTTTGGCTTAGATACATAGCAATGCATAAATTCTTTGTTTTATATTTTTTCCTAAGTATTTTGCAATTAATTTACGTGATAGTTTCTGAGGAGATATGTAAAATGACAAATGACATTACAAAGATATCTCAGAATCATAAAAGTTTTATTTTTAAATCATAAAACTTAGTCGATGTTTTTGAAAGATATATTGTTTTGGGAAAATCTGAAAAGTAAAATCTTTGAATTCACAGGACTCGGGTTATTTAAAATAGGCAGTATTTTCGGCTTCGTGATTCATTATTTATACAATCGCTGTACCAAATAGTATTGACCCAGTCACACCATGACCTATATATTGGACAGACGCCAACAAACAGACAAATAGTTGTATAATACTTATCTTGAATCATAAACAGCGAACCTACCAAAAACATCGTATTTAATATACAACCTTGTAGCAATGATTACAAGGCACATTTAAAGGTCACAGTTCCACAGGCCTGTAACAAGTTATTTCTCCAATCACATTATTTAAATATTTTAAACATATAAAAGGTAAATTAGTTACAGTAGAACATATTAAGATAATCTTTAGTACAAAAATAGTGTATTAGAAAAGAGGCGCAACACAGTAGTCAATATAGAAAATACTTTAGCTTAATTTAACTTAGTATGTCAATTTTCACATAAAACACTATATGGCCATAAACACGATATATCTGTTATAAATAACAGATGTCAGAGGAGCTCGGTGACGTATTGACTAGCACGTTCGGCTTGCGATGTTGCAAGTTATGCAACATTCGCAAGGCCCGATCATCGGATGGATGACCAAAACTCAGGAGGTACTTTGTGCTCGCTACTACCCTAGGTGGCCACATTAGGCCAGTGTGGTGAGTTATGTCCTAAGATCCCCATGAGGTTTATTCATGTTCGGAGACCAGCACCGGGAATATTAGATGGCTTAGAAGCATGAATATTTCACTCAAACTACTTCTAAATTTAGTGTGGATGTGTATGCCAAATCCTATAAGATTCCAATAAGAACTAATAAAGATCATAATCTAATAATTAAAAAAAGAAATACGAAATCAGTATATATTTAGGACAAAAACAGCTGGTGTTGTTTCCATAAAAATATCCTTGGGTGTATTTCATTGCATGTTGTCTGCTACTACAACATACCCATACTTACTGCATACCAAAGCTACTGTATTCTTGTTTATATTATTATATTTCTGTTGTAATTCTGTATTATGTAATAAGATAACAAATAAATATAGTCAAACATCTGATCAAATGCCTCCAACAGCGAAATCAAGTTATCACTACAATGGAAGGAGGCCTCTTAACGAACATACTTGCCAAATGCGGGTTGTTTGCTGGACCTGCTCCCCGGCCGCCTAACCGATTGCTTTGGTTACGTGTATAGTTTATGACGTCGTCTTGTCATTTCGTACCGCCTATGAAAGCAATATCGAAAGCTATAGGCTATAGCTATAGATATGACATGACGATATGATATGACGTCATAAACAATACACGTAGCCAAAGCAACCAGTTAGGCGGTCGGGGGGCTGGTTACTGGGCCCAGTACCCTTAGATATCAGGCACTGAGGCTCTTAAGGTCCGCTAAAAATCTATATCTATATAATATAACTAGATTTTGCTCGCCGCTCTGCTCACGTGGGCTACATGACTTGTGTTTGTTCTGTTTGAGTATTTTTTTCCGTTTTGAAATTACTGTCTAAGTAATTTTGGTCCGTTTTGAAACCTCCTGTACAAATTGGAATCCCCTACTTAAGGGATCATTTTCCAAAAGTCCTGAAACACTTCATGATTTCTAACCAGGCCAAATACCGAAGGATTTAACTTTTAAAATGACAGTATTTCATACAAACATTCCAACCCATTTCACCTCTCTAGGGGAGGTTTTTCGAAAAATGCTAAAACACGCCGTTCTTTATTTTTATTGAACAATTTATAGATCGATTAAATTATCCATTTTTATAGTTATTACTTCAAAAATAATGATTTCCCCAAAAAAAAACTTCTTCCCTATTTTACTCCTTTAAAGGAAAATAAACAATTAACAATATAATTCCTGAGACACGTCATTCTTTATTTCTTTTCAAAAAGTCAAATACCAATTTTTTGTATTTTATTTCAAAACTGACGGGCTTTTGTAAAAAATTTCACCGCCTATTTGAATTATACCCCCTTTAGGGTATGATTTTCGTAAAATCCTTTCTTAGTGGCTGGTTGCGTCACTCAATTAACCTACAGTCTAAATTTCATCTAAATAGCTTCAGCGGTTTAGGCTCGGCAATGATGAATCAGTCAGTCAGGCAGGACAAATCATTATATGTATATGGATAAAGCTGAGGTTTGTTTTTTTGTTTGAACGTCTGTAAATCTGTTGACTAGCCAATTTTAGTGGAAGGCTATTAAAAACACTCATAGTGTTTTTTTAAAAAAGTCAGAAAAAACGCTAAGCTCATAGAAACTACTAGCATATTCGGGCGGCGCGAAGCGACGCGGTGGGTCGGAGAACAGCTAGTGCGTTTATAATAATAAAGATAAAGATGATCTGATCTTAAAGATAAGCTAGCTAACCTTAGTTTTGGCAGAACTGAGCCAGCTGTCCCACCAGGTGCCAGCCTGTCTGTCGTCATGTTTGGGAGTGGTGGCCTCACTGGGAGACGCATCTCCAGACCTGTAAAATAAGAAAAAGTATATAGCTTGCTTGGAACTTTGAATTGAATGTATGGAACATTGTGATTACATCTAGATTGGCTTATCCAACTAAGCCGAAGCTAATTATCAGTATATCTATCTTTAAAGTATCTTCTTCTCAGTTGTTTACTCTTTACCGAGTAGTGGTGGTCATGCGTGTCTCTTAGTCTTGTCAAGCTTTCTCTATGACTGAAATAAGTTCTCTAAGGTTTACCTAATCCTTTAACATTGAAAGTTAGTTTTGATAACTCAGAAACCTATGAGAGTGTGCACACAAAAGTTTACTAAAGTTTTATTTGGTTCAGAGGAATAGTATAGCGTATAGGAACACATATCAGTCAAACAAATTAAATTAATTTTAACATATAATATGATTTTAACAAGATTGTTTTAACCTTTGCACTTTAACCTCTATGCATGTGCAAAGGATTTGTAACATCAGGATTGTATAATATTATTGGTGGTTTGATCAAAAAGACAATTGTGGAAAATTAATTTTTAAGTCTAAACTTTAAAATTCAATACCCACCAACACTTATGCAGTTTATCTTTCTATCGTCGATGTGTAAAAAACAGTCACATAACAGAGTATGTAGTCAAAGGTTTATAACGGGGATTAATGCAAACTACTTTTTTAGGTATCATAAACATACCTTTAAATCAGAATCTCCGATAAACCTTAGATAAAAATAAAGTGTTCGGGTAAACTTTAGAAAACAATAAATAAAGGAATGGTTGGTGAAAAAAGGAGCAAATAAACTCAAGTAAACATTTTTCACTACCTAGTATTGTCTATAACTATAATTAAATTGTAAGTAAAGATTTTTTTTAGATTGATTGTGTTGTATTGTGATATATCAATCCTAGTAACCTAGTAATGTACACACGACTGCACATCAACCTACCACAAACTGTCAAATTTCCTCAATAGACTTTTTGAACTTTATGCCTTCATAATATGACAGTTTTGGGTAGGTTGAAGTGCAGGCGTCTGTACCTAGTAATGTTCAGATTTGTTACGTTTTTATTATATTTATAAGTATTGAAAAATATATTTTTATATACCTATAACTATCATTTATAAAACAGTACATTCAGTAGCTACAGTTACTTGCTTCATATTTAGCATAGTTCTGGTAAACAATTTGTTTAGAACAAAGATTATTAGCCTTAAAATGATAAATAAACAGATAAAGCCCATAATATGTACAAAACAAAAAAACATATGAGTTACTTAGCATATAGGTGTAGCTTTTAGATTTGCACTTCAGTAACCCACAGGTCAGGTAAGTAACGCAGTTTCTAGAAACAAGAAAATTAGGCACACTTCTGTTTTGACAATAGCCTCTTCCTAACTCACTCAATGAATTTTAATCAGGAACATACCTACGTTGATAACGGAGATACGGAGATACGGAGATGTTGCAAACAATAGAAATTATTAGAACTAACTAGCATTAAATTAATGAAGCCAATTCTTGTAGCGTTAAACGATAATCAAGTCATATATTTATTAGGTTGAAAACTAGTTTCTTGATAAAACAGGGCGACATACGAAACATACGAAGAGAACAATAGTTTTGTACCGTTCCATGCGTAAAATCACTTACCTTTCTGCCATATTGTAATCCGTTTATTGCACGTCGAAATAAAGGGAGCACATGGATTTTGTAAACATAAATTGTTGTGAGAACTGTTGTTGTTTTTACACAAAATTTAGAATTAATTTTGACATAATTTTGTTTGCGTTGACATAAGGTTGTCGACGTTTCTTTACACGATATCTCGAACGACGTTACTTCTAACTTTAAACTATTTTAATTTATGTTAAAAACTCTTTGCTTAGTACTTTTTCAGAACTTAATTATTTAAAGCTTTTGATTTCAATTATGTTTATTGATTATATCAATCTTGAGTAGTGTGTACTACTAATGTGTGAAATGGAACGTACAGTCTAATGAAAGCCTCGGTGCGTAAACTAGATGGCAGCAGTTGAACTTTAAAAGTGATAAAGGCATCCAGTTTTCGGCGAAGGATACCGTGTCGCCGCCGTCGTGTCATTACTTCAAGACCATCCACACCACTAGACAAATACTTTGGTATAGTGATGGGCGTTATTCCACTAATATAATTAAACAACTATCTATTTGGCTGAACAACGATCATTAGATAACCAACGACAAAAAACTATCTATTTTCCACAACGCTTTAAACTTCTATAACCAAGCGAATATACACTTTAAGTAAACGACAAAACGTTAGATAGTTTGTTCACGCGTGAGCAAATAAACGAAACTATATGACGTTTGCATAAGTGATTATTCATATTTCACTGACACTAAAGGTAGCAAAGACATTTTAACTACCTACTTACTAAAATCTCTTTGATAAATAGCAATATAGACAGTCTTAAGCCTGGTAAAGTACGAAGGAAAGTTCATTGAAAAAGTTGACAGTAGCTAACAACTCAAACCTTACAACATAAAATGTTAATATTCATACAGTTTGACGAACATTGTGGTAATAGATAGTTGCCAAAAATAGATAGTTTTAATAACGTTATTGAAAAGGAGAACGTTTTCGTTTTGTGATTTCAAAAAACGATAACGACACATCGCTACTTTGGTAACCATGTTAAGGATCTTTATGGATGGTTAGTTTTTGGGTACGTGTTTCTTTACTCTATGGTAAAGTTTAAATACCTACCTATGTTCAGCTTCTTCAGCCTGTAGTCTAGATTATTTATTCTGTGAGTCTAGTCTATTATCGGAACTTCTTGAATCCAACATAAATTTATAACAAACCTACCTCCTACAAATTTATTTTGATTAGGTAGTTAATTTACCCAGCCTTTGCCGAGGTTTTGACGGGTCACCAAGGTTATAATAATGATCCCATCACCCTATGCAATATTGCTCATGTGGGAAAATTATCAGCTGACCTGACGATTATAAGTTATTGAACTAAGACATAATTATACATTAATATATCTCCAAGGCACTTATCCCGTACTAAATAGAGGTGCTTCTGTAATATAAATATGACGTGCATGACCAGTGTCTGACACGAACCAACGATCGGCGTTTTTTTCCTTTTTTCATTATTATAGGGGTCAACAACAGATTTTTCACCTCACTTGTTTGAAAAGGCTTACTTCCTCCTTCAAAATCTGGGTGGAAAAGCGCTTTACTCCCGCTTGGGTGGAAAAGGTTTTTGAATTTAGAACGTGACTATGAACGAACACTATGGTGCGTACTATTCTTATACTGCGAAATAAGAAATTCGAACTTCGTATTGAGCACTGGTGCCTAGTGTGAGTGTTTTTTACTATCCGTATTCATTCGATTACGTTTACGAAAACGAAAATTAATATGACATTGAAGCAGCGCCTCCTGGCGGCATACGAGAAGAGTTATCATTTTGCCATACAAATTCTCGTTTTCGTTAATGTGACAGAATGGGGAATTGAACTCGCACTAGGCAGCTTGTCAAGTTTACTGTGTCGAACGCTGGTGCAAATACGATATTGCGATAAAAAATATGAGTTACTAGCGGGGGGTTGTCCATTGATTTGTAGAATAGAATAAGCAATTACTGCATAGGTAGTTGTAAGCATTATTGAAGCTTTACTTACACCTACATAATACAAAAAATCATAGTTATGTACTTAGTGTACACACTCCTGCAGATCAATATATCCAAAACTGTCAATTTTCTTCAATACATTGTCAACCATATATATTAGGCATAAAGTTCAAAGTATATTGGGGAAATTTGACAGTTTGTGGTAGGTTGATGTGCAGGACTGCAGGCGTCTGGACCCACCTATCATTTGATGTATATCATGTTTCGTCAACATTGTTGCACAAATAAACATTTCATCTCACAAACTTTGTTCCCACACGAAAACAAGCTTAAGAAAATAAACCAAAAAATAACGTTATTACAACTAATTATATTAATTCGCGAGGCATAATATTAATTTGTTGGGAGTGGGTGCTATCTGCCATCTCGCATGGATTATTCAATAAGGTATTGAGGGTCGGAATAAAGGCATACTTCGACGTTTGCGTGAAGCAAAGAGGAAGGATATTGTGAGATACTGTTATGATTAACTAGTTGTAGCCCGCGACTTCGTTCGCGAAGACTATAGTAAAAAAAAAAGTAGCCTATATGCTGGTCTGGGTCATGTTCTGTATATGAAGAAATTAAAATCATTAAAATCCATTCAGTAGTTTTTTACGTGAAAGAGTAACAAACATCCATCCATACTTACAAACTTTCGCGTTTATAATATTAGTAGGATTAATATTGACTTTTATTAAGTGTTGGATCGAGTTTAATTTGTTATTCGATAACATTAACGAAAACGAGAATCTGTCTGGAGTGCTTGGTGTGAGTTTTATATACTATCCGTATACATTCGATTACGTTTACGAAAACGAAGATCAGTATGGCATTTTAGCAGTGCGTCCTGGCGACAAACGAGAAGTTAAAAGGTTGCCATACAAATTGTCGTTTTCGTTGACGTGATCGAATGTCAAAAATAATATACACTAGGCCCTCTGGTAAACGAAATCGAATGAATACGAATAGTAAACCAAATTCATTTTAGGCACCCTGATCTATTTCTGTATGCAAAAAGTGCCGTTTTTGCATTACCATTGGAGATCCCTAAAATTGAAGCACTCGATACGATAATACTCTCAATATTTGTTTAGCGAGGCTGGATCGTAACCGCCCACCGTGTTAGAGCTCGATCAGATTCGGCTCAGCTTTCCTCGTGTTATTAATAGGGGCCCAGCGATGCTGTAACGGCGAAATTTATACGGAGTGCTCCTAAAAGAAGATCGGTTTGTACTCCAATTTAGTAATTTCTGTGAGATTTAGCCAAGACAAGACTCAAGACGATGTGGTGATACAAACACAAAAGTCCGATTACTCTGTAAAGGCCATATGCGGTAAATTGCAATTTCTTCTTAAATCAAAAAATGGGATTTCTTGGGATTTACACCAGGTTTTTATTAAGAAAATAACATTAGGGTAGTTAGGATAAACTTATTACTAATATAAACTTCATTTTTCCGCATCATCCTGACTCGGAACATAATCGACAGATATTTGTCGGTAATTTTACAAAAAACTACTATATCGGAACATACAATAAACATATTATGTAAAACTAGGGTAAACCTCATATTATATTATATGCTTGAATATTTATCTTAGTCATCAACGTTAGCTTCGCATCATCCTGTGCATTAAATATCTGAATGGATAATCCTTCACACTATAATAACGCAGCAGTGATCGACGCAGGCCTTCAAAGTTCATCGCTCAATCAGCGCGCGCCCGCGGCGATGACGTCACGACTCGTGACGCGCTCCGCCCGCGAGAGATGGCGCTGCGCGATCCGCACTCGAACCCTCACGCTCTACGTGTGTGGTGCGAGTCTGAGTGCCCGGCTGGTGGAGTAATCTATGTTTTTTTGCTGAATATCTGTTAGTTTATTGCATTTTTGTGTGGCAAATAGTAAAACATATTTAATTATCTCTTAGATAAAGAATTTTAGACACTACCTAATCTCTTCCTCATAATAAGGTTGTGAGGAAGAGATAAGGTATATCCTAGTCAGAATCTGAGTATATAACTCGGAGATTCTTTGTAAATTTAAATACTATTTTTGATAAAAAATTTAAAAGAAAGGGTCTGTCTGTAATTTCTGTCTGCAAATTTTATTTATTCAATTTATTTTCAAAAAGCAAATATGTGTTACAATATTATCATCTACCAAATCTGCATAGCAGTTTGTAGGCGGTAGTTCTCAAAAAGCTTATTTTTTAACTTTTCGCATTGAGTTTTGAATCTTTTTACAAATTTAACTAACTTTAATTGACAGCTAATTATACGGGTCTCCTATGTGCATTCGAAAGTCATCCGATCGATTCTCATTTCAACGAACACCACCGATCGACCGCTCCACTCAACGACGACGCCTTATTATAACGACACTTTAAACATTCGATGTAACGATTCATCGAAAACCAATAACCGACTCTTATTTCAATACCAAAACATTTAAACGACAAACCATTCAGTCTTAGTAGACTGCAATAGTTTGCAAAATATAAAAATATCTACTTTTATTCTATAGCCGAAAGTTGATTATAAAATTAAGATACGATTTGGGACGGAGCTCGGTGGCGCAGTGGTTAACGCACCCGATCTGCAATTGCTAACGTTAAGCAACTTTCGCAAAGGCCGGTCATCGGATGGGTGATCAAAAATGTATCATCTCGAGTTCCTTTTTCTCAACATTAACACTCGTTAACAACCTCCAGTTTACACTAGGCCCACGTGGTGGTTTATTTCCTGTTTTCCCTATCCATCCATAAGGGGGGAGGCTCGTGCCCTAAAAGTGGGGACATAAAATGAGCTGGTTATATGATGGGAACGACATTGTCAATCTGCGTTAAAAATCTGTAATGAAAACCATTATCTCTTCGCGATACTTCTTTGCATACTGTTGTTACAAAGTAACTTTTACCGATATTTTTACATTCAATTATGTTTTTTATATTTTACGGGTTAGCGCAGTGCCTTGATCTCACCTGGGAACCTCATCTAGTAAGGCACTGGCTATCTTATCTCTAGATGCCGTAACACAACAATGCTACAAACTGTTACAAAGATTTAGTATTGATACTGTTCTTTAATTGTTTTAAATACTTTCAATATTGCTGGCAACCAGGAGAGCGATTTTTGAGCTGATGACTCTTTCTCACGCTGTGTTATCAATTAAGAGTGCTCCTGTTTCTCCTTTTCAAGTTCACTGGTAACTTAGTTTTGAACAACACATAACAAAATCTCGAACGGTAGATGTATAGATGTATCTTGGGCGTCAACGTCATGGTGAAACATAAACAGAAGTCGAAACATTGCAGGAATGAACAAAATAATTTTTATAAAATAAATTTGATTTTTTCTGTGGAAATGTACGTAAATGTGATTTTGCATGTTATCACAGTGTTCTTTTATGCTTGGTTGCATGGCTATGTTTCGGGAATATACACCTATTACCAAACATCCTGCATAATGACTTTTGGTACAATCAATAACCCGGGTCCAATTCCCAGTTCTGGCAAAAAGCTCGGTTTTGTGAACACGACTTGCATTTGGCAATTATAGTGGTTGCTTGATTTCAATAGTGAAGCCTTTTGCCCAACTGTAGGACAGTATTAGGCTAATGACACATGTGAATAAAGCAATGCCATTCATCCGTAAAACGAACGCAAACATATCCAAAGTGTAAACATTTCAAAACTCATTCACTAATTTTAAACACAAAGCCTATAATTAATGTAATGAATAACACATACCATCGGAAAATTTACGTAAGCAAGCAGCCGTAGTTAGTTGTTGTAGTAACATTTTATGATGTCTCATCATCATCATCGTTTTCATCATCAACTCATTTTATGTCCCCACTGCTGGGGCACGACCCTTCCCTACGGATGGATAAGAAGAACGGGACATAATCCACCACGCGGGCCCAGTGTGAATTGGCGGTTGTTAACGACTGCTAATGCAGCCAGTACCAACGGCTTTACGTGCCTTCCAAAGCACGGAGGAGCTCGAGATGATACATTTTTAGTCACCCATCCGATGACTGGCCTTTGCGAAAGATGCTTAACCTCAGCACTCGCAGACCGGGCGCGTTAACCACTGCACTATCGAGCTTCTCATGTTGCCTAGTGCAAGTTTAATTTGAAATATAATCAGCTTTTCTAAGTAAGGAGAAAGAAAAGATTTTTTAAAAGTTCTCAAGTACAGACGCCTGCACATCAACCTATCCAAAACTGTCAAATTTCTTCAATACTTTTTCAACCGTATACCTTAGTTACAAAACTCAAAGTCTATTGAGGAAATTTGACAGTGTAGTAGTGTGTAGGTACTTAGCCTATACTGCTGGACAAAGGCCTCTCTTTAACATCGCCACACGTCTTTATTTTATCGTTGATTTTTTAAAAGATCAAACACAAAGCCATTAATTAGTCTGCAAACACAACTAGTAGGAAAATTCACGTAAGCAACCACCGCCGCCGCCGTAGTATCAACACTTCAGGTTGACAAATAGAGAAACTGAAGGCAAGCTGATTACTCATTGATCAAAGTGTACTAAGCTCTCTGTGGCATTTGCAGAATACTATGTATTGCTGAGCTACGATTGTTCTACAGCGCATCGATCGTTTTATTGATTGGTCGGAAAAATCGTGCCTGCTATTGTAGGGGGAGCATGCTGCATAGTTTTTAAGGATAATATACCTACGCTAAAGTGTTATTAAACGTGTTTTTGTTTCTTTGTACTTTTTTCTAAGTATCGTAGTGGCAAAAGTGTTCAACTCAATCACATAGAATCAAAAAATAATATAGAATTTTATTAAAATGTTGCTGTATGGCAGCTACGAAGCAGGTGATCTGTATTCAATTGTTGCTAAAGTCAAAAAACTGTTGCTGCCCCCTATTTTAATAATGAAACGAGAAAAAAATGTTGAACACTATGGCACTGACTACACATGAAGTGTGAATAACTTAGACGTCAAACGAGCATGATGATAACTGGCCTCACATGTTGCCTTCAAACTGGCTACTCAATGTTCCTCAATGGCAATGCTACTCAATGGCAGAAATAGGGTGGTCCTTATCAGTCTGATTCTGGTCATCCCCCTACCACCAGGCGAAGTTTGTTGTAGTTCACTGCACATTATGCTTTTTTAATATAAATTTTAAGAGCAAAGCTAGTTTTAGATCATATATTTTACACAGTTACGAAAGCCCTGTTAAAATTCTAAGCACTATTTCCCTTTCCCTGAACATTTTTGTTTTCTAATCCTCTTCAGGTTAGCACTTAATTGGCCTTCATCTAATCTGATGTTAAGTGATCATAAAGCCGAAGGTGGGTGCGCACTTCACCCGGAATCTTAAACTACTGGCGAACTGCTAGCTTTCTTAACTTTAACTGATGAAAGGCGGACGTGGAATAGGCTAGCCTACGTAGTGATTCAAAATGCCTGATTGTTTGACAAATTATGTGCCATACGGAGCAACTTCTAATGCCTGATGGTTTAATAAATTCTGTCCAAAAAAATGTGAACAAAAAAATATAAATGCATAGTATAAAATGGGTAACGTGTGGTCACCCTCCACACCGTAGGCGCAGCGTGGGTGCCCATCTCTATGTGATGCACATTAAATTTGATTATGCCTGCAACCTGCACCAATAGATTTATTACATCCAACAACCTCTCATTTGCCATGTTAAACGGATCGCAATTACAAAACAAAATATTAATATCGTGATGAGGTATAAAGGTTACTTTAAAAGGTTTCAGAATGATCGATCTCTATGTAGAGTACCTACCTGTCTGTTATAAGTTTTAGGAGCTAACAGAAATCCGGCTTGGAAAACTTATTTGGAAAAGTCCCTAATAATAATACTAATAAGTCACTAATTGAAAAAAAAAGAAAATCATCTATTAATTATCCAACACTTATTACATGACAAACAATAAAAATAAAGTAGTCAATACATAGGACACAAGAAAAAAGAGTAGGATAAAATGTGGTTTCTGTGTTCTTCTGCGCCATTCGTTGATGTTCAGAATGACACTGAAGCGCTGCTATTCTGCTAGGGCCAAACTAGTCATTAGGGGAAGATACTAGGACAAATACAAGGTCAAAAAACAATTAGAACACACAATTATACATTATAGTAGAATGGACACAGTAAGAGCTACCAAAAGGCATATATAAATTAATAGCGTAAGCCTATTTTTGTCCTAATGATTATGGGACGATAGCTGCACATAAAAAATAGGTTATGGTCTCATTTTGAAGAGCCGTAGATGTGCAGAAAAATAAAGAAACCTGTCATAGGTTTCGAAATTCCTAATAAATCTGTTGAATAAACGCGAAGTTTTGCGGGCGACCCACTACAAGAACAAAAAACAATTAGAACACACAGTTATACAATAAAGTAGAATGGACACAGTAAGAGCTGCCAAAAGACATATATTATTTTTGGCTGACCGACGGACTTCATACCGCTTTGACAGTTTCCATGACAACAAAAATAACAAAACGTTGACAGTTTCTATGACAACAAAACAAACAAACCATTCGTCCGCTTAAGAACACTCGTATCCCATGATGGACCCCTATAGCAGCGTCACCTATGGGGTCCAATTGTAAATCTAAACCATTCTCGAATCCACTTGAACACACACAAAAAATTTCAGGTCCAGCCGTGTTCAATTTCATACACACGCACAGAAGATTTATATATATAAAGAAGAATGTCGTCGTCATAATGTAAACGAAATACCCAATAGCTGCGAACCCTATATATATAATTCTTTAATTTCTTTCAACTTTCCCGGTAGTCGTTTATCAACAAAATTCTGTCTGGAACGTTCAACGTCGTTTTATTTATGGGATGCGGACTTATCGAGCGGTCGATATAAAATTTATTATACGCAAATCCTACATTATTTCGCCGAGTAAAACGGATCCCGGCCCGATGTTACCAGGAGCGCATAGCGGCGGCGGCGGTGGCCGCAAAGAATGTCGTCGCCGTATTTATGTGTGCGCGCGCAGCGGATGACAAGTCAGCGGCTATGGGCACCTCTCCGCGTGCTATGTGCGCCTGGTACTTTTCGGTATTTTTTTGGAGGGATCGTGTTTTCTATCTTCTTGAATAACCCCACCTATTTTGTTAGATAAAGTACTGGCACGTAGTAGGTGCGAGTAAGTGCGTAGTCTAACTGATTTTCGAAATACATACCTATGTATATGTTGTTAGACCTACGTTTAGCGGCTTAGTTTCACAAAGTTCATAGAAAACCTTTAAAAATAGAGGTAATTAATAAGTACGAGTATAAAAACGTGTGGAGTAGGGAGTTATTTCGAAACCTCTTGATTTTTGTTCTGATGTTTTAATATAAAAACCATTCCATTCAATATAAAAGTAATTGAAGCTTGCAAGAGACATTCAATATCTAGAGTTAACCTTTGTTAGAAATAAATGTTCCTATATTAGCAAACACGCATTAAAACATAGCGCTTCAGTCACTTTTTGTCTTTTGCTGAGACACGTGCTGAGCTGCTGAAGTCATTTGTTTTCAAGATGGCGCGTTACGTCACACCTAAATCTAGTTATTCCGTAAACGTCACGCTCGCACGTTACGTTTACCATCCAACTCAATCTAACACTGTCAGGAGCCGGCTCAATTTTCAAAAGCTGATTAGATCGGCACCTCTATCAGCATAATTACCCGGTCACAATGCCTGAAAGTTTCTTGTTCGCGTCCGAGCGTATTTATGCTAAAAGGCATCGGCGCGGGCCCTTAATAAACAAATGACGCGCGCCGGGATTTAAGGCTCCGCGTCGCAATTATTTCGCTATTTCAACGCGCACCGGTCGGCAAAGGCGGCTTCGCATAATGAAAAGCGGGCAGTATGGTCATAGTTGGTGTGCATGCGGTGGCGGAACTCAGTTAACAGTTTTCGTGTCAAGTCACCATTGAATAGAAAATAATAGAAATACGTATTTCTTTAACTTACACTGTACCATACAACATTCGAAAACAAAATAGTAAAATATGGTAAAATTTAAATATTGTTCTAATGGGAAGAAAATAAAAGTTAATAAATCTCGCATTAGATCTGGGCATCCTGCTTGACGCTGAAGGTTTTGAAACAGCACCTCTTGGTGACAAACGGGGAGAATTTTGTATTACTAATTCTTGTTTTCGTTAATGTGTGTTCGAATGAAAAATAAAACTCGCATTAGGCACTCCTATCAATATCGCTAGTCGCAGCAAAAGTTTTTAACAATTATTTATAAATTAACAATAACAGCTTAAATAACTATAATAAAAAAATAAGGTACAGTCGTAGTTGTCCTACTGTTCTTTCGTATTTTATTGTGCTGTCTGTTTATACGAGCTTTAGCAAGGATCTGACGTCGGAGGCTACCTCTTGGCATCCAATGAATTATAACGATGACAATCATAGTTTTAAAGTTGTCGCTTGTACATTATTTAAAAACTCGTTGAAATATTATTAAAATGCACTGTTTTTAGAGTAATTTACTAACGAGATTATTAACGTGTTTTAGAAGTCTTTGGTATCCTCATCCGTACATATCATCACATCACCAGTTCATTTTATGTCCCCACTGCACGGGGCACGAGCCTTCCCTATGGAGGGATAGAGAAAATGGGCCATAAACCACCACGCGAGCCCAGTGCTGATTGGTGGTTGATAACGACTGCTAATGCAGCCTAATGCAGCTCAAGATGATAAATATTTGGTCACCCATCCAATGACGGGCCATTGCAAAAGTAGCTTAGCTTTAGCAATCGCGGACCGGGCGCGTTCATCACTGCGATATCGAGCTCCTCGAGCTTGATATCCATACTTAGTACGTGACCATGATAGCTGTTTATGGTTAAGTAGGTATAATATAAAAATCGATTGAGCTGGCAGTAATTTTAGTATATTTTATTCAACATTCGGGAAAGCTTGGCCTTCTAAGTATTGTTATCACCTCTCATGTTAAAAACCGACAAGGTCGAATGGAGCGCGATTTGCTCGTTTGCTTTTAGTTATTATTATAGTATATACTTCCCGACGACAGACGTTTCAATATATGTAGATTTTTTGAGAATTTTAGTCAGGCAGGCAGTCAGAGTCAGAGAGTCAGTCAGAGTCAGAGAGTCAGGCAAAGTCAGAGAGTCAGGCGGCATTTTCTGCGTCACCGGACTTTTTTGGGGGCGGCGCGAAACTTACGAGTTCCTCAAGCCGTGTAAAACGAAACAACGAATCAGAGGTTTCAGAGGGATTGGTATCCCTATTGGGGTTTGGATCGGATCGAAATCAGCATCAGAATCTACTATTTATTAAATTGATGTTACTAATATATTTTCGCGTTTTTTCTTTACCTAACTAATTACTAAGTCATCAATGTCATTAAAATGCTAACAAGGTAGGTATCAAAGTGACAAATAATTTTAATTATTAAACAAATATGTAAAAACTTTAATCGCTTCAACATGCGAGTTTATTTATATCTACCAGACGTGTAGGTGTTCATTTTATCGGATTTCCAATGATGCAGCTACTGGATATAATCTTTTAAAATGATAAATTACCCGCTCCATCACCGACTGACTCGTCAAAATGAACTTATTTGTCAAACTTAGATCACCGTGTAACGATAAGGTAAACAGGAAATTGAAATACTGTATCACTGGACGAAAATCGGGCTCAGACTTCCATCCCAACCCGCCATCTTGGATGCTAATCGTCGTGCCCGACGATTTGAATATGGAACTCTTTATTCGTAAATGGCATTTTAGTTTTTTCTTTGAGTTTGTAACCGGCCAGATTATGATGGATACGTTCAGCAGGAAATGGATGCACTTTAACGAATGTAACGAGATATTTGGTCTGTGGTAGCGAGCGTTTGCTCACAAAGTTATGGTTTTTTATTTTTCAACTGTAATTTTTCTTATTTATTTACTTTAGATCAGCCATAATACAAGCTACCAACTAATTATGAGACGACCAACCTGCCTCCCTGTGACAAATGTCAAGGATACGAAACGTCAGGATAAACATTAATTAAAACTTATGTGCTTAATCGTGCTCGGTGGCGTGCACTTGGAGATGCCTATCCAGCAGTGGTCCCCAGGCTACCACTGTAGACTAGTATAGGCTGATGATGAGGTATGATTAGGTATAAAATAAACGCGAGTAGGTAGATCCGTAAAAGTTGTTTTTATTCAATGTGTAGTTCGCGTAAACTTTAGAAAACAATATGTGAAGTCATAAGTTGTTTTTTTTCTAATAAACACTTTATAATAAGAAAATTAAAATAGCTAAAAATAGTATTAATATTAGTATTATTTTGTTTGTTAAACTTCTAATATAATTAATTTTATTAAATGTTGAAACATATTATGCCGCTGTTCCAAAATGAATATTTACTTTTCCAGCGATCTCATCTCCTTCCATGACACGTATAGCTTTTGTTTCAAATCACATTATACGGGGATTGTTCAAAAACAGGTAATTAGCACTGCGTACCGATGTTGCCAGACCACAATTGATTTGTAACCATTATGAGTGTTGCCCGTTAAATAAATTTTGTGTCCATAATCGGAGAATTAAATCAGGAGCGCGGAATTAATCACGCTTTTTACATTGTCGAGAATTTGGGAAAGGTTTACGTTCTCTCCAAAGTAATTTAGGCAGAGCATAGTTTTGAATTGCTGTATAAAAAACCTTAGGACGTTGGCTTTAAAGTTAATTTTGCCTTGAACATAGAAGGAGGAAGCTTTAACATTATGTTGATAGAATCACTGACTACAGATAATCGTTTAATTAACAGGTATAGAGAGGAAAAAACAAACATACCATTTTAAGGGAATCAAGATTTTATCGGCAATTTGTTAATACGATGCCTTTTGCACGGAATTCGGTAAGAGAACTAAAAACTTAGGTTGCGTAGGAGTGTTTCGTTGGCTGAATAATGGATATAACGATTTGTCGTTCTCACGTAACAACGAAAGAATGTCTTACGACCCACAAAGTAAGCAATTTCTCGTCAGAACTTTTTCTTTATTACCTCTACATTATTTACAACCTAGAACACTGTTCAATACAAAATTTTGACACAAGAATTGTACTCAAAACTCTATTTTATTATAAAGTGAACTTTTTATGAATAAAAAGTTACTTATACAGAGTGTAATCGTTAAGTGTGACCAGGCGATTATTCCGTAACTATTACAGATATCAAAAAACTTTAAACTGACAGGTATCGAAAGTAAGTTACCTAATGAGTAAAATGACATCAAAAACTTTTTGAAAATCAAACGAGAAGTATCCAAAATTTTGATATTAAACACTCCCATACATTTAGTATGAGATTAGTAGAAACGTTTTAGTTTCCTTATTTTAAGTGGACTAGTACTCATTTTACCTTAATCATATTTTATGATTACGTATGATATGGTAATAATGATTTTCAAGTAGATACACGTGCAGATTAATTATCTTACCACTTCAAATTAGTAATAAACTTGATTTAATATCGCATTAATTTAAACTGGTTGAAAAGCAACACACTACAAAAATAACAAAAAAAAGATTTTCTCTTTGGTGTTCGTTCTAAATTCAAAACCTTTAACGCGGGTTGTCGTTCCCGTCAAAAAAACCTAAAATAACCTTCTAAAAGGACTCCTTGGCGGGAAAGTGAAGAGTCATGTCTGCGGTTTTGTTTTATTTTCAAAAATTTGTGTTATGTCGAATATTAATGTGAAATAATGGTGGATTATTAACCGTTAAGTGTTCGTAAGTGTGCATGAGTGTTGGCAAATGAAACAAAACAGTGCAACTTTACTTTTCAAATTCTCTCAAGAAGTCCGCCGAGGAATTAGTAAAGCCCCACATCTTTACTGAGATACTCGAGGGGTTGGGGGGTATATCATTTCTCACTTCTCATTTTTATTATCATTCATCATCATACTGACTGGAAGGAAGTATTGTATATTTATGTATTACTTGTAAGAAAAATTACTTTGACACTGGCTAAATGTGCTAATCGCACGAAGCCATCAACTAAAAGAAAGAAAGAACCTTCTAAAATAAGGAAAGTACTTCCTTTCTAATCTCATACTAAATGTATGGGAGTGTTTAATGTCAAAATTTTGGATACTTCTCGTTGGATTTTTAAAAAGTGATGTCATTTTACTCATTAGGTAACGTACTTTCGATATCAGTTTAAAGTTTTTTGATATCTGTAATAGTTACGGAATAATCGCCTGGTCACACTTAACGATTACACCTGTATATGCTTATATTTTGTAACTTGCGTGAGTACATAAATAAGTATATCTCAGTGGCACTAGCGTTCGTTACAGTTACCCAATATTAGATAAGTAGGTACTTACAGTTTTCGTCACCAAATAATAATGTAGAATTTCATTGAAGTTTCACTGTACGACAAGTCGTACAAATTCTTGTTTTTGTTAACGTGATCGAATGGCAACCGAATCCAATCACACTAGGCACCCAGGCAAGGATATCATCATCATCATCATAAAAAGACGTCCACTGCTGGATAAAGGCCTCCCCAGGGATTCCAAGAATAACGATATCAACATCATCATAATCAGCCCACATCAGTCCACTGCTGGACATAGGCCTCTCCCAATGTAAGCTACTGAGCCCGATCCTCGGCTACTCTCATCCAACCACTGCCAGCCGTATATCGTCGCTGCACCGATGAATATTAATTATTAAAATACACATCTCTTTGTTCCAATCTCCTTTTATATCTCTTCTGCGATTTAAGTTCACGGTACCTTAGACGGTACCAACATAAAAATGCAAATCCTGTAATATACAGATAAACAAAACCAGAGAGAACAGAGCAAAGCGACTCCGGTCTATTACATTACTGCCGCATTTGGTGTAGGGCGGGTCCCACCGACTCCGGTTACAGTTGCAGATAAACTTAATCGATAGATTAATTTGATCACGCAGACTAGACTATTCTGGTGCGGCCCATTATGGGTATTACATAGAACTAATGTATGCCGCTTTAGTCATAAGGCAACCGCCAAAGTCGTCACAGATTTGATTATTTACACTAGAGGTCATCCATGTAGGGTTGCACTCTGAGTGACTAGCGCGAATTTTATTTTAGGAATTTTGAAGGTGTTTTGTTAATAAGGGCTGAGTAACTAAATAGCCTTTTACTAGATACATTTTGGGTCCACTGTCTTCAACAAACAAATAAAGGAGCTGGACTTAGATAAGATAGTCGTAGTTAGCCAGGCGGACTTAAAACAAGTGGGTCGGACTTCTTTTGCTGGCTATCTAACCGGGGAAAAAGAGGTAAAAGGTGGGTATTTATTATGTTCGCGCACCTATTGCGCTCCACACTCTGTAACTGCTTCTGGTGGTGGATACGTTCGCAAACATGGGGTCTGCGACGTTTGCGAATGAACTCGTTACCAGAAGCTTTTTTCTTGGAGAGAGTATGCTGAGTGCAGTGCATTTTCAGGGTTACCGGACTTTTTTGGGGGGCGGCGAGAAACTTAAAGAGTTCCTCAAGCCGTGTGAAATGAAACACCATCAGAAGTTTTGTAGAGGGAACGGCATCACGCACTAGTGCGTGTCCCCGTGCCCTACTAGATGCTCCGAGGGATTCGGATCGGATCGGGAATCACCAGGAGTTGTACCGCAGTAAGTGCGCGAAGATAATGGATCACATCACATGGACACATGGATCATTTTACCCATTGCGGGGGCACAAGCCTTCCCTATGAATAGATAGGGAGAACGGACCATAAACCACCACGCGGGCCCAGTGCGGATTGGTGGTTAACGACTGCTAATGCGGCCGGAATCAACGACTTTACGTGCCTTCCAAAGCAAGGAGGAGCTCGAGTTTATACGTATTTGGTCACCCATCCGATGACCGGCCGTTGCGAAAGTTGCTTAACTTCAGCAATCGCAGACCGAGCGCGTTAACCGGTTCACCACAAAGCACCTCGAGATAATGGATACCCCCTTTAAATAGCGCATTCCTATTTCCTATTCCGTTTAGCAACCGTCGGTGGCAGCCGGCCCGGTATATCAGCAAGATAGGTTTAATTAGCCCTATCGCTAATTATTTACGTTTTCGCTCACGAATGCGCGCGACCTCTGGCTATTTCAAGTATTCGATGGGGAAGGCGTACCAAACTGTTAGCGATTTTTTATTCGTACTATTTCCCATGTTGGTAAAGGGGAGTGTGTAAGCGAATAGTGAATTATAATAATCGATCGATTGTATTACGAGATTTTTGTTGACTTGTTGACGTCACATTATTTTTGTAATGTTATTTTTATAAGTTATATTGGACACCGAAAATTTGGGAATGCCAATGTTCGTGGGTTTGGATTCCACCTGCGACATGTTGTATTCTTTTTGTGAATAGTCTACCAGCACACGTTTTCCCTCCTTCCTATGACATGGGGTCCTTCAAACGAGGCGTGAAGAGGCACCTTGTGGGTCGGCAGAGTGAGGGTGACTGATGCTGCTATGTTTTCACGCTGCACCGGTTGTCTTTGCGTCTGGACTCCATTTCCACTTAACATCAGGTAGAGTGGAGTCATTTGCGAAGTATAAAAAAAAAAAGTTTACAATATTTCAATTTGATATATCTGTTGGAGTGATTGGAGCCTTTCAAATGCTGTTTCGTCTTCTATGTAATCAGTAAGAATTAAAGCTTCAGGAACCGTAACTTGCGCCTGATACCTTCGTTACTGCACGCTTTCCATCAGGCGGTAAGGTAAATAAGATAAATACACTTTATTGTAAACCAAACATAAAACATTTGACAAAAAAAGGAGTGTGCTTTAGAACAAATATGGGTTAACAAGAAAAACAAGTACCCTACTTGTTTTTCTTGTAGCACCAATGTTCGACAGGTATCAGTAATCGTCACTTTTTTCCTTATGTGCGCACGCCTTCCGTTCGCCTCGCCCGATCACACTTTTCGTAACGCTCTCGTCACGCATTCACCAGCTTACTCCCCTAGTCAAGCGTGCGTAAAGAAGTTTTACATATAAAATACATCTTATCTCACGTACGTATATGTTTTATCACTAAGAGTGATCTCTTCCAGACAACCTTTGGTTGGACAAATTTGAAAAATGTCAAAAAACCCATGTCAATGAAAAAGGCGCGAATGTTTTAGGAACTTAAAACTAAGAAAGTCAAACATTAATAACTAAAAATAAGTTAAAAACCAAATACGTGGTGATTACAAATGCTCTCTGCGAACCACCTTTTAAGGTAAGACAGTTTATACAATACTACAAACGTTGCATTCATTGTGCTCTAAAAAATTTTGTACTGTGTAAAAGGTGTGTAAACTTAACTAGTTAAGAATCCTCTAACATTGAGTTCCTTTATACTTTCATTTATTGTAGACGACAACGCACATCCAGAACCAGTTTTTTTGAAATCGAGTCCTTCTGGGAACAATGAGGTCACCAACCTATTTCCATTTCTAGTATTTCTAGGGTAGTCTTTAGCCATTCTAAAGAAATTACTGTTTAGCTTGACAAAATTAGAAATTTCGTAAATATATAAACAAGGCAGGGGTAGAATGTTCAAAGACCGAAACAACGGTGCACATGGTTCATCTGGTGCAGTACCACATATTGCTCTGATCAATTTTTTTGGTGCGATAAATGTTTTTTGCGTATCAGGGCTATTTCCCCAAATGATAAGACCGTACCGTAGAAGAGACTCTATATAAGCAAAGTAGGCTGTTTTGAGGCTACTTTAGTTAGTTTATACCTACAAGGCATAGACAAATCTGTTTATTTTATTGCATATTTTTTCAGTTTGTTGTTTCCAGTCCCTAAAAATGTTGTAACATTGGTACCATTTAGACATTGTCCCTTATAATTTATATTCACATCCAGTTGCTTAAACAAAAATAGAAGTCTAAAACCAAACGTTGTTTAACAAATAAGCGCGGGTCGATCCGATCACCCGCCACTAATTACTAGATTCCAGAAGGTAAGCTTATGCATTGCATACCGCACTCGAGCAGCGCACACATAGAACCTCTCACGAACACGGAATGTCGGGACGGGGTGTCTAGAGTGAGTTTTATTTACTGTCCGTATTCATTCGATTACGTTTCGTCATTATCATCATCCCCTCATTTTATGTCCCCACTGCTGGGACGCAAGCCCTATGGATGGATAGGAAGAATGGGCCATAAACCACCACGCGGGCCCAGTGCGGATTGGCGGTTGTTAACGACTGCTAATGCAGCCGGAACCAACGGCTTTACGTGCCTTTCGAAGCACAGAGGAGCTCGAGATAATACATTTTTGGTCACCCATCCGATGACCGGCCTTTGCGAAAGTTGCTTAACCTCGGCACTCGTAGACCGGGCGCCTTAACCATTGCGCCATCGAGCTCCTCCTTACGGTTACGAAAACGAAAATTAGTGTGGCATTGTAGCAGCGCCTTCTTGCGACATACGAGAAGAGTTAAAATTTTGCCATACAGATTCACGTTTAGAGGTTGTCCTTCCGTCCGTCCTTTTAATGCCGTTTTCAGACACCGGCACCGTACTCGTAGAACAAGGGTACGACGAGCCGCGCTACTACCCACTACCACGGCCCAATCAACCCGGGCTGCGTGTTCCGCTCCCCTATACGATCCGAAATTCTCGAAGAATCTAGTAGGGCACGGGCACACGCTCTAGTGCGTGATGCCGTTCCCTCAGAAAACCTCGGAAGGTGCTTCATTTCACACGGCTTAAGGAAACCTTTAAGTTTCTCGCCGCCCCCAAAAAAAGCCCGGTGAAGCAAACTCTCTCAAAAAAAAAGTTAGAGGTTCTTTATGTGTGCGTTACTCGAGTGCGTTTGTATTAGCGATAGAGCTTACTTTCTGCAGTCTTCTTATTTTATGCCTGCGCCTGTGCCCCGTGCCTTCCGTAAAGATCGCTGATCGGATCACGGTCACGCTGGCTAGGCTAACGTGGATAATCCTGTTGTCAGATACCCGAACCATAGACTAATAATACTAAGTCTATGCCCGAACTGACTTACTTACTTCTCTAATGTTGGTGAACTACATGTTATCTTTACATAAGTAAACTAGTTTTTTAAAATAAATGTTTGTTTTCTAAAGTTAGACGAATAAACATTAATTGAAAGTAATGTAGATCAGCAAAAGTTGTTTAATTTCAAATAAAAATTAAACTAAATTTAAAAATCCAATATAGCTAGCTACCTATAGTCTTCGAAAGTACCTAGGAACAGAAATAACGATTAAGAAAAGTAAAAATCATAATTCAAAATAATTTATTCAGTTTAGGCTACAAATAGCTCTTATGAACGTCATTATGGCATCGGTTCGTAAGTCTACTCTGGGCGGGAGACCTTGTACTGAGAAGAACCGGCAAGAAACTCAGCAAGGGCATTTTTTTTCGCCCTTACAGCGTTACAGCAAAATTGTCTAAGAATTAACAAGGTTAATAATTACTAAAACTAAAACTATTTAATAATTCGTTAAGTCCGGTAAAGTCCGGTCCATGCAATTCTTTCGTTGTAACAATTAAAGATTTTTTTAAATACCCAATTAGAAGTTCTTAATTCGTACCCGAACGGCGATTGAATCAGGTATACAGGGCGAACGAGATTAGTTCAATTTAAAGTAGCCTTATTCGATACTGGTTTTAGGATTGAAATTTAATTGGAAGACAATTGAACATCGATTCTCAGTTTAAATCAAAGAGTTAAGTAGCTGATTTGTAGTCTGTGTTTGTAAGTTTATTTAAATGTGCTTTTATTTATTAGGATTTTGGTATTGCAACCCGCCCCGGGGCGGCGGCGGCGCGGCGGCCGGGTGGCAAAGCGCTCGACCCAATACTCAAAGGTACCGAGTTCGATTCCCAGGTCAGGCAAAGTGTGGTTGTTTCGATACTTAACTCTGGTTTGTACCTTGGTATGTTTCTAATAAGGTACGTAACCAGATATATGTAAGTTTAGTTACTATGAGTAGCTAATAAGCTATTACCCTTCAATTGCAGTGATGACTTGATTTCAATGATGAAGGCCTTTTCCCAGCACTGGGACTGTTATAGGCTAATTTATATAAATTTCCAAAAGCAGAGTCTAGTTGAATATTCACTACAATATAATTCATATGTAATTAATTAGTAGGTACCCCTATTGTAAAAAGGCATAAAATCAGTTAAACAATAACGCTTCTGCAAACATTTTTCAAAATTCAAAAATAAAAAAATAATATTACGTTTAGGCTACATAGCTCATAATAAAGTCACATGCCATCGGTTCGTGACACACAGAGCGGGAGACCTTGTACTGAGAAGAACCGGCAAGAAACATAGCAAGGGCATTTCTTTTCTACCTTACAGCGTCAAAATGTTGGAAAATGTATTATAAAAAAAAAACACTCTGCATTACAAATAAAAACACAAAATATTACATATTAACTCTCAACCTCTCTTTATTCTTTTAGGCATAAAAAAGTGCCACTAAAGTAAGCTTATTGGTTTGATAGAGCTTCGAAAACGTATTGAATACTGCAAAATAAAATTTGTATATCTTAAGTAGCGTTCCAATCCGTATAGCTTAAACAGCAATTACTTACAAGGTTCGGAGACTAACGATCTACAGCTAACTATTAATAAGTCCTAGTTATTTAAATATCGGTAAGATTTAAGCCCTAAATCTCCCCATATCTATACCTATCGGCTAATCAATGCGCTTTGGGGTATATCTCCCGCGATCAGATACAAGCGCATAAAGATTCAACGGATAGCCGCAGTATCTCAGATGATAGCGGATAAGCGCGCGCGCAGCCAAAATACGGCGAGAAATTGAGCAAAAAGGTACAGCGAGCGGATGGTGTTATGCGAAATGTGAAGGCGAATGGAGATTGTTAATTATAATTTTAAATAAAAATTTTGGTGTTCATTCCTTAAAAAATATATTGTTAGGCACATCATCATCATCATCATCATCATCAGCCTATACTAGTCCACTGATGGACGTAGGCCTCTCCAAGTGCACGCCACCTGAGCACGATCCGCGGCTACTCTCATCCAGCTCTTGCCAGCCACCCCGCGAAGATTGTCGATAGTCTGAGGGCGTCCTACACTACGTTTGAAGATACGCGGTCAACACTGTTAGGCACATAATAAAAAAATATTACGTTAATCACGGTAGCAAGTTACTAATTGAAGATCACCACCTTACTTTCTCTTTGAACTCGGGCTCGGCAAAAAGCTCGACACGTAAGGGTAAAAATATGTAAAATAAATGCAAGGAGGTTCGTTTAATAGTGTTTATATTCTCATACAATTTGAAGTGTCCGCGTAAACTTAAGAAATCAAATATCATACAGTGAAATTCGTACATAAAAGCAATTGCTTGTTTTACTAGACCATAGAGGGGCTGTTTTCCCGTCTTCAATCATTATAAAAGAGAAGAAAGAAAACTTACAAGACAGTACCGTAAACGTAGGTTACTTTAACTCTTAGGGGTTACTATGGCCCAAATCAAGAAAAGATTTTGATTTCCCGCCTTCGTTTTGGAGTGACAGATACCGAAGTAGTTTGTACTACAATTCATAGATGGCGATATAGGCGTGTCGGTAAACAGTTTCTGATAGCTAATTCGTTAGTTTTTAACGGTTAGTAGTGTTGACAAGTTGTGATCTGGAAAGTGCAAGAATATTGGGTGTGTAAACTTTGTATTGTTACTAAATTTTAAGTTAAGTCTGGCTGTCTTTTTGTAGTTGGTCGTTTTAAGTTTTTTTGTTGTATTTATGTATGTCTGCCTGTACATTGTGTAAATGCCTCTAAGTCGATCGGATTGTGAGAAGTAAAGGATTAAAGGTAGTTTATTTTCTAATACTTTTTTCAGATTAGTATAGCAATGTTAAATAAATATCAATTGCTATGTAATAATAATACTGTGGATGATGTATCTCAACAAATACACATAGTTATAAATGCAAAATTACAAATTAAAAAAAGACTTAGCTCATCTCGCATGCCGCCATCCCGGCGGTACAACCAAAGGCTACGACATTGTTATTTAGTAGGACGACAGTAGCACACTGTCGCGAGCGACACGCCCTTACCTTAACTCTATAAATAGGAGGAATGAGCAAAAAAAATGCATGAACCCGCTAAAGAAGCCCTTTAATAAAGCCTATATACTTACAACTTCTTTTAGCGTCGCGTGCTCTTATAATGGACACTGGACGGTGGTGATTTTGTTTATTTTTACAATGTGCTGTGCTAGATGGAGGCCGCGATTCAGTTGTTTTAAGCGTCCACAATCGTGTTTCAGTGGTATGTTTCTGATATTTTTCAAGCCATAGGCGGTCAACAGCAATCTTTATCCAAAAAAAACCGGACAAGTGCGAGGCGGACTCGCCCACCGAGGGTTATCATTCTTCATCATAAAAATAATTTAAAATCTGTTTAAGCTTGTGTAAATGAAGCCCTTTCATACGATACCCCACATTACACGGTTAACTTACTTCAAAATTTGGACAACCCGTTCCTTGCATAAAGACCCTGTTTTTTTGTGATTTAATTAAATATGTATAGTTTTCAGATTTTTCCTTATACTTGTAGTATAAGACGATATTACTTGCCAAACTTCATAGTTCTAGGTCAACGGCAAGTACCCTATGAATTTTGATTCCCTTGAGAGTGTCGAAATATACGTTTTTTGCAACATAAACGGCCGTATCTTATTTTCGTTAACTTAGAAGTATGATTTTTTCACAGCTTCAGAGGACAGCATACCTGAGTATATGGTTTTAATTTCAACTCGATACCTCTTGACAGACAGACAGACAGACAGACAGACAGACAACAAAGTGATCCTATAAGGATTCCGTTTTTCCTTTTGAGGTACGGAACCCTAAAAAGGCTAAATAACCTTAATTATCTATGTAGATATAAGTAAATTATGAGACTTTTTACTGGTATCAAGCACCTACGCCTTTAAACTCATCATCAGCTGGGGCTCGAAGCCTTCCCTATGGATAGATAGGAAGAACGGGCCATAAACCACCACGCGGGCCCAGTGCGGGTTGATGGTTGTTAACGACTGCTAATGCAGCCGGGACCAACGGCTTTACCTGCCTTCCGAAGCACGGAGGAGCTCGAGATTCTAAATTGGTAGTCACCTTTGCGAGGACTGGCTTTTGGCGACAGTTGCTTAACCTTAGCAATTGCAGACCGGGCGCGTTAACCACTGCGCCATGGAGCTCTAAGCATGTACTAATAATACAATTATCATAAGTCCATGCCTCCAAAAAGTATTATCAGTTAGTCCATGAAGGTTATATAAAAAAATAAGACTTTTTTCCGTGGTATCTACCACCTACGCCTTAAAAACTCATCTTACATACATATTATACGTACCTACTAAGCTTGATATACGATAACAAACATGTCTAATACTATCGCGGGCGGATCGAGCTTGATCCGTCGCTCCTTTGTGTGCGGTCTAATTAATTGTCTCTGATTGTCGATGGCGGATTGATCGGCGATCGACCGATGGAGGAGGTATCAAGCTGTAGACGATAGATGGCGCTGATATGAGCATAAGTTAAGGAGACGTTGGACGCTTAATAGTTGTTAACATTTTTCTGTTTAAAATGGCATGGTAATTATTTGTTTAGATGTTTTATCACTATTGGTAGATGAAAGAGTACCTATGCCATTGTAATTAAATTGAATTCCAATAAAAATATAATATTAGAGACTTCTTGATTACCTACATACAACTTATAGTAATAGCTTTAAAGATCACTAATTTAAAACTACATTTTTCTGATAATAAATAAACAGATGGTAAATAATTCGTACAATTGAACGAAATCTTACACTTAATAAAATGTTTTTTTATTTTTATTATTTATATTTTACAGGTAAGCACAGTGCCTTGATCGCACCTGATGTAAAGTGATGATAAGGCCAATGATGGAAGCGCGCTTCACCCGGGGACCTCAACTATTAGATTAGTGAGGCACTGGCTATCTTATCTCTAGCTGCCCGAGCACAACAATGCTACAAACATTGATGTTATGGCGACATATTAGTCATATATACATATTAGTAATATTAGTAATAGTCACTCCATCATTGAACTGTCAAACTGAAACCAAAGACAAGGTTTATTTAAAGATGTTGGTCTTCCTAAAATAAACTAAAGTACCTACATTAAATTCATTTCAATTCTAATATAAAAAAGAAATATCTATGTACACACGCCTGCGCATATCAGACTACTTACCACAAACTGTACAAATTTCCTCAGTAGACTTTGAGCTTCATATTATTAAATTATAATTATCTATATTGTTTTCTAAACCAACACCTCAGTCTCCCTGTGACCGCGGACCCTGCAAAGGGTTCGAAACGTCAGGATAAACATTAATTAAAACTAATGTGTAAAATAAACGCGAGTAGATCCGTAAAAGTTGTTTCATTACAATTATTATTTTCTTTATTAAATATGTATCTTAAGATTTTTTTTACAATATTTAATATAAAAACATATTAAAATATTAAACTTAACCTAAGTTGCAACCGGCAGCGGGGATAGACCCAAGCTATCGTTGGTTAGGGCTGCAGAGTGAGGAACCTCCTGACAATACGTGCCGTGTCAAAGAGTAGGGGAGACCGGGGATGGTTGACTATAGGGGTAGGTAGACTAACCACCAAAAACTCGTGAATAATATGAGTATTACGTCATCCCGGCCCAGCCGCGCATTACTCTCCGCCCCCCGCTCAGTCGTCTGGAGCGCCGCGCCGCGGACGTACGCCGTTTTCGAGCAGGGACACGTGATTTGTTTTCGTATCTTGTAAGTGATATTTTAATAGTGCATATTTTTTCATCTGACACCTACACATTTTATGTTAACCATTTGCCTATTAGTCAGAGTGTTTCGTGAGTGCATATTAATCATATTTCATGTATTATTTCTTAAGTTGATGGCAGTGTTTAGGTAACCCATGCCATTGAAACTTAAAACGGCGTCTGGGGTTGGTAGACTAATTTCTTTCGGGGCTGGTTGAATAGTTAGTCAACCAAACCCTAATATAACTTGATGTTTAAAATATCTCGTAAATTAACCTTATATTCGTGTTTTAATATTTATTTTGTTACAGTACAATGAGGACCTATAAAAGAAGGACTGAACGAGCTGATACACCAAAAGATGTCGTAGAAAGAGCTTGTCATCTAATAATTTTTGACAAAAAAAGTATTAATGCAACTTCAAAACAATATGACATTCCCTATAAGACATTACATCGTTATGTGGCGAAACTAAAGGAGAAATTTTAACGTAATTCGAACTTGACGACAGCAGAATTAACCTTGGACTCAGTGGGATATATTAAAAATAGGCAAGTTTTCACTAATGTAGAAGAAGAAGCTTTAGCAAGTTATTTAAAGAAAGCCGCTGATATTTATTATGGATTGACACCATATGAGACTCGAAAATTAGCATATCAGTTCGCCATAAAAAATAACAAAGCTATACCTAATTCTTGGAGAACAAAATTGTTAGCTGGCGAAGATTGGTTAGGCTCGTTTCTCAAACGTCATCCTTCTTTATCCATAAGGACACCTCAAGCAAGAAGCCTTTCAAGAGCTACATCATTCAACAAACATGTTCTTCGCTAATTTAACTGCTGTTTACCAACGTTTGAATTTAAGCCCTGGTGATATCTGGAACATTGATGAAACAGGTATGACAACCGTGCAAGTACCTAATAGAGTAATAGCACGACGTGGTGTTAAAAATCTAGGCAAGATGACATCTGCTGAGAGGGGTACACTGGTGACAGTTGCAGTAGCTGTTTCAGCTGTAGGAAATATGGTTCCACCATTATTCGTATTCCCACGCGTCATTATAAGTCCCATTTTGTTAGAGGTGGATAGGATATATATTATCCCTATAGGATGTGAAGGTGATGATAATCCGTCTGGCTGGATGAAAGAAGAGAACTTTATAAAGTACGCCAAACATTTCGTGAAACATGTAAAGAAAAACCTGTACTTTTGTTGTTGGATAACCATGACACTCGTTTATCAATTGAAACGTTGGATTACTTTAAAACTAATTGGGTGACAGTTTTATCATTCCCTCCACATTATAGCCACAAGCTACAACCTCTTGACAGATCCGTGTATGGACCACTGAAAAAGTATTACAACCGAGCATGCGACAACTGGCTGGCTAGTAACCCGGGAAAAACTATTACAATTTATGAAATACCGGAGCTACTTAAAACGTCACTACCATTGGCTGCTACAATTGAAAATATTCAATCAGGATTCAGAGTATCCGGGATGGTGAACCATTGAATGAAAACATTTTTCCTGACTCCGAGTTTAGTGACTCTTATGTGACAGATAGGCCGATGCTCACTTCCCGTGATGGTGATAATCCTTCAGCATGTGATGTGAGCATTGCTGTTCCATCGAATTCCGATGCATCTAACAGGTTGTCAATTGTCGAAGAGGTTCCAATTACTGATCACCATACAATAACTGAAACTCACTCTCTGGCACCGCAATGTTTATCTGTAAATACAGATCAGATTACTACCACAACACCCTCTCCTACAATATCTTTGAGTACTGAATGTGAGTCACCTTCTCTTTTTGACGAAACATTCAGTTCTGTATTTGAACCGGAACTGAGAGAAAACCTCAAAACACCAGAAAACGTTCATTCTACAGAAGCAAATGTGCCCCCATCTTTACACAATCTAAACCTGGCTTCAACTTCATCAGCAACATTTGAAGAGCTAAGACCCTTTCCAAAAGCGGCGCCACTTTTAGAAAATAGAAGAAATATCGGAAAACGTAAAAGTACTATACTACTATACATATACGTACTATATATACCGACACCGCGGAAAAACTAAATCTTTTAGATACGAAAAACAAAAGAGAAGCTTTTAAGAAGAAAAAAACAGATACAAAGAACAGAATAGAAAAAGGAAAAGGAAAGGGCAAAGGAAAAGGAAAGGGCAAAGGAAAAGAAAAGGGTAAAGGAAAAGGAACGGATAAAGTTAATGAGATTGCTGATGACACCATCGATGAAAATGACGGTAATGCTGTAGATTCAGATGACGAGAGTACGATTTGTTTAGAGTGCACTGAATTCTACGTCGATAGTGTTCCAGGCGAACAATGGATTCAGTGCATAACTTGTATGTTATGGGCTCATTCCAAATGTGTAAGAGGTCATCTAATGTTTTTTGAATGCAAACATTGCACTTCTGATATTGAAGACTGATAACTTGTCTGTTATTTTAAGAATACAAAGATTAATATGTGACTGATTAAGAGTTTAAAATGATTTATACTTTGATGATAAAACAAATATATAGATAATTAAGTTTAAATACTAAAAATAGATATTTAGTAATTACTATAATTTCAACAGAGCAATAAAAATGTGCATTTAATTTCTAGCGTAAGAAAAGTTGATTTAAAACTGTTTAATTAATAAAACTAATAAATGTTTAAATAAAAACTAAGACTTGATAGTTTTGTTAAAGACTTATTGTAAGATAATGTCTGTACCTGATTAAAATTGGTTTTGAATAAAAAGTTTTGTTAAATTATAAAAAAAGGTTTTATTACTTAACTCATCTCATAATTTCTCACTTATTGATACGTAAGTCTACTTACCCCGGGCATATAGTCAATCTACCCCGGCCCCGGGGTAAATTGACTAAGAGTTGGTATTCATTAAAATGCGTTAAATTATGATCATTATATTGAATAATGGACTAGTTTTTATATTTTTTTTAAGTTTAATAGTTCTTCTATCCATTGATGCGGTTTTATTGTCTGTATGTATAAAAACACAAACAATATGTATGATTTTGTAAAAAATTAGTCAACCATTCCCGGTCTCCCCTACTGTCTTTTGCATCTGACCCTTGATCCAACCTTTCAGCGAAAGCCTCACTAGGTGTTGATCGAGGCTCTTGGCTAAAAGACCGTTTGCCGAAACGACTATTGGTACAATAATGGTTGAATCCACATCCCACATGTCGGTAACCTAATTATTATTATTTTTATTTTTTTCATTATTTTTATTTGTATTTACAAAAACACAAATGTTGTTTTTTTCACTAACAGGATTTGAACCTGCATCCTTCTGACATACCGGGTCAGGTGCTCTTCCAATTGAGCTATCGTGGTTCTAACCAATAAAATAAAAATTTTTCAACATTTGTATTTTTGTAATTTGTTTCGCAACAAAATTTCGCAACAACAAACAAAACAAAAACATTTTATTTGTATTTGTTCCTCTTCTTCTCTATATACATGGCTTGGTTGAACATTTATTGAAGAAATTTGACAGTGTTTGATAGGTTGATGTGTAGGCGTTTGTACCTTTAAAAAAAACTGAAATTGATTCAGTAACCAATTTAATCAACTAGGTTTTCGCAAGGTATAAGTGTATCATGTAACATATTGCATATATCGTGCATCTTAACTTAAAAGCCCTTCCTTTACTTGCGAAAATCAGGGTTGTATCTCTCGATCTCGCGGCATAATGCGGTGCGCGTACAAAGGCTGCGCGGGCGCAAGGGTACGCGGTAGCCTGTCCGCCGTCAGCCTTTGGCCAGACAACCGCTGATACACAATTATACGGATATACCTACTATAGATTGTTATTGGGTGTTTATTTATTTATTGGATCAGTGATTTATAGGTACTTGTGTTGTCCACCGTGCTTCGGTAGGCGCGTTATGGCGTTGTCGTAATACCTAGCAGTAGTTAAAATCCGTTGGTCCCGGTAGTTGAGAAGTGTGTGTTCATTGGGATAGCTCTTGTTTGTGTTTAGTTGTTAATATGAACACTTCCACTTTCCTTTCCCTAGTACACTTTTTGTCTTAACTCCAAGTTATGTTAGTCAACGTGTAGGACTTAAGCCATTGTTCATATTATTTTATAATAGTAAGTTATGTCTCAAATACTGAAATGAATATAAATATTAAAATATAGCATCGTCGGTGGACAAACGGATGTATGTTTGGGTTACGCTATTGACGCGAAATCATACATAACACAAGCATATAAGATTTCTAGATGGCTCATCAAGACTATTATTAATATGTTAATAATCAACTCAGCACCGCAACGACACAAAGCTGAGGCAGGGTCCCAGTTGGCCTTTACACACACTCATTGTTATATAATTATTATTTTTTGTATTAGTTTTTATGTTATTTTTTTGTAATGTTCTCTTATTCATTGTTTTTTTTTTCTGTTATGTCTGTGTGATCGTCGTCAATAAATAAATAATTTCTTTTAATTATTATTAGATTTTCTTAGCATATGCTGTTCCACTGCTGGGAAAAGGCCCCCCATAAGTCCTTCCACTTGTCTCTTTCGCTAGCCACCTGATGCCAGACGGTCTGGTTTGCGTCCGAATCATTTTTTTTTTTAAGAAAGAGCTTTCTAATTGCCTTCAGCGACATTTTCAGCGTCACTGGTCATATTTGAGGGCGGCGAGAAACTAAAAAATGTCCCTCGAGCCGTGTGAAACGAAACACCGTCAGAGGTTTTCTAGAGGGAATGGCATCACGTAATAGTGCGCGTCCCCGTTCCCTATTAGATTCTCGGAGGGGTTGGGATCTCGTCATCTCTTAACCCCTAAGCTACCATAACCAGAACAGTTTGTTAGACCCAGAGGTCCCGGGTTCGATTCCCAGCGGGGGGTACATGTTTGTGTACTCGGTTTGGTTGGCGGTAGGGCTTGTTTGTCCGCTTGGCTAGCTACCACCATCTTATCTAAATATGTCGCCATAACATCAATGTTTGTAGCATTGTTGTGTTCCGGCAGCTAGAGATAAGATAGCCAGTACCTCACTAGTTGAGGATCCCGGGTGAAGTGCGCTTCCATCATTGGCCTTATCATCACTTAACATCAGGTGAGATCAAGGCACTGTGCATACCCGTAAATATAAAAAAAAAACAATAAAATTATACGCACAATCCGACACAAAAACAAACTTAAACTAATTACGCCTAGGACTACATTATGGGAAAAAGACAATTCTGTTTGAGGGAGCACAGCTGATTAATAGGTTACCAGATGAAATGAAAACTTGTGAAACAATAAACATGTTTAAAAAAAACTTAAGTTCATATCAGTTCACTCACAGTATCACAGAGTGACAATATTGTAATTTATGTATTATTTATATCTCTAAAATTTATAAAATACAGTGAAAAAATTAAACGCCCACCCGACCCAGCCAGGAATCGAACCTGGGTCTTCCGCATTATATATATACGCATTATATCCGATTTATATCTTATTATGAGTGATATGTAATTTCGTATGAGAATAAAGATCTTTTAACCTAGAGCCGGTAAGTTAAAGTAACTAGCATTTATAAGCGCATTATCGAGTATAAATTAGCGTTCGCTTCGCCGGCATTTTCAATGGCCATTAAAATTGAACGTTTGCTCCGCATTTTTAGCTAAAAGCTTTAACGTGGAGCCATGTTGTAGGCAATTAAAAAAAAACCAAGATTCTGAACTATTTTGTTGAGGTAATAATGATGCGTGTTAATGATGTCACCTAAACATATATATTGTTTATATTAAAATAATTATTAACGGGATTCTTAACATGTTTATTGTAAGTGATTCTTACCATGTTTATTTTGGGGGTTAAAGTTACTTGCGTCCGTAGGTTTACCCTTGAGACCCTACACGTGACCCCTGGGTGGTGCTAAATGAGTGACGCTGTCTGAGTGGTAGAGCCACGCTGCGTTGCAGCACGAAATGGGCCGGCTCGCCCGGCGTAATACCACCCTCTCACAGAATATCGGCGTGAAACAATGGCACTCGTTGCTGTTGTGTTTCGCCCGGTGAGTGAAAGTACCGGAGGCCCATGTCTCACCTCTCCCCCTCCCAATTCTGACTCCCTCCTCAAGATCCAAATCCTTCCTCGAGGCCGGCAACGCATCTGCGATTACTTTGGTTTTGCAGGTGTCCATGGGCGGTGGTGATTACTTTCCATCAGGTGACCCGCCTGCTCGTTTGCATCCTTTTAATAAAAATAAAAAAAGGTTATTCAGTAACTCCGTGATCACGGCGCAATGCAACTGTGCCGGAATTGTCACTTATAATAAACATGGTAAGAATCCCGTTAATAATTACTCTAATTCAAGTGATCATGATAGTTTGAATATCTAGTTATATAGTTTGTAAAGACAAAAAATGAACATAATATGGTTATAAATAGTTTCAAGCAAATTTTTTTTGCGAACAAATTACGATTTGAAAAAAAAACAAAGTGTTGAAAAAAATCCACGAGCGGGATTCGAACCCGCACCCCATGACATGCCGGGTCAGGTGCATTGCCAACTATGCTATCTTGGCTCATAATATTTTTTAGTTGATTTTTGTTTTAGTTTGATACAAATATTAATTTACTATTTGTATCATACTAATATTATAAAGCGGAAAGCTTTGTATTTTTGTATTTTGTTTGTATCGAATAAACTCAAAAACTACTGGACCGATTAAAAAAATTCTTTCACCATTAGAATGCTACATTAGCGCTGAGTAACTTAGGCTATATTAAATATATGTCCACCCGCGCAAAGCCGAGACGGGCCGTTACTTACTTATAAAGGTTAGTCATGTTTAACGCTACTTATGTATCTTATATATGCGTTTGCAATTGTATCGTATATTTGCTTGCATTGTTTATTCCAGAGGAGAAACATTCGCCAACCGTATATGCGAAAGGTCGTGAGCTCGAAACTCGTATGATCCACTCACTGTTTTCAAATTAAAAACACTAGGCTCGACACTTTAAAACAAGTTTAGACAAATTTTTCATCGCAAAAATATAACATTGGTCGTCGTTGAAATTTTACGGGACGAGACAGAAGCAGTTGGTTGATATGTAATTGTTGCCAGGGCCATCTTTAAATTATTGGAGGCTCTGGGCACTTTAGGATAATGGGGTCCTTATGCTACGCTACATTTTAATAAAACTGGCAAAAGGTGTATTGTGTGTGTGTTCTATATTTATCCATCTGGTATTTTTATTTATTTGCAGCCAGATAGAGTTCCCACTGTAAGGCCCCTGGTTTATTTGAATTTAAAATCAAAAAAGTTAAGTAATTCTTGTTTCGCAAAAGATTATTAACTAAGGGGATAAAGCAGTGTCTTCTGCCGCGGGTGACGATTTAAATCGCGAGCGTAACGAAGGACTCGAGGTTTACTCCCGAGCGTAGCGAGGGTGTTAAAAACTTAAATCACGAGCGAAGCGAGGGATTTAAGACGAGTCCTGAGTGTAGCGAGGGATTTAAGTTCATCCAAGGCTAAGACACCTTTATCACCGAGGAATACTCTACTTTTCGTACCATTTGCGAAAAAATTAACACAATAATAATATGTACACAATAATGATAAGCCTTTATTAAATATAATGACAATTAAAAGTAAAAGTTAACATTCGAAACATTGGTCCAATTATTGATAGAGAGAGTTACATTTTTGTTTGGTACATTTATTGTTGACGAGTTGATTTGAGTATTTATATACAAAGTCAATGGTGTAAACACAGATGTAGTTCAGTATAAATTTCGGTTAGTATTCCAAATTTAAATCACATTCTCCCCCTAGAGGATGAATGAAATTCAGTACAATTTTCTTTCCCTGTTTTTAACAGATTCAAAATGTATTTTTGTTTAATTGTCATTATATTTAATAAAGGCTTATCTCATATTATTATTGTGTTAATTTTTTCGCAAATGGTACGAAAACGAAAGAAAGCTCATTGATTAAAAAAAAAACATTAAATTCTACATTTTCCCCCTAGAGGATGAATGAAATTCAGTACAATTTTCTTTCCCTGTTTTTAACAGATTAAAAAATGACTATTGTTATGTTCGCTTTTTGTGGCATAGAATGTCACTTTTTTGAGCAAGTGGTACGAAAATATATTTATCGGTAATATCGGTTATCGGTTAGTGATCTGGCAGGAACAAGGGGGCCCCATCGATTGCAGGGCCCTCGGCACTTGCTTAGAGTGCCCAATGGTAAAGAAGAGTCTGATTGTTGCTAAAGACTTAAACCAGTTACTGACCCCTATTTTTAATGATCAAAGGAAAAAATGGTGGTCACTGGGTCCTGTCGAACCTGGTGGTATTACCCAATATAAAATACATTCTGCAATAAAATAAAAAATATATTCATAATTTGACAAATTAAAAAAGTATTTAATCCAGTTAAATGTTTGAACAGTTGCAACATTTGCATAATAAATCAACAACTAGCTCTAGAAGATACCATAATTCTCCTAAGCAGCCTTTAATGCAAAGGGCGAAGTCCTGGCACATTTGAGTTTGCCGTGTAAGCAATTAGCATTCCGTTGGTCAACCTTAATTGGCGTTGCGAGATAGAATATTTACCTACCACCAACCATTTATTTATGGCTTTAAATTAAGACGAAGTGGGTATTTGTCATAAATGTTATTAGTGAACTATAAATGTGGGCGTGCGTCTTATGCTATAAGAGCAGTTTGTAAAAACCGTGTAGGAAGGTATCCACTTTTGCACAATTTAGCAAAAAGACGAAAAAAGTAAATAGGTATATTAGCCATTTAAATATATGTTTTTGTTGTTGTTATTTGCCTCAAAGATGTAGCTACCAATATCAGCCGGAAAAACACAATAATGGCCTACATACTATTCACTATTTTCGCCTTTTTGCAAGTTTTTACAAACTGCTTTTACGCGGTCTCGCACGTTCACCAACGAAATGCAAACAAGTAACGTAGTGGCGCCAATGTTGGTCACGGCACCGGTCATGGTCAGTTTTAATTTATATTATTGTTAAGTTTAGGTTTAAATTCAAAAAATTCAAAAAATTCAAAATTCAAAATAATTTATTCAGTTTAGGCTACAAGTAGCTCTTGTGAATGTCACTATGCCATCGCTTCGTAAGTTTAAAGATTTATTCTCATACGAAATTACATTTCACTTATAATGTTATATAAACAATATATAAATTACAGTATACAAATTGTCACTATGTGGTACGAGTGTGAAACTTAAGTCCGAAAAGTAGTTTTCCGATTGACGTTTGAACTACTGAACGTTTGTCCGACAAACGACTGGTCGACAGAACTATTGACCGACGACATTTTAGTCCGACAAAATAAGTTGTCCGACAAACAGTTGCTCTAATGATTTTGATTAATAATTCAGACACACAGCACCATCCTTTTTCTCCCTACTGGGATTCGAACCCAGGACCTTTTGCTCAGAAGGCAGTCAGACTACCGCTGCGCCAATGGGGCCGATTGTTTGAAAAGGATTGGACTAAACTCTGATTAATAAATATGTTAGGTATTAACCGAATTAAAAACTTGAAACTGAAAACAAACATATTTATTTAACACGACTACCAAATAAACAAAAATTATTTTCATCCTAAAATTAAGAATTTCAATAGTAGTTCTCAAATTAAATTGCAAGAAGTTAATTATATTCACCCATTAACTGTTGTTGGATAGTGGAACGTTGAACAAACGAGGGTTGCGAAACATACGTATAGGGGTGCTTATATTCAAATATTGGAGCAACTCATCACTCAAAGAACCATTTGCGATTTTATGTAATAAGCAGAGATCCCGGATTTTACGTCTATTCTCTAAACTATTAAATTTAAATAGCTGAAGTCGATCGAGATAATCTGGAAGCTTACGCCTCAAGCCCAACTAACAACACATTTGTCTCAAGAACTGCATTTATACAGACTCAATTCTGTTGGTATCTATTTTATAAATTGGTGCCCACACAGATTAACAGTAATCTAATTGGGTACGAACTAAAGAATTAAAAATAGTTATTAAAGATTTCTGTTCTCTAAAAGGTTTGGTAGTACTCATGATTAAACCAAGCATACGTTTGGCCTTACGACAGTCTCATATTGAAATTTAAAAGTTAACGTGGGATCATACCATTCTCCCAAATCTTTCACCAATGTTACCTGGGTTAATGCCGTTCCGTCGATAGAATATGGAAAAGTAATACACGTTTTCTTTCTTGTGAATGTGATGTAATGACATTTACTGATATTCAAGGACATACAATTAGTTTTACAGCAATCACTGAGTACATCCAAATTATGCTGAAGAAGAGCGCAGTTCTCGATACAAGACACTTCGTTAAAAAGCTTTATATCATCAGCATAGGCAAGACATTCACAAGTCATCATATCAAGGAGGTCATTTATAAAAATTATAAATAACAAAGGACCCAGGTTCGAACCTTGCAGCACACCGGACGGTGGTATAAATGGGGTCGATTCGTAACCATATAGAGCAACAAGCTGAGTACGATTTAATAGATAAGAATGGAGCCAACGAAGAAGGCTTCCGTGGATACCAATATGTTGCAGTTTTGCAAGAAGTATAGTATGATAAACGCGGTCAAATGCCTTGTCGAAGTCAGTGTAAACAGAACCTACCTGTGATTTTTTTATTGAACTTATGTATGTGAAGAGATTAGAGTCCGTACATTTACCAATAACAAACCCGTGCTGACACCTACTGATCATATGTTTAAAATGGCTGTAAAGATGGATGTAATGAATGTTTGTGCTTCGGATGGCACAAATGGCTGTTGTCCCGGCTAAATTAGCAGTCGTTAACAACCAATCCGCACTGGGCCCGCGTGGTGGTCCATTCTTCCTATCCATCCATAGAAAAGGCTCGTGACCCAGCCGTGGGAACATAATAATGAGCTGATGATCATGTTCATGTAACACAAAATAGATAAATAAAGATTTATGACTTATGACCTATTTTGTCTTGAGAGGATTTAGTTATAAAGAGACAGATGTTTTTAACAAAATAATGTTTCATCATCATCATCATCATCAGCCTATGCTAGTCCATTGCTGGACATAGGCCTCTAAGCCACCGAGCACGATCCGCTAATAATGTATACACTATTAGAATAAAGTAATTATCCTCAATAAATGATTTTCCTTCTTTTATATGGAAATAGTGACTCAACAGATAAATGTTAGTTTATTTTACTCAGATCTTTCCAATAAATATCCAAACAAAGTCAATGGCTAATAACAGTTTAAAATAACGATCGCATTCACGAAAAAAATCCTAAAAAGTAATTTCCGAAACCTATTCATCAGACAGAGTTTAACAGTATGCAAATCTATTCGTATCTAATAATGTCATGCATGGCACGTGGCAACACAGTCGATCATCACAAAAAAGGTGTAACTTTTTACCAACTCCTGTGGTCTTGCGGTTAAACCAACGGTCTCAGACACAGGCATCCTGGTTCGATTCCGTTCTACTGTACTTGTTTAGGTTGTTAGTAGAAATGATTTTATGCCCGCCTCGATAGCTACCACCATCTTGTTTAAGTCTCTGTAGCATTGTTGTATTCCGGCCGCTAAAGTGATAGTCAGCTTCCAGGCGAAGAGCACTTCTATCTTCAGCTTTGCGTGTGGTAAATGTGATGTTGTTATAAATAAATTGTTGATCTTTACCAAATCATACCAAATGCCATGAAAGTATTGCCTGTAAAAAAAAATGAAATACAAAATACAAATACAAATATATATATTTAAATATGCGTTGATAAGTTACTGAGCGAGAAATGTTTTTATAGCATCAATGTGACTCATCGGTTTAGACAAAGAAGTCTTGGGTTCGATTTCCAGCGGGGGGTACATGTTTGTGTACTCGGTTTTGGTTGGTGGTAGGGCTTGTTTTTCCCACCATCTTATCTAAATACGTCGCCATAACATCAATGTTTTTAACTTAATGATATTGTTAATATTGAAAATGTTAATTTGATTATTGTTTTTATTTTTATTTTATTGATTTGTTAATTTTTATTTACTTGAATAAACTAGAGCCTTCCCTGTTATTGCCTGACAATTGTTTGGTTAAATGTGACATGCCCAAATTTAAATCAATTAAAGCAATTTAAAACATTTAAAGTAATAAAGAACTATTCTTTTCTATTCTATTCTGAGTACAATAGTTAAGTATTATAATTCAATCATTGAAATGAGGAGCTCGATGGCGCAGTGGCCGGTCTGCGAGTGCCGAGGTTAAGCAGCTTTCTCAAATGCCGGTCATCGGATGGGTGACAAAAATTTATCATCTCGAGCTTCAGAAGGCACGTAAAGCCGTTAGTCCCAGTTGCATTAGCAGTCGTTAACAACCACCAATCTTCACCGGGCCCGCGTGGTGGTTTATGGCCCGTTCTCCCTATAGATGGATATCTATGAGTGTTGATCTCAAGGGGATCTTGGAGTAAAAAGCGGACTGTATTTTAAGTATTATAATAATTATTAGTTACAATCAATTCGTGTGACCGCACAAAGGTAAAATCGGCCGGTGCCTAAGCTGTCGCAAAGCTAAGTGGTCGCGGTGTGCGGCGGGCCAGGGGTCCGAAACTGTTCCCACCGCCCGCCGCTACCCCGTCGTGTCGCTGAGATCGGCCGAACGCCCCTCGCGCGCCGACATGCTCCCCGGGTTGAAGTGGGAATCGAAGAGAAGACTTCAAGGTGATGGAAGTGGGCAGAAGCAGTTGAAGGCTCGCCGAATTGTCCCCTTCTTCGTCTTGACCTCAGCCACCCGCGTGACGCCGTCCACACCAGGATACGTCTTCGTCACTCGCCCCAAGCACCACAGCAGCGGTGGCGTAGTCCGATCTTTGACGAGGACGAGTGACCCCGCTTTGAGCTCGCCTGTGGATGAGTACCATTTCGATTTGTTCTGCAGCAGAGAAATATACTCGTTAGTGAATCGTCTCCAGAAGTGCTGCGCGATGTACTGCGTTCTTCTCCATCTGTCCAGGCGGGAGATGTTGCCGTTGGTCACCTGCGGGTTTGGTACGGATAAAAGTGGTCGTCCAATTAAGAAGTGAGCGGGAGTGAGTGCCGAAAAATCATTAGGATCTGAAGAGAGAGGAGTGAGAGGGCGAGAGTTGAGTACTGCCTCTATTTGATTTAAACAAGTACTCATCTCCTCGTAGGTAAGATGAGTGAGATGAAGAAGTCTTTTAAGATGGTGCTTACAAGATTTAACAGCTGCCTCAGCCAAAGAATTAAAATGTGGAGAATAGGCAGGAGTGAAAATAAATTCAATGCCCTCCTGCGCTATCGCAGCTGCAACGTTTGACGAACGCAAGAACCTACGCATTTCATTTGATGCGCCAACAAAGTTTGTCCCATTATCGGACGTGATGCTTCGAGGCTTGCCTCGACGCGCCACGAACCGATTGAGTGCGGCCAAGTAACAGTTCGATGTGAGGTCCGTAACGAGCTCCAAATGAACAGCTTTCACTGCGGAGCAAACAAAGATGCACAAATATGATTTAATGAGCTTACACCCGCGGCCTTTACGATCAGCTATCAGTACTGGCCCTGCATAGTCAACGTAGCAATGTTGAAATGGATAGTCAAGATACGTCCTTGAACTAGGAAGGTGGCCCATAATGGGCTGCACGGTTTGAGCTTTGTGCCTGAAACAGGTGAGACATTTATTTACTATGACCTTAGACAGGTTTCTGCCCTTAAGAGGCCAATAAGTTTGGCGTATGCTAGCCAAAAGAAGCTGGGGACCGGCATGTAAAAGGGTTTTATGCTGCATTTCAAATATAAGTTTTGATAAATAATGTTTGCTACAAATTAAAATGGGGTGTTTTACATTATAGTTATAAGGGGAATTATCAAGCCTCCCGCCCACGCGAATGAGGGCATTATCGTCCAAAAAGGGTGTCAAAGAAATCAATCTATTTTTGCGCGGCAATGTCTTTTTTGATTTAAGTATTTCATATTCATGTGGGAACATTTGAATTTGAGCGCAATGTAAAATGTAATTAAATGAATTTTGCAATTCAGTTGTTGAGAGATTGCCACACAATTTACTGTTTTTGTTTTTTAAGTTAAATAAATATCTTTTTATGTAAGCAACTACTATTTTTAATTTTGTAAAACTAGAGTACTTTTCTAATATATTTTGCACTACGGAATGGTTATTAAGCGGAAAGCATCTACTATTGCTACAAGCACTGTTGTTATTTATTAAATGCGCAACTACTTCAGTTTGATCCTGCTTCACGTTGTTGGGCATTTTAGGCCAATCATTTTCATTGCATAATAAAAATGATGGTCCAGACCACCACAGTGGGGTATGGCCAATGACGTCAGCCCTAAGACCACGTGAAACGAGATCAGCTGGGTTGTCTTTCGACGGTACGTAGCTCCAGGTATGACCACAGGTACTCTCTTGAATGTCGTGAACTCTATTGCGCACAAAAGGTTTCAATTGAGCAGTTGGAGTAGCTAGCCATCCTAAGACGATGGTCGAGTCACACCAGAACCTACATGTGTTAATGCGCAAACTAAGAGATTCCAAAACCTTAGTACACAGTCTTGCCCCTAATAAGGCTCCGCAGAGCTCGAGCCGTGGCATTGTTGTTGGCTTAATCGGTGCCACACGGTTCCTAGATGTCAGCAGCCGCACGCGCACTGAACCCGAGCTGCTACTAGATCGCACGTATAGGCATGCTCCGTACGCTCTTTCGGAAGCATCTGTGAAAACATGAATTTCGTGAGTAGTAGAGCTTTCACAAAAGACCCAACGAGGAATACATAAAGAATTTAGACAAACTAATGTGTTTTCAAATGATAACCAAAGATTTTGAATTTCGGTTGAGACTGTTTGATCCCAGTCGTACCTTTCGATCCATAGGCGTTGCATAATAAGCTTTGCCTCTACGATGCATGGACCAACGAGACCAAGAGGATCAAATATTTGACTTAAAACTGATAAGATACGACGTTTTGTAATATTTTTTGTACATTTGACTATATTAATTGTATATGTAAGTGAATCAGAGTCACAGACCCAATTTAAACCTAATGTTTTGGATAACGAAGTGCCTTGACCCTGCTCGGAAAAAACTAAATTATTATTTGGCTCATTTATAAAATTATTATCTAGTTGAGGTAGTATTTTTAAGTTATTAGAGCGCCATTTGCGCAAATTAAAATTTGCAGAAGAAAGAATTTTTTGTACCTGCTGAGATACTTCTACGACTTCTTCTATCGTGCCCCCGCCACTCAGAAAATCGTCACAGTAAAAGTCACGTAAAATAGCAGACTTCACGCGCTCGGCTTGTGACTCATCGGCTAAGGTACTTAAGCATTTAGTTGCTAAGTATGGAGCGGAAGCTGTGCCGTACGTAACAGTATTGAGGGTATAGGTACTAATAGGGTCTTGAGGGTCGAAACGGAAAACAATTTTTTGAAGAGGTCGTTGTTCTATGGAAAGGTCAATGGCCCTGTAAAATTTTTCTATGTCAGCTGAAACAACATACCTGTGTTGACGAAAACGAATTAAAATTGATTGAAGATCGTTCTGAACAACAGGTCCTACCATTTGAAGGTCGTTCAGTGACATGCCTGAAGAGGTGGGGGCCGAAGCGTCGAACACCACCCGAAGTTTAGTAGTAGTACTAGATTCCCGAATGACCCCATGATGTGGAATAAAATATTGTAATTGGGAATCATCGGATGAAGAAGTAGGCTCAATATCTTTTGTCATATGTCCTAATTGTTCGTACTCGCGCATAAAATCATAGTACTTATTTTTAAAAAGAGGTTCTCGTTGGAACCGACGTTCTAGGGATAAAAATCTACTTTTCGCGGTATTATAAGAATGCCCTAGGATACTGGGATCCTTTTTAAGAGGCATAGTGACCACAAAACGACCATCGTCTTTACGAATGGTATTTTGAACAAAGTGTTGCTCGCAAGTTCGTTCCTCTAAAGCAGGGATGCACAGACTACGGCCCGCGGGCCGCATGCGGCCCGCCGGTCGAATACTGGTGGCCCGCCGACAGCAAAAATAATACTCTCGTACATTCGAAAATATTGAGTTGATAATACATTATTATCAATTTTTCATTGTCTTTAATTACCTATACTTCTGGTGGCCCACCATCAGTTCATAATTTGCCCGAGTGGCCCCTAGTCTTAATAAGTCTGTGCATCCATGCTCTAAAGACATAGAATAATGAACTGAAACGTTATCAAGTTCCCAAAATTGAGTAAGGTCGGGAAACGAATTATTAAAGTTACAGAAATGCGAAGAGGTAAAGTCGTTATGACGAGAAACAGTACCTGACACTAGCCAGCCAAGTTTGGTTTCGCATAATTTTGGTAGATTTTTACCTAAGTCTATCGTGTTGGTACCTAAGACGTTCCAAAATACTTCGGCCCCTACCAGGATGTCAATGACCGACGGAATATTAAAATTCGGGTCAGCTAACTTAAGACCTGATGGGATAGGAACGTGGTTGATGTTTATGAAAGAAGACGGTAAGACCTTAGTTATCTCAGGCAAAATATGACACTCGATATCTGTTACGTACGCACAGCATAAAGATTCGATTGTAAGGTTGCAAGACTGTGTACTATTAGATATGTGATTATTGATACCTGTGACCTTGGTGCTCGTACCGCGTCGTGACAAACCCAGCTTGTCACACAAACTCAAAGTAACGAAGTTGGCCGTACTACCGTTGTCCAGCAGTAGCCGAGCCGTATACTTTTTACCCGCCGCGCTCACCACTTTCACCAGTGCTGTGGACAGTAAAATATTCGCAGAAGTAGCAAGCTGCATGGAATTGGCAGATAAAGCAATAGTGTCGGATGTAGAAGGCATAGGGTTTGCAATAGGCTTGGGGTCGTTTGATTCTAAATGTAAAAGCGTGTTATGTTTGTATTTGCAATATTTACAATGTGTCAACTTGCATTGTTTGACACCGTGACCCAGTCGCAAGCAGTTAAGACAAACGTTAAGATCCTTAGCCCTTTGTATACGATTTTGAATTGTCAATTTTCTAAAAGATTCACATGTAAATAAAGAATGAGGTTGGGAGCAAAGTGGACAAGAGATTGAATTTTGTTTATGATTACGATTATAAGATTTATTATTTATATTTTCATTAGTAAAAGGTGTTTTATTTGACGAATAATGACTATTATTTAAGGCTACTATTGTAGTATTAGACAAATTAAAATTAGTTTCGATTGATTCCAATAAATCGGCTTTCCTGCTTATGAAGGTGCAAAATTGTGACAAAGTGGGATCCTCAGACAATCCATTGCGATACTCCTCCCAGTGACGACTGGTAACGATGTCTAATCTCTTAGCCATTATAAATATGAGAAGAGTATCCCAATGTTTGGTAGGCTGATTTAAAGTTGTAAGCGCCCTTATATTTTTATTTGTGATGTCAACAAGGTTTCGAAGAGAAACACTAGATTCCTTTGATATGGGTTGAACATCAAAAAGTGCCTGAATATGGTTATTAAATAAAAGACGATTGTTGTTAAAGCGCTCACATAATAAGTCCCATGCAATTTTATAATTATCCCCCTTAAAATCAATATTTTTAATAATTAAAGCAGCTGACCCCTGGAGTGAAGCCCTTAAATAATGAAATTTATTTATTTCGTCTATGCAACTGTTATCGTGAATCAAGGAAATAAATGTATCACGAAACTCCAGCCAGTATTGATAGCTACCATCGAAAGTAGGTAAATTAATTTTGGGTAAACGAACGAAATTATTTTTATGTTGTGCACCTGAGTTATCGTTTTCGTAGCTCGATACGGAACCTGCGCCCTTGGAAGTAGCCCCGAGTATGCTGCGCGCGAGTGCCACGAGCTCGTAGTATTGGGACTCGAACTCCTCTCGCTCAGCAAACACGGCATCCGACTCCTCTGACAATACTTCGATGTCGGTCTGTAACGTGTCAAATTCCTCATATAAGGTTTCAAATTTTTTAAATCGTTCCGCTAAGTCTAAACGTTGCAACTGTGAAAGGCTTTGAACGTCGTTTAATATCTTAAGATAGTTGCTAAATATTGTAAGCTTGGATTTCATTGAACTGCGCCTTTTAAATAATGTTTTAAGCTCAGCCATTGTGATAATAAAATTATCAATGTGCAAATGAATGAAATGAGTAGCAAAATTCACTAATGAGTTAAGGAATGCGCATAAAAAAAGGGTCACTCAATAGCGAGGCGTGCAAGCAGGTAAAGATCTTTTGTTCGCTGGCCGATGCGCTCGATAACGAGTACCTACGCACTGACGAAATGTGTTCGCCACGTGCGCGTCGTTAGCAAAAAGGAATTGATATCGTGATGCGATTTTTAAATATAGCTATAAGAAACTTTAATGAATGGATTCTAAGGGCCAAATTGAGAAAAAATAAGATGATACTGAAAATATGATTTTATCAATCGGCAAAAGTGGGGTTAAAATGGATTTGGGAAGCAATTAATTGGAACGAACTCACTGTTAAACCGTATATACTCCCGTATGATAAGGTGACATCAGCTTCCACGACGTTGCAGGCGATGGCGGCGATCCCACGTTGGCACGGTCAAAGTCCACGCGCTTAACCGCGCTTCTCAGACGTGAAGACGAATTAATTTGCGAAACTGGACGTACTCGGCGATATTTAATTTAGAAGGACCATTATGTTGATCTCAAGGGGATCTTGGAGTAAAAAGCGGACTGTATTTTAAGTATTATAATAATTATTAGTTACAATCAATTCGTGTGACCGCACAAAGGTAAAATCGGCCGGTGCCTAAGCTGTCGCAAAGCTAAGTGGTCGCGGTGTGCGGCGGGCCAGGGGTCCGAAACTGTTCCCACCGCCCGCCGCTACCCCGTCGTGTCGCTGAGATCGGCCGAACGCCCCTCGCGCGCCGACAATGAGGAAGGCTCGTGCCCCAGCAGTGGGGACATAAAATGAGCTGATGATGATGATGAATATAATTCAATACATTTACAATTAGAATCCATAATTTCAAATGTTTAGTTTTCAAGCCGTTAAAGCCATTTCGGAATTAATTTGAATATATAAAGGTATTGGATGTAGGGGTGGTCTGACTGGCGACGTTTTTTTTGTTATGAATAACTAATTTATTTATGAGTACGACGAGACATGTCGATATATGAATAGTAACCAGTACAAAGTAGCAGCCTTGTATTGTAGTTATTTTTGTAGTTTATATAGTTGTATGAATGTGTTAAAATAATTTATTTCAATATTTTTATTTATTAAATAGCCACCATCAAGTCACCACTAAAATTGATGCCAAATGCGAGTTGGTTGGTTGGATTACCGCCCGGGCTATGCATCGAAACATCCGAAACACATTGCCCGACCTGGGAATTGGACCCGGGACCTTCGGGTATCGGGCTGAGCGCTTTGCCACTCGGCCACCAAGTCATTATTATTTTTTTTTCTTGACTACGCAATGTAAGTATTTCTTGTACTATTATATATTCTTCTTTTATTATTTATTACTTGAATAATAAAATATTTACAAAGTAAATTATTTTTTTAAAATATTTCTATTGCATATTTTTTTGTGCAATCAAATATTGAATTAAATTAAGATATGATACAAAACTAAGAAATTATGAAATCCATTCATACAATAATTCACTAAACGTACGTAAGTATTGCACTGAGATATTTTAAAAATTTTAACAATAATTTTATTTACATAAATAAATAAAAAAAATGAATGTGAACTCATTTTAGTTCGAAGATATTGAAGTAATATCATATGTTCCATCTTATGGTTAGGTATTAAATAACAAGATTTACACACGGTACTTACGTAATTCGGCTTTAAGAAAATACAGGGTGGCCAACATAGAGGTATACTATTTTTTGCCGTAACAAATATTTTGTGTGGATACGGCAAATTTGATATGGAGCATTTTTCGCATCATCATCATCAGCCTACACACGTCCACTGCTGTGCCTCTCCAAGTGCACGCCACTGAGCACGATCCGCGGCTGCTCTCACCCAGCTCTTGCCAGCCACCTTGCGAAGACATCGTCGTTCCACCTAGCCTGAGGGCGTCGACGTTTACCCATACGCGGTCACTTTTCAAGATGTTGTTTACCCCATCGGTTATCGGTTCGGCGGGCAATGTGGCCGGCCCACTGCCACTTCAGCTTGCTAATCCTGTGGGCTATGTCGACGACTTTAGTTCTCTGCCGGATCACCTCGTTCCAGATCCCTCAGAGAAAGTTCAAACATAGCCTTTTCCATAGCTCGCTGAGCGACTTTAAATTTGTGGTTCAGGCCAGGCAAACGTGATTTTTTGCTCGTTTTTGCTTGATATTGAAAACGGCAACAGGTAGACACTTGAAATATTTACAGAATATTAAGTTAAATTATTCACTTTAAAAATAAATAATAAAATTAAAATAAAATAAATATTTAAAGGGCTCCTATACAACAAACGTGATTTTTTTACATTTATTTTTGTCTCACATGACAATCCTTAGGTCTAGTGTAACAATTTGATTTATGATTACGCTCTGTGGGAGACTGGTACCTGAGATAGGTTTTTAAAAAAAACCCGTATTACAGTGCACCAGTCCACGGATGTTATACCACAAGTTATACCACAGTATAATCATATTACTGAAAGTTTCATTATCTACAGTACTGTTTAAATACATGTGGAGATAATAGTGGTGTAAAGTGAGTGGAGTAAGATGATGAGGGTATGCTGTGAAGTTTCAGGCACGGTTAGATTGATGAGTTTAATACATACATACATACATATAATCACGCCTCTTTCCCGTAGGGGTAGGCAGAGACCACTTCTTTCCACTTGCTACGATCCTTACATACTTGTTTCGCTTCGTCCACTTTCATTATTCCCTTCATACATGCTCTTGGTTTAGGGTACTCTTGACCTGGCCTTTTTTCAAGACGTCCCTGATTTGATCTCGAAACGTCCGCCTAGGTCTACCCCTACCAACACTTTCATTCACACTCGCCTTATACACTTTTTTCGTCAATCGTTCTTCATCCATTCTGTCGACATGGCCAAACCATCTCAGCATGCCTTTCTCAATTTTTGTCACTACATCTTCTTTCAGACCACAACGTTTCCTTATCTCACTATTCCTTATCCTGTCACTCAGCTTAACTCCTATCATACTTCTTAACGCTCTCATCTCTACTGCATTTATTCTGCTTTCATGTTTCTTCTGCCATACCCAACTTTCACTTCCGTACATAAGTGTCGGAACCAACACCCCCCCATGCACAGCTAAACGAGCCTTGTTAGACACCTTCCGACTGTTCATAAAGGAGTGCAAAGCTCCATTCACCATGTTTCCTGCATTCACTCTTCTTTCAATATCACTCTCACACTTTCCATCTCTAGTAAACTTTGAACCCAGATACACAAACTCATTCACCTGTTCAATTTGTTCATCCCCAATCACAATATTGCAGTCTGTCACTGCCTCATCTCTTTCAAACACCATCACTTTCGTCTTCTTTACATTCATCTTCATTCCCTTTCTAACAAAAGCTCCACCCATAGCCGTTACCATCTCCTGCAACTCTTCTGAGTTTAATAAAAGTAAAAACAAACAAAAATTAAAAGGCATCAACAGCATCCTTTATCCTTTATTTGTTTTGTTTATATAATTTTAACGCAAATTGACCCGGTATGTCAGAAGGGTGCAGGTTCAAATCCTGCTCTTGGATTTTTTTTCAATATTTCTGTTTTTATAATTTGTTTCGCAACAAAATTTGCGTTAAAATTATATAAACAAAACAAAAACATTTTACATTGATTGCATCAATATTCGTAATTTAGTAGCTGCATATTTTAATAACTAAAACTATACATTTTTTAATTCTATTAATTTGCGGTCCCAATTGTCGCATACGCTATGTATTTGCAACCTTATGACAGCGCCAGTAAAGATCAACGTTCACAAATCGAAGTGTCGTCGACGCTGAAAATGCAGCCTGAGGAAATGAGAATTAAACTTTTCCCAAAAAAGAAAAACTCATTCCAACTAACCCTAATCTCTTTCTATGGTTGTTGGTCTTATTTTCTTATCGTATTATTTTGTGACAGTGTTGGTTTCATTCTTTTACTTATTTTAATGTTTTACAATTTAATTCCGTATCGTCTCGACCTCTGCGCTGCAACGCCTAATGTCGCTGTAACTTATGTTAAGTTATGGCCAAGTTGACCACACTAAATATTTGTCTGTAATAGGTTTTTTTTTTAAATATCTTACAGGTAAGCACAAGGCACTGGCTATCTTATCTCTAGCTGCCGGAACACAACAATGCTACAAACATTGATGTTATGGCGACATATTTAGATAAGATGGTAGCTAGCCAGGCAGGCAAATAAGCCCTACCACCAACCAAACCGAGTACTCAAACGTACCCCCAGCTGGGAATCGAAACCGGTACCTCTCGGTCTAAACACGTGGTCTTAACCACTAAACCATTGTAAGGTGATTAAAAGGTATTAAGACATTACAGAGGTATTAAGTTTTTATTGTGAATTTGTATACTTACTTTATTTTTTATTTTTCTATGATGCTGTTTGTGTGGTCAATAAATAATGTTTTTCTTTCTTTCTTTTGAACCAAAAAAGATAACAAATAAACAATAATAATATGTATGGAGAAAGGGTTTTTTTGTCGAGTTATGTGTATGCAAATGCGACTATATGGGCATGTCGCCGTGACAGCCGCACGGAATACGTTTAAGCAGCGAGGAGGGACAGGATGTGGTGATGACAAAGCGAATATATCTAATGATTATAAAAAAATTCGATGGTGGTAGGTTCAACCCGAGAGTGTGAATACGTTTAAAAACTTTGAATACATTTCGGCTTTTTGATGAAATTTTGGTCATTGAGTAGCTCATGGCGCAGTGTTTAACGCGCCCGGTTTGCGAGTGCTGAGATTTGCAAAGGCCGGTCATCGGATGGGTGACTAAAGATTTATCATCAGAACTCCACCGAGACACGTAAAGCCGTTGGTCCCGGCTGCATTTGCAGTTTGACAACCACCAATCCGCACTGGGCCCGCGTGTTGGTTTATGGCCCGTTCTCCTTATCCATCTATAGGAAAGACTCGTGCCCCAGCAGTGGGGACAAAAATGAGCTGATGATGATGACGATGAATGAAATATACAAATGGTAATTAATAATCTTAATATATAGAATTCGAGTTTGAAAAATAAATGTTGAAAAAAATTCCACGACCGGGATTTGAACCCGCAACCCATGACATTCTGGGTCAGGTGCACTATTACCAACTATGCTATCTATCTATCTATGCAAAGGTCCGGTCGCGGGAAGCCGCTGGATGCGAGCAGCACAAAACCGGTCGTTGTGGAGAACCTTGGGGGAGGCCTTTGTGGACAAAGATACTGACGTCCACTGCTGGAGCAGTGGACGTCTCTTTTGGCTGAGATGATGATGTTGATGATGATAAAGTCAATATTTTACATAAGCAGCATTTTTTAAGTAGTTTGGCTTGAAAATAGCGGTTTGGGTTGATTTGACATGTTTATTTATTATCTTTGGCTTTTGTTTTCAGATTGTTATTTTAAATGGAATGTTTATAAAAACTTGTTACTTTTAGATAATATATTTATAAGGATATCACAGGGTTACCCTGTGATATCATAAGTCTACTTACCCTAGGTTAGTAAACCCTACCCTAGTTTACTAACCTTAGTAGTTTTTTGTTACTATTATATATTTATTAGTAAAAACAATAAGTAAATAAACAAAACTATGCCATTGCCTTGCAAAGCGCAATTGAGCTCTGTCAATATGTAGGACACACGTCATTACTACTTATTCCGTCAGAAAATTCCATGTCCGTCGTATGCCTTTAGAGATTTAAGGCGCTGACAACTGTGAAATGCGTTTTCTTATGCACGGTTCATATTCCCCCGCCCGATCCTCTAAATGACACCACACATTTACACAATACACTAAACATGGACACCAGTTTAGGCCCAAGACACCGTACTCGTAAAACAAGGGTACGAAGAACCGGTTCACACTCGCTCTACACCAGGTACAGACATGTACCTGGGCGCTTCTCCCCTCCTCTACGGCCCGGTCAACCCGAGCCGAGGTCCGTGCCTTTAGAGGCGCCCTCGGATTGCTCCGCACTCCGATCCGATCCGAACCCTTCGGAGAATCTAGTAGGGCACGGGGACGCGCACTAGTGCGCGATACCGTTCCCTCTAGAAAACCTCCGAAGGTGATTCGTTTCACACGGCTTGAGGGACCCTTTACGTTCCTCGCCGCCCCCAAAAAAGCCCGGTGAAGCTGAAAATGCAGTAGAGGCAATCAGCAATCTCTCGCAAAAAAAAACGGTTAATATTCAAAGTAAACAACATACAACGCCAAGAAAAAAATATGTTATAATAGTCTACATTTGCAATAATGTTATTGCTACCAAAATGCAGAACTACGAAAGGAGATGTTTAATTTTATGCCAAGACCCTGTAAATTTACTAAAAAAAGTTAAAAAAATACATGTATTTAGTTAAAATAAGTAATACTTCAATACGCTTTGTCGTTTTAATGTAAAAATGTAAAGAGAAACATTGTTGTTTTGACAGCTACTTGACATTGGCAGAATACCGCTGCCATCACGAAAGTGGATTTATTTTGGTGTTTCAGATAATTCTTACATGGAAACTAGTAATTTATTTGAAGAAAATCATTTCGAATAAGCATTTTTCATACATAAGCTATCTTTCGGTATTGTGTACAAGGAGTTGGCATTTTCTCCATACCAAATTAAACAACTCCTTTAATCGATAGAAAAAAAATACAAAGTCACCTCTTAACAGTATCTATTTACATGATTATCTGTTTCATAAATTATATTACTTATTTATAGTAGCACACCAACAGCATTCTGGGCATGATTGCAAGCAGGCTCGACTGTCGGTACATGGCTCATTGCTGCTCAACATCCGCCGGAGTGGTGCAGAGATGAGTCATGTACAGACAGTTGTTAGAATTAAAGAATTAAAAAATTAAATATATAGTTCAATTATTGTTACTGACCTAGGATAAGCACAATTGTCACTAACAAAATCAGTCTTGAACTTGAATAAATTTGAAATGAAACAACTTTTACGGATCTACTCGCGTTCATTTTACACATTAGTTTTAATTAATGTCTCCCTGTGACCACGGACCCTGCAAAGGGTTCGAAACGTCAGGATAAAAAATAAATAAACACTAATGTGTAAAATAAACGCGAGTAGATCCGTAAAAGTTGTTTCATTTCAATGTGTAGTGTTCGCGTAAACTTTAGAAAACAATATTAATATAAATTTATTATTTATTTATTATTATAATATTTATTATTTGTTGATCAGTGGGATATGCTACTATTGCAAAGGTGGATAAATGTAAATACTGACAAAGTTTTTTACTAACACTAGCGTAAGACCAGTGTTACTAACACAGTCAGTTGTTTACTAACGCTAGTCCACATAATTAGGAAGTACTATACAATTCCTAATTCTGTGCCTAGTGTAAGATCATTGTTACTAACCATTTTTACTTGCCTGAAAAAAATCAATTTATTTATTATTCATCATCGTCATCATCAGCCCCTCTCGACCCACTGCTGGGCATAGGCCTCTGTTTGCTTATGCCATTCGGCTCGATCCTGCGCTAGTGTGGGCCACGTGCAACCCACGGTCTTGGTTATAACGTCGACCCATCTCGCCGGTGGAGGTCCCCTTTTTTGTAACCGTCTCTCGGCCAACAGTCAGTCAGTTTTCTGGTCCATTTTCTTTTCTATTTATTATTGGTATTAGAAAAACGCTATTGTTATTTTTTTAATAAAACAAGTAGTAATATTGTTATATAGGAGCGTTTTTCGAATTTCCTGACTTGAATTCAGTGCATCACGCACTATTTTCATCCATTTTGATTGTATGCAGATCGTCTGAGAGGGCTGTTTCATGGTTGTTATCGCCTAAAGTGAGAAAAAAAGAAATGTTATTTTTCACCAACACCTTGCTAATACCTATTTTAAACCACATCCCAGAGCAAGGAAGTCGGCGCAGTTTGATAAAAGTGAAAACTCTGTTATCGGCGCGCTCTGCTATCGCGTATCTTTTTTATTGTATGTTTGAAAACATAGGGATTACGTGCAACAATAGCCCATTAAAGCGGCGTGTTTTGGTTGCGAATGGAACTAGGTAAAAAGGTCTCGATTAACGCACGTGGCTATATCTTTGGCCTATATGTTGACGCGATCGCTCACCATTCATGAAGTGTGCAAAGGTAAAAATAGGTGAACTGAAAACTGTTTTCGTGGAAATTTACGATGCAACCATGTATGTAGTCGGTTGGAGTTTTTTCCCTTATTCGTCAATGAAGGAATGTAGGAAGATATTTTGGGCTTGGATATGCTATTTTTAAATAAGAACAATCGTGTCTCGTACCCTGACGATTATGACATTTATGTTAAAGGGAAAATCAAGCCACTGAAAGTAAAAACACAAAATGTTGAAAAAATTTCCACGAGCAGGATTTGTACCTGCACCCTTCTGACATACCGGGTCAGGTGCTCTCCCAATTGAGCTATCGTGGTTCTAACCGTGGTTCTAAATCGTGGTTCTTTTTGTTATTTGTTTCGCAACAAAATTTGCGTTAAAATTATGTAAACAAAACAAAAACATTTTAAACACAAACTACTTACAAATAGACACATCTTGCTTCGTCCCCACTCTACCCGATCCCATCTCTACCCAATATGATAAAAAGTACAGCCAGAATGAAAAACATTTGAACGATATAAAACTGCTCCAATCACCAACATTTTTATTACCAATTACACCAATCGACATTTAAAATTATATAATAAAAATAATATTTTTAATCAAAACCCTTAAGTAATAAATAACACTATTATCACAAAAAAAAGGAATTGCAAAAATTTACTTATCATGCGAAATCACAGATTGTGTTAGGAACATGTAATTTTATGAAATTTTTCGTTTCAACTTATTTTTTTTATAAGCAAGAATGAAATCGGGTAGAGTTAGGACTTTTTGTTAGATAATTTTAAATCGGGTAGAGTGGGCCTTGTTTTTACATTGTGTTATATAAGGTTACTAGGTATTTGTTAACTAAATATATTAAAAATAACAAGGTATGCACATCAACTTATCTAAACCTGTCAAATTTCTTAAATAAATGTTCAACCATAGTATGTCACTATCTTCATGTATATAAATATTCTGTGCGTGTGTATGTTATTGAACTCCTTTTAAGCGGCTGGCCCGATTTGGATGAAATTTTCTGTGTGTGTTCAAGTGGATTCGAGAATTAGAGTTTAGATTTACAATTGGACCCGGTAGGTGGCGCTGCTATAGTGGTCCATCATGGGATACGGGTGTTCTTAAGCGGACGAATGATTTGTTTGTTTTGTTATCATTGAAACTGTCAACGTGAAACTGTCAAAGCGGTACAAAGTCCGCCGGTCAGCTAGTAAATAAATAAAGTTGACTTCTTGGCGGGAAAGTGAAGAGTCATAGACAATAAAACAAAACCGCAGACGCGGTTTTGTTTTATTTTCTAAAATTTGTGATAAGTTGAAACTAATGTGATGTGGATTATTAACCGTTAAGTTGGCTGGGTCGGGTGGGCGTTTAATTTTTTCACTGTATTTTATAAAATTTTATAAATATTTAACCGTTAAGTGTTCGTAAGTGCGCATGAGTGTTGGCAAATGAAACAAAACAGTGCAACTTCACTTTTCAAATTCTCTCAAAAAGTCCGCCCGAGGAGTTAGTAAAGCCCCACATCTTTACTGAGATACTCGAGGGGTTGAGGGGTATATCATTTATCACTTCTCATTTCTATTATCATACATCATCATCATACTGGAAGGAAATATTGTATATTTATTTATCACTTGTAAGAAAAACTACTTTGACACTGGCTAAATGTGCTAATCGCACGAAGCCATAAACTAAAGGAAAATAAAAAGTTAAAAGTCTATTGAGGAAATTTGACAGTTTGTGGAAGTCTGACGTGCAGGCGTGTGTACTTGAAACTTCTCAAACGACATTTTCTGCGTCACCGGACATTTTTGGGGGCGGCAAGAAACTGAAAGGTTTCCTCAAGCCGTCTGAAACGAACGTTTCCTAGTGAGAGTGGCATCGCGCATCGCGTGTTTCCGCTCCCTACTTGATTTTCTGAGGGGTTCAGCGGATCAGGTGGTACAGTTAGCTAAGTTAAGTTGTGTGTTGTATTTTCTGTATATGTAAGCAATAAATAATAACGTTCGACGAATTTAACTCAATAAAATTATTAATATTTGCATACCAATTTGGTGAAACATGTATATTCGTACTATTGTCGTGACCATGTAGTGAGCAAATAAATGATTATTATTATTGTTAACGCTCGCCCCGACAATTGGAGGTACTGGGTTCAATTCCTTGTTCGGGCAAAGCATGTCTTGAATTATCCGATGCATAATCAGGGTTTGTGATCACCAACCCTCATTTGGCAAGCGTGGTGAATAAGTCAACACCCATCAAATCCACATATTTTTGCTGTTGAGTTTACCAACTAGAGAATCCGACAACAAATTCTCAAACCCGCAAACCTACTGGATCAAAATCATTAATTCCGAGGATCTGCTGGATTTGCAGCTGTGAAAACCCGCACTTGCGGGATCCCGCGTGTGCGGGATTGGATACCCTAGTGCCAACAGTGAGCGTTGAGAGAGCCAATAAAAAACGTCGAGATACAGGAAAAGAACATAAATAGATTTCGAGTATTCCCTTCAATTAAATAAAGCTTTAGCAAAAATAAATGAACAAAAAAGGTCGCGTAATGGATACTTACTAGCGAACCTATAAATAAACGTAGCCATCGCGTAGGGGCCGCTCGCCACTGCAAGCTACGCTATAGATTCGGACCAACTAACAATTAGAACTTAGAATTTTTACAAGATATTTTTTTACTAGAATATCTTGTAACTAACTGTATACTCGTATAGCATTTTAATTGCAAAATTCAAAATAATGAAGATACGAATTTTTATTTTAGTTAAATTATTTAACAATGACATAAACTTCGACACATCGGGATCTTTTGTGGAAAATAGCAGAGGGCAAATTCCTACCATCTTCTCACACTCACACTACACAGTTAGCAGTTAGAAGTCGCCTCGTTCGAAACTTTAACGCCTCTTTGATGGTTAAGACCATCGTTCTCCGACCCAGGGTTCGATCCCCGGCGGAGGGTACATGACTTTGAAGCTTGTTTTAAACTAGCTACGTGAAGTGTGCTTCCGGTCTTATCATCACTTGTGTAACACCAGGTGAGATGAAGGCCAATTGCATAAAGAAACAAAGTTATAAGTAGAGTTGTGGCAGTGTTTGACATTTTAAACCCAGTCTTTGACATAATTTTCATAGTCAAAAAATAGCATAGATTTTGATTGAAATTTTACGGGATAGCTGCTATCGGGAAACAGTTGGTATCTATTCATCATCATCATCGGCTCATTTTATGTCCCCACTGCTGCGGCACGAGCCTTCCCTATGGGTGGATAATGAGAACGGGCCATAAACCACCACGCGAGCCCAGTCAGATTGGTGGTTGTTAAATGCTAATGCAGCCGGGACCAACGGCTTAACGTGCCTTCCGAAGCACGGAGAAGCTCAAGATGATACATTTTTGGTCACACATCCGATGGTCGGCCTTTGCGAAAATTGCTTAACCTCAGCACTCGCAGACCGGGCGCGTTAACCACTGCGCCATCGGGCTCCTCCAGGTATGTCTTCAAATGTTGCTAAAGACAAAAATCAGTTACTTACCCCTATTGTTTTCTAAAGTTTACGCGAACACTACACATTGAAATGAAACAACTTTTACGGATCTACTCGCGTTTATTTTACACATTAGTTTTAATTAATGTTTATCCTGACGTTTCGAACCCTTTGCAGGGTCCGTGGTCACAGGGAGACTGAGGTGTTGGTCGTCTCATAATTAGTTAGTAGCTTGTATACCCTCATTTAAATTTAATCAGGTGCGTTCAATTTAATCAGGTTTTACGCAGAAAGAGCTTACAGTATCTTTTGGTCTGGCAGTATAGTGTTGGGGCTGGGATTTAATATTCTGTATGATGGGATCCCAGGCTGGTGGTGAAACGTCAGGATAAACATTAATTAAAACTAATGTGTAAAATAAACGCGAGTAGATCCGTTAAAGTTGTTTCATTTCAATACTTACCCCTATTTTAACGATTCAAGCAAAAAACTGTCGATCACCGGTTCGTGTCAATCACCGGTGTCACTACTCTATGTCTTTGCCTGTGCACACGCCTTACGTGTGTGTGCACGCGACGGCAGCAGCGGCGCGGCACCAAAGAGAGATGCGCCTTTGAAGATAACCCGATACATTTATTACGGCGCGTTTGCATACCGGCCGCCGTCGCCCAATTGAAGGCGCGCAATTGCCTTGGATTGATCTTTCTGCCCGTTTCGATGGTATACTCGTATGGGAGGATAAATCTTAGAACGAAGCGTGGTTCGGTCTGCTTGGAAGGTATCGGATACTATCTGTATGTGGCTAATATTGGTAACTACGTCATTGAAAATTTTAAATCTCTTGTGTTTTTTGGGTCAAAAGAGGCTTTACACCTCTAATTTATTTGTTGTAATAAATGATAAAAAATGTCTATATAATGACATTGTTTAGCCCTCTAAAAAAAACCAAAAATATTCTCTAGAAAATGTTACAGTACAAAGTTTTGTTCATTTTTCTATGATATATACTTTTCTCACATAGGAGATGTTAAATTTGCAACGACGCCATGTATATTATGTATAACTATATAATGTTGCCGCATTCTTGGAACCGTTCCCATGAGCCCACAGCTGGAGGACATTTTTTTATTTTGTCTTTAGTTAAGTTATCTTCGTTTTTTTTTTGCTTTATTTTTTTCATAAATGTAGTCAGTTATGTTATGTTACTATAATGTAAATTAATACATGAGTCTTTTTGTTAACACCTTAAACGCCATTTGACCGACAAATAATTGAATTTCTATTGTGTCTGTGTCCGACGGCGGTCAACCTGTTAATGAAGATGTAAGTAGTATTCAATATACTATAAAATACTAGCTGACTGGCGGACTTCGTACCGCTTTGACAGTTTCCATGACAATAAAACAAACAAAATCATTCGTCCGCTTAAGAATACCCGTATCCCATGATGGACCCCTATAGCAGCGCCTACCGGGTCCAATTGTAAATCTAAACCATTTTCGAATCTACTTGAACACACAAAAAATTTCATCCAAATCGGTCCAGCCGTTTAGAAGGAGTTCAGTAACATAATTCTAAATCATTTATTCAATATGTCACTATGCCAGCGGTTCGTAAGTCTACTCTGGGCGGGAGATCTTATACTGGGAAGAACCGGCAAGAAACTCAGCAAGTGTCCAGCTCTTTTCTCCCTTACAGCGTCAAGAATATTGGAAAATGCCCTATCACAGCAAGACACTTTCCTTTACAAATAAACACAAAAAATATAGAAGACAACCACAACATTTAAAAAAAAACAAAATAAAAAATCTAAGTTAACAAATTTGCATCAGGTAAAAGTTTCAATTTCCACAATGTCATACAGTACCACTACAGTAAAAAGTCAAAAATTGTATGAGAAATTGTAACTATATTGAATAATACTAAAATTATGATAAGTATGCATACTCACGCACCGAAGATTTATATATATAAAGACATAAAGGGTCCAATTGTAAATCTAAACCCTCACACACCCTCACACACACACACACACACCCCAATTTACTGCTAAGATACAAACCAAGTCCAAAGTGGGGGGCCAAAACTATGTAACATAATAATAACCCAGGGTATCCTAGCGCAGGTTCTGCTCTCTCACAATGTCTACGTATTACGTCAAAGTTTTTAATAGTACGGTATTGTGCTTTTATTACTTTTGATGGCCCCTTTAAGTCTCTCGCCGTCCCGAAAAAAGTCCGGTGAAGCTGAAAAGGTAGTGAAAAGGCGAAAAGACGCCGTACAAGGCCTTCACTAATATTTAAAAAAAAATAGAAAAGCAATAGCTTAGTGTACGGCCAGAGTTTGAGCGTCGGGCGGGGCGGGGCGGGCAGCGTTTATGTTTAACAAAATCCAGCGCGTAGTGATGTCCTGAGTAACGGCCGAGCGGAGCGTCGGCAACAGCGGGCTGGATTGCGTCGAGCGTGGTGTCGCGTGCAAGTTCAAACTTGTTTGTGCTGTGCCGCGCTGATACGAGGGTTGCTGAAAGATGTCGATCGAAGTAATAATTACAGAAATCCAAAATAAACCTGAAATATGGTTATCTTCGCATTCTTATAAGAACGGAATAGTTAAAACAAGAGTGTGGTAGGATTTAGCAATAAAACTGGACATTGAAGGTAAATATAAGATGCCGAATGAAGTACGCTAACATTTTCAGCCTTTTCGTCTTTTTTTATTTATCAGGTGAGGCGCAAGCAAGGTTTTTCACAAACGAATGAAACAAAAATTCACGACCCGTTTAAAAAAGGTTGTATCTAGAACGGAACAACTAAGCCGGGCGAGAAATAATAAAAACTTTTTAATAAGTCCCCATGCAGTTCTAAAATTAAAAACGTGTGCTGCAAATACTCGGATATACATATAAAATCAATAAATCACACGTGGACTCTCGTATTCCCTAAGATGTCTCCGAGGATTAAAATATAAAAGAGGAACAAAAAGTTAATTATCACGTATTATAACAGCCCGCGCTGAACGGCCCCCGGTGCGAAGAATAGAGCAACTGAGAAACTTCGCGTTTTTAATTTTATGTTTTTTAAATGACTTGAAGAACTTTTTTTCAATTCAGGTTCAAATCAATATTAGGTTCGCATATGGTCGTCGTCGATAAAGTCTATAAATTAGATGTCATTGATTAACTAAAATAATCTAACTAAATTGTGAGTGACGTAGCTACAACTTTAATTTAGAGTTAAATATTTTCAGTCTTTTGAAAATCAGTCATATGAGAAAATTACAAAGTTTTAAAATCACCATTATCAGTACAGTTTTATGTGTTTGGTATTCAAACGTCTCAAATTATATATACACATATCTACATATTTAAATTTGAGCAATATTTTTCCAAAAAGACAACCTCATTTTTTTGGCAGTCGGTAAACAACTAGAATAAGGCTTGTATACGTAATTTTATTTATTTATTTTTATTTCATTATTTTAGGATAGCTAACAGCTTGCAATTGTAAAAAGATAACAATAAAAATTATAACTATAAGCTATTGACAAGCTACCACATCTAAGATGTCTACTTACAGTAATAGTAAAACTAAACTTTTCTTATTAAAATTAATTTTGAATCGATGACAAGTCGTCAACAGCGCCAACAGCGTAAGCGCCTTTTTTATGCTATTGATGCAGTCGAAAACTATGTCTATATTAGCATTAGTATTATTAACATACATACAAGTTTTTACGAGAAAACTGCTCTGTCTATAGTTGGTGTGAGTGGAGGGGATGATAAATGGTTTATATAAATTGTTTCGGGGTTCTCGCGTAGGTATTTTAAAAGTAATTTTGCTTAACAAATCAGGACAATCTAGTGTACTTCTGATTATCTTAAGTAGTAGTACAACGTCTGCAATATTCCGTCTAACAGACAGTGGTAAAAAACGAAACTTAGCGCAGCGCTGATCATGAGACATTTTAGGAATTCTGAATTTATAATTCAAATAACGTGTAAAACTAATAGAAAAACATTAGAATCACAGTAGAATCCTATGACCCAGACGATCGAATAGTTCGATCGGTAGTTGGAAAAATAATGTGACGATGGATGAAGACTCTGCCGCGCAAACGGAGGCGTAACATCGCGACAGCAGTCAGCCCGTGACCATGGCCATTGTAACTCGGTCGAAACGTCGTCGGGTATAAACAAACAAATAAATAAATAAATATATTTAATTTGCGCTTGAGAAAGGTAAATTTTTGGTCTTAATCTAGTTTTCATCTCTTTCTCATCTGACAATGTAGCATGCAAATAACTTTTACCTTTTTATTTTATAAATAACAATGACTATTCTAATTACATACATATAAAATTACAATATTAATACTCCAAATACTACAAGGAATGAAACCTTTTACTAATTAGTTTGCGTTAATCCCCTTTTGAATTCTTTGTCAATATTTTTGCAAACAAAATACAGGAAAGAGTATAGAATTCAGAAAAATCTTTGATTTACAAAGTAAGAAGATACCGTGGAATTTTTGCACGGGTCGTCTACAAAAACAACAGCCCCGGTAGACAGAAGGTGATAATTTAAGTTTTGCTCTTTATTTTTTTTATATATTTTTCCAAAACTCTAAATTCTTTTTCATTTCTCCATAAAACGTACGCTCGATTTAGTAAGTAACCAAACACATTTTGTTGTCATATATCAATCGAACTCTTCGCCGCCCGCGGTCGACCGCATACCACAAATCATACAGTCCAAATTCAGTTTTATTCAGTAATCAAACAATGATTTTCTCGAAATCCAACCTCTTGCACGTACACGGTTTTAGTTAAAATCCGTCAATACATCAATATTGGCGGCGAGCGTGGCAGGGGCGGGCAAAGGAGGGCCGCACCGTAATTACAGACATGCGAGCCCGCGGGCCGCAATACGCGCCCCTGCGCTAGCTCGCGGATTATTTAGTAATTTTCATTTTATTTGGACTTATACCCTTTGCGGTGGGCGTTCTCATTGAGTCGTCTTTTTGCGCGTCGTTTAGACTGTTTGGGCAAGTGCGTGTGAGGTATGGTGCAAAAAACAATGTCAATAATTACCAGTTTGGCCCTTTATTAATGTTAGCTAATAGCAATGGTGCGATGAGTGCGAGGTGAAAGTTCAAAGGCGGAATTAATTAAAAACGCATGTTTGCGTGCATGCACAACTTTTGATATACGTTGATTGCTTTTGCTAGGTTTCGGCTTTTTTTATTTCTCTACGTTATGCCGGTTTGTCGTTCGGGACCTTCAAAAATAAATACTCACACCATTTATTTATGAGGTGCTTATTATTTATGACATTTGTTTTCAAGATAACGCGAACATATCGCATTGAAGTTAAACACCTTTATACGATTCTACTTATATTGCGTTTATTTGTTTCATGACATTTCGGTCTCAATGTGACCATTAGTGACCAAGGGCCCTGCAAAGGGTATGTACCAACCCACTCAGTGGTATAGAAGTAAGGTCTCCCCGGTGTCAGATCCAGGGGTCCCGAGTTCAATACCCGGCTAGAGAATATACGAGTACAACACTTTCTTTGGTTGTTTTGTCTGTTTGTTACTTGTATAATTTTTTATTTATTTAATAAGGTAGTGGGTTTGAATCTGCCTCAAATAATGTTTAAGAAGTTATTTTACACATTATATAAAGCTTTGCATATATAACGATAATCATTTAAAATGATTATCAACTTATTTTTTTATCCACAGTGGAATATCGTAAATTTTTTTCACTTTCTTCACCCGGTATGTGTGGTATCTTGAACCACTAACTGGCTATCTTATACCTGATGACTTTACCTAGTACGTATGGTTCGGCATGCATCTTGAACTGCTTAGAAACTGGCTATCTCATCTCTAACTGCCGCACAGAACAGTGCTACTAAAATTGTTGTTTTGGCGATATACTTAAATAAGACGAACCACCATCTTCGCTGTTGCCAGGCTGGCTAGCTACTGAGCTAGCCACTTTAACAAATCCCTACCATCATCTGAACTTAGTACAATTATTGAACCCGAGACCTCTGAGGTCTAACCACTATACTGTAGAGATGGTTAATTGAGTTCAGTCACTTACATAAATTGCTCGTTATTCGCCTCAGGAGCTCATTGGTGAAGTGGCTATTGCGAGTTGCGATCGTGCGAGTTAATGCCAGATTTCGGATGGGTGACCAAAAATTTATATCTTAAATTCCTCAAGTGCGTCGCAAGGCATGCTAAGCCGTTTGTCATGGTTGTTGGTATTTGCACTGGGTCATCATCATCAGCTCATTTTATGTCCCCACTGCTAAGGCACGAGCCTTCCCTATGGATGGATAGGGAGAACGTACCATAAACCACCACGCGGGCCCAGTGCGACCAACGGCTTTATGTGCCTTCCGAAGCACGGAGGACCCATCTTCGTTTGGTGTCCAACCCATCTAATGACCAGCCTTTGTGAAGTTGCTTAAGCAATCGCAGACCAAGAGCGTTAACCACTGAGCTCCTCATCAATCTTTGCATACTTTGGGAAAGGACAGAGATCTAAGATAAAATGCTACAAGAGAAAATCAGCCAGTCTCAGGAAGCGCGAGTGGGAATCCAACTCACGACCCTTGGATTACCGGTCCAATGCTCTGACCACTGAGCTACCGAGACCGCCGTAGCACAACTTCCTGGTTGTTTTTTTCCTAGTCAAAATTTATCTTGAAACTTCGTATGGCATTGTGAATGCACAAAATAAATAAAAAATACAGAGATCTGGTTAGACAATAGAAAAAAATTAAAAAAAGGTTTATTAAACTGTGTGCTTAATTTAAACAGTAATCGAATGCTAGTCTGGCACTGAAAAATAATGAAGCAGTTGCCTAACGTCCCTTGTATGTCGTAAGTGCCAACTTTAGGAACAAGGGTTCCAAGATGCTCGCACATCAGGCGATCTCTTTTTGGGCGGCCTCTTTTTGGGAGAAGGACGAGAGAGTGTAATATGTGTATTGTATGTAAATAGTAATATTATCAAATTGAGGAGCTCGATGGCGCAGTGGATAACGCGCCCGGTCTGCGAGTGCTGAGGTTAAGCAACAGACAAAGGCGGGTGACCAAAAACTTGTCATCTCGAGCTTCGAAAGGCACGTGAACCCATTGGTCCCGGCTGCATTAGCAGTCGTTAACAACCACCAATCCACACTGGGCCCGTGGTGGTTTATGGCCCGTTCTCTCTATCCATCCATAGGGAAGGTTTGTGCCCCAGCAGTGGGGACATACAGATGAGCTGATGATGATGATGATGTCCAATCTATGATCGATATATGATCAAACACGTAGTATGAACTCTGTTGTGCAACGTTATATTATGTTGCCAGTTTGTTAATTAATCAGATATCTGTATATTTCATAAGCATATATTATAAAGTTTCATATAGGACATCTTTTTATTACATTTTTGGTCCAAATATAAAAGTGGCAAAAAGTAATAATGCTCCATTATTGTAGAAGTTATTTATTATCATGGCACCAGAGCTGGAGGCCCATAACTCTAGGTTTTATTTAAGTTCGAAAATTCGCTATTTTCATACATTCTTGATGGAGTGAACTAGCAAATACAAATGAATTTGTCATAACTTTGACATTTTGAACGTCTTCATGTTTTCGAAGTCAAATAGAACCAAGGATAATGGCCATTCAAATTTTGTGCTGTCATAATAAATACTTAGATGGAAACATTCTAACAGAAAACAGCTTTTTTCTTTTTGACTGGAACCTCCATATTTGGGCCGAAAAAATGATGTCCATTGCCTAAGTAGTTTGAACAAATAAAAATATTAATTGAGGTTTACAGTGTGGTATACTGAAAATAAAGTCTCATATCAAATTTTACTTCTTTTTTTCAAGTGCTTATTGCTGCACTGAAGCTAAATCAAATTTTAAAATGGCAGTGACAAAATTCAGCGCTCACGTCAGCCTTCCCGGTAGCATAGCGGTCAGTGCAGCCGCCCGGATTGCGGAAGACCCAGGTTCGATTCCTGGCTGGGTCGGATGGGCGTTTAATTTTTTCACTGTATTTTATAAATTTTATAAAGTCTCATATCAAGCTTTGATAAACTTATATCCACGTTTGCATATAAAGCACGTGTACCTGAGTTTTGTAGTAATAACAACACACTATTTCGGAATATAAATTTTATTGCTTCTTATAAATTTTCTTACAACTAGGAAGAACTAAGTGTCGCAGTGCGAGTGTTTTTTATACTAAATAACTACAAAATTGCAACATATAGATACAAAAAAAAATTATAATCTAAAATTTAGTACAATTATTACTATGAGATATTTTATTCAACAATCTTACAATTTATACAGATAAATTTTAACTATGTTAACAAATAATAAAAAAAATAAACCTTATGACCTATATCTACAGGCTTAATGGAAGAACTTATAGAATGATTAATTAGATTTTTTTGTTAAGCTTCACTAAGAAATATACAAAAATAGTTACAAATAAATAATGCTTTTTTTAATAGGAATCGCTAATTTGCTACCTATGGTATACAGTTTTGGACGCAAACAATAAAAAAAATATTACCAGGTTTTTTTTAAAATAATTAGGACCTCCTCACATAGCACCAAAATATTTCGTATAAGACGAACAGCCTTTAATTAATTAATATAACATCAATCAAGTCTTACAATTGACAATAAAAATATTTAAACCTTTTTAGCAAAAAATATATAGGTATTATTTTACATTATTTTATTTTTACTACAGAACACGCAACGATTGTTCTTATTAGATTTAACATTTTGACTATTCAAAACTTTTATATAAAAAACACATTAAAAAAGTAACACGCTGTAACTATAAAGGACTCAATCAATCACTCATACATAGGTATAATTTAAAAAAAACAAAACATCATGCCGAATTCTTTGGGCTACATTTAGGAAAAGTCCCCATTATTCCTACCCCAGATCAGTGCTGTATAGTCAATTGCTATAGCAGGTTTGCCTGACTCCAGCGAGGATGACGCTGAATTCGTCCTCTGGTCTGACGTCGGCCCCCGGCGGTGCGGGGGTGTACGGGACTACCGCTGGCGTGCCTGAGATCACAGACGCATAAGGGGACGGGTACATCCTCTCCGAGCAGTACTCTGGGCCAGGACCTTGCTCCGGGCAATACGGAGGCCTGTAACCCTGCTGCTGCTGCTGTTGTTGCTGCTGCTGCTGCTGCTGCTGCTGCTGCTGCTGCTGTTGTTGCTCGTATCTATACTGATGATGTTGCTCAATAGAACCATCGGCAGCATAGTCCAGATACTTGTCGAACTCCCGAGCGTCGACGTCAGACTCCGGCGAACCAGTCCTTATTTCTGGACGATTCATGTAGCTCTGCTCGTTCTCTTGGGGAGCGTTGGACGGTGGCTCCTCTGAGAAGTACGAACCGCCATTGTCGTATTCCGCCTTCGGCTGATCCGGATAATGGGACACGTAAGAGTCCTCTTGCTTATACATTTGTTCGTATTGCTCGTATGGGAGATACTGGACGCTGTATTCCGATGGTATGGAGCCGCTTAGAGCGGATGTCACTTTGGGAGTGGACGTGCCCAGAGCTTGCTGGTCCTGCGATGTCGCGACTGGCGGGAAGAAAGTGCCGGTCACGAGCGGCGGCTGCTCAGCGAGGGTCCGTTGCGTGCACATCACGTACATCCCATTGGCCATGCCCATGGCGGCGACTGGTGCGGGAGAGAAGGACCCCGGCGTTCGGTAAGTCTTGTAAGGAGAGTACGACTCCGAGAGAGATGACGCGTTAATAGCTCTTCGCCTTTCCTCGTATTGGTAGTTCTCTTTCTCATTCTCGACGGGAGATGCGTCAGGAGTACCACCTCCGGACTGTTGCGTGTCGGCAGGGGCGCTCCTCCGGCCCTGCGGTTCCGGGGACCTGGCGGGGGACGATTCAGGGGTCTGGACGTGGCCATTGAATTGCTGATTCGATTGGTAAGAGTCTGGGGCTAGCGGGGAAGTACGGTAAGGCGAGAACCCTGCTCCAGGGTTGTGAGAGAATCGAGCGTCTGGTGAATCAGTAGTGTTGGCGTATGGGGAGCCTAGGGCTGCGGAGGTTGCTGGCGGGGCGCTCACTGGGGTGGCCGGCTGGTTCGGCCGCGCCTTGTTCTGCTTCCGTCGTCGAGGCCGGTACTTGTAGTTCGGGTGTTCCGTCATGTGTATCACCCGCAGCCGCTCCGCCTCCTCCACGAATGGCCGCCTGTCTTGCGGTGTCAGCGAACGCCATTTTTTACCTGGAAAATAGGAAAAAAGAAATTCAATCGATTGTCATGTTAATTGCTTAGCATCATACACGTTTTTGTCGACCCGCGGAGAAACTGTGCTTCGTGTTCGCGCTCTCAGACATTACTCTTTTTATGACAATGATAGATCATATTTCAATTGCTATGGCAGCTAAAACGGGTAATACCGAGCTCACAAATATGCTACTCTAATATCTTGATGTCTTCCAAGTTTATTATTGTATGTTTAAGAAATAAAATAGACGCACGTTGTCAGAAAGTCAGGCTAAATAATCACGATAGTGTTTTATCAAATAACTATAAAGCACGTACTACGGGAGGCTAATAAATCTTCATACGAGCTTGGTAGAGCTCTAACGCTCGGTTCTTAAAATTTAAATCTTTCTTCTATAGGAGTAAAGTCTAAATTAGTTTGCTGTTGACGGTGTGATTTTCATACAGAAAATATCGAGAAGAGCGCACAATCTTTAAGGATATTTATCAAGGCGACACTACTTGCTACTGGCAAAACAAACAACTTCACTTTAGAGTAGCACTGTGTCGATAAAAAAGAGTTATCGATAACCTTAATCAAGATTTTCTCCATCTTATAATTCTCTTTTGATTGTTTAGTTTAAAACGTATTGACAATAATATTAACTAAAATAGCTTTAGATGAATTAGTTTTGACATTTTTCTTCGATAAGATCTTTCAATTATTAACTTATATTTGCTTATAAAATTTATAAAATACAGTGAAAAAATTAAACGCCCACCCGACCCAGCCAGGAATCGACCCTGGGTTTTCCGCAATCCGGGCGGCTGCGCTGACCGCTATGCTACCAGGAAGGCTGACGTAAGCGCTGGATTTTGTCACTGCTTTTTTAATTTTTTGAGTGCTAACAGCGGCACAGTGCGCCATCTATCCAACACTTATTGTAACCGATGGCTATGCAGATGAAATACCACAAATTTGATAACACAATGCTATAGTAAATTTTTACTTTTTTTTTAAGTGCTTGCCGCACTGATGCTTTATATATATTTGCTTACTTAATATTAAATGACATTTAATGTAACATGTAGGATATTTCAGAAGATTGGTATATCTAGTTGTTTGTTTTAAGGACATAAATAGTCAATAAGTTACACGTATATGTAAATAAAGACCTTTTTATGATCAAACTAAACAAATTTGAAACACTTATTTTATTACCTAAAATTACGAATTCCATCTACTTGTTTAAACAGTCAAGCGGTTAAGTATAAAAATTAAAAAAAAAAATTTTTCTTATACAAACCACACAAAGTGTGTCCCACAAAAGGTCGTATACGGTCTAACGAAAACAAAAAATCGGGTAGGTACTGAGTGGAACCCAGTTGACTGATGTCAAATGTCAACTTAACAAATGACGGCTGGAGGCTTCCTGGCGAGTGCAGTCGTCGTCCATTAGTGAGAGATTATCGATGTTATTCATTATCGATAATGATTGAATAATTAATGATCGATTGCAATCCGAGATTCGTGTTGTCAGAAAGACATTTTGAGATAGAACTATTTGTCGTTTCGGTTTTTGAAAATAGAATCGTTATTGATTGCAGTTTTTTTTATATAAATTTGTATTTATTTGCGTAGAGGCATGTCTAAGAGATAACACATGTCTTGTGCAGAAAAAAAAGTTTTAGCTTATTTAAATGTACCTTTTTGAATTATGATTTTAAGGGAGATCACTCTTTTATTAAATAAAACAAACGTGACAAAACATATTTTTGTCATACGATACTAATCCATCAGTATCTTAAGTCTATTATTTAGAAAAACACTGTGATTTATCAAACGATATTTTATTATTAAGAAAAAAGGTTTTTGTAAATGAAACCTTTGCAATTTATAATATTAACACACAAACAGTCATTCCACACAGGAACCAAATTATTAGAAACGTAAGTGATGATAAGTGATGATGTTAAGTGATGTTCTTGTATTTTGAATTTATATGTGTGTTATATTGTTCCGAATAATGAATTTATATTTCTATTTCTAAATATTATGCCTACGTTATCAATTAGACCGAGGTGAAGTCGACAGTTTTTTATGTTAGAAATAAAACTATCAGCATTTTTGTTCGATTTGTCACCTCCCTAGATTAATGACGGTGTCCGAACGACTACCGGATTCAATTACCGACAGTGGTTTTGTTTTGTTGTTTCTTTTATATCTTAGATTAAGCTGGTACAATATGGGTACCAACAGTTTTTTCGGGTTATACTCGTAGTTGTCATAACGGTAATATTTGTTTATTGTTATAATGAAAATACGGTTGTAACATATCTTAATATATAACTATTTAAGTGAAGCGAAAATTTCGTGCCCCTTTTCAAGAGATTATTGTATATTTGTCACAAAGTTCGTCACATCTTTGTACACTCCATACATTTAAAGTAAATTTGTCACATACATTAAACAATATGTGTAAGTTCGTCACTGGTCCAAATTGAAATATGACAAATTTACTTCATAAAAATAGACACACTAACTTTTTACTGTGACGAATTTACTTTGTGGCAAATGTACTATTAACCTTCCTTTACGAGTAGAACATTGTGCGCACGGATGAGTGTGGAATTAGGTGTAGTTATAGTTTATAAAAAAAGGAGTCCCGAAAGATAAAATTTATGTCTAAGTTTACAACAAATATGTTACTGTACTCATGCATTGATTGTAATCTGATTGTGTACCTATAGAATTATATAGATAAATAAATAACATACATTAAATCGAACAAATGTTTTTGAATGTTTCATATATTTGTTTTATGTAAGCGTAGGAAAAGCTGTAAGTGCCAATCCTAGCACATATTCTGTTTTCATTTATTCTGCATAACTATGGAGACAATCCCTGCGAAATATTAAACAGTTTATCAGGTCTTCTTTAGATTAGGCATTGGTCGAATTTCGACCACTAGGCCATTGTATAATGTTAAATATCTCCATAGCTTTGTAGGTCGTAGCTAGCTAGCTAGTATAGATATAGCGTAGCTGTATGTTAAATTACTACTTTCATTTTACCCTGTCAGTCGCTATATAAAATAAGGAATCTCTTTAAAGCGATTACTTAACCGTAACACTTGTACTGTTTTTACAGGAATCAACACCCACGTAAGAGATTCCCATCATCTTTTCCTCTGTTATGTTTAAGTATGTTCATGTAGTCTATTTTTATATATTTTTTTTTAGTATGTTTATTATATTATTATCACTTAATTTAATATAAGTAAGTATATTTCAGTTCTTATAAATTTAATGTAGTATATGTTTCATTTACTTTCTTTGTCGCACCGCTTTCTGTCTAGCCCTTAGGTCGACTGGTAGAGAATGCCATTTGGCATTAAGTCCGCCTTTTGTACCTTATTTTATTGTATTGTGCAATAAAGATTAAAATAAATAAATAAATACTTGTACTCCGAATAAATAATCTGTCTCATTTGCTATTTGAGTAGTTACTTGAATATAATATTTAACTTCTTATTTTATCATTTATTATTCGATAAAAAAGAAAATAATGCATACAAGATCAGGTAAAAGTATCAATTCAAAAACCCTATTTGATTTACTGATTAAGATATATTGCAAGCGTCAAGGCGTCTTCTACAATAACTTTTTTAGGTAGGCGTTCATAGAATACCACCCAAATGTACGAGATACTTTTTGAAATAAATGGCTAGTCATTAAGTATGGGGATGAAAAAGTTTCTCAGTGAACCGATTTGACGAGTTCCGATCAAAATCAAAGTTAAGCTGTTTAGGTTGAAATGTGAAGAAAAAAAAAACTGTTTTTGCTAAGCAAATTAATCACATTTCTCAGTGGTTGAGGAGTTCAGGCCAAGTGCGCTTCCACTTCAGCCTTATCATCGCTTAATAACAGATGAGATGAAGGCCAAGTAGATAGATAGATAAAACTCTTTATTGCACACACACACATAAAAGTAAAAACAAACAATGACATTTTTATATCGGGCTGGGCAAAGGCGGTCTTATTAGACAACCTTTGAGGTATAAGACAACTGAAAGGAAAATAAAAGGCGGTAGTGCACTTGTATAAAGGAAAATAATAATTTAAAATAATAACAATAATGTAAATTTATATGAGAAAAAATAAAAAACTAAATTCCCTACAGTGGTAAGGTTTCTTTTTAATGTTAACAGTTATGCACGTATTTTATCATCATCATCAGCTCATTTTATGACCCCACTGTTGGGGCACGAGCCTTCCTTTGGATGGATAGGGAGAACGGGCCATAAACCACCACGCGGGCCCAGTTGCGGATCAATGGTTGTTAACGGCTGCTAATGCAGCCAGGACCAACGACTTTACGTGTCTTCCGTAGCACGGAGAAGCTCGAGATGATACATTTTTGGTCACCCATCCGATAACCGGTCTTTGCGAAAGTTGCTTTATCTACGCGCGTTAACCACTGCGCGTTAACCACTGCGCCATCGAGCTCCTCCGTACTTAATGTAATGCCATGTTCTATTAACATAAAAGTTTTTAAGTAAGTTGGTAATGAAAATTCTAAACACAAGTATTTTTTTCTTTATTTGGGATAACTAAAGTATCATTTTTATGATATACCTGAAATATAATGGAAAATATATTGGAATAATAATAATAATAATAAACTTTATTTGCACACAAAAAAATACACATACAGACAAATATGTACAAAATAGGCGGCCTTATTGCTAACAAGCAATCTCTTCCAAGCAACCTTGGGTGAAAAATAATAAAATTAATAAAATAATAAAAGGGTGCAAGTGAAGATAAACTAAATAATAATAACAATATCAAATAAAGTAAGTACATACAAAAGGGAAATAAATATATAAAACAGAGTTTATGCAATATAAATTATAAAATAAATAAACATAGCTAAGGTAAATTTGAAAAATGACTCCGAACCTGACCCTTGAACGACTCCAACGTGCGAGCACTTCTGATGCGCTCAGGCAAAGAATTCCATAACCGGACAGCATGCACAGAAAACGAGTAGTGAACGAAATCAGTGGAATGAAGGGGAGTCACAAGGGCTAGGTTAAACGCAGATCGCAAGGTATGGCTTGAGCAAGTCGAACGGAAGGAGAAGCAATTTTGAAGATATGAAGGTGAAGTGGGTAGAAAGAGGACAGTATACAGAAAGGACAGAACGTGTAAGTCTCTACGCCGGCGTATTGGCAGCCATTTAAGCCGAACTCGGAAAATCGAGACATGGTCATACTTCCTCAAGTTATAAATGAACCGAATACAAATAATAAATAATAGGTATTGTATGATGTTGATTTTGAGGTTGTATTTATACAGTAAGTTAATATAAGGCAAATTAAATTCAATAGAATTTAAATGAAAAAAGATTCAAAGTGTTGAAAAAATTTCACGAGTGGGATTCAAACCCGCACCCCATGACATGCCAGGTCAGGTGCACTACCAACTATGCTATCGTGGCTCAATCCAACTCGCCGAAATTAATCAACACTTGTTTTGTCTTTTTTCAAATTGTATTGTGTTCGCAACAAAATTTGCGTACAATTAGTTATATGTAAATAACCAGAATTTAAATGTTTTTAAATCATCCATCTATTATTATAAAAATTTTCTTCTAACGTAACCGAGAGACAAAGGTATTTCCTCATACAGCCTAGTCTTGAGTTATATTATTATGATGGTGACATTTCAAATCACTTTGACTATCACAACCAGAAGCCACATAATAAAACAGTCCAAAATACCCAACGATAACAGTCATTATAATGAGTCGATCTATCATTCTTGTTATGACACGGTGGTGGTCCCAGCGTACCATTAATTAGATCACGATCATTAATGATACTAATGATGCGTAACGATTAATGTCATTTTTTTATTAATCGGATTGGATTTCTTAAATTGGTACTCGAGGTTGGGTTTGTTTGGTATCGTTTTCAGTTCTATGGTTACGATAATGAAATATTGAAATATTGAGTGAACAATGGAGGTTTTACGTGTATGTTTGTGACTTTTAATGGTTCAACTGTCCCTGTGTTAGTGAGTAGATCATCATCATCATCATCATCAGCCTATATTAGTCCACTACTGGATACAGGCCTCTCTAAGTGCACGCCTCTAAGCACGATCCGCGGCTACTCTCATCCAGCTCTTGCCAGCCACCCTGCGAAGATCGTTGCTCCACCTAGTCTGAGGGCGTCCTACACTACGTTTGCCGATACGCGGTGTCAACTCGAGAACTCGTTTACTCCATCGGTTATGAGTAGATCAGTGGTCTTAAACCAGTATAGGTTCAATTACCGGCGAGGGAATGTATGTATGTATTATGGGTATATATGTATGGGTAAATAAACATATTTAATATATAATTTAAAACTATCATGGTCACATACACGAGACCAACCAAGGAACCAGGAACCAAAACAGGACTATTACTGATAATGAACATTCAAACATATTTGAACTGGAGTCTTATATATTTTTCGATGTCCTATACACTGGTAAGTATTGCCAGTAACATAAAAACTTACTTTTGTGTCTGTGAAACAATTTCCCGCGCAAATGTGACAGTCGCGCGTAATTATCTGTGGCAATTAACACCGTTCGCGGAGGTTCACGGAGAGTCGAAAAAAAAGTTTAAAAGCAAAATGTCAGTGGCAGAATCGACTTCTAAGGTAAGTGTAGTGACACCACAGGCAAAAAACACACAGCCTCGATATTTTTTGCGGCGGCGGATGTCGAAGCGCACGCGACGCATTCTAAATTCGAAATTCCCGCCATTCCCTTCTATCTTGCACAGAGCGCATGCTCCGTCCCGCTCCAACCAAATATATATATATTTTTTTTTGCATTTCCATTCCGAATGCGTGGTTATTTTTGTCGTTTTTTTATTGCGTCCAGCCAGCAGCTCATAGCTCTACTGCGGACGGTGGCCGGTTCGAAATGTTCTAGTTATTTATGGTCCGCTCTTTGGTCCTTATTAAAACTGAGCTATTCGATACCGCTCCGCGACTTTTTTATATTAAAATTTACCGTTTATACTTCGCTTAAAATAAGTAAGTGGCCATATTGTTTGCTTTTACGCGAACACTACACATTGAAATGAAACTTTAAACGAATTATTTATGAGACAACCAACACCCTAGTCTCCTGTCTCCTTGTGACCAAGGACTGTACAAAGGGTTCGAAATGTCAGGATAAATAATATATAAAATTGAACACGAGTATATTTTGCTAAAAGTGTTTCAAACCAATTTGTAGTCGTATTAAATTGTAATATTGTAAAAGGATACTTCACCTACATCTCACCTGATGTTAAGTAATGATAAGGCCGAGGTGGAAGCGCGCTTCACCCGGAATAAATAATAAATAAATAAATTAAATTTCCTACACTCACACCAATTATCTAGCCCAAGAGAAGCTTCGTTATGAAACTCGTTAAATGGTTACTAGACAACGGATAAACATACTTAAAATACTTAAATACATACTTATTGTACATAGAAAACACCCCAGACCCGAGACAATTTAGAAAAACAATAATTTCTAAATTGACCCGACCGGGGATCGAACCCGGGACCTCAGAGATGGCGACACCATGAAAACCGGTGTACAAACCACTCGACCAAGGAGGTCGTCAAAATCTTCAACTACTTTTCATAAGTTGCGGTTGTTGTTGTTGTTGTTGTTGTTGATTTCAGTGAATTGGGTTATAGTTATGGGTTATGGTCCCATATTCTCATTGTGCTATTGTTTATGTAGAAAGTCTGAATCTAGCGGTGGGAGGTTTGGTAGGCGGTAGGGCTTGTTTTAAGCTAGCTATAATACCGTTTTATCTAAGATTGTCAAACTAACAACAATGTTGGTAGCATTGTTGTATTTCAATCGTTACAGATTAGATAAGATAGACAAATCCTCAGTAGTTGAACACTACGGGTGAAGTGCGTTTCCACCTTCGGCCTTATCATCACTCACTATAAAGCACTTCCCAGTTATCTATTAAAAATAAATAGTTTCTTTTTAAAAATGATTTTTAAAACACATTTTTGTGACACGCATGTTAGGTTACCCATAGGTTGGCAATAAATCATTGAGTTTTGAGAGTTGATTCTTCTTACAAAATCGTCACTTAAATCTCTTTTCAAGTGCATATAACGGCTGACTAGCGCATGTATGCTCATATGTAGTTCGGGCCATAGTAACAACAATTGCCTAGTAAAATAAACTCTAAAACGATACAGAAAACAAATTCCCGTGCAGCCTGTCTGTCGGCGCGCTTTGCGAGCGAACGGTGGCTACAAAATATTCCAGTGTTGCCAGTTTCCTTCGTTTTTTTCCCAGTCAGTTCCGAGAAACTAAATAAAACAGCAAAGCTGCCGAAATGCATAAAGCAAGGCTTATTCGGTTTGGACTTCAATATTGGCGGAAACGAAAATTTTATACTTGTGTGTTGTGAGGGAGGAGAGGAGAGCGTTTCTCACTTTCCAGAATAAAAATTTTATTTGCAACTGAAATACTCAATAGTATTTTAAAAATAAACAACTTTTCGCCAACAAGGGCTTACAAGCAAAATTAAACAGACTCATTAAATGAGTAATTAAATAGTTAATATATTTTATTTTAATAATACTTAACAACAGAAGAGGGTTTCATGGGTGCCCCCGTCCTTTACTAGATTCTCCGAGGCATTTATATCAAATCGAGAGCGCCTCTACAGGCCAGGACCTCGGTTCGGGTTGACCGGGTCGTGGGGGTGGGGAAAAGTGCCCAGGTACATGTCTGTACCTGGTTTATAGCGTGTGCTAACCGGATTTCCTTACTGTTGTTCTATGAATATGGTATCTTGGCTTTATTCCAGTGTTCATGTGAGTGTATAAAGTCATTTGGAGGGTCAGGAGTACTCGGCTTCCCACGCATCAATCGTATACTCTGTAGATGCTACAAATCTTGTAACTTGTACCGCGCCCCAATACCCGATGTTACCAACATGTAATAAACTTTTAGCGCGCACTAAAGCCCTGCCACAGGCGTCGTATTGTGCGTATTGTAGCTAGTCGGTACCCAACCAACGTTACTATCGGTACCGCCCCCTAGGCAGTACCTCACCGGTTTATAATCTATTTTATGTACAGAAAAAGGGAGGTATTACCCTTCACTGTTTGCTCGTTAGAAAAAAGCGCGGGTACAACGCAAGAGTAGAAACTTATTAGCGTACCGTGGTTGAGCTTTTCGTTCCCAAAAAGGTGGGGCAAAGGCTTACGTCATTGAAATTAAGATCGCTATAATTGATGGGTAATGGCGTAATGGCTAAGTGTTGTGATTAACACTTGCCAAACACGGGTTGGTGGTAACAAGCTCGGGCTATGCATTAAAAAAATCAAGATACAGTTTGCTCAACTTGAAAATTAACCTGACCTATGTATCTATACAGGTTGTTTGGTAATATGTGTATAATCCCAGAATATAGTCATGCAACCAAGTGTAAAGAACACCGTGGTCACATGCAAAATTATATTTACGGAGTTTTACTTTTCAGTAAAATATTTCAAATTAATTTTTAAAAAAAGAAATTAATGAACCCTGAAATGTTTTGAATTCTGTTTCATTTGTACCATGAAGTTAACGACCAAGAACAATGTATCAGCTGGCCCTAGGGTTGTAACTTTGCAATTTTACTTAGTAACAAAAAAAACAATATCTCGGCCATATGGTGCTTTTCAGGTATATTCGTAATTTCCGGGGTTCTATGCACGGTATAGGTATTACCAAACATGTGTAGGCTGATGATGATGATGATGATGACGATGTATCTAAAAAATCGAAAGACTGGAAACTGAACTCGTGAACTCCGGAAATTTAGTAAGCAAGTAGCTACTGTTTTCGATTAGGATTTAACGTTTATTTTCTATTGCAATATCATTTAAAAATATCAGAGTTACGTCATTCATAATTCGTGCTTTCTCCGTGCAAAATCTATGAAAAAAATTCGTTTTGACAGGTTTCTCTAAATAGACGAACCAGTCATTATCCTTAGATGGGTTAGTGTGTTAGGCCCCCGGTGTGTGACGCCCCCGTGGTGGAGGCCCCCGATTTCGTTTTAGTGCGATAAAATTAATTAGTTGAATATTTTTATCAAAAGTACAGTTAAATAGCAAAGTGTAACTATTATAAAAATGTTTGTAAGTGTCTACATGTGATGATCAAAGTCTTAGTTTTTTAATATGAATCTTTATTAATAATGTCGGTGAAACAACAGCTTAGGTATCTAATAATATCACATTAGTCAAGTTACAATTTAAAAATCACATTTAATAAAATTAGTTGATTTAAAGGTACTTATCATAAATTAATGTAATTAAGGTTTAAATTAATTACCTTGAATACCTAATAATGATATAACAAAATAATTAAACATTAAAATATTGCAACATTAACATGCAAAATCACAGATCCTAAAAGAAAAATTACAGTTATATATTATGATGATTTAAACTACTAAAAATATGTGCTTTAAGTCATTTATACTTAGTAAATATATAGATATCTACTTAAATATTTAGAACATTGATAAAAAAAATTCAACATTAAATACCAATAACAATTAACATTAAAAATCACAGATCAGATCACAAACGAAAAAAAAAACAATTAAATATTAGGATGATTAAAATGTTGTACCTATATAATCAGATAATTATACCTGTAACGCATCATACTCATAATAATTATAAACATGAAATTTCACAGTGAAATTAAATTACTTATTTAGTTCAGAAACACTTAGTCGCTGACTGTATCTGGTACAAATGGCTTTTATTACAACAAAATCAGCTGTTATAACTTAATTGAAAATCGGGGGCCTCCACCACGGGGGCGTCACACACCGGGGGCCTAACACACTAACCCCCTTAGATATTATACTGTTAAAAAAGGTAGGTATACAATAAAGACTTCTATCATAATTATATTTTTTAAATAATGTTCTGTCCTTTGTAGTTTCTTGTTTTTTAATCTACGTATATGCAAAGATGACGTTTGTGAACAAAATAGTTTTGATTATTCTATTTAACCTCGTTTTAGCCACACCAGTTATTCACCACCCATAGGTAGGTACAACTTATTATTATCCAAACATTCGCTAAAGCTACAAGAAAGAGACGTTTCTACGCAAAGAAATCGTAATACCGAATCTTTAGGCATATTCCTTTGCGTATCAGCTTTGATATTTATTTCTCCTAATTTGACTGCATTTCTCGGTTGCGAGTCGTGTCCATTAATCATATATCTATGCTGCTCGCACGCACGGAGATGCGCTATTGCCGTTTCCCTCTGTCGGGTTAAGATGCGTTGCGCGTACGCTAGCGGCAAGCCCGCGCGTGCCAAAACGTTTCTTTTATTTCTCCGATTACAAGAAAAACTATAAAATAAAGAGATTGTACCGACGACGTTAGTTAGAATTAGTTTCCGTTTATGTTAATTTAATGAAGTTTTGAGTCAGGAAACTTGTACGAGTGAGAAATTCATTTCAACATTTGATAAATGGACTAATTAATTAATATGTTCTGTTATAAGATTATTGTCGATCTTCTTTAATGTGCTATTAATCATATGTGAAGGTCTGAACTCAGAAGTGAGACGTGTATGCTGATGATGTATAGGGATCGCTGGATGATCACATGCGTCGGCACTTACGAATGTTTTGGTAAATCATACTTCGTTCTACTTGAGTAATAGCACATGAAGAGTTAGGGCCATAACCCACTATGCTGGACTAATGAGGGTCAAGCGATGATAGCCTTATGTGCGTTCCTAATAAATACCTACCAAATGATATTTTTATTTTATTTATTAGTTTAGCTTGAAACAGAGATCAATAAAACCGTCTGAACCCTATATATAATGATATGTGAGGAGAATCTAGTAGGGCACGGGGACGCGCACTAGTGCGCGATGCCGTTCCCTCTAGCAAACCTCCGAAGGTGATTCGTTTCACACGGCTTGAGGGACCCTTTACGTTCCTCGCCGCCCCCAAACAAGCCCGGTGAAGCTGAAAATGCCGTCTGATGCAATCAGCAACCTCTCTCAATAAAAATTCCTACACTCCGACCAACAGTTTTTTTTTACCAAAAAGTATCAGTGTCACTTAGTTTTTAGTTAGTTAGTAAGTTTTTAGTTAGTTTTGAGTTAAATTTTAGTTAGTATTTAGTTAGTTAGTTTTTAAGTAAGTTTTCTTGTGATACTCGTGCGCACAGATCAAACAAAACTAGACCACAAAAGCGGTTCAAACCTCCATTCGTATAAACATGATTCGGCCAGTGTTGTTTTTTAGGCATTTCTCGAATGAGGTCAGCAACCCGCGAGACGTATCCTCCTTAATACCCCGATGGCGTGTGACGCATCCTGCGGCTGTTTTACTGAATACCAGTCGTCAGCAATAAGTAGTGGAATAGGTAGTACAATTTTGCGGGATTTCATGACGATATCTTTATATGGACATATCATTCCAGTACTGCACATTAAGAAAGTTAGGTACGTTCAAAGTTAAATATGTAAGAATGTATGAACGAATGGAAAATATTATTTTGGAGTATATATATGACAGTTTAAAGGACATTATACAATTATGTAAACTACGCAACCGAAATGGAAATAATTCATAGTCATATATGAAATAAGCATTCAAATCAAATTAAATCAAATAATTTATTGCATTCATGTAGTATAAAGGTGAATGAATTATTTGTTCGGGGGCTTATCCATACTTATATGGCATTTAAGGTCGTTGACCTTTCATTGCACTACCTATACCTATACCTGGCAATAAGTTTTAATATCGTTGGTTATCGCAAACTATTTGCGTGTGCCCGTGATTATATTGCGCACGAGAATAAAAACTGACGTCACTTATCGAACAGAAACCAATCAATGCGGTTAGTTTATTAATGATTTCCTTGCAATTACTATGCATTGTGTTTTGTATAGAAAGTTCTAAGTAATTAAGTGCCTATCTAACTGTCTCACTCCTGAGGAACTGTCCCAATCTAAGGCTTTTAACGTTGAAAACAAGTCATCGCAACAAACTCCTTAATACCCCGCCGGCGTGTGACGCATCCTGCGACTGTTCCACTGAATGCCAGTCGTCGGCAATAAGTAATAACATCGTTGGATATCGCGAACTATTTGCGCGTGCCCGTTGTTTTGTTGCTCACGAGAATAATGACTGACGTCCACTTAGGACAGGCAACTTAGCAAACAGAAACAATTCAATGCATTTATTTGGTTAGTTACTTTTGGTTTAGTAATATAACGAACATATATGTTGAATTTTGTATAACGGTTGAAAAGATAAATCATAATAAAAATATACTATCGCGATCAAGAAAAAAATTGATGTACATAACTATTTTTTTAGTAAAACAGCATTTATTATAAATATAATGTTAATTTTTTATATAATTACATAAGAAACTTTTATGATATTTCGACCTATATTTTTGACATTTCACCATTTCCTTGACAGCCTTGGGCGCGGCCAAGGATTGCTTAGTATTTTTTTGTGGAAAATTTTCTGTCACCACTTTGAGTCATTCACATGTTAAATAAAAGAACACAAAGAGATTCTTTTACTTTTGCACTTATGGGTGTATAAATATAGGTATACGGTTTTATAATGAAAAATGAGAATTATATTCATTTAATAAGTTTTCAATACAAAATCTCACTAATTACTCTAATAAGCTTTGGCATTCGAACTAGAAAAAGTCGTGTAATAATGGAGACGTAGTCTCGCGGCGCGTGCTAGCGACGTGACTACGCCAGTCACGCGGTGCGAATAAACAGGCCATTAATGAGCGCGTACGCAGTTGAAACGCCCTTACCAACCACCAAACTTCACCTAAGTAAGAGTTTTTATCGAACGTGTCAAGTTACTCACAATTTATATGCGATTGAAGCAGCACTACCTTCGACCGATCCGATCCGAACCTCTCGGAGAATCTAGTAGGGCACGAGGACACGCACTAGTGCGCGATGCCGTTCCCGCTAGGAATCTTTGATGGTGCTTCGTGTCGCACGGCTTGAGGAACCCTTTAAGTTTCTCGCCGTCCTCAACAAGGCCCGGTGAAGTTGAAAATGCCAAGTGGCAATCGGTAAACTCTCTCAAAAAATGTATACCACCTTCAGTCGCCTACTACCCTTAGTACACACGCTTGCACATCAACTTATCCAAAACTGTCAAACTTCTCTAATCGATATTGATCTTTATACCCAAATACTAAGGTTTAAAATTTATTAAAGAAATTTGACATTTTGTGGTAGGTTGATCTGCTGCCGTCTGTACAATAGTTCGACACTAGACGGACTCGTGTATCGAACTTGAAATTGTTTCGATGCTACACAAATTGTAGTTTACGTCAACTTGGTCGAAATGTGACTAAAACTAGCATTGATGTGTTATATTATGGTAAAAAGCAAGTTTCAATTTCATATATGTCATTATCAGGCTATAAACGGTATTCTTACCATGTACTCAAAAGTTATATAAACATTGTAAGCATCCCGTTACTAATTACTTTAATTTTTAATTTGTCACCAATACCCGTTCAACTGGTTAAAGCTTATCGTTATAAAACATAATTTTTAAGTTAAATAACTAACAAAAAGTTATCTCAAGTAAAAAGAAACAAATATGTAAAATGTTACATAGTGATATAACTTTACCGGGTGACAGCTTAGAATCAATCGGTAATGGATTAAAAAATTTAGCATTTACTAACATAAAATAAGTAAAAGATAAGATAAGATAAGATAAGATACGATAAGATAAGATAAGGCAATTATTTATTTGCACTTCGACATGGTATCACTCAATTTACTAAACTACAACTACTTATATTCAATTTTCCACACTTTTGTAAAATTGTCTACAGATAAAATAGGAAAAATGTCTTGGTACTTTAAAGAAGTAATATTATTATTGTCTTTATTTATTTTTTCTCATGTAAATTTACATTTTTAAATATTTTTTATTATTATTATTGTAGCTCGTTGCCTTGCTTTGGTTGCCTTTCTCCGGTTGCCATATAACTATAGTAGCACATTCGCCATTTATTTTTGGTCACTGTCTTAACGCGTTGATGTCTTTTTGTAGAGCGCTTTATACTAACTGCGTGTATACTATATTATTTAGTCATTGTAAAATATATAACGTAATAAAAACACGTTAACAATGCTATTTTATATAGCGATAATAAAATAATTATTGGCAGATATCTGAAAAAGGGCCTGCCTATAAAGTAAATTTAAACTGTTCTATTGCATTGTTTTACTTTATATGAAAACTAAAAATAGCACTTGATACCCTTTATAGGACTCTGATAATATATTGGACACCATAATTTTAATTTTCAAAATGAAAGATTGCATTATTATAATTAATATTGTTGTTAACAAAAACATATATTTTTTGTTGGTGGCAATTCAATTTATTTATTAATTATTATTATCATCTCCGTTTTTTATATATCACTCATTTCTGACGTATTACTTTTAAATATTACTATTGTTATTAATATTCGAAGAAAAAACACAAATTATAAAAAACAAAACAAGCTGTAATAACTCTTTCTAGCCAAGAAGTCGAATGCGACGTTGAAATAGGTTCATCATCCAAAGCATAGATTAAATATCAATATAGCGTGCTACAAGCATTTCATAGTCGCCGGCTACCGTTACCTGAGAAGCCTACTGAATGCTAATGCACGCGGCGTAGCCTCTGATGTGGCTTCCTTGAAACTGCGAAGGTCTTGTCTATGCTTTTTTTTCATTGATATAAACCTGATAGCCGTTTCGGGACGGTCGGTCGCGATTGAATGTGTTTTATGGATGATGTTTTAATAATGCTGACTGGGAGCCATCGGTGTTATGAATTAAATAAACTTCGTTTTTTATTTTTATTTAAGATTTTATTTTCATTGTTTTGCGACAAGTTTAAGCTTCTGATATAATTAAATGCTTCATTTGTGTACACCAATGTGGGATGCAATAAATAATTTTGAATTTGAATTTGAATTTGCCTTTACAGTGACACCGACTCTTTTGGGGGCGGCAAGAAACTTAAAGGGTTCCTTAAACCGCGTGATCGAAACTCCGTCAAAGGGCTTCAAAAGGGAATGGCATCACGCAAGCGTTTCCTCTTATCCCTACTACTAGATTCTCCGAGGGGTTACTTTTCTTGAACAATAAAGCTTTGTCAAAAAAAAACTTTCCAGATAATGTTTTTGAACGTAATAAGCCACGGCTTCCTTAACCTTATGATGGTGATCAACTATTTAATATTTAACAATTATTTGGTAAAATTTAAACACTGAAAAAAGACGACAACCTCAGGCGGGAATCGAACCACGCACCTTCCGCATTCCGGGCGGCTGCCTTAACCACTTGGCTACCGAGGTCTGGCTTTCGGAAGGAATGCGGAAGGTGCGTGGTTCGATTCCCGCCTGAGGTTGTCGTCTTTTTTCAGTGTTTAAATTTTACTTAAGTATATTTAAGCGTTAATAAAACGCTAAAATATATAAAAAACACTTAATTATTTGGTAAAAAAATATAGAAAAAAATATTAAGATAACTAAAGACAAAATAAACTCTATAAATAAAAAATGTCCTCCAGCTGTGGGGCTCATGGGAACGGTCCCAATAATGCTGGCAATATTACCTCTTTGGATTGCCAACCTAATAAGTTGGCAGAGGTAGCTGCCAAACTTCTTGTCACCGGAGGCTTCAATAACACGAGCACTCTCGACTCTTTAACAAGCTGCTTGGCCTCCGTCCCCCATGGACCCAATGTCTCCACCGCAAACGGAACAAATAAATAATTTGGGCCCAGGTTTGCGTATTTGTGCCGTTTGCGATTTTCAGCACTAACCGCAGCATGAAGTGAGGTGGCGCGTACATGTAAGGGAGCCACGGTATCAGCGCAGGTTGCATCCCACACCAACGGCCTGCCGAGTTTCCAGGGCCACGGTCATCCCGTCAGGCCTCTTGCCATCGCTGCGAGACATACCGGCTGGCTCTAAGACAGCCGGTATACCAACGGTGGCAAAAGCACTGCGGATGATGCTGTTTAGAGTGGAGTGACGCAGCATACGCCCAGCACTGCGAGCGCATGATAGGCCGTGGTGGCCAAGCTCGTCAACAGCTTCTCCACACACGCAGCGGTGAGGATGGACTACCCTAGCGCCTAGACGAAGACAGACCGCTAGAGTGAGAGACGGCCCGTCCAACAAGGTACCGACATTGGTAGATGGTAATGCCTCGAGCCTGTGGCCTGACTCTCTCTGGGAGACGGCAGTAAGACGAGCGCGTTCTGACATATCACTCGAAGTCGATAAAAGCCCCTCCAGATATTGCTTGCACAGTGGCTCGTCTCATTGCATCTGCTTAATCTTATTGTTAAGCTTTATCGGTGTTTAAGTCTGCACGATTCTGTAAAGTTTCAAGTATTTGCAAGTAATGTGTTAGCAAGATTAACCTCTTCCCTCTATTACTAAGCTTTTATCCAGTAAGTGAACACTAAAACGCAAATAGCAAATACATTTTGACACAATAAGCGATACTGGAGTAAGGTCCAAGTTCAGTTCGATACATAATGCATCGGCGACGTCTCAATAGGCGACAGATGAGCCGGCTCGTGAAATTCGCAGTCACGACTCACCCCGTCGGTATGCAAATGGCGATTGGATGTTTATATGTCGTTCGAAGGAGGTTGTAAACCAATGGAAGTTTGTTTCGCGCAGTTCTTTTGAGAAAGTTACCGCCGAATTGATACCGCTTTTGTAAGCTTGTGGTTAGAGCAATGGTCTCAGAGTTCCCGGGTTCGATTCCCGGCGGGTATATATAATTTTTTTTTACTCGCTTTGATCGATGGTGTCGCCTTTTTAAATCAGCCCTGATACCTGCCACTATATTATTTAAGTCTGTCAAATACTACTTTAAACACAACTTTATTAGTAGCGTTGTTCAGTTTTTTAATTCGTAGATAAAAGGTTTTTAGTGTTAGGATATGTTTCTATGCAAGATGATACTCTTTGTTAACAACTTAATATGTCAGTTTTCATTTGTATTGTTAAGACATCTTAGTAAAAAAGTAAATAAAAATAAACATGCGTCCACAGACTAAATTAAACAATTTAATGGCAAAATGACAAAACCCTGGCCGCAAAGCAACCATCACTTTAAGACAGACACCTCAAACACCCCAGATGTTCCCATACATCAAAAACAAATGTCAACGACCTGTGAATTCCACAATTCTACACAAAATTACAGGGCCGCAATCGGTCGTCGCTCAAATGACTCGCCCGTGTCAGACCAAATGACATAATTGTCAAAATAGTCGCTACGACACTCGCACGTGACAACCGCACGAGAGCGGGACAGATTTACACGACAACAACACTCTAGAAAGAGACAGCTGATAACGCGTCGGCGTCAATTATAGGCGGGGAAACGGAATTAGAGAGCAGAGCGCGCCGGTTTCAAATTTGGAACCGTTTGTGTTTTTAAATCGATAAATCGATCGATCTTGCTTGCGGTCGATTGATTGCGTGTGGTCGAAATTCTAAGAATAATTGAATATCAATATTAAGTTACGATTGTATAGTATTACGGTGATGATGCCTGTGAAGGCCTGAATGAACTCGAGCCATTCATGCCTGCGACGCAAATGTACGCCACCATAATTCATAATAAAGATCGTTCCATTAAGTATACGGTCCAGAGTTTTATGAGCACATTTATTAAGGCGGTGTAAAAAATATATCGTTGATATATTTGCGGGCGCGCGTCTGCCCTTTCGACGCCTGTCGCGCATAAAATCCGTGATCATTTCTCCTAATTATACGTACGGGCATGGGGGCAGGGACTTTCAGAGCAATGTGGGTGTTCGAAACGTGAAATTACGAGAAGGCGCGAACGTGCGACACTTTTTTTTTAATAACATATGATCAAGGCATTCATACGCGACAGCCCAACCATACTTTTTAAAGTTGTCTATGACTAACGTACTAACTTTTTAAATAAAATTGAGAAGGCAAAATAACGATAACTGGATAATATTTATGGCGTTTAAAATAAGTGGAACGCTAAGCAGATGTCACACATTCAGACCGTGTCATGAAAGGGAGATAATTTTATTTATCGCTTTATAATGAGCCTGTTTACATTGGCTTTGGAAGGTGTGAATGTATTTCTCGCAGCCACAAATGTGATACCAAATAATATGACCAAAAAGAAACATTTGAAAATAATGAATGTGTTCAAAATATTGTTGGTTTTAGCAGGTTTATTTTGCGAATCTTTGTGATAAATAAATATCAGTAAGATAAAATACAAATATAAGCGAAAAAAAGTCTCCCTAATTTTTTATGATTTATCTAAATGTATGCTTTATTTTTCTGTATTTTGTGTAATGAATGTAAATTTAATATTTTTCAACAAATAGTTGTACAAAGCAAAGCTGAACTGTAGAAAGCTAGAAAAAAACAACATTAAAAAGATCGGAAAAGATGAAAGGAAAAATGAAAGAAAAAAACTTTTGACCAGCATTGGGACATTAAAAGTAAAAAAAGTACATACATCCTATTTAAAGAAAAACCTCGTGTACCAATTAATACACAAGCAACATCAACAACTGTACGTCACTACGAACACGTCGACTTGACCCGGAGTTAATTGATTCATCGAAGCATCATAATTAGAATCGATTATTGCATCGATAAAAACACCACACACGGAAGCTGCCACAGTTAATTGTGGCGTTAAAAAAATCGATTGGACTTGATTATACGCCGGGTAAACGTGCATCGTAATTTATATGAAGTATCGAGTTAAAGAGTATGGGAAAATGAGGCGGGTCAACTTTCTTTCAGCGAGTTAATATTCAGTTTTTGCCGTGCAGTTTTCTTTGCAGAAATAACTGGGATTTTTACGAGGCTGCTTTATGATGAATGTAGTGTTTTTTTTTATTTATATGCGTTTGCTGGTTTTGACTTTTTAACTCGTAATGGCTCTAAGATGTCGTCGTACCAACTTTGTAGTAGTGAATAAGAAGTTTGCAATATATTGGATAGTTTTATTTCTCTCTTAGTTCAGTACAGTTGGAAATGGAAAGTACGAAGTCAGAAGGTAGAACAACCAAATTTTTGACACTGAAAATAGAACTTTAATCGAGACGAGTCAACTGCAAATTTGCTGCAAAGACACGGACGCAGAAAAATAGTATTCTATATGTAGGAAAATGGCCTAATGCTCTCCCACAGCTGGGCAGATGCCTCCACCATTGATATCAAGTCATTGCTACAACCACAACGCTTGTCAAATTGGAAAAAAAAATAACCCTATACTGAGGTATAGGGTTTTTTTTTATCCTGAGGGATATTGGCCCGAGCTCATGCCACTCGGCCACCAAGGCGATTCATCATCATAATAATAATATCATTTCTTTTCTTTCTTTCTTTTAGTTGTTGGCTTCGTGCGATTAGCACATTTAGCCAGTGTCAAAGTAATTTTTCTTACATGTATCATCATAGATAATGAATATAAAAAATAAATATACAATATTTCCTTCCAGTATGATGATGATGAATGATAATAAAAATGAGAAGTGAGAAATGATATACCCCCCAATCCCTCGAGTATCTCAGTAAAGCCACATCATTTGAAAAGTGAAGCTGCGCTGTTTTGTTTCATTTGCCAACACTCATGCGCACTTACGAACACTTACCGGTTTATAATCCACCATTATTTCACATTAATATTCGACATAACACAAATTTTAGAAATCAAAACAAAACCGCAGACATGACGCTCCCCTTTCCCGCCAAGAAGTCCTAATAATATCATTTATAAAGAATTTATTAACAAACAAAGACAATAACAAGATAATAATTAAACTACTTATAAAAAACTATAAACTAAACTACTACTAACTATAAATAAAAAAATTGCCACAAATCATCCCCATCAGGCAGAATAATATTTATAATATACTATTTTATTTTAAAGGTTACTGTTTAAACAAGCAAGAGTTTATTTTTTTCCGATGGTGTGTCATTAATATTCCCAAAAAGTATTATGGCATGCAAAAACGCGCACAATAAAAATTTGTTATACGACTATTCAAGAATCGAATCCGCCAGACCGTTAAATGACTGATTGTCGAAAATCCCAATTTCCTGTGTCCACGACAATTAAAAAGTTAAGAAAAAAAAATAAAAAGCAGAGTTCGCCGGGCATAGAGCATTTCTTCGGGGTCATAGCACCCAACAGGAAGCAACGTCACGGGTCGCCGCGCGCCGCTCGCTCCTACGAAAAATAATACTTTATCTAGGTACGTATAACACATAAGCAGTCACTCGTGTAAATGTACGGTTAAAACGCTCACGGATCGACCGCGGTGAATACGTAATCGTGGGCGAAAATTGTCAATGGACTTACGATTTTGACTCCTTTGCGCTGCGAAACTTTTTTACCGTTAACTTTTTAAAGCGTGGCATCGTTACGGGAAAGTTTTTATGCAGTCAGTTTGAAATGTGACAATTTGATTTCTTTTTTTGTAAACGTTTTTGCGTTTAGTTTTTAAGACAGAGACAAGAATTCACATTGCAGTGTTTTGTTTCTTTCAGGTCTGATCTTGTTAGGTGACTTATTCAGAGTTCAAGCTATAGGACGACATTTTTTTTTAATTATGGTTTTGGTTTTTGTGATTAAACAATCAAGTTAGTAACAAAAAAAAGTTTCAATTGAATCGAAGTTGCCAATTAACGTATAACTCTTGTTAAACAAAAGCTATCACGTTTCGACATTGTTTCGTTTTAAAACAAAAGTGAACGGTTTTAGGTGTGTCGTTTCACACTTCAGTGTTAGCGAGCGATCCATACAACATAATTGGTTCGCACTTCTCATTGTTAACGGTTCATTATCAGCGTCATCAGCCTATAAACGTTCCACTTCTGGGCTTAAAGCCTTCCCACATGGTTTATAGCTGAGAAGATGAGGCCATAATCCACTACGATGGTCTTGGCTGGTTATAGCGATGGGGATCTCGTGATAGCAACGGGATGAACGACTTAACGTGCCTTAGAGGAACTTGAGGTATTTGGGCGCTGTTAATGCGACACGTAGGCTGATGGTAATGATGACCACTATTTAAAAGTTAACAAGGACACAGCTAAAAGAGAGACGTCCTGAATCAGAAGTAGGTAAGGCACTTATTTTTAATTTTATTTGAATAAAAGATCTTGACTTTGACTACATATGCAAATAAAACACTTTCAAGACCAATTCACGCTCATTTTACTTATTTTTATCCGGCCTAGCTACCCAACATTAACTCTACTTATAAAATTATGTGTACACTTCACATAATTCTCTAATTAATAGTCAATACTTTCTCATACACCAGGATGAAAAAAAATAAACAAGCCTTATAAAAGAGCTCCTAATACCCTCTTAAGTTTGCTACGCAATTGTCTATGGTCACCAACTCAATGCCCTTTAATTAGGAAGACAAAGAATAAACACCGCGCTGGTCGCATAACTACCAGCCTCGTTGGGAGGTGCCGCCTGAACTTCCGCGTTGTCGACCCTACGCGTTCACACGCATGCTTCTTGTACGAAAGCGTACTTATTGACATGTATGTGATTTGTAGGAATTTCCTACTACCGTTGTGGTGTGTATGTTTAACAGTAATTGCTTTAGGGTTTAAGTTAGGAAAGTATAAAATGTTCTGTGGACTGATAAAAGAAAAATCAAAAAAATATTTGGAACAGAACAGTTTTTCTTAATTGAGATCCTAAATCAAACGTATGGTGTTTTATTCCTTTTAATACCTTTGTTTGCAATTTAGAACACTTTTATAGGGTCTGGGCCTATTAATATGCACATTAGAAGATCACGCTTTGACAAAAGGCGTGCCTGTGGGCTTTGACTACCATTTTATGACACAACCGGGACTCATGGCTTAACTACCCTTCCGTACTGCAAATTAAAGATATTTCAATTTCGTCACCCATCCTGTGATCAGTTATTGTTAAAGTCGACGTTTTCAGCCGCCAACAAGCTCCTCAAACGTCAAATACTGCTAACCAAAAATTCATAAACAACAATCTACGACCTCATTAGAATTTATTTATAACTCTTTTTTTCTTGTCGGGTCAAAGAGCAGTGACCCAAAGCAATTATAGCGCAAAAAAAGAAGAAACTCAATCTCGGCATACAGTTAGAGGTGTTCCCGTCATGGGAATGGAGCTTTCATGCATATTGCACTAGTTAGCTATAAAAATGTTGCCTTATTGCAATAATTATAACGCCGGCGAGCCGAAAGGCTGGCGATGCGTGTAACTCCCATGTTTTTCTCTCCTGGCAATCACAGAATAGATTGAAAAAACAGTTGACTACACATTTATCAACGGTGTTCGTTCTGATTTTGAATTCAACACGATGTGCGATGCATGAAAGGGTAGTTGAACTGGACTGGATATGTTAGTCATTACATATACTTTTTAGGAACTGGCAAAACGGTATTGTTAAATTCGTATTTAGGTTGTTACTTATTACCTCCGTATTAACAAACAGAATCCTACAAATAAACAAAGAATAAGCTTCGAATAGTTATTCCGTGTTTTGTCTCTTTTACTCTAATTTGAAATGACGTTTATATGACAGGAAAAACATGGAATAACTATTTGAAGCTTATTCTTTGTTTATTTGTAAGGCACACAGAGTAGAGCTTCGAACAGTTATTCAGTGTTTTGTCTAGGTCATTCTAAAATAATTTTGAATTGTATTAAGTGAGACGAAATACTGAATAAGTTATTTAAAGCTTATAATAATTTTACTTTAAAGAGAAGGAGGGAGGGTAATGTTTTTGAGTTATTTTTTGTCTTTGCCAACGTTCTTATATAGTCTTAAGTTTTTTGAAAACTGCTATGTTCGTTACTTCCTATTACCGAAAGCCTAATATTTTAAATAGCTTATTAATTATTTAGCTAGTTTAATATTATAAGAACGCCTCGGTGGCCGAGTCGTAAAGCGCTTCGGAGTCGGAAATTCGGATTTTTTCGATGCATAGCCCGGGTTTGTGATCACCAACCCGCATTTGGCAAGCGTGGTGATTAAGCCGTTACCCATCAATTGTAGTGATGACTTGATTTCGATGATGGAGGCCTTTGCCCAGCAGTGGGACAGTCTTAGGCTACTTACTACTACTACTAAGATTATATATTGAGTATGCATATAATATCCTAATATTTTTTACTGGTTAGTACCCACAAGCTTATTCACAATACCCAATACACTCTGTATTAAGATATCTAGTTTATAGACACACAGCTGCGCACGGAATTGACGATAACTAGAATTATATGTTTACATACCGTCATCAAATATTATGATCTCCACATCTACAAACAAACATGTTTACAAACAAACTGGCTGCAATAGGTGCGGTCTATGATACGATCGGGCCTACACGTTTTTTATAATTTCTCGTATTAATTAACTGACCACATCCACCCACTTAACGATGCAAGCGAATCCGAAGCTTAGTCCAACGTGTTACAATTGTTATTGCCTTAAAACACGCTAATGAAGTGACCACTCCTAGCGAACCATATTGCTCCGGCAACGTCCATGTAAATTTGAACTCTTTTGTTGAAGTGATAGAGGTTGTAATGCTTTAGATATGTCGTTATAATGAATGCAGTTTTTCTGAAAGATAGGTGGTATATTAAATTACATGCTTGAATTAGTGTTAAATAGGCGATGAAAGGAGTTTGTAACTGACAGCTCATAAAAAATGCTGGGTTGAAGCTTAATGAATGTTTTACATGCAATTAGTTATGGGAAAGCATATTTTTTCTGTACGTAAAGGAAGGAATATTTATTGTTGACTAGCGGCCCATCCCTGCTTTGCACGGGTGGACATTTTGTTTATATAGCCCATGTTACCCAGCGCTAATGTAGCATTCTAATGGTGAAATATTTTTTACTCATACGGCCTCATCAGATAAAACTTTATTTGATGAAAGAAAAGTACATTTTAAGTGCTCACTAAAATAATTTTTATACCCTAATATACACACATCAGAATAATTGTACGTTATATATGTTCTTTTTGCTTGCCAAAATGGATTAATGCTCACCAAATATTGTTTTACTGAAACAGTAACATTGATACCAACAATTTTTACACTATTATTCAAATGATTGAGGATACTAGGTGCCCTACTCCTGTAGGTCACGTGATAGGTTAGAATATTTTTTTTTATTAGAAGCAAAATTTACCAAATTAAAACTCGAGGCATAAAATACTGGTAATATATATTTGGTGACAATACATATATATGCATTTAGTCTGAAATGCAGTTAAAAGGTATTCATATATTTTTAAGGCATTTAATAAAAATATAAATTGTATTCTTTTTATAATATTCTAGGAAACACAATTTGTTGATCGTTTATCCATTTTGGTAAGCGTTTTGAATTGTATTGGTAGTAAAATTGATATATTTTTGGTAGGCGTTTAAACAGAAGCCAAAGACGGGCTCCTCTGAAAATCAGCGTTGCAGTTTCTTGAAGCTGCAACTTATGCTGAGAGGAGTCCAGTTCGTCGTAGCTTTTTTAATTTGAATATTTTGTATTAGTTTTATTGTTAGAACCTAAGCCTGCTACGCCGAATAATTTTTTTTAAATTTCAATTTGAATTTGAATTTGAAAATTAGGAGTGATGATTGAATTGAAGAAGTGAAGTTGCACTGCTATAATGCGTTCGCAATCAAGAATATTGATTTTGTCTCAGATGATGATATTGCTATACAATATAACATGTCACTCATTCAACTTCTAAAGCGATATACGAGACCAATACAGTTTATCACTTTGGCAACTTATATGTTTGCTGAGACACCTTAGTACTAAGTTCCGAGCTGAAGATAATATGTATAAATTATAATGTACATATAAACATTCGATAAATCTTAAGTTTTCTTCACTGTACTGTCTTTATTTCTTCACTTCCGTTCACAATTAAGCCGCACCTACCGCTTTTAAACCGCCAAAAAACATTTAACCGCCAACGATACGCATCTAGCCGCATTAATTATTAATTAATCCAAATTAAATTGGCGACACACATAATTAAAATATTCGTGAAAGTCAATACAACAATGGTGTGATTCTCCCACACGAGGCTCATCTCGAGTGTCACCTACATAGCATTGCTCATTCGTAACTAGATCACGGTCTCTGTTAAATAATAAAGCCTGAAAAATTGCAAGCGAGTTATTTTTGTATCACTTACGGGTAAGCACTTGGCCTTTATAAATAGATTTAGTAGATCTACCCTGTAACTATTGCTTGGGAGATCCGAGGCTTGTAGCACTGTTAACACAACCTCAGGCCTGTGCCCAGCGCGGAGATGTAGTTGTTATACACTTTTAAACTTTCGCATACCATAGATATACAAAAGAGTTTAAACGGGAATTAAAAAGGTATCATACCTTCTTTGTAACTCGCTCGAAAGGTCGGGTATAAAGAAGGTATGATACCTTTTTATTACTAATTAGTTGCGTTAATCCTCGTTTAAATTCTTTTGATGTAGTTGTTGTTAACGACTGCTAATGCAGCCGAAACCAACGGCTTTACGTGCCTTTCAAAGCAAGGAGAAGGAGAGGAGAAGCTCGATGGTGCAGTGGTTAACCCGTTCTGCTTTCGCAATCTTTCACAAAGGCCGGTCATCGGACGGGTGACCAAAATTGTATTATCACGAGCTCCTCCATGCTTCGGAAGGAGGGTATACCCACTAATAACTGATGTGCTTCCCTTTTGTAAGCTTCGCTAAGATGATCCAAGACCGCCTTTATCTCGTCATCATCATCATCATAATCAGCCCACATCGGACCACTGCTGGACATAGCCTCTCTCTCTCATCTGATGTTAAGTAGTCCCGGTCCCACGTTTGATTCGGAGTGTGCCAACATGTGTGTACTCTGGTCAGTGGTAGGCCTTGTTTAAGTCCGTCTGGTACTACCACCATCTTATCTATAATGTAGCCATGACATCAAAGTTTGTAGCATTGTTGTGTTGCAACAGTTAAAGTTAGCCAGCTCCTCAGTACTTGAAGAGCTATGAGAGTTAAGTTTGATTCCATCTTCGTCATTATTGTCATTTCAATATATTGTATATTGTAAAAATAAGAGTTTCGCCATAAACAAAAGAAAGAAGAGTGACGCAAAGTCATTGCTTTATATTATTTATATTTTATTGCATGTTTTTTTTTGTTAAAGTAAAGCAATAAATGTTTTATTTACTTACTTACTCAAAGTCAAAGCATAAGTGTCCAACTAAACATCGAAACGTCTCGAACCCGTAAATACATACATTGAGGCATTAACAGTTGAGCGGAAACGCTAATTCACGGCGTAATATCTCAGCAATTTAGTACCACCCCATGTTGAGACGTGCCCTTCAATAGTGCACCTTAAGATGAGGGAACAAGATTGATGTGCAGTGTGTTGCAACGAGCGATGGTGCGTAGGGTCACGGGTGGCTGGGCAGGCAAGTGGAGCAAAGGTGAAAGAACATCGAGCATATTCGAAAACTTGGGGAAACTGCGAGAGGTTATGACCGTATCTGGAGCATGCGTCGTTGTGGTTGCATCTGTCTTGTCTCTGGATTGCATGTACGATTTTTGTTTTCTTTTGTAATGGCGTCGTTCGGTTTAGATATTTAGCCAGTGTCAAGTTTGTTTTAGTTGAAAAATATGAGAATAAGTGTAATAGAAATGTTTAATGATATAACAGACTCCGTAAAACCCTTGAGCTTCAGTCAAAATGTGGGACTTTACAAAGATCTCACGCGGACTACATGAGAGAATTTGAAAAGTTAAGTTTCACTGTTTTGTTTTATTTGCCAACCCTCATGCACTTAACGATTAATAATCCTGTATAAGGGTTAAAAACACAAATATTAGAATATAAACCAAAAATGCGAATGTTATTTATTTTTCACTTACCTACCAAGAAGTCCAATTTAACTTTAAGTAGGATTCGAAATTTAAAAACTGAGTCACATAAAAAATAAGTTTATCTTCGTTGTTTATAGTTTGCTTGCAAGAAGTATTTACGCGTGTCCGATTTGAATTAGCAAAAGCCCAAAATCGGCCCAATTAACTTAATTTACCTAAATTTTAATGTAAGCGGAGTAATCAGGCCAGGCCGCGATCTATGCTAATGTGTTGCTTCACCAAAGAGGCACAGAAGTGACCTGGATGCCGGTTAATGTGTAATAGACCTTGGTTTACTTGTACTTAGGTCGACTTATTTTAAATAAAATATATTTCGTATATATTTGGACTGACTAAGGAATACTCGAAGTGGGTAATGATTTAAATGATGTGTTACTTGCGTAGTGAACGGTCACAGGGGTAAAGAATAACTGTAAAATTTCACCTACTATTGAGTTCCAATTAATGTTACTTATATAGTCGTGAGCTGGCTTAGCCATTTAGCAGTTGAACATTAATGTCTGCGCCGGCCCTAAGGTAGAGTGAGTGGAGGGTCGCTCTAAAGGCGCCCGGTGGCAAAGGGCGCCAAAATGCTAAACGCGAAAATAATTTCGAGAAAAAAAAATGTTGGTACCTTTGAGATGTATGAGTGATATCGTGTTTTATTTTAATTCTCGCTCTACCCTGCTCAAGGACAAGAGTCGGTTAATATGTTGAATTTAAAATGCGAACTACTTTTGGAATATACCTAAGAAATAATATACAAGTATAAGTGTTTTAGTCAATTAAGATAAAGCTAAAGTTGGAAGCACATTATACCCGGAAGCCTTAAGTACTGAGGAACTGCGTAGCTAGCCAACCAGACTTCAAGTGAATCCTAACACTAGCTTACCGAGTAATATCATAATTATGTCCCCCTGCTAAAAACCGACTCTGGGATTGAAACCGGCAGAGCATCAATATGTAAGTCAGTGACAGCAACTGCCAAATTGTTCACATCAAATCTGCAGTTACAATTAGACAAGCCACAAGTTGAGCAATGGTAGCAAAAAGTTTTGTTCCAATGTCGCATAATGTAGGTATCCAGTTATAGTAAGTGGCAACACCGAACAATGATTGAACTGCCCTATCCGCAGTTCAATTAGCCCTGCCACTATAAGTTGATTGCTCAACTTATGACAGCAAAAAGTTTAGTTCCTATGTCGTATAAGGTAACCAGCAAAAGGTACTGGCAACACTGAACAATGATTTGACCGCCCTTCGTTGTTGCAACTGCTTGCAGTTTTTGCGCAACGCAACGCGGTGCAACGGCCGTGCGAAAATACTTCTTGCAGATACAGATTCATTGTCATGTTGCGGCTATTTCTGTGTGTGTATGGAGATTGTGGGTAATTGGGTTGTGAAATAGCTAATCCGAAGGAAACATTTGGTAGTTGGTGTTCTTAATTGTCTGACTTTTATCGCTGTTTGAACCTCATAACAATAACTAAAGTTAATAACGGTTTCAGTTTGACAGGTGAACGTGGCACATTGCGTTTTAATTTTGTGGTACTTTGCGATAAGATGGTAGAGAATCAGAAAACGGATTGTTTTTAAAGATTAGGCGAACACTACTATGAAATGACACACTTCAAACGAGTCTACCCGAGTTTTAATTTTTATTGTAAATTGATGTTCCAAGCTCTTTGCTAGACCCTTAATTTTAATCCCACTATAGATAAGTGCTTATCTTTTCTCTCACTTGATGGTAAGTATCGATAAGATGTAAGTGTATTGCACTCACATCACCACCATCACCACCAGATTCCTGAACCACTGAGGAACTGGTCATAGGTACCACATCCCATAGTCAGACGACAATGCAACAGTCATGGTCAGGCCTTCCTTCCCAATGCGGTTTGGTGGGCTCAAATGGAGTGTAAGAATGAAATATAATATGCAAGTTCAAGAATATAGAATTTTAATTCGGTCACCCATCTGCCGCTCAGTCATTACGAAAATTGCTTGCGCAAGATCGGAACTCGACCACGATAACTTTGACTTTCACCTAAAAAAAACAGCTACCTATTAAAAATGCGTCTAGTTCACTCAATCCAATTAATTTAGACAGTCCAGAGTTTGACAAATAGTCCGGCGAAGTGTTACAAGGTTCGTTTCCGCAACGTTTTCGGGAGCCTAGCCGCTTCAAGGATCGTGTCGTAACAGTGTGGCAACATCTGTTTAATTGCACACCCGAATATAGGGTGATATAAAATATGTGGGTTAAAGATAGATTTTTTTTCAACAGATGAATGAACATGACGAGACAAAGAAAAGGGTAAGTTTTATTTGCATTCGATCACTTTAAAAGAAACGAGAATTTGTATGGCAAAAAATTTGCTTTATCTCATCTGTTACAAGGAGGCGTTTCTTCAATGTCATACCAAATTCTCGTCTTACGATTAAAACCTAATTTATGTAAGTGGGATAATTTAAAAATAATTTAAGGACAAGTGTTACCAATGAAAATTATCAATTACCCTACAAAATTATCATCATTGAATGTAGTAATAGATTTTTTGGAAATTTTGACTAATCAAAATTAGCCTACAAAACTATCAAAATAATAATTTAACAAAAATAGCGTCGTCGGGGTCTGGATTTGAATCACAATGCTTTTAGAGATGGATAGTTGGAGACTAAATATAGTGGTAAGTAGGATATCTTAACCTCTAACTATGCCCAGAAGTTTCACGAAAAGGACAAAAAAAGCAATTTACACGCAGAAATTTATATTTAAATTAACATAGTATCAGTAGCAATAAAAAAGCGAATAAAAAAAAACCGCTTCAAAAGCTCACAATATTATCTAATTTACCGCTATAAATTTAAACAGCCTGTATAAAGAACAGTTAGTATGCGACCGTGCGAAAATCTGATAACTTGTTTTATGTATGTATTAAGTATATTTTTTCTTAGACAATGGCCCGTACTAGCTATGTACCCATATGTACCGGTCTTTTTTTCTTAATTGCCTGTGTAATACTACCTTTCTAAATTGTAGAGGTCACTGGTAAGTAATATCGCAATTAATTTATTAATCAATTTAAATGATTCTAATTCTTTAAAACAAAATATATAATTAAGTTTACGCAAAATTTTCACGAGCGGTCTTCAACCCGCCACCCTTTGACCTACTTGGTGCGTTGTCAAGCCACTCTCCCTAAATCCGATACGACCCGAACCCTTCGGAGAATCTAGTAGGGCACGGGGACGCGCACTAGTGCGCGATGCCGTTCCCTCTAGAAGGTGATTCGTTTCACACGGCTTGAGGGACCCTTTACGTTCCTAATTTTTATTTTTATTTTATTCTTTTAATTTACTTAATTTAATTTATTATTTATATACTTTCGTTTTAGTATTATTATTATACTCTTTATTTATTTTCTTTCTTAAAACTAGATTTTTACAATATTTTAATATAAAAACAATAAAACATTATAAAAATTAATTAATTAATGATTATTATTATCATTGAGTAGGTATATTTATTTTGTTATTTTTTATAGGTTGTTTGTAATTTTAATATATACATTAATTTAATTTGTAATGTAGCTTTGTGCTTGTAACGAAGCAATCAATTGTAATTTTTTATCCTTATTTCTTTTTTAAATCACTGTTCTGCTCAGCATGTAAGTACACAATTTTTATTGGAGACGCAACATAATTGTGTTTGTTTTTGCCTTTTGCTTTGTGTGTTGTTGTTGTTGTATCTCTGTGTGTGTACCACGAAATAAATAAATAAACTATATCCTCCTAAGACCGAGAGTGTCTTTTCGCTCATTTTGCTTTTTCTTCTATATAATTTCTTTTTATGCAAAAATTTTAACGTTCCTTTACAGTGATAACATTTTATATTTAATTCAATTGGACGTTCCATATACAACCCGCCAGGACTCAGAAGGTTAAATCAACTTGTATACAATAAAAAATTCACATCAATAGATATATTTAATTGTAACGTTTCAAATTTTAAAACTAAGATATGTGAACGTTTACTTAATGAATTAGAATAATACTTAGATTAATTAAATTCTTAATTTAGCACCTTAACAACTGTCTTAGTGTCCTAATATTTTTTATAAGTATGTGTTAACTAGTAGTGGAAACTTTACTGATTACTGTGTAGATTGTGTGTAACATCTTTATATTTACTTTTTTGTATTGTTTGTTTCCCAAATAAAATAAAATAAAATAAAATGACATTAGCGCTATCTAACGCACAGTTGCTGAATTAAAAAAAACCTTTTAGCATTGTTAACTCAACTTTGTTTTTTTTTTACATTTATGACTTTTAATGACTATATGTGCGATATAAGCTAATAACTTTGTCCCTATTAAGTTCTAACACAGAATAACATTCTATAGAATAAACATGGATCGTTATTTAAAAGTTTACTGCTATTTAAAAGCGCTTTGCAGCCAAAAGTGCCGTGCCATCTAAAAAGGTAAAGGCGTGCGTACACCCGCGCGCGGCCTGAATACAAAGTAAGGTAGCGCGCACACCTGATGCAACTTCCGTTGGGAGTCGGGATCAGCTGATCGGATGCCTTGTTGGATTGATATACTGTTGAAAATGTGGTGTTTTGTTAAAACTTTTCGTATTTCTTTTTTATTCACACTTTTTTGTACTTGTGTCGTGGACATTATATTAAAATATAAAATAAAAATAGGTTTTTATAGAAAACGCAGCGTTCAAGTGCAATGTAAGAAGAAAAATATATTAAAATAAAAGCAAATGTCGAGTTCCACCCGAGTTCTTGCCGTAATAACACGTGTTGTGAGACTCCATTTTAATTTCTATCTACCGTACTCTTATTAGTTATTACTAATAATAATAAAAATACTTGAAATTGGCTAAATGCTAAACGCGAAGCCATTAATTAAGATAATTAATTAATTAAAGCAAATGTCAAAAGGAAAAAGTATGTGAAATTGCAATAAAAAGTATAATAACTACCAAAAAGGTTCTATTCAACAACTCGTATGATGATTACTCAAAATTATTCAAAACCCCTTCCATGTTATATGTTTAAGACATATGACAACATTTTTGATAAGAGAAAACTAGTGCCTGCATGCACTATTGTATGATCTAGACTTTGCTGTATTAACTGTATTCTGGCAAATAAAGAAATCTTAATCTTATCTTATCTTAAATTAAACTGTCAGTCTACCTAATTACTGTAATAACATTAGCATTATTAATTGTACATTTAGGCTTAAGACTTTTTCAAAGATGGATAGATTTAAAGTTCATTATTTGCAGAGACGATTCAGTCAATTTCAGATTAATGTGCACACGGCTGCACATCAACCTGCCACAAATTGTCAAATTTCCTCAATAGACTTTGAACTTTGTGACTAAGGTATATTTTTCAATAAAAATTGGTAATGAGTATGAAGCGGTTATATATTATTTATGGTTTACTAAAAAGATTATTTATTTATTCAGTCAAAGTTGTAAAAAAAGGCCTGCTATGGCTATTAGAGCGCAAACGGCCTTTTCTAAGCGGCGAGAAACTTGAAGGGTTCCTCAAGCCATGTGGTCAAAATATCCTCGGAAGTCAGAAGAGAGTCAGAGGTTTCTAGAGGGGACGGTATCAGCCAAGCGTGTTTCTGTCCTCAACTAGATTCTCCGTGGCGTTCGGATCAGGTCGAGGCCTCCTGACATGTAAAACAAATGAAGACGTCATCTGCAAACCGTTCGCTCACCCAAGTACGCATGTCACACGACTACACAGCGATTAATCGGTAAAAATTATGAATAGCATGAATTCCTGACCACATAATTATTGCACACCGTTACATTAACACAGCAACGTATTAACGCGAACCGAATTAACAAAAACACACTCTAATACTTACATCTTAAAGTTTGTTACGGGTGCGCGCGCGATGCTGAGTTTCTAACCGCCCAAGCTCATTGTGTTGTGGTGAAAACGTTACTATTTTCCCACGAAAAAAGGAAAACTACGGTATACTGTGTCGAAACGTTGCAACACGCCGTATTATGGCTGTGTTGTATGGTGAACGGATCGCAAGCAAGGATACGTGTGCGTTGACCCGCGCTGAGCTCTGGTAGTACCTTCATAATACAAATCACTAGCTCAATTTATTTCCCCACTGATGGGGCACGAGCCTTTCCTATGGATGGATAGGGAGAACGGGCCGTAAACTACCACGCGGGCCCAGTGCGGATTGGTGGTTGTTAATGTCTGCCAATGCAGCCGGAAACGTTGGCTTTACGTGCCTTTCGAAGAGCGGAGATCGAGATGATACAGTTTCGATCACCCATCCGATGACTGGCTTTTGCGAAAGTTGCTTAACCTTGGCAATCGCATCAGACCGGGCGCATTAACCACTGCGCCATCGAGCTTCCTGTGCAAAGAGCTACAAAAAATTGTGAACTTGCCTGAAAAGCACCACATGGCCGAGATACTGAGCTTTTTCTTATTTGTCTAACACCATGAGGCTTTTAAATATTACAAAACATAATATGTAAAATTTATGTTCTTATTATATTCTACTTAAATTGACAACTAAAATAAACAAAAGTTACCTACTAAGAAAACTCAAAATTTAATGACAAGAACGTGCACTATTCCAAATTCAAATTCGATTCTTCAAATTTTTAAGGTAACATACAATTATTATTATCTATGGTACCCGGTACTTGAAAAAAGAACGTATCAAATTTCGATTATAGACCGTCTAATCTCTGACCGCAGTATCCAGTAGCGATGATTAATAGTGGAACTGACATATTCGTATTATGTGCGACGCCCACACCAAATCATTTGCCAACTAATATTTCGCCACAAGACAAATAGCCAGTTTCTAAACCAAACAAGAATTAATTCCAATTTGTTTTCACGATACAATCTTCACGCTGCTTCTCAAGGTATTCGAGTTAATTGTACGAATGCTGCAGTTTTATAATTTGAGTTTATTCAGTTACTGATTAAGGTATTTAATAATAAAATAACTTGACTATGATACAACCTTTTAGTCTTAGAGCTTAGTAAAAAACAACAAAAAATGACGTGAAGAAACGTTTTTGAAAGGAGATATTACTCCTATGTTGATTGAAGTTAATAGAGACGAGAGAGATAATGTTGTATTGAAAGTAGGATTAAACAGTAAACTACGGTAAAAGTATTTCTTGATAAATTCTGCATTTGTTTAAATGAGATAAAAGTAAAGTAATTGTTTAATAAACCTGTTAAACAATCTGTACTGCAAATAACAGTTACGTCTTAATTACATAGACACAGTTTGGAAGGAATAAAAAACTAATGATAGCATTTTTAGGATTTAAGCTTAATCACATTTAAAAAAATAAACATTGATAAATAAATAGAAAAAAACAATCTTACTTTTTATTAACCACAATCGGATAATAGATGGCACTGTTTGTTATAAGTTTTTACGTTCTTTATTACGTATAGTGTTAAGTTCACATAGAATACTCCTTTTTGTATATATATTATACTTAAAATGTATTAATGGCAAAGTAGAAATGAAATTAGAAATGAAGAAATGAATGTAGAAAAATCTGATTAATTTTACTTAATTTTCATGGCATGAAAACTATGACATTCATAGTTTTGACACGACACGTCATTTTGAGTTGACGAACGAATACCTACTGCAATTTTGAACATTTAAAATTGTATTTTGTAGGGAAGAAATGTATTTTGTCGGCTTATTAACTTGTTTGTTTTGGTTTACTTAAAACTTATGATTACTAATTGTAAAAGTCTCAAGTAATTAATAAAATTCAAAATTACTTATTCAATTTAGGCTATAAAATTAACTCATAAGAATATCACTATGCCATCGGTTCGTAAGCCTACACGGGGCGGCCGGCTTATTACCGAAAAAAGCAACCAGAGTTTTTTGTACAATTGCAACGCGACACAAATCGCTCAATGTATGTAAACTATTACATAATTTTAATCGCAAATGCACTAAGCGAGCGATCATCGAGCGATTTGTGTCCGTAATACCAATTTATCAACCGCAACTATAGCAGTCGCGTTGCAATTGTAGAATTAACAGCTTGTTGCTTTTTTTGGTAATAAGCTTGCGGGAGACCTTGCGAACCGGCTATAATCAGCTAAGGGGATTTTCACCCCTTTTTTTCACAGCGTCACATATTGGAATATGTCCTCTCTTTCATAGAAGAACGAAAGATGATGACGATCAATGATGACGTAATAACCTTTTTGAAATAAAAAAATTATTATACTAACAAGTAGGTGCTATAATCATTATCGTTAATTTGAATTCTTTGGGTGCGACAGTTAATTAATTAAGTATCTTAATTAATGGCTTCGCGTTTAGCATTTAGCCAATTTCAAGTATTTTTATTCTAGAAGGGTACAAGGGTACGGTAGATAGAAATTAAAATGGAGTCTCACAACACAGTGTTATTATGGAAAGAACACGGGTGAAACTCCGTGCGACAGTTAAAGGTCTTGCTAAATATCGTACTGACATTCAAACGACATATAAGTTACAAAGGCTGACGAAATACTATACAAAAAGATGTCTTATTTATTTATTTAGTTTTCATACAGTGTACATGCCAACTTACAGTTTCCCAAAACGCCAGCATGCTAAAATAAGAATTAAAAGTGTGAAATAAATTAATAGCAAAAATAGTTAATTATTTTGCTTACTCGTGGCGTGGAATTTACTTTTATTTGTGATTATTAGTGTTATGTTTTTCTTTTTTACTATATTAATCAACTTTAATAATAGTATGTGACATGTAAATAAATTTATATCAAGAGAGATGTGATGAGATATTGGATGTCTACTGATATTCACCTCAAACCCTTTCAGTTTCAGTAAAGACGTGGGTTGTTACTGAGACCCCAAGTTGAAACTTTGAAAAGTGACGTTACACTGTTTCGTTTCATTTGCCAACAGTCCAACACTCATGCAAGTTCACGAACAGTAACGATGAATAATGCACTATTATTTCATATTAACATTGGCCAACAAATAAATATATACAAACCGGCAATCTGATTTTTACACTTTCTACGCAAAAATGCTCGCAAAAATATCAGGACTCTCTTTCAAAAGCTTCGTATTTTTTTAGAGCACAGTTGCACACACACATTCGATCATCGATTTCGCAATCGCGGTGATGCATCGATTCGGGCTCGATTCAGATGGGCCTAACGATGCATAAAGACGTGTTAGAGGCCGGATCTTGCCTCAGCCTCATTAAAGATTCTAGGTCGCCGCAATAGCTAATTAGCTAAGATAAGTACTGTATTAATTGTACGCCATCGGCCCTATCGTTCCATCTGGCGTTCGATTTTTGCTTCGTTTCTGTTTCGATGCTTGTGTTTTGTTTATTTTCGAAGTTGTAAGTTCTTTTTGTTTTAGAATGTTTCTTTTGAAATGCTCGCCGGTATTCGAGCATAGAGAAAATAATGTGGTCTCCTTGGTTGGTCCTTTTGCTTTTTTTTAATTGAATATTTATTGCACAATATGGAATCAGTACAATAAAGATGGATCTAATGCCAAATGCCATATTCAATCAGTATACTATTAGGATAAGCAGAAAGAAAAGAATTTACCGGTATATAAAAACACATACTTACAAATATATAAACATAGCTATTATTATATGATGTAATTGTACCTTTATTAAGAAGTTTGTTAAACCCTGTTATCTCTTTCTGTAAATTAATTTTGTATGTAATACTTACCAATATTTTTCCATGTAAACAATTTGAATGTTGTATTAGCTTACCTGTAACAAAAATAAAAAACAAAATATTAAAAAAAGAAAATATTAATTATCAGTGGGCATAGATAGCTATACCAAATACTTACATTAATACACATAATGTTACATACGATTTCCGTTTCACTTGATATTATCAAGTTAAATTTTACGTTTAAATTTTAAAGTAACGCACCCTAAAGGCCTTAGCGCAGCAGTTTGATATACATATTATGCTGATTAAAAAGATTTTGGTTTATGAAATTACTTTAAAGAAAACTGTTAATCGTCCATAGAAAGGCGGAAGACCCCAAATTTTGACGTGTTATGTTAAAAGGGACCTTCGACTTCGTCCGCTGAAATACCTGTATTTCGTGATACTAAGGAAGTTTCAGATAATCCCGTCTTTTATCTTACTTACCGTACCAGACAGGCTAACTTTTAAATCTGGTGTAACGTTGATCACAGCTCCAATTATCTTGAAGTCGCCTACTTAATAACCTATTTTTTTAAATTACAAATTGGGATTGCTCTTGGCCTCATTCAAATCCCTAGGGCTAAAAAAGAGGCCGACGATGGAACGAACCTGTTTCAGTCAATCATGTTTATCTTAAGCGTAATGAGAGGCACCTTCCTGCAAAGTTTCAGCTTTCTAGGCCCAGCGGTTTTGTTTGAGCGGTGTCAATCGTTCTTCATCGTCAATCGTTCGTCAAAACCTTTTTTGAAGATAATAATATTAAAGTAAGTGGTTATGTAATGCAACTGGCCAATAAAACAACAAAAAAGTTTCGATGATCCACAGAGCTTTCGCGCGGCCCGTTCCGAATTTCAAATTCGAATCGTCCGTCGCGAAACGCACCACCGCCCTCGGACGCGGGCCGCGTTGCGAAAATGGAGCGGATATTGCTCGTTCCTCTCGGCGGCCATTCTGATAGAAATTTGAATTTTGCCGGTTAACTGGGCCCATCCGGCGGCGCTTTGTTCTCTTGGGCAAGTTTCCGAATGGAGTCGAGCGCAGGTGTTAAACCGTTCACAATGTGGTGGTGGGTGATAAACTCATTTCTGTTAGTTTGTTAATTAATCATGATTGTACAAGAATATAATTATCTTTGTAAAATAAAAACTGTTTGCTTCTAAATTAAAAATGAACTGGTGGCTGGAGTAGCAGTCACCGGCAGTGGCAAACCCTCAATAGTCAAGCCAGCAAAATATTGGTCATTTCTTGAATTTTATGTTTCACAACCGCCACGATTTAAGGTAAGGTGTAAGCAAAAACTAAAGAAACGTTATCATCTGTGACGTAGTGCTACCTATCCTTGTAAGTCGGCTAAACCATAGAGACGGCTGTCAGTTAAGTTTTTTTTTAAATGTCGCCATGACTTTTCTCAATGAGAATATAATATCAATTGGAACAGAGGCGCTCCGCAGGCAGCGTAGCATGCAGGGTCGCCGTGTCACCCCACATGTCTTGCATTTTAAGATGCACGCTCGTCACGGTCATAGAACGGCTGATGCGCTTTTAATAAACACAAATTATGGTTTGTTTGTCCATGCTCGAGCTAGAAATGGGATAAACATGCTTGTTTATATGCTTTATCTGTGTAAATGATATTAGTTTAACCACTGAGCATACTCAGTGGTTGAGGATTCTAGGTGAAGTGAGAAAAAATATACTACTGACAATAATATTCAAGGATAACATTTATGTAGCGCATAAGAATTGTGTGTTTTGTTATGTGATTCCAATAAATGTTTTTCTTGTTTTTTTTTTCTTTAATCTATTAGAGAGATTTGAGTCTACCTGATTAGTGCCTAGAAAAAAGTCATATAACGGGTAGGTATTGAAAGGTGAAACATCCGAGTTTTGCCCATAACCTTTTAAAATAATGTATATTTGTTGATACGGTTATGCAACTGACCAAATTCGTATATCATTGAACAAGTTCTCGTTTAAGTATAATATCGTTCCCATTCAGTCTAAAAATTAAGCAAAAAGTTTGAACTTCAATGCATTCGCGGAGCCCGTTCCAAATTTGAAATTGAAATCGTCGCTCGGCGTCACTACGAACATGTTTGATTTTGTACGAGGGAGTCAAACAGATAATCATTAAGAAAATTCCATGTTGCGGTCGATTTTCACTTCTTTCTTTCACTTGTTATAAGATAAAATATGGTTTTGACACATTTGCTGTATTAGTTACGTAAAATGATCAGGATAAAGATATACATATAGAAACTGGCCCTTAGTAATTAATGCAGTTTTTATATCTATTAAAGTAAAAAAAAATACAGAGTCCATATATCAGGATTAGCGCCAAATTTTAATAATCAATAAACGATAACGATACCGATAACGATACGATAACGATAACCAAAAAACAATTATGGAATTCAAAAATGGAACTCTTTGGGTGTTCCCAAACGTTTGGTTACTTTTTATTTTGCGAGACTGTCATTTGTTTTTCAATCGTGACGTCCTTTCGAAAATTGTGTGTCGCTCACAAAATGTATTTAATTCGTGAATATTTTCATTCAACTATTTTTTATGATTTTCGTTGTGGCTTAAATCAACAAGATAGTTGCCAGAGACTTCAATTGGCATTTGGTGGTGAAGCACCATGTCGCAGCTCTGTGTATTCGTGGTTTGGAGAATTCAGACGTGGACGAGATCATCTACATGATCTGGGGCCCGACCGCCTAACCGATTGCTTTGGCTAGGTGTATAGTTTATGACGTCATCTTGTCATCTAGCTAATAGGTATAGGCATATATCTATAGCTATAGCCTATAGCTTTCGATATTGCTTTCATAGGCGGTACGAAATGATAAGATGACGTCATAAACTATACACGTAGCCAAACCGATCGGTTAGGCGGTCGGGGGGCTGGTCGGCCGGAAGTTCTACATGATCAGGTCGGTCGGAAGGTCGGCCGGCGACTGCGGTTACAGGCCCTAATATTGACACCGTACGACAACTTATTGAAACAGACAGAAAAATTACTTGCCACCAAATTCGTGCTTTGTTAGGCGTCGGAATGAGTCAAGTGCAAAACATTTTACATGTGCATTTGAAGGTTCGGAAGCTTTGCACTCGATGGATACCGCATGACTTAACGGAGGACCAGAAACGACTGCGTGTCCAGTGGTGCCGTAAAATGATTAAAAAGTTTAACGGAGTACAGTCATTGGCTGTCTATAATATCGTGACAGGTGACGGAACCTGGGCGTACTACTTTGAACCCGAAAGAAAAAGCCAATCGGCAGAGTGGGTCTTTCCTTTTGTAGATTTGCCGACGAAAGTTAAGAAAAGTCGAAGCATTGGTAAAAAAATGGTTGCTTCTTTTTCTGGAAAATCAGGACATTACACAACAGTATTGCTTAAAGATCAAAGGACAGTGACTGCGGATTGGTACGTCTTTGCTTTGCTTGCCCAGAGTCTTAGAAAAAGTTCGCGAAAAGCGTCCTCGAAGCAATGTTGTCCTTCACCACGATAACGCATCCTCACATTCCGCTAAGGTAACAAAAGCCTATTTAAAGGCTTCAAATGTAAAACTGATGACGCATCCGCCTTACGGCCCGGACCTCGCACCCTGCGACTAATTTTTGTTTCCAAAAATTAAAGAAAACTTAGAGGTTTTACGAGCCCCGAATCGGCGGTGAATGCGTTCCATGAAGCCATTGAAAAGGTCCCTAAGGAAGACTGGTCCAACTGCTTTGTACAGTGGTTTGTTTCAGCGAATGCAAAAATGCATTAATTGCGAGGGAACATACTTTGAAAAACAATAAATCTATCGTAAGTCTAGTCTTATTTATCAGAATCCAGAAACTTTCAGTATGCCCTAAGTATATGGAACTATAATTAGTTTCATAATACTTATCATAACGTATAACGTGTCAATAAGAGGTTGGCCTTCCTACAATTAAATACATTTTAATTCCTTAGCTGAGATATTTATTGTAAGTTCTAAAACTTCATGCTAAGCTCTACTTTGCTTTCAGCTTACATGTTTGGTGTGATTGATACATACCTACTAAGAGTATTGTCTGATTCAATCAGTTGAAGCGAAAGAACAAACGTGTAACTCGGATCATCATGTCCAGCCCGCAGCTGACTCGGAACCGACCCGTCGCGGGTCGTTGCCTTTGCGCAATTAAACCTCTATGAATTTCTAATGGCAACTTTCGAGTGGGACACAGAAAAATCACTTGGATTCTTATCTTCCAATCATCGTTTAGTATTAACAATTGTATTCAAAGAGTTCGGAGTTGTATAGTAGCTTTTTGATGATTCGACCAAGGTCAAAACAGAATTTAAATTTGGAACTATTCATTCTATATTTCAACCATTTTGTGAACACACTACATATTTCTCGCAATAAACCTTCTTCATGTATTAATGTCTGCGAATGGTTGTGTATTAATTAATTCTTATTAACAAGAAATATACCTAAATTCAAAATGTGTGTTTCATCCCGACCGCTATACTAACTACAGATGTGAGTTAAGATATAGTTTATTCAGTGACACACTCAAAAATTGAAGTAAAACCCATTAAACATATTATGTGATTAGCATGGCACTGAGCATGTGTCAAAACGTTATTAAAAATACCATAAAGACAAAAGCAGCACAACAGTTAAATATTAAATTAAAAAACCAAACGACTATAGACCATTCTTATTTTTAAAGTGAGTGTCTGGCCTGTGTACTGCCAGGATCTAACCATAAATTAGTATGGTTAACATTTACATGAGTTCTAGCAATATCTTTTGCAGACCGTCTCTTTGTATAAGTGACTCGACAGTTTTTTGCTAACATCAATTAGGTAGTTTGGCCGGTAATGATGGCGTCTTAACTCTAGCTTGGATGTACAAATACAGTATCTATTAGTATTTAAATAAATGTTTAGTCTAAGGAGTTCTTTTCAAAAAAAAAACATAATCAGACCCTGTTGTCTCAAACTTGAAACAAGTCTAATCTAACCAAGGCGAAAGTATATAAAAAAAACTTATTTAAAATAATGTTGTTCAAACAAAGAATATAATATTAAACGTCGTAATCTAAGCCATATGATGGCGTCGTAAACACTACACTAGAGACTTTTTACCGAGAAGAAATCGCATGAATCTTTGCAAGAGCTCTAAACATAATCCGAAATAGTTTTAACCATATTATTGTTTTAATTGTGCGATTGTAAGAACACAGCTTTTAGTAACAAGTCCACACACGGGTTAGCCGGTCGCGGGTGCGGCTAACTGTCTCCACGGGTCGTGGCGTCGGCAATTACCCGGCCCGGCCACCCGTGACGGCAATAGCCCGCCGAGATTTCTTGCCGCGACCGTGTGTGGCGGGCTTTAGCTTATACATGGTTTCTGAAAAAAGTTTTTAAGCGATGCCAAATTTGAAACTCTTTAGTAGATCTAAAAAGTATTTGCGTTAAGCTAAAATAGTTTTGAAGGATCGAGACGTCGGACCTCATTACTGTACTTGAAAAAGTATTCTTCTGATTGCATCGTTTTTAATGCTCAGACGACTTGTTTTACGAAAATAGTTTTAAGCGATGCTTACTGGATTTGAAAAAGTCTTCTTTTGATTCGCGTTGTTTTTAATGCGGAGACGATCGATAAAATGTTTTAAGAGCTTTTAAGCAATGCAAAAGTCGAAAGTGCACTTCAACCTTTAACCTTAGTGTGGCTTTTCACCAGAGATGTGCGAGGTAGCTATGCGGAGCGCGAGGAAAAATGCACCAATAGCATCACCTCATTTAACAACGCCCGATTAGGTTCGAAGAAAATGAAACAATCCTATTGGTGGGTTTTTTCTTAGCTTAGATTTTTTCTTAGCATCACGTAGTGGTGAGTTTTATCACCAATTTTCATCTATGGAAATTGGTCAGATTTTGTTCACAATTTTCATGAATTGAAGCATTAGCTTCATTGATGCGTTGACAAAATGGCTGACCGTAAGGTCATACGTCGCGCGTGGCTACAGCCGCGCCCAAACGCCGTATACAGGATGTTTCAGAAGTATGCTGACAGAAAAATATACAATACAGGTAATAAACTTGTTTAGTTATGTAGTCTGACCTGCCAGCCTGAGTTGATAAGTAGGATGCCAAAGGTTCGCAAATGTATGGAACTTCGAGAAATACATTTGGATACTTACATCATCAAATTTAGTAATACTTGTTTATTTATTTTGCATTCGTTTCGTATTGTTTCTGAGAGGCTGGTATTGCATTTTATTTTGTAAATAAAATTTGTAAGTGGACTGATACGGTCTGATAATGATGATGATGGATGAGGAATGCATATAAATAATATAATATATATATATAAAAATCAATTGCTGTTCGTTTGTCTCGCTAAAACTCGAGAATGGCTGGACCGATTTGGCTAATTTTGATTTTGAAATATTTGTGAAAGTTCAGGGAAAGTTTAAACGGTGAGAAACATAAATAATAAGTAACGGAAAATACTAAAAACGACAATTTCATTTTTCAATACAAAATGTTCCACGATTTGTGTGTTTTGTTGTCATAGAAACTGTCAAAGTGGTACAAAGTCCACCGGGTCAGCTAGTATTATAAAAAAATAACTTATTATTTTTTAATCTTTTTTGCATTAAGTATCCATCCATTAAAATAAATGATGCTTGGTGGCTAAGTTGGCAAATCGTTCGGCTAGGCAGACATCCTCGATTCATTTCCCAGGTCGGGCAAATTGTGCCGCAGACTTTAGAGGCATAGCCCGGGTTGGTCATCATCAACCCAATCAATCGAAGCGATTTATTACCCAGAGAATCAATTGGCTTTTCTTATTTTATTATAAAAAATAAACATTTATAACGTGCATGAACAAATATCAGCCTTTGCCCTATACCAAGGTCGAACCGGTGTGAAGTCAGCCGCATCGTCCGTGCTCAACTATTGGGCTCATACTGGCCGCCTCGGTTAATTCATGTAGCATAGACTTATAGTAGACGATTTATTAATACAAGCAACCATAATATATGCCATCGTCGGTTCGTAAGTCTACTCTAGGCGGGAGACATAGTACTGGCAAGTCGGCAAGAAAATTAAAATTATAATTAGAAAGAGATTTTAACATAGATTTTTTTTTACAAATTACATAAAAGTATTGACAAGAACAACGCAAAATCGTCTGCTTGTATTGGTCAAATTTTTACAACGAAAAATCATTTAAAACGCCAGTAGTAGATAACGGTTTTTCGGATCATAAAAGTACAATTATAAACGTTCCAATAGTCGAAAAAAATAAACAGATAGCATGAAAACAACAAAAAGTTTCTTCAATGACAAAAACTTAGAACATTTTCAAATTTGCCTACATAAAATCGACTGGAAAGATATAATAAAGCTAGAAAATAGCGTAGATAAAAATTATAACTCTTTTGACTATCGTAATAATCGTAATAATCGTAAATGCAAACCAAAAAAACGTATAAAAATATGTCTAAACAATAATAAAAATTGTCTTACTAATGGACTAAAAATAGCTTGTAAAAATAGGAGACTATTGAGATAACCCATTTATCATACAAAAAGTAATATTCTTAAAACACACTATCAATAATATCAAAAAATCCTTAACCAGTGTATAATAAAATCAAAAAAGTTAGAATATATTAAACAAATAAAAAAAACCAATAATATCACTAAAACAATGTGGAGAATAGTAAAAGAACGAATAAATAAGATTACAAAACTATGCCACCAAAATATTAAATTGCCCCACTGACTATGAGCTCTTGTAGCAAAATTATTGCAGTTGTGGAAAAGAGACACGAGTATATTCATCGCTACACGCGTCTCGTTTTCACAACTACAATAATACTGATATAAGTGCTCGTTGCAAACACCTTTAATGAATATCTCGCATCAGTGGGTGCGCTGCGCAGCGACAGACGCACGCGCAGGGCCGGCCCGATGCCAACCCCTCCGAGAAAACAATCTATCTACGCCCGGTGGAGCCTCAGGAAATCAACACAATCTTACGACGATTACCAAATAAATACTGCCACGGAATAGACGATATACCGCCCATCCTTCTTAACCCATCGTTGGTCGTAAATATCAGACACAATAGAATTTTATTGTTTGGCGCTTACATGTAAGCGCTCGGATGAATTAATATTGCCATTTTATTTATTTCTGAACCAATCTTTTGTCGAGGGAATCTTCCCTGACCGCTTAAAGATATCAGTGACAAAACCGCTTCACAAAAAAGGCAAAAAAACGGAAACATCTAACTACCGACCAATTGCACTCTCACCAACTTCACCCAAAGTTTTCGAAAAGACAATGTACACTAGTCTAGTCTATTCGTTTTGCGAAACCTTTAACATGTATCGATGTAAATCAAAACGGCTTCCGGAAAAATCGCTCAACAACGTTAGCAATCTTTACATATATTCATGAAACACTATCTATTTTAAACAAAAGAAAATACGGAATAGGAGTACTATAAGACATGACAAAAGCATACGATAAGGTTATATATCAAATTTTATTAGATAAATTATACGACATAGGAATCAGGAACATGAAAGAATATGCTAAAATAAAAAAAAATAATAAAAAAACACAAGAAATTGTAAGTATCAGATCAGAAACTACACATTCAATACCATAATATGCCTCCTTTTTCTTATTTTAAATGATTTACCTAAAGCAATTAAGAGGAAATACTAAGGTTGACTGAATTGAAAAATACGGCGAAACACACGGCGCGGATAGCCCGAAGGTTCCGTCTCTGCAGCCCACCTAGGTTTTGTGCTTTTGTATTTTACTTCTATATTAATATTATAACAAACCGAGGCTAAGAAATAAAAGAAATATAGATAATAATAATAACTATAATATAATAAAGACTTGAAAGATTTTTTTCCAACGACCACAAAAATCAAATTCCAATTGAATAAATTTCATTATTTATTTCATTATTCTGTTTACATTCAGTTCAATAAACTATAATTAATTACCTATTAAAATCTGTCGTTTCAAATTGTCATACCCAACAGGGTTCATATGTACTAGCTAGACCCACCTGTAACACCGTATTCACTATGATTGAAAATAGATCTATTGTATTGTATTGTATTGTAAGAAACTCAGCAAGGGCATTTCTAGATAGATCAAGTCTATATAATAGGCTTTTTTATATTAGAAGGAGGCAGAGTAGTTGCAGATGCGTTGCCGGCCTTTATCTTAAGGCTGCCACGGCATACAGAGTATCAATTTACACGATATTGAACCTTATAAAAAAGAAAAAAAAATGAATTTGAAATTTATGCTGACAGATGCTTGACGTCTGACTTCGTTCTTCGCCGACTTTTGAGACTGTAATTATTCTGTGATCCCGAGCGAGGGGATCAGGAATATATCGATTTCTATTTACGCCTACGTCATGACAAGGATATGCCTGCAATATGTCAGCGTCAGTGTCAACTTCTCGAGCAGTGCGATGTTGATGGTTCCTCAGTCAGACAACACTTCCAAAAGTATTTTTGTTTGTATAAAATACACAGAATAATTACAGTCGCAGAAGTCCATCCGTGTGATATAAACCCCATGCTGGTCTGGGACGTGTAAATAATGAAGCAGCTACCCAACTTCCCGTGCAAGTCGTAAGAGCCTACTAAGGGACAATGCTTATACGATGCTTGTACATCAGGCGATAGGCAAGCTTATGACTGATGTTATCTATCCCACCTCGGAGCCTTACTTTGATTATGCTAAATGTGGCGTTGAGGTCACTAACGGCGAGTTTACTCAAATTTGGTGATTTTGATGCTCTGTATATCCCTTTTAGAAGGACGTGAGCATATGTAAAGTACGTACTTATTACGTAAATATTTATAAAATTTTATGAAATACATCTGCAAAGGTGAATCTGCATGGCCATCGGTTGCAATGACCGTTGGATAGATGGCGCATAGTGCCGCTAATAAGCACTCAAAAATTAAAAAGCATAATGTGACAAAATTCAGCGCTTACGTCAGCCTTCCCGGTAGCATAGCGGTCAGTGCAGCCGCCCGGATTGCGGAAGACCCAGGTTCGATTCCTGTCTGGGTCGGGTGGGCGTTTAATTTTTTCACTGTATTTTATAAAATTTTAAAAATATTTAATTTAGCTTCAGTGCAGCAATTAGCACTTGAAAATAAAAAAAGTAAAAGGCTACTTATTCCGTCTGAGTCGTCTAGCATAAAACGTCATGCTTCTACGTTTACGTTTGCCATATAACTCAATCTAACACTACTTCTCAATCTTTAAAAGCTGATAAGGTCGGCAACTCTATCATCATCATCATCATCATCAGCTCGTTTTATGTCCACACTGCTGGGGCACGTTATCAGCATTAGACAACATCACATACATTGTTCTGATCCCAAGGTAAGTAGCTAAAGCACTCGTTTCATGGAAATCAGAAACAACGACGGTACCACAACCACCCAGACCCAACACAACATCGAAAAGTTCGGTTTCGACATTGACCCGACGTCGGGGAATTGAACAGCATTCACCTCTACCAGCAAAATTAGAACATTACTTCCAGTATTGTCATCGCCATACCTTCCTAGATTCTTGAGGGTATTCTGATATGTTAACATCAGCCATATTGCGCGACCGGCATTATAATTTGTTTACGTTAAAATCCGTTTAATTACAACCAGCGATTTAATGAGAATCTTAATTGATGAATTAATTACCATTATAAAATATGTTATAATTTTAATTGCCTTAATGTCAATTACTCACAATCACAATTATCGATTGATTTATAAGCGTTGTACGCAAGTCGAGTAATTAAAAATCAAAACAAATGATTAAGAGTTGTCATAAAGTCTTAAAGTTAAATATTTTTATATCGACGGTATATACACTCGGCGTCAAAAAAATCGCACCTTTTAAAAATCATCTTTAAAAATTCTTAAACCTTATGTAGAGGATAGTGTTGGGTATCATTAGAAAGGTAACAAAAAGGAGTATCAAAAAACAATTAAATTTAACTTTCTGTTTAATTATAATTATACAAACAACATTAAAATTAATAAAATAATAAAAATCCTTAATTAAGTCCTAATTAACAACAGATAATTTACAAAGAAAAATGTACAAAAAGTGTCTTAAAATTAACTTAAAATCTAGTGTTACCCCCCCTTGCCCTGATCACGGCTTCCATACGGTCCCTCATGGACCTCACCAACTTCAGGAGCTCTTCTTGAGGGATAAGCCCCCATTCTTCAATCACCGCGTCTTGGAGCTCCTGTAGAGTCGAAGGAGCTGGATCCCGAGATCGAACCTTACGTTTAAGATGGTCCCAGAGGTGCTCTATAGGATTCAGATCCGGACTTCGCGCTGGCCACTGCATCACAGAGATTTGGGACCTCTGCAAGAAGTCGCTCACGATGCCTGCAGTGTGAGCGCGAGCGTTGTCGTGCATTAATGTGAACCCCTCGCCAAAAGATTCGGCAAAGGGGACCACATGCACTTCCAGGACCTCAGTGACATAGCGGCGAGCAGTCAGCGACCCTTGTCCGCGAGCACCTCCAGTCCGGGAGACGCAGACAAGGTCGGTTTTGCCGGCAGCAGACATACCGCCCCAGAACATGCAGGATCCGCCACCATATTCCACCGTCTCCTGGATGCAGGCTTGGGCGAAACGTTCACCCTGCCTCCGGTATACTCTTCTCCGTCGGTCGTTGCAGAAAAGACACACTCGCGTCTCGTCTGAGAAGAGAACAGCTCTCCACTGCTCAAGGGTCCAATCGACGTGGTCACGACCAAACTGCAAGCGGGCTCGCCGATGCGCTGCAGTCAATTTTGGACCCGTAGCAGCTCTGTGGGCCGCTATCTTCTTCTCCTTCAATCTTCTTCTAACCGTAGATACGCTTACGGTGCGTCTGCGAACTGCCTGGAGCTGCTGTTGCAACTCAACAGCGTTGGAGAAACGATTTCTCAAAGAGTTCGACACAACGAACCGGTCGTCTCTTTCCGAAGTGCAGCGACGTCTACCCGAACCGTGTCTGCGGATATAGCCACCGGTCTCTATGAAGCGCTGGTACACTCTTCGAACGGAATAACGGCTCAGGTTCAGTTGCCGGGCGACATCACACTGCCGCACCCCTGATTGCAGTAGTGCAACCACTTGAGCGGCTTTATCAGCTGTGGTATCCATCAAAATCTGTGCGTGTGTCCTCTTCAACGGTTGAATAGCGAATGACCCACATTGAACCCGTGTTGACCGTTTTATACCCACAAAGGAAGCGCAACTAGCAACTCTCACGGGTAGCAAAATTTGCATCGAATTTTTGTGACACTTTATTTGTTGCATTAGGTTTTATTTGATAATGAAAAGTAATGTTTTTTATTAAGTTAATTAAGTAACCTTGTAAATAAAATCATAATTAATGCGACTGCATGTGCATATCAAGAGTAAATGACATTTGAAAGTGATTTTCTAAGAGGTGCGATTTTTTTGACGCCGAGTGTAGTTAAGTATTTAATTATTTAGTTATTAAAACTTACAAGAATTATACTTGGTTTCTTTTAAAATTCCAGTTTTATATTCTGTGCCTGTCCTGTGTAAGTAAAGCACATTTTCGATTTTTAAGAAGTTTCCCATAATTTTGTTTACGTTATCATTATATCACCATCGTCTGCCCATAAACATCCTATTACTAGATTAAAGAAAAAACTATACTTTTAGATTTTATACCATCTGTCTTTCATATCAAAATAGATTGTTTTAATTCCAAATCTAAAAAAAGACATCCAGAATCTACGATAAGAAGGAAAATGTATTCGATTAATAACGCTTTATCTATTAATCTAAGCTGATGTTCGCGACAGTACCATCAATATTAATTGCAAATCAAACACGGCATTTTTATCTGAAGTCAAGTCTCGAGATACAAAAAAGCTTTCAAACGAATTTGTATCATGTACCCATCGAAATTCATATGTGGAGCGCAGATTTAACAAAAACACTCCCTAATGCTCATTCTTAAAGGTCAATATATTATTACCTACACATGCCACACAGTATGTCACAAATTCAATGAATGAAATGAACCGGTACTCAATACAAAGATATCTGTGCAATCAACAAGAAAGTGTTACAGATTTTAGATTTTACGCCTCTTAAAATAAAGGCTATTTTGTCAAATCCTATTAGTATTGGCGAGCGCAAAACTGTTTGCACAAAACTATAATAGTCTATGTACAATATATACAAAGTTGCAAACAATTACGGACCTTATTTTCTACACAATAAGAAGGAAAGGCTTTGCGTACACAGTATCGGTCGATCACGCATCGATAATATGATAAATGAAGTCGTGTCAAAACAGAACGGATTGCATTACGGTTATAGAAAAAAAAACTTGTTTGTAAAAGTCAAACGTAAGTTCATTCACCATTCGATGCGGAACCAATATTATAGTTATGAATAGCAAAAAATAGAATGACAATGACTCAAGACGTATATCATACATATGTGTAGTAAGTTAGACCGTTCATTGAAGAGACTCATCATATTTAAATATATATGAAAAGAGAACTTCTTTTCTACTACACCTTTTTCAACACCATTAGAAAAATAAAAATATTAGGTAACTTCTGAAAAATGAGTTACAGTTACAGAAAAACAATAACAAAGTACAAAAGGGCTCAAACATTTTCTTTTCTACCGCGCCGCCGTCTATTTCCTTCCACCTCTTTACATAGAATATTCTTTTTTTTTTAGAAAGAAGGCAATTCACTCTGCGTGAACACGGGTAAGTTTTTGAGGGGAGATTACTTGTAAAAGCCAAAACCAAACTGTTAGGTATACCAAACACGCAAGGCGTTTTCTACCGTTAAAAAAAGGAAGTGTTTAATAAAGGAGTATCTCCAATATACCTTATGCGTTAACGATCCTAGAAACACCTTCATGCTGACACACTGGGTACACTAGCAACGATGCCTTGTTTATATGTTCATTATCATCAGCAAATTTTTATGTCCCCACTGTTGGGGCACAAACCTTGCCTGTGGGGATAGGGAGAACGGGCCATAAACCACCACGCGGGCCTAGTGCTGATTGATGGTTGTTAACGACTGCTAATGCAGCCGGGACCAACGGCTTTACGTGCCTTCCGAAGCACGGAGGAGCTCGAGATGATACATTTTCGGTCACCCATTCAATGACCGGCCTTAGCGAAAGTTACTTAACCTCAACACTCACAGACCGGCTCTGACGACTAAACTAACTATAAAATATTGGAAACGCACTGATACCTTATTAACACATCGTAACTCATGCTGATTTAAAACGATTCAGATACAACTGTCATGTCTGAGTTTTGAGACAAAATTAAATAATTTATTAAGAGTCTCCCTCGTACCAATTTCCGTAGTGATTATACTGTTCGAAAAGCACGAATCATCATTTGTGGGCGGCGCGTACACCGTGTCTTATAGCGTTAAGGAATACCTAACCAGTAAGCTCGCGATACAGGCCCGCACGAAAGTGAATTTACAGATTTGAAAAATATATATTATACTTATTGCTATGTTTTTTTTCACATTCTTTAATGTCCCAATGCTGGGCTTAGGCCTTCCCACGTGAATAATAAAAAAAAAGGCTCATAGCTCACCACGACACTAGCAAATAGCCATTAGCCATTAGTTGATGTTTAGTATCAGACATTTAACTAGCAAAATAAAGATTTTTTTTCTTACAGCAAATCTAATATTCTAATATTGCTATTCGAACAATAAATATCTAATTTAACACTTTTACGAGTCCGAACGTGTTCATTTTTTACACAATGTTTAACATCATCGATCATTCTTACATTTTTGTACATACATTTACACGTTTAACTATTATTAATATATTTAATCATTTTAAAACAGTAATAAATAAATACTTTTGAAAACAATAATAAATATTAACTACTGACAAATAAACGACAACGACAAAAGTGATCATACATGTCTGCTTTCGACTGTACGTCGTCATAAACAAAAAATAGTTTAACATATTCAATTTATCGACACGAGAGCTGTCCGCCCCGCCGTCCGTCCGTCCGTCGGCCGTCGGCCGGTGGTACCGAAATCCCTCGTGCCGCGTGCGACAAACTCACAAAAACGATCGCACATCGCACGGTAACGGTGACTTTATCAATTTGTGTTCAAATGTTCAAATTTGGGGTCCTTTGTCATTCTGAGTTAAGAAGCAATTTAGTCAGCGACATTCAAACTGATTTGTTTATGTTTATTCTTCTCTAAAGTCATGTGAGATAAGGGCCAAGCTTAACCGTCAGGAATAGTATAAGCACTTTTTATTTTTTGCGTTCAAAATCGATGCACAGATGTCGGAGATATGTGCGAAGAAACACAAAAATATGTATACATCTGACTTTTTTCTCTCTCTCCCTCTTCACAGAACCACGCTTGCCGGACATCACTACCACCGATTTACTGTGATAACTATCCTGTTGCGAACTTCGACCAATTATGTACTAGATAAAGGATCCGGAATAAAAATGAATCTCGGAAGTGGTCCTGTTTGCTCATATCTTACATTTAAATTTCGAATAATAAAATCTAAAAGAACATTGGATAGCATCAACAACTTCAGCTTACTATGAACCTTAAATCTTAAGAATAAAGATTATATTAAGGTTGCAAAATATTTGTACTTAATTTTACTGTCATCGCCACAAACGTCATTATGGCTCAATGGCACCAAAGCCGCCTACCGTTTTTCAAGCGCTCATCGGGAATCTCGTACATAATTGATCGAAGGTCGCGAACGAAGAAATTTAATAACAATTTCTTTGTCGCACCACCAGTAATGGAGTTCCCTCCTAACACACGTATTTCCTCTTTATTACAGCATCGGGTCCCTTAAACTATACAAGTGATCAGCTCTGTCACGGTGGATACTAGGTTCAATTCAACAATTCCACAACTTCGATAGTTTCCAAACTTTCAAAAAATGCATTAAACCACTCTCCTTTTACAAAATCAAAATAAATCTTTCAAACACCATCTAGACGTTTATTTACAAAAAATACCACGCAAACAAGACGCAAACGGACACTTAACGTTAGGGACCGGTTAGGGGGCGAAATATCGACCCCCTAGAGTTAAGAGGCCTCCTAAGACTTTAGGTGACACCTACACGTTGGTCAAAACGGATTTCTTGCTAAGAAGGCCACTTAGGGGTCCCTTAAATTTAAGTGTGTGTAGGTGAAAACGGGCATTAGTCCTTTTTTCAAATTATAATTTGTTCGCAATAAAATTTGTGTAAAATTATTTATCTGATTTGTAAAAATATTAAGATCGGATGTTGATTACGTAGTTATCCATATTGATTGAAAGGAGCCCTCCTTTGATTTACAGAGTAAGTGTACATAGTGTTGATTAAAGTCGGCGAGTTGTATTTGGCCACGATAGCATAGTTGGTAGTGCACCTGACCCGGCATGTCATGGGGTGCGGGTTCGAATCACGCCCATGGATTTTTTTCAAAACTTTGTCTTATTATAATGTATAATTTTAACCCTTCGCGTTCCTACACTTCCATTAAAAAAAAATTCAACGAGGTTTTTCGCAAACGCGAACTCCTTTGCGTTTGCATGAAAACTTCAACATTTTACTTTTTTTTTTTTTTTAAGTTTAGTTTGTTCCTTAAGGAACCGGCTAAGGTCATAGACCATGCTGCCATGTCATTAGTTTCTTAATTTCATTGTAATACATAAATAAACAATATTATATTGATGATGATGAATGATAATAGAAATGGGAAGTGAGAAATGATATTACCCCCCAACCCCTCGAGTATCTTAGTAAAGATGTGGGGCTTTACTAAGTCCTCACGCAGACTTCTTGTGAGAATTTGAAAAGTAACATTGCACTGTTTTGTTTCATTTGCCAACACTCATGCACACTCACGAACACTTAACGGTTAATAATCCACCATTATTTCACATTAATATTCGACATAACACAAATTTTAGAAAATAAAACAAAACCGCAGACATAACTCTTCACTTTCCCGCCTAGAAGTCCTCAACATTTTACTTATAACACACTCGTAGCATCTCTTTTTCCTCTTGCACTGGTCCCACGTTACTTGGGGTAGGCGCAAAATGTACGTTTCTTCCACTCTCGTCTATCAGTCGTCACCTGTACAGTCACTCCCTGGTCACCGAGGTTTTACGCTAACGCGAACTCCTTTGTGTTTGCATGAAAACTTCAACATTATATTTATAACACACTCGTAGTATCACCGAATCAAAAGCTCGGTATTAGCCATAACCCCCTTTCTCGGAGTTGCGAATAGCTTTAGCAACATGTTTGGTATTGCGGGGCCGAGCCCCGGTGACGTGGTATTAAATACATAGTAAATCATTTAAAGCGTTTATGTGACTTCACTCGGTTTTATTGCTGCAATACTGCTGGGAGTAGGGGCAGCAGAGGTGCGAGTGAATATAGATCCTTACCTATGAAATTGACATTTTGTATGAAGATTTTTTATAACATAAAATTTTTCGTACTAACGTTTTTTCAATTTTCTTAAGTCAACACTTTAATAATTGTAGGGCAGTGTGTTTGTTTCATTAGCTAAATAGAGTAACCCTTTAAAATAAAAAAAATATAAGTCCCTTCAAAGCTACAATGAAACAAAAGGTCAATTCCGCGAACAAAAAAATAAATCAATTTAAAAAAAATTGGTCCCTAAAGACACAAAGTTAAAAATCATTGTTATTACTGAAGCTTAAGGAACCTAATCTTAATTAAATGTGTATAATAGTATTAAAAACTGGTATTGAGTTTAGAACTAATGCACTTATTGATGAGTGAGAAAAAACGTCAATTTCATAGGTAACGACCGAATATTTAGAAAATTTAATTATTATTTAAAAATACGCGCGTCTTCGTTCGCGAAGACTACAGTAAAAAAAAAAGTATACTATATGCTGGTCTGGGTCATGGTCTGTATATGAGGAAAGTTTCATTAAAATCCATTCAGTAGTTTTCACGTGAAAGAGTAACAAACATCCATCCATACTTACAAGCTTTCGCGTTTATAATATTAGTAGGATTTAAATTTGAGCATTATGAATGGTAAATTTCAGTTCATATTTTAATGAGCTTAAATAAGCGTAGTTTGGGCAGGCAACCAAGAAAGTGGACCGCCGATCTGGTGAAGGTCGCGGGAGCCGCTGGATGCGAGCAACACAAAACCGGTCGTTGTGGAGATCCTTGGGGGAGGTCTTTGTCTAGCAGTGGACGTCTTTTGGCTAAGATAGTGATGATGATGAAATAAGCTTTCGGGTCATAAACGCAAAGGAATATCGGATATCGTGTTTTAGTTTGTGTGTATGTGTAGTGTTTTCGCTTGCTATATATAGTTAACAGTACATAGGCCAAGCACTAGCACGAACAATTATCGAGTTTATATGTAGCGTTTTTAAATTCTCTCAAGAAGTCCGCGTGAGGACTTAGTAAAGCCCCACATCTTTATTACTTTTTATTTATTATTTTATTTTTATACTCGAGGGGTTGGGGGTATATCATTTCTCACTTTCCATTTCTATTATCATTCATCATCATCATACATGAAGGAAATATTGTTATAAATGTATTACTTGTAAGAAAAATTACTTTGACACTGGCTAAATGTGCTAATCGCACGAAGCCATCAACTAAAAAAAAAGTTTCATGTCGCTAGGTCCTTTGTAGGTCAAAATGATTTGAATCAAGGAGTGATTTTCCATTTTTTTTCTACTATGACTCTAATTTGTAACTCTTTTTCTGCCGACAGTTCGCTCGCTCTCGCGTTGCGGTCTGACCCAACGATTTTTCACCAGACGCGAGACGTGTCGCCCCTGTAGTGACAGCCAATGTAACAAGCTCACTGAAGTATTATTTTTAAAAAAAATTCAGGCTGTTGCCCATAATATTGTTAGTATACAAATGATTCAAAAAACTATGTAGTAAATACAAGAACTAAAAAAAGAAAACAAATTAGTTTAGGTATTTGCCGTCCTCTGGGGCTCCGGGCCTTGTACTTGGACCCAGTGCCCCAGAAGGGGGCTGTCCAGCTTGCCGCTGAGCACGTTCAGGATGGAGTTGGCGCTCACGCACGCGGCACATCAGCGACGCGATGCGTCGCCGCACCTCGGTATGGAAGCTATCTGTGTGCGCCTGCGCACACATCGCAGATGCACTACAGTAGCGTTAGCGTTTTTATTGCATTTATTTTGCTCGAGATGATAAATTGTTGGTCACCCGATGCAGGCCTTTGCAAAAGTTTCTTAACCTCAGCACTCGCCGACCTGGCGCGTTAACCACTACGCCATCGAGCTCATCAAGTCAACAAGACCCTCAGACTCAGATTTCCTGAAGTTATGATTCCAGACTGCAAACTGCAACTGCACCCCGCAGCTCTCTGGTTAGTATGTGATATGAATCTTTAAAAGGCCAGGGGCAACAGACTCGCTGCGAATTTTACAGATTCAAGACCTTCAAGACCTTCAAAGCCTCGTTTAATGTAAAAACCTTTTCAACCATGCCTCCGTGGCTTAGTTTTGACATAAGGACTATATGGGAAATTATCCGATTCTACCAAAGACTAGTGTTTGGGGGAGACCTTTTCCCAGCTGTGGGACAAATTAAGCTATACAAAATATAATATGAAAATTACGACTTCCTCATCATCAGCCTATACTAGACCACTGCTGGACATAGGCCTCTCCAAGTGCACGCGTCTGTGCACAATCGGTGGTTACTCTCATCCAGCTCATGGAAAAAAATGACGACTTACATTAACTTAATTATCAATCTGCTAGAAATAGCATAGAATCTGCTAGAAATTCATAGAGTAATATTGTTATTTAGCTGGAAGTCTGTCACTATTAAAACCGAATAATAAAACAAAAAAATAACCTATATTAAACTAAAAACACGTTTATACGTGCCTAAAACATGCTTGGCTTTTTAACTGTCACTTAAACTTTAAACCAATTATAAGAGCGCCACAAAAAGGTTAATTCACAAAGTCGATACGTCATCCCAACAAAAGATATTAATATGCTTTATAATAAACATCTAGCGGTTTGAGGGTCGATACTTGTCTAGTCATTCTCCGGTGGTAAGGAATTAAAAACACGCTGCGTTTCGAGTATCATACGTTCGTATATCGTTTATAAAGATTATGTATAACATGGTATAATTTATTCCTTTTTGCCCATGCTTTGTCTACGGCCAAAAGGTTGTTGTGGTTATGAGTTAAGTGAGATTGCTTGCTTGACGAACACACAGACAAAACGCCCTTATAGGCCAATCTTCCTTTACGCTACTTTCCATTTAGGAATTATACATGAAAGGAACTTTAATAACAAACAAATGAACTCACCTTCTTATATGCTTTTTTCCAAGTATAGAGCCAGAATGAAATGATAAATGCAACTAAATTCATAAAGCTGCGCTTGCGCATATCATATTTAAATGTGTAACGGGTCCATAAATAGCTTAACAGCAAAACTTACTGTAATAAATGATCGAACGAAATAGTTAATAAGGTAACAAGTTTATCTTATTGGACATCACACCACGGTGCGGCTTGATGGATCCACGGCACGGCGAGGCGGCCCGTCGACAAATAACCGGTAAGGAGGGGAACGATATCGACATTTTATGTTATCGATGAAAAGTTTAAACTTACGAAGTTGAGGATTCCGGGCGAAGTGGCCATATCATCAGTTAACAGCATGTGCGATGAAGGCAAAGTGCTTTCATGTAGAGATTTTTTTTACATTTTTTCATGTAGCTATGCTTGTAATTTATTTATACTCATAAATTATGAAATAGCAATAGCTCAAGCGCCAAATGAAAAAAGTGGGGCGAGGCCTTTACCCTTCAGTGGAGAATCAGTGGGTTATTAGTAATAACAAAACGTTCCATGATGGATGATTCCGATAAAAATGTAATAATAGGAAACATATTCATGAAATTCTCAAGCTAGAGCTTTTAATATTTGTTTTTATCGATATCTGGCTACATCCCTAACCCACCAGCTTCACCTGGTATCAAGCATCGACATTGCACCCGCGCTAATTCAACTTCTACAACATTTGTCTGCAATGCAACTCTAGAGTGAAAGGGAGTAGAGATGGCAAAAATTACATATTAATAATATAAATTAACTGAAAGGCATGTCAGGTGTGAGTACCGACTGACCAGCTGACAAGGACTTCTACATGATGGAGTAATTTTGGCCAAAAGGGTCCATATTCTGGCGGTTCCGAAGACCAGCAGTTTGACTTTTACAGATTTTTATTGCCATTTAAAAACACTATTTGAATTCCTATTGTAATCTTTATTTAGAGAAATCTTCAATCTTCTATCTTTATTTAGAAAGTCAAAGTTGAAGTCAAATCGTTTATTCAATATAGACATTTACAGGCACTAATTGACGTCAAAACTAAGTTTTTAAATTCAAATAATAATAAATTATAATTTAGTTTACTGAATGTACCACCAGTTCGTATTTTGAGAGAGCCTTCGACCGAGAAGAGCTGGCAAGAAACTCAGGAGGCACTTTAGTACCTAAAGATATTTGCCAAACATGTTAATTATTTTGAAAGTACATTATTATGGGAATAGGGTCACCAACACTGGACATCTTTTGGCTGAGATGATGATGATGATGTTGATATGGAAATATCAAAATAAACAAGATCCAAATCAAAAGACCTCTTTGCTGAACTACATCTCAATGGTAAATTTACAAACTTAACAATTGAAAAAAAAATTATGTGTTTGTTATATATTTATTTAATAAAGTTTTGCATTTAACTACAATATCACACTCGTAACAAGAACTACATAACACGAACAAGCATATTACCAAATACAGTAATATCCTTTTATGATATGAATTATTTAATGCCACCCGCCCGCAAACCATTTATTTTTATGGCAACACCGTTTTAATATTAAAAAGTTATAAAAACCGCGAGACATGCCTGTCAGGTCTGTCATGTCAATCACAATGCTTATCATGTTTGCGGAATAGAACATGAGTTATGTATTTTTTTTCTTTATAATAACATCACAAACTAATGTGTGGCGTAAATACAATTTATTAATAACAATTTAATTCAATTGACAATACTGACAATTGACATGAAGTTAAGGTACAGAGTCAAGAAAGATGTTTTAAAATTTTATTTTTTATATTTACGAGACTTAACATAATTATGTGTCCCTACTTACTTATTTTAATTTCTACAGTAAAATCTTAATACAACGATCATGACTACTTTTTTTACTCCACCATTTTGTGTAGTAGTTGAAAAAATTATAACAAAAAAAGGAAACCATTTGTTCGTTTTTTTTATATGTTGCCAGTTTATTTTAAAATTGACAAACTCATACCGTGACATTCCAGTATTTCTAACTATCAAGTTATCGAAATCCTCTCCACTGTCTAGCTTCCATTATTGAGAAGTGTTATCTACTCGGCCAGTCCATCTTTCATTTTTGGACCTCACGGGACGCGGCCGCGAGGCGATAAGAGTGGATTAACTACGACTATTTATCATATACTCTTTTTTTTTCACTACCGTTTGCTCTACGATGGATGAGGTCTGACCTCCTTGGACTGTAGGCTGTAAACAGTAAACCCGTTGGCTTGGTGAAACAAATTAAAAATGTCTGTGAATTGTCATTGGATAGATTATGATTAGCGGGAAAAAAATATAGTTATTAACGCCTCTCGATGATCGTTCGTAATTTGAATTTCCTCTACTTCTTTTGTTATTTTTCAAATTTGTTCTTTGATTTATTTTGTTGCATCCTGTACAAAGCGCTATAAACGCCCGCATACAAGGCCACACTGAATTTGTACGAACGCACAATCTCATATTAGCAGGTAAACAAAAATGTTTCCAATATAATTTGCTATAATACAACAACACAAACACTGCATTAACCGTAATCGCAAGCATCATCTAACAAACTATTACGTATGCTAAACAAGCTATTAAAATAAACTTATTACAGCCACCGTACAACGATACAGAAGGCAAACTCACGTCAAAACAGAACAATACAATTTAATAGTCGTCACGTTAAGCTAACAACAATAGGACAATGCCTAACTTCAGTAACACCTTCTCTTTCACCGATCAATGATAGATATGGATCAGAAACAGCTGATCTGAACAATGACGAAAAACAAATGGAACTATTTAAATGAAAGCTAGATGTGAATGAACTGGCTGCCTTGAGGGACTCCTGATCTCGCAAATACAATGCCCTATTGTTGTCGGCTACGTCACTGGTGGAATATAGGTCAGTGGCCCAAATGTGGATGTCAGCTGATCGTGGGATCGGCCTCACTGGTCCTGGTATTCCGCCTTTTTTGAGGCCTACCGTTTTTTTTTTTTTCGAGCATTGTTATGATGCGCCTGATAGCTGTGGGAAGGTTTTGTTTGTTGGTTGTATAACAATTTGTGGACTTACGGTTTTAGGATGGAAACGCGTTCGGACGTCCTTCTTTTGTTTGAGGTCGAGTTAAAACTTTTTTGAAGTTTTAAAGTTACGTGATTGTGTTTTGTTTTTGCGAAACGACGCCATTTACGTTAATACATGTTGGCAGAAAACATTCAGAAAGTTTATTACGAGGGAGGTATAAAGTTAAAAACATATTTTTCATCTCTGTAAGTATATTGTGATCGGATACCGGGCTCAGGAAGGCTTAAACTGTTCGTCACGGATGTTGCTAAGATAGCAATAGTAACATTCGCCGATCTGTATTGGGCCAGAGCATAACAGTCTATGGCTCGACTTAATCATAATCCATTGGCCCTGGAGTGGGACAATACGGATAATAAGGGGAGCTCGTAATGATCATAATAATGAACACAAATGAGGAAATATGACAAAAAAGACGTTATAGATGCGAACTAAATGGCCAACATCTAGAGTTAAAAAAAAAATATATGTTTGAAAAATAAATCATTTACACGAACCTATGAAAAACGAAGTTGTGATCAGCAACTGAAACTATTATTACAATTGTTAAATAAACAAATCATCGACAAATCGCCATCCGTATTTATGAAGGGCTTTGTCACGAAGCTTTACAGTTGCGAAAAGACTAAAATCAACATAACCAGTTGGCAATGCAGTAAAGTTGGTCTATGAATCCGGATAGGGGTCTGTCCACATTTGGCGTGAAATTATATTGATCGATTTGAAAGAACGGGAGTCTTATACACGCTAGTTTACCGCTCTGAATCTTGCTAGATGGTCTTCGTGAATTCAATGAGGTTGTTAGGCAGGCCCGTGAAGCTACGCAGGGTTGAGGAGGACCTATTGCAAGAATATATACTAGCCAAATTGCTCAATCTAATGAAAAAGACACCTACTATAGATAAAAAAAAAGCAAATGACAACATAATTTTAATTTGGCTGAATAACACGATATCAACTTTTGCAGCCTATGAGATTTTGCCCAGATTCCGACATGTATACCAACTTGATACCTATTTCTACCATATAGCAGCATTGTTTTTCTTCTGTGTTTCTGTATTTAAATGTTCCGAACTAGATCCTTTTAAAATACAGGGCACGGAGACATAAGCATATACTCTTGGGGCCTTACAAATAAACAAAGAATAAGCTCCGAATAGTTATTCCGTGTTTTGTCTCTTTCACTCTAATTTGAAATGACGTTTACATGACAGGAACAAAACACGGAATAACTATTCGAACCTTGTTCTCTGTTTATTTGTAAGGCACTTGGTGTTGTAAGTGTCTATTAGCTGCGGTGGTAGGTGAAGGTGGCTGGCTGTTGTTACGTCACAGTAACGTATAAAACGTAGGTAACTTAGAGAAAGCGAACGTCGTGTTCATATAGAAATAAAATAATTAGCTTGGAATAAAGATTAATGAAAAAGGGTACAAGGGTACACAAACGAACGTAAAAATACGCCTACTTATTTTTTGTTTATGCACTAGTTGTCGCCCGCGACTTCGTTCGCAAAGACTACACTATCCCACAGGAACCTGTTACCGGGATAAAAAGTATCCTGTATCCTAGTCCGGGTCATGGTCTGTCTATGTGCAACGTTTCATCCAAATCCGTTCAGCCATTTTCACGTGATGCGCGGTCAAATAAACAGACAAACAGATAAACAGACAAATAGGACAAATATAAAAAAAAAACTATTGGAACGTGTTCTGTTATCGATTCTAAGTATCCCCAGCCAACTTTGTTTCGAATATCTTCCATGTACAGCCTTCGACCCTCTTTAGCTTTATTATATGTATAGATTTAAGAGGTACACCAACAGCAATACACATCACATATTGATAATACTAGATACAAAGGTCTCAGTTCTAATATGTTCGATTACAGGTACACACAGCATTTGCCAGTGTAGTTACTATCGTAATACAAATTAAAAATGCCTGCCAGGTGATGTTGTCGCGCTCGCCTCAGTGTGGGCCGACCCTAAGCCAGGAGACAATAGCATTGTTTGTTTTCGCCACCGGCCGCTATTACGACCACGTGGTCTTTGTTTACCAATTGTTCTTATCTCTGTCGTCCTTGGCGGTTTGAATTGTGAATTGTGAGGCGACAGTTGTAGTGGAACTGGGCTTTCGTCCGCTCGTCAATTGTCTTTCGAATGTGACGAGTTGTTTGAGGCCTAGCACGAACTAACGTTATGTCACGCTAATGTCAAATGTTCTATTATGAAAAGATGACTGTCAATTGTAAGTTTAATTTCCGATTTCCATACAACATTTTTGTTTTACGCAATTTGATAGAACATCGTGCAAAGCCCACATATATTGTTTTCTAAAGTTTACGCGAACACTACACCTTGATATTAAACCACTTTTACGGATGTACTCTCGTTTATTTTACACATTTAAGATTTTTTCGTTTTGTTCTGACGTTTCGAACCATTTACAGGGTCAGTGGTCACGGGAGACTTCTGATTAAAAATCAGAAGAGTCACTTAAGCAATGGTGTTTTATTTTTTATAATTTGTGATCTTTCAAACATTTGTGTGTTCTAACGGTGTTAGTGTAACGTTTCACAATTATGTGTTCAGGAATGTGCATGAGTTTTGGCAAAATAACAAAACAAAGAAGCACAACGTCACTTTTCGAATTCAAGGAACCCACGTGGGGTCGTAGAAAGTTCACACGTTTATTTCGAATCTCAAAAGGGTTTCATATAATTATTATTTCACATTTCAATCATCCATCACTCATAATCCTGATATTAAAAACAGAGAACGTTTTATTTTACAATAACTATATTTTCCAAGATGTAGGACGCCCTCAGACTAGGTGGAGCGACGATCTTCGCAATGGGCATCGCGCACTAGTGCGCGTCCCCGTGCCCTACTAGATTCTCCGAAGGGTTCGGATCGGATCGGGTCCTCACGCGTGAACACCTAAGTCAAGCGGTGGAATTAAAAAGCAGTTGATAATAAATATGGTGACGGTACTTTATGACCCCTTGAAAATAATTATTTGTCATAAATTGTCATACGTTTGTAAGGTCAAGGGAACCATATCAGCATTCCGTTAGTTCCATGAAATGGCTGAGTTAAGGCCTAGGTAGAGGCACGATTGATGGGCAATGAGACGCCTGAGTGATTACTGGAGTAAACAAAACAGTCTTAATGAGTGGTCCACGCAATGAAGAGATAGCGGCTTGAAATCATATAAGTAAAAATAAAAAATTTTAAAATAATAACGCCTTAGATCACACAGGACTTTTGATTTTTAGTAGTGTAGCCTGCATCGCGATAGCGAAGTTTCACCATTTCCTTCGCTATATATAGCACCTCCAACTAACATCCATCGGACCTCGGTCCCCGAGCTATACCACCCAGCTCGGAGGAAGATCTTCCCTTTGGCCTTCCTCATTGTGGCGCATCCTCCGTACCATTACCACCACTACAGTAGGATTGGTGGGTATAGGGAGAGACCTTTGCCAAACAGTGGGATGATACAGGCTAGCAGTAACATATAATGAAAGTAATAGTTGCTGGGGCACAGAAAAGCGATAAAAGGGAAGTGCAAGAAGAGGTAGGTGGAAAAAAAAATATTGATTTAGTTACTGACAATGTTGCAAAAGTAAAATACTGTATCATTAATATTAACATTTGTAATGCAATTTAATATTTTCATGGTATAATCCGACTGCCAAAATTTTTATACATATAAAATCAATATCCATATCAATATAAGTTTTATTTTATTCGTTGAATGTCACCTTAGACATATTTTTAGCCCTTAACACCACTCGTGGGGGACCTAGGTCTCCCATCACACTCACTCATCGCACTCAATAAAAATATTTTCAAAAATGAGTGCGTTTAATCTGCGAGTATAGGCTTTTTGACGTCTTTTGAGTTTTGGACGTCTTTTAGCTGAGATGATGATGATGATGTAAAATAGTTTTTACAAATCAACTCGCGTTTTATTTTGGGAGATTAAAAGGTAAGCGATCTGGAAACACTTTTATTTTGTAATCATCGTAAAGAGCGATAACAGGTTGTACCTGTATCAAAGTCAAGTTAATTCAGAATCGCTCGCCGCTTATCACTTGCAGTCCAACACAAGATATTGGACACACGTGCTTGTACGGGACCACTCATGTTTCAACCTATTTTATGCGCCGTCTGACAGCTCATTAACAACATAAGTCCCAAGTTGGCCTATTAACAACTGCCATTGCGATTTCTTAGCATTTGTCAGCCTAGATTAGCGGGGAGCTGTTAAAGAGATGCGGAGAACCCGTTCTGTATCTGTTCCGTGTGAGGATTGTTTAGCATTCAGCGTTTTAAGATAAGATAAGATAAGATAAATATAAGAATATTATTGTGCACTTGTGCCCTAGCAGTGGGGACATAAAATAAGCTGATGACGATGATGATGATGTACACAAAATAAAAAAACTACATAAAAGTACACGTACAAAAGGCGGTCTTAACACTAAAAGTGATCTCTTCCAGACAACCTTGGGATGGACAAAGATTTATGTAGTTTTGTATAATTTATTTGGTTGTTTACCTATTATAGTAATAAATAGTCATTACCTATTAACAATAGTAATGTTATTTATTACCTTGATAGGTTTATGAAGGAATGGCGTCATGTTGCAGGGGACCGAAAGGAGTGGAAAAAGTGTGGGAAGGCCTTTGCCAGGGGTGGGACAGCTATGGCTGATATAATATAATAATTTACCTATTAATTTTATCACTGTTAAAGATGTAACTTAGCCACGACGTTTGCTCGGTGGCTAGCAAGAGCTAGATGAGAGTAGCTGCGGATCGTGCTCAGTGGCGTGCGCTTGGAGAGGCCTGTGCCCAGCAGTGGACTAGTATAGTCTGATGGTGATGTTGTATTATTTTCTTTAATTAAGAGATTATTGTATTAGTTGGGGTTAAAGATATTTATTTCTCATAAAGAATTTACATGAGACTTACATGAGAGATACAAAATTTTAAAACTCATTAACGACACAAAAACAAAGCGATCAACAAAAATTAACAAACACGTTGGTAGATTAATTAAAACTCTGGTTCGACCGCTAGGAGCGGTCCGTACAAGAGTTAGTTGAAGCAGTTGTTTGAGTGCACAGCGTAGTGTCATACACACAAAACTGAGACCTGCATAGGAAGTTAGCGCTGTGAAGACTTACTCCCTGCAACAATGCCGAGTTAAGTACTTTTAAGGCACATTTTGTTTTACTATTGTATATCGATGGCAATGTGGCGATCACACCTATTCATATTTTTTCAATAAATTTTAAAATCTTCGTGTACACATAGGTAATTTTCGTTCGTTCGTTCAGAACTTTTCGTTTAGCAACTGCAAAAATTAAATTCTAGGCACGTTACCGTATTTATTTAGTTACGTACATTATATTTATAAAATACAGTTAAAAAATTATATGCCTAATCGACCCAGCCAGGAATCGAACCTGGGTCTTCCGCAATCCGGGCGGCTGCACTGACCATTATGCTACCCGGGAAGGGAATTTAATTCAGCTTATTATATAAATATTTAATTCAGCTTTAGTGCAGCAATTAGCACTTAAACATAAATTGTATAACTAACGTACATTTAAAAAAAATATATAAAATAAATTATAATTTTTGGAAAGAGTTTAAAAGAGGTATTGACATTTCACCGTCGATAATGTGCTTGACAATTTTCATTCATTCCTTCAATAAAAAATACAAACAACTTCAATCAATGTTACACTACGACCTTCAAATCGAGTTACAGCCATTGACAATGTAGAGTACATACAATGTATGAGAGAGGTAGAGCCGAGCGAACACAAAACGACATAACCCGCTCGCACGGAGCACTACGTAAATCATATACACGTCTCTGGCAACACTGTAGTGCTCGTAAACCCACAATTACCACATAAAATTATTCAGAAGATAATTCGATGTTTTCCCCGAACGATTTTGGGGTGTAACGTGGATTAGCCAAGTGTTGCCGCGCGCAAAAAAAGTTTTACCAACTGTCAGTGGTGGTTTGATGATTTTTGCGCTTTACGGCTTTTGGCGCGTCGAGTCGATATGTGAGTATTAATTTCTCATACATTGACATATTATTGCTTGTGTTGAATATGTGTTTGGAAATACAACTTTTACGATAATGAGAAATAATAAATTGGTGGAAGCGTTTCGGAATAGTGGTTAGAGCAAGTTAACTTCAAGGATGCATCAGAATTGCAAGCTATTAAAAGAATTGTATTTGGTGATAAAATTTACAATTACAGTGAATTTAATACAATACGTAATATATAATGTTTTTCTAACTCAGGGAGAAAGTTCTAAGGTCTAATAGCGTCAGTAGCTGAATAGATAGATGGTCGGGGTGAGTGTAAGGTAATCATGGTACAGTATCCTTGTACAGAATGTTTAGAATAAAAAATTCTAGACAGATTATTTTATTCTGAACGGCCCACATACGATCATAATAATTGATGGTTAACATACAAATTGTCCTCATTACGCTAAAATTTTACGTGAAATAATCACGATTAGATTAAACTTTGACGTAAACTTTGAAGTTAAAAAGTTATACCTTGGTTCTGCCAAACGACCGTGTCTTTGTACGGAACTTAAGCTGTAAAACTATTTTGACCGTCTAAAGGTTTTATTTAGATAAAAACAAGCAACTGGCCACTTCAACAAAAAGCGCTACCAGTGTTACAATGACAAAAAATATACATATCTTCGATCTATCTAAGTTCAGCCTGCTCTTGCATACTTATTAGTTTGACTTTGTTATTCTTAAACAATTTTTGACTTTTACTGCAGTACTGTAGTGGTACTGTATGACATTGTGGAAATTGGTACTTTTACCTGATGTAAATTTGTTAACTTAGTTCTTTTTAATTTTGTTTTTTTTTTACATGTTGTGGTTGCCTTCTATATTTTTTGTGTTTATTTGTAATGGAAAGTGTCCTGCTATGATAGGGCATTTTCCAATATTTTTGACACTGTAAGGGAGAAAAGAGCTAGACACTTGCTGAAACTGAATAAAAAACTAAACTAAACTAAATAACTACCAAACTGAATAACATGAATAATTTTTTATTTAATTTTTTTTGTCCGGCTAAGGTTTTATATATATATATATATATATATATATATATAAAATAAAAAAGTAACTGGCCACTTCATTAAAAAAGCAGAACAGTATAATAATTCAGCAAACAGTTTTTATTACCGCGGAAACAGTGAAGTGGCGGAGGTATTAAGGGGATCACATTCGACGCTTTACGGGGCTGTGAAACGGAATGGGGCTTAAAGTAATTTCTTCAGAGCCTCACTCCTGCACGCGTACCTAATCGAGAGCGCGCGAAAGGTGAGCGTCCAGTGCACGCCGGAGCTTATGGCCGCGGACACACGGCTCGGTATTGCAACAAACTTTCAAAAAACTTTTGATTTATATGTTTTTATGTTTTTATTTAACGTCACGGTGATCAGCGGCGAAACGGTCGGCCCGATACCTGAAGGTCCCGGCTTCAAGTCCCAGATCACGCCAATGCGCTTCGGATTTTTGATGCATATCCCGGGTTTCTGATCACCAGCCCGCATTTCCCATCAATTGTAGCGATGGCTTGACTTCGTTGATGGAGGCTTTGCGCAGCAGTTATTACTACTTTACTTATATTTAACTTTAATTTTGTAGTGTTATCATTACTATTTTTTTTCTTATATTTATCATATCTTTCGCGCTCGCTACGCATTGAAAAAAAAATAAGCTATACGTGAGTAGTAATAGATTCATATCACACAAAAACCTCCTTCATAAATTTGCTTATATCCCTTGCTAGGGCTAAGGCATTTAAAATAGTATTCGTATGGATGATCTCTACACATAAAATCAAGTATTATTAGTGCTCAGAGTTTTTTAAAAAAGGCACTAAAAGCGCCCGTTGTCCTTTAGGTAAACAATTGTATGTAAATAAATGTAAGAGAAATTAGCTTTAAAAATGTTTACTATTATTTAGTAAAAAGATGGCGTTAAAACAAAAAACGAATCAAAGTCATTGCGTCAACGTAACATTTCCGAATAGATATTTTAATGTACTCATGCTTTGTCGCATTACCGATTTCCGGGTAGAACAAAGAATATTATTAAACATCTCGCACAGTTCTGAAGTTGTAGGTCATAACATATTATTTAAATAAGTGTAAGGATTGTTACACAAACTTTTTGATATCATAATAAACGTATTATATCATAATAACTCTATTAATCTATTTTAACAACAGGAAACAGATATTTGACTAAAACATACAAAGGCGAAAACATTTTTATATTTAACTCTGCTAGTAAACCCAAGAAGTACCTAAGGTTATTTATAACGATTTGAACTTCACACCGATTTACAACAGTTACTTAATATAATAGTTAGATACTAATTTCATCTAGATTTTTACTAAGTTACTTGACTCACAACTTCTAAAAACTCCTCTCCCTATCCCCGGCGCCGTTACACAGTGACTCCAGTACGAACTTGGCGATCTAAAACAAGATGGCCGCCAACTTGCTCCTGCGTAAGCTCGTCGCATTTCAGCACCGTGTGTCATCGCAATAAACATTGGGAAACATGACGCCTGCCGCCGTTTTTGAGCAAAATATTGCACGTTAATTTAGCTCAGGTCAGTCATTTGCGGCGAGCAGTATATCGACTTTTTCTCGGTATGCCACGAATATATGTGACTCCATTTGGAATGGTTCGAACGTTTTCTCTCTTTGGTATTTTACAGCGTGTCAGCGTATAAATTGCCCACCGGTGGGCTAGGTTCTTACCTTATTTTTTATAACGTGGCATATAAAGATCACATTCAGTGCTTTACTTTAATTTATAAAGTCATATTGCTATAACCCTTTTTGCTGCCAGACCATAGCACTTAAAAACAATTCGCTATTACAATATTTGCTGGCCTAATGCTATGCTCTAGGTGTTGGCAACAGGCCACTTATAATATTATCATAAAACCTTTTATTATGAATTTTAATTGATTGTCTTTGGTTCAGTTTTTCGTTCTTCTGTAGTTTTTGACGTATTGTTCTTTTTTTTTCGATTAAATAAAGTTCAGTGTTTTATATCCAAGCAGTGTTTAAATGTACTCGCAAACCCTAAACAAAATACAGTTCACTAAAGCTCGAGCAACAACGAAGACTGCTACACTAGGCTCTAACTAGATCAAAAAATTTACCCTTCTATTTTTAACCGACTTCAAAAAAGGAGGTTCTATGTTCCACTGTATGTATTTTTTTTAAATGTATGTTCATGGTAGGTCTCTACCCGTTTGAGAATTGTCAGTGTAAAAAAGTCACGAGTGTCTTCATATAAAATCAGCGTCAGCTGTAGACATTGTGGACGCAGTACTTTTGCAGTACGGATAATGTACACTTTTGAACTTTCATGATCCACAAAAGACGGAAGCAGAAGTAACTCATAGTGTGAGAATTGTCACCGGTTATAAATACCACTTATGTTAACATTAACAAGGGACATCCCTTATCTAAACATTGACCTCAAGCTGACGTTACGCTACTAACTAAAATTCTCTATCTCAATCACATAATCATCACCAGCTCATTTAATGTCCGCACTGCTGGGGCACGAGCCTTCCCTATGGATGGATAGGGAGAACGGGCCATTAACCACCACGCGGACCCAGTGCAGATTGGTGGTTGTTAACGACTGCTAATGCAGCCGGGACCAACGGCTTTAACGTGCCTTCCGAAGCACCAGTACTCCCCATCCGCTTAACATCACGTTGACAGGAGCTGAGTCAATAGCCCATATTACAATTTAAAACAAAAGTAACTCTATGTGAAACAACGACCTTACACTAAACTTAACAAATCCAACAATCACTCACACAAAACTGCAATCGATTCGGCCCCAATCGATTCATTGAGCCCCAATCGATATGCCATAACACGCCCGTGGCTCGAGTTACAGCCATTCAACCGAGATCAGCCTAAACACAGCTCGGGTTCCGGCCGCGTTGAACTCAATCGTTTATAAACATTAATGGCGATATTTAAATCATGCCGTGAGAGTAACCCGCCTGTTTATACTCAATATTATAATAATAAGAAACAACATGGATGTCCTTGCACTTAGATGAGCAATTTATTTATTTCAATTCCACAACGGTCAAGCGTTTGACCTTTAACTGAGGAGTGACTAACGATAAAGAAAGTAGAATCGCACTTCACCCGGAATCTTCAACTGCTGAGGGACACGCTATCTTATCTCTCTTATCTATCTTATCTATCTATCGCTATCTTAACGCTAGTAGCGTTGTTGCGTTTCGACCGCTAGAGTTAGGATAACCAGTAACTCAGTAGCTAAAGATTCTGGGTGGAGAACGCTTCTAACTTCGGTCTTCGGATACTTAGCATTAGGTGAGATGGAAGTCAAGTGCCACCTTATTGTGAATTACCTATCCGGTGGTCCTATACCATATACCTACCTAAGGTATATGGTATAGATAGATGAAGGACAAAAGCTATCCCATTGTAAAACCATGGTTGCAACCAGACCATGAGCACTGGCACTGCAATGTATCTGTTATCACCTTAATAACAATGTTGATTTTAGTTTTAACATTTTGACCTAGCCCCTACAGGGATACAGAAGCGAGCACATGACCATAGAGCAATTAAAGCCGGCCGTAAATACAGATAACAAAAGATGCATAAATAAAAAAGAAAATTACCTCAAGCCAGCTAGCCGATTGTAACAAAAGAGTATTTATGTCAAAACGGTCATAAACCCCCGCATTAGTGGCGTATCAACATTAACTATGTGTTTAGGAATACGTGTTAAATTATTGCAGCAATTTACCACTAGATCACGATAAAGTGGACTTGGCGCGAAATCGATTTGGACGCGTCTCATACCGTCGCAAGGTTGGATAATCGTACGTTGCTGTTTGGTTCCAAACGAGATTTGGTTAGTAACTTAAACAAATGAAGGACATTGGGTAGTGGCAACCAGAGTTCGACACTTTAATACCAGTTTTCGTCACCTAAAAATAACATATAGGTAATTATTGAAATTTTACGCGATGACAGCTAGAAAGCAGGTGATCTGTATTAATTTGTCGCTAAAGTCTAAAATCAGTTGCTGACTCCTGTTTAAAATAATTAAAGGAAAAACTGTCTATCAATGGTACCTGTCGAACACTGGTTGCTAATACCCTAGTTTACTTTTTTTATATTAGAAAGAGGCAAACGAGCAGGCGGGTGGGTCACCCCATGGGAAGCGATCACCGCCGCCCATGGACACCCGTAAAACCAGAGGAATCGCAGATGCGTTGCCGGTCTTATTTATTTATTTTTGTTCATATAATTTTAACGAAAATTTTGTCGCGATACAAATTACAAAAACACAAATGTTGAAAAAATTTTCTCGAGCAGGATTTGAACCCTTCTGACATACCGGGTCAGATGCTCTTCCAATTGAGCTATCGTGGTTCTAACCAGCCCGCCGAAATTATTCAACACTGTTTACTTTTTTACTTTGAAAGCCAAAGGCGCCCATTCAATGTCAACTACCGTCGTTAACATCTAATCATAATATTTTTACAAATACTAAAGATCAGTTAAGAAGTAGGCAAGCTATTTATACAATATTTTTTTTTGTTTATATCATTTTAACGCAAATTTCAGTCAGAAGGGTGCAGGTTCAAATCTTGCTCTTGGAAATTTTACCAATATTTGTGTTTTAGTAAAATTATGATGAGCTACTTTTTGTTCGATAAAGTTTACGCGAATACCATAATACGTTGAAATAAAACTCTTTTTAGGGATCTACTCGCGTTTATTATGACTGAGTCTCCATGTGACCATGAAATCGATAGCTTTCGAAACCTCAGTGTAGAAAAGGAGTGGAAAAGACGAGACTCTTCGCATGTTCATCATTATGAACGACGTGATTGTCTCTCAATCATATTCCGAAACATTTTTCGGAAAATGGATTGGAAAACTGGGCCAAATTTTCCGAAAACCTTAAGAGGGTTTAGGTAATTCTTAATTTTAGAGCTTATGAGGTCATATTTAGGGATGGTTTTACAATAATACAGATAGTTGCTACCCAATGAAATTAGGACAGACTCAGATAGGATAGTGGTAGCTGTAGCTAGTCAGTTGGACTTAGAGCCAGGGGCTTGTTGTCTAATTTCAACCTAAAGTTATTTACGCTTGTAATTTTGCATAGACGATTCCAAATAAATGTCAAATTGACGATGTCGTTGTCAGTTACTGGACACTAGTGAATTAGTTTGAAGTTCTTGAATAGCTTTCAAATGTCAAATTGAAAGGTATTATGATAGGTATTAGAGTTAGACAATAAGCCCACTGATTAACAATCCCACCTTTGGTTCACCAGTGGTTACACTAGACCGCACAGGTGGGTAAAATAAACAGTTTCGTTAACATCAAAACTACCTACGATAATTATCATAAATACCAAAAGCTAGTTCATCTATTGACTTAATTAAATACTAATGTCGCATAGATGCATACACTACAAACAGGGCCGGCGTAATATGCATTTGTATGCAGCGCGCGTGGTCAACCAGCACGCGCGTCGTAGGAGGCGAACGACAAATAATGGGGTCTAATCGCTACTGTTAGCTCAGTTAGACGCTTTTGATTCGATATACAAATATTGTGTTTTATCTTTTATTGTTAAGGTTTTAGCAATGAGTTTTGTGGTACCATCCTCTTTAGTATGGTGTTTTTATATAATGCTACAAAGGTTTTGCTTCCATGGTGACTGCACAATTTGTGGTGTCTGTTAGTTAAAATATAGGCTGTATGAGCCCTTTTTGCCTTTCCTTTCGCACGTGGTTGGTAGGAGGCGAGCGACAAATAATGAGGTCCAATCGCTACTGTTAGCTCAGTTAGACGATGCTGGCTTTTATATCAATATATAAGTATTATGTTTTATTTTTTTATTATTTTCAGCAATGCGTTTTGTGATACCATCTTCTTTTTGTATGATCTGTATTTATCTTGCTAGTCTTATCATTCCAGTTGGATACCTTCACAAGGAAGAGAGAGAATTTAAAAACCGAACAATAATAATAAATTATATTATGCTCTCTTTTAAAAACAGGCATTATATTATTCTCTTTATTTAATTTTGTTCTCTGATCATGTGATTGTTACTCTGTGTTAGCTGGTATAGGCAAACTTTTTAAAAATCACGCAAAGGCGTTCACTGGCTCATCCACATGCACGTCCATAGGGCTTCCCATTCACGAGCGACATCTTGACGTGTGACGCGTGTTGGCGTCGCGTCGCGGCCTGACTCGTGTCGCTCGCCGGCCCTTTGTATGGATATCGCTGGACAAATTCGATTTTGTGTCTATGATGTAACAGTGGAATTTGATTGTTCGGATTTATTTTATTCGTTCATTGTTGTTAAAGGACTGTGAAGCATTAGAGTTTTGTAATGTTATTATGTCCACTTACTGGGAACAAGCGTCTTTAGTGCTTTAAATAGTATTTAGATTTCAATATTATATTTATAATTATTATTTATTATATTATTTTAATATAGATTTTTATTTCATTAATATGCAGCACAAAACCGGTCTTTGTGGAGATCCTTGGGGGAGACCTTTGTCCAGCTGTGGGACGTCTTTTGGCTGAGATGATGATGATGATGATGATGATGACTCAAGAAGAAACCCTAACATAGTAATATTGCCATGAGGTAGTAGACAAAATATTGTGTTAAATACTCTTTTTAAAGAAAATATAATTGTCTTTGTTTTAATTAAACTAAGTATTACTAACAGCTAAACCTTTAGTTTTTTCGCTATAAATAGCGGCCTCCTCCAAGTAAGTATTATTCAAAGTTTGTAAAACAACATTAGCCGCATAATTAGACCATGAACTTTTAACTCATATTTTTTAACACACTTTAAATACAACAGTTCAAAGGCGTGCAGTTGTTTGTAGGTAAAATGTAAAATGTCCCCTTTTGGGAAAGGGGAATTTCGAGAAAAGGGCATTTGAGAAAGGGACGTTTTGGAAAAGAGACATTATGAGAAGGGGGCATTTCGGGAAAGAGGCTTGTTAAAACCAGAGGACATTATAAAAAAGGGACCTGAGCCTGATCGGTCCGTCCTTCTATGTACGCAAACGTGATATTGGCGGAATTGTATGAAATATGTAACACGCCATAACAATAATTAGGTATGAAAAGAAGACCGTAATGGCATTGATAATAATTTACATTTAAAATCACCTTCGTTTGTAACCTCGTTCTAAACTTCCTCAGGTTAGTATTATTAAACGTAGCACGCAAAAGAAATTAAAACTTTATGCAGGTAATTCAAATAATTTTAATAGATTATTCTTACTTTTAAGAAACTTTAAATTAGTTTATTTTAAATAATATATATAATATAATCGCTGCCTTGGCTTAGTGGGTTTCTAACCTAGAAGTCCTGATTACGATATACGTCGTATAGTTACTAGTTAAGATTAATTTTGTAGTAGATATTATTCCAACTTGGTAATTTTTATTAATTGTCCCAATCTAACCTTATTATTGCATCATAATTAAGTTAATACCGTTATAACTTCAATAACAGTTCACTACTATAGTAAAGTGGTTTGTGAAAGTTACACACACACACACACACAAAAGAGTTATTGATAAAATAAAAATAAGAACTTACTGCAATTGGATAAGATTGTCGTCGAGAAGACTTTTCACTTACCTAAAAATAAAACAAAATAATTAAACAAGTACACACAAAATAAATATAACGTTTCGTTATACAACGCCTGTGGTTAATGTTAATAAATTTTAAAATGGTCATAAAAAATAGTAAATAATATAAAATTCCAAATTTAAACTCAGAGCTTTGTAACGTAGTGTATACCATTGAACTCCTTCTATGCTGTCTGCCTACAGTACAAGATGGTAGCCCAATTTGTAACCAGCAACTTCTAAGTGATTTAATTATTCAACACTCGAACGGTCTAGCAATTAGTCACTTAAGCGGGTCGCGGATATCACACACGCGACGGGACGGGCGTTCTGACTTTGACAGCTGTCAAAGAGCCAGAAGAAAAGACTTGTCTTCATCACGCACACCCATAATATCTGATAATTCACACCTTTTAAGATCTATTTTCGAGAGCGTACGATTCTCGACCTTAAGTGGAAGGTTTTAAATGAAGGATTTGGTCTGAATGGTTTGTGTTAATGAAACAAGTTCGAAGAAGTGCGTTTTATTAAACGTCTGAGCACCGTTCGCGGTCGCCACCCACTCTGTAACGGTACTTTCATTTTGGGTTCTCGTGTGAGTGAGAAAATCTTTCGATCGTCACGCCGCACCCTGTTTATTTGCAATTTTCATGATGTCAACAAAAATTTCAATTATTAAAAGAAATATCTTCGACGTTTGGTGTAGATATGGTATCAGGGTGTTGCGAAAACCAGTGCCACGCCATATATTTTACCTAAGATATTGCAATGGCTCTATTCAAAAAATCATTGTACAGACGCCTGCATATCAACCTAGCCAAAACTGTCAAATTTCTTTAATACATTTTTAACCAAATACATCTGAGTAAAAAAGTTCAAAGTCTATCGAGGAAATTTGACAGTTTGTGGTAGGTTGATGTGCAGGCGTGTGTACAATGCAATTCATCTAATAATCTGCTGTATTGCGAAGTTATTTTTTTTACAATAAAACACACAATACATTAAAATATCTTAAAGCATTTCAAAGTTCGAACATCTCATTTGACAGTGAATAGCACAAGTTGAAAACTGAACAAAAAATATATGTACGGAATCTTTTACAAGAAACGTGTATGTAAAAATTTTGACACACGAACACCAACATAGTCGGCACATTACAATCATTTGCATATTCAACCACATAAACGCTTACACATATATTTTTCGTATGCGAGATCGTACGGTTAATATATGCACGTGAATGGGCGCTCAAACTCCGTGTCATTGGCATTACGAAAGCTACCTTTGCCCAAAATGGCGGCTTTAAAAAAAAAGACGGTACCTTTATGCCAAATACAATGAGTAATAATTATTATACCACGACTATTTTGAATACAAACATAGGTCTACTACCATCATAGCCATAATCCAAAAATGTACGCAGGCTGTTAACACTAAGTTCTGTATTAATTAAAGGGGTGTTAACACTAAGTTCTGTATTAATTAATGGGTGTTAACACTAAGTTCTGTATTAACTAACTGAATGAGAATACAGCTCGCTAGATGAAAAGTCGCCACCACAGCCCTTAGATACTTCATCATCATCATTTACAGCCCGTATCTACCCACTTTTGGGCATAGGCCTTCTTCATAATACGCCATTCCCTTCTGTTCTGACCTGATCACATCCAGGTTACAATATTAATTCTTGGATACACTAATAAAAAAAATCAAGGGTTCCCACGCGTGGTGTTGCTGAAACTAAGTGCGTGTTGTTTTAGTTACCACTATGATTTGCAATTTGACTGGTTCTAGTATCCTTGAAGAGTGCAAGATCACAGCGATGTATAACAATGCAACTTGGCGGCAAAAATAGGGTTTGAGCTGGCTTTCATGCAGCCGGGATTCTAGGCAAAATTCTCCTCCTGCCGCCAAGCAATTGTTTTAGCATAACTATTTTTAATACAAACTTAATCTACCATCTTCATCACCACGTCGCTTCGACACAGTAGCACAGTGATCAACACCAGTTTTCACTTTTTTTATATATATATTTCTTTAAAATTTTGCTGGATTACAGCTGGTGGTTATTATTTAAGCAGGTGGTAATTGTTGCTAAAGTCAAAAATCAGTTGTTAACCCCTATTTTTAACTAGTTGTTGCCCGCGACTTCGTTCGTCCTATATGTAAAAAAAAGTATCCTATATGCTGGTCTGGGTCATGGCCTGTATATGAGGAAAGTTTCATTAAAATCCATTCAGTAGTTTTTACGTGAAATAGTAACAAACATCCATCCATACTTACAAACTTTCGCGTTTATCATATTAGTAGGATGAATGGCGACGCGGCCCTATCTGGTTTAGGGATTTAGAGGTTATAGGAAAGATGTGTCGATCACTGGTGTACTTCAAAGAGTATTATGCATTAAGTGAATAGAATAGAATAGAATAGAAAAGTTTTTATTAACTTACACACTTAATTATACAATAATACAACAATAAACGAAAAAAAAAATATAAGAACAGGCAGAAAAAAAAAGAACAGAAAATAAAATAGGTAGGCAGTGTGAAGTTAAAGGACCCTGTCTCAGCATAAGCTGCTGTGTCATTCATGGATGTTCAGAATGACACAGTAGCGCTGTTATTCTGACAGGGCTACGTGAATAATTAACATCAAGTTATTTTTTATTAAACTAAGACATACTTTATGAAAAGCTCTGGTGGCTTGTGGGTTCAAGTTGCGATCGTGCCAGTTAAACAACTTTCATAGTGCTGATGAATAAATTACCAAATTCAAATATCTCTCGAATTTTCATGTGGAAAAGCCTTTACCCAGCTGTAACAAGCAATGATGATGACGCTCTATTATAACGTTAGTTAAATAAAATAGTTAAACATTTGCAATTCAAAATGGCGGTTGTCGACGTCATCGCTACTGATTTATCACAGAATCGCTAAGTGTCTGCCGAGTAATTATAACCAATTTGCATAGTTACAAAACTTAATGTAAATCGATTAAAACCACTCAAGGAAAATGTTGTTTTATGCACGCAACTGTTGTTGTTGATGGCGGGGAAAAGAGGAAAATTGTTATTTGTTTTATAAATGACACAAACTTAGAATAATGATGCGTTTACCATAGCGGGGAAGCAGCTACTTATTTTCTTTTTCTAGCGGTTAGAAAGTATCAAATTCAATAAGAAACGACGACTAACGCCTGCAATGAGTTAGGAACACCAGGATAAAAAATATATTTAAAACCAACTCGAGCAGATCCTTTAAAGTTATTCATTTCTATGAATTAATTCTATTTGACACTTGTTTACGCGAAACGTCTATAAAGAGTGGAGATATTTATAAAAACTTCCACTGATTTTGGACCTTGCAAAGGGTTCAGAACAACATGATAAAATAAAAAGTCAATTATTAAAAATATAGATTATTATTAATGCGTCCTTACCCACCTAGAATGCTAAATTGTGTTTGAGTTAGGTCCATACCTAATATTGTTTTCTAAAGTTTACGCGAACACTACACATTGAAATGAAACAACTTTTACGGATCTACTCGCGTTTATTTTACACATTAGTTTTAATTAATGTTTATCCTGACGTTTTGAACCCTTTGCCGTATCCGTAAAAGTTGTTCCATACCTATTTACAGGTTCACGTTAGTATTCTAACGAATCTGCTTGTTTGAACTACAATTTCTCACATTAAACGTGAGCATCTATACGTTCGGCTACCGACGCTTTATCTTTATTTTTGCTTTATGTTAATTAATTTTTGTTGTAGGTACTTAGTGTGTGCCAATAAATGTACTTATTTCTTTCTTTTCATTCTTATCTTCTGTCAGTGTAATAAATGCCAGTAGATCCGAATAAAGTATTTCATTTCTATGTGCATCTTATTATATCGCTCCGGCGGTCATCTACGCGAAACGGCTATAAAGATCGCGAATCTTTTCAAATGACGATAACGCAAAATACTTTGGAGAACGATACGGTTTCATCTACATTGATAACGAGCACAATTAGTGTCGCCTTTAGTCGATATGGGTAAATTAACTGTCGACATCGGGACAAAACGCGATGCTATCGGTTGTATGGCGGACCCGATATGGGTCGCGTTTTCTGATTTTGAACACAACTAACCACTTTATGTTGGCTCTTGGTCCTGCGTGAAATAGTGTATGCTCAAATACTTTCTTGGTACAATAGACAAGATAGTTTTCTTTTATTATAGTTTTATCGCAGTTTAGTGATATATTTATCCCGGGCATTTAAATATTTGTATGCATTACATTACTTTCAATACCAACAAATTGACACACAAAAACAGCAAGGAATATAATTATAAGTAAGCACGTTTTACTCGCACTACTTCCGCATCACTCACGACTTGCGCAACGATTACACTCAAGTAGCAACTAGAGTAGCCGAAACTCTTACAGCATCTTAATACAAGCACTATCATTTCGCGTGCAACACTATAACTGCTAAATGGTTTAATTCAAGCGCCAACCGGCCATTGGCCGACACTGGCGATCGCCATTGGTCGGACGAGGGGTCGGCGATCTTAAGCCCGCGAGAGGCGGACCGCGCACTGTCAGCCGTCTACTATGAATATGGACGTTCGCTCGCTTATATGGAAATCGCGGTCCAGCAAAGGGCCAAGCGAAAATATCGGCGGCAAAGTCTGGCAAAGGAAATTTTGATATCGGTGAGACAGCGAGTTAACAGGTGGAGGGAAAAATTAATGTGCGCGGTGGATCTCTTTGCGCGCGGTGGTCGGTCGTGTCGTGTGTTGCCAGTATATTATGAGCTTGGCAACTCGGTAGCTTGTGCTTTGTGTTTCTCGTATGTCGCAACGTGAATGAAAAATTAAGTATGTAAAGTAATTTTTAAACGGTATAGAGAATTTCTTGTGACATTTAGGGATAAATGAAACCATGTCTAATGAAATGAAGAATGCATGCAACTTTTTTCTGTAACCATGCGGTAAACTTGTTATCACAGACTTTTATTATTCCCTCAATTAGTGGCTTCGTGCGGTCAGCACATTTAGCCAGTGTCAAAATTATGTTAGTATTAATTGTTTGTAAATAAGTGATAATAGCAATAATCAGTGATTGATCATTGCTATTGTCACCATAAACTGCCAATTTCTTACAATTTTGTTCCAGCAAAACACAATAGCCTTTTTACGATAAGGCCACCATTTGAACAGCTTTTTGAATTGTCCTATTTATGTCTTATGTAATATTTCAAGCAAAAATGACGTTAATCATTCTCTAGTTCATTATTCACACACATTTTTTTTGTGGCAGATTATGGTTATTAAGTTTTGGCACGTGCTAAAAGTTGATGTATTGACTTGAATTTTGAATCTTAAAAGTTTCTGCATTGACTGATCAGCTATACCGCAAGTGTACAATTGTTTTTTGGCACAGTAAATCTGTGGTTTTTTGTAATTTTTTCTTGCTGGTTTCTTCATTATTTAAATGGTATTATGTAACAATGGTGAACCAAAAATTATCAATGGGATGAGACGATCTGGAGTAAAATGTTGGTGCCCATGTTTAGTTGATACACAAAGAGGAACCAAATATTATAAAGGCATTATTATTATCTTATTAAATAACAAAATAGTGAATTTTACTTTTTTTTATTTTAAGTGCTAATTGCTGCACTGAAGCTAAATTAAATATTCATAACAATTTTATAAAATACAGTGCCGCTAGTGCCGCTTAATAGCACTCAAAAATATTAAAATAGCAGTGACAAAATTCAGCGCTTACGTCAGCCTTCCCGGTAGCATAGCGGTCAGTGCAGCCGCCCGGATTGCGGAAGACCCAGGTTCGATTCCTGGCTGGGTCGGGTGGGCGTTTAATTTTTTCACTGTATTTTATAAAATTTTATGAATATTTAACAAAATAGTGATAATATAAAAACTATTATATTATTAATAATCGTTTCTAAATTAACAGGTTCACTGTCCAAAACTTATAACAATGGTTAAATCAATTGTTATGGACCACATGTGGTCTGCGGGACAGTGAACCTGTTAAGCTAAATTGCTCCAGCGTTCCATTAAATATACTATTAGTTATAAATTGGAACTTTAAAACTATCTTTGGGATATTCAAATGCAAAAAAGCTGTAAAACTGTAAAAAAAAGTTAAGAAAACACCATTTTCGGCGACATATTTTGTGACAAAATCGAGGCGCATGATACCATATACCAGGAAATCATAAAAATCAGTAGGAAAACAGGGATCGTACGCGCATACACAAGTGCCGCACCACAGGATGTGAGTCATTCATGGGACACCGACGTAGGTAGACGTAGGACATTGTTTTATACGTGCAAATGCGAGTACATCAAAGCCGATTAATATTTAATTGAGCCAGCTGCCGCCAAGGACGTATTGAGGAAGAGAGAAAAAATACTGCAGAACAGTGCAATTGCACAAAATAAGTAAACTGCAGAAGGCAAGCTTCATACAAACGCGCTCTAGCAACGCACACATAGACAACCTGCGTAGCTGAGTGGCTTGCACGCCGGACTTTGGGCGGCGCTAACTCTGAGGTCCCGGGTACGATTCCCGGTCGGGTCAATGTCGAAATCGAACTTTTCTATATTGTGTCGAGTCTGGGTGGTTGTGGTACCGTCGTTGTTTCTGATTTCCATGAAACGAGTGCTTTAGCTACTTACCTTGGGATCAGAACAATGTATGTGATGTTGTCCCATATTTAATTTTTTTTATATTTTTAACTTGTCACGGACACGAAATCTCGCAACAGCAGCGCTCGGAGTGTTCCGAGCTGTTCCAAGATCCGTGTCCGGCAAAGGGGTCTATGTGTGAGTTACTCGAGCGCGGTATGTAGATATTAAGCTTACCTTCTGGGTCCTCCGTATTTTGTGGCAATTGGCTGTACGCCCATCGATGCGATGGTTAAATTGTTTTTTAAGCGTTCGTAAACTGTTATCGTCATCAATTGTTTTAAGTTTTATTGGTCCGAAAGCTTTTTCTTTTGCAGCGAACGATTGTGTCACGTTTGTTGATTTGGTTTTGACAGTTGTAGTAAAGTCCTCAAATTGAGAAAAAGTTTAAATATGAATAGTCGGAATACCAGTAAGTTGAGCGGTATACCTGCTTTTAACAAAAAGTGACGTCATAAATTATTAATTATTATTTATTATTATTATATTATTATATTATATTATTATTATTTATTAATTAAAATTTCCCACAATTTCTATTGAGAAAAATAGTTTTGACAGTTGCTAAAAAGTTTCTCTATTGACTAACCAGTAAAAAGTTTTTTTTTATATTAGCAGAAGGCAGACGAGCAGGCGGGTCACCCGATGGGATCACTACCGCCCATGGACACCAAAACCAAGAGGAATCGCAGATGCGTTGCCGGCCTTTAACAGTTGTTTAGAATTGAAAGTAACTTATTGATTTCGTTTAGTTGGATTTTACTAAGCCCATAAACTTAAAGTGAAGTTTAAACATAAACAAGCAAAATACCAATAGATACAGTTATGAAGCTGTAGCTTTATGGATAGAGTAGACTACCACAAACTGTCAAATTTTCTCAATAGACTACAAATTGTCATAGTTATAGTGCCTTAAAAATAAACAAGGAATAAGGTCCGAAAGTTAGTCCGTGTTTTGTTCCTGTCATTTAAACGTCATTTCAAATTAGAGTAAAAGAAACAAAACACGGAATAACTATTCGGACTGGTGTACAAACGTAGATTTAAGTAGAAAGTATATTGTACTATTGCACCGACTTCGTTCCGGTCACTTTCTGTCTAACAAGTTTGCTTATCTAATGAAAAAATCCGATTCCCCGAACTGTGACCTCACAGATCGGGGAATCGGATATGTTTCATCCAGTGCAACACTTGTTGATGGAATGTACCAAAAATCATAGAGAGCGACAATTTTTGACGGATCAACTAAACCTCAATACTTCTGATTTAGGTGTATATCAAACTATTTTAGCAAACCCTACCTACATCAGAAGCAGCCAGACTTGTCTGCGATAAGGTGTTGGTGAGTCGTCAATGATTGATATTACTATTATTGTTAAACATAAATTAAGTTATTTAAGTACTAGTAAATAAGTTTGATGTACGAAGTATAAGTTATGGTGGGACTGACATGGCATGCTTAAAGTCCCTAAAAAAATAGAATTAAAAAGAATAAAAAAACTTTTCGGACCCTATACTTTGTTTATTTTAAGTTTTTGTTTAGTTTAAGTTCAAACTTTATATCTATGGCATTTGGTTGAACATTTCGATACTAATATTATAAAGAGGAAAGCTTTGTATTTTTGTATTTTTGTTTGTAACGAATAAACTGGACTTCTTTCACCATTAGAATGCTACTTTTTTTTTTTGAGAGAGATTGCTGATTGCCGCTGCGGCATTTTCAGCTTCACCGGGCTTTTTTGGGGGCGGCGAGGAACGTAAAGGGTCCCTCAAGCCGTGTGAAACGAATCACCTTCAGAGGTTATCTAGAGGGAACGGCATCGCGCACTAGTGCGCGTCCCCGTGCTCCGGAGATTCTCCGAAGGGTTCGGATCGGATCGGTAGAATGCTACATTAGCACTAAGTAACATAGGCTATATTTAAAAAAAAATGTCCATCCGTGCGAAGCGGGGATGGGCTGCTAGTATTGTGGACAGTTTTGGATATATTGATGTGCAGGCGTCTGTACTTATCAAATGAAAAAGTGAAGTAATTAATACAAAAGACGACTTTTAGTGGTTGAAGAAACAAAATACACTCACTCCATCGAGTTAGGTATATTTTCATGTAACAAAGAAGATGTTATATATTAAAATTTGTATCTTCATGTATACTGAATTCCATTATTGCTCGTCATGTATGACTAAATATACTTTGGACTTAGCACTTCACTTCTTGTACTGATTAAGGGTTTTAGTTATATTTATTGCAGATTGATTCCCGACTTACTTACTTTAACCATAAGCATTGATTTAGGACACTTTATTAATATTAATAACATTTCTGTAGCTACTATGGTTACTTCGGTTCATGAATGAAGCTAATAGGTAGTATCACAAAGCTGCAAAGGCTCATACTCATGGCCTACAAATATAAAAAAGACCTTTTTGGAATAACCAACTAACCCAGATACAAAAACCACAACTGTCGCATTAAAATTTAAAAAATCATATGACTCAATTGAAGATGATTCATAATGTATGACTATTTTATTAAAAATATAGGAACTTCTGAGGGTCTGCAAGGATTCATTACATAGGTACACACACTTTTACATAAAAAATTCAGCAAACACCATAATTATGTTTGCTACGCACAAGTAGGGACTATCTATCAACTACTGTGTTCCCTATAACCTACAACCTGAATGCTACAATAAACTCACAATAAACATAAACAACACATAATAAACACAACAAACACACACGCATTTCCTTTTTCCTACAACACGTGGTCTTTTAAAGGTGGTGTGAAGAAACAACTTGCGGGAGACAACTGCTCCACTATCTGTCTTCGCATATAGAGTCGCTTCTGCTTAACATCAGATAGAGTGGACTCATTTGTCAATAGTAAAACCGTGAGTAAGGGCATTTTCATTTTTATATATATACAATTCTGGTATCGGTATAGTTCTAGTATTGCTATAGATAATGCTACTTTTTTAGGTATGACCACAGTCATGTGGTTGTGTATGTATCATACAATATGGTTACCATATTAGGCCTAACTTCTTTAGCTGTGGCTATAGACAACTATATGGTGTCTTGTCTATGCATGTGGTCTGTAATAAAAATTACATACAAGTGAATGCCCCGCGTCACGTACGCGACATGAGTCAATCGATATAAAATCACTAATAACCAGACTTACCATACGAACACAATCGAGAACTTATCGATTCATCGATTGTCCCGCGACGCGTGCCAAACAGACTCTATTCGTGGGGGCATACGATTAATTTATTTATTGAAATCAATACTAATATCTGCCAAGACAATGGCCCCAAATGAAAATGCGTGCTCGCTTATGGCATGTCGGAATGCTAAACGAAGCGGCGTTATTTATTCAATACGCCATTTTGCATTCGATTTTGAGGTTATTAGATGCAATCGGAATGCGTTCGGCCATATTGGATTTGGTTCGGCCGCATTCGGGCATCGTCGGTAATGCCGACGCGATTTTGGCGGGTGACGTATGTTCTGTCGGCTGTCATATATTTCTTGGAAGATATTTTAATTATCAAGTGAGTAAGAATGTTGTGAATTAAAGCTGTACTTTTTCCATGCTGGTGATGTAAGATCAGTCACCACGGCTTTGGATTCAAGCCTGATTAGAGACATCACATCATCACATCACGAGCCTTCGGAAAACGGACGGATAAACCACTACGCGGGTCCAGTGCGGATTGGTGATTGGTGGTTGGTAACGACTGTTAAAGCCGCCGGGGCCAACGGCTTTACGTGCCTTCCGAAGCTCGGAGGAGCTCAAGATGATACATTTTTGGTCACCCATCTGATTACCGTCCTTAGCGAAAGTTGCTTAACGTCAGCAATCGCAGACCGGGCGCGTTAGCCACTGCGCCATCGACCTCCTCTGGAAATGGTGTTAGGATTCTATAGGTATCCTAGTGTATTTAATTTTTTTTTAGGTTTATTGCTCCGGTTTGAAGACATTCTAGAGGGTAGCTAACACCAGCTTTATCTAAGATTGTCGCCATTACAACCATATTATCGTAGTGGTATCAGTGTTCGACACCAGTTTTCATCGCCATAAACTAACATAGAATTTCATTGAAATTTTACTAGACGCCAGCTAGGAAGGAGGTTGTCTGCTTTTAATGTTGCGAAAGTACAAAATAAGTCGCTGACCTCTATTTTAATGATTGAGGTGCCTTAGGTGTTGTTTCGATAGTACGAGATACGATAGCTGATTCCTCGGTAGTTGAGGATTCCAGGTGAAGTGCGTTTCCATCTCCAGACTTATTTAATGTCAAGCGAGATGATGGCTAAAAAAAGTTTCTTGCAAAAAAGATATTCAAATTTAACTATATTATTATTAATAAAAATTCAAAAAATTCAAAATTCAAAAATCATTTATTCAGTTTAGGCTACAAGTAGCTCTTATGAATGTCACTATGCCATATATAATAAAATAATATATCTTATTGTGCAAAAATCGATATAGCAAACAAAACTACGTAGGTATCAACCCAATAATTAAGTAACCGTGTTTTAGGTCGGAACCATTAAGAGATAACTCGTCACACTAAGTGTATTTGTCATGTCGTTCTATAATATACCTGAAGCTAATCGTTTGTCATCGCCCACTGCACACATATGATAGTATTTTTTTATATTGATTTATGGCAGCACATAAGACATCATATCTTACTAATATTATATAAAGAGGAAAGCTTCGTATTTTGGTATTTTTGTTTGTAACGGATAAACTCAAAAACAACTGGACAAATTTAAAAAAATCTTTCACTGTTAGAATGCTACATTAGCGTTGAGTAACATATAAAATAATATTATATTAACGTTGTTTTTAACCACCCGTGCGAAGCCGGGGCGGGGCTGCTAGTCATTCATAAAATAAATTACATAACAGATATACCTTACAACCAGACTGATGACCCAAATAGTAGTTAAAATTATAAAATATAAGTATTCGTGATCTTATTTGGGCACTCTTAGCAGTTATTGGCACTTGGCCTTATCTCACCTGATGTTAAGTGATGAAAAGATCGAAGGTGGAAGCGCACTTCACTCGGAATCCTCAATTACAGAGGCACTGGCTATCTTACCTCTAGCAGCCTGATTACGACAATGCTATAAACATTGATGTTATGACGACATTTAGATAAGATGGTGGTCGCTAGCCAGGTGGACGGACGAACAATCCCTACCACCAACCAAACCAAGTACACAAACATGTACCCCCCTACTGGGAATCGAACCCGAACCTCTGGGTCTGAGACCGGTAAGTTTAACAACTAGACCACAGAGGCGACGGGTATGAAAGCTTTCTTGATTTCTATACAACTAATGGTATTATTAAATAGAAATAAATAGAAATAGAAATATAAATATATTTAAAATCTACAGTACAAACAGTGCAATTAATAATTAAAAACCTATTTATATAAAAATAATTTATGAAAAAACAAAAAAGACAAGAGAAATGGCTCAGCCTAAGTTAGTTGAGGCCTAACGCACCTTAACCTAATGCACCGAACCTTAACCAACGATGTTTTTCAGCCACTCCCTGTACTCTGAATTATCTGTATTAAATCAAAGGTTCACATTAATACTGCAAAAGCTCACTGGCTTTCTATACAAATGTGTTGTTTCCTGTCAATTTCGGCAAAGCCAACGATTGGCATGCCTTATCGTTCAAATGCAAATTTGTGTAGCATCGAAATTTAAAACCTGAGAGTTGCGCACGCGCCTCATGACTCACGAACAACAGGGTCACGCTGCCAGCGTATAAGTTTATACAAAACTATATACGAACGCCGCTTACCGAGTTTTGATTGCGTTTCGTTCACAATTGTAGTTGGATTTAGTGCATCGATCCTTTGTGATTGAAATTTTGTGCTTCAACGACTATCACGAAGATTCTCAGACTTTTTACGGAAATAAAGATTTAAAAAATATAGTCATCTTCGCTCTAAAACGTTTCCGTTCCATTTTAAACAAAGTTTTAATGAGGTTCAACTGAAACTCTTTAGTATAGGTGTAAACCTAGGATTAGTTACCCCGTTAAAAACTTTATCATCATCATCATCATAATACACTAGTCCACTGCTGGACATAGGCTTTCTTCTTTTAAAAACTTATTTAATATAATCATCGTCATCATCAGCCACTAGACGTAGGACTCTTGTACACTCCACTTTTACACCCACCCTGTGCCCGTGAAGTACAAGGAGTTGTCCGCGACTTTTCCTACGCCTTGTACGCACCGAGCAAAATGGTAGTATTATAGTAATTATCCTATAACAGTCCAATTATCCTTTGTACTATGCCGAGGCTGGACAAATACCTTCATTATTAAAATCAAGTCATCGCTACAATTGGTGGGTATAGGCTTCATTCTCACACTTTAAACGGGTTGATGCTCACAAACCCGGGCTATGGATATAAATCCGAAACTAATATGTCCTACCTGAGAATGGAACCCAGGATCCACATATCGGTCCGAACGCATATAAGCTTTAAGATTCATTTCGCACGCAGCAAAATAAAGCTTGCAAACTGTTCACTGAAAGTATCAAGACGTGTCAATCCACCCGCGCCTACGCACTAACGTAGGTTCAACCGTCGAATACATTATTTTGTATAAGTAGGCGACTAGGTACGATTGACGACAAATTATTATAGTGGATTAATCGATCCCAGACAGTCGGCTCGGCTGTTGTGATAATAGATGGTATTGTTACGATTTTCATGAAAATAATGATTTATGAGAGCGTTTATACGATTACATCATTGTAAATATGCGTTTGAATGTTCGTTTCATTGAGACGATGTTGAACAGTGGTTTGATTGTATGAATGGTTGTTCAATCATGAAATACACTGGTCAATGAAACGGTTTGACAAGTTGTACGAACAGTAGGTAACAACTGGCTTTAGTAGCTAAGTTAGGTAAAGTTTTTTTAAACACTTTGTTTTCAATTAACTTGTGTCAGAATTTTATTCAGTCAGAGTTATTCATCTTTCGATCACGATGAGGAAATTAATGAGAGTAGATGAAGAAAGAAGTATGTAAGAATGGATGTATGTATGTATGTTTGTATGTTTATATGTTTGTAAGTATGTATGTTTGTTTGTATGTATGTATGTTTGTATGTATGTATGTATGTATGTTTGTGTGTATGTATGTATGTAGTTATGTACGAACACGATGACGAAAACGAATATTTGTATTTTATAATTTTATTATTCTAGTAAGTAGCATCACTTCACATCACACAATTGATAAGTAATGGCTTATTCACACGCTTGCCAAATGCGGGTTGGTGATCACAAACCCGGACTATGATGCATCGAACAATCCGAAACACACTTTGCCTGACCTGAAAATTGAACCCGGGACCTTCGGGTATCGGGTCAAGCGCTTTGCTACTCGGCCACCGAGGCAATGAGTTTTTATATCGTTTATTTGTACATCCTATTATAACCTAAAGTGTTAAACCCTTTACTGAGTTCGTGATCACAGAAATACTTAGGTGTTGGTCGTCTCATAATTAATTTGTTAGTTACTATGCCACTGTCAACTATTTACAAATTTCCCTTAGTTTCACGGTATACCTTCTATGTGAAACAAAATTATTTTATAATTTAATACATTATTAAAAAAAACGAGCGAGCTTTACAGTAGTCGCAAGATGTGTAACATTTGACCTATTAAAATGACCGTTGATATTCAAACGACACAATATGTCACATATAGTAGTTATGTCATGTTCATAATATCGATTCTAAATTTTGAAAATGGCGCGCGCTTGCGCTCTTCTCTGATTTCCTGTTACACTGTTTCACATACTTCCGTCCAATTTCACGAAATCACTCCCACAAATTGCTTATATAGAAAGCAAGCGGAAAGATGTTACAAATCAAAAACTGTATACACTATGGGCCTTATAAATAAAAAGAAAATAAGCTTCGAATAGTTATTCCGTGTTTTGTTCCCGTCATGTAAACGTCATTACAAATTAGAGAAGAGACAAAACACGGTAAAACTATTCAAAGCTTATTCTTTGTTTATTTGTAAGGTTCTACACCAATTATATATACCTAACTATATAGTTACACATATATATGTGTATGTAAATCTTATACTGTGATCCTAAAGACGCGCAAACGAAATCGCGTGTGGTGACTTATACACAATATTTCGTAAGCAATTGATTTATAACTCACATCTAATTACAGTTTTCATCATACAACGTTTATATTTTCAATAATAAGCCCCGTGCATAATTAACAAGTCTATTATATCGTAGCGTAGGAGTACTAACTGTGTAGTTTAAGCACCTAGTTATTAGGCAATTACATGGGTTTAATTGAGGACCTGATAAACCGGTTTTACATGTTAACATTTAAGCATCACGCGAAGCATGGGTTTACGTTAAAACCTCTTTAGATCCACGTGCATGCAGACTCTTTAGTTTCAGATTTAATGTTTTTTTTGTTTTTTTATGGCTATGTCCTTATATGTTTTTTTGGGATAGTTTGGTTTACAGCTCAGACTTATTTGGTTTATAGCATTACGGGACGTTTTTGGCGCTGGAAAAGTTGGCTCAAACCATTTTTTTATTATATTTGATATTATAACCTATCCTATCACAAAAACACCTTATAAATAACTTTATTTAAAAAAACAACAAGTTTGCGAGTAACATGTAAAGCTATATTCCATTAGACATAGACAATAAAAACATTTTCTATTTTTACAATATAATTTTTTATAGACAAATATTTTGTTTTTTCCCAGGTTTATTTTCATGAAGTCAGCAACACCGTAGTTGCAATGGACCAATATACACATATAGATCCCATACAGAGTTTGATCGCCACTAAGGCCTTGTGAATCAGCTAGAAAAGTTATCTTTGCAGCTCAAGAGTGTCCTCGATATGGGAAATTTAATGTTTGAACCATAAGTGTGAAGCTTGGAAACTGTTATCATAGAGCTACTGTTGTCTTTGGTTGATGTTTATTGCCTAGTTCATGAGCTAAGGATGATGCATAGATTTGGCTACATCCCGTATGGTAAAATCCCCATTTGGTATCACAATAATTATTATTATATCTTAATTAATGGCTTTGCGTTTAGCATTAAACCAGTTTCAAGTAGTATTATTATAACAAACCAATAAGTGTACAGTAGATTAAGTTAAAATGGAGTCTCAAAACATCCGTTATTACGGAAAAAATCGGGTGAAACTCCCATTTGGTATTAATTGTATAAAGTAATAAAAATATATGTATACTAAACGCAACTTCAGATACCGTTTAAAATGAAGTTTTTACCAAATATAAGTAGGTTTTGTTTTTCAAAAACATTTACCAATTACTTCTTCAAAAAAAATCAACCAAATCGGTCAAACCGTTCTCAAGACTTTTTGGCGGGAAAGTGAAGAGTCATGTCTGGGGTTTTGTTTTATTTTCTAAAATTTGTGTTATATCGAATATTAATGTGAAATAATGGTGGATTAGTAACCGTTAAGTGTTCGTGAGCGCGCATGAGAATTGGCAAATAAAACAAAACAGTGTGACGTCACTTCTCAAATTTTCTCAAGAAGTCCGTGTGAGGGCTTAGTGGAGCCCCACATTTTTACTGAGTTACTCGAAGAGTTGGGGCTATATCATTTCTCACTTTTCATTTCTATTATCGTCCGTCATCATTATACAGCAAGGAAATATTGTTTATTTATATGTATAACTTGTAAGAAAATATACTTTGACACTGGCTAAATGTGCTAATCGCACGAAGCCATCAACTAAGGGAAAAAAACCCTACTCAATTGATTGAATGAATTTTAATAATTTTGATTTAATATTATTTGTCTAGGTAATCGTTATAAACACTTATTCATTTATAATAATCGATTAAGAACAATCAATGATCCTGCGCAGAATCGTATTCCCTTAGCATCACCTCCCAAGTCGAAACAACACAACCTTTTAGGGATGTCTCTACCAAAGATAATTGAACACAAAACATGCAAATTTCGACTGTGTATACATTGAAATAGAAGCGTATCAACCGCACATGTAAGGTAGTCGCAGTTATCAGATCTAACAAATTGAATTAATTGTATTATTAAAGTACGCGTGGTGAATGACAAATGTCGGGTTACTTGTTGTTTGTTCCTAGAACGGTTTCGGTGTTTCGCGTATTGTCGCTTTCGTGGAATATGTACGTCTAGCCTGAATTGTGGATAGGTATGCGTAGACACGAGTACACGACCGCGTACCTATACCTGAAGGTAATGCTAACAAAAGGTGGTTTTTTTAAATACTAGTTTTAAAGAAATCGAATAGCAAATCCCTGTTTTGATATTTCGCGTGGTTCGTTCGCAAGCGGCACTATTTGGTTAGCGATAAAAATTGTTATAAGTCCGCCTCTAGAAATACTCGCCTGGAAATCCTCAGTAATACATACATACATACATACATACATAATACATACATACATACATACATACATACATACATACATACATACATACATACATACATACATACATACATACATACATACATACATACATACATACATACATACATACATACATACATACATACATACATACATACATACATACATACATACATACATACATACATACATACATACATACATACATACATACATACATACATACATACATACATAATACATACATACACACTTACATTTCACGCCTGTCATAAGGGTTGGCAGAGACCACTTCCTGCCACTTGCTACGATTCTTGCATACTGCTTACGCTTCATTTACTCTTATTAATTTTTTGTCATACATACTCACCGCGCCGGTTTAATGTCCTCAATCAATAAACACCTGTAATAATTCAGCGACGCACACGAAACGTCATCTTGCCATGTATCTGTCAATCATATACACAGCCGCCGGTTTTGAACACAAAAATTGTGAGCAAAACCACAAAAATTATACCACGCTCGACCACATCAAGATTGTACATTAGCCGGTCGGCACCCATATTTGGGTAATCATAAAAAGTAGGACCCCATACAAGGTTGGGTTCAAAGCCCAAAAACAGAAGTTGAGGTGGGAAATATGTTAGATATGCCTGCACGAGACCTTTAATTACGTTCGTGCAATTAATTTTGAGTAAGAAGTGAAAAGAGATAAGATTTATTGAGGCTTCAAGGTACAGCACGGGTGTGTCGTGTGTTTTGTCTGGTGAGCTGAGCTGCTCAGCTCATGCTGTTCGATTTGAAAGTTTAGTAATACGAAACCTTTTTTAACAGACCTTAGTATTGAATGCGAGTTACCCACCATTCGACCTCGTTACAGACAACGAGAATTTATATATCAAAGTGTCAATACGCAAAGTGTCATACGTGTGACGCTACTTTATATAGCGCCGGTCATCGGATGGGTCACCAAAAATATATCATGTTCATCTCCTCCGCACTTTGGAAGGCACGTAAAGCCATTTTTCCCGGCTGCATTAGCAGTCTTTAACAACCACCGCACCGCACTGGGCCAGCGTGGTGGTTTATGGCCCGTTCTCCCTATCCATCCATAGGGAAGGCTCGTGCCCCAGCAGTGGGGACATAAAATGAGCTAATGTGTGATAACTTCGGTCACCTATCTGAAAAATATATCCCCGTGGACTATACGTGTTAACGGTGCCACTCTTTTGAGACACTAGACTTATGAGTTCCGGATGAAGAACGCGCTTCAGCGTGTGATCTGGATGATCTGGATCTGATCTGGGATTACGACCTGATGGAGATGGTCCCTTGTGCGAATATGTTTACTTGCGCAAGGTCGTCTGGTTCCTCTCGTATAACCTAAGCGGTAAGAGTACCAATATAAATCTAAAAGTAATGTATAAATAGGTTATGGAAACAACCTAAGGATTTTCATCAATCTTACCTTTTTTAGCGTAACGACATTTATTTGTTCATTTTATGCTTTATAAATTTTTTTTTATCTTAAACTAAATCGCTGCATTTATTTACAAACATTAGATTTGTATCGACATAGATTACTATCAGCCACAGTACTTACACATGTTTGCTGTATATCATCAAGTTAACTTATTAATTAAATCCTAAGTAATATAATATTACGTGAATGTGTGTATGTTTGTTCGTATAAAAAAGCCCCCTTTTTTTTGGAGAGAATTTGTTGATAGCCTTAAACGGCATTTTCAGCTTCACCGGGCATTTTAGGGGTGACGAGAAACTTAAAGGGGTTCCTCAAGCCGTGTGAAAAGAAACACCTTCGGAGATTTTCTAGAGGGAACTGTATCTCGCACTAGTGCGTGTCATGCCCTACTAGATTCTCCGAGGGGTTCGGTTCGGATCGGGAAAGCCACCGTGTGACACAAGCTATTTTTTATCCTGGGGATATTAAATCTATTTGGTCCAAGTCCGTCCACGGGCGGTCAGTCAGACCGTGACTACAGCCGATACAAGTCAGTCAAAATGTCGTCGGGTATAAATAAGGTATGCTTAGGTAATATATAATTAACAATTTACATTAAATGCTGTTAATAAGTATTTTACCTAATACGACAAAAAAATGGTAAAAATATAATGCTTATATACTTACTTACTTATTACTCTACATCTTCCTTAGCTGTACACAGCCAATCTTGCGAGCTTACTCACTTACAGTCACCCATTCCGAGCCTAACCATTGCGAAAGCTGCTTAGCATTCGCAATCTAAAAACCGAGTACACAATTGGGTGGTAAGGCAAAACTGCTAAAGCGCCAAAAATTATTTAGTGGGAAATTACTTTTAAAGTTTCCACTAATGGAACAATAACAATTTTGAAATGGCATCAAACCAGTGTTACAACCATAACAATATTAGGGACTTCTTGGCGGGAAAGTGAAGAGTAATGACTGCGGTTTTGTTTTATTTTCTAAAATTTGTGTTATGTCGAATATAAATGTGAAATAATGGTGTATTATTAACCGTTAAGTGTTCGTGAGTGTGCATGAGTGTTGGCAAATTAAACAAAACAGTGCAAAGTCACTTTTCAAATTCTCTCAAGAAGTCTGCGTGAGGACTTAGTAAAGCCCCACATCTTTACTGAGGGGTTGGGAGGTATATCATTTCTCACTTCTCATTTTTATTATCATTCATCATCAATTACTGGGAAATATTGTATATTTATGTATTACTTGTAAGAAAAATTACTTTGACACTGGCTAAATGTGCTAATCGCACGAATCCATCAACTAAAAAAAAACAATATTATGTACATGACGCGCCCCTCAATGCGCGCTTCATACTTCTCATACAAGCGCACACAAGAATGTTGTCACATACAATCGCTTGACAGTTCATAAACCATACAATTAACTTAATATGGACGCGAATGATTAAATCACGTCTATATATAGGGCTCATTTACAAATAAGTATTACCTCCATCCGGGCGTACGACATTCATTTTTTTTGCGGCCGCGTAAGAATCTTTTCATACCTTTTTAAATGTGTTAGTCTGTGGAGATTTGCTCTAATGTCGTTTCACCACATAACTTCGCATAAGGCTGCACACATGGATTCCTTTGCGTACGCTAGCGGAATATTAAAAATGATGGTTAGGTACCTACATTTTTTTTCTCTATTGTGCAAGGAACTTAGCGCAACACGGCCAACGAGGCATTTACTACGGAGTAATGAAGACTGAAGAATTCGTTTCCTTTTTTCCTTTTAAATATTTATTGTATATTTTTTTAAAGGAAATCACTACCACGGCGAGTGGTCCGAAGAGTTTTTCCTTTTCTCTTTCCTTCTATTAGAAAAAGTATTTTTATTTTATTTGAAAAAAGACAAGACAAAGCGTTGAAAAAATTCCACGAGCGGGATTCGAACCCACACCACATAAAAAAGAACCCCATAACATACCGGGTCTGGTGGACTACCAACTATGCTATCGTGGCTCAATCCAACTCGCAGAAATGTTTGATTAATTTTTTTTTATGTATTTGAGTGAGACCCTGGATGGTTAAGATTCACAATTGGACCCGGTAGGTGGCGCTACAATATCGCTCTAGATTATTTTAAAACTATCATGGGATACGGGTGTTAATTCAAGCGGACAAAGTTGCAAACAGGCCGCGACTCATCTATAAAACTACAATCACATCATCACCATCATACGTCCCCACTGCTGGGGCACAAGCCTTCCCTATAGCTTCGTAGTGAGAGCGGGCCATAAACCACCACGCGGGTCCAGTGCAGATTGATGGTTGTTAACGACTGCTATCGCAGACGGAACCAACGGCTTTACGTGCCTTCCAAAGCACGGAGGAGCCAGAGATGATACAATTTTGGTGACCAATCCACCACCAATCTTTGGGAAAATTACAATAATATTTTGGCAATTAAACCTTGGACCTTTTTATCCGCAACTGGAAGTTTAACCACTAGACCACATGCTGTTAAAACTCTATGACAGTTAAGATTGAAAATAATGAATGAAATATTAATTAGTTGTTTTAGTAACGAATGACTCATAGCAAGACATCTCACTTATGCAAAATCAAAGCATACGCATTCGCCATTACAATCGTTATGTACTCCGACGGATGTGACGTCATCTTATTAATATACTCGAGCCTTATTAGAGAACATAATATTTAAAAAAAAGTTATGATCAGTGACAAACCTAAGACGGTGTACAATTATATAATGCTCGTTTATAAATTATTAGATTTCAATTATAATATCAGCTGTTACTCATTTCTGTATTGGCTTTGAATTTATTCTTGATTAGTCATTCACTCAGAAATGCGGTGCCGGACCAAGGGGTAATCAATCAGTACATATAAAAAGAACCTTTTGCCGATTGCGCTGTGCTCTCCACTTTCAACTCGGTCACCTCGATGAATCTAGTGAGGCATAAGGAATACGCTTGTGTAACACCGGCCACGATCCTTACTTAAGACCCTAATAGATTCTTCGGGGCATTTAACTTGAAAGCCCCGGAGAATCTAGTAACGTTCAGGGCCGGCTGGCCCCTACAATATCTAGCTTTTTTTAAATTAAAATAGTAAAAAGGCAATTACGTTAATTAACAGAATAGTTAAATATTACCAATACAATTCATAAACAGAAAATAATAAAAACAAAGCAAATTAAATCAAAATAATCAAAAATTAACTCAAAAACAAATAAATTCAAAAAAGTTTGTCACTTAGGCACTGCTTGAGGAACCACCAACCTCCCAAATACTTGGTAAGGCGATAAAAGTCATAGGCAGCTGTTATATTTTAATTTAAAAAAATCGTCGGTAGCAATAATTCTGTACTCAATTAAATGCAGACCTACTTCTATTAATTAATTATAGGAATAATTTTAGAAACATTCTTTCATTCGTACAAAAATTTAGTCAAAACCTAATTACTGCCCTCATTCTGACAACGTAGTAACCAATTAGTACTAAAGTATTTGTAGCGCAAAATTACAAGCATGACATACTGTTTTTTGTTCTATATTCCTCTACGGGTAAGCACTTGGCCTTCATCTCACCTGATGTTAAGTGATGATTAATAATGTTATCAACACTGATGTTATGGCACATAATTACGACATATTAAAAACTTGTACGTTAGGCAATCAAACCAGGGAACCTCTGGGTATGAGACCGGTGCAGTGGTCATAACCGACCTAAACCACATGTTGTACATAGTAAAAATCAAAGTCAAAATAGTAAAAAAAATCTTAATCAACGTCAAATGATTGCGACCTTATTCAGGCCCTGTGCTCGCGTAGTACCTACCTAATTAGACTCCAGGGGCAGAAATGAAAGTAATCAAAGTCAAAATAGTAGAAAAAATCCTAATCAACATAAAAATGACTGCGCCCTTATTCAGACCCTGTGCTCGCGTACTACCTGATTAGACTGGAGGGGCAGACATTGTAGAAAGTTATAATCAATGTTGATTAGATTTTTTTACTATTTTAACTTACTTTATTAGATGTCTAATGATTGCGCCCTTATTAGGGCCCTGTGCTCGCGTAGTACCCAATTAGCGCCATAAGTATGTGTGGCGTGGCGCAAAGTTACAAGGATGACATTAGCCGCCTTAAATGGCGGGCAATTTAACAATTAATAGAGGAAGGATGGCCCAAGGTCATCGGTTATTGAGGGGACGTGGTGCGACGCTTGCATGGAAAACTGCGAAGGTTGCTTGTGTATGGACGATTTTAAATAAGCGTTCTGTTAAAAATTAAAAGCTTTCTCTAAAGAAATTATTACCCTGCAAATTGCTTTAATTAAATCTATACTAATATTATAAAGAGGAAACCTTTATATTTTTATGTATGTTTGTGACGAGTAAACTCAAAAACTACTAAACCGATTTAAAAAATTCTTTCACCATTAGCATAGCTACATTAGCGCTAAAAAGCATAGGCTATAATAAAAAATAAAAAGTCTACTCGTGCGAAGCAGGGACAGGCCGCTAGTATATAATAAAGAAAAGCTAGTTAGACTATGGAAATATTAAAAAGCAGAGCCCCACTGCTTGGAATGATAGACGATGGAAAAATGTGTGGTATGTTGAATGAAAGTGCGAGATGAAAAATAGAGAGAACTGGCAAAAAAGAGGAAACCAATAAAAAAGCGTTCTAGTAGCAAGATGAGAAATGAGAATGATAAAAAAAAGTGTCAGCCCGAGGAAACACACACTGCATCACACTGACGCGACATTCACTCTCTAACGCTACCGACCACTCGTTGCAATGCAAGTCGAACGCTGGGCATATACATTTCTCTAATGTGACATTTCGAGAATACGTAAATTCTCTGTTCCAATCGACATCCGTAATTTTATTTCGACTTATCTGTAATTCGACATCATTTGTTTATTGCGCGAGAATCGCCCCCCAGTACCGATCCGCGTTTGTTAGCAGACCCGTTGTGTAGGTATCTGCTTCTCTGCTTAAAGTGGTATTATTAACTAAACAAATAATTAAATTAAATTTAGAATGGTACCTTTATATCTTTTTTTTTTAAATATATTTAAATTGAATGTTGTGCTCGGTTGTTACTGAAATGCAAATTTAGAAATATTGTATGTTTTGATTTGTATTTTGTTACCGTGCCAAAAATAAATAAATAAATCTAAATTTAATAATGTAAATTCTGTAATGTTTAAAAACCATTTTCCATAAGCAGTTTTCCCTTTCCACTTTATATTTTTGTCATAAATATAATCAAAGTCATAGTCAAAGTCAAAAATTTTTTTTTATTTAAATATACTTTTATAAAAGTGCTTTTCAATCATCCAAACATTTTTTTTTTACCTTACTACACATTCAGGACGTCTATTTTTTAGCTGTGGAGAAGAATGGGCGCAAGAAAATCTTCCAACCATTCGACTACCGACGTGTTAATTAAAAATTGTATTACTTTCTCATCTTATCAAAGAATTTTGAACGGGGATTAACGCAAACTAATCAGTAAAAGGCATCTAACCTTTTTTTATACCCGACGTTTCCATCGACTTCGGGTTGACACTCTTTTTTTATCATTCTCATTTCTCATCTTGCTACTAGAACGCATTTTTATTATTTTCCTCTTTTATGCCAGTTTTTTCATCTCGCACTTCCATTCATCCATCATCTATCATTCCAAGCAGTGGGGCTCTGCTTTTTAATATTTCCATAGTCTAACTAGCTTTTCTTTATTATATACTAGCGGTCCGTCCCTGCTTCGCACGGGTAGACTTTTTTTTTAATATAGTCTATGTTTCTTAGCGCTAATGTAGCATTCTAATGGTGAAAGAATTTTTTAAATCGGTCTAGTAGTTTTTGAGTTTATTCATTACATACATACATATCAAATCTCCATCCATTATTTGTTTAGTTAATCATACCATGTAATAGTAAGCAGATACCTACCTTCATACAGTGTCTGCTAACGAACGCGGATCGGTACCGGCTATATGGGTAAAACCCAACAAATACGTAATGGCAACGCAGATTCCGACACCATGCAGTATTTATTTATGGTTCTTAGTTTGAATGAAAACAAATGATGTGTACGTTCGATTATAATTACGTAGACATTGACGCCTATTGACGGCATGAGCGCTCTTATGTACGTACTTATTAATATGATTCCGCTGCCCGTCCATCTGTCTGTCTGTCCGTCTGTCACCAGGCTGTATCACATGAACCGTGATAGTTAGACAGTTGAAATTTTCACAGATGATGAACTTCTGTTGCCGCGATAATAACAAATACTAAAAAACAGAATAAAATAAATATTTAAGAGGGCTCCCATACAACAGACGTGATTTTTTTGCCGTTTTTATAGATAATGGTACGGAACCCTTCGTGCGCGAGCCCGACTCGCCCTTGGCCGGTTTTTTATTTATACATGTTGTTGTTGTCAATTATGTTTTGTATGTATCCCTTTGATCCCGTTGCCGTTGCCGTTGATCCCTTGTTTTGGAGAATGTTTGCTGTTAGCTTCAAACGGCTTTTACGGCTTCACCTGTTGTTTTTGGGGGCGGCGTGAAACCAACCGATCCGATCCGAACCCGTCGGAGAATCTAGTAGGGCACGGGGACATGCACTAGTGCGTAATGCCGTTCCCTCTAGAAAACCCCCGAAGGTGATCTGTTTCACACGGCTTGAGGAACCCTTTGAGTTCTCACCGCAACCAAACAAGCCCGGTGGAGCTGAATATGCCATCTGAGGCAATCAGCAAACTCTCAAAAAACAAACCACCCCGTACTTGTGAAGCGTGGTGAATAAGTCAACACTCAATTATCAGTAGTGATGTGAAATAATTATCGTATTTTTTTTTATTCATGCAAAATCAGATTTGACGTCAACAAAAAAAAATATATTAAACCGTCAATTAAATATATAGAAAGTTTAATTGCATACCGTCTGTACTATCATTTAATCTTAACAACTTCATTATCACTTCAATATAAATCCAAGAAATGCACTTGATACAATCCTTTTGTTTATGATTCTCTACTAATCATTATTATATCAGCCCATCATTCATCATTCATCATTCATCATTCATTCATTCATTCATTCATTCATTCAATCATTCATCTCACTGCTGGGCAAAGGCCTCCATCATTGAAATCAAGTCATCACAGTTGATGGCTTTATCACCAAAATCACAAAATGGGCTTTGCATCGACAAGTCCGAAACACACATTGCCCGACCTGGGATTTGAACCCGGGACCTTCGGTTATCGGACCGAGTGGCCACGCGGCCACCGAGGCCATGAGCAAAAACCTATATAAAGTGTTTAATGGGTTCAACGCAAACTGCTGAGTATAGGTTACCTATGTAAGTAGTTATCTTGTTTGGTAAAGTCACTACATTACACGCAAAGGTCACTCACTGTCTTTTCCAAATATTATCTAAAAAATAATAGCTAACAAACAAAACTTATTACTTTTTCAAATGTTTGCTTTTTACACGGATAATAATCTAAAGTCAAAGTCAAAAGACAAATTTTTTACCTAGCAATGGCGGACTGGCAAAAAGAACTTTTACTAATTTAATTTATAAAAAAAATAACAAATCCCAACATTTTTACCCTGACCAAAATTGCGTTTACAGGTAAACAGGAAGACCTAAAAAAACATAATCTAATATTAGAAATGTGTTTACCTATATTATTTATATATGTGCCGTTTATCGGAATACCAACTCGGTTAGCCCTGTCACGCCCGCCGCTCCGCTGGTAATCCCGAGTTGTGTGTGACCGATAAAACTATAGACTATTAGTCATGATGCGAGTGAATAATAACCGTATGCTCTCCTACAAATAATGTTTCTGTTTTTAAGAACGCATCTTGTGCGCACTTGACTGTGCGTTTGATAAAGAAAAGATTAAGCAAAATAGTAAATTTTAATTAATATTGAAGTTCACAATTTAAGTGTGTCGCCATTTATAAATTCTGTTTTTTTTTAAGTTGATGCCCTGATTTCCTTTGCGCAAACAATGTTAGATTATTTTTCTATCAAGTGGAACTCAATTGTGCTGCGGCTTGCAAAATTTTGTTTGAATGTACCTACGATAAAAAGTAATTTACCTGCATACTCGCTTTGTAGTATGCTTTAAAAAAGAGGTTTAAATCTGCATTCGATTATTTTTTCTAAACACCAATGAAAACTCCTTTGTCACTGACTTTTCAGCAGCTGCATACTTCCATTACTGGCTTTGTAGATTAAAAAGGAGGTTTAAATCTCCGCCACGTTCTTTTTTGGAAAATAAATGAAAACTCTTTTGCCATGAACTTTGTATTTGACGATCCTCGCCCGACAAAACAAAAGTCAGTTGTTATACACCGTCACAAATAAGATAATAATTATAAAATGAATTTTAAAGCATACTTGCGTTACTGGTATATACCTATATAGCTATATGGCTATATAGCTTAAAAAGGAGGTTTGAATCTCCACTATATTCTTTTATGGAAAACAAATGAAAACTCTTTTGTCACGAACTTTGCATTTGACGGCCTCTGTGCCACAAAACAAAAGTCAGTTGTTCAGTTGTTGTACCACGTTACAAATAAGTTTATAATCTATGCTCACTATTTACTGGTTACATGCTTGTCTTTATTTTTTGTAGCGAGTTTCATTTCATTAGAAGCGATAGGATCGCGCCACCCACGCCGGAGTCATAATGACTTGCCATATCTAACTCGGTACCATTGCGCGGCGAAGGCATATGCACCGTTAGATTGACCTATTTGTGACAATTAAAGCATATTTTGTTTGACAAGATTAAATTTCAACTCCATAATTGCGAACGGGGAGAGAGCGGCTCGACTTACTTGGAATTTTCGAACTAAAATGTTCGTAGTTTAATTTTAAAAGCTTTCTCGCTATTAAGCACTGTCAATGTTAATGATCTTTGTCCTTAGTAATGAAGTGGCCTTATATCATAAGCCTATAAATCCAAGCAAGTAGCAGCGTCGGTAGCCGAACAGATGATGCTCGGGTTGAACGCAAGACATCGTGGTTCAATTCAATACCCATAAGCAACTGGCGTGATGAACCAATGCCTAACAACAACAAGTTTTCTAGGTGGTTAACAGGGCTGTTAATGTGATAACAGGGCATTCATAAGAATTTTTAATTCGACGTATCAAAACCACAGGCTTAGTTTCCTAACCTGTAATAGTGATGATTCATCAGATATTATCACTGTCAAATAAATGTAATTGAAATAATATGTAGTGTTGATTCCGCTAAATCACTCGTTTATCAGCATGGATGCACTGCTCTCCCGCCCGCAAGAAAATATGCACATGCAGAAGAAACAATGGACTCTGCATGTGCATATTTTTTAAGCCTGATTCCAATTATTCGTTAATAAACATGCAGCCATTTTATATTTTTTCTAATGTATGTGTAAGTATTTTTTTATGTATATAATTTTCTTATTAGTATTTTTATGTAGGATGTAATTTTATTACACCACTCGTCGCCACGTTACGTTCAGGGAGCTGTCTGAAAACCAGCGCTTTTGTGGCATTCTGTGTATGCCACAAAAGCATTGCTGAGACAGCTACCGTAAAACCCTTACTTACGTACGTCACAAAAAAATATATATTACAAGTTTATGTAATTTTTAAACTTTAGCTTAGTTTTGGCTTGACGTTGATGATTCAGTCAGACAGGTCAGGACTAGAAAGAGCTTTATAACAAAAAGAGTTTTAAATAGTCTGCCTTTTAAGCACACTTGAAAATTTAAGCTTGACTTAGGCGGTAATTTCTTTTGAAAATCTTATTTTTAACTACCTTCATTATAGCATTTTTTGTTTTAAAAAATAAAAAATAAAAAAATTTGTTTTCGTGTTAACTATTTGTAAATAAAACTGGCCAACTCACGAACAGATCGAACCTCCCCTCCATGAAAAAATCCCCCTCGATAGGTCTAGTCTGTGGCAATTTCTACTCCATTTGCATTTGTCTATGGCATAAGAAGTAAACTTGTCTGTGGCAATATCGCCAGAGAGACAAATACCTTATAATTACACGAGACATTTTTGATTTCTCCTTTTTTTATGAATACCAGTTACTATGGCAGTACAGTTTGCAATACAGTTTGATAAACATTATATCTTTCGATGATCTAAAGAGGTTTTGTAAGTTTTTATGTCCTATGGGTCAATAAAATAAAATAACACTAGCTCTATCATGCTTTGAAGGCACGGTCAGCCACGGTGAGCGGAGCCGTGGTTGCCGTTTGTTATCGTAAAACGTCAGTTGTTAAAATTTACAATTTAAGATGAAAACAAGAATATTCTACCAAATCATATTGAGTTTCAGTACGAATGTGGGATTACGAACGCTTACTTTTTGAGACATAAAACGTGAAAAATATTTTTTACCAACACCCATGTGAGTTCACGGACACTTTAATTTTATTATTCCTCTTATCAAGGCAAACTAAAAACACGTGACACCACCAACCAAACCGTACCCTACCGGCAGTAAACCAACCTGGGACCTCGGTGTATGCCCGCTGGTCAAACCACTAGACTAAAAAGGCCAAATTTATAATAACATGTACAGACGCCTGCACATCAACCTATCCAAAACTGTCAAATTTCTTCATTACATTTTCAACCATATGGCTTAGTCATAAAGTTCAAAGTCTATTGAGGAAATTTGACAGTTTGTGGTAGGTTGATGTGCAGGCGTGTGTACCTAACTAAAAAAAAATAAATAAATAATAGAAAACTAATATGGGAGCAAAGGGATCATGAAATATACATCTTAAGATGTCACGTTCCAATGCATTTACTGTTGACGCTACACGGTATTACATTTAATTGAGTTGTTAGCAAGCCCCCTAACAAGCCGGACATACCTTTTGAGATGAAGAATGCAATTCTGAAACACTTGCGGCTAATTTGGAATTAAATAAACGCCACAAGAAAGTTTTACTACGTGAATTTGTCATAAACTTTTTTTCTTGTTTCGCATTTTATGAGTAGGATAGTGGCACCAGCACATGAGTAATGAAGCACCAGTGTTCGACAGGGATCAGTGATCGACATTTAATCCGTTTACCTAAGAACAGAGGTCAGTAACTGATTTTATTCTTGACCAGCAATTGAATATAGACCATTTTCTTCCTAGCTGTGATCCCGTATTTCAATGATAATTACTTTACACATCCCGTATTTTAAACCGACTTCGAAAAAAAGGAGGAGGTTTTCAACTCGACTGAATGTTTTTTTTTTGTATCTTTGTTACGCAATATCTCCGTAAGTTGTAAACCGATTTTGAAAATTCTTGTTTTGTTCGAAAGGGTATAACCATCTTCATATACTTCCCAGGTGGTACCATGGTCATCAAATCAGGATCTGATGATGGAACCCTGAAGAAATCGAGGGGAACCTTCGAAAATCGTAGTGGCGACTAGTGCGTTTGTTAAACGCTAATAGAATAGAAATCAAATAGAATATTTATTGTACGAGATTGACATAAGTCAACGATACGTATAAAGGACGTTTATGTCAATCCCATACAATAATCAATCGTTTATTTAAAATAACATATAATTATTCCTGTAGTATCGAAAGTTTTACATTTGATTTTGTCATAAGGAAAGTAAAATTTATTGCTATTCTAGAATCTGTCAAGCGAGACGTGTTCCATGAAAAAGGCGGCAAATTAAAAAATCTTACAGGTGTCAACACTGATAGTATGCTGAAAACGTATGGTTGACGTGCCGGCGCACGTCAACCTACCCAAAACTGCCAAATTTCTTCAATACATTGTCAACCTTAAGCATAAAGGTCTATCGAGGAAATTTGACAGTTTGTGGTAAGTCAGTACTAGAATTTTCGTAGATTATTTTTTTGTATTTTTTTTGGTTTAAATATTGTGTTTTATTATGTATTAGTAGCAATCATTAGTAGAAATCAGCGAAAGGGTGGTCACGACTCGCTTGACAGACTCTAGAATAGCAATTAAATATTATAATGATTATTGTATGGGATTGACATAAACGTCATTTATACGTATCGTTGACTTATGTCAATCCCGTACAATATTCATTCTATTTGATTGCTATTCTATTAGCGTTGTGCCACTTGTCTAGGGGGGCTCATCATCACGAGTTCTTTTTATGTCCACACTGCTGCACAAGCCTTCCACAGGGAGACGGGGCCATAAAAAAGAGAAAGATGAGTGTGAGACTACCTGTTTGTGATTTTTTACTTATGCTTTTCTATTTTTGTTATTTCTTTTATTATCCTTTGTACATATACTGTAATTGGTGTTAACTGTAATAAATAAATAAACCACCACGCAGGCCCCGTGCGGTTTGGTGGTTGTCAACGACTGCTTAAATGGCCAAGACGGCTTTAGGTGCCTTCCGAAGCAAGGGAGCTCGAGATGATACATTTGTTAGTGGCCTATTTGATTTTGGTTATATATAATTTTACGCAAATATTGTTGCGAACAAATTACAATACAAAAAAAGGCAGTGTTGATGCTATTAGCATAGTTGGTAGTGCACCTGACCCGGCATTTCATGTAGTGCTGGTTCGAATCCCGCTCGTGGAATTTTTCAACACTGTCTTTTTTCAAATTGACCTATTTGATGACTGGCCTTTGCGAAAGTTGCTCAACTTCAGCAATTGCAGACCGAGCGCGTATACCACTGCGCCATTGAGCTCCTCAAAAAAACAGCAGTGGGACGTTTAAAAGCTGCTGAAATACTAATATTAATTCTCTACTAGTAGTAAGTACTTATTAAGGGTTTCAACTTACACAGATCTACAGATATTAGGTATGTGGTTTCAACCTAGCCTGAATGTTTTAGATTGCTTGTACTTTTATTTTTTTAATCGTAGAGTTGAAGCAAATCTCTGTTTGCGCAGTTTAAGCACGGCCGCGCAATGACATCTGTCAACTAGATTTTGGCTCGTACGCGCGCCGCTATTTTATTTATTGTATTTTATTCCGAGTAAGAGGAGCTCGATGGCGCAGTGGTTAAGGCGCATTTACATTGGTCAATAAGTCGGTCATTAGTCCGAATGCGGGGAGGCCTCGCATGCGGATTAACGACCAATGTAATCTATCGGTCGATAACTCGGTCGATTCAAATGCGTGCGGGGCTCCCCGCATTCGGGATAACGACCAATGAAATCAGTCAGTCGATAACTCGGTAAAGCATTCGGGGACACTTATTATAATTATTTTTTTATGCTAAATAAATAAGCTAAGCAATATGACAATAGATAGATAGATAGATAATACTTTTATTGCAATACAAAAAAACATAAACATGAACAAAAGAAAATAATAATAATTACAAAGTTACAATTTGGCGGTTTTGAAAATATGCCTATGTATATGAAAATATATATAAAATATGCTAAATTGGCAACCTCTGGTTGTAAGAAAAGGTCGGAGAGTCCCCGAATGCTTTGTGTCGACCGAGTTATCGACCGATAGATTACATTGGTCGTTAGTCCGCATGCGGGGCCTCCCCGCATTCTGGCTAACGACCGACTTATCGACCAATGTAAATGCGCCTTTATGGTTCCCGGTCTGCGATTGCTAAGGTTAAGCAACTTTCGCAAAGGCCGATCATCGGATGGGTGACCAAAAATTTATCATCTCGATCTCCTCCGTGCTTCGGAAAGCACGTAAAGCCGTTGGTTCCGGCTGCTTTAGCAGTCGTTAACAATCACTAATCCGCACTGGGCCCGCGTGGTGGTTTACGGCCCGTATTCTCTATCCATCCATAGGGAAGGCTCGTGTCCCAGCAGTGGGGATATTAAATGACTTGATGATGATGATGATGATGATGAAAGGAATGGAATGTTAAGCAAACACAGACTCCAGATGCGAGGACAGCTAGTGGAGCAGGATTGTACACACGCCTGCACATCAGACTACCTGCTGCCAAAAGCTGTCAAATTTCCTCAATGGAATTTGAACTTTATGTCTTACGAATGTGGTAGAAATAAATGTATTGAAAAAATTTGACAGTTTTGGATAGGTTGATCAGGCTTACTAGCCATCCTCATTTTATTTAATATTAAGGTTGCCACTTCTGTTAATTAAATTTAAGGAAAAATGAAATAATAAACTACTCGTCACAACGACGATGAAATCGTACCGTCACAAGTGTGTATATTATGCACATAATATATTTATAAATGTATGCATTCGAAATGTTGTTTTGGGCATTTGAATTTCAAATCGTATAGCATTGCGCTGAGTCACACCGCTTTAATATTGGTTAACTTTTTTGTTCAACGATATATCGGTAAGGGCTTAAGTTTTTCTGTTCTATTTTTGAAAACCCTTTTTTGTTTCTTTTTTTAAATTTTAAATCGACTTTGAAATAGGTAATAGTAATGACTCGCTTCGTTTTGTTGTCAAAAGAGGTTTGTGCTTATTGTCAATATTAAACTTGTATTTATATGACACTTGCACTATGGCCATGACTTCGTCTGCGTTCATTTAGTATTTTTCCGTAAACTATTATATATCAAAATAAAATATAGCTATTGTCCTGTCCACCTTGGTCCAGATTAACTTACATTACAATAAAACCTACTCACCAAAATGTATGAAACAGCATATTTTTTTAAAGATTGCAGTTTTGGGCTGATACAAAAAGTTAATTCGTGACTTACTATTACCTGCTCAAGGGAAAACAACCACTAAAAACTTGGATTTTGATAGAAATGGGACCAATCTGGAAGTATATCCTTTCAAATTAAAAAAGATTTTTCCAAATCGGTGTATAAATGACGGAGTTCTGAGGTAACAAACATTAAATAAAAAAAATATAAAAAATACAACTGAATTGAGAACCTCCTCCTTTTTTTGAAGTAGGTTAAAAATCCGCGGTGTAGGTCCACATTATGGTTTTGCGATAAAAATATCGGGTACTAGCACTTCACCCGCGTCTTCGTCCGCGTGGATTCGAAGCTTTAAGAACAAACTTATTTTATCAAATTAAAATATATTTTATAGCCTATATTTTCCGCAAAGAATTTATCATTATATCAGTGGAAGAATTTTTGTAATTGAACCAGTAGTTCCAAAGATTACCCTGTTTAAACAAACACAAAAAAAGTCATAAACTTTACAGTTTACCTCTTTATTAAAAGTATACATTGAAATTAATCTACAAGGGTCTAAGTCAAAAGATGACCAACAAATCAGTCATCCTGTGAGCACAGACTATAAAAGACGTAAGCAGAAACGTCATAGTTCAAGTACAGACAACTGCACATCAACCTATCCAAAACTGTCAAATTTCTTCAATAAATTTTCAACCATATAGTTAAATCATAAAGTTCAAAGTCTATTGAGGAAATTTGACAGTTTGTGGTAGGTTGATGTGCAGGCGTGTGTACGTTAATCACATACGGTAAACGATTAGGTACCATTCGAGGTTGCAACGCTTCTTCATTACTTTTATTATTATCATGCACCAGTTAAAATGTTGTGATTCAATGCCCAATATTTTAAACAATATTGTGTGACTAAACCGTGAATCAACTTGTCGTTAAGCTTAAACGCGTGTTATGCTTTTTCCTGTTATCAGTGTAAGTTGAAATCATTTCAGGATCTTAACAAATTTTATTAAGGGCCTGTTTCACGACCTACAAGTAAGTTCCCATTAGCGTTTACTTGACAGATATTCCATACAAAACTGTCACTTTATCTGCCAAGTATCTCCTAATCAGACATTGTGAAACAGGCCCTTAATGATATTGTCCGAGTTTCCTTTACATTCTCCTTGACGACCTCCTTGGTCGAGTGGTTTGTACACCGGTTTTCATGGTGTCGCCATCTCTGAGGTCCCGGGTTCGATCCCCGGTCGGGTCAATTTAGAAATTATGTGTATGTGTAAAATGTATAACAAGTATGTATTTAAGTATTTTAAGTATGTTTATCCGTTGTCTAGTAACCATTTAACGAGTTTCATAACGAAGCTTCTCTTGGGCTAGATAATTGGTGTGAGTGTAGGAAAGTTTATTTATTATTCACGACTAAACTTTAGCATAAAACATTAACTTAGTATATTAATAATAGCGACCACTTTGTAACGTATCGTAAAGATAAGGTGCTGGTAATAAAAATGGGTTTATAATAAGACTTACAAACTTAAAAGTAGCAGAGACACACCGTCGTTTTACTCCCCACCAAAATACACCTTCTTTAAGCCGTTTTAAAACGACAATTTTAATTAGATACCATTATTTATTTTGTGGTGATACCTAGTTGCCAATATGTTAATGTAAGCAGGGTGCGATGAGATTGACTTATTCACATAATGCAACGAAAAAATCAAAATAAAATTTATTATATAACACATTGAAAACATGGTGCATTAAATTATCTATTTTATTTTATTATTTTATTTTATTAATTATATATTTTTATTCGAGTTTGGCCAACTCGAATAAAACCTCAAATGAAAACACATTAAAAATGATAGCATCACGCATAGATCGAATGCAACCTCAAAATAAGAAAATAAAAACAAAAGACACTTACCTAACATTTTACTCAGATCAGCATTGTGCAGGTCGGGATTCTCGTCAGCCAGTTTCTTCCGCTCCACCTTCGCCCACACCATAAAGGCATTCATGGGTCTCCTAATCCTCGCTTCCTTCAACGCTTTGGCTTGTCCCATCTTGGTAGTGAAAGGAGCTCTAGCGTACTGCTGGTTGGAGTAATCTCGTGACGTATCATATGGGCTCCTATAGTCGTACTGAGGTCTGTAGTCTAGGCCGTAAGGTAGTGCGGACCAGACAACCAGATCTGGGCTGGTCTGGTCTTGGCCTGAGTCGGTACTGTTCTCAACACCTCCTTGGACGTATTGCTCGTAGCTACGGTGGTAAGTAGGGGGAGACTCGGCGATGCCCGCCCCTCCTGAGTCCATCATACTGGGGACAAAAGAAAGACATCAGTAAATGGTAATGGTAATAAAATATTAAAATAAACATACACAACAATGATAAGTACACATAATGCAATGTCTAAAAAATAAACAGAGAATAAGCTTCGAATAGTTATTCCGTGTTTTGTTTCCGTCATGTAACCTTCATTTCAAAGGAGGTGTTTAATTTTGTATGGAGAAAATGCCAACACATTGTACACAATACGAAATAAGCTTATACGAAATGATTTTTTTCAAATAAATAAATAGATAGTTTTCATGTCAGAATTATCTGAAACACTAAAATAAATCAACTTTCGTGATGGCAGCGGTATTCTGCCAATGTCAAGTAGCTGTCAAAACAACGATGTTTTGCGGTTTCTTTTTACATTTTTACATAAAAACGAAAAAGCGTATTATAGTATTACTTATTTTAACTAAATACATGTATTTTTTTAAACTTTTTTTAGTAAATGTCTACATGGTCTTGGCATCAAATTAAACATCTCCTTTGAGTAAAAGTCTAGTGATTTAAAGTAGCGATGTCTTATAAAAACATTTCCCATATCCCATGCTGGTCTGGTACGTGAAAAGAATGTATAGATCTGTTGGTTAACTTCCCGTACATGTCGTAAGAGCCGACTAAGGGACAACCGTTCCAAGATACTCGCACATCAGGCGATCGGCTACCAACCAATCCACCACTGATGTTAACCACCTCGTAACCCTACTTTGTTTATGCTAAATGTGCCATCAGCCCCCCTAGACAAGTGGCATAATGAAAGAACAGAAATGAAATAGAATGATTATTAAATGGGATTGACATAACGTCGTTTATATGTATCGTTGACTTATATCAATCCCGTACAATAATTATCCTATTTAATTTCTATTCTATTAGCGTTATGCCACTTGTCTAGGGGCAAGTCACTAACGGCGTGTTTACTCAATATGTTTGATTTCGATGCTTTGTTTACTCCTTTTTAGAAGAAGGAGGTGACAGTATGTAGGTGTGTATTCAAAAGTTTGCATAAACTCCTGTCAAACGAAGCGATAGTAGGTAATAACGCAACAATGACCAGCACTAGCCTCACCTATGCGACTAAAGGCACGTGCACCTTTATCAAGACTATCCATTCGCCGTGGAATTTGTAAAATCATATAGCAGTGTCATTTTCACTTGACCATTTAGCGCGAACGCTCGTGTCTCAGGAAACAGCGTAAGACGAGCCTGCCTCGTAACGATAACGAGTTAACCGTATCGTTATAGCGATAGGGCAGCAGCCGATCGGTTGTCGGATTGACGGCCATTAGCTGTTGTTATGCGCCACTATACTCTATTTCATAGACCCCTAACTATGACGTTGTTGTTGCGGGTGTGGAAACGAGACGCGTGTAGCGGCGTTTATATGTGCGTCTCGTTTTCGCAACTGCAATAGCACTGCTACTATACTGCTTTGTGAGCTTATGAGGCCTCTGGGCCTCAATTCTGCTAATTCTGACTTTGCTAAGACAATCATTTCTGTGTTCGCGAATGACCACCAGGAACGATAATGTTGTCGCCCAGCCGATTGGGTTTCTCTAATTCGTAGCTCAGTGGTGACTGGTTATTTTTATTTATTTATTTAATAATAATCCAGACCGTTTATTTGTAAGTTGCTGAGCGACTACGTTATATATAGACGACATTATTGTGCCGTGCAGCGTGGCACTACTACTTGAGTGCTAGTTGAGGCCTCTCTTTTATGACCACTTGTATTAGCTTTAAGTTTTTCAATATAATATATTACTGGGATTGTCTATGTTTTAGTTTTCTGGTATGTTTGTGATTATTTATATGTAATAAAGACTTTACTTGTATGGATAAGTTATGTTTTCCCAAGCTATGTTTAGCTTCTCAAGTTGCTTCATAAATTGGTGCTCGCTCGAATTAAATATTAATTTAAAAATTATCATAATATGACAGATATTATTGAATTTTACTGTTGAATTGGTAGCAAATGGTATCTTTTTATCGTTTAACTTATTTTTACATTACAAGTTCGTGCACAAAACAGACACTAGACCTAACATTTCGCTGAAACAAATAACTATACATAAGTCAGCTGTCATATCCAGTAATACTTATGCATGCGTCTGTTTTACCAGTACACAAATAAATTAATCAATGTTCAAAGTGAAACATCATATTACGTTAATCGGAAGCATTCCATAGTCGATCTTTTCACGGATACCGGCAGGCTGAAACACAATCGCGCGACTCGACGACACGGGCATATGACTAACACCGAAATTAATGGAAAGTGAGCAACACGAGTGTTGTTCCTCGAAAGCGGCGATCAGAGCGCCACCTTGTGGGAACGCATTGTTCACGTGATTTCACCCGATACGTTGACCACAGTGTACGTGAACACGGTATACTCTATGTGCCTTAAAATAAACAAAAAATAAGTTCCGAATAGTTATTCCGTCCTTTGTTTCTGTCATGTAAACGTCATTTCAAATTGGAGTAAAAGAGACAAACACGGAATAACTATTCGAAGCTCATTCTTTGTTTATATGTATGGCACTTTGGGTACAGGGTGCCTAGTGTGAGTTCGCCTCCTGGCGACATACGAGAAGTCACCAAAATGATTCTAATGTTATTATTTCTAAGTTGAAATAAACGTTGCACACCGCACATCACTTCACTATGGCAATACAGTTCATGGATACGATGTCTCCACATAATTTTACACTTTTTGCCGTAACGTTCGATGTAAATAGGCGATAACTGTACTCATGTAACCATTTGTCATCATTATTGAGAAGGAGATATGTGTTTGCTCTATAATTATCGACATTTATGCATATATTTTTATTTCATTAACTCTATTCGTTGCCATAGTGTATTATTTGAGACACTTAACTAAAAAAAGTAGTGTATCTTATACTTAAAATATTTTATATATTTTTTTGTTTATATTGTGTTCTTTTCATTCCACAAAAAAAGAACTCTGCCAAGTATAGGGTATTAAGTGACATGAAATACACTATGAAATATTATATTTTTTGCATTACTTACAAATTGATTACTAAGTTACATACCATTTCGAGAATATTTGGCGACAAACAATAGTTACCAGTGACTTTGTACAATAATGAGAAGGAGCGATCGTAATTGATCATCATAGCGTGAGAATTAGCCACCAGTTCCAAAACTGCACGTCAGAAGTGCGTGGCCTTAATTCACAGGCTGAAGGTGGAAGCGCACTTTACCTGAAACCCTTTAGTAATTAATAGATGGTGGAGCAACGATCTTCGCAAGGTGGCTGGCAAGAGCTGGATGAGAGTAGCCGCGGATCGTGCTCGGTGGTGTGCACTTGGAGAGGCCTATGTCCAGCAGTGGACTAGTGTAGGCTGTTGATGATAATTATGAATTAAATAATAAGCACACTATTTATTTTAAAACCAGTTAGTTTGCAACTAAACAATTTGAATTTTAAAAACACTAGCATTAAAATGAGCAATATGGGCGAACCTTAATTTGAAATTAGTGCAAGGTGGTATGTTTATTGACATCTGAAGATGTTGGTAGTACTCAAGGCGGACTTAAAACAATCTATAATAACAATTTCAAGATTTTCCCAGACAACATATAAGTTTCGGTTCACGTGGGTAGGCGAGTTACTCATAAACCCTACATGCAAGTTGCGCAAGTGAATCATAAATCATGGTTTAGAATTGGCTTGCAGTCTTTGTGTACGTCAAATAATTTAGACAACTTACGTGCATGTGAAGGGATTGTTGTTTGTAGACTAAAAACACAAAATAAGGAACATGCAGAAAGTAAGGGTCATACAAACGCGCTCGAGCAACGCACACATAGACAACCTCTCACGGACACGGAATCTCGCAACAGCTGTGCTCGGACTGTTCGTAGACCCGTGTCCGTGCAAAAGGTCTATATGTGCGTTGCTCGAGCGCAGTATGTGTTAAGAGGAAATACTAAAGTCGATTGAATTGAAAAATATGTATGAAAAGTAGACAAAATCAATGTTTCGTAGTCCCCTGAATCCTCCTCCAAAATTGGACCCATTTAATTACTTTGTCCCTGTGTTTACCTTTTTTTCATAATTAAAAAAGATATGAACCTTTAAAAACCTTAAAAATTGGCTAGATTTTCCGCTGTTTTTTTGACATTTGACAAGAATAATGAAAAAAAAAGAAAAATCATAGGGACACTGCCAAAGCCTTTCTTTAATTTTTAATGAAAAAAGTAATTAAATCGGTCCCGTTTTGGAGGAGGAATCGGGGGACTACGAAACGTTGACTTTGTCTACTTTTCATACATATTTTTCAATTCAGTCGACTTTGGTATTTCCTCTTAAGCTTACCTTCTGGCGCCTCTTTGTTTTGTGCTAAAATCGTGTTTCGCTCATACATTGCGCATAAAATTTTGAAGATTAATTTTAAACGGTTTTGTTAATTTTGTTTGGGTAAAACCAATATCTTTCAATTTAATCACCGCCCTTGTGGTCTAGTGGTTAAGACCACCGATCTCACGCCCAGAGGTCCCGGATTCGATTCCCAGCGGGGGGTACATGTTTGTGTACTCGGTTTGGTCTGCCACTCTACCACCACGTATTTTTCCGCTTGGTTAGCTACACTATAACGCCATAGCGTCAATGTTTGCAGCATTGTTGTGTTCCGGCAGATAGAGATCAGATAGCCATCAGTGACTCAGTAGTTGAGGGTTCCGGAAGAAGTGGGCTTGCACCATTGGCCTTATTATCACTAGGCTGCTTACTATTGACTTACTTAGTTTATTGAAATGAAACAACTTTTACGGATCTACTCGCGTTTATTTTACACATTACTTTTAATTAATGTTTATCCTGACGTTTCGAACCGTTTGCAGGGTCCGTGGTCACAGGGAGACTGAGGTGTTGGTCGTCTCATAATTAGTTAGTAGCTTGTATACCCTCATTTAAATTTAATCAGGTGCGTTCCGTTTTACGCAGAAAGAGCTTACAGTATCTTTTGGTCTGGCAGTATGGTGTTGGGGCTGGGATTTAATATTCTGTATGATGGGATCCCAGGCTGGTGGTAGATTCCAACCATCTTCTCTTCATTAAAATTAGGATGTTTTTTAATTTCAATTGCCTCGCGTATCATCCTAGGGATGAATCGTTGTTCTCTGGCGAGTATTTGTGGTTTATCAAATCTGATGTAATGGTTGGGCCCCTCAAGGGAATGTTCGCATACCGCAGACTTATTTTCGCGCCTATGCTTGACGTCGGCTATATGTTCTTTAACCCGGGTTCCTACACTTCTCTTTGTTTGCCCGATGTAAGAGAGCCCTTACTTACTTACTTAGTTTAGTTTTACACACTCGGTTGACAAAAAACTGACAGCTACCTCTGCAAGCATATTAGCCTGGAAATCTACACTGCGAAAGTTACTCTAAGATCTGATACCTTATTTTTCATACTAGCAAAGGCATCCGTCGTTGAAATTACGTCATTACTGAAATGGATGGGATGGTGATCACCAACCACGATTTCAACCTGGATTATACATCGAAAAAATATCTGAACACACACTTTTGCATGACCTGGAAATTGAACTCAGTACCAGGAATATCCTATTCTAGATCGCCATCATAGAACTTCACTTTCCACCTAAACTATTCATCAATATAATTAATATGAAGACCACCACTCGAAACGCTTTATTGTTTGCTTTGTGCACGTCATATAATCAAAGAATTTTAAGACATCAACACATTTTAATTTTTTTTTATATTACTTAGGCTTGCAAAACCAAGGGCTACATTGCATCATGCGTCTTATTTGAACCGACGATATCCATGGGGATATTATCGGTTCAGTTATGGTTATGACGCCTGGTTATAAAAAAAACTAACCAAAAATGTCAACAAACTCTTCGACAAACACGTAAAACACAATCATAATAACAATTAACATTCAAACAGTTATATATCTATGTATTCTAACATTATTTGCTACGTAACACGCTTTTAAAATATTCACACATATACACACTTATATACCTATACGCAGGTACAACACCAATGTTATGACTATGTACAATGTCACGAACAAGGCGTGAACCCGTGCCCTTCTCCAAAGTCGCAGTCGCAGTCGCAGGACGCGTCAGGTACTCGGCTAATGAATATTTAGCGAGGTGCCATCACGTCATTCGTAGTTTTGCGTGATTTTATTAAAGTGTCACCCGCTAGCTGCCTTTATGACGTCACCGGATGTGCTTGCTTTAATTGGCTGGTGCGAGTTTTATTCGTTATTCGATCAATAACCGCCTCAGTCTTGTGGTTAAGACTACCGGAGCTAAGATAAGATAGCAAGTGCTTCAGTAGTTGAGGATTCTGGGTGAAGTGCGTTTCCACCTTCGGGGCGAGATGGAGGCTAGGTGCTTGCTTACTTACCCAAAAAGAATTAAATAAATCGCGTTAACGAAAACTAAAATTTGTACGATTTAAGCAGCGTCTCTACTACCGCCTTTTTGTGATAAATAAAACTCGCACAAGTCATCCGCACTAACCCCATGCTGGCTCAATGCTGGTTGGTAGATATCAACGACTGCTATCTTACGACAACAACAGGGACCGCCGATGTACGAAGGAGCTCAAAGTATTTTTCAATTCAGCCAAGAGACAGAGAATATAGCCTATGTTACTCAGCGCTAATGTAACATTCTAAAAGTGAAAGAATTTTTTTAAATCGGTCCAGCAGTTCTGAGTTTATTCGTTACGTTTGTAACGTAATACATACAAAAATACAAAGCTTTCCTTTTTATAATATTAGTATAGACGATATAAAATGCCAAGCGCATACTCTGGGGGCAACCCTGGTATATATGGGACACTCTTCCTCCCTCGTCCATCGCCGATCCGATTCGAACCCTCGGAGGGAACGGAGGCACGGTTGCAGGATACGATTCCCTTTAGAAAAGCTCTGACGGTGTTTCGATCACACTTGAGGAACTCTTTAAGTGTCCGGACGCAAGGCTGTATAAGACCAAGAACAAAGTCTCTCCAAAAAAAGAAGTATCAACTAAAAACCTAGTACCTTCACTGTCACGGAAATGGCTCGGGCACTTGCACGAATGGCAAGCACCGAGTACTGATTAGACAGTCTTTTTTTTCTTTCTTGGACACCCCGCTATACACGACTTTAAAGTTTATACTGACACCCCCCACCAACCTTACGGTTATAAAGTTAGGTGTCAGACATCCTTACGCAAGCACAAGGGACCATCTACGTCAGGTCATAACGCCGGATCAGGACGCACCATAGCGCATCTTCATCCGGTACTTTTAAGACTAGTGTCTTGAGCGAGTTGCTCCGTGGACACGTATAGTCCACTACCTAATATCCAGATTGGTTACCGGAGCTGTAAGGTCGCTCACTTCTCGTTGCACCAAAAGCACAACTTGCAGTTCCACTGCTCGGGTCGTCAACTATAAAGTCGACTACCAAAAGTCCTCATTGGTGGCGGAGTTGTAAGCCCACCTTAGTGGGTACTAAAAACCAATGTACATCCTCTTCACATGTCGCTAGGGAGACTGGAACTGCCGGTTTGACAATCACCAGTATTCACCTTAGCAGTGGGCCGCCAGAGGAAGCATGCCCGAGGATGTTTAAGCGTGCTCCAGAGGTCCTGCGGAAACCCATCAAACAGCGTAGCATTTTCTAAAGTTGCTAGCGTATATCTAGCGACTGTTAACGATCTCCATAATAAACACAACAACACAAAACCTCTTTTCGTAAACTCATTTCGTTTTAATAGAAACTCAATTATTCCGTCATCTAGGCGTAGGTATATTATTTTCTCATCAACCATAGTAAGTAATGTTGGTCGCGTTGTTCCAATTGTTTTTCCTGTTATCGTGTAAATATAAATAAGATAACTCATCCGCAGCACAATCGCAACACAACACGTTATTAGAAATATAACATTCCGATGCGTTCTAAACAAATCACGAAGAATGAGAGAAAATATTTAATGTTTTCACAAAACGCGCGCGTACGCACCGCGCCTATGTGATGCGATCCACAAGTTAATTCAGCTGAAGTTGTGTCGCAAACGAGACGGAGCTTTATAACTAAACACTTTACGTGTACTAAAAGTAATTTTGATGAAACAAATAACTTGGTGCTTTCTGGCAAAAAATCCGACTATTGACATCTTCGGAAGACCGGCGTCGTAGCATTACTAGTGCTATGACATATATCCTAAATTATGAATGTTTTACTTGTATGAATGCTATTTTGTCATACTGGATAAATGTTTTTCTATTCTATTCTAATTTATTCTGGGAAGAAAGCACAATATTTATTACAACCACTCTTTAATGCACCATTGTTTTTCCCGATCCAATCCGAACCCATTGGAGAATCTGCTTGCCAAAAACCTCTGACGGTGTTTCGAGCACACGGCTTGAGGATCACTTTAAGTTTCTCGGTTTCAAAGAAGTCCGGTGTGGTGACCCTGAAAATGTAAGCCCTCCTTTTCAGCTTCCCATCAGCAATACTCACCAAAAAAACTTATCTACTGTAGTACCTATCTCTGCCACCGAGCATAACAGTTTTGCGTTGCTATATTTCGGCTTGAAAGGTACAGAACAGTGAAATTACAGAGCATAGAGGATTAAGAACGATTTTTTGAGGTGGTCGAGAAGCTCGATGGCGCAGTGGTTAACGCGCTTAGTCTGCGATTGCTGTGGTTAAGCTACTTTTGCAAAGACCGGTCATCGGATACATACGGCAAACATACGGCAACTTAGCAGACTATCAAACATTCTTCTTGTTGCGTAAAAGAGTTAATGATCTTGAGCAGGACTGTTTTTATAAGTATATTGAGCGTGTCGAGTCTTCAATTGTTGAAAACCCTAAAGTTTTTTGGGCATTTGTAAAAGCGAGAAGGAATAGTTCAACTTTTCCTAGTGTAATGACTTATAAATCAGTAAGCGCGGATACTGGGGAAGGTATTAGTAATTTGTTTGCGGAGTATTTTCATTCCACTTTTTTGGCTACAAGTCAAAATAGGCCTTTGTAGTATTAGTAATGTTGATATCGATCCAACTAACGTATGTAAATTTCCTTTTGAAATCGCTTGATTTATCTATGTCTGGTGGACCAGACTCAATTCCCGCTCTCTTTATTGTCGAATGCGTCAATAGTCTAACGATACCATTGAGTCTGCTGTTTAAGCGGTCACTGTCGGAGGGAACTGTTCCCAAAATATGGAAATCTGCTTTTATTACCCCAGTACTTACCAAAAGGTGACAAAAGTAATGTGGAGAACTATCGTCTCATATCCAAGCTACGAGTACCTACAGCAAAACTGTAGTTTTAGTAGCGAATAATGTGACCCGAAAACCAGTAAACTACTTATTGTATTGCCATTTAGGTCTAGTTTTGCCTTGTAGATCTTCTTTAAGACCTTCTTTAAGGCGCTGACAACAATGAAACAGCGCTCTTTGTCGATCGGCATACAAGAAAAAGGGACGCAAATAGTTCGTGATAAAAATAAAAATGTTTATATGTTTTATGTTTTTTTGTTTTTTTTTATGTTTAAAAAAAATGTGTTTTAATAAGTATCACGAATAGTTATACTTAATATCATCGACGTACTACTAAGTAGATAATCATGTAAATAGATGCTGATAAGAGATGACTTTGGATTGTTTTTCTATCGATAACATTTCATAATTCTGCATTTTGGAAACAATAACAATGTCACAAAATGTTTTCTATTAGGTACAAAAAATAATTCCGATCCGATCCCCTCGAAGAATCTAGTAGAGCACGGGGACACGCACTAGTGCATGATGCCGTTCCCTATAGAGAACCTCTGACGGTGATTCGTTTCACACGGCTTGAGGAAGTTTCTCGCCGCTCCCACAAAAGCCTGGTGAAGCTGAAGATGCAGTACATCCAGTACGGATTGGTGATTAACGACTGCTAATGCAGCCGGGACTAACGGCTTTACGTGCCTTCTGAAGCACGGAGGAGCTCGAGATGATATTTTTTTACCCATCCGATGACCGGTCTTTGCGAAAGTTGCTAAACCTCAGCACTCGCAGACCGGGCGCGTTAACCACTGCGCCATCGAGCTCCTCGAATAAATAAATAAGCTCGTCAAAAAGAGGATTCGCAAATTACGCAACTAATCTTGTTTCGTGAGCGTCGCATGTTCGCCGATCTTAGGAAGGGTGGCATGTTTTCAAACAAGCCAAACACAATAGCTATTGTTGACAGAGCGTAGCGTCAGCAAGTTATCTGCAAGAGCGCACTCGATTCTTCTCGGTTCAATCGAATCAGCATAGGGAATCGGGTTTGCGGAAATCGATTGGGGTCGTGACTCATTCACGAGTTATGACTGTATAAATGAGTAACCACTGTGGTTCCGGTTTCAAAACTGGAGGTGGCAGCTTCGATTTCCAGAGATGCGTATATATGCACAATAAGGTTGTGATGATAGGTATCTTAGACAAACTGCCACCTTATTTTCTAAGTGAAATTGAAAATTAATAAATGCAATTTTTTCATTCTGAAAATGATTCATTTTTATATGCTGCTGAACCAACAAAAGAGGATACGGCCTGCCTGATAGAAAACAACCTCTGCAGCCCATAGATGCTTACAACACCAAGAATACACCAACCCCCTGTATACATACTACGTTTATTTTGTAAGAGGCAAATAATGTTATTATTCGATATTATTAGTTAATTTGTAGCCCACGCCTTTTTGATCTTGAAGGTTCGTAAGTTACGTCTCTATGCCCGAAGATTTAAAAAAATACCTGCACATCTAAAAATACATAATACTAATACTTAATACTTCACAAAATTCAAGTTATTTTCATATCCTGATTAGAATTTCAATAGTTGAATAGTCACTTGTTGACAAATAGACCAAATTCGTATTTGCTTGCTCTGTTTATAAAGTTTCTATGGTAATTCGTAAAAAAAATCATAACAAATTGTCTCAATAACAAAAGCAAAATCATAAAAGTGACATTATTTTTCTTTTCATTGAAAAAGGCAGAGGGAATAAAAAACACTGCGTCTTGCTTTTTTATTTTTTTACAGTATTGTAATTCTTTTTTATGTGGCATAGCAAAATGTCAATCGGAGTATGGACAATGTATCATGGTCATAATCATCATCAACTTCATCCACCATCATGAGCCTAATTAATACACAAGACAATGAGTCGAAAAACTGAAAATTTGTGTATGTAACAAAGGGTTAGATGTTAGAACTACTGCAGTATTTAATAAAAAATGTAGTCAGTTTTTTTTTTAATGTTGGTTTTTATTAGAATTCCCATAAAGTTTCTCTAAATCCACTGAAACGAGTTTACGAGTAAATATTTTGTTTTGATATAGACTGTTAAAAATAAAAATGTAGTCAATGTTTTTTGTAGAAATCGTTATTGAAGCCTCTTTCCACTCCACTGAAAAGAGTTTATAAAATTAAAAAAGTTCAAGTCTATTAAAAACTAAATAGTTTTGATGTTTTAAAAAGAAGAATAGTCCCTCAATGGAAGCTTTTTAAAGTCCACTAAAAGGAGTTACTTAACATAAAAAAAAAGATAGAGTTCATACCAAACCTTTTTTGACGCACGAGTAAAAGAAGTTTACAAGCAAAAGGTTTTAGTGTATTAACTAAAGTGATTTGTGAAACTATTCGACTGGCGTCGCGTCGCGGTCCGCCACATCAGCGATAGTGCAAAGATCTCTTATCTCGTGATAACATATCGCAGTGCAAATAACTTTAACTGCTATACTTATGTGGCACTTTCAGTGTTAGTGTTGATGCATTTCATCTATTTGCCTTTCAGCCTTCATGAGAGATTGCAGCAGGAGGAACGGGAGTGTAAGAACCAAACTTAATGGAAAGACAACTATTATTTAATACCACATAACTGATAATGGATTATATGTGCGAAAATGAAAGTAATTAATACTTTAATTTAATTCCATTAATGTTCAATCAATTATTTGTTTTTCAATTTTTTTTGGAAATTATTTACTAATATTTTATAATCTATTATAACAACATTATTATTGTTATTTTCTTAATTATTTTTCTCCTATTTCAAAGTCGGTAGTTCTCACGCGGGTTTTTTTTAATTTCAGCAAACCCATCCAGGAAGCTATGGGGCTTGTGTTGGGTATGGGTTCACGTCAGTAGTCTAACTCAGATATGAGGATTAAACCACAATTTCGTATTTAATCCGAGTCAAACTATCCGTATGGCCACAAAATACAGGAGGTAAGCTTCATACAAACACGCTCAAGCAACGCACACATAGACAACCTCTCTCGGACACAAAATATCGCAACAATTGCGCTCAGACTATGCAGACACAGATGACAGAAGAGATGAGAGACAGAGATATTCTGAGCGTTCCGAGATCCGTGTCCTTGGGAGGGTGGGTCTAGTGTGCGTTTTTTTTTTAGATAGTTTGCTAATTTCCACTTTGCATTTTCAGCATCACCGGTTTTTTTATGGGGCGGCGAGACACTTAAAGGGTTCCTCAAGCCGTGTGAATCGAAGCACCGTCAGAGGTCTTTCTAGAGTGAACGGCATCACGCACTAGTGCGTGTCCCCGTTCCCTACTAGATTATCCTTATCTGATCGGGGTTCAGATAGGATCGCATGTGTGCGTTGCTCGCGCGGTACATATTAGGCTTACCTTCTGAGGTCTTATTATTTTGTGGTATAGCCTTCAATGCTATTGATTTCAACGTATTAATTATTAATACAAGCACTGCCGGTGTCCATATAAAATTAATAAATCATAAAGACTGGGTGGCAGACCAGAGAGCAGAGATATCTTGTCAATGGTCATCGCATTTCCAATGAGCTGTACCGAGAACAAACGGCGTAGCCCAAAAATATTAATTAATGAAACGGGTGACGTATTAATGCCGAGATGATTGTTATGTTATAATTCGGTCGCATTATGCTTGCAAGTCATGGAGCCTTAAGAAAAAGTGAGAAAACGACCTGTTTCATTATTATTATATTATTATATTATACATGCGCATTTCTGTTGCTGTTTGTCGATGGGAATGGAACGTACGTAACGTGGAGACGGCTGCACGTCAACCTATCCAAAAATGTCAAATTTCTTCAATACATTTTCAACCATATGTTTTAGATATAAAGTTCAAAGTCTTGTGGAAATTTGACAGTTTGTGGTAGGTTGGTGTGCTCAGGCGTGTGTACGGTTCCCTAAAGGAATTCTGCAAGAAGTAACAGAAGAAATTTTGACAGTAGGTATAATACAGTAGGCTGTGTCGTCAATTAAGAGTTGCATAACTCGAGTTCTTAATGAAGGAATTCTATATTATGTTTATTAATTAAGCGATGTATGCTGACTGCAATGAATTAATATATATCGGTTACCTTATTGGTTTGTTTGTATAAATTAGACCGATTTTGTTTAAAAGATTCTCAGAACTTACACAGTTTACATAATATTATAATCCATATTAAATATAAAAATCGATCAAGGTGTTAAAATCAACACTAAAACTATACTGTGTAAAGTGTTTACAAACATGGTGCGATAAATAACTTTTGAGATTGTTTTCGATAAAAATACTAAAAAATATTTACGTTATCGATTGTCCGGAACTAGTTAATAGTTGATTCCAAATTATCTACACTCAGAATAATAACTAAAGCTTAGTTATTGAGTATCTACTCACTAGATTTTCTAGACTAGATCTAGATTGAGTATCTAGACTAAAAAGAAGATCGTATTCTATGCAAATCATAAATGTAAAAGATGTTGTTTTTATTATTATTAATCTCTTTATTAAATATATTTCTTAAGAATTTTTTTTCACTATATTTTATATAAAAACAATTTCAAATATTAAAAAAAACTTAATCTAGGTTTGCCACCGGCAGCGGGGATAGACCCAAGCTATCGGTGGTTAGTGCTGCAGAGTGAGGAACCTCCTGACAATACGTGCCGTGTCAAGGAGTACTGCCTTTTGCATCTTACCCTTGACCCAACCTTTCAGTGAGAGCCTCTCTAGGTGTTGATCGAGGCTCTTGGTTTAAAATAACGTTTGCCGAAACGACTATCGGTACAATAATGGTTGAATCCACATCCCACATGGCGGTAACCTCGTGAGTCATTATTATTATTATTCACTTTATTAAACATATTTCTTAAAAAAAAATTATAATATTTTATATAAAAACATATTTACATTATAAAATATTTAAAAAAAAATATGATTATTATTATACTCTTTATTTATTTTCTTTCTTAAAACTAGATTTTACAATATTTTAATATAAAAACAATAAAACATTATAAAAACGTAATTCTAGAGTACCGCCAGCAGCGGGGCAGGGCCCAAGCTACCGGTGGTCAGGGCTGCAGAGTGAGGAACCTCCTGACAATACGTGCCGTGTCAAGGAGTACTGCTTTCTGAATCTGACCCTTGATCCAACCATCAAGCGAGAGCCTCTTAAGATGTTGATTGAGGCTCTTCGCTATCAGACCGTTCGCTGAAACGACTATCGGGACAATAATTGTTGAATCAACAATCCACATGGCGGTCTTATTATTATTATATCAGCCATAGCTGTCCCACTCCTGGGCAAAGGCATCCCCACACTTTTTCCACACCTTCCGGTCCCCTGCAACGTCATCAACATTGTTTTTACTTGCCCTAAATTTGACTTCTTAACAGGTTGACCGCTGTCGGGCCCAGACACAATAGAAATTCAATTGTTTGTCGGTCAAATGGCGTTTCAGGCGTTAAACTATAGAGATAAAATTTTACTAGAAAAAAATGTATCTTGCAACTACGTCAGTATATAGGTATAGCATTGTGGATGCAAAAATTAAAACAATAAAAATATTTACCTAAGACTTTAATATCTACTAATTTACCATTTTGCAAACACATTGTTCAGTCTGTAAAAAAAGTCTGTGTACGCACCTAAATCAATTACCTTTAAAATCTTTAACTTTTTAGTTTGATGCATCAACAAAAGTCTAACCAAATCAAAAAGGCTACAACCCACCAAAATGACAAAACCGCGCCGCATAATTGTAACGTTGTCGTACAGAAAAAATATTAATGTCCATGTTTACAATTGGAGAGGACCGTTCAGAAACAAGCATTGTGCTCGCCGGCGCGGCCAACACAACACGCTAACAAAACATAACACTACTGGGAGGTGGTCGGACAACAAACAGTTCGGGGAAAGGCCAGCTGGAGGAATCTATGAGTAGGGGTGGCAAAAAATTTCTGACATTTAAATATTTTTCAGAGGAGACTGCTGCACGGGCAACTCTTCCCGTCCTAGCCGTGTCGCGGGCGTGAGGAACCCACTCTTTCGCGAATAACTCCTCAAGGTGTACCGATCCGATCCAAATCCCTCGGAGAATCTAGTAGGGCACGGGGACACGCTAGAAACCTCTGATGGTGCTTTTTTTCACACGGTTTGAGAAACCCTTAAGGTGCTCGCCGCCGCCAAAAAAGTCCGGTGACGCTGTAATTGTCTAATGGTAATCAGCAAACTCTATCAATAAAATCCTCAAGGTGTAGAGTCTCCCTCCCCCCACACTGAGGGAGTTTAGCACCTGATGGAGTGATGTATCAGAAGGGTCCACGGCGGCGGGTCAAGAATGTTCACGGTGCTCAGGGACCCGCTTGAACGGTAGAAGGGTGTACTGATGTGAAGTGGGTCGGCCAGGGGTGGCACCCAACTTGAACTGTTCATCACCACTCTAGCACATGTGCATCCTTGCCATCCTGGGCCCAAAACCTTTTAAATTAAGAAAAGGGGGGACGAACGTGACTTCTTTGAGAGGGTCTAGCAAACGGTGTCTCAAAATTGTGAAGAATGGCGAGAATGGGGGGAGGCTTTTGGCCAACAATGGTGTTGAAATGGTGGTGTGAATGTAACTGCTAGTGGTGGCAAGAGAACCAGCGAGTCACCTGATAGAAAGCAATCGCGACGCCTAAAGCAACACCAGTGGAATCGCAGATACATATACCTACATTTGAGGAAAGAGCAACCTCATTTCTTGAAGGTCCCTAAATCCTGACGGTCCTGGAATACCGCCGCCGCTGTAAGCTAGTTTCACGGAACCGTCGCGGCAAGAAGTTTCGCAGAAAACGCACAGTGGTAGATCAGCAAAGGTGATAAGGATGGAATGACAGTCGATTACGGGTAGTACGGTGAATAAACTCAGCCGCGAGGATAAACCCGAGGAACTCCTGTCTCCATGATATATATGGTTCAATATGCTAATATATATAAAACCGGTGTTTCTTGCTCGTGATCATGAGCCATCATCGGAACAGTATGGTAATAGGTTTTTTGTAGATAATGTTTAGTGTTACTGATACTGGCTGATTATGATAGCGATAATGATGATCATGTCTGCTGGGCTAGTTTGAAGGTACCGCCTCTTGCAGTACCAAGAAATTGTAGTCAGAATGACTATGTATTACAGCTTTACATAAAACGCTGTATCTGTTACTAAATGATGAGTGATGACAGAATAAATGGGAGGTGTCAGTAAATTGTAACCTCATAGACTTTCTTTCTACACCTAAGCTAGGGTTGGCTAAAATCCCTTCTACTAGCGATATTTAAGCTCACATCAGTTTATTAAGGTTAACCAATTAAGTGACTGTACTCATGCATTGATTGTAATCTGTTTGTGTATATAGAAATAAATAAATAAATATGTCATTAACGTTTGCTTTCTATGTAGGTGCACACGCCTGCCCATCAGACTACCATGAACAGTCAAATTTCCACAAAAGACTTTGAAATTTATGCCTATGACATATAGATGAAGTTTTGGATAGGTTGATGTGGAGGCATCTGTTCTGTACATACAATAAAATGATTAATAGCCGTGACCTGGATTGCCTACTTGCGGACACGCCGTCGCTTAGTTAAGCCAGCCGACATAGGCAGCATCGCTGCAGACTGAGCGCGCCGACTTCACCACGGCGTGCACTCTAATTGCGTAACGGCCTACGCAGCCCTTACAGGGCTATAGGTAACCCCAGGGGGCGTTAAGTCAGTAGGAGTCTGACATAGTCTATCTCAACCGCTTGAGTTATTCATACGATGCAGTGTTCACCTCCTTCCACCACCAAATTGTTCTATAACAATAATAACAATGGGATGGCAAAATTTATGATTTTGCTTTTTTTTAGAGAGTTTGCTGATGGCTTCGTCCGGCCTTTGCAACTCTTCGTATTTAAAAAAAATGGTAGAGAACGTAACATTATTTCAATTTGTACCCATCCTGGAACCCGTATTTGCGAAATTTGCTTAACTTGCATTATCGCAACAAATTCCAAATAATGTAGTTAAAAACTAAGTAATCCTTCAGTTTAAACTGAGTTTTCCTGCGACGCTCGCAGTGTTGTTTGCACAGCGCCGTGCATTTTCTTATCAATTGCACTGTTATCAGTTATCAGTGCACGCATTGGCCTACCTACAATCTACATATAGCTATAAACTCTCTCATGTTGATTTTATATCGATATAAAAGAGCACATGTCTGAGTAGATGTTTCTTGACAACAATGATTAACAAATATTTACTTATTTTTTAAATTCAAGATGTTTTAAGTTTTAACAATTAAAAAGAAGACGAACGGCGTGTCTTCTATAGATGATACATCATCATCTCAGCCAAAAAGACGTCCACTGCTGGACAAAGGCCTCCCTCAAGGATAAATCAATAACCTCATTTTGAGGGGAATTTGCCATTATCGCAGTAAGGTGAGAATAATCACAGAGAGACGCTGCTGCCCATCCTCTGGAATGGTCCCATGGTCGCCTTCTACGACACCCACGGGAAGAGATGGTGTTGAAAAATCTAGTAAATAATAAGTTTTATGTTCATGTTGTGAGAAATTTTATTGAAGTGACACATATACTTGTTCTAAGTATAAACAAAAATAATTTCAAATATTGACATTGCAGATCACTAAAAAGGTAAAACTACAACAGATGGGGTGGTGCAATTCTTTATCCCCGGCACCACACGGGGTAGAAGACTGTATGTCTTCTACCTCGTGTTAAGGAATAACTTGGGAATTAACTTGGGATAGAGATGAACTGAACAGGTTACTTAAACCGAAAAAACGTGGCTTTTAAGTAGAAGTTTAAGTTTAAGTTTATATACGTGTGTCTTAGTGGTTGTGCGATTACCTGTAACATCTTAACTTGAATTAGGTCTCTATGTAAGTATATTAAGTAAGTAGCCTATATTCTGTCCTACTGCTGAGCAAAGCCCTCCGATTTAAATCAAGTAATTGCAACAATTGATGGGTAATGGCTTAATCACCACGCTTACACACCCACAAGCCCGGGTTTTACATCGAAAAAATCCGAAATACCCTTTGCTCGAACTGGGATTGAAACCAGCCCCCCGACCGCCTAACTATATCGCCATCGCTCTCGCTATCGCGTTTTATAGTTTATGGTGTTATCTTGTCATTTCGAAAGCGATATGAAAGCAATATGAAAGCAATATCGAAAGCTATAGCCTATAGCTTTCGATTTTGCTTTTATATCGCCTTCGAAATGACAAGATTACGTCATAAACTGTAGAGCGCGATAGCGAGAGCGATAGGCGGTAGGCCCCCAGGAGATGCGGATATCGAGGCGTCCCGAGGTAAGTAGGTGCCTATATAAAAAAATTAAGAAAAACCAAAGAAAAATCATTTATTTAAGCTTTTTTTTTATTGTCAGAAACATAAAAAATCCAAATAATATTAAACTGTTCCTAACTAGTGAATCTACCACCAGTTCGTATCTGTGGAGACCCTTGTCAATACTAGTGGGCATATGATATCACAGCATGAGAATTGTGGAATAATTGTCAACGCAACGGGTTTAAAATCGTAATCCAGATTTTGGATGCGATCTATTGATATACTCATGAACTTTTTCAAAAGGGTTGTAAAGAGGTTTTGTTTCTAGTTGGCCAAGCAAAAGCAACACCTCTGATGTTGCATGGACATATTGGCGGTGGTGATCGCTCACCATCAGGTGACCAGCTACTCGTTTGCAAGGCATCAATTACAAAAATATCCTCGACCTATCGCATGATCGAAATTCAAAAAGACGACAGCAGAAATGGTTCTACCGGTAATCGACAAATGATTATTGATATGTCGTGAGCTATCATTGGATGATTCAGTGTAGATAGAGCCGCTGGATACGACGCAAACTGGTGGATTATCATGAGCTCTTAAGGCGTTGGCAACTGTGGAATGCGATCACTTATGCATGGTTCACACAAAAAGTACAACCATACAACGCCAGTAAAAATATATGTAATAATTAAAAAAATTAAAAACTATATAACTATTTTTTTTTATATGAATAAAGTAGTATTTTAGGAATTGATTTGACTAATCTGAATGTAACAGCTAGAAATTATGAGTAAACTGCACAAACAGTTGTCTAAATGGTTAATATTAATCATTAACAATATTATTTTTAACTTTCGCATGATGAAGAACAGGGGTTACACCAGTTTGTATGATCTGAATGTTTAAAATGTGTTAAATGTTTTTAATCAACTTGCTTGATTGGTATTGGATTGATCACCTGCTTGCCAAATGCGGATTAGTGATAAAAACGGAGAATGGTTAAGATTTAGAATTGGACCCGGTAGGTAACGCTGCATAGGGGTCCATCATGCGATACGGGTGTTCTTAAGCGGACGAAGTCGCGAGCGGGCCACTAGTAAAGACATAAAAAATTTAAATAAATCTGTATATTAAGTAATCAAATACCCATAAATTTTAGTAATTACTTGATCTCAACGATGGCTGCCTTTGCCCAGCAGTGGTACGTTTAATTTACTAAATGGTTTCATTATAATATCATGTAAGTTATTATAATTAGATAGCTGTCATTTCAAGTATGATATAACTTACTAGGTACTATGTTATGTCTAATCGCTTAGTAAATCTATGGGTTTACTGTAAAATACCAACGCCGCACAAATCGCGACCATCAAAGTAAATTAAAATTATTGGGCGCACGAAGAGCGACTATTCCATGACGGCATTTGTTATTACATTTAACAAAACGCACGAATCGCGATCAACTTGCATGTTGCTGAAAATCACCGATTCAATGTTTATACGTGAAGTATAAAAATTTAAGAACTTCTTTTTAAGCAGATTCTCTCGTGAAGAATTGCAGAGAGATAACATTTATGTACAATTTATGTCGGTCACAAGATATCAGTTACGGTCAAATTTTGACTAACAAATGGACCACTAGTTATTTATTAAGTTTTTAATTTTATTCACCTATTTATTTATTTAAGGACGACCATCAAAATATACTAAAATAAACGTATAATTATAATAAGTAAGTATATCCAGTGTCATCCATATCTTCGTACACATCGATCCTACAACTGGTTGCCGAGTGCCATTGCCAAACTTTCTAATTTGTTGCTACTCATAATTGCGCGACCAGTGACGACTGCATGGTTTGATGCTGTCATTGTTTATAAATAGAATCTCTTTGGCCTCTTTTTTTTGCTAATGTTTTCGTTGAGCCTATTTGTTTATTCAGCCAGTATTCGGCAACTAGATTAAAATTAGAGTATTGTAGCAAAAAATAACGTAAACGTTCGAATAATTTTGTTGCTCTTTTAATTGCAAAACAAAAATATAGCTAAACTTACAGTAAATAACTGATTGTCATTTTTTGGATAGTATTCTATCCATAATATTATAAAATATTATAGACAGACAGTCATGTTCAAATAGGATCATTTACAGTAACCATAAGAATCATTATCGTCAAAAATTTAGGACAATATTTTAAAAAATGGATATTGTGAAATGGATGCATGTTAGTTAGAACTTAAAATAACTGCGATCAGTAGGATTTTTCTAACAGACAAATAATGGAAATCTGTAAAAAAAAGTAATAGAACCACGCTGTCATAAGAGTAGGACTTTGCTAGAAAATTTGACAAAGCGCCTCCAATCGCCATCACCTGCATTCCAAAAGGTCGTCTGATCGACTTGAGACACCTGTTTCAATTCGTATTAAATTTCCAATAGATACAGGCAGGTTAGAATGCAAAAATAAAAATTTTGAAGTCAACAAAAAATATACTTTTACGAATATTAAATGACCACACATTATTTTCAACAAAAAAGAAGAGTTCGATAATTTAAAACGGTTTAACTCCTACCAAAGACAAACTGTGATTTGTCGACGATATCGAGGTCACCAGTATATGCCTTTTAGTCTTGGGAAAGACTTTGCATTCCTGTGTATTGTCAATGGCTGTTTTTCGATGAAAATGCCCTGAACTGCTTTCAGAAACAGCGTTAATGGCGTTTCCTCAGTCAGCAACGCGCAAGTGACAAATCCGATGTTGCATGCGTCTATGCAGGCTTCGTTAACCGTATACTCCTTTGCACTTAATTGATATTTAATAAAACATTTGACATAAAACGAACTTTATGTAATCTAATAAGTCTACACTACAAAACGTATGTAACTTGTTTGCAAACAACAATAACAAAGGAAGCCTTATTATAGTTTACTATAATACGAGCGCGGTCCGACCACGACCGGCCACTGGCAGCTCGAATTTTGCGACAGAAAAGAAAAGAAAAAACACAAATTTGCAAACGTATAAAGAAATTGAAAGGTACCGGCCGCGCAGATACTATCGCGAAATTATTTCCAATTTCACCGTTTTGCGTCTCCCGTCGTTTGGAAACGTTCTTTTTTTGAAATTTATTTTTATATTTTTTAATTTTATTTCGAGCGATGGCCGTCGCGAGACCGGTCTCCCATAAATTATAGTTCGGTAGCTCTCTTAAAGGGGTTTTGCCGATTTTTTATTTTTGTTTAGCCCATTGAAGAATTTATGTCCTCGTCTTACTTAGTAGCGGCGCGGTCAGCCTGTCTGCGTTTGGGAAATGTTTTCTGCTTGCTCCCCGCTCAGAAATGCGAATGCGTTTTATTTGCGAGTCCAGTGCGAATGCGCGGCAAACTGTCTATTACGCATGCGTTCAACCACGTTCTACAGAGGTTTAACGTGCAACCTCCTTTGAATTAGACTCCACTGAAATGTTTAAAACTTTTAAATACACCGTCGCTTTTTAAAGTTTTTAAAGCTACCAAGAGCAAGAAAGAGGCGTAACATCCAAATTCAACATCTATATTTATTTTTTAATCTTTACCATGTCTCATGATTCTTGTAAAAAGTTTTAAAAAGACGCGAAAGATTTGACGAAAACATTGATATTATATTGATGGAAGAACTATCAGAAGCTCGATGGCGCAGTGGTTAACGCGTCCGTTCTGCGTTTACTAAGGTTAAGCTATTTTCGCAAAGGATGGGTGACCAAAAATTTATCATCTCGAGCTCCTATTTTTATTCAGTCTTTTGTCCTGTTGGAGATAATTATGACACTCCTGCTCTGAAGTTTCATTTTAAGATTCTGATTCCATTTTTACGCGTAAGTTTAATATTGTTGCCAAAAAATCACAATTTGAGAAAATACAAAGTGTAGAAAAAATCCACGAGCGGGATTCGACCCGCACCCCATGACATGCCGGGTCAGGTGCACTACCAACTATACTATCGTGGCTCAAAAAAAACAAGTTTTTTCAACCTCTGCTCTTCTCGTTCGAAGAAGGCTCTCCCAAGAATCGAACTGGCAGTAAGTGCAGTAGTTAACTTTAAACTTAACTTAACTTTATGGCACCCGTACTCGACATAGCAGTAACCCAGTTTTTATCACCAATTTTCGTCGCCAAAAACTGACATTGAAATTTCATTGCATGACCATTTTCGAGTACTGGCGCAGGCGCGTATTTTTAGTACGGCACCTCCGATTCAACAAGGTCATATCCAAGAGCAAGTTGCTGGTGATTTATTCTGGCTACTCGGTTGTGTCTGTGCAAATACTATCCGTTAGCAAGATGAGAACAACCAGAAATAATATGTCAGAGTGATTCCCATGGACGGCGGCGGCATGCCTGACAGATGTCGACCGTACCGTCCCTCATAATATATTTTCGGTAGTTATTCGTCTTGATAACTTCATCTTCAATGGCACAGACAAAACCTTCGGTTTCCCCAAAGAGGTCACCAAGGCAGTCAAATCTACATCAGGCCCAGTTAGAGCCCGTTAGTAGTGCACGTGTCGATGCATAGCCCGGGTTTGTGATGACTAACCCACATTTGGCAAGCGTGGTGATTAAGCCACATTATCCATTATTTGTATTGATGAATTGATTTTAATCAGCCCAGCAGTGGGAAAGTCATAGGTTATAATTTGGTTTTGTTATCAGCTATAATCAGCAAATAACATTTTACAATTTTCTTTGCCTTACTTTGACATTGGCTAAAATACAAAATTCTGAATTTTAAATTATTTATTTAGTCTAGGCTACAAGTTGCTCTTATGAATGTCACTATGCTAAATATACAAACTGCACCATGCATGCCATTAAATTTAAAAAAAAGATTACTTCGATGACGGTATAGGTATCGATTTCTACACCGCTCGATTGTAACAGCAAAAATAACCTCTCAAAAATGTTATGGCAGGCCAAAACGGATTCCGAATACTGGCAATTGGAATAGTTTTCGGTTAGGTTGGTCGGTAGTTTCTTTTTTTTCTCTGCTTCCATCTCGTTTTAAGTTCGGAAGGCATCCTAACGGTATTCGACGGGGGACATAACTCCTTTGCTGACTGCGAACGTAACTTTTTTATGCTATTTTCCCGTTGACCTCTCTCTGTCAGTCGATTCGGCCGTAAGTCGATTCTTTAAGTTTTTAATCGATCGAATACACTTTCGATTTTGTTGTTATGGAAGGATTGTAGCAAATAAAAGAGTGTAGTGTACTATTTACATAAATGTAATTTTAACGCCTCGGTGGCTCAATGGTAAAGCGTTCCGCTCGATATCCGAAGGCCCTGGGTTCAAATTCTAGGTAGGGCAAAATGTGTTCAAATTTTTTGATGCATTTGGATTGTGCAAGCGTGGTGATTAAGCCAATAGGGTAAAGCCACCAAAGAGCACGCACTACCAAAGAGTACCTCAGTGCAAATATTATGCTATAATATTAAATTTGTTAGCAACTACTTGCATGCGACATATTGTGTGCATGGAATTAATATGGTACGTTCTATTTATCAATCATATGAATGTGTGTTTGCTTTTAGGAAAAATAGAATTGGTATAGAAATACGTTATCTTTGGTGCACTACCCTACCTATTAATTGTGACTTAATTTCAATTATAAAGGCCTTCACGGAACAATATAGCGTGATGTGTGAGGTCGTGGGTAACCGCTGAATTCGAGCAGGACAGACCGGTCGTTGTGGAGTCCTTTGTCCAGCAGTGGACAGCAGCTTTGGACGTCGTTTGGCTGAGATGATGATGATAATGATGATAGCACTAAAAAGATGACTTCCTATAGTTGGGGCTTAAACCCACGACCTTAAGCAATTCGGGCGACAGTTCTTCCACTTGGCTCTGAAGGATTGCTGAAAGTATACCTCCTGAAGCAAGCCGTCTATTTTCAAGTGCCAGTTTTAGTTTAACTCTTTAAAGCCATAGGAATTTATGTAGAAAGGTCCTTTAAATATTAACCATGTATTATAATTTCTATAACGACAATTTCGGAGCGCCCCAATCAATCGCCAAGAGTGATGATGAGATGTGGTCGCTTGCTTTGTAGATAAAATACTCTCTCTAATGACGACATTTAAGTAATACGAGTATGATTCCAATAGGACCACGGGATGAAGAAATCCAACAGATCGTCTTATTAATTACCCTCAAGAGGCTTTATCGCCGAAACGCGATTATGACAAAAAGCTCATATTCGGCCTCTAATTGCATTCAACGCCGGCCGAAATTAAAAAGAACAGTCGCACAGCAAGAATCCCGCCTATTTTTAAAAATGGAACCCGTCGATGATTCGCCTAATTAATAAACCAATCACGTACAGTCCAGACGCGGCGTCGAGGCGCGACGGACGTGCGGGCGCGGGGGATGCACGCTCTGATATTCGAATACTATATGTTTTTTTATGCACCCAATGCCACGCTTTGCTACATGTAATTGGCTTGACGGCAATGACAGCGGATTTAGTATCAAATCAATTATCAATACAAACTGCATAGCTGTAATACTAGAAAATGGAGTAATTAGCCCTTAACAGAGCAGCTGGTTCTTGCTTTATCTACATTATGCTATTTGTACCAGAAGAAATAAAGAAGTTGATCATGCTTTATACAAGAGAGATTTCCGTTTCATAATTATACCTCAAAGTTCTTTTAGAACGAACCAAGCGAAGAGTAAAGAAATATCATTACCGAAGGAGGTGCATATCGAAATTGACACCGAAAAGTTTTAAAAAAAGAACTGAAAAAATCGTTTATCAAATAAATGCATTCCTGTTATGTCTTTGCGCAGCGTGATAGCAAAAACTAGTTGAATAATAAACGAACGCGTCGGTTGGCAACACTGGCAGCCGAGGGAGGCCGAAACGAGTCGAGGAAGGGCGAAGATTAGCGAGCGCGCGCTTTTTGTTGGCATCAATCGATGCGGTCGCGCATTCGTACGATGAATAATTCAAAAATTGACATGAAATGGCGTATGGTTGTTTTTTTTAATGAAAGGTGCCCGATTGAGGGCTGTAACCGCCTGACGAATTCATTGGGCGACGGCTTTTTGCGTTCAGTAATTGCTGCATTTACTTTATAGATTATGAAAAGGACTCCGATACCGTTTCTCCGCGATACGCGTTTGATGTTTGTTACATCCGTTAGGACTGCAGTTCTATTCAAAGCAGAACCTCTAAACATTTTTAGTGACTCCACTCAATTTGATGTAAAGTGGAATTGGAGTCCAATTGCGAAGATGACGCAGCATCAGTCACCCTCACCCTGCCGGCCAAAGTGCCTCTCTCGCCTCGTTTGAAGGTCCCCATGTCATAGGAAGGAGGGAAAATGTGTGCTGGTAGACTAGTCCATCTTTCGGAGGTGTGAAAAAGAAGCAGTCGCTTCTGCTTAACATCAGGTGGAGCGGAGTCATTTGCCTGCTCCCACATAAAAAAGTATGATTGGGAAACCACAAATATGATTTTGCTTTTGACTTTAATAGCTAAGACTGACTATGCAATCTAGCGAGATTGGGGAGAGAGAAAAGGTTCCGTGTTAGAGGTTACGATCAGTGTCAAACAGAACACGCCCGTTAAAAATAATTGACAGTAGTGAGTTACAGACTAAAAATATTGAGACGACCACCACCTCAGACTCTCTTGACCGCAGACCCTGCAAAAGGGTTCGAAACGACAAAATAAAGATAATATGCAAATATATATATATGTAAACACGAGTAGATAAGTACCTATTAGGTGATTCTTTGCTTGTAACTACGAGAAATACTTGAGTAAAGCTGCCTACATCATTTTATATCACATTTTTAACTCTCCTATTTTCTAACAGTGTGCACCCGCCCGCATTGAGCCTGCGTAGAAGGTTATGGCCCTCTCCCAATGGTTAAGATAAAATAAGATAATTATTTATTTGCCTTGCCAATGATGATTCATAGGTTAACGAAACTAAAAAGTATGTACATAATAAAGTGACAAGTAAGCTCAACTATCAAAAAAAAAATTAATGATCACTCAACAAAATCCGTATCTGTGGCGTAATCGATCGATTGTCTCGACGACGTAATCGATTAAAACCGTCCGGCTGGCTGACTGTTAAGTCTAGAAAATTAAATTGTGTGACAAAAAAAAGCGTTTAATTAATTCCCGTAATGCTGTTAATGATGCATTGCAGTAACTGGATTTCCGAGTACCGTCCGAATCTGTATGCGACGGGCGGGTGGGGAGACGTCGTGTGCAGTTTTGGACAAATGGCTTTATCTTGCCCGTTCGAGAACTCATAATTTATGGTTATGACCACTTTTTGTTTAGCCAACTGACAGGGTAAGATAATTTAATTTAATTTCAGCATGTTTAGTACGACCACGTGCATATCGCGTAGCAATTAAACCCTTTTTTCTGATGAAATACCAATCTGTGGCATGCAATGTGAAAACACAATTGATTGCTTTTCTATACGATACAAGACCTTTTTGGTTTTTTCCTCTTCAATTGTTAATAGGTGACACATTAAAACATTTGTCATTGTATGCATATGAACGTTTCAACGGTCCAGGCTATGACGATAACATTTTTAACAATAGTATAAAAGGAGATAGAGTTGTGAATATTCGCTTTTTCTGCTGAAACTGTCACTTGCTAAACAAACAAAACTCTTGTCATCATCTGCATATAAATATACAATTACTGCGCTCTAGCTATCCGACATGAAATTGCTTATAGATAGATAGAGTCATAACCTAACATGCTAGATCAGTACGAACTAGTAGTACTTAACGTTTACCAATACGGTAACAACCGGAACCAACGGCCTTCCAATAACTTGATGATCTTAAAAGCTTTGCGAATTGCGAAAGCTGCTTAACTTACGCGAGCCTTATATCTCTACACAAATATATAGTTGTTGTTGTTAACCTCCACTTGAAGACGAAGTAGGAACCTTTGGGTCAGAGACTAAGATGGACTGTCTCTACTAGACCATAGACATTTCTGCTCAAGTTACTTAATCTCACTCACAACTCACAAGTCACTTCACTGTTTTTTTTAACTTCATACTCATTTTAGATAGCATACTTACTTTAATTAATTTAATAATATTTAACTAGTTTTAGACGGGATCCCTTATTTTATATGTTTGTACACAGTTTATTATAACAAATGCCGTGTTTGCCTGTTATTGTTTTTTGCACTATAGTATCTTAGAGAATAAGAAATCGGTGTAAAAATTTGGCAGACTTATTAAATAAATAAAAATAAATAAACTCGCCAGCTGCTTCCCCACCAAGAGTCTATCGAAAAAAAAACACGTATTCTCAAAAGAATCTATCATAATACTCACTTATACGATGAAAAAGACATGTTGCTATCAACACAAGTAGGGTCGTCCACAGCTCCACTAGTCGTCAGCATCAGGGTGTTCATTCGTGATTGTCTTTGAACACAATCGATCGACTGGCAATAATCGAATGGTCACGCGCACGACACTAACTTGAGAATCCGTTGGTGGTAAGTAGACGCGTGGTACCGCATCATGCACGACACATCATCATCACTGGCAGCGACGTCCATGCGGCTTGAACTGTGAAAAAAAAATATCGTCATCATCAGAACTACAAAGGCTCCAGATCGACCAGACATCTTAGCACAAGGTAGGAAAGATTAGCGTCATTTTTATATCTTACAGGTTAGCACTTGGCCAGCATTTCACCTGATGTTTAGTGATGATAAGGCCGAAGGTGGAAAGGCACTTCACCCGGATTCCTCAACTACTGAGGCGTCTTGTAGTGTCGGAGGCAAAGATCCACTACGGGTCGCTGAGCCAGCGGAGTAAGTAAGTAAGTTTCATCATCATCATCATACTATAAAAACGTTTCAATGCTGGATTCAGGCGTTCCCAATTAAAATATGCACATTGCAGTCCATAAGTCACGATGCCGATGCTGGCCAAATACAGATAAGTAAATTTTAAAGACTAAAAAGAACTAATAAAAATATTTAAAAAAAGAAGACCGGTCGTTACGAGAGCCTATTATACCATAGACGAAAACAAAAGTTACGGAATATTTGACTTTCTCTGTGACAAAGGCGAAGGCATTAATATGTTCAGCCACCGGAGCGGGGATGAGCGGAACAAAGATATGTTGCATGTATGGTACTCATCCAGATGGTAAAGCGATTTCCTAATCTGTGTTCGGTTACGATTTGGGTACTTCAAACATTAGTCGGTGGGGCATTACTCTACTTTTTTTAGTTTCTTTTTTAAACATTGTGGGTAGTTTACTGGTTAGTCGAATAGTCGATAGAGAAAACGATTTCCTCTCCCAGATAATATTGGCTATTGGAAATAGCGAACTATGGCGTCACTATGATGTTTCTTTAAATTAACCTTTCGCCTGCCAGTCCAGATCCGCCCTACAAACAAATTAAATTAAAGTCTGTATTCACAGCAGACGACAGGTAAAAAATTTTATATTCATGTATATATTTTTTTTAATTTTAACTTCTGAAATTTGTGAAATCATCGTTATTGAGGATTCAATCTTTCGTTTTGTTAAACCTTTTTGATAATGACTGTAATTTTTTTTATTATTTGTTTCTTATTAATCTGTTTATGTATTAGCAACATAAAGCAGAAACAAAATAATGCATATTTGCAACACATAATGCAATAAAATGGTAAGGTATAATGACTAACTCCTGTTAGAGATATACACTTAAAGCAATGATAACAAAAAAGTAATAATACATCGTGTGTTGCATAGTGTGATGTTTGCGTAAAGTTCAGGAAACAATCAAGTATTTAAGGGAGTGCGCAGACGACGGACTTTTGTCCGATTGCTTTGTTAATTTCAGTCCCTTGTGTGCGTTAGTGATTATAGTTGTAAGCGATCTATTTTGACGGACAAGAACGTCGGCGTCGCCTGCGTAACCCCTAAAATTACGAAATATTGAATATAAAAATCATATATAAAAATACGAATTGTGTGAAGTCTATTGTTGCCAGGGTTGCCAACCTCCATTTCATTTAATTTTACTCATTAGGGACAACCAACGATAAAATATTCGGGGCTGCCTGTTACAGGTATTTTGTAATACCTAACTACTAGACAGTCCCAACCTAATGAGATGTTAAAATTGTTTAATGCTAAAGAAATAAACATTTTTGACTTTGTTCTTTTATTAAAAAAAAGCTTTATTAAAAAGCTAGGTTGTCTAACTTAAAGATTGCAGTCAAAGCATAGATTTTGGCTGATCCTTAAAGACACAGTACTAATTTTACGTAAATAGAAAATAGTCTTTTTTTTGTTGTGTTATTGTTTTATTATGCTCCTTTAAATTACCCTCTTTCTTTGACCTCTTTGGTTGGTTGACTAAAGAAACTAATACAGCCATTAAATGCTCCACTTGGTACCCCTATACCATAGATAAATATGGTATGACACGGGTAGATTCATGTTTTTAGTTTTTTAAATTAACAATATTAAAAAGCACAAGAGGCACTAGAAGCAATAATATCTTTATGAATTGTTAAACTAAACATATACACATATATTGTGTATATGTTGAGTCTATCATCACCAGTCTTTAAACGACCCACTGCTTAGGAACATATTCTAATGTGCCTTCTGAATCACGAAATACCTACAGTATTATGTAAGCAACTAGTTAAAATTCTTCCTGAAATCATTAAACTTCTAAAAATACATCAATCTATTTTAAAAAGTTTCATTACAGAACATCTTTTAGGTTAATGCCACAAAATAGGAAGAAAAAAGCAAAATAAACCTTCATTTGTTAACTCTACATTAGTGTAATTGTATCGGTATTGTGAGCTTAATCGATCCCAGCTTCAGTCACAACATTCGATGCGGAAAATATCTCGGCAATAATCTAACACGGGTACCGAACTCGTCAGATTTGACGAGATAGCGAAGCATGTTTGTTCAGAGCGGACCGGTTGCGCCGCCATATTGAATCTGATTGACAGCTGTCAATGTCGGCGGCACTGCGACGCGTTGCCGCGCCTGCGCGCCGCGAGCACCACTAAATCCAATTTCAAAAATTTCAACAATTGTTTCTAACAAAAAAATATGTGTTTCTTTTTTTCAATGGCAACCAGTGTCAATTGCTTAAACTCGTTATTGGAAGTAGGTATTTAATTGTCTTATTATTTATTTACTGAATGAAACCTTACCCGCGTTAACACCGTGTCCTGTGATGGTTTACCAACTCGAAATACTTCGCGGGCGTATGCACAACTTACCAAAGTAACATCGCATTCGAATAAATGGTAATAGGACGGCATACTGAACAAACAAAAAACATTTATTCTAGCAAATACAGATTTCTTGCAAAGGTAAAAAAAATATCAAGTTAATTGAATATTATACGGGATTTTACTAACACTTACAATAAAATAATATTTTTAATCGTCATTTTTGCCTTAACACTAACTAGCCTACATTTTTATTCTATACATTAAATTTATCTTAAAGTTTAAACAAATTAATTGTAAGGAAATCTTTTCGTTTAACACAACGTGAACTAAAATTAAATTCAGTATCTTTTAATGATGGACGCCTTCGCATTCTCATATGTGGTAAATAAATTGTCTATTTTTATTACATATTCGAAACCGCATGCAAATTCATGTAATAAAATATTATTTTTATATTACCGTATAGCCTTTAAGGAAAACCGCCTAATAATTCATTAAGAGGACTGTATTGTAAATCTTATTTTACGATAGAAATAATGTCATGTGGTCCAGCTGCAGATGTACAGAAACTTAGTACTTAAACATAATTAGACATGAACAAAACTATTTAATTTACAAATTTGTTAGTAAAACAACAATTTGTAAGAGATTGCTATTTGCTAAAAACGACTAAACCAACTATATGCTAAAAGCCCGCTCATGTTCGTTGAAAGCTGTTTTAGTATTACATACAGAATAAACATCATAAGACTGGAGACATTTATAAACGTAGCTGAGTTTCTTGCGGCTTCTTCTCATTACAAGGTCAACGTGGGGTTTACGAATCCATGGTGTAGGTTTTGATTTTTAATAAATATACAGATTAAACCTCAATACACTTTAGAAATAGTTTCTTTTTTAAAAAGTTTATAGTCGGGATACCATAGTAACCTCTTTGGTCATCAGCTATTTTTGCTTTCATTTGCTAACCTTCGTTTATTAATGACTGATACTGGCCATTAATACGACCAATATCGACCAACATAAATTCCTTTACAAATTCAAATTAGGAATCTACGCTAAAACTCATTTGATTGATGACTTATTTGTATTCTTAACTTTTTTTACTAGCTATTTTAACACAAATCTTTTGAACAACACAATTTTACTTATATTTCATTGTGTCGTAGTAGAAACAAAATATATAGACATGTATAGCAATGATAAAAGCTTCAACAATAATAATATAATTTATCCAAAATAGATCCTTTCTTTCTTTCTTTCTTTTCGTTGATGGCTTCGAGCGATTAGCATATTTAGCCAGTGTCAGAGTAATTTTTCTTACAAGTAATACATAAATATACAATATGATGATGATGAATGATAATAGAAATGAGAAGTGAGAAATGATATACCCCCCAACCCCTCGAGTATCTCAGTAAAGATGTGGGGCTTTACTAAGTCCTCACGCAGACTTCTTGAGAGAATTTGAAAAGTGACGTTGCACTGTTTTGTTTCATTTACCAACACTTATGCACACTCACGAACACTTAACGGTTAATAATACACCAATATTTCACATTAATAACTGACATAACACAAATTTTAGAAAAAAAAAACAAAATATGTATATGAGCCATAGGCATCGAAAAAAAATACTTTTTCGTGTTGACTGTTGGCTGCATATTGCCTTAACAACGTCATCATTTATTTTAAGATGACAGGAGGTGGGCAGGATTGCCCATCAATTGTCAAGCTTTTCGCTATCATACTCGTAATCATCTTCTCATATCTGTTCCTCTGTTCATATATTTTTATCGACATGAGCTTATCCAGCTCACATAGCGTCCGTTTGATGGGAAACGACTACTACTGCAGCAAATTAAGCTAGCAACATCGATAAGACCTGTGCGTTATCGAGGCTGAGATTTTAGTTATACCTTACCATTCATTTACCATCATCAGCCTACAAAGGCATTTTATATCGGTCACCCATCTTTAGACTAGCTGTTTCGAAAGTTGCTTATCTTGTAATATCTCAATTGAAACACTTTAACCACCTTTCTTCTTCGTCGCACACAGGGGCCACTGAGATAGGTCAGTTTAGTTTTTAAAAAAACGTATTTTTTACACACTAATATTTATATTGTAGCAATTAACTATTTTTATATATCTTTATCTACCATATATATAATAGATTTATGAACCATACCAACAGGATGCAATAAATATATTATGACTAGACTACTTCGTCCCACTGCTGGGCAAAGGTCTTCCCAAAATGCACAGCCACATCACTTCGTAAAATTAATAAGCGCTAATTTAAAGCTTCTGTTCATAAGTTACTTTAAAATAATTAGATGTCAACGCCGTCCATGATATTATAACAGGTTATCTACAGAAAAAAACCGTTTAAAAAACAATCTTAATTGGAATTCCTGTACGCAGTGTTGGCCGTCGGGTGAGATGTTATCGAGGGCTCTAGTGCTGGCCGCAATTGTCGATAGCTGCCGATCTTATCTGCCGCGCGACGAAATGCGAAAGTTGTCGATGTCAAAACGTGTCATAACATAGAGACGGCACTAGCGCTGCTGTCTCTTTTTATTTTTTTCTCAACAGGGAATCACTTAAAAAAGTGGGTTTAAACGACTACCATCATACGCCAACAACCGGGATCAACGGGTAGTCGTGTCTTTGAAGCACGAAGGTGCTCTTGATATATTTTCTTTGATCACCCATCCAATAACCAGCCATTCTGAAAGTTGTAAGTAGTGCTGGCCGCAATTGTCGATAGCTGCCGATCTTATCTGCCGCGCGACGAATAGCGAAAGGTACAGATGTCAAAACGTGTCATACTCATAACATAGAGACGCGGCACTAGCGCAATTTTAGTCGATAGATACATCACAGGTCAAAGACGTCCCCTCTATATTAGGATCGGATCAAGAGCGGAACGACCCAAGGGCGCTTCATAGGCTGCGTTACCACCAGAGCTTTGCGAGGTAGCTTAGAAGTGAGCGAGGAAAATATCCACCAATAGGATTACTCCAATTTACACCGCAAGGAAGAGGAAGTAATCTAATTGGTGGATATTTTTGTCGTGCACCGCCTAGCTACCTCGCACAGCTCTGGTGGTAACGCAGCCTAAGCGGCGTCCTCAGGTTGATCCACTCTCGATCCGATTTCTGAGGATGATTCGGTCACACGGCTTGAGAAACCCTTAAGTTACTCGCCTGCAAAATGTCCGGTTACGTCGTAAAGGTCATAAGGTACCAACAACAAAATCTCTCCAAAAAGTATCCTAACTTTATAAACTTGGTAAGTGACACTACAAATGTAAAAAGAAACTTAAATAACATATGAGCAGGAAAATGCCCCGCCATTCATGAATGACTTATAAAATCATTGAGCCGCCAATATCATAACAGTTTGCGCAAAATCTCTCCCACGGGCCGGATGTTTTTTATTCCGACTGTACTTATTCAAAACACCGGGTTATGTTTTAGTTAGCGCGCCGTACCTCGCTCGGCGCAGGTACCTACTTGGTAGACGGTAGAAAATTTTATAAGAAAATTATGTTAAATTTTACAATGACTGTTTCAGTAACAACCAGCTAACTAACAAGCCTACCTACTTACAAATAACTTTAAGAAACAGTCGTCTGAATGTAGTAAGAGAAGTGGTAACAGTCAGAATCATCGATCAGTAGCCTATCAGATAGATAAGAAAGAAAGTTAAGTTAGTTAGATAAGTAAAGTTTTGCTTAAGTTGAAAGAAAAAAAATTTGTGATAATTAATGGAACCGCGATATTTTGCGGAAATCCATGGTCCAAAAAAATGTAATTGAAATAATTATGTAGTGTTAATTCTGCTAAATCAGATCAGATCTGATCAGAATCCGATTTAGCGGAATTAACACACCTACATATTATTTCAATTACATTTTTTTAAAAACGACGTATATCTTTGATCGCTGTTTCATTTGGTTGGAATTGTTGTAATTCTTAATGAGAATAAAGATCTTAAACCTTAAACTTTAAATGCGGTTTAACCCCTATAAACCGTTAGACTACCGACATGAACCCATGCCTAAAACACAAGCATTTGTTTTCCGGGTAGGTGAACAGGTTATTAATGTGTCAATAGCGCCATTCATAATAATCTTTGAAAAAAACAAGAACCATTTTTCATTTCACAATTTTTCTACTACCAACCGTTGGGTTATACGAAGCCAGCGTAAGTAAAACTTGCGCAGGGAACCATCTACGTCAAGGTATGACGCCAGATTAGAAGACTTCGAAGCGCATTCTACATGCAGTACTTATACAACTAGTGTCTCAAGATTAGCCCCATCAAGTGCAGCATAAAGTAACAACATTAATAACATATTATTTAATCAAACATCCCACTGATTGGCTTAAGTTTTCCCAAATATCTTATCTTATCTTAGTGGCGCCTGCTGAGGTTTCCGTCACCTACTTCGACCCATCGGGATCTTTTGTACAACCCCATCCTTTCACTCTTCTTCCTCTGTAAAGATGGATGCCATGAGTTTGGCAACGACTTTTTGAGCACCTTTGAGTCTTCTGGTTTCGGATAGGCCTTCAGAGGATAGGCCGATCCCAGGAGTCCCAAGCTTTCCACAGCATATAGCGTGGTCGGGCCATAAGGTCTTAACTCACCACACTATCTTAATATGGAAAGTGGACGTTAATGACTGCCATATTCCTTATTTTAGGAAAGAGCTTTCTGTTGGCCCCCGATTAAAAAGTTCAAAAAAATTCATTATTCAAAATTCAAAATCATTTATTCAGTTTAGGCTACAAGTAGCTCTTGTGAATGTCACTATGCTATCGGTTCGTAAGTCTACTCTGGGCGGGAGATCTTGTACTGAGAAGAACCGGCAAGCAACTCAGCAAGTGTCCAGCTCTTTTCTCCCTTACAGCGTCAAAAATATTGGAAAATACCCTATAATAGCAGGACACTTTCCATTACAAACACTGTACACTTAACGCAAATTATGTTACGAACAAATTACAAAAAAGTATTTAAATTCGCACTTTTGGATTGAAATGAGTAATACCACAGACCCATATTAACATTGGTCTGTAAGTAATACTTAGTTTGGTTGGTGGTATGCCTTGTTTGAAGTCAATATGGCCAGCTACCACCATCTTAGGTGAATTGGCCAAGTGCTTGTGGAATATAAATATAGATATCAGGGTTGTAGACACCCAGATGAATTGGTTAAAATAACCATTTACCATTGGCGTTTAAGTTTATAAACATTTTTATGAGTTAGTAAAGTCACGAGCATATAATAATATTACTTCGAACAAATCGACAATTATACAGTGTGTTTGGTAACACCTGTATATCCCTAATATGGCAGATAATTTGTCTTGGCTGGGATTTTGAGGTTGTTTGCTACTAAGTAAAATTGCAAAGTGGCAACCCTAAGTCCTTCTAATACGTTATTATTAGTCTTCAACCTCATTGTCCAACAAAAACAGAACCTTCATTCTCTATCTCTCTCTTTCTCTCCTCAGCATTTATTAGTCCCATATGATGGTGGGCTCTGCTCTACTGGTTACTCCACTTTGTTCTGTTGGACGCATCAGCATCAGAGCAACTTGCAATTCTACAGGTCCTTGCGCAATGTTACTGGTAATCTCAATTTCTATCTCCCTCTTTTAATTCTAGTCACATGAGGACAACTTGTCCAGGTGTTAATATATTTACGCTCGCGACTGTACAGATAACATTTATGTATGTAGCAGAGAAACAACAAAACAAACATTTATGTACCCATAACAGCATCATAAACTTCGTAAGTATATTAAATTGTATGAAAATATACATTATTATATTTATGTTAAATTGTGATGAGAAAATGGAAATTCTTCATATTTCATATATTTTTTTTTGTTTATAACTTGTTCTTAGGAAGGCTAACATTGTTCTATTGCGTCTGACTTTCAACAGTCAACGTGCTAAGGAATGAAATTATTATTTCCTTATTTATTTATTTATTTATTGGGTTTCCGACATAAGTAAATGTGTTTTAACATAAGAATATTTTAAGCAACATAATTTCTACTTTATATTTTAGTTAGGTTTGCGATATATTATTGACGGGATTCATCATCATCATCATCAGCCCATTTTTATGTCCCCACTGCTGGGGTACGAGCCTTCCCAATGGATGGATTGGGAGAACGGGCCATAAACCACCACGCGGGCCCAGTGCAGATTGGTGGTTATTAACGACTGCTAATGCAGCCGGGACCAACGCCTTTACGTGCCTTCCGAAGCACGGAGAAGCTCAAGATGATAAATTTTTGATCACCCATCCGATGTCCGGCCTTTGCGAAAGTTGCTTAACCTCCGCACTAGCAAACCGGGCGCGTTAACCACTGCGCCATCGAGCTCCTCATGCTGATTGACGGGATTATTATAATGTTTTTGTAATATTTGTACTGAATTAACTTTTTTTTATTAATTTATTTAATTATTTATTTTTAACATTTGTATATTCCCGTTAAATAATTACTGTGTTGTCAGTTGTCAGTGATAATAATATTTTTAAAAAATCGCTGAAAAAACGCGATATACCTACATAATTTTTAGCAGGTCGTCTTTTTTCGCGAACTCCTTTTCAAAATCTAAAATATTTGGTGTTATGTTTCAATGAAAAGTTATATTGTGTAAAAGTGTTCTGTGAAAATTTTTATTAGCAAGAGTTTCATTATTTTCAGTAAACTTTAACTATTTTTGTAAAACTCCTTTGACATGAAAAAAAAGTAGAAATATTTCTTGCACTATAATAAATATATAAACCATCAATTTAAATAAAAAATTATAACTGCCTCAAAATTAAAGGTGAGTTTTACCGTCGCATTTTCCAATCAAGATGTGTGGTGACAATATTGATTGTAAATATGGACATAGTTACTCGTATCTGCGTAAAATCTACATAACCAAAAATGACATTATTATGTAAAAAAAACCGTTTAAAAATAATTGTATTCCACTTCTAAACTTCACGCGAATATAATAGTAATATAAATAAATAATAAAGCTAAAGTACCTATTCAGTAACAAAATAAAATATCTATAAAATCTTAAACATTTGAAATAACATTAAAAATTATTATTTTAACGACGACACACCTACCTAAAGGAAAATATTTTTGAAAACCAATGAAAACAGTAATGAATAATATATTGGTACTAAACTAAGAAAAAAAGCTTTAATTAAAATATAATAACAATCAAAATGTTCACATTCAAACTAAAAAATTGTATTAGGTACAAGAAACATTTATGCTTTAAACTGAAAATAATCAAATTAAACGTCAAAATTTAGATGTGGTGTGTTAACGCATATAATTGTAGAAATAGACATTTTTGTGCTTATATAAGCTGTTGGTGTTGGTTTGCTGTCGTATAAACGCTTTCGTTTAAGTCTAACCCGTATTGGACCAGCGTAGTGGGTTGTGGCCTGATGTATTGAAGTGTCACCAGTAAGTATTCAACACGGTAATCCGATGTTCAGCACTAGTTTTCATCGCCGAAAAATGATATAGGGTTTCATTGTAATTTCAATGGATGAACGCTTGGAAGGTGGTCTGTATTCAATTGTCGCCAAAGTTTAAAATCGGTTGCAGGCCTCTATTTTTATGGTAAAATTAAAGAAGTGACGATCGCTGGTTCATGTAGAATACATATCCCGAATATAATAATCCCGTATATATATATATAATATATAGTATCCCGTTCTCGTACTGGGCGCATTTCCGTGCAGGCTCACAAGACAAATACTTTTCAAGGTAGTTTCGAATATGCCGCTGCTAGTTTTCGAACAATCTTTCCCCACCAATTCGTCATTCGCCGTCACTTTACAGCTTCCGTAAAATTCTGAAAGCAATCACTTTGGAACAACAACTGAGCGGCATTACAGACTAGCTTTATTAGATCCCTGGTTCTATCTGAGGCTATCGTTATTATATATTTTTTATGAGTATATTTGTATGTGCATACATTTACATTGCCGTTTAACTGCGTTTATATATACCCACACTATCACCTTCACCTTTGTTATGTTGAGCTCCTCCCTTGTCATGGGTTCAGCAGAATACCAGCGTTGAGGCCACAACGTGAAGTTGAGCTGATCAGCCCTTTCGGTTTTTAGCGTATTTATTTATTTCTGTTTATTTTTATTGTTGTTTCATTGTGAAAATTTAACTCTTTTTAAATTTTAAGTTTATTTTTAACTTTTATGTGTTATTTTTTTTCATGTTTGTCCTGTGTTGAAATGCCGATTAAATGTTTTATTATGTTTATTAGAACACTGGGTGCTTAATAATAAAACACATATGAAGAACACAATTAAAAGAACGAAACTCCACAAGACGGGAGTGGAAAAAGTATTCAACTAAGATAGAGAGATCACTTATGTATCTTTGCATTAGTGTATATTATCTAAATGTTATGTAGTATTTTTTGTTTTTTCGATTACCTAAACATAAATAAACTATATAACTATTTAAACTATCATGGTTATTTGCAATAGAGTAATTATATATACCCTCAGATCATTTCGACAGAACGCCACTACGTAACTAGATTGGTGAGAAAAGCGATTGAAATTACGAAATACAAAAATTTCAATCGTGAAGATGGATTCAAACTATCGCGTGTCTGGAATCCAGTGATAAGTCTTGTTAAAAACTGCAAAAACAACAATAAAGCCGTTACGCGTTCCGATACTGTGAGTGTAGTGTGTCGTGAGCAATTTCGAGTGAATAGTGACTTAGAAACCGGTGGTACGGGCATCGGTCGCAAAAAACGACTAAGGAAGAGGGTAGATCGTTTTGTCTGCTCTTAAAAAACAAACCTTCAGTAATTCCGTGATCATGGCGCATGCAACTGTGCCGAAATATCGGATACTCACAAATAATGAACATGGTAAGAATCCCGTAAATAATTACTCTATTATAAATAAACTATGTTATGATTTCACATTCTGAGCCACAGATAGTTCAACATACATAGGCATTTCTATAGAAACGGTTTAAATGTTGATAATATCATCAATAAGGCAGTGGACATCTTTTGACTGAGAAAATGATACCACCTTTACAGTACAGCAAAAAATTAACGACTTTTTTATTTATTAAACGCGGATTTCTGTTGGCATAAAAGAGAATAGAATAGATTTTGTTATTTGCTATTAATTTAGGTACAATAAATAAGATGTTACATTTGTTTGCTAATCCTTGTACACTCTTCTCTAATATAGAAACACAATTTTACAAAGTGTTTGGTAAATACTTTTCAAATCATTATGCTATTATATTGAAATGAACCAAGGAAAGCCTAAGGAAAATACAGTGATCTGGTACCATTTAGTTTAGTATTCTGTGCTTTGGAAGGCACGTAAAGCCGTTGGTAAACAGTAATTTTAAGAAAATATTTTAAAACTGCTTTTACGTGTATTATAAAGGTTTTATAAGGTTGTATTTTCCTAATCACAGAAATTTTAATATTGGATTGGATGGCGGATATCTCATCTAGAGATAAAAGCTCATCTTTTGTAAATGCCCTTTTTTAAAATATATTATTGAGCTTATTACAGTCCCACAGGTGGGCGAAAGCCTCTGTCACTTAAATCAAGTTATCGCTACATTTCATAAGTATGTAAGTATTGGCTCAATTAACACGCTTGCGAAAAGCAGTGAACATAAATCCGGGCACAATGAGTTTTCAGATATGCGTCGGAAAATCTGAAACACTTAGGAATTGAACTCAGGAACTCCGGATTCCGGGCTTAGTGCTGATGCCAATCGGCCAGCGAGCCTCAACCTTTTTTCAAATGATTGATAAAAATGTATTTGCTTTCAATAATTGCAAATAATCGTGATTATTTTTTAGCTGAAAAGTCTGGTGAAAACGGTGGCTTCTCACCTAACTGATACTAATGTGACTGTTTTGTTAATTTCATGAATAATCACTGATTCCTACTGTTTCGTACCTACGACATTTCTAATATTTCTGTTGAAGACTAAAAACAATTTACTCTATAAATGCATTAGAAATTTGAATGTTTTTTCTAACAAATTCTTCATTGAAAGATTAATGTTTAAGTACCTTATAAATCATATATTTTTCTCATTACCGTTTTGTACAGTTAAAATTTTTCGATCAATTAATGTTCTTCGTTTGTTTTTTTATAACTAATATTTGTTGTAAGGACTTCATTATTCGATATTCAATTATTTATTTTAGCCACAATAATATCATATTCGTTTGCGCGAGTTTATTCCACTGTAAAGTACCAACTGGCGCGTATTCAAATAAGGGTGAAAGTTCAGGATCCATCAAAATCGTGAAGCACGTCCGTCCGTCTGTAAATGTGTTGTTTCTTTTTTTATTAACTTATGCCCCATAAATATTCATAGTTTCCATTATCTGAAAGAAAAGTTCACATTCTCACTGTGTGACTTATTGATTCTTTATCTGCATCTAACAGTAACTTATTTCGAATAATGAAAACTATATTTTTAATAAAAGAACATATTTTTTAAATGTGGTTTTGTTTATTTGAAAGACATCTAAAATCAAACTTTTCCCAGCTTTTCTTTCTCTTCAGAAGTAAATGCTTTAGTTGGTAGAGACTGCTTTCTTGAAAAGATTTACATCTTCAATAAAACTTATAGTACGGAACGGTAATTATAGAATGATGAATGTATTCTAAAGATATTTATAAAGACTAGTATCCTCTAGGTGGATGTATAAATACAATAAAACTATATTACTATCTCGCTATTGTTTATCTATTGCTATCGATAATATGAATACGTACCTTGTGTTCATTACCCGAGGACTTATTAAAGCGTTTATGCCACAATCACTTGATATTGGTAACACTAAACTAAAATATCCAGTACATCCATAGAGGTACGTATATACGAACTTTAACCGCAACTTGTCACTAAAACCTGGCCGCACACAATATCATAAATTAAAAAAGAAATCACGCATAGAGGATTATTCCACAACACAGCACCATAGCGTTAAAAAGTTTTTAAAAAAGTAAAAAGTCACAGGTCAAGTTGAAGCGCACGCTGAAAGTTCGATATTTGAATTTGAATTAGAATGGCGCGAAGACTGCGCGCCGGCAACGGAGCGCGATCGACTGGCGACTCGTGCGCACCGATACTCGAGTCCGAGCTGAAGACAGGGGGCGGCAACCTTTTAGTAGCGACGGATTCGATAACTGCGTTTTGTTTTTAAAATACTGAAAGTATTTACGAAACAGTTTTTTTTAATTTAGAAAAAATAACTAAACGTTCAATGATGTAAGCTGTTGAAACATTTTGAAACAAAAAAATTATCACTTTAATTGTAAAATAATTAGCAAATAACTGTTATGAATTCTGAATATTTTTTAATCAAATTAATGAAAATTCAAAATCAAATCAATATCTACTAACTTCTTGTTTGTTTAGCTTAATTTATGGTTGACTTAGATTGATTGTTCAATAAAAAATTAAAATTAAAACTTTATCTTGCTTTTTAAGAATACACAATAAAAGAGTTGAGAACTTCTGAGAAAACCTGTTAATTTTGCCAATGTACGCACCAATAGCCTCCGAACATCTTAACAGAAGTATAGCCGTTCCGGTCTCTCCTACGCACAAGCTTACCAAGTTAGAGTAAGCAAGTATTAAAGTTACAGGTGATTTAACATGGACCTTGGCAACTTCACACAGAAGCAAAACGTAATAAACACAACTACTAAAACCAAGTCAACTTAAAACTCTACCGTAGCGCAATAAGCAACATTTCGGAACGTATTTATCTCTACTTTTACAGTGTTAAGTTAAGAGATAACCAAATGTTATGTTAATGTTGACGATAATACTTTGTTTAAATTATTTTTGTCACTAAAAATAAATGACACATATTTAAAACAATTATTTTCGAATTTAAAAGGAAAAATTCAAAAAGTGTTCTACGCTACTTTCGGCGTTGTATGCGTAGGCGCAACCGGACAGTGGACACGTTTGATTAGCTGTGAAACTGCATCTTGTCGCTTCGTCTCGTTCCCGCCCTACTGCCACATCTACGTTAAAGCAGGACAACACGACGTTTACATCTGCTATGGACCGTAAGAGACGTGGCTATGGAAGGATCTTCCCAATGGAGATCGGCTAATTTCGTTAGGTAGGAGGAAATCCTATACATAGCAAGTTGTTTTTTTTTTACATTATTTATACAGCGTAGTACATGAGATCCGTTATAGATGCAGAATTATGTTTTATATGGCTTTATCTAGTTTTATTTACTTGTTACTTGTTTTTTTTTATTGAAGACGTTTACTGATAATGGCTAAATGATAATTTTTCTGTTTATTTTTTGTGTTGCAGTTATGTAATCTGTAAGTGATGAGTTGTTAATATGAAGCTATTTTTAAAACAATATCTGTTTGTTTTATTTTTAAAGTGTGAATGCTCTCCTGTTTCTTAAATGTTTAAAGTACCTATTGCTCAGAAAAAGGCATTCAAATGTGACGTAACTTAAAACAGAAATATAATAAAAAATGTTACCTTACTAAATCATGGATGAACATTCACGGGGCCTCCTAAACGGGCATTTAAGAATGCATCTAGGATGATGGCAATCACTGTTTATACTTAAGTTCAAAGCAAAACGATTTTAGTTTTTTTTTTTATTTGATCTAATACTAAACCTATTAGTAATAGAATTCAGACTCCTTTAATAGTGTAACTACTAGCTGTAGCTAATAGTAACACTATTGGAACATCGACATATCTACTTCTTCGTAAAATTATACCTATATAAAATAATTTTTCGCAGTTTAACTGTTATCAGTAATAACACCGTTCACCTTAATATTTAAACTAACAACAAAGTTAGTAAATTCAGTATATCACAAAGTGTAATTCAGGAATAAATTTCATCCACCTGTTAAACGGTTACGCGGTGATTGTATAACAAACAAGTCTTCAAATCTTCTTCTTCTTTCGCATAATAACACCTACGTAACATTATTATTGTCTAGGCATTATTATTAAGGTAAAACATATTTATAATAGCCTTTACTGTCCACTGCTGATTGCATCTAACATATTGTCAAAACATCGTTAAAAAAAGAAATATATTTAATAATATTTTACAGAATAAAAGGACTTTTAGAACCAAACTCTATGTATGTGGTAACAGTATTCGACAGGAACCAGTAGGTAATCGACATTTATTTCCATTAATCAATAAAAATAATAGGAGCTCGATAGCGCAGTGCAGTCGTTAACAACCACCAATTCGCACTGGGCCCGCGTGGTGGTTTATGGCCCGTTCTTCCTATCCATCCATAGGGAAGGCTCGTGCCCCAGCAGTGGGGACATTAAATGAGCTGATGAGATGATGAATAAAAATAGGGGTCAGCCAGCAGCAAATTTATTGTATCTAGCTTCAAAAACTGTGTCGAAAACTGGGAGTAAGTGAACACTGGTGGCACTACTATATGAAATGAACTACATAGTTGTTGCCCGCGACTTCGTTCGCGAAAACTACGTAAAAACGGTAAAAAAAAGATTTAAAAAAAGTAAAAAAAAAAGTATCCTATACGCTGGTCTGGGTCATGGTCTGTATATGAGGAAAGTTTCATTAAAATCCATTCAGTAGTTTTTACGTGAAAGAGTAACAAACATCCATCCATGCTTACAAACTTTCGCGTTTATAATATTAGTAGGATACGTCGACCAACTGGTGTAATCTGGAAAGAGAGGACCTGGTCGCAGAAGAAAGTCGTGGTTGCGGAACAATCGGGATTGGACAGGAATAGCAAGTGCCTATGAACTATTCCGCCTTGTGAAGAACAGGACCAGGATATGCAGTGCTGACTGTCAACCTTCACTAGTTAGAGAGGCTCCTAAGAAAAATTGGTGTAGTCGATCGGTGGGCGAAACGGTAAAAATTTGTTGATCCATTGAATTACTCGATCCGATCCGAACCCCTAGGAGAATCCAGCAGGGCAGACACGCACTAGTGCGTGATGCCGTTCCCTCTAGAAAGCCTCTGATTCGTTTCACACGGCTTGAGGAACCCTTTAAGTTTCTCGCCGTCTCAAAAACAGCCCGGTGAAGTTGAAAATGCCATCTGAGGCTTTATCAGCAAACTCTCTTAAAAAAAAATTAAATTTATCCAAAAAAAAAACAAAGCAAAGCAAAGCATGTTTATACTCTTAGTTAAATATTATTGCTTTCGAAATATCGTATTGTGAATGCAAACATAACAATTTTTAAGTGCTTCTTAATGTGTGTTGTTGTATATTTGTGCGAAATAAACTTTTATTCATTCATTCATTTAATATCAATAAATAGCTGTAAATAAACAATAAACAAATGAGCATGCACTTCGGCAGGGAAATTAGTGTTACCCAGGGTGTCCCAAAATTAGCACGTCACACTGACACCGGAAGTAGGTGTCACAAAATTAGTACGTCACACTGACACCGGAGGTACCTACCTCAGATGTGTCGAACAAGCCTAACTTGTACATAGAAAAGTTACATGAGTTTAGAGATATGACCAATTTCAGGTATTTTTTAAATTTTTGTATCATTGTTTTTTAGAGAGCCCTTTATTTAACTTTTTTTACGTCTACGTCTTTGAGAATAGTTACTTAATGATGAAACAACATTATTTAGTAGAAAAGTCATGTGCAAAAACGACAAATTGATAATTTCTCTTATTATCACACAAAAACAATGGCTTCGACTTTGAGCAGCAACCGTGAAAAAAATTTAGTTAAAACTTTTCTATGGACAAGTAAGGCTTGTTCGACACATCTGAGGTAGGTACCTCCGGTGTCAGTGTGACTTGCTAATTTTGTGACACCCTGTATATTTATATAGAAACAATTTGCTGATGACCTCAAACGGCCTTTTCTGGCTTACCACACTTTTTTAGGGGCCGCGAGAAACTTTGACGGTTCCTCGGGCAGTGTGAAACGAAACACCGTCTGAGGTTTTCCAGAGGGAATGGCATCAAGCAACTATGGCCCTTTCCCTTTTTAAACAGTTCTTTTAAATGTTGTCTACTAATTCCTACATATTTAGATCTGGGTGCCTACTGCGTGTTTCGTACGCCAGTCGATCATGTTAACGAAAACGAATAATTGTAGGCTTGTGTTTAAACGCCTACCAATAATGTATCAATTTTACTACCAATAAAATTCAAAACCCTTACCAAAATGGATAAATGATCACCAAACTGTGTTTCCTAAAATATTATAAAAAGAATACAATTTATATTTTTATTAAATGCCTTAAAAATATATGAATACCTTTTAACTGCATTTCAGACCAAACATTATGTTATATTGTCACCAAATAGATAATACCAATATTTGCTTCCTGTTGTCTAATAAAAAAAAAACCTCGAAATTCAAGACAATCGCTACGCTGCGCTTCGCGATTGTCTTAAATTTCTAACCTATCACGTAACCTACAGGAGTAGGGCAGCTAGTACCCTCAATCATTTGAATAATAGTGTAAAAATTTTTGGTATCAATTTTACTGTTTCAGAAAAACAATATATAGTATAACAATATAATAGGTGAGCATTAATCCATTTTGGCAAGCAAAATGAATATATATACAAAACGTATAATTATTCTGATGTATGTATATTAATTAGGGTATAAAAAATATTTTGGTGAGTACTTAAAATGTACCCATATTTGTATGCCAAAATTTTAAGAGGCCTATTACAATTAATCTCCACTCTACGAGAATAGGTATCGTTTGGACGGCCGGGGCATCGCATTTTGTAGTAGGTAATTTTGCAGTTGTATTTATCGTTTTTATCGAAATAGGATAATAAATTCATGCTTAAAAATTATAAAATCTTTATTCCTCATGAAGTAACAATTATTCTGGTATAAATTTTGATCAATAATATTATCGTTGATAGGAGAAATTTAGAACAGTAGTTCAATCTTCCTAGATTAGCTCCTGCTCAAAAAAGTGCCTTCGCGCATTTTATGAAAATCTTTCTCTGCAATTTTGGGTTTAATTAAAAAGTTAAGCAAAATTTACAAAAAGCGAACGCCGCTACGAACTATGCCAATAGCTATTCTACACTATTCAATAAGTCAAAATTGTTAGTGTATTTTTTGTTTCTGAGATCAAGAACGCCAAAATTGGCCATTTTACACAAAAACCACAGTCGAGATGTAATAGGGCTCTTAATATCTCGTATCTCGTATGGCGCTGCTTTAACGACAAACTGATTTTTGTTTATTTTTTGTATATTTGTGTGATCGAATGTCAACTGAAACTCACACTAGGCATTCTGGACGATCGTCTGATGACCGAGATTTTTTTTTGAGAGGTTTTGTTGTTGCCTCTTGGCATTTTCAGCTTTGCCGGGCTTTAAAATGATCGAGATGGACTTGAAAGCGAGGACCCAGCAAAGGGGTGACGCTGTTGACAACACATTGTAGCAAGGGAAAGTTACCATAACGCATGCGACATGTAAACTTGCGACGCTCACCGAGACGCGCGATTACTGGTGATTTTCCACTTTCACGACCGCCGAAACATGCATCCGAGCGCGTCTGAGGGCACACCGGCAATGCATGATGGCACCTTCACCAAAAAAACTTAATAATATGACAAAATAATATTTAAAGACAGTATTTATTTACTCTTCGATTGTCGAAGAAGACGCTCTCCTAAAAAACCGCATGCTTGCACGTTTACAAAAAACTATGACAATTTTTTTTTCTTTAACCTTTAAACTTTTTTCGGTGGCAGGTTGAAGAAGCTCGCCCAAATATCTGTAAAAATATATACAAAACTATATCAATTCACGCTTTGCTAACCATAAATGAAATGAAATGAAATGAAAAATTATTTATACAGTGTCACACATGGAATAAAATACAAATTAAATAGAATTAACAAAAGTCAAAGTTACATAAAAAAGGTTGCTTTCTTTGCAATTGCTCGTTTTGAATAAAAGAGTGTTATAATAAGTCGTCCATGTTTCGGAAAGGCACGTAAATCCGTTGGTCCCGACTGCATTAGCAGTCGTTAACAACCACCAATCCGCACCGGGACCGCGTGGTGGTTTATGTCCCGTTCTCCCTGTGGTGTTTCCATACATAGGGAAGGCTCGAGCATTAAGGAGATAGACACATCATTATCACCATTTCATTTCACCAGCTCATTGCGTTAATATTGCTCGTTTGTCATCAGCAGCCGCTGCATAGAAAGCTTCCTAAGATTGTCGGTGAGCATGCGAGACCGCGTAAGAGCAGTTTGTAAAAACCGAGTATTTGCTTTTACACAATTTTACTGGAAGACGAAAAAAGTAAACATCTTATTATTGTTATTTATTTTCAGCCTACATCGTCCTACTGCAGGGCAAAGGTCTCCCTTCCCTTTTTCCAATATTCTCGGTCTGTAGCTTTCTGGGACCAATCCTTCAAAAATGAGTCCCAACTCGTTCCGCCATCTCCGTCTAGGCCGGCCGCGATGTCGTTTTCGGCCTTGTGGGACCCAATTTGGCACAATATCTTGGTCATTCAAATATAATTTGTAAGAAGTTAGAGAGAGTAAGAGTAGAGATAGTGTTGATTCATTTCGGCGAGTTGGATTGAGCCACGATAGCATAGATGGTAGTGCACCTGACCCGGCATGTCATGGGGTTCGAATCCCGCTTGTGGATGTTTGTCGTTATATTTGTAACTTTATGCAACAAAATTTGCGTAAATTAAATATAACCTTATATATTGAACGATTATATTCAATTATATTTTCCGACTGAACTTGTTTGCCCCAAAGGAGTAGCAAACAATTAAACAAGAAAAACATAATTGAATTGCTAAGATATTTACTTTTTTCGTAACGTATTTTCTATCTTTCTTTTTTTTCTTTCTCTTGGCCGTATATATTCATCTTTGGTATCTCGCGTTGTCTCTCCATCATGTCGCTCGTGTGTACGGCTCGCGACATAATCAAGATGTTATCTGGGGCGTGCACCTCTACCCGCTGGTTTCACACTCGCTACCACCACCACCACCGGATCGCAACGATACGTACCGGGTTCTGTTCCCGGATGGATGTCGTGAAACACCTACACTACCGCTTTTTTAAATAGATAAGTTTAAGTGGCATCTTCATCATCATCATCATCATCATCATCAAAAAAAATTGTTCGACAGGACCCAGTGATCGACACGTTCTTCTTTTAATAATTAAAAATAGGGATAGCAACTCATTGTTGAATTTAGCAACAAAATTAAATACAGACCAACTGCTTCCTCGCTGTCGTATAGTAAAATTAAAATAAAATTATATTTAATTTATTATTTTTAATAAAAAAATACATATATATACATATAAAATGTTTTTTGTTTTGTTTATGTAATTTTAACGCAAACTTTGTTGCGAAACAAATTACAAAAACACAAATGTTGAAAAAATTTCCACATGCAGGATTTGAACCTGCACCCTTCTGATGATGTAATTTGTTTCACAACAAAATCTGCGTTAAAATTATATAAACATAATAAAAAACATTTTATAAATAGCTTGCCTACCTCCTAACTGATCTTTAGTATTTGTAAAAATATTATGATTAGATGTTAATGACGGTAGTTGTTGACATTGAATGGGCACCTTTGGCTTTCAAAGTAAAAAAGTAAATAGTGTTGAATAATTTCGGCGGGCTGGTTAGAACCACGATAGCTCAATTTGTGTTTATATTATATATAATTTATTTTTATTTTTAAGTAGTAATTGCTGCATTAAAGCTGAATTAAATAATTATAAAATATTGTGAAGACCCAGGTTTGATTCCTGGCTGGGCAGGGTCAAATAGGGAAGGCATTTAATTTTTTCACTAAATTTTATAATCTCTATATATAAAAACAATTGCTGTTCCTTTGTCTCGCTAAAACTCGAGAATGGCTGGACCGATTTGGCTAATTTTGATTTTGAAATATTTGTGGAAGTTCAGGGAAGGTTTAAGCGGTGAGAAACATAAATTATAAGTAACGGAAAATACTAAAAGCGACAATTTAATTTTCCGATACAAAATTATTTGTTTGTTTTGTTGTCATGGAAACTGTCAAAGCTGTACGAAGTCCGCCGGGTCAACTAGTTATTTAATAAAATTTATGTCGAACTAAACCTGATGTCGAACACTGGTGGGACTTCTTGGCGGGAAAGTGAAAAGTCATGATATGTCTGCGGTTTTGATTTATTTTCTAAAATTTGTGTTATGGCGAATATTAATGTGACATAATGGTGGATTATTAACCGTTAAGTGTTCGTGAGTGTGCATGAGTGTTAGCAAATGGAACAAAACAGTGCAACGTCACTTTTCAAATTCTCTTAAGAAGTCCGCGTGAGAACTTAGTAAAGCCCCACATCTTTACTGAGATACTCACGGGGTTGGGCGGTATATCATTTCTCACTTCCCAATTCTATTACCATTCATCATCATTGTATAGGAAGGAAATATAGTTTATTTATGTATTACTTGTAAGATAAATTTATCATCTCGAGCTCCTCCATGCTTCGGAAGGCACGTTAAGCCGTTGGTCCCGGCTGCATTAGCAGTCGTTAACAACTACCAATCCGCACCGGGCCCACGTGGTGGCCCGTTCTCCCTATCCATCCATAGGGAAGGCTTGTGCCCCAACAGTGGGGACACAAAAAATGAACTGATGATGATGATGAAGTGCGCTTGACTGTCAACTTTATCATCAGTTCGTTCAACCTTTGTTAACAGACGAAACTTAAGTAGCTACCCTTTGGGTGAGGTGAATTACCTATTAGGAAAGAGGCCATCTTATTTGCACTGAAAGAAACGTCAGGATAAACATTAAAATTAAATTAATTCTTTTTTTTATATTTAGCACAGTATGTTAAGTGGAAATGGAGTCCAGACGCGAAGACAACTGATGCAGCGTGAAAACAACGCAACATCAGTCAACCTCACTCTGCCGGCCCACAAGGTGCTTCTTCACGCCTCGTTTGAAGGACTCCATATCATAGGAAGGAGGGAAAACGTGTGCTGGTAGACTATTCCATCTTTTGGAGGTGCGACAAAGAAACGAGTCACCAAATTTCTTTGTGCGCGATGGGATATGTGTGACAGTGAAGCGATGACTCTGGAGAGCAGCACGTGTGAAGAAAGGGAGAAAGTGAGATAAGGTCAAAGAGTTCTTCAGAGCACTCGCCGTGGTATAAACGCTGAGTGACGCTATATCTATACGCAATTGCAGGGGTTTGAGAGTATTAGTGACCTCTGCATTGCTGATAATGCGTACAGCGCGACGCTGCAATCTGTCTAAGGCATTGAGAAGGTACTTTGCGGAACCATCCCAAATGTGCGAGCAATACTCCACGCAAGACCGTACCTGTGTCTTGTACAAAAGACAAAACTGGTCAGGCGTAAAAGATCGCCGTACTCTGTTGAGGATACCGAGTTTTCGTGAGGCTGTTTTGATCACGGCTTCGATGTTAGTCCTCTTGATTCAGATCGCAGCGAATCGTCATACCGAGCATGATGATATTGCTCTGCAGGCTTAGAGATATGCCCTGAAGAGTTGGAAGGGGAAGGAATGGTGACTTTTTGCAAGTGGAAGCATATCATTGATATGCAGAAGAAACAGCGTGGGGGATAGAACGGACCCTTGAGGGACACCAGCGTTCACTGACATGAGCCGCGAAGCGCATCCATCAGACAGGACGTACGCTACGTACGCTAGAAGATCACCCGTTGATCGCTTCGGCCGAAACCAGTATTGGCGATCGTGAATTATGGAGTGTTCTTCTAGGTAGTGGACAAGTTGTTTATTTAAAATACGCTCCATGACTTTGCACAGAACTGAAGTTAAGCTATGGGGCGATTATTCAAAAGATCAGACCGGTCTAATTTTTTGGGGACTGGTAGCACATTGGCCTCTCTTCAAGATTCCGGCACACAACCTGAAGAGAGCGAGAGACGGTAATGGCGCGTTAACACGGGGGACAACTTCGCTGCACACATTTTTAGGACTATTGCTGGGATGCCATCAGGGCCATTAGGTTTCCGGACATCGATTGACTGCAACTCCGCACGGACATCACACTGCCTGATTTTAAAATCGGGCATTGTGTGGCCACAGTGAGCAATTGTAGATGGCTGTGCATTGCAGTCATCGATTCGGGAGTTAGCCGCAAAGAGTTTGCCCAGAAGATCGACCTTCTCTTGCGGCTTGTGAGCTAAAGTTCCGTCAGGACTTCTCAGTGGTGGCAGCGAGGGTTGGCAGAAGTTCGATTGCACGGCTTTGGCCAGACGCCAGTAGCTACGGCTGCCCGTAGGATGCGTCAGTAGCTCTTGACCGAATCGTGTAACGCGCTGGGCATCCGCTCTGATGTAGGCTCTTTTGCAGGACTTGGTGGCATTATTAAAGGCTGCTTTCAGCGAACGGGTTTCGGGATCCCCAAGAGCTCTACCTCTGATCCAAGCCCGGTATGCCGCCTGCTTGGCACACTCGTGGTTGAACCATCGGTTGCGCCTGCCTTTGCTGATGAAATAAGAGTGCGGAATGTATATACATATTCTAAAATAAACGCGAGTAGATCCGTAAAAGTGGTTTCAGTTCAAAAAGTTTTTATTAACATACACACTTAATTATAACAATTATAAAAAAATATTAAAATTAATTAATTAGATAGGCAGAACAAAAAAAAAGAACAGAAAATAAAATAGGTAGATAGTGTGAAGTTAAAGGGCCCTGTCTCAGCGTAAGCTGCAGTGTCATTCATGGATGTTCAGAATACTTAATTAGCTATATTTGTTAGTTACTAGTTAGTAATGTTATACCTAGGGCTTTGAATACCGTTAAAAAAATGTATCGATACTTCTGTTAAATGAAGACACCGTTAAATAAAGTACCGGTAAGCTTGGTAGGTATATCTGTATACCGGTATACCTGGGTGGCATTTCGACCGGCAAATTAACTAACCGCCCGACGTGGATTGGCTAAAGCGCATTGGGTAACGAAAAAAGTAGCGATACTTTTCTAGTTAACGGTGCCTGCATTACCGGTACCAATTTACCTTTATATAAATAACGTTACTTACCGGTACTTATATTGGGAATTTGGTGTCGGTATCAAGCCCTGGTTATACCTATTTGGATCGTAACTGTCTGCATTGTTCGCTGTTGTAAAAGCGTCATTAAACTTGACTTTCAGCGAAGCGCTTAACCTCTGTGTACTGAAAAATAACTGCACAGTGACAATGATTTGTCACAATTAAGCGAAAGGTAGGATTCGTATCGTGACATCTGGAAAGCAAGAGTGATTACACGCGCGTGCGCTCATGAACTTAGGCTGATGTAGCGATAGCAGGCGAGTGCCGCAACCAAGGAGTTTGTTCAACTCAGGGCAGCTGATTGGTCAATACTCATTCTGGAAACTTTTTGGTACCTATCTGTCAAAAGGTTCATAGGTGCGTTTAGGACATTTCATGAATCTGTATCTAAAGCTTTTTTTTCCTTTGGTTGATGGCTTCGTGCGATTAGCACATTTAGCCAGTGTCAAAGTAATTTTTCTTACAAGTAAATACATTAATATACAACATTTCCTTCCTGCATGTGTATGATGATGATGAATGATAATAGAAATGAGAAGTGAGAAATGCTATACCCCCCAATGTGTAAAGATGTGAGGCTTTACAAAGTCCTCGGGCGGACTTCTTGACAGAATTTGATTGTGACGTTGCACTGTTTTGTTTCATTTGCCAACACTCATGCACACTCACTAACACTAAATGGTTAATAATCCACCATTATTTCACATTAATACTCGCCATAACACAAATTTTAGAAAATAAAACAAAACCGCAGACATGCATGACTCTTCACTTTCCCGCCAAGAAGTCCCTATCTAAAGCTTCATAGGATATTTGGCCAGTGTCAGTTTTTTTTGTGGCTTCGTGCGGTTAGCACATTTTGCCAGTGTCAAAGTAATTTTTCTTACAAGTATATAAAATATAAAATACAATGATATACCTCCAACCCCTTGAGTATATCAGTAAAGATGTGGGGCTTTACTAAGATCTCACGCGGACTTCTTGAGAGAATTTGATAGTGACGTTGCATTGTTTTGTTTTATTTGACAACACTCATGCACGCACAGGAAAACTCAACGGTTAATAATCCACCATTATTTCACATTAATATTCGCCAAATAAAACAAAACCGTGGACATGACTCTTCAGTTTCCCGCCAAGAAGTCCTAGTGTCAAAGTTATGATGATATTGTACAACATCTGCATTTAAGAAGTTTTTTCTGTAATAAAACGTGTTCTGAGACTCCATTTTAACTCAATCTACCGTATAATTCTGATAAAAAACGTACTTGAAAATATTAAATTCTCTAAAAGCTTGCCAAACAAGAAAAAAGGAAATTCGTTAACTTTTAGGTAATCTATATGTATTTCTTCTGCTGTCGCTGCCATCTTGTTAGGTGAACCGTGCGCGCGCGCAGATCTCGCCCAAATTGTCCTCGCACAATTTCCCGCCACTTTCCATATTGTCTCTGGTTGCGCAACCGCCATGTTTGGTAATTCGATTACCCAAGGCGGGCGACCATAGACAAACGCAATGAAGTAATTAGATTACGTCTATAAAGTCTATTGGTGAACAAATTTATTGCTGGGCAGTTTTGTACACGGGTGGTGTAAAATGGAATGGTGGTTTAAGTAAACTGGTTCGGCAGACCTATTCGAACTTTGCGGAACGATTTACCTAATAAGTAAAATTATTCGACAAAGGTTATTTTATATTGTATTTCAACAACTATTACGAATTTTGAAGTTTAATTCTAAAATTTTAACCGTTATTACTTTTGATTGAACACCCCTCGTAACAGTAAGAACGTATGCTTCGGTCGTAGTAAGTGCAACAGAGACAGCAACAGAGAAGATATACCCAGCAGAGGGGAGAGACGGTCTCATATGTCTGATTGACGCGTTACGTAACAACCGCACCTGCTGCAACTGCAACTGCATCTACAACTTGTAGGCGATACGTCTCTACGACGACGAACGACTAGGCTTACCGACATTGCCAAGGTAATAGCTCGTAGAAAGTGGCAATGGGCGGGCCACATATGCCGCAGAAACGACACCAGATGGGGCAAAGAGGTGCTAGAATGGTGACCCAGAGCTGGTCACAGAAACGTGGGGAGGCAACCAATGAGATGGACCGATGACCTGGTGAAAATAGCGAGGAAAGGCTGGATGCGGAAAGCTCAAGACAGAAAGGAATGGAGTGCATTGGAAGAGGCTTACACTCAGCATTGGGTGACAGTGGGCTGAGAAGGAGGCGATATGTCTCAAGTTGGTCTTAAAGCTAAGTACTTGAAATAACGATTCACGCATTGATTTATTATGAAATGAATTCCTGTGCAAGTTCACTGTGCAATAACAATTTCTAATCTATAACGTTTAAGTAACGTTATTTATGAAGATATATCAACACCAAGAAAAAAGGGGTGAAGACTCCTTTTGCCTACAGAGTTCCGGTTTCCTGCCCTTAAAGTAATCGAAACTATTTCTCTTTTATATTTTCTTAACTTTACTTGTGTCTGCTCTGCAGTATGCGACATTGCCCTTGAGTAGGTAATCTAACCATTGCATAAATTCGATTAACTCCAAATACTTGCTAATTAGAACATCGATTCATCCTTACAAAGACACCATACAGGTTATTAAGTCTCTGCCCTAACACCACACTGCAACTCCAATAGATACCTTAAATCTGTTGATTTTTTTCTTGCGGGTTAGCTTCTCTGTCCTTTATCTGATGTTAAGTTATGATACGGCCGAGTGTTGAAACACACTTCACCCGGAATCCTCAATTACTGAGGCGCTACTGGCTCAGTAATTGAGGATTATTTGTCTTATTTCTAGCTGCCAGAGCACAACACGAGCTAACCGGTTGGAAGACAAACAAACAAGTCCTATTACCACCAACAACCAAACCGAGTTCACAAACTTGTAACGTGTAAAAATTAGACGACCAAAACCCTTATCAGTCAGGGTCTTTAGACACAGGGGCCTAAGGAGCCTGCAAAGGATTCCAAACGTCATAATAAAATTATATACAATAACATCAAAATAAAAGCGAGTAGAAAGAACGAATAAATAAAGTGTTTCGTTTCAATTAACGTTGATAGCTTCGACCACCCTCGCCACAGTCGATTATTAGCCAATTTATATTCGACCCGTGACCATGGAGAGCTGACGAAATCAAGCGAAAATAACTTTATAATTGTGAATTAAAATAAAAAGGGGTTAGCAGGAAACAGGATATTGCCTTCCGCGCGACCCCGGTCGCTCCGACCGACAACGACGGCTTTTTGTTGGCGGTCGCCGATCGAGACGGTGTCACAAGTATTTCTAGTGTTACGTATAGGCGTTTACGTAATATATAGGTACCTATGTCTGGAACAGAACGCTTTTTATTTTTTTATAAGAAAAGATAACATAACATAAGATAGATTTTTATTGTCATATAGCTGCGTTTTATGAGATGTTGTACAAGTCCACTATCATAAATTATGGATAGCGATCGTTAAAATAATCTTGCATTGTTAAATAGCGTTTACACATTTTTACAAATAGCGTAACATATTTATGATTTTAGCAACAATTTAATACAGATCACTTTGTTTCCTTCCTATCATTCTGTAAAATTTTAATAAAAATGTAAGTATGTAATTTTTTGGCGACGAAATGTAGGTAAGTATGTCGAATACTGGTCTTAAAGTGTTGAACATTGGTGCCATCACCCTAGGTAAGTATCTCTATTGTTACGTATAGCGTTTACGTAACACATGCATACCTTCGTTTGAATTAGAACGCTTTTTTATTTTTTTATAGTTTTGCGTTATTTTAAGAGACTAGCTGACACGGCGGACCTCGTACCGCTTTGACAGTTTCCATGACAACAAAGCAAACAAATCATTTTGTATTAGCAAACAAATGTCAAAAAGGGACTTTGTGGTGGGAAAGTGAAGAGCCATGTCTGCGGTTTTGTTTTAATTTCAAAAATTTTTGTTATGTCGAATATTAATGTGAAATAATGGTGGATTATTAACCGTTGAGTGTTCGTTAGTCCCCATGAGTGTTGGCAAATGAAACAAAACAGTGCAACTTCACTTTTCAAATTCTCTCAAGAAGTCCGCCGAGGAATTAGTAAAGCCCCACCTCTTTACTCGAGGGGTTGGGGAATATATCATTTCTCACTTCTCATTTCTATTATCGTTCATCATCATCATACTAGAAGGAAATATTGTATATTTATGTATTACTTGTAAGAAAAGTTACCTTGACACTGGCTAAATGTGCTAATCGCACGAAGCCATCAACTAAAAGAAAAAAAAATGTCAAAAAGAAAAAGTCTGTCAAAATTTCAATAAAAAAGTATAAAAAACTACCAATTAAAATGTTTCTGTTTTGTTTATATAATTTTAACGCAAATTTTGTTGCAAAACAAATTACAAAAACACAAAATGTTGAAAAAATTTGAAAATGTTGAATAGGCGCCTTTGGCTTTCAAAGTAAAAAAGTTAATAGTGTCGGCGGGCTTGTTAGTACCACGATAGCTCAATTGGAAGAGCACCTGACCCGGTATGTCAGAAGGGTGCAGGTTCAAATCCTGCTCGTGGAAATTTTTTCAACATTTGTGTTTTTGTAACTACCAAATAGGTTCTATTCCCAACATCAAATCCAAGACCTAAGTAATAAATTGTGGAACCAAATATAGAGAAAAGGTATGAGTTTCATTCCCGTGGGAATATCGGGATAAAGACTATCCTTTGTGTTAATCCAGGCTATAAACTATCTGTATGCCGAATTTCAACCAAATCCATCCATCCGTTGCAGCGTGAAGAAGCAACAAATATACACACATACACACAAACTTTCGCATTTATAATATTACTGTGATGAGATATGATGAGTACAAGTCCACTAATAAACTCATAATTATGGAAGTAAGTGGCACCAGCGGTCCACAGGAACTAGTGAATGAAAGTTTTTTTATTTGTTATTATTCTTTATTTGGGAAGCAAACAGCATTTGGAATACATTTGAATAGATACAACTATAAAATCTTACACTTGCCAAAGAAGTTTCCACATAACAAGTTATACATTCAATAGTGTTGAGCAAACAATTAAGTAGGTACACACGCCTGCACATCAACCTACCACAAACTGCCAAATTTCCTCAATAGACTTTGAACTTAATTTCTTAGGAATATGGTTGCCATTGTATTGAAGTAATTTGACAGTTTTGGATAGCTTGATATGCAGGCGTGAGTACACCTAAGTATGCTCAGTGAAGAAAACATACAAAAACAATGTTTAGTATTAATTTTAAACTTTTTTAATTTAATGAACTGAGACGCTAATTAAAGGATTCATAAATTGGATGAATCCCTTACCTATCAAGGATTTAAATTTTGTCAGTTTTCCTTGAATCGTTAAAAACAGATTTTTGACTTATGCAACAATTAAATACCTACGCCATAAGCAGACCAACTGCTTTCCAGCTGTTATTCAGAAAAATTTCAGTGAAATTCCATGCCATTCCATTCCATTCCATTTTTTTAGCGAGAGCCTTCAAAGATTAAATTAAATTGAATATGATATTTTTTGGCGACGAAAACAGCTGGTAGGTGTCAAACACTAATTTTGCAAATTTTTTGCAAACAAATATAACAATTACTTTTTATTCAACATTATTTCAAATCGTATAAATCAGTTGATCGTACGTTTACTACTCAGAATAATAACTAATATTGTTCTGAGGTTTACTAGGTGGAGCTTAGAGCATTAAACCAACCGAAGAGGCCATGCGCGCTTATTTCTATGAAAAAAGTCTGTCATTTTCTGCGCGGGGGACGAGGCAACCAATATAAATATCGGAAAATACATCTAACAGATCGAATAGAGCTTTACACTGATGCCTTTTTCAATGACGTCGCTAAGTACGCACGCAAACGACAAAATTGTTAAACGCTAGCATAAACAGGGATACCCTGTCCTTGCACGAGTCTGACGTCAACTTTATGTAAATGTCGATAGTGCTTGACAGTATCGACTAAATTTATCGATGCCAATAATAATGACATAGCCCGAAGAGTTGTTAAGCTCAAGTGGCAGTGGGCAGGGCACATCGCTCGCAAGACTGATAGCCGCTGGGGTGCAGCAGTCCTCGATTGGCGAGCGCGTACCGGAAAACGCAGTATGGGCAGGCCTCCAACAAGGTGGACCGGCGATCTGGTAAAGGTCGCGGGAAGCCGCTGGATGCGGGCTGCACAAAACCGTTCGTATTGGAGATCCTTGAGGGAGGCATTTGTCCAGCAGTGGACGTCTTTTGGCTGAGATGATGATGATGATGATGAATAATAATGAGAAAAGTTTTTTTTTGTCAGGCTCTTCGGTATGGTTAATTGAGGTAGACACTGTTTTTTGGTTATTGTTAAAATCGACAGAGTTATTAATTAAGATAAGTCAAAATTTTATTCCATTCTACGGAGAATTACATTACATTGCAATACTACCTCCCTGACTGACGAGCATTCGCCTCTAATATAACATTTAGATTCGACTTTAAGTATTACATTACAATACTACCTCCCTGTCTGACGAGCATTTGCGTGTAATGTAACATTATAGATTGGACTTTGAGCATCACAACTACCTCCCTGACTGACGAGCATGCGCCTGTAATGTAACATTATAAATTCGACTTTGAGCATTATATTACAATAGTACCTCCCTGACCGACGAGCAATTGTTTTCTATCATTACAATTACAGTTTGCCTCCTTTTACCATAAAATAATATATATATATATATTAAGTATGGCGGAGTTTTAATTTGTAGTAAAACTATTCAGTTTCATACACAGTTTCTATACAGTTATATCCTTAACAAATTATACAATACACCTGAAAAATATATTTTTTTTTAAAGTAGTAGTGGCACTACCGTCTGACAGAAGCTAGTTTCCGTATACATATAAAAGTCACTTTGGACTTCTTGGCGGGAAAGTGGAGAGTAATGTCTGCGGTTTTGTTTTAATTTCTAAAATTTGTTGTACGTCGAATATTAATGTGTAATAATGGTGGATTATTAACCGTTAAGTGTTCGTAAGTGCGCATGAGTGTTGGCAAATGAAATAGAACAGTGCAACGTCACTTTTCAAATTCTATCAAGAAGTCCGCCCGAGGAATTAGTAAAGCCAAGATAAGGTTAGTGGCAACAGAGTTCAACGGGACCCAGTTATCGACATTTTTTCCTCTAATAATTAAAATTAGGAGACAGCAACTGACTTTAGTATTTACCAACAATTAAACATAGGACACCTGCTTCCTTGGCGTCATCCCGTAATATTTCAATTAACATCTATGATATTTTTTGGCGACTATAACGGCTTAAAGTGTCGAACGCTGGTGCTATTACCCTACCTAATACTTTTTAACTCCTAGGGCGGCTTGTACAACGCCTCACTAAATACGTTTAGCGCTAACTAACTTCAACTTCCAACAAACGACAGTAATAGAATGGCATTTTAAACGTGTTCAGCGCTAAACGTATTTAGTGAGGCGTTGTGCAAGCCGCCCACCCCTAGCCTTAGAATAATAAGTTTTTGTTCTGTCAGAATAGTAAGCTCCTAGCATTTTTTCTAAAAACTTAAGACGTCAACGTGCGACGTCAAATCGTTGCTCTAAATCTGGAAAAGGCGCTAAAATCAAAATGAGTACTTGCTACTCAGCATGTCGTCATCATCATCAGCTCATTTTATGTCCCCACTGCTAGCACAAGCCTTCCTATCGATGGAAACACCACAGAGAGAACGGGCCGTAAACCACTACGCGAGCCCAGTGCTGAGCAGTGGGACCAACGGCTTTACATGCCTTCCGTAGCACGAAGGAACTCGAGATGATACATTTTGGAAACCCATACGATGACCGGCCTTTGCGAAAGTTGTTTAGCAATCGCATTTCCGGCGCGTAAACCACTGCGCCATCGAGCTTCTCATTAATCAAATAGGTCGAATAAACTCGGCACGCTCATTTCCGGCGAGCACTGATCAGTGCCCTAAACATATAAAATTCGTCGTCTCTGTATCCACAGCAGACGACGGATTAATGACGCCATCTAATTCAAAATTAATTTTTTTTTTATTCAATATGAGCTTTTACAAGTGTTTTTTGAACGTCAATTCTAAGCTATGATTTTGTCTCCACCTAACCACATGCTCTGAAGAACTTTTTTCTGATTTTCGCTTGCGACGTACGGGAAAAAGCTTACGGTATGCCTACTACGACGGTATTAAGACACCATTTAAATAAAACAATATATTAGATGTACAATAAATACTTTAATTTCAACACGTTCAGTTTCCACTTACATTTTAAATAAGTAACATGTGTGAATATTTTTAAGAATTTCTCACGTAAGTACTACTATTTATTTTACTATTTTTTTTTATAACATTTTCATAAAATATGAATAAATTAATTGAATAAAGATCAATGCAATTTCATTGACGATCAAATTCTATTATGTTAAATAAAAACAAATTTAATGTTGATACAGAATTTGACGAATGCTGATTTTTTTTAAAGATTTTCGTTCCTATTTATTACAAAGGGAATACAGTTAAAATAATATTGTCCAATACATCGACAGAGCCATAAGGCTTAACAGAAAAATGGGTAGGGAGGTGGCACTAGCGTTCGACAAGAACCAGTAATCGACATGTTTTTTAATCATTAGAAATAGTTAGTCAGCAACTCTGCCGCACAATTTATGAACGCAGTAAGTACCTCTTACTGTGTTTATGATTGTGATATTTGAGGTGCTGACATTACGATCTATTTTCTCGAAACTGTTCAAGTGTTCTTTACTGCGTTAATAAATTGCGCGGCAGAACTGATTTGTGACTTTAGCGACAATTATATTCAGAGAACTTGCTTAGCTAGGAAGCTATCTAATTAAATTGTTTAATTATTTTCTATTTTTAATCTATGGTTTTTGGCGGCAAAAACTATGTCGTAAACTAGGTTTAAAGTGTCGAACACGATACCAAGTTAAATTAAGGCACACCTTATTGTACCATTCTAAATTTTAACGTTAACTAAAAGAAATAAGTTTCTGTATACCAAAGTAATAATATACAAATTAAAATATATTTCGAAATTTCCTTACTATTTCCCACAATTGCCATTTTTCTACATACTAAATGCTTTTAGTTACTTTTAAATAATAGGAATGTCACGGTAAAATACTGTTTTCAACTTAACAACACTGCTTCGATGATTAGTTCGACTGGGTAATACGAAATTATGAAATATAATTTTCTTTTTACACCATTAAAATTTGTCACAATTTAAAGCTGGAAGCTTTATCTTGACTTACAGTATATCATTGCTAGCTATTGCGAGCTATACTATAAGCTTCGATCAACTATGTACTAGATTCCCGATGAGCTCTTGAAAAACGGTAGGCGATTTTGGTGCCACGGAGGCACAAAGACGTTTGTGGGGATGAAAGTAAATATTAAGTACAAATAATTTGCAATTTAAGGTTCACAGCAAGCTGAAGTTGTTGATGCTACTCAATGATTTTTCAGATTTTGTTTCACTTTCGAGATGCATTTTTGTTCCGAATTCTTTATCTAGTACATTATTGATCGAAGTCTACAAGATCAGCCATTTTGGTTACTAATAAGACCTGTATCGGGAACAGCACGAAAGTAATTATCATTAAAATTCAACCTTCTGGCAAGTACATAGAGTCCGCATTGTGATGATTACTGTTTCGTCACTGCCTCAGTGATTTATTATTATCTACGAATTAAAGCAACGTTTTGCAAAGTTAAATAATAACCTTCTTTTTGTGCAGATCTTAAGACAAAATGCTAATGGCAAAAATATATTATAAAAGGCTATGTTGCTTGTTTTAAGGCATCTGCCCATTATAACGTGTCATATTATCACTGCATTATTATTATTATTACGCAAGAACAAAACGTACACGCCGTACATCACTATCCATAATTGACAAATTTCTTCAATAATTCCCAACCGTATGCCATACGCATAAAGTTTAAAGTCTATTAGGGAAATTTGACAGTTTGTGGTAGTCTGATGTGCAGGCGTGTGTAGAATGCCCGCTGCATCTGATTAACAGCCTTCAGTCGTCGCACATAACGTCTTATATACAACGACAACGCCGATTATGGATCATTAACTCGCATTTTCTGATATATTGTTTTAAAGAGAATAGTATTTTTCATATTCCGATACAGACAGGGTCTCATTTTGCTACAATGTGCAAAGACTTTTATATTCACCAGCTAGTACTATTTGATTTATTGAAATTCCGAATAAAAGACAAAAGATCAATTTTGAAAATCACAAAATATTATAGCAGAGTAATTTCAAAATTAAAAGTACGTATCATTCGCTTTAACTGAGATTACTATTTCCGCTTTTAAGGAATACCAGAATTGTTGTTAGTAAACCTAAAAAATAGTTTGACACAACACACATACAAGCATTACATACTTAAATTAAGTTGTTTAATAATAACTATCACAAATTTATCGTAATAATAAAGAGGTGTGTCCACTTTTAGTTTTATACTCAAGATGGTATCGATATAATACAGCTGATTTCGGGCCCTAGTACTGTCAGTAATAATAATGTGGCTAACAGTACTCATTGTATAGTCAACCACGAAAATGCTTTACCACATAAAAGTGAATATTGTTTGCATATTATAAAGAAACAATGTCTATTTTTTACTGACATGACCGTTATTATCGTTGACAATGAACCTAAGCAAAATTTTATTATAATCGAAGTTTTTGTCAAAAGTGGTAAAGCAATGTCATGATCGAATATACCTACATCCGTAAGATACATTTTTGATTGTTTGAGCATCAGGAGACAGAATGATCTGCGAACATAAAGCTAGTAACAGTAGCTTTTATAAACCAGCACATAGGGTTCCAATTCAATTGCACACAAAAATGTATTTTACGTCACATCTTTAGTATTTTGGCCCTTATTGTCACCTTACTCATAAATATTACTTTACATTGTGCACTGCGTAAGTACTTATTTAAGTAACAATAGTAAAAAACTATAATTCCACTGGCTATTTGAAGCCTAACTTCTCTTCTTTAGACATTTTGATCTTTTTACATAAGCAAATAAAGCTTGAAATACAATGGGGTCACTGTAATATAGTTATTATCGATTTTTTATTGCAAGATCAAAATGTTACAATCAGTATTAATTATCACATAGAGAATTTTATTCAGTTTTTATTGCAAGCGATTAGTTTATTTTTTCTGCACGACTCTGTAATCAATATAGCAGTGTTCAAATTATTTTGGCATTACAAAAAACCAACTTTATAATTATAATTCAAGAGCACAATTTTGACAGATATGTTCATGGATTTCAGCAGTCAAAATCTATAACATAATTTATTAAGTAAATACTATCGCAAAAAATGACGACTAATAAAATAATGTATTAAATTGTTAAAAAATCACAAAAATAAATGTAAAAAAAGATATAATATTTACGCACTGGTATAAAGTATCATGGTTTATGGAAATATAATATTCACTGGAATTTATAAACAGCGAGCATCACATTAATCGAAGCATACCAATCGGTCAAAAAAACTTCACGTATTTAAAAAACGGATTAAACTAGTTTTTCGAAATTGAGGAATCACAAATTTTAAGTGTTAATCAAAAATACACTCAAACGCCCAAGTCATTCTTGACCATTAATATTGCATTTAAACATTAATTATAAAAATGCACGCTAAGCCTTTAGGATACAGTTTATATTCGTGTACACTGCAATGCCAAAATAATTATAACGCCCAGATCAATACAAGTTGCTAATAAGTACCATATTATAGCCTATTCAAAACCAATATATCTCTAACATGGCATGCGACAGATAAAAAAAAATCCGAACTCCGAAAAAAGTATTTACCCAATCGGCTTGCTAATAAAAATTGTCTATCACATATCACCTACTAGTCTATGGTTTGTCTTTCCTTTCGCCGAGCGTTCCTTTACACACATAGCCTTTTAAAGCGAGCACCCCCCGACACTTTATGTGCACTTGGTAGCGAGCGCACCAGTCTAAGTTGTTGCAACCCACCCCGGCGTCTGAGAGAGTCTTGACGGCTGCTATTGACAGTAGATCTGAGAAGAGAGAAAAAAATTGGACACAATAAGTTATATCGTAATTTAAAATGATTTGCGAAATTGCGATCTTTAGCAATCCTACTTTTCCTGCAGTGTCAACGAAGTTTTACTTTTCATTTCGAATCCAAGAAGTTTATGTTCACAGTTTTATTTAGAACCAACAAGTAAAGACATTTTGCATTCAAAACGGGAGCAGAGAAAGCGACACAAGTAAACAAAAACAAAACAATTCGCATCTCATAATTTCGAGACTTCTTGGCGGGAAAGTGAAGAAGTGTCTGCGGTTTTGTTTTATTTTCTAAAATTTGTGTTACGTCGAATATTTTGAAATAATGGTGGATTATTAACCGTTAAGTGTTCGTGAGTGTGCATGAGTGTTGGCAAATGAAACAAAACAGTGCAACGTCACTTTTCAAATTCTCTCAAGAAGTCCGCGTGAGGACTTAGTATTATCTTTACTGAGATACACGAGGGGTTGGGGGGCATATCATTTCTCACTTCCCATTTCTATTATCATTAATCATCATCATCATTTAGGAAGGAAATATTGTTTATTTATGTATTACTTAAGAAGATAGAACGGACGAATAGGCTTGATGGATTTCATCCGGAGCCGTAACACAATACAAAAAAAAATCTAATTTCGAACGTAGCCCGTTACTAACCAGGTGGGTCCGAGTGCGTGAGCAGCTGCACGTCATTCGCGCGGCAGAAGGCGTGCAGCGCGGGCGGCACTACGCAGCAGGAGGCGAGGTTGATCTGCGCGATGGCGGGCCGCACGCGCGCCCACGCGTGCAAGCGACGAAGGCAACCGCCGCCTACGTCTGCTACACCCAACTGTTGTACGCGACCTGGATGTTACGAAACAAAAATATCGAGTTATATTCAGTATTTTTGTGACCACTTATGACTCTGAAACGTCAGGAAAAATCAGGATGCCTTTGCAAGTGTCATACGCCATTTATCTAAGGAACAATGTCACCGATTACATATTTAACCCTTAATTACTCGCGTGAACAAAGTGTAACTTTGTTATACTCGCGTGGGGTATATTTAACCCCAATTTCAATGGTGAAATAAAAACACTTTTAACAACTTTGTATTTTATTTGTAATAAAAATTAGACAGAAATCTTTTAACTAAAGGATAACAGTAATAATCAACATTAATGTTAAAATAATAAAAAGATCAATCCATACATCTAGGCACTTATTAATCAGTACATTAACATGTCATGATGGAGTGGCCATGACAGACCTAATGGTGGCATTTAGTACAAAGAAATGTAATTTTTTATCCGTCGACCTTAGGCATTATGACATCTTTTATAAATTGAAGATGGATTGACTCTGGTCTGGACGTGAAGCCAGCATCCTGATCTTTACCACGTCTCTTGAGACGTTTTTGTATGCCTCGTAGCAAAATAGTGCAGAAATATCATGGTTGGTGCAATTGGGTGAAAACAACAATTTTAGAAATAAAAATAAAATATTATAAAACAACGCAATGGCCGGTCTTCGGATAGGTAAACAAAAATGTGTCAGCTCGAGCTTCTCCGTGCTTCGGAAGGCAGGTAAAGCCCGATGGTCCCGGCTGCTTTAGCAGCTGTTAACAACCACCAATCCGCACTGGGCCCGCGTGGTGGTTTATGGCCCGTTCGTTTTATCCATCCATAGGGAAGGCTCGTGCCCCAGCAGTGGGGATATATGTGAGCTGATGATGATAATGATGATGATGAATATTATTATTACATAACTACTTTTACAAATAAAGTACAAAAATAATCATTCCTGTACTTCGGTTGAAATCATAAGATGGGTAAGGATAGCAAGGAGAATGTCATGACTGACGGCAAAAAAGGCATTTGAAAAGTCGATGAGAACTAAAACGGTGACTTTCATATCTTCAATACCTTTACCATACCATATTAAGACGAGATAGAGCTTCATATCAATATAGTCTACCGTTTGACGAATGGTTGAACGATCCATTCTAGCAGTTGTGGCCAAATTGTGTTAGGCCGAATAGCACTACGCGTCTGGCTAATACCTAGTGTCCCAAGGAACCTCCAGATATCAGCAGGGGTGGAGGATGAATTTTTCAAGAATGTGTCGGCGTTTAGCGTTGCGTATAATCTGGTTACATGTGTTACTTGTAGACTTGTAAAGATACCAAGAATCAAGAATCTCAGACTGTTCTTTTTTAAATTTACTAAAAGCTCGATTTCTACGTCTTATGGTAATTTGAAAGCCCCTAATAAGCCACGGAGCGCACATTCTTAATTGGCGCATGTACTTCGTATAGCGAAAGGATTCCCTGGTTAAATATGCCAACCTTCTCATCAACTGTGGAAACCGCCATCAAAAGGTCCCAATTGATCTCGGATGCATCCTTGAGCAACCTTTCTCCATCCATACGACCAAAACAACGCATGCGCAGCACTTTAGAGACAGGTTTCGGGGTTTAAGGATGTAGGAAAGGAAAATGAAGTCATGGTGGGAAAAACCAGGAGCAGGTCATTGACCGTGTGTAGAAACAAGGGAAGCATTCATACCCGGAACGTTGCGAAGGTAGTAAAATATAACCAAAGGCCATCTTTTTTGGCATCTTCCTACGTTGTAATTAGCACACATTTAGTCGTTAGTTAAGTTGCAATCTTGGCGTAAAATTTTATATTCTCACAAATTTTATGAGTGATAAATAAGTAAGAAGTACACAATTAGAACATTTTGAATATAAAATACATATTCAAAAAATTAAAAATAATTATACTCACTTGTCACAAAAGTCACACTAACACTCGCGTGGGGCAAAATATGCATCAGACGTGACTTCCTGATTAATTCTGACATAACAAAACGGTACAGAGCGGCCTTTGCGACTGAATCTGGATGGGAGGGATATTTAGGCAGCTACTGAAAACGCTGTGACGATTGCATTAAAAATGGCGGAGTTACAACTCTTAAATCTCCGTGGGGTAAAATATACACAACGCGAGTAATAAGGTGTTAAGTGGAATTGCATTTTTAAAATGTCAAGAACACTTTTACACAACCGAAATTTGATCCCGAGCCTGGATTGCACAAACAATCTGTACTGTCTGCCCTTTATAAAAAATCCACTTATTACTGCGGCATGTAATCTGTAAGTAAATAGACTTTGACCCTTATGCCTATTAGAATAAGGCCAATCACAACCCTTACCTTCTTTGACATAGTCTTCAAGCACCGCCCACAGCACCTTGATCCCCGGCAAGATGGCTTCACACTTGCGCGCGTCCGCCTCGTTGTCTGCCTCTATCTCACTGCTGGACATACGACCTACAAACAATAAGTCATCATCAGCCCATAAATATTTCATAGGTGGGCTCGTTTCATAGGACTGAGCCCAGTGGCGCAGTGGCTAACGCGCCCAGTCAGCGAATGTTGAAGTTAAGGACTTTCGCAAAGGTCGGTCATTGGATTTTTGACCAAATATGTATCATTTTGAGCTCTTTTCCTAAATTACTAATTTAAATCATCTTAGCCACTAGCTAGCTAGCCATTGCTAGACTCAAATGGCGTGACTTTGGCTACCGTATGCAGTCGGTCTAATACTCACCAATATTGTTGCTCAGTGATATCGGGGACGCCTTGGCCGCAGGTTGCTTACGTCAGTGGACTCGTCCTTAGGCAATATGTCCGGGTTATCGATACAGTCTTCAATGCTCATCAATGTTACTGCTCAATGTTATAGACGAGGCCTTGGTCGCGTAATTGTTCCGCAGGTTGCTGTCCTCTGTGGCCTCGTCATTGAGTACCTAGTATATCCGGGTTCTCCGGCTTTAACACTCGCCAGTGTTGCTGCCCGTGACATAGGCGAGGCCTTGACCGCGTAGTTGTTTCACAGGTTACTGTCGTCTCTGGCGTCATATATGTGCAGTAAATCCGGGTTGTCACTGTAGTCTTTAGTACTCACCAATGTTGCTGCCCAGTGATATCGGGGAGGCCTTGGTGGCGTAATTGTTTCGCAGGTTGCTGTCGTCTGTGGCCTCGTCCTTGTGCAGTAAATCCGGATTGTATGACAATATCACGTTGTCAATGTAGTCTGTGTGTAGTGCGGTGAATACTGAAATAGAAGAAAGACGTGTTTTATAGTCACAGACATTTTTGTTTGTTATTGTTTAGAGAAGCTCGATGTCTGCGAGTGCTCAGGTTAAGATTTTGCAAAGAGAGACCAAAAATGTATCATCTCGAACTCCTCAGTGCTTCGGAACCCACGTAAATCCGTTGTTACCGGCTGCAATAGCAGTCGTTAACAACCACTAATCCGCACTGGGCCCGCGTGGTGATTTACGGCCCGTTCTCCCTATGCATTCATAGAGAAGGCTTGTGTCCCAGCAGTGGGGACATAAAAATGAACTGATGATGATGATGATGAAGCCATATTTTTTGCATCATTATCATCATCATCAATTGAAGAGGTTCCAACCTATTAGCATGAGAATGACACTTATATAAGTTAACCTACTACACCCTTCATAAAATAGTTATGCGTTTAACTACTTCTTGTCGTCATGTTGTATAACATTTATAAATGTTTAGACGCTAGTGCTAGTTTTATTCATAACTCGATCACATTAACGAAAACGACATAGCCCAATTTGGACTCGCTGACGTTTCGGACACATTTGTATGCAGTCGAAGCAGGGCTCGGAAGCCGGTTAAATTTACTAACCGGTTTGGGTCGTTGGGACCCCATATCGGAATGGTATAAGGTTAAGGTTTCGGTTACCGGTAATTAACCGGTTAAATGACAAACTGTTTTTGAAACGAAATTAAACGGTTAATTTTAATTCCAAACAATTTGTGAGCAACGCCATCTGTTGTGCTTTGTGTAAACTAATTAAAACTAATGAGGCTCTCGCATAATCTCGCCTGGCTGAATTCAGGAGAGCATATGAGATTAACCGGTTAAATCAGTGCCAAGTATCGGTTTACCCGAGCTTTAAAATTCTGTTTTCTGTATTGACCGGTAACCAACATTTTCCCGGTTTGGTTTGAACTGTTTATTTAATTAACCGGTTAATCAATGAACTAAATCATACCGGTTTAAAGAACAATATTAAGCGCTATTTGTCAACCAGTTCAGAGCCCTGAGTTGAAGCAACGCAACCTGAAGAGGTGCGCTGCAATTTCGGAATATTTTTGTTTTTTTTTGCAGTTTGCTTTTTGCTTGAGCCTCATTTCCAGCGTCACCAGGCTTTTTGGGGGCGGCGAGAAACTTAAAGGGTCTCTCAAGCCGTGTAAAGTGAAACACCATCAGAGGTCTTGAGGGAATGGCATCACGCACTAGTGCGTGTCCCCGTTCCCTACTAGATTCTTCGAGGGGTTTGGTTCGGGTGAACGTTGCTGATAATTTTCAATATGTTTATATGTAGTCAAGTACCAATTAGGTAGCTGTAGCTATGACAAAGTACGAAAATGTCATGTCATGTCAGACTTATGTCACCAACCGTATTCTACAAATGCCTAGGAACGGATGACGAATACGTGTTGTTGTCAAACAGAGTGGCAACCGGCTCTTATCTTGGACAGGCAATCTAGTCAAGTATGCAATTCGAATATTCTAGATAGAATTTCAATTAAAAACAAATATTATTAATGCAGGTATTCATTAAAAGTCATAAGTGTTACATAGTGTATCTACTTTGAAGAGCAAAAAATAATTCTTTATTTGATACATATAAAAATAACTAAAAGAAGGAGTTTGGTTTAATTTCGTGTTTTATGCTTGAATTATGAATAGAGATATTTAATTATTTACAGAGGACCGTCTTATATATGCTAGATTCGATTAAACTTTATACCCTGACTTGAAAGTCGAAAACAATTTCGATGAAAATTCAATTTGCTGTGCGAAATAAAAGATTTAGGTAATGTTACTGAGCCGTGAAACGAGCATACGACCTGCCTGATGGAAAGCGGCCAAGCAGCCCATGGACGCTTGCAATTGCAACACCAAAGGCAACGCGCACAATGCCGTCTAAGCTTCTGTTTTAATGCCTCTTTACCCGGTATTAACCCTGGACCTAGCACACTTCAAACGGAACAAAGCAAAGAAAAGAATGCTGCTAAGCAGCAGAAATAGATATTAAGGTGGCCGGTATCTAGGTGGGATTCTGAGCATGACCCTGTAACCGGGAAAAGAAAGAGTTGCATTGGAAAATAATGCTACTTAGCACCAAAAATTAGATATTTGGGTAGCCGTCATTTAGTGGGGATTCTGAACAGGATCCTACCATTGGACAAAGGCAAGGGTTGCAATTCAAAATAGATGCTGCTTAGCGGCAGAAATAGGTATCAGAGCGGCCGTCATCTAGTTGGAATTCCAAGAATTATACCACGCAAAAAAAGGGTTACATCATTTTTAAATAATCATGATTGATGATATTGAATGTAAATTCAACGATCCAAACCAAACATATAACATCGTCCCTAGTTAAACAATTAATATATTATGAACGAAGGCGATACCGTCGCGGACGTAAAAAGGCATAGTCATTGCTTGTAGTATGTCGCTATGATGACATCACCATCGTCCTAACTATGATATTATGAATGTGAAACTATTTCACGCTTCAGTGGCAGTCGCAAAGCGCTCGGTCCGATACTGGAGGCCCATTCTTTGGGTGTGCTAAGTGTGTTTTGGATTTTTTAATGCATAGCCCGGGTTTGTGATCACCAATCCGCTTTTGGCAAGCGAGAGTCAAGCCAATATCCGTCCACTGTAACGATCGACGACTTGATTTCAATGTGTCTACTGGAGGCCTTTGCCGTCCAGCAGACACACAACAGATGGCACATCATATGGCAGATGGATAAGCAAAATTGTACACTCAGGTCCAATGTAATAGAATAACTCCTTGCTTTCTTTTTTTTGAGAGATTGCTGATTGCCTCTATACGGCATTTTCAGCTTCACCGGGCTTTTTTGGGGGCGGCGAGGAACGTTAAGGGTCCCTCAAGCCCTGTGAAACGAATCACCTTCGGAGGTTATCTAGAGGGAACGGCATCGCGCACTAGTGCGCGTCCCCGTGCCCTACTAGATTCTCCGAAGGCAACAGATGGCAACACGATAAGGCCGAAGGTGGAAGCGAACTTCATTCGTTATTTAACACAACAAAACACTACAGAAAACAAGACAAGGTGATGGTAAATGACTAGGCGGAGTTTAAAACCAATTGAAGCGAACACGGTATGGTTTACCCGCTGAGAATCGAACTCGATGGTCTTGTGATTAATATTGTATTGGGTGCCTAGTGTGGGTTTTGTTCACTATCCGTATTCATTCGATTACGTTTACGAAAACGATAATTAGTATGGCATTGAAGCAGCGCCTCTTGGCGGCATACGAAAAGAGCCATTTTTAACATTTTGCCATACAAATTCTCGTTTTCGTTATCGTGATCGAATAGCGAACTCGCACTTGGCACACTGCCCCCCGACCGCCTAACCGATCGCTTTGCCTACGTGTATAGTTTATGACGTCATCTTGTCATCTAGATAATACGTATAGGCGTATATCGAAAGCTATAGCATATAGGTTTCGATATTGATTTCATAGGGGGTACGAAATGACAAGATGACGTCATAAACTATACACGTAGCCAAAGCGATCCGTTAGGCGGTCGGGCCCCTGGTCTCAGACCGAAGCAAGGCACAAAATAAGGACACTGCAGATGTCAAGTAAGCTTCCATAAAAACGCGCTCGAGCAACACCCGCACACAACCTCTCACGGACACGCAATCTCGCAACAGCTACGCTCGGACTGATCTGGAAAACCTCTGACGGTGCTTCGTCTTACACTGTTTTAGGAACCCTTTAAGTTTCTCGCTGCCCCCAAGTAGTCCGTTGAAGCTGAAAATGGAGGGTCTATTTTGCGTGGCTAGAGCGCGGTATGTTAAAAGCTTACCTTCTGGGGTATCTATCTTCTTCTTCTTGATTTATTTATGGCACGTTTTGTGTCCACAGCCGAACACTATTTATGCCGAAGGTATCAACGTTGTTTTTTTTAAAATGCACCACAGACAAACTACAAACTCACCATTTTCCAAACATTCCGTTAACGAGGATGTACTGTCTTCATTTATGAATATCTTCACGCCAATCTTCAAATTCTTTCGCTCCTCTTCCGCCATCTTGTTTTGTACATCGTCATGGGGCCTGGTTATGTTGACAACCGCCTCGATGGGCGCATGTGACGTAGACACGACCATATAGTCCGAGTGCTGCTGCGATGTTTTGGGGTGGTCGTCCGATGACGCGACGCCATTTTGAACTGGGAGGCCATTTTGTGAACCCCACTCTGATAGCGTCAGCTTGATGCTTTCTGAAAGCTGTAATAAAGTTATCGTTAGAATTATTTTTATTCAAATGATTAAGTCTAACCCAACAATTAGGCCAGCCTAATGTTAGTTTTTTTACATGTGAATGGTCTGTAACGGTTAACGGGTCATAAGTGATTTGTAACGAAAGTAATGGAGCAAAAAACTTATATCTTTATTTTGATAGAAGGCATAAAAATGTAATTAATATATATCCCCTAATATATGGTCAATCGTCAAGTATAGGAACGGTCAGCAAGAGTAAGTCCTTGAATATTGACACTAGTATTAGTGACATATTGTCATAACAACTTTACCAGAAGTCAACAAAAGCTTATTACCTAGAAATTGCTTAGACAAAGTTTAGACAATAGACTTTGAACTTTATATATTATTATGGTATATGGTTGAACATTGATTGAACAAACTTGACAGTTTTGGATAGGTTGATTAGCAGGCGTCTGTACGTATTCATTTCAGTGTACGAAGAAACGAGGGAAATGTTATGTCAACACGATAATTGTACGAACTTCCAACGGCGCAGTTGAAATACGAACTCAATTCATACGACGAACGCTGAGAACTAGTTTTCATAGAACTCGACGAAACGAATATCGCTATTTTAAATTATGATTTTAGCATTAAAATAATATGTACAAATAAAAATTGCATATAAAAAAAATGCGACTGATGCCTTATCAAAGAAGGTATATTGCCAAACCACATTTTAATTGAGATGTTGACTGCCGAGATATTTCTTTGTAAAAGGATACTGTAAGAGAAATATTGGTACGACGACCTCCGTGGCCGAGTGGCTTGCACGCCGGACTTTGGGCGGCGCTAACTCTGAGGTCACGGGTAAGATTCTCCCGGTCATACTCGTGAACGGGTGCCGCCTGTGGAGGCTGGGGGCCTACCGCCCAACTCTATCGCTATGGCGATGAGAGATGGCGCGATGAGCGATAGAGCGATGGCGATAGAGTTAGGCGGTTGGGGGGCTGGTCTGCTCTTGCATACTTATCTTATTTTTAGTATTATTCACTATAGTTTGACTTCGTTTTTCTTAAACAATTTTTGACGTTTAATTAGAGTACTGTAGTGGTACTGTATGACATTGTGGAAATTGAAACTTTTATCTGAGGTAAATTTGTAAACTTACATTTTTTATTTTGTTTTTTTACATGTGGTTGTCTTCTATATTTTTTTTGTGTTTATTTGTGATGGAAAGTGTCCTGCTATGATAGGGCATATTTTTGACGCTGTAAGGCAGAAAAGAGCTGGACACTTGCTGAGTTTCTTGCCGGTACAAGATCTCCCGCTCTCGATGGCATAGTGACATTCACAAGCGCTACTTGTAGCCTAAACTGAATAAATGATTTGAATTTGGTCGAATACGAACTTTTTGATATCGGTCTGGGTGGGTGTGGTACCGTCGTTGATTCTATTTCCATAATACGAGTGCTTCAGCTACTTACTTGGGATCAGAACACACAGATTATTACATAGATCACCTATGATCTTATAGTTTATTAGCTCTCTCCATCCGACTGGTTGTCTGGAAAAAATCGCTTGAAAGCGAAAATATCGCCAAATTGTAACTTTTATTATTTTTTTTTTGTTCATATTCTTGTTTTATAGTGTTGCAATAAAAGTATTATCTACCTATCTTTCTATCAGAACAATGTACATATGTGATGTTGTCTAATATTTGTAATTTATAATTAGGTATTTATAATAATTGGTAATAGCTACCTATATTTACATATTAGTATTAGATACCTGACAACAACTCATTTTTACCAGATTTTTCAACGCGATTATGCATATAATCTGTACTATTGTAACGGTAACCCTACTATATGGTGGCATGCGTGATAAGGTGATAAGATAAGATAAATAAAGAAAATGAAATTTTTTGTCAGCAGCTTTGTCATAGTATCTGTTGTATCATTTGAATTAGTCACCAGAGCTCAAAACAAGATAACCCAATTGTTTTAAGGTATTTAGACCTACTAGCTTTATGCTCGCGGCTTTACTCACGTGGGCTATACGACTTGTATTTATTCGTAATAAAAGCCAAACTTGTTAAAGGTAAATGTCTGTTTTTCACACGTGTAGGGATCACTAAACGCGTGATTTTTACGTATGCTGCATCAAAACCATACTTTACATCTCAGCTATCTTAATTATTAAAGAACATAGAATTCCTCCCGCGACTTAAAGAAGTAAGTGGAAATAAGTGATCGTGTCTGTGCTAATGGTTTAGTGGTTAGACGACCGGTATCAGATCCAGTGAGTTAGATGGGGAGTAAATTTTATTGTATCGGTTCGTTAGGTGGTAAGGGCAGTTTTATTCCGCCTGGCTAATTACCACCATCTTTACTAAGTCTGACGCCATAACATTATATTAACCGCCTCCGTGGTCTAGTGGTTAAGGCCACCGCACCGGTCTTAGACGCAATAGTTAAAGATTTTCATTTATTAACAATATTTTCATTCATGCGAGCTAGAATTAGTAAAAAGTGTATAACACAAAACAACGCAATAAAAATCACTCTGTATAAGTAACTTTGGTCCGTTTTGAAACCTCCTGTACAAATTGTCATCTCCTCCTAAGGGATAATTTTCCAAAAAACCTGCAACAGTTTTTAATTTCTAACCTAAAGTATTTTTTTTTATGTTAGAAGGCAAACAAGCAGGCGGCGGGTCACTTGATGGGAAGCAATCACCGCCCATGGACACCCACCCGCAAAACAGAAAAATGATAAAACACGGCGTTCTTTATTTTTATTGTAAAATCTATAGATCGATTAAATTATTCATTTTGATAGTTATTACTTCAAAAATAACGATTTCCCCAATAAAAGCTTCTTCCCTTTTTTACTCCTTTAAAGGAAAATAAACAAAATTTCTGAGACACGTCATTCTTTATTTCTTCTCTCTTGAAAATTGGTATTTCGCTTCTTAGCCAAATACCAATTTTCATGTATTTTACTACAAAACTGACAGATTTTCATACAAACTTTCACTCGCTATTTGACCCCCTTAGGGTGTGATTTTCGTAAAATCCTTTCTTAGTGGCTGGTTACGTCACTCAATCAACCTCAGTCCAAATTTCATCTAATTAGCTTCAGCGGTTTGGGCTCGGCGATGATGAATCAGTCAGTCAGGACAAGTTATTATATGTTTAAAGTAGATTAATTTTTGTACCAAAAAGTTGGTACCTGTCAGAACTAAAATATTTTATAGAAAATGTATATAGTATATATATTTATAAATTTCATGATTTATAATAAATAACAGACACTTAATCCTCATAGTCAGCGGTTTTGGTCATCTTAACCTATGTGTAGGTTTTATTTCTAAGATTTTCCTAGAAGATGTATTAGTTTTTCATTATAACAGCTGACTTTATTGATTTTAGTGACATTGCAGCTTTAAGCCACCATCGTTTCTTGCGTCCATCCTTGGCAGATAACCCAAGCATTCTGACCTCTTTTTTACCTAAACGTTACGGCGCCGGTCAATTTCTTAGCAAAATAGAGTCATTCATCTGTTTAAAGTTCTTGAGATTTCGTGTTAGTCAATAAGTCAGTAAGCATTTTTCTTTTCGCTTTAAAATTACACGTAATAATAATAATACAGAAGGCGGTACTCTTGGACACGGCGCGGATAGTCCGAAGGTTCTCTGCAGCCCTAACCACCGGCAACTTGAGCCCTGCCCCGTTGCCGGCGGCACCCTAGGCTAGGTTTTTTATAATATTTTTATGTTTTGTATGTGCTTTTGTATTTTACTTTTATATTAATATTATAACAAACCTAGGCTAAGAAAGAAAATAAATAAAGAGTATAATAATAAAAAACTTTAATAGCCTCTTACAAAAAACCAAGCAGAGTACAGATTAGAGACAAAACGTAAATATAATAATAAGTTATGCTTGTCATAATAATAACCATGTCAGCCTGGTCAAATGTATATTAGAGTCGACACAATAGCTACTTTGTCAAATTATATGTAAAAGTACATGCCATAAACTCTTATGAAACAAACATTCACTGTTCTTAGTACATAATTTATCTTGAACATTGACAGAACGATTAATTATATACTACTATTTATTTATTACAAATGACATCATAGACCATCAAACGCAGGAGATCCGTGATAATAATGATAAAATGAACCGCAATCAAAATCAAGTTATCATAAATATTGGCATTGACTTTGTTTGCAAGTTGATTATCAGCCTTGTAAAAGTTTTACAGATGGTCAGTCAGACCCCCCAGGTGGTGAGATTGGGTTATAATAACCCACTATGCCGCCAAATGTAGCTTGGTGGGTTTTCTCCACGCTATCAAGCGCAACGAGTATGATTAATGATTTACAATAGCAATCTGGATAAACTGTTCTGTTCTATTCTGTGATTATCTTCTATAATGTTGTATACCTACCGAAATGTCTATCCACACCGCTCTTGAGTCACCTCTGTGGTTTAGTGGTTAAATCAATTGTTCAAAAGTCAGCGGTTAAGCTATTGTTCATTCCATTCATCATATCAGTATTGATTATGTAATGTACAATGACATCAGCTTGTGACAAGTAAAAATTTGTAGAAAAACGGTTAGTGCCAGGAATAACCACATACTAGCTACGCCCTCAAATGGTCAGGAAAGCGCCAGTCATGCCGCAAAAGAAATAGGCACAGAACAGCGACTTCGGCCCAAATCAATTTTAATTACCTTCGCTCGGTCGTAGCGCTAATATCGACGCCTCGGGGTACTGACACACGCCCAAAATGCGCTCGTAACTTCTCCAACAAAATTGGGTACCCACTGGGTAGTAGGTAGCCAAAAGCTCGCTCGCAAAAAAAAAATCTTAAGAGCACATTAATTAAGGGATATAGGTATGCCTATCCACTCCATACAGTACATATAACAAAATATCATACAACAATACAACTTTTATAAAAACCTAAACCTAGAACGCTGCCAGCAGCGGAGCAGGACTCAAGCTACCGGCGATTAAGGCTGCAGAGAAAGAAATCTCCTGACAATACGTGCACTGCTGAGTCCAGGAGTGTTGCCTTCTGTATCTACAGGATGTAATCGTTAAGTGAGTGAAGGCGATTATTCCGTAACTTTTACAGATATCAAAAAAACTGATATCGAAAGTACGTTACCTAATGAGTAAAATTACATCAATAACTTACAAATCAAACGAGAAGTATCCAAAATTTTGACATTAAACACTCCCATACATTTAGTATGAGATTAGTAGAAAGGTTTTAGTTTCCTTAATTTAAAAGGTTATTTTAGCTTAGTACTGATATTAAACGAAACTGTTTATTAACCTAACAAAGTAATAAAACTATCTTTTAATTGAATAATTAAATAATTTAAATTTTGTATTCAAAGCAGATGTTCGAAGTGACGTCCTTGTTGTGCGGCACAATGACACGCTCTATTTACAGTTTCTAAATGAACTTTACTTAACATTTGCGGAGTAATTATTATCATATCATACGTAATCATAAAATATGATTAAGGTAAAATGAGTACTAGACCACTTAAAATAAGGAAACTAAAACCTTTCTATTAATCTCATACTAAATGTATGTGATTAATAGGGAGTGCTTAATGTAAAAATTTTGGATACTTCTCTAGTTCTAAAGTTATTGATGTTATTTTACTCATTGGGTAACGTACTTTCGATATCAGTTTAAAGTTTTTTGATATCTGTAATAGTTACGGAATAATCGCCTGGTCACACTTAACGATTACACCTTAAGATATTATTTATTATTATTATTCTCTTTATTAAATATATTTCTTAAGATTTTTTTTTACAATATTTTATACAAAAACATATTCACAATATTATTATTATTATTATTATCGACGCCTACAATGGGTATGTTGCGATTTGTGAGGTTTAAGAGTTTGATACAAATGCAAAAAACGGCAAGTCATTCCCGTTTATTGTCATATTTATACAATTAAAGACGCGTCAGTTTTTATATGAATGTCGTCGACTCATTGCAACAAAGCATGCATGCCCCGGGCTGACTCAGACAAGACTGGCTGAAAAAACCATTCGAGGCCATCCATGAGCCACAAAATTAGGAGACCGCGCTCGAGGACCGCACACATTGTCCTCTTGCACGGACACGGATCTCGGAACAGCTCGGAACAGGCCGAGCGCAGCTGTTGCGATAATCCGCTTCCGTGAGATGTAGGTAGTCTAGGTATATGTGCGTTGTTCGCGCGCGTTTGTATGAAGCTTACTTTCTGAAGTCTCTTTATATTGTGTCCAAAAAATACGACTGGCGTATCGTATGTATAGCCGAGATCACCTGTAGGTACCTTGTAAACAGTTACCTGTTTGTTTCTGATACAAGCTACACTACAACCGGGACCCTCAAGACTTTTTAGGTGCCGCAAGCCATATTCATTGAACACACGGCGGCAGATCAACCTACCCAAAACTATAAAATTTATACAATCAATTTTGAGCTTTAAAGTTTGGTTATAAGGATCAATATTCATTGGAGATATTTGACAGGTTTAAGGTAGGTTGATCTGCCACCGTGTTAACATCTTTAGAGGATTTCTAGAGGGTATGGCTTCACGCAAGCGTCTCCTTGTCGTCAGCTAGATTCTCAGAGGCGTTCGGATCGGAATCAAGACCGAAACAACACGAAAGCGCCTCTCAAGGCTAGGATATCGGCTCGGGTTAACCGCAGCATAGGGGTGGGAAAAGCATCCAGCCACCAGCCACTCTCTTTGTACCTGGTAAAGCATGTGTGTGTGATAGGGCTTCATACTCCTCATGGACATGTAGACTGTTACTTGGACTGCTATCTGCCAATGTATGCTGTGTCACAGGCATTACACATAAAGCTACCACCGAATTTGACAGGTATTATGTGCACCAGTATCTTTGGTACTTATTTATTCTTTATAGCAAAACACAGCAAAAGGCGGACATAATGCCCTGAGGCATCCTCTACAAGTCGACCAGTAAAGGTATCAAATAAAATTTTATAGGGATTGTTTAACACCTTAAACGCCATATCGACGCTAGAAAAGCAACCTTAAAAATTCAAAATTCAAAATTCAACTACCTTACCTTACCTTATAATAACTTACCTACCAAAGAACACGTGATCACTCGTCTTGTCCTGCATGACAGATACCTATGAATTTTTCGCGCGTATTTTTGGATCGATAGCCGCGTCTACCGCCTAACTCTATTGATATCGCTCTCGCTATCGCGCTCTATAGTTTATGGCGTAATCTTGCCATTTCGAAAGCTATATAAAAGCAATATCGAAAGCTATAGGCTATAGCTTTCGATATTGCTTTCTTAATGCTTTCATATCGCTTTAGAAATTACAAAATGACGCCATAAACTATAGAGCGCGATAGCGAGAGCAATGTCGATAGAGTTAGGCGGTTGGGGGGCAGCCCCCCGACCGCCTAACCGATCGCTTTGGCTACGTGTATAGTTTATGACGTCATCTTGTCATTTCGTACTGCCTATGAAAGCAATATCGAAAGCTATAGGCTATAGCTATAGATATATGCCTATACCTATTAGCTAGATGACAAGATGACGTCATAAACTATACACGTAGCCAAAGCAATCGGTTAGGCGGTCGGGCCCCAGCCCCAGGGGGCTGGGGCCCGACCGCCTAACTCTATCGCCATCGCTCTCGCTATCGTGCTCTATAGTTTATTTATTTATTTATTTAAACTTTTGCAACATAAATATTACATGGCGGACTTAATGCCTGAGGCATTCTCTACCAGTCAACCATAGGGTGGTGCAGAGATAACATTGGTAGGTGCAATTATGATATATGATTGTAAGTAACTATGTAATACATACATAAATATTATTATATATACATAAACATACACAAAATACATAATTCTAATAGGACGTTATTGAGATGATTCTGCCATGGTTCCATCAAACAATGGCGTCGTCTTGTCATTTCGTAAGCGGTATAAAAGCAATATCGAAAGTATAACCTATAGCTTTCGATATTGCTTTCATATCGCTTTTGAAATGAGAAGGTGACGCCAGGTGGTCGGGGGGCAGGGCTCGGAATACCGGTATTTTCAGATACCGGTAATACAGACCTTGATATAGTACCGGTACTTTAGTTGGTACCGGTATCGATTATACAGGTATTAACCATTTGATATTGGTATTATACCGGTATAATGTGGGTGTTCTAATACCGAGAGCAAATAGGCGTTTACATAAGTGCGAGCGAAAGAGCAAAGTAATCGAGTCCGGGGTGACGCTCGGTGTGGATTTTGGTTTAACGGATTGCGATCAGTGCGTATAAATTAATAGATAGCCGTTACATTGCAGCCTTCTCAAGAGCCTTAACCGCCTCTGTGGTCTAGTGGCTAAGACCACCGGTTTAGACCCAGAGGTCCCGGGTTCGATTCCCAGCGGGGGTACATGTTTGTGTACTCGGTTTGGTTGGTGGTAGGGCTTGTTTGTCCGCCTGGCTAGCTACCACCATCTTATCTAAATATGTCGCCATAACATCAATGTTTGTAGCATTGTTGTGTTCCGGCAGCTAGAGATAAGATAGCCAGTACCTCACTAGTTGAGGATCCCGGGTGAAGTGCGCTTCCATCATTGGCCTTATCATCACTTAACATCAGACACTGTGCTTACCCGTAAATATAAAAGAAAAAAAAAAGAGTTTTTAAAATTCGTTGTCTAGTGATTTGTTGTTGTTATTTTGAAAAGGAAGGTAAGTACTAATAATAAAACATGTAGTAATGTGTGTGTTTATTTTAAATGATTCTGAGTCAATCTATACGTAATTATCTCTTAATTTCGTTACTGTGGCGTATTCTATTACATTTAGCAATTCCTATAAACAACTGTAGCAACTGAACCATGCCCGTCGTGTAAGAGAAGCTATCACTTCCCCGACTGCCAGAAGTGTAAACAGTTGCAGCTCCAACGCTGGGAAGGAATGAAGAACGCGGGGTCTGTTTTAAGTGTATCTCCTGGCGACACAGAAGATTCAACTGCCGTCAAAAGCCGTGTGGAGTACGACGCACCACACTCTGCTGTACGTCGAGGCCAAGGAAAAAGGTACCAAGAAGGAAACTGCCACCGTGAAAACCGCAGCCATCTGCGGTGATGTAAAGCTGAAAATATGTCCGGTGGTCGTGACAGGTAAGCGAGGATCCCGAGAGACGTTGGCGCTGTTCGACGAGGGCGCTACCATCACAATCATGGACGAGGACCTGGCAAGGGAGGTAGATGCTGATAGATCTACTACACGTCTCCTAGTAAAGGGAATCAACGACAAGCCGCGCGCTTTCAAGAACCGGATGGTGAATGTCAACATGAAGGCCAAGCATGAAAAGAGCAGCGGTTACGACATCGCGGTAAGAACGATGGCTGATCTTGACCTTGCCACACAGACGATTCCAGCGGAGACACTGAAGTTAGTGCACCTCAAGGATCTGCGCATGGAAGAGACGACATACCGAATGCGAAGCCGCGTATCCTGATTGGAACAGACAACTGGCCTTTGATCGTGACCCGAGAGCTGCGGACAGGCCAACCGAACGAGTCAGCCACTTCAAGGACATAACTTGTGTGGGTCTTACATGGGACAGTTCCGAGACGGGGGAGACAGTGAAGAATGACCAACTGGAGGAAATGGTAAGAAAGCATTTCAAAGTCGATGCTTTAGGAGTCTCGCTCGATCTTCAAAATGTACGTGAGACCGATAAGCGTGCGATGGAGATCTTCGAGCAAACGGCGAGGCGACAAGAGGGACACTTTGAAGTTGGACTCCCACTCGACATGCCGCGTACTGTCCCTGGCAACCAGAAGCGAGCGACTGATGCGCCGCCGCGCGCTCGGTTCTATATAAACTCTCTGTGTCTGACACGATATTGCATCACAATAAGGTACCTTAAGCGCCATCTGTCGTGTATTTTCCTGTATAAAAGACGAATGTAAGCGACCAAAATATGGAAAGTAAGTAGAAGCAAAATATCTCACATTGAATTATTTTGTAAATGTACAGCGGAGTAAACTTGTTTGTAAGCTCTATGATAATTCTTGTCGAAGCAGAATTGCGTACATCTCAATCGCATAAATTAGTTATTTCGATAAAATTGCTTATGTCCAAAACATGTTTTGAATGCGACAGAGATGAATTGCTGAAGTGATATATCACGACAAATTGGAGCGTGGCTAATTGTGTTATGTATAAACTGTTCCCTGTTTCATGGCGAAGCGAATTTTCTTATGTAAAATATGCAGGATAATACAGAAAAGAAAGGTTGCTTAAATCCTACAATTCGTTTCTAAAGGTAGCTTAAGATACAAATTTTCTATAAAGATCTAAAAATGTTAGTTTATAAACCAAAAAAAGGGAAATCACAGGTTGCTTATTAACCATCAAAAATGCTCATATTTTAATGAAACCAAAATCAGCAGATAGAGAAAAATCAGGCAATTCTAACGGTATATACCTATCAACTCATTTCGCCAATTTGGCGGATCAGCTAGGTTGCCTTTCCAACGTCAATATGTCCGACAAACAATTGAATTTCTATTGTGTCTGGGCCTGTTGGCGGTCAACCTGTTAAATAAAATATGTAAACAAATATTATCGGAATTTCAAAAAATACTAATATGAAATTTAATGGTATAACAGCTCCAAGTTGCGTTCCGACGTAAAGTTTAGGTAAATATAATTTACCTGTTCCGATTACTGGTCATCACTTCTTTCAATAGTACTTTATATAATGATATGACTAGATATATATATGATATGGAAATAGGTAGTAAGGCTGGGGTCCAACAAAGAGCTGATATAATCTACTTTATTTTTAATGAATCTCAGTATAATACTAACATTTGGTATAATTTTTTTATTAGAAATTAATGCAATTTAATGATTTCCGTATGTTATGAATGAAATTATATTATACTGTAGTAAAATAGTCTAAAGTTAAATAGTCACCAAAAAAATAGATCAAATCAATTACTTAATATTATTTAACAAAAAGGGGTATTTAGTGAGACTTGTTTGAAAAAAAAGTTGGTTAAATAGCTTTTTAGATAACATATAAAATTTGAGACAACCAACACAGAGACTATTTAGAGAAAATGACACACACTAGTTACTTCAATTAATGAAGTGAACAAGTGATCAATTAATGACCAGCTTCATGCAACATGAGATTTGTAATATTATCTGTAGGACACAGCTAATAAAGGTGTTTAAAACTGATAAAAAAAATTAAAAAAAATAAGAAAAATATACTAAACTAGTGGCTTGCTTGCAGGGCATGAATACCGAGATCCCGAGATCTCGGTCAATACTTCCGAGATTCAAATACCGGTATTGAACTTGATGCAATACCGAAATATCGATATTGCAAAAAAAACAGACATATGCGAAACATAATATTAGAAGGTACTTTGCGGAACCGTCTTAGATGTGCGAGCAATACTCCACGCAAGACAGTACCTGTGTCTTGTACAAAAGACACAACTGGTCAGGCGTAAAGAATCGCCGCACTCTGTTCAAGACACAAGAGTTTTCGTGAGGCTGTTTTGATCACGGCTTCGATGTAGTCCTTATGATTCAGATCGCAGCGAATCGTCATACCGAGCATATTGATATTGCTTTGTTGGAAGGGGAAGGAATGGTAACTTTTTTGCCGTGAACGCACATACCTGTGTTTTCTTGGCATTGAACTCAACCAGATTATTGGAGCCCCAATTAGATATGAGGTCAAATACCTGATTGAGCTCAATGACAAGATACTCTCTCGATTCACTTCGGTTTCGTTCGACCCGCCCTGCCGCTGGGTGACCGTTATATCCCCCATACACCGTGCTATCATCTGCATATTATTATCTAATATTTCCAAGTGGAAGCATATCATTGATATGCAGAAGAAACAGCGTGGGGGACAGAACGGAACCTTGAGGGACACCAGCGTTCACTGACATGAGCCGTAAAGCGCATCAATCAGACAGGACACGGATTCTACGCTCATGCAGAAAGCCAGAACTGAGCAGGCAGACCGTATGCCGGAAGCTTGGAGAGAAGAGCTTTGTGCCAGACCCGATCAAATGCCTTGGCATGTCGAGGCTAACAGCTACCGACTTACTACAATTGTCAATAGCCTCACCCCAGAAATGTGCAACGTACGCTAGAAGATCACGCGTTGACCGTTTCGGCCGAAACCCGTATTGGCGATCGTGAATTATGGAGTGTTCTTCAAAGTAGTGGAAAAGTTATTTATTTAAAATGAGCTCCATGACTTTGCACAAATCTGAAGTTACGGCTATAGGGCGGTAATTCAAAGGATCTGACCGATCTCCTTTTTTGGGGACCGGTTGCTCATTGGCCTCTCTCCAGGATTTCGGAACACAACCTGAAGAGAGCGAGAGACGGTAAAGGCGCGTTAACAGGGGGGACAACTCCGCTGCACATATTTTTAGAACTATTGCTGGGATGCCATCAGGGCCATTAGCTTTCCGGATATCTATTGACTGCAACTCCGCACGGACATCACACTGCCTGATTTTAAAATCGGGCATTGTGTGGCCACAGTGAGAAATTGTAGGTCGCTGTGCATTGCAGTCATCGATTCGGGAGTTCGCCGCAAAGAGTTTTGCCAGGAGATCGACCTTCTCCTGCGGCATGTGAGCTAAAGTTCCGTCAGGACATCTCAATGCTGGCAGCGAGGGTTGACAGAAGTTCGATTGCACGGCTTTGGCCAGACGCCAGTAGCTACGGCTGCCCGTAGGATGCGTCAGTAGTTCTTGGCCGACTTTTGCAACGCGCTGGGCATCCGCTGTAATGTAGGCTCTTTTGCAGGACTTGGTGGTATTAACCACTCGCTGAAAGCAGCCTATAATAATACCATATTATTGTAGGCTGCTTACAGCGAGCGGGTTTCGGGTTCCCCAAGAGTTTTACCCCTGATCCAAGCGTGGAAGGCCGTCTGCCTGTTATCAACAGCGTTGGCACACTCGCGGTTGAACCATTGATTGATGATATAGGAGTGCGGAATATAGTATTCCATCCCTAAAGCTTTCCATCTCACCAGCAACTACAGTCGCGCTAGCTGATGGATACTTGCCACTGAAGCAGCGCTGCCTCTATGTTATTCTTGTTAAACTTGCATTTAATGAAGATTATAATTACCTATTTGTTAGATATTTGATAGTGCGGGTGGATCGTCCATTCGGCTGGCGACGTCCCCACAAGAAAAAACAAAATACCTATTTGATAGTAGATTTAACAAAAGTTTTTTATTAATTATATCTTGAGACTGATTTTTAAATTAGACTATATCTGTTGATTTAGAATTTTAGACAATGACTTTTTAAGCACAAATAAAAATGAGACAGAAATTTAGTAATTTAGATTTTTTAAATGAACATTAACATATTACAAGGTTTGTTAGTGTTATAATTAAGATTTAAAATAAATATATGACTGAAAATCATTTAAAAACGTGTTTTCATTTAAAATATTCCAGACAAATAGAAAAATCCAATACCGGTATTAATACCAGGATCTCTGTATTGAACTAGATGCAATAAGGTAAATCTAATAATGAATATAAATAAAAAATAAAAATTATTTTTATTTTATTTTTGTTAATAATAATTATTATTATTTTTACTGTAAATTTAACTGGCCCGTTAACTTGACAGTAGCCTGACTTTTTATTTTATTTTTAAGTAAAAGGCATTTTCACAATTGCAATGAGTAAATTTATTATTTAATAAGACATACTATTAATGGAATGGTGTTATTATTATGGGACAAAAAATTATTGGAGCTTTTTTATCCTTAAGGAGGCTCAAAACAGTGGAAACTGACCGAAAATTCAGGCTATTAAAATACATTTTCCTCGAATGGCACAAGATTTTCAAATGTTTTTTCAGAGTTTACAGAGATAAGCGTTTCTTCAGATAACTCTAGTTAATCATTAATAATGTTAGGTTTGTAAATATGATAAATTAAAATAATTCTGCAGTTACATAACATACCTACTTGGTTATTTATATAACTTAATTGGTATTACTGTATTGAAGCACAATAAAAAGGTTTTTATTTAGTCAAGGCAAGTGTACATGCCATTTCTCTTTAAATATTTATAAATTATATAATTCATAATGCATAAAGAAGGAAAACAAGTTGGACCATGTTTATAGAACTATGTTCTTTATTGTATGTTACAAAGCTATTTCACCATAACACTTATCATCACATAGAAATATTATGTACTAACCTCTTCAGTAACATTTTGTCCAGCTTTTTTCTTGATGTCGATCAAATTCAACACGTTCCCAGTGTTTATTGTCACTTTAGAAGCACTTTTCAACATCGCGACCAACTAAATCAGTTTTTTCTTCGTAGATTAATCAACGGCCTTCAGTCACTCACTACGCCACAAGGTTAGCGGCCAGTCAAGAGAAAATGTGAATAAACACTCCCACTACCGGCGACACTCGAATACTGAATACGAAGCTTTGAAGAAACACATTTTAAAGTAATCCGCTGGTAGTCTGGTACAGCGCGGTGTGACGTGTTGCTATGAAATAGTGACGAAATAATCGAAGGTATAGTGCCTTATCATTATCTATATTGTGTTCAATGTGTAGGTGTTGGTGTGGCTTACAGAGTAATGAGAAATGGATAAAACTGCTAATTAATTTTGAAAGTATGAAATACTGAACAATTATTTTTATAGATTTTTTTATGCTGTCTCATTCTAGAAAGGCAAAGGCATCTGTTCCATTAAGCCAAGTCTTATTTTTCTTGATTAACAGTGATAAAAAATCATAATTATGGTGATGGATGATAGAAGTTAAATAAAAATTAAATAGTGTTTGTTGTTTAAGCGAATCACTTGAAGACTGCTCAACAGATTTAGGTGAAATTTTGCACATTGACTGACAAGCTCCTGTAGGATAATACATTATCCTATGTATGTATATGTTCTCGTGAACGTAATCGCAGGCAACAGCTAGTTATTTTTAAAAGGACGATTCAGTCTCTAAATTACTAAGTAAGATCCAGATACATACATACACACATGTATTCACATATAATTATATACAGTACAGTATTACAGTCACGCGCCTGTCTCCCAATCCCAATAGGAGAAGGCCGAGATATCCATTGCGTGCGCCTAACTAATCTATTTGAGTTAGATGCTGTAGTTCTTCCACCGACCGATTACATATTAATTCCACCACACCACAACCACAACTTAAATCACGCAAGTGCACCTACTTCACATGCTTTAACTTTACTCAACGACAAGGCGTGCAACGTGCAACAGGAATTATAGAAATTAGAAGCGATACAATTATAAAACGGAACTAACAAATTAACTACTTACAAACTAGAGCGTATTGCGCCGCTTAGGCGCATCTGACAATCCGGTAGATAACAGCTACTGCGAGTTTTATTTGCAGTTTGATCACCTTAGCGATAAGGCCTTCGTCGGTCGGTCGCTTCGTTGTCTGTAAGCGGTCTTAAAGTCCAGCTAATAAATGTTTGTCATCAACTTTCAGTATTGTCATATATTAGAGTTGCGAAACATTTGGCTGTATGAGCACAATCCCTTTTGTAATTTAAATGAACAATTAATAAAAAACAAAGCTAAATAAAAAACTTCTTGGCGGGAAAGTGGAGAGTCATGTCTGCGGGTTTGCTTTGTGTCGAATATTAATGTGAAGTAATGGTGGATTTTAAGTGTTCGTGAGTGTGCATGAGTGTTGGCAAATAAAACAAAACAGTGCAACGTCATTTTTCAAATTCTCTCAAGAAGTCCGCCCGAGGACTTACTAAAGCCCCACATGTTTACTGAGTGAGATACTCGAGGGGTTGGAGGGTCTATCATTTCTCACTCTCATTTTCATCTTCATCATAAAGGAAGGAAATATTGTTTATGTATTACAATGACATTGGATAAAGGTGCTAATCTCAAGATGCTATCAACTAGAGGAAAAAAAAATAAAAAATGAAAAAGTAAAGAAAGGACTTCTTGGCGGGAAAGTGAAGAGTCATGTCTGCGGTTTTGTTTTATTTCCTAAAACTTGTGTTATATCTAATATTAATTTGAAATAATGGTGGATTATTAACCGTTAAGTATTCGTAAGTGCGCCAAGTCGTCTACGTAAGCACTTAAACCGGCCTTTCAAAATTGTCAACTCAATATTTGCATTACATTGCTGGCCAAGAAAACTTAAAAAAAATCATTACGCTTAATTATTGAAAGTATTTGTTAAAATTTATTACTGTACCTCTTAATACTGCTTAAATCTATCGTATGTTAAAATTTAGGATCGTATGGAATACATACGCTGTATAAGTATTCGTAACATATCACCCGTGTTTCAAAAACGCTCATACTTTTTGCTACTGCGACAGTTAAAGTGTACATCTACCTCAGCGGATAGAAGTTTTTGTGTAATTTTCCTACCTTTTTTTTAATTCGAAATATATTTTTAATTTTAATAAATTATAATTATTTCAGTTCAGATAATTCTGAACTGAAATAATTGTAATGTCCACTTGAGTCCCTTCATTGCTTAATGCAAAGCTGTTATCAAAATTGGACAGTATCAATACTTTTCAAAATACTGACCGCGGAGAAAAAAGTTTGCGAAATTAGCAAAAAATGGCGGCCTCATCCATGTATTACTTGTAAGAAAAATTACTTTGACACTAGCTAATTGTGCTAATCGCACAAAGCCATCAAATAAAGGAAAAAAAAAAGTTTGCGTGATGTGAGTGAGTGAACGTGAACGATTTGGTTCTTGGCGGGAAAGTGAAGAGTCATGTTTGTGTCTAAAATTTGTGTTATGTCGAATATGAATGTGAAATAATGGTGGATTATTAACCGTTAAGTGTTCGTGAGTGTGCATGAATGTTGGCAAATGAAACAAAACAGTGCAATGTTACTTTCAAATTCTCACAAGAAGTCTGCGTGAGGACTTAGTAAAGCCCCACATCTTTACTGAGATACTCGAGGGGTTGGGGGGGTAATATAATTTCTCATTTCTATTATCATTCATCATCATCAATATTGTTTATTTATGTATTACAATGAAATTAAGAAACTAATGACATGGCAGCATGGTCTATGACCTTAGCCGGTTCCTTAAGGAACGAACTAAACTTAAAAAAATAAAAAAAGTGAACGATTTGATAGATAGGTAATTTGCATTTGATTGGCATCGTAGAGAAATACTACTACACTGCTGATGTTAATTGTAATATAAAGTTGTTCTTAAAAATCTTGCGAAAATGGGTGTAGATTTTCTTGGCTTCGCATATGCTGCCACAGTAGCCGCTGGCGGAATTATGGGTTACGCGAAAGCAGGTTTGTAGTTGTAGTATGGTTGTTTATCTTCCTGAACCACAACGCCTGATTATTTATTAATCTTATTATTACTATTTAAAATTGATTATCAATTTGTTAATCTTATTTTTTATTATTACATGTAAAGCTTGCAATTTGTCCATTTTTAAGTCATCAAACTAGCAGCTGATTTTTAACCTATGTGTTTAAAAAATTATGATTCCTAAGATTTTAAGGTATTAAATAAAGTCTTTAATATTGATTTTGAGTAGATATTACCCTATTTTTCTTTTAAAAATTAAAATATGCAAATATTTTAAGTAAAAACATACACTCCATGTCGTAGTTTTGTGCTATATTTTCAAAACATTTGTCTTTAATTTTAAATAATTATTTTTGTTTTTTTTTGCATTATTTACGAAATGAACCGGGAAGAACTTGAAAGATAGCGGATTTTAGCCGTAGGAGTCGGACTCCGAAATCGAAAACATTTCGTCGATCATGTGAATTATCGCAGTAATGACAGGCAGTGGCACTAATCAAGACGCAACTAACGACGATAGCGATAATAAACCTTTGATATTACAGCGAAAAAAGATAGGAAAACCAACCATACTTGTCGGAATGTTGCTATAAGACAGAAGTTGTTTGTTTTTGTTACTTTTCACATTTTAGTTTATTTTTAATTAAAAAAATGTTTGATGATTAATTTGTTTAGGTTTACCAAAAATACCTAATATTATAGTCAATTAGTCAAAGTGGCTTAGTATAGTTTGCCGAAATTGCTTTACTAATTCGAATTACATAAATTTTTAATATGGGTCATCTTGACCCAACCTGACAGTTGGTGTTACAATTGCCACTGTGCTAACCGGCTTAAATTCTCTTTACATGGTCATTCATTATGACATAACATTAATTATGATAAACTGAAACTGGTCAATTAGTTTGATAAGACAACCACTGTTGTAAGTAATAATGTACCTACAATGCTAGCTAAATAAATGTACAGATTTTAATTATATTTTTAAACCAGCTGTGCCCGGGACTTTGTCCGCCCGGAATAGTTATTATTTATTATTTATTTATTTAATCCTTTATTACACATATAAAACACACATTAAAACAGACGTTATAAAAGACGTATACAAAGATGAGCTGAGTCTAGAAGAGATCTCTTCCAGCCAATGAAGTTTGCTGGACTATTCTACGAACCTAGTTTTTTTTTTCTTTTAGTTGATGGTTTCGTGCGGTTAGCACATATAGCCAGTGTCAAAGTAATTTTTCTTACAAGTAATACATAAATATACAATATGATGATGATGAATGATAATAGAAATGAGAAGTGAGAAATGATATACCCCCCAGCCCCTCGAGTATCTCAGTCAAGATGTGGGGCTTTATTAGCCGGAACAATCAGACAAACACACAGACAAAAACTGTAAAAAATGTTATTTTGGTATAAGTACCATGTATACATCCATCCATATGCATTTAGTAAAAAGCGGTTATTTTAATATTACAAACAGACACTCCAATTTTACTTATTTGTAAAGATAAAGAAGCATTTAGCAATGCATTTTTTAAGTGTCAATTGCTGCACTGAATTAACTATTTATAAAATACAGTGCACTCTGCCGCTAAAAAGTCAAAAAATCAAAAAGTAGTGAAAAAATTCAGTGCTTGCGTTAGCCTTCCCGGTAGCATAATGATCAGTGCAGCCGCCCGGATTGCGGAACAGCCAGGTTCGATTCCTGGCTGGGTCGGGTAGGCATTTAATTTCTTACTGTATTTTATAAATACTAAATAAACTATATAATAGTCCCCCATACAGCGTGTCCTTGGAGACTTTTTGTATTTATAGCCTTATCTTATCTTATCTTAGTGGGGCCTACCGAGGTTTCCCTCTTGCAGTAACACCTCGACCCATCGGGATCTTTTGTGCAAGCCTTTGTTCAGAATTAAATTAAATACAAATTATGTTTTCTTATAAGAGTGTATTAATTGTTAATTATCTCTTTCTGTGTGCCCTTTGGTAAAGGCCTACAGAACAGTGGAATGGGCTAGAGCCCATTCCACTGTTTTGGGGGGCTAGCTTATTATTTAATTATTAGAAGCTACATTTAAAATAGCCAGTCAAAAGTTCTCATGAGTAGCAAACAAACAACTTATGTATTAATTAGTCTCTAGATTATGTCTCTCAATCAACCTACAGTCCAAATTTCATCCTACCTATCAGCTTCAGTGGTTTCGGCTTGGTGATGATGAATCAGTCAGTCAGGACAAGTCATCATATGTTTAGTTCAAATTAGTCATTTATTTAGTCAATATAGGTACCTAATGTAACACCTTTTTTGTTTCATGTTGATTTAATTAATGTTTCATGGGTTCTCTTTTTAATAGTTTGCTGCATGTATGTGATTATGAAAAGTCAACCATAATGTCTTATTAGTAAGGCCTCTTCCTCACCGGCGGCACCGAATCTGTACAGATTGTTTACCGAGCGCATGTAATCAAAATTTAAAAAAATATATTCAAAATTGAAAATCATATATTTAGTTTAGGCTACAAATATCTCTTATGAACGTCATTATGCCATCGGTTCGTAAGTCTACTCTGGGCGGGAGATCTTGTACTGAGAAGAACCGGCAAGAAACTCAGCAAGTGTCCAGCTCTTTTTTTCAATTAAATCTGTACAGATTCGGTGCAGAGTCGGTACCGAAACGAAAGCGCACCGATCCGGCGAGGAAGAGGCCTTAGTCCCACTTGGTGAGATCTTCCTCACTTTCGATTTAACTTTACATAATGTGAATTATGACATAATAGGTACCTACTATTAATAGCACAGTTAACCCAATAACATGAAAAAAGAAAATAAACTACTCCTTTTGCCAATCAAACTTATATAGATATGCTTTATGTGATTTACTTAGTTTTTGAATTACAGGAGGACACTATAATATTTGTTTTAAAGTTTATATATTTCCGGTTTCTGGATTCCTCTAGTTTTCTACTTTCATCATCCAACTCGATCGTCTCCGAGAATATAGCAGATACACGCTATAGAAAATCTATGTGGAATGTTCGGCCAGTTCGGAAGTTTTTTTCTATTATTGTAGATTTTATCATTAATAATAAATTACATAAGCTGAAGCATATTAAACAATCTTAGTCTAGCTTGTAGACAAAGCCATGTTTAGTTTCTCAAGGCAAAACATTATTGTTCACTAATGAAATGCTCAATACAATTAATAACATCCATACACAATTCTGTTATGCATAAAATATGCATGGGACTATTTAGGTGCTATTAATTTGTTAAAAAAAACCAGTTAAAACAATTTTTTTTTTAATATTAAGTTATTTAAAAAAAAATTGTTTTCAAAAAATAGTTGTTGGTTAAGCACTTGGCCGTCATGTCACCTGATGTTAGATAAGGCCGAAGGTGCACTTCACCGGGAATCCTTCACTAATGAGGAATTTAATATTTTTTGGAGTGTATGGAAATACGCTTTAGCAATAACTTTAAGTAGGTACAATTATTAAAGAATATCGAATAAAAAACGTCATATAGCTTGAAAATAATAATTTTAAAGACATTTTTTTATTTCTTTTTTGTAAAAAACAGTTACATCCATGTTAAATTACTTGTGGTACAGACGCCTGCACATAAACCTATCCAAAACTGTCAAATTTCTTCAATAAATTTTCAACCATATGTCCCAGTTTTAAAGTTCAAAGTCTATTGAGGAAATTTGACAGTTTGTGGTAGGTTGATGTGCAGGCGTGTGTACATAACACAAAAAGTGGATTCATCAAGATATAACTTAAATTTTATTTTTCACTCGTTAAGCTTTTGGATTGGAAAGATGGCAAGTGTTTTATAAACCAGAAACTACTTATTTTATTTTTATGTTCCAAATTTTGTTTTTCAGGATCCATACCGTCACTGGGTGCTGGTATAATTTTCGGTTCAATTCTTGGTAAGAATTAAACTTTATTAATTAAATGTAATTAAACTAAACGAAACTACAAACTGGACTGCGACTGTGGGCTCTCTTACATCGGGCAAACAAAGAGAAGTGTAGGAACCCGTGTTAAAGAACATATAGCCGACGTCAAGCATAGGCGCGAATATAAGTCTGCAGTATGCGAACATTCCTTTGAGGGGCCCAACCATTACATCGGATTTGATAAACCACAAATACTCGCTAGAGAACAACGATTCATCCCTAGGATGATACGCGGGCTGTAACTGTAAGCTCTTTCTGCGTAAAACGAAACGCACCTGATTAAATTTAAATGAGGGTATACAAGCTACTAACTAATTATGAGACGATCAACCCCTCAGTCTCCCTGTGACCATGGACCCTGCAAAGGGTGCTAAGCTTCAGGATAAACATTAATTAAAACTAATGTGTAAAATAAACGCGAGTAGATCCGTAAAAGTTGTTTCATTTCAATGTGTAGTGTTCGCGTAAACTTTAGAAAACAATAATTAAATGTATTTAGACACATTAAAAAAAAACAATTGTATCTATCTATCGTCAAACAGTCGACAACATTTTATTTGTGTATCTTGTTGTCCTTCAAACAGCAGTAACCTATGATGCAAGTTAGGGGGCGTCCATAAATTACGTGAGGTGTTTTTTTGAATTTTCTGTCCCTCCCTCCCCCCCTGGTGAGATGTCGTGAGATTTTATTCAACCCCCTCCCCCATCCCCCAATCACACGTGAGATTTTTCAAAATATGGGTATCTTACGTAAACGCGTTGGATTGTGATTAAAAAAAAGAAAAAACAAATTTGAAGTATGAATGAAATTATTTTCTTTCGAACGACTTAGTGAATGATTTAAATCGTATTACGATTACGCTTAAGATTAAATCTCAAGCATGTACAATCTGGATTAAATAGACCAAAATAGTATAATTTTTTTTTGTTTCAATCAGAAAAAAATTGCGTGATATTTGCCGAGACCCCCCTCTCTCCAACGTAAGATTAAATGAGATTTGACTCGACCCCCTCCCCCCATAAACATCTCACGTAATTTATGGACGCCCCCTTAGAGGCCCGTCTGAGATTAATTTTGTTGTTACATACTATAAGTAATGATAATTTTCTAATAATTATAGCATTATTTCTTCTTTGACCTACGTTTGTTCCCGATCATGTTCAAGGTATTGACAAAAAATTTGTGAACTAAAACTATTTCATACATTTGGGATATCATTCTTTATTCTTCCCACTGCTGGGCATAAGCCTTCGTGGAAACGTTAGGAGACTGAGACTGTCCCTGAAGGGTTTTTATATGCTGATAGCCATTGAATTTAGGGAATTTGATAATTCCGAATGTAGGTTAGGTTGATGTGCAGGCAAACGTATAATTATAAAAATTAAATCGAATGTGCAGGCATCCTATCCCAAACTGTCAAATTTCTTCAATAAGTGTTCAACCATATGCCACACACATAAAGTTCAAAGTCTATTGAGGAAATTTGGACAGTTTGGTCCATTTGTTTACCGATTTATATTATAATATTACAGGAGTGGGAGCTTACCAGCTTACTCAGGACCCCTCAAATTACGGTTTGATGCTGGGCACCACAACCACTCTTGGAGGGCTTATGGGATACAGGTAATTAATGAATAAAGATTTTTAACGCATATTTTTAATTAATCATCGTCATCATCAATCTATCAATCCTACTAATATTATAAACGCGAAAGTTTGTAAGTATGGATGGATGTTTGTTACTCTTTCACGTAAAAACTACTGAATGGATTTTAATGACACTTTCCTCATATACAGACCATGACCCAGACCAGCATATAGGATACTTTTCTTTTTTACTTTAGTCTTCGCGAACGAAGTCGCGCGCAACAGCTAGTCAATTTTGGGATAAATATTCAGATCTTACTACAGATTGCAGTTTGCTTTGCATTCTGTAAGTATGAACATGGTTTTATGCATGATGGAACGGGCCATAAATCACCACGCGGGCCCAGTGCGGATTGGTGAGTGTTTACGGCTGATATTGCAGCCGGGACCAACGACTCTACGTGCACTCCGAAGCGCGGAGATCGGGGTTTTGGTCACCCATCCGATGATCGGCCTTTGTTGTTAAGTTTCTTAACCTTAGCAATCGCAGACTGGCCGCGTTAACTGCTGCGCCATCGAACACTTCTCACACAAATTTTAGAAAATATAACGAAAACAACAGTCTTGACAGCAATGACTCTTCACTTTCCGGCCAAGAACACATGTTACCTAGCTACTTATTACTGTCTTTAACATAGTTTAACACAACAGGATCACAAAATAAATAAGGAGGCCCAAAAGCTACCTAAGCTTGATACATAATCGCTTGAGCAACGCACACATAGACCCCTTGCACGGACACGGATCTCGGAACAGCTCGGAACAGCCCGGGCGCAGCTGTTGCGAGAGTCCGTGTCCGAGAGAGGTTGCCTATGTGTGCGTTGCTTGAGCGCGCTTGTATGAAGCTTACCTTTTGCAGTTTTCTTATTTTGAGACGGAATGTAGGTAAAGATACTCACCTTAAATTATACATATAAGTTTCTCCCTCCCACGTCCGTTTAGTGGGTGAAAATTAATCCAATGAATCCTATGTTGCAATACGCACGTCCTACAAAAAGTCGGTGACAAAATCGGTACTAAAACCTCGCCGAAATAATCGGTCTGATTATCGGTAACACACGCTTCGTAATTAATTTGTTTAATTCCTCTTTCCAGGTTCTACAATGGCAGAAAGTTTATGCCCGCTGGTCTAGTGTTCATGCTGTCTGTCGGCATGCTAACTAAGCTTGTGTTAAAGAACGTCGGCGCCAATCGGCTACCAGTTAAAACTGGTTAAATATTTTCAATTACTTACTTTGACATGTTGTTGTATGCGGTTTTTATTAGCTGTAACCAGGCCAAGAACGAAAAACTTCTATTACAATTGATATAGTGCCATGTACGTCCGTAAATGGAACTAACAATTGACAGATGTCATTTCATAGATTCTTTGACATTAGCATGTGTCAAATTTTACGTTAGTACGACTTACTATTTAAATTTCACCAACTCGCTCAGTTTCAGGTATCTCAACAGAATCAATCACTAGCTAGTTGTATCCTCAAAATTGGGTCTCTAATTGAGATTCTATTTTTTATAAGCACAATGCCTATTAAAGTTTTAAGCAGAGTTACGTACGAAGACAAAACACTATTAACCTGCCATAAAACTAGACACTGGCTAAATCATAGCGAGAGCCATCTAACAAGAAATTGGTTTAGGTTGTAGCAAAGGGGGTCCGAGACATAGCCGATTTTTCGATCATGTTTTGTATGGATTATTACTTTATTAGACAACAAAAATCTAGCTCCATACAAAACATTTAAATTATAAATAATTTTTTTTTTATCTCTTTTCGTTAGCTATGTTTGTTTGCATTTCGTGAAAAAAAATTGTGTTTGTTTTTTGGGACCCCGTTTTCTACACCCGGACTAGAAATTGAATTGTACGATCTAAATAGTTGGTGCTAGGCTCGAAAGTTCATTGTAAATGTGCTTCTAAAGGTCAGTGTGATTACTTCGTAAGTGGCAGTGTCAGTTTTGATAATGTTCAAAGCCAAACTTAGGCAATTAACCATATTGCCTAGTCAAAACGAGTTTTGACTAAAATTGAGATTTGGCTGTAACATAATTGTGTATGAATATAAAATTAAATAAGGCTTAATGTACATAATACTATTACAAATGTATTACTTAAGTGAATGAATTAATATTTTATTGAAATTAGAATTGATTTTAATTAATAAATGACACAATATAAAGAGGTTCAATGTAAAACCGCATACAATGATATATTTGTAGTGGTAGAAATATGTAGTACCTAGCTTTTACAGCGCGGCTGGTTAAATGAGGTAAATATTAAAGGAGACTTCTTTTAAGTAATGTAATGTCTGTAATCGTTTCATCTTTATCTATATAAATAAAAATCAATTGCTGTTCGCTAGCCTCGCTAAAACTCAAAAACGGCTTGACCGGTTTGAATAATTTTTATTTTGTTTTGTTCGCTCAAATACAATCGAAAAAAAAAAACAAGAAAAAAAAATTGGTAATTTTGTGTAGGAACCACCACTTTGAATTACTCTTAAAAATGGCGTTTGTGGCACATATTTAAACTTAGACAGGACAGCAACGTCTGTTGGGTCAGCTAGTATTAAATATATTCAAATGTATGTTCAATCCTAACTAATCAGCTGATATACCCCGTAGGTTCGTTTGTATGACAAATTTTTTGGTATCAGGAATTTAAATCCGTTATATTTATCAAATAAAATTAGATATTTTACTCTTTTAACCAGTCGGCATGTATAGTATTTTATATTGTATATTTTGTAGATGTACATACCTGTAGATTTATTTATTATCCAACGTTAAGTGTAGGTAACTATGTTCTTAATTTCGTCGCATTTTGAGGTCACCGATTTTATTACCTTACGTCATGTAATACAGTAATATTTAGTTTTAATATTGATGTTGTTACTTCTAGGGGAAAATGAAGAGATGTGAATTTTTATAAGGTTCAATAATAAAATTGGTGTTGGGAAAAATATTGTTTTTTTTTTTGCAAAACTAGTATTTCCTAAAGAGTTCTTAATTGTTTTTGATACTTAAATTGATTTTGAGATTTAAATCTTATTATTGAAATACTTTTTCATCAAACACAGTTGGTGTGTAAATAAAACCAGCACTTCATGTTTGTTATTTATATTTTTTTCATTAAATTTAGACAACTCGTGATGCTACAAGATTTTAATTATACATAAATAGTTTGAATATAATAATAAATAGTTAACGGCAAGTGATGTATCAGTAGGTGAAAAAAAAACAATTTCTCTAACCCAGAGAAGTTGTTACACAAACAAAATTGCATTTTTATAGATTTTTTTTAAATTCTATTGGTAACTTTAAAATTATAGAGCTATGTCACATAAATAGTTTTTTTCATTATAAACAGCTTAGATTTAAAAACAAGGCTATCAAATTACTCGATAAAAAGTAAAACCGAAGATTTCACAAAACAGTGTAAAAATTACTTATAAATTTAGAGAAAACAAATACCACAAATATTTCTCTGAGGGCCGCGATCCAGTCGCACTTAAAACGATTTATTTAAAAAAAAAACAAAAAATAATAATAATTGTAACTTATTTTTGCTCTTAACAATTAGCGTATAAAAGGCACTTCGTGGCAGTTTCTTTTAATAGCAGATGCTATTGTACAATCTTCATATCATATGGTACAGTCATCAACAAAAGTGGTTAAACAGTTTATTACTTTTTAAATGGCCTCCCTTCGTCAAAGAAACCGATTTGAAAGCTTTCAAGTTAACGTGACAGGGTAAGTACTAAAGCCATCAGCCACTTTTGTCGCCGACAGTACGGTTAAGAGTATTTCTACATGTCCAAAACCAATGAATCGGATCACTCACATACAATTGTCAGTTTTAAAATTATTCCTTAATGTACTTATAAGTTCATTTATAGTATAACACGATCACATGATATCACTCACAAACTTGTATCTGACACTTTTGAAGTAATGTCTTCAGACACAATTTGACGCGCACACACACACACGCGCACATCCCGTAGGTACCCGCTGAAACAATTGTTTGAAATAAAAACAAGCAAAGTACACAATATCTGCTTGATCTTATTTTATACATACACATTTGTTCTAAATATCACATTATTGTTTATTAAGATTTCGTTGTAACTCTGTCGTTAACTACATAGTAGTAGTCCTACATAGGTTTCGTATTGTTGCAGAACTGTATTATTGTTTCGATTTTTATTTTATAATTAATTGAATACGTGTAAATCACAATCATTCAGTTAATAATTCGTTGTAATTGCAATTTAATAGTAATCTATAAAATTGTTCCACAAAATTTATAGAAACACGATACATTTTGTTTTGACCGACCACAAACCACAAGGTAAGCTAGTGATACACATTTTACATAGATTATTTTCGACCTTATCTCAACTACATAAGGTTGAATTTATTTATATTTACGTAAGTTAAACAGTATTCATTTCATTACTTTTTAATTTGATTACGATCAACAATAGAGCTGTTTAAAACCTTTTTAAAGAACATTTGTTAAAAAACAAAAATAACTCGGACCATATACCTAAAAAGTTGTGATGCCGTCATCGTATGGAAAAGAATAAAAAATATTTTTATTGTAATATTTCGTAAACAACAAGTACGTTGTCGCAGTGAACGTGTAGTCGGGATGTGCGGTCACCCATCAACAGTGTCGGATGCGCCGGTGTCGATCAGTCTGTGCCGTGGGCCTCGCCTCACAGACTATGACAAACGGCAAAGCAGTCTTTCTGTCCTCAGCTCGCTAGGTGCTTAGTGGCGGCTGCAATAAAAGTTATATAAATGAAATATAATAATATGATGTTAATTTACATAAAAAAAACATCCTGCGTTGTCTCAATAAAGAAATAGAGAAAAAAATTGTAAAATGAACAATAAATGTTTTTTTTAGTTTTTATTAGATAAGGCAATTTGAATTGGAAGTTGTGTTTTAATAATGCCAAACTAAGCGTCGTAGTTGTCTTTCTTTTTGACAAGTACGTACTTTTCATCACACACCTTTTTAATTTTTATCAATTGGATAATAATTATAAATATATTGATTAGGAGTACACTTTAAAATCTCGTACAAATTCTCAATATAAGAGCTTAATAATGCAAAATGAGTTAAAATTTTTCCTTAAATTAAAAAAAACTTAAACTTAATTATTGAATTGCTTGCTATAATGAAAAAGAATACCAAAAAAAACATGGTTTGTTTTACCAGTTCACATCCTGAAAAGTTTTAATTCAGCGGGCATAACACGAAATCATAAAACCTCCTTTTTTTGAAGTCGGTTAAAAATCAGTAAAAAAGGATACTACAGCAAATTCATTAATAGTCATTTCATAGAATGACCACATTAATTTTAGGAATCGATAGAAACGTCACGATAAACATTAATTACAACTAATGTATAAAATAAACGCGAGTAGATCCGTAAAAGTTGTTTAATTTCAAATCGATAGAAGTTCGTGTTTGACCCGCTGAGTCCGTTCATCACCTTTTTCTCAAACACCAATTATCTTAGAAAATACAAAAATTTGCAGTGAATAGTACTGAGCTCGAATCTTATTTATTTTCGATCTTGTCATCAAACTTTTGTCATGCTCATGCTTAAGCGCGCCCGCCCACGTCTGATAATCGGTGATCGATTTTTTGTCGGTGAAAATGAAACGTATGCAGTTCTATGTTGCAACGCACACTTCCAAAAACAGTCAGTCACAAGATCGGTGATAAAATATTGGCGAAATAATCGGTCCAATTGTCGTTCCTACAAAAAGTCGGTCGTGGGCGAGCGCACTGGATCGTATGAAAGACAAATAATTTGACCATAAGTTTCTTTAATAAATAGACATAAAATTATGAAACAGTTTAAATCTTATGTTCATGCTTAGAGTTTGTATGTATATTATAGTATATTCAAAGTAAGAGTGGCAGTAAAAATGTCATGCTTGTTGTTTCATGATTGAATGCAACATTATTTGCAATGTATATGTTTCTGTACAATATGGAAGAGTACCTATAGTATATTTTTGTTTACTAAAATGAACACGTGCTGACGTGCTACAGTTTTAAAGTAAGTAGTGTTGCCTAATAGTTTATATCGATATTATTTTTTTATTTCCACATCATAGATATAATCGATCTGCAAAATTGAACAATAACTTACATAATAATATGAACGAACTGTTGATAGGCAACACTAGATGTAGGTGTTACAGTCAAAATTTAAGTCAAAACTTGTTTTGAATTGGCAAACCAACTAAAATGAAAAGTTTGGTTCTGGCAAAACAATTTTCTCAGAACCAAATTGCGCATGACTTGCGATATACTATACGCTTTTATTTTAATAGATTTTCCTAGACAAAACAGGTTATAAGTTCTAACTGTAACTTAGGGACTAGGTAGGTACTATGTAAGAGAAGAATGTGAATAAGTGGTAATGTACAAACAGTTATAAGAGTATGAAGTCAATAAAGTACAATATGGATGTTGTATGACGTTAGAAATTATATACAACTGTTGAAAAACCTGAGATGGAAAGTGCGTTATTCAGAAAACATTAAACAGTAAGCTTCGATACTTAAAAAACAGACAAAAGTATCAAACTCATAAGTCCTACTATAATGCTTCTAAACAACTTGAGTGATGTATGATCGATGCAGGAAGGTCCATGGTGATAAGAGATGACTCCAATGCATTCCAAACCGTGTTGCCTTACCGATAAGTGCCAGTTCTATTGCTGTATCACTTCGCCCGTCGTCAAATTCCTCTGGTACGAATACACCAATCGCGCCGGCTCTATTTGTACTTGTTGCGAATTGGCGTCGGGCCTTATAGAGTTGTCGCTCGACTTCTGAGAGTAGTAGGTTCCAAATTTGAATATCGACTTCACACTCTTGTCTGAATAAGGACTCTTTGTGGTCGGCTTGAAGAAGCTGTCGAAATCGTCTCTACTGTAGAAACCTCTTTTCGGTTCGGCCTTTTGCGACTTTGTCGTTCTCGTATAGAAATCTTTGAAGTCGTACGGACTCTTTGTAGTCGATAAGGAGTATTTGTTCACCGATGGTGGATATGTACTGGGTGATGGGGTAGTCGATGTAGTAGTCTTTGCGGTGAAGTAGAAATATGGTTTGCGCGTGGCCTCAGTTGTAGTTGTAGTTGTCGTTGAAGTTGTAGTGTTTTGGTAGTCGTAGTAGTGCCTTTGGTAATGTGTCGTTGTAACGTATGGCTGTGTAGTTTCTTCGTGGCTGCGTGTCGTAAAATTTTTGTTATTTATTAGTAAGTTTGTTGAATTGAGTGATATGTGTCCACCGTACTGACTTGAATGAGAGTGTGTGGGTAGTCTCATTTTTGTGTCAGTATTGTGATATTTTTAAATACAGATATTGTATAACTTTTTATCATGGTAACGTGCAATAGAGTAATTGTTAATAAGATTTTTGCCACGTTTTTTACTTTCTGTACGGGTGGGGTATCGCAAAAACGACTAAGGAAGAAGGTAGATAGTTTTATCCGCTCATAAATGGATATTTATCTATGAAGGTAGATAGCCACAGTAACTTCAGTACATCCGTGATCATGGCGTATGCAACTGTGCTTAAATAACGGATACTCAAAAGTTGAAAACATGGTTATAATCCAGTTAATAATTACAGATATTGGAGTTGTATTTATATGTTATACTGGTTGTTTGGTAAAGGATATATTATGTTGAAAAGGGATGAAACAACACATTTAAAAAATCTGTTGGCCGCATATGGCTTTTACACAGCAGCGAGAAAGGAAAGCTGGTGGTTTCTCAAGCCACTGTGACCGATCAAACCCCGTATTTTTTAAGGGTGAGTATCACGTGACAGTATAATATCTTACTAGATACTCCGGGGTGTTCTAGTTGGATGTTATCCTTATTTGTTTTATCCTCTATCGGATACATGGGCTTTTTTATATCAACATGTTGTAAATTATAACAGATAAATTTTAAATATATAATAACGATATAATTCTATTTACTATTATTCGATAAAAATAAATGTGGTGTACTGCAACTTACATTATAAGACGACTAATTTATATTTTAATTATAACTAAGTAAAAATATAAACTTTTTAACAAATAACGGTTCTTAAAAGTTCTTTATGGAATTAAATTTAAATATATTACAATAATAATATTAACGATTATAATTGTAATTTTTATTAATAAAAATACATTAAACAATAAAGTTTAACATATTGAAACTATAAATAAGTATGTGTAAAAAAAATATATTATTTTATGTAACATTGTAGCATAAAATGTTATAATATATGTGGTAAAGTTGTTTTAAGGAACTTTCATCAAAATGATACCTACCTGAGAAATTATGTTTAAAAAGCAACAGATTAAGATATAGGAAACTCATTTTATGTTTTAAATTAAACAATACGATAGAATATTTGTGCAAGTTCCCTTTTGTTAAAGATGCTTAATTAATTACATTACAGCTTAATCGGGTTTATGGATAGCAAGACAATGTACTGACCGATCAAACTTCGGAGGTAATCTATTGAACACTATTAGACAAGCGTGTCCCAAAACCCCAGATACTCCGGGGTGTTCAAACCCAATGTTATCCTTATGACACACCATTTTTATACTAAATTACTTGCCCAGATTCTCCGAGGTGGAGGAGGAAACTCACCTAGTAATGTTCCCGTAGAAGGGGCTGGTCTCCGGGCGCACGTAGCTGGGCGTGTGCTGCGAGTAGTCCGGGATTATGTTCTCGTGCTCAGTTATGCAGCGCCCGTTGATACAGTACTGGGTTCGAAAGAAATCATGTTTAAATCATTATTATTAAAGATCAGCAAATAATTAGGTAAGCTATATTTATAATTACGGTTATGTATAATTCTATCATATTGTATTTTATTTTATTTTATTTTATTTTATTTTATTTTATTTTATATTATTTTATATTATTTTATTGTTAATTTACATTTAGTTTTAATCAATCTGTCTGTATGTTTTCTATAAAAATTAAAAATACGGCAGCGGCATCAGTGTTCGACACTTAAAGCGCAGTATTCGAAACTATTTTAATCGCCAAGAATAAAAATAGATTTTCATTAAAGTTTTACGAGATGACTGCTAAGAAGTGGTCTGTATTCAATTGTTGTTAAAGACTAAAATCAGTTGGCTAAATGCTAAATGCAAAGCCATTAATTAAGATAATTAATTAATGCGTGTGTTACCTACATTAAAAGAAAAATGTCTTAGGAAGTTACTAGCATCTATGAAACAGGCTCGGCCTAGTTTTGATGCTAGTGATCTTGTATTTCGTGTTATAAAAATGGTTATCATTGTTTTAAGTCTTATATATGTTTTAATTCTTTTAAGTCTTATATACATAATTGAGTTACCTGTCCATCGCCGCAGGGCGATCCCTCGGCGGCGGGCCGGTACGCCACGCAGTAGCCGCTGGCCGAGTCGAAGCAGAACAGCTGCGCGCACACCCGCTCGTCCTTGAAGCATGCGCTAACGGAAGATAAAGTTTTATTGTTACTTAATTTTAGCCCTCACTGTCCCACTGGTGGGCAAAGGCCTCCCTCCATTTCTTCCACCCATTGCGGTTCTGAGCTAATTGATTAAAATTTTTGTTAAATACATCGAGTTCATCCCGCCATCTCGTGTTTGGCTTCCAATATGTTGCCAACTTGGCCAAAGACACTTCTAGCATGCGGCAGACGTGACCAGCCCAATCCCAATTCAGCGGAGCTACTTTCAACCTGCACACTGGGTCATCTTTTACCAATCAGGCATTCGTATCATGACCCTGGTATACTATTGTCTCACTTACCTAGTGCCCCTATCCTTTCTGCACTGCGCGTCCAGAGTCAGCAGTCGACCGGGCAGAACCCTCGGTAATGAGTCGTCCTCGTGCGGCGAGTTGTATAGGCACGTCGCTGTGTCTCCACTGTTGGAACAAGCGTTATCAAGTTACCAATGTCCCACTGCTGGGCAAACGCTATCTAACCCCCCATGCACTGCACATGGGAAGGTTGGGCTATAACCTAAATGTGCGTTGTTTAGCCTACCAGTTTTAGATTGGACTTGAGTCGTAATCTTAAGTGTTGGATTCATTTTGGCAGAGCTCGCGAAACTTGACTAAAATGGGTTCTTAGTTTTCAGTTCTATTAACGAGCCCTTATTTAAAAAACCGGCCAAGTGCGTGTCGGGCCACGCGCAGTGTAGGGTTCCGTAGCCCATCTCAATAATGCGGACTCTGAGAAGAGGGCTTTTATAAACATTTATTTAACGATGGCTCATATACTTAGATGTAGATACTACCAGTTTCACACACCTGACAACGTTATGTAAGTAGTTCCCAATGAGGAATTTGTACTGCGCCAAGTACATTTTATAAGTTGGTCGACTGTTACTCGTAAACTTGTAAAGCCTACTTAGAGCTGTGATAGTTTTCCTTTTAACTTCGTCATTTGGCTGGCAGGGGGGGGGGACACTTGACTCTAACAAAATTTTGCACTTAAAAGCTTATTGGCTCACAAACGGATGCCTCAATCAAAAAACTGTTTTCACAAACCCGCTATTTCTTTGAAATTGCTATCCAACAACACACAGTTAGGGGAAAACAAGAAAAAAATTATATCCCCACTTCACGTGTAGGGTAGGTAACCTAAAAAAAAAATGTTTTGTAATTTTGCTTTACCACTTTATCGGCGTGATTAATATGTATATCCATGCCAAATTACAGCTGGGGTCAGACAGACAGACAGACGGACATGGCGAAAATATAAGGGTTCCTTGTTGACTACGGAACCTTAAAAACGATTTATTGAATTGAGTTTATGACATAGAAAATAGTTGGAACAACTTGTTCTAGATCACAAAAGGGATATAACTATTATATAACTATTATTTATTAATCTACATGTGTGCAGTAAATAATTTAAATTTGACCAACGGCCTACCGTGCCTTCTAAAACACTTGCTTGCTCACTAGCATTGCCAAGATGCTTAGCTTGCATGATCGCAAACATCTGACAATGTTATATTATTATACAGAGATTTGTCCCGCGGAGGCACCCTAGTAAAATTAGATTTTTCATGAATTACCGTAAACAATAGAGTTAACAAAATGACTTCGCTCTTCCTGATGTAAATCAGGAGCAAAGTCTAGATGCGAGGATGGCTACTGGAGCAGGATTGCGCCTCACTAGTCGTCCTTATATACCTTGCCGACCCGCGTGCTTCCTCACTTACAAAGGATCCATGTTATTTATTGGAAGGAAAAAATACACGTGTGCTGGAAGAGCATTCCATTGTTTGGTGCATGGTGATGTTTCCTTCTGGATAAAATTAGGTACTTTTGTCCTCTCGTCCACAGGCCTTTTGCTTTTCCATTTGACACTGAGATCCCTAACTCAAAGTCATATCTTGGAGTCAATGGAAATTCGTAAAGTAGGTACCTATTTATTGTATTCTAAAAAAGCCCCTTAGATTTTTAATGATGAGTAGAGGGAGTATGACTGATTAAACTCACTTGAGGAAATGGTGGAAGCTCTGCACACTGCACGGAGACCAGCGGAATCCCTTCTCCGTATGCCGCAGGTCTGACATGATGAAGCCGTCTTCCCAGCGGCACTTCTCCGCTCCCGGACCTCCGAGGTAAGACGGCGGTGGGCTACCGTCGTGGACTGCGCCCAATCTTCGAATAAAGATGAGCTTGTTAAAACCTGTTTGGTTTAGCGAAGGGCGCTGGCTAAAGCTGCGTTTCCACATTAGCTGTGCGAGATAGCTAGGAGGTAACCGAGGAAAAAATCCACCAATAGGATTATTGCAATTTACTAGGAAGTATCTTATTGGTGGATATTACCTCGCACAGTTCTAGTGGAAACGCAGCCTTAATCTTGCTGGCGCACAGGGTAAGTCTCCACTTCATACTGTGCTTTCTATGTTACTACTAACCGTCGCATGCGTCCTATTCCAATTAGTACTACTCATAGGGCTTAATACCGTTAACAAATTCCCACTTTAAGTTTCGTTAAACGTTATTTGTATAAAGTTAAATTGGTAGCGTTAATGTTGGTGATGTTATCTAGAAAAGTATCTAGATTTGTTCGTTGCCTAATGCGCTTTAGCCAATCCTTTAGTTATATATCCCACGCGGAATGGAAGCGCATTCACCCGGAATCCTCGACTACTGAGAGGCTCTGGCCAATCTATCTCTAGCTGCCGGAACACAGCAATGCTACTAACATTGGTGTTATGGCGACATAATTAACACAATGGTGGTTGCTAGCCAGGTTGACAAAGCCCTACTACCAAACAAACCGAGTATACCTACACAATTATGTAACCCCCGCTAGAAATCGAAATCGAGACTTCTAAGAGTTCATATCTTGACATAATTGTAATGTAAAGATCTGATACAAACAAAATATTGTGACTTATAATTATTATAAAAATAAATAATACGTACAAATGTCCGACTTCATGGGCCGCCACAATGATTCCGGAGAAGCCGCCGGTGTCTTCGATAATGGCGACCGAGTTTACCTTCTCCAACCTTTTGTTGACGACGCACGCGCCACCGACGTACGCGAATCCTGTCAATAGTTTGTTTGTTTATTAGTATAGAGTTATGAGCATAGACAATAAACAAAAAGATTTAAAGGAGAGAGGAGGAGAACTAGTTTAAAAGGCGGCGGCAATGTTAAAAGAGACTGCAGACAAAAGAGTATTTTCTACTAAGTCGATGTTTTCAATAGGTATCGAGTTTAAAATGTCGGTTACAAAATTACAGACATACAAGTTAAACGTAGATAGGTAGGTAGGTACATAGTTTTTTGTAAAGTATTTGCTCTTTGTAAACTAGGTAAGGTAAGGTAGCTACTCTCACTAGGCTCTCTGTAAAGGCCATACCTGCCTTTACAGAGAGCCTAGTGAGAGTTATTATTGACATTCAATCAACTAAAACGAGAGTTTGTAAGTATGGCAAAATTTTAACTCTTCTTGTATGTCGCCAGGAGCCGCTGCTTCAATGCCACTCTAATTTTCGTTTTCGTAAACGTAATGGAATGAATACCTACGGATAGTAAACAAACAAACACACTAGTCACTCAGGAGATTGGGGTGTCGAGAATATTGGTAATTTCAAGAAGTCGCACTCATAGTATGCGTAAAAAACAAAACACGCGCTCAATGTCTCGATCCTGTTACATTATTAAACGTCAGAATCAGATGCACTCGTAGGTTCACACGTACGTACAGACGTTTGCACATCAACCAATCCAAAGCCCGATCCTCTAAATGCCACACCCGCCCAATCCTGTAAATGCCACAACAACACATTTACAGAATACACTAAACATGCACCCCAAGACACCGTACTCGTAGAACAATGGTACGACGAACCGGTTCACACGCGTTCTACACCAGGTACAAACATGTACCTGAGCGCTTCTCTCCTCCACCACGGCCCGGTCTACCCGAGCCGAGGTCCGAGCCTTTAGAGCCGCCCTCCGATCCGAACCCTTCGAAGAATCTAGTAGGGCACGGGGGCACGCCTTAGTGCGTGATGCCGTTCCCTCCGAAAACCCTAGAAAACCTCCGAAGGTGATTCGTTTCACACGGCTTGAGGAACCCTTTAAGTTTCTTGCCGCCCCCAAAAAAGCCCGGTGAAGCTGAAAATGCCGTCTGAGGCAATCAGCAATCTCTCTCCAGAATGAAAAAACTCAAATTTCTTCAATAAATGTTCAACCATATGCCATATACATAATGTTCAATGTCTATTATTAGGGAAATCTGGCAGTTTGTGGAAGTCTGATGTGAAAGCGTGTAGATATAGTGACATTCTCTAGTTTGCCCCTGGGTTTTGCCGCCGCCATTTCTAGTTGTGGATAGTTTGTGGGTGTTTAAAGGGAGTGGTAATTGATTGGTTGCTACTGCTAGGCAGGTACACTCACGAGCAAAAATATGTTTACAATGAAAGAGAGCGAAAGTGTATACATATCGGTGCTCGTGATTGTACTAGGTACTCACATTCAGTTATTATTGATGATGATGTGTATGTCGTTTACATATAAGTACTTAATATTATGTATGATTAGGTAAATAGGTTGGTAGGTACTTACAGTGGATATGTGGTGAAGGCTTATTATGGTAGGTACTCTATGTATAATAATTATGCATATTATTTTAAAAAGTAGTTAAGCAACATGCAGAATTTTTTGCTTAATTAAAAACGTATTATAAGAGATATCCAAGCAAAAATAACTTATCACGTATAGCTAATACACACTACCCCACATTTACATGCAGTTTGAAGTAACATAAAAGCTTATTCTAAAATATTCATGTGTTAGACGTGCAATCATATCAGTTCCCCTTTCAAACACCCAGCACCTAACGTTATCGTGCACTAGTATTTTTTTTAAGTTAAAAAAGCAGGTCTTGCAAAGAACCAAAAGCTAAAGAATGTTTATTTTCCCGCGCTATTGATTTGACGTTTGCACAGAGCAACCGTATGTTAATCAATCCACTGTCGTTCATAGACAATATCGACTGAATCCTAGCTATAATCGATAATATTATAGATGTCATTCAACAGCAGTAATGAGTTGGATCGTTTACAATATTAATTAGGGTTAGCATGAAATTGTTAAATAAATAATTACCTTAAAGATGTTTAAAGTAAAAATATTATTAATTTATAATACGACTTGTCGTAAAAGAAGAAATTATTTAAGTAATTTCATATTTTTCATGCATACAGTTCCTACATTGTTTTTTTATTCATTTAGTATACCATAAGTTTTTTTAGCTTGTTTATAATAAAAACATGCTTTTATTACACACTCATTCTCATACACTAGGGTACATTCATAATAAGATATCATACAAAAGGAGCGACATTAGGATACCATGAAACAAATAAATAATTAAAATGGTTTTTAGATGCACTATTGACAAAACTATAACGATGAATGACTAAGCTACATAATAGATATAATTCCGATAGATTCCATATACACATATCTACATGAAAAAAATGTTGACAGTTTAATATACAATGTGGTAGAAGAGTCAAACTGCGGAAAAGATAGAGATTATTATTCACAAGGTGCGAATATGGTACCATGGATATTATGGTAAAGGTACAAGGTACACGGTAAGGTGGACAATGATCCCACCAAGGAGTACTGTTTACAAAGGAGTGTGGGACATTGATGAGAACAAGGCGTGCTTTTGGAATAAATTGAGTCTTAGAAACACGCCTACCTGCTGTCCCTCTATTGCAAGCATCGTTCGCGTATTGTCTTCTGCACATGTCTAGTCTGAAAGTTTACGGAAAATCTTAACAAAATTGTACAAAATTTTATTCTGTTAGGTCGTTTGGTGCCTAAGTACTGTGACTGCAAAAACGTTTACAGCACTTACAGAAATGCAATAAACGTCTGCATCGACCTGAATATGTTCACGGGTTGCTTTATAAAATAGTCAGCGCCATTACCAAAATCCTTTACCTATTAAAAATTATGAAGCCAAATTAATGTCACTGGTAAGCTTCGGTTAATGCAGAGCTGTTTACCACTCGCAAATCCAGCCAGCCTATGGTAATGCATTTTGTTTTAAAATAAATTTTACCAGCGGTGCCTTTGGTACAGCGACCACCCTTGCGACGGCGGCACATGTCATACCTGTTGGTGAAATCAATCACACTTCATTCAGCTTCATTTGATATAATAATATTGAAAGGCTTTCAATTGCCTAGATACTCCAATTAAGAAATATAAAGCCTTGCTATAATGGCGCCAAATCTATTTAAAGTGTGACACTTCAGAGCTTAAATCATAAAGTAAGGTTACAACTATATACTTACCAACTTACCTGTCTACTCCAACGGTAAAGCACGTTGAAAAATAAGAAAAGAAGTTACAGAAAGTACAGAAAGTATTATATCTGATAAACGCCTTAATATCGGCCGCAGTAATATCTGATAAAAGGCGTCGACTCTCATGTATTACCATAGTTTTCATACCATATTACAAGCGTCAATACGCTGCGGTGAACGTTGTAAGGAGATTTAGTCTCAGGGTCTGTGTGCGGTGCTGCTTACCATCCAGGCAGACCGTATGCTTGTACTGATCCAGACCAATTACACCAGCCACCCAGTCACATGAACCGATCATAACCTGTTTGTTATGCAACATTAGGCGTACTTAACGTATATCATACCATCATACCATATACCATATCGTCATGCAAGATGTAACTAAAACTTAGCTAATAACGACGAAACAATTTGTTGCTCTTTTGTAAGCTGAATAACTAAAAAGTCATTTTCATAAATATAATATCGATGTAACTACAATGAGATAATAACAAATAATATTTATTGAAGCCCTAAAACAATGAACAAAATGTGACAAATAAATGGAAATGATTTAGTCAGTTACATTATTCCCGCGCAACACTGTCGTCGTCATAACAATAGCATAATAACTCTTTAGACTTAGCATATTTGCTTAATTCAATAAGACAAAAACAATGCACTTCTATAAGCATTGGCGACTGAGCTCAAGCATACTACTACTTAGTTACATACGCTCGCGTCGCATATTAATCTCAAAACAACAATCAATTCAAATAAAATCTGCAGAGATCGGTTTTTACAAATTTTGGATGTGTTACGCATAACTTATCCCGAGTTGAAAGGTACAATCAGCAACGAAAGTGACTCAACACTTAAGAAGCTACTTTGTCACTAAACGACTTAAAAATTAAACAGGTGCTTAACAACTTCTAGTAAAGTTATACGACACAGTACTATAGATATATTGACCGCTGGCACTCTGCTGGATGCTGAAACATTGGGTGCGACTACACACCGTCCTCTAACGGTGGGTGGTCGTATCCAGTGCGCCAAGCTCGTTTTTGTTTTGTTTTCTTTCATGTGCATTTTTATTTTTATTTTTTATTTTTTTCAAGTAACTAACATTAGTGTTTATTTATGCTCTATTGTAATTACTAACAGTCTATGGAATTATTCTGAAATAAATACTTATTATATTATTATATTAATGGTGATTGATAATAACTTACTTCGTAATGGCCACAGCAATGTCATAGACGGGTAGTCGTCGCTCTCTGAACAGATACTTGCCCATGTCGGTAAGGGCAGCAGCCGAGTCAATAGCGTCGCGACCGACTCGGTTCCTCTCTAAGTATGGCGTCGCATCACGACCCTGGAAGACCAACATGTTGGGATATTGAAATGGAATGAAATTAAAATTCTGTGCCTAAATATTAATTAAGTCACATCAGCAACAGAAGAAAAAATATTTTGTAATTGTTAAAAAAACATTTTGATTTAACATTTAATTGAGAAGTTCACGAAATTAAACAACAATCTATTTTCAAGAAAAGTATTACTCCAAGGATACCTTAATTAGCGACAATAAGTCACCTTATCAAAAGTAAAGTTATTTTGTGGACAGTAAAAAGCTAATGGCAAAAATCGTGTGACTATACTTCAACGATCACGTGTGCCGAAAACGAGTTTGATGTGATTCAGTATGAATAACTTTCCTAACCTTGAACCAACAAAATTTATCGATCACCCATTAAATTTGCAAGCTGGTAACCAAACTTGTTTCTATGCTTCGTTATATTATTGTATCCCTAAGATTATATTTTTTGTCCTAAAGCAATTAAATAATCGCTATTTAATCTCATTAATATTGCAGGTGTTCTAATTTATACAAATCGCTGGGAACATGTAATATAAATTGCTTTGGGTTTTCATCACTCTCTTTTTTACATATTTATTTGTATGGGTTCTATTTAGGTAATGAAACCGTTTGCAGAGGTGTTCATTGAGAGATTAAGGATTTGAAACAACAGGATAAAATAGTATGTCCAATAAACGCAAGTAGATCCGTAAGTGCTTCATTACGACGATGTCACTAAAACTAACTAAAAAGAAAATAAAAATCATGTGAACTTGAGAAAACCGCCAATTTATTTTTACAAACTGAAAGTGATTGTCAATTGGTGAGCAGGCAAGCAACGTTCACCAAAAAACATTATAAACTTTAGTGTAACACTCGATTCTAAAGTTTGTAGAGTAAAACGCAATAAAATGTAATACACTTCTTGAAAAAATAGTATAATCGATTCTACGTAATGCTTAATCGATAAATATGGCAGAACGCCAATCAACATTGTCATAAACATTGGTTCTATGGCGAACCAGAGACTTTGTTTGAAATGGCGGCATTTTAAATGTTTTTCATAATAAATTGTTGGTTTTATATTCGTAATAATGGCTAGCGAAGCTGTCTTGAAATATTTACAGGACACAAATCGTCCATATTCATGCGCCGATGTGACAGTGAATTTGCGTGGTGCATATTCTAAGACGGTTATCCAGAAAACACTAGATGCTTTGGCCGAAGGTGATAAAATCAAATGCAAGTTGTATGGTAAACAAAAAGTTTACGCAGCCATACAAGCTGTTAACAAGGACATTGATAACGATGTTGAAGGTACGTCAATGTTTTGTTTTTATTCTAAAAACTTTTAATTTATATCATAGCGTAAGATAAGAACTAGTCACCGGTTCAAAAATCGCCCCCAAGCTGACTTAAAACAAGATCTTTTACCAATACACTAACAATAATCCTACATAAAAAATATACAATAACTGGACACTAACTTAAAACAGCTTTTTTAAATGATGTTTTAAAAATAAAAAAACGGCACCTCTATTAAGTCTGGGACCAGTAGTGTGTTGTTAACAACAGAGCAATAAAAAAGGTTAGAATGATAAAGTGGGCGGAGCCGGCGCGCCACTCATTTGAGCAAACAGGCATATGAACGTCAAATTGTAACCACTAGACAAAATTGTCGCTTAAACTGTATTACCACAAAATGACGAGACCCAGAAGGCAAGCTCCCACGGACACGGAATCTCGCAACAGGTGCGCTCGGACTGTTCCGAGATCTGTGGCCGTGCAAGCGTTTCTATGAAGCTTACTTTCTGCAGTCTTTTTATTTTGTGGTCTTCTTACATCTAGTTAGCAACTGCATAAGTAATTAAATGAAAAAAAATAACATCTAATATTTCAAAGTTAACTTTCACTGACAGATTACGACAGCCAAATAAAATCGTTAGCGCAATCGTTAGAAGAGAACTCTGGTAAACTGAAAACTGCTGAAGCCAATCTTAAAACGCTAACTTCTGCGCCTACCACATCGGTCGCGCGAACTCAGATAGAGGCAGCTATACTGAGGAAAGAAGGTTTGGCGGCCAAATTGAAAACACTAAGTACTTCCACAGCAGTTGTAAGTGTAGAAGAGAAGAAACGTATTTTGGACGAGCATCAGAAACTACTGAGGGAATATCGGTTTGTTGATCTTTTTTTATTGGGAGAAAATATTTGACGAAGGCGCGGGCGGCACCGACGCGGCGTAGAGACTGCGACCTCAGTGCCTTGTGCGAGTTTTATTTCATTCATTCATTCATTCGATAACGTTAGTTACAAACCGAGAATTTGTATGACAACAGAAGAGAAGAGCAGTGTCTCTTGGTGAATTACTGCCCAACAAACATTATGGCTGCAAATAGAGCTTACTTTAGAACCTAAAGTGTTATGAAGGTTGAGTAGTAGCTGCAATTATAGTTTGTGACGACAAAAGAGCGTTAAAATATACGAGAGTAATAAAATATAATTATAACTATAATATTATAGTGACAAAGCAGGTTTATAAAAGCAATGTATGGAGGTTAAACGCGTAGAGCTTCTATGTAACTAAAGAAATGAACATTTACTATTAACTCTCCCTTTTAAGAATTTCAAAACGGTGTACACATTTAAAGCAAATTATAAAAGACATTTACTTAATCTACAAAAGAATACCGCAGTGTGAACGTCTACTTCATTAATCATTACTGATAACTACTTTTTTGTGGCCCACATAGATATGTTTGTATTAACTTACAAACTTTGGAAATAATAATATACCTACCTAATACTTACTGTAACTAATAATTATTGCTGTAATTATTTTATTTGTTTTATGTAAAACTGAATTGGTTGTTTGCACAGTAGCACGCGGCTTTTTTTTTCATCAAAGGTATCTGCAGATTACCAGTGCCGTGACAACACGCGTTGCCACGGCTCAAACTGAGCAGAGGCCTATTGGTGTACCTACAAAAGTTGGTGTATAAATTTTTTTTAGTTTAATTTCATTGTTTTTTATTTAATTTTCTTTTTTGTGTGTACTGGGTACCCAATAAACGTTTTTCTATTCTATTCTACTCTATTCTAACGTCTAAATTTCTAACCAAGCTACCACAAACTCTTTCGAAGCGCTGATAATTGCACAAAAGGAGCAATTAATACATTTAAAATAGAAAACTTGGCGAAATTGTAATTCTCTTCCTTTTCCACCAGGAATGCTTTAATCCATACATATTTTCGTTTTCGTTAACGTGATCCAACGAATGATAAATGAAAACGGCGCACTAGGCACCCAGTTGGTAGAGCTCTCGTGTCTCGGTCCGATTGATAAAGGTCCTGGGTTCGACTCCCTGAGGCAAGTCATCTTTTTTCAAGTACTATTTTAGCTAGTTCTCACAGTCTATTCAAGAATAAACTTAATCCACAGAACACGCAAACGAATATCTTCGGACATCATAGAAGCTGTGCTAGAAGGATATCCCAAATCTAAGAAGTCACTTCTAGAAGAGCTTTGCATTGAAACTGATGAGATGGCCGATTTCAAACTGATGTCCAATGTTTGATAAGCTAAACTTACTATGATGTATTACTGAATTATAATGTAATAAATAAATGTAAACAATATTGTAATTTTGTATGCATGTTTTATTTACATCTTGCAGCTAGACAGAAATCTAATATACCTACTCAGTTTCTTTTTATAACCTACGGGTAAGCATTTGGCCTGCGTTTTACCTGATGTTACGTGATGGATGATAAGGCCGAAGGAGGCGCACTTCACCTGGAACGCTCAACAACTTAGGCACCGGCTATCTTATCTCTAACTGCCAGAACAATGCTATAAACATTGATGTTATGGCTCATTTACTTAAAGTTGACTAGAACGGTATGACATAGACTAGCTTAATCCTACCAAGAAAGTTAGAGTTTGTCAGTATGTATTACAGATTATCTAATATATTTCCTAAATTAAAATTAGTATAACAAAAAAAACCTAACGTACCTTCTATTACTTAGTTTAAGATTATAACTTTATTTTTTTATTGGTTGCAACTTATTTGCATCTTAATATGGCTTATATAAAATTAATCGCCTATAAAAATTTATATAAGCAAGACTTTAAAATCACCACACTTCTGTCAGATACAGTTCGCGTGCTACTCAAGTTCCTAGTTACTTCCGTTAACAGCTGATTACAGCGCGATTAATTAGTAATTGACTGTCCGTTCCTGTAGTTATTTATGTAGGTGAAACGAAACGTTTATACTCGTATGTAGGTTTAAGAGATCACTTGAAGTCCATCTGAATTGGTTCTTAAAGGTCATTATTTATATTGAGTACTTACGTAACTTTTCAAATTTACATTACGAGTGAATCGTACAAAATTATTGTAATTGATTTTACGACAAATTTAGAAACTTAATATCTGACCTTACTTTTTTTATTGTAGTTAGGTACAATAAAAAAAGTAAGGTCAGATACAGAGAGTCTATGGGTTCACATCAACGGAGATATAGGGACTGAACCACGACTGTTCACATTCAACCGTAAATCAATTGCGGTAATGCTATCGATTAGGTTGTTGCCCAGCGTGGGTCAGTATAAAACTCATATCTCTACTTTACTGCATATAGACGATTTTTTTTCACACTTGCAATCCAGCAAGTCTTTGCTTGTGCCTTTCAAATCATAAAAGATGTTAACCTATATACAGCCCAACTGCCGGGCAACGACCTCCATCACTATAATTAAGACATCGCTACTATTTTGTTTTTAATATTTTTATTCATCCCTCCTTTAATGTTTTTTCTGGGTTTTTATTCAATGTTTCTTTATATCGTATAATAATATTGTTTAAGTAATTTTAACAATTTTATTAAATTTTCCGTGTATTTGATTTTATGTTCAAGCCTGTCGTTTTGTTACCGTTGCTATTTCAATTGATTTCTATTATGTAATATTGTATCATTTTAACAATTTAATTTAATTTAATTTAACGTGTTTTTTTAATGATTTGATTTAATGTATAAGCATGTCGTTTACACATATCTGTGGAGTTGTAGTCTACCTATTTTACTAAAATCATGTAAAAACTGAGCAACTATTATTGTACTTATATCTGTTTTGTGTAATAAAATAAAAATAAATAAATTAATAAAAGAAAATAATTGATTGGTATTGGCTTAATCACTACGCTTGCCAAATGCGGGTTGGTGATCACAAACCCGAGTTATGTATCGAACCACAGTTTGCCCGACCTAGGACTTAGGTATAGGGCCGAGCACTTGCCACTCGGCGAGGTGTTCTAGCTACAAAGAAAAAAAAACCATCCATAACTCACCCTGGATATAATGATCCCGGCAATGGATATCCTTATCCTGGGGCCTTTGAGCAGCTTGTAACGGAGGTCGACCCCATTCCAGAACGACACGAAGTAGCGTTTGATCTGGACGTTGTCGCCGCCGTGCAGTCTGCGGTGAGAAGAAACCAAAGAAATTAACATAATTGTTTTCTAAAGTTTACGCGAACCCTACACATTGAAATGAAACAACTTTTACGGATCTACTCGCGTTTATTTCATAGGGAGTCTCCCTATCGGTTCGAAACGTCAGGATAAACATTAATTAAAACTAATGTATAGATCCGTAAAAGCATTTAAAAATAAATTAAAATAAATAATAGACAAGGGAGTAGAGACGTTCAGACATGGAGACCATTGAGGCCCGGTATCATCCGAAGCGGGCGGAGAGGAAAGGAGAGTAGAATAGTGGCACCAATGTTTTACAGGAACTAGTGGTCGACGACTTCCGTAGCCAAGTGGCTTGCACGCCGGACTTTGGGTGGCGCTAACTCCGAGGTTCCGGGTAATAGATGTGAAGCTGGTTACTAACATTTCTAGTCTAGCGGCTAAAAACGGATTTGGCTTATTATCATTTGTAGCGATAACTATAGCGGCTGCTTAAACTTCATTGATATGTTCACATGATTAAGTTTTTTGTTTCTGTTGTTTCTCTTCCGATTTGTTTACTATAGGATACATTTAACATAAATAGACATAAACAATGACATTTGCATCTGTATTAAGAGTTGAAAACTCAAAATTCTCATACAAAATGTGACACAGCAGTGGAATAGGACTATTTAATAGATTAAACATTTACTATTAAATTAGCTACCACCAATCTTATCTAAATGTGTCGCCATAACATCAATGTTCGTAGCATTGCTGTGTTCATCATTGGCCTTATCATCACTTAACATCAGTTGAGATCAAGGCACTATGCTAACCCGTTTATATATATATATTTAAAAAAATGTTTTTGATATGAAAACTGGACTTAAAGTGTTGGACACTGGTGCAAGCAACTACGATAGTGTTGTAAAAAGTATAAAGAGGAGAGAAAGCAAAAAAAAACCTTATTAGTTGTTCACAATAACGCATCTTTTATTTTCGTTTATCTCCGCTTTGGTTGATACCGGTCCTAATAGGTACAGAACCATGTGTCGAGACAAGACGAGGTGTAGTGGTTAAAACACCAATCTCAGACCTAGAGGGCCCAGGTTTCTTTCCCAGCGCATATTACTGCATATTACTGCTGGGGCTGCATATTACTGTATTCTGTTTTGTAGGTGGCAGGCTAGAATTATGTTCTATTTGTCCCTTATTATTTTCTTTCGTATTATCATCATCACCAGCACATTTTATGCCACCACGCGGGCCCCAGTTTTACGTGGCTTCCGAAGTATGGAGGTGTCGTATTAACGTTTTAAGAAATTACTAAGTGCAATAGGTGGTTGTATAATGTATTGGCTACATCCTTACCTGTATCCGTCATAGTCCACGATCACCAAAATCTCGGGGTAAATGACGTAGGGGGCGTCTCGCTTGCTCCTCGAGTGTGGATCTGCGGAGCGTTTCCTCCTGAACCGCTTGGCGAGGTGGTCTGGCTCCATGAATGCTGGAAATAGGAAATAAGTCTATTAGTAGTTGCAATAGAAACGTGTGTTCAAACAGTTTTGGTACAATTAGAAAAATGACAAAGTGTTGAAAATAATCCACGAGCGGGATTCGAACCCGCACTCCATGACATGCCGGGTCAGGTGCACAACCAACTATGCTATCGTGGCTCTATCCAACTCGTCGAAATTTATTAGTTTTGATACAATTAGTCATCGGTCAACCGATTGAATAGAATAGATATTAATAGAATTTAGAAACAATTTCACGTAGCGTTTAAATAGTTCAAAGTTAAATATATTTGTTATCCTTCACAATTTAGGAACCTAAGTACTTATTGCCGAAAGTCATTAGTCATTAATACCGAAGTCTACATGTGAGAGATTGTGCCGTAGGTCTGTGTAAGTAGGTTTTAGAAGATAAACCTTTTGCACAGGTCACCGGGTACAGCAGAAATATGAGCTAGATGGTTTTATTATTAACAATTATGGTGAAACGATCAACTGATATAAATTTATAGACTAATAAAACGATAAATAGAGAGCTTGTGCATACTATTGTGGTATATAGATGTGTTTTCTATTATTTTTATATTAGGTATAATTGGCTAAAAGGTGAATTGTTTTAGTGTGGAGTACCTAGAACAATTGCATTTGCAAGAACTTCGTGGCAGATAGAATTTTACACAAGACATACGACTGACGGAAGCGGAAAATGAACGCGAGTTGATCTTTGTGCGGCAACATAAAAAAGCTTCTTTATTGTTTTTTTCAGCGACTTTCATTTAGTTATTCTTTAAATATAATGATTATCTTTTAAGTTCCAACTTTAAAATTGCAGGCATTATGCGATTAAAGTTAATATAAGTTCTAAAAGCAAAGTCAATAAAAAATTGATGTTCGACAACGCACACTCCACTCTACCGCTATACGGTTTTCGCTAACGTCGACATTCGCAAATGTATTATTAGCCGCATATAACATCAAATAGGAATATATAATTGCGAATGACGTAAGCGAAACTCAACCTTATGACCTCTCCATCCAGCCACAATAAAGTTAACATTATTATGAACATTTTTATTAATCTTTACGAGATTGTGGACGAACGAACGCAGATTATCTAATTTTTCAATACATAAATTATATCTATATACATATAATGACTTGTCCTGACTGACTGATTCATCATCGCCGAGCCTAAATCGCTGGAGCTAACCAGATGAAATTTGGACTGTAAGGGGGGGGGGGGGGTCCGTCATTTTTGAAGTAAAATACATGAAAATGGGTATTTGGCTTCTTGAAAAGAAATAAAAATGACTTGTCTCAAGAATTTTGTTTATTTTTCTTTGAAGGAGTAAGAAAGGGAAGAAGTATTTTATGGGGAAATCGAAAAAGTAAAAACTATAAAAATTAATAATTTAATCAATCTATATATTTTTCAATCAAAAAAAAGAATGTCGTGTTTTAAATTTTTTTTTGAAAAACCTCCCCTAGGGAGATGAAATAGGGGTGGAAAGTTTGTATTTGAACAGATTGGAAATTATGAAGTGTATCAAGTGGAAGTGGATTTTTTGAAAATGATCCCTTAATGCCAATTTGTACAGGAGGTTTCAAAACGGACCAAAATTACTTAAGACAGTAATTTCAAAACAAAAAAAAAACTCAAACCGAACAAACACAAGTCGTGTAGCCCACGTGAGCAGAGCCGCGAGCAAAATCTAGTCTATTACAAAGGTACAGTCGACCGCGTATCTAGTGTCACCGTGACATTGCAAACGCTGCCTTATAACATACGCAATAGGACGGCATCCAACTATTTTGGTTCTTATGCGTTTAATAGTTTTTGTGCATAATTACAATATCTCGATGTTGTTCTGATGCTTGAGTCAATTTCGGGTTGCTTTTTGTTATTTATTGTATTGTTGTAGAATGTTGGCGATATATTGCATAACATGCTTTAAATGCAAAACGTTTAATTTAGTGTCGAGAGGCGCCGCGGTAGGTATTAGATGTGTTGACTGCTAGGCGCCAGAGTGCCTAGTGCAAGTTTTATTTGGTAGTCGATCACGAGATTATTGTTGGCAAAATTTTAACTCCTTTGTAGGTAAAACGTATTTTTTTTTGTTTATATGATTAATTTAACGCAAATTTTGTTGCGAAACAAAAGTAAATAATGTTGAATAATTTCTGCGGGCTGGTTAGAACCACGATAGCTCAATTGGGAGAGCGCCTGACCCGGTATTGCAGGTTCAAATCCTTCTTGTGGAAATTTTTTCAACATTTGTGTTTTTGTAATCCTTTGACTCTAGGCGCGGATTTAATGCCCTTCAAATTCTAGTTTTCAAATAGTGATAACTAATCGCACAAGACACTAGGTGTTAGTATATCTATTTCGGACACTTTTCCTGTATTATTGCCAAATTAGGCTACTGACACACTGTTGGGAGGTTATTGTATTAAGTATAGCAGACTTTTTGTCCTGGTGATAGAAAAACAAAATGCTTCCAATTTGAAAAGCCAGAGATCCACGATAGCATAGTTGGTAGTGCACCTGAGCAGGCAAGTCATGGAATCCCGCTCATGTAGTTTTTTCAACACTTTGTCTTTTTCAAATTGTAAGTAATTTGTTCGCAACAAAATTTGCGTTAAATTATATAACCACAATCATAAAGTGGTTTCACAGAGAAAGGTGGAGTTATGGTTATACAGTATCATCCAGAATTGATACGAAATTACCTTTGTCTGCTCATATCCGGCGAGCACTGATCAGGCCCTAAATAAATTAGGGCCTTACAAATAAACAAAGAGTAAGCTTCGAATAAACGGTGGTAAACGCCATTTTAAAATTAGAATAAAAGAGACAAAACACGGAATAACTATTCGAAGCTTATTCTTTGTTTATTTGTAAGACCCTTAAAATTCTATGTTGTCATTATTCACATCAGGTTTTTCACACCTAGTGTGAGTTTTGTAAACTATCCGTATTCATTCGATTACGTTTACGAAAATGAAAATTAGTATGGCGTTGAAGCAGCGCCTCTTGGCGACATACGAGAAGAGTCACAATTTTGCCGTACAAATTGTCGTTTTCGTTAACGTGATCGAATTGCGAATGAAACTCGCACTACTCTGACGACAGATTAAAGGGGTGCGCAGACGAAGGACTTTTGTCATGCTTGCTTTGTTATTTCAGTCCCTCATGTGCGTTGGTCGATGAGTTGGAAAGCGATCTATTTGACTATTTTTGACGGTCAAGAAAGTCCATCGCCTGAGCAATCCTTAAATAAATACACTTTTCCGTGTTTCCGTTCTTGAAAACTCAATGCATTATTAAACAAACAAAGTATAGACAGACATATACTTAGGCGATTTAATTAGTGTCAATTAGAACGTACAGCTATTATCGTTTATATGCGTCAGTGAGACGACAATACCGCGCTGAGACCGCAGCCATTTTGAATAAATTGGCATACAGTTTCCCGCCAAGCTAAGCGTACAGATACATTTTAACTTAATATCACGTGTTTATAGACAGCGTGGAAACTATTAATTGTTAACGATTTCATAATTTAACTAAGATGAACTTCTATAACCTTTTTATCACTACAATAAGGATTCTACAACTAATAAGGTGCTAATGTATGAAAATTGAGGGGCAAAAGGTAAGCCTAGTGTAATTTTTGTTTACTGTCCGTATTCATTAGATTGCAAATAAGGAAACGAAAATTTGTATGGCAAAAAATAAAAAATATAACTAAATATTTATAAAATGTAGTGAAACAATTAAATGCCTCCCCGACCCAGCCAGGAATCGAACTTGGGTCTTCCGCAATCCGCAATTTTTTTATGACATCACATCACATTAACCATTTTGACCTATATGAATATGAACCCAAAAAAAGGTTAATAAACAAACGATGAAACATGAAATAGTGATGTCAAAGTTATCGCTAATACAATATTTCAATGAAAGAATATAATTTTGACAGGTGCTTAAAAGTCTCTATTGACTAATCAATCAACTATCTTATTTAAATGGATCTCATACAAATACAGTCGTGTAAAATACTGCAAATACTACATGTTTGTTTGCAGAATTGGTTATGATGAGGTTGGATAGTCAAGCGGGTTTTTTAGTTATCCATCTTTGAATTCTTCAATTATGTTATTATAAATGTCTAGAAACGATTAAAAAAAAACATAACAAAAGGCTCAAGTTATTAACATTAGCAAATAGATTAAGAATTTTAAATTAATAAAAAAAAATACCGACATCGCATCGTGACCATGAACTAATCGGAATCGGTATAATCGTCAAGATTTAGATCGGACAAATATTAATGGAATCTTAAATTATATAAGCGATTGCGTTTGTGATCGTGAACAAATATTTGATTGATCTAGTGTTGGAAAAGTGGGTAATTATGACAAAATCGTCATGTATAAGACGACCGCTGTCAATGAGTTCCAAAGAGAAGGCGAATAACGTTTGTTTCAAAAGTTTTGAAATTCATGGCCACGGGGAGACCGATTTGCTGATCGTTTTATAATTCTTTCTTTCTTTTAGTTGATGGCTTCGTGCGATTAGCACATTTAGCCTGTGTCAAAGTATTATTTCTTACAAGTAATACATAAATATACAACAATATGATGATGATGAATGATAATAGAAATGAGAAGTGAGAAATGATATACCCCCCAACCCCTCGAGTATCTCAGTAAAGATGTGGGGCTTTACTAAGTCCTCACGCAAAAAGTGACGTTGCACTGTTTTGTTTCATTTACCAACACTTATGCACACTCACGAACACTTAACGGTTAATAATCCACCAATATTTTACATTAATATTCGACATAACACAAATTTTAGAAAATAAAATAAAACCGCAGACATGTCTCTTCACTTTCCCGCCAAGAAACTTATAATTAATTTGTAACTTGGTTAAATTTTTTTTGACAATTGTTTTTTATTTATTTATACAGGTTGACTTTTTTATCACCATCCAAACCTTTTGAGATGACTCCCGTGATACAAACGAACAACTCTTAGTATTGGACCAACTCCCTAACTCGAAAATAAAATTTACCTGTTCCATACATATCGGTCGAATGAATATTGATGTTTTGTGACTGGTGGTGGCACTACCCTAACCACAACCAACCACATTACCAACAAGACCACAAATACAAGCAATGATTAGGTAAACTATTAAAGGCAAGGGTCTATTATAGGCTGCCACGCAGGCATGCAAAATAGATTGCTGTTTATTATTTTATGATTTTTTATCATGAACGCCCTTGATTAAGTACAAAACATTTATCGCTCTACAAGTGCAAAATATCGTTCACACTCGAAACCAGATCTTCGCAAACAGTGCCAGCAAACATACTTAGCACCGAGCGCGCATCGTGTTTTCACACGGAAACCGGTGCGATTATCATAATCGAGATTATCATAATGAATGATCGATGATAAAAATTTCAGATGCGCGCTAGTAGCATGTGCGCGTTCACCGCACGTGAGCTATCGCATATCTATCGATAATATCGATACTCTCGTGATAACTTGTGATGTGATTTATCACTGCCATTGACTATGTTTTGTTCGTAGCTGATTTATTTGAATAACTGTTTAACGAAGAATGTTTATTGTTTATAAAACAATCAGGCATACATGTGGCTGTGTGGGTATACCTCTTTGCCTAGTATGGAACGGACAGGTTTTACTTATTTTAATAGGCGAACTAGATCTCTGCTCAGGGTATCAGTATTCATCAGTCGGTGATAATCATTAAATCTAAGAAAGAATTAAATTAATCAAACCAGTTTTTATTGCTTTTAACCAGTAGGTACCTATGAACCTACTGTTTTCATTAATTAGTTTTCATTACAGGTTTAATATTGTACATAACAGATAACATAACATTTAAGAACCGAAAAATAACTCTTTTAGATCAATCAAATATTTGGAATTTAGAATTCTTCACACAGAACTCCTTTTTTTATGGCTTTGCACAAGCATTTAGCCAATGAATATGTAATTTTTCTTACAAGTAATACAAAAACAAACAATATTTCCTTCCTATATGATGATGATGAATGATAATAGTAATGAGAAGTGAGAAATGATATACCCCCCAATCCCTCGAGTATCTCAGTAAAGATGTGGGGCTTTACTAAGTCCTCACGCAGAGTTCTTGAGAGAATTTGAATAGTTCTGTCAAAAAACTGTTATAAAACCAATGTTTTGTTTCATTTGCCAACACTCATGCACACTCACGAATACTTTAACGGTTAATAATCCACCATTATTTCACATTAATATTCGACATAACACAAATTTTAGAAAATAAAACAAAACCGCAGACATGACTCTTTACTCTTCCGCCAAGAAGTCTCCAGAACTCCTTTCCAATTCACAATGAGTTTTAAATCTTACGCATACCAAAAAGAAAACCTAAAAGCATCGAAAACTCTTTGGTTAAATTAAAAAAATACCAAAACCATCCATCGTTTCTCGATTGACACATGGTATGAAAATCATGATTTTAAATATTAACTTTATTAAAGATTACTCACCATAATCACTTTGGTGATCGTCGTTGGCTGGTTCCCGCTTAATGATCACGTGACGAGCGCCGTTCAGCGCGCGCTGCAGTTGCTCCTGGTCTTCTCTCTTTCTCTTCACTGAAATATAATAAAAGCTTGTTTCAAAACCCAATAATATATTATAAATATTGTTTGACATTATAATAGAGAGTCATTGTTTGGTGTTAGGACATGTCCCAAGTCCGCATACCACGATCTTATCTAATTCAATTGCGGTAACCTTATTCCATCAGGCGGGTCTTATGCTTTTTTGCCGGCTACTTAGCCGGCACAAGAAAAAAAAATACTTGTTATCTTGTGTCCTGTCCTGAATCCGCGCAATAAACTATAACGTAATGAGAGGTCGGCCTGAGTTAGCTTGTGCAAATCCAAATAATTTACCAACATGATTTTTGGGTGGCGGCTCTCGGACTAGGTTGAAGCCGTTTCGTGTTTGCGTTGTAATTTGATACGTATGTAACTAAACACTTAATAAGTACACACGCCTGCACATCAACCTACCACAAACTGTCAAATTTCCTCAATAGACTTTGAACTTTAGTGCTAAGCAATATGGTTGAAAATGTTTTGAAGAAATTTGACAGTTTTGGATAGGTTGATTTGCAGGCGTCTGTACATAAATATGTTCAGTTTAGTATAAACACTTATGTGTAATAGTATGCTTAATCGACTTATGATAAAATAGGTATGAAGACATTGTGTTAAAATAAGTACTTTTTTCATTTTATACTAAGTCGGTATATGTATTTGAAATGATATTTTTTTTATAAAAGTCGAATAACAGTAATATCTACATAAGTACATACTTAATTTCAAATAAGTAGATTATTATTCTTCACTAGACAGCAACCCTAACAGCGAAAGAGCAAGTGGCACGCGATAGAAAGAGCCAAAACTTGTAGGTGTATAAAATTGCGAGTGCGTAGCGCTGTGCGAGCTGAATTCCACTGTATCGTGTCGTAGCAAGACTCGCATTTATTTAATTTTTTTGCGGAGTGATTCTTCTGTACCCTGGTACTAATAATTATTCTGTGGTACCGGCTGTGATTATGCGAACTGGCGGCGGGGCTGATTGTAAATTGTGTACTCACTGAGAGGGCAACTCAATCGACCCGTTTGACCCGATATGAGGTCCTAGCTTTGTGGAACTCTTTAAGCCGCATACAAAAGTCTGGTTACATTGCAAAGGCCACCTGCAGCCAATAGTAAAAAAAAAGGAATACTCACTGAGAGGGCGGCCTGTGTCGATGGAGACCATGTCGGCCATGCTGGCCGGGTCCAGGAACATCTCGTCGTCTTGAGCTGCCGCCGTCATGGAGTCCGGGATCGGCCTGATCACGAGCTCGTGACCGATCGAGCCTTCCTGCGCAGAGAAATGGGTTGATTCATCGGTACAATTATTAAATCAATTTAATCTTCTTTTTTTTTTATTTATTAATTATATTTTTTTAGGTTCATCATCAACATCATCATCATCAGTTCATTTTATGTCCCCACTGCTGGGGCACGAGCCTTACCTATGGATGGACAGGGAGAAGACGGATTTTTTAGGTTATTTTTTGTTATTTATACAGACAGATGTGGAAACGAAATTACAACGAAGTTTATGCCTTTTTTTTTGGATTGTGGAGAAAAAAGCAAAATTAGCGTCTATAAACAATGGCATGTCTTAAACGAGTAAACCAATCAAGAAAGACTACCCCATTATATAGCAAACAGGACTATTATGACCTATGACTATGACGTAGCCTTACCAGGGGCCCGACCGCCTAACCGATTGCTTTGGCTACGTGTATAGTTTATGACGTCATCTTGTCATCTAGCTAATAGGTATAGGCATATATCTATAGCTATAGCCTATAGCTTTCGATATTGCTTTCATAGGCGGTACGTAATGACGTCATAAACTATACACGTAGCCAAAGCGATCGGTTAGGCGGTCGGGGGGCTGGTTCACGACGGAGAGGAAGGCCAAAGTTAAGATGGTCTGGGTGCGTATGTGAGTTTACTATCCGTAATCATTCGATTATGTTTACGAAAAATTAGTATGGCATTGAAGCAGCGCCTCCTGGCGACATACGAGAAGAGTTAAAATTTTGCCATGCAAATTATCGTTTACGCTAACGCGCGAATGGCGAATCAGAAAGGACTTTATGGTACCTGCAGGATTTCTAATGACGACGTCCATGATAGAGTGAAGTGGAAGAAAGAAATGTGAAGAGTGGACCTTGTCACCAGACATGGCTTAGGCTAGGGAGATGATAATTTAAATTTAAAGTGTTTCACCCGAGTTGTTTTTGTAATAACACGTGTTGTGAGACTACATTTTTAACTCAATCTACCGCACATCGACCTATCCAAAACTGTCAAATTTCTTAAAATAAATGTTAATTAATTAATTATCTTAATTAAGGGCTTCGCGTTTAGCATTTAGCCAATTTCAAGTATTTTTATTATTATTAGTAGTAAGAGTACGGTAGATAGAAATTAAAATGGAGTCTCACAACACGTGTTATTACGGCAAGAACTCGGGTGAAAGTCCCCAATAAATATTGAACCACATACCATATGCATAAAGTTCAAAGTCTATTGAGAAAATTTGACAGTTTGTGGTAGTCTAATGCGCTGGCGTGTGTACACTTCTTAGTTTACTATTACTACGAGTATAATACTTGAAATCGGTTTAATGCGTGTACCGCGAACCCTTTCATTATAAAATAAAGATGATGATTTAAGAGAATTAAATATTTATAAAATACAGTGAAAAATTAAAAACCATTATGCTACCGGGATGGCATAATGGTAAGTGCAGCAGCCCAGATTGCAGAAGACCCAGGTTGGATTCCTGCCTGGATCGGGTAGGCATTTAATTTTTTCACTGTGTTTTATAAATATTTAATTCAGCTTAAGTGTAGCAATTAGCACTTAAAAATAAAAAGTAAAATTATATAAGAGATTTTTTTTAAAGGCATTCATCGAATTTGCACCCAATTTTGTGTTGGTTTGGCTGTTTGTGTCGCGTAATATACTATGTGACCAGATCACCACCGTTCAGTTGTTTTGGTGTAGCTTTTACAGCGTTAACGATAAGGTGAATTTTTATTGGCGATTATTTAACACTCCTTTTGAAATACGACACAATTATTAGGTCTCCCCCATTGCCGACACATTGTCGTTCTTGTCTTTAAGAAAGGAATGAGAGGATAGTCGTAAAAGGGAGTTATAAAAGCTGTTATAGCGCCATAAAACTGTTTATTTAGGCGGTAAACATATTACTTATTATATGTTATGCATTATATAAGTTTGTATGTTACGTTTTCCTCCTGACATTAAATATATTAATAATTCTTTTTTGTGCGTAAAGCCTCCTTTTAAAAATAAACTTGGATGAGGAATCATATTTTAGGTCTAATCATAAGTTTGAATTTGAATTTTTGATGCACTTGTGGTGTTTAAGGCAAAAAGATAATGAGGTTCACAATGAGCTTTTTTCACTTCATAGCAGATTGAAAATCTTTTTTTTCTTTTCTTCTTTAATCGCCCCTTTTTTCAATATTATTTTAGCCTTAGGTTTCGAACCCTTTGCTAGTCTAGTTTGGGCGTTTCGTGATATACTGATAGCGCGGACACTACATATTTGGATGTGTGTGTAGTATTACAAAATAATAATAGGCACTGCATCCCACGAAGGTGTAGATAAAAGCCATCGTGCCATCCCCGTTTCTATGTCAATCTTTAGTCTATGGAGTATTGATATGCAAACTTTTAGCGCCAAAGAAGCATAGACAAACTCCACCTGGCGCTAATGAGTTGCAACCATAGATAACACAGTCTATGGTGGCAAACAATAGTCAGCAAGTAGACTAAGGTCGGTTGTACAATAGCCCAGCCACTATTGTGCCTGTCTTGATGAATGCATGGCATAGATTTTGTGACGGAAAAATATAGCACATGCATGGCTGGTTTTAATTAGTTGTTTTAAAAAAATATTGTTGTCTATTCGCTTCGTAACACGTCGATAATCGACTGTTTTATGTGCTACGAGTATTGTTGTTTATTTAAATGCTCTTAGCACAGTTCCAACAGGGCATTCCGTTTTGAAACTTGTCTCGCCACGGAAGAGTATTTATTATCAATTTAGTGTCAACGAAAAGTTAACTAGAAAAATTAAAGTGGTTGTTTTTGGTATAAAATTATGGAATCTGGTCTATTTTGCGATAGTATAACACATTAGCGTAATGGGAGTTTTATTTGATATTTGATCACGTCAATAAAAACAGGAATTTGTCTACGGTGTGAATCTCTCATTGGTTATCACTGCATAGCGACTCTTGTTTTGTTAATGTTGATTCACCTATGAAAAAAAAATATATAAAGGAGACATACGGAGTACAGACAGGTTAAAAATGAGTTAAATTTTTGGCATACAACTTTTCGTTTTCTTTAACGTGATCGAATGGCAGATAAAACTCGCACTGCGCACTCTGTGTGCCAGTGATAACGTCACCAGTCATTGACCGGCTTCGGGTACTTTTATCTGGGATACATTTTCTTCATGAAATAGTTGGTGGTACTTTTTTTGTTAGAATTATATCTGAGTCTGTCGTCATACCTAACAACAATGTAATATGACAATGTGTGATGTATTGTACCAAATTGTATTGTATTGGTTCCTGCTATTCAGAACCAGTGTTGTGCAGCGGCCGCTATAACACTATAACAGTTCCCTATGCACCTGTAAAAGTCGTAAAATTAGTTCTTTCTTAATAGCATTAACTAGTTTTAATAGTATCTTAGTATATGGGACGCTTGTATGGTAATAAATAATAATAATTTTATGTGTCATGCGTGTGTCTTACGAAATAAATAAATATTTTTTGGTTTTCTATTTCTATAATAGCCAACACCGATATCCAAAAGCTTCATAGTACATAAAATATGTAGGTACCATCACGTACTAATTTGCATCGCTCTTTAGTTGAGGCAGTGGTTACATCCATAAAATACATTGTACATCGATACCTACGTGCACTATGCCACAAATAGGAAGCAATGCCAAATTCATGTCCTTAAACGTCAACTGGGGAAAACACAGAATTATAGCGACTTATTACAGAGTTGTTTTTTGCTAAATATGTTTGGGCATACCCAATTTAATGTACTTATTACTCGTGCTACAGGATTCCGTGGTGAATGGTAGCGCACTTCACCCGGAATCGTCCTACTGAGGCAATAGTATCTTTTCTTTAAACGGCCTGTCTTTAAATGTACTTACCGTCCTTTGCACCCTTTTTTTTTGAGATAGTTTGCTGATTGCCTGAGACGGTATTTTCAGCTTCACCCACCCGGCTTTTTTGGGGGCGGCGAGAAACTTAAAGAGTTCCTCAAGCCGTGTGAAATGAAGCACCCTTGGAAATTTTCTATAGGGAACGGCATCACGCACTAGTGCGTGACCCGTGCCCTACTAGATTATCCGAGGGTTATCGGGAGCATCATCACCATTATCACCTGACGGTGCTTCGTTCTACACGGCTTGAGGAAAGCATTGAGGAACCCTTCTCGCCGCCCCCAAAAAAGCCCGGTGAAGCTGAAAATGCCCAGTGGCAACCAGCAAACTCTCTCAAAATGGTGATGATGATGTTGGTGAAACTGATTAAAATAAAAATTCTATTTAAGGAGAAGACGTTGTACTCACCACCATGAGCTTCCCATGCGTGGGGTGCCGCCTGATGAGCAGCGCGGCCCCGTTGGCCTCGTCCTGGTACAGTTCCCCCAGCTCTTCCTCGTCTTCCTGTGGACAATTACAATATAATATGAGTTGTAAGAGCAAGTAAGCGGAAAAAGATATAGAAAAATGGCCTCCTGAAGACAAAGTCAAAGACAACTTTTTTATTCTAATAAACTCAAGAATAAGTTGATACTTTTAACCTTCAGGACGACAATTTTTTAGCTTTGGAGATAAATGGGTCGACCCGCTAGAAAGGGTTAGTGTGTTAGGCCCACTATTTCGTTTAAGTGCGATAAAATTAATTAGTTGAATATTTTTATCAAAAGTACAGTCAAATTGCAAAGTGTAACTATTATAAAAATGTTTATAAGTGTCTACATGAAATGATCAAAGTCTTAGTTTTTTTAATATAAATCTTTATTAATAGAAACTGCGCAGCTTTAATAGAAGTAACGACATTTACGAAAAAAAGTATGTATGTCGTTACCAAATTTTTTTTGCAGCTTTTCTCGGTTGTCCAGGTTTTCCCAAAATCCGAATGGTGGTAAGGTAGTTCAAATAAAATTTTAGTTTATTATAGGAAATCTTTATTGATTTCAAACATGTTTTTAACGTCAAAAAAGTGTCTGTGGAGGCTTACACTGAATAAACAGTTTCACCATGGCTTTGGGCCTCCCTTAATCATCAGCTTAATAACGTGCATTTCAATGCATGGCGAACCTCGAAATATTTTACTTTCAATAAAAAAAAATATAATGACACAAGTTTTAGAAAATAAAAAAAATCCGCAGACACGACTCTTTACTTTCCCGCCAAGAAGTACGTCAAGCATTCCTACCAACTTGTTTGATTATTAGTTTGTAGTTTCCAAAAAAACCGATACTAAAAAGCTACGATGTCTTTACTTAAGAAACTTCCAGTGGCCTGCGTACGCGCAGCCAGTACCGAACATACATTAAGTTTACTAAATAAACTCAACACACAAGTAAACTCAACAACAAACACAACAAATTTTAATTGGTGTTTTTTATCTGAGCAAGCAAGAAAAGCACGACAAATGCTTAACAATCAGCGGAAGGAAATGAGTGAAGGTTGTGCAACCGAAATGTAGGCATTCGTTCTGTTAGTACAGGCGAGCACAGATCAAAGGTTAATTACTGCAGCGCACGTGCTGTACAGTCGCGATCACAGAAATGTAATTCAAAATTCAGAATCAATTATTCAGTTTGGACTACAAGTAGCTCTTGTGAATGTCACTATGCCATCGGTTCGTAAGTCTCCTCTGGGCTTATCTTGTACTGAGAAGAACCGGCAAGAAACTCAGCAAGTGTCCAGCTCTTTAATCCCTTACAGCGTCAAAAATATTGGAAAATGCCCTATCATAGCAGGACACTTTCCATTACAAATAAACACAAAATTATAGAGGACAACCACAACATGTAAAAAAAAACCCAAAATAAAAAAAACTAAGTTAACAAATTTACTTCAGGTAAAAGTTTCAATTTCCACAATGTCATACAGTACCACTACAGTACTCTAAAAAAATTGGTTAAGAAAAACAAAGTCAAACTACAGTGAATAATATTAAAAATAAGATAAGTATGCAAGAGCAGACCAGCCTCCACAGGCAGCACCCGTATATATAAAACGAATTACTTATTAACGTTCAATGAGTATTATGCATTTCAGCAAACCTCCCGCTACACTTTTATTTTTCCTACGCCTACAACCACAACATTTTCACTAATGAAAAAGATTTATGTATATGGAATATTTTTGTTTTTTTTACATATTTTGGCCACTTGGCCTTCACTTGGCCTTCATCTCACCTGATGTTAAGTGATGGTAAGGCCGAAGGTGGAAGCGCACGCCACCCGGAATCCTCAACTACTGAGGCACTGGCTACCTTGTCTCTTAAACACAACAATGTTACAAATATTGATGTTATAGCTAGCCAGGCGGGCAAACAGCAACCAAACCAACCAAACCGAGTCACAAACAAACAAATCGAACCCGGGACCTCTGGGTCTAAACCGGTGGTCTTAACCACTAGACCACAGAGATGGTTCAAATTATTTAGATTTGTTAAGGTTAGATAATAGAGTTACTTATCTGAGCATTTTTGAGTTGTATACATACACGGGCAAACCTTACGCAACACCATAATGATAGCTGCTTCAACCTTTTTACTATAATTCGTATATTGTTAAGGTTAGGTAACTAATTACTAATTACATTACGCAGTGAGTAGGAGGATAGTAAACGCACGCATACTTTAAGGCGCTGACAATTATGAAATGCTGATGATGATGACGCTGATGTTTGGTACGCTGATCTTTCGGAGGAACTTCTTAATAAACTGGAGCGTTTGCAGAATCTCTGTATTCGGTTTATTTATAACTTGAGGAAGTATGACCATGTCTCGATTTTTCGAGCTCGGCTTAAATGGCTGCCAGTACGCCGGCGTAGAGACTTACACGTTCTGTCCTTTCTGTATACTGTCCTCTTTCTACCCACTTCACCTTCATATCTTCAAAATTGCTTCTCCTTCCATTCGACTTAGTTTCCAAGAAGAGATCACTTTAAAGCAACAAGACCACCAAATTATATATTTTTGTATTTCATCACCTGCTAGCCTCATTTCATTAGCTAGCCAGCAAATTTTTATGTCCCCACTACTGGGATACGAGCCTTCCCTATGGATGAAAACACCACAGGAAGAACGGGCAATAAACCACCACGCGGGCCCAGTGCAGATAAGTCTTTGTATAGCCAATACTCCAATACATTTCTTCCGGTGTAGCAATAAAAACGTATAATTATATCTGTTATTGTATCAATAGTGATTTATTACGACAAATGAGTGCGCCACTACAAAATTAATGTCTAATTAGTATGGATCAGCTGTGATTAATTAACCATTAAAAATTGTCACGTCTAGACTATTAATTGAATGATAATAACTAATGAATCTATTGGTATATTTGTTACACGGCAATGATATTAACATTGTTTTAATGGCGCTATAATTTGTTATAGAGCATCTTTATTCTTAATGTTCGTGTTTCGACCCAATTGACTTGGAACTATATAGAGTTGCTACTACTATTTTCCCTTATTACTAATTTATTTTAGAATGAGGCGAATGACTATCGTGTTGTATGTAATTGTTTTACGATTTATAGTTTAACAGCTCTAAACGACACAGCAATAAAAGTACGTTATTCTAAATTCAAATTCCAGCCAGATTCCTGGCTGGGTCGGGTGGGCGTTTAATTTTTTCACTGTATTTTATAAAATTTTATAAATATTCTCTCAAGGAGTCCGCGTTAGTTCACACACAGTATATCCCCACATCTTTACTGGTATACTCAAGGGGTTAGGGGTATATCATTTATCACTACTCATTACTTATGATTATGGTTATATAATTATACACAAAATTTGTTGCGAACAAATTACAATTTGAAAAAGACAGTATTGAAAAAATTTCAAGAGCGGGATTCGAGCCCGCACCCCATGACATGCCGGGTCAGGTATTTTAGATGGATTGTTTTTAACACCTAGTCATTTTTCAAACTACTCATTACTATTATTATTCGTCATCATCACATATTAACAAAGGCAATATTGTTTATCTATAACTTGTTAGAAAAATTACTTTGACATTGGCTAAATGTGGTAAAACCGCACGAAGCCATCAACAAAAGAAAAAAAAAGTCATGAAGATTTTGCTATTACTGATGTTGAATACTTTTTTAATGTAGTGTTGTCCAAAGTAATATTTTTATGTTAGTGCCCACATTCCTAGATTCAAATCTAAAGAATAGGTCAACGAAACGGATGACGTGACCCCTACACCTATATCCGGGCTGAAGTAATTTTCTAAGTAAACGACCTTGCGTTTGCAAACACGTGCCGAGAAAATAAACAGTACAGACCTATGAGAGTAAACACTCGTTCATAGGTGTGTTATGGTTGTTCAATGCTTTTGTAGCAATAAGGTGATTGTCATTTGCATCATAACAAATGCATAAGAAGTTCGCCTTAATGCAACTTCTCTTCTCATCTTCTTTCATGAAGTCCGCGTGAGATTCAGTAAAGCCCCACTTCTTTATGATATTCAAAAGGGTATTGGGCTGATATTGCCCCTTATTATCTTTTATTATATTACATACATACATACATATAATCACGCCTCTTTCCCGTAGGGGTAGGCAGAGACCACTTCTTTCCACTTGCTGCGATCCTTACATACTTGTTTCGCTTCGTCCACTTTCATTATTCCCTTCATACATGCTCTTCGGTTTAGGGTACTCTTGACCTGGCCTTTTTTCAAGACGCCCCTGATTTGATCTCGAAACGTCCGCCTAGGTCTACCCTTACCAACACTTTCATTCACACTCGCCTTATATATTATATTTATCTCTTATAATTTTAATTATCCACTCTTTATTTATACCTTCTATTATCAAACAAAGAAAACGTTGCTATATCTTTATAGTTTCTAAAAAAAAAACTTTGACCCTGGCTAAACATACTAACCGCACGAAGCCACTAATTAAAGAAAACAAAACTATGCCTCACAGAAGAAGGCGTAACACCACGACTTAGCAGTTAGCGTGACTACGGAATAACCTCTCGAAATCAGTTCGAACGTCTCAGAGACTAGAGAAGAGTAGAGGACGGGGGAAGGCTTTTATGATGCCATCCTCTCTAGAAAACCTCTGAGGACGGTCACTATGGCTTATCCCTTCTAGAAATCTTCTTGGAACGTTCGGTCACTGGCTTGAGGAACTTTGCATTCACTTTCAGCTCTGGTTGGACTGATAGACCATATGGTCCCCGATCCGATCCGAATCCCTCGGGGAATCTAGTAGGGCACGGGGACACGCACTAGTGCGTGATGCCGTTCCCTCTAGAAAACCTCTGACGGTGATTCGTTTGACACGGGTTGGAGCCCTTTAAATTTCAGTGGGAGTCAACAAACTCACGCAAAAAAAGGACTATATATATATAAAACCTCCCCCACAAACTCTCTTCGCATATAGAAACGAAGTTGATTCACTCTAGTGTTCGCATATACGTCGCCTTCGCTAACGCCTTACTTACGATACATTTACTAATTATTACTTTGCATAAAACTTCGTTTTATATTTTATTCAAGTAATAAGTCAATAATATCAAATATAAACAATCCTTCTTCGTTTTGTTCTTGCGCATTGCTCCGCTATATCTCATGCGCAGTGTTAGCGGAAAACTGGTATGAAGGTGAGACACATTAAAGTAAGAAAGAAAATGGATTTATTTCAACACAAACATGAGACAATAGCAAAATAATGTTATGAACGAATTTGTCGTATCCATTCATAAGAATTATTTCTAACAGCATATGGGTTTAAGATGTTTGTTTCCAAACAACGTAATTTTATAAGAAAACTTGCCGTTAATGGGCTCTCTGATAAAACCTTTACGACGGATGCGAGTGGCTTTTTACTAGGAAAGCGATGTTCGTGTTCATTGCTGGTTACACTAGGGAAGCCGTAGCCAACAGCAATCAATAACGCAATGAACAAAAGAACATCGCATCTCTCAAACTTTTATCTGACCGAGCGGTGTAACTTGGTGTTCCACTCTACTAAGAACTGTTTGCCGGAGTAAATAGTTTGTGGGCGGTTGTCTTTTGATATTGAGTGTTCAATGTCTATGGTTAAACGTGTTTAAAGTTACAGTTACTGCGGACAAGGTAATGTGCTTATTGGGTTTATCATTACTGTGTAATAGAATGGTGTAATAAAAATGAAAAGATCCAAAGTGTATCCGATCGCGATCTTGTACGCAGCGTTACTAAGACATAATTAACATTTTTTTATTTGTGATGCAATTTTTAATTAAATATTTATATTGTGACGTCACATCTAAATAAACAAGTCACAGCCCTAGTGGTTTAGTAACCTCTGTGCACTCACATTTATGATCACAGCTGCTTGCTTATGCGCGCCTGACGCGCATCACTTCACTAATATAAATATTTAATTTACAATTGCATGAAAAATTAAATTTATTAATTATGTCTTAGTAACAACACATACAAGATCTAGAACGGTTACACTCTGGACTGGATCTTTATATTTTTACCACACCCTTAATGCTTAATGCTTAAAGCTTTCCGAGTCTTTCCGTTCGTTCCTATTAAAATGTTTGTGTATGCTACATAACATAATAAATTGGGAAAGGCACAAAGAAAATTGCGACGACATGTAATTGCTAATAAGCTAACGCCAAGAAAAAAGATTTGTTTTGAAAAAAAATTATGTATGTATTATTATTATGTATGTATGTATTATGTAATATATAACTTAACTTTTTAACCGCCTCTGTGGTCTAGTGGCTAAGACCACCGGTTTGGACCCAGAGGTCCCGGGTTAGATTCCCAGCGGTGGTTACATGTTTGTGTACTCGGTTTGGTTGGTGGTAGGGCTTGTTTGTCCGCCTGGCTAGCTACCATCATCTTATCTAAATATGTCGCCATAACATCAATGTTTGTAGCATTGTTGTGTCGGCAGCTAGAGATAAGATAGCCAGTGCCTCACTAGTTGAGGATCCCGGGTGAAGTGCGCTTCCATCATTGGCCTTATCATCACTTAACATCAGGTGAGATCAAGGCACTGTGCTTACCCGTAAATATTAAAAAAAAACCTTTACATGTGGCTGATTCGCATTACGTCATTTTGTGCATAAACTATACGTGCCTCACAAATAAACAAAGATTAAGCTCCGAATATTTATTCCAGGTTTTATTCCTGTCATCATGAATACGGCATTTCAAATTAGAGTGAAAGAGATAAAACACGGAATAACTCATCATCATCATCATCAGCTCATTTTTATATACCCATTGCTGGGGCTCGGGCCTTCCCTATAGATGGATAGTAGGGAGAACGGGCTATAAACCACCACGCGGGCCCAGTGCGGATTGGTGGTTGATAACGACTGCTAATGCAGCCGGGACCAACGGCTTTACGTGCCTTCCGAAACACGGAGGAGCTCAAGATGATACATTTTTGGTCACCCATCCGATGACCGGCCTTTGCGAAAGTTGCCTTAAACTAAGCACTCGCAGACCGGACGAGTTAACCATTGCGCCATCGAGATCCTCCTCCGGAATAACTATTCGGAGCTTATTCTTTGTTTATTTGTATGGTACGTAGAATATAATATAGGTATCTGTTGATGACACAAATGTTTTGTTCATATTTATTTTATTTTATTTAGAACCTAACGGTTATAACACATTTAAACACAAAAAATAGCTGTAAACAGACCTATAGTTCCATTTTCTTTTCGTTTAATATTTTAATAAATATAAACCTTTGAACAATACAACTTCCTACAATTTGTATACAATATAATACAAAGATACAACCAATCATACACATATCGTACTGACTATTGAAATGTAAACCAGTAGGTGCGTCATACATAGTCCACTGGTTATACCCACATTTACGACTAGCGACACGAAATATGGCGACCGGAAAATATAAACAATCATATGAACCATTGGAGCGAGATAATTGCACGTCGCTGCTGCAATGCGACGCAGGCGCAGCCGACTTGGACACCAGTAACTAGGCCATTTCAGTTGTAGTTATAAACAAACTAACCAACCCTCTTTTAACAAAGGAGGTCAGAGCTAACAAGAAAGTCTCATAATTAACAAAAGAGGTCTGGCAGTGAGCTGGCATTAAATCTTTAAACCTCTTTTGTATTTGCTCTGTCCTAATAAAGAAGGTCAGAGCACTGGCATGAAAAACTTAAAACCTCTCCCGCTAGCCCTCTAAGCAATCTGAACAACTACCTACCTGTTAAAATTATAACCGTATTATAAAGTTTACTGACTGTCGCGTTAATAATGAATCAGTGTACACTCGATAAACATGTTATGCGTCAGTAGTTTATTGAAGTGAACCGCAGTCGCAACGCACGTGAGTTGACGTCACCAAGATGGATGACCTGGGAAGCAGCATCTCCGATGATGCATAAAGATAATGCTAATACTGCTTTCAATATGTATGGTTGACTAAAGAGTTTGTCTGTAAATTATTATTATTTTTTCATTACCGAGTGGCAATGGATTACCGGAGATCCTGACTGACCAGTTCGATTTTTAAATATGTTATCACCATCCCGCATTTGGTGGTAGTGATTAACCACGTATCAATTAAAGTGATGATGACTGCATTTCAATAATAGAGGTATATGCCCAGCAGGGGAACAGTCATGGGAACAATAAAAATAAGCTTATATAAGTATTAAAACCTTTATTGTATGAAAACTATTTCATGCTCATTTGTTTTTGGTAATCTGTGTCTCTTTGTGAGTATCTGTCAAGCTTTTTTGTTTGGTACTTTTTGCGTGACGACTTTGGGATTTAAGCGATTGTCAGATCAGAGTGCCTAGTGCGAGTTTCATTCGCCATTCGATCACGTTAACAAAAACGAGAATTTGTATGGCAAAATTTTAACTCTTCTCGTACGTCGCCAGGAGGCGCTGCTTCAATGCCATAATAATTTTCGTTTTCGTAAACGTAATCGAAAGCATACGGATAGTAATCAAAACTCATACTAGGCACCCTGTCGTGCTCTGTAAATGATGATGGTAGGATAAGGTGATGTCAGATCATGTGAACAAGACGGAGGATGGTATCTACCATTACAAATAAGATTTTTAATTTCATGTTCATTTAATGTTCATATTCATAATGTTGCAATAAAAGTATTTTTTTTGATCGTTTTCTTTGTAATATTGTGTGAGCAATAAATTGTTTTATCTATCAATCTATTATATATCCATGTATACACATAAAAATAGAAGTTCTAACTAACTGAAGAACGATTACCCGCATAGCACAAACAGCTTTTTCATGACCTAAGCAAGAGAAAATGCGGGTGTTTAATAAAACTCCCTCGTAATCACGAGATCACAGGATACAGGTCTTTACGCGGCCGAAGTCGAGGGAAGTCACTAGTAGGCTCAATAGAACTCGTGTCGATAATAATAAAATTGTAGCGATAATATGGTTTATGGTTATCATTAACTATAAGAAGGGAAATATGGAAAATGCTGTCGCCATTTAAAATGTTAATGGCTGTCATACATAATGTGAAGTTGTTTGTGTGGCTGAGGGGTTGGTTTTAGATGCGAGTGTGTTAACAACCGTTTTCCGTAGACTCAGTCTTTATTTAAAATAATTGTCTACAATGATCAGAGGATTACGAGGAGCTCGATGGTGCAGTGATTAACTCGGCCGGTCTGCGAGTGCTGACGTTAAGCAACCTTCACAAAGGCCGCATTGGATAGGTGACCAATTATCATCTCGAGCTATCTCGATCCCTATCAATCCATAGGGAAGGCTCGTGGGCCCCAGCAGTGGGCTGATGATGAATGATTACAACCATTAGAGAAATAACAACAAAGTATAAAGCGTCTATTATTTTATTACCCATCTATAAAAAAATAAATTAAATATTAAAGGTATGTATGTCAATAAAAAAATTTAATATATTATAAATTAAATAATAAATTTATTTGAAACTTAATTTAACATTTAATTATGTGATTTTCTTACATACGCAAATTTCGGTGAGTGAGTACCTAATGTTTGTAGCGTTGTTAACCTAACATTTATGATTACCGATCCTCTTCCGCCTGGCTAGCTCCCCCATCTTATCTAAATATGTCACCATAACATTAATGTATGTAGCATTGTTGTTTTCTGACAGTTAGAGATAAGATAGCCGTGCTTGACTCGTTGAGGATTCTGGGTAAAGTGCACATCCAAATTCAGCTTTATCAACTTCTCCACCAAGAATCCATGGATCAGGTAACATGATTTTTAATTTTGTTTTTTTTACATGTGGTCTTCTATATTTTTTTTATTTTATTTTTATGTGTTTATTTGTGATGGAAAGTGTCCTGCTAAAATAGGGCATTTTCCAATATTTTTGACGCTGTAAGGGAGAAAAGAGCTGGACACTTGCTGAGTTTCTTGCCGGTTCTTCTCAGTACAAGATCTCCCGCCCAGAGTAGACTTACGAACCGATGGCATAGTGACATTCATAAGAGCTACTTGTAGCCTAAACTGAATAAATGATTTTTGAATTTTGAATTTGAATTTTTGAAGTCCCGTAGTAAATAATTAAAAAAAAAAACCAACTCAAAAACAAAAAAATAAAGAACGCAATGAAATGAACGCAAACCACCTACGTTCGCGTTAGCGTATACGAGCGGTAACTTTATCTTGGCACAAATGTAATTAGCTATAAACACAGCTGATGTGTCATTACGACAACCACCATCTTGACCAATTGCTCGCACGGATTAGGTTTTAAATCACCTTCATTAGGTAAGTGCGAACACTGTGTCCTTGCTAATATAAGGACGGACATTTGGGCACTTAACCTCACGAAATAAACCTTCTTAAATAGAGGAGCTCGTAGCGCAGTGGTTTGCGCCTCCCGACCTTCGGGGGGCGTGCATTCCGTAGCCCTCACAGCCCTTTTAAAAGCTAAAAGCAAACCCCAGGGGTTTTTACCTTTTTAGAAAAGGACAAGGCCATCCCCGGATCTAAGGAATCTGCTCGCAGATTTTCCCCTGGGCAAACAAAAAAAATATAGCGCAGTGGTAAACGCGCTCGGTCTGCGATTGGTAAAGTTAAGCAACTTTCGCAAAGGCCAGTCATAGGATGGGTGACCATTTCGAGGTTTTGATTGACATTTATTTGCTTTAATAATTAAAAGTAGGGGTTAGCAGCTGATGGTTTAAGTCTTTAGTAATAATTAATTGAATACAGACCACTTTTTTTAGCTGTTATCCGGTAAAATGTCAATGACAACCTATTTACGGATCTACTCGCGTTTATTTTACACATTACTTTTAATTAAGTCTGCAATATCTGTCTGCGAACATGCCCTATGCCCTAGAGGGCATAACCCAACCATTACATCAGATTTGATAAACCACAAATACTAGCTAGAGAACAACGATTCATCGCTAGGATGATACGCGAGGCTATTGAGATTAAAAAAAAATCCTAATTTCAATAGAGGAGACGGTTGGGATCCCATCATACAAAATATTAAATCCCAGCCCCAACACCATACTGCCTGACCTAAAGATACTGTAAGCTCTTTCTGCGTAAAACGGAACATCATCATCATCATCATCATCATCAGCCTACACACGTCCACTGCTGGACATAGGCCTCTCCAAGTGCACGCCACTGAGCACGATCCGCGGCTACTCTCATCCAGCTCTTGCCAGCCACCTTGCGAAGATCGTCGTTTGCCGATACGCGGTCTCCACTCAAGAACTCCTGTGGGCTATGTCGACGACTTTGGTTCTCTGTCGGATCACCTCGTTCCAGATTTAGCTGTATCATTCTGTTGTCTCTTTCTCGAAGTTGTTTCTACCCAACTGCAGAGTTAGCCCGAGGTAGACATACTCCTTAACAACTTCGAGAGTACTGCCTTGAACTACAATCGGTCCCGGAATGGCATGTTCGTTGAACATACTCTTGGTTTTGTCCAAGTTCATCTGGAGACCGATACACAGAGAAGAATCAGCTAGGCCGTTCAGCATGTATTGTAAATCCTGCAACGTTTCAGCCACGATGACGACGTCGTCCGCAAATCGCAAGTGTGAGATGCATTCACCGTTGATGTTAATCCCACGTCCTTTCCAGACTTTCGTAAAACGGAACGCCTGATTAAATTTAAATGAGGGTATACAAGCTACTAACTAATTATGAGATGACCAACACCTGTCTCCCTGTGACCACGGACCCTGCAAAGGGTTCGAAACGTCGGGATGAACATTAATTAAAAGTAATGTGTAATATTTAACGCGAGCAAATCCGTAAAACTTGTTTCATTTCAATGTATAGTGTTCGCGTAAACTTTAGAAAACTGCGCAAACACTGGTTCTTAGACACTGAAAAAAAATGCACCAACTTTCGTCGAATAGTTTAAGACTATATGATTATATATGCTTGCTCAAATACACGATTGTATAATTTTGACTCAATCATAGTTATCTTCGAAAACACAAAAAATCACTATTGTTGAAATTACAACAAAATTGCTCAATTTGTGTGCTTGAAAACCACTCAAATATATTGATAACTTCAATATTCGTTATTTAGTAGCTGCATACTTTGATAACTAAAACCAATTTTTTTGATAACTAAAGCCAATTTAAAAAAAAAATGTTTTATAGATCCTGTTAATTTGCGGTCTCAATTGTCGCAGGCGCTATGTATTTTCGACCTTATGCCAGCGCTAGTAAGGATCAGCCTTTTTGAATGTTCACATATCGAGGTGTCGTCTTAAAGTGGCGAGCAATGGTGCCATTATCCACCAAACAATAAAATAGTACAGCTGACTTCGCAACTATTACTATAGGTAAGCGGGTCACGGTGCCAAACGTGCCGGCACACCGCAAAGGGCACCGTTTGTTCAGCCATTTGGAGCTTCAAGATGCTCTATGCAATTTCTAAGGGTCGAGACATGACAACCAAACGACAGACGATAAACAACTTAATGGCTGGTGGAAATAAAACTTAGTGTTGAGTGTGCGTTCGTGTGCAACACCAAGGGTGTGTTGCGTTTGTAAGACCTTGCGTTTAGGTATTGCGATTGTTTTACTGGGTGTTTATGTTTATATTTTAAACTGCCTCTGTGGTCTAGTGGTTAGACTACCACAGTCATTGACCCAGAGATCTCGGGGTATTCAGTTTGGTTGGTGGTAGGGTTAGTTTAGTTTAGCACGTTTGGCTAGCTACCACCATACATAAAGCAGAAGAGGGTCGAAAGTCTGTACATGGAAGATATTAGAAAAAAGTTGGCTGGGGATACTTAGAATCGATAACAAAACACATTCCAACAGTTTTTAGAATTTTTGTCTGTTTGTCTGTTTGTCTGTTTATCTGTTTGTCTGTTTATTTGACCGCGCATCACGTGAAAATGGCTGAACGGATTTTTATGCAAACTAGACAGACCTTATGCCGGTAACAGGTTTCCTGTGGGATAGTGTAGTCTTCGCGAAAGAAGTCGCGGTCGACAACTAGTTTAATATAAATGTGTCGCCATAAAACCAATGAAGCGGTGTTGTTGTTGTGTTCAATTGGAAATAGTTTTCTTAGTAGTTGAAGATTCCGGGGGAAGTGTGTTTCCACCTTTGGCCTTGTCATCACTTAACATGAAAGCCAAGTAATTATCAGTAAAGAAATTAAAAAGCCACATTGTGTTGTCGACTTACTCGTAGTATGCTAGCATTGACTTTTTATTTTTCGTAAATATGTTTCGTGTATTTTTGTTTATTTTAAAACTGGAAACCTTATTTTTTCTCTTAGTTGATGGCTTCGTTCGATTAGCACATTTAGCCAGTGTCAAAGTAATTTTTCTTACAAGTAATACATAAATATACAATATTTCCTTCCAGTATGATGATGATGAATGATAATAAAAATGAGAAGTGAGAAATGATACACCCCCATAACCTTCGAGTATCTCAGTAAATATCTGGGGCTTTACTAAGTCCTCAGGCGGACTTCTTGAGAGAATTTAAAATGTGAAGTTGCACTGTTTTGTTTCATTTGCCAACACTCATGTGCACTTACGAACACTTAACGGTTAATAATCCGCTATTATTTCACATTAATATTCGACATAACACAAATTTCAGAATATAAAACAAAACCGCAGACATTACTCTTCCTTTTCCCGCCAAGAACTTGGGAAGCTTTTAACTTAACTCAACTAGCAAGTGACATAAAGTCGAAAAATGGCAGGACACTTCCCTTGAAATCCTAATAACTAATGAAGAACCGATCGTCATCTTTTAGTATCGACATAAAAAACAAAAATATACTTAGTTTAGCTGGTGATGGTGGTGAGACTGGTTATAAGTCTGCCTGGCTAGCTACCATCATCTTATTTTATTCAGTCTGAAGTGTTACGTAAGAATTGGAAGTCGGAACACAAAATGGCTACCAACATTGTTGCTATAGCGACATACTTATGACAAGATGGCAGCAGGCATATGATCATGTATCAGAAGTGTGTACATGTTACATTAATAGTCATAAAGAATGAACTTTGAACAGTTGACAAGAAAGGGCTATTTATACTGATCTTTATTAGTCATTATTATGTATGTGAAGAGAGGAGTTATATTTTTGCACGTGCAAACTAAATATAAGCGCAGTGTGGGCAGGGCAGACCTCTAACAAGGTGGACCGACGACGAAGGTCGCGGGAAGCCGCTGGATGCGAGCAGTTCAAAACCGTTGTGGAGATCCTTGGGGGAGGCCTTTGTCCAGCAGTGGACCTCTTTTGGCTGAGATGATGATGATGATATGATGATGAAACGAAATATTTTGTTCAATATTGAACTTTATGTTAGCAAGCATTATGGTAGCTTCAGTGAAGATGTGTCCAGAATAAAAGTAGACTACTTAATTTTAATAAGGAGATTTGAATAGCAAATAGTTTTTATGGATTCAACACCAAACGTGGTATGTTTTCAGAATTGCCAATTTAGAAAAAAGTTTACTACTATTCCAATAATTTTAAAGTTCACAAATTTTAAACACACCTGATGAAATTAGAATAAAAACGTTGTTTTTAGTTTTTTTTTAATAAAGCCCAGTGAGATAGCAAAACTTATTATTGTGGTTTTTGTAATATGTAATATTTATTTATTTTAAACTATTGCAACATAAGATTACGGGAGTAGGTAAAACAAGCCCCAGATATTATTAAATATTAATATATTATCATTAGAGTGAAATAACAACTTTACGTCATTAGTCATTTTACCGTCTCTGTGGTCTAGTGGCTAAGACCACCGGTTTAGACCTAGAGGTCCCGGGTTCGATTCCCAGCAGGGGGTACATGTTTGTGTACTCGGTTTGGTTGGTGGTAGGGCTTGTTTGTCCGCCTGGCTAGCTACCACCATCTTATCTAAATATGTCACCATAACATCAGTGTTCCGGCAGCTAGAGATAAGATAGCCAGTACCTCACTAGTTGAGGATCCCGGGTGAAGTGCGCTTCCATCACTGGCCTTATCATCACTTAACATCAGGTGAGATCAAGGCTTGCTTACGCGTAAATATAAAAAAGAAAAGGTCACACTTCCATATAGCACTGAAACTACTAACAAAAGATGAGACGAAAAGATATAGTTTGCCCTCAAAATGCAGGAACAAAAAACATGCCATCTCTTCTAGATTTTACTTGTTCGTAGGTCCACTTCTTTAAATAGGTTAAACGCTAAATTAGGCATATATCGTCATTGCTATAGTAAAACAAAGAATATACTCAAAGAAGCCCTTTTCTATTGAAATTTCTTCTTTGCTTCTTTGAGTATATTCTTTGTTTTACTATAGCAATGACGATATATGTCTAATTTAGCGTTTAACCTATTTATATTTGTATTTATATTAGATATATTATATTTGTATTTGTATTTGTCTTACGAGGATACAGTAAAAATATTAGTTGTCCTAAAACGAATGTTGCTTTTATCTTTATACCTGTTTAAAATGAATATTGTTTAAATTTTGTAGTTGAGTTTATAAATGAATGTTGTTGTTGTTGTATTTATTTAATTAGCTACAAATAATAAAAGAGGTTTGCATTATTATTTAAGAATTTAGTAAGGTTCCTAGTTTGAAATAAATAATGTTTAATTCATATATATACATTAGGAAGATAAGTTTATAAACGAATATAGTTTTGGTTTTTTTTTATTTAGTCGCTAAGAATAAAAATATATTTTTCATTGCTAATTGATAATTTAAGAATTTAGTAAGTCCTTTATTTTTGGCTAGAAAACAGGATAATCCTAGTTCAGGCACTTTTGTATTTTAGACATTATATAGTTAGTATCGTAGTTCTCACCTGCCCGCCGAAATTATTCAACACTATTTACTTTTTTACTTTGAAAGCCAAAGGCGCCAATTCATTGTCAACAACTAGTGAGAACTGGGCTGGTGAGAACCACGATAGCTCAATTGGAAGAGCACCTGACCCGGTATGTCAGAAGGGTGCATGTTCAAATCCTGGTCGTGGAAATTTTTTCAACATTTGTGTTTTTGTAATTTGTTTCGCAACAAAATTTGCGTTAAATTTATATAAACAAAACAAAAACATTTTATAGTTAGTATGTTTAGTTTTCTGGATATATTGTAAAATAAGTTATTCAATAAAGATTATTATTATTATTATTTTCTTTACTAAATATGTATCTTAAGATTTTTTTACAATATATTATTATTACAAAATTATTATTATTAAAACGGCTAGAAAGTGGTGATTGACCCTTTTTTCTTTATGGCACTAAAAATGGAGGTCAGCAATTAACAAACATTTAGACCACCTGATTCCAAGCATTTATCCAGTAAAATTTCAATGAAATTCTATATTAGTTCATCATCATCATCATCATCAGCTCATTCTATGTCCCCACTACTGGGGCACTAGCCTTCCCTATGGACGGATAGGGAGAACGGGCCATAAACCACCACGCGGGCCCAGTGCGGATTGGTGGTTGTTAACGACTGTTAATGCAGCCGGGACCAACGGCTTCACGTGCCTTCCGAAGCACGGAGGAGCTTGAAATGATAAATTTTTGGTCACCCATCCGATGACCGAGCTTTGCGAAAGTTGCTTTACCTCAGCACTCGCAGACCGGGCGCGTTACCCACTGCGCCATGGAGCTTCTCCTTGAATAGTTACTAGCGGCCCGTCCCGGCTTCGCACGAGTGGATATATTTTTTTAAATATAACCTATGTTACTCAGCGCTAATGTAGCATTCTAATGGTGAAAGATTATTTACAATCGGTCCAGTAGTTTTGAGTTTATTCGTTACAAACATACATACAAAAATACAAAGCTTTCATCTTTATAATATAAGTATAGATTGGCGACGAAAACTAGTGTTGAACACTGGGCTACTGTGCCGAACATCGGTGCTAATACGATAAGTCAATTCACTAAACTCAACATTTCCTTCTACATGCTTCTATTGAATTACTAACAAAAATCATACTATTTTTTTAATACTTTCTCTATAAATTCTTCCATGTACCATTGTAGAACGCAAGTAAAGCTGTTAAAATATTCGCAAGTTATTATTTATCTCTTCAACGACGACCCTACGCACAAACATCTTCTACATATACGGCACACGATTCGCGGAAACTTTTTAACATTCTTAATAGGTCAATTTCGGTTTATTTATGACTCATAAACGTCTGTGGGTGTCGTAAATATCATCATTGATCGATTCGGCAGGTGCGCTTACAAATTTAATTTGTTATTAAGTTCGTAATCCTTTGATGATACGATGCGGTATAATTATAATAGTGGAGCACTGATTTTAGACAGAACATGTTTTGACTAGGCGAAACTATTCATCGTTCGTTATCGAACGTCCCACTGTCTGTTCTTCCCACATAAACAATAACAATATCATAATAATAAACTGGAAGATTCATAAATAACCCCACACCATATACAGACATCACACCACACCCTGTAATTACTTGGTTTACACCCGTAATCACTGAAACAAAACAGCTTACAGTTGAGAAACAAACATACTTGCGAGTAAATCAAAATCTTTATTATCCACAAACGCATGATTACAGGTTAAATTTGACCTGCCTCCAAAACTAGGCTATAAGCCTGCATGTCAGGAGGCAGTTGTTCTCCAAATGGGGTGCATTACAAAGCTGTTTAAGCAGACAATTAAGAATTACAAAAACACAATGTTGAAAAAATTTCCACGAGCAGGATTAGTGTTGAATAATTTCGGCGAGCTGGTTAGAACCACGATAGCTCAATCGGAAGAGCACCTGACCCGGTATGTCAGAAGGGTGCAGGTTCAAATCCTGCTCGTGGAAATTTTTTCAACATTGTGTTTTTGTAATTTGTATCGCAACAAAATTTGCGTTATAATTATATAAACAAAACAAAAACATTTTAGACAGTTAAGAAATTAAGAAAAAAGTAAGTAGTAACAAAAAAAACAATAGCACACCGGGTGGGTAAAAGACCATAATCCACCACGCTATCCCAAAACAGCCTTAGTTCGTTCTGTGCGGTGCAAAATAACAATTTGAAAGAGAACCATTGCAACACCACACTGTAAAACCGCGTGTGGTGACGGGGATAAAGAATTGCACCACTCCATCTCTTCCCGTGGGTGGCGTAGAAGTCGACTATGGGACCATTCCAGAGGATGGGCAGCAGCGTCTCTCTGTGATTATTCTCACCTTATTGCGATCGCCAACCCGCCTGCCAAGCGTGGCAATTATGGCAAATTCCCCTCAAAATTATTTTTACTTTTTGGCTGAGATGATGATGATGACGATGACTGTAAAACCAAAATATACTTACCGTAAGTACATTTTGCGTGAATCGGAACGTATCTATCCGGTTAATATAGTTCACGGTAGCAAATTTGTAACAAATCAAGAGACTAGCAACACTTCGTCATACCTTTCCCCGAGTGAAGTAACCAGTAGAACCAGGAGAATCTAGTAGGGAACGGGACCTTGCCTACGTGATGCCGTTCTCTCTAGGAATCCTCTGACGGAGTTTCGATCACATAGCTTGAAACAACTAGGAAGTAACCCTTTAAGGTTCTGAGGCCATTCAGGAGGAATGATAACTATTCCAAGCTTATTCTTTGTTTATTTATAAGGCCCATGAAGTTTGAAGTCTATTGAGGTAATTTGACAGTTTGTCGTAGTCTGATGTGCAGGTGTGGTTAGCTAATGAACTGCATAAATAAGATAGAAATAAGCTATAAACAGAATAAGAAAGAATAGGGCACCTAGAGTGCAATAAAAATGGAAAAGTATCGAGCAAAAAAAATTAAATAGAATAGCATAAGAAATAGATAAATAGAATAAGTGTAGATAAGGTCTCCGACACTGACCCACGTCGGGGGACAGGGAAGAAAAAAAAATGGTCTGCATAACGGTTTATACCTTAAACTGAAAAATCATAAAGTTCATTGCCATAATTTGTCATGTGGCATAACTCTTTATAGCTTAATTTAATGACCCATAACTCATATTGCCGAAATTTTTATGTCGTAAACACTGAAAGGCATTAGGACTTAAAGGCATAATTTTCGATTGGCATAATTTTCAGAAGACATAACGAACACTACACATTAAAATGAAACAACATTTTTACGGATCTACTTGCGTTTATTTTACACTCATGTCATTTAAAATACGAGTAAATAGATTTTTATGCCATATGAGGTATGCCAATTGAAATTATGACAATCGACAGTATGCGTAACGAAGTGCGGCAGCATTCGTGTGCCTAAACTCATTCGCTATTGAGCTATAAATACTCTATAATCCGCTTCATAATAAATCAGAATCCGTTTCCATCAGTCCATGAATATTTTAACATATCAAAACGTCGTCGTCGTCAGTATAAATTAATTCTGACCGCTTTGGTTAGTACGACAAACGCAAACCGCTTGGTCAAGTTACTGGGTTTCTGTCAACGTTGGAGAAATGTGTCCTCGTGGCTTCATTTTTATTCAAATACTACGAACGAATCTGTCCTACTGTCTGCTGTGATACTGTGATTGGTCAAACAATATGTAATACATAATACAATTGATGTTAGGAAAATCAAAAACATAAAACCATTTTTTTAAAATAGGATAACGTGTAGAAATAGAAATGCATAAAAAAATGGTAGCTAAAGCTAAAGGTGAATTTAAAAATTTTAAAAATAATAACAATTTAATATTGAATTGAAACAACTTTTACGGATCTACTCGCGTTTATTTTATACACATTAGTTTTAATTAATGTATATTCTGACGTTTCGAACCGTTTGCAGGGCCCGTGGTCACAGGGAGACTGAGGTGTCGGTCGTCTCATAATTAGTTAGCAACTTGTATACCCTCATTTAAATTTAATCAGGTGCGTTCCGTTTTACGCAGAAAGAGCTTACAGTATCTTTTGGTCTGGCAGTATGGTGTTGGGGCCGGAATTTAATATTTTGTATGATGGGATCCCAGGCTGGTGGTAGATTCCAACCATCTTCTCTATTCAAATTAGGATGTTTTTTAATTTCAATAGCCTCGCGTATCATCCTAGGGATGAATCGTTGTTCTCTAGCGAGTATTTGTGGTTTATCAAATCTGATGTAATGGTTGGGCCCCTCAAGGGAATGTTCGCATACTGCAGACTTATTTTCGCGCCTATGCTTGACGTCGGCTATATGTTCTTTAACACGGGTTCCTACACTTCTTTTAGTTTGCCCTATGTAAGAGAGCCCACAGTCAATTAAAACAGTTAATTAAAACTAATGTGTAAAATAAACGCGAGTAGATCCGTAAAAGTTGTTTCATTTCAATGTGTAGTGTTCGCGTCGACTATAGAAAACAATACAATTTAATCTTTTTTGTTTTTGAGGTAGGTACAGTAGATAGCGAAAATAATGTATCACTAGTATCGTCACCGATTGTTTATTATTACTCTCATTAAGCACGGTATTGTTCGCTTTCTGGGAACGTATAGAACTTTCTATGAAAGTGTGAAAGAGACATTCAATGGAGAATAGGTTTTTATCAATCCCATATGGAGATACGATACGGTATCGCACGTCTTTTTTATATGCAAATTATCTAAAACGCTCTTACTAGCAGTAGCTGTATCAGGGAATCTGTTTCGGATGACAATATTTCTCACACAATATTAAGTAAGGTACGTAGTAAACAAATTGAGAAAAAAGCAATAATTACTTGACGAAAACAACAATTTGTATGGTAAAATCGATACTTATCTCGTTTTAATGCATTCAATGCCACATAAACTCCCAGTTTCTTTTACGTGACGGTAAATAAACTTGTATTCACAACTCAAAAGAGGTAAATTTTTTAATCACACCAGTGATTTTGCAAATAAGATAGTAAAAAAAAACTAGTTACTTACATAAAATAAAATAAGAAATATTGTGATTTTTTTTATTCAAGATTATCGTTATAATAAATCGACGGGTTAGACAGAGCCACGATAGCATAGTTGGTAGTGCACCTGACCAAAACTCTATCAAATTATTTTTTAAGTTAGGAATCTTCGGTGTCCGGTTTCAATAAAGTAACCGTTGACTTCTAAAATGAGAGTGGTGCTTTTATTCAAAGTCACCAACTCACCACAGTGCCATGTGTGTGTTTTCATATCCATATTCATCCATATTCATTCGATTACGTTAACGAAAACGAAAATTTGCATGGCATTGAAGCAGCGCCTCCTCGCGGCATAGAGTTAAAATTTTGCTTTACAAATTCTCGTTTTCATTAACGTGATGGAATGTCGAATGAAACTCGCACTAGGCACGCTGATCCTTATAATTTGTAACAATAAAGCCGGGTATTCATTAGGCAACATTTGTTTATAAACAATGTTTCACAGTGGTCACTGTAAACAGTTTATAAACAAAGGTGATTAAACATTGTTTATGAAACATGTTGCCGTGCTCCCCACTTTCAGTGGAGAGCAAGACGAAACACCTATTTTATAAACAAAAGTCAACAAGTGTGGACGTGTGTTGCGCGAGTTTATTAACATGGAAGTAGTGTGGTCCAACAACCAGATTTCGATGTTTATAGAGCTTCAAGTTTCAGAAACAGTGTTTATGGTAAACTTGTTTATAAACTCGTCATAAACAGTGTATTAACAAATGTTGCCTGATGAATACCCGGCTTAACCGAGTAAAGCCCCATAACTGCTTAGATTCGCAAGTGAATCTAGATATTTAGTGGGCACCATTGTAGAGCGGGCAGCAGAATTCAGGGCGTCACCAACCTTCAGCCAAGGCCGCCAGCATTGTTGTGCCGCGATGGGGAGTCGAAGGGGTACAGTCGACAACAAAAATCGGTGAACATTTTAGCACTTTGTCCAACCAACTTAATAAGGGCTTCTTAATGCTCTATTGACATAATTATCAATAACAGAGTTAACATATTGCCATACAAATTCTCGTTTTCGTTAACGTGATTAACGAAACCCCTTTGTACAAAAATTGCGCGGACGGAGGAATATGAAATTTCGCACACTTGTAGTTGAAGGAGTGTAGAATGCTAATATATTTTTTAATTATGCATAAAAAATATATTAAATTAAATAAACATTGTTTCATACATTTTTAAAAAATTTAAAAAAAATGTAAGAGGAGCGGATCTGTCAATGCCAATCCAAACTCACATTCTATCTTTTTTAATTTTTCATTGCTTAGGATACAATCCGTGTAGCCTTAATAAAATTACGTTCGAATTTCGACCACTGGGCGACCACTAGTGTTACTAATACGATATGGGTTATGCCCGAAATAAGTGAATTAAATTCAATAGGTGGGTTCAAGTCAGTTAGTCCATCGGAGCAATGGGGATTGAAACACGATTTCTCGCATTTAAACCGAGCAAGTAACAGTTTGGCTACCGGTGATTCTAGCTATTGTAACATAAAATGTTTTTGTTTTGTTTATATAATTTTAACGCAAATTTTGTTGCGATACAAATTACAAAAACACAATGTTGAAAAAATTTCCACGAGCAGGATTTGAACCTGCACCCTTCTGGCATACCGGGTCAGGTGCTCTTCCAATTGAGCTATCGTGGTTCTAACCAGCCCGCCGAAATTATTCAACACTATTTACTTTTTTACTTTGAAAGCCAAAGGCGCCAATTCAATGTCAACAACTACCGTCATTAACATCTGATCATAATATTTTTACAAATACTAAAGATCAGTTAACAAATAGGCAAGCTATTTATAAAATGTTTTTGTTTTTGTAATTTGTATCACCACGATAGCTCAATTGGAAGAGCACCTGACCCGGTATGTCAGAAGGGTGCAGTTTCAAATCCTGCTCGTGGAAATTTTTTCAACATTGTGTTTTGTAATATTGTGACATAGTTATGAAGTGGTCAGCTACTTTTGCTGCTGACTGCACCCGAAGGTTGTTAAGTAAATACCTAAGTTTATCGGTAATTTTACGGCGTTGTACGTACTCGTTTCATGATTAAATACAATTATTACTTCCATACAGGCATGTCTTACGACTTGATTATTCGCATGGTGAATAATGTCGTGGTGGATTAGAGAATTGGTAAATACAAGTCGCACCCAACACTCAGAACGTTTTCGAGTTTTCCCACTGATCTACGTTAAGATACGATCGGCTGCTCAGCTCATAATCAGACGAGTTCCTGAGGCTCTATTTTTGATTTCTTCGCCTCGAGTCGAGCGCTTGGTTTCTTCTGATTTTCGTTCGACATTTGAATTTCCATATTTTTGAATCGCTCGCCCGCTACGAGTGCCCTCACCCACTCGTTGCAGTCGAGCGACACAAAGAGATTGATAGAATAACCGTCAAAATCAATGCGTTGTGTTATCAATGTCATGTCACTCGTTTGTTTGTGTCATTGATAGTATTTTCTATTAAAAAGCAAACGTTTTTCTTAACAGCCAACAGAAACATGGATATAACGTTCCGTTTTCATTGCGGTTGTTACCGCTTTTCTCTAAATTCTGCGTGGAACGGATAACATCCAACATTTCGTATTATGTTGGCAGCACCGGAAACCAACGATTCAATAAACTGGAAAATCGGCGGCATGCGACTTGGAAGACGAGTGTGACTTAAGTCGCATGCGACAACACAATGCCATACGTGCGATTCAAAAATAGATCCCCTGGATCCCAGAGTGCCTAGCGCAAGGTTTATTTCTTATTCGATTACGTCAACGTAAATGAGAATTTGTAGGGTGTGCGGCATCGGCGTTGAAGCAGCGCCATAATGCTTTTTTTGGAGAGAGTTTGTTGATTGCCTCAAGCGGCATTTTCAGCTTCACCGAACTTTTTGGGGTCGGCGAGAAACTGGAAAGGGTTCCTCAAGCCGTGTGTGCCGAACGAATGGCAGGCATGTACCCTTTCTTTACTAGATTCTCCGGGGGTTGGGATCGGGACCGTAATGCTGGCTGGAACTATGCCCTGTGTAGACTTACGAACCGATGGCATAATGCCATTCTCAACAGCTACTTGTAGCATAAACTGAATATACATACATATAATTACGCCTCTTTCCCGTAGGGGTAGGCAGAGACCACTTCTTTCCACTTGCTACGATCCTTACATACTTGTTTCGCTTCGTCCACTTTCATTATCCCCTTCATACATGCTCTTCGGTTTAGGGTACTCTTGACCTGGCCTTTTTTCAAGACGTCCCTGATTTGATCTCGAAACGTCCGCCTAGGTCTACCCCTACCAATACTTTCATTCACACTCGCCTTATACACTTTTTTCGTCAATCGTTCTTCATCCATTCTCTCGACATGGCCAAACCATCTCAGCATGCCTTTCTCAATTTTTGTCACTACATCTTCTTTCAGACCACAACGTTTCCTTATCTCACTATTTCTTATCCTGTCACTCAGTTTAACTCCTATCATACTTCTTAACGCTCTCATCTGAATATATGATTTAATATTCTATATTAAATTTTGCATGCGTTTTCCCATTGACCTACGTCAAGATACGGCTCTACACACGTCGTGAGGTGCGCAGCTCATAATCTGACGTGTCTTTGGAGCCCAGTTCCCATCTCGGTTAGATAAGATGCGTGAGAAGCAGCTTTCACTGGGTGCTCCGATTTTGTTACAGATGTGAACAATTGAACATCAACACTGACTGTAGGGCTGACGCGACTTTTCATTGTAGTATGGTAGTGATAGGCCGTTACTTAACATCTGTCATTTATGTCGTAAAAACTGTTACTTGATTGACCATTACTTTACTGACTATAATTTATTTTAAGCTAGACATATTTTTAGATGTGTAACATTTTTCCTCTCGCTTTCTTACAATTTGTGGGAGTGATTTCGTGAAATGGGACGGAAGTGTGTAACCGGAAGTCGTGGAAGCGCGCGCCATTTGATTTGACGAATGAGCGCGCGGTATTGCATCACTCTTAGTGTCAATTAAATAAAATACAAAGTTCAATAAAAATAATAATTCTTTGTTATGAAAAATAATTTCAAATAATACCTGACCCATTTTCTTCAGAATATAATGTTAAAATTGCTTATTACTAAGGTCAGATGTCAAATGTTACACATCATATGCGACTATTGTAAGCCTCGTTCCTTTTTTTTATTTTCTTTACCATTTATTTGCTATAAAATAATCCTTTTTTAAGGAATGAAACGATTGATAACATCTTAAAGTTAAAAAGAGCTGATTTTAAGAACAGAGTGAGTGCCAACCCCTAATCATCAACATTGGTTGTAAAACTTTTACATTTAGTGACAGATCCCTAGTTCATTAAGGGATACTGACATTCGGCTTCAAGGAATCACGACAATGTTTCAAGGAATTAAATTAAACTTTTAATCTGTTCTGTACTTTTTGATATAATGAAACTGTAATCGTTTAGACAGAAATTGTTGAATACACTTTCCGGTGTAAATATTTCTATATTAAAACTGGTCCGCTCGCAGAACGGACATAAAACATACAATAAATCTTGCGTAAAGTTCTGACATGTGCTTATCGTTATAGATTTTTCCAAAGTTTACGCTTAAAAAGCGTAAAAAACAAATCTTTATTCTATATATTTATGATATACAAAAGCTTGTATAACTTATACAAGATTTTAAATGCATTCCGTATAATAGCAGCGTTTACCGATTACCAAACTTGAATCAATGAAAACATAACCAGTTCAATAAATGATGCTTACATAATTGCAGTAATTGCTTTATTATCACAGTAATAGTTGTCGAATTCAAATTCATTAAGAACGTTAGACCACATTAATGGGACATAGTGGGCAGTCTTTTATATGTCAAAATAGCTAACTCAACAATTATATAGAAACTGAAAATGTTCAAAATAATTGGATATAAGTTTAAGGCTAGGTCTAAACCGAAATTGGTTTAGTGAGAATGTGGGTCAAGGTCAAGTATTTCTTTTGTCTTTGGTACTTACCATTAATGTAATAACCTCCTTTTCGTGACTGTCAACATTTAAATGCTTTGCCACATTTTTTTGTGGTCATGACTTTTTTTTTAATTTGCCACAGAACGGCTATCTAATCTCATGGACTTAAAAAAAATTCGCCTTGTCCTAACATGGTTTAGTTCAAGGTTGCTTCAAAGCAAAGTCATATCAATCAAGTAGGTGAAATAGGTCTAAGCTGATTTTAGCGAAGCAAAGGCGATTAATATAAATTTATTGTTGTTGGGTATCCCATATAAAAAAAAATGTTTTAAACCGAGCCATCAAAATGAGTCAGTAAATAGCAAAATATTTATTAATCATTTTATAGCTGAGTACTCGTAGTTGCAAAATCTTCCACAGATTAAAGAAAAACTACGCAGGCCTATTTAATATGCTTTTTTTTAAATTCGATGTAAAATTTAATATTATTTCATCATCTACTTTTTATAAATCTAACGCGGAAGACGCTTATATACGACTCTACGCTGTAGAAATGGTACAAGAGTATCTATTAGTAGAAATGTACTATGAAAGAACCTCCACTGTGCCTAATTTCTTATTAAAGAGGAGAAAATGCATTAAGCAAGCCATTGCGCCCGAGGAGACGCAAATAGTAAGTGAAACACTCCCTGCGACATCCCAAGGAGGAAGGATACTCATTAAAGACCCCTGTACCGATCAGTCAGGCTGATCCGGTATTGGGAATACCCTCCATCTCCCTTCAGGGGGTCGGGGGGAGACTCCCACATTTCTATTCACTTTCCACGGACGCATTGGTATGCCTAAAGCATTTTCTCCTGTATAACAAATAAAAAAGGTGATCCGGGATAAGACAAGAACACACTCTTGCAATTCAGACCACCACAAACTGTCAAATTTCTTCAATAGACTTTATGTATATGACATATGGTTGAATATCTATTGCACAAATTTAACAGTTTTGGATAGGTTGATGTGCAGGCTGTACTTACTTCTACAACACGTTACTTACGTTAAGAAATATCCCGAAAAATTTGAGCCAAAAACTTACCGAAGCCACCTCCTCGTAGTCGACACCATCTGGCTGCGTGTCGTTGGCCACCGTCTTCCACACCCTCAGGCCGTCCTTCTTCACTAGCCCCGCCTGCTTCTTCAGCACCAGGCTCAGCTTCTTCCCGAATGCGTCCAACTCTATCCTATGCACATCATCGTCCTGGTCGTCCACAACACGCTCTTCGTTACTCCTACCGTCATCATTATCACTAATTTCACTAGAATTTGTCACACCGAACTCCAAACTAACTGTATTATTCAAATCACCTATTATGTCCACGTCTTTTATGTACTCTCTCGCTTTGACGAACATTTCGTCGTTCAGAAGTGATGGTGGTTTTGTCTCGGTCTTCCATTGCCTGCTCTGAGTTTTCTCGTGGGGTATTTTCCCCGGGTTTGGAGAGTGGGCGTTGCTGTGGTGGCTCGACGGGATGTGCCGCCTCGCCAAGTGGTGGATGAGGCTGACTAAGTGGTAATCTGGAACTAAGTTGTGGTGCTCCACGTGGAATACGTTTCTGAGCTCGTCTGTGGTCATGTGTTCGTGTATCTGGAAAGAGGAAGCGGTTGTTGAAATCATATAATCATTGTATGAAAAGGAATGCATAAAAGTCAATGTTATTGAAAGGAATTTATTATCCCGGTTTATATTGTAACGGCCATTGTATTTTTTGACATAAAAACTACGACAAGGCTTCGCCATCCATGCGGTGAGTTGACATTGTATCGACAAAGGTATAAGGTGAATAAAAATAATGCAAAATCATTGTGTGAAATAAAGTCACACATTGTATGTATATTGTCAACGTCTTAGGTACTAGTAGAAACTTTTTAAAATACGCATTTAAAATACACTTTAAAAGTTGTCATTGTATGTATATGAACAATTTTAATTTTAAATTATATATTCTGCTACAAATCCACGCCAACGGAAGTTCTATGGGAATCGTAGATAGCATTGACTATTATGGATGTAACAAAATTTTTGTTAAATACGCACATCACACTTACTTTATATATTTTTTGATAAAAGGTTAACATCTATAAGTAATAATAAAAAGGCAGGTCCGTTGAAAATCGTCAACAGTACCCAAGGATATAGTTATTAACAACAGGTTTCTTGTAAACAAAGATACTTTAAGGAAAAAAACCAAAACCACAAACTAGGTGCATAAGCCATCCAGTTTTTAACATCCGCATTAGCGTTGGCGAACAGAATGATCACAAAAGGGGGCATTACTTTAAGCTGGCTAACTAGGCGAGCGTTAAGTGAATTCGTGTTGCCGTTTATAAAGGGCAAAGTCATTTAAAATACATGCTTATATGAAATGAAAGACATTTATTGGCACACACTACAAAATATCACGATATACACATACAAACAAAAACAAAAGATAAAAGTGTGACCAACTAGGCCCCAGCCTCAGCAAGTGCTACAGCGACCTAGCGCCGTTGCAACGCGGTATATGTAGTTATTTACTATCATTGCGACGATTGTTTAAAAGAATGCTCTATATTTGAGTTGTTCCGTATTCATCCCACGAACACTCATCCCACAAATAAATTTTCCTTACTCATCCCATTTCTATTCCTTACTCAGCCCACATCGAAATTATAAAGAAAAACCCTAGCTGTGGGTAAGGTCTGACCAAAAAAACTAAAAGTGTTTTATTATTACTATTTTGTTTTTAATACATATATTTTACGGTTCTTATAAGAGATCATGTATACAATATATTCCGTTATGAAATAAACTTCCGTATTAATTGACAGCATGATGAAAACAGATAGTTTTTGTATTCATAATAAATAAGTCGTCCTCCTACCCTCTTCCAATTGCGATGCCCCTAATTTGTACTTTTAATATGTAAAATAACATCTTTCTAAAACATTATGGTTGCAATGACTTATTCGTCAACTGGCATGTGTGGAAGTGGCGAGTGCGCGCGAGTTGGCACCTTCCGATTTTACCTATTTTTTTGTCGTCAACTCGCTCTATCGTGAAAATCTGACGTAGTATGTACAGTCAGTTACAAAAACGTTTTAATAAATTTAATATATGTAACTTCTTTTATTGTATCAAATATTCACTATTGAGTATTGAACCTTCGTAGGAGTTATGAATACAAAAAATATCGAAACTCCTCTCCTTCTCCTCTAACATAAGTTACTTGAACTTTACTGTGTCTAGACAATTTATTTTAATATTCCACTTACCAAGTATACAATGAGGTGATATTACTATAATTCATGTCATACTGTTTGCAAGATACATACCTACATTCTTTCGTGGCTATTGCAAATTATATAAGCCAATGCAAGTGCGCTTTTAATTATCGGCCTTTGGGACAAAATTAACAATTTCCCGTTGACCTACAAACACAAATTCGTAAAGCAATTCACAATATTTTATTGTGCCCACACGTGTTTAACTGCAGTGCGTTCAATATCACGCGGAATCAAGTTCATGTCAGAGCGACGAACGATTCTGCAAAACGTATGGATCGACAAAGGCACGATTATTGACCTCTGCCAACTTCTGCATTAATACATAAGAATAGTTATAATTTTGCGATGCTCTAATAGGGTTTGTAACAGGCCATCATATACTATTATATGACTATATTACTGTATAAAAGTGATACTATATACAAAAGGGCAATAAATAAATTAAACTATATTGGAAACAGACGAATTTGATCGTGTTTTCGAACGTTTAAATATGTTGGATTTATCTTTCAAAACTATCACCATCATCGTGATCAGCAGCTCATTTTATTTTCATTTGTATGCTGGAGCACGAGCAAGTATAGCTAGTCAGACGGACTTAAAACAGGTCTTATCACCAATTAAATCGAACACATTAACACACTTCCCACTTATATTGTGCCCTACCCTAGAAATCGAACCAAGGACCTCTGAGGTACAGTTTCAGGAGGTCTGAGACCGACTTGGCACATTAAAGTACAACTATTTGACAATTTGTATTGTCCTCTGTATTTTTTTTAATTTGATGTACAAAAAGAAATATTTTTATTTTTTTAATTTCTAATTATTAAACCACAAAGACGGTACATGTATACAATGTAGCTGCCAGTGTTCAAGGCTCAAATGCATAAATTTGACTATTATAGATTTGTTTGACTTTACCAAACAACAGCTCAGCGTGTCTATATTATTTCAAGTTGTGAATTGAATAGCTAATTAATAATCGCGATTATCTGAACATGGTTTACAAGTTACACCGGAGTGCATTGTCTGCGCCCGCGCTCCACTGGGCCAGCGTTATGCAATGCAATAGCATTAGTTGGTCAACGAGAGTTATTTGTGTCACGTGACTCACGTGTTTCGGCTTGCGTGCGAAAAAAGGTATTTCCATCGGTAGTTGTTTGTTTAGATTAGGAACTCTTTTCAGAGATGATTTGTTTTTATATTCGCATGCTTAAAAAGAGGTGTGTGTCGAATTTAAGCGACGAAAAGTTCGGTTCTTCGGTTGTTGTTTGTTTAAATTAAAAACTCTTTTCCAGTCATATTTGTTTTTCATTTGTTCGCATTTGACTTGAGAGATGTAATTTTTCCTTTTTTTTTTATATGACTAAGGTGGCTATTACTCATACGGCTGGCCTAATGGTAGGTGGTTTTTTGAGTTTTGCGAGAAAAGGTTGTTGTTTTATTTAAATTGAGAACTCTTTTCAGTTTCATTTGTTTTTAATGTTTATACCTGCTATTTGTGAGATGTTAGCACAAAGTTAGCTACAAAGCTGCATTTTGCTTTGTGTATCATCATTCGTGTCAGACTCTATAACTTAGCCCTTCACATTTCAATTTTGTTTTTTTCCTGTGTTGTTATTAATGTGTGAAGGCCTAAGCCCAGGAGCGAGACATATAGGCAATCTATGATGAACAAAAAAAGCACAAATTACATAATAAGTCTGTGTTCAAACCACGTTACAGTCTTGTTACATTAAGATCATAACATTCTGGTTGATTACGAAACCAAAAGCCATATTTCCTTATATTGTTCTGAAAATCTGACACCGCTCACTCCATACAACAACGTGTAACGCTATCACTATTGCATGTACAGAAAAATAATAAACTTATTGCCGCAAACAATACGACACACTTTGCCTTTCTACACCCTACCTCTATCCGTACCCTAACTCCGATATTGAACTTAATTCGTAATAATAACAAGGTCAAAAGTCGATTGTTCCGATATCAATTAGAATAGTGCTATATACTGTGATAATATGAATGCACTCAATTTAGGATTTGCGATTTTCAACTTTTTCTATTGAATCATAAAGTCGATATTCCTGTAAACGGAAACGAATGTTGCGTTACGAAATGTCTCAGTAAGATCTGGCTAGGATATAGATAATGAGTCACGACAGGTGATAACAGTCGGAACTGGTGGAAGGTCGTGTTGGAAAGCCACACGCTGGGAGATAAAGACTTTTTTGTGACCTCAACGTGTGTTGCTAGTTAATACTGACAATTAATTTTAATGTTTTAGCAACACCGAAATGTTGAACTTTGTTATGGCAATTCATGGCGGGAACGTGAAAAATGACTTTTGTAATTTTGTTTTTTTTCAGTACAAATACAATACAAATTCCTCATTGGGAACTACTTACATAACGTTGTCAGGTGTGTGAAACTGGTAGTATCTACATCTAAGTATATGAGCCATCGTTAAATAAATGTTTACAAAAGCCCTCTTCTCAGAGTCCGCATTTATGAGATGGGCTACGGAACCTTACACTGCGCGTGGCCCGACACGCACTTCGCCGGTTTTTAAATTCTCTCAAGAAGTCTGTGTAAGGTCACATTTAAGTACTACATCTTTAGTGATACTCAAAGCGATTAACTAGAATATCATCGTTCATTAATCATCCATCATTTAGCATACATTAACCGCAACTCATCATAATCTATCACCATTTATCACGAAAAGTAATTGAAGACATGGCTGAATGGGCTAGATCCCTTTTATTATTATTATTTTTTTAAGACAATTAAAGATTATAAAATAAAGTAATCTAATTCTCATGGCTCTCGCAAAACCTTTGCCTTACCATAGAGTAGGACCTTACTTGAATGGAATGGAAAAATACTTAAAGCGAGAGAGGGAGAACTCTAAAATAAGAGAGAAAGGGGATAAAAAATCATTTCTAGATTTCCTCAATGATTCAGGTCAGCATTAAATTTAGTTTAGTTTTCAAATGCCTTAAATACCCACCTTTTCATTAACTAAATTGCATTACGCAAGTGCAACGCTTCCTGCTACCTATGAAGAGAGCACAACTGCATAACAGTAGCTATTTCAGCGTAATCGGTTTAGTGTTGAGTAATATGTTACAGCCATTGTTAACTTCAAAGCGGAAGGAACCTCGTGTGATAATATGTTGGGCGTTCAGATTGGACACTATTAAGTAACAATGTTTAATAAAAGCATATAAATTACAAAAACACAATGTTGAAAAAATTTCCGCGAGCAGGATTTGAACCTGCACCCTTCTGACATACCGACATCTTTTATAAATAGCTTGCCTACTTCTTAACTGATCTTTAGTATTTGTAAAAATATTATGATCGGGTGTTAATGACGGTAGTTGTTGACATTGAATGGGTGCCTTTGGCTTTCAAAGTAAAAAGTAAATTGTGTTGGATAATTTCGGCGGGCTGGTTAGAACCACGATAGCTCAATTGGAAGAGCACCTGACCCGGTATGTCAGAAGGGTGCAGGTTCAAATCCTGCTTGTGGAAATGTTTTCAACATTGTGTTTTTGTAATTTGTTTCGCAACAAAATTTGCGTTAAAATTATATAAACAAAACAAAAACATTTTAGAAGCATATAAGTAACAACAATTTTTTAAGCGACAAAAATTTAAGAGAAAAATCGTTGAAAAATAAATCGGTCGTAATTTTGCCACCGTGACATTTACTTTGGCTTGCAAATTAAGCGTATAAAAAGTATAATAATTAGCTTATAGATATACTATCCATTGCTAGGCGAAGGCTTCCGTTATTGAAATTAAGACATCACTACGATTAATTTGGCGTAATCACAACGCTGTCTGGCGCTAGTTAATTTTATTTTGTATTGCTCGGCTAATGACTTCACTCCACCTTATGTTAAGTGGAAATGGAGTCCAGACGCAAAGACATCAGTCACCCTCACCCGCCGGGTGTTGGTCAATGCGGGTTGATGATCGCTAACCCGGTCTATCCATAGACAAACTTCGACACAAAGTTTGCTAGACCTGTAATGACCTCCTTCGGAAGGTAGGTAGCCCAATTTCCCCCACACACCATTATCCATGTTGTAATGCCACCCAGCATTGGGAATATTATAAGCCGTTGGTGTATATATATTTTTTGTTCAATCAATTACAAAACCATTCACAACATCAGACAAATAAATCTCGACGCGTTCAGAATGGAATCAGCTGTCAGTTCATTAGAAAGCATATACTAAACAATGGAAGACCGTTTTGTCTTTGATTCTCCCATTCAACACCGTCAAATTGGAATGGCAAAAGCATACTTAAATACAGCAGGGTAAAGTTGTATTTTCAGTTGCTGATAAATTGTAGTGGAATTGATTTAATGTTTGCTTACATTATGCAATAATCTTGTTTTACCATCTTTTCTTGTTGAGATGTTCTGTAAATAAAATATCCGACACGACAGCTATCTGATCCAAGACTGTCGAATTTCTTTAATACATTTTCAACCATATTATAAAAGTTCAAAGTCTATTAAGGAAATTTGACAGTTTGTGGTAGGTTGATGTGCAGGCGTGTGTACCGTAGGTACGAATATTTTCTTTTGATTGTTTTTTATGTTAATGTTAGTGGTACCTCCTCCGCTAGGAATCAAACTCAGAACCTCTGGATTTGGTTAACCCATTCGACCACAGAGGCGGTTAATTATAATGTAAAGGCAGTTTATATAATATATTATAATTTCTATTAGGAACTACGTTTTTTAAATTTATGACGTATTTTTATTTGTGTCTGATGGAAACGCTCTAAGCTCTTTTATCACGCACGGGTTGCCGACCCCCGAAGCTTTACCCCCCTTATTCATAAAAACTATTTAAGCACTATTTAGTTGAATATTGTTTTGTCAATGTCACACGAACGTCATTTTGAATTTGAGAAAAAGAGACAAAACAATGATTAACTAAATAATGCTTAAATAGTTTTTATGAATAAGGGGGTAAAGCTTCAGGGGTCGCCGTGCGTGATAAAAGAGCTTAGAGCGTATCCATCAGACACAAATAAAAAGACACAAATAAAAATACACAAACATAAACACAAATATAAATATTAGTTCTTAAACTTCTGTGCCCTTCTTAAGTAATTCAAAATTAACCTCGAACTTAAAAAAAAATCGATTAAATCAAAACATTGTTGTTAAGGTAGGCACTAATAAAACTCTTTGTAATTAAGAAATCCCATGGAGTTCGATGTCAAAATTAAGCAATCCACATTGCTTCAGCAATTTCAAAGAGACTGTCTAATTGTACCAGACCAATCGAACTATCGAATCGTCGAAACAAAACCATCCATTTACTAACTAAGCAATCGACCTTGCATCATGACTGAAGACATTAGGGTACCTCACGAACTGATCTCATTATATCCTCATTTTGGATGGCTTAATTCAGGGGACTCGATATTTTTTTTTTTATTATAACAAGTAGGCTAACGAGCATAAGTCCCGTCTAAGGCTGCCTTACCACTACGTGCGAGGTAGCTAAACAATACGCGCGGAAAATCCAATAATAGAATTTTTATTTTGACACCATTCTACCTAATGTCACATGAGTAAATATCAACAGAGTCCAAGCTTCTAAAGCGTGCAAAATTTATACCTACTTTGGTGGGGTTGTCTCATTGAGGTTATGATAAATAAAACAAAATATTTTATTTTATTTTTCATAATAAGTACTCTGAATATTTTCTTTTTATTGTTTTTGTTTTTCAATGACCTGTTCTTTTTATTGTTTTTTTTTATTTTTCAGATTTAGATAAATTCTAATCTGACATAAAGTTTTTTGTTAAATACTGAATTGGAAAATACTCAAATGGTAGATCAAATGTACAGTCATTATAACGTTCAAACACCCGTTTGCACTAAACTTATGAATCGCCTAAGTCTTGGTTTAACTACTACCCGGTCAAGTTAACTCAGCACTCGAAAACGTCGCTTACACTCAATTTGCCGTGCTAAGTATAAAAAAAAAGAAAAAAAAAGGCAATATTTTTATATTTCTAGCATTGTTCATACACACTGTACAGTAATTAACAATATTTTACAGTAAACCACTCTAATTTAAATCAAACAATAAAACCTCAAATAGTTACAATATTTTACGAGCGATGACAGTTCAGATTTTGATTTGCGCACCGCTTAGTTACTTCTTACAGATCTGGTGGAAAGCCACTCTAAAGTAGGTTTTCCTCTCACGCTGACCGCACGCTGACGGTCGGCGCTGATAGGTCAATATGTATGTAGTTATAGGTAGCGTTTTTGAGATGCGCCGACCGCTCAGCGCTGTCGGCCGTCAGCACTGAGCTATACGCGGCCGTGCGCGCGCCGCTGACCAACATGGCGCTAAAGCCCGGTGAAGCTGAGAATGCCGCAGCGGCAATCAGCAATCTCTCTCAAAAAAAAAAAAAACATGGCGCTGATGCGCGAGGCGCGTCAATGAGCGTTTTCGTGTCGTGCTGAAGGCACGTACCGACGAATACAGTCATGGACGATCGTGAAATAGACACCGGTTGAGTAATTGACGAAGTCCGATCCAGAAAATATTTATGGGACGCTTTGGCCCCATTGTATCGAAACAAAGATGCGCGTAACAAAGCCTGGGATGACATCGTCGTTGCACTTTACGTCAACGTTGCATTGGAAGAAAAACAACATTTAGGTTAATATTATTTTTTTATGTACCCATAAATTTGTACGGAACCCTCGGTGGGCGAGTCCGACTCGCACTTGTCCGGTTTTTTTTTGTTGCAGACGTTTTATCTTTCCTAAATAGTACGCGGCAACAATTTTCACTACCATCATAGACATTGTTTGCGTCTGTACTTTACGGTGATCAGCGCGACACTAAACTGGTTTTCCTCTCACGCTGACCGCTGACTGCTGATTGGTAGCTACGCGCTGACTGTCAGCGCCGGCGGTCAGCGTGAGAGTAAAACCCGCCTAATGGTGAGAGATCACTCCTATACATACACATCAACAATATATTTTGTGTTGTAAACCAAAATCCCTCTAGTTCCTGCAAAATCCCCCCGTTGCTATCCTTGAGACAGGACAAACTTTTTATTGCCATTTGTCACCTTACACAACACAACGGAGACAGATGTAAATAAAAATTCATTATATTCTTTTAACTCTACAGATAGGATTAATTTAACAAGTAGTACCTAAATAATACTATCTATAACGTTATTAATTAAATTAATTAATTAATTAACGTTGTCAATTACGTATTAGAGTGTTAGCAAACTAAAAACATCAAAAACAACCATTAAATACGTAAGTTCTTTTTTAAATCCACTTTAAAGTAGCGTGACTCACTTTTCTTAAAAAAAAAAATATATTTGAATATTTATTTATTTTTAATAAAATCGGTTAGATGGGGCAAAAATGTACCGACATTTTTGCCCCATCTAACCGAGGGCAATTTGGTAGCTTATGATCTTTACAATTACCCCTTAGAGGGATCGCAACGTATTTCCAATAACACTGTATATTAACGTATATTATTATAGCATTTAAATACAATTTCTTATGTGAAAAAGTCTTCATAATAATATTCTTATATTTTAAACAAAACTATTGCTAAGTGATTTACCCTTACCATGTATTTTGTTTAAACAAATACCCGCGAAGGTAATGGGAAGTTTAGTTAGGATAACCAGTTATTGCGGAAACAGTCTTATGACTAACACTAGAATGATCTTGACCTCTGTCTCACAGAGCAGAATATTGTCAAAGGTGGTTTAATTTCACCCTAATAAAAAAGATTAAAATAAATTTTCAGAAAGGAACATTACGAAAAAGGAATTGTGAAAATAAGGAAACCATTTTTAAAATTCAAAACTAATAAGTGATCTATAGTAGTTTAAAAAAAATCAAAGTTGTTATGAGACGATATACTAATACTTAAATTATAACACAAACATGTTTGCAATTGCCCAATATTAAATCTAAGGAATTTTTAAATGCGTTTAACCTTTTTTATCTTTAAATATCATCATTTAATTAACTGCCCCCATATGAAACAACTATGAACTTTCGGACTGTGAGTGATGGATGTTAACATATTTCATAACACATAATGCATCCGCGATTCCGAGGCAAAATTGCTAACGTCCAAAGGTTTTTTTCACACGAACACTATAATTTGCGCGTCCGTCGGCTACCCGGCGATCGTACAGCCTTGAGCATGTTACAAAACAAAACAACAGTAAAAATATAGTTAATTTCATGCAGATTATTAGCAATCAAAGCTATTGAGATCGATAAGAAGGAAACGCAGAGTGCACGAAAAGCGATGAGAACGGATTTGGCGCGAAAGTATGACATTCGTAGTGCCACCATCTTGTTTGACGGCCATCTTGAGGTGACCTTGCTCCAGAAACGCACCGGTTTGTTTCGCAATACGAGCCGGTGGGAAAATTCGTGATACTATTGATTTGCATTGCGATTCAATGTATTTTGACACGAGAAACTGTCTGTGCTTAAAGAAAATCATTTTCTTATGACCTCCATCATTTGTTTTCACAATTTGATTATGCTAATCATTTAAATATAAACTTAAGTAAAAAATTGAATTTGTATTTCCATTTTTGGCTTGAATTCAATATAATGGCAGCTGGATGTAGGTAATTGTTCATCTATCTTTAAATATTAGGTAAACTGTGGATATTTATTAAATAAATTCTTTAGAGTCTTGTTGCAAATTACGACTAAACATATCTACTTATTCTTTTATGTGGCAATGAAAGAAACATCAGAATTCATCCAAAATCTACCTACCTAGACCCTAATAAATCAAATCAAATATTTGATTACTATTGATATTTCAGTACTGAGCTTGCGCCTTCCCACATGAATGGCACATAAGAAGATCAAGTATTTACCCACAATACTACTGACCCAATTAAATAAAATAAAAATCGGGCAAGACCCGTATCGTTTTAGTAACTTTAAAATATTACCTATAGAATAAAAATATTCATAGTTTACAAAATAGGTATTGTAACACTACATTTCATTTACATTATGGGTTTCCTATGTTAATAACAACTAACAAAATCCAACTTTGAAATTTAATTATGCGTTATTATTCTTCGCAGTTGGTCCTTGGTACAGTATGCACCTTTCATTTTGCCAATCAACGCGGTCCGGGCATTGTTCCACGGGTCATTGTTGCGGCCACAAACATTCCTGCATCCGACTTTAGAGTATTTGCATTAAAACAATACTCTTTGGTACACACGCCTGCACATCAGACTACTACAAACTGTCTAATTTCCTCAATAGACTTTGAACCTTATGGTTAGGGCGAATATATGGTCGAAAATGTATTGAAGAAATTTGACAGATTTGGATAGGTTGATGTGCAGGCGTCTGTACAACACATTTGTTATGTCAAGTTTTATCACAGGCAGCGCTAAGACAGGCGCTAATGAGAAATATCTACTTAGAAGTTTGTAAGGAAACTAAATTCATACCAATTTTGCAACAATTTTGTAGTTACTTTTGAAATAAAACTCATTTTAGTTCAATATCTGGGAGTAAGCTCTATATAATATCTGAGGTGCTATAATAAACTGCCAGTTTAAAAAAAAATTGGATCTGTAAACACGGTTCAGGTAAAATTGTAGGCAAATCTGTAAATGATTAACTACTAACAAAAAAAAGGTAGTAAGTATGAAATGAAAATCATCAAAACAGTTTGAGCTTATAGGGTTGTAGCTATTATCTAGCAGCTTTAAGGACATCTGTCCCTCATTTGGTATGTAAAGGTCATCCTCAGAACTCCCGACCTCACCTCAAGCGACTGACCGTATCAGAAATTATTATAATTTGATAAGTGACATTTATGTACCGGAAACAACATGAGAAGGCGGCCTATTTACATAACCACTTTCTATTGTTTATCGTTGAGAATAAGTATCGGTTAGGCCGGCCGCACTTTGGATGCCAATTTGTATCATGCGCATTGGACGTACGAATCGAACGCGCAGTCGGGTTGCGTTTTTCTCAGTTAAAATGCAGGTACGGGGTGTCTAGTGTGAGTTTCATTTGACATTCGATCATATCGCGTTAACGAAAACGAAAATTAGTATGTTTTTGAAGCAGCGCCTTCTGGCGATATAACTATTATATATTATAAATTATTGTTTTCGTAAGCGTAATCGAATGAATACGGACAGTAAACAAACTCACACTAGGCTCTCAGTAGTGTCTGTGACGCATGACCGGTGACATAAATAATAAATAATAATCCATACTGTGTATTCATACGAACGCATAGACCATCCGAACAAGTTGGAATTGATTTCGGACGTCTCGTCAGATCTATACGCGCGCACACGCACGACTAGCTCGCACTTAGTGTGTGGGTCACCATAGTAGTCAGGATGTATTCTATTCGTAACGTAGTCGTGTTAAAAATTGGTATCGATACAGCTGTCAAACGAAGATACCGATAAAAAAAAGCTTGGTATCGTTACTTTGGTGACATTTTTACCGATAAATTAACTAAACGCTTTACGTAAAGAGCAACATTTGACGAAAAAAGTAGGTAGCGATACTTTTCTAGATAACGTTACCTGCATTACTGGTACCAAATTATCTTTATTGAAATAACGTTACTTACCGGTACTTACAGTGGGAATTTGGTAACGGTATCAAGCCCTGATCCAAAGTGTGGCCGGCCTTATACTAGTTACGTTCAAACTGATGAATGTACGCGTTTAATGTGTTATGTAAGTGATGACTAGGGATTATTGTGTAGCAACGTTCAGATAGCTTTTTATACGATGAGATATCGTGTTTAGCTTGCAGGTAAGTAGTACTTGCTTATATGAAAGACTATTATATTCCATTAACCCGCGTTGGGCCGTGGTGGTTAATGGTTCGATCTTCCCATGTGCTATTGATCATGGTGGGAAGGACTGTGTCCAGCAATTACAGGTTGATGATCATGATGTAGTAACAATTGTATCATTTTAATTTAAAAGATTTATTATTATTATCACCTCTTTTTTTTGAGAGAGTTTGCTAATTGCCTCTGTGCATTTTCAGCTTCACCGGGCTTTTTTGGGGGTGGCGAGAAACTTAAAGGGTTCCTCAAGCCATGTGAAACGAATCACCTTCGGAGGTTTCCTATAGGGAACGGCATCACGCACTAGTGCGTGTCTCCGTGCCCTAGATTCTCCGAAGGGCTCGGATCGGATCGACAATCTTTTCACAACAATTTAATAACAGTCTATTATAATAACTAAATAAAACAAAATGACGACCGTATTTACACACATAGATAGGTACTAGATATTTAAATCTTAGCAACTCTAATGCAAATAGTAGAATTGTTGGACCGGTTCCTCGGTCCGATAATACTATAACAAACGACCGCATCATTAAATGCATAGCAGATTTGCTCCAATCAGGTTTCTATCGAACGCTATATGAATACACTCTAGATATATTTACTACACAAGCATACTAGGCCCAAGACACCGTACTCTTAGAACAAGAACGAACGAACGAACACCCGGTTCATACGCGCTATATATACTACTCAAAACAAAATAAGGGCCACGAGGTATTTTTTCATTTTGGTGTAAATTATTAAACATTTACATATTGAAAGTAGTAAAATATTGAGTATACAAACTCTTTGATACCTAAACTTTTTAATATTGTAGTATTCATCTAATGCTGGCAACAATTTTAAATAAAATTTGATTTAAAATTATTTTTGAAAATTTTGATTTCATTTTCTTTGACGTTTTGCTTTCTTTAGCTTCTTGGTTTATTAGAAATTATCAGAGTTCATTGATATCTCGAGTCAGAAACATCTTTTGCAATATGCCACAAGCACGCAGGCGTCATATGGACTCGCTGACAGCAACCAGAGCCGTTACAATGATTGAAGAAGGTCATTCGCAGCGATCTGTGGGTTTGCAATTGGGATTTTCTCGAAGAGCTATTCAAAATCTATGGAATCGTTTCCAAGAGACCGGCAGTGTTAGAAGAAGATCTGGTTCGGGCAGAGTTCGCATTACAACAGCTCAAGAGGATCGTTACATTCGATTAAGTGCGCGCCGAGATCGCACAACGACGGCCCGCAAGCTGCAATCGTTTACGGCTCACAACGGGTACTCGTGTCAGTGACCAAACTATTCGTAATCGATTGCATGAAGACCAGCAGGCATCAAGAAGGCGAGTTGTCCGTATTCCATTAACCAGAAATCATCGTGCAAATCGTTTAAGATTTTCCCGTCAACATTTGGACTGGGACATAAACCAATGGGGCATGGTGCTCTTCACAAACGAATGCAAAGTTAAATTTTTTAACGACGATCGGCGTATTAGAGTATGGAGAAGACGCGGCGAGAGATTTTCAGAAGCCTGCATCCATGAAGTCGATCGTTTTGGTGGTCCAAATGTAATGATTTGGGGCGGGATAAGCTTACACGGCAAAACTGAGCTCGCTATTTTAAATGAGGGTACTGTTACTGCTCAGTGGTATATTGAGGAAGTCGTCAGACCACATGTGATCCCATTTGCCCAGCGAGCGGGTCCTGGATTCATCTTGATGCAAGACAATGCTCGTGCACACACGGCTCAAGCGACTCGATTTGTACTGGAAGCGTCTCAAATTCAAGTCTTGCCGTGGCCGGCGAACAGTCCGGACTTAAATCCAATAGAGCACATGTGGGATCAGTTGAAACGAAGAGTTAGAGACGGTGATCAGGAAATCCACAACCAACAGCAACTCATCAACGCTGTTAAAAGGGCCTGGGAAGAGATTCCAATGGAAAATGTCAGGCATTTGATTGAGAGCATGCACTCCAGGCTTCAGGAGTGCGTAACGAAACGAGGGGGCATACCCGTTACTAAAAGATGAGCATGGAGTATTTTCTTTTGTTTTCAGTAACTTTACATTGTTTTTATTTTTAACCTTAAATGTGTTTTTTCTTTCAAAAGCAAATAAACTTTTTAATCATTATTATTGGAATAAATTTATTGGTCTACACGGTAAAAACAACATTAGTTTTCGTTATGGAGACAAAAAAATTAATATTGGTTTTATTATTTTCATGGTACAGACAAAATACCTCGTGGCCCTTATTTTGTTTTGAGTAGTATATATATCTCCCCGCCCGATCCTCTAAATGACACCACACATTTACAGAATACACTAAACATGCACACCGGTTTAGGCCCAAGACACCGTACTCGTAGAACAGGGGTACGAAGAACCGGTTCACACTCGCTCTACACCAGGTACAGACATGTACCTGGGCGCTTCTCTCCTCCTCCACGGCCCGGTCAACCCGAGCCGAGGTTCGTGCTTTTAGAGGCGCCCTCGGGTTGTTCCGCTCCCCGATCCGATCCGAACACTTTGGAGAATCTAGTAGGGCACGGGGACGCGCACTAGTGAGCGATGCCGTACCCTCTAGAAAACCTCCGAAGTTGATTCGTTTCACACGGCTTGAGGGACCCTTTACGTTCCTTGCTCCCCCAAAAAAGCCCGGTGAAGCTGAAAATGCCGTAGAATGGCAATCAGCAATCTCTCTCAAAAAAATCTCGCAATAGCGAGCACCGATGATTTTAACGCGATCATGCGCGAGCGAGCTGCTTTCCTGATGAGCCGGATGAGGAACAGCGCCAATAATATTCTGAACGCAATCTCGCTGAAATTTGATTGTCCCATCCTGCAGCACTGGGTGGGTCTGGTAAAGGGGGTCCGATCCTACACGATGTTTTAGGTCGGTCTTTCTAATTTATTTTAGATTTTATTGTGTTTTACTAACATAGTTTTAAGTACATTTGCTACTAACTAAAAAGTATCATGTATTATGTTGTCCGATTAAATAAATGAATTATTATAAAAGGCGCACTTACGTTGTTTCGTTCTCTAGAGAACTAGTAGGTGATGGAGACACGCGTGTTGCCATTCCCTCTAAAAACTCATTGAGGGTGTTTCGATCACGCGGCCCTTTAAGTTTGTCGCCGCCCACTAAAGGTCTGGTTACGCTGATTAGGCTTTAGGGAAAACACAGCAATTTCTCTTCAAAAAAATATGTGATCAATGTTTCACTTGTAAAGTAAATAAGTTGAGGTAAATGCCATCATCATCTCAGCCACAAGACGTCCACTGCTGAACAAAGGCGGAGGCCTTTGGGCGGAGGAACAAAAAAGGTTAGCGCTGATCACCGTGTGGTGACGGGGATAAAGAATTGCACCATCACTCTTCTTGTGGGCACTCAGTAAGGTGACTGCAAAGGGTAAGCTTCACACAAACGCGCTCGAGCAACGCACACATAGACAACCTCTCACGGACACGGAATCTCGCAACAGCTGCGCCCGGACTGTTCCGACCAGCCCCCCGACCGCCTAACCGATCGCTTTGGCTACGTGTATAGTTTATGACGTCATCTTGTCATTTCGTACCGCCTATGAAAGCAATATCGAAAGCTATAGGCTATAGCTTTCGGTGTTGCTTTCATAGGCGGTAGTTTATGACGTCATCTTGTCATTTCAAGGGGTCATCTGTGAGTGTGCTCGAGCGCGGTCTGTATTAAAAGCTTACCGTCTGGGTCTCCTTATTATGTGCTGTGAGAGTGATAGAAGGCGACTTAGGGACTATTCAGAGGATAGGCAGCAGCGCCTCTCTGAGATTACTCTCTCTTTACTGCGATCGCCAACCCGCCTGGCAAGCGTGGCGATTATAGTAAATTCCTCTTAGGTAAATGTGCTAGATAGATATTTGTTTCATCATCATCAGCTCATGTCCCTACTGCACGAGCCTTCCCTATGGGTGGATAGGGAGAAAGGGCCATAAACCACCACGCGGGCCCAGTGCGGTGCAGTGGTTGTTAACGACCGCTAATGCAGCCGGGACCAACGGCTTAACGTGCATTTCGGAGTACGGAGAAGCTCGAGATGATACATTTTTGGTCATCCGATGGCCGGCCTTTGCGAAAGTTGCTTAACCTCAGCACTCGCAGACCAGGCGCGTTAACCACTGCGCCATCGAGCTCCTCAATTTATATGATTTGTTTTTTTTTAAATTTTGCTAAAAAAAATTGGTTAGCAATAAGTAACCCAAGATGTTTACAACCACAATTAGTTCCCACCCAATTAAACTAATAGTTGACAAGTCATTAAGCCGCCATTAGTGTGTGGTGTCAACGACCCAACCATTGTAACCCAAATATAGGCCGTGAATGGGACATAACTCCGCGGACTGATAACACAAAATAAGCTTTATCAAAACCCAAGTAAAATTTAAACACTGAAAAAAGACGACAACCTCAGGCGGGAATCGAACCACGCACCTTCCGCATTCCGGGCGGCTGCCTTAACCACTTGGCTACCGAGGTCTGGCTTTCACCCGTCGAAATTTTTCAGTGCTTGATGCTTATGTTTTTTAGTCAACATTGCTTCATCAATCTTAGAAGTTCTGAGATCCTCTGAGATCCGAAAGAAATATTTTTACAAATATTTGAACATTCGGTTAAGATGAAACTGCGTTATAGATAAGTGTTTTTTATATATTTAAGCGTTAATAAAACGCTTAAGCTTAAACGCATAAGCATCAAGCACTGAAAAATATCGACGGGTGAAAGCCAGACCTCGGTAGCCAAGTGGTTAAGGCAGCCGCCCGGAATGCGGAAGGTGCGTGGTTCGATTCCCGCCTGAGGTTGTCGTCTTTTTTCAGTGTTTAAATTTTACTTAAGTATATTTAAGCGTTAATAAAACGCTAAAATATATAAAAAACACTTATTTATCAAAACCCTTTTTTTTAGAGAATTTGCTGCCGGTACTTTCAGCTTCACCGGCATTTTTGGGGGCGGGGAGAAACTAAAGGGTTCCCCAAGCCGTGTGAAACGAAGCACCGTCAGAGGTTTTCTAGATGGACCGGCATCACGCACTAGTACATGACCCCGTGCTCTACTAGATTCTCCAAGGGGTTCGGATCGGATCGGCATCAAAACTCGCTCGAGCAACGCGCTCATAGACAACCTCTCGCGGACACAGCATCTCGCAACAGCTGCGCTCGGGCTGGTATGATAATTTGTGTCCGTGCGAGGGTTTATGTGTGCGTCGCGCTCGCGCGTTTGTATGAATCTTACTTTCAGGGCTCTCCTTTTTTTGTGTCGATAAACTGTCCGAGACATAGTGTGCAGCTAATGGCTTGCATTATTTAACATGTATCCCGTGTGGGGTGACCAGAATTCGCATGTTTAACACGATTTATATCTTCATCACCGATAAGGTGGGGCAAGTTTATCTTTCTCCAGAACGTAGCTAATTTAAAAGGTTTATAATGTGGTATTGAAAAGGTGGCCCTGTATGGCAATTTTGCATACGATTAATAATGTGTTAATTCAATTAATTTGTTTAATGTTAGTTATGAAATTGTTAACTTATTGGGACGGTAATTTAACGTAGGTATACGCTAGGTACCTAACTGACCACTCTAAGTTTAGTAACGATTATAAATTTAATTTTTACTTTTTTGGTGGTTATAATATAAATAACCAAATTTATTTTGTGGCTGTATTAGAGTGGTGTGCCAGTATAGAGGTGCCCTGAAGTGGGTAAAATTGGCTGATGATGATGATGATGATTAGTGTGGATATTTCGGGTTTCGCTTTTTGAACTATATGGTTTTCAACAATATCAATATTGATTCTTAGCCAAACTTCTGTAAATAACTGTTCGCCAGTTAACCTTGTCACCGCGCCACAGATGCCAGTATCTTTAGGCATATGCATATGCAAATGACAAGTCCGCCGCAAAAACCAGTTCCTTACACAATGCGTGGGGAAACAATGGCCGACCCCGCTTATCAGCCATCGACATCGGATATCATACAGCATACTGCCCGCTATCACATGAGTAAAGAAACGGAACAGAGACAAACCTTCATACAACCGCGCCGTCGTAGGTAAACTACTGCAAGCATACGGCGCATGTGTGCGTGTCAACTAGCCACTGCGTCGCGTACGCGCCGCCACAGGATAAAACCGGTTTACGCTCGCTCGGCTAGTGGACAAACGGAGGGCCTGCACAAAGCACGTCTTATTTGTTTTGTGCTCCTGTATATTTCTTACGAAATTGTTTTAAGTGGATTATACTGTAAATAGTTATAAAAGTGTAAATAATTAGTTCTGGACTTGTAAAATGGTTGTTTACTGTACCGTTTGTATGAATAATAGTAGAATGAAAAAAAATAATCATATTTCAATTATCCCAAGGAGTCTACTAGGTAGGGAAATGAAAACCAGATTATACCTATTTAAAATTAGATATGTTTAAGTAGGTCGCATAAACCTTTATGTTATGTAGGTATGTATGTTACGTTCCTAATAAAAAGCTCATAAAAGTTTGTTTATTTTATTTTATTCTCTTTTGCCAACCCTACTAAAATAGGTAAGAATTTCGTATGCTCCTTAGAAGCTTTGTCTCTGTTCCGTTTCTTTACTCATGTGCCGCTATCTTCAGATCGTCTTTGTCACTTTTTTTATACCTAGCTCGGCAAATGACTCCACTCCACCTGATGTTAAGTGGAAACGGAGTCCAAACGCAAGGACAACTGGTGCAGCGCGAAAACAACGCAGCATCAATCACCCTCACCCTGCCGGCCCACAAGGTGCCTCTTCACGCCTCGTTTGAAGGACCCCATGTCAAAGGAAGGAGGACAAACGTGTGCTGGTAGACTATGCCATCTTTTAGAAGTGCGACAAAGAAACGAGTCACCGAATTTCTTTGTGCGCGATGGAATGTTCGAGACAGTACAGCGGTGACGCCGGAAAGCAGCACGCGTACTCCTATGGAGGAAGGGAGTACGTGGGATAAGGTAAATCCTACATACATCCTACCCACATCCTGTAAAAATGTATAGAAGGGTCAAGGCTTCAGTAGCCGAATCATCATCGTCATCATCATCTCAGCCAAAAGAGTCCTCTCCTTTTACTCTTTCTCGGTAGCCAAATGATCGGGTTGAATCGTGGTTCAACCCCCAGCGCCATTATACTACTGACGCGGACACAAGCACTACGCGGAAGTTAACATCTCCATTTATCTTCATGCGCAGACGCAGTCGCCAATGAAAAAGGTCTGTTTCAGCACTTAGAAATTACTAAGATACCTCCGTATGTCTCTTGATCTACTAATTACCCTCTTAATATGAAAAAGTGTAAAGCCGAGATAACTGATTGAGCCTACGTTGGATTATGGCATGACCGAGTCGCTTTTACTGGCACCAAAATAACCAGACTGTCGCTATATCGTATAATGTAGGTAAAATTAGACGATATTAGACTTTTAATGATATTGTTTATTCATAATGTGTGCAGTTTGATTTGTACAAAGGAAGGTTTAACTGCCTACGATACAGGTCTTCCTCATGTAGGTAGTTGAGATTAATGATTGTACCTGCTGTTTTGTGAAATAAAGAAATTTATTATTATAATTCACTTTTTGTTAATGTCATGTTTTCGAACATTATCTCCCTCACTTGATAACCTAGTTCCTTAGCATTGTAACATGTATAACAGCTGTTAACTTCAGTAGTTAGGGTAATGGCACCAATGTTCGGCAAGAACCAGTGATCGACAGCTTTTTTCCCTTTAATCGTTAAAAATAGGGGTCGGCAACTGATTTCAATATTTAGAAACAATTGAAGGCAGGCCACCTGCTTTGCAATTGTAAAAACAAAAAACTAAGTATGTATATTGTTTTCTATTGGTTTAAAGTGTCGACTACTGGTGCCGCTACCCTAGTAGCTTTGTTTAAAAGTAGGCCTCAATTCTAAACAGATTTTATGTCATATCAACACGTTTCTACTTTACCTACTCTCCTACGTTGACGTTACGTAAAATCACAGGCAACGATAAAACACAAAATCATCTAAAAACTAGCCACTGTCTAGATAGGCACCAAACAAGATATTTAATTGAACTATTCAGTGGTAAGACAAATACCTCTCAAGTTGTGTTAATAAAAAAGTGACTTCACACACAAATCAAAATGGCGCCCAACAATAGGTTATACTTGGTAGCAATCAGCTGTGTTCGGTTTAGGTAAGCAGACACTGCGAAGTTTTTCGACTGGCAAGGCAAACAAGACGTTTTTTTTTTTTATTTTATTGAAGAACTCTTTTCAAAGATTTTTTTATTGTTGCATTTATGAGATTTTTGACAGTTTTTTTTAAATATTTAGACAACATCTCATACATTGATCTGATCCCAAGGTAAGTAGCTAAAGCACTCGTTTCATGGAAATCAGAAACAATGACGGTACCGCAACCACCCAGACCCGACACAATATCGAAAAGTTCGTTTTCGACATTGACCCGACCGGGAATCGAACCCGTGACCTCAGAGTCCGGCGTGCAAGCCGGCTACGGAGGTCGTCCTTAAGGAGGTTTTAATAGGTTACAAAATATAATACACAAAAAGGTTCACCGATAGAAAACCGTTATAAAATATTCAAGGTTTTACGAGTATATGGAGAGATCTATAATCAAAAACAATTACAAATAAAACGCCAGATTGTGTAAAGTCGTTATAAATACGTGTAAAAACTACAAATAAGAGGAGGACCTAGATGGTACAGTGTATGAGATATAAATAATTTATTTTTCTTTTATGCTTACCACAATCATACTGTTATTTATTTACTATATCAACGCACTCAGCAATTATTATTCACTAATTATGAACCGCAGCATTTAACAGTGCGGATGATATGTGAATTTGATATTTACATACATAAAATTACAAAACCATAATATAGTCGTCCAAATCATCAAGTCATTTAGGTATGTAAATAAAGAACATTGAGAAATTGGACAGTCATATTTATACGCTGTGAAGATTTTTATACAAGACCAGCTGACCGGCGGACTTCGTACCGCTTTGACGGTTTCCATGACAACAAAACAAACAAATCATTCGTCCGCTTAAGAACACCCGTATCCCATGATGGACCTCTATAGCAGCGCCAACTACCGGGTTCATTTGTAAATCTAAACCATTCTCAAATCCATTTGAACACACACAGAAAATTTCATCCAAATCGGTCCAGCCGTTTAGAAGGAGTTTAGTGACATATACACACGCACAGAAGATTTTATACATAAAGATTTTAATATTAAAATCGTATGTGTGAGGTCCGCGTGGTGGTTTATGGCTCATTCATTATCCTTGTGGTGTTTCCATCCTTAAAAAATGCTCTTACCCCAAAAGTAGGGACATACAAAGAACGGTGATGATGATGAATAAAATATTAAAGAATCGATTCCATAGTCAAACGTCCACCCGTATTGCTCTCAATCACTATCGTCCGTGGTATAGCGTGACGTCACACTGTTACGTGCGCCGGCGGGCGCCGCGCGAAATCGAAAGTGGGATAGAGAATGAAAGTAGTAGGGAAGTGTACCGATCGGCTCGCCGGAGGCTTGTGGGGCGGCCATAGATTCTGCATCTGTAGGACTATTACTGCTTTACTACAAACCGATGTTTAAAGTTAGACAATGCTTAAAACTGATGCTGTCACTTTTTAGCTAATACTGTTAGACGCTAAATACTTATTTAGCCATTTTTTAACATTAAACACTGTTTTGTAGTAAAAGGGTAAATATCTGTTCGTATCTTAGTGGGGCCTGCTGAGATTACCCGCTACTCTCCCAGTAGCACTTCAATCCATCAAGATCCTATCTATCAAGTTCGATTCCTAGCGATCGGTGTGATTACGCCTATTGTGCAGCTTTAGGTTGGCGGGAGGGCTTTTTAAAGTCCGCCTGGCTAGCTATCAGCATATATTATAGCGCCATAATAACAAAGCTACAATGCTTGTAAAGTTGTTGTTTAACAAAAGTACGAAGATATAATTAAAGAGATCATTCAAGAGCGTTTGAGTTCGTAATTAATACAAGGTTATAAATTAATATTAGGTTGTTAAGTCGTATTTTTTGGTATTTTTGTTAAATTTCACATTAACGTCTTTTATTTTCTTATTCTTTTCAAAACATTTGTTTTTCAAAACCATAAGCTCTTAAGTTTTGGTAAAAACTTTTCCTTATATTAATACTTTGCGAGCTGGTCACCCCAAAAAATGAGATAACGTTAACCGGGTTATTGGCGAGCTTTATTGTTGAATCATAAATACTATGTTGTATTATACAATTACATTGACATAAATCAAATTTATATTGTGACAAAATAACGTTAAAACATATAATTATGTGTTAAAATATTTTGTGTTCACATTTATTTACGGGAAGTTCAATACAATTTAAATTTGATCACCCATCTGATGACACAGCATGGAAAAAGTTTCTTAACATTCAAGATCGCAATGTAAGCGAGTACGCCGCTGCGTCATCTAACTCTATAAATGTTATTGGCAATTAAAATTTTAAAACTGCTTAAAAAGAAAATAAAAGAATATCGATCTCTTTTTAAAACGTAAAGTTGTTGGGTTGTTTTATTATTAGCCAGTGCGTCACGACATTAAAATAAAACCTTAATTAAAAACGGACCTTGTTAACACCGACAATGACTTAGTAATAACCACTGGCATTTCAATTGGGTTTTATCTTAAATTGGTACCATAGTGTCCGTCATTTCCGCAACCAGACGACAGAACGGAATAAAAACGTTTCGTTTCATTCAATAACAATTACCTCTATGGTTCGTATCGGCATCGGATCAGCCTTCGAAATTAAAAAAGATATTGCAACGGGAAGTAGACGGAATTCCATTAATTATAAACTGTTGATTATTGGACGTGTTAAGATAAATCGGAGTCAATAAACTTTCGCAGAGGTCATGGCGGCATGTGACGGTGCGATTTTTAGGTTTTTACAACACAAATACTGAAAATACTAAGTAATTAGCAGTGATTGGAATAGGTAGACTATATTTACTAGTCTTTTTAGAAATCAGAACTACCGAGGCTAAAAAAAAAATGCAAATGATGGATTGATTTTTTTAAATACATTTCCCATATACGGACGGCTAACCAGCTCATTTGCCGTCTCTTAAAATAAAAATAAACATGCTATCTTTATATAACTATACTCATAATTCTTCAATAAGTGTGTGTATGTCACTGAACTCCTAAACGGTTGGACCGATTTTGATGGAATTTTTGGTGTGTCTTGAAATGGGTCTCTGGTATTGATTCACAATTGAACCCGTTAGGTGGCGCTACATCATGGGATACGGGTGTTCTCGCGAACAGGTCACCAGTAAGACTATCGTAGAGTACTCGTCAACCAAACCCGTATCAGGCTAGCTTGGTAGGTTATGACCTGAACTGTCCGTGTCCATTAATGACGCAAGGAGGTAGACAGTAGGACGATATAAGTATGATGCTGACGATAACGATACGTCATTCACAGAAATATCTAAAACACGTTAAACATTATATTATTATCGACGCATTAATAATTATAGATAAGAGATAAATTTATTCTGAACAAATCAAGGAAGCCGATCCTTTGCAAATAACATAAACATGAGCTACGTTTTAACACGACAGTAAAACTTAGTCACAACAATAAAATATTGTATGTTTATTATAACTTACTAAGTATGTCGTCATAAAAACAAAATGTTTTACAAAATGTTACTATAAAACATATTTAAATAGAGAATAGTGGTCGCACAGTAGTTGAAAATAGACCGTAATTCTCTCAACAATAATATATTTCAGGACTCATTTTCTATAGAAATTTTAACTATACCAATTATCACTCCTCCGTGCGCGCAATGCAATGTGCCTAAGAAGGGTTATTGTACATTTGTAACAAAGTTAGTTCGCCACATTTTTGTACACACCATACATTGAAAGTAAATTTGCTACATGCATTAAAAATATGTTTCAGTTCGTCACAGGTCCAAATTAAAATATGACAAATTTATTTCTTAAAATTAGAAGTTTGGCAAATTCACACATACTTTTTTGTGTGACGAATTTACTTTGTTGCAAATGTACACACGGCGGCAGATCAACCTACCCAAAACTGTCAAATTTGATGATGTGTGTATGTATGTATGTATGTATGTATGTATGTATGTATGTATGTATGTATGTTTACAACGAATAAACTCAAAAAGTACTGGACCCATTTAAAAAATTCTTTCACCATTAGAATGCTACATTAGCGCTGAGTAACATAGGCTATATTAAAAAAAATGTCCACCCGTGCGGAGCATTTACGGTCCGCTAGTTATTAATATGAAGATACTAGTTGTTGCCCGCGACTTCGTTCGCGAAGACTACAGTAAAAAATAAACCTATATGCTGGTCTGGGTCATGGTCTGTATATGAGGAAAGTTTCATTAAAATCCATTCAGTAGTTTTTACGTGAAAGAGTAACAAACATCCATCCATATTTACAAACTTTCGCGTTTATAATATTAGTAGGATTTAAACATTCATGTTTAAAACGAAAGACTTGTTACAAATCAACCGTTTCTGCGGTTAAGTAGTTAACACCACCGGTCTTAGATCTTAATGTCCCGAATTCGATTCCCAGTGAGGGGTACATGTTTGTACACGGTTAGGTTAGCGGTAGGGCTTGTGTTAAATCTTCTTGGCTACCTACCACCATCTTATCACTACATAATATAAAACAAAGTCGCTTCCCGCTGTCTGTCTGTCCCTATGTATGTATGCTTAGATCTTTAAAACTACGCAACGGATTTTGATGCGGTTTTTTTTAATAGATAGAGTGATTCAAGAGGAAGTTTTATATTTTATAATACATGCACATAATTGGACACGGTAGGTGGCGCTACTTTAGGGTTCTATAAGATACGGGTATTCACTGGACGAAGTAGCGAGCGGGCCGCTAGTCTTAAATATGTCGCCTAAACAACAATGTTAGTGTTCCAACAGTTAGAGATAAGATAGCCAGTGCCATAGTAGAAAGGGTTTCGGGTGAAATGCGCTTCGACCTTAGGTCGTATCATCACTTATCGTCAGGTAAGATGAAGGTTAAGTGCATACCTTTAACAAATAATAAAAAACTAACTCGTGTTTATGTTATTTGTTATTTCATTTTAAACCCTTTTTGGGGTCAATGGTCTCGTCGACAGGGTGTTGGTTAAAATTGATTTTGCACGCAACATGGTGACGTATGTTTTATTTATCGGGTGCGTTTCGTTTCACTCAAAATGATTCGCATAACGAAAATCGTAACGATATCATAGCGACTTAGCCGTTAAAAATATTTTCGTATTCACATAATAATAAAAAACTAACTCGTGTTTATGTTATTTGTTATTTCATTTTAAACCCTTTTTGGGGTCAGTGGTCTCGTCGACAGGGTGTTGGTTAAAATTGATTTTGCACGCAACATGGTGACGTATGTTTTATTTATCGGGTGCGTTTCGTTTCACTCAAAATGATTCGCATAACGAAAATCGTAACGATATCATAGCGACTTAGCCGTTAAAAATATTTTCGTATTCACATACGTTAATCGAGCCGATTTTGATATTTGATTTATTAAAGGTTTGTCGCTAAGGTATGTTATACGTTTTTTTTTTTTTCAATTAAATGTCAAAATCAGGCCATTGCTGAACATGATGTTATGAGTGTTGAAAAAGCTGAGTCATATCTCTCTATCATAGTAGTGGGCTAACTAATTAAAAGTCTATTTGTTAGGGCGCCTGACTTGGATTATTTAAAGACGCAGGTTCAAATACCGGTTTAGAGAAAAAAAATTAACACTTTTTCGGAATCATAATTTGTTTGCAAAGCAAATTTTTATTCGCAAATATATTTCCGTACCTAAACTTTACTATAAATATATATTAATATCAAAAACATTGTTAAAAGCTCTAAAATTTGAATATCTCTTATTGATGTGAGCAGACAGAGGTATAGCGTTTTATAACCATATTGTTGTTCGTACAAAATTATGTAAAACATGCAAATTAACACGTCTTCTATAAGGTTACGTTATTGTAAAACAGATTCGGGTACAATTGTGGCCCAGACGTCTGTGTCATCGAGTCGTCATGTTTTCGTCGAGTTGCCATTATAGGTACAAGTATTTGCTTTTAAATGACACAATTATATGTCAAATATGCATATGAACGGATACGGTAAGCCCGGCTCACTTTTATTCCAATACAAAAGCACAGAGTAGACCTAGAACTTGAAATACCTATTTGAAATTGAAAATGAAATGAAAAATAAAATATTGATTCAGAACACATAATTTATTTCAGCAAATGACTTCGTCCCAACGGAGTCTAGGGTGCCTAGCGTGGGTTTTGTTCACTATCCGTATTCATTCGATTACGTTTACGAAAACGATAATTAGTATGGCATTAAAGCCTCCTGGTGACATACGACATCATCATCATCATCATCATCGGCCTATCTTAGTCCACTGCTGGACATAGGCCTCCCCTAATGAGCGCCATAGCGCCCTGTCCTCAGCTTGACGCATCCAGCATCTGCCTGCAGTCTTTCGCGGGTCATCATCCCGCCTGGCCGGAGGGCGTCCTACACTACGTTTACCGAGCCGTGGTCTCCACTCAAGGACACTTTTACCCCAGCGGTTGTCGGTTCTTCGCCAGATATGGCCGGCCCACTGCCACTTCAACTTGCTAATTCTCAGAGCTATGTCGATGACTTTGGTTCTCTGTCGGATGTATTCGTTACGAATCCTATCCTTCAGAGAAACTCCGAGCATAGCTCTTGCCATAGCTCGCTGAGCGACTTTAAACTGGTGGACCAGCCCTACCGTGAGTGTCCACGTCTCAGCTCCGTAAGTCATGACGGGTAGGACGCACTGATTAAAAACTTTCGTTTACATACATAAGACATACGACATAAGAGAGAGATTTTACCATACAAATTCTCGTTTTCGTTAACGTGATCGAATGGCGAATGTAACTCGCACTAGGTACACAAATGAAAAGACAGCTAGTAGAGCAGGATTGTGGCTCACCAGACGTCCTCACCTTGCCGACCCGCAAGTTGCTTCTCCACACCTCGTTTAAAGGTTGTATATTGGAAGGAGAGAATAGCGCCTCCCGACCTTCGGGGGGCGTGCGTTCCGGTAGACTTCATAGCCCTTTTAAAGGCCCTTTTTTTTAATAACATATGCTGAAAGAGCATTCCATTTTTTCGTGGTGCGACAACGTTGTCCCCAATTCGGTAAAGTTGATACGACAAAAACGATGTTACTCCAACTGGGACTAACTTTGATCACTTATCCGATGACTAACATTGCGAAAGTTGCTTACTTCTGCAACATCACAATACGAACGAGCCAGCCACCGTTCATAAAAAAATAATAATTAAATAATCGTCTATGAATGAAGTCATTGAACGTCCAAACGAGAAAGTAATAGTCTCATTATTACATATTATCAAATACAAACCAGTTTTGCAACGCTATTACCGAAAGATGTGGAGTACCTACTCGTAATTGTCAGTTTCAAGAGCGAAATCTTTCGGTATGTTGGCTTACTTAGTCTAGACCTATCTTGCGCTTAGACTCATAAGCTATGAGCGGGTGAGATATAATTAAAATTGTTAAATATGGTTAATGATGGATAAATATGGTTTAAAAAGATTAAATAAAGTTAAAAATTGTTAAATATGAGTACAAATATTTTATGATTATCCTATTTTATGATAATGCCTCTGTGGCTGTGTGACAAAGCGCTTGGCTCGGAATGCAGAGGTCCTGGGTTCAATGCACAGGTGTAGTTTTAAGCGTTCCACAAACATGATTGTAGTATAATGTGATTAGCGATGTAACTATCGTCAGCTTGTTTATGGCTAGATGTAGTCTGTAGTCTATCTATCTTTTTTATTAAAACTTACACTGGGTAACGTCTGTCGGGTTAGCTAGAATTAAATAATTTAAAAAATAAGTTTTATTGTTAAAATCCCATGTCGATGACGTAGTTATTGACTTAATGCTGTTTCACTTTTGCTTCAACTTATTTTACACGGAGTATACTACCATGATAACCCTTTTCTTCTTCTTAATTATTTTTTACACCTTATCAGGATAAAATTGTAACACTTTTTTTAAAAATAAAATAAATGAACACCGGTGCACCGGTGTTCCACAAATATAATACGTTTAATTGGTGGTAGGCACTTAGTCTACCTGGCTAGCCTACCACTACTACCATCTTATCTTATCTAATAAATATATCTTTCTCATTACTTCAGTTCCGTATGAAGTGCGCTTCGACCTTTTGTCTTATCGTCACTTAACTTAACTCAGGTGAGTGAGACGAAGACTCATAATCGTAAAGACATTTATTCCTTTGGTCACACTGCACCTGAAATCCCGCTGGGGAACTGGCTATCTTAGCTCTTACTGTCAGAACACAAAAAAATGATGAATGTAATAAAATTCAAAATTCAAAACTTTATTCAAAATGAACTTTTACAAGTGCTTTTTGAACGTCAATTCAAAGCCATGACTTCGTAAACCCTACGGTGGAGAACTTGTACCGAGAAGAAGCCGCAAGAAACTCGGCAAGGGCTGTTTCTTTCTCCTGTAGTGTTACAATACAAGTTTATTAAAAAACGACAATAATTATATCACAACTACAGATTGACTTTTTTATCACCGTCCAAACCTTCTGAGATGACTTCCGTGATACAAACGAACAACTCTTACTATTGGACCAACTCCCTAACTCGAAAATAAAATTCAGCTGTTCCATACGAAACATCAATATTCATTTGACCAAAATGTATGGGTAAAAAAAGTCAACCTGTATATCCATACATTTTTGTCATTAACTTATTCTTCCACTTTATGATAAACCTTCCATGTTAAATAAGATAAGATGGTATTAGTAGCCAGGCGGACTGAGAACAAGTCCTTCCATTCTCACCAAAAACCAAAATCCTTATTATCTAGGAGTTATTGACTTGCGGCACGCGGTGACATAACGCGCAAGCAGTTATTGTCACGTCTATAACGGCCTGTCGGAAGCGGGAAGGAACCGTTGCGTCAGCGCATTGCGTGATCAGAGTCTGCGCGAGGCGCCGACGGTTTCATACTAGTCAAAGCCCTAAGCCTCAAGCCCCCTCTAATGCTGAACACCCGAAACAAATCAATGATGAAGTATGTAAAACAAATGCTAAGAAATATAAGGGATTACTAAAAAAATATTTTTTTACTTAATAGCATAAACCTTAAGAAATAGAAATAGATTTTACTTATTTTTAAATATTGTAAGCAGTTAGAACGCGATCTCATCCAGATAACCGATAAACTCATTATGGGGTGTTTTTTTTTACATTAACCCATTCAATGCCGGGCACCGCACGGGTGAGTGATGACAATTTTTCTAATGTGTCTGGTTTTGAGGTAGTCAACGTGTTAACGGGTAAGCACAGTGCCTTGATCTCACCTGATGTTAAGTGATGATAAGGCCAATGATGGAAGCGCACTTCACCCGGGATCCTCAACTAGTGAGGTACTGGCTATCTTATCTCTAGCTGCCGCAACACAATAATGCTACAGACATTGATGTTATGGCGACATATTTAGATAAGATGGTGGTAGCTAGCCAGGTGGACAAACAAGCCCTACCACCAATCAAACCAATTACACAAACATGCACCCCCCGCTGGGAATCGAACCCGGGACCTCTGTGTCTAAACCGGTGGTCTTAGCCACTAGACCACAGAGGTGGTTTTTAATAGTGGGTAGTTATATACATATATTTATAAGTTATACTTTGTAATGAATAAATAAACTAAAAAAAACCACCATCAACTCATTTTGTGTCCCCACTGCTGCGGCACGAGCCTTCCCTATGGATGGATAGGGAGAACGGGCCATAAACTACCACGCGGTCCCACTGCGGTGGTTGTTAACGACTGCTAATGCAGCCGGGACCAACAGTTTTAGGTGCCTTCCGAAGCAAGGAGGATTTTTGGTCACCTATCGATGATGACCGGCCTTTGCGAAAGTTGCTTAGCAATCGCATATCGGTAGCGTAAACCACTGCGCCATCAAGCTCCTCTAATAAACAGAGTAGGTATAAGCTTGCAATAATTATTCCGTGCTTTGTCTCTTTTTTTACTCTCAGATGAATTTAAGTTTACATGACGGGAACAAAAAAAAACTTATACTCTGTTTATTTGTAAGAGGGTTAGAGTTTCCCAGTTCGGGCGAAGTGTGTGTTTGGAATTTATGAATATATCACCAACTCGCAAGCGTGGTTTGTTGTTGTAGTGATGACTTGGTTTCAATTATGGAGGCGTTTGCCTAGTAATGGGTCAAGTAGTTAGGCTAATTACTTTCACATACTACTAACTAACTAACTCTTTATCCTACCACAGATCCACATACCTACCAATTAGTTTTGGAATTTCCCATATAAATTACGATTATTATCGTAAAAACCTAATTTTAGAGTACCGCCAGCAGCGGGGCAGGGCCCAAGCTACCGGTGGTCAAGGCTGCATAGTGAGGAACCTCCTGACAATACATGCCGTGTCAAGGAGTACTGCTTTCTGAATCTGACCCTTGATCCAACCATCAAGCGAGAGCCATCATTATTATTATTATTATTTACAACTTATTTGGCTTTCCAATCCTTTAGACTGCTTATCACTAAGTTGCCTGATGATAAGTTAGAAGAGGCTAAAGAAGCGGAGCATAATAGTGAGGTACCCTCTGAGATTTACCCACCGTGAATCGAACCCTTTCCTTCTTGGTCTAAGACCGGTCGATGTACGCAGAAGAGGTTAAAAACTCAATCAGTGTAACACTATCAGATTAACCTTAAAGCCGTATTAGTCTATAAGTGGACATAATGCGCTTAATAAATCTCGATAGAAATCTGCAATAATTTATTTTAACATCCCAAAAACATTCTTCAATAACCTTTGCTCATGATGAAGACACCATATACGCAAATAAGCAGACAAACTTGTTTTAATAAGAAAAAAAGAATAAAAACCTTCAAAGAGTTTGTCAAATAAAAGGTTAACTTCAAAATTATTCTTGCGAAGAAAGAAAAAATAAACTGAATTAACAGCCAGTCCCTTCCATAAGTTGCTTACTAATTTACACATCTCAATCTTTTTTACAAATAGCATGTGCATGTCCCTTTTCTTCAACAGGCAAATGCAAACTCTTGTGTAGCCTTTCAATTTTAATAAGAGAGTCTTATACAATTTTATTGGCAGCTTTTACTGCGTTATTATTATTAAAAAGATATTCAAAATTGAATTTTATTTGCATTAAACTGTTTATAAATTTTACACGAGATCATTTCACGTGTACAAACAAGTATGGTTTCCATGAAGTCTCGTTCAATTTCATAAACCTCGAATAAGGTTGCGACACAGATTCAATTTCAATGCTAATCCAATTGATTGAGCAAATAGTATATAATCAATTACTTATGGCAGGTTTTGATTTCAACATTTTAGCCTGTTAATTTTCACTAATTACAAGATGAATTAGCTTATGGTTGCTGCACAGTCGGTTAGCCTTTTAAATTACATAAAGACTAAGAAAGATGTAGCATTAGATGTGCTCAGTCGACCGCAGGCCATTTAATTTGTACAAAAACCGCGGGAGACCTGTCGTTTATATTGCGCGTAATGAAACGTTTAGTACGACGTGTCTGCCCTTTACCTAGTAACACAAATAGGGGCTTGCAAAAATGCGTTGACAACTAAACGCCACCAAATTTGTCATTGGATTATAAACTTTCTGTCACCACGTAAGAGCACGATTCTGGTTGTATTGAAGAGGCGTATGCATCAAATTGTTTAGAAACGTGACATTGGATACGAGGAGTGAGACAATGCGTGAATCGAATCTAAATTTGCGTGTACTAAACGATTACATGGTTGTCGCCGTTAGATACGGTCTTTTGTTTTTTTTTTATTGAGTTTGTCTATGACTTTGAGGCCTACACTATAAATTGAATACTAGGCCATTAATAGTTGTTTTTGTTGCAGAAAGCGCCGTAACTACTGTTTAGTGAAATAAAAACTATTTAATCCTATGTTTGGAGAAACGAAGCCATAATGAACAAGCAGTTTGGAATGGTCCAGAAGTACCTGCAGAATGTTACTCTTACTACCAACCGAATGCAAAAAGTAACCAACAACGAATTACACATTTTATCATCATCCATCTCAGCCGTAATTATCATCTCTAACATTCGGAACATGCAACAAAATGTGATCAGCACCGTGACAGACCTCACACATGGCCACGTAAACCCACATTTATTGCCACCAGAACAATTGGAAGACCAGTTGAATGTCGCGTATAGCCACATACCAAACGACCTGACTTTACCTGCCTGATAAGTGGTGACCTTGGCTTAACTTGGTGACCTTGACCATTTAAAATCTTTCGAAACTACAAGTTGACTAGTTCTTACTTAGTGTAATAAGTGATTAGTTCTTTCTCCAGTTTGATGTTAAATAGAAAAAGATACATGTCTCGGTGCCCGAGTGGCAAAGCACTCGAGCCATTATCTAGGTATGCGATCACCAATCCGCATTTAGTAAGCGTAGAGATTAAGCAAATACCCATCAGTTGTAGCGATGGCTTGATTTCAATGATGGAAGCATTTGCTTGGCATTTGGACTAGTGTTGTTAAAAGACTCAATCCTCTCGAGTCTAAAACTCATTGAAGGCTTATTAAAGGGCCTTTTAGACGGCTCGTGCCAAAATTCGAACCTTGCATAGAGCCAAAGCCTCGAGTCTAAAGCTCGAGCCTTCTAATGAGACTTCAGCCTTCAATGAGTTTTTGACTCGGAAGGCTCGAGTCTTAACAACACTTAGAAAGACAATATGTTTACAGGCTGTTACTTCTTAACATAAGTATGGTCGCGTCATCATATAGGTATATTGTTGACAGGTATCGTTGATCGAAATACTGATTAAACAGCAGAAGTCAAGGTCGGCATTGTCTTGTAGTTCGATCGATTCCGCATCGCAAAGGTCCCACTGATAACAGAGAAAGCCATTGACAGATACCATAGACACTCGTGACACGGGAAGAAGGAAATGGTGGTCGTTTCACAACTTCCGGTGTGACTGCGAGTGGAGGTGAAGGTCGCTGAATCAGAACATGTCATGGAGTCGCGGGCCGTGGAATTATGTCATAAAAGAGTGAAGCACAATGGTGAATTTAATAATATGATTGGAAGCAGTTTCTCGTACGTTTCGGGTACTAAAGATGTACTTGCTTTTCCTCGCAGCTAAAAGACGGTTTAAATGGGTGCCTACAAAAAAATATTTTGTGACGATTAGAATAGAATAGAAAATAATGTAGTAGGTATTTACTTGACTAACACTGTACACTCAGCATTCAAAAACAAAAGAAAAAGTTGGTAAAAAAATATTATTAACAAAAAGAATATAAAATGTTTAAAAAATAAAAATAAAACAGTACATTGTCGAGTTATGCATACGTTGCTGCATACACAGTGTCGCCAAACAGGGTCTGCACTCAGCATGAGCTACGGATTATACGTATTCAAAAGAGCTTACTTACTTAATAAGTAAATTTGAAAAAAAGCTTTATTTCATTTCATTAAAGATTTGTTTGCAGTACTATTCGTAAAACGGCCATTGGATCAAATTTTCTAAAGAAGTTCATATTTGTTTTATTGTAATATTGTATGATTTGGTAACTGGTTGTAAATGTCCTATTATAAAAGCTTTGCAGTTTGTTGCGCTCATTCTTTTATACAGCTCAAAACAAGACGTCCTTAATGGTATACAATTTTCAGACGATTTAAATCACTTATTTTCAAGTATATTTCAATAAAAAAAATTGCTGTAGCTTTGATATTCACTGCAAGCACAAAGGAATTGTAGGCAGGTTGTTTTTCTGTATTTTATGTTTAAATAGTGCTATTGAAATATTAAATTGTAAACAACAAAGTATTTAGTAATTACAACTTTATCACATAAAAAAATCCACTACAACTTACTTTTTGTGACTTGTCTCAGAGTGATGGTACTTAGATTAGAATACAAGGCTCTGTTCTATCACTTGTCACAGATACATGACAAAACTGTCATACAGTTTATACTTTCGATGTCAAATGAATATGTATGCCATCGACCTTATCCTTGAAAGTATGTACAGTCAAGTGCAATTGTTTACAAGCACTTTTGTAAATTTAGCTTTTAGCGCCTTCTGTTATTTACAAGAAATTATATTTGGGGTACTGAACTGTTAAGATATTTTTGTACGTGAGTGTAACTGACAACTGTAGTATTTAATTTCAGATCAGCTTAGATTTCATCTTACCTGATGGGAAGATAAAAGCGCACTTCACCCAAAATCCACATTCAATAAGGTTTACTCTTGAATCGTTTTGACGTTTAGTTTATATATTTACTATACCTTGTTAATTGTTCAATGTAGTAGGATTCTATACCTGTAACAAAAAAAACAAATCATTATTAATAATACGATACATATTAAATGATGGGAGACAAGAGAGTAGATTTTTTATTGCATAACCATTGTAAGGATTGATAGAGTATTGTATCCTATTGCTATCGGCGAGTTAGTTTTTTCCCATAAAAAATTAACATTACCTTTTGTTGATGATAGACCATCACCAGCTCATCTTATGTCCCCACTGTTGGGCACGAGCCTTTCCTATGGATGGATAGAGAGAACAGGCCTTAAACCATCACGCGGGCACAGTGCAGATAACGACTGCTGATACAGCCGAGACTAACGGCTTTACGTGCCTTCCGAGGAGGACCAATTTTTGGTTACCCATCGATGACCAGCCTTTGCGAGAGCTGCTTTACCTCAGCTCTCGCATACGCAGCGCGTTAACTACTGCGCTATCGTAATGGTAAACCATAATTATTTTAATATATTAATATACCAGCCACCTCAAGAGCTTCAAATTGGTTTCCATCTCAAACGAATGAAAGTGGAAACTACTACGTGCAATTAATTGTCTCAGCCACAATGTGTTTCCTGCATGGAAATCGCAACCGCGACCCACATGACGCGATCAGCTTTCCTAACCACTGAGCCAATTGCGCGAAACCTTGTTTCCACACTTGGACACTGGACACTATCAAACGTGAGTAAGATTAACTCACAGTCAAATAGTTTTACTAGTATTTCAAGGAAAACACTTAAGAGCCCTATCACAAATCTCCACTCTGCGAGGATAGTTATCGTTCGGACGGCCGGCGCATCTCATTTTGTAGTAAATTTGCAGTTGTATTTATCGTTTTTATCGAAATAGGATAATAAATTCATGATTAAAAATATAAACAATAAAATCTTTATTTCTCATGAAGTAACAATTATTGTGGTATAAATTTTGCTCAATAATAATATCGTAGATAGGAGAAATTCGCAGTTAACTTAAAGCGATTTTCGAAGTTTTTTGGTTTAGAATAAAAAAAAATCTCTGATATCTAAAAATTCCGAGGCCACTACGAACTATACGACTATATGAGAGATAACAAAAAAAAAAAGATTTCACCCGGAAACCCCAACTACTGAGGCACTGGCTATCTTATCTCTGCTGCCGGAACACAACAATACTACAAACATTGATGTTATGGCGACATATTTAGATAAGATGGTGATATCTACCCAGGCGGACAAACAAGCCCTACCACCAACCAAACCGAGTACACAAACATGTACTCCCCGCTGGGAATCGAACCCGGGACCCCATATCATAGGAATTGCGTAAAACAAGCGATTAAACTAATTTAGTTACCCAACTCAATAGTTAGTTGTATTTGTTTGTTAAAAAAAGGTTTCGAACGAGAATATCATTGTCGCATTTGATTTTTATATTACCACAATACATTGTTAGTACCTCTTTGAGAATTTGTGAAGATTTAAAAACGTCGTACAAAGCGCTTGTACTTTTAAGGGCAAAAAGCAGCCTTGGTTAGGTCTTTGGCCTACCCAACTCCTTCCACAAACATTGGAAAGGTGTGGTGAAACCATTTGGTCTTGATCCCTGACAATGTAAAAAAAAAAACATTTACCTTGATGATTTTACGAGGTTTTACGACAAAGGGCGAACTCAGAATATAGTGGACACTGCATTGAGGTTTTATAAAAGCTCGTTTGTTTATGAAAGCTCGTTTGTTTATGAACCTTCTTGAATACATTGTAAAAAGCATTTAGTGTCTCAATATCAGTGACCAAAGTGATTTTAGAAGTATTAAGTTCATAATATCAATAGGGCCCATGAGTTTTTTTGATATAATTTTTGATCTATACAACTGTCTCACGTGATCATCATAGATTTATTAAGAATCCTTTCCCATATTAAAAATGCCATCCTATCGCATTGCAAGCGCTCGTATCTAGAAAAAGTATTTCTAAAATTAACATCATATGTACACAGGACATCTTTGACGACGAAACAAAGCCCCAAAAGTAAAATCATACCAACAAGTATATAAAATCATGATGAATTTCTTGCTGGGCCTTTTTGATAGGAAACTACGTTCCAAAACGATGGTATATTCATGACGTGACTATTTAAAGTGGTATACAGACGTTTTCGTGGAAGTTTACCTGTAATCGCCACCGACACGACACAGAAAGTGTCAAAGTAATGACTAACATAGTTTAAGTTTTATATTACCAACTAAAGTTGTATTATATAAGTATGTTAGACTTTAAGGTATTTGTATATGGGCCATCGTAGCCTTAGGATTATTTTTATTATTAAAAAAGACTTCTGTACTGAGAGTGAGCTTAGGTACTCTAAAATAAGCCGTTTAAATTGTTTCTTACCATATAAACCCGCAGCCGAAGTAGACTTACGGATAGAATGTTAATCGGTGATTAGCCTATCCGTGGGACATTGTGTTTTCTCTCGCCGGAGAACCAGTACCTAGTTAGCGTGCGTAGGCATCCTGCAAAACCCCCCGGACTACTTTCATCCAATGCCACTGAGCATCTTAGCGATACTGAGTTGATTTTTACTAAAGATGCCATTTGATTTGTTACTTTCTACATTGAAATGGTGTATTTTTTTATTTATGTGAGAGTTGGCCGTTGTTGGTCGCAGGTGGCCCTTTGATTGTCAACAAATATTTTGGGGGCGGCGAGAACTGGCCTGTGTTCAGCAGTCGACGTGTGTAGGATGATGATGATGATGATGAGAAACTTAAAGGGTTCCTCAAGCCGAGTGATCTAAACACCGTCAGATGGTTTCTTGAGGGAATGGCATCACGCTAGTTTCTCCCCGTTCCCTACTAGATTCTCCGAGGGATTCGGAGGGGAACGGAAAAGAAACGGAGGAGCTCCCTGGCGAAATAATTTGTGCGTGTGGGAGATCTTACAAGTTATGCAACTTACGCAATGTCGGGTCAGCGACACCAATGGGTGACCAAAATAAAAACGACCTCTGTCATCATACAAAGTACAAATGTGAATCTCTGAATCTGAAATCTATTACTTTAATAATAAAAATGTACGATAGGTAAAAATAACACAAACAAACGCTGTCATAACTTGTCGTGAAAACAAATCCGTTCGGCCCAACTCGTGCGCAGACGCAGGTCTGTTGCGTACAGTTGTTTCGCATAATCAGAGCGCGACTGTTTGTGTTTCATAAAAACGCGGGCCGGGGGCGGGAGCGTGATGAAAAACGCGTCAAATATTATAATAAGTATGAAATCTTTTGTAATCCGTTTTGAAAGACGGTGAGAGTGTCACGGAGCCACGCCGCGCCGGCGCCCGCAGGCGCGGCGTGGCGCCAGAATGCAACAGAATATTAATTTCAATGTCTATTAATTATAAGATTTATCATGTATAGTAATTTGAATTCAGAACAAAGTTTTATATGAACTATATAGAGCTGTAATACTATAAATCGTAAAAATCAATTACTCGCACGTTTGCCGCAATAGTATTTACAGTAGAAAAGTAGTGTTTGCGTTTATTTTTTTACGGATCTGCGTTGTTGTTGTTATTGTTGTGTAAAATTTTTATAATAATTGTTGGTCACGTTATCAGATATAATAATCATGGTTATTTTTTATGCCTTACCATTTAGTTTGATGATTGACCTTCAACGTAGCGAGGTTCCAAGTTAGTTAAATCACCCTCATAAAGTAACGGTGGTAGCACCTCAATCCATTTAGCACGTTTAATTCGATTTGCCTTACAATCGCCACGCAACGCGTGACCATAAAAATTGCTTGTAATTACGCAAAATCACCATTTTATCAACCTAACCTAACTAAAAAACACCTTCGCGCTCGCTCTTGGACTGAATAAGACACTTGTCATTCTGTGTCACCTCTAATCAGCTGTTCTGTAATGCCATCTTTGAATTCAGCGCTTATTCCCAAAGGGTAGAGTTGAAAATCTCTTGTTTTTCTATGTAGTGAAATGTGTCTAATTGGTGAGACGTGCGCCTACGCAGACACGGATTTAAATCATTCAACACTACACACTGTTATGTAAGGCGCACTCGTAAACCAGTATGGTATGCCAATATCAGGTCATAACCGCCTCTGTGGTCCAGTGGTTAAGACCACCAGCTTGGTGGTCTTACCAGCTTACACCCAGAGGCCCCAGAGGTTTCGATTCCCAGCGGGGGGTGCATGTTTGTGTATCTACTCGGTTTGATTGGTGGTAGGGCTTGTTTGTCCACCTGGCTAGCTACCACCATCTTATCCAAATATGTCGACATAAAATCAATGTTTGTAGCATTGTTGTATTCCGGCAGCTAGAGATAAGATAGGTAGTGCCTCATTAGTTGGGGTTTCCGGATGAAATCCTTTTTTTTTTGAGAGAGAGATTGCTGATTGCCTCAAACGGCATTTTCAGCTTCACCGGGCTTGTTTGGGGGTGGCGAGGAACGTAAAGGGTCCCTCAAGGAGGTTTTCTAGAGGGAACGACATCGCGCTCTAGTGCGCGTCCCCGTGCCCTACTAGATTCTCCGAAGGGTTTGGACCGGATCGAAGGGTGAAATCCGCTTCCATCATTGGCCTTATCATCACTTAACATCAGACGAGATCAAGGCTTACCCGTAAAAATATTTAAAAAACAAACTAATATTACACGGTTAGTTAAGACACTCTCGTAAACCAGTATAGTAAACCAATATCAGGTGAGATACATTAAAACCGGTTTTCATTTTAGTTACAGATCTACATTTTGTATGTAATTGTTGTTTTTTTTTTACATTCACACAATGTGTTATTTATGACGGAAATTATATAACACTTGAGTTTGAGAGCTAGATCGCTAAGTGCGTTCGGATCGAGATTTTACAAGTCGAGCAACTTTCTCAATATCGTGTCACTGTACGGGTGACCAATGAGAAACATGTCAGGCTCCTCTGTGCTTCAAAGGACGCTTTAAGCTGTTGTTTGGATGTTGTAGGATGGATAGCATGCGACCGCAGAAAGTTTCGAGTGCTGATCTACAAACTTAAGTATAAAGATGGCACTAACTAAAAAAACTAAAAATAAACGTCCCACTGAGCTTAACCTGAGTGGGACGTTTATAGGACACTACACATTGAAATGAAACAACTTTGACGGATCTACTCGCGTTTATTTTATACATTACTTTTAATTAATGTTTATCCTGACCTTTCACAGGTAGTCACAGGCACGGCAAAGGGTTCGAAACGCCAGTATAAACATTAACTGACGTATAAAATAAACGCGAGTAGATCCGTCAAAGTTGTTTTATTTCATTGTAATACATGTTTGTCTTATGTGAAACTGCCAATATTGTGTACATATTACGGAAGGTATGGGTGTTAGATAGATAGATAGATAGATAGATAAATACTTTTTCCTTTTTATTTTTTAAGTGCTTGCTGCATTGAAGCTAAATTAAATATTTATAAAATTTAAAAAATACAGTGAAAAATTAAACGCCCACACGACCCAGCCAGGAATTGAACCTGGGTCTTCGGTCGGTCGTCTTCGTCCGCAATCCGGGCGGCAGCACTGACCGCTATGCTACCGGGAAGGCTGACGTAAGCACTGAATTTTGTCACTGCTTTTAATTTTTTGAGTGCTAATAGAAGCACAGTGCGCCATCTCAACGGTTATTGCAACCGATGGCTATATTGCTCACACAAATAAAAACAAAAAACAGGTCCATAAAATCTTAAAGCTAGCATGGGCAAAGGCGGTCTTATCGCTTTAAGCGATCACTTCCAGACAACCTTTGGCTTAGGAACCCAAGAGGGACATAAAGGAAGTGCGCAAATACAATAGAATACAATAGAATCATACTCGTATACCAGTACATAAAAATACATACAGTACATAATAATAAATATACATACATATAAAAACAACAATAAAAACCTAAAACATCTTACTAACACGTGACTGATTGCGTTAGTGATTAGTGTTATGTCTTAAGTTATTTTTAACTAAAGCACACTTGTTTGTAGAGCTGCTTGTTACCTTTACCAATATTCCAATGCTAGTAAAGTGTTGGTTACTTACGATAGCAAACTTAGTAACAGTTGTATGGGAATTCCGATGTTTCAGGTTGTTAGTAATGTAGGAAACCAATGGTAGTGAGAATGCCACATTGAGGAAAGATAAAGGGAAGATCTTCCTCCGAGCTGGGTGGTATAGCTCGGGGACCGAGGTCCAATGGATTTTTTTTTTTTTTGAGAGAGATTGCTGATTGCCGCTGCGGCATTTTCAGCTTCACCGGGCTTTTTTGGGGGCGGCGAGGAACGTAAAGGGTCCCTCAAGCCGTGTGAAACGAATCACCTTCAGAGGTTATCTAGAGGGAACGGCATCGCGCACAAGTGCGCGTCCCCGTGCCCTACTAGATTCTCCGAAGGGTTCGGATCGGATCGGGGGTCCAATGGATGGGATGTTAGTTGGAGGTGCTATATATAGCGAAGGAGATGGTAAAACTTCACTACCGCGATGCAGGCTTCTCATACAATTTATCGTCTTAGTATGGCGACGTCGTTGGTATGCGTTTGTGGCGCCATCTGTTGACACGGTTGAGGTGCTTTGCTTCGTGACGATTAATGTGCGGCGTATGCGGTAGGTGACGCCGCCACAGTAAAATTTAATAACCATCACCACCAGGGCATCCCCTGACAAGATCATAAATATTCAAAACAAAACAAACTTATTAATTATTGTCTTAACATAGAGGGGAGCCTATTCTGACGTATGCACCTACTTTACTCTACTAGATTTTATCCTGACGCTTGGAACCTATTACAGCTCGTGAAGTGTTCGAAACGTCAGGATACAAGGTTCCAGTCGTCAGGTCTTATGGTCACAGGAAGACTAAGGATGGTTGTGTCACATTTTTAAAATTCTTACGAATTTGAACTTTGTCTGTATCTCACCTGATGTTAAGTGATGATAAGGCTGAAGGAGGAAGCGCTCTTCACTCGTTTAAAATTAAAGTCAAATATAACTCGCCTCGAGGTCCATCCACGTCAGGGCATAACGCCAGATTAGAACCCGCCCTAGCGCATGCTACATACAGCATGTTCTCATAAGACAAGACTCTCAAGCGAGTCGCCCCATAGACACGTATAGACCATTTCCTATTTTCCAGATAGGTGACAGAAGCCGACAAACGCGCTTATTTCTTGATGTACACACGCCTGCGCATCAACCTACCACAAACTGTCAAATTTCCTCAATAGACTTTGAACTTTATTACTAAGTTGTATGGTTGAAAATGTATTGAAGAAATTTGACAGTTTTGGGTAGGTTGATGTGCAGGCGTCTGCACATTATATTATAATCATCTGCCTGCAATCGTGGTTCGTTCAATCACTAACGAAAATGTTGTTGAGATTTAAAATTCGCAATGAGATAAGTATGTAAGTATGTAATGTAAGTATGTAAGTACATAGAACTGGCAACACTAGAAGCAGAATACAAACGTCTGACGAAACGATGGCTACAATTTAACAATTTAAATTAAGTAATTTCAACAAGTATAATTTAACTTAACAGCATTTTTTAATAAATTAAACTAAAACAGGGTCCATCCTTTGCCCAGTAGTGGGACATAATAATATGGGCTATTATATTACCTATAAAAGTATTAAGAAACTTTTATAGGTTTAATAGGTTTAATGCTTTTTTGAGTTTTGAAGTTATTTATTTATTTAATCTTTATTGCACAATACAATAAAATTAAGTACAAAAGGCGGAGTTAATGCCAAATGGCATTCTCTACCAGTCGATCTAAGGCCTAGGCAGAAAAATTGGTAAGTTACACTTCACACTTTATCAAGTTTTAGCTCATTGGCTGATTTTGCTTATACACAAAAGTGGTTGCTCGTACAATATCGTCTTTTTGTGTTTTGCAGTACACATATATCAAAATTGATATATCAATATTTGTTTTTTTTTAAATATTCTTATTTTATTTGATTCTTGTTATGTGTGTGATGTATGACAGGTATCAATTAAGTGTTTCTATCTATACTTTTGTTATCGATACTCGTTTCTCGTAATACCTAGCGCTTCAAAGACGTATTCAAGTGTTGTTGTAGCTATTTGCTTGGATCAAAAAGTCTCAATGCAATAAAAAGGCGGATCATCATAAAAAGTCTTGCGGTCAAAACTCCGAAAGTACGTCACGTTGTTGCCCTCCTACAAGGTTACCCTTTTAAATGGGAAAAAATACAAGATTCTTTTAACATTAGAATTTAATACATATTTGAACTAAAATCAATGGCGAGTCCGAAATGCGATTTCTAAGTTTAAGCAACTTTTGCAAAGGCCGGTCACCGGATAGGTGACTAACAATTTTTCATCTTGAGCTTCGAATGGCACGTAAAGCCGTTGGTCCCTACTGCATTTTAACTGTCGTTAACAACCACCAATCCGCACTGGGCCCGCGTGGTGGTTTATGGCCCGTTCTCTCTATCACTTCCTAGAGAAGGCTCGTGCCCCAGCAGTGGGGACATAAAACGAGCTGATGATGATAATGACGGTGATGATGAATATAAAAATGGTTTTAACGACTAAGTCGCTTCGATATCGTTACGGTTTTTGTTGCGAGAATCAGGGAACCGGTCCCATGCAAACCTTATCCACTAAACTCTAGCCACCACAACGATATTGTCTGACCATCTGGCAGTTCTGCCAGATGAAATAAGAAAGTGTCTGTAGAGTAAATGTTACGAAATGTGTTTCTAATTTTTTTCTTTGATCATTAGTACCATAACATCATGCAACGTAAGTTCACTCCTTAAAATTGGCATGACATAAGCACCAACAAAACTACCTAAGCAAAAGTTGCAAAAAAATAGCATTAGATCAAACCACCAAAAAAGTTGCTGAAATGTTTAACATCGAACGAAACGTAACGTTTACACAACTCACGCAACGGTGGTGGCGGCCGGCGTATCAAAACGCAAGATATTGGCGCGGCGAACGCGTAAAAAAATGGCAGATTGCGCGCGCAAACGTTAGCCAACCGACTGTAATCCTTTTGAGTATTTTAAGCATTTTTACTAAACAGTGTAGTTAACAAGTTGAGAAAACTATATTTTTAATAGCAATTCGTTGCTTTGCTGGTGAGTGAAATTTTTAATTGTTAATTATTTTTAATAATTTATTGAATGTGATTTGATTTGATAAATAAACAGACTCCATTCAAACAATTAAAAGTCATCATATTACCATAATGACTTGAAATACTATCTCTTGACTTGCTAAGTTTAAATTAAATACCATGCTTTTGGTAAAATGCGTGAAACTTTTATCTACCTAGACCTTCTTACCACATTTTGGGCAAAGTAAATTATTTTTCATTTCAATTCACTATTTATTTAATTTCATATCAATGATGGAGCCCTTTGCCAGACAGTGAATTTATATAGGCTACTACTTTAAATGCAATTTCTTGTAAAACTTTCTTGTTTTTTTAAACTTATTTTCATACGACGTTAGTCCTATTCACTCACCTAGAGCTAATATGCTTATGCAAGGTATGATGTCACGTGAGTAGTCTAACGGAGCCGGACCTATAGAGATTGAACCACGATTACTCGCATTCGACACAAGCATCTATCCGTTCGGTAACCGACGCTTTAATATATTTATATAATCTTTTAAGCAATTTCAGATCTCAAAGATAAGAGAACTTGGTGTCCCTGTTCCTAGACTTGCACTTACGGTATTGTATTGCTTTATAGTGTTAAAAGAGTATAGGTATGAAGCTCAGTAGCTTGACTAAGAAAATTGATGGCAAATGACTCCATTTCACTTGATGTTAAGTGAAAATGGAGTGCAGACGCGAAGAAGACTGGTGCAGCGTTAAAACAACGCAGCATCAATTACCCTCACCCTGCCGGCACCCTGCAAGGTGCCTCTTCACGCCTCGTTTGAAGGACCCCATGTCATAGGAAGGGTGGAAAACATGTAGATAGGTTATTCCATCTTTTGGCGGTGCGACAAAGTATTGCTGGGATCTTAAACAACCATAATAACATATTCCCATCAAATATACTTTCGGTAGGAAAGGCGGCTTGCTTAATAACGCACATGTGAATAGCTGAATAGCATGCTTATGTTAGGCAAACTAATCATTACCAAAACACAAATGTTGAAAAATTTTCCACGAGCAGGATTTGAACCTGCACCCTTCTGATCAGATGATCAGATGTTAATGACGGTAGTTGTTGGCATTGAATTGGCGCCTTTGGCTTTCAAAGTAAAAAAGTAAATAGTGTTGAATAATTTCGGCGGGCTGGTTAGAACCACGATAGCTCAATTGGAAGAGCACCTGACCCGGTATGTCAGAAAGGTGCAGGTTCAAATCCTGCTCGTGGAAATTTTTTCAACATTTCAGTTTTTGTAATTTGTTTCGCAACAAAATTTGCTTTAAAATTATATAAACAAAACAAAAAAAAAATCATTTTACAAACTAATCATTATAAGCATATTTTATGGGCATATCTGCTAGTATCTTAGCTGGTAGATCCAGTATCAACCACTAAGCGTATCACATTAAAACTATTTTGATTGGACAAGCTATCCCAAGTTGCAAAAAGAGGTTTTACTTAAAGTGCGTCCAACACACTTGTAGTACGACAGTCACACGGTGTTACCCAAGTTCCACTGGAGCCTGTTCAAAGGCTGAGACCACAAGTTGCGTTAGACGGAAATAAATCGCAATTATGTTAATCAGATGATAACGTTTACCCCGACCGCACCCAAAGTGATTCAAGTCGAGTGGGCGTGTGAAATATAGTTACTCAAATGATATATACCTACTTAATATATTTTTTGTTGCTTGTATGACGGAAGAGTTGTAGGCAGAGATCTCTTTATCATGGGTCCTGGCAATTACTACTACAAGTAAGTAACAACTATGAGGAGCTCGATGGCGCAGTGGTATACGCGCTCGGTCTTCGATTGCCGAAGTTAAACAACTTACGCAAAAGCCGGTCATCCGATGGGCGCCCAAAAACTTGTCACCTCGAGCTCCTCGGTCTTCGTTGATTAAATCGAGTAGTCGAATATTTAAGTGAAGTGAATTCTTTGTGAACATTCATAAAGTCTAGACAAAAAAAAAACAAACCAGCGCAACGTCACTACGAGTATGCTGAAGCGACCTTTATCATTGCAATCACGCACGCCCATACACATTGCACACACCCTCACACACACACACCCCCCTCACACCCTCACCCTTACACATACACCCTCACACCCTCACTCCCTCTCTCACACACCCTTACACACATAATATACATAAATATTTTTACTTTTGGACATTTTATTAAGTATTATAGAGACATTTGGAAGGTTGCTGACACTTACTGCTCAGGGTATCCTTTAGTAAGGTGTCAGCAGAATAATATCATGTATTTTTAACCGTGTCACGAACAATGAAATGTATAAATGCTGTGTACTTCGTTGTTACTTTTAAATAAATTCTTATCTTATCTTATCTTATCAAGTCATCGCTACAATTGATGGGTAATGGCTTTATCACCACGCTTGCCAAATGCGGGTTGGTGATCACGAACCCGGGATATGCATTGGATTAAGTACAATTTCTTTTAATAAGTTTGACACTGGCTAATATGCAAACCGCAGCAAGCCATATGATAAGAGAATTGGTTTTAACCACGGCTTCGTATAGAAGCGAGCCAAGCGCAAAGCAAAAGACATCAACGAGCTCAGGTGACCTCAATAACAGTTTTTTTTAATTGTTTTTTTAAAGCGGCCCTTATCTCACTTGATGGCAAGCAATGTTAAGGCCGAAGGGGGACTTCACCCGGAACCCCCAATTGTTATGGCGACAGAATAAAATAAGACGATAACAACAATTCCTTGCCTCCTCTCGGGGCCTCGGGGCCTCGGTAGCTCAGCGGTCAGAGCATTGGACCGGTTATCCAAAGGTCGTGGGTTCGATTCCCACTCGAGCTTCCTGAGGCTGGTTGATTTTTCTGGTAAAATTTTATCTTGTAACTATATATAGCATTGTGAATGCAAAAATCAAAATAATACAAAAAATTTTTTTTTTTAAATATACAAGTAGGTACTAAATAACAAAAACTACATTTATAATAAAAATATAACATTAATAAAAAAATATAATTTATTTAGATGCTTTTATTTAAAAAGATGGCAAATGAGCAAGCATTTTAATGTCACAACGATCGAACTATAAAACGAGAGCTTACGACTATAAAATTAATCAAATCATGACGTGGGAAAAACACAATTGTATATTACATATTTTAGGTATTGCCGAACTACGTGTCTAACAGGGTGAGGATTAAACTTTTCTCCGAACGATCGTTTATGGCTGTATCGACACGGTATCACCAAAACTTTGCGGTTTCACCCGTGCGGTCATTTATAACGAGGAAATGATATTAGCAAAACACCGAGTTAGGTCACTACTGAACCAGCATTAGAATTTTATTTGTGAGATGTAAAATGTTTTTGTTTTGTTTATATAATTTTTACGCAAATTTTGAAACGTATTACAAAACACAAACGTTGAAAAAAAAAATTTTTTTTTAACATTTGTGTTTTGTGAGATGTAAGTTAGTATTGCAACCGTGAAAATTGAAAGTTTCACTACATTTCCACCTTGGACAAGGTACACAAAAAAAGTTTAAGCAAAATGGCAAATCTAAGGTAGGGTAGCGGTACCAGTGATCGGCACTCTAAGCTGAGAGTTAAACACAGTTTCTTTTATTTTCAACATTTGTGTTTTTGTAATTTGTCTCGCAAGAAAATTTGCGTTAAAACTATATAAACAAAACAAAAACATTTTAATAACATAGATTTTCATTTAAATGTTACGGGATGACAGCTACGAAGGATTGACAGGTGACCTGTATTCAATTGTTGTAAATCAGTTGCTGACTCCGTATTTTTGGTTCCCGTCGAACTCTGGTGCCACTACCCTTATCCTACCCTTACCCTATATCAATTACGAAACAAAGAATACAATTAACATAAAAATTATCTACTGCTCAGTCTACTTTGTGATTTACGCTGCAAACCAGCATATTTTTTTTTGATAAATGACACAACCTGATGTTATGGGTGCGCCGTCCGTAAGTGACAAGTGTCATATATTTTATTTGAAATGTCTTCGTCCATATTTATTTGATGCCGCGTGGCCATACTATCTTTGTATGGGGTACTTAACGTGTTAATTTGAAAAATAATAATTTTAATAACCGCTAGATAAATCTAAAATGTGAGACGGACGATTTGTAGTTTAGACATTGGTGATTGTTTAGACAAAATCAGAGGTACAATAATTTAGATAAACTATAAGATATCAACTAAACGCCGCCACTCGTTTTCATGATTTTTGCCCAAATTTAAATGATATTGTAGAAAACACTTTCTACAATATCGTTATAAATTTATGGATCGGACTATTTTGTTAATGTAATATGATAGTATTTCCAATTATAACAACTTAACCGTGACTGCATTTTTGGTATTTTTTGGTCGGCGCACCCTTAAGCAGAAGTCCAGATTAAATGACAGTTAGTGGAGCAGGATTCTGCCTCACTATCCGTACTCACGTTGCCGACCCGCAAGTTGCTTATCCACACCTCGTTTAAGGCCCCATGGTGTAATATAAGTAGTAATAAATAAAGTATAACTGGCCCACAGCTGGGCAAAGGCCACTATCAATGATATTAATAGTCATCACTACAATTGATAGGTATTGGCTTAAGCCAATACCTATAGCGTGGCATTAATGCCACGCTTGCCAAATGCGGGTTGGTGATCACAAACCCGGGCTATGCATCACAAAAATCCCGAAACACACTTTGCCCGACCTGGGAATTGAACCCATTCGGGACATTCGGGTATCGGGCCAAGCGCTTAGCCACTCGGCCACCGAAGCGTAATATAAAAATATTTGAAAATAAAATTTTAATAATTTATTATTAATTATTTTTTGTAATTTTGTAGCGTGTGCCAATAAATTATTTTAATTTCATTTTCAGTATGCAAACAATATAAGAACACTGCCACTGGCTATTTTCCCGCTAATTGTCGGAACACAACAATGCTACCAACATTGTTGTTATGGCGACATACCTAATTCTGGTGAACAGAAAAACGTCAACCACAACTCAACAACAAACTCAACCGATTCAAGTATAACACATAACGCCCGCATGGAATCAAACCCGGGAACTAGCCACTTGGTGGTCAAGTCGATTTTGTGGAAAATCGGTTAATGTCACGCTAGTTCAGAGTTCGTTCACATTGCGTGGTCATTCTGCAGGGTAAAGCAACCAATAATACCCACTTCTAAAGAGTACTCATAGGGGATTAGTAGATGAACATTCATGGAATTAAATAGTTCTGATACATAACCCGGGTTTGTAGCCATCAACCCGCATTTAATACCATGAATGTCCATCTACTAATCCCCTATGCGCAGTGATTAAGTCAATACCCATTAATTGCTTTCAATGATGAAGGGCTTTGCTCAGCATTATGACAGTATAGGATTTTCTGATTAACATCAGGCGGAGAAAAGTCATTACCTACTTACTACCTATTTGATAAAGAAAATGGTACCAATTAGTAGCACTTCGTACTGTTTGTTGGTGTGCGCTCTCAGGTGGCTTTACCCTACCGATCAACCCAGTTGCATTCATTAGAATTTCATTACAAACTATATTTCACAGTGATTGATTATATTTTAAATGCGACTTAACGGTCACTGGAGGTCATCGAACCGAATGATCGAGTAGACATATTATGGGAATGACATTTCGGAAAATAACATGCAGTAATGATAAAACATTCAACGGTATTGAAGGACTATGTGAGCTCGGAGTCTTTCGATCGTAGTTTGCGCAATAGCAGCTCGGCATCATCATTATCAGCAGCTCATTTTATGTCCCCACTGCTGGGACACGAGCCTTCCTTATGAATAGAAAAACACCAGGCCCAGTGCGGTCCTGTGGTTGTTAACGACTGCTACCACCTACCCTACAAATAAATACCTCCGCCCTTCGGAAAGCACGTCAATCTGTTGATCCCGATTGTTGCATGATGGCAGACACCTTCATACCATACAATAGGTGATAAAAACGTAGGTAGGTATATATTGTTTGTTTTTCTACTTACATTTAGGATTATTAGGAATACCGCTTACCTGTAAAAGAAAAATAATTATAAATAATGGAAATAAAACAATCGTATAATTCTATGAAGTTCACACTTTTTCACTTTTGTGACAAAATTCTTAGTTAAGTAAGTACCGCTACTTATAGGTGGCAGTACAATATAGCCAGAAAACCGACTACCTACTGCGTGAGAGAAAAACATATTATAACATAAAAAAAAAATGTTATTTTATTATTGTTTATTTTTTAATTGAATAATAAAAAAAATCATGTGTCACTCTAAGTAACATTGTGGTTAATGTTTATATCTTTTGACTTTTTGCTTATCTGAAGATGTGTTAACTCCGATTGTAAAATATATTTTTTATTGGCCTATGTAGTCTAATATAATAATTTGTGCACCACGAGTTTGTATTAAGTGTGTTTACAAAAACTATAAAAATAACATAAAACAACAAAAAAACTATTCCGATCGCAATACCTATAAAACCAACAAACACTTCCAAAACCGTTGAACATACGATATATCACACGAGCGACATTCGCCTACCGCCAAACAGTCTGCGGCCACAAGTTATAACGAGGAAACTGATTTAATGGCTCGCCGCTAAATTAACATTTCGGATTTTACCAGATCATCGATCCAAGGGGGCAATCTTGAAAGTCGAATTTCGATCGACGACGACTTTCAGTTCAGGTTAAAAGATTTTGGAACCGGAAGTGCGAGAATGCTATTTTCTATTGCGCCATCACATAGTTATTATAAGTAACTCTAACTAACTTATAAAATTATGATAAAATGATGTGATAAAAAACTTAAATCTAAAAGAAATTTATTATTTTAGATAACTTAAATATTTATAAAATACAGTAAAAAATTAAACGCCCACCCGACCCAGCCAGGAATCGAACCTGGGTCTTCCGCAATCCGGGCGGCTGCACTGACCGCTATGCTACCGGGAAGGCTGACGTAAGCGCTGAATTTTGTAACTGCTTTTTCAATTTTGAGTGCTAATAGCGGCACAGTGCACCATCTATCCAACGGTCATTGCAACCGATGGCAAGCGGTTGTATTATATCGAATATTAATGTGAAATAATGGTGGATTATTAACCGTTAAGTGTTCGTAAGTGCGCATGAGTGTTGGCAAATTAAACAAAACAGTGCAACTTCACTTTTCAAATTCTTTCAAGAAGTCCGCCCCAGAAATTAGTAAAGCCCCACATCTTTACTGAGATACTCGAGGGGTTGGGAGGTATATCATTTCTCACTTCTCATTTCTATTATCATTCATCATCATCATACTGGAAGGAAATATTGTATATTTATGTATTACTTGTAAGAAAAATTACTTTGACACTGGCTAAATGTGCTAATCGCACGAAGCCATCAACTAAATAAAAAAAGATAAAGTAATAAACAGATGCTGGCTTTCACCGCAGCGGCAATGTCAAGTGCAAATTAAAAATATCATTTTAAAAAAAGTCAGTCAGTTATCAGTCCTCATTTGGCAAACACAAAGGAGGATTGATACACTGGTACTACGGAACCTGCAACCAGTTCAAACCAAAAAACAATAATTTTAATTTATAATATAACATTCTAATTGTGAACGGGTTGTACGTCGAGTTGGCGATTGCGTGCTAGTATGTATCTAATTTCTATCTCGGAACTAAAGAACATTTATTCATATAATGTCAAAACGTAATTGAGTCCAAATTGTATTTGTAATAACTACTTATTAAGGCTAATTAACTATTAATTTTATTTTTGTATTGCTACAAAAAGAGTTTGAAAATGTGATCTAATTGTATAAACTTTTTTTTCACACCTAGTTGAGTGAAAGGTTTATTTTTTATTTTGTGTCATAATTTATTTATTTTTCTTTTAAAGAATTAAATATCATAAACCATTTGATGGGTACAGTTCAGGGAAAACATTAGAAAGCTTGTATATTATAATATAGCTTTATGCAAAACTTTTCTCAGTTCGGAAAACAAGGTTGCCCTGGCTTATTAACATTGGCAACAGCAGACCCCAATAAAAAGGTCAAAACAACGATCGATGCTCGACTTCGAATTTCGCAATAGGCCCCCTGATGTATTACCCCGAGTCACCCATTTACATGGAAGATTAAAAATACTGTCATGCTTAAAAACTTTAACTGACCGTAATGATGGCACTAAATTAATATCTTCACGGAAAACTTTGAAAGCTAATTTGTTATATTTGCGGGGTTAAAGACCCTGGCATATAATATGGACATTGGTCATGAGAGGAAAGTTTCTAATGTTTCCTAAACTTAATTCTAATGAAAAAAAAATTCGGGTTGGTTTACATCACCCGCCCTTATAATGTCCCCGCTGCTGGGGCACGAACGAGCCTTCCCTATGAATGGATAGGGAGAACGGGTTGGATATTCGCAGAAAATTCATTCATACAAAGCTGTAATTTCAAACAGAGGTCGTATATACGCATGCGCATCAACCTACCACAAACTGTAAAATATGCTCTTTTTAATATGGTTGAAAATGCATTGAAGAAATTTGTCAGTTTTGGATAGGTCGATGTGCAGGCTTCTATTCTATTATTGCTTAGTTATCTGTGGCTTATGTTATGCTTATGTTATAGCCTATGTTACTTATGACGCTATGTAATTTGATAGGGCACATTTATACAATCAATAATCAATGTAATGAATTTTAAACAGTGACGTTATCTACCGAAATAACTTAAGGAAGATAAACATCTAATCGCCTCAGTGGTGAAGTGTTTAAGACCGCCGGTTTAGACCCAGAGGGTCTGAGGGAGAGGTATTTTTGCCTGCCTGGCTAGCCCCACCATATTTTCTAAATATGTCGCCATAACATCAATGTTTGAAGCATTATTGCGTTCCGGCAGCTAGAGATAAGATAGCCAGAGCTTCAGTAGTTGAGGATTCCGGGTGAAGTGCACTTCCACCTTCGGCCTCATCATCACTTAACATCAGGTGAGATGAAGGCCAAGTTCTTACCCGTAAGATATTTAAAAAAAAACATGTAGAACTATTTTAGGTCTTAATTAATGAGACGTTTCTTCATCCCCTTATGCCTATTGCTGTCGCCGAACTAATGTCCTGCATTGATGAGTTCGTATGTAAGTAATATGAAAGCCAGTAAAATGGAAAGCTTTAAACCTAAGGTTGGTATAGAACTTGTCAAAGTCCTTCTGAGTAGCCATCACGGTCCTATCTTAAATTATCGCCATAACAACAATGCGAGATAAGACAATTAGAGATAAGATAACTTTTTCCTCAGTGTGCGAATGTAGTGCGTGTCCACCTTCGGCACTTACCTATTGTCACTTACCATCAGGTGATTGAATTGCGATGTGAAGAAATAGGGATAAAGATTATCCAGGATAAGGCTGAGGTCCAGTACAAGTAAGATTGAGCATAAGCATTTAAATTTACATGCAGGGATTGTACTGAAAATCAGCGCTACGTATAATCCGTAGCTCATGCTGAGTGCAGACCCTGTTTGGCGACACTGTGCATGCAGCAACGTATGCATAACTCGACAATGTACTGTTTTATTTTGATTTTTAAACATTTTATAATTTTTATTAATAATATTATTATTATTTTACCAACATTTCCTTTTGTTTATGAATGTTGAGTGTACAGTGTTAGTCAAATAAATACCTTTTCTATTATTAGATTAAATATTATATTAAATAAATAAATAAATAAACTTTCCTACACTCACACCATTTATCTGGCCCAAGAGAAGCTTCGTTATGAAACTCGTTAAAATGGTTACTAGACAACGGATACATAATACAACATGCTTAAAATACTTAAATACATACTTATTATACTTATAAAACACCCAGACCCGAGACAATATAGAAAAACAATGATTTCTAAATTGACCCGACCGGGGATCGAACCTGGGACCTCAGAGATGGCGACACCATGAAAACCGTCAAACCACTCGACCAAGGAGGTCGTCGTATATATTCTATTCTATTCTTAAACTAAGGCATCAGGGTCAGAGGTAAATTAATCATATTAACGGAGTAATAAGCATCACCACCCTATCATGGTCTCCATTAGGCAGAATGAAGTATGCGTGCTAAGCGGCTCATTCAAACAAATCAAATTATAATAAAAAAAACTGTTGCACTTGAGTGTATCAAATCGCAAAAGAAGAAGTTATCCCAAAGAGAGCTTCAAGGAAGGAGGTTGTTCATTCTCTTTACTGTTCAAGAAAGTTCATTAGCCCCTCATTACCATATTATTTTAACATGCAATTGTTCATGTAACGCATGCGCGGCTCCCTTTGCGCATCTAATTTGGGATACTTTAGTGCAAGTGCATTACCATTTCATTATGCACGCTGCTCTTAGGGCTGTCAACTCTACGGGATAAGTAAGAACCCAAGCAGCTTAAGTAGTCAAAAGTCATTTACAAAAACACAAACGTTGAACCTGCAAATATCCTTCTGACATACCGGGTCAGGTTCCAATTGAGCTATCGTGATTCTAACCAGCCCACCGAAATTATTCAACACTATTTATTTTTTACTTTGAAAGCCAAAGGCGCCCATTCAATGTCAACAACTACCGTCATTTAGTTTATTTTTTTCAACATTTGTGTTTTTGTAATTTGTTTCGCAACAAAATTTGCATTAAAACTATATAAACAAAACAAAAACATTTTATGGAGTAATTTGCCAATTAAAATTGTGCTAAATATAAAAAAAAAAAAATACGTTATTAATTATCCTCCCATAAATGATTTGTAATAATTTATAATCATTCTGTGACCCCTCCAGAAAGCTAATACCTACGCTTGTTTTAGGTAAGGGTTCATCTTCACTCCCCTCAGCCATTTTATTTCATCATCAACATCATCATCATCGTTTTTATCATCAGCCTTTATTAATCCACTGCTTGACATGGGCCTCTTCAAGTGCACGCCACTGAGCACACTTCTCAATTACAGCTCAATTACATAGTAAATATTTAACACTAATTACTTAAAATTAGTTTTTGTAATTTGTATACTGCAATCAATTTATCTCAATAAACGCTGTTCAAACGCCTCGATGGCCGAATGGCAAAGCGCTCGATCCGATACCCGAAGGTCCCGGGTTCAATTCCCAGGTCGGGCAAAGTGTGTTTCAGAGTTTTCGATGCATAGCCCGGGTTTGTGATCACCAATCCGCATTTGGCAAGCGTGATGAGTACGCCAATACCCATCAATTGTAGTGATGACTTGGTTTCAGTGATAGAAGCCTTTGCCCAGCACTGGGACAGTATATAGGCTATTTACTTTACTTTACTAAACGCTCAGTTGCGACAATATAAAAAAAATATTTTTTTGCAAATGAAGGCAACCCTATTTTGTTCTGTCAAATAAATATGTCTGGACAAGTCACGGAGAGCTCTTGTCGAGCTTTAAAGTTTACTATCACCGTAAAATTGACGACACCGAGCTCTGAGCCATCGCGAAACTTCAACTTTACTGACAAAACAAAATCATAAACGTCCCACTGCTGGGCTCAAGCTTTCCCACATTTAACCATTACATTACATTAACAACAGCATATTACGAGATCAGGCCATTACCCACTACTGGTCCAAAGTGACTTGGTGGGCTCTACCGAATACGATCTCCGGTCGACGCGATGATAAACGCGCTCGGTCTACGATTGCTGAAATTAAACATCTTTGCAAAAGCCTGTAATTGGATGGGTGACCTAAAATGTATAATCTCGAGCTACTCCGTGCTTCAGTAGGCACGCAAAGTTGTTGGTCTCGGCTGCATAAGCACTCGTTACTAACCCATCAATCCGCTGGGCCTGCCTGGTGGTTTATTTCCTTTCTCCCTGTGGTGTTTCCATCAATAGGGAAGGAAGTGCCCTAGCAGTGAGGAGATAGAAAGTAAAAAATGAGCTGATAATGACCAGATGCGATCACCCTTACCAACAGTTTAACGTGACTTCCGTACTTCGTGCTCCACGAAGGAGCTCGAGATATTTATTTTGGTCACCTATCTTATAACCACGACATTGCGAAAGTTGCTTAACTCGCAAGATCGAAGCTGCTGTTACATCGAGATCCACTTAACAAAATAATAACATAAAAAAAGAAAACAATGTTTAAGTTCTCCCTGCGGTGCTTCCAACCCTAGGGAAAGCGCGTGCCCCAGCAGTGGTGACATACAATTTGCTGGTAACAATGACGACGAAACAATAATAACAAAACAACACTAATACTTATAAGCAAAAATAATAATTACGAAATAAATGGTTCATTAGGTTTTCCTTGTCATGTGTTTTTAATTTATGTAAAGGCATATTTATTAACCGCAAGATTTTCGATACGTGTCCGACGATTTTTTACTTTATTTGGAAACGCTTAACCTTCATCTGTTCAGAGGGTAAGTGACAAAAAAGGCTGAAGGTACAAGCACACTTCACCCGAATACCTCTACTACTCAGGTACATAGGTACTAGCTATCTCTTCTCTAACTTTCGGAATACAGCAATGTTACCAATGTTTCTTGTTATTGTGACTCTGATAAGATGGACTGCCATTACTGAACTAGCCAGGTGGTTTTAAAAGAAGCTATACCAGCAACCTAACCAAGTAGAATATAAAATGTTTTTGTTTTGTTTATATAATTTTAACGCAAATTTTTGTTGCGAAACAAATTACAAAAACACAATGTTGAAAAAATTTCCACGAGCAGGATTTGACCTGCACCCTTCTGACATACCGGGTCAGGTGCTTTTCCAATTGAGCTATCGTGATTCTAACCAGCCCGCCAAAATTATTCAACACTATTTACTTTTTACTTTGAAAGCCCAAAGGCACCCATTCAATGTCAACAACTACCGTCATTAACACCCGATCATAATATTTTTACAAATACTAAAGATCAGTTAAGAAGTAGGCAAGCTATTTATAAAATGTTTTTGTTTTGTTTATATAATTTTAACGCAAATTTTTGTTGCGAAACAAATTACAAAAACACAATGTTGAAAAAATTTCCACGAGCAGGAATATGAAAATATTTCACCTGCATTTGTGGAATTGTAATTGTAGTTTAACAAATATAAAGTACTAGTTGACCCGGTGGACTTCGTAGCGCTTTGACAGTTTCCATGGAATATCGGGATAAAAACTATCCTTTGTGTTAGTCTAGGTTATAAACTATCTGTATGCCGAATTTCATCCAAATTTATCCATCCGTTGAGCGTGAAGAAGCAACAAATATACACACATACACACAAATTTTGCGCATTTATTATTATTGTGATGTGATGTACTTATTATCTCCACTAGTTGGTAATCGTACCCTGGATTTCTAGTTTTAAGACCGGTAGGTCTAAACACCCAGTTCACGAAGTTTCATTGCAAGTTCACAGTTTTCATTTTCATATTGAAGATTGGGCAAATGTCTCCGCTCTGCCTGATGTCAAGCAGAAACGGAATCCTTTCCAGTTTTAGTTCACGAGCATGACGTGTCCACAACTGACCAACAAGCAACACGACGAGTCCAACCCTCGTTACCTACACTCTGTCGAAACATATAATTCATCGGCCGTGACCGGGCCCCAATTAATCAGCGTCCAGGTGGGTCGTAACCTTTCGAGAAAAAAGCGCATTATCGACATTCTGAAGCGCTTCGAGGACGCCACTTATCGTTTAACAGGGCATTGCGCCAGTCGAACGAAAAAAGTCGCCATAAATCGGGTCGACGAGCCGACGGCTAATTGGATGTACCACCGTAAGTCACAAGCATCTCTTTTGTAATTGGCAATGTTGTTTTTTCGAGAGTTCGATGGCGCAGTGGTTAACGCGCGCGGTCTGCGAGTGCTGAGGTTAAGCAACTTTCGTAAAAAGGCCGGTCATCGGATGGGTGACCAAAAATGTATCATCTCGAGCTCCTCCGTGCTTTGGAAGGCAAATAAAGCCGTTGGTCCCGGCTGCATTAGCAGCCGTTAACAACCACCAATTCGCACTGGGCCCGCGCCCCGTGGTGGTTTATGGCTAGTTCTCCCTACCCATACATAGGGAAGGCTTGTGCCCCAGCAGTGGGAACATAAAATGAGCTGATGATGATGATGATGAATGTTGTTTTTTTGCCAACATTGAAAGTCTTTTGCGAGGTGTGGAGAACTTGCAGGTCGGCAAGGTGAGGCAAGCTAGTGGCACAATCCTGCTCGACTAGTTGTCTCCGCTTCTGGATTCTGTTTCTGCTTAAGAGTCATTTTACATTTGGTACACATACTTTAAAGCTTTTATTAATTCAAACCAATAAGTCTAGTTTAAGGGAGATATGAAGATGTTGACTGTTAACATCCGTGCTTCGGAAGGCACGTAGAGCCGTTGGTCCCGTCTGCATTAGCAGTCGTTAACAACCACCGCACCGCACTGGGGCCGCGTGGTGGTTTATGGCCCGTTCTCCCTATCCGTCCATAGGGAAGGCTTGTGCCCAACAGTGGGGACATAAAATTAGCTGGTGATGATGACCATGTATAAAATAAAACATACAAAAAAAATATGTTTGTTCAACAAATTTTATACGATTTAAATTTTATTAAATCTCTTCAATTGGCATGTTTCAGAGCTTCTTTATTGCGTGAATGGGTTGGGTGGGTCTCCAAGAATTACACAGAAAGAGTCAATAGAAATGTAAACGAATGAATCCATTAGTGTTTCTTTTATTTTATTTTTTACTACTACTGTGTCATTCTGAACATCCATGAATGACACAGCAGCTTATGCTGAGACAGGGCCCTTTAAATTCACACTGCCTGTTCTGTGTCTCTGTGTTGTGTATTATTATATTTATGTTGTATTATAATTAAGTGTGTAAGTTAATAAAAACTTTTCTATTCTATTCTATTCTATTCTATTTTACTAGAAAAATGACAAGACTTACTCCGAGACCAGGGGCGATCCCGGGTTATTCAAGACTTTTAACAGTCCTGTCAAGTCAACTAGAAAGCTAATAATATGATTGTGTTAGGCATGGGTTCACGTCAGTAATCATCACTCACTCGCCTATCACGAAGTTACATGGGGACTGAGCAACGATTTCTCGTATACAACCCACTCCCTTCTTTCTTCTTCATCTCTCCTCTTCCCATTAAAAACTTTAGTGCAACCTACAATTACTAAAAATTTCCACGAGCAGGGTTTGAACCTGCACCCTTCTGACATGCCGGGTCAGGTGCTCTTCCAATTGAGCTATCGTGGTTCTAACCAGCCCGCCGAAATTATTCAACACTATTTACTTTTTACTTTTTATTATTTTTTATTTGTAAAAATATTATGATCGGGTGTTAATGACGGTAGTTGTTGACATTGAATGGGCACCCTGCTCGTGGAAATTTTTCAACATTAGTGTTTTTGTAATTTGTTTCGCAACAAAATTTGCGTTAAAAATTATATAAACAAAAACAAAAACATTTTAGTGCAACCCTTTTCCTGCCACTGGAATGGCTCAGGACCACGAAAGGCCAGCACCGAGTACCCCATCCATTACTGTTGCTAGACAAATCGAAAGTGAACTCGTTAAACTTTAAGTAATTGCTCGAGCGACCAAAAGCCGTATGATTACGATGACAGCCGAGAGATATGGGAAGGTCGAAACTCAAACGCAGGATATTGCCAACGAACGGACCGAACCACAGTTATCGATTAAAGCCGCGGTCACACTAAGTGCTGTAGCATGGGCGACACGTACTCTGCCTATATGAACAAATAAAATTGAATACAAAAAAAAAACAATAAATTTCACTATGTAGGTGTTGTAATGTCCCTAATATTTATTTACTTGTTTTTTTTTTTATTTGAGCGTAATAGTTGTTATCCTTTCATTTTATTTCGTCTTATACTACATATTTCTGTTTTAATTAGCAGGGAAAACTAAATGCTATTGAGTTTTTTTAATGTATAATTTACGCATTAAATGCTATAAAGAAAAAAAAATAAAAACATTGGCGAACGTAACAAACTTATTAGATGTGACTTGAACTTGAAGTGAAACTACCTAGGTAGTTTTACAAGTTTTACAGGTTCATCACTGGGTGGCGTTTCTTCGATTACACAAAGTTATTAGTTAACTTAATTTCTATGAAATAGTGAAAAAAAACTAGCTCTCAGTTCACTATTATAATCTATGCACAAGTTATATGAAGCGGAAGGCTTAGACCACGGAGGTTGTGAATTAAAGGTCCGCTAGCAATTTAGGATAAGGTTGTGAAACAAGCGGTGAGGTTGTGTTTGTGTAACGTCAGGGCTTACAAACCATATGCTATTATGTCAAATAATCAATTAAGGGCAGGAAAAATGTAATAAATGTAAGTATCTATAACCTCGATTACATGATTTCGTCTCGTGAGCATATATATGCGTGCATATATTATGCATATATTGTGATAAAAGTAAATTTGTGGTTTTAAAGGTACATTTATATTGGCGGTTTTTTTTATGGTAGAAGGAGGCAAACAAGCAGGCGGGTCACCTGATGGGAAGCAATCACCGCCGCCCATGGACATCCGGAAAACCAGAGGAATCGCAGATGCGTTGCCGGCCTTTAGGTAAACGGTTGGCGGTGACGGTAGCCATTGGCAAATAGCATGCGCCTTTAAAGCTAAATACGGCCGTTTTAACATCACTTTCTTCTTCATCATCATCATCATCGTATGATAAGTTAATATCAATCAGATTTTTTTACATTTTTAAATTTAAAATGACATTAAATGTGTTTTAGAGTATTACTTTAAGTTCACCCCTTTTCTATACTCATGCCGGATTCTTCTCGATAGAAGACTGAATTCTTAACCAAATGGTAGAATCAACATAGCAATTTTAAAATGTTTCAGAGAGTTTTTTTAATGTAAATATGTTTCGTTGAAACGTTAAAAGGTTTCTCACAAACATTTTACTTGTCGTCTTTTGCGCTAGACCCGCTACGTTAGTAGCCCCGTCTCATGTACCATTGAGTAACAGAGGTTTCGCAAAATTCACTCCATAAGGTTCCGGATAGTGCTGGGCCTTAGACAGTGGTCTATTTATTAAGAATGCGGAGGTGGGCCCCAAAACTGGTTTAAAGTATTATGTAGAAACCTATTAATATAATCATATATATACTTGGAATTAACAAAAGCAACGAGTGTGAGTAAGATTATGGATTCTGCGATACCATGTATGGAAATGTGAGTAGCTTATTGGCGCAGCGGATAGCGTTTTCAGATTAGTTACGTCTTCCTAAAAATTCAATTCCTACTGGTGAATAACAGTTGGTTTTCATCTCATCTGATCTTAAGTGATGAAAGGCCGAAGGTAGAAGCGCACTTCACCCGGAACCCTTAACAACTGAGGCACTGACTATCTTATCTCTTACTGTCCTAACAAGCAATGCTACCAACATTGATGATATGGCGACGTAATTAGATAAGATGGTAGGGCAGCTATGAAACAAGCCCTAGCACCAACCAAACCGAACACAAACATGTACCCCACGCTGGGATTTTCCCAAGCACTGATGTAAGTTTATTTTTTTGAGGTAGTTTGCTGTTGGCCTAGACGGCATTTTCAGCTTCACCGGGCTTTTTTGGGGGCGGCGAGTAACTTCAAAGGTTTCTCAAGCCGTGTGAAACGAAGCACCGTCAGCGGTTTTCTAGAAGGAACGGGGAGTTCTCCGGGGAGTTCGGATTGGATCGGACTGATGTATGCCTAGCTAAGACAGTATTTTCCCTAGTCAAAAAAAAGGCATATATAGGCTAATGACAACACACGTGAGTTATTTGTATCGCCAACCTTCAAGTTTAAATTTATTATTTATTTATTGAACTTTTTGAAATATATTTTTAATTCCGTATATAACATCCCAAATAAATAATTAATTATGGCATTGACAGTGACGCAGTAGGGTCAAATATTTATGTGTTGTGTGTGTTTACTACTACTTTCTGACAGATTACAATATCGTGTTACGGACGAGATCGTCTACTGATTTATTTATAAAAATAATAAATCAATCATAGGTACTCGAATAACATTGGTTTGCATTGAGTTAATCATTTTTCATAATTTATTATGTTCATTTTAAAATATTTTAACTTCATTTTCTTTTAATTTAGAGTTGACCATAAAAGAATCAAAATACTATCCCGCTTACAAATAAACAAAGAATAAGGTCCGAATAGTTATTCCGTGTTTTGTTCCTGTCATGTAAACGTCATTTCAAATTAGAGTGAAAGAGACAAAACACGGAATAACTATCCGGACCTTATTCTTTGTTTATTTGTAAGGCACTATAGGTTTAACTTTAGGTAGACGTTTGATGTTATTACTTAATTTTTTAAGCATAGAATCTGTCTGTTGGCTTCATGTAGCCTTTACAGCATTCCGGGTACAAGATTACAAGATTAAGTATATATAAGCGGCGAAAAAGCCTTAGCGACCAAACCAACTCGGAGGTATTCTAGAATCTGGCATCAAGCGTGTCTCTGTACTTACTCGATTCTCCGAGGCGGTCATGCTAACATTCGCGATTGGCACAGAACGAGTCATCTACTCGACTAACTCTATAACAAAAACCGGTACTAGCCTTAAAGTAATAAATTTCACTGAAATCTGACATGTCACCATGTGAATGCGACGGGTCGTGTTGAAATAGCTAGCTCTTTAATACAACTAAATCGTATCGCAATTAATTGAGATTATTATTAATGTATTTTGTAGTTTGTTTGTATGTCGTCGGGGCTAATCTCTGGAACTACTGGTTCAATTCCAAAAATTCTTTCACTGATAAAATACTTTATACCTTGTAACATAGGCTATGTTTTGTTTTTGAGATTCAAAGTTTTTGATTTTCTTATGTAATACGAAATTCACGTGGACGAAAAGCTTTACTTGAATATTTTACCCAATACATATCCGCGTCATCATGCAAATGGTTTAGTGAATTACTGCATACCCGAGTATGTAGAGAATTAGGTATATAATTTATATTTAAATAATAACTGATAATTAAAATGCTTTATTCATAAAAAACAATAAAAAATAAAAATACCTATAATAATAATAATAATAAATAATTGATTTATTATTTTATTTAAAAAAATGGTTTGATGATAGGTTTTACATAGCTTTGTATACCACCGTAACTTGTAATATATTCGACTCTAAAACCGAAACAATCAATATATTTCTCTAAACTTGACATGTCTCCATTATGTTAATTAGGGTGTCGAAATGGCTAGCGTGCGGGTGTGGCGTTGACCGGGCCCTTTATTTCAACAAATACTCAGTGTGTTTCAATTTGTGGAGTTCACTTGAGCAACCGAAGACCGGATTAACACATACCAACACGATTTATAATTGAACTTATACCAAATGTGGTTCTAACCATTCGAATAAAACCTACTGTACTGTCTTTACAATAACTTGATGGGGTTAGTTGTTTAAAATAGTTTTATAACTTAATTGATTATTAATAGTCATTTAGCCTGTGAACGTCCATCAATTTATAATTAATACCAATATAATGATATGGAATCTGAATAAGGGGTAATTTTATTTTAGTTTTTTAATAAGTTTTTCTGAGTGGTAGAGGCACGCTGCGTTGCAGCACGAAATGGGCCTGCTCGCCCGGCGTAATATCACCCTCAGAATATCGGTGTGAAACAATGGCACCCGTTGCTGTCGTGTTTCGTCCGGTAAATAAAAGTACCGGAGGCCCATCTCTCAGGCAGGGCAGAGTCATTTGCCAAACTTAACGTAAAAATATTTTTCACTTTAATTCAAAAATCATTACTTTGCCTATGCCATTTTTTTTATACGTAGTCCAACAAATGACTCCACTCTACCTGATGTTAAGTGGAAATGGAGTCCAGACGCAAGGACAACTGGTGCAGCGTGAAAACAACGCAGCATCGGTCACCCTCACCCTGCCGGCCCACACCTCGTTTGAAGGTCATAGGAAGGAGGGAAAACGTGTGCTGGTAGACTATTCCATCTTTTGGAAGTGCGACAAAGAAACGAGTCACCAAATTTCTTTGTGCGTGATGGAATGTTCGAGACAGTACAGGTGACTCCGGAGAGCAGCACGCGTAGGTACTCCTATGAAGGAAGGGAGAAGGTGGGATAAGGTCAAAGAGTTCTTTGGAGCACTCGCCGTGGTATAAGCGGTAGAAGACGCTGAGTGACGCTATATCTCTCCGCTATTGCAGGGTCTCGAGAGCATTAGTGACCTCTGCATTGCCGATAATGCGTATAGCGCGCCGCTGCAATCTATCCAAGGCATCGAGAAGGTACTTTCCGGAATATGTATTTATACTGCGATATATTAATGACATATTAATATATCACAGAATAAAAAAACCTTTCACAAAAAAAAATTCAACAAACAATTTTTCAAACTTCTTATATTTAATTAGTTATTATTCCATTATAATATAATTGAGTACTTAATTTGTCTCTCTACATACAAAAAAGTTAATTCCATAGTTGGGTACGCAAAAAGTTACCAAATTTTTTGTATGGTGACGTACATAAATTATTAAAGTTAACTTTTCCTTGATAAATTATAACAAAAAATGTATTAGTCCCAATTAATTGCGATACGATTTCAGATTAAAACATCGATAGGTAACTTAATTGATAATCTTTTTACGAATTTATTTCGTTTTACCGTCAAAGTGTGAAAAGAAAAATTTTATTCTCTTTTTTTAACTCTGAGAAGGGAGCTTTGTAAATGATTTTAAGTAATTATTGTTACTAACTCAATATGGACTACGGTCCGAAATAAATTATTTGAATTTAATTGAATTGAATATGGTAAGATAAAAAAAAAATACTATTTCTGTCAACGCAGATGCTCTAATATAATCTCTAATATTAATTGGAGAATGTCAAACGACAACTCACCGAACGCAAGACTTTCAAGGTGGCAATAATAGGTAGGTATGCTAAACGACGCGGCTTCATTCGAGTCGGTTGCTAACCGAAACACTCAGTGGTGTCCTCTAAAAAAAGAAACAAAACGACTTTTATATTCAACTGATTCAAATCTTAAGTATTGTTGATAAACATAATGACGACGACCATGACCAAATCTATATTATTATAAGCAGATCTATCTATTTTTAATCAGTGTTCATATTACTATTCGTTAAATTGAATAACTTTGTAACAAGAAACAATGCGTCAATCATAATAAATCCTACTTAATATTATAAACGCGAAAGTTTGTAAGTATGGATGGATGTTTGTTACTCTTTCACGTAAAAACTACTGAATGGATATTAATGAAACTTTCCTCATATACAGACCATGACCCAGACCAGCATATAGGATACTTTTTTTTTTTACTGTAGTCTTCGCGAACGAAGTCGCGGGCAACAACCAGTAATTCATAATTCAGTATTTCATCGCTTTTCTTTTCTACATTCTTTTGAAAATTTGAAAATATGTACCAATACGTATATTGTATAAATATATGTCTGTTTTTAACAGTATCACACGGTATTGTTTCGATATGGTATAATATACAATTAATAATAATTAAACTTAACAACTATGCAATTGGAACATATAATTCCACAAAGCGGTAGCTGTTTACGTGCTGAATGAATGACTGACTGGCAGACTGATCACAAAATGCCTAGAACTTATAGTGCTTTATATTTCTCTATAGCTTAACTATTAACTTTGTAGTTCAGCTACAAACTTGATATTTGACCATTTATACCGTGGTGTGCTATGCCCCGATCATCCTACGTGCTCTTGATAGTTGTAGAACGTTATCAGGCTGACAATGAATGCCTTTGCATATTACAATAAACATTGGCATCCACGTACATTTAACGGAAAACACATCATCAACAAGATTTATAGTGAAAGTAATGCGGTAACTACATGAATTATGTATATACACTATACGTGCATACGCCCGTGTATAACTCAAAAAACCTCACATTACGAAGAACAATTGAACATTAACACGTGGAGAGGTTTGATCATTGCAAAATGGCCGCCCGCCTCCGTTTGACAGCTGTCAATCGCGTGGTTTCGCGCCACAGTTTCGCGCCAACCGCACTCGATAATTCAAGATTGTCATTTTATTGAAATTGGTTTATCATTAACGGTAGCATCTGTGACGCAAGATCATAAAAAGTTACGCGGCATTAATCAAATCAGGTGTTTTTTGTGAGACACAAAACGCGAGATAACATCTTATTTTTCTTTAAAAAAAACGTTTTTCGCTCAACATGTTGGGATCGCTATCTTGTAATTTGTTTGAAAGGCGTAAGAGTTTTACTGCCATAAAACCCATGAGCTGGGAATGCGACACGTCAATATAGGGCTCCGTATAGTATATTATCTTTTATCAATCGTGATAACATATTAAATATTCTTAACATTTGTATTTAATAAAGACACATAACAGGTTACATTAAATACATGTACTATGTACGCAAGGCGTAGAATTAATCCGCTTCTACAAGCCTCTGGCGTGGCCCAACCAGCATTCTAGAAAGAGACATTCATAGGTCTTCACCTCTTTTCTTTTTCACCAGTATTTACTTCAAAACTGGATATCCCTATCCTCAGATCACTGCTTTGTTTATGTTTATGTAAGTAAAGAGGTAAGTATCTGTTTCTATTCCACTATATTGTCATTCGATAACCAAGACCGTAGGTTGCACTAGAACATGGCATTAGCAAAGAGAGGCCTTTGCCCAACAATAGGTCGAGAGGGGCTGACGCTGATGATGATTATAATTCGTTGCCGCCATATCTTAGATTAACTACAGTACGAAAACTTTTCTAAAGTAGGTAATATGCGTTACGCATAACACCAGGGCTAAGGGTCGCCTCGGGTAACGACTGTGGGACTCTCATCCTCTGCCCTAGTCCAGCCACGAAAAGCTCGACGATGGTAGGAGAGGTCTACCCACTACAAAACCTAGTACTATCCCTTCTCCACTAATACATACAGCGCTCGAGCAACTCACTCATATAGGCCCCTTGCACGGGCACGGATCTCGGAACAACTGCGCTCGGACCGTTCCGAGCTGTGCCGAGGTTCCGTGCCCGTGAGAGGTTGTGTCGTTGCTCGAGCGTGTTTGTATGAAGTTTGCCTTCTGCAGTCGCTTTATTTTGTCTTGTCACGGGGATGGCTACCGATCACGAACGGCAAGATTCGAGCTCAACACTTCGTAACCCTAAAAGCGTGTTCGTTCGACGTAATATCAAGACAACTTTGAACTCATCATACCACACACAATTTACATACCATTTAAATACGTAATCAGGGGCCCAGTGAAAGAACTCCGGTTCGCAATATTATATATACCTATTTTATATGTCACGCTAACCGCAAGAATATTAATTATTATTATTATAATTGATCAGCTTCATTTTTACATTTAAGAATATTAAGCTAAAGTGTTTGTAGTTATTTATTAGAATGATTTTATGAGAGATTATGTAAAGTTTTATGGTCTCTTATTTGGAAATGCATAAATAAATATTATGAATATTCATTAATTCTTTAAGGAAGCCTGCTTTGTATCGAACAAGTGTGAAATTTGTCAAAAAAAACAATTTGAAAAAATATGTATATTTTTGCTGTATATTTTTAACTTTCGCGTTGTTTTTTGTGTACACAATGTGACTTATTCTTTTTAATTTTTTCTTCTTATTCAGTTCTTCTGTTACCACTGTCTTGCAAAAAGGCTGGAGACTTCGGGATTCAACCATTTCTATAATAAGCTAGCATAGTTCAACATTCATTTACAAAATATTTTATTATGTAGATAGCATCTGTATATTTTCAAGAGAGAATGAGGTGTCGATTGTCTCAATATTAAATTGTAACATGGCCCGATTATTAACATAATCGTTTGAATTTTATAAAAAAAAGTTTATCGTATTTTTATTTAAATCCAACCATACCTGCTTCTAACCACAGATCTGGCGAGAGCTTTGAAACGACAGATTTCAGTGTTTAGTGTTTATTAATATATCTAGTTGGAGCGACGATCTTCGCAAGGTGGCTGACAAGAGCTGGATGAGAGTAGCCGAGGATCGTGCTCAGTGGCGTGCAAGCAGAAAGGCCTATGTATAGCAATGAAGATAGTTAACATAGCATACCTTAGTATTGAGCGTGTGAGTCGAAAGGAAGGAGCACAGGAAGACGATAGTCGACAGCCATGGGGCCGACACGAGCGGCGGCGAATCCATATTGGCTCCTGAAACAAAACACACCATTAAGACAAGATAATCATCTTAGTAGAAGTTTTTCGATAGCAATTTTTTATACTGTTATAATAATAAACTTAATAATAATAAACTTTCCTACACTCACACCAATTATCTAGCCCAAGAGAAGTTTCGTTATGAAACTCGTTAAAATGGTTACTAGACAACGGATAAACATACTTAAAATACTTAAATACAAACTTATTATACTTAGAAAACTACCAGACCCGAGACAATTTAGAAAAACAATAATTTCTAAATTGACCCGACCGGGGATCGAACCCGGGACCTCAGAGATGGCGACACCATAAAAACCGGTGTACAATCCACTCGACCAAGGAGGTCGTCATAGATTTATTTAAGTGTACAAATTTTGCGAAAATACAAAAAACTTAAATTAAGTTATTAATGTTGGGAATACAATAAAAAAATATGTATTATCAAAACCAAAAAAGGAGATTGCCTTTATTTTCAAAATTCAATATATGAATTTTAAAAAAAACATGTTTATTATCAGTCCGTCTGGCTAGCTACAACCATCTTCAAAAAAAAGGCAGCCATTACATCAACGTTAGCAAGTATTGTCGTAATCCAACATTTAAGAGACAAGATTGAAAAACCATTCCTAGCGCTTATACTCAGTTTACTGGTAAGAGGGTATATCGTTTTATAAATAAATGTTTAAGCACAAAGGTCCACAAAATATGTACCAGCCAAGTGCCAGAATCAATACGCAATGTTTATTTTTTAATATGGACGTGAAGACCACCAACGAGGCGAGGTTACGATGCAGATTCTCTCATTCTGTCGTCAGAACGCATGCAGGTAGGCTGCTTTGATCTGCACTTGTCTTACAAGACTTACATTTTGACGTACATTTTTTTTATATACTGTCGAATGTGTAAGTTTTTTATTAATCGGGTCAATGCTACGCTAACTACATTATGGTAAATAGATGTTATGTACAAAATGGCCTGCACATCAACCTATCCAAAATTGTCTAATTTCTTCATTACATTACATTACATAATTCAAAGGGTCTTACAAATAAACAAAGAATAAGGTCCGAATAGTTATTCCGTGTTTTGTCTCTTTTACTCTAATTTGAAATGACGTTTAGATGACAGAAACAAAACACGTAATAATTATTTGGCCCTTATTCTTTGTTTATTTGTAAGGGGCATAGAGTTCAGAGTCTATTGAGGAAATTTGACAGTTTGTGGTAGTCTGATATGCAGGCGTGCGTTCCTATATGAAACATTATTTCATATTAATTGTTAAAACAACATATAATAGAATGTCAGTGCAACCAAATAATAATTATATTTACAGAACAAAATTTTCGCCAAAAAATCTAGAACGTCCGAACATGGTCTATCAACATCACAATATAAAAATCAAATCCTTAGCACACTTTCACTATTCCCAAAAAGTTTTCGCAATTCGAACACAACGCTCCAAACACAGCAACACCGAAACACCCATAGACAAAAACTCGCGCGCGTTTACCATAAACGAGCGAAACGGGCGGGGTCGACGCACTGGGACACAGGGACAATGTCTTTTCTCAGAAACGCGGGGACGAAAAATTATTAAAAGGCGCGTTTCCGCGTTCAACCGGTCCCAAACAGGTGGGTTTCGTTAAGGATATCGATCACCATTCTTGTTGTAACGCTGATTTATAACCAGAACTGTATCGATACAGATAGAGCTAATTGAAACGGTGCCGAACGAACTGTGCTCTCGGTGTTGTTTTATAGCTTTTATGCTGAAACCTCTTTTGGCATCGCGCATTACCTACTCGTTTTACTTTTTTGTCTGTGTAGTTTTTGTTTTGTTTTTCTTTTAAATACATAGATGGTGTACCAGTTGTAAGAGTATAAACTCTTTTTGTTTAAATTATGTAAAGTTAATTTCACATTAGAACTTTTTACAAAACTATTTTTAGCCGATAAAGTAGATTTTTGCATAGCACTTGTTTGGATGGTAACTACTTTTAATATTATCTCTGGCGATAAGCACCTGTGACTTGCATTGCTGCATTAGGAGTGGGGGATTTATTATAATTAAAAGACATAGAAACAATTATTCTTGCAGGGTCTGTAACGCGTATGTAAACGTACACACTACATCCTCTTTACTTGTTTGTTCGAAAAATTACAAAACTAATTATTTATTATTACTGGCAACATTTCCCACAATTTCGACTAATTGGGTTGGACGACCGCACCAATATCATATCGACATCGGCTCCATTTTGCAACACCATAAATTGATCAATTGGAAAAAGTGGTATGACCATTTTACTGGGAATTAAGTCGAGTGCAGCAACATTATTAATGCACATAAAAATAAGGTGTGATTTAACGAGTTGGATTATTTGGGTAGCGGAAGATACTGAGCCCATAAAGATCTTTTACATTTTGGTGCCACACATTTTCTTCAAATTATAATTCAGAACTTATCTGTGAGTACAATATTCTTTTTTGAGCCAGTTTTTGTAGTGAAAATTCGGAATTGAACCTTAATAAGACCTCAGACACGAGCACGAGCGTCTTGCGACGCGGCGAGCGGATTTCTAGTTCATTGCGCGTCACACAACGGCTGTCATAGTCAACGATGATGAAAGAGCGTAATGAACAAGAAATCCGCTCGGCTCGTCACAAGGCGCCAGTGGTCGTGGCTGAGCGGTAATAGATATAACATAGGAAGCGCACTGACCGTACGTATTTGCATTGTTTATTAATTAGCAGAGTCGCCTTGAGCTTTACAACTCAAAATTAAGATGTTCTCATGCGCCTCCTTTACAACATTTACTACAAAATAATGTGGCACCTATTCCGTTTGCACTAGAGGTGATTGTAAGCGTGTAATTAAGTGATTAATCAAGTTAAAACACAGAAATTATGGAAATAATAAATATTCAAACATCAAAACTATACTTATGGTAATTTACTAAAGTTTGTTTCAACTTTTACGGACCTATTCATGTTTGTATATTATTGTTCCGAAGTTTCGAATTTGTTAGACACTGTTAACTCATTTTGCGTGAAACGGAACGCACCCTTTTTAAAATGACGGTAGCATTGTACAAATTAATTTTATGACGACCAACAACTCAGACCACGGACCTTGCAAAGTGTGTAAAACTCATCAGCGTTACATAATTTATATTACGAGTATTTAAAATAAATGCGAGTAACATTCGTTAAAAGTGTTTCATACTAGTTGTCGCCCGCGACTTCGTTCGCGAAGACTACGCTATCCCAAAGAACCTGTTACCGGGATAAAAAGTATCCTATATTCTTGTCCGGGTCATGGTCTGTCTATATGCAAAGTTTGCATAAAAATCCGTTCAGCCATTTTCACGTGATGCGCGGTCAAATAAACAGACAAACAGATAAACAGACAAACAGACCAAAGTTCGAATCGAAACGAATAAATTTAAACGATGTCTAATTGTATCTCACTGCTAGACGAACGTGTCTCAAAATTGCAAGTTAATTCGTAAAATGCCACCAATTTCATAACAGTGAGCTGAGTTCGCACGCTCAAACTAAGAAGAGCCCTCCCTCCTGCTTTGTTTAGTAACATGGCAACAACAGTTCGCTTTTGTTTCTGTACTGACGTAACAATAGTACCTACCTTTGCCCGAGTTCGATGCTAGGATTCTGTCCAGAGTTCGACTGATTTGAAATTAAAAGAAATTGAGATAAAAACAAAATTCAAGCCCGCGATTATTCAAGTTGGCAAAGAAAGAGGTTGGATTACAATTTATTTTTTATATTTTAAGCCGATGACGTTTGACGTCTGCCAGATGACAGTTTTGAATGAGAGTAGTAAACAATTGAACTTGATTTTTTCCTATGGAAAACCCACTTTAAATGTGATGTTGGTAATCGAAGATCGAAGACCGTTCTCCGGTGTCGAACGGTACAGAAGCATGATTATCCTTTTTATACAGCATGAGTTGCATGAATATAGCGCTCTTTTTTTGGGTCTGCTTAAAGAGCAAAGTCTATGCCAACAGACCACAGACAATCCAAAGCTTAAGGCAGAGATCGCCCGCGTACTAAGTATCTCTTAAATCGCAATTGATTGCTAAAAAAGGTGGAAAGTTTCCACAAAAGGATGACGTCATGTCAATAGAGTGAAATTCATATTTGATTAAGAAACCATAAACCAACCTTTTTTCGGACATCCTCTATAAAGTTTTGATATAACCTCAAAAAGCTATTTACACTTATTTAAAAAAAGAAGTCTCAAAAAAGTGACGTCACGCTATCTCTATACTGTCCTGCGGCGCGCGACTGACGACGTTGGTTAAATCATGGGTTGTACTTTGAAAAAAAAAAAACATTTTTAATCGCACGCAGATCGAGCGGACACTAATTGGTCGGCCCGGCGAATCCTTTGGCGGCTCCCCCCAAAGCGTCAAGTGCTTTAAGTGATACTTACTTTCAGCCGTTTGACGGTTCATCGCGATAACTCAAAGGGCAATGAACCTTTACAAAATATATTTAAATATTTTTTTTTATTTATTTATATTTCATTTTTATTATAATAATACTGAAAATAAATTAATTGAAATAAGCTAATAGTTACTTCATATCCTTAACAAACACACTTACTATTTTGTATCAAATCTAATCCGGCAGACTCCATAGATCTAAGATTTGCCATTTTGTCTTAACTTTTATTTGTATGTCTAAGTATGGTGGAAATTACCTAAGTGAAACTAACAAAATTACTACATGGCGGACTTAATTCCTGTGCTATTCTCTAACAGTTGACTGTTAGAGAATTGGTTGACCATTAGATAGGGTGGTGCAGAGATAACATTGGTAGGTACAATAACGTGCGATGATTAATGTGGATGATATTACCTGTTAATAGATAATTAGAAACTGTCCAAACGGTTGGGTCCAAGTACTTTAAAACCCACCGTGCAAAGGAACCAAAAAGTTCTCAGACCATACCCTAAACGTAATGGAAGAGCGGCGCGCAATGGTTCTGCTTTCCTCAGGTGATGCGTCTCAGTTTCGGCGGCTAAATAGGCAGATCTCGAAGTCTATGACTCGCGACACGCGCCGTTTTATTACCAACCGTATTAAAGAAGCCATTGAGCGGAACAAAGCCTCAAAAGTGTTGTGAAGTGAATCAGAAATGAGGAGGACTGATGGCCGCTGGGGCGGTATAGTCCTTGAGTGGCGACCGCGTACCGGAAAGCGCAGTGTGGGCAGGCCTCCGGCAAGGTGGACCGACGATCTGGTGAAGGTCGCGGGAAGCCGCTGGATGCGAGCAGCGCAAAACCGGTCGTTGTGGAGATCCTTGGGGGAGACCTTTGTCCCGCAGTGGACGTCTTTTGGCCGAAATAGTGATGATGCTGATGAATAGATAATTAGTATCCATGGCACAAACTTGCTGTAATAATTAAGACTAAATCATCATCATCATCATTATCGTCATCACCATCATCACCAGCGCATTTTATACCCCCACTGCTAGGGCACGAGGCTTCCCTATGGATGGATAGGGAGAAGGGGCCATAAACCACCTCGCGGGCCCAGTGCGGTGCGGTGGAAGACTAAGTACTTTTTTATATGAATTTTAGAACTTTGTGCTAGGAATGGATATAAACGTGTAAAATAATTACAATTAATAATATTCAATTATCACCAACGAACATTTTATACTCGACTACGGAAATTATTCGTAAAAATTTAAACTTAGAACACAACTAAAAAAAACACAACAAATTCACAATAGCCACCACTGTTAATGTTGCCATCACTTCCTGCAAAATTAGTCATCACAGATAACGAAACAAGTTCCTATGTCACGTCAAACAAACATGAGTGACTATATTTATGATTCTAAATAACATGTTCTTTATTGGTTGTCAGCAAAAGTTATCGATCATATCAAAAATCTTTGATCATCCTAATGAATTTGTAATTAATAAACATAATTATATTTTGAAACATAATTATACACATTTTGTAGCCGAGAGAAAAGTGCTGAGGAAGATTTTGGGACGGACAAGAGCAGATGATGGCAGCTGTAGAGTAAGAAGGAATAAGGAGTTGGAAGAGCTGTTTACTATCTCCAATATATTGGATGAGACTAAGGAAAACAGACTGCGGTGGCTTGGACACGTTGAGCAAATGGGGGAGGATCGGGCGACAAAGCAAAGGACCTACATGAGCTCCTTGACTAGAGACTGGCAAGAGATCGCGCAAAACAGGGAGAATGGCGTCACCTTGTGTGAGAGGCTAAGACTCACTCTGGGTCGCGTAGCCATCGGAGTAAGTAAGTATGTAAGTAATTATATTTGGGATAACATTATTACACAATTATTAAGAAATAAAAAGTATTTTTTTATAAGTGGTAAGGTAGGTAATAAATATTTTTTAAAATAGAACCTGAGTTAAGAATAATTTAGGAATCATAAGTTCTCATAGACATTAAGCTGGTTACTGTAGCTGATCCATTAAAACTTAATGAGAGAGACATTCGAATCCATAAAGATTTGAATTGCAAATATGATGGTGAAGACTTGATTAATGTTAATTAAGATAACTATAACAAAAAGAATGTGTCCAACGATTTATGGAACCTATTAAAACTCCAAATCGTTCCAAAATCAACAGTTACAAGCAATAAAATAGGCTGAATAGACCATCTAAACGTTATTGTAACTGACCATTAATAAATCGAGTCCAGGTGTTCTAACCATTTAAATAATATTAAAACTAAAGAGAGATGCTACCGTGACCCCGAGTGGTGATCTTAACATTTTTTACTGTCAGAAAACCGAAACGAATCAACACTTTGTGCCCCCCGCCGGTCACCGGAGACTCATTATACGTTTTTTGACCCCCCGTTAAAATCCACAGTTTGCTCAACGGAGTCCGCCATCCCGTTATGCAATAATGATCGTGATGTGAAATTCATTAAACGTACTTATGCGTTTATTTACATTATCGTGTGCAACTTCTTTTTCACATGCACACCCAGAGGAACGGGCGAGGGAAACGCATTCATAAAGCCTTACTTTTTAATAAAAACTCTTTGGTCGGCGCGTTTGCAAAGCTGTTTTACGTACAGCTTAATTTAAATTTGATACTTTATCGCGATATGATTACCGCAATTTATAATACGCACTTATCTTGTGATCCCGCGTGATTTTTAAACATGTTACGGTCTTTTTGTACGGTTTTCTTCAATGGCGCGAATTGTTGGAGTCGTCATAATTTTTGGCGAATTTGACACTTTATTTTTTCTTTTTGGCGAACGGCAACGCGGTTTATTTTCGTACAGCCGCGTCCGCTGGCCGTTTGAACTTGATTTTATTTATGTTGCTCTTGCAAATGGAATATATTATGAAAACGCTCTGCTTTCGTAAGATGGCAAAGAAAGTGTCGGCAATTTAAGATTCTACTCGCAATGTTTGCGAGGCAACGGAATTTATTATATTCGAACCGGGAACATGTGAAAACTGGCCGTGCATCGAATCCCTAATAGAGAATTTAGTTTGATCGGCAAAACATGTTTGCTTTCATGCGCTCCTATTATCTATTTGGAAAAGGTGATTGTGAAAGTGTTTTTTTTTAACGTTTTTGCCAAGCGAATTTTTTTAGTGTCGCAACAGTCTTGCACATAACAATGCCCACCCCGATTCGATCCAAACCCCTCGGAGAATCTAGTAATGCGCGAGGACACGCACTAACGCGTGATGCCGTTCTCTCTAGAAAACGTCTGACGGCGCTTCGTTTCACACGGCTTGAGGAAACGTTTAAGTTTCTCAACACACCCAAAAAAGCCAGGTGAAGCTGAAAATGCCCAGTGGCAATCATCATACTCTCTTTTAAAACAAAACATGTCATTATCAGCTTAATATACGTCCTAGTGCTGGGCTTGGGCCTACTCACATGAACAAAAGCATGGAGTTGTGCCTATAATCCACCACGCTACGCGTCTCCTTCAAATCACAGAGACCAATGGCTCAGTGTGCCTCCGAAGCACGGTTTTTTTTTTATTTAGCTACCCATTCGGTTACCAGACGCTATAAAGGTTGCTTAACTTGCAAATCTCAACCCGAACTGTAAAATCGGACATAGGCTGATGTTGCTGATTAAAAAGATATTTATTTTAAAAAAAAAACCAACTTATCCATTTCAATTAAATAATAGTTTCCTTCACTAACATCCAACAGTCAGCTTACCTGTAAATAGAAGAAAAAAAAACGATAAAAACATTATTTATCAGTGTCAATGACCTCGAAACATATATTAACATAGAATTAGTAGTGACATAACCGTATTTTGTAACTAAGTTACACAGTTAATACGATATCTGTCGTAAAATAAATACTCTGGTTCAACGCAATATTATAGTCTGTGTACACAAGAATTTAATTGTATGTAATCGGAAGTAGGCACATGTGGCCACAACTTGTATTGGACTAGGTCAACTGTGGTTTGAATAAGACCTTAATCAATTATTAACCGTTGATTGGTAGGCATGCGAAATTCAACCTTAGGTAGCATGCGGGATATTTGTAATTGAAGTATTGATAGCAAGATACTAGAACCAGCGATCGACATTTATTTTCTTTATTCAATAATAATAATTGAATGTGTATAAGCAACCCGAGGAGCTCGATGTCCATGCCCGGTCTGCGAGTGCTGAGGTTAAGCAAATTTAGCAAAGGCCGGTCATCAGATGGGTGACCAAATATTTATCATCTCGAGCTCCTCCGTGCTTCAGTAGTACACGTAAAGCCGTTGGTCCCGCCTGCGTTAGCAGCCGTTAACAACCACAAATCCGCACTGGGCCGGCGCCCCGTGGTGGTTTATGGCTAGTTCTCCTATCCATACATAGAGAAGGCTCGTGCCCCAGCAGTGGGGACATAAAATGAGCTGATGATGATGATGTTATACTGTAGGTATGTATGCTTCTTTTGTTATTTTCACCAAACCGCATTTGGCAAACGTGATGCTCAGACAAAGCCTATCAATTCTAACGATGACTTGATTTCAATGATAAAGACCATTGCCTAACTGTGGGTCGGCATATATGCTATTTACTTACGTCGAGCTTTTGCAGATAAAACGACGTCAATGTACAGCGGTCAAAAGAAAATCAACGTAACAACATCAGACGATTCTTGTGACACTCCATTGTAAATAAACTTTGAATAAACTCATACTAATTTGTATGATGTTTGTTTGTCCGTCTCTTGCGCAGAGCTTTTACAGCTATAGCGACGTCAATGTTATCCCTAAACAAAAAAGTTAACACAAAGGTGATATTTTCAAGAATCATTGTGTTTTGCTTTGCGGTTAAGTTGCCTTGAAGTTTATTGTTTTTAATGACTACTTTATGAATCAGCTGCATGTCAGTAAAGCGACCGGTTAGAAACTGAATGAATAAATGCTTTCAGTTAATTTTTTTATTAAAATGACAATGCGAACTTACATACAACAGCCAATACGCTGTAAATGCTAGAATATTAACATCAAAATCGTTATGGGTAAGTATATTGTTTGGCGAGATGCTTGAGTACGAAATTTAATCTTTTCAATTTATTATTGTTATTGATATTTTACTTTGGTGTTACTATTTACAAGAATTATGTTGTCATTTGAAATAAATAAATATTTTCTGCGCTTTATTCTTAAAGACTGAGGAGCTCGATGGCACAGTGGATAACGCGCCCAGTCTGCGAGTGCTGAGGTTAAGCAACTTTCGCAAAGGCCGGTCATTGGATACGTGACCAATAATTTATAATCTTGAGCTCCTCCGTACTTAGGAAGGCACGTAAAGTCGTGGGTCCCGGCTGCATTAGCAGTCGTTAACAATCACCAATCTGCATTGGGCCCGCGTGGTGGTTTATGGCCCGTTCTCCCTATCCATCCATAGGGAAAGCTCGTGCCCCAGCATCGGGGACACACAATGAACTGATGATGATGATTGTAAAGGGCTCGTAGATCCAGTGAATTTACGAAACATAGTGGCATAAGAACCGAAACTTGGTATCGTAGCGTCCAAAAGCAGCTTATATGTATGTACATAAACTCACTTACTTGCTAAGTAACAGAAATAAACAAAAATCAGAGAAAGACGACCCCACACCACGGTCCATACCACTGAATTGCGAATCCTACATTTTACATCCTGCGATAGAAAGTGTCAAACAAATTAATGACAAACTCACGGGCGACAATATAATTAATTTTGCATTTCGTTCCGTGCTACAATTTTAACGATTTATCATTAAATACCTAGTTACCGATCGTCACAACGTTTGCTGCGTGAAATTAATTGACCCAGTATTGGATGGATCAATAATACAGGAAACCAGACTTCTAATTTGGAATAAAACTTCGAAATATTACTTCGTAAAGTCATCGGTGATACTCTAAAAGCGGTGACCATTGGCTTTGCGTCAAAAACTAACACTGCATACATAACATGAATAGTGATCACCCATTGAGATACTGGAGGAAATCACTTTGACGCGACAAGACAGCGTATGGTATATCGCTAACATAACATTGTTTTGTAACTGGATCCTTACTGCCCAAGATAGGAATAGGTGGAGCATTTTGAAGGAGGCTTACACCAGATATCTGGTTGACGAAAGCTGAGAAGAAGAAGAGGAAGAAGAAGAAGAAGATTGCATTGTTTTGTATCAAATTTTACTTTTTATTTGCGGATCGGATTGCGGAAGATCTAGGTTCGATTCCTGGCTGGGCCGGGAGGGCGTTTAATTTTTTCACTGTATTTTATAAATTTAGCTAAATATTTCTTTTGTATCATATAACATTTGCTTATACAGACGCCAGCACATCAACCTATTCAAAACTGTCAAATTTCTTCAATACATTTTCAACCATATAACTATCGCATAAGTATATTATTGAAATTTGACAGTTTGTGGTAGTTTGTGGTTGATGTGCAGGCGTGTGTACGATCTCTAACTATCGGAACAAAACAATGCTTCTTACATTCTTGTTATAGAGGCAAACTTAGATAAGACTTGCGGCCCGTCCCGGCTTCGCACGGATGGACATTTTTTTTAAATATAGCCTATGTTACTCAGCGCTAATGTAGCATTCTAATGGTGAAAGAATTATTTTAAATCGGCCCAGTAGTTTTTGAGTTAATTCGTTACAAACAAAAATACAAAGCTTTCCTCTTTATAATATTAGTATAGATTTACGTAAAACAAGACATATCACCAACCAGACCCTCAATATTTATTCTGGTTGAAAATTGATACCGGAATTAAAACACTTATTATGCCCTCTAACCACCTAAGGGTGAAGCGTTAAAAAACCTATTCGCAGTCTTCCCTGATGGAATACAATAATAATACAGTCATTGTTGTACTGTCATAGCGATAAACACCTAATCAAATCAAATCAAATTATTCATGTAGTAAATAAATAAAGGTGGTACAAAGAATATTTTGAAAACTTAAACATGAACCCAAACCCAAAACCCAAGCAATTTTCTTTGCCTAGTAGCCTTAGATTATGTAAGTAAGGTCAAGACAAATACACAATATTTTCCTCCTCTGGGAGTTAACCCCGGAATGAAAACACCGGTGGTCCAACCGCTAGACCACAGGCATTTAAAACAGCCAGCCAGCCTTCAACCGCATTTGGACATGGTCGCTGACCACAATGCCTTTAAAAAAGGCATGCATGGTACGACCAACGTCAAACAATGTACCAACCGGAGATGTCAACACCACACACAGGCGTGCTGGCTATTCCGCCATTTTGTGTACGTACTGATGTGTGGTTACTGTATTATCACCTTGACATGGTTTTCAACAAATGTTTTATGCGTTCTTTCCATGATTATCAGGGAAACTTGTTATTTTTATGTAAAACAACGGTATTATTATATCGATGAAAACAACCCTTATTAGACTAGTCGATGACATCCCGTTAAAGAAACGATGTAGTAAAAACCAGGCCGAATATTATTATAGAGAGAATATATAGAAAGATAAAGGTATAGGATATTATTGACGACCTCCGTAGCCGAGTGGCTTGCACGCCGGACTTTGGGCGGCGCGCAACTCTGAGGTCCCGGGTTCGATTCCCGGTCGGGTCAATGTCGAAAACGAACTTTTCGATATTGTGTCGGGTCTGGGTGGTTGTGGTACCGTCGTTGTTTCTGATTTCCATTAAACGAGTGCTTTAGCTACTTACCTTGGGATTAGAACAATGTATGTGATGTTGTCTCATATTTATCTATTATTTATTTATTAAATGTAATGTGGTTGCTATGTGATTACTGCTAGCTAAGGGCTTAACGAAGCTAAATTACATGGCATTTAAAAAAAAAATCTTCTATGGCTATAAATTGTTTTTATATTTAAGTTTTATTAAAATTAAAAAATATATATTTAAGTTTGAAGTATCTATAGGATACCAAAATGTAAGGAGGCTTTTAAGCTAGAAGTGCACTTCTCCTGGAATCCACAACCACCGAAGAAGTAGCTATCTTACTTCGAGCTATCACAATTACGTACAGAACAAAAAAAGAATCATAATCATTCCTTATAAAAGACATCAACGAATCACTTGCGTGCCATTTGTTGAATTGCATGTGGGAACGAGATTTTTAGCAATCTATTACCCGCTTCAATAGTCACTGTGATCTCAATGGTCTCTGTGGTCTCTGGTCTTGATAGACCGGCAGCGGTCTCACACCAAGAGGGTTCAATTCCCAGCAGATGGTACCATCAAGTTACCATGTTGCTAATGTAACATAGACTCGGTTTGCTTGTTTGATGTCCGTTTGACTAGCTCCCACCATCTTATCGATGTTTGCCGCTATAACATCAATATTAGCAGTATAGTTGTGTTCCGGCAGCTAGAGATAAGATAACCAGTGCCTCAGCAGTTGAAGATTCCGAGTGAAATGCGCTTCCATCTTCAACCTCCAAAACAAAAGATTGCGATGCTTCTCAAGTACCACGCGGATCGTAAACAACGCACTGAATCAATTAAACGGTTGTTTCAAGCACCGAAATATTGTTGAAACGTTTGGCGGGCCGAAACTGCATCGCAATTAACTGGTTGCTTTCTAAACTGCAGCCAGTGTTGTTTGACCCGGTTTTCCAACTAAAACAACATCATTAACTATGAAGAAACAATTATAGTGGGTCTTATAGAGGATATCTTTTTTTCTCTGTCTTTTGTCTTTTTTCTTTCTTTTTTGTTTCTATAGTGTGCATATGAAAAAATTATATTGATAGTTTTAGTAGGGAATAAATACATGCAGTTCTTGTTTGTAATGCCAACCACGATGGCAACATTTGGCAAACGTTTAAGGGAACACACGGGATGTTTCGTTGGTCGAATGAATTCTAAAAGAAACTTTGACACACTTTCAAGGGATCTTATTTGAAAATGATTAAAAATAGAACACACGGTAGTATCGTTCATCGAATAACTCCTATTTGCCCTAAAAGAAACTGAAAATCTATATTGTTTTCTAAAGTTTACGCGAACACTACACATTGAAATGAAACAACTTTTACGGATCTACTCGCGTTTATTTTACACATTAGTTTTAATTAATGTTTATCCTGACGTTTCGAACCCTTTGCAGGGTCCGTGGTCATGTTGGTCGTCTCATAATTAGTTAATAGCTTGTATACCCTCACTTAAATTTAATCAGTTGCGTTCCGTTTTACGCAGAAAGAGCTTACAGTATCTTTGGAAATATTTTAAGGAAGGGATTCTTTTAAACAGAATTGTATACTGTATAATGTATTACCCCCGAAACCAATTAACTATGACAAACTTTAATGAACACACGAGTAGTATCCATGGTCTAGTGGACCCAAAAACTTATTTGACAAACATTTAAAAATAATACACGGGTATAGTCAGCGGTCAGATGACCCCCTAAAGTAACTTACTTTCAAGGAAACACGCAAACCGTCGTTAGTCGAATGACCCCTAAAAGTAAATCTGACGGATTGCCGAGGGGGCACACGGGAAGTGCCGGTGGCCGTATGACCCCCAAAACATAACAAGTGCGGTTGCATAACCTTCCAGCGCACGGTATTCGGCTGCCATGCGTCTTGCCCAACGCGGTAATTGCAGGACAAACAATTGTTTTGTAATGTTCGCACGGTCTTGAGGCAGCTGACTGTTGACGACGGTAAACTAGCTAAATATGTTACGCTTTTAATATATGTTAATAAAATATAGCGCAGTGTGGGCAGGCCTCCAACAAGGTGGAACGACGATCTGGTGAAGGTCGCAGGAAGTCGCTGGATGCGAGCAGCACAAAACCGGTCGTTGCGGAGATCCTTGGGGGAGGCCTTTGCACAGCAACGGACGTCTTTTCGCTGAGATGATGATGATGAATAAAATGTATGCTGCTATATGGCTTTGAAATATGAAACACGCCATAAAGTTTTACTCGCTTTTAATTTACAGAGTTCCTGTGACCACGGATGCAAACGGTTGCAAAATTTGCAAAGAATTTGGTACGTCATCGTTAGACTTCAATAAATGCGAATAGATCCGAATACTCGTAAAGGGTTTAATTGTGTGTTGAGTGCTCGCGTTGACTTTTAAATGCAATAAGGAAATAATAATAAAAGCAAATAAAAAAACAACAGTTAGTGCTTGGTGGCGTGTAGAGACCTATGTCCAGCAGTGGACTAGTACAGCCTGATGATGATGATGATGATGAATATTAAATACATATCTTTAGAAGATATATAATAAACAGTAACTTAATGAAAAAATATGTTTTGAAATAATGTTTTTATATTATTTTTCAGTAGGTAATACGTAGCGATGAAATGAACGATGACGAATGATGAAATGGTTACCTGAAATTACTATGGAGTTTAATTTACGATAAACATTATATTAAAAGTGAAAGTTTGAGTGTCAACTCTGTACATTTTAATACTGACTTTACAGGAATTCGTGGGTTAATCGACATATACATATTACATATAAGACATATTTTAAGGTAATCTTAACAAAACGTCGATGCTAAGACATTTAAAAATAACCTTTGAATAAATAGGTATATATATAAGTAAATATACAAAGGTTATATACAATTGATCTCTATTTTAATTATAATAATTACTAGCGCTGCTTGCGGTTTAGCCTGTGTACTATTCGGAGTGTCACAAAAGACCTTATCGCGTGTCACAGATCTATTTTTGGATTACAATTACAATCTAGTACAGTGAGCCTCAAAGAAATCTGAGCGTTCAAACCTATCAACAAAATATCTGAACATTTGTCAAAAAATCAACCTTATGTCTATAATAAATGAAAACACTTTCGATTGACGTCTGTGTAACAAATGAAAATGCTTCCTAAACTTTTGTAAAAGGGTTGTTTTTTTTTTTGTTTTAAACGGTCAGATATTTTGGTAGGTTTGGATGCTCAGATCATTTTGACGTTGACTGTACAAGGGTGCTCAATTGGAAAAGCCGTCGTCGTCGTCAGATTATAGAACGTTCTGAAGGCAAGGTTTTGTAAAGCTTTTGTAACCAATAGTAAATTTGCTGTCAGTCAACAGAGTTTTAAATCAACGACACAGAATAAATTATGGGACAGTCAGCAACGAAAGACGCCGAACTTGTTGGTACAGCCACTAGATCACTATAGATGCAACATAAGAGGTATGAGGTGAACATCTTGACATTGATGAAAAATAAACCATACTACAAAAACACAAAATTTTGAAAAAAAATTCACGAGCAGGATTTGAACCTGCACCCTTCTGACATACCGGGTCAGGTGCTCTCCCAATTGAGCTATCGTGGTTCTAACCAGCCCGCCGAAATTATTCAACACTATTTACTTTTTTACTTTGAAAGCCAAAGGGGCCCATTCATAAACCATACTGCTGTGTTTTGAGTATGTTTTCGACCAAAACTTAATGCTTCGGTGGCTGAGTCGCATAGCGCTCAGGTTGACATCCGGAGGTCTTGGGTTCAATCCCCTGCTCGAGCAAAGTGTGTTTCGGATTTATCGAAGCATAACCCTTTTTTTTATAAACCCGGTTTGCGATCATCAACCAGTATTTGCTAAGCGTGGTGAGTAAGCCAATAGCCATCCATTGTAATAATGACTTGATTACAATGATGCAGGTCCTTGCCCAGCATTGCGACAGTAAAGCTAAGCTCTTTACTTACTTCATCATCATCATCTCAGCCAAAAAGACGTCCACTGCTGGACAAAGGCCAAGGATAAATCATTTTGAGGGGAATTTGCCATAATCGCCACGGTTGGCAGGCGGGTTGGCGATCGCAGTAAGGTGGAAATAATCACAAAGAGACTCTGCTGCCCATCTTCTAGAATGGTCCCATAGTCGCCTTCTACGCCACCCACGGGTGGTGCAGTTCTTTATCCCCGGCACCACACGGGGAACTTTACTTACTTACTTACTTACTATCAACAATACTTTTGATGTGAGCCAACTTGAAGCATTAAAACTTTTAGTTACAGATGTATTTCGCAATTATTATTCGTGATTATTTACATTTAGTTTATTTAATATATATAGATTATTTAAGATATTTAATATTGTTGCGAACAAATTACAATTTAAAAAAAGACAGTGTTGAAAAAAAAATATATCCACGAGCGGGAATCGAACCCGCACCCCATGACATGCCGGATCAGGTGCACTTTTGCTGCTTTTGTGATTCGTGGCTTCTTCTTTCAACACTTTGTCTTTTTTCAAATTATTATTCGATTTTTCGAATTGTATTTAAAATAAATCAGTCACCAGCTCATTTTATGATCCCACTGGTAGCAAGCTTTCCCTATGGGTGGAAATACTTCAGAAAGAACGGGCCATAAACCACCACGCGACTGTACGTTCTTTTTTTTTATAAATTGCACGGCAAATGAGTCCATTCCACCTGATGTTAAGTGGAAATGGAGCCCAGAGGCGAAGACAACTGGTGCAGTGTGAAAACAACGCAGCTTCGGCCACCCTCACCCTGCCGACCCACAAGGTGCCTTTTCACGCCTCGTTTGAAGGACATAATATAGGAGCTGGTAGACTATTCCATCACTTAGAAGTGTGACAAAAAAGCTATTAAAGAAAGTTTAGTTACTTTGCTACAGCTACTTCCGATGCTCACTGTACAACCAAGACTTGGAGGTGATGAAAAATAAATAATTTAACGTTTCACCTCTCCACTATTTAGCTATTTCCCAACAACTATGAATATTTACTATTTCAATTCTCATTTATGACTAAACCATACATTTACGACCCACCTTGACCAAATAACAAAAGCATTCTCCCATGCTGCGATAAGTTCGTAGTATCCTACTGTTTGTTTCGTTAAACTACTTCACATTTCCATTAAATAATTAAAATTAAAACATAACAGACAAATAAACTGGGTTGACACAAGTGATGACAATACAAAATATCATTTTTTTTTTTAAGTGTAGTTCGTTCCATGAGGAACCGGCTAAGGTCATAGACCATGCTGCCATGTCATTAGTTTCTTAATTTCATTAATGTTAAAATCCAGTTAAAGTTTATTAGCTGTCATCTTATTTTTTTATTGGAAACTGCCAAAGGACACAGAGCGCGAGGCTTTTGTAAAAATATTGATTTGGAACACATTGGAATAAAGTTTCAGGCTAACTACAGTAAAAAGGTTTTATTAATTTAACTCTAGACCACATTATAATATTAAATTGTTTTTTTCTTCACATAAGTAACATACATGAGAAAAATTACATAACATTCTATGGCTAGTTTTAATTACTTGTTGTGACGACGGGTGCTTGAAATGGATTGAGACAATCAGTTATACAAGACACCAGTTCCCATTGCCTTGTCGATTAAATGTAAGAAACCCGATGGTTTCTTGTGGTTTCTTGTCATGTTTGCTGGTAAATAAAGAATAATGATTCCAACGACTTCTTTGTTATTTTTCAAATAAGCTTCGGACCAATAGTAGGCAGCGCCGTTGAGTAAATCAAATGAAGCAAATGGTGGCATGTGTGGCGCAAAAATGCTAAATGCGAAAATAATTTCGAGCAAAAAATATTTTATTTTGGCGCCTTTTGAGATGAAACTTATCGTGTTTTGTTTTGATTCTCTCTCTACCCTGATCAATGTGTAGGTCGTAAGGTTTACCACGACTAGGGATACCTTAAAGGAACATAGAGAGTTCATCTGCCCCAACCAAAAAGTAGCGCATCTGCTCCTATCAACAGCTGTGTTGAAAAATATGAGCAACTATTTAGACCAGCCGCAATAGGCTCAGACATTAGCATGCAAATTGTGGAATTATGTAGGATGTAGGTGTGCACATCTGTGGCCCACTGAACGGCTTTAGCAATTGTTATTTAACACAAAAGCATTAAGGCGCACGTAAATAAAATATAATTAAAGTAAGGCAATTAGTTTTAGTACTGTTTGCATTAATGTAAATCTTTAGTATGCGTCCGTCGAAAAAGTGAAAGTTTTTTATTTAACTTTTTATTCCAAGTCTACTTGAGATTTGGCTTTATAGCATCATAATGCCCAGTGCGAGTTATATTATGTGAAATCGTTCGATGACATTATCGCAATAGAAAATTAAGTATTGCAGCAGAGTCTCCTATTAATAAACGAGGACAGTTAAACTTTTGCCACAAATTTTCGTTTTCGTTAACGTGAGCGTATGGCAAATAAAACTCGCACAGGCATTATGGTAAGTGACTTTAAGGTCTAAGGTGGAAGCGTACTTAACCCTCGGAACGGCTGTTGATTACGGACCCACGATTTTCGTGGTGGGTGGAGGTGGTCGCTACGCTGCGCTTTGCGATTGTCTTAAATTTCTAACTTATCACGTGACCTACAGGAGTAGGGCAGCTAGTATTTCTGTCATCTACAGCTTCATGATTTCTGTTATATTGACTTGACAATGACAGTTGCCTGACAGTGACACGAAGTGGCCGCCGTCACAGATTTGCGTTTCGTTTCCAACAGTAATATAAAAACTATCGTCTGTGACTATTTATTTAATTTATTCCCTAGCAATGATAAATAATATACTTTTTAGTTAAATAATACTGTTAAAGTATGTTAAATACTGCAAATACTACATAAAAAAACACCACAACGCCTTAACACAACACGTGACAAAACGCAATACACGTAAATACGAAATGTCAGTCGCAAAACAACAAAAATCGAAGAATATTTTTACGATTTTCAATTAACTATTACAAAAAAACTACAAGTTATCGAGATAAGATATTAAGTGTATATATGTAAATAAAATATAATCTTTCGAATGGTAAACATCTGAAATTGAAAATCGTGGGTCCGTAATCAATAGCTGAGCCAAGTGCACACTTTTTCTACTTTTCTTTGTGTCGTCTCCTTCTACGGGTTTGCTGAAAGTTTCACTCTAAAATAAACAGCAACCTTGTACACACGCCTGCACATCAACCTATCCAAAACTGTCAAATTTCTCTAATCGATATAGATCTTTATACCCAAATCCCTAAGGTTCAAAATTTATTAAAGAAATTTGACATTTTGTGGTAGGTTGATCTGCTGCCGTCTGTACACACGCTTGAACATCAGACTACCACAAACTGTCAAATTCCTCAATAGACTTTGAACTTTATATTTATGGCATATGGGTAAACATTTATTGAAGAAATTTGACAGTTTTGGACAGATTGATGTGCAGGCGTCTGTACTTGTCTATTCTTATTATGTTTGCCCTTCTATTTTTTTATGTGTACATAAATCTATACTAATATTACAAAGAGGAAAGCTTTGTATTTTTGTATTTTTGTTTGTAACGAATAAACTCAAAACTACTGGACCGATTTAAAAAAATCATTCACCATTAGAATGCTACATTAGCGCTGAGTAACATAGGCTATATTAAAAATGAAATGTCCACCTGTGCGAAGCCGGGACGGGCCGCTAGTTATAAATAAATAAATTGTTGTTATGGAGACAGACTTAGACAAAAAAGTATGCGAGCTATAACCAAAATGGGAATCGGAAAACTATGCACATACTCGTGTATATTACCACTTAGCTTTTTAAACAAGGTAAGAATTAACTTGCGGGTTGGCAAGGTGAGGCCGCTATGGTGTCACAATCTTGCTCCACTAACTTCGCATCTGGACTCCTCCTCTGCTTAACACCAGGAAGAATAATTTGCCCACTCATTTAAAAAAACTGCAGCTGGGTCAAGCTAAGCTGCGAAGTTAAAGCTATTAGAGCAGAGATGTACCTTTAGCCGTCCTCACCTTGTGTTTAGTACATGTTGTGTGACAGGGCAAGTACCCACCACGTTACCAATTTAATTTACAAATCGGTGGCGTAGGCGGCGTCGGCGCACTCGCGCTCGCCGCATTTTTTCGTAGCGAGTAGGTACTTTATCTATTGTACTCGAGAAAGCGCCGCCGACGTTTCTGAATATCCTATTGTCAACGCTAGTGCAGCTGGCGAGGTGTGTTCCACTTGTGACCTTAGACTCTTTCTATGATGAGCTAACACAAATATTTCTTATCGTCATAGTTATGGAGTAGCTGGACGGGTTTGTGAGACTGGCAAACGGTGGTGACAAATCGTAAGGAGTGGCGGAAATGTGGGGAGGCCTTTACCCAACAATAGGATGATACGTAAGTAACTGTAACTGGATATGTTAGAAATTTCATCAGCTATCTGCTATAGGTTATAACAATGAGTTTTGAATTGTTGTATTTCTTGGACAGGCAAGGTAATAACAGTATGTATGTATGTATGTAACAGAGTATCTATTGCTTATGTACGAGTATAACATTCTGTGAAAAGGTTTGAAGATATACGATATCACGATAGTTACATAAAAATAAAACAATTTGTTGAAATCAAAGTCCTACGTGGAATAAATTCTTTTTACACTTATTATTGCGTTACAGCCAGTTATGTACAGTCCTCGTCTATTGTAGCGGAGCCATTGAAACGTCATAACAGCGCTGACTGTACATACCGCCAGTGATTTGTCATTCCATCATGAATACTTTTAGGGTTGTACGCTTGTTAGCTTCTATGGAAATGTTTTATTGTGTAACAGTCTGTTAAATCATATATACTAGGGGCCTGCCTGCGACTTTCTGTATCACGTGATTCCGAGAGAAAAATTTTGAAAATACATTTTGTAGGTAATGGAATCAGGCGTTACTTTATGGAACTCAAAACTGCAATAAAACTATTTAGTTTTTTTATGTATATATTTAAACAATCAAGCTTGGATGCACAGCAAGAACCGCCCTTCCGCCCATATACATATAAGGGTGTAATTTAAACAGTTAGTAAAGTATTCGTATTTTTGTTAGCAAAAAAATGCTAGTTGGCCAGCAAAAAAGCTAGTTGGGCAGCAACTTATGGTCGGCAAATATTTCTAAATCAATATGCAACTTATATCATTCTGAACAGCAGTCTTATGCCGCTCCCCCCTTCCGTGACTGACCATTTCTTATGCTGACCGATTGTATAATTCTGCTGACCAAATAAAAATTTTGCTGACCAAATATTTATTTATAATACAAATAAATTCTTTCCCATATATATGCATATGTAGGAGGGATAAATGCACACCAAAACCATACTCGACACGCATTTCGTCTCTTCACGTGACATCATCAGTAGCTGTTGACTGGTCGATCGCGTATAAATATATTTCGCATCAAATGACCTTACGTTTCTCCCCTAACCCATTCTGTAGTATGAAGTGTAGATATTTCCAGGAACGGCAAAGGAAACGATTTGATTTTGACGATTGATTGTATTGACGTGAATTGCAATCGCCGGTTGTGATAAACCATAATGAGATATAAAAAAAAACAATATTTACCTACTTTAAGTTGAGAACTGACCACTCTGACATTATAAATACGCTTTATTACTCAAGAGGTTCTGCTCTGAATTACGACAGCCTACTTAGAGGTTTCACATCAACTTTAACTGCTTACCGAAAAATGCACTAAGGCGTCGGTAGCCAAGCGGACAGATGGTCGGGTTGAATGCGAGAAATCTTGGTTCAATCCCCATAGCTCCGTTAGACTTCTGTCGTAAAAAGAAGCATATATTTTTTCTAAGCGGGTTAACAGGGCTGTACTTATGTTTTAATAGCACATTAATAATAAACTTGAGAAGTTATTGAATTATTAGACTTTAAAATATACAAAATAGAACTCTGTAAGCTTTAGGAACATTATTAAAAATAATCAGACTATTCCTAAACTCGGATAGAAAACAAGGAAGTCCTTATCTTAAAGACAAGATAATTAATTCAAAATTGTAATCACAGAAAACTGCATCCGAATCCGAACCAATCTATATGTTAATGGTTCCTGCCTGCTTATGACAGACTGCAGTCTATATCTTCCGCAAAGCTTACTAAAAAGATATAGGTCTACGATAAAAGTTAAACTCTTTATGTAACACACTAAAAAATATTACTTCAACTAATATTTAACAACGTTCACAGATAATTAAAAATAATATTGCAATATACATAATAAAGTTTGAAATTAAACTACTTTTACGGATCTACTCGCGTTTATTTTACACATTAGTTTGATTTAAATTTATTAACCCTTTACAGGTTTCATGACAAGGCAAAAGTATTATTTCTAAACATTTTATAAGTAGTAATAAAAACAGAACCTCCTTTTACAAAACCTGTATAGTAATAGTTTGCCAGCACACGTTTTCCCTCCTTCCTATGAAATGGGGTATTCCTATGATATGATATGGGGAGTGGGGTAACTGATGCTGCGTTTTTTTTACGCTGCACCAGTTGTCGTCGCATCTGGATTTTATATTCACTTAACATCAGGTGAAATGGAGTAATTTGCCGTGCTACGTATATAAAAAAAAAACAAGACAGCCGCCTGCACATAAGACTATCTAATACTGTCAAATTTCTTAAATAAATTTTCAACCATATGCCATAGACATAAAGTTCAAAGTCTATTGAGGAAATTTGACAGTTTGTCGTAGTCTGTGCGCTGGCGTGTGTACCCAAACTGAATGTGCACTGTGTCATAACGACAATCGGACGACGACGACGGACGCTACAAGATGTTGCGAGACATACTACGGTCACTATAATTAACATCTATTATACCTATTGCTAAATCACAGACGTACATTTCCTTAGAACATAAAGAAACATCAATTATGATTTCAAATGGTGAGAATCTCACCACAAAATAAGTGTCGTTGTTCAATTTTTGTGTAGGCATTAAATTATTATACTTAGTTATGTTACACTCGAAATAATACTTTTTGTTGGTATTATTACGGTCTGTTTTTCGGTGTCCATGAAATAACGTTTTGTCTGTCTTTTGTAACTCCATACTGTATAACATCACAGATTTTAAACGAAATGAAGAGTGAAACTTTAAGACCTTGTCTTCAACTGGCGTTTTGTTTAAATAGATACTCTTTTACGTAGGTAACTTGAAAGTCGGTTGTATAGACGCCTGCAGATCAACCTATCCAAAACTGTCAAATTTCTTCAATAAATGTTCAACCATATTCCGTATATTTAAAGTTCAAAGTTTATTGAGAAAAATTGACAGTTTGTACAATATTGAGGGGAAGCTCCTATACTTTATTTATAATTCTTGGTATATTTAACATCTGGTACCATTAACCATAATGCACACTACTACACAGGTCCCCTGATTCTTATTATCGGGAGGATCCACAATGATATCGGATGTGGGAATAACTGAAATTCAAGCCGTGGATAATTCGTGGATCACAAAACAGGTCAGTAAAAAAAGGTATAATTCCAAAATTTCATGAGAAAAAGTCCTCATATACATGTAGTAAATTTTTCTTTTTTTTTTCTTTTTGACTTCATTACGTATTCAGCCATCGCAACCCACTGACTCACACGCAGTAAGATGGAGTCACATACTACATTGTACTCTTTCACGTACATAAAATATGTTACATGGAACGTTATGCAGGATGTGTCAAACTTAATTTTCACAATGTCGAAAGGATATACCCGGTGGGTTGAGCAAGCGTGCCACAATGTGATGTGTCGTCAGATAGGATGTTATTACATCGCGAAGATGGGGGATGTCGCTGTCAATGGATGGTAAACTTTATAACTGTATTTGGTAGTATAGTTACAACCTTATTTTTGTATTAGTTATACTTAGCCAAAGTCAAACTGTTAAACGAAAAAGGTCGTTGCGCAGATACTTGAAAAGGCATTTGTCCAACAGTGGACGTCGTTTAGCTGAGATACTGATTATTAGAACTATTTGAAGATAAGCTTCAACTTTTGGTTCATTAATACGGGAGATGAGGTTATGGAGGATATAAGTAACAATTGATTAATCAAGAGCTGGAGCAAAACAATATTTCACCAGAGGATCTTGGGCGCGCTCATGCGTTCTTAGCTTAGGCAGTTATAAGCCACTATCGTTTACACGTTCACAGTCCCGCGTATAGCGTACAGCTATATCCTATACACGCAGATGGGTTCCGACACGTCCGTGTACTGCATTATGTACAGGGACAAAGTCGCGGTATGGATCTTGATATTCTAATAGATAGATAATTTATATTGTATTTTACATGTCTAGGCAAAATTCTGTCGAAATACATCGAAAACCTTCTTGAACGTACGGGTGATTTTGTATAGGGGACTGTGAACGAATTAAAAGTACCTTTAGCAGCGAATAGTTATTCCCTGTTCTTGTCATGTAAACATAATTTCAAATTAGAATAAAAGAGATAAAACACGGAATAACTATTTGGATATTATTATTTGTTTATTTGTAAGGCACTTAGTGTCTACGAGACCTGGTACATCCACCGTTACTATATATTACGAGTTAACATTATAAACTGTTTACTTAAAGGTCTTTGCCTTCATTTCATTGAACGCAAAACAATATATTTGCAATCCAATATAAACTATAACATCTATGTAATAAAGTTGTAAATTATGTATTAAACACAGTCATATGGAGTAACATACAAGTCCGCCCCGCCTACAAATAAAGCAAGGTCTTGTATGAAAGTGTTTCCACCTCTCTTCAGACCAGAACTATAGTTGCAATGTGGTGCTGTTATCGGCATTCTGATTTCGTTTTCTTTTTCTAACGGTTACGTGAAAAGCAGGACAGACTACTTCTTGATCGCTAGTTTAATCGTTGGTTTATTTTGTATTACGATGACATTGAAACTGCAAAAGTTTAGAAAATACCTACTTACAGTTTTAACACTATGCAGGCATTAAGTGAGGAGTAAAATGTTGCTGGCAGTGCGTTAGCTGCTTTTAGCTTTTACAGCGTAGCAACGAAAAATTTGTGATTTCCCATGACGTAGGAAGACGATCTCTTGGGGGACATTCAAAAAATTCGTACAGACACGACCTTTAGTTTTATCTTAGTGGAAATGTGAAGACTGCGAGAAAGATATATAATTAAATACTTGTGGCCTGCTCGCGACTACGTCCGCTTCAAAACCTACCTACCGAGTCCAATTGTAAATACAAACCATTCTCGAATTCACTTGGACACACAATAAAAATTCAATCCAAATCGATCCAGCCGTTACACGCACAGAAGATTTATATATATATATATATAAAGATAAAGATATTTAAAAAAATACGAAAGATACGAGAGATTAGATAGGTAGCTAGTTCGTCATTAATTGAATTAGATTTTAAACTTTATGTAAATGGCTTATGGTTGATCATTTATTGAAGAATTTTGACAGTTTTTGATAGGTCGATGTGCAGGCGTCTGCACTTATCAGCATTTAGAGAGATACAAATATAAAAATATCACAACAACTGGCTTACAAAAGCGGTAGAAACAACAGACCTCGTGTCAGTTAGCGTGCCACGTTTCCCTGATCAAAAATCGGCGATTGGTACAATATGTTGTGCATACATAATTTGGCTCGCGTTTCGAACCCATCCTGCGTTTAAAGTAATACGGCGTGTAATTTGTAGGGCAACCACGCTGTGTGACTTTCTATGAAAGGTCACGTGACCTTTGAAATAAGTGAAGCAAAAAGAAGTTTTGCATATCAATGTCACAAAGCGAACCTAAACCTAGTTAACTTTAGGAGAAATTAAAAAAAATATTTAGTTGATGCTAAAGACAATCAAAAACGTTGCTATATTAAAACATCTTACAACAAAGCAGTTGCAATAATTTGATTATAGATTCATACGCTGAAACTTTTTTTACGCATTTTACATAATTAGGTACACTTTTGTTCTGAGACGTTCCGAATTTAGCAAGGACCATGGTCACCGTTATTCTGTACCAACAAGCACGGGTCGCATGGCCACCCTACACGATTAACCTCACGAGTCAATGATCGAAAGTGAACGTGCACACTGACGGGCAGATAACACGCGCTCGAGTCTGCGTGTGCGCATGTGTCAATGTGTATGTATGTGTTCATGTTTATGCGTATGCGCAGCTAGGAAGTTACCGCAAAAGATCTGCAACGTTATGTGGAAGTGAAGAAAATCTTTAGGGTATTGGGAGACTGGTTTAAACTTTTGTTGTGGCACGGATTTTGGTCAGATTTGTTGTTGTTGTTGATTTGAGTCTTGTTGTTGTTTAAGTGGGAAGTCTTGAGCTCAGCAATAGGACGTCTATAGGTTTTATAGGTTTTTTTTTATAGGTGGTGATGATGATGCAAAATAGAAATATGGAGAAACAAGACAATTTAAATGGCGTAGAAGACATTAGAAGTATTTCTTGAAGAAAATTTTAAGATATAGGAAATTTTGTTGATTGAAAAACGGGAGTTGTGAAACACGTAGTAAATTGTTATTTAAAAACAAATCGAGTGACTTTATAAATTAATTTGAATTTTTATTATTTTTTAAAGACCATATTGTTAATACGTCATAACGAAATAAAAACACTACATTTTGTAACTCATTGTTATACCTAACAAAAAAAGTTTACGTTACAAAAAATTTACGTGTTTTAGAGCTATAGCAATTGCTCTAAACTACGTAAATGAAAGTTATTTCGAGTTTAAATAAAAATCTACGACCTTCATAGAGTACAAATCATGGCAATACGGCCACAGAGAAAACTGCGATCGATCGAATCTGAGATTTACAATCGATTACAATCGAGATGGAAATCGTGGAACCGCCATGTGCCAGCCATTTTTAAATGTAATCGATCAGGAGTTCGTTGACGGAAATCATAACCGAATGACTATCAAATTTATTGACATTTTTTCACCTTGAAAGAAGCAAGTAGTCAATATGTCGCGTCGGTAGAGTACACATGATTATGTACTCGTATATGTTTACGGGTGGACATTTATATTATTGTATTGTAACAACAACCCGCTCTACTGAGATAGCAAGGAACAAGCAATATCATCTAAGCTCATAATTCACCATATACAATGTTTTACCTGTCTTTCTGTACGACATGTAATTGTGTTAAATTTCTAAAGAGTTTCCTAAATCTGCTGACCTGTGCTATATTTTCCTTCACAGAATCTCAATACACACATAATACATATCATACCATTTCATCAGATCCATCCATAATAAATAATGTCGGAAACGCATGTTCATTTCATGTTTCCCTTATATACAAATGAATCTATAGTAAAATGCTTAGAGCAAATGTGATTAAGCCTTTTTGAAGTCCAATACGATTTAGTCAATATTATTTTTACACTTCGCCTATAGCCTTTTTCGATCATGCACATACTTACATTAGCGCAAGATCTGTAAAGTAAAAGTATCGATAGTGTAAAATATGCACATTGTTTACGTCACTACACATGATAAACCTATCCCGATGCAGTTTCAGAATTATTGCTAAATCTGCTATTAAAATTGAATTCACGGCTGCTTTTCGGTACAAAATGGTTGTACCAAATTTTATTTGTATTTTTATTCAGATCACATTCGACAAATAACCTTGACTATTTTCTTTTCGAGATTAATAGAACTTGTAGCCCCCAACTACAAAATAAATAGTGCCACATAGTCCACACATTCACTATTTCTCGTAATCCAAACCATTCATGCAATCTAGGCAGAAATACTATTCAAATCTGAAATAATTAAGAGATACTAAGTTAATCTAAGACTAAGACAATGTTATTGTCCGAAGTTATTGACTGTCGATACTATTTATACGCGAACAAGTCAAAAATATTTAAAACGAACTGTCAGCTGTTAAATCAAAGTACTTCTGAATTTGGCCGGGCATAGGGCCTCAGAGATCTAATTTTTGAGAGTTCAAATGGTGACTGCTGACGTAACAATACAAAAAATAAAAACTAAGTGTCAACCATTTGTCGCACTCTAACCTCCTTTTCTAGCCATAAGATAACGAGGAACCAAACGTAGTTGCACGTTTTTTATTTTAACCTTCCTTTTAAAGCTTTAGTTATTGTTCTGAGATTAGTACCATCTGATAGGAGAAATGGCATGACATTTGTTAGATATAGACTAGCATAGCCGCATAGCACACACACTACCTTATATACCCTAAACTATACTCTACACTAACCTCAAAAACTCTAAGGTAAATACCACTTAGCAACAATATAAGCGCAAACGCCAAATAATTGGTAACACTAATAAACATTCCCAAACAGCCAAAGAGCAGTAACGAAACGTAGCCTTTGACCCAGCTAAAGCCACTGGTTTCCAAACTGCAAATGTCAGTTCAATGATTGGTTGTTTGAGAAGCAGACGGAGTAGATCACCTTGGTGTTTAGAAGCTAAATGCTAGAAATGTTGTTATTTTTATTTAATTAACTTTCTATAATTATTTTATTTATTAATTGATAAATATGAAACGATACCTATGTAGAAAATAGTTGTATAATATGAGTCTGCTAGATTCGTAGTACGTTACGTTCGTAGTCACACTAATTCATTAAATACATAATTTTGTTATATATAAATAAACAAATATAAACTATAAAAAAAAACTTTTTTTATTAGCTTATGTTGTGTCCCACTGCTGGGCCAAAGCCGCCCCTCTGCTTAAAGGATAATTCATTAATTGAAACCCTTAATTAATAATAATCATCATCACTTATTCATCTTCATTCTGAAGTTTGGAGATCAGTATACAAAATTTTATATTAATAATGACTTTGTTCAACAAACTTCTAGATTTAACTTCTGTTTCATTTTACAATCTCTTCATGGTTCAAAATATTAGTCTCTAGGTATATATTGTGAGACTAAAGTCATACCGTAATGGAGGAGCTTGATGGCTCGATGGTGGTTAACGCGCCCGGTCTGCCAGTGCGTAGGTTAAGCAACTTTCGCACAGGCCGGTCATCGGATGGGTGACCAAAATTTTATCATCTCGAGCTCCTCCGTGCTTCGGAAGGCACGTAAAGCCGTTGGTCCGACGCACTGTCTAGTCGCACCAATCCGCACTGTCCGGCGTGGTGGTTTATGGCCCGTTTTCCCTATAAATTCATAGGGAAGGTTCGTGCCCCAGCAGTGGGGACATAAAAATGGGCTGATGATGAAAGTCATACCTACGTTAACAATAAAGTATAGCAGCATAACATTTTAAAATATTATAATTAATAACTTTTTAGAAGACAAGCCGAAAGGATTGGTGCTTTACAGATCGCCAAAACAATCGCGGCCTTCATTAAATAACACATAATTATATACAAAATCACAGCCTTTTAAATATACAATATTTACATCGACACTAAAAATAATAAAACTTTTATTATCACAGTTTCTCTTAAATTAATCACAGTCCGTTTAATTACTGAATTTCAAACATAAAAACAGTTTACTAATCATATAAAAATGTATGCCAATAAGTATTTAAGTATTATAAATAAAATATACTATTTTAATGCCAAGAAATGATTGATAGATTTAATTTGTCGGTCGGGGACAAGCGAGAGCGGATAAAATCGCCGTTTAACTTTGAATCCAGTGATCTGTACCACGAAGAAGGTTAAATTTTAATACAGAAAAAAAAAAGACCAGCTGTTAATGACATTGTCACTCTGGCTTACTAAGTTAGTGGATAGTATAGTATTGTCCACTGGCGCTGTAAATGCAGTTTGAAATCAACGGCAAACTTCTCCTAGGCAAACGTATAAGTTTCTATAAGCTAGTGGAAATTTGTCAACAGCTTTTCTATATACTACTGCCGACAAACTGTTGCACAGTCTGGCAGATATAGATTAAAAAGTTAGCACTGTATTTACTGAACAATAAAAAAATGTCAGCAGGCGGTCTGCTTTTTAGAGACAATGATTTATAATCTTATTATAATCATCTGCAAAGGTGAATCTGCATGGCCATCGGTTGCAACGACCGTTGATGGATGGCACTGTGCCGCTATTAGCACTCAAAAAAATTAAAAAGCAGTGACAAAATTCAGCGCTTACGTCAGCCTTCCCGGTAGCATAGCGGTGAGTGCAGCCGCCCGGATTGCGGAATACCCAGGTTCAATTCCTGGCCGGGTCGGGTGGGGCGTTTAATTTTTTCACAGTATTTTATAAACTTAATAAATATTGAATGATTTATAAATTCATTTATAAATTTAAGAACAAAATAATTGACACACAGATACAATATTTTATTGAATGTAATTTTACGACTTTATGGTTTATTAAAACAATTTTTGTATCTCTTAGTTTCAGACTTTTCTTTACTGATTTATATGCATTTCTGAACTGTATATTCTTATTTTTTAATGATTTTTTTAACAAATCACGGCACAGTATCTATAAGTATTCAAATTAAATTATCTCAAAACACATAATCGATCAATTGCAACAGTCATTGTGTACGCTGCGCAGACGCAAAGTAAAAGCCACTTATGCAACCTCCTTAAAAACTTAATAACGGCTTCTCGGAGCTATGAGTAGTATCCACTCATTTCCGCCGGCATATTCGAACAGATGTATTCTGTTTGTATAGTACTTATTTAATGTGTATATAATAAAATAACTATAAAAGTTTTTTTTTCAAACAAAGACAATTAAAAATAATTAAGCTACTTAAAATTAAACTTATAAAAAACTTTAAACTAAAACTACTACTAACTATAACTAAAAAATTACCCCATATATTAACTGTGTATACAATATACTAGTACTTTACTCGCGACTTCAACCGCGTGGATTTGAGACTTTAAAAACTTTTTTGTATGAAATTAAAATATAGCCTATGTCACCAGCAAGGTATATAGCATTCTATCGGTGAAAGAATTGTTGGGATTGAGCCAGTAGTTCCAGAGATTATCCCCGACATACAAACAAACAAACAAACAAAGAAAGTCACAAAAGTTTATCATTATTAATAGCATAGATTTTTCATCAGCAGCAGCAGTCAATAGACGCAATGATGGGGACAACTTATCTATATAGCACATGGAGAGATCAGGGGGCGATTTTTGAACGGGTGACTAATTACAAGATAAAATTTTAAGGCTTGTGTTTAAACGCCTACAAAAAATGTATCAATTTTACTACCAACAAAATTCGAAACGCTTAACAAAACGGATAAATGATCACCAAATTGTGTTTCCTAAAATATTATAAAAAGGATACAATTTATATTTTTATTAAATGCCTTAAAAATATATGAATACCTTTTAATTGCATTTCAGACCAAATATACTGTCACCAAATAGATAATACCAATATTTTATGCCTCGAGTTTCAATTTGGTAGTTTTTGCTTTCTGTTGTCTAATAAAAAAAGTAGGGCTATCCTCAATCATTTGAATAATAGTGTAAATATTTGGCGATCATTTATCCATTTTGGGGAAGCAAAAAGAATATTTGTACAATGTATGAAATTTTTGTGACGTGTGTTTATTTATTTTGGACCGTAATATGGTATATTTAAGGACCCTTTTATAAAGGCATTTAATTTTATTTGGAGTCATTTAATTTGTTTAGTACTTAGGCTTAGGGTCTTAAAAATATTTATGATGAGCGTTTAAATTATACCCAAATTTTAATAGAAATTAAAAAACAATTAGCCTTAGGAAGCTCGAGTGGTGAACTGGTGACTAATTCTCACGCTATGACATCAATTATTATTGCTCCTTTTTCAAGTTACCTTGAATAGGAGGAAAAAGATCGCACCATGATGGCCGAGTGGTAAAGCGCTCGTCCCGATGCCCGAAGGTTCAATTCCTAGGTCGAGCAAAGTGTGTTTCGGATTTTTGGACGCATTGCCCGTATTTGTGAACACCAACCCGCATTTCATTCATTGCCCCTGTAACCCCCTTGAGAAATTAAGTTAAATAAATAAGAAGCAATATATAGCTAGGAAGATGGCGGAGTTGAGCAATAGTAGACGGCAAACACAGCCGTATAGAATAAAAGATGATGAATGATAAAGTGGAATAGGAATGAAAGTACGAGAGGAATAAAAGCGAGAACTGGAATGAAAGAGAAAATAGAAAACAATGCCTCCCATCCCGTGGGAGAAAAGCTAGCAGATTAGGAAAAAAAAATCCCGCATTTGACAAGCGTGTTGATTAAGCCATTACCCATTAATTGTAGCGACGCTTCAGCAGTTGAGGATACCGGGAGAACTGCGCTTCCATTTTCAGCCATAGCAGCTAAGATGAAGACTAATTACTTACCCGTAACTGAATTTTTAAAAAAACCTCTGGCTGTAATAAGGCTGGTGGTCTAACCACTAGACCACAGAGACTACATATTTGATCTGTACACTAGACGCAAAATCTTAGTCTAGTCTACCGCTCACATAACAGCGCAACTCTAGAAATCGGCATAACTATATTTATAGGTATGTCCCAGTGGCTGTGACTGTTACCTTTTCAAGTTACGCAAGTCAAAAGTCGTGGGCTTGTCATGACAAATGCTCACAGTTTTCATTTCGCAATACCTATACAATTAAAAATGATTATTGGTTGCTAAAGGCGGGCCCACACTTAGACCAAAACTATAAGTTTTTAATTGCGGATTAATAACTTTGCAATTAAACAATTAAAAATGTTTGGCTGTAAAATCGAATATGCCTATTTCTCAGGGAACCTTAACCATATAAACCTATAAGTAATCACGTACACACGCCTGCACATCAACCTACCACAAACTGTCAAATTTCCTCAATAGACTTTGAACTTCATACTTAAGGCGTATGGTTGAAAATGTATTGAAGAAATTTGACAGTTTTGGATAGGTTGATGTGCAGGCGTCTGTACTTGCAAGACACAGGTCTTGGTGCACTGACAGTAGCACACAGAGGGATGAGATCATAATTGTAGGTATGTAATATATGTTATATCATTTATAATATTCATATGCATAATTTTTTTTTAAATATGTAAATAAGTAATAATAAAAAATAATGTATGTATGTTAGCGGTGAAAATTTCAAATTAAAAACAAAAAAAAACTTTTCTGTGAAAACGTCTTTACAATTGTTAGATAACACGTATTCTATTAGTGATCGCACCAATTGCACTCGATTATTTATAATTTCAATATTGCAACACAGTTTCCGTCGTCACGTCCGTAATAAGTTTACGTGATTCTGATGTTTTTGTTGCCATTGACAAAAACATTTAATATTTTTGGATGGAGTAAAAAAAAGTAAGTAAAACACTTTGACGTGATAATCGTAAGGCTATTTAATGCAACACTGGTTTATGTATTGTATTGTGAATCAATGTAAACGTTTGGTGCTCTATAAAAACTTTTATTTTGATTAAAAGAAAAATATTGGTGTATTTTGTAAAAAAAACCTTTTGGTGTCAATTATAAAACATGGTATGACGTCGTCGTCGGCTAGTCTTAAAAAGTCTAACAGTTCTAACTAGTATTGAAATTGTGAAAGTGTATTTAGTTATTGGTTTGTCCTTCCTCCACGGTAAAACGGAGAAACGGTTCAACGTGACCTTTAACATTAAAGTTTTCTAATAATTTTGGCGCGAATGTATAAAGTTACGTACCGCCATTTTGTAAATATATTTGGACGCCATAGCTTTATAATAAAATTGTGTTCACCTGAGGTTTTCACAATTACCATAGATGGGAAAAATACAAAAGGAATTATTTAACATAATATTTATATTTGCTATTTGTTAAGAAAGTTATAATCCGAAAAAGAATCGTCAGTATAGAATAAGGATATAATACCCTATCATCTACCTATCAGTTCTAAACCGAAAAGGCTTATTTTTCATAAAACCTTATCAAAAACATTGAAAAAGTATTTTCAAAAATTTGGCGCTGTAGGTTTTTATAAAATATAATATTAAAAAAGTACGTAAGTAACAAAATTATAACAGTTCATTAAAATATAAATCGCTGACGACAGTTAATTACTTTCAACCCGGTCGTCAAGTTTAGAATGACAAATCTCAGGTAAGGTGACCTAATCGATATTTATTTCTGTTGTTGCATCAAAAAATCCTAATCTGTCTTTTGTTTCTAATGTTGCAAACTTAATTGAACACAAATTCAGTTCACGGCCATGTTTTCAACATTTCGACACTTCAGTTGTTTTTATTTGTCATAGCTATTTTTGAGAAAATTGGTATGTAACTTTTTAAAAATTGTAAAGCGTTACAGATGGAGCCATCTTGATTATTTTATCATCATCAGTGCTCATAAATACCTACGTTTCTTTCACCGTGTCTTATATCATCATAATTCTAACATCATCATCATCATCAGGTATATGTAATAATAATTAATAAACAATAATTATAAATTGTATGAGATAGTTTTAAGAGTTTCGTTTTAAGTAGTTTATGTTACTTTGTAAATATTTGTGAATAATTAATACTTTTTGGGAAACAGAAGACGTAAATACTGAGGTCCAGTCGTATTACATTTATAAATATGATTAGGACCATTGATGGACCCCCCACTTACGTTTAAATGATGTTAAAGTCTGTTAACATTGATGTTATGAAGACAGACTGTAGCTATGGTGGTAACTAGCCAGGCGGACTTAAATCAAGGCCTACTACCAACCAAACCAAGCACAATGTACTCCCGCTGCCGTCTGGGTAACGAATCGAATCTTCGACGTCTGGAACGGCATAACGCTAAGTCACTGTGTCTGCTTTTACTATATTAAAAATACTTTTACGCGCTAAATCGGTTTATAACTATATCAGTTCTGTAAGTTTTGTGATTGTGAGTCTGTGCAAGTGTGGGCAACTGATTTCATACGTATTGGACTAAGGAAATTTCGATTATAATCAGCTGTTACTTAAAACGTTTTTCTGTTCGGCGGCGGGTGTCCGGTAAAAATCTTTTATACTCAACCCACTTATTGATCCGACTTTGCGCCATCTGCCGGGAGTAGCGGCATTGCGACAACAAGGACATCTACCGGAGAACAACTACGTCGTCTTGGTTGTGCTGCTTTTGAAAGCGTGCTATTAGAAAGCCTCAGGGGTGCTTTTTTTTGGTGTTATCTGCTTTGCGGTGTTGCGTCCGATTTCGGCCAAGTGCCTTTTGGAATTTTCTTTGCATAGTTGTATTGTAACCACTGAATTATTGAATTGTTGGTTTGTAATCACCAACTAACCTTCATTTGGCTAAATTATAGTACTAGTATATTAGCACCAGTGTACTTTTTTTTTAATGATAGCTTCGTGCGATTAACACATTTAACCAGTGTCAAAGTAATTTTGCTTACAAGTATACATATACAATACATATACAATACATAAATATACAATATTTCCTTCCAGTCAGTATGATGATGATGATGAATGATAATAAAAATGAGAAGTGAGAAATTATATACCCCCCAAACCCTCGAGTATCTCATTAAAGATGTGGGGCTTTACTAAGTCCTCACGCAGACTTCTTGTTTTGTTTCATTTGCCCACACTCATGCACACTCACGAACACTTAACGGTTAATAATCCACCATTATTTCACATTAATATTCGACATAACACAAATTTTAGAAAATAAAACAAAACCGCAGACATGACTCTTCACTTTCCCGCCAAAAAGTCCCACCAGTGTTTTACAGAAACCAATGATCATCACAACTTTCATTTAATTAACAATGACATTATTGATAATAGCAACAATTGAATACAGCCCTTAATAAATGATTCATTGATGGGAGCCTTTGTCCAGCAGAGGCGATCGAATGACTTTTCATATAGCGTAAAGTTTTGTTTAGAATCTATCATCTATGTATATATATATATATATAGATAGATATATATATATATATCTATCTATATATCTAACCGCCTCTGTGGTCTAGTGGGTAAGACCACCGGTTTCGACCCAGAGGTCCCGGGTTCGATTCCCAGCGGGGGGTACATGTTTGTGTACTCGGTTTGGTTGGTGGTAGGGCTTGTTTGTCCGCCTGGCTAGCTACCACCATCTTATCTAAATATGTCGCCATAACATCAATGTTTGTAGCATTGTTGTGTTCTGGCAGCTAGAGATAAGATAGCCAGTACCTCACTAGTCGAGGATCCCGGGTGAAGTGCGCTTCCAACATTGGCCTTATCATCACTTAACATCAGGTGAGATCAAGGCACTGCGCTTACCCGTTAATATAAAAAAAAAATCAGTAAATATTTATTGAAAGACACCTAAACCTAACACTTTCCACTAATTTATTAGCATACACCTTATATATTATTTTATTTATACTGTTTGGCCTCTTTGCAAGAGTGTAGTATATGTTGGGTATGTATTGTGTCTACGTAGTGTAATGTGTCATCATCACCATCATCATCAGCTCATTTTATGGCCCCATTGCTAGGGGATGAGCCTTCCCTATGGATGGATAGGGAGAGCGGGCCATCAACCATCACGCGGGCCCAGTGCGAATTGGTGATTGTTATTGACTGCTAATGCAGCCGGGACCAACGGCTTAACGTGCTTTCCTAAGCACGGAGAAGCTCGAGATGAAAAATTTTAGGTCACCCATCCGATGACCGGCCTTTGCGAAAGTTGCTTAACCTCAGCACTCGCAAACCAGGCGCGTTAACCGCTGCGCCATCGAGCTCCTCAAACTCCGATTGTAATGTGTTGTATTGACGAAGACTTAGCTAACAATATAGGAATATTCAATGAAAAAATTAACATATTCAATATATCTTCATGTTAGGAAAAGGTCCGCGCTTCGGAAGTGAAGTAAATATAAACAATTGCGGGTTGTGCGTGTGTGGTGCTGCTTCCCTGACGATGGTCATTGATTAATCTTTATTCAGACGTCATAGAGCTCAAATTTGATTACCAAGTAATGTGTATTGGAGAACGCCATTTTTTAAGTGTCTGTGAATATCGTTTGGCATTTCAATACAATCGATGCAACACCGGCGTTGATCGGCGAGTGAAGTATTTAGCACCAATTTATCTAATAGGTATCGTGATTGGGCACACAACTCGCAGATAAATCAATGGAGCGTATTGTAGTTCAGGGCAGAGTCAAGGGCAAGAGATCCCGTGGTGGCTCAGGGTCCGGAACCGCTTTCCATATAGGGGGTTTTTGATTGGGTAATTCATATACTTGTTTTCACTAACCCTATCAATACGGTAAGCATTTCGTCGACTTACTGTATCGAAAGGCTAACCAAATTGATACAGTTAATTAGGGTAAGCACTAACCGCATTTAAAAACCCTGTTGAGGCTAACCGTATAAAAAGGGTTTTAACGCGCACAAGCAATTCAATCTTCTACGTGACTTATTATTGCATTACCGTTCACGTGTCCTATCTCGTTTTTGCGCATTTTGGTGAATTTTACTAACACACCTCGCCAACCGGATGGACATACCTCATAGACAGAAGAAGAATAAGAAGAAGAAAAGAAAAAGAAGAAGAAGAATAGGTATCGTAGTGGCACCAATCTTCGACACAGTAAACCAATATTTGACACCAGTTCTCTTCGCCAATTTAGAAACATTAAAATACTGGATGACAGCTAGAATACAGGATGTCTGGAATATTTATTTCTAGTATATATACACAAGAGAAACATAACTCAACTGACAATAGCAATTTTTTTTACTTTTTGTTTTCAAGTGCTAATTGCTGCACTGAAACTAAATTAAATATTTATAAAATTTTATAAAATACAGTCATAAAATAAAAAAAAAATACCATTATTAAAATTTTATTAAAAATATTAAGTATTTAAAACTAAATACCTATAAATAAAAGATGCCCTCCAACTGTGGCCTCATGGGAACGGTCCCAAGAATGCTGGCAACATTGCCCCTCTGGATTGCCAAGCTAATACGCTGGCAGAGGTAGCTACCAGCCACCTTGTTACCGGTGGTCTGTATTCAATTGCCGTTAACTCAATAATTAGTTGCTGACTTCTATTTATGAATAAAGGAAAAAGTGTCAACCATTGGTCCCAATTAGATACTGATGCCAGTGTCACTATCTCAATAAAAATATGGCTACACTATCGTAGAAGGAAAACCGTAGCCGAGTGGCTTGCACGCCGGACTTAGGGCGGCGTTAACTCTGAGGTCCCGGGTTCGATTCCCGTTCGGGTCGATGTCGAAAATTAACTTTTCGATATTGTGTCGGGTCTGGGTGGTTGTGGTACCGTCGTTTTAGCTAGTTACCTTGGGATCAGAACAATGTATGTAATGTTGTCTAAATATTTATTTAAATATTTAAGGAACGTCTTTACATAGTAGAAAATAAAGTCGCTCCCGCTGTGTGCACGCTTAAATCTTGTAAACTATGCAACGGATTTAATGCAGTTATCAGCAATAGATAGAGTGATTCAAGAGGAAGTTTTATATGTATAATACATGCATATACATAATTGAACCCGGTAGGTGGCACTGCTATAGGGTTCTATATGATACGGGTGTTCACTCAATCGGACGAAGTTGCGAGCGGGCCGCAAGTAAATTAAATACTCAGATAGTTCGACAGTGCTAGTCAAAAACCTACTGTAGTTGAATAAAAATAAGGTCTTTGTTTTCTAGAGCTTACGTGAACACTACACATTGAAATGAAACACTATACTCGCATATAATTCTTCGTACAATTTAAAAAAATTGTGAAGGTCCTGTAACGAATTTTGCCCAGCCAAAAAAATTACAACAAAATTACTGTACATACCCAAAATAAACATTTTATGTATGTAGTCACTTTGACGTCATAATGTAACAATAAACATATCGGCACGGACATCGAACCGGCGACCTTACGCATTGAAGGATAGAAATAACTGTTGTAATTGATACGTTGGACCATTGACGGTATAATGTATTGAGTGGTTTGTTGACTTGACGAGTAGAAATAGTTTGTGGATTTAGCTACAAAAAATTTAAATTTATAAAAAAATCCAAATGTATTAGACAACATCACATACATTGTTCCGATTCCCAAGGTAAGTAGCTAAAGCACTCGTTTCATGGAAATCAGAAACAACGACGGTACCACAACCACCCAGACCCGACACAAAATCAAAAAGTTTGTTTTTCGACATTGACCCGACTGGGAATTGAAACCAGGACCTTAGAGTAAGCGCCGCCCGAAGGCCAGCGTGCAAACCACTAGGTAGGTATTCTGCAGATGGAGATGATCTGGGGCAATTTTTTATTTAAGATTAGTTTTAAGTTAATTTACTTTGAAAATATTCTGCAAACCAATTAAATCAAACCATTAGACGGTGTTACAAAGATTTCAATATAAGTTTAATAATGTTACATTACATGATACAAACATTGTACATATGTTATCGAATTACCTACAGTCGTATTTCGACCAATGGGCGACCACTAGTTATCATAACAGTATGCTTCTGTTCGGCCTTATCATCACTTACCATCAGGTGAGATTAAGGCCAAGTGCTACATAGGTGTGAATAAAAAAAATGTGCAAATACTTAATATTGAAAAAAAAAACCTTACGCAATTCATAACTAAACAAAAGACCCACTTTTTCAGTCCCCAATCGTACGAGTAACTTACACGGAAAATTGAACTTTAAATACACCGGAAAGAGATAATAATGCGAACGTAAATCGCTTGCAATAATTCGGTTATACAACCTCCAGTTCTGGGTGACTTCAGTATTGCATGTGCCTCTTCTAAATTGACCTTTCAATGAGAGATTACATAGTATGTTCTGTAATGACTATTTCGATAGTAATTTGTGTTGTTTTGTTTACGCGAATACTACCTCAATTCAAATTTAAATTCCAAATTATTTATTGCATGTCACACGGCATGGGTGTACATAGTAATTAAATAAAAAGGTGCAAAAGTGATAAAATAAACAATGTAGCGCCGTAAGGGCATAGCAAACAGAGGGAGGGACTTATGTACTTATGTACTTATATATTATAAATTTTAAACATATGGAAAAAAAATATATACAAATTTTGAGAAGTTGTTATATATATTGAAATAAAACAACTTTTACGGATGTACACGCGTTAGTTCTACACATTTAATTTTATCTTGTCGTATCGACAAAAAACAATGTTTAACTGAAACAACACATACCAAAAAAAAATTGTTTTTTCATTCTTTTTGTAAAAATTACACCGATGAAGCTTGAAGTATTTATTTATTATTTTAAAGTAAAATAACTTTGGTTGTTTTGCTAACAAAGACCTAAACAAATCCGTGCTCTTAGTCAGAAATCAATTGTCAAGTAACAAACTACAAGTCAATATTAAAAAAAATATCAGTATCGTAATAATCACCTATTTAATATCACTAAACAGGTTTTGAGTGTGTTTCCCCTAATACCAAGGCTAAGCATTTTAACACGTAAAGCACTTACTTCAAAACAAAGAAACCGCGAATAATAGCTGTCGTTAATTACCTCTAATCATGAAGTCTGTCTATGGATGACCATAGACAGCATGTAGATAATAAAACTGAAAGTCATTCAATCCACATTTGTAGCGCGCATTACTTTTTTACTGATAATTTACAAATAAAACCAGTCCCTGTTTATAAATATTTTCTTAAATACTATGTAAACTAAACTGTCAAATGAAAACTATATAAGATTCATTTTATATAGTTTAGATTCTTCCAAAAAAAATACCGATCTATAGAATGATTACGCTTGAGTGATAGTATTATTTAGCATACAAAAAACAAAATGTTAACACCCATACCAACGCAGATGCATAGCATAATCATTTCTCTATCGAAATAATTTTGAATAGGTCAGAAACCTGCAAAGACGTGTTTAACAACAAAAAATAACACTTTAAGGAAATCGACATGTCTCGTTCGATTTATGGTTGTTTTGATCATCATTTTTAAATTTAATAGAAAAATACACTATTTTACTTCTAAGTTGTAAAATTATAATTATTATTGTTTTCTTCTACGTTCTGAGTGCCTAGTGTAAGTTACGTGTACCACTCGTGTTCATTCGATTACGTTTACGAAAACGAAAATTTGTTTCGTAAAATTTTTACACTTCTCGCATGTCGCCAGGAGGCGGTGTTTCAATGCCATACTAATTTTCGTTTTCGTTAACTTGATCGAATGTCAAATTAAACTCACAATAAGCACCCAGTTGTACAAACGTAGTGTTATACTTAAAAAGCAATTAAGCCTCTTATAATAACCATGTCTGCTGAGAACTTTCACTTCAGTTTTACGAATTGTAAAAATGCTGAATACATTACACACGGTAGTCGTTAACAAAAGCAGATGCAGGTGACTTGTCTGAGAGAAGGATGTTAGTAGTTTTTTAAATCCCAACACGGGGAAACGAGTAACCTTCATCTCACGTGATGGAGGAGTCTGTACCTCCTGCACATCAATTCAAATTCAAATTCAAATTCAAAAATCATTTATTCAGTTTAGGCTACAAGTAGCTCTTATGAATGTCACTATGCCATCGGTTCGTAAGTCTACTCTGGGCGGGAGATCTTGGACTGAGAAGAACCGGCAAGAAACTCAGCAAGTGTCCAGCTCTTTTCTCCCTTACAGCGTCAAAAATATTGGAAAATGCCCTATTTTAGCAGGACACTTTCCATCACAAATAAACACATAAAAATAAAAAAAAAATATAGAAGACCACATGTAAAAAACAAAATTAAAAATCTAAATTAACAAATTTACCTCAGGTAAAAGTTCCAATTTCCACAATGTCATACAGTACCACTACAGTACTCTAATAAAAGTCAAAAATTGTTTAAGAAAAACAAAGTCAAATTATAGTAAGTATTAAAAATAAGATAAGTATGCAAGAGCAGACCAGCCTCCACAGGCGGCACCCGTTCACGAGTATGACATATGAATCAGCCATCGCTTCGCTCAACCATATTTTAGGGAACGTAACGACCCGACGCACACGCCACCACCGCAGAGACAATAAAGAGAGCATGACACACTCAAGATACTCTAAATAAAAGCCTAATGATCTATTTAACGCAATGCTGTTTGTTAACTGTAGGACACTGCTGATAAAGGCTATGATATCAGTTTAAAAATTATATAAATTAATATTCTTTGACTGTATAATAAATCTTAATAAATCTTTTATAATATAAAAGTGTAACTACTGACAATGTGAAATAACATGTGCAGGCGAGCAGACTAAGATGACCACACATTATTATCATTAAAATAATCATCAATTTTATAGTAGCCTTTTTTCATTAGACCTTGTTTTATTTCTGTCTTAAACTTGTGTAGTGGCAATTCCGTTAGAGTGAAAGGCACTTTATTGTATATTTTTATACATTTCCCAACAAATGAATTACCGACCTTATTGAGTCTAAGTTTTGGAACGGCAAGTTTGTTTTTATTTCTTGTGTTAAAATTATGGGTGTTACTTTTTTTTTCGAATTTATCTAAATTTTTATAAACATAAATGATATTTTCATAAATATACTGTGAAGCTACAGTTAAAATATTTATCTGCTTAAATAACTCTCTCAGCGTATCACGGGGCTTAAGGCTATAAATAGCTCGAATGGCTCTTTTCTGTAACACAAAAATGTTTTCAATGTCAGCCGCTGAGCCCCACAATAAAATACCATATGACATGACGCTGTGAAAGTAACTAAAGTAAACCAATCTTGCCGTTTCTACATCAGTAAGTGACCTTATTTTTCTAACCGCATAGGCAGCTGAGCTAAGTCTTCCTGCCAGGGCAGAAATATGAGAACCCCATTGTAATTTGTGATCCAAGGTAACACCCAGGAAAACTGTCGAGTTAACTATTTCAACTATTTCATCGTTCATAGTGATACTGGTATTAACCTGCTTTACATTGGGCATCGTGAATTTAACACATTTAGTTTTTTTTGCATTAAGCAGCAGATTATTAGTGGTAAACCAATGTAATGCAATCTATTCAAAACTGACAAAGGAGAAGATTTTTTTACTATGGGAGCTGGGCTTAAAATAAAAACTCAATTAACATAAGCAAATGATACATCAAATTAAAGAAAAAAATATTAGGATTACGATCAAAGTATTTATATTAATAAATAAATATTATTAAATTTATATAAAAAAAGTATTAAAAGTACTTAATTTAATTTAATTCATATACAAAAATACATTTTCCTAGCAACAATAGAAGTAATGTTGCAATAATAAAAAAAATATTATTGACATAGACGTGACAGCGGTCAGTGCGTTTTTCATTAAATTAAAAAAAAAATACAAGTCTACATATCTACATTTCATGTTTACAATCATCATACTTATACTATACTTTTCCTAACATATAAATAAAGTAAAACTACATGTAAGATGTATATATCTGTTGTGCAAATGCGCAAGATTGATCGCTTATGGAGTAAGCAAGCACTTTTAAGGCACTTAAAGCTCAGAATTCCAACCAACATTCACATATTTTAGAAAACTGCCCCTATGTATCCCTATGTATCATAGAGTATGCACGTCAGTGAAGCGATGAAATCAAAATAGAATTACTGAATTAGAAAACAACAAAAACGTAATAAACAATAAAAATTCCAAAATGCTCCAATAGTCTCGTCATGACATAAGCAGCTGGCTCAGCTGTCAGTTTATGTCAATCAACTGTCATAAAAGTACTCGGACATAGTTCCTTTCGACGCATTTTTTTAAAATAATACATTTTTTTACAAAATAAAATGGACATCTTTTAAAATCTGCAAATAGTGTAGAATGAAAGTATTAAATGTTTATAGTATTAATCAACAGAAATGATCTCTGTTAAATTTTCATTTATTTTAAGCCCAAAAAAAATGTTGTCCTTTCTTCATTTAATTTTTAACCATATTTCTTAGACATAAGATAAAAAGTCTGTTGAGGAAATTTGACAGTTTGTGGTAGGTTGATGTGCAGGCGTGTGTACTACCTTAGTGGCGATAAGGTGGAAATGCACTTTATACGATACCAATGATAAGAGTTCAAGTAAATTTTAGTCAAGCTTAGTATGTTGAGAGCAAAATCGTTAAATCATTCCTCTGAAGAGTTTTAATTTTGTTTTTTATTATACTATTCCCTCCCATGTTGATGAATACTCTCCTTTCGTGCAAATCACAATGTTCACGAAAAATTACGTAATTCTACGTACTCCGTTCTATTTTTCGCAAGTATTGTTATTAATGGGGAGAGAGGGGAAACGGAAATAAGATCTATACCCCACCCAATTGTCAACCTCACCTGCACGCCGGCTAGATAACAAACGAAGCTCTGGCGACCGAGCACCGGCGGTATAACTATAGGTCGGACCGTAACTGGCTGGAAGCTTCAGTGACCTTGGGGCTTAAATCACTCCAAAAAAAATACCTGGTACAGAAACCACTGCACTCAAAAAAGGGCGTTATGGACCGAAGTAACGACCACGACAAAGAAGTTATTAATGCTCTATCAGTATATTCATAATACTCGTATATTGTTTTCTAAAGTTTACGCGAACACTACACATTGAAATGAAACAACTTTTACGGATCTACTCGCGTTTATTTTACACATTAGTTTTAATTAATGTTTATCCTGACGTTTCGAACCCTTTGCAGGGTCCGTGGTCACAGGGAGACTGAGGTGTTGGTCGTCTCATTATTAGTTTAATACTCGTAGTTTTGGTAACCCGTCCAGAAAATTTAAACGCCTGTTTATATGTATGGGTTCACGTCAGTAATCTAACGAAGATATGAAGATTGAACCACGGTTTCTCGCATTCTTCCCGAACATCTATCCGATCAGCTAGTAATTTAGACAAGATTAAAAATGGTTATATAACCTACCACAAACTATCAAAGACTTTGAACTTGATTACTGAGTTATATGGTTGGAAAGGTATTGAAGAAAATTGACAGTTTTGGATAGGTTGATGGGCAGGCGTCTGTACATTTGCTACAAAGTAAGTTTGTCACATTTTTGTCCACTGAAAGTTATATATACTTACATTGAAAATTAATTTGTTACATGTTTAAAAAAATATGCGTATATTCGTCACAGATCCAAATTAATATATGACAAAATTACTTCATAAAAATAAACTGTGGGAAATTTACACATACTTTTTTCCGTGACGAATTCACTTTGTGGCAAATGTACAATAACCCACTAAAAATAAGGACGAAGAGGCCATTACCCTCCAAAGCTTTCTACGAATCCCGTTTTATGTTATTCCAGCAAATAAATTGTAATTCACCATAATCGCGCACACAGTTATAACTGAATCCAAACGAACCATTCAGTATTCCGATGAACAAACTACACAAGTGCGAAAACTAATAAGCTTACTTACATACCGGTACATTACCACACAAAAAATAAACTGTACGGTAGAGTCAATGATCTAAAGTACAACATGATTGACCTACTAACAGTTTCTATGAGCCTACTAAATACTGTGATGACTAAATAATGAAGATATACATCAATCATTCTATCAAAATCTCGAAAGAATACCATAGATCACAATTGTAACTTTTGGCTGTGAACATTCCAAATTTAAAAGGTATGTTAGAAGGTTGCATTTGAGGAAATCACTTTAACAATACTTGCCCAATAAAAACTTTTTGAAATATTTTATTTGTGTTTATCTAAATCATATCAAATGTTTGTGAAAAGTTAAATACAAAGAAAATTAAAACGATATGACCCATTTGAGCATGTAGTTGTGATATTATTTATTCTGTGGTTGTGATTATAATACCATGAACAAAAGGACACTTTTTCTACGACAATGTTTTGAACAAAACCTTTTTCGTTAGTAATTTAAAAAAAAATACATTAAATTGATTGATCTCTTCACGTCGAGTTCATTGTTTACGAAAACTTTTACCTCTTACTAGAAAGAGCATTGCGCCTACAGGTGAAGTGTGTTTGTCTTTATTTGACCTAAACACTGATGTCATTGAACTACAATCGTGATCAAACATATGTATACAATGTTACACGTTCTGTTAATTTGCACATTGAATCACAATATAATAAAAATGAAAACTCATCTTGTAAACAACGTACCTAATGTTCCTTTAATAGCGGTTATTAATTATTATAAGTCTTTGACGGTTTCACAAGTTCAATACCAAAAGGGTTTGATTGAGGAATTGATTGAAAACCTTGAGGGTTTGATTCTCAGAGACGAACTAAAGAAAAACCAATTTAATTATCCACAGTTTACATTGACTGGGTTGGTCTGGTAAATCACGTGCTTATTAAATTATGATATAAAATAGATAATTAGATAAATACATATTTCAAAGACTTAAATAATATATTTTAGAGATTTTAGTTTTGTATTGTACATGGTCAGGTCAGGGCTTGTTCTATGCTCGGCTGGCTATCACCATCTTATCCAAGAATTTTTTTTTATATAGATAGCTCGGCAAATGACTTCAACCCAGCTGATGTTAAGTGGAAATGGAGTCCAGACGCGAATTTAACTGGTGCAACGTGAAAACAAACGTAGCATCAGTTAACCTCACTCTGCCGGCCCACAAGGTGCTTCTTCACGCCTCTTTTGAAGGTACAATATCATAGGAAGGAGGGAAAACGTGTGCTGGTAGACTATTCCACCTTTTGGAGGTGCGACAAAGAAACGTGTCACCAAATTTCTTTGTGCGCGATGGGATATTTGAGACAGTGAAGTGGTGACTCCGAAGAGCAGCACGTGTACTCCTATGAAGGGAGGGAGAAGGTGGAATGAGGTCAAAGAGCTCTTCAGAACACTCGCTATGGTATAAGCGGTAAAACACGCTGAGTGACGCAACATCTCTACGCAATTGCAGAGATTCAAGAGTATTTGCCACTTCTGCATTGTCACACTTCTTCTCAACAACAACAATGCTAAGTACCATTAGTATGTACTGACATTTAAAAGTGTGATAGTCGGTCCTCAGTGGTTAATGATCTAATTGAGATAAAAACTAAACTCAACCCCGCTTATGGAATAATAAAATAAAATAAGTCCACATTTTATATACCTACAGATAACCGATTTATAAATTTAAACGAATTATCATTCAAATGGTTATAATAATTGGTACAGACGGTGTCTTGCAAAACGATGTCATGTTCGTGTCCTAATGGATGGCAAAACAAACATTTAAGCGTATTTTATTATTTGTTAGAACTTATTATTGGTCAACCTTTGCGGATATAAAAAAAAAACTTTCAGAAATTACTGTAGTAACGATGTTTTTATAAATCGAAATTTACGCTTAAGCATCGTGAACCATACAGCCTTAGACTTTGTGTCGACAAAAAAGTTTGAAGAAACTCCGCATGAGCGCAAAACGGCTATTAAACAGAGTAGAATATAATGTTTCTCCAGTATTTTATTCCAACAAAGGTAGTTAAGTTTGTGTTTAAGAAAACAATACCTCTTAGCGATGCTAAATAGAGTCTAATTGTTAAAATAAATATAACAGAAGCTTATTTCTTAACAAAAATACAACACAATATCTTATCAGACATGGAAGGTCATAACAACACACATTTTACGAGCGTCTGATGACTTTAAGCGGTTCCCTTTGTGTGGAATTTGTGATAAACTTTCTTTCATGTGAGCTTTAAAAAGTAAATACCATTTTTTATATCCAAACGATACTTATTGTAGCCATAAGTTTTTATTTAAACGCACTATATAATATTTAATAACAGACCTAATAAGTATGGCGGTGCGTTCCGTTATACGGCTTTATGCCTAGCTTGACAGCTGATGTTGTAACCATTGGGATCAAAACAAATTTATTGGAATTTGTACACCTGTTAATAATACATATTATTATTATGTTCATCAGTATATGTATTTATTGATTCTGTTAATAAGTGTAGAAACATTGACTGCAGTGTTGCCAAGTAGAGTAGTTGCGCCGGTGTTCGACAGGAACCAGTGATCGACACTTGTTTAAATTAATCATTAGAATTAAGGGTCAGCAACTGATTCGGGACTTTAGCGACAGTTTTTCTTTTAGTTGATGATGGCTTTGTGCTATTTGCACATTTAGACAGTGTCAAAGTAATTTTGATATAAAAGGACGTATGAGGGCTCAAAAGACGCGGAATTTGAAGGGGTTTAAAATTTTGTAAAAATATTTTGGAAAAGTCAAAAACTTTTTTTGGAAATTGAAAAAAAGGGATACTTTGTTTTTTTTTTCCTTTTTTTTAGTACTAGTATTCTTCGATATATTGTATTCTTTATTACATACATACATTCAACTCAAGCATCTATTCGTTCGACTACCGACTTACCTACGCTTATATTACGGCTAGCTATTATCGGCAACACAAGCGTGTACCAAGCTAGATTTTCCGAGACGTCCAAGTATTCATAAAACCCAACATTGATCACTCGTTTGCACATTTGACACAATCGCAAATGCCATCTGTAACGACTCATCTGTAAAGATCGGGATCTAAAACAGCCTTCACTGAAATTTATACTATTACATAAAACGAATGCACATGCAAATATTACGCCACATCTGACCTTTGCGGTAATGTTTTGTAATCGCTAATCGTGTTGAAATGCTTTCGCCTCGGCCGCGGTTGACCCGATGACACACAGGGCGTGACCCCTACGGTGTAGGCACACACTATCGCGTTTAGGCGATTTGCCGCTTCTGTTTTGCAATATGTCTATAGATCTCTTTGCGAATTGTAGCAGTTACTCTGTATCGGTCATGGAGTGTCATCACGGAATGTGTGTGTCATAATATTCTGTCGCTGATTGGTAGTGTAGTTTCGCTATTTTTACTTTTGTTTTATTTTATTTATTACAACCGATAACAAGCAGTAGCTAGGAAGAACTTCATATACTTTTAAAGCTAATTGTCTTTATATGAAGAAACTGTCTCTGTATCTCCAAAGCGTGGGCAAAAGTTAAACCTTTTAAAAACTTATTACTGTATTTTTTGACAAAATCAAATTAGACCGCGTTTTGAAACTTTTAATTAATTGTAATATACAAACTAGGTTTAGAGGGGTTTTGAGGAAAGGAAATTATGCAATATACCTAGTATCATTAGATTAAAACAGACTTTCACCGATAGCCTGCGTACGGAAGGTAGACTAAACCAATGAGAATGGCTTGTCACCATGCCACCAGAGACTATTTAAACTGGAAGCCTAAATAGACAATTTTGCTTCTTAACCCGCCTCTGTGGTCGAGTGGCAAAGCGCTCAGCATGATATTCGAGGGTACTGGGTTCAATTCCTAGGTCGAGCAAAGTGTGGTTCAAGTTTTTGATGCATATCCCAGGTTGGTGATCACCAACCCGCATTTGGCAAGCGTGGTGATTAAGCCATTATCCATCAATTGTAGCGAGGACTTGATTTCAATGATTGAGCTTTTTGCCCATCAGTGGGGTAGTCGCAGGCATTTACTTACTTACTTACTTACATGTTTGTTTATAATCAAGTCCCAACACCAGTTAGGGCTTGATTTAAGTCCACCTAGCTACTAGCTACCACCATCTTCTCTAAACATGTCGCCATAACATCAGAGTTAGTACAAAACTATATAAAGTTCGTTGCTACAAAATTTTACCTTCCACAAATATTAAAAACACATATTTCTTCCTATTCTCGCCTAATGATATACAAACAATGTATAAATTATTAATATAATATCAACGGTATGCATGCATATGTAAATTTCTATATTCTTTTTTTTACATACTTCGCCTAATAGAAATACCCGTTTCCACAAATATTTGTTTAAACGTGTCTAAGCTGTATTGGATAACCAATTATCGTAATGTTATATAAATTGTTATCATTCGTTTTTAAATTAATATCTCGATATAAAATTACTAAATTCAATTATTTTCGCTGGATAAAACTTGATGGCGTAATAGTTAATCGTTAAGCAATTTCGCAATGCCATATTACCGGATGGGTGACCAATGCTTCTTCATACTTCGGCAGGCTCGTTAAGCCTCTAGTCCCAGTCGTTGTTGTAAGAAAGCAGTCGTTAAAAAAAACGAATCGTTTGCAACACTCCATGAATGGCGTTAAAAAAAATGTGTCATGTCGTATGGCGTCTTACTGTGGGGAACAGCAGCTGATATTGAAACTATTTCAACATACACAACACATACACAACACATACACAATTTCAATACTAGAAATAAGACAAAACTTGTAATGCCTCTGTTCAGGTTACAGAAGGTTCTTGGTTCTTTCTTGGGGCAAGGTATACACTATTACAATAAAATACCAAGTGCTGTACTAGATTTCCCTTTAGATAAGTTTAAAAAACATGTGAAGTCTTTATTATTACTTATAAAAGGTTATATTATACAGTCAACGAATATTTAGATGATAAAACAACCTGGTTATAATAAAAAACACATTATACTCTATTTTAATCAATATAATAAAGTTTATTTATATCATATTTATACTGATATGATAGCCTTTATCAGCAGTGTCCTACAGATAACAAACTGCGTTGCGTTAAATAGATCATTAAGTTTTGGTGGCGTGTGCGTGGTCGTTACGTTCCCTAAAATATGGCTGAGCGAAGCGATGGCTGATTTATGTCATACTCGAGAACAGGTGCCGCCTGTGGAGGCTGCTCTGTTTTTGCATACTTATCTTATTTTTAGTATTATTCACTATAGTTTGACTTTGTTTTTCTTAAACATTTTTTGACTTTTACTAGAGTACTGTAGTGGTACTATATGACATTGTGGAAATTAAAACTTTTACCTGACGTAAATTTGTTAACTTAGTTTTTTTTTGTTTTTTTTTGTTTACATGTTGTGGTTGTCTTTTATATTTTTTGTATTTAATTGTAATGGAAAGTGTCTTGCTATGATAGGGCATTTTCCAATATTTTTAACGCTGCTTACAGCTGCTTCCTCCCTTAGGAGAATAGAGCTGGACACTTGCTGAGTTTCTTGCCGGTTCTTCTCAGTACAAGATCTCCCGCCCAGAGTAGACTTACGAACCGATGGCATAGTGACGTTCACAAGAGCTACATGTAGCCTAAACTGAATAAATGATTTTGAATTTTGAATTGAATTTTGAATTTTATGAGATGAAATGCTCTCCCAGCAGACGTATCCATCGTCCCCACGACTGGGTCAACCTGAGCCAAGGTCCTAGATCCAAAAACCTTGGAGAATCTAGTAGAGAACGGGGACACTCTCTCGTGCGTGATGCCGTTCCTTCTAGAAACCTCTGACGGTGTTTTGTTTCACATGGCTTGAGGATTTAACCGCCTCTGTGGTCTAGTGACTAAGACCACTGGTTTAGACCCAGAGGTCCCGGGTTCGATTCCTCGGGTACATTTTTGTGTACTCGGTTTGGTTGGTGGTAGGGCTAGTTAGTCCGCCTGGCTCCATCCACCACCATAAGACCACCATCTTATCTAAATATGTCGCCATAACATAGCGCTTCCATCATTGACCTGATCATCACTTTATATCAGGTGAGATCAAGGCACTCTGCTTACCCGTAAAATATAAAAAAAAGCTCTTTAAGTTTCCTCGCCGCCCCCAAAAAAGTCTGGGAACGCTAAAAATGTCGCCTGAGGCAATCTCTTATTTTTCTCCCAAAAAAAGTACCTATTCCCTCATCCCTACAACATGGGGTCCTTTAAACAAAATCAGCAGAAAAGCAGAAAAGCGGAGAAGCAGCTTCCGGGTCGGCAACATGAGGATGTTTAGCAAAGGCATCGTATCTGTCATTCGTATCTGGACTCATATGCATAACATCAAAGTCATATGCTAACATACACATAAAATAAATATGCCGGAGCTCGCGCCTATCTATTTATCTAATCTATCTATGCGCTGTTTTTTTAATAGAACATCCAGATCTCAGCAGTGGGACATGAGCTAATGAAGATGAGTATAATTAGTAGAACCTTGACCAGAAACCAGGTGAAACCACGTCAATAAGCTATCCTGAGGCAGACCAGTCCCGATCTTGCACAAAGTCGGGCTCACCGGACCGTTGAACGGTTGCAGCAACCGTTGGGCAATCGCGGATACGCGTCGGCCGCTCGCTAGCAACCTTCGCGAGGATTTTATGGTGGCTTGTGGGAAAATAGGGTTATTGGTTAGTGAACCAATGTTGGGTAAATATCTCTTTCTGCCGATACTAATTTAGCTGGCCAAAGCAAATTGGCTAGATAGCCGAAAACGCAAGACGCTGCGCCATCGATCTTTTAAAGATACTGGCGGAGCTCTATGTAGAAATTACTGCTAAGAGTTTTCATGTAAATTTACCTATAAAAACAATAGTCCAGCCAATTCATAGTCAAGGGAAACTAGCAACTTCACACGTCTATTACAAAATTTACAGTTGCTATAGTTGCAGCAACTGAAAACTGTTGTCTACTGCAGTGTTTCGCAAAGTGTGTCATTAGTTGGTGTGCCTCGGAAAAATAAGGTTATCTCATAAAGTTACATAGAAGAATTGAAGAAAAATACATCACGCGATATAACTTAAAAAAATATTTTTCATTTATGGTGTACCTGCAAAATTTTCCGTTTGCCTAGATGTACCTTGAACACAAAAAGTTTGCGGAACACTCGGCTAATATTGTTGACAAGTAGAGTTGCTATGTCTGCGCAGTTTATTTAGGTTATATGGAAACAACACGTACTGAACTCAAAGTTGCTCTAGCTTTGGAGTGCCTAGAAGAAGGTTTTAATGTAGCAGAATCGGAGCAACTTAGAGCATTAAACCAACTCTAAACGAAGCAAAGAAGTATTTAATGCACGTTCCCAGCTATACATAAAACCTCTTTACTATCTTCGCGTTGCCAAGCCAACCGAAACCTCTTTAGTCCTATCCCGAAGAACCTTAGAAGAACGTACGATTGAAGAGTTGTCCCATACATACATATAAAGAAGTTCGAATGTCGTTACTAACTTTAAAGTACACAGCGAAGTCACCAGCAAGAATCCTCTACTTGTAACACTTATTACAACCGATTACGGTGTACAATCCTTTGCGCAGTCAAAAGTCAATTTTTTAACTGTCCATTCTCGTCATATCAGACAGACGTGTGAATAAAATTTATTATCCAAGGAAAACATCGTCGTTTTTAACAATTCCTATTATGTTACGACAAACGTGAATTTCTACAGTGCAAATACACGGCTACTACGTAACTTATATGTAACCTAACAAAAAGTTAGCAAGCTCACACTGCGGCGTACGTTATGACACCTTATAACGTTAAATGTAGAGTCGATTTTTGATTACTGTTTTAAGGTAATACCGTCACTCTTTGACTGCTTGCAAAAAATGTGCGAAATGAGACAGGGATACACAGAAACCTCCTTGTATGATTTGCGGTAGGAAAACCGCATAATATTTATTTTAATTATAGTTATCTTTAAAAACGTTATTATTTTTTAATGTGTTATTATTACATTTAGATCGAACATGTAGTATATTAGAGCTTCAAAAAAGCGACAACCTCAGTTGGGATTTGAACCCACAACCTTTCACAATTTGGACGCTCGGCGCTCTTTCTATTGACCATAAACCAATTTAAATATTATACGGTATATAAAAAGGTTTCCTGAGTTTTCCTTTCCGTCATTAATCTCTTCACTCTGAAGATGAGTTTAAATCGTACTAATATTATAAACGCGAAAGTTTGTAAGTATGGATGAATGTTTGTTACTCTTTCACGTAAAAACTACTGAATGGATTTTAATAAAACTTTCCTCATATATAGACCATGACCCAGGCCAGCATATAGGATACTTTTTTTTTTACTGTAGTCTTCGCGAACGAAGTCTCGGGTAACAACTAGTTATTCAATAATGTTTATAATTTGTCAAACCTAAGCAGAATGGGATCCGGCGAAGTCATCATATATATCCATCTTGATAGAGACTCGAACTTACCTGTAAAACAAAGAAAATATGAAATTATAGTAATATACCAAACATGTAAATAACTTTCTTTTTTTTTGGGGAGAGTTTGCTTTGGGGAAACTCTAAAAGTCTGAGACATCAGACTTTTAGACTTAGACTTTTGAGCTTCACCGGGCTTTTTTGGGGGCGGCGACAAAACTTACCCTCAAGCCGTGTGAAACGCAGCACCTTCGGAGGTTTTCTTGAGGGAACGGCACCATGCAATAGTGTCCCCGTGCCCTACTAGATTCTCCGAGGGGTTCGGATCAGATCGGATGTAAATATCGCTTGCAACTATTATACCCACGCTTTTTCTCTTCGCTTTATCTGTTTTCATAATCGAACTCTATCGTCTCGGAGAATCGAAGTGAGAAGTGATACGTAGTGTAGGTACTCATGATACCAGGCCCTAGAGAACCTTCATTTATTATTTCCATAAGCCTAATACGCTGTAAAGGTCAAGTTCAGCCAACAACAACTCCTTCCTAATTAACCGTCCGCGAAAAATCACACTCATTTTTTGCTCCTTTTTCCGTACATACCTACTGTAGGTACTCTATATATAAAATACGGTATACTAGTTTGGTGTCTTATGTTACGTGTTTTAGAAAGAAAATTACCATACAATCTGTCTGACGTTGGAGTCAGAAGATATTCTAAAGATACAACTGTTAATGAACAAAGTCTACGTATATATACATATAACTACATACTCGTAAGTATATTTATTAATTACAACCATCGTTTGGTTTGTTGCACGGTTTTGTTAGATATAACGTAGGTATAAAACATCCACGAACGGGGTTCGAACCCGCAACTCATGACATGCCGGGTCAGGTGCACTACCAACTATGCTATCGTGGCTCTGTGTAATTCGCCGAAATTAATCAACACTTCAACCAGGTACTCTTACTTTGTAAGCCAAAGGATTCCTATTCAATTTCGATAACAACGTCATCAACATCCGATCTTAATATTTTTACAAGTATTTAAGATCAGTTAAGAATTAGGCAAGCTATATTTATGATTATTTTAATTTGTTATTTGTAAAAATTATATATTAACCATAATCGTAGGTATAAGTAGTTGATGGAATATTGAAGCGTCCGATCCATCGGTCGTCTTGGGTAGCCGAACTGATAGATACGAAGGTTTATTGCGAGAATCCCAGTTTAATCCCTTTACATTCGGGATGGGTTAACATGACTACTTATTATGTAATTAATACCAGTGCATTAATAACAGTATTACACTGTAACTTTAAAATATATGCTCTTAGAGATCTTTATAATTCTCGAAATATATATATACACAATACTTGTACAAACTCGTACTAAGGCACCCAAAGGAAGAGTAAATGAAACATTTTTGTTTTTTTATTCTCACGAAGTTTTCCCATATAGCAACCACGTAAAAAAGTTAATAGCGCCATCTAAAAAAGTTTATAGTGGCGCCATCTCTTGACACATCTAAGAACTAATTTTCCTTTACTTGTAGGCGTATATTTAATTCTACAATACTAATAAGCTATAGTATTAAAGAAAAAATATTGTATTTGTTACAGCACTTTAAACTACGACAGTAAAATAATATGACACTCACTGCTAAAACTTAGCATAATGCTGGCAGGCCGACAGCCAAGGCTGGTCTTAATTTTTTTCTCTTTTTCGTAATTATTAAACGTTTGGCCTTCATCTCGATGAGTGATGATAAGGCCGAAGGTTTGAACGTAGTTCACAAAAATCCTTAACTATTGACGAACTAATTATATTATCTCTTAACTGCCGAATAACGATAATGCTACTAACATTGTTACGACAGACATAGATCAGATGGTGGTAGCGGTAGCTGACCAAGCGGACTTAATACAAGCCCTACCGACCCACTACAATAAGCCTGACCCGATCCGAACCCTTCGGAGAATCTAGTAGGGCACGGGGACGCGCACTAGTGCGCGATGCCGTTCCCTCTAGAAAACCTCCGAAGGTGATTCGTTTCACACGGCTTGAGGGACCCTTTACGTTCCTCGCCGCCCCCAAACAAGCCAAGCTAAAAAGGCCACCTGAGGCAATCAGCAATCTCTCTCCAAAAAAAAACTACAATAAAAAATTACCGATTATCTCTAAACACTTGATCACAGGGCCAGTTAAAACTAAAATTTGGAAACCATGGGTATTGTTGACTTTTTGTTATCAAAAGATTTTGTAGCGAAGATTATATAAAATTTAAGTGACTGAGTCCACAGAAATAAGGCAGACTGTAGAAGGTAAGCTTCATACAAACCCGCTCGAGCAACGCACACATTAAACCTCTCACGTACATGGAATTCTGCAACAGCTGCGATTTGATTGTTCCGAGCTGTTCCGAGATCCGTGCCCGTGAAAGCGTCTATGTATGAGTTGTTCGAGCGCGGTATGTATTAAGCTCACCTTCTCGTTATTTTGTGCCAATATGCTTTCAAATTCAAATTTAAAATAATTTATTGCATGCCACGTTGGTGTACATAATTAATACATAGGTAGGTACAAAATGTATTTAAATATACAATAACGGCCCCCTTAAGGGCCTTTGCCTAGTAGTGGGACAGTTAAGAGGCCGTTTACTTACTAGCAAAATGTTAAATCGATGATATTGAGAATAATCTCATAAAAAATCACAGTCTACGTGACCAATCACTTAGTTCGAACGTACGTGATACTATAATGAAGATAACAAAAATGATGACCAGTGCAAAGTAAGATCTTTTATCTGAAGGTTTATTCATCAGCACAATTCCACATTAAAATATATATATATATATATATATATTTAAAAGGTACATAGGGTACTAGTATTCGACACCAGTTTTCGCCGCCAAAAGAAAATATACAAAGAAAATTTATAAATAACAAAATTATATTAATTTATTTAATATATAATTTATCTCAATAGTATTGTAAGTTTTTATATTAATACGCTGTAATTAATTGTACATGGTGTACAGACGCGAAGACAAGCCCATGCACGTATTAAATTAAATCTATCTTAACAATCCATAGGTTGTCTAGAAAAGACAACCTATATTAATTAATTAATGATAAGAATCTTACAGCTCGTGTACTTTCAACACATTTTCTAATCATAATTTGTTAACAACGTGCGTAAAATTTATAAACATAAATTATGGCAGATAATTTTAATGAACGAGACAAAAGACATTTAAATGTTACCTAGAAAATAACGTGTGGTGATCTCTTAAGATAGTGAACTATGACTTTAATAGTGGACATTAAAACTTCATTGTTGGTTCAACCTTCTAATCTAAAATATCGATAATTTAATCAATCGATTAATCTACATAACATACATGCTTATCGAACAAAAAACTTGTATTATGTTTATTTAATTTTTAAGCAAACACGATTTTCTGTCAACGGAGTTAACAGAAACATTAGTAATTAAAATCCTAATGAATTTATAAATACCACGAACCTTCGGTGGTGGAAAAGAGAAGCTGAAGCGGAGCGGGTTCGCTCATATATTTTTTCTGTTGACTGCCATAACTTTTTATTTTATTTTTTTATTTAGATCAGCAAACAGTGACATATTAAAAATATTTACATTCGTTAAAATTATTCTTAACAAATGTGACACCAGCACCGTTAACCAAAGATTACTTAATAATTAATAAGAACATCGGACACATTCTCCCTATTTCTACTTGTTGACAACTTGGCTTTACATTCAAACTGAAGGGCCCTTTGACATAACAATTTTGGTGGCTTTAGAGGCTGGCATGGGAGTCACGAGCATTGACATGTAAACAATGTAACTCTTAATACAATGGAATAAGAGTCAAAACTAGTAGACAAAAGTGATTACATATTAATGCTTGTGACTGTACCTCAAAGTATTTATCGGGGTATACGAGCGAGATATACTTTTTATATGAGATCGCTAAACGCGCCGCTTTTGTTTTGCTTTCGGTGTAAAGAAGGCTCTATGTTAGAGTTGTTGCTCTTATAATAGTATTTAAGCGACCACCTGTGTCTTTATTGTTTTATTTTATCGCCATTATTTGATATTTTGCTGATAAAATTGCTCCGTTGTACAAGTAATGAGAATGGTTAAATTGAAAAAACTGCCAAGCTCTACAGGCACTACAAAATTATTATAAATTTAAAATAAAACATTTATAGCTTAAAGTAGAAATGTACGTTTTCTAGAATAAAAAATAATTTAAATAGAAATTTAAAACCTAGTTAAAATAAATACGGAAAACAGGAAGTGTCTAAATAGTCTGAAAGTCTAGATATAATTTTAATTTTATTAATAATTTAGCGAAATTGGTTATGTTTTTCAATTTTTATTTTAGAATTATCTGAAACGCATATAACTGTTGTTGTTTTGGTCTTATCATAAGAACGACACAGACAGTTAATATAAAAAATATTCTATTCTATTTATAGTCGGAAACAGAAATTAGTCATAACTACTATTTTAGTAGGTTATTTAAATGTGTATTATTAATAAACAGTTTTGGCAACATCATTATAAATATGAGTATTATTCCAAATTATGCTACAATTTATTACATCAACAAAACAGTTTAATTCGAGGTGAGTGTAATACCGAAAATTATGAATGAAACATGATTATATTTTCATTTTCGTTAAGGGTGCGCCGACCAAAATAAGCCAAAAATGCAGTCAGTTAAGTTGATTTATTTGAAAGTACTATCGTTTGAAATAAACAAAATATTTATTTAGCATCAAAGGGAATGTTTACTATAAGTCCGATCCATAAATTCATAACACACTATAGTTTTTCTATAATATCATTTAAAGTTGGTTAAAAATCATGAAAACGAGTTGCGGCGTTTAGGTGATATCTTATAGTTTATCTATATTATTGTACCTCTGATTTTATCTAAACAATCACCAATGGTCTAAACTACAAATCGTCCGTCTCACACTTACGAGCGGTTTTTTAAATTATTATTTTTCAATTTAACACGTTAAAGTCCCCATACAAAATTAGTATGGCCGCGCGGCATCAAATAAATATGGACGAAAACATATCAAATAAATTATATGACACTTGTCACTTACGCACGGCGCACCCTAAGACATTGTGTAACTTGACAATATAAACTGTGTTACAATTGCAGTTGAATTATGAATGATTGAGTTTTTAATACAAAACAAATAGGTGGAAAATACGTCGTTTACGTCCTAAAAATGTACGAAATGTAATCGAATATATTTTTAAGTAGGTGAATATTTTGAAAAAAAAATGTCTAATCAAGTCCCTAGGTAAATATTGTCTTGATCCGAATAACAGCATATATATGTTGAAACATTATCGAATTTAAAATTATTTTGGTATTTAGTTTGTATGGTAAATTCATTGTTCGCCGCCCTCTTAAGTTATTTTTTTTAGTAGATCGTGCTTCAACTAAAACAGAAACAAAAATCTACTGTAATGCTACACACAAAAAAAACACCCCGCTCGTGGAATTTTTTCAACACTTTGTCTTTTTTCAGATATCATTATTTTTTTATGAATTCATCCCATTTTATTGTTTCTGTTGCATTCACCAGATTTTGTCGGTAAAAACTTTTATAACAAAACGAACCTTGTTCTAATGAAATAAAGGTTGCTTAAGAAGTAAGGATAAGCTTGTAAGATGTTCTAATTAGAACAAAAAACAAAAGAAACTCCAATAGATCATAGACAGCTAGCGTAATTCACGATAGTTGTTTTAAGAGTGCAAACGTGTTGGTTGGTATACATTAATTGTTATATCACAAGCTTAACCTTTATCAAAACAATTGAAATGTATCGATCTCGAGGCGGTTGCATGAATCATTTATTGGCTTACAAAAAGAATGGAAAGTCCAACACTTTTGACCGCAGATGTACTTTCAATTGTTACGTCAGATCCGGTACATCACTATATCAGAGATGGTGGATAAATCGTGGCAAACGGCTGACATTTCGTCAATCATCTGAAGCACTTCCGAAACGAAAGGTGTTATACATTGTGCATAAAAAAAAACGTTATAAAATAATAGTTCATTGATTGATCGATGGTAATTATTTAGTTCCATGGTGATAGCAATGATGAGCCATATATACGAGTACAATAAAACAAATCGTTAGCCTATAAGACAGCTTTAAAGAATTGATAATACACAAAATATTTATGTTAATTATTAATAATGTTATAACCGAATATTTTACAAATATACATAATATACAAACAAAGTAAAGTAGTAAATATGCTATATACCTACTCTCCTACTGCTGAACAAAGGCCTCCATCATTGAAACGAAGTTATATAGACTTAAAAGCAAAACATTAAAGGAGACTGATATGTAATAACAAAAATAAATTTACTAATAACTTTTATGTTCGACTGAATAATAACAAGAGAATAGACGACGTTAAATCCTTGTTCGCAAATAGTACGTCAACATAAATTTCAAGCGAGTGTCAAGAACATCTTGTACCGTTCCGGTAATCGAACCCGGAACGGTACAAGCACACTTCGCACCGCAGTTTCACGAAAATACATACGAAGCAAGTAAATAATACTCAACGTTCGGTAGGTACCTACAAGCTAATTAAATCCTTATTTATAGACTGTTAAGATGCAAATTCGAAAGTGTCAGCACAGGGCTGTCACCTTGAGTCAGACCCGGAATTCTGCTTTTACACAATACAATAAATCTTTTGACTCTGATACGGGTTATACTATTAGCGATTTTGTTTATTTATTAACGACTTATTATCTTTGTGGTGTGACGGCTGGCGTATACGCACCGAATGTTTACCGTGTCGCTTACAAGGCGTGCGTTACTCGGCACTAGAAAATCCAATCCTTCACCAAAATCTCGTCAATCCCGCGGATCCGCGGGATTTACGTACGCTTAATATGTGGAATAAAAATCATGTCTAGCTACCACCAATGTTAATAGCGTTGTTGTGGTGGATGAGATTTTCAGTTTCTCAGAAGTTGAGGTAAGGCCGTAAGCTCCTTCCAGTGACTTTGTGTCTAGTGCTTACACTAGGCACACTAGGTGGACTAGTGTGGTTTGTTTCCAATCCTTCACCAAAATCTCGTCAATCCCGCGGATCCGCAGGCTTTACGTACACTTAGTATGTGGAATAAAAAGCATGTCTAGCTACCACCAATGTTAATAGCATTGTTGTGGTGGACGAGATTTTCAGATAGAGCGTGAGAGCTAGTCACCGGCTCAAGAAGCCCCAGGACCTGTGGACCGTGGACAGTGGCAGTGGGACATTAAACGTGCTAAAGATTAAGAACGGCTGAAATTCTTGCTGATCGTAAAGCATTTACATTATTTATGTATATTAATTTATTTATGGAGTACACAACAGATGATAGTCAACATTCGTTTAAGTCTTTAATCGCCGTGGTGGTCACCGGTGACCGACAAACAATAAATTTTCTATTGTGTCTGGTTTTGCGGCAGTCAACGTGTTAAAATAGCAATTTACAATAGAACAGTGCAAGACCGACATCCAGAAAACGTGTACACACAGCTAATCATGCAGATGCGAAAACAATGGAAATGATACATACAAGAAATTTAAAAATAAATATAACTCCATTATGCAGTAAATTGAATTGAAATAAATTTGTATGATTAATTTAATAACATTCAAAATTGTATCAAAATAATAACCTTCTCAATCATCGTTTGGATACAAAGTAGGCATCTTAAAGTACTAAGTACAGTCAGCTACAAAAGTCGTTTCCCACTTTAGTACCACGTCATAATAAATAACTTCATATAAATAGTCAGCATCAAAAAGTTTTGAGTTATAAATAAACCTAATATTTTTCGTTATATTTTTACACAGCCATTCATTTAACAGTAGGTATTCATTGCCGGCACCAGTTCACTGACCTATTATAAAGGATGTGACGGGGCAATTTAAATAATACACTCCGTAGACCAAATTATTCGCCACTAACGGCCCGTCCTGGCTTCGCACGGGTGGATTTTTTTATAATATAGCCTATGTTTTGACCGCCTCTGTGGTCTAGTGGCTAAGACCACCGGTTTAGACTCAGAGGTCCCGGGTTCGATTCCCAGCGGGGGGTACATGTTTGTGTACTCGGTTTGGTTGGTGGTGGGGCTTGTTTGCCCGCATGGCTAGCTACCACCATCTTATCTAAATATATCGCCATAACATCAATGTTTGTAGCATTGTTGTGTTCCGGCAGCTAGAGATAAAATAGCCAGTACCTCACTAGTTGAGGATCCCGGGTGAAGTGCGCTTCCATCATTGGCCTTATCATCACTTAACATCAGGTGAGATCAAGGCACTGTGCCTACCCGTAAATACAAACAAAAAAAAATGTTACTCAGCGCTAATGTAGCATTCTAATGGTGAAAGATTTTTTAAATCGATCCAGTACTTTTTGAGTTTATTCGTTACAAACATACAAAAATACAAAGCTTTCCTCTTTATAATATTAGTATGATAGAACACTAAAAAAAAAAGGTATCATCATCATCGTCATCATCATCATAATCAGCCCACATCAATAAAAGGTATATTGACACGTAAACTTTTTTAAGAGATTATTCCCAATCATCCCACAGAGACCCGTATATCCAATTAATTTTCGGTAAAGAACTATTTTAATTATTTTCTGTCATACAAAATGTTCGCTTTGTTATTCCCAAAAAACGCTTCGGTGGACGAGTGACTGGCAAAGGGTCACTCTTTTCCACCGAGGCGCGGCATCGTCCCGATGTCCGAAGGGTTCGTAATCACCAGCCCGCTTCAGCAAGCATGGTGATTAAGCCACTGGGTAGTAGATGGGTATCTATCATTTAGCCAAGTAGTGGGACAGTATCTATATACTTACTTGAATGTAAGGCTATTACTTAAAGCTATTACTTATTTTATTAACTACTAACACACTAGGCCCGCGTGGCGGTTTGTGGTCCGTTCTCCCTATCCATCCATAGGGAAGGCTCGTGCCCCAGCAGTGGGGACATAAAATGAGCTGGTGATGACGATTACTTATATTCGGAGACAAAAACGTTTTATTTTATACCATTTCAATGATGTTACATTTAAAAGTTCGCCACATAAAAACATGGTTATGTACAATACTATAATCTTCAATGCCCTACTAGGATGATGTAACGAAATCACGAATAAACTAAAATCGGTTCGGCATCCGCCATTGTGTTCAAATATTTATACAACCAGGTGGAAACCGGCTGGAGAGAGAATCGAGCTCAGCAAACTTAACATATACATAGTAATATTATACTTAATCGCATACTATGTAGAAAATGCGTTAGGTAGTCCACTTGTGACATAAAACGATTTTTTTATTTTTGAGAGAGATTGCTGATTGCCTCAGACGGCATTTTCAGCTTCACCGTTGTTTGGGGGCGGCGAGGAACGTAAAGGGTCCCTCAAGCCGTGTGAAACGAATCACCTTCGAAGGTTTTCTAGAGGGAACGGCATCGCGCACTAGTGCGCGTCCCCGTGCCCTACTAGATTCTCCGAAGGGTTCGGATCGGGTCGGAACATAAAACGAGGCTCGGGTTGACGCGCCGTGAGGAAGGGGAAAACCGTTGCTGTCATTCGTTGACAGGTTTTGACAGATTGACCAGGACCTAGGTTTAGTGCGCATGATGTGTACCGTGAATCGTGAAAATATGAATCATAAGCTTCGATCAATAATCTACTAGAATAAGGGATCCGGAACAAAAATGAATCTCGAAAGTGGTCCTGTTTGTGTATACCTATACATTTAAATTTAGAACAAACGAACGAAACAAAATCTAAAAAAAGTTTTGTTTTTTTTATGGCTTTCCACAAGCATTTAGAATATTTCCTTCCTATATGATGATGATGATGAATGATAATAGTAACGGGAAGTGAGAAATGATATACCCCCCAAACAATCGAGTATCTCAGTAAAGATGTGGGGCTTTACTAAGTCCTCGGGCGGACTTCTTGAGAGAATTTGAAAAGTGACGTTGCACTGTTTTGTTTCATTTGCCAACACTAATGCACACTTAACGGTTAATAATCCACCATCTTCCATTATTTCACATTAATATACGACGTAACACAAATTTTAGAAAATAAAACAAAACCGCAGACGTGACTCTTCACTTTCCCGCCAAGAAGTCCGAAAAAACGTTGGACAGCATCAACAACTTCAGCTTACCTTAAATCTTAAAAATACAAATTAAATTAATGTTGCAATGTTCGTATTATTATTTACTGTCATCGCCACAAACGTCATTTTGGCTCTGTGGCACCAAATTCGCGTACTGTTTTTCAAGCGCTCATCGGGCATGTAGTAAATAATTGATTGAAGACCATAAGCCATTTTTATTAACAAATTCCGTTTCAGAAAACATTAAATGAAGTAGATTTGTTTTCTAAAGTACAGACAGTTAAGTACATACATCGACGTAGGAAACGGCTGAAATTTATCTCCTGAATTGGGTAGGTAGTTGGTTAGTTAGTCAATAGAGAAATTATAGCAACCGTGAAACACTTTTTTCAATAGAAATTATATAGGAATGCGAACTGTAATGTGATAATATAATAATATGAGACAACATCACATGCATTGTTCTGATCCCAAGGTAAGTAGCTAAAGCACTCGTTTCATGGAAATCAGAAACAACGACGGCACCACAACCACCCAGACTCGACACAATATCGAAAAGTTCGTTTTCGACATTGACCCGACTGGCAATCGAACGAGTTAGCGCCGCCCACAGTCCTGCGTGCAAGCCACTCGGCTACGTCAAAACGTCACTAGTCAAAAGGTTGTCGTTCATGCCTAGGTCACATTAAAAATTGGTCACTGTTTTAAAGAACTGCTACGTCATTTCATATAAATGTTTCATGAATTAATTTATGTTGTTCAAAATCCCTATTGGATCCTAAAAAAAAAGATCAGAAAAAAAAACAAATCAGAAACCACACTGCATGAACAAAATAATAATAATGATACTGTAATCACGTATTATTATAAAGCTATTAGTTAATGTCCTGAGAGGTTTAAACAGAACTGCTTCATTTGTTTGTCGCTAGATACCACTCCGTTTGAAAGCAACTAGTATTCGCGTCAGACAAATGCCAAATTAGTAAGCAACAACAACAACAACAACAACAGAGTAAAAATGGAATTTATTTATTTATTTATTATTTATTTCTATAGGTACACTAACAGATTACAATCAATGCATGAGTACAGTAACATATTTGTTTTTCTTTTCTTTGATTTTCTAATTCTATTTTATTTATTTATTAACTAAAAGAGGACAATTAATTTGCTTTTGCTAGTTCAATCCATCAAAAATGTTTGAAAATATTAAATTTTCGAACTCAAAGTTTAATAAATAGTAAATACTCAAGCACTTTCATATAAGGACCAAACATATATGAAAAAAAAATATGTCCTTTAAAAAATCTATATCTTTTTACATAGCTACTTAGAAATAGATAGAACACGTCAAGAACAGTTTTTTAAAGCAGCACAAGTACAACTTATTGTTGAGTCGTCAGCCGCCATTATTTATCAGCCTTTATCGAATTTTACTTAAAAATCGTCTGAGTGAACGCAAAAAAAAACTGTCGTATCTAATATAATACCATATAACTTATCTACTTTACGAGTCGGTCGCTTGACAAACCTGTATGGCGACCTTTGAACTATACCGCCTTTCGCCCGGACATCGGCTGCGGTTTTTCAATGCCTTCGTTTCAACACGCCTGCTCGCTAACTGTTGCTTACTAATTTGCCATTTTTCTGACGCGAATACTAGTTACTTTCAAACGGATTGGCATCTTGCGAAAAACAAATGAAGGAGCTGGCTAAACATAATGGCAAATCATATTAACACAAGCCAATTAAAAACATTTTTAAATGTCTTACGGGTACACTTGGCCTTTATCTCACCTGATGTTACGTGATGATAAAGCCCAATGTGGAAGCTCACTTCAACCGGAATCCTCAACTACTGAGGCACTGGCTATCTTATCTGTAGCTGCCGGAACACAACAATGCTACAAACATTGATGTTATGGCGACAAATTTATATTATTATTTATTTATACGTATCTCATGCCCACACGGTAATAATTCAATTAGATAATAACACTATTATTTGAATTATTCTTCTTACTTATAATTAGAAACACCTGCTGCCACAAATGTGTGAAAACAAGTGAATTTTCAATTCACTGTTTTGATCCAAAACTGATTTATTGAATTGATTAAAAATACAAATTACCAACGGGTAAGAATAAATTTGCAAACTTTGTTTTTATTACATCCATAGTGTATAAAAATTAACTAGCTACCTACGTCATATGCTTATCGTATCATATAAGCGTTAGAATAAATGTTTATTATTAATTAAGTTCTTATTGATATGCCATCATGCTGTGTTCCTACCTATTGTTGTGATAGGGAAATTTTAATGAGAATTGTTGCTATTATTTTAAAAAATATGTCATTATTATAATGAAATAATATTACATTATGAAAAATAGGTACTATTCTATAATACTTATCTGATCTTATCAAAGATTGGTAAGTGTTAATGATAAAAACACTAACAGCTTAAGATCCCTCTTGTAGCAAGTTCTAGAAGTTATTAAATTTGTTCACCTATCCAGTACCTAAGCATGGCAAAAGTAGCTTAGTTATCACGATCGTAAACCGCACAGTACTCTACGGTTGTAGTTCGTATTTTGTTAGTATTCCCAAATTCATGACTCTATCCACCATCTTTCTTTGCTATGCTTGCTTACTATGCTAGTAGCAATGTTGTGCTCCAATAGTCTTAGATAAAATAACAACTTCCTCAATCGTTGAGAATTAAAAAATAAATGGAGATTATAAGGACCTATTTAGGCATGAAACATTGGCCGGTGGTAGGTCGGGAAGAGAATCCCGAGAGAGACAAAGATATTCGTGTAGGCATTTTCTCCAGTAAAAAAAGTCCGGATATAATTGCAAATAAATAATTATATCCCTAGAGCAGCACTTGAAGATGCTCAAATATTAACATAGTTAGAAGTTTTATTGGCTAACAAAGTTTCTTATAAGGTATATATTATATTATTTATATTAAATTCATGGGCTAATATTAATTATTTTGTAACTGTGTTGCCTAAATAAATGCATTTTATTTATTTAGATCTCTGTTCGGAAGGATTATGAGTCTCCAATCTCTATCCGGAGTTGCGCGTACTAGCGAGTTATTTGTGCAAGTCTATACATACCGTTCTGTAGTCAATAACACTGGTACTACAAGTATTGCTTAATGTGTATGTAAACTTACGCTTATATACGTAATCAATTTATGGTATATTTAACAAACATATTTTACTTGGGTTAACTGTTCAATGTTATAGGTCAATGCCAATATCAGTCAATGTTCACTTCGAGACCGTATTTATTCATTTTCACATTTTCCGATGTCTTTAAAGTAAGATTTTTTTGTAGTAAGCACTGTGACAAGGTTTAAAAATTGTTGCCACATTAACTTATATTTCCAGTTATCAATTAGGGAATTGTATTTATTTAATTAATTGAGTTAATCGTGTAAATTAATTATTATCAAATTTAGCGATAACGTGATTTTAATTCAATGAAATAGGCCCCTATATAATTACCATTCGTAGGTACATTGTTTGTTGGCTGAAATAAATTAATCTATATCTTTAAGGTTTTATTGCTATTTTTGGTTGTATTACTATTATGAAGTAAAACTAGAACGGAAAAGATCGCTACTTGCCCAATAATATAAAGAGTTATAGCCTGTAAGTATTGAAACCATTTTTAGTGTCGTTTCGAAAATTTATAAATGTCTAATTTAATTGATTAATATCACGCCTGATCATGTTATAATCGATTTGAAAACAACCAGGTTATTCAAATTCGACCGAATTGGAGGTTTAGTAGCAGAACTAACAATCTCACTGGCCGGTCGCGGCACGACTGGCGTTATGCAACCTTAAACTCATTAATTGAGAATATTGAACGTGAACATTTCGTCAAGTACAGTCAATGGCAGAACCGTGTCACTTATGTATAGTCAGCAACAAAGATGCTAGTTTGTGAAATTAATGATTGAATAGTGTTTGAAATAAAACTGCTTTTACAGATCTACACGCGTTTATTTTACACATTAATCACATTTAATGTTTATCCTGACGTTTTGAACCCTTTGCAGGGTGACAGGGGCTGACTCAATATTGTTTTCTAAAGTTTAGGCGAACATTGAACATTGGAATAAAATAACTAATATAATATAATATAACTAATAAACGAGAGTAGTCTACTCGCGGTCCTTAAAAGATTTTTTTATTTTTTTTTATTTAATATTATTATTTAGCTAACTTTGTGATTACTGTTTTCTTTAAATAACGTTATTGTATTACTCGGAGCAATTTGATACTGATTCGATGACATACCTACAGGCTGTATATAATCTACACAAAATAGAAAACAATGAAATGTCACAAATATACTGCTTATATGAAAATTTTATAATAGCTGTGGTATTGAGACAACAATATACGTGTAATTTATGTGAAAGTTATATAACTAACAACATCTTTATGTCTATTAACAATAATTATGGATCTTTGTTGTCTTTATGAAATAAACACTTTATTCTGTTATACCTATCTCTATACACAACAAACAGGAACATAACCTAACTCATCTTGAAAAAATATAAAGAAAAATAAATAGCAATTTGAAATCTAAAGACCTATAAAATAAAAGGTGTCCTCCAACTGTGGGCTCATGGGAACAGTCCCAAGAAATATATATATATATATATATATTTTTCTGTGTGTGTTCAAGTGGATTCGAAAATGGTTTAGATTTACAATTGGACCCGGTAGGTGGCGCTGCTATAGGGGTCCATCATGGGATACGGGTGTTCTTAAGCGGACGAATGATTTGTTTGTTTTGCTGTCATGGAAACTGTCAAAGCGGTACGAAGTATATTATGTGTATATTTGTATTATTATTTTTTTATTATATTTTATTTTTGTATTAAATATTTGTATTTTGTATTGTAATGTATATTTGCTTACATATCAATCAAGCTACTTTACAACCAACTTTTCGAAGCAACGATCTATGTATATTTAATTCTTTAAATTCCCGTGAACAACTCTATCGTTGCTTCGAAAAGTTGGTTGTAAAGTAGCTTGATTGACACGTAAGCAAATATACATTAATTAGCAAGTCTTACGAAAAGCAAGCAAGGAAACTTAATATTATTTTATTACCAAAAATTATAAAACGAATCCGTTTATAGAAAATAGCACTAGTTGGAAAATTTGCTAGATGACTATCTACAGGTGAAAATCGAACCCACGACCTTTAGCACCAAAAGTCTCGGTAGCTCAGTTGGAATAGCTCTCGCACCGTTTACGAAAGGTCGCGGGTTCGACCGTCATCTAAGGCAAAATGTCTTTTTCAAAACTATTTTCAGTTTTGGTGTGAAGATAGTGTCCTCAATGCAATCAAATGAAATATGTATATAATAATTATATGGTATTAGTAGTAGATGGTACTAGTTGATTTGACAAAGTTATAGTGACTTAGTATTGAGTATTATAAAGTTTTCCATGATCATGGTTTCAAATAAAAGTTAGTACTTTATTTATTTGAAACAGATTTTTTTTATTTCTGTATAGGCAAGTATTTGACCGCGATCTCGTCTGATGGTAAGCGATGATGCGGCCTACGATTTAGCATACTTGCTTACTAACTTTGTTATAATCAGTTACCTTAATAAACTAAGCTATGATAGACCAACTAAAACCTTTGCGAGATTGTCATCTAAAGTCCATTTGAAATCAATATTTAGTTTTATGTCATATTTTACTTAATCATTATTTTCTCTTGTAAATACTCTAAGTACATATATCTTTAATTAGTTTTATTCAAAGTAACTAATGACCTTATCTATAAAAAAAATAAAAATTGCACAACCGAGTTGAACAGAGCGAACACATCGAATCCATTTGACCATAAACACCAAGACATCAATAACCATTTCGCAACACTTTCAGGTCGCAATTGCATAACGCCATTGCACAACTTACCCGATTTCAGTGAGAGGGTGGACCTGGGCAGGTGAAACAGACACTAACTGTACACTTTTCAGCCATGCACTTTATCCAATCACTTTGAAAAAAAATACAGAAAATGTATAAAAACTTTTTACGTTCAGAAATTTTAAAAAATATTTTTCACAGAGGTTTTATTTGTAAATGTAGCAAGCAGGTCACAGAAAAGAGGTTTACAACCTGCTTTTTTATTTCTTTTTAAATGTAGCCTCCGCGTCACACGCGACAGATTTTTTCCGGAGCGGGGGAAAACTGGTGCCGCGCGACGCGGGTTGCGCAGGCGACGGCGAACGGGCGACTGGCGGCGGCGCTAACCCCCACGCGATTAAACATTCGCTTTTATCGGAGTGGGGCAGCTGTGGAAGGCTTTTCAAAAAATCTATTGTCACAGATCATCACCAGCTCAATTTACGTCTCCAATTTTTCTTGAGAGAGTTGGATGATTGCCACTTGACATTTTCAGCTTCACCGGGCTTTTTCGGAGGTGTCGACCAACTAAAATATTTTATCAGGCCGTGTGAAACGAAGCACCGTCAGAGTTTTTCTAGAGGGAACGGCATCCCGCACTGGTGTGTGTCCCCTGCCTACTAGATTCTCCGAGGGTATCGGATCGGATCGAGTGTCTCCACTGATGGCACAAGCCTTCCCTTCGGATGCAAACACCGAAAGGAGAACGAGCCATAAACGACCACGCAAGACCACCGTGATTTTAAAGGAGCGGGGCGGGCTTTTTGGAAACATTTTTTTACAGATCATCATCAGCTCGTTTTATGTCCTCACTGCTGGCACGAGCCTTCCCTTTAGACGGGATGCCACAGGGAGTACGGGTCAGCCAATCAAATGGGTCAATGCAGCCAAGACCGACGACTTTAAGTGCCTTCTAGAGCAGTTTAGCCATACTGAAATGCTGTTGGTTGGTAAGCGCATCTCTTGAGAACGGCTGAACGGACTTGGATGAAATTTTCCTTCCTTTCCTTTTTATCCCGATAACTAGTCTTAATTACAAATCTTAATGATAACCTTGAATCAAAAATGTATTTATGAATGCATTGTCGACTTACCGCTGTCGTCACATAAAAGACATCAACGCAGTCCGTAATCTCAGAATTGGAAATAGTCATTTTTATTTGCTTCATTAATATCTACTGTGTCACCTTCTTGTGGATCTTTCGTTAGTTTATTGATGACTAATTGCCTAACTACTTCTTTGTATTATAACAGTTGATTCACCTAAAAAAAAGATGTAATATAAATAATTGGTATATATATTTTAATGCAAATTTTCACATTATAATTTACAAAATGTTTTTGTTTTCTTTATATAATTTTAACGCAAATTTTGTTGCCGGGTCAGGTGCTCTTCCAATTGAGCTATCGTGGTTCTAACCAGCCCGCCGAAATTATTTAACACTATTTACTTTTTTACTTTGAAAGCCAAAGGCGCCAATTCAATGTCAACAACTACCGTCATTAACATCTGATCATAATATTTTTACAAATACTAAGGATCAGTTAAGTAGTAGTAATGAGTAGTAGTAGTAGTAATCCTGCTCGTGGAATTTTTTTTTCAATATTGTGTTTTTGTAATTATAATTTACATTCACGCCGCCCGTATTATCCGGTTACGCTGTTACGCCTTAAGGAAGCTTACAGCAATTTATATCCTTAAAAAAATCTTAAAGAAAGGCATAATTTGGATGGTGGGCTTAAATGCCATCTTAGCTGAGCATGCTCTCCGATGCACAGAAAAGTTAACTCCTTCGTTAAATAATAAAATATATCTAAAGATATTTTATTTTGGCCACCCATCTGGTGACCCGATCTTACAGATGTTTTAAAACATATTGCTCTTCCTTAATTGTTTCTTTACTAGGCAGGGAACAGTAAAATGTAGACAGTAATGCAACTAGCCACTTGGTTGGTAAAATGTTGTAAATATTGAAATGAAGCAGTTCTTGGGAGTCTACTCGCGTTTAGTTTTACATATTCTTTTAAGTGGAGCTCGATGGCGCAGTGGTTATAGCACCCGGTCTGCAATTGCTAAGGTTAAGCAACTCTCGCAAAGGCCGGTCATCGGATGGGTGACCAAAAATTTATCATCTCGAGCTCCTCCGTGCTTCGGAAGACACGTAAAGCCGTTGGTCCCGGCTGCTTTAGCAGTCGTTAACAACCACCAATCTGCGCTGGGCCCGCGTGGTGGTTTATAGCCCGTTCTTTCATTCTATCCATAGGGAAGGCACGTGCCCCAGCAGTGGGGACATATGTGAGCTGATGATGGTGATGATGATTATTTTTATATTGCTTCAAATCTATAGGAACCATGGACTACTCCCACAGGCCCTGTCAGATTTCGCGAGAAGATTCCCAAAAGTGTTTCAGTTTACCGATTGCCTTAGACGGCATTTTCAGCTTCACCGGGCTATTTTGGGGGCGGCGAGAAACTTAAAGGGCCGTGAGAAACGAAGCACCGTCTGAGGTTTTATAGAGGGAACGGCATCACGCACTAGTGCATGTTCCCGCGCCCTACTAGATTCTCCGAGGTGTTCGGACCGGATAGGGAGCGGAACAACCCGAGGGCGCCTCTAAAGGTTCGGACGTCGGCTCGGGTTAATCCGCAGATAGCAACAATTTGCAATTTATCGCTACTAAGACACACATTTCGTATTGCGGAACGTAGAACGCTACGATATCACCACAAGTGAGCGATTGACGAACTGAAATTGCTTGACGGGCGGCGCACTAAAATAAACCAACCGATTGTAGCAACTGCAACTAGTAGCAGTCGCGTTGCCATCGTGTAATTAGCAACTGGTTGCCTTTTTTTCGGTAATAAGCCTTCGGATCTTGTGGGTTCAATGTGTAGTGTTCGAGTTTACTTAAGAAAACAAAATATGTTGCAAATCATTGAAAAGAGACATTACGAAACATACACTTTTCGCTGTGTTTAGTACATTAGTACTTACTATAAAACAAAGTATTAGTACCTACGCCCGCCCATTAAACCTCATTTTAATGAGGCAGTCGTCACGTTACAAAGGGTTTTCACAGATATACTGAACATAAAGGAACTTTTACGACAACGAACGTTTTTACGACAAATAGCAACTAGAGTGAAAAGAAAATGAGACAACTATGACAGACTTATTTTTTTTTTACTTTTTTTAAGTGCTTGCTGCACTGAAGCTAAATTAAATATTTGTAAAATTTAGAAAATACAGTAAAAAAATTAAACACCCACCCGACCCAGCCACAAAACACTGAAGCCCGGTGAAGCTGAAAATGCCGTCTGAGGCAAACAAAAGACAAAATTCAGCGCTCACGTCAGCCTTCCCGGTAGCATAGCGGTCAGTGCAGCCGCCCGGATTGCGGAAGACCTAGGTTCAATTCCTGGTCGGGTCGGGTGGGCGTTTAATTTTTTCACTGTATTTTATAATTTTTATTTTATTTTATTCGGAATAATAACATCTTACAAAAAGACAAATAATAAGGTCCGAATAGTTATTCCGTATTTTGTCTATTTCACTCTAATTTGAAATTACGTTGACATGACAAGAACAAAACACGGTTATTCCGTGTTTTGTCTATTTCACTCTAATTTGAAATTACGTTAACATGACAAGAACAAAACACGGTATAACTATTCGCAGCTTATTCTTTGTTTATTTGTAAGGCACCAGGTGTTTTTTAAATAACTCTTATAACATTACAAAGATGAACTCGATAGCGCAGTCTAGCAGTCTGGCGAAGGTCTAGCAACTTTCGCAAAAGCCGCAAAAAATTATTATTTCGAGCTTTTACGTACTTCGGAAGGCACTTTAAGCCGTAGACCGGCTGCCTTAGCAGTCGTTAACAACCACCGATCCACACTAGACCCCCGTGGTGGTTTATTGCCCTTTTTTTTTGAGAGAGATTGCTGATTGCCTTAGACGGCATTTTCAGTTTCACCGGGCTTGTTTGGGGGCGGCGAGGAACGTAAAGGGTCCCCCAAGCCGTGTGAAACGAATCACTTTCGGAGGTTTTCTAGAGGGAACGGCATCGCGCACTAGTGCGCGTCGCCGTGCCCTACTAGATTCTCCGAAGGGTTCGGATCGGATCGGGGAGCGGAGCAACCCGAGGGTGCCTCTAAAGGCTCGGATCTCGGCTCGGGTTGACCGGGCCGTGAAGGAGGAGAGAAGCGCCCAGATACATGTCTGTTCCTGGTGTAGAGCGCGTGTGAACCGGTTCTTCGTACCCTTGTTCTACGAGAACGGTGTCTTGGGCCTAAACTAGTGTGCATGTTTAGTGTATTCTGTAAATGTGTAGTGGCATTTAGAGGATCGGGCGGCGGGTTTATAGCCCGATCTCCTTATCCACATACATAGGGCTCGTGCCCCAGCAGTGAGAACATAAATCACCAGCAATTTTTTTAAATATCCCACCCGCTGTCTCACGTAAACCAACAACTACTACGCAGGCCCAGTGCTGTTTGTGGTTATTAACGACTGCCAATGCAGCTGGTACCAATTGCTTCACGTGTTGACCGAAGCACGGAGGAGCTCGATAATACATTTTTGGTCACCCATCCGACAACCGGCCTTTTCAAAAGTTGCTTAGCAATCGCAGACCGCCATTGAGATCTTAGGGAAACGAGTTATTAATTAAAATTGTATGGCAAAAGCATGTATAGAAGCGACAGGATGCTTTTGAGTAATCGCCGATAATCTCGCCACAATGAAGCCTCCAGGCGGCGGAAGCTGAACCGGAAACGCACATAGTTGCCAGCTGATACACCGTCGTAGGTTGTTAAATGTTTTAATAACTTTATAAGGTAAGTAAGTGCACAGTTGCTCATTAAATTGCAGTCTTAAGAGTTTCTAATTAAAATTAAAATTACATATTTACCTTAATCGGTTTAACCCACATTGGGTCAAATAACGTAAAGGAAAATATAGAACCATATATTTTCCCACAATTGTGCCCATCAATAGTAGCGATGGCTTTATTTCAATGATGAATGCCTTTGCCCAGCAGTGGGACAGTATATATGCTGTTTACTTCTGTTCCCTAAAAGGTATAATCTGGACCTCTTCAAGGCCAGAGTGAATAGGCTATTTCTAGGCAGGCATCTTCGACCGCACCGTCACTTAACATCAGGTGAGGTGTGTTCAAAAGCAAAAAAAAAACAGTTATAGTTTTAGACGACACCTAGCTTTAAGTCTACAATATGTTTTACCTAGTTATTGCTTGTATTTGTGTTTGACTTGTTGGTTGTCCTTTAAATAAATAAATAAAGTTTTTGGAAGCAGCCTATGTGGTCTTGTGGTTAGTCCACTATTTCTCGACCTAAACGTTCCGACTTTGATTTCCAGCGGATGGATTATCGTGGCTGCATTATTGTAGTCAGTTTGTTGGTGTAAATATTAATCCGCATGGCAATCTTCCATTATCATATCTTAGTTTCGTTTTTAATAAAGAGTTTTAAGTATGTGCTATAATAGTACAGTTAAATCCTTTTCAAAGCTAATATATAGTACTCTTGTCTTATTTTCTGTCCAGATAAATTCGGTGTGCTTATCAAATTCGTGTTTTAGAGGGAAAGAGGCATGTCGTATAGAAATTTGAAACAGCGCCACAACGTCCATAAAAGGAACTAACAATTGACAGATGTCATTTGATAGAATTATGACGGGACTTCTTGGCGGGAAAGTGAAGAGTCATGTCTGCGGTTTTGTTTTATTTTCTAAAATTTGTGTTATGTCGAATATTAATGTGAAATAATGGAGGATTATTAACCGTTAAGCGTTCGTGAGTGTGCATGAGTGTAGGCAAATGAAACAAAACAGTGCAACGTTACTTTTCAAATTCTCACAAGAAGTCTGCGTGAGGACTTAGTAAAGCCCCACTACTTTACTGAGATACTCGAGGGGTTGGGGTTGGGGGGTCTAAATTTCTCACTTCTCATTTCTATTATCATTCATCATCATCATCATACAGGAAACAAGATAGCAGAAGTAAGAAAGAAGTAACTAATGAAATTAAGAAACGAATGCCATGGCAGCATGGTCTATGACCTTAGCCAGTTCCTCAGGGAACGAACTACACTTAAAAATAAAAAATTATGACGTTAGCATGACAACGTTTACTCTACAAGACTTCTTGGCGGGAAAGTGAAGAGTCATGTCTGCGGTTTTGTTTTATTTTCTAAAATTTGTGTTATGTCGAATATTAATGTAAAATAAAGGTGGATTATTAACCGTTAAGTGTTCGTGAGTGTGCATAGTGTTGGCAAATGAAACAAAACAGTACAACGTCACTTTTCAAATTCTCTCAAGAAGTCTGCGGGAGGACTTAGTAAAGCCCCACATCTTTACTGAGATACTCGAGGGGTTGGGGGGTCTATCATTTCTCACTTTTCATTTCTATTATCATTCATCATCATCATACAGGAAACAAGACAGGAGAAGTAACAAAGAAGTAACTAATGAAATTAAGAAACTAATGCCATGGCAGCATGGTCTATGACCTTGGCCGGTTCCTCAGGGAACGAATACACTTAAAAAAAAAGTTTTCTCTACAATTTGTTTCTGCTAGGGTAGTAGCAGTGTTCGACAAGAGCCAGTGATCGTCATTTATTCCTTTAATAATCAAATATAGAGTTATGCAACTGCTTTTTTTGTGTTTAGCAACAATAGAAACTGACCACCTGCTTCTTACCAATCATTCCTTCTGTGATTTTTCATCGACGAAAATGTGTGTAGGTTTAAAATGTCACTAAGTGCCACTCGCAGTGGTTAGCGCGCCCGGTCTGCGAGTGCTGAGATTAAGGAACTTTGGGATGGGTGACCAAAAATTTATCATCGCGAGCTCCTCCGTGCTTCGGAAGGCACGTAAAGCCGTTGGTCCGGCTGCATTAGCAGTCGTTAACAACCACCAATCCGCACTGGGTCCGCGTGGTGGTTTATGGCCTGTTCTTCCTATCCATCCATAGGGAAGGCTCGTGCCCCAGCAGTGGGGACATAAAATGAGCTGACAAAGTTACTAGGCGTAATCCTTCTACTGAGCAACTATAGGAAATTGTTGGAGAAGTGCCTTATTCAATCACGACATTATTATAATTATAATTATCATCGTAACTTTAAGCCACCACATTGCATTTCAATTCTACTTCCTCCCGTCCTCACACACGTCGTAAACACTCATAGTTTTCATGTTAAAACACATATTTAGTTAATATTTTATGTAAACACAATGTTTTCCATGTCTCAAATGACTCCGGTCGTGCGCAACTAACGACTTCCTAGTTTTTAAACTAATTATTGTACGTAGGTACCTACCGATGGATGCATCATTTCCTATGTTGTAGTTAATTTACTTTTGACACTGATGTGTTAATGGCGTCGTGGTGTCAACAGGCAGGTCAGTTAATTATAAGATTATTAAAATCGTCTTCTTATGGGTATGTAAAACAATTATTTCTCGTTACGAATTGCAAGCTAAGTTGCGTTATTTTAATGGGTAACAACCCGTGATTGGCAGGAACCATTGATCGCCAGTTTTGTCGATTAATCATTAAAAATAGGAGTCGGCAACTGATTTTAGTCCTTAGCAACAATCGAATACAGACCACTTTTGCTTCCTTGCAGTTATCCCGTAAGATTTCAATGAAAATCTATGTTATTTTTTGGCGACGAAAGCTCTAAATAAATATATAAATATTTATAACCGTTGGATAGATGGCACTCTGTCGCTAAAAAGCAGGCAAAAATCAAAAAGCAATAAAAAAAAAATTCAGTGCTTACATCAGCCTTCCCGTTTGCATCATAATGGTCAGTGCCGCCGCCCGGATTGCGGAAGACCCAGGTTCAATTCCTGGCTGGGTCGGGTACCTACGCAAATAATTTTTTCACTGTATTTTAGCTTCAGCTTTCAGCTTCAGTGCAGCAACAAGCATTAAAAAAAAAGTAAAATTTACGAAAACTCTGTTGATAACTACTCTTAAAATGTAACGCACTGGTGACGTGACTCCATATCAAAGCTTATACCTCACCAGATGGTGGTGGTCACCATGAGAAGACAAGGCGGGAGTTAGAAGCAATTTTCACCTGTAATCCTCAACTTCTATGGCATTGGATATGTCGTCCCACTGCTGCAGAAAAGCTTTCCCCAAACCCTTCCACTACTCTCGATCTGTCGCAGTTTACCACTATCTATCTCTAAGCTAAGACTTCTATATTATTTTATCTATCTTTTGCCAGTTTTAATTATCATCACAACTTAAGTTAAAGGTAAAACGGTCTTTAAGTAAAACAGTAACAGTAAGTTTTGGGGGTTAAAGTTACTCGCGTCCGTAGATTTACCCTTGAGACCCTACGTGACCCCTAGATGGTGCTAAATGAGTGACACTGTCTGAGTGGTAGAGCCACGCTGCGTTGCACGAAATGGGCCGGCTCGCCCGGCGTAATACCACCCTCTCACAGAATATCGGCGTGAAACAATGGCACTCGTTGCTGTTGTGTTTCGTCCGGTTAGTGAAAGTACCGGAGGCCCATCTCTCACCCCTGCCCCCTCCCAATTCCTACTCCCTCGTCAAGATTCAACTCCTTCCTCAAGGCCGGCAACGCATCTGCGATTACTTTGGTTTTGCTGGCGCGGCGGTGATTACTTTCCATCAGGTGACCCGACTCGCCTGCTCGTTTGCCTCCTTTTAACATAAAAAAAAAACAGCCACTCAACATGGCTTGGCTCAGCATGGCAACATAGAGGTTACAGAACAGGTTTAGAGGTTACAGGAAAAAAGAGTATACACAGTACTAGTTATACAATAGAGTCAAATAATCCTCATCATTAGCTTACTTTATGCCCCCACTGCTGGGGCACGAGCCTTCCCTATGGATGTAGGGAAAACGGGCCATAAACCACTACGCGGGCTTTGTGCAGATTAGTTGTTAACGACCAACGGCTTACGTGCCTTCTGAAGCACGGAGGAGCTCGAGATGATGCTTGTACTGTTGAGATATTATTGGACTCAACTGTATAACTATTTAGTACTGTGTCTACTGATTTTCCTGTATCCAAAAGTTTCTAATACAACCCAAGTCTATAACATTACCTATGCTGATGGGATATTAAAGGACTATTGTATAGTTACTCCTTTTTCCTAATAATAATAATAATAATAATATAATTTATTATTCGACTCGACAAAGGTAGTACCTTGAGGACAGCCCTTCAATTATTCCGATGGCCCGGAAAAATCACGAGCCACAGTATAATATACAGTTCCGCGATGCCTTCCGCACATTGTAAATTGAACAGAAAGGGAAATAGCACCATATCGAATTTATTATGTAACCTTTAATTTCCTTGTTTTGGGAAAGACTTTGAGAAACGGCATAAAGTATTGAATGCCGTCTTAGATGGTACAGGACGAGCTGTGTCTTGCAAGTTAAGCAGCTTAAGCAGCTTAAGCAGCGGTGGTTCACCAGATGGCTGACGTATTGAAAATGTTTTTAGCACTTTGGAAGGTAGGTACACACGCCTGCACATCAACCTATCCAAAACTGTCAAATTACTTCAATATAATGTAAGGCGAACACTACACATTGAAATGAAACAACTTTTACGGATCTACTCGCGTTTATTTTACACATTAGTTTTAATTAATATTTATCCTGACGTTTCGAACCTTTTGCAGCCGTGGTCACAGGGAGAATTATGATCTAGTCAAAATTATACTATCGTGTATCTGAACTAGCAATTCAAGATGAAAACATAAATTTACCTATATCAACATTTCAGATTCGTTAGTATTACTATAGTACAGACGCCAGCCCATCAACCTATCCAAAACTGTCAAATTTCTTCAATACATTTTCAACCATATCGTTAAGGCATAAAGTTCAAAGACTATTGAGGAAATTTGACAGTTTGTGGTAGGTTGATGGTGCAGGCGTGTGTACATATTACAGTCTTAAACTATTCGACGAAAGTTAGTGCATTTTTTAGTGTGTCCCCCTTAAATTGGTCCCAATCGTCGTCGTAAGATAGCAGTCGGTAGAACCTACCAACTGGCATAGGGCTAGGAGCAGTGTAATTCAGTTCCAACTCCCCTAATACGTTATCTTTATGAACCAGTAATAAGACGCGCTGGTTTTCCAACCGTGAGCACGAAAGTCGTGGCTACGAAATATCCGAGAATGGACAAGCATTGTCTGGGTTGAAGAACTATTTCGTTAATAATATTTGTTTGTAGATGCACGTACACACGCCTGCACATCAACCTACCACAAACTGTCAAATTTCCTCAATAGACTTTGAACTTTATTACTATGTTGTATAGTTGAAAATGTATTGCGAAATTTGACAGTTTTGGGTAGGTTGATGTGCAGGCGTGTGTACATAAACATTTTCGCTTTTTTTATATGTATATCTAGCTTCACAAGTGACTCCACTCCACATGTGGAAATGGAGTCCAGACGCGAAGACAACTAGTACAACATAAAAATGACGCAGCTTCAGTCACCTTCACCCTGCCGGCTCACAAGTTGCCTCTTCACGCCTCGTCTGAAGGACCCCATGTCATAGGATGGAAAACGTGTTCTGGACTGATAGTCTATTCCGTCGACCACGATAACGTCATTTATTCTGTATAGTAGGCTCTATTTTAGCGATATTCATAGGAGAGATTTAATTATTCTAGATGTTGATGTTTTCCATCTTTTGGGGTATACACTCGTATATTTATGATTATGTTTGTTACCGACCTACGCCCATTTCATCTGGTACTCACTATTATTTAATTGCATACGATAATTGTTATCTAAACAAAGAGCTATTGCCGAAACCGGCATGTTACCTAATACGCGTAGTCGCGTGCGCGGTCTGGTTCAAGAGTCGGGCTAACTGGGTCGCTCGGGGCAATTATGGTAACACCACACACACGTAACTACACGCGATTTGTCTTTTGTTATGTAGTTATTAGCTGTACACAATTTTAACCAGTGGAATACAATATAACTAATTGTTTTGTCAAGTTTCCGCGAACACTACAAATTGAAACGTGTAGAAATTACGAAGAAATCTCCCTGTGACTATATACTATATTGTCCGTATATAAAAAAGTCTGTAAAATTTAAAAACTTCACCTGATGTTTTAAGTGGAAAATAAATGGAATCTAGACGCAAAGACAACTTATGCATCGTGAAAACAACGCAGCGTCAGTCACCCTCACTCTGCCGGCCCACAAGATGCCTGTTCACGCCTCGTTTGAAGGACCCCATATTATCATAGGAAGAAGGGTTTTTTTTTCTACTACAAAAGGCCTGCCTGCTGGTTTTTATAGAAGGTGATCGCTGGTTTTACAAGTAAAGCAGAAAATCAAACTGAATCCTAAACTGAAATGAATAAAAATAAATGGTTCGACCGTGTCCATACAATGTTTTTCACACTACCACCGAACTTTTGGCGTTCTTTAATTTATTATATATTATTATACTAAGCATTAGCATTAGCATAACTAGTGTAGCATTAAATCTTCGCTACTAGTTTGTCGCCTTTCGGCACAGCGATTTTCTATATATAATATTATTATATTGTAGTTATACCAGTAGGTGTCGTAGTCGTTTGGTGCATTCTGATCTATGGTATTCAATCCGGACCTCTGTGGTTGACTGCTCGTCATTGAACGTCATTTTTGAATTTTTGAATTACGTTTTCTATTTTTTCATTGTCAACACCAGATTTTTTTTGGTTTCGAGGATCATTCTTTCTGGAGACTGCTGAAGAGTTGTGGCGAGGCTGAGGTAAGGTTTTATTATATTTTAATTTATTGACAGTTTGGCTAGTTTGTGAACCGCTCACAGTTATTGTGGAGTCGTGTGCCGCTGTCCACGATTTGTGAGGCGGAATTGTGAGACGGTTGTGGGGTACAGTGCTGGTGCCATCCCGTGTTTCGTCAGGACTATCGCTAAAAGCCAGGCGATCTGCGCGTCTGGGTAAGTTACGGGTTCTTTCGGTTCAAAGGGGAAATTAAATTAATATTTCTCGTGAGAACGTCGTATTGATTTAGCGTGTATGATTGTAGCTCCTCGGTGCGGGCTACGAGACACCGGTCCGTAGTTTTTTATGACGGCCGGCAGTCCGTGCGGCGCGTAGTGGGCCCGCAAGGCCTGATCATCGGACCTAGGCTGCCGTAGCTGCTATCCAGGCTTAGCCAAAGTAACATTTAGAAAACGATAGCGAAGTTCGAAAAGAATAAAATGTATGGGATTGGCATAAGCCGCGCTAAATCACGTGGTCAATCTTATGTCAATCCCATACATTTAGTTATTTTCGAACCTCGCTATCGTTTTCTTAATGTTACTTTGGCTACCGCCACTGGTCCGTCTGTGCGGGGCGCAGTGGGCCCGCGAGGTTTGAACATTGAACTCGGGCAGCCGTAGCTGCTATCCTGGTCGGCTTTTCCTATATGTTTTGTTTTAATGTTTTAGAAATTGCTGTAATCGGTTACCTTTCAATTACTTTGTGTTTCTGTTCCTTTTTTTGTTACTAATTTAAATACCTGCAATTCTTTCTAAATTCTAAAAACACCTTTGTCGGGCTGAGCTAGATTTTGCACGTATATTCACTACCGGCTATCATTCCCCTACCTATCAATTCATACTTGCCCATCCGTCCCACCCATCCTTGCCGTATGCCATATCCGTGCATTTTATTTTTGACCCCGTGTTAACCAACAGGTAGGTATTCGTTTTTAAATCTTTTTGTGTTGCGTGTTTTTTTTTAAATATTGATCGTGTTCCTTTTGGGCGCTATAATAGTAGTTTAATTCTACGTGTAATAGTGAAAGTAGTGTTTTTTATTATTATTTATTTTAATTCCACTACACTAGCTAGTGTAGCTAACCTACTATCAGGTAGGTTACAAAAAAAACAAATATGGAATCGCACTTCACACGTAATCTTACCAGGCTACATACATAGTACCAGTAATTGACGTAGAACAACAATCTCACTAAGATTGTTGTTATGGATTGGATTGGTTGTTATATGGTACTTGGATTGATTAAAGAGTGGTAGCTAGCCAGGCGGACTTAAAGCAAACAAACTTAAAGCAACCCTACCGAGAACAGTGAGTCTGACATACAACAATTTTGCAATTGTTTTAGAAATAGGAAGTTGGTATTTTTGTATTAAACACCAATCCTAACACTCCTTACCATTATTCCGAAACATGCTATACATAAATACATACATGTACCTACTCATAAATATGATACGTGATAAATACCCTTGTATGAGAGTCTTTAACCCAAATCTGGCACATCGCGAATCATTGCCACGCGTGTGGCCATAGACTTTATATTCTGTAGAAGTATACGAGTATGGTAGTGGCACCAGCGATCGACAGGATCCAATGACCGACATTTTTCCTTTAATTTATTCTTATTTATATTTATTGCACAAAAAAAATATGTACATAAACGGACTTAATGCCAAGAGGCATTCTCTACCTAAGGGCTAAGCAGAGAAATTGGTAAGCGGTGCGACGTAGAAAGAACGTAGATGAAACATACGAGTGTAGGTACTACACAAATTTATAAATACTTATATGTACAGTTCTTACATATTAAGCTTACTAAATTAAATGATAATAATATAATATACCTACTATTAAACACAATTAATTTTATCATCAAAAATAAGGGTTTAATTAAAGGCAGATTTTTGTCTTTTGCAACAATTTAATACAGAATACCTGCTTTCCACCTGTCATATAGTAAAAATTCAACCCCGCCCGATCCTCTAAATGCCACTACACACTTACAGAATACACTAAACATGCACACTAGTTTAGGCCCAAGACACCGTACTCGTAGAACAAGGGTACGAAGAACCTGTTCACACGCGCTCTACACCAACTACAGACATGTACCTGGGCGCTTCTCTCCTCCACCACGGCCCGGTCAACCCGAGCCGAGATCCGAGCCTTTAGAGGCGCCCTTTTGTTATTCCGCTCCCCGATCCGATCCGAACCCTTCGGAGAATCTTATAGGGCACGGGGACACGCACTAGCGCGTGATGCCGTTCCCTCTAGAAAACCTCCGAAGGTGATTCGTTTAACACGGCTTGGGAAACCCTTTAAGTTTCTCGCCGCCCCCAAATAAGCTCGGTGAAGCTGAAAATAGTGAATCAGTGGTCTCTGCCTACCCCTACGGAAAAGAGGCGTGATTATATGTATGTATGTATGTATGTAAGCTGAAAATGTCGTATGAGGCAATCAGCAACCTCACAAAAAAAACAATGATATGCTATGTTATTTTTGTAAGTAAGCCTTTTTTTATACTTAGCACGGCAAATGACTCCATCCCACCTGATGTTAAGTGGAAATGGAGTCCAGACGCGAAGACAACTGGTGCAGCGTGAAAACAACGCAGCTTCAGTCAATCTCACTCTGCCGACCCTTGTGGGCCACAAGGTGCTTCTTCACGCCTCGCCTGAGCGCTAGAGCGAATTCTATTCGCCATTCGAACTTGTTAGCAAAAACTAAAATTTGTATGGCATTATTTTTATTGACCTCCAGAGGCATTAGCATATGCAAAAGGAGGTCTTTACTCATCAGTGCGCATGCACTGGGTTTTCCCGGCCGATAATGGCGATACCGCTGTGAATGCAAATATAAAAATATAAAAACTAAAAAACAAATATTCATACAATTTGAATACAAATACACACATTCCCACATTTTCCAATCCACATTCACCCCTCATACACAATATACACAATATACACGTCAGTATAAAATTAGACTAATAGGTAGGTATAATTTAAGAAGGTAAGAATTTAGTAAATATAAGACCATATCTACTAACTTTTATTGTTATATACACACTTAGTTATGCAGAGCGTTGCCTCCTGAAACAGACGATTAAAATAAGCTTAAAACGAGGCACGAGGTAAGGAATTCTTTATTTCTTTATAAAGAAATACAGAATTTTTAATTTTTAATTTGAATTTATTGAATAAAAAAATTACATAATAAATATAGCTTTAAAAGTTCACAAATATCTTTGTTGGTCTGTCTATACCTTCTTAATGCGATACATAAGCGCACGTACTCCTGCGCATTGTGTTCCGTCCTTAACCCGCCATTACGTACCGTTTGATATATATTGAATTATTTATGACCCAAGATTTTGTCTGCCCACATGCACTAAACCTCTTATAAGCGTTCAATTTGGCATTTCAATTAACTGTAACAGTTCTGATAATCTTCATCATCACCATCATCAACTCATATTTTTGGAGAGATTTATGTTGACCTTTGCGCTTTAAAGCGTAACTGGGCGTTTTGTGGGCGGCAAGAAACTTAAAGGGTTCCTCGAGCCGTGTGATCGATCGAAACATCCTCAGAAGGGTACTTGAAGGGTTTGCATCACGCAATCTTGCGTCCGCTTGTCCCCTAACAGATTCTCCAAAGCGTTTGTATCGGATCGTATTTATCTTTACAGCTGGACAGAGTCTTCTCTCAAGGATCTTAGGTTTTTTTTTATGAGTAACATCTTTCCTCTCGCTTTCTTGCAATTTGTGGGAGTGATTTCGTGAAATGGGACGGAAGTGTGTAACAGGAAGTCGGGTAAGCGCGCACCATTTTGTAAATTCTGTGTAGTCCTTTAATCGATATTATGCACATGACATTATTATTATATGTGACATATTGTGTCATTTGACTATCAAAGGTCATTTTGATATGTCAAATGTCTTCTATAGGGGAGCTGTGCACTTAAGTTACAGTGTTGCGTATTTATTTATTCATTTATTTATTTATTTAGTGTTATGTAGATTAATTTATATGCGTAAACTATATTAATAAATATTTACTGTTGATAATAAGTCGCAATAAAATACAGATCATTAATAAAAAAAACCAAGTAAGTAATAATGAATAATTATATATATTAAATAGTTATATAATAATTCGAATAAAATATTTCAGTATTTAACTTTTTTAAATTTTTGAGGTTAATTTCTGAGGAAATGGAAAAGTTTCCGTATTTTTTTTTATCGAAAATCGTAACATTGTGTTTTTGAAATATAAGTAACTTTATATTTTTTTCAGAATACAATGTAAAATTGCTCATCATAAGCGACTACTGTAAGGCTCGCTCGTTTTTTTTTACCTCTTTATTTCATTTGGGGCTTTTGTCCACATGGATATGCCAGCCCCATTGTATCTTCCCAATTACAATCTTAAACTGCTTATAAAAATAAAAGTTATCCTAGTAAAATAAAGGTATGAAAAGGAATCACTGTTCAGTCAACTTTACTAATATACAAAATTTTCTAGCCAGATCAGATTTTGGTTTTGATAAAATATTTCGAATTAATCCTACGTCTGTAGTATTTCGATCTTAGGTTTAAGGCGACGCATCGCTAAACAATTAATCTAATACGGAGCGTTTGCGCCCCGTACCATAAGAAAAACTGTATTTTTTTTCTTTCAAATTAAAACTACAACTAACTTTAAAAAATGAACTAGCATATTGGAGTGTGTGATGAGACTAATCTACTAAGAAAATTTAGATGCTTAAATCGGTCTGTTTTGTCTGTAAAATTCAAATCTATGTTTTAAAAGAGGTTACTTTGATATATTTTTTCTCTGTAATAAATGTTACCAAATCGTGTTTCTGCAACTAGCAAAATGAAGTCAATTAAATGAATAATCATGTCATCAAATATCACTTTCATATGTTTTGTATTTTTACTTTTTTATTTTCATGTGCTAACTGCTGCACTGAAGCTAAATTAAATATTTATAAAATTTTATAAAATACAGTGAAAAAGTTAAACGCCCACCCGACCCAGCCAGGAATCGAACCTGGGTCTTCCGCAATCCGGGCGGCTGCACTGACCGCTATGCTAGCGGGAAGGCTGACGTAAGCGCTGAATTTTGTCACTGCTTTCTAATGTCTTATCGTGCTTTTCTAGCAGCACGGAGCGCCATCTATCCAACGGTTGTTGCAACCGATGGCCATGCAGATTCATCTTTGCAGATGAAATACCACAAATTCGATAATACCACGCTACAGCAAATTTTTACTTTTTTATTTTCAAGTGCTAACTGCTGCACTGAAGCTAAATTAGATATTTATAAAATTGTATTTGTTGGGAAAAAATCAAGATCCCCGCCACGTAAATTTCCAATGCGTCGCCTTAATGCTGCTCGCATCCAGCTGATTTGTACGTCATTGAAGTGGAACACTTCGCAAATAGAACTCGGTGGTGCAGTGGTAAAACCAGGTCTGCAATTGATGATGTTAAGCAACTTTCGCAATGGCTGGTCATCGGATGAATGAATAAAAAGGATATTTATCATCTGGAGCTCCTCCATGTAACGTCAATGAAACAAAGAGGTTGGCGACTACCCACATATACAATTATTAAAATACCCGACACCTTTCCCCTCTAGTAATTAATTTATTATAGCGACATAAAATAACACAGTTTGTAATTTTATACCTTATAACAATAATTATCGTCAACCATAATCGGTAACCGGTAAACTGTACTGTATAAGGCTATAGTTTGCATAACAAACTATGCCTAAAAATATTAGCTAAAAAGTGACAGCATCTGTTTTAAACATAATTTATCTTTAGCCATCATTTTGTGGTAAATCAGTTAGAAACCTTCGGTGTTAGAACTCGCGCAGTACATCACTTGTGAGTGTTCACATATTTAAATAAGACATTTATGCAAGGTTCGCGAGACGACACTGCCGACTGCCGGCGGCGTGCCCTTACCCTCTACGAGCAACTCAAGTTGAAGGTCTCGTGGATCTTACGCTTATAAACGAGCAGTATTATTATGTTGTAGGTTTTATTCACCATTCGATTAAGTCTGGCTAGCTACCACCATCTTATATAAATATGTCGCCATAACATCAATGTTTGTAGCATTGTTGTGTTGCAGGTAGCTAGAGATAAGATGTGCCTGAGTAGTTAAGGATTCCGGATGAATCTGCTACCACCTTCGGTACCTTATTATACTTTGTAGGTCCTCGAGAACTAAACCCGAGTTGCCTCCTAAAGTGCCGTCATCGACGTACCAGATATTAAATTTTGAATTGAAATTCGAAGTTATTTGGTGTATAGCTAAAGAGAAATAACAGGTTCCAGAGGATCAACCAACCAGTTGCACCAATCTGCAGTTGGTTGCCAGGATGCTGGCAACCAACGGCAGATTGTAGAAGATTGTTACGGTGAATCAAATTCATATTTCATCAGTATTTAATTTAATGTAATGTAAATAAACAGGGCAAGCTAAATAAAACCGTTTAAAAACACGATTTACGGTCATCCAGGTACTATATATATTATAGAATTGTAAATATCGAATAATGGTGTCTTTATTGTTTTTCAAAATAACAATCTTGTAATAAATATACTTACTGCTTCTAAATGCCTGCCCTTTCAATTAAACTACGTGGACATAAGTTTCTTACAATATTCTTCACACTCTTAATTTTAAATGCTAAGCTGGCATTGTTTCTTAAATATTTTAGGTGGTGTTTTAGGTATTGTTATTACATCACACAATAAAAAAAACAATACCAAGTTAGCTAATGGCGTAAGAGTTAAGAACAGTGAAGAAGAAAACATAGGACGGTTGCAGTAATACCATCATGTCATAAACCTCTCTCGTAAATCCGAACCGAGGTCATGAGCCTTGAGATGCGCCCATGGGTTGTTCCGCTCCCCAACTGATCCGAACCCCTAAGTTTCTCACCGTACCCAAAATGACGGAGACGCTGTAAAGGCAATTCAAGGCTAACTCACAGCAAACTCTTTAAAATATCGGATCGGTTACAGAATCTAGTACAAGATATTGTGTTGTCAACCCCTAATAGAAGGATGGTGGTAGACCGCCGAGGATCGAGAAAGGTGAAAGGTTTCGGGGAGACCTTTGCTGAGCAGCGGTACAAGACAGGCTAACATAAAAACAAACAATAAGCCATTTATTTAGTCACAATCATGAAGTTCACATTGACGTAAATCGGATTTCAATATTTTGGAATTATTAGTATCCTAGTGCAGGACGGGCGTCTACTACCTGTCTTCTACCTAGTCTGAGGGCTCAGACTAGGTAGAACGACGATCTTCGCAAGGGAGCTGGCAAGAGCTGGATGTGAGTAGCCGCAGATCGTTTTCAGTAGCGTGCACTTAGAGAGGCCTATGTCCTGCAGTGGACTGGTGTAGAGGTTGCATTACGGTAGCTGTTATTGCGAAACGCATACCCATGATCGGGTTGCAATTAGATCAGCGAGCGGTTACCTCAGCACACGCTCCACTTGCGCTCCGCATCACGCTGAGCGTGAAATGGCCGGCTTGTCTTCTTCAATTATGCACTGTGAGTTATGTGATGGTAGCTAGGTACATGACGGTCTCTTTAAAAAGGCTTTTGTAGAAAAAAAATACGCGTTTTTGTATACGTTAATAACACATTAAAATAACGGTCCTGTTAAGCCACCTACAAATATAATATGAGTGCCAAGTGTGAGTCTTGTTTACTATCAGTATTCATTCGATTACGTTTACGAAAACGAAAATTTGTTTGGCAAACTCATTTCGTATGTCGCCAGTAGGCGCTGCTTCCATACTAATAAGTTACGTTACGTTTACGTTTTTGTTGACTTGATCACATGTCTATTAAACGTACTCTAGCCACCCTGGAGTAGAGGCGACTCGGCAAACTTATTGTACCCCAGTGGTTCTCGGTCCTGCGGCTAATATGCGCAGGGGGCTTATTGTCTAATTCAACCTCTATCACAGTACCTTTCAAAGGTACTTACGCTTGTAATTTTGCATAGACAATTCCAAATAAATGTAAAATTGACGATGTCGTTCTTACAGTATAATTCAAGAACGCGTAGTGATCTTACATCTACAGCTTCATGGTCGCTATCCCAATCACTGGCACTTGTGAATTAGTTTGTTTGTATAGCTTATTTCTTCTTGAATAGTTTTTAAATATCAAATTGAAAGGTATTATGATAGCTATTACAGTTAGACAATAAGGGGGCTGCCATCAGCTCTTCTCATCCAACTTCTGCCAGCAACTCTGCGTTTATCGTCGCTACACCTCTCAGGAGAGCGTTTTGCACTACATTTGCCGAGTCGTCTCTTCTCCAGAACCCATCTACCCCGGCGGTTATCGGTCCTGCGGCTAATATATGATCAGCCCGTTGCCATCGAATCTTTTCATCCAACTGCTGCCAGCCACTCTGTTTATCGTCGCTCCACCTTTCAGGAGAGCGTTTTACACTACGTTTGCCGAGTCGTCTCTACTCCGGAACCCATCTACCCCAGTGGTTATCGGTCCTGCGGCTAATACTCGTATATAATAATAATAATAAGTAGCCGGAATAATTCACCAGCAACTTGCTCTTGGATATGGCCTTGTTGAATCGGAGGTGCCGTACTATAAATACGCACGTGCGCCAGTACTCGAAAATGGTCATGCAACGCTCTACTGGGATCGCTCTATCATTGCGGACAGGACTTCGCCAATAAGTCTGATATCGTGGTGGTCGACCGATACAAACGCCGGGCAATACTGGTTGATATCACCATGCCTCATGATGAGAACCTCGTGAAAGCCGAGAAGGACAAGCTCAGTAAGTACCTTGACTTAGATCACGAGGTGACCGCCGTGTGGAATGTTGATTGAACGATCATTGTCCCGATAATCGTTTCAGCGAACGGTCTGATAGCGAAGAGCCTCGACCAACATCTTAAGAGGATCTCGCTTGATGGTTGGATCAAGGGTCAGATTCAGAAAGTAGTACTTCTTGACACGGCACGTATTGTCAGGAGGTTCCTCACTCTGCAGCCCTGACCACCAGTAGCTTGGGCCCTGCCCCACTGCTGGCGGTAATCTAGAATTAGGTTTTTATAATGTTTTATTGTTTTTATATTAAAATATTGCAAAAATCTAGTTTTAAGAAAGAAAATAACTAAAGGGTATAATAATAAAATTTTATTTTGAATATAAAATCCATTAGTGTTAGTAACATTTAAACATAACCTAAGTTAGTAAAATATATATAATATGTATATGATCAGCCCTCTGCCATCGAATCTTTTCACACAACTGCTGCCAGCCACTCTGCGTTTATTGTCTAGCCAGCCACTTATCATTCAAAGTCAAAGTCAAATCGTTTATGCAATATAAGCTTTTACAGGCACTTAATTGACGTCATAACTAAGTATACAATTCAAATAACAATAAAGTAAAATTTAGTTAACTAAACAACTGAATCTACCACCAGTTCAGATTTTGGGAGAGCATTCGACCGATAAGAGCTGGCAAGAAACTCAGTCGGCTTTATTCTTTATCTCCAACTTTCAAACTATTATTCACTAGTTGTTACCCGCGACTTCGTTCGCGAAGACTACAGTAAAACAAAAAAAAAGTTTATACGAAACTTTTTTGCTGGTCTGGGTCATGGTCTGTATATATGAAGAAAGTTTCATTAAAATCCATTCAGTAGTTTTTACGTAAAAGAGTAACAAACATCCATCCTTACTTACAAACTTTCGCGTTTATAATATTAGTAGGATATCAACCATTATAAAAGTAGCTACGCTTTGACAATCGTTATCTAAACACGCGAGCCCTGCTCCTACACCTTTCAACATACCTGTGACCTTTTGCCTCGGGTTACATCGCGTAACGTTACTATTCGAATGTGCAGTAAACTTTAGCTAAATACAGACGATAGATGATGCTAAACCATACAGCGATCGACGATTTATTTTCCTTCCGGAAGATTGTTACAAGTGTAATAGCAAGTATACAATTTATTAGAATACTAGTTGTTGCCCGCGACTTCGTACGCGAAGACTACAGTAAAAAAAAAAGTATCCTATATGCTGGTCTGGGTCAAGGTCTGTATATGAGGAAAGTTTCATTAAAATCCATTCAGTAGTTTTTACGTGAAAGATTAACAAATATCCATCCATACTTACAAACTTTCGCGTTCATAATATTAGTAGGATATTCTATATATATATATTATAGATATTCTCGATGACTGTACTCCACTCTATCTACATTATATAAAAAGTAATTTTGATTTCCCCAATAAAAAAGCGAAGGAACAAAAAGACCACAGGCTATGTGACTATCTTATCCCAACTGTAAAAGCATAACAATGCCACTAACATTGATGCAATGCGGTGAAGTTGGCAAACTACTGCCAAAAGTCTACTGTGGCCCTAAAGCCTCATCAACGAGTGCAAGCGTCTTGCGACGCGGCAAGCTTATTTCTAGTTCATTGCGCGTCATACAACGGCTGACATAGTCAACGGCGATAGAAATAACGCAATGAACTAGAAACCGCTCGCCGCGTCGAAAGACGCCAGTGGTTGTGGCCAGGCGGAAGGAGATAAAAATGTACCTAATGCGGTGGTGTGGTGGGTAGACAACTACCATTCTGAAGGCGTTTTATACAAGATGTGGACAATGTCGATGTATACGTCTCCGACATACATTGCGTCTCAAGCGCACTCTATCTCTTCTTTTCGATCAATAATGTACTAGCAAAGGATCCGGAACAATAATGCATCTCAAAAGTGGTCCGTTTGCTCATACCTATATATTTAAATTTCGAATAACAAAATCTGAAAAAACATTTGATAGCGTCAACAACTTCAGCTTACTGTGAACCTTAAAATCTCATACATAGCCTCTACTTCGTCAACGTCGTGTGTCGAGGTTGGAGCGTAAACCGGTATGACATTCAGTGAGTATCGTTTGGTTATTCTGAGTGTTAGGTACGCTACCCTGCTTGACACACTTCCGATTGTAACCACATTGTTGACAAGGGACTTATGGACGATGAACCCAACACCACCAGGGGACAGTTGGTCTCCCTCCCGGTGGTATAGTAAGTTACCAGATTGTAGTAATCGAGTCCTCTCCCTCTCTTCGGACTTCAGATAAGCCAATGACATCCCAGTGCAACTTACAAATAGCCTCTTCCAGCTCTGTGAGCTTCGCGTCGGTCCTCAATGTGCGCGTGTAGTAAAAAGAGGGAGCTAAATGAAATGCCCATGCTGAGTTTCATGCTGGGTTCTTCTCAGTACCTACATACAAGGCCTCCAACTTTGCTGTCTCTAACTTACAAACCACGATGGAGCAGTGATATTGATAAGAGCTCCATTATTAAAGTCTAATTTAAATTTTCAATTTTACACCTCGGTGGCCGTCGAGGTTCTGGTTTCAAGTCCCAGATCGGGCAAAGTGTGTTTGCTAAGCAGAACAGTAGGTAGGTACTAGTTAGGTAAAGTTAGGTATAGCCAGACCTAACTTTTTCAATCCCCTGTCAGCCAGCTAGCGAGTTGGGCGTCAACAAAACGGATCGACAACATAATGGTTCCGTCAGACTACAGCAACAGACCTCCAGGCACCACGAACTGTAGCATCGCGATTTCGTACACTGAACGCGATTATTTCACGAGTAGGCACACTAATTTTGCACTTTCCACCCAGATAATTATAACTTGGTCTTGCGTAATGGGGCCGGCCGCTTCTGCAGTCACGACCCGAGTTAGTAGCGCACAAAAAACAAATGCAACTTGTCGAAACGAAAATAAAATAAAACCAACTTTATATCGAAAACAATAAGGACTAGTACTTATTGTAGTGACGGCAAAAACTAACTCTGTGAAAAGCATTAAAAATGATATCAAAACTTCAAAGTTGCCTTACGTAACCTCGTGCCCAATACAATAATGGTGGATGTCGCAGAAAAAAAACAACTGAAAGTGCGACAATTGGAGCGGGCAATTGATACAATGGCACTGCGGGCAGCAGCCATCACGACTCCAAATAATATGTCGTCCATTGAAGATAAGTAGTATTGGATAATGACACTGTGTGGTTATGGTTATGAAATAAAAGTAATCCCTCTTTTGTTTTATAAAGATTATATTATTTATTAAATCGTCGTCGGTAATGCTCGGCAGGCTTATTTGTTACCGAAAAAAGCAACCAGTTGTTAATTGTACAATTGCAACGCGACTGCTCTAATTGCGATTGATAAATTGGTATTACGGACACAAATCGCTCAATGTATGTAAAATGTTGTATACATTTTAATCGCAAATGCACTAAGCGAGCGATAATACCTAATACCTAAGCCTGCGGATTGATTACGAGAAATCTTGGTTTAATCCCATAGCTCATTCACTGATTTCAGGCAGCAAAACCTACATGTTTGAGCTACTGAAGTGAAAAATACATTATCGCTCTACCCTGATCAAGGGCTAGGGCCGACGCTGATAATAACAATGGCAAAACGGCTAAACGGATTTTAATGAGAACGACGGCCGATTTATGAATGAATACAAAGACGCCTGGTTGTGGATAGACACCGGCAAAACAAGGAAACATACCACCGACACACGATTTATAAACATTTTAAAATATCAGAATCGGGAGTATACATGTACTGTACTACCAGCCAGGGTTTCTAGTGTGAGTTTCACTTGACATTCGATTACGTTAATGAAAACGAGAATTTGTATGGCAAAATTTTAACTCTTCTCGTATGTCGCCAGGAGGCGCTGTTTAAATGCCATACTATTGTTCGTTTTCGTAAACGTAATCGAATGAATACGGATAGTAAATAAAATTCACACTAGGCACCCTGAACAGTCGTATGAGCACTTAGTTTCCACCATAATAAGCTGGAACCTATAATCGAATACAACATTTGCTTTAGTACATACCTAGCTACCTAAAACTAATGCCTTAATTCCCGGCAAGGCTGACTTTCACCGCACCGTTTGCTCGAGATCCTATCACTTCCTGGTACCCTAGTCACGACCGCGTTAACGCAGCATACTTTATCAGAGTGTAGTAACGGTCTATATGCTTTATGGATTAGTTTGTTAGAATATTGTCTATTGATTTTAATACATAGGTACTTACCCACGTGCCTACCTACCTACCTACACACCTACTTTTTTTTCCTTTAGTTGATGGCTTCGTGCGATTAGCACATTTAGCCAGTATCAAAGTAATTTTTCTTACAAGTAGGTAAGTAATACATAAATAAACAAAATATTGTACCTATATATTATTGGGGAAGAAATATCTTCCCCGTATGATGATGATGAATGATAATAGAAATGAGAAGTGAGAAATGATATACCCCTCAACCCCTCGAGAATTTATTTGTTTATTTATTGATTTAATCTTTATTGCATAATGCAATAAACTAAAGTACTAAAGGCTGACTTAATGCCAAATTGCATTCTCTACCAGTCCGACCTAAGGGGTTAGGCAGAAAAATTGGTAAGCGGTGCGACAAAGAACGTTAATGAAACATAAGAACTGAAATATACATATTAAGTTTAAGTATTAAATTAAGTGATAATAATATAATATACTGCCATTAAAAACGTAAATAAAAATAGACTACATGAACATACATAAACATAACAGAAGAAAAGATGATGGGAATCTCTTACGTGGGTGTGGATTCCTGTGGGAACAGTTTATACACCATTGTTTTAAAGACCATTTTACTTGAAGCTTGTCTCACTTTTTCGGGGAGAGCGTTCCAAAATTGAATAGCCTGAACCGTGAAGGAATTTGCAACGAATCCTGAATGATGCAAAGGAGTGGCGAGGTGATTATTTGATAAGCGAAGTTGGCGGGCATGAGTACTAAAGAAACTGAAACTACATTTTAAGTAAGAAGGAGAATTAGGAAATAGAATCTTTATTGCACACACACACACACAGAAAAGTAAAAGCATACAATGAAATTTTTATATCGGGGTACCCACCCAAAGGCGGTCTTATCGCTTAAAGCGATCTTTTCCAGACAAAAAATGTGGGGATTTACTAAGTCCCCACGCGGACTTCTTGAGAGAACTTGAAAAGTGACGTTGCGCTGTTTTGTTTCATTTGCCAACACTCATGCACACTCACGAACATTTAACGGTTAATAATCCACCATTATTTCACATTAATATTCGACATAACAAAAATTTTAGAAAATAAAACAAAACCGCAGACTATGTGAGACTACAAAAACTGGGAACTAAATAAATTAAAATTGAATTTGACATTTTAGTAAAATTTAAACACTGAAAAAAGACGACAACCTCAGGCGGGAATCGAACCACGCACCTTCCGCATTCCGGGCGGCTGCCTTAACCACTTGGCTACCGAGGTCTGGCTTTCACCCGTCGAAATTTTTCAGTGCTTGATGCTTATGTTTTTTAGTCAACATTGCTTCATCAATCTTAGAAGTTTTCACCTCTGAGATCCGAAAGAAATATTTTTTACAAATATTTGAACATTCGGTTAAGATGAAGCTGCGTTATAGATAAGTGTTTTTTATATATTTTAGCGTTTTATTAACGCTTAAATATACTTAAGTAAAATTTAAACACTGAAAAAAGACGACAACCTCAGGCGGGAATCGAACCACGCATCTTCCGCATTCCGGGCGGCTGCCTTAACCACTTGGCTACCGAGGTCTGGCTTTCACCCGTCGAAATTTTTCAGTGCTTGATGCTTATGTTTTTTAGTCAACATTGCTTCATCAATCTTAGAAGTTTTCACCTCTGAGATCCGAAAGAAATATTTTTTACAAATATTTGAACATTCGGTTAAGATGAAGCTGCGTTATAGATAAGTGTTTTTTATATATTTTAGCGTTTTATTAACGCTTAAATATACTTAAGTAAAATTTAAACACTGAAAAAAGACGACAACCTCAGGCGGGAATCGAACCACGCACCTTCCGCATTCCGGGCGGCTGCCTTAACCACTTGGCTACCGAGGTCTGGCTTTCACCCGTCGAACCCGTTTCACGCTAAAATATATAAAAAACACTTATCTATAACGCAGCTTCATCTTAACCGAATGTTCAAATATTTGTAAAAAATATTTCTTTCGGATCTCAGAGGTGAAAACTTCTAAGATTGATGAAGCAATGTTGACTAAAAAACATAAGCATCAAGCACTGAAAAATTTCGACGGGTGAAAGCCAGACCTCGGTAGCCAAGTGGTTAAGGCAGCCGCCCGGAATGCGGAAGGTGCGTGGTTCGATTCCCGCCTGAGGTTGTCGTCTTTTTTCAGTGTTTAAATTTTACTTAAGTATATTTAAGCGTTAATAAAACGCTAAAATATATAAAAAACACTTATCTATAACGCAGCTTCATCTTAACCGAATGTTCAAATATTTGTAAAAAATATTTCTTTCGGATCTCAGAGGTGAAAACTTCTAAGATTGATGAAGCAATGTTGACTAAAAAACATAAGCATCAAGCACTGAAAAATTTCGACGGGTGAAAGCCAGACCTCGGTAGCCAAGTGGTTAAGGCAGCCGCCCGGAATGCGGAAGGTGCGTGGTTCGATTCCCGCCTGAGGTTGTCGTCTTTTTTCAGTGTTTAAATTTTACTTAAGTATATTTAAGCGTTAATAAAACGCTAAAATATATAAAAAACACTTGACATTTTAGATTTTTTTAAAATCATTATTAAAAACACAAGTACCTAAGGAATTTAGATTTCCTTATGGTTTACAATGAAGTAAATACTTACATGCGTTGAATGGTGAAAATTTCAAATACGATTTAAAAAAATATTATGGTTCACTGTAAAAAAATGTGACAATGGTTAAATCAATTATTGTTAACATATTATGTGGTCTGTGGGTCAGTGAACCGGTTTAAAATGCAAAAACCTCTTCTGCGTAGAGGTTTCCACTCAGTATAATTTTGTCAATACACCAAGGGTGTTCCAGACGCTGATCATCTGTAGAAACCTTTAAAGATTAATACTTAGAAAAAAAATAAAAAATACCTTTTTTTTACCTTGACGACCTCCGTAGTGGAGTGGCTTGCACGCCGGACTTGCTAACTCTGAGGTTCCGGGTTCGATTCCCGGTCGGGTCAATGTCGAAAATGAATAGAATAGAACAGAGTATAATCATTTCTTTCTAATAAGCAGTAGCATAAATAGCGAACTTTTTGATATTGTGTCGGGTCTGGTTGGTTGTGGTACCGTCATTGTTTCTGATTTTCATAAAACGAGTGCTTTAGCTACTTGACTTGGGATCAGAACAATGTATGTGATGTTGTCTCAAATTATTATTATTATTATTAACCCATTATCATCATCGTCATCTCATTAAAAGACATCTACTGCAGGACAAAGGCCTCCCCCATGGATCTCCACAACGACCGGTTTTGCGCTGCTCCCATCCAGCGGCTACCTTCACCAGATCGTCGGGCCACTAAGAACCATGAACCATGAAGAAAAGAACAAAATAGAAACCATGCCTAGAACAAAATGTAAATACATAATTTAAAAACAAACTGGCAAAATATATAACTAATATAATGTATACGATTCTGCAACAATATTTTCATGTCTCCTTTAATAAATTAAATTTTTATTTTGCTGATTTATTTTTTATTTTGTACTGTTTTTATGATTTTAATGATTGTATTATTATGTTACCAATCTGAACTATTATGTTAATTATTTATTTATTGATTAAGTATAATATTATTTTAATTTGTAGTATTATAAATTAATAATTTTAATATTATTTTATTTATTAGTTGAATACTTTATATTTATTTGTTGATTGATTATAATTGAATTATTATGTTATCTTATTTCTATATCATTTTTACTGTAATGTCACTGTTTTGTTATTCGCAATATTTGATTATTATTATTTTTTTTCCTGTTAATAATGTAGTGGGTATTGTAGTTGTTTTATCTCCATGATGATTGATGATTACAAAAACACAATGTTGAAAAAATTTCCACGAGCAGGATTTGAACCTGCACCCTTCTGACATACCGGGTCAGGTGGTTCTAACCAGCCCGCCGAAATTATTCAACACTATTTACTTTTTTACTTTGAAAGCCAAAGGCGCCAATTCAATGTCAACAACTACCGTCATTAACATCTGATCATAATATTTTTACAAATACTAAAGATCAGTTAAGAAATAGGCAAGCTATTTATAAAATGTTTTTGTTTTGTTTCTATAAATAACGCAAATTTTGTTGCGATATAAATTACAAAAACACAATGTTGAAAAAATTTCCACGAGCAGGATTTGAACCTGCACCCTTCTGACATACCGGGTCAGGTGGTTCTAACCAGCCCGCCGAAATTATTCAACACTATTTACTTTTTGATTGATGATTTTAGGGAACTATAGGTTTTTTTTTTTACAATTTTAGTTTAAATTTATAAATAATGTGTAACTGATTGTTACACTGCTATCTTATCTCTTACCTACTGTCGGAACAAAACAATGCTACTTTCATTGTCGTAATGCAGACTCAGTTAAGATACTAGTACCTAGTCAGGCGGACTTAAAACAAGCCCTACCACTAACCAAACCGAGTTAAATATATATCATGTGCCCCGGAACCTCTGGGTCTGAGACTGGTGGTCTAGCCACTAGATCACAGATGCTTAAACTACTATTAATATTATACTACACTGTTTGTGTCTGTCTGATAGTGGTCTAATGTATTTGTGATGTACATAGCAAAAGTATTATTCTGCATACGTTGCCTTTTAAAAAAAGGTAGGCGCCGCGCCGTCGACACAATCTATCTAGACTCGATATTATAAACTTATTAAAATTCATCACAATCAAAAGTAACAAAATTAATAAACACCTAATTTATCAGACTTCAAGAAAGAGACAACTATAGGCCGCCACCTGTGGTTAAAAAAATAAAACAAAATAAAATTAAAATAGTAAATACGCACATTTATATTTTATTAACTATTTACATACATCTTTGAACTTTGCTATGAAAACTCAATATCAACCAATATCGAGAAAGAGATATTTTCCCAGCAGTGCTGAAAATGAAAGACAACTACTACCACTAGATGACGCTGCGTCGATATCCCACAAATAACATGGAGTGTAGTGACACCAGTGTCTGACACGCTAAGCACAGTGATCGACACGGTTTTCGTTGCCAAGAAATAACATAGATTTTAATTGAAATTTTACGGGATGACCTTTATGAAGCATGTGGTCCGTATTCAATTGTTGCTAGAGACTAAAATTTGTTGCTGACCCTATTTCTAATGATTAAAGGAAATTAATGTCGATGACTGGATCCTGTCGAAAACTGGTGCCACTACTTAATTAAACTTAACCACAATTAGTCGCACTTGAATACTACATGAATACTTCTGACTCCATGATTTTTACACTTAACATTATTTTAACAAATCTGCAAAAGCTACCCATTTAGCGTTCAACAAGAAGATACCTTTCGTTGACATAATGTATTTATTCCTAAAATAGTTTGGCATAACGAATTTGGCATGTTTTTTTAATATAACTTTGGCATAATTGATTTTTTGCAGCATACGTATTGTGGCATAATTATGATTAAGACTTTTATATTTATGCATAATTATAATTTATATAATGTTTTTAGGCATAGTGTGTAGTCGCGTAATAGTATTTCGTCATGTTAGGTTAGGTTAGGTTAGGTTCGTAATAGGATGGGGTGCGAGTCAGATATCTCCACGTGGTGCATCCTGGGCAACGAGTGATTCCAACGGTCTCCGTTGGAGAAAGTTGGGCCCAATCGGCTAACATCTGGCAAGGCGGGAGCCCCTTCTGGGCCTCGCACCTCCCATTGGCTTAGCCCCTTCTGGTGCGGCACCCATAGGCTTGCCCCCTTCTGGCGCAGCGAAGGGAGTAGTGTTGGTGCCCCTTCTGGGTGCCCTTTAGGCGATTCAATCGCAAGGAGTCTCCTGACCAGGGCGTCACTCTAACTCGTCTTTTGTTTCCCCCCCTTAGCCTAGATGGGTGGAAAACAATGAGACTATGTCTTCATGGTGCAGCGGCAAAATCGTACCGGCTGTAGGTGGGTTTCGCTGTTGCTAAGTGGAGATGAGTAGGGAGTATGACGAGGCCTGGTCGGAGCGTCACGGTGGTGGCCAGGTGGCTGTCTAGGCACCCCTCAGGCGCTGGACGCGCGAGGAGTTTGGAGCTCCAGCTTCATGGCGAACCGGTGTGTACGCCAACCCCGAAGTCGTTATCTGCCCTTTTGCAGCAACGACCCCACCTTTGGCGCCGTGGGTACGCTGCGATCGGGCAGACTGGAGGCCAAACGGCCAAGAGAAGGAAAACTTAATAACACCCCGGAGAACACCGGCTAAAAACCTTTTGGTACCTCCCGCCCCCGACAGTATATAGGGCGCCCTCGGCGTGTGGACGACGCGTGGGTGACCACTTTTGGTCCGGGGAAGGGCAGCCCCTAAAATGCCATCGTTTGGAGGGGGATGACAACCCGCAAATTATCAACATGAATCATGGCAAGTAGAATTAAAGAGACACTACCCCAGGAGGGTACCCGCCGGGAGGCGGGAGAATCCCTCCCTGAGACCGTTTTGGTCTCAGGCTGCCCCACCGTTTCTGGGGGGGCAAAATTCTACGCGTTGTGATTGCGCAAATGGGCGTAAGAGGGGAGGAAGGAAGGTGCGAACCTGTTAAGAGCAGGCCATTGCCGGTATCCGGGCCGGCAGTTGGAAAGCAGGCTCAGAGGCAGAGGGATGGCGTTTCCACGCCGACAGCCGCGCGATCGCGCAGCTCTTCGGCAGTGAGAGGAGAAAGTGTGGCGGTTCTGCCCGCTACACTTAGTGACAAGGACAAAGACGTCGAGTCCGACTCGTCGGCAATCTTAATGAGATCGGCCGTGGACTCCGTCCTAAAATCGAAAGCGGACTTTTACAGAAAGGGGAGTCGTGCAAGCTCACCGACATTGTCGGTTCGTAGCAGCAGGAGCGAATCCGCACCTCCCCTTATCCTACGCGAGGACGAAAGAACATGGACCAGTGCAGTGAAATGTCGGACGACAGTTGTGTCAGCTCCGACACCCTCACTGGCCCCTTAAAGAGGAAGCGTCCCCCCAAAACATCTAAGGGGGACAAGAGCAAGAGCAATGAGTCCAATTCGGACTCGTCGGAAAACGGTCCGACGGAAAAGACAGTTCCGCGCGGTCGCGGGAGACCCCCCACCACTGGGGAGTATGTCGGCCTTGCCTAGGCCAAGCGCGAGCTCAACGCTGCAAGGCGTGAGGAGCAGCAGATCGCGTTGGACCGGGAGGTGACCAACATGGAGCGCCGCGACATAGGAACTCGAGCGTCCTACTACGCCAGTCGGACGGAAGATGAGGCCCTACCTACAGATCCGGACCTGAAGACCGCCCTCGACATCGAGGAGGTGGTGAAGGCGGATTGTGCGGTCATAGTGGTGGTTGCGAAGAAGTCATCGCACCTCCAGGGCCCCTTCCAGAAGGCGCTTAAAAAGTCGGCGCAGTCAATACTTGACTGTTTCCGCGAAGTGTCCTCCAAATCCATCTCGGAGGACACTCGCATTTTAAAGGCGGAGAACAAGAGGCTACAGCAGCAGCTGGCAGAGCTCACCAAGAGCGTGGCAGTTTTGTCTGCCGAGGTAAGAGACCTCAAGAGCGGGAGGAAGCCCGGATCTTCTCCGTCTACGTTCCCCGAGGTTCCCTTGTCCATGGAGTCCATGGAGATGGACTGCCCTCCTCCAAGGCTCCTCTCCCCAATTGTCACTGTGCGGGAGACAGCTGGCCGCGGCAAGACGAAGGCTTCGGTGGATGAACCGGACGCTCTTCAGGCCTTCGAAGCCAAGCTGGCCCGAACATTCGGGGCCATGCTGAATGCCCGCCTGGAGGGTCTGGAGAGTCGCCTGCTGCCGGCTAAGAGCCTGCGACCGCCGCTTGCGGCGAATCGCAAATCCGCAGCAGCTCCGACGCCCCCAGCGACCGACCTGACGGGCCAGGCTGTGGAGCAGTGGGCAGCCGCTGCTGGGCTGTCGCTCCTCAACAGGGGCGCAGTCCACACGTGCGTCCGGCACAATGGAAGCTCGGTGGTGGATCTGTCGTTCGCCACCCCAGCCCTCGCGCGCACGATCAGCGACTGGAGGGTAGTGCAGAACGTGGAGACTCTTTCGGACCATAGATACATCCGATTCGAGAGCTCCACCCTGCACCAAAGGCCCCAACAGCCCACAAGAGGTGACCGGCCACCCCGCTGGGCACTCAGCAGGCTCAAGCCGGAGCTGGCGAACGAGACGGCGATCTTCGAAGACTGGTTCTCGAAGTTGTGGTCCGGCAGGTGGAGGACGACGTGGCAATGCTTGTCCATGTGGCCAGCACATCCGGCCACCTTAAGGGCACGTACGTCAAAGCCCTTAAGAGGATCGCCGCGTCGTATAAAGAGAATGTGAGCCTCTTACGTCACCGTACGGTAACGGAGGAGACGGAGGCTCAGAAAGCCGAGAACCTTCGCCTAAGTGCGGAGGTCTCCAGCTTAATGTGTTTTCAGCAGTCAACGTGTTAAAGGAGGAGATGGTAACGCTGAAGACTACAGTGCGCGTGCTACAGCGTATCCAGCCCGTCGTTACACCATACTTCGAGTATGACGACGAGATGGCCAATGATCCGCCTTCGATCGCACCAGCGGTCCCCAAAGCGCTGGTTACCCCCGCGCTGCAGCAAAAGGCTAAGGCTAGGGCAGAACTCCCGCCCCAGTCGGAGGTTGATCAGGCCTTAATGGCCGAGGTAATGAAGCAAGTGGGCCTGATGGTTACACCAGGCTCGACTCTCTCGCTGCAAGGCTCCCCCCGGAGCCCAGGTTGCGACCCCCTCTCGCGGCTGATGCCAAACTAAAGGCCTAGACCTTTGCTGCGGCAGCCGGTGCTCCTGTCGCTGCGCCGCAAGAGCCGAAACAACAGCTGAATGGAGGGAAAGGAAAGGGGAAAAGCAAGGGAATCAAGGCGCTCAGTGCTCTCTCTGGAAAGGCTGCCAGCACATCTCCGGCACCAGCTCCTGCCCCTACCCCCAAACCCTCGGGAGAGGAATTGACCCCAGTAGTCGGTGGCCGTAAGGCTAGGCGTAAGGCCAGAGGTAAGGCGGCGGCCAACCCGCAGTTGAACTCCCAGAGCAAGCAGGGCAAACGGCAGGCCAAGAAGAAACCCAAGCCTAAGCTGAGGGCTCCTCGCTCGCCGGCAGTGGTTATTACGCTGCAGCCGGAGGCAAACGAGCGAGGACTTACTTATGCCAACGTTTTCCTCAAGGCGAAGGAGACCGTAAATCCTGCCGACCTGGGAATCGAGGGGGTACGGTTCAGAGAGGCGATCACGGGTGCTCGTATCCTCAATGTCCCGAGCACGGCCACGGAGGAGCAAGCCCACCAACTGGCCCGTCATATCAGGAACGCCCTAGGTGATGATGCCAGTCTCCAGGCCGGTGAAATGCGCCGACCTGCGCATACTCGACCTGGACAACACCATCTCTCCACGGTTGTTGCACAGGTGGCAAAGGTGGGGTCCTGCCGGAGCATGTGTCGGCAGTCGCTGCGGCCACAGTTCTGCTGAAGGAGGGACGTATTAACGTTAATTGGAGCATAGCCCATGTGGAGCTCTTGAGGCGCGGCCGCTTAAATGCTACCACTGCCTCGAAAGGGGGCACACTAAAGCCCGATAGACCGCAGCGATATCTGCTATCGCTACGGTAAAGCAGGCCATAAAGCGGCATCGTGCTCTTTGGCACCACACTGCCCGATGTGCGCGGAGGCGAAGCGGCCCGCGCCACATATCATTGGCAGTAAATCGTGCCAATCCCTAAGGCGGAAAAGAACAGCGGCCAAAACACCGGCCGCTAGTTCTTAAGGAGGCGCACAGCAGACGCTTCATGTCGATGCATTGGAGATAGGCTATGTGAAGCACCGCCTCACTACGCCTTCTCCAGACGAACCTAAACAACGCTGCTAGCGCACAAGATCTCTTTGTGCAGCGTGGTCGATAGGTATAGCGGTTGCGGCGGAGCCGTACTATGTGCATGACCGCAGTGATTGGGTGGTGGACTCCACGAAATTTGTGGCGATCGTCGGAGGTTCGTCGAACGTGGTCCCTCCGTTCGTCTTCGTTGAACGGGGAGCCGGTTTTGTCGTCGTCATGTGGGGAGGATTTGCCCCGATTGGGGTATATTTCTCGGTCGGGAATAGGGTTCGAATATCGAGATATCGGGTATCGAAAATATCGAGATATCGGAGTCAAATCAATATAATTAAATATCGATTTTATATTCTATATAAAATCGATATATGGATATCGAAATTTTCGATATTATCGATATGCATTTTCATCAAAAAGAATTTTTATTTTTCTTACTAATTATTAAGCGATTAAGCGATGACACAATGAATACACTGTCATTTTTAAGGTAAATAACCGTAAATAACTTCCTTTTATTTTACTCCCACTCTCCATTAGCCCAACGGGGCCCCACCCTAGTGTATGTTTGTTTTACTAGATATTGGTTTAATAGTTAATTACTAAGATCTCAATGTTACTGTGAATACTGTGATATGTTGTGTTGATTATTTGTGTTGATTTATGAATACTTATGTTTTGCTTAAGAATTTATGAAGCAAAAGTTATTTCAATGTTGATTGATATTTTGATAAATGTTTTTTAGTTGAGAAAGATATTGTTTTAGTTTAATATCACTTTCCCTGACCATCCTCTGGCCAGGAGACGGAGTTCTTATCTTAGTAGAGCCTGCTGAAGTGTCCGCCTTCCAGTAGCACTTATGCTAATCAGGACCTTTGTGCAAATATTTTACTTAACACTTCCAAAAGACTGCCATAAAGGCGCATTTTAATTGCCCGCATACGGGGTACGGATGATTTTTGAAACGCATGCCACAGGGCCCACACGGGAGGAACCGTTTTCATTAGCGTTAGCGCTCGTATGCGGAGTACGAGAGATTTCTGTAACGCATGCCATAGGGCCCGCACGGTAGGAACCGTTAGCGTCCGCATGCGAGCTGCGAATTTTGGGGGGATATTTGGAGAGAAAAAATTGTTTTTATTTGTCTGTAAATCTTCCTGGAAATAAATAAATAAATAAATAAATATCACATTACAATTATAACAGGTGGAATATTTATTAAGGTATTCATGTGACACCCTGCAAGGGCACATTAACAGCATCAGAGGGCTAATTAAAAATGTTAAAAACTTACTTATCTAGTTATAATAAATTATACAATATTATTTAATATAGATACATAGTAATTTCATTTTTTTTTAAATTGTATTAATAATTATTCTCTGTTTTATATAGGTACCTAATTTTAAACCATTTAAACAATAATTGTCCTGGTGTCGATCGGCTTGGTCGGACAAACAGGTTTTTACTGCCAATCGCCATTATCATCTTTGCTAAAACCTTAGTAAAACCTATTTGGGGTGGGCCGCTAGTATTATATATAGAAGGCGAGCGGATCACACTGTTACGACCCTACTTCCGTCCCTTTTCTACAAAATCACTCCCACAAATTGTATTTATAGAAGGCGAGCGGATAGATAATACACATCAACACACACACACATCATCACACAAAAAAAAGTACACCTATGCGAAGCTGGGGCGGGCCGCTAGTATTAGATATCTTAAAATGTTGCGCTTGTTTTTGAATATTTTATTTAATTATTTTATTAGGACTAATGCTGTCGTCAATTTTATCCTTAATTTGGAACGTACCCGGAGTTGTTTGTTTCATGGACAAACTCTTATTATAATTATTTTTTCATGCTAAAAAATAGGCTAAGCAATATGAAAACATGCCAAATCTAGCATAAAATATGCTAAATTGGCAACCTCTGGTTGTAAGAAAAGGTCGGAGATTCCCAAATGCTTTGTATCAACCGAGTTATGGACTGAATGGTTTCATTGGTTGTTATACCGCATGCGGGGCCTCCCCGCATTCGGGCTAACGACCGACTTATCGACCGATAGATAACATTGGTTGTTAGTTCGCATGCGGGGCCTCCCCGCATTCGGGCTATCAACCGACTTATTGACCAATGTAAATGTGCCATAAGACCTAGACACAATAGTAATTAAATTATTGATCAGTCATTTGTCACTTAAGGTGTTAAAGTGAGGTATATATCATCTCTGCATAGAGGCAACCTGCTCACTGATCTGAGCGAGCATCTGAGCAGACTTGCTTATATTTTCAAACTGGTAACCCATGTGGACTGAAATCAGCTGCATCTTCTTCAAGTTTTCTTCACTACTCTCCATCAGGTTCTCAGTGGCTGCAAAGTCTCGAGCTGCTTTCGAGAGGAGCTGTAAATCAGAACAAAAATATTACTGAGCAACTATCAGCTACACTACACTACACTGCGAGAGTTACATTATTGAAATGATAATGCTCGTGACTGTACAAAAGAAGGGTTCTATCTAACCTCATTGGATTTAGATCCTCTCTGTATTTGTCGAGCGAGCGACGATATATTGTTCATGTTCACTTGCACCCGCTCTGCAAGTCTCTGCTTTGACTCTGCGAACAACGAACGCGCGCTGCTTGAAGAGGCGGAGGTCATTGTTAATTCTGTGCTTAACTTATATTTTAATTAGCAACTAAGTCCGAAATCAATACGGTTTTCAAATCAATTTAATTATGTGTTTCCACTTTGCCTGCTATGTTTTTGACTTTGTTCAGCCTGACAGCTGATGGGATGGAAGAATGAATGAAAGGAGTGGAGGTCGTAGAATGGAGGGGAGATTTCTATTTCTCAAGATACGTTGAACGAATGTCAAAACTGACGACAGTGAACTTATACTTTATTAAACTACGAATAGTCCCTAAAAAGCTTTGTGAATTTTTTGATACAAGGTCTAAGATTTTGTGTTGTGTTGTAGCGCCAACAAGTTTTAAAACTCCAATAGTTAGTGTCCGTTAAGCTGGCGTACACATGGTCTTATTCGCGTTTGTTGTTATGCCCTCTTTTAGTGCGTAATTAGTGCGTAATTATTGCAAACATAAAATAATTAGTGCCTCCTTAGTTTAAGAAATAAGAACCTTTTTGAGTGTGTACGCTGGTATCACGATCAACCTGGCGTACACGTGCACATTCTCGAAAACTACTTATATTATAGCAATTAAATTTACACACACATTTAGTGCTTTATAATTATTTATAAACGAAACGAAAATTAGACCATGTGTACGCCAGCTTAACGGACACAAAAGTTACCATTAAAAGTGTTTCATGCACAGATGTGTTTCATTTCATGCAATATTTTAGATGACACACTTAATGACGGCTGATTTTATAATATAAAGTAGAATGCAATGCAGTGGCAACACTTACAAAGGGGCACCTATTCTGTGATCACTGATCAGTTGATAAAAAACAATCTTTAATTTTTGTCTTTGTTTATCTGCAGTAGAAATCCTTAAGAAAACAAAGTAACAATGTCGTGAGTCGAGTAAATCATAATAAAAGTGTAATAAAATCTATACGACTCAACTTCGACTTGATCGAAATAGGCAGCTGAGCTGACTTTTCGCTTGTCACGGAAGGATTTTGTGTTGAAGGAAATTTTTGTAATATAATTCAATTATTAGCCATTTATTCACAATGTTTTCATTGAATCACAGTTTGAACTCCGTGTTTTATTCATCAGTTAAAATTATTTCGTTTCGGTCCGCTGTATTTTAAGATATGACTTCTATTTACAAGTAAGACTATTGTGAATCAGTACTGAAGTTTGTATTTGCCGTTTAAGTTATTTATTTACCACAATGGATAAAGGAGTGACGTGTGACCACTTAACCAAGCTCGCAGACATCCTTGGTAAAGATCTGTGGCAATCCAAAGATGTGAGTATTAATGATTTTGTGTATTCCTAACCTAAAATTTTATGTCATTATTATTGGTCAATTAACATTCCTTAGTTCAGTTAATATCATTGTGCAACGGATATCGTATCTAATACCTATATTTCTTTACAATGGTTTTCTAACATTACCTAACTGCTGTACTAAATTACAACTTTCCAATGTTGATCAAACATCTAGTTTATTTAACTTCTAAACTATGTTTATTCACACCTCAGACATGCAAATAATAACCCTGTCTTTTGTTACAATGACGCAATTTGTAATGCATAAAATGTTAAAACAAGTGACACTTAGCCTAAGCCCATTTTTGTACAAAAACAATTTTGCTTGTGTTTGTGTTAATTTTGTTGGTTATCCTATTAAATAAAATAAATAAATAAGGGTGTTATTTAAACGGTTAGCAAAGTATTCGTATTTTTGTTAGCAAAAAAATGCTAGTTGGGCAGCAAAAAAGCTAGTTGGGCAGCAACTTATCATTCTGAACAGCAGTCTTATGCCGCTCTCCCCTTACATGACTGGACCTCGCTACGCTGCGCTTCTCTTGGGAAAAAAAAAATTTACTTAATGTAACCAATAGTAAGGATTTTTTATGCTGACCGATTTTATAATTCTGCTGACCAAACATTTATTTTGTAATACAAATAAATTATTTCCCAATAAATAAGTATCACAGAACACAATTGCATTTATTTTAAATTTCTGGAATAGTTCCAAAATAGTTGTTTGAGTCTCGGTAGTATTTAAACTTAATTTGTATTATTTCCATTGTTAAGAACATTCTAATGCTTCCTTGTTTGTTCATCATTGTGAAAATACTAGTGCTATAAATCTCGACTTTACAACTGCAAACTAGTTTGCAAAGCAGCTTCTTATCCCAAACACAGTAAGATGTCAGAAATGGTGCGAAATTCTAGAGCTGAACTCTTATATCTATGATATTGAGATGTTTTTGCTGAACCACATCTTGTACCAAATTACTGTAAATTACTGTAAAAAATGTATTGTAAAACTAAATGCGCAACACAAGGTAGGCAGGCCCCTAACAAGGTGGAACTTTGATCTAGTGAAAGTCCTTGTGGGTAGCTATTGGAGGCGAATGCAGCACAAAACTGGTGGTTGGGAAGATCCTTGGGGGATGCCTGTGTCCAGCAGTGGACATCTTTTGACAAAAATTATTATGATATTAATGAATACCATAATGCACATAGGATGGCGATGGTAACAAAAAATGTATAAGATTCAATCATAGAGATTCCTGTTACTTAAAAGAAAGGAGAGGAAGCTTCATAGGGCTGATTTTTTAATCCCCTGTAAGTTTTATCCAATGAATAACATTGTCAATGTGACATATTTTCTAAAGAAAATCTATCACTATGTCAAAATTATTCAATGAATAAACTTTAACTGACAATTGAAAAATCAGCTCTTAATCAATTGTAAAGATACAACAAAATCAGATCCATATTAAAGCTCATTGAAAATTCATTATGTGAATATTTTTTCTACTCTTTATATATTTCTTATGGTTAAGCACTTTGCCTTCATCTCACCTGATGTTAAGTGATGATAAGGCCGACAGTGGTAGCATACTTCATCCAGAATCCTCAACTACTGAGGCACTGGCTATCTTATATACACTTTCAGGTCATAAGTATTGTCACACAGTAAAAACTTTTCTTTTAGAATGCTGGCCACAAAAAAGCTTATTGAATTCGAATTTCGAATTGTTCATGAAAATAAAAATGTATACTTTTTAGAATTAATTAGAGTGAACGCTTAAAGAAGACCGTGTTGCAGTTATTGCGTTGTATCGTTGCGGTTACGCGCCAATTCAAATTTTTGACATACTGAAAAATTTGAATTTAACCAAAAGATTCGTTTATCGTACCATCAAACGATACAATGAAGACTCTAGAGTAGATGACAGGTCAAGAAGTGGTCGCCCTCGGTCTGTTAGGACTCCAGCAGTGATAAAAGCTGTGAAGGCGCGAATTCAAAGAAATCCCAAACGTAAGCAGAAACTGTTGGCCCTTCAGATGGGGTTAAGCAGAACCACAGTGAAAAGGGTGTTAAATGAAGACTTAGGGCTTCGGGCATATTGAAGAAAAACAGGACATCGTTAAATGCTTGTCTAATGGACATGAGACTGAAGAAATGCCGCGCTTTGTTGAAGCGGTACGCGGGAAAAAAATATCGGGATGAAAAAAATTTTTATCGTAGAAGAGAGCTACAACAAACAAAATGATAAGGTGTATGCACACAGTAGTGAAGAAGCGAGCAACCGTATTCCGCGTGTCCAACGAGGTCATTTTCCATCCTCGCTCATGGTATGGTTGGGACTTTCTTATTGGGGCTTAACAGAGGTATATTTTTGTGAGAAAGGTGTAAAAACGAATGCAGTTATGTATCAAAATACAGTCCTGACGAACCTTGTGGAACCTGTTTCTCATACCATGTTCAATAACAGGCACTGGGTATTCCAACAAGATTCGGCGCCAGCTCATAGAGCGAAGAGCACACAAGACTGGCTGGCGACGCGTGAAATCGACTTCATCCGGCACGAAGACTGGCCCTCCTCCAGTCCAGATTTGAGTCAGTTAGATTGCAAGATATGGCAACACTTAGAGGAAAAGGCGTGCTCAAAGCCTCATCCCAATTTGGAGTCACTCAAGACATCCTTGATTAAGGCAGCCGCCGATATTGACATGGACCTCGTTCGTGCTGCGATAGACGACTGGCCGCGCAGATTGAAGGACTGTATTCAAAATCACGGAGGTCATTTTAAATAAACTTTATTGTCATAAGAATCTATGTTTTGTTAAGTTCATTTTGGTATATAAATGGTTACATAATGAATAAACTTGTCTCAATTATTTTATATTAAACATGTGACAGAATTTATGACCTGACTGTGTATTGTTGAAATCCAGAATAATTTTAAAATACATAATAATCTTGATAAGTTTATCTTCATTCTGACCTTGTGCTGTCTTCCTTTGTTATTGTATTCTTGTATCTTTTGTTTTAATGTACATAAATGAATAATGTTCTAATGGAAGATGTATTTTCAATTACAGACATTAACATGTTTTGACTGTGGTTGCCCCGGTCCAAATCTTTGGATATGTCTGCAACCAGATTGTCATCACATAGGCTGTTCGGAAGTTAAAAATGACCATAGCACCATACACCAAAAGGTAGACATAAATTTAACACCAATATAAAGAGTTTACACATCAACATATATCAATTTACTAAAACTTCCATTATCATCATTATTAACCTAAAAAATTTGATTAGATCAAAACCCAAGTTAACTAACTTTCTACAACAAAATGAAAATAACATCTTAATTTATTATAAATAATGTTTATTGCTTTTTTGAAGTTCTGTCAAATTGTAGTAACATAAACAATTATATATTTAATAAATTTTAATTTATTTTTATAAAATCTGTTCCAATATATTCTGTTGTAGTTTAGAAATCATTTCAAAAGCAAAATCTTTCTTGTCGCCGTTACTCAAGTAAGACATCAGTGTAAAACTAAATCTAAATCTTGTGACTTAAATTATTCGAAACTATATATTTTGATGGACTGTCGCCTTTGTTTACACTCGACCATAACCTTCGTATTGTTTGTGTTTATACATTATAGAAGATTGACGTCAAACATCTAAAAATCGGAGCATGGTTTGAGTAAATTACTATTTTTGAATGCATATTACTTTATTAATTTATTTAAACATTATAAAAATAATGGAATCGAGACTAATCTCGATTCTAACTAGAGATGTGAAGCCGGTTGTTATCGTTGTCAGCTAGCCGGTAATCAGCCGCTTTTTTGCTGACTTCGGTGATCACCCTTATACAGCGGCTGTCTACGGTTGAAAACATGTCATTATGTTTTATTGAATCCGTTTTATGTCCTAAGTGGTTGTTTTTGTTTATCTACATACTACCTACTTACTTTATACGTTACTTTCCAATTTCTTAGTTGCGTCGATGTTATTTTGAAATATTTAACTTTTGACTTTAATGCTTCATCTTACTCGGGCTGATCACATAATACCAAAAACACGAAACACAAAATGGACGTCGTAGGTATACATGTGAAACCGTTTTGAAACGTTGTTAACCGTTTAGGTGAAGACAAAACAAGCCGTTTTCGACGAGAAGCAAAGCTTACCTGTAAGGAAATAAATGAAATGTTAGCAACTCGAAGCTAGTCCTATAAACGCGATAGCTGTTCCCGACCCACCGCGTCTCATCGCGTCGCCCAATAGCGTCATGTTTAATAGCCTATATAGTATAGCCTTCCAAAAAAATATGTTTTTAAATCCGACTGGCAGTTATAGAGCGCGTTCAAACAAAAAAACTAACTCTTCAGCTTTATCATATTAATATTAAGTAGAGATGATTGTTTTTTTTTCGTAGAATTTTCCAACCCACTGCGTGCATATGAACGTGTCCACGGAGCGGATATGGTGTTACGTTTGCGAGAAGGAGGTGCACATACGGGCTGCGCTTACGCACACGGCGATGGTGAGATGTTTCTGTGTCTATATATTTTCCATTACTATAATGCTTGATCATGCATATACATATTTGTATATGCATATAGCTTATATATAAAAATAATATAAGTATATAAAAAGTAAAAATGTGCCACAAATGGTTCTGCCTGTCTCAAGTGATGTTACGACATGCATGTAGCAATGACTTTTAATAATATAGATAATCATAATAACAATATTGTATATATTTATAAAAAAAATCATTCTTAGGCAAGTCCAGACACGACTTCGTTAGAGGGGGCCGCGGCCGGGGTCCGCTTCGGCTCCTCATCGTTGGGCCTAAACTCGGACGACGAATTGGACCCCGACGACATGGAATACGACGACGACACGAGACCCAGAGGTAAGTGCTACGGCACATGTAATTCGTAGCAGCTCAAGCCGTAGTCCGTAGATTGATGCGATAGTGCAGGTTTATCTACCATTGTAACTCGTAGCAGGTCGTACAACGTAAAGCGTTGCGTATGGAGTCACTATATAGCGCACTCTGCAAGCAGAAAATCATATTAAAAATCAGGAGTCATTACACCAGCTCATTTTTATGTCCCCACTGCTGGGGCACGAGCCTTCCCTATGGATGGATAGGGAGAACGGGCCATAAACCGCTACGCGGTCCCTCCCAATGCGAATTGATGGTTGTTAACGACTGCTAATGCTGCCGGGACCAATGGCTTTACGTGCCTTCCGAAGTAGTAGTCATTATATACGTTATTGTGCCAGTGACGCCTCAAGTAGTAAAAAGAATGCAGGATTGGGTGGATGATTGGTTAATCAATAGATAAACTTTTTAGCAACTATCAAAACGACAACGACCCATACAATTTGTATTTTTTCAAAAGAAATATATATGGGAATGGTAACTATGACGTTACTATTTTGTTCCGTCAATGGAGTTTTTATTAATAACTTTTTAGGTTACAGAAATTCATGCTTAGGTCAAATAAAAAAAAAGTTAACTGTTACGTGATGTCATTTATTATGTTTAATGTTCTAGATCTAATTATTGTTGTTGTTAATATACCTTTTTTATGAATGTAACGAGTCTAGTCCGTAGACAGTTATGATGATAGATGAGATGCCCGACGAGGCCACGCGTCCCAGAGAGGTCTACGGCACATGTAACTCGTAGCAGCTCTAACCGTAGCCCGTAGATTGATGCAATACTGCAAAACTATCTACCATTGAAACTTGTAGCGGGTCTAGCTACGACTCTAATGGTAGATAAATGCAATAATTAAGAATTATCTACCGTAGTAAATTGTAGCAGGTCTGGCTACGACTCTAGTCCGTAGACCGTTGGTGATAGATGCCCGCAGGCTTATTACCGAAAAAAAGCAACCAGTTGCTAATTGCACAATGGCGACGCGATTGCTACTAGTTGCGGTTGCTACAATCGGTCGGTTTTTTTATACTTAGCACGGCAAATGACTCCACACCACCTGATGTTAAGTGGAAATGGAGTCCAGACGCGAAGACAACTGGTGCAGCGTGAAAACAACGCAGCATCAGTCAACTTCTCTCTGCCGGCCCACAAGGTGCTTCTTCACGCCTCGTTTGAAGGACCCCATATCATAGGAAAGAGGGAAAACATGTGCTGGTAGACTATTCCATCTTTTGGAGGTGCGACAAAGAAACGAGTCACCAAATTTCTTTGTGCGCGATGGGATATGTGAGACAGTGAAGCGATGACACCGGAGAGCAGCACGTGTACTCCTATGGAGGAAGGGAGAAGGTGGGATAAGGTCAAAGAGTTCTTCAGAGCACTCGCCGTGATATAAGCGATAGAAGACGCTGAGTGACGCTATATCTCTACGCAATTGCAGGTGTTCGAGAGTATTAGTTACCTCTGCATTGCCGATAATACGTACAGCGCGACGCTGCAATCCGTCTAAGGCATCGAGAAGATACTTTGCGGAACCGTCCCAGATGTGCGAGCAATACTCCACGCAAGACCGTACCTGTGTCTTGAAAAAGCAGGTTTATTTTAGAGCGCCGTCAGCACTTTCATTTCATCAATCGCTCGCTTGTGGCGCTATCGTAGCGTTCTAAGTTCCGTAATACGAAATAAATCGAATCGAAATCGCAAATTGTTGCGATTGCTAATGTCACTTAAAGATCGGTAATAAGCCTGCCGAACAGCTAACGCGTCCCAGAGAGATCTACGGCACATTTAACTCGATAGCAGCTCTAACCGTAGTCTTTAGATTGATGCGATAGTGCAGGATTATCTACCATTGTAACTCGTAGCAGGTCTAGCTACGACTCTAATGGTAGGCCGTAGTGGTAGATGCCCGACGAGGTCACGCGTCGGAGAGAAGTTTACGGCACATGTAACTCGTAGCAGCTCTAACCGTAGTCCGTAGATTGGTGCGATAGTGCAGTATTTAATTATCTACCATTGTAACTCGTAGCAGGTCTAGCTATGACTCTAATGGTAGGCCGTTGTGATAGATGCCCGACGAGGTCACGCGTCCGAGAGAAGACTACGGCACATGTAACTCGTAGCAGCTCTAACAGTAGTCCGTAGATTGATGCGATAGTGCAGTATTTAATTATCTACCATTGTAACTCGTAGCAGGTCTAGCTATGACTCTAATGGTAGGCCGTTGTGATAGATGCCCGACGAGGTCACGCGTCCGAGAGAAGACTACGGCACATGTAACTCGTAGCAGCTCTAACAGTAGTCCGTAGATTGATGCGATAGTGCAGTATTTAATTATCTACCATTGTAACTCGTAGCAGGTCTAGCTATAACTCTAATGGTAGACCGTTGTGATAGATGCCCGACGAGGTCACGCGTCCGAGAGAAGACTACGGCACATGTAACTCGTAGCAGCTCTAACCGTAGTCCGTAGATTGATGCAGTAGATGCTCTATCGACGAACTGGACTGCGATGACGTCACGCGACCCAGAGGTGCATTTTTTTTTGAAGACAGGTTGCTGATTGTCTCAGTCGGCATTCTTTGCGTTCTTCTATTCTATTATTTCTCTACTTGATTCTTTGAGGGGTTGGGGGTGGGGAGAAGCACCCAGATTCTTGTCTGTGCCTAGTATAGAGCGCGTGTGAACCGGGTCGTCGTAACATTGGTCAACGAGTATGATGTCTTGGTCCTAAGCGAGTGTGCCCAGAGGTGCACGCTACGGTAACTGTTACTTTTGTGTGTAGTGTTGGTCTGCTAGATAGCAGGGTTTATAAAAAAAAGTCCTAGCAAAACCTACAGTTTATCGAATCAATGAAATGAACATGACTTACAATATCATTATTTGGGTTAAGGCTTTTATGTACTTTTCCTAACATCCTGTATTTCTTAGTCCCCTTGGCAAAATTTTAAAGTGAACGCTCTGCCCCTAGGTCTGGTAGGCCTCCAGAACATGGGTAACACGTGTTATATGAACGCTGCGCTCCAGGCGTTGAGTAACACAGCGCCACTGACCTCCTACTTCTTGGAGTGCGCCGCAGCCGTCACGGTCCTCGCAGCAGACAAGAAGCCGGCCATCAGCCGGTACGTATAACAGTCCATCATCATCATCAGCATCATCACTTGTAAATATTCATTAAGGGTCTGGAACTTTTGTTTCTTAAGAATTTAATGAGACTTATTTGTTCATTTATAATTACACTTCATCATTATCACCAGCACATTTTATGGTCCCACTACTGGGGCACGAGCCTTCCCTATGAATGGAAACACTATAGTGAGAACGGGCCATAAACCATCACGCGTGTCCAGTGCGGATTGGTGGTTGTTAACGTCTGCTAATGCAGCCGGGACCAATGGCTTAACATGCCTTTCGAAGCACGAAAAAGCTCGAGCTGATACATATTTGGTCACCCATCACTTGACCGGCTTTTACGAAAGTTGAACTTTTACGATTGCAGACCAAGTGCGCTCATTTATCCGATTTTTTAAAGTTATATCTGTCTTGTTACAGGGCATACCAAAAATTAATAAGAGAAATGTGGTGTCGAAAGACTAGAGGCTACGTTGTGCCTAGTGGTATATTATATGGAATTAGAAATGTGAGTATCTAAATATTTATAAAATGTATAAAATACAGTGAAAAAATTAAACGCCCACCCGACCCAGCCAGAATTCGAACCTGGGTCTTCCGCAATCCGGGCGGCTGCACTGACCGCTATGCTACCGGGAAGGCTGACGTAAGCGCTGAATTTTGTCACTGCTTTTTAATTTTTGAGTGCTAATAGCAGCACAGTGCCATCTATCCAACGGTCGTTGCAACCGATGGATGGATGTTGAATTTTATAAATATTTAATTTAGCTTCAGTTGCAGCAATTAGCACTTGAAAATAAAGAGTAAAATTTATGTGAGTACCTAGTTTAACCAAAAGAGTTTTTAAGATTAAGAAGCTCTTCATTTCTAAAGTGAGTTTATTATAAATGTGAAAAATAATATCTAAAATGTAACGTTGTTGTTATGGTTACAGACTGTAAAATCTTATATACCAACAACCATAAATACTAACCACCTCTAGTATACACCCTCTTCCAATTTCACACTCAAATATAATAATTGTTTAACCCTTTATAAATGTAACTTTATCCCCTTGCAATAAAGTTGAAAATCAATGAAAAATTTGACATTTGCTCGTCAAATGTTTATAAAACCTGTTAGTGGTAAGGCTTGTTTTAAGACCGCCTGGCTTGCTACCACCATCTTATCTAAATATGTCGCCATAAATAACATCAGTTTAGTGTTAGTAGCATTGTTATGTCCCAACAGTTAAAGATAGAGTAAACTGTTCCTCACTAGTTGATGATTCCGGGTAAAGTGCGCTTCCACCTTTGGCCAAGTGCTTAACCTTAAGATATTTAAAAAAAACCTTTATAAATGTTACTTATTCCCTTTTCTTACTTATTCCCGATTGGCATAAGGTCGAAAATCAATGAAAAATTTGACATTTGCTCGTCAAATGGTTAAAAACCTGTTACCCGTCACTGTTATCGGTAATATGGATAGGCTACTCTCTCCCCAGGTACACCCGATGTTCCGCGGATACCACCAGCACGACACGCAAGAGTTCCTACGATGTTTTATGGATCAGCTGCACGAAGAGTTGAAGGAACCTGTAAGCCTTCTCTCGTTTACATAAATTATAACCTTAAATATAAAACTCAGGAAGATCGATTGGGAGTCGAACCCACGACCCTTGGATTACCGGGCCATTGTTCTGACCGCTGAGCTACCGAGACCCCTAAATAAATATAGCTATACAGGAATAGCAAAAACCATTGCATAGGCTCTATACGGGAACCCTTACGCTTTGAAGATAAAGGTATTCTATTATTATGTAATTTATAGGTATGGGACGGAACGTCAGACGAAAAGGTGACTTCTGAAGCGGATGGCGATCACCAGGATGGCAGAAGCGTACACATAAGGCGACGAGCGGCGTCCTCTGGAGGTAAGATGTTCATATAGTTAGCTGTGAGTGAGATGCAAACTCTTTGTCGGTCGTGAAGTAAGCCGCAAGTCCCGTCGCAATAACAAAGTGTTGGTCAAATCTGCGCGTGATAGCATTCACAGCTAAGGCCGGACGAAATTTGGATGCGTATAAATAATAACGCGTACGTATACGCGTGATACATCTCGATCCTCTAGACTAGTTTGGTGCCCCACACTAGTACACTTTATGACCAGAGCCGTCTTTAACCAATTGGATGCCCTGGGCACTTTAGGATAATGGGGTCCTTATGCTACGCTAGATTTTAATGAAACTGGCAAAAGGAGTAGATAAGCAAAATTCTAGATTTATTCATCTGGTATTTTTATTTATTTGCAGCCAGATAGAGTTCCCACTGAATGTATTTGAATTAAAAAGCCAAAAAAGGTAATAAGTTAGTAGTTCTTGTTTCGCAATACAAATATATTTATCGGTAAAATCGGTTATCGGTTAATGATCTGGCAGGAACAAAGAGGCCCCATCGATTGCGGGGCCCTGGGCACTTGCCCAGAGTGCCCAATGGTAAAGAAGGGCCTGTTTATGACTAGCTCGCACTTCGATGTATCGTGCCAAATACTCAAATTCGTACGAAAACGCATCCAAAGTGCGGCCGGCCTAACAGTGACGTACACACACAAACAAAACACAATATACAAACGACAAAATTTGCATCGCAGCATCGCATACCTGTTAATCATGTTTATATTTTTTTTCGTTATACAAACGATATGTCGATTTGTTGCTCAGTTTCAAAATTAAGAAAGGATTTACTAACAAACACTATCTTGTTTTTAATACTTGTATTATAGACAAGAGCGTAATTTCGAAAACTAGTAACGACGCGGTGATGATGACGTCACGTTACGTGACTATGGTTTTTCGGTGTAAACTTTTGCATGTCCTTTATGTGTCTTTAATTCTCAAAAAACTAAACAAAAGTTTAAACCTTATATATATAGACACAAGAGCCACTTTTGAACGATAATTCCTACAGCACAGTTGTTTCGCAGCAAGTGACGCGCCCTTGTTCGCGAGGATGAGGCGGAAATCGCCGGCGCCCTCGTCCTACAGTGAGTCCAGAGCCGACGGCTATTTGAGGTTAGTGTAAAAGGGGCCCTCAAATGAAACAACTCGATATAGGAACAAAACTCAAATATTTACTTGAATGCTACATGCTACAAATTTATAAATACTAGTGGTCGCTCAGTAGTCGAAATTCGACCGTAATTTTATTTAAGGCTGCACGGATTGTATCCTAAGCAATGAAAATTTTAAAAAGATAGAATGTGAGTTTGGATTGGCATTGACGAGTATAAATGCGTGTGTGTCAAATACATGGTAGTATGTGTAATGTTTCTTTTATTGATTTAATGTATTTTTTATGCATTATTAAAAAAAAAATATTCTGCAATCCTTCTCTAAAAACTATAAGTGTGCGAAATTTCATACTCCTCCGTCCGCGCAATTTTCGTAAAAACGGGTACAAAGTTTTTGCTTCACGTATTAATATATAGATGAGTGTTAGTGCGAATTGAATAAAACTAAAATCTTGGCTACCTAAGTAAACGGCGAAGGCAAAACCATAGCGGGTAGGTAGGAATCAATCAACGCCATCTAGTTTGTTATTTGAGAACTAAAATTGTCGTTTATAGAAACAACTTTAGTTAGCTTTATTAAAAAAAATATCAACCATTTGCATGAATACAAAGTTTATATAATGTTAATGTGTATTATTTGTATATGTATCCAGTCTGCAAGCAGACGTGCCAATTTTCACATAGCTAACAACAAACTATCTATTAGCTATTTGACAGCCTCCGTAGTCGAGTCGGTTTCTGGTGTTGCCATCTCCGAGGTCCTGGGTTCGATTCCCGCTCGGGTCAATCTAGTAAAACGAACTTTTTCTATTTTTCTCAAATCTGGGTGGTTGTGGTACCATCGTTATTTCTGATTTCCATAATGTCAGTCAGAGCAATGTATGTAATTTTTTCTAATATTTATTTATTTATTTATCTACTAGTAGTTGATCACTTTTTGTGTTACCTAAATAGTATTGCAAAAATGCACGGTCTGAAAAGTGCTCATCTTGCGAAGTGCTCGTTATGAGAAGTGCGCCTAACGCGAAATGGTCGAGTGTACATATTGTGAAGTGTACATTCTGCGTCAACCCCACTACAAAGTTACATATTAATTTTGTGTAAATTTTTCATAAAACTTTTTATGACTTTCTCAAGAAGTCTTGAAAGTTAATTAAAATTAACTTTGTTCAAGAAAGAGCCTTTATAAATTTAAGTAGGTATCCCATACAAACTTCGAAGTTCCAAAATGTTTTTGTTTTGTTCATATAATTTTAACGCAAATTTAGTTAAATTTAGTAGCAAAGTTAATGACGGTAGTTGTTGACATAAAATGGATGTCTTTGGCTTTCAAAGTAAAAAGTAAATAGTGTTGAATAATCTCGGCGGGCTGGTTAGAACCACGATAGCTCAATTGGAAGAGCACCTGACCCGGTATGTCAGAAGGGTGCAGGTTCAAACCCTGCTCGTGGAAATTTTTTCAACATTTGTGTTTTTGCAATTCTAAGTTCCAGTTTTTTTCAAACCTATAACCCAATTTTAATCAAACTTTCTATGCTATCCACAAAACAGTGGCTAAAGTTAGACACTGCTTAAAATAGATGCTCTCACTTTTTAGCTAATACTTTTTGACAGAGACAGTATTTTAAACACTGTTTTGTAGTAAGAGGTTATGTGCTTAAGAAATATACTATATAATTAGTAGGATACACTTTTTACAAGTAAGGGTTGCGAGCTGCGCTGGATGCGAGCAGCACAAAACCGGTCGTTGTGGAGATCCTTGGGGGCGGCCTTTGTCCAGATCTTTGTCAGATCGTCTTTTGGCTAAGTAGATGATGATGATATATTTATTTAACATACTAATGAACGTCCAGGGTTCACGGCCACGAGGCGGCGTCGAAGCATCGACGGTCTGCGAGCTTCGCTGGCACCCACCAGCTGGCTTACAGCGCGGTCACCCATTACGTGAACGGCACGCCCGGTAAGCACACAGTGACACAGATTACAATTTGAAACTATATGTATGTAATCGCCTCTGCGGTCTAGTGGTTAAGACCACCCGTTCTCAGACTCGGAGGTCTCGGGTTCGTTTTCTGTGAGAGGGGGATATAAGCACATACACTATGTGTCGGTAAATAGGAAAGTTGACTACAGCTATAATTAATTCAAAAACTTTAAACGTATAAATGACATCATATCAATAGTTCTTTATAACATTAACCTATTATTATTTCACATATACGCTTGAATTTCTGTAAATTAATAAGATTTTAATGAACACTTAACTAACGCAATAAAATTTAAAAAAAATCGTTTTTACAGTAGCTTAAAAGTTTATCTAATAACTAACCGTGAATGGAAACTATGACGTCACTATTTTGTTACGTCAATCGAGTGTTTATTAATAACTTTTTAGATTACAGATATTCATGCTTAGGTCAAATGGTCAATTGGTTAATGTTTCACAAAACTAAATATTTATAAAATTTATAAAATACAGTGAAAAAATTAAACGCCCACCAGGAATCGAACCTGGGTCTTCCGCAATCCGGGCGGCTGCACTGACCGCTATGCTACCGGGAAGGCTGACGTAAGCGCTGAATTTTGTCACTGCTATTTTAATGTTTTTGAGTGCTTTTTAGCGGCACGAGCGCCATCTATCCAACGGTCGTTGCAACCGATGGCCATGCAGATTCATCTTTGCAGATGAAATACCACAAATTTGATAACACAACGCTAAAGTAAATTTTTTCACTGTATTTTATAAATTTTATAAATATTTAATTTAGCTTCAGTGCAGCAATTAGCACTTGAAAATAAAAAAGTATTGCCTCTCCAATTTCATTTATACGTTTAATATTCTAGAATTCATATTATTGTTCTTGTCAACATCCCTATTGGGACGGCTATCGGCACGTGACTACTTCGCGTCAGTCACTTGGAAGCAACTCTGCGTCAATGCGACGGACTTAACAGCTTGCGCCTGACTTAGGAGGAGTATAGGTCACTTTTCTTATCACTTAATGCCGCCGAAACCCCCGGTTCAATCGCGATTGTGCTAACTCTAAATGTTTCTAGCTATCTCTGTCTGTCCTGGCTGCTATCAGAAGTTTGCAGTACTAAAGCCATGTCAGAGGCCTGAATCGGCCGCGTCAATTCCCTTCATTTTGTAAGATTACCTTTCTTTCATTTTGATTGATGTTAGTTTTTTTATTGCTTTTTTTTTTAATTCTAAAAAGTGTCTGTGGTCTTAAGATCTTTCTGTTTTCAGCTAAGAATCTATTACATTCCAGTAGTCTATCATATCGTGATTTGTTGGAAATTTATTATAAATATTAATTGATTGATTATTTTAAACATTTATTATATTTTTAATCTCTGTGACATTTGTAATTTCGATTTTTATTCTGATTTTTGATTTTATTTTGTTAATGTGATACTTTTTTATTGTAAATTTATATGGTTGTAACTTACCTGAATAAAAAAAATATAGTTATTATTATTATTATAACTTCAAAATAAGCCGATTGTTAGTAAAACTTTCTATGAATAGGAAGTATTGTAAAGAAAGTAGAAAGGTGAATATAAAAATTAACTGAATTTCTTTTTATTTTCTAGATTGTATATTTGTAAAACGTTAACCCCCTTACAAATAAACTAAAGAATAAAGTCCGAATAGTTATTCCGAGTTTTGTCCCCGTCATGTAAACCTCATTTCAAATTAGAGTAAAAGAGACAAAACACGGAATGACTATTCAGAGCTTATTCTTTGTGTATTTGTAAGACCCATAATGTTTCACTAAATTGGTTTATGACTTTGAAAAGAATACCGAAATGTATAAAGGCTGTTAATCGTCGTTTGATTTTAAATCTCAATCTAATTCTAACTCTCACTACCATAAAGTCGCAATTCGATCGCAGGTCCCGACCCATTGCAACGCGACGTCGTCGGCTCTGAGTCCGAGTTGTCTTGCTCTAGCGAGACGGAGGAGAGGTACGAGACGTGTTCCAGCGGGGCGAGTGACGTGCCCGACCCGCGGCCCGAGCGCCTTCAGTGAGTACGACACGCAATTTGAAATAGAAATAGAAAAAATCTTTATTTGGTGCAATCTCACACATACAAATTCAAAACACAGGAAAATATTTTTTTTAAGTGCTAATTGCTGCCCTAAAGCTAAATAAAGTAATTGTAAAATATAGTGAAAAAAGCCTTCCCGGTAGCATAATGGTCAGTGTTGCCGCCCGGATTGCGGAAGACCCAGGTTCGATTCCTGGCTGGGTCGGGTAGTATTTAATTTTTTCACAAAATTTTATTGTTATTTAATACATCACTTTTGCATATACCAAATTGGTTTCCACTCAGCATACTAGATGTGTTCAATAAAAAGTTAAAAAAAAAAATCAATAATTTTTATTTTTTTATTTTGTCATATGTCTGGGCTTTACCAGCCAGTATTTACTTTTTTGTTGTTCAAGGACTTTATATGTCATTATTACTCTTTATTGAACACCCCTCGTATGTCCTGGTGTTAACCACGACGCTGGTCTTCCACGGGTGCCATAGTTGGTAGTGCACCTAATACGGTATGTCAGAAGACTGGTTCAAATCTGATACTGTCCCATCCGGAAACGGAAATCATATAAAATATAATGTGTACTAACAACATTAACATAATTTTAGGGAAAATTGTTACAAACTAAATTTACTAACAAAATATGGATTGTAATTGATTTGAATTAAATCAATTATTATTATATTATAAATTTCGCTCATAGATTTTTTTTAGTCATTCATAAGTTTTTAATGATCGATTTGGTTTTACGAGGTCTTGAAAGTTATGTATAATATCTTAAATTTTTATTACTTCATCACTAGCTAGTTTTTCCCCACTGCTGTGCGCTGTTTTTCCTCACTTCTCTATGGATAGATAGAGGGGAACGTGCCATAAAGCACCACGCGGGCTCGCGCAGATTGGTGGTTATTAACAACTGCTAATGCAGCCGGGACCAACGGCTTTGTGTGCCATCCGATGACCGGCCTTTGCGAAAGTTGCTCAAACTTAGCATTCGCAGACCGGGCGCGTTAACCACTGCGCCATCGAGCCATCGACGTTCTGTCTATCTATCAGTAGGAAAGGCTCGTGCCCCAGCAGTGGGTGAAATAAAATTGAGCTGATAATGGTGATGATGACTGTTGTCACTACTACAAGCGTACGGTATCAATGATCACATCATAATCTTGAATGCATGATTAAAGTAATCGGAATTATCGCTACATTATTATAAATGCATTGAAATAGTTAAATTTTATTTTTTATTATTTTTTTAATATAGCATACTTACACAATGCTTTATATAGTTAAAAGAAATTTTTTTTTTTTTTTTTCAAAAATAATAAAATTATTTAAAGGAAATACGTCTATATCGATTGTTAAATACTTGCAAAAGTGTTCTTTCGTCTGTGAGGGTAGTTACTTCACAGTGACGTCATACCGCTGGCTGACTTGCAGCGTAAATCACAAACTACTAGAAAAAAATTAATGAGTGTTCTGGGGCCTCGGTAGCTCAGCGGTCAGAGCATTGGACTGGTTGTCCGAAGGTCGTGGGTTCGACTCCCACTCGAGCTTCCTGAGGCTAGTTTATTTTATCTAGTTAACTTTTAATAAGAATATTTTTATTTCCCTACAGTAAATCCCAGTCTGTTTCGTGCGGCGGCGGCGACGGCGGCAGCTGTAACGGCGCGCGATACAGAAGTGTCATCTCTGATGTATTCGACGGAAAACTACTGTCTTCGGTGCAGTGCCTCATCTGCGATAGGGTCAGTTGAATAATGGTTTTACCTCTTAGGAAACTGTCACTGTAATTTTAACTTTATTGCCTTGAAATATGATATAAATCTTGTTCATTAGCGATAGGGATCTAGTTGAATAAGTCTTAGTCCCTTTGCCACTGTAATTCTGACTTTATTCTCTTGATATAAGATAGAAATCTTCTTGTGTTGCGGTCTGGCTGGCGTACTGGTTGGATTATTGTGATAGTATCTTCTTAGTACTTGTACAAAACATAGTTTGTAAACCACTTTGGCTTATTCAGTATCAAAAACTATCTTATCGGCATCACTCATAACCTACATGGATCGCACTGACGCGCAATTGTCGGGTGACGTTATATTACAACGTTTCTACTACTGTTTGCTTGCATAACTTCGCGTGGACCGGACCAAATTCGAGAATTTTAAAAATAATAGCGTAAGCCGATTTTTGTCCCAGTGATTATGGTACGATAGCTGCACATATGAAATCGGTTATGGTCTCATTTTCAAAAGCTCCAGCCGTAGATGTGCAGAAAAATAAAGAAACCTGTCTAGTTTCGAAATTCCTAAAAAGTCTGTTGAACAAACGCGAAGTTTTGCGGGTGACCCACTAGTCAATATTTAATGTTATAGTACTTTATATTACGTGTGTGCAATAAATGTTTTGATGCCGTAATCCGCTGAACCTATCCAAAACACTTTTATCTTTTAGCTCTTACTATTCAAGGTTTAAATTCGCTTACACTCTCCTCCCATAAGGTGTCGACACGCGTTGAAACATTTCACATATTAGTTTTCACTTCTAGCCCCAATACTTTAAGGTTTGAATTCGCCCACCAGATATCGACGCGCGTTGAAACATTTCAAAAATTAGTTTTCACCTCTGTTGCAAAGTGTTTAAGGTCCAAATTCGCCCCCCAGGTATCGACGCGCGTAGAAACATTCCAGGACCTGTCGCTGCCGATCCCATCACGAGAACACCTTGCGGTGATCCGGTGCCAGCAGCCGGCCGTCAACCCCACGCTATCCACCCAGGAATCCTGGGTGAGTCAAAATGTAATGACCAACCTCTTTGTACATACTTATACTTTATTTTTTTTTAATTCGGTCTAGTAGTAGGGAAGAGGGTTGAATAAAATGTTCACGAGCTAATTTTAAATCTTACTCCAGTACCTGACTCTAAGGTAAACTACTAATTGTACTAGACTACTACTAACCTGTAAAACGGGTTTTCTTTTTAGGTCTCGTGCTGGCACCAAGTCCGCACTAGATTTTAAAAATACCTTAATTTAGGTTACCATTTTGTATGTACCACTATTCGACCAATTATGCACTAGATAAAGGTTCCGGAACAAAAATGCGTCTCAAAAGTGGTCCTGTTCGCTCATATATATACATTTAAACTTCTAATAACAAATTCTGAAAAATCATTGAATAGCTTCAACAAATGCAGCTTACTGTGAACCTTAAATCTAAATTATAAAAATTAAATTAAGGTTGCAAATATACAATAATTTGCATATTTGCAACCTTAATTGCAATAAATGCAATATATTTGTACTTGATATTTAGTTGCATTGCCACAAATGTCTATGGTGCACCGTGGCCCCAAAGTCGCCTACCGTTTTTCAAGCGCTCATCGGGAATTTAGTACATAATTGATCAAAGGTAACCAACACATAGTTTTCCTGTACACTGATGTGGAGAAATGTGTAGAAAAGAAAAATACTATTGATTTGATTTGAATTGAATAGGCTATCGTGGCTCTGTCTGACCTGAGATAATTTCTCAACGAATACGCACGTGACAATTTTATTCAACACTTTTCCGAATTGTAATTTATTCATAACAAAATTAGCGAAGCTTTTGTATATACCGAGAGAGTCCTAGAAGTATATAAAAAATAGTATATTGCAATGATATACAGGAATTCGTGACCTTGGGGAAAAATAAATTGCCATTTTAATAATAAATACAGTTAACAATATTGTTGATAGCATTTTTCTATAACATTGCCGACTGTTAAAAGGTAAGTTAACCAGTTTCTCATTGGTTGAGGAGTCTGGGTGAAGTGCCGTTTGCCCCAAAAATTAACCCACTTAGCCCGACAGGGTGTTGCTAATATGATATTTTTCAAGTTTCATTTACAACAACACAGAAATACCTGGTCGGGCTAAATGTGTTTTTTTTTTTGATTAGACGATTGATAGAAATAGATCTAAGAATAATCAAGTGTTAAATACTTAGATTATCGATTTGCGATTCGCGATTGTCTTAAATTTCTAACCTATCACGTGACCTACAGGAGTAGGGCAGCTAGTATTTCTGTTGTCTAATAAATAAAAATAAATAAATTTGTAATTTTGTTTTATTACTACATTAATTCTTCATTTCACTAGATTTAGTTTAGTGAAACGACATATCATCTGACGTATTTTAGTAAGACGTCGTAAATAAGAATATTCAACATTCACCGTAATTTCGTGGTAGCCCTAGGGATTTTGTGAAATCTCTGATATCCTCATCTCCCTGCGACATGATATTAATATATATTTTTTTTAACTAATCACCCAGTTTGTTCACCCGCCACCTGTGTAAATTTGACAAAATAAATTATTGACATTGTTTGGTAGTCAATTACGCTTTTGTATTGGACTAGATTGCCCGTCGAGAGTGAATGGGAACTTTTAGTCACGACTATAAATAAATCATTTAGTTGTATTTGTTGCTTGTTAACTGTCAGTCCACGTGATAAACTGGATTAGGGGCGGCTAATACAGTTATTTGGGTTTTTTTCGGCTGTTTTTCGGATGTTTTTCTGCTGTATTAATTATCGCAGCGTTCTACGTTCCGTAAAACGAATATGTGTTTTGGTTAAATTGTAGATTGTCGCGATTGCGACTGTCACTTTAAGATCGGTCATAAGCCCGCCGAAGTGGATCTTGGTCTCAAATGTCAAAGTACAATGAAGACATTTCATTAATTATTTTAAGACATTGTCGTACGTAGAAGATTGTAATGAAGCTTCCTCCTTCATTACAAACTTTTGCGTAAACGTTTTACGGGCAATAATGACGTCAGTAATAAACGGTTGATATCAGGTGTGGTGGCTACTAGGCTGGCTGCGCTCGTGGTTCTACGGGCCGGTGGTCTCGCTGCAGGACTGTCTCGCCGCCTTCTTCAGCGCCGACGAGCTGAAAGGAGACAACATGTACAGGTAATAAGATTCAAAATGCTTTGATAGCAAATGTGATCTTTCTCTTCAAGCTAGCGCTGGCGAACTAAAAGGAGACAATATGCATAGGTAATAAGGTTCAAAATGTAGTGAGACATAGTCATGTTTATTAAATTCATGTTTTAAATATTAGTCTTATTATTAATTCTCGTAATTTATCATGCCGAATTTGTTTCATTTTTACTTTTGCTTAGTTGAATTTTCCAATACGAGTAAATTGTTTATGCAATAAATGACTTGTGACTTGTTAAATAAATTTTCGATAAAACTGGCTCATGAGTTAATTGCCTTATGTTAAAAAGTTGTACAACATATAACTTAATAAACGCATAACTTTTAAATTAGTTTCTAATGTTATATTAAAAAAATACGTTACCTTGAACTTCGTTTTAATTTCGTATGTTAACTATTTAAAAAAGACATTACTTTATCTATTTTTTTATTTTAATTGAAAAAGGGTCTTTCAATTGGGAGCATTTTCCAATTGGAATTGAGCAGCAGCCGATAATTAATAAACTTCCTTTGTGTGTGATAGTGACATATTGTATGTTTATTGTTTTCTATAGTTTACGAGAACATTGAAATTAATGTGTAGTACATTGAATGAAACTACTTACACGTCTATGGGACGACCAACACCACACTATCCCTGTGACCACGAACCCTTCAAAATTCAAAATAATTACAAAAACACAATGTTGAAAAAATTTCCACAAGCAGGAAATTTTTTTCAACATTGCGTTTTTGTAATTTGTATCGCAACAAAATTTGCGTTAAAATTATATAAACAAAACAAAAACATTTCAAAATAATTATTTAGGTTAGGCTAAAAATTAGCGCTTATGAATGTCACTACGCCATCGGTTCGTAAGTACAAAGGGTTCGAAACGTCAAGATAAATATAAATAAATAAATATGAGACAACATCACATACATTGTTTTGATCCCAAAGTAAGTAGCTAAAGCACTCGTTTCATGGAAATCAGAAACAACGACGGTACCACAACCACTCAGACCCGACACAATATCGAAAAGATTCGTTTTCGACATTGACCCGACCGGGAATCAAACCCGGGACCTCAGGAGTTAGCGCCGCCCAAAGTTCGGCGTGCAAGCCACTCGGCTACGGAAGTCGTCAAACATTAAATCAAAATAAAGTTTCGTTTCGATGTTTTATATATTTCTCATATTATGGTTGTTCCCAGCTGTTCCCGCTGCAACAAACTCCGGAACGGTGTCAAAATGTCGGGCGTGGTCCGCTTGCCCGAGGTGCTATGCGTGCACCTCAAGCGGTTCCGCCACGAGCTGCTGTTCAGCGCGAAGGTGGCCGCCAGGGTCTCGTTCCCCATACGGGATCTGGATATGGCGCCGTACACTCACAAGGGTAAGTTAAAACTTGGTGTTTGACGAAAATAAACCTTATTGAAAAAGTGTTGAAAAAGTTCCACGAGCGGGATTCGAACCCGCAACCCATGACATGTCGCGTCAGGTGCACTACCAGTTGGTAGTGCTATCGTGGCTCAACCCAACTCGCCGAAATTAATCAACGCTATCTACTCGTACTCTGTAACCTTATTGTTTTGTTGTTAGAGTATGTTTTTGATTACAGCTGTGAAGTTTTGTGGTAACAACAAATATTGTACAAATACAGGACTTGTTTATGGCGCGCGTCACTGTCACGTCACTACTGGCAGTTTAATTGAGAAAAACTGAATTCAAACAGATCTTAAACAAATTTGGTCGCCGATCATTCCGAAAAACATACAGGATGTGTGCTTATTAGTTAACATCAGTAATTAAGTTAAAATGCAATTATATTGTTAACAGACTGCACATCGAAAATAACCCGGTACGAGTTATGCGCGGTGATATGTCACGCGGGAACAGCCGGCGGCGGCCACTACACATGCGTGGCGAAGAACGGACGCCACTGGTACACGTTCGACGACCAGTGCGTCACCCCACTCTCCCACCACCAGCTGCACAACTGCGAGGCCTACGTGCTGTTTTACAAGTGAGTGGTCACCCATCTTAGGCGGGGCCACAGAGTTCAACTTGATACTGAAAGATTACAACAACAGTACCATCCCTAGTCTGCTGCGAGGATGACTCAGGACGAGACTAGCAATAGTCAGCCGGGGGCTTATTGTTTAATTTCAACCTCGGTCACAGTACCTTTCGAAGGTTTTTGCGCTTGTCATTTTCAATTTAATTTCTTGTTTGATGGCTCACTAGTATTTAGCCAGTGTCCAGTTTTTCTTGCAATTTTGCATAGACGATTCCAGATAAATGTCAAAATGACGATGTCGTTCATTCAACATCATTCAAAAACGCGTCGCGATCGCAATTACTGATGTGAAATGTTTAGTTGAAAGGTATTGTGATAGGTCAACATCATCGTCATCGGCTCATTTTATGTCCCCACTGCTGGAGCACGAGCCTTCCCTATGGATGGATAAGGAGATCGGGCCATATTGGATTGGTGGTTGATAACGACTGCTAATGCAGCCGGGACCAACGGCTTTACGTGCCTTCTGAAGCACGGAGGAGCTCGGAGATAAACTTTTGGTTACCCATCCGATGACCGGCCTTTGCGAAAGTTGTCTAACCTCAGCCACTGCGCCACCAAGCTGCCTATCGCGATCCAATCTCTAGAAACTGCATTGCACAGCCTCACGAAGTCCAAAGGGCACTCACGGCTCGTGCCCCAGCAGTGAGGACATAAAATGAGCTGGTAATGATGATGAGGAATTAAAAGAGGTAGTAGCCTCCACTCGACTCGTCTGCGTTAGATCGGGTCCGCACGAACATTCAATTACTTCATTCAGTAAGAGTTCAAATGTAGCCTATATTGAAAAGTTTTGTATTTCACAGAAAAGTGAACCCACAAATGACGGTGTTGCGTCAAAAGGCGGCTGAAATATTGGAGTCCACGAATGTTGAGCCCAACGACATCAAATTCTACATTTCCAAGCAGTGGATCAACAAGTGAGTTTGACATCTTTACATTATAAAACTCTTCAATACGTCTGTGTCACGAAACTTCTTCTAAACGGCTGGACCGATTTTGATGATTTATTTCGCTGCTTACTTTCATATTAGTTGACTTTATTTTATTTCAACTTGAAAAAGTGTTGAAAAAGAATCCTCGAACGGGATTTCAACCCGCACCCTTGACAATCTGGGTCAGGGGTCTACTCTCATTCTCTGAAAACAAAGTTTCGATCGAACCAAGCCAGCTTCGCTAGCTTCATTTCAAAAATAAAATCACTTCTGTGCGAAAATAGTTTGACATTCAAATTCTCTAGATCTACTCTAAGACACTTTCGCTATAAAGAAAATTAGAAATTGACAGTTTATTGTTCTGAATTACATCTTAAAATTGACAATGGTAAAAATGTTACCTTTTCATTTTTTTAATGTGTATAAATGTCACTGACATGTCTTCATGAATGCTTCTAATAGAGGTTGCTCTACGTTAAGAACGAAAAGAGCGTGTTTTTCGTGCAATAGGTGTTTGTTTATTAATTTTCAAAGATTTGCACATGATGACGCGTTCACAGAGTAGGCTGACTTAGGCCTACGTTAACGAAACGTAGTGTTACTCACTCGTTTTATGGAAATCAGAAACAACGAAGGTACTACAACCACCCAGACCCGACACAATATCGAAAAGTTCGTTTTTTCGACATTGACCCGACCGGGAATCGAACCCGGGACCTCAGAGTTGGCGCCGCCCAAAGTCCGGCGTGCATGCCACTCGGCTACGGAGGTATATAATAGTGGACTGGCGCTGTCTCTGTATTTACCGCTCTTTATTTTCTTTATTTTTATGGTTCTTTTTTAACAATCCGCGAATAAGACACGAATTAGTGAAACATTTGTGTAGAAAGCATTCATAGTTAGGTCCCCTTGTCTGTGCCAGATGGCGCTAAATATGCAACACTCGTGTATAGGTTCAACACGTGGGCAGAGCCCGGCCCGATAGACAACAGTGACTTCGTGTGCTGCCACGGCGGCGTGCGGCCCGAGCGCGCGCGCCAGCTGGCGCAGTTGTGCGCGTGCGTGCCGCAGCCGCTGTGGGAGTACCTGCACGCGCGGTGAGATAACATACATTTTGAATGCCATAAAATTGTGTAAGTACATACGTGTGGTCGTTATGTTCTGACGTACCTATGCCTATGTTAGTCCACTGTTGGCCTCCACTGATCACGATCTGCGACTCTACAACAATCAACATAAATACCTGTCGTTCATTTTCATTAGTCACTGGCATTGAACGGTATAGGAAGTCGAAAACAACAGCCTCCTAATAGTACAGCTGGCGCAGTTATTAGAAAATGGCGTGTGGGACCTGGCGCGCACCTAAAATGTTTGATATTAAATTATTATTTATTAATAGCAAACTTAATCTCTTTGAATCGTCACAAATTATTTTGCCTAGCTAAATGGGTCATTTAGCTGTGCAGAAAAACAGGGGCAACAAGAGCGGGAAAAAAACTGCACAGCTCTATAATATAGACTTTTTATTTTTAGTATAATAGGTATTTAACTTTACTGTAGAGCTATTTAGCGTTTGCACTGTACATTCACGACTTGTTTTCGCTGTGCAGAAGAACAGGCGCAAGAAACTGTACAGCTTTATACAGGGTGGTCCAAACGGTGACATCAATAATTTTTTTTTTAATTTCTCCCACCCAGAGGTACCCGAAATTACCCCATGTATGTTCCGCGATTTTTTGTAGTTTTCATGGCAAAAATTGGGCTATCAAATGCAATAATATTTTTTCACATCAGTCTGGTAGTTCTAGAGATAAGCGCGTTCAAGCGTTCAAACAAAAAGAAACGAGCGAGGCTTACAGTAGTCGCATATGATGTGTAATACTTGACATGTCGCCTTAGTAATAAGCAATTTTAACATTATATTCTGAAAAAAATGGGTCAGGTATTATATCATTTTATAACTATAAAATAAATGCAGTAAATACTCATTAGAAGACATAACACAATATGTCACATAGAATAATAATATGTCATGTTCATAATATCGATTTTAAATTTACAAAATGGCGCGCGCTTGCGCGCTTCCTCGACTTCCTGTCACACTGTTACACATACTTCCGTCACATTTCACGAAATCACTCCCACATTGTATTATAGAAAGCGAGCGGAAAGATGTTACACATCACAAACGAACTCTTCAGCTTTATTATAGTTGTATAGATTATGTAAGGTGTTTCTTTTAAGAATAAGGTCCGAATAGTTATTCCGTATTTTGTCTCTTACTCTAATTTGAGATGACGTTTGCATGATAGTCACGACACGGAATAACTATTCGGACTTTATTCTTCGTTTATTTGTAAGGCACTAAGGCTAGGAACTAGTAACAGTGAATCCGTATGCCGACAGTTTCGGCGGCGGGCCCGCGGTGTCGCACGTGCACGAGTGCGGCGTGTGCACGCGCGCCGCGCAACGGCTGAAGACGCGGCGGGCGCGGGAGCTGGCCGCCTTCTGCGATCTGCACGCTATATTCCAGGTATGCGTATTTGAGGATTTCGATGGCGCAGTGGTTAGCGCGCCCGGTCTGCGAGTGCTGAGGTTAAGCAACTTTCGCAAAAACCGGTCATCGGATAGGTGACCAAAAATTTATCATCTTGAACTCCTCCATGCTTTGGAAGGCACGTAAAGCCTTTGGTCCCGGCTGCTTTAGCAGTCGTTAACAACCACCAATCCGCACTGGGCCCGTGCGTGGTTTATGGCCCGTTCTCCCTATCCATCCATAGGGAAGGCTCGTGCCCCAGCAGTGGGGACATAAAATGAGCTGATGATGATGATGATGATGATGAACGTGTTTGTTCATTTACACTATTTAAGACTTACTGTTCGTAAGGTATTTTCGGTTACGGTTTACTAAATAAACAAACAAGCAATAACTAATAATAATAATATAATATATATATATATATATATATATATATATATATATTTACGTCTTACTGTCGATATTGCGTCCTACATGACGGTTTTTACATATGTTGTTGCGTCCGACCGACTTGTTGCATCCGGTATACGGACGTAAGATCGACCAAGGCTCAAACTTTGTTAAAAGGCTTCTTAAGGTTAGTACAATGCATGGGCAAAAATTGAGCATGGACGTTATTTTGTCACGGGAGTGATTTGTGCCGTATTTTTTAGTTTCGCGTATTGCCGCGTGAGTTTTGGAGGCCGCCACTTCGATGTGTATATTTGTGGCGTATATTTTTCTTTTATTTTGGCGATCGTCTCACATCCGATTGTATTCGTATTTTAAAAGTTTTTATGAATATGTAACAATAATGATCTTGCGTCCGTCATCTGCGGGGCGCGCGGGGCGAGGGAAGACTTGCATTGGCATGCACTCGAATACTCGATCGTCAGGGGCGCGGCGCGGGCGGACGGCCCGGACGTTTTATTTACAAACCAAACCGAGCGCGTACGGACGTGGTTACGCTTACGGAGTTGAAGAGAATAAAAAACAGCATGAAAAGAAGTCAAAGGATTCTTAAGTTACTTAAAGGTAAGTACATTTATGATTACTTTTAGAGAAAGTTCATTAGAAAAGTGTTCCAAAAATATTTTGTTTAAAGACAAACGTATAGGGTTTCATAGAAAAGGGATTTGACTGAACTTAGAGTGGGTGGGTAAATCAATCTGTCACTGCTCTCGTATTTCAGTAATGCAGAGGATCAAGCTCAGGATGGTTGTTGTAATTGACGTGGACAACTTTTTTAAAAGAAGTGATTTTAAACAGTTCTATAAGTCTAAAAATGTTTGGCCATGGCATTCCACTCATTTAATATTGCAAAAACAATGTGTTGCTTGTGGTGCGAGTACGATAAAAAGTATTTTAAAGCATATGGTTCTACCTATGAAACGCAATGACATAAAAATGCTTTTTGAATCTGCATTTTTCTGGTGCAATGTATGTGATTATGCCATTTACGACCATTATCCGGAAGACGAATGTTATTACAACAGACATTAATAATACTTAGCTGTACGTTTATCAATTTTAGTTAATAGGTAGGTAGGTAACTATTTATTTTATTGTTAACATTACTTAATAAAAAGTTTTTTGTAATTAGGAAGAGGCGAAAATAAAGAAAATCAACCGAATACTACAAAATTATTTACAGCTACGAAACAAGATAATGAGGTAAGTACCAACCTACTTACACATATTAATCCTTATTCTTAAACCATAAAGTTCAAAATTTATTGACGAAATTTTACAATTTGTGGTAGGTTGACCTGCTTGCTGTCTGCAGGTACTTATTTTCATGCATAGGGCGAATATATCCATACTCATATTATAAGGCAAAAGTAACTGTCCGTTTGTCTGATTGTTACATTTTCTATAAACTTATAAATACCTATTTCATTTTATAATTTATGTTCCTTGGGGAAGCGCAACAAAGACTTTTTGTTAGCAAGCGGGCTAAGGACGCCAACGCCCGCTATTGTTTAGGTATTATATCTGAGACAAAATATTTCAATCCGATATTTGGGAGTGCAAACTTTTAGGTACTATGACAATATTGCTATAAAACATAAGTACACTTACCGCGCGTTAAAGAATTTTGACGAATTAACTAATCTATCTGTGGCGTAGTGGTTACCGCAGGCGCTCGGAAAGCGGAAGGGCCGTGGTTCGATTCTCTGCTGAGGCGGTTGCTTCTATACTACTATTCTTTTTAAATTTATTATTTATTTTATTTACCATAGATACATACATATAATCAAGACTATTATCCCCAAAGGGGTTAGACATAGCCAGAGACTGGGCAATGTGCCCCGCAAAAGCAGTCTATGCTGCCGCCGTAATCATGTTTCACCAAACAATGACTGCACGTGCTAAGCGGGACAGGGTGGAGAGGCCCTCGCCGTTTTAAGCGGTTAGATATTTATGCATTTCTGACTCCGTTAGTCCCTTCTTACGACATCCAGGAGAAGAGGTGGGTTGGTAGTATTCTTTTAATGAGCCGCCAACACACAGTTTATTTTATTAAAATTAAAATTTATTAAAATTTAATTAAAATTAAGACTAAACTAAATAATGTTACGAAAATATAAATTGTGAAGATTATTATTATGAAAATTTGCATGAGATGCGCATTTTAATTATTGTATAATAGTTTAAATGTGCATTATCTTTCATTTGACTAATTATAAAGTAACTTAATAGATAATCTGCATAATAATAAATCTTCACCATTTACATTTTCATAACATTATCTAGTTTAATTTAAATAATATAAGGTGTGTTGTGGCGGCTCATTAAAAGAGTACTATCAACCCACCTCTTCTGGGTTCGTAAGAGGCGACTAACGGACTTAGAACTGCACATATATCTAACAGCTTAAAGCGGCGACGAGCTCACCACCTGTCACGCTTAGCACATGTCATTGTTTGGTGAAAGGTGGACTATAGCAGCATAAGACTGCTTTTATGGAGCTTATTGCCCAGTCTCTGGCTAACCCCTTTGGGGAAATTAGTCGTGATTATATGTATGTATTTCAAATTTAAAAAAAAAATAAGATCGAACCACGGACCTTCCGCTTTCTGGGCGAATGCGATAACCACCACCGATACATTAGTTCATTCGTCAAAACTCTTCTACGCTTGGTAAGTAGATAGGTACTTATGTTTTATAGCAACATAAAATGTGGCTTTATATTATGACAATTAGAATATGCCATTTAAGGGATGCCCTCGTTATCCCTTTCGTGGTGGTCAGAAACATTGCTACAATTACCTACCAAAGCTATTATTTTTTAACTCAAACATTAATATTGTATTTTCTATTGCAGGAAGTGTCTGATTTCAGTCCGGATTTTTCAGATACTGATTCAAATTATACTCCGCCTAGACATGATGTAAGTATTTTTTTTACAAGTTCTCTTAGTGTATTCTTATTCTAAAACCAAAAAACACAATTACAAACAATAATTTGCGTTCCAATAACACACAATCCATACATCCGTTACTGTATTTAATTAATTAAATTTCTTGTTTACATTATAACTTATCTTACCTAAAAAGTTATATCATAGCCAATAATGTTTATTTATTCTCATGTGATTTTTATCACAATTTTAATATTATGGAAATTATTACACAAGAAAAGAAAAAAGGTCTAGTCTACATTGGGCTCAGGTGGAATACGAACCCGCGACCTTTCGCATACCGGGCGATATAACCGCGTTCGATACCGATAATACGACTACGCTAATTTCATTTGAAAAAATATTACACACTTTCCTGAATTCACAATACAATACATACTTACAATACTGTCAACAGTCTTAACTCAATAGCTAACTTAACTTTCTTTTTTGCAGACTAGCTCTGATGAATCTTCTATGCAAGATACCGAGATTCAGAAACAAGCCTGCTTATCCAGTGAGGTAACTCAGTCTTGCAATGGATCAACAATGCCTCAAAAGAATTTTACTTCAATAGAGCGTATGCCTTTGTCTGATAGTGATAACATTATTGATCAGCCTTCAAATGTAAATGACTTAACTCATATAAGTAACTCTCCCGGCAGTTTTGTTGTCGTTGAAAGTAAGTTCATAAAGCCTGGTCTTTTAACAGTAAATAAAGTAAACGAAGTAGCTTTGAAACACGGTGTAGCTGTCAACTTTAATAATGAACCTCAAATAGACGTTAATTCAAATTATAATATAATAATACAAAAACCAAAATCTAAAAGTACCAATATCATTCGTAGTAAAGACTTTTGTTTTTATTGCGAGGCCTTCGTTTTGAATTTTGCCAGACATTTACTTCGACATCACATTAATGAAACAGACGTACAAAAAATAATATCGAAACCTAAAAAGAGTCTTGAAAGAAAACAACTTATAATGGATCTACGCAAAAAGGGTAACTTTATTCAAAATTCAACAGAAGTCATTAAGCCCATGAGAAAACAAAAATTTACTGATTACTTACCATGTACTGATTGTCTAGGATTTTACTCCAAAAAACTTTTATGGAAACATAAAAAAAAGTGTACTGGTGGTAAGACAAGTAAGAATGCCAAAATCAGAAGCCCAAAACCTGTTACTAAGGCATTTAAAAATAGATGAAAACCTTAAAAAGAGTGTATTTCCCCGAATGAGAGCCGATAAGATATCGCTTCTCGCGAAATCCGATGTCCTTATCTGTGCTTTTGGATCTCAGTACCTGAAAACCCATAGGGAAAAGCACTTTGTAAACGTAGTCTCACGAAAAATGAGAGAGCTAGCCAAATTATTAATTGAAATAAAAAATATTAATCCCTCTATAAAAAGCTTGTTTGATGCATTAAGTCCAACAAACTACGATGTTATAGTAGAAGCAACAAAAGTTGTAGGAAATTATGATCCTGAAAAAGACAGATATGAAACACCCACATTTGCTATGAACATTTCAACTAGTATTAAACAGTGCTGTAACATAGCAATTATATTTGCTTTAAAAAAACAAGGGCCTTACATGGAAATTAGTACTGCTGAAGTAGAATCAAACCTTAAAACTTTGATACAAATCATAGACGCTAATTGGAAGTATGATATATCTAGCCAAGCTGCAACCGATCTCAATAAAAAAAAGTGGAACAAAATAACTATAGTCCCCTTGGCAAATGACCTAAAAATTTTAAAGGAATACCTTAACAAAAAATCGGAAGAAGCTGCGAATAAAATTAAAGAAGGATCTTATAACGTTGCCACGTACATACAATTATTAGAGACAGTATATTGTAGAGTTTTGTTATTGAACAGACGCAGACCTGGAGAACTTCAGAGAATTAAATTATACGACTATTTAGAAAGTGAAAATATTTCTGATAAATATGAAGAATTTGACCGGGCACTTACTGTATCTGAGCGAGTTTTAGTAAAGAGATTTAAAAGAGTTGTCATTCGAGGCAAACGTGGACGTGGAGTGCCCGTTTTATTTAATTTAGAAGTTCAAAATGACATCAAATTACTGTTGTCGATAAGAAACACATTTGTTTCCTCATCAAATCACTATTTGTTTGGTAACCCAGGTTTTGAAAATACGATCTATGGCTACAAAGTATTAGAAAGACACGCAAGATTATCTGGAGCAAAAAACCCAAAATCAATCTCGTCTACGAGGCTCAGAAAACATTTGGCGACCTTATCCCAAATTTTTTGTATGTCTGAAAATGATATAGAGCAGTTAGCCACATTTATGGGTCATACCAACGAAGTGCATAAAAAGTCTTATAGGTTGCCAGACGACGTGTACCAAACTGCTAAGATTTCTAAACTCCTCATTCTCATGGAAGATGGGAAAGCAGATGCTTTCAAAGGAAAATCTCTAGACGAGATTGATTTAGATTTAAATGAGGAGCTAGATGAGGGTATGATTGAAAATGATCAGATCTTAGAATATGATTTCGAGCCATCACCAGCAGCTAGTTCTGATTACGTTCAACAAATATTTTGTGAAAACGATTCACCTCAGGCTGGACCATCTGGTTTACAGAACAATCCTTCTCATTCCGATCACCAAAAGTTACCACCCTCAATGGCTGTAAATGAAACTAGAAAAGGAAAAAAGAGGACTTTAGTACCTTGGACAGCAGAACAAAAGAAAGTAGTTTCTGCATTTTTCAAATTTCATATAAAAAACCATCAACCACCCAAAAGACACGAATGTGAAACACTAAAAGAAAAGCACCTGGATTTACTTAGTAATAAAGACTGGCTTAAGATTAAAGTTTTTGTGCAAAATACTTACACTAAGAAGTAATACAGGGGCATTTCTTAACAGTGCACATAATTTTATATGATTTAGTATCGTTAAATACAACCTACCTACAATAAACAACATTTTTGAGAAACAATTTTACTTATTGGATTTCTTAAAAATTAAAAGTGTTAAAATGTCCACAAATTTTTGAAAAAAAATTTTACTTATCCGATTAACTAAAAATAAAAAGTCGGTTAAATGTCCACATTTGTTTTTAGTAAATCGGATTAATAAAATTTCTTCTAAAAACATTTGCTTTTGTTTATTGTAGATTTATTAACGATACGAAACCATATAAAATAATATGCACTTTTAAACCCTGCTGTTATCTACCCCTTACCTCAGGGGCAGTAAGGTAGGTATCAACTCGGCCAAATCGAACTCGTTTGATGATTATATGCTCAAAAACCTCACATTTAACTTTTATTAAATCAGATAAGTATTTTTTTAACGGCGAATCGGTTTTTTCTGTAGGTAGGTTCTATTAACGATAATAAATTATTTAAAAAACTAAGTGCACTGTTAAAAAAAATCCTCTGTAATAAATAAATACTTTGTGTTTTGATAGCTGAAAAAATGGAAATGTCTGATTACATTAAATGGTTGATTTTAGTGCTTGAATTTTACAGACTTATGGTTTAGACAGGTCTATATCATTTTATAAAAGTATCTCGTTTATCTTTATGTTACTAATGTTTATAAATTAATTTATAAAGCTGGTATACACGGCGGCAGATCAACCTACCCAAATCTGTCAAATTTCTCCAATGTTATTGATCCTTATAACCAAACAGTAAAGTTCAAAATTAATTGAAGGAATTTGACAGTTTTGGGTAGGTTGATCTGCCGCCGACTGTACTTTTCATTTTAAATAAATGTTTTTGTTTTTTGTTCTATACCGTTTGTAGCAGTTCTTTTAATAATGCTAATATTAAATTACTGTAGGTCTTGTTTATTATGTTTTTCATCTACTTTTTGACATTACTGTATTTGGAATATGCTGACATTAAATTACAGAATGTCTTGTTTATTATGTTTTTTGTTCTATCATTTGAAATAGCTTTATTTTATATATAGGTACTGACAAAAATACTGTACTTATTTCGTTTTCAATATTTTGTTCTAATGTTTGAAATGGCGCGGTTATGTAAAATTATGTAGCAGCGGCATACTAAGTTTATTTAAGTGTTATCTAAATATATCTAAACAGAGGCTGATTTTAGGTATTAACATATTTATAACATGTTAATGTATATATAACAGATAAAACTTAAATTAACATAGGTATACCACTGCTACGTAATCTAATCACATAATATTAGGGCTCGTATCAATAATGATATGAGGCATTGACCTAAAATTTTATTGTGTGTAGGTTTTTTAATATAATTTTGTTTTTTACATTGAAACTAGCCCTAATTGTGATAAGATTATGTAGCAATAGTATACCTAAGTTAATTTAGGTTCTATCTAAATAACTCTAAACAGAGACTGATTCTATGTTATCGTAATGAATGAGTACGTTATTTTTATGAGGCATTGGCCTAAAATTTTATTTTGTGTGTAAGTTTTTAATATAATTTGAAAAACAATAAAACAAATGACTGATTAGTACAAATAATTCTTTTATTTTGAGTTGATCTAGATCCTTACATAATTGAACAGGTTTGTACTGTAAAATTATTTTTTCGGCTTGCCAATTTCGAAGTCAACCTGGAAAAGTAAGTTAATTAAAAAAGTATATGTTTAAAGGTTTGCAATCTACTAAATAAAGAAATTGAGTAGGTACCTACGTCGCAAACCTTCTAAGAGTAATTTTTCAAAAAGGTTTCTCCGCTTAACTTTTATGGCAAGTTTTTGAAGCAATCTTTAAATAAATTGTAGCACATTTTGAACGCTAATAATAAATGCCAATTTTAAATGTGCTACAATTTATTTAAAGATTCATTCAAAAAACTTGTCACGAAAGTTACGCGGAAAAACCTTCTTAAGAATTACTTCTAAGGTGATGCATTTGAGTAGTAATAATAAATAATAATAAATCACTCTCTTTCTGGGGCAGACGAATAAAAAGTTATAGTTTAGCAGAGTCCAGCCGCGCCTGCAAAGCTACAGAGACTCGTGGGGTGACGACAATGAATATCACGCGGATAGGCAGCATGTGCAATTCTCCAGCTAGCTATCCGCGTGATAGGTAAAATTGCGGCCGTTATCCTCGTATCACTGTCGCGTTGCAAGTTCGCGAATTCCGTTGCCAACCTATGGTATCTGGTTTTAAACATATGAAATCGTGAAGCTTGCGCATTTGCGGCCTGTTCCAGTACCTAAATCTTGATAGGTGACTGAAAATAAGTATGTAGATACCTATTTAAACTGGTAGCAGTTAAAAAAAACGGTCGATCAGTTTTGACCGTTTTAACAAAGAAGCTACAGCCTCAAGCTGCAAAGATCATCCATTGTTAAAACTTCTCCACTACAACTTGTATAAAAATCAAAGAATATTAAAATAATAAAAAATGCTTACCATGACTTAGGCATACACATAGGTGACATCCAAGGTTTGGTATGCGGGATGACGGGTCTTGGAAGCTTAGTAGAGCTGAACGGGATACGTAGCGAGAAGATTGTAACTGCAGCAGACGCATTGATAATTTTTCGTCATGAACGGACGCGAAAAGTGAGTATAATGGACGAGATATATTCGACGATATACGTGTGCCATATAACCTTCGTCATGAACGGACGCGAAAAGTGAGTATAATGGACGAGACATATTCGACGATATACAGTGTGCCATATGATCTTCGTCATGAACGGACGCGAAAAGTGAGTATAATGGACGAGATATATTCGACGATATACAGTGTGCTATATGATCTTCGTCATGAACGGACGCGAAAAGTGAGTATAATGGACGAGATATATTCGACGATATACAGTGTGCTATATGATCTTCGTCATGAACGGACGCGAAAAGTGAGTATAATGGACGAGATATATTCGACGATATACAGTGTGCTATATGATCTTCGTCATGAACGGACCTCCAAGATGACCGAGAATTCTTCAAAACTGAATATCACCCTATCATGTTTAAACGTAATTTCTTTACGACCACCTCGTTTATGTGCAGATAAAATAACAATATTCACTCACAGACGTATTGAAATCCCATTGGAAATGGGAGACGCAAAAAGTATCGACAATCAAAAGACGCAAGATAACGTCTACGATTTAAATATATATATATATATAATATATATATATATATTTTTATTATGCTATTAACAAATCTTAGCTTATCAAGGTTCTCAAGGTTAATACGTCTATAGCTAAGGTATAGATGTTTTTTGTCTAAAAATCGTCTTAGAAATAAATTGTTCACTGAAAAAAAACATCTGTATAACCCTAACCTATGTTAGTAGCATTTAACTAATCAAAGCAGTGAAAAAATTCAGTGCTTACGTAAGCCTTCCCGGTAGCATAATGGATGGATTGCGGAAGACCCAGGTTCGATTCCTTGCTGGGTTGGGTAGGCATTTAATTTTTTCAGTTTATTTTTTAAATATTTATAGTTCAGCTTAAATGTAAAAATTAGCACTTAAAAATAAAAATAAACAAAATTAATTAATATTATAAATAAACATTACGTATGTGCTACAAAGTGTTGCGCAATAGAAACATTTTAATTCATTTATGATTATTATAATTAAACTAGCTGACCTGGCAAACGTTGTTCTGCCATATAATTTTTCTGGATAGGGCCACCCTAATCACCCAGCGATATGAAATATACTTTACGACCGATTCTCACACCTACCAAATGTATAAAAAAAAAACATAAAAATCGATCGAGCCGTTGCGGAGGAGTATGGCAACTACTAACATTGTGACACGAGAATTTTATATAGATAGAGATATAGATTTAAATGATTAAATGCGACTCCATTCTCTCCTTCCAGGAACAGGAGCGTCCGCGCGCTATCTACGCCATCAGCATGCACTGGTTTCGCCAGTGGCAGGCGTTCGTGAGGAACAAGACGCAGCAGCCGCCGCCGCCCGTCGATAACTCGGGCATAGTGCTCAAACAGGTCAGATAACACAGCGTCATCATCATCATCAGCTCATTTTATGTCCCCACTGCTGGGGCACGAGCCTTCCCTATGGATGGATAAAGAGAACGGGCCATAAACCACTACGCGGCTAATGCAGCCGGGAATTTTTAAATTTGAAAAAAAAAAAATCAGTTTTTGATTGTTGAAAAGTAAATAAACGCGAGTAGATCCGTAAAAGTGGTAAAATTTTAATTATAAAAGTTTCTTTTAATTGTAATGTTAAACGAATCAGTTAATATATTGGACTTTACAGAGCCCTCATGCGGTTTCGAAGAATTTGAAGTGACATTGCACTGTTTTTGTTGCATTTGCTTCTCTCATGTACATTAAGGAGGCACTGGAATTACTATACATTAATTTAAAATTAGGTAATAATTATAACCCACACCAATGTCCACGAAATTATTTTTATTTTTTTATTTTTTTTATTTCGTGGAAAACAAACGGCTATTTTACTTAACAATAGTGCAGTGTTTCTTACAAACAAAAAGCCTTATACAGTTTTCACAGGTAGAAGAAAATATTTGCATTACAATTACATTATGTAGGTACCAGGAATGAACAGTATTGTAACGGTACTTAATATATATATATAATGCTATGACAAGCTATGTTTACAATGAATTTAGATAAGAGAATAATACATATAAACCAATAAACCAATAAAGCCATACCAACCCCAAAAGACAAAGTATTATTGATTGAAAAATTTGTCATTCATCATTTTCACAAAATAATTTTTACCTGCCGCAAGCAAACAAGTCACTGTCACGAGAATAGTTATTATTAAAACTAGTAGTTACACGATTGAAATAAGAATTATGTCTATAGTTAGTTGAACTATAGTCAGTATGGAACAGTAACAGAACAGTCAGTATAATGTAGCTAATCTAACATAAATGCGCTATAATTAAAAGTAAAACATCGCCCATTCCAGGAGGTCGAAGGCACCACCACCTACAGCCTAAAACAGGGCTCCGACCACGCGCAGCTCAGCGAGGAACTGTGGCGCTTCTTCACCGACATCTACGGGGGCGGGCCCGAAGTCAGGCTGAAGGCCCCCGCCCCCGCGCCCCCGCCCCCGCCAGCGACCCCGCGGCGCCCCAACAGGTACTCCGAATCGGACAGAGAGGATTACTGCACAAACTCGAACTCTGACATCAACTTACGAGAATCCGCCGTCGAGCTGCAGAAGAACCAGTCATTACAAAACATTAATCGACGGTACAAGAAAACCGCAGATTCGGACGAAGACGTCACCTACAGACAGTTTCATTATAAGAAGCACGAGCCGAACGGCAATTATCAAGACTCCGATGAGGATATGGACGTCAGCCCCCCTCAAAGTTATGTCAATGTTGTGAGAATGGAGAACGGTGTCGATAGCTCGGATCATGACGCGAATGACAATCCGTATCCGAAGAGCGAAAGGCTGACTGACGCGGAACTACCAAACCTGGACAGCATATCCCTGAAGAGTAAACCCTCCAAGACCGGCAAAGTGAGAAAGGCGAAACGACGGACAGTGAAATGATTATTTCTCGCTCTCGCATTCGTACACAGGTTGAGACGGAAGGTGGCCGGCCGCGGCGAACACTGAACATTCCTTAGCGGTGAGTGGGTGTGTGCATTTACGGGTTTCCTGTAACGGGACTGAGGTCTTGAGAAGCGATATTTTTCTAAATTAGGTATACTTGAAACTCGCGGCCCCTAGCGACCCTCCCCCCCAGACAGACGGGTAGGTGATAGTATCCTTAGTACAATTCCAATTTAGTTCAAATTCAAGTCTAGATATATTAGATACTTGAATGTACGATGTTATTCTGAATAACCGTCGTGTTGTATATTTACAATAGTGTGTGTATATCTTGTAAAATTATGATAAAGAAGTTAAGAGAAATTTCATGTTTATAGATAAACTATATTTCTGACTGCATTTATTTCGTTTTCTGTTTTACCATGTGGATTAGGTATTTATTTTGTTATTTCTGGTTCGAAGTCTATGTGTTATAACTATTTGTTATTGAATTGATCAACAATAAAAATATATTTCATCTATATTGGCTGCATACTTTTGTTTGATTTTTGTTTTTAACCAAATTTAAACATTTTTAAAATCGTATACGAAATGTAAATATTTATTTGGTATACATATTATTTGTTTTTTTAATACTAACAAATTATAAATTATCAATTAAAATATAGCATATTGAGAGTTAAAACCATTATCTGCTGATTTATAGTAGTTAACATATTTATATAGGGAATGTTACAAAAATATAGAGCTAAGAAATGAAGAGATCCGTTTAAAAAGTGACACTTACTGTATAGAAATAAAGTAGAAAATTAAATAACAAAATATATGTTGATGTTCAAAATATTTATTACTGAAGACCACATTACATGTTATTATAAACCAGGTACAATGTTTATAATTTATTATTCTATAACTGCGAGGGGGTTTCGGTTGTGTTAGTTAACTACCGTCAGTGTTTCAGCACAGCATACAGTATGTTTAAATCGGAAATAAAGGAAAGTTTATTATAATCATAACTATTTTTGAGATAATTTTATTGTAATATATATATGTAGAGGTAAACAAAGTACTATCGAGAGCTAGAAAATAATGACGTAAGTAAATATTTCCGATTGCAACATACTTTATCTGGAGATTTTAAATGTCAACATCCAATTTAATGCTATTACTCAAAAAAAGCGTAACAAAAATAGATCATTTCTATTAAAATATCATAGATATCTAAAAATATTGTTTTTCATTATAATGCAAACAATCTACAAGTTTATTTATTAAGGCCCCTATGTTATGTACCAAAATTACGTATATCGAGAGTCACAACTTTTTCTACGTAAAAAAATATACATAATTAGAATTATATACATAGTTGTTCACTATCTGTAATTGATGGAATATTTTGCATTCTAAGACAGCCAGCATTACCATTTCGCTTATTAAATTAAAAGACAATGAACAAATGAATTAAAATATCACACAGTATTCCACTGACTGCATCATTCTGGCAATGTTAGGACAGTTTTTTTTTTTTATATAATGCAAATTACTAAGTTAAAAATATATTTAAAAGTCAGATATGCCGAAAACATGCTGGCGCATTCTCATTTCAATTTCGTTGCTATTAAATTATTCACATTAACAAAAATAATATTCGAAACTTACTTAATGTAAGCAAATTATAAAAGTAAAATTATTTGGTATTACACATTATTATTGTAATTACAAAAAAAATATACAGTAACATAACGAGTTACACTCATTACCTGACAAATTAAATAAACCTATGAACCTGGGGTGTACGAATTAACAATTTTCAATTATGCATAAATATATTCCCCAAGTAAAATAAGGAAGTGTGAACACTTTGTGTTACCAAACAATAACAGATACCTACTTATATTTATCGTCATTCGACATGTGTTAACTGTTTAATAAATAAATAAATACAATGCAATGTACTTCAATATTTGATATTCAAGACACAAAACGTAAACAAAAACGAAAAGTACAATCGATAAAAAAAGTCTACCGAGTATTTTTTTTCCTTTCTCATGTTGGAAACGAATAAGACAAATACCAACACATACATACGAATTAATATTTGTAAAAAAATATATTATTTAACCCATCGACTTTTAACATAGAGTGTACATAGATACATTATCTCTTGTTCCGAACAAGGAGAGGCGAAAGACAAGGAATATAGAATCTTGTACTCAAAATAACTTTGGGAAATAAAATATTGTCAAAATATAATTAAAATATGTTAAAATGTATAATTTTTTTTTACGCGTATAGGTAATTAAGATACACTTAACACGTCCACAGTCCCGTGTACGCTATCCTGTACACGCGGATGGGTTCCGACAAGTCTGTGTACTCTATATTGTACACTGATTTACTTTTATGGCAAGTAAATTTGTATGTGTAATTTACGGATATTATTTCCAAAAAACAACGAAACTAGTCATTGAGATATAGAACTACATATGGTATGGATCTTGATATACTAATAGATAGATAATTTATATTGTATTTAACATGTCTAGGCAAAATTCTGTCAAAATTCATCGAAAACCTTGAACGTACAGGTGATTTAAACCATTAGTGTAGGGGACAGTGAACGTGTTAAAAACTTTAACAGATATTATTCAAACCCTCATTATATAGTCAATCCTAAAAGATATTGTCAAGCATGTCCCCTCGCCAAAACAAGGATTAGTCTTTGATATGTTAACAATATAAAAAAATATTTATAACCTAAAACATTACAAAAATATATTGCAAATGTCGTTGTATATTTCTGTACCAATACTAATGTGAAGTAATTCTATTTAATTAATACAGAGTGTTTAGTAATAATTGCATAATCTCTTGAGGGTGAATTAAGAATTAATTTTAATTGATAAAATTTTCGAGTAAATGTATTTTGAATTTTTATTGTACACTTCAGTCATCTCCAAAATACACACACACTATGTTAAAATATTGATAGAAATGATTTGCTCAGTAAGTATTTTTAACATTGACAATAACAAGTACTTAAGTTATCGTTTAAAAAACCATATATTTCGAAACTTAATTTATAATTAAATGTTTTTTTTAGTTAGCTATTTAAATATTTCAAAACCAGTGTGTAATTTAGATTTTATACATTTTGCACGCATTTAAAATAAAAATACCCTAAAAGTATTGCCCTTATTACCAAACACCCTGTATACGAGATAAACTATCAGTATGTCTGTATTTGTACTGCTGTGTTGCACCTTTATGTAAAAATAATTATTGACATTTAAAACTATATAATTATTTATCAGGTTAGCAAATATCACTCAGTTTTACCTGCCCATTTGAGAATATATGTGGCTGCTATTGTATATGACTAGTGGGAAAAGCTATAGACTGAACATATAATATGTTTCAAATGAACTTAATATAAGGTTTGAAAAATTATTGCAGTCCAAGCTTATTGAGGGATTTAGCAATCACGTTCCTAGATATGCCTACAACAGTCTTATAATTGTATTTCTTCTGACATTTGAAGTGGCACCTTTAGATACGCATTGCAGAAATCTTTTCTGATATTTGCAATAGAAAAATATGTATAATCGTCGACCAAAGCCGACAGCTTATTATCAAAAGTGTGCGATAACGACAGTCCCTAAAATTACGTATAAGAACATTTTTTGCTTTTTTATTTTTATATTTTATTCAGTAACTATTTAACCCTATTCTTGGCAGTTTTTTTTTTTGTGGAATTATATATATTTTTTGTATAAAATGTGTTCTTTTTCACTAGGTACTCGAAAGTTTTTGTAAGTTAAGTGTCTCAAATAATCTACTACGCCAAAAATAGGGTTAAATTCCAGATCTTTTGTGTATGCGTAGCGGTTACATATCAGGAAACCTAGTTTAATGGCCAAACCTTATTTTTAAAAACTTAGAACAGAACACATAATTTCAAAATCATTATTGATTTTTGGGACTAATAATCCCAAAATACCTTATATTTTCTTGTTCTAACACTTGACAACTAAGCTAAAGATCTAATAGTTTAAACGTCTATTGGCTGATTGACCTAAATTTAAAAAATGATAATTGCTCCGCCCATCGAAAGTTATCACTATGGTGTAGCAAAGGGCGTCTTGGTTGCATCGTACTGTGTCAGTTTAATCGAAATAACAAATGTGTTTGTGATAATTTAAGTACTCGAAGCTTTAAATTCCGAATTCCGAATTAGAACTGAGACCACAACAAAGTTGATTTGTCTGTTAAAGTCCAAAATATTTGAAATTCTTACATTACCAGAAACAATATAACCAAATTACGTTACGGATATATTAAAGCAATGTTTGTTTAAAAATAAACCATTAGGTGATTTTAAAGTTGGTCAACAAACATTGAGAATTTTGAATCCAGTTAACCATTTATGATTGAGAGATACAAGTAGTCTATTCTTAGTAATTTTTTAAAATTAGACCATAGCTTTTCTGACATGTAGACACTATAACAATCAATGCTTATCCCGAATGAAGCCATCTCAGAACATAATTAATGACATAGCAAAAATCATACATATTTGAGTTTTATATCAATAAAGATTTCTATTTCAGCACTAACATTGAACATGATCACCACAGATTACGCTGTGAACCGGGTCCAGCTCACTGTGCTCAAATTTACCACTCGAATAGAAAAATACCTAATATTCTCACTAACCTAACATAGTTATTTAATTTCTAGCCCTAAGAATAAGTTGCATTTGAGGTAGATATTTTTTACAATCCTATTAACCTAATAAAAGATTAGAATTATTTACATATATTCTATATGTACGAAGCGTTTACAACATTGGATCCCACCTCTACGCGTACTTTGCGATATTCTATTACTAGACGCCAAACATTGACCGTAACTATTTTTTGTATTTTTTTTATTCAAAACCTTCAAATTACCATTATAAAAACTAAAAGTTTACGCATTAATATGTGTGTGCCAGGAATGAGACATGACATACTGCCCAAAGTGGAAAGCTAATGCTCTTGAAATTGTCGGTTTCATTTGAATATTCGATATAATAATATGTGTACTATGGATAGTTTAGTATAGTGAACTAATATAGGCTGATGATGATAATAGTTAATAGTACCCAAGTTCTTTCTGTACAATTAGTCATATTTATTGGAACAGTTAATCTTTATTCTTCTATTGGACCGATAAGAAAATAATATTAATTATTTGATGATTTTACAAATTTTCACGACATTAAGTTGACATCATTTAACTCTATGGTGATCGCGATGGTGAGTATTGGTTTTGTCTATTAAAGAATTGGCTTTTGGTCATTACAGCTTAACCTCTGGTATCTCATGGTGTAGGCACCGAACGATGGTTCGGACGTTCGGTCCCGGACCATATAACGAGGCGGAAAACCTGAAAGCATTTCTAAAGCATGGTACCCACTTGGAGGTGAAGCACGTAATCAGTGCCGGAGCTAATTCTTGATCAGGGTAAAGCGAGATCTAAAATAAAGCATGAAAACACGGATCAGCAAGCCGAAGTGGCAGTGGGCAGGCTATATTAGTCGCAGAACCGATAACCGTTGGGTTAAACGAGTTCTCGAATGGAGACCGCGTATCGACAGACGTAGTGTAGGACGCCCACAGTCTAGGTGGAGCGACGATCTTCGCAAAGTGGCTGGCAAGAGCTGGATGAGAGTAGCCGCGGATCGTGCTCAGTGCAGCAGAGGACTAGTATAGGTTTATGATGAACACTGATTCTTAATTGTTTTTGCATTTAACATTTTGTAGCCTCTTGCCACCGGGCGCCAAGAGCTACACTCCATTCGCTTTACCCTAGGGCCGACACTGCACGTAATGTATCTGATAATATATCATGCCATACTATAAATGTGTACGTCTCGTCCACAGTTACAGCGCATCCAAGTGCGTGCAACCTTTCAAATCCGCGCTGCAAGCGTCTTCGTGTTAGCATAAAGACCGCTAGCTCGCGCCGAGGTACACACTTGATACAGTATCAGATACAATACGCGCTACACTGAAGGTTGGTACCTGCTTAAAGGGTAGGACTCCGGCTCGGGTTGACCGTGAACCCCATGAGAGGACAAACTACTGCTGATGCTGCTCCTGCTTAAAGGGTACCTCGACTCGGCTTGACCGTGTCTTGGGTGAAAAGTATTGCTGTGGCTGCTAACTAGTATTTGTAACGTAACCAGCAATCAAAGGGACAACAAATTAGGCTCAAAGCTCACATACACTTTTACGAGTGTGGATTCAAACAGAATTCGGAACTTGGGGAGCTAAAAACTCGCGCGAATTGAAAAAGATGAACTGTTCTAGCAAAAACAAAGCATGGAAGGATTCTTGGGAGGATGATAGATAATACCAATTGTTTTTTATTGTTTCACAATTCTAAGAGCATTTGCTATCTTTTACTTTTGAGGTGTACCAAAGCTATATTTATCGAGTTTCTATTATGCACATTAATGTCACTCAGCAGTGATTTATTTTCGAGTAGCGAATCAAACGATGTTCTAGACACATTCTTCAATCCATCTCTAGACTAGACCATAACAGAGTAACGTTCTTTGACGTATCAAAGAACGTTTTACTCTGTCTGTTACGTTATCTAGAACGAAGCATCAGACTGTGCATGAGAGCTTAAATCTTGCGTACCTAGTTTATCACCACCGCGTTGTAAGTTATCTCTGCATTGTATGTACGAAAGTATGATGTGAACGAGTCGCGTAAAGATTGCTTATGGTACTGAAATGCAAGGCACCTAATAATCTAGCTGTAACTCTTTCCAGCACATCCCTACCAAGTTGTTTTGATTTCTCACTATAATTCTTCTACCTTCTGACACATACACCCCCACATCATCTAATCACAAAACGAATTACACAATTTGGCTTATTATCCTAAAGAGAATGCCAAGAACAAATGGTTCTACCAATAAGAAATTCTGAATGTTTGCTAGTTTCCCAAAATCAGCTGTCAGTAACAAATAGTAATGGCTCAACAGTTGATTGTTAATCTAATGAGCAATAAAGATTTCTAACAGTTATCCGTCGGAAGCATCGTGTTCATTCTGAAAACTTTTTGGCACATTATCTTGTTAAGTCAATGTCAATTAATAAGTAATTTGTTTAAATTGTTCATCAGATACTTAATGTCTTACACTAAGGAGGCATAGACGCCTCGTGAGGTATATGCATTGATTATTTTTATTGCATTTTGTTGCTAGCTCGAGCCTGCTGAGTTCAATCATAACATTCTGAATAATAGAATGCCAATGAACCCTATGACAAGATTATTACCCTTCTACTCTGTTATTAACTGCTATTTCAACTTAGCCTTATACAGATCTGGTGTTGTCTGGCAGAATTTGGACTGCTACTACTAGAAAACAGTAGGCTCTATTGTGTAAAACTTCGCTTCAAAAGCAGCACGCGTCCCTTAAAACATATTGTAATGGCGCGCTGCTTTCAAGAGCCATACTCTCTCAGACAAATTCTGCTCTGTACGAACCCTTAGACCGCGCGGTCGCAATCTGGAACATCCCCAAAACAATGAAGCCGAGTTGGTCCCTTTTAACTCCTTAAACATCATACATGTATGCTATAAATAAACAATTTACAATTCCGAAAGTACATACACGACTAGATCACATATTCATGTAGAATTCGGAAACATTTTGGTATACCTGAGACATACAAATATACAATTTGGCAATATTAACAGAGGGCGTGCGCCCCCAGCTTTCATACTCCTTACAAAGGTCATCAAGTCCAACAAATTACAATTGAATTACTACTTCAGACTATTTACAGCTTAGACCAATCTTACCTAATGAGGTAGCTCGGCGTTATTCACAATAGCTAAATGCAGGTATCTCGCCGGGCGAGACTAGTGGGGCGGCGGCGGCGGAGGCGGGGGCTTCGGGCTCTGCGCCGTCTGGAACGCCTGCGTGAACGCCGGCAGCCGCTGTTGGCGACCCTCCTCGCCCGTGTACGAGGGTTCCTGCTCCTCCAGCAGACCCAGCATCTGACTCGAGAGCCCCGACGGCCCTTCACCCGGGTCCATCAACAGAGTCTGCACATTCTCCGCATGCAGCAAATGAGCCTCGGACAGCGGCTGCGTCGTGATGTACGGCAAGTCGGACGGCGTCTGCGTGTAAGGCGGCGCTACCAGGTACACCACGGGGTAGCCTACAGGCAGAATCTCGCAGCTGGGAGATTGTGGCTCCTCAAGCTTAATATCTAAAGGGTCTTCCAACTTGATGTCGAGAGGTTCCACTTTTATATTAAGATCAGGTGGGATTTCTGGAATTTCCACAATAATATCAGTAGACGGTACTCGGGTTGGTCCCTCTGATGTGCTATCCTCAGGTGATGCGGGTTTCCAAATAGTAAACTCTGTCCCTTCCAACTGGAATTCAGTATAGGTTTCTTCGTAGGAGGCAGCCTCTGGTGCCGGTTCACTAGATGTTCCTACTGCAGCCGACCTCCATGATCTATCAGGATGAGCATTCTTAACATGTCTTACCAAATGATCTTTCCGGCCAAACTTCTGAGGGCAGTATGGGCATAAAAAATCACGTCTGCCTGTATGTACTACCAAATGTCTCCTCACATCTTTAGCTGTAAAAAACTTTCGTTCACAGTAATCGCATGTGAACTTCTTGTCAGTCTCATTTTTCACAGTGCGACTTCCTGTGTGAACTTTAAGGTGATAGACTATTTCCTGACGTGTGTTAAAAACCTCATCACATATTTTACATTGTAAATTTCCTTCTTCGGCAGAATGCAGAGCTGCATGCTTACGATAGCTCATCAAGGATGTGTAAGATTTTCTACAACCTGGCCGATCACACTGGTATAACTTTTTAAGAGGATTATGAACTCTAACGTGGTTAGTGAGGTGATCTTTTCGATTGAAAGTTTTGCCACAAATGTTACAAGCGAAGGCTCTAGCTTCACTATGTATCAAACTATGGCGTACTAGTTTAAATTTTGAGTTAAATCTTTTATCACAGAGCTCACACGAGAATGGTAGCTCACCGGTGTGGGATAGGACATGCTGAGTAAGTTTTCCTGGACTGGAGAAGCGTTTATCGCAAGTAGTGCAGACATGGCGCTTGCTGCGGTCTCGTCGCGCCCTTCGCTCGGGCGGGGCGGAGGGCCCGGGAACGGGGCCCGCGGCGGGGCCCTCGCCCTCCTTAGGCCGGCGGGGCAGCGTGGGGACGCGCCGTGCAGCCTTGACGGTTCGGAAGCATTGCTTGATGCCACCGCTGGGGCCAGCCGTGCCGACCGCGACAAACTGCAGCTTGGTGGGAAGCTGCGAGGCAGGTGGCGCTATGAACGTCTTCTGCGGGGCGGCCGCGCGTTCCCCGCTCGGCTCCTCCTCGAACTCGGAGCCACCCTCCTCGCCTTCTCTAGGGTTCGGTGGCGGACTGGCCATCTCGCGCTCATTTTTAACGCCCTTACCCTATATCGCTTCTCGTGTAGCACGCGTCGTGGTCGTCGGGGCTCCGAGGTGGCGCTGGCTCGTCGCGATGGCAGAAAACATTTCTGTCACATTGACGGTCTGGAAGCCCTTTTTCGTATTCGTGTCACATGTTTCTCGCGGAATTTCTGGGAATCACGATATTTTGACACCGGCTATCGTGTCGTATTAGTTTCTGTGCGCTTTTATTCGATTGTAAAAAGTGCAGAAAGAATGAAAAATTATGAATAATTGACTTTTTTCAAAGAAATACGTAGCGCTTGACATCGAAGTCTTCAAATGTCAAAAAAGCATCTTGGTAGTCTGTGTGTCAAAATAATGAAATGAATGAAGCCAAAAGCCATGTCAAAAAAAGTCCGCCGAATCGTCGTCAAAACCACAGACCTAAAAACATTAGTCAAATAAGGCACATTACCCACGAGGATAGGAATATGTCCGTTAAGCTAGCGTACATATGGTCGATTTCAAGTTTGTTGTTATGCCTTCTTTTAGTGCGTAATTACTGCAAACACAAAATAATTAGTGCCTCTTTAGTTTAAGAAATAAACACCTTTTATAGTGTTTACGCTGGCATCATGATCAACAATGAAATTTACACACATATTTAGTGCCTAATTAGTGCCCGCGCTATGCAAAATTTCTTAAGGATTGCTCCTAAAGGAACGGAGATAATCGAACATTACTTGTGAATGACGTTTCGATTTGGCGTCAAAAGATAACATATTAACGACAATGAGAATGGAAAATAGGGTAAACAAATAAGCTTACTTTAAAAAAAGTTACAACATCTCTCTGTGTAATAAGATATAAAACTAATAATATTAAGGTCTCCTTGTGACCACGGACCTGCAAAAGGTTCGCAACGTCAGGATAAACATTAAACATAATGTGTAAAATAAACGCGAAATAAAAGTTTTTTCAAAGCTTTAGAAACCGTACTAAAATAGCAACTCAAATACATATTCTGTTCGTACTATTTTAACTAATGATAATGAACCTAGGTGATGTATTGGAAAAAGATAAATTGTCCCTTTTCTTTCGTAATTTTGAAGGTAAAAAAAGTAGTTGCACGTTTTTTATTTTAACTTTCCTTCTATAACTTTAGTTATTATTATGAGCTGCCACTGTATGATAACAACATATTTGTTCCTAGAACTTAACAATTTTTTTTTATTTCCACTGCGTTTTCACATAAACAATTTATACTGACAGAGTCAGAATTTCACGCACTATACATATAACAATTATAAAAATAAGAGTACGCTTTCTGTAAGCACTATTAAGTACGTTGTTTCTTGACGCCGCCAGCTCGAAATGTCATTCACAACACAAGTCTTGTTCAATATCTCCGTTCCTATAAAAGTAATCCTTATGAAATTTTGTATGTGCCGGGCACTAATTATGCACTAAATATGTGTGTAAATTTCGTTGCTATAATATAAGTGATTTTTGAGAACGGTCATGAGTACGCCAGCTTGATCATGATGCCAGCGTACACACTATAAAAGGTCTTTATTTCTTAAGCGAAAGAGGCACTAATTATTTTGTTTGCAGTAATTACGCACTAAAAGAGGGCATAACAACAAACGTGAAATCGACCATGTGTACGCTACCTTAACGGACACATAGAGGAATAACTAAAAATTCTTCAGCTTGCACCTTAGGCTTGCACACACACAGAATACTTTGGGATCAGCTGTCCTTGCTTAATCTATCATGTCTATTTCTGTTCCGTTTAATGATGATAATCATATTGCATGTCGTGTCTATAATTAAGACAACACTTGTCCTTAATATAAACTTGTATTTTTAAATTTTAATAGTGTTTTGTTTTGTTAGTAGTCCATTTAAAATAAATAAATAAATAGTAAATTCACTGAAAATCTTCATGTATGTAACGTGCATTGTGTGAAAAAGGCTACATAAAATGATCAATAAGTGCACAACTCATGAATAAAGACAAATAAAGACAAAGCTGTATAAATGCTACCCCTGAATGTGAGAAGCTAAAAAAGTAGCTTTACTGTCAATGTCAATTTTGTCTTGTATTGTCATAAAATAACCAAAAATTTTATTAGACCTGAATTTATTTTTAACTTGACAAAATTTATAGATTTGTCAACTATTTAATCGCTGTAAATTGGTACTGTCTTGCAAAATAATAACCTATCCAGGTTCGTATGCATCTGTTTATAAATTATGTTAAGCTTTCTTCTATAATATTTGGTAAAAATTGCCTTTAATTGTTTGGGGCCTTGTGAATGTCTTTCAGCATTTTTTATTTTGTAGACCTAATAATCATCAGATTTAATAAAAAATTGTAATGGGGATTTGCTATAATATTTTCGTCAGTAATAAATATTTTGTATGTGTTGTATTTATTTTTCTATGACACATAAAAAAATTTAGTATTTTGTTCTTTCTTTGCCTCCTACTTTTTGGCGCCTGTAAGGGCAATGGTTTTTTAATTCTTCCAATATAGTATACATTACATTTGCATGTTACTTTTTAGAAATAGATAATATTTATCTTTATATAAATAAAAATGAATTGCTGATTGTTGGTAAAAGTATCACTTGAGAATGGCTGACCAGATTTGAATGAAATTTTGCAGCTAAACTGTACAACCGCGTAACCAAAGTTGAATGTTCGTAATTTTTTTATTGAAAAGATCTGTATTTAAAGAAGTAATTTGTGCAAAGTTTCACTTAGGGAAAATTCGTAGTTTCTTTGAAAAACATTTATGAAAATCAATATATTGTAGTAAGCGGGGTAAATTATTTAACTTGGGCTTATTTTGTCATTGACTTCTTAGCATAAATTTTATTGAAAGAGTATTTTCCTTGTTTTTATTGTACGGTGGGGGTCTCAAAGGCTTCAACAAATATTCAAATATTGCACGCGCATCGCCGCCGCAGCGGTCACGCCGATAAAAGCGAGCGACGCAGTGCACAGGATTTTCGCCTTAGGACCGGTAAAGCGTTTGTGGCCAGTCAACCTCACTCTGCCGGCCCACAAGGTGCTTCTTCACGCCTCGTTTGAAGGACCCCATATCATAGGAAAGAGGGAAAACATGTGCTGGTAGACTATTCCATCTTTTGGAGGTGCGACAAAGAAACGAGTCACCAAATTTCTTTGTGCGCGATGGGATATGTGTGACAGTGAAGCGGTGACACCGGAGAGCAGCACGTGTACTCCTATGGAGGAAGGGAGAAGGTGGGATAAGGTCAAAGAGTTCTTCAGAGCACTCACCGTGATATAAGCGATAGAAGACGCTGAGTGACGCTATATCTCTACGCAATTGCAGGTGTTTGAGAGTATTAGTTACCTCTGCATTGCCGATAATACGTACAGCGCGACGCTGCAATCCGTCTAAGGCTTCCTTTTATTTATATTTGTTATAGACAAAACAATCCTTCCTTCCTTCCTTCTTTCAGCATAGTGATATCCACTGCTGGGCGTATTGCTTCTCTAATTTTTTTCCTCATTGTGCGGTCTGTGGCCTTTCTGATCCAGATTGAGCCTGCTGACATTTTAATTTTTTTAATATCCCCTGGCCAGTGGTATGCCAACACTTCTTCCTGTGGGTCTCTATGCTAGAACTCTCTCCCTCCAAAATAAATTATAATTGTTCCAGCCAATATGTCGGAACAGAATGTCGCAGTGTCAGCGCCCGCCTCCGCAGCAGCATCTGCCACCAGCGTGGCTGAGGAACAGCGCTCAGGAAGCATCGTTGGATCCGGTTCTGGTTAGTTAATATTTTTATTCTTTAGCCTTATTTAGATTACAACTAAGATAATTCCTAATCTATTAAACAAAAATCAATTGCTGTTTGTTAGTCTAAACTCAAAAACGGCTTGATTCATTTGAACAATTTTTATATTGTTTTGTTCGCTCTAATACAAAGATGGTTTTTAGAAAAACAAGGGTATACTCAAAAAAACAGCTGAGAAATAAAAAATATATTTTTTTAAATTTTGTCTTGGAATTGCTACTTTACTCTTAATAGATAGCGTTCATGGCACATATTTATAAAAACATAGACAGGACAACATCTGTTGGGTCAGTAATAGATTTCCAAAGTTTCGGAAATTTAGTTATCTTATCTCTACTGACTGACTGCACACCACAATGCTACTAAAGTAGTTGTGAAGCACTAGACTGAGATAAGATGGTGGAAATTAGCCAGGTTGGCTTAACATATTCTACAATCTAAATCCAATACATAAACGGTTATTCCTCGGCTGAGAACCAAATTGATGACGTAATAATAATACACTAAGCAATCAGTGTGACATAGTAACAAATATAATATCAAAAAACAAAAAAGATTATTATTAATGTGCTGATATCATCACCAAGGCCGATTGATGATGATATCAGATTTTTTTTTTATTTATTTTTTTTATACCTAGCACGGCAAATGACTCCACACCACCTGATGCTAAGTAGAAATGGAGTCCAGACGCGAAGACAACTGGTGCAGCGTGAAAACAACGCAGCATCAGTCAACTTCACTCTGCCGGCCCACAAGGTGCTTCTTCACGCCTCGTTTGAAGGACCCCATATCATAGGAAATAGGGAAAACGTGTGCTGGTAGACTATTCCATCCATATATAGCTGGATTGGATTGGAGAAAGTAATATGCTTGTGTTAGGCATGGGTTCACGTCAGTTGTCTGATGATGTGTATTCTATCTTCAGCAGCCTCTAACCATTTGCCTACTGACACTTCAAATTCAAAACTATTATTGTTATGAATTATTATGAAATGATCAGGCAGGCATTTGGCGCCTGTATCCTCTGTACATGAAGGTGCTTCTTCACTTCTGGTGAGGCATTCGCCTATAATGTAACATTTCAGATTCGATTGTGTGTATTATATTACAATACTGCCTCTTGGACTTGATGAGCATTCGCCTGTTGCGCATTGTAATGCTCGGTTCTTACACCGATTGCATATGAACGAACGAAAAAGTAAATAAAATAATTGAAATGAATTGCACAGCTGCAGCAATCAGCGCTTCGGTGGCATCTGAAGAGAAGGTGTACGGTGGCTGCGAAGGCCCCGACGCTATGTACGTGAAGCTGGTGTCCTCGGACGGGCACGAGTTCATAGTGAAGCGGGAGCACGCGCTCACGTCGGGCACGATCAAGGCCATGCTCAGCGGGCCGGGGCAGTTTGCCGAAAACGAGGCCAATGAGGTCAACTTTAGGGAGATACCGTGAGTTACAGCTACAGCTTTTTTTTTAATTTTTGTTATTTACAGTTGGCTGTAAATTACCAGTGTAGCCTGACTTGAAGGCGGTGAACATCTTCAGAATGTTTCTAGATGGGATATCATGCACACACCCTGCTACACCCTGCTAGGTTCTAGGGGTGTGCTCTGCGTTAGAGATCGGTAGTAAAACCACTACAGCATAGAGGGTCCTTACCTGACTCATGTCGTATCTTCTATTAAAGCTATTAGAGTTATTCTTCACAGCTAAAAACTAGACGCCCTAAATGGATAGTAGTAGGAAAAAAAAATTTAATGATTCAAAAGCACTATTTATTTGAGTTTTTTTTTACTTTGACTTTATTACTTGCAATTGTTTCAGGTCGCACGTCTTACAAAAGGTGTGCATGTATTTCACATACAAAGTACGGTACACCAACTCTTCAACGGAGATCCCGGAGTTCCCGATCGCTCCAGAAATCGCCTTGGAACTGCTCATGGCTGCCAATTTCTTGGACTGTTAAGTGTGGAACTAGTCCGGCTGTGACGAGAACAGTTGATTATAATATGATGGTGATGGTGGTCTGCCAGGGCATAGTGAAAGAATCTTACAAGCATATTTTTATTTCAGCAAAATAGGAAGGATAAAGAATAGTGTGTGAAATAATCTCCAGTAGATCCATATAAAATTTTCTATTCAACAATCTGTGTTTCTTAAATTGCTTAGTACAATTTAAAGACTTACCACCACTCAGTTAAGAAGGAAAATTTTTGTTTACTATCTTCAATTGATATCGGTATCCACGTTTTTTATACTTATATGTTATTATAATCAACTGTTACGTCGTTACAAATTATCGTTATCCTTGCGTGACACTTGCATGTGTTTGAAAGGAAAATGAGATTTGACTACCCACATTATACGGGTCATTTTTCGACACTGCATTAACTTTTGTTACGACCATAGACCATGAACGAAATATGTATGAAGGCTTTTGCACCACTTCGTTTAAAAGTGTACCTTAATATCTTGGCATACAGTACTAATTGTATCTTTATAGCATTGTCAAATAGGTATTATAGAGGTTCTAAATATAACCTCATGGCATGGTCAGCGATATAGTTATTGATGCAACTTCTAAGGAATGGAGCGGGAAACTGGCTGCCAAAATATTATACTAAAAAAGGTTATGGTACCTACATTTGTATTGCCATGTTGGGGATGTCAAACTCCCGTTTTTCTTTTTTTTATGAGAGACTTTTGGCGAGTGATAATGATCGTCTGCGATCCTCGAAGATCAACCTCGGAACATAACAAACCGGTTTAGATGCAGACAGCATCAAATTGAGCAAAGCATACAAAATTGTCAAAAAGATCTTCACATTTAAGTGACAATGAGTTTTAACCTATACATTTTAAGGCCTATTCTCGTTCAGAGTGTACATTTTTAGTGTCAGTTAAAATCATACTCTATTAAAAAGAAGTAAGGTTTGTTTTTATTGAATGTCATGATATTTTTGACCATTTATGTGTCGTCGATCAATTTAATGCTGCTGTCTATATCACTAAAAATCTTTAGAGCTTTGATAATATGGAATCTATTCAATAACCCTGTATAACATTATAGCATTATAATATAATCTCTGAATGTTTGTTAGTAAGAAAAATGTGTCTTACTTGAACAGGAAACAAATCGTCACCGTCACATCAATTATATAACCTGTGAAACAATCCTACGTGTATTGCAGTTGAATATGTCATCTAGATAACGCTTTTTTAGTATTCAGCGGAGATAGTTTTAACTGTACATGATCAGAGATCAGTATGTGAGGTGCGTAGTAGGTAACTAAATTAAAACCAGTTATATGTATACACTATCCAATCTTCATTTGAATGATTATCTACTATCTTTTTAGAAAGATGAATTAATAGTTGAAAATCATCATAATGAATAAATAATCCGCTCGAAGTATGTATTTAAAATATGTAGTAGATAAACATGAAGATTATCTGTATAATTCATTTGCAGTGTTGCCAGTGTTCTGTTCCTACCAAAATGGTAGTATTATAACTGGTAGTAAAGAAATCTATTTTTTCTGTAAGGAATTGTTTTGTGAAGTCAGTCTGACTAGGTAATTTATTTCTAAAGTGTCACTTTAACCGATACGCAAATTTCGCTTTGTATTTTTGTTAATAAACCAAATTTATATGAATTTTGTTTATTTGTTTTATTTATAAATATAAATACATTATGTATTGGAAAAAATATGAGATGAAAGGCCAAAAGCTTCTCTTACCCCATTGTAAAATAAAACTACAACAAATGTTTGACCTGTTTTTTATTCAGTTTGATAGATAAACGAAAACCGATCCGTCCCAACTCAACACGGGCGATACATGGACTACGCGTAACTTATCATCATATACTTTGGAATGACCTGCTAACACTAATACATAGGAAACACAACTATACAAAAATCAAGTTACGTCAATAAATAAATTCTGATTTCATAATTAAACAACTAATCATATTATAGAGTCCGGTATGCCTAATGCGTAACGCCGCAAAGTATTATAAAGATATGTATGCTCAATTTGCCATATCAATTGTATACATTGAGCTAAATGTTCAAAGAGTTTACATTAGGCAATTGAACTTAGCACGCAATGTATTCTTTGTATGGCAACGCAAAAGTAATAATCTTTAATGGAAATACCTTAATTGGAGTTACGCAATAGGTCTCATAGAGAAAGATGTTCAATTTCACAGTGCAGTATAAAAAATTATTTTCGTTTTTAAGAAAATGCGAAATGTTTTTTTTCTATTGGCAATTTTTATTATTATCTATGACATCTTTGTTATTTGCTCTGTGAAATCAAACATCTCAACTAGACAAAGAGTATAATGTACTATGAGGGCTGGACCCAGAGAGACGATTACTGCCCAAACACTTAAATGTATAAGGGTAAGCTTATAAGACCAATTAAAACTATTTTTGGACATTATATAACTCCACTATTATCATACATCTTCGTATTTAGGCAGTAAAAGTATTCTAACCGTTTCAACCCAACGCTAGAAATTCCACTTGAGATCTAAGCTTACAATAAACTTTGGACAAAAATTAAATAATTATGGACAATCGATTTGTTTTGTACATTTTTACAACAAATAACACAAATTAAGTCATTAATATCCAGTTGATTACTCATTCAGAATGTAGAAGAAATTAAATGCAAAGTTACTTTTAAATTGTGACAGTATAATGCAGCCTAACTAAAATGTACAAAATTGTAATAATAATACAAATTTAGACTAAAAAAAGTAATACTTTTCAATTAATTTCAAAAGTACAATTATATATAATTAGGTTATTATTGTATCATGGAAGAATTCATGTTATACTTATAAAATACGCCGTTGCTGTTTACATTATAAAAAACTGTATTACACCGAAAATACAAAATTTGTATGAAAATAATTACAACTTACTATTTAGGTGCAAATTCAAGGAATGTGCTTGTCTGTACTGCATGCTTCTCTATACGAATCATGTCAATTTATTGGCAATAATATCACAAATCAATATTATCAATCAGTTTTAGGTAGTGGCAATTTAGAGTTTCATGAAAATGTAACGTTTAAACAAACAGTCCAACCAGCATCGATGGTTATGTATGAAGATAATTTTGGTAAATATATTTTTACATCGTCCAATATGCAACACGACAATATTAATTTGAAGCGCAACAATGCTGATGATATGTCTATAGATATTACCAATAAAACGGCCATAACGCAATAATTACATGACGACTGACGGAAATCACCAATACAGTACTTTATGACAACGATTGTATACTTAGCAAGTATTCAAAAGCTAATCATTAGTTCATAATATGCGATTTCAGTCACATAAATAGGTATATGATAAAACTCTAATTGAACATTGAAAAAGATACATGGATGGATATGATTAAGCGCATAGACATATTTTGGCTGGGGACTAAACAATTATTTCGACATCTACATTCGCTACATAGAATATTGAGCATTACAACGTTTGTCTTTTCGAAGCTTGCGTCGAACTACGTTTCCGGACAACTAAGCGGGCACGCGAAAGTAAACTTTTATTTCAGTAATAAATGCCGTCTTATGAGCATATATATCAAATATCCCGGTAAGTACTAGTCGAACTAACTGCATAGCTCAAGCTGCCTCCCTCGCGGGAAAAAAATAAAAATGCCACTACAAACGAACTAAACCGGTGCTAGCGATGCTCACCCCTGATCGCTGTGCCCCAAGTTGATCTGTTCGATAGGGATCATCTTCTTGCTCACCGAGTATATGGTAGGTTCTACCTTGCCAGAGATCGCCTGGACCCTACTCCTGACGGATTCCATAGGTGCTACATCGACTTTCGTTTCGTCGACGCTGGCGGAATGCTGGAACGCTTCGGTGTTGCCATAAATGTGTTGGGGTTCCCTAACGTTACCGTAAAGGTTGTAGTTATGGATGAGGGCTGAGACTCTGTTGGAGGTGGCGGGGAGACTGCTGTGTTCTTTCGGAGGGTCGATGTTGACCTGGCTAGTGGTGACTGGCTGGTTGATTTTGAAGTCTGGCTTTGGAGGGACGTCTTCGTCTTTTAGATATGACGAAGACGAGACTTGAGTGTTCAGTATCGGGTTTTGGGGGGAGTAGGCGTGGCTTTGCTGCGCGTAGATCATGTTCTGTGAGGTGAGTGTCTGGTTCTGGGGGGAGGCAGGCTGTGGGGAAGGCGGGAGGGCGGCGCGCCAGTCGATGTGCGGGTGACGGTTGCGGATGCAGTCCACTACGTCGAGAAGGTTCTTGGCGTCCATTGCTAGTACGTGGGCTGCTGCTAACATGCTCCTGCGGGAAATTCCACTTATTTAATATGACCATTATTATCATTTTTATATACAAGTAAAAAAACCAGTCCAGCCTCAGTAATTAAGGAGACCGAGAGAAGTGAGCTTCCACCGTCAGCCTTACAACGATCATTACTATTACCAGCTGACTTTCTATCCCCACTGCCCGGGCACGAGCCTTCCCTATGGATATATAAGGAGAACGGGCGATAAACCACCACGCCCCCGCCCGATCCTCTAAATGCCACTACACATTTACAGAATACACTAAACATGCACACTAGTTTAGGCCCAAAACACCGTACTCGTAGAACAAAGGTATGAGGAACCGGTTCACACGCGCTTTACACCAGGTACAGACATGTACCTGGGCGCTTCTCTCCTCCACCACGGCCCGGTCAACCTGAGCCGAGGTCCGAGCCTTTAGAGGGTTGTTCCGCTCCTCGATCCGATCCGAACCCTTCGGAGAATCTAGTAGGGCACGGGGACGCGCACTAGTGCGCGATGCCGTTCCCTCTAGAAAACCTCCGAAGGTGATTCGTTTCACACGGCTTGAGCAAGGGTCCCCCTTTACGTTCCTCGCCGCCCCCAAACAAGCCCGGTGAAGCTTAAAATGCCGTCTGAGGCAATCGGCAATCTCTCTCAAAAAAAAAACACCACGCGGGCCCAGTGCGGATTGATGGTTGTTAAGGACTGCCAGCCGAGACCAACGGCTTTACTAGCTTTCTGAAGCACGGAGGAGCTCGAGATGATACATTTTTAGTTACCCAGCTAGCCAGGCGGACAAACAAGCCCTACCACCAAGCAAACCGAGTACTCAAACATGTGCCCCCCCGCTGGAAATCAAACTCGGGTTCCTGGGTCTAAACCGGTGGTCTTACCCACTAGACTACAGAGGCGGTTTGTGGTTTAATTTCTCCAACTGTTTTTGAAGCGTTGTTGAAACTGTTGTTGATCGAAGGTTATCGAGCTTACTTGGTGTACTCGTGCTGCAGCGTGGTGTCGGCGTACTGCATGGCGAGCCGCATCGCCTCCACCAGGGCCGCCATGTCCTTGCTCAGCACCTGGTGCGCCATCTCCACCTCCCTGCGACGACAGAGAGAACATATTGGTTATGTATTATTGAACTGGCGAAAGACTCTCAAGAAGTCCGCGTGAGATCTCGGACGAGATAGGAGGACAGAGATAAATCTCTACTCATTTCTATTTATCATTAATTATCTAGCATTTAGCAAAGAAAATATTGCTTATACAATTTGTGAAAAAAAAAATCTGTCCAATCGCGAAGGGGTACATAGGTATATTAATATCAATAACAAAAAAAATATAATTCATGAAAATAAAAAAGTTACAGAACAGGATTCTTTTTACTTGTATATATAACTATAAAAAAATACTGGACCCATACTAATCAGAGTGACCCACTGTAGCTGTAATTGTGTAACAAAAGAAGTGATAATAAAAAGGAAGGGGAACTTTACCTTTTTTTACGTTTACAAATGGCGTAATGCTATTTAAGGATACTATATGTGCCCCCTCCCCCCCTCTAAGTATTAACCAAGAAAAAACAGACTGATTAACCTCTTGCCGTACCTCTTTGCAGCATGCGGGAATCGTACCACGGTAGTAGCGTATCGACGTTAGCGCAGAGCTCACGCAGTTTACCCTATACGTAAATGGGTATGAATATATGACAGTTTCTGTTGTATTGTTGCGTTGCTGTGTTCCGGCTAAAAGGCGCTGTCGGCCAATAAGAAAGAAGGACGGCAGGCTAATTACCGAACTTAAAGTGACATTCGCAATCGCGACAATTACGTAGAACGCTGCGACAGCGCCACAAGCGAGCGATTGGCGAGCTAAAAGCGCATGACGGTGCGCTCTATAATAAACCGACCGATTGTAGCAACCGCAGCTAGAAACAGTCGCGTTGCCATTGTGCAATTAGCAAGTTGTTTTTTTTCGGTAATAAGCGTGCGGATTGGCGTATGCAACCGTACCTCTGCGCCGCGGGCGGGAAAGGCCCCGCCAGCGTGTCGACGGTGGCGCACAGCGCGCGCAGGTCCGCGCCCACCGCCCGCACGGCCGCCAGCGTGTCGGCGGGCGGCGGCGCGCGCTGCGACAGCCGCGCCAGGCGCATCACGCTGCGAACCACCGCCGTGGTTAGACGGTACACGGGTTCGGTGGCCGGCGCGGGCTGTGTGAAAAGCAGTTTTTTTTTTTAGTTTTATTAATTTTTAATTAGACATAAGAGTCTTCAAAAACACAATGTTGAAAAAATTTCCCCGAGCAGGATTTGAACCTGCACCCTTCTGACATACCGGGTCAGGTGCTCTTCCAATTGAGCTATCGTGGTTCTAACCAGCCCGCCGAAACTATTCAACACTATTTACTTTTTTACTTTGAAAGCCAAAGGCGCCAATTCAATGTCAACAACTACCGCATCATCATACTGTATCGCAACAAAATTTGCGTTAAAATTATATAAAGAAAACAAAAACATTTTACAAGAGTCTTCGTTAGAGCCGACTAAGGGATTAGAGTTCCAAGGTGCTCACTCATCAGGCGATCGTATAACAACCTATCACTGATATTATTTATTCCACCATGGAGGCCTACTTTTGATGCGTCTTTACTAAAAAGTGATTTTGACCTTTTTGAGCCCTCACAGTTAGCGTCGCTCAATGGCCGGCCTGCAAGCCTCGGCTACGGCGGTCGTCAAATTGAACGATAAAAAAAACCATGTTACCGTGTCGTCAGCGGCCGGCCTGTCTCTGTTGTTCACCGTGTTGGCTGGACTCGTCTCCGTTGAGTTCGTCGCTGCACAGAATAGAAGACAATAAAGAGCAGTTAAGAAATAGGCTAGCTATATTTATAATTATAAGAATTTTTTGTTGTTATTTTGAATTATTATTTAACCTTCTGTATTTTTATAATTAATTTAACGCGTTCCTGTTGGTAATTGCATTTTCTAATTTTAATATAAATATTTAGTAATTTAATATATTTATACGCATTTTTAACAATACATTATTCCATCCTGAACAGTGTTTCTATTAACCACTACCAAGCTCCTCGAAACAAACAAATTATAGTTACACAATATTGTTCGTGGATTTTATTTCAAAAAGCTACAAGATAAATTTTACCAAAAAAGGTAAATTTTACTTTTTTATTTTAAAGTGCTAATTGCTGCACTGAAGCTAAATTAAATATTTATAAAATTTTATAAAATACAGTGAAAAAATTAAACGCCCACCCGACCCAGCCAGGAATCGAACCTGGGTCTTCCGCAATCCAGGCGGCTGCACTGACCGCTATGCTACCGGGAAGGCTAACGTAAGCGCTGAATTTTGTCACTGCTATTTTAATGTTTTTTTTTTAAGACCCAGGTTCGATTCCTGGCTGGGTCGGGTGGGCGTTTAATTTTTTCACTGTATTTTATAAAATTTTATAAATATTTATAAAAGGTAGCTCAAGTGGGAAACCCACGACCTTTGGATAACCGGCCGCTGGGTCCCGGCAGCTCAGCTGAGGCTGGTTGATTTCTTCTAGTAAAATTTAATCTTGTAACTATACAGGGTGTAATCGTTAAGTGTGACCAGGCGATTATTCCGTAACTATTACAGATATCAAAAAATCTTTAAACTTATATCGAAAGTACGTTACCTAATGTGTAAAATGACATCAATAACTTTTTAAAAATCAAACGAGAAGTATCTAAAATTTTGACATTAAAGACAGAATTTTGACATTTTGACAGCTAAAATAACCTTTTGAAATAAGGAAACTAAAACCTTTCTACTAATCTCATACTAAATGTATGGGAGTGTTTAATGTCAATATTTTGGATACTTCGTTTGATTTTTAAAAAGTTATTGATGGCATTTTACTCATTAGGTAACGTACTTTCGATATCAGTTTATTTTTTTTTATATCTGTAATAGTTACGGAATAATCGCTTGGTCACACTTAACGATTTCACCCTGTGATAGATACATAAAAATATCATGAAAGTTGTCGTTTTTACCCGAGTGTGGTTGGCTGGAAGGCTTGGTGTCAGCGCTAGGCGTCTCTGCGGTGTGCTCGACGGCCTCCTCGGAGGGTAGCTGCACACTCGACAGTCGCTTCTGATTGGGAAAAACATATCTTGTTATGGTCAGTAATGGCCCCATTAACGGGCACTTCTCCCATCACCACAAATTTAATCATATTGGCCCCTATTCAAGGACACTTCAGTCAATCGCTCCAAGTCTAACCGCCTCTGTGGTCTAGTGGTTAAGACCACACCGGTTTAGACAAAGAGGTCCCGGGTTCGATTCCTAGCGGGCGGTACATATTTGTGTACTCGGTTTGGTTGGTGGTAGGGCTTGTTTGTCCACCTTGCTAGCTACCACCATCTTATCTAAATATGTCGCCATAAAATCAATGTTTGTAGCATTGTTGTGTTAGAGAATAGCCAGTGCCTCAGTTGTTGAGGATCCGAGTGCAGTGCGCTTCCACCTGCGGCATATCATCACTTAACATCAGGTGACAAGGCCAAGCACTTACAGGTAAGATATTAATAAAATGGAGTGCCCGTGAATGGGGGCCTTCAGCAAATGACGCCACTTCACCTGTTGTTAACCAGATACAAGTCCAGAAGCGAAGAAAACTAGTGGAGAAGGATTGTGCCTCCTCACTTTGCCGGCCCTCAAGTTGCTTTTACACACCTCATTTTAAAGGACTCCCGTGTTGTAGGAAGGACTCCTATGTTGTAGGAAAGGGTTCAAGACTCCTTACGAGTGCGTAAAGACCATTTTTAACGGCAAAGACGCCTGCACATCAACCAATCCAAACCTGTCAAATTTCTTCAATTAATATTCAACCATATGCATTAAACGTGTAACAGAATGTGGTCAAAATGAAAAGATCCAAAGTGTATCCGATCTAGATCATTTGTGCAGAGTTACTAAGTAATAAAGAACTTGCTATGCAATTTTTTTTAGTTATATTGTGACGTCACATCAAAATAAACAAGTCCCAACCCTAGTGGTTTAGTAACCTCTGTGTACTTACATTGACAACAGAGGAAATTTGACAGAGTGGTAGTCTGATGTGTGTGTTCGACAAAGTAATGATCCACCGAATTTCTTCGTTCACGACAGATCCTACTAAAATTATAAAGTGAGTTAGCCATATGTGTTGGCCGCCTTTGAGATCCAATGGTATGAACAGCTGTTTCAGACCCAGCAGCCCCGGGTTCGATTCCTACCGAAGAATACCATTTAAGAGTGGAGCCGTTGAAGTAGCGCCACAACACCGGCATCAAGGCGTTTGTTCTATCACCGAAATGACCATTAAGACGAAAGAGAATGTGTTTTTTTACGTTTTTGTGCAAAATTGTACTTTAATAGTACGTTTGGTCTTCATCACAGATGAAAACCAAACGTTTCCCCCAGTTGTGTTAAAACAATAACGCTATGTCTATAAACATAAGGCCTATTATCAATTGTACTCACCAAGTTGTCTTCTTGCATTTGCAACCATCTCCTGTCCTCCTCGCTCTGATGCTGCTGTCTCGCCAGCTCGGCCAGCAGCCGCCTCTCCACCGCTTGCTCCGTGTCGAATTCCGGACTCTGTTGCGTAATACATAAAGGTTAATTTACAAATTTCTTAAACAACCTTAAAAAACTAGGAAGGGGTTCATAGGGGGCGAGTAGATCCGTATCAAGAGTTTAATTTTAAGATAAAGACACCATGTGACACGGTTAACCGACATAATGTCGAAAGTGAAGTGCCCAAAGAAAACCGCCGGTCGAGTGTATTAATTGGGTAGTTGACTGGTTGGGTGCCCTTCGGTTCGCCTAAAAATTTTAGTCCTAATATTACATGGCCAAACCGTATTGGCCTAAACTTAAAACGAACAATTATTGTTTCGCCTAACAATTGTTTTGCCACCATCATAATTTGGTCTAAGTGAAAGCCCTAATTTTAGGATCTATAATGTGAAATACCCTAAAATATATTGGCATAACGTTATTTTGGCATTACGACGATTTCGCTTAAAGCTAGAATTTTAGCATATCTAATATTAAAAGTGCCAAAATATATAAAACACAATAATTATTATTGTTCAGTTTCAAAAATACTAGCTGCCCTACTCATGTAGGTCACGTCGAGGTTATTTTTTTATTAGACTACAGAAATCTAGCTTCATACAAAAATATATTTTTGTTATAGCTCTTGTTCGGGGGGAGGAGTGGGGGGGGGGTTTCCCCCTCTCCCCTCTCTTTTTTCCCCCAAGAGATATTTGAAAACCTCTAAATGTTAACATTATGGTATTCTATATGTATTGTATATGTAAAAATGCAATATCATGTATCAAGTTTTTTATTTTTATTGCAAGAACAAAACAGAAACAGCAACATATGCAATTCTTTGGCCAAGTTACTTTGTCTTATTAAAATGAGTAGGCGTTTTATACTTTGTGATTTTTAATTTTGTGTGAATTAATATTTAATAATTGCAAACTTTAGGGATTACGAATTGTTCCGCCAAATGTCGCATTTGGTAAATAACAATATGGCGATAAAAAGTTAGGCGAAGTGAAATTAGACCAAACACGATTATGAAGAGTGAAATTATGCGAAAAAAATTTAGGCTAACCGTTTGTGTGCCAATGCCAATTAGAAGTACAAAAAATTAGGCGACCCGATATATATCCTGACTGGTTAGTCAATAGAGAAACTTTTTAACACCGGTCAAAACGATTTTCTATAATTGAAATTGTAAGAGAATGGCAAACTATGACGTCACCATTTTGTTTTGTCAATTCAGTGTTTATAATTTTAGGTACAGAAATACATGCTTAGGTCAAATATGAACTAGGTCAATATTTTAAAGAACTGTTACGTGATTTAATAAATACGTTTAATGTTCTGGAACTTATTATTATGGTTGTCAACATCCCTATAATTGATTTTGCGATTACGAAATAGGACCCCGATCGGGAGAGCGCGTCAGTACACACTTATCATTTGCCGCTTTTTTTATTTTTTTGTTAGCTGATTGGCTCATGCAGCATTTTCAGCGTCACCGGACTTTTTTGGAGGCGGCGACGGGTCGGCCGGACGGAAACTTAAAGGGTTCTTCAAGCCGTGTGAACCGCACCACCGTCAGACAGAGGTATTCCAAGGGGAATGGCGTCACGCACTAGTGCGTGTCCCCGTTCCCTCCCGTTCCCTACTAGAATCTCCGAGGGGTTCGGATCGGATTGGTATTAGCCGCTCGGCCGGTAAGTTCGACGGGCACTTCACTTTGCTATGAGATGGGTACTTAGTTCGATCAAGGGTGGATTTTTGATCTGGCGAAAACAAATCTTACAAATGCTCCTACTATCCCAAGTCTCCTGTGACATTTTTGACAGTATACATTCTTAACGGTAAGTTTGGGTACCTACCTACCAAAATAAACAAACTCCAAAAAAAACATAATTTATCAAAATTGCACGTGTATATTTTTGTAAATTTTTAAATCAACAACGCCAATTCGATTCAAAAATGTCACCTCGATCGAGTATAAAAAAAACATTTCTTCTTAAGAACTAACTTTGCCGTTAGTACACACGCCTGCACGTCAACCTACCCAAAACTGTCAAATTTCTTCAATACATTGTCAACCCTTAAAGCCTTAAAGATAAAGTGCAAAGTCTATTGAGGAAATTCGACAGTTTGTGGTAGGTTGATGTGCAGGCGCCTGTACAATAAAAGATAACATTCCAAGTTTACATTGTCAGTTAGAATAATTAACCTTCCTTAATTATTATCCAGTTAAAAACATATGGTTAGATTGGTTACCATTCGCCGTTCGCTCGTTAATTTCTAATAAGTTAATTTTATTTATAACAAAGTTAAGTTCTTATTTTGGAAATGTTAAAATGTTTAAAATGCTTTGCAAATGTAATTAATAAATTGCAAAATAATTTCACTTTGGCGTTTCATTTTACACATGAAGTTTTTCGTGTTTAAAGTTAACATAATTTATACAGCACATTGAATAGTTTATATCTTTTAAACTATTTTAATATTGTTTTAGGAAATGTTAAATTAAAATATCATTCTAGTTGCTAAATTTGCTCGACAATTAATTTAAAAAAAATCTACACTTTTCTAATTACAAGCGTGCAAATGCCAGTGATCTAAAATAAAATCGCTGAAGTGAAATTGTATGCATTGATGTTTAGCATAAACAAAACATCAACCCACTTAAAATATAAATGAGTAAATAATATAAAAACCAAAAATCTACCGGAGGAACCCAATGGACACACAAAAACTCTGTAAAAAAAAAGGGAATAAAAATATCTGTACAGAAAAAAAACACCCAAAATACATAGTTAAGTTGGCAACACTGCCTCCTCAATACATAATCGATAAAAAGTCGAATAAACTACACAAAAAACAACTTCTTAACCAAAAAGTATCTACAGTGGTATGTACATAATATTCCGAACAAAAAACGGCTAATTACGACTGCGGAACCCGCTGGAATTGCCAAAAAAAACTGGTTGAACACAATTAATTCGCATAGAATTTTACGTCATAATTTATTATAGCATACTTTTTCTTATCCTAATGATCCATACCCATAATATATGTATTTTACCATAACTTCTGATGGCAGCATAACGATTAAAAGGCATATTATCATCAAAAGGCATTATTATCATAAGATAATAGATAAATATTTCTCAAATGAAATTTACTGTATACGGTGGGTGAAATAACTTACGCATTTAAAATAAACTTATTCGCAGTCTAAGCCGTCGAACATTGACAAAATTAGACCGAAAAAATATAGCCGTAACGTCTGTTATGTATGACTATCTAAATAGTATGCCAAAAACAATTACGTAAAAGACTAATTATGTTAATGCAGCGCGTCCGTCCCGCTAGAGTGACCGGGGTAAAAAAAAATCAGGAATTTAAAAAAATATGCAAATCAAAGTGATCCCCAAAAAAGTATCACTAACTTCACATCGTGACCTACATTCTACAGTACAATCTCACACACATGCGTACCAACATACAAATCGTGACCGTACTATCATACACTACAAGCATGCTACATAACTCAATACAAAGTCACCTGTGGCGGTGGTGCCTGTACCACCGGCGAGCACTCGTGCCTCGACGCGTAAAGGCTATGCGCGTCCATTGACGAAGCGGACACGAACTGCGGACGCGGCGGCGAAGCGGACGCTGTAGCGGACGATGTAGCGGACGCGGTAGCGGACACGCTAGCGGACAGCGCGCTCGCCTGCGGACGGTACATAGGCTGGGCGCTTTGTACGTGAGCGCTGTAGACTTGCTGCGGCGAGTACGAAATGGGGGGAATCACGCCCATCGGCTGGGGGGAGAACGGGCCTTGGTACACTGGGCTAGACGACCTAACATACTGATTTGAAGGCATTTTAGAATGACCAGGTTTAACAGGACTTTGCGAGTAAGGTACGCCTTGTACTACCCCTACTGGGACGCCGTAAGAGTTCGGATGGGAGGCAGACATGCCTGAAACTGACGAGCGGAACGCTGGTTTAGACATGGCTTTCTGAGCGGCGATTGCCACGCAACTTTTGACGTTTTCCCCGCCGAAGTCGTAGATCTCTTCGACTAATGGCGGGTCGGGTTGTTGACGCATCTTGTTGACTACGCTGGCAGCCAATTGAGCGTTGATTGCGCCCTGTACTGAGAACTGACCGACGTCTTGGTCTCTACGATTCCTGGGTGGAGGGGAAGCTGGGACTGAATGTTGCCGCGTAAAAGGCGCTATAGCAACCGGGGAGCCACGGTGAGAAAGGCTACCTCTAGCGTTTCTTTCTAAAGAGCCCATTCTAACCGGAGCCCTCTCAGCGGTGGAAAGCGAACCGCGCGTGTTTCTTTCTAAAGAACGAACTCGATTCGCGTATGGCTCTGAAGATTCTGGTTCACTGGGCGCGGTGGTAGCTTCGCTTCTCGGCGAAACGGGTTGAGTGTTCTGACACAAATTGTCACAACTCGCGCCTACCACAACCGTTAAAGTTTCGTCCGTCTGTTCAGGTACAATAGGGTCTAATTTGTGTAAACTAGCGGCGGGGAAGGGGACAGTGTGTAGAGGGATATCGATGACTTCGTCCGGCTTGGGGTTGATGATCTTGTCTAAGATGGTAGGGTCATCCTCCGGTAGACTGGCGGCGAAGTCGACGGCGACCGTATTGAATACCGAGGCGGGGGTGGTGTAGGCTCGCGGCTCGAGGGCGCGGGTTTGGTTCTCGCGCAGTAGATGGGCGAGCACGAGCGGGTTTTGGGCCACGATGTAGGTCTGCGCGGGCGCACCGCCCTGCGCTTGGGTGCATTCGACGCCGCCTGTTGAGACAAAAGTTAGTTTGAATTGATTAAACTCGTAATAACGAATAACTAATTGTAGTTTTCTCAAACATGCTTAGAAATAAGATAATAATGAATCGAACTTGATGTACTACGAAACAGCAGCGGCCGACAACAGCTGTTATTGAAAATGGAGCGAACTTTTTACTCTGTAATATGTAGCCTAGTAGGTAACCCACAAAGGATTTTATTTAAATTTTGAACTAGCTTGCAGATGAAAAGTGGTACATTATGAGAAAAAGAAACAAATAAACATAGTATTCGTGCGTGCTTAATGTTCTTCAACTCAATCAACTGGCGTAGTAGATAGATGTTCTTCTCGTCCATATTAGGTATATACTACATAGTTTAAAAAAAAATACAAAATAGATCTAAATATGTGAACCAGATTGTAAACCCACCTAAACTGTCAACTGACTTAGTTATCTGTCTCCTTCTTCGAAAGCGACAGAGATTTGTCAAAAGGATAGGAGGAGAAAGACTCTAAAATGAGTAAAGGTTATTAAAAAGTGGAAGATTATGAAAATGACAAAAATTATGGGTTGTTGTAGGTACATACACAATAGTACAAAATTACTTTAATTAATGTGATATTATTGTTATCATATTTTTTTATAAACTTGCATTGCTTGTATTGTGTAACACTATCGGAGATAGAAACAGCCCTTGCTGAGTTTCTTGCGGCTTCTTCTCTGTATAAGGTCTCCGCCGTAGGAAGATCGTTTACGAAGTCATTTACTAAGAATTGACGTTCAAAAAATACATTTTGAATAAAAATTTGCATTTTTTTTTGTTCTGAGTGTCTTCAGGACTATATGGTACGTATGTTAGTAGTAAATATATAGTACGTACGTTTCTAGTTTTTTATTTATAGTATAGTAGGTGGTACGGACCGGCGTGGTTGGCGGGCGGGCGGCTGGGCTTGGGCGGCGGCTCGTCGCCCCACGAGGCGGCCGCCACGCGACGGTTCTCGCGGCGCATCGTGTCCCACGCGGTGTTGCGCTCCTCTTGCAGGATCTCGCTGAACACAAGTATTAAAACGATGAGTTTGCAACACGAACATCAACGTCAACTAATGCCAACGATCAGTTCACACTTTGACTGCCAAAAAACTCATAAGTGCTGTTGGAAATAAAAAAAAAAGTGGATTAGTAAAATATAGATTTAATTTAACTTTTAAATGTGTTAGTTGCCAAGTGACATAGTCAAGAAGGAGGAAAAAGATTACACACACGTATAACATAAAATGGCACAAAACATTGTTGCCAGACTAAACAATATATAAAATACACATTTATTTTACATTTTTTTTTAAGTGCTAATTGCTGCACTGATGCTGAGTTAAATATTTATAAAATACGGTGAAAAAATTAAGTGTGCGGAAGACCCAGGATAGATTCCTGGCTGCGTCGGGCAGGCATTTAATTTTTTCATTATATTTTATAAATATTTATATACATGTATGTTCATGTTGTACTGAGCGTCAAGACACGTGCCGCTCTGCCGGCTAATGAGCATGCTAAAGTCATCCTAATGGCACTCACAACAAGGTCTCCTTGAGCTGGTGCGCGGTGGGGCGCTGCGAGGGCTCGTACGCCCAGCAGCGCGACATGACGGAGTACAGCCGCGGCGGGCAGCGCGGCGGTAGAGCGAGCCGCTCGCCGTTCTCCAGCTTGCCGATCACGTCGTTGTTTTTAACCCCGCTGAAGGGTTTCACGCCCAGCATCAGGATCTCCCACATGCAGACGCCTGGTGGGTGGGAGAGATATTAATTAGAAGGGATTGTATGACGATTCGCTGATTGGGACACTGATCAATCAATTAGCGCATATAACAAACATAAAATTACTTTATGTATGTATGTGACTTGGATAACTATAATAATTCGATAGTGGAAAGAAAAAACTACTAAATACGTAATTATACAACCTGTTACATATTTGTTATCAATGTTTTATTTTTAAATAACAAATACAAACAAGAAACATAGATAAAAAAGGAGTACAGAATAACATTGACTGTTTTCTATATGGATAGAGAAAAAAAGATCCTATCGAACTATGTATCAAACTCATGTTCAGTCAAAATGGCGTTTCAGTTGTTTTTCCTTTCCACCATCGCTTGAAACCAACAATACATCCAACAAACATTACATCTCAAACTGTAGGATACATGTGCTAATAAAATCATTTATTCATTCATTCATTTATATAACCCGCCTGCTCGTTTGCCTGCTAAATATAAATAAAATAAAATAAAAATAGGAAAGTCTTGAGTCAACACTAATTGAATTGACCCTTGCATCTAGAAAGGTGAAATTTTGCACAGAATTCCCTTTATGATGTAGACAAGAGATAAAAAGGTCTTCGGCACATGCGTTGTAACAAAGACGTCGGCGGTCACTATAGGTTGGTGACTCACCGAACATCCACACGTCAGAGGCGCTGGTGAAGCGGCGGAAGTTGATCGACTCGGGCGCCATCCACTTGATGGGCAGCTTGCCGCGCGACGCCTTGTAATACGACTTGTCTTCCACCATTTTGGATAGGCCGAAATCCGCTAACTGTAGCGCAGAGGTAAGAGTTTAGATTAGATGGTGTGTACACGAACACTACACACTAGCCCCACTACAAGTACACAAAGAATAAACTCCGAATAGTTATTCCGTGTTTTGTCTCTTTCACTCTAATTTGAAATGACGTTTACATGACAGGAACAAAACACGGAATAACTATTCGGACCTTATTCTTTGTTTATTTTAAGGGGGTAAATGTTTGCATTTGCTTTTCAATCTTAGCACAATCTAATAAAGTTCAAAATGGTGAGATTATAACGAAAAAGATCAGTTTAAATCGCTTTATATTCATCCTCCTAGATTATTAGGATAAAATCATACTATATCATTCGTCTATAACGTCCCCCTAGCTATTCAACGAGGGCGTGGACACCAGATATTGGCTGAATAGGCTGTTAGTTAAAATGTATGTTCTAAATAAATAAACAAATTAATAAACATCTGTCCCTATCACGTACTGTTGGCTGTTCTACCACACTTTGACACTGTACCCTCACTCCGAGTGGAAGTGGACACATGTATCTACCGCGGACCCCTGGCCGTCCAATGTCCTTAACAATGTAACTTGACTTAAGTAGGCGTGGTTTTACACCTTATGAATACTGTTTGCATATCATAAAGCAACAAGTTCATTTTCGATTATAAGACCAATTGAGAGATACGTTGTCATCAATTGACAATGTGCTTTAGCGAAATTTTATTGTTATGGCTATTTTTAGGGTAGATACCCTATCACATTCCCCTGGCTATTCGACCGTACCTTGACGCATGTGGGTGTGGAGACGAGCACGTTCCTCGCTGCGATGTCGCGGTGCACGAACTTCTTGCTCTCGAGGTAGCTGAGCGCCGTCGATAGCTGGTAGATGTACAGCACTAGGGTGCAAGTCTCCAGCCTGTGGGAAACACAAAATTATTAATATATTTATTTATTTTATGAAATAATACGGTTATACCCTCAATAAAACATTTTAAAAAAACCTAGTGAGAAAGTAAAATAAAGTTTTTAATATTAAGTAAGTTTTAAAAACCATTTTTCTTTTCTTTTAGTTGATGGCTTCGTGCGATTAGCACATTTAGCCAGTGTCAAAGTAATTTTTCTTACAAGTAATACATGAATATACAATAGTTCCTTCCAGTATGATGATGATGAATGATAATAGAAATGAGAAGTGAGAAATGATATACCCCCCAACCCCTCGAGTATCTCAGTAAAGATGTGGGGCTTTACTAATTCCTCGGGCGGACTTCTTGAGAGAATTTGAAAAGTGAAGTTGCACTGTTTTGTTTCATTTGCCAACACTCATGCGCACTTATGAACACTTTAACGGTTAATAATCCACCATTATTTCACATTAATATTCGACTTAACACAAATTTTAGAAATTAAAACAAAACTGCAGATATGGCTCTTCACTTTCCTGCCAAGAAGTCCTAAAAACTATTAATTGACTAGTAACTTGAAGATAAAGTCGAGAAGAGGGAAAAAGTGTGATGCAAAATTTTAAAATGGTATAAAAAGGTTTGGTAAGAATACTCCTTCTAATCGTTTGTAGGAAGCCCTACTACTTATCATGCCTTTCATAGCTCAAAAGTGAGACGCTTATAGGTTGATGATGTATACGATAAAGCAATCCTAAAGAGCTCTTGACACAGCGGCTGAAGTGATTACTTAGATCTTATTGCAAGGGCATATGGTTGAGTTTTCATAGTAATTTTTTTCCGACGTACCTTTGCGCGTTCTGTTGCAAGTATGCCCGCATCTCGCCTAAGGTGGCCAGTTCCATCACGATCCATATGGGGGCAGCGCTACACACCCCCACCAGACCCACGATGTGGGGATGCGAGAACTGCTGCATAATGTCTGGAGAGACAAAGACAATGATAAGTTATTATAAAGTTATAATCCTTCCATTTGGGATGAAGGACAAGCTTATACCTTAAAACTACAAAGTTCAGGCATCAAGGGCCCGTTTCTCAAAAGCTTGTAGCTTGTAATACAAGTGGGCGTCCCTTTCTAACAAAAGCTGTCAAAAAGTGACATCCGCTTGTATTACAAGTTACAAACTATTGAGAAACGGGCCTCTGGTCTTCATCTCACTTAACCTATAACTGTCACACTGCTCAAAGACCTCCATCATTAAAATCAAGTCATAACTACAATTGATGGGTATGCCAAATGCGGGTTGGTGATCACAAACCCGGGCTATATGCATCGAAAAATCTGAAACACACTTTGCCCGTCCTGGGAATTGAACCCGGGACCTTCAGTATCGGGCCGAGCGCTTTGCTACTCGGCCACCGAGGCGTTAATGGTATGGGAAGGAAGGCGAAAAGGGAAGCGGACTTCAATCCATTATCAGTGTGAACCATTGACCTGACCTCTTGGAGCAAGATAGTGGCAGATTATTAGACGGATTTAAAATACGTTCTACCACCAACTGAGTACAAAATGTTCCTCCTTGAGCCTTTTCCGGGACCTCTTAAACTAATAATATATAGGTAAACTTTGTTTATATGAAATAATATCTGGAACTAGCAAATTGACTCCAAAAATCTTTCACTGATAAACGACATGACTCTGAATAAACGTCAAATTTATTTAGTCCGGTACCCTTATAGACATATTATGATATCCTGGTATGGCCTTCGGCGCGTTATGCAGACTTTAGCCACCACCAGCCTTCATAATGCCAGTGTGATGGGTTGTGGCCCAATCTTGAGACCATTAGTGACACTTTTATAAGCTGATCCTGATAAAGGCAGCTAGCGCATTATGCTAGATCTAATTTCAAAGGACTAAGGTTGTTTTTGGCTTACCTTCGTTCGTTCTGCTGCTGGTATCTGCGCCTCTTACCTAGGTATGATGACATTGAATAGCTTAAAAGTTCAAATTAAAATTTTGATTGCCTGTTGATTACTTACAGGCCTCTTCTAGAAACTTCCCTAGGTCAACGTTTACGAGTATCTTGCAGGTCTTGACCGCCACGGGCAGGATGTACTCCCCCCCGTAGCACTTGCTCTGTTGCTTGTATGGTGAGCTGGCACCGTAGCGACGGGTGGTTAGCTGACGTCACGCGGCGCGCGGCAAGTTCTCTGTGCACGTCAAGGAATAGGCCTTCGGTGCGTTAAGCATACTTTAAGGAACCACTAACCTTCATAGTGCCAGGGTGGTAGTTAACAGCCCACTCTTGCCCTAAGCGGGTGGGAAGTCTTGAGACCAGTAGTGGCACTTTTATAAGCTGATGAAGCGATTCTCAAGACGCAGAAGATGGGGCATTATGTAAGATCTAATTACAAGCAGCTAAGGTTGTTTTTGGCTTACTTTCGTCCGTTCTACTGCAAGTAAACGCGCATCTCACCCAGGTCTGATGTTATTGCTAAACTTTAATGGTAACACAAAGTACTTACAGGCCTCTTCTAGAAACTTCTCTGCCGTATCTAGATCGGCGTCTATCTTGCAGGTCTTCACCGCCACGGGCAGGATGTACTCCCCCCCGGAGCACTTGCCCTGCTGCTTCTGTATGGTGAGCTGGCGTCGCAGCGACGGGTGGTTTGCTGAAGTCACGCGGCAAGTTCCCTTGTGCACGTCACCGAATTGCCCTTCGCCTATGATGCCGGTTAACTCGATCTGGTTGCGGACGAGCTCGTAGTCGCGGACTGTGTGGGCATTAGAAAATAGGTTTTATTGAGGCGTATTTAGTAGGCAAGGAGCATGATGGCGCAGTGGTTACCGCGCCCGCAGACTTATTACCAATATACTGACACCCCCTACCAACCCAACGGTTATAAAGTTAAAGGTGTCAAGACATCCTTGCACAAGCACATCCATAACCATCTGCCATACGCCAGATCAGGACGCGCCGAAGCGCATTCTCCATTCGGTACTTAAGACTAGTGTATCGAGCGAGTTGCTCCGTGGACACGTATAGTCCACTACCTAATATCCAGATAGGCACCAAGAGTACAACTCGCGTCTCTAAGTGACAGTCGAAATCGCAACAATTTGCTCGCTACCAAAACACATATTTCGTATTACGGAACGTAGAACGCTAAAATAGCGCTACGAGCGAGTGATTGACGAACTAAAAATGTATGACGGCGCTACGAGCGAGTGATTGACGAACTAAAAATGTATGACGGCGCTATATAATAAACGGACCGATGGTAGCAACCACAACTAGCAGCAGCAGTCGCGTTGTCATTATGGAATTAGCAACTCATCATCATCATCATTTGGTCATCGGATGGGTGATCAAAAGTTTATCATGTCGAGCTCCTCCGTGCTTCCTAAGGCACGTAAAGCAGTTGGTCCCGGCTGCATTAGCAGTCGTTAGTAACCACCGCACCGTACTGAGCCCGGGTGGTGGTTTTTATGCCGTTCTCCCTGTGGTGTTTCCATACAAAGGGAAGGCTGATGCCCTAGCGATGGGGACATAAAACGAACAGTGTGATCAGGCGTATTTAAAGGTTAATTAGTTTATAATAAATCTAATAAACACGTAAGGTAGGGTCGAATGTTGCGCTGTGCTGTTGTATTTTGAATCGTAACCAAGACGATTATGAATCAAATCTCTTTTATTCCGGAACGTGTAATTAGTCCACATAAACTTTTTTTACTTTGTATTAACGTTTTGGAATATGAAAGTAACAAAATTATAGTTATAGAATTATTCCTTTTTCTGTACTTCTTCTGTCAAAACATGATCATATACCTGCGGGCGTGGAGTAGTCGTCGTCTCCGTCCACGATCTCCGCGTAGTCCTCGGAGACAAGCGTGTTGGAGTTGCCTCCCGTCTCCCACGAGCCAGTCTTGCCCTCCGACGAGCTACTGCTCATTTCCGCTACAGATAAACAACAGTACTTAGAAAGCGTGCAGGCTCCAGGCAATTCAATGCAGCATCGATTCTATTGGTATCAATTTTACAAAGGACAATGCGCGATTCTGGTGCCTTTTTTGAAAATGTCTGCGCCCGTATAAAACTTTCTAATATGTGTAGAGGGCCTCTATACGAATAATATTTTGTATGACAGCTTAGCCCTGCGTGATTCCGATTGGGATCATAGAAAAAATTGCAACAAGTTTTTTATGATCCCAATCTGAAAATGCGAAACTATGAGAAATAGCGAAAAATACTCAGTGGAGTTTCGGGGCTGATTTTTTTTTCTAAAAATTCACTATTAGATTTTAGAAAAAAAAAAGTTTTGCCTGAGATCGAACATGCAAAAAAAACCCTGCACACTGTCATTGTAATAGTGTCGCTTATAAGATCCAAATTCTCAGAAGTAATGTCAATTGACAAACTAATGGAAAGGGCTTTTTAGTTAGTAAAGTCAGTTATTTACTTAAAATACATCAAGTAGGTTATGATTAAGGTTACGGTTTTGAGGAAACTTGTCATAGAAATTATTGTTCGTCGAGAATATTAATAAAAAAAAGTCCCGTTCGTGCACAAGAATTTTGAAAAAGGCGTCACTTTCAAATCGCTCATTACCATTTTCATAATAATCAAAGAAATTTAAACGGGGATTAACAGCCTGAAAACGGGGCCGGTGCAACAATAGAGCTATCGTGATTCTAACCAGCCCGCCGAAATTATTCAACACTATTTACTTTTTTACTTTGAAAGCCAAAGGCGCCAACTCAATGTAATTTAAAAAGCAATGAACTTTTTCTCAACTTACTTTTACATTGACAGCTGAACTGTTTCCACACAGTAGCTTGGAATAAAGACAAATAAATAGTCAGTTTCATATAAAACAGCACTTTCACAACACAGTCAAATCTATGTAGACAGTTAACAAAACAAACATGTCATCATCTTTCACATAACTAAAAAAATAGACTTTAAATACTAGTCATTAAATCTTATTTTACTTAAATGAGCAAATTCTTTGTACCGTTGTTATGCTTCGATCAATTTGTCAATGGCTGTACTTATCTGTGCAATTATGAACGGAAAATGCATAAAAAAGTAAGTGTGTAGTAAGTGAACAGAACATTTGTACTGTCCCACTGCTGGGCGAAGGCCCCTATCAATCACCACCTTCGCCAAATGTGGGGTAGTGAGCACAAACTCAAGCTATGCATTGGATAATCCAAAACACGCTTTGCCTGACCTAGGAATTGAAGCTAAGACCTCCGGTTATACATAGAACCGAGCGCTTAGCAACCCGGCCATCGAGGCGTTAGGATGTGTGAATTGTACAGTATTTTCCATGTTTCGCAGCGAATGGCAGAAAGTGGTATCTGCCTACCCATATGGGAGACGGGCGTGAATGTTTCTATGTATGTATGTATGTACGTATGTATCTGCGTATGTATGTATGTATGTATATACGTATGTATGTATGTACGTACATACGTATATACATAATTAATGCACATGTATACGTACATGTATACGTATACGTATGTATGTATTATACTTACTTGTTCTATTCCATAATGAGGTCTGTGAGTCGGTGACTAGTCTGCAGTACCCGTCCACTAAGTCCGCTAAGCTTTCGGCAGCCTGTACAGAAGATAATAATAAAGCTACATAGTGATAAAGAGCAGGTTCAGGTTATGATCGTCAAAACTAAGCAACTTTCGTAATGCTAGGTCATCAGATGGGTGGCCAAATTTAATTATCTAGAGCTCCCCCATGCTTCGTATGGCAACAACATAAAATAAAATCACGCGCAATTTCAAATGCACCCAATGGAGAGACGAAATGAAACATGAAAAATAAATTGAAATTTGAAATTGCGCCTTATTCTTCTTACTTTTAAGTATGAAATTCGAATAAGACGTCGGCGTAACTAATGATTTTCAAAATTGAAATGATACAACTCCAGTCTACATTTCACATCGCTATATCTAATGATAATTTTAAAATCTATAATGAATGACCTATGTATGATAAAAAGTAAGAAAATTAAAATCTTATTTCGTAGGTGACAACGTTTATTTTACCTCGACGCTGCTGCACGTGATAGTTAGCGTCTCCGTGGCGCCCTTCACTCTCAATTGTAACGCAGCTTTGCCGCATGTACCGCTCTGTAAGCAAATTCAAAATAAATCAATAGGGTTTTACTGATTTCATGTTTTTTTTTCTCTTATTAATCTATTCAACTAAGGGTAAAGATATTCAAGCTATTCAACTACTGGTAAATAAAATTGTATGTATATCTGTGATTGCGATTTTGACGACCTCCTTGATCGAGTGGTTTGTACACCGGTTTTCATGGTGTCGCCATCTCCGAGGTCCCGGAATCGATCCCCGGTCGGGTCAATTTAGAAATTATTGTTTTTCTAAATTGTCTCGGGTCTGGGTGTTTTCTATGTTTAATAAGTATGTATTTATGTATTTCAAGTATGTTTATCCGTTGCCTAGTAACCATTTTAACGAGTTTCATAACGAAGCTTCTCTTGGGCTAGATTAACTGGTGTGAGTGTAGGAAAGTTTATTTATTTATTTATTGCCTTTAATTAAGGTTGCAATCATGTATACGCTAATTTAATTTACTTGGTCAAATAATAATTTCGCAACATTTTACACTTTGCCCTAATCCTGTAGGTCACGTGATAGGTTAGAAATTTAAATTCAAGATTATTTATTATATTCGAGGTTTTTTATTATTAGACAACAGAAATACTAGCTGCCCTACTCCCGTAGGTCACGTGAAAATTGTGTTTAAGTAAAAAAAAAAACATTTGACAATTCAGAACATTTTATTGGCTTGACCAGTTGAAACAAAAATAAGGCTTGGCAAATCGAAACAAAATTGGGACTTGACTAATTATTACTTTTGCATTGCTTGACAAATCAGAACAAAAACACGCGGTAAAAACACACTTGACCAATTGGAATTTTCTTCCTGCTTGACGAATTAGTTCCTAAATCATATTATGATTATATATTGTTTTCTAAAGTTGACGCGAACACTACACATTGAAATGAAACAACTTTTACGGATCTACTCGCGTTTATATTAAGGATAAACATTAATTAAAACTAATGTGTAAAATAAACGCGAGAGATATTATGGTTATGATAAATAGATAGTGGCAATGCCGACCTGGTCGTGGTCAGCAGCAGGGGCGGCGGGGGCGGCGGGGGCGGCGGGGGCGGCGGGGGCGGCGGGGGCGGCGGGGCAGGCGGGGCGCAGCGTGTGCAGCGCGGCGATGTCGGCGAAGGCCGCCAGCTTGCTGTACGCGGCCGGCGCGCCCGCGCGGTGCGACACGTACGACACGTCTGCGGGCACGTCGTCCTCATAATACAAACATTTATATACACGAACGTTTTTTAGCGGCCAGCATCGCCACAGAGCTTCGGCTCGAGGCGCGGCAGAGAGGGTATAATACATACCCCTGCCGCGCCACCCAGATGACCCGGTCCTACTGACCGCCCGAACCGGTCCCAAAGCAGGGGCCGAAGAAACCCCTAACTAACTAACTCATCCAAATCGGTCCAGCCATTTAGGAGTTCAATGACATACATACGCACAGAAGATTTATATATATAAAGATATAACCAGGGAGCACGCGTGTATCTTAAGGAGTTGTTTAATGATATTAATATTGTAACCGTTGCGTCACAATTTATTTATAACTGTATTCTATATGAGCGCCAAAACATTTCTTTTTACAAACAATTTAAGACACACGTTAAGGGAACACTTTTAAAAAAGGCTATTACAATGTAAATGAAAGAAAGAAAGAAATTATTTATTGACGATCACACAGACATAACAGAAAAAAAAAACAATGAATATGAGAACATTACAAAAAAAAAAAACATTAAGACTAATAATGATTATGTTCATGATAAGAATGCATGGAACTGGCTTTCCTCCAATTCGCGCACACTCTATGGGTATAAAGAATGACGATTCTATAGTTTTGAATTAGTACATACATAGTGCCCAAATAGGTTATTTTTAGAATAAAGTGCAATGTTAAGTAAATTTATAGAGGTAAGCATTATTTGTAATTCCGGGCTCTTGAAAGTTTTTAATTGTGTCCACGAGCAGGATTTGAACCTGCACCCTTCTGATATACCGGGTCAGGTGCTCTCCCAATTGAGTTATCGTGGTTCTAACCAGCCCGCCGAAACTATTCAACACTTTACTTTTTACTTTGAAAGCCAAAGGCGCCCATTAAATACAGCAGTTGCAGTGAGCACCTGACCCGGTATGTCAGAAGGGTGCAGGTTCAAATCCTGCTCGTGTAAATTTTTTCAACATTTGTGTTTTTGTAACATAAAATTTGCAATTTTTTCATTGCACGCTGTGAAATATCTCCCGACCGTAATCGTGAAAGTCAAGCAACTCTCAAAAAGTGATGGGTGACCGCACTGACCTATGTCGGGTCCTATAACCAGCACTATACAGGCTGGGCACCCGCTAGCGCGCCGGTGAACATCTCCCGGTTAGTGCGCATCCCCAGTCGCAATTGCCAAAGACAAGCAACCCTTACAAAGTGTTGCCCTTTGATGGGTGACCGCACTGACCTATGTCGGGTCCAATGGCCAGCTCCACGGGTATGGCCCATCCAGTACCCAGCGCGCCGGTGAACGTCTCCCGGTCGTACCCGTAGTGCGTGTGCATCGTCTCCAAGTATTTCAGCATGCATTCTGTGTCGCTCATGTTCGCCACCTGAAATAAAATTATGAACATGATTTGTTAATTTAATTTAAAATATTGTTGGTTGATTTAAAAGTACACACGCGAGTACATCAGGCTATACAAAGTTGTTATTTCCTTTAAAATACTATGAACCTTAAGTGTACACAATATGGTGGAAGATTTATTGAAAAAATTTGACCATTCTGGATATTCTGGTGTGCAGGCGTTTATACTTATGAAATCAGTTTATTTTAATAAACACATTTTGAATTTAAATTTGAATAAAGATCGTTTTCACACTTTAGATTTGCAAAGAAAATCTATGTGTTTACAATCAAATAGGACAGCGGTATTTCTTTACAAAGAATTGAAATAATCATCCTGCTTAAACCTTTTTACATTTAAGTGTACTATAAAAACTTTAAAGCTCTAATACTTTGAAACCAAAGACTATGAGGAAAAAAGTGATCTTGACAGTTAATAATAATCATACATTTTTTAAACAGCCAACATCTCTGTTCCCTTAAGCATAGAAAGTTTAAACTAAAATTTGAGTTAAAGCTGTCTGTTATATCGACATGTATAAGTACTTCATTATTATTTATTTATTTATTATTTATTCAAACACAAATACCTGCTACACTTACAGCAACGCCAAGACGTGTAACAGGTCATTACAATTTAAAAATATAAAATATATATATACATAGGCACAGATCAAATTAACAACCTAAAAAACTAACACAAACATTAATGAACACATACAATTTCATATTAAAGATGTCTAGATCTGGCTCCTGTGCAATCAAGGCGTTAAGTAGCGTTCATGTTTTTACTGATCCTGCAAACAAGCGTACGGTCCATCTGATAGAGAGCCACCTTAGTCTCTCTCTACTCCACTAACTGTCTTCGCATCTGGACTATGCTTCTACTTCAGATAACCCCCGAACCGATCCGAACCCCTCAGAGAATCTAGTGGGGCACGGGGACACGCACTAGTGCGTGATGCCGTTACCTCTGGAAAACCTTTGACGGTGCAACACGGCTTGAGGAACCCTTTAAGTTTTTCGCCGCCCCCAAAAAGCCCGGTGAAGCTGCAAATTCCCAGTGGCAATCAGCATACTCTCTCTAAAAAACCATCAGATAAAGCGGAGTTATTTGCCTCCTTGACCATATAAAAAAACTAGCAGAAACTGTCCAAGAACAAAGTACCTTTTTGAACTGCTGCTGTATGGCCTTCTTGAGCACTTTGGGCTTGACGGCGTCCAGCACCGACTTGGGCAGAAACTTCTGCAGCCCGAACTCCTTCTCTAAATACTCCACATTGAACTTCTTGTCGGTCGCTATGTCCTTACAGAAGTATCTGAAACAGCAAATAAATTGAAATGAAACACTTTTTTCGAATTTATTGGAGTTTTTTTTACGTGGCATATGTTCGCACACTGCGAATCGAGTCATTGGCCTTATCATCACTTAACATCAGGTGAGATCAAGACACTGTGCTTACCCGTAAAATATAATAAAAAAAAATACAAAAAAGAGATTTTTAAAGAATACTCAACCGTTTTTTTGCAAACTACGTGTGACATAGATCTTGTTTAACCTTTTCACCGCCACAGCATCAATGCGACGCCGTGTCCTGTACGCATGGCATTCAATTCAAAGTAAGAACTTGCAACAGGAATAGGGTTTCCAAAATTTCCAAAAATCTTTATATTGAGTTTTTGCATATAACTATAGGTATTGTTGATCATTGCCGTCGTTGGCGTGCAGGGCACGCTATCGGTTGTTGATTTTAACTGACTGTGGCGGTCAAAAGTTAAACGTCAAAGTTTAAACATGTCACCATGGCCTTATTACTTTAAGTTGTTTTCGTTTTTAAACTCTCTTCATTTGTCACCAGGAAGCGCTGCGCGGCATATGCCATAGAAATTCTCGTAGGTATTCATTTATGTGATCAAATGGCGACTAAAACTAGAACAAGGCTACCAGTAGGCCGTTGGGGCAGACGTGTTCTCGAATGAAGACCATGCTCAAAGCGTCGTGAGCACCTGAAGAAGGCGGCGGGAAGTGGTTGGACGCGAAAGGCGGAGGACCGAGGAAAGGCCTATGTTCAGCAGTGGACCTCTGCAGGCTGAGGGTGATGATGATGATGAGGCAACCAGTTCTTTAGGAGTTATGGGTTCCCGGTAAAGAGCGCTTCCACCTTCGTTCGGCCTTATCGTTCCTTAACATCAGACGAATGAGATTGTTGATGCAAATCAAGTCAATTAATGGGTAGTTACTTGAACGAGGCAAACTTACTTAATCTCTAAGCAACAAATCTGTATCGCCAACTCCTGATCTATGGGGTGATTGGCGTTGAGGTAGTCGTGTCGAACCTGAAATCATAAATAAAACAATATAAACATGATTAATTAAGAAATAATCTTTAAAGAAAACCATTTAAATAGTACGAAGTATTGTTTTTCTTAAAATTTATACTGGACTTCAGTTCTGACACCTTTTCTGTCAGACCCCTTTTAATAAAGTTAATAATTTTGCACGTGATCATAGCCACGATAGTCTAATTCGTAGTGCACCTAATGCGTTATTTCGAAAGGTGCGAGTTGAGATACCTGCTTGTAGAATATTTCATAAACATAATTTATTCGCGACAATATTTGCAGAACTTATTTATAAATATTTATGATTAATTTATATACATTTTATTTTATTATTTTTTATTACATTTTATTTTTGAGATAAAAACAGTCTCGTACAGTACATGTTTACATACAATAATTATAAATAGACTAGAGAATAGTTTCCGTAATTACATACTAACAGAGCTATAAGTTTTATGTAAATACAAACATGACTTATCTTTTATTTATTAATTTGTATCAGCATTTAATGTTATGCACTCATTCTCCATTTAAACTTTATATATGCTAAATCTCACACACACGTGCTTAAAAAGGGGCACGAATAATTTTCTTAACGTATTAAGTTTACAAGATGTTTGGTAATATGTATATATTCCCGAAACGTACCCATGTAAACATGTATATATAATACTATGCCAAAGTCAGAAAATGGAATTTGTAAAAAAAAATTTCGACTCTCCATACAAAATGACCCATCAGCTGATCGAGTTAGTATGGAAAGTCGAAATTTTTTTTTACATTTTCCATTTTCTGACGTTGGCATAGTATTATATAGACATGTTAACATGGGTACGTTTCGGGAATATATACATTATTACCAAACATCCTGTATAGATATTTCGATTAATATATAAATGACGCCTCGGTGGCCGAGTGGCAAAGCGCTCGGCCCGATACCCGAGGGTCCCGGGTTCAATTCCCAGTTCGGGCAAGGTGTGTTTCGTTTTCGATGCATAGCCCGGGTTTGTGAACCTACATTTGGCAAGCGTGGTGATTAAGCCATTACCCGTCAATACTAGTGATGACATGCTTTCAATGATGGAGGCCTTCGCCCTTTGGATAGTTATATGGTATTTACTTTTCTGTTTACTTTTATATAAATAACATACTATAGCACAGTACCTGGTCGTAGTAATAGTGGAAGGTGACCCGGTCCGCGTCGCACAAATCGCGCAGGTTGGCGGGCAGGTAGCGCACGCGCAGCTCCAGCCGCCACTCGCTCGCCGGCCACTTGGCAATCAGCTCCGAGACGGGCGTGTCTTGGTGGATCCATCGGACCTGGGGATTGGACAGTGTGATTTAGTACATCTAAAGTATAAGGCTTAAGGCTTTAGTTTAATTCTTAAACAGAAGTTAAAAGAATTAGCTAAGGCTAGAGATGAATGGAAAATATTCGACAGTGCCAAATTCATTTTAGGTGGGGAGCGACATAACACACGCTACGTTATAACCCAATATTCAAATTGTTTATATCTCACTGCCCGTATCATTTGTATGGATGGATGTAAGTAGTTTTACATAATACAATACTCGCTTGTGTTGCAAAAAAATTTGTTAGAACCACTTGTTGAAATAGGCCTTGTCAAGTTCCTTGCGGCTTACTGCTCGATGTGACGTTTGCATCGCAGGTTCATCGTTTATATTTTAATTTAACGTTTAAACAATTCCATCTTCGGCCTTATCTCGTCATTTACCATCAGATATGATGAAGGCCAAGTGATCTCCCCTAATGGAGTAGAACCTTACTTCTCTCGTGATCAGCCTCCTAACCCTCATGGAGTAGCTAGCCGCGACGGCCACATGAAACGTTTCCACCTTTAGCCTTTTTACTATATATCATCAGGTAACATAAGGGCCGAGCATTCTCCAGCTGTAGAGGCATACCATTCTCTTGCTATTTGACAGGCAGGCCGCAGTACGGCGAGATGTAACCGTCTGACCCCTTAAAAACGTGTGATAAAACCCCGTTTTGGAATTACAGCTCACCTTCCATGTGATCAGCCTCTAAGAGGTCATAGCGTAGCAAGAAGTGTCGAAACGTCTTCCGACTCTCCCCAGTTGTGGAGCCATAATATATACATTTCCGATTGTTTTAAGACCTGGTCACGTAACGGAGCGACCGGTGGCGCTAGTGCTGCAGTGCGTCGAGGCGGCCCCCACGGGCGTCTTACCCCTTGAATAAGCTTACATTCCCCGTGATCAGCCTCCTAGCGTCCACCTTCAGCCTTACAGTCACTTAACATTAGGGTGAAAAGAAGACGAAGGCTACCCCATTGCGAATTAAGAGCTTACCTTTCCCGTGGTGAGCCTCTTAGCCCTCATAGCGTAGCAGGAGGCGTACACCCGCTCGCCGGCCGCCAACCGGGCCGCCAGCAGTCGCAGTACGGACCGCACGTCCTCATCCGGGGACGCGCGGACCACGTTGAACCCTCCATTGGGGAGGTGGACTTTGAGAGTCGATTGGTCGCCGGCAGCCCCTAGAAATAAAATGTACATAACTGCGTTTTTAGAACGGAATGAGATCTAGTAAATGTACTTTGGATCTGAGCCCAGAGTATTTTCGAGGGTTGATAAGCAAACGTTGCTGACTGTGAAGCCAGGTACACATAAGATACAAACTAGGTGTTACTAGGTTTAGTAAGTTTTGGGTACACTTTAAGCTTACCGTAACTGTAAGACGACTCAGTCGAATAAAAATAACCACCACAGTTCACAATTCAAGACAAACTTTTAACATTACAAAAGGTATAATTTGAGTTGTAAGCTGCCGCTTAAAAAACAATAGAAAACTACACACAGTTACGTACTTTATAAAAGGTCGCATGACACCATCACACAACAACGTGGCTCCTAAAATAACCTCATTAGTCCACAGAGGTGTCCCGTCCATTATGGGAGGACAGTGATTGGTCGGTGACGTCATCGACGCACCGGGCCAGCGACAAACAGCGAACAAATTGGAGCTTTTGTTTATTCGATGGTGTTCAGTTTTTGTTTGTTTGTTTGTTTGTTTGTTTCACCGGCAGTGCTAGCTCGTTAACACCAGTGTGGTCTAGTTGGCGTTAATTTAAACTAATTTGACAAAAGTCAATCAAATTCTGCATGTGAACAAATTAATGAAAATTAATGAATCTTCGCTGCATCAGTCACCAATTTACATATTAATTAAGAAAGTTGTGTAACAAAAGCCTGTTTCTTTCTACTTCATGTATAAAAATGTTGAGATGAGAAAAAAAAATTTTTGACCCATATTTTTTTTAATTTCGCATAAGAACGCCCAGAATACACCAAGATATGTAGGACTCGCCCATCCGACTTTCCTCAGACGGCAGGTGTGGTGTAGTGCGTGATTGGCTAAGTGCCTTATACGAGATTTATGCCGCATTCGATCACATTAACAAAAAAGAACACATCGAGTTTGTCACCAGGGTGCTTAGTGCGAGTTTCATTCGCCATTCGATTACGTTAACGAAACGTTTTGTACGGCATTGAGCAGCGGCGTCCTCTCTCGGCGATACACGACGAGGAGAGTTAAAATAAACAGGATCGAGTTTGCCGATTCCGTGCTTCGGAAGGTAAAAGCCGTTGGTAATTTGGTGCGTGATCAGTGGGGACTTAAAAAGGGCTGATGATGATACAAATTCTCGTTTTCACAATAATTTTTTATTCTAATATTTGAAGGAGGCAAACGAGCAGGCCACCTGATGGGAAGCAATCACCGCCGCTCATGGACACCCGCAAAACCAGAGGAATCGCAGATGCGTTGCCGGCCTTAAAATTAGTTTATCGAATGTCAAATAGGACTTGCACTAGGCACCCTGTTCTAGCTAGCAGTCTTAATTGGTGCTGTTACCGGTAGGCGGTACGTGGTCGGCCAAGATATCGGATGTCAACTTCCGTCTCGACACATCCGCACCGCAGCTTGTCGCAACTCAAAACGCAAGCGACGAATTTATTCATCGTTAATTAATTATAGACGGCATCTAAAGTTACCATTTTATTTGAATTATTGTTTTCTAAAGTTTAAGCCAACACATTAAAGGGATTGTATGGGATACACTAAACCAACTTACTAGGCTTTATTTTACAAATATTTTATCATGATGACGTTTCGAAATCTTTACAGAATTCGGTTTATCCAGGCGAGTTGTTATTTGGAAAGATTTTGCTGCGCTGGCCGCATACGGTCTATTTATTTATTTATATATTTTATTTAAAATGCCTGTTTACAGATTGGTTCACACACAGACAAGTCATACACAGCGTAACCAGATGTGGGCGGCGAGTAAGTGAAATTTTCTCAAATCGTGGTGATCGAACGTCCTTAGGTTTTTAAAGAGGATGGCATCAACGCGAGCGTGTCCTCTTCCCTTCTAGATTCTCCAAAGCGTTCTGATCTGAATCAGGAGTGTAACATCCCGGGGCGCCTCTAAAGGCTAGACCTTGACTCTGGTTGACCACGGGACAACCAGAGCAAGATAAAGGCTAAAAAATCAGCACTTTTTCAAAAAGTTTTACTTATTTTCTGCTAATTGAGACTCACCATGCGCAGGCGCCGGCGCCGGGTGCCGCTTGGGCGAGCCCCCGTGGGGCGCAGGCTGCATGGCGCGCGCTAGCGGGCCCTCCCCGCACCGCCCGCCGCCCTCCGGCTCATGGCTGCAACAAAACAAACACTTACATTAAACCACATTATACGACTAATCAAGCTTTTTCTTTAATTAACTAGTAAAAAATGCTTTAAAATATATAATTTTAAGCACATTACAAATCTCTAAGATAATCAGTTAGTTATTACTTGAGTTTGTTATTACTTAATTAATTATTATAACTCAACATAACTTTGGAATAAGCTACCGTCTGAAATCCGTCACTCTAAGACCCTTTCCGCCTTTAAGTCTAAACTGCACAGTCATCTATTGCATCAGTCACGTGCTAGTAACATGTTTTAGGTTTTTATTGTTGGTGTTATATGTATGTATGTATGTATGTGTATTTATTATTTATATATTATATTTATATTTATATATTATTATTATGTATGTCTTTTTATGTACTGGTATACGAGTATGTTTCTATTATATTCTACTGTATTTGCGCACTTCCTCTATCTCCCTCTTGGGTTCCTAAACCAAAGGTTGTCTGGAAGAGATCGCTTAAAGCGATAAGACCGCCTTTGCCCATGCTAGCTTTAAGATTTTTTGTATGTACCTGTTTTTGGTTTTAATTTGTGTGAGCAATAAAGTATTTATCTATCTATCTATCTATCTACTAAGAGTATATTAATTATAACTAAACAACTTTATGCTATCGTAGCTATCCAACACACCCAGAAAAAACAACGTCTTCACATATAGTTTTCTAAAGTTTACGCGAACACTACACATTGAAATGAAACAAAGTCTTCAGTTTGTATTTTTTTAAGAGAATCCTTAAAATCGGGATCCAGTTTATTTAATAGCCATTATGTACTACCTATAATGGCTTGGTGCGGTTTAGTGGAAGCGCACTTCACCCGGAATCCTCAACTAACGAGGAACTGGCTATCTTATCCCTAACTGACGGACCACAATAATTTTGGGCAGAATCCGACAAATTTAATTTTATATAAGTAATTAGTATTAAAACAACTTAGTAGGCTTATGATTGGCAACATTATAAGACCTTCTATCTATTAGGTATAATCGTAAAGTAGCTAATTTATTACATCATTAATTTGAATAAATAAACAAATAAATAAAAATAGCATAGGTAATAATGATAATAACGACATCCTGCAGCTCTGAGGTAGGTATTAATAATTATAGCTTATTTTACGACAGTACGCTTTTCCCTACACATTAACTATCTATGATGACACAGGATGTATTAATACACATATTATTGTTGGCCTTATCCACTAATCCACTACGCAAACAAAGAAATTTGCAATTAAGTCTCGTTGGTAAGTAGGTGCCTAATGATTTATTCATCAGATAAAAGTATATTTTATTACATTATACGTCTCGAGTAAAAAAATTGCAAGAGTGATATTTAATTGAATTTTCTTTAAGCATTTTAGATTTCCATATACTTAGTCAAGTAAAATAAAAACTTACATATAAGTAATTCATATTAATATAATTAAATATCAATTAACTATTGCGTATAGAAGAAGCCTAATTCGTTTAAATCCATTCAACCGTTTCAGAATTCGATATAATCCTGTGACTAACTCAATATTCCATCTATTTCATATTAAAATGATAAGAAATCGATTAACCAATACGTATAGGAGAAGCCTATAGTAGGCTGCGAAAATTTTAATTATCCAGACACGGAGGCTTGCTCGATGTCCGACGCTGACCACAGGGGGTGGTTAGGGGAGTGAAGGGGAGGCAAGGTTCCTTCCTATCAACTACCAACGAGCTAGGGCTGTATAGCACCCCAATATCATCATTCAATTCAATTATAGGAGCGGAGATCAGTGAATTCGACTTGCATTTTTCGATCCTGTGACAAGCATTCCCAAACTGTTGCAAAACAATGTTCGATTTTATATACTAGTTTTTTTTTTTTGAGAGAAATTGCTGATTGCCGCTGCGGCATTTTCAGCTTCACCGGGCTTTTTGGGGGCGGCGAGGAACGTAAAGGGTCCCTCAAGCCGTGTGAAGCAAATCACCTTCAGAGGTTATCTAGAGGGAACGGCATCGCACACAAGTGCGCGTCCCCGTGCCCTACTAGATTCTCCGAAGGGTTCGGATCGGGTTATATACTAGTAGTATATACAACATGTAACAGAAAGGTGTGGTAAAAATGAAAACAAAGTGTATCCGATCTAGATCTTGTATGTGTTGTTACTAAGACACCATTATTAAAGTGAACTGGACTTAGTTATCGCCAGTTACAACAAGCTGTATGGGATCGCAGAAATTTTGTATACTGATCTCCACACTTCAGTATGAAGATGGCTGAATGATGATGATTATTAACTTTAATTTGTCATGCTTTTTTTTTTTTTTTTTGAGAGAGATTGCTGATTGCCGCTGCGGCATTTTCAGCTTCACCGGGCTTTTTTGGGGGCGGCGAGGAACGTAAAGGGCCCCTCAAGCCGTGTGAAACGAATCACCTTCAGAGGTTATCTAGAGGGAACGGCATCGCGCACAAGTGCGCGTCCCCGTGCCCTACTAGATTCTCCGAAGGGTTCGGTTCGGATCGGGGAATTTGTCATGCATTTGTAAATTCAATATTTATATAAGTGTCATGCGCGTCAGGCCCGCACAAGCAAGCAAGCAGCAGTGAACATAAATATAACAGAGGTTACTAAACCACTATTGCTGTGACTGTTTATTTGTGTGTATGACGTCACAATAGAAATAATTAATTTAAATAATTGCTCTAAAAATAATAGTTAATAAATGGGCCCCATGGACCTAATGTCTCTACCCCAAAAGGCTCAAATATGAGATCCCCAGTTAGATTATCATACTTTCGCCGTTTGAGGTTTAATATTATTAAATACTCATATACCAAGTGCTCTTTTTGAAAAAAAAATTTTAGACATAAATTACGAGTTCCCTCCCACTACTATTCGGAGACACCGGTCACTATTTTGACATTGAAAGTTCTCGAACAAATTGTTAATGGTTTGATTACTTAATACTTATATGCAAATATAAAGCCTAATATTATAAGTACAAAATATGCACATTTATCATCTTGCTAGTCGCGACAACGAAACCTTCCAATGTCTTGAAAATAGTTAAGAAAGTACGTAGTTAAAATACAAAACTTGAGGAACCCCAAATTTATTGTAGTAAAAAGTGTGCCAATTTTACTTCTAATTTTACTATTATCAATACCTAATATACCAATTTTACTATCGGCAAGATAGTTGTTAAAATGTATTAAAAACAAAACTTATATTTCTATAAACAGTTGTGTACTCTGTGTAAGCCCTATGACCCCCTTGCCCACCCCCTCACGCATCGATTGGAGCTGCGTCGCATGCAAATGCACAATGCACAATGCCAACTGCCTGCTGCGTAACATTTTGTAGGTAGGTACACCGAATACAAGCCATAGAAAATAGTTTCATACACAATTATTTACTAAGAGTAAGCCATATTAAATATCGCTATCCCATACAAAATTCAATTTAAAATTTTAATTCCTTTAACCTAATAACTACTAATAAGCAATTTTTCAAGTCTCTATGCTTAAAGAACATACAGATATCTTGATGGTTACTATAAATAATTTAAAAACGTATGTTCAACTGATTTTATGCGATTGGAAACTTTAAATATAGTGGCGCTTTAAACTAAAATTTACATATACACCAACTTACATACATTTTTTATAAATAATTCTATTAACTGTTAATATCTCTGTATTTCTGACTCATAAAATTCCTCATACGGTTTCTTCTACAGCGTTTCATTTCAACCTATTATGTATTACCTATTCGCTATTACTTTAGAAACAATTTTCAATGTCTAAAGTAGTCTAAACTTTTTGTCACTTTTTTGCCCATAACTATTAGACAGAGTCGACAATAGAACAACAGTTTAACTTTAAACGCCGTTTTGTAAAGGCATTAATGTTTATTCATTGCAGTTCGTACGCACTGCCTAGCCTGCCAAATAAAACGTTTACAAACGTAACACTGATTTATGGTTGCGTGCTAAAGTATATTTTAGATCGCAACAACAAATTGACAATCATCAATTTAAGCTTATCAATATTTTATAATAACGATTTGTGATTTTCACTGATGAATGTTAAATTAGCACATGAAACATAGACGTACACTACCTAATACCATTCCGAGTTCAACGAAACGAAACGTATTCGCATATTTTTGAACCATTCGCAGCAGAAACCTATTAAAGTAAATATCATTTTCTGAACAGAAGGGATTTGCGTAACATGCAGGTAACTAAAAACGTACCTAAATGCGTAAATAAACACGCCGTAAAAGTTGTTCAATTTCACTATAAACATAGATATTTTATATGTGTGATGTATCAAATAAAGGTTTGTTATATTATCTTTTATATTATCTGTAATTCAATCGTTTTACGATGGTTTCAGGCACACAAGGATTTTTTATTTGACATAAAATATATAAACAGTGTAATAGTAATAGGGTTTTTTTTTAAATGTAAGAATGTGTTCGGTGTATGCTTTGTTGGATGTCCATAGATAAATAAATAAATATAATAATAAGACACTGATACCAAAACTAGTTAATTATTTTAATGAGCATGCTTAGTGTAAATTTAATATTAATTATCTGACAATATTTGGTTAAATTTGGAATTTAAAAAGTCGTAGTTACACGATTCAAAGATTTTTATTTACTTACGATGAATAAACTACCAATATAGGTATTTACTTACTTGATGATATTCAAACATATTAATTGGTAGAATATTTCCACAACTAGAATTTAAAATTAATTGCAGTCAACGAACAACATGAGCAGAGTAATACAATATGTTGTCTCACTTGACGAAGCACATTAAATAAACCTATATAGGTAAATGAGTACAAAAAAACAGCCAGCCAAAGACCTCAAAACAAAAATGCAAATCTAAGCTTGCGTCAAGTAAAACATCAACTGTTTTTCATACTTTTTTGGTACAATTATTAAATTGCCGTATTGTGTTAAGATTTCATTATATAATATATCATCATCATCATCTCAGCCAAAAGACGTCCACTGCTGGACAAAGGCATCCCCCAAGGATAAGTAATATTTGCCGTAATCGCCACGCTTGGCAGGCGGGTTGGCGATCGCAGTAGGTTGGTAGGGTAACCTCATGAGAGATGCTGCTGCCCATCCTCTGGAACGGTCCCTAAGTCGGATTTTACGACACCCACGGGAAGAGATGGGGTGGTGCAATTCTTTACCCCCATACAAGAATAATATAATATAATTATCATTATAATGGCACGAATACTGTACGGCCATTATCCTTGGTACTATTTGGCTTCGAAAATTTTAATACTTTTTTGATGGATTCAACTAGCAAAAGAAACAAATGAATTGTTCTAACATAACTTGACATTTTTATTTATGATCATCATTTCACTTTCATATTTGATTTGAACCAAATAAGTTAATGTCCTTTCTTTTGCTAAGACTTAAGGGTGCTCACACATTCTATAATCAAAAGAAGAGTACTACTTTTTATTTACAGTTGAGATTAAATCCTAAGTATATTTATAACACAAGGCTTATCGAGACCCTACATTATTCAACTGCCGCAAAAATGCTGATAAGCAAAAATGCTCCTTATACCAAAAGCAACCTAGCCTATTTAAGTAGTACTCTGTGCTTTATCTCTCTAGACACGACAGTTTGTCAGGCAAAGTTCGTAAAAGTGCCGGCGACACGCAATGGCCAGGGGTGCGATTTTTAAACCGATGACATCAATAACGAATGCTCCTTCTACGAGTATGAGCAGTTAACAAAGATATTGTAAACAATGAAAAAATATTATATTTCACAATACATTTTTTGGCATTTCTAATGTCTTGTTAACTTGTGGCGCGTGCCGTAAACAAAAATATAGGCCCGTACCAAAAAAAATACTTACGATATCCTTACGTCATCTTCATTATCATTTTCATCCTCAGAATATTAGCTAAATATTGAGGCTTCAACGATCGCTAACATAATAAGGGGATTTCGGGTCATAATAAATAACCTATTACTTTTTTTGGATAGAGTTTTCTGATGGTCTCAAGCTGCCTTTTCACCGTCAACGGTCTGGGGGCCGCGTGATACTTGGGTTCCTCAGGCCGTGTGATCAAAACACCGTCAGATTCCTAGAGGGAATGGCATCACGTAAGCACAGTCTAAAAAACTATTTTTATTTTTTTTAGACTATGACGTAAGCGTATCCTCTTTTCCTACTAGAAACTTTGAGGGTTCAGTTCGGATCGAGAACGCTTACTGTAACTGTAACTGTTTGAATAGAAACACATTTCATCGGTGAATAAACATACAAAATAAAAGTTATGAGAGTTTATTTAAGCAAAAATGGTTACATAAATGTTATGTTAGCCTCGCACTTAATTTGTCACATTTTTTGCAAAGTTTTGTTTCATATTTTACTCCGCTCAACACTAATGCTCAAGCTACAACCCGAAACATATTTAATTTGTAAGTCACTTTTTTTGTATGTATGTATATATACGTAAAGAAAAACCTTCGTGTCCCTTTTGAAGTACATTACGCGCACGTAAAAGTCTGGGATTTGGTACAATATAAAATGTATGTATAATTTGTTCCATTGCAATCTATCAACATTGAATATTGACCACTGGGCTACCACTTGTATAGATAGCTAGGTATTGAGAATATGTCATCAAAGTTGAAACAGATCAGTGATATACGATACTCCCCTCCATGCATATTGGATTCCGTAATTGAACAAGTGCTGTGTACCCCGGCTCCCGGCTCCCGGGAGCCGGGGTTGATCAATCGGCGGCGAGTTTGCGGGTAACCAGAGGATTATTTGGTGCCGGCTTGCGCATCAAGACTTCTAGTCCTTTCGGATCGGCGTCTAAACTACAGCGAAACTAATACCGTTAAATAGGAGTCCAGGGTAATTTGGGGTCGGAGATTACGAATCTCCCACAGTTTTCCCGATTTTCCGGCGCCATCTTGGAAAATTGACATACCAACAATTTTATTACTCTGGGCCTTACATTTCCTACGTACAATTGTATCACACTGGGCCCAACGTTTCTGATTTACCTGAATTTGACAATAAGGAAATAAAATGCATTAAACGTAAGAAATTAGAATGATTTATTACAAGAGTTAACACTTGTTAGAAATTTGTCTTACACATTAAAAAAATCAAGTAACATACAAAACAAGATAATTTTTTTCTAGAAGTTTAACTGTAAAATACCGTTCAAAGTATTCCGCGGGGGTGAAAATATCTCCTGCAGGACGAGTAGCATCTTGTGGCTTAGGCTTGCTGTTAAACGGCCTTTTCTGCCACTCTTTTAGCCGACTCAGAAAAATGTTGTCATCTTCGCTATCGTCGGATTCGTCTGCAGAAGAAGAGTGAGAAGTCTCGATTTCTTCTTCTTCATGAAGCTCAAAATCTTGTTCCTAATCATTATCGGCGTCATCCTCAAAATCATTAAGCATTTCTGCGATGACAGTATCTTTTACAAAACGCGGCATTGTGAAAAAACTCTGAAAATATAAAAAACAATACTACGCTACAATCGTGTATTAGGTTTGATACAATTGTGTCGGAAAAGTTCGTTAAGTGTTGACGCCGAATCGTTTGATTACCTTCGCTATTATCACAAAAACGTCCAATATTTATTTAATTTTATACCCAAGAACACTTTATTCACTCTACTTATAAAATAAATATATTGTGGTACTCACTTTCGCCAAATCTATTGGAAAGTATTGGAAAGTCCCGAAAGGGCTAGACTTAACAAACTAGCCTGTGGATCGTTTGGCATACACGTTCTATCGTATATTACTATTAATAAACAGAATAAATGCTTGGTTAGAGATCGAGATCTGTCTGTGTTTTTTATAACTGCCGATAAGAAGATACCGGCACGGTAATTAGAAGAACTATTAGCGTTGTCGAAAACTTTGAATTGAATATAGATACTATCTATTGTAATTTTTTCGACAAAGTTTGTACCTAATAGTCGTATTAATAAAGAAAATGTATGCACGAGTAGCCTAGGTTTGCCTGATTTCATCGAAAAAATAAAGTTTAAAAAATATTTACGGTAAAAACGGATTATTTGAAGCCGACTGGCATCCACGCATACCTAACTAGCTTTGTAGTCCCTACCCTTGAGTCATAGAACGTTCGGTATGGACGATATATTATATTTTAGTATAAGTAAAAAAGTGCTTGTTTAATCATCCATTTCATTAAATCCTATTCATTCACCGATGAAATGTGTTCCTATTCAAACTGTATGTGCCAGAGGATAGTAAGCGTTTTTGATCCTTAAAGAATCTAGTAGGGAAAGAGGGACACGCTTGCGTTGATGCCATTCCCACTAGAAACCCTCTGACGGTAATTTGATCACACGGCTTGAGGAACCCTTTAAGTTTCTAGCCGCCTTCAAAAAAGCCCGGTGAAGCTGAAAATGCCGTTTAAGGCAATCAGTAAACTCTCTCCAAAAAATTAAAAAAATATTATGACCCGAAATCCTTTTATTATTTTAGCGATCGTTGAAGTCTCAATATTGAGCTATTATTGAAGCAAATGATGATGCAAATGATGAAGATGACGTAAGATGTCGTAAGTATATTTTCGGTCCAGCTCTATATTTTTGTTTACGGCACACGCCACGACACAAGTTGCTTTCATTGATAAATAAACTCAAAAAATGTGCGTGGGAGCATATACTTATTGCTCATTGTACGCCCACACGAGACTTAATAAAATTGTGGCAAAGGTCTTATTAAAATTAGCTGCGGAGAGAGAATGTGGTTATGATAGCACTATTGACATGTTCGAACATGTTTGTCTCTGGGAATGATTCATAAGTGAGATAGAGTTGCGTCTTATCTATAGTTTGTTTTCATTGGTATATGAGCATCTTTCGCGGCGATGGGTGATCAAATTAAAACATCTTGAGCTCTTAAAGTAGAGCTGTTGATCCCAGTTCTTAGCATAAGGTAAAATCTACCAACGCACAAAAGGTTATGGCCAAATCTATCTATATCAAAAATGACAACGATAATCCCCTTGATAATGTATCTAGGGTGCCTTTTTTATTCCTTAACAAGAAAGAGTTTTGCATTCTTCTCGCCAGATGATAATAGACGATAAGGACAAGGTGAAAACGCTTCACGCAAAATTCTCAACTGAAGAATTGGATTTAATAACTCATGGGGACAAACTTGGATAAGATGGTGGTAGCTTGCTAGACGGAGTTAGAACAAACTATACTACTTACCAACCAAACTGTGCATACTAATATAACATACCCCACCTTCCTTACATCGAACGTTAAAGACAACTGTGGCGGTAGCCAAAGTAACATTAAGAAAACGTTAGCGAAGTTTGAAAAGAACAAAATGTATGGGATTGACATAAGATTGACCACGTGATTAAGCGCGGCTTATGTCAATCCCATACGTTTTATTCTTTTCGAACTTCGCTATCGTTTTCTTAATGCTAATTTGGCTAAGCCTACTGGTATTATCCAGCAACTTCATTGTAAAATGAAGTAATGTTTATGAGAAAAACATAGAAAAGACGTCTGCTCTATCTCGACCACTATCTATTCCACAATAAATAATCCCAAATTACTTTTAGCATAACTCATTTCTAACTCGATCGGCACCAAGCCCATTGAATAACATGCTAGATCTACGACTGTAAGTACAAAAATAACAAAACGCCGACAAAAACGATTTGGCACGCAGTTAAAACGGAAAGCTTCATACAACTGTATATCATAAATTTGTTTAATCATAACAGTTTCCTCAGACAGATTGGTCGTAAAGTAAAATGGCTCTTGCTGAATACGAGGCAGTCATTTGCATTACGGGATTTATAAGAGAAATAACTTATAACTATGCTTGTACAAAACGAGGAGTACTGGCTAAAGAATGATCAACAATGCACAGCCCAAACTAAAAAGAAAACGACCGAAAAAAAGAAAAACAACTATACTTACCCTTGTTTCTATGTCCACGTCAGTGATAGGAGGTAGTAATTATGATTATCGTTAAATTAGATGTTCGTTTCAATTACACAGTATAAATAAAGTAACCTAGTTGCACAAATACAATCATGATGTTAATGAATTAAACATGAAAGCGACCAATGAATATTCAAAAGCCTTCGATCAGAATAACAACAGTTTATTTTTTATGTTCAAGGCATCGTTAAAATCTCAATGCAGAAAATATTTGGGAATTTCAAAAATGGAATCGCTAAACGCGAATAATTAAGGAGGTTCAGTTAAAAAAGATCGAAACAGATTTTGTATAGGAATTTAAAAATGTTGTTTTTGTTTTGGTTTTTTTTAATTGAAAGGGTTTTGCTAAGTTATATTTGATCGAACCTAATTAGTAAAAAGCTTGTGGTGCAGCCATGGGCAGGCTCGGAGTTTTATGGCGATCCACAGTTAATAAACGAAAAAGTTACTTCTTACGAGTATAAGTAAGCAGAAACAATGAAATGAGTCACCAAATACCTAGGTAGGTACATTGTTCGCGACGAAATAGGTCCGTGAACTTCCTTTCGGAAAAAAAAGCACGCATTAACTTTAATAAAAACTGTATTTAATTTGAAGTCATTACTAAGCTTTATGGGTAGCATTGGTGGTGATTCACGGAAATCTTAGACGGCAGAATTACCTGCATTTATAAATTGTCAGAATATTTTAATGGTGAACAGAGGAAAACGCCCGTGTTTAAATACACACTTCGTAATTTTATTCCACTTTTCCAGATGTAGAGATAATTATTTCTATATAAAACACATTTCAATGAATCACAAAATGACTTGTCTAAATGAAAAAAAAATTAAATTTCACGATCATAATTATGATATGATAATTCAAAGAGTTACAATTGCGGTATCTCGGAAATTTGAAGTATGTTAATGATGTTAGTACGAGCAAAAATTGTTTTAAGGATAACAAATGAAAAGCAGTTACCCGGTACAGCGAAAGGCCGTGGCTTCGAATCCCTCATGAGGCAGTAGCTATTTCAAGTGATATAATAATATCGCCTAATAATATACTAAAATCCAATATTATAAGTATTTGCTTGTGTTCATTTGTCACTAATCATTGTTAAAGTAAAGCTAACAAAACACGGCCTTGATCAGACTACTTATCTTTATATCTATCTACCCATTTACACAGACACGGTCAGATCATACAGGTTTATCTTATCGCATCGCCAGACATGCCTCCTTTCTAAACGATAAGATTGCGATGACTTCATCAATACAAGTATATAATCATGGAATCAAGTTCATTGGATGTTTATTTGTTAGTACTTAATTTGAATACTAGTTTCTGACCGCCTGTTTACCTACCTAGCCATTCGACCATGTTAACGAAACTTGTAAGCACTTGGCTTTCATCTCCCCTGATGTAAAATGATGGTAAGGTACCCGGAATCTCCAACTCCTCAGAACTGGCTATCTTAATAACGGTTAATGACGGTAGTTGTTGACATTGAACGGGCGCTTTAGGCTTTCAAAGTAAAAAAGTAAATAGTGTTGAATAATTTCGGCGGGCTGGTTAGAACCACGATAGCTCAATTGGGAGAACACCTGACCCGGTATGTCAGAAGGGTGCAGGTTCAAATCCTGCTCGTGGATTTTTTTTTAATATTTGCGTTTTTGTGGTTATGTTTTCTCTAACTGTCGGAACCAACAATGCTTCAAACATAGATGTCATGGCGCCATATTTAAATAAGACGGTGGTAGCTAGCCAGGCGGATGTAAAGTAAAACAAGCCCTACCACCATTCAAACTTAGTACAAACATGTACCCCCCGCTGGGAATCGAACCCAGACCCGCTGAGTCTGAAGTCTAAACCACTAGACCACAGAGGCGGTTCAATCAAACACTGGCTAAATGAGCAAACCGCATTAAGAAACTAACAAAAAAAAAAGAATTTAGAGTCCTTTTGACAGCTTTCCTAAAAATTTTCTCTATTGACTTACAAACCAGCCATACGAACGAACCGATCGTTGAACCGTTTATCCTGTATGTACCTATTGTAGGTTATTATCCTCAGACAGTAAGGCACCAAATACAGATAAGACGTTATCGCCTGTAACTGTCCTCTGTGACGTAGCACGCATATTATCAGTCACTTAGATATGTAGTGTTGTATAAGTTTGATTTCGTAACTCCAGTAACGAGTTATTCAGTCATACCAGCTAACTTTGGTGTTATCATAACAAAGAAAAGAAATTGTTGTTCATTCAAATTAGGTAGGTATTATACCGCCTCTGTGGTTACCGGTTTATACCCAAAGGTCCCGGTTTCGATTCCCAGTGGGGGTACATGTTTATGTGCTCGGTTTGGTTAGTGGTAGGGCTTGTTTGTCCGCCTTACTAGCTACCACGATCTCCTATCTTATATGTCGCCATACAAATAATAATAAATAACTTTATTTGCCTCTAACAAAAAACACAGTATACACAAGGGGTAACATCTAAGCAGAGTACAGATGTATCAATGTTTGTAGCATTGTTGTGTTTTGGCAGCTAGAGGTTAGATAGCCAGTGCCGCAGCAGTTAAGGATTCCGGGTGAAGTGCGCTTCCACCTTCGGCCTTATCGTCATGTAACATCGGGTAAGATGAAGGTCAAGTGTTTAAACCCTAAGATATTATTTAAAAAAAAAATAGTGTAGCACAATTGATAAGTACACCCACCTGCACCCGGTATGTCAGAAGGGTGCAGGTTCAAATCCTGCTCGTGGACATTTTTTCAACATTTGTGTTTTTGTAATATTAAAGACATTATAAATACTCGTAGTGTTAATTCGTAGTTATGATTAATAGCCCTCGTCGTATAAAAGATATACTTGTACATACATGCATTATTCGAATAAATAATTCATTGACACACTTTGAGTTATCTAGCTTTGCCTACTAGTCCATTCGCAAAGATTTTGGTTTCTGCATTATACAGAATCAACATCGTCAATATAATACTATCTATATTTTTCACATCACGTCACCAGCTCAATCTGTCCACACTGCTGGGGCACGAACCTTCCCTATGTATAGAAATACCACAGGGAAAACTGTAATGTATATATGATACTATGGTAGGGCTGCCATGCCATACGTCCCGGTACACCTGGACGAGTCCCGGTTTGAAGCGTTGTGTCCCGGCCAGTAAGTCAGTGGTCCCGGTTTGGCCTAAGAAAATCAAGTTATCGTTTTTTCTATAGATATTTATTGTTGATTTTTCACATTTTATTTAGTTTTAATGTTTTTAATAAATATGTACTAAAAATGAAACGTAAAAGATCCTAACCTTGTAAAAGAGACTGACATAAAAAAAACGATTAAAGTGTCTTTATTATTAATTGTTTTTTTAATTATTCATGGTTTACCCTATTTCTATTCCAAATGTCCCGGTCGGCAATCATGCTTATATATGGCAGCCCTATACTATGGGCAATTTTCGAAGTCAATTCCAATAAAGGAGTATACGTCATCTCCCTAAAAAAATAAGTAATTAGAGCAGCAAAACTCTCTGTTCTAATGACAAAAATACCTAATATTTACGAATAACGAATCTAGCTAAGTGATTCATAGTCATTAATCAAAAAAGAATTTATTCAAAGTTGGAACGGACTCCAGTAGTGTCGGAATCCATTGACTACGAAGGTAGCATTATATTGTTATTCTACTGTCGGTTTGTCATTACCATATTACTGGTCTTTTCCCGAGCGGAAACATATACTAGTTATCAGGCTTTCCTTAACCGGTACAGATTATGCATGAAACATTATTTTAACCGCCACTGTGGTCTAGTCGTTAGACCACAGGTTCCAGAATCAAGGACGGGTTCGTTTCCCGGCAGGTACCTGTTTGTACTTGGTGTGATTTGTAGTAAGGCTCCATCAGTAAGTCCATTATGTCGCTATATTATAAAGTTAAGCAACATTATGTGTTCCGACAATTAGAGGTAAGATAAGGTCGAGGGACTGGCTATCTTACCTCTAATTCTCTATTTAGTGCACTTTTTTGGAATCGAGGAGCAGTTGAAGATTCCAAAAAAGTGCACTTCCACAAGCATTACCTTCTTAAAATTATGTGGTAAATGCATTTATGAAATAAACTTAGAAATTCAAAGTCCTTATAAAAGCACCGAAAATAACTTTCCCAAATGTACAATTAGATATAAGTTTTAATAACTTCGGTGTATTTCAATCATGGCGGTCTAATTAATACGATCGACATCCTAATTACAAAAAAAAATACCTAATCATATATTTATAAATTATTCATTATTTTAGTCATGGCAACACATTGGCAGGTCCGGCACACCTTATTAGTCTCATTGACCCAAAAAGAGTCCACACTTTAGTTAGCCCAGAGACCTTCCATCGCCGCCCACGCAGTTTGTGAACATGTTATACCTATCTTTCATTGGTGACGACAATAAAAATACACGTGTACAATTTTACAACCGACCATGTAGAGCTTTTGAATATGTGTGTTTTGAAATGATTATTATTGTATCTTTTATTGTAGCTAATTTACAAAAACACAAATGTTGAAAAAAAATCCATTAGCAGGATTTGAACCCGTAGCCTTCTGACATATCGGGTCAGGTGCTCTCCCAATTGAGCTATCTTGGTTCTAACCAGCCCGCCGAAATTATTCAACACTATTTACTTTTTTACTTAGAAAGCCAAAGGCGCCTATTCAATATCAACAACTACCGTCACTGACATCCGATCATAATATTTTTACAAATACTATATAGATCGGTTAAGAAGGGTTTTGCGTTAAAAGTATATAAACAAAACAAAAACATTTTGTCATTAACAATATATATAATTCTAGTGGCCCGCTCGCAAATTCGTCTGCTTGAGCGAACACCCGTACTCCATGATCACCATCATCATCATCATCATCATCATCATCATCATCATCATCATCATCATCATCATCATCATCATCATCATCATCATAATCATCATCATCTCAGCCAAAAGACAGGTTTAAACAAAATCCTAGAATCCTGCCAACGACTGGATCCAATCGTGAATCTAAGCCATCTAGGGACCTACACACAAAAAGTTCTTCAAAATCGAACCAGCCGTTCCGGAAGTTAGATACACACTACGGAAGCATTATTTATTCAAAATGTAACCCTGAAAGTAGAAGGTTAAGATTTGGCTACTGAACGGGTTTCAGACATATGATTGTAGGCATTTTTTTTATTATTAAGTAAATTACAGTCAATCATTAGTTAATTCAACAAAAGAATAATGACGGATCTAGTCAATGCTTAATTTAAACAAGTCCTTATGTCTGTCTGCCTGTCTGTGTTAGTCACACAAACACAATAAACATAATCTCCGCCGAAATGCGTAACAAAGAGGAGGCCTATATGCCTATATTGTAGATACCGGCTGAATTTGATGACATACTAATTGTTTATGATAAAACATTTAATTGATGACTTATTAAAACTAGAAATAAGAGCCTTCTTCGACTTTTTCTTCTGCAATCTCTCTGACGTCTGTCTTTTCTCCGACAGAAGCGGCATTTTCTTTGTGGCCAGTGTTGGCGTAGACACTAATAAAAAACTGATATGAATTACAAAAACACAATGTCGAAAAAATTTCCACGCGCAGGATTTGAACCTGCACCCTTCTGACATACCGGGTCAGGTGCTCTTCCAATTGAGCTATCGTGGGTCTAACCAGCCCGCCGAAATTATTCAACACTATTTACTTTTTACTTTGAAAGCCAAAGGCACCCATTCAATGTCAACAATTACCGTCATTAACACCCGATCATAATATTTTTTTCATATATTTTTTTTCGACATTGTGTTTTTGTAATTTGTTTCGCAAAAAATTTGCGTTAAAATTATATAAACAAAACAAAAACATTTTAACTGATATGAAATTAATTTCAATTCAAAAGTATTAAAGTAAGTATTATTTCAAAGTTATCATATTTCGTAGTCTTGTTTCATATAAAGGCGACATTACTCTTCGAAATCTCATAAAAGAAGCACAAAACGTCTCTTTTGACCCCGACTTTACGATGGCACATAACAGCGGCAACAGACATTTACTTCGGTGAATTCCAATTTGACACAATTCAATTTTGATAACTTTATTAAACGGAATATACTTGACCATAACATCTTTTACGAACGCTACTCATGACGACTACTACTACTACTCATGATGACCATGGGACCACCTGGGAAGTATACCCTTTCTAATAAAACAAGAATTTTCAAAATCGGTTCACAACTTACGGAGGTATCGCGTAACAAACATACAAAAAAAATAAAAAAACATACAGTCGACTTGAGAACCTACTCCTTTTTTTGAAGTCGGATAAAAAGCGACGACGTTCGTATCAACGTACCATCAAAGATTCAGGTAAAAGTTTTCGCAACTTCAACTTATGCAAGGCTCCGCGGCATAAACAACGCATTATCGGCACACGCTCTTCAAATTACAACACATTAAGGGCCAACGCTCGAATTCTCCAGATTAGAGGGTGCCATCGCACCCACCCACCTACCACCCACTCCACTTGGTTGCATAAACACACATGGAAGAGAAAAGAACAGTTCAAAACTCAGAGATGCTCTTGTGATATAACACCGCACCGTTGTCGTGTTAAGGCAGAACACTGTAATTTGAGTTACAGTATTTTTTTATAACCTTTACCGTGTACCTTTAATGAGTATTAGCTCCCCTAGACAAGTGGCAAAACGCTTATAGAATAGAATGATCATTGTATGGTATTGAAATTAGTCAACGATACGTATAAATGAAGTTTATGTCAATCCCATACAATCATCGTTATATTTAATTTCTATTCTATTAGCGTTTTGCCATTTGTCTAGGGGGAAGAGTAAGGAAAGTAGTAATTAGCCACACTTTATATAACTTCAAACAAGCATGCTATCAGTCGATGGCGTATCTACTTTTGGTTTGATTACTCATTTCGGTACTACTTATCAATGGTCAAATGAAGTTAAAACGTCCATAGTTAATATATGCCGCTGTTTATATCTATGACGTCACGGTCTACGTGATCGTATGATGGTTTGATAGATCACTTAATAAACCAAAATCTGACAATCAGACACGATTAAAGCAAGGGAGAAAAGAGTAGAAATATATAATCATATATTTCTACTCTTTTCTCCCTTGCTTACACGATTAAAGCAAGGGAGAAAAGAGTAGAAATATATAATCATATATTTCTACTCTTTTCTCCCTTGCTTTAATCGTGTCTGATTCGTCATGAATCATGATTTCATGATACAAGGTATTTCGCCATAAACTTACGAAACTATATGGCGTGACAATCCCAAAACCCATACCGATTACTTTAATTAAAGCTAAAATTGAACATATAAACATGAATTTTTAATTTGTTGAAAGAGCTACGTACAAAAAGTCATTTATTACAATATTTTACATCTCCGAAAGTATAAAGTGACAAAATGGCACCTTTCGATGCCTTTGTTTTTCAGGATATATTTTGTAAATAAATACGATATTTGAAATATTTCATCATTAGTATTAGCTTACGGACACAGACTTTACTTATTCAAAGCGTATTTTAATTAAAATAATTATAAATTAATTATTCACTAGGAAAGTGGTTTCTAATAATAACGAGTTATATGTGCAACAACTTGTATTAGATACGACGAAACTTTCTACCGATAACATTTATTTATTAACGGATTATATACTAGTATTGCATATCGACTTATCATGAAATCAAATGCGATTCTCATACCAGAATAACAATTTTCTCTTAATTAATAATCTTGGTAATAAAAAGCAGTAAAGGTTGTTAAATAGACAACAAATTATTTAAATTAGGTTATAAGCACTTTAAAAGGGTTAGGTTACAAAGTGATGCAATAGACAAAGAGAATATATTAGTACCTTTTTAATACCGACCTTTTCGAACGCACCCTGGTATACCTCCACGTGTTACTGCTGTAGTGGCCAGAGCTGGAAGGGCACAACAGCTGCTGCAAACTGTTCGGTCTCGGCTGCCTTTGCTTCTTCACACGGAGTTTCACAACCTCCTCGGATTTCTTGACCTCTTTGATAGGAGGCTTTTTCAAGTCCACACTCCATCTTTTCTGGTCGTAATCATAGCCGTTTTCCAAATTCAAATGATCCAATCGATCCTTGATCACGTTTCGTTTCAACAAGTCCGGTGTGTCGTGCTTTCGTATTTCAATGGGAGACAGGGGCGGCGGTCTTCGTGGCTCGAAAACCACTTTCGAGTACTCGTTGCTTCTGCGCCACAACCGTGGTGACAATGGCCAGAACCGACCGTTCGGTTGCACCGACTCTATCACCATGTTTGATGGTTTTTTCTTCACTCCGAATCTCGACTTTATCAATTCTATGAAGTCACACATGGCAAAATTAGATTATTTGTTGTCGTTAACTAAATGGTTATCCAAATAGTCACTTGTTTTTATGCGATTAAGTTAAAAAATGCAAGAACAGGCGCGCGCTTTATCGGAAAGTGATTAAAGGAATGAAGATATGACGTTTAGTGTTGAAGGTCCGTCACTTTCCCGCCAATTCGTGATACGAACCAGAGATAAAACACCGTCTGGGGGAGTTCTAGATAATGATAGAACGATTTGCAATGACTCAAAGTAGCAATACGTGATGTGATTGCTTGATTGAAACAACGCCACTGAATTATGAAGATTTATAACACATTTATCTTTCTTTACTTGTTTTATATAATTGAATTCGTCTATTATCAATTGAATCAGGTTAAATACATCATGTTTTATACTAGCAGATAACGTTAATATATTTTATAACAAAATCATAGCCTGGACACCTTTTATATCTTTGTCTGTTTAGTATCTAAGTTCCATCTATGCGACTGTTTACTTGGAAGCGCTTTAAAGCGATACGCTCGCAGAATTGGTAATTTTTATTCTTAATTATTTTATGGTATTGTAATAAAGTATCTATCACATATTTATTCTCTTTGTCTTCTTTATTAAAATAATGTTTTATGTGTAATGCCATACAGTACTCAGGCAATATATCGTATGTATGCCAATACACGGAAAGGCCAAATAGTGAAACATTTGAGTTATTAACGGTAGTCATATTTCCCTGTTTGGATATTGAATCGTGAAAGGAAATAGGTACCTTTTGGTATCTTATTTGTGTTATTGGGTAATTCATTTGTATTATTGCGGATATTGCAGATGACACGGTGGATCGACGGTATAGGAATCCTGGTTTTTGTAGACTGGTAAATAGGGTGTGTACAGACGCCTGCAGATCAACCTATAAAAAACTGTCAAATTACTTCAATAAATGTTAACTCATATGCCATAAACATAAAGTTCAAAGTCTATTGAGGAAATTTGACAAGTTGTAGTAGTCTGATGTGCAAGCGTGTGTACAAGGGGGGCCTACCCTACACTCAGCAGTGGTTACCTACCTAGTGGTTGTTTATGACAATGAGGACTATATGTAATGTACGTTACTATAAATCTATGTGTTTCTGTTTTTTTTTTAGAGATATTGCTGATTGCTTCTACGGCATTTTTAGCTTCACCGGGCTTTTTTGGGGGCGGCGAGGAACGTAAAGGGTCCCTCAAGCCGTGTGAAGCGAATCACTTTCAGAGGTTATCTAGAGGGAACGTCATCGCGCACTAGTGCGCGTCCCGTGCCCTACTAGATTCTCCGAAGGGTTCGGATCGGATCGGGGAGCGGAGCAACCCGAGGGCGCCTCTAAAGGCACGGACCTCGGCTCGGGTTGACCGGGCCGTGGAGGAGGAGAGAAGCGCCCAGGTACATGTCTGTACCTGGTGTAGAGCGAGTGTGAACCGGTTCTTCGTACCCTTGTTCTACGTGTACGGTGTCTTGGGCCTAAACTGGTGTGCATGTTTAGTGTATTCTGTAAATGTGTGCTGTCACTTAGAGGATCGGGCGGGGGTGTTTCTATGTCCTTGCTTAACTGCATAAAGAATGTTTTGCACAGAGAAAGTTGTAGTAGGTTGAACGAATAATAACTGAGATGCACATACATTTTTCATTTTACATTTTTGTTTCTTGCACAAATCACAATATAGTTGTAGGAATGTAGGCTGACTGACTATAATAACAAAATCTGAGGAACTAAAAAGACTCCAAACTTGATATTTGGCAGTCTGTTAGTCTACAACCATCTCTGTAAAAAAAAAAGACCATGTTGACGATTTCCCCTACATGGTAGGAATCATTAGCGTATTTTTAAAAACCTTTCTTTAGTGCATACATCGCACTAAAGAAAGGTTTTTAAAAATTTGGACGGAACACAACAGTGCTACAAACATTGATGTGATAGAGACTTACTTAGAAAATATGGTAGTAGCTAGGCAACCAGATTAAACCAACAACAACACATTTGTAAAGTATTTCCCAAAAGAAACATTGATAGCGCGATAAGAAATAGAATTAGAAATAGAAAAACTCTTTATTTAGTACAATTCATCACACATATAAACTCAAAACACAGGATCATCACGATTCAACTCAGCTGATCATGCTCCCCGATCCGATCCTCGGAGAATCTAGTTGGGCACGGGGACACGCACTAGTGCGTGATGCCGTTCCCTGTACAAAACCTCCGAAGTGATTCGTCGTTTTACACGGCTTGAGGAACCCATTAAGTTACTCGCCACCCTCAAAAAAGCCCGGTGAAGCTATAAATGCCGTCTGAGGCAATCAGCAGACTCTCTCATAGTGACATTCACAAGAGCTACTTGTAAATTAAACTGAATAAATTATTTTGAATTTGAATCTCCAATCAAAAAAAAACTCAGTACATACAGCAGACCATCTATCTTTTATTAAATCATCAAGCATTACTCAGATAGTGGCTCGACCGCCTTCGGATGTCACCCGTGTAACGTCGCATACTAAACGGGCCAGGAAGCTATGTAGCACCGGTGTCACAGGACGTAATGTACTATGTTATGCTAATGTGGTAGCCACATAACGTAGGCTGTAACTCTTTAGACTCACGTGCCACGCGAAAGGCCTTTAAAAAGATTTAAATTGTGATTAAGACTCCTTGGCGGGAAAGTGGAGAGTCATGAGGGTGTTTGGTATTATATTTATTTTTATTTAGACTTTTGCAACATAAATATTACATGGCGGACTTAATGCCTGAGGCATTCTCTACCAGTCAACCATAGGGTGGTGCAGAGATAACATTGGTAGGTGCAATTAAAATATAATTTAATATAATTTTAATAGGAAGTTATTGAGATGATTCTGCCATGGTTCTATCAAACAAGAGCTCACGGACTTTCTTTTTAAAAGCATCACGAGTCGTAGCCATCCTGATTTTGAGAGGCAGCGCGTTCCGTACCGTACCGTTACCGGGTACCGTTCACAGAACCCTGGCCGAAATATTGAAGTTCTTTGTTAGGTACTAAGTAAAGCTGTAAAGTGAAGGTAGGTAGGCTGATACGTGGTTCTTGGTCGTCAACCTCATGGTCAAACATAAAGAGAAGTCGAAACATTGAAGGAATGACCAAAAAAATTTATTAAATAAATTTGACATTTTTTATGGAATAATACACCTATTACCAAACATTCTGTAGATCTACGCAATTTTCCTTTTTTTTCATTACCTCTTGCGTGACATTATTTAAATGGATCCCCCATATTAGCCGTTAAATTCGTGAACAAGTGTTCGGAAATGAAGTGTGAAAGCGGAAACTTACTTTTCTACAGACGTGGACGTGGTCTCGCCAAAGTTCTTACGTCTCTACTAAAATCACTTAGTTAATCGGAGGATTACCCTCCATCATTCATCAATCAGCTCTCATCATACATTAAATACTAGTTATCGCCCGCGATTTAGTTCACGAAGATTATACTATCTCACAGCAACCTGTTACCGGGATAAAAAGTATCCTATGTCCTAGTCCGGGTCATGGTCTGTCTATGTGCAAAGTTTGCATAACAATCCGTTCAGCCATTTTCACGTGATGCGCGGTCAAATAAACAGACAAACAGATAAACAGACAACAAAAATTCTAAAAACTGTTGGAACGTGTTCTGTTATCGATTCTAAGTATCCCCAGTCAACTTTTTTTTTACTATCTTCCATGGACAGACTTTCGACCCTCTTTAGCTTTATTATATGTATAGATTACGATAAAAAAGTACTACGATAAGGCTCTATAGATTTGATCCCCTTGCCTTGTTTAATATTCCCGCCAATTGTTATAGCAGAAACTGTATCAATAGCTCTAGTTATTGTTCTGAGGAATCAATGCAACGATTATAATAATACGATCTACGAAACACAAGAAATTGACGATTGACCTTGTTTTAAAAGAATTAAAATCCTTTTTGGATAATCAGACTTAGACACTTGAAAAAAGTACGTATTTAATAAAATAGGTAAATAGGCAATGTTTGTTATAGATAAAATCAATTAAATAAATAAACATACTTAATCTCTATCAGTGGATGGCGTGACATCCTTTTATTAGTACCTACTAAGATCGTAAGAAATAAATTCATTGTGAAATATTCATAGGTAGAACAAGAACTTTTTGGCAACAGGAGCATTTAGCTTTTTAAGTTTTCACAATGCATGAAAATATCTTGTTTATAGAAAAAATACTCATAAATTATAGCACTTTTATTGTTAAAATATTGTGTTTAATATAATACGGAAATCTTGTTGAGGAACCTGTTTTTTGTGACATTTGCGGAAGTTTAAACAATGCGTGGTACCTATTGACTTACGAATTCTTGTTTTAAAACAATGTTAAGGTAGGTAACATTAAAAAAACAAAGAAACCATAACATTATCATCATCCGCCGCATCATCACTTACCATCAGGTGAGATCGCGGTCAAATACTTGCCTATACAGAATTTATAAACAGCATATTTTAGATTTTAGATGAGCACACCTTAAACCAATCTCAAAACATTCAAAGCACAGAACTTTTAAAAGTACTTCAGCCACATCCGGAAAGACAAAACTGCCGAGCCTAGTTTATAAGGCGCACCAGCACAGAAGCCTACGTGCCTACGTGCCTACGTGCGTCGCAGGATGTAGCTGCCGATACGGGCCTGACTCAGTGGCCCAACAAATCGAAAGGAAATCGAAATCGATGAATCCGATAGGAGCGCTCGAGTGAGATGTGAACCGTATAACGTTAATCCTGTTTGAAAATATTGGAGGTAACGCGTCAATAAAACAAGCTACAGCTTGAAAATTGGAATATCTATTGAGCTAACGATATATAAGAATTAGTCATCACCATCAAGGTTCCTAAAACGACTTTTATTTACTATTCGATCACGTTAACGAATACGAGAAGAGACATTGAAGCAGTTCCTGGTGACAAACGAGGAGAGTTAAAATTTTGCCATACAAATTCTTGTTTTCATTCAAGTGATCTATGACAAATAAAAATCGCATTAGATAGGTGAACGGAGCCAAATAGGATTAAGTCTCAACATCATACTCCTGTAAAACTCGAATTTAGCACGAATGCTAGAGCGCTGTTATTCGGATATGATAATTCAATGAATTGGTCATATTATAATTATTTTTGTTGTTTTCAAGGATATTTACACTATTTGTTATACGACATTTATCTTCTCCAGTAATTCTTAACGCAACCTTGAATTCGCTAGGACATACCGTGGTAATCGGTACATTTTCAAAGACTATGTTTACAATGTACAGATCTTTGCCTTCAAATACCCCATGTCCTGATTTCCATGTCATTATGCTGTTCTATTCATCATTCGATTCGGATTTCGAGATACCCCATTGTCGACATTCTGCTGTGTCAACCTCAAAAAATATTTCAGCTTGAATAGTGTGTCGTAGACACACAAATAACTTGTAACATGAAACGAATTATAGAAATAACGACATTACTTTTGCAAACGTTAAAGATAATCCCTATTTGGTTGCCATCTTCGATTTAAAGACTGCTAGCACTTACATCTTTAGCTTGCGATCCATTCAATTCTGCTGTAAGCGTAATTCTGTCCGAACAATTCTGTGTTCCGTCAAGGTCATATTCTCAGTATTTAAGAACTTTGGGGAAAATGCGCTTCCACCTTCGAACTTCATTTACCATCAACATCTTTAGTAGTAGTATGCACTATGCAGTTAAATGCACATTTTTTGTATTAAGTTATTTACACTAAAACATACAATATATTTGCATCACAGCAGACCAAAAACCACTGAGGTTTGTCCGGAATGCTAGAACTCAACATAAAATTAAAAGTTTATTAAAATGTTTATAAAATATTTATATCAAGTGATACAAGGATAGGAAAAAGACATACAGACAGACACACTGGTGTGTGAAAAGATGACGTGCTCAAACACAATCAAGTAAAACACGGCACAGTTTGGTGTCGTTTAACCGAAGCATACAAAGGGCTTACAATAGCCGGAAGCGCGGGCGTGGCATAATGCCTTGTGCCTTCTCAGTGGTCCCATATCACACCGGCTACCGATCGCTGGGACCAGAGACAATGACACACTATGCTGATGCACTTTATGGGCCTTCGTGTAGTTAAGTCAATTGTCCGAATAACTACGAATATCTGAAGTGACGATGCCAATTCAGACTTAATAGAATTGTTTTTGTGTGTGAAGATAGTATATTTGTTATTTTAATATGACGCTTTGCCAAGTAGTAGAGCGCTTGTTCGATATCCGGGAGTCTTGGGTCCAATTTCCAGGTTCCAGGTCAGGTAATTGTTGGATTTTTCAATATAAGCTGTTGTAGAGCTGTAAAATGTTAAGCCAACACCCTTCACTTGTAGCGACGACTTGATTTCAATGTTGGAGCTATCTGTTCTTCAGTGAAAAAGTCAGGTTATATGTTTACTTTTTTAATGTCTTTTTCTTCAGAACTTGCCAGACCGACTATGTCTAAAGAAGAAATTTATAACGTCATTCGAGATTTTATAATAGCATAGGGCGCCATGTCCCATGAATGATCCATAAACTTTTCGGTGACGGCAGGCATGAGTTTATGAGTTCACTATTTTTAAGCGTCTACGAGCACGCTGTTGACAAACCATTTTACGGTTTGGCAGAGTAAATGACGACATTATTATATATCATAGATAATTTTTTAAAGAAAATAAATAAAAAGAAGACATTGAAACGGTTGAAGTTAAAAAGCGGTTGACTATAATTTAAAATGAAGCTGTGAATCATATTAGTATCTATAACTATATCACTTAATGATAGCAATAACCTTAAAACACGTTTCTTCCGCATCTTTTACATGTTACTTCCTTTGACACAAACATCGTCTGTCCAAATCTCTCATATTCTCACATGCCTTACAAAATGCCTTAAAACTTATAATTCAGTCCCTTACACCAGTTAAAAAAATAAAATGTGCGGACTTAACAGTAGTAACCGTATTTTAAAAAGTTTTTATTTACGAAGATATACAGTCCAGTATTTAAAAATAGAAAACGATTGCGATCGAAGAAAACAAAAGACTGCTAAACATCAGCTGTGTAAACAGACAAGGTTCGACGACCCCATTATTTGAAGTTAGATTCCGATCACGTAGAACATCTCTCGTGTGGGAAATCAAATTTGGAAATCGGAAAACGGATGCTGAAACTTTTTTAATAATGGAACGGAGCGACTATGGCTGGGTGGCAAGCTTGCCACCCAGCCATAGTCCCTCATTCTTACAAACATATCTCGTCAGTACGCATAAAGTAAATGCATGGTTAAAGGTCAGGTATTACAAACTCGTTTATTTATCAAAACAACTGGTTATCTGCTTTTTTTCGTTTGTTTTCCCAAGATAAATTAAAAAGTGGTCTATTTTAAACTCTCATACTTCATTGCAGTAATGTGTTATAAGAGTATTAAGACAAAACTTAAGATTCATATAGCAAACAAACAGAAATAATATTTCTACAGACACTTTGATAAAACTCGAACAGCACAAAAGCTCTTGATCTCACAACTAACAACAAATGTTACACAACACAGCGGCTTCAACAGAAATAGCCAGCTTGTACCATGAAATTGGACATATCGAACAAACGACAACGTCCCTTCGTCTTACATTGCGCCGCGGGCTCAATTTAGTACAGAAGTAGCGGCAACGTGCTCAGCATTAGTCAGGACTAAAATCGATGTAACGCTTCGATTTTCGTAGTACGGAGCTTCACAATCTCACAATGGACGCGAATCTTACGTGTGTCGATACACCTTTTGTAGAGACCTGCCGTGATAGTGTCTGTATAGGGTAAACAGAAAATCTACAAAGAGATACGAGTCGCGACGACGGGACATGGAAAAGCAGGCGTGTGCTTGCAATCTTATTACGGACCTATTGAGTACAGCTTTTGATGTGGAGATAAATATAAAAAGCGCTTGTAAGAATGATTTGTCTACCAATAATAGTGAAATATTTGAGTATAAATGTATAAGGACCAAAGTTTCAAGGTTTAACTCGCGTGTGGTACCTTTGGTGTTGCAAGCGGAGGCAGCGGGCCGGTTTGCTTTTTGTGCTGTTAAGAAATAGCATTTAAAAGTGTGAAACCTTTTTATATTAAATTGAATAACTTAAGTTAATAATCGAAAAAGCAAACGCCACGTGCATTTTATCCATAAATATTGAATACAGCAAATTTTCCGACAGGATTCTTTTAAAAAAAACCTAAAGTACAAATTACTTGGGATAAAAATGTTGTTGAGCACAAGCTCTTTTCCGTCATGGAAAACTGCAAAAACTATATTCAAACACTCTAGGGATCGACGACCTCAAACTACTCAATAGCAAGTCAACAAAGCATCGGTGCCAGGAAATGCACCACCGTCAATAATATTGGCAATGATACCGATCAAACATTCGTAACCAAATCCCATAGCGGCGCAGGCAGCCTGCCAACACGGCCAGTGAGTCAGCCAATACAGGGAACTCCTGTGAACGACATTGCGAAACCACAAAGAGATGCTTAAGTTACAACTTCAGCAATTATTAGAAGGACCACAGAAGTTTAAACGGTTGTTGTTTTGCCAATAAAAAGGTTACAGTACAGTTGAAATAGTAGAAGATTACGTACGCCGAATGGATAAATGCTCGGGTTGAAAGCGAGACTCGTCCTGTCCTGCATAGCGAAACCACAAGACGATAGTTAAATTACGACTTCAGTAATTTTTTGGACAGCAGAAGTTTTATTGTGTGCACTGTACTGAAGCAAAAAAACACTGTATCTTTAATAACAGCCTTCAGGCTTGATACCGTAGTAGCTGTGGTCTCGTACTCCCTTGCCCGGGAGTGTACAACCAGCATTATAAACTTCTTTCATATGCATTTGTTTATTCAACTTCCAACTTTGTAGCAGTCATTATAATGTCAAAGCAAAAAAAACTAAGTGTGGCAAAAACACAGCGGCAATCTATTTAATGGAGGCAACGCCCTGCGACCACAAATGTTTTAATCACACTATTGAGGTTGACGGACAGGAAGAGCCATTTACAAAATGGGACATGAAACTCTACACAAGTTCTGAACTTTCAGTTACTTATGCGCGTTCGTTACGGTGAACGTAATGAATGACCTTAATACAAACTTCGAAGTTATAATTATTTTTAACCAATAAGCTATTTTTATTCAACTTCCTATGCTTATAGAAAAAAAAAACAGAGATTTTGACAATTAATACAAACATTAACAACGGACTTTATGCGATTCAAAGTTCTCTATGGAAAGTTAGTCAAACTTTTTGATCATGATCACCATCATCAGCCTATACTAGTCCACTGCTGGATATAGGCCTCTCTAAGTGCACGCCACCGACCACGATCCGCGGCTACTCTCATCCAGCTCTTGCTTGCGAAGATTGTCATTCCACCTAGTCTGAGGGCGTCTTGTACTACGTTTGCCGATACGCGGTCTCCACTCGAGAACTCGTTTAATATAGTCTGATGAGATAAATTGTATGTTAAAGTTTCAACTTCCTTCATTTATCACCATCGGGGCAGCTTCAATTAAAATGAAAAATTAAATTTGAAATGACCACACAAATTATCAGTTAACAAGTTATTGAATGGTAAATAATTTCGCATTCCGCACTATGATTAGTGCAATGTCTTTCTGGGACAATTATATACCTATTACATACAGGACGTGAGTTTGACAAAAAAATGCGGTAGGTAGGTAACCATATTATTGGCTACTATTTATGACCATAATTAAGAGTCAAGAGAAAATAAATACGAGAAACGTAAGAAACTACCCATAAATATAGGCCAGAGGCTGCCAAGATCACACAATACGATTCGCTCAGTTAATTATTGTGCTATTTATTACAGATAATAAGCGTGTCGTTACTCCCTTTCGACGTCATTAAGGTATTTTTATAAGTGAGGAAATCAACTTACAGCATGATGCGCCGATTTGTATTTTGTGCGAGGCGGGGAGTGAAAAGCGAGAAATTGTAGTAGGACCTATTTATCTTGGCGGAAACTTTGGGCAGGTTTTATGGTCGAAATTATTTTTAAATTAGCCTTCATATTATCCGGCTGTCACGATGATGAATGATAAGTAAAGAGATTGGATCTCCGTGGTCGTGCGGACGGGAAACATTTTGTTTCACTACGATTCGCACGAGATATATTTTTTTTATAAGCTACTAGCGGCCCGTCTCTGCTTTGCACGGGCGGACATTAGTATTTTACTGTTTATTTCTTTTTAATATAGCCTATGTTACTCAGCACTAATGTAGCATTGTAATGGTAAAAGAATTTTTGAATCGGTCCAGTAGTTTTTGAGTTTATTCGTTACAAACATACATACATAAATACAAAGTTTTTTGCAAGCTTTTATTATAATATTAGTATAGATAACGTAGGAGCGCTTTGCCCTTTTAACCGACAAGATAAGAAGACCAAAAAGGAGGTGCCCAATTTGTCTGTACATAATATACATATATTTTTTATAAGGCGGTCGCAGGCGCCGCTGTCACGGATTCTTTAGTGAGTTAAGCCACCTCGGGCGAGGCCGATTACTAGATGGGTGGCCGATCTGCGCTCAGGGGTTATTGTACATTTGCCACAATGTAAGTTCGTCACATTTTTGTACACTCCATACATTGAAAGTAAATTTGTCACTGTCACAGTAATTTTTTTAATTTGCGAAATCACTGCTTAGTTAAGTTATGTACGCAAGTAGTTATTAAGCATTTCGTGGTATTACTAACATTGGTGATTGGGCGATCAACAAAAGTAGATTTCACTTCATTTACAAATATTTAAAGTTAGAATAATGCTGTTGCGTTGCTGACACGTTATGAATTCAAAATGCAGTAATTGAATTCTAATTGTTTAATTAGCCCGACGATTGCAGATTGCGCCTTATTAAGGTCGTTCGCATTGCGGCTCATTGTAAGGAGTGCTATTACAAACCAGTCGCATTTCAGTCCACCGAGGCACAAAATATGGGCACTGCAGAAGGTAAGCTTCATACAAACGCGCTCGAGCAACGCACACAAACCTCTGACGAACACGGAACCTCGCAACAGCGGCCGGCGCCCGGACTGTGCCGAGCTGTTCGGAGATTCGCGTCCGTTTGTGTGCGTTGCTCGAGCGCGGTATGTATGTATAAAGCTTATCTTCTGGGTCTCTTTATTTTGTACTAGTTGTTGCCCGCGACTTCGTTCGCAAAGACTACAGTAAAAAAAAAAGAAGTATCCTATATGCTGGTCTGGGTCATGGTCTGTATGTGAGGAAAGTTTCTTTAAAATCCATTCAGTAGTTTTACGTGAAAGAGTAACAAACATCCATCCATACTTACAAACTTTTGCGTTTATAATATTTTATTAGGAAGTGAGGTTTGTACTTGCGTGCCTTCATCTCGCCTGATGTTAAGTGATGATAAAGCCGAAGGTGGAAGCGCACTTCGCCCGGACCCACTGAGTCACTGGCAATCTTATCTCTGTCAGAACACGACACTGCCACCAAACTCAAAGTTGATAGCATAAGTTGTGTGAAATGTGTTTATATGTTATTTATTCTGTTCTGTAGTCTGCAGTACAAAAAAGCCAAGCGTTTGGCCATCATCACAGGACGGTAAGTAACGATAAAGGCAAAGATGGATTTTCACCACACCCGGAATCCTCAGCTACTGAGAAACTAGCTACCTACCTTTTCTGTAACTGCCGGAACACAATACTACTAACATTGATGTTACGCGAAAGCCTTAGATAAGATGGTGATAGCTGGCCAGGCGGACTTAAAACATATATCACCAACCACACCAAGTCCAATAATGTGTATCATCAGGTAGAATTTCAAATCTTTTATATTCGTCTGAGACCGCCCGGCCGGGTAGTGTTAGTGTAACCGCTAGGGTACTCTATAAGAGGCGAATAAAACGTACTTACCTACGTAACAACTAGTGAACAATGTCTCAATTACATAATAGATTCTTATTAAATTATTTATTTAATTTATTTATTTGTTTATATATTTATATAAAGGAAGACCAACAGCTATGACTATGACACAACTAAAAAATAATAAAATAAAGCCAATTATAGGTCCTCACTAATAAAAACATAATTAATAACAATGTGATGCACTTAACAAGAAAAACAAACTTAAAAACACACTTAAATTTGTTCATTAAACTAATCAAAAAATAACTAGCTCATGATCCGTTTCGCCGATGCATCGCTTGTGTTAAAAAGAAAGAGGTCAAAATCTAGTTTTTTAGATAAGGCATTGAAGTTGTTACTAGCACGCCAAATATACGTGTTCTGCCTATACTTGGAAGAGGAAGGGGGGCAGATATAAAAGCGGGCTAAACACCGAAGGAGCTTAGTGGGTGCTCTGACAGTGATTTGAGATTGTTTAATACATGTGATTTAAGACAGATTTATATTCATACATATATTTTATTACAACAGTGAGTAAAATCGTTGGATGAAACTACACTGCTGCCAATACTTGCCGTGTATCCAACATGGCGACCGAAATCTTCTCACGAACGAAACGATATTACACACTTAAGCAACAAAATAAAGAGACCTAAGAGGATAAGCTTTACACATACCGCGCTCGAGCAACGCACACAAAGACCTAACAGACACGGATTCTCGGACTAACTCGAACCAGCCAGAGCGCAGCTGTTGCGAGATTCCGTGTCCGTGAGAGGTCGTCTATGTGTGCGTTGCTCGAGCGCGTTTGTATGAAGCGTACCTTCTGCAGTCTGCTTATTTTGTGGTCGACGACGACGTCTCCCCACGAGCGAGACAATCACAAACACTATCACAATAGGGAACTGAGTCGTCCTTCCTATCTCATTTGGATGTAACACTAGACTAAATTGATATTGTCTAGGCGCCGCTGCCGCCGCCTGTCTGATTACTGACTGACTGACGGACTCGTGTTACATAAGCGCGCTGGCATCAGCATTTACAGGTAGCAATGTGGATTTAATTAGGTGGGTGTTTCTGCTAGCTGAGGCAATTTTTATGCCATTTATACGACCTCCGAAGCCGAGTGGCTTGCACGCCGGACTTTGGGCGGCGCTAACTCTGAAGTCCCGGGTTCGATTCCCGGTCGGATCAATGTCGAAAACGAACTTTTCGAGATTGTGTCGGGTCTGGGTGGTTGTGGTACCGTCGTTGTTTCTGATTTCCATGAAACGAGTGCTTTAGCTACTTACCTTGGGATCAGAACAATGTATGTGATGTTGTCTCATATTGTCTCATATTTATACACGAGGCGCCTCTGTTAGCGAAAATGTTACCGACTATCATATTTATTTGTTGAACAGAAAATATTTGTTTGGTACGTCAGACAGTTCGAATCCGAATACCGCTTGAGTATACTATGACGCTTTTTAAATGAAGTTTTGTTGGACTATTTCTACAATGGGAAAGCGCTCGATCTCCATATCCTAATGTTTAGGGGCACTAAGGTCAAAGATAAAAAGAATTGTTGTTATGGACATAGACCATAAGATGGTGATAGCTAACAGGACGACTTAAAACTAACATAACCATCAAACAAAGCTACTTTCAAGATAGATAGATAGATAAAACTCTTTATTGCACACACACATAAAAGTAAAAACAAACAATGATTATTTTTATATCGGGGTGGGCAAAGGCGGTCTTATCGCTTAAAGCGATCTCTTCCAGACAACCTTTGCGGTATAGGACAACTGAAAGGAAAATACAAGGCAGTAGTGCACTAGTATAAAGCAAAATAATAATGATAAAAATAATAAATATATTAATCATTTAAGTATTTACATACACATAAGTATATATAATAATAGGGGTAGTAGCTTTCTTTATTCTATGCAAGTTTGTATTGAATCAAATCTCATTCTGACAGTGTTTTGCTTTTCACAAGGTTTGTTATAAACAAAAGGTGTTTATTAAATACCTGAGACTATGCAATACAGTTTAGAGTATAAAAAGAAACATTACTTCTAAGGCGCTATATTTGTTTTACTCAAGCAGCCAAGTGAAGTAGCTCAACCGAGCTCAAACCAAACAACTTTCGCCCCGATCTGAATGGACGCAGCACGCAGGTCGGCGATGTATGACTCAGCTGTGCTAGAATGATAACGGTCATTCGCCATATAAGCAGCGAGCATAATTGAGGATACGATATACGGCACGCCAAGGACATAAAAATATGATGAATTAAAGCAAAAAAAAAAGGGGGTAACGTAGACCGCATTGCGTTTTTGCATACCAAAAAGTATTTATTGTATCTGACGTTAAAGACTTCGTTAACGAGTAATTCTAACTGGCAAGTTAGAAAACAACTATAAAGGATCATTTAAAAAACGTACAGTTCTTTTCTTTTCTTTCTTTCTTTAAGTTGATGGCTTCGTGCGATTAGCACATTTAGCCAGTGTCAAAGTAATTTTTCTTACAAGTAATACATAACATAAATATACAATATTTCCTTCCAGTCAGTATGATGATGAATGATGATGAATGATAATAAAAATGAGAAGTGAGGAATGATATACCCCCCAATCCCTCGAGTATCTCAGTAAAGACGTGGGGCTTTACTGATTCCTCGGGCGGACTTCTTGAGAGAATTTGAAAAGTGAAGCTGCACTGTTTTGTTTCATTTGCCAACACTCATGCACACTTACGAACACTTAACGGTTAATAATCTACCATTATTTCACATTAATATTAGACAAAACACAAATTTTTGAAATTAAAACAAAACCGCAGACATGACTCTTCACTTTCCCGCCAAGAACTCCCGTACAGTTCTTGTCCAGGCCGTAAGATGTAATGGAGTAAATACTTTTTTGTTATATACTTTTTATATTTTACTAGGAATTGCCAACGCTTTTTTGTTTTTCTTTTTTTTGTAGTGTGGTTTAGCTCCTATTTTAACCAGCTTCCTATTTTTGACAGCTTGAGGAACTTAAGTTTCTCACTACCCATAAAATTCGGTTACGCTAGGCAAAAGAAAACCATTTCCCAAAAACAGGCCAATAAGATAACAAGATTAAATCAATTCTCACAACAAGAAGCTGTTCAACATGATAAAACAAAAACATGTAGGTACTTACATAATAAAAAAATTAAAAAAAAAACACAAAAACGATCCGAACCATGATACTTGTTAAAGGACAATTTAATATAGGAAACGAAAGAAGAGATGCGTTAAAAGATAAATATGATAATGAGCCAGCTATTTGGACCAACGTATTTATTTTGTTCACACATAATATTTAATTAATCACTGACAGTTGTAAACGGAGATAGGCATAATAACAGTTTATACTCTCAACGCAAGGCTAACTACATCTTACCTACTGCTTTATCATCGTTGGTAGGAACTTTAAAGAAAAGATGCAACTGGATATATTGTTATTAACTGCATATAACATATTTTTTTTTACATTATTTTGTATTGACAAAGAGCTGTGGAGTGCGTTAAGAAAGGAGTTTTTCGTTTATTGTACAATGTTGGTATTAAAAAATATGTCGATTTTAAAGTTCAAAACCGTTTTGTGCGAGTAGCCGCAGATAATGTATGGTGATTTGGAATATTGTGCTTTAAAGCATATAAACTGTCCGACTCCGACTACTAATTTTGCTGCAGTGACTTCAATCATTGAAATCAATCGCTACAATTGATGGACATTGCCGATGCCAAGTTGTTCGATAACAACTATATTGGCTTATTCGCCACGCTTGCCAAAGCCAATAGCGGGTTTGTGGTCACAAGTTTATTTATTTACAATATATACAATAATAAGCGTATTTGTAACATAACTTATCTCACTTTGACCGGGTTGTAACATGCCTACATAGTGCATATAGAGCTAGCATATAAGTGATAGTTGTTATTAATGTAAATACGTAAATGTGAACTATATCTTTTAAGCTTAATCATTGTCTGCCACCCAATTAAACAAATGAAGCTCCAACACTGTAGCAACTGAACAAATGAACGGACTAACTGTTGATTTAAAACTAGATCTCTCACAAAAATGACAGTTACGTACGGTTGTCAATATATGCATTTTAAGTGTTTCTAATTATAAGCGTAAACATTGTCTGCGATCCAATTAAACAAATGAAGCTCAACATAGAAACAAACCGTACAAGAAAGACAAATGAACAGACAAACTGGCGATTTGAAACACGATCTCTAACATCTCCAAGCTAAGTTTAAACCAGCAGTCAGCGTGACTCAGTATTCTGAAAGTGGCACGATACTATGTGTTCACCACCAACACTAATGTCATGCGTACACGCATAAATATTGGATGGAGACTCTATCTATTGGCGCTACAATTTTTTTTAGGAAACCCTTGGATTAGGAGTTGGATATAGATTGGACTACGACAAAATGTTGGCTCACTGATTTCATTTTGGCTTTAACGGCCAAAATTTGTTAGACGTTACTTTTCTTTTTTAAATTTGAATGAGCATCAAATAAATGTACAAGCAGTTGGTATACAAACCCACTCGACCTAAACAATAATTATATATGCTATATAATTATATATATTTTTTATGGTGAGTGTCTCATATCCCTCACAGTGTCAGTAATCCAAGGGTGAGGGGGATGCCTAAAACTGGATGATCTAATTGGAGCGTGCTAATCAAAAATACCAACAATCCAGGAGGTGAAAGCTTCAACTTGGGAGTTAACATTGTCCAGTGCCCAAAAGTAGTTCCAGTCAACAGCATTGAGATCTTTTGTCAGTTGGTCTACCAAAATATCTTTAAATGGTCTAAAAGTCACCCATTGGGGAAGTGGCTTCTCTTTTTTAATTTTGAACTCTGCCAGAAGCATTTCGTGTGCCCCAAGATCAGGAGTATGCTTAACCTTGATCTGTAGAGCCGGTATATCAGTGCAGATTACATCAATTAGGCTACAGCTATGTTCAGTAAAGTGAGTTGGCTCATTGACTATTTGCTTTAGGTTAAGACTATGTCAGAAAACAGCAGCCATATTTTCGTTTTATTTGAGTTTTTATTTAATTATTAATTTAAGTACTTTTTGTCACGGTTTAGTACCGTAGCAGTAACACAAACTCACCTATAGAGCTATTTAGAATTGAAGTTATTTAGCAGCTGCACCAGGAGTCGCTATGCTATATACAGAACTAATGCAAACGTCACAAAACGACGCAAATCGTGCATTATCAACGATGATATGCATTATAACACGAGTGCAAATGCAATTAATTACCGGGGAAATAAGTGTAGGTCATGCTTTAGATAAATTGAGATAGGTAAGTTTCATATTTAAAATAGTAATTTTACCACATTCCATCAATCCATGTCCATGTCCATGTCCATCAAGGCAAAAGTTTCTATTTGAGTCCACTCTGATATTTTTTTGTTTTTTTTTTATTATTATTATTATTATATTAGACTGTCATTAGATGATGGTAGCTGAGCTGGATGATGGGATTAAGAATAGGTTGTGTTCTGAATCATCAACCAAACTGAGTATACATTTTTATTTGAAATCGGTATCTCTGTGTATGAGACATTTGGTCTAACTGAAAAGATGAAACCCTACCATACAAATGTTTCAAACAATCAACAACTTTATTACGAAATTCGAAATTAGTGATAGCTACTGTGCAATAAACGCAAGCGAAATTTCTTTGAATCCCGTCACAATGGTGCGTGACCCAGCGGCGCTAAATGGAAGACAAAGTGAGGACATGCAAATGTATAATTTCGAGACGGTGACTGCACAGCCGACGTGTTGACTACAAATCGCGTACTATTTCCAGAGATATGGTGGCCGTCTCGTGTCTATGGCAGTAAATCACTGGCCCACACACGCCTATTAAATATTATTGAGTTTGATTATTTTTTGCACAACGACGACAGCGCGGAAGGCCTAAATGCCGATAGCGGGATTAGCTGGACACAAAGATTCGAAATAACCCAAGATAGAGAAAAATAATAAAGGGGAAGGGAAGCCTTCGCCCTACAAAGGGAATCCTTCTATGAAGGGATGGTATTTTTTATGTATAGGATTTTAGTTCTACAGTCGGTTTATCTGATGTCAAGCGAATGGTGTGGTCAACAACATCGTTTAATTGGGTAACCGTTTCGCCCGCGTTGTCCGATCTTCCTATGTGCGACTGACCACGTGGGTAGCTGTTATACCTGAGCCTAGAAGTGTGACTTTTGTGTGGCACAAAATAAGGGAACCCCAGAAGGTAAGCTTCATACATACAGCATACATAGACCCTCTCACAGACTCAGCTCGAAACAGTTCGAGCGCAGCTGTTGCAAGATTCCGTGTTCGTGAGAGGTTGTTTGTGTGTGCGTTGCTCCAGCGCGTTTGTATGAAACTTTCCTTCTGCAGTCTTCTTATTTTGTGTTTATGTGCAGATGACAAAGGTTTGTGGTAGTGTCAGTTTTTCGAGCCGCTCCTGACAGGACTGCAATTAACTAATAACAGCCGGTCAACAACTTGTTGTGAAAACAAAGCTAAAAGAAATATACTTAGCTTGTCCGGATACCGCTCGCGCCTATATAGTTTAACTTTTGCGATTATTGCAAAAAACGCATGGATAATGGCGTGTGTGGGTGACGGCATTGGCTGATTAAAAACCGTTGGAACGAGTAACTGAACGTTACTAGTTCCAAGGAAAGGCGCAAATGAAAAGGTACGTGGATACCAACAGAACAACTAGGAGTAAATAAGATAAATAAAGCATAAGCTTCAAGCTAACGTTATATATGAAGGAGATCTGAACTTACAGTCTAAAGGGTGGAAAAAAGCAGATAGAGGTAGATGATGACTTGCAGTGCCGAATAATGGCAAAGGTATATATAGCTTTGGTATCTCAAATGAACAAAAAACTGGTAAGAGCAAATGTGTTAATTCAGGAGAAGAGTGCTACTTAAGTGGTGACCCTATTGGTAAACTTGAAACTAAAAATGACATTAAGTTGCTATGATAGTTATTTGTAGGAAGGTTGAAATACATAGTCATCGATAATTGCGAATACCGGTGAATTAAATTATTGACACCGATTCAATAATCGCACGCCTTATCTTTTTACGGTGTCAAAGTTTTAAGAACAAAAATTAAACACACAAATGACCATGTCTCGTTACACACATAAACCGAAAAAATTTCCACATGTTGAAAAGAAATTCAGATGCAATTACACAGTTTGAACTCGTCTCATTACATCGATGCTTAAAGTTGTAGCCAGTAGCCACCATATGTTCGCGGCTACCAAAATAAACAATTTCCCAATAAAAGTGTGCCCCCATGCACATTACAGAGATGTCTCTAATAGCTGCAGTTAAAATGTCATCTATTTCCGACCAACGTAAACATGGAACAGTTAAAAGGGACGCGTTTTAGGCTTCTTTATTTTCGGTACTCCGCAATCTTGTTATAGAAATAGAATTACGTCACTTTTTGAGGATAACAATTTGCAAATAAAAGAAACAAACTAGTGAGAAACACCAGCAAAAAGTTTCTAAACCAAAGGTATAATAATAAAAAGGAAACTTTAAAACTTAAACCTATGATTAAACACAATCACTTAAAATACGTTCACCTGAGCATGAACTTTGTTATAGTTTACTGAGAAGGTTGACAGATAAGTGACCGATGACCGTAAAAACAAGTGACTAACAAGGAAACCGCTAAGTTTTAATAACAGGAAACCTAAAAAATTCAATCAAAAACTTTAAAGGTACTTTTCAAATTTCGAAAATCCACTGATCACTCACAATCACAAAACAAAAACGGATCGCGAAAAACTTCGTGTTCGGATAAGCTTTGATTCAATTCGAAATATCGATACGCGCATACGTTATTTCGAAATTGAACTCGGTCATGCGTGGAGCGCACCGCGCCGCAAGCGCAACCGCTCGAGACTGGCCGGAGACGGACTGGCTGGCGCGATGGGCACATCATTCACCGTCATCACCTGTCTCGCTCACACCATAAGAGCTTTCTACTTAACAGAAAAGGACACCAATTACAGTTTTCTTAGAGCTCCGCGCCGTGAAGTCGCTATTTCACAAGCTTAGTCAAGGACGGTTTACAAAACATTACCTGAATAAATATAAATAAAAACGGCATATTTTTGAAATGCCATATGCATATATGGGAGTTATTGCCTAGCAGATGTAGTTTTGATATCTTACTAGAGGTTTATAGGTTTGGCTATTAATAACGACGTGTTTAAAAGTGATGTTGTTAATTTACTATAAACTATGTTTAATTCATGAATTTCAAGCGACGATGCTTACGACAACGACGATGAAGCAAAGACCGAGCTTCGGAAAGCACGTTAAGCCGTTGGTACCGATTCTTTGTATTTTTGGTAAGAAAACTCTTTGTACTTTTGGTAGGGAAGACCCTCTCGCTCTCCTCAAGTGCAAATCTAGGAGGGACTGAGCCTAATTAATATTTGGCTTAATAAGCAGATAATGATGATGTTGAAGAGACAGAACCAGAGTTCATAATTTAAGAACTTTGCATTTTGGACGAGGGCAATGCTTTCAAAAGATTCCATGAACTCGCAGCGAAAAAAGCTTCGTCGTTTCCACAACTTCCTTCTCTTAAATATTGACATCCTTCCTGACCGAAGGGAGCGTTCCGTTTTCACTTTTATCAAGCTAAAGCGCGAAATACTCCGTCAGTTTGCGAGCAAAGAATCACAAACACAGTTTTATCAAGTCTTTTGTGAATGACAAGCATGCTATATTGTAGTAGCAAATAACTAATAAAACGATTGCCCTTCGTCTCACACAATGGTAAGTGACAATGATGCTGAAAGTAGAGACGCACTGCACTCGGAATCGAAAGAGAACAATGCTATTGGCGTTATATGTCGACAGACTTACCACCTACAAAACTGAGTACACTAACTCACATTTGACAAGTGTGGTGTGGTATTGTAGTATGTGCGTACCTATGTGGGATGACCTGAGCCCATCAGTGGTACGTTTAGTGGATAATGATGGACGACGTGAAGCTATTGAAACGCAACAACTCCTCAGCAGATCAGGGTACTGAGTGCGAATTCTATTTACCATTCGACCAAGTTAACGAAGACGAGAATTGGGTAGTTAACTGGTTAGTCAATAGAGAAAAAATATTAGCAAGATTTTTTAAATATAATTTGTCTGGGAATGGCAAACTATGACGTCACTATTGTGTTCCGTCAATTATTGTTGTTATTAATTATTGTTTCATTGTTTTTGTATTTATGAAAAACGTTTTAGATTACAGAAATTCATGCTTAGGTCAAATAAAAATAGGTCAATGTTTTAACGAACTGTTACGTGATATCATATAAAATAAGTTTTATGTTCTGAAATTAATTATTGTTGTTGTCATCTTCCCTATATGTATGGCATTTAAACAACGCCTCCTGGTAACAAACGAGGTGAATTGCCATTTGACCATGCTCATTTTCGCTAACATGAACAAGTGGTGAATAAAACTAATACACAGCTCAACACTCAGGGTACCAGGAGCCACTGCCAAGAATGTAGCAGACAAATAAACAAGGAAACAGTGTTCAATAACCTCAAACGGAGGCCGGCATAGAGAAACAATATGATTTATTATGACTCAGGTGGAGAACACTTACTATTAGGTACAACGCACACGGTTGAAAAAATCAAGAAAATAATTGTACGTATGGATGTTGTAGATGCTTTAGAAACATTAAAGGATATTACGCACTTAATTAGCTTTAGAAAAGAAAGGTTGGGATTTAATAATATCGAAACAAAAGGTCCGCGTCCAGAAGTCATTGCAACCAACAATATAGAAAAGCAGCCAATGTTTATCAACCAAAATATCAAAAAATAGCAGTTGATAGAATCACAACTACCATCTTATCTAAGTCAGTAACAAAGGGAAAAACCAACATTATCGGACAGCCAGCCATAAAAACTCCTTGTTTCACATGAAAGAGATATTCTACAAGGTCAAAAGTCTGCGTCAGCCTTTTAGCGGACACATTCTTCCCGCTTTGTAATTAAATCAAATCGTGGTGCAGGTCGTGAGTGGTTGAAGAAAGGGCACGTTGCCAGTCACTTCACAACACAGAGATTATTAATAAAAATAAAGTCTACGTGAATCTTTTTGTTTTCTTAGGAGTATTTTACAAATTACATAGTACCGTTCAGAAAGACTTGTGTCATACCATTCTTTATTGTGGAAAAATACAAAGTGCATAAACATATGTCCATGTTGAAAATGGAAACTTTTAAAAACAATGTGTTAAAGATAAAAGCTCTGGCGTTTTTATTTGAATAATAAAGTTGCTAAAATAAACCCCAATTTTGTCGTAATAGATAATTAATTTCAAGATAATTTCCTATAGATTAAAAATAGACTTTAATAGGATTTAATATGATTTTAATAGATTTAATAGGAGCTAATAGAGTTCGCACAATTCTGACTGCAAATATTTGTCAGTACGCGTTTGTTTATCATCGGTTTACAAGTATATGGTGGGTTTGTAAGAATTGGGAAAAAAAAACTCAACTCAGCAAGGTAAGAGATATTCATTTACAGCTTCAGAGTATTCGTAAAGGTCTTCTCTATGTTACTGAGATTATAGTTCTTGAGACAGACAAAGAAAGCTAGAATTATGTATTTTTTTTAAAACTACAAGATATTTTAGCCCACTTGTGTTTCTTCAATCATATTCTTCGCTAACTGTTACAAATTAGCAATCTCACACATTACATACAAAACGAACGAAACTTCACTGTAATCATTTCCCCAAACATCGCTCGTACACTTTGCTGCAACTGTGATAAACATTCGATTAAACTTCTCATCGACACTTGAACGACCTTGACACAGCAGTCGGAATGCGAACGGTGATGCACAGCGCGCGGTTCTCCCCTCTCCATTACAAGCTAATACACACCCGAGTGCCTAGTCTAGACTTAAAGCGAGTTTTAATTACCTTTGATCACGTTAACGAAAACGAGAATTTGCAATTCACCACTTTTGCCACTAGGAGGATTCTCGCGATCTACAAAGGCTGTCTATGACAGTACACTATGGTAAAGCGGCTATCTAAGAAAATCGATCAGATTCGATCATCAGTCATATAATTGAGAACAAAATTTTGGTGACCCATCAGAGTACCACTTTTCCTAGGGTACTTTGGAGAGTGAGTGACTAAAAATTTGTTTTCGCACTTACTTTAACGATGTTAACTAATGACTCTCGGCTGTTATCACAAGATGCATCATATTATTATAATAAACCCATGTCAGTAAGCTGCTGGATATAGGCCTCTCCCAATGCATGCAATGTATGGGAAACTGAAAGCCTAGAAAAACACACAAAACCAGGTTAACCTTACGGCCGATCACTCGATAATGAGAAGGACCATAATACAAAAGCACAGTGGTACCGCTACTCGTATGTGCTCGTTTACATAGCTTTTTAATGTGCTATTGTTAAGGTTCGGAATTCTTTGTACTAATATACCCTAGTTTACGCGTGGGAAGCGTAATAAGCGCTTTAATTAGAACTAGTAACTGTTGTATCTTTTTGCTTGATATTTTTCAGCCAAACTGTGATTTTCGTACATGGAATTGAACTGTTACTTCATATTCAAATCCATAGTGCGTTATGTACAAACACGGTAGACCTCTGGCCGTGAAAGTCGAGTGATTTGTATTCGTAACGATAAGTCTGCAGGTGGAAGCGCACTTCTTTGACCATTGAGGCACTGGCTATGATACCTCTAACTGACGGAATGCACGAAATAAAGACATTTGTGGAACGTCACAAGAAATGCCATAATATCAAACAAATTCACATCATTACCAGCTCATTTTGTCCCCACTGCTGGGGCACCAGCCATACCTATAGATAGAAACAGCAAAGTGAGAACGTACTTTATACTACCACGCGGGCCCAGTGCGTGCGGTTCGGTGGTTGTTAAGGACTGCTAATGCAGCCGAGACCATTGGCTTTACGTGCCTTCCAAAGCACAGAGCCTGACACATGATGGTGATAATATTATTAGTAAGTGTATATATAGTAGTGAACTAAAATTCAAATTGGCATGTTCGTTGGCATTGGCAAAACGTGTTGATGTCTGGGTGCCTAGTCCGAGTTTCATACGCTATTCGATCACGTTAACGTAAACGAGAATTTGTATGGCAAAGTTTTAACTCTTCTCGTATGTCGTCAGGAGGCGCTGCTTCAACGCCATACTAATTTTCGTTTTCGTAAACGTAATCGAATGAATACCGATAGTCAACAAAACTCACGCTAGGCGCTGGTAGTAACAACCAAAAGTAACAATACCTTCATACGAATTAGGTAACAGACCACCGCGGTGTCTAGTTATGGGGCGTGACGTCATATCCCATGCATTGCGATAAATCTGGATCGTTATTATATAATACTGCATCAAAGGAGAATGGCGCCGATACGCATTTAACCTCATTTTGAGGTTTTGAATGAATAATATATTACGTAATTCTGTTAGCGATGTAAAATTATAAACACAGTTTGGAAGTCGTACCGAACTTGCGTAGTTAAGCTTGAATTGGATTTAATTTATCCAAAACACTGGATAAAATAACATTGATTCAATTACAAATTTCAATTATTGGCGAGGAGCAATTGTAAGAAATGGTTTCGCAATTAGTTTTGTTTGGTTACCTTAGAAGTAATTTTTCATTTTGAACTATTTTTACTATTATGAAACGAATTTATTTGGCCTTTTACCGTAACTTACTTTTATTCATTTTAATAAATAAGAAACACTTGTGTCATAAAAAAAAACGTAAGTACACTCGCTTGCACATCAACCTACCATAATGTCAAATTTCTTCAATAGACTTTGAACTCTATGTCTTGAATTATGGTTAAAAATGTATTGAAACAATTTGACAGTTTTGGATAGGTTGATGTGCAGGCGTCTGTACGTGTTTCACGAATCTGTGTAGACACAGTAATTGTTTATCATATAAGATATTTCATGTTAGTGAATTATGTAACTTCTTATTTGGGATTCAATATCTTGAACCTTCTTTGTCATTAATAATTTTACTAACTATCTGTCTGATGTCTGTTATTGTGCCCTTATATATAAACCAATATAGATATGTATTATAGTTATAATCAAATAAATGTATGTGATACGGAAACGCACGCCTATACAGCTTTATTCTTAGATTGACTAGATAATATTTATTAAAAAAAATTATACTGATTTACCGTAACTGACTGTACAATATTATGAAAGTGTTACTAAAATGTGCTGGAATAGTCACAACACTGCTAATAAATCCAAAATACGTACATAAAAGTGTATAATTTGCGAATAATAATGGAATTTGGCTGTTCCATACATTTTGGTCGAATGAATATTGATGTTTTGTATGGAACAGCTGAATTTTATTTTCGAGTTAGGGAGTTGGTCCAATAGTAAGAGTTGTTCGTTTGTATCACGGGAGTCATCTCAGAAGGTTTGGACGGTGATAAAAAGTCAATCTGTATAATTTTGCTACAAATTGTATTCATGAAATGTTTTGTTAGAAAAAAACTGCGAAAGTATATAAAATGCTAATAAATCTTTTGAACTATGTAAAATGCTGTCTTACACATATTTGTACCACAAAACAAGGAGACCCAGAAGGTTTACGAGCCTATTCTTTCCTTAAAGGCCGGCAACGCATCTGCGATTCCTCTGGTTTTGCGGATGTCCATGGGCGGCGGTGATTGCTTCCCATCAGGTGACCCGCCTGCTCGTTTGCCTCCTTCTAATATTTAAAAAAAAAGTTACCTTACATACCGCGCTCGAGCAGTGCTCACAAGGTTATGTGGACTTATGGACATGTCCGTGAGAGGTTGTCTATGTGTACGTTGCTCGAGCGCGTTTATATAACGATCCGATCCGAACCCCTCGGAGAATCTAGTAGGGCACGGGGACGCGCACTAATGCGTGATGCCGTTCCTTTTAGAAAACCTCTGACGGTGCTTCGTTTCACACGGCTTGGGCAACCCTTTAAGTTTCACGCCGCCCGCCCCCAAAAAGCTCGGTGAAGCTGAAAATGCCCTGTGGCTATCAGCAAACTTTCTCTCATAAAAAAAGCGTTTGTATAAAACTTACTTTCTGCAGCCTCCTTATTTTGTGCACATACACCGGGGCTAGGTGCCAGTTCAGCATCCCAACTCGCTGGTTTTATAATGTATCTGTGGTCACTAATTATGCCCCAACACTGCACTGCATGCACCAATTTTAAACAGGTCCTTATTTTCCCTTTCAGCTCCCATAACCATAAAGGATACTTCTTTACCGCAACGGTCTCATTAAGTTACACATTTCCATAGTAAAGGGCAGACATGATTGAACTATTAAGTACTGCGTATTTATTGCTAGTATTCGCAATCATATTTCATAAACAATAAGGTTGAATGTTGAGCGGTGTAATGATGGAGTCCACTCATCGATTTGTATTGAAATTATCGGTACATCAATTGAACTGCAGATTAAGTGGGCTACCGCGAACACGGTAGTTGGTGGCGATGAAGGAAGTTTTGTTTGGCATGAATTATGCTTTCTTTTGTTTTTTACTTGTTTGATTGTTGGGTAGATTTATTTTGATGTTACTTTTAGCGCGCGAGTAAGTTATTCGTCAACCTGAATAAAACTCGGTCGAATGGCCGGGTTGGTAGTGTTGGCACTAGCTATGCGATTTTGGTTGTCAACTTGACTGCACATTCTTTCTTAGTGCAGTCAGTTAAAAATCACCCCGGATGCCCAGGTCCGTCCTGAAGCGTCCAATTGTTGAACAATTCAGGTTTTCCGCATAGACAAAAGCTTACATACGAGTAGAGGGATCAGGATAAAATCTGACTAAATAGTTTTACAGATTATACTCGTACAAAAAATATTATTTTATTGAAAAAAAAAGTTTCGTCAAGGTATATTATTTCTACCCATATTAAATATATTATGTATTCACACTTGTTAGCTTCGCCTTATGTTATGGTGATTGAATCATAATTTCTCGCATTCAACCCAAACGATTTTCATTTGGCTACCAACACTCTTAAATAGTAACGACTGATACTTACCAAAAACTGTCCATGTCCATATCGTGTACCACCAGATATTTTCTGGTGGTACACTATATGGACTCACTTGATATAAATCAACGGGCCAAGCAAAAGTCAAAGATAACAATGAAGCAATTATTCAGATTTTAATTTACATTTTAATTGAGCGCTGTATAAATAAATTTGCAGGACGCGCAATAAATATGGAAATCGTCGGTGGTCGAACGAATTTCCGCTAAATCGTTGGAACACTTGTCTTTCCATGTTTCCAGGTTGCTGGTTTTATCTCCACCTGGCTAGCTTGTCTAGCTGCCACCATCTTATCTAAATATGTCGCCATTACATCAATGCTGGAAGCATTGTTGTGTTCCGGCAGCTAGAGATAAGATAATCCTCAACTACTAAGGCACTGGGCCTTAATAGTTGAGGATTCCGGGTAAAATGCGATTCCACCTACGGCCTTATCACTTAACATCAGGTGAGATGAAGGCCCGTATGTTATAAAAAAATGATCAGTGGAAGTCTTCAATAATTCGACAAGTTTATTTCATCATCATCATCACCATCACCATCACCATCATCATCATCATCATCATCATCATCATCATCATCATCATCATCATCATCATCATCATCATCATCATCATCATCATCATCATCATCATCATCATCATCATCATCATCATCATCATTTATTTAGCACGGAAATATTTAAAAAAAAATCTTTAGAATCCCATGCAGAGATGCTGACTTGACATTGTTATAGTAAAGATAATCAGTCCCGTAGTGGTTAAAGATTTCGGCAGGAGTGTGAAGGCAAAGCGCTCCTGTGATAAGGGTACTAAGGTACACTTTTTTATAACTGTCAAAATGTCTGGACCGCGCAACTTTGACAGACTGTATCCGACCGACAGTCCTACCTAAGTGAAACTACGACTTATGAAGCAATTAAGTACCTATGTCTCAGATAAAAAAAACTATAGATTTTATCTAACAATAATATTGCGAAACGGAAGCAGGTGATAAAAAAACAATTAATCGTTGCTAATCGACATAGTTTGCACTTACAACCACTATGTGACCGCACATTTAGCAGTTTCCGCTTTATTATGTTGAAACGTCTAGACATTTCAATGCTATGGCCGAGACCGCAAACGCCATATGGCCGATGAGGGCAAATAAAATAACTTCCTTTTTAGAAATTGGCTTTTTATGACCTTTACAGCGTTACTTAAGTACCTAAATGTAATCTTATGGTTCAACAAACCGTAATGACTGAATAATTCTCAGAGATTTAATAATCAATCTTTATTTCATATTCATATTCAGATAACTTATAGTACACACGCCTGCACATCAACTTACCACAAACTGTCAAATTTTCTCAATAGACTTTGAACTCAATACCTAAAGCCTAAGGTTGAAAATGTATTGAAGAAATTTGACAAATTTGGATAGGTTGATGTGCAGGCGTCTGTACATTAAAAAAATAAAAGAAATCTCAAACATTGCAACTTCACTTTTCCGCCAAGAAGTGGCAAGAAGTTCCTCAGTACGACACAGTTTACACTGAACGTAAATATTCTCTACATCCAATAGGCTGAATGTAAATATTCTCTTTATCCAATAAATAGGCTTTGGAATATATTCAAATTTTTTTTTTGTTGGAGTTTGTTTGCTCATTGCCTCAGACGGCATTTTCAGATTTACCGGGCTTTTATTGGGAGCAGCGAGAAACTTAAAGGGTTCCTCAAGTCGTATGAAACGAAGCACCTTCGGAGGTTTTCTAGAGGGAACGGCATTATGCACTAGTGCGTGTACGCGTGCACTATTAAATTCTCCGAGGGGTTCGGATCGGATTGGGGAGCGGAACAACCCGAGTGCGCCTCTAAAGGCTCGGACCTCGGCACGGGTTGACCGGGTCGTGGTGAGTACAAGCGCCCGAGTACATGTCTGTACCTGGTATAGAGCGCGTGTGAACCGGCTCGTCGTACCCTTGTTCTACGAGTACGGTGTCTTGGGCCTAAACTAGTGTGCATGTTTAGTGTATTCTGTAAGTGTGTAGTGGCATTTAGAGGATAGGGTGGGGATGTCATTTTGTAGTCGCATAATGTGCACAATTGTGAAATATTGAAGAAATGTGTTTTCGACATAAAATCGATTTAATGACGAGACGAGCAATAGCTAACTGAGATGTCAGTTTGGTTACCATATACGGTGCGGTAACGACCCGTGCGCCGATTGATATTTGAATAACCAACAAGGTTGTTTATGTGATATAATCTTGAGACAGGTTTTTTATTTTACCGCATAAAAAATAAACGAATTAAAAAAATATAATAGAATCACTAGATTGTATTGTATCACTAGATAAGTACTTAATAAATTGATATACACCGGTATATAAAAAGAAACACTAAATGATTTTTTGAAAGAATATTATATAAAATATTTTACGTATATTACAAGAAAATTTCGTAAACCTTTATAAGCACATCCTAGTTATTTAGTATAGTAACACATACTAGTTATTTAGTATAGTAAAAGTTTATACGGAGGAGTCCCGAAATATAAAATTTATGTAAAATATGACGTGTCACATGTTATAATGTAGGCATTACTATACGTTCGAATTTCGACTACCTGCTAGTAATGTATATAAAGTTCAATCACATAGGTTTTACAAGTCAATCACATTTAGGTATGTGGAAGAGAGAATAATTTTTAGATATTACCATTAAAAACTATCTATACACTAAAGTTTGGATGGTTTTTAAATCCTCATCCACAGTTTATTGAAAAAAACATAAGGCGTCACATCAACCAAAGATAATAAATTCAAATAAGTATAACGCTTCGTGATTTTAATAAGCGCCAACGTTTTTATCACATCCCTGCAACATAAACAAAACAAGCACGGTCAACAAACTGAACGTAGCGCCGAAAAAAGTTGTAGCAATTTATTATGAAACATTATTTAGTTGAACGCGAAGCTCGCGCGCATACGTACACTTTGTACACAACTACACAGGCACATATGCTAACAATGTACACAGAGTTTTAATAAAAGACAGCGCGTTTTGGCGGCGTGCCAACCGACAATTGTGACGATGGAATGAAGCGATAGAAGGCACGCCAAACTCTGGACTATAGTTTTTTTTTTCTAATATGACACCAAGAATCATTAAGCATGTTAGCGAGTAAAATACGGAAACAAGCATGAGAGAGAAGGAGCTTGATGGTGCAGTGGTAAATGCTGTCAGTCATTAACTGCTGAAGTTAGGTAACTTTCACTAAGGCCGGTTGGATAACCAAAAATCATCTCGGGCTCCTTCGTGTTTCGGAAAGTTTCTAAGAACGCTGGTCCCGGCTGCATTAGTAGTCGTTACCAACCAACAACCCACACTGGGCTCGCGTGGTAGTTTATAGCCCGTTCTCCTAGAGGTGTTTCCATCCATAGGGAAGGCTCGTGCCCCAATGAGCTGATAATGATGATGATGATATTACGGAATCAAAGCTGTGTTAAAGAAGGAAGACCACAGAAACTGAAAGCTAATTTTTCGTAAAAAAAAAACCCAAATGCACACATATAAAAACTTTATTATGTTATGTCACGTTCAGTATTAAGGAACATTGTCAGCCATTATAGTCATAAGACGTATATAGGCGGCAGCTTATTCAAGAAGTTAGATCAAATATAAATTACTAACAGTAGAGGCGTAACTCTTATAGACGGATCATTATTATAATCATTTCAGCCCGGATATACCCATACTGCTGAGCCTAGGCCTCATTTCGTATCTGCCACTCATCTCTGTCCCAAGTCATACGCATCCACGGCTTTCCCGCTATCCAGGTAATGTCTTCAGTCCATTTTGCCACCGGACGCCTATCGGCGTTAGATTTTATTTTAAGTTAGATTAAGTAGAAATCGTCTACAATCTACTGACAATCACAATAATGAACGTTGGATTAACTTCTGATACAGCTATCAAAAACTATTCGCTATATATAGTATCCACTGAAACGAGAACATTAGCTCATTGCGCAACGCAGCCACCGACAACTTAACGTTAATTGTTAATAACGTTATCGCGTTATTAACGTTATTTGAGTACGCACTTAACTTAGCGACATTAACGACTTCCATCTAAGTGTTTAGGTACTTAATGTTACTTGGGTGAATTTAGCATTATGTTTGGTAAGGAGGCCTTTGCTATCACTTAAGATTAGGTTAATTATGGACTATGGCTAGGGCAACCAACCGGTTAGCCGACCATTTTATCTTTTAAACACACATAGACTGTAATGGAATATCGGAAAATTAATAAAATATATTTTAGCTACTTGGTAAGTACCTAAAATTTTTCATATTATTATTAAAAGATATGTTGTTAATTTAAACTAATGTGTAAAATAAACGAGAGAAGATCCGTAAAAGTTGTTTCATTTCAATGTGTAGTGTTCGCGTAAACTTTAGAAAACAATATGTTTATCAATTACGTCTAAGTTAAAATGACAAAGTTTAAGTTAAGGAACTTTCAAACTAAAAGAAAACGTTACGTTTTAACGACTTATTGGTGCAAATATCAACAAAAAACAAAATAGCTGCTATGGACTAACGTTCTATCACTCAGTCTATATTTCAACGGTATTTCAACCATAGCTCGACATTGCTACGCGATTTGATCTAGGCGCCGTTACTAAGCGCCTTTACAATGTTCATACTCACAAAAAAAAAACGTTTATTTCGAAAGCACTTCCATTATTAATTTCCAGAACCAAATAATGTCAACAGAAAAGGTAGAGAAGAGAAAGGATATACTTTAAGTTTTAAACTATTATTAGTTAAGTTACTATCTGAAGTATAGTCGAAGGGATAGATGTTTGGGTTAAATGCGAGAAAACGTGGTTCTATCTCGTTAGCTCCGTTCTTAGCAGCTTTCTAGGTGGGTTAACAGAACTGTTATTATAATACAACATTAAATCGCCTTAAATGTTACTTAAAACGTTTTTCCTTTCACCCCTCGAAGTGTTAATAGCGTTTTAATAATAAATAGAAGTTGCCCAGGTTGATCGGAATTCGACCGTTTCATAATAAATAATCTTAACAAATACAAACATTTTGCCTTTCGGGACTCCTTCTCCATATAAACTTCAATTATACCAAATCTCACACTCCTCCGTGCGAGCAATATGCTTAAAAAAGGGCACAAAGTTATCTCTTCACGTATTAATATATAAATCGTTTTACAAAAACATAACGTACAATAAAAAAAATCACTGTCTCCGAAATAAAGTTTAATCAACAGTCGCAACGTTTACACTAAAACTTACCGTCTCCGCCCTAAACAGTCGTCACACCAACTAATAACAAACTAAACAGCAAAGTGCCGACAACGTCGCAATATTGGTGTGTTATGTGTTAATAAGCGTTGGGCGCGCGCCGGCCACGACTGGAGGCGCGGCGCGTGGGCGGGCGGATGGGGATAACGTATCGCCATTACCACACTCACTTTAGGGTTGGGACGCAAGCAAGGTATCGATAAACTTTCATTAGCGCGCCCACCCACGTCCTTTAATCAATTACCTATTTGTAAGTCGGTAAAAATGAAACTAATTCTATGTTGCAACGCAGACGCCCTACAAAAAATCGGTCACTAAATCTGTGATAAAACCTGGTCGAAAAAATCGGTCTGATTGTCGGTCCTACAAAAAGTCGTTCTTGGGTGGGCACCGTCAAGATCAAACTAAGAGCGGTTCTTCAGCACAGCGCACGTAGGCCACCGATGAACGTATGCGCAGCGCAAACGCTACGACAAACAAGAGAGACTGCGCTAGAGAAACAAGAGTGTGAAAGAGCTCTTTAACCTGTCGTTTGCTGTGAATACAGACACGATAGAATTTTAATTGTTTTTCGGACAGATCTGGCATTAAGCAGACGAAAGTTAAATAGTTAAAAAGTTTTTAAAACATCAACCTCTAAAATCAAGACAGAAACGGAATAATTAAAAGCAAGGTTCATTTACAAAAGGTCAAATTCAAATTCAAGTCAAAAAGGTTTATTTTAATTAAAAATTAATAACACTATTAAGTTAGTACCCTAATGAAATGGCTATGAAAAGAATTCTAGATAATTACCCGCCTGTTTGTCTGGTATATATCCTATCCTATTATAATAGGATTCTGCCCAGAATCCGACTAGTCAACGAGCATTCCAGTGCCTATTTCTGACGCCGTGTAGAGTTGTTTTACATAGATGGGTGTTTAATCCACTGAAACTACAGGACATAAGAGAACTGTGGTTTCATAATCAGAAACGCAAGCAAGCAATGTTGCAAGCATCAATGGGCTGCCGTGGCCAATCTCCATAGGGCGGACAGTATGCTCGATTGTAGGCTTTGTAACACAAAAAAAAAATCGACATATACATCGAGTATCGACGTGCCGCACTAGCCGCGTCGCGCCTACAGCCGTATATCTTAATCTGTCGTGGGTTATCGATGTATCACCGCACAACTCGCGGTAATTGACAACTTTTTTGTTTACGACTGCTTAACTTTTTGACGGGAACAGCCGCATTGTTTATTATTTATTAACGTTGGTAATCAATCTTACTGCCTTTTAATACTGCTAAAGGGTTAAAAACGACGTTTGTATGAAGTAAATGCTACAATTTCGAAATTTCGAAATTTGATTTAGTCTGCTTTAGGACGGCGACCTTTGTTTAATATTTTTTTCCAAAAATTAAGTACACTGAGTGTGCAGACTGCAAACAGTTTGTCTTAAATTTAAGTATTTTTTAATATCCAATATAACTACAAATCAAAATAATCAAATCAAATCAGTAAACCCGCATTATTTTTATTGAAAAGTCAAAAATACAGTTACATAACAAAACATATAACATTGAATAGGTATAACGCCAAAGACATTCAATTCCAAAGATAATGAAAGCGAAGCCTTTGCTGAAACCCTATCGAAACACGCAATAAACTAATATTGACGAAATAATGAAAGCATACTAAATGTAACAGTATATTTCGGCGTTCTAATAGTGACAGCTATGCGTCAATAATGGAGATAGTTGATTAAAAGTCATAACTTATTACGATTTAATAATATAAAGCTTTGGTTGAAGAATAGTGGACAGGAAATTACAAAATATATTTTAAAACCATCATGGTCACACCTACAATGGAGTAATTATTAACGGGATTTAATACTTTAATTATACTAAACTCTTATTTTATATTTTATTTATTGTAACACCGAACCGGAGAAAGATAATAGCCCTTGCCGACATTCTTTAGGTTTATTCTCGGTGCAAAGACCCCTTTTCCACCACCGTACAGTATACAAAGCCATTGGTTATATTATTGACGTCTTCGATCAATAATGTACTAGATAAAGGATCCGGAACAAAAATGCATCTCGCAATTGGTCCTGTTTGCTCATACCTATAAATTAAAATTTCGAATAACAAAATCTGAAAAAATATTTGATAGCGTCAACAACTTCAGCTTACTGTGAACCTTAAATCTTAAACATAAAGATGAATTAAGGTTTAAAAATATTTGTACTTAATATTTATTGTCATTGCCACAAACGTCATCGTGGCTCTGTAGCGGCAAAGTCTCAACCACCAAAGTGGCATACCGTAGTACCTACATAAAAATTTGTGAATAAAAATTTTATTTAGGTCCTATTTTATTTAGGTACTATTTTATTTAGGTAATTTTTTTATGCCTATCATTTGCACAATCTCATGTTCTTACTACATACATTTTCATCAAATCAGTCAAGCCGTTCTTAAGTTATAAGAGGACATACAGACAGACAAAAATTTAAAAAATCGTAGAATTGGTGTCTGTGAGTCATAAAATGAATATTTATCTCAAAATTTGTCAGAAAAACTGCATGTACAGTCAGAGCCTATAGATTTATATAGTAGTATAGATTTTTTTTATAGCCTATCATTTGCACAATCTCATGTTCTTACTACATACAAATTTTCATCAAGATCATTTGACATTTATAATGGATATCTGTATATCAGACTGGAAACTTGCAAAACTTGCAAAGCATATAAAGGTACGTCAATTTACATCACTTCGCCAAGTAACAGACAGTGGTCATAAATCGTAAGGTAATTGAAACGCACAAATAACATTAATCCCGCATCGTGACGATCACAAGCAGTATCACCATCTATCTGCCTTACATGGGAGAATGCATGGTTTCCAACAACCCAACAGATTACATACTAAACAACATTAATTAAATCAGGTTTACATCTAAGCTTTAACACGTAAAGCTTAAAGTACAGATTACGGTGGCATAAGAGATCAGTAATAGAGTCACAAACAAATTGAGTTTCGAACCGATGATAGACATTTCAATTTACACGATGAATTTGTAATTTGATTTCCGCGTGTCATATCATCAACTTGCAATGGTGTGATTCATCATGGAAAATAATGTGCAATGCGCAATGTTGGATGCCGTTGCGCAAACCGCTGTTCCTGGCTTCCGATTAAAGCTCCAGAGAATCTAGTAATGTATCGGACATTCCGTAGAACGTCCCAACACTACAGTCTATGACTAGAAACTAAGAGATAGCACTACGTATTATAGTGCTACTGAAAAATTTAAGATACTAGGAACCTCGGTGTAGACGATGTCTGTTAGCGCGGTGATACAGGATTCAAAAATAAAAACACGTAGACAAATAACTTGGAAAAAGCTTTCGCGATGCCACATGGGGGTGCATCATCGTTAAGAGTTGGAGATACCGTAACTTGCACAAGAACAAAATCTTATTAATACTACTGTCCTTTAACTGATATATAGCTATTATACTACAGTACAGTTATTTCTGGTATAAGCAATAAAGCCTACAAAAAAAATGCCAATCGTTTCGATTATTTACTTTGACCTGTTCAATCCAGTTCAAATACAGACACTAAAAGTTATAACACAAATATGAATCTACAAATTTTCATGTAACTACTGAATCGAACCGAATCGCGAGCGGAGTTCTGGCCAACTCGACCGAACTTGGGATAACGTGCGCGGAACCATCTCTACAAACAATCGACACGGTTGAACGAGCAATTGAACAGTTGGACTTTTGGTGGAGTCATGCAGATTTTTCTTTAGCACACCACTAGTACTGTCATATGTGCGTTAGCTGACTTAAGGCTCTGTCAAGCAGCTGGCGTGGCGCAGCCCGAAGCTAGCATGGCGTAAGGATGGTATGTCTTAGTCGTACTATTTACCATGAATATTAATGAGAATCGTCGCACAGAAAATGCCATGCTTAGGCTATTGAGATTGAGACGGAAATGAGCTCTTTCGAGTTCCTTAGCAGAGATCCATATTGGTTAATTTTCACACAGCTCCGCTCCGCTCACCTCCTCTCCGTCTCAATGGAGTGTCAGCTTACGCTAGCATCAGCACTGGCCACGCCTGCACACGCCAGCATGTCAGAACCAACTGTAGAGCTTGTAGCTTGTCAAAGCATCCGACCCGGACTCCACCACAGCAAACACGTACAGGAAAGGAGAGAAGATGTATAACGATACTTTGATAAGTTGCACGCAACTAATAAGAGGAAAGGAAAAAGGTATACACGAGTTCATATTGCTATTTCACGACACACCTCTCCTCTCGTCCCGTTTCCACTTCGGTTGAGTCCAGACCTCAGGGCGACTGTTACGCTACGCTCAAGCATCGCCAGCGTAGCATTCATCTAACAACGCGCCTGCTGCCTGACAAAGCTTTTAGTCATTTTAGTCGGAATGCGATTATTATTAAACACGAGGAAAATGGAAAAAAAAAATTAATAACTATTGCAATTAAAAATGTGTGTAAGCTTACCCTGGTAGCGTTAATGTTACTCGTTTACTTATCATGCCATGCATGTATCAGTAGCTCTTACCTGAAATAAACACAAAAAAACTTTTAACAATCAATCAGACACAGTATTCGTAATAATAGTTGTTGCTATTAACGGAACAAAATGGTTGCCATTTTTGGCTAATTAATTGTAAACGTTAATTTATTATTACTTGCTTACTAACTAGAACGGTCTACATCAAAAGTCACACAATTTGTTTCAATCGATTTAAGAAAGACTTTTAAGGGACGCTAACTGTATAAGCCATTTTTATTATAATATTTATTTTACAAAAACACAAATGCTGAAAAAATTTCCACGAGCAGGATTTTGAACCTGCACTCTTCTGACATACCGGGTAAAACCAAAGGCGCCTATTCAATGTCAACAACTACTGTCATTAACTAAATAATCAGTAATTGGTTTCGCAACAAAATTTGCGTTAAACAAAAACAAAAACATTTTATAAAAAGATTTCCTACTTCTTAACTGATATTTAGTATTTGTAAAAATATTATGATCAGATGTTAATGACGGTAGTTGTTGACATTGAATTGGCGCCTTTGGCTTTCAAAGTAAAAAAGTAAATAGTGTTGAATAATTTCGGCGGGCTGTTTAGTGGAACCACGATAGCTCAATTGGAAGAGCACCTGACCCGGTATGTCAGAAGGGTGCAGGTTCAAATCCTGCACGTGAAATTTTTTTCAGCATTTGTGTTTTTGTAATTTGTTTCGCAACAATATTTGCGTTAAAATTATATAAACAAAAACAAAAACATTTTAATATTTATTTTATTTTAATTTTGCATAAACAACACAATTAACGTAACACAATTGACCTACTTTTACATGTACAATTTCTTGAATATTATTTGACAGTGCATTAAAGGCATTCGTATCGTATTGACGTAGGTATTTTATTATTCTAATCTCTCGTAGATCTTTCCGTGACGTCATATCGATTCTGACATACTAAGACTCGTGTGCGGGAACTTAAGGGCTCGTACACTAACGTTATTGTGCTTTAAGTTTAAATTTATTTCTCTTGATAAATATAACTCTTACATAAATAAACGTTCGTTAAACTGACGCGATTTGTTCGAACCAACAAATTAAAATCACGACGGATGACTTGGTCAACCAAGTAAGCAAAATATTACAACCACATTGTTTTCCCATTTAAATTGTGCATTCATCGTAGCGGAAATATTTTGCGCCTAAACACCTAACGACTAACATTTTCAGTATTTTAGCTTATAATATAAATTGAGTTTTACGGTTGCGATAACATAATATCTTACAAGAGGAACCTCTTAAAGGGAATAGCATATTTTGACCTATTATGTTACATTATCCCGTAATAAACTGGCAACGGTTATGTCAAAAGCGACGTCAAAATAGACCCGATGCGAGAGCAAAGCACCCTATCACAGGCCTAAAAAGATAAATCTGCCGTAAAAGGTATGCTAGGCCACCACCATATAAAAATCCATGTTAACAGAACATCTATATACATAAACTGAGTGACAGGATAAGAAATAGTGAGATAAGGAAACGTTGTGGTTTGAAAGAAGATGTAGTGACAAAAATTGAAAAAGGCATGCTGAGATGGTTTGGCCATGTCGAGAGAATGGATGAAGAACGATTGACGAAAAAAGTGTATAAGGCGAGTGTGAATGAAAGTGTTGGTAGGGGTAGACCTAGGCGGACGTTTCGAGATCAAATCAGGGACGTCTTGAAAAAAAGGCCAGGTCAAGAGTACCCTAAACCGAAGAGCATGTATGAAGGGAATAATGAAAGTGGACGAAGCGAAACAAGTATGTAAGGATCGTAGCAAGTGGAAAGAAGTGGTCTCTGCCTACCCCTACGGGAAAGAGGCGTGATTATATGTATGTATGTATGTATATACATAAATATAATGACTTGTCCTGACTGACTGATTCATCATCGCCGAGCCTATACAGCTGAAGCTAATTCGATGAAATTTGGACTGTAGGTTAACTGAGTGACGTAACCGGCCACTAAGAAAGGATTTTACTGAAATCACAACCTAAGGGGGTCAAATAGGGGGTGAAAGTTTTTATGAAAGTCCGTCAGTTTTGAAGTAAAATACATAAAAATTGGTATTTGGCTTCTTAAAAGAAATAAAGAATAACTTGTCTCAGGAATTTTTTTCTTTTTAAAAGAGTAAAAATGGGAAACAAATTTTTTTTAGGGAAAACGTTATTTTTAAAGTAATAACTATAAAGAGGAATAATTTAATCGATTCTTTGAAAAACCTTCAACCAAAATTACTTATACAGAGTGATCTTTATTACGCTGTTTTGTGTTAGACACTTTTTACTAATTCTAGCTCGAATGGATTAAATAAAAATATTGATTAAAAATTAAAATCTTAATGTTTACTTAATCATGATGATCATCATCATCATCATTTTATTACGAATGAACACAGTAAAGTCGTGTAGCCCACGTGAGCAAAGCCGCGAGCAAAAGCCAGTCATCAATAAACTGGCACAACATTCCTTATAATCATTTACCTAACCCTACAAACACCTTACCTTCAACCGCACATTTGCTTTGCCATAAAAGTGAGCCGAAACTGCATAAAGAACCCTCTCAAATCACTCACCCGAGTTGTATAAGTATTCAACTCAAAGAGGGAACTGCAAAAAGGCCATCATTAAATCGCGTACACCGAAATAATGCAAACAGGTAGACGTAAACATGTCAAAGGGCGAACGTATAGGGTAGACTTCCTGTATGTGACGTGTAACACGGTGCAGGGGTGGAAAAAGCCCTAAGGGCTTGTCCCATTTTTGTCCCGAGATACACAACAACAATTTTTGTGTCAACATTATTTCAAATGTAGCAAACTTTAGACCGAAATAGGACATCACGATATTGAATCCAGCGCGGATAGTGTGATGTTAAAAAGGAGCTCAAGAACAAGTATTATTTTCATCCCCCCATCTCGGAAAGAGTATTTTTGCTCTTCGATATCTGAGTGCAAAAGTCGTTTTTATCCGCTAGAGGATAAAGTAAATTGAATTTAGAACACCGTGTGCACTAAGTGAATTCAAAACATCATTAAACCTATTTACTTCTACCCCCATGGTGCCGAATTTATCATATAACCTTTTTTAATTTGTTAAAAACAGACTTCTTGGTGTACTTTTTTTATTTGCTTTGCGCGCGCCATTCTCTTTTCACATCATATTGTTAAAACCTTAGGTTTTAAAAACAAAAACATGAAAACAAGTAAAAAACCTAAAATGAGTGATTCTAGCGACGAGGAAGTTTACGCCAACAGAATAGGGTATCACACCCTTTTTGTAAAGTGTTTTAAATTACTCCTAGAGTGATAATAAACCACTATAATTTTTATATGTTTTTGTTAAAACCGATTTATGCCATAAAAATTACTTTTAAATTATTATTTTTAATTTTTATTTTTTTTTAAATTGGCAAAAAGAGATCCAAAGTCATTATCCACAAATACCAGACTGTATTTCTGCGAAGATCACTTTGATGTAAGTAAGTGTTATTATAAATAACTATCCTTTGACCAACAAAAGAAAACTGATAGTGCAAAAAAGTTTACCTGAAAATAGTACACAAGTCACTAACACCAACATTACAGTACCTAATAAAAATATTACACTCAACTTAAGTAACTGTAGCAACGTTACTTTAAAAATTTTCTTAATTATACCTATATTATACCTAGTATTATTTGTTACAATTTAATGATTATTCTTACCTTTCATAATGTAGTAATACCTAAATTGAAATAAAAGTATCCTCGCTGAGGTGGGATGAAAAGTTACGTGTTGCACTCAAGTGTAAAAATTTTTCACCTCGTGCTCTTTTGATTCCCTCGTCATCAAAATTGAGCACGCGGTTAAAAAGCCACTTTGCACTCTTGTATAACAAATAACTATTATTCGTTACTTTTCGAGACATACCAAGACGACCAACGTTATTTACCGAAATAAAAAAAACACTTCCTATAAGGTATACTACTACATGCTTATTACTATTTGTGTTCTTTTTGTATTCATTAACGCGAATTTTTTAATGAAGTCGAATAGGGTATTTGACAGGTTTTAGAAAAATTTTGTCTAATGGTTCATTATCATCATCATCATCTCAACCAAAAGACGTCCACTGCTTGACAAAGGCCTCCCCCAAGGATCTCCACAACTACCGGTTTTGTGCTGCTCGAATCCAGCGATGGTTTATTATAGCGTAATATATTTGCAATTTGATTAATTCATTTTGAATTTCTTTATTTTTTATGAAAATTGCCATTAAAATTCAAATTAATAAAATAGCCGCCAAAACGATACATGCAGGTCACGTGATGTCGTGACGTCACCTGCTTGTACACAAACATTTAGCTGTCAAATCACACCATACAAAACTTCGAGTTTTACTGTAAAGAGACATTTACTGTAAACAAGCAGGTGACACTTCGGACTTCTTGGCGGAAAGGGGAGAGTCATGTGGTTTTGTTTTTTTTTTCTAAAATTTGTGTTATGTCGAATATTAATGTGAAATAATGGTGGATTATTAACCGTTAAGTGTTCGTGAGTGTGCATGAGTGTTGGCAAATGAAACAAAACAGTGCAACGTCACTTTTCAAATTCTCTCAAGAAGTCTGCGTGAGGGCTTAGTAAAGCCCCACATCTTTACTGAGATACTCGAGGGGTTGGGGGGTATATCATTACTCACTTCTCATTTTTATTATCATTCATCATCATCATACTGACTGGAAGGAAATATTGTATATTTATGTATTACTTGTAAGAAAAATTACTTTGACACTGGCTAAATGTGCTAATCGCACGAAGCCATCAACTAAAAGAAAGTAAGAAAGGTGACACTTCACTTTAGATTCAGCCACATCCCGTGCGTTTTCGATTGACGTGGTCAATCATAAAAATTTAATTATTTTATTCAAATCATACTCATCATAAATCATACTTATTTTAAAATTATGTGCTGGCTAAATTGGTTTAAAAAATGTTTACTGTTAAGTTAACAACAGTTTGATATTTTAACAGTACCTACCAGATATTTCATAAAATGTCAATGAATTTTTATAGCCATAAACTTACTTATTTTAAGTGTTTAATGTGTTTAAAGTCAGTTTTGTAAACATCCGCACTTGAATCGTACTATATTAAAATATAAAGCTCAACTATCCTTATCACTCACTCTTAAAAAGAACTTTAGCCATATTCTCGAGGTCAAAGCCCGATTGATGACCTCCAGGGTCATGTGTGCTCCTATGTACTTTATCGCGACACCCTGACATTGCTTGCTTTCCATTTTTTCTCAGCTACCGTCGCTCTATGAAATATTGTCGCAAGCTAATCATCCACACCCACTCCCTTTTCTCGTGGCTCTTACTCGTTCACCCATAGAGTTTAAAGTTGTATAAAAGTATTTTGTTTTTCTCAAGTTTCTTTTGCTTATACAATAAGCAATCTCTATGTGAAAAGTTTTGCAGTTCACCAGTATCGTCCACGTCACAATTTCAAATACAAAGTCTTTATAGTTTCTTGAGTTCAGTTTATGATTGGAATACCCTTCAATCAGTATAGTACCCTTCACATTTCGCTTGTTTACATAAACCTCAAAATGGTGTATTAAGAATTATGCTACTATAGTTCAGTCAAGCTCAGGTTCACATTCACAAATTTGTATTACCACAGACTCCTCGGACCAGAATAACGGATCGCTGTGATCAAAATCTTCATTAGCGAGAGACATACAATAAATATTGACAACTACCAAGTTCATAAGCTTCTGCTGTGTACCATACCTGTTGGCTCGGAGCCAAGTAACTCGCAAGGAGTCGGTAAATTGGCCACTCGACTTCCTGCAAGAGGGTCGCGTCCCGAGTCTTGCGAACCTATTGTGACTTGGAAAAATGTTGACTGACATGCACTAAAAAATCTAAGAAATTATTTAGTATTGCGTGCATATTGAGCGGCCAGTAGAGCGAACAACAATCAATTGCCCGCGTTAATGCCTTCATTCCTGAAAAACTTCATGTGGACCACTGGCAAGAAGTGGTTTAGAACAGAGACAACATGCACAGTTTTTTCTTACCACAAAAATCTAAATCTAAATGGAATCTTGTGTAGTTATTTTTTATTGTATTAGTTTATATTGGTACTTTGCCGTGGTTGTGCCATCTACGTGGAAGCAATGGGATTTTAATCACTTATGAAGGTTAGCATAGCGTTTACAAATCTATTATCATCAAAACTATACTGAAGTAACTCGATAATTCGTTGTACATACAGCGCCTGAATGTTGCTACATACATACATATCAGGAAACTCGTACGGATATTCCGTTGCAATATCGAACACGTGAGCCTGAAGGGTCGGGAGATGAATTCGAGCGGCGATATTAATGTAATCGAATGTTGCAAATATTCATATTGGAATACAATATGCAATATTACATCAAACAACAGACACAGACAGAGCTACGAAGTTTTGATGCTTTAGAAAACATAATCTTATTTCTTTGAGCATCTAAAATAAAGTATTTGCAAAATTTACTTTTAAATTAAACAACATTTTTCATAATAACGCACCCCTTAAAAGTAATTTGTGAAAATTATCGGCTACGGAATCGATTTCAGTAATTTTTATGTGTTTTTTTGTGTGACTGTATTTACTTAATATATATTTTTACAACAAATACCCTTACAAAAATGTTTTAAATCTATTTAGTAGCCAATTCTTAACGAACTACTCTCAGGGTCTGCGTAAATTATCTTATATTTTTTGTATACAAGAAACCTAACAACAGTAAGAATACAGCTAGAACCATCTCTGTTCAGTAAGAGTAACTATCATTATAAATACAATACATACAACTCCGGTACAGTTAATGGGTTGATTCATTAAGCCTTGACATTCGTGCGAACTCCGCGGCACACCAACACCAAGCCATATCATTCGCTTTGGACTGGGATTAGTTCGGATCTGGCAGTGCGCCCGCCTCATTTGACGGTGAACTTTAAACTAGGTACATGCTCATTGCTACGTGGAGATCCTTAAAAGGCAACATCGGTACTCCTTAGTTAATTGACTGATATGCATAACCACACTATCTCAACGTACAAACTTTGTGTGATTTAAGGTCTCGTGTAAGCTGATCTGGGACCTTACCATGATCTTAAAGCAGAATTACTGCAATGTTATTGCAGTTGTGAAAACGAGACGCGTTTATATACTCCGCTACACGCGCTTTGTTTACACAACCGCTACAGCACTGCTACAATACTGCTATGTTTAGTAAGCCACATGGAACTCTGTAAATAGCGTGACGTCTCTCGAATTTTGTATAAAAAAGACATCACTTCACTCAATCCTGGACAATTCTGCTATTATAAAACATCCACAATCCCAGTGGCCTGATTTGAATATTGAGACTATGAAAAACACATGCTTATGGAGCATTAAATTAGCTGCAAAAGCGTTAACATTACGGAATATTATGGAAACATTATTATTTCTCGGAAGGATCGTTGTAATAAAAAGAAAAGACCAAAGTCACTCGTCAGCCCGCGGCGAGAGGAACCAATTGAGACTCTTATAAATAAACAAATGCCAACTTGGGATCATCAATCATGAAGTTTTATATTCTTAGAACGTCCTCTGTCAAGGTGGTGTACCACCTAAGGTTATATTTGTTTAGAACAGAATGAAGGCAAACTGAGTTGGATTTTACTTGCATTTTGATAGATACGATGAATATACGTAGACGTATAAAGAGCAGTTTTAATCACTAAAAGCGGTCGCTTAAACAGACCTTGAGAATCACAGAAATTGTGGTATAGACATGGATTAATAATAAATATGGCATGGATAATATATACTACTCAAAACAAAATAAGGGCCACGAGGTATTTTTTCATTTTGGTGTAAATTATTAAACATTTACATATTGAAAGTAGTAAAATATTGAGTATACAAACTCTTTGATACCTAAACTTTTTAATATTGTAGTATTCATCTAATGCTGGCAACAATTTTAAATAAAATTTGATTTAAAATTATTTTTGAAAATTTTGATTCCATTTTCTTTGACGTTTTGCTTTCCTTAGCTTCTTGGTTTATTAGAAATTATCAGAGTTCATTGATATCTCGAGTCAGAAACATCTTTTGCAATATGCCACAAGCACGCAGGCGTCATATGGACTCGCTGACAGCAACCAGAGCCGTTACAATGATTGAAGAAGGTCATTCGCAGCGATCTGTGGGTTTGCAATTGGGATTTTCTCGAAGAGCTATTCAAAATCTATGGAATCGTTTCCAAGAGACCGGCAGTGTTAGAAGAAGACCTGGTTCGGGCAGAGTTCGCATTACAACAGCTCAAGAGGATCGTTACATTCGATTAAGTGCGCGCCGAGATCGCACAACGACGGCCCGCAAGCTGCAAAATCGTTTACGGCTCACAACGGGTACTCGTGTCAGTGACCAAACTATTCGTAATCGATTGCATGAAGACCAGCAGGCATCAAGAAGGCGAGTTGTCCGTATTCCATTAACCAGAAATCATCGTGCAAATCGTTTAAGATTTTCCCGTCAACATTTGGACTGGGACATAAACCAATGGGGCATGGTGCTCTTCACAGACGAATGCAAAGTTAAATTTTTTAACGACGATCGGCGTATTAGAGTATGGAGAAGACGCGGCGAGAGATTTTCAGAAGCCTGCATCCATGAAGTCGATCGTTTTGGTGGTCCAAATGTAATGATTTGGGGCGGGATAAGCTTACACGGCAAAACTGAGCTCGCTATTTTAAATGAGGGTACTGTTACTGCTCAGCGGTATATTGAGGAAGTCGTCAGACCACATGTGATCCCATTTGCCCAGCGAGCGGGTCCTGGATTCATCTTGATGCAAGACAATGCTCGTGCACACACGGCTCAAGCGACTCGGTTTGTACTGGAAGCGTCTCAAGTTCAAGTCTTGCCGTGGCCGGCGAACAGTCCGGACTTAAATCCAATAGAGCACATGTGGGATCAGTTGAAACGAAGAGTTAGAGACGGTGATCAGGAAATCCACAACCAACAGCAACTCATCAACGCTGTTAAAAGGGCCTGGGAAGAGATTCCAATGGAAAGTGTCAGGCATTTGATTGAGAGCATGCACTCCAGGCTTCAGGAGTGCGTAACGAAACGAGGGGGGCATACCCGTTACTAAAAGATGAGCATGGAGTATTTTCTTTTGTTTTCAGTAACTTTACATTGTTTTTATTTTTAACCTTAAATGTGTTTTTTCTTTCAAAAGCAAATAAACTTTTTAATCATTATTATTGGAATAAATTTATTGGTCTACACGGTAAAAACAACATTAGTTTTAGTTATGGAGACAAAAAAAATAATATTGGTTTTATTATTTTCATGGTACAGACAAAATACCTCGTGGCCCTTATTTTGTTTTGAGTAGTATATAATAAGAATAAACGCCAGTAGATCTGTATAAAGTTTTTATTTAAAACTAACAACCAAAGTACCTAGTTTTGTCGATGATTTGAAAGGTACAAATCGTTTGGTAGCATAAGATTCCATTATATTTTCACCCCAATAAAAACATACGTCAACATGGTTGGCAACGACCGGCTTGTAACACTTTATAAAACAACTACCGAGAGCGCATTCTTTTTCCCGGGCGCTCTGACAGTATTGCCCCCATTTGCAGTAGTTGTTGCAACCTCCTCATGAATCATTGCGATGTACGTTATACGTTATACGTACGATATATTTTAGTTAACGTTATCGTTGTACGGGGTTACTTATAAATTTAGTGTAACATTGATATACTTGAGCTGCTTAAATGAGTGTCTTTAGCGTTATTAGGCTCCCTAGTGGGATTACCTTTAAAATGAAACCTGCGGCTTTCCTTATTTTGTGCCGCAGGCTTACATGTAAATGATAACTGTAAAGAACAGGAGCTATGTCCTATGGTCTAGTGGTAAAACTGGTCTAACACACAGAGGCCCAAGTTTCGATTCCTAGCGGGGGTGCATATTATTATTGTGCTCGCGGTGAAGACGGTGTTTTGAATTTTTCATTGATCTGTAAGAACATTACAGTAGCGTCCATTCCATCAAACGGATTTTAATCATAATTCATATTCATATTACTTTTCCTATGTTTTGCTAATTATGGGAGTGGTCCCAGTCCAAACAAAACCATAAATAAAAACATTTTTGCTTTGTCAAAAATAAAAAATGTAATACTTAATCAAAAAATCATAATATAAGTATTTACAACAAAAACTAACAAACTACCTTCTTAAATATCTTCAAATAGAATAAATAACATTTATCTATGTTATGTCTTCAGCTACCTTTTTCGCAATCCTGTCTATTCTACGGTACTTGTGCATGATTTATTTACGCAACACTTATTTTTATTGTGTCTGGAGCATTCTGATCGCGTCAGCATAGTCGGCGGGGGATCGTGACGAACCCAGCTCGAGTGTTGAACAATATTTTCATGCTCCGAAACACACCCAGCTCGAGTGTTGGACAATATTTTCATGCTCCGATCGATGTGTTTGGATAACGGCGGAGTCCCACTACAGATAAATAACTTTGTGAACGAATATTGTGACGACCAAGAAACTGGTATAATTATCAGTTTTGACAAAAACTTAGATTGAAACCGATTGCTCGGTAACGCAGTGACTGAGTGGCAAAGCGCTTCGCTCTTGATGTCTGGAGGACGTGGATTCAATACCCAGGTGGGCAATGTGTTAGTTTTTGAATGCATTTCGTGAAATAGGAACTCTTTTTTGTCGTATCGCTATCACATCTAGCTATCACTTTGTGTAGATCAAAAAAAATCTACTATACTTTCGCAAGGTTGCCTCTGAACTCCGTGCTTCGGAAGGCACGTAAAGCCGTTGGCGCCGGCTGCATGAGCAGTCGTTAACGGTCACGTTAACGGCACGTTCTCCCTATTCATCTATAGGGAAGTCTCGTGCCCCGGCAGTGGGGACAAAAAAATGAGCTAGTGATGGTAGCAAAACCATGGCATACATGGACAAAGTCGCGGGCTGGTAGCTAACACAAAATCAGGATACTACAGAGGGTAGGCTTCTACGTGACGCGCTCGAGCGAAATGTCTATACTATCGTTAAATTCGATAAAGAATGTTTACCAACAAAGCGTTGCCAAGCAACCAGTGACAGGCATGTATTGACAACCTTTTCCAGTTGGTCAACAGGAAAGATTTTACGTAACAGATTTATTTATATTAAATATTGTATGAAAAAATTAAAAACCAAAAACCATAGTACAATCATAGCTTAGTTTTAACCTATGTGAGTCAATAAATTAGCTACCTTGAAATAATTAAAAAAACTGCACTTGAAGATTCAATAATTTATTTAATACATAAATTAATCAACTGCTGTTTCAATCCAATTTTCTTCAACGTCAATTCAATTTGTTCATGAATGTTTGTTTTGCATTGCAAATGCACTGTTTACGCTGCAGATATCAGAGGTAGTTAAGATAATCGACCCCATATGGATACTAGTGTCATCTTCAGTTGAAATGCTAGTGTTTAGAATACCTCAATTTTTTAGTACGGTATCTCAACAGTATCGCTCGGACTGTTGCAAGCTGTTTTGTTTTTCATTTAGTTGATGGCTTCGTGCGATTAGCACATTTAGCCAGTGTCAAAGTAATTTTTCTTACAAGTAATACATAAATATACAATATTTCCTTCCAGTATGATGATGATGAATGATAATAGAAATGAGAAGTGAGAAATTATATACCCCCCAACCCCTCGAGTATCTCAGTAAAGATGTGGGGCTTTACTAATTCCTCGGGCGGACTTCTTGAGAGCATTTGAAAAGTGACGTTGCACTGTTTTGTTTCATTTGCCAACACTCATGCGCACTTATGAACACTTAACGGTTAATAATCCACCATTATTTCACATTAATATTCGACATAACACAAATTTTAGAAAATAAAACAAAACCGCAGACATGACTCTTCACTTTCCCGCCAAGAAGTCCTTTGTAAGCTGTTGTGGATTCCGTGTCCGTGAGCGGTGGTTGTCTGTGTATACGTACATTGCTCGAGCACGTCATATTTGAAGCTTACCTTCTGCGGTCTCCTTATTTCGTGCCGCTACTAAACTATACAAGTAAGGGGCTTCTAATGAAATGTCCGTTATCTCTCCTTTGAGCGCGACATTGTTTCTATTGGAAACAATTTAATGTCAAGTGTTGCATTGTGCTGCCTCCAGAGGCCATTGTTGGCGAGTGTCACGGCGGCGACAAAAGGGAATAACGTTTCGTATCTACGAAGGCTATGTTATTTCAATTCACTATCATTAACTTGTGGAGCTCCTTGTTGTAATAGTACTGTAATAAAATGTTTGGTGTATTCATAAAGTAGGAAAGAAAATGCATTTGCATGCAAAATATTATGAGACTCTGGTAAAATCTGGTATTTCTATTCACTATGATAAACTTGTGAATATTTTTGTACACACGCCTGCACATCAACCTACCACAAACTGTCAAATTTCCTCAATAAACTTTATGCCTAAAACAAATGGTTGAAAATGTATTGAAGAAATTTGACAATTTTGGATAGGTTGATGTGCAGGCTTCTGTACCTTACTGTTGTGCGTGACATTACAATTTGCAGTGTCACACCGTGGTGCGAAAAAGGCCAGATTAATGGAGTTGATGGTCTTAGGTCACAGTAAAAACAGGACGAACATGCAACTAAATAAATAGATACCTACCAAAAAGACTGAAAATGAAAAGTCGAGTCAAATCAGAAACGAAAAAAGATTTTTAACTGCACTGAACAAACCTGAAAATAGTTTTACAGTTCTTTTTGTGTCATGGAGTTTCGGACTACATAGGTTGAAAAAACCTTTGACACAGTATGAAAACTTATTTACTGTTTGTTTATACGCATATTTATGCTATGCTATCCCATGCTGTTCTGAGACGTAATGATATCAGCTGGTTAACTTCCCGTGGCATGTCGTAAGAGCTGACAACGGGACAAGGGTTCTAAGATACTCGCACATCAGGCGATCGGCTTGCACTGATTTTATCTATTTCACCTCGCCTCGGAGCGTTGGGTCACCAATGGCGAACATACTCAAAATTGGTAATTTCGATGCTCTGTCTACCCCTTTTTGGGAGAAGGGTATGACAGTATGTATGTATGTAGGCACGCGTGGTGGTTTATGGTCAGTTCTGCTTGTGGTGTTTCCATCTATAGGGAAGGGTCGTGGCCCAGCAGTGGGGACATACAACGCATCGAAACAGCCCAGCCCCCCCCCCCCATCCCTCTTGTACCATCTTATTAAAGAATCACCATTCATTATCCTGTTCCACAAGCAATAAAATTAAACGCACAGTAAACTTTCCAAGTTGTTAATGTAAACACGACTAGAGGGCGTGCGGACCGATCCGCGATCAGCGGGCACAAAGTCAAGTGCAAAAAGTTGAGATAGCTCGCATAAAAAAGTTCACCCAAGTCCATCGTCAGAGTGGACTTCCCAGCTCAACTTGTAAGTTACCAGGTGAAAAGAAGTTCTATTGAATCTATTTCTAATGGGCACATTTGCATAGACCACGACAAACTTGGGTACCTATAGGATCCTGTTATAATTAGTTTTACTGCTGATTAATCGAGATGACATTAAATATGATATTAAATTGTTCACTATTGGATAGTGTGATTAAATAACTTGTTATAATAGATTAAACAATATTTATATAAGACGTTTACAATGCTCTACCGACCGCGATCTCTGTCAAGCTGCATATAAGCAAAAGGGATGCAAATTGTGCGTGATTCCCTTTTTCAAGTAAAAAAACTTGAAAAACTTAAGAAATAAGCTTAACGTAAGCTTATTTCTTAATTAAGGCACAAAAACTGCACTTATCAGTAAATGTCGATACGAGTTAATAGTGTTAATTTTTATAATAAAAGTTACCATTATATTTACTCATTAATTGTTAATAAAATCGTAGCAAAATACGAGTATTATTTTGATATAACTATATTATCACTTGCATTAGGTTAATTATTAACGGGATTCTTACCATGTTTATTAAATGTGAGTTTCCGATATTTCGGCACAGTTGCATGCGCCGTGATCACGGAATTACTGAAGTTAATGCGGGTGGGTTTTTTATGAGCAGATAAAACGATCTACCCTCTTCCTTAGTCGTTTTTTGCGCTCGATGCCTAAAATGCTTTTAATAAACATGGTAAGAATCCCGTTAATAATTTATATTATTTTGTTGTTTATCTTTAACTAGCGACCCGCCCCGGCTTCGCACGGGTGCAATGCTGATACACGCAACGCAACCGCTATGTCCCTGCATTTTAAATCTGTAATATCTTCGAAAATATTCATTTAAATTACATGCTGTAAATGGTCATATTGATCTATATTAAATGCACAATGTATTTAAGGTACTTAATTGGATAAGGATTAATGCTGTATTGCTTAAAATCGCTTTGTAAATAAGCCATTATTTCTCGTAAAAAATAATATATAAAAAAATAAAATTATTAATGTGGGTTATCTCTAAGACAGACATATACCATCGCGGACTTTTTTGTAGACCTTTTTAAGGTGTACAATACTGTAGTACATTATTTTGATCTATCTCGTAGGGTTCAGCCAGCATTTGCAATGTAAGCGCAAAAAAATGTGAAACCTCTAAAATTATCAGTGTTTCTCTACTATATTATGTATGTATTTACAGATATAAACCTTCCTCTTCAATCACTCTATCTATTCAAAAAAAAACCGCATCAAAATCCGTTGCGTAGTTTTAAAGATCTAAGCATACATACATACATCCATATGGACAGCGGGAAGCGACTTTGTTTTATACTATGTAGTGATAGTGATAGCAAAATAATAGGAGGAAGCTACGATACTCGTAAGTACATAACAAAATATTATATTATTATATCCAATGTTATTTACAAAGAAAAGGGACCTTAATATCCTAAAGGAAAAAAAACGTCGAAAGCAGAACGAACAGGCGACCGCAGAAACTTTTAATTAGATAACTTAAGCCGTTTTTAATTATGTTTTTTTAAGGAGGTCTTCTTTAGTTCTTTTGATTTCATCATACAAAAAATAAATTATACAACATCCAATTGGCCTTGTGGGTTATATGAGCTTGTGGGAAGGATTGCATGAGCCTAGTAGTGGCACGTTTACAGGCCGACGATATCTGGTAGAGAACGCCTTAGGGCATAAAGTTCGCATATTGTTGTATTTGAGCAACAAAAAAAAAATGGGAAATAAAAATGACATAAAACTCTTTTCATAAGCATTTTCGATGTTGCGACTACTTGCGACCAATGATGACTATAGGTAATAAGGTAATTTAAAAATAAAGGTATTAGTGTAACGCCTCGATGGCCGAGTGGCAGAACGCTCGGCCCGATACCCGAAGGTCCCAATGGGTCCCAAAGGGTTCAATTGTATCGGGCAAAATGTATTTCGGATTTTTCTATGCAGAGCCCGGGTTTGTGATCACCAACCAATCAATCAATTGTAGCGATGACTTGATTTCAATGATGTAGGCCTTGGCCCGGCAGTGGGACAATTATAGGCTATTATTTACTTCGCTTTTTAGTATTAGTAAATATGAGACTCCGTAGAGGATTCCGGGTTAAGAACGCTTTCACCCTACGGTCTTATTATAACTTAATATCAGGTAAGATGAAGGCCCGTAAGGAACAAAAACAGAAAATAAAACTCTTTGAACTCGTCAACCTACGCGACAAGCCGTAGAAAGTTCCAAAAAAAGTTTTTACCTACCCTCCTATTCAAGTGGTGTTTTTCATCTTATCGTTTTAATCTAAGTCTAAAAGATTCCAGGAAAAACTAAATCAGTCACATCGACCGACCTCCGCGCCGCCCGCCGCCTCCGCCGCAAAAGGAGGATAATATCTGTTGCCACCAACAAATGATATCTTGTTAGGATGAAACGACTAAGGGGAGGAGCAGAAGAGGAGCAGGAGAAGAGGGGGGAACCTGCCCCCGTGTTAAGAATCCTCGGTTTACCTCATTCCGGTAGCTATTAGATACAAGACGCCAGAATAAGACAAGGTTAGCGCGATAGGGTTACGATTGTGAAAGCTAAGTTATTTTTTTATGTGGTTGTGGACTCAGATGGGTGGCCAAATTTAATAAAGCACGACTTGTTATAGTTATGTAAATAAATCAATATTAAAAAGCTATGCTTAATCGCTGAGATGTATGATCAAACAATAAAGTGATAAACAAAGGTTGGGGCGTTTATTAACATAAATTAATCAAATGTTTTTGTTTTGTTTATATAATTTTAACGGAAATTTTGTTGCGAAACAAATTACAAAAACACAAATGTTGAAATTTTTTTTAATTAATTTGTAATTTGTTTCGCAACAAAATTTTGTAATAAATGAATCAACTTCAGTTTCAAAACTTGAGTCCACTTTCGGACTAACAGAAAACGTCTCCACGGAGACCACGTGGTGTCTCGTTCGACATTAGAATCATTTTATTAAAGTTAGAAAACATACTATAGTAGCGTGAGGTTTAAATCGACCACCGTCCAAAGGGTTCTAAATCAACAATTATATCTTAAACTTTCTTTCTATTAGCTCATCTCCGCTGTAGTGGACTAAGCCTAGGAAGTCAAAGGTCCTATGAAAACTATTTTAAAGTACGAACGCTCCTAAAATCAAAGTACCTCCAGACACACATAAAAAAATGAAAAACGACACACTGCCAGAGCTGGCTGGACCGTTTTTAATTCATGTTCACAAAAAAACGTAAAATGCAGTAATAGGACCGGGACGTCCCCCAACCCCCCTCCATCGATTTGCATGGGTGTGGGGGACAAATCTGCCCGGGAGATACGCGGAGCAATATTTAAACAGTCTGGCTTTAAACACTTTTGTCGCCGCCAGTACCAGTTAGATGTGGACAGGGAATGTTGCATTTATCAATATTGGATTATTGGAAAGTGGAGATCGGATTTGTTCAAATGAATTATTTATCAGATTTATGAGATTAAACATTAGGTATGTAATTGAGGAAAAACGTCAGAAACAGGCCAATGAGACGCAATTGTGGACGTTTTAAAATAACAGAAATAAGGCCTTAACCATTCTATTATAAAGCTTGTTTGTTATAGGTTGTGCCAAATAGCATGACCCCTACTTTTATTCCGAAATAGTTCATATCGCTTTTCTTTATCCTGAAATCACAGGGAGAGTACGGATCCTGTAAAAGGATTAGAACGACAAAATGAAACCAAATTATAAGTATAAGAAACAAATTGACCAATCTATTACTGCTCGAATTACTTAATAACTGTGTCAGACTGTGCCAGCTTTGTTTCGAATTTTCGCCCAGGGTCCTAGGAGTTAGGACACCTAGGTAGGTAACCTAGTATATCATTCCGCTCAAAAGTTTTCAGTCCCACTAAACTCGTTCACGTGTTAGACTAAAAGGCATCGGAGGACGCTAAAAGAACTACTGAACTAAACAGGGCTGTCGAAAATTTATTTGTAAAATAATCTTATGACAAATTCGAAGGCTTGGTTAAAAATCTCCTTTTGACACTATAGATATTTTAAGACGAAGTACTTTTACTGTAGTGCCTACTTTTAATTTGGGGGTAATCTTACCCTTTCTAAAATAAATATTGACATCGACGTAAATAACTTTTTATAATTAAAATCTTCTGAAAAACTGATTGACAGTTCATATTATCCAAATCTATTTAGTTAAAAAAAATCGCTTAGGTATACCTACACTTTTAAACTTTCGCGTTTCACTACAAATATAATAAAATTAAAGCGCATTGAACACAAATCTATTTTTTCCCCCTTAGTTGCGCGCACTCTCGAGAAAGTTTATAAAACCATCGCGGGATACGAGATACGAATGATCACGCGGACGGAACAGCAGCGGGCGAGGGCAGCCAGTAGCCAATTGAAAGTAAATAAAATACTGAGTTTGGCAACCCTATTGAGTTCAGGGCTTTTAAGGCGCACCTTAATTTGGGTGCACGTCTGGAACACTCGGGCATCGCCTGGTTATTTTAACAAAATCGGATATTGGCAACTGGAAAACTGGAGATCGAGGGGTAGCAGAAAATGCGAACAAATTCACCTATAGGGTTATTCATTCAGTCTGCACTGATTGAAGTGCTACTAGTACTTAGTACTATTTGCTATTAGCCAGGATTGTTTCATACATTTCAGTTAATACACTTTGGGCCTTGACCGTCTTTAAGAAAGCGTATCTATGGCCGATTCATATATCATGGTCGCGAACTGGTGCCGCCTGAGGAAGCGTGGATTCAGGACTACTCCTGGCAACTTACTTTTTGTAAGTTACCAATTCACTTTGTTCATTTTTCTTTATTTCTAATAAATGGTTATTCTATGTGCTTATTTTTTGACTTACGATGGTCTAGTCTCATAACAGTTTAAAACGTAGTTTAATTGCCTGGTGAAATTAAACTAGGGTAGGGCTAGGGTGGTCCCTAGCTCAATACTGGATAGTTTATTCCAACTACTGCAATCTTAACACAACAGCCGGGACTAAATAATTAAACGACTTAACGTGCCTTCTAAATCAGATGTTACAAGTTATGTAGCAACCCGAACGCACAAGCTGCTGCGCCATCGAGTTAACAGAAAAATAAATACACATTATTAATAGTACTTACAAGTCGGTGTGTTCGTAACTGCTTAGTCCTGCTCACTAGCGTAAACAACTAACAACAAAGTTCCCGACTAAGCCAACAACAGATAACTTACGACTGCAGAAACTAACATAGACTTTAGTTGGCAAGCACGAAACTACTTTAGCTTGATGTTAATGTTTAGTACACCTACATTATAATATTTATTTAATAAGTTTAAAATTTTATATAGGACTAGCTGACCGGCGGACTTAGTACCGCTTTTGACAACAAAACAAACAAATCATTCGTCCGCTTAAGAACACCCGTATCCCATGATGGACCCCTATAGCAGCGCCACCTGCCGGGTCCAATTGTAAATCTAAACCATTCTCGAATCCACTAGAACATACACAATTTTTTTTATCCAAATCGGTTTAGCCGTTTGGGAGTTCAGTGATGTCACTGCGTGTGTATGTACACACGCACAGAAGATTTATATATTGATACATGTCAAGAAAATGGCATGTTAGACTGACACGGAAGATAGTTAGTTTAGCTCTAGATATATCAAATAAATAAAATATGACCCTATCAAACGTCAATTTATTCAAGATACGTTAGCATTGCTTGGAGTAATTTTTCTGTGAGTGTTATATAAAGTTTATCTGATAGATCTTGGGAACTTAGCCATCTCTCGTGTGCCCATTCTTCTCCACTGCTAAAAAAAAACGTCCTAGTTAACGTTACAGGTATAACTTATTTAGTTGATTCACAAGTGCTTATCAATTAAGTTAATTATAATCAAGACATTTTGAATTAGACTTTGTCATCCTGACAAGTCGTTTTCGGCCACATTGTGCCTTAATTAAATGACACTTTGAACAACACCATGATAAAAAAAAAAACAAAAAAAAATTGCACGCACAAGGTGCGCTACTTACTCATAAAATCCAGAACAGTCATAGAACTCATTTAAATAAAAAATATAAAATTAAATGTTCTATCACCATAACAACAACAACAATCATTATAAAAAAAATTAACACGCAAAGGCTCCCAAGACCTCTAAATACCGCAAGCATTCCGCAATTCTAATTTTAGATTTCAACTGCCACGATTTCCGATTAATCATTCGATTGTGGGCTAATCGAATATGAAGTGCCACGCCGACGTGGATCGATGGTATTCGAGAAGGCATTGGTGTAAAATGATATGTCGTATTTGTTAATTACTGGATAATTAGAATAAGTCGGGTGACTTAAAAAATGGTCAAGTTATTGTAGATTCCGGGTGAAGTGCGCTAGAACCTTCGGCTTTATCGTCACTTACCATGAGGAGATAAATGTGAAGTGCTCTAAATAATTCCCAGAGCTCCAAAGCCCGATGTCATCGAAAAATATTTTTTCATAGATTAGTTCCTATGACCTCCACCATGCACGACCATATAAAAGTTTAACATCAAATCTTATGTTCTTTATCACAAAATTAATGGAGGTGTGGAAACAACCCGCGTTTCCCTGTTGTGAAATAAAGAAATAACTAACTTGTTTTCTTTTAACCATTTTCTGAAACTTTTCGACCGTCATAGATAGGACAGATAAACACTTTATTGCTTACACAATGATACACAAAACAAATAACAGAAAATTATAAAATAATAGTAGGCAACGGTGGTCTTATCGCTTAAAGTGATCTCTTCTAGACAACCTTTGTGGCAGGACAGATTAGGAGACAATGAGGTAGTGTACCGATAACTAACAAATAAAAAAAAAATCTATTAACTATACATTATACATAATACCTACTAATGTATATTGTTATAATAAACTACATATACCTACATACGATAAAGTTGTTGCAGGCTAAGACCTGACTAAAAGAAAATAATGAAGTTTAATCTTAAAAGTAGCAAGTGACTTGGAGTGACGAACATCAGGCGGGAGGTTATTCCAAAGGCTGGTAGCCTTAACTGTAAAAGAATCTCTTAAGTACTCTGAACGAGTCAAGGGATGTTTAAGCAGGTTACGATAATACCAAAGATGCAAGCGTTTTTGCTATGTTATAGCAACTATAGATATATGTCGTACTTTAATAGTTGAGTTGCGATAAGACCCCTTCTATGAACCATTGATTTGAGAGATTGTGCAAACAAGCCTCCATAACTAGCCGCCAACACGGCAAACCGCCCAACTTCCATATTCGCCTTGTCGCCAACAAAGACCTTTTAGCTCACAGTCCGCTGAGCACCACCGTTGAGCCGTGCATGACTAACTTTCGGATAGAGCAACTGCTTACATATCGTTGGGTTGGCACAAAAGGTTGACTATAACTTCTGCCCTATCAGCACTGATCGGCAGGCTTATTACCGAAAAAAAAAGCAATCTGTTGCTAATTGCACGATGGCAAAGCGACTGCTACTAGTAGCGATTGCTCCAATCGGTCGGTTTATTCTTTAGCGCCGTCATGCAGTTTTAGTTCGTCAATCGCTCGCTCTTGGCGCTTTCGTAGTGTTCTACGTTTCGTAATACGAAATGTGTTTTGATAGCGATAAATTGTAATTATTCGCGATTGCGACTGTCACTTCAAGATCGGTAATCATCATCATCATCATCAGCTCATTTTATGTCCCCACTGCTAGGACACGAGCCTTCCCTATGGATGGATAGAGAACAGGCCATAAACCACCACGCGCCCAGTGCGGATTGGTGGTTGTTAACGACTGCTAATGCAGCCGGGACCAACGGCTTTGCGTGCCTTCCGAAGCACAGATGAGCTCGATACGATACATTTTTGGTCACCCATGCGATGACCGGCCTATGCGATAGTTGCTTAACCTTAGCAATCGCAGACTGGGCGCGTTAACCACTGCGCCATCGAGCTCCTCGATCGGTAATAAGCCTGCGGAATTTGTAGTTTTTTTAGAGGTAGAGTTTGAAGGATCGGGTTGAATGCCAGATGTGCGTGGTTCAAACCCTATAGCTTTGTTATCACTACTGAAGTAAACCCATTAACTAACACAAGCTTTCGGGCTGGATTACACGTGATCAGATCGTGCTCGGTGGCGTGCACTTGGAGAGGCCTATGTCCAGCAATGGACTAGTATAGGCTGATGATGATAATGATGAAGGGGACACACGTGAACACGCCTGCACATTAGACTACCACAAACTGTCAAATGAACTTTACATATATCAATACCGGTTGAATATTTAAAAGAAAGTCAGTTTCGGATAGGTTAATGTGCAGGCGTTTGTACCAATAAGTAAATAGCCTATATACTGTCCCACTGCTGGGCAGACCCCTATCATTGAAATCAAGTCATCACTACAATCAATGGGTATTGGCTTAATCACCACGCTTGCCAAATGCGGGTTGATGATCACATACCCGGGCTATGCATAAAAAAATCCGAAACACACTTTGCCTGACCTGGGAATTGAACCCGGGACCTTCGGGTATGGGGCTGAGGCTGTACCTATACCTTAAGAATACAGCTTTTTTTCATTTCTTAGTAGAAGAGTAAAAAAAGGAAAGACACAATTAATTATAATTGAAATCAAGTTTATCAAAATTTGTATTAACAACAGTTTCAAGATAAAAGACGAGATAAGAAAAGTTTACTACATAACAAATCAAATATTTTATTTTGCACACTGTTACACAGAGAAATTACAAAAAAAAAAAACTTTTAAGCACTTAGCTTCGGCCGTAAAATGGAAGGGGTCGATAGAAGCTAACTTCACCCGGAAAATCAGTGATCAATCAATGATCTTCTCACTAACTAACTAAAGGGACAACAACACTACTAGCATTAATGTTATGGCGACATATATCGGTAAGATGGTAATAGCTAGCCAGGCGGGCTTAAAACAAGCCATACCAACAACGAAACCGTGTACATCCCCCGCTGGGAACCAAATCCGGAACCTCTGAGTTTAAGACCGGTGATGGTCTAATTACTAGAGCAAAGAGATACCTGCATTAACAATTTTAGTATAGTATTACTGATATTTGTACCTACACACTAGGAATATTGATCAAGGACCACTTTACAACCGATTCGAGCTAGCTGATCGCTACACGTGAACTAGCGTGACAAACGCCAGTAGATCTTCCAATATAATGCTGGTCTATCGAATGCGCTCTCAGCCTGGGACGTAAACTACAAACATTAAGTTTTATTGCAATAAATTTTATAGAGCTGGATATAGTTTTTTTTTTTTGAGAGAGATTGCTGATTGCCTCAAACGGCACTTTCAACTTCACCGGGCTTGTTTGGGGGCGGCGAGAAACTTAAAGGGTTCCTCAAGCCGTGTGAAACGAATCACCTTCGGAGGTTTTCTAGAGGGAACGGCATCACGCACTAAGGCGTGTCCCCGTGCCCTACACTGCCCTAGATTCCCCGAAAGGTTCGGATCGGATCGGGGAGCGGAACAACCCGAGGGCGCCTCTAAAGGCTCGGACTTCGGCTCGGGTTGACCGGGCCGCGGTGGAGGAGAGAAGCGCCCAGGTACATTTCTGCACCTGGTGTAGAGCACGTGTGAACCGGTTCGTCGTACCCTTTTTCTACGAGTACGGTGTCTTGAGCCTATACTAGTGTGCATGTTTAGTGTATTCTGTAAATGTGTAGTGGCATTTAGTGGCGGGGGCTAGATATAGTAATGAAAGAACGATTAGCTGGATATACTCATGGAATAAGAGATATCTTACAGCCTATCTGTAAAAATACTACTAAAAATGATTGGCCATTTGATTGTCAACGAAACATATCTGATGAGATATATGATCTGTTGAGGATAGGAGTAGGATCACAGCATAAAAAAAATGGTAAAGATAAATCTAGTCAGTTTAAATGGAATGAGTTTTTTTTTTAAATATCTTACGGGTAGGCACTGTGCCTTCATCTCACCTGACGACCAAAGGTGGAAGCTCACTTCACCCGGGATCCTCTACTACTGAGGCACTGGCTATCTTATTTAGCTTCCGGAACACAACAATGCTACAAACATTGATGTTATGGCGACATGATTAGATAAGAAGGTGGTAACTACCTAGGCCGACAAACATGCGCTACCACCAACCAAACCGAGTCCACAAAGATGTACCCCCCGCTATTACATATACTACTTTTACAAGTATAATACAAAAAACGTATAATACATAATTTATAAATAAAGTTACTGAGATGATTCTGCCAAGGTTTTATCAAAAAAGAGCATAAGGACTTACTTTTTAAAGGCATCACGACTCGTAGCCATCCTGATCTCAAGAGGTAGCGCATTCCATATGGACTGAGTATGGAAGGAGGATTCAAAAGTAGTTTCGCACATCTACTTATCCTAAACCTTTAAGTACTTAAAAATTCAACTTAAAATTCTTATTAAAGTAATGATAACATAAATTCTGCCGACACAACCCATTACATGCAAAATTTACGTACTGCCGCCATTAGGGCCGGTAAAAATGATAGCGTCCTTAAAGGCTTCGCTCGCTTTTGCAACAGGCCTCGAGGATGCCTGATAGGCTGCGGTAGGGCTACCAATGACAATGTTGTGGTTTATTTATTAATTAATTGAATATACAAAGCGATATACAGAGCTATTTTGTAATATCATTCTTTTTTACCGCAACGGGGAGAATGCGTGAGCTTACACCAGAGCCAGAGATCGATGGCGCAGTGGTTAACGCGCCCGGTCTGCGAGTGCTGAGGTTAAGCAACTTTAGCAAAGGCCAGTCATCGGATGGGTGACCAAAAATTTATCATCTCGAGCTAAGCCGGTAAAGCCGTTGGTCCCGGCTGCATTAGCAGTCGTTAACAACCACCAACCACACTAGACCTGCGTGGTGGTTTATGGCCCGTTCTCATAAAATGAGCTGATGATGAACTGTCGAAACACAACAATGCATTGTTGTAATATCGATAGACTTAAATATATGTTAATGAGGGAGAAGAAAGTTGTATGAGCACACTCAGAGACAAATTCGAGACCTCAGGTTTGAACATAGATTCATAAAAACATTTTTATTTTCATGAATAAAAATGTTTTTTTTTCCTTATCCTATGCTGTCCCACTGCTATGCAAAATAAAATGAATGTGGCATAAAAATTCGATTAAAAACTTCTTACAGCCCTAGGCTCCTCTTGGTCCCGAGCCAAATTCAACACTAATTTGCTTATTCAATTTCGCTACATTTGTGTTATAATTTGTTAAACCAAAACATATCTATTTACTGGTATGGTTGAATCCGAATAAGCTTATTGTGAATATGTTAACGATGTCTGAAGGTCTTAAAACTTTATTCACTTAACATGGCATAGTAAACTGAAGCTTAGGGTTCATAAGTAAAAAAGCGTTTACATAAAACTTAGCGTCGCTAAACCGGGCATAACTCTTATAGTCGCTAAAAACTTTACCAAAAACGTGTAAACAAAATAGTGTCAGACTTCTTGGCGGGAAAGTGAAGTCATGTCTGCGGTTTTGTTATATTTTCTAAAATTTGTGTTATGTCGAATTTTAATGTGAAATCATGGTGGATTATTAACCGTTAAGTGTTCGTAAGTGCGCATGAGTGTTGGCAAATGAAACAACACAGTGCAACGTCACTTCAAAATTCTCTTAAGAAGTCCGCCCGAGGAATTAGTAAAGCCCCACATCTTTACTGAGATACTCGAGGGGTTGGGGGGTATATCATTTCTCACTTCTCATTTCTATTATCATTCATCATCATCATACTGGAAGGAAATATTGTATATTTATGTATTACTTGTAAGAAAAATTACTTTGATATTGGCTAAATGTGCTAATCGCACAAAGCCATCAACTGAAGAAAAAAAAAATGTATTGTGTTTTGCAGTGCTTTTAAAAAAGGTTTTAGTGTCTGCTGCTGAAGCAAGTTCAAAGCTTTGTACTTCGAAGCAAACAAATCGATCCAGCATAACATTGTCGTACAAACGTGTTATTTCTTGAAATTCTAATGCTTCGCCGAAGGATTGTCGGGACGCAACATGAAGATCAATCAGCAATCAGCAATCTAGAGAGATTTACTAGAAGAGTTATAGAACTCCATCTGACTGACTGACTGACTGACTGGTTTAGCCATTTGGAGTCTGTATTTTTTTTAAACAAAGGTAAAAATTACATTGACATGTAAATAAAGTACTAATAGAGTGCTTCTAAGGACATGAAACTAATCCGTTTTATCACTGCACGGCTATCATTATGTCACGCCAAGTTCAATCCCTGGCCTTGTGGTGTGGAGAACGAAGGCTTCAAAGACGTCATCGTTTGTATAGAAACGTTACGCTGGTTCAGTGGTTACGCAAGTGTATTATTACTCGCTACCTTCCTCATAGTACACCAAGTTCCCCGTGAAGTATTTCCGTAGTTTTCCCCGACTTCCCGCTAACACACGTGACAGTTCATAAAGCACACTTTATGAACTGTCACGTGTGAGCTGTTAACTTGCGCGAGCTATCTAAAGTTCACACTTGCAGATTACACCAACTTCCATGCATAAGTGGCAAGAGGGCCGAACGCCTCTTTGGTCAGGTTGGTTAAAGTCATTTTGGTTTGGTTAATTTATTTATTAATTAATATTAAATACATATAGGAGCTAATTAATAAATTTAGGACTGCGAGTGCTGAGGTTAAGCCACTTTCGCAAAGGCTGGTCGTCGGTTGGGTGACCAAGAATTTATCATCTTGAGCTCCTCCGTGCTTCTTAATGCACGTAAAGCCTTTGGTCCTGGCTGCATTAGCAGTCGTAAACAACCACCGCACCGCACTAGGCCAGCGTGGTGGTTTATGGCCCGTTCTCCCTATCCATCCATAGGGAAGGCTCGTGCCTCAGCAGTGGGGAGATAAAAAGAGCTGATGATGATTTATTAAATGTCCATTTCAATATTATTAATACGTTACATTTATAGTTTTTGTTTTAGAGAGAGTTTGCTTTAGGCGGCCTTTTCAACGTCATCGGACATTTTTGGGGGTGGCGAGTAACTTATACACGACTGACGACTTGCATCACGCAAGGGGACACCCCTTTCCCTGCTAGATTCTCCGAGGGGTTCAGATTGAAATATAGCGTTACATTATAGTCAACATAAATAGTTCTTATGATTATTATATAGATGTGCACAGCATTTTCGAAATAGCATGCCACTTTGTTTAACGCAATTTATTTCAATGTTTCAACAATAGTTAATCATAAATAAGTTATTGTTTTCTAAAGTTTACGCGAACACTACACATTGAAATTAAACAACTTTTACGGATCTATTCGCGTTTATTTTACACATTACTTATTTAATGTTTATCCTGACGTATCGAACCCTTTGCAGGGTTCGTGGTCGCAGGGAGACTGAGGTGTTGGTCGCCTCATAATTAGTCAGCCTTCCCGGTAGCATAGCGGTCAGTGCAGTCGCCCAGATTGCGGAAGACCCAGGTTCGATTCCTGGCTGTATTTTATAAAAAAATTATAAATATTTAATTTAGCTTCAGTGCAGCAATTAGCACTTGAAAATAAAAAGTAAATAATGTAAGTTTAAAAAAAAAATTAATTATTTTTATGAACAAAAAACAAAGCAAACGTCATAAAGTATTGTATCACAATATTCACAATTCACAACCCTACAAGGGGAAAGTGGGCCAAACCTAATTGGACATAATTTGCGATTATCATAATAACTGAGTCACTGGGGGCACGCTTTCATTTGACACTTTTCTGAGACAATGCATTGTTGTCCCAATTGGGAGTTATTAATTTAATTTGTAATAGCATTGTTGCTTGCAAGTGTCAGGTTTGTCGCCCTACAAACTTTCATTATAAATATTAAGTTATGTCGGCTACTATTGTTGTTGGTAACCCATTTAGCCCAACCAGGCGTTTGTATGATATTGTAAATGAAACTCTGAAAGTATCGTATTAGGGTACATTTATAGAACAATTTTAGAGGTGTTATTATAACACCCCGTCGGCCTAAGTGGGGAACGAGGGAGATGGCACCGGATGCTGAAATACGGCTTTCCAAATCTAGCTCAGCAACACGTGCTATTTCTAAATGTATATAAATCACACAGCCTTTAAGATTCCATGTCAACTTAGTTTTTGAAATTAACATCAACTATGCCAAAATACAGGACACTCAAAGACAACAACAAAAGCAGTCAATGATCATTATAGTTTAAATAAAATTACTAACTACTGTGTACCGTATGCAATTTGCCGAAAAGGTATGGAGTCACCTGTTACACGTCTAACTACTACTCCACCACCAGCCTGTTCAGCGATTGGGGTAAAGACTACAAAGGATTGGGCTCCCTAGTCCCTACGCACTGAACCAAACATTGTTTAAGGTTCTTTTGAATATGCAACAGTTTGACTACGAACTGCATGTTGGGCCTTGACTCTTACTATTTTAAAACGATCTAGTGTTGGTAGCTTGACCTGATGTTGTAAATTTTCTCATACTAATTAAGTAGTAGGTACAATAGACTGTTTTAATTTTTATCCTGACGTTTCGTTTGTGTGTAAAATTAACGCGTGTAGATCCGTGAAAGTACACACATCAAATAAGTCTAGATCTTCCACCATGTCGCTCGGCCACGCTGCCCGTAACACGATATCATCGTGTCCAGAGGCGGCTCTCAACATCTCTTCCCTTCTTACAAAAACACAAATGTTGAAAAAATTTCCACGAGCAGGATTTAAACCTGCACCCTTCTGACATACCGGGTCAGGTGCTCTTCCAATTGAGCTATCGTGGTTCTAACCAGCCCGCCGAAATTATTCAACACTATTTACTTTATTTTATTGTTTCGCAACAAAATTTGCGTTAAAATTATATAAACAAAACAAAAACATCTCTTCCCTTGTCAAATGACGCCGTCGTCGCTCTATCTATACCGTTGTAATTTTTTTCACTTCCAGTGCAGAAATTGTACTGCTTTTGTAAAGTTGCCATTACGCTCTTTTATAGAAATACAGATTGAGAGTTAATTTTCCATATTTTAACAATGTAAAACAATTTTTTTCATTCATATCGTGAAATCGACTAAAAAGAATCAATAACGATCCAAAAAAGATTAAAATATTAATTCTATAACGCTAACTTTAAAATGTACTTGATCCCTAGACATTTTTGACGTGTGTACTTTAATTTCAATATGAAGCGTAAACTTTAGAAAACAATAGTTGTGTCTGATTAAGACGTTAGTCAGCTCGCAACACTCCGAGAGCAGCTGTTGCGATGCGAGGTTCCGTGTCCGTGAGAGGTCTACGTGTGCGTTGTCGAACAGGTTTGTATGAAGCTAACGTTCTGCAGTCTACTTAGTTGATGGTATCGGTTCAACAGCTAGTTAATTATCATAATGGAAATTGGAGTAATCATCGTGATTAAATGTCCCATATTCAGTAAGCCGCCCCAGCAGTGTTTGGAAAGTGAAACTTACTGAAACACATCGGTACTCAAAGCCATTACGTAAATTGGAACGTTTCGCGAAACTAACATAAAGTAGGCACATCTTGTTCGACTCCAATAAGACTAGCTCTCTTTAATTACTTTATTAATATTATTATTTACAAAAAAGTTTTGTCTTCGAGACAGTTTGCGAGAGGAGCTCTACGTTTTTGAGTCTGTGAAAATAAATAGTTGCCTACATTTTTTATGTGGTAAATGTATTTTTAGTGATGTTATATGACGTATAAGTCTTCGGCCTTTATTTGACTTGATAGGTAACGATGATGGAAGATTACGTTTACTGAGGTCGTAGCTATAATCTATAGGAAAAAAAATGTAGCTAACATAGTAGTTACGGAACAGAGGATGATTGGTAAGAACCAGAGTACTGAGGAACGATTATTCTGGAAATGTAGGAAACCACTATTTTTTTTTAATATTAGAAGGAGGTAAACGAGCAGGCGGGTCACCTGATGGGAAGCAATCACCGCCGCCCATGGACATACGCAAAACCAGAGGAATCGCAGATGCGTCGCCGGCCTTTAACAATTTAAATTTTTACAATGCGTTTTAGACTGATGTTATGGAGACAGATACAGTAGATTGTTATAACCAGCCACGTGCACTAAAAAAAAAGCCTCACCACCGACGAAACGGTACACAGTAATAAACTAGAACATAATAATATTTATTATTCAGTGCCTTTATTCTTGTCACTGATTCTTTGAACATGATAAATCATACACTCTGTAATAAACGTTATTATTGCACATTGAAACGGGAAATCGTGTGTGAAACGGACCGCAAGCATGGCCGCCCTCTGCGAGCCTTTATGGGGTTAGTTCAATGGGGTGGCTGTAGGGTTGGCAAATGAGTTTTTTTTTGTTTGGGTACGAAAATAAAATATATATTTTACAATATATAGAACATATACTAATTTAAATTTTTATGACATACATTGCAAATTGTATAAATTAAATTCGTTAGAGTTGTCCAACTGTCGGAACACAACAATGCTGCTAGCATTATTGTAATGGCGAAATATTTAAATAAGATGATGGTAGCTGCTAGGATGACTTGAACAAACCTTGGTGGTAAGGTTTGTTCAACAACACTACTACAACCATATAAATATTACTTAGGCAGTATTTAGTAAGTAAAGTAAATAGCCAATGACTCCTTCAGTAAAAGGAAAAGGCCTCCATCATTGAAATCAAATCATCACTACAATTGATGGATATTGACTTAATCACCAAATGCGAGTTGGTGATCACAAACCCAGGCTATGCATCGAAAAACCCGAAACACACTTTGCCCGACCTGGGAATTGAACCCCCGACCTTCGAGATCGGTATAAAAGAAGCATTTGGTTAGACCTAATCCTTTTAATGTCCCGGCAGTAATAAAACACAAAGTCGACAACCCTAACTATATTACACGCTGGAGTGTATAGCAAAGTGCACTTATGTAATGCACTGTTGGGGTAAACTTTATCCCAATGCACCCGGAATAGGAATAGTTAATCATTGTGCTTCATCACGCCATATTGTTAGTGCTATTGTTATTAATATAATTGGATCACGTGCGATGGGGCAAAAGCTTTATCAAATTACAAATAATTAATTGATTTAGGTTGGAGAGCAAGGTGGCCATAGTTGTTATTTGCTTGTTTGTTAGTAAACTATTAATCGAAAAAAAGTGCTTACTTACTGAGTGAAAAGACTGAAAAGACTGAAAAGACTTACTGAGTAAAACAGCCAGTTTTATAATAACAATAAAGTTATTCTTGAGTTTTATACAATATATTTTTTACGAATAGTCTAGCAACAGCGAAACACAATTTCATACTTTGGCACCATTCCGTCGCTGCAGGCTCAACTATCGATTATGCGTCCGACGATAAATTCCCGCGAGCTGCGACATTAACACCCCCCTTCTTCATTATGGCAGCCCGATAGCAACGATGTTACAGAAATATACAAGCTAAAACGGACGCTAAATCTGGTGCTTACAGACCAGTTATGCATCTACTTTTTAAGTTATTCCCTGGAGAAACATAAAACGAAAGATATGGCCAAGATCAACTACTTATTAGATGTCATTGCTTGAAACTCATTGATTAATACATAAATTTATGTTTTACGAGCTTTGCGCATTTGTGTACCCATTATAAAGCAGGTTGAATTATCTAACGCAACTATAAACAAAGCATATTTTAAGTCTTCTATCAAGAGATGTAAAAATAAATTTGCTAAAAGCCTCATTGAAGATCTACATAAAACTGAAAACGTTTTAAATATAATTATTAATTCTATAGGAAAAGTTGGATTTAAAATGATTTATTAAAACCGCACCGCCATTATTACTAACGTTCAAACTCTTTAAACGTTGAAGAATGCAATAAATATGTCTGGGAATTCACAGAAAGCTAATTAGAGATAAAGTTTTAAAAGTCCATTAACTGAATTACCGCGACCGGCTGAATTGAAATCCTTAAAACGTTTGTAGGTTTTCCTTTAGATAAATGTCTTTGGTCTAATGGCGAGCGCCAGAGAAAAAAGAGTTAAGGCCTAGAAACACCATAAAAATATTAAGTAGTAGTACACATGACATTCTTAACCCATTCCCTGTCCCATGAATCACATATGATACATAACAATTGAAAACCAATTGTTATAATTCTTAGACAGGGAACCTGTTAAAACTAGTAAATCTTCTACTATTAGGTAGTTAGTACATCAACGCTAGGCCTATTAAAAAAATAACATAGTATTCCGAAACCAGCTCGCTTATTAATCGTCTTTAAATTAACAATTGTGACATTGTTACACAACATAAACATTCTAAATGTCAGTACTACACGACTTAACTCTCGACATAAGCACGTGGCGACAACAGTCACTCATAAATATTATCGATAACAACAAATGCATCATTAATTTTCAACAACGTCACATGTTCAAATACTTCAACTCAGCCCGAATCAAAACAACCCGAACACATTGAAGACACTTAACTCCCCTTTTGATAGTCTATATTTAGTGTTATGAAAACATCCCACCCTTTTGGAGTTTAAAAAAAGCATGATGTCTCAAATATGGATGGAGCACTTTTCAGTTGAAGAGTACTCGCGCAGTTTAAAACATCGGGGCCCTACCATTACCTACAAACGCAGCTCTATTAAAATCTTAGCAGTCAGTTGCAGCAAATTATATATGATTCAGATATATGATTCTGGTCAGTATCAACGTTCGTATAAGAGCGAGTCATAATAATTGGTTTAAGAACACCCCGCTATACACGACTTTAAAATTTATACTGACACCCCCATATCAACCTTACGGTTATAAAGTTAGGTGTCAGACATCCTTGCGCAAGCACAAGGGACCATCTGCGTCAGGTTATAACGCCAGATCAGGACGCGCCGAAGAGCATTCTTCATCCGGTACTTTTAAGACTAGTGTCTCGAGCGAGTCGCTCCGTGGACACGTATAGTCCACTACCTAATATCCAGATAGGTTACCGGAGCTGTAAGCTCGCTCACTTTTCGTTGCACCAAGAGCACAACTCGCAGTTCCACTGCTCGGGTCGTCAACTCTAAAGTCGACTACCAAATGTCCTCATTGGTGGCGGAGTTGTAAGCACACTCACTTCTCAGTACCCATCCTGGCACCTCATTAGTTCCAAAATCCTACGCGGCTGATTCAACCGGAGAAATTGCACCTAGCGGGCGCCTCTACTAGTTCTCCAGACTAGTGCCGGAGATGTTGGAAGCCTACTCAATGAAAATCACCGAGCAGAACAACCAACTATGGACAACTCACGTGCCCCGCAGATCCTTCCACTTCAGGGCCCCGCCAAGACCGCAGACTTCAACCAGACAGACGAACATTCCCACTTCTACAGCCAACCACATAGCCACCACGAGTCCAACCCATGTCCGGGACATAACATATGCGAAGGCATAACCGGCAGGGGGCCTAGGATCCGGAATTCCGGTGGTACCCTTGAAAAGACAGCCGGACCCGTAGTTCCAACTGCCATACCCTACCTATCAGGGTCAGTAGATAGAGGGACCTAGAGGGACATTTAGGAACAGTGATTATGATACAATCTTACAAAACAGGAAGACAAACAGTCCCTGTGCAATACGATTATAAATTTAGGCACTGCCATCGGCTCCAACTCCCGTGTACAAGAGCTCGAGATTCGGGATATTTATAGGACGAAATCTGAGGCTATTGTTGTGGACTTCACCACAACTTCAAGGAAAGAGGATCTAGTCCAGAAGTATAAGCTGTATAATAAAGAAAAGCGACAGTTGAACCAACCTACACTATCCACTGCGGCCCTCAACATTCCTGGCCCTAGCAACAAGGTGTTCCTATCTGAGGCACTCTCAACCAAAGCACGCCGCCTTCACTACCTCACGAGAGAGCTCGTGAAGAACAAAAAAATAGCGGCCACCTGGACTTCTTTTGGAAAGGTGTATATTAGAAGAAAGGAAGGACTTCCCCCCGTGCGAGTGAACGACGAGACTGAACTTACGGAAATTGCCTAACTTTTGTATCTTTATTTCTCTTTTTATTTTTTTATTCTTTTTCTTATTTTATTTTTTCTATTTTAATTTTGTTAACTAGTTATTAATTTTGTTATAACTTATGTTAAATATTGATTCGGAGGATGGTGATGAAATAGCTGTGCCCAAAGCATACTCTAACGATATCATTAATGTACATTCCGATATAGATAAAACTTCTGTATCCGACTCTTCCGTGGAAGAACCTAAGGAGTGCTCTAAAAAGATTACTTGTCAAAATAATGGCTTAAAAATTATCACACACAACATCAGAAGCATATACCGTAACCTTGACTCTTTTCTAGTTTTTCTAAAGGGCTTGCACATTGATTGCGACTTAATTGTTCTTACAGAATGCTGGTTATCAAAAGACAAACCTCCCCCTACTCTGGAAAACTATAATCTATATTACTCCTCTATAACTTATAATCAAAACGATGGGGTGGTCATGTACGTCCATAAGGATCTACAACATACCGTAGAGGAACCGGCCTTCTCAGACGCCAATTGCCTGCTAGTTAAAACTTCGGACATCGCGATTTTAGGTATATATAGATCACCTTCCCAGCGACAGATTGACAGTTTTCTTAACTCACTAGAAACTAATCTAAAAGCTATTAGTGCATTCAAAACTATAAGTGTGGTGGGGGATATAAACATCGACATAAAACCCTCAAATGATGATCCCAAAAGTCATCCCTACCTTAACCTTTTAGCTGAAAATGGCCTTCTACCCGCACATGTTTTACCTACTAGAGAATTAAACTGTTTAGACCATATTAATCTTAAGACAAATTATAAAGCACAAGTTTTCGTCATCAAAACGTATATAACCGATCATCTTCCTGTATTACTAAACTTGTTTCGGGCAAAAAAAAGAGACAGAGATGTAATGTTCAAAAAGGTACTTAATCTAGATAACGCTGCCGAGTACTTCATTAAATCAAACCACAAGAACATACTCGTATGTAATGATCCTAATATAGCCATTGACACCCTTACTGAGTTAATAAAAGAAACATTGAATGCTAATACTACAACTTGTAAAATTCCTAATAGAAAGTACCTTTTGAATCCTTGGCTTACACCAGGATTACTTAAGTGCATTACCCATCGTGACGCACTCCACAACAAAGTAAAAGCATCTCCGTCTGACGAAATACTCCCTGTATCCTATCGTAGATATCGTAACTATTGTAACGATCTATTAAAAAAGGTCAAAGAAGACTATGAAAGCTCGGCAATAGTCAAAAGTAAAAGCACAAAAGAGACATGGAAAATGATAAGACAATTCACGAACACCACGGCTAAGAAAAATCCAGCCGAAGAGCTCTTAAAACTTAACCACAACGGCGCACTATCATCCGTCAACCAAATAAATGATTATTTCGCAAGTATCGGGCAACAATTAGCTGACGGTATTGTACAGGATAATAAGACACTAATAAATTGCGATATCAGTATCCCCTTAAAATCTTTTGTATTGGCTGAAACTGATCAATATGAAATTGATTCTCTAATAGTAGGCTTGAAAAATGACTCAACTACAGGTTGGGATGGTATCACAGTTTCATTCCTTAAACGTGTCAAAAATACCATATGCCCAATTCTAACACACATATTTAATATGTGCATTAATAATGGAATCTTCCCCGATAACTTTAAACGCTCGATTATACACCCAATTCATAAGGGTGGAAACAGAGACAGTGTCGAAAGCTACCGCCCAATTTCTGTTTTAACAGGCATGTCTAAGCTACTGGAAAAGATAATACATAAACGCCTAATGTCCTACCTGAAAGATAACAATCTTATTTCTGATTCTCAGTTTGGATTCCAACCTAAAAATCAACCGAAGACGCAATAGTTGAACTTGCAGACGATATCACAAATAATCTAGACAAAGGCCGGAGATGTATAGGAGTTTTTCTTGATCTCGCAAAGGCGTTCGACACCGTCTCTGTAAATATCCTTTTGGAAAAGCTCGAACAAATTGGTGTCCGAGGACTGCCCTTGAAACTTTTCGAAAGCTTTCTTACTGACAGACACCAAACCGTTAAGATAGGTGACCACATCAGCCATCCCCTCCCTGTCACCTGTGGTGTCCCACAGGGAAGTGTTTTAGGCCCAAGTCTCTTCCTGATTTACATAAATGAGCTCTGTCAACTAAAACCTTTTAACGGCAAAATAATCTCTTATGTCGATGACACAGCTCTTGTATTCCAGGGGGAGACTTGGGCTGAAGCACACTCGTCTGCGGAGGAGGGTCTTAAGCAAACAGCATCCTGGCTAAACAAAAATCTCCTCACCCTAAATGCAAAAAAATCCAAGTTTATCTCATTGTGATAAACATAGAAATTTCACATAGAAATTTATCACCTTTTCGATCAATAAGTCCACCCAGCCTGAATCAAACTCTATCACTCTAAAGGTGCACACATGTTCCAGCCCCAACTCCCTAGATTGTTCTTGTTCTCCACTACAAAGAGTCAATGTAATTAAATATCTTGGTATTCAGCTAGATGAAACACTATCGTGGAATGCACAGATTGATCTCTTATCTACACGGGTGAGGAAGTTAATCTGGGTATTCAAGAAGCTTAGAAACATACTGAAACCAGCATTACTAAAAACTGTCTATTATGCACTTGTGCAATCTGTACTCTCTTATTGTATACCAGTTTGGGGAGGGGCATGCAAGACAAAAATCATAAAGCTGGAACGTGCGCAACGATCCTTGCTTAAAGTAATGCTCAGGAAACCTTTCTTATATCCCACTCAGTGTCTATATAATGATGCTAAAGTAATGTCCGTGAGACAATTATTTATAATGCAGATCACATTACGTCAACACAAACACCTAAGTTACGACCCGCTTACACAACAGTCTAAAAGTCGTAGGCCACCGAAAATATGCCAAATAATTAAGCACTCTACCGCCTTATTTCGTCGTCAAACTATCTTTCTCGGCAAACATTTATACAACGGAATAAATTTATCTCTAAATATTTACCCTAAAACACTGTATAAATGCAGAAGTATAATTAAGAACTACTTGTTGGAACTGAACTATGACGATACAGAATCTCTATTAACCTAATGTAAACATCCACAAGAAACGCAACACATACATTATAACGCACACACGCCTAAACACTCACATACACACATACTCTCATACACTCATGCACACACTCACACACTCTCACAACAAATGATTTTTATTTTTTTATTTTATTTTTATTTTTATTTTTTATAACTATCTCAATCTTACGGTACATGGTTCGGGTGGGGGATCCTGGAGTCCTGAAATACAGGAATATCCTAGCTTAGGCTCCAGTCTTCCCAAATATTACGTGTTTTACTTATATTTCAATATATTTTATTATGTTTCACTTCACATTCTTAACTATGTTATTCTTGTATAGAAGCTCATAGTATAAGTTCATACAACAGGTGAGACATGTAGTGTTTTGGTGGAAAATAAATAAATTTTTATTTTATTTATTTTATTAGTTAAAGAATATGGATTGGACAAATACTTTGTTAAAACTGTTTCAAAGGTTCCTAAATACTTGCTAAATAACTGTTCATTTCTAAAAAATGGACGCGATACTATTGAGATTAAATTATACTTAAATTTAAATAGACAGAGATGGTAATAAAAACAGAATATTAAATCAAGTCAACACAATGCATAAAAATATATTGTGGGCTCATTTTTAAGAGGTGATGGTAGGCCTCATGGCCCACGTTGGTTGAATGTTTGAAACGATGCGGCCACGGCCCTCTAATTTTCAATTAAAAAAATAACTTTTTGTAACAGTTTCAGGTTGAACTTTTGATTGAATCGTTGATATGAGTTCGCCAAAAATATAGACCTCACGTTATGTATTGGATATTGGAAAAAAATATTGTTTTACTAGTGGCCCGCTCGCGACTCGTCCGCTTAAGAACACCCGTATCCCATGATGGACCCCCATAGCAGCGCCACCTACCGGGTCCAATTGTAAATCTAAATCATTCTCGAATCCACTTGAACACACACAAAAAAAACACCCGAATCGGTCCAGCCGTTTAAAAGGAGTTCAGTGACATACACACGCACAGAAGATTTATATGTATAAAGATAGGCTTAACAATACATATACATACAATACAACTATTGCATGCATCTAAATACAGGTATTTATTAACAAAAAGCCCTCGTTACATACATAGCCAGTTTTGGTAAAACATGTTTGTACATACTATGTTATATTATGACCAGCTATATTACCATGTTTTGGGCGAATAAATGATTTTTGATTTTGATTTTGATTTTTAGCAAATATTGGCATCGATGTAATGCACCGTCCCATTGCAATGTTTACTATTAAGCGACGATTATACATCATCATCATCATTGGTTTATAGAAATGGCTGTCCCATTGCTAGGTGCAGGCTTTCTATATGAACATTGAAATATCTACCTTAAAATATATTCGCCAATTTAGGGTTGAATAAATCGATAGTCTCATTGAATTTGCAGGTTTCAATGTCAATATACAACTACTTATTGAGGTGTCGGCTGGTGTAAGCACACAATACAGTGTTCTGTTACCTAACCTGACAACACAAGCGTCGATAGTCGACAGTCGTTACGTGGAGGACCTATCTTTTGAAGTACCCACTACCCATATATTGGCGACGTCTATGCTTTCGATTCCGACATAAAGAGCAGACACATACAATAGTAATAATGGTGTCACATCACATCACACTACAGAATCTGAAGTGTTATTTTTATTTTGCTTTCATGCCACAACGAGGAAGCGCTTTGCAATTATCACACCTGTCGGGAAATTACGACGGATGTGGGAGCTCATTTCACCCGGAATTCTCAACTACTCAGGGGTTGGCTATTTTATCTCTTACTGTGAAAACACAAGAATGGTTGACACTTTGGTGACTATTTCAGGTAACACTTAAAAATTTTGATAAATCCTTTACGGTACTTTACGTGACAAGGCTATGTATCAATGCTTATATTTATTTAAACACGTTTCCCAATTTAAAATAATTAGTTGCGATAGCTTTTATTACGGAAATCGGCGACGAAAATTATGTTAAAATGAAATTATATTTGTAAATGATAACAATATGAGATATTAAAATTATTATCGTACAACCTATTTTATTTTATTAGGGACAAAGAATGGTTACAACCTATATAAAAGATTAATCAAGAGATAGGATCTCATCAAACTCTTCGCAATATTGTCTCAAGTAAAAATATTTGTTAAAAGGTAATCTTTGGCATAGTTCTACTTTAATAATAGACTTATAACTATACTTACGTTTCCAAATATTGAAAAACCCTGTACACCGGCTTTCGGAACACCAGGAATCCGTCGCACCGCTCCATGGCTGGTTCCACAGATTTCCACAGTAAGTTTCACTAAAATCACCTCTTTTTCCACAACACAAAACACTTAGTCAGATATGTCATTCTTGGATTCCATCTAATTCCCCATTTAGGAAATTTTCGCACATTTATATTCACTTGTTTTTTCGGCTTCCAAGTGCCTGTTCCAATATTCAACTTGGTAATATAAACTTCAACGTGTTGATAAAAAAAGTAAGGCGTTCGGACACTATACAAAATGGTTACAAAACTCTACTTTGGACCTTTAAGGATCTTTTTATTATAAGGCTTTCTTAACTGTATCGATTATATGTATAAATATTTGGTAAAAGCACTTGAGTTTTGTAACACTACGTTATGGCGCCATCGAGGCGATAACTATATGTATGTTTTTCACTTTTTAATTTGTGTGCCTTTGGCTGCTTTTCCATTAAGTGTTCCTGTAAAAAAATCTTGTGTAAAGAAAATACCTACGTTTCCGCAAAGAGGTGTTTTTTTTAACAACACGCAAAATAACAATCAAGTAGATAGCAATTGTAACAAAAATATTTGTAATAGTAATAATTACAATTGATTTCTGATGTTCACGGTGAATTAACGTTGGTTCAGACCACAGAATAAGTGAATCAGCTACCAGGACCACATAAGCCTGACGATTACATTTCGTTAAAGAAATCCTCCATATAGATTCAGACTAGATACAGTGCCATCTCTGCTTCGAAAGAGGAACTATTACTACAGAATTTTGAATTTTAAATAAAAGATTGTGGGTTCAACCTGAGTTTTGAAATCTATGGTCTTTTTGGAATGCTATAATATCAGTATCAGTTTCATTGTAAAGCTTTAAAAATGAATCATATTATCTGTTTACGTATCAGTAAAGGATATTTGGCGCTACACTCGTCGTCATTGGCTTATATCCGTTGAACAATGTTCCGGTTTAGATAAAAAAGAACAATGCTAAATCCCGTATCTCATAATAAGTGTCTCATGTCATAATTGACAATGTCATTATTTTTATTATAAACGCTTTGAACAATTATAACAATAGCCTACGCTTGACAAAAGCATCAATCATGTAATTAAATCATCTATTTATATTGGCATAATCACCACAAATGCCAAATGCGAGTTGGTGATCACAAAACCCGGACGCTACCTAGGTATAAATTATTGACTTATTGAATTTTGCCTATTTTTTATTGAGGTAAACAAACAGTTTTACAATGGTTTTAATTAACAATTTATAATAACTACATTATAAAATTTTGAACCAACACTGATAACAATAACAACTAATAATTACAAAATATTATAAAATTAGAGATTTAATGACGTTGTACCGTTTCAATACTTAATAATAACTTTATTAGGTAGATGGACAATAATAAGACTAAAAAAAATAAAGTTTGTATGGGATACGGAAATGTATAAGTATTCCACCACGAGCATGAGCGTTTTGCGATGCGGCAGGCATATTTCTAGTTCATTGCGCGTTATACAACGAAAGTCCTAGTCGACAGTAATAGAAAGAACGCAATGAGCAAAAAAATCGCACACAGCGCCGCATGCCGCCCGTGGACGTGGCTGAGCGGTAAAGGCTTTAATTGTCATCAATTATAAAGCGTGTTGAGACATTGAATGCGAACCGGTAATTCACCAGTACAGCCAGCAAGAGCATTGCATTATATATCCTAAATGTACGGCCGCGCCGGAAGCAGGTGTCACGTGCCACCTGCACGCTGCCTGTCGCGAATACCAAAAACTGGCAGGTAAACTACCGTCGGCCATTTTTGATTTGTACCGCAAATTAATTCTTTTGTAGTAAATAGTAAATTTTGTAGTAGTTGTAGTTAATTTTAACTGTATGACTTGTCTGTGTCTTGGACCAATCTGTCAGCAGGCATGTTAATTCAAATATACAGGTTGACTTTTTTATCACCATCCAAACCTTCTGAGATGACTCCCGTGATACAAACGAAAACTCTTACTAACGGACCAACTCCATAACTCAAAAATAAAATTCAGCTGTTCCATACATTTTGGTCGAATGAATATTGATGTTTTGTATGAAACAGCTGAATATTATTTATGTATCACGGGAGTCATCTCAGAAGGTTTGGACGGTGATAAAAAAGTGACCCTGTATAAATAAATAAATAGAGTGTACAATTTAGACGATGTATCCGGACCTCTAAGAGACACAAGTGTTTTGAGTACTAGACTCGATTAAGAACCGCTTTTGCTTAATATCAGGGGGAGCAGAGTTATTTACTATCTCAAAGTACGAGTGTTATACTGAGTTTAGTATTTTAAGTAAATGTTAAAATGGCAGGCAAGCAATGTAGCTTTTCCATATTAATACATCACCTATACGCATTTGTCGAGAGTTCTTAAATAATAGCAGATTTAAAAAATGATGGCAGACATGTGGCAACCAACTATTAACGGCTGTTCGGAATATACCAAATGAGGGTCGGAACAATGACCCGTCTGGGCAGCAGCCAGACAAGGCCTACATTGCCCGTACCGTATAAAGTGATCTAGACCCAGATGACGGCACGTGCGAACTGCGAACCGATTCCATGTGTCGTCCGAATCACATTCTTGTTCGATTTCTGAAGTTAACGCTAACAATACCGTCTACAAGTTGATATAAACGTATATAAAAGTATATACTCGTGTTTATTTTACATACTTATATTAATATATCCTGATGTTTTTTGTTTTCGTGTCGTTCGTCGTAAAATTTATTAATTTGTAACTTGTAACCATCACCTGTTCTAAATCGGATGCGTTCTACCTTTACAAGTTTAGATTTTAAACGTGAATTGGTATTACTGATACCTTTTATGTCCGAACAGTCGCGTCGGGTACGTTTTGGCTAAATTGCACCGGCTATGTGGCAATTAAAAAAATCTATGCCAAATGTTTTATTGCACCGACAACCCCTAAATTTAGTCGACAATACGTGACAATTGGGTAGTTGACTGGTTAGTCAATATAGAAACTTTTTAACAACTGTCAAAACGATTATTTTTAATAGAAATTGTATGGGATTAGCAAACTATGACGTCACTATTTCTTTCCGTCAATTGGGTGTTTAATAATAACTTTTTAGGTTACAGAAATTCATGTTTAGGTCAAATAAAAAATTGGTCAATGTTATAAAAAACTGTTACGTGATTTCATTTATACGTTTATTGTTCTGGAATTAATTATTGTTGTTGCCAACTACCCAATTGGCACAGAAAAACCGTCACCTAACATGGCTGAGGGATCACTTGAAACATAGGGGGTTAAAACGGGCCTAAGTTACACTAACCAGCTAACGTTTAAACAAGTTAAACATAAACCATAAAGAAACTCGAAAGTTGAAAAGTGTATAATGACAGCACAGTAAACAAATGCAGCACAAATCATAAACAAAACAGAACAAACAAGACAAGCCACGCATCCAAACTTCGCAGACAGTTATGAAATTACTTGGCTCGGTGATCTTCGGCATACGGGTCACGGATACTGCGGTAATACCACCCCAAAAATATGGAACACAATAATATATAAACATACAGCTGTTGCGAAAATATATTCTTTGCTATGCAAGTATGGCAATAACCGCCAACTGGAGCCTTGGGGACCTATTACGAAAATTGCGGAAAAGAACTACGTATTCCGTAACTAAAGGGGAGTATAAGTTTTTTTACAATTGTAATAATATAATTGCTTTTAGCTAGTTGCACCACTACCTATTTTTTATCATGATCATCATCAGCTTTTAAATGTGCTCGCTGCGCGCAGACCTTGGCCAGGGGATGAGACATGAGACTAACCCAATGCAATAACAATGCTGGTAAAAGTGTCATAGTACGTAGTTTTTAGGGTTCCGTAGTTAACAAGGAACCCTTATAGTTTCGCCATGTCCGTCTGTGTCTGTCTGTCCCCAGTCTAGCTCATAGACTCTTAGTACTAGAAAGCTGTAATTTGGCATGGATATACATATTAATCACGCCGACAAAGTGGTGAAGTAAAATTTTGAAAAATATTTTTTGTCACCTCCCCTACACGTGAAGTGGGGATGTAATTTGTTTTTCTTGTTTACCCCATAGTATGGGGTGTTGTTGGATAACAATTTCAAAATGTTTGTGAAATCAGTTTTTTGATTGAGGCATCCGTTCGTGAACTATTAAGCTTTAAAGTGCTTAAATTTTGTTAAGAGTCAAGTGTCCCCCCCCGTGCCAGCCAAATGGTTGTTTTTGGATACCTACATGAAAAAATTCACGGTAGTTGTATATATGACGAAGTTAAATGGAAAACTATCACAGCTATGTTGGCTTTACAAGTTTACGAGTAACAGTCAACCAACTTATAAAATGTACTTGGCGCAGTACAAATTCCTCATTGGGAGCTACTTAAATAACGTTGTCAGTTATGTGAAACCGGTAGTATCTACATTTAAGTATATGAGTCATCGTTAAATAATTGTTCATAAAAGCCCTCTTCCGCATTACTGAGATGGGCTACGGAACCCTACACTGCGCGTGACCCGACACGCACTTGGCCGGTTTTTTGTTATTTAATATTTATTTCGTTTAACTAACAAGGACTTAATGAAATTACTGTTTGCCAAATTTTGTTTTATAGTCGGCTTTAATTTCATCGTACTTTTTTGCGCATATTTGGATTTTACCAAATATTATACAATGTTTGGGTCCCAACAAGGCATGTTCGAACATGCCTTGGCATGTTGAATTTATTTTCGTACCTATGTTTTTTTATACTTAGCACGGCAAATGACTCCACGCCACCTGATGTTAAGTGGAAATGGAGTCCAGACGCGAAGACAACTGGTGCAGCGTGAAAACAACGCAGCATCAGTCAACTTCACTCTGCCGGCTCACAAGGTGCTTCTTCACGCCTCGTTTGAAGGACCCCATATCATAGGAAAGAGGGAAAACGTGTGCTGGTAGACTATTCCATCTTTTGGAGGTGCGACAAAGAAACATGTTAAACAGAAGTAACTGCGTAGACGCTTCTTCTTCTTCAGCCTATAGTCACCCACTGCTGAGTGTAGTCCTCCTCATATGCACGCCATCTTTTACGGTCTTGGGCTTACAGCTTGTAGACGCTTACTGTAAGCCAAATCATCCGTGATGCGCTTACAATTCGTTATTCATATTATATCCTTCATTCTCACTAGGGAAAGTTTAACTGAATTGTGAAATGGCAGAAATAGCTAAAATCCAAATGCTAGGTGGCAAAATGCCAGGGTTAAAAGAAATCGCTCTGAATCAGTATAGGGGAAAAAATGGGATTCATCCCTTTTACAACTAAGCCAGCAGTGTCTATAATAATAAAACATGCGTAATAAAACGACCAATACTTGTTATGGTAAACAGCACGCCCTGCCCAAGTCGAATGGTAAGTACTAAGTTTATTTTAGTTAGTTTAGTAGGTAGAGATAAATTTTTCCGTTTTTTATAATGTTCCCTTTTGCGGGTTGAGATATTTTAAGCTAGAACAAGCAGTGCTCTTGTGGAATGGAATGAAACCATTTATGAAAAATTATCGTAATGCCCCTTTGTGTAAAATTTTATTAACTGATGTAAATATGCAAACTTAGATATATTTCTTTTCTCTTTTGTTTTCTTTCTTTACATGTTGTGATTGCCCACAATATGTTTTGTGTGTTAATTTGTGATGGAAAGTGTCCTTTTATGATAGGGCATTTTCCAATATTTTTGACGCTGTAAGGGAGAAAAGAGCTTGACACTTGCTGAGTTTCTTGGCGGTTCTTCTCAGTACAAGGTCTCCCGCCCAGAGTAGACTTACGAAACGATGGCATAATGACGTTCACAAGAGCTATTTGTAGCCTAAACTGAATAAATCATTTAGAATTTAGATTTTTCTGGAATTTTATTGAAACACTCATTACTATCACAATATTTTATTTATATGTATTAATTAGGTATGTCAAGTGTACGTAAAGAACAGATTGAAACGAAACACTTTCATATGAATTGGCTGACTTGCAACTTTTTTAATATTACATAGTATTTCCTGCTACCTCAACATTGTAAACACCTGGTTTGTTAACGAAATAAAGGTTTTATTTTATTTTATTATTATTTTTATTTCGAACTTTTTTATTTTTTTATGCGAGACCGAGGTGTTTGACATTACGTTGCATGCCGTCAATTATCTCCGAATCCGATGCGAACCCCTCGGAGATGCCATTCCATCAAGAAAACCTCTGACGGTGTTTCGATGAACAGCTTGAGAAACCCTTTAAGTTTCTCGCCGCCCTTATAAAAGTCCGGTGACGCTGAAAAGGCCATTCGAGGACGTCTGCAAACTCTCTCTCCAAAAAAACTATTAATTGTACCGATACAAATGTATCGGGTGCGTAACGTTTATTTAACGCAATTGTTAGGTAATGTTAAGTTTAAATAAAATGTTTAACAAATGTTAACGCGAACTTCTTAGCGTAGTAGATATCCTAGGCATACCTTTAAAGTATCTGAGACGCCGACGTTGACCGACCGTCGTCATGGGCTGACATTTGTCACCCCTGTTAAACATTTTATTTATAACTACGCTACTACACTGACTACACAATCCCACAGGAACCTGTTACCTGGATAAAAAAGTATCCTATGTCCTAGTCCGGGTCATGGTTTGTCAATGTGCAAGTTTCATCCAAATGGTTTTTAACTTTTTATTTATATAGATAGACTTTACTCGCGACTTCGTCCACGTGCATAAAATTAAAAATTAACTTTTAAATAAAATATAGCCTATGTTACCCGCAAGGAATGTAGCTTTCTATCAGTAAAAGATTTTTTGAAACTGACCAGAAGATCCAGAAATTAACCCCGACATACAAACAAACAAAGTCACAAACGTAACATACATACATACATATAATCACGCCTCTTACCCACAGGGGTAGGCAGAGACCACTTCTTTCCACTTGCTACGATCCTTACATACTACCTTACATTTCGCTTCGTCCACTTTCATTATTCCCTTCATACATGCTCTTCGGTTTAGGGTACTCTTGACCTGGCCTTTTTTCAAGACGTCCCTGATTTGATCTCGAAACGTCCGCCTAGGTCTACCCCTACCAACACTTTCATTCACACTCGCCTTATACACTTTTTTCGTCAATCGTTCTTCATCCATTCTCTCGACAAGGCCAAACCATCTCAGCATACCTTTCTCAATTTTTGTCACTACATCTTCTTTCAGACCACAACGTTTCCTTATCTCACTATTTCTTATCCTGTCACTCAGTTACCTCTTTATCAATAGTATAATAGATGAACTGCGAAAGTTTTAAAGTGTTAATTGTTGGATAGTCAGTCTCACAAGAATCAATACATCTGTACTGTACAAAAAATACTGCTTTTGTCGATAACTGGATAACAACTAACAGAAGCGTTTGAATAACTTTTCGGAAAGTAAATTATTGAATATTGTAACGAATCTTAGGACACGCCACAAGATAGTGAAATAAGGTGAAGTGAAGTGAAGTAAAAAAAGGTGAAGAAAGAAAAAGTTTGAAATTTAAGTTAAATTTACAAATTTACTTACAGAACTTAATAATAACTAACCTACCTACCTAACTTTATACACCATGGACTTAATGTCTCTAAAAGCGACACTGGGATAAAAAAAATACTTCTTCAAGAGGCTCGCAGGTTATGATAATACTTCTTCAAGAGGCTCGCAGGTTATAATAATACTTCTGCAAGAGGCTCGCAGGTTATAATAACACTTATTCAAGAGGCTCGCATGTTCCCGGGGCTAGCTGGCTCCGGGAAAAGGCCTCTTCAGTTTATTTTCATTCGTTTAGTTTTCATTCTGTTATTTCTTAATTTAAGTGCCAGTGAGCTTCTCCAGATCATCTTGTATTAATCTGTTATCAACCTTATTTCATCCACATACGTTCCATAATCCAAAGAGATTACTTACAATGACACCGTCGTAGGTAGAAAAACGCCAATTTAATTAATTTTATTGTCACTATGCAACAATGTCATGCGAAATATACACAAAAACATTAATTAATACGTGTTTACAATAAATAAGAAAAGTAAAGCTATTAAAAATATAATCAAAAATACGAGAAAATTAAGCAACATGCTTTAAGGTACGATATACAGAATTTACAAATTTTGTCATAAAATACAAAACAAGTCGTAAATTTAACATTTTACACGTGTGTATGTAAATAGGACGCGGACGTGATAATTTAAACTAACAGTGCTGAGGAGATCTTCCAAAAAACAGAAATAAAACCCCTAATAAGAAGTAAGGTTTCACAAGACAAATCAACAATGCTGAACTCATATGAATATGATGATGAATATGAGGGCAGTAAATAGATGATCAAGCAGAATAAGCAGGTATGCGCTACAATATACACTTTACATACTACTTTAAATCGGCGAAAAAAAGTTTAAAACAGTTTCACCTAAACTTACGGATGCAAATTTCGCATCGCACTGCAGATAGGATTTATGTTGGAACTTGTTTCCGTTTTCGAGTTGGGATTTACGAGTTCACTCCTGACGTTTACGTTTCATGCAGCGCTCGCGACTTCGAAAGTTAGTATTTCTAAACTGATATATTGTTAGGTTACTATGAAATGACTTTTGTAAACTCTATATTTAACTGGTTTGCTGTTTAAGGGTAACCTTACCTTACTACACCAATACTGTAATAATTAAATAATTAAAGCCATGTCACCTAAGTTGCCGGAGTAAAACCGTCATCGTCACCTAAAATGGCTTAAGGTTCAAACAAGTAAGAGACGCAGACTGCAAATTGCAACCGCAGACTGCAAACGACACTACTGGTTTCTATGAACCTCTATGAAATTGATTTCTAGCGTGGCGACACTGCGGCGGCGTGCAGCCGCGACGCGTTGTCTGCAGTTGCGGCGCGCAGCGACCGCAGACCGCAACACCAGTTGTGTTGTGTAGCAAACCGCAGAGGTCACACGTACAACGCGTACAAACACAAGGTACGGGAGTGGCTGAGGAATTGTTCCATGCATTGTGCAGCCGCGGCACCTTGTAGGTGTTACCCAAAACTTAGGGGTCGTTGATGAAAATTAGCACTATGTATTATTGTCACTGACATAATCCCGTTTGATTGTTGTAATGGCCTTTTGTTGTCTTTCAAAATCCGTTACTTTGCAGTTTTGGCACAGATGCATGCGCTATGTTTACAGAAGTGTTTACTAACGAAAAATCGGATACTAATACAACATAAAACATAGCAATAAACCTGTAAATATTGATTATGTTATGTTCATTCTATATCATTCAATCTTTTACAATCCTTTCTGTGATAAGGTATTATACTAATTAATGTTAATTAACCCGATTTACACCATTCGTATGTTTTTATGCCCGGCCCGATATAAGTAATTAATGTCAAACTGTATAGCTTTCTGACAAACAAGCCGTGAGCACGCGATATAGCTACGATCAACCAACCCCATAAAACAACTAAGAAGTTAGAACTAGAAACGGTAAAACCAAAATATTTCAGTTGTTCGTGCAGGTTACGATCGTGAATGTTAAGCAACTTTCGCAATGGTGGTATCACGAGATGGGTTACCAAATTAAAATATCTCGGGCTCCACTGCGCTTCGGATGGCACGTTAAGCCACTGCCGGTTGGTGTCGTTAAAACCCACCTAGCCGCATTGGTCCAATGGTGGTTTCTTGTGCTCTAAGTTAGGTCAATCATAAAGTGTAAACGCCTCAGGTAATGAGATATTTACACGTGATGTTTTTTTGTAAATGCTATGCGTTAATCTAGTAGGTATATGTTCTGTCTGTATACAACATTTTAATCCCCCCGCCCGATCCTCTAAATGACAGCACACATTTACAGAATACACTAAACATGCACACCAGTTTAGGCCCGAGACACCGTACTCGTAGAACAAGGGTACGAAGAACCGGTTCACACTCGCTCTACACCAGGTACAGACATGTACCTGGGCGGTTCTCTCCTCCTCCACGGCCCGGTCAACCCGAGCCGAGGTCCGTGCCTTTAGAGGCGCCCTCGGGTTGCTCCGCTCCCCGATCCGATCCGAACCCTTTGGAGAATCTAGTAGGGCACGGGGACGCGCACTTGTGCGCGATGCCGTTCCCTCTAGATAACCTCTGAAGGTGATTCGTTTCACACGGCTTGAGGGACCCTTTACGTTCCTCGCCGCCCCCAAAAAAGCCCGGTGAAGCTGAAAATGCCGCGGCGGCAATCAGCAATATCTCTCCAAAAAAAAAAAACATTTTAATCAATTTCGTTATGCCGTTTTGAAGTGATTGAAAAACAAACATTCACTCCTACCCATGCGTTCACATTTACAAGATTAGTTAGTTAGACAATTAAGAAGATAGAGATAGCATTTAATGTGGTACAGACGCCTGCAGATCAACCTATCCAAAACTGTCAAATTTCTTAAATAAATGTTCAACCATATCCCTAAGACATGAAGTTCATAGTCTATTATATATTTATATAGTAGATTAAAGAAAATTTGACAGTTTGTGGCAGTCTGATGTGCTGGCGTGTGTACAATCTATGTGTAATGCCTGTGGACGACCTTTATATTTAAGGGTGCGCCGTCCGTAAGTGACAAGTGTCATATATTTTATTTGAAATGTCTCCGTCCATACTAATTTTGTATGGGGAATTTAACATGTTAATTTGAAAAATAATAATTCAAAAACCGCTCAATAAAACGAAAATGTGAAACGGACGATTTGTAGTTTAGACCATTGGTGTTTGTTTAGACAAAATCAGAGGTACAATAATTTAGATAAACTATAAGATATCAACTAAACGCCGCCACTCATTTTCATAATTTTTGCCCAACTTTAAATGATATTGTAGAAAAAACTATAGTGTGTTATGAATTTATGGATCGGACTAATTGTAAACAAACACGTTCCCATTGATACTCAATATATATTTTGTTTATTTAATACGATAGTATTTTCAATTATATCAACTTAACTGTGAATGCATTTTTGGCATTTTTTGGTCGGCGCACCCTTAAGGTAACCCGTGAGCCATGTTAAGTGACAGTTTATCTCCGGCATCTGTCACCCATTGCCTAGGGGCAAAAAACTTAGGGGTCATCTGTAAAAACCAATCGTTGGAGACCACAGCATATTGCGTAGCGACCACAGCGATTACCAAATGACAATCCATGATTATAATAATGCGAGAAAAGTTAAATCAATATAACATTTTCCTAACTACCGTAATACAGTATACTAATCAGAAACGAAATTTTACCGTTTTCAATTTCATAATTCAGTCGTATCCTATAATCAAGCTTCAGACAACAGCCGGGCTGACGAAGCAACCATTCAATTTGGAACCAATTAGTTCAATCTCTAATTAACGTTAATTCAATACTTTATTGCTGACGGCGATGTACATTGCGTCATTTCCATAGCGTTTGAGCTTTCTAACTACTAATAAGCTGTTTTTATTATGCTACACACAGCAGATTTAAATAGAACGATGAGATAATAGTCTTGAAAAAAACTTTCATTTGTTTTAACTTTGATACGCTTTCCACTGGCTTTGTTATCATAGCAGACAAAACGTAACACGACATAGATTATTTTTTTTTATGTTTACCTATACATTGAAATTAAACATATTCTATGGATTAACTCGCCTCATGACTATGGACCATTTGAACCCTTTTAATTCGTAATAATCTACTGTTACTTATTTTTAATCAAATGCGTTCCGTTCATGCAAAATGAGATTCATTTCAGGTATTTTTTTTTTATATTTACGGGTAAGCACAGTGCCTTGATCTCACCTGGTGTTAAGTGATAATAAGGCAAATGATAAAAGCGCACTTCACCCGGGATCCTCAACTAGTGAGGTACTGGGTATCTTATCTCTAGCTGCCGGAACACAACAATGCTACAAACATTGATGTTATGGCGACATATTTAAGTAAGATGGTGGTAGCTAGCTAGGCGGACAAACAAGCCCTACCACCAACCAAACCGAGTACACAAACATGTACCCCCCGCTGGGAATCGAACCCGGGACCTCTGGGTCTAAACCGGTGGTCTTAGTCACTAGACCACAGAGGCGGTTAACTTATACGTATATACTTAGCTCAGCCTGGTGCTTGAAATAAAACGACGAAATATTCGTTTCATAGCTTCGTTGGACTAAAGACGGTCCCAACACAACACAAGCGAAATAGCTTTCTGGGTGGGTTAGGAGGACTATGTTACTAACTGTTATAAATAACGTTCTAGATTGTATTTTTTGCAAAACTGATGGATTACAAGTAGACAATTTAAATTACTTGATAACATGTTCATTGAACTCTAACACCCCACAATTGAAATGGTAGTCGACAAACATAATTAATTATATAATGTAATAAATATCTATAACTAAGCATCTTCGCTATTAAAATAATTAGCTTCATAGAAACCATAATTCCGCATAGATCGTGCGCTAAGTTCATTCAACTTAGCTAATGGCTGTTATAAAATTGCTCGTCTCCAGAATTAGACGGACGTGAGACATGACGGCATTGTTCACTGTCTGGCCTGGAAGCACGCTAGCGTTCAATGCTAGCGAATTTAGGGAAACGGTTCACAGTCACCGATATATCGTTAGTAACGTCTTTATTAAGCATTATCAGTCATCACACAAAACATAGCAATTGAAAAACAATTACACAATTATTCTGATTTTTTTTTTGAAACTGCTTGCTTCTGGGGCAGCTCGCTCCGCCGTAGACCTCATTTACGCTCACCATCAGGCGAGATCGAGGTGAAGAGCTGTCTTATTTATAAGGCATAAAATAAAAAAAATAAAAAAATATTTAAGTAAAATTTAAACACTGAAAAAAGACGACAACCTCAGGCGGGAATCGAACCACGCACCTTCCGCATTCCGGGCGGCTGCCTTAACCACTTGGCTACCGAGGTCTGGCTTTCACCCGTCGAAATTTTTCAGTGCTTGATGCTTATGTTTTTTAGTCAACATTGCTTCATCAATCTTAGAAGTTTTCACCTCTGAGATCCGAAAGAAATATTTTTACAAATATTTGAACATTCGGTTAAGATGAAGCTGCGTTATAGATAAGTGTTTTTTATATATTTTAGCGTTTTATTAACGCTTAAATATACTTAAGTAAAATTTAAACACTGAAAAAAGACGACAACCTCAGGCGGGAATCGAACCACGCACCTTCCGCATTCCGGGCGGCTGCCTTAACCACTTGGCTACCGAGGTCTGGCTTTCACCCGTCGAAATTTTTCAGTGCTTGATGCTTATGTTTTTTAGTCAACATTGCTTCATCAATCTTAGAAGTTTTCACCTCTGAGATCCGAAAGAAATATTTTTACAAATATTTGAACATTCGGTTAAGATGAAGCTGCGTTATAGATAAGTGTTTTTTATATATTTTAGCGTTTTATTAACGCTTAAATATACTTAAGTAAAATTTCTTAAGTAAACTTTCGGATCTCAGAGGTGAAAACTTCTAAGATTGATGAAGCAATGTTGACTAAAAAACATAAGCATCAAGCACTGAAAAATTTCGACGGGTGAAAGCCAGACCTCGGTAGCCAAGTGGTTAAGGCAGCCGCCCGGAATGCGGAAGGTGCGTGGTTCGATTCCCGCCTGAGGTTGTCGTCTTTTTTCAGTGTTTAAATTTTACTTAAGTATATTTAAGCGTTAATAAAACGCTAAAATATATAAAAAACACTTATCTATAACGCAGCTTCATCTTAACCGAATGTTCAAATATTTGTAAAAATATTTCTTTCGGATCTCAGAGGTGAAAACTTCTAAGATTGATGAAGCAATGTTGACTAAAAAACATAAGCATCAAGCACTGAAAAATTTCGACGGGTGAAAGCCAGACCTCGGTAGCCAAGTGGTTAAGGCAGCCGCCCGGAATGCGGAAGGTGCGTGGTTCGATTCCCGCCTGAGGTTGTCGTCTTTTTTCAGTGTTTAAATTTTACTTAAGTATATTTAAGCGTTAATAAAACGCTAAAATATATAAAAAACACTTATCTATAACGCAGCTTCATCTTAACCGAATGTTCAAATATTTGTAAAAATATTTCTTTCGGATCTCAGAGGTGAAAACTTCTAAGATTGATGAAGCAATGTTGACTAAAAAACATAAGCATCAAGCACTGAAAAATTTCGACGGGTGAAAGCCAGACCTCGGTAGCCAAGTGGTTAAGGCAGCCGCCCGGAATGCGGAAGGTGCGTGGTTCGATTCCCGCCTGAGGTTGTCGTCTTTTTCAGTGTTTAAATTTTACTTAAGTATATTTAAGCGTTAATAAAACGCTAAAATATATACTACTCAAAACAAAATAAGGGCCACGAGGTATTTTTTCATTTTGGTGTAAATTATTAAACATTTACATATAGAAAGTAGTAAAATATTGAGTATACAAACTCTTTGATACCTAAACTTTTTAATATTGTAGTATTCATCTAATGCTGGCAACAATTTTAAATAAAATTTGATTTAAAATTATTTTTGAAAATTTTGATTCCATATTCTTTGACGTTTTGCTTTCCTTAGCTTCTTGGTTTATTAGAAATTATCAGAGTTCATTGATATCTCGAGTCAGAAACATCTTTTGCAATATGCCACAAGCACGCAGGCGTCATATGGACTAGCTGACAGCAACCAGAGCCGTTACAATGATTGAAGAAGGTCATTCGCAGCGATCTGTGGGTTTGCAATTGGGATTTTCTCGAAGAGCTATTCAAAATCTATGGAATCGTTTCCAAGAGACCGGCAGTGTTAGAAGAAGACCTGGTTCGGGCAGAGTTCGCATTACAACAGCTCAAGAGGATCGTTACATTCGATTAAGTGCGCGCCGAGATCGCACAACGACGGCCCGCAAGCTGCAAAATCGTTTACGGCTCACAACAGGTACTCGTGTCAGTGACCAAACTATTCGTAATCGATTGCATGAAGACCAGCAGGCATCAAGAAGGCGAGTTGTCCGTATTCCATTAACCAGAAATCATCGTGCAAATCGTTTAAGATTTTCCCGTCAACATTTGGACTGGGACATAAACCAATGGGGCATGGTGCTCTTCACAGACGAATGCAAAGTTAACTTTTTAACGACGATCGGCGTATTAGAGTATGGAGAAGACGCGGCGAGAGATTTTCAGAAGCCTGCATCCATGAAGTCGATCGTTTTGGTGGTCCAAATGTAATGATTTGGGGCGGGATAAGCTTACACAGCAAAACTGAGCTCGCTATTTTAAATGAGGGTACTGTTACTGCTCAGCGGTATATTGAGGAAGTCGTCAGACCACATGTGATCCCATTTGCCCAGCGAGCGGGTCCTGGATTCATCTTGATGCAAGACAATGCTCGTGCACACACGGCTCAAGCGACTCGGTTTGTACTGGAAGCGTCTCAAATTCAAGTCTTGCCGTGGCCGGCGAACAGTCCGGACTTAAATCCAATAGAGCACTTGTGGGATCAGTTGAAACGAAGAGTTAGAGACGGTGATCAGGAAATCCACAACCAACAGCAACTCATCAACGCTGTTAAAAGGGCCTGGGAAGAGATTCCAATGGAAAATGTCAGGCATTTGATTGAGAGCATGCACTCCAGGCTTCAGGAGTGCGTAACGAAACGAGGGGGGCATACCCGTTACTAAAAGATGAGCATGGAGTATTTTCTTTTGTTTTCAGTAACTTTACATTGTTTTTATTTTTAACCTTAAATGTGTTTTTTCTTTCAAAAGCAAATAAACTTTTTAATCATTATTATTGGAATAAATTTATTGGTCTACACGGTAAAAACAACATTAGTTTTCGTTATGGAGACAAAAAAATTAATATTGGTTTTATTATTTTCATGGTACAGACAAAATACCTCGTGGCCCTTATTTTGTTTTGAGTAGTATATAAAAAACACTTAAAAAAATATTTTTAAATGGTTTTTGGAAGATTGACAGTACCTAGGATTATTGATTTTTATTTGATAGTACATGGAAAAACGTTTAAGTTTATGTTTGTATCTACTAAAGAAACTTATATAATGGTTTATTGTTATCCAGATAAATAAATAAAAAATACTTACCCTTACACAAAGTAAAATACCTAAGTCATAATATTGGATGTACCTTATATGTTTGCTTCATTAAAAAATGTGGACAGTGAGCCATTATATTTGTATTGTAGTTCTAGAACTACAAGTTCTATGACTGAGTTATCGTACAAATTTACTGCTATCGTGTAAACAGAAATTATTGTTGATAATACATTTCTGATGCAGACATTTTTCAATTTGTCCAAAACAATATAATAGTAATGCTCATTACTGTTCTTTTTAAATTATTTAATCGTTTGAGACAAGCCATGTCATCGAAGTATTTTTTTTAAAGAAGCATTAAACTTCTTTTTAAACCGCAGTGAGGCTTAAACAAAATCTTATTAAGGGAGCCGACATCATTCCAGCTACCCTTCGGGTTTTTGTTAAAATACCCACAACGAGGCATTGGCGTGTCGTCACTGTCCTGAGGGAGACAATCAGTAGTGAGAGGGTGGGCAATTACATCGATTATTATCGATAAAAAGTTTGCTTCAGTCGTAGTACTAAGACAAAACTACAATATTAATAAAAAAGATATATTTTTTAACTGATCTATAAGGTGTTTACGATTACAACACGTGACCATGTAAATAATAATAATGACCCGCTGCTGGCGGTACTCTAGAATTAGGTTTTTATAATGTTTTATTGTTTATATATTAAAATATTGTAAAAATCTAGTTTTAAGAAAGAAAATAAATAAAGGGTATAATAATAATAATCACACACACACTATAACTATATTATAATAAACATTTTCAAGGTTGGCAAAACCCGCGTGAAAAATGTAACACAACGAGAGTAAAAATAAGAAACTAAAAATAATAATAATAATAATAATAAACTAATAGTATCGGTGGTCACAACTCTGCTTCTCCGTATTCTTATACTGTCTGCTTATACTATAGGTGTATATTCATCAACTTTATCGATAGTCTCGGTGTATACAGCACTATTTGACTACATCATAACGAATTCCTAGGAGGACTGTCTCTCAGCCATGAACATTAATAGCGTTGGTCAATAAAGATTCCCGGCGTTGACATTATTAACGAAGTTTTGCTAACAATTAATTTATGATAAATCTATTTTAGGATTGATGGAGGCCAAAGTGGAGTTTGTGATCACCAACTCGCATTTGGCAAGGGTGGTGATTAAGCCATTACCCATCAATTGTAGTGAGGACATGATTTAATAATGAAGGCGCGAAAAACGAGGCCTATGCCCAGCAGTGGGACATTTATAGGCTGTTTACTTTACTTTTTTTGTGGAGGACGGAGTTATAAAGACTATAAATAATACATTAGGTTAAAAATACATTAGTCTGTTGTGCGTACCTCCTACCAGGCGTGGCATGAGGGGGCTCGGGAACGAGATACATGAAAGAACTTACGGGATGAATTTGCCCAGCTGTGGGACAGCATAGACTAACGATTAGAAAAACTCGAGTTTTTGATTACATACTAACAATCAAGTGAGGCACAATATCATAATCTTACCTACATATAAATTATATTATATTAGGACAAAATATTATGTAATCAGCCCGAGAGCCAAACACGTAACAAGTTAAGCTGTACACAGAATAATTTCTGACTAATTAGTTAATTAGTAGGCGCCTTCTCACTCCGCGTCCCTTTGAAGACACGTCTAAAATCGGTTGTAGAGTTTTAATATAACGGTAACACAAAACAGTTTGGTATTCAAAGCTTGTTTGAATGTAGTGGTTTTATTGTTTTCTAAAGTAACAATAATAATAAAATTTTCTTATTACAGCAGATCATCATCATCATCATCAGCTCTTGGTGGTCGTTAATGACTGCTAATATAGCCGGGACCAACGGCTTTACGTGCTTTCCGAAGCACGGAGGAGCTCAAGATGAAAAATTTTTGGTCGCATCCGACGACCGGCCTTAGCGAAAGTTGCTTAACCTAAAAAGACAGTAAGCAAGATACAAATTAATATGAGACGAACAACATCGTCTCCCTGTAACCACAGACCCTGTAAAAGGTTCGAGACGAAACGTCAAGATAACATCAAAAATTAGATCCATAAAAGTTGTTCTTTGTTAAAGAGACGCGGGTTAAGGAAATGTTGGCTAAAATTGCCTTAACATATTGATGTCAATTTCATAACTTCTATTATCCTGTTATTTATTTAGTTAACCTACATTATAATTTGTCACGTCAAGTAGTTTGTGCGACGGCGACGACAGAGCAAAGTCATGAGTTCATGACAGTACAGACGAGACGCCTGCATGATGTGCAGGCGTCGACCATATGCCCTAATCATAACGTTCAAAGTTTTTTGAGGAAATTTGACAGTTTGTTGTAGTCTGGTGTGCAGGCGTGTGTACGTTCAAATATTTAAAGATGAGAAATCCTACATTTTGCTCATTGTTTGATTCATTACTTCATGTATGCCTCAGTGGTCTAGAAGTTAGATAGACTACCGGTAAGAGAAGTCACAGGTTCAATTATTTTTATTAGTTTAACATTTTACATGCCGAATAGCAGTTAGAAAACACTAAGGTTTATAATTAATGCTACTTATCATTTTAATGCATTTAGTTTGGTTGGTGATAGGGCTTGTTTTTACGTTTTCACGCCAGGTTTGCTGCCGTATTCTTATTAAGTCTGTTATTCCACAACAAGGAACCGTTTGACCTCTACTTCACCTGTCCTCAAAACAAGGTCAAACTAGCCAAGTCCCAGTCCTAAGAATCTATTAGGAGACGGGGTTGCGCTTGCATTATCTCATCACTTCTAGAAACCATCAGTTTAGTCACCACAGCTTCTGGAAACTTAGGTTTCTTACCGCTTCTTAAATCAGTTTATACTGTAAAATCCAAAGACGGCGGAAAACAATTTCTTTTCCTTTTCAAAAAAACAATGTTTTTTGTTCCAAATTTATCTTCCTAAGTGACGATAAGGCTCACAAACCGCTGTTTTACCTTTACTTTGCCATTACCTTCTACAATGCTGCTCTTATTGCTTTTAATAACCTCCTTTACAAATTTACACGCAAAACACCATTGAGTTTTAACATCTAAAAATGTATTCTACAGCGCAGCGGTCTGCTAACATCATAACAAGTTATCTACCCGCCCCAACACAACGTCCTGGATTACGTTCATATTTTTGCGGGGAACGTGCTGCATCGTACAACTCAGTGATTCAGCGTTGCAGTATCACACTGGCATGAGTTGGAAGTATATTTATATTTTGTACAACACTAAGGGCCTGTTTCACCATCAACAAGTAAGTTCCCATTAGCGTTTACTTGACAGATAGTCCATACAAAACTGTCACTTTATCTGCCAAGTATCTCCTAATCAGACATTGTGAAACAGGCCCTAAGTTTAGTTTTATTTGTACTCAAAAGGTACAATAAGCTATTGGGCCCGATTATTACGTAAGATGATGATGATCCGGATACCGAACACGCCCAAAGTATAAAAAACACAATTCTGGTGACGCCCGATTTGGGTTCTTCACTAACTCGACACAAGAGACCGGACATACGTGTGTCCAGTTTGTGAATCACTTCGCAATTTACCTGAATCCATGACAAAGTACATTCAGGCAGATTAATGTTTTGTGTCACAATTATCATTGGCCACTATACCCATTTTAATATTGTTATATTAACACTTAAATAACACAGCAATTAGCACTTAAAAATAAAAAGTAATATTTATTTTATTTCAAAATTTGTCTTAAATGGTAGCTAATATGCTTTTAAAGCACAAAAGTGAGGCAGCTTTTTCATGAAATCGCCATCGAATATTAACCTGACTGTACCCTTTTTTGTCAAAAAATTGAGTATCCAGTTGACAAAAATATAAAAGTGATTTAATTTAAGTTTCACTGTGTGGACACGCGTAAAAATCATGGCGCGTCCAGATGACAAAATAATGAGTGATACTTATTTTGAGTTTCACCAACTGGGCACACGTGTGTCCAGTCTCTTGTGTCGAGTTAGTGAAGTACCCAACGATGGATTTAAACTATAGTTTTTACAGGGTTAAACTTAGAATTGATATCCTAGGCAATGCTCTAGAGGCATACCTTGTCCATTTGTTTTTTTTAGAGTTAGCTGATGCCCTCAGGCAGCCCTTCCAGCGTCGCCGGACTTTAACTCAAAGGTTTCTCAAGCCAAGTGATCGAAACACCAAGGTTATCCTAGAGGGAATGGCATAAGCCAGCGTCTCCCCTTTCCCTACTAGATTCTCCGAGGGTTTCAAATCGGGCCTTGTTATTCGCGACGTTAAACATCATCGTCGTTGTTTAGTTCACGTTAAACCATATCGAAAATGTTCGCACAGGGTTTATCACTAACACCACACATTATTCTTTCCAAAATCCAACGCAAACGAAATGGCCAACAAAGCCAGTGCTGTGAAATTACTGAATGGCTTTCGAAACTTGGACAGCCTGCGAACAACACGAGAAGCCAAGCGGGCTAATTTATTTCGGAGCGCCATAGTTACAGGCAACGGCGAACCAAATTGGACCCTTCAGTCTAGAGCCACTTCGCTAGTTTGTCCTTTTTTCTATTCAGTGATAATTTTCGGGACTGAGAGTTGACTTTTGAATACAATAGTAAAGTAATTAAAGTATTTTTTAGAAAAGTATGCTAGATCCTATGCACATCATAACTTACAATCAGGTGAGATCGCGGACAAATACTGACCTATAGAAAAAAAAAGTTGACACACTGCTTATCCATCATTGATATCAAGTCATCACGACAATTGATGGATATATAGTAATACTTTTTTTTATATTAACAGGTTAGCACAGTGCCTTGATCTTACATGATGTTAAGTGATGATAAGGCCAATGATGGAAGCGCACTTGACCCGGGATCCCCAACTAGGAACACAACAATGTTACAAACATTGATATTATGGCGACATATTAAGATAAGATGGTGGTAGCTAGCCAGGCGGACAAACAAGCCCTACCACCAACCAAACCGAATACACAAACGTGTACCCCCGCTGGGAAACGAACCCGGGACCTCTGGGTCTAAACCGGTGGTCTTAGCCACTAGACCACAGAGGCGGTTAAATAATACATAATATGAGAAGTGTTCAATCATAATACTGTATACTGCTTTTAAATTTGCCAACTTTGGAATTGAGTTAAATAAAAATGTATTTAACCTTTGAATGGGTTATAGATACGAACATATTAAACAAGATTCTTAGTACATTAACATTGAACATTTTATAACACTTGTATAAGCAACTGCCTATTTTACCGAAGAGGAAGTATAAAATATTATCGACTACAACAAACACAACCGAATTCAAATTAACGAAGGTTTAAGTTTGTATATCAAAAATTAAATAAAACTTAAAAAAGCAACTGCCTATCTCACTGAAGGGTGTACAAATAAATTGTGTATCCATTGAATGCATTAGAGTCAAGGAGGCACAGCTGAGTGAAGGCGAGAGGAAATGACGTCAGCTATCCTATTCAATGGCAGCCATCAACCGCGAACGCCCAAACACAATAAACCAGTTCCAATTAACGAACACTAGTCTACTTATTGACACTGCTGGCCCCACACGGAGGACTACTCCGTAAGTCGAACTGGCGACCATTCACAGTTGTCATCAATTCGACATTGATTGTGTTCTAAGATATGCACGTGAGTTTTATTCACCATTCGATCATCTTAACGAAAACGAGATTTTTTATGGCATTAAAGGGGCGCAGCGTCTTCAGGTGACAAACGGTTTTTTTTTTTTGAGTTTTTTTTTATTGCCTCAAACGGCTTTTCCAGCGTCACCAGACTTTTTTGGGGGCGGCGAAAAACTTAAAGGGTTCCTCAAGCCGTGTGATTGAAACACCGTCAGACGGTTTTAGAAAGAAAGACATCACGCTTTTTCCTTACTAGATTCTCCAAGAGGTTCGGATCGGGAGTGACAAATGGAGATAAGTTTTTGAGGTGACAATCAAGGAATTTGAATAGCCAAATTTCAACTCTCCGATTTTATTGTAACGTGATCATCAATTTTGATCAAAACTTACTCGTACTAAGTACTCTGTTGTACAAATGTCAAGTCAGTTATTTCTTATTTGAGACAGGAAAGTTAATGTAATTAAAAACATAGTTCAATTTGTGTATCAATTATGTTTATTCTACAACAAACTTCTCTGAAGCGTCAAGTCACCTGATGGCTGCTATGACATTCACAGACAATTAAACATACTGCAATACCACTTACAGATTGACATCATCAATCATCGTTACATTACACCAACTACAATCGTAATCGGTAACTACAAAGAGTGACGAATATAAATTCCACGTCATGAGAAATTATACAACCGCTCAATTAATCACAATGGACACTGGTGAATAAAACAATGAGGGAATCATTCGAGAGTTCCATTCAGCGGCGCTGTCAAGTTTTTCAAGTCGGCAATCGAGCCCGAACAATGGTAGCAATTTGCTGAAATTACCGACGTGGAGAGTTTACGGAGACGTGCTCGGCTAAACCGAATATAGTTTACATTTAGAAACGATTAATCTTTCTAGGAGTCGCTAGTCTTCAGAGTGCAAAGTGCTGAGTGAGTTTTATTCACAATTTAATAACATTGCATTTTTTTATAGAATGTCTTAAGCAGAAGCAGAGTCCAGATGCGAGGTCAGCTAGTGGAGCTGGATTGTGCCTCACTAGCTTTCCTTACCTTTCCAACCTGCTAGTTACTTCTGTATACCTAGTTTCCTTTAAACTGATGATGATGAATCCCCCATGATGTAAGAGAAAATGCGTGTGCTGGGATAATAATTCTATTTTTTTTTTGGTGGTGCGACAAGAAATGTTTCGCCAAATTTCTGCGTTCGCGACGGAATAGTTACCACAATGGATCGGACAGCGAAGACCAGCACGCATTGAAGCAACGCATGCCAGTGACAAACTCAGATGGATTATAATTTTGCCATACGAGTTCTCGTTTTCGTGATCGAATTTGGAATAAAGATGGAATTGATGACATAATCTAGAATTCCGAAGTTTGATTTGAGTAATTAAAAGTAGCCATTCACAGTTACACCACCCAACTAGCTTTAGCTTCAATATATTCTAAAAGCTTCAGTAAATACAAATCATATTCACATGAACAACACAAACATAAAGAAAATTAATACCAGGAATTTGTTTTAATCTTATTACATGTCTGCAACGACGAGCGAACCTCTCGTACAGTCGCGACGAGACAGCATTGAACGAATGACATCGTCTTGAATTCATTTCCTGAATGACAGAGCAAACATCCTTCAACGAATGGAGTCAGCTCAACATGAAAGAATAGAAAATGGAATGTCGAAGTTTTCAGCTTTTTAAATTTGTGCTAGACTGGACAGGTACTAACTTAACTTTTGTTGATTTGACAAAAATATTAAAAAATGTATATGCCTTTGAAAAATCCACTCCAATGGTTTTCAGGGTCATCCAGATTAGGAATTATCAGGCGTACGATGATTTCCTCTCATGTACACGAGGTGAAAAGGATTCTAAGTTCAACAAACATTACACTACAAGGATTTGGTAATATGCTGCTTATAGTTCCTTTGGCACGTTCTACATTTAGCACAATGGCAGAAAATATTTAATATATTACGCAAGTTTAGACTTTCTTTAGAATTCTATATCAAAATTCAATCTGTCTGGTATCTGTACCCTAGCAGGAGTTGCCAGCCCTGGAGTGACTCGGCGTACCAGACCACGCGAGCGGAGTAGATTTAATACACCGACGCGTTGGCATTTTCAGAGAATTCACTACGAGCTACCTTCATGGAGATTGCAGCCACTTTAAAATATTAGATAGATAGACAATACTTTTAAATTTCAAAAGTATAAAACACCACATGGTCTTAGTTTTATAATTGGCAAAACACCAAAAACAGAAACTAATAATTTTTATTATGATGTAATTATAAGTTTTAATTCAGAGTTTAAAGACAACAAATCAAATATTTTTATATAATAATAATATTACAATTTTCGTATTCCTTCACAAAACCATACAGAATCATCTAAATTAAAATTGTTACCTTCAACGTAGTTGTGATTTAATAATTAAATTTGCTGCTCCAAAACAGCACTATAGTTTGAAAAAAGCGAATACCAGTATCCGACTAGGCGCTTACAAATCTACATTGCCTTACACAACAATTTTCTAGCAATCTTCCGCCATTTGCAAAACGCGTTCAAGCACACAAAGTAGCATAACCTCTGTAGTTACCCTTGGCAATCTAATGTGTGTTGTTTGGCGCATTTTTGTGCCAACACAGCGTTGCATCTTGGCTACACAGCTACTCAATTTTACAACGTACAATTTGGTATGCATGAAGTATCTTGCGCTACGGTTCCATGAGAAATCAAGATGTTCTATATTCGCTTCTGTAATTTGGAAGTGGGGTACAAGAATATGAGCATAATTTTATAAGATTATTAAGAGTATTTCTCTTTTTCTATATTATCTAGAAATAAAACCATAAAATCATGTTACTTACTACCTACCTATCTACTAAATAAAAGAAACAGTACTACTGAAACAGTCAGAATTCTGGCTTAAAGCATAGCATAGCACGTAGTTTTAATTTAATTGATGTTGTAAGTAATACAACTCTTAATGGAAAACCTTCACCAACACTTGCAGTAATAGAATATTAATTAAACATGATTAAGTTCAAATTAAAAGAATAACCCCTCAAATACTAGCATTCCTCTCCCGCTTCCTTTAAAGTAACTAAGAGTAGTAAGAATTTACCGATTCATTAGAAGCCAACAACTCTACACTAGTTACGAATTCATTAGTGGCCCTTTTTCTATCTCAAGTTCCGCAGTGAAATACTGAAATGTCGTTTAAACACAGTCCCAACGGCGAACCATTATCACAAATTACATTTCTAGTCGTAGCAGATTTATATGGAGAACGAGGTAAAGAGCCATTTGAACAACTTGAGAGAAAAAGTCTCATTCAGGGGACTTCTTGGCGGGAAAGTGATGTCTGCGGTTTTGTTTTATTTTCTAGAATTTGTGTTATGTTATGTTATGTTAACTTCACTTTTCAAATTCTCTCATGAAGTCCACCCGAGGCATTACTAAAGCCCCACATCTTTACTGAGATACTCGAGGGATTGGGGGGTATATCATTTTTCACTTCTCATTTCTATTATCATTCATCATCATCATACTGGAAGGAAATATTGTATATTTATGTATTACTTGTAAGAAAAATTACTTTGACAATGGCTAAATGTGCTAATCGCACGAAGCCATCAAAAGTCTCATACAATGCGCTATTTTATTTGGAGTTAAATAAGAGAGAGATACCGAAGCGAAATAGGAATTTAAAAGAAATATATCTTCTAAGAGTTATAATGACAAGCTGTTCTAATTATAATGACAGTTAAGAAATATTGATGAACACTTTCAAAAGAAGCTGTAATTAAAAACTTAAAAGAGTTTCTAAACTATTTAAAAAAAATTACTTAGATTTTACTATCTCAACATGATCATTATAATTTGCAACTCATTTATAATTGTGTTTCAGGAATAGATCGGGTAGCACGTTTAAAGTGTTGAAACTGAAACGGCTATATGTTTGGAAGGTCCGAACACGATACCCTTGTCATACTGCCACCTCTCAGGGTTGTAGTGAGGGACTGGTTAAATGTGTATGCATATATATTAGTTTTTTTTAAATAAGCTACAAAAGGCTTTTGTTTTGAGAATATAGAGTAAATACTCAGACCGGCATACTGTTTAATAATATTGTTTTCTAAAAAAAAAAAGGTTCAACATAACAAAAAATGTGTAAAATAAACGCGAACAGATCCGTACAAAGAATTTCATTACAAGCTTAATGGTATGACGTAATAATTTCAAATGTTGACTAAACTTTACTAAACATGAAATAACAATTCTGTTTGAAGCTTTTTGCGCAATGTGTAACATAATGCTATCTTAAATCAGTCGTTATTCAACGCTAAGTACTATGATAATAAACAAGTCCAGTCATCTGGATATTCATAGCCATTAAAGTTATAACAGATTTAAAACTATTGACAGTTTAAAGTGAAGTTTAGCGCTATGGGAATCAAGACAATCCGATAATATCGAGAACTCGGCAACAGATTAAGACGACGACGGTGCGATGATACTGTGCTCCGAGGATGATACCGTTACACAGTTCGTTAAGCCGACTCTAGCTCTCTCTGATTGTATGATTGCTCGGAGATTTGATTTAGATGCAAACGAAGCGTACTGTTCAAGGAAATAACCAAGAACTGTAGGGAGTAGAAGCTTTTAATTTTTTTAACAAATCTATGTTTATAAATGTTTGAATATCAAATCTTTTGCATTTTGTTTCCTTTCGAGGCGAACACCAGCAAACAGCAAAAACAATTGAAATAGAAAGGAGAAATACTACTTAAATATACGCTTCGATTTATAGAAACTATAAATATGCAAGATAAGTGCTAGGGGCTAAAATGTCGGTAACCTGAAACAGACAAATAAAATAAAATACTTTACGCCAATCCAAAAAGTCGCAGCTGCAACTGCAACACAACACAACCATTCCACAATGCAATTAACTAAAATTACGACAGTTTAAGCGCATTCGCGTGGTGCAGCGCTGAAAATGCTGCAATCGGCTAATTACTTTGTTCGAACGCGCAAAATGCGCTTCAGCCGCTGACAGACAACAAACAAAAAGGAAATTCTGCGAATGACAGTGTCGAAGCGGAAACGGGTGAACTTTTTAGCAGCTTGCGGTTAAATCTTTTATTGTATTTCTGGGCAAAAATAATTGAAGCGATGAAAGAAGGAAATTAAATTATTTACCGTCATAGCAAGGGTCATTATTAAATAAACAAACAGATCTTACAATAAGGTCATACTACAATAAAGGCCCCAAAAATGGGAGATAGCTTAGCTCGAGATCTATTAGGTATATCATCATCATCATCAGCCTATACACGTCCACTGCTGGACATAGGCCTCTCCAAGTGCAATTGTATTAGGTATATAAAAAGCATAATTATGTTACATTCAAGACATAGATTAGGACAATTATAAAAAAAAAATGGTATTTCGGATACTCATATTTCAATGTCAAAAAAGAAGGCTACATGGAGAATCTAGATAAAAATAATGAAACTAACGCAACAATATTTGTACATGATAGAGAACCTACAAAAGAAATTATCAAAGATGAATGCAGCGTCAACGTAACTAACTCGCGAAAAATCTTCATTAAAAGCAATACCTATGCTATAAAAGCTAATTAAGTTTGCAGCGGCGGCCACAATGCATGGTCGGTGGTATTTGCATAACTGTGCTTTACCGCTCCTTATAAATGCATTACGCAAACTCGTGGAAACAGTCCAACCAAGCGCACACAAAGCGGAAAGTGAATGTTCAGTGAATGGTAAGCCTTTTCAAATTCATTTCGGGGACATGGGAATCAACAGTTGAACGGACATGGAAATGGAAAAATTGGAAATGCCATATTCGAATCTCACCGTTCATTTAAATTAAAAAAGATATTATGAAGTGCAATCATTTTCATTGTGCTCTTTTAGGTAAAAATCGATCGAGTGACTTCTAATACGGAGCATTTGCAATCATTGATAACATCATTGTGCGAAATTTAGTAACAGCAAAACTTTTACTCGGTTCAAAAATCTCCGCATGCTTTCAAACGACTTCAAAACCAACGCAATTTTCTTTGTGTATTTACACCCGAGATTTGGAAATTGGAAAGATTTTATTCAATATCTGAAAGGATTTTTTTATTCGCTATGGGCCCATTTACATCAAAGTTAACGTCTGTTACTGGAATTAATGGAAAACCATAACCATATTCTAAAAAAATATAAGCACACATATTTTCAGATTTAAAACTAGTTTAATTTACATCTAGAAAAAAACAAATACTAATATCATATACATAATAATCCATTGACAATATGTTAAAAATATTTACAACTGTTTGCTTGATAAAATAAAAAACCCTGGCAGCCATACGCGTTAATGGAACCCAAAAAGTACAAAAAACCAAAGTAGGTAGGTAGGTAGGTATGTTCTCCACTAAGAGCTATCACAAACTCGAGCATTGTCAAGGAAGGCGTGACGACACATTAGATGCAAATGCTATTCACGCCGGTGAAGCTATGAGCATTGTTTCAGTTCATCCACGTTGTAGCGTTACACAAGGCGTTTCTGCTACTTAACATATAAATTTGTCATGGTCTGTGCTACGCACCGCATCAGACGAAGTGTCATAAATTATTCAGCATTGCAAACCAATAATCAGGTCGTGACCCGTCCGAAATAACTGCAGTCCCGTCATCCATTTGGTCGTGACGCCATGTTCTGGTATGGCAGGCGGCGACTGACGAACTGAACTAATTGACATTGACGACATTTTACGATAAATTTGACGCCAAATAATTACCAATAGATTTAAGATAAATATAATTTCAAAAACAAAAATAGACTAAAAAGGAACTCTAAAACATGATTTAATAATAAGTAATAGTGCAGTAGGTGTTGACGTAAACAAAAATGGTTGCCTTGAAGATTGAAAATAAAGAAACTCTTTTATCTATTGAACATAAAGATAAGGGTTGGATTTTATAACTTATTCATATCAGTATAAGGCGCAAATGCAAACTGACGCAGTGGGACGCAGGTAATATTTGCGATATCTAGATGGCTAACCTTATATATAATGTTTTCGAAGGACCAAAAAGGTCGTACTACTGTACGACCTTTAGCTCGAAAACACGGCTGGCAAAGCATGATTCAGCGAACAAGCTTCAATGGGGAGCTAATGTTGAAATCAATCTAACGTGAGTAAATATGGGGTGAAATTTTGTGCTGTGTACATTTAGGGAAACTTTGTTGCTCTGAGCTGCCTGCTGTTAAATATCCTTTGCGCTTATTGTTTGTATACTGTGAATCATAGTAGTACTATTTTCAACTGCTTTAGGTACTTTTAGGTAAATAGATTAAAAATTTTAAATAAAGTTATTATTTACAACCACTGGTAGGTTAGAACTTATTAGGCATGTATGATTTAATGGCTATATGGTTTTTTCCGATATGAGGGAAGTCCTGAACCAGCTTTAGGACGTGCATCGACTGATTAGGGTAATAATAATAATTTTACCATTCAGTCGCTATAAAGTTTTTAATTGTATCATAAACAAATTACTAAACAAGTGTTTGCTGCTGTTAGCTGCTAAGCATGGTTAAATATCCCCAATCTAGACTAGTTTTATTATCCTCGCACTACAAATAGCCTCATCGTCATATAGGTGAGGTTTGTCGGCACTAAATGGTGGCGTTTTCGTATACAGAAACGAAGGCCGAATTTCAATTTCAACAACGCCCAGACATGCGAATGAATGGGACGCCGCCGCCTATGTGTTGTCATGCAAATGGCCGCACATCATAAAGGGCACAACCTCATCAGGAGTACATGCACCTTTACACTTGGTCATCCGTTTAACCGTATCTCTGCTCTAGTGGTTAGATCATCGATCAAAGACTCAGAGACTCTGGATTTGAGCTGGTTTTGATTATTTTTATTGTGCCTCAGAACTAATACCACCTTATCTAAGCCAGTCGCTACAACAATAATGTAAACAGCATCAATTTTATCTTTTATATTATGTTAGAGGGAAAATAGCCAGATCCTCAATGTTTAAGGATTCCAGGTGAAATACGCTTCTATATTCGGCTTTATCTTAACTCGCCATCAAGTTAGATGAAGGCCTAGAGCTTTTACTGTTATTTAATTTAAAAAAAAGGCACATTAAAGCTCTAACACTATGTTATGAATACAAGAGCGTCGTCTAAAAAGCACACAGCAAATTACATCCGAACGATCATACGAGCCGCGACCACATTACCGCTGGAAGGCATACAAGAAATCAATTACGCACAAGTACAAAATAACGTGCAGATAAATGCAGAAGGTACGCTTCATACACACACGCTCAAGCAACGCTCACATAGATACTCTCACGGACACGCAATCTCGGAACTGCTCGGAACAGTCCAAGCGTAGCATGGACTGTTTTGAGCTGTCTATGTGTGCGTTGCTCGAGCGCATCTGTATAAAGCTTACCTTCTGCAGTCTTCTTATTTAGTAGTGTAAGTCGGTGGCTTTCTCCCGTTCGGTATTGCGTCCATAAAAACAAATGAGTTGGGCTCAATAAGGCAGCGGCGATATTTAGCGAGTTAGCACCTCGTGAGCTGGCACCGACAATGTGTAACGAGTATAAACGAAACACAATGCGACCATACAACTCCAAGTAAGTAAAAGTTCTTAAAAGTTGAATTTTCCGACAAAACACAGATGTTACAAATATCCGCAGAGAATACTGCGAACTTTGCAACCGGTAGCTGCAGCTACCAGAAGCAAAGTTTGAACACGTCAAATGGTAATTGTAGCTACTGTAGCTAGATTTCATGAAATCATTCTCTAGTCAAAAACGTCTCAAAATTGACAAAATGCATTAAAGCACGTTTTAATATATCAGAACACTGCGGATCACAATTTCGTTAAGTAAACTTTATTCCTGGGTTCCGCCTACGTCAGATTAGGATTCAGTATCCGCTAGAACACGTATCGCACTGTCTGAATTTGAAAACTTAATTGCTGTGTTCATCCGAAGTTGGTACGCCTACCCCACCTACGTTAGATAGCCTACTACGCTTTGTTTGACGCATTCATGAATGATTCATCATAGTACATTAGAGTAATTTTCAAATTAGTTAGGGTAGGAAGGATCTTTATGACACCGTGATGATACACTTTCAAGTATGTTTAGAGTTCTGTCTTTCTTCTGTGGTACTGTGTAGTGAATCAGTGATTGGTCTGAATGGAGAAGACGACAAATATAAAAATATTACAATATTTTTTTAACTATTTAAGCGTTTACTGCCGCTTTCAAAGACGGACGCCAGTACGTCATTGTTAGGGTTAATAATTATGTCATCATCATCATCATCAGCCTACAATAGCCCACTGCTGGACATAGGCCTCTCCAAGTGCACGCCACGGTGCCATAATAATGTGCTAAGTAGGTAATCATTGTTGTAAATAGGCGTCTCCGGAGTTAATGTAATTCACGATTTAGGTAGGTTTTAATGAAATTTTATGTATTTGACATTTTAGTCTTTTCCCGCGCTGACATTAAAGCCGCGTCAACTTTCAAGTTACAACTAAAAAAACATCTTCTTCAGGTTCAGGTTTCTACAACTTAGGCGGCTGTACTGTGTCGGAATTAAAATTAAAATTAAAATCGGAGTTAAAATCGTTATTTATTTGTTCTGTATTTCAACACCATTGTAGGCTGCACTGTGTCGGAATTAAAATCGTTATTTATTTGTTCTGTCTTTCAACACCATTTCACTGCGATTATCTTGTATCTATATATAAAAATTGCTGGAGCTGCGCCTCCCTTTCACTGGTTCCACAGAAAATCAGCGCCATGGCATATCTTTGTCACGGCATCAAGCTGAGTGGTGGCCATTTCGGTAGCATCTAGTTGTGTCTGTTTAGTATGTTTAAGTTTAAATGTTATTGCTCCGAATAAATTTTTCATTCATTCATTCATTCATTCACCAAAAAAGTAGGAAAGAGGTTATAGAACATGCATATGTGTGGTCACTTAGAAAGGCCAGATAGAGCATGAAAGACGTTTTTTGATGATGATGATGATGATAATTGCTTTACGAGTACATTGCCAAAAAATTATAATTATAACGAGTGGCCCGCTCGCGACTTTCGACGCTTTTGCTATTGCAGCGCCACCTACCGGGTCCAATTGTAAATCTAAACCATTCAAATCCACTTGTTGAACACACACAAATTTTTTTCATCCAAATCGGTCCAGCCGTTTAGAAGGAGTTCAGTGACATACACACGCACAGAAGATTTATATATAAAAAGACTAGCTGACCCGGCGGACTCAGTACCGCTTTGACAGTTTCCATGACAACAAAACAAACAAATAATTTTGTATTGGAAAATTTAATTGTCGTTTTTAGTATTTTCCGTTACTTGTTTATTTATGTTTCTCATCGTTAATAAACCTTCCCTGACCTTCACACATATTTCAAAATCAAAATAAGCCAAATCGGTCCAGTCATTCTCGAGTTTTAGAGAGACAAACGAACAGCAATTGATTTTTATATATAAAGAAGATTGAAAAAAGGAAATGACTCAGACGCCTAACAAACCGAGCGACTATCTTTACAAAAATGAGATAGAGACACTTGCTCCCATTGGGAATAAAGAATCTTTGTATCTCGTTAAGTGTTCCATAGTTGTGTGGTGAAGTTCTTTTATTTCAAGTTGTAATAGGTATTTAAACATTAAAGAAAACTGCTAGTTTATAGCGTCATAAAAGAACAGTCCTATTTTAAGTGTTATATCATTGTAACTGCCTCTTCGTCTCTTTGTAGGGTTCCAAGGTGCTCGCGCATCAGGCGCGGTCGGCTATCAACCAGTCTGGTATAATAGGGAACTGATGATATTCCACCGCGGTACCCAACTTTTTAATCTAAATGTATGTATGTATGCATGTATGCATGTATGCATGTATGCATGTATGTACAAATGTATGTATAAACTATGTGTGAAAAACATTTTGATTTGAACTCAATCATTAAATCTTAAAAGAGAGTCGGGTCGTTGACATTAATTAGAATGACTTAACATAATCTATAATGGACTCTTTATAATGGTAATAAGAGTGAATACATCGTGCAAGGCCGCAACGCAAGGGTGCTAAAAGGGGTTATTATATAACAACTCGTTTATTTTGCACGGTAATGATAGGTATTATAAAATCTTTACAATGTGCTACACTACAACCTCAATTTTGTTACGTAAAAAATTAAAAGAAAAAAACTTTTTGAAAACAAGCTTTTATTACTTATTAATAAAAAAACAGAACTAAAAAGATAAAAATAATTTAATTTAAAAATCTTTGCGTTTTTATCACAGACCCATTTTTTTATAAATAAAAGCGTGTTACATTTTGATGGAACATTAAAGAACATTTAGGCTATTATTATTTTTCTTTTGCAATGACATAGGGTCAGGAGCAGTACCTTCATGATATCGTGATTAAATCTAAATAAATATGTTAATCATCATATGTCACACCTGTATGTCATGAGGTGCGAAATTAAAATCCGATAGTGGTTTTTTTTTTCAAATACTTAATTATGGTTTATAATCACGGTGTTATTTATACTTAGTCGCTAGTATATATTTAGGGTTTATACACATACCTATTACCAAACATCTGTACGTAAAAGTGGGTCATAAACCACCACGCGGGCCCAGTGCGGATTGGTGGTTGTTAACGACTGCTAAGCTAATGCAGACGGGACCAACGGTTTTACGTGCCTTCCGAAGCGCGGAGGAGCTCGAGATGATACATTTTTGGTCACCCATCCGATGATCGGCCTATGCGAAAGTTGCTTAACCTCAGCAATCGCAGACCGGACGCGTTAACCACTGCGTACATAAGCTAATATTCACGTACTATTGATAACATATAATATTATCATAACCCAAAAGTCATAATCAGGCAACTAAGATACGATTGTAAACTATTTTAAATAGCAGAATTCACGGCCTGTTATTGGCTGATGATCCGCAAACTCATTTGAAATATAATAAGGTCGGCACAAAAGTCGGCCGGGGCCAATTACGCGGAGCACACGTCTGTAAATCACAAACAGATTAACAAAAAACATATTCGCTGCTCCAATTCCAATTAAAACCGACTCATGTCGAAGTTGGGAAATTTTGGCGGCACCAAAAGTGTCACCCAGTATTTTCAACATTCTATCAAGTTAACGAAAGCGAGAATTTAATTATGAAAAACCGGCCAAGTGCGTGTCAGGCCACGCGCAGTGTAGGGTTCCGTAGCCCATCTCAATAATGCGGACTCTGAGAAGAGGGCTTTTATGAACATTTATTTAACGATGGCTGATATACTTAAATGTAGATACTAACGGTTTCACACACCTGACAACCTTATTTAAGTAGTTCCCAATGAGGAATTTGTACTGCGCCAAGTACATTTTGTTGTACAGTTGGTCGACTGTTACTCGTAAACTTGTAAAGCCAACAACACAACTACCGTACCGTACAACTACCGTGAATTTTTTCACGTATCCAAAAACAACCATTTGGCTGGCAGGGGGGGGGGGGGGGGGGTTTGACTCTAACAAAATTTTGCACTTTAAAGCTTAATAGCTCACAAACGGATGCCTCAATCAAAAAACTGTTTTCACATACCCGCTCTATTTTTAAAATTGCTATCCAACGACACCCCACACTTAAGGGTAAACAAGAAAAAAATTACATCCCCACTTCACGTGTAGGGGAGGTAACCTAAAAAAAAATTTATTTTACAAAATATTGCTTTTACCACTGTGTCGGCGTGATTAATATGGGTTTCTTGTTGACTACGGAACCCTAAAAAATCGCAACTCACCTAATTTGTAATCTGATTGCTACGAGGGAGTTTAATTCACTATACCTACGGTCATGTAAATGAAAATTGTTAGATATTGTTTTCATAAAAGATTGGTCAATGATTCTGCTCTGCCTGATGTTCGGCAGAAGCAGAGTCCAGATGCGAGGAGGATGGTGTTAAGTGATGATAAAGGTGGTAAACTACTGAGGCGTTAACGTGATCGATAAATAAACCTCGCACTCAGATCACAACATTCACAACAGTCGATATTGTCATAATTGTCATAGTCGATGTTGTTTTAACCGCCTCTGTGGTCTAGTGGCTAAGACCACCGGTTTAGACCCAGAGGTCCCGGGTTCGATTCCCAGCGGGGGGTACATGTTTGTGTACTCGGTTTGGTTGGTGGTAGGGCTTGTTTGTCCGCCTGGCTAGCTACCACCATCTTATCTAAATATGTCGCCATAACATCAATGTTTGTAGCATTGTTGTGTTCCGGCAGCTAGAGATAAGATAGCCAGTACCTCACTAGTTGAGGATCCCGGGTGAAGTGCGCTTCCATCATTGGCCTTATGATCACTTAACATCAGGTGAGATCAAGGCACTGTGCTTACCCGTAAGTATAAAAAAAAAAAAAAAAAAAAACTCTTTTACAGTAAGAGACGTCTCTTGTTACTAACGACAAGGGAACATATACAAACATCAGCTTGGTTAAATAAAAATCTGCTAACTCTAAACATAATTAAATCTAAATATATTACCTTTTCCATTAATTGACGACCTCCGTAGCCGAGTGGCTTGCACGCCGGACTTTGGGCGGCGCTAACTCCTGAGGTCCCGGGTTCGATTCCCGGTCGGGTCAATGTTGAAAAACGAACTTTTCGATATTGTGTCGGGTCTGGGTGGTTGTGGTACCGTCGTTGTATCTGATTTTCATGAAACGAGTGCTTTACCTACTTACCTTGGGATCAGAACAATGTATGTGATGTTGTCTCATATATATTTATTTATTAATAAATCCACCAAGTTAAAAGCAAGCCCAATTCTACTAAAACTACGTACATGTAACAACTCAAACAGACCATGTTCATGCACTCCACTCCAAAAAGTCAGTGATATCAGATACCTTGGTATTCAATTGGATGAATCCCTAACGTGGAAAACCCAGGTTGAGTTTTTGTCTACTCGCATAAGAATGTTGATTTGGTTATTTAAAAAACTTACAAATACACTTGAACCAAAATTGCTGAAAGTTATTGCATACCAGTCTGGGGTGGGTCATGCAAAACTACAATATTAAAGTTGGAACGTGCTCAGCGATCATTGCTAAAGGTTATGCTAAAGAAACCTTTTTTGTATCCCACACTAAATCTATATAAGTGTTAGAAATGGAACGCAATAGTTGAATTAGTTCGCACTTTTGCCGCGCTGTGGCGCTAGCTTACTTGGTCTTGTCCGGTCCATAACCTTTTTTTTCGCCACTGACAGTTCGGTCGTTCATCAAAACCTCTCTCTGTAAAATCTATTATTACAATAAAACTACAGTTGTTAATTATTAGTTTCTGTTTGTTTAATTCAAATTAACAAAGTCCACATAAATTCTTCATGGTAGCAGAGCGTGGTTGTGAGAAGTTGAGTGATAAAAAAAAAAGGGGAGAGAGGCTAGAATTACAACAACGTGGTGATCCAAAAAGGGGTCGAAATTCTGTTGCGATTACAACAAAATGGGCTCTAATATGTTCAGTTTAGAAAAATTAACAGGTCGCGAAAACTTCGCTACGTGGAAATTCAGCATGAAAACATATTTAGAGCACGAAGACTTATGGAAATGTGTCGAACCAACAGCCGGCGACTCAGTTGTCCCTAGTCAAGATGTGAAGGCTAAGGCTAAGATAATTTTACTGCTGGATCCACAGAACTACGTTCACGTACAGGATTGCACGACCGCCAAGGAGGTATGGGAAAATTTGCAAAAGGCTTTTGATGACAACGGGCTAACCCGAAGAGTGGGCCTGCTGAAGGACTTGATCAACACGACACTAGAATCTAGCAACAGTGTCGAAGACTATGTGAGTAAAATTATGACTACAGCACACAAGCTGCGGAACATAGACTTTGATGTCAACGATGAATGGCTCGGTACTCTGATGTTAGCTGGTCTACCTGATGTGTATAAGCCTATGATCATGGGTCTGGAGAGTTCTGGTACTAAAATCAGCGCTGACTTAGTGAAAACTAAACTTATACAAGAAATAAATATGTCAAATTCAAGTACTGCTTTTTATACAAACTCAAACTCAAAGAAAACTAATAATTACTCACAGCCATCAAAGTATAAGAGACCCAGATGCTATAACTGCAACAAACACGGTCACTATACTAAGGTTTGCCCAAGTCCAAAGAAAGCATTCAATAAAGATCATAAAAAGGGTCAAAGTTCTGGCTTTATTGCAGCATTTTCAGCGACCATTAGAGAAGCAGTGTGTGATAAATGGTTTGTCGACTCCGGTGCTTCAATGCACATGACAGGCAGGAGTGATTGGATTTACAACCTCTCGGAGGCACCCGTGCAGAGTATTACAGTGGCTAACAGGGAACCACTAGCTGTAAAAGGAGTTGGATGTGTAGACATTCATCTGAATCAAGTCAACAAAATTCAGGTAAAAAATGTTTTGTATGTACCTGGTTTAGCAGCCAATCTTCTTTCAGTCAGCACTGTTGTAAAAAGTGGACATAAAGTCACATTCAATGGAAAGGGCTGTCAAATCCATAGTGCCAGCGGAGAGGTAGTGTGTTCAGCAACATTGCACAATAAATTATACATCCTAGACACTATAAATAGCCATGTGACTGCTCATCTAACGTCAAATGATGAAAATTGCAATGATATTTACCTGTGGCATCTGCGGATGGCCCATTTAAATGTTTCAGATGTAAGTAAGCTTCCTGATTGTACTGAAGGTGTGACTCTGGCTCAGAAGAAGAGTGATGTCACTAGCAATAGCTGTATCCATTGTCTTAAAGGTAAACAAGCTAGATTGCCTTTCAAAAATGTTGGTTTCAGAGCAGTAAGACCGCTAGAACTAATCCATTCAGATTTATGCGGCCCAATGGAAAGCACATCCTATGGAGGTATGAAATATTTTATTACTTTCATTGATGATTTCACACGAAAGGTTTGTGTATACTTTATGAAAGATAAATTAAATGTGACAGAAATTTTTAAAGATTATAAAATGAAAGTAGAGAATCAGCTTGAATGCAAGATAAAAATAATTCGCACCGACAATGGTAAGGAATACTGTAACAATAATTTTGAAAAATTCTTGTCCAATCATGGTATTGTTCACCAGACTTCGACGCCATATACTCCTCAACACAATGGACTGGCAGAAAGAATGAATAGAACACTGGTAGAACGGGCAAGATGCATGTTGTTTTATGCTGACCTGGATAAATGTTTATGGGCTGAAGCTTTGGCAACCGCTGCTTATGTTGTTAATCGATGTCCTGCTAAGGCTTTGGAAGGTAAAACGCCTTATGAGATGTGGACAGGTAAGCAGCCTAATTTATCCCACTTGAAAATATTTGGGTCCGTCGCTATGGTACATGTGCCTAAAGAAAAACGCCGAAAGTGGGATCAAAAATCTTCAAAAATGATACTAGTGGGCTATTGCGAAAATACAAAGGGATACCGAGTAATGGATTTAAAAACGCATAAAATACTTAAGAGCAGAGATGTTATTTTTTTGGAAGATATTAAAGATATACCCAAGATTGCAAAAATTGATGGAACAGTTTGGCCACCAATCAAAGAGAGTCATCCAGTCAGTATTATCAGTTCACCAGTGAGTGAGAATAAGCAAAAGGCCTCTTGTATCAGTCAGCAACAGAGGAAGCACTGTGCCGAGTCTATCACACCTACACCTTCAGGGATTATGTCAAAAAGGGATTTAGACATCCAAAGGTCGTATGATGATGATTTAAGTGAGTATGAAACTGATACTTCTTGTGATCCTGATGAGACTTACCAACTTCCTGGCCGAATTCTGCGACAACAACAGAATTATAACAGTAGCATTACATTGAGACCCAGGAACAAAGAACAACAACAGAAAAATGGAGAAGGCTATCTATGTTTGTTTGTCAATTCAACAGATCCACAGACAGTAAAGGAGGCTTTATCGTCCCCGCAGAGTGCAGAGTGGAAGAGAGCAATGGATGAAGAGTACAGCTCCCTGACTAAGAATGAAACTTGGAGTTTGACTGAGCTTCCTGCTGGCAAAAAGGCACTACCATGTAAGTGGGTATTTAAGACTAAAACAGACCAAAGTGGTAGTATTGTTCGATACAAGGCCAGACTTGTTATTAAGGGTTATGCTCAGAGGAAGGGCACAGACTATGAAGAGATATTCTCACCAGTCGTAAGGTACACTACTATAAGATACTTGTTTGCCCTGGCAGCTAGATATGGTTTTGAAATTGACCAAATGGATGCGGTGTCAGCGTTCTTACAAGGAGACATAGATAAAGACATTTATATGGAACAACCAGAACAATATAAACAGGGATCGCAGGTATGTCTTTTAAAAAAGTCATTGTATGGGCTGAAGCAAGCAAGCCGAATGTGGAACACAAAACTAAATTATGTTCTGCAAAAATTAGGAATGCAGCAATCGCAGACAGATCTCTGTGTCTATTTCAACGTAGATAAAGACATATTCATCGCGGTTTGGGTTGATGATTTAATTCTGTTTACTTCTCAGCAGACTACCAAGGATTGGTTAAAGGAAGAATTAAAACAACACTTTGAGATGAAAGATCTTGGAAAAGCAAGTCAGTGTGTGGGCTTGAACATAACAAGAGAAGGAGACAAAGTAATGTTGGATCAAGAAAAATACATTAAAGAAATATTAGCAAGATTCAAAATGACAGAATGCAAACCTGTTAAAACTCCAATTGAAGTTGGCCAAAAATTTTTAGAAGAAAAGGAAACAGAGGTGCCTGACTTCCCTTATCAGCAAGCTATCGGCTCTCTTCTATTCCTGGCTCAAGGTACACGACCAGATATATCTTTTGCTGTCAACACATTGAGCAGATTTAGCAAAGATCCAAAATCTGTGCATTGGACTGCAGTCAAGAGAGTCTTTAGATACCTGCAGGGCACAAAAGACCAAAAATTAGTTTATACCAAAGAAGGTAACGAGAATATCACAGGATATTGTGACGCAGATTGGGCGAGCGATGTCCGTGACCGTAAATCGTGCACGGGTTACGTTTTTGTGTTTCAGGGAGGCGCTGTTTCCTGGCGATCGCACAAACAGCAAACCGTAGCGCTGTCTACAGCTGAGGCCGAGTACATGGCAATGTCCTCTGCGGCACAAGAGGCGTTGTGGCTTCAGCAGCTGCATGGTGAACTTGGGCAACAACAGAGCAACCCTCTTGTCATATACAGTGATAACCAAAGTGCAATAAGACTGTCCATTAATGATGGTTATTTACCTAGGTCTAAGCATATAGACATTCGTTACCATTTTTTGAAAGATCATATACTTAACTTAGAATTAAAGTTTTGTTATGTTAGTGGCGATAAAATGATTGCTGATAATTTAACTAAAGGAACTACCACTGATAAGCATTTGTATTGTGTAGCAAAAATGGGGTTGCGTTCCAAGGGAGGGTGTTAGAAATGGAACGCAATAGTTGAATTAGTTCGCACTTTTGCCGCGCTGTGGCGCTAGCTTACTTGGTCTTGTCCGGTCCATAACCTTTTTTTTCGCCACTGCCAGTTCGGTCGTTCATCAAAACCTCTCTCTGTAAAATCTATTATAACAATAAAACTACAGTTGTTAATTATTAGTTTCTGTTTGTTTAATTCAAATTAACAAAGTCCACGTAAAATCCTACAATAAGCATACCCAAGTTATGACAGTAAGACAACTATTCATCATCCAAGTTACACTACGTCAACATAAACTCCTAACCTACAATGCTATAACACCACAGCCCAACACTCGTAGACCGGCAATAGTATGTCATATCGACAAACACAACACCATTTTTATTCGACGTCATACAACTTTTCTCTCAAAACACTTGTATAATAAATTAAACTCGGCACTCAATATCTATCCTAAAATTATTCATAAATGCAAATCCATCATTAAGAACTATTTATTAGAGCTAAATTACCACGATACAGAATCACTGATAAGATGACAGGTAACTGAAATACACACACATAAAGGCACCTTCACCTACTCGCACATAGATACTCGCGATTATATATGCATGCTCACTCACACAACACGCACATACATGCTCTCTCACTCACATCATCATGTACACGCGCTCACACACGCTCACTCACACACACACTCACTAACACACACCTTATATGTACATGCGCACACACACGCTCACGCACTCACACCATATATGTACACACCTACACAGACAAACTCACATTCAATTTCTATTTATTTATTTTTTTTCTATTGTATTGTGTTTGTATTGTTAGATTTAGTTATAGTTCGGGCGGGGATCCTGGAGACCTGAAATCCAGGTTTATCCTATCTTGGGCTCCAGTCCTCCCAAATATTATATGTTTTTCTTACTCCAATTTTTATTTTTACCTCTAAGAAACATTTACTTCGCTGTTTTAGCAAAACATGTATTATTCTGGTGGAAAATAAAGAAATGTTATTATTATTATTTATTTTTTTATTATATAATGTAAAAAAAAAACTAAAAATCTAATGACTCCAATATCAAAAAGCTAATACATCATGAAGCGTATTGATTTTATAAAACTTGTAAAATCGACTGTTCTGCTACTAACAACATATACAGTAATCGAAGTTCGATACATCAGTCTGCGTAATAGGACCCCCATGTCATCGACTCTCAGCGGGAGCTTCACATATGTAGCGAGCAAACTAGCCCCAAGACATACAGTCTGGACGGAGTTTGTTCCTATGTAGAATAACATAATAGAGAGATATATTAAGACGAGAGGTGTGTTGTGTATATCTATTTATGTAAAACATCATTGTTATCATCATAATCAGCCCACATCAGTCCACTGCTGGACATAGGCCTCGACCAATACATGCCACTGAGCCCGATCTTCGGCTATTCTCATCCAACCGCTGCCAGCCACTTTGCTGAAAACTGTTTTCACAAACCCACACCTCACACTATGGTGTAAACAAGAAGAAAAAATACACTTCGTAGGGAAGGTAACCTAAAAAAATATGTTTCAAAATTTTGCTTTACCACTTTGTCGGCGGCAAATGCTTTCCGTTGGTGAGCGCATTACTTGAGAATGGCTGAACGGATTTGAATGAAATTTTGCACATAGACAAGACAGATCATGACCCGGACATATGACACTCTTTATCCCGGTAACAGGTTCCTGTGGGATAGTGTAGTTCTCTTGAACGAAGTCGCGGGCAACACCTAGTATATATTCATTTATTAGGAACGTTATTTTTATTGACATTAAAACGTCAATAAAACCCTAAAACCCGCATCGGGTTAACGTAGTGGGTTATGTTAGGTCCAGCATTACGACTTTATAGAGCTTTTTTAATTTAACTTTTTGCACACTATATTTTATCTCTATCTCTTTTAACCAAGCAAACAAAGATTGTTTGCAAGAGATCGCTTTTAGCAATATGCTTGTCATAAACATATTCTTATCACAACAACAATTAGGTTATCATTTCCACAATGTTATGATACTTTATACCATTTTCCTTTGATAAATTTGTCGCTGACTGTACCACACGTCACATAGGATCAAAATGTCTGCCGCAAACCAAGATGGATGACATCGTAATACCCGCGCCGGGATATTCCATGAACTATTACAGTATGTGATTTAGCAACATTTTCAACTGGGTCGGTCACATACAATACCTTTATGATAGATAAGCCAGCCAAAGGGCGTTTGCAGTGACGATCGCAGAAGTCAGGTTACCTTTGGCTTTGCGACAAGCGGTTTTTTATAGACCACACTTTTTAAATGTTTCTTAGATACATACCTATATAATAGGTTGGGGAAAAAGTTTCTTCGCATTTCTTAAGAAAATTCAAAACATTTTTTAATATAGTTTATTTACATTTAATTAAAGTAAGTAGGTGCCATTTTGTTCGATAACTTTTTGCCATTTTGTAGGTAGGGAGGGACATGTTCCCATTTCTATAGAAATGTTGGGGCTTCTGATAAGTGGTTTTGGCAGTCCTCTCGTGATGTTAACCTGACACTGCCTAAAAAATTCTGAAGAGACCGAAACAGGTGGAAATCTGAAGATGAAAGGTCAGGACTATGCTATGGACAGGCGGATGCATTAACACCTCCCAGCCAAACTCTCTTAATTTTTGCTGAGTGGCTAAAGATGTGTGGGGGTCTAGCGTCATCTGATGAAAAACCACACCCCTTCTGTTGATTAATTCCGGCCGCTTTCTCTCAACTTCTTGCTTGAATCTCATCAGTTGTTCGCAGTAGAGTTCAGAATCGATGGTCCGGCTGGTGGTAACTCATCTTGACAGTAAGAAAAACAAATGAAAATCACACATTTTCCTAATTTGAATTTGGAATTATCTTCTTTAAAATTTAAACTTTTAATGATACTAAAACAAGCCATATACAAATAGTATTAGCCAAAGAGATTTTATTACAAGTTCATACATACTATATGCGAAAAGACTTTTTCCCCAACCTAATATATTCTGTATCTATATAATATACATATATGTGTGTTCTAAAAAAACTATTTCATTATTTTAATAATACATTTCCCATTTTTAATAATTAACAATATCACCAACAAATGACACGCTCACAAAAAAAAAGACTACTTAAACAAAATTACTAAACGTAATATCAAAGAACACGGTCTCATTATCATCATCCGTTTACATAAAACGGAATTGTATAAGCCCGAGCGCATTCCCTTAACAGAACGAAACGAGAAACCGAACGGAACATTTAAAATGCAAGAATAAATAAGGCAGAATAACAATCGTATTTCGGAAATTGATGCACCTACCTACTTATATTGCCGTGAATAATTTTATAGTTGTCCCCTACAATTATCATTCTAAGCCTATAAGCGTCCCACTGCTGGGCTTCCATCAATTCTGTTTAAAAAGGTAGGTAAGGTAGAGAGGTGAAATAGTGGTGGAAAGTTTGTATGGAAATCTTTCATTTTTAAAGTTTAATCCACGGACTGACTAACACGAACGTACCTTTAATAAGTTTGGCTTTTATTACAAACAATCACACGTCGTGTAGCCTACGAAAGCGAAGCCGCGAGCGAAAGCTAGTACATAATAAAATAACTAAGACTTATTAACTCCTCGGCGGCCGAGCGTTCAATTCAATGCCTAATTGCGCTCACTGCACTCAAATCAAGGCCGAGGGAGGATTTAATTCTACCTTAGGGGTAGAATTTCGGAAAATCCTTTCTTATCAGATGCCTACGTCCTACAAAAAACACACCCTCCAAGTTTCAGGTCTCTACGATCAGCGGTTTAGGCTGTGCGTTGATCCGTCAGTCATTCAGGACAAAGCATTTTATATGTATAGATATACATATAATCTATACATTGTACTTGTCCTAAATTTGGACGGTAGGTTAATTGAGTGACGTAACCAGCCACTAAGAAAGGATTTTACGGAAATCATACCTTAAGGGGGTCAAAAAAAGGTTGAAAGTTTGTATTGAAGTCCGTCAGTTTTAAAGTAAAATACATGAAATATGGTATTTGGCTTTTTGAAAAGAAATTAAGAATTACTTGCCTGAATTACTATTATTTTCGACTATTTTCCTTTAAAGGAGTAAAAAAGGGAAGGTTTTTTTAGGGAATTTGTTATTTTTAAATTATTATCTTTAAAATTGAATAATTTAATAAAGTTTGTATGGAAATCATAAGGAATGACTCCTTAAATTTCGGTATTTGGCCTGGTTAGAAAATATGAAGTGTTTCAGAATTTTGAAAATGATCCGTTAGGGGTTGACATGTACAGGAGGTTTCATAACGGACCAAAGTTACTTATAAAGAGTGATTTTTATTACGTTGTCTTGTGTTAGACACTTTTTACTAATTCTAGCTCGCATGGATGGGTTTTTTAATGATAAAAATTAAAATGTTAATGTCGAAATGACGTAACATGTTTAGTTGTCTAACCCTTATTACTCATGATATTATCTTTTATGATCCCTTATGATATTTACCTTTAATAAGTTTGGTTTTTATTACGAATAAACACAAGTCGTGTAGCCCAAAAGCAAACAAAAGCTATATAGCATATGGTTGAACATAAAATAAAAAATAAAAATATGAGACAACATCACATACATTGTTTTGATCCCAAGGTAAGTAGCTAAAGCACTCGTTTCATGGAAATCAGAAAAAACGATGGTACTACAACCACCCAGACCCGACACAATATCGAAAAGTTCGTTTTCGATATTGACCTGACCGGGAATCGAACCCGGAACCTCAGAGTTAGCGCCGCCCAACGTCCGGCGTGCAAGCCACTCGGCTACGGAGGTCGTCAAAATCTATTCAAGACATCTAATGAAGAAAGACAGTTTGTGGTAGTCTTATGTGCAGACGTCCGTACATCGATTACTGTAATACTCCCACACCCACGAAAGGAGGACATTTAATGTTCTTGTTTAAAAAAACATGGGTCGTGTTATAAAAACGATGTCTTTAGCGTTGGCCTCAGCAGCGGTGTCAAGTGGTCTCAAGTCGAGTGCTCCAATCATTCGGGATATCGCTTAAGTGGCATAAACACCGATGTCCAAATAATCATCAGTGACCGTTTTAAATTCGGCACTTCAAAACTCTAAAACATTTAAGACGAATATGAGAAAAATCTGTGCGAAAAATTTACACTTTAAAAAATGTTCACTGAATTACAAAAACAGAAATGTTGAAAAAATTTCCACGAGCAGGATTTGAACCTGCACCCTTCTGACATACCTGGTCAGGTGCTCTTCCAGTTGAGCTATCGTGGTTCTAACCAGCCCGCCGAAATTATCCAACACTATTTACTTTTTACTTTAAAAGCCAAAGGCACCCATTCAATGTCAACAACTACCGTCATTAACACCCGATCATAATATTTTTACAAATAAATAAATAAATAAATAAATAATAAATAAATATGAGACAATTATGAGATATGATACATTGTTCTGATCCCAAGGTAAGTAACTAAAGCACTCGTTTAATGGAAATCCGTGCGGTGACGGAGAAAGAATACAATTCGCCGCCCCTCTCCTCCGGTGGGTGTCGTAAGAGGCGACTAACGGATTTTCGAGCTTCCATACGCTCCACTGCGTGGTAGGGCTTGGCCCGTCTGGTTAGTGACCACCGTACGCACGGTGTAAAGCCCGTCAAGTGACCGCTTGTCGGTCGCGTTTCGGGATCAGCCAGCGTATAACCAGAGCTCGAGTAAGTGTTGCTGCGATGCATTTGGTCTGCGGAGGCTTCCGTCAAACCAGTGCCAGGAGGACTTCATTAACCCGCCGACCAGGGAGACCCGTAGAAACGGCTGTCCCGCTGGCCGCCCGTGGCACAGTACAGGGGCCCAAGCGAGCCTAACCAGCTCGTGAGGCTGCCTCACCATGCCACGCATAATCTCGGGGTGGCCCGTCGTGCCGGTTGGTGACCGGGAGGTGGGGTCCCGGCGGCCATTCCCGGGGGGGTTCGGGGGCCCTTCCGTTCGGCGGGTTAGTGAAACTCTTTTGTAGGCAGTTTCCTGGTGGAACATGCCGCCACACTTTGACCATTCGCATCGCAGCAGCATTTCCTCGATTCACGCCTCCCTCCTTTCTTACACCATGACAGCGCATAACATAGGAACTGGTACTTCAGCGGTGCACACCCCCACCACAACCTTACCGTTTGAGGTTGAGTTCGCTAACATCCGCGGACTCCATGCAAACCTCAATGCCGTTCATCACCATCTTGAGACGGCACGGCCAGCAATGTTATTCTTGACGGAGACGCAAATAATCTGCCCGGCTGACACCACCTACCTGCACTATCCGGGCTTTGTGCTTGAAGAATCATTTAAAGCCAAAGCCGGTGTTTGCTTATTCGTTCGGGCGGATGTTTGCTGTCGCCGTCTGCGCTGTCTGGAGGACCCTTCCTTTTCTCTCCTTGTGGTACACGTTGACTTGGGCTCTCATAGCCGTGTCTATGTCTGCGTCTACCGATCCCATAATGGCGACATGGAGACAACTCGACTCATGGATCACCTTAGTCGGGTGGCAGATGAAGCGCAGGAGCGGTTTCCATCGGTGGAATTGGTGTTTTTGGGGGACTTCAATGCTCACCACGAGTTGTGGTTAAGTTCCTCCAAAACTGACCATGCTGGTAGAACTGCCCACGCGTTCGCTCTCACGCACGACCTGACTCAACTGGTGAACCAGCCCACCAGGATCCCAGATATAGTCGGTCACGCGCCCTCTTTGTTGGACCTTCTGCTGACGAGTCGCCCTGCTGGTTACCTGGTGGAGGTTCGAGCTCCTTTAGGATCTTCGGATCACTGCTTGGTATCCAGTAGGGTGCCTCTGGCCCCGCTACCGCCTTCAGCGGTATCGAAACGCCAGATTTGGCACTACTCGTCGGCAGATTGGGATGGTATGCGGGACTATTTCGCATCCGTTCCTTGGGGGCAACGCTGCTTCAGTGGGAAGGACCCATCAGCTAGTGCGACTGCAGTTGCTGATGAGATAGTTTTAGGGATGGAATACTATATTCCGCACTCCTATCTCATCGGCAAAGGCAGGCGCAACCGATGGTTCAACCGCGAGTGTGCCAACGCTGTTGATAAAAAGCAGGCGGCATACCGCGCTTGGATCAGAGGTAGAGCTCTTGGGGATCCCGAAACCCGCGCGCTGAAAGCTGCCTTTAATAATGCCACCAAGTCCTGCAAAAGAGCCTACATCAGAGCGGATGCCCAGCGCGTTGCACGGGTCGGCCAAGAACTGCTGACGCATCCTACGGGCAGCCGTAGCTACTGGCGTCTGGCCAAAGCCGTGCAGTCAAACTTCTGCCAACCCTCGCTGCCACCACTGAGATGTCCTGACGGAACTTTAGCTCACAAGCCGCAAGAGAAGGTCGATCTCCTGGCTAAACTTTTTGCGGCTAACTCCCGAATCGATGACTGCAATGCACAGCCACCTACAATTTCTCACTGTGGCCACACAATGCCCGATTTTAAAATCAGGCAGTGTGATGTCCGTGCGGAGTTGCAGTCAATCGATGTCCGGAAAGCTAATGGCCCTGATGGCATCCCACCAATAGTCCTAAAAATGTGTGCAGCGGAGTTGTCCCCCGTGTTAACGCGCCTATACCGTCTCTCGCTCTCTTCAGGTTGTGTGCCGGAATCTTGGAGAGAGGCCAATGTGCAACCGGTCCCCAAAAAAGGAGATCGGTCAGATCCTTCAAATTACCGCCCCATAGCCGTAACTTCAGTTTTGTGCAAAGTCATGGAGCGCATTTTAAATAAACAACTTGTCCACTACCTAGAAAAACACTCCATAATTCACGATCGCCAATACGGGTTTCGGCCGAAGCGGTCAACGGGTGATCTTCTAGCGTACGTTGCACATCTCCGGGGTGAGGCTATTGACAAGCGTGGTGAGTCGGTGGCTGTTAGCCTCGACATAGCCAAGGCATTTGATCGGGTCTGGCATAAAGCTCTTCTCTCCAAGCTTCCGGCATACGGTCTGCCTGCTCAGTTCTGCAACTGGGTCGCTGGCTTCCTGCATGAGCGTAGAATCCGTGTCCTGTCTGATGGATGCGCATCACGGCTCATGTCAGTAAATGCTGGTGTCCCTCAAGGTTCCGTTCTGTCCCCCACGCTGTTTCTTCTGCATATCAATGATATGCTTCCACTTGGAAATATTCATTGCTATGCAGATGATAGTACAGTGCACGGTGGGTATAACGGTCACCCTGCGGCTGGGCGAGTCGAGACTGAAGAGAAACGAGTGAATCTTGTCATTGAGCTCAATCGGGTATTGGACCTCATATCTAATTGGGGCTCCAATAATCTGGTTGAGTTCAATGCCAAGAAAACACAGGTGTGTGCGTTTACGGCCAAAAAGTCACCATTCCTTCCTCTTCCAACTCTTCAGGGCACATCTCTAAGCCTGCAGAACAATATCAACATGCTCGGTATGACGATTCGCTGCGATCTGAATCAAAAGGACTATATCGAAGCCGTGATCAAAACAGCCTCACGAAAACTCGGTGTCCTGAACAGAGTGCGGCGATTCTTTACGCCTGACCAGTTATGTCTTTTGTACAAGACACAGGTACGGTCTTGCGTGGAGTATTGCTCGCACATCTGGGACGGTTCCGCAAAGTATCTTCTCGATGCCTTAGACGGATTGCAGCGTCGCGCTGTACGTATTATCGGCAATGCAGAGGTAACTAATACTCTCGAACACCTGCAATTGCGTAGAGATATAGCGTCACTCAGCGTCTTCTATCGCTTATATCACGGCGAGTGCTCTGAAGAACTCTTTGACCTTATCCCACCTTCTCCCTTCCTCCATAGGAGTACACGTGCTGCTCTCCGGTGTCACCGCTTCACTGTCACACATATCCCATCGCGCACAAAGAAATTTGGTGACTCGTTTCTTTGTCGCACCTCCAAAAGATGGAATAGTCTACCAGCACATGTTTTCCCTCTTTCCTATGATATGGGGTCCTTCAAACGAGGCGTGAAGAAGCACCTTGTGGGCCGGCAGAGTGAGGTTGACTGATGCTGCGTTGTTTTCACGCTGCACCAGTTGCCTTCGCGTCTGGACTCCATTTCCACTTAACATCAGGTGGTGTGGAGTCATTTGCCGTGCTAAGTATAAAAAAAAAAAAAAAAAAAAAATCAGAAACAACGACGGTACCACAACCACCCAGACCCGACACGATATCGAAAAGTTCGTTTTCGACATTGACCCGTCCGGGAATTGAACCCGGGACCTCAGAGTTCGCGCCGCCCAAAGACCGGCGTGCAAGCCACTCGGCTACGGAGGTCGTCAAATACTAAAGATCAGTTAAGAAGTAGGCAAGCTATTTATAAAATGTTTTATTTTTTTGTTTTGTTTATATAATTTTAACGCATGAATTGTTGCTCTATTGGAAAAGCACCTGACCCGGTATGTCAGAAGGGTGCCAGTTCAAATCCTGCTCGTGGAAATTTTTTCAACATTTGTGTTTTTGTAATTTGTTTCGCAACAAAATTTGCGTTAAAATTATATAAACAAAACTAAAAAAAAAAAACATTTTATGTTCACTGAACCCTTTAGTTGCTAGTGCATCACCTGACCCGGTATTTAAGGTATTGAAGGCGCTGCTTCAATACTATGAAAACGTTCGTATTCTATCTATTCTTTCATATCGATCTAAGGATGTTATTGTCCAGTTACCAAAATTACGTATTAAATTGATGTAAATTTTGCTGAAATTTTCACATAAAGTTTAATTCAGAGGAGTCGATAGGCATGTTATATATGCTATAATACACTAACACAGCACGGTAATATCGCGAATACTAACTATATTTAGACGACCTACTAACAGTTTGTCGAGAGGAGATTCTGTACGCTCATGTCATTATTATTAAGAATCAATTACTCCGGGTCAGAGGATAAACATATGACAATTGTTTTATGTTGCACCAGAGCAGTATGTAAACTCATTTAATTTTCCTTATACAATTGATAAGAATTTATTCAATACAGACGAAATGAGTTATCGTTTAAATTGTTATTTTGCAATTCTGAATACTATACTGAAATAATGGTAGCGGAACGGACACGCTCAGGTTGAATAAGAGAGGTCAATCCCCAGAGGATTCTTGGTAAAAATAATCATTATAATAAATCTAGACAGGATTTCTAAAATACTAAATGGCGAATGTTCGTTGCTGATTGTACGTCCAAAAATGCAAAATACAAAGCTCTTATCGCCAAATTGTTTTCTTTAACGATCCAAAAAACATTGTAGATTTTACCAAAACATGGTCAAGTAACAAAAACAATATTGTTTCTACAAACCTATTATAAATAATACCAATCGGTTGTTTAGAAAATAATAAATTGGAACCATGAATTATGCATGAGAGACAATCGATATCCTGTGCTGCCCACATTACACTTAAAGCTCCATTAAAACTACAGATTCAATGCTATTTATGCAATCCTACATCTAACAAAAACTATTTTATAACAACCTATTTTATAACAACCTACTTCAAACAATCGTAGAAAACAAAAGTACATTTTGGTTTTATTGCTTTCTAAAACTTTCTGTCACATCATCGCAAAAATGTGTTGAATCATCAAAATCATCATTCTGGGCTGTAAGTTTTTAGCATATATACTAGCCTAGTCCTTCAAAGGCCCTCATCATTAAAATCAAATAATTGCTACAATTCATGGCTATTAGTTCACGCATGCCAAATGCAGTGATTACAGTCAGTGATGATTACACACACTTAGCATGATCTGGAATTTGAAGCCAGAGCTTCCAAATATCGGGCCGAACACTTTGCCACACAGCCGCCGTTAACACTAATGCGTTATTTATACTTATTTCAGTATTAGTTGGAAATTACAGAAAAAACAATACCGAAATAATTTCCCACAATTATGAAATTCGCACCGTCCTATTCAGGCATTTAAATAACTTTCCGAAGATTGAACGGAGAGGGAGTTTGGTTAAATTGGATCTAATTATGTGGACGATTTGAGGAGGTGCTCCGGCTCGGTTATCGAGACCAGCCCCGATAGACAGTCAATTAGCAAATCCTTTGGCGAATTCCACTAGTGTCTGCGATTTCTATACGTGTTTGATTAGCTTTCGGAAATGAAGTCTGTCTGCCGCCAAGTAATTTCTGCAATCAATGATTCACAATTTAATTTGTTAAGGCTCGCTGCAGTCATTCTTTTATTTTTAACTCAGGCGCAATTTTTTTGTACTGGGACTTATTATTAAAGCTTTTTATGTTTCTGATAAGTGTGGTTTCGTAAAAATTTGACAATTTGATCTATGTACTTTATTATTTAATTACATAACAACTTTGTTAATTCTACAGGCATCTTCAGGCATTGAGGTAGGTACTAGCTATTTTACCTCTAACTCTCGGAACACAACAATGATGATATGGCGACAAATTTATATAAATTAGCCAAACAGGCTTATCACCAACTAAACCGAGTACCATACGTACCCTGTTAGAAAACTAACTTGAATCCAGACAGATGATTTAACCGCTTGGCATTAATGGTGATTCAAAACACAAATTAATGGAAGTAACATTTTGCTAAAAAAATTCTATCATATATTAACTACTACACTATCCTTTCATTTATATTGTCTTTCGTGTTATTTTCCAATAGAAAATTATACAGGAGTTTATGATTATGAAACCCAATCTAGTTACTCTAATAATTAGTATCTACTGTTGGCCTCGTAATCATCTGGACGTTCGATTTGTTTGAATCCAATTAACATGATTCGTAATCGACCATTGTTCGATCAACCGTGATTATTAACATTCATGAGAGCTATATAGATGACATAGATATAGTCAAATCTAACTTCAATTACGTTATCATTTAAATCCCTAAAATTATAACCTGGTGTGTAAAAAATATATATTTACAAGTCAGTTAAAGTTTAAGGCACTTTGTTACCCATATTAAAATAACCAACTGTTTAATTAAAGATTGAATGAATAACTCTTTCACGCAACTCGACGCAAGTTCGCCAAACATGTTATCATCAAAACGCTCTTAAAGAATCGCATAAGAAAACATGTAGAAAGTAGAAAGGAGACAAGTTTCTTTACACATAATTTTAGTAGCCATCGAATATTTTTTAAATGTGCAATTCCTAAAAAAATTGTCGAACAAGCGAGGCGCCTTCAATTTGTTTACACCCTTTTGCGGAAACATGATGTCGATAATGTTGAGACATTTATGTGAATACAAACCGATGTACGCATTCCGAATCCCTTTCACATTTCACTGGGACTGAGCACTGAACTTTTTCAACATTATCAAAAACAGATACTAGAAGTTAGCATATTTCATATGCATAGCATTAATTTTTGGTATAAAAAAGGTCGCACACATTCCGGTATCGAATGTTGATCATACGAGACCTTCCGCAACGCGTCGCCGCTTATCGAACGCACAACTCGCGAAAGTTACCGCTGTCAGTACAAAATTGGGCGTAGTAGGGACGTGCGGACGAGCCGGCGTCCGGCGTGGCACTGCGGGCTGTCGCCGGCCGGCCGCATGGATCCGGCTCCGTAAACTAACGACCTAACTCCCCCACACCAGCACCGAAAACAAACCCTAAAACTATACGCACAGCGAACATTACCCAACATCACCAGCTAAGAACGCCAATCGATGCTCCTGAAACAGGACAACAGATCTTTCCGCCTCCGCTCCCGTGACGTGACCGAAACGACCGGAGCGAATTTTCGCCAATTTCACCGACAACAACACACGAGAATTGATTAGGCAAATGTATACAATTTTAATGAGCTGGTTTAGTGCCATACATTTTGGAATATAGTTAAACAGTTTCTTCTTTTTATTTTACTTAGCCGGTAAACTAGCATACGGCCTGATCGAAAACGGCCATTGCAGCCGACGGACGTGCGTGGCGACTTCGTCGTCACAAGGCCAAGGGTATCCCGCGATGTTTGCCGATCCTGAAGATCCAGTGAAATTACATAAGAACTGTTTTATGAACAGTCTTCATCTCAGACTGTTCATAAAACAGTTCTTATGTAATTTCACTGGATTTAGTGCCATTTAAACCAGAACACAGAAATACAAAACAATGCAGCTTGGTGGCAGAAATAGGTACTAAAGTTGTCGACATCCCTGGTCTGGGAAGAATCCTAAAAACGAGCGAAAGTTCCCGAAAAGTCGTGGAAGGAGACCCACCATGGCCAGACAGTGGCATACGAGACAAAACCGTTTGTGGCCAATTCCAACAGTTTAATGTAGAAATAAAAAAAAAACACAATTAAACGTTTTCCATCGCTGATAAACGTCAAATTGCATTCGAAACAGCTTCAATTTAAAAATAGATGAGCAGATGCGCTTTATCTTTGCAGCCATTGGTAGCGCAAGTTTTATGTGTCAATTATGCAAGTTAATTTTCATATGCGGCAAAAATCCAGCAATAATCAACTGTCGCCTACATAAAACCAGGATTCGAATAAGATAAGGAAAGGGCACACCTTTCGCTCCAAACTAGTTCCGTGGAACATCTGCCGCGTCCAAGATCAAAGTTAAAACACTAACTCGCGTTTGCATAAACCGTACTTCGGAAACCTGTTTGAGGAGATCAACACGACACTATAGCATCAACACTGATTTCTATTAACCCGATCAATGGGGTATAGTTTTGCAGGGTAATAATGTGTTTACAATGCAGTTCCTATTTGTGGAATAACGAGGGACATCGCCCGATTACAAGAAAGTTATTAGAAAGTATCTTAAAGCAGTATAATTACACAAATGGTGACTTGTTGGATGCAATTTTCTGAAATCGAATCTGAATCTGAATCCTGAAACACAGACATTGTTTATCATCTAGAACTGGTTTAGAGTTTTTATCTATCTATAGATCAGTCAGTGATAAAAATGACGATTTTTGGACGATATAAATAACCGTTTGAGGTGTGCGTATGAAATTTGGAGCACATGTGTAACTCGCAAGTCTCAATCCATGAACCAAATTTTACATGTTAATGTAAAATAGTTTTTGAGTTATGAGGGGGTCAAGAGTGGCTCCAAATGGTTCGTGTAATATTACACACGGTGCTGCTCGTCAGTTCTGTTAGCTTGAACTTGGCTTGACACGCTACCGCGTGTCTAGATGATAGTGAAAGATTTTGAGAAAATAAATTTTCAAATTCCACAAATGAGCGTTTGAATCAGTCATAGTATCGGAACAACTTGTCCCATCAAAGGTAAAACCTGATGAGAAACATCTGAAACCAGATCTATTAATATTTTATTACAGTCTTTTACTTTACACAGCACTGGAGAGAAGGTGCGTTCCTAGCTACCGGCCGATTGGAACGACGAAGGGATCCTATTACCAAACACAAACTCGATACGTTGACTTTGATTACTGAATCGCGTTGCGAATTCTCCTCTATATTTGTCACGGGATATGTGTACGTAAACGTGATTTCAGTGTAAAAGATATGATCAAAAAAGTATCAAAACCTTTTTAAGTGGATCTTTAAAGTAAAATGTTAGTTTTGGGACTTTACTAGGTCAATTACTAGGATCATTCTTTAATATTATTAAGAACTTGATATTGATCGATTTTATTGTGTCTTATTTATATCCATCCGTCTGGTTGTTTTTAAGAGATCGCTTTAAAACGATTCTGAGAGTTATTTTTTCAATGTTATTTTTATGGTGTTGCATTACAATTTGCGATGGAGGAATCTCAACCTGTATCTCCAGTTTTTAAAAAGCCTTTAACAAAACAATCGAAGCGCGTCAATCGTTCGTTAAACTTAACAAATAAACAAAACAAGATCACTACAAAGTCATACAAACAACTGCAAAATGGACCACGTCGACTTGAAACCGCAAATTATGCGTTGAACCGGTGCCACCGGGGTTCACAAAGGCCTTAGTCTCGTCAAACCGTACATTTGGCTAAACGAGCGACCTGCGTTCCGCTCAGCGCACTTTGGGTCCGTTAGCGCACTTCAGGACCGTGGGAACTGGTAGGTAGACTAGGTTAGGCCTGCCACACATCAGAAACTAATGGAGTCTGAAGATTGAAGTCGCTTGATAATGTCAACTTTTATTTTGGTGCAAAATTTTTACTTATGAATTTTTTGTTGCTTGCTTGTACAAATACATAAGCCAGATTAATGCTAAGAAAACCTAGGTGTTTTTTTTCAGAACATTAGCGTTTTATGACTTAAGACTTTTTGCTTAATTTTTACGGCATTTTGTGTATTTTGAAAATACCTAGAGAGCGCCAGCGACTTCGTCCGCGTTAACACCCTTATTTCTCCGCTCGCTTGCTTAAGCAAACACAGATGGCGTTGAATACTATCACTTGAAATTTGACATTTCTGCACGTCACGACCGCCCGCAATAATAGCGAAAATGTGAAGAGCGGCTTCTCGACGTTAGATAATCGAACAAATTTAAACACGTTTAAAGCGACCGTATCACGATGCAACCACAGTTGCGTGAGCACAATTGGTTTTTTAGGACGTGGATTTCGTTGCTTCAAGCAGGGAAGAGAACCTCTCAAAATTTCAGCTTTCTTGGATAAGTTAAGGCTAGGCGTTGAGTGAACTGATGAGTCAGTCAATGAGTGAGTCGGGTCCTTTTTCTTTTACTGTGTATCTAAAAATAAACAACAGTAACTGTATTGCGGCGTAATAGATATGTATATTTCTGTGTTTTGGTTGCTTGTTTATGTAGAATACATTATTTTTGTAGCTTTGACATGAATACGTATTAAAGTACTTGACTCTACAGATCTATTGATCTCTCATATTGATATACGATGATGTCGGATGATAGCACTGATAGTTGATAACAACTTCTCAATTACACTAACAAGATCGGAGCTTTGCTGTTACCGCAGCGAGCGTTCACCAAAGGAATGCTCTAAAAATAAACAAAATAATGCAACTCATCATCATCTCATTTTTTATACACTCAATCATTTTCCAAGATAAGTTTTTAATCTATTGGTACGCTCGGCTCCATGATAAATAGCTGAACGCATACAGGTTGTTTGGTAATACGTGCATAATCCCGAATTTGGCAGATAGGGTCACGTGTATAGAGCCCCGGGAAATCATAAACACGCCTGAAAAGCAGCACATGGCCGTGATATACAGGTTGTTTGTAACAAAGGAAAATTGCAAAGTGACAACTCCAGGGGTTTGTCACTTTGCTTTAGCAGGACCTATCCAGCTGATACATCGTTCTCGGTCGTCAACCTCATGGTCCAAAAGAAACTGAAATCAAAACATGTCAGGGTTTACAAAAAAAAAAACGGTGAAATAAATATACTTATGTAGATATTATCACGGTGTCCTTTTTACTTAGTTGCATAGCGGGATTATACACCTATTAAACAAACATCCTTTGTACGTTCGGCATCAAGATAATAAGTAGCCGAACGTATAGATTAAAAATAGCAAACAAGTGGATCCACGTTTAGTGTCGAATAAAGCTAATTATCTCGAATTAGAAGTCGGATTCTTCGCAGTCTGATTATAGATTAGAATAATTGCCTTCCGTTAGCTCGGATGGCAAAAAGCGTGTGAAAGTTAGTTGTCTCATTCCATTGTTTGTGGACGGTTTAATTTTTGCGGACTGTTATTACCAAACAGCGATTAAGGCGACACGACACACTGAAAAAATGCACCAACTTTCGTCGAATAGTTTAAGCTATAATATGACTAACGAATCTGAAATGTTGATATAGGGAAATTCATGTCTTTACCTTGAATTTGCTAGCTTAAACACACGATGGTATAATTTTTAATTAATTATTATTAACATAATTATTTTCGAAAACACCACAAAAAAAATCACTATTGTTGAAATTACAACATCATTTATTATATTACTTAATTTATACGCTTGAAAACCACTCGAATACATTGATAACATCAATATTAGCTATATATTTATAATATAATAATTTAGTAGCTATATATTTTGATAACTAAAACCAATATATTTTTTTTAAATGTTTTTTAGATTCTTTGATTTGCGGTCTCAGTTTTCATTTGCTGTCTCAGTTATCGCAGGCGCTACGTATTTTCGACCTCGGCCTTTTTGAACGTTCACAAGTTGAGGTGTCGTCTAAACCGTATCATACCATAACCGTGATAGGAACGTATCAGACACGGAAAGTAACATAACACGGACTACTATGTTCACTGCTACCACATAATTCATCACAGAATACATAATAGTACAACTACAGTTGTTGGTCGGTGAGAACGGTCGTGTGGGCACAGTCTCATACTTTTCAAGACAAAGAATATTTCTTTGCCTGACACGTTCCTAGCACGATTCTCAAGTCAAGTGGGCAGAGACCTTTACGTTAACGGAAACAACAACGTGACGAAATTGAGTGGTTGCTAAAAAACCTATATACCTGAAAACCAATTGAAAGTAAGTAATTAAACGTTCAAAAAGGAGATTGGAGAGAGACCGCCAAAATTATGGAAGAAACGTTTTGCCTAGCAGTGCAATGTGACGACTAAGGTTATTTTTTTTTAAGTATTACTGCATTACAATTTATACGACATTGTCCATTCAATCTGTTGGCAAACAATTTTATAATGCAAAATTCTCATCATTAGAGAATATACAAAAAATAATACAGGTGTGCGAATGATGGACATTAACTAATCATAGTCACGTAGGCCAATAAAACAGCACGTCTGGGTGGGCATCCATCACACAGACGGAGCATCACGATGCAAGCCTTGCCAGGGAACGCGACACATGAAATATGAGAATTTTATAAGAGAAGCTTGATGATGGGCAAGAAAACATGTTACAAGCATGTTTTCAGCCAGAAGCAAATTGCTTAAAAATTAGCCATTATTATGCTTACGGCACGGTAATATTTACAGATCACGATAGTTTAAAAAACCGGTCAAGTGCGTGTCGGGCCACGCGCAGTGTAGGGTTCCGTAGCCCATCTCAATAATTCGGACTCTGAGAAGAGGGCTTTTATGAACATTTATTTAACGATGGCTCATATACTTAAATGTAGATAATATCGGTTTCACACACCTGACAACCAACTTATTTAAGTAGTTCCCAATGAGGAATTTGGATTTATGCTTCGTTTGTCCCACTGAGATTCGTCCCAAAATATAATTTTGTACTGCGCCAAGTACATTTTATAAGTTGGTCGACTATTACATGGACTATTATATTGTGATGGAAGCTGTCTAAGCGGTACGAAGTCCGCCGGGTCAACTAGTAAAAAAATAAAAACAAACATAATTTTGCACTACAAATTTTCATATTCATAAACGTGATAAAATATCAAATGAAACTTGTAATAGACACCCCGATCATTAAACAATCATTAACCACCGGTCCCGGCTAGGGTCATAATGAGGGTTAAGTCGACACTCAGCTTGGGATGTAATCGACGTGCAAGTGTATGCACTGCAAACGTAGTGTCATTAGTCAGAAACTAGGGCCATTAAAGTTGTACCGATGACTGTGGCAAGGATAAGTGGGTGGGTCTAAAGCTCTTGTTCACGAGTCGGATTAAAAAAGGATCTAACACGATTTTTTTAGTATTACATAGTCGGCAAACTTCTTTGGTGTTTCTTCTCCTCCTCTGCTGCAGTCGTCGTCATTCGCAAGCAAAGTGGAAATATTACACACGGTGCTGCTCGCCCGTTCTGTTAGCTTGAACTTGGCTTAACACGCTGCCGCGTGTATAGATGTGCGTTATTCTATAAAGTATATGTAATTATGGGTCATTATTATGGGAAATAACTATGAGATAAGTATGACAATGTATTCATTGTGACAATGCTACAAACACAGAGTTGTGTTCCAACAGTTTGGGATAAGATAGTTAGTTCTTAGTTGAGGGTTATACTTATAATAAACATGGTAAGAATCCCGTTAATAATTACTCTTATTACTCTAGTAGAAGGTTGTTGGTGAAGAGCTACCAATCGTCATTCTACTTATAAGGTGAGATGACAGTCAAGCGCTTCTCTTTTTTTATATACGTAGCACGGCAAATGACTCCATTTCACCTGATGTTAAATGAATATGGAATCCAGATGCGACGACAACAGACTGGTGCAGCGTGAATACAACGCAGCATCAGTTACCCTTACTCTGCCGGCCCACAATGTGCCTCTTCACGCCCCGTTTGAAGGACACCATATCATAGGACGGAAAACGTGTGCTGGCAAACTATTCCATGTTTTGGAGGTGCTACAAAGAAAGGAGTCACAAAATTTCTTAGTGCGCGTTGGAATATCTATTCTCTGTTCTTAATTCAAAAAAGCACAGACCGAAAACAAAAAGAGAAACGTACAAGTACGTAATAAGGTACTTTCGACCCACAGCCGTTGCTAAGTTATTGTAGAACTCCTTTAGGTTGCACTCAGCGTACCAGTGCAGTAATCAGCATTATTCATAGCGTGAAATTGTGGCTAGTCCTGCAATTACAACACATTACTTCTTTTGCCATGGTTAACATCGTGCCCATTTGTTTCATGGCTAAAGTATGGGGGGGAATTAAGTTCACTAACAATTTACTGATGTTCATGAGTCAAATCGTCGCGAGTTCCAATAGGCCATGTTATTATGACTTACACTGAAATATGTTTCCTAAGTTTACACAAACAAAACAATTGAAAAAAAAAATTGATTTATGTGTTTATTGGTGTGTCTACCTATCGATTCAATCAGTCTTTATCTATCGTTCACCTGCTGCCGAGATAAGGCTCTTGTTCACGCCATCTTTCCCTGTCCTGTGCCAGCCTGATTCTTTGTTTTTTTTATTATAATTATATATACTTAGCTGTAAAAACTGCCTAGCCCGGGATACTAGAAAAATATGTCGTACTTAATAACTTATTGACCACATCTGTGTTACAATTTTTTTCCTAACAAACAGAAGGGCCATTAGCACTGTGTGCACTATACTATGAGGCTACGGCCTAGTAGACTTGACTTGACATATTATGGCTATGGCTGTGCCGAGCGTGCTTGAGTACCAAAAGCGGTAGTGTGTCACGAGCCCCTAATAAAGAACTTAAAGTCGTGTCTGGCCTAATTTCGACTCTACAAGAGCCCTGGACCGCCTAATTCCGTAAGGACTCAATAGTGGGTAGTAGGTAGGATGCCTAATTTTGACATAAGGACTATAAGAAAACGTCAGAATCAGGCCACAGAGATATAGGTATCCCTAGAAGTGTAGTAGTTTCAAAATAACAAATCGAAGCCCAGTTCAAAAAGTTTTGAGCAACGAAAAAGGATTTATTCATTGCCACAATAAGAACAAAATATGGTTTATGTTGCATACATCAAGTGAAGTAAAACTAGCGGCACTAAAATGTACTCACTCAGCATAATATCGCAGTATTGGATTGGCACCATGACGCTGGTCTTCCGTGAAACCAATAGGTAGCTATTGCCGCGTGCCAATGTCACGTTGTAACGCCGTTGTCGACATTAGGTTTATTATGAACAAACTTTCAATAAAAACTTAAATATTATTAAATTAAAATTAAGTACTCACCAGCAGGATCAATTTTAAGATAGTGAGTCACCTGCAAAGAACAATAATGAATCATTAGATTTTAAAAATAAGAATGAGCAGGCAAAAGACTTCGCTCTACTGTTGTTAGATTTACGAACCGATGGCATAGTGACATTCACAAGAGCTACTTGTATCCTAAACTGAATAAAATAAAAAGATATAAAATATTTAGACAACATCACATACATTGTTCTGATCCCAAGGTAAGTAGCTAAAGCAGTCGTTTCATGAAAATCTGAAACAACGACGGTACCACAATCACCCAGACCCGATACAATATCGAAAAGTTCTTTTTCGACATTGACCCGACCGGGAATCGAACCCGGGACCTCAGAGTTAGCGCCGCCCAAAGTCCGGCGTGCAAGCCACTCGGCTACGGAGGTCGTCCATACTACTTGATACTAAATATATATTTTGTTTATTTAATACGATAGTATTATATCAAATTAACCGTGACTGCATTTTTGGCTTTTTTTGGTCAGCGCACCCTTAAGCAGAAGCGACGTCCAGATGAAATTACAGCTAGTGAAGCAGGATTGTGCCTCAGCAGTCCTCACCTTGCCGACCCGCAAGTTGATTCTTTTTAAATTATCCCGATTTTAAATCATCAGAATATAAGAGTTAACAGACTCATAAAGTATTACACGGCGGATTAAAGTTGTCTTACGTCTTACTATAATTGCATGACATAGAATAACACTCATTTTGAATCGTATTTATTTTATCCCTCTGTTAACTCTTATCCCTAGATTGAAAAATCAGACCTTAAAAGGGTTAAAATATTGTTTTTTAAAGTTTACGCGAACACTACACATTCAAATGAAACAACTTTTACGGATCTACTTGCGTTTATTTTACACATTACTTATTTAATGTTTATCCTGACGTTTCGAACCCTTTGCAGGGTCCGTGGTCACAAGGGTTAAAATGTGATGATTTACATACAATATTTTACACAACCAAAATAAACATAGCTAAACTTAAAAAAAAAACAGAGACATATAAGTACCAACATAAGTATTTACTTGTAATAGAAAAAAAAATCCTTCATCTGTGCTGTGGGCTGTGGGCTCATGGGAACGGTAAAAATATCCAAGATTTCATATGGGTCTTATTGTTTTAGTGAGTATGTCGCGGCAGTCGGACTCTTGCTGGGAATCAAACCCGGGAACGTTGGGTACAAGACCAGTGGTCTAATCACTGCGACAACGGACTTAAAACAAGCCTTATCCGCAACTGAACCCAGGACAGTATGTCTATGTAGGTACGCTTGCTGGGAATCGAACCCACGTGTAATTCACTTCGAAAGCGCTATATGCCAGGTATTGTCTAATTGCCTATGGATTTTCCTTGTCAAGAATGATAAACCAATATTTTACTATAGCGTTAAGATTGTCATCGGAACACCTGTTTCATAATAATGATTCATTTAACACGATAAACGGTTCGAGTCGACTCGCTTTACAAAAATCAACAGCACAAAGCCACAAAGCGAACTGGAAACATTCATGCATTTAACCACAGAATAGATAATACATTTAACTTTATACCAGGCGCACTAGGGCTGGGAAAACACAGTTCATAAAAAAAGACAACGCAAAATTGGCAAATACAAAAGATTGTTATCCAAAACTATATCTCGTAATTTAGATTAATTCTTTTTTAATCCGCCAGCAGCCGTTTAAGCTTTAAAATTAATAGAAATTTAATTATGTATTTATGTTATAGCAAGTACAATAATATTGGGAAACGTTGGATCAGACAGTACATATATATCTTCTAATATATAAAATTCTCGTGTCACGGTGTACGTTATTGAACTCCTCTGAAACGGCTCGACCGATTTTCGTGAATCTTAGCGTGCATATCAGCTAGGGTGGAGAATCGGACAACATCTATTTTTCATCCCCCTAAATGTTAAGGGTGGTCCACCCCTAAATATTTTTTAGATTTTTGAAATTTTTCCAATACAAAATTATTTGTTTGTAGTGTTGTCATGGAAACTGCCAAAGCGGTACGAAGTCCGCCGGGTCAGCTAGTAATATATAAATCCTCTGTGCGTGTGTATGTCACTGAACTCCTTCTAAATGGCTGGTTCGATTTGGATGAAATTTTCTGTGTCTGGTCAAGTTGATTCGAGAATGGTTTAGATTTACATTTGGACCCGGTAGGTGGCGCTGTTATAGGGGTCCATCATGGGATACGGGTGTTCTTAAAAAAGACGAATGATTTGTATGTTTTGTTGTCATGGAAATTGTCAAAGCGGTACGAAGTCTGCCGGTGAACTAGTAACCCAACAAAAATAATAAAAGAAATATGAGCTTATTCATTAATTAATTAATTAATTAATTTTGTATTATAAGATTTATAAGTTAAAGCTACATGACACGAGTCTTCCCTGTGGATGCAAACACCACTCGGAGAACAGGCCATAAACCAACTACTGCCTGACTGTTAATGCAGCCAGGACCTGGACTTCACTCATGTAAGCATAGTATGAAATCCCGGGCTTTTCTCGAGCATTCCAAACTAGTTAATAATTGTAAATGTATGACAAATTGCATGATTTGGTAACGACTGGTACTTTTAAATATCGTTACTTGAGCCGAAAAGCTGTGCAGTTTCTTGCCCATTCTTCTCCACATCTAAAATACGTCCTGGATGGGTAGTAACTAAGGAAACGACGATTCAAAAATACTTATCTATAGATAAATAAAAAAATACTTTGGCACTATTGGCAACCCTACAACGACACGCTACCCCATTTCTGCGTGCAATGGAACAGGAACAGTCCGCCCGCGTCGGCCCGCCCGACACGCCGGAAATGACGCTTGTCTATCGCCGCGACGCACTTTGTAAAGGAAATGTCGCAAAAAGCGCGCGAAACCTTTTAAAATGTACCAATTGATGCAATCAATAATGTCCGAGTATCTTTGCAGCTTTCCATGTGGACGAGTAATAACCTAACAACTTCTGATAATAGCGAATTTTATATGAATAAAGTATTATATATGTGTGTGTGTGTGTTAAACTACAAAATTAAATGCAATAAAAAAGTAAAATAAAATATTATCTGCTTTCAAGATAAGACCATGAAGTAATTGTATAATTGTAGGGTACAAATTACTGCATAAAGTTTAAGTTTGTAAACGGTTTTGTAAAACAATAAATAAAATAAAAATAATAGTATTAACACCTCTTGAGCAGGAAACTTAACACTATGAAACCAAAAAGTTTACCGCTTTTGCACTCAAAAAATTTAAAAGCAGTGACAAAATTCAGCGCTTACGTAAGCCTTCCCGGTAGCATAGCGGTCAGTGCAGCCGCCCGGATTGCGGAAGACACAGGTTTGATTCCTGGCTGGGTCGGGTGGGCGTTTAATTTTTTTAACTGTATTTTATAAATTTTATTAATATTTAATTTAGCTTCAGTGCAGCAAGCACTTAAAAAATAAATAGTAAAAATTTAAATACGCTATGTCAGTTTTATGCATTTACTTACTCATAAAAACTATTTAAGCATTATTTTAATTAATCATTGTTTTGTCTCTTTTTATCAAATATTTTTTGGTGAATATTGTTGACAAAACAATATTTTAACTAAATAATGCTTAAATAGTTTTTATGAATAGGGGGGTAAAATAACACCAACACACTATGATATCTAGTAACAATTACTGATACTGATTTTGTTATCATTTTGTAACAGACAACTGCAAGTGTTAGTGTGAATATGTTTACTGCAACCAACCAACCAGACGCAATAGAGATACCATAGTTTGTTGGTTATTGTTCTTAAACCTTGTTTGCTAATAAATTAATTCAGGTGTGTAGACCAGATTTTTATTAAATGTTAAAGCAGCTTTTATTGCAAATTTTCTTTAGATTACACATATTATATTACTTCATATTCAATTTATATATGTGAGAGTTAATAAATATAGCAATAGAATTAAAAGGCATACATCCTGCAGTTGACATCACTATGTTGAAAGGATGGAAGGAAGGAAATAAATGTAATGCTAAATGATAAGAAAATGAAAATGTTGTCCTTTCCAATGGTAGTGAATAAGGTCAGTTCTACTTAATAATTCACTTTAAAGTGCTTTCAAGCGAACTATTAAGTATAAGATTATCATCATCGTCATCAGCCTATACTAGTCCACTGCTGGACATGCCTCTCCAAGGAGACAAGTAAAAGATAAGACCGCCAAATTGCAACTATGTAAATAGTTTGCTTTTTTGCTCATGTTTATGTTTTATAGTGTTGTCACCAAGCTTTAAATAGATCTATCTATCTACAGTTGAACTGTAATCATATTTAAAGCCTGGTAACGCTGAAAATGCCACCTGAGGCAATCACCAAACACTCTCCAAAAAAATAAGCTTAATGTTTTCCTTCTATAAGAGCTTTTCGTATGAGGACACTGCAATGAAATAACATCGCAATGAAATAACAATAACATAACTCAATGCATCATTATTAATGGCTTGTAAACTTTAATTCTAATATGAAAAAGGGTGTAGAGGAAAACTCTTCAAGAATAAAAATTTCACTAATCATTTAACTTGACTGTATTTTTTTACTTTTTACTAACAAATAAAATTCTAGAGTCATCACTGTATCTACTACTTTGCGCGCATTTAAGTAATTTACGATGATTTAACGCAACGACCTGACATTGCTATGTCACTTAAGTGGGAAGTAGAGTATCCACATTAGCAATTGCTAATAGAAGCTAACTGATTGAACAGCCAGCCGAGTTATGCAGACAGACGGTCTCAAACCGGTCGGAGTTTGCCACCTTTACAATCGCAATAAATAACGAAGACATCACAACCTGATCTACAATAGACCATTTATTAATTGTTGATTGTGTCTGACACTAACAGTTGGACGTAAAAAATATAAATAATCAACAATAATATTGGTGTAAAAAAACCGAAAACAAAAAAGTTTACAGTATTTGTTTATGCAGAAAGCTTCATAGCAATTCTATAAATGTGGATAATAACTTATTGTATTTGCATACCTTTGATAATAAATTCACAAATTTTTCACTTTTTTGAGATTGTTAATAGTAAAATCACTGAATAGAAACGAAAATAATAAAATTGAGGTAATTGTGCTTAAATATTGACATTTATTCAAGACACCCATACCACCGACAATCTGTGATTTTTATTTCGAGTCACGTCTATCTGTCAAACATTGTATGAGTCTGAATTCAAGGGATTTTTGATATTCATTTAACTCTATGCTATGTAATGCTTTTTTTTGATATTTTTTGTAAATTCTTGCAAACTTTCTATCAACTTATTTATTTATTGCACATGTTACAGCTGTGTGCTTAGAGCATGTGTGTGAGCTATCATGATGTGATCACGAATTCACGAATGATTCGAAGCTTCTTTTATGTACAGCTTTGTGCTGCTTTGTGTGTGGATGGATGTGATAAATAAAAAACCATAGACTAGGTAAACTTTCAGTCAAACGAACTGACAGACAGATAGACATTGACATTTGACAGTGATACGTCAGTCAACAACAAATTTAGTTGATTTCGCGAAAAAACAATTTCTCTGATAAACACTTATCACACGAATAAAGTGTACGTTATCAGTGACAAGACAAAGACGCACTTACACATTTTGGTTACAGTTCAGTAATCTGTTGCTGTGTAAAATAGGTACCTACATTTACAAAAGATAGATAATTGAAATCATGGGTGAACCAGCGAAACAGTGCGGAGTAAACTCTGACCCCAGCTTGGCGAACGCTGCTACTGCCCCAGACTTAGGTGTAGGAAATGTGTCCTCTTTCAGAAGTCCAATACCATCGACATCCACTGCAAACATGGCTATGGGACCGCCGCCTTTGCCCGCGAGACCCGAATTGGGAATGCAGCAAAATTATGGCATGAACCAGGGTTATTCGTTAGGAGGAATGGGTGGTTATGGAATGGGTAACTATGGGGGATACGGAGGTGGTTATGGAGGATATGGAAGTTACGGCGGAGGTTATGGCATGGGCGGTATGGGAGGCATGGGTGGTATGGGTATGTCTCCTTACGGTGGATACAACAGAATGGGACCAATGTATGGTGATATGGAAAGCAGGTATGTTAAAGCATTTAGTTGTTTCTAAATTCGAACATTCACATTTTCTGTCTACAGGGTACAAACACAGATGATATACATTATGAATAGAAAATCTTGTAATATAAATATTTTGCTACAATCTAGTTATACCTAATGTAGTATCTGTTTTTCGACTACCTAGGTAATATAACTTTCCTAATTAAAGTTGAATTGGTTTATTTGTTGTTCATTTGTTTACAGCAGCATCGTAAATAGTAGAAAATTTGTATGTGTCTGTGGTTCTCATTAAGTTAAGTTAATTATTGGCCAAGTAGCTAATGAGTTTGAATGTTAAAAGCCCTCTTATTAAATACCTATGTGCTTAATTTTCTAATGTCCTTGTAATGTTATGCCAACCATTGTTTTAAAATACCAAATACTTTTGTGATTGAAAAACAATCTACTCATTAGAATCCCAAATTATTTAAAGCCGTTTACTACATACATACCTATAGTGCAACTAGTATTTTAACGAAAATGTGACTTGTTTCTATATAAATATAGCATAAAATTAAATTTTAAATATTGTTTTCTAAAGTGTATGTGAACACAACACGGAGGCATTTTAAAATTAATATTCAGTCCAAATTATTGTTTAACATCAAATTCATACAGTTATAATGTACTTTTTGTGACATTCATAATTGCTGAACCCCTCTGTAGTCAAGTGGTTAGGCCACTGATTTCAGACGCAGAAATTCTGGGTTTGATTTCCATCAGTACATAATATTGTACTTGGTTTGCTTGGTGGTATTGCTTGTTTAAGTCTATCTGGGTTGCTACTACCATCTTGTCTAAGTATGTGGCCATAAAAACACTGCCAAACTCGGGAATTGAAACCAGGACTTTTCTACTCAGTCACCAAGGTCTATATAGTTATATCCAAAACAATTCACAAACAACCAAATATAACATAACCCAAATCACAATATCGGAATTACATTGAGCACCAATCAACTCTGTTAAAAATTGGATTATTAAAGTTGTCTTCTGAAATCATACTTATATAACAATGATATTAACTTTTCAGATAAGTGTTTTTTTTTTTTTTTATATATTTTAGCGTTTTATTAACGCTTAAATATACTTAAGTAAAATTTAAACACTGAAAAAAGACGACAACCTCAGGCGGGAATCGAACCACGCACCTTCCGCATTCCGGGCGGCTGCCTTAACCACTTGGCTACCGAGGTCTGGCTTTCACCCGTCGAAATTTTTCAGTGCTTGATGCTTATGTTTTTTAGTCAACATTGCTTCATCAATCTTAGAAGTTTTCACCTCTGAGATCCGAAAGAAATATTTTTACAAATATTTGAACATTCGGTTAAGATGAAGCTGCGTTATAGATAAGTGTTTTGTGTGTGGAAGGTGCGTGGTTCGATTCCCGCCTGAGGTTGTCGTCTTTTTTCAGTGTTTAAATTTTACTTAACTTTTCAGATTTATCCAAATAGCAGAGGAAAACTCAAGACCAGCCTTTGATTCAATACAGAGCTTTGTGAATGCTGTTGGCAGTGTTGCGATGATGTTAGAGAATACTTTCTTTGCATTGACCAGTTCATTTAGAGCTATTTTAGGTAAGATTGTTTCTTAAATATTTTACGAGTTATTTATACTTTTATATTATTTGTGCAAATAAAGGATGAAAATTTATTTTTAAAACATTTGTAAACCTGGCTGCTATTTAGACTAAGGTTACATGTGATTTAAAAGTAATGCTGTCTCATTTCATCTATCTACCCTTGATAGACGAACCTATCTATCAATCAACTTAAACCAGATCTTATTGTAGTCCAAGTTTATTAATTTGGGTTTTAAAATATAATATTAAACATTAAAAATTAACCAACTCTTTCAGGTGTGGCAGAAAACTTTGGCAGACTGAGATCACTTTTTGCACAGTTCTGGTCCGCATTCGCCGTAGTACGAAGTCTGAACTGGATGATCCGGAAACTCCTAGTCATGTTGGGCATCAGAACTGAAAACGAATTCAAGGTAAATCTCTTCACTTTATTGCCATCCACTGCTGAACGTAAGCCTCCCTTAAAGAGCGCCAATCATCCTGATCCTGCGCTGTTCGCATCCATCCACCAACCACCATCTTGTTTTTTTACAACTTTTTTTTTTAATTCTTTATTTAAGCATTATTTGATCATTGTCAAATGCCGCATACATATCTCTTTTATATATTGTCGGAAATCTTTGTTTGACTGTTTATTATCAAATGTTAAGCTCAATGATAATGTTATATCTCTTATCTTATATATGTTTGAAAATTTATTAATTGTACCAGGTAGGTACAAATATTATGATGTATAATTTACATCCATACTATTCAATTTACTCTCTTGAAGAATAAACTCCATGGTCAGCCTCTTAACCTTCATCAGCTCATTTTATAACCCCACTGCTGGGGCATGAGCCTTCCCTATGGATGGATAGGGAGAACGAGCCATAAACCACTACGCGGGCCCAGTGCGGATTGGTGGTTGTTAACGACTGCTAATGCAGCCGGGACCAACGGCTTTATGAGCCTTCCGAAGGAGGGAGCTCAAGATTATAAATTTTTGGTCACCGGTCCGATGACCGGCCTTTGCGAAAAATGCGTAACCTCAGTACTCGCAGACCGGGCGCGTTAACCGCTGCGCCATCGAGCTCCTCCTCCTAACCTTAAAAAACGGCAATTGTTATCTTTCTATTCAAAGTCCAAGTTTACTCGACTTTGTACTTTGAACTTAGCGCGTTTGATACGCATCTACTCATTTATGTATTTATAATTACTTAAGACGATTTATCTCCGCCGATTATCAGCGTTACATCACAGGTGATGTTTACTGGTGATGGTACTGCATGTCTATTCCGATCCTATCCAAACCCTTCGGAGAATCTAGTAGGGCACGGGGATGCCGTTCCCTCTAGAAAACCTCCGAAGGTGATTCGTTTCACACGGCTTGAGGGACCCTTTACGTTCCTCGCCGCCCCCGAACAAGCCTGGTGAAGCTGAAAATGCCGTCTGAGACAATAAGCAATCTCTCTCAAAAATGGTCAAGAAAGATCCGTCTAGGTCGTCCCCATCCCATATCTCCATTTATATTAATAATAATAATCATCATTTATATTGTATATCTGTTTTTATATAAAATATTGTAAAAAAAAATTCTTTAGAAATATATTTAATAAAGATAATACTAATAACAAATCACAATTAATTACCAAAGGCGTGGGCGGAGGCGGTGGCGGCGACTCGCACCGGCACCGCGTCCCCCGAGCAGGCCGCGAAGGGTTCCAGCTGGCCGATCCTCATGTTCTTCGGCGTGGTGGTGGCGGCGCCCTACCTCGTGCTCAAGATGCTGCACGGCCTCACCAGCAGCATCAACGAGAGATGTGAGTTTTATGTGCATTTAGACTGGTTGGAAAGAAAATAAGCCTCCCGAGTTTCGAGTTTCGAGAGCGTTGGGAGTTGGGAGAGCCCAAAATCCGAACTGGTGGTATATTCAGTAGTTTAATCTAAACCATGGTCTTAACAATTTTTTTGTTTTTAATTATTTGACGACCTCCTTGGTCGAGTGGTTTGTACACCGGTTTTCATGGTGTCGCCATCTCTGATGTCCCGAGTTCGATTCCCGGTCGGGTCAATTTAGAAATTATTGTTGTTCTAAATTGTCTCGAGTCTGGGTGTTTTCTATGTATTTAAGTATTTTAAGTATGTTTATCCGTTGTCTAGTAACCATTTAACGAGTTTCATAACGAAGCTTCTCCTGGGCTAGATATTGGCGTGAGTGTAGGAAAGTTTATAGTTTATTATTATTAATTATTATTTATTTGGATTTTATAGTTTTGACGTCAATAAGAGTCGTAAATAATAATGTTGTGAAAAGTGACTGAAAGCTTATGTTGAATATAAAAAAAAAGAAAGAAATCATTTATATCACCTATAGTACTATTTGATTTGTTTAAAATATCATCATAACTATGATTGTTAGCAAAGTTAGGGAAGGCACTGTGGCCTGTAACACAATTTACTTTCACACGCTGCAGGAAATCCACTTTTACTGGGTATGTTGTTGTCATGAACAAAGATATATTATTATTATCTTTATTAATTTTTTCTCATATAAATTTACATTTTTAAACACTTAAAACAAAATAATGATTAAGTAATAATAATTATTATTATACCCTTTATTTATTTTCTTTCTGAAAACTAGATTTTTACAAAATTTTTTTTATATAAAAATAATAAAACATTATAAAAACCTAATTCTAGAGTACCGCCAGCAGCGGGGCAGGGCCCAAGTCATAACATCAATGTTTGTAGCATTATTGTGTTCCGGCAGCTAGAGATAAGATAGCTAGTGCCTCAGTAGTTGAGGATTCCGGGTGAAGTGCGCTTCCACCCATCACTTAACATCAGGTGAGATGAAGGCCAGGTGCTTACCCGTCTTACTTTATAATATGTACTTTTTTCCAGTGAACGACCCAGCCACATGGCAGAATCCCCTCAGAGCGGTGGCCCAACACGACTTCATGGCGACTTCGCCCCAAGAGATCAGCTTCTCAGCCAACCAGGTCCTAACCCTCGCGCCCCAACATCTTCAGCCCCAACTATGGAACTCAGGCTGGCTGATGGCAACCACAGACAGACATACAGCGGGACTGGTACCTGTCAACTATATTAAAGTGATCAAACCCAGTGTTAATATTGAAGGACAGAGTAATGAGAGTGCAGAGAAAACGGAGCCTACTGTAGAGAGTTTGGATAAGTTTTATGGCAATGAGTTGTAGCTGGTTAAGGGATTAAAAAAAGTGTTGGTTGGCATTAAAAAGATCATTGCGTTTAAATGAAAGTTTTAACCGGTTTTGACATGCAGGGGGATGTAATGTATATTCCTACTATTTTGAACTTTATGAAATTGAGATTATGTTGAAAACCAATTAAATGTACAAACATATACTGCCTTTTGTAAAAGGTTAAGACTATTTTACAAGCTTTGTAAATGTATATTGGGGTCAAATCTTGCAACTGAATTTTAATGTAGTTATCCTCAACCGATTATGATTAAATTTTGTATGCATGTTATAGCTTGGATAACAAAGCATGGTTACATGGGTTGTCAGTCTAAATCCAATATGACCGAGCGCCTAAGATGGCGCACTCGTTATTTTTTGTGCACGCCCTTAATATGGGTATCAAATAAAATTAAAGAATACGAAAAATAAAATTACGTCACTCTTAATCCAAATTTTTAAATCATAATATGATTATCACATGGTGATAGCTAGGTTTGTTCTGTCCTGATCAGAAAGCCTAATGTTGAATGCCAAGAGTTATGACCGGTTAAGTGGTATCATGTATGTTACGCTAACTGTACAACTATGTATATATTGTTGTACCTGTGAACTATTTATTAAAGTTAAAGTCATAATAGAGCCAGTACTCATGCCAAATGAGTGCAGATAAAAGGAGCCTTATGTGTAGAGAGTTTAGATAAGTTTTACGGGAACGAGTTGTAGCTGTAGCTGGTTTATGCGTTGAATGTTGATTTGCTAAAAAGGCAGTCTGCATTTTATGAAATTCCCATTTCATAAAATAATTATTTTCCCAAATAATATTCGAGAATTAAAACCTTAACTAACTTTTGTGTTCTTATTAGGTAGGTACCAGTGTTTTTTTGTTGTTTGTAAGTATCCGATATTTCGGTATGGTTGATTGTATGCTAATGATCTGGGATGTGATTACATATCGCATACTCATAAACAACAGCAAACATGGTAATAATCCCATTAATAATAATTGGGTAGTTGACAACAACAACAATTAATTCCAGAACAATAAACGTATAAATGAAATCACGTAACAGTTCTTTATAACATTAACCAATTTTTTATTTGACCTATGCATGAATTTCTGTAACCTAAAAAGTTATTAATAAACACTCAATTGACGGAAAGAAATAGTGACGTCATAGTTTGCTAATCCCATACAATTTCTATTAAAAATAATCGTTTTGACAGTTGTTAAAAAGTTTCTATATTGACTAACCAGTCAACTACCCAATTATTTTAGTGTAAGTCATGTAAAACAATTCAGTGCTGATTGGTGGTTGTTACCGACTGCCAATGCAGACGGGACCAACGGCTTTACATGCCTTCCGAAGCACGGAGGAGCTCGAGATGATAAATTTTAGTCACCCATCCGATGACCGGCCTTCATGAAAGTTGCTTAACGATAGCAACCGCAGACCGGGTGCGTTGACACTGCGCCATCGAGCCCCTTAATTGTATATTTTATTTTTTGTAAATATTATATTTTGTTAACTGTTATAATTATTATGTGGATTTTAAGTAACACTTTCTATGGACTGGTTGCGCATTTTTCGGTGAAGATTTAAGTTTTAAGTTCCCCTTTGCTTTAAACATATATTTTAGCTTAAAAATATCTAAAAAGTTGACAATGTCAGTCAAAATCAAACTAATTACACAACAGTGTCGTAACTACGAATATAAGAAATACATAGGTACCATATTTCTTATACTCAAATATATTTGTGACCAAGATCAAAGAGAATTGTGTAAAAAGCAATATAATAGGTAGACGCCTGCACATCAACCTACCACAAACTGTCAAATTTCCTCAATAGACTTTGAACTTAATGTTTGCATATGGTTGACAATGAAGAAATTTGAAAATTATTGGATAGTTTGATTTGCAGGCGTGTGTACTAATGTCAAATAGAAATTAACTCTGTAATATTACATGCTTTTTAGCTCTCTTCGGGTAAATTTTATTTATTTGCCTTTTATATAGATTGTATATTGTTATTGTTCATACAGTAAGTTATATAAAATGGGATGGACTGATTGAATTTTATCAAAATAAATAAATTAAGTCTAATAATTACAAATGTTGTTTACTTCTCTAATATTTATTACTGTTTACATGTCGATTTTATATAAAAGCAAATATCTAATAGTAAAGTTGAGAACAGTTGTTCGGAAAGCGCAGCGTGGGCAAGCCTCGCAACAAGGTGGACCGACGATCTGGTGAAGGTCGCGGGAAGCCGCTGGATGCGAGCAGCACAAAACCGGTCGTTGTGGAGATCCTTGGGGGAGGCCTTTGTCCAGCAGTGGACGTCTTTTGGCTGAGATGATGATGATGAAAGTTGAGAAAGTGTTTTAGGAGTTATATTTGACGACCTCCGTAGCCGAGTGGCTTGCACTCCGGACTTTTGGCGGCGCTAAAACTATTATAATTAATTATAATTATATTAGTTTTAGTGGTGAAAAGACCCAGCAGTAGGACGTTTTTGAGAAAATAAAAATCAATGGTAAGATTTTTTGTTTATTGTAAAGTCATAGTCTAAGTTTACAAGTAGGGTTCTGGGAATTCGAACGTGACTTCGCGTCCCGTCAGCTTCTTGTATACCGACTGGAAGGTGTCCACCTGCAAACAAAATGTATTCTTCGGCAATGTGCAAATAGAAACCAAACTAAGGTGATCCATAAAATAAGTGGACCTCAGAAGGTAAGATTAATATATAACGCTTTTTTTTGAGTGTGCCGATTGCCTCAGATGGCATTTTCAGCTTCATCGGCCTTTTTTGAGGGCGGCGAGTAACTTAAAGGGGTTCTCAAGCCGTGTAAAACGAAGCACGGTCAGAGGTTTTCTAGAGGGAACGGCATCTCACACTAGTGCGTGTCCCTGTGCCCTACTAGATTCTCTGAGTGGTTCGACTCGGATCGGCTTTAAACCGCGCTCGAGAAACGCACACATTAACGTCTTACAAACACTGATCTCGCACCAGCTTGGAACAGTCCGACCGAGCTCAGCTGTTGCGATTACGAGTGCGTTAGTATGAAGCCTACCTTCTGCTGAACCCTATTCACTCTTGATAAAATTGAAAATCAATGACAAAGTACAACCTGCTTTGCCTGGCCAACATGAAACATATTAGACAGAAAAGAACACAAGGCTCGGTTTTGTTATGTTTACATAAATGGGCCTTAATAAATGATTCTGCTAATTTAAAATATCAAATTTGCCTGTTTTTTGGTTATATTATGTCAAAATGTAGAAATATCTGATACACAACATGTTCATAGTAAATGTTTGGATTACCAAATTTTTTTAAACTAGCTACGAGTGTTATATAAGTACTTCAAAATGATGACAAAAAAATAGAGTTTTAAAATTCTTTTCTACGTTTCGACCCATGTAAACAGGCGCACTCATAAAAAAAGCTCTTAAAAATACTAGCTTACCACTGAATTAGATGGTTTTGATTACATCAAAAAATTGTGTATAAATAATGATAAATAGTGACTATAGCATATAAATAGTGATACTATGGTTCAACAGATATTCGAGTATCTTGGTGAGGCTGCTAACTTGACATCAAGCTAGCAGCAGGACCCTTAAGAAATACAGTTTGTATCTGTGATTTATATGTCAAAAAACTGTGCATAAATAGTGAAACGTATATGCAAAATTTCCTTTTATTTTGGGTTACCTTGTGTTCAATGGTGGTCTGCTGGTTCTTGTCGAGGTGCACCTTGATGAGCTGCGAGCCGTCCAGCTTGATCCGGATGCGCTTGCCGACGATCTCCGCGGGGAACACGAGGTCCTCGAGTATAGCGTCGTACACCGACGTCAGTGTCCTGGAAGGGTAATCATTTAGTTGGATTATGTTCAGAATTGAACTGGGTTATAACTACTACTACTAGATATAGGCTGATGATGATTACAATAACACTTGTCTGTTGGAAAATATGCTCTATGAAAAGGATATTGTGATGTTTGAATATTTGACACTGTAGTAGAAAGGGAGAAAAGAAATGCCCATGCCCAGTTTCTTGCCGGTAATTCTTAGTACAAATTCTGTTGCCCTTACTAACAAACCAATGTCATAATGACATTAATATGAGCTGTTATGCTTCAATTTTGGGCTTATAATCTATTATTTTGTGTTAATAATCAATTTGATGTTTGGAAATTCAGCAAATTGCTTTCTGTTCACAAACACTGAGGAACAAGCTATCTTACCATAGCCCAGCCCATTGAAGTAAACTGAGAGCCCTATTTGTATAAGTATATCCACATTAATTAAAACTAATGTGTAAAATAAACACAAGAAGATCCGTAAAAGTCGTTTCATTTCAATGTGTAGTGTTCGCGTAAACTTTAGAAAACAATATGTATATCCACAGTTCAATGAATGATGAATTTTTAGAAATATGTTTAATTTGCTAGTTTATACTACTTTATGCTACTTTTCTTTAGTATCTATCTTACTTACCTTACAAGATCTTTAACCTCAAACAATCAATATTCTGCAAAAGTCACTGTAGCGTGTTTTATACTATACTCCTCAATGGGAAATTTTCCTATTCCAACTTGAAGTAGCAGTGGTAAACAAACACCTACTAACCTATCCTATATTAGACTAACATAGCATATTTAAGTGTCGAGCCAATCATTGGGGAATGTGTATAAGTGGCTACACCCATAAGGTAAACATTATTTTTTACTTTATCCATTATCCGCCATGAATACACACACACACACACAATATAATTTAAATTATTTGGCGGTGCTGATCAGCGTTTCCTCATTTAAAATGTAAATACATTTGCGAACCTTATGGCAATTATCCTTGCAGAGGAAGAAAAGGATGGTGTTGCACAAAGGTATCAATGGTTCGAAGCGCTAGCGTGAGGGAAACCTCAGCAGGCCTCAGTAAGATAAGATAATACATTTAATCTGGCTTACCAAATGGGATGTTAACCAAAGGGGATGGAAGATCATGACTAGTACCTGGATCGTGGCCTCTTCTGTTTGTTAGCAACGCGTGTTTTGTGGCTTGGCTTGGGAAGAATCTTGCGGTCTCCAATGAACACAACATGTTTGCCGCTGAACTTCTTCTCCAACTCACGGACCAGCCTGATTTGGATTTTCTGGAAAGCTTTTAGCTTGGGCATGGGCACGTAGATAATGATTGACTGAAAGGAAATACAAAAGCTGTTAAAGACAAACAAGTGCTTAAAAAATTATTTTTGGTACTACATGTAAATAATGATTTAAAACATGTAGAAATTACATGCATCAAACTTTATTTGATGCATGTAATTTCTACATGTAATCATAATTATAACAGGTTTTTGTTTTGTTTATAAAATTTGCGTTAAAATTATTTAATAAATAGCTTGCCTACTTCTTAATTGACCTTGAGTATTTGTAAAAATATTATGATCAATGTTAATGACTGTAATTGTTGACATTGAATGGGCGCCTTTGGCTTTCAAAGTAAATAAGTAAAGTGTTGAATAATTTCGGAGGGCTGGTTAGAACCACAATAGCTCAATTGAAAGAGCACCTGACCCGGTATGTCAGAAGGGTGCAGGTTCAAATCGTGCTTGTGGAAATTTTTTCAACATTTGTGTTTTTTGTAATCATAATTATGATCCTATGCCACCAAATAGGTTATAAAAAATTACAACTTTTTAATTTTCAGAAGTTCTTGTAAAAAGTTCAAGTTCAAGCATAGTACTATGAATGAATGATTAAATGTACTATGCATTACCTTTTTGTTATGTAGTTCAATTTCTTTAGCCTTTGTAATATACAGTTCCCTTAGCTGAGCCTTCAAGTCGGAGTTGGTCTCCAACTCCACCAGGGCTTGCGAGATCGATGTCTCGAAGCCGTCGGCCTCCACGGCACCAGCTTTAATGATCTTCGTACTCATCTGGAAAATGTATTCACTAAAACTTAACACACTTCACCGTAAGTATAGGTTAGAATTTAATTTACACTAAGTATGCCAGGAATATCCAACAAAACACTTCTGAGCACACCATTAGTAGCACAGCCTATGTTATCTTTACTATTTTTTACTAGATTATAATAATTGCGAGTTTTCGTGGTCTTTTTCACTTTCGGCAACCAAAACAACGTTGGACATAGGACGGTGATTGTCATCAGTGAATATCCTAAAAATCATTACCGTAAATCAAAAACTATGGACCCAAATACACTCCAGGGTATATAGAGATTTATAATTTTGAGTTATTTGAGTTAAAAAGGGGATTTTAATGCAAGAATTAAATAAAATTCGGCAACGACAACTACCTTGAAAACCCTAACGGGAGAGAAAGAGATGGAAATATGGAAACGAGTGTTGCTAGCATTCAATTTCAATCACCTCACTTTGAAGTTATTGTTGTCACCATTTATTTCAAAGTAGTTTTTAAAAGTCAATATTAAGGCCCGTTACGGACGTTGCTATAAGGCAGGGCGCACAAACACGGTTTTCTGCTGATAAGGTTTACAAACCGCCGTTCAGCCCCCCGACCGCCTAACTCGATAGCTATAGGCTATAGCTTCCAATATTGCTTTCGAAATTACAAGATGACTCCTCGCCATGCCTTCAAAGTGATCGAAAGCGATCGAGTTTGATTTGATAAATGGAAAAAAAACCGAATTACGTCAGTCCGAACGCAGCGCTCGCGTAGTTTTTGGTTTACCGGCCGCACACGAACGGACTAGAGCGGACGTTAATGGTTGAAAATATTTATTTGTTAAAAGTTAATTGATAAATATTTTTTACTGTTAATCATCTTGGTTGAAAATATCAGTTAATAATTTTATCGAAGTAGTAGACACATTATTATTATTTATTTCTATAGGTACACAAACAGATTACAATCAATGCATGAGTACACTAACATATTTGGTTAACCTTACTAGCTAGACGGTAATCCAAAAGGTTGTACACAGGATGACATTTTGGGTATAATTTGAAACGCAACAATGCCGCCCCCTGACCGCCTAACCGATTGCTTTGGCTACGTTTATAGTTTATGAAGTCATCTTGCCATTTCGTACCGCCTATGAAAGCAATATCGAAAGGTATAGGCTATAGCTTTCGATATATGCCTATACCTATTAGCTAGATGACAAGATGACGTCATAAACTATACATGTAGCCAAGGCAATCGGTTAGGCGGTTGGGCCCCTGGTCCTAAATGAAGTTATAGTTAAAACTAATAATAATAATACAAAAAAGATTAAACAATGTAAGGACATTAATATTAAAGGAGATGGTAAATCAAACTAGTACGACCTCATTGTTTGTATTAAATATATTATCGACTTTGTCAAATTGTGACAATGTCTTGTCAAAACGTTTTCTATAAAATAAATGTAGCGAACTTTCTATTGTTGTTATAAAAAGTCTGTTTTAATGTTAAATCCATCGGCTAATAGCTTCCTCTTTAATCTGCGCAATTCTATACAACTACAGGTTATGGTTTTGCTGCAATTTAGCTGAAAGATGGAGACTTCGACTTTCAAGTACAAAATTGCACCTCTAGTAGGTAAAATAAATTGGGAAACATGGAAGTACAAAATTCTTATCGTACTCAAGAGCATACCGCGCGCTCTCGATGTAATCGAAGGCAGACTTACCTCGGATGAAAAAAGTGAAGCCAGTGCAACTGCAGCATCCGCCGTTGCAGTATCAGAGTTCACAAAGGCTGACTCCAGTGCTCTTTTCTTCATCACCAACAACATGACCGACGAAATGCTACTCAAAGTGATGAGATTCACGTCCGCACGAAAAATATGGTTAGAGCTACATCGAATGTTCGACGGAACCAACGAAGACAAGACCTTCCAATTATGTATGAGTTTCTTTGGGTTAAAAAAGGATCCAGCTGATGACGCAGCAACTCATATGTCAAAATTGAAAAATATTTGGACTTCTCTGAACAAAGAGCTTGGCGAAGATAAAAAACTTCCGGACCTTCTTCTTATCTGCAAGACTCTCGATACATTAGGGGACGAATACGTTCAATTTAAAAGTGGATGGTTGATGTGTCCTACGTCCGAGCGAACTATCGACAACCTGACCGACCGTCTGTGCGTTTTTGAAAGAAACTTGATGGTGTCTACCGTGCTACCAGATCAAGAGACTTTAGCTACGACAAGCACACAGAATGGGGCTAAAAAAAAGAGTAAGGATGCAAAGATTAAGTGCAACTACTGTTTGGTGAAAGGTCATCGCGTGAGGGATTGCAAAAGATGGCTTCAAGATGGCAAACCTCCTAAGAACAAAAACCCGCCTTCCTCTACGTCGTCTCAGAAACAGGAATCTCAAATAGCGGAAACGATGTACTTACAAATGGAAGTACAGACATCGGAACATGAAGTATCGTCGACTTCATCGAGCACAGTCAACTGGTACGTTGATAACGGCGCAACATGCCACGTCAGCAATCGCGGAGATCTATTTCAGACTTTCCAGTCATTCGACGAAATGCACACCGTCTCTACGGCTAATGGCATCGCATTGCAAGCCAAAGGCAAGGGGAATATCGTCATCAAATCGGAAGTACATGGAAAAGAATATGAGATCATCCTGAAGGACGTATGGTACGTGCCACAGATCACGAAGAACCTGTTCTCTGTCCTAGCTGCTCATGACTGCAACTCAAAAAGCAAGTTTGAGTCGACACCAACGAGCTGCACCATGTCGACGCGTGGTGAAGTGAAGCTGACAGGTGTACACAGCATAAGCGGAGGCTTATACAAGCTGAACGTCAAGAGCGTCATTCAGAAAAGAAGTTTGGAAGTGAGTTTAATTCTTTCGAAGACTCAGTTGTACCACGAGCGACTCGTACACCAGAATAAACGTCATGTACGAACATTTGTAAAACGGGAGTTGGGAGTAGACCTTCCTCAAGACGAAAGCATTTGCGAAAGCTGCATACTTGGCAAGTCTCATCGATTGAAGTTTGGTACCCGACCTAGAGCTTCAAGACCGGAGAACTTGTACACAGCGATGTATGTGGACCGTTCCCTAACTCATTTACAAATTTACGCTATTTTGTGCTGTTTAAAGATGACTTCACCGGCTATCGCTATGTCTACTTTCTGAAAGCCAAGTCAGAAGTGAAACAGAAGATGCAAGAATTCATCGTCGAAGCACGAAATACAGGTCATTCGATTGAAACGCTCCTGAGTGACAATGGAGGCGAGTTTGATAATAAGGAAGTGCGTGAGATTCTCGCCACGCATGGAATCAAACAGAGGCTGACCATGCCGTATACTCCAGAGCAAAACGGATGCAGCGAGAGAGAAAATATAACCTTGGTAGAGGCTGCAAGGACAATTATGCACAGCGGAGGTTTCGAACAGAAGCTTTGGGCCGAGTTAGTTAATGCGGCTGCCTAAGTTCTCAACAGAACCGGTCCTTCCCGTACGGAGAACAAAGCGCCCTACGAACTATGGCATGGAAAGAAACCGAAAGTGGCTCACCTGCGAATCTTGGGCTGCAAAGCTTACGTCCATGTCCCCAAACAAAAACGAAAGAAACTCTCTATGAAAGCCCTCAAAGGAAGATTAATCGGATACGACAACGATGATGGCTACCGTGTCTGGTGTGATGATAATAAAATGATTCGATCGCGAGACGTGATCTTTGACGAGAAGCCGCTTGATCGAACTCAATGCGATGACGTTGTACCGAAGATAACGAGAAAAGAAACACCGTTCAACGAATACAAGTTGAAAGTATCTTTCAATCAAGAGCGCAATGATGTTCCTCAAGATTTGACTCCAAGCCATCAATACGAGCAATAAGAACCTGATCTACAGGATCAAGTACGTGCACCGCTGCTGCAACAAGACAGCAGGATCCTTCGAATTCAACGAGGAAACTCCCGCCGATGGTAAACTGTCAAGACCACCGAGTACAACGTGGTATGATGCCGATCTAGGTGACTCATCTGACTCCGAAGATGATTCAACGGAACCTAGATATAATCTACGAGATAGGAGCACCATTCGTCCTCCACAGAAATTCAGAGATTGCTGTGCACTAACCGATGAAGACGCAGAACCCACTACGTTCAAAGAAGCTTTGAAGAGCCCGCATAAAGACGAGTGGATTAAAGCTATGCTGAAAGAGATAGATTCTTTGAAAGAGAACAATACGTGGTCCCTTCAAGAACTACCTCAAGATCGTAAAGCCATACCGTGCAAATGGATTTTTAAGATTAAGAGAAACCCCAATGGCTCTATCGACAAACATAAAGCGCGTTTAGTTGCGAAAGGATTCAAACAACGCAAAGGAATCGACTACGAGGAAACGTACAGTCCAGTAGCCAGATTTGCAACCATACGATCACTGCTGAGCATTGCTGCGAGTGAAAGAATGTACTTGACACAATTCGACGTGACTACAGCCTTTCTCTACGGTGAACTCGAAGAAGAGCTGTACATGCAGCAACCTGAAGGTTTTCACGATGGCTCCACTCGTGTATGTCATCTGAACCGAAGCTTATACGGACTGAAGCAAGCGCCCCGCTGCTGGAATCATCGTTTCCACAAAGTACTTGTTGAACTCGAATTCACACAGAGTACTGCAGATCCATGTCTATACACAAAGAAAGTAGGAGGGAAAATGATATTACTTACTTTATATGTCGACGACGGATTAGTGGCTGCTTCAGACAAACAGCTTGCCGATGAATTTTTAGAGAGCCTGAAAAGAAAACTTAAAATTACGACAAAACCCGCGTCCTATTACTTAGGAATGGAGATAAATCAATGCAAAGACGGCATGATTGTAATCCATCAGGAAGCATACACCAAGAAGGTACTTGAACGCTTTAATATGGCTAACAGTAATTCTGTCTCAACGCCGATTGATGCCACAGAAAAATTGTCTGCGTCACAGTATAATGAAGAGAAAGAAAACGAGGAGATTACGTTCCCCTATCGCGAAGCCGTTGGTGCGTTAGCATACCTTATGGTCGCAACCCGTCCTGATATCGCATTCGCAGTCGGAATAGTATCACGCAACATGGAGAAGCCGACCAGAAGTGACTGGAACAGAGTCAAACGAATACTTCGTTACCTCAAGGGAACTACGTCTCTAGGTATACGTTACAAGCCGAAGAGCCTGAAACCAGAACTGGAAGGATACAGCGACGCTGATTATGGAGGTGATGCGACTACCGGAAGATCAACGACTGGTATCGTATGCCGATACGCTGGAGGTCCAGTTTCATGGGCGAGCAGAAGACAGACGTCAGTAGCACTGTCTACTACTGAAGCTGAACTTGTGGCCGCCAGTGAAGGAGCCAGAGAATTAGTGTGGCTTACGAGAATCTTCGAGGATTTAACGAAGAAGAAGAGTGTGCCGAATCTACACGTGGATAATGAAGCAGCAGTACGATTGGCACACAACCCCGAGTTTCATAAACGAACGAAGCATATACACATCAGACATTTCTACGTCAGAGAACTTGTGTCCAAAGGAGCTATATTCGTTCAGAGGATTGGAACCAGAGACCAGGTCGCAGACATCCTGACCAAAGGATTGCCGAAGCCTACCTTTGTGAAGATGAGGTCTGCACTAGCATTGTTTTAGAGGGCGTATTGAAGGAGATGGTAAATCAAACTAGTACGACCTCATTGTTTGTATTAAATATATTATCGACTTTGTCAAATTGTGACAATGTCTTGTCAAAACGTTTTCTATAAAATAAATGTAGCGAACTTTCTCTTGTTGTTATAAAAAGTCTGTTTTAATGTTAAATCCATCGGCTAATAGCTTCCTCTTAAATCTGCGCAATTCTATACAACTACAATTAATACTTACAATAGTAAAAGAAGTAAGGTGGGTGTCTATCTAACTGACTGACTCCGCTCCATTGGACAGACGGAGGAGGAGGTTGAGAAACATTTGGCCTTCATTACATCAGTGACCATTTTTTTAAATTGAGGAAACCTACTAAAAACGTCCACATCCCTATCAAAGCGTAACAAATCATTAAAAACGCGACACATTGTAACTAAAGGGTTATAATATGACGTGTTGTTTCTGAATACACTTATTGCAAAAGTGTTCGGAAAACGCGTTCTATATGTAGTGTTAAAGTTCAGTGATGACAGTAGATTTAGAGCATCAATGGAGGAGTGCAGTATTTTATGAAGGCATAGTAGGTCGTATCTCTCCCGACGAGTACTCAAAGGAAGCACACTAAATTTAGACAACCTTGCATTGTAACTGCAGAGCGTGCGACCAAGGTTACATTTGCGGTTTAGATACCTCATGCATCGCTTTGAACCCTCTCAATATTTTCCATGTGGACTTTATAGTAAGGTGCCCATATTGGGCAGCAATATTCCAAACCACTTCTGACCAGACTAGAAAACAGAGTAAGGATAGTTTGTGGCTTTTTAAATTCCTTTGTATACCTTATTACAAAACCCATGAGCTTCTGACTCTTTTTTATGATATGCTCATAGTGAGCACGGAAAGACAACTGTTCATCGAACAAAACACCCAAATTTTTAACGGTTTGCTTCCTACACAAAACTTTTTCCTGCACACAATATGAACGCCTTTGATTATTTTTCAACCACCGACTGCTAAACATTAAAAATATCGGAGAATATTTGTTTAAAATAGCAAAAGAGCATACAATGTCCTCGGCATCCCAAATTATCCAATAAATGACAAGTTGAAAAAGAATAATAAACATACCAAAGAAAAATGTGCCTTAATTATATACAGTTATGTTGTGTTTTTCGATACCTAAGTGTACCGGCATTTAGTTTATATAATTTAAATGTTATTTTTTATGAATGTGTAATGTTCTTAACCACGAACCAAAATAAATAAATAAATAAAATAAAATAAATAGTAATCTTCGAGCAACCACAGACGGAGCTATCGAACTTCATTCATACTAATATTATCTATATAATATATAGCACAGCATATTAATTCATATTATAGCTACGTCTGTGTCGGGTTTTAGGTATTATTTTACTTATTGCGTACATGTTACCTAATAGTTTCGATATGTTTTCTATTTTTCTTTTGTACTTTTCACGTTGTCATTCTGCGTTCAAAATAATATCATGTTAAAAAATCATCAGTTTTTAATAAAATAACTTATTAATATATATTGATTGTTGATTTCTCTCACTAAATTAACTTTCTCTCACACTAAATTAACTTAATAAATCAGCTTTAATAATGGGTAATTTTTAAAGATGGCAGCACTTACTTTCGTTCAAAAACGAATTTCACAAAACAAACCAACAAGAAGTAGATTTACGAAAATTACATAAAGTAATATTTTAATAATTAGCTTAGTCTTATTCGAGTTAAAAATATGTAAGATTTTAATCGTGCTAAATAAAAACAGGTCTTTTAGTTACTTTTTAAAATATTATCATTTATTAAAAACTAAACGCACAGCAATTGCAAAATGTCATTTTTACAAAAATAATTGTTCTAAAACCCAAAATTATTTTACAAACTTTAGTTATGAAAAATTTTAAAAAGCACTAATTTCCTCTTTGAAAAATAATTTTCAATAAGAATATACTCCGTCGCAACCCAAATTATACTTAAATTTTATGAAATTAGAACCGAACTTGCAGTTTATAACCGTGTTATATTTTGAAGAACGCTAGAAGTGCAGTACCTAGTGTTACCACGCCACAGGTTATTGAACGATTGTGTTCGTATAATGGTAATTAAATTTTTAAATTATATTTCGTAATTTTTATAAATATCCTAGCATTTTATTCTAATGGCTCTTCTACTATAATTTAATAGTGAGTTACCAAAACAATATAAGCATGTTACAACCTATAAACACAGATTAGCTGGACATAAACATTTTCATGTAGCCACTGAATAAACAAACCTTGAAAAGTAATATTACATTTCAGGCGGCCTCTTTTACCACACCTCATCTTAGTATGTGACTGGCGAACATCAAATATATAGATAAACCAGAAATCAATGGCAAATGGGTAAGTCTTCTACATGATAATAAAACTATTCAGATAAAAAATCTAAGTAGTGAGACTATGAAAGACGACTGTCTAGTGTGATGGTAGTGTCCTTGCCTACCTGCTAAGCAAAAATCCTAATCTGGTCTTATTAGTAGAAACAACAATAAACCTCTCCACTGAAGAATCATAAAATATTTTTGTTATGATAACTAAAATAACATTCTTGGGTAGTTATCACAATATTTCGTATGCTATGTTTCTTTAGATTTTACAAAATCAATGGGATAAAACTTGTCAACTGAAATGTTAAGTGCTCAATTGAATAAAATTACTAACAACACATTTTCAAAATAGCTTTTAGCCTCAGTACTACTCAGTAGTTGTGGGTTTCGGGTAAAGTGTGCTTCCATCTTTGGCTTTATCGTCACTTAACACCAGGTGAGAAGAAGGCCAAGTGTTTCATCATTATGATTATTATTTGAAAATTATTTATTTTTCTTGCTCATGTTTATGTTTCATAGTGTTGCAATAAAAGTATTATCTATTTATCTATATATTAGAAGACCTCATTAGGATCTAATATATCAAATAAAATTATAAAGCAATATTCCATATTTATGAGAAGACAGAAGAAGATACATTCATAAAATATGACAGTAAGTGGTCAGCGGCACTATAAAGTTTTAAAACAGTTTAAAAACATGGTGTAACACCTCCTTTATAATTTATTATCAGCATCAGCCTATACTGTCCAGCCTATATTAGTCCACTGCTGGACATAGGCCCAACAAGAAAGAACCCAGAAATTGACAAGTGCACTCCACTAAGCACCCGTAGGTAATAATAATAAAAAAATCTGTTAAATAACACAATCGTTACCATCATCATCGCAGCCTTCATTCAGTCCGCCTTCTCCCTCCCACCAAGGTATAAGGAGACCAAGAGGGTAAACTTGATACCATTCTAAAGCAACTTACACATAGACCCTTTGCACGGTCACGGATCTCGGAATTGCTTGGAACAGTACGAGCGCAGCAGCTGTTGCGAGATTCCGTGTCTGTGAAAGGTTATCTATGTTGCGTTGCTCGAGCGCGTTTGTATGAAGCTTACCTTCTGCCGTCTCCTTATTTTGAGTCCAAGGCGAGGCGCGACGCTGCATAAAAAAATAAGAAAAAAGGTGCTATTGGCGACGAGTGAACGAGGGAAAGACCCTCAAAAGCAGAGATAGTGAAGAGGCCACGAAATCCCTGAACGGATTTGAGGCTAGCTTACCTCAGCCTCAGATCATATATGCTCTCGAACCGTCGAAGTAGATACATCTATCTACCCTCAAGACCATCGTCTTGAGGGACATGCTTGTAAAGAAGCACGGGTCTTCCGCTTGGCTTGCTTATGGTGGTCTCGGATCACCATGTTGGTATGTGAGTCAACGGGTTTGTCCTCCTTCCCCTTGAGAGGGTTGGAGAGACTCCCACATCCTTCCGTCCTTCCTTTCAGCATAGTTATGTCCACCGCTGGACGTATGCCTCTCCAATTTTCTTCTACATTGTTTGATCCAGGTCGGACCCCGCTCAAATTTTAATATCATCAGACCATCTGGCCGGTTATCTGCCAACACTTCTTCTTCCTGTTCGGGGTCTCCATGCCAGAACTCGGTCGCTCCATCTATCGTCGCCCTGCGAGAAATGTGTCAGTCCCACATGACCATCTACATCTCCCTGGGCGGTGGTATGCATAATTTTAAAAGGTGTTGACCTGACACGGTGGTTTCGATTCGGTTCTTGCATAGTCTGTGAGAAGGAGAAACGACACCGTCTTCTCATGAGTGTGGCGCTGTTAAGGACAACACGCAGCGGACTTCAATGGTACGCTTGGGCTTTTCAGCGGCTTACGCTGCCAGGGACGATCGGGCGGACCTCTTGTTACTTAACGTGCTGGCTGGCTAGAACTCATGGCAACCGGTAGCTTTTCGCGAGACCATAATTTCACAAAAAGAGGTAGCTAAGCGGGCCTCTAAAATGATATCCATGCGGACCAGTTCCGACGACTACCGACCAGCTGCGAAAGGGCGTAGTAGCGTATATGCTGGCCTTTGCCTTCCAAACGAAACTAGCACCTAGTTTGAGATTGATTAGGCTGCGTACGTAGGTGGTTCCGACAACCGGGCGGTTACCAGACTCTTCGTTGAGAATCTATTGATGGTGCCTCTTTGGGCATATCTCCCTTTGTCGTTAAGTAAGCCGGTATATCGGTTGCATTTTTGCGCAGTCCATTGAACTGATTGGTTCGTTGAAGAGTTTGGGGGTTTTACTGAGTATTCGCTCTCTCCTACTTGGTTATAAATATTTTTTATTTCTTTTCATTACAATTCAATACAGCAAAATACAAGCCATGCAGATTTAAGAATAAATATATTCAAAGGAGGTAATTAAAATACCTTTATAAGATTCTAGGAGTTAGGTATATCAATTCAATATCGTTAGAAAGAGGATATCCGTCATAGTATCACACTCCAAATTTTACAATTTAATATTATAGCACATTAATCATAAATTAGGTACCTACCTACTCACTGTCATGACGTTATCGCGCATTACAAAACGACGAACAACACTCAACAACTTTGATACAAGCGCTGATAAGCTAATCTAAATGTAATAGAAGTCAAGTGAACGATATGCTCTCCGCAGTGACCTAGCTGGCGCAGCGAGAAGCCCACGCCACGTAGAACTCCGTTGCCGCGAAAAGTAATTAAAAAAGTTAGTACTCTTTTGTTTTGTTCTTACTCTGCATCTGCATGCTAGAGGCGGGAATTAACAAATCGTTCACTTTTTAAAGTCGACATTCTTTTGTTACGTTTTGTTTCTTTTTTGTGTTCCACGTATGAATAATTTCACCAGCCCCGGCACGTGTACTTTTAATTCAATTGATGTGGTGGACAATCGGTGACTTAAAAATGTATTTGATATTGATGATTAATTTAGTTGTGTATTTATTGGCTTATTGTGTCAACTGATCGATCGTTGCATTACGTGGAGTGTAGACGCAGCAAAGCGTGTTTAATTTGCGATCGTCTGTTTTAAGCGATATTCGCGTTACCGGATCGTCGGTAGGTGATCAAATTCAAATAATGTGGAGCTCCCCCGTGCTTCAGAAGGCTGATTCAGCCGTTAGTCCCGGTGGTTGTCGTTAGATGGCAATCGTAATCACTAACTCGTATTGAGTCAGCATTGTTTGTGGCCATATCGTCTATAGTGTACCTACTATAGTATAAACATGCATGTGGGAATATCTGAGCCCAGCTGTGGTACGTTTAAAAGATCATCTTTATCATAATCAGCCTGGGTCAGTCCACTGCTGGACGTGGCTTTTTTCTGTATTTTTTTGTTATCCTTACATCATTTTATCATGTTATCATGCAAAACTGTGTTGTAGGTATAGGTACGTTTAATTGGGATTTTTGGGAACACACCAATGATCTTAAATTTGAAAGAGACAAATATACAATTCTATCTCTTTCGCATTATTTACAATAATATGTTTATTGAAGTTCTTACCTTATATATTTTTATCGGAATCGAGAGCGAAACCAACTAAATCAAAATAGGCACAAACCGTGCTCTGAAATGTTAATTTAATTTTGCTGTTTGCCGGCTATTGCCTTTATAGCGTTTTTGGGCGTTGAGAAACTTAAAGGGTTCCTCAAGTCGTATGATCGAAACATCCTCTTACACCCGTTTGCACTAAACATACTACTACTACTACCCGGTCAAGTTAACTCGGCACCTGGCTCGAAAACGTCGCTTACACTCAGGTGCCGAGTTACTTGACCGGGTAGTAGTAAGGCAAAGACTTAGGCGATTTATAAGTTTAGTGTAAACGGGTGTTAGTGTTTATAGAGAGGGTTCGTCAAGTCGTGTGATCGAAACATCCTTATAGTGTTTATAGAGAGGGTTCCTCAAGTCGTGTGATCGAAACAAACACATAGTGTTTATAGAAAAATATATTTTTTTTATTTTTTTTATTTTTTTATATTTACGGGTAATCACAGTGCCTTGATCTTGATCTCACCTGATGTTAAGTGAAGATAAGGCCAATGATGGAAGCGCATTTCACCTGGGATCCTCAACTAGTGAGGTACTGGCTATCTGTCTCTAGCTGCCGGAACACAACAATGCTACAAACATTGATGTTATGGCGACATATTTAGATAAGATGGTGGTAGCTAGCCAGGCGGACAAACAAGCCCTACCGAGCCTGTGCTCTCTCCCCATGTGCTCGGGCCTTACAATATTGACGAAGAGCACAATTTTTATCTACAATTAGATTGATTGTAGGCAAACGTAGGACGCACTCGGACTAGGTGGAGCGACGGTCTTCGCAAGGTGGCAAGAGCTGGATGAGAGTAGCCGCGGATCGTACTCGGTGGCGTGCACTTGGAGAGGCCTATGTCCAGCAGTGGACTAGTGTAGGCTGATGATGATGATGATTGAAATTTTATTTTTAATATTTTAATTTTGCATACACAATGTATTATATAATTACAAGATATTTATAAGGAATTACGTCTTTAACGATTGTTAAACACTTGTAAAAGCGTTATTTCAACTGTGAGGGTAGTAACTTCACAGTGACGTAATACCGTTGGCTTGCACCGTAAATCACAAAAATCTAAAAACATTCAACGAGTCTTCTGGGGTCTCGGTAGCTCAGCGTTCAGAGCATTGGACCGGTTATCCAAAGGTCGTGGGTTCGTTTCAGACTGGAGCTTCGTAAGACTGGTTGATTTTTTCTATTGAAATTTGATCTTAAATTTTATTAAATGTTTTTGTTTTGTTGATATAATTTTAACGCAAATTTAGTTGCGAAACAAATAACAAAAACAAATGTTGAAAAAATTTCCACGAGCAGGATTTGAACCTGTACCCTTCTGACATACCGGGTCAGGTGCTCTTCCAATTGATTGATTGAAGGTAGTTAAAATTATATCAACAAAACAAAAACATTTCATAAATAGCTTGCCTACTTCTTAACTTATCTTTAGTATTTGTAAAAATATTATGATCAGATGTTAATGACGGTAGTTGTTGACATTGAATTGGCGCCTTTGGCTTTCAAAATAAAAAAGTAAATAGTGTTGAATAATTTCGGCGGGCTGGTTAGAACCACGATAGCTCAATTGAAAGAGCACTTGACCCGGTATGTCAGAAGGGTGCAGGTTCAAATCCTGCTCGTGGAAATTTTTTCAACATTTGTGGTTTTTTTTTAAATTTTATTGTTTTAATATTATATTCAATGGTAGCATGTAGGTAGCACCTAGTAGTAAAGTGTGAAATAGCTTATCGTGACTGATATCGCGCGAGGTCGCTGCTCGGTACTGGCTAATGTAACCTCTCGATTGGTCTCGATTGACTGGAATAACAATATTGACGCTATTAAATATATTTTCAATAGTAGTTAGCTCATAGTTATCAGATAATTTAAACGGAGAACGAAAACTAATTATTAAAAAGGTAAGATACCTTTATACTAGGTACTCTAATATTAATATAGACTACTTTACTTGAACGACCTGCTCTAGTGTCTCGTCCAGTAAGGTGATAGTTTCCTAAGTCAGACAATCAGTACAATGATGCAAGAAGATGTCAAAAATAAGATAAAGTAAAACCGACCGATACCGTGGGGTAACTTCATTGCACAAAAAATATAGCAAATTATATGAATATTGCGATTGTCCAAAGTAGGCTGCGACGCGACGGTATAATGCAGGTAACAAACGAAATGTACGTTGACCCGTACAATACTACCTGCTACTCTACTACTACTTTATACTACTTTATAAAATTTTACTACTAATTTATACAATTTTACTACTATTTTATACTATTTTACTACTATTTTACTACTATTTTATACTACTATCTTATACTACTCTACTACTATTTTATACTAATCTACTACTACTTTATACTACTCTACTCTTTGTACTCGACGTTTGTTCGTCCCCGTTTAAATTCTTTGATAACTATAGGGTAGGTATAGAATAAGGTATAGAAATTTAAAAATTGTAAAGGGTTATTGTTAGATTGCTCGGCCTTATATATGCCCTTATGGCCTTATATAGGCCTTGATTATGCGCTATGTGCTATCTTTTCCTAGGTAGAGTAATGTGTCGATCGAGCCCGGGTCTGTGATCGATCGATCACCAATCACCAACCCGCATTGACAAGCGTCTCTATCATCTAGCCACCAATTATGGAATTTGTGGTGGTGACTTGATTTCATCGATGGACGCCTTCGCCCAGTAGTGGGATTGTATATAATATAGGTTATTTACTTTGTTTATTTTTTCCGCCCGCTGTGACGAAACGATCTACCCTCTTCCTTAGTCGTTTTTATTATAAAATTAGTATGGCATTGTGCTTCAATTTCGCGCCTCCATACGAGAAGACCTAAAACTTGCCATACAAATTCTCGTTTTCTTTGACGTGATCGAATGGCGAATGAAACTGGCACTAGGCACCCAGATCGACAAAACCGCACTTTTGTTCTTTTTGTGGTCTTTATAATATAAGCTAATCACTGGATTCCAGATACGCGACAGTTAAATTAAACCCATCTTCGCGATTGAAATTTTTGTATTTTCTCTTCTCTACCCTATCTAGGTATGTATCTAGTGGCGTTCTGTTAAATTTATCTGGGGGTTATAAAACTCAATCCAGTGATTAGGATCCGATTGGATCAAATGTTCAGTAGGTAATGACCGATTTTTGCGTATCGTTATTCTTTACAGCTTTGATGTGCTCCTTAATTCGGGCAGGCTACTGTACGTTTTGTTTGGCCAATGTGGGAGCTACGGCAGCTGCAATCCATTTTACACATACCGGGATTTTTTAGGGGAAAGCTGTCTTTTGGCGACCGCAGACATTGAGCTACTTTTCTTATCATGGCGCATGCGCAACTGTGCCGAAATATCGGGTACTCACACAACACTAAACATGGTAACAATCCCGTTAATAATGATTCTAATGTAAGTGATCATGATAGTTTAAAAAGTTGTATTCCTTTTACTAATAATGAAATAATTTAGGAATGAGGGAAATTAGTATTTAAATAAAAACAAATACTAAACAACAACAAAGTACGATGTTCTGTATTCAAATTCTAAAATCTAATAATTAATGGACATGTAAATTAATATTTGGTTGCATTCGAAAATGCGATGATTATCGAGAGTCATTGAAAATACCCCGTGTGGTGAGTGACGGTGATAAAGAATTGCACCACCCCATCTCTTCCCGTGGGTGTCGCAGAAGGCGACTATGGGACCATTCCAGAGGATGGGCAGCAGCGTCTCTCTGTGATTATTTCCACCTTACTGCGATCGCCAACCCGCCTGCCAAGCGTGGCGATTATCATGGCTCAAAATGATTTATCCTTGAGGGAGGCCTTTGTCCAGCAGTGGACGTCTTTTTAGCTGAGATGATGATGATGATGATTGATAATAGAAGAACTTTAGTAACATATTCTTTATACTGGATTGGCGTCGACACTCGAAACAGAAATAACTTACATAGGTAGGTACCTAGCTAAACATTATTGCTACAAGTGTGCTAAATATTCGTATTTTATGGCGTATTGTAAAAGAAACGTGTCCAGTTGTCATGCAAATATTGACCTTATAGGCAGTGGCTGTAGGACAAAAATAGTAATGTTAAATGTATTAGAAATGGTTATTTACGTTCACTGCACTCGGCCAGCAGTGTCTGGTTTCATTGTAATCTGTACAAAAGTGTGTACTTGAAACTGTTTTGTAAATACTAATAATAATGTAATGTTTCACATATTTACACAAATAAGTATAGGTACCTACCTATGTTGCCGTCAAAGTCATTTTTGTCTAAACGTTCTGACTAGACAGGGTGCCTAGTGCGCAGGGCGTAAGGTCGGAGAAGTTTCGGCGCTGGGCACTAACGCGCCTAAACAGGGAAGCCGCCGTGGAAACGGCGATGGTGGAAGGATGGCTCCCGGCTCCCCCGGCAGATCTAGACGTCGACGCGAAGGCGGAGATGCTCCGGAGTGCTCTCACCAGGGTGTGCGATGCCGCAATGCCCAGGGTAGGTGACCGCCCACAGCAGCGTGCGGTGTATTGGTGGTCCGCGGAAATTGCGTCCCTCCGGGAGGACACCATACTCGCACGCAGGCAGTACCAGAGATGCCGCCGCAGAAGGCATCCCCCCGAAGAGGAAGAAGACCTCCTCGCCCGTCTGAACGAGGCAAGGTGGGCCCTGAAGGTCCGCATTAAACAGGGGAAAAAGGCGGCTTGGGAGGAGTTCCTGGCCGACTTGGATCGTGACCCGTGGGGAAGGCCGTACCGTTCCGTAAGGAATCGGCTACGTAGTTCGGCGCCCCCCACGGAATCGTTCCAGCCGGAGCTCCTGACCCGTATAGTCGAGGGCCTGTTTCCGGACCGGGTGTTTGAGGCGGTCCCGTTCAACGCCCCGGAGCATGATGGGGAGGTGGATCCGTCCACCATCCCTCATGTAACGGACGAGGAGATGGAGTTAGTGGTTGATCGCCTCAGCCGCAAGAAGAAGGCCCCAGGGCCTGACGGCGTGCCGGGCAGGGTTCTGTCCCTAGCCCTTGACCATGTCGGAAGTAGGCTAGTCGAGCTCCTGGATTCCTGCCTTCGGGAAGGGAGGTTCCCGAGAATCTGGAAACAGGGCCGACTAGTCCTACTTAAAAAAGAAGGACGGCCAGTAGATTCTCCCTCCGCCTACCGCCCGATCGTCCTCCTAGATGAAGTGGGCAAACTCTTCGAGCGCTTGCTCGCCGCCCGCATCATCGAGCACCTGGAGAACGTAGGGCCAAACCTGGAGGACACCCAATACGGGTTCAGAAGGGAGAGATCGACTGTCGATGCGATCAAATCGCTTCGCAAGACAACGGACGAGGCAACAGAGAGAGGGGAAAGGGTGTTGGCGGTTTCATTGGACATCGCCAATGCGTTCAACACCCTCCCCTTCAGTGTGGTCATTCAAGCGCTGCAATTCCACCGAGTGCCCTGGTATCTGCGGAGAGTCCTCCGAGATTACTTCAGGGACAGGTTCGTCCTCTTCCTCGAACCAGGTGGGACGCGCATTCGCGCGCACAGGATGGTGTGCGGAGTTCCACAGGGGTCGGTCCTCGGGCCACTCCTGTGGAACCTCGGATACAACTGGGTCCTGAGAGGGGTTTCCCTTCCCAGGTCGGGCGTCATCTGCTACGCAGATGACACCCTAGTCACTGCACGGGGCGGTGACTACCAGGAGGCGGCGCGGCTTGCGTCTGTGGCTGCCACTTTGACAGTGACGAGGATAAGGTTGTTGGGGCTGGAGGTGGCGCTGCCGAAAACCGAGGCCATCCTGTTTCATGGTCCTCGGGGCGGCCCCCCCAGAAATGCCCACATCGATGTCGACGGAGTGCCAGTAAGGGTCGGGTCCCGGCTGAAGTACCTGGGGCTGGTACTCGACAGCCGCTGGACGTTTAGGCCGCACCTAGAGGAGATGGCTCCGAGGGTGGTGAAGGCAGGGATGGCTCTGTCCCGCCTGCTTCCCAACGTTGGTGGCCCCGGTGATAGCTGCCGCAGGCTGTACGCGGGAGTACTCCGTAGCATGGCGCTTTACGGAGCTCCGATATGGTCGGACGCCCTTACGCCCAGGAACGTCGCACTGCTGCGGCGGCCACAGAAAGTGGTCGCAGTTCGGGCAATAAGGGGGTACCGTACCATTTCGTACGAGGCCGCGACGGCAATTGCGGGAATGGTGCCCTGGGACCTTGAAGCCAAGGTTTTAACCGAGGTTCATGAGTTCCGGGCGGAGAGGAGGATGAGCGGCGAACGTCCGGCTCCTGCTGAGCTGGAGGCGGTGAGGCGAGAGGCGTGCGAGATGGCGATGTGGAAGTGGCAGGACCTGTTAGGCTCCCCCACATTTGGCCTCCGCACGGTCGAAGCCCTACGCCCGATTATACTGGAGTGGACAAGCAGGCCATATGGTGGCATCTCTTTCCACCTGACACAGATACTCACCGGACACGGTTGTTTCGGTGAGTATCTGTTCAGGATAGGACGAGAGGAAAGCCCAATCTGTCACCAGTGCGGAGCGGGGGCAGACACTGCGCAGCACACACTGCAAGTGTGCAGCGCCTTTTCTGCCCAGCGACGTACTCTGCAGATTGCTGCAAGAAGTGACGACTTATCTCTCCCCAATCTCGTTAAGACGATGTTGGAGGATGAGGAAACGTGGGACGCGGCGGTTCAATTCGCAGAGAGCTGCATGAGCCTGAAGGAGGAGGCTGAGCGCGCTCGCGAAGAGGCCGCCAATGCTCCATTGGCTAGGAGAAGGAGAGTTGGGAGACGCCGTCGTCGATACGCGGACCTCCATCCGCCGTAGCTCTGCTCCTGTCCGATGGCTCCCCTGATGATCCTGTAAATAAAAATAGTGTAAATATAAATAATAGTGTTAATGTAAATAAATGTGTGCTAATATGTTAATGTGAGTGTAAAGTAAATGTATATATTTGTAAAGTATAAAGTCCCCACCCTCGTAACTCTTCACGAGCGTGAGGCGGGACAAAGGAAGGAGGAGATCTGGTTGATGCTTTTGGCGCCACCAGATCCCAGAATTTTATGTGTGTCTGTATATATTTGTATATATTGAGGGTTTGGAAGGAAGAGTTTTTCGAAACTCAATTAGTGTAGTATGTAAATTTGTTCTTTAATTTAATATGTGTTAGGAAATAAGTTAGAAATAAGTTATAATCCCTATGCAAGAGAAGCTCTGTGTGGGTACCACACCACACAGTTCTATATTGTACTTCAAGTACTTTAGTATTAAGTAGTCTGTAGGTATTTTTAGGAATTGTATATATTGTTGTTGTGTGTATTCTTTGTGTTGCTATTGCATCATAAAGATGCGATGTTCTGTGCGTGCGCGTTTTCGCCCATGTTCCGGCGCGTGGCTGTTGTCGTGCTCCACATTCGAAACACTATTCGAATGGGCGCACCTCAATGGCTATAGGCGGGAACATGGGCGACAGGGTGGCCCTCGCGCGGTCATTTCCCTCGTGGATCAGGTCCCGTGACTGCCACTTAGCCTTCTGCTTCTCGGATTGCGTCCCCCAGGGTTTAGTGCGGTAGCCCCTCCGTCTCACCCTCCCAGCCGGGATTTACTCCTGGCAGCTGACTTGGGGCCTCTCCCCTTGTCAGTGGGATGTGGAAAGGCGGACGGGTAGTCCCACATAACCGCGGGCCTCTTCAAGGTTCGTGGTAGGTGGTACACCTTCCCTGGGTAAAAAAAAAAAAAAAAAAAAAAAGGGTGCCTAGTGCGAGATTTGTTTACTATCCGTATTCATTCGATGACGTTTACGAAAACGAAAATTTGTATGGCATTGAAGCAGCGCCTCCTGGCGACATACGATAAGAGTCAAGATTTTGCCATGCAAATTCTCGTTTTCGTTGACGTGATCGAATACCGAATGAAACTCGCACTGGCAAAGCGTAATCAAAGCAAAGCGTATTCGTAAAATAGCAGTCGTTATAATTGACCACCGAATTACATATATATTGTTTTGGTAAAAAATATAGTATAATTACTAGTTGACCCGGCGGATTTCGTACCGCTTTATGGAATATCGGGATAATCCTATGTGTTAATCCAGGTTATAAACTATCTGTATGCCGAATTTCATCCAAATCGTTGCAGCGTGAAGAAGCAACAAATATACACACATACACACATACTTTCGCATTTATAATATTAGTGTGATTATTAAATAATGTATGATACGTCCAGCGGTGGACTAGTATAGGCTGATGAAGATGATGATTATTAAATATTACTAGCAAGCAAAAATATAATTAGTAGATACGGAACCCCTTATAACGCGAATCCGACTCGCACTTGGCCATTTGGTCTTTATGGCTTATATAATTTTTTAAATATTTTTTTAAAATTATGTGATCGTACGTAGGTTATCGTGTTCCGGATTAAAAGATTATCGTATTATCGTAGTCATATATCCCGTTAATCTTTGTTAATATCTTCAGTTCAGACATATTTTACCTATAGTCCGACAAATATGTTATAATTTTTTTTTCTCAAACTAAACTTTCAATTTGAATAAAGTTTATTATTTTAGCATAAGCGTAATTAGAAGCGCACTTGCCTGACCTAGTATGTCTGAGAGTGCGGCTTCGATTCCCGTTCGTGGATTGTAGGTAATTGTAATTTGTTGGCAACAAAATTTGCATAGTTTGACTAACTAGTCAAACTACAACTGACAACAACTGTCAACTGACAATAAAAGCTTTTTTTTATAAATAAAATTTGTACGCCAAAACTGGCAAAACATGTTGATACAATTCAATTTTATACCAACTTTTATTATGTAACCAATCACACGTTATTGACAAATAAATATTCTTATTCTTAAAATGATATATAACTATCAATAATTATAAAATTGACTATCGCCAAAATATAATAATACTAATGCACTAATCTACCGAATACTAAGAAATATTATTGTGACCTAAAATATATTATAAATATAAATTACCAATTCAGTATTAATATATAAGGCAAGTACCATAAACCCCCATACTTACACATAACAGGGTATTTGACTACAATGAAATTATACATCAAACTGTTGTTAACAACAGTAAACAGTTTTTTAAACCAATTTCGCCAGCACATAATTTTAAAATAAGTAGGTATGATTTTTATACAAAATCATTAATAAAATAATTAATTATTTATGATTGACCACGTGATCGAAAACGCACGGGATTTAGCTGAATCTGATGTGACGTCACCTGCTTGTTTACAGTAAATGTCACTCTAAGTTTTGGATGGTGTGATTTGACAGCTAAAAGTTTGTTCACAAGCAGGCGACGTCACGACATCACGTGACCTGCGTGCATCGCTTTGGCTGCTATTTTATTGATTTGAATTTTAATGGCGAATTTCATAAAAAATAAAGAAATTCACAGCGAATTAATCAAATTGCAAATATATTATGCTATAATGAACCATTAGACATATTTTTCTAAAACCTGTCACATACCCTATTCCCTGTTATTGATACAATGGCTGCTGCTAGAAATGTTTCCCTATAGCATTATAGAACATCCGGTCCACCTAGTGCCAATGTAGTTAGCGTTTCACAACATCACAGCGCGTTTGGTAAATAGAAACTTCATTGTGTAGACTTCCTTATCCTCAATAGACTTTGAACTTTATGTATATGGAATATGAACATTTATTGAAGAAATTTGATAGTTTTGGATAGGTTGATGTGGGGTGTATCCCACTATTTCCATTAGGTATTTGTATTGGTAGAAATACTGGGAGTGATTCTTCCACTATCACTGCATGCAAAACACTGCATCACCTCTTATCCATACATCTGCGTAGTGACGAGGTGGCTTTGTGTAATTTGTACTTTTGAGTATGTGATGGAAAATTTTTCATCAATATGGAAGATTATTAATTTGTTCTCCATTTATTTATTTTTTGTTTAACGAGAAGTCGTGTTTTTATTTTATTCTTTTGATTAAATTCTCAATATCTCCTTAGAATTTTATTTATCAGTAATTTAACAGGCCGTCATAAATATTAAAGTGGAGACAGATTCTCAAATAACACAACTGCGTTTTTTTTTGCCGCAATAGAAATAATGGGATATAATTTGGAAAAAACGCGAGTCCCACTTTTTCTATTTTGTATTTCCATGGAAATAGTGGGATACACCCTTGATGTGCAGGCGTCTGTACATGCCTTTGATCATGAATCACATAAAAGGCCGCGTTTCCTCAATTATACATACTTATCTAAATATTTTAATAACATAATGTAAAAAAGGGACATGTAGCGTCAACAGCTTATTATTAACCTTAAATCTAGAACATAAAGGTAAAATATTTTTGTTTTGTTTATATAATTTTAACGCAAATTTTGTTGCGATACAAATTACAAAAACACAATGTTGAAAAAGTTGATGACGGTAGTTGTTGACATTGAATTGGCGCCTTTGGCTTTCAAAGTAAAAAAGTAAATAGTGTTGAATAATTTCGGCGGGCTAGTTAGAACCACGATAGCTCAATTGGAAGAGCACCTGACCCCGTATGTCAGAAATCCTGCTCGGGGAATTTTTTCAACATTGTGTTTTTGTAACATAAAGGTAAATTAAAAATGTCATAATTTATAATTAATATTGTAATCGACCTTCCCAATTATAAATAAGACCACATAAGAGAGTATAAGTGGGTTAGCTCTTAATGGGAATCTAGTTCTAGAAGAACTCGATGGCGCACGGGTTAACGCGCCCGATCTGCGAGTGCTGCACTTAAGCAACTGGTGCAAAGGCCGGTCATCGTATGGGTGATCAAAATTTATCACCTCGAGCTCCTCCGTCCTTCGGAAGGCATGTAAAGCCGTTGGTCCCGGCTGCATTAGCAGTCGTTAACAACCACCAATCCGCACTGGGCCCGCGTGGTGGTTTATGGCCCGTCGTGGCGCCGTCATATACGTGGGGACCTAAAATGAGCTGATGATGATGAATAAAAGTCCCACTGCTGGTCAGTCCTTCACACACCAACAAATGAAGAGAGCCAGCAGAAGCATGTGGTATAATAACAATATGTCCATTTGTTTCAGAAGCGCCATGACGCGTACAATTCTGGTGACGGGTGGCGCTGGCTACGTCGGCTCACACACTGTGGTCACCCTACTGGAACGGCAAGGCCAGGACTTCGAGATTGTGGTGGTAGACAATTTATCGAATGCCCATAGAGAGGAGGGGCAGAAGAAACCAGAACCGCTAAGGATTATTGAGGAGCTGACCGATAAAACCATAAATTTTTACGATATCGACATCAGAGATGCCGATGGGTTGAGCAGGATCTTTGAAACGGTTAGTAAGAATTGCTTAATTGAATTTCTATTTTTGTTCAGTAATTTTGCTTTTGATTACATTAAAAGACATTAAAAGTGACTTGATTATTAATAAGATAATACTGTTCGAGAATTTTTTATGTCACAAATTGATTACAATTGCCAGATCAAGAGTACCCTAAACCGAAGAGCATGTATGAAGGGAATAATGAAAGTGGACAAAGCGAAACAAGTATGTAAGGATCGTAGCAAGTGGAAAGAAGTGGTCTCTGCCTACCCCAACGGGAAAGAGGCGTGATTATATGTATGTATGTATGTTGAATAAGAGTGAGATGTGAGAATTGGTCACCGGTACAAAAATCGCCGCCTAGTATTTCTAATGAATTTCACAGTAAATTTGGAATACGGCAATGCAAACACTGCTGCTTTGCGGCAGAGTTAGGTGGTATCTATTCCGACTGGTAGTACTTCTATGTGCATGAATTTGGTCCTTCGAGCAGGATATTTCTGAACGTAAAACCATGCCTTGCGTGAGATGTATTACAAAAACTGAATATTGTCCATAACAATTTACTTTGTTGATGTTGTGTCTTTTTTAAATTACGTATTTATTATTTTAATAGGTTCAATTGCATTAAGTATTTTTTTGTTGAATGTTATAATTTGTAGTTCTATTTGCATTCTACTTGCATTTGTTTATTAAAACAAATAGTACCACCAACAATAACACCTGCCCTCTTTATAAATTATTTTTTGATAGCTGATCTGTAAAGCTGATTACCAGTTCTTCAATAATCAGGAGCCACCTGTCTCCACCCGCAATGTTTCTTCCAGCACAGCATCGACTGCGTGGTTCACTTCGCGGCCCTCAAGGCGGTCGGCGAGTCGGTGCAGAAGCCTCTGGAGTACTACCAGGCCAATATTACGGGCACCTGCACTCTGTTTGAGGTAACATCTTTGTATGGAGAAAGAGTGAGAGGGGGAGAAGGAAAATGAGAGGGAGAGAGAGGGAGAGGGATCCCTCCCTCTCTCTCGGGATATAAAGGGGAGAGGGAGATATAAAGGGGAGAGGGAGAGAAAGAGGGAGAGGGAGGGATATAGAGGGGGGAGGAAGATAGAAGTAGATAGAAAAAGAGAGACATTTACGCTCTTACTACAAAACAGTGTTTAAAGTTAAACAAAGGCTAAATATACGTATTTAAAATATTGTGTCTCTATCTAATTAGATAAAAAGTGACAGCGTCTGTGTTGAGCATTGTTGACCTTAGCTATCGTTTTGTGGTAAAGCAGTAATTGACCATACACACACCAAAAACCAATCCGCACTAGGCCCGCGTGATGGTTGATGGCCCGGTCTATCCATCCATAGGGAAGACACGTGCCCCAGCAGTGAGGTGGCGATGGTGATGGACAGAATTTCTTTTTAAATGAGCAGAAATAGACAGTCAAGAGGCCGCATCAGCTTGTGTTGTTTCGAACGAGGCGTGTTGCAATTGCAACAACGCTGGTATTCTGGTATACTGATGGCCTATGGGAGCTTGGCTTATGGCTTGGTGCGTATAATGAGGAGCTCGATGGCCCAGTAGTTAACGCGCTTGGTCTGCGATTTCTGAAGTTAAGCAACTTTTGCAAGGGCCGGTCATCGGATGGGTGACCAAAATTTTATTTATTTATTCCTCTTCTAAATGTCTTTACAGGTAAATTATAATGCGATAGCGAGGCCTATTAACAAATTACTGTCATATGATTTTAGATTTGGTAACATTGCATAATAAAATATAACATAAAGTTCATTAAATTTTAATTCGTACAAAAACATTAACAGTAATGAATAGATGTCCAAATTAACTTAAATATTACCTTTCATTCTAAATTATAAATAACATGTTTCAAAATCCTAGCAAAAGGAAGGTCACAGGGAAGTTTCCATTCATAGGCAACGCTCTACAACCCTAGTAGTGGGGACATAAAAATAAGCTGGTGAAGTTAGGAAGATATTGTAAAATATTTTCTTGCTTGCGTTCCAGGTGATGCGTAAATATGGTGTGTACAAACTGGTGTACAGTTCCTCATGCACGGTCTACGGGGAACCGGAGTATTTGCCTCTCAACGAGGGTCACCCTACCGGGAAGGCGCTGGCCAGCCCCTACGGCAAGTCCAAGTACTTTTGCGAGGAGATCATGAAGGACATATGCAGGAGCGACCAGGTACGACTCATCACATCTGACAGACATACATCGGCAACTGAATCGATTTCAGCCATTTTTAAATTGGATAAATTAAAGTTAAAAATATAAAGCCAGCCTTGACTTACGTTTGAATTTCGTATGTTTCAACTGTTCAACGAATAAGTGATTGTAATTGAATTTCAATACGACGAATACTTCATCGTCTCAATCAAAAGATGTACGTCCACTGCTGGCTGGACAAAGGCCTCCCCAACTATTTTCACAATGATTAAACTAAACGGAATAAAGAAAGAAAAAATAAGAACAAAACTAAAAATACAAAGGATACTAATCTAATTAATTACTTGTTTTACACCATGGACTTACTTTACACGCAATTGTTATACATGAAAAGAACAATGGCCACTGTCTATACATTTGAAAACCTGTCGATGAGTTAACTTGTATAAATCCTCTTCATAGCAAAATGTGATCGTTATTTGTCATTGTTTAAGGATCTTAAGTCAGATTTATTATTAAAGGTCGAGGAGGGTTTGAGGTTACAAATTTTTTTTTATCATATTTTGACTTTTTGACATTATGCCATGCTAATTATGTATAACAGGTACCATTTTCATTTAAGTTAATTATCTAGAACACATTACATTGATAAACCAATAATATTTTTTTTAATATGTATTTAAGGTATTAAAAGAAGATAATATCAGAGTCCAGAGGACGAGAACGTAGGTCAAAAAGCAAAAACTCAAAATAGAAATAATTTAAAAACGCACTAAACACAACGAACACGGAACAACCACAGACATTTTTTTTAGTATTGTTCTTCCGTTAGGGATAAGGTAAAGGGATCTAGCCCTTACAGCCTGGTCTTCAGTATTTCTTCCTTTTTCTTATTTATTTTTAATGAGTGATGAATTGATGATAAATGTTGAATGATTGTGATTGCATGTGAGTTTGCCACAGGCTCACAGGCGGCAGGGTGCGTTCAAATATCTTACTTAGTTACTACCCTAGAAATAGAGAACACAATATTGTATTACTCCTTAAGCTTTAATGGAAACTTAGATAAGGTTTGATTCAATGAATTTAGAGCTATTTTTGCCAATAGTATTAAATTTTATACATTTTCTAAAAAATCAGGTCTATAATGTCTATTGTTCTTTATTATAATTAAATTTTTTTTAGTGTATAGTATACTACTTAGGTTGTAATTTAAGGGAGAGCTCTCCTCATTGCTGAATTCACAGATTGGCCGCTATTAAACTAATCATGTATTTTATGTTTAAATAAATAAAAATAAAAAAATAACCTAGTAAGTAAATTGATTCAGCCAATTCTTAGCTTTCAGGATGTGCGTTTAGTGTGTTATATTGTGTGTGTTGTATTCAATTTTTAAATTTGCGTAAAATTATATTATACAATAACCTTATTTATAATTTTGTTTTTTATTTATTTTATAATTTTCTTGTTAATTAATTATTTTTAGAAAAATATTCCTCAAAACCCATTTTTATTAAAATACTGTTGTGGTTAATGGTGTAGGTGTCACAATAACATATCTTAATTACTTTTTGTTAACATAAATACATTATTGTTTACACTGGTTTTTAACCCAATTGAATAAAAAAAATACACCAATTCTATTTTTAATGGCGACGTATTGTTACCAGAAATGGATGATAATATCCCTGCGGTACTTCAACCCGGTGGGCGCGCACCGCAGCGGCCGCATCGGCGAGGATCCCTCCGGCATCCCCAACAACCTCATGCCCTACATATCGCAGGTACCATCGCGGACACACGCCTAATCAATGAATAAATTAATAAACATTTATTGGTAATACCCGACACATCACAGTCACCGTAATAATACTAATATTTCTTAACATCCCCCCCAGGTCGCGGTGGGTCGTTTAAACGAGTTGCTGGTGTTCGGGTCTGATTACGCCACTGTGGACGGCACCGGAGTACGCGACTACATTCACGTCGCTGACTTGGCTGATGGCCACGCTAAGGCCGTCAAGCTGTTCAGCCAGCCCGGGTTTGGAGGGTTCCATGCTGTCAACCTAGGTGAGGTAACAACCACACCTTATTCACAGGTTATTCAGTCAAATCAGCCAGTAGCGTTAGAGCGGCTGTCATACCGTCAACCTAGGTGGCTGACAAACTAGGTGAGACAACAGCTTAACCCTTCCTATTCACGACTAAGGCAGTCAGGATTCATCAGCTTCCACGCAGTCTTGGGTCTTGGGTTGTGAGTAAGCGACTTTGTGGCCCGTTCTCCCTATTCACGCTAGGGCACGCTAAAGCGTAGCGGAAGCTCTCACGCTTTTAATCTGGGTAAGTCATGAGAAATCATCCTCATAACTAGGACAACCTAGGTCACTAGACTAAACCAAGGCGAACAAGCTCTTCAGATAGTACGGTATCGGCGGCTTCCTATCAAATCGAGTGAGATAACAGCTAAATCTCCTCATCACTATTGGCTGACTTGGCTGATGGCTACACTAAGGCGGTGAAACTGTTCAGCCAGCCCGGGTTTAGTAGCTTCCATGGTGATAACCTGGGTGAGTCTCGAAGTAGAACTAAGTTCTCAAGTCTTTTATGGCACTGGCGCCGGCGCCGGCGTGCGCAAATACATCTAGGAGTGTAACTTGGCTGATGGCCAAGCCAAAGCACGCTCTTCAGCCCGTCTTCAGTGGCTTCCACACACGGGTAAGTCAACGGCAAAACCCTCATTACTTACCTCCTAAGACCTGTTTTATCCGTGCGGTGACGGAGAAAGAATACAATTCGCCGCCCCTCTCCTCCGGTGGGTGTCGTAAGAGGCGACTAACGGATTTTCGAGCTTCCATATGCTCCACTGCGTGGTAGGGCTTGGCCCGTCTGGTTAGTGACCACCGTACGCACGGTGTAAAGCCCGTCAAGTGACCGCTCGTCGGTCGCGTTTCGGGATCAGCCAGCGTATAACCAGAGCTCGAGTAAATGTTGCTGCGATGCATTTGGTCTGCGGAGGCTTCCGTCAAACCAGTGCCAGGAGGACTTCATTAACCCGCCGACCAGGGAGACCCGTAGAAACGGCTGTCCCGCTGGCCGCCCGTGGCACAGTACAGGGGCCCAAGCGAGCCTAACCAGCTCGTGAGGCTGCCTCACCATGCCACGCATAATCTCGGGGTGGCCCGTCGTGCCGGTTGGTGACCGGGAGGTGGGGTCCCGGCGGCCATTCCCGGGGGGGTTCGGGGGCCCTTCCGTTCGGCGGGTTAGTGAAACTCTTTTGTAGGCAGTTTCCTGGTGAAACATGCCGCCACACTTTGACCATTCGCATCGCAGCAGCATTTCCTCGATTCACGCCTCCCTCCTTTCTTACACCATGACAGCGCATAACATAAGAACTGGTACTTCAGCGGTGCACACCCCCACCACAACCTTACCGTTTGAGGTTGAGTTCGCTAACATCCGCGGACTCCATGCAAACCTCAATGCCGTTCATCACCATCTTGAGACGGCACGGCCAGCAATGTTATTCTTGACGGAGACGCAAATAATCTGCCCGGCTGACACCACCTACCTGCACTATCCGGGCTTTGTGCTTGAAGAATCATTCAAAGCCAAAGCCGGTGTTTGCTTATTCGTTCGGGCGGATGTTTGCTGTCGCCGTCTGCGCTGTCTGGAGGACCCTTCCTTTTCTCTCCTTGTGGTACACGTCGACTTGGGCTCTCATAGCCGTGTCTACGTCTGCGTCTACCGATCCCATAATGGCGACATGGAGACAACTCGACTCATGGATCACCTTAGTCGGGTGGCAGATGAAGCGCAGGAGCGGTTTCCATCGGTGGAATTGGTGTTTTTGGGGGACTTCAATGCTCACCACGAGTTGTGGTTAAGTTCCTCCAAAACTGACCATGCTGGTAGAACTGCCCACGCGTTCGCTCTCACGCACGACCTGACTCAACTGGTGAACCAGCCCACCAGGATCCCAGATATAGTCGGTCACGCGCCCTCTTTGTTGGACCTTCTGCTGACGAGTCGCCCTGCTGGTTACCTGGTGGAGGTTCGAGCTCCTTTAGGATCTTCGGATCACTGCTTGGTATCCAGTAGGGTGCCTCTGGCCCCGCTACCGCCTTCAGCGGTATCGAAACGCCAGATTTGGCACTACTCGTCGGCAGATTGGGATGGTATGCGGGACTATTTCGCATCCGTTCCTTGGGGGCAACGCTGCTTCAGTGGGAAGGACCCATCAGCTAGTGCGACTGCAGTTGCTGATGAGATAGTTTTAGGGATGGAATACTATATTCCGCACTCCTATCTCATCAGCAAAGGCAGGCGCAACCGATGGTTCAACCGCGAGTGTGCCAACGCTGTTGATAAAAAGCAGGCGGCATACCGCGCTTGGATCAGAGGTAGAGCTCTTGGGGATCCCGAAACCCGCGCGCTGAAAGCAGCCTTTAATAATGCCACCAAGTCCTGCAAAAGAGCCTACATCAGAGCGGATGCCCAGCGCGTTGCACGGGTCGGCCAAGAACTGCTGACGCATCCTACGGGCAGCCGTAGCTACTGGCGTCTGGCCAAAGCCGTGCAGTCAAACTTCTGCCAACCCTCGCTGCCACCACTGAGATGTCCTGACGGAACTTTAGCTCACAAGCCGCAAGAGAAGGTCGATCTCCTGGCTAAACTTTTTGCGGCTAACTCCCGAATCGATGACTGCAATGCACAGCCACCTACAATTTCTCACTGTGGCCACACAATGCCCGATTTTAAAATCAGGCAGTGTGATGTCCGTGCGGAGTTGCAGTCAATCGATGTCCGGAAAGCTAATGGCCCTGATGGCATCCCACCAATAGTCCTAAAAATGTGTGCAGCGGAGTTGTCCCCCGTGTTAACGCGCCTATACCGTCTCTCGCTCTCTTCAGGTTGTGTGCCGGAATCTTGGAGAGAGGCCAATGTGCAACCGGTCCCCAAAAAAGGAGATCGGTCAGATCCTTCGAATTACCGCCCCATAGCCGTAACTTCAGTTTTGTGCAAAGTCATGGAGCGCATTTTAAATAAACAACTTGTCCACTACCTAGAAGAACACTCCATAATTCACGATCGCCAATACGGGTTTCGGCCGAAGCGGTCAACGGGTGATCTTTTAGCGTACGTTGCACATCTCTGGGGTGAGGCTATTGATAAGCGTGGTGAGTCGGTGGCTGTTAGCCTCGACATAGCCAAGGCATTTGATCGGGTCTGGCACAAAGCTCTTCTCTCCAAGCTTCCGGCATACGGTCTGCCTGCTCAGTTCTGCAACTGGGTCGCTGGCTTCCTGCATGAGCGTAGAATCCGTGTCCTGTCTGATGGATGCGCATCACGGCTCATGTCAGTAAATGCTGGTGTCCCTCAAGGCTCCGTTCTGTCCCCCACGCTGTTTCTTCTGCATATCAATGATATGCTTCCACTTGGAAATATTCATTGCTATGCAGATGATAGTACAGTGCACGGTGGGTATAACGGTCACCCTGCGGCTGGGCGAGTCGAGACTGAAGAGAAACGAGTGAATCTTGTCATTGAGCTCAATCGAGTATTGGACCTCATATCTAATTGGGGCTCCAATAATCTGGTTGAGTTCAATGCCAAGAAAACACAGGTGTGTGCGTTTACGGCCAAAAAGTCACCATTCCTTCCTCTTCCAACTCTTCAGGGCACATCTCTAAGCCTGCAGAACAATATCAACATGCTCGGTATGACGATTCGCTGCGATCTGAATCAAAAGGACTATATCGAAGCCGTGATCAAAACAGCCTCACGAAAACTCGGTGTCCTGAACAGAGTGCGGCGATTCTTTACGCCTGACCAGTTATGTCTTTTGTACAAGACACAGGTACGGTCTTGCGTGGAGTATTGCTCGCACATCTGGGACGGTTCCGCAAAGTATCTTCTCGATGCCTTAGACGGATTGCAGCGTCGCGCTGTACGTATTATCGGCAATGCAGAGGTAACTAATACTCTCGAACACCTGCAATTGCGTAGAGATATAGCGTCACTCAGCGTCTTCTATCGCTTATATCACGGCTAGTGCTCTGAAGAACTCTTTGACCTTATCCCACCTTCTCCCTTCCTCCATAGGAGTACACGTGCTGCTCTCCGGTGTCACCGCTTCACTGTCACACATATCCCATCGCGCACAAAGAAATTTGGTGACTCGTTTCTTTGTCGCACCTCCAAAAGATGGAATAGTCTACCAGCACATGTTTTCCCTCTTTCCTATGATATGGGGTCCTTCAAACGAGGCGTGAAGAAGCACCTTGTGGGCCGGCAGAGTGAGGTTGACTGATGCTGCGTTGTTTTCACGCTGCACCAGTTGTCTTCGCGTCTGGACTCCATTTCCACTTAACATCAGGTGGTGTGGAGTCATTTGCCGTGCTAAGTATAAAAAAAAAAAAAAAAAAAAAATCCGCCCAGAAATCGTCTAGATTCAAGTCGCCTTTGATCAGTTGATGGTAGCTAGCAAGATGGGGTGCTTTTTGAACCAGTGCGCGGTAAATGAATTTTTCATCGATAATTCTTTATCGATTATTAAATCTTAATAATGAAATTGTTAATTAAGAAAAAAAATATTATATTTATTAGTGTATTCATGTTACTTTTATTTCGACATCATCGGGGATATTAATAAATCACTCCCCTGGACATGAAACAAACAAGAGATGAAGGTCATAAACATAGGCTTCGAAGCCGAAAACAAACGCTATTTATATTTAACAAATTTTATTTCTTAATCTTATTCTACTTTTTATTATCAGGTACCGGCACCGGCTACTCGGTCCTGCAAATGATAGCCGCTTTCGAAGCGGCGAGCGGTCGCAAAATACCATACAAAATCGTTGGGCGACGCGCGGGCGATATAGCTGCCAACTATGCCGACGTCTCGCTCTCGCACAGGCTTCTAGGCTGGCGTGCGACAAGGACGCTCGAGGACATGTGCAACGACACTTGGAGGTGGCAGAGCAACAACCCCAAGGGTTTTAAGAAGAACTAAGTCGGCCATCTTGAATTTGTACTAATTTAAAATATCGTCGGTGATATTCTGAAACCGCGGAACTAACAGTGTATAAAACCGCGTAAGGTAGGTGCAGTGAATTTTACAGGAACGAGAAAAAACGTAATATTTACTGACCCACTTGACTTTCTATTGTTTAAACCTTTGAAATGTCAAATTATAATATTCCTCTCAATTTTGTAGGCATTAGTTATGTAAAATATGAATTAATGAATTAGAAAATCGACTTTCGCGGATTTATCATCACAAATAAAATCAAAATAAGTTTTTTATGTCACTTACGCGGAGTTGTCCGCCGAAATAAAACAAAAGAATACAATCAAAATCTTATCATTATTTATTCAGTCAACTTCACAGTTTAATTTTTGGCACATAATTATCATCGGTACATTAGGCAATCAACAATATACAGGAAAATAACACCATAAATCTCCATGATGTTAAAAAAATAGCTCTTTATAGCTAAGTACTTATTTTAAAAATTCCTTTTTGTAGAGTACTTACTAATTTATAACAGTTAAAACTAAAAATGAAAAAACAAAATGTATAAAAATATTACTTCTGAGTAGAATAATAATTGCACTTTAAGGTCTTTGTCAAAAAATGAGATCAATAAAACTTTACTTTTTCTTAAATGGCAAATTATCGTAAAATAAGTGACAGTCTGCAGGTATCACACTCTTTAATTGCTGTAAGTGCTGATACTTACTGTCTAATATAGGCAGTCTAGATGAATACAGAGGAGGTACATTATTTACTACAGCTGAAATAGGTTTTGGTCTCCGAGGAAGTGGGCTGAAATCATCTTTAAAGTGTTTTTTAAACTCTATTGTGCCGTTAGGATTATACTTTAAAACCCTCAGATCCACTACGCAATCATCTCCAGCAGAACGCCTAGGGCGAATGGAATCATAAATTTGGTATTCTTTTAGACTGTAGTCTTTAAAAAAGGTATAATCTGGTTGAAACACTTGATATGGAGAAGGATTTTTTCTGGCTTCTTTTGTAATTGAGGCATACTGAGATGGAAGAAAAATTTCAACATTTTTCAGCTTTCTTTCCACCACCGAGTGTACGGAGTCAACTTCCATTTGAGTGTGACCTTTTTCCAGATACTTTTGTGTAATTGTTATATTTTTGTCTATTGCTAATCTTAGAAGGGCATTAGAAACTACTGAGTTTCTGTTCTGTGCAGTGCAGCCATCCGTCCAGATAACAACATCCCTGCAATCTTCTTCTAATAACTTAGTCAAATAATCAATGAAAAAAGATGCGTAAGTGGTAGCTCTTAAATCACAGGCGGTTTCGTCGAACCAGTAGCAAGTTACATGACCCGTTGCAATGTCGTATAAAGTAAAGTTGTGCACAGCTAGTTTGGTCTTAAAGTATAAAGCACTAGCTGCTAGCGAAGGGCACAGCTTAACAGCCTGCAAATCGGCGGTCACAGCATGAAGAAGTCCTCTTTGAGCGCTTTGCTTGTCGCTAAGTTTTTCAGCTCGAGCCAATTCTTTCAGTTGGATGTGGTATTGGTAGTCTTCTTCAGAAACGTTGCCGACTTTATATGAAGAACAATAATCACATGCATCTTTTTTGGGTTGAAATAGTGCAATGTTTTGTTCATCTAAGATGTCACAAAACAACTTTCTTGAAGCTACTGGCTTAGACATTGATAATGCAAATTCTACGTACGTCTTATATAGCTGAGATTTTGATTGAAATAATGGTTCCAGATATTGTTTAGTGGTTGTTTTACGGCAGTAATGAGATGGTAACTTCGGTAATGAAGTGATGTAGTCCTTAACAGACGATTTTTTTCTTGTACTGTAATCTTGAGTAGCGGTAGCATTTAAATTTGTTGTAAGTTCTGTATTAGAGCGAGCATCACCCCTTCCTTCGCCTAACCAATAGCGTACCGTCCATTCTTTTATACCCAAAGTAGCTAGAAACGTTTTCAAGCAAACTCTCTCTTTCTTCCCATTGACTTGTAGATAGTAAAATTTAGTATTAGAACGTCTAGAGTTATGTCCTTTCTTCCCTCTTCGAACAGGTACTTTGTCAATCATTGAAATCACAAATATTTTCTTTTCTTCCCAAGACTTACTCCAAAAATCTTCAAAAATGGGTTTTTGGAAATCTTCCGTTAATTGTGAGCAAAACATTACTTTGCTTTTATTACAAAACGCTGAATTACATTTAGTACCTATTGCTCTTTTAGGTCTTTTTTGTTTCTGAATAACGTTGTCAATTTTGTTTAAGCCAATGTACTCTTTGCCTAACATTCTATTTTTCTTATTAATTGATACTGCCCACGAATTTCGATCAGCCTTTCTTTTTCTTGTACGTAGTAGTGGAACGTAATCGGGATCATTATCTACATCATCCGAAGAAAAATCTAAAGCTTCTGGAATATTTGAAATCATCATAGATGATGCGCTTAAGCCAGGAGAAGGCTCAAAAACTGTTGTCAGAGTTTCACAGTATGCAATGCTATCATTAACATTTTCAGATGTAGAGGCATTTGGGAAACATGGTAGTTGCGTCGCTGGAGACGGTTCAATTAATGTTTGAGGGATGTTTAAGTTAGTATTATTAAGTTTATCCAAGATAAGCTGCTTTTTTCGCACAAGTTCGGCGCGACGTTTTGCTAGATCTCTTAAAGTGACAACAGACACATCCGCACATTCAGTTTCTTGCTCCATGACGTAAACTAAAAAAAAAACAAAGGTAGGGTCAGTTACCAAAACTATAATTAAATAGTAATTGAATTCTCAAAGATCCAGAGATGACTTTATACAAACAGAAAAGCTTTACCTCCTACCTACTATTATTACCTACTTGTAGGTATTAGTACAGAGACATTCAGTTGCAGTGTACTTTTATAATAATAAATACAGCAAATTAACCTGAGGTACGAGTAGGTACAGTACATACATTTTGCAACCGCGTATGTAACAGATAACGAAAAACGTTATGAGTTTTAAAACCGCGTATCTAACATCAAAATAGTTAAAGCCGTTTTCTTAGGGTAAATAATTAAAAACTCAAATAACAAACTATCCTATAAAGTTACTTAACCAATATAATATGGAGTTATTGTGTTCACTTACCAATTATTGCAGCATTTATAATTAAAACCACACTATTTCACGCACGCTTCGTTAAACAAACACACTTTTCTTGTTATGATGCGCAGATTCGCGGTTTGGGCACAATAACCAATCACCTGACGTTACGCGGTTTAAAAGACATTCGATTTTACGGCTTCCTATTGGATAACCGGCCCGGCCAACATCACAAAACGCAGCCAATCACTACGACGAAGCTAAGCCCGCGAAATCTTGATTTTGCTACTTTTGTAAATACGCGGTTTTAAACACTGTTAGTTCCGCGGTTTCAGAATATCACCGACGATATGATGCAATATTTTTTTTTGTTTTACAATGTTACCTGTGAAGAAAATATTTTTATTTTTTGTAGTTTTGTGCAACAAGTGTAACTGTAGCGTAGCAAAGCCATTCTGTTGCGTACGGGCTAAGGGCGGTTTTAAAGTAATGCTGTTACGTTTTATGTGCGTTCCACAGTACCAAAGCTTTAGGTTCTACTAGAATTTATTCGCATAAGTGTCTATATTGTTTTGCTAGTATTAAATAGAAGTTAGTTGTTGCAAATCATAAATTGTACAGATTTGTTAGTTTCAATTAGAAATTAACACAGACTAGAGAAACATTAGTGAAATGAAACCCCTATAATTAATGTAGAAAACTGCAGATAATAAACATCTGTGTATATTAATATACTTTTTTTTTATATGGCTACTGCTACTAAAATGATGTGATGTCGAATATTTTGTTTTTACCAATTGACGTAGAAAATGAGTTTTAGTTTTTATCGTTGAAGTTGAGTATTTAAAAAAACGGTTCCTATTTGAGTTGCCATATTTTATATTTATAAATTTTGTTATTTTTTTAGTAAGTACCAATTCGTTTTGCGTTTACCAAATATTTGCGCCAAATTTTTTTTCTATTTACCAGTGAATTTTAAAATGATTCAGTCTTAAAATATTCAAATTAAATTAATATTTATATTTAGTTACAGAATGTCCAAAAAGTATACAGTAATTTCTAATATATTTTTACCTGAAAACAGTCCCAATCTGCACCTGGCATGTCGTTGATTTTTGGGGCATCATGTACTTACAGGGCAGTATTTCAGCCAACGAAATTGTTCAAAAAAAAAAAAATTCTTTGCATTTCGTTAAAAATAGATTATAGCATTTATTTTTTTATTTACAATGTTAAATAATTATTTTGTTATTACTTTATATAAATTTTATTTGCATTTAATATAATCTACCATTCCAATTTACTTGCATTTTAGTTACCAAATGATATGGTATGTATTAGTTATACTTATTTTATTTATTAGCTCTATCTAATGCGTTTGATGAATGACGTTTGACAAAGGTTAATTTTGTGGTGCTACTTATTTGACAAATCGTATTTATTAATGTACAAATTAAATGTAATATTTATCGAATAAAATTCTGTACTGAAATGTTTTATTTTTATTTTAAAAAAACCAAAAAGTAGTCATTTCACTCATCCTTTTATTTATTATGATATTAACCTCTGGTGATCCATCAGACACAATGGCTCCATATGGAGCCATAGAACAATTGAATTTCTCAATAGAAGCAGCCAGGAGCAATCTCCTGGCTGCTCTATGGCTTCTGGCTGAGAGATAAAAGATTAAGTTGTATGTTGGTGTAAGAACAATCTCCTAAGAATGTTTTCTTGTAGCTAACACGGTTTTAGTACCTGGGGCTTGCCATGAGCTCGTAAAGCAGTACCTACTATTACAGTTGTAGCCCAACCCAATTGTATATTTACTAAGGAATCTGGCGAAAGCGCCAATTAACACCAGGACTCTGAACCGGTTAACATATAGCGGTTAATATCGTTCTTTAAACCGGTATGATTCAGTTAATTGATTAACCGGTTAATTAAATAAACTTCCAACCAAACCGAAAAAATATTGGTTACCGGTTAATATAGAGAACGGAATTTTAAAGCTCGATTAAACCGATACTTAGCACTGATTTAACGGTTAATCTCATATGCACTCCTCAATCCTCCCAGGCGCAGCCGCCCGCTCGCCGCGAGATGATGCGAGAGCCTCATTAGTTTCAATTAGTTTACACAAAACACAACAGATGGCGTTGCTCACAAATTGTTTGGAATCCAATTGAACAGGTTAATTTCGCTTAACGGAGCGCAATTAATAAAAAAAGTTTTTTCATTTAACCGGTTAATTACCGGTAACCGAAACCTTAATACTATTCCGATATGGGGTCAACGACCCAAACTGGTTTCCGAGCCCTGATTAACACAATGATAATTATAGTTCGCAATTATTTATTTCATTATATTTTATATCGGTCAAATGTAGGGTAGATAGAAAGATTTGTGCAGATCTCATATCAATTCCACCCACATTTTTTCTTGTGTATCGTCGCACTGCAAAGACGATGTACAAATATTCGTCCGTCAACTACGATTGAACGCGCGACGTTACGCGATCGGATTTTTATATCTTTGATTTAGCGTAATCATAGTTGCAACTATTAATATGTGCTTGTGTTCATAAATCTATTGTAACTTTTCGTATTCAAACTAACTGTGGAGCTCTACTTTCGTGTGACTTCGACTGAATTTTAACTGTGACGTTATCGGCCACGTAGCACTATAAAGAAAATTGTATATACTGCGTAGCACTTAGAACATTAGTTGGTTTAATGCTCTAAGACGTAGCACCATCATCAGCTCGAGTTCTTCTGCTGCAGGCTATAGAACGGATAAAGGTTGGTGGCATTTATATTGCGATCCGCGTAGGTTTTCCGGGGGTCGGCAACACAAAAGCAACACCGTCAGAGGGACGGTATGCAGATTCATAATATACACTATATTAAAAAAAAAAAAATTCTATATTTGTGTGGCTCACTGAGCGCTCATTTTGGCACGTCCACCTTGTATCCCTTACAACTTTTGAACTATGGCCCCACTAATTCTGAGATTTATCCACTAATTCCCACTAATTATTGGTGTAATCAGATCTTCGCTACGACCCGTGGTTTCAGAGATACAAGATGGTCGTGCCAAAATGAGGCTCATTTTGGCACGGCCACCTTGTATCCCTTATAACTTTTGAACCATGGCCCCACTAATTCTGAGATTTATCCACTAATTCCCACTAATTATCCAACAATTATCTTTAAACTCAGATTTCGGGTTGGTGATGGTGGCCGTGGCAAAATGAGCCACACTATATTTTGTCACAACTTTTCTATAATTTCAAAAATCAAATTCAATCCACACCGTTTCATAGCAGCAATCTTATTCGTCCTAACAATTATACTTGTATAAATTTTAAGAGAAATATTTCAAAGAACCTGAAGGGCAATTTTAGAATCTCGCTGGTGATCTCAAAATTAAAGGTGACAGGAAATACACTATATAATATAATATTTTGTGCATTATTTACAATTTGATTAATAAGTTAAGTAATCATTCGAGAATTTTCGGTAAAAAAAATAAGTTAGTGATCTTGAATAAATTGAATTGTATTTTATAAATTTTATAAATATTTAATTTGCCGAGCTGACTATATAAAAAAATCACGAACACTTTATGTAACTCCATCAACGCTTCAAATAAAACAGCCTCGCTACAGTAATTAATATCTGTATTATCTTAAATTACAAATCTTTCATAATTTCATTACAACTATATTCCACTTGATTATTCAGCACAAACTTTTACTCTGTCGTCTAAAAATATTTCGATTTACATTTTATACAACATTTGCTAACAATTACCATATCTCTTAAAGTTAATTGGTGAGAAAAACGAAGTACAGACGCCTGCACGTCGACCTATCCAAAACTGTCAAATTTCTTCAATACATTTTCAACCATATAACTTAGGTATAAAGTTCAAAGTCTATTGAGGAAATTTGACAGTTTGTGGTAGGTTGATGTGCAGGCGTGTGTACAAAGAGAGAACTAACACAGTCTTATAACAAAACAAAACGTGCTGAACAGAGAAAAGAAAAAACTTACGTGATATAAGCGGGAGAACTTATTATTAAACGCACAATTTCTTTCGCATGGTGGAATTAAGGTTAAACTGAGATCCCACGTGGTCATAACACTGTTAACTTACATTGCACCTAAGGCCTCTTCCTCACCGGATCGGTGCGCTTTCGTTTGGGTACCGCACCCAATCTGTACAGATTGTTTATTGAGGCCTTTTGATTACATGCGCTCGGTAAACAAGCTGTACAGATTCGGTGCGGTACCGGAACGAAAACGCACTGATCCGGTGAGGAAGAGGCCTAAGAGTTTCAAATAGCTTCACACACATTTAGTGAAGGTGCTCGTACAAAAGCAACGTGCAATATGCACACAAAATTCAATAAAAGACCAATTCTATTTCAATACTAAAACAATTAGTTGTATAATAAAAATGTCCCGTAAGGTCACTTGTATAAGGTTGATTTTATAATTTAAACTTAGATATTTTATTTTTTTAATACGCCCTAGCACGGATCTTTCTAGTTTTAGCGTCAAGCGCCAATCTTGTTTTTTTTTTAACCATTTATAATCAATAATTGGTATGGAACCAAAGCGTCCTCTAGTAACAAGCTAGTTTTAAATGTTCGTCACAAGATGGCGTTGTTTTGATACCAAACAAATTAAAGTTAACTCCTTTAAAATAGTGAAAACAGCATTTTCGATATAAAAACCGTTCATATCTGCTTCAATGCATTTTCGAGACAATTTAGCAATCGCTATATTTGTACAAGCACCTAAGACCAGCGAATAACGTATAGATAAAAAATGTTATTCAACTAATAAATTTATAGTGTTTATTTTGTTAAAAATGAACATAGCTTCAAATGCCAGATCACACATATTCGCTGGACTTAAAACATAAATGCCTAATGTCATACTTAAAAAAACCTCTATCATACTTATAATTAGAACCATTCATGATCAATAAAAAGACAAAACCGGACAGGTTTATGTATGCTTTGTACTAAAATACTATACGCAAATAAAAGAAGAAAAATCGAAAAAATTTCGAACCTAAAATAATCGAGCCAATATAAAATACATTTAAAAAAAAGCACATTTTAAATTTCATTCGTTCTATAAAGACACATTTCACACAACATAACAGTGTCGGTCTAAAATTGCAATAAACAGATCGAAACAGGGTAGAGGGCACCAGTGTCCGGCAAGAACCAGTGATCAACCTCTTTTTCTTTAATCATTAAAAATAACGAGCAGTTGATATTGACTTCAATAACAATTGAATACAGACCACCTGCTTCCTAGCCAGGGATGTTATGAGCCAACTCAAAATTAAGACACCGGTCTCTCAAAATTCAGGTACGCACGCCTGCTCATTAACCTACCACAAACTGTCAAATTTTCTCAATAGACTTTGAACCCTATACCTAAAGTATATGGTTGAAAATGTATTGAAGAAATTTTTGAAGACAGTTTTGGATAGGTTGATGCGGTACGCGTTGTTTTACACGGATATTATTTCGTCTGAGTTATGTACTAACACATTTTTTTATTAACTCGGTTAAGGACACGGATAACTAACCGGATATGGACAAAACAATCAAGAATAGTAGTAGTAAGTTAAAAAAAAATCGTCCTTTTGTAGGTCAGGCGAAGACATTAAGCCATACTGCCATACTGCCAATTCTTGAATATTTTTTTAAGAATTTAAGAAGTTTTCATAAGAATGTAGGTGTTAGGTGTGTTACATTCATAACGGGGAATTATGTTTAATCTGAGGTTTTAATGCTAGATGTCAAAATTATGGTACTTTGGCGTACCATAATGGAAGTACCATGGTACATGGTACGAAGGCTTGAATTATGGTACATATAAAGTCCCTGTTCCTAGCTGTCTTCCAGTAAAATTTCATTGAAATTCTATGTTTGTTTTTGGCGACGAAAACTGGTGTCAATCATTAGGTTACTGTGTCGGACACACAGTGCCACTACGATACATAATAATCATTTGAAAATCAATAGGACATGGTCTTACGAGGTTATTTTACAGATTTATTCGTCATTGTGTTGTAAATAATTTTGTGTGTTAAAACAATAGCAATAGAAATCAGTTCAGAAAAGTTGTTTATACAGGGCGATCTTGTAATCGCAGTCGCTAAAACTTCAATACACTGTTCCATTCATTTATTTGACTAACCAACTTTGTCACCTAGTTTTTAGTTGTAAATTAACCTCTAAGTGCCTTACAAATAAACAAAGAATTCCGAATTGTTATTCCGTGTTTTGTCTATTTTAACCTAATTTGAAATTACGTTTAAATGACAGGAACAAAACACGGAATAACTATTCGGACCTTATTTTTTGTTTATTTGTAAGGCACTGAAAGTATTGCATAAAGCTGCAACCTAACCGGGAGCATTCACGTGTAATGTGACATTTAGATTCGACTTTGAGCATTACATTACAATACTACCTCCCTGACCGACGAGCATTCGTTTTGTATCATTACAAGGTGCGCGGTTTTCCTCCCTCACTGATGTAATGCTCGAATCTGAACGTTGCATTAGTGAATGCTCTCGATGAGGGAGCACCTTAAGGGTGTCAATATAATACTGTCGAGCCAAGTGGGTGAACACGGGTCGAAGGTATTCCAATAGGTAGGGTAGGGTAGTCCTATGTAAATTTGAGTTGATCGATTTTTATTTCAACAACAATCGATCAACGGTGTTCGTTGAAATGAAAATCGATCAGATGACTTTCGAATTTACATAGAGACCCAGGTCAAAATGCGCTTAAATATATTGGACCTTCCATACTATACGGCTATAGTATATTTTATGGGAGGTCCAAAATGTGTCTAGGGCAAGTTTTTCTTAGTTAAAGTTAGAACTATTTGTATGGGATCGAAAAATCGCTACATTATACCCTGATTCGGGTAACGAAAACTGCAACGAGCGACTCAGTCGTCGAAACTTTTTTGAATTTACATCCGTCAATCGAGCCGATTTTAAAGTCGTTCTAACGTTTCCAACCGTACCAGATCTACCGTATACAGTTGGTTGGAACTTCGTTCGAACCACTTTAAAATCGGCTGCAAGTATGAAAATGGTTTTAAAAGACTTTATCGCTACGATATCGTTACGGTTTTTATTATGGGAAATAGTCTGCGCTATTTTGATAGATTTGATGTGATTTGACATTTTGATTTGAACAGCTACTAAGACACAATTTTTGAACGTTTAAACTGCAGAATCTTGACCCTCGCGATAAATTAGTTAAATAAGTCCATCACTAGATGGCATTTGTTCAACGCCATCTAGTGATGGATACAATTTGTAGTTAATTTTCACAAGCACTCAAATGAACGAGTTTTTTCTAATATACTGCAAATAAAATTCGCTTTAATTTTATGAATGAAACATATTAAAATTTTATAACTGATTACAAATTCGTACTGTATATCGTCATAAATGTATGTACAACTGTATCTTAATATGTATAAAAAAGTATAACGACGAATCAACCTGCTTTACAGAGGTACTAAGTTACGGTATAAAATTTTACAGCAAATATTTAAATCGTTAGATGCAATCAACCTTACAACCAATGTGCGGCATATAACTAATAGCGAAAACCTAAGTTTTGAGAACGACCTTTTTTGATTGTAATCTTACTCATTCTCATTATTTTGTCGCAAACGTGAGAACAATATGAGAATCAAAGGTTAGAAAGGTGAGGAATATCGTATGTAGTAGTTTTTCATAAGCTAATTGGAACTTTTTGGTCATTTTTTATAGTAAGGAATTTGCTATTGACAGCATATAGCCTTTACAGCGTATCCGAATCAATAGGTGGCGAGAAACTTAGGTTCGCGAAAACGTACTGTCTACACAATCAGAGTAACCATTTAATTAGTTTATTAAATAAGTTAAAAAAAAAAATTGATTAAATATCAATTTTCTTTTTTTTACAACTTCGCCGTCGTAGGTGGGCAAAGGCATCTAACGATCCAAAAGTTCGCTTTACACAAGTAAACGTGTCAACAACACCTACCAACACTAAAGCGGTGTCACACTATCGATTTGTATGCGTAATTCTATGTCGATTTTCCCCATCACACCATGTTATGTTGCCATAGTAACGAGACATCGTGGTACACCTGCACGTCAGATTTGTCAGAATAGACTTTGAACTTTATGTCCAGTGCATATGGTTGAACATTTATTGAAGAAATTTGATAGTTTTGTATAGGTTGATGTGCAGGTGTCTTCTATACCAAGTTTCCTATAGGTACAAGCACCATCAAAATGATCTGAGCGTTCAAACCTACCATAATATCTAACTACTTGACCAAAATCAGCTTTATTTAAAAGATAATAAGGTGCAATTTCATTGACGACATCATCATCACCGGCTCATTTTTATTTCCCCACTGCTGGGTTTCCCCAGCCTTCCCTGTGGATGGATAGGAAGAACGGGCCATACACCACCACGAGGACCTAGTGCGGATTGGTAGTTGTAAACGACTGCTAATGCAGCCGGGACCAACGGCCTTACGTGCCTTCCGACGCACGGAGGAACTCCAGCTGATGAATTTTCGGTAACCTATCCGATGTAGTAAGTATCCGATGAACGGCCTTTGCGAAAGTGCTTGACCTTAGCAATTGCAGAACCGGCCGCGTTAACTACTGCGCCATGGAGCTCCTCATTGATAAGGATGACTTTTGTCATCTATTTCGATACTTTGGTAGGTTTGAATGCTCAAACCTCTTTGATTTTAACTACAATAGATTTTGTATAAAGTTCTTAGGTGAGCTCGTTTCAGGCACACTGTAAATATACAGTACGAAGCCATTTTAAACGATTCAACAGTGTAGATACATTTGCGCTTTAATTTATATAAAACCAATGTTTAGTAAACATTATCGCGCAATGTATGTTATTGTTGATATGTCAAATGACGAATAACATATGATATATTTTTATTGCAACAATTCATAAAAATATTATTATAATTAATACTAATTAAGCTGCTATACTTTAGTCAGATTTCCACAACAAAAATATGGAACTACGCACACGAGATGAAATATCCCGAGATACATCGTGGCGTACGCCGGTAATGGCAAATGGCAGCGCATAAGACGATTGAACAACACTAAATTACATTTTTAAAAATCGACACACAATTTCGCACAACATTTAAATAATTGTAAGGCAACAATTGGTGGATAGATCTATAGTTAGCGGTTGATATGCTAGCATAGTTAAAATTATTTTTAAGGTTGGAAGCAAATAATCTAATTTTATACACTTTGGCTGTTAGGTAACTCGTGAAGGCGCGAAACTGTTAAGATGACTGCTAGATTGTCTATGCTATCACATCAACGCAATTATGTTCTATACAAACAAAACTATATACTAATAACTATTTTACTTCGCTTTGGCAAATCATAGATAGGTACCTACGATTTCTTTAAATCAGGAATGTAAGTATATAAAGACTATTGCACGCACTACACGCACACTCGCTAGAGCACGTATTATTGCTTTTTTTTAAAGTTATTATCATAATACTAAAATTCAGTGATGTTACGTTTTATAAACATGTATTAGAGGCATTTTTAGTTCTATTAAAAAAAATAAATGTATGATTTGCCAAAGCAATACTTGTGATAGATAGTGTACAGCACTGTAATATCGACGTCTCAAACAATATTGTAATTTTCATTTGGAATTTTATTGTACTAAGGGTTACTTCGACCAATTTTGTCCAATTATAAAATACAGTCTGCTCTATGTCAGGAGATTCTCTATGGGCAGAAGACTGAAGGCACTATTTCTTAAATTGTCAATACCTATTGTGTGAATAAAAAAATTTATTTGCGATGACTTATTTAATTCTAGTCATAAGTTAGTATAAGTACTAATTAGAACTAACTATCTTCCTTTTATTTAGTTAATACAATAATATACGTTACAGTTGTACCATGGTACAATGTTCTATGAATAAGCGTCTACATTTAAAAAATATACTTACGACACTTGCGCATGCGCATACGCATTATTTTGTGACTCTCATTGCTGCAGAAGGCGTGTAAGTGTCAGAAGTGTAAATATTTAAAAAACAAGTGACTACATACTCTAGTGCCTCAGCCTCCATACTTTACTAAACAGTGTCGTGCAACCAAATATATGAATTCGGTATGTTACATTGGTGTTTCCGTACGTCATTAAGAGTCTTTCACTTCACTGGTGGGCTAGCCTTCTCGTTTGATGCTGGGCATCTGTGGAGGGGGCTCGGCGAGACCTTTAACCTGGAAATAATTTATGGCTTCAGTTTTTTGTACAGACGCCCGCACATCAGACTTTCCAAAACTGACAACTAAAAAATATAAAAAATATATTTGCATATACAAAACTATATACAGTGGTGGACTTATAATTAGAAACACTTCATATGAATTATGATAGTTTGAAGTCCACATACAATATCCGTGAAAAATTTATATAATAACCCCCTTAGAAATAAACAAAGAATAAGGTCCGAATAGTTATTCCGTGTTTTGTCTCTTTTACTCTAATTTGAAATGACGTTTACATGACAGGAACAAAACACAGAATAACTATTCAGGCCTTCCATGCAACAATATAGCCACTCAATTAGAATACTCATAAAATACATTTAAAAAAAATACATAGCTTATTTTCTGTTACTGGCCGCTAGGACGCCTAATTAGAAACACTTTAGAAAAGCATGAACGAGGCACATTCCATTTTTGAAATTGAAAAAATAAAACTTCTTTCTTAACTATTTCTATCGTTTTGGCGGCAATTGAACATCAAATTGGAATTTCGTTTACGAGTTTTTGTTCAAAATGGGCAAAAATAAAAGTTGTGATGCGTCAACTAGGCAAATAATTGTTAATTTGCACATCGACCAAAAATAGACGTACAGGAGAATAGCTGATCATTTAAAATGTTCCGTAAAGAAAGTTTTTAGTGCTGTTGACCATTATAAACGACACGGAACTATTGAAAATACTCTTAGAAAGGCTCGACCGAAAAAAACTTCGATGCTAATCGTACGTATTGCTAAACAAGACCCAATTAAAGGCTCCAACCAGATTAAAAATGAAGTTTTTTCGCCTGATGACCCTAGAAACGTCTCGTCAAGACTGGTACGCCGTAGATTAGTGGAAGCAAAATTATTTGGGACAGTTTCTCGAAAGGTACCGCTTCTTACCAAGCAACATCGAGAGAAGCGATTATTATTCGATAATAAGTATTTCAATTGGACGGTGCAAGATTGGAAAAAGTCAGATGAAACTAAAATAATCATGGTAAATTCAGACGGCAAGCGCTACGTTAGACGTCCAATAAACCATGCATTTAATTATAAATACACTAGAAGCAAAGTCAAGCACGGGGGCGGCGATATCAAGGTATGGGGATGTTTTTCCGAATGTGGAGTTGGACCCGTTCGAAAGATTGAAGGTACAATGGATTAACTGCAGTACAAAAACATCTTAGAATAGACAATGATTCCCTACTCTGACGACAATTTTCCTGGAACCTGGATCTTTCAGTATGATAAATATGCACTGTAAAAATTTTTCTTACGAAACAGCGTATTTCGGTCTTAGACTGGCCTGCAAATAGCCCTGATTTAAATCCCATAGAAAATCTGTGGCATGTCGTAAAAAAAGAAAGTCTCAAACAAACGTAACTCCAGTCACAACAAACTTTACAAAGCTTTTGTCGAAGCATGGAATTCAATCCCACTAGAAAAATGAATGAAATTGCTTGAATCAATGCCACGTCATTGTAGAGCTGTGATTGATAATAAAGGATACGCAACAAAACATTAATTATAAGTTTTAGTAGCCTATACACAGTATCTATTATCTAAATTATATAATGCTCAATAATTAAACCTATAAATTATTTATCTTTTATTTTTTTGTATTGTTTCTAATTACTTGTCCATTATTGCTGGTACTTTAAAACTCATTTAGTTGAGTCTCTAATTATATGTCCACCACTGTATATATATACGTACGTACTGTTCTTCTGCCAGGCAAAGACCTCCATTATAGGAATCAAGTCATCGCTACAATTTAGATATATTAAAAATGCTGCATATAATTATTTTATAAAGGGTATAATGAAATAAAATTAGTTAGAGTGACAGGGTCTAATACTGTTGAGATATTATTGGACTCGGCTGTACTTACTCGACATTCCTATACGCACTTTATGTGCCTAAATTAAATAAAGCCTTTTGAATTTCAATAATTATACTCGAGTACAGAGTCAGTTTGAGACATCCTGTTTTTGTGTATGCTTTGTTGCAGATAGATTATAGGCAGTATCTTACCTTGAGCCGTGCGGCGGTCTTGAGGAATGCCGGAAGCTGTTCCTGAGACACGTTGACTTCGCCCGCGTACATGAACTCCAGGATGGCCTGCAGGTGCAGGTACGAGACATCCTTAAGAATGATGATAGGGTGCTTCGAAGGGTTTTCCTACGACACAAGTCAAAAAACAGTATGAGCTACGGAGTAAAAGACAAAGCAAAAAAAGTTTTTTGAAAACTGTTACTACACAATACAACATCAAAGTACATGTTTGTATAAGATATTATACTAAAAAATAGGCTATCAAATCCCCTAATCTTCATCATCCATCAACTACTGCTGGACAAAGGTCTCCCCCCATTACCTACTGAAGGACTGACTATCTTATCTCGTAACTAAATTTAAGTGGTACACCACCACTTTTTAAATATTGTTGTTATGGCAACACACTTATATAAGATGGTAGCAGTTAGCCAGGCGGGAAAACATGGCCAATGAGAGATCAAACTGAGTACAATAATGTGAATTATGTATCCCCCAACTGGGTATTGAACCCATACCCTTGTCTGAGAATCTCTGGATCTGGGACTAGTGGCTTAACCACCAGACCACAAGAGGTTGTGCCTGTTAGAATATATTCTTAGTTTTAATTGGTATACTCTTTACTTTATAAAAAAAAATTGTAATGCTCTATTAGATCTATGTTCTAACATACTAGCAGTTTTCCTACAACTTTGTCCACGTCGATTACGAAAAGCGTCTATCTTGAGATTTTAAAAGGAAATATTCTTTTTATTAAGATAAAATATAGCTTCTGTTACCCACAAGGTATATTGCATTCTGTCAGTGATAGAATTTTAGGAATTGGACCAGTAGTTCCAGAGATTGGCCCCGACAAACAAACAAACATTACCTTTTTTAGAAGATTTTATTTATTAATAGTATAGATATAGAATAATACCAGTCCTGTTAACCTACCCAGAAAGCTAATACGCTTGTGTTAGGCATGGGTTCACGTCAGAAGTCAACGGAACTAAATGGTGGGGATTGAACCACAAATTCTCGCATTCTACCCAAGCATCTAGTTCGGCTAACAACACTGTTTGCCAGTGACTGATAACCATACCACTAACTAACTAACTAACTACCATAAACTAACCATATCAGAATATTGATTTTAATATTGATTACTGGATGTTACATGAAGTGTGTGAATGCCTTACAATAACATACTGGCCCAATAACAGAGTGTCGGATACCAATAATTATACAACATCCTCTTAATGTTTACATTTAGAATCCATTCAGGTAATTTTACTTGACATTGGGTTACTCTAGTTGTTTTCTTATGTTTATGCCGATACTAAACATATCTTTTATTTTTATTTCATATCTTATATTTTTGTGCCCATAGACAGTCTAGGCCGTAGACCAGCTAGACATGGAGGTTTTTAGATTAGCTGTATGTCAGTAAGACAACCTGCTATTGTTGGTCTTCAATAACTTTTATTTTATAATGTAAATCAGAGAATATAGGCAGTTTCTATTTTTATCAAACAATATATGTAATTAAATATTTTGTGTCACTTGTAATTTACTGTGACCTGTACCTGTACCTGGTGACCTGTATTTGCAGGTTTCTTATGAAACCTATTTCTGGCACCAGTCTCTCACAAATGATAGGAAGCTATGTATCTCAATAGTATATATCAAGCCTTTTGTGACTCCTTATTGTGAAGAGAAAATAAACGTTTTTATTATTATTGTTCTCTTTATTAAATACATTTCTTAAGAAATTTTTTTTACAATATTTTATATAAAAACATATTTACAATATAAAGTATTATACTAAACTTAACCTAGGTTGCCACCGGCAGCGGGGATAGACCCAAGCTATCGGTGGTTAGGGCTGCATAGTGAGGGAGTGAGTGAGGAACCTCCTGACAATATGTGCCGTGTCAAGGAGTACTGCCTCTTGCATCTGACCCTTGACCCAACCTTTCAGCGAGAGTGAGGTATTGATCAAGGCTCTTGGCTAATAGACCTTTTGCCGAAACAACTATCGATACCCTAATGGTTAATAATAATAATAATTAATTAATACTTTCAGTTACTGAAAACTAATAATTTGAACTCTAGTCTATTAGTACAAATAGCACCAATGGCTCAAGGATTTTCCTTTTAAGCTGTAGGTGAGACCATAAATATATAATACTTTACCTCCAATAAGCTTTTAAAGTATGGACTACACGCTGACAGAACCATTTTGTGCGCTTTACACGTCTGTCCCTCACAGGCTAGTGTCACCTATAAAGAAAAAATATTTTTTTAACAAATAAACTAAGAAGTGTTGGAAATAAAATTTTAAATTAACATTTGTAAATGAGAATTGTCCGTTTAAAACTTTTAAGCATGTATAAAACACAATTTACAATTTAAACACATCATCATCAGCATCAGCCTATACACATCCACTACTGAACATAGGCCTCTCCTAGTGCACGCCACTGAGCTTGATCTGCGGCTACTCTCATCCAGCTCTTGCCAGTTAAAAACATAACCAGCCGAAAATGTACATTTATAGATTTAGTTTAAAATGGTCACTCCTTAAAACTGTATGATGTGTTTAATAACTTTAAATAATACAACCTCTTGATAGAGAAATGCTTTACTATACTGAATTATTATTTATACAAACGGCAAGAGCTTTTCCAAAACAGCCAACAACTTTCACTCTCGCTACATACTTTACTTACAATTTTAAGATTAATGTGGGTAGATTATAATGATAATGGATAATTTTTAATTTTTTGAACTTAAAATAACAACATATATCTTTTCAACAGCATCATTAAGTCACTTTGAAGTGTTAAAACTACAATAATTATGAGAATACATTGTTCTTAAACTCAATCTACCCACAAATGGTGTAAGTAACACTAGTATCGAAAGTTAACAATTCAAAAAAGGACATGAATTAAATTAAAATGTAAGAGGTTATAACTGTTTACTGTTTATTTAATAGTGTTGAACAATACTTACATCTGTAAAGCTCTTTTCATCCCTCAAATGCCTAAACGAAGTTACCATGTTCGTTTGAAAATCGTTCCATTTTAAGAAGAACTGTTGGTCGCCCATATTGCTGACTTTTTCACTGCAATATTAATAATATACAAGTAAATATTAACTATAAAACATCGAAAGTAAATATAAAACTGGGAATATATGAACTTTTAGGCATTTCATAGCTTATAAAGATAAACAAATGACGATTTTGAAAATTCAAATAGAAAAAGTGCAATTATTTTACAATACGTCACTATGTGGAAATTGTGGAATGCATAGAAAACAAGCTAAAATATATGATTAGATTCGATATTTATTTAAAAGCTCGGTACTCACCAGACTAACTACGCTAAGTAATCAACGGCAACGCTAATTATCACGAAACTATCACAAAAGTTAGTTACCTAATTCAAACTCAAAAATAAAGACGCCGTATAGCAAATTAGACTTCTTTCTATTTCTTCAAATTCCTTCATTCATTGACTATTCGGGTTGCCATGTGTAATTTTAAAATGACCTAACGCTTGCTTTGAAATATTAAAAATGAGTCAGTTAACTTGTTATATCTTATTACTCTACAATACAAACTTCATTACTTTCGTTATTTCAAAATAGGTAAGAAAACCCTTAAATAAATAAGTAAAACATAAAATTATATTATATTTAGTATAAATAACTATAAAATAACATATTTTCATCTAATAAATTTAAATATAATCATATCATTATGAATATTATGAGTAACAATAAAATGAGTATGATTAAACCAATAAAAATTAACTGTTTTTATTAGAACTTGGTTTCTTTAGAACTAACTAGTTAAATACGATTAAGCTGCTTCTTAAAATGAGTCTCTTCTAAATTAGGTACCTACAATTTTATTTACAGAAAAAGGTTTTAAGTATTATTTTGTCTGTGATCAAAATATATTTTTCATCACTTTGTAGATAAGATATAATTTTTTTACGTTACTTGCGTGATTGAAGTAGTGTGTTTTTTATTTATTTATCATACAATATAATACTATTAAATTTATTATACACAAGACAACAAGTACTAAATAATAGCTGACTTAGTGGATAGTTTTAGATACATGGTATCCCCGTTCATTAATTGGCCAAACTTGAAAATGCTGTTTGATGTATAGTTGCGTTCACCATTATTATTTTCATTGCACTTATCAAAACAAAACCAATTTTGAAAAAAATATAACTAATGAGTTATTTAAAACAAACATTTTGTAGGATACGTTGATTAACCAAGATACTTGCTAATATATTATAAAAAATTAAATGACTTTTAATTTAACGTGCTGCCATCTAGATGCGAGTAGCGGCATTACAGTACTAGGTGTGCTCATTGAGTTATGTGTGCTTTTCTTTGTTGCAAAGTTTTCTGTATGAAACAATAGAGAGCGTTAAACTGAGTTTATTAATAAAATAGTGTAATTATATATATTTTAATGTGGCTTTTGAACTCGAACAACGTTTCTAATGATATTTATTAATTCTATTTTAATGGTAATATTCGCGAACATACCTATGCAAATATTATTATTTTTCAATCAATTGACATTAACAAGCATTCGAACAACCTTTGTAGGTAGTTTAATTCTGTTGTAAGACCATTGGACTGTGAACCGGGTTCGCCTCCTAGCGGGGGTACATGTTATTGTATTCGGTTTCGTTGATTACCACTAAGCCAAGACTACCGACAAAAAGTATTTACTGGAATTTGTTATTTTTTTTATGTGTAGTTCGTTCCTTGAGGAACCGGCTAAGGTCATAGACCATGCTGCCATGTCATAAGTTTCTTAATTCTATTCGTTCGTTATATCTTCTTAGGTAATACATAAATAAAGAATATTGATGATGATGAATGATAATGGAAATGGGAAGTGAGAAATAATATGCCCCCAACCCCTCGAGTATATCAGTAAAGATGTGGGGCTTTAATAAGTCCTCACGCAGACTTCTTGAGAGAATTTGAAAAGTGACGTTGCACTGTTTTGTCATGGTCGGGTTTTATATAAATTCACACTACACTAAATTCGTTCATAAAATATCAGAACTGAAATGAGTGAATGAGCAGTCTTTATTAAAATGATTATTGAAATAAAATCAGCCATCACATCACCGTACGTCACATATCGCCATACGTCATACATAATCATTAAAAAACCTGATTAATGGATTAAATATGATACAGGAAATATCATAGTACTATTGGTATGTAGGTCCTGTCTATAGATTTCATTCCGACCTCAGTACGGACAAATATTAGATTTTTTTTTGCCATAATCAGAGTTCCCGAAATTATAAGTTTTAAACAAAATAAATTGGTATATAACTATGTGGTTTTAGCAACTTTATATCATATTGGCACCAGCGTACGATACCAGCTTTCGTCGCCAGAAATTAATATAGAAATTAGACTGATTAAAATTTTACTGAATGATCGCTGGGAAACAGGAGATCTGTATTCAATTGTTGCTAAAATAAAAATCAGTTGCTGACAAAAAGAAAAATAGGGTTGATCTCTGGTTCCTATCCGACACAGGCGCAAACCTAGTTTTTTTTTAATTTAATTTAAATGGTAAAGGTAAGCTTCCGCTTACCTTGAAACGCAGACCCGTCGACATGTGCATCCTGCCTATCCTAACCTACGGCGCTCAGACCTGGTCTTAAACCGAACATCAAAAGTCTAAACTCAAGGTTTGCCAACGAGGGATGGAGCGCAGCATATTAGATGTAAAGAGGACCGATAGAGTTAGAAACACTACACTGCGCTCCAAAACTAAAATCATAGATGTTGGAGTTATGACCGCTAGACTTAGTGGAACTGGGCTGGGCATGTCAGCTGCATGGGCCCAGAGGTGGTCGAAGATCGCCAATGACTGGGTTCCATGTGATGGACACCGGAGACGAGGTAGGCCAAAGCGGAGATGGGGGGACGGTTTGAGCACTTTTTTGCCGGAGTGGTATGGTCGGCCGATGGTCGAGAAGAGTGGAGCCGCAGAGGGGAGGCCTTTGCCCAGTCGTGAAACACAAAAATAAACTTTTTTTTTAAATATATCAAAGTTTTATATATAAACTAGTGGTCCACCACTACCACTAGTTTCTTCGAAAATTTAATTAATTTGAATTTAATTTCGAAATTTTACCGTAATTTTATTAAGGCACGGATTGTATCCAAAGCAATGAAAAATTAAAAAAGATGGAATGTGAGTTTGGATTGGCATTGACAGATTTCGGCCGCTCCTCTTCCATTTTTGAAATTTTTGAAAAGAGTATAATATGCGTGTGTGTCAATACATGGTAGTGTGTGTAATGTTTGTTTTATTGATTCAATGTATTTTTTATGCATAATTAAAAAAAGTATTAAAATTCTGCAATCCTTCTCTATATAAACTATAAGTGTGCGAAATTTCATTTTCCTCCGTCCGCGCAATTTTCGTAAAAAGGGGTACAAAGTTTTTGCTTCACGTATTAATATATAGCTTACCCATATAAGTAGAAAATTATCTTTATCAATAATAATGATAATATGGTGGTTTTAACTACTTATAATGTACTCGTACCTTATCACTCTACCTATTTCGATGACTGTGTGCTTGTTTCATTCAATCATTTGACATTCGATCACATTAACGAAAACCAAGAGGAGAGGCTCAATGCTAAAAATAAACTTTTTTTTTTGAGTGTTTTTACCGATTGCTTTAAACGGCATTTTCAGCTTCACCGGGTTTTTTTGAAGGCGGCGAGAAACATAAAGGGTTCCTCAAGCCGTGTGAAACAAATCACCTCGGGAGGTTTTCTATAGGGAACGGCATCACGCACTAGTGCGTGTCCCCGTGCCCTATTAGATTCTCCGGGGGGTTCGGATCGGATCGGTGAAAAAGGAACCGTTTCCGTAAGCGTGAGCGAATGTAAAATACAACTCGCATTAGGCATCCAGGTGGATGAAATAAATTAACTGCCCTATTGTCTTGTGGTTAAGGCCACCTGTCTCAGACCCATACGTCCCGGGGTCGATTCCCAGCGATATATGTTTGTGTACTCGGTTTGGTTGGTGATAGGTTTTGTTTGTCCGCTCGGCTAGCTACCGCCACCTTATCTAAATATGTCGCCATAACATCAATGTGCGTAGCACTGTTGACGATTCCGGGTGAAGTGCACTTCCACCTTAGGCTTTATAATCAATTTAACATCCAGTGAGACTTCTTGGCGGGAAAGTGAAGAGTCATGTCTGCGGATTTGTTTCAATTTCTAAAATTTGTGTTATGTCAAATATTAATGTGAAATAATGGTGGATTATTAACCGTTAAGTGTTCGTAAGTGCGCATGAGTGTTGGCAAATGAAACAAAACAGTCCAACTTCACTTTTCAAATTCTATCATGAAGTCCGCCAGAGGAATTAGTAAAGCCCCACATCTTTACTGAGATACTCGAGGGGTTGGGGGGTATATCATTTCTCACTTCTCATTTCTATTATCATTCATCATCATCATACTGGAAGGAAATATTGTATATTTATGTATTACTAGTAAGAAAAAATACTTTGACACTGGCTAAATGTGCTAATCGCACGAAGCCATCAACTAAAAGAAAGAAAAGAACATCTAGTGAGATGAAGCAGAAGTAACAAATAAAAAAAAGTTATTAATATATAGTAGAGTATTTGTGCCCTTGATAAACTGCATAATGTAATATGAAACTTGGTCATAGTATGCTTAATTTTAGGCCACAAACATAATTCAAAAAGTTGATAGAATAAAAATACAGGTTAAAATAACTAGAGTCAAAGGAAAATAATAATTAGCAATAAAAGATGTTTATTTAATAGTACACCATTATGTGTTTACAAAAGAAACGTTTCAAAAACGACACACATAATTATTGCAAAACAGTAAGTGAGGCAAATACGTGAATAGTAAACATATTACTTTAGAGTACATTACTATTATATCCATGCATTTGATATATTGGTAAAATTTAATTTAACATTAACATTACTTAAATCTTATTAATAATAATTAAGAGCAATATTTTAAACACACGAACACTACTATTGAAAAGGCCAAGCGGTGTTGCCACATTCTTATATTAAACTTACTACTAATTAATTAAAGACGAGATTTCTACTTATATTATATGTAACACATTTAAGACGGTCGTTTTAAATATATATTAAGATTTCATTTATTATTTCAACTGAAACTACTGGCCGTATTAGATACTAGCAAATCATTTTATAACTTCAAAATATCAATACATTTTTTTTTCAATTACAATATTGAAATCATCTTTTTCCACTATCTATAATTGACATTAAGCGGGATTTTCAGTTCAAATCAATACGTAAATACAATTTTAACTTACTTTGGTATACATTTTATTATTAACAGTACAGAGCCAATAATAATAGTTTATTATTGCTTATTTTGAAATATAAGTAGGTCTAATTGTCTACACAACTTTAATATCTATTTATTATATTATATTTTATTAATTTAATAATTTTATAAACATTACAGTCTATATTTTAGTACGATAAAATTAAAATTAGATTAAGACATACTCATTCCTACATACAATAATATTATATTTATGCTCACAATTTTAAGATTGTTTGAATATTTAAGCTATTTTTGGTATGTCTAGTTTAGCATTGAATATGTACAAAGCTATTCGGACTTAGGTATATTCTAGCGTATGATTCGTCAATCCATGGGGAGACGTTCTCTAATCTATAACAGTAACCTATTCAGAGTTCTAAACCCTCAATAAAATATAATATTGCTGCACCATTAACAAATTTCATAAGTAAAAGAGAAAATTTTAAATAAGTTTTGTATGTTTAACACTTTTCATAAAGTTCTAAAAACAAAAAGATAAATGAACATTTATTTAACATTTCCAAATGGTAAAAGAAATCCCACCGAAAGTTTTTGACAAAAGAAAAAAGAACTGTACACAAATTTGTATATACCTCACTAATACTTACCTATGTTGAATGTAACATTAAGAGATCCTACATTTTTCTTACACTAAATATACTTTTATAAACTATAGTCTTTGTCGTTAAGGAAATGCCATAAATTTGAGCAAATTAAAGTACAATAACTATCTACAAGTTTTACGTAAAGTTAGATAAATAGTTAGAAGTGTTTTATAGAAATTAAATGAAACAGAAAACAATTGAATAAGCATTGAAGAATATCATAAGAGTCTTATTACATAGACTGTATACGAATATAACGGATATATTTATTTAAGTTTCATAATATATTAAGCTACTTCTATTCATTGGTAGTGGTAGCATGAGGTTTCGTCAATACACGACCAACTTACAGTTATACTTACATAGTAATAATTGAAATTTAAAAATCTTAAATTGACAATTTGGTATTTTAGCTTAACATCCATTATGTCCATAGTTTAAGAAACTCGTCTAAGAATGTGACTAGATAATTTTGGATTTACTTTGAAATTTTGGCTGAAATTATTTTAATTCTAAAATATTAAATGTTTACATGAAATAGTTTGAAGCCGTGATTATTCTTGAAAATAGTAAGAGCACGACTAGATGAAAATGCAAAATGCCTCTGACGTTTAGCTTAATAAATAATAAATGAGGTTACGGTGCTGTCATCAAAATATACAAACTGTCTGTTCGACCTAAAGCTATTCTATTATATTATAATTATAATAAATGTTCAGAGAAAAGTGAACTACTTTAAAACTACCATGAACAATAAGTATAAAAATGTACTTTTTTTAAACTGGCACACTAAAGAAAATTTCGTTGCTCGTCACCCACATTCAAAGCGCTTAAAACTATACTAAGGCAGAAACGGACGGTTTTCACTTTAATATTTAAGGCATCTAAAGGCACCTAGTTAAAGACCATAGAGTCTAACATTATTTACAGAACTGAAAAACTGTCACACTATAGCAAAAAACGCTACGCGCTCATTGCGCGCAAAAACTTACTAAATAATCATTTGTATCCGCGTAAAAACCTTACCTAATACCTCTACTCGTTGCTAGATGGCGTTGTATCTGTTTTTGAAACAGCTGCGTTCGTTGCCGAGTTTTGAATCTGGAGAGGTAATTTTAGTCCTCGCGGAGCTAGAATGAGTCTAGCTGGCGTCACGAGGACTAAAGCGTACTCTCATTTGTTCACTCCTAGGAATTTCGCTGCCTCATCTGGTGAAGAGAGCAGTTTGTTGATGATGGTCTTGTCGGGTATGCCCAAAAGTTTTCCGATGAGGTCGCTGCCGTTCTCGGTGTCATTGTCGGTTTCAGATGAATATTTGCGCGAAGTCATGTCCAGTTTGAGCTTCTTGTCGTAGGGCGCGGCTGGGGGCGAGTTGTTGTTGTTGACATTGCTGGGTATCTCATTTCCGGAGCCGTCGTCATCTCGGTAGCGATATCTGAACCAAAGAGAATAAATAAAATTAATTAAAATGTCGGTTTGATGTAGTAGTAAATCAATACGTAAAGCAAACACTAAGTTTCATTGCTTTTTAAAAATCGTGATACATCATAAAGACTTTGGGCTTCCTTGTAGTAAGTTTTCTATATACTTGTTATGCGAGTATAACTAGCTTTATATAAATGCGTTTTCAAAACGGCAGCCTTTCATCAGGCAAGGTAGACACTTACCCATTGGTCAGGTTCTCTGGCGCAAGAGGAGTGTGCGGCGGCGAGGCCTCCTCATCATCAGTGATCTCCTCGCGATGCTTCTTGCGATGTCTAAGCATGCTGTGCTTCAAGGTGAACCGGCGTCGACAGAGGTCACAAGCGAATGGTCGCTCGCCGGAATGAGTACGCATGTGACGTCGCAAGTCCTCCGCTGACCAGAAGCGGCGAACGCAGAATGCGCACACCACCTATAACAAAATAAAGTGACTTTTTAGTAATTATATTGCTGGCAGCAGTTGGGTGAGTAGAGCCTGTATTGAGCTTCACTGGCCACCAGTGGACTGACACTGATAATGATGATAAAAGACAAAACATACCACACTGTTTCATCATAATGCATTTAGATTTTTGATAGCGTATTCAATTCTTACCTTTCTATTGGCATGGTCAGGAAACTTGCCCCGCTCGTCATCATCAGCACTTTCACTTCTGTCGCTGGTCGCGTCCAAAGCGCCCTTGTTGACCAACTGCTCGTATTCAGACAAATGCGTAGAGGCCAAGTGGCCTAACGCTCCTGTTCTCTCACTGAACGATGCTTCACAGAGATGACATTTAAAGACAAGACCCTCTGACGCTTCGTCATTCTCTGGGTTGGGCGAACATGGTTGAGAGTCGCCAGTACCGTGTCTGTTCGTCATATGCTTCTTCAGAGTGTCCATGGTAGAAAATGTACTGGTGGGACATGAGGCACATTTAAACGGTCTTTCGGGGACAGATCTTGTGTCGTTTGAAGGCTGCTGTTGCGTCGCTGAGACAGGAACCGGTTCAGCCAGAATAGCGCGAGCCGATCCTCCATGCTTTCTCAGTAAGTGGCGGTCACAATTAGATTTCGTTGTGAAGAGTAACGGGCAATGAGGACACTTGAATGGCTTTTGCCCGGTATGGGTGAGCACGTGACGTCTGAGAGATGATGACCATGGGAACTTTCTATGGCAGTATGGACATGACACTCTGTTTGGAGCCAAGCTGTACGCGGACTTCTTTTTCGGTGGTAGATTTCCGGTATCGGCATCGGACCTGAAAGAAAATAAGTTTTGGTAAACATATCCAATACTAAATTTTTAATTTTTATTTTTTTATTTTTCAAGTGCTAATTGCTGCACTGAAGCTAAATTTATAAAATTTTATAAATATCCAATACTTTTAATTGGTTTAATTAAATAGCGTTGCCTTCATTTCAACTACTTACTTGTTTTCATCACTTCCAGAGTTGTTGCCTTCGCTGGTAGATGCGACAAGGCCTTCTTCATCTTCCTCTTCATCACTGCGCGTAGGCACTGCCGGGATCGGAAGGACTTCACTAGCAGACGCTGGAATGGGGTCTGTTCCTGTTTCAGTCTTCTCACTTGGTATAGGAGTTGGTTTGTTGATTAAGCTTCCTGCTATTTTTAAGTCAAAGTCTTTGTGGAGCTCTTGCTGGCGTGTTGCCATCAGAATTTCTGCTGCAGCTCTGTGCGCAGCTGAATGTTCATCGGACTTCAGATCAGACTCTGGTTCTTCATCGATGATCAAGGCATCGTCTTCATCTTCTTCATTATCAGCTACTTCGTCCGAATCTCTTCGTGCTGGAGAACGATCAGATTGTTGTAAAGGTCTTTCTAAGTGGCGAGCTAAAAGAGCGTACTTCACTCGGTCTGCCAAACCATCAGGGGTCGGGTATGGTGGAGGAGCCCTCGGGGCTGGTCTTCTTACACTCCAATGTTGTGGATGTTGCTGTTTAACGTGTCTCTCCATGTTAGATCTTAGAGTAAAACGAGCAGAACATTGAGAACATGAAAATGGCCTTTCGGTCCGATAGCGTCTTTGTTTCTGCTTTGGCATCAGGATGCCATTCTTAATCACCATCTTTACTGAGTCATTTGGTGAAACAAGGTTGTTACTCAATGGTCTAGGAGATTCAGATTGAGGAATAGGTGAGGGAGATCTAGGCAATGCTAAGGGCTTCTGTTCTTCTTCTTCAGGTTCTTGCTTTGGTGGTATTTCTTGTTCATTAGCAACTAGTCTACCACCCGACATACTCAAGCCACGGATTATTTCTTTTTGTATGCGTTGCTTTATTTCGGCAAGTTCTTGGGAATCATTTGGGTGAGGAAAAAAAGAAGGTTGGAGAAAGTAAGGGCTGATTGGAAAGGATGGTGGTAAAGGGAGCCCTGGAATTCCTGGGACTGAGCCCGCGTAGAGTTGTGATAGTTGAGTTGCGTAGTAGGCAGGGTCGAGTTTTGGAAGAGTATTTTCGAAAAGTCTTTGTTGGGCTATCAGTAATCTTGCCTTTTCAAATGTGGAGGCAGCGACTGCTGCGGGGTCTGGTTCAAACGATGGTCTCGGTGGGGGTTTGGGTTCGTCATTATCGACATCACGCTTCTTTTTACTGAGATCAAGAACGTCGCAACTGTTATTATCACTTGTACTGAGATCTACAGGAGCTTCTTCATCGTAGCTCTCGGATGGGATATCATTAGACTTGTACGGGATTTCAGGTGGCCTAAACTCTGGTATCTGATTAAGTTGACCGATACCCTTTACTTTAATTCTAGGCACAGCTTGCTCAGTTTCTCTAGGCGTAATTATAGGAGCTTCTGGTATTAGCGGTTTTGTGGTTAATGATGCGACTGGATGTCTTTCAGTTATGAAACTAGGAGCGAAATGAGTGAGAGGTGTATCTCTACCAGTGCTTTCACTAGTACGTCTTTCAATTTCTGGAGTTTGGAACGCAAGGGACCTCTTCACTTCATCACGAGCCAATTTCGAGTTGACTTCATCGTTGTTGGGATCTTCGGATGGGTGGTAAATGATTGAGCGTTTCACATCTTCTCGTGTGACCTTGGCATGTCGATTTCTTAAATGTCGTTCACAGTTTGCTTTTGTAGTAAAAGCATAGTTGCAGACTGCGCATTCGTAGGGACGGTCACCGTTGTGTGTACGCATGTGTCTCACTAAAGCAGCCTTATCAAGAGAAGCATGAGGGCACATGTTGCATTGATATGGTCCCGGTCCAGTGCCACTGAGATGCACTCTGTTATGTCCTTTCAATGCACGAAGGTTAGGAAATTTAGCTGGACATAATCTGCAGGGGAACTCCCCCCTTAGCTTCATTCGTCTGAATTCCGCTGCAAAATTATCTTGCGACTCTTCTTGGTCTCTATCCCTAGATCCAGTGTCTGGTGGTGTCAACACAGCATCGCCTAACGATACCCTAGTCCCTGTTAATTTTTCTAACAGACTTCCAGTAGCCGTCACGTTTAAAATAGATTGAATATCTGCTAAGTCTCTCACAGCATCGATATGTCGGATGCCGTTTAGGTGACCATCATCAAATTTCGGTGTGAACCTATCCATAGGTGGAGTTAACGTTCCAGGGATGCCGAAAGATCGGTTTCTAAGATCGAGTTTAGCGAAAAAGTCTTCCCTTCTATCTCGTTCGGGACTCGGGACTCGAGTTATGCTTGTACACGTTTTATTGTGGACATCTAAAGCTTGCATACAAGGGAAATCCCGTGAGCACATATCGCATCGCAAGCGCTGGTCACTGGCTGATAAGTGAGAGTTGCGCGCGATGTCTGCAAACTTTTTGCTCGGGATATCGAAGCCTAAGTCGTCGTATCCTGTTCTAGTGTCGTCACCGTGCGCTGTGAAGCAGTGAAGATCAAATGTGTTTGCAGAGTCGAAGCGTAGTCTGCATTTCGGGCATTCGAATCTCGCGATTCTCTTGTCTAATGGAATAGGAGAAGGCGAAGTTGGCGCCTGCCTCTTCCGGGCTCTTCTGGACTCTTCTTCTTCGCTTCTATCTGAACGGTTGTCGCTGTCGATGCTCGTGGTCCTGTTCAGCCTCATGTCTTGTATGTCCATCATATTGTCCATATCTTCCTTTTCAATTTTAGCTTCCCTGATGACCTCCTCTGTTTTGATATCTGTAACAAAAGAAATATGTTACAATTGATCGGCCGGGCTTGTTTGAATAGCGTAGGGCGCTTTCATTAAAATTTCCAAGAAAACTCGACAATAGGTGACTAAGTCGATTCACTTGTAGTGTATGTGGGTTTTATTAGAATAACATAATGAGATGGCGCATTCGTTTATGGATAGCGATTCTTTCGATAAGAACAAGACTTTACGTGAAGATTTTAGTTGGAATGGTTTTTTTTATTAAAAATATTCTTTGCTCAACGACTCGTTAAGTTAATTTACTACATATACGTACCAACATTAAAAATACTATTGTAAGGTTTACATTCAAAACAATAACCTATTTTACTAACCATGAAGTCTTTAATCTACCACAAAGAATCCCTAAAACTCCCATCGAGTGACCGAAACAAAAAGATGAGTCAGTGCCTATCACCTTTGTCTAAGACGAATTACTATTAAAAGGAGCACATAAATCAAAGTCTTAAGTCAAGGGCGCAAGGTACACTTTATCCAGTCTGGCGGTGGCTTAGTATGGGCGTAAAAATCAATACGTGCTGACGTCACGGCCAGGTCATATATACTCGTACATAGGTACCTACTATTGCTGTGTTTGAAAATGCGCATTTTGCGCTAGGGCCTAGTAAAGTAAATGACCGAATCGAATCAGATGTTCTTCATTTATACTAGCTAGTACCCGCGTCTTCGTCTAAGAATAACTGTTTTGAGTCAGACCATTGGACCGGTTATCCAAAGGTAGTGGGTTCGATTCCCACTTGAGCTTTCAGAGGCTGGTAGATTTTTTCTAGTAAAATTGTATGTTTCTTTTTCTTTTTACGTATAGTATGATGTACCTACGCGTAAATAAAATACAATTTTTTACAAAAAAGTTAATAAAAACAATAGAATAACAAATAAAAATCGCACTAGGCAGTAAAATGTTTTCATCGTATCAAAATTACCGCAACTATCCCCATCAATGTGGTAAGAAGCATTTTTAGCTATATAACAATATCATAAATTAGAAAGACATTGAAAAGCGGACTCGTACGTCAGTACTCGAGGAGCTCGATGGGTCATCGTACGGGTGACCAAAAATTGACCATCTCGAGCCTCGTGCTTCGGAAGGCACGTTAAGCCGTTGGTCCCGGCTGCATTAGAGTCGTTAACAACCACCGCACCGCACTGGGCCCGCGTGGTGGTTTATGGCCTGCTCTTCCTATCCGTCTATAGGGTAGGCTCGTGCCCATTAATAATGAACTTTAAAAAGAAAAAGCACTAACCTATTACATATAATCACACCACATTTATTTTGTCTTACGGGTAAGCCCTTTGCCTTCGTCCCATCTGATGTTAAGTGGTGATAAGAACGAAAGAAACGGTCATCACCCGGAATCCTCAAACACTATGGAACTGGCTATATTACTTTAACCTGTCGGAACCATACCAATAACTTTATGGTCGGAACACAACATTGCTAAATAACACTGATGTTATGGCGACATATTTATTAATTTATTTCTAGGAAAATTTACATACAAATAACATCTATAGTTAAGGTTAAAAAATAGACATAATTATGCTATTAACAAATCTTCACAATTATTTAGATGACATTGTGGTAGCTAGCTAGGCGGAATTAAAACGAAATGTAATTTTTCAATTTGACAAAACGCTCGAAACTCCACAGTAACGGTGTCAGGCAGCCGAGTGAAGTGTTTAGTTAATTAAATCCCGATCACAGGACAATGGAAGTATGACTAATGACAATGACGGACGTCAGGCGAAATGAGATTCGTGTTACTCACGGTTTATCTCGAAGACCGTGGATGAAAGTTCATGCGGCTTTGTTGGACCGTACGCTTCATACATGACGCGCTCGAGCAACTCACGTATAGACACCTCCCGATCCGATGCGAACCTCTCGGAGAATCTAGTAGGGCAAGGGGACACGCACTAGATGCCGTTCCCTCAAGAAAACTTCCGAAGGTGATTCGTTTCACACGGCTTGAGGAACCCTTTAAGTTTCTCGCCGCCCTCAAAAAAGCCCGGTTAAGTTGAAAAGGCCGTCTGAGGCAATCGCAGCCAACGCCAAAATAAAACATAGACACCTTCAACGGACACGAAATCTCGCAACAATTCGCAACAGTCCGAGCGCAAGTTCACCTTCTGCTGTCTTCTTATCTTTTGACCGTGCGGCGTGAGTGAATAACACTTTATGATAATTGTCTGTTTACATAAAATCTTACTATAGTAATGTCATATGGAGAGTCCTGTGGCGTTTAATAATTGAAAAAACCATTGTTATACTTTGTGGACAGCGAACCTGGGCCTATTTAAACTGAGACACGACTGTAGAAGTTTTTAGTGTTCGCACTTAGACAAAAAATAAAATAAAAAAAAAACCAAAAAAAAAGAAACTTCAGTGCTTAATTTGTTATGTAAAATTCACATGAAAAGACTGCACAGTTTCAAAACTTCTGAACATTTCAATTCTGCTTGTTATAATGATGACTTGATTTCTATGATGGAGCCCTTTGCCCAGCAGTGGGATAGTTATAGGCTATTTACTTACCACTTTTTTTTGTAGTTACTTTGAGACTTGACAGATCTTGAATTGATTACGGATATTATGCTAAGATTGCTATGGTTGAAACCCACTAACCAGAATTGGGTCAGCGTAGTGAGTTATGGCTCAATATCCCTATGTGGGAAGGCCTGAGTAGTCCAGCCGTGGGACTTTTGGCAGATAACGTCCTCTCCTAGGTTCTCCGGGATCGGAAGGCTGATGATGATACAATTACAGCTGTTTAAACTTTTGTAATTACGTATGTATCGTATTGAATTGTATTATAAAAGGATGACCGGATCTTGTTACTTTAATTAGAAACAGCTAAAACGCATATCTTTTTACCGTGTCACGCCACTTATTTAGATATCAACATCCGCTATTGGGCTCGTATTACACAAATACACTTATTTTCTACGTAATCTTGTGACCATGTGTAGTGTAATTTTTGAGGATAAACATTTTTATCAAAAAACAAAATGACACATTGTTAACAGATCTGTGGGTTTGTGATAAGTGGGTTTACTTGTCTTTTGGTTATAAATTGTTAAATATTATCTACTGTAAAAAAATATTTAGAAAAAATGGGCATTTTGAATCACAGTACACACGCCTGCACATAAACTAGCCACAAACTGTCAAATTTCCTCAATAGACTTTGAACTTTAAGCCTTAATAATATGGTTGAAAATGTATTAAAGAAATTTGACAGTTTTGGATAGGTTGATGTGCAGGCGTCTGTAACTACAATGAGTCGGTCAGTGTTTCGTCCCGAGGCTCTTTCATCCCATAAATATTGTTCTTATTCTGATTCACAATTACATAAGGTCATGTAAATACTCTTATTTAGTGTAGATATTTATTTAACCAAAGCATGTAAAGTAATCTTTACACTGTTTAACTAAATTTGTAAAATTGACAATATTTTGTAAAAAATAGATTTTGATATGATGTACATATAGGTTTTTGTTCGCCATAAGTTAAGATTATTCTAACTAAGCTAAGCTAAGCTAATTGGTCTACTCGTTCTATACTAGAAACCGCGGGGTTATCTTTATCATGACATAAACTTTAATATTTTTTTAATTTGCATCATTTCCAAACTTAATATCTAATAAAAACGTAAAGTGACTAGTGTACACGCACTGCAATAATAGGTACCTCTATCGTGATCGTAACGTTCCCAACTCGTCAAGAAATGTGGAAACACTAGTCTAATAGGTGCCTAAACAGGCTTTGGAGGTAACACCCGTAACAATTGGAACGTATCATATTTTCTTAGCAATATAATCGGTTCACGCAACTCCGTTTGGCAATATGACGTGGCCAAGTGGCCAGTTGGACGGGTTGCCGTAATATTTGCGGTGGTTAAAAAAATGCTTACTAACTAACTGAGTGTTTAATGCGAGTTTTAAATGCCATTCAATTATGCTAACGAATCAAAATTAATTATGGTTATATATAATTTACGCTAACTCTCCCCGTTGGTAACTATAGTGTCTAGTGCGACTGTTATTTGCTATTCGATCATGTTAACGAAAAAAAAACAACTATCCTCATTTGTATAGCGTTGAAGCAGCGCCTTAAGGGTGATGAAGTTTTATTTGCCATACGATCGTATTAACGAAAACGATAATTTTAATTGCATTGAGCAGCACCTTCTTGAGTGAAACGAGGAAACTTAATATTTATATTTGTCAAAGTTACTAACACATTACTTTGCGATTTTTTTTAGAACAATTTTGAGTCATTATCTCTACCTAACAAATATTTGAAGATACATCTCAAACATCGTGTTTCTGTATTATAAATGAGAGTTAATTAATGTAAATATGAATATAGCTTTTGGTTTTTACCGATGCAAAATTACGTAGTTAGGCACAGAAAATATATTTAATTATTCCGTAATTCTTTTATAATAATAGCCCAATGAAGATAAAATGGCAGTTGCAGTTTCGCATTTTCCTTTAAGTCTCATCGTAATAACAATTAATAACCGTCTTTCATTAAAACTTCAATAAACCGTTATTAGACAAATACAAGCCTTCAAAGGAAGAACTTATATCGTCTTCGACTTAATCGTTGCGAGATATTCAGAAAAGATTTCTTTGAAACGCGATTAAGACGTAAATCGATCGATTGCTTTTACAGAATTTTGATAATGATGACATTGCGATGCCATTGTTCTAAAATGAGGATCAGAAATGTTTGTCTTATTACATTTTAATGCTTAATTGCTGCTGCTTTATTGCTAAATTAGATTTTTTTTATGAATGAACACTAATCAAGTTGGCTGTAAACAAATGAATACCTAAGTTACGTAATAGAAGTAAGTTGAATGAACGAGGCATCTTCGTTACCAGATACTTAGTACATAGCCTAGGTTTTTTTTAAAAAGAGTTTGCCGATTGCCTCAGACGGCATTTTCAACTTCACCGGGCTTGTTTGGAGGCGGCGAGAATCTTAAAGGGTTCCTAAAGCCGTGTGAAACGAATCACGGACTAGGCACTAGTGCGTGTCCCCGTGCCCTACTAGATCTCCGAAAAGTTCGGATCGGATCGGATAGCCTAGGTCAAAATAAGTATATAAGGCGGTTCAGTAAGCATGTTAGTGTGGTCCTTATTATATATAGCCGTCCTTCCGATCATGGCACATTAAAGAGTTTTAGTGGGTAAGTCCCAGAGCATCCGCGTGTCAACCCAGACTACACACGTTACCCTATACGTCAGGTAGAAGGCGTTTTGTTTGTTAAAAAAGTACATCAAAATCTACACGGCCACACTAGCATTAAGCGTCTACCAAGGTCCCTAACCTTCCGTTGCCGAAGGCTATATGTAGCCAGCATTAATCCCTCATTAAAAAACATGTTCGCAATACAAAACATCCTGGCAGAAGTTTAGAAAAAAAGAAACACATTTGACAAAAACCTGCGCCCAGGGTTCACTCAAGTTCATATACGGAGAAAAGGTGTCATAGATGCGCGTCCGTGACTTCCTCCTTCCCGCTTATACGGAATTTAAATCGACTATCCCGAACGCATCCAACAATATTCGTCACACGACTCTCAAACGTAACAGCCCAATAATAAGATATCATTTCAACAATGGCCAGCGTAACGGTGGGTATTATAAGCCTTTTGATTGATATGGTGTGGACGTCGTCGGTACCGCTGCTTTCTTCCACACTCGAATAGGCCTCAACGGTACTGAATTACACTGTGTCGTATCTCCAAGCCCTCATTTATGGTGTCGCCATAGACAATTACACGGCCAATTTGCAGTCACAACATGTTAGGCTGCAAACCAATGTATGCTTTAGCCTGTTAGAAATAAATGGACCAGAGAGAATGAAATTCTCCTGCGCGTATGCAAAGAGGTCTAATGTGACGGTTGGCTATTGTCGAGAAATTGATAATTCATGTTCTGCCGGTGGTCATTTCTTTCGCTTGTTTCGCATCTCTGGCGAAATTTAATTGAGCATCGCTTTTGGTCTAGTTTCCGGCAAACAAAACCACATTTGATACTAGTAATTTTTGTGAATTAAAATGTGACATTGTCGCAATTTAGGGCACAAGTTTGATAAAAGAAAGTTCCCTAATAAAATTTCCTGCCTCAAGTTTCCATAACTTGGCTAATCAGTATTTTTCAATTTTTTTCAGTTAAGGAAGCCTTACCTTACTGTCATTCAAAACAGTAAGTTTCTAAAATTGAAAAATCTAAACTGTATTTGTTCTAAAAAACCATTTTTAAATCATCTTTAGTATGAGTTTATAAACGTTTAGCTTATTAACTTGGATGACTTCCTTAACCTAAAGTAATATAAAATATGTATGAATCACTATATTTTATGTCAAAAGCATTTGTTTTTCGTATCAAATAATCACTGCGTTTCTAATTGTATTAAAGATCTTTTCGTGGTCGGCCATCTTGTAAGGACCATCATGCATGCCGGTCAGGAGCGCGCCTTCCGCGGCAGTAACGGTCCAGCCGATGATGTTTATGATCGCCAAGTGCGGCAATGAATATTCTAGTGGCTCATATTTGTGCGATGTGGCCCAGAAAGTGTGGTGACAGCTAAACAGTTATTGAAACTTTTTTGAGTTTCTAACTTTGGAACACCATAGAGTTTTGGTAGAAAAATTATTAAAGTCGTTTGGAGTGTCTATAAATTGGATTTTGCCAAATATTTAAAGTGGATTAAGACTTCTTGGCGGGAAAGTGAGGAGTCATGTCTGCGGTTTTGTTTTATTTTCTAAAATGAGTGTTATGTCGAATTTAATGTGAAATAATGGTGGATTATTAACCGTTAAGTGATCGTGAGTATACATGAGTGTTGGCAAATGAAAAAACAAAACAGTGCAACGTCACTTTTCAAATTCTCTGAAGAAGTCCGCGTGAGGACTTAGTAAAGCCCCACATCTTTACTGAGATATTCGAGGGGTAGGGGGTTATAATCATTTCTCACTTCCCATTTCTATTATCATTCATCATCATCATACATGAAGAAAACATTGTTTATTTATGTATTACGTGTAAGAAAAAATACTTTGACACTGGCTAAATGTGCTAATCGCACGAAGCCATCCACTAAAAGAAAAAAAGTGTGCATTAGTATTAGAAAAAAAAATACAAAACGGAATTAATTTTTATAATTTTTGTCTCGGTAAAGTTACATATTTTTGGTATACTCGAAAGTCAAGAGGTTTGGGATAATATAATTTATCATTTAACTATCTACCATTAATAATTATCATCGCTTGTTAAACAAAGTAAGTTTATCTACAGTGTCATTTGCTTACATTAACATTGGACAATATAAAATCGCACGAAGCCATTGGTCAATAAATAAAAGAACACGAAAACTGTAAGCCCATGAAAGTTTTTGAAAATAGTGCCGACTAGGTACAGACGCCTGCACTTCAACCTATCCAAAACTGTCAAATTTATCCAATACATTTTCAACCATAACCTTAAGGCATAAAGTTCAAAGTCTATTGAAGAAATTTGACAGTTTAAAAAGAAACAGCTCATTGGAAATCGGACCACATCCACAGCCCACTTTAATAAAGTTTTAAAAACTGAATAAAAAATAAATATTGATAACTCATTAAATACCGACTTACCTCAGCTGAACTCTCGATGAAATGGAAATAGAGGAAATTATGTATTACGTAGTTTAACGAGACCTTTAGGTATTGAAAGCGTTGTGCTTATTATATCATTTATATTGAGTTCATTAATATTGAGTTCATTATCAAACTTGTGAATATAAATGATTTTTTGTTTACTCAGACACATGTGTGTAGTAGGTAGGTACATACCTACGTACCTACCTAAAATAGTAGTTTCAAATAACACGTTAGGTACCTTAGCTGTGATTGACATTTCTAACAAAGTAATTGATATGATAAGTTTGTAAATGAGAATTTAATAATATATTCTTAATGATTTTATAAAGATGAAAGATGAGATTCGTTTATATTAAAATCAGTGCAACACACAACTATACTTTTTATAAATGAACTGATAGCGCTGTAAATGCTATACGCAGCCAATAAGCCTTATAACTAGAGTTACGCAAACCAAAACAACTTATTCTGTCAAAGATCCAACAAAATCGTTATCCAATGAATCGATAGCTTTCTCCGACACAACGGAAAGAGATCCTTATATGCGCGCACGCAGCGTGGTCACAGGAGGGGGGACAGGGGAGATGTTGATCACTGAATTTTAATTCGTGCAGGGCGCGAGAGATGGCGGTAGAGGGCGCCAAGTGAATTCAAATGCGTACGCGATCGAGTGTATTAACATAAATTTACAAGCTTTGTTTAACGTAAATTATAATGTAAGCGAATGCGTGAGTTGTGGGTTTTGATTTAAATAAGAAATGCCCTTGCTAAGTTTCTTGTCGGTTCTTCTCAGTACATGTCTCCCAGACTTACGAACCGACGATGGCGTGGTGATATTGATAAGAGCTCAATTATTGTAGCATAAACATTTAAATTTAAAATGTGGACTAAAAGAAAGTTTTATAAAAAATCAACACACGCCTCTTTTCTAACGTCAGACATTAGACATATTGCGAAAAACTCGCAACCCAGTGCTAATTTTACGAAGAATACTAGATTCAACGACAACGACAACAAACCAAAAAGTATTTCGGAATTTTCGTAGCATAGCCCACGTTTGGTAAATGTGGTGATTCAGTCAACATCAATTGTAGCAAGGATTGATTGTAACAAGGGAGGCCTTTGCCCAGCATTGGGACAGTATGAAGGCTATATTGCTATACTATGTACAAAATAAATCAATAAAGATAATAATTATATTCCTAAAAGTTGAATTATTCTAAAAAAAATGTTAAATAAATTCTTCAAGTTTAAACTCACCGTCTGCTAAGAGACGATAGCCTTACATTTCTCGTGTGTTATCACCAGCAATTGTCAAATAAGTCGTTTTACTCAATCGGGTACACAGAATGAGACCGGAACGTATTATCAGATAAAAATGTACCGTTACAACGCCTTTGGCTGTCGTCCTAATCGGTCAGATAGCTTTTGAAACGCTACCTGTAAATTGTTGGAGACCATTTAGATATTTTAAGAAAGACACAATTTTTTAACGAGTTATTTTTCAAACGGAACTTTTTACTAGTAAGATTAATTACCTTATTATCCCTAAACGTAGACTAAGGTTCAAAATTAATAGGCTTTGCCTAATTTAAGTAATAAAACATTTTTTAAACTTCCATCAACTTTATCAAACAAAAACCAATTAAAATTAAATAATATTAAATAATATTAAATAAAAGATGTCCTGTATCAAGCACGCTTGCAATATTATATCTGTTACAAACGCTTTTTACAAACTTTTATTTAGTTACACCTGTCCCGAGTTTTTTGTTTGTGATCAAATCTTGCAAGTTAAATTTGATCCACTTCCCGGTTACCGATTGAGCTGAAATTTTGCATGCATGTGTAAATCGGATGACAATTCAAAATTATTATGACATGGAGCTGATCTGATGATGGAACCGGAAGGTGGCCATAGGAACTCAGTGGTTAAACTACACAACCCCATCGAGTTTGGGCTCGTATGATTCGTCTTGACGAGTACTTGGTGCTAGATGGTAACCAGGGTCTGATGATGGAGCTGGAAGATGGCAATAGGAACTCAGTAATTAAACGACACAACCCCATCGAGTTTGGGCTCGTATGATTCGTCTTGACGAGTACTTTGGTGCTAGATGATAACCAGGGTCTGATGATGGAACCGGGAGGTGGCCATAGAAACTCGGTAATTAAACGACACAACCCCATCTAGTTTGGGCTCGTATTATTTGTCTTGACGAGTACTTTGATGCTAGATGGTAACCAGGGTCTGATGATGGAACCGGAAGGTGGCCATAGGAGGTTAAACGACACAAACCCATCGAGTATGGACACGTTTAATCTTTTAAATCACAAAAAACTTTTTAAAAATTAGCTTTTTAAAAAAAACTAAAAATTTAATATTTGTTTAAACCTGATAATAAGAAAATAAAAATCTTTATAAATAAAAGCGTGTTACATTAAAGTTTTTTAATAAAAATCCTTAAGAAAATCCTATCCTATTCTATTGGTGACCAATACAAAAAAAGGAACATGGGGTAACAATGACATAAATACTACACACGTCATACTAATCGCTCAATAAGGTAAAAGCTCGGTGACAGTTGTTATCGCTATGTTGGTGTAATGACGTAATTCTGTAACCGACTCTCTGGTTATTCATTACTATGTCGCGTTTCCGAGTAAGGGCTATCTTTTTCCTTTTGAGATGAACGCGATTAGTGTCAACCGGAAACCGTGATAATTCCATGATTAATCCGCTACAGTTTCCGGGACTTTACTTTTGTGTTTGCCGATTTAAAGAAAAAATATGTTATGGGTTTTTTAAGTAAGTTTTATTAAGTAATTAGTAGTCTTAAAATTATTTGCACGTAGTTTGTTAGTTTCAACTTAGTAAAAAAGTGTGTCTGGGCTTGAGGTATTAAGATCGTAGATTCAGTAGGTAGTTAAGTCTAAACTAATTTCTTAGTTTTGTGATTTATAGTTTTAAAGTCAATAAGTGCCTGTGAAGGCTTATGTTGAATAAAGTGATATGACTTTGACTTTGACTTTGACTTTGTTTCGAGGAGATCTAAAGAGTTATTAACTGAAAAAATCGCTTATTCAAATAATTGTTATTTGGAAGTTTGTTTGTTTGTTTTTGGACATTTATTGATATTGTTATTGTATGGCATATCAAATTGTATAAGCGGTCTTAATTGTTTTATATAGTCGTTTAAAAATAAAACTTTTTGGTTTGCTAACGCCATCGGTAGCCATCGCTAAAAAGCAGTCAAAAATAAAATAAAGCAGTGAAAAAATTCATTGCTTACGTCAGCCTTCCCGGTAGCATAATGGCCAATGCAGCCGCCCGGATTGCGTAAGACCTAGCTTCGATTCCTGGCTGGGTCGGGTAGCATTTAATTTTTTCACTGTATTTTATAAATATTTAAAGATGATGATATATAATTGAAAAAAATAATAATAATTTGAGCTATTAGCTGCTGTTCTCCCTGTGGTGTTTCCAACCGTATAGTGGCGGCTGTATGATGTGTGACGATGATGCATAACTTTTAAAAACAATTAATTTAAGTTAGTGCCTGTACCTGCTCACAAAAGAATCGCTCTATAAGCCAACAATAAAATCTGTTTTCACAGTTTAGTTTGTAACTGTCGTTATTGCTCGAAGATGGTGTGAACACAGGTGTGGGGGGCACAAAGGGATGTGGATCTCTCGAGATACGGCAGGCTGAGCTAACCGAATACCGATGGTCTTGACGCCAGCGCCATTCACTCTCGTGATATACTACGCTTAATTCTATACAACATTATAAAACCTACATCTTAATAGTAGGTTAGGAAATTGGTGAGTACTTTGCCCAGTAATACGACATTTAATTAAAAAAAAAAAGTCGTACATAAAATTACATAAACGCAAATGTTGAAAAAATTTCCACGAGCAGGAGTTGAACCTGCGTCCTTCTGACATACCGGGTCAGGTGCTCTTCCAATTGAGCTATCGTGGTTCTAACCAGCCCGCCGAAATTATTCAACACTATTTACTTTTTTACTTTGAAAGCCGAAGGCGCCAATTCAATGTCAACAACTACCGTCATTAACATCTGATCATAATATTTTTACAAATACTAAAGATCAGTTAAGAAGTAGGCAAGTTATTCATAAAATGTTTTTGTATTGTTTATATAATTTTTTACGCAAATTTTGTTGCGAAATAAATTACAAAAACACAAATGTTCAAAAAAATTTATAAAAATTATATAAACAAAACAAAAACATCGTATATAAAATATTAAAAATAAATAAAACTTAAAGCGCGACCAAATTATAGTTATTAGACGTACATAACATTCAAACAGCCAGCATTTTATTCGCTCCACGGCTCGCGTAGGTACTTACGTAAATTTTACGACGTCAATAAAAAAAATATATAAGTAATTATTCTTGCACCTACTTATTAGGAGAATTTAGAGAACGCAATGACATACCCAAGGCTTTAGCGTTTCAGCTTCGCATAGTTTCATTGAGGTATTCGTGATATTTCGCAAGTATGCTACTTTAACAATATTAAATTGTAGTCTTTTTTTAATATGTTTTTATGTATCTTATCGTAATTCCGGCAAACAAGCATACGAACCACCTGATGGAAAGTCCCATCCATGGACGCTTAGGACAGCACTTGGCCTTCCCCATCCCCGAACCATTTGGAGAATTAACCCTTATCCACTGACGTGTCAATTTGTTTTTTGGTTTTGATATACTCTAATACTTCATACGTTAAACATTGACATTAATAAAACTACAATATGAATGAATTGTTAATATTAATTTGTTCTTATCTTTAAAGGTAACGAAATAAACAGGAACAATTTTTAATAATAAACTAGAAAAAACCTATTAAAGATAGGAACAATTTCCGCGCAAAACAAAGTTATGAACGAAAAACGATTTCCGAGACGTACCACATTCGTACATCATGTTAAGTGTTAAGTGGGGAACGCTTGTGTGATGCCATTCCCTCTAAATACACTCTGACGGTGTATGGATCACGTGGCTTGAAACCTTTGGAACCCTTTAAGTTTCCCGTCGCCCCCAAAATGTCTGGAGACGCTAAAAGGTTGTTTGAGTACTCAGTAGCTAACTATAAAAAAAAACTACACTATGAAGTGTATACTTTTTGCTAATCTTCTCTACGTCTTTTACTGTTCCCTATGAAAGACCCTGAAAAGTAGTTGAATCTATTTACGATCTCTTTCGAAACTTTTGCTTGTTTTATAATTGGCTCAGGCGGCATTTTCATCATAACCGGTCTTTTTTGCGGGCGGCGAGAAACTTAAAGGGTTCCCCAAGCCGTGTCAGACGAAACACCGTCAGAGGTTTCCTAGATGAATTGGCATCGTGCATTAGTGCGTCCCCGTTCCATACTAGATTCTCGAGGTTCGGATTGGATCGGGAGATCTTTCGACACGTTCTGTTTCATTTCAATATGGAGTCACGTATAACTTAGATAAAGTGGACAAACAAGTTGCCTACCTATCTTGGCTATTCAGGCTTAGGTGGCACTTTAAATGCCGGCCAGCTGAGCCCGTGCCGCGGATCAAGTTGCTGCGATCACCCGAGATGATGTCCCGGCCCTAACGACCGATGTGACAGTTTATCGAGTGGACATCCTGCCTGTGAGCGTCGTGCACACTGATTGAATTGCTTTCGAGAAGTATGGGTGAAATTGACGCGACGAGAACAGTATTGATTTGCAATTGAGACTGCATGATGGAATATCTTTAAATATATTAGTACGTGAAGGTTTAAAGCGCATATTGGACTAATACATCTCGAAAGTTATGCGTGAGGAAATCGAAACAATTAGTAAATGTATCGTAGGAATACCTTTTTGTTACAATCGAGGTCTAGAATATAAAAAAGGTTTTTTAAGCTGCATGTTGAATTTAAGAAACTATTACAGAATTTCCATTTGATTGTTTTTTTTATGTTGTTAAAAATTTACGCATCCATCCATATTGTAATATTGGATGTAATGAAATTGTAACTAAAACGAAACTTTTTTAAAGATTTTTTGTAAAGATGATAATGATGATATCTTCGGGTTTGTTGTCACTACAATTTTTTATTTTAAAATGATTAGCGTGAAATTTCAGGAATGATTATATGATGCTCACGAACTTGAAATTCAGCAGGTAGGTTCTTCATAGGGTTTTAGATATAACAGACATTTCTTTACGTGAACGAAGTTACGGGCATACGCTAGCGTTTTTAAGTAAGCGACTTAGTAGTATGAATGATATATATTTATATATTTTCCTATTTCTTCATATATTTGAATAATGAAAGAACCTTCTATAATAACAATATTTATAGCACGGGAGTAAAAGCTAAAAACTTTTCATTGTAAATTTTACTTTTTATTTTCAAGTGCTAATTGCTGCACTGAAGCTAAATTAAATATTAATAAAATTTATAAAATACAGTGAAAAAATTAAACGCCCACCCGACCCAACCAGGAATCCTGGGTCTTCCGCAATCCGGGTGGCTGCGCTGACCGCTATGCTACCGGGAAGGCTGACGTAAGCGCTGAATTTTGTCACTGCTTTTTAATTTTTGAGTGCTAATAGCGGCTAATAATAGCTAATAAGTGACCAAAGAAAAGTATACAGACGTTGGGAAGGAGCTGATCAACGTGTGAGCGACGGGCAGCTACCAGATGTTGATGCCATGACTAATTTCTGGTGCAGCATTTGGTCGGTGCCCGTCGAGCACACGGAAGGTGACTGGATAAGTGTTGTCAGGGAGGCGTGTGAACCTATCGAGACCATGCAGGCTATACATATTAGTACAGCTGACGTAAGTTGAAATGCCCAGGACCGGACGGATTGCACAACTTTTGGATCAAGTGGTTTCGATGTTCACACGAGTTACTGGCAACGCAATTCCAAGAAGCCATAGAGTTCGGCTCACTCCCAAGTTTGTTGACTACTGGTGTCACTTTTCTGCTCCATAAATAAGGTAGTACCACGGAACCGAAAAATTATAGACCCATCAGCGTGCTTACCAATATTATATTAGCTCCTTACATCCATTCTGAGAACAAAAATTAACTCGCACATTGTTGCAAACAATATTTTGGACATGACTCAGAATGGATGTAGGGTTGGGTCCCGCGTAACTAAGGAGCTTCTCCTCATTGACATGACCATATGCTAGAAGATTCAGCGAGGGAGAGGGACTCTCTCCACAGCCTGGATTGACTATAAGAAGGCCTATGATTCGGTGCCGCATTCATGGCCGGTAAGGATTTTAGAGTTATATAAAATTGATACAACTTTAAAATCATTTTTGATGTCATGTATGCGGCAGTGGACCTTCATTTCTGGTTGTTCTTATCTTGCTAACGGAGAGTATTTGCATAGACACAACCAAGTAGCCAGAATAATTCACCAGCAACTTGCTATTGGATATGGCCTTGTTGAATCGGAGGTGCCGTACTATAAATATGCACCTGCGCCAGTACTCGAAAATGGTCATGCAACGCTCTACTGGGATCGCTCTATCATTACGGACAGGACTATTGTCGCCAATAAGCCTGATATCTTGGTGGTTGACCGATCCCAGCGCCGGGCAATACTGGTTGATATCACCATATCTCATGATGAGAACCTCGTGAAAGCCGAGAAGGACAAGCTCAGTAAGTACCTTGACTTAGCTCACGAGGTGACCGCCATGTGGGATGTTGATTCCACCATTATTGTCCCGATAGTCGTTTCAGCGAACGGTCTGATAGCGAAGAGCCTCAACCAACATCTTAAGAAGCTCTCGCTTGATGGTTGGATCAAGGGTCAGATTCAGAAAGCTCCTTGACACGGCACGTATTGTCAGGAGGTTCCTCATTCTGCAGCCCTGACCACCGGTAGCTTGGGCCCTGCCCCGCTGCTGGTGGTACTCTAGAATTAGGTTTTTATAATGTTTTATTGTTTTTATATTAAAATATTGAAAAATCTAGTTTTAAGAAAGAAAATAAATAAAGAGTATAATAATAATAATAATCTATCCAACAATCATTGCAATCGTACCGTTTCATTGTACTTTATTTTAAGCACACTTAAATAAACAATGAATAAAACTATAATCATTACAAATTGATAGGTAATTATTAAATTGGTGTGACTAAAATAATAATGGTTTTATTTAAAAATAAGGATCATTATGTAAAAATAGGTTCATAAAACTTCTTATTACATGCTAGCACCAAGCACTTTTGAAAGATGAAGCCATAAATCTGTATTTACGACATACACAGGGCTGTCAGTTGTTATATATTAAAAACATTTTATTCGTAGATTTGCCAAAATGTACTAAAAAGATTTTTTTAATAATTTTAATATCAAATATATGCTTCTTTGATTTTTTTATATTACACGATTGGACTGGTACGTATTGATTAAATAATGAAATAATATTTTCTGTTATGTCGGATCATCAAATGTTTTTTAATTATGTATTTTGAATGAACAGTCGGCAGTAAGAGCAGCAGAAATGAGCAGTCGTTAACAACCACCAATCCGCACTGGGTCCGCGCGTGGTGGTTTATGGCCCTTTCTACCTATCCATCCATAGGGAAGGGTCATGACTCAGCAGTGGGGACATAAAATGAGCTGATGATAATGAAGATAATTTTGTAAGAATTACTAAGATATATTAAATAAAGGTGTTACGTAGCAGTATCGGTAGCCCTACTCTACTACAACGAGTATATAGGGTGCGTGATCCACACATAGACATTTCAAATTTATTAGTGGAGATTGCCTACCACATTGCACAGTCTGATTGAACCAGTGCATGTTGCGTCGCAAGCGCAACTACTGTGATATGAAATAGATTGATCAGTTCAGTTCGTGTATAGTTTTTTAAACATGATAAGTACTGACTAGTTACTGTTTGATTTGACTGATTGAAACTATTGAAAGTGTTGTTGATTTAGCATGTAATTTAGTTTTTTTTAGCATTATTTTGAGCAGCCTTTGGTTGCAAATGTAATACGTTAACGCTTAACTCAAAATTACATAATTGAGCTACGAGATTATGCATGATTTTGAAGCAAGCTGACAAACGAGGCAACTAAAATGTTGCCATACATATTCTCGTATTTGTTAACGAGATCGAATATTAAACAAAACTTGGACTAAGTAGTCTTCCTACTAAAGCCCGGTGAAGCTGAAAATGCCGTATGAGGCAATCAGCAATTCTTCTCAAAAAAAAAAATCTTCCTGTTGCTTTCTGTTCTTTCAAACCTTGAAGTTGTATCATTATCACCAACCTAAAAACAATGATGACAGTGATGGTGATGGTGATGATGATGATAAAGTACTTACGTTGCGATGATGGTGGTTCTGCCGCAGGGGGCGCGGGGGCGCTCGCGGCGCCCTGCATGGCCCGCGAGGTGCGTGCGCGCCGGCGCCTGTGGGAAACAAAGGCTTGTTAGAAAGATGAAATACCTATGTAGTCTTATTGTTAAACCAGCGGTCTCGGTGCCAGAGGTGCCGGATTCGATTACTAGCGTAAGATATTTTTTTATTGGAAGTGGTTGGTGGTTAGGTGGTTTATTAGGGCTTTAGGGCTATCGGGAAAATGTCAGAGCCAAGATTACTGAGACACTGACGTTTTAAAATAGCAGAATCTGTATCCTTGCCTGGTGAGATGAAAGCTGAGCAATAGTTGTTGTTTAAGTTTAATGAAAATAGTTAATTCTGTTATCATTCAAATGAAGTGTTCAGAGTGGATACACATTTTCTATACGTTATACGTGTTCTTACTGTAGATGATGATAAAGTTATAAAACCGAACAAAAAGTAATACAGCATGATGACATCATTCGAAAGACAAGTCTTAATTAGACACATTTATTTCTTAAAACACTATCTACGAGGTACGATTACAAATTCTTTTGGAGATAATCGCAGTATTGATAAAAAAAATAGCATTTCAATTAATCAAAAGATGATGCAAGGTTTTGAGCAACAAACCACTTCACTTACAAAATAATATCATAGATAAAAACTTGTTATCATTATTTACATCTTTTTCAGAATGTACAACATGATTTTTTTCTTTTGAATCAAAAAATATCCTAATTTTTTTCTTAGTTATGGTCACCCCATTGTTATAAGCGCGTGCGCAGCTCACCGACCTATTATAGCCAGACAATGCGTGCTAATAACCTGCCCGGCTGGTATGCGACGTACATAACTACAGATCTTATGTATAAGCCAGTATAAAGTGGCCAGACTGGTCTTCATATCGATGTATTGATAAAATAGGTGTCTTGCGTTCACTAGAATGAGCATAATGTAAGGAAAAAAACAGGATATTGTATTTAAAATTGTATATTTTCTTAAAATTTGTATTTTTAACAAATAATGTACATCTAATATTAAAATAAATCCCAGTCATCATCATCACCATCATCATCAGCTCATTTTACGCGTGGGCGCGTTAACCACTGCGCCCAATTCCAATCCCAGTCAATAACAGACATTTAATATATTTTACGCATAGTGGATTATATTAATTGAGATACCTTAAGCTAAAACTTAACTCGCGTTTAGCTCAGCCTTACCTGACGGTAGGTATAAGTGAAGATAAGACCGTAGTTAGAGAAACCAAAGATACAGAGAAAATGATCATTTAGAAATCAAATACATTAATAAGAAAGAACATAAGCGTTTCATAGGAAAAATCAAGTTTCAAGAAGGCAAAACGACGCCTTCGCGGCCCCTTTGATACCCAGGATCACTTCACATAAACGGTGAGAACTGTAATACTATATCGTAATCTCAGCATTTACCGATAAGCGGTACTTTTGTTAACAACGTACGCAAGTAATACGAGTAATTACCATCTTTATTGCATACCGATTGCTTCGATTTTTTATAATACTCACTTATAGTAGATCTATTTCTTTTTTGTTTCAAGGATTTGTTGGAGAGGTTTTATTGGAAGTTGATGTTGGCACATAAGAAACATTTATATGCAATGTTTTAAAATGTTTTTGTGAGTAGGGATGACTAACGGAGAAAATAGAGCGATTCAAAATGATAGCTCTTGTTTAATTCGCACGCAATAAAATTACAACTTGTCAGCAAGATGAGGAAGTTAGTGGCTAGTGCGGCACAATCCAGCTCCACTAACTGTTTTTGCATCTGGACTCTGCTACATTTGCCTACTTACTTAGATATATAAAGTTAAGGAAAGTGAATAAGCCTATGACTGTCTCACAGCTGGGCAAAGGCCATCATTTAAATAATGTCGTCACAACGCTTGCTAAGTGCAAGTTGGCGATCACAAACCTGTCTATGCATCGAAATACGAAACACACTTTGCCCGACCTGGGGATTGGACCCGGGACCCGGGTATCAAACCAAGAACTTTGCCACAGATGCAGGAAAAAAAATTGCAAAAACCTGCTTTAATTTTCTTATTAATTTATATAGCGCTTACATATCTCAAATACTCAGTAACAGTCGAAGCGAAATAATAAAATTAGTCGTTTAAACATCAGTCGTGTTCCTGTTATCAGTGAATCCGTGACAAAGTTGCCATAATCTCCGCATGAGGAGGCTGTTTGGCGCAATCCCTTTGTGTCGTTACAACAGTTCATACTTTAGATGCGTCGTGTGATGATAAACACTTGTCAGTGTGAGCTAACTGCAATAATTATATTATCGATATTACTACAAACGTGGAGATTGCGTAATGGTGAATATTATGGCTTCATTGATACATTTATAAGGGAATAAAGAATAGGTAACAAAATTAAGAAAATATAGGATAGGTGACAAATTTTATTATCGAGCTCCTCCGTGCTTTGGAAGGCACGTTAAGCCATTGGTCCCGGTGTTGGCTTAGGATGGCACTTGTTTAAGCCAACCAACCCGCCTTGGGCTAGTGTGGTGGGTTAAGGTTCGTTCTCCCAATGCGCTATTTATTTACCAAGTGGGCTTAGCCCAGTATTATAGGCTGATGATGATGATTTTAACAAACTAAAAGAATGTCATATAACATTTTATGAGAAGAAGACTTGAGAATATTGAAGTTTTGAAATATTTTGGATTGAAACCTTTTTTTCGTATTAGTAGGTATCTTACCGGCAAGTGCTAAAAATATAATTATAGGGAGACAAGTATAATCATAAAAAGTGTATAATTTCATGGTGCTAAGTTAATGCACACTTTAGAAAACAACAAACTACCTAAACACGTTTTGTTGTTTAAAGAATAAAACTAAAAACAGATGTTAACCGATTTATTAGTAAAAAAGATTTTGTAGCTTTTAAGCGTTCATGGTTTTCATATAGTTAGGATATTTAGCATGTGTGTGTATTGTGTGTCTCCAGCATTACTGTAACTGGCTATAAGAATATGCTTTATGGCGAGTTATTAACCTCTTTGAATATTTCTTTTTTTATAGACGATGGAGTTTAATGTATCTATTTCATATTTTACGTACCAGATCAAGTTTAGAATAAGCAGACTAGTACATTAATGTATGAAGAATTTCGTCGTCTTTTCAAGCATACCTATTTCGGGAAGAATATTTCCTTTGTCATCGAAACAATAGTCTTATTTCCCTTAATCACAGCGATGGCATCACCATTGGTGAATAATGCGAGTACAATGATTTTCTAGAGAGCTTATCGCAATTATGGTACTCGACGCGTATCTGCCAAGATAGGTACGGCATCAATTTGAGATGTGTGATTGAGATGTTATCTCTGGAAGATAGTTTATTAAGATATATCGCTCGTTGAAGCAAATAGCTGATAATTTGTAATGCGTAAGTACCGATTATCATGCTTTTGCTGGTTGGTTATTAGTTTTTGTATTTATTTGTCCTTTACCAGTCTGGGACGTGGAAATAAAGTATCAGCTGCCTATGTAAATTTATTAAAAACATTTTTTTATTTATTTACAAGTTTATGTACACTCAAAAAAGGGTAACAAAATAAGCTCTACGGAAGAATGTAGTACAAGGGCGCTACTTATTTCAGTTCTGAAATATCTTCCAGCAGGCCCGCAAAAGGAAATGTCATAATTAATGGTAGAATTAATGTGTGAAAACTACCTGCAAAAGATAAAAAAAAACTTACTTAAATGTTTATAATACACATATATACTAATAATTTCATAAACAAAGGACATTTAATATACAAAATAAAACTAAAAGGTGAAAAAAAAAGAAAATAAATCAATATACATAGGACGACAGAATCAAATGGACAGGTAGTGTTACTTCAAACGCTTATCCCATTCATTACCCATCACCTAATATTACGAGATCTTGATTCATATATGTGAGCTGTAAACAACCTTTTTGGTTTTTAAAGACCAGCCCCCCTAGACATGACATGACATCCAAATTTTATACGTATCGTTGAGGAGACTTCTTGGCGGGAAAGTGAAGAGTCATGTCTGCGGTTTTGTTTTATTTTCTAAAATTTGTGTTATGTCGAATATTAATGTGAAATAATGGTGGATTATTAACCGTTAAGTGTTCGTGAGTGTGCATGAGTGTTGGCAAATGAAACAAAACAGTGCAATGTTACTTTTCAAATTCTCACAAGAAGTCTGCGTGAGGGCTTAGTAAAGCCCCACATCTTTACTGAGATACTCGAGGGGTTGGGGAGTAATATCATTCCTCACTTCCCATTTCTATTATCATTCATCATCATCAATATTGTTTATTTATGTATTACAATGAAATTAAGAAACTAACGACATGGCAGCATGGTCTATGACCTTAGCCGGTTCCTTAAGGAACGAACTAAACTTAAAAAAAAAATACGTATGAGGCGTTGACTTACGTCAATCACACACAATAATACTATATGATTTCTATTATATTAGCGTTTTGCCACTTGTCTAGAGGGGCAGAAGGGTTCATCGTCATGTTCTGTCCAAACAAAAGATTGAAGATAATTGAATGTAAGCTCTAATAATGAAAAAAGTATGACGAAATGAAGAAATAAATTTACAAATAGTTATAGGTTATTAAATTACTTTCCGTAATGTCAGGAGAATTAAAAGGATTTCGTTTAAATAAAGTTACAAGACTTTGGTAAATAATAATAGTTTTGCGATTTCCTTTCCCTTTTTACATAGGTAGGTATGGGTAGCTAAGTACTAATTAGTTCAATGTGATGAGAGTTTGAGCCACATATATGTGTATATACGCGCCCGGTCTGCGATTGCTAAGGTTAAGCAATTTTGGCAAAGGCCGGTTATCGGATAAGTGACCAAAAGTGTATCATCTTGAGCTCCTCGGTGCTACGGAAGGCTCGCAAAGCCGTTGGTCCCGGCTGCATCAGCAATCGGTTACAACCACCGCACCGCACTGGGCCCGCGTGGTGGTTGGCCCGTTCTCCCTACCCACCCATAGGGAAGGCTCATGCCCAAGCAGTTGGGGGCATAAAAACGAGCCGGCGGTGATATTTTAAGGATTTTTAGCAGGCGACATTAAAGTTTTTAAACGCAGGATGGTTGATTAGCCTTCCGGAGTAAGACATGGGTTCATGCGATATTGTCTCATAGGTAAAACAATAAATTGAACATAACCATTTATGGATTTTTGTTTAAATGAAAATAGTTTTTACATTTTTTTTCCTATTGACGTCATTATGCATTGTCACAATATGTAAACTTTAAGTGCCTTACAAAGAAACAAAGAATAAGGCCCGAATAGTTATTCCGTGTTTTGTCTCTTTTACTCTAATTTGAAATAACGTCTGACATGATAGGAACAAAACACGGAATAATTATTGGGACCTTATCCTTTGTTTATTTGTAAGGCACAAAAATTGTGGGTAGTGGCACCAGTTTTCGACAGGAACCAGTGATTGACATTATTATCCTTTACTCATTAGGAATAGGGGTCAGTAACCGATTTTGATCTTTAACAATTGAATACAGACCCATCTTAAGCCAGTAAAATTTCAATGGAATTCTATGTATTTTTTGGTGACGAAAACTGGTCTCAAGCGCACTCGCTTTAAATTGTCGACGAGTGGTGCCTCTACGATAATTACAAATATCATATAGATAGATAATTCATTCCGATCTTCATAATCAATTTCGTGATTATAGTCAGCCCACATTTTTTAATAGTACAAAAACAGTGTTTACATTTCTATATGAAACAAGACAGAGTTGAAAAAAAAAAAACTACGAGCGTGATCGAACCCGCACCCCATGACTTGCCGGGTCAGGTGCACTGCACTATGTAAATAATCATTACATTTATTTTAAGTATAATAGTTTTTTAATTCAGTAAGCTCATTTCCAGAATTATTTTCAATAGCCATAATTCTACCATCATCGGTGGTATACGTATGTATATGCTTTATCTTCCGTGCTTCAGAGGGTACGTAAAGCCGTTGTTCCCGGCTGCATAGCAGTCGTTAACAACCACCAATCCGCACTGGGTTTTGGTGGTTTATGACCCGTTCTCCCTATACATCCATAGGGAAAGCTCGTGCCCCAGCAGTGGGGACGTATATGCGCTGGTGATGTACACTTTTTACCCGATATGTGGCAGCATCGTTAGGATTATTCATAGTGGTAGATAAGCTGTTGGCTTGAGTTTAGGTTATTTTTCGATTTGTAATGCGGTAGAAACATCAAGAATGAATCTAAAGATTTTCGGGTGTGTCCCCGACGGAGACCTGTCATCCTTGTTTATATTTCGTAATGAATATTTAAGACTAGACGTAGTTTGCAATAAAATAGCTTATGAAAATATTTAGTACTTTCATATTAGGTTTTAATATTTGAATAATTACTATGTTACATTGAAAATAAAAAAAGTGATAGTTATAGCAGCGTTCAGGAGTACCTGCTATTAGTTATTTTGTGGTTCAGGTTGAGATCTTGTAAGTTAAGCAATTTTCGCAACGACGGATCAGGGGATTGGTGAAAATATTAAAATATCTCCCGTGTTGAAGGTTAAGCAGTTCAGCAATGGTCCCGTTTCTTGCTATGAAATGACAGTCGTTAAAATTTACAAAACTCTCATAACTCCAACGATATTCCTAGGCAGGTGCCTACGTGCTATTCTAAGCAGTTGCACAGTGGGCCGTTAATAGCTGATGATGATGATGACGATGATGACTACAATTTAATGATGACCTTGCGAGGTGCTCATTATCTATGACTAAACATTTAATCTCTATAAGTAATTAGTTAATTTAAGCTAGGTATTCGTAAAGAAAGTCGATTACAGTTTTCGACTTTAATTCCATATTGTAGGTACTTAACTGAATTCTGTTTTGAGAAAATAATATATTTAAAGCCTTTATTTGGGTTTTCTTTACGTAATTATATTAATTTCTTCTTTTATTTTTCACATACAACATGAATTAAATACCTGCAGTTATAATTTCTTATTAGAATCTTATTGTGAAAAGTTTCTGATTGATATTAAAAACATCGTTATGAATTAATATTTATAAAATTTATAAAATACAGTGACACAATGAAACGCCCACGATTTGATTCCTGGCTAGGTCGGGAGGGCGTTTTTTCACTGTATTATATAAATTTTATAAATATTAATTTAGCTTCAGTGCAGCAATTAGCACTTGAAAATAAAAAGGAAAATTTATCGTTATGAATGTTATATTAAAACATGTTATAGATATTTCGTGATTATTAAAAAAAGTTTTTTAACTCAAATTACATAACGAATTTTAGGAATAATTCCGAAATATCCCTCTTTTCTATTGCAAACTTATTCCAGTTGGATTTATTACACATTCAGATTCCAGACATTCTAAATATATTTTATATTTGAAAACATATTGATCTTGGTCAAAAAATATACCTACGGATATGATGCAGATTTATATGAAACAATATATTTAATACGTTAATTAGCTTTATCGCTCTTTAACTTCACAAAAATACCATTTCTGATCATTTTCGCACAAAACCTAAAAAATCCTTTGTCTTAAAAAAACTGTCATTCTTTCTCAAAAATTGTTGTTCTTTTTTCAAAAACACCTCACAACTACGCACCGTGGGCCCTCGGGTCAGCAGGCGACAAATCATTTTACAATCGCGTATCGCACTGAACTGAGCCAACTGGATATTATACACCTACAGGCACCGAAAACACCGGCCGCTGGCTTCCGTCACAAAACGATAATTTGCATCGTAATCTAATCGAAATAGCACTTACCCAATCGTGAATAATTTTCGCGCTATCGGACACTCAAAAATACTTGCACAGTTATATTCCCAGTCCTCAAAATTTTCACAGTCTATAAATTCACTTTAAAAAAATATTGAGCACAGACAAGAAAACTATTCTAAATTTTCAAATATCGAAGGCACTGTTCGACTGCCGTTTGCATCTCGCGTGGAGCGACAACCTCGCGCGGCGAGATGTCGTCTCCTTGTGATTGTGATGAGAGAACGCACTGTCGCTCTGCTCTCGGGGGAGCAAAAGATGACTGCCGATTGGTCGAGAGCGGCGGCCAGGCGCGCGGGGGAAAGGAGAGGGCGCATCTTGCGCGGGCCGCGAGCGAGCGAGACGACGATAGTCGGTCGTTTCGTCGCACGACACAGATTGCGTTCAGGTGGATCATATCGAGAGCTATGATTGTGTGGAGATGTTTGTGACCGTAGTAGCTTGAGCTTCTGAGCTTTTTCGTATAACAAAGAAGGACAAAGGCGTATAATTATGTTTGAACTTGTTCGATATTTCAACATATAATGAGCGTTAATATAAGAAAAAAAATTGAAAGACTGATTTAAATAAGAGTTTTGCTTTAGTTTCTCTGTTTTAATTAGAGCTCTACTTTGTCTATGGTACATATAATACAGTCATGTGCCATTTTCTTCCATTTTCGATTTACCATACTATGAGAAAATGCAATTTGAGATAATTTGAACTTACCCTTACTGGTAAACAGAGGAAAATTTCTATGCACGATATGAATGCATTAACTATTTATAATTCAAAATCGAAAGTATAACAAGATGTACTGTCTTTGAAAAGCCTTTAGTATTATATTATATACACGTCCTTTAGTGTTAAAGCTGACAGTATTTACGAAATATACTTCATATATGATTAAAATTTACAATTTGTTGTTTTTAAGAAAATAATTGTACCTCAGTTCTAGTGATTAGCTATTGGAATGATATCACCAGATTAAATAAGTTTATCAGTAGGTATTTGTGAATTAGTAAACGATAAGGGACTTAATTTCCGAGAACTCCTTATCTTTCTACCTAAGTAAGTATAAGAGAAATAAAGTGAAAAACAAAATTTCACATCTTAAGTAATTAAATTAGATTTTTAAATTGTCTATGGTCACTAACATTGAAGTGATTATATTAAAGATATTATTTAACGGAATATCTTTTTATATTACTAAGAAAGATTTAGCTTATGGCTGCGTATGGCTTTTTCAGAGTAACCGGATGATATGGGCGGCGAGATACTTAACAAAATATTTATTTAGAGGCATATTCTTTTGTTTTTATTTTTTTGGCTTATTGTCGCATAGTTTTTTAGTACATTCCTTTTTATGTAATGATAATATGGCAAGTCGTAGCAACTGAACAATCTTCGACGTTTTTTTGAGGGGATGGAATCAAGCAACCGTGTAGATTGTAGATTTGCGCCCTACTAGATTTTCCGAGACCTACTAGAGTTGACGAAAGTTGGAACTGTCCTCGACTCGGGTCGACCGTATCGGGCAGGGAACAAAGATTTGAAAGAGGATAGTTAAAATTTTGCCATAACAAATCTCGTTATTATTATTCTCACATTACTGCGATCGCCAACCCGCCTGCCAAGCGTGGCGATTATGGTAAATTCCCCTCAAAATGATTTATCCTTGAGGGAGGTCTTTGTCCAGCAGTGGACGTTATTTTGGCTGAGATGATGATGATGATGATGATGATGATGAAATTTCGTTTTTGTTAGGATTATCAAATGGCGAATGGAACTCGCATTAGGCACCTACGCGATCATGATGCACGCCACTGATGGTGTGTCGAAATATAGCATAGGTAGGTACTACGAAAACCCATTATCCCATGATACGGTAGTAATCCCATTAATGGTCTAAATCTTTTGCTACGGCGTAGCAAATTATAGTTATTTCGTAGCAAATTATAATTTTAATGTAACGCAAGGAGTATGGTGCCTATTGCGAATTTTGTTCACCGTTAATCAAGTTAACGAATATGACTTGAATTGCAACCTGATAAATAAATAAATGAAAAAAAAAAAAAAAAATTTTATTCTCGGAAATCTTATAGGAAAGGTTTCATAGTAAAATATTTTTTGGTTTTAATGAGTTTACTTGCTCGCTGCCTTTGTTAAACGGATATTATCTATTTAACTAAATCACGAAATGAAGTTTTTCTAATGACGATAATTATGCAAGCTGCCTTATAATAAAATATAGACAATTAAAATGAAAGTTCGTTTTATTGTGATCAATCACCTCGATACAGCGATTCGGCAAGTCCATTAATAACGAACAAATTAAGCAACAATACTAATTACGTAGAAAGCCACTATATTTAGGAGTACAGTGGTTCAAAGTTCTAACATAATTTAAAAACTATATACCCTTGTATGTACTGCAAAACAGTGTTAAAAGTTAAACAATGGCTTCATATGTGTTTAAAATATTTTGTCTCTGTCTAAAAGTATTAGCTAAAAAGTGACAGCATCTGTTATAAGCATTGTCTAACGTTAGCCACCGTTTTGTAGTAAATCACATAATGTTTATATACAGTGTAATGTATCACATAAAGAGAGAGAGAAGAGAACCAATACATGTTTTATTCACTTACTCACATTATATTATACGTAAATTTTATCTTTCTGCACTCCTCTACATAAACTTTGACTACCTACGCCAAATCTTACACTCTTATGCGCGCGCAATATACTAAAAATACCTGCCAAGCGCGTGTCGGGCCACGCGCAGTGTAGGGTTCCTTAGCCCATCTCAATAATGCGGACTCTGAGAAGAGTGCTTTTATGAACATTTATTTAACGATGGCTCATATACTTAAATGTAGATACTACCGGTTTCACACACCTGACAACGTTATTTAAGTAGTTCCCTATGAGGAATTTGTACTGCGCCAAGTACATTTCATAATTACAAAATTGGCTGGCAGGGGGGGGGGGGGGGGGGCACACTTGACTCTAACATAATTTTGCACTTTAAAGCTTAATAGCTCACAAACGGATGCCTCAATCAAAAAACTGCTTTCTCAAAACCGCTATATTTTTAAAATTGCTATCTAACGACACCCAAAAAATTACATCCCCACTTAACGTGTAGGGGAGGTAACAAAAAGAAAAATATTTTTCAAAATTTTACTTTACCAATTTGTCGGCGTGATTCTATCCATGCCAAATTACAGCTTTCTAGTACTAAGAGTCTATGAGCTAGACTGGGGTCAGACAGACAGACAGACAGACAGACAGACAGACAGACGGACGGACATGACGAAACGAGTTTTAATTGAACTTTTTTTCAATAATTTTTAAATTTTATACTTACCTTGCTTAATTTGATAAAAAATATAATTTTGTAAATGCCGTTACTTCTATATAAAACTGTGCAGTTGCTTGCGGCTTTTTTTCTTCACTACACAAGTAAAAGACATCCTGAATGGTTGGTAGGTAAAAATATATTTTTGTGCCGATTCAAAAGTGCTTTTAAAGATCTAGTTCATTTCATTTCATTTCTGACGATTGGAAATATTGTTATCTTAGCGGTCAACGAAATATTTTTTTACTTCGAACAGACAACAGATGGCGTCACTGATCGTAAAACGAGATATCGGCTCCACATTTTGTTCAATAAAAAACTGTCATAGGAGAAGAGTTTATTTGCTGATGAAGATATAAAAACACCATAGCACTTAGAATACATGACTTACTCTTGCTGAGTGTTCTTCGGTTCTTCTCAGTACTAAGTCTCCCGCCCTGTGTAGAACGAACGAACTGATGGCAAAGTGACATTCATAAGAGCTAATTGTAGCCTAAACTGAATAAATGATAATTATTGTTTTCTAAAGTTTCTTTGTTTCATTTCTGAATAAATGATTTTGAATTTAGAATTAAAAAAATAAATTCTACTCTGAAAGATAATAGATATGGCACAGAAAGCACCCTGGAAATACCTAAGCCTGTCTGGGTATCCATGCTACGTCAACATTGCAAAAGCATACGAAATACTAGCTTTTCCGATCCGGTATATAACTCCGTTCCATTTGATGTTAGACTGTCAAGAAGCGAAGACAGCTTGTAGGAAAGGATTGTGCCGCATTAACAAAGTGTTTTTTTAACTGGGACAGTGCGAGGAATTCTTCATGGTATGGTTTAGGAATTCCTAGGAGTGGGTAATATCAGGTTTTTATGATATCAAATCGAAACTATATATCGATATTCGATGTCGGATTCTGAAACTATTGTATTTTTTAAACTATATATTGATGTATCGGATCTGTATTGTATTTAGCTAAGGTGTTTGGTAACACACGTCAAAACCATATTAACTGAATCTGTATTAATAAATTAATAGTTAATGACGGTAGTTGTTGACATTGAATGGGTGCCTTTGACTTTCAAAGTACAAAGTAAATAGTGTTGAATAATTTCGGCGGGCTGATTAGAACCACGTTAGCTCAATTGGAAGAGCACCTGACCCGGTATGTCAGAAGGGTGCAGGTTCAAATCCTGCTCGTGGAAATTTTTTCAACATTTGTGTTTTTGTAATTTGTTTCGCAACAAGATTTGCGTTAAAATTATATGAACAAAACAAAAACATTTTATTTAAGGACTTAGTTATTTGTTTAAGTAAGTTTTGCATAAATGAACATTATTTGGAACTAGTTACAAGCATAAATAATATACCTACATAAACAAGGACAAAGGGATACGATTCGATATCCTATATCTATAAATCTTGGATATCAAGCGAGATACCGAACCGAGTGTACCGCAACGATGCAGCAATATCGTGTTTCAAAAAATGTATAGTTTTTACACGCATCGATATCGGATATTACGATATTGATATAATATACGTTTCAATATCTATATACGATTTGTATCGGCCATCCCTAGCCACCCATTCCTAAACCATAAGAGATATAGAGAAACAATTTTAACATACATATTTTTACATTTACATATTTTTTTAACATCTAACAAGACAAATTTAATGAATGTTTTCTTGAACTGTTTCTTCGAGTTTTGGCCTTCCTCATATAGTCCCAGTTAAAAAAAAAAATTGTCCTCGCCTTACCGAAAAGTGCTCTCTTCTTCTTCTTTTTTCAATTTCATTCCTTTTCCGATAAAACACCAATCTTATCAATGTATACACGTGTACGCTGTGATAATTGTTATATACTTTTAGAAAACATTCATTACTTACTTGTTCATATTATTATTATTAAGGTTACTCAAAAAAAGAAAGCCCGGGTATATACATAAATATATGTTTCTAAAACATACCAAGCTTCATTCATTGCCGTGGTAGCAGTTAGTGGGAAGGCTTTACACACTTTGCTCACAGCCATACATACAATGATGATAATTTATTTTCTGGCAATTGCATCAGATGAATTGGTCGGATATCAAAGGAACCCTTTAGGTTTCTCGCCGCCCCCAAAAAAAGTCAGGTGACGCAGATAATGCCGCATGAGCCAAACAGCAAAGTCTCTCCAAAAAAACAAGGATGTTTTTTTTTTTTTTTTTTTTATTTTGCGCTTTTTAAACCTACAAAAATACACATTTAAACCAAAAGTCGATGTTATACCGGCCAGAGGAGCGGTCATCTCACCGCGACCTCGTATAATCGGTCAGCCGTAAGCAAATACCGCTTCGGTCAACACAAACACTCGTAGTTTCCTCGTATAATCGACTGTTTGTTATCGGGAATTGGGCAGGAGGGAGATGTAGATTTAACGTCACATCTGCGGGGGTCGTTCTAAATGCGACTAGCGTAGAGTTATAAACAAGTAAACAGCGAATTTACTTATAAATACGACCTCCGTAGCCGAGTGACTTGCACGCCGGACTAGCTACTTACGTTGGGATCAGAACAATGTCTGTGATGTTGCCTAATTTTTTTTTAAATATGGGTTTATATATTAAACAGTAAACAGCCTATAACCGTCCCACAGCTGGGCAAAGGCCTCCAGCATTGAAATCATGTTATCGCTACAATTGATAAGTAATTTCTTAATCACCACCCTTTCTCAAGACGGGTTAGTGATCACAAACCCGGGCTTTGCTACGAAAAATACGAAACATATTTTGCCCGACCTGGGAATTGAACTCAGGACCCGCGGTGGGGCCGAGCGTTTTGCCTGTTGGCCACTGAAGCGTTCTAAGCTTCTTCAATAGTTGTTGCAATTATCGGTGATGTAAGTTACAATTGTGGATGTTGGTTTATAGTTTTTCAAGGGAAATAAAAATAGATTGAAATGAAACAACTTATTAATGTTTATCCTGACGTTTCGAACCCTTTGCAGGGTCCGTGATCACAGGGAGACTGAGGTGTTGGTCGTCTCATAATTAGTTAGTAGCTTGTATACCCTTGAAATTTAATCAGGAGCGTTCCGTTTTACGCAGAAAGAGCTTACAGTATCTTTTGGTCTGGCAGTATGGTGTTGGGGCTGGGATTTAATATTTTGTATGATGGGATCCTAGGCTGGTGGTAGATTCCAACCATCTTCTCTATTAAAATTAGAATGTTTTTTAATTTCAATAGCCTCGCTTCGTTTCAATGTGTAGTGTTCGCGTAAACTTTAGAAAACAATATAAAAATAGATATTCATTTTTTCAAAGCCATTTACAAAAACATTTCAAAGAAAGGCTTTTACTTATTATTATTAAGGTTATATATAAGTATGCTGACTTATATCTCGGTGGCTGAGAGGTAAAGCTTTCTACCCGGTACCCGAAAGCCCTTTGTACAATTCCCAGATGTGTAGCAATTTCAGATTTTTCGATGCGTAGCCAAATTTATCATATCGAGCTCCTCCGTACTTTGGACATCACTTAAAGTCTTTGGTCCCTGTTGCATTAGCAATTGTAACAACCACCGCATCGCACTGGGCCCGCGCGGTGGTTCTACGGCCCGTTCTCCCTATCCGTCCAGGAATGATCGTGCGCAGCAGTAGGCACATAAAAACGAGCTGGTGATGAATTTTCATTACATGGACTTTAGCATTATTATTATTTTGCTTCATTTATAAAATAGACTATTCTAGTATGTTGTAAAAGTTTCACCTTCGATCTTACAGTTTATTAGCTCTCTCCGTCCGACTGGTTGTCTGGAAGAAATCGCTTTAAAGCGGTAAGACTGCCAAATTGTAACTTTGTAAATTATTTCTATTTTTTGGACATAATAGTGTTGTAATAAAAGTATTGTCTATCTATCTACTTAACGCTTACCATAACGCTGGTCTGTGTTATTTAATTTTCGTCATAATATCTTATACTATAGATTATTTATTTATTGATTTATTTAAAACTTTTGCAATATACATTACCTGGCGGACTTAATGCCTGAGGCATTCTCTACCAGTCAACCATAGGGTGGTGCAGATATAATATGTTAGGTGCAATTGGGTGAAGACAACAATTTTAGAAATAAAAATAATATATTCTAAAACGCACAATATATACCTACATATATACAATTTATATATATATATATATATATATATATATATATATATATATATATATATATATACACATATATACATATATACTTATATAAACAAATATAATGTATTACTACAAAGATAAACGTTTAGCATATAATTTATAAATAGTACGTTACTGAGATGATTCTGCCAAGGATTTATCAAAAAAGAGCATACGGACTTTCTTTTTAAAAACGTCACGACTCGAAGCCATCCTGATTTCAAGAGGTATCGATCGCATTCCATAGGAGAATGGACTGAGTATGGAAGGAAGAGTGTACAAAGCCAGATGTATGGGAAGGACAGAGAAGGAGAAGATTAAGAGTGAGGTATGAGGGAGCATTTGGAGAATTAAGTAGTGAAAATAGTGTCGTCAGGGCTCGTACACGCCTCCGATAGCGAATGGGCAGCCATTTTAGCTCGGACCTATATTGTGAGATGTGGCCATATTTCTTGAGGTTGTAGATGAACCGTATTGAGTTGTTGAGCAATCTGTCGAGTTTGTCTAACAAGATTACTTAACACCCTGACACAAATTGATGTATTGATATCCGCTAAGCGATAATATGTATCTTTCAAGGGGAATAACTTCTTTGAAAACACTCTCGATATCGATAAACGAAATATGTTTTAGAAACCTTATAAAATTAATTATCTATGTGTTACGTTTTATCTTTCTGAGAACAATTTTTGAAGTAAAAAAAAATTGCTTGCGCCGAATTAATTATCATTATCAATAGGTATCTACATTGTTTGTATAAACCATTTTCCGTTGAATTGAATTTCTTTTATTCTATTGTGTAACTATAATGAATACGTTGAACTTTTAAAATTTTAATTAATGAAGGGAAAATGGGAAATCTTATCTCGTTTCTGCTCACCAAATGGTGTAAATCTAAGTAATAATAGTCTCGAAAATTTGTAAAAAATATTTAGAACGGATGTTGATGACGTAGTTGTTGATGATGAATATGGCTTCTTTGACATACAATGAAAGAGAAAAATAAAATGAGTTGGTTTGCACTATTTTCGTACACACTCACAGTTCGGTAAATAAATAAATAAAAATAAGTCTGAAGATTCTCACGTGCGGATAATACTTTTCAACAATTTTACAAATTATTTTATTCGTTTAAGTACACAAAACGGACAGAAATAATTAAAAAAATTATAAACTACAATAAGGTAAAATAAAGATTCCTATCTAAAAATATGTGTAGGCTAGGCACACGCACACATCATGCTCAAATTAGAGTAACTAACTAGGTAAATTAATGAATTATTTACTAATCTAAATAAATACTTTATATTTTGTAAAATATTTAAAAGTTAAAGTAAATAAGTATAACGACTAAGGGAGGACCACACATAACCTCCTCCAGCGCCTCCCAGAGCACGGTGGTACTCGGGCGAAGAGTTTTCCACACTCAAAAAAAATAAGGTCGCTTCGTATTTGACCGTATTTCATTAAAAACGGTTTTCTTTGTAAAACATAATTATAAATATGTTATATCTTTCTGCACTCCTTCTCCATATGAAATTTAAAAATGCTAAGTAACACATTCCTCCGTCCGCTCAATGTGCTTAAAAAGGGATACATAGTTTACTTAAAAAGGGATACAAAGTTTACTTACAAAGGGATACATAGTTTACTTACAAAGGGATACTTAGTTTACTTAATAAGGGATACAAAGTTTACTTAATAAGGGATATTTAGTTTACTTAATAAGGGATACTTAGTTAGGATAGTTACTTAAAAAGGGGTACACAGTTTCGCTAGCCTTTCCTACTGTAGCCGATATAGGTATCTGTCATAATTTTACTAGTAAACGCGTTCTGAAACTGTTACAATTATCTGTTATGACCGATACGAGCAAACAGCTCATATCTTTCAGGAAGGTCGCTTATCTAAGCTTACTCAGTGTGCTTTGGGATCGTCCTTTCCGTATAAGGCTATGGAAAGTGAGGCTTTGTCCTTTGTTCTGTTTCGTATTTGACGATGCTATGTCTTGGCTATGTATTTCTGTCGCTAAGCTGAATTTTAGATATTTTTTTATCGAACGGTGGGTAAGTGATTCCGCTCTAACTGATGTTTAAATTCAAATTCAAAATAAACTTTTTACAAAGTATTTTTTGAACTACAAGTCTAAGTCATGACTTTGCACACCCTTCGGTGAAGATTTACCAAGAAGTAATCAATCAACGATCTTGAAAACCTAAAAAATTATGACAACTTGTACAATCACGATGATATATTTGTAATGTGAAATTCTTTCCGAAAACACACACACACACACACACACACCCTAACACACACTCACATAACACGGCAGAATACAAGACGACAAAATGAGGTAAATATTTGTTTTATTTATAAAATGTTTATAGGAGTTTCACCCGAGTTCTTCCCGTAATAACACGTGTTGTGAGACTTCATTTTAATTTCTATCTAACGTACAATTGTACCCTTACTACTAGTAATTAAAAAATACTTGAAATTGGCTAAATGCTAAACGCAAAGCCATTAATTAAGATAATTAATTAAAATGTTTATAAATACTTAAACTTTTTAAATATCAGATAAAACTCATTAAAGTCATATTATTATAGTTAATATTAAGTGATTTCATATAAGACATAATAAAGTAGATTTGTCACAACAAAAGATCGTCACGTAAAATACGCACTGTCGGTCGTTCTAAAAATAGTTCGGGGTGTCTAGTGCGAGTTTTATTTACCATTATTTTGTTATGTTTGACATTTTAATCAAGTTAAACAAAACAGGCTGTGGCATTAAAACAGCGAAATTCGAGCGTACTTCACAAAATACACAACGTAATGAAACATATATTAGTCGTACAAATATTATATTACTGCACTCCTATAAAAACTTAAATTATGCCAAATCTTACAATAATCTATGCGCGCAATATGCTTAAAAAGAGTATAAATATGTAGTAGCACCTTTGAACAATAGACTATTTTATTGATCGAATAATGGAAATAGGCATAGAGCAAGGAAATAGGCCACACACGCGAATGCATTTTCTCCTGTACAAAAAAAAAGAAGAAAAATGCATTAAGGTGACTAAGGCATATGTTTCACAATTCTCCCGCCGAATCGCAAATCGCGGAAATGGCGCGAAATTCATTCACAGACCGGGGCCGCAGTTTACAAACATGGCGGTGACCAACGGAAAAAATAGACGAACGGGATGTCCACCGTTTAGTTTACAAAATATAGGCAAGGGTGGCTGCGAATGTGGACACAATAGATAGCTAAACACGACTATCTCCGCCAGTACACAAAATAAGGAGATTGCAGAAGGTACGCTTCATACAAATGCGCTTCAGCAACGCACACAGACAACCTCTCACGGACATGAAAAGGGCCCAAGCGCACTGCGCAGCTGTTGCGTGATTCCGTGTCCGTGAGACGATGTCTATGAGTTTGCTCGAGCGCGTTTGTATGAAACTTACCCTCTGCAGTCTCGTATTTCGTGGCCAGTAGGTAGCTGTTATAATAGGTGTTTGGGATGGCTATGGATTTGTTGCTTCAACTAGCGATGCGTTTGGCTGGCGTGGATTTTGTCAATATGACTTACATCGAGATTAGTATTTAATATGAGGTCACATTAAAACGCGTCTCGGTCTCGCGTGAATGGATATCATCATCTTCATCAGCCTATACTAGTCCACTGCTGGACATAGGCCTCTCCAAGTGCACGCCACCAAGCACGATCCGCGGCGACTCTCATCCAGCTCTTGCCAGCCACCTTGCGAAGAACGTCGCTCCACCTAGTCTGAGGGCGTCCTACGCTACGTTTGCCGATACGCGGTTTCCACTCGAGAACTCGTGAATGGATATACATAGTAGGTAAAAAATGTTCGACGATTCAAAAGTACCTTACTCCATCGCTTAAGTTTATTTGAATATTTTTTGCCACGGCAGTGTTGTTGCGGTTGTGAAAACGAGAAGTGTGTAGCACGGATCTCGTTTTCACAACTGCAATATAAAATTGCTTAATGCTGGGTTAAGAGCTCGTATCCCACGTAATAAAGCCTAAGCGCTTTTTAAAAAAAAACAGCAATGTCATAAAATCGGGCGCCAACGTTTCCGCCATTTTGCTCGCGTGACTTAAAGATAGTATTGGTCAAACACTGCTTTCTTTAACTGTCATTTAAGATATAAAGACTAAAGCATTTTGATATAAAAAATCAGTATCAATGTCATAAAATCACAAGCTATCGCTCGCTCGTCAAGCAAAGCGCGTGCTCGGATAATTCTTTTCATAAATAAAAAGTGTGTACTCTCGCTCTCGTTATGTTATCTGTGCACTAATTAAATAACGCACAATAGAATCAGTGGCACACGCCGGCGCCGTCGTCGTTTGAACAATCGCCACAGTGGTATTGCATGACATTAGATTTTTTTTAAGCGGGCTGGGGTAGGGCTGCCACTTTGGTCGGTCTTCATATAACATTTGAATGTTTGGAAATGTTTGGACAAATGGGCGTTGATTTTGGTTTTTTAAAATGAGTCGTGTGTCGATGGTGTGATTTTGTAAAATTTTGCATATTAGTAAATGTTAAAGCCAATCTACGACTCCCGACACTTACCTACTGAGACGTTATTGAATTAGCAGACAGTCTAGTCTGTCCTTGTCTGGTCTTGTAAAAATGTTAAGATCGGATGTCGATGACGTGGTTGTTCTGCTGAATAGGACTTTGGGTAAATAAGTTCATATTGTTGACGTTAAGGTTAAGGTGCCTGACTCGGATTGTCAAAAGATCAAATTACCCACGGAAAACTTTTCGTTTTATAATAAAGTTGGGGTAAATACTTATTTGTATTTATTGTATTCTACCACTTTTCCAACAACCATTTTATGGCAGACGCAATTAATAAATTTAATAATTGAACCCGAAAATTCGGCACCATCAATCATACCTTTTTGGTTATATCCGAAAGGCAAATATAAATTGAGCTTAATTGAATGATATTTTGGAAACATATATATACTTGTACTGATGATATCTAAATTAGTTATTAAACTACTTCAATGCATAATTTCTTAACTCCGGTTTCTAATTAAAAAGTTTGCAACCCTACCGTTCGGTAACTGACACTGGCCGGTAGGAATGCCTCACGCTGCCAATCGCGCGCATGTATAAGAAAAAAGTTAAGATTCTATTTCGCGCCAACGCTTCCGCCATTTTGCTCGCGTGATGAAAATGATGTATTGGTCAAACACGGCTTTCTTTCACTTTCGTTTAAGAATAAAACGTGATGTTCCTTCACAATGGTCTTCCTGGACAATTATTTTTTTATTTATTTAGTTAATTGTCTGTATGTAATTATATAGTAGTTGTTGAGTATATCAGTGTCAGATCGAACAGTTTAGACGTCTAATTGACGTAAAACATTTGAATTTATACTTCCGAAAAGGTAGATGGAAATGATTTTATTCCGAACTGGAATTCCTGAACCAGGAAACCGTATTTGCGCTGCCACGCCGCCGCGTAGCCCTAAGGGCTTGTACTCAAAACTGCGATAATCTATTATTATTCTATCTAATCTATTATTATTCTAATAAAGCTACATAATCTATTTATCTAGTTTTTTGCGTTGCGAATTCGCATCGCGCCGATTCGTAGATTTGTGTTAGATTTGCCCTTAGACAGCGCAAAGATTCATAAACCCTGCTAAGGAGACGTTGTACCGAGAAGAAGCCGCAGGAAACTCGGCAATGATGGCTATTTCTTCCTTCGGTTTAGTGTACATGCACTTTTGTGTATGTAAAAATATATTCATCTTACTACTCGTATAATTTCATTTTTATTCAATATGGACCACAAACAAGATAACATTGGCTCTTATGTAATTATCTATGTACGTCATTGATTAAAGTTTTTAATTATTATTATTTTTTCCAGCTGGTGAATAATAAAACTACAATGACATAATTATATACAGGCAAGTAATTGTGAACCCAACATAGCTGGTCACATTTAAATTGATTTACTAAGAAATGTTTCAGGAATTTGTGTTATTTTAACTATATCGTAGAGCATCAGGGTTCGACACAGTAAGCCTAGAGTTAAACACCAGTTTTCGTTAAAAAAGGAAAATAGAAATATATTAAAATTTTACTGAATGATAGCTAAATTGCATTTCATTTAATTGATACTAAGAGTAATGCAATACCGCGCGCTCATTCGCCAAATCAAATAGCGCGCGCTTCCCCGATTGGTTGGTACCATCCGACGGCCAACTCTACCACCGCGCGCTCATTCGTCAAATCAAATGGCGCGCGCTTGCACGCTTCCCCGACTTCCTGTTACACACTTCCGTCCCATTTTACAAAATCACTCCCACAAATTGCAAGAAAGCGAGAGGAGAGATGTTACACATAAAAAATGTCGATCACTCTTTCCATTACCCTACCTAAAGCAATAAATTATAATTTGAATTAAATTGTAATTTTTTAGAAAATCATCTTATAAAAAAAACTATAATCATAAAGAAATCGTCATCTCTAAATGCGTTCTAATCTCAACAACAGATTATAAAGTACAAATACAGCGAGTGTTGCAAGGACCTCATCTATCGGTCGGTCATGTTTGCTCCAGATATTGTGTGCTCTTGCTGTGTCAACACTGGGGAGGCGTTTGACCTCATAAACAGATGACTTATCTTCAACCTCATTAGTTCGAGTACATTTGATTTTGTTATAACTGAGAAATTGCATCTAGGACTCTTTTTGGCGGGAAAGTGAACGGACATGTTTGTACTTTGGTTCCATTTTCGAAAATTTGTGTTTTGTCGTGTGAAATGTGAATGTGGAGGATTATTAATCTACCGTTCAGTGTTCGTGAACGTGCATGAGTGTTGACAAATAAAAAAAAGGAAAAAATGTACATCTAAATTTTCTCTGCGTGCTGCGGGCACTTGACTCTGTTTATTTTGCCGTCCTATCATTGAGAGACTATATTGGTATACACAAACTAAATTTTTGTTGTAGGCCAAGCCAAGTGTTCAACAGAGTTTTATTCGCTAAAAAATATACATAGTTCGCGGTTCCACCCGCGTGGTTCCCATTCCCGTGGAAATATCTGCATAAATCCTATATGTTAATCCAGATTATAAAATATATAGAATAGATATCTGTATGCCGGATTTCATCCAAATACATCTATCTATCCGTTGCAGCGTGAAGAAGCAACAAATATATTACACAAATACACACAAACTTTCGCATTTATAATATTAGTGTGATTTTAATTGAAATATTACAGGATGACGGCAAGAAAGCGGAAGTCTGTATTCAATTGTTGCTAGAGACTAAATCAGTTGCTGAACCCTATTTTTAATATGCATGTGTAAACACTAGTCCCACTGGTCCTACAACTTGGTATAATTTTGTTATATTTGACTGCTTTAGCCGGTATAGGCATATGGCCCATCTGATGGAAAGCAGCCATCACGTCCTATAGACATAGGCATAGTCATAGAGACCACGAAGTTTCAGCTCTTATGACTCTGTGCCCTGTAACTTCTCTGGACCAGCTTGGCGCCAAAAAATAGGGTGGTAGTAATAGTATCCTAGATAATCTAGTTGACCTGTTGAATTTTATACACACTTTGTTCTACATGTAAATTGAAACCTGGGCCTCCGAATCTGGATCGAACGCTTTGCCACTCGACCACCGAGGCTTACAATAACAATAGTATATAGCCTATATAATATCCCACTGCTGGGCAAAGATCTCTATAATTGAAATCAAGTCATCGCTACAATTGATGGGTATTGGCTTAATCACCACGCTTGCCAAATGCAGGTTGGTGATCACAAACCCTGGCTATGCATCGAAAAATCCGAAATACACTTTTCCCGACCTGCCCCCCACCGCCTATCTCGGGCCCCTGGGAATTCAACGCTTCGCCACTCGGCCACTTAGGTATCCAATAACAGTAATAAGTTAAAAACATGATGACACTCAAGTTCTTATCAGAAAAATGAGAGGCAACCTAAGATGACCGCGATAAAAAAGAATTTTCCGTTGTGTGCCCAAACAGCTGTGCACACAGAAGTATGTGTGTTTGTCAGCTGACATGTTATGATTCTCCGTCCCGACGACGTCAATAACCTCGTATTTGTACAACTATGAATTATAAATAAATGTATTTCTTTTATACTAAAGAATGGACCGCAATCTTTTGTTGTTGTGTTGTGCTCTTTCGACGATTAGATGCGAAAGTTGTTTATAGATAACAAACATTTAAGCGACGATTGTTTTCATATGAAGGCGTAAAATACCTAAGCAGATTTCTAACAACAGGGACCGACGATCTGGTGAAGAACGCGAGCATCAGCAGATGGATGCGAGCATCACAGAACCGGTCGTTGTGGAGATGTTTGGGTGATTTTTGTCCAACAGTGGACGTCTTAAGGCCGAGATCACAATGATGTTATGGAGACAAATGAGCGAGCTTACTTTGAGTCTATTGCGAGTTTTATAGGCCATCCAATAATTTCAATTCAAAACCAACGACATTAAAACGTAATTATTGGCAATAGTTTTTATATGGTCCTCGTCATCATATCCAGTAAAAGCGACCCAGACTTTAATAATTATAATATAAATAATTTATGTTCGGGTTTAAGAATTTTATTTTTCTTACAAAAACTATACCTAGTCACGTTCACTTATATGAGAAAACTTAAACATAGTACATAATATGATAAATAATTAATATGTTGTCGCACAAAAATACGTACACATGCTTAGCCCTGTGATGACCGATAAATTCAAATTTGGTCTTGAAAACCTGGTTATACTGTGGGAAGAAGACACTGACAAGCTCAGACTTTTTAATTTACTCCATTCCTTCTAGAAACCTTCTGACGGTGTTCCGATCAAGCCTTTAAGTTTTTCAGCTCATTTTATGCCCCCACTGCTGGGGTACGAGCCTTCCCTATGGATGGATAGGAAGGCTCCATAAACCACCACGCGGGCCCGGTGCGAAGTAGTTGTAATGCTAATGCAGTCGGGACCAACGGCTTTACGTATCTTCCGAAGCACGGAGGGCTCGAGATTATACATTTTAGTCACCCATCCGATAACCGGCCTTTACAAAAGTTGCTTAACCTCAGCACTCGCAGACCGGGCGCGTTAACTACTGCGAAGTTTCTCGCCCACCCCCAAAAATACTGATAACGCTGGAAAGGCCTTCTTCTATGTCCATTGTTCTATATTCTTCTCTATTTATTTATTTTATTTTAATTATTTGTTTTCGACATAAAATGGTCTGATGACGATGATTTATTTTATAATTTTTTTCTCGTCGTCTGTCGCCGTCTCATCCCATAACTCATCTCACTTTTTTGATTTTTATTTTTTTGTTCATATTTTTGTTTACTTTTTTTTCTTTTTTTCTGTTTTTTTCTTTCTTTTGTTATCACTTTGTTTTGTGCTGTATTTTATTTTATTGTGAATCGTATGCGTGTGTGAGTGCCAATATATGTTTTTCTTCTTTTATTTTTGTAAAATTGCTTGTATAAATGGTTTTTTATTTTATACTATTCTTTGTTATCGAAATAAACCTCTCCTTAAATCGTTCTCATTGCACGCTATTGCTAGGTATTTTTGTAGGCATCTCATTTATCTCCCGATAATATTATCTACGCGCGCCGAGATCCCACCGGCACCGGCCAATGGGAGCGTTCCTATGTGCTGATGACATTGACTTTTATCTTTCTAGCCGCTTCGATAACTGGTGTACGATCGGTCTGAAAATAAAAAAATATACATTTGTTTCGATTAGGTACAGTCGCAAGCATTAACATGTAAACTATGTAACTCATTATGCAATGAAATAAGAGTCAAAACTAATCAAATGTGGATACGTTAATGCTCGTGACTGTATTAGTATATAATGGTCGCCTAGTGGTCCCAATTGACAATTAATCATTGATTGATTCATTCAATACTCAAGTGATCAGACAATTATTTATTACATTTATTTTTATGCACACTTGACTTATTTAAGTATCTACTAGTAACCAGTCGCCCAGTGGTCGCCCAGTGGTCGAAATTCGTAACTATAGTTTCCTCCGATTCCATTTTAGAAACAATATGTTATTTAGGCTGCACGGATTGTATCCTAAGCAATGAAAAATTAAAAAAGATAGAATGTGAGTTTGGATTGGCACACCATTGAAAGATTTCGGTCGCTCCTATTACATTTTTGAAATTTTTGATAAATGTATGAACAATGTATATTTTATTTAATGTATTTTTTATGCATAATTAAAAAAAAAATGTTGTCATTCTGCACTCCTCTATATAAACTTTAGGTGTGCGTAATTTCATACTCCTCCGTCCGCGCAATTTTCGTAAAAAGGGGCACAAAGTTTTTGCTTCACGTATAATATATAGAAGATAACTAAATATCTTCGTATTTAGTCATACGTTTCTGGTTGTTTTTAATAATACATATAATGTGTGATACTAACCTTGTTGGTGGTCGTAATTAAAATAAACAATTAGAGAGGAACTGTTTCCTGTAAACATTAAAAAAGGGACCAGCAAATATTTTTTTTTACTTTTGTCACAATTGAGTACCTACCACCTGCTTTTATCCAGTAAAATTTCGACGAAATGATAGGTCTCCTAGTTTTTATCCAGTAAAATTTCAATGAAATGATGGTCCCCGATTCCCTTCTGTTTTAAACTGATCCCGTCCAGAGTTTACCAGCAACCAGCTCTACATCTATGGCTGACATGGCTGCTGCTGCTCTTGACCATAAACATGTTGAATTAAAAAAAAAACCTCTACCACCGACCATAGGCACTTGCACACAGAGTTTTCTCTTTACTTTCCTTGTGGGTCTGTACGTCCGTCTCTGTGTAACGTGACGGCATTGTTAAACGTAATTGACCAACGGGTAACTGACCGATGATGTTTTATGATCTTCTCTTGTTTTTTTTTATAACGCGACAGTACTTCTCAGATAATGAAGCGTGAAGGTTGGTTATGAAATGAGACAAGAAAATCAGCTGTTGATAAATGATCGATTACTAGAAACTAATTAAAAATGTACACTAAGCATTTAAAGTAGACACATTTTTTTTTTATTAATTTCTGTAAGCACTTGGCCTTTATCCTAACTGACGTTAAGTGATGATAAGGCCGAAGGTGGAAGCGCTCTTCACCCGGAATCCTCAACTACTGAGGCACCTGGTTATCTTATCACTAGCTGCCGGAACATAACAATAATGCTACTATAAGTTTAATGTTATGGCGACGTATTTAGATAATGGTGGTAGCTAACCAGGCGGACAAACAAGCCCTACCAACAAACATGTATTCCCTGCTGGTAATCGAACCCAGTGGGTCTGAGACCGATGGTCTTTACCACTAACCACTGTGGCGGTTTCGGTTGATTTTGAGTAGTTACCTACCTATACGTACCATGGTTGGACAAAAAGAGCCTAAGATAGGTCTCAGTGGCATTATTAAGATAGCCAATGCCTCAGTGTTGAGGATTCCGGGTGAAGTGCGCTTCCATAAAAATACTACTTGATTAAAATTACCATCTTGTGAATAATTAATTAAACGAAAAGCGCAACGACGAAAAACGTCCGCCCCCCCCCCCCTCCCATCTGAAAATCCGCCTCATAGCCTATTGTGATATTTGATGAGACGGAGACGCGATAACACTTCGCAAATAATTATTTAATAGCCAATATGTTGTATAGTTTTTATTGTTGTGTAGCATAAATAAATGTATTTAACTTTCTTTCTTTTCTTTCATATATGTAAACTAGGTAGGTAACTATAGGTATTATATATATATATATATGAGTGACAACATCACATACATTGTTCTGATCCCAAGGTAAGTAGCTAAAGCACTCCGTTTTCATGGAAATCAGAAACAACGACGGTACCACAACCACCTAGACCCGACACAATATCGAAAAGTTCGTTTTCGACATTGACCCGACCGGGAATCGAACCCGGGGCCTCAGAGTTAGCGCCGCCCAAAGTCCGGCGAGTTAGCCACTCGGCTACGGAGGCCGTCAATTATCGTTTATTGCCGTCGTTGGCGAAGGCACGCTATCAAATTTTCAAATTCAAATTCAAATTCAAAAATCATTTATTCAGTTTAGGCTACAAGTAGCTCTTATGAATGTCACTATGCCATCGGTTCGTAAGTCTACTCTGGGCGGGAGATCTTGTACTGAGAAGAACCGGCAAGAAACTCAGCAAGTGTCCAGCTCTTTTCTCCCTTACAGCGTCAAAAATATTGGAAAATGCCCTATTTTAGCAGGACACTTTCCATCACAAATAAACACATAAAAATCAAAAAAAAATATAGAAGACCACATGTAAAAAAACAAAATTAAAAATCTAAATTAACAAATTTACCTTAGGTAAAAGTTCCAATTTCCACAATGTCATACAGTACCACTACAGTACTCTAATAAAAGTCAAAAATTGTTTAAGAAAAACAAAGTCAAATTATAGTAAGTAATATTAAAAATAAGATAAGTATGCAAGAGCAGACCAGCCTCCACAGGCGGCACCCGTTCACGAGTATGACATATGAATCAGCCATCGCTTCGCTCAACCATATTTTAGGGATTTGACCGTCACAGTTAGCTATTATCGCTAGTCGATTATAGCTAACTGTGACGGTCAAAAGGTTAACGCCAACGTCATCATCATAGTGAGATGAAACAAAAAAGAAAACATCTTATGAATCCCTTTAATAGCGAAATCAGTCATATTTATATTTTAAACGACTTATGTTTAGTTATTTTGGCGATTGACAACATTAGTTATATATACATTAGTTATATATGTAGCCGACCGCAGTTTTCCCAAACCGCATCTGTCTGATATGAGATGGATGGCGAGCGTGGGAGCAGCCTTGGCGCTGTTATCTGATGCCTTTCCCACGAGGACCCGGGTTCAATGCCAACGTAATGCTAAACTTTTGACTTACATTTCAACTAATAACATAACTAGTAACAGGTTATATTAAGAAAAAAGTCCATCAAGGACCGGCCGCTAGTTATATATTTGAATCCACACCTTCCGGCTCTCTTTGCCAAGCTGTAGTTACTTAAATAGCCCACACCGCGTCTTGGTCACTGTAAAAAAGTCACAACGCGAACTCCGAAAGCCTAACCACAACAAAAAAACAATGAAAAAAAAAAGTTTATAACAATGATAAAAATAAAAAAACAAAGACAACTAGTCAGCCAATCGGGTGTGTGTGGGGCCAACAGGGACCCTGTCCCACCATAAACATCATGTTGCATGCAAGCATCTAACGATACCAGAATGCTCTCTCTTCCTCTCCCATCGCAAATGAGGAAATCGATGTTAATTAGCTAATTCTCCTATCGCACAGGTACTGCTTGCAACAGCTATCGTTGTCTGAGATAAGCAGAAGACAGATAAAACGTCTAACTTGTGAAATTATTAATTTTAATTACAATCTTCGTTCCAATTGCGTATTAACGTTTTGCATAGCTTAGTTGTGTTGTTAATGATGTATGTAGACTGAAAGAGACAGCTCATCCCGCGGGACTTGGCCAACCAGAACCACAAAATAAGGTGACTGCAGAGGTTATGCTTCATACAAACACGATAGAGCAACGCACATTAGACCACACGCTCACGGACAGAAAATCTCGAACCATCTCAAACCAGCCCGAGCGCAGCTGTTGCGAGGTTCCGCGTCCGTTAGAGGTGGCCTATGTGTGCGTTATTCGAGTGCGGTATGTATAAGTTTACCTTTTCGGGTCTCCTTATTTTGTATGTTTAGTGTCTTACAAATAAACAAAGAATAACGTCCGAATAGTTTCTGTGTTTTGTCTCTATTACTCTTATTTGAAATGACGTTAACATGACAGGAACAAAACACGGAATAACTATTAGCACCTTATTCTTTGTTTTTTTGTAAGGGGCTAAATGTATAATAAAGTAAATAAAGTATATGTAACGCCGTTAAAGGTGGCATTGATTAGTATACTTTGATAGTTTGTTTTTATCGTTTTATTTTATTATGGCGTTGGCTGGCTAAACTGCGAGACATGTCAAAAGCATGTGAACACATTCTTATAGGAAATGAATTAGCATGCTATACATTTCCTGTGTGATTATGTACTGATGTGGGTAAACTTATGGCCCAATATTGTTGTGTACGTTTGTTTTGATAGACTTAACTATGTAGACCCTTTCTTCTCCCAAATCCCTGTCGAGATCCTCGGGCCTGGACAGGGCGGCAGGAGCTGAAGGGGAGAACTCCACAATAAAAAAAAGATTTAACTTATCTCAGCAGTATAGTTTTTATATTATTTTAAGTATAGACAACGTAGATTGATAAGAAAAACACAAATTACAGCAATATGTTTTCAATTGTTACTCTTTTTAATAACTTACTGATTACCTGGAAGGAATCGCTTCAAAGCCATACGAGTAATACCGTTAAAATGTAACAAAGTTTTTGATAAATTTGTTTGGTGTTGTCATAAAAGTACTATCGATCTATTTGTGTAATAAATATTCTAGTAACCATATTGGTTAAGACAAACGAAGTAACATAGGCTTAAATATTTCTGTAGTACCTACCCTAAGCGGTACCTAAGTAAGCTCGTACCACACGCAACTAGGAAATGCCACTTCCAGTAAACTAAAACTAAACACGTCTACATCCGTGACGTGCTCACACTTGCGTTAAGTAGTAGCAAGGTCTACGCATAACAACTCCAATTATAATTTTTAATTTTTCAACTCATCTCGCACCGTTTACGAAACTAGTGTCATACAGCCGGTTGGCCGGTAGGAAGCCTCGACCTCTTTGCTGCTTGAAACTTTTTTTTAATTGCCTAATGATTATATTAAAAAATTACGTTACTTCACCATTTTTTTAAACAACAGCGGGGGATGGTCTGGCCATCATCTCATCTAAGGTAACTGACGATAAGAATAAGGGATTCCGGTTAGAACCAGCCGGCTATCGTATCTCTAACTGTTGTGTCGGAACACAACATAATTAAAATCAAAATCTAAAATCATTATTTATTACAGTCTATCAAAGTAACTTAACTATAAACAGTAATTGGGACCGTCTTTGTTTCAGGAGGCCCCGCTCTTCCAAAACACTCTCATTCAAAACATTAGATAGATAATATAAGTCTAATATGTATCAAGCATTTCATTCTAGTTTATCCAAAACTTATTATATTTTATCCTACTAATATTATAAACGCGAAAGTTTGTAAGTATGGATGGATATTTGTTACTCTTTCACGTAAAAACTACTGAATGGATTTTAATGAAACTTTCCTCATATACAGACCATGACACAGACCAGCATATAGGATACTATATTTTTTTTTGCTGTAGGCTTCGCGAACGAAGTCGCGGGCAACAACTAGTATTATATATTATGTTATTAATAATTTACCTATTAACGGTAAAAGTAAAATAATAAACAACAATGCATTTTTTGGAGAGAGTTTGTTTATTGCCTCAGACGGCATTTTTACGGTTTTTTTAGTATTTTTAACTTCCAGCCCTCTCGTCACCGGAGGTCTCAATAAGGCGACTACAACTTTTTAACTTTTACTAAACGATTCTAAAGTTCTTAATTCAAAATCAAGGGCGTTCTTCATTTTAAATTAGGTATGTCAAGCCTCCGTTCTCGAAAGCGGGCGGATGGCTGCGCGTAGGCATCCCGCGCGGCGCATGCGTAATGTGTCAAACTTTTCTCTGCCGGTATTTTCGCTTATAGATTCGGTAAGGCAGTGATAGCCTACTCACTGATATGGTAACTGAGTTTTGTTTGCGTTGGAATTACCATACGTTACCCTTTAAGTAATTGGAGTGGTGTTTGTTCTAAACTCTTTCGTTGACATCTTTATTTTTTATTTTTCTGATTTTCTTAACTTTTTAATTGTTTTATGATTACTTATTTTCGTTTTGTATCGGTTTCATTTATGTATATTCTCCTGTGTATAACTTTAGTCCATGAACCGTAACAAATGGCTTGCACAGAAATCTCAGAATTGTATTGTAGTACCTATTTCAAAAATTCTATAATTTAGAATTAGTTCCTTTAAAAAAAAAAACCGAATACCGGGTCAGGTGTACAGTCACGAGCATTAACATGTATACAATGTAACTCTTAACACAATGGAATAAAAATCAAAACTAGTAAAAGTGTATACCTACGTTCTTTTATACGTTCATGTTCGTGTATATGTTCGTACGCTCGTGACTGTACACCAGTCAGACTGTCTTGGCTCCGTCCGACTTGAGCAAAGGAGAATGACCAATTTGGTATGAGCACTTGGGTCCCTTTAAAAAATTGTTGTGCCCTGATGATTGTTGTTCTATATTGTAGAAAAAACACGTTAGATTTATAATTAGATAACATTTTTAATTTATACACCCAGGTTCACGAGATATTTTTTTTTTATTAAGTGTAAGTGTTTTATTAAGTATTTTTATATTAAATGTTTGGCAAATCTCCTTTTTCTCATGACATATTTACACAATTAAAACTAGTTCGCTGTGAAATTGCAATGCAAAGTATAAGAATTTACGAAACTAGCTCGAACAATAAATTGTGTGCTTTGACTCTTACATGAATAATAATTTGACTTTACTAACAACAGTCGTAAGTAAGCATTTTAATTTTTTTTTTTTGTATTATTATGAGTGTATTGATGATATTTCGCCACCAACCGTTGCTGCTTGCATCAACCGATCATACGTCAAAGACACAAAAAACATAGTAATAATCACGTAACTTAATTTACAATAATATTAATTGTAAGGATTAAGAAAGCAATTAATAATTAAAGAAAAACAACATGGCTGCATCAGCGGATGACGTGCAGTACCCACGAATAACGATAATCTCTAAGCGTAATGAAAGCGTTTTCATTTCGCATCAACATAGTTAAGGAGACTGCATATAAGGTAAGCTTCAAACAAACGCGCTCGAGCAACGCACATATAGACAACCTCTCAGAATCTCGCTACAAGCGCACGCGCTGGTTTGGGATTCCGTGTCCGTGAGAGACGTATAGAGCAGGGCTTTGAATACCGTTATAAAAATGGTGTCGATACATCTGTCAAACGAAGATACTGGTAATAAAAAGTACCGGTAATCTAGGTATCGTTATCTGGGTGACATTACCGGTAAATTAACAGACCGCTCTACACGGATTGGCTAATGCGCAAAATGTAACGAAAAACGTAGCGATACCTTTCTAAAATGTTTTTGTTTTGTTTATATAATTTTTATGCAAATTTTATTGCGAAACAAATTATAAAACACAAATGTTGAAAAAATTTCCACGAGCAGGATTTGAACCTGCACCCTTCTGACATACCGGGTCAGGTGCTCTTCCAATTGAGCTATCGTGGTTCTAACCAGCCCGCCGAAATTATTCAACACTATTTATTTTTTACTTTGAAAGCCAAAGGCGCCAAATCAATGTCAACAACTACCGTCATTAACATCTGATCATAATATTTTTACAAATACTAAAGATCAGTTAAGAAATAGGCAAGCTATTTATAAAATGTTTTTGTTTTGTTTATATAATTTTTACCTAAATTTTGTTGCGAAACAAAATACCTTACCTTTCTAGTTAACAAAGTCAACGTCAAATATTTTTTATACAAATAAACTTTAAAAAAGTGCTTTTGAATAGTCAAAAAATTTTTTTACCTACTATCCATTCAGGACATCTATTTTTTAGCTGTGGAGAAGAATGGGCGCAGGAAACTCCACAGCTTTAATATAAGTAGCGACATTTACACAATTATAACGTTACCTACATTACCGGTACCAAATTACCTTTACAGAAATAACGTTACTTACCGGTACTTATAGTGGGAATTTGGTAACGGTATCAAGCCCTAGCATAGAGACATAGGCCGTGTGCGTTGCTCGCGCGCGGTATGTAGGTTTTAAGCTTACCTTCTGAGGTCTCCTTATTTTGTGGTTCGGTTGCGACGTCATTGGCGGTTATGATTCAATGCAAATTACAAACATTCGTACCTTCTTTTAATGTAGAACCTATAACTGTCAATTTAAGGTTCAATTTGTATTAAAAATCTGTAGGTAAATTAACATTTATGACTACTAGAGGTCATTTGTACCTTGTTGGCGGGAAAGTGAAGTGTCACGTTGGCAGTTTTGTTTTGTTTTGCAGTATTTCTAAATGAAACAAAACAGTGCAAATACTGCGTAAGATCAAAATACAGACCTACATCTTTACTGATCCCTATACGCAAGGGTTTTGGGGACTATAATTTTATCATTAAACACATACGCGTCAATCATTATCATCTGCTAAGAGTAAAAAAACTTTTAAGTGAATGAGTATCAGCAAACGTATAGGACGCCCTCAGGCTAGGTGGAGCGACGATCTTCGCAAGGTGGCAAGCGCTGCATGAGAGTAGCCGCGGATAGTGCTCAGTTGCGAGACTTGCAAAGACCTATACCTATCCAGCAGTGGACCAATATCGATGATAATGATAAATGATTTAATAAAGACAATCTCCCTATCTTTTACACTGGATAAATTTGCAAAGCCCGCTAAGCCTTCCGGTGACCGGCCTTTGCGATAGTTGCTTAACCTCGGAGCACTTGTAGACCGGGCGCGTTAACCAGCTGCTTAAGTTCTCGTGCGTGTCGTAAGAGCCTACCTACTTAGGGACAAGGGTTCCAAGGTGCTCGCACATCATCACCATATCACTGATGTTATCTTAACCATCTCGGAGCCCCACTTTGATTATGCTAAATATGGCGTCGAGGTCACTAACGACAAGTTTATTCAAAATTGGTGATGTTGATGCTCTGTCTACTCCTTTTTTTGGGAGGGGGGGGGGGGGGGGGGAGGTAAGAGTATATATATGTATGTAAAAATAATAATATAACAATAATACTAAATCTTAAAGTTTGTAAGGCAAGTCGGAAAAAAACCACTGCTTTTAATAATGAACGCTTAAGTCATCAGCATTAGCATCTCGATATAGATCGGTTGCGCAAGCGCCGATTGGCATTCCTCGTTGTCCCCCGGCTATTAGGTAATTGCTTTCTCTCATCAGGCCTTCATTGACAACTGTTTAATTAACATTTTGTTATAATGACGATTAGGAGGTAAGGCATTTGGGCACATCTAGTTAAATATATAAAAAAAAAATCTTATTAACTCATGTTTAATTTTAAGCTTTATTTTATTTTGGCGTTGGTTGTTTCGAATGCTTCATAGGGTCTGTGGTCACAAGAAGGAGACTGTTTTTATTATCATTACTATTAATATTATCATATCAGTATACGATACGGAAAAATCGGTACTAAATTCGTAAAGTAGCGGTCAGAGCATTGGATCGGTTATCCAAAGGTCGTGGGTTCGATTCCCAACTCGAGCTTGCTAAGACTGGTTGATTTTTTCTAGTAAAATTTTATCTTATAAGTAAACTTTATTTATATAAATATACATAGGTTTCTAAATAATATCGTTTTCTAAGATGCTAAAAAGTTTCTCCCAAATGATTTAATCTAAAGACAATCCATTCTATAAACAAAAGACAATCCATTCTAATTCCAAATGCTTTTGATTACGCTAGACATACACATAGGTGGACTTCTTGGCGAGAAAGTGAAGAGTCATGTCTGCGGTTTTGTTTTATTTTCTAAAATTTGTGTTATTTCGAATATTAATGTGAAATAATGGTGGATTATTAACCGTTAAGTGTTCGTAAGTGCGCATAAATGTTGGCAAACGAAACAAAACAGTGCAACTTCACTTTTCAAATTCTCTCAAGAAGTCCGCCCGAGGAATCAGTTAAGCCCACATCTTTACTGAGATATATCATTTCTCACTTCTCATTTCTATTATCATTCATCATCATCATACTCTAAGGAAATATTGTTTAATTATGTATTACTTGTAAGAAAAATTACTTTGACACTGGCCAAATGTGCTAATCGCACGAAGCCATCAACTAAAGGAAAAAAAAGACAGGTACGTAGATACTAAACGATAATTTCTACAGCGAATGTAATAAGGTTTAAATTAATTTTGTTTATAAATGGATGAAACGAAGAATCGTAATGAAGATCATCTGAATATTGATGAGTCGGTCGCCGATGTCACCTTTAAGCTTTGACTCCACGTCCGCTGGATGTAGAATATGCATGTAGGGCAGAAGGGACAATGACTTGATATCATCATCATCATCATCAGCTCATTTTGATGTAGCACGACTGCTGGGGCACGAGCCTTCCCTATGGATGGATAGGAAAAACGAGCCATAAACCACCACGCGGACCCAGTGCGGATTTGTGGTCGTTACCGACTGCTAATGCAGCCGGGACCAACGGCTTTACGTGCCAATGACTTGACAAGTGTATTTTTCCCTTATCCCAACTTCTCCCCTTCTTCATAGGACCGCGCGTGCCAGGCTTCGGCGTCATCGATGTACCGTGCTCACTGTTCAGTCGAATGAAGAATGACGAATGAAGAAATTTGTTCAATATTTTTTTGGTCGCACAATAAAAAAGTGGCATGCTCTGCCAGCACACGTGTTTCCTTCTACAATCTGTTCCTTGTTACAACATGGGGCCCAGGATGTGTGAAGAAGCAGAAGAAACTTAAGCAAAGCAGCTGGTTTAAAAAAATATGTTTTACGGGTAAGTACACTGCCTTCATTTAACTTGTTATAACCTGTGGAAGCGCATTTCACCCGGGAACCTCAACTACTGAGGTATCATCATCATCATCAGCCCCCCTCGACCAACTGCTGAGCAACTCTTTGTTTATGCCATTCGCCTCGATCCTGCGCTAGTCTGGGCCACGTGCAACCCACGGTCTTGGTTATATCGTCGACCATTGTAGCGGTGGACGTCCCCTTTTTCTGTAACTGTCTCTCGGCCACCACTCAGTCAGCTTTCTGGTCCAGCTGCCGTCACTTCGTCTGGCCAAGTTCCCTACCCAACTCCTCTTGGACTTTAGTCCGCTTGCGGTGTTGGGGACGCTGTCTGAAAGTGTGATGCCAAGCATGGCACTGGCTATATAATCTCTAGCTGCTGGAACACAACAATGCTACGTTAACAAATAGGTTGATGATAATGAACATTTATACGATAATTTTTTTTCTTATAAATAATCGCGGCCGGCCTCAGTAGCTTAGCGGTCAGAGCATTGGACCGGTTATCCAAAGGTCGTGGGTTTGATTCCCACTCGAGCTCTCTAAGGCTCTCTAAGATTATTTTTTTATTATTAACCCTAGAACCCTAGAAATATTTAAGGAAGTTTTAGAAACAAAAATTATGAAAAAAAACCCTTACTAAACACTGGGAACAAATCGGTAACCTATGCTGTGCACATAGATTTCTTGAACACTTCACACATCGCTCTTTGCCGTTTCTGTCTTTAGACCTAGGACATAAATAGCAGCGAGCACTTGAAGTGATTACTCAAGAACTATAATGAACGTGTGCACTTCGCAAAGTGGCACGTGCTACTGATAGCTAAAAACGGAAGGTACTGAGATGCACAAGTTTTTATGTCTACCTTTCGCAAAAATAAATAGAAAAATCAAGACGTGGGGTCACCCACGACCCTATGTTGTGGCTATAGGGTTAAGTATTATTATATTTTTTTTTATCTTTTATCTTTTTTTCTTATAGTATTAGCATTGTGAATGCAAAGTTCCAAATAATAGAAATGAATATTTATTTTAAGAAAGAATGGGGTTGTACCTCTCTTTTAGATATACAATCTTTGATATTTTCCCTGCCGACATTAGTCTTGTCGTGTTCCTGCCCCCAATGACCTACGCGCATCGGGTGACACTCAATATACTTTTGCATAAGAAATGGCAATGCATATGTTAACATAACTTAATTAGAATATACAAAATATCTTAAGTTAATAAGAAAGACAATGTGTAGGTACAATCAGCAACGGAAGTAGCTTGTCATAATAGCTTTACTAGAAGTTAGTACATACTTGTACAGACGTTCTGAATTGATGGTAGGTGAAATATTTTGAGACGATTTAAAAGCACTTACCTAATAAGTTTACTTGAATAAAGATTAAGTACCCGGATGACTGGCACTTTGCTCGTTTATTTTTTACATAATGTTTTCTAAAAATGAAACCTAGCGAGATCGATTTATCACTGCATATTAAATTTCTTGAAAATCGTTGGAGCTGTTTCCGAGATTTAGATTATATATACAAATATATATACAAGAATTTCTCGTTTAAAGTTATTAGATGTTATTTAATTTTATTTAATTTTCTTGGTTTTACTAAATTCTAAAGTTGTTCCTCACTACATATAAAAAATAATGTTTCTGGTTACATTAGGGAGATTAATGATCGAAGGGAAGTGGCATCATTTTATTTCAGTAAGCCGTAAGATGTGTAAATCTTGGTTGAGAGGTTTTTGCCCAGGATTGGGGCACTTATAACACACGGCTACTTGGAAAAATAAAGACTATTCCGTTGCGTACTATGCGAGCGATAGAACTGCTATTGCAAGGAGTCCCGATCACCACAGTACCTATCTAACTTTCATTTGTCGATTTTGATAATGAGCCTCAAAGTGGCAAACTAAATTCACTTTGTGTGCATAGAGCCAGATGATAGTTCTCACGCAAAACTGTTTATAGGAAACTGCGATACGATCACGTGTTAGGGTTGTCACATTGTAATTTATTACGCTCAATGTTCGGCACATATAAGAATGTAGTGAAAATACTTTTAAAGGTTTCACCATCACTATTAGTCTATATTGGCCCACTTCTGGCCATAGGATTTTAAAGATTTATCTTTTGTTTATACAAAAACTATTAAAATACAAAAGACGAAATATTTTACACCAATTAGGTGTTCTGTTATTTTTTGTATAAACCAACTATTTAAAACTCAAAACCTATTAAAAAAGAATCCAGTCAAAGAATGGTCTATGTTACTGAAACTTTTAAAACGACAATTATTATCCCAGGACTTTTCGAAATCTAGGTGACAGCTCACGGGGGAGCCTTGAAAATTCGTATGTAGTACGAACTATACAATATATAATAAAATTTAATTAGATCTTATGTCGAAGACTTGATGGTAATGAAATACATGTGAACAAGCATATTGTTTTTTTCTAACTTTTCTTCTTCTTCATATGCCATCTCTTATCGGAGGTCAGCTCTCATTATGGCCACTAGGGCTCGTGATGTTGCGGCTCGGAAAAGCTCTGAAGTACTCAGATTGTACTTGTATTGTATTTTTAACTTTTAATTCTCTTAAATAATTGTAATGCATAATAACATTTTGGCGTCATTTTTGACAGCCCTGGAAAAGCGCACGGTCGACAGGCGGCCAACGCAAAGGAACACCTGAGCTTGAAGCCAAGAGATCCTGGGAAAAGCATTGACTTAAGCGAATGCGCTAACGCGGTCAATTGTAACTTAACGCTGTCGTGTTTTGTTCTATCCTGACTTTTCGCACCCTTAGCTTTGTCAGCGGTTACATGCCCTGCTATTTCAGCGTATAACGAACGCACCCGATAAAAATAAAAGAAGGTAGGGTAGTGGCCAGGGTTGCCAACTTTTCCAGCCGCCACAACCGGACAATAAATTGAATCTGGTCATACTTGATCAAAATCGAAAAAAAGTATTAATGAAAGAGTTTTATTCCACATCTTTACTGAGATATTCGAGGGGTTGGGGGATATATCATTTTAAACTTCTCATTTTTTATTTTATCATTCATCATCATCATACTGGAAGGAAATATTGTATATTTATGTATTACTTGTAAGAAAAATTACTTTGACACTGGCTAAATGTGCTAATCGCACGAAGCCATCAACTAAAGGAAAAAGTTAAAAAAAAAGTTTTATTAAGAAAACTCATCAGTGTAACTTAAAAGGTAGGTAAAAACAAAATATAGGTGTTAGAAAATTACTTTTTCTTAAAATTGTACAGACGCCTGCACATCAAATTATCCAATACTGTCAAATTTCTTCAATACATTTTCAACCATATAGTTAAAGCATAAAGTTCAAAGTCTATTGAGGAAATTTGACAGTTTGTGGTAGGTTGATGTGCAGGCGTGTGTACTTGCTCTCTCGCGTTAACAACTTTATCTGACCGGACAAATTGCATCCGGTTGGAAGTTAGCGACCTGACCCCAACAATTCCTTCTAAAACCCAACGGAAAACCAGACGGTTGGGAACCCTGGTAGTGGCACCAGTTTTCGACACTTTAAGCCCATTATTCAACATAGTAAAATACAAAAAAAGACAAAAAGTAACAAAGATTTTGCAAGCATATGTGGTCTGTATTCAATTGTTGCTAAAGATTGGAATCAGTTGTAGGCCGCTATTTTTAATTTCAAACACTGGTTCCTGTCGAACATTGGTGCCATTACCCTATCATCATCATCATCATCATCATCATCATCATCATCACCAGCTCATTTTAAGTCCCCACTGCTGGGGCACGAGCCTTCCCCATGGATGGATAGGGAGAACGGGCCATAAACCACCACGCGGGCCTTTGTGGATTGGTGGTGGTTAACGACTGCTAATGCAACCGGGACCAACGGCTTTACGTGCCTTCCGAAGCACGGAGGAGGATTTTAAATATCATTGTCATGTTTTGGGCGATACTGTAAATCTAGAGTAATATTGAATAAATATTGTGTGTTATATTTTGTGTTTTATTTGTGATGGAAAGTGTCCTTTTATTTTCCAATATTTTTGACGCTGTAAGGGAGAAAAGAGCTGGACGCTTGCTGAGTTTCTTGCCGGTTCTTCTCAGTACAAGATCTCCCGCCCAGAGTAGACTTACGAACCGATGGCATAGTGACGTTCACAAGAATAAATGATTTTGAATTCTGAATAAGTATGATTCAAGAATTACGACTTATAATTCACGACATCACTAGATTAGATACTATGACGTCAATTAGTTATTCATTAAAGTGTTGTTTTAAGCGAACTGACCACGTAACGAGATTAATTAAATAATCACCTTTAGATTTACAGGCACTATTTGTTAATGGTAACGTCTTAAGCCACAAATAAGTCTAGGCATATTTTATTTAATTGACTGACTAAAAAGTCAATCGATAAAAACAAGAATAAAAATAAACTCTTAAAAGAATCTTCCTAGTGTTTAATAAAGGTAAGTAAATAAGTAAGTAAGTAACCTACATAATTTGTTTTTAAAGCATGCACTAAAATTTAATTAAGTGCACTAAAGTATGACTTAAGTTTTTTTAAGTTTTACTGCCGTACTCAGAGACGTCAATTAAGTTTTAATGACAATTAAGTCTCTTGCTGTCACTTTCTTATGTATAGCGCTAAATAGAGAAGGAAATACATTTAATTGTCATTAAACTTAATTGACGTCTCTGAGTACGGCTGTTAGTGTAGGTATTGATCTGCACACTTCAGTATGAAGATGTCACTAAATGATGGTTACGATGCACTAAAAAAAGTTTAGAAATATTTGCAGAGGCAGAGAGATTGATTCTCCAAACAGTAAAAATGTCACATAGTAAGTAATATTCAAGTTAACTTAGCGATCCTTTTTAATTAAGTTTAAGATATTTAAGATCAAAACGAGATCATTTTCATGACAACGAGACAACGAGATGACACATCAATTAAATGGCCACAGCTCCGCATTAAAAAAACGACAGAATGAATGCGTCAATTATAGCATATGAACGTAAACAAAAGAATAATTATATCTCAATACTGCGCGTGCGATTCAAAGCGGTAGTGTACGACAGCTTTATGAAAATATATAATCAAGCAAAAGCGAACCTTATTACTAAGAAATAGGTTGGAAACGCAATGTTTGACTAAGTTTGTACGCGTGTACCGACGCGCACGCAGACTCTTCGTCGACCAATGACCGCGCTTTCACTGTCGCCCATCTTGATCGATTTTAATTTGAAATTGGAACGCCCAGCTGTTTCGTCATAGCAAAATTTGAATGCGAAAATGAGCGAGGTCCGTGCCGCATTTTATGAATCATTGCCAAACTGTATCATCGTGGATTTATAAATAGACATTTAGTTTTATTTTTTCTTTAGTTATTTAAGAAAATAAGATCATATGTATCATTACTTATCATGGGCTCATGCATAAATGAATAATATCAAAAGTTATTAAGTAAGTACATAATAATAAATATATATATTATATATAAAATAGTACGGTTTATTTTTAATTCGCCTTAACGAAAACGTTAACTACATAAAATGTTGTGTTCTAATAGTTAGAGATAAAATAACCAGTTCCTTAGTAGTTGAGGATTGCGGGTGAAGTGTGCTTCCACCTTCAGGGTGCCTAGTGTCCCTATCCGTATTCATTCGATTACGTTTACGAAAACAAATTAGTATGGCTTTGAATCAGCGCTTCCTGGCGATATACGAGAAGAGTTAAGATTTTGCCATACAAATTCACGTTTTCGTTATCGTGATCGAATGTCGAATGAAACTTGCACTAGGCACCCAGAAGACATGAAGGCGCTTTCCCATATACCTATATAAAAAAAAACTTACCTGACAACTTTCTTCAACTGACAACCAATAATTCACCAACCATAAAAGCGTTAAAACATTGGCAACATAGAAATAGTGTCTGTGAGAAATTATAGTACTGATATAGTACTTTCGTTTTCTTTGTGTAACGGCGCGAGTAATATGTGTGTGCCCGTAGTACGAGTTGACGAGAGTAGCGATACGCAGTGCACTCATACACAAAATTAGGACTTCAGAAGGTAAGGTTCATACAAACGCTTTTTTTTGAGAGAGTTTACTGATTGCCTCAGACTGCATTTTCAGCCTCACCGGGCTTTTTTGGGGGCGGCGAGAAACTTAAAGGGTTTCTCAAGCCATGCGAAACGAATCACCTTCGGAGATTTTCTAGAGGGAACGGCATCACGCACATCTACTAGACTCTCCGAGGGGTTCGGATCGGATCGGGATCATGCAAACTCGCTCGAGCAACCTTTCACGGACACGAAATCTCACAACAGCGGCACTCGGGCTGTTCCGAGATCCATGTCCGTGCAAGATGTCTATGTGTGCGTTGCTCGAGTGCGGCATGTATGCCTTCTGAGTCCTCCTTATTCTGTGAACACATAAAGCTATTTGAGTTTCCATCTCGAGGCCGCTACCATGACGGGGCAGGGATGGCTGTTCAAGAACATTATGATAGCAGCCCGATATATTATACATATACTTATATAGGCTCTTTCGTGCTTGGGAAAGCAAGTTAAGCCGTTGGTCCCGGCTGCATTAGCAGCCGTTAACAACCACCAATCGGCACTGGGCGCGCGTCCAACCTTGAGGAAGGCTCGTGCCCCAGCAGTAGGGACATAAAATGAGCTGATGATGATGATGATGACTGTTATAGTAACAAGATTTGGGGAGATTTTTGCCCAGCAGTGGGACGAGGTAAAGTATACTTTGTACCTCTGAAATTAGAAATCTCGCCCCATCAGGTTGCCTACGTCATCAAAGGAAGGTCTGTGACGGTGACTATGTGCCAATGCTGCTCGGTACTTAGACAGTTAGTCTGGATTTTTCTTTTAATACTTTTTATTACTATTATTATTTTATAGTTAGCGCGGCAAATGACTCCACTCCACCTGATGTTAAGTGGAAATAGAGTCCAGACGCGAAGACAAATGGTGCAGTGTGAAAACTACGCGGCATCAATCATCCTCGCCCTGCCGGCCCACAAGTTGTCTCTTCACAGCTCGTTGGAGGATCTCATGTCATGGAAGGAGGAATAACTTGAGCTGGACTATTTTTATTAATTTATACTATATCTAGTTACATGATATATTTATAGGGAATTACGTCTTTATCGATTGTTAAACAATTGCAAAAGTGGTATTTTGACTGTGAGGAAAGTAACTTCACAGTGACGTACCGCTGGCTTACAGCTTAATCACAAAGCGCTTGAAAAATTCAACGAGTCTTCTAAGGTCTCGGTAGCTCAGCGGCCAGAGCATTGGACCGGTTATCCAAAGGTCGTGGGTTCGTTTCAGACTGGAGCTTCCTGAGATTGGTTGATTTTTTTCTAGTAAAATTTTATCTTGTGCTGGACTATTCCATCTTATGTGGAGGTGACAAAGAAACAAAAAATAAAATTATTTAAGAAAACAATAGAAATAATAAAACATTTGTTTCGCATGAGTAGAAAACATAAATTCCATACTGTTTATATTCAATTGCGATTTAACTTTTGTAAGATGTTGTGCACACGCCCGCTATGGACTCTGAAAAGAACCGTCATTCAGGATTAAATAATTTCTAAATTAAACTCAAGTTAAATCCGTAAAAAGTGTTTTTTAAAGGTTAATCTTTTAAGAATAAAAAGTGAATAATAATAAAAATAAAAATCAAAGAATATGAAAAATTAAATGTCTTATTACAGGTAAGTACTAATTTGTGTCTTTTAACGATAACGATTTCACATACGCATATGTCAAGCAGAAAGATAATATTATCAGGATACCTGCCGCCACGCAACCAATATCTCGTTGTGGCAATAATAATAATTCTGCAACAATCAGTTATTTTTAAACAACAATAGGAATCTACAATTCTTTATCATCTGCATGAGTGTCATGTGCCTTATCAATTATCAACAGCGTTCAATTTGGAAATGTTTAAGTAAATCTTTTACTTAGATAGCGCGCGTGATCTCCGCGCTTACACTATGTTATACAGTATAGACTGGGTTATACTATATTATACGATATTAATCGCCACTGTGGTCTAATGGTTAAGACCACCGGTTTAGACCTAGAGGTCCCGGGTTCGATTCCCAGCGGGTACATATGGGTATGTGTACTCGGTTTTTTTATATTAAGGGTAACCACAGTGCCTTGATCTCACCTGATGTTAAGTGATAATAAGGCCAATGATGGAAGCGCACTTCACCCGGGAACCTCAACTAGTGAGGCACTGGCTATCTTATCTCTAGCTGCCGAAACACAACAATGCTACAAACATTGATGTTATGACGACATATTTAGATAAGATGGTGGTAGCTAGCCAGGCGGACAAACAAGCCCTACCACCAACCAAACCGAGTACACAAACATGTACCCCCCGCTGGGAATCGAACCCGGGAGCTCTGGGTCTAAACCGGTGGTCTTAGCCACTAGACCACAGTGCCGGTTAAAGTTTTTGGTTGGTGGTAGAGCTTGTGTGCCCGCCTGGCTAGCTACCACCATCTTATCTAAATATGTCGTCATATCATCAATGTTATGTTCCGGCAGCTAGAGATAAGATAGCCAGTGCCTCAGTAGTTGAGGACTCCGAGTGAAGTGCGCCTCTTCGCGATCACGAGCGATCTTCGGCCTTATCTTCACTTAACATCAGGTGAGATCAAGGCCATGTGCTTACCCGTAAGATATATAAAAAAAATGAGTTTCGGCCATTGGATTGCATAAAGGACCTCCTTCCTGAAAACTCGTTAAATGTAATGTGTAGATAAGGATTTTTTTAGTAACTCGTTATGCCCCGCTACTTCAATCTTTACGGTCCCTAAGGGATTTTAAAGGAATATCATACATTTAAACATTTGACGAATGGCTTGCACGCCGGACTTTGGGCGGCGCTAATTCTGAGGTCCCGGGTTCGATTCCCGGTCGGGTCAATGTCGAAAACTAACTTTTCGATATTGTGTCGGGTCTGGGTGGTTGTGGTACCGTCGTTGTTTCTGATTTCCATGAAACGAGTACTTTAGCTACTTACCTTGGAATCAGAACAATGTATGTGATGTTGTCTAAAATATATAAGTATTTAATATATAATATATTTTACATATAGGGTCCTTGTTGGCCTCACACCACACCTTTTTTTTTAAACATTTACTACAAATTTCTTTTTATTTTCAAGTGCTAATTGCTGCACTGAAGCTAAATTAAATATTTATATTATTTACTATGGCGTTGTATTTCATCTGCAAAGGTAAATCTGCATAGCCATCAATTGCAACGACCGTTGGATGGATGGCACTGTGCCGCTATTAGCAAAATTGAAAAGCAGTGACAAAATTCAGCGCCTACGTCAGCCTTCCCGGTAGCATAGCGGTCAGTGCAGCCGCCCGGATAGCGGAAGACCCAGGTTCGATTCCTGGCTGGGTCGGGTGGGCGTTTAATTTTTTCTCTGTATTTTGTAGGTTTTATAAATATTTGCTACATCACTCATTATTATTAAACATGACAATATTTAGATATATTTTTTTCTAACTTTGACATTAGCTAAATACAGGATGTTTGTTAATAGGTGTATATTCCCAAAACATATAGTCATGCAACAAAGTATAAAGAACACTGTAATAAACCGCAAAAAAAGATTTACGTAGACTTACTTTTCTTTAAAAAACTCATTTTTTAAAATTACAATTACAACTACAGAAAAACAACATATCAGCTTGACCTAGGGTTGTCACTTTACAGTTTTAGTAACAAAGAGCTTCAATATCTCGGCCATGTGGCGCTCTTCAGTTATGTTCATAATTTTCCAGGGTTCTATGAACGGTACCCTTTCTCCCATATTCGGGATTATACAGGTATTATCAAACACCTTACCATACCAAGCCATTATTATATTTATTTAGCCATTACTTTCTCACTGCAGCCAAAACCTTTCCTTCTTCCCTCCATCTATCTCTATCCTGAGCTAGTTCGGGCCAATTAATTCAGAAAAAAGACTGATGTAGATGTGGTGACCATCGTCAAAACTGATGACTAATAATTAAAAAAAAGTTTCCATCAGCGCCTATTTAAAACCAGGTCTTACATAAAACCACGTTTTTCAATTATACGCTAATATTTTGGCAGCTAAGTGAGTCTATACCTCCACAAATAAGCGAAGTGTATTAATACAGTTCTTTGTGTAGGGTTGCCACGCATTTGAAATAATGAATGATTTTGAATTTATTTTATTTATTAATAACATCCGCATTCTTCTCGTACCATAAATTTTTCATAAAGTAGGTCTCTACAAAAACTGTTTCTCTCAAACGTCCCGTCACTAAAGTGAGAGCTGCGCCCGCGCATACCCGCCCGGGTCGCCACCCGCGCATTTGAATACAATGGCGGCGATCTCCGACGCGTCGATATGTCCACTTATATGTCCTGTGCTTCGGCAGTGTCATGAAGCGCGAATTAATTTATTGGTTCACTTATCACTCCTTTAGACGCCAGTTGTGGAGTTGCGAAGCAAACGGCCCGATATTTAGAGTTTTGACAATTTCCATGTCCTGTTTTGATGTCTTGGTAGTTAAATATCAGTTCGGGAAAATTGTGCTGCAGATTTTTTTGATGTAGAGCCTAAATCACAAATCGAGAATAATTTTACAATAATCGCGAATTAATTTATCACTTCTTTAGATGCTGATCTTGTGTTCAATTTCTAAGTCAGGAAAATAGTATTGCTGATGTTACTTTGTATCTATGAAGTGTGTGGTGAATAATAATAACATATTATGATTAAATATTTATTACATTTAAAATTTAATTATTATTTATTTTAAATTAAATTAAAGCGCTGGAGCGCTTCCCTGAAAATCAGTGTTGCAGTTACTTGAAGCTGCAACATAGTACTCCCATATTCGTCGATACCTCCTATTCGTCATAGTCGTAGCAAAAGCACTAAGTATTAGATAAAGTTTAGAACCTAAGCCAAGGGAGCTCAAATAAATAGTTTGGCTTCTAAATTTCGCGTTCCATAGCTATCAAATAATTTTGACGGGGGTTAATGCAGAACTATTACTAAAGGTATTATATACCTTTGTATACCCGACGACGTTTCGATTATTAATTAGTACTATTCGGTCCCGTTATTATGACACATGCAGATATTAACTGAAGTAAGTGAATGGACAATTGTCCGATCTTTATTCGGGCGGTGTCGATGGCCGCTTTATAGCGTTGCTATAAACGAAAGCGCCCTCAAATATTTCGTATAAAGACCTCCAGACACGATACAGTTCACATTCAACAATATTTGCGGCGGCAGAGAAGAGGGATCTTGTAGAACCCGCTCAAAAGAATATTGACCAAAATTGAACTGTATACTGTACGTTTTCCCTCCTTGACATGGCCTTCAGACAAGGAGTGAAGAGGCACCTTGTGGGTCGGCAGGGTGAGGGTGACTGATGCTGCGTTGTTTTCGCGCTGCACCAGTTGTCTTTGCGTCTGGATTCCATTTCCACTTGACATCAGGTGGAGTGGAGTCATTTGCCGAGCTAGGAATAACAATATATACCTATATGCCTATTACAAGAAACATAATATACTATGAATTTCTTACGGGATCCACAAGGTAATGAATGAACACGTTGAAAAATGAAACCGTTTTGAATAGTGAAGTGAGTATAACCCGCTAACAGACATTATATCTGTACTGTAGGTACTCAGTTTGGTTGACAGATAGGGCTTGTTAAAATCCGATTGGCTATCTTTTTTTTAAAATGTCTTACGGGTAAGCACTTGGCCTTTACCTCACCTGATGTTACCATGATTAGGCACTTCACCCGGTATCCTCAACAATAGAGGCACTGGCTATCTTATCTCTAATGCTAGACACATTGATGTTATGGCGACATATTTAGATAAGATGGTGGTAGCTAGCCAGGCGGACAAACAAGCCCAACTACCAACCAAACCGGGTATGCAACGATAAAAGTGCTTTTTTAAATTTAAGTTATAAAAAACCAAAAACTTTAAAAAAAAGTAGGTTCTTACTTTGCTTTTTAAACATTTCATAATAAAGATTCTTGTTCGTTTTATGCTACATTTGGCCTCTATCACACCTCTATGGTTGTTCCACATTCGTCATAGTAGAATCTGCGACGCGTCGGTTTGTAAGTCTACAGCGGTAAATAGTAAGAATCTCAGAAAAAGTGTCATTCTTTTTAGCTAACAAATTTTTGAACACTATATCGCCTGAAATTGCCATAACATTTACGATCACGAATTAATTCAAATCAATCATGTCACATTAATCTAAAACAATAAACCTTAACAGACAGACGATCGGTAAGAAACCACGACTTCTGTACGGACTACCACCCGTTCTAAGTGAAAATATTCACATTGTAACGACCTTATTGTATAGCAGTAGAGGCGAGTATTGCATTGTCAGTGTAATCGTTGATATGCGGTCGACTGTACCATTGTAATAGGCGTGTAATTGCATAAAGGCTCGAAGCATGTTTTCCACTCGCTGCGTTTGCGCATAAATGCACTCTATTACCATGTAGGGTTGTCTATTTCTGTTTGTCATCAGTTTTATATGTTAAAGATTTATTTTTATTTTTCATTAATACATAATAGTCAGCTTTCATAATATACTAAAAGAGTTGAAAAAGAAAATCTTAGAAAACGATGGAGTGCAGTCAAACTGACAAAAAATTTCTGTCGCTTTTTAAACGTGTTTCCGAATTAACTTGAATGATTGATATAGTCAGATGGCGTTACCAAAAGTAATGAATGTTGCATGTATCTTATTGTGAAACAATTGTAAATAACTCTTTTTATCTCTATCTCAGTCCACATCAACCCACTGCTGAGTAAAATACTTTTTTCTATTGCGTCGTAAATAAGTACTTATATGTCAACTTTTTTCTTCACATCAATCTCTTTCGGCTACATTAATTCATTGCTGGATAAGAAATTTGGTACTGTGAATTTTAATTGTGCGAGACCGATATGTATTTAAAAGCACTTCATATGGAGTGGTGTATGTAGTTATCTAATGCGAGATATTCTAATTACACTAATTATCGTGTAGAAATCACAATCATCCAACGTATTGGCAGCCTATTTGCACACTTTTTAGAATAGTTTAGTATTTTGGACTTGCGTTTTCTTTATTTTCTTTCTGTCTATCAAATTCTATTGCGATGAAAATTACTCATTAAAGAAATCAGCGCCTTTTTAATTGCAATTCTTAACAGAAACGGTTTAAAGCTGTGGTTTAAAGTTATCTACAAAAACTCTTTAAAAAAAAATATACTATATTGCTTATGTTACCCACAACGAATGTATCATTCTATCACTGAAATATTTTTTGGAATTAGACCAGTAGTTCCAGAGATTAGTCGGCGCTAATACAAACAATCAAACGTAGTCACAAACCTCTTTATTAATAGTATCTATAGATTTGCATGGAATCGAAGAATTCGGCCACACAATTTCGTGCAGTGACAGGAGTGGAGTGCCAGCCCTGCTACGGTTTCTAGTACGAATATGTAATGTTTAGACTCCCTAATATTTGATCACGCTAACATAAACCCGAATTTGTATGGCAAAATTTTTACTCACCTAGTTTGTAATCAGGATGTATTGCATCAATGCCATAGGAATCTCGTTTTCATTAACGTGGTCTTAGTCCATAGATAGGAGTTAGTTAGAGCTACTGTCACAAGACATAACAACTAGACTAAATTTGTTAGTAACTTTGAGTAGTATATACTAGGCTCTAATTTACTATAATTTACTCATGTATATGTTCATGCGTTAACGACTGACATACAACTACAATCGAGACAACTTACCAGCTTAACCAGCCTTTCCAAGTATAATACTCATAACATATCTATCTCCGCATTTTTGTACATACTGCATGAACGTAGCAATGTTCGTTATACACATGTCTATGTGTAACTAAATCTCCATTTCCCGCCCTTATATAAAGCCAGTAATACATCTCTGGCCTACAAAAGAGTATCAAGTCACGAAACGCCAAACGAAAGTCAACCTTATTTTTATAACGCTAAGAAAAATTAAACTGCAAAACGAGATCCCGAACTACGCAAACTTATTTCTGTTCTAGTTTGGCTAAAAGGAGTTTTAATGCCTTAGAAATAAGGTTGTAGGTGGCTGTAAAACTTTTTCAAGTCATCCGCATCTCGTGTGAGACAAGGACGCAAGATCGGCTTTGAGATTAGAAGCCTCTGTAGTATTGATCGTGCGTCCCGCCCGCCCTACACCCGGGGGGGCAGAAGCCATTTCGTTAATCTTATGTCTGTTGGGGAGTATTTTAAATTGGTTTTCTGTAAACCGGGCTTGATATACCTGAGTTTGGTGTTGGTGTGTCCTGTTTAAGATATATTTGAGGTTTTTTGTTGGTACCTGTAGTGTTTTTGTTTGATAAAGATTTGGCTATGAGAAAATTCTCAAAAGTATTGGGTTTTAGTTATTTTTCTTTGATGATTCATGTTTAAATTGAAAAAAAAAAAATTATTGATTCGTAATTAGTTCGTAATTTACGTGTTCTCCAATTCATCTGTGTGACAAGCTTCTAGGGTTATCCATGAACCAAATGACTCACATTACTCAATACACATTGAGTACATGAAATAATTTTGTTTTTATTCATGTATTCATGTTTTTTAAAATGGATTAATTCCTAAAATTGTTTGTCAATGTGGCCTTTTAAAAAGAATTACCACAGAGTATATAACCGCTTGGGCTTTTAGAAAATTAACTTAGTTAAAGATTCTGAGCGTGGGCTATTCAGTATCTTTTTAATTATGTCTAAAACAGGCAACGAAACACTGAACTATGCATCCTACTTAAGAGGCTCCGTCGTGATTGAGGCAATTTTGTAACATAATGATATTCAGTGATTGCTTATTAGATCGTGATAATAGCCGATGCATCGCTCGCCGCCAGGATATAATGCAAGACATAACTCGTTTTTTTCTACCTCTGCGCAGTTTCTCGATAGTTTTCAGGTCTTGTTATTTTTTTTACAGTCCATTGTGCAATAGGTTTGGTAACCCACAAACTATGCTCGAAAAGAAACTGCTTGCAAACCTTTAGGATACGCGTTGGAGGAATTTCAGAATGGATGTGTAATAATATTAAATACATGTTTTTGGAAGAAAACTTTCATTATGTAAGTGCTCCTTAAGCGATCTATATTAATAACTGTAGCTTTAGGAACCACATGTCTTTCATCTCACCTGAAAGTGGAAGCACACTTCACCCTGTGATGTTTGAACACAACATTGCTACTAACATCGTTGTTATGGCGACTGACTTAGATAATATGAGCTGCCTGGCTAACTACGAAATCTACTTATGGTGAAGTAAAAGAAAGAAACCAGATTTTTCCGAATTTCCCGTGGTATCATTGGATACATAAATGTAGGTATATACATGTACAGACGTCTGCACATCAACCTATCCAAAACTGTCAAATTTCTTCAATAAATGTCCAATCATATGCCATATACATAGAGTTCAAAGTCTGTTGAGGAAATTTGACAGTTTGTGGTAGTCTGCTGTGCAGGCGTGTGTATATATATATATATTTTCTAATATTTTTAGCTGCCATCGTTTTAAGCGTCTTGTTCCATAATCACACGACAGGCAGATATCTGTATGTGCTAAAGTCAACACTAAGTACACACGCCTGCACATCACCTACCACAAACTGTCAAATTTCCTCAATAGACTTTGAACTTTATGCCTTAACGATATGGTTGAAAATGTATTGAAGAAATTTGACAGTTTTGGATAGGTTGATGTGCTGGCGTCTGTCCAAGAGCTTGATTCGAAAATTACCCTTTACCGTTAAAGCCATAACCTTTCTTACAAATCTTAAAGCTTCGTAGTCATTATTGAAAGATTTTGAATATAGCATTACTTCTTCAAGAACATCTCATGGCAATAGTAATTCAATACAACGAGATTGTTCCTCAAAAAACACAATTCCACGGAAGCGAGTCTCGTATTAATTATCGCCGCCCCTGTGGGTGGCAAAGGCGCCGCCGCGCCGCCGGGGGGCTTAGGGGGATGAGGGGGGCGGAAATGGGGAGAAGACTTGTCTTGCAAGCCAGCGCCTGGCACCAAACAGGCCGGAGCCAGGAGACCGACATCGATGTTAATAAAACGAAAATAAACACATTAAAAATACCTATACAAATAAAAAACGAGCATTATAGGTGATTGACCAAAGCGAACATTGCAACGTACCATTCGCGGAGAGCTTGATACGTCATTGCTGACTGACCGATAACAGTCACAGTCACCACCATTAGATTCGAAAACAAATGCCTGTAGTAGGTACCTAAAAAAAACACTTTTTAAGTGAAACACATTGATACACTATGTCCCTTACATATAAACAAAGTATATGGTCCGAAGTTATTCCGTGTTTTGTTCAACGTCATTTCAAATTTGAGTAAAAGAGACAAAACACGGAATAACTATTCGGACCTTATTCTTTGTTTATTTGTAAGACCCTAGTGTTTACTCAAAAATATAACAACACTTTAAGTTACTAGTACTAGTACTTTAAGTTACATTATTATTATCATCTTCATCATAATCAGCCCACACGAGTCCACCCACTGCTGGACATAGGCCTCTCCAAATGCATGCCACTGAGCCCGATCTTCGGCTATTCTCATCTTACCGCTTCCATCCACTTTGCGTATATCGTCGCAATATACCTACAGCTACTTATTAATACCTCCTATTTCTCTATAATTAGATAAATGTAAAATGAGGAGGTGATTTACTCGCTGCGACAAATGCCGACTCCTTTTTAGAACACTGAGTTTATTTGTAGGCACACTATGCATTCAACCAACTATATAATTAAAATATAATTCATTAATTTCAATAATTTTTGTAAGCCTGTCTCCTGGACTATCCATGAGATTTCAACAAAGAACGGTCAGAGCTTTTGTAGAGGTGTTTCAGAGTTGTTGATGGTGGGTTCCATGAAAGCACTTTGTGTGGATAAGGGGAGACGGGGTGGGAAAAAAGGGGGGTTTTGGTGGGACGTCGGTGCCGCGTGTTGGGAATAATAGAAGTATACCTACAGCTTTAGTGGTTTGAAGTATCTTTTGTTGTTCGTAGTTTTTTTTATTCTAGTTATTAATTACTAAAGTAAATCCTGTTTTATCTTTATATATAAAAATCTTCTGTGCGTGTGTATGTTATTGAACTCCTTCTAAACGGCTGGACCGATTTGGATGAAATTTCCTGTGTGTGTTCAAGTGGATACGAGAATGTTTTAGATTTACAATTGGTAGGTGGCGCTGCTGTAGGGGTCCATCATGGGATACGGGTGTTCTTAAGCGGACGAATGATTTGTTTGCTTTGTTGTCATGGAAACTATCAAAGCGGTATGAAGTCCGCCGGTCAGCTAGTTTATTATAAGTTTTATAATCTTTTTAACGTAGGTTATAAAAGTAGCGGAATCAAAAATGAAAATAGAAGAAATCAGATTTACAATTACAAACATATAAACTTTATAATTGCATAGTGACGACCTCCGTAGCCGAATGGCTTGGACGCCGAACTTTGGGCGGCGCTAACTCTGAGGTCCCGGGTTCGAATCCCGGTCGGGTCTATGTCGAAAACTAACTTTGCAACAAGGCCAAACTCAGCATAATGCTACGAACGCAGCAAAGTATGCGCTGAAGTGCTAATATTCTGCAAAGACCATGTAGTTATATATATAAGTTTCCTCAGAAAGACCCCTTTTCCACCCCAGAATCTAAACCAATGAGATCTCTGCCGTATTAAATACAATATGGAAAGCATTTTCTCTTTTATAGTCATTCCGTAGTTCATCACACCCTGTTATATATAGAGCATACCGATTTATTCTCCAATTTCGAACGACCATGGTTCATTTTCGCTTGATAAATTCAGTGGTCACATACGACTTTCTACGGAAAGTGAAAAGAAGATCGATTCTCTCTGAGAGTGCCTTTCAGACTAATTCAAGTTCTAATGCCAGTGATTTAGGTGTAGATTGAATTGGTTTTAGAAAATAATAAAGCATTTCAAATATGGATCGCACAAAGATGGTTCTCTAGGGAAAACAGGAGCTGCGGTCAAGGCAATTGCTATTCTATGTATTCCTTTAGGCATCTAAATTGAAGTATTAAAAACAAAGTCAGAAATAAAACTTACTTACAGACCTACTTAACATAATAACATAACTGTTATTCAAAAACAAACAATAAATAAACATAGAAAACTCAAAACTGAACGTACTAAATATTATGTACACAAACGAATAGAAATGCTTCAAGCATTCGATGAAAAGTTGTCGATGTAACTTAAATAGCGTCAATCAAAGCTTTCAATTCTAACTATAGTCTTCGATGTGTCGTATCATCGAAAAAAAACTGTCTTACTAAAAGTATGTCTACTGATCAACATTGAATTTGTATAACAACCCTCTCAGGGTTAGGAACATCGATTTACTCCGGGGGAGTCATTGACAGTCGGGGTTAGAGGAGGTTAAATATAATAATGGATGGTTAATATAAGAAAATGGGAAGCCGAGCTTAAATGCTAAAATAAATGCTTAAATTTAATTTAGCTTACTTTAATGTAAATTAAATGTAATGCCTTCTATGTAAATTATAATACTAACAGTACGGCACAACACAAGCCTATGTAATCTGTGGTTCTACATTGTCCAGTGGGTACTTCATCATCATCATCAGCTCATTTATATCCCTACTGCTGGTGCACGAGCCTTCCCTATGGATGGATAGATAGACCGGGCCATAAACCACCACGTTGGCCCAGTGCGAGTTAGTGGTTATTAACGACTGCTAATGCAGCCGGGACCAACGGCTTTACGTGCCTTCCGAAGTACGGAGGAGCTCGAGATGATACATTTTTGGTCACCCATCCGATGACCGGCCTTTGCGAAAGTTGCTTAACCTCAGCACTCGCAGACCGGGCGCGTTAATCACTGCGCCATCGAGCTCCTCAAGTAGGTGCTTACCTAGGTGTTACGTCTGTTTAGATAACATTTTTTTAAATATCTATTTCTTTCCGAGTCTTAGTTATTTATTCTTTATTTTATTTTATTAAGCAACGTCAAGCGTGGTCAGTGATAAAAGGGTGGCCCTGAGCTCGCCTGTCTTTTTAAAAATTGAAAGCACGGCACTATCGGTCTTTTTAGAACCACAAACAATCGACTAGGCGGCGCATCTCTAATTTCTTACCATCCCAGTATTTTAGCATACCTCAATTTGATTAGTAGCTCGTCACTGTGACTCATATTCCGGGGAAAGCGTTTTAAGTTGATTGGTTTTTCTTAGAAAAGGGGTAACTACATAGAATGCATGTCCGTGCTACTGACAACCCTCGAACGAATATGTGCCCTTTCATAGGCATTTACAAGGGTCTCTTAGGACGGCACTGCTTTAATAACACATTATACAAACATTATTCATACAAACTCTCGTTTTCTGCTGCTTGATTGCTGAGTGCGATTTTAATGTACCTACTTACTATTCGATCACATTAAAAAAAAACAATAATACGTATTGCTATAACTCTTCTCGTTTTTCACCCTGGACGCGATAGAATGTCATACAAATATTCATTTTCGTTAACGTGATCGAATGGTGAATAAAAGTCGCACTCAGCACTCAGTTAAGACAAACGGTGCTAATTTATTTATTCATTTATAGAAATATTTTTACATTTAATTTTAATAATTATAAAAATATTGAGTTATAGGTATGAGGTTGTCATAGTAACACGGTGAACATTAGTTTCTCATCATCATCACCAGCAATTTTTTTTTATGTAACCACTGCTGGGGTACGTGCCTTCTCTATGGAGGGAAAGGGAGAACGGGCGGGCCCAGTGCGGATTGGTGGTTGTTTACAACTGCTAATGCAGTCGGGACCAGCCGCTTTACGTGCCTTTCGAAGCACGGAGGAGCTAGAGATGACAAATTGTTGGTCGCCCATCCGATGACCGGCCTTTACGATAGTTGCTTAACCTCAGCAATCGCAGACCAGGCGCGTTAACCACTGCGCCATAGAGCTCCTACGAGGAGTTTATCATTAGTTACATAGTATTCATTCCTAACATCGGATTGTGCGGAAGGGTGCGCGCCGCCCGCCCTCATCTCCGCGAGGCCCCGCCCTACTATCCCTTAAGCGGTAAATCTGTCTTACGCTTACGGCCCGGCCATGACCGCATTTCTCTGAGCGACAGCAAGGTCTAAGCGAAAAGCGACTAACACAAATGTATCCTTATATAAATATGTCGCCATAACATTAATGTTGGTTACGTTATTGTGTTCCGACACTTCGAGATAAGATAGTCAGTTCCTCTTTGAGGATTCCGGGTGAGGTATAATAAGAGGCAAGTAAAACGTACAAGTGTAATTAAAAGAATACGAAATTATAACTTATAACATACCTAGTCGACAACATAAACTAGCAAGATACTTTGTGATACCTACCAACTACGATGACAATCAAAATAAAAAAGCAAAACAAAAGAAAATGATAATTTGAAAATTTTAAAAAGTATAAAACCTAAAAAGAAGTATTCACTCCGTAATAATAACATTAAAAGACAACGTCTGAGATTGATATAAAATGATGTCTGCCGACTTCTTGGCGGGAAAGTAAAGAGTCATGTCTGCGGTTTTGTTTTATTTTCTAAAATTTGTGTTATGTGAGTGTCGAATATTAATGTGAAATAATGGTGGATTATTAACCGTTAAGTGTTCGTAAGTGCGCATGAGTGTTGGCAAACGAAACAAAACAGTGCAACTTCATTTTTCAAATTCTCTCAAGAAGTCCGCCCGAGGAATTACTAAAGCCCCACATCTTTACTGATACTCGAGGGGTTGGGGGGTATATCATTTCTCACTTCTCATTTCTATTATCATCATCATCATCCATCATACTGGAATGAAATATTGTATATTAATGTATTACTTGTAAGAACAATTACTTTGACACTGGCTAAATGTGCTAATCGCACGAAGCCATCAACTAAAAGAAATAAAAAAAGATGTCTGCCCACCATCCGAATATTCCTGTAGCTTAGCAACGCGTCGTGTCGTATATCAACGTCAGGGTAGATGTTTATAGAGCAGGGGTGCGCATCGCCCGCCCTGCATCCCGGCGCGGCGTCCCGCCCGCCCACGCCCTTATTCAATAGAAAAGTGAAGCATTCATTGTTTATCCTTTCCGTTAGCGATTGTATAATTCTGCTGTTAACTATATATAAAACTGTATATACAGTGACCGGGTGGCAAAGAGGTCCCGGGTTCAATTCCCAGGTCGGGCAAAGTGTGTATCGGATTTTTCGATGCTGGGTTTGTGATCACTAACTCTCATTTGGCAAGCGTAGTGATTACGACATTACCCATCAATTGTAGCGATGATTTGATTTTAATGATGGAGATTGCCCAGCTGTGAGACAGTTATTTACTTACTACTACTATATATTGTGTTTTTTTTAAATATTTTTTACGATTATTAACGTAGTAATGAATATATAAATGACTAGCGCTTTGCCCACAATTTTTCCTTACACTGTTTATCAAAGAAAAATATAGCCTATGTCTACCTTGAAGGTTCATACAAAATTTTGGTGAAAGATTTTTTGAAATCGACATCCAAATTAATGCCTAACTGTACCTCTTTAACATATTTATTGTTCTAAGGAAAATTGACATTCATTTTAAAATCAGATAACTAAATGCAAGTTCATTTAAATATTTTCATAAAACTCTTTTACACAGTAGGAAATCGAGCCTTGAAATTATCACTGTTTGTAAGTGAGACTAGTCGCATTAACAAATATATACCCCCCGCTGGGAATCGAACCTGGAACCTCTGTGTCTAAGCCGGTGGTTTTAACCACAAGACCACAGAGGCGGTAAATTCTAAGTAGGTTTTATTTCTGTTTCTAAAATATTGATTTGATTTTGATTTTGTTTTTCACTTGGAAAGACACACAAGTGCACATACTTGTAAATTCTGTGTCATCCGTGGAACGGGGAAGCAATCGAGCGCGCGTTAGTGCTGATAACAGATTGTTGGGTTATTCTCATACTTTAATTTGTTTTTTTTTTTATTTCGTGCAATACAAGCTTTTTAATGCTTATTATAACTTATATAGTGACTGTCAGCATAACTACTTTTTACGTAAAATAAGACGCTTTATGCTCGTCTAGCATTTTTTCTATTTTCTCATTACGAATAAACTCGTTTGTTTGTGCTTTTGGGTAGTGAAATTCGCAAAATCATATATGTTCTTTTGCATGTTGTGTTTTTTGGTATTCTCGAAACATTACTCAATAACTCTTTTGATATTGTTATCCTACGCCTATGCCTCCCCTAACATAAAACACTTTTCAATACAAATAAATACAATATATAAAATACAACAGCAAAAAACACAGCATGCAAAATGAATATAAATAATTTTGCTAATTTCACACGGCGTGTGGCGGCCGACGCAGCGTTTTCAAGTGCGGCTCTTCCACCCTGTAAACTTAGGAACCGAATGGCGTTGTGACATTTATAAGTCTTTGTCTTTATAGAAGACTTTTTTGGTTGTTGGCAAGGTTCATTAGAAATATAATATGTTTGAAAAAGAAACACTTTAAGGTCGTTCTCAAATTGTATAGATAACTTTAAAAAAATCATGCTATGGATAAATCGTTTGATATGTTATGGTGCCTCTTTTTTGAGAATAAGCCTTTTACACTTTTGTTTATTACTTACGAATAATTTGTAACTTAAGCGTTACGTAGACAAAATATGTAAAGTAATATAAAAAAACCAACTTCACGCAAAAACACAAACTGTTGTAGAATAATCGCCTACAGATAAGGTAACGATGCCGCGCCTGCGCAATGCGGGTTCCGGCACTTCGGAAAACTGGCATACACAACAACTGGCATAACAAACACATACACATTTAGACGCATGTTTCTCACATACATCTGCGTTGATACATGTCACGGAAAAGATAACGTTATTTATTGCATACAAATCAAATTTAACAAGATTTTGCATATATAAAGAGTTATAGCTTAGTACATTATGTAAATAATGTTTTAAGTTAAATTAATAATTTGAAATACTAAGAACCTTTTGAACATTTCATTTTAACATACATATTTTTTTTTTGCACTGACGAGTGTATCTTTTCGTCATCATCATCAGCCCACTAAGTAAATATGTAGATATTTTTGTAAGTTTTATTCACTGAAAAACTTGTATTGGGAATTTGTATGGTAAAATTGCAACTCACCTAGTTTATGAGCACCAGGCTGGCTACATTTGGCTACATTTGGCTCGCCACCACAGTTGTGGTGATTAAGCCATACCGATCAATTGGAGCCATGACTTGAGTTTAATGATGGAGGATTTGCTCTGGGTGCCTAGTGCGAGCTTTATTCGCCGTTCGAGCGCATTAACGAAAACGATTTTTTTTTTAAAAATTCGTAGATAATACTTTTTTCATCTCACTTGCTCGAAAAGGCTTACTTCCTCCTTCAAAATCTGAAGGATTCAAAGTACATCACCCGAGGGAAAAATAATTTGCTCTCGAGTCGTAAACTCTACTTTTCATCCCCTTTTTATGAGAAAATAAATAAGAGACGGTGCTATGTAATCAATGAATATATTTAATTAAAAAAAAAGACTATGTGAATATAAGTAAAAACAATTACATATTTAAATATGATAAACTAGCGTAATTTTGAAAAGTAATTGTCACTGTTTTAATTTGGGAGCGATATTGTTGTCGATTCATTTACATTTTGAGTATTCGTAATCTTAGTATCTGACTGGTGCTCAAGAAAAGGTACAGAATCTTTTGATGTAGAAGGACGTGGCGACAATGGCATGGGCGAATTGTCTTTAGGAATCTTCGATGTAACCTTCTGCTACAGAGCTGGATTTCCACCCTCTGTGCCGCTTTCAAACAGTAAGGTCCGCTCCAGAACCTGCCAAAAGTGTCGCAGACGTTCGGCGAAAACAATGTGCTGTATAGCTTCCAATCGGGCAACTTTAAGTATATAGCGATTTCTAGGGGCATTGAAGATATTCCATTTTTTCCCATAACCTGTTTGAAGCACTTTTCATTTTGATACCTGTAGTAAAAAATCTATTAGATGTTATATAAGATGGACGCAGACTCTGATATTTTTCCACAATTCGTATGTAATGGCCACGAATGACGAATGACGAACTTAAATATTTCTCCCGGGATTTCGTGGCTAATAAGTTTTGTACGACGTTGTTAGCTTCTATAGTTATTGTTTCAGGAGTTAATGCATTGTCACTTTCATAACTCGACGTAGTACAATAAAATATGTACTGATTACAAGAACAGAGACGTAGTTCGCGCGCTTTTGTTTTTTCTTTTTAGTTAGCGCGGGTCCCGCGCCGTGCAGCCAACACGTACCAGCCAGTAATTCATACAATTTGCGTTCGATTTCTATGAATGATATATGTTCCAAATTCAAATCTCATTTCCGCCCGCTAAAAAGTTACTATCGGAAAAGAGCTATTTTGCTCCCACTTAAAGAGGAACAAAGCGACACTTTTCGAATAGATGGGATGAAAAAGTGCTTTTTCCCCCTTGGGTGGAAAAGGTTTTTGAATTTAGAACATGACTATAAACACTATGGTGGGCACTATTCTTATACTGCGAAATAAGAAATTCGAACTTTGTATTCTGCCGTCCCGTTCACACTAATAGGTGTGTAATAGAGACAGTATAATTCGAATTTAGAACTAGTTAGTAGTTTAGTCTCGTGCCTTGAACCCTCGCTACGCTCAGGATTCTTCTTTTGAACCACGAGCGAAGCGAGTTGTGGAAAGTTGTGGAAAGGCGGACGGGCGACCCCCACACAGCTGTCAGGCCACCTCAAGGTCGGATACTCTTAACGAGTTCCTCCGGCACCTCTGGTTCCCTTTTTTTTTTAAAAAAAAGGGTTAGGTTCGGTTAGGTTTTTAGTGGGTCGGGCAGACCACCACCCATCCCCTCCACACACCTCCCGGCGCTTGCAACAGCCCGGTCGAGACGGTCTGAGAGCATATTTCCCCAGGGTAAAAAAAACAAGTTTAATATCGGTTTTTCCCTGGGCTTTTAGTGGGTCGGCCGCACAACATCTCAGATCATCTCCACATACTCCCCGCGGGTAGCCCCAACCCGCGGGATGATTCCGTAAAGAATTTCCCCAGAATAAAAAAAAAGAAGGTTAGGTTAGGTTAGGTTAGCTTTTTTTATTTTCAGTTTGAGAACCCAATTTTTTTTTTATATGTAGAATCGTCATTTGTTTACGTGAAGTATGCTTTTTTGTGTATGGAAAAAATTATTTTTGTTTAAAACTAAATACATTTTTGCCGAAAAGTTATTTTTTTTATATATACCCAATAGTTTTTGCAACTAACACATATACTTTAGACTCTTTTGGGTCCTAATGAACAAACTGACACGTATCCCATGACTGTTGTAGGGTGGGGACAGGGTTCATACAAAATCCATCATGGTCCTTTTAGTTGAATAAATCTAAAGTAACATTTAGGTAAAACACTACATAACAAAATATAATCATTAGGTACCAAGACGAATAAAGATAAACATAGCTAATCTTACAGTGGTATCAATCGATCAAAACCGAATAAAAACTCAATGAAGATATGAACTCTCAAGAGTTAAGTGTAATCTACAATTCGGGGCTGCCTTATCTTTTATCTATGTCCAGAAGAAAATTAGACCGTCTACAGATAATGTCGCCTGTAGGTACCTACTTGTGGAATCGATTTTCTTCGAAAACATGACTTCTGACTTTTATCTTCGAACTGATAAAGTTCTTAAACTGGATGTCGAAAAATATTGAGTTAAAATAAAATATCAAGTGATATATATTAGGTATCTGAGGTACCAAAATTAGGTTTTTGAAGAAATAAATGCCTTTGTTGAGTTTCTTGTCGGTTCTTCTCAGTACAAGGTCTCCCGCCCTGTGTAGACTTACGAACCGATGGCATATAAAAACCTTCATAGGAGCTAATTTTTGTAGCCTAAACTAAATAAATAATTATCAATTTTGAATGGCGATCTTGACCAAATATGATATGACAAAAATACACAATGAAATGTAACAATAATTTCGTTCGAAAATTTTCGATTTCTAAATAACTAGTCACCGGTCGGTCATTTCGAATATAGTGGGATGGGAACACTCGTTAATGATATTGTATTTTTTTTACTAACCTACAATTAAAATGCGTTATTTTGTAGTTATACCGGCAGATGACTCCACTCCACCTGAATTAAGTGGAAATGGATTCCCGACGCGAAGACAACTGGTGCAGCGTGAAAACAATGCAGCATCAGTCACTCTCACCACTGGCAGTCCCAATGTCATAGAAAGGAACGCTTGAAGATAAGTCATTTCTTATTCGGCCTTATACCACTGGGGATTCCATCTTGCTTCTAGCTGAGGCTATTACAATCTTTGTAATTGCTATAGATTTGACAACATGATGGTTAGAGCCAGGCTTAGAATCTCTACAACCAATGTACACACGCCTTCACATCAGACTAGCACCAACTGTCAAATTTCCTTAATAGACATTGAACTTTATTTCTTTTGGCTTAAGGTTGAACATATTTTATTGAAGAAATATGACAGATTTGGATAGTCTGTAGTGCAGGCATCTGCACTAGGGAATCTGCATTTTTGGCTTACAGAGTAGATAGTGTTGATTAATTTCGGCGAGTTGGATTGAGCCAAGGTAGCATAGTTGATAGATAGTGCACATGACCCGGCATGTCATGGGGTGCGGGTTCGAATCTCGCTAGTGGAATTTTTGTCAAATCTTTACTAGGTTTGAGATAGTCGATGGTCTTTCTATCATACTACACATGAGATGGCTAAACATAATAGAAATAACTATTTTCTAATCACCACTCATAGACTATAGGGTCGACACTCGACATGGTATATGAGTAGAATTAGATCGCTTGCCACTTGAAACCTCTCTAGTCATAGTATATCAAAATGCTCAGTATTTGTAATGCGGAAAGAATTGTCTTGATATCGTATCTGATCTATGATAGCCTATTTAGACGTTATGATATAATCCTAGTTAATATTAGGTATACAGGGTGTTTGGTAATATCTGTATAATATCGTATATGGCAGATAAGGTCCGTGCATAGAACCCCGGAAAGTTATGAACATACCTGAGAAGCACCATATGCCCGAGATATTGAGTTTGAACCTAGTAAACAAAATTAATAATACAATTAGTAATAAGTGAAGAAATTATAAGGAAATTGTTTATTAATTAGAATAATTTTGAAGTTGATATAAAAAAAAACTGTTATTACATGTTATCTGATTGTTTTATTTCCTGATAAATATTTATATTAACATTATGACATTAACATGACATATTATTATTATTGAATCTAATAAGCTATTTCTTAAAAAAAATATAATATAATTACTATCTAAAATATATTATTAAAAGGAGTCCCTTTAGGCAAGGTTCCAAAGATACTGGCAGCGTTCCCCCTTTGAATAGCTAGACTAATTCTTTGTCCGAGGTAGCTGCCAGCTTTTCGGTCTCCTGTGATGTAGTGATGTTTTGCTATTTCTTTAAAAAGCTTTATAGCGCTAGGACCCCACGGACCAAGGGTCTCGACACCGAATGATATGTTATGTTACGTTTACCTTGGTCTTCAACATCATAGTTCAACAAAACAGAAGTCGAAACATGTCAGGGACGGATGAAGTAAATCCAATTTTTATATCGACTCGCGTTTATTTTACACATTTGTTTTAATTACATTGTATTCTTCATGTCAGTGATGACCAAAAATAATTTAGTTTTAGTTCTGTGTGCAAAAGTACCAAACATCCTGTTGATAAACGAAGAAAGGATTTATTTGTCTATAAATAATAGAAAACTTTTATATGTACATAATGCATTAATACAATTACTTGTTTTATATGAAAAATAACATAACTAACTACATTAAAGAAAAAAAAAATTAAGATAACTAAAGACAAAATAAAACCTATAAATAAAAAATGTCCTCCAGCTGTGGGCTCATGGGAACGGTCCCAAGAATGCTGGCAACATTACCTCTTTGGATTGCCAAGCTAATACGCTGGCAGAGGTAGCTGCCAGCCTTCTTGTCACCGGAGGCTTCAATAAGGCGAGCACTCAACTCTTTAACAAGCTGCTTGGCCTCCTACGAAGAAAGAGTGTTTATATGTTTGTACTTCTTTCAGTTTTTTATGACTCCACTGTACCTGATTTTAAGCAGGAGCGAAGTCGGGTCTAGATGCGAAGACATTTATTTAGTTTCTAGTTCGTCCTGTATTTCCTAGTAAACGAATACAACAAAACAAGGAATTGTTATTTAATACTTACTTATTCTGTGCAAATACTCATCAATTGTAGTGTTGACTTGATTTCAATGAAGGAGACTTTTGCTTAGCAGTGGGACGTATATTATTTATATAAAATAAGATACATTTGAATGCCATTAAATTGTATAAATAATAGCAGATGTTATATTATTAGAACTTTTTTAATGTCATTCTTAAGTAGAGGCTTTATTTTTTGGGGAGAGATTGCTGATTGCCTCATACGGCATTTTCAGCTTCACCGGGCTTGTTTGGGGGCGGCGAGGAACGTCCCTAAAGGGTCCCTCAAGCCGTGTGAAACGAATCACCTTCGGAGGTTTCCTAGAGGGAACGGCATCGCTCACTAGTGCGCGTCCCCGTGCCCTACTAGATTCTCCGAAGGGTTCGGATCGGATCGGGGAGCGGAACAACCCTAGGGCGCCTCTAAAGGCTCGGACCTCGGCTCGGGTTGACCGGGCCGCGGTGGAGGAGAGAAGCGCCCAGGTACATGTACCTGTACATGTACATGTACCTGGTGTAGAGCGCGTGTGAGCCGGTTCTTCGTACCCTTGTTCTACGAGTACGGCGTCTTGGGCCTAAACTAGTGTGCATGTTTAGTGTATTCTGTAAATGTGTAGTGGCATTTGGAGGATAGAAGCTAGCTCCCTAAAGAGTGGATCTCTCCTAATATAGGTGCTTAAGTGTTTTTTATATATTTTAGCGTTTTATTAACGCTTAAATATACTTAAGTAAAATTTAAACACTGAAAAAAGACGACAACCTCAGGCGGGAATCGAACCACGCACCTTCCGCATTCCGGGCGGCTATGTTGACTAAAAAACATAAGCATCAAGCACTGAAAAATTTCGACGGGTGAAAGCCAGACCTCGGTAGCCAAGTGGTTAAGGCAGCCGCCCGGAATGCGGAAGGTGCGTGGTTCGATTCCCGCCTGAGGTTGTCGTCTTTTTTCAGTGTTTAAATTTTACATAGGTGCTTAACTTAAAAAGAGACTATTGTAATACCTACTACCTACTACTTGTGCGTATCATCATCATCATATCCGTGATAAGACATCTACTGCTGGACAAGGGCTACCCCCAGGGATCTCCATAATGCCCAGATTTGTGCTGTATGCATCCAGCGGCTATCCGCAACCTTTACCAAATCGTCGTTCCACCTCGAGGCCTGCCTATACTCGTAGATATGTTGATCTATGACGACAGTAGTAAGATAGGCAAGTAGTAGAAAGAACTCTTAACGACAGCTCCTGATAACAATCAGTACCAACTATATCTTCGGTGAGCAGCACCGATTCGCCTCCGATAAGTACACCAACTCCCTGCTGAGTGCTGGACAAACAGACTGATTAACGGTGCGGCGAATTATTGAGCCATTATCTTGATAAGGACCCAACCCAGTTTCGGATATCGGCGGCGCGTGATTGCCGAGAACCGATGATTCGTCACTGCTACATACAGGTGCAGGCGCTGTGATTCACGTCTCCTACAATTGCCTTAAAATAGTTATGTATTTAAATTGAAGACTAGTTTAATGCTACTAGAAATTAAACTAAAAAACTAGTTTAATACTACCTAGTTTTTAAATTAAATACCAGTTTCATGCTGCAAGTATTAAAATTTAGTTTAATACTACTAGTATTTTGTTAATATACTAGTTTAATAATACTAGTATATACTACTAGTATTAAAATTTAATACTAGTATCTTTGTTAGTATCTGATTACTCGTCTCTAACGTAACATCTTTGATTACATCAAATAAAATAGACGTTTTTAAAAAAAAGGGTTGTTTTGAATCCACACTTTTTGACATATTGGGTCAGGTGCGTTACGAATATGCTATCGTGGCTCTGTCTTTGTCGTGTAAATTTATTAACATCTTTAGTTTTAGTTTTAACAAATATAAAAAATCGATATGTGGGAGTACCTACGATCGAAGCCGGTGATTGTTACCGGTATTTAGTCTGGCTTGTTAATTATAAGGATAGTACAATAAGTGCTGTATATGAATTTTATTCATCATACAAACATGTTGACGAGTCTGAATTTGTATGACATAAAAGAAGTACCTCACAGTGACAATGAATAAAATGAATCAGAAGGTACATTGGCACAATATGTTTACAGATACCGAAAGATTCGATAGATTTCCCGCCGTCGATTCACAACGCACCAAGATTTCCAGTAGAAAAGAGTTAAGATCCCGAACAATGGCTGCCACAGCGGAACCTATTAGCCTGTCACCGATCTCCAAACAACAATATCCCGCTACCTTTCGCCGAAGCCATTCAATGGACGAGAGTTCATTCAGTCCGATCGGGCATAACGGTGCCGTTCGTCTAACACCACCTACCCAAACGAAAATGAGCTACCATCACTCATAAGCCGTCCTCAAATCTGCATAGGATAACCTTAAAACAGCGGGGGGAGGAAGGTCGAGCTTCGCTGGTCGATGATCGAGCTCTATGAAAATGATAGCCACTTTCTCTAGATCCGCGACGTGTGTTGATGTTTCTTTGCCACTGGCTGGTGATGTATGAGGACGCAGGTGGGTCGGTAATTCTACGTAAGCTGGGCACGTGAGAGCGTGTTTGGATTCAGCTCTCGTACACCGGCTACCGCGAAGCTATGCCATGTGGACCTTACTACGTATTTGGATTTAACAAATCCATAGGCATTCTATGGTGATGGGCAGGGCAATATTAACATAACTATTGGAGCGTGTTGAGATGTATATTTGCTTTCAAATATTGCGTGTTGCTGTACAAATAGCTTTAAGTTTTTTTTATCAAGATTTTTAGTGGGTATGTGCCCTTTGGGGAGTGTCTCATATAATCCATTTAACATCCCAGACCATTGCATTTCACCTGAGCAAAGAAAGGCCCAGCAGCAGACGAAGTGGGACTGTGAGTGATGATGATGATGAGTAAATATACCACTCCGTGAATAATTTTGTTGTATATTTCCTAGCTGATACATTTAAATGGATGAATAAACTACAGATTAAATTGTTTTCCAAATGGTTCGACGATATTGAACAGAGATAGTATAACTTGTTATTTTATCAATGTTAAATTTTTTTAATCATTCCTTCTAACGTATCAATGTACGCATGATACGTGATATAGATCATATTTAGATGGAACATTAGAAGTTCTTCAGTTTTAAATATTTTTTTTGTATTGTTACTATGCTGTTCATTGAGCATACGGCCCTCCAGATGCGACACCAAGGGTGTAACGTTACCAACCCCAAAGATTATTTCTTATGCTCCTATAGGTACCTTCAAGACAAAAACTTTTTTTTTAGATTTTGCTGACTGACACTATGTGTTTTCAGCTTCACCGGGACTTTTTGGGGGCGCAAGTAACTTAAAGGGTTCCCTCCTCAAGCCGTGTGAAACGAATCACCGTCAGAGGTTCTCTAGAGGGAACGGCATCTCGCACTAATAGTGCGTGTCCCCATGCCCTACTAGATTCTCCGAGGGGTTCCCCTTAACGGGCATACAATAAAAAAAACACATTCAACAATTAAATAATTTTAAATTAAACAATTTCACTCATATTTTATTATTATACATTACAAACAAATTAAACATTGTTAATTATTATTATTGTAAATTATTACTTTTATTAATAATATAATATTCATGCATGCTTAATCAATTAATTATTAATATCATAATATTCAAGTAAAATTTAAACACTGAAAAAAGACGACAACCTCAGGCGGGAATCGAACCACGCACCTTCCGCATTCCGGGCGGCTGCCTTAACCACTTGGCTACCGAGGTCTGGCTTTCACCCGTCGAAATTTTTCAGTGCTTGATGCTTATGTTTTTTAGTCAACATTGCTTCATCAATCTTAGAAGTTTTCACCTCTGAGATCCGAAAGAAATATTTTTACAAATATTTGAACATTCGGTTAAGATGAAGCTGCGTTATAGATAAGTGTTTTTTTATATATTTTAGCGTTTTATTAACGCTTAAATATACTTAAGTAAAATTTAAACACTGAAAAAAGACGACAACCTCAGGCGGGAATCGAACCACGCACCTTCCGCATTCCGGGCGGCTGCCTTAACCACTTGGCTACCGAGGTCTGGCTTTCACCCGTCGAAATTTTTCAGTGCTTGATGCTTATGTTTTTTAGTCAACATTGCTTCATCAATCTTAGAAGTTTTCACCTCTGAGATCCGAAAGAAATATTTTTACAAATATTTGAACATTCGGTTAAGATGAAGCTGCGTTATAGATAAGTGTTTTTTTATATATTTTAGCGTTTTATTAACGCTTAAATATACTTAAGTAAAATTTAAACACTGAAAAAAGACGACAACCTCAGGCGGGAATCGAACCACGCACCTTCCGCATTCCGGGCGGCTGCCTTAACCACTTGGCTACCAAGGTCTGGCTTTCACCCGTCGAAATTTTTCAGTGCTTGATGCTTATGTTTTTTAGTCAACATTGCTTCATCAATCTTAGAAGTTTTCACCTCTGAGATCCGAAAGAAATATTTTTACAAATATTTGAACATTCGGTTAAGATGAAGCTGCGTTATAGATAAGTGTTTTTTTATATATTTTAGCGTTTTATTAACGCTTAAATATACTTAAGTAAAATTTAAACACTGAAAAAAGACGACAACCTCAGGCGGGAATCGAACCACGCACCTTCCGCATTCCGGGCGGCTGCCTTAACCACTTGGCTACCGAGGTCTGGCTTTCACCCGTCGAAATTTTTCAGTGCTTGATGCTTATGTTTTTTAGTCAACATTGCTTCATCAATCTTAGAAGTTTTCACCTCTGAGATCCGAAAGAAATATTTTTACAAATATTTGAACATTCGGTTAAGATGAAGCTGCGTTATAGATAAGTGTTTTTTTATATATTTTAGCGTTTTATTAACGCTTAAATATACTTAAGTAAAATTTTTTTTAAACACTGAAAAAAGACGACAACCTCAGGCGGGAATCGAACCACGCACCTTCCGCATTCCGGGCGGCTGCCTTAACCACTTGGCTACCGAGGTCTGGCTTTCACCCGTCGAAATTTTTCAGTGCTTGATGCTTATGTTTTTTAGTCAACATTGCTTCATCAATCTTAGAAGTTTTCACCTCTGAGATCCGAAAGAAATATTTTTACAAATATTTGAACATTCGGTTAAGATGAAGCTGCGTTATAGATAAGTGTTTTTTTATATATTTTAGCGTTTTATTAACGCTTAAATATACTTAAGTAAAATTTTTTTTAAACACTGAAAAAAGACGACAACCTCAGGCGGGAATCGAACCACGCACCTTCCGCATTCCGGGCGGCTGCCTTAACCACTTGGCTACCGAGGTCTGGCTTTCACCCGTCGAAATTTTTCAGTGCTTGATGCTTATGTTTTTTAGTCAACATTGCTTCATCAATCTTAGAAGTTTTCACCTCTGAGATCCGAAAGAAATATTTTTACAAATATTTGAACATTCGGTTAAGATGAAGCTGCGTTATGGATAAGTGTTTTTTTTTTTTTTATATTTTAGCGTTTTATTAACGCTTTCTTTTTTTCTTTCTTTCGGATCTCAGAGGTGAAAACTTCTAAGATTGATGAAGCAATGTTGACTAAAAAACATAAGCATCAAGCACTGAAAAATTTCGACGGGTGAAAGCCAGACCTCGGTAGCCAAGTGGTTAAGGCAGCCGCCCGGAATGCGGAAGGTGCGTGGTTCGATTCCCGCCTGAGGTTGTCGTCTTTTTTCAGTGTTTAAATTTTACTTAAGTATATTTAAGCGTTAATAAAACGCTAAAATATATAAAAAAACACTTATCTATAACGCAGCTTCATCTTAACCGAATGTTCAAATATTTGTAAAAATATTTCTTTCGGATCTCAGAGGTGAAAACTTCTAAGATTGATGAAGCAATGTTGACTAAAAAACATAAGCATCAAGCACTGAAAAATTTCGACGGGTGAAAGCCAGACCTCGGTAGCCAAGTGGTTAAGGCAGCCGCCCGGAATGCGGAAGGTGCGTGGTTCGATTCCCGCCTGAGGTTGTCGTCTTTTTTCAGTGTTTAAATTTTACTTAAGTATATTTAAGCGTTAATAAAACGCTAAAATATATAAAAAAACACTTATCTATAACGCAGCTTCATCTTAACCGAATGTTCAAATATTTGTAAAAATATTTCTTTCGGATCTCAGAGGTGAAAACTTCTAAGATTGATGAAGCAATGTTGACTAAAAAACATAAGCATCAAGCACTGAAAAATTTCGACGGGTGAAAGCCAGACCTCGGTAGCCAAGTGGTTAAGGCAGCCGCCCGGAATGCGGAAGGTGCGTGGTTCGATTCCCGCCTGAGGTTGTCGTCTTTTTTCAGTGTTTAAATTTTACTTAAGTATATTTAAGCGTTAATAAAACGCTAAAATATATAAAAAAACACTTATCTATAACGCAGCTTCATCTTAACCGAATGTTCAAATATTTGTAAAAATATTTCTTTCGGATCTCAGAGGTGAAAACTTCTAAGATTGATGAAGCAATGTTGACTAAAAAACATAAGCATCAAGCACTGAAAAATTTCGACGGGTGAAAGCCAGACCTCGGTAGCCAAGTGGTTAAGGCAGCCGCCCGGAATGCGGAAGGTGCGTGGTTCGATTCCCGCCTGAGGTTGTCGTCTTTTTTCAGTGTTTAAATTTTACTTAAGTATATTTAAGCGTTAATAAAACGCTAAAATATATAAAAAAACACTTATCTATAACGCAGCTTCATCTTAACCGAATGTTCAAATATTTGTAAAAATATTTCTTTCGGATCTCAGAGGTGAAAACTTCTAAGATTGATGAAGCAATGTTGACTAAAAAACATAAGCATCAAGCACTGAAAAATTTCGACGGGTGAAAGCCAGACCTCGGTAGCCAAGTGGTTAAGGCAGCCGCCCGGAATGCGGAAGGTGCGTGGTTCGATTCCCGCCTGAGGTTGTCGTCTTTTTTCAGTGTTTAAATTTTACTTAAGTATATTTAAGCGTTAATAAAACGCTAAAATATATAAAAAAAACACTTATCATAATATTCATTAACATTATAAAATGCTTTATTAATTAGCCACTCTTTCAACATTCTTTAACACTTTAAGTCAATAGGCAATTTATTGTAAATACGTATAGCACACAAGTACTCTTTCCAAAAATCATAGAATTGATTCGCGGTAGTTGCAAAGCATCGAAGCGCCTCAAAGGAGCTTGTCTTATTCTTGTATCTGATATTTTTGGAAACAAGGAAATATGATTTCTCACGAATTTGCATATTTCTAAAATGTATATGCTAGGCAATGTTAAGAGTCTCTTTTCTCTATGTGTATTTCGAACACTTTCATTGTTTTGCTTGCTAAAAATTATTCTAATGCAACGTTTCTGAAGTAAAAATGTACTGTTCACATTAACTGAATTACCCCAAAATATTATTCCATAAGACAATAAGATTACTTTGGTTTTGCGGGGGTGTCCATGGGCGGCGGTGGATTACTTTCCATCAGGTGACCCGCCTGCTTGTTTGCCTCCTTTTAACATAAAAAACAGGTCCTTAAAACGAGGTGAGGACGGTTATTGAGGCACATTCCTGCTCCACAAGCTGTCCTCGCAACTCATCAGACAGAGCTGAGTCGTTTGCCCACCTTTCAATAAATATGAAAGCTGGATCAAGCATTTTTCAAACCGGAATACAGCAATAGAAAACAATGTTTCCGTTGCAAAAAACATATTAATGGCGTTGGTGGTCGCAATCTATTTTCATCATCATCATCATCATCATCATCATCATCATCATCATCATCACAAATGTTTAAAAAATTTCCACGAGCAGGATTTGAACCTGCACCCTTCTGACATACTGGGTAAAGTCAAAAAATTTTTTTAACATTTGTGATTTTGTAATTGGTTTCGTAATAAAATTTGCTTTAAAATTATATACCTACTTCTCTGATCTTTAGTATTTGTAAAAATATTATGATCGGATGTTAATAACGGTAGTTGTTGACATTGAATGGGCGCCTTTGGCTTTCAAAGTAAAACATTAAATAGTGTTGAATAATTTCGGCGGGCTGGTTAGAACCACGATAGCTCAATTGGGAGAGCACCTGACCCAGTATGTCAGAAGGGTGCAGGTTCAAATCCTGCTTGTGGAATTTTTTTTAACATTTGTTTTTTTGTAATTTGTTTCGCAACAAAATTTGCGTTGAAATTATATAAACAAAACAAAAACATTTTATCATCATCATCATCATCAGCCTACACACGCCCACTGCTGGACATAGGCCTCTACAAGTGCAATATAATCTATTTAGATTCTGTGTAAAACCTACCATCAGATATAAACTGGGAGATGCTCAGGTAGAATGGGAGAAATCGTGGTCTTATACTTTTTCTTAGAAAACGCATACCACTGCTTCTGGATTGTTATGTGAGAATCTCTTCTGATCTCCCATTTTCTTCTGGTTCAATACCTACCCGTAACCACGTTAGAACATAACATTACCTATCATCTCGCCATGCTTCCATAACAAAGTTCTCTCGCCTTTTAAAAAATAAATCTAAAATGTCAGTAGAGGAAGTGTAAGAAGCCGAGAGCGCGGAAGCGGCGGCCGTTGGCACCAGCGCGCGCGCCGCGTACTGATGGCGCTGGGATGGTAATGGTGGACGGAGATTCGTGACTGCGGACGGCGGAGATGTGGCGTGGGATCACAGAGCATAGCTGCATAGGTGTCAATGGTAATGAAACCTTTTTTAGCGCTATTATTTTTCTTTTGTTTTGTTTTAGCATAAAGTTTTAAATGATGAGCGCTGATGTAAGGACAGAATGTGTCATTGGAAGTGAAACCTCTTTTAAGCGCGATTATTTTGTCAACTGTTTGTCCTATTTTCTATTTAAAACTTGAATGAAACCTTTTTATAGCGTGTCCGTTTAACCTATTTATTGTTTTAGTTTGATATTTTGTATAACGTGAGATAGAGAGGATAGGATGTGATTGCGATTGGTTTTTATTATATTTTTGGAGAGAGTTTGCCGGTTGCCTTAGGCGGCATTTTCAGCGCCACCGGACTTTTTAAGGGGCGGCGAGAATCTTACAGGAGTGTGAAACGAAGCGTCGGCGTCGTCAGAGGTTTTCCCTCTAGAAAACCTCTGACGGCGCTTCACGCACTTGTGCGTGTCCCCATTCCCTACTAGATTCTCCGAGGGGTTTGGATCAGATCGGGAGCGGAACAACCCGGGTCGTGATTATGGGTTATTCCATTTTACCCCATTGATTTGCCCCATCAATGGGGTAAAGTAGGTTTTTTTTATCACTTCTCCCCATTAACTGCTTCTTGAAATCAGAATGGGGGATAGTGGAAAAAAAAGTGGACTTATCCCCGTTGCTTTAAAAATAAATTAAATAAAACGCAAACAAATTATTTTGTAATCACAGCAGTCTTTTATTCTTAATTTTTACTTATTAGGATGGGGAGAAGCGCGCAGGTACATATGTCTGTACCTGGTATAGAGCTCGTGTGAACCGGCTCGTCGGTGTGCATGTTTTGTATCAAGTGAATGTGTATTGGCATTTAGAGGATCGGGACGGTTCTAGAAACGTGGCTTAAATATAACAGGCATTTTAAAAGCCAAAATTTATACATATTTTTTTATTATTCTTTTTTAATATTTTAATGGTAAAGCGCTCAGACTTCCTGATGATTCTCACCTGATGTAAGTGCGGTGACACTTCACCCGGAATCTTCAACTTAGTAATTGTGACTCATTGTCCCTCAGTACAGTAGTAAAAAATGCCAAAATTATTCTTTTTTAAAATATTTACTGCATATTTTTTCAATTGTTTTACTGAACCGCTTTACGAAAACAAACAAATCAAATCGAGCATTAAAAACTTCACGGACATTACCCGATCATATGTAGATAGGCATATTTAGAAATTCCAAAGTTAAATACGGTCATACCGGTACCTACAGATAACCAATTGAGGGGTGCTCTGGAAAATAAACTGTATTACAAAGGTATAGAGTCGAAATATAGTAAGGTGATGATGAATACACTGAAGTGTGATTCGAATACTTGGTCAAGCATGACGTATAGTGCTATAGTTAACAGTATTATAACTCGTATTATAGGAAAAGATTTAAACATTATTACATCAGGGTGTGAATTTCATTTGACATTCGATCACGTTAACGAAAGCGAAAATTAGTATGGCATTGAAGCAGCGCCTCCTGGCGACATACGACAAGAAATAAAATGGCGAATAAAATCGCACTAGGCACCCAGAGGGCCAATTTATCAACTTTGGCAAATAAATGCAGTCTATCTCATCAACATATAAACCCACTTGAATTTATCAGCCTTCGCAGCCCTTTTAAAGGCTAAAGGCGAACCCCAGGTTGTTTTACCGGGTCTGTCTTAATCCTTTTTTAGAAAAAGGACAAGGCAATCCCCGGATCTACGGAATCTGCGAGCAGATTTTTTCCTGGGTAAACAAAAAAAAAACAAAATCTTTAATGAACGGTAAAAAAGAATTAGTTTTTCGTTGGAACATGGTAAATTTTGCTTAACAGTTTAACGGCTTAATAGTTCACGAGCCAAATGGATACTTTTTTATAAATTAGACTTTAATATTGGTGTAAACATGGAAAGAATCCCGTTGATAACTACTCTAATGCAATATTTATTTGAGATTGCTTTTTGTGTGTTTATTATTAACAGTGTGACACGCCTTGGGCAGGAAAGGTTGCAGATATTCAATTTAAAAATAATATAAAGAATAAAATAACAAGCTAGAGACAAGTTTCAAAAATAGTTTTTTTTATTAATTTGTTTCTCTAACCCTGTCTATATTCTTTTTAGTTCCGGTCATATGGTTAGAACACAAAGTGATGTAACTTTACCACTTATTCGTGCACTACGCACGGGATGAGTACCCGCGATTCGCACCGCGATCGACTGTTAGTATGGAGATAACATCTCCGAAATCTAATTCGTATGCTTTCTTATTAGCATATATTATTATTCGGTACCGACTCATTTTGCGAGCGTGCGCGTATTAACAAGTGTTGGGTATTCAATTTTTTTTAGTATCTTACGGGTATGCACTTGGCCTTCATTTCACCTGATGTTAAGTGTTGATAAGGCCGAAGGTGGAAGCGCACTTTAACCGGAATCCTTAACTACTGAGACACTGCCTATCTTATCTCTTGCTGCCGGAACACAACAATGCTTCAAACATTGATGTTATGACGAAATATTTAGATAAGATGGTGGTAGCTAGCCAGTCGCGCAAACAAGCCCTACCGCCAATCTGGGAATCGAATCCGGGACTTCTGGCTCTAAATCGGTGGTCTTAACCACTAGACCAGAGGCGATTAAATGTCTATAACCATTTAAACCTGAATGATTTATGTCGAGATGTATGTTTAAAGGAGGTCAAGGAAAAATGGCCACACCACACGTATAGTCGGCGACAAAATGGTTCAAGTATCAAAAATAATTTAGGAAAACTTACTTCATCATTATCATCATCTCAGCCAAAAGACATCCACTGCCCGCCAAAGGTCTCCCCCAAGGGTCTCCACAACGATCGGTTTTGTGCTGCTCGCAACCAGCTACCAGGCTACCCGCGACCTTCGCCAAATCGTCGATCCACCTTGTTGGAGGCCTGCCTACACTGCTTCATTCGATGCGAGGTTGAAACTCAAGAACTATCCTAATTTTGATTAATTCTGAGTAGCTATACCATAAAAATCCATTAACTTGTGGTTCTGTTTTGACGTCTTAATCTTTTGCTAGTGGTTGATTTTCAAAAGTCTAATTGCAGTCTACTATTCTTATGTAACCTTTAATTCAGCAAAGAAAAAAAAAACAAGTAGGTACTCTTACAAAACTAGAAACAGTGTTTCTTATTTTAAGAAGTTTTGACCCTGCGTCTCCAATCAGTAAACAGATAACATCGATAAAAGTTCTAAGTGGCACGATGAAAATCAATATTGACCGTAAGATTTATTTAAATCTAGTTCCCAGGATTACGAGAACAGAACAAGGATGAGTTTTTTCCGCTTTGGTCTTTACAATACAACCTTTTTGGACAAAGACTACCTATTAATAAATAAAAACATAAGCTTCGAATAGTTATTCCGTGTTTTGTTTAAGTAACTCTATTTTTAAATGAAGTTTCCATGATGGAAAACAAAACAAGGAATATCTACTTCAAACTTATACGAGTATCTCTGTTTCTTAGTAAGGCTCTAATTATTTAAACAACTAACGCATAGGCAATGGTGACCTTTACGTTAAAAATGCCAAAAAATACACATTTATTTAGACAATTATTTCTCTTTAAGAATAAATTCACATGACCGAAGGATACTGCGGCCAGAATCCTCATCTACTGAGGAGCTTTCTATCTTACCTTTAACTGATGGAACACAATTAGGTATAGTTACAATACTAACCAATGGTATTCGTAAAAAGACCAATACAGTTAAAATACTAGATGATATACTTAGATAAATGGTATACGTTACCCGAAGACTTAAGCCTTATCACCAACTTAGCAAAACTTGTACCGAGGCAAACATTTTAAAACTTAACTTTAAAAAGTTAATAAAATCAGTGTCGAATGTCTAAGCCGGAAGTGGAGCAAACCCTGTCGTCGGAGTAAACACCGCGTTCTCGGTACAGCACAGTGCTTCATTGTGTCGCATCTCTTATCATTAACGGGAGTAGCCGGTGAGAATATTGGCTCGCTATGGCGAATTCTCAGGAAGGGTAACAGATTACTGGTCGTTGTGAAAAAATGCGGACAAACTGAAAAAAGCAAGCCCTGAGTGTTATGTTATGTTTGTGTTATGTACTAGTAATAATGAAATTTGTTGGCTTATCAAAAAAGAAATATAGATATACAAAATTTGATAATAAATGTGGTTGTATTAGCTTTCTAGATTCTATTCGAAACTTAAGGCAGATTAAGCCCATCAATTCGTATAACCTAAAAACTATTTTGATTAAGTACTTTTACATTAATGTAGGTTAAATTTAATATAATAAGGATTAATTGTTTAATTAAGTACGAATGTTAATGATGTAGCTACATATCTTTGCATATCGACATTACCATCAAGTCAGATGAAGGCCAAAAGCGCTTTTTTATTGTGGAATTTAAAAAAATACAAAACAGATACGGAACCCTAAGAAATGCTGCAAACAATGAGACCGAGTGAATCATATTCCCACACTGATGATTGTTTGTCAATTTAGTGAGTCCTTAATAGGCCCGGCTATGTCAATGCAGTTTTAGGTCTTACGGTTTAAGTTATCTTTTAAACGGCTCGGTGGGAAAACCGATATTGTACATTTTTTTACTATTACCTTTAGCAAGTACAAAGTATTAGAAGAAATTTACTACACTGAATTCTTTAAAAAAAGATTTTGTTTTAATTCTCAAATGTGTGTAAGTAGTATAATTTATAAAAGCTATACAGTAAACGTTTTTAAATAACTGTAATTGTATAGTTTTTACATATTATATTTAAAAGAAAGGAGTTTTATGTGAAATATATAATCATAAAATCGGCGCATTTCATGGTTGAGATATATTTAAAATACTATATTTTAAATATATCGCTATTACTAATCATTTTCATGTAGTTCTTAATGTACGACCATTTATTTAATTTAATTTTTGTAATTGGTTATGTAAACGTTAGAAGCTATTACTAATTTGTGGTCGTTAGAAAATCTCTTAGAGGATTTTGTATCGTACATCCCAAAACATCGTATTCTTACACAACTAAAAAGTATCTCCCATAAGTTATATTATTAGTTATTTGTCATGGAAAAGATTTCCAAACAGGCCTTTCCATTGTCCAAAATGTCAATTGAACGACGTCCAATCGACCACAATTTTCCGTTGCACTCGAAAGGTATATTCTGTGTTAAAAACGACGTACTCATGAAAACGCTATTAGAAGCAGATGTTCTGTCAATCAAAAAATCCCTGTAATTCTCACTTTTACAGAGTGGAGTAACCTTTTTCTATTTCTGTAAAGCCTTTGATACAGTGTGCATTGCTTCTACTTCAAAAACTTGAGGTAGGTACTGGTATGGCATTGAACATGTTTAAATCTTACCTGGCAAATAGACAGGTGTCCCACAAGGTTCTATCTTAGGCCAATTATTATTTTTGAATGTCAAAAAGATATTATTATTCAGGATTATTTATTTAATTTAGTTATTTATGTTACTTAAAATAGTTAAAAATACTTACTACGCCATAAAACGCCTCATCGTCCAGGGGAAAGGTGACCACCAGATGATGATGATGATGGGCCGACCAGATAAAGTCAGTTGTAGGCGGATCCTTAAATGAGTGCAGCAGGATGACTTGCAGGTGCAGCCGGGAGAGATGGCGCGACATCGTGAGGCGAATAATATCTGCCCCCTCTGATAGCACGACCGCTCTGCCAAGAGCGCAACGACAAAGAAGAATAAAAAGGTGCTTACTTTGAAATTGATATTTTATTATACATAGACATTTATACCCGCCGCAGTAGTTTATTACCGGGATATTCGGCTCTAAGACCGTTGCCATAACCACTTGGCCACTTATGTATGGCCGAGAAATATGTGGGTCTGTCACTCCACCGGCCACCACTAACCAATAACCAACCAACAGGTCAATAATATACTTATAAATTGTTTAATTCGAAACATAGCATCGTCCAGAATACGTCCGCGCCGATTTCACTGCGCCCGCGCCCATTGTATGCGGATTCTGCGTATCGAGAGATCACGAGTACGACGCCCGAATACTAATGGCCGCTCTCTGGGTGACTGGCGGCCAAAGAAACAGGTTCCTTATAAATTCGATGGTAATGTCCCAGATCCAGTAGTGTTTTGAGAAGCTATTGATTCATCCTTGTTGGTTGTTGGATCGTAGTTCTCTCTTGGGAGGTTTTTGTTGTGTTGTCCATAGGTTCTTAGAAATTGGCTTTCTACACGCTTTAACTATGCTATTGTACATATTTGTCTATCGATGTATAAATGATTGATTCTTTGTATATCATGTAAACGTTTTAATTTTTGCACAAAAGATCCCGACGAGTTGAAGTGCTACTGGGAGAGAAAAACCTCGACAGGCCCCACTAAGATAAGATAAAAAAGTTAAGTTTCCATACAATTCATTCGATTGCTAACTTTTGTAAGTTGTTCAGCGAACGGTCGCGAAGTTTTCTGTGTAGGTATAACCATCACGGAATACGGCCGCTAGTATTTAAATAAATAAAACACTACAGCTTCAAGTGTGGTCATAAAGTAGACCTCAAACCTCCATAGCAAATTTAATCACCGAACCCGGCAAGTAGATAAATAAGAACCATAAAATTAACGACGCCCTCATCCGTATCTCGTACAAAAAGAACATTGTCAACCGCCACTAATATATTCAAACGGAAATGCTAAAAAGATAACAACCAGTTTCTTCCATCGACTTTAATGGTTCGCGAGACATCGGCACCGCCAGATAGAGGGGAGGGGCAGATGTGGAGGGCACTTGCGTTTTTTCCTCCCGTCTCGGAGCCACTGGCCCGTGAAGACATCGAGGGACACGTATCCTGCCTTGGTCCTAATGAAATAAATTACCAACCATACAAAAGCGTAACGTCCAATATACAAACGAGTTTAAACCGTATAGTATTTAAGCTTGAAGCAATAAAGTTGGAATTCTATTGAGGTTTCAATCAAGGATTCATAACCTTTTACAATGGCAGCAGAGTAATACGCACACATGTGTGACGCGTGAGAAAACCTCCGTGGACGCGGTGGACGCAGATGCCTGAATAAATAATGCGAGAGAAGCTAGGAGTATGTAGTTAGCCGGTCGAATGCTCCTGATTCATTTAGATAATGCGGTTGCGATTCAGATACATCGGTGCGTGAACTTGCTCTTGCAATAATTTAGATAGCGCCGTCGTTGGACATGCCCGCGTGAATGCGTAATCTTTGATGATGATAGATAATGTTCTGTGGAAAAATGGAGGAACCTTTTGATTTGTTAAGGGGAAATGTCAGTGACACTGTATCTTTAAGAAAATGTAAGAGTCAAGTATTTAGTTGGGTTTTACCAGGGCTTTGATTATATGTGTATTGCTATGTCAAAATAAATGTCTACGACCCGACCGACTATCTCAGTGGTCAAGTTCAGAAATTTTTGCACATGCGATTGAGAAATATCGAAGAATGAAAGACAATAAAGGAAATGGTAATGTTTGTACTGGTTTAAGAGGGACTTGTATGAAAACAACGAATAATGTTGTTGACTTTCTCTTAATGAAACAGTAAAAATCTGACTAATACCAACTAAAATACTAACTACCTAGATACAAGATATATCTTCAAAGATAATAGTCACACCTACCAAGTTTTATAATACTCAAAAGGAAGTATTTCACATTATAATTATTTTGATTGAGAACAAAAAAAACTTTTTTTTTTCATTGTAAACACTTTGTAACAAACATTTCACGTATGTAGCTGTAGGGTATAAATACTTTCGGAGCGTACAAAGCCACACACAGGATAACCGTTGGAAGACAGACGTTGGAATGGAACATGCGCCGGCGCAAGATGCAGTTCCGCTTGGCTAGCTCGGGGGTCCCGAAGTGGACGCTTTGGAACCTTCCATTTATCATTATGTGATGCTATATCTAAAGGCACTTTCGACTAGTTCTGTTGCTTGGTACTTGTTTATCTATTGCACTTATGTACAGTGTATTATACAGTGTCACTTTCGGATACATTACAGTTTCGGATACCTTGTGTCCTTTTATGATAAGGCATTTTCCAATATTTTTGACGCTGTAAGGGAGAAAAAAGCTTGACAATTGCTGAGTTTCTTGCCGGTTCTTCTCAATGCAAGGTCACCCGCCCAGAGTAGACTTACGAACCGATGGCATAATGACGTTCATAAGAGCTATTTGTAACCTAAACTGAATAATTAATTTTGAATTATCACATAACTGGTGGTTGTAGAGATCCTTGGGGAAGGTCTTTGTCCAATATTATAGTGCACATCTTTCGGCTGAAATGTTGGTGGTGATAATGAATGCCTTGGAGCGCTTTGCACATTGACGTGAAGTATTCGTGAAATGAGTGATAATAACAAACGAAACATACATAATTATGATATCAGTGCAACGTCACCTTTCCATATTCTTTCACAAGTTCCGCGTGAGATTTCAATAAACTCCCACAGTTTATGAAATTATAAAATTTTATAAAATACAGTGAAAAAATTAAACGCCACCCGACCCAGCCAGGAATCGAACCTGGCTCTTCCGCAATCCGGGCGGCTGCACTGAACGCTATGATACCGAGAAGACTGACGTAAGCGCTGAATTTTGTCACTGCTTTTAAATGTTTGAGTGCTAATAGCGGCACAGTGCGCCATCTATCCAACGGTCATTGCAACCGATGGCCATGCAGATTTAGGCGTTAAATTTTTTCACTGTTTTATAAAATTTTATAAATATTCGATTATTAAAACATTAATACTTTACTCTAGTCTATCTTTTCCTAGCATTGACATTGGCAAATGTGCTTACCTTAAAAAAAAGTAAATATATAATGTTATGTTATGTCGTGGTAAGGGCCACAGACTATCAAACGTACACAGTAGTAGGGGCTATTATACCACGTCGTTCAAGTTCACATGCTCAAGGGCATGGTTGGCAGCCTCAGGCGAGATGAGGTTACGCGTCGCTGGTTACCGACTCAGGTCCTTCGGGGCACTGCAAGACCGATCATTTTTATTTAAAAAGAGATGGGTGTTGACTACTGATGGCTTCATTACGGTTTGCAGGCTGTTGTGATCAAACATCCTCGGAGGATTTTTAGAGGGGATGGCATCCCACAATCGCAAGCGTGTCCTCGTCTCCTAATAAATTCTCCAAGGCGTTCAAGGCTACTAGGATCAGAAACGGGAGCGGGACAACCCGAGAGCGCCTCTAAAGGCTAGGACCGGAGGGGGTTTATTGTCTAACTCTAATACCTATCTTTATACCTTTCAATTTGACGTTTGAGAGCTAATCAAGAACTTCAAACTAATTCACAAGACGTCATTGATTGCGATCGCAACGCGTTTTTAAATGATGTTGAATGAACGACATCGTCAATTTGACAATTATTTGGAATCGTCTATGCAAAATCGAGGTTGAATTTAGACAATAAGCCCCCCAGATTGACCGAATCGTGAGGTATTTAAGACCGATGTGTACAGTTACAATTTTTAAATTTATTGCACCACCAGCAAGGTTACATTAGAACGAGGTATCATTAAACTTTAATAGGTATACTTTTGTAAGCTTCGATTGTAACTTGTTAGTTTAATTAATAAACTTAAAAACTAAACTAAAACTTTCCTACACTCACACCAATTATCTAGCCCAAGAGAAGCTTCGTTATGAAACTCGTTAAACGGTTACTAGACAACGGATAAACGTACTTAAAATACTTAAATACATACTTATTATACATAGAAAACACCCAGACCCGAGACAATTTAGAAAAACAACAATTTTTAAATTGTCCCAACCGGGGATCGAACCCGGGACCTCAGAGATGGCGACACCATGAAAACCGGTGTACAAACCACTAGACCAAGGAGGTCGTCCTTAATAGGTCGGAGATTAATAGGTATGCCTTCCAAAGCACGGATGATAAGGAAGAAGAAAACACAAGAAAATCGTTTCTTCAGTATCAGAACAACATAAAATAAACAAATAAACAAACATGGGGAAACCCAACGACGAAATGGGTTTGACGATATAACCAGGACCGTAGGTTGCATGTAGCCCAGACTAGACAAGGGTGAATGGCACGAGCCTTTGCCCAACAGTGTGTCTTGAGGGACTGATGATGATAATGATGATGATGATGATGATGATGATGATGATGATGATGACATTGAAAAAACATGTCAACAAACGTCATAGCTTTTTAGTAATGGTATTGCGCTGGTCTTCCGTAGATGTCCAGACCAATCTGGAACAACACATTAAAACTAGAAACCTTTACACAATTCAATTTGTTTACCCATCTGGGAACTAGCTATTGCCAAAGCAGCTTAACTTCAATGATTGTAGCCCGAACGTGCTCGCTAAAGAAATAATACAGTCTCCCATAATAGTTAATTAATAATTTCTGGTTTCCATAATGGCGTGACAAGGGGAATATTCAAATTATATACAAACAGCGCTCGTCGTGCGTTTTAAGCGACTAATGGCGGTTTGCTAATTATAAAATGGGTTAAGCCTGCATTGTTGGTAGCATAAACAGAACGCACTGCGGACATACGTTTAGTTTTTATTTACGTGCAGACTAAGTGCAGTATACCTACTTATAACATTAAAATTACATACATATAGGTGAAAGTTTAAAAAAATAATAATAAAAAAAACCAATAAGTTATTGAAGTAAAGTCTCATTAACGTTTAAAGATATAATACCTATTTAATTTTTATTAGCCTATTAACATCTTAATAGTTACTGGGCAAAAGCCTATATCATTGAAGTCAAGTTATCGGTAGAATTGATGGAAATTGGCTTTATCAAATGCAGGTTGGTGATCACGATCCCGGGCTATGCATCGAAAAATCCGCAACACGCTTTCCACTTGAGAATTGAACCCAGTACGCCCAGATATCAAGCCAAGAGCTTACAGCCAGTGGCTTTATATTGATTTTTTTTATTTATACATTGAAATAAACCTTTTTAAGTTACAACTGTTTACAAAAGGTTACCTAAACCTTAATGGTAAAGGTATTTATTTATAAAATTTATAAAATACAGTGAAAAACTTAAACGTCCACCCGACCCAGCCAGGAATCGAATCTGGGTCTTCCGCAATCCGGGCGGCTGCACTAACCGCTATGCTACCGGGAAGGCTGACGTAAGGGCTGAATTTTGTCACTGCTTTTTAATTTTATTGAGTGCTAATAGCGGCACAGTGCGCCATCTATCCAACGGTTATTGCCGTCCGGATTGCGGAAGACCCAGGTTCGATTTTCACTCTATTTTATAAATATTTAAAGGTTTTTAGGTAATTCACTATTGAACTGAACAGGAAAAATAATCAACATCGGAATCTTATTACACAATTCGAACTCCGCCACAGCCTTAAAGCACATCGGCGTAGCAACTACGATCTCTGAATACATAATCAATTTTATGCTGAAACCTACGCCATGCTATTTACGGGTCGCAACGAACGAAACCAAACGAAAAATAAACAAAAACAAATTGGAAAAACAAACATCGAGATGAACGGCCGGCGATTGGTGGACGCAACGTTGCCGCTCCGCCATCCCGCCGAGATGCCCATAACGCCGTCTCTCTCGCTCTTCAGCTAACTTACATAGCGCTCGCACTGTCTAGACATGTCCGCAGGATCGTTTCGCTTCAAGACGTAACAGAGATAATTTTATCCGAAAGCTTTGAACTTCGAACGTGAGTTTTTTTTTAAATCTCCATCGCAGCGCCAATGGCATGAAAGCGGCCAGTAAATCTAATCGTCTGCTTTTTATCGTTGCAATAAGGTTATTTTATGGTTACATTGCCGGAATAACGTAACGAGAGTGTTATTTATCGTTCTGTGCGGCCAACGATATGTTTTCGTTATCTGATGCCTCTCAGGGCGAGGAGGTCAAGGTTGTCCATTGTTCGTAGCAGAGATCAAAGCTCCGTGAGATCTTACTCTCGAGTCAACGAACGATGAAATCTTTATACTATTTACGCTACTTTCATGACTAGGCCATATACGCAATCTATAGTCACCGTAATATTGAAATGTGGGTGTAACGTAAACGAGCAACAGTTTTGATACCTACTAGATGATACATTATAATGACGATGATATTGCCCTCACTAACAGTGACGTCACGTTAAGTGACTAATAGTCTTTCATCAAATAGGACTTTTTCTTATGAGTAAGGCGTTTTGCGAACATGTCAATGTCGACTTAACCTTATCGAGTCGACGCATGCAACTTTAGAAGTTCATAATTTCTATTTCAAATTGTCTATTGTCACTTTATTGTTCAGTGTATGTCTCTTTAGCCCTTTAATCTTCACGATAACAAAGAATAAATGTACAGAAAAACAAAAAAATAATATTTTAACGCACTCGAGCAACTTACGCAAGACACTTGTTTAGTAGACAACCTCTCACGGACACGCAATTTCGGACCATCTCGAACCAATCCGAGCGCTGCTGTTGTGTGCGTTGCTTGAGTGCTTTAGTATGAAGTGAAGAGAAGAAAGTGAAGAGTCATGTCTGCGGTTTTGTTTTATTTTCTAAAATTTGTGATAAGTCGAATATTAACGTGGAATAATGGTGGATTATTAGCCGTTAAGTGTTCGTGAGTGCGCATGAGTGTTCGCAAATGAAAAAAAACGGTTCAACTTCACTTTTCAAATTCTCTCAAGAAATCCGCCCGAGGAATTAGTAAAGCCCCACATCTTTACTACTACTTCATTAAGATTTTAAAGAATTGTCTTTGTTTTGATTCGCAAGGTAGAATTCCCTTTTTCTTCTCCATTATCCTTACCATACTCTCAGCGGTGGGAGCTGGGAGTGTGCTATTTTCTCATTTACCATACATACCTATATTCTACGCTTGGAATACATTTGGTGTGCAATGAAGGGATGCTCATGTTCCACGGGTTAGAGCTAACGTTCGCTATTCTCTTCATCTTGACAGTGTGTAAAACAAAAGTTTGAATTGATTTTTCAAAAGCTTAGATTAATTCAAAAGCTTAGTTCAAAAGTACTTCATTGCCAAAAAGATACTGATGCCCTTAGAATCTGATGCCAAGTTACGTGAACTGAAATATTATACGTTCCAGCTTTTTAGACTATTTGATTATAGTGTTGTTCAATGCTGTAAGCTATTTTCTATTTCACTTGGAATGTAGATGAAACTTTTGTGAATATTAATAAGTGGTTAATAATAATAATAAGTTTTATATGATTACTAGTTTGTTTGTATGTCTCGCAAGTTTTAATGAGGCCTGTGTACATAGCAGTTTATGTTAATTTTGCTGCTTCTAATTAAAGACTGCTAAAATATTTTATATTGTAAAGAATTTAGCTTATGACGCTCTTTATGAATATGTAAAGTAATAAAAAATAATTATACAAAAGAATTTAAATGTAAACGTTATAAAATACATACTCTATGTACTATTTTTATACTATACTTCGTATTCATTTAGACATCCACAACGTCAACCTTTTGCAACAATTCCATATTGAGGTGGGAAATTTTATTAATTTTAAATCTTTTAATATTTTTTTGAGAGCTTATAAAATTTTCTTTACCTTTCAAATGATATACCACAATTTATAATTAATTGCATAAAAATGGTAAAAACTTGTCTTTATCCGCGATGAAGTGATTCCGGTTTATTGCTCGCGAGTGTAGTAAAATTTTATCTTGTAATTATGACATACTCTTACAGTTGCTCAGTATTTAAGGGTTCCGGGTAATGAGAGACTTTATCATCACTTACCACCAGGTGAAACAAAAGCCAAGCGTTTCCCAGCTTTTGTAGAATTAAAAAAAGAACGTATTTTAGCAAGCCACTAAAAACAGAAGCAATAAACAACTGCTTGCGCAATATTTTACGCACAAAGGCAATAATTCTTCAGTCTTTAAACTCTAAATGAAAAGTAATCAATTTAAAAAATAACGGTCAGTTGCAATTCAACTGTCTTGGAGAAAGGGATGTAGTTTAGTCGCGTGCGCGTTGGAGGGTCGCGGCGCAGACTTTAAATAATATAGAGCTGGCATGAGATATTATTTGTTCCTTTAGAAATTAAAAAAGGGGGTTTATTACTTTTTATGGCTAGTATATTTATAGATTTTAGCATAGATTTGTAAAGCATGCTCCTCTTTTCCTTCATACTAATGCCGCAACTGACTTTGTACGTGGGAGCGACACGAGTGTCATGAAACGACACTCAATAACTTACTAGACAAAGTCTTGGAAAGCGGAAAAAATTAGTACCAAAGTGAAATTGATATTTAAAATGATCTGTTCCAATCCTAATATATAAACTTTGAACTCTTGATAACAATGTCTAGTTACATCGAATTTCATTCATCACTTTGAATGATGATGACAACATTGCCGATTTCGGCTATACAGTGACTCGCTTCTGTAGTTTGAGTTATTTGAGCTTAGAGGGCGTGCTCTTACATGGCTGATATACCCAATTTTTGCAGTAAATATAGGTACGTGCACAGTAAGGGGACGTCAGGGCGACATTTGTGATATTATTGATTACATATCCGTTCAATAAGTTTAACTACCTAAGCAAGGTTATAATTTTCCTCCTTTTCATCCAACTTCGCCGTTTAGATGTCATTCTTTATTATCCGACTGCCACTTCTACCACTTCCTAAGGCTACGGAGACAGGTGCGCAGGCGCAGCACCTTTGAGAAAAAATGGCGTCGGGCGACCCTTTCACGTGTCACGATCGGCAGCACGATCGGATACATCGGCCCGTTAATTGTACAGAAATAATACGAGCTGGCCATTAAAAATTGTCTATTGTTTCCCCTGCTTCATGATCTGGATGAATAATTTAGGAATATAAAGTGTTCCTTTATTAAATACGTTCTCAATTCAAATGTCGAGTCCGTTTCTAGAATTATATTTATCTACGTGTAAGTATTTATTGCATTACTAGTTAAAGCTATACACATGATTAATTCAAATAGCGGTGGCTTTAGAGGCTTTGTGGCTGCTGAGACCGATGATAATGGACGATTTAAAAAATATTTTAAAAGCCGGTTTCTGTAGTGGAAGAAGGCCAAGCGCTTCTCCTTTGTGGCAACTTGAGGTGCGTTGCTGCGAGCTGCTGATGCGTTGTTTTCACGCTGCGTCTTTGCGTCTTGACTTCGTTTCCACTTAACATCAGGTGGAGTGGAGTCATTTGCCGTGCTAACTGTTAAAAAATCGTGTCGAACACCAGAGTGCCAATTGTGAGTTTTGTCTACTATCCGTGTTCATTCGATTACGTTCACTAAATCGATTTTATTATGGCAAAATTTTTGACTCTTCGTGTCGTCGCCAGGAGGCGCTGCTTCAATGTCATACTAATTCCCGTTTTCGTTAACGTGATCGAATAGTGAATGAAACTGTACTCGGCCCATCTTCGAGTGACGTAGGGATAATACAGGGTTCTTGTTGGCCACACACATTACTTTTTGTTTATATTTTAATTTAATTGTTTTTTTTTCCTTCTATTTCTGTTAGTTCTAGCTTTGTTTTGACTGTATTGTATTTTGTGTGTGTGTGTGTCAATAAATGTTTTTCTTTCTTTCTTTCTTCTTTCGAAACACACACTAGGCATGGTGCTGCCAGATAGTCCTTACAATTCGGAGAATTCGGACAACGGAAAGGCCCTACCACGGTTAAACGGTTAAAACTCGTAACTGTATCGATCACAGCGCAAAATAAGGAGACTGCAGAAGGCAAGCTTGATTGAAGCAAACGCTTTTTTTTGGGAATTCAAAATTTAAAATTCAAAATTCAAAATCATTTATTCAGTTTAGTCTGCTTATTGCCTCAAACGGTATTTTCAGCTGCACCTGTCTTTTTTGGGGGCGGCGAGAAACTTAAAGGGTTCCTCAAGCCGTGTGAAACGAATCACCTTTGGAGGTTTTCCAGCGGGAACGGCATCACGCACTAGTATCCACGTGCCCTACTAGATTCTCCGAGGGGTTCGAATCGGATCAGGGAGCGGAACAACCCGAGGGACTAAAGGCTCGGACCTCGGCTCGGGTTGACTAGGCCTAGGTACAGACTCCTGCACGTCAACCTATCCAAAACTGACAAATTTCTTCAATACATTTTCAACCATATGATTAAGGCATAAAGTTCAAAGTCAATTGAGGAAATTTGACAGTTTGTGGTAGGTTAATGTGCAGGCTTGTGTACATGTCTGTACCTGGTATAGAGGCTAGAGCGCGCGTGAACTGGCTCGTCGTACCCTTTTTCTACGAGTACGGTTTCTTGGGCCTAAACTAGTGTGTATGTTTAGTGTATTCTATAAATGTGTATTGGTATTAAGAGGATGGGTGTGGTTTAGAGGATCGGGCGGGGTCACACAAACGCGCTCGAGCAACGCACACATAGACAACCTCTCACGGACACGGAATCTCGCAACAGCTGCGATCCGACTGTTCCGAGATCTGTGTCCGTGCAAGGGGACTATGTGTGCGTTGCTCGAGCGCGGTCTGTATTGAGCTTACCTTCTGGCTCATCCTTATTTTGTGATCACAGCTAACTCGGAAGTGTGCGTCGAATACCGAACTCGAATGGCTGGGCTCGCGTGATATTTAGACCGCGTGTGTCGTGGTCAGACTACCACAAACTGTCAAATTGCCTAAATAGACTTTGAACTTTGAACTGTATGTATATAGCATATGGTTGAACATTCATTAAAGAAATTTGTCAGTTTTGGATAGGTTTGTGTGCAGGCGTCTGTACGTCAGTTGCGTGCATTAGTTAAAAGTGTATTGTGGTATTAGTACCAATCATCATGTTTTTTTCCAGTAAATTGTAAGTTTGCTCTATGTTAAAAATGTGCAGTTTAGATAGAAAAAGCTATAACATTATTGCATTTTTAAATATTTAAATATCATTGGCAGTAAAAACTTTAATCATATTGTAAATTAAATATGTTTTTTAGGAAAACCGGCTGTCCGTTTAAGGGGTTAAACTAGGATAAGATAAGATAAGATAAAAACCGGAAGACCATCGATCTCAGACCTAAAATTCAATCAGCCGGGTCCGATTTCCTAGTGTACATTAAATAATCAGTACCTATGTAAGGTAGGGCTTGTTCTAAGTCCGCCTAGCTAAAACTCGCCGCCTGAATTCGACTTAGATAATGATGGTAGCTGGCTAGCTACTATCATATTATCTAAGTCTATCGCCATAACAACAATGGTAAGAGCACTCGTTACGTTCCCTAAAATATGGTTGACCGAAGCGATGGCTGATTCATATGTCATACTCGTGAACGGGCGCTGCCTGTGGAGGCTGGTCTGCTCTTGCATACTTATCTTATTTTTAGTATTATTCACTATAGTTTGACTTTGTTTTGCTTAAACAATTTGAACAATTGACTTTTACTAGAGTACTGTAGTGGTAGTGTATGACATTGTGGAAATTGAGACTTTTACCCGGGGTAAATTTGTTTACTTATATTTTTAATTTTAATTTGTGATGGAAAGTGTCCTGCTATGATAGGGCAGGTTCTTCTCAGTACAAGATCGGGCGTTCAGCGAAGACTTACGAACCGATGGCATAGTGACATTCACAAGAGCTACTTGTAGCCTAAACTGAATAAATGATTTTGAATTTGAATTTGAATTTTGAATTTGCAGTGTTCCAATGAGTTGTGTAGTAGAGGATTCCGAGAGAATTGCCTTCCACCTTCGGCCTTATCATCATTTACGTAGTAGAATGGAATCAATGTAACATTGATGTCAGCTATAAATCTTTAGGTAGCTGCAAATATGGATATTCCTAGCGTTCTAGGCATCTCTAGTACGCTTCCTTCCAGACTCATACCGTAAAACTACATGTGGAAAACAACTGTAGAGAACAGGAGCCGTGATCAATACACTTAAACTAGATTCGAAAGTAACACCCTTCTACCCATAAATGAGATGATGATTAAGTCCCAATTTTATTACATACCTCCGTGCTTCGGAAGGCACGTAAAGCCGCCGCGGTCGGTCCCGGCTGCATCAGCAGTCGTTAACAACCACCGCACCGTACGTGCCTTGTGGTGGCTTATAGCTCGTTCTCCCTGTGGTTTTTCCATCTATAGGGAAGGCTCGTGCCCCAGTAATGGGGTCATAAAATAAACTGGTGATGATGATAGCAGCATGAAAACGGTTTAAAAAAAGAGGTGAGGTGAGGACCTCTTTGCTAGGTAATCTTAAAAGTAAAAAAAGCATGAAACAAAAGTTTTTTACAATAAAATTTAAAATATAATTTAGCGTAAGCACCCACGTTTGCGTTCATTGCTCTAAATAATCCATTGTGTCATAATAATATAACAGACAGGCACCTGTAGTAGGGTGGCCAAATCAGGGGGTTCCGACATGTGCCATATGCCTCCGATCAGTGCCCCGTTGTGGTAAATCATACGGAAAAGTCAATGGCACCCCTACTTTATATTAATTCGCGTGGTTTATTGTAAGACAGCTTTGTGTTTTTGTGTTTAACAATGTTTGTATAGATTAACGAACCATTTAAAATCAGATAAGTCAAAATGTTTTATTGAATAAGTAGTATCTTTTTTTTACTCATTAAGCCCCTTAAAAATAAACAAAGAATAAGGTCCGAATAGTTATTCCGTGTTTTGTTCCTGTCATGTAAACGTCATTTCAAATTGAAGTAAAAGAGACAAAACACGGAATAACTATTCGGATCATATTCTTTGTTTATTTGTAAGAGGGTGAGAGTTTTGTCTCTTTTACTCTAATTTAAAATGACGTTTAAATGACAAGAACAAAACACGGAATAACTATTCGAACCTTATTCTTTGTTTATTTGTAAGAGGGTGAGAGTTTTGTCTCTTTTACTCTAATTTAAAATGACGTTTAAATGACAAGAACAAAACACGGAATAACTATTCGAACCTTATTCTTTGTTTATTTGTAAGAGGGTGAGAGTTTTGTCTCTTTTACTCTAATTTGAAATGACGTTTAAATGACAAGAACAAAACACGGAATAACTATTCGAACCTTATTATTTTTTTGTTTGTAAGGCTCTAAATGTTTTATGCTATTTATAACAAATAATACAACTTTATTAAGTAATGTTGTGTTACCTAGCTAAATAACAAAAACTAGGTGGTCTAACCAATCTAGTTTAGCAAAAGTACAGATTGGTCGCTACAAAATTAGCTATTTTCACTCTTCACCCGAATTCCTCAACCACTAAGGATTCCGAGAGAAGTACGCTTCCACCTTCGACCTTATCATAACTTCACATCAGGTGAGATAAAGGCCAATCCGTAACGAATTAAAAAAAATAAACCAGTTATAATTTTAAGTGTTAGTTAACTCAAAACAAAATTTTATTGGGTGGTACTTTGCAAAGGTTTTTATGGAATTAAAATGAAATCTTCTACGGTAGGTACATACTTTAAGAGTAAAGTAGCTATATAAAATAACCAAAAAGGCGCAACTACATTTTTTTTCATGTAACTAATTTGAAGTGCAGTCAGCATTCGTTCCACTTTTAAAAAACTAAAAAAAAAAAAAAAGAATAAAGAGACATTCCTCATTGCCATAGCGACGTATCCCTCAGGAAGGGTTCCGAGCAGGAAATGAGGTTTTTATCCCACCCCTGGCCCTGGGCCGGAAGCGCCCAGCTATCCGACAGGTATCTGGTTTTAATTATACCACCGGGTTTCGATTTACCGTGCGCAAATATACTTTACGCATTACACATTGGAACATTTTAATAAAAGCATGCGAAAAAATCCTGGTGCTCGATGTTAAGCAACTTTCGCAGTGTCGGGTATCGGATAGGTGACCAAGTTATTATATCTCGATGTCATGTGCCGTTAACTATAAATAACACGGTTTTTTTTTAATCGGATGATTAGTTCTAGATATTACTCCTTACATCCATACTTTCAAACTTAAACTCCTTATAGTATTATAAAGATTAAGATATTAAAATAAGTATAATAATATAGATGAAATATGTATCTTAATTTGAATTCATAATGCTTAATAGGTACTTTTATAATTAAATAGGTACCATAAAATGTACATGTAATTATGTAATTAGTAAACTAATTAAATATAATTAGTAATAACATTTAGTTAGTAGACCAGCAGAAGTTGCAGTTACCTCCCACAGAAGTAAAACATCTCCTCAACACATAAACGTACCGCATGTAGGTATGTACATAATGTACCTACAATACATAATACGCCTACCCGATCACATAAACTCGACCTCAAACATAATATTTAAAGTGTTAAAACTTCGAAACAAAAGCAATTCTTCGTGCACGCTCAATTGTTTTGACGAGGACTCGTGTCAAAGGTTATACAAGTTGGCGCCACGAATAAATATTTTTTTCAGTTTCAATAACAATTCTGTATGAAGGTACTGGCTTCATGGAAATCGGAATACGGGGCGCGGACATTCGATTTTCAAAAACCACCGATGATTTTTAAATGGAATATTTGTTTTAAAAGCTTTTGAACAATTGAAAACTAAGTGTAAAATTTTATTTTATTAGTTGGTTTCATGTAGAAAACCTTTTGATAAGATTATCAAAAGGTTTTCTACATACAGATGTATCAAATGTCAACTGAAAAACTTAACTATAATAATTACGAGAAATTCTAAAGAAAGAGGAGGCGACTCTATTTTAAATACACAAAGGAGTTTTTAACCTGTCGCAAAAGAATAAAAACAACCCACTAAAACCTAACCTCATTCCTCAACTTAACAAATGAAGTAACAACTCTAGATTAGCTCCACCATATTTCAACGGTTAAAGTGTTACACATTTCCCCGTTAACTTTTACAAAAACAAAGTCATTAATTCTGCTCCATACGTCATCCGTTGACAATTCCCAAAACAACGGGGCCCAAGGCGAAAACATGTTAAGTATTCCATGAAGCACTTTTAATTAAATATACCCTTTGTATCGTATTAAAGCTGCGTGAAAAGGGATGTTACCTCGTAATGTAATATTTAAGGTTTTACTTCAAAATTGTGGTCTTCAGCTTGTGTAGAGATTGTTAAACATACCAAGCCTTATACTGTGGTGATAAGGAATATTATGGTAAGGTACAGGAAACCCTGGATTTTATATTAAAAAAATGAAAGTAAGTGGGTAAGTGGTGCAGTTAGTACCATTAACAAGGCCTTAAAAGATTACATCGAAAACAGGACACGGCATCGAATGGAAGGAGCAGCCGGGTATGAAACACTCCAAATCCTTCCTTGGCGAAAACGCCTTAGGACGGAGTAAGTTCATATGTGGAGGCGGTAGAAGGCAGGCCCGATTAACCATCGGTGCCTTGACTATGCCACAAAACAAATGCTTCACAGATTGCACCTTTCAACAAATAGTTTGTGTAGGGCGTGTGGAGAGGAAACGGAGTCGATGCAGCACCTACTGTGTGACTGCGACTAGGATAAGGCTCTGGCTAGGATAAGAAAGGGACTCCTGGGGCCGGCCTATCCGAAACCGGAGGACTTCAGGCTCTTCGCTCTTAAGGACGTTGCCAAACTTATGGCTTCTATATTTACAGAGGAGGAAGAGTGAAAGGATGGGGTTGCACAAAAGATCCCGATGGGTTGAGGTGTTACTGCAAGAGGATAACCTCGGCAGGCCCCACTAAGATAAGATAAGATAAGAGGTGCAGTGTTTGACAGGACCCAGTGATCAGCATTTTTGTTCTTTATTCATTAAAAATAGGGGTCAGCAACAGATTTTAGTCTTAGCAACAATTGAATACAGACTACCTGCTTTATCATCATAATCATCAACCCATTTTATGTCCCCACTGCTGGGGCACGAGCCTTCCCCATGGATGGATAGGGAGAACGGGCCGGTGTGCCAGTGCGGTGCAGATGTTAACGACTGCTAATGCAGCCGAGACCCGAGGGCTTTACGTGCCTTCTGAAGCACAGTGGAGCTCGAGATGATACATTTTTGGTCACCCATCCGATGACCGGCCTTTGCGAAAGTTGCTTCCTTGCTGTCATTCCGTATTTCAATTTCATTCCGTCCAAATCCGTTCCGAATTTCAATGAAAATCTATGATATTTTTTGGCGACGAAAACACTGTGTCAAACACTGTGCTTCAAGTGTCGAACAATGGCGCCACCATATTGCCATCACGTGGTGTTTTATGGCGCAGACAAGCGGCATGCGCGGTCGAGTTACGATCTAGCAAGTAAAGCTCGATTTTCGCACTTTTTTTTTTATTTAATTATTTTAAGAAAAACTTATAATATAACATAATAAAAGTCTGCGAAACGGCGCATGCAGTTTATCGGCAGCAGTTCTCGTTGGATAACACTATTACCAAAACACATAAAACTTAACTTTTTGTCATACATCATCAAAATGTAAACTACTACAATTTAATTTAACAAAACTATTAATAATTATAAAACTTATATGTATTTAGTTTTATGTAAGATAAGTATGAACACACCAAGTAATGTTACCTATTTTACCTTAGATTATTTTATTTTACTTAAGCTTATAATTAGAATGTAGTAATTGAAACATGTATGTTAGATATTTTCTTATTTATAAGTACTTATATGTAGCAGTTATGATTTTTTATTTCTCGACAATAGGTGGTGGTTCACGGCGTGGTGTTTCCAGACATAGGGAAGGCTCGTTCCCCAGCAGTGGGGACATAAAAATGAGTTGATGACGATGATGACACATTCAAAACGAATATAATGACACTTTATATAAAATGGCGTACAAAGGTAGTTCTTTAGAAAAGCGTTCAGCGTTTGCACGAGTAGGTAAATGGAAAATTAAAGAAAACAGTTCAACGTCATTTTCCAAATTATCTCAAGAAGTTAGGTTTTTTCTTTTAAGGCAATTCCTTAAAGCCATATTATTAGCCATGTTACTTTTTGTTGTAGTACTTAGTGTGTGCCAATAAATGTATTTCTTCTTCTTTTTCTAAATAACTCGCTAAAGACCAACTTTTACTTTCATCCCAATATACATCCCAAAGATGATACGCGAGACTATGGGAATTTAAAACTATACAAATGTTATTATTATTATTACTATCAGCCATTACTTTCCCACTGCAGGGCTAAGGCCTCCCCTCCCTCCTTCCACCTATCTCGATCCTGAGCTAGTTCGCCCAAGTTAATGTTAATAGAGAATGTTAAAACAGAATTAAATTTACCACCTGCCAGGATCGCACAATACTGGTTAATAAATCCCATACTGCGAACAACAAAAGAAACTGTAACTTCATTATCCTATCTATAGTTACTATCATACATCCCACATACGTAATATAATATAATCTTTCTAGTTACTGGATAACATAGTAATAAAACAAAAAATGTCAAATCATAATTAAATTTTTTATTTATTTTAGACTACAAAAATAAGTCTTTGTAACTACGCCATCGGTTCGTAAGTCTTCACAGGGCGGGACACACTGAGAAGAGCCGACAAGAAACTCAGCGAGGGCATTTAAATTGACATAGCTACTCGTATATTTTGTATAGCTGTGCTATGTTCGGTGCTCTTCTGGGAAGCGAGCGGTGCGTTACCATGGCAACGCGTCGCATCAACACCCGCCCCGCGCCACGTGTGAATATCCAGGTGACCTGTAGGGGGGAGGCACACCTGGAGGAGAGATCAGGTGACCTAATGAAATACGATTTCCTTGTCGCACTTGCAAAACATGGAATAGTCTACCAGCACACGTTATGCGTCACCACTGGCAATAAATGTTTTTTTTTCTCATTTGTCACCAGTGGGAACGGAGCCAGTGATGACAACTGGGAACAACCGTTCCTATGACATGGGGTCCTTCAAACGAGGCGTGAAGAGGCACCTTGTGGGCCGGTAGGGTGAGGGTAACTGATGCTGCGTTGTATTCACGCTGCACCAGTTGTCTTCGCATCTGGACTCCATTTTCACTTAACATCAGGTGAAATGGGGTCATTTGCCGTGCTAACAAAAAAAATTTCTATATATAGATAGTAAAGCGTCGCATCGGTAGCAGAAGTTAAAGATGATCGTGTTGAATGTAGGAAAACCTGGTTCAATCTGCCATGACTCCGTTAGACTGCCGACGTAAACCCATGGCTAACACAAGCTTGTTAGCTCTCTGAGTGGATTAACCTCTCATCTGCGGCGAGCACTGATTAGCGCCCTAAATAATGAAAAATCACAGGTAAATAGAATTGTTATTATTAAAGAACATTAATAATAATATTTAAGAAAGAAGTCATATGGTAAATGATAAACTGAATTACCTACGTGAAATATGGCAAGTTCTGAGTGTTTTCAAATGTTACTTAACTGGCAAACGAGTATACGTGTCGCCTGATGAAAAGCTACCCCTTCCATGGACGCTAGCATCACCCTGAGTATTCCGGACAATAAACGGTTTTTTCCTTCTTCTTCTTGTAATTTTTCTTTTTGAAACTTTATTTCTTTCTTTTGAGGTAGATGGCAGAGTGCTGGCAGATTGTAGAGACTGTACATCTCTTAACATCATCCACGAGGCAAATTTTGTTCAAATGTTTATGGCACATTTTTCTTTAGTAGACCGCCTGAGCTGGTATTCTATTACAATGTTTATGTGTACCACGACGTAATGACGTAATCTAATTATTGTTATTGTGGAATCACAATGATACTAATGTAGATATTGTTTTCCTTTAACAGAATAGCTGAATTAGCCAGTAGTTCAGTAGTTGAGGATTTAGGTAAAGTGCGCTGCCATCCTCAACCTTTATCATTGTGATGAAGGCCCGTGCGTTGTTGAAAAACTGATAGAAAACTTTCTAACTTGGTTGAAGCGATCGTAAAGAGGTATTTTTTTTAAATACTTAGCTCGGCAAATGACTCCATACCACCTGATGTTAAGTGGAAATGGAGTCCAGACGCGAAGACAACTGGTGCAGCGTGAAAACAACGCAGCATCAGTCAACCTCGCTCTGCCAGCCCACAAGGTGCTTCTTCACGCCTCGTTTGAAGTACCCCTTATCATAGGAACGAAAACGTGTGCTGGCAGACTATTCCATCTTTTGGAGGTGCGACAAAGAAACGAGTCACCAAATTTCTTTGTGCGCTATGGGATATTTGTGACAGTGAAGCGATGACTCCGAAGAGCAGCACGTGTACTACTAGGTTGCCAGTTGAACAGTCTGTATATTCCAGAAGAAAAAACTTATTGAAAACTTATCTTATCTTATCTTATCTTAGTGGGGCCTGCCGAGGTTTCCCTCTCGCAGTAACACCTCGACCCATCGGGATCTTTTGTGCAACCCCATCCTTTCACTCTTCCTCCTCTGTAAAGATAGAGGCCATAAGTTTGGCAACGTCTTTAAGAGCGAAGAGCCTGAAGTCCTCCGGTTTCGGATAGGCCGACCCCAGGAGTCCCATTCTTTTCCTAGCCAGAGAGTCGCAGTCACACAGTAGGTGCTGCATCGACTCCGTTTCCTCTCCACACGCCCTACACAAACTATTTGTTGAAAGGTGCATTCTATGAAGCATTTGTTTTGTGGCATAGTGCCCTGTCAAGGCACCGATGGTTAATCGGGCCTGCCGTCTACCGCCTCCACATATGAACTTACTCCGTCCTAAGGCGTTTTCGCCAAGGAAGGATTTGGAGTGTTTCATACCCGGCTGCTCTTTCCATTCGATGCCGTGCCTGTTTTTGATGTAATCTTTAAAGGCCTTGTTAATGGTACTTGGTGCAAGTGCCACGAACGGCTCAGGACCAATGAGCTGGGTCTCCGAGCCTTCCCTGGCAAATATTTAATAATATATTGAAAACTTTCTTTCTCACTTGGTTGTGGCGATCGTAAAGAGGTTGCCTGCTGTTTATTAAAATATCCTCTCGGTATAGCCCCGGCTAGCTGCTGCAGGTGTGTGCCGCCTTTATCTGCGCCACGTCAGCCGATGTCATATGCAGATAATACATGTGCCTATTACGTGTTTATTGTCTACCCACTAGGTCTGACGGGGCTAGGAATATGCTTGTTAAAGGTCGCACGGTCGCTTAAATAAATGGGCACAAAATTGTTCAATGTACCCTAAAGGCTACAGGGTAAATGCAAAATCAAAATAAAGCGACTATAGTTGAATGGTGAAATGAAATCACCAGCTCATTTTATGCCCCCACTGCTGGAGCACGAGCCTTCCCTGTGGATGGATAGGTAGAACTGGTCGTTACCACGACGCGGGCTCAGTGCGAATTGGTGGTTGTTATTGACTAGCTTGCTAGCATCCAAAATCAGCGGCTCTGCGTGCCTTCCGAAGCACGGAAGAGCTCGATATGATAAACTTTAACCACCTAACTGTCCGATGACCGGTTTTTGCGAAAGTTGCTTAACCTTAGCAATCGCAGACCGGGCGCGTTAACAACAGCATCATCGAGCTATTGAAAATCAGTGGACAAAATTGTCCACTGTACACTGTAAAAAAAGTTTACGCGAACTGTAAAAAATAAAATAAAACACCCACCTTTGTTAGCTTAAAGGCGCCTTTATAGGCTACTGTAACCGCATACCATCAGACATGCCGTCCAAAAGAAAACGCATACGTCTTCTAATTTTTATCCCACTACAGTGGCGACACCTTAGTATTATCAGGAAAGAAGAAAAAAAAGAAACAAAAATTCCAGCAAGCAATGTTTTAATATCTTCTTTTTTTAACTTATCAATTCTTACCTAATTCTCTTAGCTCCTCAGTTACTGGCAGTAACGGAAACGGTGCTTGTATGGTGAGCACTCCGTCGCGTGAGAGAGACGACACTATGGCCTCTACGTCCATCCCTATCGGCAGCAGGAACTCTCTGTTGTACTCTTGGTAGACCGTGTTTCTGTCCGATCTCTCGTCATGGACAGCGGCCACTATCAAGACGTTGTCCTGAATCTTAACGGTGATCTGAATAAAGAAAACAATTTAAACCATTTTTTATTACAGCTACTACCTACATCATCATCTGTCCATGAACGTCCTACTGCTAGGATTAGACGTTTCCACTTGAACAAGAGCATATGAAGAGATTTGGCCATAATACACCACCCTGGGCCTTGGCGGTATTAGGCTTGGTGGTAAGTAAGTGCCTTCCTTCACAGAGGGGCTCGGGACACTTTAACTTGATATCCTGTCTGGAATTCTCTCATGAAGTCCACGTGAGATTTTTTAAATTCCTACAACATTTTTTGGGGAATACCTTTTATCATTCTAAATCTATCATAATCAAAACCATCGATTAATAAACAAACACATTTACACTGGCTTATGTGCCAACTGGACCAAGTTATTTAATAAAAAAAAGTCCTACCTCATCAGGGCTAAACTGGCTAACATCAAACTGCAACTTCAAAGTCTTCTCATTCCCATCCCCAACCACTAGAGGTGAGTTGGCAAGTGTCTCCCAGTTGGTGGCGGAGCCAGACGGGGAGGTAGGCCTGGACTGGGAGAGGGCTATGCCAGACGAGACCATCTGCGCGTAGAATTGGTTCAGGTTGACACTGAGGAAAAGATAACAACATTTAGTTTCTAGAATCTGTGCTTCGGAAGGCATTTAAAGCCGTGGTGGTTTATGGCCCGTTCTCCCATCCAGTAATGGCAGTGGGAACATATAATGAGCTTGTGGTGGTAATTAATGGTTCAGAGTCATTATACACCAAATAAATCGGTATATTGTAGGAGATTTTCTCTGAAGAAACAAATCAGTGCAAACAAGGTCCTGATTCTTCAACTTCAGTCTGGGCTAACCCTGGCCCTAGCAAATTAATTATGCCCCCCTTCTTATCCAAACATGACACGTCGTCATAGCATCATGTTAGTAGTTAACATCATTGTTGTCTTCCGACAGTAAGAGATAAGATAGTGAGTTCCTCAGTAGTTAAGGATTCCGGATAAAGTACACTTGCAACAAAGGCTTTCACATCATATAACATCAGGTGAGGGAAAGGTTCAAGTGCTTACCCGTAAGGAAACAAAAGCAGTACACATTAACAACTCAGATCACCAACCTGAACCTATTCATCTCCTCGTCGACTCTCCTCATCTCTGCGGCAAACCGTTCCTTCATTGTGGAGAAGTTCTCATCGAAAGTCGAGAGGTCGGTCATATGCACTGCAACTACGAAGTTATTTTTTTGGAGAACGCTATCCGCTGGTTTGCTTGACGTTGACATGTTGGCACAGATTTTTTCTGGAGTTTTTGATGTTTTTGTGGAGACTATTATTTTTTGATTCGATTCTGTAGTGGATTACTTTGCTTACGTGGCTGTGGCGATTGTTTGTTAATGTGTACAGGAAATTTTGAAATGACACCCTAAATTATTGTTTGACGTGCAAATGATGGCTAAAGACTTAAGATTTTGATTTCAACCTTTATAGTTTAAAAGAGGTTTGCGACAAAATAGAGTTTCCTATGGTTTCCTATTTTGCTGCATTTGTTCAGTGGTGGCATCCTTTTAGCTTTATGATCCTTCTAAAGGAAACATGTCTATATCGTAAGTTCATACACATAACATAACATAAGAAATGTGTCCTTTTAGCACTTAACTAGCACCCGCGCCTTGGACCGCGTTTATTTCAGACATTAAAAAAAACTTTTTTATTATCAAATTAACAAATAGCCTATGTTACCCGCTAAGGATGAAGCATTCAATTAGTGTAAGAATGTTTGGAATTGGACCAGTAGCATTAGATACTACCCTCCGCAACCAAACAAACAAACAAAGTCAGAAAATTGACCACTTTGTTAATAGTACTAGTTGTCGCCCGCGACTTCGTTCGCGAAGACTACACTTTCTCACAGGAACCTGTTACCGGGATAAAAAAGTATCCTATGTCCTAGTCCGGTCTATGTGCAAAGTTTGCATAAAAATCCGTTCAGCCATTTTCACGTAATGCGCGGTGAAATAAACAGATAAACAGACAAACAGACAAAAATCTAAAAATTGTTGGAACGTGTTCAGTTATCGATTCTAAGACAACTTTTTTTCAAATAACTTCCATGTACAGACTTTCGACCCTCTTTAGCTTTATTAAATGTATATATAGTTCTAATATAACCTCTCATAAAATCATAATTAAACGTGATCAAACTCTACATATATCAGAAAACTATGTCCCTTCATCTTGTAGTTTAAATTTAGTGTGTGACTTTCTATAGTTCTGGTTATGTAAGTAATTTGTCAGTTAATTTTCCCTAACAAAAATATATAAATATTATAAATGAGAACGCGCAGTGATATGCAGTAGATTAAATTAAATTTTATAGTTTTTAAATAAAAGATTACGATGAGCAAACCATTCATTTATATTTATATTTTATATTTATATTTTATTTATCATATATTTCTATTTAAAAGTCAAAGTACTAAACATGGTGGCCATAAATAAATACAAAACTTCATTGCTTCAAATATAAATTCGCAGCGATAATCAAGAAGACGAACGACATTAGCATGTATGTGGCCACAATGTACGAATAGATATTTACAGGGCTCTCGTGATACATAGTGCTTCTCACAAATCAAATCCTTGGTGCTTCTTCAATAAAATAACTAAAAACTAAAAATAACAAATAAGACACAAACATTAAAAAGGACAACAGACTAAAAAGGACCTATTGAATGATGTAAGGTTTTGGCCGGTATGCCGGCATTATAGAAGTTGCTTTACATGCCACCCCAATGCGATAGCCACTGCAATTTTTATTTTTATTGGTTGCTAGTTTGCCTCAACCTTTCAGCTCTTTTAGCGTCACCGGAACTTTTAGGAGGAGGCGAGATAGTTAAAAGCCGTGTGCTTGAAACACCGTCAGAGGGCTTCTCGAGGGGAATGGCATCATGCAAGGTCTCTCCTTTGACAACTAGATTTTCCGAGGGGTTTGGATCGGATCGGGTAGTCACTGCGAGCTCCTAGAATATCGGTAGGTATGTCTGTGTCTTTGAAGTATAAGTAGATATTATATAGAAGGCACAAAGCTAACTATAGTCTGACATAAAAAAAACAAAAAAGGTCTCTAAAAATAGTCGCAATACTGTAGGGATTTCATGTCACTAATTAATGATACACATAATGCCATCATTTAATTTGAACTTCTTATCGCAAGATACGTGCAATAGACTTTAATTCATCAAAAACAAAAAGCGATTAACAAGACCAAAATAAATCATTACGCAATAAAACACACATTAATTTCGCGCTTAATTAAATTGGGGTCTAAAATCAGCAGATCATCATCACGCCACAGATTAGAAAATCAGATTGGCATGTGACCTTTCCCGCTAACATCTGTACGCCATTATCAAATGTTGCCAGATAAATAATGCGCCCCCCGAGATGTGGTATTTACGCGCCCCTCAGATTGTCCCTCCCTGTCGGTGCTATGGCGACGGAGGCCTAAACATAGAGCCCTATTAATCCCGGAGTGAGGGCGTGTCGAATGAGCAGGGTAACTACGAATTGAGAGGGAATTTGGGATCGTAATAATTTGTGGTTTGATTAATATCTAAATGAATGATTGAAAAAAATTTAATTTAGTACAAACATACAACAACAGTGGATGAGGCTCGCACGGGTAATTTGGCGTGTTAAAGGGGAGGCTTAGACCCAGCAGTGGGTGCTTACGGGCTGAAATGATGATGATGATGATGATGAACATAAAAATTAAGCACTTAAAACAAAGCCAATCAGGTCCCTCAGGCTCAGTTCAAGCCGCAGCACATAGAGACATTTTTACGTGGTTTTGTCGCCTCAGTAGCTGACTGAGAAAGCGGTAGGTATAATATACGGAGGTCCTAGGTTTAATTACTAAGTAGGGCTTGTGTTTTAGATTTTTCGACGTTAAGGCGACACTTGAAAAAAATACATCAACTTTCATAGAAAGTTGTAGGAGTATGACAAGACCAACGAATCTGATATTTTGATATAGATAACTTCATACCTTAGTCTTTAAAACCCTTGCTCAAAAACACGATTGTGCAAAACACCTCTAAAAAATCATTAATGCTAAAATTACAATGAAATTACTTAATCTATATGTTTGGCAAAATTGCAAAATAACATCAATTTTGCAATTTTGCCAAAATTGCACAATCGTGTTTTTGAGCAAGGGTTTTTAAAGACAGGCATGAAATTATCTATATCAAAATTTTAGATTCGTTGGTCTTGTCATACTCCTACAACTTTCGATAAAGTTGATGTATTTTTTTCAAGTGTCGCCTTAAGACCGGGTTTTTTGTAATCATCATATTTGACAGTGATAAAAAGTAGCTTTTCTCATAGGTATAGGTAATAATATCTCAGAAAGCTCAACGTGTTGAAAAAACATATTATATTAATATCGACATTATTCTGGTCCTTTTTTGTCCCAAACATTTTCTAAATTGTGGTAACACGAAACGGTGCGAGGGCGCGAATCACCACCAAAGTGGCGGGAAAGCTGCCCGTTTGACAGATCATTTTTTATTTTGTCAGAAAATTTGGCATTTGATTCGGGGTTGCAATGCCTGCCAGGTGGTCAGGAAGTGAATTAGACCCATTGTTACATGAAACAGTTTTTATTGACATTGGGGTTTACAGCTTGATTTTAATATACCCTACTTTTACGGTTACTTTAAGTTTTTGTTATAAGATTTTTGTTCATTATCAGGAATTTAACTTTTGAGAGTTCATTCAGGAATTTTAAAAGAAAAGTCGAAAAAGTTAATAATGCAGATTGCTCCAGTCGATCTTCCTTTCAGAAAACTACCTCAAACTTCTTCTCTCTTTAACTCCCTCCAGAAGAATTGGTGTGGTAGTATTCTCCCACTGACAAGTCGCCATATTTTCAATATTACAGTATCTGTGGTCTACTGTTTAGACTACCCGGGGTTTAGGCCTATAAAGGACCTCTTTCATTTCTTAGTTCCAGTTAATACTCGATTTTTTGTCTAGCTCATACTCGATTTGTTTGATGTAAGGGCTTGGTCTGAATCCCCACCATCACTATCTCATCTAAGTCTACCATGACGTTAAGAGCATTTTTGTTTTCAGATAGCCAGTTCTTCAGTGTAAAAACATTCCGAGTGAAGTGTTTTCATAGTTATCATTATATGCTGTCTTAATTTTTCCTTTCTTTCTTTCAAATAATGTGTGTACCTGTAATTTATGAACATATTAGACTTAAGAACTTGTAGTCAGTATTGTGGATTGTTTAAATGTGTATTGCTTCAATCAATAGATAAATCCTCCCTAACCAATGTACAGAAGAAGACCAAGCGCTACCGTTTTTAAATTCGCATTCCCAACTTCCGCGTAAACAAACTTGCTACTTCAATCTACGAGAAAAAAAACACATGAAACGCTGAATGTTTACGTTGTCATGCCTACCGGACGGTACATATTGGCATAACGCGCAACTATTGACATGGCAAACAAACAGTACTGGCAACACTCCTGCCGTGTATCAACGACCAGCTTTGTAATCGAAATTGGGAGGGCGGCACCGTCGCTACACCGTCGGCCATTACGTCAAATTTCCCCTGGCGCGCTCACTTTCCGATACATTGTGCGGTTAGTTCGTTTTTTCGCCGCTAGCTCTGGATAATTTGGCTAGTTTTTACAGTCGTCGGCGCGTAATGATGTTTGCCCGCTCTCCCCCGAGATAGCGTTGCGTTTTACGGGAATTAAGGCCGTATTAGGGCCGTCTTTCGCCACGTGACTTTTTCATTACCCACATATAATTTTTTAGGCCTTTCAAATTTCCTAATCGAGATACGAGGGTTTCATAATCAAATGTACAGTATAGTCAGCAAAAAAGTAGTTGAACATTTAATACTTTGTCCAAGTAATTAATCAAACAGCGGCTTGCCAACTTTTAAATGTTATTATGACACGCTTATAAAGTTTTCATCGACTTTCGTTGCTGACTTTACCTATGCAAAGTACCTACAGCTTTAAATAGAGGTCGGACACTTATAGCTTTACTAGTTATCTAATTAGTAAAAGCCAAGTAAAATAATATGTATTTCATAAATCAGTCAGGAGGAGCTCGATGGCGCAGTGGTTAACCAAGTGGGTGGGTGACCAAAAATGAATTATCTAGAGCTCCTCCGTGCTTCGGAAGGCACGTAAAGCCGTTGGTCCCGGCTGCATTAGCAGTCGTTAACCACCAACCCGCACTGGGCCCACGTGGTGGTTCAGTCAGTAAGTAGGTAAGTCATAGACTAATTAGGATTTCTTTCTTCAATGCGGTCTTCTTTTGCTCGGCGGTCGACCACCAATGTGTAAACCAACCAAAAAAATACTAATATAATAAAATGTTATTACTACTTACAAATAACATATTCAGTGTTGAAACAAGAGTGGGGTAATTGAACATTAAAAGAAACACCCTTTTTACTTAACAGCCGGCTGATTGTTGATTGTAGTGTGTAATTAGTTCCGTAAGCAAATAATAAATAGAACTTTTTCCGACTTCACAAAGAAAGTGTTGAGTTTTTATTATTGAAAGTTATAGCTTTTGATTAGGTTTTCTAGTTAAAAACATAGTTATTAATAATTTCATCGTTGTCGTTAATAATAATTATTCTTATTAACTGGATACATGAATAAAATTAAATTAATATAAACTAATGTATTGTATTTCTTGTTTTTTACTAACTATGTTTTGTTTCAGTATTACTAACACTTATGGATTTTATATTCGAAATAATTTTAATATTATTATTATTATTATTTATTTTTAATCATCTTCTGTATTTATCTACATCTTTTTGGGATCCTCAATAAATATTAGGTATCCCAATTTGCTATACAATTTTTCGTTTACTTACGCGTTGAAATTGTGAATTGAACTCGCACCCGTGTTATTTATTTATTTATTTAATCTTTATTGCACAATACAACAAAATAAAATACAAAAGGTGGACTTAATGCCAAATGGCATTCTCTACCAGTCGACCTAAGGGCTAGGCAGAAAAATTGGTAAGCGGTACGACAAAGAACGTAAATGAAACATTATACTACATAAATTTATAAGAACTGAAATATGCATATTAAGTTTAATAAATTAAGTGATAATAATATACACACTACATGAACATAACAGAAGAAAAGATGATGGGAATCTCTTACGTGGGTGTTGATTCCTGTAGAAACAGTTTATGTTAATTAATATTCTCTATTATAGAAAGAGAAATAGACAAAACATTTATTCAGTATCGCAAAATAACACTATCATTCAAATAAAACGTTCATCATGAACAGTGTGTGATAGTGAAAGGGCATCTTCTCACCATATAACATCGCACTTTAGTAATGCCACGACGCTGGTCTTCCGAAGATGCCCAGATTAAAACTAAATTAAACGAAACTAAAAGTAGAAATGACATGGACTAAATATTTGAATTTTGTTGTAACAAAATCTCCGTCATCCAACACGGGTTTTAGTGAAATTATGTTTTATGATATCATACTGCGGCACAGGCGGGCGGCACGAGATGGGCCCCATCCAATTGCAAGACAATCAGTAAATTGGTCTGCGTAAACACACCGTAGTAGGTACAAGGGTGATTCGGTGTTACCATCAGTTCTCACATTTATCTCGCATTTAATTTATAAAAAATATCTATTGGGACACGAATCTTGCTCAGTCTCGTGCACTTAGAGAGGCCTACGTCCAGCAGAGGACTAGAGTATTCTGATGATGAAGACATACAAAAAATCAAGTTACATATTTATTTAACTATCATAGTTTTTTTTTTCTTTATCAACTCTCCTGGGACTTGCTTCTGATAAATTTAAAACGTCCACAATAGTGTCACAGTGTTGACCTGATTCTAACATTTACGCCGATATCTAGGTAGGTGGTCGATAATGTCAATGGTGGAAGCGCACTTCACCCGATCACAATAATTGAGGAACTAAATATAATGATTCTGATGTGATAATAATGTTAATTTACAATTTCAAAATATTTTACATTAGGCACTACCGCCAGTCCCAGGAAACTCTGTCTCGGTAGCTCAGTTCAAAGCATTGGACCGGTCGGTAATCCACTAGTCGTGGATTCGATTCCCACTCGAGCTTCTTGGTATATTGGTATATTGTCCTAGTAAAATTTTATCTTGTTGTAACAAATTGTTAGATGAAAAAGAAAAATTTTGCAGGAGATAAATAAAAATGATTTTTTATATAATATATATTTTTATATATAATAGTGACATAAGTACTTGAAACTTTACTCGTAATCAATCGTTGACCGCATTCCACCAATTTTGAAGATTAATAAATCACTTTTTTTAACTATAGTTAGCTATATCTAATTGATAAACACAAGGTTGAAAAATAAACAATGTTTTATCTTTAATTGTCTAACGAATTGTTATTTTCAGATAACCTTGCTTTAAGGAAGTGATCTCCTTTATTTTTTACTAGTTATAATAATTAATGGTAAAAACAAAAATAAATAATTATTTCTATTTTAACCTTAGCTGTTTTAACTTTTAGTAAAATTTTATCTTGTAACTATTTTATAGCATTGTGAATGCAAAATTCAAAATAATAAAAATATTTAAAGAAATTACGTAGTTATCGATTGTTAAATACTTGCAAAAGTGCACTTTCGATTGTGATGGTAGTACCTTCACAGTGACGTAATACCGCTGCTGACTTGGAGTGTAAATCACAGACTACTAGAAAAATTCAACGAGTTTTCTGGGCCTCGGTAGCTCAGCGGTCAGAGCATTGGACCGGTTATCCAAAGGACGTGGGTTCGATTCCCTTGAAATTCCTGAGACTAATTGATTTTTTCTAGTAAAATTGTTTCTTGTAACTAGCTAACACTTTAAATTGCTAATAACAAAAAATAATTATCATGTCAGCTGAAAATAAATAAATATGATCACCATATAACTGCAATCGTGGAAATGATTTATTGCCCTCTGTGACCTCTGTGCCCTCTATCCCTCTGTGGAATTTCTATCCATTGAGAAGGCTCGTGACTCAGCAGTGGGGTCGTAAAATGAGCTATAAATGATGATGCAACGTCCTAAGGCCGCATCATCAGTCATCACTTACCAACAAGTGAGATTGCGTTCAAATACTCACTTGTAATAAATATTTAATAAAAACATTGGTAGGGCCTATCGTTGCTGCGGCCAGGGTTGGCAAACTATGATTCGTCACGCGACGCCCCGGCCGCCGCCGCCCGCCCGTGAGATCCATATCGCATCCCGCCGGGATCACGTGTGGGATGGCGCAACCCTGATATTAAATGAAACAATAATGGGGATGAAAGGTCATTAGCTGATTATTAGATTCGATGGGAAAGTGTTTTTTGTTTTTTATCGGATGCCTAGCGCAGTTTTTTACGCGCCGTTTTATTTGTTATTCTACTAAAAACTAAAAAGTGCATGGCAAAACGTTGCTTCAATGACATACATGCGAATAAAATACGCACTAGACACCTTGATAGCGCTTTTTAAAAGAGCTTACTATTCAATAATTATAGGTATTAACTACACCGTGACTGGTTAGAAGACGGACGCGTTTAAGGAGGTTAACTAGTAACTTATCTACATTCCTTTTAGTTAAAAAAGGTTATAGCAAATTTTTAAACACGCGAGTTATTACGCGTTTTAAAAAAAGTGAACTATCGGCATTTTGCATGTACTACACGCACGAGTAAGGTCAACCGCACGCGCGGACAACGCCTTGCTAGTCGCTTCGCTCGCCCGCGTAGTAAATTGTAAATAAGCAGAAAAATCATATTAATCAGGAAGAAAGTAAAAAGTTAAGGTGGTGTTTTTTCATTTTTAATGGAACCGGTATCGGCTTCTTATACACCTCCTTTAACGCGTCTGTCGTCTAGCCAGTCGCAGCGGTGTATACAGTCATTTTAAAAGTGAGTATCCATTTCCTGTCTTTTCTTGTTTCACTGATAACATTATTATTTAAATGGTTTATCAGATCTTCGAAGAACTGGCTGGCGCTGCAGATGACGTATCACCGGATGGATCCCCATATGAAAATATTTTGAACTTCTCAGCACTGGAAGGTACGTAAAGTTAGAACAGTGGCATGGGTACGGCATGTTTAAGTATGGTATTTTTATTTATTTATTACTACTTAATAACAACGGTTAACCCCATTTACAGTAAATAGTACAAATAATTATTTTAAAAATAACAAAAATACAAATAACAATAACAAAAAAAATATAGTAACAAATCACAAAAAGTTATTCTCACACCCATCTTTCTCGCAATCGCCAGCATTTTTTTTTTCGTATATTATGGTATGTTCACATGTATAGCCCACTGGTGCTTCGTTTTAATCTGCTAATGATCATGACTTTATCAGTAATGTATTTTATTGCGAGAACTAAAAAATCTGCCTTAAAATTATAAATTTCAAGTCATTCATCACAATCAGTTGCCGATGAAACCAAAACTAATATCCCGCTGGCCGTACCACCCCTGCTTCCCCAAAAGGTGTGGCGGCAAATAATTCGATGCGATTCACGCGGCCTCCCCTGCGCACGCGTCTGCTAATGGACGATAATCTGGAGTTAAATAGTTGTTGCTGAGGTACGCACCAATGATAGATGAAGTGTGTAATTGGTAATATGTAATTGTACAGATGCCTACACATCAACCTATCCAAACTGTCAAGTTACAACTAAAAAAACATCTTCTTCAGGTTCAGGTTTCTACAACTTAGGCGGCTGTACTGTGTCGAAATTAAAATTAAAATTAAAAAAAATTAAAATAAAGGTTAAATCGGAGTTAAAATCGTTATTTATTTGTTCTGTATTTCAACACCATTGTAGGCTGCACTGTGTCGGAATTAAAATCGTTATTTATTTGTTCTGTCTTTCAACACCATTTCACTGCGATTATCTTGTATCTATATATAAAAATTGCTGGAGCTGCGCCTCCCTCTCACTGGTTCCACAGAAAATCAGCGCCATGGCATATCTATGTCACGGCATCAAGCTGAGTGGCGACCATTTCGGTAGCATCTAGTTGTGACTGTTTAGAATGTTTAAGTTTAAATGTTATAGCTCCGAATAAATTTTTCATTCATTCATTCATTCATTCATTCAAATTTCTTTAATAAATGTTCAACCATAGTCTTTACAAATACAGTTCAAAGTCTATTGAGGAAATTTGATAGTTTCTGGTATATAGTCTGATGTGTAGGTGTGTGTAGGTACATAGAGAGTTACATCCGAGTTTCCGGCAGCTAGAGATAAGATAGCCTGTGCCTCAGTAGTTGGGGATTCCGGGTGAAGTGCGCTTCCACCTTCGGCCTTATCATCACTTAATTTTAACAGCCTTAACATCAGGTGAAGGCCAAGTGCGTACCCGATAAAAAACAACAGAGTTCTTTTTGTAATAACACGTGTTGTGAGACTCCATTTTTGAATTAACTTACCGTAAAATTCTAACCTTCTTACAAATAAACAAAGAATAAGGTCCGAATTGTTATTCCGTGTTTTGTTCCTGTCATGTAAACGTCATTTCAAATTAGAGTAAAAGAGAGAAAACACGGAATAACTATTCGGACCTTAATCTTTGTTTATTTGTAAGGCCCTATGTTTACTTGTACCAATCGTACCTACCTATGTACTTGAAATTGGCTTAATGCGTTTACCGCGAAACCATTTGTTAAGATTAGTTGAGATTGATACTGGGAGGATCCACTCAAGTAATGCGTTATAGGACATTAACCCTTGTACTATTAAACAGTGTTTACAGTTAAACAATGTCTAAATACGTGCTTAAAAGGTATTGTGTCTATCTCTAAAAATATTAGCTAATCAGTGACAGCATTTGTTTTAAGCAGTGTCTAATTTTAGCCATCGTTTTGTGGTAAAGCAGGTAAACTTTTTCCCCCGTATTAATAAACAAAGTGTGAGCTTGGAGTAGTTACTCCGTGTTTTGTTCCCGTCATGTAAACTTCATTTCATATTAGAGTAAAAGAGACAAAACACGGAATAACTACTCCAAGCTTACACTTTGTTTATTAATAAGCCCCTTTGGGCATAAGGTTTAAGGTTTTGGTTTGGCTTTGGTTGTTGGGTCAAGACTTTGAGAAGCTGTGCAATGCAAACCAACTATGCTATCGTGTGCGCCTGACCCGGCATGTCATGGGGTGCGGGTTCGAACCCCGCTCATGGAATTTTTTCAACACTTTATATTTTTTCAATATTTAAAAGTGTTCAAGTTATAAAAAAAAATCGTAACTACACAATTTTCAATTAGCATTTTTCGCGTTATCTTCGTAATAAATCGACCTCTCGACTTCTTCTAAAATGTAACTAGGGTTTATTCCAATGTTACATTTTAACAAATGAACCAATCTATATGAAATCTCTCCCCTGCCCGGGTGGGGAGAGTAACGCGGTAAGTTTAATCAGTTCGTTAAAACACACTTTTTAATATAGGGTATCGAAAATCAATATGTTCGTATCCCTCTACACAATGATATTGAACTATTTCAGTTAAGAATGCAAATAAAATGTCTGGGTTTACGCACCACAAAGTGGTTACCAGTGTTTTGGTAAGTGACTTTACCCTTCTTTTTGACAGTGAAAAACTCGTCGCCTAGGCAAAAGCGGTCTTATCGCTTAAAATCGCTCTTCCAGACCACCTTTGTGGTATAGGACAGAATAGGAAACAATGAGTGGTAGTGTACCGGCAACTAGCAAATTAAAAAGAAAAAATCTATTAACAATATATTATACATAATACCTACTAATATATATTGTTATAATAAACTGCATATACCTACATACGATAAAGTTGTTGCAGACTAAGACCTGACTAAAAGAAAATAATGAAGTTTAATCTTAAAAGTAGCAAGTGACTTGGAGTGACGAACATCAGGCGGGAGGTTATTCCAAAGGCTGGTAGCCTTAACTGTAAAAAAATCTCTTAAGTACTCTGAACGAGTCAAGGGATGTTTCAGCAGGTTATCTGCCTGAGCGGGAAATTCTTTTAACACTTATACAAATTATTTTATTCATTTATGTAATACACAAAACGGACAGAAATCGTCGAATTTTTTTTAAATTTAACCACAAGGTAAAATCAAAATTCCTATCTATAAATATGTATTGGCACACACGTCATGCTTAAATTAGAGTAACTAACTAGGTAAATACGAATTATTTACTAATCTATATTAATACTTGTTACTTCGTAAATTATTGAAAACTTAAAGTAAATAAGATAACGACTTGGGGAGAACCCCACATAACCATCCTCGCCTCCCAGGTCACGGTGGTACTCGGGCGACTATATTATTACTCTATTTCTTTTAATAGAAATATACAAAAATCTTTAATCGAAACAATACATCAAAACACATTCATTCACAAACATTCTATATCCAGCTCAGGGTTGTCGCTATCCTATCGAAGTTTTAATAAACACCCGAAAAATGTTGCAAACCATCTTCGCGAGTGATAATCACGTGTTGATGGTACGACGGTGACGCAACGGCGCGCGCCGTCCGTGTAATGTGCGTAATTAGGTAATGTACTACACATTACACTCATTAACGTTAAGGTGTGTGCACACTCGACTTTACATATGCACATCTTAACCCATCCCGGAGTCTCATCATCATCATCAGCTCATTTTATGTCCCCACTGCTGGAGCACGAGCCTTCCCTAGGGATGGATAGAGAAAACGGGCCATAACGGTCATGTGTGGTTGTCAACGACTGCTAATGCAGCCGGGTCCAACGGCTTAACGTGCCTTCCGAAGCACGGAGTAGCTCGAGATGATACATTTTTGGTCACCCATGCAATGACCGCCTTTGCGAATGTTGCTTAACCTCAGCAATCGCAGACCGGGCGCGTACTTAAACCACTGCGCCATCGAGCTCCTCATCAAGGGTCTATTAGGGAGTAACGTCTCAATTAGGGAATCAAATACCGCATCAAAGTCTCAATTCCGCAAGCCTGCAGGAGCGAAGTGATCGATAGATAGATGATTGATAGACTGATATTGAGATTAAGACACTCAGATACACTACACATCCAAACTAGACTAGCCCCAAGACACCGTAATACCGTGCTAGTTATTAAAAAAAAAATTGTTACAAATGGATCCGTTTATAGGATCAGATTGGAATAACTCCGGATTTCGAGTGAAGCTGCGGCATTATCATCACAGGCTTGTCCCGTAAGATATTAAAAAAAATATTTAAAAAAAATATATATTTAAAAAAAATGTAACTAATAATAAAAAATATAATAAAGTAAAAAAAATAATAGATATAACACTATAATTTACTTAATTAATAAAAAATATCTATTGATATCTCCAGGAATATTAAAAAAAATACAAATGTTATATTTTTATAACTATTAATTAATAATGTAATTATTTTTTTACTAATAATAAACCAAGACAATCAATTTATCAACTACATTATTAATTTACATAAATAATAACAAAACCGGCTTCTAACTGAGAGAAAAAAACACAAGTACAAATAATAATAATATTTCACTTATTTATTTGCAATTATTTCACTGTACTTTATAAATATTTAATTCAGCTTAAGTGCAGCAATTAGCACTTAAAAATAAAAAGTTAAATAATAATATAGTTGCAGCTAGTACTAAATCTGAGAAAACCCTGTGCTATAAGTACTAATTTTGAACTGGTGCGACGCAGATAGCTAACGATAAGTAAGACCGGTACTAATAATATAACAAGTTAATTTCATAGTGCTTATTAGGTGTGTTGTGTAAATGTGTCTTTAAGTAAACTAATAAAGTTAGAAGTATCTAAACATCTGGGTCAATATAAATGGAGAGGACTAGCGGCGAGGACGTGGGCTTATGTCGCGGTTTAACATGAAATCAGAAGTTTTGACGAATGTCTGAATGTATGAAAATCTGCTGGATATTTTCTGGTTTATTTTATTAAACGTTGACGAAGTGGCCAAAATAGATAGAATAAAATAAATACACAACAGACTTAAGTCAATGAAAAATGTAATTAAAATCAATATTATAATAACAATTTTGGAACGAGAGAAAGCTTCTTTCCCAATTGTTGTAATTTAAAATAAATATAATAATATTTGAATGTAGCTTTGTCAAAAAAAAAAATAATTAAACCATAACAATTTTTTTAAAGTTATTTAATAATACACTGTAAATTAACACAGACTCATCAGTAATCAATCAATCAATCGCCACTTTGAGAATTCATACAAAGAAGTTAAGTTAAGTTAATAAGTAGGTTCGTTGCAGGGCTTGTTCGTCGACTTTCCCGGCTGCCATCTTATTTAAACCTGTCGCCATAACAACAATGTCATTAGCATTGTTGTGTTCCGACAGTTAGTGATAAGATAGCCAGTTCCTCAGTAGTTGAGGATCCTGATTAAGGTGCGCTTCCGTAGTGAGATAAATGTCAAACACTTCTTCGTTATGGATTATAAACCCCGATCTGATCCGAATCCCTCGGAGAATCTAGTAGGTAACAGGGACACGCACCAGTAAGTGATGCCATTTCCTTTAACCTCTGGCGGTGTTTCGTTTTACACGGCTTGAGGAACCCTTTAAGTTTCTCACAGCTCCCAAAAACGTCACGTCAAGTGACGCTGAAAATGCCGCCAGAAGCAATCGGCCAACTCTCCAAAAAATAATTTAAAAATAAAAGAAAAAAAAAACATTGATGATTTAGAAATTACATAGAACCTCTTAATTCCCATATGACCGCATTACAGTTACAACAACTAATTAAAATAATATGATGTATGAGACCGTTGATCGTTTGGAGGTCGTGCGTACAGTGCGCGAGAGTTTTCTTAACTTCGCTCATAGTTTTACTGTACTATCAAATTTCGTAAATTATTTCGTAATTATTTTGCTACAACTTTTTAAACTATCATGGTCAGTAACATAGAGTAATGATTACCGGGGTTACTGCTTGTCTGTTGTGAGTACCGTAATATCGGATTCTAAATCAGAACAAAATTGTATATGGCATCACTTATCTAAAATACTCAAATTTTGATATACCTTATAAAGAGATTATAGTTTTAAATAATTTTACGCAAATTTTTGTTGCGAACAAATTACAATTTAATAAAGGAATTAGTGTTGAAAAAAAATCCACATAAATACTCTTTTTTTTTAAATACCTAGAATAAATTGATTGCCATTCGCGATCCCGAGCTTTTCCCGTGGCAGAGAAGGGAATATGAAAAAGCATGGAGCTTTTAGTAGCTGGCCTCGGTGGCCGAGTAGCAAAGCGCTCGTCTCGATGCCCGAAGGTTCCGGGTTCAATTCCCGGGTCGGGCAAAGCGTGTTTCGGATTTTTCGGTGCATAGCCCGAGCTTGTGATCGACCACCAACCCGCATTTGGCAAGCGTGGTAATTATGCCAAAACCCATCAAGTAGTGATGACTTGTTTTCAATGATGGAGGCCTTTGCCCAGCAGTGGGACAGTTATAGGCTATTTACTTTACTTTACTTTTAGTAGCTGGACGAAGGAAGTGGAGGAGAGTCCCACATAACCCGGGGTCGACTCTATCCCAATGTACGCGCAAAACATTTTACCTAGCGTACAAAAAAAGGTAGGTATACTTGCACTGTTAGAATTTTCATGTCTACCATTATTGTTTATTGTTGAGTCCTGCAGGTGGTAAGCGTGATAATAACTAGGACAGCTAATTATAGCATCGCGTAGTCACGACCGGGAACAATGCAGTCGTGGGCTCGTGCCACGCAACCAGAGAGTGTGACGGGAATATCATTTGACGCCCTCGAACTATTATTGATTGAACTTTAAAAAAAAAGTCATAGCATTTGTTTGGAGTAGCACAATGTAGATTTAGTTATATAAAATAGAATAGTTGTTTATTATTTGAAAAAAGACAAAGTGTGGAAAAAATTCCACGAGCGGGATTCGAACAGTTTTTTTTGATTGAGGCATCCGTTTGTGAACTATTAAGCTTTAAAGTGCAAAATTTTGTTAGAGTCAAGTGTCCCCCCCCCCCCCCTGCCAGACAAATGGTTGTTTTTGGATACGTGAAAATGTACTTGGCGTAGTACAAATTCCTCATTGGGAACTACTTTAATAACGTTGTCAGGTGTGTGAAACCGTTAATATCTACATTTAAGTATATGAGCCATCGTTAAATAAATGTTCATAAAAGCCCTCTTCTCAGAGCCCGCATTATTGAGATGGGCTACGGAATCATACACTGCGCGTGGCCCGACACGCACTTGGCCGGTTTTTTCAAATTGTAATTTGTTCGCAACAATATTTGCGTAAAATTATAATTGGTTATTGTTTACAGTTCTAAGCTTAATCATCAGTTACCTGCCCTATTCCTAATCTTTTTTGGAGTCAGCTCAACATATCCTCTTCCATTCTCGTCGATCAACCGTCATCTAATCGTCAATGAGATGGATACAAGTGGAATACAAGCTGACGATAGAAAGCCTCGGGCTCCTTGTATCGTAAGGTACGAAAAGCCGTTGGTCCCGGCTGCGCTAGCAGTCGTCAACAACCACCGATCCGCTCTGGCGTAGTGGTTTATGGCTCGTTCTCTCTGTGGTGTTTCCATCTATAGGGAAGGCTCGTGCCCCAGCAGGGGACATAAACTGAGCTGGTGATGTGGTGATGGTTATATAGAGACAAGTATTGAGGGGTCATTGTACGAAATTCTTTCTGCTCCACAACAGAACTTTAACACCGTACATTGACATCAATATAATGTAAGAACGCTACAAGGAAAAGTTAGGGCTAGTTGAAATCTTACGACCCTAAACACAATAAACAATGCAAATAGTTTCTAATAAAACTATTAGGCACATTGACCGCAAACAAAACATTGTTATATTCGTATGTACAGTCAACAGCAACAGTCGATGATGACTATTTAACCAGATTTGTTTTAACATAACTGACTTACTTACTTTTCGTTGTTTGTTTTCTGTATTACGGGTAAGCACTTGGCCTTTATCTCATCTGATGGTAAGTGATGACAAGGCCGAAGGTGGAAGCGCATTTTACCCGGAATCCTTAACTACTGAGGCACTGGCTATCTTATCTCTAGCTGCCGGATTACAACAGTGCTACATACATATATGTTATGGCGACATATTTAGATAAGATGGTGGTAGCTAGCTATGCAGACAACAAGTCCTATCACCAAGTAAACCTAGTACACAAACTTGTACTCCCCGCTGGTAAATAAACCCGGGTCTGAGACCAGTGGGCTTAACCACTAGACAGGGGCTGTTAAAAAATATCAAATCTTTCAGCTTATAATCATCGACTTCTGCTGTTGACTGTACAATAAAATAATTAATTCTATAAAAACATAAAACAAAGGGGCAAGTTCCTTTTACGCGTTGCTGATGGCCGCATTATTAATTTGATTGTCTCCGATGGCACTAGAGCTGGCCAAATACTGAGCGTATGATAAATCAAAGATTTATACCGCTCATTGATAGGCCGGGAGCCGAGTCGACAATTATTATGGAGTTTTAGATTTATTTGTCAATTTCTTTAAATAGTTGTTATTCACACTTCTGCACATCAGACTACCACTGTCAAATTTCCTCAATAGACTTTGAACATTATGTGTAAGGCATATTTTGGATAGGTTGATGTGCAGGCGTCTGTACATTCTATATTTCATTAACTTTAATGAAGTAAAGGAATTAGTATTTGAATCACAACTTTACAAAGACAGTACAGATTTCATTTTTAAGTATGTATCGTTTTGACTAAGCCGTTGTTCCAGTGTTTCATACTAGGATTAAGGAACTGAAGTCTTTGACCTTAAATAAAATTCTAGAAAAGAGAAATACATGGCTCGTCAACAAGAAATCATTGTGCATTGAAAGATTTTGTGTTTGACTCCCGTTTTATAATAATAAAGGATTCCTTACACGACTATAGCTCACTACGCTTCTCCGAAGTTGCTCACAAAGTAAGGTACAGACGAGAACCTGTTACTAATTTGCATGTCATTTAAGATAGCACCAACATCAAGCAACTTAAACACAGTTTACATTGTGACACTTAAAAAAATACATCAACTTTCATCGAAAGTTTTAGGAGTATGACAAGACCAACGAATCTGAAATTTTGATATAGATAACTTCATGCCTTTGTCTTTAAAAACCCTTGCTCAAAAACACGATTGTGCAATTTTGGCTCGATCGTAATTCTCTACGAAAACACCTCCAAAAAAAACATAAATGCTAAAATTACAATGAAATTACTTAATCTAAATGTTTTGAAATCACTCAAATATATTGATAACGTAACTCGTAATTATGTTTATGCATATTTTGATAACTAAAACCAGTAATTTTATAAAAATATTTTTTTAGATTCTGTTATACGTAGCGCTTGCGACAATTGAGACCGCAAAGACCGCAGAATCTAAAGAAAGTTGATGTAGGTATTTTTTCAAGTGTCGCCTTAAGCCTACTTTCATGTTAACTTGAATGTTCCAAATTGAGAAACTTTATAAGAAAAGTAGTGAGTGATTCAGACTTGTGTTGGCAAATAAACAAACAAAACAGTGGAACATCACTTTTAATATTCTCTCAAGAAGACCGCGTGAGGTCAAAATCAGAGCCTCAATTTTTCTATTTAACAATATTTTAATATCAACACATTAACACTATTATTATAATAACAAACTTTAATTTCAATTAGACAAAATTTTACTAGGAAAAATCTACCAGCCTCAGGAAGGGGATTCATCATCAGCTCATTTTATGTCCCCACTACTGAGGCACGAGCCTTCCCTATGGATGGACGAGAGATCGGGCCATAAACCACCTCGCGGGCCCAGTGCGGTGCGGTGGTGGTGGTGCTATTGCAGCCGGCCGGGACCAACGGCTTTACGTCCTTCCGAAGCATGGAGGAGCTCTAGATGATGAATTTTTGATCACCCATCCGATGACCGGCCTTTGCGAAAGTTGCTTACCATCAACACTCACAGACCGGGCGCGTTAACCACTGCGCCATCGAGCTCCTCAGGAAGGGGATTAACTGGGATTAATCCCCACTCCAGCTTCGACAGGCTGGTTGATTTTTTCTAGTAAAATTTTATCTTGTAACTATATATAGCATTGTGAATGCAAAATTCAAAATAATATAAATATTTAATTTCTATTATCAGTAATTATTATCTATTTAAACAAAGAAAATATTTTAAAATATTTTTCTAATTTTAGATTGGCCAAAAGTAAAAACTGCACTAAGCCATTAGTTTAGAAAAAACAATAATAAAGATGTTACCTCTTTTTTGGTAGACTTTTTAAACGAAACAGTAGTGACACATTAGCAGGTAGTAAAATAGTATAGTGCGTTTCTTTGAATCTTGAGAGGATTTAATCTTTTATCGTTGAGTGTCGCCTGCGCATCCAGCTATATAGATAAAAAGTGGTCTGTCCGTCACATACTCAGGAGATGAATGCAACATCCAGGTCGTTTGAAACTTATGGATACGACACATACCTAGGTGTATACCAAACTTTTTGATTGTAAATAAATCCTTGTTTTTTTTACAGTACGTGTTTTTTAATTAACGCTTAATTTGGTAATAGAGGTTGAACAATCCAAATGGATCGGTATAGGAAAGTTCGAAACAATAAGAAATGGAAAAACAATCTTCCAAATAACATTTAACCATGTCGACGACTTAAGATTGAAAACAGACCATCTGCTTTCAATAATTTTTTAATGAAATTCTATGAATATTTTGGTGAAGAAAACTGCATCGACCACTGGGCTAAAGTGCCGACCTCCCACCCACGTCTTCGCACCCAACTAGATAGGGATGATCTATCTGTCTTGGCAGTGGCAGTGGGCCGGCCATATTAGCTGCAGAACCGATAACCGACTCGGTAAAGGAGTTCTTGTGCTCAGTAGCGAGCACTTGGAGAGGCCTATGTCCAGCAGTAGACGTGTAAAGGTTGATAATGATGATGATGATCTGTCTTGGTGGCCAAGCATATCCCTTTGTTACTTTCTCAGGTAAACAGTCGCGTGCTCATAAGATAACAGGGCATTCCGTCTGAGAGGCGCACGCGCCGATAAACTAAGAGTCTGGCACTCTAGCCAGACTCCACTCAGACGGCCGATAACTCCATCAACCACACAATGTCAGTAAGTATTCTGTTGATAGCTCAACTTTGGTTTAAGTTTTTAATGTTGCTAGTGTTACGGAATAAATACTCTTTTGTATCGAGGAGCTCGATGGCGCAGTGGTTAACGCGCCCGGTCTGCGATTGCTAAGGTTATGCATCTTTCGTAAATGCCGGTCATCTGATGGGTGACCAAAAACATATCATCTTGAGCAACTCCGTGCTTCAGAAGGCACGTTAAGCCGTTGGTCCTGGCTGCATTAGCAGTCGTTAACAACTACCAATATACCACCATTAACCTAACAAACAGTAAGGATTTCTTATGCTGACCGATTGTATAATTCTGTTGACCAAATAATAATTTTGCTGACCAAATATTTATTTTGTAATACAAATAAATTTTTTCCCTTTTAATAATCCACGCCATATCTTTGAAAGCCACAGTGGAGAGATAAAAGGCCGCTAGAAAAAAGCAAGTAAGGACTTTTTGTGTCTCCCTTTTCGTTAATAAGTTAGTGCTACTGGGAGAAATAAACCTCAGCAGGCCCCACTAAGATAAGTTAGCAAATAAATACTTCATTAGATTTGTCAATTTCTTTTCATTTCATTATAAGCGGCAGCACTAAAACCACAAATTAATAAGTTCTACACATCAGAAATACATAACAAGCTTGTGCTATACAAACTTTCGCCTGCTTTCTTCACCGTCTGCAATAAAGACACAAATGAAACGTACGTGAGCTATAATTCATAATTCCATTAAGCAGAATAAATAATGAGACGGCCATGCGCCTCAGATTGAAATTGCGAGATCCGCACCGTGGGACACTCTCTCACTGCTATACCTATAATTCTATTATCTGTCACCGTTGTAAGGATCACTCGGCTCGGCACAGATGACGGTTGTTTGTGCTTTTCCATTGGGTTGCGACAGATTCTACTCTGTTACACTCTTACTACACTGTTAACTGGTAAAAACCGATTGTTGATGTAAAAACAGGTTGTATCTTATATCTGTTTTGTCCCACTTTCCATCACAAATATGTATAATGCTCGCCATCAAAACAGGGCACACGCACACTTCCTAGAGTTGCTGTTCTCTCGAACGGTTCGCTTTCAAAGGAGCTTTATTCGCCACGTACCATCAAACTGTGGAATAGCTGCCATCCGAGGTTTTCCCATTGAGCTACGACAAGGACTCTTTCAAAAGGAATTTAAAGAGGTTTTCTTCAGGTCGGCAATACAAAAGCAACATCTCTGATTGGCCTGATGGCCATCAGGCGGCCCGCCTGCTCGTTTGCAGACTGTTAATATAAAAAAAAACAAGGAAGGAAGGAAAGGGACCGAGGAAATGGAAAAACCTTTGCGCGAAGGAAGTTTTTTGGGCAGATTCGATGCAGACTTTAGTTTTCCGTCGTTTATCCCTAAATAATTTGGGGTCATAGGGAACCTGTGAGTGCATCCTGAGTACGGTCTTCAGTATGAAAGTCTGTCTTACTGTTAGTACTTTCCAGTCCCTATATACAACAGATCGACAGTGGGGAAGCGATATGGGAGACCTGCAGCAACTTTTAGAAGAATGCGTTGAACCCTTTCCACCGGCAAAATGTAAGTTTTAGCAGTACCACCCCAAACGGTGATGCAGTATTCTAAATGCGAGTGGCACAGCGCGTAATACACCTTCTTAATGGTTTTACGGTCAGCAGCATATTTCAAAGTACGAAATATGTAAATTAGCCTGCGAACCCTTGTTGTCAGAAGCTCAAGGTGAGGTTTGAAAGAGAGCGTCAATACTCCGAGGTATTTGATTTAGTCAAAGCGCTGCAATGAAGGGCAAGAGCAAGGGGACGCACAGGGCGGGCCACTGCACCTGTGAGCTAGTTAGTGAGATGTTATGATCAGATGATGGGAGGTTACTTGACCTACCTAAGTGAGAAAGCTACATATTTCGTTTTTGATACATTCAAAGTGAGTACGTTGCATTTTAGCCATGTCATCACTGATTCAAAACCTCTTTGAGCAAGTTGGAAAACATTAGCCCAGGAGTCACCACAAAACGACAACGCAGTATCGTATGTAAAGACTTTACCCCCAAAAAGTTCAAGCTGACACAGGTCGTTTATATATTTATATATATATAAGAAATAATGTAGTTCCTATAATACTGCCCTGCGTGATCCCGTATGTAATGTGCGCCTCTTCACTAATCCATTGCTCTATCTTCACTTTATGGACCCTACCGTAAAGGTAGTCCTTAAAAAGCTTAAGAGGAAGACCTCTTATTCCGTACTTTTCCATCTTGTGTAGAAGGTGAGAGATTGGAACTGTATAAAAGGCCTTCGCCAGATCAAGGAAAAGCACCAGGCACTTTCTCTTTTTATTCAGAGCTGGGACAATAGAATGCACAAGATCGTGAACAGCATCGTTAGTCGTTATTCCTCTACGAAAGCCGTACTGAGATGGTGAAAGAATATTATTAGACTCAAGGTAGTGTGTCAGTCTCTTATTTATTATGCGCTCAAGAACTTTAGAAAGAGTAGATAGTATGGATATTGGCCTAAAGTTGTGAACTAGATCCTTATCTCCACACTTGTAGACCAGTTTTATTTGACCTATTTTAAATGCTGAAGGAAACACTCCATTGGAAATCGCAAGATTGCATATATGTGTGATGGGGGGTACCAGGAACTGAGCGTATCATTTCAAGACCTTGCCAGATATCAAGTCTGCACCAACAGCACAATTATCCCTGAGACCAATCACAATATGCATCACCTCAGACTCATCAGTAGGAGACATCACGAAGGAGTTAGCGGAGGTAGCAGTTTTGTGGTTGTTACAGTAGCAGCATATAGGATCATTACAACGGCTAATTTTCTCGGCCAAGTTTTTCCCGACAATAGCAAAATAGCTATTAGCTTCGTTGAGGCTCCGTTGTGGGTTAAGTGAGAAGACGAGTGAGGACGAGAGATCGACAGTGGGATTAGATATACTCATGCCCTTAATAACTTGCCACAGTTGACGTTTATTGTTTTGTGTCCTAGTAATTTCGTGCTTATCATGTGAGCGTTTGGCTTTTTTGAGGAGAGCGTTACAAAAATTACGATAACTTCTTTATGTGGTTTTAAGAACTTCATTATTAGGGTCACTTTTAGATTTTTTATACAATTTATCTCTGCGTCTCATGCAGTGCAATAATCCAATAGTAATCCAGGGCTTCAATATAGTTTTCCTTTTAGGAATTTTGAGTGGTTTTGCACAGGCTTTAAAAGCATCCGATAAATGAGAGATCAGCAAGTCAGCGGCTCAGTTGGTGTCAGTGACAATGGGAATAGTTTGAAAGTCGATTGTTGCTATGTCCCTATCAAGCTGTTCAAAGTTGATCCGCTGTAATACACTAGTTTTGGACGCTAATTTAGATTTAAGGATGATAAATCATACTTTAAAAAAAAATAAAAAAAAGTAAAATTTACTATAGCGTTGTGTTATCAAATTTGTGGTATTTCATCTGCAAAGATGAATCTGCATGGCCATCGGTTGTAACGACCGTTTGGATAGATGGCGCTAGTGTCGCTAAAAAGCACTCAAAAACATTAAAATAGCGCTTACGTCCGATCCGATCCGAATCCGATCCGATCCGACCCTTCGGAGAATCTAGTAGGGCACGGGGACGCGCACTTGTGCGCGATGCCGTTCCCTCTAGATAACCTCTGAAGGTGATTCGTTTCACACGGCTTGAGGGACCCTTTACGTTCCTCGCCGCCCCCAAAAAAAAAAAAAAACAGCGCTTACGTCAGCCTTCCCGGTAGCATAGCGGTCAGTGCAGCCGCCCGGATTGCGGAAGACCCAGGTTCGATTCCTGGCTGGGTTGGGTGGGCGTTTAATTTTTTCACTGTATTTTATAAAATTTTATGAATATTTAAGGATGATGCTAAGTGCCACACTGTGGTGATCCGTGATAGACTAAGGGAATATAAAGCATGTAGCTTCTAATTTGGTCTTGATGACAATGTGATCTAATGTCATGTCAAGTCCGGTCATGTGTGGTCTCAGTAAAACTCGGGAGCATATAGTGACTATCATATCATATAAGTAGGACTGATAAAATATATCAACACAATGATAACCACTAAAGGTTTGTGTCGCTACCAGTGGGCAACGCGCTCGTGGCCAGTAATATACTACGTTTGCGTAACCCCAATATGTCAGCATCTAGCTGTCGCATAATGACACTATTGTCCAGGTTCCAGCCACTGGGAACTGTAAGATGTATCGAAGGCACAGGTCGTTGACCACGGTGACGTATTCAACTGTGGACGCACAGTGGTCAAAATTCGACAGTCTTTCACAAAACGTCCACTGCTTTACTACAGAACGATGGCTATCGTTTTTTTAGCTAATATTTTTGACAGAGACACAATATTTTAAACACGTATTTAGACATTGTTTAACTTTAAACGCTGTTATGTAGTACAAGGGACAATGTTTATACAATTTTATGGCTATGTAACTACCTCTGTGGTCTACTGGTTAAGACCACCGCTCTCAGACCCTGGTTGGATACATTTGTGTACTCGGTTTGGTTGATGGTAGGGGTTGTTTGACCGCCTGGCTAGCTATCACCATCTTATCTGTTGTGTTCCAGCAGGTCTAGCTTAAATGGCTGTTGCGTTCTTCAGCTAGCGATAAGATAGTCAGTACCTCAGTAGCTAAGGATGTCGGGTGAAGGGCGATTCCATCTTCAGCCTTATCATTACATAACATCAGGTGAAATTAAAGTCAAGTACTTACCAGTAAGCAACAAAAAAATATATCTATCTTAATAAAAAATAAATAAAAAAAATAAACTTCCCTACACTCACACCAATTATCTAGCTCAAGAGAAGCTTTCTTATGAAACTAGACAACGGATAAACATACTTAAAATACACACTTATTATATATAGAAAACACCCAGACCCGAGACAATTTAGAAAAACAATAATTTCTAAATTGACTCGACCGGTGATCGAAACCGGGACCTCTGAGATGGCGACACCATGAAAACCGGTGTACAAACAACTCGATCCTTGGTCGTCAAATTAAACTCAATAAATGACATAATTATACTTTAACTATCTTTAACTATGTCAAATCTCACACTCCTCCGTACGCGCAATGTGCTTAAAAGTGTTTTCTTCGCGTTTAACGACTAAGTACTTCCCGACTAAGTACTTGTTGGGCACAAGTACTTGGTCGGGAATTTGGGATGCGATACTACATTACTAGGTATAACTAATGTATAACTATGGTTATATATAATTTTAACTAATTTTTTAATTAATTTAATTTTTTTGTTTTTTTTTAATTTTTAATTTTTTTTTTTAACTAATGTATAACTATGGTTATATATAATTTTACGCAAATTAACTTGCTACGATAGCATAATTGGTAGAGCACCTGCCCCCCGACCGCCTAACTCGATCGTTTTCAATCTATAGCCTATAGCTATCGATATTGCTTTCATATTGCTTTCGAAATGACAAAATGACGCCTCCTCCTCGCTCGCATCGAAAGCGATCGAGTTAGGCGGTCGGCCCCCGGACTTTAGGCACCTGGCACCTTACAACACTTTTTCCTTTTTTAAATTATAATTAATGTCTTTCATTAATACTAAATTAACGTCAATCCTATTCACCATTCACGTTAACCAAAACGATAATTTATAAAGCATTGAAGCAGTGCCTTCTGGCAAGCAATACACCTTGTATTGCAATTTTGCCATACAAATCTAGCGATAGCAACCTGGACAGTGTTCAGTTAAAATATGTACGTGAAAATTGTTGTTATTTGCCTAAATAAAGGTGCGGCCGCACGAAGGTCCGTCTATCTGTGTGAGAGGGCTCCCCCGAGAGGCGTGTGGCGTAATATTAAAAACAACGCCGACCCGCCATCGCCGCCAGCGAGGAGGGTTGTGGGATCGTTACGCATCGGCCAGGGTGACTAAATGCGAGTTTTATATTAAAAAAAAATTAATAATAATAAATTAATTTATGATAAGTTAGTATCAGCATCGAGGAGCTAGATGGCGCAGTGCTTAACGCGCCCGGTCTGCGACTATTGAGGTTGAGCAACTTTCGCAAAGGCCGGTCATCGGATGGGTGACCAAAAACATCATCTCGAGCTCCTCTGTGCTTCGGAAGGCACGTAAAGCCGTTGGTCCCGGCTACATTTGCAGTCGTTAACAACTACCAATCCGCACTGAGCCCGCGTGGTGGTTTATGGTCATTCTTCCCATCCATCCATAGGGAAGACTCGTGCCCCAGCAGTGGGAACATAAAAAAAAGAGCTGAGAAAAAAAATGATGATGAAGATTTGCATGCAAGGCAGAGTGTACAAGGATTCGATAGCAAAATGTAACTACTGATTATTTGTACCTACATTAATTGCAAATAAATATATCTAGAATAGAAATTCTAAAAAGTATTTATTTCAGGCTACACATTGTCACATTTTGTTCCCCATTCCACATTATTATCGGTAACCTAAAATTTAACATTTGGATTTGAATTAAAGAGTGTGGTAGTGAAGTTATTATTCTGAAGGTAGTGGCTATGGATAAAATGTCGAAAACTTACATTTACATAAGAACATTTAAAATTAAATTATGCGTTTTACCTGTCACTCGAAGTTCTAAATTTATTTGAATATCTGGCGTTTTTTTTTTAGAATTATGGGTAAGCAGTGCCTTGATCTCACCTGATGTTAAGTGACGATAAAGGCCAATCATGGAAGCGCACTTCACCCGGGATCCTCAACTAGTGAGGTACTGGCTATCTTATCTCTAGCTGCCGGAACACAAAAATGCTACAAACATTGATGTTATGGCTACATGTCTAGATCAGATGGTGGTAGCTAGCCAGGCGGACAAACAAGAACCCGGGACCTCTGGGTCTAAACCGGTGGTTTTAACCACTAGAGAGGCGGTTACATTTCTAGTAAGTTAAAAGATAAATGATTGACCAAAGACGAGGGCACCACTAAGCTTGCTAGGTTCTTGTTAAAGGAGAATTCTGACTGAATAAAGCGCGCTTTAGTTTCAATGCTATCATGACATGCAGTCTAGCTATATGAACCCCAAGCAGTTGTCCCTTGTCTTTTTGGTCTTGCCACATGAATAGCAAATAACAGTCCATGGGGTGAATAGGCCATATTCCACCATGCTGACCCAATGCGGGTTGGTGGTTGGTTGGTAATAAAGACTATCATCTCATCCCCATGGTTTTTTTAAGTTCCTTAACAAGAGATGGAACTAATTTATATCTACTCGCGAAAATTATCCAATTCGGAACGATCTTCCCACATCGGCGGCGCGCGACGACGCCAGTAAGTCTCGCACGCACACACTGACGCGCACACACACAGACGCGACGAGATAACGTGTGACTCACCTGACGAAGGGTGTTGTAGGGTGGCCAGAAGGCGGGAGACAAACAGGACTTTGGCTCTCCATATTAGTGGTACGATAATATCGTGTCTCCTTACTTACTTAATACTTCGATGGCTTAGAGACCTAGAGAGGATCTTGGCCTTGTATCATTTCTTTATACAGGACCTGCACTGTATAGACTTACCAACCTGTGGTCATAGTACACACGCCTGCACATCAACCTACCATAAACTGTCAAAGACTTTGATCTTTATGCCTAAACCATATGGTTGAAAATGTATTGAAGAAATTTGACAGTTTATATCAGAGCTCAGTCTAATCAATATATATTACGTTATCTCAAATTATAACAACTGGTAATCTACATCTTTTTGAATTCGTTTCTAGTTTACAATAGTAACTGGTGTACCAACCATTTCTTGAAAACGTACCTACTTAGGTAAAATTTTTTTAACATCACTGTCCATCGTCTACGATCATTTTTTAACTAAGTAATTATAAATATTCTCGTCGTATAGAACCCCATGTTGTTGGAAGGTATAACATCGTGTGCAAAGAAGCAATTATTTTATTTTATGTGAGGTAGAAGAAAACAAGGCACTAAATATCCATGGTCGCGCGTGACGGTAAAATAGTGCCCAAGATGTAGACTGCACCAAAAATGGTCAATCAAATCAATTCATCATCCAGGTGGTGTAGCTTATTGTTGTGGTTGTGAAAACCAGACGCGTGCAGCGACGTATATACACGCATCTCGTTATCTAAACTACAATAACATTGCAAAGGACCTCCTGAGTTTCTCGGTCGAAGGCTCACCCAAAATCCGAACTGGTACTAGATGCAGTAGTTTACTTTTGATAGTTTTAACGTCATTAAGTGCCTATGAAGTCTTATATTAAATAAATGATATGACTTTGACGTTGACATTGCTGTAATATTGATCTAAGAACTCATGATAAGGGCCCAGATCATTATTTAACACACACTTCTTAAATTGCCCGCAAAACTGGAAGAAGATATGGGATTATCCCGAAAATCAGTGTAGGTGTGGAGCACACAGGTGTCCATGTTGCTTGCATATCGATTCGCCTCTCCCCCGAGAGGGGTAGCGCTTTGACGTGCACCTAAAAAGCCGGATAAATGCGGTTATGTTTCCGAGAACTCGGCCATTTTTAACGGAACCACAGACGGAACTCTTTTCTGTCGGCCGCCGTTGTATTCTGTGAAGGTGGATAAGCTTGAGTTGAGATGAGAATAATAGAACAATTATTTCGATTATTCATTTATTTATTTAATGAGACAACAACAGCCATACTTAACTTCTAATTTGACAATCTTACTAAGACTAAACATATTTGGCTAAAAAGTTGTCCACATAAAAATAATAACCAAAACGCCCATAGAGGTGCAAGGCTAACATTTCAATTATCCTAATAAAAGCAAACCGTCACTAGCAGCATTGAATATTAAGGCAACCATAATAGTACAGACGCCTGCACATCAACCTATCCAAAACTGTCAAATTTCTTCAATACAATGTCAACCATACGACTTAGCTATAAAGTTCAAAGTCAAAGTTCAAAGTAGGTTGATGTGCAGGCGTGTGTACCAAGTTTAGTATAAACGAATTTTTTAGTTTTATGATTTATAGTTTTGACGTCAATAAGTGCCTGTGAAGGCTTATGTTGAATAAAATGATTTTACTTTGACTTTGACTTTGAACACTGAGCAGTGTCAGACACTGATGCCACTACAATACGAATACATATTGTGTACAAATGTACTTTTAAACACTCTTATAATAGACACACGGCTGCACATCAGACGTATAATGGAGTCTCTGTACCTATATGGTAATTAGGAATAAGATTGTGTTTTAAGGATACTGTAACGGAAGGAGGCGAAAGGGAAAAAGTGGACTGTATTAAGGAATAAGAAGCAAAGTAAAACGTACAATTATAATTAATAGAAGAGAAAATAAAACATACCAGGACAGCAACCAAGATGACAAATCAAGTAAAAGAAAAGAAGACAGAACATATTAAAAAATGACACTTAGAAAAAAGGAAAAAGTACAAAACCTAAAAAGAAGTATTTACTCCGTAACAGATACCTTAAGGATTGTCATGAGATATACATAGATAAATTTATAAGTAAGTTGGTAAGTTAATATATTAGTAGATAAGTTAATAATAACATGTTATTGATGTAAGCAACTATCGCAGTGGGAATCGAACCCCCTCGAGCTTCCTGAGGCTGCTTAATTGTTTCTAGATTTTTTTCGTTGTAAGTATATATTTATTTATTTATTTATTTATTTATATAAATACACATCTAGCCTTACATACATATATTATACATACATCAATACATATTATCATTAACTTATCTACTAACATATTATACTAACTAATTAGCTTACCAACTTACTAAATTTATCTATGTATATCTCATGACAATCCGTAAAAGGATACTTAAAAAATAAAACAAAAAACCCGACTGCTAAATTAACTATATAAAAACAAAACAATTATATACTCGTAAAAACCGGACTAACATAAAAAATAACTGCAAAGAGAAAAAACTGAAAAGTAAAAAACAATCTCTACGTTCCTAGAATTCCATTTGAGCAATTTCCTTGTCCGATACTTATACTTAAATAATAAAATCTATAATATGTGAGTACTTATAAATACATTGATCGAGTTGAACACAAGAAATCGCAGTTCAACCCACATAGCTCAATTAGACTGCTGACGATGACGTGAAGTCGTGAACACATTCCTGACGCAATCGTATTAGCTTTTTGATGTAGAACAGGATCGGGGTGGTGGCACCCGTGTTCGACACAGGAACCAATTATCGACATTTTTGTCCTTTAATCATTAAAATGGGGGTCAGCAACTGGTTTTAGTCTTTAACAATAATTGATACATCCATACAATTATAATACTAAAAACACACCGCCTCTGTGGTCTAAGTGGCTAAGACCACCGGTTTAGACCCAGAAGTCCCGGGTTCGATTCCCAGCGGGGGTACATGTTTGTCTACTCGGTTTGGTTGGTGGTAAGGCTTGTTTGTCCGCCTGGCTAGCTACCACCATCTTATCTAAATATGTCGCCATAACATCAATGTTTGTAGCATTGTTGTGTTCCGGCAGCTAGAGATAAGATAGCCAGTACCTCACTAGTTGAGGATCCCGGGTGAAGTGCGCTTCCATCATTGGCCTTATCATCACTTAACATCAGGTGAGATCAAGGCACTGTGCTTACCCGTAAATATAAAAAAAAAACACATTCCCACATTTTCATACATGCATGCACAGTGCACACTCCTACACATCCTCTCAAATCCACATTCACCCCTCATACACAATATATGTCACAGGCACATACCATACTTAGCACACTACACAACACATCCCTACACGCAAACTAACACACACATGTCAGTATAAAATTAAACTAATAAGTAGTTCCGGTAGCCTTCGCAGCCCTTTTAAAGGCTAAAGGCGAACCCCGGGGTTTTATTTACCGGGTCGGTCTTAATCCTTTTTAGAAAAGGACAAAGCCAGCCCCGGATCTACGGAATCTACGGAAGATTTTTTTCCATGGGTGAAAAAAAAAATTTTAGGTATAATTTAAAAATTAATAATAGGAATTTAGTAAAAATAAGACCTAAACCTCAAATTTTTATTATTTATAATACACACTTAGTCATGCAGAGCGTTGCCTCCTGAAACAGGCGATTATGATAAGCCTAAAACGAGGCTCCGTTAACTAGATAATTTATGTAAGTCTTTATAAAGAAAAAAAATAAAATAAAAAATATTTTTTTATTGAATACTCCTTGACGTCATCCCGTAAAATTTCAATGAAAATCTATGTAATTTCTTAGTGACGTAAACTCGAACTCGAACATTGGGTCGATCCATTAACAACCCATATCGAGAAAAATTCATCTTTTTCCTTCCTGCTCGCAGTGTGCACTATCTTTTCCTTTGCAAATACAATAAAATTAGATTTAACGACTGGCTAATTAATTTATTCGTTCGGTAGTTATGATAAATTGGTTAAAATAGCAATTAAGGAAAAGAGGTAGGTGGTTTAATTTGCCGGCCTGCCAGTCATCGCTCCTTAGTGTCCTCAGGGAAATAATCGGTAGAAGCTATATGGTGAGTGAACGAAGAAAGGTTTTACCAAAAAAGGTTATTAATACAAATGGTCTAAGTCATAAAACACTAGACTATGGAAAATATCACCTTAAATGGAATTAACTAGCTCTTGAATTAGGCAAATGACTCCGCTCTCTAAAGTGCCTGGTGCAAGTTTCATTAATAAAAGCAAGAATTTGTATGTCCAAATTTCAACTCTTCTCGTTTTCCATCAGGAGCTTCAATGCTGCTTTAATACCATACAAATTCTCATTTTTGTTAATACTAAGAACTCGGCGTAATCAAATAATTACAGCACAAACTAAGAATAAAATCGAAAAGGATAATAACGTACAATAATAGTTGAAAAGGATTTTCGAAATATGTTTCAACAAATTCAAAATTTTATCTTAAATGAGAGCAAAGAGTTTACGACATGAAACTAACCCCTTCTTTTGACAAAGCTTATTGTAAACATTGCAAAGACGCCATTCGATAAACCCCATTCATCTCCATACGTTACACCACTAATCCAGTCTCACAATGCGACAATAGAAAAAAAACACACACGATAATTTGAAGGGTCAATACCTTTTGTCAGGTAACACCCAATCCGGGCGTTTTTTTCCAAACATCTTTTGTCCAGTCTTGGTCCATCTGACCCCTCCTCACATTACAGTGTTAAGGGTCAAGCAGAATAAATTCAGTGGTCAGCGGGGTCCGAGAACATTATTATTTTATTAAACACAGTTACGGACGATGAACCCTCACTCCTAAGTCTTAAAGGTGAAAATTGGTTGAATATTTGAGTGCTTCTTGATCCATACTGAAGCTAATTTTGATAAACACATTTCCCAATAATGTGTTATGTAGCTTAGAATAGCATGCAGAAGAATTGACATATTTATTCTTAGGTATATGTTTTGAGCGAAGTCAGACAAACAATGATTGCAAAGATGAATTTATTTAATAGCTTGTGTGTCCTTGTACCACCGATGTCAGACCAAGGTCAGACCCAGTGGTTCCGGGTTCTATTTCCAGCGTGCTTGATTTGGATGATGGTAGTGCTGGTTCTCAAACTGCCTGACTAGCTACCACCGTATTATAAAAATCAGTCGCCATAATAACTACGTTAGTAACATTTTTGTGTGCCCACTGTTTAGAGATATAGCCGAAGGTCCGGGGTTCAATACCCCGTGTGTTTTGGATTTTTCGATGCATAGCCCGAGTTTGTGATCACCAACCCGTATTTGGCAAGCGTTGTGATCAAGCCATTACCCATCAATTGTAGTGATGACTTGATTTCCTTCACCTTCGCTCTTATGATGAAAACAAAAATAAAAATAAAAAATACTTTAATAATTTTTATTACTATATTTAATCACTATGCACATTAGTACGAGAAGAACACAAAGATTCCATTTTTAGTAACTTACCATTGACCCAGCCCTATATTTTGTATTATATACAGCGTGATTCGTTATGCTATTTTTCTCAGTTCGTAGATTAATAAATCATCTGGCTTCTCATAATCAGCCCGTATCAATCCATTGCTGGACATCACTGCTGGAGACACCGCTTTACTGTCTCGAACATTCCGTGGCGCGCACATAGAAATTGGTGACTCGTTTCTTTGTCACACTTCCAAAAGATGAAATAGTTTACCAGCACACGTTTTCCCTCCTTCCAACGACATGGGGTCCTTTAAACGAGGAGTGAAGAGGCACCTTGTGGGCCGGCAGGGTGAGGGTGACTGATGCTGCGTTGTTTTCACGCTGCACCATTTGTCTTCGCGTCTGCTTGTCTTCGCGTCTGGACTCAATTTCCACTTAACATTAGGTGGCGTGGAGTCATTTGCCGTATAAAGTTAAATAAAAAAAAACATGAATGCATGCCACTTAGACCCACCCCACCGAACTCGACCACCGACTTTTCTCATCCAAACGATGCCAGCCACTTTGCGCATTTCGCTTCTCTACCTACCCGGAGGACTTCCTACATTACTTTTACTATTAAAAACAATGGTTTATCTTATTTTACAAATAAGCTAACATGTCTGAAAGACGCTTTCTAAGTTTATCAAATCGATTTGCTACCTCTTTAAGGTCTGCTTTAACGTTTCTAGAAGGTGGAACGGTGAAGATTTCAATATCTTTGTTTCTAGAATCGGCTCTATGGTTAATGCGTTGCCGAAGATTAGGCTTCTCCTTAATTACATTGTCAGTAGCTGCTATTACTACAAATCTTTTCTGGCCTTCATTCTCGTATTTCGGTAAAAACATGCCTTTCTCTTTTAAAGCAATATCTTCAAACGTTTCTCCTGAGTTATCATCACGTAACTTTATTTTACGTAAATCTAATGATTTTAATCTCAGCAAAGTTTTTTCAAGAAAAGAATCTTTGTGTTTTACCTCATTCTTTGGTTCATCCCTTCCGTAGGTCAATATTACTTGTTTCAAATTGATTTGATCACGATCTTTGAGTTCGAATGTCTTGGTTAATATATCTTCGATATCTTCAATATCCTTCGAATGAACAGTTTGATAGATTGGTAGAAACACTTGACGAAGATCATGTAAAGCATTGTTTTTATCTATGTCGTCTTTCTCGTCATCCAATACCGGATCATTCAACGAAATAGTTTTGTTGTTGACTTTCGATGTCTCATTTCGTATTTTCCTTATTGATTTCTCAATTTTTTCACTGGCTGTCACTAATTCTAAAAAACCAATAAATACAATCAAGATGACCACCTCAGTTTGTAATTGTTTCATAACTGAATTGATCAGCCTAGAGTTTTCAATTAGAAATTATAATTAGAATTCGTTAACGGAACAAAACGTCTTTGTGATGATTAATCGAATCACAACTGTTTTAATATCTTTGATTTTTCTCTATTTAATAAACGAATTGTAGGAAAGTTCTAAAAAAATTGTTGGGGCGAAAAAGTATGTCGTTACCAAATCACACAATATATCAGTCTTATTACAATTAATTTACAACTACCTAAAGGTGAGTTTGGAGGTAAACTTGCGCAAAATGATGTAATAAGCAAAAGAATCCTCTCAACGGAAGATTCGTTGTACTAAAGGCGTTTTAGGATGTTCATCTAAAAGATGTCCAGCTGCACTATAACAAAGCGTTCGCAACCGTTACGTGCGAAGTTTTAATTGCGAATATTTGCATAAACGCTTAGGGAAGCGCAAGGGACACTGAAAGGATTCTATGATTGATTACGAGTGGTCACACAAGTTGAGGGTTAAAAGATGAATTTGCGAAGTTGGCGAATTCTTTTGAGTACTTAGGTACTCAAAAGAAGACGTTAGCGTCTTTGCTATTTACGTTGAACTTTGTTAAATTTAAGAAAATTTTGATATTAAATAAAAAGAATAAGTAACCAAAGATAGCATTGTTTCTTATAACGGTTAAGTCTTATGGTCGGTGATATTTGTTAAAAAAAGGAAATAAGTTTTAATATACATATACAATTTCCTAATATCTTTTCGCAAAATGCAACTAGGTGTATAGTGAACACAGTGTCAATGCAGCAATTTAAGTGACTGTGACTTTCTAGCTAGGAAAGAATGGAACTCCTGGGGTTCGCTTATCTGTAAGACGACTTCAGGCTCTTCATCCTCAAAGACTGCTAATCGCATGGTAATCATCTTCACTGAGGAAGAAGAGAGAAAGGGGGGTTGCACAAAGATCCAAATAGGAAAAATGTTAAAAAAAATATAGATTTGCTACTAAGAGAAGCAAATGTCTCCAGGCCCTACTAAGATAAGATAATATAGCATTTTTTATATGTACCTTTAAAAAATAATGGCAATAATTTAACAAAACAGAGTTTAACATGCCACCATGAGCTACCGTGACTAGGAGCATCACCACAATCCCATTACCACCAGCATCCCTGTCTCACGTCGAAAAAACAAACATCCTAACACAATAAACGGCTAAATTACCATAAACAACGCTTTATCTAGGAACCGGTTAGAACCGGTTCTGTCAGGAAATTGTCAGTTCCTATAGTTCCGCGACACCGCTCAACAATCGCCCTTTTGTTTTTTTTTAACTGCGACGTTCGAAACAAAAACGAAATGCCGCGTAAAACGTCATACATGGCATGATGCTTATAGAATAATTTAAATGTTGCTGTAGGTAGCGGTGGATTGGATATCGAATAGGCCGTTGACGTGTTTTTTGATAGTTTAATTATTTATGGGAATAAAAGTCTTGGATCTTTAAGACCGCACTGCAGTTAAGGTGTAAGATAGGGTTGCCAATTCTAACCAAATGCCTTTGAGTCAGTTTGCCATTGAGAAAAGAATAAAATATTTTAAAATTTTCATTTACTTATGGTATCGCTACGTGACGTCTAGTTACTTAATAATTTAATACTATTATTTTAAAGTCACATAACGTTGCAATACTGATGTATTTTGTCTAATATTCGATATAATATAAACATTACAGCTTCGATTTCAGTTTTCGTGCAGTGCTCAAAATTATTTTGTTATCTTAATAATATGTCGCCGTAATAACTATGACAGATATTTTAATTTCATCAAAATTTAAATTAAGTAAATAAAAAACTATTCTGCTAAGCTCCAGTAATTGAACTCGTCATAATTGATGACAGATATTCTATTGAGATTAACCAGCAAACATTTTAAAATACCTTATTATTTGAAGATTACATTCATACTTACCATTAGTCCAGATGAAGGCCAAGCGTTACTCATTGTAGGATAACAAATAATTTTTTTTTTTTTGGAAATAAATAGATTATTTCCCGCAGGTAGCAACCCTAGCGAAGCGATTACTGAATCTCGGGTCAAGATGAATGGACGAAGGGTTGCAGTGAATGTTATGATCCTAATAACGGAAGTGTTTGGCTAAATGCGCCATTGTCAGATGTTTAATTGGGTTTTGGCGTCTTCCCATGGTATACGGTTGGACTATTATTATTGATATAACTATTTAAATATATATACTATTTAACTATTTCGGCACAGTTGCATGCGCCATGATCACGGAATTACTCACAATATCGGATACTAACAAATAATAAACATGGTAAGAATCTCGTTAATAATTACTCAATTATTGTTGAGCCGGCGGTGTCTGCATGATCATTGCAAATGTAATATTTTTAGAGATATCAAAGATATTAGCAAGCCTATGTCCAGCAGTGGACGTGTAAAGGCTGATGACGATGATGATGATGAAAGATATTGAAAAATACTTAGGTATTTTGTAATTTGTAAAGTGTGTTAATCATAATTTAAAAAGTAACGCTTTTTTTCTGTTCTGTGTATCTTCTTATAAAACACAAACACATTAAAGTCAGATTCAATAAAAAAACTGACTTTTAGCTTTCTATCTATACTAATATTATAAAGAGGAAACCTTTGTATTTGTATATGTATGTGTATGTATGGTTGTAACGAATAAACTCAAAAACTGACTTCTAGGCGGGAAAGTGAAGAATCATGTCTGCGGTTTTGTTTTATTTTCTAAAAGTTGTCTTATGTCGTATATTAATGTGAAATAATAATGGATTATGAACCGTTAAGTGTTCGTAAGTGCGCATGAGTGTTGGCAAATGAAACAAAACAGTGCCACTTCAGTTTTCAAATTCTCTCAAGAAGTCCGCCCGAGTAATTAGTAAAGCCCCACATCTTTACTGAGATACTCGAGGGGTTGGGGGGTATATCATTTCTCACTTCTCATTTCTATTATCATTCATCATCATCATACTAGAAGGAAATATTGTATATTTATGTATTGTATGAAAAATTACTTTGACACTGGCTATTAGCCACATTTGTGCTAATCGCACGAAGCCATCAACTTCAAGCCAAAACTCAAAAACTACTAGACTTATTTAAAAAATTCTTTCACCATTAGAATGTTACATTAGCGCTGAGTAACATAGGCTATATGAAAAACAAATAAAAAAAAAGTCCACCCGTGCAAAGCAGGGACGGGCCGCTAATATTTAATGAAAACAGCTATTCGAAATAATACGTTCTTTGTTTAATTTTCAAACAGAAAAGTCCATAGTACAAAGAGATTTAATATATAGTTTTTAGTACATTTAGTATGTACATATATATTACACATTGAAATTAGTTTCATAGAATAATATAATACTTACATAAGAATAAAATTTTAACTGTTTTTTAATTTAGTTTTTGATTTTAATTTTAAGGTATGTTTTATATTATTTCAATAGTCTAATCTTTATATAAATCATAGTTATTTAATTTTAATTTGTTTAAGAAATGTATTTGTATTGTATTTAAATCTCGATTTTTTTTATAATAAGTATTTAAATTTTTTTTACTTTCATATTTTATTATTGGATCGAATTCACAGTAAATTATGTTGGCTTGTTAAAGATTAATCATGTCGTGTACACACGTCATAGGAACTACAACCTGTCCGTAATACATACCTTGTGACATTTCAAACACGCTATGGTGTATTCTGTTTGTGTAGGTACCGAATAAATTTAAAAAAAAAGAAGAAAGCCTATTGTCCAAAAAAGTTTTACAAAATTGTTTAATTCTAAATTAGATAGGTATCTAATTAAGGTATCTAATTTAGAATTTAACAACTTTGTAAAACTTTTTTGGACAGGTTGTAGTTGATCATCATCATCATCACAAGCTCATTTTATGTTCCCCCTGCTGAGGCACGAGCCTTCCCTATGGATGGATAGGGAGAACGAGCCAGTAACCACCACACGGGCCCAGTGCGGGGCGGTGGTTGTAAACGACTGCTAATGCAGCCGGGGTCAGCGGTTTTACGTGCCTTCCGAAGCACGGAGGAGCTCGAGATGATACATTTTTGGTCACCCATCCGATGACCGGCCTTTGCGAAAATTGCTTAACCTCAGCACACGCAGACCGGGCGCGTTAACTACTGCGCCATCGAGCTCTTCGATAAGCAATTAGATACCATATAGATATAAATTAATAAAGATATTTGGACTTAGACTTTATATAATATTATAATTATATTATAATATTAATTGTTTTGTGTGTGTGTGTGTGTGTGTTATGTCTTTATTAAATTAGTAACCATATAGATATAAATTAATAAAGATATTTGGACTTAGACTTTATATAATATTATAATTATATTATAATATTAATTGTTTTGTGTGTGTGTGTGTGTGTGTGTTATGTCTTTATTAAATTAGTAACCATATAGATATAAATTAATAAAGATATTTGGACTTAGACTTTATATAATATTATATTCTCGTTTTAGTTAACGTAATCGAATGAATACAGATAGTAAACAAAACTCAGACTTGGTACTTTGTGGCTGACTGTACCATGAGAACGGCCACAGGTCAAGCACAGCATCACTCAAGTTCTCACGGTGCGCCTGCGCCGCTATACCAAGAACTGCGCAAATGAGATTAACCTAATCTGTAATGACTTCTGCGCAATCAACACTTTGAGAGGACCATGAGAGCTATGTGTCCGACATTTATGAGTAGTATTATCATGAGAAAATAACAAGAATCAAGTGGTTACGTAATACCATTACCATCCCTCTAGAATCTAGCAGCCCTCTGACGGTGTTTCGATCACAGGCAAATAAAACTTGCACTAGGCACCCTAATGCGAAGTCAGATACATACATACATACACACGAAAAACCTTATTGACATCTCTTACAATTGCTAAATAATCGCATCGTTAAACTCTGTATAAAAAAATACGCTTCCATCTTTAGCTTTATCGATACCTGTCATAATAATGAAAAGAAAAAAAAAGACTTGAATGAGCCCTCAGAATAATATTAGTTATTGTTCTGATAGTAAACCTCTACCATTCTGAGTAGTAATTAAAAAAGGCAGAATAAATCCAAAAAGGTTACCCCTTTTCATTTTTAATTTGCAATTTCATATTCATACTGACTGGCTGAATGCAAATCAATGCGAAGTTTTCATTCAAATTAAAAACGTAAAGCGATAAACCTCCTCTGGTTTAACTCTTTACCTTTTCTAATTTGAACGAAACCTTTTCGGTTCGGTTGCTCTCGATAGCGTTTAAACGTGGTTTAAACACTAAACAACAATCGAAAAATCGATAACCACCAAACAGACAGTACACATCTGCCGTGTGTACCGAACCGTACTGATAGTATACCCGTTCACGATAACGCCCAAAGGATATTAACACCTTACACTTTACGGACACCCGACTATAACCCTTATTGCTTAGAACTTAAAGCTTTTAAAGAACGCAAAGTTAACTTCGTGAAAGCATCCGCATGGATCTCACATCTTTGCATAGGTAATGCGGGTGAAAATAAGAATGCATGCCGAAGGTAAACCTTATTGTTTGTGATATAAGGTTTGGTTTATCGTTGTGTAGGTGTAAAGAAGGCTGTATTTGGAATATTGAGGTCAACGATTTGCACCTTGGTAGCTCGTTCCATTATCAGTGACAAGAAAATGGGGGGAGCACTGTTGTTATTAAGGTGTTTTTTTGGTAGTCCATCGATGAAGTTAATTTGTTGTATATTTTTAACAGACTTTTGTTTATGGGTGTTATTTAAACGGTTAGCAAAGTATTCGTATTTTTGTTAGCAAAAAAATGCTAGTTCTGACCAAATAATAATTTTGCTGACCAAATATTTATTTTGTAATACAAATAAATTATTTTCCTTTGATTATTTACTGGTTTTGCGCACTGTGGAAGCCAACTGTGGTATTAAAAGAAACATTATACCATGGACTTATAAAATTGCCTATGTAGTCGAAAAGTATGCATGCTTGTCGATGTTTTCGATGGAAAAATTTTAAAAGCTGTGCCATTGTCATTATGATCCGAGCTACATTTTTTTGACAAATATCTAAATATCTAAATCTAAATCTAAAAACAATTATATGCCCTTATATAGGCCTTATTTTATGATGCAAAGACTAATTATGTTTTCTTCCAAATAACTAAGTATTTTCTTTCTTGCATTAAAAACTCGCTAAAAATGAAGTTTTTTTTAGTTTTTAACTTGGTTGGTATTTATGGCACAGCTCAGTCAGAAAAATATTAGGTAGATTATTAGGTACTGTTTTAATACAACCAGTACTTGCCTTACCATACATATCCTTTACAATAAGATTCCTATAAAATTCCAATTAGATCACAAAAAAGTAAGATTTTTGAGTTTTAAAAACCTTTTCTAATGTTGAACTGTAACTATAACCATTTGGTTGTAATTTAAACCTTAAATAGTTAATCAATTTTAGATCGTGGCTATAAAATAAATCGCCGTCTTGGCCCTTTTTATTATTACATTATATCTCAAAGATAAACAGAGCACCGTGATAAAAAAATACATATAAACCTTTTTGCACAATACTAAAACTGTAAAGAGGTCGTGCCAACACAAAAACTTAACTTTGAACATTTTTATTATTTGTGCCTTTTTCGCTTTGTTCAATCACGCAGAAACACTTTTTTAACAACAACAGGATTAAAATGAATAATCTTACCTTGTAATGATAAGGCTTGGACTAAAAGATTTCTTCACGCGTAAATCCTATACTAGGTACCTACTGAGGATTTGGCTATCATGCTGCTAACTGCCAGAAAATATGACAAACATACTAGCACAGGCTCCCACATCTTTTATTGAAACTTAAAGAGATCTGAATAACTGAACACAAGTCTGTTATGGCATTATCTAAATCCTTTTGCGTGGATATGAAAGACGAGACTAAATACATTATTCCGTACAGAGAAACAATAGAAAGTAAAGAATATATGAAAAAATTAAGAAACGAACGCGTAAAAAGATAGAGTTCTGAAATCATATATTTCAATTTCAAAATAAAAAAGTTAAGGCAATCTAGATCCTTTAATACATCAAATTAACTTTCAATGTTTGTTTTTATCTCTCTCTACCATGCCAAACGTAAATAATAGTTCCAAGCACAAATCCATTGTCCGCAAGCATTTCTATCCTCTGTCCATCCAGGCATTATCATCAGCATCTTACCGACCAAAGGATCCATTGTAGCCAAACAATTTGCATAACCCTGCGATGCGACGCACACAAAAGCTGCACTGTCTACCAACGCCCGGTCTAACTGACCCATTTCTATTTCGCAATGGGCCCTTTCAAGCTACGCGAATTTTCCCACTGGCCTCACAAAGAAACCTATGGCCAAACCCTTTGCTACAATTTATGGGAAACTTTCTATGCTCCATTTTTTGCATTGTCCGAGCTCCTTGAATAGCTCCAACGGATTCGCCTTTGGCGAATGTTTATGTGATTTTAATATTATGGCAAATAATAGGCTAGTTAGTATATACTCTTTTGTTGCGTTTGACCGTTACAAGTCAATGTAATGCGACTCTGTTTTCGATCTATATAGGTGCTTTCATTTTATAACTTGGCGTCAGTGGACGTTATTTTAAGACAGGTTTTTAATTAACCAAAAAACCGTTAGTAAACACATGCATTATAAAACTCATTCGATTCGGCGTAGGTTTTAAAACTTAAGCCGTTTTTCGTTTCACTGATTTAAACAGATATTGCAATAAATAGTTTCCAATCGTATAAGTAACGTTTTTACAAATTGCCCAATAAAAGATCGCTCGATCTCAAAGCGAAGGGTTATCGCGATTTTCCGAATCACAACCGTTGACACGGCCGTTCTCGTTTTAATTGTCGGAGGGGTCAGCTTGACCCGTCCAGTCCAGTGGGCATCAGGTAGCCAACCCGTGTTGACCCGCACACAAAGGCAGGACAAAAACAACCCTTTACGCCATTTTAAATACCCCAAAATCGGTGCAGCGTAAGTGATGGGGTCAACCCCGCGCCCCGGATGATCCGACTGACCTTTCTTTAGAACACCACCCCTTTCTTACAAGGCATTATTTGTAATCCCTTTCGCGAATCTATTCTATTGTACTTCTATTATAGATCGGACGTTGAGTCTATCGGTGAAATTTTTGCGTGAGAACGTTCTAGTTTCTTTGCAAAATTGTAACGCTCGAAGGACAAAGCTGTCCTTTATGGGAAAGCATAGCCGTTGTCCGCTAGACAAAGAAGTGGTCTCTTTTTAATGATTCCCTTTGTATTTAGACGGCGCATTGATACAGTTTTTGTTCGGTCCAAATGACCGTTGGCCAACGTTTTTTGGCGATGCTATTTAAGCAGCGGAGTGAGTGTCAAGGTGGGTTGTTGTTGTCCGATACTCGCCAGAAGCCATGCTTTCAACAGCGTATGATGTTTCAAAACTTTCCTGGGTTCACCGTATGACACAATTATATAAATACCTAATAAAAAAAAATAGAAATCATCATCTTCATCAAACTAAACATCTCACTGTTGAGCATTGCGATTTTCATAATATGTACAGTACAATAGCACATTCGGTTGATAGATGTATGACTGCGTCATTTCACGATGTCCGGGTTTTGTGAGGTGATTTCCGCGACATTCATACAATTTGTTACATTCAATATCTAAATAGGTATGTTATGGTAAAAGATATTATAAACTAGTTATTATCATGATCGAGCTACGAACGAGTATACTAGTTTACTTCTTTTTAGGGCCTGGCGATTTTGGCGTCAAAAAACTATTTTACACTTTAACTACGAGTAGGTATGTTTATTTTTGTATATCTATCTTGATGTGTTTTTTTTGGATACCAAAAGGGCTCTTTATTTTAGGCAAAGTTAGTTTAGAATTGACGTTTCGTACTCTTTATAGAGACCATGGACACAGGAAGATAAAATAATTTGCAGAAACACGCGAGTCTACATTTGTACAACTACAAAGTATTGAAGGCATAGAAGCAGCGACTCCTAGTGATAAAATGAGCCGAGTTAAAACTTTTCTTACAATATAGGTATAAGATATTGGCAACATGTCTATATAAATGATTCCACGTATATAATCGTAGTACTAATAAAGCGCTTTTAAATCGTCATTCAGTTGAGCTTCTCAAGTAACAACAACTTAAAGGTTCAGTAACCACAAACTAGAAGGGACGCAGTATAAAAAAAAAATAAAGAAATTAAAAAGAAAGACCCTCGGTCACCCCGGATGCGGCGGAAGTGCGGGGGAGGGGCGCGGGCGGGGCGGGGGACAGTTGGCGCGTGCGCGGGCGCAGGTGTCGCCCGCTCGGCCATGGGTGGCGAACCTTCGGAGATCGAGGTGTTAACGTAAAATATGTTTTTTTAATGAGAGTTTTAGAAGGAAATAACAAGAGGTATATCGTTAATTATTATTAGTTTTGATAGCTACTCGTTTTTATTTCCAAACTTAAGATGGTACGTACTATTTACTTTTATTTTATATCTTAAATAATTTTATAATAAAAAAATCTTTGATTTTATGTGTGTACGTAAATATATTCAAGTACTTATCTATATATTTAAATACTTATAAATAAAAGAATGTCCTCTAACTGCGATTATAAATTATTATGCTTTGTGATAGGATTTACGTAAAGGATTAGTGGAACACCATTTAAAAACCATATAATAAAAGTTATTCGCCACTATAAGAAGGTTGCCCACCCCCATTCTCCTCCCGACCGTTGTATGCCGCGTTGATACGTTATTTATTTTTTACCAACATTTCCATCAAGATTAAAGGGCCAAGATGCGAATACTAACTTAGAGGTTTTGCATTCCTAAACGACGACGCGACACTTATACTCCGCTATTCTTGTTTAATGCACGCGAAAAGGTTAACTGTATTCATTACTGGGTGGTGCAGAGTCCAAAGTACGATTAGTTTTTTTTAATCTTTAATAACTGCGAAGGTTACAAGACCTGCTTGCTCTTTGATGTAACAAGTTCAACTTTCGTTGTTAGATTACTACAAATTACTCTTTGAATAAATTAAACGTTTTTTTTATTTCGTTGTATAAGCCAGTGAGTTTACACTTAAGAGTTTATTAAAGTACTTTATTAAAGTACTACAAAACGAAAATAGTCAATAGGCGAATTTTTTACGTAGCTCCAAAAGTTGTCATATTCAAACTTCACTATTTTCCTTTTTACGTAGCAACGCCGCAACCTTAGAGCATTAGAGTCGGTTCAATGCTCTATGGATCGCAACATCTCACCAGACGCTACTAATTATAAAGACGTAAATGAAAGCGCACTTACCACGTAATCCTCAAGTAATGAGGAATTCTGGATATCTTATCTCGTAACTGTCTGCACTTAAATTACTGCTAATTCTTTTTTTTATGTATGTATATTTGCCATTTTGCATTTGCCGGGCTCCACTCCACCTGAGTCCAGACGCAAGGACATGAAAACAACGTAGCATCAGTCACCCTCACGCCTCGTTTGAAGGACCCCATGTCATAGGAAGGGGGGAAAACGTGTGCTGGTAGACTATTCCATCTTTTGGAAGTGGAAGTCATTATGGTGACAAACTTAAATACGATGGTGGTAGCTACCCAGGTGGGCTTAGATAGAACAAGCCTTGGTGTTGAACTGGTGGTTTAACTAAACTAGGTGGTCATTGATCTCCAAACCATCTCGAATATTGCTCGGTCAAATAACAAGTCAACAAACAAAAATTGTAAATTTTGTAATATGGCAAGTATCAAAACTATTTCGTCGTAGTGCCGCACAGGTGTCACTCCCCCGTGCGCACCCCTATCTCCTACTTCCTTCGTCTCCCTACTTTTTACTTGCGCTCTGAACAAAGAACTGTACATATTTTATATCTTGTTAGATATATCGGCAGTATAACATGCTTATAAGTTCCTGGGAATAAAATTCTCAAAAAAAATACAACACAACAGACGACGAAGTCAAAAATACAACAACACCTATTTTTTTTAAATAGATTTTTGTTATACCTCGCATGCTCCTCGGACGCGACATGTGTGTGAAAACACCCCCTCAAATTATACCCTCCCGGACCTTTCCTACGAGGATATACTCTGTGCTCGACGCGCGACATGACGTTGAGACGTTACACGTCGTTATTTTAGGCGCCAAACTCTTTTACGCGCCCTTTTTGACAAAAACCACCCTTCAACATCAACCTGCAAAAGTACCGATACTAAAATACCACCGCTTTTAACATCAGTCTGTAAAAGTACCACTGCTGATCTCTCATATACCTTCGAGTAAATCTTCTACTACTCTGTAAAAAAAATCAAATAATGACGGATCTACTGTACAGACGCCTGCACATCAACCTAACCAGAACTGACAAATTTCTTCAATACATTTTCAAACATATCATTAGGGCATAGAGTTCAAAGTCTATTGAAGAAATTTGACAGTTTGTGGTAGACTGTTTTTGTTTTGTTTATATAATTTTAACGCAAATTTTGTTGCGAAACAAATTACAAAAAAACAAAAACAAACCATACAACACATATTACAAAAACAGTTTATAAATAGCTTGCCTACTTATTAACTGATCTTTAGTATTTGTAAAAATATTATGATCGGGTGTTAATGACGGTAGTTGTTGACATTGAATGGGTGCCTTTGGCTTTCAAAGTAAAAAAGTAAATAGTGTTGAATAATTTCGGCGGGCTGGTTAGAACCACGATAGCTCAATTGGAAGAGCACCTGACCCGGTATGTCAGAAGGGTGCAGGTTCAAATCCTGCTCGTGGAAATTTTTTCAACATTGTGTTTTTGTAGTTTGTGGTAGGTTGATGTGCAGGCGTGTGTACTTCACTTTACATATTATTTTATCATAACGTTTCGAACCCGTTGCAAGGTCAGAGTTACAGACAGAGTATGGTGTCGGTCGTCTAAAAATTACCATATTACTAATTATCTACTTTACTAAGCGTAATAAGTATTACATTTTAATGTTAACTGAAACTTTATAAGGCAATATAATTTATATTATATTTATAGCTCCATTTGTTAGGCAACTCAGAATCCGGCGTTGTCAAGATTAACTCAGTATAATCGGGCGATAACTCATGCATGAGACACGTGCGGTGAGCAGGTGAGCCCCAGGTGCCATTATGTAACGTAAGGCTGGAGAGCAGCCGATGGCCAGGCGGTATTACGTGGAGATGAATAATAATAGCCTTGTGCATTTTTTCTTTTTTTTATGAGGTCGAAACTTGAACTTTATTCTCGCTTCCTTTGCCAGTAGTGAGGACTAACCAAAGAAGTGAGTTCTGAGTTCGAAAATCAAAAGAATTCAACCTCATTTGTTATTGTTTTGTTTGCTTGTTTTGTTATTAATTGCATTTTTACTTTTAATGGCGAAACATAAACTCTTTGCTCGCTTCCTTAGCCAGTACTGAGCCAAGGAGTTGCAGAGAGTTTTAGTTGCGAACTCGTATTTTTGGTGATCTGAGCGGTGACCTCTTAACCTTTTGCTTTTTTAGTCGTTGCAGTTTTACTTACTTCTCAGTTGTTTTTTAATGTCAATTATTAAAAAAATAATTTTTAATAAATATGAAATTAAATTATATGAAATGAAGTTTCTTTCCGTCTTAAACAGCGTTTTTGTCATAACTGACATAAACAACGATTCTGATCTAGTTTAATGAGGTCGATAGATATAACGGAGTGCAGTAAGCACTTCGTTGCTGATACATCAGTAAATACAGTTATACACAACCTTAACGGAGGCAAAGGCTATAATAAATATTTTACTCAAAGTTTAGAATTGAATAGAATAGAAAAAAAATATTCATAAACACTTGTATTAATAAGGGAAATAATTTATATGTATTACAAAATAAATATTTGGTCAGCAAAATTATTATTTGGTCAGCAGAATTATACAATCGGTCAGCATAAGAAATCCTTACTGTTAATTATTTTTTTTCCGAGCGAAGCGCAGCGTAGCTCGGGCCAGTCACATTAAAGCCCGGTGAAGCTGAAAATGCCGCAGCGGCAATCAGCAATTTCTCTCCAAAAAAAAAAAAAAAGGGCCAGTCACGGTAGGGGGGAGCGGCATAAGACTGCTGTTCAGAATGATATAAGTTGCAGACTGATTTAGAAATATTTGCTGACCATAAGTTGCTGCCCAACTAGCTTTTTTGCTGCCCAACTAACATTTTTTTTGCTAACAAAAATACGATTACTTTGCTAAAAGTTTAAATGATACCCTATTAATAACAACATCATGGAAGACTTAGAACTAGTGGTGTTGAATCGGTCTCCTCTCAGCATAATGTTGAGATACCTGGTTGGCACCCGACGCTGATCTTCCGTGGCAACCAGAATAATGATAATAATAATAAATAAATAAATGAAAATCACTGCACGCCAGCGCCATCAACCACATCAAATCAGATAAGTACACACGCCTGCACATCTACCTACCACAAACTGTCAAATTTCCTCAATAGACTTTGAACTTTATGATTAAGGCATATGTTTGTCAATGTATTGAAGAAATTTGACAGTTTTGGGTAGGTTGTTCTGATCCCAACATTAGTAGCTCCAGATAGAAAATCGGAAATGCGAAACCATGAAATATTTATATATATATATTATAAGTTTCTTTAAGACGGGTACACTACATAAATACGAAAAACTTAATTTCGATAGTCATAATCACGAATTTCAAAATTCCAAATTTTATTACACCGAATGGTTCAAAATTACGTGATATGAAAATTCTGTACCATAATTCCTAATTTTTAAATCAATATGTCGAATTTGAAGATATCGAACCATAAAAAATCCGAATTAATAATAATCCGCAATATCATAAATACGAATCCCGAATATCAAATTTCCGAATTTCAAAATTCGCGCGAATTGTTATTTTTGAATAAAAAATTGTTTCTATATATTAATTATGTTTCAATACTCAATATTTTTCTTAAAAAAATGTGTGCCTCCCAATCTCTGAAATAAGTGCAATTCGGTTCTGGCGTTGTTGTTATCATGTTAGACTTACGCGTCAGACATACATCTAACCTACGCGTTTCGGTTATGTAAATTTTTCCGCAACAAATGTTTTTTTTAACTTTTGAGATTATAATTTTTAATATATACCCGTTTTAGATACAAAATCTGAATGTTAGCAATGTATTTTCAGTAAATTCAAATTTGGAATACCATATTTCGGACTAGTAACACAGCGGGTGTTTAATTCTTCGTACTAATGAAAGACGGAAAATTAAAATTTCGTATTTATGAATTTCGATAAAAATAAAAATCGTGTTTTTGAATTTAGTCTCTCAGGGATTGTGAAATACGGATTTTTAAAAATCGGAATATTCTAATACGGAATTACATAATTCGGAAATTTTGGGTGTTCCCCTTTAAGACAAATTATGTTTCTCTTCACAATAAGTTTTAAGTTGTAGGTAAGTAAAGTTCGTTGTTGTTATTCCTCAAAAACAATATGTAGAAAAATATTATGAAATAAAGGCATTTAAGGCTGTTGCTATTGAAATCTCCCCCTAGAGCAGGTCATTGGCTGAACAGATGTGGGTGCATCTGCGCGGTCATGCGCGAGCGCACCTAACGTCTCCAGGGTCCTGTGGGAACGGCGGCCACGGCGACTTTCTACAAAACTTTTAAAAAAGAGTAACACTTTTTTATATTCTTTTACGGTTGGTTTTTTTTTATTACAGCTTATATCAACTATTAACTTGTAATAAACATGCAATTATATATGATCACCAGCTCATTTCACAGCTCAGCTCACCCAACTATTAAAGTCCAAACCTTTTTATATTAATTCATCTTTAACAAAACGCCATCAACAACACCACCTATTGACACCAGATTCCCACAAACCGTGTACCACCGCAATGGCTCCCCATTCCGGTCGGAAGGTAACCCGAGACACCGAGATCGGAAGCCGTATCGCTCACCGCTTCCACTGTACTGTAACCCAACCCACTAGACGCGATGACGTCACACGAGCGATCGCTATTGATAAGCGACTTGCGGAATGGCGGCAATTGGGATTTTCATATAAATTCTTTTTTTTATGGGTGAGGAGAAGCACCCAGGTCTGTACCTGGCATTGAGCGCGTGTGAACTCGGTCTTTGTACTCTTGTTCTACGAGTACGGTGTCTTGGTCGTATGGGAGCGTCCATGTTTAGTTTATCATGCGAAAGAATATGGGCATTTTAAGGATCCGGCGATATAAACATTACGTAGGTCAATGCAATAACCCCCGCCCGATCCTCTAAATGACAGCACACATTTACAGAATACACTAAACATGCACACCAGTTTAGGCCCAAGACACCGTACTCGTAGAACAAGGGTACGAAGAACCTGTTCACACTCGCTCTACACCAGGTACAGACATGTACCTGGGCGCTTCTCTCCTCCTCCACGGCCCGGTCAACCCGAGCCGAGGTCCGTGCCTTTAGAGGCGCCCTCGGGTTGCTCCGCTCCCCGATCCGATCCGAACCCTTCGGAGAATCTAGTAGGGCACGGGGACGCGCACTAGTGCGCGATGCCGTTCCCTCTAGATAACCTCCGAAGGTGATTCGTTTCACACGGCTTGAGGGACCCTTTACGTTCCTCGCCGCCCCCAAAAAAGCCCGGTGAAGCTGAAAATGCCGTAGAGGCAATCAGCAATCTCTCAAAAAAAAAAAAACAATGCAATAATTACTTAATAAAGCTTTAGACGAGTGTGATAAAGCAACTTGCGGGTCGGTAAAGTGCGGACGGCTGAGGCATAATCCTGCTCCACCTTGGAATAAATACGGTATGAAAGTAAGTCCGCGCGCCCATTTCGAAGCACCTTTTTTGGAGCCAGACATGGCTCCAAACGCCGAGTTTTCAATGTACACTACGGAGTTAGTGTGCGTGCGTGTCGCCGAGCGCAAGCAGAAGCAAGTACTCGTCACGAAAGTGCGAATCGGTGCTTCACTTTTGACAGAGCGCTTGTATGAAGACTATCTTTCTATACGTGATGGACTTCGACTGGTCTCGTCTGGACTCCGCTTCAGCTAACATCAGGCAGAGAAGAGTCATTTGCCTTCATGAATCATGAGTCTTCAATAAAAAAAACCACGATGATGATGATAAAAATTTAATATTAAAGTAACATTCTTGTTTTGTATTAAAAGAAACTTGACATTGGAAGTCAAAAAAGTATCTTTTTGTTTCACTCCTCCAATCAAATAACTATGAAAAAATCGCAGGATGCGCATCCCATATCCTGTCTTTCATTATTTATGCAATTATGTGACATTAACTAAATCCCAAATTCGGTCGTTTAGCAGCGGAACTAGACCATTTGAGATGCAAACTATGTTAATTAACTAGACCCATTACGACATACAATTTATTGCTAAAGGCGTGTCAACAAAAGGTGGTTGTTATGTTTCACTGACTATATAAGAAAGACCTCCCAAGCAGTATCGCTCTTAAAAGTTGTCAGATCTATCTATATTGGATGGTCTTTACCTTTTGATAGAATAAGGTCTTCTGCGTTGTTTTAATAAAATAGTTTATAGATATCCGGTGGCAGTACTGACCTTAGAAACATTATCACAGTCGTTCTTCTTTTCCACCGGCAACAGCGCCCTCCTATTTGTATCGCTTACAAACCCTCCAGAACCGTTTCATGCGTGGTGCCACGGGTTGCCCGTGGTGCTATCGCAACGTAGATCTCCACCGCGATCTTGATCTTCCCACTATCAAAGACTTTATCAAGGACGTTTCCATACGTTACTTTGATAACGCCCCCCACCACCCTAACCAGCTTGTTGTGGCGGCCGCCAACTATAATGTTGGAAGCCTTCCACCAACAAAACGGTTCATGTCTAGGCGTCCTAAGCACGTCCTAGATGACCCCGACGATCCCATAACGGTTGCGAACGCCCCCCCGCCCGATCCTCTAAATGACAGCACACATTTACAGAATACACTAAACATGCACACCAGTTTAGGCCCAAGACACCGTACTCGTAGAACAAGGGTACGAGGGACCCTTTATGTTCCTCGCCGCCCCCAAAAAGCCCGGTGAAGCTGAAAATGCCGCAGCGGCAATCAGCATTCTCTCTCCAAAAAAAAAAAAAAAAACCGGCAACAGCGTGTTTCCCTGTTTGTTCCTCCGAAATGTTCAGAATCTCATTTTATTTATCACAAAAATTTTTTTGAACGTGCAATTATTATAGTTACAATAAATAAGTGTTTCTTATTTTTAAATCTTATGATCACGTTTTTATTTACATTACCTAAGCGCGTTAATTTTTATATATCACTTATTTTAAGTTATACAGGGTGTAATCGTTAAGTGTGCACAGGCGATTATTCCGAAACTATGAGTGATATCAAAAAAATTAAAACTGATTACGAAAGTACGTTATCTAATGAGTAAAATGGCATCAATAACTTTTTAAAAATCAAACGAGAAGTATCCAAAATTTTGACATTAAACACTCCCATACATTTAGTATGAGATTAGTAGAAAGGTTTTAGTTTCCTTGTTTTAAAAGGTTAATTTAGCTTTATTAACATAACAAAATAATGTATGTATATCAAAAATAATAATATTATCTTTGAATTGAATATTTATTTCTTTGTATAAAAGCACAAAACTTTGTAATCAAAGTAGTTGTTCGAAATGACGTATCCTTGTTGTGCGATACAATGACGAGCTCTATTTACAGTTTCTAAATGAACTTTCCGTATCATTTGCGGAGTAATTAAAGCAATTGCACGACGTACACGATTCTGCAACTCTTCCAGACTGTGTATTCTGTGTATGATTAAGGTAAAATGAACACTAGACCACTTAAAACATGGAAACTAAAACCATTCTACTAATCTCATACTAAATGTATGGGAGTGTTTAATGTCAAAATATTGGATACTTCTCGTTTGATTTATAAAAAGTTATTGATGCCATTTTACTCATTAGATAACGTACTTTCGTTATCAGTTTTAAGTTTTTTGATATCTCTCATAGTTTCGGAATAATCACCTGTGCACACTTAACGATTACACCCTGTATATAACAAAATGATATATACTGTGACGAAGGTGTCCTAGTACAAAAATTGTGAGGAAGGATTGTCGATAGAAAAGAAGAACGTCACTGGCATGATTTTATTTTAACACAATGACACGTTTTATTTCGCCTTAGGCTAAGTGACATTAAGACTGACTCCTTAGTCAGTCTTGTGGAAGCGTGGAAGCGCACTTCACCCAGGATCCTGATGGGTAGTTCCACATTCGACTATCTTATCTCTTACTGACGGAATTGCCTCCAAAACGGCACTATAACCATCATGTCAGATAAAATCATTGCGGTTCCTAGATATATTATCATTTTACTAGTTGTCGCCTGCGACTTTGTTCGCGAAGACTACACTACCCACTACACTTTTTATACCGGTAACAGGTTACCGGGATAAAAAGTATCCTATGTCCTAGATATTATTCTGTGGTCCTAGTCCGGGTCATGCGGTCTGTCTATGTACAAAGTTTGCATAAAAATCCGTTCAGCTATTTTCGCGTGATGCGTTGCATAAAAATCCGTTCAGCTGTTTACACGTGATGCGGGGTCAAATAAACAGACAAACAGATAAACGGACAAACAGACAAAAATTCTAAAAAACTGTTGGAACGTGTTCTGTTGTCGATTCTAAGTATCCCCAGCTAACTTTTTTACGAATATCTTCCATGTACAGACTTTCGACCCTCTTTAGCTTTATTATATGTATAGAAGCTACTAGCCATATGCTGTCCCACTGCTGGGCAAAGACTTGCATCATTGAAATCAAAACATCGTTGCAATTGATGGTTGTTGACTAAATCACCACGCTTATGCGGTTTAATCACAAAGACGGGTTTTGCATTGATAAATCCGAAACACACCTCCGTGCCTCAGTGTTGAGAATTCCGGGTGAAAAACAAATTATCCTATATGGAACTTCATTAGGAGTATAAATGATATCTGAGATTTTTTTAAAGGAATATATTTATCCAACCTGTCACTTAAACTCGGGACATAGGGCCGAACCTTTGCCACTCGGCCATCGAGGCCTTGAAAAATTCCTTAAGAACGATTTTTCTCTTCCAATTCAACAGCACAACGGCGATTCCAACCTATCGCATCTAAAACACAGAGACAGGTATCGAACCCGCCGGCGCGTAGCGGATTGCAGTTAATAGTTGGGTGTTTAGCGACAAATTGCTGCCTGCCGCTGCACTGATCAGTAGAGAAACGGGGCCTGTACAGGTTCGATACCCGGTAGGTATTATACTGTTACGGAGAAGTGCTTGGCTCTAATTTCACATGATGGACCATAAAGCCGGTGGAAGCGCTCTTCGATGTTATCTTCTACATTACTGTCTTCTGATGTTTAATGCGTGTTTTATTTGACATTCGATCATGTTAACGAAAACGGGTTTTATTAGACATTCGATCACGTTAACGAAGTAGTTTTATTGGTTTAAAGATACGAAATTACTCATACGAAATTACATTTCACTTATAATGAGATAGATATAAACAATATATATCAGGTGAGATCAAAGCACTGTGCTTACCCGTAAAATATAAAAAAATATATATATATAAATTACAGTATACGAATTGTCACTCTGTGGTACTCGTTGCGTTATGCAGTTCAAGTTTATTTTTAAACATGTATATTGTCACAAGTTTTCACTTCATCTGGTAACCTATTAAACAGCAACCCTCAAACAGAATTGTCTTTTTCCCATATTTAGTCCTAGGTGTAATTAATTTGAGTTTGTTTTTGTGTCGGACATTATGCGTATATTTTTTTTATATCTAATTGTATCTATATTTGATTTAATACAATTTGTAATTATTATTTTTATTAGAATGCATGTTGTATATTTATGTAGTTGGGATAGGTTCATTAGTTATTGTTTCTGTACATATTTTAATTTGTAGTGGGGCAGAGATCAGTTTTTTGCTTGACTTTGTTTTCTGCGATCCGAGGTACTCCTTTGATATATTTGATAACCAAATCTTTTTCGCCACTTTCTAAGCGCTTATTTAATTCTTGTTTAATAGATTGAAGATACTGATATTGTGCCTGTTTTTTGTAAAATCTTTTGAGAACGCCACGGACATAAGTCCGTACGAAAATTCTCAAAATAATTTTTATATTATTTTCGTTTAATTTGACATAAAGTCACGTTAAAAAACGAATTATTATTGATTGATTATTGTTGGATTATTTTTCAACGTTTGTAATTTGTTCAAACAAAATTTGTGTAAAATTATATTTGTTATTAAGGTATAATTATGAGTATGGATGTAATCACATATTAGTGTATTAATTAATAATTATACGATGTTTTCTTTTATCTTTCTTTACGCCTTCTTTATAACAATATAAATATGTGATTTTTTTACCAAATTCCAAATCTTCACACTCTTCCGTAGGAAGATTTATCTTCACGTGATGATGACGATGATGGTAAAGATTGTTCCGATCGATTTCGGCCATAGCGTCCTCCATAGCGCCATCGACTCCTTGCCATTCGAATATTCACACTTCTGTTTATTGAAATATTACTTGTACTTGTGTTCTTCTTCTTGTCTGTGGCTTTGTTGTTTTTTTATTATTTTTCGTCTTTATTGTTTATTATGTGTAGGTATTGTATTGTAAAATGTTGCGAGTTCTATAGATGTTTTCTTATTCTCAAGTTGAAAGGGTCAAAGCAGCTAATGAATTAATTTCAATTTCTTAACAATCATTTATCATTGTTGACGATTCCCAAGTTTTAATTTACAAATGCAAACGTTTGCATAAATACAATATTAAAAAGGTATCAGTACAAAAGGTCGGAAACGCGACACAATCCGAAATGGTTCTAAGAGGGCAAGTTTACAAAAACACATTAGTGTAATGACATCCGTTGTCACATTGATTATTATTTGTTTGTATAGAAATGTACGTATCAATTTCGTGAAAAAAAACTATTAAAAATGACAATTCGTAAAATAGAAGAGAACAACTATGTAGGATTAGTTACCTACAAAATATAATTAATTAAAAACAGGTATTTTTAGTTAACTCGGTGGCTGCGTGGCAAAACGCTTGGCTGATATTTGAAGGTACTGTGTTCAATTCCCAGGTGGGGCAAAGTGTGTGTTTTTGTTATAGAATAGAATATAATAGAATAGAATAACATTTTATTGACCACAAACAGATTGCAGTACGACTGATGTGTATGTAACATTTGACATCTCACCTTAGTAATAAGCAATTTTAATATTATATTCTGAAAAGATAAAGGCCTTGAGGAAGGAGTCGGATTTTGAGGAGGAGAATTGGGAGGGGGAAGGGGTGAGAGATGGGCCTCCGGTACTTTCACTCACCGGACGAAACACAACAGCAACGAGTGCCATTGTTTCACGCCGATATTCTGTGAGAGGGTGGTATTACGCCGGGCGAGCCGGCCCATTTCGTGCTGCAACGCAGCGTGGCTCTACCACTCAGAATTTTGGTAGTCAAATGACACATTATGTCACATAATAATAATATGTCATGTTCATAATATCGATTTAAAATTTACAAAATGGCGCGCTTCCCCGACTGCTTGTCACATTGTTACACATACTTCCGTCACATTTCACGAAATCACTCCCACAAATTGTATCTATAGACAGCGAGCGGAAAGATGTTACACATCAAAAACTTTTCAGATACATAGTGGCCAACTGCAGACTTCAATAGAAGAGTTGGCAAATAAATCTACTCTGCCTGATGTTAGGTAGATGCAGAGTCCAGATGCGAGAACAGCTTGTGGAGCAGGATGTGCCTCACCAGCCGCCCTCACCTTGCTGACCCGCAAGTTCAAACTGTCCAACAGCTCGTGCAATGATCTTCCAAAATTCGTTTGTAAATCAATTCCAGGATGCTGATATATTTGCAGACACTTTGCTAAATCTATTATAGATAAATGCAGGATGTACTTATCTCATATATAGTTTTATATATATATAAAACTTTTTAATTTATGTACTTATTTTTGTTACTATTAGATTAGTTTATATAGCATATAATAAATAAATAAATAAATAAGTTCACACTACGTTTCAAGGATCCCATTTTGTAAAATGGACGGAAAATGCGTGCTCCAGGAGTGTAGGAAATTCCATTCCCTCTAGATTCACTCTTCGTCGCCAATAATACGATGGGGCAAAGCTCTATATATTTTTTTTTTAAATCTTACGTATAAGCACTTGGTCTTTATCTCACCGCATGTTAAGTGACGATAAGGCCGAAGGTTGAAGCGCACTTCACCCGAAATCCTCAACTACTCAAGCACTGGCTATCTTATCTCTAGCTGCCGGAACAACAATGCTACAACCATTGATGTTATGGTGACATAATTAGATAAGATGGTGGTAGCAAGCCACCAAACAAGCCCTAACACCAACCAAACTACACAAGCATGTTCATAAACGCTGGGAAACGATCCTGGGACCTCTGGGTCTAAGCCGGTGGTCTTAACCTCAATTCCACAGAGGCGGTAATTGTAGCTATGACTTGATTTCAATTATGGAGTTTGCTTTAGATATCGGTAACATTTAGTAGATACAAGGTTACAGTAATTATGTTACAAAAGCTCAAGCTCTGTCTTTGTGGTACACAACGGATAGACCACCGGGTTCAGACCCTGAGATCCCGGGTTTGATTCCCAGTGGGGGATTACATATTGTGCTCGGTTTGGTTGAAGTGTGCTTACAACTTAGACCTACCTATAAAAATCACCAATAATACCTACCATCTAATGCGAATAGAATATATAGAATAGAGTAAAATAGAATATAATATAATATAATTTAATATAATATTATGTTAAATTATATTATATTATATTATATTATATTCTATTCTTCTTCTATTATATATTCTATTCGATATACGATATAATATAATATAATATTATATCATAATATATTATATTTTATTCTACTCTATTCTATATATTCTATTTGCATTAGATGGTAGGTATTATTGGTGATTTTTATAGGATAATATAATTTAATGTTATATTATATTATATCATAATATAATTTAATATAATATAATATTATAATATAACAGCTGTGAAAGATCGTGAAAATAACTATTAGAAAATAACTTTGAACCGATACACATCATTAAAGAGTTGATAAAAGGTTGGCCGACCTTTATGGTGACTTGTGTAATAGCGTTGTCACCGCACCACACGTCACGAATGACGAAACTATATCGATTAAAACAAAAAGGATCAATAGCGTCAATCGAATCGCGGGTCGGTGACTCGCGTGGCCGGCGCACGCGCAGCGCAGGTGTGTCGCGCGCGTCGAGCACCTTGCGCGCCAGTTTCAGATTCCCATATGATTACTGCATTCTCTCATTACCTAGATCGTAAATTGTTTAATGTACTGACATTGGCTTTTTTTGGTCTGAAGGCTCCTCACACCTTCCTTTACGCTTCTACAGTTTTTTTCAGCCCGTATCTACCCACTGCTGGGTCTATATAGCCTCCTCCATGTTAAGTTTTAATAATTAGGGTAATAAGTAGGGTAGGTCACCAGTGTTCGACAGGAACCAATAATCGTAAATTTTTCCCTTTATTTATTAAAAGTGGGAGTCAGCGACAATGCTTGTTATTGGTAATACCTACCGTTCATAGAACCCCGGAAAATTATGAACATAATTGAAAAACACCAGATGTCCGATATATTAGGGTTCTTTGTTACAAAGTAAAATTGTAAATTGACAACCCTAGGTCAAGCTGATACGTTGCTCTTGGTCGTGAACCTCATGGTCGACGACCACGACGACGATAGAAGTCGAAACATAGCAGGAATGTGCAAAAATATTTTAAAAGATATTTTTTTTAGTTTTTTTATGAAAAAGTAAATCTTCATAAATATGATTTGTATGTTACCACGGTGTTATACTTGGTTGCATGATTAGGTTTTGGAGTTTTACACATATGTGTACCAAACACCCTATATAGCTGTCATGATGTAAAATTTCTAAGTATTTTTTTATAATTCTGCCGCACAATTTATGAACGCAGTAAGTACCACATTAGTTATTCTGTGGTACCACTTACTGTGTGTATGATTGTGATATTTGAGGTGGTGACATTACGATCTATTTTCTCGAAACTGTTCACATGTTTTGCACTGCGTTCATAAACTGCGCGGCAGAATTGTTTGGCGACGAAATCTGGTGTTGAACGTTGGTGCCACTAAAATTAAAAGGAGTGGCCGATGCTTTTTTTAATGTTTTCTATAGGATTTTTACTTGTTTTTTAAATATTTAGTTTGCCCTTTTTAAATTAAATTTTATTTGTTTTCGCATTCTTTTAAGCGTATCATATAATATTGTTCTAAAAAGAAGGGATAGGTATGATAACGTCATTTGCAATAAGGTACGCTTCGTCATTTTATAATGTATATTGAGACAAAAACTATAGAACAATGTGTTACACCATGTCTTTGTCCAAAACTGAACCGCAGACACTAAATGATTCACGATTGTCCGCGGCGAGCCGATGTGTCATCTGTCTGTCTGTACGTCACACAGACTGATATTTTTTTTATAACAAACATCGACTTTCAGACGGTGAGTCATGCGTGCCACCAGCGTACTACATGCAATTTCAATTCGATAATTTCGTCCCACTCTGCTGGCAAAGGCATCATTAAATTCGAGTCGACACCCTGTGGCCGAGTGTCAAAACGCTCGGTCTGATATATAGTTCAATTCCCAAATGGGGATTTACATTTTTTCGAGTATAAACTTAGGTAGGTAGGTACATATAGGTACTATCACCATATTAGTGCAATTATCTGCTGGAAAAAAAAACACTTTTCGACAGTTAAAGTTATTTTCCGATCTTCAATTATCTCCGCAGTCAGCCTGGATGGGAAGATCCCAATAAGATCCCAAGAAGATAAGATATAAGATGTTCTAGTACTTAACTACACTAAACTTATTAATTTTGGGCAACATGTACCTATGTATTTATTTATTTGGTAAGTATATGTTAATAATAATAGAATGTTTTGTTTTCCTTTTATAATTGGCTCTGCAAATGTTGTAACTACATGCTTTACCAAGTACAAATCAAAATGTATAAGAAATATTGCTTACAAAATTGACTGTTCGGCAATTTACCTTAGCATACCCGATTTTGTATTATTTTTTTATAAACATAGGTAGTTTGCACCTAATCTAACTTGAGTGTATTTGAGTGGCTCTCGAACACAGACAAACCTTATAAGGTCTCTGTATAGGACTATTTAATATACTGTTAATATTGTGTTATGAAAAATTATTTTAACAATTAAGGAAAATCAACGAGAATGTTTTTACGTAAAAAATAAAGTGTCATCTGTCATGTGTTAATATTAGATTCACGATATGATCGTTAACGACATTCTGAATACTACCACGTGCCTAGGATAGTGTAGTGGGTTCAATGGCAGTGAAATCTTACGATACGCGGCAGGTGGGAGGCAGATGGGATCCCACCCCACATGAGTAGCTGCGTTGCTACCCAGGAGTCCATGATAAGACGGCGTTATTTACTTTACAACGGGTTTTCGATTGATAATCCTAATTTGGATGTGTTTGATGGTAAATATGTAGGTAAGTGTTTTAGGAAAAAATCAAAAAAGCTTTTGGATTGCTAAACTTGTAATATATTCAACATTGTAAAAGAAGAGAATAGGTAGTTACTTAGAATTCATAGTTGCCCCTGCTGAGGTTCTTGCCTGTGTTTTCCTGCCGATGCCGACGGCGCCGGCGTAGTGACATATAAAAGTTCTTCAACTCCCACAATTCCAAATTCCAAATTTTTTTGTGGCTTTTTTGATGCATAGCCTGGTTTAGCGATCACATCATATCATGTCACATCACACATCCGCATTTCGCAAGGTGACTAAGCCAATCCCCTGGCTAGATGTAAGATGGAATGAGCATAGGCGCAGAGACCAGGGCCCATTGGTCATTCCGTCAGATCTCTTGCCATCGCTGCAAGAATATCAGCTGGCTCTAAGACAGCCGGTAAACCAACGGTGGCAAAAGCACTGCGGATGATGCTGTTTAAACATGAGTGGCGTAACATACGACCAGCACTACGAGTGGACTAACCTGGCGCCTAAACGGAGGCAGACCGCTATAGTGAGAGACGGCCCGTCCAACAAGGTGCCGACATTGGCTGATGGTAATGCCTGGACTCTCTCGGAGACGGCAGTGAGACGAGCGAGCTCGGCCGTGTCAGCCGATGTGGAAATTAGCCCCTCCAGAACTTGCTTGCATAAGGGCTCGTCCCATTGCTTCTGCAATTGTGGAAGTAAAGGTAGATTTGAATTTTGAGAGGCGGATAACCAAGCGTTACTCGCATCTGCCTTGCACGACAACTCTACGGAACCAAAAGATGGGTTGATAATCTTCCTGTAGAGATTGTTCGTGCTATGAGCAGATGACAAAAACGCTGGCAGGGCCACGCTGGACAAATTTCTAATTCCGATGCCTCCGAATCGTACAGGAAGTGAAGCCTGTAGCCATATGCGGTCGTTCATTTGACAATTTAGAATTTGAACAAGTTAGTTACTCTTAGTTAAGTTAATATAATTATCAGCTACTTTTCTTGCTGACCGTACCATTATGCAAAAGTATCAACATTATTATTGTTGTGTTGAGTAGATTACGTTACTTGCCAATACGGTTGCAAGTAGGGTTGCCAATCGTACTATAATATATAGTATTTGTACTATATTTCGGGTCTGTGCACTATAAACTGTTGAAGAAATATATAGTAGGTATGCAAAAATACTATATTTTAAAAACCATGTTCGTGCATCATCGAGACCGCTCGGGCGCCGCCGCCGCCGGGGGTTCTCGTGCGAACTTCGGACGATGGCCGGAGGCGCCGGGCGTCACACTTCACACCGAAAGGACTTCGCCACGGATCACGGACGACAGCAGACGCGCGCGCACAATTATTAATTATAAAACCAGTTATACAGTTCACTTCTCTCTCATTTAAAGTCCTTTAGTTAGGACCCTAACAAATGATCCGGCTCGAAGGACCATTTGTTAGGGTCCTAACAACCAAAACTAACAAATCCTCATTTAAAATTATGATCGTGGCTTAAATATAAAATGGACGACCTTTACTCCGAAAATACAATTTTAAATGAAGTCTTTGCAAAAGTAAAATATTGTAGTGACTTTAATTTTTAAATTACAACCAAAAATTGATAGCATAATTTAAAAATACTAATAATAACCTGTTAGCCAAGATTATTTAAAGGGCTTAATTTCATTTCTGCTCTCTATTTCCGAGAAAGAATATTTTCGATTATGAATCCGAAATGGCGAGAAGAATGAAACAGAGCTAGTAGGACTGTAATTCGTTATACAAAATTGTTAAACGATGCAAAAATATAGTTTTTATAAAAATAATAAGTAACAAATATATCTTTGTCTATTTTTGGCTTTATGCCAATAAATACTATATTTTTTGAAGAGTACTACTATATTTTTAAAGCTAATTTTGAAAAGTACTATATCTCGCCGAAGAAATTGGCAACCATAGTTGCAAGTCCACACAGGCACAAAATAAGGAGAATGTTAGCTTAATACACGCTTAATCAACGCACACATAGATAGACCCCTTGCACGGGCAGAGATATAGGAACAGCTCGGAACAGACCGATTCCGTGTCAGTGAGATGAGAGGTTGTCTGTGTGTGCGTTGCTCTAACGCATTTGCATGAAACTTGCCTTCTGCAGTCTCCTTATTTTTAGGCTTGCAAGCCCACACAGGTTAACTCTGCCATAATAATCATTAGTGGGCACCTGGTGTTATGCCAAAACCCGCTGTTTCGACCCGTTGACCTAATTTCGACAGCAATTTTTTTTTTGGCTTAGTTTACAAAGTTGACTAACTGAATTCGAGAGTCGCATACTTTAATAATTATGATGGTACTGTGAGCTTATTATCGATATTCAAATTGGATGGCATACAGAGTGCCGAGTTCGTTAACTTAATTTGAATGACGGTAGTTGTTGACATTGAATTGGCGCCTTTGGCTTTCAAAGTAAAAAAGTAAATAGTGATGAATAATTTCGTCAAGCTGGTTAGAACCACGATAGCTCAATTGAAAGAGCACCTGACCCGGTATGTCAGAAGGGTGCAGGTTCAAATCCTGCTCGTGGAAATTTTTTCAACATTGTGTTTTTGTAATTAATTTGAATGACATTAAGTCAGCTTCACCTTGTTTGTCACCAGGAGGCGATCGTCACGATCATCATCATCAGGCCATCATCAGTCTGATCATAGAGGTTTACGAGGAATAGTATTGGATTACAAAGTTGTAATTAAATAAACATTTTATAAGTATGTATTTTCGCATTTTTTTAAAAATGTGACAATTAGAAAATTAGAACTTAAGAAAATGGTTACTTACAAATCAGGTCGACTTGACTTGTCGAAAACAATAAGAAACGTAAAGCTCATGGTCGTCATCTCTGAATACTTTAAACAACTTCAACCTTTTATCGAGGAAAAAACCATCAAGTCTAGCAAGACAGGTGACCGTAACAATAAAACCACTTCAACAACTCGGAAATCTCAAAAAATCCAGTACTACAAAATAGTCAACCGATCAAAAAGTACAAAAAGTGGAGTTACGACCGACCAGGTAGCGATCAGCTGTGCGGCAGGTTGATGAGATGACCGCGACAGATGCTGCGCACATCTGCCGCGGCGCGTGCTAGCGCTCGCACCATCTTGATACTTGAACAAATATAATCTTTTTTAGGTTATAAACATTCTAATGCTGGCCACAGGCTTCCCCCACACGTAGAAGGAAATGAGGAGAGTCTGAACCACAAGCCACGAGTACCACGCTACACCAACGACTGCCATCTTACAAAAATCCGGAGTCCTCCAAAGCACGGAGAAACTCGAGATAAGTATTATAATTTGTTCACCCATCTTGTGACCTGCCAGCGCGAATGTTGTTTAACTCGCATGATCGCAACTCGAACCCGCGCGTTACCGACCCTAAAACCTCTACAACTGGCTATTTTATAGGATTTCATACCCTTATCTTATCTTATCTTATCTTAGTGGGGCCTGCTGACGGTTCCCTCACCCAGTAACACTTCGACCCATCGGGATCTTTTGTGCAACCCCATGCTTTCACTCTTCTTCCTCTGTAAAGATAGATGCCTTATGTTTGGCAACGTCCTTAAGAGCGAAGAGCCTGAAGCCCTCCGGTTTTGGATAGGCCGACCCCAGGAGTCCCATTTTTTCCTAGCCAGAGAGTCGCGTCGAACAGTAGGTGCTGCGTTGACTCCGTTTCCTATCCACATGCCCTACACAAGCTATTTGTTGAAAGATGCATTCTGTGAAGTATTTCTTTTGTGGCTACATAGGTACTACATCATACCCTTACTACTACTACAAACCGTAACACAGCAATTATTTTTGTTGCTTGGCAGATGTAACATGTCTATGCAAATGTAAAATGTTTGTCATTAAAAAACGAGTAGTATTTTTAATGACAATTTTTTTTTATTTATTAAAATACACACAGAGCCCGTGCCATACGGATTGCACCTGTTTTTTTGATTACCGTCAATACATTTCATGCGGTTAAAATTTTAAACTGCACACTGGCACCAAGTACTTACTTATTCTGCAATTAAATTTAATATTATAGGCAAATCAACAAATATCGGTCGCTCAATATATTTTTGTTGTGAAGTATCAACTCGTTGCGGGCGGTGTAGATCGCGGTCAGCTGCTCCGGCGCGTGCGCATCTCGCGTCTGCTTGTCTGCGCGGCGGAGGAGGCGCAGTCATCGAGCTGGCGCGAAGCAAAAGCAGAAGCGACTTATGTTTACCAATAGTTGTGATCATTTCGATTTATAATATACATTTAATTATGTAATATAAATTAAAATATATTTCATATACTATTATATTTATATTAAAATAAATATTCAGAAAAATTAATTTAATTTTAATTAATTTTAAAATTATAATATAAAAATTATCTCAAATTTTACATCATAGACAAGGAAGTTTTGACGGAAACCTCTATACAAGAATGCAACCTTTTTTTGAAAAAATAAATAAAAATACTTCTATTTATGTTCTATTTTAATTGAAACAGATTCGTAATTATTAAAAATATATAAAGTGAAAAATAATATGAAATAAACAAAATGAAAATAAATGATTGAAGAGAGCATTTTTTCAAAAATTTTCGTATTTTTTTTTATTAAAAAAGTGCAGTGGCAATACGGTATCTCGTGCAAAATTAGGTGCAATAATCGCTTCAGCCTCTGACTTGCGTCCCAAATTGGAATGAGTCAGGCCATTCGTTCGCCCGGCGATCTCGTTCCAAAGATTACTACATATCGTGCGAACTCTTTGAACAAACACCGCTTAAGTAAGGCTGCATCATCATAATAATTAGTATTAATTTACATTTGATAAGTACACGTTTTTATGCGAACTATAGTAATGCGAATGATTAGGATTTGGGCATTACTACAAAAAATATTCAAAGGAGGAAACACATTTGTCAAAACATACAGGGCTTTACTAAAAACAGAGTACCTACCTAGCAGAGAGTACCTATCATATCAGAGTACCTATCATATCAGAGTACCTATCAGTTCTAGATGTCTTCCAGATGTCTTCCAGATGTCTTCCAGATATCTTCCAGATATCTTCCATATTTATTTTACTAAAATTTCACCATGAAGCGTGCTGCGTAACCGGCCAGATGATCTAAGCATGGGTTCAAAAGGGTTAGTTTTTTTGTTTGAAAGGTCAGTGGTTATATAATCTATATATAAATTTAGTCACGGTGCTATATTCGCATTAACTTTATTCACGTTAAGTTAATTCATACATTTCCTATGTACACAGTAAATTCATTTTAAGTCCATAATTGTCATAGGTTTTTGTATTTTATGTTTTGCTGGTTTAAAATAGATATTTGTAAGCAGTCCAGGGTGTTTCAATAAAACATTTGTATTTATTTATTTTAATTATTTATTTATTTATCTTCGGAAGACCAACAGCACGCGAAACATACGTACATTCAGATATAGGTAACAGATGGCAAATAACAGGTCTCCACGTTTAAAAACAGATTAATTAATAATGTTTTTGTGGACAATAGAACATAAAATAATTAAAAAATACTAAAAAAACAGAATAAAAACTTATGAGTGGGACATAAAGTTCACTTAATCAAATATTTACCAAAGAAATCTTGACTTAATAGCCGCCTTGCTGTTGCTATGCTAGAATAAAATAAATCAAAGTTGTTTGTTTGAGAAAACTCATTCAGACTTTTGCTAGCTCGCCAATGAAATTCGTTCTGACGGTAATTTGATGAAACTAACGGTAGATGAATTGTTTAGTAGTAAAGTGCTTTGTTTCTTGCCACCCCCCGGCAGATTAAAAGTATGACCTCTCCGCTGACATCCTGTGCTTAAATTTCACATTTAAAATATTTTATTTTACATTACAACTATAAAATTTTCAATATTACAATTGGCAATTGGAGAGAATGGGCTTGGAATAGATATTTCGTGTTTTTTTTCTGTCCTGGGTGCCTAGTGTGAGTTTTACCTGTTTAGGTACTATCCGTATTCATTCGATTACGTTAACAAAAACGAAAAGAATTAACATTTTGCCATACAAATTCTCGTTTTCGTTAACGTGATCGAATACCGAAAGAAACTCGCACTTGACATCCAAACTTCATGTTAAAATTAGAGTGAAAGACACAGAATAACTATTTGAAACGTGTTTCATTTAGTACGGGATACAGTGTTTTAGTAAGTCATTGACAACCCGAGCTGAGATCCTAGTATTTAGAGGCGCCGGGTTGTTCCGCTCCCGATCCGATCCGGAACCCTTGAACGGGGACACGCATTAGTGCGTGATGGATGCCATTCCCTCTAGAAAACTTTTGACAGTGTTTCGTTTCACACGGCTTGAGGAACCCTTTAAAGTTCTCCCCGCCGCCAAAAAAGTCCGGTGACGATGAAAATGCCGTTTGAAAAAAAGAGGTACCAGTTGTTGTGGTCCCTCCAGCGGTAACGGACTGCGGTAACCATCGATACAATGATTACTTATGAAATAGAAATAAAACACATTTTACGTATTTACTCGTAAGTATTTTATTTTACTTAGGTACCTACTACCTGCTCGTATTAATTTATCCTGTCGTTACGAGCCCTTTAGGGTCCGTGGTCAAGTCATACGAGATAGAGTCTACAAGCGAGTCCAAATACACCGCGAGTGAATTCGTACAAAGTTTTCCATTTCAATGTTCTGTACATACCTGCGCCTGCACACCAGACTACTACAAACTGTCAAAGGAGATGTTTAATTTTATGCCAATACCCTGAACATTTACTAAAAAAATATAAAAAATACATGTATTTAGTTAAAATATGTAATACTTCAATAGGCTTTATCGTTTTCATGTAAAAATGTAAAAAGAAACCAAAAGAACTTAGGTACACACGCCTGCACATGAACCTATCCAAAACTGTCAAATTTCTTCAATACATCCTCAACCATATTGTAAAAAAGTTCAAAGTCTATTGAGGAAATTTGACAGTTTGTCAGGTTTGACAGGTTGATGCGCAGGCGTGTGTACGTTGTTTTGACAGCTACTTTAACATTGGCAGAATACCGCTGCCGTCACGAAAGCTGATATAATTTGTGTTTCAGATAATTCAGACATGAAACTATTCATTTATTTGAAGACGATTATTTCGAATAAGCTTATTTCATACATTAGCTATCTTTCGGTATTGTGTACAAGGTTCTTTTTTTTTTAGAGACATTGCTGATTGCCTCAGACGGCATTTTCAGCTTCACCGGGGTTTTTTAGGCGGCGTGGAACGTAAAGGGTCCCTCAAGCCGTGTGAAACGAATCACCTTCGGAGGTTTTCTAGAGGAAACGGTATCGCGCACTAGTGCGCGTCTCCGTGCCCTACTAGATTCGTGCGTGTGAACCGGTTCTTCGTACCCTTGTTCTACGAGTACGGTGTCTTGGGCCTAAACTAGTGTGCATGTTTGGTGTATTCTGTAAATGTGTAGTGAGTTCGCAACTGTTATGGGATCGTCGGTAGGACGTCTAGATGTGAACCGTCTTGTTGGTGGAAGGCCTTCAACATTATAGTTGGCGGCCGCCACAACAAGCGGGTTAGGGTGGGGGGCGTTATCAAAGTAACGTATGGAAACGTCCTTGATAAAATCTTTGATAGTGGGAAGATCAAGATCACGTATAAGGTGTTGTCATTTTATTAATCATCTCCTTTCCTCATTAGACTTTGAGACTTTGGGCTTCATATCCATGGCATATGGTCAATGATATTATAAACTATTTAATGTAATTTCATTGCATAAGGATGAAAATTTACTAAAGAAATTTGACAGTTTTGGATAGGTTGGTGAGCAGGCGTCTGTACAATTCGTTTCGATGATCGATGTTTAGTTAACTATAATAAAAAATCCAATACTAGGTCCACGGTCCATTATGCGTCTACTTATTCCCATTTAATAGTTCAGTTAACCAAATGGTTCACAAAAACCTGTATCCTGTTGGCTCGTGCTACAAAAACCTTTTGGAGAGATGTCAAGCCTCATTCGTCATGGATGTACCGAGATGGTTTCTTGACCGTGAAATCGCTAGAACTGGATATTGATTTACAAAACAACTTATCGCGTTCACTAGTATCATTATTGTCAGTTTACAACAAACGTCATACGACGACTAGTACATTCATATTAACACTGTTATGCCCATGGTTATGCCAAATAGCGTAGTGTAGTGACACCTTATGCAAAAATCTATACAAACTACACACTCATACTTAAAAGACTATTATAAATTTTTACTTTTTATTTTCAAGTGCTAATTGCTGCACCGAAGCTAAATTAAATATTTATAAAATTTTATAAAATACAGTGAAAAGATTAAACGCCCACCCGACCCAGCTTCAGTGCAGCAATTATCACTTGAAAATAAAAAGTAAAAATTTACTATAGCGTTGTGTCATCAAATTTGTGGTATTTCATCTGCAAAGATGAATCTGCATGGCCATCGGTTGCAACGACCGTTGGATAGATGGCGCTGTGCTGCTATAAAAGCACTGTAAACACATTAAAAAAAGCAGTGACAAAATTCAGCGCTTTCGTCAGCCTTCCCGGTAGCATAGCGGTCAGTGCAGCCGCCCGGATTGCGGAAGACCCAGGTTCGATTCCTGGCTGGGTCTGGTGAGCGTTTAATTTTTTCACTGTATTTTATAAAATTTTATAAATACTATTGTAATCATGGAGCAAAATTTTAACTGTATTAATTACTTCTTTAAATGTGGTAGCTTGTTATTAGCTCATAAGTTGTGTTAGATGTCGAGTAAAACAGCACCCCAAACAAAAAAAAATTAACATAAATAAAGACTCTTCAATTCCATACATAAATCGAGTATAACCTTTTGCCTCCTTACAAAAGGATATAGGGACTCGTGGTTTATGGCTTATTTTATCACACATTCTGAGATAAGTAGATGGCGGGCGTAGCGGTAAACGCTCTTGGTCCATTAAGTAACTTTCACAAAGGCCGATCATCGGATAGATGACCAAAAGGTTATCATCTCGAACTTCGGAAGGCACGTGAAGTGAAGTCAGTCTCGGCTGCTTTAGCAGTCGTTAACAACCACCAAAGACATTTACCTATATTAAATCTCTTTGATAACCACCAATTCGCACTGGGCCTGTGTGGTGGTTTATAATCCGTTCTCCCATGTTATGTTACGCTAAGCTACCATCCATTGACAAAGGCTCGTGCCCCAGCAGTGGGGACATTAACATGAGCTGGTGATAATAGATCCATATAAAATGTTACATTTCAATGTGTAGGTATTGTGTGTGTAAACTTAAGAAAACAAAACGCATTCTTGTATCGGTGTTTTAAAAGAAGTGAAGAAGAAGTGATAATGAGAAGTAAACAAACCTAAAAGATAACAATTATAGGCCGAAAGGTAAGAGTTCGTCTGCTACCTGTTCGGAATAAGAGCAAAACAACAAATTGGAACCAAAAGAACCGGAGAAAATCGATAGTAGCGGCAAAAAATGACGACAGATGCTGACACAAGCGGGACAGTCGCGCGCACACGGTGAGAAGGATCGCTGTCTCAAATAGCAATTGTTTAATAATTTGTTTTGTAGTTGTCATCTTATTGGTACCTTGGTGGCCGAGTGGCAAAGTGCTCAGCACGATATTCGGAGGTTCTATGTCCTATGTCTGTATCACATATACCTAAGAACATTTGAAAAGAATGTTGCAAATTTGCGTTGAAATAAAAATAAATAATTATGGACATATATATATATATCAGTGATTACAACTGAACCCGATTGTTAGAGTACTTAGAGGCTTACTGGGTTCGGATCCCGCTCATGGAAATAAAATATTTTAACACTTTTTTAATAAACTTTGAAGTAAACTTTTTTAACAATATGTTTAGAGAGCCGTAAAGAAATAAGCCGCAAGAAACTCGACCAGGTTTTAGAAAACAATATATATACTTACACTTTTTTCTAGTAAAAAGGACAATGCTCAAAAAAACCCAGGCCAGCCGGAAATTAAATGTATCTCAGATTATTACTAGAAATAAGTAATCAAATACTGCATAGTTGGAATCATCGAAATTATTTTCTAAAAGTGTGAAATTGCTATTCGAAGTTTTGCAGGGTTCATATTAATATTTTAGTAAAAAGATCATTAAATCGCTAAAATTGGTGTTTACAAGTGAGTAAGTAATTACTACAAAACTACGGATATCATCGAAACATTATTAACGTTATTGTTCCTGTATACTGGGAAAAAGGACTTTGTGCTCATGTGATCACTGTAATATATTACTTGGGTTGGGCCAGATTTCAACATAACTTCAATCATCCCGGACACACATTGGACGATGTAATCTTAGATTTAGGAAACGAATAATGTTTTAATAATAAAATGATTCATGTAACTACTATTGTGTGTTTTTTTCTTTGATGACAGTAGCCACTTGTAGTAGTAGTAATGCCAATTTACATATGTAAAAGAATATTTGTATGATGCCCTCTGTTACTCACTTTTAAACACCCATTTTAGCGATTTAATGATCCTTTTAGTAAAACATTAATATGACTCCTGCAAAACTTTGAATAGCAATTTTATACATTTAGAAAAATATTTCGGTGATGCCCCTTATGCTTATGCTGTAATTAATTACTCATTAATACCAGTAATTTGAGATACATATCATTTGCGCCGGGCCTGGGTTAATTTTCTATACTAGGTGAGCATTGTCCATTATCTTGTAACAAGTAACATTGTGAGCAAAAAAAATTAAAATAATAAAAACGTATTTTATTTATACATTCTAGATAAACACTTTTGTTCGCGACTGCTCCGGAAGGGCACGAGCCATGAGCTGCAAAAAGTCGAGAACAGTTCGATTGTTCGATGGGTGACCGCGCCGCGGAGCGAGACCCGGCATCTATTAAATAACTATACTAGTTTAAAAAGTACAGGTAGGTACTTTTTGAACTTCCTTAATTTAAGGGTCATACAAGTATGCATTGATTAAGATTATAAGTTTTTACATTACCTATTTTGCTATAAGGGATCTCGTTGAATTTCCAAAGATATATAAATTCAACCTAAATACCTTTTACATGTTATGTTTTAATGTGTGTAATACTTATATATAAGAATACGGTATACTATAAGGTATGAACCTACATACAAGTACGCAGTTTCTAATATTATTCCATTAGAGAAAGTTTTTTTTTTGTAAATCAGCGTTGTTTTTTTTGTTCAATAAAACTTCAGAATACGAGTTGATTTCTCAAAAAATGGGCTTTGATTCGCTCGCCTTTTATGGGAGTGATTTCGTAGAAATGTGACGGAAGTAGGTCCGTAACAGTGTGACAGGAAGTCGGGGAAGTAAATTTAAAATCGATGCTATGAACAAGACATATTATTATTATATGTGACATATTGTGTCATCGTTTTGATATGTCAAATGTCTTCTAATGAGTAGGTGTAGTAGGTGCATTCTTTATATGATTTGTAAAAAAATATACGTAACTGTTATTCTATTTTCCGATTTGTAAAAAAATATACGTAGCTAATCGTTATTCTATTTTCTATTGTAATATTGATATCAAAAGGTGAGGTGATGTAGGTACACATAATATGCGACTACTGTAAGGCCTGTTCTTTTTTTTTTTTACTAAATTCAAAACAAAACACTGCTAGCGATCGTAGACAGATTATAAATATTTTAAAAATATGTAGGTACCTAACTTTTACGTTTCGAGTTCGAAACCTTAAAACGGTGGGCCGGCCGGTGCAAATTACGACAAAGTTTTTAAATTCTTATAATGACTTGTCAATTTATTAAAAAAATCTTAAGTTGCATAACAAATTGAACTTTGAACTTTAAACGCAAAGCTGCGCATACGCAAGTTGCGAACCGCCCAATTTATGTTAATAACCGAATTACCTTCGAATGCACATTGCGCAGTGACACAATCCAGTGAAAGTTGCTTTGCCCTGCACATCTGTCATTCGCTTTCCCTTTTTGGTAAATCATTTATAATACGTGCAGGGTGAATCATGAAGACTGGTAACCGAGCTAGGTATACTTACTACGCAGATGTTTCATTACCAGCTAATTTTATGTCCCCACTGGTGGGGCACGAGCCTTCCCTATGGATGGAAACATAACGCCACCATTTCTACACAACTCCATAAATTGAAAAACAAAACAATACCATAGATTAGACCTAATAGGTACCTACTCTAAACAGTCTTTTGGTGGACTCATTTTGTACATCAAAGTACCTACCTACCTAACCCACTAAACAAATTAATTTAATTTAAAAAAAACCGGACAAGTGCGAGTCGGACTCGCCCACCGAGGGTTCCTCAAAAATTTATGGGTCCATATTAATCAGGTAGGTATTTCTGGTACAGGAATCGAGTCTCGAACTTTTCCCGAATGTTAGGTACCTACTACATTACACCAAAGTTATTCGGTATCTATATACATATAAAAGAGGGAATAGTAGATTATTAACCAAGGGGATAAAGCAGTGTCTTCTGCCGCGGGTGACGATTTAAATCGTGAGCGTAACGAAGGACTCGAGGTTTACTCCCGAGCGTAGCGAGGGTGTTAAAAACTTAAATCACGAGCGAATCGAGGGATTTAAGACGAGTCCTGAGTGTAGAGAGGGATTTAAGTTCACCCAAGACTAAGACACCTTTATCACCGAGGAAAATACTCTACTTTTCGTACCATTTGCGAAAAAATTAACACAATAATAATATGAGATAAGCCTTTATTAAATATAATGACAATTTAAAGTAAAAGTTAACATTCGAAACATTGGTCCAATTATTGATAGAGAGACATTTTTGTTTGGTACATTTATTGTTGATGAGTTGATTTGAGTATGTATATACAAACTCAATGGTGTAAACACAGATGTAGTTCAGTATAAATTTCGGTAAGTATTCCAAATTTAAATCACATTCTCCCCCTAGAGGATGATTGAAATGCAGTACAATTTTCTTTCCCTATTTTTAACAGATTAAAAATGTATTTTTGTTTAATTGTCATTATATTTAATAAAGGCTTATCTCATATTATTATTGTGTTAATTTTTTCGCAAATGGAACGAAAACGAAAGAAAGCTCATTGATTAAAAAAAAACATTAAATTCTACATTTTTTCCCCCTAGAGGATGAATGAAATTCAGTACAATTTTTTTTCCCTGTTTTTAACAGATTAAAAATGACTATTGTTATGTTCGCTTTTTGTGGCATAGAATGTCACTTTTTTGAGCAAGTGGTACGAAAAAGTTATTTATTTTGTCATTCTTCGTAATAAATCGAAAACTATACATCATAAAAATAATTAAAGATCTGTTTAAGCTTGTGCAAATGAAGCCCTTTCATACGATACCCCACATGACACGGCTAACTTACTTCAAAATTTGGACCCTGTTCCTTGCATAAAGACCCTGTTTTTTTTGTGATTTAATTAAATACCTATGTATAGTTTTCAGACTTTTCCCTGTATTTGTAGTATAAGACGATATTACTTGCCAAACTTCATAGTTCTAGGTCAACGGCAAGTACCCTATGATTCCCTTGAGAGTGTCGAAATATACGTTTTTAGCGACATAAACGACCGTACCTTAATTTTTTGTTAACTTAGAAGTTTAATTTTTTCACAGCTTCAAGGGACCGCCCGCAGACGGGATGATTTTAATTTCATCTAGATACCTCTACGCGTTCCCGAGAAAAAGGGTCTTGACAGACAGACAGACAGACAGACAGACAGAGACGGACAACAAAGTGATGCTATAAGGGTTCCGTTTTTCCTTTTGAGGTACGGCATCCTAAAAATGAAGGCATAGTATCAGTTAATAGCAACTTGTAGATAATTTAAGCTAGGTTACAGGTACTTGAGTCAAAAAAAGTATCTACTCATTATATTTATGTAATAAAATAAAGTTGGTATCTAAATAAATACTATTTAAAATAGGCAGGTTCGAGTTCCGGGTCCCAAAATCGCGTAGTGTGTCATAAAATCTATTTATGTAGTAACAGTTATTTTAGAATATTTGCATTATTATAAGTTAAAATTAAAAATTCAAAACCATACATTTTCACAGCTAAAGTAAGTAAGTACTATTAACAAATATCTTTGGTTTATATATAGGTATCATAGCAAAAACAACATAGAAAAATCACCCATTAAATCTTTATAAACACCTAAATAAATATCTCTGGTGTTATCATAGCAGAAATCACATAGACAAATCTCCCATTAAATCATATAATAAATATCTAAATGAAAACAAATCTTATGATAAGATGAGTCAATCACAGATTAAAGGTAAAAATAAATCGTTACCACTAAACTTTGTATTGCCTATATACAAAAATCAATGCGTCGGCGCACGCACTGAGATTGTGTGAGATTGTGTTGAGTCAGATGGCCAATTTAGTGAGAGCCGTCCCAGATACGCGTTCGGTGCCGGGTCGCGATTGGCCGTGATCCGCCGCCTCTCGGTAGGCGGTCCACACAGCTTCCAATCGTCTCATCTCGGGTCTCGACAGATCCGAGGGGACCGACACTAGGGTACGGCATGTGGCAAACTCGCGCTATGTATTCGATGTGGCAAGCTTCTGAGTTTTATTTATTTTATTTAATCTATATTGCACAGTTAAATAAAATAAAGTACAAAAGGCGGACTTAATGCCAAATGGCATTCTTTACCAGTCGACATAAGGGCTAGGCAGAAAAATTGGTAAGCGGTGCGACAAGGAACGTAAATGAAACATATAAGTACTAAGTACACACGCCTGCACATCAATCTACCACAAACTGTCAAATTTCCTCAATAGACTTTAAACTTTATGACAGAGGCATATGGTTGAAAATGTATTGAAGAAATTTGACAGTTTTGGATAGGTTGATGTGCTGGCGTCTGTACATACATTTAAAAGAACTGAAATATACATATTAAGTTTTGATGGGATTTTGTCAGTATGTTAGTAAGTAAGTAAATAATAATTATAACGTTTATTTCTCCTCACAAGTAGAACAGTACAGTACCTACAGTAAGTACATCAGGTTTAATAAATAAAATATTTGAATAAACATAATAGGTGTATGAGGAGCTGGGTTTCATTCGCTATTCGATCACGTTAACGAAAACGAAAATTTGTATGGCATAATGTTAACTCTTCTGGTTTGCCGCCAGGAGGCGCTGCTTCAATGTCATACTAATTTTTGTTTTCGTAAACGTAATCGAATGAATACGGATAGTAAACGAACGAACTTACACTAGGCACCCTAGATCGCGACAATGGTGGTACATTGGTTAGGAAATTGATATCGTTATCTCAGAGACGAAGATGAACTTAGTTATTTTTTCGTTACGAAACGATGTTACTTTGGCTAAGCCCCCTCGAAGCCGATTTTTGATCCGGTGATTAATTCTAACTGCTAAAGATATCAATTGTTAATCCATTATTCAAATTAACCAATGATCTAAATAATTATCGTCCAATTACGCTCATTCCTGTTATTTCTAAAATATGTAGTAGAAAAAGCAATGTATAGCAGAGTTTATAGTTTTATAGAAGCGCAAAAGGTTCTCAACAACCTGCAATATGGCTTTCGTAAAAATAGCTCGACAACATTAGCTTGTTTTGATCTAGTTAAAACTATCACTGAATGTTTCAACGATAAAAAAGCACTAGCGGCGATATTTCTGGACATGAGTAAGGCTTTCGATTTTGTTGACCATACCATCCTTTTAAGTAAACTTGACAACTACGGTATACGTGGCGTGGCTAATAACTGGTTTCTAACATATCTACAAAACAGACTTCAAAGCGTTGTAATAAAAAAAAACAAAGGCAGAGAAAAACAAGAGTATCATTCTAGTTTTAAGACTAACAATATAGGAGTTCCACAAGGAAGTATATTGGGGCCACTACTTTTTCTTCTATACATAAACGACTTACCAGACGTTACACATCATTAACGTATTTTGTATGCAGATGACACGACACTACTAATTCAATCGACAAATGACATATATTTTGAATATGATATTAATAACACATTCAAAATGATAATACAATGGCTCAATAATAATGATTTACAAATTAATTTAGGTAAAACGAACGTTATAAGCTTTAAAACATATAAATCTAAGAAACTGGAACTAGAAATCAAGTATGATAGATAATAAAACATTTGTCAAGTGGAACAGACAAAGTTCTTAGGGGTTATTATAGACAAACACTGCTCTTGGAAACCGCATATAGATAGCTTGTGCAATAGGCTTAATAAATTTGTATTTGTGCTTAAGAAACTGAGACATATTGCCACCACAGAAGCAGTACTATCAGCCTACTATGGATATGTGTTATCGGTACTTGATTATGGTCTCATTCTTTGGGGAAATTCGGTAGATACTGATAGGATAAAGATAGGATAAGAAGATAGATTTTTTAAGGTTCAAAAAAAGTGCATTAGAAATATGTGTGGAGCCGGTTTCCTTGATAGCTGTAGACATCTATTTCAGAATTTAAAAATATTACCACTCCCATGTATGTACATTAAAAACATTTGTTTATTTGTAAAAAAATATTCCCAATTATTTAGCACGCATGAGGATATGTTACAAAGAACGTTCAGACACAAAGATAAACTTTTTCTACCCAAGATAAGGTTAACTTTGTTTAAAAGAAATGTATATTGTATGTCTATTATTATATTCAATAAATTACCAATAGAATTAAAGAAAACTCCACTGCCTGAATTCAAATCTAAAATTAGTAAATGGCTTTTGGAAAAATGTTTTTACTCCGTAAATGAGTTTTTGGCATGTTAGATTTTAACATTTAAGTATTATAATTTTTATATAATTGATATTCACATGCCGGTAACGGCAAGATACACTGGAACTTAATTTCAAAACACTGTCACTGTTTTATAACGTGTATTTTAATGAATAAATAATTTTAATTTTAATTTTAATTTAAAAATCGCATTACCAATACAAAATTGCTGTAACTCAAAATAAAGGTACCTACTGAAATTTGAGATTAAAACGATTACTGAGTTACAAATTGTATTGGTTGTACGAAATCACCATGTCGCCAGCCCCACCCCACGGAGATTGACAATAACTAATCATTAGCAACCTTATATTATAACAATTTGAGCACTAATTTTAAGTTAGAGACAGAATGGATGTTGATTGTTTATTATAGTAAAACTTTCTATTATGTAAAATGAAGCATCGTCGGTAGCCGAACGGAGATGCTCGGGAGTGATTTCTAAATGGGTTAACACTTCGATCAATATTTACTAGGCAAAGGATCCGGAACAAAAATTCATCTCGAAAGTGGTCCTTTGATCATATCAATAAATTTAAATTTCGAATATTAAAATCTGAACTAACATTGGATAGCATCAACAATTTCAGCTTATCTACTATGAGCCTTAAAACTTAAATATAAAGATTAAATTAAGGTTGCAAAATATTTGCACTAAATATTTACTGTCATGTTATGTTGAGCGCCTCTACGTAAATCGCTGACACCTATCACGCCTTCGTCGCATGCAAAGCCGACCTGCATTTTCATCGACTGACGGAAACGCTGAGACTGCAACACGTGCTGCGCGGACTTCGCTGCTGGCCTACGTGACCGGATTTGGACGCCACTTTGATACTAGCATCGGTCGGGTCATTTCGTTTATAATTTAATTATTTTATAACAAATTTTATCTGTAAAATTAAATAACTTTAAAATTAATTTCGTTTTTTTTGAGTCCTCCCTGCGCGACGTTCGTAATTGGCGCAGTCGGTAGGATTCCCGGGTCGTTGCGTAGCTTTCTAAATCGCAAAAATCGCGTTTTGCGCCGCGTTCGATTGACTCTCAAGTCTTACCGGGAATCGAATCTTGAACCGCGTGGGGATTCCAGACATCGAAGCCGCTCAGAGAAAACGAGATGTTCATGTAAGTACACGCTGAATTTATATCTAGTGGTGCTTTCCTTAGTCCTTAATCTTTCCTACTTATTTCCAAGATTTTTCATCCTAGAAGGTTAGGACCCCGGAAGGCTGTTTTATATAGACAGTCCGGAAGGGCGATTGTAGCAGATAGTTGTAGAGATATAGACTCGGATTTAGAATCAGACTCAGGAAGCATGGCGTTGGAACCTGATACTATTTTTAAGGCACTCCGTCTTGTTCCCGATTTTGACGGGAACCCTCATATATTAACTAGGTTTATAAGAATTTGCGATAAGTTAGTAGCAAGTTACGTATTAGAAGGGCCGGAAAGTGAGCTTAGTAACTTGTGTTTATTAAACGGCATCCTTAACAAAATCACAGGACCCGCCGCATTAACCATAAATTCCAACGGCATTCCAGAGAATTGGGTAGGCATCAGAAACGTGTTAATAAATAATTTTTCCGATCAGAGGGATGAAACCACCCTCTATAACGACCTCTCTCTACAGAGTCAAGGGAATAGCTCCCCTCAGGAGTTCTACGACAGGTGTCAAACCTTGTTTAGCACTATTATGACCTTCGTTACGTTACATGAAAATATTTCAACAACCATAGACGCTAAACGAGACCTATATAGGAAATTGACATTGCAGGCGTTTGTACGTGGTCTTAAAGAACCACTAGGGTCTCGCATAAGATGTATGCGCCCTAACACGATAGAAAAGGCCTTAGAATTCGTCCAAGACGAACTCAACGTTATGTATTTACAGCAGAGAAACGGTGGTTTATCTAAACCAATGCAGCCTATAGGTATACCTAATACTAATCATAAACCTTTTAATTTCGTTGCACCACATACCCCGCATAACCCACCTGCTTTTCGCATGCCTAATAATTTTGCACCCATACCAAAACCATTTACTTTTAACCCTGCGGTAATGCAACCACGCTCGTTTCCGCCACCGCCGCCACCGCAACATTATAACCAATTTAGATATCCTATGAATCAACCACGTATGCCGTCGCGTACACAGCAAATGTTTTCCGCGCCACCGCCGAATTATAGCCTTCAGAATTACGCGTTTAGAATGCCCTCCAGGAACCAACCCGTGACCCAGGCTTCAAAACCCATGAGTGGGGTGAGTCACTTTACACCTAGGCCACTACCTCCTAGTGGTTGGAATTGGATGAAACAGGGCAATCCGCCACCATCCAATTATTTCAAAAGTCGTGACGTAAATGTTAATGAGTGCTCGCCCTATGATGACGCGTACGACTATTCTGAATACAACTACTATAACTGTGAACCTACTTACTATGACGATTACAACCAAGACTATAGTAACCACTATGACTATTCTTATGACCATAATCAACAGACTGAGTTGACGGACGATTTAGACGCCAAGGCTGTTGAGGAGCAGCCCCAACCTTCGACAAGTGAGGATTTTTTGAAGGCCAACACATCAAAAAAGTTAAGATAGAGGTTAACTTGCAAATTCAGAGACGACTTCCATATATTAAAATTTCCAACCCTCCTTTAAACTTTCTTATAGACACCGGTGCAAACCAGTCGTTCATAAGCCCGGATGCTGTAGAATCTTATTTTTCTGACATCTCCTTAGACTATGACCCGTTTGAAGTTACAAACGTTCATGCAACTACGAGGAGTTATTACTCAGTTACACTGCCATGTTTCTCAGAGTTCAATGACTCTGAAAAAATTAAACTCTTTGTTTATAAATTCCACGAGCACTTTGATGGTCTAATAGGCATGGATCTTTTAACTAAGTGGGAGGCCAAATTAGATCTTAAAGACCTCAAATTAATAACTAAATCGGCTATAAACTCTATACGTATATATAATTCGCGGAACTTGAATCTTTATGAAGAGATTATCCCGGCTGAGAGTTCTAAGTTAGTCAGATTACCGATTAATGCCCCGGATGGTGACGTTTTGATAGAGGAGCAGACATTCTGTAATTGCATCATTGTTAATTGCATTACTACCGTAAATAATAGTCGCGGTATAGTCGAAGTAGTAAATCCTACTCAGAATGATATTATACTTTCTTTAGATCAAGCCACGCAGGCGTCCGTTTTCAATATTGAATGTGATAGCGTCGGACAACTATCTACTCGCGCTAAAGACGTTAGATCGCGTCTGCGGACAGATCATCTTAATGAGGAGGAAAAACAAAATTTAGTAACGCTTTGTTCAAATTACGCGGATGTTTTTTATATAGAAGGGGAAGCCCTTACTTTCACTAATCAAATAAAACATAGCATTAAAACTACAGACGAAATTCCCGTATACACCAAAAGTTATCGATATCCGTTTATCCACCGCGAAGAAGTTAGTAGTCAGATAGAGAAAATGCTCGAACAAGGAATTATAAGACCCTCGGAATCTGCCTGGAGCTCACCCATTTGGGTAGTCCCAAAGAAGGTCGATGCTTCGGGAAAACAGAAATGGCGTCTGGTCGTCGACTTTCGTAAATTGAATGAAAAGACAATAGACGACAAGTACCCTATACCTAACATCGCAGACGTACTTGACAAATTAGGGAAGTGTCAATATTTCACCACCCTTGACCTTGCATCAGGGTTTTATCAGGTTGAGATGAACCCTAGCGATATCCCTAAAACAGCTTTCAATGTCGAGCATGGGCACTTCGAATTTTTAAGAATGCCCATGGGACTAAAAAATTCACCTTCAACCTTTCAACGCGTCATGGATAATGTGTTGAAAGGGCTTCAAAACGTAATTTGTCTAGTGTACCTTGATGATATAGTCGTGTTTAGTACATCCTTGCAAGAACACATGATTAACCTTGAAAAGGTATTTCAAAGATTAAGGGAATCTAACTTCAAAATTCAGTTAGATAAGTCCGAATTTCTTAAACTCGAAACGGCTTATCTTGGTCATGTTATCAGTAGTGAAGGTATAAAACCAAACCCCGATAAGATAAAGGCCATTCAAAAGTATCCTATCCCTAAAACGTCTAAAGAAATCAAGCAATTCCTAGGACTTCTCGGTTACTACCGAAAATTCATTCCAGACTTCGCCCGCATAACAAAACCTCTAACACAGTGCTTGAAAAAGGGAAGGAAAATAACTTTTGACTCCGAGTACGTTAACAGCTTTGAAAAATGTAAGACACTCTTGACCAATGACCCCATCTTGAAATATCCAGACTTTAACAAGGACTTTGTACTGACCACCGACGCCTCTAACTATGCAATAGGTGCGATCCTTTCACAAGGATCTATAGGATCTGATAAACCCTTAGCGTACGCCTCACGTACTCTGAACGAAAGTGAGATTAATTATAGCACGATAGAAAAAGAACTGCTTGCTATCGTGTGGGCGACTAAGTATTTTCGCCCCTACCTCTTTGGCCGCAAGTTTAAAATAGTTACGGATCACAAACCGCTTCAGTGGATGATGAGTCTCAAGGAGCCCAACTCAAGGCTTACGAGATGGCGTTTGAAACTAAGCGAATATGATTTCGTTGTAGTATATAAGAAGGGCAAAAACAACACCAATGCTGATGCCCTCTCACGAATAGAAATCTGTAATGAGGAAACAAGCTCAATGATCGCTAACGCCTCGGAACGACCACCGACCATTAACAACTCTGACACCATGACGGCACATACGGCTAACGAGGACCCCATACTTAACATACCTATAACTGACGAGCCATTGAACAAGTTTCATAGACAACTATGTTTGACGATTGTAGGAGACCTAAAAAAACGGGCAACTGTAAGCAAACCTTTTGATACGCATACAAGGACATCCGTACAATTATCAGAGTCGAATCTTGAGGAAGATCTAATCAATGCCATCAAGGAATATGTTAACCCTAAGATCAAAACCGCTTTATTAATAACACCGACACTGGGAATGTATAAGATCATCCCCATTATACAGGATAAATTTAAAAGCTCTTCTATGAACCTAGTTCTAGCAAAAAAAGAAGTAGAAAATGTGAAAGAGTATTTAAGGCAACAAGATGTCATCCGCCATTACCACGAGGGTAAAACTAACCACCGTGGTATCAATGAATGTCATCTGGCTTTAACAGAAAAATTCTATTGGCCAAAAATAAAGGATGATATAACTAAATTCATTAATAATTGTACTATATGCGGTCAAGCCAAGTATGATAGAAATCCAATACGACCTAAATTTAACATCGTACCACCTGCTACGAAACCATTTGAAATCATCCATATGGACCTTTTCACAGCGCAAAATGAAAAGTATGTTACACTAATCGATGTATTTTCTAAGTACGGGCAAGCATACCTACTTAGAGATGGAACCGCTCTCAGTGTAATACAAGCTTTACTAACATACAGCACGCATCACGGCTTACCATTAACTATTGTCACGGACCAAGGCACTGAATTTAACAACCAGATGTTTTCGGAATTCTGTAAAGTTCATAAAATCCATCATCATCAAACTTTAGCACTCTCTCCCAATGCCAACGGGAACATAGAACGTTTTCACTCCACCTTATTAGAGCATCTTAGAATTCTAAAGTTAGAACAAAAAGAGCAACCAATTATTAATTTAATACCCTATGCTTTAATTGCTTACAACAGTTCCGTGCATAGCTTTACCAAATGTAGGCCTTACGATCTTATATTAGGACATACAGACCCGCGAGATCCGACTGACATCAATCTTACGGAACGCCTCTTGCAACAATACACACAGAATCACAGAGAACAAATGAAGCGCGTTTACGAATTAATTAACGAGAACTCACTTGCTAATAGGACCGCTATTATAGAAAATCGTAATAAGACCCGGGAGCCTGAGGTAGATTATCAACCCGAACAACAGATATTCGTTAGTAACCCTAGCGCTAGCCGTTCTAAGCTCGCCCCTAGGTACACACAAGATTCTGTGTTAGCAGACCTACCAATACATATTTATACGTCTAAGAAAAAGGGACCCATAGCAAAAGCTAGACTAAAAAGGGTTCCTAAATCTGCAAAATTGTTACAGGATCCTGCTAGCGTTGTTTCTCCACCTGAGTCAGGCTCAGGAGATAAAAACGGAGGCGCTTGAAGATGGACCAGGATTCTTACCCTTCAAATTAGGACCCATGGCCCTGACAACCCATTATCATACGTTCCTGCAATACGTAGAGCTGAAGGACATAGATAATAGTCTTAGCTTAGTTTATACGCAATTAGAAGTTATAAAGAATAAGTTAGATAATTATACATATGCACTTTACGAATTTCAAATCAATCATCTCACTAACAAATTAGATAAAGCATCGTTTCTGTTAAAAGGTTTGGAGCCAAATCGTTCAAAGAGAGGTCTTATAGATGGTTTAGGTTCAGTCATCAAAAGTATCACTGGAAATTTAGACTATACGGATGCTGTGAAATATGAAGATGCTCTCAAAATTCTCAAGAATAATCAAGATAAAGTCATAACCGCACAAAATCATCATATCAGTCTTAGCAAAGATTGGATGAATGAACATACTAAGATCTTATCTAAAATTTCGGAAAATCAAATACAGATGAATGAAACTTTGCACGTATTGCTAGATGCCGAAGTTCATACTCAGTATTCACTTTTGAAATTCGCTAAATTTGCACAAATGTTAGGTATCGTTAGTGACAATATAGATAGTTTGTTAAGCGAATTAACTAGGTTAGAGAATGCGTTAGCATTTTGCCGTGCATCGAGCACACACCATTCTATGCTAAGTTTAAATATAATTAATAATATGATTCAAAAGCTAAAATTAGTTTATAATAAGAATCAATTACTAGAATTAGATACTCGAGAATATTACGATGTTATAAAGCCAGCTTCATATTATAACGGTAACCAAATTGTATTTGCCTTTCGATTTCCTATAGTATCCCCTTTTAGTTACACATTATATAAATTAGCTATTGTACCGAATAAAAATAAAGAAATTATCCTACCTCCTTACCCGTACCTTGCTGTCACTAGAGATAATCACGTGTACATAGAGGCTGAATGCCCGAAGCTGAGCGAGCAATACATCTGCGAAGAAAAGATCAACCAACAGCTGACATCGCATCCAGACTGCATCTGCAACATTATCAAGCATCACTCTGCGAACGAATCCTGTCGGAAAATCACAGTCAACCTGATGAAGCCAGCTATGGAGAAACTGGATGACCGTCACTACACCGTCGTGTTCCCGAAGCCCACTCAAGTACAACTTATCTGCGAACGAGAGGAATACAACACACTATCCGGAAGTTTCCTGCTCACCATCCCCTACAACTGTATGCTACGCACAGATGAATACACGATTGCTAATGTTAACAACCAGTGAAGATTACCAACATCTCAATTGAATTCAGCGACAATCCCGCACCGCAGCATCTTACTATTAACTCAATTAACCTAACGAAGCTACACCGTCTGCAAGATGAAATCAACCATCAACACCAAGTACAAGCAGATCAATTGCCGAGTCTGTATCACACCACAATCCCAATATACAGCATCCTGATTGGGGCTATCGTCATAACCGTCATTATCTTATTGCGACGCAGCCTACAACATTCGACTCCTGAAACGATCCCAAACGACGCCGCACCACGTCATACATATGAAGACCCAGAATCATCTCAGAAATCAAGCAAGTTGCCAGCAACATTTTCTCTTAAAATTCTAAAATAGTTGCTGATCTGATGGGGGAGATGTTATGTTGAGCGCCTCTACGTAAATCGCTGACACCTATCACGCCTTCGTCGCATGCAAAGCCGACCTGCATTTTCATCGACTGACGGAAACGCTGAGACTGCAACACGTGCTGCGCGGACTTCGCTGCTGGCCTACGTGACCGGATTTGGACGCCACTTTGATACTAGCATCGGTCGGGTCATTTCGTTTATAATTTAATTATTTTATAACAAATTTTATCTGTAAAATTAAATAACTTTAAAATTAATTTCGTTTTTTTTGAGTCCTCCCTGCGCGACGTTCGTAATTGTCATCACCACAAACGTCATTGCGGCTTCGTGGCCCCATAGTCGCGTACCGTTTTCCAAGCGCTCATCGGGAATCTAGTACGTATAATTGATCGAATTGTTAACAGGACTAGTATTAACGTGTTAACATCGCATTACTTAATAGTTTAAAAAAACTGCTAATTGCATTAAATAAAAATAAAAAACATTTCGTCAGCGTTACAGTTGATGGTGATTCCGTTTGCCAATTGCGGATTGTTGATCACTGACTCGGGATACCTATCCATCCATAATCCGAAACACGCTTTACGCGACCCATGAACTGAACCCCGGGACCTCCGAGGCGTTGTTATACATACACACATACATAATTATTATTATACTATACTCTCACATCTTTTTCCCAAAAAGGGATAAATGGAGCATAAAAATCACCAATTTTAAGTTAACTAGCAGTTTGTTACCTCGACGTCACATTTAGCATAGTCAAGGCACCTAAGACTCCGAGGTGAAATAGATAACATCAGTGATAGATTGCTAGGCCATCGCCTGATGTGCGAGCATCTTGGAACCCTGTCCCTCAGTCGGCTCTTACGACATGCACGAGAAGTTAGATAGCATATACATTTTTTTCACGTCCCAGACCAGCATGGGATTTTACATACCTACAGGTGCATATTAGTTATCCTGACGTTTTGAACGTTATAAGATTATGTCACCTCTGCGACTGATCCGAATAAAAATTGTTATATGGGGTAGTGTGGTGCCTCTACCCTAATTATACATACATACATATGTACGCACATATAAACATTACTTATATATGTACGTACATATTGTGTAAGATACTTACATTCGTGAAATACGTCGAAGCGTGAACATTCTCCAAAGGAAAAAATTGCTTCGAAACGTGAACATTCGTCAATGGTAAAAATCACGCATCTTTACTGCTTCACGTTACCGTAATTAGTTTTAATTATAATATAGCAGTTTAATACAGTATCGATTCTACTCTCTATTGTCTCTGTAAACTTACGATGATGATTAACTGTCAAGCTTTTCATAGTACTCATTTACGAGACTTCTACTGCCATCTGTACGCCAAGAAATGAAATATTATGCTTACAAAAGAATCTTGTTTAACTACTCGGCGAAAGAGGTCTCTGCTCTGCAACAAAATTGTTTCTATTGGTCACTAGACGTCGCTAACTTGGTACATGAGTGGCATCCTTAAATCTGTAAATAGAAGGGATAGCAAATTATATTGCATCTCAAGGCCAATATCATTTAAGAAAAAAATATTTAGCTTGTTATCATTAAAACTACAACAACGGAAAATAAACTTTGTTATTAAAGGAAATAAGCGCAAGATTTCTGTGGATATTGGTTAGCGACTTAGCGTTAACAACATTGAAAACTTCAAAGTGAAAGAGGATTATTTCTTTTGTTTTTTAGCTTGGTTATCAAGAAAATGAGTATTTATCACTGGAAATTAGGCGATATAGCTCTTGCAAGAGTGTGCCACAAAGTTTATGCAAAAGTTCAAGTAGTAAAAAACGAAAAAGGACTATTTTACGATGACAAAGGTTAGTTTTGTTAAACTTGATATAAATTTTAAAAGTAGGTAACTATCCTGCAAGACATTAAATTTGACCTTACTACGTAATTATGTAGGAAATTAATAACTTTTAATTGGGACTTATCTTACCGTTTACGACTAATAATTTCATACAAACTTTCTTGGTGCTTATAACATTCTATGATCAGTTTTAGGTATTTCAACAAACGAAGATGGTAGCATCACTGCCACTGAAGAGCTTTGTTACTATGTCGAGATAAGCCGCACGAAGGAGCGACTTTGGCTGCCCTACACAAGCCTCCACTTAGCTGAGCGTTCCAGACCTTTCTATGGTCCTACTGATAAAATAATAGTACCTAAGCCTGTAGAAAACAAACCCGCAAGAAAGGTACTTAGTTAACATTGTGATCATAGATGAGTAGGGAGATCTAGCATGGGTTAAACCCTCGGTAAAGATCTTGCTTTTGTTGTGTTTACACTTGCATTAAAATTGTGGTTACACTTGAAAACTGTGGAACAGAAGCTGTACTAAGCAACTTACATTATAGTATATCCTTTAACAGAACTCATTCCGTTGTCCCTGGATCTTCCATGGTTTGGAAGGCGTGTGTTGAGAGCATTGTTGTTTACAGCCTTATTTCACCATGCAACACCCATCTGTTTCCATTAAAAAGTCAGCAAAATACTGCAAATATTTTTAATTGCAGTGACTATCTTCTGATATAGGATTTATGAAATAAAAGAAATTATAAATTATTCTGCAGCCTAAAGAGTTTATAAACTGCAGGTTTTGGCAATGCATTTAAATAATAGTACTCTTTTGGTGTGTTAAATAAATCTTATGTACCTAAATTAGCTATATTTCAAGGAGTAATTTTCAATGAATTCTTTTACATTTTAAAGAATATCAATGTTGTAATGAACTTAACATAAGATTTTTAAACAGTTCTAAACTTATTTTAGAATAGACATATCAATGTCGCTTCGTTATTCTGAAATGTGCTTTATATCAATGATTGCTTTAAATAAAATTATGTAAATGTTAATGACTAGAAACACAAGTTATTAAGTTGTTAAATTCGAAATTATCAATAATAAAATGCTTATATTTTTTTAAGGTTGAAATGTAACAATTGGATGTACCTATTGTGTGTTGTTAAACTATTAAATTTTAATTATAACTTTAAACTAAACTTAACTGCTTTGTTTCTTTTCAATTCCGTCTTATAATTTTTTAATTAAAGATATGATATAATTTCACAGAGGAAAATCAAAGAGGACCATACAGTGCCTATGGGTGTGAAACTATCTATGCTCAAAGAGCCAGATCTTAACACTACTTATGACATACGTCACATGCCTCTCAAACAAGGCAGATATGAGAATGCTTTCAAAGAGTTTGTACGGAGGAGCAAAGATGTGCTTTTCGATACCTACTTCTACTGCTTGCAAACTAGTAAAGACAGAGATGAAGACTGCTTGGATTATCTGTTGAATGTAGACGCTAGCACAGAAGATAAGTTTGAGATGTTAATAAGAAATATAGCTACAGAGAAAGAGATAGAGAACTATTTGCATCAGTGCTGGAGATATAACTTTGTCCATAAGCAGTCTGAGAGCAAAGACGCTTTGGATAACACAGTTAGTTTTATTTTTTCTTTTTCTTTTTATTATTTCTTTATTGCATTATCAGCAACGGGCGAAGTTAATGCCTTCATACATTCTCTGCCAGTTAACCTGCAATGTTTTCGAATAGCTGCACAAAAAATTATGCAGTTATTTGTGATACACTTTTGCAAACAATTAGTAGACGTAACTTGGAAAGTAATTTCTCCTGTAGTACTTACTTGCTGTGTAGAGTAGTTAGAAAATACTTTTTCTATTGCTAGGGTAACCATACCTTGCGTGGGCGGAGGGTAGAAGATTCGCTAGGCGATTCCCTACTCTCCGTAATACCGTTAGCCAAATTCCCAGTAAGTATCGGCTTGGAATAATAATATATTAGTCCATGATATCGTCCAATATTTTTATAAAGTTACATTGGTATCGGTAATGCAGGTTCCGTTATCTAGAAAAGTAAAATTAAAAAAATCTATTGTTAGTTTATTCAAAATGAGCTTTAACAAGTATTCTTTGAACGCCATGACTTCGTAAACCCTACGGTGGAGACCTTGTACAGAGAAGAAACCGCAAGGAGACAATATAAATATCACATTCATTAATTACAGTAATTTGCACTATTGTGTATGTAAAACTATATCCATATATTTTTGTCATTAACATAATCTTCCACTTTATAATAATAACCCTTACTTTCATTAGTCTTTTATTTACTAGGGGCCCGTCTCGGCTTCGAAAGGGCGGACATTTTTTTTTAATTATGTGATAAGTACTCATCGCTAATGTAGCATTCTAATGGTGAAAGATTTTTGAATCGGTCCAGTAATTTTTTAAGTTTATTCGTTACAAACAAAAAAGCTCGATGGCGCAGTGGAAAACGCGCTTTCTCTGCAATTGCTGAAGGTAAACAACCTTTGCAGAGGCCTGTCATCAAATGGGTGACCATAATTCCTCCTCTCCGCTCCTCCGTGCTTCGGAAGGCATGTACAACAGCCGATAGTCCTAGCTGCATTAGCAGTGTGGTGCGTGTGGTGTTACCATCCATAGGGATGGCTCGTGCCCCAGCTGTGATGAATTATGCAGAAACGGGACTGATCAGGCCAAGTCTGCATGTATGATGCGCTGTGGTCCAAAATCTCCACAATGTGGAACCCTGAGACGGCTAAGTAGCGTTGCGGTAGACCACGCAGGCGGGGGTGGGAAGCTGAACGCCCCTATAATATATATTATAGGATAGAGCTAGTATAGCGGTCGCCCTATGCACAATATAAGGACACTCCAAGGTAAGCTTCATACAAACGCGCTCGAGCAACGCCCATATAGACCTCCCACGGACTGAGATGCCGTGTCCGTGCGAGTGCGAGGGTCTAAGTGTACCTTGCTCGAGCGCGGTATGTATATAGGTACTTGTTATAGCTTGCCTTCTGGGGTCACCTGATTTCGTACTACTACTAGGCACCCGGTGGCAAGGGACGCCAAAATGTTAAATGCAAAAACAATTTCGAGCAAAAAAATTCATTTTGATGGCAATTTTTGATGTCAATGAGTTATATGCTTTATTTAAATCTGATGATTATAGAGTAAGGGTTCAAAATTCAAAATCATTTCAGTTTAGGCTACAAAGCTCAGAATGTACCTATACCATCATTTCGTACGACGGCTTCCGGACAAGGTCTCCTGACCTTGTACTGAGAAGAACCGGCAAGAAACTCAGCAAAAGCATTTCTTTTCTCCCTTGCAGAGTCAAAATATTGGAAAACGCCCATCATAAAAGGACACTTTCCATCACAAATAAACACAAAATATAAGGGACAATCACAACATGTAAAAAAAAAACAAAATTAAAAAGTAATAATTTAATATCTAAGTTTGCAAAAAATACCGTTCAAGGCTCAATCACTGCGCTCTTGCCAAAAGCGGATTGGTGATCAAAAACCTGCATTTGGCAAGAGTAGCCAACTAGCCAACCACAAAAGTTATGCATCGAAAAACCAAAATCCCGACATGGTAATTGAGAACCTAAGATGGCGCGCCAAGCGCTTTACCACTCAGCCACAGAGGTCTAGAAATGAAATTGAAAAAAAAACCACTAGTGCAAAGTAGTTACTCACTGCTCTTTTAGTTCTACTTAGGTACTATATAAGTACTATGATACTATGGTACTATGATGCAATAAACTCACATGACTATGAATTCACCACCAAAAGACAAACCACAAAAGTGTAAAATAAACACTAGTAGATCCGTAAAAGTTGTTTCATTTCAATGTGTAGTGTTCCATCTACCAACATCGTAAATTTAAATGAGGGTATACAAACTACTAATTAATTATAATACGACCAACACCTCTGTCTCCCTGTGACCACGGGCCCTGCAAAGGGTTCAAAACGTCAAGATAAACATTAATTAAAACTAATGTGTAAAATAAACGCGAGTAGATCCGTACAAGTTGTTTCATTTCAATGTGTAGTGTTCGCGTAAACTTTAGAAAACAATTTGCATGGGTAGGTGATTTTCGTTATATTATCTGTCCCTGAAAAAGCTGTTAAACTGGTTTTGGACAAATTCTGGTCCCGACTCCCGGCTACATTAGCAGTCGTTGACAACCACCAATCCGGACTGGGCCCGTATGGTGGTTTATGGCCCGTTCTCCCTATCCATCCATAGGAAAGGCTCGTGCCCCAGCAGTGGGGACTTAAAAATGAGTTGATGATGATGAGCTGTCCCACAGTGCCATTTTAATTTATTTTCATGTTATTCTAGAGTAAATCACCGGAGAAGATGGCGATCGCGACCATTCCGCACTTACCCTGGTGCCTCGTGTGTGGTGGGACTGGGAGTGGTAAGCTGCGCGAGTGTCCCAACTGTCCCTCCTCATTCCACCTGGCCTGCAGACGCGAGTGGCTGGTCACCATCATACGTAAGGAACACTTGGTGCTCCCCTTGATGTTATTTATAATTTTAAGCGCTCGATACTGTTAATGGTACAGACGCCTGCACATCCAAAACTGTCAAATTTCTTCAATAAATGTTTAACCATATGCCATATTTAATTTCTAAAGTTCAGTCTATCAAGAAATTTAACAGTTTGTGGTACTGGTTTGTGGAGTCTGATATGCCGGCGTGTGTACGTTTTAAAACATTAATTTATAAACTTGAACAGTTGTTGACATTGAATTGGCGCCTTTGGCTTTCAAAGTAAAAAAGTAAATAGTGTTGAATAGTTTCGGCGGGCTGGTTAGAACCACGATAGCTCAATTGGAAGAGCACCTGACCCGGTATGTCAGAAGGGTGCAGGTTCAAATCCTGCTCGTGGAAATTTTTGTCAACATTGTGTTTTTGTAATTTGTTTCGCAACAAAATTTGCGTTAAAATTATATAAACAAATCAAAAACATTTTGTAAACTTTTCTTAGTGGTAGCAACAACCAAGGCTTATACCTTTAGGGATTAGAAGAAGATTAGTTAGTATGAATTTATACTATATAGGTACCTATATTCAGACACACATGCATTTGTAAACTGTGAGATCAATTTATGTAAAGTAACCATTCAAAAAGAAGTTTGCCTTTAACTGATTTTATGTGATGAAAGTTTAAAATCGCATAAAATCTGTTGAACAAACGTTTTTTTTTTAGGAAATGTTAACTATTAACTGTCAAGATTAATGATTGCATTTCCCTTAAGCATGGAAAGTTTCATAAGAAATTGAACTCTCAAATCTATCTTGACCTCTTCCTTAGATCGCAAAAACCCACCCAAGAAGACTCCGAAGGCTCAGGTGACGCTGGTGGAGAAGATCCTGTCCAGTACGAGGGTCATCAGCTCGGTGCGCAAGGAGAAGGAGAACGTAGAGCTCTGCCCCAGTTGCATGTGGGGGCCAAGGGTTGGGTGCGTAACTGACATTATTTTAACCGCCTGTGTGGTCTAGTGGTTAAGACCAGGTCTCAGACCCAGAGGTCTGGCTGACTTATTACCGATGGAAAGCAACCAGTTGCTAATTGCAAAATGGCAACGCGACTGCAACTAGTTGCGGTTGCTACAATCGGTCGGTTTATTATAGAGCGTCGTCGTCATGCACTTTAAGTTCGTCAATCGCTCACTCGCGGCGCTATCGTAGCGTTCTACGTTCCGTACGTGTATGTGTTTTGGTAGCGGTAAATTGTAAATTGTCGTGATTGAGAGAGAGAGAGCGAGAGAGAGAGAGAGAGAGAGAGAGAGAGAGCGATATAAACATTTATTGACCACACACATATACATAAAAAATAATTCAATAATTCAATATACATAAAAATAAAAATAAACAACAAACAATAGGTCAATCAAGAGCACGCCTCAGTTTGTGTTTTTGCGAACGAAACGTGTCGCAACAACGCTGGTATTCTGGCGGAGCATGCCGCCGCCGCGCCGGTGCGCGGTGCAGAACATTATTATTATTTGAAAAAACATACGTAATACGGTTAATATATAGTTTCTCCCAGTTGTACATATAGGAAAAATCGATTGTTTGCGACTGTCACTTAAAGATCGGTAATAAGCCTGCCGGGTTCGCTCCCAGCGGGGGGTACTGTTTGTGTACCCGGTTTGGTTGGTGTTAGGGCTTGTTGGTCACCGTCTTATCTAAATTTGTCGCCGTAACATCTATGTTTGCAGCATTGTTGTGTTCCGACAGCTAAAGATAAGATATTTCTTTTTTTTTTTTGATATCTTTTACGGAATGACTTTTATAAGCAGGTGGCATGTATTCAACTGTTGCTAATGACTAAAATTAGTTGCAGACCTCTATTTTGTTAAAAAAAAATGTTCATACCCTACCTACTATAACGAGGTACTTGCGCTGTAGGTATGAAGACGTGGTGTGGTACAAGCTAGGCACCTGTGCTTGGTGGCCGGCGCGCGTTCTGCCGCCCGGCGCGGTTCCATCCTGCCTTCTAGCGAGGAAACATACGCCGAGACAATGGCCGCTGCAGTACTATGGTAACTATAGATCCTTCTCACGTGTCGCTGATCATTAAATTATTTCCTCAGACAGTGATATGGTAACTAAAGGTTTCATGTGTAGCTCTACTCATCATCATCAGCCTTCAGTTCCCTGCTAGGCGTAAGACTCCAAGTGCACGCCGCTGAGCACGATCCGTGGTTTACTCTCATCCAGTTCAAGCCAGCCAAAAAATGGGGATACGACGCTATAGTTTAGTTTTCTGGTGTGCCTAGTGTGAGATTTTGTTTGTTTTTGTTTACTATCCGTATTCATTCGAATACGTTTACGCCTCCTGGCGACATACGAGAAGAGTAAAAATTTTGCCATACAAATTCTTTTCGTTTTCTTTGGCGAATGAAACTCGCGCTAGGCACCCTGATAGCAACGTGTTACTACCACTTTCATTTAACATAGAGTGCCAGTCCTGTTTATATATATAGATCATATTTTTATCACTTAAATCCTTGTAAGTATATTAGATTTGTACAGTTACTATCGACGAGTGAATAAAAATTACAAAGATTTGAATAGCAACTTTTCGGTTCGATTTCAGAGTTTTCCGCATCGAAAAAATGATTTTATTTGCTTCACTTTTCCCTTTTTTTTTCAAGCTCTATCTAAGCGTAAAATGAAGAAATAAGCGAATAATATCTATCTAGCAAACTAATGTGTAGTCCAAAGAAACTTCTTAATCCTACTTAATCCTAAGAATAGAAAAGCGTGCGAGAACAGAAGAGACTGATGCGAGTGGAAGAAGCGAGAGAAGGATCGTAACCAATAGAGGTTCGTGACCTCTACCTATTTCTAGAATAATTATTACTAACGAGTGTTTAATCATGTTTCTTGTTGTATTTAGGTAATTATATAGATGGTTGCTATGTGGTTGCTATTAATAAGGTAAAGGCGAATCCACATCTGCGCACGTGCACGAACAGTGCGGTAAAATTGTATGGACACCTTTTGAAATGTTCACTTCAAGCCAAGTTCTACTACAGTTCAACAGTTCTTTAAAACATAAACCATTTTTTTATTTGATCTAAGCATGTATTTCTGTAACTTATAAAGTTTTTAAAAACACACAATTAACGGAATAAAATAGTGACTATTCTCATACAATTTCTATTGAAAAAAATCGTTTTGACAGTCGCTAAAGAGTTTATCTTTTGACTAACCATTCAACTACCTATTGCGCAGATATAGGTCCTCGTACGCGAGCTGCGCGTACCTTTCACGCGAACCGGTCGTGTGACATGCGTGCGTTAAATGTAACGCGTCCATTTCTATTCGAGGAGCGTAGCGTTCACGGTTCGAGCGCGTGCGCAGGTGTGGACTCGCCTTAAGGAAGGGTTTATCTGCTCATTAACATTTTTTTGTTGCAAAATAGTTTTTATCGTGTCTGCAATAGAGTATTGGGTTGATTTTTCGCATGTACGGTGTTGTTGTATATCTAGGCACTCTTAACTACTCGTGGGGCGAGAGCGCGCGCATGTGCCTGTTCCTGCCGTGCCACACTGCGGCACAGGAGGCGCGCGACCCTACGCTCCGGCAGGCGACGCTTGACGCCTGTGACGACTATATCTCTGTCTACCTCACGTAGCTTCAGAGCTGAATCTCACATAATTCAATAGAGCCTCACTACTATCTCACACACGCACGCATGTTCGCACGCACGCACGCATTTACACACTTACGCACACGCACACGCCCTATACGTTCACAGCTCAGAAGCTCGTAAGAGGCACTCCACAATATCTCGCATAGGTCATTACAAAACAGGCAGCCTTTTCACTCTCATTGAAATATAGAAAAGTAGCTCACTACTCACAAAAAATTAATAGAAGCTCAGTTTACTACATTTTACATAGCTTACAAGAGACAGCTTATAACTAATTGGAGACATAACCCATATATCAGTCTCCCTAGCAAAGCTTCCTGGAGACGGCATTCTGACATCTTTTACGGGAAATCTAATCAGTGGCGCTGTTTCGATCATATAGAAAATTTTAATAACTTAAGCATTGAATAGTGAAGAAGCACTTAACACTTGGTGTCGTAGCTAACAAGCTCATTGGGAGCGTGGTTCCGGATTTACGGTTTAACCACACAATAAGGAGACCCCAGAAGGAAGGTAGGTAAGAGGCCTGGCAAGGTGTGGGTTGCTCGAGCGCGTTTGTATGAAACTTACCTTCTGCGGTCTTCTTATTTGTGGTTTAACACTCAACTTACTTTTTGGTAACGCATGTTTAAATGTTTTTTTTATACTTATTCGCTTTTTTATTCCATTACTAATTTTATTATTGGACATTTTTTTTTTAATTTGTTTTATCATACATGTATGACTTTATCGTGACATTTGTGTTAATCGCATACATATTGAGCGTTGATTTTATGTATGACGTTAATATTTGATCAAATCTGCTTACATTTTTCATTATGGATAACTAACAGCTATCAGTGACGTCACTCATTAAGTTTATCTTTTTGATCTCAATCATGTTTTATTTAAAAGTAGATAATGTTTATAAAGATTAAGACTAATGCACGTTATTTTTGTGTAATAGTAAAAACGTTTAAAAATCGATCGATCAACGTTTTGACAAGTTTAATCTTGTCTAATATAAAAAGTTGATAATAATGATAAGCTAATTATTTTTGATGACTGAAGTTCTGTTTAATAAATTTATAATATTTTACAAGTTTTTATTTGAATTTAATTTAAGGTACAGCCTGTACGCCTGCACATCAACCTATCAATCAATTTTCAACCATATCTCTAAGACATAAAGTTCAAAGTCTATTTAGGAAATTTTACAGTTTGTGATAGTCTGATGTCCAGGCGTATGTACAAGATCACCATGACTTTGGGGGGTGTTAATCTTACCGGTGATATCGACATTAAAAGTGACATAATTCAATAGAGAAATTTAAGAAAAGGGAGCAGTCGTTGTTGTTATCATAGCGTGAGAATTAGTTACCGGTTTAAAAATGCGCCTAGGGGCTAAAGTACCTCAACGGTGCCTTTTTTATAATTGCTAAGCATTTGGCCTACATCTCAGTGTTGGATGATAAAACTGAAGCACACTTAACAAACTGCTGAGGCTACACTTTGGAACAGAAATAAAGTTCCTTTACCTGAATAACTAGACAATGTCTGATAAGAAAAACAAAGATTAATATTCTCTTCAAGGTGTTTATTACTTTTTACATAAAAATAATACTTTTTTTTAAATTCAACATTCTAGCAAAAGCAATTACATAATGTGTGGTACACAATTAAAAAAATATTTTGTACTTAAAATAAAAGAAAAACACATTCAGACATACTTATCATACTTAGACATTACTCTGCAAAGTTATCACAATCTCATCATTAAAATACATTACATTCTCGAGTACCTAGTTAGGACAGAAAGAAGAGCACACAAAAGATCACATAAGATTTTGTGTAAAGTAATATCAAGACTTGTACAAAACTTATGTTTTTAAATTATACACATATGTACCTATCTATATTACAATGATAAACATATATTGCTAATTTCATATACATAATATTTTTAATCACTGAGTTGTTATTATAACATTAACTTCTTTAAATGACATTTATTAAATACAAAACTTAAATTTACAAGTTTTTTAGTTCGTTTTACAACCAAGTACAATATACACTTGCGTGCAAATAAATCGACTCACCGTAAAGTTTTGACACAAACAAGCTTACTCTGGAGCCTTGGATCTCACGACAGGATCACGATGTTAAATGACAACTGTTTAGGGAGTGAAAGAAGGAGATTCAGAGCTCCGTATTCCCTCACCCGATTAAATCGTTTGGAACCAGTGATTTTCATTCAAAAATTATTTTTATTTATTGGGTAAGTCGATTTTCTTGCACGCAAGTGTATGATATTTACAAAACAGTTTGTTCAACACAAACTCTTCATTTCCAGTAGCTATGTTACTGTCAATATAAAAATTCCTATCAATATTCCGTACTGAGATAGAATATGTACAAAACACCCACGTCACTATTAATGGTTGTGAATAGTAACTATACGATCCAACGCACGCTTATAACATTCATCATTACTAATCACGCGCTCACGGCTATTTATCGGACCGCACTTTATATTTTTTTAAACTGATGGATTCGCACTTATGTGCATTTTGCCACTGTAATTTTATTGTCTGTTAATTAAATGAAGTCTGGACATTAAACACCTAAAGGTTGTAACCATAGGTAACCGGTATTCCTCCCGGAATCATAACGCTTTTTTCGTAGTTTTGTCGTACTTACAAAAAAAATTATAAGTTATCCACGGCTTCTCTCATCTAGCTCTTTCCATTCAACAGTTAATTAACAAAGATTAATTATATATTCTATAGTGTGGTTTCGACTTATTGCCAAATTGTTTAGGAGTTAATTTTCTAGCAAGACTTTATTATGACAAAGAATGCGTCTAAATACCAAAAGGCTATTTTCTCGGACTATCTCAGTCATTCGTGATTCGTTTGAACATTACCTCGTCACAATTACTAATGTCTGGCCTTTGTTTTATTTTCTATGTATCATCCATCATGAATGAACAAACGTGTTCTTTTCTCTGTTTTATTACCCAAAATCTTAGTCATGATCGTTTTTGTCTTATTCTCAGAATGCGAATAAAACATAGGTATTAGATGCTCGTCAGTTTAAACCGGAAATGATAAATTAAAGTAAATACAAGTTTTAATGAGGTAATTACGTTTTTTTAACTCTCAAATCTATGAACACGTGTGTCATAGCACCAACTCCAAAGTAGGGATAGTTATTTTTCTTAATATTTCGTTATTGAAATGGTATCTTTTGTCTATAGAGGGACAGTTCTGATTTTATTTTCGAATAAGATGTGATAAACAGTCTGTAACCCATTTTAGAAGCAACACTATTGTTACTATAGAGATTCTCTTTACAGTTAGTAACAACAGATGCTTGTTATCGTACTTCGTACTTTTATTGACAACTGACAGTAGTCTCATAAGGCCGCGCAATCCTTACAAATTATAAAACACAAAAGCTTATCTTTATAAAGGCTGAATGCGAATTTTGTTTGCCATTCGATTTAGTTAACAAAAATTCTCCCTCGTTTGTCACTAGGAGGCGATGCTCCAATGCTTCATACAGATTCGCGTTTTCGTTAACGTGATCAAATAAATTCGAATAGTCAATGAAACTCGCACTAGGCTCCCTGTACAATCGATACTACCAACGGCTGTTGACGTCTGTCATACAGTACAAAGTAGGTACCATAAATTTCTTCGCAATATGTTGTGCTTTCTGAAGTACAAAGTTAGCTCAACTAAGTTATTATTTAACGATTCGTCGGCTTTAGGAAAGGCAAACTCCACGTTACATATTTACTAAGCGTACATAGTCATATTTACATTGTGTCCTTTTTGTCCTACTTATAAAATTTCAACTATTTCACCTTTTCTTCATACAATTCAAGAACGTAATTACGCATTACACAAACAGCTATTTCATTTCCTCAAGTTTTGCTAATAATATATTAATATATATATATAAGCGACAAGACATTCACATCAGACAAAGACCGCAAATATTTAAATTACATTTAAAAAAAACAATTACGCCGTTATACAATAATTATCAAATAATTGTTAAATTATAAATTCATGATAAAATTTTACTAGAAAAAAATATCTTCATTATTATGAATTATATATGATATAATTAGACCAGCGGTCCCAGACTAAATTCCTCGATTACTAGCGGCCTATAGCCCGCTATATAAATATATAGGCTATATATATATATATATATATATATATATATATATATATAGCAGGGCATTGTTATAAGTCTTTTACGGGTTTAAATATGTTAAACATTATTTTTAGTTCTACCAAGATCAGGATCAAGGGGATAAAGTTAAAATGATGGTGTCCAAACTATTGGACACCATCACTGACTACAGAGCCCTATAAACCATCTACCACCATTTTATGTTGACAGCAATCGAATGTTGTATGCCGACTGTTAGAGATGTATTAGTCGGTTCGTTCTGAAAAGCTCCGATGCGAATTTGTCTCAGAATCCTCAACTACTGAGATGAGAATGCTGGATGAAGAGCGCTTTTATCTTCGGTCTAATCATCATTTACAATCAGGTGAGAAGAAGGCCGAACTTTCTTTGCTTGAGGATACTCTTACAATCTACCGCTGCAACATACCTATACACAATTGTGTTGATAACATATATATTCATGACGTTAAGATACAAGTATACAATACGCAAAATTATTCATAATAGATATTTTTATTGCACATAAAGTGATTGTGATTTAAAAATCAATAGGTTACCTTTTGCAATTCCACCTTTGTTACTAAAGACCGCTTCCAAAATGCAATTCTTATGATCTTATGTATATCTATACAAACACGCGTTTAAACGTAACCATAGACAACCGGGGACTCCGTTAACGCTATACTCGGTCAACTGCAAACGTCTTTTAAAAAGAACATCGTTTACCGCAGACGCCACAAAAACATTTTTTTTACAACAACCAAAATGTCACATACAGGGTCCATGTTAACAATAGTGTTGTCCCAAATAACATTAAATGCATAAAAATGTACAATCCCTGAGATTTTTTTAAGCTACAACAACAATGTACATTACGTCTATACAATATTGTCACTTACACATTTACAATTAATTGTCTGGGCCTAGTCGCCGGGGCCGATGACCAGGGCGCTCACTGCGAAGAACAGGAACACTAAACCACCGATTATGGTAACTGTGGAAGAAGAAAAATCCATATCAAGAATGGTCCTTCGAGCCGGATAGGACAGCTAAGTTTTTCTTACGGATTTGACTGAGGGCGGTAAAAATGTACGCACAAAATTAATCAAAGTAGACATTTCCATTTAAAAAAAGAAATGGAAAATTGCTAGTGATTTATAGTTAGGCTAGGCTATCACCATCTGTTATGAGTCTATCAGCTTATCAACAATTTTTGTAGCATTATTGAGTACTAACAGTTGGAGGTAAGACAGCCAATTTCTCAGAGATTAGGATTCTTAGTAGTCGGTTCTCAACGACTACTAAGGCCGTTGAGAATTTAAATGAATGAATGAAAAAGAGTCGGTTACAACCACGATAGCCATGGTTAAGCCTCGTGGTCTATTAAAGATTAATATAATATTAAGTTCTCACATAACAAATAATAATGTGTTACTCACCAGTCCTCACAGATATCTTCTGCGCTACCATCCTACCCCCGATCACGGCCAGTCCCGTGCACAGCGCGTGCCCCAGCGACCCTCCTACCACCACCGCCACAGCGTCTTCCCGCGTCGCCAGCACCACAGTGGCGAGCTGCGACCGGTCGCCCCACTCTGCCAGGAACGTCAGAGAGGCAGCTTGGAAGAATATCTTGATTAGGGCGTTCCTCCTCCTACGTCTGGTCTCGGCTTGACCCTGCTCTAACATGTCTAGAGTCTCTTCTTTCTCGTCCTGAAAGATTTGTAAGATTAAAATATTTTATTATGTAGATTATCAAGCTTTATACACTTTTGAGGAAACGATGAGGTGGTGCTACTGTAGTAGTTTTAAAGGTTGCTGATCGCTTTGACATATTCACAAACAAGTTAATGGATTCAGTTACCTTACCATGAGTTTAAAGATAATAGTAGCTTATTAATATTTTTTATTTTTATTTTGTAAGTTACTAAAACAGAATATACATGTTGTGAATCTAACTTTTATTTCAAAATATTCAGTTTTATGCTTCAATAAGGCCTGTTATCCACCAATGCATCGTAAACAACCAATGAGCTGAAAGAAGAAAAGAGACGAAAAAAGGAACATCTCTTCTCCTCCGGCCATCTGCGCTTTAGTGAGTACAGGGGCTAATGGCTATCGGCAGAGATTTATGTCTCTGCAAAGACATAGTAAACATGCTATGCTACTACAATAGCACCACCGCTAAAGTTCTTCACTAGACTTGTTTAGTACTTAATAAAAGCGCACTACAGGTCTACTGCAAACTAAAAATTCCAACGGCATATTAGGCAAGATATTAAAATGTTATTGTTCCAATTCACTGATACATAATACATCTAATGAGTTATCTCAAGAAATAAATCCTACAAGTTTTACAGGCTATATTATCTATTATTCTCTATTCTTTTGTATTAGACATTCCAGCGTATTTACTTCAACATAAACAAAAGGTACTATCACTGTACTTGTAATAATGCATTTGCAAGAATCCACGTACACACGCCTGCACATCAACCTATCCAAAACTTTCAAATTTCTCTAATCGATATGAATCTTTATACCTAAACACTAAGGTTCAAAATTTATTAAAGAGATTTGACATTTTGTGTCCGTCTGTACAAAAGATAAAAGAAGAATGTACTTTTCAAACAGTACTTTCAGGTGTTAATGAAAACAATAAAAAAGTGTCTTAAACATGCTAATAATAAGTACAAAAATGCAACAGCAACAAAACTGAGACTAAAAGTACAGCGCAAATACAGAAACATAACAAAATAATGGAGCAATTTTAAATATATTTTAAAAAAATTGTCTACGATTACATTTATATAACGTATACGCGCTCTGGACTGGACCAAATGTACAAATGAACAGAATTCCGTTTTTATATTAATCATTTAAATTATCTGGTATGTAAGTAATTAATTAATTTAACTTTTAATTTTTTCAAAAGAATGGAACGTAGTCAGTACATGCATAGTGCACACTCCACTTGTTAAATAATACAATGCAATCAAAAAATGCAACATGAACCAATACAAATAACTAACATTTAGTCCAAAAATAATGGGTCAGCTCAATAAAACTGATTACTAAAGATCTACTTATCAATAACAATGGATCAAGATGCTTTTGGGTGGACTTATGATGGTAGCACAATTATAGATAATTTAAAGTGATACTAGAAAGTAACGACCACGCCAGAAAAGTAGAGATTAGTGGGGAAAGCACTGTATCTGAGTTCCATTACAAAAGGATGGGGTTGCACAAACGATAACGATGGTTCAAAGTGCAACTGGAAGAGGGAAACCTCGGATAAGAGAAAATAATTTTAAAAATCAAAGATCATTGTTTTCTGGTACCATCTCTAAATAAAGCACAAAAATATTCAAATGCTGAATTCCTTTGCACTTTTCTTTAACTCAAATCAAATTTGCTAAAAAGCCGTCTCGTAAAGCTCTTCGTACGATTCAAATGATTTGTGCGAAACGGAACGTAAAAGAAAAAGCTATTGCTAAAAGAAATAAAAAAACCTATGGTGTCATTCGTACTGCCAGGCATAATGACGTAAGATCACCCTCAACGGTTCGGTTTGCGTCGAGGGGCCAGCTATGGGCTCCTCTGACGGCAAAGGGGCTTCCGCTTCTGGGGACTTCGAAGGCCCAGGGCTTTGAGATCGGACAGACGAGGGCGACCCCGTACTCGGCGGCCGTGAACGATCCGTCATCAGTTCCTGCGCATTCATCGTATGATAGCCTCTTTGTCAAAAGGGGCAAAGATTGCGTTAAATTTAACAAAAAAAATGCCCTTCCCCTTTATGTACTAAATTTACTTACAGCTCTAAAAAAGAATTGTTAATTATGATTAAAATGAAAATAAAGGAATTCAACATTTGTCTCATTTAAATATAAAGCGTCATAGTACAAGGAAATTCACCTATGAACACTAATGTCTACAAAAGATAAATCTCATTTAAAAATAAACGTTAACTCTATGGCATTAAAGTCTTAAATACTGGAATGATGTACAAACACCTCTATAATAATTATTATGACAATAATGACATATTTGCACGAAAGCCTTTGCAGTATTTTTATCTCATTATCTATTGTAAATACAATATTTCATTCGTGTAAAACTCGGTACATCAGAATTGATCATTCACAATTTATACTAATTAATGTTATTAAAATGTTATGCAAATAATACAAACTATATAGAGAAAAAGAGTAAGTACATAAGTATGACAATTGCTAAGAAATAAGTGTTAAATGAATTTTCCATTTACCTAACAACGCTTATGAAGCGATAAGAGATTGCGAAAGTTAATTTTAAATAGATAATGTTAAGATTTCATCATAAAGATTATTTTTAACTTAACTGATTAAAGGATTATTTGGGAATATCTTGTAATAAGCTGATAACTCTATATCTCTGAAACAATTAAGGGATGTAGGTACTTTGAGAAAATAACAATCTACCTAAATGTGAAGTAGATAAAATAACTTCTAAAGGTAGATTTTTGGCATAAATAGTTAAATAGAATATATTTTAATCAAAATAGTTTCCTGATTTCCTTCATACTTATAACTTAAAAGGCTTAGGACTGTCAACTAAGTTACTAAACCAGTTAGTGCTAGCCTGTGGTGCTAACGATAAAATTAAATAACCTTCTTCGAAGAAGGCCTGCGCGCGCGGGTTTATCTTTCTCTCTCTATCTACTCACTCAAATCTTAACATTATAATCTGTTTCTTTCTATTCTCCGCAATGAACCTTATGACCTATAGATATAAATATATTTTTTATTTTTATTTTATTTTATTTTGTTTATTAACTGTGAACAATCAGGTGCTAATAACAAATTTCCACGTTTAGCAGTAAAATAGGTATAAAGACTTTCAACTCACATATAAATGAAATATTAATATTAAACATAAAGGTAATTTTTGACACTAAATGGCTACCTATTAACTGATGCTAATTAATTAAAGTATTGTTCACTTAAGATACGTTTAACTTTTAAACAGCTAGTACAGAACAAGTCGAGTTCTTCAGATTACAACAACTTCTAACTGCCCTTATAATAAATGAATAATTGGAGTACAAGAGTATACGGATATAATCACTCCTTACGTGGGATATGATATCTTTCTAGTTAATCACTCCTGAGTTACACATGTCTAGCCCTTCACAGCGCTCGTTTACGTGACGCGATTCACAATTTGACAGAAGTTGTATTATTCGCATAACAACAGACAATAACATACAAATATCGTAATGGCACCAGTATTCACCACTTTAAACCCAGTGTACGAAATATTTTTCGTCGCCAAAATATTAAAAAAAAATCGGACACCCATCCGATGATTGGCCTTTGCGAAAGTTGCTTATGCTTAACCTCTACAATCATAGACCGGGCGCGTTACCCACTACGGCATGGAGTTCCTAGGATACTAATAATAGTATATTATATACAATTATTTTATTTGTGTATTTTAATGTAAGTAGCTTAATTTTACTTTTTATTTTCAAGTGCTAATTGCTGCACATAAGCTAAATTAAATATTTACTTATAAAAATTATAAAATACAGTGAAAAAAAGGTAAGTAAGCTTAGTTATCGGTCATTCTCGTGTCAAATAAGCTATGTTTTAAGTCACGTATATTCTGTGGTATAAGTAGGTAAAAGTAATTTAGAACCGATCGATCAGAAACTCTTTATCAACATAGATAATATAAAACAAAAGATTAACGACCGCCGCACCGCAAAGATAGGCGTGTGAATCCATAGACACTGGTTTGCCGAAACCTTTTAATTCAATTAGGTATTGATATTTTTTTAACCAAGGGGAAGGGAGTTTAATTCATTCAGCCAAACCAAACTTCATTGAACCCTTCCCCGATTTTATGAAGACAATATGAGCTTATTGAAATTGTTTTAATAATCTTGACCAAAAATATAAGTTTGGCATGAGAAATAGGATACAAAACGAATTGTACCTGCTTATTATAGTCATACTAAGCAGGTACTCTACGAATTTAATCATGCTGATAATAATCTCTTCGCTTAAATTACAGTTATTTATGATTAAATACAATATACAGCAGACTCGGCCCAATAAAATTACTATACACTCAAGAAGAGTCATATTCAAAGATGACCTATCTGCTTATATTTCTGGTCCAGCGTCTACACTACAAGCGAATTCAAACCAACAAATCCACTGACCTGATCCTCTCTTCGTTTCAATTCGCTCTGCACCTCCTCCAACTCTTCTTGCCCTTCATTAGGTTCCATTTTCCAACCGTCTCTTAACATTTTCAATCCAAATATCGCGAACAGAGCAGCACTGATGTAATGCGTGTACACTCTTGGTATGACAGTCGCTATCCAACCGAAGGCTGCTGATAAAATGGTCATGAAGACAAGGGCAGATATTGCCCCAGCGAAGACTATGATTCGAGGGTGTTTCATCGCCATGATTGCTGCTATGAAGAAGGTCTTGTCGCCTAGTTCCGACACGATGACTACCGATAGGGATGCGATGAATCCTTGCCAGAAGCTGCCTTGTATCGCAGATCTCTGGAAAAAGAAAATACAAAATTTTAACAAAAATTAAATTGGTTAAAAATGCTGAACACTTCCTGGAGAACTGATGGCAGTTGGTACATACGCAAATGTAAAATTTTTTCAATAGACTTTGAACTTTATGTCTCAGGCATATGATTGAAAATGTATGTAAGACACTTTAGGATAGGTTGACGTGTAGCCGTTCTGTACTATCCGAGAGATTCTCGAATGGCGACCACGAATTCCAGCAATGGTGTTGGCCGAAAACTAAGTGGAATAATAATTTGATACACTGGATCATCACTAGGAAGACGATGATTATTGCAATTTTTTTTTTTTAAAGGGATGGATAACTTTGCATACATATACTACTCAAAACAAAATAAGGGCCACGAGGTATTTTTTCATTTTGGTGTAAATTATTAAACATTTACATATTGAAAGTAGTAAAATATTGAGTATACAAACTCTTTGATACCTAAACTTTTTAATATTGTAGTATTCATCTAATGCTGGCAACAATCTTCTAATATATAAAATTGTCGTGTCACAGTTTTCGTTGCCATACTCCTCCGAAACGGCTTGACCGATTTTGATGAAATTTTTTGTGCTTATCCGGTATCTATGAGAATCGGCCAACATCTATTTTTCATCCCCCTAAATGTTAAGGGTGGTCCACCCCTAAATTTTTTTTGATTTTTGAAATTTTTCCAATACAAAATGATTTGTTTGTAGTGTTGTCATGGAAACTGTCAAAGCGGTACGAAGTCCGCCGGGGGCAGCTAGTTTTAAATAAAATTTGATTTAAAATTATTTTTGAAAATTTTGAATCCATTTTCTTTGACGTTTTGCTTTCCTTAGCTTCTTGGTTTATTAGAAATTATCAGAGTTCATTGATATCACGAGTCAGAAACATCTTTTGCAATATAACACAAGCACGCAGGCGTCATATGGACTCGCTGACAGCAACCAGAGCCGTTACAATGATTGAAGAAGGTCATTCGCAGCGATCTGTGGGTTTGCAATTGGGATTTTCTCGAAGAGCTATTCAAAATCTATGGAATCGTTTCCAAGACACCGGCAGTGTTAGAAGAAGTCCTGGTTCGGGCAGAGTTCGCATTACAACAGATCAAGAGGATCGTTACATTCGATTAAGTGCGCGCCGAGATCGCACAACGACGGCCCGCAAGCTGCAAAATCGTTTACGGCTCACAACGGGTACTCGTGTCAGTGACCAAACTATTCGTAATCGATTGCATGAAGACCAGCAGGCATCAAGAAGGCGAGTTGTCCGTATTCCATTAACCAGAAATCATCGTGCAAATCGTTTAAGATTTTCCCGTCAACATTTCGACTGGGACATAAACCAATGGGGCATGGTGCTCTTCACAGACGAATGCAAAGTTAAATTTTTTAACGACGATCGGCGTATTAGAGTATGGAGAAGACGCGGCGAGAGATTTTCAGAAGCCTGCATCCATGAAGTCGATCGTTTTGGTGGTCCAAATGTAATGATTTGGGGCGGGATAAGCTTACACGGCAAAACTGAGCTCGCTATTTTAAATGAGGGTACTGTTACTGCTCAGCGGTATATTGAGGAAGTCGTCAGACCACATGTGATCCCATTTGCCCAGCGAGCGGGTCCTGGATTCATCTTGATGCAAGACAATGCTCGTGCACACACGGCTCAAGCGACTCGGTTTGTACTGGAAGCGACTCGGTTTGTACTGGAAGCGTCTCAAATTCAAATCTTGCCGTGGCCGGCGAACAGTCCGGACTTAAATCCAATAGAGCACATGTGGGATCAGTTGAAACGAAGAGTTAGAGACGGTGATCAGGAAATCCACAACCAACAGCAACTCATCAACGCTGTTAAAAGGGCCTGGGAAGAGATTCCAATGGAAAATGTCAGGCATTTGATTGAGAGCATGCATTCCAGGCTTCAGGAGTGCGTAACGAAACGACGGGGGGCATACCCGTTACTAAAAGATGAGCATGGAGTATTTTCTTTTGTTTTCAGTAACTTTACATTGTTTTTATTTTTAACCTTAAATGTGTTTTTTCTTTCAAAAGCAAATAAACTTTTTAATCATTATTATTGGAATAAATTTATTGGTCTACACCATGGATGCACAGACTTATTAAGACTAGGGGCCACTCGGGCAAATTATGAACTGATGGTGGGCCACCAGAAGTATAGGTAATTAAAGACAATGAAAAATTGATAATAATGTATTCAAATTGAAAAAGAATTTATTAATTTGAAGCGTGGCACTGCATAGTGCTTACAATCTTTTTTATATTTGGCTCAAATTTACTTGTAGCAACACGTAAAACTGCTTCCAAACTTTCATTTGCAAGGCGGTTTCGATTTTTTGTTTTATTATTATTTAGGATTGAAAAGGTTTGTTCACATATATAGGTAGAACCAAATAAGCTTGCACATTTCAGAGCGTTTATGCGCAACTCTTTGTACGTATTTTTATCAATGCAGCGGTAAAAGTTCAGCAAGTCTCCTTCGTTGAATTTGTTGCGTAAATCTTGGTCGTTCTGAATGTCGATAATTTCTAACTGCATTAACTCTGGCGCATTTTCAACTGAAATCGTGAAAGGATTGCTAAATATGTCCAACAGAGGTTTCACTGTTTTAAACTCCGAAAATCTGTCTTGAAAAGATTGAATCAAAATATCTAGCTTTTTTACATAACTGAAATTAATAGCAGTTTTTTTGAATTTTTCAGCCATTTTCTTATAATTCGGAAAATGATTGTAATTTCCAGAATTCAATTGCGATCTGAAAAGTGTCAGCTTGCATTGAAAGGATGATACATGTGCGTAGAGCTGGGATATCAGTTGATTTTTGCCTTGAAGCCGTGTGTTCAAGACATTCAAATGATTTGTAATGTCAACTAAAAAAGCCAAATCACACAACCAATCAGGACTTTTAAGTTCCGGGACGTCCCTTTGCTTTTCCGCCAGAAAAATATCAATTTCTTCTATTAAATTTAAAAATCGTTCCAGTGTCAATCCACGACTTAGCCACCTTACTTCTGTATAATACAGTAAATCTCCATGTTCGCATTCAATGTCATCAAGGAATTGTTTGAATTGCCTGTGATTTAGTCCTCGTGATTTTATGAAATTCACAGTCGAAACTACCACTTTCATGACATTTTCAAATTCAATTTTTTTAGAACAGAGGGCTTCTTGGTGTATAATGCAGTGAAACTGCATGAGATCTTCAGCGTTTAAGTTTTTTTCTTGCAAATGCTTTTTCAACAAAGTAACTAGCCCAGAATTGACACCAATCATCGAAATTCCCGATAATTTCGATAAGTCCAAATCAGTTTTTGAACACTCGTCCAAAAGTACATTGAGTATATCAACTCCTCTGGTTTGACCTTTCAATGAACACATTCCTATTAACTCTTCGAAGACTTCAAAATCTTGAGTAACACCTCGTATGAATATAAGAAGTTGAGCTGTAGAACTAATATCACTGGATTCGTCGAGTGCTAATGAAAAAAAATCAATTATCTTAGTTTTTTCATTTAATTGTTCCGCAATATTATCTGACAAAGACATAATTCGTCTTTGGATGGTCATACGATTCAGTTGAATTTTCTCAAACTTTTTTGCTGCTTCTGGACACATTTTCTTAGCGGCAATTTCTATGCATTCTTTTACAAAATCCCCATCATTGAAGGGGCGACTCCGCTTTGCTATCATTCGAGAAATTTCATAACTAACTTCTGTAGCTGTGTCTGTATCTTGAATGGGTTTTGTAAACATAGCTTGTTGACCAATAAGCTCCCGTTTTAAAGACAAAACTTTTTGCTTTCTTAATTCGCCTGTAAACTTCGTAAAAGTAGGATGCTGCGTTTCATAGTGCCTTTTTACATTATATTCCTTTGCAATCGCAACAGAATTCTTGCAAATTAAACAAACGACTTTGTTATGCGACCATACAAAAAAGTATTTCTCAGTCCAAATTTCTTGAAACTGCCGATTTTCATCTTTAACCTTACGTTTTTTACTAGTTCCTGGCATGTCCATGTTGCGTTTTAATCCTGACTAGGATTACCACAGCACCTAAAACCAATTACAGTTCCTAATTAATTACCAAAAATAATTGATAAAATATGTAGATAAAATTAATAACAGTTTTACTTACGATTTCACAACACAATTATACACGGCACTTGACGGGAAATCTACGTTGAATGTGGATCAAAATATATTATAATTATGACACCGGCTAGTCGAGTTAAAATCTACACTAGAACTAACGACACTTTACTCAAATTAAAACCGAACTGTCGGTCGCTGCGGTTAGCGTGGCTTTTATACCACGCGCATAGAGTCGAAAACTGTCTGGAGAAATCTCGAAACCGACTCTGGAAGCTTCGTGTATCTACCTACGCGAGCTATCAGGAATTTGGGACTATTGCTATCTCGCTCGCTCGAACAGTATAACGCGGCGCGCTTCCTCAAGAAAACGAATTTAACCGAGATCAGCACGAACATTACCGACCGCTGTTACCGACGCATGCACGGCGCACCGATAAGATTGATAGAGCGCGCGCGCGAGATTCAAATTACTTTTCGAACATTTGTTATTGGTTTTATTCTGGAATAGAACTCAATATTTTCGAATGTACGAGAGTATTATTTTTGCTGTCGGCGGGCCACCAGTATTCGACCGGCGGGCCGCATGCGGCCCGCGGGCCGTAGTCTGTGCATCCCTGGTCTACACGGTAAAAACAACATTAGTTTTCGTTATGGAGACAAAAAAATTAATATTGGTTTTATTATTTTCATGGTACAGACAAAATACATAATAAATAAATAAATATAATAAATAAATAAATAATAAATAAATATAATAAATATATAAATAAATAATAAATAAATAATAATAAAAAAAAAAAAAAAAAAATACCTCGTGGCCCTTATTTTGTTTTGAGTAGTATATAAGGACCCGATTGTAGCTCTCTTTCGTCTTCCTTTCCTTTTCCTTAAAAGGACAGGGCCATTTACCCACATTCCATCACACCATTCAGTGAGGCGGGACGTAAGTGCCTTGGACACTATACTGCGACCTAAAGACAGGAACCAGCTTTCTCCTGCTGCAGCCATGAACTCTTATGCAGACAAATCTAGATATTAATACGTGAAGAGAAAACTTCTTGTCCCTTTTTACAAGCTTTTATTTACTTTCACCTGTCCCGGTGTTTGTCTGTAATGTAATCTTGCAGGTTACTTTTTTTTTAGTTTTACCTGTCCCGGTGTCCGTTTGTCTGTTAATCAAATCTTGCAAGTAAAATTTGATCCACTTCCCGGTTACCGATCGAGCTGTATGTGTAAATGGGATGACAATGCAAAATTATTATGACATGAAGCTGATCTGATGATGAAACCGGAAGGTGGCCATAGGAACTCGGTTGTTAAACGACACAACCTCATTGAGTTTGGGCCCGAATGGTTCGTCTTGACGTCTACTGTGGTGCTAGATGGTAACCAGGGTCTGATGATGGAGCTGGATGATGGCCACAGGAACTCTGTAATTAAACGGCACAACCCCATCGAGTTTGGGCTCGTGTGATTCGTTTTGACGAGTACTTTAGTGCTAGATGGTAACCAGGGTCTGATGATGAAACCGGAAGGTGGCCATAGGAACTCGGTAATTAAACGACATAACCTCATCGAGTTTGAGCTCGTATGATTCGTCTTGACGAGTACTTTGGTGCTAGATAGTAACCAGGGTCTGATGATGGAACCGGAAGGTAGCCATAGGAACTCGGTAGTTAAACAACACAACCCCATCGAGTGTGGACTCGTTTGATCCGTCTTGACAAGTACTTTGGTGCTAGATGGTAACCAGAGTCTAATGATGAAGCTGAAAGATGGCTATAGGAACTCGGTAATTAAACGACACAACCCCATCGAGTTTGGGCTCGTATGATTCGTCTTGACGAGTACTTTGTTGCTATATATGTCATATCGTTAACGTTGCGCTTCCCTGTACAATAATACTAAGAAGTTAAAAATAAAATTAAAAGAAAAAACTTTTAAAAAGCTTTTATTACTTGTTAATTAGATAAAAGAACTAAAAATTTAAAAATAATTTAAACCTGAAGTGGTACAGCAGTTACGTCATGTGGTAAATATTAATCGTATTTTTATTTATAGGTTAGACTAGAATGTAATAGGTAGTAGATACATTAAACCCTTTAGTAATTATCACTGTAAATTATGAAGTAGGTACCAATATGATCATAGCTTTAAGGATCTATGCTACCCTGGTACATTCAGACGAATTTTTCATCCCAAATTTTAATCAGGCCTTACTTCTTCCAAGTTCTAGTCTCCTGGGGGCCTACTGCCTAACTCTATTGATATCGCTCTCGCTATCGCGCTCTATAGTTTATGGCGTAATCTTGCCATTTCGAAAGCTATATAAAAGCAATATCGAAAGCTATAGGCTATAGCTTTCGATATTGCTTTCTTAATGCTTTCATATCGCTTTAGAAATTACAAAATGACGCCATAAACTATAGAGCGCGATAGCGAGAGCGATGTCGATAGAGTTAGGCGGTTGGGGGGCTGGTTCCTGCCTAACATTATTCTTATAATCTTATCTAATCGATTGCCTGCTCTAGAAAAACAATAAAATAAGTTTACACTCACGTACTTTTTCTTTTGACAGTACAAAATCTAATCTGTCTTAAACAGAATCTGTCCTAAACAGAACAACTCCGAATTAGGACCACTGGGCGGCGGCTACCAAGTATGGAATAAATATTTTGATTTGACACTGGCTTCTGCATAGAACATACAAAGCAGTCATTCATTAAAGTACACACGCCTGCACATCAACCTACCACAACTGTAAAATTTCCTCAATAGACTTTGAACTTTAGAACTAAGCAATATGGTTGAAAATGTTTTGAAGAAATTTGACAGTTTTGGATAGGTTGATGTGCAGGCGTCTGTACCTATACGAAAGACTATAATTTGGCTACATCAAAATCTCAAATTCAAGTCTATGTGTGAATTATGATAAAACTAACAAATATTTGCTATGAAAATTGCTTTTAACATACACACGTGTCTCCTAAGTTTTGAATAAATACTTTGTTATATCACACTATGACGTGAATTGTAGATATATGATACCATTATGTATATGTATGTGTAATTTTATTTTATGACATTTATTTGCCGAGGATCTAACGTCATGAGAAATTGAGTAAGTGATTAAGATATGAGCACAACACAATTTACACAACATAAAAGAAACGGAATGGACGTTAAAGGTCGTGAATTCAATTCCCAGGAAAGTCATCTTTGTTAATAACTTATAACTTATAATTATATAATATCTAATTAATAACTGTATAACTTTCTAGTACCTATATTTGATGCAAAATTCACTAAACTTTTTTAGCTTAAAATTTTTAAATGTTTAGTCATGAGCATTAACATGTAAAGAATATAACTCTTAATACAATACGAATAGAGTTAGAACCAATCAAAAGTGTGTACATGGTAAGGTAATGCTCGTGACTGTACAGCATTGTTGTAACGTAGGAATATCTAATACGCGTACAACGCTCATTTGCGCTCGCTCGCGGCATTGAATGGAGTTTGCAAAGACAAGAAAAACCAGAGATAAATGACGGCAATAACTCTTTACAACTAAATATCAGGTAAAACGGAATCTTTCGTCAAGTTATTATTGTTATTGACATTATTGTTATTTGACAAAGAACCTGCGTCTCCGTTGCCGAGTATGAGTGAAATGTGTTCGACGAAAAAAGTATTTAGTCCATTTGCTTATATACTGTAGGTATACCTTCGAGTTTCAAGTATTCCTTTCCTACCGAATGACATTTTTTTTTTAATTTACTACTCATTGACGCCTCAGCGGCCGAATGGCAAAGCGCTCGGTGCGATACCCGGAGGTTCCAAGGTTCAATTCCCAGGTCGGGCAAAGTGTGTTTCGTATTTTTCGATGCATAGTTTGTGATCACCAACCCGCATTTGGCAGGCGTGGTGGGTGAGTAGTGATTACCCATTAATTGTTGATTTCAATAATGTAGGCCTTTTTAGGCTATTTACTGACTTACTTACTTATAAGAACAATAACTACGAAAATCTTAAATTAACTGCTTGGTGATCAACGTAACGGATTTAAATCTTTTAGGAATTACCCAATCTTTTTTTAACGTGCTTTCTCACAATTCCATTTAAAATATTTAAATTTTTTGTGACAATTTGTCACCCGAAGTAAACTTAATAAACAAAATTGTAAAAAAATCCAATTAAATATATCAGTGTGCTTTTCGTCATTTTGAATTTCAAAATCAGTGGGCATAGCCAAAGTAACATTAAGAAAACGATAGCGAAGTTCGAAAAGAATAAAATGTATGGGATTGACATAAGCCGCGCTAAATCACGTGGTGAATCATATGTCAATTCCATACAATTTATTATTTTCGAACTTCGCTATCGTTTTCTTAATGTTACTTTGGCTACCGCCCCTGTGCATATCATTCATAATCGTGTCTCATCATGAGACTGATTTTGACATGAGCAAACCCCAATAGTCCAAAACGTCAGAATAAAGACGATCCGATCAGTTTCGTGCACCCCTATCGCCAACTACCCGGACCCAACCTACTAATCATTGTGGTTATGAACATCTAGGTACGAGTAGTAGGTAAACTTCATATTTGGCACAATTCCACGTCATTAACGACCGAATCAACACAGACCAAGGACGGGGGGGTTGGTAAACCTGCCTTTATCACTTCGCATGACGTCAAATGGAAACTCTTCATAGTAACATATGGTCTAGGCATTAGGCACAGGTTGCACGTAAGGTAGCATTTAGGTACAAATATTTCTTTGGCAATGACCTTGCCTCGCCCTAGACTCGCCTTCATCAATCGATATAGCAATTCGTTATTTCGCGTGATGCTATCAGAACACAAAAATAGAAGCGAATCACTTTAAAGAAGTATACGACTCCAATCGTAGCTTTAGTGGTTCTGTAGGTAATGTGAACTCTATTTAGTTGGTGATAAGGATTCAGTTCCCTGTAATGATGTAGGATGTCACATTAAGTAGGCACATTATTTGATATTGCATAGTAAGGTTTCCCTGCCTAAGCAATTGATTTCGATTAGGCATCTCTAGAGAAGCACTTTTTCGGAATAAAACATTGTCGTATACTCATAATTAACATACCTATGTCTATACTAAAGAGATATACCTATAGTTATTAATATAGGTTGCAAAATACTTTATATTCCGGAAAAGGGGCGATTCACGTGGGAACAAGATTCTCGTAGGTATAAATTTGTGTGAAAATTTAGGTTTTAAAGAGATACTTATGGATGGGTATGGGAAATAATAGAACTTGAAGAAATTTATGAATCTATGAACCTAGCAATAAGGGTATACCATTCGTCGGACTGCGAAAATGCAGAACTGACCCAGAATGAAAATTAAACACTTTTCACAGAAAATATATTGAAGGTGTTAAACTAAAAAATGCAGAAGCTGATTCTTCCTCCAGTCTACGCAAACAAAACCATGTTAGCCAGTAAAACGTAAATGTCTAAACGTACGTAAACGTAAACGTAAACCTAACGTAAACTTCGTTGGGGCTATAATAGACACTGTAAATTAAAAACTGAAATCGTTAAATAATTGCCTAAACAAAAAGCTGTGGTGACTAATGACTAGATAGTTTAGGTGTTATATCTTTCTCTCCTACGGTGATTGCTTTGCTAAAATATGTAAGCTTAAAATATTGTGTGTATATGTAGAAATAGCGGACAAAATACCGAACTACGGCTAGAGTAAGTATAACGAAAACAGCTTTGGGTGCTAATAACATCATAAAGCGACTAAAGGCTCAGTTTATCGTGCTCCATGTCTTATTTGAATAAAAAACAAAGAAATTCTTCATAAAAGAACACTAAACCGTCATAAAATAAAGTGTTTCTAGAGCGTACAAACAAACACAGACATAGATTAGTTATTATCCTAGTGTTGCAAGACACAACACGTTCTTTAGGTAGAGGAAAGAAAAGAACTGCTTTATTTGTATAATTAATATGTTTGTATGATTAATTAATGCAAATTACACGAGTCTATGCTAATATATACAGAATGTGTTCCGTATTGTAACAAATATTTTTTCTATCAAAAACCACACGAAGCAATAACGCTCAAACCAAATATATAAATAGTAAATCTGTGCAATAATGCTACTAACATTATTGTTATGACAACAGACTTAGATACGATGGTGGTAGATAGTAAGGTGAACAACAAGCCCTACCAATATAAGACGTATATACATACAATGGTAAACGAATCCATAACCTCTGTGCTGAGTAGTCGAAGCTGTAACGAACCTCTATACTTATTGGTGGCGGGTGACCCTTACTACTAGATAGAGGCGATGTTTCTGGAAATCGGTCTTACACTTCTGCCAAGCTTCATCTGGTGAGAGAAAGGACTTCTCTTAAGTTTTTATTAGTACTTCTTGCTAGCTAACACCATCTAATCTCTGTCTGTCGTCACCATAACAACGTTGAGTTCCAATAGAGATAGGGTGAACAGTGTCTTAGAAGTTGGGGATTCACTGTAAATTAAGGAAACCAATTTCTCAGTATTTGAGGATTCCGTGTGAATCGCGCTTCCACCTTCGGCGTTATCATCAGGCAACACGAAGGCTTTGTGGCTGTACTAAAAAGAAATCTAAAGAGGAAGTTAGTTTTCGTTATCCCGAGCAAGCAGTTCCGTATCGAGTGGTTTATTTCGATGTATTCGCTTAACTTTAGGCGGTTTATTAATTTAGTCGCAACACACTTTCTAAAGCCACTTGCTATTTGTTCATTCGTACTGAATTACAGTGAAGAACCGTTTATTGTGTTGATAGTAGATAAGAGAGTAGGTACTCCTTGAAATATATCATTTTATGGCAATCAAGTGTATTTTAAATAGGTCGCAATACTTAAGAAAAGTTTACGCTCACATCATTTCATCATTTAAGTTCTTTAGACTTTCATTTCTTTCATAATTATAGTTCATTTTTAGTCTTTATTTTATTAACAGGGTTTGTTTTACGTTTATCAATAGAGTTGTTGCTATACTCTTTGTAACAAAACCTTGAGGGATATGCGGAGATGGTGATAATTTACGAATTTGTATCAATTAATATATTATTAGCGTAAGCCGATTTTTGTCCCAGCGATTATGGGACGATAGCTGCACATAAGAAATCGTTTATGGTCTCATTTTGAAGAGTTCCAGCCGTAGATGTGCAGAAAAAAAACCCGTCATAGGTTTCGAAATTCCTAAAAATTGGTTGCCTGTAAAGTCGATATACGGGCGAAAGTTTTACGTGACAACGACTTTGAGTGGTAAAATAATTTTAATGTGAATATTCATTCGTATAGTAGGAAGAAGGATGAAATAATAGTAACAAATTAAAACATTTATTTATACAAAGAATTATATTTAAAACATTAATTTATACAAAGAATCTCGCACTGAATTTCATATTAACAAAATTTTATTTTTACCTTTACACATACATACGTATTTACCTTTCACTTTTTATGTCTGTCTCTCTCGCTCTTAGGCGGGCTAACCATGCCCGAGTGGAAGGGACGCGTGCCTCTCACTCGCTCTCATTGTGAGCGCATAACGTGAGCGGAGCGTAACGCAGTTTCTTGAAGTGTCACCCGGCAAACCAATTTATAAGACGTTGTCACGTCAAAAAATCTGTTAAATAAACGCGAAGTTTTGCGGGCGACCCCCTAGTTTTATATTAATGTTAATTTAAATACTAGCTAACCTAACATCAACCACAGATCTGTCTTTTTAATGAATTGCATATGTTTTTATAATAAGGACGTCGCTAGGTCATCTTCGGGTTAGTGACTAAATGAAAAGAGCCTTCCCGAGCTCCTCCTTGCTTTAGAAAGCACGCAAAGCCGTTGGTACCTACGGGTGATGTCGTAAGATAGCAGTACCACCAACCCGCGTTGGGCCAGCGTGGTGGGTTATGGCCCAGTTTGTGCTTTATTTACATAGCTGTTGTCTTCAAATGTACTATACGACAATAATATGAATTTCAAGGAACTTGTTTGACAAGTTCATAATGATTCATGTCAAACAAAGTAACAAAAAACCTTACTACGAATATAAAAGCACTGATTTAATTTAATTTGCTTTAATCGCGACGTAACAAATATTAGCTACCTACATAAAATGCGGAACGTTTCGCAGCTGTAATTTTAAACATTATTATTTTAGAAACATATTGGGTATAAATTAAACATACACCTACTTGCATAGGTATACGTCAGAAAACCAGTCATTGAAATAGGTGAAAAATTTTAAATTGCAGTTTAATATTGCAAAAAAAACCCATATTTACACGAAAACTTTAATCCTATATGAGTATACTTGGTGATAGGTAAAGATACTTAATGAAGAGTAAGTACTAGTATCTTATAGCAAATCTTAAATTTTGAGGGCTATGTTACAAAAAGGTCAACTCAAAAACTAAGAATAATATAGCATCAATCAAAAAAAAATAGGAAGTGCGGCAGGTGCGTTAAGATAAGATAAGATAAGATAAATTTTTTTATTGCCATAAAATTGTGTAAACACATAGCAGGTGTTAAGCATAATTGGGAACAAACAATTTACCCTACTGCGCTGCTTTTAATATTTAACATTGAAAATGTACTAAGAGCGGATTTACGGAACGGTTAGTCTATTTCACGAGGTTCCGATACACACACCCTCGAGATGTCACACGCCTCACAAAAACCACCAAGGTTCCTAACCTCTAAACATATATTCAGCTTTCTGTTATAAAAACCATTCACAGCCAAAATACACCGCAAAAAAACTTGCGTCTTCATTATTTGCACACATTTAATAAATGTTTACATTCTGCCCTGCCCATTACTTTTCAACTGTTACATAGAAAAACATATAAATAGTTATACGCCAAATTATAACAATTTTTCTTGTGTCATTTAAATCTTATAATATAGTGAAGTACTTACTTACCTACATTTTTCCTCGAGTTTTTGCTTCTTTACATTCGCGATTTACCATCATATTTTTTTGTTACTCAAACAATGATATACATACAAATTAATTTATTTTTTTTAAGTTAAACGGTTTTATTGAAAGCTAAAAAATAGTACGGTAGGTCCTAAGTCCTACAGGTAAAAAATAAAATCGTTCTCTCGGAATCGTGTTTCGTTTTTTCGATGCATAGCCCGGGTTAGTGATCGATCACCAATCAACATTTAGCTTTCAATGATTGAGGCCTTTGCCCAGCAGTGGGACAGAAATAGGTTATTTGCTTTTACTTTACTGACAAAGTAAAGTACTAAGTAAATAAGAAAATAAGAAATAAGTAAATAAATAAACAAAGAAAGTAATAAGTAAATAAGAAATTCCCAACCTCATAAACCTTGTCCAATCCGATATCAGTTACGCAACACTTAAAATCCAAGGTAACATTATGTTATCGCGCTTGCCTATTATAGTATAAGTACATTATTTATATTGAAATGAAACAACTTTTACGGATCTACTCGCGTTTATTTTACACATTAGTTTTAATTAGGCACATTAGGCTCCCTGTGACCACGGACCCTGCAAAGGGTTCGAAACGTCAGGATAAACATTAATTAAAACTAATGTGTAAAATAAACGCGAGTAGATCCATAAAAGTTGTTTCATTTCAATGTGTAGTGTTCGCGTAAACTTTAGAAAACAATACATTATTTATAGTTCGATTTTTGTGAAGTTCAACCATTCCGTATATAGCCAAGATATTTTACAATTTTCTTTAAGCATTTTCCTGTAAAAAGTATGTGTACCACAGACCATTAATAATAGATCTGTGGATTATTAACGAAGTTTTCCACGCAATCCAATCGTCAATACGTTATTGCATTCCATAATGTTTACACACTAAGATATTAGGTTATTACAACAATGGCATCAATTATGGACCCTGTCGGCCACAACACAGCTTAGTACAATAAGTGAAGAAGAGAGACCATTATCATTATAATTTATCGAATTGGTAGCGGTTCGGGCGTCATCGATTTTTAGTAAACAAGCAAGTTGGTCGCGATTCGTGCGTTTTGTTAAATGTAATAAAAAATGCCGTCAGGGCATAGTCGCGTTTCGTGCGCCCAATATTTTTAATTTACTTTGATGGTCATGATTCGTGTGTCGTTAGTATTTTACAGTAAACCCATAGATTAACTAAGCGATTAGACATGACTTAGTACCTAGTAAGTGATAGATACTTGAAATTGACAGCTATCCAGTTATAATACCTTACATGATATTATAAAGAAACTAGATATTCTCTAAATCTAGTTTAAAAAAATTTAAGACTGCTGTTTTTAGTTATCATTATTTACAGGCTTTTGTTCCGTAAATAGTAAGGTATTTTATTTTAAAATTTGATCTATCAACAAAGAAATACAATTCGGTTCTGTATTTTTCTTTTATTAAAATGATCTATAAAAATCAACATTCTAAAATAATTAAAGTATTCACATTACATTTAACTTAAACATTAAAAATCACAAAATCAGTTTCATTTTCAGTTACAATATTTCAAAGTGGCTCTCTATGCTACCGTCCGGTATTCAACCTTGGCAGCTAAATATGTAAAACAATAATACCTACCATAATTAGTCGTTCATCTGCACTATACATTTTATTTAAATAATAAATTCATAGACAGTTTGCCTTTAAACTGTACCTACAAAATATTAAACAAGGTGGCCGTGTTCCAATGTATTTAACTCTATAGCTCTACGTGCCATTGCAAAATGTGCAAAATTAATAGGACGCACGAACCGCTACCATTCGGTGAAGGTATTTTTTATTATTTTTACATAACGCACGAATCGCGACCAACTTGCTTGTTTACTAAAAATCGACGACGCACGAACCGCTACCAATTCAATTTATCATTTACTAGCTCCCGAGCGCGGGTCGTCTTTAGTTGAAGTTCTTCCTCTAAACCGTATGTAGAATACGGAGGAGCATTAACCCCTAATGTTCCTTTCAAGTCTAGATTTACTTGGTCAGTAGTAAATTTTTTCAGGCAGATATATTTTATTACGGCGCGAATTTTAATTTTATCCATTTTGCGTACCACGCTCCGACACGACGATAAAAAAATGACTTCTATTTTTAAAATAAGAAAAGAAAATCAATAATTTTTATTTTTTTATTTTATCAAATGTCTGGGCTTTACCTGCCAGTATTTACTTTTCTGTTGTTCAAGGAGTTTATATGCCATTATTACCTTTTATTGAACACCCCTCGTAATATAAAGACACAACTAACAATTTGAAGATTTCATATAAAATTCAATGTTGTCTTTAGAAAATTATAGATAAACACCATTTTGTATTATATCTCATGTTTTTGTAAACGAACTAGGCATAACAAGTTTGAATTCATTCACAAAAATGCATAAACCGTTGTCAGGTTTCTATAAATAACGTTGTATTTAAACAACGTATTTTTTTTTTATATAGGTGCGATCGTTTTTTATTAAATACGTGTTTCGCATTGACCTCACGTTTGCAAAAACAAACAACAAATCTATAATGACTTGAAAATCTTTGGGTAACTTTATCATCAACATCATTATCATAATATTATCTGCCTATATTCTTCCACTGTTGGACATAGATAGGCCTCTCCAAATACACGCCAATGGGCATTTCTTTGGTCACTTAAAAATTATTAAATTAGACTTTCTGGCGGGAAAGTGAAGAGTCATGTCCGCGGTTTTGTTTTATATTCAAAAAATTTGTGTAACGTCGAATATTAATGTTAACGGTTAAGTGTTCGTGAACGTGCATGAGTGTTGGCAAATGAAACAAAACAGTGCATCGTCACTTTTCAAATTCTCTCAAGAAGTCCGCGGGAGTTTTCAGTAAAGCCCCTCATCTTTACTTAATACTCAAGGTGTTGGGGGGAATATAATTTATTACTACTTATTTCTATTATTATTCATGATCATCTGAAGAATAATTATGTTTATTTATGTAACTTGTAAGAAAAAATATTTTGACACTGGCTAAATATGCTAACCGCACGAAGCCATAGACTAAGAAAAACAAACTCTTTAACATCAGGTGTATACTGCATATCATGCGAGTACCAGTTTCCACTACGAATACTTAATTTTAATGCAAATGCACCTTGTAACGAGCACAGTGCATCCTAAACACCTCGTGCCCTTGTTTGTATACGTTTCGATTAGAGAGCGAGTGATTTTGCACTGTAAAAGGAAAATATTAGGTTCATTTTCTTATAATCCTCATATGCTGCATTATCAAAACTCTGTTGTAAGTAATCAAGGTATCTACTCGGTAAGGAGGTGCTGAATCAATTGTTAGGTCGGTCAAAGCATGTCGGATTATCTGATGCATCGCTCCGGGATTTGTGATCATCAGAGGTAATCCACTTTGAGCACCCGCCTAAATAGCACCTTCCTAAATAGCACTTTCACGAATGGCACCTGGCCGAGTCCACATTCATCAACCCACATTTGGCAAGCGTGTTGATTGAGCAAATACCCATGATGACTTGATTTTAATATTGGAGGGCCTTCACCCCACTGTGGGACAAGATATATAAACTACTTACTACTTACTTACTAACTTAATAAACAATGTAGGTACCTCCTATCTTGGTATGTATGATGGTTTTTAACTAAATTTTTCATGGTTATTATTATTTTAATTTAATTTTACCAAGCCTTAATTTCAAAGATTAATATTTTCGCGTAAATAATTGCCTGTTATTATGGTCAATTCACCACAGTATTTTTCTTTAAAACAGCTTCTAAAAACAATTGAACTCTTTGTTTATAATTTAAAGTATGATGATTATAGTACACACGCCTGCACATCAACCTACCACAAACTCGTCAAATTTCCTCAATAGACTTTGAACTTTATTCCATATAAATATGGTTGAAAATGTATTGAAGAAATTTGTCAGTTTTGGATAGGTTGATGTGCAGGCATCTGTACAAACAGCATTTGTTTTTTAATAAAGTTAATTAAAAAGAGACGACATTTAGTTGAGTTTAAAGCTCATTAGGGTAATCCTTTTTCTTAGAAACTTTGTCATAATAGGTACTAATCGTTATCTAGACGCATTTTTTTATAATTGGATAATTCCTTTTAACTTTTGTTAAACAAACGGAAGGGATTAAAACCATTTTTTTAGAGAGATTGCCGTTTGCCTTGCCTTAGTCGGCATTTTGGGCGTCACGGGACTTTTGGGGACGGCAAGAAACTTTAAAGATTCCTCGAGCCGTGTGAAACGAAGCACCGTCAGAGGTTTTCTAGAGGGAAAGGCATCACGAACTAGTGCGTGTCTCCGTTCCCTACTAAATCTTCTGAGGGGTTCTGATCGGAGCGGAACGATTAAAACTAGCGAGACGCTGTATTAAAAATAGTAATAAAACAATTTTTACAGATCTACTCGCGTTTATTTTACAAATTGACATTGATTACACATTGACATTGATTACACATTCATTTAATTTTATCCTGACGCTTCGAACCCTTTATTTTACAGGGTCCGTGGTCACAGGGATAACATCAATGTTTAAAATAAACGCGAATAGATCCATCAAAATTGTTTCATTTCAATGTGTAGTGTTCGCGTAAACTTAAGAGGGGGTATAAAGGTATTTACCTTCAATCGCCAATCGTAGATTTGATTTTAACACTAGAATATAAACCACGATGTTCGATGAAACAAAACATGCCTGTTACCTCGGTCAGGTGCGACAGACTGGAGCGTTCTGCGCGGAATAAGAATGTCGTAAGCATCGAATAAGTTTTAGTTTAATTACTCGTAAATTTTTTTTTTTCTTATCGCTAATAGGGTCGCTTGGTAATATAATTTGATATTATGAGTTAAAATATTGGCTCAGTAATAATAATAGTAAAGTAATATGCATTAAATTGAAAATAAATTGATAATAGTTGAAAAACAGACGTAAGTTCGCGATTTTTTATTATCGATAAAATTTAATTACATTATGCTTTCACTTAGTCCAGCCCCTTTCAAGTATGCTGTAGTACCTATCTATGATTATTTCGGGTAAATCCTGGTTTATCTTCTAGTTTTAAAATCAAATCTACGATTGGCGATTTACCTTTATACCCCCTCTTAAGAAAACAAAAGTAATAAATACTTTTATTATTTTGAATTTTGCATATTCACAATGCTATATAGTTACAAGATAAACCTACTGAGACTGGTTGATTTTTATAGTAAAATTGTATCTTGTAAATGTAATAAAATTATGATTATTTCCATATGCCACTCTCCTACCGCAGAAAGACTCCGCACCTTGAATGTTTGAACGTCAAGATGACATATCCGGACGAGTATCTACATCAACTTTCAATACTCCCAACATTTTACATAATAACAATACATACAAGCTGCACACAAGTCATTGTTTCCGATGCACATAACAAACACGACGCGTGGTACCGTACAATATTATGGCTACTAACTTATCAATTTGTATTTATTATCGCCATTATTTCTATACATACCATTATGGTTCAATGAACTGGGCAAATAGAAAACAAATGCTATATATATAATGCTATATCTTTGTTACTAAGTATCGACAAGTATATAAAAAACTTGCGAGTACAAAAGAAGTTTGCGTCGTTTATAAAAAGGAAATCAGGAAATAAAAGCGTAAATCTAACTCAAGCGCTACGGCCCGAAAGGCAGACGATAAAAATAGCCTTTTCCCAACAGCCATGAATAGTGAACATCTATCATTTAACTGTAGCAAATAAAATGATCATTTATATCAGAAATGTATTTGTACAACATACGTAGTTTATCCTTCGAACAAGGTTTTCCTCATTTTTATAAAGCACAATAAAACATAGTGAATTAAATTTACAAGTGCCCATTCTAAATCAACACACACTTGAAATAATAATGAAACAAACTATTAAAGCGAATGGAGAAAGATATTAATTAGACGTTAACGAACCTTCAGGACAAGATCTGTCAACCAAGTCCTAATGTCAGCAGCAGCAGTTGTGGTCTCTGGCATGAATGTCGAGGTGAATTCTGGCATCAGAGTGCTCATCTCTGGCAATCCCGTCGACATGCCAGGCAGACCTGTGTCCGAATCCGCCAAGAACGTCGTCAAGTCCGGCACCATAGTGGTGCTCGGCAGAAACTCCATAAAATCCGTCACGTTCATTTTCGTTAATCGGTGAAAAACTTTATCGCAAACTTTTTAATTTAATTGTCGTCGGCACACCGCGCGTCTTCCAGTTACACTGTCACCGCATGATCGCTCAGACAAAAACTTGTTGTTGATAACTTATCTTTCAAACATCTGATAAAAATTAATGTTTCTTCATCTGTACATTCGCGGGTGTAAACGGTTGTGTAGTGAAGGCGACCGCGCGCCTTGGAGTACGCGATACGACTAGCGCCTTATATTGAATGAAAACTCTATGAGGCATTAACGCAAAATATTGGCCGTGAAAAACATAGAAAACCACCATACTATTTAAAGTCTTGATTCGTTGCCAAAAGTGCAGACCAGTTTAGCACCGGCGTCATACATTTATTAAAGTTTTTATGTTTTTTTGGCTGGAGCCGTCGTCTCGTGCAGTGTTGACGTCAATGTTCTCTTTAATAACATAATATAATACCCCTTTAGGAGTTATCCTGAAGATCACAACAGTCATTTGCGAATTCTTTGGCCCCTCAGAACAATAACTACAGTGTTGTGAGTATGGCTCCATGTCAATCACCTAAATGAACAACTCTGACCCAGTACGAGTAGGTAGATGGTGGTGATAAAAAAAGAAAAAAGAATCCGATGGGTCGAAGCTCAAATACGAGAGGGAAACCTTAGCAGGCCCAACTAAGATAAGATAACATGGTACCGTGGGTTTGTTTGCTTCCATAGCCTTGCGTGATTGCTTATGGCAGTCCACGATCTACCAGGAGGCACGTGAAGGAAAGACCAAGTGTTTTTAGTGAGTATGGTCTCATCCTCTTGAAAAATCGGAGGGATGGTCCCCCATAACCATCTGCATCTCCTCAGGCGCAGTGGTATGGCTAATTCATTTTCTCCCGTATAAAAAAGCGTTAGACCCACTATTAACATTCTGATTGAGATATTAGGTTTGATACTTTAAGTGCTTTCGATTTTGTATTACGCACCATAAAGGTATTTCACTTGTCCAAACAATTGTAAAGCTGGCACAGTCGCTATACAACAGTTGCTTTATCGACGCTTGTTTGTCACAAACTAGGTTATTTCTTCTAAATATTTATTCAATACTACTTGTTGAATTAAAACCGTGTTAAACTTGTCGTTTACATGTTATTTCATGTATTTGCAACAATAAATCGTGTATATCTAATCTAATACTAGCGGCCCGTCCCGGCTTCGCAAGGGACTTTTTTTTAATATAGCCTATGTTACTTAGCGCTAATGTAGCATTCTAATGGTGAAAGAATTAAGGGAATTCTTTATATTATTTTCATTAATGACGCGCGACCTCTTATCAACTTGAAGGCATACCAATGATAATCCTAACGCGCCTTTGTTTAGTTTTGATTGACGTTAAATGTTTGACAGCTGGGGACAGAGTGGTTTATATGGGAAAAGAAAATTGTTGTTTTTACTATTTGCCTCGTATTTTGTACGTTTTGTCTCTCCATAAGAACCTTCCTCAGACTTCATCAAACACACCACAAAAAAGAAATCAGCCAAATCGGTTCAGCCGTTCTCGAGTTTTGTGATTAGCAACACATTTAGCAATTAATTTTTATTTATATAGACAGATTATAATCGCTATGTATTAATCATGTTCATAGGAAAGGATGAGAGGAGCTCGATGGCGATGGCGCAGTGGTTAATGCGCCCGGTCTGCGAGTGTTGAGGTAAACAACTTTCGCACAGGCCGGTCATCGGATAGGTGACCAAAAATTTATCATCTCGAGCTCTTTCGTGCTTCGGAAGGCACGTAAAGCCGTTGGTCCCGGCTGCATTAGCAGTCGTTAACAACTCCAATGCGCACTGGGCCCACGTGGTTGTTTATGGCTCGTTCTCCCTATCCACCCACAGGGAAGGCTCGTGCCCCAGCAGTGGGGACATAAAATGAGCTGATGATGATGACGATAGGAAAGGTGTTTTCTTTGTTTTTTTACCAATGTTTGCGATATTAATTTATAAGCGCTATGAATTAATGTAATATTCTATATCGTTAGGTCTGTAGCTAAGAAATTGTTCACAAATTTCTTATACTTATCTAAGGTAACTGTAATCGCAACGTACAGACGGCTGCACATCAACTTATCCAAAACTGTCAAATTTATTTAATACATTTTCAACCATATTTTTAAGGCATAAAGTTCAAAGTCTATTGAGGAAATTTGACAGTTTGTGATAGGTTGATGTGCAGGCGTGTGTACGTTTGCTATTGCTAAGATTTGCGCAGATATTTATGGTAAGGTCTGTGACCGGCATAAGTAGGATTAGGTTAAGTTCTCAAGATTAAACAGTTTTATTTAAGGTTCATTGACAGCGGCGTGTTGTCCTTTTATAACATGTCTTATCGGTAATCTATATTTTGAGTGATTTCATTTGATTTATTCAATATTTTCAATTTTGAGGCTACAGTGCAGGTATAGCGTTTGCCACTATGTTGATATCGTATATCAGATTGTGGTATCAGATGTTATTTTTTCGGGTGCTTGAAATCAGGTGCTTGAGTTCAATGACGCAGAAATAGCTCATTTAGATATCTGGAGATAATTGGTGCTCGGGACTTTGTCCGCTTGAGAACACCCGTATCCCACTATGGACCTCTATTACAGAGCCACCTACCGGGTTCAATTGTGAATTAGAAAAAATCTTCAAAGTCGATCCAGCAGTGACATACACAATTACACACGTGTTGAGGAATTATTCAGGGTGTCCCAAAAGTCGACGTCAAGCCGAAATCGCATGATATTTAAGGTCTTAACAGTTATCAGAAAAATATTTAAAAAAATTGTCTTGTATTTTTAAAATTATAGCAAAAAAAATTTTATTCGGGAAAATGTACCTGTAAATGTAATGAAAGTCTTGAATTGAATAATTTCTTTGACTTTACTAAAAGTGATTCTAGTGAACTCAAAGCGTTCCTCAAGACCTCAAATTTCAAATTCTTGTTTGAACGAGTCATTCCATAGAGGGTAAGAGAGAAAGATAGAGACGCTTATGAGTCACAGAAGCAAATAAGGATCCTAGTAGTAAAAAATAAAAAAAAATCAGTTCCGTTTCAATGGTAACATTTATTTACAAAAGATGTTCAAACTGTTTTCCTTCAGCTGCAATACAAGCACGACATCTCCTTAAAAAAGATCTTGATATCAGACGGGCGAATCTTCCATTATTGACAAAATCAATTGCCTACGTAATTCTCTCTCGGAGCTCAGCTACATTTTCGATTGATTTTAAGTACACCTTTTCATTAACTGCTCCCCAATAAAAAAAATCCAATAAATTTAAATCAGGTGAGCGGGCTGGCCACGAGATCGTACCAGACCGCCCTATCCATCTGCCCGGATATTCTTCATTTAGATGTTCTCTAACTGAGCGGTTATAGTGCGCTGGGCAGCCATCTTGTTGAAACCACATATCTCTCAAAATATTTAGTGGCACGTCTTCGAGTAAATTGGGTAAATGGATTACTAAAAAATCTAAATAAATTTCAACGTTTAAGACCTCTGGTAACTCAAAAGGTCCTATGACTCGAACGTACAACCACATGAAAACCCTCTACTAAAAATGAAATGCAATGCAATACTCCTTCAAGAAAGGCACACAAGCATGGTAAAAAGCATAGAAGTAGCTTTCACTCCCAACAAGAACTTTCTCACTAAGACTCCATTATATACGAGCAAAACATCCAGTATAATTAGCAATCCTGGTGCAATTGCAAAATGAAAGTAAGAACGATTGATATGAACATAAGACACGATATGAACATGATAAGCGTAACACTCTCGCTAAATAAGTATTTTGTACGTTAATAAGGAAGTTGACTACAACAATAATCAATTCCAGAACATTAAACGTCTACATGATAAAATTTTACTAGAATAAATCAACCAGTCTCAGTCTCCGCTTCCTGAGGCTCAGGAAGCTCGAGTAACATCACCGGCAATAACTTCACAGTGACGTTATAGGTACCGCTGAATTGCAGCGTAAATCACAAAGTACTATAAAAAAATCAACGAGTCTTCTGGGCTTAGAATAATTACGTATAGAAAGATAGTCTTCATACAAGCGCTCTGTCAAAAGCGAAGCACTAAACCGATTCACAGACTAGTAATTTAAATAATACAAAATAATAAAAATATTTAACGAATGAAATCACGTCACAGTTCTTTAAGACATTAACCTCTTTTTATTAACCTAAGCATGAATTTCTGTAACCTAAAAAGTTATAAATAAACACTCAATTGACGGAACATAAAGACATCATAGTTATACATTCCCATACAAATCCTATTGAAAAAAAATTGTTTTGGAAGTTGCCAAAAAGTTTATCTGATGACTAACCACTCAACTACCCAATTAGGTACACACTAAAGGTACCTACAGATCCTTGTTTTTCTTTAAGTTCCTCACCAGCATGTTTTAACCATCAAATCGTATTATCTGAGCTAACGGGTATACAATATTTCCACCACCAATAATGTACTGTATTGTTCAACTTTTATCAGATACCATACGGATTATCAATTACCAAATATTGACGAAAAATGGTGATGGAATCTAGGTGGCGGTTATTACTTCTTCCTCGGATTTTGTTTGTAAAATACAATGTTTTATGCTGTTCTATGAGAACGGGGGATACGCGTTTTCTTATTTGCTACTGCACAACTTGCAGGAACTTCAAAGAGGTGAAAATTCATTGCGCGGTAAGTCACAATCTTCATTTAGAAAAATTTAACACTTATCGGTTGTTAGACTTACATTTAAACTAGTGAAATTTTAAAATATCTAACTATGAACTTACCGTTTAGTTTACAAAACTTAATTTTATAATAGAAGTACTAAATGTTGAAAATTATAAATACCTAACCATCTAAATGCCGAAATGCTCAAATACAGAAAATAAAAGTTTATTAGATTGTAAAATAATTTGGCCGTTACATATTTTATACTTAGGTGTTTAAGTTTTCGGTGCAACTACATTAAGTATTTTGAAGTATTAGGTATTTCAATTTTAGGGATTTTGAGGATAGGAATTTCGGCTATCAGTATTTTAATCATAGGTATTCTTATGTACCCATTCGTTGATGTAAGTATCAAGAGACGCAGTTTCGCAAAACAAATTCAGTGATTTCTTTTGTGCTCTTGTTTGAATCTTATAGTTATGATTGATGCTTGTATTTAGGTACAGAGGCTTCAGCAAATTAGTGTTTACCTTGATGAAGCCCCAGTGTAGTTTTCGCTTGCCCCTTTTATAAGTAAATAGTTCGTGAGTCAGGCGATGTCCGACGTTTATCATTGTATTATGATTGCGTGACACCATTGTCAGTGGGAAAAGCCTTTTCAACAACATTTAAATAATCAATGAAACTATAATTAGGTTATTTTTGTTTTTTTAGAGGACCTAGCTGCGAAATCTTCGAAATTTTATTGAGAGACAAAAAACTTGATAAGAGTTAGGTAGGTATCCATTTTAAGGTGGAGACCGACCGGAGCATTTTGCCGTTAGTAACATGTTCGATACGATCATTCGCATGGTCAAACCAGCTATACACGACTTTAAAGTTTATACTGACACCCCCTACCAACCGTCAGGTTACAAAGTAGGTGACAGACAAACTTGCGCAAGCATAACTCGCACAAGGGACCATCAACGTCAGGTCACAACGCCAGATGATGACGCGCCTAATCGTATTCTTAATAAAATCCTAATAAAATCTAGCATCTCAAGCGAATTTCTCCGTGGACATGTATAGTCCACTACCTAATATCCAGATAGCTTACCGGAGCTGTGCGTCTCGTTTTCACAACTGCAATAATACTGCTATAAGAGCTCGTGGATACCCCCAAGGACATTATGCTATTTAGACTTATTTTATTAAGACTTAAGATGTTTTAGGTTGTCGATATTTTATTCACATATTATAATTAATTATTTTTATCTGCAATGTTTTCAGGTTATTACTTTTTCATCAATGCGGTTTTTCATTATGCATTTAAATTTGTCACAGAGTTAGTTAAGAATAACGTAAGAAATAACGTAACAGTTGCGAAATGCTCAAATAAATTCACAATAAAAAACAAAACACGAGCTGTTATAACGAAACAGTGGGTATTTCACGGTATGATAAAATTTGTCTTCACAAAAAACTTGCGATTTTTCTTCCACAAACTGAGCGTGAAGAACAAAGAAACGTTGCAATTGCAACGTCTAATTTTCTAATTGATTCGTCTCACTGAAAAACTACTGCCTACTAAATCTACTCCTCGATATTACAGTAGTTAGACAACCGGCCGAGTGGTTAAGCGCTCGGCCCCGGCCCGATACCCGAAGGTCCCGGGTTCAGTTCCCAGGTCGGGCAGTGTGTTTCGGATTTTTCGATGCATAGCCCGGGTTTGTGATCACCAACCAGCATTTGGCAAGCATGGTGAGTAAGCCAATCCCATCAATTGTAGTGATGACTTGATTTCAATGATGGAGGCCTTTGCGCAGCTGTGGAACAGTATATAAGCTATTTAGTTACTTAGACAACCTGTCTCAGAAGCTTCGGCTTAGATTCTCAGCGTGGGTGGGTACAGGACTCGTTATAGCAAGATCTCCATTTATTGAGATTTCTGGGTGAAATGCGCTTTCATAGTCAAAGCAGACTTGCTACTTTTAGATGATTTCGATACCGCGATCGAACGTAGCAAGCCGTGAGAACGCCGATACCAAGAGTATTATGTGTCTATGGCCCTTAGCCTGTCTTGTAACTTTTTCATCATCAGCTTACTTTTATGTCCCCACTGCTAAAGCCTTCCCTATGGATGGATAGGAAGAACGGGCCATATACCACTAAGCTGGTCTAGTGCGGATTGGTGGTTGTTAACGACTGCTACTGCAGCCGGGACTAACGGCGTCTGGATAGGTTAGCCATAGGCTAAAAAGTTCCGTGACTTCTTCCTTCGTGCTTCGAAAGGCACGTACAGCCGAGGTTCCGGCTGCATTAGCATTACCACCGCACCGCACTGGGCCCACGTGTAGGGTTTATGTGTACGCGACGTACGCGCAGTCGTGTCGGTATCTTTGACTCGTGCCCCTTTTTAAGGTTCCGTAGTCAACAAGGAACCCTTATAGTTTCGCCATGTCCGTCTGTCTGTCTGTCTGACGTAAAGTAAAATATTGAAAAAAAATTTTTTTTAGGTTACCTCCCCTACACGTGAAGTGGGGACATCATTTTTTTTTCTTGTCTACCCTATAGTGTGGGGTGTCGTTGGATAGCAATTTCAAAAATATTGCGGGTATAATAACAGTTTTTTGATTGAGGCATCCGTTTGTGAACTATTAAGCTTTAAAGTGCAAAATTTTGTTATAGTCAAGTGGGAGGACACTGCCAGCCAAATGGTTGTTTTTGGATACTTAAAAAAATTCACGATAGTTGTATATATGACGAAGTTAAAAGGAAAACTATCACAGCTAAGTAGGCTTTACAAGTTTACGAGTAACAGTCGACAAACTTAAAAAATGTATTAGCGCAATAAAAATTCCTCATTAGGAACTACTTAAATAACGTTGTCAGGTGTGTGAAACCGGTAGTATCTACATTTAGTATATGAGCCATCGTTAAATAAATGTTCATAAAAGCCTTCTTCTCAGAGTCACGGCATTGGGCTACGGAACCCGACACTGCGCGTGGCCCGACACGCACTTGGCCGGTTTTTTATATATCTTACGGGTAAACACTGACTGCCTGATGGCAGATGGTGAGATAATTCTCAACTTATCTTATGTGGTAATAAGGCCAATGGTGGAAGCGCACTTCACCCGGGATCCTCAACTACTGAGGCACTGGCTGTCTTATCTCTAGCTGCCGGAACATAACAATGTTACAAACATTGATGTTATGGCGACATATTCAGATAAGATGGTGGTAGCTAGCCAGGCAGACAAACAAGCTGTACCACCAACCAAACCGAATCGAACCCTAAGACCCAGAGCAGGACCTCTTGGTTGAGACTGGTAGTCTTTAGCACTAGACCACAGAGGCAGTTAATACAATGGAAACATCAGAGCTGGTGAAGAACCCGTCTGGATCGCTACGCTCTTAGAACCAATATCATTGCTGTTTCTAGAAGTATTGAGATCCAGTATATGATAGGGCATTTTCCAATATTTTTGACGCTGTAAGGGAGAAAAGAGCTTGACACTTGCCGAGTTTCTTGCCGGTTTTTCTCAGTACAAGATCTCCTGCCCAGAGTAGATTTACGAACCGATGGCATAGTGACATTCACAAGAGCTACTTGTAGCCTAAACTGAATAAATAGTTTTGAATTTTGAATTTAGTAAAATTACTAGGCATACATATTATTATGACTTATGATGAGGCCTAATAACTAAGGCTTCAAAGCAACTTCTAAAAATATATATCACATAGTTTAAGTAGATAAGCGAGTTTCCGCGAGGGGAATGACTTGAAGTGTGGTTTGGCACCAGCTTACAAGTGTTTTGCATCAAAATAAAATAATGACATCAGCATTGTAGGATATTGAATGAGCTAAAAGTAATGACGACGCATAATTAACACATGAATGGGACTACAATAAATAAACTTCACAGTCAGTTTTAAACATTAACATATCAATTTAACCGTGATTGTCTGTCCGTTTAAAAACGAAGAGCTGTGTACCTATTTGCGCCTAATCCTACTGATACATAAAATGAAATAAGACTTTTTTTTAACTTTCTAAAATAAGCACTTTAGAATGGTCACAAAAATGCCTACCACCCATTCCACATACCACCATTTCCACCCAAAAAGGGCGCAAGAAACTGTAGATATTATTTTTTGGAGAATCCGTGTGGATTTTAGACTTAAAAAATTACTCTTTTTTTTTAAATAAAATATAGCCTATGTTACCCGCAAGGATGGAGCATTCTATCAGTGAAAGAATTTTTGGAATTGGACCAGATTAGTTATTACAAAATTATATATTAGTACAAAATTATTAAGAATTAACAATCTAACAATGAATTTAAGAAAATTGTAATAAAATGGCTGACTGGGTTAGATTACTCTCAAACTGAGGATCTATTTAAAACAGTAAAATAAAACGTATCCTGCGTACCTACAACATAACTGATGTTAGCGAATCGCTAGAGCGATAGCGAATCGCGAAAGGAAGTTATTCGAACCCATGAGGTAACTCGTAGGGCTAGCATTGGTTGTTTCCGAAGATTTCCATAGCTTTTTTTTCTTTTATTGTTTTTATACTGGATATTAAAAGATTGTGTCAGATAAACATTAATACGTTACCTTAATTAAGTTTTTTGAAATAAAGATAATAATGAGGGTGCTATGGAATCCGTGTTTTGGAAACTATTCGGTTTGTATGACATTGGAGCATCGAGCAGCGCCCCCTGGTGACAATTGACGTTAAGTGCAATTTTACCGCAAAAATTCGTTTTCGTGATCGAGTTTGGTGGTGAATAAAATTCGCACTCAGCATTCCCTCTTAATATAACAAAGTTATGTCTTATTTCTCAATTAATAAAAATGTAGAATAATCACAAAACAAATAGATAAACTCTGATGATACTTATTAGACCATCGACACTGCTACAAACAACATTTTTTGTATCCAAACTTACCAACATCTTGGTAAAAATATTTTTTCTCGTAAATGTGCTCTTGTGATGTCGCCATTTAGTTTTTTGCCGTTACATCAAACACAACTGTGACGACTCCAAAAACAAAATTACTTGCTTACCATCAACCGAAAGTAATGTATAATTTATAAAATCATTTGGTGTGACATATCTTTGGGCATTTAACGCCACATATAACAAATTGGTATAATTAAATACTGTAATCACGTGTAGGAGCTAGATGGTGCAATGGTTAACGCGCTCGGTCTGCGATTGCTGAAGTTAAGCAACTTTCGCAAAGGCCGGTCATCGCATGGGTGACAAGTAATAAAAACCTGTTTTTAAAAAGTTCTTTTTTTAAATTTTATTTTTAACTTTTTAGTTTTTTGTAGGGGATAAGGGCTTTAGTACAACGGGGTTCGCCCTGGTACCCTGAGGCGCAACGTTAACGATATGACATATTTAGCAACAATGTACTCGTCAAGATGAATCATACGAGCCCAAACTCGATGGGGTTGTGTCGTTTAATTACCGAGTTCCTATGGCCATCTTCCAGCTCCATCATCAGACCCTGGTTACTATCTCGCACCAAAGTACTCGTCAACAAGACGGATCAAACGAGTCCAAACTCTTATATTATGAAATTACAGACTACCTGCACATAAGACTATACTGTCAAATTTCTTCAATAAATGTGCAACCTTAAGATGGACATAAAGTTCAAAGTCTGTTGAGGAAATTTGACAGACTGCAGTAGTCTGTTGTACCGGTGTGTGTACAAGAAATAAAATAATATTTTAAAATACATACATCAGTTGTTGGTGACAATGAAGATGATGGAGGCAGTGGAGCCTGGCCTTGTGCTGCTGACAAGGCCCATGATGCAGCAAACGCTCCGATGGCCAAAAACAGACTCCTTTTTTTGAACATGGCAAAGCTAGAAAATCAAAACTACATTACAGAAATGGAAATCTTCAAACGAAAAAACATACATAAATAGATAAAAAGTATATGACTTATTTTATATACCCTTTAATTAATTTTAAAAAAGACTGAACATTCTCAGAATCCCAAAAAATATCATATTACTGTATTTTTTTATACTTAACGCATTAGTAGACATGAGTTTTACATGTCTATCTCACTATGACAAATTATAATAATAATGCAACATACATGATGCATGATCCATGAATTGTGCACTTATTCATTTTAAAATCTGTACATACTTTTCAATTACTAAAATACGTATGTGTGTGTTCTAAATTAAATAGAATAATTGATTATCACAGGCTTACAAAATCCTCTCATATTTTTGTAGCACTGGAAGATTATGGTAAATCGATGTATGTGTGGAATACGTCCCTCCATGTAGGAAATAAGTATGCAAGTGTTTTGTTTGTTTATTTACTGCCATGATGTAGCAATACAATAATATTATTATTCCTAATATAATAATATTGTTACTAATACAATAATATTGTTACTTACTAACATAATAAATAAATATTTATTTGAGTAATGATTTTTTATACAGTAAACCCCTATGTTGGCTAAAAATGTGTACTAATGTATAAGCTTTCGTATTAACTAGAGAACGTCAAGTCTGGACAATAAAATAATAAAGCCAGTTAGCCCATAGATAGGTAATTGAGACTTATAGCAGGTAATAGTTACACTGAACAATCTGATAGTAATTACCTTTTATTGTCAAAGCATTAGTTAATTTATATAATACAGAAAGTTGTTATCAATTTCTTTATCAAACTGCATTGAATGTAGTGTTGCTGAACTTTTTTTGATAACTAGCATTTTCTTTGATGTGGCATAAAAGCTGGGTAAATAGCATTTTATATTTATTAAACAAATTCTACAGTGCTAATAGTGAATTCACATTACAAGGATAGTACTTTATAGTCAGACAAACATGGTTATAGGTTAAATAAAAATATTTTAGTGTCTATGAACATTTTAAATTAATGATGACATATTTTTAGCAAGCTTTATATAACTAGAAACAATAGGTCCTTAAACAACTTACACAAGTGATATTTCACACATCATTAACGACTAACCGTAACTTAACAATTATATATTATGTACTAGAACTAATTTGTAAGGCGTCGTATATGTTTTATAAGAACAGGAATTTATTTTAAGTTGCGTGTAGATAATATTTTCTACAACTTTGCAAATGATAAGGGAAGTTATGTTGAGTAGTTATGAAGCTGATAACAGGTGATTAATAGATCTAATAGAATGTTACGGAAATTACAGTAAAGACATGGAAACGTCACCTTTGTAATGTGGAAAAAGTGAAATGCAAACTTACTATTTCAGCCTTGGCTGCCTTGATTGTCAGAGTTTAGATGATAGAATTGCTAGTAACAATATTTACACATCACAACTATAATGGGTATTTAGTATAAAACGAACGAATAACAGATAAATCAGCATTTATTCTAACGTAAATCCGTAAATCATTCGAGGTTATCAGAGAAAGACGGCGACGAACAAACAACGATAGACAAGCAAGCTGCTGAAGTTGTCATTTCTTGACGTTGCATCAAGTGTTACCATATGTGTATAACGTAGTGATTACTCTGTGCATATGTGTAAACTAGCTTTTAATGTTACTATAAAATACATTGTTTAGTACAAGCATGAAGCTATACAATACAAGTCACCATTCACAATTTCACATTAATTATTGTTTCTTTTTATTGATAATATTATTACCAACTCGTAAGCCTTAGGCTGTCTACTTTTTGTGTGTAGCTTAGCCTGAATAAACAAAACGTGCATGCATACATTGTCGTGACATCATTATTGAACTCCCCGCCCGATCCTATAAATGCCACTACACATTTACAGAATACACTAATCATGCACACTAGTTTAGGCCCAAGACACCGTACTCGAAGAACAAGGGTACGAAGAACCGGTTCACACGCGCTCTACACCAGGTACAGACATGTACCTAGGCGCTTCTCTCCTCCACCACGGCCCGGTCAACCCGAGCCGAGGTCCGAGCTTTTAGAGGCGCCCTCAGGTTGTTCCGCTCCCCGATCCGATCCGAACCCTTCGGAGAATGATTCCCTCCGAAGGTGATTCGTTTCACACGGGTTGAGGGACCCTTTACGTTCCTCACCGCCCCCAAACAAGCCCGGTGAAGCTGAAAATGCCGTCTGAGGCAATCAGCAACCTTTCTCCAAAAACTAAAAATCATTGAACTTCGTTTCATAGCGTGTGAATATGGAGAGGCCAATGTCCAGCAGTGGATGTGTGTAGACTGATGATCAGTGATAGGAATAGGTAGTGCCTATTCACCTAAAGTTCGAAGAACAGAGACATGAATCGGAGACTTCCTTACGACATTTTTTTTTTACTGGGACAACTGTCCCAGCAGCTGTTTATTCAAAATAATGTTAATTGGAATAAGTAGGTACTAACCTGAACTTTACAATTTATAAGTGTTTTTTATATATTTTAGCGTTTTATTAACGCTTAAATATACTTAAGTAAAATTTAAACACTGAAAAAAGACGACAACCTCAGGCGGGAATCGAACCACGCACCTTCCGCATTCCGGGCGGCTGCCTTAACCACTTGGCTACCGAGGTCTGGCTTTCACCCGTCGAAATTTTTCAGTGCTTGATGCTTATGTTTTTTAGTCAACATTGCTTCATCAATCTTAGAAGTTTTCACCTCTGAGATCCGAAAGAAATATTTTTACAAATATTTGAACATTCGGTTAAGATGAAGCTGCGTTATAGATAAGTGTTTTTTATATATTTTAGCGTTTTATTAACGCTTAAATATACTTAAGTAAAATTTAAACACTGAAAAAAGACGACAACCTCAGGCGGGAATCGAACCACGCACCTTCCGCATTCCGGGCGGCTGCCTTAACCACTTGGCTACCGAGGTCTGGCTTTCACCCGTCGAAATTTTTCAGTGCTTGATGCTTATGTTTTTTAGTCAACATTGCTTCATCAATCTTAGAAGTTTTCACCTCTGAGATCCGAAAGAAATATTTTTACAGATATTTGAACATTCGGTTAAGATGAAGCTGCGTTATAGATAAGTGTTTTTTATATATTTTAGCGTTTTATTAACGCTTAAATGCTAATAAAACGCTAAAACTAACGCTAACGCTAACGGAATGCGGAAGGTGCGTGGTTCGATTCCCGCCTGAGGTTGTCGTCTTTTTTCAGTGTTTAAATTTTACTTAAGTATATTTAAGCGTTAATAAAACGCTAAAATATATAAAAAACACTTATCTATAACGCAGCTTCATCTTAACCGAATGTTCAAATATTTGTAAAAATATTTCTTTCGGATCTCAGAGGTGAAAACTTCTAAGATTGATGAAGCAATGTTGACTAAAAAATATAAGCATCAAGCACTGAAAAATTTCGACGGGTGAAAGCCAGACCTCGGTAGCCAAGTGGTTAAGGCAGCCGCCCGGAATGCGGAAGGTGCGTGATTCGATTCCCGCCTGAGGTTGTCGTCTTTTTTCAGTGTTTAAATTTTACTTAAGTATATTTAAGCGTTAATAAAACGCTAAAATATATAAAAAACACTTATCTATAACGCAGCTTCATCTTAACCGAATGTTCAAATATTTGTAAAAATATTTCTTTCGGATCTCAGAGGTGAAAACTTCTAAGATTGATGAAGCAATGTTGACTAAAAAACATAAACATCAAGCACTGAAAAATTTCGACGGGTGAAAGCCAGACCTCGGTAGCCAAGTGGTTAAGGCAGCCGCCCGGAATGCAGAAGGTGCGTGGTTCGATTCCCGCCTGAGGTTGTCGTCTTTTTTCAGTGTTTAAATTTTACTTAAGTATATTTAAGCGTTAATAAAACGCTAAAATATATAAAAAACACTTATCTATAACGCAGCTTCATCTTAACCGAATGTTCAAATATTTGTAGAAATATTTCTTTCGGATCTCAGAGGTGAAAACTTCTAAGATTGATGAAGCAATGTTGACTAAAAAACATAAGCATCAAGCACTGAAAAATTTCGACGGGTGAAAGCCAGACCTCGGTAGCCAAGTGGTTAAGGCAGCCGCCCGGAATGCGGAAGGTGCGTGGTTCAATTCCCGCCTGAGGTTGTCGTCTTTTTTCAGTGTTTAAATTTTACTTTACAATTTATATTTTCGGAATATTACAGAAATTTTAATTCTAATAAAATATGCATTTCAAACAAATTGTCGGTCATAAAATTATTGAATGGAACCTTTGTAGGTATATATATCGCAGTAAGATAAAGTGAAGCATTCAGTGCCATGTGTAATTCTATATGTCATGAGCAGTAATAAGAATAGGTATTGCTTTTTCGGGGAACATAGACAAAAAGTGAAGATTTCCTTAAGACAACTTTTTTCGGGGCATTTTTAGGGACAGTTTTAGGGACATCACTTAAATTGCATTCAAAATTAATATTATCTGAGCAGAAATAGATACAGAATAGGTAAATAAGTGGAACTATTTAGAAGGGCGGGCAGTGTACTTTAGTTAAGAAGTGGTAGACTGACACCCATCAAGATGTGTCTATCAGTACTAATGAGCCCTCTAAGGCCCGTATTACAGAAAAACACTCAAAACAAGAATGAATTTAGTTTCAAAATGCCTTTCAGGAACAAAGGGGTTCGAAGAGTTGTGAAGGGCGCCATTTTGATTTTTTACGAAAATGCTGTCGCGGTCTAAAATCTATGTGAATCGATAAAAGGCAACTAGGTGATCAAAAAATGTAAATAGCCGCGTACCCACCTAGCACACAGGCTCGCGCGGCAGCCTCGCGAGCCAAATGCCTCGGCTGGTGTGGACGTGCCTCAGGCTGCCTCGGGCGCACGTTTGCTCGGCTGAGCGCGGCTCGACCCCGAGCCAGATGTCGGTAAACTTGACGCGCTCAAAGGTGCCTCAGTGAGCGCTGTGCGTTAGGTGGGAACGGTTATGTTTTGGCTCGCGCGCGAAGCTACTTCAAGTTTGTCTCTTGCCGTGTTTGTCTCTTTCTATAATATTGATATCATAAGCAGTCAGGAGGAGTCCATTCGTTTAATACAATTGTACAGCACGTACAAAGCGCTTCGGGACCCCAAAGATCCAAAATATTTAAACAAAAATCAGCGGGAAGACAGTTGGCGGCAAATATCTGCTCAAATGAATATGTCTGTCAAGGAAGTGAAAAAAAAAATGGAGTCCTAATAAGCAGCTAGGAAAATAGCTGCAGCTGAAAATACACGACTGTCCATTTCGAATACTCGCGGACTTATGATGGCTCAGCCTGCCTCGCGAGGCGGCCTCGTGTAAATTGGACAAAACTACTGAGGCTGCCTCGGGAGCCATCGCTCGCGATCTGGACACCGAGGCTGCCGCGCGAGCCTGTGCGCTAGGTGGGTACGCGGCTAATAACATTTTGCGATATATGTATATATATTATTGGTGACTGCGTGTTTGTCCCCAATTTCATCAGATAGAAAGCGACAATGGGGACGAAGATGAAGCACGCGCAGACAGTAAAATATGCCTGTTTGCCCTGGTCTTAAGACGCCCAAGTTGTATCGTTCTTATTTCAATTGCTGCTATATCATCGGTTAAAAAGATATATTGATTTTTGTGACCAGGGTCGAGATATATAGATATTTTTCTTATTTAAAGTGATAATTGATCGTAAGCCTTTATGTGTTTTATTTTTATATATTTTTGTATTAGCATATTAGTAAAACATTAGTAGGTAAGGTTAAAATCACTAGCAGAATTAAAATAAGAAAACAAAAATGATGGAGTTACTTAAAATTCCTAACATCTTTCTATCTATAACTTTTTAATCGGTGATGTTACGGCAAAATGTTAAATACATTTTTTGATCATCTAGTTTTCTTCTATCGATTCACGTAGATTATAGACTGCGTCAACATTTTAGAAAAAAACTAAACTGCGACTGATTCATATGCCATTATTCTTCGAACCCCTTTATTTTTGAAAGCAACTTAAAACTAGATTAATGATTGAAACTCAATACTCGGCTGAGTGTTGATCTCGAATCTAGTTTTAAATTGCTAAAATAGAATCGGCGCCTGAAATCAGTTTTGAAACTAGATTCCTTCTTGAGTGTTGTTCTGCGATACGGGCCTTAATAATCAGTTAAACAGTTGTATTGCATGCATCCTTGTAGTCAATGCAAGTAAAATCAACTAGATTTAAAGAAAAAAAACTATAAATAATATAATTATTCTAAACAAATCAAAGTAAAGTAAGGTAGTTCAGATATGCAGATACAATAAACCACCCTCCTCCCGCCTCACCAGCCATCCCGTGTGGTATAAGTGCGTCCGAGTGAAAACCGAATCTATCCCAATGAATGAGAGAATACGTCACTTGTACAGTTCATGTTACGTAAAAAAGCGACAATTTGTTTGAAATGCATGTTTTATTAGAATTTAAATTTTTCAAATACTTCGAAAATATAAATTGTAAAGTTCGGGTATCTACTTATTCCAATTAACATTATTTTGAATAAACTGCTGCTGGGACAAAGTTGTCCCTGAAAAAAAATTTATCGTAAGGAAGTCTCCGATTCATGTCTCTGTTCTACGAACTTTAGGTGAATAGGCACTTCCTATTCCTACCACTGCTGATGATGTGATGTGTGATGTGTTGTGAGTCGTGTGTGTATCACGCAAGTCGCAAATATTAATGATTTGGCTGTATGGGCTGAAATGAAACTAAACGCCGGAAGTGACTTCCATGACAGTGACTGACACTGTGACAGACAGAATATGTTTTTAACTCTGTGTAGCACTTCACATTCCTATTATCATTCATCATCATCAATAATGTTTATTTATATATTACAATGAAAGAAACTAATGACATGGCAGCATGGTCTTATGACCTTAGCCGGTTCCTCAAGGAACGAAACACACTTTAAAAAAAAAAAAATTAACTTGAGTAGGTACGTTTTTAAAAACCCTACTCTGGAGAAGCCATTTCACAAGAAAATAATAAGGACTTCTTGGCGGGAAAGTGAAGAGTCATGTCTGCGGTTTTGTTTTATTTTCTAAAATTTGTGTTATGTCGAATATTAATGTGAAATAATGGTGGATTATTAACCGTTAAGTGTTCGTGAGTGTGCATGAGTGTTAGCAAATAAAACAAAACAGTGTAATGTTACTTTTCAAATTCTCACAAGAAGTCTGCGTGAGGACTTAGTAAAGCCCCACATCTTTACTGAGATACCCGAGGGGTTGGGGGGTAATATCATTTCTCACTTCCCATTTCTATTATCATTCATCATCATCAATATAATATTGTTTATTTATGTATTACAATTAAATTAAGAAACTAATGACATGGCAGCATGGTCTATGACCTTAGCCGGTTCCTTAAGGAACAAACTAAACTTAAAAAAAAAAAATAATAAAATTGTACGGTTGGTAACCTAACCTATCTGTATAAATCAATCAAACAATACAAAATGCCTTTAGATTACAAAAGATTTAACGGACCAGAAGACAGTGTGTCATATAAACGCTATACTGAAAACTATTTGAAAAGTTACGATGATATGTATGAAGAATTGATTGATAGTAAAGGTCGCAGGAAGGATGGGCGCGCTTTGGATGAAGCGCGAAGCATGTGTATGTTTTGTATGTGTTTACTATTTTGTAAAATTGTGTGTATTTATTTATTTTGTTTTCATTACATCTATATATTTTTTTCACCTGTAACATAGCTTTACAACTATAATGACATTGTTTCTGTTAATCGTTTCTACCAGTTATTTACGTTTTATTTTTTGTTCACATACTTAACAAAATAAATTTAATGATTCAAATTCATGTTTAAAACAAACAATATTATAGACAGCTAACTCAATTGTTATACTTGTACTACTCATGCGTTTATTATTATTTTGGTCTAATAAGACTGTAAACTGGTAACTTTTTTATCTTATGTTTTGTTTTTATAGTTGCAAAAACTGACATGGTGTCACAAGCAAAAGGCTCAGCTTATATTGAATTGAAAAAAACAAAAGTAGTATGTTCTGTGTTTGATCCAAGAGAGATTCCACACCAGAATGAATTCAGGTTTGTCAATAATAATCTTTTTATTAAGAATAATAAGAATTATAAGAAGTAGGCTCGTGGAAATTTTTTCAACATTGTGTTTTTGTAATTTGTTTGGCAAAAAAATTTGCATTAAAATTATATAAACAAAACAAAAACATTTTATAAATAGCTTGCCTACTTCTTAACTGATCTTTAGTATTTGTAAAAATATTATGATCGGGTGTTAATGACGGTAGTTCTTGACATTGAATGGGTGCCTTTGGCTTTCATAGTAAAAAAGTAAATAGTGTTGAATAATTTCGGCGGGCTGGTTAGAACCACGATAGCTCAATTGGAAGAGCACCTGACCAAGTATGTCAGAAAGGTGCAGATTCAAATCCTGCTTGTGGAAATTTTTTCAACATTTGTGTTTTTGTAATTTGTTTCGCAACAAAATTTGTGTTAAAATTATATAAACAAAACAAAAACACTAGTCATATAATAAAAAAAATAATAAAGTATTATTAATTATAAAATTTTTGGCTTCTGTTATTTTTGTTTTCCTAGCTGACAGATCTGAGATCATTTATTTATTGTACAAAATTTGCAATAATGATACTTAAAAATAATGATAATAGCTTTTGTTTTTATTATTTTAGCCAACTAGGGCAACTGTATTGTGAAGTGAAATTTGCACCCTTCTCATGTCCACGTCAAAGGCGACCACACGCACCAGATGCTGAAGAAAGAGCCCTCTCAGTGGCGCTAAGACAAGCTTTGGAACCTACTGTCTGTCGACATCTATTTCCAAATTATCAGGTGTGTTGCGACAGTATAAAAAATTCTGGTCATAGAATCCTGAATACCTACATACATACATACGTACATACATACATACATACATACATACATACATACATACATACATACATACATACATACATAAAGAAATACACTGTTATTTTTATTTTTTCTTAACAAATGTTCTATTCTTTGCAGGTGGATGTGTTTGTTTACATTCTAGAACATGATGGAGCATGTCTAGCAGCTGCCATAAATGCCGCAGGCCTGGCGTTGGCTAATGCGTCTGTACCCATGTATGACATAACTACAGCATGTTCTGTTGCAATCATTGGTGAAAAAATATTTGTTGACCCCACAGAAGCGGAAGAATATCTAGCTACTACAACACCAGAGGCAGAAGAGGCAAACCATGGTATTATCACCATGTCTATGTTATCCCAATTAAAACAAGTTTCAGATTTTACACAAATAGGATCCATGGATGTAGAATGTGTGACTAAAGCTATGGACATTTTAAAAAAAGAATGTGAGACTATAGTGCCAAACATACAGAAAGTGTTAGTACTTAATGTCATTCAGTGCTCCAAACAAAGAAAACAGTTGGAAGCAGAGGCAAAGGAACGGGAAGCAATTTTAAACACAAAGATGGAGGAATGGAAAAAGTTATTAAATGCTGCATGAAATTTCTTGTGTATTTTTATTTTTCGTATGTTGCCTCCTGAATTTCTTGTCAGCTTTTCTTGGCCAAGACTCTTAAATCCAAACTGGTGGTAGATTCAGTAGTTTACTTCAGTATTTTGATGTCAATAAGTGCCTGTGAAGGCTCGTATTACAATTTGACTTTGACTTAATAATAATAACAAATAGAGTGTAATGTGACAAAGGGGAAAAATTAAGAGTAATATTACCTGTGATTTCATGATTTGACACAAAACAAATGTTTGGGTGCCATTTGAAGTTAATTATCTTTTATTGACAAATCAATTATTAAATAAAACCATCTTATATATAAAAGCTCCAAATAGTAGTTGAAACTTTTATTTTGGGGTACCAAACTATTTTATTTATTAATCAGTTAAAAAAAAAGTTACAGTGAAAAATGACAAGTTTATTATAGGAATACTAATAAGATGAATATCAATGCATACAAGGTTTATTATAAACTTAACCTTAAAATATAAATGATAATAAGGTAGTTTATTAATCCTCTGGCTTTTCTGGTGGAGGTCCACATGGCTGTAACATTCTTTCCATTAGGTTGAACTTTACGCGTGCCTTAGACTCGTTCTCAACAATCGCGAAATAACTGAGCAGATCAGGGTGACCCATGTAACTGCAACATGAGTCTCTGTGCTGGTTGGTTAGCCACTCATATTTGGTGGTGTCAGCGTGACCTGTGCCGATGTACTTGCTTTGAAGATGCTCAAGCTGACTGTGGATGTTGTATCTCTCACCCATTGTTTTCTGTAATGATAAAATTCGTTAATTGAGGTTAGAACCAAACATTATTTTGTGTAGGTATGAAATGAAACCTATTTCATAGTACACATCTTATAATATAATATAACCTGCTATGTGATTTAATACTTTGAATAACTATTGAGACTCCGATTTTCTGTTTATAAAAGGTAGGTAGTTGAGTTGGTGACTTTGACAATGCTTTGACTGACACTGACTGACTGACATTTTTTTTTGTTTTTTGTTTACGGCTCCGGATGAAATCTATCAAGCCTATTCATTCGTTCTATCTTCATATTGTTATGTAATTCATAAATAAACAATATTGATGATGATGAATGGTAATATAAATGGGAAGTGAGAAATGATATTACCCCCAACCCCTCGAGTTAGACATGGGCGTTTTCGGTTTTCTATGATAACGGTTACGTAACCGATATTCAGTTTTCATATCGATATCGAAAACCGTTTTCAGATATCGATATCAGTGAGACGGTTTGCTACCAATACTGAAAACGATCGACAACACAACAACAAATACTTACGCAAATATATTCTTTATATTTAAGGCGGTTAGACTCCTATTTCACTTTCCCAACGAAACGCACACGAAACGATTTTGGTTGATAATCGCTTTTCTCCAAATTACGTCTTATTACTATTAAAATAAAATGAAAAGTCAAATCTAACAATATTCATATTGGCTTCATCTCATTTACACCATAAAGATTATGCTTAGTTAGAAAGGGAAGATGCAAATATCAAAACATTTGTAGTTATGCATTGGTTTTAGTTATCTTTGGATAAGGATCCAAAATATTGGTTACAAAAACGGTATATTATAGAGTTTTGCGTTTTATCATATCGCGTTCTCATATGCAGTTTTGGTTTTCGATTCGGTATTACAGTTTTTCTTATATCGGTTATGAAGTTTTCCATATCGATATGATATGATATGGGGCTCATATCCGTTTTTAGTTACGTTTTGATATATCGAACTCATGCCTACCTCGAGTATCTCAGTAAAGATGTGGGGCTATACGAAGTTCTCACGCAGACTTCTTGAGAGAATTTGAGAAGTGACGTTACACTGTTTTGTTTCATTTGCTAACACTCATGCACACTCACGAACACTTAAAGGTTAATAATCCACCATTATTTCACATTAATATTCGATATAACACAAATTTTAGAAAATAAAACAAAACCGCAGACATGACTCTTCACCAAGAAGTCCTCCGACAAGCAAACATGTTTTTTAGTTCTGTCTGTTTCTTTCAATGAGAAAAGCGATGACACTTGGGTAATATAGCCAAGTCGATATTTTTCGTGATAGTATAGTATTTAATGATGGATGATACTCAATTTGGTAGTTTATAAGACGGATGATCATTCTGCTGCAGGCTCAGATAGAGCATTAAATGCTGTAGTACTTGTAGTAGAACTGCAACTTTTCGCGAAATCCTTGAGTGAAACAGAAAAAAAACGTAATGTTTGGCTTTTTTGTTTCATTTACCTCATCTTGCAGGTAGTCTATGCTTTTCTGCTCGTGTCATTAATACTTTAAAATAAGTCCACCATTATTATGATGATCCTTTATGATTTTGATGGCTTCGTGCGATTAGCACATTTAGCCAGTGTCAAAGTAATTTTTCTTACAAGTAATACATAAATCCTACTAATACACTTCTGGGACACATCTATTGGCCCACCTTAGAGTTTAGGTTTCTATGGCCCCTACTTAAATATGATTGCTAGATTGAACAAAAACTATTGATGCAGTTTTGAACCTGATACATTTTACCATCTTTTTCGATCGTAATGTTTTAAATTTGAATTCAGAATACCACACGACATGAAGCTACGCCTAACAAGTCAAGTATGCGCCTTGATGAAGGCAGTTGATTTTTGAATAAAAAACATGTTTTATCAAATAAAGGTTTAATTTAATAACGTGTGTTGCCTCCATGGGCATCTACGACAGCTCCCATACGATTAGGCATAGAGTTTATCAACCGCTCTATGAAATTTTGAGGGATCATCTCCCATTCCTCTTCTATGGCAGTTTTCAACTCCTGCATCGTCTGGGCAACTGGCTGACGAGCCCTAACACGTCTTTTTAGCTCGTCCCACATGTGCTCAATCGGGTTCATGTCTGGGCTTCTGGCTGGCCAGTCCATAACTGTGATGTTCACATCCCGAAGAAATTCCCTGACGATGCCGGCCGTATGGGCTCTTGCATTATCATGCATAAAAAGGAAATTTGGGCCCACATGGTCCACGTATGGCATCACGTGAGGTTCTAAGCACTCACGAATGTACCTTTCAGCATTTAATGTTGGCAGCCGTGGTCCCGTAATAACCTCAAGTTGAGTTTTGCCACTCGCGGATATACCGCCCCAGACAGTCCATGAGCCACCGCCATAAGCAACCCTCTCTTCAAAGCAGCTTTGTTCAAAACGCTCTTCCTTACGTCGGTAGACCTTCTTCCTTCCATCGTTGCCATGTAACGCAATTTTAGACTCATCAGAAAAGAGAACACGGCTCCAATGCTGCTGAGTCAAATTTAAATAAGTGCGTGCGAAATGAAGACGCGCTGTTCGGTGGGCTCGCGTTAGTTTGAAGCCATTAGCTGGCTTGTGTGGTACCATATCGCGTTCCTTTAACCTTCTCCGAACAGTTCGAGCGCTCACAGATGCTCCGTGGAAGTCGCGAAGTTGGTTTTGTATCTCAATGGAGGTAAGGTGACGATTTCTCAAGCTGGTCGTCACGATGAATCGATCCTGCCTTTCAGTTGTGACCCGAGATCGTGGCCTTCCTTGGCGACGAACAAAGCCGCCAGTCTCTAGGTACCTCCGATAAACATTTCGGACCGCAGATCGACTTAAATTAAGTTGAGCAATCACATTTCTTTGGCTGTGTCCGGCCTGGATAAGTGCCACAGCTTGGGCGGCGACTTCAGGCGAAGTATCCATAGATTATTGATAGAACCTCACCTTAATGTTAAGAATAAGTAATGTTTGTTGCAAAACAAAAGAGAAAAATCACACTTTCAAGAATTAAATCCAAGTAAACCAATAAAATCAAGTTTTCTTAGTATTCGATTGTTTGATATCAACGAACAGGCTCCAAATTGTCTTTTGTTTCTTTAAATTCTGTGTTCGAAATTTAAAAAAAGACCATTGAATAAAATTATGAATGTGCCTGGTTCAAAACTGCATAAAAACTTTTTACTCAACCTAATATAAATTTTTAGCTAGGACTAAACGAAACTGAAAATGCAAGGTGGGCCTATAGATGTGTCCAGAAGTGTATTATAAACGCGAAAGTTTGTAAGTATGGATGGATGTTTGTTACTCATTCACGTAAAAACTACTGAATGGATTTTAATTAAACTTTCTTCATATACAAACCATGATCCAGACCAGCATATAGGATACAATTTTTTTTTTTACTATAATCTTCGCGAACGAAGTAAACAATATTACCTTTCTGTATAATGATGATGAATGATAATAGAAATGAGAAGTGAGAAATGATTTACCCCCCTCTTAGTAAAGATGTGGGGCTTTATTAAGTCCTCGGGCGGACTTCTTGAGAGAATTTGAAAAGTCACGTTGCACTGTTTTGTTTCATTTGCCAACACTCATGCACGAACACTTAACGGTTAATAATCCACCATTATTTCACATTAATATTCGACATAACACAAATTTTAGATAATAAAACAAAACCGCAGACATGACTCTTCCCTTTCCCGCAAAGAAGTCCCCACCCACTGAGCAAGTAATCACTACGTTATAAGAGTCGGCACTTTCGAACTAGCCTTTTTTACAATTTATGAACGTAGTTTCTACCAACCTAATAAATAAAATCATACTACCAATACAAACAGGAAATGTCAAAAGAATAGTGAAGTACCTTACCAACTGGGCATGATATCGATATCGATAAAAAAATTCTTCGTGGCGTCTATACTCATTAACCTCAAATATTTCATACGTTGGAAATAAAAGCAGGCAATAAATCTCAACACAACATGCCAGTAAAATACATATTTGTCTAAAAATAATCTAGAATTTTTCTCCTGATGACATGCTGTGAATGCATTATCGCTTGTTTTTTATTTTAAATAGATTTATTTATTCAGCAACAAAAAAACAACATTAACTTCTTCATTGTAAAAAATATATTTTGTACAACAATGAACAGGAAAATTCTTATAACCCTTTAATTAAGTACTTTGCTGTACTATGAACTTGCGACATTGGCGTTAATTTTCTATATGAAGTCATCATTATATACTTCCACCATTCACGAAGAGTAAGTATGTATTTATAAACAGGGTTATATACAGCAACCTGCTAAAAAGTGAGATTTTCTGTATTGACAGTGCTATTTTTTATTAGAAATCAGGTCGTGAAAGAAAGATGTGGTTTGAAAGATCATGTAGTGACTTCAATTAAAAGGGGTATGCTGAGATGGTTTGGCGATGTAAAGCGGATGGATGAAAAAAGATTAAAGAAAGATATTTATAGTGCAAAAGTGGAAAATCGGTCTTTATGAGGAAAACATTCACTGATCAGATCAGCCTCAGCCTAGATCCAGCTTTTTTAATAACTTTGCATTAAAAAAGCTGGGTCCGAAGTGGCAAGAATAAAAGGAGATATATGAAAAGGATTTTGGATATATGTGAGTCCAGAGACATAATCGATATCTAAAATAAATAAAAAGTATCGATAACTTGAGCACAGCACTAGGACAATATAAAGGTTATTGCAATAAAAAAATAGCCCAAAATTTCTTCTAAATGTGACTTAGACACATATATTTACCGATATTACCACTATTATTAACACTGTTTCTACCCAAATTGAATTAAAACTTGGAATACACTAAAAAACTTACTTGTTTGGGTCAAGCGGGAATCTAGCCAAAAATATATCCTTAATCAACTTTCTCACTCTTTGAACATCACAAATTTAACACTTTCGCAAAGATTTGCCACCCATAATGTAATTTTACCACGTTTTTTACAGTTTTTAAATTTCCGAGCTGAGCAAAACACAAATATTTTAACAGAACTACAATGGCGAGGAAACATAGTCTATGGCGCGTCAAATGCTGGCCAACATGACCCAGACCGTATAATGCGACTAAATTAGCACAACAGTGACTGGTACAATAAGACAGAACGTTTTATTAACTTTGTTCATTGGTAGCATTATTTCGTAATTTAATGTTGGCACAAAGTACTTGCATAACTCCATACAATGTTTTTTTATAATTATTGCACTGTTTATTTAAAAATGGTTTTATTTTTGCAAACCTCCGATTCCTTAGAGCGTTGGTTTATTGCTCTCCTATCAAAATTTAAGTATGATACTTAATTGTATTCTCTTTGTTTTACCAAAACAAAACGCAAATGTCAGACGCGCACTTTTCAAATTAGTTTAATCGATATTTTAATTTTACTTTTATACAAGATTTTCATTACTACAAACGTTATCATGAACCCTTCAAATAAATTGGCAATACTTAGAGAAAGCGAGGAAAGTTTAAAGAAACAAGCTAAAAAAATTGCTAGGCTTAAAAACAAAGACACTTTCCGAAGGCCCACGCATTTATTTATGCATGAAAAAGACCTAACCAGTATTGTAAGTATTAACATAATAATAACGTTAACGTAACGTTAATAATAATAATGTTTCGATTCATTTTATGTTAATAATTTAACCTCAACGTAAAGACAATTTTTTTACTTGCCGGTTCTTCTCAGTACAAGATCTCCCGCCCAGGGTAGACTTACGAACCGATGGCATAGTGACATTCACAAGAGCTACTTGTAGCCTAAACTGAATAAATGATTTTGAATTTTGAATTTTGAATTTTTTTGAATTTTATACATACTTAATTTTCGTTAGGGGTACAAAAAACTTTTTGTAAATAAATTCCCTTTCTGCACTTTTAGCCGAAAGCGAAGAACCGCAATAGCGTAGTATACGCTTACTACCACAACAATCAAATAACAAAAATAGAGAACATTGATTTGCTCTACAACGTTACACATTTACACTTACAATGGAACAAAATCGCCAAGATAGAAGGTCTCGAGAAATTATACAACTTGAAGAAATTATATTTGGGAAACAATTGCATCAGCGTCGTCGAGAATCTCGATTTTAAATATTTAGAAGAGTTGCACATAGAAAAACAAAATATAGACAGCACTGACGGTTTGTGCTTCGATCCGCGGACTATTCAATCAATTGGAGTAAGCATACTTTTATATAAACTTACTTTAAAAAATGAATATGTTAAGTTAGTAGGTATACCGCCAGAAGTCGGCATCTCGGTCGCTGACCCGTTTTTAGCACCATGTCATACAGCTTTACACGAAGTTGTTACATACAAGCGAATGTAAGATTATTCAGTTGGTTCGACAAAGTTCTAAAGTATTCTGTTATCTACTGCTGGTCAAAAAGGCCTCCTCCAAAGGGCTCCACGACGACCGGTTTCATAAGCATTTAAATGTTTTTTTTACAGTCTTCCCTCAGAATACTGAATGTGTCTGAAAATAAAATCACTGACATGACTTGGGCCAGACCTTTGCGACGCTTGGAGGTTCTTATTGCTAAAAAGAACAACTTAGAGGATTTCGAGGTAATTTTACTATTAATTTAATTTATTATAATAATAATAATTAGTACCATGATGAGTACTAATTATGATGAGGGCATGATTTTTTTTTACCGGTGATTAATTCTCATGCTATGATTTCCACTGCGAGTGCTAATTTTGTATTTCATGTAATTTGTAATTTCGAGATCACCGGTGAGATTCATATACCAACCACCTAGTTTACCAAGAATTTGTTATCTATTTTTCTACACCCTTAGGACAGCCGTTACGTTGCAGCAGTTTATAGTCGTACAACCAGTCATAGTACATAAGTGTACATACGTAAGTGTGTACGTACGTGAGTGTACATACATATACATAAATATACAATGTATTCTATGAAGGTCATACTTTGATTTATATTACAAGTACAAACTATATAAAATCTTAATCTTTTCCAGGCCACTGCTGACCACCTCTGTATGTTGCTTTGCCTTGTAGATGCGAACTTCCTCGGTAACCCGATGGTTAAAAAACACCGCTACAAAGAAACGATCATCGCTAGATGTGCCCAATTACGTATGTAGTGTTAAGGTTATACTTACTCATAGATATTTGAAGTTGCGGTCATTGACCGTTAGGCGTAGCTTCGATACCGCGGGATCATTTCAAAGCATGGGAATTCATGTCTTATTTATATTTCGTTATGTTTGAATGTCCATTGGTAAAAATCTAAATCCTTTGCCATGCCGCCGTCCCAATCTGCGTTGCCATTTAAACCTTTTTTTCATTCTATTTTATTTTGTTTTATCAGGAGTTCTGGACACAGTGGTGATTCATACCAATTCCAAGATGTTTCTGCGAAACTTTGACAAGGCGGTGAGACTGCGCCAGATGCACGACAAGAACAAGCTGAGCATGAACCAGAGCGGTGTCGATGAGTTCTTCGACCTCAACATGCTGCCGGGGCCGCGTGCCCAGAGCGCCCTGTCCATATCAGAATTCTCTAATCAGAAACCAAGGAGTAAGTAGAACTTATTAGGGCTTACTCCTAAACGTACGGTCCAATACACTTGTAATGTGAGGCGATTCCGTTATTTAATTTGTAAGCGATTAATATTCCGTTATTTAATTTGGAACCCTTCGGAGAATCTAGTAGGGTACGGGGACACGCACTAGTGCGTGATGCCTATCCCTCTAGGAAACCTCTGAAGGTGATTCGTTTCACACGGCTTGACCAGTGAAGCTGAAAACGTCGTCTGAGGCAATCAGCAATCTCTCTCCAAAAAAAAAAAGCTCAAAACATGATTTATGTCTTGCAGCTACAAGAACATTGACCATTTTTTTTATTTGACCTAAGCATGAATTTCTGTAACCTAAAAAGGACGGAACAATAATGGCGTCATTGGAAACATTCTCCAAACAATTTCTATTGTTAGTAAACTTATTATTGACAGTTGCTAAAAAGTGTCTCTATTGACTAACCTGTCATTCACCTACCAAATTTTTTTCTTTTCTTCTACCAGAAATAAGTGTGGTAGATTTTGTTTTTCATTACAGTGTCAGCCGTAGATTCCAGCTATACGTTTATGCCTCGCGCGTTCTGGCGCACCAGGCCAGCCGGAGCCCCCTCACCCAGAGAGCTGGCAGCCCCCCCACCAATGGAAGCTCCTCCAGAACCCAAGCAGCCAACCTTCGAACCCGCAGGCCCTCCTATAAAGGGAATATTGAAGAAACCTATGCCTATCAAATATTTGTCTTAAATCTTGACAAGAGGCGTATTTTTAAAAGCAAACTAACGATGTTAAAATATCACAATAGATGACGTTTCTATAAGTTTGAATTCGTTGTAAATTAAGCGGTATGTTAAAGTTGTTTTTCTGTTTGGCTACTCTTGCAAACGATATTTATTTTATTTTATATAATTGACAAAAACATTAAATGTAAATGTACACACGGCGGCAGATCAACCTACCCAAACCTGTCAAATTTCTCCAATGAATATTGATCCTTACATACAAAATGTAAAGTTCAAACTTGATTGTAGAAATTTGACAGTTTTGGGTAGATTGATCTACCGCCGTGTGTAAAATGGCCGTGGTTTAATTCTTTTTGATGTAAATTGTTATTGTTATAAATTATTTAAGCTCTTTGGGTAGGTACAACGAAAGATAGATTTCTGTGATTGAGATAACATTTAGAAATAACTAGTTTCTTTTGATGAAAGAAATAAAGAAAACATATTTGTGATCTTAATAATTTAGATTTAGGATATATACTTCGCCGTGGACTGATTAAATTAATATATGAATTTGTACTGATTTATACATTCATACATTTAAGTAGACAGCCTATATTGTCTCACTGCTGAACAAAGGCCACCCCACCATCATTGAAATCAATCATGGCTATAGTTCATTGGTAATGGCCTAATCACCACATTCAGCACGCCTGCCTTAGGCTACGTGCTCACTGTCCGGTTAGCCACACTGCGGCTACCCGACCCGCTGGCCGCAGGATGCGGTTCCACTTGCGGCTAACCGGGTGGCGGCTAGCTGTAACCGCAACCGGAACATGCGTATTGAAACCGTCGTGGTTTGCGGGTTGATCGAGCCATTTCCAAGGTGGATGTCGCAGAAGTCGCAGCTATTCATTATACTTACTTGCGTATTATAAAGAAAAAGAAACAGAAAAAAATTCTGGGTGCATCCTTATTTGCAAACACGAGATGAGAGCAAGTATTTTGAAATATTTTTCAAAGAGCTTAAAAAGTAAGTATGACGTTTTGAACTTCAATAATTGTAAACCGTTCTGTATCGATGCCCTAAAACTAGACACTGGCTAAATCGTAGCGAGAGCCATTTTACAAGAAATTGAATTGAATTCATAGCTGAGAATTAGTTGTACACGTGCTCCGTCAACGGTGGGTAACCGCAAACTGAACTGATCGAATGGTGCGTATAGCAACCGTTATCATCTCTCTCAAACAGGAGCAACCAAAAAACTGAACAACGTGTATTTTCATGGTTCCATAACGCAGATTAATAAATTCTATGTAGGTAACGAAGGAAGATCATAAATGAAGACTATGAAAATAGAATAACAAGATGAAAAAGAACTTTCCACGTTTGACTGGTTTGACAGGCAGGAGATTTTCCAAGTATTTGGATAAAGGTTTTACATCTTTAAAAAAGATTTCTTAGGGAGAGAGTAAACTAAACGAGAAAAGATAAACAACAATTTCATTATTCTTTATTTATATTGTAAATATTTCAAAGAAGTTATGATTAGTACACTCGAGAGCAATGAATCCGGGTCACCTAAAGAAACCTATCGGAAACTAAAAAATCTCGGAAACTAAGAATTCTAGCTGAAATACATAGATTGTGTTTAATAGACAATTAAATAATCCTTAAATGAAAGTAATAAAACTTCTTAGTTATTATAAAATGTTTTTGTTTTGTTTATATAATTTTAACGCAAATTTTGTTGCGAAACAAATTACAAAAACACAAATGTTGAAAAAATTTCCACGAGCAGGATTTGAACCTGCACCCTTCTGGCATACCGGGTCAGGTGCTCTTCCAATTGAGCTATCGTGGTTCTAACCAGCCCGCCGAAATTATTCAACACTATTTACTTTTTACTTTGAAAACCAAAGTCACCCAATATTTATTTTTTTATATTATGATCGGGTGTTAATGACGGTAGTTGTTGACATTGAATGGGTGCCTTTGGCTTTCAAAGTAAAAAGTAAATAGTGTTGAATAATTTCGGCGGGCAGGTTAGAACCACGATAGCTCAATTGGAAGAGCACCTGACCCGGTATGTCAAATTTGAGAAAGGGAGACTTACGAAGATAGAACTACGAAATTACTGATTTTGGTTTTGCCTGGTAAAGCCCCACATCTTTACTGAGATACTCGAGGGGTTAGGGGGGTAATATCATTTTTCACTTTCCATTTCTTTTATCATTCATCATCATCATACAGGAAGAAAACATTATTTATTTATGTATTACTTGTAAGAAAATTACTTTGACACTGGCTAAATGTGCTAATCGCACAAAGCCATCAACTAAAGGAAAAAAAAACTACGTAACAGCAGTAATTTTTATTACCTACTTAGATATTAACGTAATTTCATAAAATATGAGCGATTTAATTAGTGAAGCCATTTTAGATCTATACGAAGAGACCTCGGGTACAAGTGAATTAAAATTAAAAAAAATACATTTTGACCCACATTGTTTTTAGATATTTTTTTTATTTAGTTTCTTGTTTTAGCCCTATATCTTAACACTGATGTGTCGGAGACCAATGAATTAGACCCGTTGCAGTTTTATAGAGATTATGTATCGAAAAATATGCCTGTTATCATTAGAGGGGGCTGCGCTGGTTGGCGTGCTACTCAAACGTGGAATGCACAATATTTCAGGTACCTACCAATCATAAACTACACAAATGAATAATGTAAACTGATTGTTTATTTGTTTAATAAAGGTTAGGGTTTATAAAGTTATGAATAAAACTTTAAATGATTGCTCGGGGCTGCACGTAACCTAATGTTTTGGTGCCTTACAAAAGCCAAAGCCAAGCCAAAGCCAAAGGCGCCCATTCAATGTCAACAACTATCAAAAAAATTTGCGTTTAAATTATATAAACAAAACAAAAACATTTTAAAGATTATATAACTTTTGTCTTTTGTTTTTTTTTTGTTGTAAAAGGGTATTAATATTGCTGACTAAATATATCTTTTTCATTTGCTTACATCTAAAATAAATGTTTTTAATTTGCTTAAAAGGAACCAAGAACCTTATGAAGTGTGTTGCAGGGTCAAACATTACACTAGAATTTTTTTTTTCATATGTAAATCTCATATTTATGTTAGTTACATGTTAAAAGTAATGTTTAATAAAGGTGTTATTTAAACAGTTAGCAAAGTATTCTTATTTTTGTTAGCAAAAAAATGCTAGCTGGGCAGCAACTTATGGGTCAGCAAATATTTCTAAATCAGTCTGCAACTTATATCATGCTGAACAGCAGTTTTATGCCGCTCCCCCCTTCCGTGTCTGGACCTCACTACGATGTGCTTGGCTCGGGAAAAAAAAATAACTTAACCTAACCAACAGTAAGGATTTCTTATACTGACCGATTGTATAATTCTGTGGACAAAATAATAATTTCGCTGACTATTATTTATTTTGTAATACAAATAAATTATTTCCCTTTAATAAATAACAAAAAATTAAATATAGGTTTTCAATTTTTGAAATCAGATATAAAAAGTTTTCTTATAGGGAAAAAATACCTTATAAAAAGGTGACAGTGGCGTTAACACCAAACGGATATGCTGATGGAATAACAATAGATAAGAAGGGAGTTGAACACTTTGTGTTGCCATATGAAACTGAAATGACTATGACACAATTCTTAGACTGCTTGGAAGAAAAAAGGTAAGTTATATTAAAATACAATCAGCCAATACTTTCAAAGGGATGGAGGCTCCTTACACTCATCTCTATCTTGAGCTAGTTCGGGCCATTAGACAATACACATACATATTGAATAAAAACTATGAAAAGAAGACTAAGTCTAAAGTTTCCTGTGTTATAAAAAATAATACTTTTCCTAGTTTCAAAACGATGTTGTCTCATTTTCATTAATAAAGTAAAATAACCATAAAAAAGTAAATTTATTATTGCAAGAGAAGATGACTTTCTTGATAAATGATGTGCAAGTAAGTTGCATAATATATTATATATTCAATTCAATTCAATTCAATCATATCATTTATTGCTCTCCATAAGTACCTATAAATGAGTTGTTACAATATTAGTTAGATAGAACGTTATGGGCCCGGATTGGGCACAACAATGTTTTGAGAGGAAATTAATATTAAATCTTATTCTACTGCTTATATAATTCAAAATAAATATTTATTTATTTATTTATTTTCTATACAATAATTAGGCTGTTAATTAATTACATTATTTATTAAAATTTATTTATAAATATATATATTCAAATTATAGTCATTATATTATTTTAGTTACAATAATAATCATTAAAAATAGTTGATGATGTACCTATTCAAATATTTTCTAAAATTTATGACTTAAATACTCCATAATTGTATAATATGCATTTCTAATTAGTAATTGTTAAGTTTATTATTGAATTCTATTTCCCGTCTATGTTTTTTTTACAGTTATGGCTTGTGTGCTTGATGAATGTAGTTTAAGTCGAGAGGTAGGTATAATTATTTTTGTTTTTATTTTGTAATGTGTATTTAGGGTTACTATCTATACACTTTGTAAAAAAGTATAAATATTTACTTGCAGATTTGCAGATTTCTATTATATTGATGCTAGGTAATATGAGTATTTTATGTTTTTTAAAATAAGGTTTGCAAGAGTGTCTGTATTACCAATATTTACTAAGATTCTGATTTGTTTTTTTTGTTAAGTAAATAAGCTGAGAGCATCGGTGCTATTTCCCCACATTATGATTCCGTAGCTCAGCCACGAATATGAGTATGCATAATAGGTTACTAAGGCTGTTTGGAAGTCAGTTGTCTTTTTTATTTCATAGAAAGCATAGGTGTATTTGGATAATTTAGTCTTTATTTTTTAATATGTGACTTCCAGTTTATATTTAAATCAATTAAAATACCCAAAAAAGGAAACTCCTGGACAACCTCCAATTTCGTGCCATTCAAGAGATAGTTTAATTCAAGTGGTTCTTTTTGATAGGGTTGAAAGGTCATTATTTTAGTATAGTTAATTTCGAGATTGTGGTTGTTCATCCAATTGAGTGTCTTTGCTAATTTTGAGTAAAGTTTTTGGGTTATATTACAACTATTTGGAGATGAAGTAAGTATCGAAATATCGTTGGCGAATAATACACATGTCTCTTCTATAATTTTGGGCAAGTCGTTAATATAAAAAGTAAAAAACCAATAACACTGCCCTGAGGAATTGATGCATTAATTATTTTACCATCGGAGCAAACTGTTTTTATTATACTATATATACACTGTGTTACAAAATACCCTGTAAAATATATAATAAATTATCAAAGCCAAAAATATTGTCAACCCTAGTAAGCTGTCATGTCAGGGAACCGGAGTTAGCATAGATTTTTTTCTTTTAATTGATGGCTTCGTGCGATTAGCACATTTAGCCAGTGTCAAAATATTTTTTCTTACAAGTAATACTTATTTAAAAAATATTTTCTTCCAGTATGATGATGATGAATGATAATAGAAATTTGAAGTGAGAAATGATATACCCCCCAACCCCTCGAGTATCTCAGTAAAAATGTGGGGTTTTACTAATTCCTCGGGCGGACTTCTTGAGAGAATTTGAAAAGTGAAGTTGCACTGTTTTGTTTCATTTGCCATCCGCACTTACGAACACTTAACGGTTAATAATCCACCATTATTTCACATTAATATTCGATATAACACAAATTTTAGAAAATAAAACAAAACCGCAGACATGACTTTTCACTTTCCCGCCAAGAAGTCCTAGCATGGATTATTTAACAGAGAAGCCTACCTACCAATTTTAATAATTGTCAACTTTAATGGTGTTTCTGTTTTTCATCCACAAAGGTTCAATACTTTCATTTTCTTCAAATCTTCATTCAAATCTTTTTATTGATATTCTACAATTGTTTCGTGTTTTTTCCATTTTTTTTCCAGTTGCAACAGCAGCTCCAGGCAGTTCGCAGACGCACCGTAAGCGTATCTACGGTTAGAAGAAGATTGAAGGAGAAGAAGATAGCGGCCCACAGAGCTGCTACGGGTCCAAAATTGACTGCAGCGCATCGGCGAGCCCGCTTGCAGTTTGCTCGTGACCACGTCGATTGGACCCTTGAGCAGTGGAGAGCTGTTCTCTTCTCAGACGAGACGCGAGTGTGTCTTTTCTGCAACGACCGACGGAGAAGAGTATACCGGAGGCAGGGTGAACGTTTCGCCCAAGCCTGCATCCAGGAGACGGTGGAATATGGTGGCGGATCCTGCATGTTCTGGGGCGGTATGTCTGCTGCCGGCAAAACCGACCTTGTCTGCGTCTCCCGGACTGGAGGTGCTCGCGGACAAGGGTCGCTGACTGCTCGCCGCTATGTCACTGAGGTCCTGGAAGTGCATGTGGTCCCCTTTGCCGAATCTTTTGGCGAGGGGTTCACATTAATGCACGACAACGCTCGCGCTCACACTGCAGGCATCGTGAGCGACTTCTTGCAGAGGTCCCAAATCTCTGTGATGCAGTGGCCAGCGCGAAGTCCGGATCTGAATCCTATAGAGCACCTCTGGGACCATCTTAAACGTAAGGTTCGATCTCGGGATCCAGCTCCTTCGACTCTACAGGAGCTCCAAGACGCGGTGATTGAAGAATGGGGGCTTATCCCTCAAGAAGAGCTCCTGAAGTTGGTGAGGTCCATGAGGGACCGTATGGAAGCCGTGATCAGGGCAAGGGGGGGTAACACTAGATTTTAAGTTAATTTTAAGACACTTTTTGTACATTTTTCTTTGTAAATTATCTGTTGTTAATTAGGACTTAATTAAGGATTTTTATTATTTTATTAATTTTAATGTTGTTTGTATAATTATAATTAAACAGAAAGTTAAATTTAATTGTTTTTTGATACTCCTTTTTGTTACCTTTCTAATGATACCCAACACTATCCTCTACATAAGGTTTAAGAATTTTTAAAGATGATTTTTAAAAGGTGCGATTTTTTTGACGCCGAGTGTAGATTGTGTTTAATAGACAATTAAATAATCCTTAAATGAAAGTAATAAAACTTCTTAGTTATTATAAAATGTTTTTGTTTTGTTTATATAATTTTAACGCAAATTTTGTTGCGAAACAAATTACAAAAACACAAATGTTGAAAAAATTTCCACGAGCAGGATTTGAACCTGCACCCTTCTGGCATACCGGGTCAGGTGCTCTTCCAATTGAGCTATCGTGGTTCTAACCAGCCCGCCGAAATTATTCAACACTATTTACTTTTTACTTTGAAAACCAAAGTCACCCAATATTTATTTTTTTATATTATGATCGGGTGTTAATGACGGTAGTTGTTGACATTGAATGGGTGCCTTTGGCTTTCAAAGTAAAAAGTAAATAGTGTTGAATAATTTCGGCGGGCAGGTTAGAACCACGATAGCTCAATTGGAAGAGCACCTGACCCGGTATGTCAAATTTGAGAAAGGGAGACTTACGAAGATAGAACTACGAAATTACTGATTTTGTTTTTGCCTGGTAAAGCCCCACATCTTTACTGAGATACTCGAGGGGTTAGGGGGGTAATATCATTTTTCACTTTCCATTTCTTTTATCATTCATCATCATCATACAGGAAGAAAACATTATTTATTTATGTATTACTTGTAAGAAAATTACTTTGACACTGGCTAAATGTGCTAATCGCACAAAGCCATCAACTAAAGGAAAAAAAAACTACGTAACAGCAGTAATTTTTATTACCTACTTAGATATTAACGTAATTTCATAAAATATGAGCGATTTAATTAGTGAAGCCATTTTAGATCTATACGAAGAGACCTCGGGTACAAGTGAATTAAAATTAAAAAAAATACATTTTGACCCACATTGTTTTTAGATATTTTTTTTATTTAGTTTCTTGTTTTAGCCCTATATCTTAACACTGATGTGTCGGAGACCAATGAATTAGACCCGTTGCAGTTTTATAGAGATTATGTATCGAAAAATATGCCTGTTATCATTAGAGGGGGCTGCGCTGGTTGGCGTGCTACTCAAACGTGGAATGCACAATATTTCAGGTACCTACCAATCATAAACTACACAAATGAATAATGTAAACTGATTGTTTATTTGTTTAATAAAGGTTAGGGTTTATAAAGTTATGAATAAAACTTTAAATGATTGCTCGGGGCTGCACGTAACCTAATGTTTTGGTGCCTTACAAAAGCCAAAGCCAAGCCAAAGCCAAAGGCGCCCATTCAATGTCAACAACTATCAAAAAAATTTGCGTTTAAATTATATAAACAAAACAAAAACATTTTAAAGATTATATAACTTTTGTCTTTTGTTTTTTTTTGTTGTAAAAGGGTATTAATATTGCTGACTAAATATATCTTTTTCATTTGCTTACGTCTAAAATAAATGTTTTTAATTTGCTTAAAAGGAACCAAGAACCTTATGAAGTGTGTTGCAGGGTCAAACATTACACTAGAATTTTTTTTTTCATATGTAAATCTCATATTTATGTTAGTTACATGTTAAAAGTAATGTTTAATAAAGGTGTTATTTAAACAGTTAGCAAAGTATTCTTATTTTTGTTAGCAAAAAAATGCTAGCTGGGCAGCAACTTATGGGTCAGCAAATATTTCTAAATCAGTCTGCAACTTATATCATGCTGAACAGCAGTTTTATGCCGCTCCCCCCTTCCGTGTCTGGACCTCACTACGATGTGCTTGGCTCGGGAAAAAAAAATAACTTAACCTAACCAACAGTAAGGATTTCTTATACTGACCGATTGTATAATTCTGTGGACAAAATAATAATTTCGCTGACTATTATTTATTTTGTAATACAAATAAATTATTTCCCTTTAATAAATAACAAAAAATTAAATATAGGTTTTCAATTTTTGAAATCAGATATAAAAAGTTTTCTTATAGGGAAAAAATACCTTATAAAAAGGTGACAGTGGCGTTAACACCAAACGGATATGCTGATGGAATAACAATAGATAAGAAGGGAGTTGAACACTTTGTGTTGCCATATGAAACTGAAATGACTATGACACAATTCTTAGACTGCTTGGAAGAAAAAAGGTAAGTTATATTAAAATACAATCAGCCAATACTTTCAAAGGGATGGAGGCTCCTTACACTCATCTCTATCTTGAGCTAGTTCGGGCCATTAGACAATACACATACATATTGAATAAAAACTATGAAAAGAAGACTAAGTCTAAAGTTTCCTGTGTTATAAAAAATAATACTTTTCCTAGTTTCAAAACGATGTTGTCTCATTTTCATTAATAAAGTAAAATAACCATAAAAAAGTAAATTTATTATTGCAAGAGAAGATGACTTTCTTGATAAATGATGTGCAAGTAAGTTGCATAATATATTATATATTCAATTCAATTCAATTCAATCATATCATTTATTGCTCTCCATAAGTACCTATAAATGAGTTGTTACAATATTAGTTAGATAGAACGTTATGGGCCCGGATTGGGCACAACAATGTTTTGAGAGGAAATTAATATTAAATCTTATTCTACTGCTTATATAATTCAAAATAAATATTTATTTATTTATTTATTTTCTATACAATAATTAGGCTGTTAATTAATTACATTATTTATTAAAATTTATTTATAAATATATATATTCAAATTATAGTCATTATATTATTTTAGTTACAATAATAATCATTAAAAATAGTTGATGATGTACCTATTCAAATATTTTCTAAAATTTATGACTTAAATACTCCATAATTGTATAATATGCATTTCTAATTAGTAATTGTTAAGTTTATTATTGAATTCTATTTCCCGTCTATGTTTTTTTTACAGTTATGGCTTGTGTGCTTGATGAATGTAGTTTAAGTCGAGAGGTAGGTATAATTATTTTTGTTTTTATTTTGTAATGTGTATTTAGGGTTACTATCTATACACTTTGTAAAAAAGTATAAATATTTACTTGCAGATTTGCAGATTTCTATTATATTGATGCTAGGTAATATGAGTATTTTATGTTTTTTAAAATAAGGTTTGCAAGAGTGTCTGTATTACCAATATTTACTAAGATTCTGATTTGTTTTTTTTGTTAAGTAAATAAGCTGAGAGCATCGGTGCTATTTCCCCACATTATGATTCCGTAGCTCAGCCACGAATATGAGTATGCATAATAGGTTACTAAGGCTGTTTGGAAGTCAGTTGTCTTTTTTATTTCATAGAAAGCATAGGTGAATTTGGATAATTTAGTCTTTATTTTTTAATATGTGACTTCCAGTTTATATTTAAATCAATTAAAATACCCAAAAAAGGAAACTCCTGGACAACCTCCAATTTCGTGCCATTCAAGAGATAGTTTAATTCAAGTGGTTCTTTTTGATAGGGTTGAAAGGTCATTATTTTAGTATAGTTAATTTCGAGATTGTGGTTGTTCATCCAATTGAGTGTCTTTGCTAATATTGAGTAAAGTTTTTTGGTTATATTACAACTATTTGGAGATGAAGTAAGTATCGAAATATCGTTGGCGAATAATACACATGTCTCTTCTATAATTTTGGGCAAGTCGTTAATATAAAAAGTAAAAAACCAATAACACTGCCCTGAGGAATTGATGCATTAATTATTTTACCATCGGAGCAAACTGTTTTTATTATACTATATATACACTGTGTTACAAAATACCCTGTAAAATATATAATAAATTATCAAAGCCAAAAATATTGTCAACCCTAGTAAGCTGTCATGTCAGGGAACCGGAGTTAGCATAGATTTTTTTCTTTTAATTGATGGCTTCGTGCGATTAGCACATTTAGCCAGTGTCAAAATATTTTTTCTTACAAGTAATACTTATTTAAAAAATATTTTCTTCCAGTATGATGATGATGAATGATAATAGAAATTTGAAGTGAGAAATGATATACCCCCCAACCCCTCGAGTATCTCAGTAAAAATGTGGGGTTTTACTAATTCCTCGGGCGGACTTCTTGAGAGAATTTGAAAAGTGAAGTTGCACTGTTTTGTTTCATTTGCCATCCGCACTTACGAACACTTAACGGTTAATAATCCACCATTATTTCACATTAATATTCGATATAACACAAATTTTAGAAAATAAAACAAAACCGCAGACATGACTTTTCACTTTCCCGCCAAGAAGTCCTAGCATGGATTATTTAACAGAGAAGCCTACCTACCAATTTTAATAATTGTCAACTTTAATGGTGTTTCTGTTTTTCATCCACAAAGGTTCAATACTTTCATTTTCTTCAAATCTTCATTCAAATCTTTTTATTGATATTCTACAATTGTTTCGTGTTTTTTCCATTTTTTTTCCAGTTGCAACAGCAGCTCCAGGCAGTTCGCAGACGCACCGTAAGCGTATCTACGGTTAGAAGAAGATTGAAGGAGAAGAAGATAGCGGCCCACAGAGCTGCTACGGGTCCAAAATTGACTGCAGCGCATCGGCGAGCCCGCTTGCAGTTTGCTCGTGACCACGTCGATTGGACCCTTGAGCAGTGGAGAGCTGTTCTCTTCTCAGACGAGACGCGAGTGTGTCTTTTCTGCAACGACCGACGGAGAAGAGTATACCGGAGGCAGGGTGAACGTTTCGCCCAAGCCTGCATCCAGGAGACGGTGGAATATGGTGGCGGATCCTGCATGTTCTGGGGCGGTATGTCTGCTGCCGGCAAAACCGACCTTGTCTGCGTCTCCCGGACTGGAGGTGCTCGCGGACAAGGGTCACTGACTGCTCGCCGCTATGTCACTGAGGTCCTGGAAGTGCATGTGGTCCCCTTTGCCGAATCTTTTGGCGAGGGGTTCACATTAATGCACGACAACGCTCGCGCTCACACTGCAGGCATCGTGAGCGACTTCTTGCAGAGGTCCCAAATCTCTGTGATGCAGTGGCCAGCGCGAAGTCCGGATCTGAATCCTATAGAGCACCTCTGGGACCATCTTAAACGTAAGGTTCGATCTCGGGATCCAGCTCCTTCGACTCTACAGGAGCTCCAAGACGCGGTGATTGAAGAATGGGGGCTTATCCCTCAAGAAGAGCTCCTGAAGTTGGTGAGGTCCATGAGGGACCGTATGGAAGCCGTGATCAGGGCAAGGGGGGGTAACACTAGATTTTAAGTTAATTTTAAGACACTTTTTGTACATTTTTCTTTGTAAATTATCTGTTGTTAATTAGGACTTAATTAAGGATTTTTATTATTTTATTAATTTTAATGTTGTTTGTATAATTATAATTAAACAGAAAGTTAAATTTAATTGTTTTTTGATACTCCTTTTTGTTACCTTTCTAATGATACCCAACACTATTCTCTACATAAGGTTTAAGAATTTTTAAAGATGATTTTTAAAAGGTGCGATTTTTTTGACGCCGAGTGTAGATTGTGTTTAATAGACAATTAAATAATCCTTAAATGAAAGTAATAAAACTTCTTAGTTATTATAAAATGTTTTTGTTTTGTTTATATAATTTTAACGCAAATTTTGTTGCGAAACAAATTACAAAAACACAAATGTTGAAAAAATTTCCACGAGCAGGATTTGAACCTGCACCCTTCTGGCATACCGGGTCAGGTGCTCTTCCAATTGAGCTATCGTGGTTCTAACCAGCCCGCCGAAATTATTCAACACTATTTACTTTTTACTTTGAAAACCAAAGTCACCCAATATTTATTTTTTTATATTATGATCGGGTGTTAATGACGGTAGTTGTTGACATTGAATGGGTGCCTTTGGCTTTCAAAGTAAAAAGTAAATAGTGTTGAATAATTTCGGCGGGCAGGTTAGAACCACGATAGCTCAATTGGAAGAGCACCTGACCCGGTATGTCAAATTTGAGAAAGGGAGACTTACGAAGATAGAACTACGAAATTACTGATTTTGTTTTTGCCTGGTAAAGCCCCACATCTTTACTGAGATACTCGAGGGGTTAGGGGGGTAATATCATTTTTCACTTTCCATTTCTTTTATCATTCATCATCATCATACAGGAAGAAAACATTATTTATTTATGTATTACTTGTAAGAAAATTACTTTGACACTGGCTAAATGTGCTAATCGCACAAAGCCATCAACTAAAGGAAAAAAAAACTACGTAACAGCAGTAATTTTTATTACCTACTTAGATATTAACGTAATTTCATAAAATATGAGCGATTTAATTAGTGAAGCCATTTTAGATCTATACGAAGAGACCTCGGGTACAAGTGAATTAAAATTAAAAAAAATACATTTTGACCCACATTGTTTTTAGATATTTTTTTTATTTAGTTTCTTGTTTTAGCCCTATATCTTAACACTGATGTGTCGGAGACCAATGAATTAGACCCGTTGCAGTTTTATAGAGATTATGTATCGAAAAATATGCCTGTTATCATTAGAGGGGGCTGCGCTGGTTGGCGTGCTACTCAAACGTGGAATGCACAATATTTCAGGTACCTACCAATCATAAACTACACAAATGAATAATGTAAACTGATTGTTTATTTGTTTAATAAAGGTTAGGGTTTATAAAGTTATGAATAAAACTTTAAATGATTGCTCGGGGCTGCACGTAACCTAATGTTTTGGTGCCTTACAAAAGCCAAAGCCAAGCCAAAGCCAAAGGCGCCCATTCAATGTCAACAACTATCAAAAAAATTTGCGTTTAAATTATATAAACAAAACAAAAACATTTTAAAGATTATATAACTTTTGTCTTTTGTTTTTTTTTGTTGTAAAAGGGTATTAATATTGCTGACTAAATATATCTTTTTCATTTGCTTACGTCTAAAATAAATGTTTTTAATTTGCTTAAAAGGAACCAAGAACCTTATGAAGTGTGTTGCAGGGTCAAACATTACACTAGAATTTTTTTTTTCATATGTAAATCTCATATTTATGTTAGTTACATGTTAAAAGTAATGTTTAATAAAGGTGTTATTTAAACAGTTAGCAAAGTATTCTTATTTTTGTTAGCAAAAAAATGCTAGCTGGGCAGCAACTTATGGGTCAGCAAATATTTCTAAATCAGTCTGCAACTTATATCATGCTGAACAGCAGTTTTATGCCGCTCCCCCCTTCCGTGTCTGGACCTCACTACGATGTGCTTGGCTCGGGAAAAAAAAATAACTTAACCTAACCAACAGTAAGGATTTCTTATACTGACCGATTGTATAATTCTGTGGACAAAATAATAATTTCGCTGACTATTATTTATTTTGTAATACAAATAAATTATTTCCCTTTAATAAATAACAAAAAATTAAATATAGGTTTTCAATTTTTGAAATCAGATATAAAAAGTTTTCTTATAGGGAAAAAATACCTTATAAAAAGGTGACAGTGGCGTTAACACCAAACGGATATGCTGATGGAATAACAATAGATAAGAAGGGAGTTGAACACTTTGTGTTGCCATATGAAACTGAAATGACTATGACACAATTCTTAGACTGCTTGGAAGAAAAAAGGTAAGTTATATTAAAATACAATCAGCCAATACTTTCAAAGGGATGGAGGCTCCTTACACTCATCTCTATCTTGAGCTAGTTCGGGCCATTAGACAATACACATACATATTGAATAAAAACTATGAAAAGAAGACTAAGTCTAAAGTTTCCTGTGTTATAAAAAATAATACTTTTCCTAGTTTCAAAACGATGTTGTCTCATTTTCATTAATAAAGTAAAATAACCATAAAAAAGTAAATTTATTATTGCAAGAGAAGATGACTTTCTTGATAAATGATGTGCAAGTAAGTTGCATAATATATTATATATTCAATTCAATTCAATTCAATCATATCATTTATTGCTCTCCATAAGTACCTATAAATGAGTTGTTACAATATTAGTTAGATAGAACGTTATGGGCCCGGATTGGGCACAACAATGTTTTGAGAGGAAATTAATATTAAATCTTATTCTACTGCTTATATAATTCAAAATAAATATTTATTTATTTATTTATTTTCTATACAATAATTAGGCTGTTAATTAATTACATTATTTATTAAAATTTATTTATAAATATATATATTCAAATTATAGTCATTATATTATTTTAGTTACAATAATAATCATTAAAAATAGTTGATGATGTACCTATTCAAATATTTTCTAAAATTTATGACTTAAATACTCCATAATTGTATAATATGCATTTCTAATTAGTAATTGTTAAGTTTATTATTGAATTCTATTTCCCGTCTATGTTTTTTTTACAGTTATGGCTTGTGTGCTTGATGAATGTAGTTTAAGTCGAGAGGTAGGTATAATTATTTTTGTTTTTATTTTGTAATGTGTATTTAGGGTTACTATCTATACACTTTGTAAAAAAGTATAAATATTTACTTGCAGATTTGCAGATTTCTATTATATTGATGCTAGGTAATATGAGTATTTTATGTTTTTTAAAATAAGGTTTGCAAGAGTGTCTGTATTACCAATATTTACTAAGATTCTGATTTGTTTTTTTTGTTAAGTAAATAAGCTGAGAGCATCGGTGCTATTTCCCCACATTATGATTCCGTAGCTCAGCCACGAATATGAGTATGCATAATAGGTTACTAAGGCTGTTTGGAAGTCAGTTGTCTTTTTTATTTCATAGAAAGCATAGGTGAATTTGGATAATTTAGTCTTTATTTTTTAATATGTGACTTCCAGTTTATATTTAAATCAATTAAAATACCCAAAAAAGGAAACTCCTGGACAACCTCCAATTTCGTGCCATTCAAGAGATAGTTTAATTCAAGTGGTTCTTTTTGATAGGGTTGAAAGGTCATTATTTTAGTATAGTTAATTTCGAGATTGTGGTTGTTCATCCAATTGAGTGTCTTTGCTAATATTGAGTAAAGTTTTTTGGTTATATTACAACTATTTGGAGATGAAGTAAGTATCGAAATATCGTTGGCGAATAATACACATGTCTCTTCTATAATTTTGGGCAAGTCGTTAATATAAAAAGTAAAAAACCAATAACACTGCCCTGAGGAATTGATGCATTAATTATTTTACCATCGGAGCAAACTGTTTTTATTATACTATATATACACTGTGTTACAAAATACCCTGTAAAATATATAATAAATTATCAAAGCCAAAAATATTGTCAACCCTAGTAAGCTGTCATGTCAGGGAACCGGAGTTAGCATAGATTTTTTTCTTTTAATTGATGGCTTCGTGCGATTAGCACATTTAGCCAGTGTCAAAATATTTTTTCTTACAAGTAATACTTATTTAAAAAATATTTTCTTCCAGTATGATGATGATGAATGATAATAGAAATTTGAAGTGAGAAATGATATACCCCCCAACCCCTCGAGTATCTCAGTAAAAATGTGGGGTTTTACTAATTCCTCGGGCGGACTTCTTGAGAGAATTTGAAAAGTGAAGTTGCACTGTTTTGTTTCATTTGCCATCCGCACTTACGAACACTTAACGGTTAATAATCCACCATTATTTCACATTAATATTCGATATAACACAAATTTTAGAAAATAAAACAAAACCGCAGACATGACTTTTCACTTTCCCGCCAAGAAGTCCTAGCATGGATTATTTAACGGAGAAGCCTACCTACCAATTTTAATAATTGTCAACTTTAATGGTGTTTCTGTTTTTCATCCACAAAGGTTCAATACTTTCATTTTCTTCAAATCTTCATTCAAATCTTTTTATTGATATTCTACAATTGTTTCGTGTTTTTTCCATTTTTTTTCCAGTTGCAACAGCAGCTCCAGGCAGTTCGCAGACGCACCGTAAGCGTATCTACGGTTAGAAGAAGATTGAAGGAGAAGAAGATAGCGGCCCACAGAGCTGCTACGGGTCCAAAATTGACTGCAGCGCATCGGCGAGCCCGCTTGCAGTTTGCTCGTGACCACGTCGATTGGACCCTTGAGCAGTGGAGAGCTGTTCTCTTCTCAGACGAGACGCGAGTGTGTCTTTTCTGCAACGACCGACGGAGAAGAGTATACCGGAGGCAGGGTGAACGTTTCGCCCAAGCCTGCATCCAGGAGACGGTGGAATATGGTGGCGGATCCTGCATGTTCTGGGGCGGTATGTCTGCTGCCGGCAAAACCGACCTTGTCTGCGTCTCCCGGACTGGAGGTGCTCGCGGACAAGGGTCGCTGACTGCTCGCCGCTATGTCACTGAGGTCCTGGAAGTGCATGTGGTCCCCTTTGCCGAATCTTTTGGCGAGGGGTTCACATTAATGCACGACAACGCTCGCGCTCACACTGCAGGCATCGTGAGCGACTTCTTGCAGAGGTCCCAAATCTCTGTGATGCAGTGGCCAGCGCGAAGTCCGGATCTGAATCCTATAGAGCACCTCTGGGACCATCTTAAACGTAAGGTTCGATCTCGGGATCCAGCTCCTTCGACTCTACAGGAGCTCCAAGACGCGGTGATTGAAGAATGGGGGCTTATCCCTCAAGAAGAGCTCCTGAAGTTGGTGAGGTCCATGAGGGACCGTATGGAAGCCGTGATCAGGGCAAGGGGGGGTAACACTAGATTTTAAGTTAATTTTAAGACACTTTTTGTACATTTTTCTTTGTAAATTATCTGTTGTTAATTAGGACTTAATTAAGGATTTTTATTATTATATTAATTTTAATGTTGTTTGTATAATTATAATTAAACAGAAAGTTAAATTTAATTGTTTTTTGATACTCCTTTTTGTTACCTTTCTAATGATACCCAACACTATCCTCTACATAAGGTTTAAGAATTTTTAAAGATGATTTTTAAAAGGTGCGATTTTTTTGACGCCGAGTGTAGATTGTGTTTAATAGACAATTAAATAATCCTTAAATGAAAGTAATAAAACTTCTTAGTTATTATAAAATGTTTTTGTTTTGTTTATATAATTTTAACGCAAATTTTGTTGCGAAACAAATTACAAAAACACAAATGTTGAAAAAATTTCCACGAGCAGGATTTGAACCTGCACCCTTCTGGCATACCGGGTCAGGTGCTCTTCCAATTGAGCTATCGTGGTTCTAACCAGCCCGCCGAAATTATTCAACACTATTTACTTTTTACTTTGAAAACCAAAGTCACCCAATATTTATTTTTTTATATTATGATCGGGTGTTAATGACGGTAGTTGTTGACATTGAATGGGTGCCTTTGGCTTTCAAAGTAAAAAGTAAATAGTGTTGAATAATTTCGGCGGGCAGGTTAGAACCACGATAGCTCAATTGGAAGAGCACCTGACCCGGTATGTCAAATTTGAGAAAGGGAGACTTACGAAGATAGAACTACGAAATTACTGATTTTGTTTTTGCCTGGTAAAGCCCCACATCTTTACTGAGATACTCGAGGGGTTAGGGGGGTAATATCATTTTTCACTTTCCATTTCTTTTATCATTCATCATCATCATACAGGAAGAAAACATTATTTATTTATGTATTACTTGTAAGAAAATTACTTTGACACTGGCTAAATGTGCTAATCGCACAAAGCCATCAACTAAAGGAAAAAAAAACTACGTAACAGCAGTAATTTTTATTACCTACTTAGATATTAACGTAATTTCATAAAATATGAGCGATTTAATTAGTGAAGCCATTTTAGATCTATACGAAGAGACCTCGGGTACAAGTGAATTAAAATTAAAAAAAATACATTTTGACCCACATTGTTTTTAGATATTTTTTTTATTTAGTTTCTTGTTTTAGCCCTATATCTTAACACTGATGTGTCGGAGACCAATGAATTAGACCCGTTGCAGTTTTATAGAGATTATGTATCGAAAAATATGCCTGTTATCATTAGAGGGGGCTGCGCTGGTTGGCGTGCTACTCAAACGTGGAATGCACAATATTTCAGGTACCTACCAATCATAAACTACACAAATGAATAATGTAAACTGATTGTTTATTTGTTTAATAAAGGTTAGGGTTTATAAAGTTATGAATAAAACTTTAAATGATTGCTCGGGGCTGCACGTAACCTAATGTTTTGGTGCCTTACAAAAGCCAAAGCCAAGCCAAAGCCAAAGGCGCCCATTCAATGTCAACAACTATCAAAAAAATTTGCGTTTAAATTATATAAACAAAACAAAAACATTTTAAAGATTATATAACTTTTGTCTTTTGTTTTTTTTTGTTGTAAAAGGGTATTAATATTGCTGACTAAATATATCTTTTTCATTTGCTTACGTCTAAAATAAATGTTTTTAATTTGCTTAAAAGGAACCAAGAACCTTATGAAGTGTGTTGCAGGGTCAAACATTACACTAGAATTTTTTTTTTCATATGTAAATCTCATATTTATGTTAGTTACATGTTAAAAGTAATGTTTAATAAAGGTGTTATTTAAACAGTTAGCAAAGTATTCTTATTTTTGTTAGCAAAAAAATGCTAGCTGGGCAGCAACTTATGGGTCAGCAAATATTTCTAAATCAGTCTGCAACTTATATCATGCTGAACAGCAGTTTTATGCCGCTCCCCCCTTCCGTGTCTGGACCTCACTACGATGTGCTTGGCTCGGGAAAAAAAAATAACTTAACCTAACCAACAGTAAGGATTTCTTATACTGACCGATTGTATAATTCTGTGGACAAAATAATAATTTCGCTGACTATTATTTATTTTGTAATACAAATAAATTATTTCCCTTTAATAAATAACAAAAAATTAAATATAGGTTTTCAATTTTTGAAATCAGATATAAAAAGTTTTCTTATAGGGAAAAAATACCTTATAAAAAGGTGACAGTGGCGTTAACACCAAACGGATATGCTGATGGAATAACAATAGATAAGAAGGGAGTTGAACACTTTGTGTTGCCATATGAAACTGAAATGACTATGACACAATTCTTAGACTGCTTGGAAGAAAAAAGGTAAGTTATATTAAAATACAATCAGCCAATACTTTCAAAGGGATGGAGGCTCCTTACACTCATCTCTATCTTGAGCTAGTTCGGGCCATTAGACAATACACATACATATTGAATAAAAACTATGAAAAGAAGACTAAGTCTAAAGTTTCCTGTGTTATAAAAAATAATACTTTTCCTAGTTTCAAAACGATGTTGTCTCATTTTCATTAATAAAGTAAAATAACTATAAAAAAGTAAATTTATTATTGCAAGAGAAGATGACTTTCTTGATAAATGATGTGCAAGTAAGTTGCATAATATATTATATATTCAATTCAATTCAATTCAATCATATCATTTATTGCTCTCCATAAGTACCTATAAATGAGTTGTTACAATATTAGTTAGATAGAACGTTATGGGCCCGGATTGGGCACAACAATGTTTTTTGATGTTTTGGGCAAGTCGTTAATATAAAAAGTAAAAAACCAATAACACTGCCCTGAGGAATTGATGCATTAATTATTTTACCATCGGAGCAAACTGTTTTTATTATACTATATATACACTGTGTTACAAAATACCCTGTAAAATATATAATAAATTATCAAAGCCAAAAATATTGTCAACCCTAGTAAGCTGTCATGTCAGGGAACCGGAGTTAGCATAGATTTTTTTCTTTTAATTGATGGCTTCGTGCGATTAGCACATTTAGCCAGTGTCAAAATATTTTTTCTTACAAGTAATACTTATTTAAAAAATATTTTCTTCCAGTATGATGATGATGAATGATAATAGAAATTTGAAGTGAGAAATGATATACCCCCCAACCCCTCGAGTATCTCAGTAAAAATGTGGGGTTTTACTAATTCCTCGGGCGGACTTCTTGAGAGAATTTGAAAAGTGAAGTTGCACTGTTTTGTTTCATTTGCCATCCGCACTTACGAACACTTAACGGTTAATAATCCACCATTATTTCACATTAATATTCGATATAACACAAATTTTAGAAAATAAAACAAAACCGCAGACATGACTTTTCACTTTCCCGCCAAGAAGTCCTAGCATGGATTATTTAACAGAGAAGCCTACCTACCAATTTTAATAATTGTCAACTTTAATGGTGTTTCTGTTTTTCATCCACAAAGGTTCAATACTTTCATTTTCTTCAAATCTTCATTCAAATCTTTTTATTGATATTCTACAATTGTTTCGTGTTTTTTCCATTTTTTTTCCAAAATGACGATGTTTGCTAACTCAGAATATTACGATATGATGGTGTTTCAGCACGATGGAGCTCTGGCTCATTTTGCTCGAGACGTGCGAGAGTATCTCAACGTTCGCTTTCCGCGAAGATGGATCGGCCGTGCGGGACCAGTGCTATGGCCCGCTCGTACTCCGGACCTCACACCCTTGGACTTCTTATGGGGTTATGTTAAGGACAGAGTCTATTTCTCCGATTGCCCAACGGTTTTTGAGATGGAGAGTGTAAGATCGGTGTTCGCGTCAATAACACCAATGATATCCCGACGAGCGAGGTTCTGTATTGAGCAAGGCGGAGCTCATTTTGAGCCTTTCCTGTAAATTTGACGTTTATTAGTTTAGGTTTCTTCGTTAGGGTCTTTTAAAAACTTCCAAAACTCGACTTGTAATATCTATCTATCTAATCATATTCTGTACATTTTGTTAGTATGTCCCACATCAATAAAAAAAATAATAGTTTTATTTTTTTGGCGGTAATTCATACAGTGATATTACGGTTCTCAAATATTGTAAATGGACTTGTTGGCACCATTTAACACTTTTTTGGCTTTACGGGTATTTTTGTAACAGCCTGTATAAGTTTTTTGAATAGAAAATTTGACTTTGTATATCATCATAAAATAATAATTTTTAAGACTGTCAATTGAATATCTATGGTGAATCGAAAAAGCACTCCATCATAATTATTACATTATAGGCCAGCCATGATTCCATACATACAGAAACAGAACTCAAACCTAACACAGGATTTTGAAGAACTTCTACCTGATGTAGAGAAAGAAGTCGCTTTCGCAAGTGTAGCGTTTAACAAGTCACCTGATGCTGTCAACTTTTGGATGGGAGATGAGAGAGCGGTTACATCTAGTTAGTATTGAGAGGTATATCAATCATAATTATATCTTACCGGTATCTTGCCGTTTCGCAAAACAATTTTCGTCAAATTTCACTTCCCAAAAAACTAATAGCAAAGTTTCATTTCCCAAATGAATCTTTAGCAAGTTTTCGTTTCGCATTTAATTTACTTGGTCAAATAATCATTTCGCAACGTTTTACTTGGTCAAGTTTTGTTTAGTCAAATATACATTAAGCAAATGTTTTATTTTGTCAAATAAATTCCAAAAGTATGTTTGTTCAAATTGTTACTTCACACAGTCAACCTAAAACGTAAGTTTGACAAACGGTAATTTATTTTTAACTTCGGAAATTAATCTTAAATAAACTCAGTTGTTATTGGTTAAGTAGGCTAGATTAGAACTAGCTGGAAAAGTAGGTTAGGTTAGCGGCCGGCGATGCCCCGTGAATTTGGAGTGTTAAGTAAATCTTGTTATGCTCAATATTTTTGACAAAATAATAATTGGTAAAATGAAATATTGCCATGTAATTATTTGCCAAAAATGTTTTTGGTAACTGTAAGTTTGCGAAAAGTTATTTTGACAAATGTTTTTTTGCCAAATGAAAATTTGAGTAGTGATACTTTGGGAACCGTTTTTTGGCCAAACATTAGTAATCCTATCTTACCATATCAGTTCTTCAAAATGTTTGAAGTATTTTCTGTTTATATAAAGTTTTACGTCTATAGATATTTGATATTGTTTTTTTTTCAGTTTTATTATATTGTTTTTTTTTCTGATACGTCCCACCAATGCATGTCGTCACGACCTATAATTGAGACTGCATTTAGTTTTAAGATAAAAATATAGCTTCTCTCTTGTTTTAATGTACGTCTTGATGGTTGTCCTATTGAAATAAATAAATAAATATTCTTATAGTAACTTATATATCTACCCTACTCAGTTTAATTGTTGACCCTTGGTCAGAGGTAATGTTCTTTATGGTCGAGACTGACTGGAGCAACTTGCCGTAACGTAACATGGTCGTTGCGAGCATTTGCATGGTCAGTACAGTGGGCCGAGCTGCTCGCCGATCGCTCCGTCCTGTTATCGGTTATTCAGCAATGACGTATCAAGCTCGCCGCTGATGGTACGTTACGATGATAATAATATGCTTCGGTCAGTATCCAGCTTTAGGAGATTCGAGACACAAAATATCTCGTTACTTTGTGTTCAAGATAAGAATATTCAGAATCTAAACCCGTAATAAATATTTTATTTACGAATATTATATACTCCAAATAATATTTAGGCGACATATTTAGATAAGATGGTGGTAGCTAGCTAGCTAAATATAAGCCCTTGTATTTAGCTAGCTAGCTACCACCATCTTATCTAAATATATCGCCTAAACATCAATGTTATTAGCAGTGTTGTGTTCCCACAGTTAGAGATTAGATAGCCAGTTCCTCAGTGGTTGAAGTCTGAGTGAAATGAGCTTCTACCTTCGGTCTTATAATCACTTAAAATCTGGTGAAAGATTGAGGTTATGCTATCATCCTTACGCGCCTATGCTAATTTGTTGTATCAATATCGCGTTATTTGGAGAATATAATATTCGTAAATAAAATATTTATTAAGAGTTTAGATTCTGAATATTCTGATCTCGAACACAAAGTAACGAGATATTTTGTGTCTCGAATCTCCTAAAGCTGGAGCGGCGAGCTTGATACGAGCGGCTTGGCCCACTGTACTGACCATGCGAATGCTCGCAACGAACATGTTACGTTACGGCAAATTGCCCCAGTCAGTTTCGACCATGAAGAACATTACCTCTGACCAAGCCTCAACAATTATAATAATTTAGTTTATGAGTTATCTTTTCCTTTCAGTGCATAAAGATCCGTATGAGAACATATACTGCGTCATTGATGGGCACAAAGACTTTATTTTGATACCCCCCACTGACCTGCCATACGTGCCTTACAAGAGATACCCTCAGGCAGAGTTCAAGCTGTCTGATGGGAAGTGGGATATTGTTCCTGTGCTGACACAGGGGGAGGATCAGTGTGATGAGAAAGAGATGTCTTTATTACCTTGGATTTGTATAGGTAAGTCATTTTAATATTAATATTTATACACTTATCAAGTGTACCCCTTTTGGGTACCTACACTTGACAATTTGTTTAGGCAATGAGGTTTATGTGATATCGTTTTAAAATAATAGAAGCGATATTGTATTTTTAGTTAAATAATTTTTAATGTAATATTAATACAATAAAGTAAATGAAACTTTAGTTTAATAAATAAAGCTACACTATTGGCTCACTTCAAACACTTAAAAATGTACACACGCCTCTTTTTTTCGCCTCAATTTTCTCAATATACCTTGAACTTTATGTATATAGCATATGGTTGGTTATTGAAGAGAGAGTTTTGGATAGGTTAAAATAAAGCTACACTATTGGCTCACTTCAAACACTTAAAAATGTACACACGCCTCTTTTTTCGCCTTGATTTTCTCATTATACTTTGAACTTTATGTATATGGCATATGGTTGGTTATTGAAGAGACAGTTTTGGATAGGTTAATGTGCAGGCATCTGTACGAAATAGAGTTATCTTTCTTAGCATATCTTTTGCTCACTATAGATCCCATCATAATTTAAACCCTATATTATGTAATTTTAATAGGATTAAAAAATAATAAAAATATATTACACTATACCAGTCAAAAGGTTCTAAAAAATTTCGCTTCGATGGCGTTTAGACGGGGACTTGATTATATTACCATTAAAAAATATCACAGTTCTATAAACATTTCCTTGCAGATCCCCTCCAACCTGACTTCGTAAAGCACTCGATGTTCAGAAAAGCCCATCGCTTCCACATACGTCTAGCCAAAGGAGACTGCCTTTACCTGCCCAGCCTTTGGTTCCACCACGTTCGCCAGAGCCACGGCTGCGTCGCCGTCAACTACTGGTACGATATGGATTTTGACATCAAATACTGCTACTTCAAAATGCTGGAGAAACTTAGTGGAATGTATTAGTTATAGATAGTGATGGGTAAATGTACTGTCTAAAGTTTTGGATGGTTTCTAATAAAGAGCTGATATTACCACCTTTTATTACACAATAAACAATAATATTGTTAAATAAGGTGGTTGTATCAACTCTATATGTACCGTACCAGTCGTAACTCAAATCGAGAGTAGTCGAAACCGGAAGCTAGTTTCAAGCTTATGTCTAAAGCGTGCAATACTTACATACTTAAAAAGAGGCGTCCTGAAAAACCATGTGACAGCTCTAGACTTAAATATACAAACTATGTATTTAACCACCAATCAGTCAAAAGAAAAGTCAATTCATTGTAAACGTGTATATATTTACCTTATAAATAGTATAATAAATGATGTCAGCAAATTTACTAATGTTGTTTTTAATCGCGTCCCGGATTTTTTGCTTCGCCCGAACAGTTTGACACTCTGAAAAAAATTAAAATTACTTATTAAAAATTTTAACGCAGGCGGAAATATTCACTTTATGCAATTTGACATGGTCACATAGAGATTCCTTTTACATCATCATCAGCACCAGCTCATTTAATGTCCCCACTGATGGGGCACGAGCCTTCCCTATGGATGGATAGGGAGAACGAGCTCTTGGCACCCTGAACACACTCCGACCGCGTCGCAATTACAACGACGTTTGGGCACAGAACGCAGTTATCAGCTAAGTCTGGGTGCAGGTCGCAGTTACCACGACATTTAGGTATGCACACACGCCTGCACGTCAACCTACCAAACCAAACTGTCAAATTTCTTTAATAGACTTTGAACTTTATGCCTTAAGGTGAGTACAGACTAGAGCATTTACTTGTAACAGAACAACAAGCCGCTCTATGATATGCTCTAGTGTATCACCCTCACGAACCAGACGTCGAGCACGCTTGCCGTTTTGCTACAACCTAATTGTACTTACAAACCAACGAGCGTATTGGTGTAACATTTTGCACGACTGCGGGCGATGTATATTGTAAATGTTCATTTGCCACCATCTTCTATTTCTGTTGTTTTTCTTTTAGTATAATTCTTCAAGATAAACGCAGCACACGCAACTTGTAGGTCCAACATTTCAAGAAAGAGTGAACGCAAGGTACAACGAAATGTTAAGGGTAAATGCATACTCGCTGTGAGCATTACGCCGAACTATGGGCGGTGGGAAAGAACCCGGGTATTTTCCCATTTGGGAAGAAAACCCGGTTTTTATCAGGGGAAAAACAAATGCCGGGTTTTTTCATAAAATTGTATCAATCTTATTATATTTTCATTTAAATTATAGACATCGGTAGTGTCATTAAATAGATTGACTGATCTTAAACTATCCTATTACGTTCAATTGCTTGGTTCAAGATGTATGGGCTTTTACTTGACCATTAAATCTTTTGATTGAAAAATTAATTTTATTCCAAATCTTCTACCTAATGTACCTGATACAAGTTGACACTATCTGTCAGTGTGGATGACAGTAGCTTTATATGCCAATCGTTTCAGAGTTATTGTGACATTAGGTACATAATGGAAATGAAGATTTTCATTTGATCATCATCATTTGACATACCCATGGCCACAATGAAACAAAGCATGAAAAATCAGATATTTATTACATAATAAAAATTACAAAAACACAAATGTTGAAAAATTTTCCACGAGCAAGATTTGAACCTGCAAAATGTTTTTGTTAATAGCTTGCCTATTTCTTAACTGATCTTTAGTATTTGTAAACATACGACGGTAGTTGTTGACATTGAATGGGCGCCTTTGGCTTTCAAAGTAAAAAAGGAAATAGTGTTGAATACTTTCGGCGGGCTGGTTAGAACCACGATAGCTCAATTGGAAGAGCACCTGACCCGGTATATCAAAAGGGTGCAGGTTCAAATCCTGCTTGTGGTTGTTTCGCAACAAAATTTGCGTTAAAATTATATAAACAAAACAAAAAAAAAATTATAATAAAAATTACTGTACTTACATAATTGAAAAATATCTATGTTTAGAGGCAAAACATCGACGTTTTATATCGATGTTAAGTCTTCTAAAACATCGACACATCGATGGTATGATAATAATATCGGAACATAACATCGTGATATTTCCAAAACTAGTTCTAAGATGCCAAGCTTCAAAACCTATTAAATAAAAATGGAAACGGACTTAGTTCACCCAATTTACACTAGATTTTGCTGACTAATGTTTGAATATGAGTTCAGGGAAATCTATCACAACAACTAAGTGTATCAGCAAAGAAACAGATGAAAAGGAAAACTTCTGTCTAAGTAACTTTTTTACAGAGTGTACCCAAAATATACTGGAAATGATAGTTTTGTTTTAATTTGTTTGTTTATTTTTTGATTAAAAAAAAAACAAATTAAATAGAGATCTTCGTCATGTTATTTCGAATCATTGGTCAATTGGAACTACTTTCGAGTGATTCGAATCGATTTGAGTCTTACACTCGCTCGGAACTACCTCACCTCCGTCCGCTACGTTCCTTTTTGCAGGTATTGGTCAGGTCAGCAGAGTATTGGTACTCAAAGCTGCCGAAAGATACAGGTTACATACCGTAATGTTCTAGGTTCTTATGAATAAATCCAATTTATTTGTGTTAAGAATCGTAAATATATATATTTTAATTTAAAATTGTATTTAATGAAAAAACCCAAATATTTCCCGATTGGGAATTTTCCCGGGTTTTTTTCCCATTTTTGGGTTTTTTCCGGGTAAAATCCCATCCCTACGCCGAACAGAGCGCCGAGCATTCGCAGGAACGTCACATTACGTGGAAATGCTTTGGAAACTGAGCTTTACCTGTATTGTACCATTCGTAAGAACGTTACATTACCTAGAAATGCTCGAGAAAATGCTCTAATGGTTGAAAATTTATTGGAGAAATTTTACAGTATTGGATAGGTTGACGTGCAGGCATCTGTACAGATCGCAGTTATCAGCTTGGATTAAGGCAACTTTAATATCAGGGTACAAGTTGGAGCCAAACACTGCAACCGCGATACAACGACGCAATTAAAACGACGTTTGGGTACAGGTTGCAATTACTACGACATGTAGGTACCCCCCGATCCGAACCCCTCGGAGAATCTAGTAGGGCACGGGGACGCGCAGCACGCACTAGGCGTGATGCCGCTCCCTCTAGAAAACCTGACGATGATTCGTTTTACATGACTTGAGGAACCCCTTTAAGTTTCTTCCCGCCCCCAAAAATGCCCGGTGAAGCTGAAAATGCCCAGTGAGAACAGCAAACTTTCTCAAAAAAAAATGTAGTTACCATTATATCCGGGTACACGTTGGAGCGGGGCGTGACTGCCGAACGGCGGCACTGCCCTCGCTCTAAACACACTCCCACCGCGTTACGGGTAACGCACGCCTTACCCGCCGGCCACGCGCGCATCTGCGTTGAGCGGCATGCATCGTCCTTGCACAGGCGTAGCGTCACGTTCGCTGTTAAATCATCATCGTCATCACAATAATAATAAGGTTCCTGTCTCTCCAGCCCTAACCACCGGCAACTTGAGCCCTGCCCCGTTGCCGGCGGCACCCTAGGCTAGGCTTTTTATAATATTTTTATGTTTTGTATGTGCTTTTGTATTTTAATTTTATATTAATATTATAACAAACCTAGGCTAAGAAATAATATTATGAAGGACGGGACGATTGACATATGTCGGGCATGCCACCGCCGGGTGAATCTATCAGACATATTATTTCTGGCTGTTCTCGTCTGGCTAACGGCGAGTACTTGCATAGGCATAACCAAGTGGCCAGGATTATCCACCAGCAACTTGCTTTGAAATACAAACTTGTGGATTCTGAGGTACCATACTACAAGTATGAACCCGACCCAGTTCTCGAAAATGACCATGTCACGTTGTACTGGGATCGATCTATCATCACCGACAGGACTATTGTACGCACGATTATTGTCGATATCACCATTCCCCATGATGAGAACCTCGTGAAAGCTGAGAAAGAGAAACAAATCAAATATCTCGACTTAGCACACGAGGTTGTCGACATGTGGAATGTGGATTCGGTTGTCATCGTACCGATTGTTGTTACGGCCAACGGCCTGATGGCCAAGAGCCTCGATCAACCTCTAATGAGGCTCTCGTTAGGTGGCTGGATTCAGAAGGCAGTTCTCGATACGGCACGCATTGTGAGGAGGTTCCTGTCTCTGGAGCCCTAACCACTGGTAGCTTGGACCCTGGTCCCGATGCCGGCGTATCCCTATATTTTTAAATGTTTTGTTTATTTTGTTTAATATTTAAAAATTAAATTTATATGAGAATAAATAAATAAAGAAAATAATAACAATGTTAATAAATACTAATAATATACCGCCAGCAGCGGGGCATGTCTGTACCTTAAAACAAAATTAATAATACACTCACGCCCTCTATACTCATCGTCCGGCCAACTGTCCGGCAGGTGCGAGGTGCGCATGGCTTGCGCGGCGGCGAACTCTGCGCCCACGCAGACGGTCGCGTTCTTACCCGTCCTGTTCATAGTGCAGCATATACCGCACATGTGCAGTTGGGACAGAGTACCGCCCTACGGGAGAACTAAATGTAGTTATATCCTTATTTCGAAGACTAAACCACAAAATGAAGACCCTAAAAGGACCCTTAAGAAGTACAGACGCCTGCACATCAACCTATCCAAAACTGTCAAATTTCTTCAATACATTCTCAACCATATTGTAAAGGTATAAAGTTCAAAGTCTATCGAGGAAATTTGACAGTTTGTGGTAGGTTGATGTGCGGGCGTGTGTAGGTACATACCGCACTCGAGCAACGCACACATAGACCCCCTGCACGGACACGGGTCTCGGAACAGCTCGGAACAGGCCGAGCGCAGCGCGTGCTCGAGCAACGCACACTGATATCCATAACACAAGTGCTTATGCTACTTTCTATGAAGTCAGATCAATGCATATGATGTTGTTTAATATTTCTTTTATTTATTTAGATAAGATGGTGGTAGCTAACCATCCCCCCGACCGCTTAAACGATTGCTTTGGCTACGTGTACTGTTTATGAAGTCATCTTGTCATTTCGTACCGCCTATGAAAGCAATATCGAAAGTTATAGCCTGTAGCTATAGGGGGCAGGCGGGCAAACAAGCCCTATCACCAACTAAACCGAACATACAAACATGTAGGTTACCCCCAGACGATCCCTCGAATTGACCCCGAGACGATTTGAAGACTACGAGGACGAATTGACCCCTATTCTTAGCGTAGTGGGTCAACGTAGCTGCTTTAACGCTAGTAATTTTTTTACTAAGAATTTTGCCGGTAATATTGCCAGAATGTCTACTACATTCTGTTTTCCGTCTCACCGGTCCATCCTTCGGGCACTCGCACTCCCGCAGCCCTATCGAGGCGCACTCGGCGGCGTGGCACGAGCCGTCGGCCAGGCACAGCCCGCCCAGCCCGCACCGGCACTGCGAGTTGTCGGTGCACGTGCATTCGCGCTCCTGCGCACTGCAGTCCTTGAACGGAGATGTGATAAGATAAGATAAGATTGATTTATTCAAATAATTACGCGGCCGTGGCCAATTACTCTATTTATTTATTTATTTTAAGGACAACCAAATCTTACACAAGTATATATACATTTTAATATTCTTAAGAACTAGGTTATTAGTTCAGATTCACTTACAGGTTGCCACTACAAGCGAATTTAAGTAAGAAAAACAAACGAAAAGATACGATCTAAAACTAGAATGATTCAAGTACTTATAGCCCTCTTATGCTTATAGCTGCACGAGAATACATAAACAAATTTTCTACAATAAATATGAAAAGAATTCAGATTCAAACTCATTATTATTAATCAGATTATGAAACGGCAAGACATCCTTCGGAGGGTTCACATTTATGTCAAGAGTATGAAATACCAGGCGTTTACAAGATAGACTTCCAGAGACATAGACTTTCCAGATGTCCAAACGGTTGGGTCCAAGTTCTTTTAAACCCACCGTGCAAAAGGAACCAAAAAGTTCTCAGACCATACCCTAAAACTAATGGAAAAGCGGCGCGAAATGGTTCTGCTTTCCTCAGGTGATGCGTCTCAGTTTTCGGCGGCTAAATAGACAGATCTCGAAGTCTTAACTCGCGACATGCGCCGATTTAATACTAACCGTATTAAAGAGGCCATTGAGCGGAACAAAGGCTCAAAAGTGTTCGCAAGAGATCTGGGTATTGGGCAGTGCCAACTGACGACGCTGAAAACCGATGATGGCAGAACTGTCACGACCAGACATGATGATGATGATGATGATGACAAGATAGACTGCAGCTGTGGTAGTTTATATAGACCAAACAAAACGGGCTACGAGTATAAATGAGCGGGTCGAAGAACATGGAGGTCTAAATAAAAGTAACTTAAAATACTTACACTGTGTAAAATAATATTTTTAGGATAATTAACAATTTTATGATAAATAATCATTCAAGAATTTTCAAAGTAAGTTACCAGAGTCCTTGAATAAGAGAATAAGGAGCATTTATTATTGACTAGTTGTTGCCCGCGACTTCGTTCGCAAAGACTACAGTAAAAAAAAAAGTAAAAAAAGAAAAAAGTATCCTATATGCTGGTCTGGGTCATGGTTTGTATATGAGGAAAGTTTCATTAAAATCCATTCAGTAGTTTTTATGTGAAAGAGTAACAAACATCTTTCGCGTTTATAATATTAGTAGGATATCTGTACGAGCAATAATCGTACAACTTAATTTCAATTGCTTTGCATGCGTTTGCATACGCTGTATCATATGTTATTTGCGTAAAATTAAATAGTGTTATTTTCATCGCCACTCAAGCCGGCCGACTTTTATTTACTTATTCCCGTTTTTGCAACATTTTTCATTGCTGCTCCACACTTATTAGTCATAGCATGATGTAATATAGCCTATAGCCTTCCTCAATAAATGTACTATTTAACAAAAAAATATTTTTCAATTCGAACCAGTAGTTCCTGAGATTAGCGCGTTCAACCAAACAAACAAACTCTTCAGCGTTATAATATTATTAGTATAGATTATACCTACGACCCCAGCATAGTATTTTCGGGCATCTTTTAGCATAGCATTCTAATTGTTACGCCCCACAATATCATAGCGTGATAGATAACTAATCACGGGTTCAAAAATCACCCTCCAGGCAATCTAATAAATCGGCGATTGCAAAACATTCACTTGAAAGAGGCACAATTAGCTCAATTTTACCGTACGCAAATCCTCTCCACAGATCGCCGCAATTTTATTTATGAGTAGTGCGCTATCTCACATAGTCATACTAGCAAACCTTACTATTATCACAACATACTAACAATACCACTTTGAAAGAGGTCCGCGTGCTGGCAGTGTGCGGTGCAACAGAGCCCCTGAGACGGGTGGCAGAGCGCCGAGGGGGCCACCGAGCAGCCCTCCTTGTGAAGAGCCCTGAACAGAATTAAATAAAAATATTTGTGGTACGGGCTTGGCCTTTATCTCACCTGATGTTAAGTGATGATAAGGCATAAGGTGGAAGCGCAGTTCACCCAGAATTATCAACTCTGAGGCACTGGCTATCTTATCTAGCTGCCGGAACACAACTCAATGCTACAAACATTGAACGTATGGCGCAATATTTAGAATGTTGCTAAAAAGTTACTAACCAGTCATCTACCCAAATCAGGAGGCATTCTTACCCTTCCTCGAAAACTAGCGCGCCGCCCGCGCGCGGTGTGCAGCACGGGTCGCGGTGCACGCACCGGGATGGGAGGCCGCAGTCGCAAGCCTCGCCCTCTTCCACGATGCCTAGGTATTAAGAAGCCATTTCACATTTCGGTATGCCACATTGTAAACTCCAATTCCAATTCACCAATAAGTCAATTTGTAGGGAATTTTCTATGCCCAGAAATACTGGAAATACGACAGGCTAGTAGATCATGCTGCTGAGTGTGGCCGCGAAACAAGTCGGCAAAAAGCTGCGGAGGTGGGCACTTTGCACCTGCGACAAAGTGCGTGTAATATCGCCAGAACTACGCAGCACCTAATCCGTGACGGAAGCGATAATGTTTGCATGCATGTTTGCTTGCATGCTTGGATGCATGAAGGCTGGCTTGCATGCAGCTTACTTGCATGTGTGCTGGCTTGCGTGCTTGGATGCAAACGAACATGCTTAGAAATATATTTATTGTTCAATGCATTGTTCAATTAAACGCTACTGCGATGAAAGCCGCTTGCCGCCCATGGAGAACTCGAATGTCATAACGCGCAGTAGTTCAAACCTAACTAATCCTTATAAGTTCATCGTGGGGGCCTAAGGATCTCGCCATATTCTATTAATCATGTCGGAAGCACTAAGAAAGCAGTGGTACGTTTATTAACTGATGATCTTATCTTATCTACGAAGGGCATGCTGAGATTTCCCTCTCCCAGTAGCACTTCCCATCGGAATCTTTTGTGTAACCCCATACATACCCTCTTCTTCTCTATAAAGATGTCTGCCATAAGTTTGGCAACATCTTTAAGAGCGAAGAGCCCTGAAAACAGCTGATGACGGTACCGTTCCCGCAGTAAGGCCTGTCCTCCTCTGACAGGCAGTAGCTCATACTGCTGAGGGTGGCCGCGATCAGCCGCTTGCTGCACATAGAGAACTCGAAGGTCATGCCACTCTCCGTGGAGGTGGACTGCGAGCCCATGAGGAAGCCGCGGCACTCAGGGTTGGGGAAGTTGTCGTCGTGGTGCGCGCCGAAACTGTGACCTGGCATCATAAATTCCTTTTAAGGGCTTTGACTCTTTGAAACCTCGAAGTCTTAGCGCCAGCTAAGACTCCGGAGGTTTCAAAGTAGCCACGTAGCTGCTGGAATGAACTCCCGTGATTGTTTATAGCTGTTCCGAATCATCCTGGCGGCACGGGGGGGAAGTGCAAGAGTTTTTAGTGAGTACCCAAGTAGCCAAGTAAAATGTGGTTATTTAAGTGTCTTATTATGATCTTCATAAAACTACTTGGTCAAAGTTAAGTCTTTTACAGGACACACCGAAGTCTTAACTTTAGTACACATCCACCACTGCAAGTTACACGACTCACCACAATACATTTCTTTCTTTCTTTTAGTTGATGGCTTCGTGCGATTAGCACATTTAGCCAGTGTCAAAGTAATTTTTCTTACAATACATAAATATACAATATTTCCTTCCAGTCAGTATGATGATGATGAATAATAATAGAAATGAGAAGTGAGAAATGATAGACCCCCCAACCCCTCAAGTATCTTAGTAAAGATGTGGGGCTTTACTAAGTCCTCGGGCAGACTTCTTGAGAGAATTTGAAAAGTGACGTTGCACTGTTTTGTTTCATTTGCCAACACTCATGCACACTCACGAACACTTAACGGTTAATAATCCACCATTATTTCACATTAATATTCGACATAACACAAATTTTAGAAAATAAAACAAAACCGCAGACCTGACTCTTCACTTTCCCGCCAAGAAGTCACCACAATACATTTATATAGGACAACAGCTTGCTAAAGACGTCTATTTTTTTGAAGAGAGTTTGCCGATTGCATCATTCTGTATTTTTAGCGTCACCAAGCTTTTTGGGGGGCGGCGAGAAACTTTAAAGGTTTCTCGAGCCGTGTGAAACGAAACACCGTCAGAGGTGTTTTAAAGGGAATGGCATCACGCGCTATTTCGTGTCCCCGTACCCTACTAGATTCTTCGAGGGGTTCGGATTGGATCGGGAGCGGAGCAACCCGCCTCTAAAGGCAAGAGCGTCGGCTCGGGTTGACCGGTCGTGGGTCTCTCGACTGGGTCGTGGGGCTAATTACACAACTACTATTCACTATAAACTATTCTTCTCTATCTATTTATAGGACAACAGCTTTATAAAGACCATATGTGCTCACCCATCTCATGCGCCAGAGTGAGAGCGGCGATCCTCTCCGGCACCCTCTCCTTCTCGTCGGCAGTCGCGTGCGCAATGGCGAGCGTGTTGAACGAGCGACCATAGGCACGTCTGTCGCACAGCCCGCCCGCCGCGCCGCCCATGCCGCCGCCCAGAGACGTGAAACTGCGAAGGAGACTTTTTCAACTTTACTTGGATTTCCAACAATGAACCATCAAAGTCTGGTATTCATATCAGTCACCAGATGGTTTTAACAGATGCTTGCACATCAGAATATCCAAAAGTGTCAAAAATCAATAAATGTTCAACCTTAATTGATGGACAAAAAGTTCAAAGTCTTTGAGGAAAGACAGTTTGTGGTAGTCTGATGTGCCGGCGTGTGTACCTTAAAGATGACAAGGCCGAAAGTGTAACAGTGTTAGCACTCTTCACATAGAACCCTGAACTATTGAGGAACTGGCTATCTTATCTCTAACTGTCTAACAATATGTACACCCATTGAGGATCGAACCCAAAACTTTTGTGACTGGTGACTCTTATGAAGCCACATGAATAGGGAATTGCATAGAATTTAAATTTGTCTCAATATTTTTTTTCTACATAAGGTATTTTTTTATTTAGTTATTATTTAAACCCAGAAAATATTATATAAAAAGTGAAAAATAAGGGAAGGAAATTCAAACTTACAAAACGCGTCACCATTGGTCGAAACGAAATGTGACGTCAATGGTCACGTCACGTCATTAGATTTATCGGCGTCGATATTCATAGTTCATACTGTGTTAGTGTTTGTGAGAAAAAAAAAATTAAAACTATTCTTGTGTGATTATTTGTGAATATATATTTGTAGTCAATCTAAGACGATGATGACAGAAACTGGTTTTGTCAAAGCACAATCGGATAATCTACCGAAAATAGATGCATTTATGACGTCAGCATATTTTGCATCAAATCTCGATTTTACGAGCGCAGAGATCAAAGGAGTGAAAGCTGCAAGGTAATTATTATGTTACATTGTATAACATATATTTTTATTTGTAAATGTTTATTACTTACAACACTATACATGACCATTTGTCATAAAAATTGTTCCTAAACTCTTAATTTACGTCTATATCATTATAATTTACACGTAATATTATATTATTGAAGCTCACTCAAGTATGATATGTTTATATACTTTTTGTAAATATTAGATAAATACGATATTCCGATTTACATGAACAACTTTCTTTCAGTATTTAAGTGCTTGTTTGTTTCAGATCTGAACGAGAATATTACTACTTTTGACAGCATATCTAATCTGAAAGAGCTTCATTTACCAGTGCTAGTCTTTGCCTTTCAACTACGGCCATTCTTACAACTGGTGGTGGCATATTTCGTTTTTGACACTAAAATATATGAGGAACAACTCTTTTCTTTAACCGTAGATTACATTTTCTCCTTTATGTTTCATTATGTTATATTCAATTTATTTAAATGTATCTTTCTTAACCTGAAATAAATCATCAAAATTTCGTAAAACCGCAATAGGAATAAGCAAGCTCTTTAGAGAAATTTATGAACTTTTGTAAACTAGGTTAGGTTAGTTTTAGACTGAATCTTTTACTGCTTAATAGCTAATTCTCACTAAGCTGTACATAAATATAGCATACTTACTCGTAGGTACGTTTAAATGATCTTCACAACAAAATACAACCGATAATGAAGATACATTATCCCTTCTCATCATCTTACACCATTTTTTTCGTACTTTCACATCGCGTGGAATACGAAAAACACTTTATCGGGTGTATTAATAATATTTTTTTTTTGCACTTACCATACAATACTTGTACACAAGTTTTTTAACTTTTTCCATGATTTGTATTGCAATAAAAACTGAAAATAAGTATGAAGTAATTGAAACGCTATTGTAAACAAACACGGGACACAACCAATGACGTCATCAAAATGGCGCGCTAAATGGTGGCGTTTGAACGGCTCAAATTTGTTCAATGTTTTTTTCACTTTGAAAAATAATTTGACGATTTTCAAGCATATTTATATTTTTTTCTATGTTATAAAGATGTAAATGACTAATATAAGAAATAAAAAAAATCATGAATATTCTGAAAACCTATAAAGGAAGGAGCTACATGACTTGCCAGGCGCACAAAAAAGCTGGTAAGGGTCCTCCGGCAACCATAATTTCCTTTCGCCAGAAACGATGGTTTTTTATACCTCAGTCCAAGGGTCCGATTATGGAACGCATGTCCGGAGAAAGCGACTCCCAAGCAGACCTCTGACAGGCGGCGCAGCCTCGCAAACCTCATGAGGTAGTCGCGCCCGTCGATGGAGTGGTTGCGCAACAGGTCACCGAACACACGTCTGTTCGTGTCCTCAGACGTCAGCACCAGAATGTATTTCACCGAAAACCCTGGAAGTTTTTTCTTGTGAATTTTTAATGTTATTCAGTTGGCCTGCATCTCACCTGATGCTCTTAGTGCTTTTTTTTCGTGTTAGCGACACCTTTATTATTTCCGATAAGCGTCTAGTGCGAGTTTCATTCGCCATTTGATCACATTAACGAAAACAAAATTAGTATGGCATTGAAGCAGCGCCCCTCCATACAAATTCTCGTTTTCGTTAACCTGATCGAATGAAACCAAATAGTTCATATCGCAGAAAATAGGGATTAGGGACATTGAGCAGGTGCTGCATCGACAAGAAGAGACAATAATTGCAACTCGTAGGTAGCAACGCAAAGTTCTTTTAAATATCTGAATATCATCTATAGACTGATGACTACAAACATCAGAAATCAGAAATTCAGAACATATCAAGGTATCAATCGCGAGGAACCAACGGCTGAGCACGGATGTTTTTGCCTACAATTTCACTAATCTGACACATTGCTCACCAATATTATCAGGCACTCCGTTGTCATCAAAATCCGCGTTCCTAAAGATGATATCGGCTTGTGCGACCGCGTGCATCATCCGCCTTACGACGTGGTTCAGGCTCGAGTTGGCATCTTTCTCGAAGAACTCCTTGTCTGCTAGAAGCAGAAGGTCGCAGATCCTGGCGCGAGCAATCCCAGGCGTTCTCTTGTGCTCCTCAATTTGATACGGAAAGTACGGTAGGCGTTCGAGTTCTAATTTCATCTAAGGGAAAAGTGGTAAGTATGCCTAAGTAAGTGTTTTACATATCATTTTATCCGATATCGAAATTGAATCAGCGGGAGAAAACAGTTCAATTTCATTACAATACAGAATACCTAATGGACACCAATTGTAATTACTAATATCAATTGTAATTAAACGTAAATGTGATGGAATAACAGCCGCCTAATCCTATCACCTAGAATTAGCAGATATTAGGTACCTACGCTATTACTATGAACTAGGTAATTATCTTAATCTGTTCATTAGCTATTTTTAGAACAGTTGCACCTGATTAGCGGTGGCACATCTATTAAGGAGCATTAAGGTTTAAGTACATCATTTTCGAAGTCAATTGTCTAAATATAGACATGATCGGATTGCCGAGGGTAATGTCTCGTAATGACGCAATTTTGACTGTCTCACTGATAACTAAGTATTTGTTTTCTAGGCGTTGTCATTGTCTGGAGCCTAAACACATAGGTACTACAATGATATTTTAAGTTGTTATAAAATATTTTTTGTTGTTATAAATAACCCGACCATTTAACTTGGCACCCATTTTGATCTCACTTCTTTTGTCGTTGAACTCAACAACCAAGGCATATACGAGTATCATAATATTGAACTTGGCTCTCATTTCATATTTATGTTTTTCATGGGATTTATCGTATTACGTGCTGATGTCTCTAAGATAGAGCAATTAGTTACAGTTTTACACATGTAGAAAAATAATAAAAAAAGTAAATAGCTTTTATGCTAAAATCACATTACACATTAATAACCCCACCGTGTGGTGCCGGGGATAAAGAATTGCACCCCATCTCTTCCCGTGGGTGTCGTAGCAGGCGACCATGGGTCCATTCCAGAGGATGGGCAGCAGCGTCTCTCTGTGATTATTCTCACCTTACTGCGATCGCCAACCCGCCTGCCAAGCGTGGCGATTATGGCAAATTCCTCTCAAGATGATTTTATCCTTGAGGGAGGCCTTTGTCCAGCAGTGGACGTCTTTTTCGCTGAGATGATGATGAGATGATGACACTAACAACATGTTGCTTTTTTCGGTGATAAGCCTGCGGAAGCTTGTTAAATATGAATTGTGATGCATGTAAAATTGATTGAAATAAACGATTTCATTGTAAGTAATAGAGTGCGTTCCGTGACGATAATTATGTTAACGTCTAAAGAGGTGATAAGAATTGTTTTAAAAACCCAAAACGGTGTTGATCATCTTCACCTGATCACCTGGTTATTGTCGCGGCGAAGACGGGGCCCCGGTATGTGGTCGTTGTCGAAGGCTCCGAAAGACTTCTTGGGGTCATCAAGCCCGTACGGGTCAGCGTGAAGGGTCCGGTTGCCTGGCGGTGAAGAAAAGTTTTTTTATTTCCTAATAAAATTCACAATTTGTAGTGAGAGGACCCCAGAGAGTAATGCAAATACTTATGTTGGGATGTCTCGCTAACAAGAAGAAAATTGAAGAAATAGGAACTTACAATACATATAAATAATTATAAGAAACACAAACAAAATACAAATTACATTTTATAATACAAAGCGGTCTATAACTCAAGAGCTGCAGATATTAATCATTTCACGTCCACTGGACCTGCTTATCTGTCACAGCCATTACCAAATACAAAATTAATGATTAAAAAAAACTAATTCAGTTGTCATGTAATACACTGTATCAATCAAGATCAAAATTGTCTCAAAATAATGCGAATAATAAAAATAAAGTAGGTTCAATAAAATCGATAAAAGACGATTTGATGACAACTTATAGGTCCAGCTGATAATAATAATAATATGAGAAAACATCACATACATTGTTCTGATCCCAAGGTAAGTAGATAAAGCACTCGTTTCATGGAAATCAGAAACAACGACGGTACCACAACCACCCAGACCAGACACAATATCGAAAAGTTCGTTTTTCGACATTGACCCGACCGGGAATCGAACCCAGGACCTCAGAGTTAGCGCCGCCCAAAGTCCGACGTGCAAGCCACTCGGCTACGGAGGTCGTCCAGCTGATACATTGTTTTTGGGTCGTCAATCTCATGGTCCAATATCAGAGTTGAACCAAAATGCATGCAACAAAATAAATTGAGTTTTTTTTAATATTTTTTATGTCAAAAGGAGGCAAACGAGGCAGGCGGGTAACCTGATGGAAAGTAATCACCGCCGCCCATGGACACTCGCACAACCAAAGTAATCGCAGATTCGTTGCCGGCCTTGAGGAAGGATTTGGATCTTGAGGAGGGAGTAGGAATTGGGAGCGGGGAGGGGTGTGAGATGGGCCTCCGGTACTTTCACTCACCGGACGAAACACAACAGCAACGAGTGCAATTGTTTCACGCCGATATTCTGTGAGAGGGTGGTATTACGCCGGGCGAGCCGGCCCATTTCGTGCTGCAACGCATTCATCATCCATCAGAGAATTTGTATAGAGAAGTAAATCTGCGTAAATTATGGCTTTGCATGTCAATGTTTCAAGATAGATTTTGTATGAAACCATTAATTGTTGTAATACCCTTACAGGGTCATGTTTAAGGGAATATTTGTAATATTGTATGATCTGTACCATGCCAATATGATGCCATAAATACTTTTGACTATGACTTATACGCATGTTACCAATTATTATTTAATATACGAAGCTTCCACTACGACAAGATAAGAATAAATAAAATAATTACCTAAGTGTAGCACCCCATAGAACTGATGGTCATCGCCAATGTAACCTTCAGCAGAACCTGCTGCCGGGTCTTCCACAGGGAAACCGTACGCCATCGTCACGTCGGCCAGGGAGAATGATCTGATGGCGTTCCCCTCTTCAGGCTCTGGCTCGAGGAACAACGCGGACTGGTGTGAAGTGAGGGGCGAGGATCCTAGTAGGCAAGGTCGAAAGCCATTATACTTATAATAATAATAATGTATTATAATAATAATAATCTTTATCTATTGTATTGGGTAATAAAAAAAACAAACCTGTAAAATAATAAAGAAAGAGTTATAAATAAATAAATTAACAATAAATTATTTTTTTTGCAGGCAATTAATCAAGCTGATGATGAAGATGATGATGATGATGATGATGATGAACCAAGTTACAAAAATAACGTATTTACTAACTTAATTAATATGCTTAGTCCGAGATATGTTAGTTTACTATGTAGGTACCTACTTAGTTTCACTATTATCACATGTGGGAACGGGAATTAAAAAAAAAACTATAATTTAAAAGTAACAATGCTGGCAACTCTGGATTAGTCACTGATTCATTCCATTTTCGCGCCGTGTGTGTTCGTGTTATATACTTAGATAACTATCTTTTCTTTGCGGCTTAACTCACGTGGGCTACACAATTTGTGATTGTTTTTAAGAAAAGCCAAACTTATTAATTAATTAACGTATGTAGGAATAATCGTGAAACACTTCATAATTTTAACATGGCCAAATACCGAAATTCAATGATTAAATTTGAAAATTACAGATTTTGAAACTTCAATATTTCCTTCCCTATTTAGGTTTTTTCGAAAAAACACATCATTCTTTATATTTATTGAGAAATCTATAGATCGATTAAATTATTCATTTTTGTAGTTCTTACTTTAAAAAAACAACGATTTCCCCAAAAATACCTTTTTTTCTTTATATATTACATATATATTACATGTGATATATACTCCTTTAAATGAAAAATTTCACCCCCTATTTGACCCCTTTAGGGTGTCATTTCCGTAAAATCCTTTCTTAGTGGCTGTTTACGTCACTCAATTAACCTACGGTCCAAATTTCATCTAATTAGCTTCAGCGGTCTCGGCTCGGCGATGATAAATCAGTCAGTCATGACAAGTCATTATATGTATATATAGATTAAAGTCTACTAAGAAATGTTTCAAATAGCAAAAATCAGTAAAAAATACTTTTTTTTTAGTAAGACCATGGAATAACGGATTATGAAAAAGTGGCTCTTAAGAGGTTTTTGAGGTCGCAATTTGCATATTTAAACCCTAACTAATTAATTAGTGTTTAAAAATTAAATTTTCCTTCATCTCACCCTAAGAGTAGAGCGGGTGGAAAGGATAAAATAAAATCAGATTTAAACTGTTCCATGATGGACTTGAGAGACAACGATATGAATGACACATTCTTGCTGTGTAAACAAACTAATAAAATTGGAATATTTCAAAATGATTGCACACAAACACTTTGATCAATCTGTTGTGATATGTCGATGAACCTAAAGAATTTGGAGCGATTAATTAACTGTTTTTAAATGTTAACCTCTTAATAAGCACGAGAATATTGTCGTACCAAAACCAATAAGAGTATTTCGTGTCTTACCGGAGAAGGAAGAGCACTTCCATTCGCATTCTTCAACTACTAAGAAACTGGTTATCTTATCGTTTTTTTATTTATGGGGTAGTAAATTAGTCAGCAGGTCACCTGATGGAAATCAATCGCCACCGCCCATGGACACCCAAAACACCAGAGGAGTCCCTGATGCGTTACGGGCACTATTGAAGTTACTGTCAACGATTCAAAAGTTCCTGAGCTGGGGTCTGGTGTGGCCCATAACTTGAGGCAGAGCAGGTGCGTCTCCTTCCCGAACTTCGCTACCACCAGCCTGTGCCCGTAAGCACTGACCACTACCTTTGCTTTTGGTTTAATTTAAAGAGCCTCTGAATTTTAAATCAAACTTGAATTATGTCCTGCTGAAAGGTAACAGAAAACAGCTTAGGGCCAGAATTACCATGTTTATTTTGGGGTTTTAGCCGCGTGGGATGCATGAGGATAGTGTTAAGAGCACCCCGTTACACACGACTTTAAAGTTTATACTGACACCCCCTACCAACCTAGCGGTTATAAAGTAAATGTCAGATATCCATACGTAAGCACATGGGACCATCTACGTCAGGTCATAACGCCGGATCAGGACGCGTCCGGTACTTTTAAGACGTCTTCCGACGTCCGCGTCTTCATCCGGTACTTTTAAGACTAGTGTCTCGAGCGAGTTGCTCCGTGGACACGTATAGTCCACTACCTAATATCGAGATCCGGAGATGTAAACTCGCTCACTTCTCGTTGCACCAAAAGCACAACTTGCAGTTCCACTGCTTGGGTTGCCAACTTTAAAGCAGACTACTAAATGTCCACTTTAGTGATAAGAGCAGTAGAATCGAGGTCATGTCGTTTTTTATCTAATTCGTAGTAAACGAGCCAGCAGCGGGTCAGTCACCTGATTGAAACCAATCACCGCCGCCCATGGGCACCCAAAACACCAGAGGAATCGCTGATCGCTGATGCACTATTGGAGTTACTGTCACCGGTTCAAAAGTCTTTTGAACTGGGGACTGGGTTGGTGTAGGTAGACATTACCTATGGCCTTCAATTTGAGGCAAAGCTGGTGCGTCTCCTTCCCGAACTTTGCTACCACCAGCCTGTGCCCGTAAGCACTGCACATCGCGTAACCTCTCTCTACGTGCGCCGGCTCCAATCCCACCACTTCCTTCGCACACGAAAGCCACAACCACAAGAGTAACACTGAGTTCATTTCAACTTGTAATTTTGTGGGAGCTTACTCTAAGTCATTGCTGTTAGCTAAAATATTAAGGTATTTCAGGTAGCCCACATGCTCGAGAGTGACAGAAGTTCATCTGACGTACCCTACATCAAGAGTCTCATTTCTTTTTTTATAGACGTACGCAATACAGAGTTCTTTGACTGTCTGTGAAGTTTTACAAAAAAGGTTAATGTTTTGCGACTGCCTCGCCTCGTTCCAGTAGTGAGACGTTTAATAGTCTTACGATAATGACACCACAAAATATGGAGCCACACAGAAGGTAAGCTTCATACAACCGCGCTCGAGCAACGCACACATAGACAACCTCTCACGGACACGGACCTTCTGTGGGTCTCCTACTTGAAACCGTACAAAAGGGACAGTTTCTTTGATAAAGACATGCTTTACGACTTTGAAGGAAACATGATATTCAAGGCTTGTATATACTTTGCCGCTAATAAAGTGCCTCGTAACTCGTAACACTATGCAGCTATTATTTCACAGGAGCACTTCTAACGGGACCTAGCTCGCGCGGTATCAAGGCTAGTAAGTTGTATCACCTATAAGGCTTATCCATTAATTTCTACTTCACTGTGACAGTCGGTAGTAGGTCTCTGTGGTTACATTTCGTTATTAAGTTCTTAAGTTTCCGCAAAGGCAAGTATGCTACATGCCGCATCATCATTTACCATCACGTGAGAACGTGGTCAAATACTTGCCTATACAGAATTTTAAAAAAAGCTTTACTTAATTGTGCTACAGGTTCTCAATATTATATTTAAAAAATCTAGGTCTCGTATACGTTTCAATATTGTAGGTCGGTACTCTATTTGAAAGTATAAATAAAAATGAAATGCTGTTCTTGGTAAGCGTAAGCGCATCATTTGGGAATGACTGAACGGATTGTGATGATATTTTGCGCATAGACAGACCATGACCCGCCGGAATTGAACATAGGAATTGAACATTCTTATCCCGGTAACGGGTTCCCATGGGATAGGATATGATGTAGTTCTCGCGAACGAAGTCGCGGGCAACAGTTAGCATAAAATAAATGTAGAAACTCATTTAAGCACCAAGGGTTTCTATGAAAAAAATTCCATGTTTAAATAAACAACATAATTAAGAGAAAATATTTTAATTTTAAAAATCCACGCAAAGCAATCTATGGTCTGGCATAGCCCATAAATTGCGGAGTCGCGAGAAAAAGTAAGTTATGGCCAACTCATTATACCACAGTCGGGAACGGCGCCGGCGCCTGTCCACAATAAAATTATACCGCGCTATAAATAGCCGAGATTCGACGAAGGTGAGCGCTTGTAATTAGCGCACGTAACGCATCTCTTATGCTTGTAAATATACGTGAATGTATTCGTTATTTACCCGTCGACGCGTCGGCGGTCGTCTCACCGTTTGGTCTTGCGGGTAATGTTATACAACAAAAGTATTGTTCCACGATGTTGGTTCCATGAGGACTTCATCTTACTGAGGGGAAGAGACGATAAAGCTGAACGTGACCTCTAACCATGACGTAGGCCACTTTTGCAGCGTAACCGGGTTTGTAGGTATCGAAAAACCTACGAGGACTATAAGTTAAGTTAATATTGTTAAGCACGGCAGCGGCGGGCGCGGCGGCTAGAAAAGCTTACGGTGACTATAGGCTTTCAAACCCCAGAAGTTTTCTAGAGGCTAAAGTCACGTAAACTCCCGTTCCCGTCCTTTACTAGATTCTGTAAAAGGTTCAAGTCGACTGACGAGAGCGGACAACCCGAGACATGGAGTCCAGGGTGCCAAGGTGCGAGTTTCATTCGCCATTCGACCACGTTAACGAAGAGTTTAATTTGGCCTAAACATTCTCGTTTTCGTTAACGTTAACGATTGGCGAATGAAACTCGCACTATTGGCACCCAGATGCAGAGACAGCAAGTGGAGCAGAATTGCGCCTCACTATCGCAATTCCCGCTTTGCCGATTCCCTTAAACAAGTTTTTAGGCTTTTGAAGTGGATACAATTATTACGTAACTTGGTTTAAATTAGACATATGAAGTTTTTACGTTCCCATGAGGAGCTCGATGGCGCAGTGGGTCTGCGAGTGCTGAGGTTAAGCAACTTCGGCAAAGGCCGGTCATCGGATGGGTGACCAAAAATTTATCATCTCGAGCTCCTCCGTGCTTCGGAAGGCACGTTAAGCCGTTGGTCCCGGCTGCTTTAGCATTCGTTAACAACCACCAATCCGCACTGGGCCCGCGTGGTGGTTTATGGCCCGTTCTCCCTATCCATCCATAGGGAAGGCTCGTGCCCCAGCAGTGGGGACATAAATGAGCTGACGATGACGTTCCCATGAACCAACAGTTGGAGGACATATTTTATTTATAGTTATTATTTATGACATATTTTATATAACTTCCTAACTACTTAATGCTGTACAATAGTGAAAACATTAATGATAAAATTGAATCTAATAAGCTATTTCTTAAAAAAAATATATAATATATTAACTATCTAAAATATATTATTAAAAGGAGTCCCTTTAGGCAAGGTTCCGAAGACACTGGCAGCGTTCCCCCTTTGAATAGCTAGACTAATTCTTTGTCCGAGGTAGCTGCCAGCTCTTCGGTCTCCTGTGATGTAGACTAACCTTTTTGCTATTTCTTTAAAAAGCTTTATAGCGCTAGGACCCCACGGACCAAGGGTCTCGACACCGAATGGGATAAAATCATATTCGGAGCCTAGACCCCCGTATTTACATGTTTTTTTTATATAATATGTTATTTTTCTCATAAGTGATAAGTTTAGTTGTTCCATTTTTCTTTAGTTGTTAAATAAAGTGATTACTATACAATTAATTAGTGTAAGTAAAGATAAGTTAGAGTAACTTCATTTGGCGTGCCAGTACTTACCAGCACGTATGTTTCCATCTAAGCAGTACTGATGAAGTGTGCGCGGCGGCGCGGGCACCGACCCCGCAGTGCCCACACATACCGATTATTCATAGTAAATACATTTTATATGTTAATGCGTGATTATCTCGCGCAGTGTCACGTTGGGTAATCAACCGGTAATCAACTGGCGAACAACTGTGATTTGTCACCGACTGTTGACTTGTGCAGGGATGTAAATAAGAAGGGTTTGGAATGACGAATGAACACAGGCAGAACGAACGGCAGCAAGCAGTTCGGAACCGGGACCAGCGGCGCCGACTTCTATCAAAGGCCAAAGCTTGTAAGTAAGTAAGTAATATTTTCTGAACAAAACACTTTTTCATTAATTCATTCAATGCGAAAAGACAATAGGAATGGAAGAACTGGTGGATATCAGACGCACTTCCTTAATGAGCTATAATCTATGGAACGGATGCCGACACCGAGACCGAGAGAATAAAAGAAGACAAATGAACACTTTGGCAACGTAACGAATCTATACGTTCAGAGACAATTATGTATAATGATGACAGAATGTACTATTACGCCTATCTTAATTTTATTGTTTTGAGTAGAACGTTTGCGCACGTTGACTCGCAATACGAAATTCTATTAGTTTACGTCATTCCGTCACAACGCATAAAAAAATCAAAATAATTTACTAAGTTTAGGGTACAAGTAGCTCTTGTGAATGTCACTATGCCACCGGTTCGTAAGTCTACTCTGGGCGGGAGATCAAGACAAGAGAAGAACCGGCAAGAAACTCAGCAAGTGTACAGCTCTTTTCTCCCTTACAGCGTCAAAAATATTGGAAAATGACATATCAAAGCAGGACACTTTCCATCACAAATAATCACAAAAATATAGAAGACAACCACAACATGTGAAAAAACAAAGTAAAAAATCTAAGTTAACAATTTATATTTCGATGGTAAAACTAAAACTGGAAATACAACTAAAAGCGACGACACGAAAGGCGATGGTGACCAATACTGCAAAGACATAATATAACATAAAGAGACAATAAAAAAGGCGATGGCTAAACCAAAACAGGAAATGCATATAAAAGGGAGCTTACAGATAAAAATAGATTAGACAAAAGCAATGAAACGAAAATTAAAAAGATAAAATGAAAAACATGCGCAAGAAATGGTGTAGTGGTGCCGATGACTGGTATTGCAATGAATGATATGAAGATCGTATTGCTGATATGAGACCATGTGCTGTAAAAATGGTACCATGAAGAATGTATCGGTTTGACTAAAACTGACGTACAACTATGTAGATAGAACTATTAGATCAAATGCCAATTGACAATAACCATTTGCATAGTCGTCTCTAGATATTCCGTTACCTTCGTTAAGAAAATGTATACCCGTTCCTGAGAATAGTGTGTGATACGCTGATGTATAAACATTATTTAGGAATGATGGTATTAAAGCTTTTGAAGGTATTTGTTGACCATAAATGTATAAACAGAATGTATTCATTTCGTAATTTTCAAAATTAAATGGATTTTGAGTGAGACTACCATCGAATGCAGTATTATTAACAAAACCATCTGTGCATCTCTTAGGTACTTGTCCCAGAAAAATATTATCCAAAGTCTTACCCTGGACACCTGATGGAATCGTTGAAACTTTAACTTCAGCTCGGGTAATGGGATATTTTGCTGTTGTTGTGGCTTATAACTTTGATGTGCAAGTAAAACAGATGGATTAATTCGTGCTTTGCGAAAAATAAGTGTAGCATCTGTAATAAACTGTACACTTCATGTCAGTTGAAAAAGCTATCAAACTAAATGTTTCTTTAGAACGTACAAGTTTAACAGATTTTTCAACGCCAACATTTTTCTTGATTTAATATATCTACATGTAAATGTCCAATTATTTCTATTTCCTTACTTTCACTAACAAATTCTTGCCTTTTCGTAAATCCTTTGTTTGTACCGTCAGTGGCATTCATTTTTCCAGCGGTTTTTTCATACCAAAGGCCACAAGTTAAATGAGATTTCTTAGCTATAGAACTATAATTCAACAAAGTTTCCATGTATGCACGATATGAATAAGTGTTATTTGGAGGTGACACAAGTTTTTGATTCAAATAAACATCAAGTTGACTAAACAATGTGTGTAACCAATTATTAACAGGTGCCACTACTGTTGATGCTGTAAGCTTTGTTAAGTTTTGATTCAATATTTTAACTTTCACTTGTATCAAAGTATGTGATAAATCAATACAATCATCACCGATTCCGGGTACTTGAAATTTAATAGGACCATCATCAGCAAGAGAAGAGATAGGTTTGTAATGTATTCATGTTCCATTTTCTATACTTGTTTGAGTTGATGGTGAAGCAAATATATCCAATTCTGATTTAATACACTCACAAGAATTACTACCTATGCAAAAACGACAATTTAGTTTATGAAATTATGTCTTGATATTTTTTCTAAAGAGTTTAATTTTCTTGTTCGAAGCTCTCACCTTAGTAGTTGGAGGAGGAATTAATGCAGATAACTGTTTCCGTTTAGTGAAACATAACATAACTAACTACATTAAGAAAAAAAAATTAAGATAACTAAAGACAAAATAAAACCTATAAATAAAAAATGTCCTCCAGCTGTGGGCTCATGGGAACGGTCCCAAGAATGCTGGCAACATTACCTCTTTGGATTGCCAAGCTAATACGTTGGCAGAGGTAGCTGCCAGCTTTCTTGTCACCGGAGGCTTCAATAAGGCTTCCGTTTAGTTATATATCCTAATCCAGTCATATTGATTCTATCAATTTTATCATCTGCTTTTCTTTTTAAGTGAGTGCTGGCTTCTTTAAGTCGGTTTTCTATTGATTTTTCCATTGGTTGGGCAATTACCATATGTGATAATAATCCAACACCAGCATTTAAAGCCTTCCTACACTTTCCTACACTCGGATAAACAAAACCTACCACAAACTGTCAAATATTCTCAATAGACTTTGAACTTTAGTGCTAAGCATTATGGTTGAAAATGTTTTGAAGAAATTTGACAGTTTTGGATAGGTTGATGTGCATGATATCTACTTTATAAAGTACCGAATGTCATTATGTAATGTGACAGTACAAATTTGAATTTTTTATGCGTTGTGGCGGAATGACGTAAGCTAATAGTTTTTTTCTGTTGCAAGTCAACGTGCGCAAACGTTCTGCTCAAAACAGTAAAATTAAGATAGCCGTAATAGTACGTTCTGTCATTTTACATTACTGTCTCGGAACGTATATACGTTACCGCCCGCGAAAGGGTAATTAGTTTAGTACTCAAAATTAACAAGTGGTAAATTGTAGTGAATGAATACCAAATAAAAAAAATGACAGCATCTGTGTTTGTCTAGAGCCTGATGTGAGGCAGATTAGAGTGTAATTTTTTGTCTTTTTCAAATAAAAAAATAGTTGTCAACAATGTTTTATTTTAGTAATTTTACACAAAATTAATAGATTCTTGAACAAAAAGAGATATAATCTAAAATTCTAATCAAAAGGAGATATTTCCAAACTAATTATTTTTAAAGACAGTGACATCGGCTACAAACATCACGCTGCTCTTTGTTGGTCGCCTTGATAACGCCCAATAAGCGTTGTGATCGCTTGCTCCAGCCAATTAGCGACGTGAAATTCCGTGCTGCTGCCATATCACGCCTGCGCCGATTGCAGCTGTCAACGTCTTCTTATTGTTTATTTTTCTATTTTCATTTTTAATTAATTGTTTTTGTTGTATTTTGAATAATTTTTAATGAATTTCATAGTGAGATGTCCCAGCTTTCCACGCATTCAGCCTTAGTTACCGACAATGGGCAATTTGTGAGGTGCGAACTCTGTACTCAACCAAAGTTTTTTAGAGGAACAAGAGGTTTAAATATTCATATTGGTAAAATTCACAGGCCAACACAAACCTCCCAAGCCACACAGCCCATACCTCACTCACCCTCACATTCTATCGACTCTCAATCTCCCCAAAACATCGAATTTTGGAATTTACTTGGAAAACTAAAGAGTGGTACACCAATTATCAAACGCATTCCGAGAGGAGCTCGCACCTCAGTAGCACATTCTTTAGCACAAACCATCGATAAGGTCATTCATGAAAACTCATCATATAATTGGGAACTTCTATTTACCTTTGCTTATCGCGTCCTGCATGTTCGCAGAGATGAAAATTCTAGTGTAACTCTAACACAAAAAATTAAAAATAATTGCACCAACCCATTACCTCATTTACAAAGTTCAGTCTTTAGATCCATAAAAACACCAACCACTTCATTTAATGCAGGCAAGGTTGAAGAAAAAATCAACGAAGGTGATTTAAAAGGTGCCACCCAGTTGATTTTTTCTAGTGATATCATTGCTCCTGACTGTCAAGAGACAGTGGCCTCTCTAGTCTCTAAACACCCACCACCTGCAGCAACACTTCGCCTCCCCGATCCGCCCGAGCCTACAGATGCTTCGCCTTCGACCAACGAAGACGAAGTATACAGTTTTATTATTTCTTTCAAAAATGGCTCTGCCGGTGGCCTTGATGGTTTGTCGCCACAACATTTAAAAGATTTGGTATCTGGTACCTCTGGAGACGCCGGCAGAGTTCTTCTCACCAAAATTACCAACCTTTGTAATTTTATGCTTGCCGGAAATGTACCTCAGAACATCACTGGTATACTCTACGGCGCTAATCTTTGTGCTTTAAAAAAGAAAGATGGCGGCATAAGGCCAATCGCCGTAGGGTGTACCATCCGGCGCATTGTTTCCAAAATTTGTGTAAAGTACATCCTTTCTGACCTTTCTTCAAAATTTCAGCCAGTGCAGCTCGGGTTTGGTTCGAAGGGTGGCTGCGAGGCCGCGGTTCACTCAGCTCGCACCTTCTTAATGAATGATGGTGGCGAAGTGTTACTGAAGGTGGATGTAAAGAACGCATTTAACTCCGTAGACAGGGGTGCTCTGCTGGCAAAAGTAAAAGAGCATATACCTCAATTGTATAAATTTTTGTGGCAATGTTACAGTGAACCAACAAAATTGGTTCATCGAAACAATCTTATTCAGTCTGCCGTTGGTTGCCAGCAGGGTGACCCTTTGGGTCCAGCTATTTTCTCTTTGGCAATTCACCAAATAATTTCGAATCTGAATTCTAAATTCAATGTTTGGTATCTCGATGACGGTACTTTAGGGGGAAACTCTGGTTTAGTACTCGAGGACCTACAAACTTTGATAAACCAGTTTGGCACTATAGGTTTGGAGCTAAATTTTTCCAAATGTGAATTATACATTTCGAATTCCGTGGCCTCGGACCGTAGAGCTCAAATAGTTACTGACTTCAGTCGCCTGGCCCCTAATATCAAAATTCTCAACGATGACTCGTTATTTTTATTAGGCGCACCGCTTCTCGACGCTGCCATTCCCGCTTTTGTAAACGATGCGATCACTAAATTCAATTCAACTGCAGACCGGTTATTCCAAATTAATCCACACATGGCCTTATTTATCATTCGTTTTTGTCTTTTTGTGCCTAAATTTACATATGTTCTACGTTGCTCCCAACTTTGGCTTTTTCCAGCAATGTTATCCAATTTAGATAATTTGTTAAGAGAAACTCTTATTAAAATTTTAAATTGCTCAATAAACGACCGCGTTTGGTTACAGGCTTCGCTTCCTGTACGCTTCGGAGGCCTAGGAATAAGAAATTTATCCAGTGTGGCCCTGCCAGCGTTTTTGTCTTCTGCTCATAGCACGTACAATCTCTACAGGAAAATTATCAACCCATCTTTGGGTTCCGTAGAGTTGTCGTGCAAAGCTGATGCGAGTAACGCCTGGTTATCCGCCTGTCAAAATTCTACCTTACCTTTATTAAAACAATCTCAGAGGCAATGGGACGAGCCACTGTGCAAGCAAGTTCTGGAGGGGCTTTTATCCACTTCGGGTGATATGTCAGAACTCGCTCGTCTTACTGCCGTCTCCCAGAGAGAGTCAGGCCACTGGCTCCAGGCATTACCATCTGCCAATGTCGGTACCTTGTTGGACGGGCCATCTCTCACTCTAGCGGTCTGTCTTCGTCTAGGCGCCAGTGTAGTCCACCCTCACCGCTGCGTGTGTGGCGAAGCTGTTGACGAGCTTGGCCACCACGGCCTATCATGCGCTCGCAGTGCTGGGCGTATGCTGCGTCACTCCACTATAAACAGCATCATCCGCAGTGCTTTTGCCACCGTTGGTATACCGGCTGTCTTAGAACCAGCTGGTATATCTCGCAGCGATGGCAAGAGACCTGACGGGATGACCATTGGGCCCTGGAAGCTTGGCAGGCCGTTGGTGTGGGATGCAACCTGTGCTGACACCGTGGCTCCCTCACATGTACGCGCCACCTCTCTTCATGTGGGGGCTGCTGCGGTAAGTGCTGAAAATCGCAAACGGCACAAATACTCAAACCTGGGTCCAAATTATTTGTTTGTTCCGTTTGCGGTGGAGACATTGGGTCCATGGGGGCCGGAGGCCAAGCAGCTTGTTAAAGAGTTGAGTGCTCGCCTTATTGAAGCCTCCGGTGACAAGAAGGCTGGCAGCTACCTCTGCCAACGTATTAGCTTGGCAATCCAAAGAGGTAATGTTGCCAGCATTCTTGGGACCGTTCCCATGAGCCCACAGCTGGAGGACATTTTTTATTTATAGGTTTTATTTTGTCTTTAGTGATGTAGGTAACTTATATTATAATTAATTGGAAAATTATGTATAGTTGTTAATAAATATAAATGTACTCTGTTGTATAGTGGTTAACAAATAAATAAAAAAAAATGGAAAAAAAAATTGACCGAATATCCGGTAGCCGGATATCTTACTTTAAATGTTACAGTATCCTACATTATGGCACGACGTCTGCAGACGTTTGTAATGCATGGTCGTGCCGAGAGCTGCGTAGGCCGCCGCCGTTGTAACACACACACACACTAAACATGCACACTAGTTTAGGCCCAAGACACCGTACTCGTAGAACAAGGGTATGAAGAACCGGTTCACACGCGCTTTACACCAGGTACAGACATGTACCTGGGCGCTTCTCTCCTCCTCAGCGGCCCGGTCAACCCGAAGCTGAAAATGCCGTTAGAGGCAATCAGCAATATCTCTCAAAAAAAAAAAAAAAGCCGCCGCCGCCGCCGCAGACATGTGCCTGCCCTGCCCAGCGCCTCGTTGTAGTGCCGGCACTGATTTCTGCGCGACGCGTGCGTGTCGACACATGTTTTTTTACCATTTTATTATAATTTTGTAATAATGACAGAACAATTAACAGAACTCTCCCGATAGTAGATTTGCCACTAGTAGAACGTTTTTTCAGATAATCACTTTAGTTTTTCTATGCTTGGAAAACTGTAAAGTAGCAACAACTCACATTATCAGACTCTGACATTGACATTGACAACTCATGTGAAACAAAAAAAAACTTACCTGCGTCGCCAGCATGCGTTCGAGGCCTATGTCTGCCCCAACTGCCCTGCCCCGCAAAATCTGCATTGTGCTGTGCTGCGGCACCTGCGTCTCGGATACGCTTAGACTAAGCGTTGTAGACCAATAAGATATACCTCTTGTATAGACAGTGACATAGCATCTATATACGTTGACGTTAGGTAATGACAGTGCCGCCAATGGCTAACTGGACGACTCTACGTCAAAAAACGTCTAACTAAGTATTTTGTATGAATAATTGATTGATTTGACGAAGATTGTAATATTTTAAACAAAATAAATAAACATGGATAATATTCACTATGCAACTTTCGCAAAGGCTTGTATTGACATAAAAAAAATTAACTGCACGCATATGCCCAACTAGAACTGTGCACAACATTTAACCAAAATGGTTGACAATAATAATAAAAAATAAAAAGTAAAAAATACTAATTGATATATGTATAATATTAGATACATTATATACTTAGATTTAATTTGCGGTGTTAGTTATATATCAACTGACACTGTTCAAAACTTCACTTTCTCTCGGCCCCATAGTTGATGATGAATAAATTTGTGATATATTTAATGAAGTATTTGGCACAAACGTGACACGATCGTGGCTGGCATTCCTTAATCAATGGACAAGCGTGAAGCAGTGCCATGCTTTATAGTATGCTCCTTCATTTTATTTAAATTATAATATTTTTTTATTCATGTTGCCATACAGTTTTTTGTTGGTTATAATTTTCCTTATTCTATGTTAGTAAAGGCAAAATTATAATGACAAACTAACAATCACAATTCAGACAAAGTTTTTTCTAAAAAGTGAAAAGTTTTTTCTCAAAATTCAAAATTCATAATCATTTATTCAGTTTACAAATTAAGAGCTAATTCGAAGAGATTAGAGCTAATTTGTAGCCTAAGCTGAATAAATGATTATGAATTTTGAATTTTGAGAAAAAACTTTTCACTTTTTAGAAAAAACTTTGTCTGAATTGTGATTGTTAGTTTGTCATTATAATTTTGCCTTTACTAACATAGAATAAGGAAAATTATAACCAACAAAAAACTGTATGTATAGAGCATTTTCCAAGGACTTACAAACAGATGATACCATCTAGGCGAGGCTACAAATTAGCTAAGATAATAAGAGCTAATTTGTAGCCTCGCCTAGATGGTATCATCTGTTTGTAAGTCCTTGGAAAATGCTCTATCATAGAATGTGGATTGGTGGTTGTTATTTTTCTTCATAACATTCCTGTTCTCAGCGAAGGTTGAACAACATTATAGCCATTTTAATCATGTTGACAGCTGCGCGGAAAAAAGAGCCGGGTTATTAACGACTGCAAATACAGCTACTACCTACGGAACCCTTTACGCCACGAAACCGACTTGCATTTGTCTGGTCTGTCTGCTTTACAAAGCTTCAGTTTCTACAGAAACAAAGGGGTTTTTACAAATATTTAATGTCACTACTAAAAGATGTTTTTGTTTTGTTTATATAATTTGAACGCAAATTTTGTTGCGAAACAAATTACAAAAACACAAATGTTGAAAATATGCTGGTTAGAACCACGATAGCTCAATTGGGAGAGCACCTGACCCGGTATGTCAGAAGGGTGCAGGTTCAAATCCTGCTTGTGGAAATTTTTTCAACATTTGTGTTTTTGTCACTACTAAAGTTAATCAAAACTAGCTATATTTCCTTAAGAACGTAATCACATGTTTTTCTATATCTTATCTTATCTTATCTTTCTTCGTTATCATCATCACTTACTGTCATCTGCCCGTATCGATCTTGATGCTTAAGCATGATGCGGCGCATATCAACTGGTGCTCCATGCTTGAGTCGGCCAGTATAGATGTCATGGTTGAGCGCTTCAATGGGACTGTCATGGCGCTATTTGACAAGCACGCTCCGTTAAGACGTGTAAAGCTAAAGCGCCCTCCTGCGCCCTGGTTTACCAAAGGAGTGCGATGGCCATGACTAGACGCGATCGTGCTTTCCGCAAGTTCAAACGGGAACGACGCCGCTCAACGTCTAGCGTGCAAGCCACTCTGCTCGGAGGTCATCAAAGTGTTTTTTTTTGTCGTCGCTTGAATTGTAAAGTGACCTTTTTACATGTTTTTTAGACGAGCATAAGCTTGACTATGATCAAACGTGCTCCTTATAAAGACAGTAACTAACAGACAATAATCTATGGTCATTAAATGGTTAATACAATAAAGAGACTACACTTATTGCAGACAACACGTTCTTACTTGATAGTAAAAACGTGTTGGCTGTTATAAGTGTGATCAGCGGAGGATACTGGAACATACGGAATTGTTGCTAATTGATTTAATGTAAACATGATAGCTGCACATCGGCGATTCAATAAGTTTTTATTGCGAAGATTCGTGTATGTCCTTAAGTGGTGTGACCTATAAAATTCAACTGCGGGAAAGTAGAGTCTTAGCAGTTTTCTTTTCTTTTCTTTTCTTGAATACTAGCCGTGGCCGCGGCTCCATTCACGTGGACTACAGAAAAAAGTAATCGATCCCCGGACCTCTGGGTCTCAGGTAGGTCTTAACCACTTGACCACAGAGGCGGTTAAAATGGCTACGAACTGAACTCCGCTCAGCATAAATTGTAGCTTCAAGAAACTACAACGCCGATATTAAGAAGGCCACTGGTGTATACGTATGTCGTGTTGAATATTACTTTGAATCAAATATTGCTTAGCAACTGGACTGGTCGCGAAGATATATGGAAACGTCTGTCTAACAGCGTGGGCCCAACCACTTAGGTATGTCCATCCCGCATATCTGCACGCCACGGATTGTGTCAGTGGATTCTGGGTATGTAAGCAGTAAGTCATATTTTAAGGCTTTCATCTTCCAATTTGAAGCTGATTTCCAAGCTGATTTTCATTCGTTTTGGTTTAACTTCAGTTAAGGTTTAACTTTCAATTTTTCATCAGTACGGGGTTATATTGACATTAAAGACTTCAATACTAAAAAAGAAATTAGTAGGTGGCAAGTAGTTTTTTTGCAGTGAGAAATTATTTCTCTTTTTAAAAGGTATATTTGTGGGAATTCCTATATCCATGAACATACATGTGGCTCCCACTTGACTAGCTTTTGTCTGCGTCTTTACTCGTCGATTTTTATATAGGGACAAAAAAATTCCATAAGGGTTATAGGGAAACAATTTCCCACTTGAATATTTCATACACGGCTATAGGTTAATAATTTCCCACTATTTTCGAATGAGAAAAAAATATCAACGTAACAGCTTTCGTACGTTATTTTTTTAGTAATGGGAAAAATACATGTTCTACTTTACGAAATAAAAACAATTGCATATTAAGCATAATAGGAGACATGTACTTTAGACCCTGTTCACCGACTGCCTCGACCACTTTGCCAATGCCAAGAGTGCCCGATTAATAGAAGAAGATATTCCACTTTATTTGTTGGCGATTCCCCCAGGTGCCGGAGTTTGCCCAGTGCCGGATTAACCTAAAGGCAAAAAACACGTGGCTACAGCCCTTGTGTCGCTTAAGGGCCCTTCAGCAAAAGAAAACCCTTTTATAAGCAGGGGCCGATACATTTTAGCTGCCGGTACACAACAATGCTACAAACAGTGATGTCATGGCGACATATTTAGATACACAAACATTTTTGTGTACCCCGAGTACACAAAAATGCACCTCTAGCTGGGAATCGAATCCGGGACCTCTGGGTCTAAACTTGTGGTCTTAGCCACTAGACCACAGAGGCGGATAAAATCCGGATTAAAATCCAGCTCTGGTATGCCCCTCTCTCTGGCCCAACTAGCTTTTGCAGCAGTGGGAACAGGGTGCGAGAGAGAGCCACCACATAACGCCTGGAGGCCGGTTAACATAAAGGGGATACCGGATTAAAAAAAAGAAAAATAAAGTATAAATCATCTTTAGTAGACAATAGACAATCATATTATTTTCACGGGGAAGTGGTGGCGGGCTAATTGAATTTAAACAAAGCCACTTTGTTGTGGTCAATCGCATTACAAGAATTGTCAAAAAATACTTATTCAATAGTAACTAATAATAAGTTTAATTCATTCATTTCAGACATTTAAATACTGGATATATGAAATTTTATAAAATACAGTGAAAAAATTAAACGCCCACCCGACCCAGCCAGGAATCGAACCTGGATCTTCCGCAATCCGGGCGGCTGCACTGACCGCTATGCTACCGGGAAGGCTGACGTATAGTGTTGTGTTATCAAATTTGTGGTATTTCATCTGCAAAGATGAATCTGCATGGCCATCGGTTGCAACGACCGTTGGATAGATGGCACTGTGCTGCTAAAAAAAGCACTCTAAAAACATTAAAATGCAGTGACAAGATTCAGCGCTGCAGCATGAACATCACCTGCAACGCTGATATTCTGCGGAGCCCTATTGTTTGTGCGTGTGTGGACAAGCAGAAGCAGAAGCGGCTAGAAGCGCCTCGCTTTTACCCCTTTCAATAATTAGTAACATTATTCAAAAAAAACTTACAAACATGATAAACTTGTTATTATTTACTTAAAGACAAACTTTTAGTGAGCCCCCAAAGTGGTAGGCCTTATCTCCATTAATAAGAAAACTTTTTCTAATGAAAATATAACAATACTTATCAGTATAATATTTACTGATTTTGTGATATTGTTACGAAAATTGCTGTTATTTTGTTAATTTTTTTCATGAATACTATTAGAACTGATTATTAACATTTTTGAGTTTTTAATAACAAATATGAAAAATAAATAGTTTTCTTTTGTTGTTTCCTTATAAACTAGCTAATAAATTACCCAGATGAATAATCCGTTGTTCATATTGTATTTTTCTTATGAGTACCAATAATTTACATTCTTATCTTTTTCCTCTTTTGCTTCGACTTCCCTCAATAATTTTCAAACCACAATTTTTTCCGTGAATTGACTTCTATTGTAAATCTTAGATGATTGCAGATTAGTTTGATAGGTACCAATTTCCTCAACTCATAGGTAAAAACTGTTTCATGTTTAGAAAATTATTAAAGATAGGGAAGGTGACAACAACAATAATTAATTCTTTCTTTTAGTTGATGGCTTCGTGCGATTAGCACATTGAGCCAGTGTCAAAGTAATTCTTCTTACAAGTAATACATAAATATACAATATGATGATGATGAATGATAATAGAAATGATATACCCCCAACCCCTCGAGTATCTCAGTAAAGATGTGGGGCTTTACTAAGTCCTCACGCAGACTTCTTGAGAGAATTTGAAAAGTGACGTTGCACTGTTTTGTTTCATTTACCAACACTTATGCACACTCACGAACACTTAACGGTTAATAATCCACCAATATTTTACATTAATATTCGACATAACACAAATTTTAGAAAATAAAACAAAACCGCAGACATGACTCTTCACTTTCCCGCCAAGAAGTCCAATGACAGCATTCTTTAAAACATTATTCTATTTTTCTTTTTCCTTCTTTTAATTGATGGCTTCGTGCGGTTAGCACATTTAGCCAGTGTCAAAGAAATTTTTCTTACAAGTAATACATAAATATACAATATTTCCTTCCAGTATGATGATGACGAATGATAATAGACATGAGAAGTGAGAAATTATATACCCCCAACCCCTCGAGTATCTCAGTAAAGGTGTGGGGCTTTACTAATTCCTCGGGCGGACTTCTTGAGAGAATTTGAAAAGTGAAGTTGCACTGTTTTGTTTCATTTGCCAAAACTCATGCGCACTTACGACCACTTAACGGTTAATAATCCACCATTATTTCACATTAATATTCAACATAACACAAATTTTAGAAATTAAAATAAAACTGCAGACATGACTCTTCACTTTCCCGCCAAGAAGTCCAATCTATTTTTTATTTGATCTAAGCATGAATTTCTGTAACCCAACAGTGACGTCATAGTTTTCCAATCTCATACAATTTCTATTTCAAAAAATCGTTTTGACAGTTGCTCAAAAGTTTCTCTATTGACTATAACCAGAGAGTGACTTACCCTCATTTTCACTGTGTTTGATTGTACTTCTAAGATTTTGAGAATATAATAATTTGCGAATGTAATAATTTGCGAATATATTATTTTGCTAATGTAATATTATGAGAACAAAGGGTTCTGAGTACCTACCCAATCAATTACCGGGAAAACCCAGAAGAGACTTGACTATTTTTTGTCTGGCAATATTAATAACTAATCAGTCACATTCACATACTCCTTCCCATTGGTTTTATTGCTATTCGAGACCGTTTGTAAATCTTTTTAAACAGATGATTTTGCGCAATACAAATTTTAGCCCAATATCTTCAAATCTTAATTTTTTTTTTAACTGCTACTTATTTTTGTCATAATAGAAAAACAATTTGATTGATACCTAATTTGCAATTAATTAGATCTGTGGTTATGTTATGTTATTAATATTTTTAAAGTTTTTTTTCAAATATTGGCACCAGCGTTCGATACCAGTTTTTGTCGCCCAAAAATAATATAGAATTTCATTGAAATTTTAGTGGATGACAACTACTCGTAGAAAGCAGGTGGTCTGTCTGTATTCAATTGTTGCTACAGGCAAAAATCTGTTGCGATTAACAACTGATTTGTGTCGTATAAGAGAAATTTTTTTCTTTTAAAAAAGTTTTTGATGTGTAACATCTTTCCGTTTCATCTGTAAAAAAATATATATTAAATATTAAATATTTTACGTTTAATGTGAATAAAATTGTAAATTCATTTTAAAGGTATGGAGCTAAAGAAGTTTTACGTCAAATATTACACATCTGCGACTACTGTAAGGTTCGTTCCTTTTTTTAAAGGAATTAAATGTCATTGGTGCCACTGCCCTAGGTTTTTATTTTAATAGTAACGTCTCTTAAATGATTTAACGATTGCTTTCTAGCTTATAACTAGGTTAGCCGTACTGAATAATACACGATCCAGTACTAGAATAAACATCAAAGACTAGACCGAAATTTCCTAAGCAACATTCTACTAGGTTAACGAAAAAATGATTTTAGAATACTGCCTTATTTACGCCGTTGTCTCTACCAAAGTCGATTATGTATATGTTAATGGACACACTATGTTTATGTCTTAGTCTTCCATTACTGTAATTACTTTATTGTGGCCGCTAGCAGAATATAACTCGAGTGTATCTGTTCTAAGGGTACAGTCAGCAGTCGAGAATATGCCGGCGAGATTTTACAACGCATTCGCCGCATAGGACGGTGGAGAGCGCGCGGTTGTTCGCGCCTTTTTGTCTGTGATTTATAACTATTGACGATTTACTTTTTAATTTTGAATTAAATCTGTGATTTAAAAATCTTTTACGTTTAACTATTTAATTTTTGAATTAAATACTTTTAGTGTTAAGTTTATATTGTTTTGACGATGTTGAAGTATACAGTGAAAAAGTATTGCTCGGAAGGCAGCAAAGTCAACCAATTTGTGATATCGATGTTAAGTGAGTACAGTTACATTCAGTTTTATTTAAAATCTTTGCGTATTTTTGAAGTAAGTGGAGTTTTTTTAAAACTTATTTGGATAGGTAGGTACCCTATCATTTAGGTATAAAATTAAAATTTCCCTTTGTGCAAAAAACCGGTGACATTATTATCTCTTCGATAAGTTTTAAACATGGCATGGTTTAGTTACTGATTAATTTCAAAACATTGTTTTAGTTTTATGTGATATAATAAAATCTTTTTTATTACATTACAAACGAGTTTTAAATCGTATGTTTATTTATTAAGGTATTGAATAAAGATTAAATGTGTTGATAGGATTATCAATATTCTATTAAAACAATTTAAAAATAAAAAATATACTGAACTATAAAACATTGTGCATTTGGCCCTTAGAGTAAAATGTCAGTTGCGTATAATGCTCTCATAGTGGTTTTTGTAAAAAAAATAAAGTAGATATCTTTGATATTTCTTGAACTGAATCTAAAGAGATATTAAAATAACTTCGACAAGAAGGCAATGTGAGGGATATGTACAGAATAAAAAGTTAAGTCATCCGTCATTGGAAATGCTAAATAAAAATATATTATTTTGTGTTTTGTTTTTCTTTTGTTGGTTTTTAGGAGGGCACGTTTTATTTCAAGCACGTCTTATAAATTTTGATTTGGGATACTTCTCCTTTGGGTTAACGAGTAGGTCTTCCAGTATCTTGAGTGTGTCATGCTCTCTTTATTGTCTCTGCGGTGGTGGCGTGTGCGTCGGGTCGTTACGTTCCCTAAAATATGGTTGAGCGAAGCGATGGCTGATTCATATGTCATACTCGTGAACGGGTGCCGCCTGTGGAGGCTGGTCTGCTCTTGCATACTTATCTTATTTTTAATATTACTTACTATAATTTGACTTTGTTTTTCTTAAACAATTTTGACTTTTATTAGAGTACTGTAGTGGTACTGTATGACATTGTGGAAATTGGAACTTTTACCTGAGGTAAATTTGTTAATTTAGATTTTTAATTTTGTTTTTTTTACATGTGGTCTTCTATATTTTTTTTATTTTTATGTGTTTATTTGTGATGGAAAGTGTCCTGCTAAAATAGGGCATTTTCCAATATTTTTGACGCTGTAAGGGAGAAAAGAGCTGGACACTTGCTGAGTTTCTTGCCGGTTCTTCTCAGTCCAAGATCTCCCGCCCAGAGTAGACTTACGAACCGATGGCATAGTGACATTCATAAGAGCTACTTGTAGCCTAAACTGAATAAATGATTTTTGAATTGAATTGAATTTGAAGTCTTGAATAAGGGACTTTTTTTATAGCTAGGAATCCATTATGTACAATAATTGATGATTTACAAAGATATGTCATTGTAAAGCATGCATCTCCTATGGCGAAGAATCATAAGAATTTAGAAAACAATAAGAAGAAAGAATCAATTCGATGCTCTTGTAAACAATCCTCATATTACAGTTGCAGCTGGCATTTGTAAAGAAAAGGAGAATAAGAACAAAATTTTATTTTAACTTAATGTTAAGAAATTAAAAATAATTAAATAAAACTCCGTCCCGCGTCAAAGAGAAAGAAGATTTACTATCGGCCAGGCAGCGGTTTTACTATATAAGTGATCTCGTCTATACCTCCTTTGAAATAACAAGAAAAATATTAGATAAAAGCGAACTTGTCGTCGCATCGCGCTTTTTATAATTTTATTATATAGAAACATGCATTATTAAACATGCGTTTTTAATGCCAACTTTCCGATTTTTTTTTATAATATGGCTAGCCTATATTTCCCTAATCCCTTTTTATTTCTTTGGTACTGTTTAAAACATACATTACTTTTTAAATAATTTTATTTAATTTGTGTCTTTGCACTTTCTTAATCTCAGGTTTAGTTATCTGATAAGAAACCTCTTAAAGAAAGCATTATTTATTCCGTCTGAGACCAGTTTTTAAGTTTGAATCGGAAATTTTGTTGATCAATATACATAGGCATGTTTAATATTCATATTACTTTGCGAATATTGTGATTGATATTTTTTGTAAATTTACCAATTTAGAACCAATTTTTGTTCCGTTTTTTTAGGCTGATTAAGATAAGAGAAACCTATTTAAATATATGAAATATAATACGGACAGTCTGACAACATAGCGGTAACGTAAAAAGGACAGACAAGCCACTTACTATTTTAAAATGTTTTATTTTGTTTGTTTGTTTTATTTGATTTTGCTAGTTTTCAATCCATCAAAAATGTATGATAATATAGAATTTTCGAACTTAAATAAAACCAAGGGTAGGTAATGGCCCTCCAGTTTTGGTGCCATAATAATAAACACTCAAACGGAGAAGTTCTAACATAATTATAGCATTATTTCTTTTTGGCCGGTACTTTTTTGTTTGGACCAGAAATGTATAAAAAATAATGATGTCCTTTTAGTCTATAGATATGTTCAGGGTGCCTAGTTTGAGTTTTATGTGTACAATAAGTGGTCTCGAACCTACCGATTTTTCGGTATTTCTACTCATATGAGCACTGTTCTACCGAAATAGCGAAATGCAACGGTTTTTCCATGATTTCCGAGAATCCATGGAAATTCTATCGATTTTTCTGGACTCCGAAGAATTTTCACACATTAATCTCATAAAAACCAAACAGCGAAATAGGCTGTCTACAGAGTCAATCTCTGGTTTGTTGCATACAAAACGTCTTTTTAAAGTTTCTAATTGTTACGACTTTGTAATCAAACCAGAGATGACCGCGGCTATGGCGAAAAAAAAGTAAATATACCTATTTTACCTGTAAGTTGATATTTATTAAATAAAATAGTTGTAATACGTAATCTAAAATAAAAACAAATAAACGAATTCTATATTAGTTTTTTTTCATATACCGAATTTTGGTACAAATATACCGATTTTAGAGGGCAACTCCACCGATTTCGCACTTTGACCATCGAGACCACTGTGTACTATCCGTATTCATTCGAAAACGTTTATGAAAACGTAAATAGTAGAGCCTCCTAGGTAGATAATAAATAGTAGGCGACATACGAGAAGAGTTACAAATTTTACCATACAAATTCTCGTTTACGTTAACGTGATCGATTACGTATGAAATTCGCACTAACACCCAGTTCTATTTGACCCACGATATTTCTCGATCCAGGCGACTACACTTCCTTTTATTTTCCTTGTTACTATGGGATTCGAAGTTTTTCGTAGTTGACTTTATGTCGCGTATACTATATCTAAATAGATTTTGTCTACTAACTTTCTAGATTTCTGTAAGTATTTTATTTAAGCATAGAAAGTCTCAAAACTAATGGCTCGTATTGAAAAAAAAAACACTTTTTTTCCCCATACGAATTATGTGTAAAAGCTCAGTCTTTAGAATTTCCTAACATTACTGTTAAGCTATAATGCTTCTATACTTATCACTATAATAAGTGCATTCAATGATGATTACTTATATATTCTTTATTTACAATGTAAGTAAGTCGGTAGGTACTTATTTGTAAACTGGAAAAGCCATTTATCACTTAGGTATGATGTTAATTACTTATATGCATTGATTCATATATGAATATGTGATAAGCAAGTAATGCGAGCAATCTGTTGAGTATCTTCGCAATTCTTCCCTTTTATTATATTATTGACATTGTGGGAAATTGGTAGCAATTTACCTTAGGATTTGCGACATAACTTCAAATAAAAATAACAATAATAAGGATATGTAAACCTATGTATAGTTAAGGTAGTTTTATAAAATGTTTTTGTTTTGTTTTATATAATTTTAACGCAAATTTTGTTGCGAAACAAATTACAAAAACACAAATATTTAAAAAGTTTCCATGAGCAGGAGTTGAACCTGCACCCTTCTGACATACCGGGTCAGGTGCTCTTCCAATTGAGCTATCGTGGTTCTAACCAGCCCGCCGAAATTATTCAACACTATTACTTTTTTACTTTGATAGCCAAAGGCGCCAATTCAATGTCAACAACTACCGTCGCTCTATCTCTTTCCCGCCATTAGAAAGAGAGAGAGAGAGAGAAACAAAGACCAGCCCTTTCGAAGATCCAATTTTGAATTCGACCTCAAAGACAAACACGTTCGGAATCTCGTACTAACTAAAGAAATTTTGCAAAAAGATAATTATGTCTTTTAATGTAATTTATTGAATGTTTAACTTATTGTTGTATTTAAACGAAAATAAGTATTTACTGCAAATAAAACTGATATTTAACCTGTAAATATTTATTTCTAGTTTCAATAATGTTGCGTAATATATTTTGAATAATAAAATATCATGGGTGCTATTTCCGAACACGCCTTAATTTAAATAAAAGAGCGGGAATAAAACTTCGTGGCTGGCGTAAAGATAATAAGTTAAAAAATATTAAAATAATCGTAAAATATGAGGGAAACTAGCGACGAGAACAGTATTTTAACACCGGAAGAGTTAAAACAACAAGTTATTAATGCAGAATTAAGTTTCCTACCTGAGAAGTCTCGCGAGAAATATCTGAAAGCATGCCATGTCTTCAATGAATGGAGACTCACAAAGGGCGCAAGCAGTTTTTCGGAGACGGTGTTGCTATCTTATTTTTTAGATTTATCACAGACGAGGCGATCATCTACAATGTGGAGCATTTACTCAATGTCGAAAGCTACTTTAAAAACAAAACATAACGTGCATATTGAAACATACGCAAAACTCGTATCTTTTATAAAAAGAATGTCAGTTGGGCATAAGGCTAAAAAGTCCAAAATTTTCACGGCCCTTAACATAGAAAAATTTCTTAATGAAGCTCCGGACTGCAATTTTCTTGCCGCTGAAGTAAGTGGTACCTATGAATCTATGTTGTTAGTTATTAAAATTTGTGTGTAGACTGTTATGTATAAAGGTACTTACTGCCTACTACTAATTTTTGGAGGCGCAATGAATCCTAGTCTGGCTTAGCAATACTGTTAAAATATTTATTACGATATGTAAAAGATGCTGTAAATGTTAAATTATGCATATTAATTATGTAATATTTTCATTTTATGTTGTACTGATCATAGGAATTAGTGGAGCGTGTCGCAATAACGAGCTATTACAGCTAACAGTTAATAATATCGAAAAGCATTCAGATAAATTACTGTTAGTAAAATTGAAAAATACGAAGACGAACCTTGACAGGTCTTTTGTCGTACGCGAAGAACCGAACCGAACCGAATATTCATTTCCATATCAATTACAGATTTGTCATGATTTAAAATAATTAGAAGTGAGAACAGTGTTTTTTTTTTACTTTTTATTGTTTTGTTTTTGATTTTCGTGTGAGCTATATAGAGCTGTAAAACTTATAAATAAATCAATTACGTATGACACAATAGTATTTCCCGATATTCTAAAACAAATTTATAATAAGTAAACGAGTAGTAGCAAGTCTTTAACTCGTAGTAGGTACACTCTAAATACGATGACAACCGAAGTACGTAGTTTACCTTAAGACATTAAGAAAATATAGATGCACCGTACTAAAAGGAAGACAAATAGCACTTCCGATAATTCTCTTGTGCAATTTCTTCTGGCTAATGCGACAAAACATTAAAATTTCCGTTTTCTCAGAAACGGCCTTATGCGACGATCTCATTCGCTGTCTGTTATTAGTATTACAGACGCGTTGGAAAAACAACCACTGCAACTGTCCGCGACCGGTGATGATCTGTGGAGAAAATGTTAGATACACTTACAAAATAATGGTTGTTGTATTGAAAAAAGACAAATAATTAGGGCTTTACCATGAGCACTTAATGCAGTTGTGAAAACGAGATATGTGTAGATATACTGGGCTTGGTCATCCGTTCTTATTTTTTTGGAGTTTGCTGATGGGCTTAGAAAGCCTTGTCAGCGTCACCGGACTTTGGGGCGGCGAGAAACTGAATGGGTTCTTCAAGTCGTGTGACCGAAACACCGTCAGAGGTTTTCTAGAGGGCATGGCTTCACGACAGCGTGTTCCCGCTCCCTACTAGATTCTCCGAGGGGTTCGAGTGGTTTGGATCGGATCGGCACCTCCATTCTGCTATTTTTAAACGTCTACCATCGTGTCTCAGCAACTTGAATTTGATATATGGACATACAATGAATAAAAATACAAATGAAAATACACATCGTTTCTTTTGAAGACCGAGACTGGAACCTCCGTTTAGACTTTCAAAATTAGTTAATGGAGACCTAATTGCGTTTTTAGCAAGATTTCAGTAAATTTAGATTAATGTTATTTGTACAAAAGTCCCTAAAATTAAGCTACTTTGACATATTTATAGGCATATCTTGGCACTTTCACTTAACGTAATAAATATTGCGTAACATATAAGTAGGTATGGTATATGTACGGTATTTGTAAAAATGCACAGGTTAAACCAATATTGATGGGATTATACAGGTTAATTCAATGTTTATCTATAACGACGAAGTCTTCATTTATGAGTGCAATAAAGTAATTAATAATAAGTATATATAATAAGTATAAATAAGTTTGACGACCTCCTTGGTCGAGTGGTTTGTACACCGGTTTTCAAGGTGTCGCCATCTCTGAGGTCCCGGGTTCAATCCCTGGTCGGGTCAATTTAGAAATTATAGTTTTTCTAAATTGTCTCGGGTCTGGGTGTTTTTTATGTATAACAAGTATGTATTTAAGTATTTTAAGTATGTTTATCCGTTGTCTAGTAACCATTTAACGAGTTTCATAACGAAACTTCTCTTGGGCTAGATAATTGGTGTAAGTGTAGGAAAGTTTTTTTATTTTTTTTTATTTTATAAAGAAACATGTTGAATCCTCAGAATAATAACTAAAGCTATAGCTTTCTATAGCTTCTATAGAAGGAAGGTTGTAATAAAAAACGTGCAACTATGTTTAGTCCCGTTCTATCTTATGGCTAGAAAAGAAGGTTGGAGTGCAACAAATAGTTGACACTTAGTTTTTATTTTTTGTATTGTTATTTCATCATCAGTCATCACTTGAACTCTTTTGCAAGTGCACAGCCATAACTTCGGTCTACGACCGAAGAAAAAAAAAAAAACTCTCAAAAATAAGATCTTTGAGGCCCCTTTGCCCGGCCAAATTCAGAAGTACTTTGATTTAAAAGATGACAGTTCGTTTTAGATATATTTGACATGTTCGCGTATTATTTGTATCGACTATCAAGTAACTTACATCAAATAAGTTAACAACATTGTCGTAAGCTCCCATAATTATTTAAGATTTTAATAGTATTTCTGCCTAGATTGCACGAATGCTTTGGATTATTAGTAGTGAGTGGGTACCCTATGTGGTACAATTTCTTTTGTGGTTGGGGGCTGCAAGTTCTTTTAATCACGACAAGAAAATAGTCAAGGACAATGACTTTCAATCAGTATGTTTTTGCTATATTATTTGTCGAACTGATAAGCGAATAAAAATACAAATAAAATTTGGTTGAACCATTTTGTAGCGAAAACCAGCCGTGAATTCAATTTTAATAGCAGATTTAGCAATAATTCAGAAACGGCATTGGGTTATTTTTATAATGTATAGTGACGTAACAATGTACATATTTTTTCAAATCTATATATCGATACTTTTATTTTACAGATTTATTAAGATTGAAAAATACTAAAGGCGAAGTAAAAAAATAATATTGGCTAAATCGTATTGGACTTCATTAAGGCATAATCACATTTGCTCTAAGCATTACTATGGATACAATTGTATGTAAGGGAAATATGTAATAAAGGCGACTTAGAGAACATGTTTTTCCGACATTATTTATTATGGATGGATCTAATGAAATGGTATGATATGTATTATGTATGTATTAAGATTCTGTGAAGTAAAATATAGCACAGGTCAGCAGATTTAAGAAACGATAAAAAGAAATGACATGTCGGACAGAAAGACAGGTAAAACATTGTATATGGTGAATATGAGCTTAGATGATATTGCCTGTTTCTTGCTATCTCAGTAGAGTGGGTTGTTGTTGGGTATGAGTTGTGATCATATTATTTTTATTTGTAATAAAAAAAAAGTAATTTCTGGATATCATACCGACAGACATTTTTGAGACACGGCTACATTTTTTCAAATTAATAAATGAATCAGAAAACCTTGACATCTTGCTCAATTATCTCGCACCGAAGTTATTTATTTATTAAATAAGTTTTTGTCATATTGTGTCAATTATTTTTTTGCAGAAATCCTTGGCTTGTGTCAAGGGTTAACATGACAAGTAGAACATATTCAGAACTTGACTATAGAAATCAATACATTTTGAGATTATTGTTATTATTTACGAATTTATATTTTTTAATAACAAATTCTATTAGATGAATTGCTTCTAATTTATATCTTATTGTTTTTCAATGATGATTTAACTTTCTTTTGTATACATAGGTACTAGCCCTACCTCTTCTTTAATTATTTTTTAAGGTTTAATTAAATTAAGTTAATTTGTTTTGAGCAAAAATTAAATGTAAAAACTAAATACGAGTAGATTCATTAATATTGTTTCTTTTCAATGAGTACGCTATTAGATAGTGCAATTGATTGTTTGGGTTCCATTACTGTCTATTTATTGTCAATTTAAAATGTATTTAAAAAAAATATAGTGACAAAAAAGTACTATATTGTTGTTTTCAATTATTTTTGTCGATAATAAAGTCGATAAAGTTACATTATTACCCAAATATGACGTCATAATTTCTGGTGACAGCCTTCGAAATTACGAAAGAAAAGGGACAATCTATCTATTTCCAATACATCACCTAGGTTAATTAGTAAAAATAGCTATTTTAGTCCAGTTTCTATAGCTTTAGTTACTGTTATGAGGTTGAATCAAACTGAATTCGATACTCCTCTGTTCTTTGTTTTTTTGTGTAATAGAAATCTATTTCAAATGTATTTACTGGTATATAGGTTTTATGTCTTTTTAAAAATATATAATTTTAGTGAGCATAAATATTACAATTATCACATACAACCAGTTGTTATAATATGTTAGTTTACATACAAATGACAAGCCATCTGAATAAATACACCCAAATCGAACAGTGAAAGCTAGAAACTGGTTGAATGGATATTAACTGAGTTATAGCCATACCTAAGTATATTTACTGTTTTATTTGGTATCATCATAGCAGCTCTTTATACGTCCCCACTATTAAGGCACGAGCCTTCCCTATGGATGGAAACAGCACAGAGTGAATGGGCCATAAACCACCACGCGGGCCCATTGCGGATTGGTGGTTGATACCGACTGCTAATGCAAGACTTCACGTGCCTTCTGAAGCATGGAGGAGCTCGAGATGATAACTTTTGGTTGCCAATAATGACTGTAATTTGCGAAAGTTGCCTGACCAAGTGTGTTTACTACTGCACTATCGAACTCCTATTATCTATATCTATAGATATAATACTATAATACTAACTAACTAACTACTTATTCATAAAATTTTATAAAATACAGTGAAAAAATTAAACTTAAATTAAACGAATCGAACCTGGGTCTTCCGCAATCCGGGCGGCTGCACTGACCGCTATGCTACCGGGAAGGCTAGGAAGCATAGCGGTCAGTGCAGCCACCCGGATTGCGGAAGACCCAGGTTCGATTCCTGGCTGGGTCAGGTAGGCGTTTAATTTTTTCACTGTATTTTATAAAATTTTATGAATATTTAATTTATCTTCAGTGCAGCAATTAGCACTTGAAAATAAAAAAGTAAAATTAACTAACTACTAATAATCCTAACCAATTCCAAAAATTCTTTTACTGATAGAATGCTAAATACCCTGTGGGTAACATAGGCTATATTTAGTTTTGATAAAAAAAAAGTATTTCTTTTATAATCTCAAATCCACGCGGACGAAGTCGGTAAAGTGCTTTGGTATAAGGTTTTATTGTATGTATAATTAGTATGTCTTCAAATAGATTATTTTGTGATTTTTTTTTTATTTACATGTTGTGGTTGTCTTCTATAATTTTGTGTTTATTTGTAATGGAAAGTGTCCTGCTATGGTATATGGGCATTAGAAAAGAGCTGGAAACTTGCTGAGCTTCTTGCCGGTTCTTCTCAGTAAAAGATCTCCCGCCCAGAGTAGACTTACGAACCGATGGCATAGTGACATTCACAAGAGCTACTTGTAGCCTAAACTGAATAAATGATTTTGAATTTTTTGAATTTAGATCTTACAAGGGTTTTATAACATTAAGACCGAATAACCGCCTATCCACCGGTCTCAGACTCAGGTGTAACGGGTTCGCATCCGAGCGTAAGATATTGTACTCGATTTGAAGAAAGCACTAGGTTGGGGTTCGTTTTATTCGTGTCTAAAATAAAGTCCGCACAAACAAAATATTGAAACCGAAAATGAGTGCACTGTTCTATATTTTTTTCAAGTATAAATTTAAATTGTCTTAATTCGTCCCTATATAGTAAACAATAAACGTTTCGAATGAAACACTTGTTATTAATTGCTGACGTTTTATTTAATATATCAAATTATATGTATAATTTCAATAATATGTATTTAGTGTACACTGAAACAATAAACTGTCGATGATTGTTTACATACTTTTAAGTGTAGTTTAAGTAAGTTTTCCACGAGTGGGATTTTTTTTTCTATACACTATTGTTTCTACCACATACTCTTACTAAGCACCTATAAACAGCAATTTTCTGAGCAACGATGTATTATTCAGAAACATAGGTAAGTACATTATATAATTTCCCATTCAAGAATATTTCAAGAACGCCTTCAATGGGAAGTGAGACCACAAGTGTAATTTTTTACTGTAGGTAAACAACGATTTCATTCGTTTTAAAGTGTGGCAAACAGATATTGTAAGCGTCTTGCTCATTACTACATAATTAGGGGTCTGTCTGTTCTTAATTGATACAAAGTTCAATTTTTAAATAAGTAGTTAAAGTATTCGATTATTAGGAGGAGCTCGATAAAGTGGTTAACACGCCCGGTATGAGAGTGCTGAGGTTCCGCAAAGGCCGGTCATCGGATGGATTACCAAAAATCTATCATCTCGAACTACTCTTTCGGAACGTAAAGCCGTTGGTCCCGGCTGCATAAGTAGTCGTTAACAACCACCAATCCGCACTGGGCCTGCGTGGCACGTTCTCCATATCCATCCATAGGGCAGGCTCGTGCGGCCGTCGTGCCCCAACTGTGGGAACATAAAATGAGCTGAAGACTGATGATGATTGATGAATAGATTAAAGACGTTATAATTTCAGTCGCGTGGCTTTGTCAAAGGGTTAGTCCACCTAGTTATACTATTAGTTATACAATATAACAGAATGGACGAAAAAGTCTTATTTCTTATATTTTTTTTTTGGAGAGAGATTGCTGATTGCCTCGGACGGCATTTTCAGCTCCACCGGACTTGTTTGGGGGCGGCGAGGAACGTAAAGGGTCCCAAGGGAAGTAGGGCAGGGGGACACGCAGTAATGCGCGAAGCCGTTTCCTCTAGAAAACCTCCGAAGATGCTTCGTTTCACACGGCTTTAGGAACCCTTTAAGTTTCCCGCCGCCTCCAAAAAAGCCCGATGAAGCTGAAAATGCCGTCTGAGGAATTCAGCAAAATCTCTCCAAAAAAAAAGCGAGAGAACTATCATTGAAAGCAATGCCTGATTGTAAACAATGTAGTAGGTATTTCTTTAAAAAAGCTCACAGCATAAAATTATAAAAATTGTACAAAGAAAAATAAAACTATGAATAGTAACTAACTAGGATAATGGCACCATTGTTCGATAGGAACCAGTAGTTAGTCCTTTTCCCCTTAAATGATTAAATAATAACAATATAATAATTAATTATAATAGTTTATTGCAGATAAACAATCCATAAATAATATTCAATTACAATCAAAATAAACATAAAATCAAAAAAACAAAACAAATATTAAAACAAAATTTAAATTAAGACTTAATTAAAAACGGATTCAAAAAATTTATGAAATCAAAACTTTAGATTCATAAATGAAAATTAAATTAAATGTACAATATTATACTCGTTAACCATAATTACAATAATAAAATAAAATTTCTTAAATTTTTAAATTAATTTCTACGCTTAAAAAAATAAGGGTCAGCAACACATTTTTGACTTTTGCAACAATTGGATACAGGCTACCTGCTTCCTAGCTGTCATCCGGTGAAATGTCATAGAAATTCTACGAGTAGGTTATTTTCTGGCGACCAAAACTGGTGTCGCATATTGGGTTACTGTGTCAAATAATGGTGCCACAACAACAGCTGTTTCGGTCTGAAGGGGACTAGATATAGCGATCTATTACAGGGCATGGTACCTTAAAACAGGGTGCCAAGTGCGAGTTTTATTCGTCATTCGTTCAGGTTAACGAAAACGAGAATTTGTATTTGTGGCAAAATTTTAGCTCTTCTCGTATGTCGCCAGGAGGCGCTGCTTCAACGCCATACTGATTTTCGTTTTCGTAAACGTAATCGAATGAATACAGATACTAAACATTACTCACACTTGGCTCCCTGAAGCTTCTTCTGCTTGTGATGACCTTGGTTTTCCATGAAGCGAGCCGTATGCCTGTCTGCTGACTTAATAACATCAAAAAGCAATTAGGTATAAAAACATGTCTTGCAGGCAGCGAGTGACACATTTACTGTACAAAAACTAGTTTAGTAGACAAATTATAACTATAAAGAGGCGAATGACTCTTTGATGGGATATAAAAAGGTTGATTCAGTATTTATCTATAATGAATGAAGTCTACATTATCTATGAATGCATTTAAAAACATGTTGAACCAATATTATTTTGTTTAAATGGTCAGCTGAAATCGATATTTTTTAATTTAATTTGGGATAGTGGATAGTCGCATTTAGTTGTTCTTTTGTGTCATTTATTTCATCATCATCATCATCATCTCAGCTAAAAGACGTCCACTGCTGGACAAAGGATCTCCACAACGACCGGTTTTGTGCTGCTCGCATCCAACGGATTATTTATTTATTTCACATATATTCACAAGTGACATTTTTTTTTCTTTGTTATGAAAATAGTTAGAAAATAAGTAACTACACTATCGCATTAGGAATAGGTATCCTGTAATGATAGTTGTAAGTTATTTTGTAAATAGATAGGTACATTTATTTATTTGTTTATATATAAGTAGGTATTTAAATATGTATCGACACACGACAGAATGCAAATCTCTATATATCGCGAGTGAGTTTTTGACAAAGTGAACTTATAAGCTGACTAGGTATATCGTTTGAGCGACAATGTTTTCGAAACGAGCCCTCTCACTGGCCAAACCGAGCACATACTTGTAATCCCCCTGCTAGAAATCGAACCCAGGACCTCTGTCTGCGTCTGAGGCCGGTGTACAGACGCCTGCACATCAACCTACCCAAAACTGTCAAATTTCTTCAATACATTTTCAACCATACAACTTAGTGATAAAGTTCAAAGTCTATTGAGGAAACATGACAGTTTGGTAGGTTGATGTGCGGGCGTATGTGTGTACCACTAGACCTCTGAAGCAATTAAAAGGTACATTAATCTTATGTTACGTATGAGTTTGACAACCCTATCTAGATACCATTGATGCACACAAATTGATCTACCAATAAGACCACTCAAAGTTGACCTATCCTTGAAGTTCCTGGTCGTTCCACTAAAAGGAATCTCGAGGAACTCCACAGCTCTTCGTAAGATGGTAGTGTTACCACGTGTCTAGAACACGTGTTGTGGACTTTTATTACATTGCTCTTCGTTATTTTAAATTAATATTGGCTACAATCAAGGCTAAGGCCAAGTTCAAATTCATCTTACGTTCGTTAATAGGAGAACTTTTGTTTACTAGAATAATTAATATATGTAAAAGGTTTATAAGGTATATAAAATGAAATGAAATGCGTCCCTATTATAGTAAGTTTTCTTTACTATCCGTATTTATTCAATTTGAGGAGCTCGATGGCGCAATGGTAAACGCGCCCGTTCTGCGATTGCTGCGGTTAAGCAACTTTCGCGAAGGCCGGTCACCGGATGGGTGACCAAAACTTTATCAACGAGCTCCTCCGTGCTTTGGAAGGCACATAAAACCTTTGGTCCCAGCTGCATTAGCAGTCGTTAACAACCACCAATCCGCACTAGGTCCGCGTGGTTTAACGCCCGTTCTCCCTATCCATCCGTATGGAAGGCTCGTGTCCCAGCAGTGGGGGACATAAAATGAGGTGATGATGACAATGATTCATTCAATTACGTTTACAAATACGAGAATTAAAATGTTGACATAGATACAAATTGTCGTATTCGTAAGCGTGACCGAATGGAGAAAAACTTGCATTAAGCAGTCAGGCCAAACGTGAACATGAGGGTCAAGTTTGTTACTGCTCTGTAGAGCTGTAGCTCCCAGAGAGCTTAACCGTAAGTTATCACAGTCACATAAAATATATGTAACGTCAATAAGGGCCAGGTTAATCGAAAAACCTGTGTGTCCCCCAATATCATTACTTCGCGATATTTATACAAAGAGATTTTAAAAAAAACATTTCAATACCTACCCTGTTAATTGTATTCTGATCTCATTTTATTTGAATGTAACGCTGTATGTCACTCGTATTTGGAGTAGATTGTTCATGTAATTTGGCTTAAGAATATCTAACCATGGTCACGAGCCTGGAAGAATTTGACACAGTCCAAATATATTTACTAAAATAGCTCATTGAAGAGTTTCGTTACGATCTAGTTCGTATAATGAACTGAAATAAAATTATGCATGCTTTCCTTTGTTACAATAAGGCTGCGTCTAATTTGTTTTGTACAGTAAGAGCCTGCTGTGACCTGCTTAATTTGACAAAGCATTCCAATAAGGCACATCAATAAAGTGTATTTAGGACAAAAACCAATTACAATGTCGTAATAAAGTGTACATATTTATTTATATGGGAAGGTCAACAGTTTGTTTCATAATTTAAATTTACTTATAACTACTTATACCACTTTAAAGCCCCTTCACACTAGCCTTTCTCCAGCGTAGGCGTTTGACAAACGTATTTACAGCGCAGACCACCAACACCCACCCACCCCCACGACCCGGTCACCCGAGCCGTTCTAGCCTTTAGAGGCGACCTCGAGTTGCTCCGTTCCCAATCTCATCGATCCTAACCCACGGAGAATCTAGTAGGGAACGGGGACACTTGCTTGGTGCGATTCTCCATAAACCCTCTGATATTCGATAACTACGCTTTGCTGAAACTTTACATTTTTTAGCCGCGCTCCTAAAAGTCCTTTTTTTTGCCTCTGACCTTGTGTTACTTTTTTATGTGTTTTTTTTATTGTAATTTTTTGAGGCAAAAAATTATTTCATTATTTTAAAAATCTAAAAAATAAATAACAGGCGCGGTGGCGCGGCTTGTGCGTCATTTGTCATATCGTCTGCGCTGCACTGCACACGTTTATCAAACGCCTAAGCTGGAGAAACGCTAGTGTGAATAGGTTATTATAATTACAAACCTCCACTTACGTACCTAACAAACGCACTGGCATTTTATTTTTTAAAAAGGGCCCTTCCTACTTTTGATGGGGCTCTTTTTAAAAAATAAAACGTATGGCACAAAAAAGTCATTAACTAAAATGGTTCTGTAATTAAAGTGGTACAAATAAAGACCAAACAGTGCCGGCATTATATACTAAATGCTCACCTCCACTTTATAATTGTCTCTCTGTCCTCAGTGGTGCTACCCGTGTTCTCCTACGGCACCGCTGTAGGATGGATGTCGCCCATGGGTCCTCGGCTGATGTCCGAGGAGACGCCGGCCAGCCAGCCAGTAGACGCGGAAGTGATATCCTGGATGGCGTCGGTCGCGTACCTGGTGGGCACTCCCGCGGTGTTCCTCTTCGGGTACATAGTCGACAACTTCGGGAGGAAGGTTGCACTTATGGTCACCTCTTTATCTATGGCTGTGAGTAGAAACTTTTTGGTTACAAACCGATTTAAGTAGACCTCTCGATCTGTGCGTCTGATTCTCTGTATCTTTGGTTTACACTGGTTTATACCGGTTTATACAGGGCCTCGTGCGAGCTTTTTTACTTGCGTCGTCTGGCGTCTCTGGTATAATCTATGCGGTTGGTTGAAGGTGCCAGTATAACCATAAAAGTGGTGTATAGTATAGAAGGGTGGGGCTATGATTCTGTTTTTTGTTACTGGTTGTGCGTAGGAACTGTTTGGTGGAAAACAAATTGCTGATAAGTTAATAAAAAGCATTTCGCAAAGCTACGTAAAATTGATATGAGGCACACACACACATACACGAGTGCCAGCGTGCAAAAAAGGTTTACCTGTCTCTAACTCATTGGCCTGACAATTCCTCATTTATTTCAGGCATGCTGGGCCTTGAAGCTGTACTCAACGGACACTTGGGCGCTGATAACCGCCCGATCATTCGTGGGTCTGGGAGTTAGTGGTTCCTATGTGGTAACCCCGCTCTACATCAAGGAGATCAGCGAAGACTCCATCAGAGGCACTCTGGGCAGTCTAGTGGTGCTCTCGCAGAACATGGGAAATTTATTGGTGTACGTCATGGGGGAATACTTAAGCTACCATGCTGTCCTGTGGATTTTACTGGCGGTGCCACTGGTCCATTTGCTGTTGTTCACTTCTATGCCAGAGACGCCGTCGTACCTGTTGAAGAGTGGGAAGGTCGAGGTGGGTTTTGGTGTTGCTACCCTGTTTTACTAGAAATAATATTTGGAGTCAATAGCCTAGATTTCGTTTTTATTTTTATGAAATAAATTATTTATTATAGTTAATATGGCGTAATTTTATACCAGTAACTAGCTGACCCGGCGGACTTCATACCGCTTTGACAGTTGACAACAAAACAAACAAATAATTTTGTATTGGAAATATAAATAGTGTTTAGTATTTTCCATTACTATTTATTTATGTTTCTCATCGTATAAACCTTCCCTGAACTTCCACAAATATTTCAAATCAAAATTAGCCAAATCGGTCCTGCCATTCTCGAGTTTTAGCGAGACAAACCAACAGTTTTATTGAAATTCATTCTCATTTGAAGGTTTCTAAGCTTAATCTGTTAAGAAAGGATTTTCCGTAACACTAACCTTATACCATTTCAAATTTCGAATTCTACGTTCCCTATGAGGCCGTGTCCTAAAAGTGCATAACCTCTTTATGCTTAGAAACCTTCAAATGAGGTACTATTATATTACGGTGATTTTCGAGACATTCCAATTTTAAAGAGTATTTGCTTATGTCTCGGACCATATTTGGTCCGAGGCTTATGTCTTTAACTGAGTTCAACCAATAAAATCGGATTAAATTTCAAACATGTGTCAAAATAAAATGTAATTTAAATCAAAAGCACTAAGGAGTATTGATATCAACTTCTAAGCAAATCACCGCCAAAATGACTTTCTACCCCTTTTTAACCTCGTTAGGGGATGAATTTTAATAAAATACGAAACACGTCTTCCATCAATTCTGTTAAAAAAGGTATATGCAAAATTTGTAGTAGATTGGACCAAGGAATCATGTTGTCCTATACAATTTTGTCCCTATTTTTCACTCCTTAGGGGTAAAATTTCGGGAAATCCTTTCTTACCGGATGCCTACGTCATTCAAAGAACACACCCTCCAAGTTTCAGGTCTCTACAATCAGCGGTTTAGGCTGTGCGTTGATCCGTCAGTCATCAGGACAAAGCATTTTATATGTATAGATAATAATATTACTGTTACATTTTCTTAGTTTTATCTGTTAAATAGAAATGTTATTTTAAAATATCCGCGTACCAAATCCTAATTTAGTACATTTTGAAGCATTAGAAAGTGTTTAACTTAACGATATCCTCATCCAATGAGGACCTGATTAACTTTCTGATTAATGTTGTTAGGTGTTAGATACTCTTAGATACTTTTAAGAAGATGGTAGCTAACGTGACGGATTAAAAAAACGAAATAATAAATAAAATAGTACAATGTACAAGGTACAATGAAATGCATGAATACATCGGCAATACATTAATTCAGTATACATGTAAACGCCGATGTACCTATTTAAATATATGTACCATTTAAAATAATAAGACCACACGAAGAGAAAATTCTTGTTTCTACCTAAGAGTTACTATTCTTTACTACTTTCACAAAGGCCGGTCATCGGATGAGTGAATAATCACCTTGTGCTCCTTCGTGCTTTAAAAGACACGTAGGTACAGCTGTTGGCTGTATTAGTATCGTTAACAACGCGTGGTGGTTTATGCCCATTCTCCCTGTCATGTTTTCGTCTAGAAAGGCTAGTGCCACAGCAGTGGGGACATAAGTTTTGATTCGTTTTGAGTTCGTTAGTATTGATTCGAACCTGTATTCCAGGAGGCTCGCACCGCGCTGGCGTGGCTGCGTTGCCGGGACCGCTCCGATGCGGCCGTAGACTCCGAGATGCAGATACTGACGCTGGAGCTGGAGCAGAACAAGTCCAGCAAGTTCTCTGGCGCGCTCAAAAAGCTTGGTAAGTCAGGCAATTGGTATCTCCTTCCTTTTGCGAGCTAGGTATCGTAGGCGAGACTTGAATTTTCGCATTCTGACAATTCGAATTGCCCACCGACTCAGGCGTATTAATAATTTATTCATAACTAGATTTGCGTAGGAAATAATTCATAAATAAATACCTATGCAAGAGCTGGATGAGAGTAGACTCGGATCGTGCTCGGTGGCGTTCATTTGGAGAGGCCCATGTCCAACAGTGGACTAATATACGCCGATGATAATGATGATGAGGTACTAATACCTATGTATGGTACTTTTTTTTTTTTTTTTTTTTTTTTTTTTTTTTTTTTTTTTTTTTTTTACCCAGGGGAACTCATTACGAGTACGAGGACCTTGAAGAGGCCCAAGTTATGTGGGACTCACCCGTCCGCCTTTCCACACCCACTGACGAGGAGAGAAGCTCCAAGTCAGCTGCCAGGAAGACCCGGCTGGGAGGGCGAGACGGAGGGGGATACCGCACTAAACCCCTGGGGGACAAGGCAATCCGAACACTAAATAAGGCGACAACCACGGTATACTTCCAAAGGAATTGAGCCGCGGCATGTATGGTACTTACCTCAAGTTGTGCTGTAAATTGTAAACACAAAAGACTACTTCAAAATCAACTACATAGTTTACTTATATATTTGTACGTAAGTAATTTAAAATGTCTAGGTTTTCCACTAGTGATCCTTCCTTTGCATGAGATCTCTCATTTTGTCAAACAAAGTAGAAAGCAAGTTCATATTTAAAAAAAAATTGTCATTCAACTCTTTTTTAAAAAGAATAACGATTTCTCGCCACTCGCTAACAATATGTAAACGACACTCGTGTTTCAAGAGCTGGTTTACCAAACAATGCCGGTTCCCATGGCCGCTAACGATCCTTACCGGGCAAGCCCGGCGTTTTCCACTGTTGCTGTATGTATGTGTTTTGAATGTCAGGGATGAGAAAACTAAAGTGTTTACTGTTTCCATTCGTTTCTGGTTAACGCTCGTTAAACGAATCAATAGTAATTCTTTCCTATATTGCTAGTAACTGTGGTTGAGCACGGTGTGCGGTGCGACTGCGATTGCTAAGGGTTTAAGACGACACCGCGATTTGTGAACATTCAAAAAGGTTGCTCCTTAGACGGTGTCATAAGGTCGATTAACAGAATCTAAAAAATATTTAAAAAAATATATATTGATTTTAGTTATCAAAATATGCAACTACTAAATTTTTTCAGTGTGTCTTAAGCAACTTTCGCAAAGGCCGGTCATCGGTTGGGTGACCAAAAATTGGTTCCATGCTTAAGACATGTAAAGCCGTTGGTCCCAGCTGTATTAGTAGTCGTTCACAACCACCGATCCGAACTGGGTCCATGTGATGGCCCGTTTGCTTTATCCATCCATATTGACGACCTCCGTAGCCGAGTGGCTTGCGCGCCGGACTCTGGGCGGCGCTAACTCTGAGGTCCCGGGTTCGATTCCCGGTCGGGTCAATGTCGAAAACGAACTTTGGGATATTGTGACGGGTCTGGGTAGTTGTGGTACCGTCGTTGTTTCTGATTTTTATGAAAACAAATGCTTTACTTACCTTAGGATCAGAACAATGTATGTGATGTTTTCTAAATATTTTATTTTTATTTTATATGGAAGGCTCGTGCCCCAGCAGTGGGGTAATAAAATGTGCTGGTGATGATGATGATGATTATTCCTAGTGTCCATCTATACACCTACAATTATAATGACCTGTCCTGACTGATTCATCATCGCCGAGCCTAAACCGCTGAAGCTAATTAGATGAAATTTGGACTGTAGGTTAATTGAGGTTAAACAGCTACTAAGAAAGGATTTTACAAAAATCACACCCCAAGGGGGTCAAATAGGGGGTGAAACTTTGTACGAAAAATCCTCAGTTTTGAAGTAAAATACATGAAAATTGGTATTTGGGTTCTTGAAAAGAAACAAAGAATTAAATGTCTCAGGAATTTTGTTTATTTTCCTTTAAAGGAGTAAAAAAAAAGAAGAAAGTTTTTTTGGGGAAATCATTATTTTTAAAGTTATAACTATGAAAATGAATATTTTAATCGATCTATGGATTTTTCAACAAAAATAGAGATTTTTGTATAGAAATCTGTAATTTTTAAAGTTTAATCCATGGACTAAATTACATGAACGTACCTTTTATAAGTTTGGCTTTTATTACAAACAAGCACACGTCGTGTAGCCTACGAGAGCGAAGCCGCGAGCAAAAGCTAGTCAACTATAAATTACTAACTAAATTAAATTTCCCTACCTAATAGTTCTTTTCCATCGAGTAAAAGTTAACTACAAAAATGGTCAGCTACACTTCTCTATTCTCGCCAGCTCTCTATATATGCGCAAGCAAGCTTTACCAGCAACCAAGATATAAACAATACCTATGTACCCACGCTGGGAATCGAACCCGTGATCAGGTTTTACTGGTTAGCCACTGGAGACAAAGGTGGTTATGTGTGAAAGTTTTAAAACTAGATTTTTTCTCCAGGCTTTGCGATTGTGATTAATTGTATCCATTATTATATATAGCTTCTCAAAAACCCATGCGTATACATACTTATTTATGCCCTGAAATCAAAGTTCACATCAGCTGATAACAAGTTGTCTACTCCGTAAATCGAACTTGCGATCGTCGATGTCGAAAGTGTATAGACTAGATGTATAATCTTAATGTAAGGATGGAAGATTCACCCCTCTGGTAGTAACAGTGCAGCGTGCGTCGCAACGTTGACAGCAACAAAACCGATTAAAACATTATAATGGCAACTTTGAATTTTAAACATTATTTAATTAATATAAAACTAAAAAGATAAATTAATTTAAAAAAATCTAGCGCTGATCAGCGCCGCCAAATAATTATATTCGTAATTCTATTGTCTCACGGCAGACGACATGCCGACGACGGATTAAACTTTGAGTCTGCCTAAGTTTTAATCAAAAAGTTTGACAGCTTTAGTAATAAAAACATACTCTGCCATTATAAAAATAAGGTTTTATTTTACATCGATGCTTAGGTGTTTTTCATCACAAAAAGAACGGTGGCACAACGAAAACAACTCATTGACGATCGAATGTTCGATTTATAGAGTATCCGAGTAGCACCCCTGCCCCTGACTAATAACGATCATTAGGTATGTTGTTATCTTAATCATCTTGTTGATATGTCCCTGGTTGTCGACCTATGGAGCACAGATGTTCATTGTTATTGTATTTAAACGATTCATGGCCGCACGCGCTACTCCTTTAAAACAAATCATCACTTTTGATTACCTATTAATTTAAGTAATCGTTTTATCTCTAAGCCTATGTAAGTAAAACGTATCGTAGTGGCAGTTTAAAGCCATATATATTTTTTTAATATTAGAAAGAGGCAAACGAGCCAAAAAATAACATAGATTTTCATTGAAATTTGATTTTTTGACGGGATGACAGCTGGAAGCAAGTGATCTGTATTCAATTGTTGCTAAATCCTAAAATCAGTCACTGACCCCTATTTTTAATGATTATAGAAAAAAACTATGACCACTGGTTCTTATCGAACAATGGTGTCACTACCTTAAAAATAGATAGCTATGCAACAATTTTTATATGCCTTACGGGTAAGCACTTGACATTTATCTTACCTGATGTTAAGTGCTGATAAGCCTGAAGGTGGGAGCGAACTTCACTTGGAAACCTCAAACACTGCAGGCACTGGCTATCTTATCTGTGTCGGACAATGCTACTAACATTGATTTTATGGCGACATAATTAGATAAGATAGTGGTAGCTACACCGGGCAGATTTAAAACAAGCACAGACAGAGTACAAACAAGGGGGTTCAGGATCCTTAGCGGGGGTCGATTCAAACTCATTGAAGGCTCCGGTCTCATTAGAAGACCCTAAAGACTGCTCGAGCTCCGACTCCAACCTTGCAAAAACCCAAGCCTCGAGTATCCCTTTCACGGGCAACACAATTGTAACTTTTCATTGCTGTTCAATTTAATTCCAAGTGCATATACTTAGTTCAATATTAATTTGACGGCATTATAGCTGCCATTGCCTTCGAAAAGGGTATAGGATACTCGAGGCCAAAGTTTCTAGGCTATAAGGTTCGAGTTTAAACCTTCATTTTCTAATGAGACTGAGCATTAAATGAATTTTAGACTCGGGACGCTCGAGCCTTTAAACAACACTACTGTGAAGGCTAGGAACTCGGCTCGAGTTGACCAAATCGTGAAGAGGTTTTACTAATCATCTCTCTCATTCCAGTTTCGGACCGAGGCACCTTCCGCGCGTTCCGAATCACGCTGATTATCAACCTGGCCCGCGAGTTGTGCGGCTGCGTGGCGGTGCTCCACTACGCTTCTCTCATCTTCAGCAAGGCCAGCGAGGGCGGTTGGGTATTGACGGCTAACCAGCAGGCCACTGTGCTGGGAGTTGTGCAGTTGCTGGGCTCGTGCACAGCATCTACATTGATGGAGAGATCTGGGAGAAAGGTTGGTAGCTTATACTTAATTACTTCATAAATCTGAGCTTAACTTATAGGTCGTTTTTTGTTTTTTTCAATTGGGCGAAAATGGAAACACTGGGGTGTACCGACACATCCAGTGTCGGAGATTCCCCCCCTGAGCGTCCTCGCTCAGGGTGCCCTACGTATTCTGAGGAAGGCAAAATTCCGCTCGTATCAAGGCATGCTGCAGGCAGGAAAATGGCAAGATCAGGGGAATCTACTCTAACTTGAGCTCCGTCCATTATCACCTCGAGACGGAGAAGCCGGCTTGCTCGTCCTCACCAAGACGCAGATATCCCCCCCTCCTGTCATCGCCTACTTGCGCTACCCGAAATAGAATTTGGAACATGCATTTGTGCTTCGAGCCGGTGTTTGTGCCTACGTCAGGGAGGATATGTGCGAGTTTGCTTCTCGCTGGATGATCCTGATGTCGCCGCCGACTCTGTCATTGAAATGATACTGGAGGGAATGGAACTTTTCATTCCAAACTCTGTGGTTCTCATTTGCGGCAAGTCCCAACCTTGGTTTGATCGCTGCTGCAAAATGGCGTCTCGCCAAAAGCGACAGCATTACCAAGCCTGGGCTAATGCGGTGTCATCAAAGGATCCAAACTACAGCGTGCTCAGGAAGAGGTACAATTTTGCCACCAGGTCCTTTAAGAAGGACATTGCCAAGGTGAAGTCATCATTCATAGTTAGAATTTTCGCGTCTTCCTTCGGTTACCTACGCGTGCGTTCTGGTCTCTCGCCAAGGCTGTCTTAGGGATTTTTTGTCACCTACCACCATTGCACAAGACCGATGACTGCCTGGCCCATACTGCAAAGGAGAAAGCCGATCTCTTGGGCACTCTTTTCGCATCAAACTCGACCTTGGACGATGGGGAAAACTCTCCAAGAACCATACATTATACAGCATTGCGCTAGTTAAATCAAACGGTCGATTCCTACAAAAGTCAATTCGTAAGGCTCTTTTTTCCCATAATATCCATAAGTCGAAGTAAAGTACACTCGGCGTCAAAAAAATCGCACCTCTTAGAAAATCACTTTCAAATGTCATTTACTCTTGATATGCACATGCAGTCGCATTAATTATGCATATATATTTACAAGGTTACTTAATTAACTTAATAAAAAACATTACTTTTCATTATCAAATAAAACCTAATGCAACAAATAAAGTGTCACAAAAATTCGATGCAAATTTTGCTACCCGTGAGAGTTGCTAGTTGCGCTTCCTTTGTGGGTATAAAACGGTCAACACGGGTTCAATGTGGGTCATTCGCTATTCAACCGTTGAAGAGGACACACGCACAGATTTTGATGGATACCACAGCTGATAAAGCCGCTCAAGTGGTTGCACTACTGCAATCAGGGGTGCGGCAGTGTGATGTCGCCCGGCAACTGAACCTGAGCCGTTATTCCGTTCGAAGAGTGTACCAGCGCTTCATAGAGACCGGTGGCTATATCCGCAGACACGGTTCGGGTAGACGTCGCTGCACTTCGGAAAGAGACGACCGGTTCGTTGTGTCGAACTCTTTGAGAAATCGTTTCTCCAACGCTGTTGAGTTGCAACAGCAGCTCCAGGCAGTTCGCAGACGCACCGTAAGCGTATCTACGGTTAGAAGAAGATTGAAGGAGAAGAAGATAGCGGCCCACAGAGCTGCTACGGGTCCAAAATTGACTGCAGCGCATCGGCGAGCCCGCTTGCAGTTTGCTCGTGACCACGTCGATTGGACCCTTGAGCAGTGGAGAGCTGTTCTCTTCTCAGACGAGACGCGAGTGTGTCTTTTCTGCAACGACCGACGGAGAAGAGTATACCGGAGGCAGGGTGAACGTTTCGCCCAAGCCTGCATCCAGGAGACGGTGGAATATGGTGGCGGATCCTGCATGTTCTGGGGCGGTATGTCTGCTGCCGGCAAAACCGACCTTGTCTGCGTCTCCCGGACTGGAGGTGCTCGCGGACAAGGGTCGCTGACTGCTCGCCGCTATGTCACTGAGGTCCTGGAAGTGCATGTGGTCCCCTTTGCCGAATCTTTTGGCGAGGGGTTCACATTAATGCACGACAACGCTCGCGCTCACACTGCAGGCATCGTGAGCGACTTCTTGCAGAGGTCCCAAATCTCTGTGATGCAGTGGCCAGCGCGAAGTCCGGATCTGAATCCTATAGAGCACCTCTGGGACCATCTTAAACGTAAGGTTCGATCTCGGGATCCAGCTCCTTCGACTCTACAGGAGCTCCAAGACGCGGTGATTGAAGAATGGGGGCTTATCCCTCAAGAAGAGCTCCTGAAGTTGGTGAGGTCCATGAGGGACCGTATGGAAGCCGTGATCAGGGCAAGGGGGGGTAACACTAGATTTTAAGTTAATTTTAAGACACTTTTTGTACATTTTTCTTTGTAAATTATCTGTTGTTAATTAGGACTTAATTAAGGATTTTTATTATTTTATTAATTTTAATGTTGTTTGTATAATTATAATTAAACAGAAAGTTAAATTTAATTGTTTTTTGATACTCCTTTTTGTTACCTTTCTAATGATACCCAACACTATCCTCTACATAAGGTTTAAGAATTTTTAAAGATGATTTTTAAAAGGTGCGATTTTTTTGACGCCGAGTGTATATTCGGTATGGCACCGCGACTATACATATAATCATCTGCCAGAAAGTTTAAAAGAAGTTTCGAACATCGGAATTTTTAAAGCGAGTTTAAAGAAACTAGTAGAAGAAAAAGCGTTACTATACCGTTGACTTATATCTGAAAGATAAATTATGATAATAGTGTTGTGACATTCTGTATTTTGATGTATTTTGTGGTGTTTATAGTTTTTTATTTATTATTTTGTATTTTCGAACTGACATTTCGTTTTAATATTTATTTTATTGTTATTATAGTGAATGTTGCATGTCAGAATATGGCTGAATTAATTATAAATAAGCACTATGGTGTAAAACTAACTACCACCTATACTTCGCAATAAATATATTTAATTTTATAAAATGTTTTTGTTCTGTTTCAATTGCGGAGCACCTGACCCGGTATGCCAGAAGGGTGCAGGTTCAAATCCTGCTCGTGGAAATTTTGCAACATTTATGTTTTTGTAATATTTGATTTGATTTGATTTTATTCGAGTGGGCCTGATGCAGTTCCTGCCATTGTGCTTCGGACGTGTGCTCCTGAGTTGGCGCCAGTTCTAACGCGCCTTTTCCGGCTCTGTTACTGGCGTAGTCCCGAGTTCTTGGAAGACAGCCCTTGTCCACCCGATTCCCAAAAAGGCGATCGCTCAGATCCGTCCAACTACAGGCCAATAGCCATCACCTCTTTGCTCTCCAAAGTAATGGAGTCAATTAAAACTACCAGCTCTTAAGGAAGAGAATCAGCTACTAAGTGATCGCCAGTATGGTTTTCGTCGCGGTCATTCGGCTGGTGATCTTTTAGTGTACCTTACTCACCGATGGGCGGAGGCAGTCGAGAGTAAAGGGAAGGCACTGGCAGTTAGCTTGGGCGTAGCGGAAGCCTTTGACAGGGTATGGCACAGGGCTCTTCTCTCTAAACTTCCATCATACGGGCTTCCTGAGGAATTGTATTCGTGGGTCGCCAGCTTTCTTTCTGGGCGAAGCATCAGAATCTGCTGCTGGGCGCAACGTGGCTGGTGTCCGAGCCAGCCCAGATTTCATAGCCATGTCAAGAGTCTGGTTCTTCAGCGTAGGCAGTGCAGTCTCGTGGCTGCTAAAGCTCATGTATAATCCCTGTATTACAGCCGCTGCTGGGTGTAACATGCCTGGTGTCTGGCCTGGGCATGACGGCGCTGGGCACCTGGTTCTACTGCGCGGGCGGCGCGGCGTCGTGGCTGCCGGTGGTGGCTCTGTGCCTCTGCATCTACTGCGACGCCGCCGGACTACAGCCCGTGCCTTTCGTCATTATGACGGAGATGTTTTCGTTTCAGGTAAGACCTTTCCGACGTAAAAGATTGGTCACTTGTTGCTCAAGATAGAACACGATGAAAGAGGGTAGGCAGGCCTCTGCCTTGCAGTAGGATACTACAGGCTTAATGTACCCAGGTGATATCAGCCAGGGGAAGTAAGTCTACTAAACACTACATACATACATATAATCACGCCTCTTTCCCGTAGGGGTAGGCAGAGACCACTTCTTTCCACTTGCTACGATCCTTACATACTTGTTTCGCTTCGTCCACTTTCATTATTTCTTTCATACATGCTCTTCGGTTTAGGGTACTCTTGACCTGGCCTTTATCAAGACGTCCCTGATTTGATCTCTTTCATTCACACTCGCCTTATACATCTTTTTTCGTCAATCGTTCTTCATCCATTCTCTCGACATGGCCAAACCATCTCAGCATGCCTTTCTCAATTTTTGTCACTACATCTTCTTTCAGACCACGTTTCCTTATCTCACTATTTCTTATCCTGTCACTCAGTTTAACTCCTATCATACTTCTTAACGCTCTCATCTCTACTGCATTTATTCTGCTTTCATGTTTTTTCTGCCATACCCAACTTTCACTTCCGTACATGAGTGTCGGAACCAACAACCCCCTATGCACAGCCAAACGAACCTTATAATAATATTAAGAACTTTTTAGCATCACATAATCTGTGCATTTTCCATTTGCCACTTTATGTGAAACGCCTTGTCTTGGTGGCCGAGTGGCAAGGCGCTCGGTCCGATACCTTAAGGTATTGGGTTCAACTCTTAGGTCGGGCAGTGTTTCGGATTTTTCGAGGCATAGCGAGGGTTTGTGATCGCCTGCATTGGCAAGCGTAGTGATTGATTGAACTGTATAGTGATGACTTGGTTTGATGGTGAATGATGCAGGCCAGCAGTAGGACATTGCGAGTTGGCGGGTTTTAGCAGCTGCCGATATATTTGAATTTGGGTACCCATTCAACTTAACTTACTTCATGCCATCATCATCAGCTCATTTTTGATGCTCGAGCTTTCCCTGTGGATTCCCTGTGGACAATCCACAGGGAAAGCTCGAGCACTCGACCTAGAGGTCCTCCGTGATGATACATTTTTGGTCACCCACCCGATGACCGGCTTTTGCGAAAGGCTTAAATTCAGCACTCGCAGACCAGGCGCATTAACCACTGCGCCGTCAAACTCCTCCGTACACACGGCGGCAGATCAAATTACCCAAACTGTCAAATTTCTACAATCAATTTTGAACTTTATCATTTGGTTATAAGGATCAATATTCATTGGAGAAATTTGACAGGTTTGGGTAGGTTGATCTGCCGCCGCGTGTACCTAGAGTAAATAAAATGTAATAACAATACAATAATGTTACAACAATACAATACAATATTGGGACCTAATGATATGTTTTCATGATTTCAGTTGCGCGGCACCGTCACCCCAATCGTCATCTCATTCGCCTGCGCCCTAGTGTCAGTGGAGCTGCGAGTGTTCCAGCCCTTAGCCCACTCAGTGGGACTGTACCTAGTCTTCTGGCTGTTCGCGGCGGTCTGCCTCATCAGTACCGTCTACATCGCCATCATGGTGCCAGAGACAAGGATGCGATCCATAGACGAGATATACGCGGAGATAGAAGCCAATGGATGCATGGCGGCGGACAAAGAGAAAGACTGTGAAGCTTCTGTAACGAGACTTTAGGACCCGTATTAGCCGTTCTTCTAGATGTTAGGTAGGTAGTTAATGTGAAACAAATTATTTAAAGTCAAAGTCAAAATGTTTTATTCAAACAAACTTACAAAAAGTGCTTTTGAATCGTTCATACATTTTTTACTTTCTACTCATTCAGGACGTAGGTATTGATGTAGGTACTGTCTATTTGGGAAAGTCTTATCGCTCCGCAGGCTTATTACCGATCTGACAGTCGAAATGTGATGGCGAAGTCGAAGTGACAGTCGCAATCGCGACAATTCAATGTATCGCTACTAAAACACAATATCCGTATTAAGGAATGTTGAACACTACGATAAAATATAAAATTTGCATAACAGGTTGATCGCCGCCATGAAGCTGTAGACATACAGCAGAATTTATCCAGCAAATTATGAACAATACGAGATGATAACACTTCTTTTTTTTTTTAAATTTTGTTTATATTAATATTATAGATTTTGAAAAAAGATTATTCTATTTACACACATATTAATGGAAATTGTCATTAAATCAATCATCAATCAACATATACATATTTGACGGTAAAATGATGTACCCACTTCTCTAAGATGCACCTAACGATAAATATTTGAAATGAAACACTAATAAAAATAATTGACGCCACTTTCATAAAATGCATGTCACAGAGTTCAACGTCCACATACACATAAAAATTAACAAACCCCAAAACCATATCTGAACTAATCGAATTTAATGCAATGCATTATAACAACGACGAATTCGTTCACTCATTCATTGTTCAGGTGGCAAAGTTGCAATTTTCATCTTGAGGCACAATCAAATATGCTATAGACCTATTATAGCACTTAGCGCCATATCTGCTGCTTTAGGGTTCTATAGCGCGCTATAGACCTTGCCTTTAGCCACCACAGTTACAATTTTATACGCTATGGACCCTGTATGCCACAACTTTGTGTTAGTTGGGTATCCATGAAACTTTATTAGTTGTAAGTAATAACGACACTTAAAGGCATACTCGTAGCATTTAAAATGTTAGTTAACATGTTGTTTTTTAATAAGATTCTATAAAATAGGTAGCTGTACTTATTCGAAAAGAAAGTAGGTAATAGACGGCTGTGGTAATTACAGAGACAATTTATCCACGGCACAATTGTATAAAGGTACACACGCCTGCACATCAACCTACCACAAACTGTCGAATTTCCTCAATAGAATTTGAACTTTAGTACCTAATAAGCAATATGGTTGAAAATGTATTAAAGAAATTTGACAGTTTTTGATAGGTTGATGATGTGCAGGCGTCTGTACCTGCTCCACAATAAATTTATTTTATATTTTTTTTAAACAATCATGGTCACTTGCATTAAGATTAATTATTAAACGGGATCCTTACCATGTTCATTAAATGTGAGTATCAGAGATTTCGGCACAGTTGCATGCACCATGATCGTGGAATTACTGAAGCTGTTGCGGGTGGGTTGTTATGAGCAGAAAAAACGATCTACACTCTTCCTTAGTCGTTTTATAATCGATACTCACTTAAAATAAACATGATAAGAATCCCGAATAATTACTCAAATCAGTTATACATAGGTAGGGGTGGGTACACCCAGTGTTTTGATTGATGCCGTTCCCTCTAGAAAACTTCTGACGGTGCTTCGTTTTATTCGGTTTGAGGAACCTTTTTAAGTTTGCCGCCGCCCCCAAAGAAACCCGTTGAAGGTTTCCCTTAGAAATGCGACGCCGCTCATGTCTGCTCTGCTACCACCGTCCACTAAAGCGGAGCTGAGATGATATAATGTCGTTAAAATAGAGGGAATCTATTGGTTGATTTTCGCACAGCTTGGCTCAGCTCCAATTAAGAGTCTCCCTAAATGTTTGAATATGCTTAGAAATATAAAATGCAATTAAAATGTTGATGTTTATGTTGTTATGTTTAATACAAAGTGTTATAAGATGAACGTATTCATTTACTTAGTAGGTGCAATTAAATATTTATATTAGTGCCATTTGCCATTTAGTTTTACGAGTGTAGCTGTAAACTGTATATACTTAAGAACGAAAATAAGTTATTTGTTAATAATGTAATAAAATATTTTTATTAGAAATGTATTTTCATTTAGGAACATACCTGCACAGTTTAAAACTGTCGCATTCTTCTTTTTCTACCAATGGTTCCACATACATGGTGGTGGGGTAAGTTTCCTTTTTCCGCCTCCACTGCGCTCTGGGTGCCTAGTGAGTAACATTCGCCATTCGATCACGTTAACGCAAACGACAATTTGTATGGCAAAATTTTAACTCTGTTCGTTTTTCATCAGGCGTTGCTTCAATGCTAAACAAATTTTCGTATTCGTTAACGTGATCGAATGGGGAATAAAACTTGCACTGAACACTCTGTCCTCGACGTCCTCATCGGAAACTTGGCACTCTCTCATGTATCAACACTACATCTCTCCATCATGTCGTGGGTCTACCTCTAGATCTTCGGCCGGGGATAGAAAGTTGTAGTGCTATACTTTCCACGTATTCAGGCGGTCAACTAAGGTTAAACTTTCATAATGTTTTAATTCTATTTCATTTTAAACATATTTAGGCAAATCGTTGTTGTTCTATACCCATAAAATGTAAGCATAATGGACAACCTTTCACTCTAAAAGTTAAAAATGTTCGAATAACTGATGTAAATATGGAAACTTAGATGTTTCATTTTTTTAACATGTTGTGATTGTATATCCTTGTCCTTTTATTTTTTAATATATTTTTTTTTATATTTACGGGTAAGCACAGTGCCTTGATCTCACCTGATGTTAAGTAATGATAAGGCCAATGATGGAAGCGCACTTCACCCGGGTTCCTCAACTAGTGAGGTACTGGCTATCTTATATTTTGTGTTTTTATATGTGATGGGAAGTGTCCTTTTATGATTGACATTTTCCAATATGTTGACGCTGTAAGGGAGAAAAGAGTGCCTTGCTGAGTTTCTTGCCGGTTCTACTAAGTACTTAGTACTTACAGTTAAGACTTACGAACCGATGGCATATAATGACGTTCATTGAATTTGAATTTTGAATATTAGGAAACTGGCAGGGGAGAAATAAATAAAACAATTGTTTTCACAAGCAATGGAATGTTTACAATTGCAATGATGAACTTACAATATCATGACTGTATAAGTACAAGCCTCTCCCTGAGGAACGGCCTCTGTCGGTGACGCCCTGTCTATATTTGGTATATAATATTATATATATATAGGTATATAGATATATAATCTCTATGGCATCAATCCATTCGTTGAAATCACAACCTTACGACCTCTCACGAGGTATATATCGCTCTGTATACTCAAGTCGAATACAATCAAAGATAGTAGCATTCCTATAATGGTTATTCGAGTAATGTATTTAAATGAATATTCTGTTGATATATAAATTGTATTTAGCATTACAAGTATTTCAATCTCAACAATTCAGTGCATTTTTACACGTTGAAACATTATTTTTATTATCTTTAATTATTTATCTACTGCAGCAGTTTGTCTAATTATCGGTGATAGCTGCGTCATAAGCTATGTAACGATGAAAATCAGATTTATTATTATTAACGGGATTATTACCATGTTTATTGCTGATATTTCAGCAAAGTTACCACTCACAAACGACAAAAACATGGTAATAACACCGACAATAAAAAATGTCCGACCCGCTTTGACAGTTTCCATGACAACAAAACAAACAAATAATTTTGTATTGGAAAATTAAATTGTCGTTTTTAGTATTTTCCGTTACTAATTATATTCATGTTTCTCACAGCTTAAACCTTTCCTGAATTTTCACAAATATTTCAAAATCAAAATTAGCCTAATAGGTCCAGCCATTCTCGAGTTTTAGCGAGACAAACGAACAGCAATTGTTTTTATATATATAGATATTCAGATTTTATAGAGGTCACCTTGTGAAAAATCATACTGAAGAATGTAAGTATTTTCACTATTCGAAGGTAACTACAATACAATCTGTATGGAATTAAAGCAGCGCCACGTAGTGAACAAACTTTGTAACTATTTCAAAATGGCGTTGTTAAAAACACATTTAAAAAATTACATACTCGTATATAATATCTATTATATCTTGTATGTTTAGGATTTAATACTGAATAATATATTGTAAGAGCTGTGTATTTTGAAAAATCAATAAATAAAAATAAAAATAAATTCAGCGCCATTCACAATGTAGTTTACAATGCTATGTCGTATAGTGAATAAAACTCTATAATCACTGTCATAGTGAGTCATTACTAATATAAATTATGATTTGTTGTATATAAAATACTAAGCGTTACCGACAGAGACCGGCCCTCTTAGCAACCGGAGCATTTTTTACACAAATACAAAACACTTGCCTCGACTATTTGGTTATACAATATAATGATCATGACGTAACCGATCTAATCATGACGTATACGACACGGACAAAAATGGAAGTTTATATAAAAATGACATCACATCACGATACGATATTTCAATAAACTGAGTGTTTTCTTTAGTAATTTGTGCATTTCTCTATTACAATTACAATAATATAATATATAAATATTTTTTTATTATATAGTAAGTAGTCATATATCTAAAAGTAATAGACATACACTTACATTAGCTACTCTATTACAAAATCTATTCATTCGAATGGTATAAAAAATTACTATATAGATACATAAGTCATTTTTAGTTTTGTTCTCGTACAAATTTTACACTATTGTATTTATTATATGTATATCATTATTTTACTGATCAGAAATATAATTACAAAATTATTTAAAATATTGTTTAAATAACTTTGAATTTGAATAAGATAAATCATTTGAATGATTTGCGTGGTTTATAGATCAGGGCTTTGAATAACGTTAAAAATTAGGTAACGTTAAATCTATCATACGAAGATAACGTTAAAAGCAATGGTAACGTTATGCTTGGTAAAAATTACCTGGATGGCTTTTTTGCTGGTAAACTAACTAACCATTATACGCAGATTGACAAAAACGCATTAGGTAACGAAAGCAGTAACGATTCTTATACTTTTATATTATGCTTATACACTTAATCTCATTTCATAATAACGTTACTTTCATTGCCGCCACCAGTTTAACTTTATAGAAATAACGTTACCTCTTACCTAACGATACTTATAGTGTGAATTTGGTAACGTTACCAAGCCCTGGTTTTAATGTAGCTTACATCGCATTACCATATCTATGTTCATATACAATTCGTAAAATTTATTGTTTATAGAAATCTGTGATAACAAGTGCTACAGTGTCTACAGTAAAAAGGTTGCATTATATTTCTGGTCAGGCCTACGTTAAGTATTTTAGCTTTCCTATGTATTTGTGGTCAGGATCGATATTGTATACTATTTATAACGATAACCAGTGCTTTAATTATTATGTATAGCATACAAGTTATAATATGTGAAAATAACATAGTAATCAGAAAACTAACATTACTCAAACAATACGTTACGACCACTACTGGTGTTAAATTCATTGTTTTCTGGATTGTCTTTTAAGTGCAGTAGGTAGTAACATTAATTACCTACACATTTTTTTTTATAATAACACAATAAAAAAAAGAAAGTTATGATTCAGTAATTTTTTTATAATAGACGGAAGAAGTTTCATTATTTTCAAAAGCTTCATTCCAGTAGTCACTATTTTTAACATTTCTTGCTTACTAAGTGACTTTCATAACTACACAAAAAATGTAAAATGGAATATTTAACGTTATAAAGAAGAAAAAAATCAGATCTGGTTGACCCAAATGATCAATGACTCAGGAGAATAATATGAAACAAAATTGCAAAAATAATAGAGACAAATTAATTAAATTTCATTTGATAAATCACTGCTGCTTTCAGTAGCCAGTTGAATTTGTTTATGAACAATATACAAAATGTCTTTGGCTGTAAAAAAAAATGATCTAGAGATTGCAGTCTCACCCAAAATCGTAATCAATACGTATCATAACCATTAATACAAAAAAAAAAATCTTAAACATATAATAATATTAACTTTATTGTTAAGCCAGCTAATTAAGAAGGTTTTATATCACTACCAACCTCATACCTATTTCCGCTTGCAAACAGTAACAGTGTTTTGAATAGTTACAAGAGCAAGATCCCGTAAATGCCAGACCTACGTCATTTTATATAAGCTGACTTTAATTCTAACATCATATTATTGGTTAATACGAACATTGGGTTGTGGTGTGGATAAAGTTGCTGTTTACCAGCTGATTTTTTGATATTTTTCGTGTGATACTATTTTACTTCAATTAAATTTTTTTGCCCCTTTCAATTAAGCCTTTGCTAAAATAAAGTAAGTCTGGCGTTCACGGGATTTCGGACTATGTTTATGTATGTAGTGTACACTGGACATAGACGCATTATAACTCGCGCTGGTTATACTCATGGTGTTGCAAGCGATTATATAAGCTGCTAAAGATGAAGAGATTGAAGTTAAAAAAAACTAGTACAAAAACATAAATTTAATGTTTAAACTTTGCATTGAGAACGCTAAAATAATTTAATAGATACTAGCGGCCCGCTCGCGACTTCGTCCGCTTGAGTGAATACCCGTATCCTATAGAACCCTAAAGCAACGCCACCTACCGGGTCCAATTATATGCATGTATCATACATATAAACTTTCCTCTTGAATCACTCTATCTATTAAAAAAAACCTTATCAAAATCCGTTTCGTAGTTTTAAAGATCTAAGCATACATAGGGACATTCAGACAGCGGGAAGCGACTTTGTTTTATACTATGTAGTGATTAGTACAGAATTACTTAAAACTAAATCTTCATAACCCTATGGTAAGCTTTGGACAAACATGCCGAACCAACCGTTTTTTATTTTGCATTTAAAAAACATTTGCTCTCCAAAGAAATAACTTCAAACAACGGCAAGATCAAATTACAAACATAACAAAATATTGCACTTATTTACCTAAATAAAAGATGATATGCTGATACTCTAAGGGCTGCAATTATTATTAAAGCAAAGTATTTAACATAATTCCAAATAATTTACCCAAAAAAAAATATCATACAAGTTTCTTAATACGTTCGGCATACGATCGAATGATAAATTATTATGATAAGAGTACAAACATGCAAAATAATTTCTAAGGTTTAAAATATTTATTATATTTGAATTTAAAATGTCTTTTACAGCAGTCTATTCATTTTTAATTTTAAACTTAATAATAGTTATTTTTTTTTTCAATTTATCATTTATGTATTTTCTTTCCTTTCATTCTTCTTCCTTTTACAGGTGAAATTTATATTTGAGTGGGTGTTACTTCATCAGACCAAGAAACTTTAAGCAAACAAGCAAATTTTCTGTCTAAGCATTAAAAAATGTATTGTAAAACATTAAATAAAATGTTGACGTAAAAAACGAATTTGTTTGCTATAATATTGTTAAATAAATCAAACTCTTTTATAAAAAGAAAAGTATTCGAGACAGCCGATAATTTTAATTTTTTTAAATAATGCCATATTAACTAATTTAACAATTTGGTTTTAAACATTTTGGCATTTTCACTACTTTTCGGTGGTCGATAAAATAATAAATATTTTACTAACTCAGTCTTCAACAAAATAAATGAGCAAAAATATTGAGAAGAGATAAAGCATTTATATTCAAACAGCCGCATAAAGAGGCATAATAATATGACAAGTGCTTCCAATAAAAGTATTATAAAGTTAAAAGAATATATATCTTAAAAATTGACAGATAAGCAGGGATCACTTTTAAATGATAAAGAAGTATTTAGAACGATTCCAGAGATTCTCAAATAAACTAGCTCAGAATGTGACATTATTTACTGATAAACAAATAATGATTTATAATTGTTGTTTTATCCCCTAATTATCATAAATACAGCTGAAAAATATTGAATTAAAAGGTTGAACTAAACATTACCAGTTTATTGTTACAAGCGAAAATATACCTTATGCATTTGTTATAATAATATATATTTTTCAGCGGTTTTTTTTTTTTTGAGAGAGATTGCAGATTGCTTCTACGGCATTTTCAGCTTCACCGGGCTTTTTTGGGGGCGGCGAGGAACGTAAAGGGTCCCTCAAGCCGTGTGAAACGAATCACCTTCGGAGGTTATCTAGAGGGAACGTCATCGCGCACTAGTGCGCGTCCCCGTGCCCTACTAGATTCTCCGAAGGGTTCGGATCGGATCGGGGAGCGGAGCAACCCGAGCGCGCCTCTAAAGGCACAGACCTCGGCTCGGGTTGACCGGGCCGTGGAGGAGGAGAGAAGCGCCCAGGTACATGTCTGTACCTGGTGTAGAGCGAGTGTGAACCGGTTCTTCGTACCCTTGTTCTACGAGTACGGTGTCTTGGGCCTAAACTGGTGTGCATGTTTAGTGTATTCTGTAAATGTGTGCTGTCATTTAGAGGATCGGGCGGGGGATTTTTCAGCGGGCACAAATTATCTTTGATAAACTTCTCCTCATGCATTTGTAGAGCTCTTTCGATTATTAAGTTACAACCGTTATAGAATACGATTGCTGTGTAATAAAATGTAGGTTTTGCTCGTTTAAAATATATTTCTTAGAGATCGCATTATAATTGCATTAGCGAGACGACGCTTTGCGTTTAATTTTAATATAAGTATGTATTGTTTAGCATAATCCTCACTATTAAGTGAATTTTTAGAAACAAAATTGTACTTACACAAGATAGAAATCAATATATATGTGTTTGAAACATGATAAGGGAAGTAACAATTGACATTTTTGTACACGCTGGAAGGAATTGACAAATGGAAGACAAAAACGGAATAATATGTTCAAAGAATCGACATACGACAGCGAAACGATAAATACATTATATACTTATATGTGACGATTATGCATGCCTGGACATTTATGTGAACAATCAAAGTGGCAATATGCGATATGTTAACCAATTATTGTTTGCCAATACTCCGCACCAACTATGAGTACTTTTACTAATACAGATTGACCTTTTTATCACCGTCCAAGCCTTCTGAGACGACTCCCGTGATACAAACGAACAACTCTTACTACTGGACTCGACTCGAAAATAAAATTCGGCTGTTCCATACATTTTGGTCGAATCAATATTGATGTTTTGTATGGTACAGCTGAATTTTATTTTCGAGTTAGGGAGTCGGTCCAATAGTGAGAGTTGTTCGTTTGTATCACGGGAGTCATCTCAGAAGGTTTGGACGGTGATAAAACAGTCAATCTGTATAAATGACGTTCCAGAATAAATTAAATATTTTCCTAAAAGTAAATAGAAGTATATACCATTTTGCCAGGTTTACATCATTCCATACGTATTAAAACGATTATGCTGCTACCGAAATACATACTTTTCTAGTGCCTATATTTTTATATAATCAAGTGAACACACGAAATAATTACGGCTCGGGGACTAGATACATAAAGCAATTATAATTTTAAAAAATCTTATCGAAATGTCTTATTACAAATATTAAAATAAATTCTTGTGAATATTAAGTAGGTACTTACCGAATATCTTATTAACATTATAAATAAGTACTAAAGTAAATGGGGAAACTATAAGATACTTATCAGGACAATGAGATTTTCAAGTATATGCTTCATAATGCCGTTATAACTTAGCTGAAGTTGTAACACTTCGTTACAAAGTTCGAAAAAGAGGTTTGATATAAATATATCAATTAAAAAAATGCATTTATAAATACTGATTAGACGATAAAAGTTTATAATAGAATAATTATGAAGAAAAAAAATATTTGTACTTGTATACACAATGTTATATATGTATACACAAATGTTGATAAACATTACACAATGAAATGACTTAAACGCTATGTATTTATTTATTCTAAAATGTGATGTCATCAAAACTGTTTTGTAACACGACATACTTTAAGCTTTCTTTCAAAATTAATCGTTACACTACGCAAATGAAATCATCACAAGTCCTTGTAACTTAATTCAACAGATACATATATAGTTAAATATTACTTAAATTAAAGTAAATAGTTGTATATTCGTAAACGTAAGAGTGAAATTATATGTAAGGAGTTTTAACACTTTCCTCGTCTTGGTTACCCTTAAACTTAATTTATATGGTATGGATAGTTCATTCACATTCGATGGTAGAGTACAAGTATGATAATAAGTAACACATGTAGACAACAACACGTATACAAAAAAAAACAGACACATTCTGAAAAATTACAAACTCTATTTATATTATATTTATATATAATTTAGTGTTTACGTCGTATGTGATATTATCAAATCATTTTAATGACACAAGGTAAAACGTAAATTACGTAAATTACCGAAATGTCAACAGCAGTTTTCCGAATTTGTTTTAAAGGTAGTTGTAACAAACCTTTATTATAGTTACTTTAGATAAGATTCGTTCATTTTAAGACCGTAATATTAATTTAAAAAAAATACATTGATTTCAACCACATTGGATCAAACAGCCAAATCATTAATTATGTCATCATAGTTTACAATTTTCCTTGCGACTTTAAACAATCACAGCTTTGACAATATCACCGCGACATATACACCAAAAATATATACAGTATGATTTGTAAAGTATTAATTTGTTAAAATTTAATAAATTTAAATCTCGGTATACGTTTAGCTGCATAGTAAGTGCAAGTGTATACGTATTGCAGTTTCTACCAGTACTGTACAATATGACATAGATACACGGTAACAACACTATATAACATGTTTGGTACATACGGTGCGGAGCTATGTGCGGGGGTAGTAGTGACCGGTGCGCGCGGGGAGGGGCGGCGGCGTGTCCTAAAAGAACATTCAATGATTTTTTATTACATATAAATTTAAACAACGACTCAAAACTAATTATAAAAATAGTTTTTTAGTCACACAAAACATCTAGTATTTGTATACACCGATTGTATGTACTTATTACAAACCCATTCTTTTTTTACAAATTACTAACGGTATACATACAGTATACCGTTGGCTTACGCCAACAACTCAGTAAGTGACATTAACAAATATTTGGTAATTCGATGTTTTAGATGACTTATGCCATCATAACTATAAGAGAAACATTTTTTTTTAAACCTCCCATACTTATAATGCAACCTTATTGGATACAATGAATACGACCAAAGGAATATAAATAATTGATTTGTCAAAGTATTCTGTATGTCAATTAATGAGTTTTGCAGAAAGCCGAGACGATACATTGTCTGAATTAAATTATAATTTTTCACGAGGGAGGAGTGATACGAACATTTTGATATTAGACTATTAAATATTTAAAAAAAAATACAGTGAAAAAAGGCAGTGACAAAATTCAGCGCTTACGTCAGCCTTCCCGGTAGCATAGCGGTCAGTGCAGCTGCCCGGGTGGCGGAAGACCCAGGTTCGATTCCTGGCTGGGTCGGGTGGGCGTTTAATTCTTCCACTGTATTTTATAAATTATTAGTAAATAAAAATAACTAGGCAAAAATATCATGAGTTCATCAACTAATCACTGCAGGGCTTTTTACTTCTTTATCGACATTCACACTTAGAGTGAATGGGACAAAAACTCTTCGTCTCATTTTAACATGCTAATAAATAATTACCATTATCAACCCCTATATTATTACACTGCCAGATATAGGACTTTCTTATCTTAAACAGTAATAATAAAAAAGCATTACTAAAAATCAACCAACACTCAAGAATTGTAGCGATGACTTAATTTCAATGATGCCCTTTGCCCTGTATTTAGGTTACTTACTTTATTACAAAAACACAAATGTTGAAAAAATTTCCACGAGCAGGATTTGAACCTGCACCCTTCCGACATACCGGGTCAGGTGCTCTTCCAATTGAGCTATCGTGGTTCTAACCAGCCCGCCGAAATTATTCAACACTATTTACTTTTTACTTTGAAAGCCGAAGGCACCCATTCAATGTCGACAACTACCGTCATAAACACGTGTTTTTGTAATTTGTTTCGCAACAAAATTTGCGTTAAAATTATATAAACAAAACAAAAACATTTTATTACTTACTTTAGTTACTACTTAAAAAAAAAACGATATAGTGTTCAAAATAAAACAAAACAAACCTTATGCGCTACTTGCAAACTTAGGAATGTGACTTAACGCTAGGTGCCATGCTCTGAAATAAAATGGACGTCACACATTAACTAAAAATTGCAAAAAAACAAGTGCAGTTCTAATATTAAATAAAAAAATAGCAAACAAAACAACATAGATAACAAAGAATTTAAACGGGGATTAATGCAAACTAATTAGAAAAAGGTATCATACCTTCTTTTCTTTTTTCTTTTTTTTTTATTTATTTATTATCGGAATCAAAGCATACATTATTTTTATGATATGGAGTACTAGTTAAACCTCTTGGGTTTGTGTGTAGTACCTAACAATAGTATTCTTCCACGTTATCAGAGATAAAGTAACCAAATACATTCATAATATTATAATTCTAAGAATCGACAACGTTCTGACAGTACGATCACATTTCCGAACACAATACAGAATTATTATTTTAAAACTGACAAAAAATAACATTTTAAAATAAATTTACAAAGCTAACTAACTAGTTTGCGTTAATCCCCCTTTGAAATCTTTGTTAACTATGTATAGCGAAAGTTTAAAAGTGTATATAACAAAATAACATAGTCAGCAATGTGCAAAATAGTTTGCTCAAACTCATTTGGAGTGAAAAGTTTCAATTTATCTCCGTCAGTCACTATCACTATCACAAATATGGATTTAGACAAGGACAAAGATTGCGGTGGACCAACGACCCTGTCAAGGTAGCGGGGAAGAGTTGGATGAGGAAGGCACAAGATCGGAAATGGAGTGCATTAGAAGAGGACCTTTACTCAACATTGGGTGGATAACGGTTGAGAAAGAAGGAGAAGAAGAAAACATAGATTCCATGTGAAAAAAGTCAACTGGCAATAATAATATTCAAAAAATACTTTTTTATAATTTTTTACATTTACAAGCGTTAAATTACGTTTTTTCCAGTGTGTTTTTGATACATTATAAATAGGTAGGTATATCAAAAACGATAACACTCGGGAAAAGAAAACGTCTACCTAAGGCGGGACTCGAACCCAAGATGTTTCTCAATCTGGGCAACTGGCTTGACTCAAGCAGACTCTCTTTAGTCAATTGGAAAAGCACTTAGGTTAGGTTGAAGAAAATTACTTCTTTCTCCTTACTTTGACCGGTAACAAACCATGAGCCACCTCTACTTTAAAATTTGCAATTTATTGTCCATTACCAAGGCTTCACAAAGCATAGTTTTTACTATAATATCACAAAACAAAACTGATAATGAAATCCGATACTAAAAGTAAGCACAAGCTCCTAGCGGGTTTTATTTTGTGTTTTGAACTCGCCGACTTGGGAGAAGTGTCAGTACCATAACACATGGCAGTCAGTTTTTTGAAACATTTAATTGAGCTAAGTGATTATGGTAATAAAATATTAAGATGTATATTAATTTGAGCAAACACTGCCACTTTCGTGATCCGTTTTGACCGCCACAGCATAAATGCGTCGCCGTGTCCTGTACGCTGAGCATTCCAAAATTTCTAAATATTATTATTTTGTGTTTTCGTAAACTATAAGTATTTTTGATCATTGCCGTCGTTGGCGTACAAACAAGGCACGCTATCACTTGTCGATTATAGCCGACTGTGGCGATCAAAAGGTTAATCTAGTACAGACGCCTACGCATCAACCTATACCAAACTGTAAAATTTCTTCAATAAATATTCAACCATATTTCATATACATAAAGTTCAAAGTCTGTTGAGGAAATTAGACAGTTTGTGGTAGTCTGATGGACGAGTGTATTTATGAGAGTGTATATAGATAGATAGATAGATAATATTTTTATGACAACACTATGCAAACATAAACATGAACGAAAAATATAAATAATTTGAAAAGTTACAATTTGGGGGTATTTTCGCTTTAAAGCGATATTAATCGAAGGTTACGGCGGATGTCTACACACAACTAACAGTTTACCTGGACATTGTTGTCGTGTAGGTAGTGGCGCGGCGGCTGTGGGCGCGGCATCGGCTCGTCGCTGTCATCGTCTTCCTCGAAGTCTGGAACGAGAGGTACGACCAGGGCTTTGATTAACGTTACAAATCCGATAACGTTTTGTTTTTAAATAATTTGCACGGCAAATAACTCCATTCCACCTGATGTTAAGTGCAAATGCGAGTCCAGACGCGAAGACAACTGGTGCAGCGTGAAAACAACGCAGCATCAGTCATCCTCACCCTGCCGGCCCACAAGGTGCCTCTTCACGCCTCGTTTTAAGGACCCCATGTCATAGGAAAGAGGGAAATAGAGTGCTAGTAGACTATTTCCTCTTTTGGAGGTGCGACAAAGAAACGAGTGAACAAATGTCTTCGTGTGCGATGGAATATTTGAAACAGTGAACCTTTATCTTACTAAGATAACGTTAATAGGTAAGGTGTTAACGGTATGCTTGGTATCGCTACATGGGTGGCGATATATTTACTGGTGAATTACCTAACCGTTATACGCTGACTGGCTAAAACGTATTAGATAACGTAAAAGTAACGATAATTATACTGTTAAATGCATTATTGCTACCAGTTTCACTTTATAGAGGTAACATTAATTAGCGATACTTAAGGAGTTAATTGGATGATAGTAGCCGCGGATCGTGCTCGGTGGCGTGCACTTGGAGAGGCCTATGTCTAGCAGTGGACTAGTGTAGGCTGATGATGATAAAGGCGTTAATTTGGTAATTTGGGTACGACACCGCCTCAAGGTCGACATTCGGTTGCACGTCATAAAAATGTAAGACTGATTTTATAATGAAGCTGACGGAAAATATAAGCGCGATACAATAAATAAATAAACTCAGGCTGATGGCTCGACGAGCGCGAGTATGACGCGTAACACGAGCACGTGCGTCTTGCGGCGCAGCGAGCGACATTCTAGTTCATTGCGTGTTATAATTAGGCAGGCGTAACTACGCCTGCTAACGGTCATAGAAAGATCGCAATGGACTAAATGCTGTACATGTCTGTACCTGGTGTAGAGCGCGTGTGAACCTGTTCGTCGTGCCCATGTTCTACGAGTACGGTGTCTTAGAAGGCATCTTAAGCCGATGGTCCCAGCTGCATTAGCAGTCGTTAACAACCACCAATCCGCACTGGGCCCGCGTGGTGGTTGATGGCCCGTACTCCCTATCCATCCATAAGGAAGGCGCGTGCCCCAGCAGTGGGGACATAAAATGAGCTGATGATGATGATAATGACGGTGCACACTAGTTTAGGCCCAAGAGGGCCTAAACTAGTGTTGCAATTATCCTACTATTAATAATGCTAGTAATACATTATAACACGAGTAAGGGAGGATCATGTCTCCAAAGTTTGAACTTACCTCTTTGCTTCCTAGGCTCACGCTTCACCGTTTCCTCTGCGTCCGAACCCTCTGCAAAACATTTATTTACTTAAAAACATCGACTACAGATTGGCAACACACATTTATACAAAATATCGAACAACAAACATACTGAAAATAAGGTTACGAAAAATTCAGTACAGTTGGGATCGTGCGATTTTCTTGTGTCAGTGCATAAAGCACTTTATAACTTTTATCCCAAGGGCGTTCGCTAAAACCTGCGCAGGCACAAGGAGCGGAGACTGCTCCGGCACACCACATATATTATGTGCGCATCATCAAGGATAGTTCAAAAGCGCGTAAGTCCAGCTTAGCATAAAGATGGATATAGCAAAACAGTGTAAATGTCTTATACTATGATTGGCGCACTTTTGATTCTCGGACCTTTTTTTAAAGAGCTTGTTGATTGCCTCACGCGGCACTTTCAGCATCACCGGATTTTTGGGGACGGCGAGAAACTTAATAAACCGTGTGAAATGAAACACCGTCAGAGGTTTTGGTGCGTGTCCCAGTTCCCTACTAGATTCTCCGAGGGGTTCGGATCGGATCGGGAGCGGGACAAACCGAGAGCCGAGCGCCTCTAAAGGCTCTTCTCGGACTTTTTTTTAAAATAGGCCCGAGTGCGTGTACTTTTGTATGTTTTAATGTCCCAAAAGAAAAAAATCTTACAACTTTCACGATTAAAAATATTAAACAGTAATATTATTATTGTAATCGAGATAACATACGATAAACATTCAACGTGTTTTCTGCGCTGCCCAAAAACAAAACACGTGCGTTCATAAAAACAATTAATATTAATATTTTATGATCAATAAATTGTGTTATGTTATTCATTTCAAAATAACATTCATAATTTATGTATAATTTTTTACTATCTATCACGGTAGTAGATCGTTCGGAATTTATGGTACGCAACCATACATTTATATAATGATATATAGTGTTATTTATTTAGAAATGTATTAAAGCAATCGTTCTTTCAAAAACTGACACACATTATTTCGATAATTAATACTTTTGTATTAAAAGCTTAAATTGAGTTTCTGCCTATAATGCTGCCGCTTGTAAGAAAAGTGCAAAAATTAGATTAAATTTTGCACACTTTTTAAAGTCGATATATTATATGACATGATACCATAAAGCCCCTTACAAATAAACAAAGAATAAGGTCCGAATAATTACTCCGTGTTTTGTTCCTGTCATGTAAACGTCATTTCGAATTAGAGTAAAAGAGACAAAACACGGAATAACTATTAGAACCTTATTCTTTGTTTATTTGTAAGGCACTATGAGTTTATGTTGGAAGAGGCTGGAAAATCCAATAAACCTCATTAATGTTACTCACCTATCATTATGATATAAAAATTCATAGTATGCTAACCTGAGTTCAATTCTCTGACCAATGTCGACATTGCGTTCGTGACGGAGTCGGCCGCATAGAGGAGGTCACTACGCAGGCTCCTATTGTCTATGCCCACTGAAATATAGATAAGTAATATAAATAAATTTGACGACCTCCGTAGCCGAGTGGCTTGCACGCCGGACTTTGGGCGGCGCTAACTCTGAGGTCCCGGGTTCGATTCCCGGTCGGGTCAATGTCGAAAAACAAACTTTTCGATATCGTGTCAGGTCTGGGTGGTTGTGGTACCGTCGTTGTTTCTGATTTCCATGAAACGAGTGCTTTAGCTACTTACCTTGGGATCAGAACAATGTATGTGATGTTGTCTCATAATTATTTATTTATAATAAAAAATAAACTTATTGAATGCGGTAAAGTTACCTTTGATTGTGAGATACGATTTAAAAAACATAAACAATTAAAATGAGATTCTGCCAACTGTTTAAAGCAATATCTATGCCTTTTAATTTAATTGGATCTAGTATCTATCAAACTGGAACATATAAATGCTTGTCGGCAGTAAATGGTATTTAGGTAATCTCCATTCAGTCGGTTCCTGAGCGGAACCCTACCATTAGGCATACATAGAGTTTAAATAAAATCTATGCTCAATTAATCTTTGGCCTTGTTTGCATTTCTCTGTTGCAATAAATAGAAACAAAAGACTTACTTGTGGTAGGCCGTTGATTTTGATGGAAGCCTCGGGTTTCACCGCTCATGCTCTCCACGCCTTGGGAATTAAACAAGTTAAATAAAAATAAACTTAGTGTAAAAAAGTACAGATGCCTGAACTTCAACCTATCCAAAACTGTCAAATTTATTCAATACATTTTCAACCATAAGCTTAAGGCATAAAGTTCAAAGTCTATTGAAGAAATTTGACAGTTTGTGGTAGGTTGATGTGCAGGCGTGTGTACATAAGTATAAAATGTTTTTGTTTTGTTTATATAATTTTTACGCAAATTTTGTTGCAAACCAAATTACAAAAAAACACAAATGTTGAAAAAAAAAAAAAACTGTTGTGTATTTTTGCAATTTGATTCGCAACAAATTAATTATAATTTCTTGTCTGGTCCTTCGAGCCGGATTCGAACCAACGGCCGATATCAGAAAGTTAAAACAGCATTCAGTAGATAGTAATTTTTATTTTTAGCAAAACAAAATAGATTCCTAATGCTATAAATGTGACACTATGAATTTTTATTTGTTTGTATTTTAAACACGTCGAAATGGGTTATCTGATTGAGATAAAGTTTACACATGTACACATGTACACACATGTACACATGCAGTGCATATCTTGGAATATCACCTATATTGTGGTCTCTAAAGTTTGCGCTTGTTAGCAGACAAATATATTTTTAGCAAATTTATTATTTGAATTCTATTTCCACACTATAACGTTTAAAGTTGTCTGAACTTACCAAGACTGTGCGTCATGTCGATGCGTTCCCTTTCGCCCAGCGATGGGGTCTGCGGCGCGCTGCGGACTGTTCCTCTAGTGCTGGTTTCTCTGTCAATAGAATGGTTAATTTTAATAGTGCTTTTAGCGACTTCAAAAGAGAAGGAGCTCCTCAATTCGTATATTTATGTATGCTTGGGCATATGCGACATTTATGTATCGATTTGAATTGATGTACCATTTAAATTCTGTACAATGCATAAAATCCTCTTTTGATAATAAGCGTGACCAGCGGTTGCCGTGCTTTTTAGAGCACGAGGGTAGGAAACTGTCATTGCGCAAGTGGTTTAGCACTTTATTCACTGACCAAATTTTTTTTAAATAGCCAAAATTGCTGCCCTGGCTGATGATAATCATTTTTTATAGATTATAATATTAATGTCCTGTTTCTGTTGATTATTATTATTGGTCATTAATGGTATAATCATTATTTATGGTCCTGTTATCCTAACCAGAAAATCTAATACGTTAGTTATTTATTAGATATGTCAGTAATATAACGGAGCTAAGGGGATTTAACCACGATTTGTCGCATTCCATTTGTGCATCTATCCGTTCGGCTATCGACTTTTCAATGTATGTATGTGTATGAGACCGACCTCTCTGGCGCTGTGGGCTGCGCAGGCGCACCGGGCAATGGCGGGCTTTTGGTTGACCGTGGAGATGAGTTGGGCGTCGACCGCGGCGATGACTGCTGCGTCTGTTGACAAAAACACTTCTTAAAATATTGCTAAGTACTCCGATTGTTGGGCAAATGGAACGCACAGAGGACCGGGCGACGTGTATTTGGCAACACCATTTGGGCAAAGTACCATTGGAAGGACGTAGTTGTCAGGGTCAGGGACCTGTTCGAGCTGCGAGGAACCATCAATATGGAAGAGGCTGCGCAAGACAACGCATTGGCGTCATCTTGTCAAGAGGCCAAGATCCACTACAGCCCCCTTAGTCTTACTCTAATACCTATCGTAATACCTTTCAATTTGACATGTGAAACCTATTCAAGAACTTCAAACTACAAGTATCAGTGATTGCGATCGCGACGTGTTTTTGAATGATGTGTCATCGTTGAAATAAGACAATAAGCCTCCCAGGTCGCTGAGACAGCGGAGAAAGTAAGAACTAGGTTTTTAGTGGGTAGCCCTTTGAGCAATTCATAGCTAGGCGGGGAAAGGGGAGGAAAGAAAGAGAGAGATGAGGAAATGAGAAGTCGCCAAGATTGCTAAAGGTCGCTCGATAACATTAATAATAACATTTATCAAGCTTGCAATATGAAATAACAATTAAAAATAACCGAACAGATTGTCGAAAAAATATTTGTCATACCAATGTTTACGGCTCAAACCGTAATAAAAAGGCTAGTGTTACGTTGACTGTGTTTAGTTTCAATTAGCTTCTCTTACCTGACACCATGAGGCAGTTCATCTTAGTAGCCGGCATTTGTGTAACATTAATTACTGTGACTAGGTCCAAAGAAGTGGTACCCAAAAATAATTTGGAGCATATTAAACCGAGGTGAGGTTTTCGAAGTTTTAGGCAAATGTTAGTATCATATATTTATTATAATATAAGGAATATTTTCAAAAACAAAGTTAATTATTAATAAACCCTCGTTCACATGTTAGTTACGTACTTTTTTATTATAATATTGAAATTTCTTAAATCAATTTTCAACCATAATACATATGCCTTAGATATAAAATTCAGTCTTTTGAGAGAATACACTAACAACACACTCTGTGTTAAAATTGATATGGTAGTAGAATATGGTAACAGTCACGTTACGTTGTTGTTACAAACATTTTGTTAAGTAAAACAATTTTTGCTATATCATTTGAATTGCCAAATAATTTGAAAATATTTAATTAACTTAAGTCATTAAAATATATATATTTTATTAAATATATTATTGTAACCTTTGTTCTATGACGCGATTTCAGGTCTTCAATCGAATTGTGGCCACTGAAAGAGTCTACAAATGAACAAACTGAAGGAACAGAAGACCGTCAATATGACGTCAGGTGTTATAGTCACAACAGTTTGTTAGAGGGGTCTATAAACAAGGGTCTAGATATTATGTGCATTATAGCATCTGTGGCAGCAGGATTAACCTGCCTCTTCAATGGTAGGTTGTGGCAACCTACCTTTTACATATACAAAACGCACATTTTTTCTATTTAAGTATATATTTGTTTATTTGATCTTAATTGCACAATACAATAAACTACAAAGGCGGACTTAATGCCAAATGGCATTCCCTACCAGTCGACCTAAGGGCTAGGCAGAAAAATTGGTAAGCGGTGCGAAAGAAGAACGTAAATGAAACACATACTACATACATTTATAAGAACTGAAATATACATATTAAGTTTATTAAATTAAGTGATAATAATATAATATACATACCATACAAAAAACATAAATAAAAATAGACTACATGAACATATTTAAACATAACAGAAGAAAAGTTGATGGGAATTTCTTACGTGGGTGTTGATTCCTGTAGAAACAGTTTATATACCATTGTTTTAAAGACCATTTTACTTCGAGCTTGTCTGACTTTTTCGGGGAGAGATTTTTTGGGCAGCGCAGACGACAGACTATCCGTGACGCACTTTTAGTCTGTGAAAATAGAACCTATGCAATTGTATGCAGTAACGCGAGTAAAAAGTGCGCGAAAAAAATAGAACCAACGAAATTCAACGCGCGCTAACGCAGACGGCGCACACTTTAGTCTGCAGTCTGCACTCGTTAATGGTGGGCGTAACGAACGCGGTATAAAAAAATAAATAAAACGCCTAATTTATAAGTTGTCATGTTATGTTATTTTATAATTATAACGCTCTAATTATAATGTTGCTAACTGTACACTTGCGGAACGCAACGCAACGCAGCGGAACGCTAGAAGATTGAAACTGTCTCGAAAATGTCTCGTACAGCTCTGGTGGAAAATCAGCCTTACAACGGCGTGTTCTTGTGGCTATTGGAAAATAAAAGATCTCCATAGACACCGAAAAAGTCTAACATTACTCTTTTTTTATACAGGCATTAGCTTACCAACGCTAATATGTCTCTTAAATGCTGTAATAAAATTGATTGGCTGTTTCGTGAATCCTTCAATAGGATCGCAAGAACACTTGGAATAGGTCACAACACAAGAAATTCACATGTAAGTAACAGCCCATAGGTTTGATTTTTCATTGTTAAATGGTTTTTATTTCTTTAGGCTTAAGCACTTATTTGAAATGAATAGATAAGATTAAGTTTTTGCTCAATTTAAAAAAAAAACTTTACTGTTCAGATAGAACAAATACGATGTACTATTGTAATCTATACATATATATGTATTAAGTAAAAAAATATTGGCCCTTTTTTTTTTAGCACATTGCACGCACGACGTGTGAGATTTACACGTACATACACCTGTAATACAGAGGTGTGGTAAAAATGAACAGACCCAAAGTGTATCCGATCTAGAGCTTGTAGGTATGCAGAGTTATTAAGACTATGGAAGTGTCCGAAAGGGTTCCCATGACCTCGTCAGGCTCCACCATGCCGGCGTTCGATGCGTCCCCCTCGGATGAGGACGACGCGATGATCGCCGGTTTGCTGGTTCCAAGGTGACGGGAGGACATCGGAGTGGTTTTTACCGAGTCGGCCTAGACTCGCTTTCTCTAGGGCTTCGGCCCTGGAACAGAGTCTTAGCCAGCCTCGTACAGCCAGCGGGACCCCTTTTTGCCTGTTAGCAAGTCTTAAGTCTGTTAGCAGATTTCCACTCCGTCAAAAAAAAAAAGAGTTATTAAGACAATAATTATTTACTTTAATTTCTAATAAATATTTCTATTTTGACGTCACATCAAAATAAACAAGTCACAGCCCCAGTGGTTTAGCAAAATCTGTCCCCCTTACAAATAAACAAAGAATAAGCTCCGAATAGTTATCCCGTGTTTTGTCTATTTACTCTAATTTGAAATGACGTTTACGCGACAGGAACAAAACACGGAATAACTATTCCGACCTTATTCTTTGTTTATTTGTAAGGCCCTGTGTATTTACATTTTTGATCACTGCTGCTTGCTTAAGCACGCCTGACGCACATGACTTCACTAATATCAATATTCAATTTACAATTGCATGACAAATTAAAGTTAATAATTATGTCTCAGTAACAGTGTTGGTACACACGCTTGCACATCAACCTACCCAAAACTGTCAAATTTCTTCAATACATTGTCAACCTTAATCCTTAAAAATAAAGTTCAAAGTCTATTGAGGAAATTTGACAGTTTTTGGTAGGTTGATGTGCAGGCGTCTGTACAGTGTTGTTATGTGTATATAAGACCTTGATCGGATACACTTTGGATCTTTTAATTTTTACCACACTTTTCTGTTAACGTTGTACAAAGTTAAAGTTCATATTATGGAAGAGTGCGGAAAGATATAATATATGTATATAATACGTGTTTTTTTACGAGTACATGTTGTAAATTACGGTCAAATTTCGACCACTGGGCATGGGCGACCACTAATTATTACTATTGTTTCTCCTTTTTAGATGAAGTTGAGTGAGGAAGTTAAGAGAAAGAAGAAAATGGAATTAATACAAATAAATCATTATTTAAACAAACAAACAATGAGTTTAATTTTTTAAATTCCTGTTCGTTACATATATGTATTTATTATGAATGCTGTTCGCGTTTTACAAATAAAAACTTAACTTAAATTGATGAAATTGTCATTGGTTATGGCAGAATGACAGAGGCTGCGAGTCCCTGCAAGCAGGGATTGGGAAACCGGTACCCTTGTTGTGGTAACCTTAGGTACCGAAAGTCTTACCTGTATAATTGGTACCAGACTTACTACCTGTACCATTACTTTGTTATCAGTCTCTTTACTCTACCGGCGCCAAAAGCAAGTTATATGTTAATTATAATGAGAAAACACATGATGCAAACCTGCTATGTATGAATAATGATTTGAGTATCCGATACTGCCGTGCCAAAATATCATGCATAATATGCGAAATGTCAGATACTAGATCAAACAAAACCTTAAGCGATAACAAAAACCATTTATGAACCTGAGAATTGCTTGATTTTTAAAGAGGAGCTCAATAGCGTACAGTTCGCATGATCTGGTTACGATATTGCATATTAACTTTCTTAATATTAAAAAAATCCACGAGCGGGATTCCCCGCACCCAGCCACGATAGCATAGTTGGTAGTGTACCTGACCCGGCATGGGGTGCGGGTTCGAATCCCGCTAGTGGTTTTTTTTAACAATTTGTCTATTTAGGGTTCCGTCTACCCCATAGTGCGAGGTGTCCTTGGATAGCAATTTCAAAATATTGCGGGTTTGTAGAAACAGTTTTTTGATTGAGGCATCCGTTTGTGAACTATTAAGCTTTAAGGAGCTAAATCCCCCCCCCCCCCCCCCCCCCGCTTCTGCCAGGCAAATGGATTTCTGAGATCATTAGGAACTACTTAAATAACTTTGTAAGGTGTGTGAAACCGGTAGTACTACATTAAATAAATGTTCATAAAAGCCCTTTTCTCAGAGTTCGTATTATTGAGATGGGCTACGGAACCCTACACTGCTCGCGGCCCGACACGCACTTTTTAAATTGTTCGCAACAATATTTGCGTAAAATTATATGTGAAATAATCATAACTTTCCTAATGTCGGGTCCTACCAAAGCGCATTGAACTAGTGTGGTGGGTTATAGTCCAATCTCTAAATGTGCTATAGTTCGTTCCAGGCGTGGTGGGGCGTTTGTAGATTTACGATTGAAAAAGGAAATAAAATAAAATTAAAAGTAAGTAGGCAAAGAGTGTGCATTTAGATAAGCATTCACGGGCATGACATTTATCGCTTCGCTGAATCATACTTAAGGGAACAAAGTAAACTGATAACTTATGAATGTAAGTAGGCAAGAGTGGGCGAGGCCTCAGAAGACTCGCAAATTTTATCGGTGTTTTAGTTAGTTAGTTTCCAATACTAGAGCCAAACACGTGTAACAAAAACTAATTACATTGTCATCGTCTGATGCGACCGAGAAAAATGTAAAAAAAATGCTTTAACTAAAAAATATTTAAATTAGTGAATACTTTTTAATAAATACTTATCGGAAATATAACAAATGGATTTAGTACAAAAGTTACAGTACCATGGATGTTATATTTGTACCTATAATCAAATTAAAGCAATTTATTAACAGTTAAATTGAAAATGTTTTATTTCTTCCTTCTTATTTGTCAAAGTAACTTTAGTCAATCTTTGTAAGTTAAAGCAATTTATTAACAATTAAATAGAAAATGTTTAATATATTCTTTCTTATTCGTCATAGTAACTTTAGTCAATCTTTGTACATTAAAGCAATTTATTAACAATTAAATAGAAAATGTTTAATTTATTCCTTCTTATTTGTCATAGTAACTTTAGTCAATCTATGTTTTTTTAAATTCCTTTTGGGTAAGCCTTCATCACACCTGATGTTAAGTGATGATAAGACCGAACGAAGGTGGAAGCGCACTTCACCCGGAATCCTCAACTCTTCGAGGCACTGGCTATGTTATATCTAGCTGCCGGGACACAAATATGCTATAAAATATAATCATAAAAAAATAATCATTAAAAAATTTATTGTTTATTTATATATATTTTTTACTTTATTGGCATCATCAAAATGGCAAAATTATATAGATAATTTGAGCCAGTACTTTGATTAGCTAAAATAAAAAAAATACCAAAATTTTTATATTTTAAAATTTTCATACAAGTTTCCAATTTCATAGGTAAAGACCTAATATTAGTAGGATAAAAATATTCGGGGGAATAAAATAGAAAGAAAATAATTAAGTAGCTTGCCGATACAGGTACCGCGTTATGAAACATACGTTGACCTCGATGCAAGGTGCTGCCACATTTTTTTAATTTACTACGTTAAATGGAAATCGGATTATATCTGAACATTATAAATTAACCATATCACAAGACGTTAAGACGCATTTTCAGTTTATAGACAGTTTCAGCTTTAATCCAGGTTACTGGTTCAAGTTTCATTGACTGACGACATTACCAGAATAGCGAGAAAGCCGTGGATGCGTATGGCTTGGGACAGAGATGAGTGGCAGATACGAAAGGAGGCCTATACTCAGCAGTGGGTATCTCCGGGCTGAAATGATGATCGTTTAATTGCGACTAGAGGGCCTAGACAAGTGGCAGAATTGACATAAGTCAATCAAACGTCATTTATACGTATCGTTGGCTTTAAGTCAATACCATACGATAATTATTATATTACATTTTTATTTTATTAGCGTTATGCCACTTGTATTGGCCATCCGAGAATTCAAACCTACCAAAATATCTGAATATTTCACATATTTTATACCAATCATATACGACGTTACGATGCACTTTTCCTTTTTCCAAAAAATTGCCAGTTTCAAAAATTAACCTGCTTGTTGGTGAGCAGGATGTGGCCTAATATGGTACATGCTAAGACAGTAAATGCCTTTTTACTCTTGCCATGAAGATACCCACGTCATAGAGAACAGGGGACACGTTACCAGGACTCACAACCCGGTCAACACGAGCCGAGGTCTAGTAGGGCGCGGGGACAAGTATTAGTGCGTGATGCTTTTCCCTCTAGAAAACCTCTGACGGAGTTTCGTTTCACATTGGGTTGAGGAACCCTTTAAGTTTCTCGTCCGTTAAAGCTAAAAACACCATTACAAAAACACAAATGTTGAAAAATTTCTACGAGCAGGAACGATTTGAACCTGCGCCCTTCTGACACACCAGAATACATACCACATACCAGTATGTCAGAAGGGTGCAGGTTCAAATCCTGCTTGTGGAAATTTTTCAACATTTGTGTTTTTGTAATTTGTTTCGCAACAAATTTTGTGTTAATTAAATAATTAATTAATTAGTTAATTATATAAACAAAACAAAAAACATTTTATAAATAGCTTGCCTACTTCTTAACTGATCTTTATTGTAATTTATTTATTGTATTTGTAAAAATATTATAAGCGGGTGTTAATGACGGTAGTTGTTGACATTAAATGGGCGCCTTTGGCTTTCAAAGTAAAAAGTAAATAGTGTTGAAAAGTTTCGGCGGGCTGGTTAGAATCAAGATAGCTTAATTGGGAGAGCACCTGACCCGGTATGTCAGAAGGGTGTAGGTTCTAATCCTGCTCGTGGAAATTTATCAACATTTGTGTTTTTGTAATTTGTTTCGCAACAAAGGAGGATGATCAAAAATGTATGGAGCCTGGTACCAGGGCCAATAAACTTAATATATATATCATTAGAAAGGCTTTGTAATGTAGATTAAAGATTTCTAAGGCGCTTGACTTGATTTGCTGTCCAATCAGAGTTATTTTGTGTTTTGTCTATGTCTAAAAATACCATACTTTTATTATTATATTATCATTGTATGATACTATTATTATATAGTAAGTATATAAGGCACCAATACTACTATACAATACTTACTATATAATATATAATAATATTAAGGAGTAAGGAAACAAGTTTGAATTCTTAAGAATCATTTACTTTAAATCTTACTTTTCATTAAAAATAAAAAACATCAGTGATTGGTATCTATAATAACATCATTGAGGAACAATGCTGGAGCAGTAAAACCTTCATGTCTCGCATACCCTAGGTACCACACTATTGATACAATGTGGGCACAAGTGCCGACGGTGCGTCGTCCTGTTAGGCAAGTGCAATAATGCTGAATAATATTATTATCATTTGTTTGATTATTTTTCACCAGAATGTAACAATAATATTTCCTTGATCTGATATGCCGCGATTGTATTCGTCCACGCAAAAGCCAGGCATCTTCATTTATGCCATAATCAGACAGGTCTTCGAGCTCGTGTTCTCTATATACTTCTATTATATAGAGTCCGTTCGTTATATGCTCGCTGCAATACGATTTTGCCAGTTTCAGTTGGTACGTACCCAACGAAAGTAATATTACTTGTTCTTCTGTCATTTGAGGGAAGTGTTGTATCTGGCTTGCTTCTATTCTTTCAAAATTCACTCTTCGACTATTCAACCGTTTTCTTTCTACATAAATGTGTAATAGATTTGGAACATCTATTTTCTCCCTTATACTATTTAAGAAGGCTTTTGCACGAACGCTGTCAACGATGGGTACATGAAAGTGATTCGTCATGGCTGCAGCTATTTTAAAATCCGTAAACATATTCGGAAGCGTCTTATTAAAATACTTTTGTCGCAAGAGCTTAAAGTCCCGCTTGAACCGGCCGTTTACTATTTCGACTACCCACCGGCATAAAGTTACTGATCGAGCTTCATTAGCTTGGTCGGTGGTCAGTTGGGTCTCATTTCTATCTTTACTTGGTGGAACATAAGATTCATAACCACATGCTTCAATAAGATCTAAGCTGTCCCTAAAACCTCGGTCTAGTAAAAATACATCATTTTCTTCGAGTAAGCAATGTAATGGATGCTCTTCGTCATTCATTATATCAGCCATGATACTTGCATCAGTCTTAGTTGCAGCATATGGGCCCATTACGTCTAATATGTATCCGTCTGAACACACAAGTAAAAATGGTTTTAGCAAGTTTTGGAATTTATGCAAGCTGTAAGATAGACGCTGGAATAAAAAGTTTGTGCTTTTATTAATATAAATGTATGTTCCGTCGGCTAATAATATTAGTTTTTCATTGTCTTCATTGCCAAATAAAGCTTTTGGTATAGTGAGATTCTTTTGTAATAAATCGTTTCTTGTTTTGTGGTCTACTCCCAAATGCAATCTGACATAATCGTCACGAAGGCACTCCCTCACAATAGCCAAATGACGTCCTACTTTTATTCGCGATATATTAAATAACGTCGCTAGTCTCTGATTTGGTTCTCCTGATCGTAGTTTTACTAGGTATATACCTAATGCAGTTCTTGGGTCCTTGCATCTAATACTTAGTGAAGGTGTTTGCTCTAACATGATATCAAACTCTTCGTTCTTGCGCCCTGTCCAAAAGTGCATGTCATCGTCGCTCATAGCATCTCTCGTGTGGAAATGTAGCCTTGATCCACGTTTAAGGCCTCTCTAAGCATGTCACAAATGTCACTTATCTGTTCTGCATTAAAATTATGACTAGTATTACATGATTGAGGCAGTTCATTCCAAATATTGGCGTTCAAGTGCTGTACACACACTCGTGCACCATGAGGAATATACAGCTTATGTTCGCGAAACATATAAGTCTTTGTCGCTTCTGGAATTCGATGGCGAGTTGTGTTTTGGCAATTGTTAAAAATACAATGCCGTGGAGTGTTCGGAGCTCGTGTGTACTCCGGAACCTGAATATAGTAAACCACCTCTGGTATAGCAGGTTCTATTACTGGCAGGGCAGGTTCTATTAATGGCACGGCAGCTACTACTTCTGGCACGGCAGGTTCAGCAAGTGTTCTAACTACATTTTCCACAGACTGCCAACATCGGTGGCACACACGTCGCGTGTCATCGAACGCTACCTGAAAATAGAAAAAACAATGTAGTAAATATAATTTTTTAGTAAACAAACTCATACTCTCTCCTTATTACAATAATAAAGGATAGTTGCAGTACCGTTCACGTTGGGAAAATCCAACGCAAGCCTATATTGTTTGCATATCAAACACACACATTTGCAACGGGTAAAGAAGAGTACATCAGTTTCATACATTTAGCATCTACAATACATCACACTGTATTAATGTAATTTTAACCATACCAAATGAATGAAACCGATATACTTTTGAGGCGACACGTTACAGTTGTATGTTTCTGCCTTAGAAAAGGAAGCTAACGAAGTACTCATAAAAAGTACAAAATCAAAAGTGATACCTATCTCTCTACCTTTGAGCGCAACGCAACATGTTTAGTCAGTTTGTAATACTTCTACCTGAATGCCAAAGTGACGTAAGTGAACAGCGTCATTTTAAGTTGTTACCTACCAGTAAGCAGTATAGTTGCATGTAAAACCGTTGGAATCAAGTCACTCGGGCATTCAGGTCACAAAGATAGCTATGTACAGACGGCTTTACTTTTCCTTAACTATTACTTAAGCTATGCTTTTTAAGTTAAGATATAACAAAATAAAATAAAAGATATAAGTAATAATAACAAAGTGTTAATAAGATATAAATAATATAATTATAATAACTTATTACTTACCTCCAAAACGGCATGTTCTTGTATATACGCCGCAAACTCAGGACGCGTTCTTGAAAGATTATCGGTCAATACGTGTTGTTGGTATCTTCTGCGATACAGCCCTCGCCGACACATCACACAGTTGGGATATCGTTCTGCCATAGCAATATTCCAGATAAAAACAAACCGAAATAGTCCACAACACTAGCCAAGGTCAACTTTTAAAGCGGGTAACAAAGTCCAAGAGCGGCGCAGGGGTTAGTAATAAAAATGAGATAGAAATCCACGAAAAAACTCAAACAGCAGCGAAACGTCGTCGTCTTGTCGAAACGAACGAGCGAGAGCGACTGATGTGCAAGCGCACGACTGCACCACGCGCACCCCCCGCCCCACACAGCGTGCTTACCCGGCCTAGCGCACTATAGGTACCTACCTACATCGCAGGTTCTTCCAAACATGACAATTCAGTGGTCTAATAAAAAGTAAAAATGTAGAAAAGCGCTTTGGAAGGTACTTGATTTTTCTATAAGATCTATCACATTCATACCCTGATATCTTCGAACGGACAACGATTTGAGTCTGATCGTCATAGTAAACATTGTTAGGGAGAGCAAGACCTATGCAATGTCGCTATAGTCATTTCTATTGGTTCGGGTACCAAAACTGATCATCCTCCTTTGCGTTAAAATTATATAAACAAAACAAAAATAATTTCTAAAAACACCAGGTGGCAATCAGCAAACGTTCTCAAAAAAAAAACGTTACCAGGCAGCGCGTTCCTCTATTTGGCGATTCGCATATGAAAAGAGCTAGCAAACCGCTTGGTACGGACAGGTGGAATGTCTACGTTCGGGTTGTGCGCTAACCTACGTCTAGTAGGTGGGGGAAGGGGGCTGGATGATCGAGATTCTACCGATCACTTGCACACGACGATCCGATCCGAACCCCTCGGAGAATCTAGTAGAGCACGGGGACACGCACTTGTGCGTGATGCCGTTCCCTATAGAAAACCTCTGACGGTGATTCGTTTCACACGGCTTAAGGAACCCTTTAAGTTTCTCGCCGCCCATCAATCAGTAAACAGACTCAAAAAAAAATTGCACACTGATTCAACTTTAACCCATGTTATGTTATTGGTTAAAGAGTAAATGTTACTTATGTTTATAGTTGGATAATTAAGTTGCCAACACTAGCGCTGTCCCTACCACGTATAACAAAAACTAATAAAATTATGCCATCCATCTGATTGTTACCAGGAAACTGAAGGTTAACAAACAAATCAATAAAAAGTGAAATGTGAAAAAAATGCAATAACTAAAAAAGTATTTACTACTTTCGCATCGGAAATAAAACAAATACCTAGCATTCCCTAGCTTTTCGTATAAAAAGTTGAATGTGAATAGTTTCAATATCACATTTATCAGTAAAGCCATACATACAGTATACCGATAAATACATAGTCGACAATTAGCACAATGCGCACTGTCACATTTTTGGCCATTATTTGCGTCTCCATGGTAGTCGTCACTGCGGACGCAACCTCCGATACTGCGGAGAGAGCCGATTGGGGTTGCGTTTTCGATGTTTTCAAAGAGATCCTGAAGTGTTTTAAAAACGGTAAATATTGGTAATTATATTAATGAGTGACAAGAATGAGGCATCTCGAGCGAGCTTGTTCCGCTCCTGATCCGATTCGAATCTTTCAGAGAATCTAGTAGGGAAAGGGGACACGCTTGCGTGATGCCATTTCCTCTAGAAACTCTCTGACAGTGTTTCGATCACACGGCTTGAGGAACCCTCTCCGAAAGGAAAAGAGTCCTTTTAACCTGACTCCTACTTTTCGAGGTATGACTGTACCGATTACCGACATCTTTAATTTCCTCGGCATGAAGTTGACTTCCAGTTGACCAGTCTGAACTTCGGCGACACCATCTAAATTAAGGCTCAAACAGCGGCCAAAAAACTGGGTGTCCTAAATAAGGTTAAGCTATATTTCACGCCGGGACAGCTTCTGACTTTGTATACTTAAAGCGCAAGTCCGATCGTGCATGGAGTATTGCTGCCACCTTTGGGACGGTTCAGCAAAATACCAGCTCGCCGCGCTTGATTAGGTGGAATGCAGAGCCAGGAAAATTATAGGTGACAATAAGCTTGTAAAAACCAAGCTTCACAGTCTCGCTCACCGCGCCGCACAGTTGCCTGCTTGTCGGTCTTTTACAGGCTATACTTCGGAGAGTGTGCTGTTGAGCTGCATGAGCTCACCACCTTTCCCATTTTACCATTGGGAATCCAGGCTTTACTTACAGGCGGACTTACGGCTGGCGACCACCCTTACCTGGTTGACATTCCACTCTTACGCACCAAGCGTTTTGCTTCTACATTTATAATGTGTGGAATTCCCTACCGGCATCTGTGTTCCCGAGTGCATATAACCCTTAAGTTTTTAAGCCCGAGTGAACAGGCTGTTTCTGGGCAAGCTCGTTCCATCATCGGCCTCTTTTTAGCCTTAGATTAGAATGAGGCCAAGAGCAAGCCCATCTTAAAAAAAAACCTTTTACGTTTTCATTAGTCTGCTATTCAATAAGTTCTCAATAGTATGTCTATGAGTATGGCTATGATATCCCCCCTCCCCCTTTTTTTTACTACTATGAAGTGCATTGCATACTCGCGATTTCGGGGCACCCAGCGAGAAAACGGGGCGCAGTGGGGGCATAACTACTAAAAACACAGTCCACTTGTGATGGTACGTACCATTGTAACTATATCACAGTATATACCTTAGCGCAATATATACAACGTGTAACAGAAAGGTGTGGTAAAAACGAAAACATCCAAAATGTATCCGATCTAGATCTTGTAAGTAGAGTTACTGAGACATAATTATTACTTGCAACCAAAGAAACCAAAGGAAAACCAAGGAAACCAAAACCTTTCTACTAATCTCATACTAAATGTATGGGAGTCTTTAATGTCAAAATTTTGAATACTTCTCGTTTGATTTTTAAAAAGTTATTGATGTCATTTTATTCATTAGGTAACGTACTTTCGATATCAGTTTAAAGTCTTTTGATATCTGTAATAATTACGGAATAATAACACTTAACGATTACACCCTGTATATATAAAAAATAAAGCTAAGTATAAATTGTAGTGTGTAAGATGGATTAGAATTTGATTAGTAATATAAATGTAATAGCAAGTTAGATAGATACTTATAAAAATTGTATTAGTTAATAGTTGTGTTCTAAAGATGTATATTATTAATTAATGTGATGTTGGCAAAATGAACTTAAAAAAAGTCATAAAACAAATTGTAAACATCAGGCTAATGAGAAACTGTAATTGTAGATGTTCTAAATTAGCAGAATTAAGGCCCTGGGGCCTTAGCATTCTTGGCAGAATTTTAATGATACTTTAATGAAAGCCAATTTTAATAAACTTTCATGCTTAAAGGAAATACAGAGATGTTGGCAGTAAAAAAAAAGTGAATTCAACTGATTTTATGCGATTCCATAGAGGATTTAAATTCGCATTAATTCAGTTAAAAAATCGTAAAAATCGTAAAAGGTTATAGTGTAATCTCAATAGATTTATAATATTTTACAACATAGTCGTATGTGATATTGTTACTAACAAAAATAGATCTATGTGTCTGCTGAAAATTAATATTATTATTATTATTTATATTTCAGGTATTGATGAGAATACGGTGACATGTGTAGTGGCCCAGATTACAAAACTAGTGACTTGCTTCAAACGTGAAGGCATCAATGGCATCCCAGACGTTACTAAGCAGTACCCCTTCTTAAATAAAGATTATTTATTAGAACATTATTTTGCGTAAGCACCAACGAATCATAAAACTATTTCATATATATAGAAAATAAAACATGTATTATTTAAAAGTCTTTAAAAGTTAACACGAACACCACGCATTGAGTAAAACACAACTTTGTATGCATCTACTTGCGTTAATTTCACGTAATATTTTATCATGGACGTTATGTATGTACCTATAATCAAATGAAATAATAGGGTATTTGACAGGTCTTAGAAAAATATGTCTAATGGTTCATTATAAAATAATATACAGGGTGTTCGGCAGATCGTTGAACATACGCAAATGGAGGGTAGGTGGGGTCATCTCCTAACCATTCAGGCATTAAAAAAAATCCTGGTCATAAAAATCTTTTTATAGGATTTTTTATTTGATTTTTTAAACTTCGCCAATGTCGTACCTGTAAACCCCTATAGCTTTTTCTTTTTTATAGTTAGGCCCAATTTTTTTTCTTTATTGAAATTTTAAGGGATAGTAGATCCTAAAAAAATGGTATTTGTTACAGGTTATTGTTAAAAACTAAGTAATTGTGGTCTCTGAAACCTAAAATAAGTTGAAATAAATTTAACGCTCAACTTTGCGTTGCATTTAAAAAAAAGTAAAGGTGATGGAAGGCTTCAGATTTTTTTGAAACATCTCTAAAGTGTAGGCTTTCTAATGGTATGTTATTTGTTTCGATACCATTTTCTTAACCGGAGTTATGATTTTTTTAATGTAATTGGACGATTTCGATGAAAATCTACTTATGCGGAAAGTGACGTTGCACTGTTTTGTTTCATTTGCCAACACTCATGCACACACACGAACACTTAACGGGTCTTCTTGGGCAGTTGTTTATCGTGATCTTTTTTTTCTGGGCACATTTGAAGAAGTGTTATTGCGTTTGAAATATTGCACAGCATTGGACACCATTGTTTTCGAACATTTAAAATAATAAGCTATCTTTCGGTACGACCACCCACGCTCGAAAAAAATTAATAATCAGTTTTCGTTGTGTTGCATCACAGCTCTTATTTCTGCCCATCTTTATTTGTTAAAAATATTTTCTACGTCACAGTATAATACAACTAGATTGCCGCCAAAACTATGCCAAACTATGAGATTGAAGAAAGTCAATTATTTATTTATAAATTTTGAAAATAGAACACGTATTCTCAGTGTCCCTAATTAAATGGCCAGTCCTTACCGCGAAAACATGTAGTAGTAGAATAAACATTCTACTACTAGTGATAATTCAAAGAGGTTTATTGTTCAAGGCGATATTATTGTTTTTAAAAACGGACGCTTATATATTATCTAACATTATTTAGACGAAGTAAATACCAAATTCTTTTTATATTAATTTAAAATAAAAAAAAATATGCACAATTTGATTAATCTGGAGTGTCCTTAATTAGTTGACCACGACTGTATATACGTAATTCCACAAAAAAATACTCTGTCAAGTATAGGGTTTAAAACATTAGCCAATTTTTATTTAACCTAAGCATGAATTTCTGTAGCCTAAAAAGTTATTAATAAACACTGAATGGACGGAACAAACTAGTGACGTCATAGGTCACCATTCCCATACAATTCCTATTGAAAAAGGGGTGTTATTTAAACGGTTAGCAAAGTATTCGTATTTTTGTTAGCAAAAAAATTATAGTTGGGCAGCAAAAAAACTAGTTGGGCAGCAACTTATGGTCAGAAAATATTTCTAAATCAGTCTGCAACTTATATCATTATAAACTGTACTCTTATGCCGCTCCCCCCTTCCGTGACTGGCCACCAACAAAAATTAACTTAACCTAACCAACAGTAAGGATTTCTTATGCTGACCGAATAATAATAATTTTGCGTTACAACTATTTATTTTGTAATACAAATAAATTATTTCCCTTGAAAAAGTCGTTTTTACATTTGCTAAAAGGCTCTATTGACTAACTACTCAATTGGAACGTACCTTGAGCATTCGCATGAGTCCTTCCAGCTGCTGCATGAGGTGTTTCCTGGACTCCTGCAGAGAGGAGAGGTGGCCTTCGAGCTCGTCCTTTCTCTGCCGTAAGGCTCTAAGTTCGGACACGAGCGGGGGAGCTGAGCCGGTAGGGTTACCGGCGCTTGAGCTCGCTTCTGCCTCTTGTTGACGTCTGAAATCATCACCAGCTAATTTTAATCCCAAATGCTAGGGCACAAGCATTTTATTAACCCCCGACGCAAAAAGAGGGGTGTTAGAAGTTTAACGTGTCTGTGTCTGTCTGTGACATTTTAGCTTCGAATGAACGAATGAACCATTTATTAAAAAAGAAGGTTACTAAATGACTCCGCTCTGCCTGACGTTAAGGGTGCGGCGTTCGTAAGACACACAATATATTTTATTTGAAATGTATTCCATATTTATTTGATGCCGCGCGGCCATACTAATTTTTTATGGGGAATTTAACATTTTAATTTTAAAAATAATAATTTAAAAACCGCTCGATAAATCGAAAATGTGTGACGGACGATTCGTAGTTTAGTTAGACCATTGGTGATTGTTTAGACAAAATCAGAGGTACAATAATTTAGATAAACTATAAGATATCAACTAAACGCCGCCACTTGTTATCATTATTTTTGCCCAACTTTAAATTATATTGTAGAAAAAACTATAGTGTGTTATGAATTTATGGATCGGACTAATTGTAAACACGTATGATACTAAATGATACTAAATATATATTTTGTTTACTTAATACGATAGTATTTTCAATTATTTCAACTTAACCGTGACTGCATTTTTGTCATTTTTTGGTCGGCGCACCCTTAAGCAGAGTTCAGATACGAGGACAGCTAGTGGAGCAGGATGTGTCTCACTAGCCGTTCTCACGTTGCCGACCCGCAAGTTGTTTCATCACACCTCATTTAAAGGACCCCATGTTGTAGGAAGGAGGAAAACGTACGCTGGGAAAGCATTCCATTTTATGGAAGTGGAAGGAAAAAGGAAATTATTCATCCTTTTCTACGAATGGAAACGCCACAGGGAGAACGGACCATAAACCACCACGCGAGCTTAGTGCCGTGCGGTGATTTTTTATGACTGCTGGTGCAGCCGGGACCAACAGCTTTAAGTGCCTTCCGAAGTACGGAGGATGTCGATATGTCTGAAATAGGGGGTGAGAAAACAAGGTCCGAGCTTAAGGCTATGGTTTGGCGCAGTTTCAAAGCGAACCTGACTGACTGACTGACTGACTTTAGGACTAAGAGTTTTCTTTCCTTTTTACAACTGTTATAATACTGCTTTAAAAGCTCATTGTACGGGCCAGTTTGAACGTACACTTGAGGATAGTTAGTAGATAGTTAGTTGACGGAAGTCATTGTAGTTGCGGTACGCAGATTTAAACTGTTGTTTATTACAAATTAACTACAGTAAATAAGTTGTAGTAAACTCTTTGCTCAACGGTTCACATCGTACACTAAGAGCCCTCACTCACGTTCGATAATCGGTGACCGATTTTTTAGTCGTAGAAAATGAAACGTATGTAATTATATGTTGCAACGCACACCTACAAAAAGTCGGTTACAAAATCGGTACTAAAACCTCGGCGAAAAAATCGGTACGATTATCGGTCCTACAAAAAGTCAGTCGTTGGCGGTAGCCGTTATGGTAAGGGCCTTGGAAGCACTCTGCTCATGCCGCACCTGAGCCTGGCGATCTCCCTCATGATCTCCCTGTTCTTGGCCTCCAGCTGCGATATCAGCTCGCGTTGCTGCCGCGCCGCGTCCACCTCCGAACCCTCGGACGAAGACCGGCCCTATATCGAAAACACACAACAAATGGGTTATTTGTAACCAAATGTTTATTGATTTCATTTGATTTTGTTAAGTCCGTCTAAGTAACGGTGGGGATTACAAACGTTTAAATAGATAAACTTGATACTGACTATATAACACGCTCAAAGTATTTCGCAAACACACAAAGCAAATCTTAGTAATAATTTTTTTTTACTAAACAAACTACTTTTAATAATGATAAAATTTAAAAAAATATGTATATAAATAAAATTAACAGATTAGATTAGTGCAGATTATTAAAATTGATAGGTCCTATAAATATAAAAAATAAAATGTGAATAATTACCAATTCCGGAGTTAAAGATGCCGATCTTCCTGCTCGAGGCTGAAACAACGATTAAATTATGTTATTTCTTGTTTTAAAATATTCACTTCCCTCGGAATCCTAACCACTAGGCTAACTGGGAACGTGGCAATGTCTATTTTTGATATTTTTGATGAGGGCTAGTGTACATTCATTTATCATACTACACGTTACACACTATGAGCCCTATGCGCCGTTGCTCGTCGTCGACGCCGCGCGCTATGTTCTGTATGGCGAGTGTAGGAGACGGTATACACACATCTAACATACTACACGTTACAAACTCACAACCGCCGCTTGCCGGGTGCCGCTTTCTTACTCCAGGCGCGCGGCAAATCTCACTTTGATTCTATGCTTTGTTTGAAGAGTTTAGGGGCTAGTGCACACACGCGTTACATAGTATATATTACATACTCACCATGGTGCGCGTCTCGTGCGCCAGCCGGGTCGCGTATCTGGCTGTTAGGCATGTCTAGGGGCTAGTGTACATACATGTATCATACTATATGTTATGAACTCACTATTGTGCGCGTCTCGCGCTCCAGCTGCTTTGTTCATCTTGCTAAGAGATGAATCTAGGGGTCGGTGTGCATGAACACATTTAACATACATTTATTTTATACACTTACCGGCGAGTCTAGGGCACTGTGTATGCACATTTATCATACTACACGTTACACACTCACCATGGTGCGGGTCTCGTGCGCCAGCCGGGCCGCGTACCGCGCTATGAGCCGGTGCTCGTCGTCGACGCCGCGCGCGAGGTGGTCCGCGATGCTGCGGTGCGTGGAGCGAGAGGAGCGCGAGTCCAAAGAACCGGTGTTCACGTAGCCCGCCGAGTATTCCGGGAAGCCGTTGTGCGCCGGCACCGGGGACGGTGGACTGGTGGTGGAATAGATAGAATAAACAACAGTTACCAAAATAGATACAGGTTGACCTTTTTATCACCGTCCAAACCTTCTGAGATGACTCCCGTGATACAAACGAACAACTCTTACAATTGGACCAACTCCATAACTCGAAAATAAATTTCAGCTGTTCCATACAAAACATCAATATTCATTCGACCAAAATGTAAAAGTTGTTAATTTGTGTCACGGGAGTCTTCTCGGAAGGTTTGGACGGTGATAAATAAAGTCAACCTGTATATACTCACGTCCTCCTCCCAAAATGAGGTAGACAGAGCATCGAAATCACCAATTTTGAGTATACTCGTCATTAGTGGCCCGACGCCACATTTAGCATATAACAAAGTAGGGGTTTCAGGTGGCATATAGATAACATCAGTGATGGGTTGCTAGCCGATCGCCTTAGTATCTTGCAACCCTTGTAACTTAGTCAGCTCTTATAACATACACGGAAAGTTAAGTAATTGATTTCACGTCCCAGACCAGCATGGGATCAAAATATAATATAGCATATAATGTAACACAATTGTTATCCACCACCACCACATAGGTTATGAATTTAACCTATGAAAAATCTCACTCTCCACTGTGGGCGCATTGCAGGGTTCTAAATTATCAAGATAATTACACAAAATGATAATTATCCGTTAACTATAACAGTGTGAGTTATTTGTTATATTTTAGTAACAAGTTAAGAGATGCATAATAATTAAGCGATTGTAAGAAAATAAAACTATATTTTGACAATCGATGCACGTCACAGATCACTAAATCGTCAGCGAAAAGCTTGAATACTAGCTAATGCGTATGAGTGCAGTAATACACATTCGTCCTTCGAATACAGCAAACATTAGCCAGGGATTCCAACTGTTATTGCTGGACGTTGATGAGTCAGTCAGGATATTTATTTTTATATGCATCGATCAACAGAGTGTTTCTAACTCACACGATATCGCTGTAGTTAAGCGTGCGCTCGGGCTAGTGAGGGAAGCGCTAACGTCCACGGAGCCTACGTACTATACGTTACACACTCACCATAGTGCGCATATCATGCGCTCGCAAAAAGATTAACATTAATTTACAATAGGCAGAAGGTCTAAACACTCCATAAAGACCGCGTCTCGGCCGCCAGACGCGCCGTGTGTCTCGCTATAAGGTGCTTCTGTGTTGCGAGTCTAATGCCCGTTTGCACTAAACTTGGGTTAGGCTTGTCCTAGTTAAGATACACCAAAGCTTAGGAGCAGCCCAACAAAAAAATTGGTTTGCACTAAAAGTTCTGTCTCAGCTGTGACGAAACTAAGGAATTGCCTAGTAAAGTGGATGTTGAAAGAATGACGAACTGATAGATTGGAGTGATAGATTGTTTATGGTCTATTATTTTAAAAAACAAAATCTGTTTGAATTTGTCAACGTCATGTCTTGACAATCTAATTTGTGGACTTTGTTGTAGTGCCTTTCGTGGTATTTTCGTGTGGTTTTTATTAAAATGGAATGCACAAAACGTAAACGAACTCCGAATTTCACGGCGGAAGAAAATAACCCATCAAAAAGTGCCTGATTGATTGATTTGATTGTGACAGACAGAAAATGACATAATATTACTACTTAAGTATCGCCTTACTCGCTGGGCGCTTCCTAATCGGGCTCATAAAGTTATGAATCTCCTAAGTGGAGTTAGGAATTGCCTAATGTTAGTGCAAGCAAATTTTTCGCTAGGAGTAACCTAAACAAATTAGGCAAGAACTTAGGCGATTCATAAGTTTAGTGCAAAAGGGTATCAGAGCTAATGTCTACACATTTACAATAGTACGCGTCTCGTGCGCTCGCAAACAGATCAACATTAACCGACCGACCGCCCTTTGTACGTGTACTTTTATGTAGATTTTTTGTCAAATGTTTTTTTTAATGTAAAATATAGTATTTATCTTATCCTATCCTGATGTTAACAATATGTGGTTGGCACTCACACGATGTGGCTGAGGTTGAGCGTGCGCTCGGGCTGGTCGGGGTAGCGCGGCAGCTGCGGACGCGCGCGCTCCGGCACGCAGCGGAACGACTTGCGCAGCGTCGCGCCGATCTGCTTCGACGGCGATTTCTGGTGTAGGTAAGGTAATACATGTTTAAAAACAATAAAAATATATAACAGAGGTAGGAACTGCAAAAATCTTCTTTTGGAATTCAAAGACCACTAAGGAAACAGATTTGCGTTGAGACATAATAAACGTCATGTGCGATTCTTAGTTCCATTTAGGGACGTGGTTGTGGCGCTGTATAAATTGCCATAATTTATGAATACTTTACACTACGATACGATGTGACAATTATTAGTGTTAGCGGGAAGCCGCTGGATGCGAGCAGCATAAAACCGGTCGTTGTGGAGTAGCTTGTATACCCTCATTTAAAATTAATCAGGTGCGTTCCTTTTTACGCAGGAGCTTACAGTATCTTTTAGTCTGGCAGTATGGTGTTGGAGCTAGGATTTAATATTTTATATGATGGGATCCCAGGCTGGTGATAGAATCCAACCATCTTCTCTATTGAAATTAGGATGTTTTTTAATTTCAATCGTTGTTCTCTAGCGAGTATTTGTGGTTTATCAAATCTGATGTAATGGTTGGGCCCCTCCCTCTAGGGAATGTTCGCGTACTGCAGACTTATTTTCAGGCCTTAAAAGTAATGTGTAAAATAAACGCGAGTAGATCCGTAAAAGTTGTTTCATTTCAATGTGTAGTGTTCGCGTAAATTTTAGAAAACAATATACATGAACAAGTAAACAAAACAAAATTTTGAAGCGAAGTTTAAAAAGAAAATATGAGCATATCATTATATTTATTAAACTGGTTGCTACACTTTTTATAGATCTCTATAATACTAATAACATACATAAAATATCCGTTGGACGACGGGGGCGGATCCCATACATTATGGTTATGTTATAAGAATGTAATCAAACTTCGCTGTATACTTTAAACAATAAATGATTATTATACAACAATGGTTTGATGTCTTTGTACAGTCACGAGCACCGATATACAATTTGATTCTTATTTCATTGTAATAAGAGTTTAAATTGTTTAGATATTTTTGCTCGTGACAGTACTCACTCACTCACACATTCTTTGTACTCACATAGGCGGCGTACTCCTTAACCTCGTGCTCGTTGGTGTGCGTGTTGGAGACGCGTCCCCGCCAGAAGCAGTCCTGGCAGAGGGTATAGTTGGCGCACCGCGTGCACCGGTACCGGAAGCCGTTGAGCGAGCCGCGGCGGCAGGCGCTGCAAGCCAGCGGGTGGACCACTGAGAGCGAAAGAGCCAATTAATATTATTAATTAAGTATGCTTTTTTTTCTCGGCTTTTCTATATTATACAGGTTAACTTTTTTATCACCGTCCAAACCTTCTAAGATGACTCCCGTGATACAAACGAACAACTCTTAGTACTGGACCAACTGCCTCACTCGAAAATAAAATTCAGCTTTTCCATACATTTTGGTCGAATGAATATTGGAAGTTTTGTCATCTCAGAAGGTTTGGACGGTGATAAAAAAGTCAATCTGTATATGTACAAGTATATAAAAACTACAGTTGTACCCATTGCTAAAAATAAAACTGGTAGTGCTGGTGACAGGTCTAACTATAGGTCAATATCCCTGGCGACTATTACGGTAAAAGTGCTGGATAGACTGCTTGTTCAGGAACTGAGTTTTGTGCCAAACTCCACGATGCACAGTTTGGTTTTAGGCCTGGGCTTTCTACCGAAGCTGCTTATCTGTGCCTCAAGCAGACTGTCCAGTACTACACTGCTAGGGATACGCCGGTATGCGCTGTTTTTGGATTTGCCAAAAGCATTTGACCTGGTTCAGTATGATTTATTATCTATTTGTATTATGGAAGAAACTTGTTGACGAAACCAATCTGCCTCATGAACATGTCTCGATCTTGGAGTATTGGTATTCTCACCAGCAAAACTATGTGAGGTGGTCTGGACAGCTTTCAAGCATGTACAGGTTGATAAGTGGTGTGAGGCAAGGTGGAATTAGCTCACCAGCGGTTTTCAACTTGTATATAAACAGGCTGATCGTTGAGCTCAGCGGTGCCGGAGTTGGTTGTTCTGTTGGCGGTACCTTTGTCAACAACATAAGCTACGCCGACGACATGGTGCTGCTGTGCCCATCGATCAGTGCTGTCCATAAGCTAATTAGCATCTGTGAGCGACACATACAGCTATAATCATTGCTATAATGTCTGTTCAGCTGCAGCAGACCTTGCAGCTATAGCAAATGAGTAGTAAAAGTTGGTAAATCAGAGTTCTAAATTGAATCCCTTCAAGGAATTTACACTTTAAACACTAGACTTACTATTTATATTGCATTGCTACATACCATTCTCGACGCTGGCGAGTCGATGCAGCAATGGCAGCCAGACGAGGCAAGGCGGGCCCGGATCCGACATCAACGTGTCCAGAAAATCGTTTACGGTGACCTTGCCGTTCTAAAACAAAAACACGATGATTACTATTACAAGATAAAATTTTACTAGGAAAAATTAACCTGCCTAAGGAAGCCCGAGTGGGAATCGAACCCACGACCTTTGAATAACCGGTCCAATGCTCTGACCGCTGAGCTACCGAGACCCCAGAAGACTCGTAGATTTGTTCTAGTAGTTTGTGAGTTACGCTGCAAGTCAGCCAGCGGTATTACGTCATTGTGAAGTAACTACCCTCACAGTCGAAAGAACACTTTTGCAAATATTTAACAATCAATAAAGACGTAACCGTCGTGGATTCGATTCCCACTCGAGCAACCTGAAAGGTAAATTTTTTCTAGTAAAATTTTATCTTGTAACTCTATTTATTATGCATTGTAAATGCAAAATTCAAAATAATATAAATTATTAATATTAACCGTTTCTTTTATTTTGGAGAGAGACGAAGTTAGACGCAGATAGATGGCTTTTACAACGTAACCGGACTTTAAAGGGGCGGCGAGTAAAGGTCCCTTAAGCTGTAGTAATCGTTTTCGTTTTAGCACATTATATGGGGTCCACTTGGGGTATGTGAACATTACAATTTTTTCCATTTTTATTCCTGCTCAATACAGCAATCAGTTTTAACTGTCTGTCTGGGTTTGTCATTTTGAAGGGATGTTCAACGATATTTTTCACTACTGTTTGAGAAATCTGTTAATAAGTGTTATTTATTTATTGTTTTACGAAGACTATCAACTTATGTAACAAATTAATAGCTACAAAGTTATTTTACAGAAAAATAGTTAAGAAGTCTCCACTGATAGAATTGTGTGTTGGATTATTTAGCAGCTAAGTCTATCAGGATCTACAAGTCCTTATTAAATAAAAATAATTTATTTCAAGTCCTTTTACCTCTTAGATGTTAGTAACAATTTCCCTAACCTATAGTTAGTATTACAATTTGTTTTTTTAACATACACAAAACAAAACAAAATAAAAGAAACAAGAGAGACAAAAACACAAAGAGTCCCCCGCTCAACCTGCTCATACAACATGTAGTTTGATGAACTGACCGAGCAGAGCAGAATTATATTATACAAGACTGAGGAAGAATAGTGTGCCGACACTCATTAAAAGATTACATATTAAGAAACCAGAATAAATTGTACCTGATTAAATATGGACAGTGCCAAAGAGTCGTTGTAGCTGAAAGATGGCGATTCGTATACGGCGGCAGGCAACGCCAAGACCTCCCGGAGATAGTCAGAAAGCCGCTTCATCAGTAAGTGTCCATTGCCGTCTGACAGTTGGGAGAATATATCTGAAAACAAGCACAACATGTTGAATTTTATCATTGGTGTTCGGCCTTATGTCAGGGGTATAAAGTTTATATTGTATCCAACGTAGCCAGAGCCTTATATAAGTTAATTTAAGAACTGATTTTAACTTTTCTCTACTAAAAGAAGGAGATAAAAGAGTTTAACCTTTCTCAAACCTGTATGCAGGGAGGGCCAAAAAGATCTTAATCCATATAATTTATATTTTTTTTAAGTGACATCAGTGATGAATTTTAAATATAAATCAATCCTATTGGTAGATTTTGTCTTTGCTAGCCGCATTACTATTTTACACATATTAGTTGTAAAGCTAATTTTAAGCCTGCAACCAACTGTAGCCCCCTTACAAATAAACAAAGAATAAGGTCCGAATAGTTATTCCGTGTTTTGTCTCTTTTACTCTAATTTGAAATGACGTTTATAGACGGGAACAAAACACGGAATAACTATTCCGACCTTATTTTTTGTTTCTTTGCAAAGGGGTAAGAGTTTTGTCACTGTTATATAGGTATATGACTTATTCTAAACTTACATCTCAACTTGTCCATGAGTTTGCCGGCGCACATCGTCGCAAGCGCCACTTTGATCGAAAACACCCGTATTTTGCCTACGTTTTCTCTGTAACAATATATTCTTAATTTAGTATTGTAGCGGATATATTCTATCACACGTCAAACAAATATTATTATTAAAAACAATGCTCGACCGTACGTCGGTCGCGTCTGCTTAAATACATAGTCGCTAATGTACGCCGCACAGGGGGGCGGTATTAAAAACCAATTATTAATTCTCACGCTATGATATCAATTAAGAATGCTGCTTTTTCACTGGTAGCATGTTTTTGACAATTTTTTTATCAAATTGTAAAAAATGCAAAAATTATTGTATTTCGTGTCACTTTTAATTTCAAGATCATCAGAGAGAGTCAATAATCGCCCCCTGTCCAGCAATTCTGGTGATGACATGCTCGTTAAAAACTGGAGCGCATGGAGAAGGCGTGTTGCATGTAGTGTCCGATCAATCACTCCTCTACAAACAGTTGACTGTCAAAACCATTTAAAAATATCTTAATAAAAATAATCTAAAATCAACACAAACTAACCCAGTACTGTAGGCAGAGAGCAGCCAGTTCAGCAGCAGCGCGGAACACGACTCGACGGAGACCTGGTGCGCGGGCGGCAGGCGCTTGTTCAAGTTGTGGTACAGCGAGGAGACCAGAGTCTCCAGCCGCGTCACGTTGACGCTAGCGGTCGGCTCAAGGGTGTTGAGTGCATTCTCACGGAACGCTTCTATTACGTTCCATATGTCTATGACGTGCACTGAAACGGTAGAAATATGTCATCATTTGGCCTCTCCATTGCTATGTTATCATCTCAGCAAGTAGATTTTGGCCTCCCTTAAATAGTTATGAAGTTTTGCAGTGCCCTATATGATATAGCTTTCTACTACATATAAATCTTGTTTGTTGATTACTTGTAAAAAATAACAGTATGGTTGCAAAGCAATGCATTTCCTTATTTGAACAACCGAACCAAAACCAAACATGTTTTTAATTTTAAAAAAAGAGTTCTTTTGCGCAAGCAAACAAAATTCCTCAAAAAGCTTTTATAGCTAGACCGCTTAACTGAGTCCTCGCTTGCGGTACGCGTACCTACTGCAGGCGAGGACTCAGTTAAGCGGTCTAGCTATAACTAACTATTTACTCACATAAAGTTTTACAATGTTTATACTTACAATTGCATTTCTTCTGTACATAACGTAGCTTGCATGCTGTCCGGTATGATGCAAATCGGATCAGATCGAAGTTCTGCTCCCTCATTTCTTGGAGAAGTAGCGAGCGAGGGTCAGTTGATGAGCTCACATTCATGGGCAGCGGAGGCATTTGTGGCATCTGCCCTATTTGGGACATCGGCCCCATTTGTGGTATTTGCCCCATTTGCGGAATTTGTCCCATCTGTGGTATCTGCCCCATTTGAGACATTTGTCCCATTTGGGGAATTTGTCCCATTTGGGGTATCTGCCCCATTTGGGGTATCTGCCCCATTTGAGACATTTGCCCCATTTGAGACATTTGTCCCATTTGAGACATTTGCCCCATTTGCGACATTTGCCCCATTTGGGACATTGATCCTACACTGTCTCGTTCTAAGGACATGGTGATTCCTGAAACAAAAGCAATTTTTATTATAATTTTCAATTAAAAAGATTCAATAGTGTAGCTATAAGTTTTGATACAACTTAAGTTTTAGCTTAGTGCTAAGTGCCTGTAATAAATTAAAGCTTATTCTCTGATGAATGTATGAAGCTCAATAAGTGAATAATATTTGTTTGAGAACATTTTACTTGTCAAATAAAAAAAAAACAAAAATAAAAGTAAAAGTCAAGATATAAATGAATTGTGATAGTGATTATCACAAATTATGTCTAAGAAATATTTACACATAATATACATACTGTTTAAACAATATCTGTTATGAGCACAATTTTCACCATTTTTACTTCCAAAAAAAAGGTAAGGTAAGGTGTACTTATTACCTCAATAAATGTGACCACCTAAAAAGCATGATATACTTTGGCTTTAGCAAGACTTTTTCATATTAGTTTGACAAACAACAAAATATTGAAATAACACTGAGTTAATTTCCATAAAATCAAAGTCCATTCTATAAATATGTCTCTAACAAGTAAACCTGCAGACTGTCTGCATACTTTACTGTAGGGTACAGTATAATACTGGAGGTAGTCACTGTTATACACTCATTTAACACGTTAACTGCTGCAAAACCAGACACAATAGAAAATTTCTTGTTTGTCGGTCACTCACGGCGATGACCTAAACAATTACTTAAGCTGTAATATTTATTTATTTACTATCTGGTATACACAATAGGATATATTCAAACTGAACTAAGAACAATAATAAAAACAAAGATGTGAGCAGGAATACATCCCAAAAGTGTGAAGACACAGCATTATAAAAATTACACATTAACATACAATCATATAATATAAGTCAAAATTACCAACCCATTTAAATCAACCAGGCGTTTGACTGTGGTTGTAAATAAATCTTTAAAAGTATCACAATAGGGTACATCTATTTAATAATTTTAGAGGTGTTATAACATCCGGTCAGACTAAGTAAGTTAACAAAAAACATAATAGGATAGAGAGCCAAATAACCAACGCACAAACTGTACAAACAATAGGAGATGTCCAACAGCTGTGTCAATCAAATTTGAACTAAGTAACTAAATGGCCACGGGCTGGCCAGTGTCTATGAATCATGCATAATTAGCATGAAACGCAGTCAAGAGAGCTTCTTGTACTACTGTTGTGACATCACTAATTGCTAAACAGTATAGTTTACTGAGTGTGACAAGAATGATAATAATAAATGTAAAATATTTACTTACTCTGCTTATTCAGTATTCAGCACTGATAACCTCATAGGTTTTCTATTTATTAAATGGTAAAGTACTGAACCTTTTAAAATTTTAGCCTATCTAAAAAATATGACACTAAATTGGCTACAAATTAAGAAATCAGCACATGAATTTGATTCTGCTATCTTTTATGTATAAATATGTGGAACAAACACTTTGTGCTCTTTTTTAAACACAGTTCCTGCACGGAGGAGTGTGAGATTTTGCATAGAAATTTACATGTAGGGGCCTTGAGTTATAAAATTTATCTAAATGTTAGATTACACTGTAAAAACATTGTGTATTTTGTGAACTACTGTCAAATTTTAACCACTGGGCAACCGCCAATTTTGATTAACACCTAAACATTATCTCAGTAGTCTAATTTAGATATTAGGATATAGGGAAAATGTCAGAAACTGGTCAGAGACACAAATTGTTGATATATTTTATAGAGCAGAGCCAAATATCATTAAATTGTTATGTTATGTTATTATTGATTATTATTGAAAACTGATATTTGTCAACACATAGCATCACATTCAACACAGAGACCGTCTGTTTAACAGGCATGTTGTTTACTTTGTGAATTTCAATAGGTAATTGACATTTAATTGTTAAACACTGAATGAACAAAATTAAAAACCAATTATATTTATTCCCTAGGTATTTGCTTAAGATTGAATGATAATCTTCTAATTTTACCACAAGACTACTCTGTCTACTGATTTTAGTAAAGTAATTGAGCTTGATGTAGTCTCAGATCATTAAAATAGGTATTTTATAAATATAAAAATAGTAATAGGTGGTAAAACTAGTTGATAACTGGCCTTACCTTTGTAAACGTTTCAGCTCATAAGTTTGTTGTCATATCGATAAAGTGTTCACGATGAACTTACTTATTTTTGTAGTTATATCGATTCGAGATAGTGTTACCGATCATTTGATAAATACATTTGATTTTTTTTTCACTTGAGCACTACACCACACGCATAACCACTATGATAATACAACGAACACGAAAGTATTCTTGAAATTGGACAAATTAGAACAATCGGTACGTTTTACAATTATCTACAATAAAAATCAAAGAAATCAACATTGACAAGTCCGTCTGCCTGCTGTCTGCCATTTATGGAGGCGTTTCGTTTCATCAGGACTTAGTTAAGTTAATATTATAGATAAAAATAACGGCGTTTTTCTAAACAAATAAAAATTTATCTATTCAGAATTTTATTTCCAGTAGAAATAATAATAGGTTAAAACGTAACTGAGTTTAATTTCAAAGTATTACAATATTTATTATCTGAAGATTGGTATATTACATACGTTGATTCAGTGAAATGGAATATTTAAGTTTTTTTTCAATTGCCGAGCAAAGGAAATACTAACCCGCATTTACAATAATTGTTCTAGCTTTGTTCTAGCTAATGACAATAATAAAATAAAATTAGATCTCTATGCTTATATCGCTTATATCGCGTCTGGAACTTAGAATTATGTACTGGAACTATTAAATATAAAATTATATTTATATATATTTAACATAATTTTTGTTGCAAACGATTTACAGTTTGAAGAAGTGTTAAAAAATTCACGCGCGTTGTTCGAACCCGCACATAATGACAAATCAACTTTACTATGCTATCGTAGCTATTATTAAATTTAAACCGTAAAATGTCCTAAATTAAAATGTATCTAGCGAGTTCTTTCAGGGTACCTACTTGGGTAGATGGTTTTAACCGCCTATGTGGCCTAGTGGTTAAGACTACAGACCCAGAGGTCCCAGGTTCGATTCCCAGCACGGTATATGTTTGCGTACTCGGTGGTAGTAGGGCTTGTTTGTCCCCCGATCCGATCCGAACCCTTCGGAGAATCTAGTAGGGCACGGGGACGCGCACTTGTGCGCGATGCCGTTCCCTCTAGATAACCTCTGAAGGTAATTCGTTTCACACGGCTTGAGGGACCCTTTACGTTCCTCACCGCCCCCAAAAAAGCCCGGTGAAGCTGAAAATGCCGCAGCGGCAATCAGCATCCCTCTCAAAAAAAAAAAAAGCTTGTTTGTCCGCCTGGCTAGCTACCACCGACTGTCTTATCTAAATTATGTCGCCATTGCATCAATGTTTGCCGTATTGTTGTACTCTGGCAGCTAGAGATAAGATAACCAGTGCCTCAGTAAAATGAGGATTCCGGGTGATGTGCGTTTCCACCATTGGCCTTATCATCACTTAACATCAGATAGATAGACACGCTCTTCTTACCAGTAAAATATAAGAAAAAAATGGTATAAGGCTTGATTAAAGACATGAATTCGTATATTATAATCAAAGGGATATTAATAGGTTCTGGATATGCTTTCCATATTTGTTTATTTACTTAGATATTTAAGTGGATAAAGGGTACCAGAATAACGAGGCAGAGGCACTACATGAAGCGTATCTCTTTAAACAGCAAATTAGAGGCACGACGTGAAGCATAACTATGCAATCAGCCAAGACAGAGACAACGTGAAGCGTGTCTGTTAAGACATAGGACAGAGGCACGACGTGAAGCGTATCCACCGAGAAGTGAAGGAAAAGAGGCACAATGTGAAGCTTATTCCAACACTAATGGAGACTAAACTCACCATCGAAGTAAGCAGCGCATACCTCAAGAGCCCACTCTCCTTGCCACGGAATCATGAATTCCGCTGCCACCCTGAGTCAACTTTCCATACGACCCAGCCAAGAGTTGCAGCTCGTACCTAGCGGCCACGAGGCAGGACCTTCGTCACTCGGCATGGACCGCGCGAACAGGAGTCCATCTTCCCAGTAGATTGCGCCTGCTTTCTAACAAAAATCATAGAATAAAGATCAAAAGTACGAGGAGATTTTCTATGACCGGATTCACATAGGCGTATTGTTTTTGCTGGTTCAGCCCTAGCCGTTCAGATGCCTTTTGTCGGCTCATTTTACGGAAGGCCTTTCTATAAGGGCTTGAGCCTTCGAATGCCACGTCCTTCACTAAGCTTCGGATTAATGGCGTAGCTACGTCAATGCCCACAAGCAGATAGAGAGCAGAATCTTGAGAAGTCTTGTGCTTCGTAATATTCAACACCAGTTGACCAACTAAAGTTAACTTCGATGCGAATCATGTTTAACACCGTTCGGCAGTACTACCGTTCAACTTGCCCACACGCCTGGTGCATTTCAGGCGTTATCAGATGCGTCGCATCCCACGTCCTTAACCCAATTGAGGAATTCTGTACTAAATTAATTTGGGAGTTCCAAACAAGGAAATTATATTCTTAAAGTGACGTTTTATTTCATCGGCATCTTGCATTGGATACATCGATAGGTACCTACGTATGTACACACGCCTGCACATCAACCTACCACAAACTGTCAAATTTCCTCAATAGATTTTGAACTTTATGACATAACGATATGGTTGAAAATGTATTGAAGAAATTTGACAGTTTTGGATAGGTTGATGTGTTGGCGTCTGTACATACATCGCTACATCGGAGAGAGAAGACTGAATTTAGAGAACGCGTTTTTCACAATTATGATATGACGATAACCATCTGTTTCGGGAAGAGGCCCTAACGTGTCCATATGGATGGTATCAAAAGGTAAGTCTGGTTTTTCCCATGAACTAATTGGTTGCAGTGAAGTTCGAGCCACTTCTTATGGGAAATACAGATGAGACAGTGTGCAACATATTTTTGAACAAAGCTGCGCAGACCGGGGAACCAAAAGTGTTTGGTAATTAAATCAATCGTTTTGTCAGCCCCCACATGCTCATGTTCACCACGAAATATACGGTTGGCGCTCAACCTGCATGACCTTTTGGGATGCAACAAAGGAATCTAGAAGGTTCACCACTAGGTGAATACTTGACAAAGGGTGTCGTTTCTGACAATATGTCGAGTTGCATCAAGTTGTCCGTCAACTAGTTTTTGTACGAGATCGCGAGTCTCTTCATCAGAGGCTTGAGCAATTTAAGCCCAAATTCGGGGTTTTTGGATTGTGCAAACATTAACTGGGTTTTGGCTCAAATAGTCAGCGTGTGTCATCGATATGCCTTTTCAGTCAATAAGATGTTTAGTTCATTCACTGTGCATATTCTTGATTGCACAGATATAACACAATACATTTAAATGATAAAACAATTAATATGTTATTATATTATTTATACAAATGACTTAGCGAGGCGGTGATCTGTATACGACTGCCGGGCTTCACCGCTATGCCAGCCGGGTTGCAGATTGCTGATCCGACAAATTGCAACATTGTATGTCGCTAACATATAAAGATTGAATAATTCCACGCAGGTGCGTTTTATGCTTATAGATCTGATTTTATTTTATTTTTGATCTATCATTAACTACAAAAAAGCTAGAACAACGCTAGAACATGACTATGTAAAAGCATTTTATTGTAAACGCGGGATAGCATTTCCTATGCTCGGCAAATTAAAAAAAAACCTGAAATATTCCGTTCCTGAACGTCAATGTGTGTAATATACCAATGTTCAGGGTGCCAAGTGCAAGTTTCATTCGCCATTCGATCACGTTAACGAACACGAGCATTTATATGACAAAACTTTTCTCGTATGCCGCCAGGAGGCGCTGCTTCAATGCCATACTAATTTTCATTTTTGTAAACGTAATCGAATGAATACGTATCGAATGAAAACGCACACTAGGCACCCTGATAATAAATATTGTCATACTTTGTAATTAATAACTATCACTGGTACCCGTCCAACACTGATGCAGTGCAACTACCCTAGTTAGGTAAGAAATAATTACAACAAGAAAAATACATAGTTAAATACATTTATTTTATAAATGAACACAGTTTACAATGATTCTTGCAGACAATTCTAAAACATGTTTTATTTCTAACAAGGTAAGGTATTATTTACAGTAATGTGCTTTTGTTTTAACAAAGCACAAAACACTAATAGTACCTATATAATTTTCATAATACAGATAGTTTTGACTCACCAGGAGCATTTCAAGGATTTATTTATATTGTCTACGCGTGTTTTATACAAACAAACAATTGCTTTCAATCTTGAACGAGCCAAGCTAGTTCACTCGACCGATAGTCAGCAACGAAAGTCGCTTTGCACCTATAGTACTTGTCTTAGCAACTAACACAGATGAACTTGCTTCCTTGCGCATGCGCGTAACCCGATTGTGCTTGACAATGACTTAAATATGTAATAAGTGACTGCGACATGGTACAAAAATTATCAGTGACTCTCGTTGTCGACCAAGGAAGTTACTGCATAACCACTTATATGATAGACCACCATCACCATCAATATTGGGTCACGAGCCTTCCCTATGTATGGAGTACGGGCCATAAACTACCACGCAGGCCTAGTGCGGATTGGTGGTTGTTAACGACTGCTAATGCAGCCGGGACCAACGGCTTTACGTCCCTTCCGAAGCACGGAGGAGCTTGAGATGATACATTTTAAGTCACCCATCTAATGACCGGCCTTTGCGAAAGTTGCTTAACCTCAGCACTCGCAGACCGGGCGCGTTAACCACTGCGCCATCGAGCTCCTCGAAATAAAGAAAAGACATTAAAATGAAAGACATTCCGTGTTAATAGAAGCATTTCTCTAATAGCACTAAAGCTTCACTTATTCATGTATTGCTGAGTTTTCGATCGAGTTTTTCCGCCCCCGCCCTATCCTCAAAACACCACCAAGTATACACTTAGATACACGGTACTACACATGCACACAAGTATAGGCCCAAGACACCGTACTCATAGAACAAGAGTATAAGACCCGGTTCACTGGGCGCTTTTCTCCACCGGTGGACGACCCGGTCAACCCGAGCCAAGATCATAGTCTTTAAAGGCGCCCTCGGTCTGTTCCGCTCCCAATTCGTTCCGAACCCCTCGGAGAATCTAGTATTGAATGCGTACACGCTTGAGTAACGCCATTTAAAATTATACATGATTTTTGTCTTTAACAGCAACGACTATTAAAATTTATAACGACCACTCTTTTAATAATTATATTCATTCATACTTGCATTCGCCTAACATCGAGGCTTATCTAATATAATATATAATACCTATTGTATAATAACATTCTAAGTAAAACTATTGCCCGGTGTGCTAAGTACCTAAGCCGCATAATAATAATCTTACAAACAAAATTACCAAAGAATATGTTAGGAATATGTCATAATTAGTACCTATTAGCCTCCACAATACTAGACACTCTAATTCATGCCAGGAAGGGTGTTTATGTAAACGATTTCTAAGTACAATGGACCATACATAACACAACTCAAGCTATCCATTTTCGGTTAAGTTAACATGCTCTGTCGCAAATAGTACACATTCGACGGAAGCGAGGCTACAAAATAAGAAGACTGCAAAAGGTACACAACCGCGCTCGAGCAACGCGCACATAGACAACCTCTCACAGACGGACGTCTCCGTATGTATGAAGCTTACCATCTACCTCCTTCTTTTTTTTTCCTTTAGTTGATGGCTTTGTGCGATTAGCACATTTAATTTTAGCCAGTGTCAAAGTAATTTTTCTTACAAGTAATACATAAATATACAATATTTCCTTTCAGTATGACGATGATGAATGATAATAGATATGAGAAGTGAGAAATAATATACCCCCCAACCCCTCGAATATCTCAGTAAAGATGTGGGGCTTTACTAATTCCTCGGGTGGACTTCTTGAGAAAATTTTAAAAGTGAAGTTGCACCGTTTTGTTTCATTTGCCAACACTCATGCGCACTTACGAACACTTAACGGTTAATAATCCACCATTATTTCACATTAATATTCGACATAACACAAATTTTAGAAAATAAAACAAAATGGCAGACATGACTCTTCCTATTTAGACATATTTAGATAAGATGGTGGTAGCTAGCCAGGCGGACAAACAAGCCCTACCACCAACCAAACCGAGTACACAAACATGTACCCTCCGCTGGGAATCGAACCCGGGACCTCTGGGTCTAAACCGGTGGTCTTAGCCACTAGACCACAGAGGCGGTTAAAATGAAATAGCTTGAGAAGCCTACTATACGTACATCTTGTCAAGCCAAAACACTGTTATTTGTGCTACAGTGATTTTTTCCCTTTATAACTTTTATTGTGCTCAAATTTTCTCCAATCACTTGGCTCTGCAGCACGTGTTATGTATACAATAATAATATAATTATATTAATAGAATTGATCAAAATCACTTTGACTACAAAATGCGTTATAGTATCTATATAAACTTAGTGTTACGTAATCATTAAAAGCGCCACAATTTGGGTCTACTTATCTAGTTTCGTACAAAATCGGTCATTCTGTAAAAATCCGATCATGAACTCGATTTCACCCAAGTGACTTCAAAAGCTTACCCGCTTGACCTTGTTATAGTATTTCTGTTTTCTGTTTAGTAGCTATCGAGTTATTATGCAGAATACGAAATAAGGGTCACACTGTGTCAAGTTACGAATAGTTTTCACAGAATAGCTTAACAGGGTGAATAGTGCGAGTTTTATTTGGCCACTCGATCAGGTCAACTTTGAATGGCATTGATACAGTGCCTCCTAGTGTACAAACTAAGTTAGCTAAGTGAAGATAGTAAAAGTAAATGTTGTCCTACAAATTCTCGTTTTCGTTAAAAAATGAGAACTAATGACAAATTCTAAATAAAATAAATAAAAAAATTGCAAATAAAACTTGCACTGGTGAAAAAACTCGCACCTATCATTCTGTAGTTTAGACATGCAGCCAAAAATCCAACCATTCTCATATCATGGTTACCTTTCTGCGTTAGTTGGATCATAAATAGAACCGAAAACTAGAGACAAAGATTATCTTTAGAAAAATATCTCTCTTGTAATTTAAAGATCGACAAAAGACACAAATTTTTGATAGTAAAGCAAAAACTAATTTCTCTAATTTAGTAGGAGTCATAAGGAATGATTCGTAGATAACTAAACAGTAGGGTAGTTGCTCAAGGGTTCGATAGCAACCAGCCCCCCGACCGCCTAACTATATCGCCATCGCTCTCGCTATCGCGTTCTATAGTTTATGGCGTAATCTTGTCATTTCGAAAGCTATATACAAGCAATATCGAAAGCTATAGGCTATAGCTTTCGATATTGCTTACATATTGCTTTTATATAGCTTTTGAAATGACAAAATAACGCCATAAACTAACGATAGCGAGAGCGATAGCGAGAGCGATAGGCGGTAGGCCTCCAGTGATCGACACTCGCCTATACCTACCACTGCTGGGCCAAGGCATCCGCCATTGAAATCAAGTTATCACTAGTTCACTACAACTGATGGGTATCGGCTTAATCACCATGCCTGCCAAATGAGGGTTGGTGATAAAAAATGGAGGTCAGTAACAAATTTTTGAATTTAACAAACAATTCAATACAGACCACGTAGTTGCTTCCCGGCTGTCATACATGATTACAATGAAGTTCTATATCATTTTTTGGCGACACAAACGGTGTCGAACATCACCCGGGATCCTCAACTAGTGAGGCACTGGCTATCTTATCTCTAGCTGCCGGAACACAACAATGCTACAAACATTGATGCTATGGCGACATATTTAAATAAGATGGTGGTAGCTAGCCGGACAAACAAGCCCTACCACCAACCAAACCGAGTACACAAACTGGGAATCGAACCCGGCACCTACGGGTCTAAACCGCTGGTCTCAGCATCTAGACCACGGAGGCGGTTAATGTTGTTGGTTAAGGTATTCCACACTGGTGTCACTACAATATCTATTTTATCAGATTTCATGGCCGGAGTTTTAGTTTTATTATAAGTACTTTTTACATCTCGAAACAAATGTATATTAACAAAATGCGTACAAAAATATTAGGAAGCTTTCCAGCTATATAATTATTACCAAATTTACGAAATAGGTATACTATTTGTATTAAACTAAACATTATGGGACATATATAGAGTACCCACTCTATGTTAGTAATATATTTAAGACATTACTATGTACGCTTAAAGCAATAGAGTATGTCTTGGCATATATAACCATATTTAAAAGACGTTATTTAGGTATACATATTATATACAAAATTATTGTGTTTGTCACAGATTTGTTTGCGATCTTGGTCCAAAGTAGGACGACTTCTTACCATGAGTGATGTCTATATATTTTTATTGTTAATAATATACTATGATAAATAACATTTTTTCCTTAAAATAATAATAATGATAATTATTAAATAATCATTAAGCATGTACAGACGCCAGCACATCAACCTATCCAAAACTGTCGAATTTCTTCAATACATTTTCTACCATGAACCTTAGAAGTCTATTGAGGAAATTGACAGTTTGTGGTAGGTTGATGTGCTGACGTGTGTACCTATTAAAATAGTAGGATATTGGCTAACCCATCCATTATGGGTTATGAGTATTTAGTGTGTAGGTAGGTACATTATTGTTTCAACTACGGTAATTATGGCCTATCACTAGACAATGAAGGGAAGCCTTAAACTGTTTTGGATTTTTTTTAAACTTATTTGTAAAAACGTGACCACCACCACCATACCTCCACATACAAATAGATTTGTAGTGACCACCACGCTTTATATCCCGATATGAAAACCAAGTAGGTTAGAATTATTTCTTAGGATAAAATGTAGGTAAGTAAGTAAATAGCCTATAACTATCCCACAGCCTCCTTTATTGAAATCTAGTAATCGCTACACTGGATGGGTAATGGCTCAATCACCACGCTTGCCAAATGCGGGTTGGTGATCACAAACCCGGGCTATGCATCCAAAAATCCGAAACACACTTTGCTCGACCTGGGAATCGAACCCGAGACCTTCGGATATCGATCTTTGCCACTCGGCCACCGAGGTGAAATGTAGGTACTTAGGAATGGGACCTAACTGTTTCAATTGACTAATGCCAAATTATATAACATTAAAGACTTTGTATATGGTTTTAAAACGAAAACATACATATGTTATTGACTGTATACTATACACAGAGTTTGCCCACATTAGGGCACACTTACGACACAGACTCAGATGATCAATTTCGTTTATTTCCAATCCTCTCGTCCTCTGTTTAGGCCAGTCGACATTAAATCTCTACATTGCACATTTAAACGAATCAATTATGATTTTACTATTAAAGGTACCTAAGGTACTATCTATACCTATTTGTAATTAATTATATAAGTACTTATTTATATTTTATAATATTTGAAACATCCAATATATAAATCATTGTAAGGTCTACATAAGAACATCGTATAGTTACATTTAACTTTATAAAATCAAGTAATCCCAACACTAGCAATTAAAAAATGATTTTTGTTTTATTTTACTAAATATTAAATAAATAAAAAGGCTAAAAAGCACTTATAATTACTTAGCTACTTACTTAGGATATATTTAAGGAAACCCCTATACAGTTATTGCCACAATATAATATATAATAATATTATATTTTTTACTGTATAGGCTTAGATTATATACACGTCTTTAGGTAATGGCGACTTGCTGTCGTAACTCTTTGGTTACATACTCGTTACATCGTAATGCTTGCGTGCTAAGTACCAATTTTTTTTTAAATCTTTCTTCCTATTCAAAGGCATTTGCATCGCCTAGACATTGGTTCTATTAAACAAGATGTGTAAAGATATCTTCATACCTTACGAATTAGAATGGTTGTCTACTAATTGCCTACGCTAATACTTACCGACCGAAATGTACTTTTTTATTCTTTTTGAATCGATACATTTGTGACAAAGAAAAGCATTGTCACGCTTTTATTTATTTCCACTCCAAAACAGCATTATTTAACATGGCTGTATTTAGATGGCCTGCCATACATGGCCTGAACGAGCGTGTGATACCCTTGATATCACAAATGTCCATGGGCTATGGTAGCCGCTTTCCATCGGGCGGGCCAAATCACAATCGAAACCCCCTTACTCGGGTAATAATTTTGAGGTAAAATAAGGAAACTGTCATTATAAAAAGGTTTTCACCAAGAAGTTCAGACGCTACTGGCTGTGCCAGTATATTTCTTTCTCCAAAGCGTTTCATATATCACCTCTTTGGTTGAATTCCTTTGCTTTCTTCAAAGTGAGAGAGAATGACGACGAGATCCTCTCATGTTTTTTTAGGGTAAGAAACTCTTATTGCCGCCGTTTGCATTTACAGCGTTTACAGGCTTTTTGCGATCGAAACATCCTCTAAAGGTTTCTAGAGGGGATGGCATCACACAAGCGTGGCCCCGTCCCATACTAGATTCTCCGAGGCGTTCGGATCAGATACGAGCTCCTCACACAGCGTTTAGACGTACAACCAATGTTTCCAGGTGAAGCGGCTGACAGGGGCGCCGCCACGGATGGCCTCGTGTTCAGATTCCGGTGATATGCAGCAGGCGATGCGCTGCGGAAGATACAGATACATTTAAACAATGGTTGAAGTCATCATCGTCATCATCTCATTTTATGAGCTGAAGCACGAGCCTTACCTACGGATGGATAGGGAGAACGGGCTCGGCCCAATGCCGATTGGTGGTTGTTAACGGCTGCTATTGTAGCCGGGAACGGCTTTACGTTCCTTCCGAAGCACGGAGGAGCTCGAGATAATATATTTTTGGCTGTGCCATTTAGCTCCGCAAGGTAGCAAGGCCCGTAAATGGTAATAATATTTAATTAGTTAAGGATTTAGGGTCCTTCATCTCAATTCTATTACATATATGTTTTTACGCAATCAACTGTTCGCATAAAATTTAATATAACAAAGTTATTTGACGAGCTCCGTGGCCGAGTGGCTTGCACGCCGGACTTTGGGCGGCGCTAACTATGAGGTCCCGGGTTGGATTCGGTTCGATCAATGTCGAAAACGAACTTTTCGATATTAAGTCGGGTCTGGGTGATTGTGGTACTGTCGTCGATTCTGTTTTCCATAATACGAGTGCTTTAGCTAGGTACTTACCTCTGGAACTGAACAATGTATGTGATGTCGTCTAATATTTAGATTTATTTCTTTTATAATTGTTAAATGTTAAATTTTTAACTTGGTGTTTCTGCGAGAACTCGAGAAAGTAAGAATAACACGAAAGACCCAAAAAAATAATTAAATAACTCAACATTAAAATAAAAATAAATATAATTAATAACTTATTTATTTCTTTAAAAAAAGGCACAACACTTTCTTTTTAGGCCTCTCCAAGTGCATGTCACCAAGCATGATCTGATTACTGAGCGTGATACCTGTCGGCAGGTGCCCGGTGTGGTGGCCAGCTGGTAGAGCGCCACCGCGGGGATCATGATGATGGAGGAGCAGGCCAGCCCCCAGCCCAGCAACACCGCCCACGGAGGGTACGTGTACTGCTGGTACTGTAACGGTTGCTGGTATAGTAGGCCGAAGACTACCACGCCCTGTGGAGGAAACAGAATATTCAAATGTAATACCTATAGTATTTTTTTTAAACAATCAAGATTCTAAATCAGTTGACGCCTCGCCTCGCTCGATGGCAAAGCGCTTAGTTCCCAAGTCGGTCAAAGCGTGTTTCACATTTATCGATGAATAGCCCGGGTTTGTGATCACCAACCAGCATTTGGCAAGCGTTAAGCCAATACCCATTAATTCAATTGATTGATTATTTCCATGATCGAGGCCTTTGCCAGTTGGACAGTAGTACGCTATTTATTTACTTTACTGAAAATATAATACTAATAAAAAACTGCAGTGTGTTTACAGTTTACAAGATGAGATGAGTGCGTAAATAGCCAATAAACATTGTTTCTTAGTGACCTAAATTAGCGAGTTATTGACATTACATAATTACTGTACCCGTACACCCATTATATTTAGAGGTTGCGTTTTCTTTAGTTGTGCCGGATTCTGGTTGAAGATGCGCTTCTGTCTCTTATATCAGGTGATATAAAGGCCAAGTGGTAGAAATCCCGTTGTAGAACAATTAAAAAGAAATAACGGATAGCATATCGATAGGACTATAAGTGATCAACATTTATGCGGGTACTTACGATAATAAACGTGGGACTGACGAATTTCCAGCATATTCTCCAGTAGAGTCCAGGTCTGAAGCCGAGCATCTCTTCAACGTCGTCGGAGAACCTTTTTAAACCTGGAATGAAATAAAAACGTAAAACCCTCGTTAGTGTTAAGTATCCTAGCTTCGATCAACAATAGTACTAGATTATGGGTTTGGTCACTTTACTCGATTTATATAAATCGAAGTATCCTAGGCATAGAGGCGGCCAGTGCGATCGTCTGCATCCCGAGGATACTTAGCTAGGATATAAATATACTGAGGATTCTAAAGAAAGTGAATTCTTTTTAAAGTCAAAAGTTTTGTGAAAAACTGCCAAGTAGTCAATTAATTGGGCTACCGATAATATTCGATACTCAGTAGAGATACTTTTTACGCTCAGTTTGCTTAGTGAAGTGGATTTAGGAGACCGCCTGTCGAACTTCTATCACTTATCTGAGTCTATCTCTATAACGATAATGCTGATAGCGTGATTGTACTCCAATATTTAGTGGAGGATTTAACTTAAAAGATTTTTATTGGCATAATAATACATACATGAAAAGGTACAATACTAGTGTACACACGCCTGCACATCAACCTACCACAAACTGTCAAATTTCCTCAATAAACTTTGAACTTTATGCCTTAACGATATGATTGAAAATGTATTGAAGCAATTTGACAGTTTTGGATAGGTTGATGTGCTGGCGTCTGTACATGAAGACCGTCGCGGCGAGACTGGACGTAGACAGTGCTATAATGCAGCACTGGACTCGCGTCCAGCTCGTCAAGGACAGTAAAATTACTTTTAACTAATTTTTGTACTAACATAGCTTATAAGATTATTGTTACTAACACTATATGGACCCTGTCCGAAATAAATGATTTTTATTTTTATTTTATTTTTTATTTTTTTATTAATAATCCTAGAAGTACCTACCTACGCAAAAACACTGGGAAAATATGTGTGATAAGTGGAGGATTGCGGTTTACCAGCGAATACCATTTACTACCAGCTATTACCAGCTATTACCAGTTGTAGAAACTAAATTAACCTACCATAGAACCAAGAAACCGCAACAGCTTCGAAAAGCGCGGAGCAGAGGAGCGATATGCCAGCGGCGTAGGTGTCCAGCAGATGGAACATGTATATGCCACCCTGTAAAATAAAACCAAAACATTTTGACAACCCGTGTGGTGCCGGGGATAAAGAATTGCACCACCCCATCTCTTCCCGTGGGTGTCGTAGAAGGCGACTATGGGACCATCCCAGAGGATGGGCAGCAGCGTCTCTCTGTGATTATTCTTACCTTACTGCGATCGCCAACCCGCCTGCCAAGCGTGGCGATTATGGCAAATTCCCCTCAAAATGATTTTATCCTTGAGGGAGGCAATTGTCCAGCAGTGGACATTTTTTTGGCTGAGATGATGATGATGATGATTTTGACAACTATCCTAGGTGCCTTAAAACCTAGGTTAAGTTGCATGAAGTATCATCAACATCTTATGAAAGAACGGAAGTGTGATACTGAGTATCAGACGTCTCACAGCTGGTACCAGGTCTTCGTATTTGGGAAGCATCAGCCCAGGGTCATAACTCATAACGTTGGCCCAATGTGAAATGGTGGAGAGTTCATCATTAGTAGTAATATGCATTATAACATGATCTTTCGGGTATTAATGTCAAATAATGGTGGGTTTAGTAAGCGCCGGCCCAAGGGTACAGCGGTCGCTCTAGGCGCCCGATGGCAAAGAACGCCAATATGCTTAATGCGAAAAAAATCTAACAAAAAAATTATATAAATATTGTGCCTTTTAAGTTGTATGATTTATGATTATTTACATAAATTTAATTTATTTAAATTAAATTTAAATCAATTTTACTCAAATATTGTTGCGAACAAATTTCAATTTGAAAAAAGAAAAGGTGTTGAAAAAATCCACGAACGGGTTTCGAACCCGCACCCCACGACATGCCGGGTCAGGTGCATTGGCAACTATGCTATCGTGGCTCAATCCAACTCGCCGAAATTAATCAACACTATCTACTTTATAAGCCAAAGAAGCCCTATTCATTATATGTAAATAATCATAAATATAGCTTGCCTAATTCTTAACTGATCTTTCAATATTTGTAAAAATATTAAGATCGGATGTTGATGGTGTAGTTGTCGACATTGAATAGGGCTCCTTCGGCTAATAAAATAAAAGTAGATAGTGTTGATTGATTTCGGCGAGTTGGATTGAGCCACGATAGCATAGTTGGCAGTGCACCAGACCCGGCATGTCATGGGGTGCGGGTTCGAATACCGCTCGTGGATTTTATTCAACACTTTGTCCTTTTTAAAATTGTATGATTTATATCAATCATGCTTTATTTCAATTTGCACTCTACGCTTATCAAGGTCTAAGGCTGGCGTTGTGTTTATTGAGTATTAAGTCTTTGCGAACATGCAAGAGCAAATAAGCAATACAGAGCAATGTGAGTCAGTTAGGTTTCATAGCTGGTTAGGTTTGCCTCCACAGCAATATATAAAAAAAGTATATCTTACCGGCGTAATGTTAATGCAGGCGACGCAGAAGGAGACGCAAACCACCAGTAGCGTGAAATGCTCACGACGCAGGTGCTTCGCCCCGGCCGCGCGCGCCGCGTCCAGCAGCCCTGTTATCACGCACTCCAGACCACCCATCTGGAGTATAGTGGGAGTATGAGAGAGAGAGAGAGAGAGAAAGAGAGAGAGAGAAAGAGAGAGAGAGAAAACATTTATTGACCACACACACTAATATACATAAAAATAAAAACAAACAACAACAATAAGTCAATCAGGACCCCGCCTCAGCTTGTGTCACAGTATCACATTATTAGGGCAGTTAAAAATCAGTATAAGCGCGCCCCGCCCACGACCGACTTTTTGTAGGACCGATAATCGGACCGACTTTTTCGCCGAGGTTTTGTAACTGACCTTTTGTAGTACGTGTGCGTTGCAACATAGAAGTCATTACGTTTCATTTTCACCGACTAAAAAATCGGACACCGATTATCGGACTCGGGCGAGGAATCTAAATATTAATAATAATAATAAAGTAGAAACCAAATCCTCAAGCTAGAACAATGCTAAAACTCACTTTTATTTTATAACGAAGCCAGTTATTGCTTTCTCATTTCATGATAAGTGACAATGAGTAAAAGTGCATTTCACCCGGAATCCTTAACTGAGGAACTGGTCATCTTTACTCTTACTGTCGTCGGATCATGTAATATATATTGTATAGTGACAGTCAGATATGGTGGAAGCTTGCAAAACTGTCGAAAAAACTGGATATTAAGAAAGCGGCATGCATTTTTTAAACATACTATAAACATATATAATTAATTTTTTATTACCTATATCTAAATAAAAATCAATTGCTGTTCGCTTGTCTCGCTAAAACTCGAGAATGGCGGTGCCGATTTGGCTAATTTTGATTATGAAATATTTGTGGAAGTTCAGGGAAGGTATAAGCGCTGAGTAACGTAAATAATAATTAACGGAAAATACTAAAAACGACAATTTAATTTTCCAATACAAAATTATTTGTTGTTTTGGTGTCATGGAAACTGTCGAAGCGGTACGAAGTCCGCCGGGTCAACTAGTAATAGGTACTAGGTAGACGTCAGGAGTGGGGACCACGCCTTGGTAAACGTTGTGTAACTAGGAGGACTCTTTCCAGCGCGATGGAGCGACTACAAACGCAAAATAGCTAGCAGCGTTTCATAAAAAAGGCTTAGTAAAGAGAGGCACTAGTGGACTAGTACAGGCCGGGTGGTTAGATGAGGATAATGATCAGGTGAGACGAAGGCCAAGTGATTTAAAAAAATAAATAAATAGATTTTGCAGCCATACCCCCGAATCGAGCCCGAGCATGATGAGCATGAAAAAAAACAGCATCGACCACAGGCTTGCTCCGGGCAGCGTCGCCACCGCCTCCGGGTACACCTGGAACACCAAGCCCGGACCTGCGGCAGATAGAGAACCCCTTGTCCACATATATGAAGTCACTATCAGCAGCCGTATCGTGTTAGATATACCTACTGTGCCTGCAATAGCGACTGAAGATTTCGCTATAGATTTAATGTAGTACCTTAGTACCTTCAGTGTCGATCGATGATATAATGCCTGCACGTCAACCTACCACAAACTGTCAAATTTCTTCAATAGACTTTGAACTTTATGCCTTAAGGATATGGGTGAAAATGTATTGAAGAAATTTAACAGTTTTGGATAGGTATATTTGCAGGCGTCTGTACTTTATGTAATGAAATGAGCTTTATTTACTAGAACATAGTGAATAGGGTGTTACAGCTGTATGTTATGCCGTTATGGCATGTAAATATACAATTTAAATAAACATTATAAAATTATCCATTTTAACATTAACATTACTAAATTATTAAATTAATTACAAAACACAATGTTGAAAAAATTTCCACGAGCAGGATTTGAACCTGCACCCTTCTGACATACCGGGTCAGGTGCTCTTCCAATTGAGCTATCGTGGTTCTAACCAGCCCGCCGAAATTATTCAACACTATTTACTTTTTACTTTGAAAGCCAAAGGCACCCATTCAATGTCAACAACTACCGTCATTAACACCCGATCATAATATTTTTATTAAATTAAATGTGACGATATAGCGGGTTATTAACATGCGCTTCTGATTCTGTTTAATGGTAAAAATTAAATCTTGATAAAATGTTCCTTTTCAAAGTAATCTGGAGCTCGTTGAAATAAATGTAGGGAAAAATAGTTTTGGAGAACAACATACTCGAAGCAGATTGGTACCCTGTATAATCCTGTGTTACCAGATATCACAATAGATAAAATACCTTAGAGACTGATGACATCACAATAGAAATAATGTACCTTCAGTGGCGACTGATGATATTGGCACGCCTTGCTTGTGTGACATGAAGCCCAGATACGTGAAGATCACGAAACCAGAGAAGAAAGACGTGAAGCAGTTCACCAGGGTCGTAATCAGGCAATCTCTACGAACAAAACAATACATACTTATGTACCTACTCGTATAACTAATTAAATATTATTACAAAAACATATATGTTGAAAAAATTTCCACGAGCTGGATTTGAACCTGCACCCTTCTGACATACTGGGTCAGGTGCTCTTCCAATTGAGCTATCGTGGTTCTAACCAGCCCGCCGAAATTATTCAACACTATTTTACTTTTTACTTTGAAAGCCAAAGGCACCCATTCAATGTCAACAACTACCGTCATTAACACCCTATCAGAATATTTTTACAATTACTAAATATCAGTTTTATAAATAGCTTGCCTACTTCTTAACTGATGGACGGTAGTTGTTGACATTGAATGGGTGCCTTTGGCTTTCAAAGTAAAAAGTAAAATAGTGTTGAATAATTTCGGCGGGCTGGTTGGAACCATGATAGCTCAATTGGAAGAGCACCTGACCCGGTATGTCAGAAGGGTGCAGGTTCAAATCCTGCTCGTGGAAATTTATCCAACATTTGTGTTTTTGTAATTTGTTTCGCAACAAAATTTGCGTTAAAAATATATAAACAAAACAAAAACATTTTATAAATATTATTATTTCATTATCGTTGAGTTTCCGGTATTTAATATCAGATTTCACACTACATTATATTATTAAATTTATTCATATAATATTTTTGTATACCTGTAACAATTATTGTGGAATGTGTTGTAGCTGGCGTACGAGAGATGAACTCCAAAGCCAGCTCCCACTGAGTAAAATATTTGAACGGCTGCGTCCACCCAAACCTGAAACAATTGACCGTTTTAGACCACACGCTACGTTTTTTCCCTTACGACATGAAGTCTGGAGCCGAAGGTGCAAACCAGGCCTGATCTAAGCTGCGCGTCACCTGCGTGTCCTTGAGCCGCTTCAGCTCGGGCTGTAGGTAGTAAGCGATGCCGCGCGTGGCGCCTGGCAGCAGTAGACCGCGCGCCAGTAGGATCGACAGCACCACGTAGGGCATCGTCGCCGTCAGCCATACCACCTTGCCTGAGTCAGAGTCTTGCTTTAATACCAATTCCTCCAATACAAAGATAATAAGTGAGTTTAATAAAGCAATAATAATCGGTCTAATGGTCAGACAATATCGTTGGGGTGGCCGGAGAGCAGTGGATAAGACTCGAACTGGACTGGTTAAGTTGGCGTGTTAAAAGGGAAGCTGGGGGACTGCTGGGTTGTACCCAGGTGCTTACGGAATAAATAATGATGATGATACTAATGGTCAACTTACCTGAACTCTTCACGCCTTTGAACAGCGAGAGGTAGAGTGTGACGTAGACGAGCCCCAGGCAGACGGCGAGCTGCCACTTGGGGAAGCCCAGGTCGTTCAGGCCCTCCGAGTACTGCATCTCGAGGACTGCGCGGCTAGAGAACAAAAACACATTTATGAAAATAGATTTCAACATAAGAGATCTTTCGATTAGGATTCAGCTCTGATTCCTATTGAATGGCAACCACTCTTAAAACCTATTGGTGAGCCACCAAAACATTTTGCTTTACTGTGTTAGGTTTACAAGGTGCAAGATTCAACGAAATTACAGGGTATAGAAGAAGTGTGACAGTGGTATATAGCCTTGGTACTTGGGGATGGATCCCGCAGGACAGCAACTGAATTAATTCAGGAGGGTGAAATTTATAAGCCAATGATGATAATTATTCTCAAGTGGGGATGTGCAGGATACGTGACTGGCGAAACGACGACGTCTGAAGAACAAAGGCGGTGACAGAATTATACAAGCATGATACAGGCTGATGATGATGATAATTAACCGCCTCTGTGGTCTAGTGGCTAAGACCACCGGTTTAGACCCAGAGGTCCCGGGTTCGATTCCCAGCGGGGGGTACATGTTTGTGTACTCGGTTTGGTTGGTGGTAGGGCTTGTTTGCCTGGCTAGCTACCACCATCTTATCTAAATATGTCGCCATAACATCAATGTTTGTAGCATTGTTGTGTTCCGGCAGCTAGAGATAAGATAGCCAGTACCTCACTAGTTGAGGATCCCGGGTGAAGTGCGCTTCCATAATTGGCCTTATCATCACTTAACATCAGGTGAGATCAAAGCACTGTGCTTACCCGTAAATATAAAAAACAAAAATACTGACTGGAAGAACTCTGAAGCAGGTGTGAAGTGCGACAGCGGGCCCTGGTACTTGAGGCTGTCGTCAGTGCGGTTGGTCTCGTTCTGCCGGCTGGAGTCCCAGCACTGATCGGTGTTCCACGCGTTGTCGCAGTGCACCCACGGTAGTTCTGAGCGCGCTGATGACACCAGGAAGTACAACGCCCAGCCTGGATTTCATTATAATTTATGATTGACGGTCAGTTGTGTTAGGTACCGCTCGCTGGGGCGATGAGGTCATTAAGGACTTGCGCGAGCTCCATGCAGATTACAGGCTTAGGACATCTGGTGGGCACTTGGAGCACAAAATAAGGAGATTGCAGAAGGTAAGCTTCACACAAACGCGCTCTAGCAACGCACGCATAAACGACCTCTCACGGACACGGAATCTCGCGACAGCTACGCTCGGGCTGTTCCGAACTGTACCGAGATGTGCCAGTACTTTGGGTCGCTGTGCCAACTTTGTTTTTTTTTTTGTGATAGAATCTCTTTAGGGCTGCGCCTAGGGCTTCCGGCATAGTGAACGAGAGTGCGGCAACAGTGCCGTGACCTTGAATCGACATACTGAGCTGTACCTACCGGCTAGGGTTGAGTCACACATAGTAAATTTATTATTGTGTGAATTTGGCTGTCTTTTATATTGTAAAGTTACCTTGTTTTAACTGTCGGCAAAGTAAAAAAAGACAAACTGGGATTATGGTTGTGTGTGTTGAGACATCGTCATACACAACAGGAAAAAACTTCTTTGTCTAAGCAGAATAGAATAGAATGGAATAGAATAGAATAAGTATTATGTAGTAGGTAGATACACAAAAGATTAACAAAAAGAAAATAAAACGGATTAAAAATATTAAAAAAAAAACAGTACATTGTCTGGATATTCATACGTTGCTGCATGCGCAGTGTCGCCAAACAGGGTCTGCACTCAGCATGAGCTACGTATTATCCGTTGCGCTGATTTTCAGTTTCAGTACAACCCTTGCATGACAAGGGTTACCTACGTAACTGACACTGAACACTATAAAATCATATAAAGTAATTATGTTAATCATGTTAAATCATCTATGTAGGTACTTAAAATGTAAAACTAATGATGTAGAAACATATATTTATTTATATATATATGTCTGTATCTAGAAATAGACTTTCCTATTTGTATTCAAATTACTATAACAACGTAACAACAGCCTTCACTGGTGACTGGTGTAGCCCTCTAAGTATATATGAGCTACCACCGTTTAAGCTCTTGGCCCCAACCTTCGTTTGGAAGTCATCCAAGCGCCGCGCCGCTCTAAATAACCCGCGCGATCTGATAAACTTTACATACCTACCAAGGCACGGCCGATTTGTACGGCCATAAACGGATTAAATAAACAACCTCGTTTATGTAAAGTTTAAACCATAGATTTAAAATTTTTGTTTTACAATATTTAAAAAGTGTTGCTTCTATTATTTGTTTAAAAAGTGTTTCATTATGAAAAAATTAATCATATTTTGTTTTCTTACAATGTTATTACAGTAACCAGGTACTAATAAATAAATTGGTAATAAAGTATTCTGTTCTATAGCTCTTTTGTCAAAACGATCTGACAAGGTCACTTTTGTTTTGTGATTTTTACTACTTTTGTATTTCGTACCTATTATGTTTCTGCTTTGGATGAAACAATAGCAGTTTTAAAAACAATTAATCTACTCAATATAAACTGTAATCACAACACAACAAAAATGAAATAAGTGCTTATTACATAATTCGTATAAAAATAAATAATAAAACTACTTACCAATGATGACATTATAATAAAATGACACGTAGAATGCGACCATGACCGCACAGAAGCCGACACCTGAAAAAAAAAGGTTACAGAAGTTTCAAAGCATAATTCCATTCATATTATATAGGTAGAGTATGCATGAACTTCTTTCATCCTTGAGAGGATGGGAGAAGATCGCGCGGTGAAGCGAGCGTATGTGGGACAGCCTAGTGGCCGACGACAGCGACCAGTTGGTCGTCCCAGGTACCACTGGGGGGTGTGGTTGGGAAGGACTTGCGCAGACCCAGATGGAGGCTCTTATTAACAGAGGCCAAGACTTACTTCGGGTCGCTGAATAAGTTGGGATACAACCTGTGCTGACACCGTGGCTCATTTCATGTGGGGGCTGCTACGATAAGTGCTGAAAATCGCAAACGGCACAAATACGTAAACCTGGGTCGAAATTATTTATTTGTTCAGTTTGCGGTGGAGACATTGGGTCCATGGAGGCCAGAGGCCAAGCAGCTTGATAAAGAATTGAGTGCTCGCTTTGTTGAAGCCTCCGGTGTCAAGAAGGCTGGCAGCTACTTCTGCCAACGTATTAGCTTGGCAATCCAAAGAGTTTTGTTCCCATGAGCTCACAGCTGAAAGACATTTACTTGCTTACTTATTGAAAAAAAAATCTACAAAACAGATTACAATCAAAGAGACAATAAAATTTACTGGCTTAAAACTAGATTGTAAACCTTAACATACATATAGGTTTTTATTTTGTCTTTAGTTAAGTTATCTTCTTCGTGATTTTTTTGCTTTATTTTTTCGTTAGGGCTGATTTTTCAATCATCGGATAAAACTTATCCTACTGATAAAGTATTACGCAATCAAGCTAAAATGTCACCTGTTTAAAAAGAAAAGTGTTATGACAATACATTTTTAAAATGGTTATCTAATACTTATTCAAACGAATAAGTTTTATCTGTCAATTGAAAAATCGGCCCTTAATGCCGATTTTTCAATCGTCGGTTAAAATTTATTCATTGAATAATTTTGACATAATGACAGATTCTCCTTAGAAAATATGTCAAAATGGCAATATTATTCGTTGGATAAAATTTATCTGAGGATTGCAAAATCGGGCCTTATTAAGTTATCTTATTATAGTTAGATAGTTATATGTAGTGTCAAGTAGAAACTTTTTCAGTGTCTAGCTTTAAACTCATGATTAGCAAGTAATTAGCCTATTCACTGTTCTACTGCTGGGAATACGCTGAAGCATCCATCGTTGACATCAAGTTACCGTCAGTTCAATTGATGGTCCCACGCTTTCTGAGTTACTGATCACAATAAACAATGTGTTGTCACAACTTCGTATCTATCAACCGATCCGATCCGAACCCCTCGGAGAATCTAGTAGGGAAAGGGGACACACGCAATTGTGTGATGCCATTCCCTCTAGAAACCCTCTGATGGTGTTCAATCACACGGCTTGAGGAACTCTTTCAGTTACTGGCAACCGTTAAAAAAGTCCGGTGAAGCCGCGCCTGAGACCATCAACAAACTCTCTCCAAAAATAAGTATCTATCACAACCATGCGCTTCGCAATGTGATTAGCGTGCGATTAACGCAGCGAATGCCGTTTAAAGGAATCGACCGCTTAATAATAACGACTGCGGTTAACACAGCCTGCTTTATTAGCTAGATAAGTCAGTTGATGCTTCCATAAAAGGACTGTAATCTGGTGCTATTTAAAAATTGCTGACCATCACGTCATGCGTATTTATGGCTATTCGGGCTAAATGAGAAAATATAACAGTGTAATTTTATGCTGCAACCAACATATTAAACGTCTTAGGGGCAGAGTGTCCATAAGTTTAACTCCAGCGCAGTGGTAAACGCGCTCCGTCTGCGATTGCCAAAATTAAGCAACTTTCCCGAAGGTCGGTCATCGGATGGGTGACCAAAAATTTATCGTCTCGGGACCCTCCGTGCCAAAGGCATCTAAAGCTGGTGGTCCCGGTTGTATTAGCAGTCGTTAACAACCACTAATTCGCACTGGGCCCGCGTGGTGGTTTACGGCTCGTTCTCTCTGTGGTGTTTCCATCCATAGGAAAGGCTCGTGCCTCAGTAGTGAAAACATAAAATATGCTGGTTATAAAACTTATGCGATCTCAGATCACCCTGCTAGCAACAGAGGGCAAGAGCTATATCAATGTATCAGGGAACATACAGATGGTTATCTGGGAAACTCCCGTCGACCCTCCCAAGGGTACCCCCTTGGTATGACCAGCTCATTTTATGTTCCCACTGCCCTCCCTATGGATGGATAGGGAGAACGGGCCATGAACAACCATACGGGCCCAGTGCGGTTGGCTTTACGTGCCTTCGGAAGCACCAAGGAGCTCGAGATTATAAATTTGTGGTCACCCATACGATGACCGGCCTTTGCGAAAGATGCAATCGTAGACCGGCCTCGTTAACCCTCGAGCTCCTCACTAAGCTATCGAGCTCTTATCGAGCCCTTAGTAGGGTATTCTTATTACCTAATGCTTTTTTCCTGTATTCATAATTGAAAAAACCGGGAACTTTGACAATAAATCTTTTAAATACACAATAAAAACAAAACATAAACGGATGAACGGTAATGGAATATAAATAGCTGTTATTTCTATATACCTTTGAAGAGTGGACAGATCTTCCAGAGCGTTATTGGCCCTTGCCGGTTGTACTGGCCCAGGATCAGCTCCATGTAGAATAGAGGCACCGCCCCGAACACCAGCATCAGCGTGTACGGGATGAGGAAGGCACCTGGAAAAACAAACATTAACAAAACATATCATCATCATCATAGTTATCATCATCACCATCATCATCGTCATTATCATCAGTCTATATCAGTCCCTTAATGGATTATCAGGCCTCTCCAAGTGCACTCTACTCTAATCCAGCTCTTGCGAGCCACCTTGCGAAGATTGTCGCTCCACCTAGTACAATACTCGTAAAACATATGTAAAATAAGCAGGCAGCTGGAAAAGCAAACATAAAGATAAAATATAAGTACTTAAGTAAAATAAGAAAATAAGTAAAATAAAAAAGGCAGCTGGAAAAAGTAAACCAAAAAAAATTTTAATTTTAATTTTTTTATTATAATTTTAAATAAAAAATCACTTGGAAAAGCAAACATATACACAGAAAGTAAGTTTAAAAAAAAGTCAATTGAAAAACAAATATAAACAAAAAAAAATCTAACCTAAACTTGCGCGTTCTAGTTGCGATCAAGTTAAGCAATTTTCGCAACCCCGAGTCACTGGATGGGTTGGGTAACCAAACAAATAATCTTCCGTGCTTCGGAAGCTTCGGAAGGCACGTTAAACCGTCGTCGTTGGTCCCGGTTTTTTATAAAACGACAACCCTCCGACCGATATCTTACAACAAATTAAAATACCAACAGATTAACGAGTCATCAACAGTACCAAGCTCGAGATATCTAAATAGGGTCACCCATCCGCTGACCCGGCATTCCTAAAGTTGCTAAACATACAAGATCGTAACCCAACGCGCAAACTGCTTCACCATCATGTCTCCTTATATAAGATAGGTAAAATAACAAAAACAGAATTTATCTCTTGGAATTTATTTGTTTCTTTCTAAGCGCATCATTTTACGCTGTCTGATCGGACGTGGAGGTTCTCAATAATGTATTGTTAAATGCTCCGGAAAGAAAATGATGAATGTTTCTACTTGATTTGCAAGTAACCCCGCAATCGTATTATACAAACGAAATATACAAAGGAAATACTAATATTTGCTGTCTACCAGTTACGTCCATACGTTATGCATACATCCGAAATTACGAAACAACTTGAAAAAAAAACTCTTTTGTACGATTCAAAGGTCAATTCAAATTTCAATTCAAAACGTTAAAAAAAATTATGTATAAAATAAACGCGAGTAAAAGTACTTTTGTTTCTTTGAGATTGCTTTTGATTGAATGGCGCCTTTGGCTTTCAAAGTAAAAAAAGTAAATAGTGTTGAATAATTTCGGCGGGCTGGTTAGAACCACGATAGCTCAATTGGAAGAGCACCTGACCCGGTATGTCACCCTTCTGACATCAAATCCTGCTCGTGGAAATTTTTTGTTTGTTTCGTAACAAAGTTTGCGTTCAAATTATATAAACAAAACAAAAAAAAAACATTTTAGATTGCTTTTTTAAAAAAAAAAAATTACTTTTAGTAAAAAATAAAATTAATTACCTTTCACAGGTATATACAAAACAATGCAAATACCTAGATGCGTATAAAGCGTTTAATTTTAATATGTATACAGGAGGATAAGGATCAAAGAGAAGAAGTTTGGTCTTACACTAAAGAAGGACCTTTTTAAATATAATAATAAATAAATAAATAAATAAATAAAATGTAAAATAACAGAACCTAGAATAATAGTCCTTGTGTGTTAGAATGATGTTTCAATAAACATGGCGGTTATTATGAGTGACGACTTTGCTTAAAATACAATAATTAATTAGTATAAACTTACCTCCGCCATTTCTGTAGCACAAGTAGGGGAAGCGCCACACATTGGCCAGGTCCACCGCGAACCCGATTATGGAGAGCAGAAAGTCGGCGCCAGTGCCCCACGTCTCGCGGCCATCGTCCGCCTCTACGAAAAACATACCCGAGATGACGCCACAATGAAAGCTCGGGCGCGGTGACACTATTACCGCTCTTAAAGAAAAATAAAGAACGGACAAAACACGAGATAAAAAGAAAACTAGAAGTAATTAACAAAAAAAACAATTGAGTGTGTTACAGCTGCATCAACAACAACTGACGCTTTTCACAACGAAAGCTTGGGCGCGGTGAATTTTTTGATCGCTTCGCACATTAAAAGCGAGTGACGATGTTTATATTAGTCGTAATATATTTTTACATGTGTAATTAATTATTTGATTTAAAGTTAATTTCACAATATAAAAAAATACACAAGGTGAAGTTTAGGCCAAATAGAATTCTCTATTTTCCGATTTTATTGTTTTTAAACCAAGAAAAATATAAAAAATATATAGTATGTATGCACATTTGCACATTTACCTACCTGCTTTAATACTGTTTGTCCTAACTTTTTTAGTGTTCTCATTGAAGAAGCATTCCTCTTCAATTTGTATTTTCGGCTCCTCTGAAAACAAGTGCGAGTTATTATTTCTATGTTTCAATTAATATTTAAAAAAATATTTATAGACATGAAAACCTAACTATCGTGAGTTAAAGTTAAACCTGGCCCTAAACCATTTGCATTTATTACCAAAAACGAGAGGTTAATATTTGTTTTTATACATTAAAAAAATTATACTAATGCACGTATGCTACGTAAGATGTACAAAATTAAAAAGTAAAAAGTTTATTTAAATAAATAAGTTTGAAATAAGTAACATAAGTTTTTAACAGTCAAGTAGCCAATGTTTGTAAAAAGCGTTTTTTTTTCTTTTTTTAATATAGCCTATGTTACTCAGCGCTAATGTAGCATTCTAATGGTGAAAGATTTTTTTAAATCGGTCCAGGTTATTTTGAGTTTATTCGTTATAAGCATACATACATACAAAAATACAAAGGTTTCCTCTTTATAATATTAGTATAGACATGACAAACAAAACTTCTTCTTTTTATTATCTGCAATAATATAATTATTTACTAGTTTTTTATTACATAGTTCTATACTTACTTTTATAACATGACAACGTGACCACGGAACCTTTAGTAGATTTATGATCTGAAAAAATACAGCTTAATTATTAAATAGAAACTTCATTTCGCGAAACTTGTGGAATTACATTACAATGCGATTATATGTATACCCTTAATATCTAATTTTGCCTATATGTCGTAATCTCGTAATGCGTATGTGTCGTTGTGCAAATGTGTCGTTATGCGAATGTGTCGTTATGCGTATACTATGTCGTTATACATATGTGTCGGTATGCGTATGTGTCGTTTAGTAAATGTGTCGTTATGTATACGTTTCGTTATGCATAATATATATAAATGTGTATATTTAAAATTGTGTAATTATTCGTATGTGTCGTTGTGTGACGGTATGCGTATTTATATTTGCGTACGCACTGTTTTACATCAAAATGGATAACTGTCGTTATTGTCCATGTGATAAGATAAGATACAATGTTTTTATATCAAAAAAATTAAAAATATACAAAATACTTATATTATACTTAAAACATAGTTAAGTAACGCGTAAACTAGTATTTAGCACCTAAATTCAGTCACGCTGCCCCTCCGGATACCTGCCCATCAACTTATTTCCGCAATTCGAATGCCAAGCGTCTTAATAAAGCAGCAAAGGCATCCAACCCGCATAATGGGATGCCGATGCGCAAAAATCCGCCAATATTACCGCCAATAATTCCGACCGGGCGTCAATTGTATTGGAATTCAAAAATGGAAGGCGGTCGCCACGGAATCGGAATTCGTGAAAGTATTCGCGGGTCATTGACGACTTTATGAGTAGAATAGAGACTTTTTGAGGATGGATTACGAATTAAAAACTTTTTTTGTTGTTTTTTTTAATTTCTTTTTTTCTATTGTTATTACCATGAAGTTTCACCGCCTCTATAGTCTAGTGGTTAAGACCACCGGTTTAGACCCAGAGGTCCCGGGTTCGATTCCCATCGGTTTGTAGTAGGGGGGGATACTTTTGCTGGGCAAAGGCCGCTATCATTGAAATCAAGTCATCACTAAGCTTACCAAATGCGGGTTGGAGATGACAACCCCGGGCCATGCAATGAAAAATCCGAAACACATTGCCCGACCTGGGAATTGAACTCGGGTCCTTCGGATATCAGGCCAGGCATTGAAATTAGTGGCTGGCCTCTATTTCTTATAAATAACGCCTCTGAGGCCGAATGTCAAACCGTATCCGTATCTAGAGAACCTGGGTTCAATTCCCAGGTCAGGCAAAGTGTGTTTCTTATTTGAATGCATACCCTAGTTTGCGGTCACCAACCTGATTTGGCAAGCTTGGTGATACCTATTATTCAAGCCATTACCCATTAATTATAGCGATGACTTGATTTCAATGATGGAGGGCTTTGCCCAGCAGTGGGACAGTATAGGTTGAAGGCACAGTCTGTCAATCACTGGTTCCTGTCGATCACTGCCATTGCCTTAGCTATCATGTATCTTTTTATTTTTAATTTTAGCATACCATAGTCAAGAAGTAAGTCTATAGGCTCTATACAACTTCTAGGATATTAATTCTTGTTAAGAATTCATAAAAAAGTATCCCGAATGACCAATTTGTAATCTATCACGGATTTGTCATTGATGATTAACGACTGTTCAATTAGTGCTTTTCGCTTCCATCTCAATTTTCTTTAAGTTTTTTAAGATGGTACTTATATTTTATGAGCTTAAAAAAAGTGTTGAGTCCGATGTTAGTGATGTTACCTGATTTTAAAGGAAAAGCAGAAATTAAAAAAAAAATCAAAATTCAAAATCATTTATTCAGTTTAGGCTACAACGGCAGGACGAGTGAAACTCAGACGTCCAAGAAGAAATTCTATAGAAATATAGAATTCTGGGGTTTATTTATTATTATTAAACCTTGAGATGGTTAATAAATTAATAAACTGCTTTGCATAAAGATTTAATATTTACAAAAAATTTTGTTGTAGAAACGTCACCGATTAACCCCCTCCCCTTTTTTAATATATATTTTTACTTATTTTTACATACAATTTATTTTTGTTGTAGTGTGTGCCAATAAATGTATTTTCTTACTTCTTTCTTTTGTTTAAAGATTGCTGACTCCTGAGATACTGGCATTTTAGCCTAGTTTGGATGTCAAAGAAATTTGTTAATAACTTTTAAGTCAAAAAAAAAAATATTTTTTTGGGTGTAATTCAAAAAAGTAAAGGACTTCTTGGCGGGAAAGTGAAGAGTCATGTCTGCGGTTTTGTTTTATTTTCAAAAATTTGTGTTATGTCGAATATTAATGTGAAATAATGGTGGATTATTAACCGTTAAGTGTTCGTGAGTGTGCATGAGTGTTGGCAAATGAAACAAAACAGCGCAACGTCACTTTTCAAATTCTCTCAAGAAGTCTGCGTGAGGGCTTAGTAAAGCCCCACATCTTTACTGAGATACTCGAGGGGTTGGGGGGTATATCATTTCTCACTTCTCATTTTTATTATCATTCATCATCATGATACTGACTGGAAGGAAATATTGTATATTTATGTATTACTTGTATGAAAAATTACTTTGACACTGGCTAAATGTGCTAATCGCACGAAGCCATCAACTAAAAGAAAAAAAAAAAAAAAAAAGTAAAAAAAAAATGTTTCGAAGAACTGGATTTGATTGTCTTTTAAAAGGATAAAATACTGACACCATTACACCACGAGAATTTTCTATGTCAAAATGGTCATCAAACTTAACCTAGTTCACAAATTGTTGTATAACTTACAAAATTATCAGTTTCCACATTTCTAAAGGTATATTTTGAATCAATTCTTCGTTTCTTCTACGAAAAGATATATGTAATATGACTTGAAATCGATTGCAGTCTACGAAATACCGTAGCAGCTTCGTAGCAGTTTCCGTAGCGTTTGCGAATGTAGCAGTTAGTGTCGGTAACACTTCCACTTTTGTAGTGACAGATGAACCTACTAAGACAGCAACTATTGCGGCAACAGGCACCTCGCAATTAGCTGTCCCCATACAACATAAAGAAACTGCGCAGACTTTTTTTTTTGAGTATGTTTGTTGATTGCCTTGTATTTTTTGGGGCGGCGAGAAAATCAAAGTGTTCCTCAAGCCGTGTAGGTTTTCTAGATGGAATTCGTTTCGGATCGGTTCGGGGGTTCGGATCAGATCGGTTAAACTTTATTCGCAAGTTTCAATGATCGACAAGATTTCAGTTGGTGCAATTAAAAATTGAATCAGTTCTAAATTGCCGCAACTAGCAATTGTCTAATTTGTACTAGTTATAACAAGTTGCTGGTTTTCCCAACTAGCATACACAGACTATGGATTTGGAAACTTAATTTAGAATTGCGGCAACCGTAAACTGTTGCTGCAACTGGCAACTTTTAACAAAAACTTTTTTAAAGTTGATAGTTACTGCAACTGGAGTAGCTTTGTCTACAAAACGCCTTAAGGTTCTCATGACGCGGATTGCTGAAATTCTCTCGGAATCACAGGGTACAGGTGTATAAACGTGGACAAAGTCCCGGCCGAGTGTTAAAAGAAAAAAAAAAGATGTGTATATAAGTAATAAGTATATCACAAAAATATCTCTCCCTAATCAAAGTGCGGCCACGCGTAGGCTCCCGGGATCGAGCTATGATTAATTTTTGATGGACCAATATTAACGGGCTGCGTAAAATGTTCTGGCCCAGTGGCTATGACGGATTTTATGATAACCGATAAAAGAGTCAAAAACTGTGTTTTACTTTGTGGGTGAATCAATTTATCGATAGTTAAGTTCAGAAGGTTACTGAACACGACACCAGCCAATTCTATGTCCCCATTGCTGGGGTACGAGCTTTCCTTATTGATCATCAACCTAAAAACAAAAAAAAAAGTAGTTGTTGACATTGAATGGGTTGCCTTTGGCTGTCAAAGTAAAAAGTAAATAGTGTTGAATAATTTCGGCGGGCTGGTTAGAACCACGATAGCTCAATTGGAAGAGCACCTGACCCGGTATGTCAGAAAGGTTCAAATCCTGCTCGTGGAAATTTTTTCAACATTTGTGTTTTTGTAATTTGTTTCGCAACAAAATTTGCGTTAAAATTATATAAACAAAACAAAAACATGTTTGATCATCAACCTATCAAAACCTGCCTGAGACATAAAGTTCAAAGTCTATTGAGGATCTTTGACAGTTTGTGGTAGTCTAATGTGCGGCGTGTGCACTAGTAATAGTACTACATAATAGTACTTACTTAGTTTTTATTAGGAAAGCTGTATTAAAGGTTTAGATCTTAAATAGCACAATCATCATCATCATCAACATCATCATCATCAGCTCATTTAAGTCCCCACTGATGAGGCACGAGCCTTCCCCATGGATGGATAGGGAGAACCACCCATCCTATGACCGGCCTTTGTGACAGATGCTTAACCTTAGCACTCGCAGACCGGGCGCGTTAACCACTGCGCCATCAAACTCCTAAATAGCACAAAAAGTTATTCAATTAATTAGTAGAAGTAGCAGAATTCTCAAGGCGCACCAAAAATATATAAAAAACTGGTGAGGTGTACATTCACTAGTTCCTGATTCTCGCGCCCGCCTTATGGCCACTTAAATCACAATATTCGTACATTAACATAATGAAAGCTTTTTCCAAGTATAATAATCGAATATTACAATATCTCACTCCCGGGCGCGTTTCATTTGAATCCCGTACAATTTGCACCAGAGCCATTTTTTTAATTGTGGTATGAGTAGCAATAAGGTGGACTGGCGCAGTAGTGATATATTGGAAATCAGTTGAGCTACACTTCGACTAATACCATACCACAATAAAAAAACATTGCTTAATAAACTAACATAGTTTTATTTACAATAGCCTTTTATTACCGGTCGAACCACAATATATTTAAATATTAAACGCCTTCTATAGTTATGACAAACTAATAACAAAATAAATACTATTACTTTAGCCCATCACCGAGGAGCTGGATGGAGCAGTGGTTACCGCGCTCGGTCTACAATTGCTGAAGTTAGCAACTTCCGCAAAGGCCGGTCATCGGATGGGTGACCAAAAACTTATCATCCCGAGCTCTTCCGTCCTTCGGAAGGCACGTTAAGCCGCTGGTTCCAGCTACATTAGCAGTAGTTAACAACCACCAATCCGCACTGGGCCCGCGTCGTGGTTTATGGCCCGTTACCTCTATCCACCCATAGGAGAGGCCCGTGCCCCAGCAATGGGGGACATAAAATGAGCTGATGATGATGATGATGATGATGAATCACCGATCGCGTGTCATATAAATTCAATATAACCTACATTTCAAATAATAATAATATAAGATAAATAGTAAATAGTAATACTGCTTTAAGTGCTCGTGGTTAAGCCACGGCTCCAATGGAATTCGGAAGGCGCTCCAAAAATATATTTCATATGAAAAAGTAGAGAGAGAGGTGCAAGTAAGGCTCCACAAGTTGTCAGTGCCCGCGCCGCCTTATTGCCACTCGAACCACAATAGCTACGCAGGCGGTATTGGAAAATTAGATAAACTCTTTGAAGTCAACTGAGCGGGTAATTTCTGTAGGTTTCTGTAGTTTTGCCTGGTATTGCGCTCACAGAATCCGACTGGATGGCGATTGCCCTAATCTATTCATGCCGCCAATCAACCACAATTCCCACAATGTGTTTGGGTTGTTCCACTCTCGAGCCGATCCGTATTCCTCGTATAGGAGAATCTATTAAGGGTACAGGTTTGCGTGCTGCACAATTTGAGTTCGTGATCTCCAACCATACTTGGCAAGCATGGTGATTAGCCAATACCAATCAATTGTGGACACATATTGTTTTCTAAAGTTTACGCGAACACTACACATTGAAATGAAACAACTTTTATGGATCTACTCGCGTTCATTTTACACATTAGTTTTAATTAATGTTTATCCTGACGTTTCGAACCCTTTGCAGGGTCCGTGGTCACAGGGAGACCCCCTCCCTGTGACCCTGTGTCTACATGTACATACATTTACGTACATTTATTTTAGGTGCAAAGAGGAGGAAATCGATGCTTTCAAGATGCTCTACCGTTACACTTGGATTGTGCTTTTGTTTGTTCTGTTCAAGTAAGTACTCCTTTATTGTTTTCCTATAACGATGTTAAGCAAATTTTATGAGACGCCTGTCGTGTGGTATTTAACTGCCGATATTTCAATAATGGCCGCTTCGAATACTCTTGACCAACAAGACAAAGGAAGAGAGAGAAGCATTAAATCAATCTTACGATGTATTAAAGAAGCAGGCTTCTGCATCTAGCTCCGACAGAGAATATATTACCGAAACCTGGCGCCGGATTAAAATCCAGGACCTCGGAACTATGCTTACAAATCTCGTATGGATCTTCTCAAGATACTTGGTTATACGTGATGACAAGAAAAGCAGGGCACAGACTGAAGGGTAGCCTGAGATGTGCCCATATTGCAACCGCCTCTGTGGTCCAGTGGATAAGACCACCGGTTTAGACCCAGAGGTCCCGGGTTCGATTCCCAGCGGGGGGTACATGTTAGTGTACTCGGTTTGGTTGGTGGTAGGGCTTGTTTGTCCGGCTAGCTACCACCATCTTATCTAATGATATTCTTCGATTGCGCTGCCTAACAATACCGTAGCTCGTGGCTACAGTATTTCTATTTGGAATCAATATAAAGAATAGAAGCGTTATTTCTGCATAGCACAGACAGCACAGCGCTGTCCTATGGATTAAATAACCTGTGTGTACCACATATAGCGTTGGTTATACGTTGATTGTACGGATTGTTGTAGAAATAATTGTTGACGTATGTACCATGCATGCAGAGCAGCATGCTGCAGGCGTAGTATACGCAACTATAGGAGTGTTCGCTCCTATAGTTGCGTATACTACGCCGCGACGTTGCTGCCTTGCCGCTAACAAACAACATTATGGCTACGCTAGTCGAAACCGTAGCACCACGTCGGCGTCTCGTAGCCACTTGTCAAAGCCGTAGTAGCCGCTTCTCGCTGTAGCAATAAAGCTGCGCTCGTAGCAACTGAGAGGTGCCTGATATAAATAAATACTAATTGAATGATATACCAAGCGCTCGTGGCGTGCTGCCGGCAGAGCAGTAACCGTCGTCGCGGGTGCTACGGCCCCCCGGAGTGCCAGTCGCGCCGCGACTTAGCAGCGCAGGGCTGGCTCGTTGTTCCTCGTAGGACGGTGCAGTGTGGGTCACTACGCCGCTGCCACTGAGCGAGGCCTGTTAAACAGTTAACTTTTATTCATGGCGAATTATGATACTATTCCCATATAAATTGATTTGAAAATATTACATAGATATGTGTTACCTCGTAGCGCACTCACTTAGCGTGTAGCGTGCGCTTACTACTTCTTTATACTCCAAATGTCATAATGACGAAACTGAGACATGATTGTGGACATTTTAAAGTAGCATAACTGGAGCCCTGTTAGCTTACCTTATCATAGAAATAAATATTTTGCTGTTAATTGTGTTGTGTTTACCATGGTGGGCACTTTGGCGTCATGGCAGACATCTTTGTCGAGGCTGGGCCGGGTGCGGGCCGGCAGCGAGCTCGTCAGGTCCGGCTTGTGGCAGGACTCGGTGCTGTCCTGGAGCAAACACTTCATCATCAGAAACGCCTGTACACTGGTTGTACACTACTAAGGGCGCTCAAACCATCAACGCATAACAACAGTCTTAGTAGTCTTAGGGGTATTTCACAATGTCAGATTAGGAGATACTTGGCAGTTAAAGTGACAGTTTTGTATGGACTATCTGTCAAGTAAACGCTAATGGGAACTAACTTGTAGATGGTACAAGAGGCCCTTAGTCATAGTAATAGACATGCTGTTACTTAAGATTGAACTTGTAATAATTATGCATTTTGTTACATTACAGAATGCAACAAAATGCAAATGCAAATGCAAATGCAAATTTTACTAGAAATATCACAACATATATACAGATATATGTTGTGATTTTTCTAGTAAAATTTTATCATGCATTATGTTGTAAAACTTACGTACTTTTCGTAAATTGTAATTTATGGTTTTAGCTATGTAATTGCTTAGTTGGCTACCCAATAAAATAAAAATATCAATAAATATCAAACATATATTTGTGCATTGCTATTTAATAAAGAAGGCTGCCAGCGTATTAGCCTGACAAATCAAAAAGTTAATGTTGCCAGAACTCTTGAAACCGTTCCCATGAATCCATTGGTGGATTTTTTTAAATTTTAATTTGTTTTGTTTGTTAACTTATGTGAAGACTACAGTAAAAAAAAAAGTTAAAAAAAAAAGTATCCTGTATGCTGGTCTGGGTCATGGTCTGTATATGAGGAAAGTTTCATTAAAATCCATTCAGTAGTTTTTACGTGAAAGAGTAACAAACATCCATCCATACTTACAAACATTCGCGTTTATAATATTAGTAGGATATCTATTATGATATCTTTTTTACCTGTCCTCGGTGTGGAGAGGAGCCGCGCCGGGACCCGCTGCTAGACGACCGATTGCTTGCATCTGTAACAACGAAGTAACAAACAAAAGTGTTACAAAATTTAAATGAAATACGGAATAAAATAGAATATAAATCCTATTCTACTGCTGGGCAAAGATAATTAATGGGAATTGTTTTAATCACCAAACGCGGTTCGGTAACCACAAGCCCGGGCAAAGCGTCTAATAATACGATACGCACTTTACCCGACCTGGGAATTGAACCCAAGATCTCTGGAAACTGGGATAATGGAGACCTTGTACAGCACGTAAGTTACAAGTTAAAAATACATTGCTGTATTTCTTTATTACTTCATTTTATAAACTACTAAACGTACGCAACATTATATTCCTATGAAAAAGTGACAAACGAATTGGAAAACGGTCACTCTTCCGTAACGGGGAACACAAAAATATGCAACGCTGACAAATATTCCGTACGCCACGCGATGGCCGCTGATGCTCTAAATGCAATCTGTCCGTGAAATTAATTTAAAGCTTGCCTGTATGTATCGGCACAAAATGAGGAGACGCAGAAGGTAGGCTACATACACACATAGAAACCGCTCACGAACATGGAATCTTGTAACAACTATATACGATACGGTTATATACAGCTCTAACCGCCTCTGTGGTCTAGTGGTTAAGACTATTGGCTTATACCCAGAGGGGTTCAACACCCGGGTTCGATTCCCAGCGGGGGTACATGTTTGTGAACTCGGTGTGTTGGTTGGTAGTAGGGCTTGTTGTTGTGTTCTCGAAGCTAGAGATAAGGTAGCCAGTACCTCAGTAGTCAAGGGTTTCGAGTGAATTGAGCTTCCAACTTCGGTCTTATCATCACTTTTTTGTTATACGTAGCACGGCAATTGACTCCATTTCACCTGATGTTAAGTGATTATAGAATCTAGATGCGACGAGACAACTGGTGCAGCGTGAAAACAACGCAGCATCAGTTACCCTCACTCTGCCGACCCACAAGGCCATCGTTTGAAGGACCCCATATCATAGAAAGGAGGGAAAACGTGTGAGACACACTTAACAGGTGAGATGAAAACCAATTGCTTACCTTATAAAAAACCGTATAAAAAAACGTGGAACAGCCCGTGTGCTGCTGTTGCGAGATTCCGTGTCTGTGGGAGGTCGTCTATGTGTGCGTTGCTCGAGCGCGTTTGTATGAAGCGTACCTTCTGCAGTCTGCTCATTCTGTGGTACCGACGGGAATCCAACTGTCACGCGCACGACCGGGACACGTGGGGTAAATACTATTGTGAGCTTAATTATCCCCGGCTTCATTAACTATATTGTTGCCGCGGATACGTAAGCAGACCTCCAACGCAGGTGGGAAGGCCGCGTCATTACGCGTGCCTACATAGAGTAGGGCTAGCACCAATGCTCGACAGGATCCAATGCTCGACAAGATCCAGTTTGTACACACGGCGGCAGATCAACCTATATCAAAATTGTCAAATTTCTACAATAAATTTTGAACTTTATTCTTTGGTTATAAGGATCAATATTCATTGGAGAGATTTGACAGGTTTGGGTAGGTTGATCTGCCGCCGTGTGTGCTTCAATTATTAAAAGTAGGGGTTAGCAACTGATTTTAGTAGTTAGCAACAATTGAATACAAACCTAGTTCCCGTAAAGTTTCAAATCAAGTTGAAAATCTCTGTTTTTTTATGGCACGAGTTTCATAACTTACAAGTTTGCAATTTTAATACATAGTACCTACATACATACAGATCATCGAAATCACCAATGTTGAGTAAACTCGCTGTCAGTGACCTCGACGCCACATAGCATAATCAAAGTAGGGCTCCGAGGTGGAATAGATCACATCAGTGATTGGTTGCTAGCCGATCACCTGATGTGCAAGCATCTTGGAACCCTAGTCCCTCAGTCGGCTCTTTTAACATACACGGGAAGTATCAGCTATGTGTATCAGTAATGTATCAGTAATGTATCAGCTGCCTTAACTGATACACTATTTTCACGTCACAGACCAGCATAGAATTATACAGCAGCCTTAATGCGCAATGAAATTTAATATGAATAGACACACTTTTCTATACGAGCATAGACCGATGCCCACTTAAGTGGAGATGAGTGGAGGGTGGGGTGTATCGTATGACAGCCATCCATCAAGGCGTGGATCGGCTGTTAAAAGCGCTAATTACCCTGTTAAATGATTACACGCCATTATCTTGATAGCAATTCTGATATTATATCATGATCATGAGTCACTGCGCCCCATCGAGCTCCTCGAGGTGCTCGATGGCTTAGTGGTTAACGCGCCCAGTCTGCGAATGCAGAGGTATAGCAACTTTCGCAATGGCCGGTCATTGGATGGTTGACGAAAAATTTATCATCTCGAGCTCCTAAAGCCATTGGTCGGCTGATTTAGCAGTCGTTAACAACCACCAGTCTGCACTGGGTCCGCGTGGTGGTTTATGGCTGCTGGAGCTGATGGTGATGATGATGATGATTTTGAGTCCATAAAATCATATTAATACTCTTTGGTAGCACCTCACCACCTCGTCTTATTTGTCTATGGTGAGTAAATGATAACATAATTATTACTTTATTGTTAACCAAAACACAAAACATTTTGGCTAAAATATACATCAAAAGTACACGTACAAATGGCGGTCTTATCACTAAGAGTGATCTCTTGCAGACAACCTTCTTCGTGTTTAATAAACGCCTTTATTTTGGTTATTAGACCTGGGTCAGTCTGACTTAGGTGCCCGGTTTAGATATGTTGCATAATTGTACAAAGTATTGGTTAGTAATAATCCGTAATCAAAATTAATGGCCTATAATCTCAAACGTCTTTTTTGACATTATATAGATGTTCAAAAAAATTCAGCATTGTGTACGCTAAACAACAATTCTAAATAATTTATTGTCTACAATTATTGCGAAAAGAAATAACTAGTTACTTCAATAATAAATTTGTCGTTTAGGTAGGAATGGCAGAACAGCTGTGCTGAAAATGAAATCACAAGGCAGGAGAACCAAACCCATTAGGTAAATCGCATTTCTGGGTTTCTGTGGCTAAGTGCGCTCCTGAAACACTATTCCGTTTCAAATTAATAGCTAGATTTTACATTTCAAATAACACTACAGGAAATGGTTGTATTCTGTTTTTAACTTCTTTTATTATTATTATTATGTAATCTTCAAGTATATTGTATCGGAACCAAAGCAGAGTCGTTTCATTAAATATAATTTAAAACAATTTCAAGCAAGTCTTACTGCTTGTCTCTCCTCGTTTAAGCATTACATTATTGCAAAAACACAAATGTTGAAAAAATTTCCACGAGCAGGATTTGAACCTGCACCCTTCTGACATACCGGGTCAGGTGCTCTTCCGATTGAGCTATCGTGGTTATAAGCTTAGCCGAAATTAAACAACATTATTTACTTTTTTTTGTAATTTGTTTCGCAACAAAATTTGCGTTAAAATTGTATAAACAAAATCAAAAACATTACATTATTGTATATGTTTTTTTACAAAGTTTTATCTATTCGCAATTTATTTATAGAAGCTACTATAAGACCTTTATCTCGAATGGGTTCTTATAGTCATAGTTTATAGATTCTGGGGAATAAAGTTTTGTTACTTGAAAATATTTACAGGTAACTAAAAGTTATTTAAGTGCTAATTTCCAAACATTATATATTAACATTACTTTCACCGTCTTATTAATTGATACAAAAGGCTATTTATAATATATCAGCAAAGCAGAAGGTCGTAGCGCTGACTATTACGCCATCTCGCTCGTCATTGCAGTGTCATAGCACTAGCTACAGTCACTGGCTACTGGAAGTAGAAAGCATAGTAGCCAGCGCACTACACAAAAAAAACGACACTAAACACACACACAAAAAGTTTTTTTGTGTTTAGTGTCGTAGCACTGACTACACGTCGTCGTGTCCCTCCACATTAGAGCCTGTGTAGTGTCGTAGCGTGGCACTGACTACACGTCGTCGTGTCCCTCCACATTAGAGCCTGTGTAGTGTCGTTGCGTTTCACTGACACATTGTAAAGACTATAGTCTGTTTAGTATCGTAGTTGATGTAGAGGCTGACCTCGGCTGTGCTCGCGTCGCTCGCCCGGGCCCACGCTGTTGCCCAGCGCTGGCATGCCCGCCATGCCGACTGCTACTGCCGCCTCTCCCTCGTCATGGTATACCTGCAAATAGACCGGTCATTTTAGTCATTAAACGCTTTAAACGCCATGAGACCAATTGAATTTTTATTTTGTCTATATCGGGGGGTCAACCAGTACTTGAAACATTATGAGAAATAAGTTATTATGACTTAAATATATTAAAAAAAATATAAAACATATCAGATGCATCAGTAGCATTATCCCTTGACCACCATTCATTCATTCATTCGTTCAATCATTACTTCATTCATTCATTCATTCATTCATTCATTTATTCATTCATTCATACATTCATACATTCATTGATGCACCAGGCATTGGACGTAGATTTATAAAAAAGTAATATCAAAAATACTTGTAATGAAAAGTTTTGAAAAATGAAAGTAATGTCGGTCGTGAGCTAATACAGTGTACATATGGTAGCAGCTCGCCAACATAAAACTACAACTGAAATTGAACTACTCTGAAAGCCACGAGTCGCTGGTTTTAAGTAAAACAATAGCTCCTTGTCAAACAAAATTGTCTCGGCTTCAATGTCGCGCATAACACAAAAGCATCGTCAGTGCACTGCAATGGTGTTCTTCATAAATTCTGTTGAAACATTTTGTTTCGTAGTTATAAAAGACCTGTATCAAATTAAATTACAATTAGGTTTAAACATAACCTAAGTATATTTATTTATTTATTAACCTAAAGTAACTAAAACTATTACGATACTAAAATATGGCGTCAAAAAATTCCTCCGCGTCGCTGTCGACTGGTAATGTACCCAAGAGGTTAGGTTATTATATTATTGGGAATTCTAATATTAAATAAATATAATTTTTATTTTTTTATTAACTAAGTACTTATTTATAACAGGTCACATCCAAAAATACATATATATATATATACAAAATTAAAGATAGACAAAATATTGAACTGGAATGCTACTTTATCAATCAATGTACACAATTAGACCAAAGTTAGATTTTAAATTATATTGATTTTATCTTTTATTATCTTTTATAGGTATAATTCTTCAACCTATTTAAAAGAAACTTTTTTGTGTGTGTTTCAGTGGGTTTCTAGATGGTTTAGATTCACAAATGGACCCGGAGGTAGCGCTGCAATATGGGTCCATCATATATTCTCAATAAGCGAATGAAGTCGCGAGCGGGCCACTAGTACAGTCACGAGCATAAACATGTATACATTTTAGACTAGTTTTGACTCTTATTCCATTGTATTATGAGTGGTATTGCTTACTTGTAAATACTCGTGACAGTACCTAATCTATATATCTATATGTGAAGCAAAAACTTTGTACCCCTTTTTACGAAAATTGCGCGAACGGAGGAGTATGAAATTTCGCACACTTATAGTTTATATAGAGAAGGAGTGCAGAATGCTTATATTCTTTTTTTTAATTATGCATAAAAAATACATTAAATTTAATAAACATTGTTTCATACATTTTTCAAAAATTTCAATAATCTAAGAGGAGCGGCCGCTATCGTTAATACCAATCCAAACTCACATTCTATCTTTTTAAATTTTCCACTGCTTAGGATACAATCCTAAGGCTGCACGCCTTATATAAAAATTACGGTCGAATTTCGACCACTGGGCGACCACTAGTATGTGATAATCGACATCAATGAGTGTCACAGAGTGTTGTCCCTTTTACTAGCTTGTTGTCTCTCTCTCTCTCTCTCTCTCCTATGGCCTCGCACGCAGGGGTGATTAGGGTTGTCCATATAATTGTCCGTGAAAATGTTAATTCAAATAAATAATAGTTTTGAAGGTCAAGTTCGTATTACTCAGTGGACTTTATCTAATTATAATATTTCATGAAGTCTATTATCATGATCTTAAACTATTAAAAGTTAACATAATTATATAGATTCTTCATTCGACGACCTTTGTAGCCAAATGGCTTGCACGCCGGACTTTGGGCGGCGCTAACTCTGAGGTCCCGGGTTCGATTCCCGGTCGGGTCAATGACGAAAACGAACTTTTCGATATTGTGTCGGGTGGTTGTGGTACCGTCGTTGTTTCTGATTTCTATAAAATTAGTGCTTTAGCTACTTACAGAACATGTATATGATCAGAACAATGTATGTGATGTATTCTAATATATGTTATATTATGATGTAGGTATCTGTATTTAATTTGTTAAATATACATTTAATTTTATTTTGCTTGTTTTTAAGACGAATTATGGTACACGAAAGGTAGAATACAATATGATGATGATGGAGGCCTAGGCCCACCAGTGGGACAGTTATAGGCTGTTTACTTACTTACTAACTTACTGTTGATTTTAATAAAATTCTGTTACTTAGTAACAAGTTTCATGTGCGTTATATTTTTCTCTATGTTTTTTGTATTTTTGATGATGTCACCATATTGTATTCGATCTGTCTTCGACTCCAACAGTAATAAAATTAGTTAATCACAGTATTGGTATAAATACCTATTTAAAATCTTTTTTAAATTTATAAGTAAATGAAGTTAAACAAATTATATTTCTTATTTATTTATAACTAGCGGCCCGTCCCGGCTTCACACGTGTGGACATTTTTTTTAATATAGCCTTTATTACTCAGCACTAATGTAGCATTCTAATGGTGAAAGAATTTTTTAAATTGGTCCAGTAGTTTTTGAGTTTATTCGTTACAAACAAAAATTAAAAAAAAATACAAAGCTGTCCTTTTTATAATATTACTAGCGGCCCGTCCCGGCTTCGCACGGGTGTATATTTATTTTTTTAATATAGCCTATGTTACTTAACACTAATGTAGCATTCTAATGGTGAAAGAATTTTTAAATCGGTCCAGTAATTTTTGAGTTTATTCGTTACAAACAAAAATACAAAAATACAACGTTTTCCTATTTATAATATTAGTACAGAAGTATGACAAAGAAAGAAAGAAAGAAAAACATTTATACAGACCGATTTAACGGAACGATTAAACTTTTGCTACGAACATCTATAAAAATTATAATAAGTTTACGTTGCTCTGTCGGTTGCAGTACAAGGATCTCGAGTCAGGCGACATTCGTTCAACGCAGGAACTTGGAAAACTTCTGTTAGATACGAAACTTGAAAGAGAGGCAATTAAAGATATTAGGAAGTGCAGTAATTAAACTACTACCATTAGAACTACGTAAACAACGTTTAACTTTTAATTTGTAGTCGTTAAAATCACCGAGAGGAGCTCGATAGCGCAGTGGTTAACGCGCGAAGTCTGCGAGTGCTGAGGTTAAGCAGCTTTCGCAAAGGCTGGTCATCGGATGGGTGACCAAAATGTTACAAAAACACAATGTTGAAAAAATTTCCACGAGCAGGATTTGAACCTGCACCCTTCTGACATACCGGGTCAGGTGCTCTTCCAATTGAGCATACCTGACCCGGTATGTCAGAAGGGTGCAGGTTCAAATCCTGCTCGTGGAAATTTTTTCAACATTGTGTTTTTGTAATTTGTTTCGCAACGAAATTTGCGTTAAAATTATATAAACAAATCAAAAATATTTTATAAATAGCTAGCCTACTTCTTAACTGATCTTTAGTATTTGTAAAAATATTATGATCACATGTTAATGACGGTAGTTGTTGACATTGAATTGGCGCCTTTGGCTTTCAAAGTAAAAAAGTAAATAGTGTTGAATAATTTCGGCGGGCTGGTTAGAACCACGATAGCACAATTGAAAGAGCACCTGACCCGGTATGTCAGAAGGGTGCAGGTTCAAATCCTGCTCGTGGAAATTTTTTCAACATTGTGTTTTTGTAATTTGTTTCGCAACGAAATTTGCGTTAAAATTATATAAACAAATCAAAAATATTTTATAAATAGCTAGCCTACTTCTTAACTGATCTTTAGTATTTGTAAAAATATTATGATCACATGTTAATGACGGTAGTTGTTGACATTGAATTGGCGCCTTTGGCTTTCAAAGTAAAAAAGTAAATAGTGTTGAATAATTTCGGCGGGCTGGTTAGAACCACGATAGCTCAATTGGAAGAGCACCTGACCCGGTATGTCAGAAGGGTGCAGGTTCAAATCCTGCTCGTGGAAATTTTTTCAACATTGTGTTTTTGTAATTTGTTTCGCAACGAAATTTGCGTTAAAATTATATAAACAAATCAAAAATATTTTTGGCCAAAATGTATCATCTTGAGCTCCTCCGTGCTTCGGAAGGCACGTAAAGCCGTTGGTCCCGGCTGCATTAGCAGTCGTTAACAAACACCAACCCGCACTGGGCCCGCGTGGTGGTTTATGGCCCGTTCTCCCTATCCATCCACAGGGAAGGCTCGTGCCCCAGCAGTGGGGACATAAAATGAGTTGATGATGAAAATCACCGGCCTCAGACCTATATATAGGTCCCGCAGGTTTTTAACTGAAAAAAGCAACCAGTTGTTAACTGTACAATTGCAACGCAACCGCTCTAGCGGCGGTTGATAAATTGTTATTACGGACACAAATCGCTCAATGATCGCTCGCTTAGTGCATTTGCGATTGAAATGTGTACAATAGTTTACATACATTGAGCGATTTGTGTCCGTTATACCAATTTATCAACTGCAACTAGAGCAGTCGCGTTGCAATTGCACAGACGCCTGCACATCAACCTACCACAAACTGACAAATTTTCTCAATAGACTTTGAACTTTATGTTTAAGGCTTACGGTTGACAATGTATTGAAGAAATTTGACAGTTTTGGGTACCATTGACAATTGGTTGCTTTTTCGGCATTAAGACTGCTGGACTTGCTTTAGGGTAACTGATGCTGCGTTGATTTCACGCTGCACCAGTTGTCGTCGCATCTGGACTCCATATTCTCTTAACATCAGGCGAAATGTAGTCATTTGCCGTGCTAAATATATAAAAAAAACCAAACATTGCACTCGTGTGATGTGTGATACGTGACGACGTGCGAAGTGCGAAGGACACGCCATAATCATAATTATACTTATCAGAAAGGGACAGACAGTAATGGCATTTAAATCTAACGCTTCAAACCCTCGGGAGCTTCCCACTTAGCAAGTAATCAATTACGTTCACACTCTACCGTGTGCTAGGGCTGTCGATGTGGTTATATGTCTTTATCTTTGTCAATATACACGTAGGTACTTACCTTACTTTCATTAATTTTATTTTCTTAGGTGAATCAACAGTAACAAAATAAGAGTCAGAATCAGAAAACCAACGACAGATTCACACAAGTAGATTAAACTTTTGAACGTTCTCGGAGGAGGAGCTTGATGCGATACTGTGCAGTAGTAAACGCGGCTGGTCTACGATTGCTAAGGTTAAGCAACTTTCGCGAAGGCTGGTCATCGGATGTGTGAACAAAACTTTTGTGGCACTTTCTCCTTATCCATTTATAGGGAATTTTCGAGCCCCCAACAGTGAAGACATAAATGAGCTAATGATAGTGATGGAAACGTTTGTATTCCAGTGTAGCTAAATAAGTAGTAGCCTTGAAGCATGGCCAATGCAATAGTCATAAGCTTTGAAATGTATATGAACGTGTTCGGTGTAGGCTTTGTTGGGTGTCCAAAATAACTAAATAAAAAGTACCTAATACTTTATTTCTCATAAAATGGTTTTGTTTTCATAAGTTACGAGGATCGATTCTGGAATTTCACGACGTACATAATCAAGCGTAGGAACATTAAAAAAGATGTCAGTCTAAAGTGAAATTTTAAAAAAATATTTTGTACATTCACGAGCATCAACATGTAAACAATATAACTCTATAAACAATGGTATAAGAGTCAAAAGAAATCAAAAGTGTATAATGTTTAAGTTTTGTTTATATAATTTTAACGCAATTTTAATAAATAGTAATAAATAGTGTTGAATAATTTCGGCGGGCTGGTTAGAACCACGATAACTCAATTGGAAGAGCACCTGACCTGGTATGTCAGAAGGGTGCAGGTTCAAATCCTGCTCGTGGAAATTTTTTCATAATTGTGTTTTTGCAAGAGTGTATACATGTTTATGTTCGTGACTGTACCCCCCGCTATCGACGTTTATATTTATATGTAAACGTTTTTAAGTGCATGCTCCTTGCGGTGTTAAATCAATGTTTTCGAGATGACAACCCTAGCCGGTAGAAGGAGTCAATTAAAAAATATTAAATATCACCTCGTGCGTCCATTACGCATCGCTTAGCGAATTAAAAAAGTGTGTTCATACGGTTTGGCCATCTTTCTTATATTGATTTTTTAATTTTACGCGAACACTGCACTTTGAAATGAAAATAAACTAAATCAAATTAATGTGTAAAATGTACGCGAGTAGTTCCGTAAAAGTGGTTTCATCTTTTTATATTGTTTTCTAAAGTGTACGCGAACAATATACACCTTCGATCAATTATGTACTATTTCAGTGAGCTTCATAATAACAACATTGGATGACAGGAATACGATGATTGGTCCGTTTCACAACTGAGTCCTATTGATGACAAAAAGCACGACATGTAGGTACTTTTTTTTCTTTAATTTCTAGTCTAGGAAACTCTCGGACAAGCTATATTCTATTAAGATAGGAGACTGACTATTTAATCTATTGCTATACTATTTTTGGAAACTCAGTAATAAGAATAGTTTTTGACTTGGTTCTTTGTTTCTTAGTACTCCATGTGGGTTAGTGGCACAAATGTTAGACACTTTAAGCCCAGCGTTCGACACCGTTGACATAGCCAAACAATAATATAGAATATCCTTGAAATTTTACTGGACGAGAGATAAGAAGCTGGTGGTCTCCAACTTCAATTGCTGCAAAAATCAAAAATCATTTCATCATCATCATCAGCTCATTTATGTCCCCACAGCTGGGGCACGAGCCTTCCCTATGGATGGGTAGGTAGATAAAAATCATTTGCTGGACTCTATATATATTTTTTTTTTTTTTTTTTTTTTTTTTTTCTAAAAATTTTCCATCTCGAGCTCCTCCGTGCTTCGGAAGGCACGTAAAGCCGTTGGTCCCGGCTGCATTAGCAGTCGTTAACAACCACCAATCCGCACTGGGCCCGCGTGGTGGTTTATGGCCCATTCTCCCTATCCAACCATAGGGAAGGCTCGTGCCCCAGCAGTGGGGACAAAAAATAAGCTGATGATGATGAACTCTATTTTTAATGATTAAAGGATAACAATGTCGATGACTGGTGCCTGTCGAGCTGTGGTGCCTGTCGAGCTCTGGTGCCACTACACTACGCGTCTTTTTGCTAGTTTCTGACTTTGTGATAGTGATAATTTACCCAAATAAACCAACCAACCCGTATCATTTCCGATACACAACAGGATCTTCTTTAAATGCTATAATTTTGAGAGTAGATAAAAAATAATTTATATATTTCCATATAAGTGAAATCCATATTTCGTTAGTAATAAAAAAAAATAAAAGAAAAATATTTATAAGGTCTTACAAATAAACAAAGAATAAGCTTGGAATAGTTATTCCGTGTTCTGTCTCTTTTACTCTATTTCGAAATGACGTTTACAAAACACGAACAAAACGCGGAATAACTATTCGGAGCTTATTCTTTGTTTCTTTGTAAGGCACATAAAGTTTAAAAAAGTATAAAGGTTTGATAATAAAAATGAAATGACAACCCTGGTAGGCAGAGGGAGTCAATTAAAAAAATATTGAATGTTACCTCGCGCGTCCATAACCCCCCCGCCCGATCCTCTAAATGACAGCACACATTTACAGAATACACTAAACATGCACACCAGTTTAGGCCCAAGACACCGTACTCGTAGAACAAGGGTACGAAGAACCGGTTCACACACGCTCTATACCAGGTACAGACATGTACCCGGTCGGTTCTCTCCTCCTCCACGGCCCGGTCAACCCGAGCCGAGGTCCGTGCCTTTAGAGGCGCCCTCGGGTTGCTCCGCTCCCCGATCCGATCCGAACCCTTCGGAGAATCTAGTAGGGCACGGGGACGCGCACTTGTGCGCGATGCCGTTGCCTCTAGATAACCTCTGAAGGTGATTCGTTTCACACGGCTTGAGGGACCCTTTACGTTCCTCGCCGCCCCCAAAAAGCCCGGTGAAGCTGAAAATGCCGCAGCGGCAATCAGCAATCTCTCTCCAAAAAAAAAAAAAAAAAAGTCCATAACGCATCGCTTAGCGAATTAAATACGTTTGTCCATCTGTTTGTCCATCTATTTGTCCACCTATATGGCCATCTATTTATCCGGTTCACGGCCGAACCCTATTGATGGCAAAGAGCACGAAAGGTCGCCTCATAATATTGATAAATTTATGAATACGTATTCGCAGGTTCGTTTAGTATATTTGTATAGAGCTTTTGATTTGAATAAACTTTTTGATTGGTATCTTTTGGTCATTAAATAAATGTGGGTTTTCAATCGACATTTATCGTTTAATAAAAGGTCATCAGCCCGTATGGTCTTGAGGTTGATGCGACGTATCAATGTGATACCTAGAGCGGCCGGGTTCGATTCCCAACGTACGTTTCCGTTTTTAGCCTTATCGTCTCATACATCTGGCGAAATGAAAGCTAAAGTCTTCGCCGTTAGTAAATAAGATAGAAATCTGAAATCGCTGTACAAACATCGAAACAATTAAATTTTAATCAACTTTGTTGTTAGTTGTTTATTTAAAATGCGCTCCATGACTTTGCACAAAACTGAAGTTACGGCTATGGGGCGGTAATTCAAAGGATCTGACCGATCTCCTATTTTGGGGACCGGTTGCACATTGGCCTCTCTCCAAGATTCCGGCACACAACCTGAAGAGAGCGAGAGACGGTAAAGGCGCGTCAACACGGGGGACAACTCCGCTGCACACATTTTTAGGACTATTGCTGGGATGCCATCAGGGCCATTAGCTTTCCGGACATCGATTGATTGCAACTCCGCACGGACATCACACTGCCTGATTTTAAAATCGGGCATTGTGTGGCCACAGTGAGAAATTGTTGGTGGCTGTGCATTATAGTCATCGATTCGGTTGTTAGCTGGAAATAGTTTGGCCAGGAGATCGACCTTCTCTTGCGTCTTGTGAGCTAAAGTTCCGTCAGGACATCTCAGTGGTGGCAGCGAGGGTTGGCAGAAGTTTGATTGTACGGCTTTGACCTACTATTTTTTTCTTTAGCTTAGGCTTCGTGCGATTAGCACTTTTAGCCAGTGTCAAAGTAATTTTTCTTACAAGTAAACATAAATAATAATATTTCCTTCCTGTATGATGATGACGAATGATAATATAAATGAGAAGTGAGATATGATATACCCCCCAACCTCTCGACTATCTCAGTAAAGATGTGGGGCTTTACTAACTACTACTTTACTTCGCTCTCACGCACGACCTGACTCAACTGGTGAACCAGCCCACCAGGATCCCAGATATAGTCAGTCACGCGCCCTCTTTATTTGACCTTCTTCTGACGAGTCGCCCAGCTGGTTAGCTAGTGGAGATTCAAGCTCCTTTAGGATCTTCGGATCACTGCTGGGTATCCAGTAAAGTGCCTCTGGCCTCGCTACCGCCTTCAGCGGTATCGAAACGCCTGACTTGGCACTACTCGTCGGCAGATTGGGATGGCATGCGGGACTATTTCGCATCCGTTCCTTGGGGGCAGCGCTGCTTCAGTGGGAAGGACCTGACTGCTAGTGCGACTGCAGATTGCTGATGAGATAGTGTTAGGGATGGAATACTATATTCCGCACTCCTATCTCATCAGCAAAGGTAGGTGCAACCGATGGTTCAATCGGAGTGTGCCAACGCTGTTGATAACAAGCAGGCGGCATATTGCGCTTGGATCAGAGGTAGAGCTCTTGGGGATCCTGAAACCCACTCGCTGATCAATTGTTGATTCAAAATCAGTAGTTGACTCCTATTTTTAATAATTAAAGGAAAAAAGTGTCGATGCCTGGTTCTTGTCGCACGCTGGTGCCACTTCCCTACTAATTTAATAATTTCTGACTGTATGGTTTTTTAACAAGCAATAAAAAATTTTTTAAACACAACTACGATCCTACACGCGCAGGTAATATGTGTAACTGTATGTTGCTACTTGGGGCTACAAACAGTCCGAACAGACCTCCCCAGCTTGTCAGATTGAGGCTGAGGCGGGATAATTTGACAGGCCTGGGTGGCCTCATTAACGGAGCGGCCAATCTTTACCGCGAAAGCTACAACACTTGCCAAAATATTTATTTAATGGACCTGGGTATTAACAAAAGCTCCTAGAGTGAGAGTGTGGGTGTGTGTGTGTATTACCTACCCTACAACGTCTCGTTTAAACGACGCGACGTACAGATTGTAAAGAAAATTAACTAACAATATAAATGTTAATAATATAATCAAAATGTATATATAAACGAAAACCATACCTATGTATAGTATGATGAGAAAATAATATTCATCGAAACATTTATTAATGAATAGACATCATATACGTTGCAATTCCCCTCTTCTTTCTCTTTAACCAATTTATTTCATCTCTCGCCTATCAAAATGCATCTAAACCGTAGGTTAAGCTAATTAAGTAATACGTCATAAATCCGGAGCTAGCCGCTGAAGTCAGCATTTCACACTTCGTCTGGCCGCGGATAGCCAGCCCTGCTTAATGTACCATAAGTCACAATTGGACGATAACGTGACAGTGTAGCTAGAACAGTAAGTGGTCTTTAGTTATGATAAATTTTTATTTTTAACTTTATTTGTAACTTTCTATAGCCGACTTTACATTGCATAAACTCATAAACATTTTTGTTATATATGTTTTTTATTAACTGCCAGCATCTGTTAAAAAAATAGTATATTTTTATTGTTTTCTAAAGTTTTCGCGAACTCTTCACTTTTATGACACCTCCGTTTTGCTAACTGCGATAAAATGTAATTAAAATTAGCACACCTATATGAGTACCAGGTTGCCTTGTGCGAGTTTTATTAACCATTACACTACTTTAACGAAAGTGTACAAAGCCATACAAATTTTCTTTTTCGTTAACTTGATCAAATTGTGAATAGATCTCGCACTTGGCATTTTCGCATAAGATTTTTTTATATATTTTACAGTGAGGCACTGGCTATAAGATAACTTAGCTGCCGGAACACAACAATGCTACATACATTGAAGTTATGATATTAGAAACAAGTCACGTCCTGCATTGCGCGGGATACAACATCTTCATCATTATCATCATCAGCTGACATCTGCCCACTAATCGGCATAGGTCTCTTCCCTCAGCCCTACGCTATCCTCATTTATTTACAAATTAAAATACCATGTAACTTTTTTAAATCGAGCATATCGAGCGCACAAAACGACTAAGGAAGAGGGTAGATCGTTTTGTCTGCTCATAATCACCCATCCACAATAACTTCAGTACATAATGGCGCATATCGAATTATCGGATACTAACACACAATAAAATACATGGTAAATATTGCGTTAATAATTATTATTCTTATTATTCCAATAAACGATGTACCATTCTTACGTTGTACTGTGGCATAGGTCACAAACGGCCGATAACGTCCAACCCTTCCGATGCGCTCACTCGTGGCCAGCTGATAAGGCCTGCTAGACCGCGCTAAATTGGCCATGAGCCTTCGCGACGCTAACGTGAAGGTCGTGGTACCCCGGGACACTTTTAATTACTTTATATTTTTACGTCTGGCCACTTATGATTTTAATCTGGTACTTAAAATTTGCTGACAGCGACATACAGAACATGAAGGATAAACGGAAAGCTTTTTTTGTTAGGGTAGTGGCACCAGCGTTCGTTTGGAACCAGAGATTGGCACCATTTTCTTTCGATCACTAGAAATTGGGGTCAGCAATTGATTTTAGACTTTAGTAGCAAGTGAATACGCATTTCCTGTATAGATCTGTTATCCAAGAATATTTCAATGTAATTCTATTTTATTTTTTGGCAAAGAAACCTAGTGACGTACGCAGGTAACATACCATAGTTTGTGGACTTCTTGGCGGGAAAGTGAAGAGTCATGTCTGCGGTTTTGTTTTATTTTCTAAAATTTGTGTTATGTCGAATATTAATGTAAAATAATGGTGGATTATTAAACGTTAAGTGTTCGTGAATGCGCATGAGTGTTGGCAAATGAAACAAAACAGTGCAACGTCACTTTTCGAATTCTCTCAAGAAGTCTGCCCGAGGACTTAGTTAAGCCCACATCTTTACTGAGATACTCGAGGGGTTGGGGGGTCTATCATTTCTCACTTCTCATTTCTATTATCATTCATCATCATCATCATCATCAGGAAGAAAATATTGTTTATAACTAATGACATGGCAGCATGGTCTATGACCTTAGCCTTAGCGAACGAACAACAAACCATAGTTTGTTTGTTATCTGATTTTTTTGATTCCTTTACGGGTACAGAAATCAAAAAAGCAGATGACTCGAGCTCAAAAAAAGAAATAAAAGTGCTTACTTAGCATTTACATCACCTGATGCTAAATGAGGATAAAGTCGAAATTAGAAGCGCATAATAATAACATAAGATAAAATGAGATAAGGAAAGTTATTGAAGTTTAAAAATTTTGACACGGAAAAAAATTAAAGCTATGTAATCATTGTTAGAGTATACATACAAACAAATAAATTATATAATATGTATGTTTCAATATTATGAATATGAACGAAGACCGAAAATTTTCGCTACAAACTTTTTACATATTAATTAATGTTATTTATTTATTTATTTACTAGTTGTCGCCCGCGACTTCGTTCGCGAAGACTACACTATCCCACAGGAACCTGTTACCGGGATAAAAATCCTATATCCAAGTCCGGGTCATGGTCGGTCTATGTGCAAAGTTTCATCCAAATCCGTTCAGCCATTTTCACGTGATGCGCGGTCAAATAAACAGACAAACAGATAAACAGACAAAAATTCTAAATGCTGTTGGAACGTGTTCTGTTATCGATTCTAAGTATCCCCAGCCAACTTTATTCGAATATCTTCCATGTACAGACATTCGACCCTCTTTAGCTTTATTATATGTATAGATTTATTCATTTATTTATTGGGTAGTCAACAAAAACATGTACCACCAAACTAACAGTAGGTATATAGCGATGTAAATGCCAAACTTAATCTAAGTACAGTTTTCAATTATAGACCGCCACGGCATGGGATGTGGATTAATAGTTATAAATTTAACTAAACCAACATACCAAACTTAAAACTACAATAATTTCATTTTATACCTAAAATATGATTTAAAGTATAAAGGGGGCTTACGTAACTACTACTATTATATTATATTATTTACTATAGTACTTTGTTATTATTTATTTATTTTCATTCCTCGGAAAAGGAAACTAATAAATAGAAGTAAGCACTGTTTAATGTCGAATGAATACAATTTCAACTTGTAAACCTATAAAATAAATTAAATATAACTTTAAAATGTTTTATGTACAAGTTTACAAGTTTATATTAAAACTTAATATTAAATATTCGCTCTACCAAAACAGCCAACTCGTTAAGTTATTTAACAAAGACAATATTGCGGTTCGCGTAATTAAAAATAGTTTTAAATTTATATTGCAAAGTGTAAATAAAGACGCAGCAGTCCAATCCGAAGCGCTCGTCACAAACACCTTTTGTGCGGACTACCCGCAATCTCCTTCCTTTGTGGTGCCCGCGTGTACTGACAGCGCGACACATTGGCGTAGACGCTTCCTTATTTATTAGCCATTATTGTTTTACGAAAGGAAATTTTAAACTAGGTGCTTGAACAATCATCATCATCATCTCATTTTATGTCCCCACTGCTGGGGCACGAGCCTTCCCTATGGATGGATAGGGAGAATGGGTCATAAACCACCACACGGGCCCAGTGCGGATTAGTGGTTGTTAACGACTGCTAATGCAGCCGGGACTAACGGTTTGTACGTGCCTTCCAAAGCACGGAGGAGCTCGAGATGAAAGATTTTTGGTTAACCATCCGATGACCGGCCTTTGCGAAAGTTAATTAACCTAGCACACGCAGACCGGGCGTGTTAACCACTGTGCCATCGAGCTCCTTGAACAATAGTGTAAATTTAAACGTCGATTGCCACTTCGATACATTTGTTTCGTTTGTCCCATCATAGAAGTAGTCTCTTATAATTTTATTTTTTATTTTTAATTGCTAATGGCTACACTTAAGCTGAATTAAATATTTATATAAGTATTATCTTTTTCTTTTTTTATTAAAATAATTTAATATTGTTAGTTTAATTGCTGGTTTTTGTATCCGTCATTTATATGCTTTAGGTTTTTTTTATATTGTTTCAATGTGTGGTACAATAGGTCATTTTGTATTAATTGCCTCATGTAATTGTTTTATATGACCGTTAGTAACCTAAATAAATAAATATATAAAATGTCCCAGTGTGACCGCACCCTTGCCGCATAAACTTCGTCTCTCGCTGACAAAGTAGTTTGCATCGCCTTGCCGTCATAAACAAGACGCGGCAAATAAGCCGATTTATTGCACTAAGCTCTCTAGTGGGCACTCACCTTTATACTAACGGTTTTTGTATAAGGTGGCATGGAAACGAGTGTGCATATTTTGAGTTGGTCATTTTTTTACAACTAACCGCAGTATCGACGTATTCCCAATACTAAATAAATCAATGTTAATGTTCCAACTATTTTTTTTAATTTGTAAGTATGTTTTTTTTTCACAGCTACAAGCCGGTTTTCTTTATAATTATGGTTAAGTAATTACAGGGTGTAGTCTCTTAATAATAACTAAGTATTATTTATAAGAAATAAAATAATCTAAAAGAAATAATTTATAAATATGATAAATTTGTACAGGTTGGACAGAGCCAAGATAGCATAATTGGTAGTGCACCTGGCCTCGTATATATTACACAGTGAGATCTTTTTTAATTAACTTTTCTAAAATCTATACTTAGCTAGTTTTTAAAATATTGACTTAGACGGAAACCATGCCAAACACACACACAACATCACACTGTATCAATGTACTTTCCATTAATTTGTGCGACTTTCGTAAATCACGAGTGAGTCTCTCAATAGTAGGTTATATAAATTAAATTATTTTATTCAACAGTCTAAGTAAATCAGTTTAATTATGATTTTCAATGACTTTCAAATCAAAACAGTTAAATTCGCCACATTTGTGATTTAATGACATCCTTTATGTATAAGTTAACATTAAAACACACAACTAACCAAATTTAAATAATTAAAAATTTACGGGATTATTACAAAAAACAAAAAACATGGTAAAATATTGTCATAAATGACTTTAAAATTTTAATCTGTTTTATAATACTTGTGATGTTTTGAATAACTATGAAATCGTAGAAGGTCGTTAATACTACTTGTAGACTATAAAATATCCGCGAGCGTTCCCGCAAAGATTAATTAAATGTGATAAAGCCACATAAGGGCTCATTTACACATCAAAGATAACATTTCCATAGCTGTTTGTTGAGAGGAATTGAATATCAAAGTCGTGTGCTTAATATGTTCGCGACACAACCAGTGGAAATGAAAATAAAAAAGAATTTCATTTGAATACTAAATCAAAATAAACAAATAAACTTTTTTTATATGTTTTGTTTAAATTCAATAATAAATTAAGCAATCAAATCTTTTTCATATTAATTAATTGATTTTATCATTTTAAACATGCATGGATTTTGTTTTTTAAAGTTTACGCGAACACTACACATTGAAATGAAACAACTTTTACGGACCTACTCGCGTTTATTTTATACATTAATTTTAAATTATGTTTATCCTGACGTTTGTCGCAAAGGATTCGTATAAAATAAACGCGAGTAAATCCGTAAAAGTTGTTTCGTTTCAATGCATTAATTATGTTATGATGCTATAAATTCCTTTGAATTTTCTATTATATCATAATTGTATTCAATATTAACTTCTAAACATTCAGAAATAAATTATTCTATTCTATTCTAATACTTCCTGTGTCAATATCGTTTCATAATATATTGAAACTAGCACTTTACTCGCGACTTCGTCCGCGTGGACTTGAGATTTAAAGATAAGTCTTTTTAAAAATAAAATGTAGCCAATGTTACCCGCAGTAAATATATCTGAAAGAATTTTTGGAATAGTACCAATAGTTCCAAAGATTACCCTCCTCAAACAAACAAACAAACAAAACCACAAACTTTACCACTTTAATAATAGTTAGATAAAAACCCTGTAATTTAAATGCTTTCCAATGTTATGTATCTACTGTTAGCGTACGTATTACAAAAATAAGTAATAATTCAAAAATAACGTTAAATGTATTGTTAAATGGTGCACTTACCCTAATCAAAATTAAAAATTACTTTTTGTAAAGGAATTTTATATTTTTATCTTTTTATACTCAAAAGATATTTATCGCAAATAATGTCAACAAAGATTGTTATTTTAGGTACTTATCAAAAGTACTAATTATGGTCGGGCATCACAATGAGGGTGTAAAAGAATTTTATTATAAGTATATAATGCATGATGAAGGTATTTTGTTTTATTTTATTGTCACTAATGTTTTTATGTACTTCAATTGTTTTAGGTATTTCATAATGGATAATTACAAAAATACTGACCTAATCGAAGCACTGGTATTAGAAGAACTTCCAGACTGTGACGATTATTCTGATGCTGGTGTTTCCGATGAAGAAACCGAGGAAGACTTTCGACCACTCATACCAAAGAGCTTTGATGAGGTTTTTGAGGAAGCTCTAGACAGAGTTTTAGCTGAGGGCCGATCGTCATCGCCGATAAATGAAGATGTGCAACCAGATTGCCCTATAGATCAGGTACCTATATCTTCAATACTAGATCCAGTAGTCAAATCGATCTACCGTCAGCAGATGGGTCTATGCCTAGGGCTAGCCGACCAAGGGTAGTCGAACCAAATCGCAAATGAAAAAGCGACAATTGGATGCAATTTTAGCCGAATATATTGCAGATACTGGAGTAAGAGAAGAATTTTTCGCTCATTGTACTAATTTGACTGACACATTCTTAGTACTTATTGAAGATATATTGGATAATATTATATACCAGAGTAACCATTGCTACACAGAAAGGCTTGCCTTGCTCATTTTTGCTCAAAAAATGTGGAACTTTTAACATTTATAGGTATGAATTTCTTTATGGGTTACAATAGTCGACCGGCGTCGATAAACCATTGCTCTTCAGCACCAATCTAAACAATCAGCAATCAGCTGATCGTCTGAGAGCACTTTACTGTACATATCGTAAATCTCCAAAATGGTGGCATAGGTTGTTTTGGGGTCTTTTAGACATTGCATTCGTCAATTCTTATTTCATGCATGGACTTCTAATGGAAAAGACTACCGTAAGAGATTTTCGACGCTCTGTTACTCAAGGTTTGATGACGATGAAAGATGCTGGTCAGAAAAGAAAGATATCTAGTGATAACGCTTCAAAGTGTGGCCCTTCCAAAAGGCGCAAAGCTGATTATTCTACTCTGAAAGACGTACGTTTGGGCAACAGAGGTATCCATTGGCCTACGTGCGTAGAAAATAGAGGAAGATGTGAGATTTGCAGTTTGAAAAAGTTTCAGTCGAAACCTCACAGTAAATGTTCTCCCCCGCCCGATCCTCTAAATGACAGCACACATTTACAGAATACACTAAACATGCACACCAGTTTAGGCCCAAGACACCGTACTCGTAGAACAATGGTACGAAGAACCGGTTCACACTCGCTCTACACCAGGTACAGACATGTACCTGGGCGCTTCTCTCCTCCTCCACGGCCCGGTCAACCCGAGCCGAGGTCTGTGCCTTTAGAGGCGCGCTCGGGTTGCTCCGCTCCCCGATCCGATCCGAACCCTTCGGAGAATCTAGTAGGGCACGGGGACGCGCACTTGTGCGCGATGCCGTTCCCTCTAGATAACCTTTGAAGGTGATTCGTTTCACACGGCTTGAGGGACCCTTTACGTTCCTCGCCTAAAAAAAAGTAAATGTTCTCACTGCAATGTATTTATGTGTCTAAATGAAAAAAAAGAACTGGTTCGTTGAATATCATGAAGTCAATCACTGACTAAAATATACATTATTTCTGTATTCTATAACAAAGTTCTGAACAGTGTGATGCCACAAAGTTCCTGACGGTACTTTTGAGTCTAGGTATTAGAAATAGTACTTGTAGGTAAAGTAAAAATCTAAAAAAAAAGTGTCTATTTTTACATACCTTATTAATATAATATAGATCAAATAAGTTTCTTTATTAAATATCTACGAGTATATCCCGAGGGGAAAGGGTCAAGCTTTTAAATGTATTTAAAAACTGTTATGCTTTCGGCACTCCTTGTTCTGTAATCTGTGTAATATCACTATACGTTATTATTATTATTATTGTAATGACTGTTTGTGCCAAAATAAAGAGAAAAAAAGACGAAACAGTGAAATTCAAGGTAAACCGAAAGAAGTAAAAGAATTAGTTTGGGATAGAAATTAATGGAAAATAATGAACCGGAAAGGCTAAGAAGCAGGTATTTTATTATTAAATCGTGTATTCAATTCACATATTAATATCTGAATAGCCTAAATGCAATTCGGAATACGAACGCACAGACAGTAACGCAATATGGGCCACTTAGACCCTGGAGTGTCTATTACGAAAATCGAAGTCGAACCGCCACTGCGGTCTAGTGGTTGAGGTTGGTTGAGATCTGAGGACCCAGAGCTATCGGGTTCGATTCCCAGTGAGGGGTACATGTTGTGTTCTCGGTTTAATTGGTGGTAAGGCTTGTTTGTCGCCTGGCTAGCTATCACGATCTTATCTAAATATGTCGCTATAACATCAATGTTAGTAGATTGTTGTACCCACAATGAATAAAAAACGAGATGTCTAACAAATAATCGATAGTTTCGTCGTAACGGTAGACCAAGAAACTGGTTATTAGGTTTTGACCACAGATCTACTATTAGCTTATTTGTTCTGTGGTTTTGAATTAGCTAAGTTCTTGTCAAGGAGCTGGCTCAATGCGATGCAATGCAGGTTGGTGGTGGGTTTAAACGATATCTATCGATATCTGCTATCTTACGACAACAACTGGATCCAACGGCAACACGGATAAGTTTTAAATATGTTAAAATGGGAACTTACGTCGAGTATTTACGTTGCCTATTCCACAAAGTCTCAGTGCGTGCTACCCGTCATGATATACGGAGCCGAACCGTGTACTCTCACGGTAGGACAAGTTTACAGAATAGCCTGGCTAAGCTCAGAGTTTTCCTGAAAGATCGAATTCGAAACAAGGTGATCCGACAGAAATTGAAAGTAATCGATTATAGTACACAAGATCAGCAAACTGAAGTAGCAGTGGGCTGGCCATATCAGTCTCAGAAACGTTGGGGTAAACGAGTTCTCGAGTGGAGAACGCGTATCGCTGGCTGATGATGATGACACTTTCGGTGACCCGGTATTACAAAAGTTGCTCAACTTGCAAGATCTCAACGTAAACGCGTTTGCCGCTGCCATCAAGCACCTATTTGTAATTACTTCGTATTTATGAAGAACACATTACAAATTCTCAGTACCTCCTAGCAAATTATGTTGAGTTGGAAACTAAACATTCGTTTATCCAAGTATGTTTCAAAGTCACAATCAAAACCAACTAATTACTTTGAAACTTAATCTAATACTTGGAAATGATAACATTATCGCTAACATTGTTATAACGTGGCAACTTATAACTGAGACGACACATAGACATGACACTACAAAATATCTCTTTATAATGTGTAAAAACATTTTTAAACCATTTAACTGTTTTATGTGTTGTCATTATTATTAAAATAAAAATAGGAACACAGCATGATTATGTTGCAGTTTCAAGAAACTTCAACGTTGATGATTTAGAAAAGTCTATGAAGCGTATGGAGTGTCCCTGTTTATTGGAACATTACAATAAAATAATAAAATATTCAGATGTCTGTAAATCAAATAATACTTAGCATGATATTGTAATTTTCTTTTAGTATAGAATAGAAAAACATTTATTCAGTATCACAAAATAACACATTCATAATAAACAGTAATGATACTGAAAGGGCATCTTTTCTGCATATTTAGTAACGCTGGTCTAAATCTAATCTAATCTATTTTTTCTATTTTTTTTTCATACGTGGCAATGCCGCCAGTCTCTTGGGTACACACGCCTGCACATCAACCTACCATAAACTGTCTAATTTCCTCAATAGACTTTGAACTTTATACCCTCACAATATGGTTGAGAATGTATTAGAAGAAATTTGACAGTTTTGGATAGGTTGATGTGCAGGCGTCTGTACATTACCAGTCGACAGCGACGCGGAGGAATTTTTTGACGCCATTTTTTTGTTTCGTAATAGTTTTAGTTACTTTAGGTTATTATATTATTGTCAATATAACATTGTTATCAAGCGGTTACTAATTTGTGTATAAAATTATAAAAATAAACATTTTTATTTCTATAAAATTAGTAGATACCACACGGAAAATAGTAGTAGTTATTGTTTATAGTTTTTATAAGTTTAATTTTAAGTAGTTTAATTTACTTGTTATTGTCTTTATTTGTGTATAAATTACTATACCCAGTATAATTTGTCTTACTTGCGATAGTGAAATGTATTTTTGTATGCCAATACTTTGGCTTTTGTGATCCTGTTAAATTCCTATACCATTCCTATACCAGTGTACTACATTTAACGCAAAATTTTTAAAAAATATCCGAATTTGAAATTGCGACTCAGGTGACACAAGTGGGCGAAGCCACTTACAGCATTGTCTCTCCATTTGATTCACTGGAAAAATGTCGCGTGTATGTAAATGTAAAAACTGGCCAAGTGCGTGTCGGGCCACGCGCATTGTAGGGTTCCGTAGCCCATCTCAATAATGAGGACTGTAAGAAGAGGGCTTTAATGAACATGTATTTAACGTAGATACTATATGTATACTTAAATGTAAATACTACCGGTTTTTTTACTAATTTTACTACACCACTTTCGGCGTCATTAATATATTTATCCATGCCAAATTAAGCTAGGCTGGGGACAGACAGACGGACAGACAGACAGACGAACATGGCGAAACTATAAGGGTTCCTTGTTGACTACGGAACCCTAATAGACAGACATCAAATATTAGGTATGGTGGGGCTCTGATGTAAAACGCGTCGGGCGCGAATTTCCGTCGAAACTATGACATGTGTTAATTTAGGATATGTATATTATGTTTATATTGTATATAATTTTACGCAAATTTTGTTGCGAACAAATTGCAGTTTGAAAAGCAAGATCTTTAAAGATCTGTAAAAGTATTAAGATCGGATGTTGATGACGTAGTTGTCGACATTGAATTAGGCTCCTTTGGCTTACAAAATAAGAGTGGATAGCGTTCATTAATTACGACAGGTTGGACAGAGCCGCGATAGCATAGTTGGTGGTTCAACTTGACATACACCAAACCGACTGGAATTTGTGACTCGGGAAAGAGATTAGTGGCAGAACATGGGGAGGCATTTGCCCAGCAGTGGGACAGCAACGCTACGTTTCAGGCTTAGAAAAAAAGATAATTGGTAATGCGGTATTACCACATTAGTAAATAGTCTGTTACGCATCCGGAAAGCTAATGCGATTGAGTAAGGTATAGGTTCGCGTCCGTGTAGTAGTAACGGTAGATCCGTTGGCGATCTATTACTTCGGCTTCCAACACTTAAAATATGCTTAACCTTTAGTAATAATATAGTTTATAACACTCGTGTGTGTATCGCTATAAATTTTTCATTGGTTTTGCCGTATGTCAAAGAAATAAAATGAAAATTTCTGACTCGAATTTATAGCCTGAGTCGATTTTATTGCAGAATTTATTGATTGAGACGTATGTTGAGAAAATTATGTTGGATCAACATTATGTTGGAACTAGGTACTTTGCATAAGGATTGTTCCACTGTTAGTAATGTATAAAAAAGTCCCACTGCTGGGTAAATGCTTCTATCATTGAAGTCATCGCCGGATAAATTATATTATAATTATATTATTTATAGATTTATTTTCCATTAAAGAATCTAATTGGGATGACACTTCATCGTGTTTGTTTCTTAAATCAATAAATAAAAACTATAACAAATGTATGTTGCATTTAGTTAAATTGGTTTTGTTAGTTAGTGTATTTAGCGAAAAATGTTATCTAATAAGTGCAAATATACGTGTAACTAAGTGTTCTATGTGAAATAAAATTTATTAATTTAACCACGGTATGGCTCTTACAAAAATTAATTAACTGAGAGACGCCGATAAAAGTATGAAGATGGCACTCAGTGATGATGATGATAAAAGATGTAAAAAGGTAAGTAACTACAAAAAGGAAAGCAACCAACAATAAAATATTATTGATCTAACAGTATAAAAATTAATAAAAAGAAATCGTGTACGAAATATTTCGATAACGTCCGTAACATGCGTAACGTTAATTGGGTCTTAATTATTGTTGTATTGTACATCATCTCAGCCAAAAGACGTCCACTGCTGGACAAAGGCCTCCCTCAATGATCTCCACAACGACCGGTTTTGTGCTGCTCGCATCCAGCGGCTTCCCGCGACCTTCACCAGATCGTCGGACCACGTTGTTGGAGGTCTGCCCACACTGCGCTTTCCGGTACGCGGTCGCCATTCAAGGAGTGTTCCGCCTCAGCGGCCGTATTGTACAAGTTCAGAAAAATCACAAAATAAAACATACATACATACATACATACATACATACATACATACATACATACATACATACATACATACATACATACATACATACATACATACATACATACATACATACATACATACATACATACATACATACATACATACATACATACATACATACATACATACATACATACATACATACATACATACATACATACAGGCACGTCTGTGTCCCATGGGGTAGGCAGAACAGCCTGCCAGCCAGATTTTCTGCCACTTGCTACGGTTCTTACAAACTTCTGTCGCTTCATCTATTTCTCCATACATGCTCGCTGGTTTAAGGTACTCTTGGCCGGCCTTTCGTTAAAACGTCCTCGAATAAGTCAAGAAACATCCGCCTATTTTTACTTTTATATACTTATTGCGGCAGTAGTGGGCATACTGCCGCTAAAAAGCATTCAAAATCAAAGCAGTGAAAAAACTCGGTGCTTACGTCAGCCTTCCTGGTAGCATAATGGTCAGTGCAGCCGCCCGGATTGCGGAAGACCCAGGTTCAATTCCTGGCTGGGTCGGGTAGGCATTTAATTTTTCACTATATTTTATAAATATATTCTTATTTGGTCAATCTCTCCCTATACACTGATTTGACCTAACCATCTGAGCACCCCTTTCTAAATTTTTTTATTATGTCTTCTTCCAAACCGCGTCTATTTCTTACCACATAATTTCTAATCCTGTCACTTAATTTCACACCAATTATGCTCCTCAGCAGTGGGGACATAAAATGAGCTGATGATGATGATGACGCTGCTGCTTCTCAGCGCTCGCATTACTTCTGCATTTATCCAACCATTAAATTGTTTCAATAGTTCCACAAACCCTCTAAGGCTTATCTTATGAGACACGGTGGAGCTGCAGATAATTGAATCGGGCTAGCCATCCGGACCAGCATTACGATAGTAGCTAGCTTTCATGATCATATTTCCAATGCGCTAGGTAAACCGACGTACTTGTTGTTCACTTATGTCTCAAGAGAAATGCAAGAGTGGTATTTAAATTTGTAATATTTGCAAAAAAATTAAAGACGAGAGCGCGCTCCGTTCGAAATCTGAGGAAGTCTTGTGTTTCCGTTTTTTGTGCATATCCCACGTTTGTGATCACCACACCAATACGCACATGGAAAGTGTGGTGATTAAGCCAATACATAGCGATTTCCGATCCGATCCGAACCCTTCGGAGAATCTAGTAGGGCACGGGGACGCGCACTTGTGCGCGATGCCGTTCCCTCTAGATAACCTCTGAAGGTGATTCGTTTCACACGGCTTGAGGGACCCTTTACGTTCCTCGCCGCCCCCAAAAAGCCCGGTGAAGCTGAAAATGCCGCAGCGGCAATCAGCAATCTCTCTCAAAAAAAAAAAAAAAACATAGCGATGAATTGATTTCAATGATGAAGCCTTTGCCCAATAGTGGGACAGTAACTTAAATTAAACGGTTAATATTCACTAAGCTTTAGAAGTTCCAAAAACAAACACAAATGAAAACGTTTGTTACTAATCCTAACCGTGACTCCTCCGAGAATTTCAATTATTTGATAAGTTGCGAACGCTCAAGATTGTTGTTATACTTACAAAAAAACTTCTTAGGCCAGTTAGGTGCGCCTCAAACAAGGCAGATAGCATGCCGATGCTTATATTATAAAACAAAAAGTTTGCGCTCGTAACTTTTTAATTTGATCTTTTAGCTTTTCAAGGTCTTCGCTCTCAAACAATTTTGTTAATATACTGAAAAGTTTGGTCATATTAATTTTTGCTGTAGGGTAGTGGCACAGTGTTCAACACTTTAAGCCCGATTCGATCCGACCCCTCGGAGAATCTAGTAGGGCACGGGGACACGCACTAGTGCGTGATGCCGTTCCCTCTAGAAAACCTCCGAAGGCGATTCGTTTCACACGGCTTGAGGAACCGTTTAAGTTTCTCGCCGCCCCCAAACAAGCCCGGTGAAGCTGAAAATGCCGTTTGAGACAATCACCAAACTCTCTTAAAAAAAAAAGCAATTTAAGCCCAGCGTTCGACACAATTTCCATCGCCAAAAAATTACAAATTTTCAACTAAATTTTGCGGTATGACGACTAGAAAACCGTGCTCTGTACGCAATTGGTGCTAAATACTAAAATTAGTTGCTGACCCCTATTTTTATGTTTAAAGGAAAAAAATGTCGATCATTGTTGATCAAGTTCCTGTTGACAACTGGTGCCACTTACCTACTTTTCTTTGTACCACCTATATACTACATTGCATAATGAAATAAATTATTTGATTTGGTTTGTTGTCTTTTTTTTTCTTTTTTTTATTAAAAAAGGCAACCAGTGATTGATTGGTATTTCCTAATTGATCTTTTAGGAATTTATAGTGCGTAACTAATGAAACAGAATGCGATACAATGTTTTCGTGAAATTTATAACAATTTATTGTATATCTCGATAATAATAAATTTTTTTTAAAGGAAAAATAAATAGGTCGGGCCTGCTGGTAAATAATTTAAATTAAGATTAAGATATAGACACTTCAAAATATTAATAATAATAGGTAATAATTAAAAACTTAATTTGCCTATAACAAAACACAGTATACAAAAAAAGTAACATCTTATGTTATATCTTATCAGTTTTAATAAAACACGTATTAAAACATACTAAAATTGTAATACCAAAACGTCTTCTTTTAAGCATAATTCCAGAACCTGCCGGTGCCGGTTTTCAAAAAAACACCTCAAAAGGTTTGAGGCCCAAAATATATTAATTTTGAACTAAAATATGCAATGCCCTACTATATTCTCTTTATAAAATTTAGTTTTAATAGGCACACGAAATATTTATATAGTTTTTAAATAGATAAGTAGTTATTAATCAATAATCACATAAAATATTAAAAAGCCTTAATTTAACGTATTATAGTAAAAACACACCCACCTTAGAAAAAAAAAGTATTTTGTTTCTCTAAAAACAAAAACGCGACAAACACGAGCGAGCACAGCGTAAAAGTTCTCCCGAGCCGCGTTACAAGAGACGTCTGTCCGCAACGAGGTGCCGCGACGGACTGCCACTCGCTAGAGGCGCTCGAGATGCGTGGCAGTTACGGCGTTTTGCAAGTACACAGTCGGGTACAAGGGCGGTTTTTATACTCCCCTATCTATGCACGGGCGGCGTTCGTGTTTTAATTAGGTATTTGAAGGTCGTTTGTGACTGTTATGAGGAATCAGTTGGACGCTTAAATTATGACGCCATGTCCGTGTTGTTAATATTAATAAAAGCGAGGTTTATTTATGCAATCAGAAAATTGTTATTCCTTTTTTTTTTCAAATTTGAAAATTTCAATTTACAGTTTTTTACGTTTTTAAAGTAATCTTCTATAAAGCTTTTTCTACTGTAAAAGTAAGTAAGTTTGTGTTGGTGCACATTAAAGCAGTGTACGTATCATTGTAAACAAACGTTCGCTAACTTATTAATAAAATAAATAAATAAAAGTCAAAATCGAGTTGAAGTGTTGACGTATTAAAACTAAACATTAAACATTTCAAATTCTACTATAGAAATAATTTAATATCTATAACGTAAACATCACCGCTATACCGCTAGGATCACGTTCTGACAGTTAAAACAAGCTTAACTCTTTGTTAAACCTCAAACTAATAGCTACACATAACACGCTTTGCTACGCTACGAACGGCACATATTGCTACTAATGCTACGCCGTAGCTGTAGAGCTACACGGGACGCTACGTCGTAGTAGCAGAACATCGCTTTACGCATTACACTAATGTGTTGTTGTGTTATAAATAAATGCAGAAGCGTTGTTTTGGTACACACAAGGTTTAAGACATCTAATTCTCTAATTTTAACAATTCACTTACAAGAGAAATACAAAAGAAATCATAAAATAGCATGCAACACGTTAGAAAGTTTGTAACAAGAGTACACACGCCTGCACATCAACCTACCACAAACTGTCAAATTTCTTCAAAAGACTTTGAACTTTATGCCTTAAGTGTAAAGTTGAAAATGTATTGAAGAAATTTGACAGTTTTGGATAGGTTGATGAGAGGTATCAAATAAACTAGTACTTGGTAATTTTTTTGTAAATTTCAACCATTCTCAGGAGTCCTAGGAACCGCTGAGCTACCGAGACCCCTCTCGGTAGCTCAGCGGTCAGAGCATTGGACCGGTGATCCAAAGGTCCTGGGTTCGATTCTCACTCGAGCTTCCTGAGGCTGATTAGTTTTTTCTAGTAAATTTTTATTTTGTAACTACGTACAGCATTTTGAATGCCTTCATTTTCATAATAAAAGTATCCAATATTACTGTTTATGCTACCTCTTGGTATCGACGAAATAAGATTTTAATAACTTGCATGCAACCTTTTTTCGCTCGGTTCAATGACTTTCGGTGGCGCAATATGAAATTTATTAAAAATCCACACAAAGTACACTTTCAAAGGATGAAAGGTAATAAGTTTTCCTGATAAATCTTCTTATATTATGAAATCATGAAGTTGTGGTTTTATAATACGTCTGTATAAAAGTTACGTTCTGTAACATATAATATAAAGAAAAAGAAGAAAAACATCAAAGCTGATAACGTTATTTGTTAATGTTAATGAAATATTACGGACTTCGGAGGAAATAAACAGCGGTGATAGTGTAGATATTTAACTTTTACTTTCGAACTAACTTAATACTTTGTTTCGCAACAAAATTTGCGTTAAAATTATATAAACAAAACAAAAACATTTTAACTTAATAAATTAAATAACAAAGTTTATATAGTACAAAAATAGTGGCAGGAGTAAATGCTATATTTTTGGAAATGTCACGGATTAGGAAATCGATCAGAAATTGTTTACACAGCAATTACATCACGTTCTGACGATTCCCAATGTTACCTACGAGTGGTACGTTTCCTACGTGACAATGTACAATGTAGTGCCTTCGGCACAGTACTCCCCCCTTAAAAAATAAAAGGTAACAATAATAATATAGTATGATACATTATATCGCCAATTTAGCTAAAAGACAGAAAGAAAAAAGAACTAGAAAATGCATTACAAAATACGATAAATTTTTCGATACATTATTTAGTAGCAAGAATGACCTTGACCGTGCGCGACGTATAAAATGCAGAACTAACACATTGCGTCGGACAATGTACACTTTCGCTTATTTACATTTTTAAGAACTAATAACTACTTTATTTAGTTGCAATTAATTTAAAGTAATGTGATGCCGAAATAAATATTACTAAACAGTTTGTTGCATTGCTCGCTGAGCTTCCGCTACTAAAAATTTTTTACACATCTTATATAATTTGAACAATACGATAACTAGGGAAATAATCATTAGTGTTCCAACTACGAAGTATGTCCAAAACTGCCCGTGCTTGTGATCTGCTTGTAGCAACTTCTTCATTTCTTCGATGTCGGACTGCTTGGCTCCTTGCTGGAACATCGAAACAAGCTTGTTGGCTGCTGATATTTCCCATGTTGTCGATGTGTTTTGCTGATTGTATACGAAGAACTCACGACTTCATAGCGTCGTCCGAGTGTCAAAAATGATTTATTACGTGACTAAAGCGCGAAAGGTACAGGCGGTCGAGATATACGACCCGATCTTGTCGTCTTCCTTTTGTGTGTCATACCTGTAGTTTCGTGAAAAGGAACCTGACTTTTTTTTAAACTGTTATCATGTTGTAAAACATAAACTGGCTTCAGCCTATCGATTGATATGTTAACTTGTCTATCGCCTTGGTAAATCATAAAGGTTTTATCGCTTCTTTCGATAACCTGATATGGGCCATCGTAAGGCGGACTTAGGCTGGGTCGTAACCGGTCGCATCGCACGTATACATGCGTACATTTTGTTAGCTGTGGATGTACGAAAGTTTTCGTGTGTATACCTATTCTTTTTGGTACAGAGATGACTTTCGAAATCTTTTGTTTGAGTCCGGTTACGAAGTTGCCGTATGTTGGTTTTTGTTCTTCACCGAAAAATTCGTTCGGTAATCTGATCGTGGTACTATATACCAATTTTGCGGCGCTGAATCCTGTATCTTGTCGAAAACATGAACGTAGGCCTAAAAGAACGGTTGGTAATTCTTCGATCCAGTTAGTAGTATTTCCTCTAGCGACGAAGGCGGTATTTAGAGTTCGATGAAAACGTTCTATCATGCCATTCGCTCAGCAAGTGTCCAGCTCTTTTCTCCCTTACAGCGTCAAAAATATTGGAAAATGCCCTATCATTGCAGGACACTTTCCATAACAAATAATCACAAAAAATATATAAGACAACCACAACATGTAAAAAACACAAAATAAAAATATAGATAGGGTAGGTTAATATGTGTATAGTGTATAGTGTGTCTCTTATGTCCAACTCCAGATTATTTTTAAGATTTCATAAAATGTTGCAAAATCGGTCAGTACTAAATCCAGATGTCTCGATTAGGACTCAATGTTGTAAAGAGTGAGGCGAAGAGAAATACAGTGAAAAAGTAAGAAACCACAACCGTTTTCTAGAAAACAACATTTTAAAAATACTTTACGTAAGTATTTATAATTAAAGATCTTCAATCTGTTAATTAATTAAAGTTCAAAGACTTTACACCTAATAGATATCCATTATCGTCAACACTTCTTAACGACATTAAATCTATTTTGTTCGTTTCGCTCGGGATATTCACCTCGCTACAAGCGAAATATAGAGAGTTCAAGTCACTGGAGTAAGCTATAATTATTTTCTAACGAAAACCGTTCTTTAACCGACTTCAAAATAGGAGGATGTTCTATATTCCACTGTTCGTATTTTTTTATGTATATACATCAAATTTGTTTTTAGGAAGAAGCATCGCACCAATCTTTATTTTATTTATTTCAGACCATTATATTAGATCTATTGGTTAATCAATAACGATCTGTCAAATGAAGTGGAAGAAGAGATGAAGTCATAAGAAGTTAGAAGAGTGTGACGTGCCAACGAAGGAGTGCGAGGCAGCGGAGCCATAAGCGAGGGAAAAGACACCAATAATCATAAAACATTTATCCAAATAAAATACACGTCGTTCCGTACTATTTCGAAACGACATGTATTTTATTTGCAGTTTAAATTGCAGTCCTATGACTGCAATTTTTTTTATATCAAATGTCTCACCACGCAGTGGTTAACGCAACTGTTGCAAAATTCGGTCAAATGGGTGACGGTTGATGGAAAACAGGGTCCATGAACCTATTACTAAGATTTTACTATTACTAAGTCTAATGTGTAATATTTGTAGCTACATGTGCTAAATAAATAATAAATAATAAATAAATAATTTTATATAAGTTTAAGTAAAAATTTATCATCTCGAGCTCCTCCTTGCTTCGCCGTTGGTCCCAGCAGCATTACCACCGCACCGCAATGGGCCCGCGAGGTGGTTTATAGGGAAGTGCCCCAGTTTGGGGTGACACAGAATGAGCTAGTGATGACTTTCAAAATTCATTCAAATTGCTAGATTTCTTGACGGGAAAGTAAAGAATCACGAATTCACGAACAGTTAATAATCTACAATTATTTCACATAAATATTCAAGAAGACACAGAAAACAAAACGTTACACGAAAAGGCACGAGTGCTGGAAAATTAACCAAAACATTGCAACGTCATTTTACAAATCATATAAACTTTAACTACGCCGAATTTCGGACACAGACACAGTTTTTGCTTTACGTATTCAAGAAAAGTGTGGCTTCGTTCAGCTAACACTGGGGGTCCAGCCTAACCCGCTCCCGCAGTAACCCGGTCGGACCGAGGGAATCAATCACGCTCGACAGCGATCTTTGTTTATCGTCGTTTTTATTCCCGCGCTAAGACGAGCTGCATCCACCACTCGATAGCACAATCGCTCAGTGACTTAAGAACGCTGACTCGTTACGAAAAATTACGGCGACTTTGGCTTTCAAATGAACAAAGTAAGTTTATATTGCACACGACGTTTGCAGTAATCCTTTAGGTGGGTGCCTGTTCCATTGCTTTGGCTTATCTTTGTGTAAGTATAACTTATATACTGTCCTACTGCTGGGTAATGGCCTCTGTCATTGAAACCAAGTCATTGCTACAATTTGATAGCTGTATTGTCTTAATTACTCTTGCCAAATATTTTAGGAGGAGCTCGATGGCGCAGTGGTTAGCACGCCTGTTCGCAAAGATCGGTCATCGCAGGGATGACCAAAAATGTATCATCTCGAGCTCCTCCGTGCTTCGGAAGGCACGTAAAGCCGTTGGTCCCGGCTGCATTAGCAGTCGTGAACAACCACCAAGCCCGCGTGGTGGTTTTTGGCCCTTTCTTCCTATCCATCCATAAGGAAGGCCCGTGCCTTAACAGTGGGGTCATGAATATTGTCATATAGTGATGAAATATTTTACTGGATTTTTCGCAATCCCCCTGTTGGACTTAGCCCTTCAGGCCTTGTGGAAAAGTAAGTGGGAATAGCAAATGAGGATTAAACATTTGGATTGCACACCATACATAGCACAAGTGTATAGAGTTTGTAAGTAAATAAATAAATACTTAGATCACAATTACGTCCGACACACTCTAGGCATCATAGTTTAGGGTCCGGTAATCTCGGGCTAATTTGCTGGGACGAGCACTAACTCGGTTAACGGGCCATTAAAATTACCATCTGCCGGTTGATTGCGGTGGAGCCCGCCCTCTGCACTTCAGTAGTTGTTTATTTATTTATTTATTTACTATGGTATACACAACAGGATACATTCAAACTAAACTAAGAACAATAATAAAAACAAAGATGTGAACAAGAATGACTCCCAAAAGCGTGAATACACATCATCATAAAAATTACACGTTAACATGCAATGATATTCTAATTAAGCAGATAAAAAGTAACAATTACAAAGTAACAATAACAAAAGTAAAATATTAAAAGCTATTTAGCATTTTTAGATATTATATATATTAAATAATATAATTATAATTATAAATATATAATCCAATCATATATATTACATAACTTGGACGCTCTATCGAGTATACGTTTGACTTGAGACTTGAATGAGACGTAATTGTGTGTAAATAAATCCAATTCTCTATTCGATTGCACAATGTCATTGTAAAGTCGGCACATTCTGACGATGGGATTGAAATATGAGGTATTGTTTTTGTATGTTTTCAAAACGAACAACCTATGCTTGCGGTTCTGGGAGAGTAATTTGGTGTTGAAATTAAGAAGACTCAATAAGGGGAGGAGTCAAATCTGCAGTGTAACTTGCAGTTGTTTTTATTGTAGTAGTTACAACTTGCATGTAATAACAACATTTCTTGATTTTTGTATAGCATAGCGTATTGGTGTCATACTGTAATGCTGTGTTATTATGTACATAAATAAGTAAAATAATAAAAAATAATCTTTCGGAGTAACATGACAATTTTCTCCCAAGTCCGCATCTATAACTCAATATTTTTAAAACACTTTTTCTTTACTCTCTCAATTTTGCCTGAGTTTACTGCATAGTGCGAGAGCCTAAATATATGTCGGCGACGTGGCGCTAGCATCGCTTAGAAACGACAAGTATAGTCTATACTTAGTGTGGTCTGCGCAGCCTATGCTCTATGGTGCGCGAAACGTCAACGGCAGTTGGCTTGGCGCGACAACGGAATGGACACATTTGAACGAGATCGGTCGGAGAGTACGCACGCGCAGAACTCACTTCGTTTCTAAAATTCATTTGCATCGGGCAACTGTTTCTAAATAATGTAATAGTGATATTAAAATAACATTAAAGTGACTGTAAGGAATACGACTGCGTCTTTATTTTGAAGATCCAAGATGAACGGTGTTATCGGCGAATCCGAGTTTGCTCGACCGTCCTACCTACACAAACAAAACCTCTCCCCGCTGCCGACATATATAATAGTGTAGAGACTAAATAACAGAGGCGTTTAAGGTTAGTTCTGACGAGGCTGTAGTAAAGATGAAGAAAATCCTAGCATCTGTAGACTTTTTGATGTTATGTTATCATAATGGTCGGGAAAAGATAGGCATTCATCAAATGTGACACCCAAATCCCTTATAGTAGACACACGAGCAAGTGTCGTGTTGTCTAGTTTGTATTTAAAAATTGTTTTATGTTTCTTCTTTGTAAACGTTAGTTGGTACGGTACTTCACAATGATACATCGCAAAGCAGATAGATATGTATATTATTAGTATAACTATATATTTCAGCCAGGGTAGTGGCCACCAGTGTTCGACAGAAACCAGTAAGTAAATAGCCTATAACTGTCCCACTGCTGGGCAAAGGCCTCCATTATTGAAATCAAGTCATCACTAATAAAGATGATGGGTATTGGCTTAATCACCACGCTTGCCAAATGCGGGTTGGTGATCACAAACCCAGGCTATGCATCGAAAAAATCCGAAAGACACTTTGGATTTGAACCCGGGCCCTTCAGGTATCGGACTCGGCCACCGAGGCGTTTGAGAAACCAGTGTTTGACTAAAATATCGATTCACTGGTTCTTGTCGAAAACTGGTGCCATACACTACTGAGATTTAAAGATATCATTATAAAAAATCTTATTGCTTTTTTTAAGTCTCGTGTCACCTTCTTTTCCTAAAATAGATTTGCCGCAGTAAATGCAAGGTCAGTTTTCTAATTATAAACAATTCGCAATATCATTGCTGCTGACTTTAATTTAGTCAAATAAAGTTATATTATAATCTAATGTTTCCGCATTCGGTTCCGAACACTACACATTGAAAAACTTGAAGCGAAAAGATTCGGTGTAAAAAGCATTTAATTTCTTAGGCAAGTCATGGACTAATAATATATAAGTCCTTAAGTAATTGGTAAGTAAAGTATTAGTCCATGAAAAAGTCAATTTGAAACGCTTCTATTGTGGTTAGAGGGCCGATCCAATACCAAAACCCATGTGTTTTTTCTTGATTAACTAGTTACTGTCTTCTTGATCTTCCGCCTTAAGGGGAAATTAAAACCTTTTCATTGAAAATTATTTTTGAAAAAGTATTTTTTCAACGTCAATATCTATTTATTTATTTAAACTTTTGCAACATACATATTACATGGCGGACTTTAATGACATTCTCTACCAGTCAACCATAGGGTGGTGCAGAGATAATATTGGTAGGTGCAATTAAGATATATGATTTAAATGTAAGTACCTATACAATACATGCATAAATATTATATATTCAAAAACATATGTGTATTGTAAATACGTAAACTACAATAAATAAACATACATAAAATACATAATTCTTATAGGACGTTATTGAGATGATTCTGCCATGGTTCTATCAAACAAGAGCTCACGGACTTTCTTTTTAAAAGCATCACGACTCGTAGCCATCCTGATTTCGAGAGGCAGCGCGTCTCGAAATCTAAACCTTGGCTTCGTAAAACCTACGGTGGAGAGCTTGTACTAGAAGAAGTTTTTTTAATTATAAAAAAATAAGGAATTTCTGGTTAAATTAAGGAAATCTGTGTCGTCTTCTAAAAAATATCACATAATAGGCATATGTGATATCGTCATCATTTAGTGCTATCTTCATACTGAAGTATGGAGATCAGTTCACAAAATTCTTACAGTCCCATGTAGCATATTTAAACTGACGATTGCTAAGTCTATGATATCCACTGTTTGATGTCATCCAGCCATTATTTCGCGTCTCGGATAGTAACTTTACACATTTTAAAAGAATAACAAGAATGATATGAATTTAGTGTTCTCTAAGAAAAATTCAAGCAAAATCCATTCATTCTTTAGCGATAGCTTCTTTAGATACCTATAAAATGCTTACTCAAAAAGATCTTTGCAATCACCATAAGGATCCATTAGAAAGCCGGGGAGTATAATCGCTGTTACGTCCGTTGCTCCAACAAAACTTATTTATTAATGACGATATTTATAAAAGCATCTCGGCGTTTTTAAACAAGCGATTAGGTTTTTCCTGCCTTTCTCTCTTATTGATGTTAAAGTCATCTTTACTGAGAATCACATAGATATAGCCTCAATTAGAGTCTGTCGATTTTTAACCCTTTATAGCACAGTCCCAAGCTGGTATTGGGCGCGATAATAATGTATCGGCTGCCTAACTTCCAATGCTTTTTTTTTTTAGAGAGATTGCTGATTGCCTCTACTTTTGAACTTCCAATGCATGTCGTTAGCTTATATCTACAGCTTCACGGTCGTTAGTCGTCCACGATCCGAACCCTTTGGATAATCTAGTAGGGCATGGAGACACGCACTAGTGCATGATGCCGTTCCCTCTAGAAAACCTCCAAAGGTGATTCGTTTCACACGGCTTGAGGAACCCTTTAAGTTTCTCGCCGCCCCCAAAAAAGCTCGGAGGCACTCAGCAAACTCTCCCTAAAAAAACGCACGCATCTCGGCGTTCGAGCAGCCTCACGCAGCTCAGGGAATCTGTTTTTGAATCGCACGTATGACAATGTGTTGCCGTATGCGACTTAAGTCACACTCGTCTTCCAAGTCTCATGACGCCGATTTTCTGTAATTTTGAATCGTTCGTTTCCGGTGCTGCCAACATAATACGAAATGATGGATATTATTTGTCCATGCAGAATTCAGAGAAAACCGGTAACAACCGCAATGAAAACGAAACGTAATATCCATGTTTCTATTGGCTGATAAAAAAAACCTTTGCTTTTTAATAGAAAAGACTATCAATGACACTAACAAACGAGTGACATGACAGGACTTCTTGGCGGGAAAGTGAAGAGTCATGTCTGCGATTTTGTTTTATTTTCAAAAATTAGTGTTATGTCGAATATTAAGTGCCGAGTGGGTAGGCACTCGTTGCGGTCGAGTGATTCAAAAATATGAAAAGTCAAATTTCGAACGAAAATCAGTAGAAGACAAGCGCTCGACTCGAGGCGAAGGAATTATAAATAGAGCCCTTGCTCTATGAGTTTTTACGAGAAAGGCATGCCACGCGAGCTCCCACGCCGTGCGCCCGCCTGACGCAGCGGACGCTCAAGGGACAAGGGTTCCAAGATGTTGGCACATCATGCGATGGGCTAGCAACTTATGACTGATGTAATCTATTCCACCTCGGAGCCCTATTTTGATTATGCTAATCGTGACGTCGTCGAGGCTCTGGTATCCCTTTTTAGGAGAATGACGTGAGAGTATGTAGGTGTGGTAGGTATGTATGTATGGCAAAGTATTTGAGTACTTACAGGGTCCCAGGCAGGTTGTAGACTAGAAACAATTATTTTTTAATATTTTACGGATAAGCACAGTGCCTTGATCTTACCTGATGTTAAGTGATGATATGGCCAATGATGGAAGCGCACTTCACCCGGGATCCTCAACTAGTGAGGTACTGGCTATCTTATCTTATCTCTATCTTATCTCTAGGAACACAACAATGCTAATACAAACTTTGATGTTATGGCGACATATTTAGATAAGACGATGGTAGCTAGCCAGGCGGGCCAACAAGCCCTACCACCAACCAAACCGAGTACACAAACATGTACCCCCCACTGGGAATTGAACCCGGGACCTCTGGGTCTAAACCGGTGGTCTTAGTGACTTAGTCTAGTGACTACAGAGGCGGTTAAAACTTAAATTTAAGTTACAGTACTTGTGATTATTAAAATATATTTACAACCGGAGACCTTTTCCTTGCCGATAGTTAACAGAGTCATCATCATGTTTTAAATAAATGTTCGAATAGTCGATAACGTAACAATACCTACACTATTAAGAAATAGTCAAATAATTTTCTAAACATACTTTTTTACTCTGTCATTTCCTAATCATTCAATTAAATATCGCTACAGATTTTATAATGGCGTCCATTTTTTACCCGAAGTAGCGGCCATTACACCCCGAAGAAAAGACAATCGGCTGAGTAACGACCAACCGGGGATGGATAAGTCTACCAGCGACGATCCTTGAATCTGCGCTGTGAAAAATACTTAAATAGTTAGTTGAAACATAACTTTATGGTTGAAACTCAACAAGATTAACTGATTTATATCGTCATTCTTAAAAAAAAATACTTTTTAGCCATATCAGAGAGTTTTTACTTGTGGCTTTAATGCTTTTGACGCGGCTTGTATTCACAAAAATTCAGATAGCACAGAGAAAATTCAAGAACAAAGTTTTGGTTACCCATCCGAGTCCCAACCAAATTAAAGTAGCTTGACTTTTAAGATTGTTGCAAGGAACATATGACTGCTGTATTTTGTTGTAGCACCTGATAATGTTAATAATGAGGAAATAAATAAGTATCACTCAAAAGTAGAATTAACTACTAAGTCCTTGACATCGAACATTGAAGTTTTGTCCTATCATATAATCTGCAAAGCGGCAAACATCAATATTAATTAAACACCAAGCGGAGAAAGTTATGTAAAACGTTTATAGGAATGCCACCCGCCCAGGCACTTATTTAATGAAAAATCTAATAAATGAAACGTCCTTCGAATGAATATCTCGGAGTAAATTTAAAAACTTGATCGTCACCGCTATATCTGCCATTCTTGGAGCTAACGCGGAGCGCGTGAGGCGCTCTGGCCCGCTCACACGTTCATAGGCGGAGCGATTACTTAAGCGCAGCGGGCAGCGGGCAACACAAACACACAGTTACCATTTGGTTGGAACCTTCTTTGAATCAAAGGTTTTGCTTGTTTTAGGAGATTCCGCTCTTCCATAACTTAAAAAACAGTGATTTTAGATATTAAAAAATATGAAATGAAATCACTTGATAAAGTAGAAAATAATTAAGTCTTTCATTTATCTCATGTACCCAAAGACTTTTTTTTAAAAATACTTCTTAGGTTAGTTAAATGTAACTGTAAAAAGAGACCATTTTTCTATTTACCGTCTCAGTTGACACTTCTGAGTGTTGACAGTTGACAGTTGACATTAAGGATTCTGTGCAGATTTTTACCACCAAGCAAATGTATAAAGAGATACAGAGAGATCTATGAGAGAATTCAATTGTTTTAATAAAAAAACTGTATCCCTCCATTTTGTCAATCATAACCGCTGTCGCTTACTAACAAAGTATTAATACAACAAAAATTCCGATCGCCTATCGCATCGGCGCCGATATTGCGGGCACCCGCGAAACCGATCCCGACAACTATTTCATAAGACGTATAATTGAAATAGCCGCAAAATACCCCCCCATCTCCACACCTCGGCTTCTTAGGCGACTTATACACGGGCAGTTCACAAACAACTAGTTAACAAAAACGAACGAGCTTTTTTTTTTTGGAGAGAGATTGCTGATTGCCGCTGCGGCATTTTCAGCTTCACCGGGCTTGGCGAACGAGCCTTACAGTAGTCGCATATGATGTGTAACATTTGACATCTCACCTTTTGAAATCAATATTACAATAGAAAATAGAATATATAATTAACAATGACGTATTTATCAATGATCACTATACTGAGACTTATTATCAACAGTAAATATTTATTAATATAGTTTAAAAGTCTATTACTCACGAAATGGTTGAAATCAATATTACAATAGAAAATAGAAGAATTAACAATTACGTATATTTATTTACAAATCATAAAGAGAATGCAGTAAATACTCATTAGAAGACATTTGACATATCAAAATGATGACACCATATGTCACATATAATAATATTAGGGCTTGTTCGTCTATTTTAAATTTACAAAATGTCGCGCGCATGCTCGCTTCCCCGACTTCCTGTCACACTGTTACGACCTACTTCCGTCACATTTCTACGAAATCATTCCCACAAATTGCATATATAGAAGGCGAGCGGAAAGATATTACACATCAAAAAATTGTTTAATCTTACAAAGCATATTACAGCAATAGGTAACCAATTAAATTTTAATTTATTTAACTAGATATGGAACTAACCTACGCATAAGCTTTTTAATAACACCATTATGGATCTCTGTGTAATCTGAACGAAATGATTTATTTCAATTTATTTACAAACAAAGACAATAACAAGATAATAATTAAACTACTTAAAATTAAACTTGTAAAAAACTATATGCTATAACTACTACGAGTACTAACTATAAATAAAAAAATTGCCCCAAATCATCCCTATCCGGCAGAGTGTCCAGTAAGCTAGCAGCATAAATAAAAAAAAATATAAATTAATTTATTATTCTTATTATTTTAAATCTGTAATTACAGAGTCATGTGTGAGTGTTAAATTATTTCATTTTAATTTATTTTATTCACTTACTCGAATATTTATAGTAAGTAAACAAAGTACCTACACCAAGGCCAATAATGTTGCTACAAATAATTTGACAAACGGAGTTTACACCTTCGGATAACAAAAATTGTGTAAGTTTTCCTCAATGTAATATTATTTTCGCTATATAAACATTAGGTACAAATCTAGTCCTACAAAAATATATCTGGAGATACCTAATAGAAGTGCATATAGTATAAATTGCAACTCAACTCGTTTATGACCACGAAGCGCTGTTTCAATTGAATTTGTTTTCGTTTTGTTAACGTCATCGAATGGTAAATATATTCGCACTTAGCACTTAGTTTCATAACCGACAATACACGCGTAAAGTGACTTCTTCTAGGCTCAAAAAAAAGAAGAATAGTAAAATGTACGGTCAGCAAAGAAATCACAGAATACTTTAGTACAGTGTCATAAAAACTTATTTTTTACGTTACTTCTGTATTTAAGCTTTTCAATTTCTTGTGCCCATTCTTTTCCACAGTTTAAAGTCACTATGGATGGATAGTGTTTGTTTGACGTTTGTGTTTGATCTTAATAATGTTAATGTTTCTTAAGACGATTCAAAAGTAATAGTAATTTTCTTTTTTTTTCAATTTTAATCCTAAAGTATTGATTTTTTCTGATCTTTGACTTTGAAGAATCAGAAATACTTAAATAGACTATTTTTGTAGTTGATTTGACAAAGTAGTAAAGCGTTCGGCGGCTTTCTTTACCGACCTCACTTGCTTTCACTTCGCCTGCACTTACTTCAATTGCATGCATCCTCCATCCTTGCCCTTGCACATCAAACGCTGCGTTCCAACCGCGAAGCACTACGCCGCTTAAGGGCCCTCAAGGCGACGCCGGATTCCTCTGATCCTGGAGGGGGATTACAATGGGACCGCTTTCCTAATGACTTTCCGAAGGACAGGTGGCAAGATGCAATCTGAAGCTTTATTTAGTTAGTCCGGGTGATTGGAAACACTGAATCGTATTGTTGGTTGTACCGAAGAAATCCGTAGTAGTGTCGGTTGGATGATACTATAGTACATTCGTTTATACAAACTTTCACGTCCTTTTCTCAAAAAGAGGTAGACAAAGCATCCAAATCTTGAGTAACTCGCCATAAGTGACCCGACGCCACATTTAGCATAAACAAAGTATGGTTAATTAATTAATTATCTTAATTAATGGCTTCGCGTTTAGCATTTAGCCAATTTCAAGTATTTTTTATTATAAGTAGTAAGGGTACAATTGTACGGTAGATAGAAAATAAAATGGAGTCTCACAACACGTGTTATTACGGGAAGAACTCGGGTGAAACTCCGAAATTAGGGTTCCGAGGTGGAATAGATATCACCAGTGACAGGTTGCTAGCCGATCGCCTGATGTGCGAGTATCTTGGATCTCTTACGACTTGCACAGGAAGTTAAGCAGCTGATACATTATTTTTACGTCTCAGACCGCATGAGACTATTATGCGTGAGCAATCCAAAGGCTAAGTAAGAGAAAGTTTGAAACGTATGGTTTAGGCTCAAAGTGCCTTACAAATAAACAAAGAATAAGGTCCGAATAGTTATTCCGGCTTTTGTTCCTGTCATGTAAACTTCATTTCAAATTAGAGTAAAAGAGATAAAACACGGAATAACTATTCAGACCTTATTCTTTGTTTATATGTAAGACCCTAAATGCCTTACAAATAAACAAAGAATAAGGTCCGAATAGTTATTCCGGCTTTTGTTCCTGTCATGTAAACTTCATTTCAAATTAGAGTAAAAGAGATAAAACACGGAATAACTATTCAGACCTTATTCTTTGTTTGTTTGTTAGGCCCTAAGGGTTTAGGGGAAGTTTATTCTAAGGAAGCATGCCGACGGTTTTAACATTTTGTGCAGCTTTATTCAAAAATTTATCGACATTGTAAAATTTTGGTACACCAATCCAATGAATTAATTATTTTTTTAGTTAGTAGTAGTTATTTGGTTTTTTTTATAGTTAATCTTTGGCGGAACGGATTGTTAATTTGTTAGTCCTTGCGAACGAACTGATATTGGCTCGTGACTTGTAGTTTGGAAAATAAATAATAATTTAAACAGTAAAGCACTTTGACTTTTTCTACATCGAGCGTAATTGTTTTTGGAATCATAATAGACTCAGAAGAATAACAACAATAATATGCATTGTTCTCAGATAATAAGTTAATTAATAGATAATTTAATTTAGGTCTGCAACCTCTCGGATATTTGACATAATGCAATGACTACATGACAGAACCGCAATGACGTTATTATAACGTAGTGATTACTTGCTCAGTGGTTATTATATGACATGATTACATTTTTTAGATATTTACACACATTTCTGTGATATTTTTGTATTGTACGCTAAAAAAAGAGGTAAGCCGCAGAAAATAATTACTTATTACTGTACTAACTACTAATTACATTGCAACCGTTTAATTTTGACCATATTTGTTGCTAATTTATTATTAAAAACGCCCCTTAAAGTAATTACCTATCAGAGCTAAATTGCAACTCCGGATCACTGAATGGGTGACCAAAATGAAAGAACTCTCTGCCCTCTGTGCTTCTCCGAAGCCTGTTAACAGACACGTTCAGCCGTGTTGGTCCCGGTTGTCTTTTTTTTAAATTTATTTAAATGGCACAACTACAGAAATATTATTTCTCAAAGCCCGGATTAAATCAGCGCGCTGACAGTGGTGTGTTATGTTCTTATCATTCTTGTGATATTGTTCATGTGGGATTGCCTTTGCCCAGCAGTGGGGCGTTTATGAGGTGCTTGACGGCGCAGTGGTTAACGCGCCAGGTCTGCGATTGCTAAGGTTAAGCAAATGTCGCAAAGGCCGGTCTTTGGAAGGATGACCAAAAATGTATCATCTTGAGCTCCTCCGTGCTTCGTAACGCACTTAAAGCCATTGGTCCCAGCATCAGCAGTGGGGACATAAAAATGAGCTGGGTTATGGGACGTTTATAGGCTGATAATAAATACAGTGATGTTATGAAGGTGCAAGATGACGGAGGGCAAGTGCACTTTCGGCACGAGGATGCCGATCGACATCCACATGCTGAATGAGATCATCTACCGCGAGGTCAAGAACTTCAGGAACTACAAGATCTATCGCCCCAACTTCGGCTGTGAGTAGGATAGTAACTATACAGTGACAGAAGTCATAATTAGTAGGCGTAGGAGTTAGGAGAGTTTCACCCGAGTTCTTGCCGTAATAACACGTGTTGTGAGACTCCATTATAATTTCTATCTACCGTACTCTTACTACTAATAATAATAAAAATACTTGAAATTGGCTAAATGCTAAACGCGAAGCGAAGCCATTAATTAAGATAATTAATTAATTAATTAGGAGTTAGGAATTTACAAATTGACACGATGTTATAGATGCCATTTGTTATTTATTTACTTGGGCACATGCTTTATGCATTTTCCTTCACCTTGGGTGTAGCGTGAAACGGACTCGGATCGAGCAAAGCTTATGACTTACAGTTCTCGCGTATGTAGGAACGTAGTGGGACCGCTCAAACATGCACACACGACACCTTAGGGCGTCCGCTGCGTTAAGGCGCAAGGTAAATTCAATTCAATTCGTTTCGTGTTTTTGTTTTTTGGAGAGACATTGCTTGCCTCAGACGGCATTACAGCTTTACCGTGCTTGTTTGGGGGCGGCGAGGAACGTAAAGGGTCTCTCAAGCCGTGTGAAACGAATCACCTTCATCACTCATCACTTTCATCACTTTCATCGCGCACTAGTGCGCGTCCCCGTTCCCTACTAGATTCTCCGAAGGGTTCGGATTGGATCGGGAAGCGGAACAACCCGGGCGCCTCTAAAGGCTCGCACCTCGGCTCGGGTTGATCGGGCCGTGGTGGAGGAGAGAAGTGCCCAGGTACATGTCTGTACCTGGTGAAACGGTTCTTCGTACCTTGTTCTTCGAGTACGGTGTCTTGGGCCTAAACTAGTGTGCATGTTTAGTGTATTCTGTAAATGTGTCGTGGCATTTAGAGGATCGGGCGGGGGGCGTTTCGTGTAAATTCATAAAGCAGCGCTGCTTGAGGCGGGCCGCCCGTCGCACACGGCACGCTCGTCCGTTCGCGGGAAGGATCACTGATGATATGAACCACTAATTTTAACCGCCTCTGTGGTCTAGTGGTTAAGACCACCGGTTTAGATACTTTCACCAAGAGATGGCGCTGTGTCGGCGTGAATCGCGCTATTAAAGTTATTGCGGTCATTGTTGGGTCAGAAACTAAGTTTGCCTCCGTTCTGAGTTTAGAGTTTTTATTAGTTCACCTCATGGTTTTTAGGTTTTTGTACCGATATTGTATTTGTTTCTTTATTTTACCATAAATTACCATGTATATTTTACAGTTGTCAAGGTAAACGTAATGTTTTATTGTAATTTTACCCTAAGACACAAGCCTGCACATCCATACTACCAGAAACTGTCAAATTCCCTACAGACTTTAAAATTGATGTATACGGCGCGGCATACGATTGAAAAACTATTGAAGAAATTTGACAGTTGGATAGGTTGATATGCAGGCGTGTGCACATTTTGTATTGTATTCTCATTTAGCGATACCGGTGACGGGCAAGTTCTACGCGGCGCACGACCAGCTCAAGGCGGAGTCCCGGGAGCAGACGGAGAAGGTGGACAACTACCACAGCAACGTGTCTCAGACCAGAGCAAAGGGCCCCCACAGCAAGTACCCCTCACCCGCCACCGAGAATCAGGCGTAAGAGAATGGACGTTGATCCCATCGTCATCATCATCAGCCTACATTAGTCCACTGCTGGACATCATCTCATTTCTCTTGTCGATCGCAATCACAGTTTAACCTGTCGTCTACTGTGAAGTAGAATTTTAATTGTTTGAAGGACGGATCTGACAATAAGCAGACGAAAGGTTAACTCAATATTATCTTCTTTTCCAACTCAGTTTTAGCCTATTGACCGCCACAGTAAATTTCAGAGTAAAAACTTGCAACACGAATAGAGATTCCGAAATTTCCAAATATCTTTAATTTGTGTTTTTGTAAATTATGTAGGTATTGTCGATTATAACCGACTGTGGCGGTCAAAAGGGGAACTTTGTTATGTAACTGGCCATCGTCTTTTCTTCTTCAACTTATAGTCCATACAGTAGGTACCTGCACTTCACACTTTAAGATGTAGTAACTAGCTGCTGACGGAGATGGCGGGACGAGTTGGACTAATTATTGAAGGATTGGTCCCAGAAAGCTACAGACCGAGAATGTTGGAAGAAGAAAAGAGAAGCTTTTGCTCTGCATTCGGACGATATAAGCTGAAAATAAATAAATAAATTGTTTTTAATTTGTTTATATAATTTTAACGCAAATTTTGTTGCGAAACAAATTACAAAAACACAATGTTGAAAAAATTTCCACGAGCAGGATTTGAACCTGCACCCTTCTGACATACCGGGTCAGGTGCTCTTCCAATTGAGCTATCGTGGTTCTAACCAGCCCGCCGAAATTATTCAACACTATTTACTTTTTTACTTTGAAAGCCAAAGGCGCCAATTCAATGTCAACAACTACCGTCATTAACATAACCACGATAGCTCAATTGGAAGAGCACCTGACCCGGTATGTCAGAAGGGTGCAGGTTCAAATCCTGCTCGTGGAAATTTTTTCAACATTGTGTTTTTGTAATAAATAAATAATAAAATCTAGCTGTGCCTTTCTCTTCTTCTGTGATGTAGAGGCCTATATCTTCTCTAGACTTATTTTTGTTTTTAACTTTATAATTTTGAACGTACTTTAGTGATGTAGATAGTGGCTCTTATGATTATCTTATTATGTTAACTTATTAAGGAAGAACCCTTTCTTCTTCAATTCTTAGTTATAAAGGAACTCTGTGAAGTAGTGATTATCTGTCCTCCTCTCATTGGTTTTTCATTTTATGTACTTAATATCTCACCAGATACGGTTGGTACAACAAACCGTTGGTGCCGATGAACCGCAACGACCGCCGCTTCTACCACCCCAAGCAGGAGAGCCCCAACACCAAGGTGGAAATCATCATCCTCATGTCCAACCCGAAGAAACGAGCTTAATGAGGACAGAACTAGCAACTTTAGCTGATGGAGCATTCCATAGTCGAACTTTTCTTGAGCCAATAACGGAGAAAATGGTAAAACATAGAAAGAAAACATTCTGAATAAACTTACCTACAGTTAATGGATAGAAATGGCAACAAAAGCCGATGTGGACCATTCCATGCTTACGTCCAGTACAATCGAACTTGTCTTGATCCAATAACGGACAAAATTGTAAAACATAGAAAAAAAATATACTAATAAACTAACCATCAACGGTTCTTGGAAAGGGTCGCAATTAACTGATGGACCACTCCATGTTTACATCTAGTATAATGAAACTTTGATGTTGAAGTACCTAATTAACTATAAAATATGATAAAAGAATTAGATTGAGAAGAATATCCAATACGAACCGAGCACAAAAAGTCCTGAATAAACGAAGCGTAACTTAAATTGCTTTAACTTTTGCATTTTTAAACATTAACTGCCGTACTCAGAGACGTTTATTAAGTTTTAATGACAATTAAGTCTCTTGCTCTTGTCACTTTCTTATGTATAGTGCTAAATAGAGAAGGAAAGACATTAATTGTCACTAAAACTTAATTGACGTCTCTAAGTATGGCAGTTAGTCAATGTATTTTTAATCATTTTCAAACTAGAATTTGTTGTTATCAAACGGAATTTTGTTGTAGTTTTTTTTTGACCTTAGTATCATCATCATCATCTCAGCCAAAATGACGTCCACTGCTGGACAAAGGCCTCCCTCAAGGATAAATCATTTTGAGGGGAATTTGCCATAATCGCCACGCTTGGCAGGCGGGTTGGCGATCGCAGTAAGGTCAGAATAATCACAGAGAGACGCTGTTGCCCATCCTCTGGAATGGTCCCATAGTCGCCTACTACGACACCCACGGGAAGCGATGGGGTGACCTTAGTATAGACATGTTTATTTAGAATAGGTGGAGCGACGATCTTCGCAAGGTGGCTGGCACTTGAAGAAGCCCAGCAGTGGACTAACATAGGGTGATGATGATAATTTAGTTCTTTCACTTAGTAAACGCGTAGTATATAAAAGCTTAGACAAGTGTATATGCGTGCCATGCGCCAGCAATAATTTTTAAAGCTATTTTTTTTTAAATAGAAAGAAATAGAAAAACGTTTATTCAGTATCACAAAACAACATTGAAACAAGTAGTTGTAAGATACATGCCATGGTATAGGATACCGCCGATTTAACCGCCTCTGTGGTCTAGTGGTTAAAACCACCGGTTTAGACCCAGAGGTCCCGGGTTCGATTCCCAGCGGGGGGTACATGTTTGTGTACTCGGTTTGATTGGTGGTAGGGCTTGTTTGTCCGCCTGGCTAGCTACCACCATCTTGTCTAAATATGTCGCCATAACGTCGTTTGTAGCATTGTTGTGTTCCGGCAGCTAGAGATAAGATAGCCAGTACCTCACTAGTTGAGGATCCCGGGTGAAGTGCGCTTCCATCATTGGCCTTATCATCACTTAACATCAGGTGAGATCAAGGCACTGTGCTTAGCCGTTAATATAAAAAAAATCTGTAAAGGCATCTTCTCAGCATGTGTCATAGCACCTTAGTAATGCTACGACGCTGGTCTTCCAAAGATGCCCAGATTTTTATGTAACTAGTCAGTAATTTAAATTATAAAGGATATTTTCAATTGTCCAGTAATTTGACCTATATTCTAGACTATCTAGGCACTATATATTTAAATAGTTTGGAAAAAGGTCTAATATTCCATAATACTTCCTAGGGGTCCTGTGTTCGATTTTCAGCGGAGAGCATATGTGTGTACTCCGATGGTTGGTGGAGGAACTTGTAAGTCTGCCTGGCCAGCTACCACCGTCTTATCTAAATATACCGCCATGACATTGATGTTAGTAGCATTGTTGAGTTCCGACAGCTAGAGACAAGATAGCGAGTGCCTTAGTAGTTGAAAATTCCGGATGAAATGCGTTTCCAACTTCAGTCTTACCAGCTGAGTAAAGGCCAAGTGCTAACCCATAAAGAAAGTAACTTTTCTTTCATTTAGTTGATGGCTTCGTGGGATTAGCACATTTAGCCAGTGTCAAAGTAATTTTTCTTACAAGTAACACATAAATATAGGTACAATATTTTCTTTCTAGTATGATGATGATGAATGATAAAATAGAAATGAGAAGTGAGAAACGATATACCCCCTAACCCCTCGAGTATCTCAGTATTCCTCGGGCGGACTTCTTGAGATAATTTGAAAAGTGAAGTTGCACTGTTTCGTCTCATTTGCCGACACTCATGCGCACTCACGAACGCTTGGTTAATAATCCACTATTATTTTAAATTAATATTCGACATAACACAAATTTTAGAAATTAAAACAAAACCGCAGACATGACTCTTCACTTTCCCGCCAAGAAGTCCTCGAAGAAAGTTATTAAAATTTTAATGATGAAAAAAAGACAAGGTAAAAAGAAGGAGGAGAGGTAAAAAGAAAGAACTTTTATTGAAGATCATTTTTTTTTATATATATATTAACGTGTAAGCACAGTGCCTTGATCTCACCTGATGTTAAGTGATGATAAGGCCAATGATGGAAGCGCACTTCGCTTCATAAAAATGTAACTGCGACTGACTATTCTTAACAATCCTTCTCCTTGGAGGCACATTGGTTCCAGCTCCGGGACGATTTGTTTTTGTAGTCACTCCTTTCCAATGGCTGCAAGTGAGCAGCGGCCACGCGGTCACTGAAATTATTATTAGGTACTTTATTTATTTATTTCCAGGAAAATTATGCAGATAAATAACATCTATCTATTGCTCAGGACAATAAATAAACATGATTTTAATTATGCTATTAAAATCTCTACAATCATGATCAATACTTTCAGCATTAATTTCATCATCAGCTTGTATATGTCCCCACTGTTGAGGTACGAGCCTTCCCTATGTATGAAAACACCATAAGGAGAACGGGCCCTAAATAACCATGGCGGCCCAACCATACATTTTTGGTCACCCATCTAATAGCCAGCTTTTACGAAAATTGCTTAACTACAGTAATGACAGACCGAGCGCGTTTCCAACAGCACAATTGAGCTCTTAATTTATTTTTTAAATTAATTCGAACACTTTAAAGCGGGCTCGATAGCCTGCCTGGCATGCATAGAGTGTATTAACTAATTAAATAACAGACCAGCAATAATAAATATATCTATTAGACGTCGGAAACCTACTTCGTTAATGCTAAATGTGACGTCGGGTCACTCAAAATTACGAGTCCTACTCAAAAATGGTGATTATGATCCACTGTCAACCCCTTGTGGCTACCCACATAATATTATAATACAAATGTAATAATGTTTAGTATTTTATATTGTAGAAATAAATAATTTCACAATGCTGTTTTTATTATAACAAACAAATAAATAAATTATATAATAACATAAGATAATATTAGGCAGGGGCTCTACTCTAGCTACGGTAACACCGCGAGACCCCTACCTAACTCAGACGAGGTGCGACAGTAACATCATCCCTCTCTTTCACTCCCAATAATTAAATGAAGCACCCTCTTTTAATCTTAACTTTTGCATACGGCGAAAAGAGAATATGTTGCCTCTCTTTTATTCGCTTAGCAAAATTGTTTATAAGAAACCGAAAACGGCAAATAAAATACGAATATTCCTCCCTCATTATAACAAGGCCTTTCATTGCGACCACACCATCCTGCGCCTCGTCAACTACAAGCTGCTTAACCCTTTTTGGGAGAAAGACGTGAGTGTATCTATATATGGATGTTCGTTAAAGTTTTAAGAACTTAACTAAGACTATACATATTTTCATTTTTTTATTAATCTTACTGGATTAAATTAAAGATTAAATAAGTAATATTATCCTCTACGGCTATTCATGGCAAACGAAAGAGACCAAAATCAAACTCCTGCATTTTTGCTAACTGTTTTCAAAGCTCTTACGCAAACTCTTCATAAGTCCTGGCGGAGTAAATAGCGTCGCACTTTACGTCGTTGACCCTCCAGTGCTTGCGATCCTCCTCCAAGCAGTTCCTGAGCTGGTCCTCCATGGCCGCTATGTCTTCCTGGCTTAGCGGCTTGTCCATTACTTAAACTATGCGAGACAAACAACTTTGCCTAACAATGCGTTGTTCACTGTAACAGTAAAAAGACCTTGTATCGATTTTCCAAGTGCGAGTTTCATTTCACGTTCGATCACGTTACCGAAATCGAGTATTTCTCGTAGTGTGGCATTGTAGCAGCATCTGGCTACATACGAGAAGAGTTAAAATTTTGCCATACATATTTTTGTTTTCGTAAACGTAATCGAATTGATAAGGTTAGTATAATAAACTCACAGTAGGCACTCAGTAGATTTTTCACGATTTTTTAATGCATAAATTTAGTTAGTTATTTAGCTATGACCCTTTTCGCACAGGAAAGTATTTGACAGTGCCATTGGTTGCAGTAGTTGCTAGGCAACCGTTTTATCATTGTTACCTTGAGTTGTTATCTGAGGTTGTCTCGTAAATAAAAATACGGTCTCCTTGGTTCAAAATAAAATTTCGGTCGAATTTCGACCACTGAGCGAGTTAGTCACTAGTTAATGAAATGAAACAACTTTTACGGATCATTCGTTTTAATTAATGTTTATGTTTATATTTAATGTTAATGTTTACGTTTCGAACTCTTTGCAAGGTCCGTTGTCACAGGGAGACTGTAGAACTAATGTGTAAAATAAACGCGAGTAGATCTGTAAAAGTTGTTTCATTTCAATGAGTAGTGTTCGATAAACTTTAGAAAACAATATCTATTATCTAAATTATCTTTAAAGATAATTAAGTATTATTTGTTATTTGTTCTGAGGTTGTCTCGTAAATAAAAATACGGTCTCCTTGGTTCAAATAGCCTATGGCGGGAAATCAAATAAGCAGCTGTGCAGACTGTGCAGCGTTGCATTTTTTTAAATGTTTTATGATTATAAATTAAGTCAGAATTAAGAAATAAATTATAAACTATTATTATATTGACTTATAATTTGAATTGATATTTGTCATCGTCAATGCTATATTCATATTGAAAATAGCTATTTTAAAATAAACTTGAAAAATACTTGCCTCTGGTGGGCTCAAATCCACGAGCTTTAGCTGTCTAACTAGACCATAGAGAAAGATATTATACACCAGATATTGCATAATCATAATCTTTTTTATAGGTACTAAGGTGGCAATCTAGTATGCGGTCCGAGGTCAAGTCTGCTGATTTAAAAACGTCTTAATAGTGTGTCGATAGCTTAATTTTGACTGTAAAATAATTATCAGAGGCAAGGCTATGATGGTAAGCGGTAACCGTAGCCTATGTCTGTTAAATGTTTTAATATATAATCAGTATCCTACACTTTTAAACTTTCGCGTTATAAATTACCTTTTTTCTACGCAATCTGTATAATTCAGGGGGCTATTGCTGACGATGACGGATTACGCGTTTTAGCATTTTTTCGTTTTTAAACAATACCTTGAATGCCAAAACAAGCACAATGTTTAACAAACATAACAGTAGTAACAACTGCTTGCTATAAGTCGACAACTTGAGACTCGCTACTCCACATTGCTATTATTTTTTCGAGTCAAATTCAGATTGGGTTCAAATCTAAAAATAGTATAAACATTTATTTTTAAGAATGTGCTAGTAGTTTTTACTTAAATTATCTTTAAATATAATATCTCTAAGTAACTAAATTTTCTTTTATCTCTCATAATTTAATATCTGTATATTAATACGTGAAGCAAAAACTTTTTATATAGAGAAGAATTGCAGAATGTTAATAATTTTTTAATTATGCATAAAATATACATTAAATCAATAAAACAAACATTACACACACTACCATGTATTTGACACATATAAACTCTTTTCTGAAATCTGTCAATGCCAATCCAAACTCCATTCTATCTTTTTTAAATTTTTCATTGCTTAGGATACAATCCGTGCAGCCTTAATAAAATTACGGTCGAATATCGACCACTGGGCGACCACTAGTAGTGTATATGTAGTATTTCACTGAGTAGTGTTCGATAAACTTTAGAAAACAATATCTATTATCTAAATTATCTTTAAAGATAATTAAGAATTATTTGTTATCTTTTGTATCGTATCTAATTGTAACTTTGTCTTAATTGTTTATTTTTTTAATTTTGTGTGAGTGTCGATAAAAATATTTCGTCTATTGCTATTAATTGCGCTGTAAATGAAGCTGTAAAGTAATGAAGGTGGGCGTAGTGCCTTTTAGCGGATTACAATTTACAACACTAGTCGTAATTTTTCTAAACAACAGTAATGGCGGGAGCTCAGCCAATATATTGTAAGTAAATATATATGTTTTTATTTAAAATTGTTTATTAACTTTTTCTTGTTTTCTATTTCTATTTCAAAAAATCTGAGATTTCTATTGTTGTTTTTCCTTTTTAATGTTTTTTTTTATTAGGGCCAAAGAGACACTTGTGTTGTATAATGTGTAAAGTAAAACTTAATTAAACAGTTTTTTTTAAATTTGTGTGGTTAAATAACCTCTTTATCACAAGTGTGTCGGTATATGGTCGGTATACTAATTTTGACATTAGGTTTATGGAAAACAGTTCAAAATGCCACCGGCACCATAAAGCTGTAGATTTATCTTCAGACAGCTTCATGACCGGCACGCTATAACAAAAAAAATAAAATAGCAGCATTGAGCATGAAACTGTAAATTTCATGGCATTGAGACCATGAAGCGGTAGATAAAACTGGAGAGGCCTGTTAGTTGACTTAGTTGGAGCAGCCTACTTATCATCACTTGTTTGGTGGGTAGGTATTCATAGTCGATAAATCAAATCTAAAATAAAATTACCACTATTAAGTACCTAAACTAAAATAAGATCGCACACGCAATTTGAACTTTAAAACTTTAAAACTTTTAAAATTTTTTAAACGTATTTTCTTAACATTACCCGGTTCCGTTAACTGTATGTAATCTACAATATATACCGACTTTTAGGGACCTAGTCATGTGGGCAATACTGGCCGCTATTAAATATTTAAATGTCATAATAATGCCTGCTGCCACTCATGTTTAGTTGTCGACTCAAGTTTTTATAATGATAATTTCACGTAATAGATTATTTTATGAAGTAAAATGATTCATAAATGTGTAGTGCGTGGTTGTGGAAGTACACACGCCTGTACATCAACCTATCCAAAACTGTCTAATTTCTCTAATCTATATTAATCTTTATACCCAAACACTAAGGTTCAAAATTTATTAAAGAAATTTGACATTTTGTGGTAGGTTGATCTGCTGCCGTCTATAGTATCCAGGATGTGAAATAAAATATCAATTCTTACATATAAATAACAATTTTATAAAACTATTACTACACAAAGAATATCAAACGGTTTTCAACAAATTATTGGACTATATCCTCATAAAGTGTTGAGTTAAATTGTTTTCCATACGATAATTAGTCTTGGGTTTAAGTTTCAATAAGTTTTAAAGTGAAATAAATTGATTTTTGTATTCATTTAAATTTGTTTGTTATCATAGTTGAGTGGGCACCTAGATAGGTGTCAGTAGTGTAGTGTGACCATGAGAGAATGCTGCGAAGATAAATTTCGAAGTACATAAGTTGTTTGAAAGGTTATTTCCATACAATGTTTATCTTTTACGCAACGATAAAAAGAAATTATTATTGCTTGGCTCACTGATCAGAGTGCCTAATGCGAGTTTAAATTACTATTCAAAATTTGATCACATTGATGAAACGAGAATTTGCATGGCAAAATTTTATTTCTCTTCGTTTGTCATATGTTAACATAATTAATAAGTAGGTATTATAACTTTTTAAATACGAGCCGTATCGAAGTGATATAAAAACAATAAATTGGTATTGCAATATGAGATCTATAATTCTATTCAAAATAATATTTATTTAAATTTGTGAGTTTTTCTAGGACAATATTTCTAGTTTTCTTGTTCGTTATTATCAATATGTACATACAATGTATGCTTTAGGGTAAAAATTTACTTATTTTTCTTTAATGAATGATTTTAAATGGATTTTTTATATTCGTTTACTTTCTTTCTCTTTCATCTTTACTTCACTTCAAAGTCCTGATTTTATGAATTAGTATGGTTACCCTATTCACCAGAAGAGTGAGTAGTTGCTTGTTTCAACTAACAGGTCTCTCCAGTTATATCTACAGATTCATAATTAAGACACTAATAGCCCTTTTTTTAAATGTCTATAAATTATTAATTTATTTTCCTTTAGTTGATGGCTTCGTGCGATTAGCACATTTAGCCAGTCAAAGTAATTTTTCTTATGTAATACATAAATAAAACAATATTTCCTTTCCGTATAATGATGATGAATGATAATAGAAATGAGAAGTGAGAAATGATATACCCCCCAACCCCTCGAGTATCTCAGTAAAGATGTGGGGCTTTACTAAGTCCTCGGGCGGAGTTCTTCAGAGAATTTGAAAAGTGACGTTGCACTGTTTTGTTTCATTTGCCAACATTCATGCACACTCACGAACACTTAACGGTTAATAATCCACCATTATTTCACATTAACATTGGACATCATAACACAAATTTTAGAAAATAAAACAAAACCGCAGAAATGGCTCTTCACTTTCCCGCCAAGAAGTCCTTTAAATTATTAATCATCGTCATCATCATCAGCTTATTTTATGTCCACAGCTGGGGCACGGGCCCATTATAGATGGATAGGGGGAACGGGCCATAAACCACCACGCAGGTTCAGTGCGGATATGTAGTAGTTAACGACTATACGTGCCTACCGATGACGGAGGAGCTTGATATGATATTTCCGATGTTTATTTATTTATTTATTTATTTTAAAAGGCCTACCAACAGTTTATGTATTAACACATTCACTATAATACATAAAATATAAGTAACAACAGGTAAATACAAAAAACTAATTAAAGGTAGACACCACATGACAAGTAAAAGGAGTAGTAATTTACCTACTAACTAAATAAAAAAGAGAAATTCTATCTAATTTTTTAACTTAATAATAACAGTTTTTTCTTGGCCACATAAAACGTACGCTTAATGCTCCGTATGGAGTTATTAAATATGTCTATACTATTACTGTGTTTCTGTTCAAAGTTAAATCGTATTTTTTTTTCACAGTAGGCACATTCATAGCAATACTCAACTTAGGCTACTGCATTTGTCTGGCTGAATTCGAAATGTTCCCAGGATTTGACTTTTTTGTTCCTAACGCAACCACCCCACGGAACAATATGAAGATGACACACGTGGACCCCTCTATGGCCCCTAACGAGGAGGAAACAAAGACGACTGCTGAGCAAACTACACTCAATCCTATTTTGGTAAGGTTTAAATTACTATAAAGCCTCACCCAAACAGACGCGATCGCGGGTAGCGGTGGCGGTCGAATGTACAGTCACGAGCGTTATCATATAACAGTGTAACTCTTAATGCAATGTATTGGAATTTTTAAAGAACAACCACTTTAAATAGATAATCTTTATTAAAATTTAACTTGTAAGTTACGACGGCCATTATAGAGCAAGTGGCAAAAATGTTTTATTTCTTAATAGTGTTGCCACTAGCAGAGAACTTAAACCTAACTATTGCATTGCCAATTACTACAACACAATGGAATATGAGTCTACTCAAAAGTGTATAAAATGTTGGTGATTTTAATCGCCTACAGGTTGGACAGGTCGAATTCAATGACAAATTTATTCAAAATGAAATTTAAAATTCAAAATTCAAAATCATTTATTCAGTTTAGGCTACAAATAGCTCTTATGAACGTCACTAAGCCATCGGTTCGTAATTCTACTCTGTCCGGGAGACCACTGAGAAGAACCGGCAAGAAACTCTGCAAGTGAATTAACTTTGAAATAAATGCTGTTTATATTGCGCATACAATTTGTGAATTAAATAATTGAAAAACAAAATGAAAATGCGTATAATCGCGTTGGCCGCGCACGAATTTGAAGGTGGCTGTCTTCCCCGCCGCACCGTTTTCTTGGGTCCCGTCGTCATCCGTCGGCCGGCGTCGTGGTTGATAAGCGCAAACATGCATAAACATGTTACAAACAATATTTTAAATGCTCGTGATTGTAGCACCTTATTAATATAGACCGCGATCTCCAGGCGAGCTACCGCGACTGCCGACCACGAAGCTACAGATAAAAGTAGAGGGGAATCTTCAATTACGTAGTTAAGCAAAACCAATTTAACTAATATGCCAGAGCCAATTATGCCATTATTTTATTAAAAATAAGATTTTAACGCACAAATAACACCTTAAATCACAAACAACACAGGAAAAGTAGCTAAGTAGTTTGGTAGTTAATTTGTTATTGTGTGAATTCCGATTTTGATGCAATATGAAACTCAATAACAGCGGTCAATTGGCTGTCAAATAGAGTCGAGAGTACTGTAAAGTATAATTAATTTCACCTTGAAACCTCAGAACAATAACTAATAGCTTTATATAATCGAAATTAAAACGAATTATATAATCTCTAATTAGTTTACTCAGCGGCTCCTCAATACTGGCATATGTTGGCGCTAGAGTCGCAGTTATGAGTACGAAACGTTACAATCCCATGTTAATGGGTTGGTATTAGATTCAACAGTAATTATTAACGGGATTCTTACCATGTTTGTTTTATTTATTTATTTGATAAGATACACCATCGACAATATCATTTTTAAAGACATGCCTTTACAAGCGTAACATAAACAGCATTCAGTTGCAAATTAAGTTGCAACCAATAATAAATGAAATCTTTATAAACAAAAGCTATTAAAAGGTTTATTAATTAACATTTAAAATTTAACTAGAATTAATAATTCTAAGATTATTTGTGAGTATCCGATTAATGTAGTAAGCAAGTAGCCATGATAGTTTAAATAGTAGTATACAGGTAAATTACTACTTACTCTAGGTACTTACTAATTTCACAGGAATTTACTACACCGAACTCGACGGACGAACCCTTCGTGTGCCTGGAAGAGGAGCGTCCTTCCAACATTGGCTCTTACGAGGTGCCTACACAGAGGGATTTGGTAAGGCACATGAAGGCAAAACTACTGAAAATGTTCAATAAGTATCATGCGAAAGCACTTTACTTCTTGAAGGATATTAAAGAGGTGAGTTTTGTTTTGTCAACTTTAATGGTTGTTTTTGGGAAGAGTTTAAGTTACATACTACTTATTAGGTACAAGTACTTATAATGCATATAATAAAAAAAAATAAAAAATGTAACTAAAACCATTGAAAATTCAAAATCATTTATTCAGTTTAGACTACATATGAGCTCTTATGAATGTTACTATGCCATCGGTTCGTAAGTCTACACAGGGCGGGAGGCCTTGTACTGAGAAGAACCGGCAAGAAACTCCAGCAAGGGCATGCGTTACTTTAAAATAGAGATATCGGTATTAACACAAAATAAGGAGAATGCAAACTGTAAGTTTCGCTTCTTAAAAGGTAATCTCGCAGCAGCTGCACTCGGTCTGTTCCGAGCTATTTTAAGATTACACTATAAATACACACTTACTTACACTTACACTTTTTTACTTTGAAAGCCAAAGGCGCCAATTCAATGTCAACAACTACCGTCATTAACCGTCATTGTTTTAAGATTTAAGTCCGTAAGAGGGTCTATGTGTGAAGGGTCTATGTGTCTATGTGTGTTGAAGCGCTGTATGAAGCTTACCTTCTCAAGTCTCCTTATTGAGTGGTATGACTTTGTGGACGTTATGTTTGTACTGGCTTGCTATGCCAGATGCATAAGGAGGAGGATACTTGAGACTTAATTTCTATACAATGTACCAGGCGACCAGAGCTACATCGGAGATAGCACACAAGTGCCCGAGCAGCAACAGAGAGACCTACAAGAAGTGCGTGCGGCACGTCAGCAACCAGTGCCAGGTCATCACTAAGTCGCTCGTCACATCACTGGAGTTCCAGAGGCACGACGTCGCCGCTGTCACTGAGGTATCATCACCACCTCACTTAATGTCCCCACTGCTGGGGCATGAGTCTTCCCCATTGGTGGAAACTTAAGAGGGAGAACGGACCTTAAACCACCACGCGGGCTCAGTGCGAATTGTTGGTTGTTAACGACTACTAATGCAGCCAATAACAAATTTGTTAGCCGTTGGGGCTTTACGTGCCTTCCGAAGCATGGAGGAGCTCGAGATGATACATTTTTCGTCACCTATCCGATGACCGACCTTTGCAAATGTTGCCGCAGCTAAAGCACGTTAACCACTGCGCCATCGCTTTAGCTCTCATTTGTCCACAATTTCTTTGTAATGTCTTTCGTCAGTAATCCGAACAGTAATGTGGTGATGAACGCAAAGAATAGCACCAACCCATCTCATCCCGTGGGTATCGTAAAAGGCGACTAAGGGAGTTTAAGACCCCGTGCATATCGAAAAACACCCTGGATCAACCGCGCGGTGGCGAGTAAACCACCTCTAGGATTCCCAAGAAGGGTTTGTGTCAGGCAGGCGGCGGTAAATACATAAATACTCTGCCAAAACCATAGCAAAAACAAACGTGGGATGTACGGACATATTGCGCCGACCCCAAGTAACATGGGACCAGGGCAGGAAGAAGAAGCAGATTTTGTAATGTCTTTGTTACACTCAGGGTTTCATTTGCAACTTGGCGGCGATGAAGGCCGATCCGGTGCAGCTCATCAAGATAGTGGCGATGGAGGAGGCTTCGCTGGAGTTCGCGCTGCCCGGCTTCCTTCGGCTGCTCAGCGCCTGCTCGTTTTATTGTAACACGTAAGACTAGGTTTACCATTTTATTCATCATCATCATTATCATCAGCTAATTTTTATGTCCCTGCTGGGGCACGAGCCTTCGTCATGGATGGATGGAAAAAGGAGGAGGTTATCAATTCGTCGGGATCTTTGTTTTTTTATGTATGATACCCGATTACTTGAAGACGCCTGAACCGGAAAACACCCAAAAATTTCAAAAAACACCTAGGAACTAAAATGCAAAAAAAAGGAAAATAAATTTTCAAATAAAATTAAAACCGTCTTCAAAAAACACCAAAGAACTAAAAAGCAAATAATAATTCGTTATTTTTACATACGATTTCCTACCCAAACCTATAAATCAAATTTATACTACAATAATTCCAGTACAAAAATCAACTAAACTAAACACCCATTTTATTATTATTATTTCTTGTGGGGACGTTGCGACGTAAACAAGACCCATTTAAAGGCTCCAACCAGATTAAAAACCGGCCGAGTGTCGGGCCACGCGCAGTGTAGGGTTCCGTAGCCCATCTCAATAATGCGGACTATGAGAGGAGGGCTTTTATGAACATTTATTTAACGATGGCTCATATACTTAAATGTAGATACTATCGGTTTCACACACCTGACAACGTTATTTAAGTAGTTCCCAATGAGGAATTTGTACTGCGCCAAGTACATTTTATAAGTTGGTCGACTGTTACTCGTAAACTTGTAAAACCTACTTAGCTGTGATAGTTTTCCTTTTAACTTCGTCATATATACAACTACCGTGAATTTTTTCACGTATCCAAAAACAACCATTTGGCTGGCAGAGGGGGGGACACTTGACTCTAACAAAATTTTAATAATAATTTAATAGCTCACAAACGGATGCCCCAATCAAAAAACTGTTTTCACAAACCCGCTATATTTTTGAAATTTCTATCCAACGACACCGCACACTTAGGGGTAACTTAAAAAAAAAGTGGTGGGAAGAAGCGCCCAGGTGCAACCTATCCAGAACTATCAAATGTCTTTAATACCTTTTCAACTATATGCCTTACAATTTAAGTTCAAAGTCTATTGAGGAAATTTGACAGTTTGTGGTAGGTTGATGGGCAGACATGTCTCTGGTATAGGGCTCGTCGTACCCTTGTTCTACGAGTACGGTGTCTTGGGCCTAAACTAGTGTGCATGTTTAGTGTATTCTGCAAATGTGTAGTGGCATTTAGAGGATCGGGCGAGAACTGGGTTAGTGTATCGAACACTTGGTTACAATGACAAACACTGGTGTCATATGCCACTACAATACCTACATCAAATAAGTTTGACCGCGGACTTCTTGGCAGGAAAGTGAATAGTCATGTCTTCGGTATTGTTTTATTTTCTAAAATTTGTGTTATGTCGAATATTAATGTGAAATAATGGTGGATTATTAACCGTTAAGTGTTCGTGAGTGTGCATGAGTGTTGGCAAATGAAACAAAACAGTGCAACGTTACTTTTCAAATTCTCTCAAGAAGTCCGCCAGAGGAATTAGTAAAGCCCCACATCTTTACTGAGATACTCGAGGGGTTAGGGGGTATATAATTTCTCACTTCTCATTTCTATTATCATTCATCATCATTATACTGGAAGGAAATATTGTATATTTATGTATTACTTGTAAGAAAAATTACGTTGACACTGGCTAAATGTGCTAATCACACGAAGCCATCAACTAAAAGAAAAGAAAAAGTTTGACCGCAGTCTCATCAGGGCGCCAAGTCTACTAATTCAATGACAACTCAATAGTGTCACCGACACACGATTGTGAAAATAAATAGCAGACTGCAGAATCAAGCTCCTGATAAGAAGTTGTTATTAAGGTCGAACATGTTTACCCAGAAAAAGATTATTCATTCTAGACAACTTTACTTCACCATCAGCTCATTATACGTCCCCACTGCTGGGGCACGAGCCTTCCATACGGATGGACAGGGAGAACGGGCCATAAACCACCACGCGGGACAGGTGCGGATTGGTGGTTGTTAACGACTGCTAATGCAGCCGGGACCAACGGCTTTACGTGCCGTTCCGAAGCACGGAGGAGTTCGAGATGATAAATTTTTGGTCACCCATTCGATGACCGGCCTTTGCGAAAGTTGCTTAACGTCAGCATTCGCAGACCGGACGTGTTAACCACAGCGCCATCGAGCTCGTCTTTTTTTTTAACGTACCTAACTTTACTTGCTGTAATTTTGTTACGTGCTTTTCTTCCACACATCACATATTTAGTTTAGTAGGTGTGCACCAAAGGGGAGAGAGGGATCAGATTTCTAGTAGGAAAGACAATTTGTAACAACATATTTGTTGCTCTAGACAAAAATGTCGCAACTTTTGTATCAAAGAATACGTTGCCGTTATCATTACTTCTTACTTTGAGATAGTAAATTCAATTATATTATTATATTTATTTGTATCGTCTTTAGATGAGTGTTTAAAATTGTAAAGATAAGCCTTTTATTAGGGACACTAAAGCCTTATTTCAACTGTGATTTATTAATAATTAAGTAAATTATTGTTAAGTAATATGTGTTTTCATATTTTTTTTTTGGTGATTCGGTTTTCGTTACACATCTATTTTGAGGGTCACTAAAAATATAGTTAAGGTATTGATGACAGCTTAAAAATCTACCCGTAAAAAATTACAAAAAATAAACACCACGTGACTACCTATGTCAAAGTGATAATCTTTAAAGAAATAACCTTCAGTTCATTTGTTTTCAGTAACACCACAGCTGTCACGAATCGTCCAAAACCAAGCCGCCATATGACGGACCAAGATCTCGTCATCAGACACTTTTTGACACGCAAAAACTACGTTCAACTCATAAAAGGGACGCAATAACAAAGCCAAACATATCTCATAAACATATCGCAGTCGGTTAAAAACTTGGCGTACAAAAGACATGAACGCACTCCGAACGCATCGACATCGATCGAGCTTTCACAAGTTGCGCGTACCACTGGCTAGATGGCGCTACTATCAATGAACTTTTGACGTGAACTTGATTGGAACTTGAATAACTTAACCAAAATATCTAAGCTTTTTGTGTGATGTGAATAGTGATACCCGTGGGAACTGATATAAAACTGTAATACAATTATAATACAATACGTGAGAAATGTTTTAGTTGTTTCAAAGCCTCGAATTTGCAAACCCCAGTTCCTATTTACAATAATCCAAGGAAATTCCTTTGATACTCAGGTGAGTAATCCTGCATTTTTGTGATAAATAAGTGATATTGCAATACAAATGCATAACTATTTATTGTCTAATGACGTGTATAAATGTAATATATTGGAAAACTCGGTTTCTGTGCTGATAGGGAAAGTGAAGTATAGCCTACTTTCTAGAACTGGTACCTAATTGTGTGCTGAGAACTAGACTAACTATTGATAGTAAATAATAGTCGTTGATTGAAGTAACACCAAACAAAGCCTAATAACACTTAAGTGAAGAGGTATAATAAAATTCATATAATTTTAAGGGTTATATGAAATATACAAGAGACAAATTCTGTGCATAAAAGAATTAGGTAAACACTCATTTTGTCTGCAAAGACATTTATTTTTCGTCTGGGTAAATAATTTAATCTTAATCATTTATTTTAATTTGTATACTAATAAAACAAATGCTTTTATTGATTAAATACCTTTAGCTTTTTTTTGTGACAAAATTTTTAAGACTAGTTTTGCTTTAAAAAAAATTATAGACTAGTTTTGTTTTTTCTTTAAGTGTCTCTCTCACTCTACTAGTGAAGTTTTAAATTTTTATAACTGGTTACTGAATAATCCAGTCTAATATAGATTTGAATAGCTATTAGCTTAGGCTAACAAGTGCTGTTGACTTGAACTAAGGTATAACATTTTCTTTTTATGACAAAATCGTAGTGTATTACTCATACGTTGTTTACTCATATCTTTATCACCATACAATTATTAGTGAAGTTTAAACATTCTTAACACTAATATTATCTATTTGAGAAAAGTAATTATGACTCACATTTATAATATTAGTCAGTAATTTCAGTAAGTAAAACTAAACACAGATTAGATGGTACCTATCACACTTTATTTATGGCACTGTGACAATATTTCTTAATAAGAACTCTTTGCAAAAAGGATTTAGCAAAGAGTTCTTAATAACAATATTTTAAACAGTTTTTATTTTAATGTTCATAGATATAATTATGTAGATGTTTTTAAAATTATGACATTTAAAATAAATACATACTTACAGCATTCAATTCTAAAAATAACACATCCAAATTTAAATGAAAATATTTATTGAACTATTACAGATTCACAATAAAATCCTTAATAAACTAATTACACAATAACCTTACATAAGTAAAGGCAACATAACATAATTATTATGCTATTTAAAAGTCAGCCTTTTAGTTACAACCGCTAAATGTATATTTCTATTTTCTACTTTTTTTACAATCCTTAATATGAGATTTTTTAGACTTCTTAGATTTCTTTTTCTTTCGTTTCTTTTTTGTCTCATTATTGGGGTTGCTGCTATCTGATGATGTTGAGGAAGAGCTGCTAGAACTAGATGTGCTTGATGATCTGCGAACAAATAGACTTTTAGAGTGGCTTGAAATAGGACAATATTTGTAAAGTGTTTCTTAGAAATTTTGTTTAAGTACATATTACAAATATATTTTTTATAGTATTGTTGCAAATCTCAGTAAAGTTGGAATGCAAAGTGCTACAAAAGGCTTATTTATAAAGCCAGACTGCGTTAAATAAACACCTTAATACTGGAGGTCCTGGGTTCAATACCTAGATCAGGCAAAATGTGGAATAGTCAATGAGTAGCCCAGGTCTGTGGTCACTTTTGATTGAGCTAATACCCATCAATTATAGCAACAACTTGATAACAAAGATAGATGAAGAAGAAAAGCTACTTGTAGCCTAAACTGAATAAATGATTTTGAATTTTGTTTTTGCGCCTTTGCCCAACAGACGTAGACATTTGGCATGTTAAGTTGTTGTTGTTCGTTGTTCGTATACAATGGCAGTTAAACAACAGACTTAGGTTCAGAATAGTGGATTAAAGCCTATTTACAATGTGTTTTTGTTCTGCTATAATGCGAAGGCTTGTCATTTAGAGGCTGATTATTGACGATAATGTAAAAAACCTTCTTGAATACTTTATTAGTAGATATACATTTTATTTCAAATGTTTTTGCAATTTCACAAGAATAATACCAACCTAGATCTTTTTTTGATTTTTTTCTTCTCTTTCGTCTTTTTGAGTTTTTCTTGCAGTTTCTGCCTTAGCTCTGCTTCTCGCAAGCTCTGCAGTGGGGTTGGGAAGTCAACTTCGCTGTCACTGCTTGTACTGCTTATATCTAGCACTATCTCCTTGTTCGGGTCAACCTGAAGAGAAAGCAGTTTTTAGGAAACAAATGCAATGAAACATAATAATAATAAATATTAAAAGGAAACCAATGTCACAATATTTGATATTCTTCAAATCTTCTTCAAAATGGTTGCTGTTGATGTTCCTTGAGAACGTGAAATAATTTAACTAGATAGAAACAAGCATTTTGTTAAAGATTTTTGCTTGTAAGAAATAAGCCAATTTTATATGCTTCTCGCTTCTACCTTTTAAAAGGTGCCTAACAACAGTCAGTAGCAAAACAAGTATTTGATAACACAATCATTATTATACGTTCATTTATAATTAGGAATTTGATACAAAAGCCATAAAAGAGACTCACTTTTATAAAATTTCTGCATTGAAAAGTGAGATGTCCTGCGTAACCACATTTTTTACACGCCGACCTTGAAGTCTCCTTGCCGAATTTGTTAACTAAATCAGTATAATTCGCCATAGATTGATAATAACTTTTTTCTATTCAGAGAATTTGCTAGAAACCAAATTGTTGTTTTTGTAAATATTTCGCTTAATTTATTGACATTGTGTGGAGTTGTGTGTGGATGACTCGATCTCGATGTCTCGTTTCTTAACTCATTGAGGAAAGGCAAAGGGATCTAACATATTCAGCCAAACCTTTTATTTTTAATTTAACATTGATAATGATAATGGTCAAATAGTTAATATTGGATGATGAATAAAGGACAGTATTTCTTTTGATTTTAATCTTGAACTTTAATAGGTCCTCATCGTGGAACTTTATTAGGTCCTCATATCCATTTTGAATGAATTTTATAAAATGAAGTTCGCTGCTTTGTTTTAATATTTTACCTGCACATAAGCAGGTGTACAAACATTTAACGGTTCACTTCACACCTCACCATTGTTATCATAAATTATTAATATCTAACACATTTAAGAAAATAAACGGGTTATACTTGTCTTCACTTTGCCTATTGATCAATTAGCTTTCAAGAAACTATATTCTAATCTTCTACTAAGGTTATGTATCCACGATCTACAAGATTTTCGTGCAAAAAATTATTAAAACTAGAAAGGAACGTTTTTATGACACGTTTTGATAAACGCATTAAATATCGAGAAATACTTTCTGCAACAAAATATAGCTAAAAAAATAACATTTCAGGAACTTTCACGAAATAATGAAAGACCCTACGAATCACAAGTGCAGTTGACTGCAATGTTACAAAATGGCGGAGTTCCTACCGCTGTGCGACGTGCTTTTCAACGTGATCTCGCTGGCGGGCTATTTCTGCGATGTCGTGTTCGACGTCGTTATGGGCTACGCTCTCCTTGAAAGAGGCTACAAGGGGTCTTTCGCAGCCGCTATATCCATCGTCATCACCTCACTTCTCATATCACAGGTCAGTTGACAGTAGGAACAGCGCCATCTCTCCATGGATAGATTAAAACTTTGTAGTTAAATATATTTTGACACAGATTTTTTTTGATTTGTTTATCATTTCGAATAAACGTCGAGCTCCACGAGACTCGGCGGTGATGTGGGATTCCTATCCACCTGATAAGAGGTTTACCCACTAAAACGCCGGGACACCCGCATTTTTGGGATGCAATTTTATACTGACGATGACGTCCGCAGATCTCACAGAATATTAATCAGAAGTACCGAACCCAACTGGCTATGCTCGCAAAGGTGAAGGGACGTGAACAACAGTTATGGGCGAGACGACTGAAAAGTGTCGTCTTTCTTCTTCCTGTCTCATACACCAATTGAAATTTAAAAGAAATGAAGCGTCAGAGAATATCGTTCTCCACCATCCCCTTCCCCTATTGTTATTGTTATTGTTATGGCAAGCAAGTTTGCCCAGAACTGTATAGATCTCCATTTTAACCTAAAAGCTTAAGGTAATTAAAGTTAAAAAAATTAAAATGCAGGTGTTATCTCTCCGCTGGTATCTGCACGTGTGGTGGGCGGGCGAAGGGCGGCGGGGCCGGCCGCCCTGGCTGCCGATCCTGCTGCACTGCTTGCAGCTCGGCGTTCTATGGCGGTATGCGCGGCTGCTTGTGCCCGTGGAGCTGCGGCGGGTCAAGCACCAGGTGCGGGACTTGTGTAAGTGCGCTGTGTCTGCTCATGTGGTGGACGGGTGAGCTTTGGCTGTCAATCCTGCAGCTGAGCGTGCTGTGGCGGCACGCGCGACTGCTGGTGACGATAGAGCTGCGACGGGTCAAGCACCAGGTGCGGGACTTGTGTAGGTGCGCTGTGTCTGCGCGTGTGGTAGACGAACGAGTCCTTGCTGTCGATCCTGCAGCTGGGCATGCTGTAGCAGTTTGCGCGGCTGCTCGTGCCTGTGGAGCTGCAGCGGGTCAAGCAACAGGTGCAGGACTTGTGTAAGTGCGCTGTGTCTGCTCGTGTGGTGGACAGGTGAACTGCTGGACTGTCTGCAGCTGCAAATACACTTTTTTGTGCAGGGCTCATTAATATTTGTATGAAAATGTGGCATTGTTATTGGTTACTGTGTGTGTGCATGCATGCATACGTGCGTGCGTGCGTGCGTACGTGCGTGCGTGCGTGCGTGCGTGCGTGCGTGCGTGCGTGCGTGCGTGCTTGCGTGCTTGCGTGCGTGTGCGTGTGCGTGTGAGAGTATGTATAGCACATGTATAGTAGTATCAAAGTAAAGATTTTATCTAAGCATCTATGTTATTGTTTTGTGAAAAATATGACCCTCTCCTAATGTACTTATTTAATTCAATTTTTAATAACTGTATAAAACAAAATGTATTTTTATTCAGTTTTAAAGATTTCGCACTTTGAATTAAACCGATTTATACGCACCTATATAGTCACCCACTTGTCACTCACTCTATTCCTTCTTACACGGACACATCTCATTCCAACCAACCATGGTGCAGGCATGCTGCGACTGGTGCACGCGTTCTGCGAGGCTGCACCGATGCTGCTGCTGCAACTGCATATACTGTTCAAAGACACTGGCACAGAGCCCAGCGAGCTGGGGGCCGCGCCCGAGCCGAGCATCGACGAGCCAGCGGGTAATATTTACTACCTAAGAGTCCCTTTATACATTTCGTTAAAACATTTCAAATTTCAAATAGCGTCAAACCAATAAGTCAATTCTAATTAAATATTCAATGCACTTCTAGTTTCAATCTTATGTCAATCAAATATTTATAAAATTTATAAAATAAAGTGAAAAAATTAAACACCCACCCGACCCAGCCAGGAATCAAACCTGGGTCTTCCGCAATCCGGGCGGCTGCGGTTTATTTTTTTAACTTAGCTTCAGTGCAGCAAGCACTTAAAAAATAAAAAGTTTAAATTTAAATCAAACACTTAAAGTTCAAAATGTGGTGGGAATACATCCCACTTTCTTCCATTTAGGAATACAGCTTTTTCTCCTTTTATATCGACACTATTGTATCGTTATTAAATTAGCTGATTTGACGCCTTGGCGAGATTGCGGACAAACTTATTTGGTATAAATATTGAGGTGGCACCATTGTTCGACACAGTAACCCAGTGTTCGACACCAGCACCAGCAGTAAGTAGCAGGTAGTCTGTATTAAATTGTTGCTAAAGTCAAAAATCTGTTGCTAAACCCTATTTTTAATGATTATAGGAATAAAGGTGCCACAAACCTACAAGGTTAATACATTTTATTACAACCCTACATTTTGACAGAAATGTCCAGGGTGCCGACCGCCTAGCAATATGAAAGCAATATCGATAGCTATAGGCTATAGCTTCCGATATTGCTTTCATATTGCTTTCGAACTGACAAGATGACGCCTCCTCCTCGCCTCGCCTTCAAAGCGATCGAAAACGATCGAGTTAGGCGGTCGGGGGGCAGGTCCTTTACTATGTGGTGTTTTCGAAAATTTTCTCCTGGTTCATTAACTTCTCAACCGTAGGTATCTTATCATAACATTCCTCGGTAGCCAACAAAGCGTTCGCCGAGCTGAACGTGATCTCCGCGTCGCTGTCTCTGTTCTCCGTGTGCTGGGCGCTGGCCAGCTTCAGCAAGAACGTGCGTTTGCAGAACGTGCACCGGCTAGTGCTGACCTGGCTCGGAGTCATCTTCCAGGTAAGCACCGTCACAGATATCATTTGTTAACCTCCATGTGCTTCCATCACCGAATCTAGTGGTGGAGACAAAAGGCTCTCTCGACATAGTCTTTGTTTCAGCAAGAGCGTGCACCGGCTCGTGCTTACCTGGCTCAGGGTCATCTTTCAGGCGAGCACTGTCACAGTAGATGAGTCTAGTGGTGAAGGCACTGGGCTTTTCGACGTAATGTGTCTGTTCTCTATATACTGAGAACTGACAAGCTTCAGCAGAACGTGCGTCAGCAGAACGTGCATCGGCTCGTGTTGACCTGGCTCGGAGTCATCTTCCAGGTGAGTTGGTACCGAACTGTCTTCCCCTCCCTGATGACACGGTCGATCCGAGCCGAGGTTACAACTTTTAGATCCCTGGAAACCATGACTGGTAAGTTGTCTCTCGTCTTATATTAACCATATAAAATTTTCTTGTATCTCGGTACAATGTTTCCACCACGCACAGTAGAGTATGTATACAAAGCCATGGCTTACTTTGATTTGACGAGTTACTTTATAGTGAAAAGATGTGAAAAGATATCATGAACACCCATCGTAGGTCACGCGTACAAATAGTCTGCCGAGTCACATACATGTGCTTAAAATGCCTATTTATTTATTTATTTTATTTTAGGAAGACCAACAGCTATTATATAATAAACATTTAAATGGCTACGGAAAGCCATTAACAGATACTTACAAATAACAACAACATAAATTAAAGTGGATCACAAACAAAATACATATAAAGCTACTTAAGAATGACATGGTTACAAAATTATACTAATATAGGATCCAATATAATAGTATAAAATATATATAGTATATAGGTATATATACTATAATTTATCTTTTTATTTGTTGCTAGTTCCTATGGAGGCTGGGAACAATCTCAGCGCGAGTCTGCGCTCTCACCGTGTATGCTCTAGTCTACGAATATTGGGTTTTCCTAGTAATAGGTAAGTCGTTTATTATAATTATATATACATAAAAACAATACATTTTTATCTTTATCTCTGTATCTCATATTTTCTCAATTCCTTAGCTTGTTTTTAACCTTTTAAATAGTACAGCGTAAGTAATGTATTTTCTATTGGTTTTAAATATTATTGCCGTTAATCCTACTAATATTATAAACGCGAAAGTTTGTAAGTATGGATGGATGTTTGTTACTCTTTCACGTAAAAACTACTGAATGGATTTTAATGAAACTTTCCTCATATACAGACCATGACCCAGACCAGCATATAAGATACTTTTTTTTAAATTTTTTTTTTACTGTAGTCTTCGCGAACGAAGTCGTGGGCAACAACTAGTTCTAAATAAAGTCAATAATAAATTCATTTAATTTCCCGCTAAAATAATGAAAATGCAATAATTTTTACATGTTAGATATGCTCATTGTTGCATAGTATAGCATTAAAACAATTCATTAATGAGCAATTGCTTCCTAGTAGCATGTGTGATGAAAACGAAGGAACATGCCAGTTATTTTAGGCTTTACAACATCAGTGGTCTGCGCCTAGGGGCTGGGTATACCACCGGTCCCAGAACCAGAAGTCCGGTTTCGATTCCCATCTTATAATTCCCATTTTATCTATAACCACTATAATACCTAGCAAACCTTTCTCCAAACATCTGAATTAACCCCTCCCCCATTCTGTGACGCAGGCCTCCACTGGGTATCAATGTTCCTGTGGCTGATCTCGCCCAAGAACGCGTTCCACGGCGAGCGCATCAGCCGGCGCCGCAAGGCGTACCTCTCCGCGCTGATAGCGTTCGTCTACGTGTTCGCGTACGTCAACCTGCAGGAGCTTAACCATCGGCAGAAGATGGTACGTTGAGGCTGGTTTTTAGTGTTCCGTAACTCAAAAGGAGAAAACGGATCCCTTATAGTATCACTTTGTTGTCCGTCTGTTTGTCTGTGTGTGTGTGTTTGTTTGTGTTATGTCTTTATCTCGGAAACGCGTGGAGGTATTGAGTTGTTGTGTAAATTTAAACCACATACTTAAGTCTGCGGTCTCTTGAAACTGTGAAAAAAATCAAACTTCTAAGTTAACGAAAAAAAAAATATACGGCCGTTTATGTCGCAAAAAACATATATTTCGACACTCTCAAGGGAATCAAAATTGATAGAGTACTTGCCGTTCACCTAGAACTATGAAGTCTGGCAGGTAATATCGTCTTATACTACAAGTACAGGGAAAAGTCTGAAAACTATTCGTATTTAATAAAATCCTCAAAAAAAACAGGGTGTTTATGCAAGGAAGGGGGGGTCCAAATTTTGAAGTAAGTTAACCGTGTCATGTGGGGTATCGTATGATAAGGCTTCATTTGCACAAGCTTAAACGGATTTTTAATTATTTTTATGATGTATAGTTTTCAATTTATGGCGAAGAATGAAAAAAGAAATACCTTTTCCCTATTTTATATATGGTACCTACCTAATAACTTTGTTGGATGTAGTACCAAACAGCCGGGAAAAGTTCGAGACACAAGTCCTGAACTATATATTAAGTAGGTAAAATAAATTTGTACGGAACCCTCGGTGGGCGAGTCCGACTCGCACTTGTCCGGTTTTTTAGTCGCATTGGTAGCCATGCGTGCGGTAAGCAACCCTGGGAGTCACGCGTGCGGTAACCAACGCTGCTGGTAGCCACGCGTGCCGTGCGGTAACCGACGCCAGTAGCCGCACGTGCGGTACTGACGCTAGTAGCCACGCGTGCCGTGCACCGATGTCGTAAATTAACTCGCTACTGTACTTAAATCGGGCTTAAGCGACGCTGGTTAGCCACGCGTGCGCGCTAGTGGTGCAAAATTTGCAGTAAGCTAGCCACTTACACATTTAATGTGTAAGTGGCTAGCTTACTACGCCATGTGCCATCAGCTACGTTAACCTGCAGGAACTCAACCATAGGATTGGATCTGTTCTCGACAAGCACAGCAACTATTAGGCGAACTGTAAGTACCTATGTATTTCCAAATGTATTTCTTAGGCAGCAATTACGTTTTTAAAATATATATATTTCTTACGTACCTAAGTATTACTGAAAAGCAGTATTTGACACTGACATGGTACTTTGTTGTATATTTCTATTTTATTTGCTTTTGTTTTTTTTTTGTAATTTTGTGTTTACCAAATTAATGTTTACTCGGGAGTTTGTAATTAGCTTTAAGGTGTTACATAGTTCAATATTTGTTGTATAAATAGCTTTTTTAAAAATAAAATAAATATATAGGCAGAAGATGATGCGTTGGGGCTGATATACCTAGACACGCTGGTAGACACGTGACTACTCTCTTTTTATTAATGATCGGATTTAAGAAAGTATCTTTCTTATCAAGGATTTAAATTGATTAGGATTTGTTTGTTTACTCGCAAAGAAACACAAAATTCAATGTCTTGATAACTCAGTTGAAAGAGCTCCCGCCCGGATTATAAAAAATCATGTACTTACTGTTCCATTGGGAGCGAGTCATCATTTTTCAAGTGCTAAGTATTTTAGTACCGATAGGGGAAGGGAGGGCAAGATTAAGCAAGAAGGCTTAATCTCTTCTTCTTCTTCTAGGCTTCATCTTGCCGACTCCTACCATCTTGCCCTCCCTTCCCCTAACGTATGAGGGGTTGGCACATAAAGGCACAAACAGGTGCATAGAACGGGTCTCAGCTATGTGCGCCGCCACATTTAGCATAAACAGAGTTTTAGCGGATACCCTCATAAATAAGTGAATGTATTATTATGTGTTTTCGCAGGTGACGTTCTACTGCGTGATGTGCGTGGAGAACTGGGTGCTGGTATGCGCGTGGTGGTGGGCCGGCCGCGCCGCCCGCCCCGCGCCGCTGGCCGCCGCCGCCGCCGCCTCGTTCGCGGCCGGCGTGGCGTTCATGCTGCTGTACTACAGGTAGCACTCTATAGCCTCCATCATCATCACCATCATTTAAGCCAAAATACGTTCACTGCTGGACAAAGATCTCCCCCAAGGATTTCCACAACGACATAGACAGTACAAACAATAGCATTATTTTTTCTTAATTGACTTCACGCTTGCTTTCTTCACTTTTATAATTGTCATTATTCATAAGCCTACTAATAGTTTTTTAGTTATTTTTTATACCATAACGGTTAGCGCTTCATCCTTAACTATTGAGATAATTCTATCTTATGTATAACTGACAGAAAAAACGACTTATCTTTGGACACGTATTTAAATGAGATAGTAATAGCCAACCAGGCGGACTTAGAAAATGCTTTACCGCAAACAAAAAAGGTTCACATCGTCTTATCTTATTTTTGTTTTTTTTTTATAAATCTGTTACGGTATGTTGCAGATACTTCCACGTGCGAAGACTCGGCTACATGCTGAGTGAGAACAAGCAGGGTACAAATAGTACAAATGCATCATCTCAGAACAAAAATGGTGAGTACTGTAATACAATTATCTACTGCATCAGAATACTTGAACTTCTGATCATGCTTCAGTTTAATGGGGATGTCGCGTCCCGGTAGGCATTACCATGATTTTAACAGTTGTTCTGCACATGGTTTCATAATATTTGACAGTTTTTAGGAATGTAGGTATATGTTAAATAACCTGTCAACTACCCTTGTAAGTAGGTATACTTGCTTTACAAAACAGTGAAGCAGCACAGTGCCTTAATCTCACCTGATGTTAAGTGATATAAGGCCAATGGTGGAAGCGCACTTCGCCCGGGTTCCTCAACTACTGAGGCACTGGCTATCTTATCTCTAGCCACATGAAATAGCAATACTGTGCTCTAGCAGCCAGGCTACAACAATGGTACAAAAATTGATTATATGATGGCGACATATTTAGATAAGATGGTGGTCTAGCCAGGAGGGCAAGTGAAGCCACCTCCAACCAAATAATCATCTATCTATATAAATAAAAATCAATTGCTGTTCGTTAAATAGTCTCGCTAAAACTCGAAAACGGATTGACTGATTTGATTAATTTTATATTTGTGTTTGTTCCCTTTAATATCATGATGGCTTAAAAGAAAAAAAAGTCAAAAAAACGACTGAGATTTTTTTTTTTAACTTGGTAATTTTGTATGGGATACGCCATTTTTGATTACTCTTGATAGATGGCGTTCCTGGCACATATTTATTAAAACTTAAACAGGACGTCTGTCGGGTCCTTTACGACCATAATGTCCACTTCTTAAAATGACCACTTCCCAAAACGACCACATGGTTAGCTAGTTTATTAAGACGTCCGCAAGAGAATCTCTTGATTGCTGCAATTCTTACTTCGCAACGATTGGTAAAAGGCTGGCGAGTTCAATCTTGTCAGAGTTGAAGGAGACTCAGGAATCTCTTGCTGGCAAAGTAGGTATACATTCCCGATCCCCCCCCCCCCATCAGAACTCTTTTTTCATGGAACTCACTGACCCGCATGAAGTTATGAATTTTATTCGCTGTCTTGACTCAAGTAGTGCTCCGGGAATTGATGAGGTTACTAATAAACTACTAAAATCCATTGCTCATGTCATTTCCGAGCCCTTGTCAGCAATTTTTAACTTGAGCATATCCTCAGGTGTCTTCCCTAGCGACTGGAAAACAGCTGCAGTCCTTCCCATCCATAAGACTGGAACCAAGGATGACCCTTGTAATTACCGCCCCGTATCTTTACTTAGTGGTTACTCTGAGCTACTGGAACGTGTAGTCAATAGGCGACTAGTTAAATTTTTGGAAAGCATTGGTAAAATTTCTAATCGCCAATTTGGTTTCCGCCAAGGGAAATCAAGAACTCTTAGTTGTGTCTCACCTTAACCAAGATCGATGCTGTGTCGGTATTTTTCCTGATCTGACAAAGGCATTCGAAACGGTATCGATTCCCATATTAATTAAAAAACTCAGTTCGTACGGGATTCGGGGATGCGCGCTAAATTGGTTTTCCAGCTACTTGTCAGAGAGAGGGCAATGTGTCAAGCATTGGCGACCTTATAAGCGGAGTTCAGTCTGTATCATTTGGCGTGTCCCTATTTACTGACCCTAGATAGGTAGTGTATGGCAGTTGGAACTACGGGTCCGGCTGTCTTTTCAAGGGTAGGTACCACGGGAGTTCGGATCCATTCCTTGCCGGTTATGCATTCGCGGGCGTCTCCGGCAGGTCCCGGACATGGGTTGGACTCGTGGTGGCTATGTGGTTAGCTGTAGAAGTGGGAATGTTCGTCTGCCTGGTTGAGGTCTCGCGTAGCGGGGTGTGTATCATTTGGCGTCCCTCAAGGTAGTATCTTGGGACCTACCCTATTTATCACGTACATAAATGACATAATGTCAATTCAACTCCAGAACAGTGACGTAATTTGTTACGCTGATGATACGGCACACATGCACTCCACATTTGCGCATGGCACCGTCCAATAATCAATTAGGTAATTTATTAATTTTGTTATTATCAGAATCACACTGTGAATCATAATTGTTTGTGACGAATAGCCACATTGTTACCTTGCTAACCCTAGAGAATTGACCCCCTATTGTACACTCCTATAACACGGCTTACTATAAATTTTTGGTAAATAAACATTTTCATTATAATTGAATGTGAGTAATTGTGGTTCATCTTTAAAGCTTCTTTAGAATACACTACTGACATGTCCCCTTCCAAACGTAAGCGTATTAGCTCTCTAGAATCTAGAGAGCTAATACGTAATACCATCTAGAGTCTAGATGGTATATACTACTCATAATAAATGTGTTTATAGAACATGCATATATTTTTTGAAAAATACTTTGTTTTTCAGGAAAACCATCGCAAGCTGATAATGCTGCAATACCAGGAGTCTTCAACTGCAGATTTTCAAACCCAGTCAATAATAGGTGAGTTTTACGCGTAGCCGCTACGCTAGTACAAATTCGGAATTGAAACTCTAGACGCACATCCTGAACCTAAGAGAATAGCTTTACTTTTGACCCTTGCCCGGGCTGTCTATTAATACTCCTACGTAAAATCTCAATTACTTTAGGATCTTTTGAAGGATAACAAGTCGAAAATACGTGTTTTTTTGATGCTGTTGCCAGATGGCTGTCCTTAAACTCCCACCATATGCATGTAAGGTCCGACCCAGCAGTGGGACATTTCTAGGCGGCTATTTTAGAGATACTTATACAAATTAAAGTTACATAATATTCAAATTAAAGGTTTAATTACCAACAGTACAGCGAACGGGCGGAAAAAGAAAAAGCCAACGTCGTTTGTGCCACCTCCCGCCGCACCCGCCGCCGCCTTCTGGAGACGGCCGCTGCCCACCGCACACAACCATCACGTAAGTGTCTCCTACAGTCGGTTTACTCCTGCGCTTGACCAGGTACAGACAATATGCCTTGGCATTTCTCCCCCACGATACGGTCAATCCTAGCCTTCTAGAGACACCTTCTGCTCTCGATATCAAACTCGAACAAACTGGAGAATTTAGTAAGGTATAAATAATTATCTCTCGCGTGATGCTGACCCCTGAAAAACTAAAGACGTTAAACAATTTAATTTGTGTTATTATTTATTGCTAATGAGGTGACCTTATGGACGAATAAACTACAGGCTACACATAATATATTTCTGTCACTACGCATAGCTAGTTACCATTTAAATATAGGTGACTTGCTGCTTACTGGTGAGCTTAACTGTCAACGATGTGACTTACGCATGAAGCTTCTAAATTTTGTAATAAATTAATGGTTACTTCCAGGGTGGTTCATCAGAGAACGAGGGTTCGAGCGTCGGCTCTCGGGTCAACATCCAACAAAAGCTGCAAGAGAAGAAGCAGAAGCAGCTAGCAGAACTGCGCGTCATAGAAGAGGAGATCAAGCAGGGAAAACTGGCCAAGACCACCCCAGTCGCCGCAGAAGAAATATACAGCAGCCTCCAGAGGCAGCCTATACCTAGAGCGAAGACGCATGCGGAACCGCCCACATGGCCCAGCATAGAAATGACGCACTCCTATCAAAACTACCCAGTCTTACCGCACACCTGCAACATCTACCCAACTTACACAGAAATAAAGCCAGAATACACCGTTCAGAACTTTCAGAACAACGATACTGGCGCTACAGAAATCAACGATCCACTCAAAATGAGGAGGATACCAAACAGATATGACGAATCGAGAACGTTCTACGAGAACCCGGCTAACATACGCAGCGACGTGAACAGGACGCCCGTACGATCACCCAACTACTTAGCTCTAGAAACGAGGACTTACGACACGAACAGTTGCGGAAGCCCCCGAAACGTTATGAACAGCAGCCCGAGGACCTACATTCCTAACGTCACCAACAACAATTACGAGTCTACGCCGTTGGACAAGCCACGGATGCAGACGAACATTTACGGCGAGAGCCAGGTAGGGGAGTATTCTGGTTATTGCGAGAACAACCAGTACACCAAATACGAGTCAAAAGACGAGTACGTGTCAGCGTTGCACACGGCTCTAGCGAACGTGCAGAGCATAGATAACATAAGGGCTACGTATAACGATGGGGCGTGTAATCAGTATAGTCAGAATTGTGAGAGGGTATTCCCTTATCCTGGGCTAGTGGGGAAGAAGATTGAGCAGATGTGGAAAATGCAGAGGTGTAGGACGCCGGAGATCTTGCTGGCGCCGCACTACTTGGAGGGCTGCAACCGGCAGGTGTGCTGTCACTGGGGCCCGCCGTATACGTGAGTATTGAAAGCCAATTCAATACTACAGCTTATATATTTTTATAAAATAAATTCACAATGGCGAAACAGTTAGCCTTCGCCTTTTTATGATGCAAGCCACATGCAAGCCAATTTCACCCGAAATCCTCCAACACTGCTGAACTAGCTACCTTACCTCTAACTAACGGAAGATAATATTATGATATCAAAGACGCGTCTTGGTATCTTGGTACTGACCTAAGGACCTAGGTCACATGCACGCTTTACCAGATACACATAATATTTAATTTTGATTTAATATGTCTCAGCGCTTTCCCGTCCTTTAAAAGACTTTAACTTACTTGTCTTACTTTTTCTAAGGACCGTTGAGTTTTTCGCACTCGATATCGAATCAACGAGGAACCCCGTCGTGCGATGCTGTCCCCTCCAGAATTCGATAAGTCACTACAAGTTGGCAAACCGCCAAGTTTCTTGATAAACTTGATAACGCAGTATTTTGTTTCGTTTTCTCTTGCCGCTCCGAGTCATTATTATTTTATTTGAACAGGAATAGGAAGAAAGAGGAAGGCGGCGGTGGCAGCAGCGGCGAAGAGTCCTGCCCCGAGGGGTCGGCGCGCGACACGCCACGCCCGCCCAGCGACATCGACAGCCAGGTATCATACCCATCTCGCTTAAACAAATCGTCTACCTATTCTTTTATAGGAAAAATTTAGTAGACATGGATAACCTAATCCAAGTAGGCGTTAGGCGTAGACAATGGCCGTTGAAACATTTTTGGTCACCAATCCGATGACCGGCCTTTGCGAAAGTTGCTTAACCTCAGCAGTCGCAGACCGGGCGCGTTGCGCCATCAAGCTCTTCCGCAGCCCCAGCTGTGGAGACGTGAAGCAATCTGGTGGTGATTGAAAAACATTAATGTCCCTACTATAACGGTAAAAAGACATTAGGCGTAGAATTTTTAAGTGGGGGCGTGAATGCAAGCTCCAAATTCGAATAATATACACGCTTGCTTAAGTGGCATAAAATAATCATTTTTATTTTCCTAGTCCACAGTTAATTTTGTAATTAAAAATTCAGGATCATTGCAGTATCCTCAATATTGTCGTTTTTTAAGGATCCCGTATAAATTAATTTCGCTAACCGTAGGTAACCGAAATCGGTGTTCTTTCAAAAAACACACCTACCTAAAATTTTGCTACACAATAAAACCATGTGTGTGAGACCATAAAGGCTCGGACCCACCGCAGCGCACGCTGTGCACGGACACGCGGCGCATGGATTCATTTGTTTGACTACGTGGGTCAACGTTTCCACTGCAGCACATTCTATACACGCAGCGCACGCTGTGCACGGACACGCGGCGCATGGATTACAAATTACATTACGACTATGTACAACTTTAGCGTAGCACAGTTTTGAGTCATATGTCTTGTGGAAACCACGCGTTTCGTGAATAATTTTATAAAATGACATTGGAACTGAGTTTGTGAACAGGAATCGACAAAACGGTGCAGGCGTCGCTTCCCCGCGCTCGTCCCCCACCCCACTACCCCGCCCCGCTTCCTTGTACCGCGTGTACAGCGTGCATGGCGTTGCCAGCGTTGAGCTACGTGCGCACATATTCGAGGAAGCCACGTGTGTCAATTCATGCGTAGCGTGTCCGTGGATTGCAGTGGATACAATCACATGTATTTTCTTGCAAAGCGAAGCTTGACGCACGTGCGTATTCTCTCCGTGCGCTGCGGTGGATCCGCGGCTTATGGATCAAATTCTGAAGTTGAGTGGGTAATTAGAAAAATACGAAATTGAAAGGAAATATGCTTATTTCAATTGCCATCAACAGATCTCCCTACCACGGTCGTACACACTGCCGCGCGAGTTCAGATACTGGAGGCGGAGACCGAGGCTCAGGGACACGCACGTCCCCAGCAATAACAGCAGTGATGGTAAGTAAAACTTCTTGGGTCTTACAAATAAACAAAGAATAACCTCCGAATAGTTGTGTTTTGTCTTCTTTACTCTAATTTGAAATGACGTTTACATGACAGGAACAAAACACGGAACAATTATTCGGACCTTATTCTTTGTTTATTTTTGTAAGGGGCCTTATAAATACATCTTTATTATTTCGATACTACTACTACTATTACTATTAAATAAGGTTATTGTAACTCTTCTTGTATCGCCTGGTAATAAGGAACGAATTACCTGCGGGTTGGGAGCCTGATCTGTAACACAGGCCTACGCCTAGCTGATACAAGTCTCAGGCGGGAATCGAACCACGCACCTTCCGCATTCCGGGCGGCTGCCTTAACCACTTGGCTACCGAGGTCTGGCTTTCACCCGTCGAAATTTTTCAGTGCTTGATGCTTATGTTTTTTAGTCAACATTGCTTCATCAATCTTAGAAGTTTTCACCTCTGAGATCCGAAAGAAATATTTTTACAAATATTTGAACATTCGGTTAAGATGAAGCTGCGTTATAGATAAGTGTTTTTTATATATTTTAGCGTTTTATTAACGCTTAAATATACTTAAGTAAAATTTAAACACTGAAAAAAAGACGACAACCTCAGGCGGGAATCGAACCACGCACCTTCCGCATTCCGGGCGGCTGCCTTAACCACTTGGCTACCGAGGTCTGGCTTTCACCCGTCGAAATTTTTCAGTGCTTGATGCTTATGTTTTTTAGTCAACATTGCTTCATCAATCTTAGAAGTTTTCACCTCTGAGATCCGAAAGAAATATTTTTACAAATATTTGAACATTCGGTTAAGATGAAGCTGCGTTATAGATAAGTGTTTTTTATATATTTTAGCGTTTTATTAACGCTTAAATATACTTAAGTAAAATTTAAACACTGAAAAAAGACGACAACAAACAGGTTGACAAAGAGGTTGTCGTCTTTTTTCAGTGTTTAAATTTTACTTAAGTATATTTAACCTTTTCACCGCCACACATAGCAGAAAAAATCTATTGTCCCACGCCACGACAAAAAAAGGGTCCAAAAATAGTGATGTCCAATGACAACAATCGATAATATATTTTTTCCCCTTTCCTTCTCATATTTTATGCATTTTACTACATTAATTTTTATTCACTAATTACTATTCGTACAAAATTACAATTCACAGCAATTACTGTGTATTTTAACTGAAAAACACCCATAAAATCAAGTTTACAATAAACCACTGTGATTGAAAATGGAACATCGCTAGCTGAAGCTTCCCGTCGCCTCGTCGACGTGAGCTGCCGACATTGGCGTAGAGAGACTTTACAAATAACATGCCGCGCGCCTTAACAATAGTGATGTTACTCTTGAACATCGATTAAATTATTAGATATAAATTTTATTTTATTTCTTCCTTTATTTACATTTCCCGTGACTTTTACTGCTAAAATTTTACTACTGTATAAATTAGGGAAATATTTTAAATTAAGACATTTCTTATTGTTTTCCGTCAGGATTTGGTTTCATAATATTTGTATTTTAAAAGAAGTGAAAGTTATTGTTTTTAGTGTACTTATTGATAGAAGTACGCCGCGCCGCAGCTGACTTATTGTTTTTTTTTATGATATGCGTAAAAGATTGCAGCTGCAAAACAATAGGCGGAGCAAGGTTTAAAGTCATAAAAATATTTGGGTCCATTTATCTATTTTCGCAATAATTGATTAAAGTACACCGCGTCTCGGCGCTGGCCTATTGTTCTTCCTAACCCTTTTTTTGCACCTGCATAAAACAATAGGCGCAGCATGGCTACCTACCGATATTGGTGCCAACATAAAAAAAAATTGAAGACAAGGGAGGGGCTGTTTTGACCCAAGCTTGTCTCATTCCGTATCTTCTCGTCCTTTGAGCTACAGAATATTACAGAATATTATTTCGGGTGTTCAATTTCACGATTACTTTGGCTTGTGTGTATGGACTTCCGATTTTCTGTGTGTGACCTGTGCCTTTATTACTGGACCTCTGATCTTCCGTGTGTGACTTGTGCGTGTATTACTGGACTCCTATTGCAATACGATTTGGATTAGTTGCTGAAATGGGTGACAACTCATTGAGCACGGATGACCTTCTACGCATTCTGCAAGGGAATGACGATGACGCTGAATTTTCAGAAACGGAATCGCTGGATGATGATGACTTTGAGGTAAGTTTTCTTTTGCTGAACAATTAAAGCACTAACATACTTATTACCAACACTTTCAGATGGAATTCTGATAAAGGTGTTAATTTTTTCCCAAACTTAACAGGTTCGATATACACCATCAAGAATTCTTAATTATTGTTTTTTTTTTATTAATGATGCTGTATTTAATAGTTTTCAATCCGAATTGATTCCGAGACTCCTTTGACCTTTTTTGCTATTCTTTAAGTTTTGGATGTGGTCCATCGATATCTTACAATTTATTTTGTTGGTCAAGTTTTCATAGGATGATTGGTTTTTCAGGCTCTACCACCTGAACCAATCGAAAACCAGCGCCCGTCGCGGCCACCATCTAATTTCAATTGGACTACAGAAAGGTTTATCCCTGATGTAGCCCGCTTTGAAGATTTTCAGTCGGGCGTTTGTCCTACAGGCCTGACTGAAAATTCGTCGCAGCTAGATGTATTTGAATTTTTTATTGATTTAAATATAATGCAAATAATAGTGAACATGACTAATAGTTTTCAACAATTTGTTGTGCGCAATACACCCCTCAAGGTGTATTCGCGTTTACAACGTTGGTATGACGTTACCGTCGCTGAACTATACTCATTTTTTGCCTTATGTATGCTCATGACTAGAAACCGGCACTTAACCATAGAGGAGCATTGGTCCACTGACCCGCTTTTAGCTGCCCCTATATTTGGCAGTGTAATGTCCAGAAACAGATTCTGCATGATTCTTGGAATGCTTCACTTTTCTAGAAGAGATGAAGAGGCAGGACCATTAGGGAAAATTAATATTATATTAACAGATGCAAGATTCAAATTTAAAAGTGTAATTTGTCCCTATCGGAACTTGTGCATTGACGAAAGCATAATGCCATTCAAAGGCAGACTGTCCATAAAACAATATGCCCCCCAAAAACGAAACCGGTTTGGTATAAAATTATTTATTTTATGCGATGTATCGACTGGTATCGTCGTAGATTTTATTGTTTATTGCGGCGCATCCACGGAAATCGTGGATCCTTGTAATTTAGGCGCCGGGGGGGCAGTTGTTGCTACTCTGCTCAGAGATTTTTTTGGCTCTAACAGGCATCTTTATGTTGACAATTGGTATACGAGCCCAAAACTTTTTCAGTTTCTGCATGAACATAATATATACGCTTGTGGGACTGTAAAAAAAAATCGCATCGGAATGCCTGTTATGAGCCAAAGGCTTCAACAGGGAGAAGTAATTGCTCGGTATTCTCCCCCATTGATGGCAATGAAATGGAAGGACAAAAAAGACATATATTTACTGTCATCCATTCATGACACATCCATGGGGCCATCAATGAGGGAAAATAGAGCAACCGGGCTCCCTGTTTTGAAGCCTAATGCCATAATCGAGTATTCAAATAATATGGGTAGCGTGGACACGTCGGATATGTTGTTATCGTCACTGCAATGTATCCGAAAATCAGTAAAATGGTATAAAAAATTATTTTTTCATATTTTGGACATGCATTTGTTAAATTCTTATTTGTGTTATAGGAAAATAACAAATTCACCGAATCTCCCATTTGCCCAGTATCAACTATGCGTAATACGCCAAATATTAGAAAAATATAATAGTCGGAATATTTTGCCTCGTCAAATACGGCAGCAAAATACTTGTAATAATCCACTAAGGATCTTACCTAATAATTCAGCTAAACATATGCCAACGCGATTTGAAAAGTATAGGAGATGCAAGGAGTGCTCACAAAATAAAAGGCGCAAGGAGACACGCTATGCATGTAAAATATGCAATGTTTATTTGTGTGTAGCTCCATGTTTTGAAAATTATCACAAATGATTTGTGATAATTTTTAAGACATGCAAACTATACTTGCATCTCTTATATTTTTCAAATCGCGTTTCAATTATTCAAACAAATCAAACTCTTTTTATAAACAAATTGTTCTTTTTTTCTACATTTCAATGTTAATAATTGTTGATGGTGTTATTTTTTTTGTGTTAGCCTGTATTATTATTTTATATATAGAATTTGTTAGATTTATATTTATTTAAATATTATTGAAATAATACTTTTACGTGTATATAATTTATTTAGTTTACTACATTATTATTTACATCTTGTTTTGTTTAAATATTGTCAATTGTACTGTTTATTATTTCGAATAGGTTATGCAATCAATGTTTAAAACTAGCTACCCGCGGGATGATAACTAGGGTAAAATACGTCTCTTATTGGTGTTCACTTTATCGTAAATATTAATATCGACATGACAGCGGTGCTTCACTCACTAGCTTGTGCGATAGAGATCCTAATAGGCGGCGTATTCTACCCTCATTTTGTGTTCTTATGTCATTGGCAACGTGTATTCCAAGAGATCTATAATAAAAATGTTATTAACAATTTTGTAGTTTTAATTTCTCATGTTATCCTATCTAATTATTCTAAGCCTATCTACAAAAATAATTATTAATCAATAATATGCAGAAATATGAAAAATTGTGTTTTAGTTACAAGGTATACCTACTGTGTTAAAAGCAATACCATTTTGAAATAATTCTGGCGTTTTGATTGAATGTATTGATTTCTAATTAATCTCGGCCCTCAAAGAAAAAGCAGATTTGGTCGGCCACTAGCCTGGTGGAAATAGGAGTGAAATGAAAAACAAATAATGATTTTTAAAGTTCATTATTCAATCAACTGGAGGAGCCCTGGTGAGTATTTACCAGGGCTCCTCGTATTGCAGGCGTGTCTGGAGCCACTCCTGGTACACGTCCGGCAGCCTCGGGGGCGGGAAAGGCCTACAACAAATATTTAAATAGTTTTAAGAAACAAGACAGGCTTCATGATAATACTTAGCATAATCTCAAATCGCACCTCATTTCCTCATACCCGTCTACAAGGTGCTGCCGGTCTCTCCCGCAACAGCACTGCCTTGCCGCCTTCAATTCTTCCATTTGCTAATGACAAAAAAGTTACAGGTTACAATAGGAAAATAAACAAACAGTATACTACTACTATTATATTCAAAAATACTTACTTTCTGAAGGTCTAAGACGAGGAGGTGCTGCTCCTCGAGGGTCGGCGTTTGTATCTGCTGGTACCTGCAGAAAAAGAATGTTAGTCAAACAGTTTGTTTTACAAGTATAACCTTCAAATCAACTTAAATGTTTCTTTGATTTGCTATCATTTCTACTATCATTCTAACAATTTAAACCAAAAAAAGTCTTACAATGGTTCGGGCCTGACCCGGCACGCCCCGCACACCAGTGGCTGCCACCACTGCTGCCACTGCAGCCGGCTCCGTTCGTTATTAATCCTGGTTGATCTAGAAATTTACATATAATAAGTAAAAGTAGCTGCAAATCATAACATGAATAAAAACATCAATACAAACAATGTACTTACATATTACCCATTACGAGCTCGAGCGTCGGAATACCAGACAATAGAATTTTATTTTCAACAAAATTATTTTCGGGCTCCTGCTGGTCGATCGACGCTCAAGGGGATTAATGTTTTTAATTCAGTGTTGCCAGTAGCCGATAGTCAAAAGTAACAAGAGACGGTTCAAAAAGTAACATTTTCACGAAAAAGTAACATTAAATTTATTATTATTATATACCACATAAGACACTTGATTACACAAAAAACATTCTAAACCATTCTTGAAGCTTCGAAAGAAAGAAAAACAATGGATCTAATGTTGTCTAATTCAATAAGTTCCTACCTATACCTCTACTATTTTTATTATTATTAATTATCAAATAAAAACAAGTCACAATAACGAAATAACTTCCCTGACCAATGCTAGGTATACTACCAGTAAAACCGAAGTCAGTGCCTTCCTTCAGAAATCAGTTGTACCTATTAAAACTTATTGATCTATTAAAAGTAATAAATTATCGAACTTTGTTTTCAAAAATCGTTAGCTACCGTCGCTACCTCGTAAGCAAGAGAAGAAAATTGACAAAAAAGTAAATAAACTAAAGAAGATGAAACAATGTTGTGTTCCGTTTTACGATTATCTTTGTATGCTGGAAAATATTTAATTAGAGGTACCTATATTTTTATCAAGTTCTTAAAGTAACATTTTTAGTCGTGTAACATGAAAGTAACATGAGATGGTCAAAAGTAACATAAAATGATACAAAAGTAACATTCTGGCAACGCTGGTTTATAATAAAATACTGTTTTTTTTCTGGCGTGTTTTGTGTCTACTGCCAAAAACAATTCCGCTAATATCACGTAGGCCAAATAAATACACGGAAGGATTCGTATGGAATAAATTATAATTTTGCGTTTTACAAATATACTTAAGTAAGAACTCGCGATGCGAAAATGCGCAAATTACGTATTTGCCTGTGTACAATGTACCATCATACAATAATATAGGTACACGGCGGCAGATCAACCCCCCAAACCTGTAGTTTGACAGTTTTGGGTAGGTTGATCTGCCGCCGTGTGTACATGGCAAAGAATGTGGGAGTATGTGCTGCAATCTACTCTAAATAGTTATCCTATTGAACTTATATCAAAATTAAAAAACACAATTAACAAATTGTGTTTTTTAATTTTGATATAACTTATATTATAAAAAACATTATAATATAAGTAAATGTTAATGAGATCTAGCGAGTGACTCACGTTACTGCAGATAAACCGACCCGGTTTTTGTCGGTAATTATCTATGTAACTAAATTATGTACTATTTGTAATTCAGTACTAATTGTAATTGTCAGTACATTATGCGTGGCTTATACTATACACTGATAGTAAGTAGTATAAATTGAAGACGGAAATAGTCAATTATTAATATAATGTAAAGAACAGAAGTATAAAGGAAATAACTTGTTTTTAGAAAAACTGTTTTTTTTTTAAAGAATACTTTTATCTCTTATCTCTACTACCGATTCAATGCCACGTCCTGCAGAAGTCAATATCGTCAAATTGATAAGAAGAACAATGACGACCGGCCCAGCGGCGTACTTCAAAGGCTATAGGTTAGGTAATACACGTAATTTTTTTTTATAAAAAAATGTTTTCACTGTATTTTATAAATATTTAATTCAGCTTCAGTGCAGCTATTAGAATAGCACTTAAAAATAAAAAGTAAAAATACACGTATACAAGTAAGTATTTTACAGCCTTGACAATGCTGTGTTAAAAAACACAAGAGCGTTGGCATTTCCTTTACTGTGATAAAATGTAAAAAAAAACAACACGAAGATGTAATACAATAAAAAATATATGTATTAAACGTTTATACGTAAAATATGAGACGAAGTAAAATAAATAAAATAATGATCATCGAAGTATGTACAACACTTATTATTTTGCATCGATGTGTGTGACGTCACAGCGCGACGTGAAATACCGACGTTGGCGACTAGGTACCGGTCAACAGACGACCAAGTACCGAAAACATAGTGCTGAGAAAACTTAATCAGAGAGTGTCGATTTTCCAAATAAAAAACTAATATTTTAGTTTTATTACGGCGAATTTACTTATGTGTCAGTCTTTGTTATATTGCAATGTAACTAAAAAATATTTTATTTCATATTTTTATCGTAATAATCGTATCTGAAGCAAATTCATAATAAAAATTCGACTATTTGTTGTACACATTGGCACAACACTACCTGTGACGTTGGTGTCGGCATATACCGACGTTGGCGTCGAGGACGGTCGCAATATACTATATGTGTTACGAAAAATTATTTTTTAATTTATTTTGAATAATATATGCCATTATGTCTAGTACTTTTGGTGAAAAAATATCTACAAGGCTTTTCTTATTCATGTTCTGAAAAAAAATCGAAACTAATTGGTAGAGTAGAACTGATTTTTGCATTGCATTTTTGCGACGTCAGTTGCCGACAGTGGCGTATGGGACATTTTTTTCTTTGACGTCGTATACCGACGTTGGCGGTGAAAAGGTTAAGCGTTAATAAAACGCTAAAATATATAAAAAACACTGATACAAGTCTCTCACAAATGAATCTAAAAAATTATCTAATTTTTATTATTATTGTTCTAATTATCTATCTATTCTATCAATGCTAGGATTATACTCGCCATATTTATTTGAAAAAGGCACAACTACGTAATACAATGTTGGTTCGCGCTCATTACGGTGATCTGAAAACTTAAGCCTTAAAACACCCCCACACAGCACCACCTTTTATGATTCTTCTTTTACCGTCCAAGCTGTTCGTCTCTGGAATTCGCTTCCAGTTGCGATCAGGCGTGCGAAATCCATTCACATATTTAAAGAGCTCGTGAAAAAATTCTACCTTTCCGATTAACCCTGTCCAGCTGCAAAACTGCCATATCTGCTACTTTCCTACCTGAGACTACTATTACGTTTAAGTAGGTTTATTTATATGTTTATCATTATTATCATTTTTATTATTATTAATACACATTATTCTAGTATGTTTCCATAATTTCACCTCTGATCTTAAAGTTCTCTCCATCCGACTGGTTGTCTGGAAGAAATCGCTTGAAAGCGATAAGACCGCCAAATTGTAACTTTGTAATCATTCATATTTATGTTTTCATATATAGTTCATTTATCAATTAAAGTATAATATATCTATACAATTCCACACATTTTCTTAAGATAGTATACTACGATGCGCATGCTTGTGATATTCCATACTTACATCCAATTGCATCGTCCAGGTGACGTTGACAGCGCCGACAACGACTCGGATCGCCGTTCAAACTGCTCCGCATCATCCCAACTGCAGAGCCCTACCTACGAAGGCTTCCCCTACCAACCCGACATGCTACCGAGCGAGCTGTACGCGTGCCCAGATCGCCGCCCGCGCCGCGCCTTCAGAAAGCAGGCGCCCAAGCCAGAAACAAAGCTTTAATAGCCCTAAGATTAAGTCCTACAGTAAGCGCCTACATTCTCACGTTCTTCAACGAAAGTATTGTATATTTTAAATTTAAGACCGGTCTTACGATCTTATTCTTAAGCTCTAGACCGAGCTGGAAATTAACCTATCAGAGAGGTGCGAGGAGGTATGTAGCTAAGTGGTGCGCGAAGAACAATCTAGGTACCAATAGGATTACTTCATTATCCTTGCCCGGACACGGGCGTTGTTAAATGAAGTCATCTTATTGGTGGATTTTTTCCTCGCTGACCGCCTAGCTAGTTCGCATATCTCGTCGCACGTCACGTTCTTCAGCTTTTAAGAAGATTCATTGCCTGATGTTTTAAAGACAACAATTTACATTTTCTAACAGACTATACGGCCTTCTTGACACAATTTCATATATTTTTATGTATAAATATAAAACTTTGACTACTTACAATTAAAAACGTTTCAAATTTAGATAAGCGTTAGATGCCGGTCGTGATTTAGATAGTTATGACATTAAAGTGCCGTTCTCAGAGACGTCAATTAAGTTTAATGACAATTAAATGTCTTTCCTTCTCCATTTAGCACTATACTTTACTTTTTTATAAGTGACAGCAAGAGACTTAGTTGTCATTCAAACTTAATTGACGTCTCTGAGTACGGCAGTAAGTGCCTGTTTCACAATGTCTGATTAGGAGATACTTGGCAGTTAGTGACAAATTTGTATGGACTATCTGTCAAGTAAACGATAATGGGAACTTACTTGTAGATGGTGAAAGAGGCCCTTAGAGTTAATATACCATAACCATTGATGTTCATTTAACTGGCATAATATACAAGTATACATAGTATACAAAATATCATTTATTTGTAGACGTAAATATTCAATATTGTAAATATACGAATTTAATCAATTGTTCCGTCCATCCGATATTATTATAATTGTATTTAGAAATCTTAGTGAAAAATATTCAAAATTTTGTTTAATACAATACCACTAAGTATTCTTTTATTTTTAAGTGAATCTGTAAATTGTATAATACTGTATATTATACACTAAAGTATTGTAAAGAGGAGAAAGGAAGAGAAAAATAAAACAAACATTTCAAACTTTTATTTACTTTATTATCTATATTCCAATTGTAAAAGGGGGAACCAGTCACTCGCTATCACTCCGTGTAACTACGCCACTACTGATCTTCAGCCATTTACACATTTATAAAGAAACATCAACCGAAATAAGGTTAAAATTCACAAATACACATTTAATGTTGATTAAATCTAGCTTACAGTTAACAGTTTGGGCGCAAGGAGAGATCGGGTGGCGCCTATAAGGAAAGACGTTGCCATTTACAGAGATGTATAGCCGACGGACGATGGGCTGGCAATGCATTCAAGAAGAGAGATGAAAGTTGAATATAGACAGTCGAGCATGTTTTATTTTAAGATATAAAAATAATACAGCTGCTCTCTTGCTCACATTCTACGTAATAAAGATATAGAACAGACAATCTCAATTTTGGAATGCATTGGACGACGCCGACGTCTCGATGGACCCAAACCCTTAGCCTACGTTGCTCACCCACGGACTTAGCGACATTTCGGCCACAACATACATTGAAAACCAAATTCTGTGAAGCACCTAACATAATAGAAGCGACTGATTCAAACAACTACCACACTATTGTAACAGAAACGTTGAATGTATAAAGTAGGCTACATACGAAGAGAATGTCATTGATATGGTTCTTGACACTAATCGATTACAAGTTCATTGTAAAATAAATCTTATTGCACTATCATCATAAACCACGTCGCTACAACGGCCCGTTGTCCATATACGCCATACGCCACAACGAGAGTCAAAGTAAAAAATGCTTACCGTCCGCATCACTTGCACAAGTCTTAGCTCAGAACATATACTACAAATTAATTTCAATATACAATTTTGGACTCATCTTTTAAACAAAACACACGGCAACACCTAAGTTGGAACGCTGCGGCTGCCGTGCCAAACGAACCATCACATTGACTAAAACAAAATTAACATCGAATCGCTTACAGTCGAATAGAACATTTTGTAAATCAGCGCAATCACTTCTGTACTTATGTAATTAAACAAAAAAATATCGTTAAAAACTGTCTCAAAAATAGAAAACAAGCGAGAAATACAACCGTGCGAATTGTACATTATATGTTAATATTTCTAAAAAAACACATTATGAAGCACAGTTTCCACTTTTACCGACGAACAACATTGCGAGTCCTGTACACATCTTAAAAGTACACTTAATCAATCCTTAATTGAATAGTTTTGCGATAGTGCCAAACTGCGAGAATGTTTTATAATAATCTAATGACAGATAAAAATAGCTTCACGCCCCCTTTCTGAATGATCCAACGACAACGACGAATTTATAACAAAATTTACCCTTCGGTCGATGACAATAAGATATAACGTTACACCGGAACTTTGTACAATGTGTTTGAAGCTTACAAATTATATTATTTAGACATCAGCACTTGTGGCTCGTGCTGTAAACCAATCATGGTCCCGACTTTGTTATGCCTCATTGTGTCGAAATTAAAATATTTAAAAAAAAACTGTTGTGTTATTGCAGGCGAATGCGCACGAGCCGTCAATAAATTACACGATACATACAGTGAAAAAATGTCAACAAAATAAAAACAGTGATTCGTCACTTCACACAGTCCTATAGGCACTGAAAATAAAACATCCTTATTCACTCTAGAGCTGTTTACTTGGATTATCCTTATACTAGTGGGAATTATTTCTACAACATAAAATTACATACACCCGCGTACCGCGCCGACACCCCTCATACGTCGCCGCTAACGACAGTTCGACAAGCTTTAGGAATTAAAACTAAAAGTGATTCGATTAGAACCTTCTCAGTTTCACTTCCCAATAGTTACGTTACGTTAATTAAATAAGAAAATAGCCATTATTGTGTCGTAAAGGCCACATCGAACTGTCGTGCACAAAGAACACATACCTAACATGAAGCAGTCGCTATTTAAGGTTATATCAAGTCAATATCTTCTGACTGTAACAAGGACTGTACGGAACTTTATGATGAAATGGTGTTTTAAGATATAAGTAAGATGTTTCGCCTCAGTCGAGTGGGTCGACCGCGGCGGCAGGCATTATACTAAGGTTTTTAAGTTGTGTGGCTTACTTGACTATTATATGTTTTGCGGCCGAGGGTCGCTGCTCACGATGATATAAGCTGCAAGCAAAATAATCGGTCAGTCTGCAGTTATAGTAGGGATTGTATGATAGACTGCAATCTGTTTGTGATGTGAAGATAAATTATAGGGATAAAAAAAAGAGAATTTAGTACGGCGGCGAAAGTTTCAGTTGCAATTAAATAAACAGTTAAAAGGGTTTACTAAAAATACAAAAATTACAAAAAAAAGAATTGTTTTAAAGAATTCAGAGGAGGTGGATTTGCACTTCGCCGTGGGTTTAATGTTTGTACGAGAACCAATAAAAATACAAAAGATGTTGTAAATAATTCAAAATATATGAAAACAATAAAAAAACAAGCGAAAATAAAAATAAGCACAATCTACCTTGTAAGGAAAAGCAGGTGTCTGTCCGTTTCACTTCATTTCAGTTTATTTATTTTCATAATATATTATTATTGTAATAATATATAATTATTTCCTTTTTATAATCTATAGGTATACTATGTAGACATCTACACTCCGCTCTTAACTCCTAACATCTTAAATACACTGCAACAAACAAAAAAGTAAAACAAAATATAAAAAAACATGCATAATAAATAAACTATAAAATCATTTTATTATGTACACAAGTTATATTATTTACATACAACAATATTTAAGAAGCATACGAAAACAGAAAAATAATATTTTCTCGAGAACTCGGCAGCAAACTATATCATTAGTTCTAAGAGCTAGTTCTAAGCAGTAGCAAAACTAAGTTTTTTATTTTATTTTATTGCACAACTGCTTCCCCGTCGCTTCATCTCGTCTGACGGTAACCAATTGACCACAAAGTTTATTAAAATACTAGTTTTACACATCCACATCCATCCATCCATCGCCGTTCCAGATTGAAGGCTACTTTTTTTATTGCTAACGGGTAAGCACTTGGCCTTCATCTCACTTGATGTTAAGTGATGATAAGGCCGAAGGTAGAACCGCACTTCACCCGGTATCCTCAACTACCGAGGCACTAGCTATCTCATCTTTAGCTGCCGGAACACAACAATGTTCTAACTAATATTTAGATAAGATGATGGTAGCTAGCCAGGCGGAACCCAAGTCTCTAACCAATCCGAGTACACAAACATGGTCAGTCACGAGCATAACATGTAAACAATTTAACTCTTAATACAATGGAATAAAAGCCAAAACTAGTCAGAAGTGTATACATGTTAATGCTCGTGACTGTACATCCCGCTGGAAATCGAACCCGGGTCCTTTGGGACTGAGACCGTAGTAGACCACAGAGGCGATTAAAAAGATACTAGATCCAATTATACTCTTATAACAGGGCATAGATGCATATGAGCTAAACTGCGTTTAAGGCGCCAGTCTTGTACGACTCGTTCTTGCAGTATTATCAGAAACTAAGATCTTTTTTTTTAGTTATTAAAAAAAACTACAAATGAAATTTATTTAACATCACTTTACAGTGTGGGGTTTCGAGTTTTTTAAGCATATTAGTTTATTTACTTTGATGTTACTTTTAATCACTTTGTTAGGCTTTAAACATACACCCGTGTTTACGTTCTGCGCGTTGAAGATCATCTAATTCATGCACACGTCACGTAAAAAATATGGCAACAACACGGAATGTATTCAGATAACATTTATTCTTAAATCCTCTACAATAATCTTACTTGCTTACATTTTTGAGAAATGCCTTAGTTTTCTTATTTTTACTTATTTTCTTTAAATTAAAAGGTAATAATTAATTTATAATGTATTTTTCAATAGGTTTTTTTTTATTTCATTACTTAATAGTTCTTTTGTAAGTGGTTAAATTGTGACTTCTCCAAAAGATGTTTTTTAAAGATATGGTCCATTTCTTAAAATTACTAAACCACTTAAAATAAGAAAACTACCACCACGCGGGCCCAGTGCGGATTAGTGGTTGTTAACGACGACGTCTAATAACATAAAAAAACTAAAAAGATATATATATATAGAAGAAGAAAAAAACGAGTGTGCTTTAGAACCACACAACTGAAGTAAAACTTCTTTAGCTCCAAACCTTTAAAATGAATTAACAGTTTAATTCACTTTAAACATAGAATATTTAATGTATTGAACAAAATATTAATTTATAAAATTGTTCAAGAACGAAATTAAATTACGAAATAATCAAGAAATCACCGTTCGCGTAACGCTAGCAAAATGAACTACTGACTAATATATATATATATGCACATGCACTGGCTATGAGAAGAAGATAGAAAGAAAATGTGCGCGCGCCTTCCGTTCGCCTCGCCCGATCACACTTTTCGTAACGCTCTCGTCACGCATTCACCAGCTTACTCCCCAAGTCAAGCGTGCATAAAGAAGATTTACTTCAAAAAGCGTGGATGACTAACCGACTTGACTGTGGCCTTGATGAAGTCCTTCTTGTGCGCGAGATCGAACTCCGGATAGTGGCTATACACCTGCTTGCACACCGTCTTCATGGTGATCTGTTCAAGGTTCGCGCCCTCCAGAATCTGCTTCACGTACTTCTTGATCTCGTCGTCCTGAACGAAGGGGAAAGCATTTTATTTTATTGTATTTATTGTATTTATAGCCAACAACTGGCAAGAGACTGCAATGGACAGGGGAAAGTGGCGAGTTCTAGTATTAGAGGCCGACTCACTTTGGGTTCATGTGTCCAAGTTAGTTAGTTACTATATTTATTTTATTGTTTGATCAAAATCACAGCTATAAAAAAATATTATACAAAATTAAGTAATACACAGCAAATAACAGATTTTACATTGCGATGAAAGGATGCGTGGCGATATCTCAAATTATACCGCTGCACTACTACATCTCTATCCATACCATGAGTATTTGTTTCTTTCTATACATCGAGATACATCGATCGTATAAGCCAATCTGCGGGACTATGCAAGCGATTGTTCGCTATTATCCTAAGCGTTGTTTTCACGCTGCACCAGTTGTCGTCGCATCTGGACTCCATTTCCACTTAGCATCAGGTGGTGTGGAGTCATTTGCCATGCTAAATATAATAATAAAAAAAGCCGGTCTTTGCGGCTTATATGAAGGTACCGCCACTGATAGCACTGATGATTTGAAGCCGACATTTATTAAAAAACATAGTGAAGATGGTATTATGTAAAGTGTATTTATTATATTATAAACAGTTATTAAAGTGTGTTCTTATAACATCTAAGTGTACTGGGGAAGTGTGCAGGTCCCAACAGTGATATGGTATCTGCAAGTCCCACTAGGATAAGATAATTGTAACAAATAATGACATTGAAACAGTGATATCCACAATGTAAACACTCGGCACCTTACAAATAAACAAAGAATAAGCTCCGAATAGTTATTCCGTGTTTTGTCTCTTTCACTCTAATATGAAATGACGTTTACATGAAGGGAACAAAACACGGAATAACTATTCGGACCTTATTCTTTGTTTATTTGTAAGGGGGTTTATGTTCCATAACTCAACTTACCGTGGGCGGCCGCTTCGCCTTCTTGTCGGTGGGCGCGTCAGACTCCTCCCCGCTGTCTTCTTCCTCGCTCCCCTCCTCTTCTTCTTCCTCCTCGCTGCCCTCTCCGGACTCTTCTTCAGAGGACGCCTTCTTGCCCTTCTTCGCTGGCCGGCCCGCGGGCTTGCCTGCTACCGGCTTCTTCTTGGCTAAACATATTGAAATATAGATTTTAATGTAGGTACATACAAATATCTACAATAAGTTTTGTAGCCCTCATATAATATCTAACTGGCAAAACATACAGGAAAATACTTTGAAACAAGAGTTTTGTGATGGAGCAGTGTTTATTAAATGTTTTGAATAATATATTTTTTTTATTTTCATCATCATTTCAGGCCGTAAGTAACGTTGCTTTATCTTAATTTATTTTTTTTAAATACGTAAATCAATTATTTAAATCCTTGGAAATATATATTTATTTCAGTTACAAAATAGTTGTTACATAGCTTATATTTAGTTTGGACGTACAATGTTGTTAATAACTTATTCGTAAAGTATTTATTTAATAAATGTATTAATCATTAAAACTTCAGAAACATTTGACAGTTATTACTAATTATGCCATTTTTCAAACATTTGTGCGACACAATAATGTTTGAAAACACTTTAAGAGTTGAAATTTCATAACAGACGAAATTAAATGTGTTCTAAAAAAATCTTATCCCCTAAACTTACGTTCTAATTTCGTTTGTCGTACGTTGTTGTATATGAACAAATATAGTTAGTTACCAGGTGGCGTGGGCGCTTTTCGCTTGACAGGCGTCGCTTTGGCGTTGGTCGCCTTCGCCACAGGCCCTTTGCCCCTTCCCTTCGCCACCACCGCCGCTGGCCGCCCGCGCTTCGACTTGGGCTCCTACAAACAAACACATACTTATTACCTATATTCACAGAGTAATCAAAATAATAATATACATATTTATTTGGTTATGCATAAGTGATGTTCCTGTGTTTTGAAATGTGTGATGTATTGTACCAAATAAAGATATTTTCTATTTCTATTTCTTTAAACGTTATTTGCACACAAAAATACAGATAAAAACATATTGACAGAAAGACCAAGTAGGCAGCCTTATTGCTAACAAGCATTCTCTTGAAGGCAACCTTAAGTGAAAGAAAAATTAAAAAAATATATATATTGTTTTCTTAAGTTTACGCGAACACTACACATTGAAATGAAACAACTTTTACGGATCTACTCGTGTTTATTTTACACATTAGTTTTAATTAATGTTTATCCTGATGTTTCGAACCCTTTGCAGGGTCCGTGGTCACAGGGAGACTGAGGTGTTGGTCGTCTCATAATTAGTTAGTAGCTTGTATACCCTCATTTAAATTTAATCAGGTGCGTTCAGTTTTACGCAGAAAAAGCTTACAGTATCTTTTGGTCTGGCAGTATGGTGTTGGGGCTGGGATTTAATATTCTGTATGATGGGATCCCAGGCTGGTAGTAGATTCCAACCATCTTCTCTATTAAAATTAGGATGTTTTTTAATTCCAATAGCCTCGCGTATCATCCTAGGGATGAATCGTTGTTCTCTAGCGAGTAATTGTGGTTTATCAAATCTAATGTAATGGTTGGGCCCCTCTAGGGAATGTTCGCATACCGCAGACTTATTTTCGCGCCTATGCTTGACGTCGGCTATATGTTCTGACGTGCTCTAAGCTCTTTCTGCGTAAAACTGAACTCACCTGATTAAATTAAATGAGGGTATACAAGCTACTAACTAATTATGAGACAACCAACACCTCAGTCTCCCTGTGACCACGGACCCTGCAAAGGGTTCGAAACGTCAGGATAAACATTAATTAAAACTAATGTGTAAAATAAACACGAGTAGATCCGTAAAAGTTGTTTCATTTAAAAAAAATAATTTAAAAAATATATTAATTATAAAATGTTTTTGTTTAGTTTATATAATTTTAACGCAAAAAAAGTAAATAGTGTTGAATAATTTCGGCGAGCTGGTTAGAGACCACGATAGCTCAATTGGGAGAGCACCTGACCCGGTATGTCAGAAGGGTGCAGGTTCAAATCCTGCTTGTGGAAATTATTTCAACATTTGTTTTTGTAATATATTTTTTATCCACACAAATATGTTACAACCAATTGTTAGTGCTATTATAGGATAGTTCATTTAATTTATTTTATTTATAGCTGTAAAGTTACATTGCTACTGTTCCTTATTTATTACTCTCTGGGGCTGTCACACATAGAATTATTTGTATATATTGGAAAAAAAATACCTGATTATATTTTATTTATTTATTTATTAATTGTAGGTACTCACGTCAGACTCTTCGCCGCCCTCGCTGCCGGACTCGTTCTCACTTTCGCTCTCCGACTTCTCGCTCTCCTCTTCGCTGTCCGACTTGGCCCGTCTGCCGCGCCCCGGCTTGCTTGGCGTCTGCCATACGAAATATATTTATTAATGATTTCCATATTCAGATCAAACAAGTTTTTTGCATATTCATATAGCTATACAGGATGTATGGTAATATGTATTTATTCCCGAAACGAACCCATGTAAAGAAATCTTAAAAATACTATGCTAACATCTGAAAACGAAAATTGTAAAAAAAAATTCGAGTTTCCGTACTAACAGCTGATGGGTCATTTTGTATGGAGTTGAAATATTTTTTTTTACAATTTCTATTTTCTGACTTTGGCATAGTATTATAGAAACATGTTAACATGAGTACGTTTCGGGAATATATACATATTACCAAACATCCTGTATATATAGATTTTTCTTAGACTTAACTTAACTCTCTCGGAGTTATGAGATTATGTTTTGTTTTTTGTAGTATGTATTTCTTTTATGATATTAATTTAAATATTGCTATCTATAATTACTATTTACAATAATTAATTATTTTTAATATGTACATATCTTAATGAAATAAATAAAAAACCCTTGTCACAAATCTTCCACTACCATGGATAAAGAATTCAATTTCTACTTATGTCATGCACCTAAAGGTCCTGCCCATTAACCGCATCACACCATGACCGTGCTAGGAACGTGTCAGGCAAAAAAAATTTCTTTGTATTGAGAAGTTTAAAACTATGCCCATTGTAGAGTGGAGACCACGGACCGGCACCAGAAGCGTTGACCGCCAGAAGGCTAGATGGGCGGATGACATTACAAGGCCACGGGAAAGAATTGGTTGGAACCGGACTAGATGGCGTGCATATGAGGAGGCCTACACTCAGCAGTGGGTGATTATAGGTTGAAGAAGATATCGACTTAGGTGACTCACCTTGCCCTTCTTGCCCTTGGGCTTGCGTCCGCGCCGGCCGGGTTTGCCAGCGGAGCGGCGGCGGCCGGCAGCCGATCTGCGCTTGCGGCCCCCGCCCGCGGCGCCCTCCCCGGCCTCCGGGTCGAAGTCCGAGTCGCCCTCCTCCGAGCCGCTCGGGGCGAACGAACCCTGATAATTTTGCTATTATTACGGACAGACAATGGTGATTGGTGATGTGAGATTGTGTTGATAATGAAATTCATGAGAGTTTATACAATTTCATATGCGATAGACTTTTTGAAACCAATTTTATTCAAATCAAATTGTTTATTCACTTAAATTAGAGTAGGAACTATAATTGTACAGACACCTGCACATCCACCTATCCAAAACTGTCAAATTTGTTTAATAAATGTTCAACCATATGCCATATACATAAAGTTCAAAGTCTATTGAGGAAATTTGACAGTTTGTGGTACTCTGATAAGCAGGCGTGTGTACCTACTTTATATATAGTTCGCCTATTTTGTCAAGGCAGGGCGTGTAAATGTGGGTAAGGAATAAATAACAAGAAACAATTTATTTAATGACTAGTGGCCCGCTCGCGACTTCGTCCGCTTAAAAACACCCGTACGCACCCCACGATGTACCCCAGTATTGCAGCGCCACCTACCGGGTCCAATTGTAAATCTAAACCATTCTCGAACCCACTTGAACACACACAAAAAAAACGAGCGAGCCTTACAGTAGTCGCATATAATGTGTAACAAGCAATTTTACCATTATAATCCGAAAAAAATGGGTCAGGTATTATTTGAAATGATTTTTCATAACAAAGAATAATTCTTTTTAATGAAAATTGTATGTTTCATAGTCGTAGTTTTGTTTTCTAATTAATTAACTTCAGCCAATTCTTAAAGGAGTTTCAAAATAAAGGTGATACTGAATTAGGTATTTAGTGCTTAGAGATAATTTTCGGGTCAAATGTGCCTGATGTCCTTTACATCTTTGAAACTTTCTATGTTTAATACCTTTTTTTTTAATAAACTTAATGAACCTTAATAAAACTTGACAAAATGGGCTTATTCGGTTTTAAAATTGGAACTCAGTATGTATGGGATATCAAATTGTATAAACGCTCTTAGCTTAGTTTATATTCGTTTTTGTACCAACTGTTACACCCTTAAAAGAAATGTTTTCTTTTTAATTTTATTGAATAAAAAAGAAAGTCGTTAATATAAATTAAAACTTGTTATTTAACTAAAATGTCTATAACAAAAACGTGCATATAATAAAAGTTGAAACTTACATCTGAATCTTCTGAGCCATCCTTTGCTGGTTTGGGTCCTTTGACTTTAGGTTCTGGATCAGTTTCATATTCCTCATCGGAGTAGCCTGATAAATTTAACAAAATTAAATTATACAAAACTACTCAGGACACACAAGGGGTTATGGGGGGGTATACCATTTTGTCTTTAAACATTTCTATTATCAGTCACATATCAGTAATAATTGTTATTTGTTATTTTTTAATATTTTAACTTTATTTTTTTGTTACGTGTATGATGTATAAGCTAAATACTCATTCATGTATTGTTACTTGACTTTCACTGACTTTCAGCGGCTGGGTGTATTAGTGATAAAGTTATTGTAAGACTAGAATGTAAGCTAAATTTAAGTAAGTTATACAATGTACGAGAACTACTGCCGACGAACTGCTCAGCAATAATTTTTTATCAAAAGTGTAATTATGAATTAAATAAATAAAAAAGATATTAATAGCAGGCCTCTTTCACTCCATGTAATTGCGCGCGTTTATTACCTACCGAGCGGCGATCAAAAAGTCAGTGGCAGTGGCAGTATAAGCGCTCGTTATCGCACGCTCGTTCGCTGTGCACGTTGCATCGTAAAACATCGATTTGTATTCTGTAGTTATTATTAAATACTGTAAACACTAAATCAGTTTAATTAAGACTATAAATATTACATTATAATCTGCTGTGGTTATTGTTAAATACTGTAAATAGTGAATAAGTTCAATATATATGTTGATTGACATTTATGTGGTTTAGATTATTGTAAATAGTAATTGTGTGATTTTAAATCTCGTTTTAATAATATAAAAACAATTCCAAATCTATATTCCAGCAGTGGGATATTATGGACTGATGATGATGAAGATTTATAACTTTAAGTAATTCATTTAATATCATAGGTAACATTATAATCTGAGTTCCATGTTATCGTACTGATCATAAATAATTGAGCTTTTCAATTTATCATTCATTTTAATTTACATTACAAGTCTTAAAAATGCCATTAAGGCACAGATTACTTAATAGTTAATTTAGGTATAAGTTATTGTGTGTGAACAATATTTTTAAGGTAGCAGCAACCCTGGCATTACTACGATGGCAGCGAGGCCGCGCGGCTGCGAATCGATAACAACTCAATAGTCGAGCCTTTAGGCACAATTTAGCACGCAGCGGTCGCCGACGCGTCGCGACGAAATGAAGAGGGTTATTAACGCGGTAGGTATACGAATTTTTGTAGGGAGTGATTTATCTGCTACGTAGTAACTATTAAGTAATATGTGTTAATAGTACAAATAAAGTGTTTCTTCTATTCTGAGGAGCTCGATGGTGCAGTGGTTAACGCGCCCGGTCTGCTATTGCTGACGTTAAGTAACTTTCGCAAAGGTCGGTCATCGATGGGTGAAAAATTTATAAACTCAAATTCATCCGTGCTTCGGAAGGCACGTAAAGCCGTTGTTCCCCCCGGCTGCATTAGCAGTCGTTAACAACCACCAATCCGCACTGGGCCCGCGTGGTGGTTTATGGCCTATTATTCCTATCCATCCATAGGGAAGGCTCCTGCCCCAGCAGTGGGGACATCCATATAATGAGATATAATGAGCTGTTGATTTTGATGTTGATGTTCCTATTATAAATCACTAATTATAGAAAAAAACCATAGCAGTAGTAATTCCACTGACCTCTATTATGCACTTTAACGGCGGCAGACCGGCGCGGGCGTCCCCCCGGCGTGGCGGAGGCGGCGGGCGCGGCGCGGACTTGCCCGCGAGCGTGGGGCGAGTTCGCCGCCGGCTGCTGCAGGAAGCCCACGATGCGGGACGCGAGCTCCGACGAACCGCCTGGGTGTAACCACAACAGGAACTATTTAGTTATATCTAGTAATCTAGTTATATCTATCTAGTTAAGATTTTATCTAACCGGCATAACATCTGCCACCAGAAAATGGATTGCAGCCTATCTAACAAACACTCATCCGTTTTCGCCTTAGCGTAGGTCGCTACAAGTCAAACATGGTTAAGTTGTAACCGCCTGTGGTGTAATGGTTAAGACCACCGGTTTAGACCCAAAAGTCCCGGGTTCGATTACCAACGGGGTGTACAGGTTTGTGTACTCGGTTTGGTTGGTGGTAGGGCTTGTTTGTCCGTCTGGTTAGCTACCACCATGTTATCTAAACATGTCGCCATAACATTAATGTTTGTAGTATTGTTGTTCCGCTAGCTGGAGATAAGATGCCAGTGTCTCAGTAGTTGAGGATTCCGAGATAAGTGCGCTGAGATGAAGGCAAAGTGCTTAACTATAAGTTATTAAAATAAGAGGCTATGCCAGTGCCCAATTAAGACGTGTCAAATTCAGACCCACCAGCTTTCCTGCCCTATCACCTGCACTAGGGAAGACCTAACGAAGGCCACAGACGCTGACCTATACGTGGCCGTCTTAATTAAAATAGCAGAATCAAGCAAGACTTGAAAAATGAAGATTTGTAAAAAAAAACAGACATGTAAATGTTGTCGTATCTCGTTCTATTCTATTAGCACTATTCTCGAGAATCTTTATATCAAAGTCAAAGTCAAAACATTTATTCAATATATTACAAGCCTTCACAGGCACTTATTGAAGTAAAAAAAAAAACGATTAATATAAAATCTAAAATTTTGTATGTTAAAGATAACATAGCCAGATCCTCAAAGAATATCCATTTGAAAGCGTACCTTTCTTGTCCAAGTCGAGCATCTCGCACATGGTACGCAGCTGCTTGAGCTCCATCTTGGTGGTCTCGTCCAGCTTGGCCTTGTACTCGGTGGAGCCGATTGCCCACTCGTACCCCTTGAACTTCTTGATGTTGCGCTTCACGTTGCGATCGAGGCAGAGTTGCTGGAACAACGTGGTACGGTACGGGTAATGCGGGAAATGCCTTGAGACGAAGTAAGTTCATATGAGGAGGCAGTAGAAGGCAAGCTCAATTAAACATCGATGCGACGATGAGTCGCAGTAGTTTATAGGTTGGAGATAACAAATTAAATTTTTACTTTTTATTTTTTAGGTGCTTGCTGCACTGAAGCTATATTAAATATTTATAAAATACAGTGATAACAAATTAGCAAAACTGAGGTTTACTGAAATAAGGTTATATGAAGACTGAGAAGTTGCTGAAATAAAGTAAACTAGCGTTATTAAGAGACCAAAAATTAAAGCGCATATGAAAAGAAGTAAGTTCTTCCACTTAAATATTATTTATTTATTTATCGAAAGACCAACCAACAGCTATGACACATCTTAAAAACTAATATTATTTGAAAGTAGTATTATAGTAGTAGTTTTATCATAGATATTGGTGCTGTCACCTTGGACTTAAGTGGAACTAGTCAGACCACGTCAGCCCGTCAGTGGGCTCATGCTCCAGAGAGATGGGCGAAGATCGACACTGACTGGGTTCCATGGTTCACTATTCTTAAGAAAAGAAACACAATACAATACTCACGCCATACAGGTACTGATGTAATATCTTCTGGTCCTGCGTCTTGAAGCGCGACAATGAAACCTCGACGTTGCTGATATGGCCAAGTGGGATGCCCTTGCCCGCCGGCAGAGGCACTGGAGGCTCCGTGGGCTAAGGAATAACAAAAATGAAGATTAAGATTTTCCCAATGAGAGGAGATTAGCAAAATAAATATCAAGATTGTCCCAATGAGAGGATAGCTAAATAAATAACCAGATTGTCCCAATGAGAGGATAGCAAAATAAATATCAAGATCGTCCCAATGAGAGGATAGCAAAATAAATATCAAGATTGCCACAAATCAGCTAAGGTTTATATATGTTATTGTCCAGCAGGCCAAAAAGTTAAATTTTTGATGACCTTTTTTTACTACTCTTCATGCTAAGTGTGGGACTAATTCAGTACCACTAGTTTTAAGTTGTTGGGTCTTGTTGATGATAACAAGTGACTATGTGGCAATGAATAAATATTTTATTTCTTTGTTTCTTTTAAACAGACACAAATTTCTGACGATTAGGTACTTCCTTCGAACTTGTCAAAAAAACAGGTTCTGGACGATGTTGACGATAACAGTCAATATAATAAAACAGAGAAATCTTCTGTTACAATTGTGAGGAATACCTGTTTCTATCACAGTAGATTTTTTTATTCCTAACGGAGAGCACTTGGCTTCCATCTCACCTTATGTTAAGTGATGATGAGGCCAAAGGAGGAATTGTACTTCACCCGGAATCGTCAACTACTGAGGCACTGGTCATCTTATCTCTAGCTGCAGTAACACAACAGTGCTATAAACATTGATGTTATGGTGGCATATTTAAGATGAATGATGGTGATGAAAGATGATGGTAGCTAGCCAGACGGACAAACAAGCCCTACCACCAACCAAACTGAGCACTCAAACATCTACCGCCCGCTGGTAATCGAACCCGGGATCTTTGGGTCTGAGACCGGTGGTCAAATAAATAAATAACAAATATTAGACAACATCACATACATTGATCTGACTCCAAAGAAAGTGGTTTAACTTATGTTATTGAAACCAGGAGCAATGACGGTAGCACAACCACCCAGACCCGAGAAAATATAGATAAAGTTCGTTTTTCTACATTGACCCGACAGAGAATCGAACCCGGGACCTCGGAGATGGCAACACCAGAAACCGGCGTGCGCGCCACACGACTAGAGGCCGTCAAAAATAGAATGGTTAAATATGTTATGTATTGGAAGTCTAGTTTAGTTACAAACGCCAACGAACTAAAAACAATATTTGTGTACCTCTTTCTTAGGCTTGGGCTTGGGCGCCGCCTCCTCTTCCTCCTCCTCTTCTTCTTCCTCTTCCCCCTCTTCGTCGCCTTCTTCATCACCTTCTTCGTCATCTACCTTTTCTTTAGGCTTCTTTGCTGGTTTCTTTACTCTGCGATTTACAATATTGTCATAATGTTTGTTTATCAAATACATTGTACTTATTTAACTGGTTATATTAAACTTTGGTTAACGATATTTCAGTCTTCATATATTTATAAATTGTGATTTTATATTTATAAATTGATTGCTATATATCCGATAAAAACAGCTTAAGTGTGAGATGGAACACTTTATTCCGCACACTATCTATCTACCTATCCAAATATTATTTTTTTATGTTGATACTTCAGTGTTTAAACACAAATATAAACTAAAGACGTTTATTAAAAAATGGAACAGAAGAATTTGATGTCGTCATATGAAATCATACCTACTTCAGTTATGAAACACCTGGTGTCTTTAACCACAAAAAGGTGATATCTTAGTGGACCCTGCTGAGGTTTCCCTCTCCCAGTGGCACCTAAAACCATCGGGATCTTCTGTGCTAAACCTATAGATGTGAAGCTGGTTACTAACATTAATAGCCTAGTGGCTAGAAACGGTTTATTATCATTTCCAGCGATAACTAGCGGCTGGAAACGGCTGCTTACATTTCATTGAAATATTCACGATTCGTTTTTTGTTTTTGTTGTTTCTCTTCTGATTTATTAACTATAGGATACATTTAACATAAATAGACATAAACAATGCCATTTGCATCTCTATTAAGTGTTAAAACTAAATACTAGAAGAGGGTTATTAACGCGGTAGGTATACGAATTTTTGTAGGGAGTGATTTATCTGTTATGTAGTAACTATTAAATAATCTGTGTTAATAGTACAAATAAAGTGTTTCTATTCTATTATGAGGAGCTCGATGGCGCAGTGGTTAACGCGCCCGGTCTGTGAGTGCTGAGGTTATGCAACTTTCACAAAAGCCAAAGGTCATCGGATGGGTGATCAAAAGTTTATCATCTCGAGCCCCTCCGTGCTTCGGAAGGCACGTAAAGCTGTTGGTCCCGGTTTCCCTATCCATCCTTATGGAAGGCTCGTTCCCCAACAGGGGGGACATAAAATGAGCTAGTGTGTACCTTTGTTGGTTAAAGTTCGTTTTACTTCGCACATGCCGCTGATGTTGCTACAAATCAAAAGCTGCAATGTAGCCTGGTTTTGAGTCAAATGGACGAAGCGTTTGTCATAAACCAATCAGACTGTAAAAGCACTCACTTCTCTTTAGGTTTTTCTTCCTCTTCTCCGTCGTCACCCTCGTCATCTTCCTCCTCTTCTTCTTCCTCATCTTCGTCTTCTTCCTCGGTGTCCTGTTAGAGAGACACGTTAATTTAATTTAATAGGACAACCTACAAGATTAACACAAATACAAGCAAAATTGTTTTCGTACAAAAATGGACTTAAACTAAGTGTCATCTTACTTATAGGCTGCCACGGCATGCAATGTGGACTGAAATATATTATTTAAATACATTATTCAATACCTGCTTAACTAAAAAACAAAACAAACGTTATTCCGATAGCTTTAAAACCTAATTTTGTATGCTGGGTAACCTTTACGTACTTTACGAATTACTATATAACAGAGGCGGTTGAACGAAATTTTTCATATACGCGAAGCGCCAGTCGCGTAAGTGAATGAGTTGCGTTTTCACATGGCGTAAAGTACTTCATAGCACAGTGCTCAGTTACGCAAATTCAAGAGTTCTTTTCTTACCCATCGTCGTAAGTATGGCAGCGGCAACACGACCAGCATTTAAAGTTAAGGTTAACCCCCATCACGCGCCACCGACGACGGTCAGCTTCGTACTGGGTGCCTGTGCGAGTTGCATTCGCCATTCGATCACGTTAACGAAAACGAGAATTTGTATAGCAAAATTTTAACTCTTCTCGTATGTCGCCAGGAGGCGCTGCTTCAATGCCCTAGTAATTTTGTAAACGTAATCGCACGTCGTAATCACCTTCTCGCCACTCCTTTGCATCATTCAGGATTCGTTGCAAATTCCTTCACGGTTCAGGCCATTCAATTATGGAACGCTCTCCCCGAAAAAGTCAGACAAGCTCGAAGTAAAATGGTCTTTAAAACAATGGTGTATAAACTGTTTCTACAGGAATCAACACCCGTAAGAGATTCCCATCATCTTTTCTTCTGTTATGTTTAAGTATGTTCATGTAGTCTATTTTTATTTAAGTTTTTTTATAATATGTATATTTAATAAACTTAATATGTTTATTTCAGTTCTTATAAATTTATGTAGTATATGTTTCATTTACGTTCTTTGTCACACCGCTTACCAATTTTTCTGCCAGCCCTTAGGTCGACTGGTAGAAAATGCCATTTGGCATTAAGTCCGCCTTTTGTACTTTATTTTATTGTATTGTGCAATAAAGATTAAATAAATAAATAATCGAATGAATACGGATAGTAAACAAAACTTACACTAGGCACTCCGTTGTATTTCAAAAGCTGTAAGCGTACGCGACCGACGACGCGACGCACGCACCGAGACGTTCGGTCGGGCACTGTTAGCCCTTAGGCTTTGCTAAACGCACTAATTTCATTTTACGCATACGTATATTACCTCTTTCTTGGGTTTCTTCTTAGGAGCACTCTTTTTAGCACCTTTGTCATTTTCTTTTACGCCGTCATTTTCGTCATCATCGTGTGTCTCTCCATTCTCCTCCTAAGTTCAAAGAAAGCAGTATTCATACACTATTTCATGACTGCTTGTAGACAAAGGGGATTAATTTTAACGTTAAGTATAACGTTAAAATTACTATACTTATGACCAAAAGGAGAATGCCCATTCTTGGTATTGTCCTTGTTCGAATTGTACCTCCACCTAATTTATATCAAAAATCAAGTTTTTTATTTTCATAAAACCCTTTTAAATAATTTGCCTTAACTTCTCCGACGAGAAATCGCCATATTATTTAGTAATTAAATTCACTTCCATTTAACTTGATTTTTTTTTGACATGTTGAGTTGTTGTTGTCTCTTCATTGTTGCCATTTTGTAACAAACAAATCGATTTATCAAAATATAATCGCCATACATAGTTCCATACAGATCCGACTATTTATGAAATTCCTTGTCGTGAAAACAGAAAATGTTCGCGATACCGCGATAGTGTGGCCGTAGCATGAGGCACAATAGTTTATAAATTGTTATTATTATTTATAATTATTGGTTTTCAGAGGCCTTGTGCTCTATTGTGCAGGTATATGAACCATTTTTTTCTAAGGCCGCTATTACACTATCATAGATCCATGATCATAATAGTAGAAACATAATGTCATATTTGCACGTATAGCGTGTAACATCTGACAGTTTTGACATCATAATGTGTTGTTAAATCGGTATTGCAGCACTAGATGCTTGATAAAGTAACAAACCGTTTATTTTATCATATCAATACGAAGGAACAGCATTCAATCTAGATACTGGCAGTTGATTGATGAGTCCCTTTTATTCTTCAGCATTTACATGCTGAAAAATAAAAGCTATGAATGACCCGTATGCATGATCGTCTGTCCTGTCATGTCATGTACGTCGACGAAAATGTATGTGATGCAGCATTAACGTTTTGGTACCTACATGTATCATGTACAACCCTAAGGCCGCTTGATAACGGCTGTTTTTTACAGGACACCGAGCCGGTGCGATATGTTTATCTTTTTCTGAAGTCCTCGATAGTAAAGACAGCCGTATGGTACCGGCCCGGTATCCGGTAAAAAAGGGTAACTAAAGGTCTAAACTTGTATTGTAGACTTTCGAGTCCAGATCAGACTACTATTTTCGCGACAACTGTCGCATTACAATACTGTAATGCGATTTAATATATTTTCCATAGCATATTGAATTATTGACACATAAACAACTCGTTATTTTAATGAAATAATTACAAGTGAATCGATTATATTTTGATAAATCGATTTGCTTGTTACAAAATGGCAACACCGAGGAGACAACGACAACTCGACGTCAAAAAAATGAAATTAAATGGAAGTGAATTTGATTACTAAATAATATGGGGATTTCTCCTCTTGGATAAAAGGCAATATACGACACAGGCGACGATTAATTTTTGTCTGATTAAACCGTCACTGCCGCTGTAATAGTTTGATGAATAAGCCTTTAACATACCTTTTTGATGTCACTGTCTGCTTTAGCCTCTCTTTTATCGTCCTTTGCGTCGTCTATGGGGTCATCCTTACCGTTGGCAGTGGTAGATTTTGAGTCACCTGTGAAAAGACATGAAAATAATTGAATTATTAACATGTAAGTATAACAGACTCAATAAAGAATATCGTCGTGAGCGAAAGAAGTTTCTCACCCAAGTGATTATGTAACGTGCATTGTTTCTATAGTAACCCTTCTAGTCCACAGATTTATGTCCTGTTACGTCGCTTTAACGAAAAGGTTGACGTATGTACTTTGAGAACATTGTCTCGAAAATATTTTTAACAAAACCTTCCAATGCTGCTTTACAAAGGCTATATATAACTACGGAAAAAAGAGATGCGTCTTCATCCAAAAAGAGTATAATTTTTTTTAATAAAAAATTGCGTGTTGTTGATTTGACAATATTTAGACATTTAGTTGATCCTATTTACTTTACCTTTCAACTTTTTGAACACATAATTACGTTCAGCTTATAGAATCAAGGGCCGTATAACTTCACACGCAAGGAACAAATAGGTATGTTGTGGATCCATTTAGTTTTCACCCAGCCAAGCAGGAGGATAGGGTAGGGCAATGCTAATGTCCAACATACATATGTACCTGACGCGGTAGCGTATTAAGTAGTTACTTATAGATTAGCTACATAATAATATACGTCTTGCTATGAACACAACATAAGGAGCCCCAGAAAGTAAGTTTAAAGCAAACCGCGCTCGAGCAACTTACACATAGACCCCTGACACGGGCACGGAATCTCGCAACACGGTATTTATTAAGGCCTACGCAGACCGGCCCCCCGACCGCCTAACCGATCGCTTTGGCTACGTGTATAGTTTATGACGTCATCTTGTCATCTAGCTAATACGTATAGGCATATATCGAAAGCTATAGCCTATAGCTTCCGATATTGATTTCATAGGGGGGTACGAAATGACAAGATGACGTCATAAACTATACACGTAGCCAAAGCGATCCGTTAGGCGGTCCGGCCCCGGGACGGCGGCATCGGCATGGCAAAGGATTTTGCTGCCAGTCAGCGCTCAATAGCCACTTAGATACCGCGGCATTCCAGAGCCTTACCTATACCTATTAGCTAGATGACAAGATGACGTCATAAACTATACACGTAGCCAAAGCAATCGGTTAGGCGGTCGGGCCCCTGAGGAAGGTTCTTATGGAGAGAAAAAACATAAAAAAAATCGAGGAACATAGTAAAAACAACAATTTTCTTTTCCCATACAAACCACTGGACCGATAAAAAAAATATCTCACCATTAGAATGCTACGTTAGCGCTGAGTAACGTAACACAGGCAATATAAACCCGTGCAAAGCAGGGACGGCCCGCTAGATAAACATGTATTTTTACCTACCATACAAAGTGGTATAATAATATGGTATTAAATCAAGAGCGGATATTTAAAGTACAGGTAGGTAAACGATTTGAATAAAACAAATAAGGCCAAGAATATGTATTATTTATACGTTAGTTTGCGCGAAATGGTTAACTACTGACAATACTATTGCTGTATTAGGCTTTCCCATATTTTTTTAATAAAAAAGTAGGCAAACAGCATATCTGCTCACCTGGAGGGAAGAAATAGGCAACAACCACACATAGACAGACACCCCAACACCAGAAGAATCGCAGATGCGTCGCCTGTCCTTGATAAAAAGTAGGCATGTTTCTTGAATGGCGACTTTAGCAATGAATTCGCGTGTGAGTATATTTCCCGAGTTCAAATAAAAAATTATGCTGCTTTTTGAATTTAAAGTTGAAATTTTCTTATGCTACGTTCACTAAAACAGCGGCCTACGTTTTGCCGAACTGTAATCAGTTTACTATGTAGGGTAACCATGATAAAGGTCAGCATGCTGTCAATACTGGTTTCCAGGTAGGTCAGCATGCTGTCAATACTGGTTTTCTCACTCAAATTGTTATCTTACTTAATCCAGCAAGGGTTGACTCAGCGTAATATTGCTCGACAGCTTCATCTAAGCCAGTCTTGTGTCTCGAAGGTATACAGAAGGTTCAGGGAGACTGGAAACTTTGTCCGGAGACCAGAATGTGGAAGACAGCGTTTCACTTTGGTGAGAGATGACCGATTCATTGTCACCACTTCTCTCCGAAATCGACACCTAACCGGCGGCGCCGGCGGCGTGGACGTCCAACGGCAGCTCCGAGAAGTTCGAGAGAGAACTGTTAGCGAGTGGACAGTGAGGCGATGACTTAAAAGAAGCTAATTTGACCCCAAGAAGGCCAGCTACGGGGCCCAAAGAAGCCCGGCTTCGGTTTACTCGCGATTACTTAGATTGGAATATAGAGCAATGGAGTCGAGTCATGTTCTCAGACAAAACAAGGATGTGCCTGCATGGTAGCAACCGTCGACAGAGTCTATAGAACACAGTGGGAGCGATTTGCACAATGCTGTTTTACGGAAAAAGTGGCATACGGGGGCGGGTCCTGTATGATATGAGTGGGGATTTCTATAAAAGCAAAAACGGAGCTGGTATTCGTACTTGGTGGTGGTCGGGGAGGGGGCTTAACTGCGGAAAGATACATCAACGACATTTTGCTAGGCCATGTGCTCTCGTACGCCAGGTTATTGGCGAACATTTCCTGCTAATGCACGATAACGCCCGCTGCCACACCGCTGCAATGACTAGACAGGACCTGGAAGAAGTCGGGATTTCCACCTTAGACTGGCCAGCCCAGTCCTGACTTGAACCCTATTGAACATGTGTGGGACGAGCTGAAAAGACGGGTACGAGGAAGATATACAGCTCCGGCGACGATAGAAAATCTAAAAACTGCTTTGGTCGAAGAGTGGCAGGGAATTTCATAAGATTCCGTCAGGAAACTCATTCGGTCAATGAGAAACCGTTTACAGGCCAGGTTTTTAGGCCCAGGGGGAGTAATACTAAGTATTGAGGGAGGGGATAAAATACACATTGTAAATAAAAAACATATCTTTTCATATTACTTCGTATTCATTTAGACATCCAAAACTTCAACCTTTTGCAACAATTTCCTATATTTAGGTAGGAAATTTTATAAATTTTAAATCTTTTTGATATCATTTCAAAGCTTATAAAGTTACCTTTGAAATGATACCACAATCGTCAATTCAATCAACTCATTGCATAAAAATGGTGAAAACTTGTCTTTAGCAATCCGCGATGAAGTGATTCCGGTTTATTGCTCGCGAGTGTATATTGACTTTTTTTCATAACCTATTTCGTCATAATAAAATCGAGATAATTTATGTTTTTTACTTAAGAAAGGCTTTCTCGTGAAAATAACTATTTCTATGTAGTTGTTTTAACATACCACTTACCACTAAATTAAATAGTGAACTACTCCTCTGTATTAATAGTCCAAATTGTCGTGGTAAGATGGCTGTTGTTAACACGCCACGTTAAGCCAGTTTGATCTTGGGAGAGACACTTGGCACATTTATAATATAGCGTGCTGTGGGTAGGGTATGTGGCCAAATATTTGGTGTTTGAACATATTCGCTACATTTGCCATTTCCGTATTCGTCCGAGCAAGACAAGTGGAGATTTTATTTGTTTGTATTTGTGCTGAGCTTGCATTTGCTTATGTTTTTTCGTGTTAACAAAACTATGAAAAAATATATTTATCAGTATCATCAATAATATTTTGTGTCAACAAACACTACTTTGCGTCTTATTTTTTAACAATCGTAAATGATTTTGTATTTATAGGTACATAATATCACGAATCAAAATAAAGGAAAAAGAATTGCATTGTATTATTTTGTCAATTAAGGCAGATATGTAGGAATGTTAGAACAAATGGGGCAAATGTGATCGCGAAGTTACATTTGATGTGTGATCCTCCGTACACTTGTAAAGCGAGTATGTTTCAATGTCATACTAGGTTATAGGTACCTACCTATATTGACAAAAAAAATTGACACAGCATCGTTCTTAAATCGGTGCTTACTTAAAATCATTTCCGTATAGGTACATAATATATCCGTCCGTTGCGCATATATTAAATTTTGTAAGTGTGTAAGTAGTTAGGGGATATATGTATCACAAGCGAAAATACTAGGCCGTAGGTATGTAGGTACTTGTTTTACAAGTACGATTTTTTGTAATATTTTTTGCTTATCTACTAGTGTTTAGTTTAAAGGTAACATTATTGAAATTTATTTCACATTCTGAATACCTACTTGTCTTTCTTTGTCTGTAATTAGCTCCTGTAACCTACTAGAAAAGTCATGAAAATACTATAAATTATATAATTAACGACACAATTACAATCTTCTACAAATTGATAGAAGTATCCTAAATAGTCGAAAACAATCTTTACAATCTAAGTTAACTAAGCCATATTCCGTGAGGCAAATGTCTAATTTTAATTATATATCTATATTATAATCAATATAGTAAAGTAAAATACAATAAAAAATACCGTGTGTGATAGGTATATTTCATGTTTTTTTTATATATGTTAAGTACTTAGATGATATTTATGATAGTGACATACACAATTGAACAACCACACTGCGCCATTAATTTCCTAATGTCCTGTCTCTAGTTTTAATAGGGTGCACTACTAAATGATATATATCAGTTGTTGCTAGAAATGGTGGATTATCTGAGTCTATGATAATAATAAGGTAATGATTTATGTCGTAATTGCTTTCTTTATAAATACTTAATTAAGTACATTTGAATGGATTAGTTATGAAACAATATGCTTTAATGACAGAAAACCAAAAAAGTAGGTATGTGGTGGACTTAAGAATGATTTTGGTGGCCTGTCTATGTTAGTAACAATTTTTAATTACCTACCTAGTGAATATGTGAAAAGAATTAATGAATTGTGTTAATGTTTGTTTGGTTGTTACTTGTACCTGTTAGTTTCATGCTTTTTTATTTACTAATTTTTAATGTAAGTTGTGTGTTGTCACCTATTATGAGTTTCTATTAGACTATTCTTGTTTTGCTTTTTTTCTTTACAGTTTTTTCATGTATGTTGATGATTTTTTAGAGTATTTAATGAGTAATTACCAATACAATGGCGCAGCGGGCAAAATGACAAACACAGCAGCCCAAAAGTTAGTTGCGATGTAGATGAACACAGTGTGAACGCATGAACGTTATCCACCCTGAACCCTGACCTTCTTGCAATGATTTTTCATCCGTATTCGGTTGATCTACATCGGCTGTACTTTGGGCCACTGGCTCGGGAGCCAGCGACTCACCCTTAGAATCCTGTGAGGACTCATCTTCTGTAGTCTGCCCGTCACCTGCTGCAGACTTTTTGTCTTCATCCTGTACATAATATTTTAGTTTTAACTATAATGAATCTAGTTCTGGTTTCTGTTATACCAATAAAGTGATCATGTGATAGTATTAAATGTTTAAGTTTATACTGAGTAAGGTATCTCAGTATACATTATTGTGGGTGGTAAGGCAAAACTGCTAAAGCACCAAAAATCATTCAGTGGGAAATTACTTTTACAGTTTCAACCCTAAAACCTTTTGGCATTTAAGCAGTTTTCCCTTTCCAACAACAATATATATAAACATTTTATTATTGCAATACTTATATGTTGCAACACATACATAGAGCGACATAGTGTTTACAAACATAGACTTCTCGGAAAAATACTAAACTGTTGTTCTTATGAAGAAATATTATGCACAAAAGATCCCAATATGGGACGAAGTGCTTACGGGGAGAGGGATAACTCAGAAGGCCCACTAAGATAAGATAAGATGAATAAATAGGCAAGCAAATTACATGTATTCTAATAAACTATTATATTATATTTCTATACATATAAGTAACACTTATAGTCACTAACTTAAATTGCTTTTACAACCAAGTTAAGGGGAATTTTAGTTCATAATGTAAAAAATATACAAAAAAAGTAAAACACAATAACAATTATTGAATATTTAAATGATGAAAACCCTTTCAGTGTTTTCATGTGATGAGAGCTCTTGCAGTATCTTATATGTTTACATTGAATTTTATGAATTTAGTAGGAAAAGGTGAATTAATCTATCAAATTGGACCTGCATAAGATTTATAGACATGATGGCAATTCGGTTTTGCGAACAGTAAGTCGATTCTGCATCTACTAGCGTCAGTGGCCGATTCTCTGCTAATCAAATATGAACCTTAACAGCATAGACATAAATCACAAATTTCAATACAAACAACCTGACAAATCTACAGTACAATATACAGCTGTGTACATAACTACCTATGAACATTATCGGCAAATATCTGTACAATTAACATTTTGAAAAATCAATGTCAGACTCTGACCGATCTTTTTCGTGTAGGTACATCGTAATCGTAAAGTTTAAATCGCGACGCAAAAACTTAATTTGCAAAAAAAAAATTGGGAGGTCAGCAATAAAGGCCCCGAAAAGAGATCGTGTTTTATTTACATCGCTCGCCGTGTTCCAAGCGCGGCTAATGAGATGCGAGACGGCGGCATTGGATAGACAACATTATCGCCGCGTTTAAAAATTAAATAATTACAAGAAATCAAATATCAAGGTCATGCGGATTTCCTATCAATGTCATAGTATATCTTGCACATTAACAAAGGCCCTGCAGCCAAATGCAAAAGGGGCGGGGGTGGCAAAATATACGATATTTTGAAAAATATCCCATTAGATTCAGTTTCGATAACTGAACAGAACCGCATTCACAGTTTTTAATCCAAAATGTTGACTTGTATCACATCCCTCCGTGGCGTAGTTCCCGCGTTTAGCGGGAAGCAAACGTTCTGTCAGCCATGTTGAGACGCAGGCAAACATTAATGATATAACACGGAAATAACATCACTTCACTGCTTAAAATGGTCCTATTACACGCGCACAATTATAAACAAAATTATTATAAATATGTATTTCACAACTATACCTGATTGTCACTGATTTTCGCTTTATCGGTATCACCCGACATTTTTCCTACGAAGAAATTGAAAGCGAATTCCAAAGCGTCTTCAAACACCGGACAACACAAATGCACGCACCCATAACATAGAAAAAAAAAGTTGGCGTTTTGTTTCACTGTGAGCAAAACAATATTTCGTACAGCTTTTGATGTACAGTAATCAAGAAAAGTGTTTATTTAAATAATTTATCACCTAAATATTCCAATCAGTTATTATTCAGAAAAAGTATTCCTAAAATTAAGCAGGTTACAACAAAATAATAAAAACGTCTTAAAATGAACCTACACTGTCAAATAATTATTGAACCAATTAGATTTGACAAGAAACTCTTCAAATGACTTTTCGAGTCAAGGATTAGATTATAGGCCAACGTTTGTCGTCTTGGAAATGTGAGGCCCGAGTGACTAGAGATGGAATTTGCCAGGAAAGTTCCCATTGCTGAGGATACGTTCCTGAAAACCTCCAAAATATCCATAAGTTTTGGAAGTTTTCAGTAGTCATTATTGTACTGATGGCACTGAAATTAAACTTTTGTACAAACTGTCTGATATTAATGACTCGGTTCGCGCAAGTTCATTAGTGATAGTGTATTGTTTTCTAAAGTTTACGCGAACACTACACATTGAAATGAAACAACTTTTACGGATCTACTCGCGTTTATTTTACACATTAGTTTAAAATAAACTAACTAATGAATAACTAACTAACTAATGTGTAAAATAAACGCGAGTAGATCCGTAAAAGTTGTTTCATTTAGTGATAGTGTTTTCGCGGAAAAATAAATTTATCTCTACAATATACCGTAAACATGTAAAAAAATTAATAACACATTGGTGTATAAACTTGTAATCTTTTTTATGATTATTATAAATATAGTTGAAATTATGTGTCTGTTAAGCTGGCGTACATATAGTCTAATTCACGTTTGTAGTTATGCCCTCTTTTAGTGCGTAATTACTGCGTAATTACTGCAACCATAAAATAATTAGTGCCACCTTCGTTTAAGAAATAAAGAAAAAAACAAGTCTTGGTGGCGCGAGTAGATTCGATACCCGAAGATGAAGATTTCATAAATACGAATGTAAGTACACAGGTGAATGAACAAATGAGGAGAGCTTTGAACGATGCCATTCTACAGTATCGTGACACGCGTAACTCTAGGCCGCGTATACCTTGTTTGCCCACGAATAGGCATAATTTGGCGTTAATGAGTGCCTTGAACGATTTACTGGTTCCTTATCTTGGAACCAGTGAAAATTTAATTGATACCCACTCGATCCTTTATTGTGGGGCCATCGCGGTGTATCGCATTGCTCGTGTCAAATTCCAGGATTCTGCCCGAGTACCGCGGCGAACCGGGACTGCCCCTGCTAGGCAATTAAGGATCGAGGGGCGTATTATTAGGTACAGGACACTCATTGCAAAGCTAATTTGCTTCAGAAATGGCAATAATCGGTCTCGCGTCATGCGATTCGTCACACAAGCCTTTGTCGGGACTGATGTTCGTCTGGAAAACTATATGGCTTGTGTGACGGAACGTATTGACTTTCTGAAGCAAAAAGTCTATGCGTGGGCAAACCTTATACTTCGCTACAGAGTGCGTGTGGACCGATACCAACAAAATCGTCTCAAAGTGACCAAAGAAAAGTATACAGACGCTGGGAAGAAGCTGATCAACGTGTGAGCGATATCGTGACAGCTACCAGATGTTGATGCCATGACTAATTTCTGTCAGTAGAAATAGTTTATGTGAACTTGCAGTGGAACTATGTAAAAAAATCTACTTCTTTTGAATACTACTCTCAAGCCTGCCTGTTATACTGTGATGTCACTCTAGCGCTAAAGTCTATAAAGTTTTTAATTCCAATATTGTAGAATTGAGTAGAATGAATATGAATGAACGTGAACAGATTTACGTGACTTTCAAAGTACGAAGAAGCACAAAATGATAAACTTTAGTTATCCATCCGATGACTGGCCTTTGCAAAAGTTGCTTTACTTTAGCAATCACAAATCGAGTGCAAACTGCAATAATTAGTTATCTCCTGCTAGATTAGTTTTTGATTTTAATTCAGTATTTCAAAAACAAATTTAAAGGTAGAGAAAACACTTTTGAACTTGTCTGTACTTCTAGTATGAATAGAAATTTACATATTTCTACTGGCAGAGTTAGAATTTCACGCACTTATAAATACTTAGAAAAATTATAAAAATACAAAGTTCGCTTTTTGTAAGCACTAATATGGGTACGCTGTATAGACGCCAGCTCCAAATGTCATTCGCAAGTCTTGTTCAACATCTCCGTTCCTTTAAAAGCAGTCCTTATGCAATTTTGCATATCGGTCGGGGCACTCAAGGGCACTCAACACACAAGGCACTAAATGTGTGTGTAAATTTCGTTGCTATAATATAAGTAGTTCTCATTTACTGTGCCATGAGATGGCTTCGTTTGGTAGCTTTAATCAAAAGAGTACATAAAAGACGCTTACAGCTCTCTATTTTATGTTTTTAGCCCAGGCGGCGCGGCTTGGCGGTATTAAGTACTACACAACTAATATGAAATAGGCAAAATTAACAAAGTTGAAGGATCATTTTCGTCAGTTGAAAATTAACCTTCAACTTTGTTAATTCTGCCTATTTCATTTTAGTTGTGTAGTACATACACACTTAATTTCCTTTGTAAAACTATCCTTCTTATTATTTCTTTTCAACCAATAATCCGACTCCACCCTGAGCTTATGTTTGCCTCTTCTAGCAAATTGTAAAATCCAGCAATCTACTGATTATAGTGATTTACTTTTTTTCTTACAAAATTACATTAAAAAATTGTAAAACTTTTTTGTTTATAAGTACGATACTTAGGTTTTTAATTTTGTTTCGTAACATTCGTTATATTTTTAATACACAACATTGTCTGGTAATTCTTCGTACTAAAATAAATATTTTACTTTCTATGCTAACTTGACCTGTTTTGAGCCACGCTTGCTTGTTTTATTAGCGTGTAGTTGATAAAACGAAACGCTTATTTCATTATTACTTTGTAAAGTACACGCTAGTTTTTCTATGTAGTTCTTTTCTAGTAATAAAATAATGTTTGGAACTTTCTTATTTTTTTATTCAGGGTTCAGACCACAGTCATCATTATGTATCAAGCTGAAGCTGAACATTGGTTGGCTGTATTGGTTAGATCCCTTTGCATATTTTAATGGAAGCTGTATTGTGTCATTCATAGACAAGAGAAAGTTTCTTCGAAAAAATTAACTGGAACGTTGTCTAATTGGTCTATGTTGTTTTTGGATAGCGTCTTTTCGCCAGAGGAGCGAGGCAAAACCGTGTTATAATTTTTGGATCCTTGATCCATTTTGATGGCAGTCGTATTTTGCGATTGATGTGTGCTATAATCTAAAAATGAGTGACTATCCTTCTATGGCTACGCTTCAAAATAATAGTCAAACGGCGGGATATGTGGATGCTCTTCAGCGTGCAAAATTGGTAAGCGTTGTATGCAAAATCATTTTACTTAGCACTTTCTTCCCAAAAATTCCCGTTAATTTGACTACCGGTGGTCACAAAACCATCGTTCATACGTTTTTGCATAATGTATACACCCTATTTCAACTACAAGCGGTGTAAATGAAAGTACGTGTCTTTACCTAACCTACGTAGTTCAAGTTAATGTTTGCTTCACAAAATCATCTAATCATCATGTTGATTCTTTGTTTGCAGTTCTTGTATTTTCAACATTAATTATTTTGATTTTTATTGTATTTTAGGTTGCGGCTAAAATTAGTAGTACAAAGAGACCTTTGGAGGAAGGATTAGAACCTAGTGCTAAGAAATCAGCTTCTCTCGACTCTTATCAACAACAACAACAATCAATGAGGTGAGATAATTATTTTATATGCTGTAACAAGAGAACCATAGAAGCTTCTGGAGAATATATATGAGCGGCAAGGAGACTTGGCAAGAGGGAACTGATATAAGGTACCTTATGTATCAAGCGGTAACTACATACTTTACAGGGAACTGATATAAGTTTTAATCCTTTTTTTAAAGCTTTCATGCACATGGCAAATTGGTAAATCCAGTATATCACTTGCATGTCTCGCTATCTGTTTGTCTTGGACAATTTTCATAGAAACTACTTGATGGATAGATTAATTTGGAACTGAGAAATGGTTAATTTGGATGTACTGATATTATAGTCCTCTTGTGGTAAATTGTGTGATCAAATGGCTTGTAATACAGAGCTACAAATAGTTTTTTTATATTTTTTTATTTTGTCTATTTTACTCTGTCTTGTCTGTATTTTGTTTTGTCTGATGTAAACACAGACCAGGGCTCTGAACCGTTTAACAAATAGCGGTTAATAGCGTTCTTTAAACTGGTATGATTCAGTTTTTTGATTAACTGGTTAATTATATGAATGTTTCAACTAAACCGAAAAAAATTATGGTTACCGCTTAATACAGAGAATGCACTGATTTAACCAGTTAATGCATTATATCAGGGTCTGGGAAGTGGGCTGAAAGCATTTTGTTTTATTAGGGACTTTTTGAAAATGTGGTTTGATGTTAAATTTTGCTAAGTTGTATAAACATGTGTCCTACCTTACCTATCTTAAAAATGAACAGTCTTGTCAAGATTAAAGGAGTTTATTCATTTTGGGCCCAAAAGTCAAAGTGGCGGCCAGTAATAAAAAAGGAGGCAGGAGGTATTATTATTGGGGGAGGCAGACCGTGTATTTATTACTATTAGAACATATCTCTACTAATATTCCTACTCCTAATAATTGAAGTAGAAAAATCTGATTTTAAACATTTTACTAATAAAAATATTTCATACTATGAAGTTGTTTGCTTTTTGTTTTATTTGGATTTCACATTGGAAGAGTGGTGATGCCCTGATACAAGTATTATTATACTGGTAAGCCAGGAAAGTCACCATAACATTGTAAAAATATGGTTTGTTATTGAAATAAAACATTTTTTTTAATTACATGTGTCAATCGTCTCTCAAAAGTAAACTGGTTTGTGGATGATACATACTGCTATGTGGCCTAACAAGATAGTGGCCTTTTTTCTTTGCTCTTTCTTTAAATGTAATATTTAGCTAGTTTTTCTATTATAGTTTTTGTTTCTTCTGTACTGGCTGTCATTGAACATTATGTTTAGAAATTTCAGAGAAATCTGTTATTAGCTTTACTTATCATGTATGAAGTTATACTAATAATTATTCTGTAACTCTGTTGGTTTCTTTAATAAATAAGCTAAGTATACACAACATTGTTATTACAGAAACAGAACTTACATCGAAATTTAAGACTTAAAGTTAAATAAAATTAAAGAATATAATAAAATTTAGCCACATCAATATCAAACATAAGTCACAAATGCTATCATCTTTATATCATTTGTTGAAAAGCTTAGCTCTATTACATGTTTCAATCGTCTCTTAAAATTAAACCATCTTGCCCAGTGCCTCAGCAGCAGCGGCGGCAGCGGCGGCGGCGGCGGCGGCGGCGGCCCGCATCGCAGCCTCCAGTGGGGTGTCTCCCGCGCCCCCTCCGGGCCCCCCCGGCATGATGCAAGACCAGACTCTCAATGAGTACATTCGCGTGCCCGACAAAATGGTTGGACTTAGTGAGTATTGTGTATTCGGTGTTGTCATCAGTCTAATATATCCCACTGTTGGGCTTGTGTCTTCTCACATGTACAGTCACGAGCGTTAACATGTTACCACTTTTAATTAGTTCTTATGTCATTGTATTAAGAGTTACTTTATTTACATGTTAATTCTTGTGACTGTACAGTGCACGGGAAGATTGAGCCACAAACCTTCATGGCTCCATGTAAAAAAAGTTGTGTTGAGTACTTCTGACTGTTTATCTAGTTTTATTGTTTAGTAACAATAAAACTAGATATAGTTTAGGTTAGATTGTAAAAGTGACTTTAAAAGTGTGTGCTAGTGCACACACTTTTAAAGACTGCAATGTTACAATAGTCCAAGATGTTTTTAAAACTTCTTAATTGACAATGAGGATGGGAAATTATATTTTTATATATTTTTTTTAAGATATTTAGGTTTCAACTCATATAATACTATTATACTTGTACAGGGTTAAATTTTTTTTTCATTGTTCTTATTATTAATACAAGTTTATTATTACATCTTTCATTTAATAACCTATTATTATTAATTAGTAATAACCTCGGTATTCCCTCGTAGTAATAGGCCGCGGCGGCGAGCAGATCACGCGATTACAAGCCGAATCTGGCTGCAAGATACAGATGGCCCCTGACTCCGGCGGCCAGCCGGACCGCGTGTGCACCCTCACCGGCTCCAGGGAGGCTATACAGAGGGCCAAGTAAGTTTAGACCATCTTTTTCACTGTATTACATATTACGTTGCCTTTTGTTGGGTGTCATTACACATTGATTGAGACAAGTGGTCGCCCAGTAGTCGAAATTCGACCGTAATTTTATTAAGGCTGCACGTATTGTATCCTAAGCAATAAAAATTAAAAAAGATAGAATGGGAGTTTGGATTGGATTGATAGATTTCGGCCGCTTTTCTTTCTTTTTTGAAATTTTTGAAAATGTATGAAATAATGTTTATTTAATTTAATGTATTTTTATGCATAATTTAAAAAAAATATTAGCATTCTGCACTCCTCTATATAAACTATAAGTGTGCGAAATTTCATACTCCTCCGTCCGCGCAATTTTCGTAAAAAGGGGTACAAAGTTTTTGCTTCATGTATATAGATTAGATCAGTCTCCCTCTGACCACGGACCCTTCAAAGGGTTCGAAACGTCACGATAAAATAATCTAAATTAATGTGTAAAATAAACTCAAGTAGATCTGTAAAAGTTGTTTTATTTAAATGTACTGTTCGCGTAAACTTTCGAAAACAATATATAACTGACTAACTACAATAAGAAGAGTTATATTATAACTAATATTTGGAATGCGTAAGTTTGTTCGCTCATCCTACACCTCAAAGCGGATTGGCTTAATTTTTCGTACAGAGCAGTTGAAGGTTTCAGTTGTTCTATGTAATTTCTCATTAATAATCCCGTCAAATGCAATGTTCACGGGTGTACGCTAATGGAACTTGTGATAGCACGGATATAACCCTGGCAAATGCACGGACTCGATTCCCAGCGGGGTTACATGTTTGTGTACTCGGTTTGGTTGGTGGTAGGGATTGTTTGTCTGCCTGGCTAGTTACTACAATTTTATCTAAGTATGTCGACATAACATCAATGTTTGTAGCATTGTTGTTGTGTTCCGGCAGCTAGAGATAAGATAGCCAGTGCCTCACTAGTTGAGGATTCCGGGTAAAGTGCTTTTCCACCAATTGACCTGTGCTTAAATGTAAAATAAAAATGGGCGGGATGTAATTAGTTAATTTTTCACAGGGAATTAGTAAACCAGATAGTGAACCATAGAGGCCGTGAGAACGCGCCCCAACACGACGGTAACCCTGGCAGCAGCATGCCGCCCATGCCCAGGGGCGGAGGCGGCGGCGGGGGCGGAGGCGGCGGCGGTGGCGGAGGCGGAGGCGGATTAGCTACTACGGTCAGTGTGAAAACTTTATACACGCACCTATAATGATACCTTACCACATAGTGACTGCGTCAAATACGTGGGTTTCCACCTTGATAGGAGACTTACGTGGAAGACCCATATCAAACAAAAGCGGGACCAGATCAACCACAAGTATCGCAACCTGTTTTGGCAAGAAACTCCGTACTGTCCGTAAACAATAAATTGCTCATCTACAACTCAGTATTGACACCTGTCTGGACATACGGGATCCAACTATAGGGCGTAGCAAGTATAAGCAACATCCTATGTCTGCAGCGCTTACAGATTGGCATCCTGAGAGCCATAGTCAATGCTCCTTGGTTCACCAAAAACAACGAGAACTAAAAACTTTAATAACTAACAGCCTTATTATTAGGATTGATTCAACCAAGTACTGGAAAATGTTGTAGAAAATTTTAATTATTCATGCATTTTCATTCTCATTAAAGAAAGAGTAAAGAAGTGTGTTTTTGTGTTTTTTTTTTTTGAGATTGTTTGCTGATCGCATCAGACGACATTTTCAGCGTCACCGGACTTTTAGTTTTTGTGTGCTTTCGAAACATATCCTCACAACACAGTTCATGTTAACAGGAGGAAATAATGCTCCCGGGACCTAAAGTGGGCTTGATCATCGGCAAGAACGGCAAGACTATCAAGCAGTTGCAGGAACAGTCCGGCGCCAAAATGGTGGTGATACAAGACGGGCCCAACACTGAATATGTAAGTATTGCACTATGTATTCATTCATTCATAATTTCAAATTCAGATGAAAAATATTAGAACTGATTTTTTCATTTGATATAAACTGTTGTATCTTTAAAAGTAACAACATCATAGTTTGTTGTTACAAAACAGTATTCTTATTCTTTTATTATTCTTTTGCATTCTTATATTAAAAAGTTACGATTTATCTTGAAGTATTGTTCTATTGACGAACTGGTTCAAACGATTATTCCTTAAATAATATTATATTCGTTTCTCGAAGAAGTCTATGTGAGGTGTCAGTATAGTCCCACATCCTTACCGCTCGGCCATCACCACTGGCAGTTAACGGTGCGACGCGCGTTTTCTCTGTTCATTGCGTTAATCTATTGTTAAAAGAGAAAATATTTTACAATATCTCCCTTAGTTTAGCATTGACTAATCATACTAACTGCCGCACTCAGAGACTTCAATTAAGTTTTAATGACAATTAACTCTCTTGCTGTCACTTTCTTATGTATAGTGCTAAATAGAGAAGGAAAGACATTTAATTGTCATTAAACTTAATTGACGTCTCTGAGTAAGGCAGTAAGTCACTAAAAATACTCTGAATACTCTTTATTACCTCCATATGAATACGTCCATATCAGTGTCAGTGCGTTATAGCTATTTTGAAGCCTTTCTTAACAAACAAACAGCCAAACGACTTGCTGCGACGTTTTCATAAGCTTTTTATTTTATACTAGCAAGTACCGTATTTCTTTGAATAGCACACATTCAGTTTTTTAATTTCATCTGGCGCCGTTTGCCAACAGGAGAAGCCCCTCCGCATATCCGGTGACCCGTCCAAAGTGGAGCATGCTAAACAACTGGTGTTCGAGCTGCTAGCCGACAAAGACATGCAACCGGGCGGGCAGCGGCAGCAGTATGACGACTACGCGCCCGAGCAGGGTAACGGGCTCGCCACCAACTCCACGGAGGTGAGTTGGACCTTGTGTTTATGGTGATAGAGGTCATTTTCCCGAATGTGTGTTGGTATAATGTTCAACTCCACGGAGGTGATGTTGTGAGGAGGGTCATGTTCCTTTAACTGAATAAGTTGTACGTACGACCTTTTTGGTGCAATATGGATGAGGAGGTTAAAATTTTATCTTTTAATATTCTGTACTTATGACATTTCAGAATTACAAGTTGTATCAAAAGGTGACATTTTGTAAGGTAATCATCAAAACTGCAAAATATTTATTTTGTTTCTTGGAAGAAAAAAGGAAAAATGTACTTGTCAACTTTTGACTTTAACCTCCTCAGATATCCTCGTCATATTTACAGCAGCAAAAACTCGGGATTATATAGTTATCTATTTAGTAAATTTTGTAAACTTAAACCCCCTTATTCATAAAAACTATTTAAGCATTATTTAGTTAATCATTATATTGTTTTTAAAGTTTACGCGAACACTACACATTGAACACACCTCCCTGTGACCACGGACCCTGCAAAGGGTTCCAAACGTCAGGATAAACATTAATTAAAACTAATGTTTAAAATAAACGCGAGTAGATGCGTAAAGTTGTTTCATTTCAATAGTTAATCATTGTTTTGTCTCTTTTTCTCAAATTCAAAATGACGTTGGTGTGATGTTGACAAAACAATATTTAACTAAATAATGCTTAAATAGTTTTTATGAATAAGGGGGTAAGTATATATTTTACTAATGAAAATTGAGTTAAAAATAATAACCAAATGTAAAGCTATTTATTTATAACATAATGTATTTAAAAACATTGAAAACCTCCTTTTCTTTATTTCCTAGGTATTAGTACCAAAGATAGCAGTAGGTGTCGTCATTGGCAGAGGAGGAGATATGATCAAAAAAATACAAGCAGAGACAGGATGCAGGGTACAATTCCACCAAGAGAGGGACGATGGACCGGGAGATAAAAGGTAATAATACCATTGCAATATATCACTAATTAATCACACATCACTTATCTGATCGTACGGATCATATTAAACGAAATCTATCGGATACTTAAAACAACAAAAAAGTTACAAATATTCAGTCAGCGTCGAGAGTATGGCTTTCCAAATACAACAAATGAATGGATTGTCTTAACCCTCTCAGAGGTGCAGGCAATTATGTTGCCATTAAATATTGAACCCTATTCACTTTTTATAAAATGGTAAAGGAATAAAAAATTGCTATTCTGTTGCTATTCAAAAAGTTTATAATTACTTTAACTAAATATAGTGGCTATGACAGACTAATAAGTAATGTTTATTCTGTTGAATATAATGAAGAGTCATACTCCAGAAAAACTGTAACATATTCATATTTTGCTTGATAAAATGCTGTGATTTTATGAGAACCTTCCATTTCAGATGTTACCTACAAGGAAAGCCACATCAAGTAGACCAAGCGAGGCAAATGATTGAAGATTTAATATCAAGTGTCAATGTAAGTATACTTTGTTTTTATTTTATTCCCCTTTTTTGGGTTATTTTTTATTTTACTACTACTAATATAGTGTTAAGGTTCTGCTTTTGTGACATTAAATGAAAAGTCCACACAGCTGCACTTCAACCTACCACAAACTGTCAAATTTCCTCAATAGCCTTTGAACTTTATGTATATGGCATATGGTTGAACATTTATTAAAGAAATTTGTCAGTTTTGGATAGGTTGATGTGCAGGCGTCCGTCTGTCTCTATTAGAGGGTTTAGTATTCGATAATATTAAATTATTAGTCTATGAATCGTGCTGAGCAATTGACTGCTAAAATCGTTGTAAGAACTGTATTGAGCAAGAGAAATTGCAATTTGTCATTTTAAACTTAGTTTTCTAACACGAAACACAAAAAATTTTAAAGTTCCCTTTTGTGATTTTCTGTGGTTTCTTGGTAAGACCACCAGTCTCTGAGTTCAAATCAAATCATATATTCCTAAACAAAATCATTTGTGTTGGAAATACAAAAAATAAATAACAAACAATAATACAAATACAAAGAAATACAAAGAAATACAAAGAAATACAAAGAAATACATGCAAAGTAAGAAAATATAAGAATATAACAATATTAATAATTACAACTGATTTAAATTCAGTAAAAATAAAGGTCAAAAATATTCTTTACCAATAACAAATTTACATACCAATATTAATAATCGAAACAAATTAAATGTAACATGTCAGTAAAAAGTACAAATATTACGCAATATAATCATAATCTAAATTTAAATAAAATTACTTACAAAATTAATTATGTCTAATAAATTATTTTATGTCATAGTAGCATTTTACTAACAAGAAGCACTTAAATTAAGCACCTATTGACTTTAGTTGAGTGAGAAACTTAATTAAACAACCTAACTGACTGATGTCTGACACTGTGTGTAACTATGAGTTTGGAAGCCTGGCTAAACAGGCTTCATATGCATAGCCAAAGATGGCTACTATAATCTTATCTAGCCAGAATATAACATTGCTACTTATATTGCGACATATTTAGATCTAATATATAAAATTCTCGTGTCACGGTGTACGTTATTGAACTCCTCTGAAACGGCTCGACCGATTTTCGTGAATCTTAGCGTGCATATCGGCTAGGGTGGAGAATCGGACAACATCTATTTTTCATCCCCCTAAATGTTAAGGGTGGTCCACCCCTAAATTTTTTTTAGATTTTTGAAATTTTTCCAATACAAAATGATTTGTTTGTAGTGTTGTCATGGAAACTGTCAAAGCGGTACGAAGTCCGCCGGTCAGCTAGTAATAATATATAAATATTAATGTTGTGCTCAGACAGTTAGAGAAAAGATAGCCAGTAACCCATTGAATGATAATTTCGGGTTAGGTTACACACAATATAAGCTAATTTACTTAAAAATTTTCAAAATTAATTGGAAAAGGTCTTCCCTCTTCAAAATGCTGTGCCCGACAGTGCCCATATTGAACCTGTACCTATATTATAACAACTTTGTAACATTATGGTGTACAATCAAAATATTGAGTATTGAGTACCTTTCGGCCGTATTGTCACTTACCATGAGATGAAGGCCATACGCTTTAACCAATGTGATATAAAAATAACCTTTTTGTACAAGCTGGCATAGGTTAATTTAATTTAACCACTCTTCCACAATGAAAGCACGAGCGTAAGAAAGCAGTATTAAAGCACACCAACCCGTTTTTGACCGGCAGTGGCTATGTACCGATCTTCCCATGTGCTAAGTTCATGTAGGAGAGCCCAATCTAGTGATGTTTATAGATGATCATGACGAAAAATACCTAAATAACTGCATATGCATTAAGTATATGACGAGTTTCGCAGTGTGCATAGCTAACCACATACCAACCCCGACGATTTTAGACATAAAAATACACTAGGTTTGAAATATAATATTTTATGCATTATTTACGATTTGAGTGAACGGTGTGTGTCTTACACACCGTTCAAGTTTTTTGCTCATAGATAATTAGTTGCCAATGACCAAATAAGATTAAGAAGGCGCACTCGTAATTGATATCGTAGCATGAGAATTAGTCACCAGTTCAAAAATCACAACCCAGCAGTTTATAACGGAAGAAACTGCGCGCTTTCATTGTGCAAGAGACTTTAAAATTCAAATAGCGAATTTATATATATGTCAAACTGTTATCACAAATTTTTATCTAGACCCATTTCCCAATTCTATCTTGAAACTATCTTTATCAAAAGTCCGGAACAAAATATTTGGTTAACTTCAATTAACTCAATTGTGTCTTTTATAGTACCTTAATTTTGTTTCGGTATTCTCAGTTTTGAATTATAAAGATAATTTCGAATAGCAATATTAAGAAATGCTCTATGGTAAAAATTTGACATAACAGAGACGGGAACAGGAGGTCAGGTCGGGCGGGCGCGGGGGGCGCGGCTCCGGCCAACGGAATGGTGGTGACCGCGGCGACTACCAGCAGTGGCAGGACGCGCAGGAGATTCGGGTGAACTTCACCATGTCCGGCGTCAAGTGTGGACTCATCATCGGCAAAGGTGAGTGGATGGGTGACTGGTGAACTTGATCTACTGATTATAAATTAATTTTTTGGGCAGTCAACAAAAAACCGTAGGTATAAAGAATCATATAGACGACCTCCGTAGCCGAGTGACTTGCACGCCGGACTTTGGGCGGCGCTAACTCTGAGGTCCCGGGTTCGATTACCGGTCGGGTCAATGTCGAAAACAAACTTTTCGATATTGTGTCGGGTCTGGGTGGTAGTGGTACCCGTCGTTGTTTCTGATTTCCTAAAACGAGTAATTTAGCTACTTACCTTGGGATCAGAACAATGTATGTGATGTCTAATATATAATATTATATAAAGTGAATGCAAGATCTAATTAATCAAAGTACAGTTGTTAATTATAGGCAGCCACGGCATGCGATGTGGACTAATAGTAATAATCACTTATTTTACAATTTAATACATGTAATTCCGTTTGCTACTCTTTACTTGAAAGTATAAAGATTTTGCGGAATTAGCATATTATTTCAATTACATTTTGGTGTACCATGGATTTCCGCAAAGTAACACCTGATTCCATTAATTAAGTATAAAATATAAAAAAAACCTCAGGCTATTAAAAAAAAACCGCGTTCCATAACTCCCGTTTTACGGTACAGGTACACGTACCGTAAAACGGATACAGGTACACGCACAACTAACTCGAACTTAGTATGAAAAGTACACACGCCTGCACATCAACCTACCACAAACTGTCAAATTTCCTCAATAGACTTTGAACTTTGCCTAATTAATATGGTTGACATTGTATTGAAGAAATTTGACAGTTTTGGATAGGTTGATGAGCAGGCGTCTGTACCAAAGTAGTCAAAGAAGCGGAATGTACCGTGCGCATTCGTACGTGTTTGTACGAGTAAAATTCGTATGAAAAACCATCCAAAATGCGCCTAACGTAACAACTAATATATTTTTCGTAGGTGGTGAAATAATAAAACAGATCAACGCGCAATCGGGCGCCCATTGCGAGGTGGATCGCCGCGCAACCGGTTCCGACCGCAACAACCGCACTTTCTTTATACGAGGACACCCGGACGCTGTAGAACACTGCAAACGCATTATCATGGAGAAAGTTGGCATGGTAAGGGGGGGACTTATTGAAAAAGGGTTATTCGTTATAGGAGTTAGTCGTCTTATCATTTATTATCCATTATTTGACAACCAAGCCTCTTTCGCAAAGGCCGGTCATCGGATGGGTGACCAAAAATGTATCATCTCGAGCTCCTCCGTGCTTCGGATAATACGTAAAGCCGTTGGTCTCGACTGCATTAGCATTCCGTCCGCGTGGTGGTTAATAGCCCGTTCTACCTTTCCATCCATAGGGATGGCTCGTCCCCATAGGGACATAAAAAAATGAACTGATGATGATGATGATGATGATGATGATGATGATGATGATGATGATGATGATGATGATGATGATGATGATGATGATGATGATGATGATTTAACAGCCTACTCGTAGTTTTTGTCACATGCAACCAACCAATTTTGCGAAAATAAGGCGTTATTAAATTAACGACGACACATTGAAATTGTACCTGTATAGTTATTTATAACGGCTAAATTTACCAAAACACGGTTATAGCAATAAGTCCTTACCTTTTAAATACATATTTTATCCAATATTTAAACAGAGATTTAGAGAAAGTTATTATTGTGTTAAAGTACATTTCGGAATATAAATTGTTTTCTAAAGTTTACACGAATCATACACATTTTTTAATTCCTTTTTAAATTGAAATAAAAACAACTTTTACGAATCTACTCTCGTTTATTTACATAGTGCATAGGTTGTTTTCCTACTAGGTTGTCCAGTTGCTAAAGTTATCTGCATCCATCAACAAAGATCTTTACATCACCTTGCCACTTTCCACAGCCGATCAACTTCATCCAAGACGGAGCCAATAACGGCGGAGGCGGTGGTGGCGGCGGCGGCGGCGGGGGCGGGGGCGGTGGCGGCAATGGTGGGGGCGGGGGTGGCGGAGATTACTATGGAGGTGGGGGCGGCGGCCCCCCCGCCTGGGGGTATAACCCACACTGGCACCAGCAGAATGCGGCGCAACCTTCACAGGTGAGAATAAAGACCTTCCTCAGATACCAAGTCGATTATATCTGATTATTTGATTATAATGTAAACAATTGCCAACTTTTGAAATGTGGGAACACTCGACTCGCATGGTGTTAGGTGGTTAAAATAGATAGAGAAGAAGGAAATACAATGTGACGTGAAGGGCTCAAATTGGCCAATAATGTACTCTGGCGTCATTATCAATAATAGAAATGGATAGTGTTTATCTGCCTAAATCTAAAGATCTGATATGACAAACTTATTTTATACAAATCCCGGTATATAGCCCTACTTGATCATGAGATAAAAAAAAATTAAAAAATTAATTAATTTAAATTAAAAACTTAAGACGTAACAACTAAGAGACGTGTATGGAGATTTGGGAGAGACCTTTGCCCAGCAGTGGGACGAAAGAGGTAAATAAAAAAAAGATTTCATAGCTATTTTCTGTCATTAAAAACACCGTGTTTTCAGATATGCAAATGCTATACAAATGAAATGAATTGCATACAAAGATATGGTACACAGAGGCTGTTAAACATGATAGTAGCTCTAGGTCCTTAGTACAGCTTACCGTCGAGTTTGTTCTCAATACGTCGTGTGCCCCCAGCAACCGGTGCAGATAAACCCGGCGACTGGCCAGCCGGACTACTCGCAGCAGTGGATTGACTACTACCGCTCGCTGGGGCTCAACCGCGAGGCCGAGGCCATCGAGCAGCAGGCCAAACAGCAGCAGCAAGGTAAGCACATTTAATTTAATAAATATACCTAAATATATATTATGCTATTTTGTTATGAAAAAATACAATAATAAAATATTTACGAGCAAGCTCTCCCGATTTCTGACAAACCTGACCAGATTGTCAAAATCTGGAGAAAAAATGTGGTTTTTTTTCATGAGTAAATATCGGATACTCACATACAACAAAAAACATGTTAATAATCCCGTTAATAATAATAATTCTAATGTAAGTGACCATGACAGTTTAAAAAGTTATATAGTATATACTGTTTGTTAACCCGAATAAAGGGAAAAACCTAAATAAATAAATCGCATTTGTGCAACAGGTGGCGGCGGTGGCGGCGGCGGTGGCGGTGGAGGCGGCGGCGGGGGCGGGGGCGGAGGCTCCAGCACCCCCGCGCCTTCCGCCGGGCCCGCGCCCTCGGGCGGCGGCAGCGCCGACTACAGCGCGCAGTGGGCGGAGTATTACCGCAGCATCGGCAAGCTCAAGGAGGCTGAGGCTATTGAGGCGCAGATCAAGATGAAGGTATATATCAATAACAAGACATTCCTGTGACTGGTTGAATTTTCTAGTAAAATTTTGTCTTGTAAATAGCATTATGAATACAAATTTCAAAAATAATAAAAACAAGATGGTCTTTATTTTTTATCAAAAAGCTAAATACCAATTGAAGAACTTTCATACAAACTATTTCACCCACTTAGGGGATGATTTCCGTAAAATCCGTTCTAATACTATAGCCAAATTCGATAAAGAATGTTTAACAAAGTGTTGCCAAGCAACCAGTGACAGGCATGTATTGACAACCTTTTCCAGTTGGTCAACAGGAAAGATTTTACGTAAAAGATTTCTTTATATTAAATATTGTATGAAAAAATTTTAAAACCATAGTACAATCATAGCTTAGTTTTAAATATGTGAGTGAATAAATTAGCTACCTTGAAATAATAAATAAACTGTACTTGAAGATTCAATAATTTATTTATTACATAAATTAATCAACTGCTTTTACAATCCAATTTTCTTTAACGTCAATTCAATTTGTTCATGAATGTTTGTTTTGCATTGCAAATGCACTGTTTACACTGCAAATTTCAGAGGTAGTTAAGATAATCGACCCCATATGGATACTATAGTATCATCTTCATTTGGAATGCTAGTTTATAATAACGGAATTGTTTAGAAAACCTCAATTTTAGTAATGACATTTGTTTAATAGGGTTAACAAGTGAAAATAGTTAACGTTTTTACCGACGTTGAGCGATTGATTTAAGTGAGATGTGTAGTTAGAATAATAAGTCTTACAATATCATATATGTAAAATGCTGTAATCAAGTAATAATACGAAAAACACGAAAACATTTTTGCCCAGATTTGTGATGACCCTAATTTGGTTTGTGTACATTTATTCTTTATCGAGTTTGGCTAGAGTATAGTGGCTGGTTACGACATACAACGAACCTAAGGTCAAAATTGCATCAAATTAGCTTTAGCTGTTTCGGCTCGGCGATGATGAATCAGTCAGCCGGGACAAGTCATTATGTATATAGATTTATTTTAATTTCTTGAAACAAAATGGTTAATTCTTCTGATACTGACGCTTTACATAAAGAGAAGTTAAACATTTTAAACGATCTAAATGACATTGAGATCATTGGTGCAACAGATAAACGCGTTCAGACTGCGATTTAGGCAAATTACGCTCTTAGCTTATGGCTTATCGAAGCTTCAACAGGAACGTTATGTCACATGACTAAGTATCCCTACAGAGTCCAAGAGAAAGAAAAAGAGTCCAAGCTGCCTATAAGCGGCCCGCTGTAGGTACACTCAACGTAGCGAGGCCAATGTTCGCGGGCCAATGACCGCAACGAGTGCCCCTCACCCACTCGTTGCAGTCGAGTGACACAAAGCGATTAATAGAATAACCGTCAAAATCAATGCGTTGTCTCAATGTCATGTCACTCGTTTGTTAGTGTCATTGATAGTCTTTTCTATTAAAAAGCAGAGGTTTTTTTTAACAGCCAATAGAGACATGGATATTACGTTTCGTTTTCATTGCGGTTGTTACCGGCTACCTCAAATTCTGCGTGGAACGGATAACATCCAACATTTCGTATTATGTTGGCAGCATCGGAAACGAACGATTCAAAAACACGGAAAATCGGGGTCATGCTACTTCGAATACGAGTGTGACTTAAGACGCATGCGACAACACAATGTCATACGTGCGATTCAAAAATATACTACTCAAAACAAAATAAGGGCCACGAGGTATTTTTTCATTTTGGTGTAAATTATTAAACTTTTACATATTGAAAGTAGTAAAATAATATTGAGTATACAAACTCTTTGATACCTAAACTTTTTAATATTATAGTATTCATCTAATGCTGGCAACAATTTTAAATAAAATTTGATTTAAAATTATTTTTGAAAATTTTGATTCCATTTTCTTTGACGTTTTGCTTTCCTTAGCTTCTTGGTTTATTAGAAATTATCAGAGTTCATTGATATCTCGAGTCAGGAACATCTTTTGCAATATGCCACAAGCACGCAGGCGTCATATGGACTCGCTGACAGCAACCAGAGCCGTTACAATGATTGAAGAAGGTCATTCGCAGCGATCTGTGGGTTTGCAATTGGGATTTTCTCGAAGAGCTATTCAAAATCTATGGAATCTTTTCCAAGAGACCGGCAGTGTTAGAAGAAGACCTGGTTCGGGCAGAGTTCGCATTACAACAGCTCAAGAGGATCGTTACATTCGATTAAGTGCGCGCCGAGATCGCACAACGACGGCCCGCAAGCTGCAAAATCGTTTACGGCTCACAACGGGTACTCGTGTCAGTGACCAAACTATTCGTAATCGATTGCATGAAGACCAGCAGGCATCAAGAAGGCGAGATGTCCGTATTCCATTAACCAGAAATCATCGTGCAAATCGTTTAAAATTTTCCCGTCAACATTTGGACTGGGACATAAACCAATGGGGCATGGTGCTCTTCACAGACGAATGCAAAGTTAAATTTTTTAACGACGATCGGCGTATTAGAGTATGGAGAAGACGCGGCGAGAGATTTTCAGAAGCCTGCATCCATGAAGTCGATCGTTTTGGTGGTCCAAATGTAATGATTTGGGGCGGGATAAGCTTACACGGCAAAACTGAGCTCGCTATTTTAAATGAGGGTACTGTTACTGCTCAGCGGTATATTGAGGAAGTCGTCAGACCACATGTGATCCCATTTGCCCAGCGAGCGGGTCCTGGATTCATCTTGATGCAAGACAATGCTCGTGCACACACGGCTCAAGCGACTCGGTTTGTACTGGAAGCGTCTCAAATTCAAGTCTTGCCGTGGCCGGCGAACAGTCCGGACTTAAATCCAATAGAGCACATGTGGGATCAGTTGAAACGAAGAGTTAGAGACGGTGATCAGGAAATCCACAACCAACAGCAACTCATCAACGCTGTTAAAAGGGCCTGGGAAGATATTCCAATGGAAAATGTCAGGCATTTGATTGAGAGCATGCACTCCAGGCTTCAGGAGTGCGTAACGAAACGAGGGGGGCATACCCGTTACTAAAAGATGAGCATGGAGTATTTTCTTTTGTTTTCAGTAACTTTACATTGTTTTTATTTTTAACCTTAAATGTGTTTTTTCTTTCAAAAGCAAATAAACTTTTTAATCATTATTATTGGAATAAATTTATTGGTCTACACGGTAAAAACAACATTAGTTTTCGTTATAGAGACAAAAAATTAATATTGGTTTTATTATTTTCATGGTACAGACAAAATACCTCGTGGCCCTTATTTTGTTTTGAGTAGTATAGATCCCCAGGAAGTTATTCGAGTGATTTTGTTGACGAATTTGGGATGGTAAACCATTTCAGTGTTTCAATTATTTATATAATATTGTTTAAGGGAAATTAATGTTGTTTAATTAAATTTTATTAATAGTTACTTAATTAGTATTTACTCAACATAAAGACTAAAATGTATGTAATGTACAGGCTGGGTTCCTTAAAATACCGCCAGATTGTTTTGGAGATTGAAAAAACTTACCAAGATTATTTAAAAAATGATGCGAGAATCCAAAATATTAATAAAAAAATATTTCAAAAAATTTAAAAGTCGTTTGACATGCCATGCGAATGTTTTCCGATCAATTATTTAAGGAAACTATATTAGATTCAGACTGTACCACAAGTTAAAAAGAAATAATAAATACTTGAAGAAAAGAAAATTAAATTTATTTTTAGGGTTAGCCATTTATAAACTAATTTAACTTTATTATGTGTCAAATTACACTAAACCTTATTTTATACTTTTTGGAATACACGTTTTATTATGTACTTATCTTATTTTATTTTTCTCTCTAATTTTTTTAACTTGCAACAGGTGTCAGCCCTATCAGAATAGGTAGGTATCAATTTTGCGCTTTGTTAGAAAACTTGGACTCTGTAATGATAATTACTCATGTGGTTATGTCGCCGGTCAGTTAGGCTGTAATATCAAAGGTGCTAAAAAAACCATGTAAAGACAGAAAATATGTACAACATTTTACATTACAATTAAACATAAAATAATTTAAATGAACGACACAAAAGTAGATTTTGAAAAATAAAATCATTATTATTATAGAATTATTGATATCGTTTTGTAAGTTATTATTAAGACCCTTGGTGTTCTCCACTCATAATAACCTGACTCTGAACGCCCCAAAGCAAACAAGGTATGGTACCCGGGTCATATTCATAAAAACTGTATGTAACATGAAACAGATATGAAAATGAATTGGTTAATAAAAAACAGAAATGAAATAATAATATTATTGTATGGATACCTAGGTAGGTACTAGGGGATGCAATCTCGACTCGAGATTGACGAATCGAGATCTCGCTTTAATCGAAATTAGTCTTGCTTTTTAAAAATACCTTATTGTTTGATCAAACTTTGTTAAATTGAATAAAAACTACCTACCTATTTGACTGTTATAATATTTTATAAATATTATAACAAAGTATACAGTAGTACATATATATGGAATATACTTACCGAGCAGTAGCATCATCTAAAATGCCACTAAAACTTTACTTTACCAAGATTCTAGCTGTAAAAATGACGATAATATGATATGATATGATAAGTAATGACGGTCAAAGCAAGTTCTGTTTTTCTTTGTTACTAAGCCGGCAATCGAGCATATGGAAACCGGCCGTCGCAGCCCGTGGAAGCTTGAATCACCAAAGGTATCGCGCATTGCCGACTTAAGATGTTAAAAAGATGCTTTACATGCACAAGAATTTCTAAATATGTCGCCATAATATCAATGTTAATAGCATTGATGTGTTAGCAGCCGTAGCTGGCAGCTAGAGATAAGATAGCCAGTGCCTCAGTAGTTGAGGATTCCGGATGAAATGCGCTTTCATCTTTGGCATTATCATCACTGAACATCAAGTGAGATTAAGCCCATGTGCTTACCCGTAAGATGTATAAAAAAAGAAGCTTGAGCTTGCGAAGTAAGAGCAGCTCTTTGGCTGAGATGATGATGATGATGATGATGACAATTAGGTTTCTAATCGGTACGTTCAACGCAGCAGTCGCAGCCATCCGCGCCGCCGCCGCAACCGCAGCAGCAGCAACCGCAGCAGCCGGGCGGTGGCGGCATGATGCCGCAGGGCCAGTACCAGTACCCGATGTACCCGGGCGGCGTGTACCCGGGCTACTCGTACCCCGGCTACCCGGCCGTGCAGCCCTCCCCGGGCGACCACCAACAGTAATGGTGAGTTTGGTACGGGTACGTGGAAGCTGAACTGATTAAGCGTAACTCTTTTGCTAAAAAAGTAATAATAAAATAAAATGCATTTCATTCAGATCTGTATTTTTAGTGTTAGCAACAATATTTAACTTAAAACGAGTACATAACTAATTGGCACAATAAGTATTATAATTAATTTTGGTGTCGTTAACGAGATGGACGCGAGTCCAGAGCTGCTTTATAGCAATGTCTATAATAATAGTACAATGTATAGATATATAATGATAAGGGTCAATAGATAAACTTTTTAGCAACTGCCAAAACTATTTTAGAAATAGTATGGGAATGGCAAACTATGACGGCACAAGTGTGTTCTGTTAAATGAGTGTTTATTAAAGACACTTTAGGATATAGAAATTCATGCTTAGGTAAAAAAAAGTAAGTTGATGTTCTGAAATTTATTATTGTTGTTGTCAACTTCCTAAATAATATAATTCTCATTGTTTAATTGCTACTCTTATTGTATTTTCTAGTCAGTCAAAATTATAAATTCTATCAAAACATAACATAACATTTTGTTCTTATATTTTATGTTTTCTTTGAAACAATTTCTTGAACAACATAATCTCTAAGATTCCTGATAAGGCTACCAAGTTATATACTCTAAAAGTTCAGCTTCCATCGACGCAAATGGTTATGATACCAAGTATTTTTTGAAAGTTCCATACCTGAAAAAGTAGGCAACTAAGCCAGTTTACATGCAATACTACAAATAGGACAACCAATATACTATTATTTATTTTATGTTACATATAACCACGCATGTTTTAGAGGGTACTTGTTTGAAAACATTTATAAATATTATTTTGTATGTTTTTGAAGTTAATACTACTAGGGCTAGTGATTATTATGACTTCTGATTACTTATTGTTTCCTAATTCAAAAATAAATGGGGTATATGCTTATCTTAGTTTATTTTAATGGTTTCCGCTTAACTAGATGTGGTAATAGTTATAAATTGTGCATGATCCATTTATTAAACCCTTTTAATTGGTAAACCCATTTATTTGGTAATACGAGTTTTAGTGCATTCCATAATATTTATATATATTATTAGAGACACTGTTTTTTTTTAATTTCAGGCGCTTCAGGTTATAAATATAGCAATTCCGATGCTTGTTGTATTGTAATACAGTTCTCTTTCAGTTTGTATGAGTGTATATTAATTGAAACATGAAAGTTTATTCAGACAAATTAAAATGGTTTCACTTGGTGCTCTGTAGATATGTGTAGTGGTTTTATTATAGAACGCAATAACGTATGTAGATATGACACTACCTTATTGTGCGCGTGTATGATCCTTTTGTATGTGTGCTAGTGACCGTACGTCGCTTTGCTTTATTTCGAAAACACACTTATTTGCCAGTATATTTTAAAAATACAAGTCAAACTACCATATAAATGTCACTTTTAATACTTTTCAAAGTGGTTTATTAGTCTAATCTAGTTTAAAACATACTTTATTAGATCTACACTTAGATGATCTTTCATCTAAGTATAGAAAAATCGGCAATTGTCATTAAGTAAGGGGGTATTAAAATGATTGTTTTAAGTGCATAGTAACTTTACTCTCCTACATTAAATTCCCAATAATGTGTTCTGAAATCATACGTGACTTGTAGTATCCCAGCCAAAGTCTTGTATTTTTCTCAAAAAGTAGGTCAAAATACTATACAATATACAAATTAATTGTTATTATTAACAGCTTTATATTTTTTAATTAGTTATTTATGATATCATAATTAAAGGTATTATTTTCTGCATTAAATTATGCTTTCGTGTATTTACTGTTGATTTTTAAATTAAAATATGTATTATAATATAAATAACCTCAAACTCTTACTTTTTATTGATACATATCACACTTCTGATCCCTACAGATAATAAATAGTTATTTGTGACGGGTTAATGACCTGAAGTAATGCATGTCATCGCATGGCTTTTGAACACGTTAAAGAGGATTTATGTTTTACTGGACAATAGTTCTTTTTTTAAACAATTTCCTTCTTGAGCACAACTCATCTATTGGTATCCCAATTATCTCGATATATTCAAACGCGTATAAATGTCACATCTGCATTGTGTTTTTATTATATTTGTATTTAAATATATTATTTAAGACACGGCTATGTCATTGTTTTGACCATGTTTAGTGTGTGTAGTGTTGCAGATGTAGGCCAGTGCCGGGGTTGCCTGCTATCGAGAACTCAAAAATTACCAAAAGCTACCAAATAAAAACCGTATCTATTTTCGCCTGTTTGCCATGTTCGTTTGTTCTGATTACAGAGAGCCAGAGGCCGAGTCGGAATGGAGCGAGACGAGTACCCTATAGATTATAGTACCTTGTTATAAGTAACACTCATTTCGGAAATCACTTTTCGAGCACCCACAATAAATAACAAATAATTCAGTCAATTTAAATCTTAAATAATAAGCAATTTAAAGATTATAATTATATTTTTTGATTTAAAATGTATAATGTGTTTCTCAGTCTATAAAATATTTCCAACTGTACAGTACACAAAGCAATCATTTATTTCTTGTGGGTTTCCAGTCAGATATAATATGTATGAGATTATACTTCAAAAGCGACATTGACATAAATTTTACGGCTCTGTGGTTTAACTTTATTTGAAATTGAATTGTGTATTTCTATTTATCGTGTCTATATGTACTGTGTAACTGACGTATTATGCCGATATTGATGTTGAAATGCCAGTCTGTCCAGGTTAAAAATAAATGCCACACTGCCTTTAAAGATGTAACAGAATCCGGATACCACGGAGAGAAAGAAAGCATTCGAATGACAGAGATGCTCCACGCCGCGAGGACTCGAGGTAAATGCACTGTTCGAGTGATAGACACACCCATACATTGAGACTTTTTCATGTGTAATCTCTAAGAATATGGAACGTACCGTTTCAGTCGCGTTTTCACTTCACAAGAGTTGAGTGTAGTGTATAATTAAACGTGTGTACCTAAAACGGGACGTTTCATCGCAAGATTTCCTCAATGAATTATGTTTTAGGTAATAAGTTAGGTGTAAATTCTTAAACGATCATCGCGACTTCAACTCACTAGGTTGTAATCGTCAGTTTGCATATATGTAATTTTTCATTAGATTTCTTAATCTCTTATGTAAGTGTATCACTATCAGAAATGAAGAAAGGTAATGTAAGTCGACCTACATTCCTAGAATTGTTCAATTATGAGTCTTAACTCGAGGTCGCCTCACGGGCTAGCCCGTCTTGTATTAACTTTTAAGATATAAAGTGTATGTTGATTCACTATTGTGTGTTCATTTTATTTATAATAATGATTTCTCCACAGTCCCTGGGGGTAAGTAATCCTATAATAAAACGTATAATGCACACCTTAACATGCTTACATGTCTATTTTTAGTGTTGACCACTTTTCACCATTGCATAAGACGTTATTTGATATTCATGTTGTGTATATGATATCATGTTGTTATTTCTACGATTGATTCTTGAAGGTCTATTCAATGTTTTTATTTCGATTTCTCAGTAGTGACATGACTGATACATTTATGTGACCTTTTTACGATGATTTGCATTTTTATGATGTGCTTTACAGCGAAGTCACCCCCGCCGATCCCAATGCGCTGAGGTCGGGGAACCATGTCAGGCGGCATCATTTTATAAAACTTTTGTTTCTAAATGTTAGACGAATGGTCTGCCCTTATATTTCATTTATATTTTGTCTTATGGCTGTGTTATCTGTACTGATATTTGATATGATCTGAACTGTTAATGTGTTGCAATGTCGTATTATCATCTTGTGATTACATCACTGCATCGTTGTAGTGAGTCTGTTAAAGGTGGAAGACGAAAACTGGGTCCTAAATAGTATAGACATAAAAACATATGTATCCAGTTGGATAAGTTGGAGTGGATGATGGACGGTGGTGATGAGTAACTGCGTCAGTGGTAAGTATGAGAAGTATTACTAGTACATCACAATAGAATGTGAACTTTAAACTAACACAGATACGATACAAGGAAGGCTAATCTAATTTTTTTACTAATGCTACTTATAAATTGTAAAAAAAATATCAATAAGATGAGGATAGATTATATAATTAGACGAAACTTCGTATTCAAAATTAGAAATCATTTATTCACTTTAAGCTATAAATAGTTTTATGAATGTCACTATTAGCGAATGGTTATAAATAACACATGCACTGCCTTGAAATGACAAACAATTGAATTTCTATTGTCTCCACGGCGCCGGCCGGCCGGCCGTGTATTTGGCAGTGAATGTGTTAAAAATAGATTGTGCTCTACAATATTCTATTTCTAAATCAATAGTTCCTGCTCTGAACTTATAATTTTTTTATCGTCATAGATAAATCTTTAATCTTATGGATGATCATTCTCTAATAAAATTCAAAGTGTGCGAGCTAGTGGAGCATGTAGTTACAAATTTTACAAAATTATATGAGATATAATTTTAAAGCATTTAAAAAAATGATATAATAATTTAATTGAAAGTATAAAATTACTTGGTTGAGGTTATACGTTGATCAGGTAATAAGCTATTCGGAATATTTTTATAGCATGTACTTACTCAAACCTAGTTTGTGTAGGGCCATGCAAGTCTATTTTATATATATTGTTTTATGGTGTTATTTTCTTTTAGTATGATCTGAATGTTAGGTTCCGCTTTTTAACAACATAATTTATTTTTCTAACTGAATTTAATGTGCATAAACAGGATTATCACCGTTTTAACAGTTGCACAAACTACAGATAAATAAAACAACTGCAGATGTTGAAATTTGTTTTATTTCTACATAATCCTTATTACTAACAGATGTTTTTTTATCTCTAACATGTAGTCTAGAATAAAATCTTAGAGCACAAATATAAATTTAAATTGGTAACTAACACAAGACAAAACTTGCTAGGTATATTTACATAATATTTGTTATTTATCACAAATTGTCGTTTTAAAGCTGTAAGTACAATACCAACGTTCCAAGTTAATTTTAAATGGAGGCCATGATTGAGTCTCCTGTGACGTGAGAGATTATGAAGTCTTCTAACAATGTCGTGTCAATAGGTATTTCAACTTGTATAGTGTTGAATTAACAGCTGTTCCTCTGGCAATTAGGTGTAGGTAGGTGTTATGGGGCAACAATTAAGTATATGGTTGAGATTTGATGTAAATAGAAATCGTAAGGCAGTGTAGTAATAATCAATCCGATCGAGAACAACACGAGGACTGTCTAGTGCAAGTTTCATTCGACATTCGATAACGTTAACTAAAACAAAATATCGTAGTTGAAGTAGCGCCTCCTGGCAGAATACGAGAAGTGTTAAAAGTCTGCAATATAAATTCTCGTTTTCGTTCACGTGATTGAATGGCGAATGAAACTAGCTAGGCACAGAGTGCCAGTTTCACCCATTCGATCACGTTTGCGAAGACTAGTATTTGTATGGATTTCTATGAATTTAGTTATTTCTACTTTTCTAAGGATAGTATACAAACTGAAAATGTAAGAGGATTCTTGATGTCGATAGTAGATTGTTACATTTATGTGCTATTTCATTGCATGTGCTGTTGAATGGGGCTTTATCAAGATATTTAGTAATGTAAAATTGGACCTAATCTGACTGAACTGCACTCACGCTTTCCGTTTAATTCACACATTAACAGCCGTACTCAGAAACGTCAATTAAGTTTAATGACAATTAAATGTCTTTCCTTCTCTATTTAGCACTATACATAGGAAAGTGACAGCAAGATACTTAATTGTCATTAAAACTTAATTGTCGTCTCTGAGTACGGCAGTTAGACTGTTAGAGATAGCCGGTATTAGATTTTGTAACCAATGAGCTGTAAAGCGGTAAAACTTTGACCTACGTTTTAGGTAGGTACTACCATCATAGATCATTTTCTTACTTTTTAATTCACCATTCCTTTGATATATTTTGTTTTTTTTTTTAAAAAACAATCGCCTAGTAGTAACTCCTACAGTACCTAGGTTTTAATTTAGAATACCCACACAAAATACATTAACGGGCCATTTACTTAAGTTCATTTTGGGTGAAGGGCCTAATCAAATAATGCATTGTGTATACACGCCTGCGTAACAGACTACCAAAAACTCGATTTTCTTCAATAGACTGAGCTTTATGTGTATGGCATAAGGTTGAACATTTATTGAAGAAATTTGACAGTTTTGGATAGGTTGATGTGCAGTTGTCTGTACATCTGTTGAACAAAATTAAGTTGGAAGTTTCTCCAAAAAGTCCTTAAGCACTGCAATCATGAGGTATTAATATCGCGCTGGCGAGTGGTCCGTAGACGTCTGGGAGGTGAGCGAAGCTGTGGAGGCGCTGGCAGAGCGGATCATTCTCGAGAGTCTTGACAGTGGAGCGGTAGCCCAGGGCTCCAATGGGCTGCCTGTGTCCGGGACAGGAGATACTCTGTGGAGAACCAATTTGTTTAATAATAGGCTAGCGAGATACTGTCCTCTGCTTATTTTTGTCTTTGAAAATAGATCAATAAGAGTTAGACGCGGATTTAGTTCAAATCCAGAAATTCCGTAAAGGGTTGGGCAAAAAGCAATGCGTTTCAAAAGATTGTGTTGTGTAGGTACATTAACGCGATACAAAATTCAGTGATTTATTTTGATAGCTATAAAAAGTAAGCCAAGGATTGTTATTTTTTTGTGCTGGCTGCAGTTAATACGAAGGGCTACCAGAAAACTCTTTAGAGCTATTTAATTTTTAACGGTATTCGAAGCTCTGGAACCCGCTGGCAATGCATTATGTAGGTAGGTACCTACCTGTTTCGTCTCGGTCGTGCTGTCTTCGGCCGTATCCTCTTTTCTTGCTTTGGTCGCGTAGGCGCGCCACTTTCTACGTCTGCCCCGTTACCTGAACCTAAAAAATATTTTGCTTCACGTCACTGATATAAGTTCCCACATCAATAAATTTTACTCAAACGGAAGTATTTACATGTATGGTCCGCCAATTCCGCCATGAAAGTTTCTAATCACAGCAGCACGTAATATAACTTTACTTGTGACTTTTAGCGTTGCCGGGGCCAATGAGATTGTGCTATGGTAATACCAGGTACAGACTTGTGTGGGCACTTCCACTTCACAAGGATACTATCAACCAAAGCCAATGCAAGGTCCTAGCCTTTATGAGGCGCCCTATTTAACTGACCCGAACACCTCGAATCAGTGTGGACGGGGACGGGGACTACGGCTTGAGGGCTGCCCCAAAAGTCCGGTTTCGCTGTAAAGGCTATAGGCGGACAACAATATCTTCATAAAATATAAACAGTATGGTAGGTACTTTTATTATTTTATATTTTACGGGTAAGCGCAATTGATCTCACGTGATGATTAGGCCAATGATGGAAGCGCACTTAACCCGGGATCCTAACTAGTAACGCACTGGCTATCTTATCTCTAGCTGCCGGAACACAACAATGCTATTAACATTGATATTATGGCGAAATATCGTCGTTGTCAAACCAAAACCGGCTATGTATAAAACGGAAGTTATGAGATAATCGTAACCATTATAATGGCGGGACCAGGTCCTGAATTCTATCAATTCATATCACTTTCATTCATTCACTTCTATTTCAAAGTTATATTTAAAACTGTCTGGTCCCGCCATTATAACGTTATAATGGCGGGACCACATGTGGCAGCCATTGATAACTGCGATTAGTTTTATAAATATTTAGTACCTACCTAATTAGTACTCTTGAAAAATGCTTAAAAAGTGTGGCTGGGTACAGCAGGTACTGTGCTGTTGTATTAAAACACTGATCCATTATAATGTTTGGACATAAACGTGTAAGGGTTATAGATATTTAGTACCTACATATTTGCTACCTTTTTATGACAAGGTTCAGAAGAGTCTGTCTTTTGTTTAAATTAATAATTTAAAATTTTAATCTATGTAGTAAGTTCAAATTACCCCAGGTGAATGAAGTTAACTACGGGAATCAAAGAAAACTTCCTCTTGTAAAATTTTACAAGGGGAATTTCCAGATTAAAGATGGCTACTAATACACTGTGTTTAAGCCTATAGCAGTTATTGTATAGGTAATAATATAAAAGTAGGTCACTCAACTACACTCAAAATGTCTAAAAATGCCACAGCAGATTTTGGTTTGACAGCGACGATATTTAGATAAGATAGTGGTAGCTAGCCAGGCGGACAAACAAGCCCGACCACCAACCAAACCGAGTAGATACACAAACATGAAACCCCGCTGGGAATCGAACCCGGTACCTCTGGGTCAAAACCGGTGGTCTTAGCCACTAGACCCCAGAGGCGGTGAGACTAGCAAGATAAATGATAATTAACTATTTATTGATTAAGTACTTACCGACTACGAAAATTGAGTGTTCTACTTGAGGCTGATCAGTAGCGTGTTGTATGCAAAGAGGTCTTGCTGCTTTCAACCGATCAAACTCGTTCCTTTTGCTGCCAATCGCGCTGTAGGTATTGAATAATAAGCAATGTTACCTAGATTATGAATACATATGAAATAAGTTAATCGAAATAAGATAAATTGTCCAAATGAACAAGAACCAAAATTATAGCAGGCAATCTGTGTTGTTAATCTGTCAAATTAAATTGATAGTTCTTTATAGTATGTAAGTACCTTTATTCTGAATGCCCGTTTTCACTAACAATTTAAATTACACCAGCGCCATCTTCCGTCGGTGGAACCTCAAGTTACTAATTGGTTATCCATATAATGTCACTAGATGGCGGTAGTATAGATAGCATTTTAAATTAATTAGCAACCAGTTGTCTTCGCGTCTGGACTACATTTCCACTTAACATCAGGTGGTGTAAAAGGGTAAAAACAAATACAGCGCCATCTATGAACAAGTAGCAGTACTAATGGACGTTACGTTTAGTTATTTTCTAGTAACTTTCAGAACCACAACTTTTGTCATCTCAAGGAGCTTATTGGCCGAGCGGCTGCGGCGGCGCACATCGTGCTTTGGTAGTGAGTGGTTCGATCCTTCGGAACTAACTAATAATACCTATGTTTTTGATTTTTATGTTCATTTATAATTTTTGTAATATGTCTTGTAGCGTTAAATCGTTCGTCACCTTATGGCGCTCTTTAATTTTCTTGATATTATTATATTGTGACTAAATTAATTACTAGCGTAGTTCTTTTTGTGTAGCGCGTATTTGTGATTTATCAAATCTGATGTAATGGTTGGGTCAAGGGAATGTTCGCATACTTGCAGACTTATTTTCGCGCCTATGCTTGACGTCGGTTATATGTTCTTTAACACGGGTACCTATACTTCTCTTTGTATGCCCGATGTAAGAGAGTCCACAGTCGCAGTCCAGTTTGTACACGCCTGCATCTTGAAGGGGTATGTTGCACTTGACAGGTCGTAAAAATTGGTTGATCTTCTTCGGCGGCTTGAAGTAAGTGTTGATTGGCATATCTTAAAGCGAGCTTCAGGGGCCCAACCATTACATCAGATTTGATATACCTCAAATACTCGCTAGAGAACAACGATTCATCCCTAGGATGATACGCGAGGCTATTGAAATTAAAAAACATCCTAATTTTAATAGAGAACATGGTTGGAATTTACCACCAGCTTGGGATCTCATCATATAAAATATTAAATCGCAGCCCCAACACCATACTGCCAGCTACTAAAAAATACTGTAAGCTTTTTCTGCGTATAACGGAACGCACCTGATTAAATTTAAATGAGGGTATACAAGCTACTTAAATAATTATGAGACGACCAACACCTCAGTCTCCCTGTGACCACGGACCCTGCAAAGGGTTCGAAACGTCAGGATAAACATTAATTAAAACTAATGTGTAGAATAAACGCGAGTAGATCCGTAAAAGTTGTTTCATTCCAATGTTATTGGTGTTTTTGTGCGGTTCTTAAATTTAATGTGTTGCGTGTCTTTCTTAATTAATTTTTTACTTTTCTTGCGGACTTATATTTTTGTTTTATTTTCGTGAATAAATTAAACGTGTATCAGTGAAATGAAGTGATTTTTATTTTATTTTCATATTTATTTAAGTACAGTATATATCAATCTTACAATTTATTAAAATTGTACACAACAAAGAAATATATTTTTATATATATAAAAATATATATATATTTAGCGCCATCTATCGGGAAGAAGCGTAAACGCGCACGCGAACGTCTATTATCGCCATCTATTATGCAGGGGGGAACCTATTTTTCCATATATTTTCTATGCAAAGCACATCTATACCTAGGGTTGCCACCTTTTTGTGAAAATAAAGTACATTGGTTATTAAAAGGTAGAATAAAAAAGAACAAGGTGTCTAAATAAAGTACGATTATTTATTTCGCTTAAATACATACTTCTCATTGCTTTTAGGAACTTAACAAATAACTATCATTGCTAAATAGCTGCACAGCACAACTTTTTGTGTGTTTTGAACCATTTTGCGGATTGCGGATCGTGCAAGACGTTTTCGATCTCTTTCTTACGCGCGCATTGAGCGCTGCGCGACAGTAGGCCGTAAGCATTAGCGTTGCCAATTTAGCATATTTTATGCTAGACTTGCCATATTTTCACGTCTGATATTTTCATAATGCTTAGCATTTTTTTTATCGTTTAGCATATAGCATATTATTTTAGCATGAAAAAGTAATTAAAATAAAAGTTCGTCCATGAAACAAACTACTCCGGGTGTAAGTTCCAAATTAAGGATAACATCGATGACAGCATTAGTGCTAACAAAATAAATACTTCAATAAAAATATTTAAAAACAAGCTCAACATTTTAAGATATCTAATACTAACTCGAGTGCGCGACAAGCTTTTTGATTTGATAAAAGCTTGTTTTTAAATATTTTTATTTATTTATTTTATTTTACCCTTTTTTAGTTTTTAGGTAAGCATAAATATGTATACAGCCTTATTCAACGATGAACAACGACGACGAACAACGACGAACGATTCAACGGTGTATCAGCGAATTGTACATGAACGATAAAATAAGGTAGGTAATAATAATTAATTTGGATGATTATTAAAGAATTAAAAATAAACTATTTTTTATTTGACATAATTTTTTGCATAAATACATGGCAATTAGCATAGTTTTGGCAAAATGTCGACTATGGTCTAGCATATTTACACTAGTATTGTTGGCAACACTGGTAGCCATTGTAAGTCATACATAAGTCATTCGTACTCGTACAGTCGAACATCATCGTTCAACTTCAACGTGATGATATATTCATAAAAAATATTTTTATATTAGAAAAATTACTTAATTTTTATCGAAATTACTGTACGTTAATATAAGGTGAAAAAAACATTTTATTTGATTAAGTGCGACCTTTTTTTTATTTTTACTAACTGTTCGGTATTTCTTTGAAAAAGACCTGGCAACCCTGGTCACGAGTCATCAATTATGCTTAGGGTTTAGTACCTACAAATTGGGGGTCGTAGGTGAAAAAGGGGATAAGAGTTGGTTATTTAATATTTTTAATTAACTTATAACTGTAATGTAGAATCAAGGCAATACACGATAAAAGGAGAGCCTAGGTACTCTGAATTTGCAAACTGACCAAGTGTTATTATTACGGTACATTGTGTTTAAGCGTTATATTTTGTTCAATAGAACACGATGCCGCTATAAACACAATGCAGTTAGGTACCTAACGCTTTGTACTGACCAGCAACACATAGATGACCGTCTGAAGGTTGAAACAGATTTTATCAACAAATTATGGTAGTGGCACCCGTGTTCAACACGAACCAGATAAATCTACTCTTTTTTTTGATAAAAGCATACCAATCCAATCTTCAGTCGCAAACTTGTGTGTGTTGTAACTAAAAAAAAACTATTACTTAATCTGTGCTAAAACGCCGCATCGCGTCGCGTCGCGATGCGTGAAAACTAAGTTCGTCTGACAGCGCTCGCTCTTTACGAATCCGAAATAAGTACGCGTTCGCGAGTCAGGCAAGACTTTACGTCAATATAACTGACAAGTTGACAATCGTCATTTATGGCGTCAGTCTGATTATCGTCAGTCTCATTCTTTTTTGTTCAGTCAGTGTAGGTAATTTGTGTTGCTTTTCTCGAAGATTAAATAAAATGACGTCTAATGTCTATACCTTCAATACTACTGAAGACAATTCACGCTTAGGTTCTCTAATAAAATTTAAAGAACTCAAAGCTTTCGATACAGAATTCATTAAGAAATATCAATCACTACCAGAACTATGGAATTCAAAACATGATGATTACACTAATAAATACAGAAGACATGCTGCGCTTGAGGAATTATTGAAGATAATAAAAAAATATGATGAGGAGGCGACACTGGATCAAGCACGGAAAAAAATTAACACCCTGAGGTCTAACTACAGAAAAATGCTGAAAAGGCATTTGTCATCGAAACACATAACGTCTGATGGCGAGGAAAGCTACACATTCGTTCCAGGAAACTGGAAGTTCTATGCGCTGCGATTTTTAGGCGGAGAGTCTGACTTTTCCGTGCTCAATAATGAGAATGAGTTAACGACAATAGAAGATGACGATGACAATGATGTAAGTTTTTAATTTTCGAATAAATCTGCCTCCCTTTCTACATATTATTAAACCGGTCAAGTGCGAGTTGTACTTTTTAGCAGAGGGTTCAGAACAAAAATATACAATTTTATATAAGGTACACAAAATAGGTAGGTTAGGTTTGTAAAAATATCTTTATTAATGAAGTATAGTTATTTATACACAATAATAAAAACGAATGCTTTCATTTATACATCTGATTGCCTAGTGTGAGTTTTGTTTATTCGATAACGTTAACGATAACGAAAATCAGTATGGCATTGAAGCAGTGCCTCCTGGCGACATGCGAGATGAATTAAATTTTTCCATTCGAAAGTACTTATATTATTTAAATTACATTTTTTTCGTCTTAACACATTCGCTGCCTTGAAATGAAAAAAAAAATTGGATTTCTATTGTGTCTCCACGGCGACGTGTATTTGGCAGTGAATGTGTTCATATATGGTCTTAGGTATTATAGCCTTTTTATTTGATATTTCACACGATTCACCTAAAATAAGGTTAATTAGATATTTGTCTATTTATAGGTACTAGACATGGGACGGGTACCCGGTTTGTATCCGGTACCCGGCGGATCCGGCAGTTTTTTAGGATCCGGCCGGGTAACGGGTAATAACGCCGGGTACTTTATGTCTTAAGGATATGGTTGAAAATGTATTGAAGAAATTTGACAGATTTGGATAGGTTGACTGTTAATTAGCTATAGGTACCTATTTTTTTTACAGGTAAGTAGTGACGACAATGAATCTGAAGATATGTTTGACTTGGTGCACTGTGATAAAGATCAGATTAATTTGCACCAACCACAAACAATCCACTCGCCACCACAGATTGAAACAAGAAAAAAAGTAAAGAGAATGAAAGTAGAATCCAGCGAGGAAACAGAAGAAATAAATTCTATGGAGTTGAAGGCAATAGCAGCAAACGTTACGTACAAATTAAAAAGAATGAGCGGCGAACAAAGATGTCACGCAGAATTGTTAATAAACAAAGTGTTATACCATGGTCTGAGAAACAATTTGACTTCCCACACAGATTTGGCTGAAATGGAACATCGACCAAACGATTGATTTCTGATTTTCTTCATAAATAAACTTTAAGTTTTACATACTAGGAGTATTCAATAAAAAGTGATAGTGATTATGAAGCAGTTTTTTTTCCTTTAGTTGATGGCTTCGTGCAATTAGCACATTTAGCCAGTGTCAAAGTAATTTTTCTTACAAGTAATACATAAATATACTATATTTCCTTCCAGTATGATGATGATGAATGATAATAGAAATGAGAAGTGAGAAATGATATAGGTACCCCCCAACCCCTGAGTATCTTAGTAAGATGTGGGGCTTTACTAAGTTCTCTCGCGGACTTCTTGAGAGAATTTGAAAAGTGAAGTTGCACTGTTTTATTTCATTTGTATTTTAAGTATGTTTATCTGTTGTCTAGTAACCATTTAACGAGTTTCATAACGAAGCTTCTCTTGGGCTAGATAATTGGTGTAAGTGTAGGAAAGTTTATTTGTTTATTTATTTATATATTTGCCAACACTCATGTGCACTTACGAACACTTCACGGTTAATAATCCACCATTATTTCACATTATTATTCGACATAACACAAATTTTAGAAAATAAAACTGAACCGCAGACATGACTTTACTTTCCCGCCAAGAAGTCCTATGAAGCAGTTATATATTATTTATTGTCATTTTATTTTTCGACAATCACCTTTGAGGTTTATACACTTGGTATATTCGTTTTTCTAATCCTAAGATTCCCTTATTGAAAAAATCTTCATCTTGATCACTTAAAAAATCATGTACGGCGGCAATCACTTCCTCATCATTGCCATATTTGTTACCTCACAGGTGTTCTTTTAACCGCGGGAACAGGTAGAAATCACTAGGCGCAAGGTCAGGTAAGTATGGAGGATGTTCCATTAATTCAAATCCAGCATCTTGAATAGCAGTCATCGCAACTCGGGACTTGTGTGCGGGGCGTTAACTTGGTGAAATAACACAACTTTAGCAAGTTTGCCTTCATCATTGGCAACCTTGTTAAATGAACAATAAAATATGGCCACCGACCTGGACCCTCAATTGCGGGCTGGTCGATTTTTAACCACTGCTGTCTTATTATGACAACAACCGGGACCAGCGCGGTTAAACGTGCCGTAACGAGAAATTTTAATTTAGTCCCCCATCAAATATTTTGCTCTGTACCTAATAATTATTTAAAGTTTATTACATATAAGCACTTACGAACTGTGTCCTGAGCTAGGCTGATCTTCTACAGCGGCGTCGCTTTCTACCGCACTGCTTTCTGATGCTACCAAATACATAGACCTGGATAGATAGAAAAATAAATTTGTCTTTTCTTTAATCTGCATGAAATTTAAAGATTATTTAAAGAAAAAGCATGGTTGTCATGGAACTTAATAAAACCACACATACATACTTACCTAATACTAGGCTTTTAACAATGTTACAAAATTTATGGAAATTCATGGTTCGTTACCACTTTATTGGAAATAGTTTCTACGTAAAGTTTATTTACAATAGTTAGTTCCTGATTAAATACCTGGCTGGGACGTAGAGGTGCGGGGGTGGGGGTGCCGCGCGGCGAGAGGCGGAGCGCGCGCGCCGCGTGCGGGAAGCCCGCCCCAGCAGCACCGACTCTGTTGACAACAGAACCAACCGCTCAGTATCTACTTCGGAATGGCGAAGAACTTACCTGTCCCAATAGTTTAGCTAGTCGGTCGAAGAACGGTAGGACCTAAATCAGGGATTGCCTTTTAGCAGCAGACAACAAAGTACTAGTACCACAAAGTAAAGAAAAGAAACAAGGCGAACCGCACATTATACGCGTTCATAATACTTATTATAATAGGAATAATATGACAGAGGATTCAAAATGCAAAAAAAACTAAATTACTTATTTTATTAACTAATAGTCAAGTGATATTTTTTTTTTGATAGTTTGCCGATTGCCTCAGACGGTATTTTCCGCTTCACCGGGATTTTTGGGGGCGGCGCGGCGAGAAACTTAAAGGGGTCCTCAAGCCGTGTGAAACGAATCACCTTCGGAGGTTTTATTGAGGGAGCGGCATCACGCACTAGTGCGTGTCCCCGTGCCCTACTAGATTCCCCGAGGAGTTCGGATCGGATCGGGCAATCATGTCATATCATGAAAGGGACCTTTGTAAAAAAGAAATTTCTTTTTTCACCATCATTACCATTATCATTATCATCTTAGCCAAAAGACGTTCACTACTGGACTAAGACCAAGGATCTCCCTATGACCGGTGGTGTGCTGCTCGCATCCTGCTGCTACCCACGACCTTCACCATATCGTCGATCCTAGGTATCCGGGTGCCTAGTGTGGTTTGTTTACTATCCGTACCTATTCAATTGATTACGTTTACGAAAACGAAAATTAGTATGGCATTGAAGCAGCGCCTCCTGGCGTCATACGAGAAGAGTTAAAATTATGCCACACATATTCTCGTTGTCGTTAACATGAACAAATAGCGAATGAAACTCGTACTTGGCACCCCGTTCCAAAGAAATTCTTGGTAGACACCAGTCGTGGTGACAAACGAGGACAACCTTTACCAGACCTTTACAACACACGACTTTAAAGTTTATACTGACTCCCCCCACCAACCGTTAGGTCATAAAGTAGGTGTCAGACAACCTTGCGCAAGCACAAGGGACCATCTGCGTCAGGTCATAACGTCATCAGGACGCGCCGAAGCGCATTCTTCATCCGGAACTATTAAGACTAGTGTCTCGAGCGAGTTGCCCCGTGGACACGTATTTTTTTTTTTTTTTTTTTGTATAGTTCACACTATCTAATATCCAGATTGGTTTTATTTTATTTTATTTATTTATTATTAGGGATAGTACACAGCACATTTACAACTAGCTTACAATATTTAAATTTACAATTTGGAGGCCAATTATGACTATCCACATTTTACATTTTCAATAGATGTAAGTAGGCGAACATTGACAATTAACTTTACAAAAAGTATTTAAATCATATTATGCACAACACAATACAACATGCACACAATAGGTTTTAAATATACAGGGCGTCCCACGACCATGCCACATGGAGGGAAAGTACCTTAAATATTGTAGATAGAACATTTTACTGAAAGAAGACATTATTTTAATTTTAAAAACAATTTTAACTGCATTCATAGATTTTTGAATAATTATACGTTTGAACCGGGAATCGAACCCGCTACACGAGAAAAAAAACGTCCTGTAGCTTTATCATACCGATCGAAAGGGTTCATCAGAACGATTATTTTTTGCTTAATAACATAGTGTCAGAAATAAAAGGAAGACCATGAATTTTAACATTTTATGTGGAATTTCGTTCAGATTAATGAAAAGCTAACATTGCCGTAAGGACATACAACTGACATTATCATAAGTACTTATTACTAATCAATGTACCCACTTGAGAAATATGCATCATTTCCCTATTATAATTTAAGTGCATGATAAAATGATAAAGAGATACGTAATTAACAGGTACCTGGTTGTATGCAACAAATCGAGCCGTATCCTGAGCCGAAAGACGCGTAAATTATTTTGTTCATCGCAATGCGGCTGGCTGATTATAAAGAAATAATTCAAATGTGTTCCATTTTCAAATTTTTATTCTTTTGTTTCTGTGATTTTCATTGTGGAGTTTTTGCATTGTATTGTGAATTTTTCACATAACCATGGCGTTTCAAAATAATTTTGATTTAATGGAAGCATACTTTTTGAAACACAAAAACATAACATTAGCCTTACAATGGCACCGCGAAAGATATCCTGATAGAAATACACCATCTCGATTTATTATGAAACGGTTGGTGGATAATCTGCTAAATTTGGGACGTTTCGATCATCGCGTACCACAACCGCGGCACCAAATGATAAACACTGACGATGAACTCGACATTTTGATTTACTTTGAGGCAAATCCTAAAAGTTCAGTGAGAGAAGGTGAAGAAGTAATCGGAATTTCAAAAAGCAAAATACACCGTGTACTGAAAAAATACAAATTCAAAAGTTACATTGAAGGGCGACTAGTGCAAAAATTACTGCCGGGTGATGATGAAAGACGACGTATTTTCTGCAATGAAATCGAGAGGCTCATCCGAGAGGATCAGTATTTTCTAAATAATATTATCTGGTCAGACGAGACAAACTTCAGCAACAATGGTATGTACAACCGCCACAATAATCGCATTTGGTCCAGAGAGAATCCCTTACGTATCCGCGAGACTAATAATCAAGTGCGTTTTTCGTTCAACTGTTGGTGTGGGATTGTAAATAACCGGGTCCTCTTAGTACATTTTTACGAAGGGCATTTGAATACGGAAAGGTACTTAGAAATACTTGAGATTTTAAGAAATGAGATAAATAATAACCTTCCGGTTGCAGAACGACAAAACCTTATTTTTCAGCAAGATGGGGCTCCGGCTCATAACAGTCACAGAACAAGGGACTATCTCAATGAACACTTTCGTCGCTGGATCGGGACAAATGGACAAACAAAATGGCCGCCAAGATCCCCAGATCTAACCCCGTTAGATTTCTTTTTATGGGGTGTTGCGTCGTGGGAGCGGAGAAATAATAGGCTTCGTTGTCGGTGCAGAAAGAGGATTTATTTGGTCTTACATTGGTTTATAAGCTGTGGCTCAGCGCCTCTATAGTAGACAGAATGTACTAACCTACAAGATATTGCTATTTCGATCTATGCTATTTATGATATGTTGCTTATAGCATACCATTTGGTTATTAGTGTGCCTCCCTGGCGGCAGAGGGCGCCGCTTGTGAAATCCGTGATGCAACATGCTGCCACCTCAGCCTCGGGTGTGCGTTTACATAATCGGTAGGCCGGTAGGCGTATACGGTTGGTAGGCGTATACGGTTGGCAGGCCTATCCGAGGTGATTCATACCTATTTCAACGTAGTTAGTGTTGAAATAAATATGACTCGAATCGTTAGGTAACGAATTTGGTAATATGAATTTAGATTAAATTAGTTTGACCTTTCCCTTGTTAAGTGGTGGGATTAAATAGGTAAGATTACTAATTTAAATGAATTTGATTTCTACTTAATTAAATAGCCACTCCCACGACGCAACATTGGGATAAGTCAAATAGTTATGTACTAGACAATCTGCTAGGTTACAGGAAAACACAAACAATAAAAACGTTTATTTTACATTTTAAAGAAGTAGACTTAGGTATTTAGGTATGTGAAATTAGCTAACTTATATCTGTCTTATATCTATTGTATTTTACATCGTAGACTTAGGTATTTAGGTTAAGTTATACATCTATTGCGTTTGTTGGTAACGGGCAAATGTTGTTGAAGGCTCGCTTGATGATCCCGCTTGACGTGAAGATCTCCGCCACTCTCGCTATGCCGTCGCGACCGGGAAGACAGGCGACGATCCGTCCCATCTTCCACAGGCACGGGGGTAGGTGTCCATCGCGTACCAGCACGACGTCGCCCACTTGCAGACTTCGCCCCTTCGGACTTCGCCACTTTGTACGCTCCTGCAACAGGCCTATGTAATCTCTTGACCATCGGTTCCAAAAATTTTGTTGTAGTTGCTGTAATTGTTGGTACACAGTGAGTCGGTTTATAGGTATATCTTTATAGTCGTAATCGGGTAATGAGTGAGGCGTTCTACTAAGCAAGAAGTGGGCTGGCGTTAAACATGAGATTTCATCAGTATTTGAATTTGGAATTGGGCATAATGGACGTGAATTTAAAATTCCTTCAACTTGTACAAGTATAGTCATAAACTCCTCATAGGTTAATAGTGCTTGACCCAAAACACGTTTAAGATGAAATTTACATTGTTTGATGGCTGATTCATGGAGCCCTCCCATGTGGGGGGTATATGGTACAAGAAATCTCCATTGGATTCTCTCATTTGCACAAAAAGTTTCCAGCTCATTGGAATTGTTGGTTAAAAATTTGTAAAGTTCTACTAGGTTATTATAAGCACCACGGAAGGTAGTACCATTATCGGTCAGCATTTCCTTTGGTCTCCCTCGCCTCGCAATGAAGCGTCTGAAAGCCGAAAGAAATGCATCAGATTGCAGCCCTGAAATTAATTCTATGTGAACTGCCTTAGTTGTCATACATACAAATATTGCAATGTAACATTTATAGGTTTTGTAACCGCGGCCCCTCCTGTCTCTGACCAAATATGGCCCACCATAGTCCAAGCTTGTAAATAGGAAAGGTGCCGTGGGGGTAACCCTAGCCAGTGGTAAGTTCCCCATTATTGGAGTGTGGGACTTCGGTTTGGCTCTGAAGCAGGTCACACATTCTCGTACTATTTGGTTAGCCAGACTCTTACCGTTAATCGGCCAGAACCTTTCTCGAACACTCGACAGCAGCAGCTGCGGCCCCGCATGCAGCTGTCTGGTGTGTACATCACGCATGATGAGCTGGGTTATTGTGTGTTTGTGTGGTAGAATTACAGGGTGTTTTTTATTATAGGTATAAAGCGATAAGGCTAAACGGCCTCCTAATCGTATTAGTCCATTTTCCATAAATGGATTCAATGGCAATAAATTGGATGATTTTGGTAATAGTTTTTTGTTTTTAAGTAAATTATATTCTATTGGAAACCTTTCGACTTGGGAAATTTCGATTAATTTATTTAACGCGCATTTTAATTCGTTAACCGAAAATGGACCTGTAAGTTTGTTATTGTGATTTAAACAATTGTGACTGAATCTAAATATAAACGCAACACTACGTGTTAGCTTGTTTATATCGGACCATCTTTGAATTAGGTCATTCAAACATGAGGTTGACTGTACGTTAGTAATAACATTACATTGTGTCTCGGTTTCGGTATTTTCTGACAAGGGTGTGGGTTGATTTCTAGGCCACACGTCACTTGGTTTACTCAGCCATGAGGGACCCTGCCACCAAAGTGTGCAGGTAGCCAACTTGTCAGCCGGCAATCCTTTTGTTAACAAATCGGAAGGATTATCACTAGAAGGTACCCAATGCCAATCGTTTGTATTGGTTAATGTTTGAATTTTTATCACTCTATGCTTCACGAAACAATCGAGATTATTTGGTTGTTGTGATTTAAGCCATGCTAATGCCACCTGTGAATCCGACCAAAAATACTTTTCCGTGAAGTTACACTTCAAGGCATTGTTTACCTTAGTGTACAACTGCGCGAGTAACAATGCAGCGCATGTTTCAAGTTTTGGTATCGTTTTATTACAAGCTAATTTGGATTTAGAACACAGTAAGCGAGTTGCGATATTCCCTTTCGCATCTGACGCTCGTAGGTATATCGCGCAGCCAAGTGCTACAAGCGAACTATCGGCAAACCCATGCAGCTGCAAGTTGACGTAATTATCTATAAACACATATCTAGGTATTACAATTGAATTAAACTCGATCAGTTTGGAATAAAAGTTATTCCATTCTTTTATTATATCGGCTGGTAACGGTTGATCCCAGTCGATTTTGTTTCTCCATAATCGCTGGATAATAAGTTTGGCAATGACTAAAGTGGGGCTAAGATGGCCCAATGGATCGAATGTGGCTGAGGCTAATGATAACATTTTTCGTTTAGTTAAACGGTTTGGCATTGTGTCACCTTTAAATTGGTAAATTAAAGTATCGCTAGTACTACACCATGCAAGGCCCAGTACCTTTTCAGGGGAGTCGTGTGTCAATGAGGTCGGCAGTGTATTAGGAATGTTTTTATGTTCGGTATTACTTACAGTTTTTAGTACGTTGGCGGAATTAGACCTCCACTTGCGCAGGTTAAAGTTTGCCTTACGCAAGGTTGACTTCACCCGGACTACTGTCTCTGCTAGCCGCTCCTCATCCTGGTCTCCAAGGAGCATGTCATCCATGAAAAAATTGTGTAATATCGCGTCCGCGGCTAGCGGGTATTGCCCTTGAATTGACTCCGCTAAGTGTTGTAGGCACCTAGTTGCTATGTGTGGCGCGCTCCTTAACCCAAAACTCAGAGTGCGTAAAGCGTACGTAAGTAAAGGGTCCGTTGGATTTTCTCGCCACATAATGCATTGTAATAATTGTTGGCTACTATTAATAATTATCCTTGTATACATACGTTCTATATCTGCGCAGATTACGTATTTATGTATTCGGAATCTAAGTAAAATATCTATTAACTCATCTTGGTTTATTGTACCTTTAAATTGGATATCGTTAATTGACTTTCCGTTACTTGTCTTAAATGCACAGTCCATGACTACCCGTAAAGGTGTGGTCACCTTATGCGGTGTCAACACTGCGTGAATTGGTATGTAATTGCAGTGGCCAGTGTCTTGGACCTGTACCATGTGCCCTGCACCTTTGAAATCGTTCATAAATTGAACAAATTTTTGTTTAAATTCGGTATCTCGCGCAAACTTTGATTCTAATGCTTTGAACCTTTTATAAGTTACGGATCGTGATTGGCCCAGACATGTCACCGGTTCTTTTAGTGGTAATTTTACCACAAAGTTTCCATCAGAATTTCTATAGTGCTCACTGAATACTTTCTCGCACTGTAAGTGTTCATCATTTGGTATCGAAGATCTAGAATGGCATTTGTCCGAATTCCAGTCTTGGGTGAGGACTTTTGTTTGTACAAAGTTACATCTCACCTTAGTTGACATGTCTGTCGAGAATGGCCCCGCTATTATCCATCCTAATCGCGTTCTTTGTAAAATAGGTAATCCATTTCCTAGTCTGTATTGACCAATACACAGTAAGTTATAAAATTGTTCCGCGCCCAAAATTAGGTCAACTTCTCCCCCTTCGTGAAACAATTCATCTGCTAATTTAAATCGTTTCGGTATATTGAATTGTTGCACCTTTATCGCGTAGGTGGGTAAGTTGCATATGTTAGGTACAATGAAACAAGATAATTTGGTTGAAAAGGAGTCATCTTTTGACTGAATTGTGATATTGCATAACTGATTTATTTTGGTTACATTTTCGTTAAACCCTAAAACTTCTAAATTTATTGGTTGAGTCGGTAATTTTAATTTTTGGTAAGCATTTTCGGTAATAAAATTCGAGGTCGCACCTGAATCCAATAGTATTCGTAAAATAATAGACTTATTATTCAAATCGTGCACCTTAACGCGTGCAGTGGACAAAAGGACACCTTTTTGAATTTTATTTGGTTTCAATGTCTTGGTTTTGCCATTTAGGCCCGAATTTGAAAATCGTTGGTTAACAATTAGATTGACTGGCTGTGATTCTACAGGCAAAGTCTGATTGGTATCGCCGTAAAGCGTCGATGAACGTGGACGCGATTCATCACTTTCGGTAGGTGAAACGTGTAATAATGTATGGTGCTTACCTTTGCAGTTTCTGCACGTGCTCGAGCGACAGTTTGGTAAAAGGTGTCCGGAACCCAGACAGTTCAGACACAAGCCTAGCTTCCTTATGACCCTTATGCGTGTTGCTGCATTCAGAGCCAAGAACCTCGGGCATTGGTTAATGAAATGCGCTTCCTTACAATTTGGACAGTGGTTACGACCGGTAACAATATGTTTAGGTATTACCTTACTGTTGGTTTGAGACGGAGGGCACGTGGTTACCATTGACCTTCTCGGATGAAGGTCGCGCCGTCCGAGCGTCTGTGGCTCGGCCGCCACGTGAGTCACCGCCTCCCTCATCTCTGCCTGAGACCGCAGGAAGGACTTGAAATCCTGTAATGTAGGTAGTTCACGAGAATTATTCCGTTCCTCCCATTTATGTTGTAAGGGTTTCTCGAGTTTCGAACTAAGGAAAAATATTATTAGCAGATCCCAACCATCCGTAGGTATCTGTATTGATCTAAGAATTCGCAAATGTTTGGAAATATTATCATGTAATAATCTAAGGGCTGTGGCTGTGCTAGGTACAGTGTCTACGTTAAATAGCGCTCTTAGATGGGTATAAACCAGGATTTTCGGGCTATTGTACCGTTCGCACAACAACTTCCATGCTATGGCGTGGCTTTCCTCAGCATACTCCAATGAGCTGAGAACTTCAAGTGCGCTATCGGTTAGACAAGTCTTCAAATATTTGAATTTTTGTATCGGTTTCAAACTTGTTTGGTTAATTAATGCATCAAATGTATCTCTAAAGCTAATCCAATCGGCCACGTTGCCATTAAATGATGGTAAAGCTAATTCTGGGTACCTAATGTGGTCCTGGTCGCGTGTCCCGTGACACGTGGTCACCTCGTGGCCTTTGGCCCCCGAAGACACTGCTCCCGAACCGCCGTCTCGCGCTAGGTAATTTTTGCTTTCAGAAATACACTTATAAAAGGAGTTTTCAAAGGTTTCTCGTTCTAACAAATGCTCATCTACAACTTCGCAAATTGTTTCAATACGATCCTGAATTTTTTCGAATTCTTTGAAAACTCCGTCTATGCGGGCCGTACGCAGCTCCAAATCTATCAATTGCTCAGCAGTTAAAGGCGGCTTAAGTGTAACTAAATGTTTTTTAAATAGCGTTAACTTCCCTTTAACCACACCTCGTTTTTTAACTAATTGCTTTAGCTTTTTATCACCTATGACTGTCGCGTCACTGCCGCTATCTGAAGACGACATGGTGATTTTTATGTACTTTATTATTTTTTATTAAAAAAATCAAAATATTAAGTAAAATTGGGAAAAATTGATAGATTTAGTACCGTTACGCACGCTTACACAAGGAAACAATGACACTTAATCACTTATACAGGATAGGTCATGTGACTATTGAAAATTGAAGGAATTTAAAAAAAAAAGTACCCTAAGAATAAAAAAAAAAATATGCTATTTCTACGTTTTGCCAGCCACTTACTTGGTAATATAGCCTACTCAGTCTCTTTTGTTGTCCCACGACTCTTATTGCCTCTTCTTTCCGGATTCCGGTTCGCCTCACCGCGCCACGCGGTCTGTGCGCCGCCTCGTGATGACCAAATGATGCGTCAAACCAAATGATGCGTCGCTTCGCTCGGCTCGGACCTGAAGATGGCTTGGAAAATCTGCTCCTTGTCTGCGTCTTCGGTATGTCGAGAGAATCTTCTCGACCGGCGTCCTCGATGTGGTCGCCGTCGTCGGGGTCACCAAATGCTGCGTCGTGGGAGCGGAGAAATAATAGGCTTCGTTGTCGGTGCAGAAAGAGGATTTATTTGGTCTTACATTGGTTTATAAGCTGTGGCTCAGCGCCTCTATAGTAGACAGAATGTACTAACCTACAAGATATTGCTATTTCGATCTATGCTATTTATGATATGTTGCTTATAGCATACCATTTGGTTATTAGTGTGCCTCCCTGGCGGCAGAGGGCGCCGCTTGTGAAATCCGTGATGCAACATGGGGTTATGTAAAAAATTTAGTTTACAAGAACACGTATGAAAGTGTCAACGAGCTACAAACAGAACTTAGACGTATTATTCTGAATATCCACCACAGCAAGATCAAAAAAGCGACAGGGAGTGAAATAATCAAAAGAGTGCAACTTTGTATTCAACAGGAGGGGAGACATTTTGAGCATTTGATAAATTGATTAATTTTGTATTAAAAATGTTAAAATTCATGGTCTTCCTTTTATTTCTGACACTATGTTATTAAGCAAAAAATAATCGTTCTGATGAACTCTTTCGATCGGTATGATAAAGCTACAGGACGTTTTTTTTTCTCGTGTAGCTGGTTCGATTCCCGGTTCAAACGTATAATTATTCAAAAATCTATGAATGCAGTTAAAATTGTTTTTAAAATTAAAATAATGTCTTCTTTCAGTAAAATGTTCTATCTACAATATTTAAGGTACTTTCCCTCCATGTGGCATGGTCGTGGGACGCCCTGTATATGTATCATAAATACTTACTTGAATATCTAAACTATTGAATATTTAAACTATAATGGTTACTTGCAATATTATCAATTGCAATTATTAACGGGATTCTTACCCTGATCGCTATCTTAACTCAACCTCACACCACCACCCAAGACATCTTGACTCTGTAGTATCATCCTTGACTAACCGTGTAATACGACTTGTGCGATGATAAAACTTTGCACGATGAAAAGCCTGGTGTATACAAAATCGATTGCAGCTGCGGTAGCTCCTATATTGGCCAAACAAAACGTACAGTCACCTGCCGAATTAAGGAGCTCATCAAAGCTGTTAAAAACAACGATATGCAAAAATCGGTCATTGCTGAACATCTGATCCAATCGGGTCCTAATCACTGGATTGAGTTTTACAATCCTCAGATAATTTCGACAGAACGCCACTACTTGATGAGAGAAGCGATTGAAATTACGAAATACAAAAACTTCAATCGTGAAGATGGATTAAAACTGTCGCGTGTCTGGAATCCAGTGATTAGTCTTGTTAAAAACCGCAAAAACAACAATAAAGCCGTTTCGCGTGCGATACTGTGAGTGTAGTGTGTCGTGAGCAATTTCGAGTGAATAGAGTGAACCGGTGGTACGGGCGGGCGGGCGTCGAGCGCAAAAAAGGACTAAGGAAGAAGGTAGCTCGTTTTGTCTGCTCATAAAAAACAAACCCGTATTAATTCCATTCAGTAATTCCGTGATCATGGCGCATGCAACTGTGCCGGAATATCGGATACTCACAAATAATAAACATGGTAAGAATTCCGTTAATAATTACTCTATTGAATATCTATACATACATTGCAAAAATAAACTTAGAATGCTGCTAAATATGCTACAAAATACATATAAAGATATTTTATATACAATTTTACAACACTAATCTAACTTATAAACAACACTATACAGTACCTACCTACTATTTATAAACGAAATTCAAAACCGAAATTACCGAATACGTATTACTATAAACTTAACCTCAAAGTGCAATCCAAAATTTCAACATCCGACGAGTCGAAGTTCAATTACTAAATAACTTAGCAGGTAGTATTAATTTTCGTGATTCCGTTTCAATAATAACAGGTTGTTATTTTTTTATTCAAATAAAAATAAACCTTACCCAGTAAGACGTAAATGTCAAATAGAATCAACCTTTCTCCATCAGTGTTATTAACTATTGTTTTTTTTAAGCAATAATAAACTTTATAACGTAGAAAACACAACGTAAAATTGTAAGTCACTTAATGCATTTAGGGCATGCCGCCATCTAGCGTAATATTAAGTAAATAAAAATCACGAGTCACTTTTGAAGTTTACAAAAATTGCACAAGATGGCGGTAGTGGTCTGTAGTGGATTTTTAAAACAGAATGTTAATTTATTCTTTTCGTGTTTATTTGCTAAAGGTTATTTTAAATTAACTTCAACCAGTTCAGTGCAGTCTAAGCGACCGCGAACAATATCAAATAAGACACTTTACCGACAATTCACAGACAGACAGGTTACCGGAACTGTAAGCACGCTCACTTCTCGTTGCACTAAGAGTACAACTCGCAGTTTCCATTGCTCGGGTCGTCGACTCTAAAGTCGACTACGAAATGATCTCTTTGGTGGCGGAGTTGTAAGCTTCTCTTCTTCTAAGCGTTGTAAGTTGCACTTCTCAGTACCCATCCAGGCACCTCGCCAGTTCTACAATCCTTCGCAGCTGGCTTAGCCGGAGACATTGCATCTAGCGGGCGCCTCTACTAGTTATCCAGACTAGTGCCGGAGATGTTGGAAACCTACTCAATGAAAACCACCGAGCAGAACAACCATCTATGGACAACTCACATGCCCCGCAAATCCTTTCGCTTCGGGCCCCACCGAGGCCGCTACTCGGACCCGCTCGCTGCGCACGAGATGGAAGCCTGGCCAGACCCCAACCAGACAAACAAACATTCCCACCTCTATAGCTAACCACATAGCCACGCCCACCACGAGTCCAACCCATGTCCGGGCCCTGTCAGAGACGCCCGCGAAGGCATAACCAGCAGGGGGCTTAGGTTCCGAACTTCCGTGGTACCCTTGAAAAGACAGCCGGACCCCGCTGCCTTACCTTATCTATCAGGGTCAGTAGATGGTAGATAGTAGAGAAACGAGGAGTAAAAAAAAAAACTATTCTATGTCCTGGGAAGTTCGATCTAACCTGATATGGGGTCGCTGTCGCTGTGCTCCTGCCGCTCGCGCCGCCAGCCCGCGTCGGCGGCGGCGGGCGCGTCGGCCGCCACGCCGAACAGGCCGGAGACCGCGCCTGCGACCACCTTGCGGGCTGACTTCGCCGCCATCTGTGGGGGAAGATTGGATTTGGCTTCTGGGCTAGTCGCTGACTAATTACCACGTGATACCACGTTGGTAGGAGTTGAGTTCAGTGGAAAAAACTTATCGATACCTATGTGGTATAACCGGAACCTCGTGGTATTGCCACGTCGTGTGCCTTGGTGGAGAAATTAAAGAGACGTTCTATGTACGCATGTCTATTGCATTGTATGATGCTAGGCAGCAGTTAGGTTGAAAGTATGTTATTATTACAGAAGAAATTGTCATAACCTGCAGAGATCATAAGAGTCATTAGTCACGTACTCATTCATTAAAAAAGCCGTTCGTAGTAACACAAAATAAGGAGACTACAGAAGGTACGCTGAACACACAGCTCCACACATAGACCCCTTTGCCGGACACGGATCTCGGAACGGCTCGGAAGAGCGCAGCTGTTGCGAGATTCCGCCTTCTGCGTCTCCTTATTTTGTGGTAGTAACCTATTTAACCTGTACCCTGGTTCTGTCTTACGCAGAATCTTAAATGTAAATTAAAATAACACAACCAAGATCTGTAAAAGAAACATTCAGAACAATTGCGACTAATAGTTATTTCTGACCTAAGGTAAATAATTAAAAGGCGTGACAACAAAATTTGAAGTAATAATGTGTACCAATATAGTTTTTATTTTGTAGTACATAGTTCTTACACTGATATTGATGTCGATCTCCGGCACACCGTGCAGATCCGCCGCCTGTTCCGCCAGCTGTCTCAGTTTGGGATCACGAGGGTCCACCGTCTCCGCGATGGTCACCAGCTCGAACAGGTAGTCGCGGTACACCTCCTCATTCACTGTTGCGTAGATAAAAGATGGTTAGAAGGTAGTATCACAGAATATAATAGTACCAGTGTAGTAGTTTTTTTTTTTTTTTGGAGAGAGATTGCTGATTGCCGCTGCGGCATTTTCAGCTTCACCGGGCTTTTTAGGGGCGGCGAGGAACGTAAAGGGTCCCTCAAGCCGTGTGAAACGAATCACCTTCAGAGGTTATCTAGAGGGAACGGCATCGCGCACAAGTGCGCGTCCCCGTGCCCTACTAGATTCTCCGAAGGGTTCGGATCGGATCGGGGAGCGGAGCAACCCGAGGGCGCCTCTAAAGGCACGGACCTCGGCTCGGGTTGACCGGGCCGTGGAGGAGGAGAGAACCGCCCAGGTACATGTCTGTACCTGGTGTAGAGCGAGTGTGAACCGGTTCTTCGTACCCTTGTTCTACGAGTACGGTGTCTTGGGCCTAAACTGGTGTGCATGTTTAATGTATTCTGTAAATGTGTGCTGTCATTTAGAGGATCGGGCGGGGAGTGTAGTAGTAGGTAAATATTTGTTAGACGATTCCAAAGTGCTTTTCGATTAAGTTTAATCACATTTTATTATTATTATTCAAGATATTGACAGAACATTACACCAGATACATCATCACTGCTACTGTATAGATGGGACCTAATAATTTTGATGTTAAGAGAAAGTATAGCCAAATAGTTCTACCCAAGAAATCAAAAATAATTATTATATTTTTACTTAGTTAAAAGACCTTCGCTACATTGTTGAAATATGGGTAATAAAAGCTTGCGATAGCAAATTCAGCATCAGCACCTGTCTACCTACTTGCTAAACTTGAAAAGCAATGTTTAATATAGTTTGATGATTTATTATTCTGATGTCTGGTTAACATTGATGGTCTGGTAATTTTAACATGTATACAGATATGTTGATGGGAAAAGAAAGCTAGAAACTTTAATAAAATTATACAGATCTACACATGCTACTGGATCTACTAGAAAGAGAAAATAAATTACTTTCTTCTCTTTTAGCGCTTCATATCGTCGCGTAGTCAAGGAGCTTGTGGCGCCGCGCCCGGTTTGCAATTGCTGACGTAAAGCAACATTCGCAAAAGCCGGTCATCGGATGGGACCAAACATTTATCATCTCGAGCACCTCCGTGCTTCGGAAGGCATGTAAAGCCGTTGGTCCTGGCTGCATTCACATAACAAATAATAATTCGCACTGGGTCTAAGTAGTGGTTTATGGCCCGTTCTCCCTTCCGTTCATCCATAGGGAAGGCTCGTGGGACATAAAATTAGCTGATGATGATCGTCCACTGCTGGGTATGAGGCTCATCAACCTGATTAGATTTTAATGTCATCGGACCAAGCAACTGGCAAGAGATCTGCGGATGCTCCGCATTTCCTGTTCTTATTCAATATATAAACTTTAATATTAGATAAAAAAAAACAAAAGATCTACTACCTGGTGGTTTCTCTGGTGGCAGTATAAGTGGAACGAATCCGATAGCTGCTCCAGCATTAATAGGATATATGGGCGCAGACGACACACCAAGTCCTGGTACATTCAACAAACCTCCAGGTATTGTCTCAATCCCAGTTGTAGTTTGTAACGAACCCGTTAAAGGTTGTATTGGACTTGTTTTAAGGGGTACTGGACTTGTCACTGGCTTTATTGGCATCGTTTGGGGCTGTATTTGACCAGTTTTCGTTTCTAACGCAGTTTTCGTTGCTCCACTGAAGGGAGCAGTCGGTGTTACTGGTGGCGGTATTAATAGTTGACTTGGAGTTGTGATTAAAGATGGCTGTGCTGAAGTTGGCACGAAGGGCTGCTGTCCTTTCCCGCTGACTAGGAGGTCTGGTGTTGGATGTTTCTGTGTTGTATCTGTTGAAAACATAAGCTTGAATTTGAAAAAGTTCCCATAAATACTTATTATATAAATGTTTCTAAATATAATATTTTCAAATACTGAAATAATTTGATTGAATTATGATTTTGTGTCTGCTGGAGCTGGAGACGCCTTTTATAACATTCATAATTTCGAGTGAATTTTTAAAACAATAGTTAGTTACATGACATTATTTTAATAAACGATGTTAAATAACAACTTAAAACATATAATGGTTATTATTCAAATAAGCTCATTTTAGAAGTTGCCCCATAACCTCCTCGTTATGCCGCTAGTTTTATTATCTGAGCCACGACACGACCGAGTACTTATTAAAAAACGCATGAATTTATCAAAAAATATTACTGATATTTACAAGAGTTTTGCTCATCTTTTTATTAGGTACTAGCGGCCTATCCCGGCTTCGCACGGGTGGACAATTCTTTTTTAATATAGCCTACTAGTTGTTGCCCGCGACTTCGTTCGCGAAGACTAAACAGTAAACAAAAAAAAAAGGAGAAATTATCCTATATGCTGGTCTGGGTCATGGTATGTATATGAGGAAAGTTTCATTACAATCCATTCAATAGTTTTTACGTGAAAGAGTAACAAACATCCATCCATACTTACAAACTTTCGCGTTTATAATATTAGTAGGATTAACTGATCAAACAATAAAATTTGACAATGTCACAGCTGATGTTCAGTTAAGATGTCGCAATGAAAATGAATCCTTGTAGAAACCATAAGCTATTGTGCCTTAAAAATAAGTAAAGAATAAGGTCGGAATAGTTATTCCGACTTTTGTTCCCGTCATGTAAGACACAAAACGCGGAATAACTATTCGAAGCTTATTCTTCGTTTATTTATAAGACGCATTATGTTAATCTCCTAATGCTCACCTCCCGTGGCGCTCAGCTCGAGCTCCGTGAAGGCCATCACGTTAAGCGCGGAGGATAGCGCAGGCGCCACCCCGGTGCCCGCGTCGTCCGCGCGCGGCGCCTCCGTCGACGTCACGCAGTCGGGGGGCGGGGCTGCACCCCGACGTCTAGTCGCAGGGTATTTTATTATACTTTATTTGGAAACTGATGATGATTAACATTTTAATTTTAACACTACATATAGAACGCGTTTTCCGAGCACTTTTGCAATACGTGTATTCAGAAACAACACGTCATATTATAACCCCTTAGTTAGAATGTGTCGAGTTTTTAATGATTTGTTACGCTTTGATAGGGATGTGGACGTTTATAGTAGGTTTCCTCAATTTAAAAAAATGGTCACTGATGTAATGAAGGCTAAATGTTTCTCAGCCTCCTCCTCCGTCTGTCCGATGGAGCGGAGTCAGTCAGTTAGATAGACGGCCACCTTACTCCGTTTACTATTGTAAGTGTTAATGTCCTTATATTGTTTAATCTTTTTTTTATTATTATTATTATTATTGTTTTAACTATAACTTCATTTAGGACCAGCATTGTTGCGTTTCAAATTATACCCAAAATGTCATGCTGTGTACACTCCTTTTGGATTACCGTCTAGCTAGTAAGGTTAACCAAATATGTTACTGTACTCATGCATTGATTGTAATCTGTTTGTGTACCTATAGAAATAAATAAATAAATAAATAAACAGTTAACTTATACTTAATTGACACTATGCATTTTTATATGATTTCGCAGCAGTTGTTGTAGCAGAAGAAAGCATGATAGACATTCTCCATTTTTCCGTGGCAGAGTTGCAAAACGCTCGGGCCAATATCCTTTTCTTTTTTTTAACGAGTGGAACTTCTTAAGGAGCTGTCTCGTCCAGCCCCCCGATTCTCGTAACGAAAACCGTAACGATCCTAGCGACTTAACCGTCAAAACCATTTTCATACTAACATTTGATTTTAATGTCGTTCGAACGAAGTCCCAACTAACCGTTTACGGTAGATATAAAATAATACGGTAAATTGGAACTTCGTTCGAACACGTTTAAAAACGGCTCGATTGACTGATGGGAATACAAAAATCATTTCAACGACCAAGTCTCTACGATATCGTTATGTATGGTTTTTGTTATGAGAAAACCAGGACACTGGTTTTTGCTAGGATCTAGGAGGTGTGGGGGGTTTGGTGGTGGTCGGCTCGACCCACTAAACCACTCGGTACCTGTTTTCCGTGATTGCGGAACCCCTAGCACTCAATCACAGCTCAACGTAGTCTTTCGCGGTCCGCGCGGTGGTCCCTTCTATCTAAGGCGCTCTAATACGGCCCTGCGGCCTCTACGAAGGCGCCGAACCTCCCAAGAACGAGGGGGGCGCCGTCACTCCTTGGAGGTTATGTCGTGGGGAGTGTGAAGGTGGTGGTGGACCCCACCCCCACGACTGGTTACGACCAACGGCGGGTGCAACAGCCCAAATAACATCCTCCGACAATATTCGGTTCAACTCCCAGGTTGGATTAATGTATGTTTCGGTCTAAGCCCGGGTTTGTGATCACAAACCTGCTTTTACCAAACGTACTGTTTAATAATACCCGTACCTACCCATCCAATATCCATCAAACTTGATTTCAATGATATGCCCAACAGTGTGACAGTACAGTACAGGCTAATTTATTCCATTTTTTTTTACAACTTGGTGCTGTTCGCGCAGTTAGCCAAGGTCAAACTTAGGGAAAATATTGTAAAACATTTTCTTTGTTTTAGATAATAACAAGTGAGTGATAGATAACAAAACTAATTACTGATAACTGATATTCCCTTAACCCCTGTGAGTATTTGTAAGTATGTGGGGGTTTTACTGAGATCTTACGCGGACTTCCTAAGAGTAAGTACAAATTCTACATAGGACAACTATTTTACTATACGATGTTGGCTAGTACTATCAGTTTGACTTACGGTGCCTTGGTGGGTGTGGATATGGAGACGCGCCCCCACATGAGCCGACGCAGCTCCTCGCCGCTGATGCCGCGTCTCCTCAGCTCGGATATTGTCACCTTCCCAACGCGCTAGTGGGGGAAATGTATGCCTTTAATATACACACGCCTGCACATCAGACTAACACAAGCTGTCAAATTTCCTCAATAGACTTTGAACTTTATGTATATGGCATATGGTTGAATAATTATTAAAGAAATTTGACAGTTTCAGATAGTCTAAGCAAAGGCCTCCCCTCTGCGGCCTAAAAAATAGATACGAAGATAAATATTTTTTGCACATCGACTATCCAAAACTGTCAAAATTCTTCAATAAATGTTCAACCTTAACAGATAGACATAAATTTTAAAGCCTATTTAGGTAATTTGCCAGTTTATGGTGTCTTACGTGCAGGCATGTGTACATCTTAGGTTATCTATCATAGACGCATACTTTCGTGGTGTTTTACCCGTTATTTAGAATTGATTTGAAGACGACGAAGTTGATTTACCTTCCAGTTGGTGAGCGCTCCCTTTCTCTGCTTGGCGCGCGTCTTGGCTTTACTCTTGATGACCATAACCGCGCGTTGCTCGTAACGCGGGTCGTCGGAAGGGCCCAGCCCTATAGAGTACTCTTGCAGGTACTTGTGGGCGTCCTCTTGGGCCACTGACCGTTCCAAGGATACTACTATCTTCGCCCACTGGGGAAAACATTAATATATTATTACGTAGGTCGACAACGAATTGCACATACACGAAGACTTTTTATCGGTGATAGGACCTACTGATTTCGGCTAAGTACCTAAATGATGGCCATTGCAATAATAATAAAACTTACATGTCAGCGTTCCATTTTTTATTTTTTTTTGTCTGGGAAGTAAAAATAATAACTATGAATATTAAAAACATGGTCAACCTACTCCACCTTGTTACCTCCTTGAAGAAAAGTTTTTCATGTTATAGTAGTAAACTGTCAAATGGCAGACAACGTTAAAAAAAAACACTTTACTCCACTTCATAAAAATGTAGGAAGACCATACATTCTAATTAATTTTGGTTACCTAATTAAAAATTAAAAAGCTAAAATTAATTTTTATTAATAAAAGACAGTTGGCCTTCACAAGTCCTACTTTGACGTTTGAGGTGAAGCTAGTTTATGGAATTTAAACATTTTACGTAGAGTCCACGCCAGGGGGCCGACCGCCTAACTCGATCGCTTGCGATCGCTTTGAAGGCGAGGCGAGGAGGTGGCGTCATCTTGTCATATCGGAAGCTATTGCCTATAGCTACACATATTCACACATTCGGTCACATATTTCCTTCAACAAGACTCACGTTTCGCAGCCATATAAGAGCGTAGGCCAAACGTAGCATCCCATAATGCGGTGTCTTTTACAAAAACTTATCTAAGAACTTTGGATATTTTGTGGAAAGCAGCTTTTGCTTGTCCAATTCCACATTTCACCTCTTCTAAGACAACATCAAATAATGGACTGGACTTAGAAAGTTATCATCAGTTAAAATATGCTAACGCTACATAGGACCACCAGTGTACTGATGATTTTGTGTACTGATCTCCAAACTTCAATGTGAAGATGGCACTAAAGATGATGATGAATAAATGACAATCATTTGGCTCACATGCTTACACAAATAAAAGCCGGAAAAGTCAGACACGTGAAAAATTGGCCAGACATGGTCTTATAAAGCCTAACATGTCCTGCTAAAGCCGGCTAAACCCTTACTCTTTTTTTTTTAACTTATATTATTCCATTAGCCCGACGCAGAAAGTGCCGAGGCAATGTGGGACTCACCCCGTCCGCCTTTCCCCGCCCCATCATTAGAAGCCTGCCAGGGACTTTGTGGCGAGAAATAGAGGGATACCCACCAGTGGCAAATGGTAGAAATATAAAAAAGGGAAGCCCCTCTAAAAAATGTGCAGTCCAAAAACCTAGTACCAAAACCATAACTATCAGTCGGAATAAAAGTACCTAGGTACCCACTAATACCTAACTAATAACTAATACCTTGGGGCCTGCAATCCGAGCGCGAGAGACGGAGAGTAGGGCATCGCCTAGTGAACCTTCTACCTAACCCTATACTTAACCTACTTGTTTAACGAACTCCTTCTCCGACTGCTCGATGACGTGCGCATAGGTGTTGCCCATCATGGCAATCAGCATGTTGAGCAGCAGGATGGGCACGAACACCATGAACACCGCGAACACGGTCTTCGTTAGGTTGGGGTACGTCGTCATGCTCAGGTCCGTGTACTGGGGGCATTCAAGTAGCCATTACACCTTTATAGTTTAAAAGTTTTTAAGCGCATAAGCAGTCAGAAACAGTGCGGGTGACGGCTCACCTGACCTGGAAACCCTGGAACTGGCAGGCGGTATCAAAGTAAACCTTTTTTCACTACTACGCCCGCGTCACTACGTCCGGGGTGAGGATTTTTTTTTTTTTTTTTATAGAGATTGCTGATTGCCGCTGCGGCATTTTCAGCTTCACCGGGCTTTGGGGGTGAGGAGTCAAGAAAGCGGCCATATATACACTGTTTTTTATCTACCAATTTTGCAAATTTTTTACTATGGGACCAAACCAAGTACGATAAAAAAACCTTTTCTGGTAGATAAAATAACACGGTGAATACCAAAAACATTTAACTACTTGGTGAATACAGAGACGCGGCGAGACTTGATGGCGGGAAAGTGAAGAGTCTTGTCTGCGGGTTACTGTATTATTTTTTGAAATTTGAGTATGTCGAATATTAATGTGAAACAATGGTGGGTTGTTATTATTAACCGTTAAGTGTTCGTAAGCGTAATGAAACAAAACAGTGCAACGTCACTTTTCACATTCTCTCAAGAAGTCCGCGTGAGGTGTCAGTAAAACCCCACATCTCCTCAGGGGTTGGAGGTAATTTTATTTATCAGTAGGTACTTGATGTTTCTACACGGAGCCATTAACTAAGGGAAAAGAAAACAACGCGGCGCGGCGGTGCAAAGAGGATGCAGATCTTTCATATTGACCATCGTATTATGAAGAGGTTAGACATACTCTGGTATTATTGTGAACTCGCGCGAACCTGTGTTCAACATACGCCGCTTCTGACCAGCTTTTTGTGTGTATGATACTTTTTTTTACATACTTAGCACGGCAAATGACTCAATACCACCTGATGTTAAGTGGAAATGGAGTCCAGACGCGAAGATAACTGGTGCAGCGTGAAAACAACGCAGCATCAGTCAACCTCACTCTGCCGACCCACAAAGTGCTTCTTCACGCCTCGTTTGAAGGACCCTATATCATATTATGAAGGAGGGAAAACGTGTGCTGGTAGACTATTCCACCTTTTAACACAAAATAAAAAAAATTGGCGGGAAGAGACGGTTAGTTTGGGAAATCAGACTTAACTATGGCCTTGGTTTTTAGTTTGGATGTAGTTATTTTTCAAAATGTAAACTCACACTGTAGTCTCCCAAAGTAATCTGGAACAATGCCATCCAGGTGCTAGGGTAACTGGAGTATAGAGTGGACTGCACGTTGGGGAATCCTGGCAAGAACAATATTATTAACCTGAGTGGCCTGGGGGGTAACCACGAGCTCTTATAGCAGTATTATTGCCGTTGTAAAAACGAGACGCGTGTAGCGGCGGATATACTCGCGTCTCTTTTCCACAACTGCAATAAGAGCTCATAGTCAGGGGGCTGATTGGTTGAAATGTTAGACTCAGGCCACTCGACTATGAACGTTTTACAATAGCAGATTCGAGGTTTTGTTTCAAATCGGTTACAAAACAAGAGTACAATTAAAATATACAATAATTTGCCGGCAGAGTTCAAAAAGGGAGAAAATATATATTTTTTGAATTTTGAGATCATGGCTTATACAAAAACCTATTATAATTTAAACGAATAAGTTTGCTTGAACGTCCGAAATGGGTAAACTGTTGATAAGTAGATAGTACTATTTAATGTATAAAAACTATATTGTATACATTAAAGAATTTCTATTTATATTTCTATTTAAGAGCTGAAATTTTTAATAAAAAACCTGTCATCAGCAAACAAACCACGATTGAATATACCTACGCGTATCCTAAATATACACTTTTGCCAACAAAAAATTACCTTTATATAAGAAATAGAAGGACTGCGAAAAGCCGAACAGCACGATGCAGTAGATGATGCCGAAGGTGAACATGTCGCCGGTGATCATGCTGTAGATCATGGTCACGAACGGACCTGTCAGCCTCACGGCCCTGCAATGGCAGAACCACGAATGGTAGTGTGAGCAGTCAATGATAGTGAAACTATAGACCTATATACCTCCTAAAAAGCATATTATAATTTTTCATTACGATTGAGCACTAGGACTTCATCTCATCTGATGTTAAATGATGATAAGGCCGTATGTGGACGCGTACTTCACCCGAAGTCCTCAACTACAAAGGAACTGTCGGAACACAACGACCATCAACAGTTTTATGTCGTCATATTTCGATAGGAATTAGGTAGGTGGTAGCTAGCCAGGCGGACTTAAAACAAACCCTAACACGAACCAAACCGAGTACAATCATGTACGCTGGGAATCGAACACGAGGCCATGTTTAAAGTTACAATATTTTTAATATTTAAAACTCAACAATTAGTAAAATCGATTTTTTCCATAACAATGTCTTACCCTGCAAAGAACATCAGTAGGAACCAGACTCCTGGCAATAAGAAGATGAGCAGCGCCTCTTCTGCCATCGTCTGTTTCGTCAGCCGAAAGGGGATGCAAGCTAGGAGGAGTATGTTGGACGTCAGGAATATGAACTGCGCCGGCTCGTGGATCTATGGAACCAACGATTTGTCATCATCATCATCATCAGCCCGTATAATGCATGCCTTTCTCATAATGCATGCCACTGAGCCCGATCTATGGCGATATATATTACTAGTTGTTGCCCGCGACTTCGTTCGCGAAGACTTCGGTAAAAAAAAAAAAAATAAGTATTCTACACTCGGCGTCAAAAAAATCGCACCTTTTAAAAATCATCTTTAAAAATTCTTAAACCTTATGTAGAGGATAGTGTTGGGTATCATTAGAAAGGTAACAAAAAGGAGTATCAAAAAACAATTAAATTTAACTTTCTGTTTAATTATAATTATACAAACAACATTAAAATTAATAAAATAATAAAAATCCTTAATTAAGTCCTAATTAACAACAGATAATTTACAAAGAAAAATGTACAAAAAGTGTCTTAAAATTAACTTAAAATCTAGTGTTACCCCCCCTTGCCCTGATCACGGCTTCCATACGGTCCCTCATGGACCTCACCAACTTCAGGAGCTCTTCTTGAGGGATAAGCCCCCATTCTTCAATCACCGCGTCTTGGAGCTCCTGTAGAGTCGAAGGAGCTGGATCCGGAGATCGAACCTTACGTTTAAGATGGTCCCAGAGGTGCTCTATAGGATTCAGATCCGGACTTCGCGCTGGCCACTGCATCACAGAGATTTGGGACCTCTGCAAGAAGTCGCTCACGATGCCTGCAGTGTGAGCGCGAGCGTTGTCGTGCATTAATGTGAACCCCTCGCCAAAAGATTCGGCAAAGGGGACCACATGCACTTCCAGGACCTCAGTGACATAGCGGCGAGCAGTCAGCGACCCTTGTCCGCGAGCACCTCCAGTCCGGGAGACGCAGACAAGGTCGGTTTTGCCGGCAGCAGACATACCGCCCCAGAACATGCAGGATCCGCCACCATATTCCACCGTCTCCTGGATGCAGGCTTGGGCGAAACGTTCACCCTGCCTCCGGTATACTCTTCTCCGTCGGTCGTTGCAGAAAAGACACACTCGCGTCTCGTCTGAGAAGAGAACAGCTCTCCACTGCTCAAGGGTCCAATCGACGTGGTCACGAGCAAACTGCAAGCGGGCTCGCCGATGCGCTGCAGTCAATTTTGGACCCGTAGCAGCTCTGTGGGCCGCTATCTTCTTCTCCTTCAATCTTCTTCTAACCGTAGATACGCTTACGGTGCGTCTGCGAACTGCCTGGAGCTGCTGTTGCAACTCAACAGCGTTGGAGAAACGATTTCTCAAAGAGTTCGACACAACGAACCGGTCGTCTCTTTCCGAAGTGCAGCGACGTCTACCCGAACCGTGTCTGCGGATATAGCCACCGGTCTCTATGAAGCGCTGGTACACTCTTCGAACGGAATAACGGCTCAGGTTCAGTTGCCGGGCGACATCACACTGCCGCACCCCTGATTGCAGTAGTGCAACCACTTGAGCGGCTTTATCAGCTGTGGTATCCATCAAAATCTGTGCGTGTGTCCTCTTCAACAATTGAATAGGGAATGACCCACATTGAACCCGTGTTGACCGTTTTATACCCACAAAGGAAGCGCAACTAGCAACTCTCACGGGTAGCAAAATTTGCATCGAATTTTTGTGACACTTTATTTGTTGCATTAGGTTTTATTTGATAATGAAAAGTAATGTTTTTTATTAAGTTAATTAAGTAACCTTGTAAATAAAATCATAATTAATGCGACTGCATGTGCATATCAAGAGTAAATGACATTTGAAAGTGATTTTCTAAGAGGTGCGATTTTTTTGACGCCGAGTGTATATGCTGGTCTGGGTCATGGTCTGTATATGAGGAAAGTTTCATTAAAATCCATTCAGTAGTTTTTACGTGAAAGAGTAACAAACATCCATACTTACAAACTTTCGCGTTTATAATATTAGTAGGATATTCTTAATTCAAGTAATACTAGACTGATTTTACTTATCTCATGTTATTTAAGCTATCACCGGAATTACGTTAGTTCTTGAAATGAACGAAACGACTGAAAATTATTCCCTGAGGTCTTAAGTAATTGTACTACTCTTTTTTTTAAATAATTTTAAAAAACTCACCAATGTCTTGAAGTAAGCGACCAGCCCTTGATTTTTTATCTCATCACCTTGCTGCAGTATAATGTAGCATAAAGTGCTGGCAATAGTGCCTAGTTCGCATGCCAGGCGTACCCCGGTCTTGGCGTCTGCTATCTCCAAACCCCAGTTCGGGTTACCCTCAGCTTCCACGCTGCTGTGGCGGAGGTATACTGACACTGATAGCAAGAGTAGATGCAGGCCCAGGATCATCAGGCGTTTGAGAAACTTCGTCTGTGTATAAAAAAGAAAGTCTAAGGAGAATAATACTTTTTGTACTAACCCTTTTTGTAAAAACCTTCTTAAAAATACATAAATTGCAACGTCAATATTATTAAAAATAATTAGGGCTGTAAAAATAATACAATGCTGGTCTTATCGCTTTAATCTCTTCGAGAAAACTAGACAAAACTTAATATTAACGATGAGGCTTAAAACAGAGCCTTGTGGTCCTTTCAATAATTTTAAGTAAAATTGTGTCTTTAGTAGTAATAAGACAAGGCCGCTGAATATCTTAATCGTGTCTTTTCTTCAGGCTAATTATATTTTGTAACCGTTTGAACTTTAAAAAAAAAACCTCGTACCCTCGCAAAAGTCTTCCATTTCTCCTCCAACAGCCTTTGTATAATGCCTCCATCCAACATGTTGAGATGTTCCTGTTTAGTTCCGTTCAGAATTATAAATAGTGCCGAATTCCAATCTGAAACCCCCAATCAAGCAACGCGAATCAAATAAGATATTAATTAAGGTTTAGTAAATTTGGTTTAGTATCTATCCATTAGGTTTAGATTCCCGGTCTTAGGATCCTCTAGGATAAGGTTGGCAAAGTCTCTTAGAACAAAGAGCTCGAAGTCTCCTGTAGTCTCTGTCTGTTCTCTACATGCCTAATTGCTATTTTTCCCCCTATTGTAATAAATCATAGCTTTTTTCTAACATGCAAGTTTTAGATATCTATATCTATTAGATCAGGCACATAATAGGTGAATATGACTAAGTGTCCCTTTCTCTCGAGACATCAAACTTATCTCTTTTTATGGAACTGTTTAGCCCTCAAAATAATAACTTTATTTACTATTCTGAGGTGCAAACTATTATTTAAGAAAGAGCATTTGTTTTTTTTTACTAAGATTTTAAAACTTTTACATACGTCGTATAGGTTCTATAGTTTAAGATCTTACTGGTCTTGCCGTCCGGCAGCAATGTGCATTGAGCGGGTAAGGCAAAACATGTATCCAAAAATGTCGCCGTATTATCAATCAGTCGATCAGTTCCTCAGTAATTTAAGATTCTGGGTATTTTTTTATATTTTACAATTAGTTCTTACTGGTCTTTCCGTCCGGCAGCAGTGTGTCTAAAGCATTGAGCGGGTAAGCCGAGCAGGTGATATTGGAGTACCGCCAGAACTCCCTGGCCGACAGCTCCAGCATCTCCCTGAACACTGAAGCTCGTCCGAGCTGGCAGGCCAGCGTGAGGGGCGTGAACCCGGCGCGGTTCATGCGGCCATTGCTGGCAGGTAGTTTGGGGTGCCGTAAGGCGTAGCCGAACATGTCCTGTGAATTGATCATGATTGATTTATCAATTCCTTTTAAGGAATGTTTAATAAAGTCTAGAACTGACCCTGACTCCCAACCTTCACTAGTTGAAGAGGCACCCTAAGAAGAAGAAGATAAAAGAAATCTTTAAAAAAGTCTATTATGCATTTCTGTAGTTGTCCCATAAACAATTCAACAAGTTAAAATTTTTCAGGAGGAGCTCGATGGCGCAGTGGCTAACGCGCCCGCGGGTCTGCGAGTGCTAAGGTTAAGTAACTTTCGTCAATGATCAATTTCCGGTCTTCGGAAGGGTGATAAAAAAATTATCATTTCGAGTTCCATCGTGTTTCGGAAGGCACGTAAAGCCGTTGGTCCCGGCTGCATTAGCAGTCGTTAACAACCACCAATCCGCACTGGGCCCGCGTGGTGGTTTATGGCCCGCTCTCCCCCTATTCCATCTACATATAGGGAAGGCACGTGCCACAGCAGTAAGGACATGAAAATGAGCTAGTGATGGTGATGAAATTTTTCAGTGCATTAGGACAACTTTAATAAAGTTTTAAATGTTTAGTATCTTTATATTTTCTTTGTAAATGAGCATTTACAAAGAAAATATATAGATCTTATTATCATCTTATTATCAGGTTCTTGAAAAAGAAAATTGTAGTTTTTAAGGTAAGTGAGGTTCATTAAAAAATACTAACTAGTTACCAGAGGCCACTGTAAGTTAATTTAAACGCTTCTTTGCAACATCAGAAATTTTATCAAATATTTTCAAAATACTTTTTGTCTATTTTTCATTGTAAAAACTTTTGTACATTTTTAATTTTGTACGACTTGCGAACGCTGATATTCAAATTAAAACCAAAAACTCACTTAAAATACAACTATAAAAAAAGGTTTTATTACTCTAATTTTTTTAAGTGGCCAGTTGTCATCAATTAATATTTAAATAAAGAGGTTTGTTGCACTTACCAATTTATCACAGACCACCACCATGTGCAGTATCATGTTGCCAAAGGAGTCTTGAGCGTCGGGATCAGCACCTGAGTCTAAAAGGAGGTTGTATACCGCCTCGTTGGCGCAGCAGGCTGCCCAGGCTAGGGGGTACTCTCCCAGATAGGCCAAGCCTTCGTAGTTGGTCACACGAGCAGGAGGTACGCGCTGCTGGTCGCGAGGAAGGAAGAAGCTGCCTGGAATGTAGCGTAAGGACATTCTAATGTTGACGTGGTGGTAGTATAGAGGTAAAAAAACTGGCGCAAGAGAGTGTGTGTGTTTGTGTGTGTATAAGTATGGTAACAACAAATTAATTTTGAGTTCTAGGTCTTCCCGTGAGCACAAAATAAGGAGACTGCTGAAGATAAGCTTCATACAAACGCGCTCGAGCAGCGCACACATAGACAACAGATCGGAACATCCGATTTTGTCCCGTGACTACGAACCTTGATAAGGGTTTGATTCGCAGCGTCAGGAACTCATTCATTGATTTCATCTATTTACTATTTCATACATTATTCATACACAAAATTTACAAAAATTGTTACCGATAGCTCTCTGGTTGACGTCGGCTCCGGCTTCCACCAGGTCTTGGACGAGCTCGTTGTTGCTGTATGCAATGGCCAGATGCAAGGAGCTCGCCCCTGCGTGAACACAAGCAATGGTTTGGAAAACTGACCTCGTGTCCACGGCGGCTGGTACAATTGGCTGAACCGCTTCCTCGGGCAATTAAAATTTATTAACACACTATTTAATTATTAGGTAGGTAACTGTTACTTTGTAAGCCAAAGTAGCCTTATTCAATCAATGTCAACCACTGCGTCATAGTCCACGAGTCCACGACTATTTGCTGAGCAGTTTACTTTAAGTCCCTCTTAAATAAAATGTTTAACTTTTATTGTTGTACTCGTACATACGTATGTTACTTAATCTGTGCTCTTTACTTTTTAAACAGCATGCTTACACACCTAAATACTCTTCGCCTTCAACCACGTCCAGTGAAAGTTTCGGAAAACACTTCACCAATGTCCTGGCTAGTCTTGTGTGGATCTGAAGAATCAAATTAATTAATGTTAACTTAATAGGTAAGTCTAGGATTTAAAGTACCTAAGTCTTGTAAGTAAGAACTGATAGTATGCAGTTGTGTGATTCACATTTTAAATGAGTAGGTAAAGAATATCCCTGGTACTAAGAGAGGGGAATGCACTGAAGTTTTTAGTAGGTATACATATCTACCTACCTACATACCCGGACGTAGCAACAAAAGCGCAATATTTTTTCTCCAGTAAAAAAATTTTTGGTCGGCCATGATGCAAAACTAATGATAAATTCAAATTAATTAATTATTTAATTTAAAAATGTATGAATACCTTGGTGTCGCATATGATGAGCACGTGCAGCAGCGACTCCCCCAGCGCCCCCCGGTAGCACATCTGCCAGCAGGCGGTGTGGTCCTCCCACTTGGCGAGCGGGTCGTGTGGGGACAGCGACGCTTCTATCGGCAGGACCACCTGCACAATAACCCAAGTGGTCATGACCATAAAAATCATATACAATCTGTAAAAAAAACCCTGTCCGATCGCAAAGGGGTACATATGTATACACATAACAATAATAAAAATAATAATAAAAAAATATTATTAATGAAAATAGAGTTATCGTTATTTAAAACGCAAGTTTTTTGTACCGAAATTGCTCAAATTACCCCAAAATCTAGCTAAGCATTTGTCAAAATTTTTATGGAGGTAAATTAATTCACTTATTATTTTAAATAATTATGTAAATAGAACCGAATCTCGATACTTAATAAAACCTTTAACTACGGATCGGACAGGGTTTTTTTACATATTGTATAAACTCAGTGGCACAATTAACCTGCCACCTTATTTAATTGAAGAGAAGTTTGATTAATTCCCTTTTTATTTTATTTTTTGTTTCCTATTTTTTTCTGTAAAAGATGTTTCCAACTTATAAAAACAACTTTTTATTATATTCCGTAGAATAATAATTTTATTAATGCTCTCAGTGGTTAAAACATTTAACGGTTTTTAAAGAGCTATCTTCCATACTGGTAGGGTTTTATATTTAAGTTTCTTGCCGCACTCAAAAAGTCCGGTTACGCTGTGAAGGCCGTCTAAGACAAATAACAAAACCTCTTTTCAAAAAAAAAAAAAAATTTCAAATAAATTCTTTATTCTTTTTTTTCTACTACTCCTTAATAATTAAGCTACCTGTTTCTGATCTCGGAACTTCCAGCGCAAATACTCGGCGCGGTTGATGACGCGGCCACGCGCCCCCGCGTACATGTACGCCGCGAACTCCTCCCTAATCAGCTTCTCCGCCGCTACCATGCCCCCTTTAGCGTACGTCTCCAGTAGCAGACCCCCTATGGGAAAACAAAGGCTATCCATTGAGGTGTACTTAGTGAGAGTCAGGAGTAACGAGGAAAAGGAGGGGTGGGGCAAAAATTATTATATATTAAATAAATTATAATAGATTAGCAGGTAACTAGATACTTAATGAAAATTCTACTTTATTGGTAAATATTACTCAACACTTTATAACTCAACTGCCTAACCTAAGAAAGGTATTTCTTCTTCTTCTGTGAGACTTTTTGTTCTGCTAATGTAGTGTTGGCAGGGACGCGCAAGTGAAATATGAAGTGCCTGAATTATAGCTGCACTTCTTGGCGGGAAAATGAAGAGTCATGTCTGCGGTTTTGTTTTATTTTCAAAAATTTGTGTTATGTCGAATATTAATGTGAAATAATGGTGGATTATTTACCGTTCGTAAGTGTGCATGAGTGTTGGGAAATAAAACAAAACAGTGCAACTACTACTTTTCAAATTCTCTCAAGAAATCCGCCGAGGAATTAGTAAAGCCCCACATCTTTATTGAGTTACTCGAGGGGTTGGGGGGTATATCATTTCTCACTTCTCATTTTTATTATCATTCATCATCATTCATCATCATACTGACTGGAAGGAAATATTGTATATTTATGTATTACTTGTAAGAAAAATTAGTTTGACACTGGCTAAATGTGCTAATCGCACGAAGCCATCAACTAAAAGAAAGAAAGAAAAGAAAGAAGAATTATAGCTGCGTAAACTTTGACACTTAGTTTCATCAATCAGCCGGGTTGCCATACATTCCTCGGGCGTGCTCCTCCCACTGGTGGTCCGCCACTAGTGTGAACACAGGTGACTGCCAAACCGGCGATCTCAGACATCCTAGCGGCACGTGAAGGGGATGTACGGTGGTTTTTAGTCGGTAGGCCCCTCCTCCTCTCGAATCCCTGTCGAGACCCTCGGGTCTAGGCAGGAAGGCGGTAGCTGGAGGGGAGAACCCCACATAACTATCCGCGCCTCCCCGGGCGCGGTGGTATTCGGCCGAGGAGATTTCCAGTAAAAAAAAAAATGGGTGCCAAACCATGCCCCAACATACGTACCTACCTACTCCCTTGCGAGTTTGTGTGAAGGTATACCCGAAATAATCAAGGTTTATCTATAGAACATGTTGGTTGTCATTATTATAAAGTTACTTTGAATTAAGTGTAACATTGCACGTTCTTTAAAGATGTTATTATACTTGTAAAGCGATATGATTTATACTTAACCCTTTATTTCATACTGTAGGATGTATCCTACATTATTAATATTATTATACATGGATCTACGAGTATGCCTGTGGCTGTGATCAATATCACACTTGATTCAAACGTAACGACACCGACGTTCTAAAATTCTTTATTGTTTACCCTTTTTGTAGTCGGCCAGTTTGTACAGCACAGTGTGTTCCTCTGTGTTGGGCTGCGATATGACGCGGTCGAGCACCGAACCCGCTGCCTGCACGTCGCCGGCCGCACACAACTTGGTCAGCACCCCACCCATTGTCCTGTCCTACCTTAAAAATCAATGTCCATACACAAAGGAAGGTTCCTTTAATTATTAAAATAGGGGTCAGCGACTGGTTTTAGTCTAAAAATCAATGTTATTTTTTGGCGACGAAAAAGTTTCGAATACTGATGCTTGATTGACACTACAAACTATTCGAATATTTTTTTTTTGCCATGCTGGGCAAAGGCCTTTCTAGATAAGGGCTGCCATACGTCCCGGTACAACGGGGCATATCCCGGTTTGAAGCGTTGTGTCCCGGCGAGTAACTCAGTGGTCCCAGTTTTGCCTCAGAAAATCAAGTTATCGTTTTTTCTATTAGTTATTTATTGTAAATTTTTCACATTTTATTTAGTTTTAATATTTTTAATAAATATCTACCAAAACTGAAACGTAAAACTTCATATAAAACCTTGTAAAACAGTCTTGATTTAAAAAAAAAAACAATAGAAGTCTCTTTTGTTGTTTACTCTATTTCTAGTCCAAATGTCCCGGTTGGCATTTCAGCATTCATGGCAGCGCTAGATCCCATATTAATTGAAAAATTAAAATTTAAAACAAGGCTGTATTAATTGGTAGCCACGTTATAATAAAATAACTTGATAGTTTTGTATTATTTTTAAGATAATAATAATAATGAAACGGTAGAGTAGGTACACTCAGTGAATGCCGGAATATTGTATTTTTAATAGTAGATAATAGCTGCCAAACAAACATTCTTTCGTGTCTTTAATCAGGAGACGTGGTGGCAAAATTTCTAGACAACATAAAACGCTACTTATCAACTTTATACTAATTAACACTTACCGATAATCCCAATCAACTACGAGCACAGAGATCAATCATTAAGTATAAGTTGGTTACAAATGATTTTCCTAAAAGAGAGCTGCACATTGTCCATGATGCTACCATGTTGTTCCAAATGCCATAGGCGTTTATGTGATTAAACTGGGTCAAGCCACCAAGCCACCCTGTAGTAGATAGGTACCTAACTAAAACTTTTATTATTTCACGTTATTCTAACAATAAAAAATGTATTAAATTTATTTTAAAACGTATGTAAACGAGCTATACTTTTCGGATCGACAGCATCTAAATAAATGTCAAAATAAGTTATTTTTTTTATTTTTTTTCAATTCGATTGTTATTTACAATTCGTTTTGTGTCACACATTATAATCGTACTTAAGTAAGAGGTATCACGAACGTTTAGTAACACTGAGCTTGCTGAGTTTTCTTTTTCAAGCTAAACAAATGAATTCACTGTATTTTTAACGAAAACAGACGAAAGCAATTGAACGCACTATAAACAGCAAGCGTTACCATGGCAAACATTATTTTGTGTCATGGACGCCAGCACACGTTTTCCCTCCTTCCTATGATATGGGGTCCTTCAAAAGAGGCGTGAAGAAGCACCTTGTGGGCCGGCAGAGTGAGGTTAGCTAAATTTTACTCTTATTACCAGAGTACCTACCTCGTTATTTTGTGATGCAGTACGCTACTAAGACGCGATATTATACTTATATTGTACTATTATCTCTTCTGTGGTTGTAGTATCTAGCAGAGTTAGAAGACGCAACCGCAGTGGTAAACGCGCATTGATGAAATTAAACACCTTTCGCAAAGGCTGATCGGATGGGTGAGCAAACATTTTTCATTTCGTGTTCTTCCGTGCTTCGGGTGGCACGTAAATCCGTTGGTCCCGGCTTCATTAGCAGTCGTTGACAATCATCAATCTACACAGCGCCCTAATGGTGTGTGGTTTATGGTCCGTTCTCCCTTTGGTGTTTCCATCTATAGGAAAGGTTTGTGCCCCAATGGAGATACAAAAATGAGCTGGTAAATAACGACCGTCCGCGACTTGGTCCGGCCTTAAAGGTACCATGTGCCTACATTACAAAGCGAGGAATTCAAAAGTTAAGCTTTCAATAAGTCAATCAGTGACATCACGCGCTAGTGCGTGTGCCCGTTTCCTACTAGATTCTCCGAGGGGTCCGGATCAGATCGGGTGCGGAACAATCCGAAGGCGCTTAAGGCTAAGACCTCAAGCTCGGGTTGACCTGGTCGTGGGGGTGGGGAGAAGCGCCCAAGTACAGTAACGAACACTAACATGTAAACAATGTAACTCTTAACACAATGTAATAAGAGTCAAAACTAGTCAAAAGTGTATACCTACATGTTAATACTCGTGACTGTACATGTCTGTAACTGGTAAAGAGCGCGTGTGAACCGGGGGCCCGACCGCCTAACCGATTGCTTTGGCTACGTGTATAGTTTATGACGTCATCTTGTCATCTAGCTAATAGGTATAAGCATATATCAGAAGTTATAGCCTGTAGCTTTCGATATTGCTGTTATAGGCGGTACGAAATGACAAGATGACGTAATAAACTATACACGTAGCCAAAGCAATCGGTTAGGCGGTCGGGGGCGGGTCGTCGTACCCTTGTTTTACGAGTACCTCCGGTGTCTTGGGCCTAAGCTAGCATGTGTGCATGTTTAGTGTATCGTGTGATTGTGTAATGGATGGCATAATGAGGATCGGTTGGGCGCCTGTGGTGACAGTGACTGGTTGTCTTCTTCACGCTGCACCAGTTGCCTTTGCTTCTATACACGCCCTTCCATTTTACATCATGCCTAGTGCGAATTTCATTCGCCATTCGATCGCCATTCCGTTCGATCACCATGCCATTCGTTATAAACGAAAATTTGTATGGTATTGAAGAAACGCCCTCCTGCCTGGCGAAATACGAGTTATAATTTTGCCACACAAATTCTCGTTATCAAGAAACGGCAACTTCTTTGATTATATACAAAGGGCTACTTAGCCCGGGAGCCGGCATGTAAAAATAATAATTTTAGTTAAATTGATTAATTTAATTATGTCGATTAGCGCAAGCTAAGCCGAACGAATCTAACGTGGTGCTAAACTTCCCCCATCCGTCGGCTGACATGCGGTATATTTCCACACAAACACACACATATTCTCGTTTTAATTTAGTTATTTTTAGGGTTCCGTACCTCAAAAGGAATAACGGAACCCTTATAGGACTCACTTTGTTGTCCGTCTGTCCGTCTGTCTGTCTGTCTGTCAAGACCCTTTATCTCGAAAACGCGTGGAAGTATCGAGTTGAAATTAAAACCATACACTCAGGTCTGCGGTCCCTTGAAGCTGTGAAAAAATCAAACTTCTAAGTTAACGAAAACAAATGATACGGCCGTTTATGTCGAAAAAAACGTATACCTATTTCGACACTCAAGGGAATCAAAATTCATAGGGTAGGTACTTTCTTGCCGTTGACCTATGAAGTTTGGCAAGTAATATACTACAAGTATAGGGAAAAGTCTGAAAACAGTACATTTTTAATTAAATTATTAAAAAAGGTCTTTATGCAAGGAAAATATTATAATTTTTAATTAGGTTTATGATATAGTTTTCGATTTATGACGAAGAATGAAAAAAGAAATACCATTTCCCTCTTTTATATGTACCTACTTATAGGTACCTAATAACTTTGGTGTATGTAGTAGATATGAGCGCCGTAAGTTTGTGTCGGCGCGCCGCTGAGTGAGACACATACGGCGCGCCGCCATGCGCCATCTCGCTCTCAATAGGGCATTTATTCGCTCAATTTTGATAGGTATTCGGATAATTCGAATACTAATGAAATTGTTATACGAATAATTCGAATTTTTCGAATACTTCTTTTTTAAAACTGATTTTAGTAGTAAAACACATTTTAGTAGGTACATTAAAAAAAAAAATTGCATAATCTATAACAATATAATCTGGATCGAACACAACTGATGAAATTTAATATAGCATCATTCTCTCTAATGCGCAGATTACACTTAGTTCCGACAGTAACTATGCATGGGATATCTTTGTCTATGGATAACCTACAAGACCCTCGAGCTAAGTTAACCCGGCACCCGGTACCACACCAAAGACAGCAGCCTGTACGAGATTAGTATGACTTTCAAATGGCTTTCAAACAGCTCAAGGGCACCAGGTACTGACGGAATTACGGCCGAGCTTCTGAAAGCAGGCGGAAGACCGGTACTCGTAGCTCTTCAGAGGCTATTTAATTCCATCATTCTAGGGGGTAGATCGCCAGAGCCGTGGCACGAAGGTTTGGTTTTATTGTAGGTACTTCAAAAATTCTAGTAAGACATATAGTGGTTGATGTGAATTGATTGATTTCAACTAAATATTTTAAATTAAATTTAAAAAACCGGCCAAGTGCGTGTCGGGCCACGCACAGTGTAGGGTTCCGTAGTGTTCCCGAATGGAGCAAATAATTGAAACAATAATTTTAACAAATAGACTTGTAATGCGCTATAAACATTACATACAATTTTTTTAAAAACGTAAAAACTATTGCGGATTGGCGTTGGCGAGCGACGTGCGTTTCACGCGGTGATAGCCTTGTTGCATGTGGGAGCGGCGCGGTGTCGCGAACTATCGCGTCGTGGCCCCCGCGCGCCTCCTCCCGTGCGTGCAGCAGGGCTCGGCGTATACACGTAGCCCATCTCAATAATGAGGCCTCTGAGAAGAGGGCTTTAACATTTATTTAACGATGGCTCATATACTTAAATGTAGATACTACCGGTTTCACACACCAGACAACGTAAGTAGTTAAGTAGTTCCCAATGAGGAATTTGTACTGCGCCAAGTACATTTTATAAGTTGGTCGACAGTTACTCGTAAACTTATAAAGCCTACTTAGCTGTGATAGTTTTCCTTTTAACTTCGTCATATATACAACTACCGTGAATTTTTTCAAGTATTTAAAAACTACCATTTGGCTGGCTTTACACCTTACTCTAACAAAATTTTGCGCTTTAAAGCTTAATAAATAGTTCACAAACGGATGCCTCAATCAAAAACTGTTTTCACAAACCCGCAATATTTTTTAAATTGCTATCCAACGACACCCCACACTATAGGGTAGACAAGAAAAAAAAATTACATCCCCACTTCATGTGTAGGGGAGATAACCTAAAAAAAATATTTTTCAAAATTTTACTTTACCAGTTTGTCGGCGTCATTAATATACTATATATCAAGAGTCTATGAGCTAGGTTGGGGACAGACAGACATACAGACGGACATGGCGAAAATTTAAGGGTTCCTTGTTGACTACGGATTTTACTACTGTCAAATTTCTTCAATACAATGTCAACCATATTCCTAAGACATAAAGTTCAAAGTCTATTGAGGAAATTTGACAGTTTGTGGTAGGTTGATGTGCAGGCGTGTGTACTATTATATATTTTAGTGTGTAGTGTAGGTGTCTGAAATAACGATTTTTATATAATAAACACTAAAAATCCATATCATTTTAGTTTAGCCTAGTTAATACATAATACTTAACGATCCATATTTTTATATTTTTTAGAATTCGTAAATTTATATTAGTATTATATTTAAATAAGTATTGTAAATAACTTTGATAGTTTCCGAGAAATGTAACAATGAATTCAACACTAAAATTTTGTATCACCCAGCTTTGCCGAAGAAGGTTTCGGTTTCGGCCCTATTTTGTGTCCGTCGCGTCGCCCGCCGCGGCTGATGGGTCTAAAAAGGATTTTCATTAAAAAAGCAGGACATTTATATGTTTTTTTTATATACCTACTTAGTTTATTTTGTTTTATTATTATATTTATCTGAGCAGCCCAATTTTTGCAAGAAATTCCTGGTTTTTTCAATGTATGTTTTTCAGTATGAAAATCTTCAAACGATATATTTTTAAAGTAAGGTAATATTGGGTTACAATTAAAGATTTATTTTTAAACATTAATGACGTATACCAAATGGTGGACATACAATTCATAAAGGAGGACTCTATAAGGATACCTTTCCCGGCGCCGCTGCTGTACTTGCTCCTTGTAGTAGCTTTTTACCTGGAGTGCGCCAGACCACAGAATTACTGCCAGACCCTGGTAGTAGCGAAGTGTGTCAAGTCATGTATCATTATCATTATCATCATTATCATTATCATTATCATTATCATTATTATTTATCATTTTATTATCATTATCATTATTCATTTACACATCAGACTACTACAAACTGTCAAATTACCTCAATAAACTTTAAACTTTACTTAAAATATGTAATAATGATAGGTAACATTTATTGAAGAAATTTGACAGTTTTGGATAGGTTGATGTACAGGCTCTTCTAACCTAGAGATAGGAAAAATAATCAAAAACCTTTATTATCTTAGATTTTTATTTAAACTGATACACAAACGGTAATTCAACCCGGTCAAATCTCCTAAAATTCAGTTTACATAAAGCCTCTAGGGTTGCCTACCTGTGATAAAACAATTTTCGGTTATGGAAAGACCGGGTTTTAACAATTATATAATAGTTAAGATTTTAGATTCTTCAATTTTATACTTATGTTCACTTACTATGTTTTTTCACAAGTTGTAAAGGTATGAACAACCTGTTAATCTAGGTATAAGCAAAACAAATGTTGATACACGCCTTATGAATAAAATTATGAATATGTGGAAAGTACCTACTTAAGGGTTAATAATAATAAAAAAAAAGAATGTAATTAAATTGTTAATAAAATGACTAGAAAAAAGTATTTTCTTAAAACTTTTTATTTAGAATTCTTTCGTACCTACCCAGGTACCTTAGTACTCATAAAAGTCACCTACCTACTTACCTATATATTTGTATCATATAGAGTATTATACCACATATACCCACCGCCGCGGTAATGCGCGGGAGGGGAGGCAAAGCATTATTATCAAACGCACGCACGCAACCACGCAACGCAACGCAAGGCAAGGAAGAGTAGACTCAACTCAAGGTTGGTGCGGGGGGCAGGGCAGCCAAGTAAAATCGTCCCCCTCCCCCCCGCACCTCACGTGCCAACCGCCTCGCGTTGCTGCCCCCGCCCGCACTCCTCCCGCCTGCCAGCCGCTGCCCCGCCGCCCGCGACCCGCCGCCTACCCCCGCCCGTGTCCAAGAGACATCACAAAATAGCTAGTAGTCGTTCTTGCAACTCCGCGATTAAAACGTAACTGTTAAGTTAAGTTTACATTCCTCGTCCGCAGTGGTGAATATGTTTTAAAGTACTACCAAACAAAGTTTAATTTGTACCATCATGGTATTTACATTAAAAGTGTGCGAAAAGTGAAATCACGTTACAAAGAGTTACTTTTTTAAGGTAACCAGTTTTATTTACTTATTCAACTGCTACAGTGTTCTTAAAGTATATTTTATGCCTGTTTCGTTCGTTGTCTCATTTATTACATAAACAATTGAACATAAAAGATAAAATATTGTAAATATAAAATACTGCGCGAGAGCTGTCATCTGTCATTTGCACAGAACGAACACAATTATATAGGTACTACTCCAAACAACTGCGGGTGCGGCGGTACCATTAGGCGCTTTCTCATTAAAATGTCGCGCGTGATACATTCAACTCGAACGGGTGTTCAAGTCTCGAGTGCCGAGTGCAGGCACAGAAAGTGCAGGTGCATAGCCTAACTATTGTTCGTTTGTTCATAGACACACTGAAATTAAATACTTTATTCGGAATTTACATAATACTAGCTACAGATTTACTAGGTATTAAATTTCGAAAGTGTATGCGAACGCTACTTAGGTACTCATTGAATGATTTTTTACGAATTTACTCACGTTTCTTAACATATTATTTTATTTTGTCGTTTCTATCGAACCCTTTACAAGGTTCGAGATCAGTAATAACAGGGAGGTATAGCATGCTCCTAAAATCAATGTTTTTATTTTTTCCTATTTCCATTACGTCTACTTACCCAAAATAGTTTTTTTTATAAATAGTTCCTTTATTTTGCAATCAAAATATAAAAAAGATGCAGAGTTTATGGCTTTTTGTAAAGGTTTATTTTTTATGAACAATAACATATTAGGTACCTATATACTTACATTTTATCCATCTTTATTTTTCGACATGGCTACGTCAACCCTTCCTTGTAAGGACTTCGTAGGCTAATAATGTTTCATTTACTTAATGACTATAATGACTTACCTATAATAATATACGAATGATTTTTGATGTTTTTATTAGTGTGAGGGAAAAAAGATGTGTATCCGTATCCGTTACTTTTTGGCGGATTACCAATGTACAACATGGGTGAATTTAATTATGTATATAAAATTATAAATAAAGGTACCTAGGTAATGATGACTATTTATGAAATAATTAAAACATCAATTCAAATTCATTTTTATTTCTTCCTATCACATATTTATCTATGCTAACCATGTTTATAAACTAATCTATAAATAAACAATATCACGCGCCCGGCACAGAATAAACAAAAATGTTGAGACCCCCGTATCCGTATCCGCGGATATAGGTACTAGATTATTAACGATTTCGATCGATATCTCTAGTATAAATCTTCTATTTATATTTATATTAATTAATACGTGAAGCGAAAACTTCGTGTCCCATTTTTAAGCAAATTATTTAATATACCTGCCTCTACTGTTTATTATATTGGTCGTGAATGACTGAATGACGTCATCGTGTCGATGGCCGGCGGGCAGGGCGGGGCGCGTTGCTAGCATTGGCCCCCTCTCCACCTCGCCCCTGCCCACCCGTGTAAAGCCAATATCTGTGTAGGAAGCAAGACTGTAGTTGAGTCGCATTTAAACAACAATAACAACATTTTTTTTACAATAGAACATGTATTCATTCCGGTTAATAAGAATATAGGTAATGTATTTTTGAAAGGACAGTATTTTGTCAATTGTAATTACCTATATTTATAAAGATTTCTTAATTGCACTTATCTAAGTTATATATACCTACCACAAGATAGGCGACTGCAGTGAGGTAAGCTTCTTACATACCTACCGCGCTCGAGCATCGCACACGTATACCCTGTCACAGACTCAGAACAGTCCTAACACAAAATGTTGCGAGATTCCGTGTCCTTGAGAGGTTGCCTATGTGTGTGTTGCTCGAGCGCGTTTCTATGAAGCTTACCTTCTGCAGTCTGCTTTTCTTGTGCCATAGGGTAGGTTAGCAAAGCAAAAAATTGTGACCGATCCGATCCGAACCCTTCGGAGAATCTAGTAGGGCACGGAGACACGCACTAGTGCGTGATGCCGTTCCCTCTAGAAAAACTGCGAAGGGTTCGAATCGGATCGGGGAGCGGAACAACCCGAAGGCGCCTCTAAAGGCTCGGACCTCGGCTCGGGTTGACTGGGCCGTGATGGGGGAGAGAAGCGCCCAGGTACATGTCTGTACCTGGTGTAGAGCGCGTGTGAACCGGTTCTTCGTACCCTTGTTCTACGAGTACGGTGTCTTGGGCCTAAACTAGTGTGCATGTTTAGTGTATTCTGTAAATGTGTAGTGGCATTTAGAGGATTGGGCGGGGATCGTTTCACACGGCTTCAGGAACCCTTATGTATCTCGCTCGCGCCGCGCCGCCCCACACTGGATCGATCCCATACTAGCGCGGCCGGACGTAGTGTCGTGAACATATTTTGTATGGAAATTTGATATTAAATATGCAATCGTGTTATGCATATTTGTTAGTGTATATAATGGTTTAAACATATTATGGGAATAAACATTAAAAAAATGTTTTCCCCAATGTACCCGATCCCATCTCTACCCGATTTAAAATTACCTAACAAAAACCCCAACTCGTACCCGATTTCATTCTTGCATAAAGAAAAAAGTAAGTGTACAGTTGAAACGAAAAATTTCATAAAATTACATAATATGTTCCTAACACAATCTGTGATTTTGCATGATAAGTAAATTTTTACAATTTCTTTCTTTTGTGATAATATATTACTTAAGGGTTTCGATTAAAAAGATTATTTTAATTATATTATTTGAAATGTCGATTTATGTAATTGGTGATAAAAATGTTGGTGATTAAAGCAGTTTTATATCGTTCAAATGTTTTTCATTCTGGCTGTACTTTTTATCATATTGGGTAGAGTGGGGACGAAGCCATAGTAATTTAAATTACCTTATTATTAGTAAATTTTTTTTTTTTTTCAAAATAAATACAAATCGATGAATAACTTGAAAAGTGGTCGCTTAGGGTAGCAAGTATGTTCTAAGAAAATGTGCTTTAGCTGTAGGGCTGTAGGAGAAGCCATGTATAGTAACTAGAACTCGAGCATTTACGGGCGATTTGAAAAAACATTTTTTGAATATTTATTCCCATACTAAAAAATAATCATACCGAGATATCTCTTTAACTATATGATCCTGTATACCATTATACAGGATCTAACAAATAAGCGAACGTTTAAGGACGGTATCTATACATTAGTACATACAGTTTTATAGTGATTTTTCAAAGTTATGTTTTCTAACAAACTAAATCTATTAAAATAATGCACATCATGAAACATGCTGTATCTTTACTAACACGCACGCAAGCGTCAATAAAAAGATAGTGTACAGATACACGCACACAATTGAAAAACCATTTTATGACATTCATACACACACGGCTATCTTTGTGTGCGTGTAGTATAGCTGTACGGGTTTGGAAAGGGTGTATTTTTTTGATGAATTATGATAATGTTTTGTTGATTATCTCGGTAACGAGCCTGTAGTTTTTGACCAAATTTGGTGAGCATGCTCAGTGTGATGTATATCGAGTAATATCGACAGTCGGCCAAAAAGAAAACAGCTAAACATTCTTAAAATCAGAAACAGATATTACAAAAATCTATTTGTTTAATTTTTGTTCCTGATAATGTGATCTCATAAATGACAAAGAATGCAATATATTATTATCTCCTAGGGAACTTCTAAGTTTATTGCTTAGAATAACCTGCAGAAGAAAAAACTCGTTCAGCTTCACCACCTGCCTATCGATAACGCGCTAGTGAGCATTATCGATAGGAGGGTTGCTTAGCACATTGCTTAGCGCGCTATATTCGAAAGAGAAGGGAAGTGTGAGAGACTGATCGAGAAGATGTCGCGGCTGCCGTGCTAGGCCCACAGACCTATATCTGTGGCTAGGCCTAATGGTGTTGTCATATCATAATGGTTAGTGTTGCCGTGTCATGAAAGTAGAAAATTTAATTGAATTGATATTTTATTTATGTGTATGTAAGTACTAACGTAATTACGGAATTTCACCTTTGAGTTACGTATTTAAGAAATAGTTAAAATCTGTCCCGTAATTGCAAAATTGAGGAGCTCGATGGCGCAGTGGTTAACGCGCCCGGTCTTCGAGTGCTGAGGTTAAGCCACTTTCGCAAAGGCTGGTCATCGGATGGATGATCAAAAATGTATCATCTTGAGCTCCTCCGTGCTTCGGAAGGCACGTAAAGCCGTTGGTCCCGGCTACATTAGCAGTCGTTAACAATCACCGCACCGCAGTGGGGCCGCGTGGTGGTTTATGGCCCGTTCTCCCTATCCATTCATAGGGAAGGCTCGTGCCCCAGCAGTGGGGACATAAATGAGCTGATGATGAACAATTGCAAAATTACGTAATTACGTCATTTAAATGGAAGCCCTAGTTGCGTGCGTGCGTTGCTCGAGCGATGTATGTATGAAGCTTACCTTTTGCAGTGTCCTTATTTCAATCGGCATGTGTATGTTGGTAGGCAGTCATAGCTGGTTAAGAATTAGGATGTTACCGTGAAATAATCAGTAGTCCTTTAATCGGATTTTGATAAAAAACTTTTTTTGTAAATTTTATTTACTTAATCATTTTCTTTTTAATGGTTTGCAAATGCAAGTCGGTTTCAATACCAAAAATAATTGAATGTTTGGCTTATATCATTTAAATATACGCTCAAGTGTTGTCAGTTTTCACTTGATGTATATAGCAGCTCATGTCTGCTCCGCTATCCACCGTCCACTGAAGCGGGGCTAATATGAGCTGTTAAAATAACGGTACTCTATTGGTTGATTTCAACACAGCTCGGCTCAGCTCAGCTTCAATGGAGTGTCACCCTAAACATTGTTTGAAACAGATGCTGTCACTAAATGTCATTCAGCATTCATTTGCCTTATTATTATTATTATACTCTTTATTTATTTTCTTTCTTAAAACTAGATTTTACAATATTTTAATATAAAAACAATAAAACATTATAAAAACCTAATTCTAGAGCACCGCCAACTGCGGGGCAGGGCCCAAGCTACCGGTGGTCAGGGTTGCAGAGTGAGTAACCTCCTGACACCTGACAATACGTGCCGTGTCAAGGAGTACTGCTTTCTGAATCTGACCCTTGATCCAACCATCAAGCGAGAGCCTCTTAAGATGTTGGTCGAGGCTCTTCGCTATCAGACCGTTCGCTGAAACGACTATCGGGACAATAATGGTTAAATCAACATACCACATGGCGGTCACCTCGTGAGCTAAGTCAAGGTACTTCCTCGGCTTTCACGAGGTTCTCATCATGAGGTATGGTGATATCAACCAGTATTGCCCGGCGCTGGGATCGTTCGACCACCACGATATCAGGCTTATTGACGACAATAGTCCTGTCCGTAATGTTGCATGACCATTTTCGAGTACTGGCGCAGGTGCGTATTTATAGTACGGCACCTCCGATACAACAAGGCCATATCCAAGAGCAAGTTGCTGGTGAATTATTCTGGCTACTTGGTTGTGTCTGTGCAAATACTCTCCGTTAGCAAGATGAGAACAACCAGAAATAATATGTCGGAGTGATTCTCCTGGACGGCGGCATGCCCGACAGATGTCAACCGTACCGTCCCTCATAATATATTTCCGGTAGTTATTCGTCTTGATAACTTCATCTTCAATGGCACAGACAAAACCTTCGGTTTCCCCAAAGAGGTTACCGAAACGTAGCCAGTTCACCGAGGCAGTCAAATCTACATCAGGCCCAGTTAGAGCCACTACAGAGCAAAAGCCTCCCTAACCTCTTTCCATCTTGTTCTATTTGGAGCAACAAGAGACCAATATTTTAGATGGAAGTCAAGGTCGTCCCGCCATCTCCTTTTTGGTCTGCCGCGACGTCGTTTTCGGTTTTGTGGGACCTATTCGGTAGTTACTTTGGCCCACCGTTTAGCATGACAGCTTTTTGTGTGACATCAGTAATTTTTGATTTTGAGTGCAGTATAGTGTTCCTGACGTTGTTTTCTCTTGCCGCTAAAAAACAGCTGTCGCATGGTGGGTGTCGCGCGGTTACAGCGCTGCAAATGCGCTGCAGCCGCGAGACATTCGAGACTTTAAATGCGCCCAATAATCGAATGTTCCCATATCTTCAATTTTACTCCGAATAAAATTGAAAAAAAAAAAACATTTTTTTCACGGCACGTGTAGAACGTGTCGTGTCTTAGAATTTTAGAAATAAACAAAGCGTAGTTTTCTTGTAAAACGTGTTTTGTTTTAAAAGTTTTGATATATTAACCTACCAAGTCTGCGATTGATTAACAGCGACTGACTAACGGGTTAGGTAAAATCATAGACAATAGAAAGATCACCAAAACAATTAACCCACTCTTTATAAAGAGACAGTGACTGTGCGACTAATAATTGTATTAGTAGTGTAGTATTATTAGCGTGATTGGTAAGCAGCAACATATAGATGTTGCTGCTTACCCTTCACGCTTGTAATATGAGCCAATGAGAATGAGATTTTTTATTAATAAAGAGATAACGTTTGTGACTTTGTTTGTTTGTATGTCGGGGCTAATCTCTGGAACTACTGTTCCGATTCCAAAATTCTTTCACTGATAGAATGATGCTTCACTTGCGGGTAACATAGGCTTTATTTTATTTAAAAAAGGAGTTTATTTTTAAATCGTAAATCCTCGCGGATGAAGTCTAGTGAGAATTATAAAAAGAGATATTTAGTGGCTGCACACAGTTTTCCTGTATTAACTTCCCATCTCGATAGGACACGCTCCATCCATCTATCTCCCTATGTCTGTGGCTAAGGGTAAAATACTGTAACAAAAATGTTTTTCACAGGTACAAAGTGAGAATTAGAACACAGGCAACATGTACACAGAGCAGGACTTAATAAACATATTGGCTATCTACCAGAGCTGTTGTGATGGCGACCGACAAAAGACCAAAAAAGTTTATGCGGCCTTGTACGGAAATAAACCGTCTGACTACATCATAACGAAGGCAATTTTTTTTGCCAGTAAAAATGGAAAGCAGCTGGAAAGTAAACCAGGTGAGTTAGACAGAATATCAGTTAACACGGATGAAATAATTATTGTCAACATATTTGCCTATTAAACGTCGAACTTGGCGGAGAGTATTCTTTAGGCAGATTAGGTCATAATCGTCGTCACGGTGGTGGTCCAGCGCTGTGAGTACGTGTTTACGACTGCCATCTCACAACAACCACTCAAAATTCAAAATTCAAAATTCAAAATTCAAAATCATTTATTCAGTTTAGGCTACAAGTAGCTCTTGTGAATGTCACTATGCCATCGGTTCGTAAGTCTACTCTGGGCGGGAGATCTTGTACTGAGAAGAACCGGCAAGAAACTCAGCAAGTGTCCAGCTCTTTTCTCCCTTACAGCGTCAAAAATATTGGAAAATGCCCTATCATAGCAGGACACTTTCCATTACAAATAAACACAAAAATTATAGAAGACAACCACAACATGTAAATAAAAAACAAAAATATCACAAAATAAAAATAAAAATAAAAAAATAAAAATAAAAAACTAAGTTAACAAATTTACATCAGGTAAAAGTTTCAATTTCCACAATGTCATACAGTACCACTACAGTACTCAAAAAAAAAAAATTGGTTAAGAAAAACCAAGTCAAACTACAGTAAATAATATTAAAAATAAGATAAGTATGCAAGAGCAGACCAGCCTCCACAGGCAGCACCCGTTCACGAGTATGACATATGAATCAGCCATCGCTTCGCTCAACCATATTTTAGGGAACGTAACGACCCGACGCACACGCCACCACCGCAGAGACAAATAAAGAGAGCATGACATACTCAAGATACTCTAAATAAAAACTTAATGATCTATTTAACGCAACGCTGTTTGTTATCTGTAGGACACTGCTGATAAAGGCTATCATATCAGTATAAAAATTATATAAATTAATTTTATTATATTAATTCAAATAGAGTATATGTTTTTCATTATAACCAAGCTGTTTTATCATCTAAATATTCTTTGACTGTATAATAACCTTTTAAAAGTAATATAGATTTCACATGTTTTTTAAACTTATCTAAAGGTAAATCTAGTACAGTACTTGGTATTTTATTGTAATAGTGTATACCTTGCCCCAAGAAAGAACCAAGAACCTTCTGTAACCTGAACAGTGGCATTACAAGTTTTGTCTTATTCCTAGTATTGAAATTGTGTACGTCACCATGTTTAGTATAGGAGTTGATATTGCAACGTACAAAAACTATACAATTATAAATATATTGAGATGCAACTGTCAGGACACCAATCTCCTTAAAAAGATTTCTTAAGGAAGTTCGTGATCCGAGTCTATAGATTGATCTTATTGCTCGTTTCTGTAAAATGAATATAGTTTCAATATCATACTACTTTCGAACTCAAAGGCCCTCTTAACGTACACGGAGAATCACAACGTGACGAAATTGATCCTCTGCTCCCTCTGGTCCGGGGAGCATTACGAAAGTTGGTAAGCTTCCGCGTTCATACCTCTCACACTACTGCGCCCGCCGTCGATTTCATTTATTGTTATTAATTATGCTTATAGTTATTATCGTGTACGTAGCAAATCTGCTAGCTGCGTAAAAGATTAAAATTTTGTCCTTTTTTACAGCCGCTGCCAAACACAATAAGTTGATAGATTGCAAGTTCTCAGAAGATTCAGTGGAAGTTAAAGAGGAATTAGATTGTGATGAAGTTGATAGTTCTGTCAATACAGAGCAATCCATACGGTACTTAGACACAGGTGCTGATGTAAATAAAGTTATTATCTCTGGAATTCCTACTGGCTTAGAAACGAAGTTACAACTAGTACCCGTTGTTTATACAACAAGGTTAAATGACATGAACATTTTAAAAGAAGATCTTCATTCTCTTACTGTCAATGGTATAATGCAGGCAGTGGATGCAGAAAGTAAACCTCTAATGAAAAAAAGAGCTGTTGTGCAATCAGAAATACGTACGAGTAATAGCTTAACTTACGATTCGTTAGTTGACAAAGTAGATCAATATAATATATTAGCGACCAGTGTTGATTTTGGGGATTACCAGATAGCAATAAATAGTAGGTCTCACGATTCGTTTGATCACAAAGCTACAGAAAAAGAACTTTTAGGTTTATGTACGCCGCTTTGGGTTGTATTGACGGATTGTAAAATTAAATGTAAACACTGCTATGTGAAAGTAAAAATAAAGGGTCCAACGGTGTATAAAGTAAATAAATGTCGCAATTGCAAAATAGATACAGATAATCGTCGTGTCAAAAAAATAAACAATAATAATGTTAACTCTGAAAACTTCTTGCTACGTCAAGATGTTGTCCGTGGGTTTAATTATTTGTCTAGACTAGTAGACTCAGTGTCAAATGTTGTAATGAAAAATCTTTACTCGAACACCACTGATATATATCTTATTTATAATAGCAGGGCCCTGTTGAAGGCTTATTTTCACATAGGTCATGTTATCCATTTCGATAAAGAAATATTTAAGTACATTAAAGGTAATTATATTGTAGAATGTATTAGTTGCTGTTGGCATAATAGGTTCACAAAGTTAAAGAAAGTGTGGATCAATTTCGACATTAAGTCACCACCGTTGCTTTTATTAGAATCACACCTCTGCCCACACAATGATTGCAAGTGCTGCTGTGATCCCATAAAATCTAAAAACAATAATCGGAAAAACGTCGTCACAGAAAACAATGATATTCCAATGGATTCCAAATTAGAAGTGCCAAAGACTGATGTTGAAATATTCAGAGAGAAACCCCAAAAATTTCAACCTGCTTACAGTCAGCTTTTATGTACTACTGATGGCGTTGGAACAAACTCTTGGATTAATAAGGCTTTACAGTATTCTAAAAAGTTACACCCAAAGATAAAAACAAAAGTTGCTGAATCGGTATCGTATCAAAATATATTTGCAATTCAGATTAAATCAAGTAAATATTTGGAACATTGTACTGTACGAAATGGAAAAATAGATAGCTACTTTGAAATACACCATCTATCATCAGAGCCGTACCCGTCGCAGCTAAATTCTTATGAAAAACTCATCAAAGGATCGGGCTGTTGTTGGTTAAGTCGTGAAAAGTTCTTATCTTCAGAGCTTCTGATATTTCTGAAAACACCTGACTATTTTGTAAACGACACCCACGATATCGTATTTTTTTTAAAAAGACCTCATCAATGTCCTGTGGGTGATTGTAGCTGTTGTTGTAAATTTTCAACTGCAAATTCTGAAAGCACAAAAATAGAACCATTCAAACTACCTACAGTAATAAAAGATTCGGGAAAATATAAAAGCAAACATGTTCAGACTCTAAAATTCTATAAAAAAATAAATAGTAATAGCACTCTTCATAGTGAAGCTAAAAGAAAAATTGACGCTAGTTTTAAAGAGTTTAGTATTCTAAAGAGTAAACCAATCATTCGTCGTAAACAAATAAAATCAAGTAAACGCAATGAAGAAACCTTTACAGCGTCAAACCGATTAACCAATAAAGTCCCACAAATATTAAAAAAAACATATATATCGGTACCACTTTTACCAAAACACTCTCTTCCCTCTTCTTTGGTACAGAATCCTGTCAACCTAGACCCTGTCACCCAACCTCCTGCTACCCATGATTCGGTCATCCAGGATCCTATAGTAAAAACCCTGATTGCAAATGTGTTAGAAAGGTTCAAAAATATTCGTTTAACTCTTAACTCCGAAGGCAAGGTTGTTGCAGAGCTTGATACTCCTGCCGCTAATCTTAGTAAGGCTGAGCTTGAAATTCTATCCAATATACTTACACATGCACAAGAACAAGTCAAATTATTGGGAATAGTAAATCATGTTACAGAAAATGCTGGCATGTTAAACCCTTCAATCCCAAATTTACCGGTTCTTGAAAATATCAACACTACTATTACTAATTCTTTATTTTCGAGCGAATCAGCTACTGCAAATCAGAATCCTAATTATGATAATAATTTAACTACCCCTAGAAATATTCAAGCAAATGCTTATGTTGACACAATAACTTCTATCCGTTCTGCAAATGAAGAGAATACAAATAATAATAAAAACGTTTCATCAAGTTTAACACTGCAAGGGAGAAAGAAAATGGAATCCACTGTTGATTCTAGTACTGATATATATCAGGCTTTCTCAAATTTAACTTATTTCAAAAGAGAACAGTACAGTCTATCTTTCTCAAAATTAACTTATCAGAAAAATCTTCAGTACAAACGCTCTTTTCAATCGCAAAAATCACAACCCACAAACAACGAAACATCACCGTGTGGTCTGAGAATTAAAGATGTGTACTGTCTCAAATCACGTTCAACTGCATCACAATCACAAAGCAATCGGGGAAAACGACGAGCTCAAAACAAGCGTGATCCTGATGCTACTAACAATTCAACTGCAAAAAGAATAAGGGTGACATCGCCGACGCGACTTACATGCACGGGTGATGCTAGTAAACCACAAACGTGTTCTTCGCTTAGAAGCGTACGTTACAAACACCCTTCCAACAACCAATCTAACTTCCCACAACCTATCTCAATGCCAGCTGAATCTGTGTTAAGTACATCACCTTTTATGCCACCACCTTTACATTTTTTTGAACCACCCTTTCAAACAGACAATAATATGTCGATAGAAAAGCTTTCTACACCCGAAAGGATGGTTTTCAACGGCCCTCAAGGTGCTTCAACTTCAATTAGCGATGTATTCGAGGTTCAAAATGATGATGATGATGATATCTGCATATTAGGCGTTTAATAATAAAAGTATATTTATATAAGTTACTAGCGGCGCGTCCCGGCTTCGCACGGGTGGACATTTTTTTTTGTATAGCCTATCTTACTCAGCGCTAATGTAGCATTCTAATGGTGAAATATTTTTTTCGTTACAAACAAAAATACAAAGCTTTCCTCTCTTTATAATATTAGTATGAAGTATGATAGCAAGCAGCACAACATTTGACAGCAAAAAGAACCACTTTTGTTGTATGGGAGCCCCCTTAAATATTTATTTTATTGTTTTTTAGTATTTGTTGTTATAGTGGCAAAAGAAATACATTATCTGTGAAAATTTCAACTGTCTTACTATCACGGTTCATGAGATACAGCCTGGTGACAGACGGACAGACAGACGGACGGACAACGGAGTCTTTGTAATAGGGTCCCGTTTTTCCCTTTGGATACGAAAACCCTAAAAACGACGTTAAAGTATCTATAGTTGTCGCACTATCGTTATTCTGTATAATTTAAAATATAATAATAATAAGATTCACCAGTTTTTATGTGTCTAAGTAATAATATACAATATATAAGTAAAAATTACCTATGATAAATACCTATTTTAAAGTTAAACTAGTTTCCTAGAGACTTTCTTTATAATATTGTTTTAGCTGGTGGAAACGACCAAAGTTATAATAACATAGTAAATTATTTATTGTTACAACAATGTGATATTATTATATAAATCATTTTATGTACAGTTGAATAATACCATAATCCGTGATCGTAAAGAACGTGCCAAGGGCGGACAAAATGTTGTATAGAACATCAGCACAAAATAAGAAGACTACAGAAAGTAAGCTTCATGCAACCGTGCTCGAGCAACGCACGGGTGCGACACGGAAATTTTTAACAGCCCGGAACAGACCGAGACCGAGCAGTTTTTCTTTTGAGAGAGAGTTTGCTGATTGCCTCAAACGGCATTTTCAGCTTCATCGGCTTTTTCGGTGGCGATGGATGGCGGCGAGAATCTTAAAAGGGTTCCTAAAGCAGTGTGAAACGAATCACCTTTGGAGGGTTTCTAGAGGGACCGGCCGGCATTGCGTACTAGTGCGTGTCCCCGAGCCCTGCTAGATTCTCCGAGGGGTTCGGATCGGATCGGGGAGCCGAGCGCAGCTGTTGTGGGTTTGTTTGTATGAAGCTTACCTTCGCAGTCTGCTTATTTTGTGTCATCAGTATTATTGATCTTTGGTTTTGCTCCTATACCCACTGCATCTGATTAATAACCTTCTGTTACCGTAAATAATGTCGTATGCACAACGTTACGTCTGGAACTCCGGACACGGAACGTTACAGTGTTAACCGGTGACAGAACGTTCAAATGGGCGTTATCTGATGCACTAACTATCTATAAACAATTTCTGAAAAAATATATTTTTATTTGTTTCAATTTAAGTTTAAGGAGGAGTGATGATTATGTATGAAAACGTTACGCTCTCAGAAATGTATAGTGAAAAATGTTTCCGATTCATGTTTTAATATTATTTGAGTACAACTCAGTTGTACCTATTGTAATGTAAAAATTTATAAAAATAACATAGAAACTCCGTTAGATTAAAACAAAAAGGGACAGATACGGCATGCTCTTACTTGTAGTCAATCAAAATATAGTTCTACTCAATTACATTATGCAAAGATTCACACACGCACACCTATAAAGTGTAAATCGAGCGAGCGAGACAGAGCGGTAAGTTTCAGCATCAGCGCGAGGGAGTCAGCGAGTAGCGCGTTTACGACTCGGTCGCTTCGCAACAGCAAGTACGACTGATTCTGACGCTAATGTTTACGCAGATGCTTTTTCTCCCTCACACAAACGACTGAATTGTATTCAAGAGCGATGTAGCATGATGTAGCCCGTTCGCTCGGCAAATTGCGACTGAAGTGAAATTGTGCCTTTAGTTAGGCCTAATTTTAGCGGCGCACTCACGAGACGCTAGTGCCTTATCTTCCCTTTTTTTTAATCTAAGGAAACTCCTTGATATTTTACCGGATGACAACTAGGAAGCAGGTGGTAGTGTGGCATTGAAGCAGCGCCTCCTGGCGACCGATATACGCGAAGAGTTAAATATATTCCATACAAATTCTCGTCTTCGTTAACGTGATCGAATGGCGAATGAAACTCGCACTTGAGTTGATACCCAAGCAAGAGCACATAGGAGGCAGGCGCTACTTCAATCAATGCCATACTCATTCTCGATTTAGTTACGGCACAAATAAGGTTACTGTGTAGAAGGTAAGCTTTATACAAACTCCGAACTGTCCGCAGCTGTTGCGAGATTCCGTGTTCGTGATAGTTGGTCTATGTGTGCGTTGCTCGAGCGCGTTTGTATGAAGTTTGCCTTTTGCAGTCTCCTCTTATTTTGTGGTTACGGTGATCGAATGGCAAACTATCATCTTTATTATAATATAATAAAGATAATATATTATATTGATATTCCTTTTAGCGATGATGAGTGAGCATAAATCGTCTATGTATGTTCGTGAATGTCCAATTTAAAAAGGACCTTGACTTAGTGTCTTTCTTCTGTGATTTAACGGCCGGCATACGTTTACACCGATCTCAAACGTTGAATTGTCCTAAAAAATTGTATGAATTATGCCAATTTAAAGCGTACCTATGCGTTGTTGCAGTAAGGACCTTGATTTTGATTGGACGACTACAGTCTATCAATGTAATAATAACACTCAAATTGTATTAGGGGTTAAAGTATGAATTTGCCGATTTGTACTGAAAAATTGAAGTTCGTTTTTTTTTTATTTTAACATATTTATTTAATCAAAATAATTACCATTATTATCGATACATTGCTGCCATCTAATAGGAAGGTCATTTAAGCCTTTGCGATAGAACTCTCGTGATCTAGATTCGACAAACTGTGTGAAAGCATTTTGTACTGCCTCCTGAGAAGAAAACTTTTTATCACGTAGAAAATTGTCCAAATCACGAAAAAAAATGGTAGTCCGTTGGAGCAAGGTCTGGCGAATACGGAGGGTGACGAATGGTTTCTAATTGCAGTTCCTGTAGAGTTAAAACGGTTTCTCGTGCTGTATGAGGTCTCGCGTTATCATTGAGCAATAATGGTGAAGATCGATTCATGAGTCGGGGCTGTTTCACTGCTAGTTTTGCTATCATTGTTCGAAGTTCGGCACAGTAGACATCTGCCGTTATTGCTTGACCAGATCGGAGAAAGCTATAGTGAATAACACCATGCTGAGACCACCAAACAGTTACCATTACCTTTTTATGTAAGCTTTGCTTTAGGACACTGTTGCGGCGTAAGACCTAGGGTCAGCCATTGCATTTGTCGCTTACGGTTATCGTAAAGAATCCACTTTTCATCACATGTCACAATTCGATCCAATATTCCTTCATTTCTGTATCGATTCAACAAGGCAACACAAGTTTCAACACGCGTTTCTTTCTGCAGATCAGTCAAATCATGAGGCACCCATTTCTCATATTTTTTTATTTTATTGATTTGACGCAAATGAGTCAATATTGTTGGTAAGGTAACGTTAAACCATGCCGCTAATTCGTGGGTAGTTTGACTCGGACCGGCTTCCACCATCTCTTTCAATTCATTGTTATTCACCTGTGTGGGCGGTCTTCCACGTGGTTCGTTCTTCAAATCAAAGTTTCCATCACGAAAGCATTTAAACCCAAAATCGCACGTTGCGTTCATTAGCAGTCCCCTCTCCAAACGCAACATTGATATTGCGAGTTGTTTCTGCCGCGTTAGTTTCGCGTCGGAACTCTTATTCAAAAATAACTCTAATTTTCGAAGTATCCATCTTTCTTGTTTAAGCTGAATAAAAAAACAACTGAAAGTCGATAATCGAATGTTGCACATTTTTTAAAAGAAGAACTTCATAGGTACCATGTAAAAAAGTTTCACTCAAAAATCTCTAACCATGTAGGTTCTATGTCAATTCGAAGTACCTAATTCAATAAAACGGCAATTTCATACTTTAACCCCTATTATTAGACCATTGACAATTACTGTAAGTAGAATGAAACAATATAACATACTGTGGTAATTATAAGTGTTGATTTTTTTATTTTATTATTGTTCATCATCATCATCACAGCTCATTTTATGTCCCCACTGCTGCGGCACGAGATTGACGGATCGGTGGTTGTTAACGACTGCTAATACAGCCGGGACTAACAGCTTTACGTGCCGTCCGAAGCATGGAGGAGCTCGAGATGATACATTTTTGGTCACCCATCCGATGACCGGCCTTTGCGAAAGTTGCTTAACCTCAGCACTCGCAGACCGGGCGCGTTATCCACTGCGCCATCGAGCTCATATACTAAATGATAACTTTAATCTTATCTATTATTTGTGTCTGCTTTCTATTATAATATATCTATCTATGATTAGCCCAAAGACAACGTGGCAGGTCTGTTTTTCCGCTAACTTTCGTGAAATTGACAACTAAGGCGCTTTGCAGACGGCGCCGGCGGAGTGGGGCAGCCTTTTTGACCGCGAAGCAATAAAGACCGCGTCTGTTTTTTTATTTTTATTTTTGAGAGAGATTACTGATTGCCGCTGCGGCATTTTCAGCTTCACCGGGCTTTTTTGGGGGCGGCGAGGAACGTAAAGGGTCCCTCAAGCCGTGTGAAACGAATCACCTTCAGAGGTTATCTAGAGGGAACGGCATCGCGCACAAGTGCGCGTCCCCGTGCCCTACTAGATTCTCCGAAGGGTTCGGATCGGATCGGGGAGGGCGCGTCTGTCCATCGATGCCCGCGGTTACCCTCGCCGCGGATACATAGCACACGAGGGACGGAGGCAGTTAGTTCCATAGATAAGAATAGGTTTGACTGAGCTAGCCGCCCCGCGCGCGTCGCCGCCGTCTGCGTTACTGCATACAAACTGGTTTGTGTGATCCATGGCGGGCAGCTACTGATATGCGCGGTCTTTTTGCCCTCTGTGTGCGTTGGTAGTTGGTAGGATTCCCCTTGCGCTATCGTTCGCGGTCAAATCGACTGGCCCGGGCCCCCCACCCCGCGCCGCCGCCGTCTGCAAAGCGCCTAAAAGTTGGTTACCGAAGTCTGCCTGCTCATCAGACTACCACAAACTGTAAAATGTTCTCAATAGATTTTGAACTTTAGATTTTTTTTGATAGGTTGATGTGCAGGCAGGGGACTACATAAAATAGAAAACATCATACTGTACCACCATCCGATTAGAGCTTTGAACACCGTTAAAATTTGGTATCGATACATCTGTCAACGAAAATACCGGTAAAAAAATTACCGGTATGCTTGGTATCGTTACCTGGCATTTTTACCGGTAAATTAGCTAACCTAGCGATACTTTTCTATATAACGATAGGCATTACCGTTACCAAATTACCTTTATAGAAATAACGTTACTCACCGGTACTTATAGTGGGAATTTGGTAACGGTACCAAGCCCTGCATCCGATTACGTTACTTGCTGCTACCACCCACTATTCACACGCCTGCGCATCAACCTACCACAAACTGTCAAATGTCTTTGATCTAGACTATAGTCCATTTCAACTGGGATGATCCCGGTGACAGTTCGATTTCGACAATTGTAGAGATGTCCTACAATAAAATAATTTCGATTGTTTCTGGTAATCGATAATACTATATATGGAAATGAAATCGATTTTACTTTACTAACAATACTTTAAATATGATTTGTGTTTATGTATTATATTGAAAGTTTATTGTTCATAAATGCATTAAATGTATGTTTTACACAGTGTTATTCGGTAAAATGAAACAGAATTTGAAAAGAGTAAATTTTTTATTCAGTAAGTATCTGAAAAATCACTGTCAGAATCGCTTGAAGAGTCGCTATCGCCGATATTTATTATAAGTTGGTCTTTCCACCGATCTATTCTGACGTACCTCTCCCAGTCCTCTAATATAGTATTTTTTGTCTTATCGACTACTTTCGCCCAATTTTTACCAGTGACGTGTTGGCTGTATATATATATATACTGTTTTTGTTTTATAAGTTTAAGATGTTTCATTTTAATATTTTTCGTAATGACGCTGCAATAAAATGAAAAAATGTAGACTAATCTACATGTTCACATAAAAATAGACTAACAAATTAATTAATACAGCTAGAATGAAAAATATAAAGTTAAATTTAATTGATTAGTTATTGAATGTCAATTGAACTTCAATTGGATTACTATCCCAACACTAGTATTTCTTTGTAATGAAATGACCTTGTGGAGGGGTACGTTTTTTTATTATATTGTTTTAAAGTTGTGATTAATGTGTGTTATGCGAGAGTTTATTGAGACAAACCTAATCTAAAGTAAAAAATAGAATTATAAAAAGTAATTGTAGTATATTTAGTGATGGATTATATAAAAATATGTTATTTTGATGTAGTCAAATAAGTTCATACGATTTTACAAAGTCACGTCTTCGTTATTGATGACATCTGTCACCGGGATCATCCTAGTTGAAATGGACTATAAGTCATGGTTAAAAATGTATTGAAGAAATTTGTCAGTTTTGGATAGGTTGATGTGCAGGCGTCTGTCTGTAGTACTCTACTATTTGCGTGTCTTTAAGATTCGTTTTCGTGGTGTCTTTTTGAATTCGTCTTTGTGAGTTTTTCCGAGTCATCTAAGTCAACATACAGTAATATGATGCATTTTCTCTTAGGAATTTCTTAGAAATCTATGCTAATCGGATCAGTGTGCCTAGTGTATGTTTTGTTTACTATCCGTATTCATTCGATTAAGTTAACGAAAACGAAAATTTGTATGGCATTGAAGCAGTGCCTCTTGGTGGAAAACGTGGAGAGTTAACCCTATACTTGGCAGAGTTTTTTTTTGTGGAATAAAATATATGTTTTGTGTAAAATGTGCCTTTTTTCACTAGGTAGGTGAATTCTCTACTATAACTCGAAACTCTTGTAAGTTAAGTTTCTCAAATAATCCACTATGCCAAGAATAGGGTTGTGTTTTTGGTAACGTAATTGAATGACAACTGAATTCGTACTAGGCACCCGGATCAAGTTTCGAAAGTTAAGTTAAGTTCGAGCGCAGCGGAGTAACTACCACGGAGCGGAGTGGAGCGGAAATTGTACGAAACACAAAAAAAGAAGACTGGCTCTAGGTAATCTTCATATATACCGCACTCAAGCAAGTAAGCAACGCATACGCTAAGGACACGAAATTTCGCAACAGCTGCGCTCAGACTGGTTTGAGATGGTCTAAGATTCCGTGAGATACTGAGATGCTCGAGCGCGTTTGTTCGAAGCTTACCTTATATTCTGCATTCTCCTTATTTTGTGCACAAAATATATTTTCCAGTGGCCGGGCCGGAGGACGGGTAAGGTAATCAAATCAGCTACCTATCTTAGGTAAGATACTTAGGTGTTTGACTTAACTTTAGACTAGTATTTATTATGAATATTGTGATGACTAGATTTCGACAAAGGAAGCCCTTTCTCCGCAGTAAGTAGGATATATAGGCCAATAACTACATTTTAGACTTCTTGGCGGGAAAGTGAAGAGTCATGTCTGCAGTTTTGTAATTTGTGATAAGTCGAATATTAATGTGAAATAATGGTGGATTATTAACCGTTAAGTGTTCGTGAGTGCGCATGAGTGTTGGCAAATGAAACAAAACAGTGCAATTACTTCACTTTTCAAATTCTCTCAAGAAGTCCGCCCCTTCTATGATCTGAGGTCCGCCCGATGAATTAGTTATGCACATCTTTACTGAGATACTCGAGGGGTTGGGGGGTATATCATTTCTCACTTCTCATTTTTATTATCATTCATCATCATACTGACTGGAAGGAAATATTATATATTTATGTATTACTTGTAAGAAAAATTACTTTGACACTGGCTAAATGTGCTAATCGCACGAAGCCATCAACTAAAAGAAAAAAATAATTTGTGACGATGAGGTACAGACGCCTGCACATCAACCTATCCAAAACTGTCAAATTTCTTCAAAACAATGTCAAGCATACCACTTAGTTATAAAGTTCAAAGTCTATTGAGGAAATTTGACAGTTTGTGGTAGGTTGATGTGCAGGCGTGTGTATCTGTGTGGGCCTAGCGTGTTACATTCGACATTCGATCACGTTAACGAAAACGAGAAAAATTTTAACCCTTCTCGTTTGTCGCCGGAAGGCGCTGCGAAAATGCTATACTAAGTAATTTTCTTTTTCATAAACGTAATCGAATAAATATGGATAGTAAACAAAAGTCACCCTAGGCACCCTGACTCTTATGATATCTACAAACGCTCTCGTACAAAAACGGCACCCGCCTCGGAGATGTCGGCTGAAATGGGGTCGACCATCGGACGACTCGTTCACAATCACAATTTTAGTGTAAAATGTCACGGGCACAAAAAAGGAAGACTACAGAAGGTAAGTTTCCAAACGCGCTCAAACAACGCACTCATAGGCGACCTCTCTCGGTCACGGGATCTCGCAACAGCTGCGCTCGGGCTGTGTCAAGCTGTTCCGAGATCTGGGTCCGTGCCAGGGTCTATGTGTGCGTAGCTCGAGCGCGGTGTGTATTAATTAATCTTATCTTCTGGGTCTCCTTATTTTGTGTCACGGGTGATGTAGTGACTCGTGATGACGACAAGAAACGATGCAAACAAGGTATTACGATAACACAAAATATAGGTATATATTAAGTAAAATTTAAACACTGAAAAAAGACGACAACCTCAGGCGGGAATCGAACCACGCACCTTCCGCATTCCGGGCGGCTGCCTTAACCACTTGGCTACCGAGGTCTGGCTTTCACCCGTCGAAATTTTTCAGTGCTTGATGCTTATTTGTAAAAATATTTCTTTCGGATCTCAGAGGTGAAAACTTCTAAGATTGATGAAGCAATGTTGACTAAAAAAAACATAAGCATCAAGCACTGAAAAATTTCGACGGGTGAAAGCCAGACCTCGGTAGCCAAGTGGTTAAGGCAGCCGCCCGGAATGCGGAAGGTGCGTGGTTCGATTCCCGCCTGAGGTTGTCGTCTTTTTTCAGTGTTTAAATTTTACTTAAGTATATTTAAGCGTTAATAAAACGCTAAAATATATAAAAAACACTTATAGGTATATATTTTTTATTTTTTTATATAGCCTTTGTTTCATGCCATTCAGCGCTAATGTAGCATTCTAATGGTGAAAGAATTTTTTAAATCGGTCCAGTTGAGAGTGGTTTGTATGGGAAAAGAAAATTGTTGTATTTACTATTTTCCTAGTGTTTTTTGCGTTTTTTCTCTCCATTAGAACCTTCCTCAGACTTCATCAAACACAACAAAAAAGAAATCAGCCAAATCGGTTTAGCCGTTCTCGAGTTTTGCGATTAGCAACACATTTAGCGATTCATTTTTATTTATATAGACAACTATAATTATAAACTTGTTTTACATCGCTGCGGTTGTTGAAACCGTACGTTCTCTGCCGTCAATGTAAGCTTGGCAACGAGGCGATGTAGATACGATGACGTCAGATTCGGTTTTGTTAAATATGATTTCGGTTTACTAGAGACAAAAGTTTACGACTATTTGTATGTTGGTTTTACATCGCTGCGCTTGTTGCGGCCGCGCGATGTCGGTATAAAAGTAAGCTCTGCAACCGAGCAATGAACAGATAACTATAGTTATTTCCGCGTTTCTGTATTTCGTTGAACAAGTATTCGAAAAGCAGCTGCGTAGAGGCACAAAGTAGGGGGGACGTAAACCGCATTGCTCCTACCTTGGTTTTCCAACTCGAATACGAAATGGTTTAGCAAAATAACGAAGATATTACGTTGTAAGTATGTTACATATTATGTATTTCTTTCTTACTTCAGTTTCTACTTGCCAAAATTACTGCTAACGGCATCAGTTCCATCAAAATAGTTAAGTACCTATATAAGTAATTTATGCTAAAGTATTTTGCATTGATTCACAAAATTGGACAAAGGCCTCCCTCCACAATTCAACAATTACTAGTTTCGTGCTGCTCGCATCCAGCGGCTACACGAGAAATGATCAAAAATAAAATATTTCTTTCAGTAAAAATATATTAGGTAGTGACCGACAATTAATTCCATAGAGATATAACTAATTACTATTACCTACTTGTCGTCATTGCATTTATAAGATTTGTCAAAACAATTTGGTGACACTATTTATAAGTAGTATCTAATTACTAAGCTTTCGAAATAGTCACCTCGGCTATTTTACCTTAGTAGGTATAATGTGCTACCTACTTTCTAATAAAAAATACTTATCATATTTTTATCTTTCGTATGTTCATGGTAGGGGAGTTACGTTTAGTGTAGTAAGCGAGCTGATGGTAACGAAATGTACAGTAATGTTATGAAGAGGAACAGTTTGTAATTTTGTTTGTTTGTTTCTATGGAGGTTATCTCTAGAACCAAATAACCAATTCTTTCATTATTAGAAAGCTAAACAATAAGAAACAAAAGCTATAATTCAAAAAGTGTACTGTTAAACACGCTGGATAATTTTCAATCAGTGAATGAATATAATAATAATATTTGCATACAAGGTTCAAATTCATTCTAAAAGAAAATTGCAGGTAAATTTATGGTACATTATCTACCTACGTCACGTTTATTCATTGTACGCGAACGCAAAACATTAGTAGATACAATATTCTACAATCATGTTAAGGAAAGTTATGTATAGTTCACAGTTATAAGCTAATCATAAACATATTAAAATAATTACATAAGATATAGCAAAACTATTGATTGTTCGATTATTTTTGACGACGAAATATTTTAAAACAGAGCAATTTTAAATGACTGCGAGGGCGACACGTATTCTCTTCGCAACGTCCACGAACCAAATGAGCGATGTCAACGAATTCAACGATGGCCTTCTTTGCGTTTGAAAATGTTTTGTCCCTTTCACACGCTCTCACACGATACGAGACGATTGTTGTCAAGCGTCACGGACGCGACGGAAACGGAACGAATGCGCCCTCTCTTTCGTACCCGTAGAGCGCGACGCAACGCATCCATGTCGATCTTTCGCGCCGAACCAACAAGACCGCTTTTCGCCATTTTGTGTTGAAACGTCAGAGCGAACGTGGCTGCGGTGAAAAAAGTGGTTTGTGACCGAGATTGTGCCGCGTTACATTAAATTAGGCATACAGTGATACGTTCAAGTAATATGTGAACAGAATTGTGTGTGTTTCGACTTCTCTGCGTGCATAGGTAATTAATAATGAAGGCGATTTGCTCAGTTCGTAACGACGCGACGACGACGCGAACGTTCCGTATGGTTGTTGTCTTGTGTGCACGAGCATGGTTTTATGTTTTCATTTAATTATGAACGCGTTGTGAAATTAAACTGATATGTTAGCAAGGTGATGAAATTATGGAACAAACTGAACATAGAATTATGATGTAGGTTAATAGTGACTCTACAACTTTAATATTAATCAGCGGTAGCTGAGTGCAGGGTAGCGCTCGCTTCGGCGGTTGACGCGATTGTGCATAGAAAATGCGATGCTCGAGCGCGGTCTCGGTGTTGCCACTTGCTTATTTAATAATAATATTAGGTACCTATTAACTTTTCAAGAGTAACTAAAGTATTTTTATTTTAGAGATAGAAATGTTTAGGTACTTAGTAGTGGAAAAAAATATAATAATAGGTAACTATAGCAATGAACTACCATTTCAAAGAAAAATAAAAAAGTTAAATATAAATTATTTAATGTTGACAAAATCATTAATAAAAACGGAACGCATTTTAATAAAATAACTAAATTTTTTAAAATTAAAATAAAAAAAAAATAAAATAAAATTATAATTTTAAAAATATAACAAAATGTGTAAATAACTATTTTTTTTACTCTTACCATTACTTCACATAAAAACTCAACCAGAATCATTAATGATTTATTATACCTACATGCTTATCAGCACAGCCACAAAAGGAGACAACAGAAGGTAAGCATACCGCGCTCGAGAACGCACACATAGACCCCTTGCACGGACACTGATCTCGGAACAATTCGAGTGCAGCTATGCGAGTTTCCGCGCTGCCGAATGCCGCTTTGAGGTTGTCTATGTGTGTGTTGCTCGAGCGCGTTTGTATGAAGCTCGCCTTCTGTAGTCTCCTTACGCAGCACACGTGGTATTAAAAAAACACAAGCGTCTATTGATATAGGTTATAAAATAATAGTCGGATAATAAGATATACCTACGTAAAAACATAAAAATTAATAGGAAAATGGATTTAAACAATTGAGATCCTACTGTGTCTATATTTAGTTTTCTAGTTAATATAACAGATTCAATGTAACCTAAACTCAACCTTATTACATACGAGAAAAGGTGAACTTTCCGGTGAAGTGATGAATCGTGGGCGATTGATGTGATGTGAGGAGTCAGTGGAGTGATATTGAATCGCATTGTTGCCATAGTTTATTTAAAACGAAGACAAGAAATCTTAATTCTATGTAATAAATAATAAAATAGGCATTCAGTAAAGTTAACAACTTGAAGGTTTATTATGTAAAGGTTTAAAATTTTGTCTTATGAATTGATAATTTGGATCAGTTAATTTACCTACCTTACAAGTCGGCAATAACGATTAATAGGTATGTGTTTTATTTTGTTATCATATCAGTATGACTCGTGTCGTAGTCATTTTAATCCTTAATGGTTCAGTGGTTAGAACACGATTACCGGCGGAAACTAAATATTATTTATAATAAGTACTCGGTTTGGTTGTTGGTAGAGTTTGTTTTAAGCCCGCCTGGCTAGTTACCACTATCTTAGGGTAGTCATTCCAAAATAGAGTAAAAGAGACAAAACACGCAATAACTATTCTTTGGTTATTTGTAAGGCACTTACGAGTCCAATTTCAGATGCTGACCCTTATTATTTTCTAATGATTAAAGGAAAAAAAATATCAGTAACTGGCTTCGATCGTGTTTAGATGATCGAAGGTAACTAACTGGTTACTGTCGAACACTGTTGCCAGTACACTAACTAGTTCATTCAACTACATTCATCCCGAGAATCGAGAGTTACATATTTTTGCCTGTTTTATGTTATATCGATATCTACCTCGTACCTACTGACAAAACAAACTAATCTTTGCAGTCGAGAAAATTGTTTCTCCATACCAACATCGGTCTATATCACGATAGAGTAGTGGCTTTTGGGTGTGTCATGCTCTCTTTATTGTCTCTGCGGTGGTGGCGTGTGCGTCGTCGGGCGGGTCCTCACGGTCTCTAAAATATGGTTGAGCGAAGCGATGGCTGATTATTATGTCATACTCGTGAACGGGTACCGCCTGTGGAGGCTGGTCTGCTCTTGCATACTTGTCTTATTTTTATTATTATTAACTATAGTTTAACTTTGTTTTTTCTTAGACAGTTTTGACTTTTATTAGTACTGTAGGACATTGTGAAAATTTAAACTGGTAACTGATGTAAACTTGGGTAAGTAGTATTTAATTATTTTTTTTCTCTCTTTTGTTAATTTTTTTACATGAAAGTGGCCTTTTATGATAGGGCATTTTCCAATATTTTTGACACTTGCTGAGTTTCTTGCCGGTTCTTCTCAGTACAAGGTCCCGCCGCCAGAGTAGACTTAGGTACGAACCGATGGCATAATGACGTTCACAAGAGCTATTATTTTGAATTTTGATGCTCCAACTGCAACTGTAAGTTTGTAATCGCAATAAAAACTACTTTTAATTTATCTTTTTAAATTTTCGCACGTAAACGCTAGCCGCCATGCTGTTTCGGCTCGTGATGTCACTGCGTCAGTAAATAAATATCGCTTACGAACATTGATTTACAAATAAAATACAATAGACTATTTTTCGAAATTAATGAGTTATTATAACCTATATCATTGGTGTATTGTGCCTGAATCATGAATGCAAGAATACGAGCATAAAAACGCCGAGAAAGTTTTGTATTCAAGGGCCAACTAATATAAATATGAGAAATAGGTAGATACTTGATTAAAATTGGCAAGAACAGATCCAAAGTCATTATCCACAAATACTAGACTGTATTTCTGTGAAGATCACTTTGATGTAAGTATGTGTTCGTTATTTTGAATAACTATCGTTTGACCAGCAAAAGAAAATTGATAGTGCAAAAGTCAACATTTGTTAAACGGATTCGAATGAAACCAAACTGCACACCATCCAGGTTTGTTGTTGTGCTTATTGTTAAACAAAAGTTGGTACAATAGGTACCTACCTACTTACATTGAAGTTCTAACATTCCCTATCTCGGCAGAACAGAAATCGGGATTACATGCAAAAAATAGGCAGGTACTTTCTGCTTTTATAAAACCTTCTTCCATGATACGATTTCAATAAAAATCTACAAACGTGATAATAACTTGAAAAAAACATAAATAACACGCAGCGCAACAAAAATCTAGTTTAACTATCGAAGTGATGACGTCACGTTGGAATCCAATATGGAGAATAGCGTTTTAGACATTTAAAGAATAATTTAAAAAAAAAATGTTCATATTGAGTTATAAAATGTATACTTATTTCATTTTTATGAAATCAACATTTCTCGTTTGTTTCTTATAAAATCTATCGTAAATAATACGTATTTTTAGATTTTATCTTACATGGTACAGAATACCCTATTGGGTAGCTGACTGGTTAGTCAATAGAGACACTTTTTAGCAGTACTTGTTGGCGGGAAAGTGAAGAGTCATGTCTGCGGTTTTGTTTTATTTTCTAAAATTTGTGTTATGTTGAATTTTCATTTCTATTATCATTCATCATCATCATATTGTATATTTATTTATTACTTGTAAGAAAAATTACTTTGACACTGGCTAAATGTGCTAATTGCACAAAACCATCTACTAAAGGAAAAAAAACTTTTTAGCAACTCTGCCGCGCTGCAAGTCGATTTTTTTCAAAAATGAGCTAAGTTAAGTACATTATCCTGGATCAAAATTCAAAATCATTTATTCAGTTTAGGCTACAAGTAGCTCGTGGATCGCCACGTAATGCTCTATAAACTGGTCTTACTCCCGTTTTTACAAGCAATTATTTAATTATCAGTGCGCTGAAATATTTCTAACGTTTCATTAAATGTATTTAGGAACACAAATAAGCAACAATTGATCAACAGAAAGAAGGCAGCACAAATAAATAGAACAAAAAAAATTATCTATAATTTAATTGACGCAAGCTGCCGCAGCTGGATTTGGCTAATTTATTTTTTTCTGCGTACTATATTATCTGGCCTTTCATACAAGTATCACAACAAGTATTACAAGTAAGTGGAATTCACATATATGTTTATATATATAACTTAAATTTATATATATATATATATATATATATATATATATATATAACTTTTAATTTAAGTTAACGAAAAAAAAAGATACGGCCGTTTATGTCGCAAAAAACGTATATTTCGACACTCAAGGGAATCAAAATTCATAGGGTACTTGCCGTTGACCTAGAACTATGAAGTTTGGCAAGTAATATCGTCTTAAAGTACATGTATATGGAAAAATTAAAACTGAAAACTGAAACTGGAAACTATACATATTTAATTAAATCACAAAAAAAAAACAGGCTCTTTATGCAAGAAATGGGGGTCCAAACTTTGAAGTAAGTTAACCGTGTCATGTGGGGTATCGTATGAAAGGGCTTCATTTGCACAAGCTTAAACAGATTTTTTATTATTTTTATGATGTATTTTTATGATGTATTCGATTTATGACAATGAATGAAAAAAAAAATACCTTTTCCCTCTTTTATATGTATAGATACCTAATAACTTTGGTGTATGTAGTACCTAACAGTTGCACTGTTATGCGTCCTTTTTTTACCTTTATAACAAAACACAATCCTAAATAGGTACCTACCTACTTAAGTGTATAATACAAGTAATTGTAGGTTTTGGAAACTGAATTTCGGGAAAAGTTCGAGACTCGGTTCCTGAACTATAATAATATGTACCCATAAATTTGTACGGAATCCTCGGTGGGCGAGTCCGTCTCGCACTTGTCCGGTTTTTTATTTTCCACATTTCTCAATAGACTTTCAACTTTATGTCTTAGTTATGTGGTTGGAAATGTGACAGTTTTGGATAGGTTGATGTGCAGGCGTCTAGTCTGTACCAACTTGCATTTGCCGATCCGACCGAACCCCTCGGAGAATAAAATAGGGCACGGGACACGCACTTATGCGTGATGCCGTTCCCTCTAGAAACCCTTTGACGATGACGGTGCCACACAATAAATAATAGTACACGGTGCTTCGTTTCACACGACTTGATTAAGTACCCTTTAAGTTTCTCGCCGCCCCCCAAAAAAGCCCGGTTAAGATGAAAATGCCGTCTGAGGCAATCAACAAACTCTCTCAAAAAAAGTACAGACAGCAGCAGATCAACCCCATAAAATGTCAAATTTCTTTAATACATTTTGAACGTTATTGTTTGGATATGAAGATCAATATCGGTTAGAGAAATTTGACAGTTTTGGATAGGTTGATGTGCAGGCGTGTGTACTTGCATTCTGTCTGGACGTGGCAGGTCAATACTGGCAATACTGGCTTTGAATACCTTCACTTTGTTTATGTTACCTCTATCATAATAATATGAAGACAACGGCAATAGCAAAGGCTACCTGGCCTGGGTGTCATGTTTGTAAATTAACCAACCGCTCTACGCCCGCTCTAAGAAGATAAATAAAAGCGCATTAGGTGACGAAAAAAGTAACGATACATTTCTAGATAACGTTAACTGCATTACCGCTACCAATTCAACTTTATAGAAACAACGTTACTTAACGATACTTATTCGGGAATTTCGGATTACATAGCATAAAACAGGACTAACATAAAAAATAACTGCAAAGAGAAAAAACTGAAATAAAAAAAAACAAGCTCTATGATGCCAGAATTCAATTTGAGCAATGTTGAATGCAACGTGAAATATTTCCTTGTCCGTTAGATACTTAAATAACAAAATCTATAATAAATGAGTATTTATAAATACATTGAATATTGATAGTTTTCACAGGCGGGGACAATCACCAACCAAAGAGAGTGCGGATTTAATTGAGCTAGCCACGGCCGCTTGGTTGATGATTGCGCTCTATTTCTGGCTGTTTGTGTCCAAGGGGTAACACCAGCTATTGCTTTATAATAAAACTTATTCTAATATTGTTTTTAGGTAAAACATGGCGGAGCTAGACAAGTTTAAGCGGCGCGTCATCAGGTCAGTGGCGCGCATGCTGCTGGTGGAGAAGAAGTCCGAGGAAGAGCTGTGGCATGTGTTGAAGAAGGAGACCGGCTGCGACTGCCAGAAGCTATGGTCAGAATAAAAAAAAGATAAAATAAGGATTATTTTTTTGTGAGGAAAATCGCATACAACTGTTCCTAAAAGGCTGCACGTTGTTAATTTATTTAATGACTAGTTGTCACCCGCGACTTCGTTCGCGAAGACTACACTATCCCACAGGAACCAGTTACCGGGATAAAAAGTACGTAAGAACGTGTGAGAACGTGTTCTGTTATCGATTCTAATTATCTCCAGCCAACTTTTTTTCGAATATCTTCCACGTACTTACAGACTTTCGATCCTCTTTAGCTTTATTATATGTATACAGGGTGTAATCGTTAAGTATGACCAGGCGATTATTCTGTAACTATTACAGATATCTAAACACTTTAAACTGATATCGAAAGTACGTTACCTAATGAGCAAAATGACATCAATGACTTTTTAAAAATGAAGCGAGAAGTATCCAAAATTTTGACATTAAACACTCCATACATTTAGTATGATTAGTAGAAAGGTTTTAGTTTCCTTATTTTAATGTCCTATTAGTGTATACAAATTTATTAACATACAACCACTACCATATTCTTTTCTATCTAAGAGAATAGAGTTCCGTGCAGAGTGGGTCTAAACAATATGACGCTGCTTGAAGCGCAGAAAGTAGATCTAGTGGTTATATAACAGTAGAGTCAGAAGAAGACGAAGTAGATGAAATATTTGATAAATGATGTCTTAGTGATAGTTCCGATTAAATTATAATTTATAAAAACGAGAATCAATCGGTGCACAAAATGTATCTAACATGTAGGAGTAACATAATAATGACCTTCATTGTCTGAAATAAATGAGTTTTATTATTTTATTTTATTTATTTAATCAATAACTCATATACAATCTTTTATATGAGACATATAAATTTAATAAACATATTTTTTTTTAATTATTTTGTTTCTATCAATCGTGTTATTTTTGTAAAAAAAAAGTTAGTACGGTAGTTGTTGACATTGAATTGGCGCCTTTGGCTTTCAAAGTAAAAAAAGTAAATAGCGTTGAATAATTTCGGCGGGCTGGTTAGAACCACGATAGCTCAATTGGAAGAGCACCTGACTCGGTATGTCAGAAGGGTGCAGGTTCAAATCCTGCTCGTGGAAATTTTTTCAACATTTGTGTTTTTGTAATTTATTTCGCAACAAAATTTGCGTTAAAATTATATAAACAAAACAAAAACATTAAAAAAAACATTTCTAATTATTCACATTCTTTCTCCGGGTAATGATCGTATATGGCAAAGGAAGCGCAGCTTGGACACTAGAAAAAATCAAAATCTATCATGTATTTGATATTTTCCTCAGTCACTATAAAATGTGTAGGTTAGGTTTCGTCGCTATACCACATATCATTTTTATTATCAACAAAAGCACCAATAAATAATTCACTAGTTTAATTATGTATTTGTTTTTTCACGTGAGATTTACTTTGAATGAACCCTATTTCGTTAATAAGGCTGGTAATATACAGATAAAAATAATGCACGGAATGAAGAGTCTTTAAGATGTTGTATTACGGTTGTAACTTAAACTCAAAGTCACACAAACGTCATTTTGAATTTGAGAAAAAGAGACAAAACAATGATTAACTAAATAATGCTCAAATAGTTTTTATGAATAAGGGGGTTAGTCGTATAAAGGTAACTGTTAACACGTTTGTTACAATATCGATGAAGATAATTGCTTAATTTAAAGAATTTATAAGGCGCATTCATTAGATTAAGAAAACTAATGCATATTACTCGATAACATTAATTTCCCAACATATTAATGTACTTGAACATAAATTTCGAAGATGTATAAATGAATAAATAAAATGGCTGTACTCCCCTATCAATATTTCTAACACAGAATATAAAATTATTGTCCAGTTTTAAAGTTTCAATATTCACTTCATTCTACTAATCGCTTTACATCAAAATCCCATATAGAAGTCATGATTAACACTGGTCATTGGATAAAATGCCGCAAAATAGCGGTAATAAACATCATAAGTCGACGAAAAGTGGATCTCACGACATCTATACGACCACTACACTACAAGTACACGACATATTCGACTCTTACGTGACTCTATACGACACTAATTCGTATAAAATGGACCTATCTCGGTTCTGTCAACGTGATAGCGACGTATTTAAGACCAGCGTGGAACCAAAAGTTATAGTTGGCACGTTGTGGCGACCTTTCAAATGTTTGTAGGGAACTTATGTAGAACAAAACAAAAAAAAAATTGAAGAATGTGTCCTATATGGACTCCACTCAGCATTTGTTGCAGTTAACAAATCACTAAAACACTAATCTTCCGTCGAGACCCCGATATCGTTATCTCAGAGACGATGACGAACTTAGGTATCTTTTCGCTACGAAGCGATGTTACTTTGGCTATGCCCCCAGTTCTGTCCGTGTGAATGTGCGCGGCGCGGCGGGCGGCGGCGGCGCGGCGTCGCCGGCGCCGCGTCGGTCGTCGCGCTCGCGAAATTTAAGCAGCCGATAATATTTTTTCACGTCCTAGTACAGGATGGAAAATATTTTATTATACTATATGATTAAATACAGGAAACGAATGCGAGGGCTCACCATCAAGAAGCTGAAGCGACTCCTCGCGGCTGATGATAAGGTGGACAACATTATCCCGGTAGCCAAGATGTCACTCACTGACTGGCTGCTATTCGACCTTGTTCTGGTGCACGATGATGTGGAAGTCATCGGGGAGGTGAGACATAGTGAACATCATCATCATCATCATCATAAGCTCATTTTTTCTTTCCCCACTGCTGTAGCACGAGCCTTCCCTATGGATGGATTTATTTATTATTAGGGATAGTACACAGCACATTTTAACGAGAAGCTCGATGGCGCAGTGGTTAACGCGCTCGGAATTCAATGGCTAAAGTTAAGCAACTTCCGCAAAAGCCAGTCATCGGATGGGTGACCAAAAATAATCTTATGGAGCTCCTCCGTGCTTCGGGAGGCACGTTAAACCACCAATTAAACCACCGCACTAGGCCCGCGTGGTGGTTTATGGCCTATTCTCCCGACTTGAGCCCCAGCAAGTGGGGACATAAATGAGCTGATGGTGACATTTATAACTAGCTTACAATATTGGATTTGAAGGCCAATTATGACTTACACATTTTACATTTTTAATAGATAACACAGGTGAACATTGACATTTAACTTTACAAATTCAAATAAATCAAATGCAAAGCACTACTTTTGACAGAATTTTATCTCATTATGGCAAAAGGAAGAACGGGCCATAAACCATCACGCGGGCCCAGTGCTGATTAGTGGTTGTGTGAATGCTAATGCAGCCGGGACTAACGGCTTTACGTGCCTTTGGAAGCATGGAGGATATGGAAATGATAAATTTTTGGTCATCCATCCATACTTTGCGAATGCTGTTAAAACTCAGCACTCGCAGACCGGACGCCTTAACCACAGCGCCATCGAGCTCCTCATAGTGATCATCCATACTTTTATTCGGAAAAGTGTTGATTTTTTAATTTTCTTACGGTTAAGCACTTGGTTTTCAGTCAGGTCAGTCAGGTCAGGTCTGAGGCGTCCACAGAAGACCAGCGTCGGGGTACACACGCCTGCACATCACTCTATCACAAACTGTCACATTTCCTCATTAGACTTCGAACTTTATGTATAAGACATGGTTGAACATTTATTTAAGAAATTTGACAGTTTTAGATGGAATGATATGCAGGCGTCTGTACATGGTCTGTACTGTACCTTCTAGGTGCCTTGACATTATGCTGAGTGGAAGCCATTTTGATTTGTGTCAATAAATACAAACTAATCGTATGGTTTTATGTTTGGAAACATTTTGTATATTTGTTACACAAACAAACATATTTAATTTAATTTAATCTCACCTGAGGCTTCGGGCCTTAGGTAAGGTACCCTCACGTAACATCAGGTAACGATAAAAATTTTTTTTATAACATTCTCTTATTTCACCAATTTCAATATCCTATTGTATCTCATTACGTACCTACTTGTGCGTTCTTTTTTTCTTTTAGGTGATGGCTTGTAATATAAAACGCAAGTTTTTTTTTTTAATAAGGTAAAACGCATGGTTTGTCAAGATGCTCCGTCTAAAACGAACGGTACTTTTTTAAATCTTAGCAAAGAGTTTTTACGTCAGAAAAGTGGTCAACATTTTATGAATAAAATTAACTTTGGGAGATAAAATATAATGAATAAACATTTAATTCTTTAATTTAATTAATTTTGACAATAAATTACAACCATTAATTTGTAACAAAAACACAAAAATATTAATTTACTTTATTAGTAATACTGGCTGATTTTTATGCCTCTCAAATGACCATATACGAAATAGTTTTACAGTTTTTGAGTAAATAGAAACCGAGTTTTAATGGGTTTTTAGCGCCGTGTGTTACACTCTACTTTTCACTACGATTGCGAGAAAATAAAATAATCCAATACAATATGAAATACTTTATTTTTACTTTACGTTACTTAATTTATTATTGCCTATAACTTGCCTTGTGCATTTTCCGTTTTGATAGTTGAGAAAAAATCTCGGCGTGTCCACTCCACTCGGCCGTAAATCTTGGTAGGCTTTGACAATTTTTAGAAATTCTCCACTTATAACGAATTACCTCTCCTTATTTTATTTGTCTTTGTATTAGGCAGATTTATGACTTGAAGATGGGTATTAGTTTCGACCTGTTCCATTGTTATGTTAGCTAGTTCTATCCCTCTGCAGGCACCGCTGATCCCAAAAATTAAAGCAACCTGTAAAATAAAAAATAAAGTGTGTTAGAACTGTATTTTGTTTGGTACCTACCTACCTCTACCTACCTAGCAATTTAGTTTGATGAAAATAATAGAAAACAAATGTAACTCTACCTTTGTTGCTAAGTATTTTTCATTTGGTGCCTTATTTACGAAATTCTCGATATCTGTCCTCGTGAAAACTTTGGATTTCTTGGCCTTGTAGCCGGTGGATAATTTCTTGAGAAAAGCCGTCAACTTTACATATTTCTTTATATTTACATTATGTCTTATCTGTATAGTTGTTCGTAACCTTGAATATGTGCTCCAAACAACTGACAACAACAACAACTGTTCGTAACATTGAATATGTGCTCCGAAGCGTAGAACTTTGATATTTTTAGGAAAGTTCATCAAAATACGTAAGAAAAACTCCTTCCGCAAGCGAATACACTCGTTTTTCTGTCCTCCACTTCATAAACTTTTCGTAAGCATTTAAATAAATGCTTTGTGACCTTGACGGCAACAGATTGAAAATTATTTTATTTCCTTTCTATTCTATTTGCAAATTAGGGTCTCCATTCTCACTAGATAATGACATTTTCACTTGTAAAATTAATTACGGTCACACTCGACATTGGCGAAATTATTGGTGTTGGAAAAACACAACAGAAGCCATTAAAAAAAAAAAAAAAAATTTGTACCAATTCAATTTGCAATTAGAGAAAAATTCTAAAGATTTCGCGCCAATGTCTTTTTTTTATTTCTTCTGTAGCCGCAACGCATTGCATGCATTGTACCAAAGAAATCGCCAATTTTAGTTCCATTTTCAAAAATGAAATGTTCTTTTTTTATGAAACAGTAATAAGTCGAGTCTATAATCATGATTATTCTACTTATGACTAAAGACTTTTTTGTTTTTGTAGGCTCATTGTCATGGACAGACAAAAATTAAAAAATTAACACTTTTTCTCCTAGAGGAAGAAATGCAATTTCTTCTTCGCTCTGGTACGCCACAATGACGGCCTTTTTGAGCAAGAGGAGTGAAAAATTACTTGATGGTTCCTTAGACAGTTATTTGTATCTCCTATGGTTTCGGACTTCCTCGTACTGTCCCAGTTACAAAAACACTTTATACTCAAAATTATGTATTTATGTTTTTTTTTAGTGAGTTTGCTGATTGCTTCTGGGCATTTTCAGCTTCAAGCCGTGTGAAACGTAGCACCGTCAGAGGTTCCTAGAGGGAACGGCATCACGCACTAGTGCGTGTCCCCGCGCCCTACTAGATTCTTCGAGGGGTTCGGAGCGGATCGGATGTATGTTAATTAATACTGATGATCCACAGGATGTGCCTTCCACGACAGTTGTGAAGCCCCTCGAGGAACTGTTCGATATTGTGGACGAGTTCGAGATCGAGGGCAAAGAGGGGGAGGCTCTAGCAGACGCCTGGACCGCAGCCACCTTCGCATACAACAAAATGTAAGTGATCTCTAAATTTAGGGCGGTTCGAAAGGAACCGGTGATCGATTTTTTTTGAGGCGAAAAATATGTCGTACATTGGAGCCACTACCCTACGCAGCGCCGGCCCTAGTCCTTGACCTAGATTTATTTCAGACGAGATTGTCATTTTTTAGTATTTTTTTTTAGTATTTTCCGTTACTTATTATTTATGTATCTCACCGCTTAAACCTTCCTTAAACTTCCACAAATATTTCAAAATCAAAATTAGCCAAATCGGTCCAGCCATTCTCGAGTTTTAGCGAGACAAACGGACAGCAATTGATTTTTATATATATAGATATATAGACTTAGAATAATTATATAGATAATTACAATTCAATGTTGTGTTAATATTACTTAGATGTTAGTTTTAAAATAAAATTAAATAAATAAGGTTCAGTCTTACTATAAAGATCTTACATACTGGGGCACTGGCCCGTGGACTGCCAGTGCAGTGACCTAAGAAAGGACTATCTTCATCCATTAAAAATAAATTTATGCTCGAAATTTATTTATTTATTTTTATTTAAATTGTATTGTGCATTGTACATGTTGGCGCCTCTTGCCACCGGCCGCCTAGAGCAAACAAACCACGCGCTCTGCCCTAGAACCGTTGCTCCCGGCTGCATTAGCAGTCGTTTACAACCACCAATCCACACTGAGCCCGCGTGGGGGTTTTAGCCTGTTCTCCCTGTCCATTCATAGGGAAGGCTCATGCCCCAGCAGTCGGCCCATAAAATGAGCTGGTGATGACGATAATAATTACTTACAGGGGCAGGCAGTGCTCGCCGATGCTGCTGCAGAGGAGGTGGTACCAAATGAAGAGGAAGGCGAGGGCGTCCTTCTACAATTTCTGGTACAACTATCGAGGCAACTTGAAGCTGCTGCAGACCGCTAAGAACCTGATGCCCAATAAACTGCAGATGGCTATTGCTCAGAGGTAAATTATGTGTTTTGTTTTTTTTTTTTTGTTTAAAAAACCTTTTTTAATTTTTTTAATTTATTCACATTAGTGCATTTATGAATATTTCTCTTTAAATATATGATAAAATAAATATAATATACAACGTGTTAGTTAAAACGAGGGACATATTTAATCCTATTGTAGTTTATGCCTGGGTAAACATAAACTAATAAAAAATACTACTCGAAGCATATAAAATAATTCAGAAATTTCATGAAATTTCCCGCAATGTACCCTAGCGCTTTCGACTCATTTACGCATATGGTATTGAATAGCTGTCGTGTTTGGTGTGACCCGTTTTTCATTCAGTCGGCACATATTTGATCTTTTTCCGCGCTTAGTTTATACGGTAAATTATTTAATAGGATATTTTTTATATGAATCGGATCGGGAATCGAATACCTAATGTCCTCCCTTAACATGTCCCTCGTTTCAACTTACACGTTGTTTTACTTTTATTATTTTGAATTTTGCATTGACAATGAGTATAGTTTCAAGATAAAATTTTACTAGAAAGAATTACCAGCCTCAGGAAGCTCGAGTGGGAATCGATTTTTTTATCTTGAAACAATAATATATATTATATATATATTAACTATATATATAATAATATATATATATAGTTAATTTGATAAACAGTACATAATTCATTCTATCGTTAAAAAAAAATATCGTTTCCTAAATAACGAAAATAAAAGTAAATCTTTATAATAGAGTTTATACGATGAAACTTTAAAAAATCTAAATAAACGTTTATGGTACAAATGAATGTATGCGATTTTAACTTCATTAGTAGGTCTGTTATTTGCGAAGACATGATAAAGTTTCATAAAATTATTTCGACCAAGAGTAGACTCAACAGGAACCAATGTTTAATTAATATATATTTTATTAATGTTTCAGATATCCGTATATAGTCACGAAACCATTCCTCGAATGGAATCAAATGATAGCAGATAGATCCGTCATATTACCTGAAGAATTTGTGAGTAATTTTTTATTATTAAAAATATTTTTTTATTTCAATAATGACATAATAATTACAACACATTTGTATTATTTCAGGAAAAGAAAATAAACGCGTACTCAAAACTCCCAAAATTAAAAACAGGTGAGTCTTAAAAATTATTCAAAACAATTGTAGAAAACATGTATAACTATAAATGTATTTATTTTTGGAGTCAAAATTTGCCACTTCAAAATAATTCACAAGCCTAGGAGGCAAAACTGGTTTTCTAGGCAATGAATACTAGCACTTCAAAAGGCGAGTATTATAAATACCATACTCGCTTCGCACACATTTTATCGAACTAGCTGACCCGGCGGACTTCGTACCGCTTTGACAGTTTCCAACACAGTTTCCAATGACAACAAAACAAAAAAATCATTTAGTCTTGGAAAAAAAAAAATTGTTTTTACTATTTTTCTCGTATTTTTTTTACGTTTTTTCTCTCCATAAGAACCTTCCTCAGACTTCATCAAACACAACAAAAAAGAAATCAGCCAAATCGGTCCAGCTATTCTCGAGTTTTGTGATTAGCAACACATTTAGTGATTCATTTTTATTAATATAGATAGATAACATGAACATTTAGAAGATTATTATTATAAAACTTGATAATCTATAATTTCATCATTTTATACAATATGTAAATTAAGTTTTTTTTTAACAATTTCAGATAATAATGAGCCAGACATCGTCTTGCTGGAACCAAACATAGAGACTATAGACTTAGGAGACGCTGAGTCTGACTCAGATAACGCTGAAGAGGATTCTAACGTTGCCAAAAAGTCAGCAGATTTAAGTACTGACAGTCAAACACCAATAAAGGAGGTGGTTGTCAAAACAGAGCCGCTAGACGACATCGAAACATACTCAGAAAGTTTAGAAGATAGTTTAAAAGAAATAAACAAACGATTATTGGACAGTATCCCGAATATTGACGACGAGGAAGACTATTCTAATATGGAAACTGATGATTTGGTTGAAACTAATATAGGTGGTGATGGTTTTGGTGCCACGACAGAGAATGCCACAACTGACAGCGATGCAAATATTGGAGATGACATCACTAATGTTGATGATGATGAACCAGCAATACAGACCGTAGAACAAATTTGTGAAAACGATAATGAAAATAAAACTTCTGAAATGGCTACAGAAGAAGACATTAACGTGGTCAAAACAGAAAATGCAATAACTGTAGATCACACAGAAAGCGATGTTCATGAAAATGTAAACGCAGAAGATGACGTACTAAAACAATTGAAACAAGTTATCAGCTCTGAGGTAAATGATATGTTTTTGGACACCGTTGACAAAGATTCACCACCATTAGATGAACCAATGGTGATGCCTCAAATAACGAATGTGTTTGGTAACGTCAACGTTGCCACTGACGTGCTAGTGAAAATGAGTAATATTTCTAAAGAGGGAAACCACTCTCCAAATCCGGTACTTGCATCTGTGGTTGACAATGATCCGTGTCAGCCGATAGACGTAGATGACGAAACCGATGATGATGAAGTGAACGAGAAACTTAAGGCCTTTTTAAATAGCAATAAAGAAACGGAACCGAACGAAATTGAACCTCTCGATACAAATACTGCGCAACCAAATAGCACGCTGCCAGAGACTGCGGAAACAATTGATGGCAAAGCCTTTCTGGACATGTCTGTTGACTTAACGTTTGCTGATGACGGCATAGAGTTAGTCGATGACGGCATTGAGTATGAAGAAGACGATGACGATGATATCATAAAGCCTATTGGAGAAAGTGATATCAAAAAAGGTTAGTATTTCCTCTTATCATATGTGATGTAGCAGCATAGCATTGTCACAGTTATCTTAAGTTTTAAATTGAAAATCATATAATATGTTTGTGGGTACATATTAGAATACCTAAAATTAAGATAACGACAACTGAAATACCTATGCTCAAAATGTCTAAACTTTAAATAGGTACCTTATTAGGTATTCCTCAAAATACATTATGTCGTTACACCGAAATCGAAAACACCAAGTTTAACATATAATTATAATAATATCAACATTCATGAATATTTTAAAATATGTAAACATAATAATGAGTATGGACTAGTATTTTCTAATACCATCGTTTATATTTATTCTCATTCCAGAAGAAGAAACTGCCAATAAGTCTGAAACACACATTGAAGAAGAAAATCCGAAATTTGATTTGAAACTATTGATGCAACCCGTAGTTTACACGACAAAACTAGAAGATATGATTGTATTTAGAGATATAAATATAGATTGTGTAAGGGATATTGACTTATTAAATAATGCTCTAATTGAAAGCAAACCTGTTAGCAAGACTCAACAAGATCTCGATAAAAAAAGTGAAGAAATGTTCGACGCCTCAGTTAACTTATTATCTGAGGGAGAAAAAAAATCGGACGATAGTGAAGATGAAAGGAGCGAACCGGAAGAATTGTCTATAGGCAAAAGAGTAAAGTTATCTAGTAACTTATTACAGAAACCTAAGAGTCGAAGTTACAATCCTATACAGCTTTGCCGAAATCCCGATTTTAATACTAGACTAAAGAGGTTGACGGCATGTTTCTTAAGTTCGATGCGCAATCGGTCATTCTTGAAAACACTCAAACCAATGACAATTGATATCAGCAAGGCTTTTGAGAGTAAACTAATAGAAGGCACGCTGTATTTAGAATCAGAATCAAAAAATTCCACACCGGTTATTCAAGAAGTCGAAGACAACAGCGAGCATGCAACTTCCATTTTGCCTTCAGCAATGTCAGCTCAAAGATTAATTAACAATTTGATTGTAAAAAATTTTCTATCTGCAACCTCAGAACATGATGCTTTGCCTAATGGGCGTCGCGATAGTACTGCTTTACCAGAGAGGAGCAAAGTTGTTAATCTCCCCGACATCGAAAATATACGCAGGATGAACCAGCGTCTCTTTACTGCAGAAGTTACGCCTATGAGAATACGGGGTCCCAATGAAAAATACGTACCTCCAGTGCAATTGGTGAAGTTACTTACCGAAGATGGTCCAGAAGATCAGGCCACTGCTACCACTTTGCCTTCCGCCGTAGGCATGAATCCTGTACTACCAATGCATACTGGAAATGTAAACAAGACACCTTTAGGTGAAAAGTCGTTAATTAATGAAGAAAGAGTCAAACGTAAACCGGGCCCTAAATCTCGCTGTAATATAAATTTTGAAAACACCACGACTCATCAGAGACTCTCAGGAGTACATAACGCAGAACCTAAAGCTAAAAATCGACGTGTCGTTGACAATGCTCACACGCAATATTCCGTCCCAGGACGTGGCAATAGTATTATTAAAACAAGGACGATCGAAAAAACAAACAATCGATATATACCTGGTTGGATGCAGATGGAAAGACAAAAACCGGGTCCGAAACGTGATGACATTAATAAAATTAAAAAACCTAGTTATTATCCGGCTTTCAATAGAAAAGAATGCAGCACGATATCTTGGTTAAATAAGGGTTATTTTGGTCAAGACGGCCCACGCGCTCATGAAGCCTTATTAACGGGAGACACGCTCAATAAAATGTTGAGGTTAATAGAAGACAAGGAACCCAGTGTCCAATTATCAAAAAAAATTAAATCAGTAGAAAGAAGAAAACTTGTCCAAAGACAAACTGAGCTAGACGATAGATTGGATGAGTATGAGAAGCGTAAACTCGGCATGCCTGTTGTCAAGGCTAAGTCCGACCTGCCCGACAATGAAAAGAGTGAAACAAATGAAAGTGCAATTACTTCAAAGAAAAACAAAAATTCTGACCCGATTAATGAAGATAAACCAACATCACCGACACCAGCGCCAAAAATGAAAATATTGTCCTTGTCATTTTGTTGTTGGGCACGATCTAAGATTGAATATCCAAAGAACAAACGGAGACATCGGTGTCCACGCATTTGTGAGTGCTGCTGCCGTAACGAGTTACTAGTTAAAGCTAATTGGAAAGTCGAACCAACCCCTTCTTCCATAGTGATTTCGGATGACGAAGACAACACAAAGTTAGATAATATCGCTGGAGCGATCGAAAGTGTTGTCCAAAAATCTAGAGACTTCAATGAAACATCTGGAAATGCTGAAACACCTAACGCACTACCTAAAGATTTAAACAGTGCAGTATCCATTACTGAAGTAACTCCGAAGTCACAACAAGTAGAAGCGTCTATACAGTGTGATCTTGACGACAATAATTTGGCTTCCAAAATAAGTATTCAAACCGATTTCAATAATACAGCTACTCCTGTCGAAGTTACTAAACTTTCTGCAACAACACCGTCTGTATCAACTGATGTGATATCAATAGATGATAATAAAGACCCAAAAGCTTTATTCAAGATAAATATTATAACGCCAGCGCGTCCCATAGTTGTCAAAAAGCCTCGTATATCTATATTGCCGCAAAGTGCATTGAGTTCACCTAGTAAGCAAGTAAAATCAAGTATCAGCACTAGCGTTCCTTTAGATAAGAGACGGAGACATGATGAAAATTATTTGTTTAATTTTTCAAATAGTCTGGGTCGCAATCGGAAGGAAAAGGTAGTATATATTAAAAGTAAGCAGCATATGGAAGGCGAAGCGGGATGTCCAATATTTCTGGGGAAAAATAAAATATTATTAACAGACGTGAAGTTTCCACGTGAGCTGTATGCCACTCTCGGCGCCGCTAAAGTGCCTGTTGTGGAGCTCGAGCCCGCCGTCAAGCCGCTGGCGTTCGAGTTGCCAGAAGGGGTGTCTCTTACATTGCTACCTGACGGGAAATTGAATTGCACTGTTGATCCGATGGCTCAAATTCCCATAGAAATACTGCAAACTCTACCTAATATTATTACAGCAATACAACAACAGTTCGAAGCATCGTCTGCGTGGAATAATTCTGGTGAAGTTGTTAATCTAACTGAAGATAATTTAGAAGAAAACTTCAGTATTACTAATGTAGACTCACTTAGTGAAGACCCTGCGTCGGTTGTAAGGCAGGATAATAAAGATGCAACAAATGATTGCCAAAATATTACACAATCTATTCAAAACAATGTAACTTTGGAGTGTAATGAAGTGCTCATAAATGATGACACTGAAAATATACAGTCACATAGTGACACGATAAATAAACAAAGTCTGAATACGCCACAAGATAATGAGGAATTAAATCCTAATCCTAGCGAAAGTTCTATAAATTGTATTGACATTGAAGCGAAGTCCCCTGAACAAAGTAATAAATCAACTGCGTCACAAACTGTCGAAGAATCAAAGACAGCATCTGAAATAAACTCTAAAGATTGTGTTGACACTGTAACGAAAACTCCTGAACAAAGTAATGAACCAAGTGTATCGCAAACTTTTAAAGAATCAGAGTTAATATCTGATATAAACACTAAAGATTGTGTGGACACCTTACCGAAAGCCCCTGAACAAAGTAGTGAACCAACTACATCACAAGCTATCGAAGAATTAGAGAAAACATCTGAAATAAACTCAATAGATTGTGTTGACACTATACCGAAAACCACTGAACAAAGTAGTGAACCAACTACATCACAAGCTTTTAATGAATCAAAGACAACATCTGAAATAAACTCTAAAAATTGTGATGACACTGTACTGAAAACTGTTGAACAAAGTAATGACACTATAGAAAACAGCGATGTTCAAAGGTCTACATTACTAGAAGTGGACATCGTAGAAAACCAAGCAGCAAAAATAGACAACACTGCTCCTAATAAAAACAGGAGTTCACTTCTGTCTGATTTAATGGCAATGTCAGGAATATCTGCAGAAGATGTAACAGTTCCCCTGAACGAAAGTCCTACTAGAACGATGCCAGTGCCTTATTTAATACCAATTAACCAACAGATTTCACCGCGTTACTTACAAACTGGAATCAATGCGACTCCTGTCATAACGTCTTCACCCAACAAAAACATAAGAGAATTAAGTTCAATCACATCATTCCAGCAACTAAAATATGCATGTGACAATTATGGCAATTTTTACAAGTTGGATTTAGATACTGGCAATTTAACTCCTATAAATGTATGTATAAAGAAAAATCCCAGGACAGACCAGACCAGTCTTACGACGAAATCAATAATTGATTTAACTGATGACCCAGCTTTGCCAGAAGACCAGTCGAAACTAGTTAGGTTAGAACACCGGACTTTGCCAGAAAATCATGCAGTGTCAGAAATGCGCAAGGTGCGTAAACACCACTCTTTCCCCAATGATAGTGAACCTCAAGCGTTTGTTATCATGAAGTCTAACCAATCCAAGTCATTGCTAAAAGACAACTTCCATTTGTCTAATTTTGCCAAACCTATAAAGCTATTTAAATCTGCTAACATTTTAAAACGGAATTTGGACAGCAAAGTAGCTACAGCTCTTACTGACTCACACGCACAAGACCAAAACTCCACAGCGAAAAAAAGAAGAAAACAAATGATCGATAATGATATTAGACTAGACGAAGAATCTTTGGGCACGAATGACAGCTTTGACTCAATCGATGACTACATATGGAGTACCGAGGGGCTCGACAAGAGTGTATCCGATTTGGAATCTTCAGATGACGAGCCCTTAGCTCTTAAAGCGAAACGTATGAGATCCTTAGAAACAAAAGAGTCATTAGTTGACGCTAGTAATGAAGTTACAAAACAAAACGAAGACGAAACCCTTAACACAGCTGATGAGAACAATGCACACCCCGAAGAGAATATAGAAGACCAAGAAATGGCCAGGGTAATAACATTTATGTCCGATCATGAGGCCGACAATGGAAATGAAGACTGTATTCTTGGTTTTTAGTTACCAACCTAATATTATAGGAAATAATTTTGTAAAATTAAACACTGTGTTTAATTAGATTATTAAGTGCGTGTTTAATTTTAAGTTTTTAATTGTGTCGCTCAAACGTTATTCTGAAAATAACAACATATGAGTTTTTTCTGTCCTGGTCGTTTGGATAAGGATATTACATCTTGAAAGGGATTGAAACTATCCATCGATATAGGCTACTTTTATAATAAGACCAACATACTTAACCACATAAAAAGTTACGTTTCTCGAATTTTAATGCTAACTTCAACACAATGTACAGACGCCTGCACACGAACAACGGAAACTATTAAATTTCTTTAATAAATGCTCATGCCATTTACATAAAGTTCAAAGTCTATTAAGGAAATTTGCCAGTTTGTCTGCGAGTACTCACGCCTGCACATCAGACTACCACAAACTCAAATTTCCCTAATAGACTTTGAACTTTATCTGTGCCATCTGGATTCTGCACATCTACAAATGGAACAGTTGTTTTTTTTTATATTCACGATTTTTAAGTAGGTCTCATTATAAAAATTGCTTATAATTATGATTATGTCATCCCCTTTTTATGGATTTTTTTGCTTTATTTTATGCGTAAATATTATAAGCAACATTTAAAAAGATTTTCAAAGCAGCTACGTGAACTGGTATGAAAATCATTATGACATGTCGCTAATCGTGTATTGTACGTATAGTTATTACCTATATTGTATTTTTGACTGTGATATAATTTATAATGTAGGTGTTTGATTGGGATGCGTAGGTATGCCAATACGCATGAAAGTCTAAAAGTGAGTTATGTTTTGTTTTTTGGTATAAGAAATGCATGTTGGATTTAACTTTATTTGTGCGTTAATTTTACATTTAACTTTTGCCTAAATAAATCTTGCGTTAGGCACTTAGATGTTACATACAACTAGGGTTGCCAACATTTCTTCGATGAAATATAGTAGTTAGGAACTTTTCGAAATTAGCAATAAAAAATATATTACCCCTCAAAAAAAATTGTATTTTATGGAAAAGCCAAAAAAATCTTGTAAAAAACAAAGGTGTCATATACATACTTTTTTAAAATGAAAGATTTGTTCGTTAGGTTTCTGCCTTAAAATATAGTATTTTTACGTACTATTTAATTCTTCAACAGTATATAGTACGCGGACCCGAAATATAGTACAATACTATATATTATAGTACGGTTGGCAACCCTATATACAACCCTTTTGCAAGTTCTGTGGCTGTTGTAAATTTTGGGAGTCTTTAGAGACTTTTAAAACAGAATTAATCGAAACGATATTGTAGCGACTTAGCCGTCGAAATCATTTTCATAATAACATCCGATTTTAAAGTCGTTCGAACGAAGTTTCAACTAACAAAGAATTTAAACGGGGATTAACGCAAACTGACAAGTCAGCTGACAGTCGGCCCGTGACCACGGCCATCCGAATCTGACCTAAACAGAATCTGTCCTAAACCGAACTACTCATTGTAACTCGGTCGAAACGTCTGGCATAAAGAAGGTATGATACCTACCTTTTTATTAATTAGTTTGCGTTAATCCCCGTTTAAATTGTTGTTTGTTTAACTATGGAACGCGAAAGTTTAGAAGTTTCAACGAACCGTATAAGGTAGATCTGAATACAGTGGTTAGAAACTTCGTTCGAACTAGTTTAAAACGGCTTGATTGACTGATGAGAATACAAAAATGGTTTCAACGACTTAAGTCACTACGATATCGTTACGGTTTTTGTTACGAGAATCAGGGCACTGGTGGTCTGTATTAAATTGTTGCTAAAGACTGAAATCTCCTATCCGATCCGAACCCTTCGGAGAATCTAGTAGGGCACGGGGACGCGCACTAGTGCGCGATGCCGTTCCCTCTAGATAACCTCCGAAGGTGATTCGTTTCACACGGCTTGAGGGACCCTTTACGTTCCTCGCCGCCCCCAAAAAAGCCCGGTGAAGCTGAAAATGCCGTGCCTATACGGCACTACTATCAGCAATCTCTCAAAAAAAAAAGACTGAAATCTGTTACTTTTTTAGTTTGCTATGGCACCGAATTTTAAGCCTTTGACCACTAGGTACCTACCACCGGTATAAGAAAAAGGTATGTTTCGGAATTAATTGTCTGAAACTCGATTACAATAAAATACTCCCCTCAGATTTTTTTTTGATAATTAATAAAGAGCACTTTCTGAAATATTTTTTTTATAAGCAAGTGAATTTATACAATTTAAGGTAAAATTATAGGAGGTTTAAAAACGCATAAAATTAATTAAACTTTTTAAAAATATTTTGTTACCTGCCAAGATCTCTGTATTTGCCTTAGGTATATAAAAGTTTAATTAATATTGGCTTAATGGTTTGAAAGAATTTGTATGGGATACCAAATTGTAACTTGGCCATTGAAGGCTGAAAGCGGTAGTTCCAAAGTTACCTCATAATCTTATACGGTATGTCCACCAGGGAAATGCATTTTATTGTTTGGAGTTCCATAGTTCCTAATTACCATGAGTCTATGAAACGAGCAATTAAAAATATGCGAGTGAAATTCATAGTATTTTTATTGTAATATAATAATGTAAAATGACAACTCAAAGTTGTTAGGTAGGCATTGTAAAAATGTAAATAAAGAACATCACTATTTTTATCAATAAGTAGGTAAGTGTATAGTGTATTATAGTATATATCTGTATTATGTATTGTTTTAAGAGAAAAAAAAGGTTGTAAAGAAGCTTGAATGAAACACAATAAAAATAATAATTGAAGACTATTTGTTATCAATTCATATTTTTCCCATTATAGGTTTATTAATGTTTCTTTATTTAGTAGGAATACGATATACGTGTAATATTTGTCAAAGCTTTGATATTGTATAGGATCAAAATGCTGCAAATAGTAAAAAAACTGAATTACTAATGTTTGGCCAAAAAACGTTTCCCAAAATATCACATCGCAAACTATTTTACGCAAATTTTCATTTGGCAAAAAAACATTTGTCAAAACAACTAATTGCTTTTTAGTTAGCAAATCTCTTTTGGCATAATTTTTTTTTACTAATATTTGTTTGGTCATGTTTCATTTAGCACAACTTACTCTTCCCAAAATATTGCATGGTGTATTACAAAACAATTTTAGTGTAATTTCAATAATAAGTTAATTAATCTAAATTAATTTTCATATTTAATCCTTTTTATCGAAATTTCCAAATGATTAATTAACAATAGAGGCTATCTAGTGCTCGGCGGCCGCTGCCGCTGCTCACTTCGCTCGCTTTGCTCGCTCCGTTCGCTCACCTTCGCGAGTTAATGGTCACTGTTCTAACCTAACCAGCCCAGATAATTTGTTCCTGATTCGTCATATTCCTGTTTGGTCATATTCCTGATTCGTCATATTACAGTCAAATGAAATCGCGAACACATGCGAAGTAGTAATACTTTGTACTTACTACGGTTATTAGACAATAATTTACTTAGGTTGGAGTCCCAAAGAAACGGAAAATAATGTAAACAAAGGGCAAATTTGAATGTCTTGGCATGTGCCATATATTCCTTATTCGACACATTCCTAATTGGACATATTCCTAACTAGTCATATTTTTGATTCGTCACATTCTTCACTCGTCATACCATGTACATTTGCCTGCACTTATTATAGAAACCCTTAGTGGTAAATGATAAGAACCTTATAAGAAGCTTATGTAAGCTTCTAAGAACCTTATAAGAAGCTTATGTAAGCTTCTTATAAGGTTCTTATCATTTACCACTAAGGGTTTCTATAATAAGTGCAGGCAAATGTACATGGTATGACGAGTGAAGAATGTGACGAATCAAAAATATGACTAGTTAGGAATATGTCCAATTAGGAATGTGTCGAATAAGGAATATGACGAATCAAGAACAAATCACCCAGATGATTTAACTGGTGATAATTTGAGTAAATATTTTTTTGGGTTATAATATTTTCCAAAATAAAACATTTGTTATATTAATATTGTCTTAATAAAACTTGACTAAGTAAAATTTTGCCAAATGATAATTGGACCAAATGAATTATGTGCGAAATGTACAGTTGCAGGTTCATTTGGAAAATGAAACTTAGGCGATAAGTTTTTTGGGAAGTGAAATTTGACGAAAAATAATTTGGCCAAAAGGAGGGATACCAAAAAAATTAAATATTTATTACCAAGTAATAAATATTTTAAGATAAATCGGTTTTTTCTTTCTTCCAATTCATTGATCACTTGTAAAGCTAACTTGATGAGGAGCTCGATGGCGCAGTGGTTAACGTGCATCATCTGCGATCTTTTCACCGCCACACATAGCAGACAAAAATCTATTGTCCCACGCCATGACAAAAACAGGTTCCAAAAATTGTGATGTCCAATGTCAAAAATCGATAATCTCTTTTTCCCCTTTACCTCTCATACTTTATGCATTTTACTCCATTAATTTTTATTCATTAATTATTATTCGTACAAAATCATAATTTACAGCAATTACTGTGTATTTTAACTAAAAAACACCCATAATATCAGGTTCACAATAAATCACTGTGATTGAAAATGGAACATCACTAGCTGAAGATTTATTTTTAATAATATATGCCATTATGACTATATGTATAGTGCTTTTGGTGAAAAAATATCAACAAGCTTTTTCTTCTTCATGTTCTGGAAAAAAAAATATTCGAAACTAATTGGTAGCATACCTGCTGATTTTTGCATTGCATGTTTACGACGTCGTAGCGTATACCGATGTTGGCGGTGAAAAGTAAGCAACTTTCGCAAAAGGCCGGTCATCGGATGTACCAAAAATTAATTAGCTCAAGTTCGTCCGTGCTTTTTAACGCACGTAAAGCTTTTGGTCCCGGCTGCATTAGCAGTCGTTAACAACCAATCCGCACTGGGCCCGCGTGGTGGTTTATGGCCCGTTCTCTCATCTAACCATTCGGCTCGCGTTGCCGTGACTTTTAACGCGAGCTTTCTTTTCAGTCTGCCTTAAAAGTCTACAAAAGGACACACATATAGAACAAATGAGAGTTGGCGAAAGAGTTGGTAAGTTTAATTGTTTATTAGTCTCATTACGATGATCTACAATTTTATACTGAATTGTCAATATTGACACTAATCAAAGGCTAAGTATGTAATAATTACAGTATTTACTATCTCTTTTTTTATATATCTAAGGCAACATCACACATACATTACTCTGACTCCAAAGAAAGTAGCTTAAACACTAGTGGTATTGAAATCAACAACATCGAGACGGTACTACAACCTCCCAGACAGGAGAAAATATCGATAATGTTCATTTTTCTACATTGAAACGACCGGGAACTCGAGAGCTCTGAGATGGCAACACCAAAAACCGGCGTGCGAGCCACTCGACTACGGAGGCCGACGAAATTACATCATTTGTTTTTAATTACCTACTTTAATCAGTTTTATTTACTATTTTTCAGGTGATGTAATAAATATTGATAAATATTCATTAAGTGTGTTATATGACCCACCTCACCTAAACGAAGGGTTAAGTAATATTTTTTAAATAGAAACATTAAATATAAAAATAAAAATAAAATTTCAAAATGGAATGACATTATAGATGTTTATAAAACTGACTGTAACCACGCTCAAATAAGATTACTTCATAAACTAAATGACGATCATGTCTATCCAGAAAAAAAAAATGAAGGTAGTTAATGTTAGCCATTGTGTAATCTCTTTTTTATTCCTTACAGGTAACCCTTGGCCTTTGTGATGGTTTAAACTTCTATTCTCTACTATCCATCACTACTAGTAATTATGCATATAAATCATATTTGTTTTTATTTAGTATTTCTTCAACCACTTTTGTAAATTAAGTTCGCTTTTAGGAAATCTAAAGTCGACATTATTAGTACAGCTTACAACACAGCACTTGTTGTACATGATGCAAATTAACTTATTTAATGCCTTGCCTGTGAATACAGTTAAAAGAATTTAAAGGGTAATTTACGGAAATGAAATTTAGGTAAAACTTTAACTTTTATGGCGGTTGGCGGGAAATCGGGAATTTTATTTTCTTGATCTAAATAAGAAGCAACAAAAGTTGTAGTAAGAAGGGTGCGGGGGGAGAGAAACCTGTCATATCGCATATGGGAACCATAGACACACGGTTGAAATATTTTATTCGTAGACTACCGGCCGTGTGTTACACATCCTTAGAGCGACTACTGTAAGGCTCGTTCGTTTTTGTTTTTATTTTTAGCCCTTTTTACTATTTTAAGTTTAGTTTTTTAATGCACTTTTACGTTTAGCAATTGAAAAACAAGTGGTAATTGCCCAAAATTATTTAGATAAGTCTGGGCCATGGTTTGTCTATGTGCAAAATTTTATCCAAAGCCGTTCAGCCGTTTTCACGTAAGGTATATGCTTACCAATGAACAGCATTTTACAACTTAAGCATTCACAGGATATTATCTAACTTTGAACCAAAACAAACATAATAAAAACAACAGGCTTTTAACAGCTTTATTATTTATTATCTATCTAATAACAACTTGAAAAGTATCTCTAACCATCTTCTCTATGTCCTTATGTATTTTGTTGACTTCAGCTTGCGTAAGAGTTCTTTCTAAATGCCTGTACACAATGCTGTAGCATAGACTGTGTTTCTTGGTCTTCGGGTGTACGAATTTATCTTTTAATTTTACCTGCAACAAAATAAAAGTTAAAAGATTGTATAACTAAGTTACAGCAACTAGGGAACCCTTAATAAGAATTAATAAGTTCTTACAAAAACTCAATGTTGAAAAAATTTCCACGAGCAGGATTTGAACCTGCACCCTTCTGACATACCGGGTCAGGTGCTCTTCCAATTGAGCTATCGTGGTTCTAACCAGCCCGCCGAAATTATTCAACACTATTTACTTTTTTTTTTACTTTGAAAGCCAAAGGCGCCAATTCAATGTCAACAACTACCGTCATTAACACCTGATCATAATATTTTTACAGATACAACTAAAAATCAGTTAAGAAGTAGGCAAGCTATTTATAAAATGTTTTTGTTTTGTTTATATAATTTTAACGCAAATTTTGTTGCGATACAAATTACAAAAACACAATGTTGAAAAAATTTCCACGAGCAGGATTTGAACCTGCACCCTTCTGACATACCGGGTCAGGTGCTCTTCCAATTGAGCTATCGTTGTTATAAGTCCTTAATCCATTGTCTCAGTAGTGGCCTTATTGTCATGTTTGATAGTCTATAGAGACTATCATAAACGGACAAAATAACTGATTTATAACAGAAAGGATATAAGGATATTTAAGAACATCAAAAATGATGGTCATTATTATCATTATACTACAAGCATACTGATGATATGAAGGGGAGATAGGGCCATGACCCCTCCACAGCAGCCTAATGCAGGTGGGTATGTATTAAAAACTTATATTGGACAGCAAACAAGACTAATGGCTTAACATGCCTTCCAAAGCAAGAAGGAACACACACACTTTAAATGTGGCACCTATCAAGTTACCTGGCATCTAGAAAGTTGCTTAAAATACAGCAACAAAACCCAAATGCCTTACCACTCAGCCAACAAACTTCTTGAATTGAGTATTGAGGCTGTGGGATACAAAACAAATAAATGAGAAAGAGAAAACCAACTTACTTGCTCAACAATATCTCCTCCGATATCTCTTACTAAGTCATAGAAGTCATTACTTATAAATGTGTCAGTTGTAAGATTTGATGGCAGCCAAAATGAAATGTCGTTTATACACTGTGGATACGAGGACACCGGTTTGTATGTCACTTTAGCATCAACAGGTTTATTCTGAAATTGGCTCAAAAAACCAGAATCATTACTCCACATGAGCCTTATATCCGGTATCTTGTATAAAGCCATTGCAAGTCGCTCTAAGCCTAGACCAAATGCATATGCTATGCTGTTATTAGGTCCAGAACTAGCTAGGATTTCGTTGCGTACTATACCACAGCCTAACACTTCCAACCACTTCCCATCGTAAAATATTTCTAGTTCCCAGGAGGGGTGTGTGAAAGGGAAGTATTCTTCTACCCATCTGTGCTTAATATCTTTTCCAAACAAGTTGTAAACCAACCCAATCAAGTGGCTTTTCAATTGAGTTTCCATTAGCTTTGCAGCTTCCAAAGTGTGACATCTTTGTTTATTTGGGTCCGTTATGGTATTAGTGAACGATCTTGGGTTTTGTGGGTCAAACGTTGGCTCAAATATTTCTAAATTGGGATGTTCTGCAAACAGTTCTTCTTTACGTTGTGACCTTACTGCATCCACCTTGAAATTGTAGGAAGCAATAAATTAGCTATTTGAACAGTCAAACATAAAAAAGTATGTATGAATGTAATAAGTATGTTTGTGACTACTATAATTTCTGGTATACACTTACTTGGTGGAACACAGGAAAGTGGGTAGAATCAATTTCATCTCTGCGGTAAACGTCTCCGATCATCAAGAAATTATCTAAGCCTGAACGTAGCAACTCACTCTGATGTGCAGTCATGTGCGCCCTAAATAGCATGTCTTTATTGACATAGTAGCAATCTGATTTGGCTCTGCTTGGATGCTCTAAGGGAATCAACAAATCGTCAAAGTTTTGTTTGGTAGTCACAATAGGAGAGAGGTTGTCGTACACACTGAACGCCGGATTGCCTCTCAGGGTGAATGACTTGTAGAAATAATCTACAATCCTTTGACGAACCAAAGATAGTGGATTACCTCTTTGCAAGTGGAGGTTACGATCTAAATAAGATGCGATTTTTGGCGTCACATTTGTGTAGTCATCTGCTTGAAATTGTTTGTCCTGTACTTGTATTGTAGATACTGATTTTGGTGCTGTGCTGTATTTGCAACGATGTAGAAATGCCGCAAAAATGCGATTGGATTCGAATAACTTTGTCATGGCTTTCTTTGATCCGTGGGCTTCGTATGCCGATTGTTGTTTCTAACTTTTATTGCACTTTATATTAAATAGGTTCACGTTCACAGTTTTAAATTAATAAACTTGTCATTACATCATTACAACAAACTAGACGAGCTATGAGAAACAACTCTCCAAAGAAATTTTTAACAATATTATTACAATATTTTAACAAAAGTTAAGTTTTGAATTTTATAAGTTTCCTGTATTGAATTCTACAGTTTCGTTACATGATCGAATATTACTTCAACTTCAACTTTTGTTTATGGCAACCGAGTCACTTTTAGGTTTTTTTTTTTTTTTTTTTTTAAATACTTGGCATCGCACGGTTTGTGCATTTGCCACAACGAGTATTAAAGGTAGGGAAACCAATTTTTGAAAAACAATGTTATTAGAATAGGAACGGATTAGGGAAAAAAGAATAATAGGATCAGAGTTGGTGGTTACAATATAAATAAATGGATAAAATGGATACACTATGTACATAATTATGGGAATACTTAGTTGGAGTTAGGAAATAATACTTTTTACATATTAAATAAGTATGTACATTATTTACAAATTACACTTTAATATTATTATTAATTAAAAAAGTTGATAACAAATTATATATTTCAAAATTTATAGAACTCAATAAAGTAGGGATTGATGTAGGAAGAGGAACACGGAGGACTATGAGGGAGTTTAAGAGTGAGGAACTGTCACGGAGGGGGCATGCAAAAAAGATATGATTTAAATCTTCCTCACAAGCACCACAAGCACATAAATTGCTATTAATAATACCAAGTCTTGCAAGATGAGAGGCTGTGCAGACATGACCCAAACGCATTCTTATTATACTGGAGGTTGCAAGCTTAGACAGTTTTAATTTTGTGAACCATACTTTGAGTGGTATTTTGTGTTGAATACGTTTGTAATATTGACCTCTAAGACAACTTGAAATATTCCAATGGTTATCCCAAGCGTGATACAAATGATCTTTAGGAAGGGAGAGAAGGTCAGATACGACATTTTTATAAGGAAACTTATCACCGGTCTCTATAGCATCTTTTGCAAATTTGTCTGCTATTTCATTGCCGCGAATGTTATGATGGCCAGGTATCCACACCAAGAGAACGTCTAGATTTTTTAATCACTTTTAGGTTAGCGACCATTACTGCCAATGACACTTGAAAACAGCACAGTGTATGTCGTGGTTGACCGGTTATAAAAATGGGACCAAAACTGGATCGAATATTAAATAGGTAGGTAATGTGGTAGGAACAGGCTGTTACAGCTGACACTGACATTAGTATTACGTTTAACAAAATCATTGGACTTTAAATTGTGTGGATTATTATTGTTATTGTTTTAATTAAAAAAAAAGCTAAAGAAAAATTATTTAATGGGTTATGTAATGTTAAAATTGGAATAAAATAAAATAAAATAATAAAGAACTAATAATTGAGATTTTTTAAAATTCGCATGAAAAGATACATTTTTTAACTTGTTTATATTTTTAGTGAAACATTAAAACGTTTCGTGCAAAGTTAAAACTTTCTTTACAGATGTTGTGCTTGCTTTGCTATTAAAAACCTAACCTCAAAGAATATTTATATTATTAGTTGTCTTGTTTAAAATAAATATTGTGCTAACATATCGAAAATAATCTTTACTTTCGACATTAAGTTAATTGAACAATGTTCCGTAAAAAAATATTTTCTGTGGCTCAGCTGAGCTCTGTTGGTCTTGCTGGTTATTGTATAGGGCAGTACAAAGGCAAAATTAGTGACGATAGGAGCGAGAACTCTTTGATAATTAATGAAAAGACTGTTAAGAATATGCCTGGGTTACCTATCTTCGGTACGGTCTCTGCAGCAGCCCCCTTCACAGATGGAGGGACTTCTAAAGATAGGGTAAAATTCCAATGTTAATAAATAATATTATAGAATCTAGAGAAACAAAGAACTTCAACGGGGTTTTTTATAAAACTAGATAAGCCTGAATACCCATATGTACTAATTACTTTGCTTTAAATCCAAACTTTTATCACTATAACACTTTTCTTTCAGATATCACAGATTATGAAATATGGATTCCCTGGTTTAGATAATGTACGTTCTTATGACGACTTTGTTTTGTCGTACGACCGGCGCAATAGGGTCCCGCACTGGGTGTTTGAACACATGACAAAGGAACACATAGCCAAAAATGACCAAGTTGACAGAAGCAAATGTGATTTCAAGCCAGATGAGAGCATTCATCCATTTTTTAGGTAAGTAACACAAAATTGTCTTAATATTGATACAGCTTAGTGAGAGGTGCATATTATTGCATTAGAGGCTATAATCAACAAGTGATATAGCGTGCCCTGTACATCAACAATGGCAATGGTCAACAATACCTATACTTTACTTTTAGTTTACAAAAACAAAAAAAATATATTTGGATATTTTGGAATCCCTATTTCTTTTGCAAGTTTTTACTTTGATTTAATGTTTGACGTAAAGGACACAGCTTCGTATTTATGCTGTGGCAGTCAAAAGGTTAAAGTAAGAGTCAACATTACCATAGGCCTGCTATTTTAAAGCAAACATTCATGTGGTATTATTATTATGCACTGTGAGCACCCACTGATGGGGTATAAGCCTACCCTCTAGCACTCTGCCATAGCTGGTCCCATGCGAGCATCATCCTCTGTTAGACCACCAACTATTGTGAAGTAATTAAATTAGCTGACTTGAGGCCATCGCATTTTCCTGGCAAGCTCATTTTAGCATAGACTTCATATTGTCCTGTTGTGTTGACTAAGAATAAATCCGTTTTTAAAGATTTTTTTATTTATTTCAATACATAACTATCCTTACAGACTAAATCCAATTAAATAGTTGCTAACATTTAACCTTACATCAATTTAAAAAAAGATAAGTTTACATTGTTAACATTCATCATCATCATCGGCCTATCTTAGTCCACTGCTGGACATAGGCCTCCCCAAATGAGCGCCATAGCGCCCTGTCCTCAGTTTGACGCATCCAACATCTGCCTGCAGTCTTTTTTCATTGTTAACATTACATACATTTAAATTCCTTCCACTCTGCTCTTTCACTTCCATCCTACTTACATCATCCTCCCGGATTACTAATGTTTGACCAAAAAATTATTGACAAATGGTCATTTAACAAACAATATTTCACCAAATGTTCATTTGGCAAACAAGACATTTGACAAAAGTATCAACTTACAAAAACTCACTTAGCAAATTATCCATTAGCAAACACTACACTTGTTAAATATTAAAATGTCAATTGACCTTTTTTAATTTCACCAAATAATATGTTTCGCAAATTAAAAAAAATAACCTCGAAATTCCAGACAAAAATTACCAAAAAGAAACTCTTTCTGTTGTCTAATAAAAATATAACCTCGAAATTCAAGACAATCCCTACACTGCGCTTCGCGATTGTCTTATATTTCTAACCTATCACATGATCTACAGGAGTAGGGCAGCTAGTATCCTCAATCATTTGAGTAATATCCACTACTTCAAAGAAATTTAGACTAGTTGTAGTAGTTTTTAGACCAATAGTAGTTTTGTCTGAAAACTCTGTTGCTAAATGTTCATTGTGTTAAATAATTATTTATAAAATGTAAATTTAAGTGTTGATCATTTGGAAAACTGAGTCATTTGTAAAATGATTAGTAGTAAATTATCAATTGGCGAAACCATTTTTTTGCCAAACGTCGTTTGTAAAGTGTAATTTTGCCAAATGACTTTTGGTCAAACAGCAGGACCCCATCCTGCGGATCTGTACTCCTCTATTTATTTTTTCCAACTTGGAATACCACTGGGTTACCTTTTGTGACCATTTGTGACCAAATTTGTGACTAAAACGGTCACAAAAAGTAATTCCATGTTTAATAAAAAAACATCATTTGCTATTTATCTCGAAATGTATTTTCCAGGTCTCAAAATAGTGACTACAAAGGTTCTGGCTTTGACCGAGGCCACATGGCCGCTGCCGGCAACCACAGGCTTGCACAGAAACACGTTGAGCAGACGTTCTACCTCACAAATATGGCTCCACAGGTATGTATTAATGTTTATTTGCCTCTATAAAATAAAATAAAATAGCCTTTATTCTAAGTTAACAAAGTAATACAATAAATATCTTAAATAGTTAAGGATATTCATTGTATCTCAACTCAGTGTGGCTTTCGGCATAGGCCTCCTCCAACTGTCTCCATTGCTGTCTGCCGCCACTCTAGTTCAGGATGGCCCTAGGGTCAACATTAGCTCGTCCCCCCACCTTCGCGTCTGTCGACCACTGCTTCTGGTACCATCTCTTGGATACCAGACTGTCACATGTTTGTTTTTTTTTTTGGTGCAGCGAAGCATGTGACCAATCCATCTTTAGCTAATCAATTTGGGTTAGGATATCTGTCAGCTGAGACCGAGTCCTGTGTCTGATGTCGGTGTTCCTAACTTTGTCTTTGTTTGTCTCTAAAACACAGTTATTTTACACATGTGCTATTGTCAGAAGTTTAGGAAGTTGATAATGATGGTTATTTTTTTTAACAAAAGGTTGGCGATGGCTTTAACAGGCACGTTTGGAACAATCTAGAGAAACATGTCAGAAAGCTAACTAAGGTTTACGATAATGTCTACTGCTGCACTGGACCCTTGTACTTACCTAGGTAATCACATTTATTTAATGTCCCTATACCTAATTTATCCATGTTTTTATATGTAGTCTTTCAAAAAAGCTAACAGGTAAGCGAATGAATAGTAATAAACTAGATTATTTCAATGTTTTTTTTTTAAGTATGCAGACCTAAAGTAATCAAAAATCCTGTAAAAAAATTATTGAAATCGGACTATAAATGATAAAGATACAGCAGTTTTAGTGCATTAGTTTCAGAAACGCGCCCGAGAACGAAATAACTCGCTGTGACGTCATAGTACATGTCCACCGCGCTGTTCGAACGGCATTATCGTTCGTATTTATTTTGTTTCATTTTATCGTCATCATAAAAATGTTGTAATGTGGCAAACTGCAACAATACTACCGTTAGTATACCCAATAAACTTGTTTTTTGTGCTCAATGCAAAGACAAGAAAAAAATTGTGTAAAGTAACGCGGAAAACACCTCTTGCAAAAAAAAATTTTTGATGTTATTGCTAATATCATTTGATGTAAGTAGGTAAATTTTGTGTGTACCTACCTACATAACTAACACTACTACTACGCTACGGTCTAAAATTGTTAGTGATAGGTATTAAAATAAGATTTGATAGAGATTCTCCTAAAATCGCTCTATACCCACTAATATTGTAAACAGGAAAGCTTATAAGTTATTTTGTTCTTACTTTTTTTTACTTCACGGCTTAGCTTCATGGTAAATGGTAATCTTACCCAGTGCGAGCACGGATCTTTAATCGACCGATAAAGTGACATTAGACGATAAAATTTGACAATTCAATTCGACAAATTAACATCGGCAGCATGGGACTTGTTTTATCGACCCGTAGATATAATCGGTAAATTTTATCTACTTTGTTTAAAAGCTTAAAAGTTTAAAAGCATGGGACTCGAATATTACATTTGTTGTGGATAAATAATATCGATATGTAGATAAATTTATCGGCATCTAAAGGTATAAAGTTATCGACGTTTTCGTCGCCATTGGAAAGTTACTTAATATTACAATTTTTTTGGGCGGTCGTGAAGAAATGGATTTCGGGCACCTTTTGCTGGTTGCAGAAGAGACGCAATGGCGACGTCGCGAAGAAACTAACATTGTCCGGCGCCATCTGAGGGAGAGAAGCAACTTCATGAATTTAGAAAATTCTGATTTTATGAGGTTGTTTCGCATATCCCGAGAAATAGCCTTTGTTTGTGGTTATCGAGAGCATTTGGGGCGACATCCGACGGATTAGCTCAAACGGATTGTCCGTCCATGCTGTTGTAAGTAGCAGGAATTTAGTTTTTTCTTTTCATATTTCATATTTTTATTCTAACGTCAACAATCTACTTTTTGCATGTTCTCAACGCTATGCGGTTTTATGTGAATTTCTTAGGAGTTAAATAAAATTCTTTACCTCAGTTCCTATGACCATCTTCCAACTGCATCATCAGACCAGTTCCATGATGCCATATTATTGAATTGTTATCGAAGTTACGTAGATATACCAAGTTTTATCTCGATCGGTCTTAGGGAAGTGATCCAAATCTTCCTTGCAGATTTGACCCATACATACTGTGACGTCATCGTGAGTAGGCAAGTAGGCGCGCGCGTTTCAAAATAACCGTTCAGAAAAACATTGATAATTTCATCATTTCTTGACGGATTTTAATAATTTAAAGAATAAAATGCTTTGCTATTATGTAATTGATCCTCATTGTTGAATTTTATTCATCATAATGTTAATATATTAATAAATGAATGATCACACTAATATTATAAATGCGAAAGTTTGTGTGTATGTGTGTATATTTGTTGCTTCTTCACGCTGCAACGGATGGATGGATTTGGATGAAATTCGGCATACAGATATAGTTTATAACCTGGATTAACACAATCATAGGATAGTTTTTATCCCGATATTCCCACCGGAATAAAACTCATACCTTTTTTCTATATTTGGGAATGATGATTGATGTTGGGAATAGAACCTATTTGGTAGTTTTTTATACTTTTTTATTGAAATTTTAACAGACTTTTTCTTTTTGACATTTGTTTTCCAATACGAAATGATTTGTTTGTTTTTGTTGTCATGGAAACTGTCAAAGCGGTACGAAGTCCGCCGGGTGAGAAAATGATGGTGCTAAATATATTGCCAGAGCTCTAATAAGATCTAGTATCTTGTCTTCTAGTTTTTAAAAGCTTATAAAGAGTTTTGCAACATTTTAGTTAGATAAACAAAAAGGGAAGATACGGCATGCTCTTACTTGTAGTCAATCAAAATATAGTCCTACTCAACTACATATGCAAAGACACGCACAGCTATAAAGTGTAAATTAATTAATTATCTTAACTAATGGCTTCGCGTATAGCATTTAGCCAATTTCAAGTTTTTATTTTATTTTATTATAAGTAGTAAGGGTACAATTGTACACACGCCTGCACATCAACCTACCACAAACTGTCAAATTTCCTCAATAGACTTTGAACTTTAGTACTAAGCAATATGGTTGAAAATGTTTTGAAGAAATTTGACAGTTTGTGGTAGGTTGATGTGCAGGCGTCTGTACAATTATATAAAGAAATTAAAATGGAGTCTCACAACACGTGTCATTAAAATCAAAATCAATCAAGTAAATCGAGGCAGAGCGTTAAGTTTCAACGACAGCGCGAGGGAGTCGGCGAGTAGCGCGTTGACGTCTTGGTCGCTTCGCAACAGTCAAGTACGACTGATTCCGACGTTAATGTTTACGTAGATGCTTTTTCTCGTATTCAAGAGCGATTTCAAGAAATTGTGCCTTTTGTGAATTGTTTGAAATTTTTGCGGCGCCGTATCTTCCCTTTTTGTTTTAATCTAAGTTGTAAGCTGCTTTTGTCCATATTAATAAAGCGAACAACAATTTTTCTCATTACCGGACCACAAGATACATGTATGCTTTTTCTGCGTAAAACAGGATGCATCCTATTAAATTGAAATGAGGGTATGCAAGTTACTTTTTAATTCTGAGGCAACCAACACCTCAGTCTCCCTGTGACCACGGACCCTGCAAAGGGTTCGAAGGGTCAGAATAAAATAATATAAATCATTGTGTAAAATTAATATAAGAGTACATACATCCATAAAAACAGTTAAAAAAAAACAGTTTTTAGTTCTTAAATATTCCTTTATAGAAAAGAATCTGACGGCAAATGCTACGTCCGCTACCAGGTGATCGGTGCGAACACAGTGGCGGTGCCCACGCACTTCTACAAGGTGGTGGTGTGTGAGGGTCCCGGCGGCGCGCTCGACATGGAGGCCTACGTCATGCCCAACCAGCGGATCCCGGATGAGACGCCCGTGTCGTCCTTTATGGTAACCCTAGCACTTTTTTCCACTGATCCGATCCAAACCCTTCGGAGAATCTAGTAGGGCCCGGGGACACGCACTAGTGCGTGATGCCGTTCTCTCTAGAAAACCTCTAACGGTGCTTCGTCTCACACGGCTTGAGGAACTCTTTAAGTTTCTCGCAGCCCCCAAAAAGCCCGGTGAAGCTGAAAATGCAGTCTGGGGCTATCAGCAAACTGAAAAAACTGAAAAATAATAAGAACAATGAAAAAACTGAAAAATAATAAGAACAAGAAGGCCTATGATTCGGTGCCTCATTCATGGCTAGAGAGAATTTTAGGGTTGTATAAAATTGATGCAACTCTGAAATCTTTCTTAAGCACATGCATGAGGCAGTGGACCACAGTGCTTCGTCAACCAGGTAGTGTAGATAGTCTCTCTGGCTCGCAGGACTTTATGCCTCGCTCTATCGCAGGATAGAGCGAGGCATATTCCAGGGTGACAGTCAAAGTCCTTTGTGGTTCTGCCTAGCACTGAATCCTCTCAGCACTTTGCTGAAGGATTCAGGAGTAGGCTATCGACTTCGCAGAGAGGGTGAGATCATTTCTCATCTGTTGTACATGGACGACCTAAAGCTGTTTACACCGAAACGCCCTGACTTGGTGGAGTTGTTAAAAATCACTGAGGTTTTTAGCAACGCTATCAAGATGGAGTTTGGTGTGGATAAGTGGGCGGTCATGCATGTGCAACGGGGGAAGGTTGTAAATTCTGCAAATTTACAACTTTCTGAGACAATGACTCTTAGATCTCTCCCTGAAGCCGAAACCCACAAATATCTTGGTATGTCAGAGTCGTAAGGTATTGCAGTACGAGATATCAAACAGTTGGTGAAGGAGCATTTCTTTTGTCGCCTAACAAAAGTAATAGTGTTTTGTCGGGTGGCAACAGGGCGCGCGCCTTCAATGGTTGGGTGATGCCCAATCCTGCCCTGCTGACATACTCATTCGGCATATTAGGATGGACTCAGACTGAGATGGACGCCCTGGATAAAAGGTTTCGTAAACTGCTTACATCGCGTCGCATGCTACACCCGCGTTCGTCGGTTATGAGACTGTACATTCCGCGGAAGTTGGGGGGTCGTGGTTTTTTGAATGCCTAGAACATTCACAACCATGAAGTGTGCAGCCTCAGGGAATATTTCCTTAATCACGAGTGCGGTATGCATCGTGATGTTGTAGCAGTTGACAGAAGCCTCACGCCACTCTCCATGGCAAATGAGAACTGGAAAACAAATAATAAAAAGGAAAATAAATAATAAAAAGGAAAATAAATAAATTAAGGGTATAATAATAAACTTATTTGCACACTAGTTTTCACCCATATACCCTAAGTCATAAGTGTCAAATTTGTTTTTTGGTTTTAAATGATAAGTTTATTTTTTCCAGGTCTCTCCAGAAACAATAGAGCGAGCAGCAGGACTATTGTTCTTCGACAAACTACATAGAAGTAAACTGAACAGGATAAATGGAAAGAAAGTTTGAACCTCTTGGCGGGAAAGTGAAGAGTCATGTCTGCGGTTTTGTTTTATTTTCTAAAATTTGTGTTATGTCGAATATTAATGTGAAATAATGGTGGATTATTAACCGTTAAGTGTTCGTATGTGCGCATGAGTGTTGGCAAATGAAACAAAACAGTGCAACTTCACTTTCAAATTCTCTCAAGAAGTCCGCCCGAGGAATTAATAAAGCCCCACATCTTTACTGAGATACTCGAGGGGTTGGGGGGTATATCATTTCTCACTTCTCATTTCTATTATCATTCATTATCATCATACTGGAAGGAAATATTGTATATTTATGTATTACTTGTAAGAAAAATTACTTTGACACTGGCTAAACGTGCTAATCGCACGAAGCCATAAACTAAAGGAAAAAAATAGTTTGAATATCAACTGATCTGAGCGCTTTGGACTTCTTGGCGGGAAAGTGAAGAGTCATGTCTGCGGTTTTGTTTTATTTTCTAAAATTTGTGTTATGTCGAATATTAATGTGAAATAATGGTGGATTATTAACCGTTAATTGTTCGTGAGTGTGCATGAGTGTTGGCAAATGAAACAAAACAGTGCAACGTCACTTTTCAAATTCTCTCAAGAAGTCTGCGTGAGGACTTAGTAAAGCCCCACATCTTTACTGAGATACTCGAGGGGTTGGGGGTATATCATTTCTCACTTCATTTCATTCATCATCATCATATTGTATATTTATGTATTACTTGTAAGAAAAATTACTTTGACACTGGCTAAATGTGCTAATCGCACGAAGCCATCAACTAAAAGAAAGAAAGAAAGATCTGAGCGCTTGAAAGAACTCGCGTACAGAGTTGTTTTGACGTCACATAACTTAGCTTCGTCTTGGTTTTAGCTGTAATAGCGCAATATAATTTAGTTTTACCATAGTATACGTAATTGTGTGATACTTATTTGTTATTGTTATTGAATTACTTATATAATTTATTTAAAAAAATACATTATGTTAAATGTTTAAATAGTCGATTTAACTTTGGTCTTTTTATTTATTACCTGAAGCATGGCCTGAAGTCATATACTACGACATGGTTTTATAGTGTGTTGAGGAGCACAATTAACCTTTTCAACCAGCATGAAAACGCTTTCATCATAACCAGCTCATTTTGTCCCCACTGCTGGGGCACGAGCCTTCTCCATGGATGAATACAACAAGGAGAAGTGGCCTTAAACCACCTCGCGGACCCAGTTCGGCTTGGTGGATTTTAACGACTGTTATACAGCCGAGACTAACGGCTTTACATGCCTTCCGAAGCGCGGAGGAGCTAGAGATAATAAATGTTTGGTCACCCATCCGATGACAGGCCTTAACCACTGCGTACTTGAGCTCAACTCGAGCGAAAACGCTCTTTTATTTTACATTTCAAAGTATCGCATACTCCTTTCGATCAATAATGTACTAGATAAAGGATCCGGAACAAAATGCATCTCTAAAGTGTTTGCTCATACATATACATTTAAATTTCGAATAACAAAATTTGAAAAAACATTGGATATCATCAACTTCGAACCTTAAATCTTGTAAATAAGGACTGAATTAAGGTTGCAAAATATTTGTACTTAATATTTACTGTCATCACCACAAACGTTATGGGGCTCCGTGGCCCCCAAAGTCGTACTGTTTTTCAAGCGCTCATCGGGAATCTAGTACGTTATTGATCGAAGGCTAAACCATTATGTATGTAACGATGGTAACGAAATATAAGACCAAATTATAAACCCTGTCGGGCACGCAATTAAAGAGAAAGCAAACAGCAATCCAGGCGGCTGCACTGACCGCTATGCTACCGGGAAGGGTGACGTAAGCGCTGAGTGTTGTCACTACTTTTTAATTTTTTGAGTGCTAATAGCGGCACAGTGCGCCATCTATCCAAAGGTTATTGCAACCGATGGCTATGCAGATACATATTTGCAGATGAAATACCACAAAGATAACACTACGCTATAGTAAATTTTTACTTTTTATTTTTTAAGTGCTTGCTGCACTGAAGCTAAATTAAATATTTATAAAATTTATAAAATACAGTGAAAAAATTAAACGCCCACCCAACCCAGCCAGGAATCGAACCTGGGTCTTCCGCAATCCGGGCGGCTGCACTGACCGCTATGCTACCGGGAATGCTGACGTAAGCGCTGAACTTTGTCACCGCTATCTAACCAGTTCTAACCAGCCCGCCGAAACTTTTCAACACTATTTACTTTTTACTTTGAAAGCAAAAGGCACCTATTCAATGTCAACAACTACCGTCATTAACACCCGATCATAATATTTTTACAAATACTAAAGATCAGTTTAGAAGGCAAGCTATTTATAAAATATTTTTGTTTTGTTTATATAATTTTTAACGCAAATTTTGTTGCGAAATAAATTATAAAAACACAAATGCAGAAAAATTTTCACGCATAGCCAGATACATCTTTGCAGATGAAGTACCACGATAACAACGCTGTAATAAATTTTTACTTTTTATTTTTTTAGTGCTTGCTGCACTGAAGCTAAATTAAATATTTAAAAAAAATTATAAAGTACAGTGAAGAAATTAAACGCCCGCCCGACCCAGCCAGGCATCGAACCTGGGTCTTCCGGGCGGCTGCACTGACCGCTATGCTTACGGGAAGGCTGACGTTATTATTTTAATTTTTTTTAAGTGGACAGTTCTTAATTATAATACTCATAGAAAAGGTTTCATATCGTTCGATTAAGTTGTGTAGATAGGAACAAACAAGAAGAATAATAAATGTTCCCATCGGATCAATTAAATGGTTGATTTGTTGGGAACAAAAAATAGTTGACCCCTTTCAGTTTAGTGGATCGGAGTTGAAAGCCTGCTGTTTTTGTGTGCTTTGAAACTTTCCGTAGTGGACGTTAAAACTGATAATTATTTGTATTGTTTGCAAACGTTAAATAAAAGAAATAAATTGTATAAAACAGATGTATATTATTATAGTGTGTTTTATTTAGTATGACGTTGCATATTATATAAAATAGTAGTGATACAGTTATTCGTCGTCTTCGTCCGAAGCGCCATTCTGTTGTGGTTCCTCGACGCCAGCGTCGCCCATACCTGAAAATAAATAAAACAAATAAATAAACTGCTGGGAGCCTTCCCTATGGATGGATAGGGAGAACGGGCCATAAACCACTGCGCGGGCTTAATGCGGATTGGAACGTCCGGCTTTATGCCTTCCGAAGCACGGAGAAGCTCGAGATGATAAATTTTTTGGTCACCCATCCGATGACCGGCCTTTGCGAAAGTTGCTCTAAGGGGGGAGCAGGGCCTTAAGTCTGTTAAACCAATAACGTCTCAATAGCGTATCGGTAGCCTGAATTTGACATTATAATGTCAAATGCGTCACTGACACACGATTGTTGACGTTTTAAAATAGCAGAATTGAGGCCCAGGTGGGTTGTCCCAATCTCCATGTGGTTCATATGGAAAGGCCACAGCATTGGAACGTTTATAGGTTTATTTATACTTTAGCACTTTGCCCGCGTCTTCATCCGCGTTGATTTCGTATTATTCCGTACAAAAATTAATATTTTTTTTATATCAAACTAAAATATAGCTTATGTTACCCGTAAGAACTGTATCATTGCATCTGGGAATTGGACCAGCAGTCCAAAATTTACCTCTTCATTAATAGTAAAGATTAGAAACATTGCTTTTGGCTGTGTTCTCTACTTTGACTAATAGCGAACCCTAAAATAGTGTAGACTATGTAGTACATACATCAAGAACTGAGAATAGCCGCAGATGGTGCTCAGTGGCGCGCACCTGAACTTGTGAACTTGGGGGATATCTAACAGTGGACAAATAATATATAACGCACTTATATAGTGGGGAGCTTGATGGGGGTTGCTGGTCCTTAATGGGGGGTGTAAGTACCTTGGCCTTCGTGTCCTCCTCTGCGGAGTACTGCTCACCAACACACGTTTTTGTTAGGGGGAATGCTTGTTAGACCTTGATATGGGGGTTCTCAGTACTTAATGAGGGGTGGGGGGGTGGGGGGTGTTACCTTGGTCCTCATCCTCCTCTGCGGAGTCGCCGGCCACCTCGGCGTTCTCTGCCTCCGCGCGCTCCATCTGCCGCGCGAGCTCCGCCTCGTCCGTCGCGGTCACCACCTTTGGCTATAACACGAATGTACAACAAAAATAATGAATTCAAGTACATTAAACATGTTATTAAAATCACGTAACAATTATTAAAAACATTAACCTATTTTTAATTTGACCTAAGCATGAATTTCTGTACCCTAAACAAGTTATTAGCTACTTTTTCACAGCATTTTGATGACAATAGGTATAATTTGTTTGTATAGTCCTTGCATATTTTAAATATGGCCTCCCTATACACCAAAGACACTGTTTCTCTTTTAAAATAAGTGTTATATTATAATATATTATAATATAATATAAAAGTGCATGCAGTTGGGGAGGCCTATGTTCAGCAGAAGATATATAGCCTAATATAGCCTGATGATGGTGATCATCATCTCAGCCAAAAGACGTCCACTGCTGGACAAAGGCCTCCCCCAATGATATGAGAGGTATTTGCCGTAATCGCCACGCTTGGCAGGCGGGTTGGCAATCGCAGTAGGTTGAGAGTAACCTCAGAGAGATGCTGCTGCCCATCCTCTGGAAAGGTCCCTAAGTCGGCTTTTACGACATAGACGGGAAGAGATGGGGTGGTGTAATTCTTTATCCCCAGCACCACACAGGGGGTGATGATGGTGATACATACCGCCATTTGTATATTGAACACTCCGCCGGCAGCTATTATGTTTTCCTTTATCTTTTCGATGGCGTCTTGTAACGTCTTGAGGCCGTCCGTCTTTTCGGGCGTCGATGTCGTCATTACTGAGAATAGTAAAAATAAGTAAAAGATAAAGAACAGAATATATTATTATTATTATTATTATTATAATCTTTATTTATTTTGTTTCTTAGCCTAGGTTTATTATAATATTAATATAAAAGTAAAATACAAAAACACATACAAAACATAAAAATATTATAAAAAACCTAGCCTAGGGTGCCGCCGGCAACGGGGCAGGGCTCAAGTTGCCGGTGGTTAGGGCTGCAGAGACAGGAACCTTCAGACTATCCACCGCCGTGTCGCCGTACCGCCTTCTGTATCTAACCCTTGATCCAACCATTAAGCGAGAGTCTCTTAAGGTGTTGGTCGAGACGCTTCGCTACCAGACCGTTCGCAGACACGACTATCGGCACAATGATTGTCGAGTCAACATCCCACATGGCGGTTACCTCGTGAGCCAAGTCAAGGTACGTGCTAGCCTTGTCCTTCTCGGCCTTTACGAGGTTCTCGTCATGCGGGATGGTGACGTCAACAAGCATTATTATTTGGACAGGCAAGCAGTTGCCACCACTGATAGGCCTGTATCCTGATCATCGTATTATATTGTAGTACCATTTAATTTTTTTTAAATATCTGTCTAGTCTATTTAAAAAGTTATAAGTATGTTTACATTTAATTGTTTAAGTAGCCAAATAGATAAAGAATAATTATAATAGTCAAATACTGAATAGTCCATTGGGCCTGGTTCAGAAACAACTGATATTTAACTTACTAAAATTATTTATGAATTTATTTATGAAAAAGGAACAACTTTAGTATCACAGAATTTAATTAAAACATAGTAAATAAACTTACCATATAGGGGTGGAGCAATCAGATTAATTTTGATGGGCATCTCAACAGTGGACAGTTCTAGGCCGGACTTGAGGGCAGCCCTGACAGCGTCAATGCCTTCATAACCGTAGCAAGCGCATTCAATGTCCGCACGTATCTTTACCGCTTGAGATGTGAGTTTCCTCTTGATGTTGGCTAGAAGTACCTCCTTGGTCTCGTCGTCTAAGCCACATTCGGTCAATACTGATGGGTCACTGTGGAAGATAAAGTTATTAGTATAAAAATAACTGTTGTTAGTTTTGTAATGTATAAATTATTTTCAATATAGAGATGAAAAATGTTGCAAAACAGACTGGTGTTCAAGAGATGGCAAGAGAAGTAGAGGAAGAACATATGTGATGCAGGAATCAACAAAAGTAGAATGAATGAAAAATGAATGAAAGGAATGAAAAATTAATGAAAAAATAAGAAACAAATTACAAAAACACAATGTTGAAAAAATTTCCACGAGCAGGATTTGAACCTGCACCCTTCTTACATACCGGGTCAGGTGCTCTTCCAATTGATCTATCGTGGTTCTAACCAGCCCGCCAAAATTATTCAACACTATTTACTTTTTACTCTGAAAGCCAAAGGCGCCAATTCAATGTCAACAACTACTGTCATTAACATCTGATCATAATATTTTTACAAATACTAAAGATCAGTTAAGAAGTAGGCAAGCTATTTATAAAATGTTTTTGTTTTGTTTATATAATTTTAACGCAAATTTTTGTTGCGAAACAAATTACAAAAACACAATGTTGAAAAATTTCCACGAGCAGGATTTAGTATTTGTAAAAATATTATGATCAGATGTTAATGACGGTAGTTGTTGACATTGAATTGGCACCTTTGGCTTTCAAGTTTGACTACACCATCTAGTGATATTTCTAAGCAGCACACCAAATAGGGTTTTAAAATATATAACTAATTCACACATACAGAAGGTGCATCATATTTAATAAAATATATTATGTAGGTGCACATATGTGTACCGAGGGTCTCAAGAGGTTAAGTGTGGTGTGCAATAGCAAATACTAACTAAGACAAATTGTTAATTAATTAATTAATGGTTTAGCATTTAGCCAATTTCAAGTGTTTATTATTATTAGTGGTAAGAAGAACTCAGGTGAAACTCCACAAGCTATTTTAAATCTACTTTGCTTTCATTTAACCTGAAAGTAAGTTATGCGGCAGTTAAAAAGATTGTTAGAAAGATAAAAGCTTATAAAAAAAAAGAGTTTTAATAAACTGAGAAACTCTGATAACCAGAACCAACCCATTTAAGTGCCAAACCATTATAATTCAATGTGTATTTACAGAAGCTATCAGGTAAATGAGAAGTAGTTACTCACATTTCTTTCACATGTGGAAGAAAATTGGAGAGGTTCGCGTCCAGCATTTGACATCACTATGCTGAAAGGAAGGAATAATGGGAGGGTGGAAGCTACTCACATAGCAGCTTGTTTGAAGAAATCGTATGCTGATGCCTTTTTCTTGTATTTCTCTTCAAAGAGCCATGCTGTTTTTTTGTAAAGCTCTTCCAACTGTTCAGAGCTCTCGTAATGTAAAAGTTCTGCCACATGACGCAGTATGGAGTTCACTGCTTTAGCTTTTGCGTATCGCTCTGTGCACTTTTCAATGTCCTCCGCTGACACACGACGTTTTGATAAATCAATGTAACCTGGTGCAAGTTTATTTATTTATTTTGTGATTATTCAACATCATATTGTAATTAATAACAAAAACTTTTTTATTGGTAGTAGTGACAGAAGTTAATCTTTTATGCTTAATATTCCTACTTGATGAGATTACCTTTTTCTTTGTCCACTCTGATGACGACAACCGGCTCAGTTTTGCCCACTCTGATCAATTTGTTGATAGACCTGATACGTCTTCTAGACAACTCAGATAGCAATATCATGCCCTCGATGTTATTGTATTCTAAGAGATGGACGTATGCGCCCATCTCTGCTATAGATCTCACGTTCACCATCACCACGTCCTCTACCTCAGGATATTTTTCCTGGTAAAATCTACAGGACAACGGCATCTGAAATATTTTTCACCATTATAACCTAAAAGTCGTTATGAAAAATGAAATCTAGTACAGCGAATGCAGCATCAACATATTTAGTTTACCTTTTTGTAATTACTATCAACTTTTGTTGTTAATTAACACTTTAGTATTATGAAGAAATGATGAAATAGTAAATTTGTTCACGTTGACGACCGAGGATAACTGTCGTTCCGTTTCACACAATTTAGGCAGTTATCAATGTCACATTTTAATTTAGTATTATATTAAGCAATTTTTGTTTTGCGTAAAATGAATCGTAAGAAATTATTGCCATACCAAAAATTAAGAGAAAATATTTGGTTTGCAAGGTAACAATGTGGCTAATCGTCACTAACAATTATGATTCACAGTATGATTCTGACAATATCAAAGTTAATACCTAATAATATTTAATTACAATAATTAATTACCTAATTAATTATTGGACGGTGCAATGCGCAAATGTGGAGTGCATGTATGTAACTAATGTATGTATGTATGAACCTTCCCGAACGCACTACGATTAAGGTAATATGGTGCGAACCCTAGGGTTCTGAGAGCTAGCTCTCAGAACAATATTATTAGCTTTAGTTATTATTCTGAGCCCTAGCATGTCTTATCTCACTCACACAAGCATGGTACGCGTTCACCTGCACGAGATATGACTGTGTGCGTAATACTCGTAGGTTATTAGAACGCGTTTGTTTGTTTCATACATTTTGTCGCGAGTGACCGAGGTGTGTACCTATCAGGTTTAGTTTTTAAGTAGGAATGAAACTGTTGGCTTAACTTGTTTAAGTTACCCTTTAATAATCAGAAAAGCTTTTTACACTGGGTCTCCTATTTGTGTTTTTCTCTCATCCATATTTTGTTCATATGGGAAAACACTGTTTCGAATTAAGCGTTACTGCCAGGCAATCAAAAGATGTATTGCTTGCTGCTTTTGTTTTGTCAAAGCGGGAAATTTTTACGAATTTTGAGGAGCGGGACACATGGCTTGAAAGCGGTACTGTCCCGCTCTAAGCGGGTAGTGTCCCTGTGGTGGCTCGCAGACCTGGGCACGGGAGGAGAGAGCTGCGGGGATGCACCACACAATCAGCGGGCTTCCCTAGGCCCGCTGGTAACCGTAAGATGGAACTCTCCTTGTATAAAAAAGGCACCTTTACTGTAAGAGAGCTTTATTCACCATTTGATCATCATCATCAGCTCTTTCTTATGGATGGATAGGGAAAACGGGCCATAAACCACCACGCGGGCCCAGTGCGGGTTGGTAGTAATGCAGCCGAGACCAACGGCTTTATGTGCCTTCCGAAGCAAACTTTTGGTCACCCATCTGATGACCGGCCTTCGTTGCAGTTGCTTAACCTTAGCAATCGCAGACCGGCCGCGTTAATCACTGCGCCATCGAGCTCCTTATTATGTTGTATGGCAAATAATGAGGAGAAATATTGTTCTTTACCAGGAGATGCTGGTTTCAATAAGTATATATACAAACTTGCACTCAGCACTTAGATATCAATTCTTTTGCCAAATTGAATGTGCCTCGTTTTCAAAATAATAGCGTCATACTTTTGATATCAACTGCTTTCGCAACCATGTGATTGTCATTTACCGTTCTAAGACATTGTTCCCCTGTTGTTAGTCACGCACGCGTCCTCTACTAACCACAATTGAGCTCTAAGGAGGCTGTCATACAACAAATTAATTGATGTATATCGTTGCGCGGAAATCTCAGTTGATTAGCTGGCAGAACGGTTTGGTAGTCTTGGCCTGGTAGCCAGTAAGTACGTGTTGCGGAATGGCCAGATGAGTTTAAAAAAGTGTTTTTGAATATGGAACGTTTTTGGTAAGTTTTTTTGTATTGTTTTCGCGGTTTTTATTTACGTCAGATTTTGTAAAATTGCATGTGGTTTAAGTTATTATTTTGTAAATAGTGTTACTACTGTTGTGTGGCTACTTTTCATAAGTTTACATTTCAAAACCGTTTATTTCTAATAGCCGCAGCCACGGTGCCTAGTTTTAAGAACTTAGGAATGTATTATATAATTTCTGTGCCTACAAGTGATTCTCAATTTATAAAATGTATAAAAGGAAAAATTATGATTCAGTTTCATTACAACTAAGCTATTAAAAAACTTAATATATTAAATTTTACCGCGTAGATAAAATTGCTATAAAACAACTTTACTTTCAAGAGTTTAAAAAGATATTTTATACTTAAATGTACTTATGCTTAACAATTGTAATATTGTTGCACACTCATCGCTATTTATGTAACTCAATAAAGTACATATTGTAATATTGACACAAAGTTCCATTATTAAGTAATAGTAGGTACCTATAATCTACTAAAAATCAAATCGATCGTGCAAAAGCTCTCTCATTGAAGGTGACTTTGAATATCTCTCTTTCTTTCTTTTAGTTGATGGCTTCTTGCGATTAGCACATTTAGCCAGTGTCAAAGTAATTTTTCTTACAAGTAATACATAAATATACAATATGACGATGATGAATGATAATAGAAATGAGAAGTGAGAAATGATACACCCCGAACCCCTCGAGTATCTCAGTAAAGATGTGGGGCTTTACTAAGTCCTCACGCAGACTTCTTGAGAGAATTTGAGAAGTGACGTTGCACTGTTTAGTTTCATTTACCAACACTTATGCACACTCACGAACATTAACGGTTAATAATCCACCATTATTTCACATTCATATTCGACATAAACCAAATTTTAGAAAATAAAACAAAACCGCAGACATGACTCTTCATTTTCCCGCCAAGAAGTGTCTGAATATCTCTCTGTTGTTCTTAAAATAAAATATTTTTTTTTAATTCAAGAAGAATTAAGCAAAGTATTTTTATAGCCAGAAATTTTGCGATGAGTTATGTAAATCTTACGTACGGTGGATACCTAGGTTAGTGGCACTATTGTTTAACAGGAACCAGGGACTAGCATTATTGTTCTTTAATTACTATTAAAAAAACATCTCGATGTTTCGATGGCGCAGTGGATAACGCGCCCGGTCTGTGAGTGCTGAGGTTAAGCCACTTTCGCAAAGGCCGGTCATCGGATGGGTGACCAAAAATGTATCATCTCGAGCTCCTCCGTGCTTCGGAAGGCACGTAAAGCCGGTCCCGGCTGCATTAGCAGTCGTTAACAACCACCCATCCGCACTCGGCGTGATGGTTTATGGCCCGTTCTCCCTATCCATCCACAGTGAAGACTCGTGCCCCAGCAGTGAGGACATGAAACGGGCTGATGATGATGATAATGAATTATTAAAAATATTGACAGCCACCGATTTCAGTCTTTAGCAACAATTGAAAACAGGCCACCTTCTTCCTAGCTGTCACCCAATAATGAAAATCTATGTTAATTTTGGCGACGAAAGCTCTGTCGAACACTAGACTTGAAGTGTTGTACACACGCCTGCACATCAACCTACCACAAACTGTCAAATTTCTTTAAGAGACTTTGAACTTTATACCTTAAGAATATGGTTGAAAATGTGTTGAAGAAATTTGACAGTTTTGGATAGGTTGATGTGCCGGCGTCTGTACACTGGTGCCATTGCCATAACTCTAGGTACCTTTTTATATATTTTACTGGTAAGCACAGTGCCTTGGTCTCACCTGATGTTTTGTGATGATAAGGCCAATGATGGAAGCGCACTTCACCCGGGCTCCTCAACTAGTGATGCATTTGCTATCTTAGCTCTAGCTGCCGGAACACAACAATGCTACAGACATTGATGTTATGGCGACATATTTAGATAAGATTGTGGTAGCTAGCCAGGCGGACAAACAAGCCCTACCGCCAACCAAGCCGAATACACAATCATGTACCCGCCGCTGGGAATTGAACCCGGGACCTCTGGGTGTAAACCGGAGGTCTTAACCACTAGACCACAGACGCGGTACAGAAGCCTGCAGTTAATCTACTTTACGATGCGGGCTGTTGATTTGTTCAGAGTGCCGGTGTAAGTTTTGTTTACTATCCGTACATATTCATTCGATTACATCAACGAAAACGAAAATTTGTACGGCATTGAAGCAGCGCCTCCGGTGGAATACGAGGTGAGTTAAAATTTTGCCATACAAATTCTCGTTTTCGCTAACGTCGTAACGAATGGTGAATGAAACTCGCACTCAGGCACCCTGAAAACAAAACCGACCATCTTTTGTACTCACGAAGGAACCGAATCCGTGACATCCATCTGTGGTTAAAACATACCCAAAGTCACGAGTTCACGACACGATTGATTGAAGATATTATTGTCAGAAGAAAAAAGAAAAAAGAAAGAAAGAAAAGACAATTGTTGGAATCACATAACAAAACACTCAATTAAACATACCCACAATATGTAACAAAAAGAACGATAAGCTTTTATCATAGTTATTGTGTGGTTCAACTCAATACGCTCATTTTATTAAAATGATGCTGAATAAAAATTGGTATTGGTAACAAAAAGTACCTACAAACTGAATTTGGTAGGAGAACCTACTGGTATTATTAGTACTATGATATATTATTATTAGTGGGTTACTATGATTAATGCTAACTTAGTAAAAAATGTGTTCATCAAAACAATTTTTATATTATACTTAAATGGTTGTCATTTTGCCTATTGATCAAATGAACTGTCGATCTTTTGAATCGTTGGTCTTTTAAGTTGCTGTTATTAGGGCGTTGATTATTTAAACGGTGATCATGTGACTGTTGAAATTCAGTATCAATCGCCTTTTCAGTTGACCAAATGTGCAAACAAAAAAAGATGCGTAGGTCGTTATCACAGAAAAATAACTAAAAAGTAGCTTTAGTTAATTATTATGAGATTGTAATTAAGGTCGCAGGATACGGAAGTAAAGTTCAAGGTTCACAATATTCGTTACATTTCAAACTGTCAATATCCGTTGGCATCAATCAAGATGGCGTTTGAAGTTTGAAGGTCGCGAAAAATTGGGGCGCATCTGGTCGTCAGAAGGTCTAATTGATTGACCCGGCACATCGAGATTTGATGTCTCTCTAACGGGGCCGTGGTGATTGACTATCATTGGCTTTCCTTCAGCTAAATGACTAAATGAAGGTCATATTGTTGTCTGACTGAAATCAGTTGACAAACTTATTCTTTTTGATGTTTACTAATTGTACAAGAATTCTGTATTTTCAATTCATCATCTCATCATCATCTCAGCCAAAAGACGTCCACTGCTGGACAAAGGCCTCCCCACAAGGATCTTCACAACGACCGGTTTTGTGCTGCTCGCATCCAGCGGCTTTCCGCGACCTTCACCAGATCGTCTCGGTCCACCTTGTTGGAGGCCCACACTGCGCTTTACGCGGTCGCCACTCTAGGACTATTCCGCCCCAGCGGCCATCAGTCCTGCAGACCACCTGCCTTATCCTGTTCATTTTAAATTTTCAGAAGAAGACAATAATTAAGTAGGTACAGACTCCTGTACCTCGACCTATCCAAAACTGTTAAATTTCTTCGAATAGATGTTCAACCATATGCCATAAACCATAAAGTTAAAAGTCTATTGAGGAAATTTGACAGTTTGTGGAAGTCTGATGTGCAGGCGTGTGTACTCATGTCCACCGAAAGCTCACTCTTTAGATTTTTTTAAAATTTAATCTTTAATTTTGTTTTTCAATTTAGTATTGATATTAATAAGAATAATTTATAATTTTACGATGCACTTACAGGGTTTGTAATAGGCCATCATAAACTATTATAATTACTGTTTGAAAGTGATACTGTCAGTGCAATGAAATAAATTTATAAATAAATTCTGGCGTATTCTGGCAAATAGTCTTAAGCTCCGGAATCCCAATATAAGTAAGATTAAGATATAGCACTCTCCCACGATTCCCCCAACAGACATAATTCTTTGTGTTTTCGCATCATCATGATGTCGGAGCGAGCCTGACTCCGCATGACTTGCAGCTCGGTTCATCTCGAAATCGAGATAGGGAACGCCAATGTTAATGAAATGATACGAGACTTATCAATATAATACTAAGTGTCAGTAGCTAACGGAAATATGCTCGGGTTGAATGCGAGAAATCGTAAATCCCTATAGCTCTGTTAGGCTAGGTACTGACGTGAACCTTTCCAAACAGGGAGGAGCTCGAGATGATAATTTTTTTGTCACCCATTCTATCATTCTATTCCGACTTTTGCGAAATTTGCTTACCTTTAGCAATGGTAGACCGAGCGCGTTCACCACTGTGCTATCGAGTTTTTTAACGAGACTGTTATTACTTACTATTGTCTATAATCTAATAACACATGAGTTCGGGATGATCGCGATGTCGCGCAAAGCTTATTCAGTGATATGCCAACGTCACTGATAGAGAAGCTAAAGTATCCACGACTCGAAACCGGTTCGAAAATTACCGGTAAATAAAGGTTTTGCTGGATCGATCGTTGTTGAGATCCTTGGGGAACGCCTTTGTCCAGCAGTAGACGTCTAATGGCTGAAATGATGATGATGAAGATGAAAGGTTAACCGATCATCATCATTTTTAGTGCCATCTGCATACTGAAGTTTGGAGATCAGTAGGTACACAATTTTTTTTGCGATCCCATATAGCTTGTTGGTGACGATTAAAACCGATAAACATTTCGTTCCATGACGAAAGAAACCGATTACCTTGTGTGCATAATGGAGAATGACGTACATATTGGTGGAAAATAGAAAACACAGAACGAAAAACAACTTTTATTACCGCTAACGCTAACCTCAACCAGCACTCCAAAACTTCAAAAGAAAGGTTTAACTATCGGTTCTAGACAAAAACTAAATATTTCGTTCAGATTATGTGTAACTTCAACAAAACCGGTTTGAGATTTTAACCGGTTTTCAACACAATGATGTCAGGAAATGCGTAAGAATATGCGTAAGAATGACATAATCTCTTGTAGGATATATGCCGATAGCTGTACTACGTGCCACAATAATTGTTTTAAACTGCTTGATTGGATTGTTGGTTCCACAGTGATGACAAACCAACGGGTCTGCGTGCCGTCATTAATCAAGATTGGGTTACAGCTGACAACGCGTTATAAATAGGTCACTTTACAACTTACATAGTTACCTACCTTTTTTTCTTAATGGCTGGTGCGGTTTACACATGCCGTGTTAAAGTTAAAGGAGATATTTATCATTATTACAATCACTAGCTCATTTTATGTCTACACTGCTGGGGCACAATTAATGGAAACACCATCAGGAGAACGGGCCATAAACCCAGTGCGGATTGGTGGTAGTTAACGACTGCTAATGTAGCCGGCTTTACTTTACTTTAAGTTTACTTATTTGGATAAAATAGAATAGAATAGAATAGAAAAACATTTATTCAGTATCACAAAGCAACATTCAAACAAGTAAAGCATTCATTTAAGACATGGTATATGATACTGAAAAAGCATTTTCTCAGCAAGTGTCATAGCACTTTAGCAATGCTACGACGCTGGTCTTCCGAAGATGCCCAGACTAGAACTAAACTTAACTAAAACTAAGAGTAGTAACAAAAATAAAACATGAAACACCGCTACTCATACCACCCAAATGATAGTTCATACATTTTTGTGTTCATAATTGTGTAGTTAATATTTTTTTTTTTTGAGATTGCCTCAGTCGTCATTTTCAGCTTCACCGGGCTTGTTTGGGGGCGGCGAGGAACGTAAAGGGTCCCTCAAGCCGTGTGAAACGAATCACCTTCGGAGGTTTTCTAGAGGGAAAGGCATCGCGCACTAGTGTGCTCCCAAGGAGTCGGATCGGATCGGGGAATTTACTTTAAATGATATATGAAACCATGAAGGAATCCACTTTACGTAGATTTTCGGATAGTCCTATTGTAAATCCATCTTCTAATTTGTTGCTCATTGTTATAGACACACACAGAACAGAAACAATGCGAAAAACCGATGGTGTTTACTTTAGGTGTTTACGTCCTGAATGGGGTAGTAGGTAATAAAATGTTTGGACGCTTCAAAAGCACTTTTCTAAAGTTTATTTGAATAAAAAATTGACTTTGACTTTACGTCACGACTAACCACGAATATCTGTACGGACAAATTATCTCTTTGGTACGGACGAATGCGATTGCACGCTGCGCGTGGGCGGATTGTGTTGAATGACGTCATCGGTGCATCGGTAGGCAGGGCACGTGTTTTTAAATCAGGTTCCATAAAATATTAAATAACTTTGGCATTTTTGGTCGGATTTCAAAAATTCAAAAAGTATCGTACTCAGTAAATCATGACGCATGACGAAATACTAGTTACAATTGAATTATCCTATTATGTGACTGATCCTCATTCGCAATTGTAATGATTGAAACCAATTTATTGGTATTGCTTGTTTGCAGGCACGCATCAGCGGTACTTTTGATTTTAGGACATCTATTGAGTGATGGGCAGACTACAGATCTTGAATGTGAGTAAATCTAATTAACCTTTTATTGTACAAATAACATTTAAACACACGTTACACAGGTGACAGGTGGTATATATATATATATATATATATATATAATATATAATATACACATATTATAATAAAAGCTAATTAAGTTGCAACAGGATGTCACTGATTAGCTAACGGCTACGTTAGACAGGTACTGGTCTTTAGCTTGTGTTTGAAAGATTCTACTGATGAACTCTCTTGAATGCTGGCAGTCTATTCCACATTCTAGCGACATATACTGTGACGCCTCGGTGGCCGAGTGGCAAAGTGCTCGACCCGATACCCAAAGGTCCCGGGTTCAATTCCCAGGTCGGGCAAAGTGTGTTCCGGATTTTTCGATGCATAGCCCGGGTTTGCGATCACCAACCCGCATTTAGCAATCGTGGTGATGAAGCCATTACCCATCAATTGTAGTGATGACTTGATTTCAATGATGGAGGCCTTTGCCCAGCAGTGGGATAGTTATAGGCTTTTTATTTTACTTTACAAAAACACAAATGTTGAAAAAATTTCCACGAGCAGGATTTGAACCTGCACCCTTCTGACATACCAGGTCAGGTGCTCTTCCAATTGAGCTATCGTGGTTCTAACCAGCCCGCCGAAATTATTCAACACTATTTACTTTTTTTCTTTGAAAGCCAAAGGCGCCCATTCAATGTCAACAACTACCGTCATTAACATCCGATCATAATATTTTTACACATACTCATCGATCAGTTAAGAAGTAGGCAAGCTATTTATAAAATGTTTTTGTAATTTGTTTCGCAACAAAATTTGCGTAAAAATTATAAGAAACAAAGAAAAGACATTTTACTTTACTTTACTATAAACTGTGAATGATTTGTGGAAAAAAATGTAATTACATTTTTTAAAATATATTAACGGGTTAACACAGTGCTTTGATCTCACCTGATGTTAAGTGACGATAAGGCCAATGATGGAAGCGCACTTCACCCGGGATCCTCAAACTAGTGAGTTACTGGCTATCTTATCTCTAGCTGCCGGAACACAACAATGCTACAAAACATTGATGTTATGGCGACATATTTAGATAAGATGGTGGTAGCTAGCCAGGCGGACAAACAAGCCCTACCACCAACCAAACCGAGTACACAAACATGTACGCTGGGAATCGAACCCGGGACCTCTGGGTCTAAACCGGTGGTCTTAGCCACTAGACCACAGAGGCGGTTAAAATACATTGGTTAAGTGATGTACATTGAGGCGTTTTAGGGTTTTTGTGTCGCAGGATCGTTTGGGACGGGAAGAGGCGGGTAAGAGCGTAAGCAGGAACGTAGGTAATGAGGGATATTATTTGTCTTACATGTATACGCAAATAAAGAATATATTAAGAAAAAAGTGGTCTGTAAACATTGACAGATAGAGATGGATATAAATAATGTTACACAAAAAATCAGGCCATCGACACACGATTGTACGATGTACAGACGGCAGCAGATCAACCTACCACAAAATGTTAAACTTTAATAAATTTTGAACCTTTGAACCTTAGTGTTTGGGTATAAAGATCAATATCGATTAGAGAGATTTGACAGTTTTGGATAGGTTGATGTGCAGGCGTGTGTATGTTTTAAAAAAGCATATGAAGTCCCATAACTGGAAGTCTTCGGTTTAATTCCCAGGTCATACAAAGTGTGTTTCAGACGGAACCCGCTTTTGGCAAGCGAGCTGAAAAAGCCAATACCTTACTATAGAAATCATTTTTAACGATGACTTTAATACATGATCGCGAAACTTTGCCCAGTAGCGGGGCAGTGTATAGGCTATTCACTTACTTTTTTATTGTTATTATTGTCACTACCACACATCTTAATACATATAAACCAACAAATTATTTTTCCAAAAATCTCATCATAACCAACCTTCATTTATTTATGCATTAATTGACAGATGACAACACAAGCACTACCATAGAACCCTTATTGATGGATAAGGCGACATGCTTTCCCTTGAGGCCAGGCGACGTGGACTTCCAGACGGTGGACCTGATAGCGGTGTACCAGCTGGACTGGCCGCATGCCCCAGGAGTGAAGATGGTGCGGGGTTCGCAGGACCTGCAGCGGGCGTACAGGATCGGGGAGGGAGTCAATTTGACTTTGCCACTAGAGTAAGCATTATAAATTAGTCACGCACAGCTCATATACGTCCCCACTGCTGGGACACGAGCCTTCCATATGGATGAATAGGGAGATTAAATTAGTCGACAAGTGTCTTTTTATGGAAATGGATATTAATGTTATTCGCCTATGGCTATAACTAGTTTTTTGTAGGCATCGAGAAAACTAAAGGGTTTCTTAAGACGTTGATCGAAACATTCTCAGAGAATTACTAGAGGAAGGTATCATGCAAGCGTCTCCTTGTCCCCTACAAGATTCTCCAAGGTGTCCGGATCAGATCAATCCCCCCAAGAGTCACTACGGTGCAGTTGCAGCGCTGTTCCCCCTGCGGTTAGGTGATGTAGACTTCCAGACAGTGGACCTGATAGCGGTGTACCAGCTGGACAGGCCGCATGCCCCGGGAGTGCAGATGGTGCGGGGTTCGGAGGACTTGCAGCGGGCGTGTAGGATCGGGGAGAGAGTCAATTTGATTTTGCCGCTAGAGTAAGCATTATTAATTAGTCGTCTAGTGTTTTTGGACCGTTTCCTCGTAATATTCTCAAGACGTTGATCGGAACGTCCTCGAAGGGTTTGTAGAGGACATGGTATCATGTAAGCGTCTCCCTTTCCCCTACAAAATACTCCAAAGTGTTCAGATCAGATCGAACCTGCCAAGTGTCGCGCGGATACGGTGCAGTTGCAGCGCTGTTGCCCCTGCGGTTAGGTGATGTAGACTTCCAGACAGTGGACCTGATAGTGGTGTACCAGCTGGACTGGCCGTATGCCCCGGGAGTGCAGATGGTGCGGGGTTCGCAGGACTTGCAGCGGGCGTGTAGGATCGGGGAGGGAGTCAATTTGATTTTGCCGCTGGAGTAAGCATGAGTTAATTGACCTTCCGAACATGAACAATGCCATATATTGTTCTGGTGGCTTACCATCTGCTCTTAAAGCTCGTGAAGCAGTAATGTAGCAGTGTTGTTGCGATTGTAAAAACGAGACGCGTGTAGCGGCGGCGTACACACACGCGTCTCGTTTTCAGAACTGTAATGATATTGCAGTAATAATACTCTAAGAAGTTGTGGTAAGGCCCCAGACTGTAACTTACTACCACCCTGGCAAGGTTAGTGGGTTTCAACGACTGCCATCTTCACAAAAACGGCACCAACGGAATCAACAGCTTAACGCGTCTCCTTAAGCACATAGTTCAGGATCTGTTTATTTAAGATCAGCTAGTAAGAATATACCAAACGCAATGCATTTTATCAACTACTACATACACTTCAGATTTACAAGCTGAAGTACTGTCTTATTTATAAGCTGCCTCGACATATTTTGACAACTATTTACTGACCTCTTAATTTCCAATCCCAATCTAAAAGCATGTAAACCACTGCGCCATCGAAATCCTCCCTCAAAAACTTCAATATTGTTATAATATTTTGTATGAATATATAAGAAAAAAAATACCTTTCCCCAGGGAGGTATTCCCCAATGGCCTGCCAGAATACTTCAGCGTCGTGGGCACATTCAACGCGAAAGGTCAGCGGCGGCCCTGGAGCGTCATCAGAGCGAGGGCTGAGAACCTGGAGTTCTCACTGACGCTGCTGCCCTCAGCGAAGAAGGTCATCGTTAACGTGCAAGGGGCCAGAGCCACTTTCAAGAGCAAGGCGGTTAGTAGTTACACCGTCATTCTGTCAAGCGTTCTACAAAACCAATTTATTTTATAGTAAATTTAGCGAATGGGTCTTTTCTGCTTGATGTCAAGCAGAAGCAAAGTCCTGATGCGGGCACAGCTGCTGGAGCAGGGTTGTGCCTCACTAGATTTCCTCCACGTTGCTTCTTAACACCTCCTCGTTTAAAGAAGGAAAGGAGGAAAGGACTCTTTGTCATTACCTCATGACTGAGGTTGGTGACCACCAAGAGTCTGGACCACTGCTCTCCACGCCAATCTATTTTATGCTTGGTGTCTTGGCGGTTTGCTGCCTGGATTCTCCCTCGAGTTTTCTCACAGATCTCGTCCTTTGGGTTGGTAGCCCACCCCTTCCACATGTTTTCTCGGCACGCCTACTAGTAATTTTTTTTCATTTAATTGGTCAACCAACAAAATTTAAGTTAAGTCATCGAGTAGTGTGGTGTACCTCGAATATACTTTGAATGTTTGAATATTAAACCCAAATATTGGGGGTATTATTGGTAACATTGGGCGAAACTGTAGTTTTACTTGAACATGAGAATTGACTGATCTGATGAATGAAGATATCTTCTAAAATTCCTCAAATGGAGCATGTTCACAATATTTTCTTTTCTTTCTCCAGCTGTTTTCACCGGGATGGCACAAGATTCACATGGCAGTTATGAACGACACTGTCCACCTAGCAGTCGATTGCGTTGAGGTAACATGAATTAGCTTACTAATTACTGGTAATGGAGTTAGTTATGAATGCTTTGGAATGAAACGTAAAGGTAATAGTTAAATAATCTAAGAGAGTGCGACATCTAAGTAAGCCAGATAGTACTAGAGTACTGTAGTGGTACTGTATGACATTGTGGAAATTGGAACTTTTACCTGAGGTAAATTTGTTAATTTAGATTTTTAATTTTGTTTTTTTACATGTGGTCTTCTATATTTTTTTTTATTTTTATGTGTTTATTTGTGATGGAAAGTGTCCTGCTAAAATAGGGCATTTTCCAATATTTTTAACGCTGTAAGGGAGAAAAGAGCTGGACACTTGCTGAGTTTCTTGCCGGTTCTTCTCAGTCCAAGATCTCCCGCCCAGAGTAGACTTACGAACCGATGGCATAGTGACATTCATAAGAGCTACTTGTAACCTAAACTGAATAAATGATTTTTGAATTGAATTGAATTTGAGTACATTAGTGCGGTTATGAAGTCAGGTAAAAATAAACCTTAAAGAGAGGTAGTTATGTGTACAGTAGCCCTATGTTGCATTGTATTTAAGCTATGTCTCTATAATCAATAGGTCAGTATCCATCAAGATTTTGTGTTTGATTCACCTCTCCATACTCCGCCTTACATATGATTTATTATTTTCTGTGTTTCCAGCAAAAACCGGAGAATATCACGAGGCATGACTTCGGCAACGCTAGTGCGGTGACCATCGTCTCTAACGATGATGGAACCCCAGCCAGGGTGCGTTGGCCTTTGACTATTTACAAAGTTGCTTCTGTGTAAGACCAGTGATTCCTAAAGTGTTCTGCGGGACCTAAGGGTTCTGTGGTATGGTAAGTAGCACAGCAGTGTTCCGCGAATCAGTAATTTTTTACTGTTATTTTAAATTACTTGGTATTCCATTTGTTCCATGTTTAGGAGCCGCTGGGTTAGACCACTAGTCTTAGGTGACAGATCTACTATTTTATGAACAAATATTATTTATAAGGTCACTGAAAATGCATTTATTAGGTAATTGATAAAATCATACCCTTTTTTATTGTAAGTTTATTATTGCAAAAGAGCGGTCATGTAAGACGTGAAATGTGAATTAAACCTTGATTCAGCTAACTATCTTAAAACGCCCACAATTGTGTCTCAATGAGAGCATTGAGACACAATTGTGGGTAAACAGAGGTTTGCCAGTGATGTTGAACAAACAAATTAATTACTTTCGATTTTGTGTTTCCAGATTGATCTGCAGTGGCTGTCTTTAAGCTGCAGTCAATACGTTCTGAGGGATGACAGCTGTGAAGAGATTGTAAGTCTTATATGTAGTTGTTTAAAACCATCTTATGAAAATGGCATCGCCCGTTTGGTAATCGTTCTGTTTGGTAAAGCGGAAGGTTTTTTTTTAATAAACGCAACTCTAGAGGCTATTTTATAAATTAGGTTTACTAGTTGCGATGTTTATCTATGGAATCCATGTAGCCTAAAAATACAAGTATATTAAAAAAGTTATAAAAACAAAAAATACGATAAGTTTGTTCATCTCATAAAAAAGATAATTATGCCCATTAATTAATGAAACTTAAAGTTAACCATAAATATAAAAGTTAGTAATTTTTTGAAATGAAAATTTCACAATTGCTTTTTTGTGTTGATGATAATAATGATTAATTAATAATTTTGTTTGCAGAGAACCTCGGAGTTTCTTATTGCTAGCTCTACATCGTCACCGCCGGTAAGTTTTTTGTTTAATTGTTTTTGGTTCGATTTCGGGATAAAAAAAAAACAAAATTCAAAATTATTTATTCAGTTTAGGCTACAAATAGCTCCTATGAACGTCATTATGCCATCTGTTCATAATTCTACTCTGGGCGGGAGACCTTGTACTGAGAAGAACCGGCAACAAACTCAGCAAGTGTCAAGCTCTTTTCTCCCTTACAGCGTCAAAAATATTGGAAAATGCCCTATCATAAAAGGACACATTCCATCACAAATAAAAACACAAAATACAATCATATGTTAAAAAAACAAAAAAGAAAAAAAGATAGGTAATTTCTAAGTTTGCAAATCATCAGTTACCGTGATAAATGTAGGTATGTAGGCCTGATTGCTACCTTGGTCATAAAATGGTAATCTTCTTACAAACGCGCTCGAGTAACAGAACAATATGTTCAAACCTTTTGTTATTACCGTCTATGATTATAAAGAAAGTTATAAGAAGATCAAATGTAGTAGCGAGTTGGTGTATTTTTAATAAATTTATGAAGTTTTTAGTGAGTTGTTTTAGTCCTGGGCACCCAGGAACCAGGGGAAGATTGTCCGGGACATAAAAATTGGTCGCACACATAGACCAACCTCTCTCTTTCTTTTTTGGAGAGAGATTGCTGATTGCCACTGACGGCATTTTCAGCATCACCGGGCTTTTTTGAGGGCGGCGAGAAACTTAAAGTGTTTTTTTTATTTTATTTATTTAAACTTTTGCAACATAAATATTACATGGCGGACTTAATGCCTGAGGCATTCTCTACCAGTCAACCATAGGGTGGTGCAGAAATAACATTGGTAGGTGCAATTAAGATATATGATTGTAAGTACCTATATAATACATGCATAAATATTATATATACAAAAACATATATTATGTGTATTGTAAAAACGTAAACTACAATAAATAAACATACATAAAATACATAATTCTAATAGGATGTTATTGAGATGATTCTGCCATAGTTTTATCAAACAAGGGTTCCCCAAGCCGTGTGAAACGAATCACCTTCGGAGGTTTTCTAGAGGTAAAGGCATCACGCAATAAGGCGTGTCCCTGTACCCTACTAGATTCTCCGAAGGGTTCGGATCAGATTGGGGAGCGGAACAACCAACCACTCTCGGTCACGGAACCTCGCAACGGCTACGCTCGTACTGGTTTGTGATGGCCCGAGATTCCGTGTACGTGAGAGTCTACGTGTGTGTTGCTCGAGCGCGGTATATATAAGCTTACCTTCTTTTGGGGATAGGGAGAACGGGCCATAAACCACCACGCGGGCCCAGTGCGGGTTGGTGGTTGTTAACGACTGCTAATGCAGCTGGGACCAACGGTTTTACGTGCCTTCCGAAGCATGGAGGAGGTCGAGATGATAAATTTTTGGTCACCCATCCGATGACCAGCCTTTGCGGAAGTTGCTTAACCTCCGCGCTGGCAGACCGGGCACTCGAGGCACCACGCACCGGGAACTCGAGGGCGCGTTAACCACGGTGCCATCGAGTTCCTCAAAAAAAATATAATTAAATAAAATTTACTACAAATATCAACCAGCGTCAGGCAGCTCGCGTGGAAATCGAACCCGTTTGTTCGATAACCGGTCCAATGCTCTGACCGCTGGTGGTGTCGGTTTTTCAGCGGTCAGCGCATTGGACCGGTAATCCAAAGGTCAAGGGTTCAATTTTTTTTTGTGTTTTTATTTTCTTGTAGGCCTACATATAGCATTGTAAATGCAAAAATTAAAATAATAATAGTAATACAATAAATTGAACAAATTTTGAAACAAACTTTTTTTTCAGCTTTACGACGCAGGATCTTCCGCCACCGTAATAACGCAAGGAGGCATATGTAACGCCACTTGCCCGCAAGTATGTAAACTTTATATTCTCTGGACAGAATTATAATAATAATAATTATTTATTTAATAATTTAACACGGTTATATCACCAATTATAAAATAAAAGTAATAATAATAATAATTGTATTGTATTGTTTTCTAATGTTTACGCGAACACTACATATTGAAATGAAACAACTTTTACGGATCTACTCGCGTTTATTTTACACATTAGTTTTAATGTTTATCTTGACGTTTCGAACCCTTTGCAGGGTCCGTGGTCACAGGGAGACTGAGGTGTTGGTCGTCTCATAATTAGTTAGTAATATTGAGCGCCAACCTGCTGTACTTCCATATATGAAAGGTGTCACTGACAAGATTGGATATATCTTAAATCGAGCTTCAACAATACTTACTTCAAGCCGCCGAAGACGATCAACCAATTTTTACGACCTGTCAAGTGCAACATACCCCTTAAAGATGCAGGCGTGTACAAACTGGACTGCGACTGTGGGCTCTCTTGTGTTAAAGAACATATAGCCGACGTCAAGCATAGGCGCGAAAATAAGTCTGCAGTATGCGAACATTCCCTTGAGGGGCCCAGCCATTACATCAGATTTGATAAACCACAAATACTCGCTAGAGAACAACGATTCATCCCTAGGATGATACGCGAGGCTATTGAAATTAAAAAATATCCTAATTTTAATAGAAAAGATGGTTGGAATCTACCACCAGCCTGGGATCCCATCATACAAAATATCAAAATATTAAATCCCAGCCTCAACACCATACTGCCAGACCAAAAGATACTGTAGCCTCTTTCTGCGTAAAACGGAACGCACCTGATTAAATTTAAATGAGGGTATACTAGCTACTAACTAATTATGAGACGACCAACACCTCAGTCTCCCTGTGACCACGGACCCTGCAAAGGGTTCGAAACGTCAGGATAAACATTAATTAAAACTAATGTATAGAATAAACGCGAGTAGATCCGTAAAAGTTGTTTCATTTCAATGTATCGTATTGTCAGGAGGTTCCTCACTATGCAGCCCTGACCACCGGTAGCTTGGGCCCTGCCCCGCTGCTGGCGGTACTCTAGAATTAGGTTTTTATAATGTTTTATTGTTTTTATATTAAAATATTGTAAAAATCTAGTTTTAAGAAATAAAATAAAGGGTAATAATAAAATAATAATAATAATAATAATAATAATGAGTTTTTTTTAAATGAAGTCCATTGAATTCAATATAAATGAAATATAAAAAAAATGTAGTATAAATGCCATCGTATCTGGACTCCGGTTCTGCATAACATCAAGAAGAGTGGAGCCTACTCTTCCATAAATATTTTTTTTATTATCAATAGGTATTTATTTATTATAAAATATTTCATACTTGGTTTTACAATTTAACATAATATTTCCAGGGTCCTGTAGGCCCCCCCGGACCTTCTGGAGAACAGGGACCAAGAGGATACACAGGGTTGCCGGTAATAATATTTTTTATATTATTACGTGTTTTTTTTTATTTATCTGTAAGTATACTTTTTTATTAACGTTAATTGCAGGGTTACAGAGGCATACAAGGTCCAATAGGGCTGACTGGAGCCCCAGGGATCAAAGGCGAGAGAGGGGCGCCGGGAGAACGCGGTGGGCTTTTGAATGTAAGGACTGATTTAATAATTTTATGTTATCTTAGAGACTTTTCTCACTAGCGATGTTGCGCTGCACATACTTTTATCAAACGCCTACCCGCCTACGCTAGAGAATCGATAGTGTTAACACTGGGCTGTGGTACCAACCCGGAATGTAAGCTTTACTTAGACCCTTCGGACACGGAATCTCGCATTAGCTGCACTCGGACTGGTTTGAAGTGGCCCGAGATTTCCGGTATGTTTTTTTTTACACTCACACCCATTATCTAGGCCAAGAGAAGCTTCGTTATGAAACGTTATGTTCGTATATGTGTGCGTTGCTCGAGCGTGGTAGGTATGTATTAAACTGACCTTCTGAGTCTTCTTATTGTATGGCTGGGAACTGCCGAGGTTTCCTGGGGCACTTCACCCGTTTGGGATCTATAGTGCAACTTTATTAAAATTTCTTTCAATTTTACACTTTCGTAAGCTGAGGGAGTTGTAAGTTAGTATTTTATTATTAATAAACGCAGCATTAGCCTTAAATATTTCGTCTCTTAAAACTGCCATAACTTTTTAAAATTATTTTAAGCACAGTGCCTTGATCTCACCTGATGATATAATATTTTGTATGATTTTAGGGAACTGTTGGATATGGGGGCCCTCCGGGTCCTCCGGGGGAAACAGGGCTTCAAGGAATAAGAGGCGAAAAGGGAGAATCCGGTGATAAGGGTAAAAATATATTTTTATCCAGAATAAAACATACTTTAACAATAATAATAATGATTACAAGCTCAGTAAGTACCTTGTCATGTGGGATGTGGATTCAACCATGATTGTACCGATAGTCGTTTCGGAAAACGGTCTTTTAGCCAAGAGCCTCTATCAACACCTAGAGAGGCTCTCGCTGAAAGGTTGGGTCAAGGGTCAGATGCAAAAGGCAGTACTTATTGTAAATATGTTTTTATATAAAATATTGTAAAAAAAATTTCATAAGAAATATATTTAATGAAGAGAATAATAATAACAATATAATAGCTTAATTAAAAAGTCTTTAATATACTTTAAGAATAAAAAAATATATTCATTTAATAAAATTGACTAATTAAGGCTCCTGGAACTCTAGAAATACTCTTGTTTTAGGTGAACAAGGACTGCCCGGACTATCTGGTATGAAAGGAAGAGATGTAAGTTGGCAAATAATACTTACAATACACGGGAAAATGCTTATATTCATTAGCTTATCGGCGTTTTTGCTTTGTTATCATTAACAACAGTAATAGTTAAATAATACTAATAATAGATTTGCGTACACATTACAGGGTACTCCAGGTTTGCCGGGCTCAGTAGGCCTAGCAGGCCCAGTCGGCCCCCAAGGGTTGCCCGGGCCCCGCGGCCCGCCTGGCACAGTTGCAGATTTTAACGCAACGCTCCTGCAGGGTAAGGTTCTATAATGGTTAACGGGTTTTACCGCTAACTCCTCTTTAAACAACATAATTTCTTTATTTATAAACAATTTGTTGTGTTTGAACGGTTTTCGAGATATCGTTTTTTTTAATTATTTTTAAGAAAAATCTTCTCTCGTTCATGCCATTTCTACAAATAATAACTTTTATCAAAAACATCATTTATGAAAAGATGTTGAGCATGCATAATGCATAAGGCAAATCTCGGCCATTTTGAGCATTTACTGTAAATAAATTAATAAAAATTTCATTTGCATTAATTGTCTTTTACTTGTATTTTTACCATACCAAAACCCAAAAATACTGCATACATACATAAAATTGCATACATTTTTTTATGTGGTTTTCTCAGTTTTTAGAGACCAAAAAAATATTGTTTTAGATGAAACAAATAACCATGAGCATTTGAAAAAAAATGGGGCTTAAAAAAGTTATCATTTGTAGAAATGGCATGAAATAAAATAAACGAGGGGAGATTTAAAAAAAGAAAATGAAAAAAAAACGATATCTTGAAAACCGTCAGACTAAAAATTCCAGAATGCGGTAGGACATGATGTGGTGGGTCACAGTTCTCAGTTTTTAGGGAACAAAAAAATATTGTTTTAGATGAAACAAATAACCATGAGCATTTGAAAAAAAATGGGGCTTAAAAAAGTTATCATTTGTAGAAATGGCATGAAATAAAATAAACGAGGGGAGATTTTAAAACAAAAATGAAAAAAAAACGATATCTCGAAAACCGTGAGACTAAAAATTCCAGAATGTGGTAGGACATGATATGACCCACCCGCAGCTAAAAGATTATCTTTCATTTTGTGGACACGCTGTGTAACGGCTTGGGCCGTTTAAATTTATCTAAGTCATTAAAATTCAATGCAAAATACTTGACTTCAATGATGGAGGCGTTTGCCCATCACCGTGACAGTAGGTACATAATTATAAGCTAATTACTTATTAAGTACCTACTTTTCTTTCAGGTCTGTGGGCATGTCGCTCTCTCATTGTTGGACTTTATAACCACAAAAAAAGCTTATATGATGTTTTTTAAATCTTGTTATTTATGCTTTAGGACCTAAAGGAGAGAGGGGAGCGCCGGGTAGAACAGGCCGCAACGGCACTGTTGGCGACAAGGGTTCGCCGGGATTTGACGGACAGCGGGTAACGTTAATTTGATTTATTAAACACAGAACAAAGAAAATCTCATACATTTAAAAAAATATATTTAAAAATGTACGCCATATGTTAGTCCACTATCGATATTGTAATAATATCTATTTATTATTTGTATTAGGGTTTGCCAGGATCGCAAGGACCAACAGGGCTGACAGGCCAGCCAGGTGAGAGAGGGCTTCAGGGAGTTCCAGGACCAAGGGGAGAAAGGGGCTTTGAAGGACCGCAAGTAAAAATATATTTTTTAATAAAATTCCTCCTTCATTAGGTTTAAAATAGTGTTATTATTACTTGGAGTTTTATTTTATAACTTCATAAATTTATAACTAATTTATAATAATTTCATTTGTTGATTCGCATCAGATGCCAAGTGGCCGATAACCGAAGGTCCTGGGTTAAATTCCTAGGTTTGTTACATATGCGTAATGCATATTTCGGATTATTCGCTGCGTGGCCCGAGTTTGTGATCACCAACCTGCATTTGGCAAGCGTGGTATAGGTGTACCTAACAATTGCAGCGAAGACTTGATTTCAATAATGAACACTTTTGCCTAAAAGTGGGACAGTAGGCTAATACTTTATTGTCGAGATAGATACTCTTGAATGTTAAAAAAAACACTTATTTCACTTAATATTTCGTTTACACAGTTAACATACATTGTTTCACCTGTAGGGTCCCGAAGGCCCCCAGGGGCAAACGGGTCCCCCTGGCCCCCCGGGAGCTGTTGCGACAACCACGACGGGCGCTAGTGTGGTGGGCCCCCCCGGACCCCACGGACCTTCCGGTGTCGCAGGGGAGGTGATGACATTATTAAGACTTATACAACTTCACCAGTAAAAGAAAATTCTCGCTAAAAAAAACTCTTCAAATATCCTACTAGGTACCTACCACTACCTACTTCTAATCGATTTTTGTTTTTAACCGACTCAAAAAAGGAGGAGGTTTTTTATGTTCCAATGTTCCAATATTTGTATTTTTTTGGATTGTTAAATTTATGCCTAGTTTCAATGCATGTTTCGTCACAACTTCACAAGGCAATTAACTACTTATAGAATAATAGTCCGGTCAAATTAAGTTCAAAAATAGGGGTAAGGTTACATTAATTCGCACAAAGCTGAAAATTGGCATGAATGTTGAGAACCCTATTACAACTAATTTGTCAATTATCCACATCAATCCGATGTGTGCAAAAATATTTATTCAAGGTCAAATGTTGCAAAAATCGGTTTTTTGCGATTTTCAGCTAAACGGTAAGCTTTATCATAAAAATAGGTGAGACAAAAATTATTCATCATGCAATTATCTATAAAAATTGTTCATACACTTTTTTTCCTCAGAATCACCATTTCGGAGATATAGCGATGCAAAAAGTTGAAAAAGTTGTGTTACTCATAATATGCACACGTTTCCGCGCCACCCGTGAGGTAGTGTACATGGCGCGTTTTTTTTTTACGTGGTTTCCCCAGTAGGCCTATTCCACGATCTATTGTGGTTCTGTTGAGTTAAAAAGCTATTGTATTAAATTGAAAATGGTACTATTATATTGGAAATGACAAGGGCGGTGACACCAGCTTGTTCTTCTTCCTGTTTTCTTTTAAATGCAGCGATGGTACCCTTCCGAGTGTAGTTTTTTCGACACTGCACATGAACTGTCACAGAAGTCTGGTCTTTCAGGTATTCCGAAAAATCATCACCTCTTTCAATACTTGCATCAATTAACGTCTTTAGGCCACGATCAACAGTAACTGTTTCGCTTTCGGTCAAAAGTTTATTACAAATAAAGCAAAATTACGACATTTCTATTACAAACACAAAACTGCACAAATTTTGTTTGGAAATATAAGCAATAACTACGTGTTCTTACTACGAAGGAATGCTTGAGACTAATACTATTCTATCTAGTTAGGCCCTTGAAAAAGGAGCAGGTATACGAACGTCGCTACGCGGACAATTGAATAGCAGACAGATGTTTCTCAAGGCCGTACGGTCATATAAAATGAGGGACTGGGTTTTTTTTTCGAGTTTATATTCTTACAATTGTAAAATCTGTATGTATACGACACGAAAACTAATATTTTTACTTATATTACCGTTCTGTAACGTATATAACGGTAATTGGCATACATATTATGAGTAACACAACTTTTTCAATTTTTTGCATCGCTATATCTCCGAAATGGTGATTCTGAGGAAAAAAAGTGTATGAACAATTTTTATAGATAATTGCATGATGAATAATTTTTGTCTCACCTATTTTTATGATAAAGCTTACCGTTTAGCTGAAAATCGCAAAAAACCGATTTTTGCAACATTTGACCTTGAATAAATATTTTTGCACACATCGGATTGATGTGGATAATTGACAAATTAGTTGTAATAGGGTTCTCAACATTCATGCCAATTTTCAGCTTTGTGCGAATTAACGTAAACTTGAATGTCTATTTTGACCGGGGTATAAATAATGAACTCTGTATTCTTATGAGAATAAAGTTACTTAAAACTAAAAATAAATAAATAAATGCTTAGGCTGTGGTAGGAAAGGAACATTTTGAATAACGTACACACGCCTGCACATCAACCTACCACAAACTGTGAAATTTCCTCAATAGACTTTGAACTTTATAACTAAGTAGTATGGTTGAAAATGCATTGAAGAAATGTGACAGTTATGCATAGGTGATGTGCAGGCGTCTACGTATCGTTAGGAATTTATAATTTTAGAAATGGAACTTTTTGAGAAAGGAACATTATGAACAAAGGATGTTTTAGGAAAGGGACATTCCAGAGTCACATTTTGGAAAAGGGACAAATTGAAACCATTCGTTGATTTGTTTTATAATAAGGTTTTCTTGCTATCCAGAGGGGTGAGCCGGGTCCACCCGGTCTGCCTGGTATTTCCGGGAGAGACGGGCTGGACGGAACCCCAGGGGCACCCGGGCAGCGCGGACCTCCGGGGTCTCCGGGACTACAGTCTTCTGTATCTCAGGTATTTGTTAGTCTTCAGTATGACTTTCTGGGAGTATAAGCTCTATTTTGCACTTGCACTTTTCCCTCGAGTTATACATATACATTCTATCAGAGAAAGATTTTTTGGAATTGCACTATTATTTCCAGAGATTATTACTATCCTCAAACAAAAAAAGTCAGAAACCTTACCTGATACCCAATTAATAGTATTTGACATGTTCATCATCATCGTTTAGTGATATCTTCATACTGAGGTTTAAGTAAAAACAATTATACATTTTGTATACTGATCACTAAGTATATAAAATTTATATATATATATATATATATATATATATATATTGATATGATGATTTTTTTTATATTCGATTAATTTGAGTAATTTGAGTTTCTTATTTGTTTTGCAGTCGCCTTTGATATCAGAAATCGAAATCAGAAACATCTGTGAAGATTTGATAAGAGGTAAGTGTCGATATGTGTAACGGTGCCAGTGAATTCAGCAGGACGACCATGATCATTGATTCAATTAGTTTTTTGTTAATAGTAAGACGTTATTGATATTTTAATTATTTGTTAAGTTACCAACACAATAGAGCTGTTAAATGGTGTAGGTACGTGAATTCGCCATCCTGTATTGTCGTTGTGGAGATCCTTGGGGGTGGTCTTTGTCCAGCAGTGGACGTCCTTTGGCTGAGATGATGATGAAATATCATCACACCCCCCCCCCCCCCCCCTCCTATAAACTACGAACACCTATCATGTACCTACTCTTTTTTAGTGAATAAACAATTTGATTCCTATTTCATTTGATTTATAGTCATATATATAGTAACCCACCTAGAATGCTTGTGTTAGGCATGCGTTCACGTCCGTCGGTAGTCTAAGCTACGGAGATCGAACCACGATTTCTTACATTCAATCCCAGAATGCTTTAACTTATTACCCATTTTAATGACTATCATTACAGGCTAGCCATTATATTGAGTTTTTAACGTTACAGAGCGATTGAGCGAGCTGTCGGCGAGTTTGCTCAGCCTTCCTACTATAACCGTGAACAAGCGAGGGCCTCCTGGCAAACCAGGCCCTGCTGGAGCACCAGGTAATATTTACAAACGAGAATATTTAAGAAATATTTAAGTAAGTTTATTTTAGTTTTTGCAGGAGGCACACATTAATTCTACCATTATTTATAACGTATCTATTTGCGGGCCTGCTGGAAGATATTTCAGAACTGAAATAAGCAACGCCCTTGTACTACATCCACTCGTGGAGCTTATTTTGTTACCCTTCTATGTGTGTACATAAACTTGTAAATAAATAGATCCGTATAAAGTTTATTATTTTTTACTAAGAATTATATGTATTTTTTAAAAATAACTTAACGTTACACGGGTTTTATATGTCCAGAGCGTAAGGTCACGTGGTATAAGAATTATAAACCTGCAATTGGCATTTTGCAACCTAGCACATTATTACCACTTCAGGAAGAGCAGGAGACCCAGGAGAACAAGGTCCCCGAGGATACTCAGGCGAGGCCGGGGAGCCGGGGAGACCGGGTAGCCCCGGCCCTAGTGGGGAAAAGGGGGACAAAGGAGATAGAGGGCCGGCGGGCGTCGGCTTACCAGGCCCTGAGGGGATGAGAGGGATCCCAGGTAAGTGCGTTGGTTTTAATATACTGGTACGTCAAATGATACTTTAAGAAGTTATTCAAGTGGTATAAAACTTAGTTTTGTCCTTGCTGTTGCCACAAAGCCTGCAGAAGGTAAACTTCATACAATTGAAGTCTCGGATGTGACCACGGACCCTGCATAGGGTTCGAAACATCAGGATAAACATTCAATCAAGTTGATGTGTAAAATAAACGCGATTAGATCCGTAAAAGTAGTTTCATTTCAATGTGTAGTGCTCGCGTCAACTTTAGGATACAATTATGTGATTCAATGCGGAATGTATTGGGTCCTTACCTATGAAATCGACGTTTTTTCTCACTTATTAATGGGTGTATTACTTCTGAAAAATGGTATACCTTTGTACTGAAGGAAATACTAAAAGGGTTGAAAATGAAACCGCTTCTTTCTTCTAAATAGGTAACAACTTTATTGTTGTTTTTTTTTATTGTCAAAGTATATGGCTTATATGCTATTTATTGAGACACTTCGATAGCGCGATTCAGTCCGAATTCGAACCGCGCCATCTAGTAATATATATTAAAACTAACATAACAATCGTCTTTACCAACTTCTAAAAGTCAATACAGGTTGTTAATATTATTATACACCTTTAATTAGGACTATGTTACTTAGGCTTCAGTATAACAATGATTATTCATTTTGTGTCTTTATCGCCCACTTTTTTTTTAAATTGAGTTCTTTTTTTGTTCGCGGAATTGACCTTTTGTTTCATTGTAGATTTGAAGGGACTTGATTTTTTTTAATGTCTGTTATATTTAGCTAGTGAAACAAGTAACGCAAAAAAAAATTTTTTTTTAAGACAACAGTATACCCATAACGGGTATGCAACTTAAAAAAGAAGATTACAAAATCATTAAATGTATGGGAAGGTACATAACAATACTATTAGAATATAAAACTAAATGACTAATAAACAACAAATAAACAACAATTAAGAATGACGTGTCTCAGGAATTTTGTGAAGACTTTTTTGAGGAAATTTTTAAAGTAATAACTACAAAATGAATTATTTTAATCGATGATTACACTTTTCAATAGTCTATAACTTAATTATTATATATTTGGAATCAAAATTTTCAGCTAAACTGTAAAAGGAGTTTTTTAACAACCAAGTCTCTAATTTAAATTTAAATGTAGGTAAGCTCAAGGCTTATAATATAATAACTTTATAATATCTAATACCAGTTGTCTTCGCGTCTGGACTCCATTTCCACTTAGCATCAGGTGGTGTGGAGTCATTTGCCGTGCTAAGTATAAAAAATAAAAATAAAAATAAAAAATAAGATAAAACTGTTTAGCACGTCGCCTATGTTACAGGGCGGATACCAAAAGAAATTAAAAGTAAATTACATTGTTATACAAGTTAGCTTACTCTCAGCATCACTGGATAATTCTTCAAAAATCTATAAAGCCTTCATTCAGTATGAGGAAAGGTTAACGTTCCTAAATATATTACCAGCCTAAAGGATAAAAAGACGGGGAGGTATATAAAAAAAATATGAGAAAACATCACATACATTGTTCTGATCCCAAGGTAAGTAGCTAAAGCAGTCGTTTCATGGAAATCAGAAACAACTACGGTACCACAACCACCCAGACACGACACAATATAGAAAAGTTCGTTTTTCGACATTGACCCGACCGGGAATCGAACCCGGGACCTCAGAGTTAGCGCCGCCCAAAGTCCGGCGTGCAAGCCACTCGGCTACGGAGGTCGTCAAATAGTTAGAGATATGATAGAAAACACCCTATAAATATTTACTGGTCACATGACATATACTACGACTGGGATGTTGACAAACACAAAAAATTCGCATTTGAGAGGACACAGTCGTAAACTCACTAAAATAATTTCCCACAACAACCCACATAAGCACTTTTTCTGCAACAGAGTGGTTGATGCCTGGAATAAACTGCCCGAAGAAATTATGACATCACAAAGTGTCAACCAGTTTAAGGATATACTAGACCTATATATACTACAACAAAATTAAATAAGAAACAAATAATTTAAGTTTACATTGCAACTATCAGTTGTTCCAACTGCCTGCCTGAATTACCTATAATAAAAACAAGTTCAGAAATCTCTTAATCTTTTATTATGATACATACATTGGAATGTTGCAGCTCCTCGTAATATATAGCAAAAACGCAAATTATTACCTATTTTATATCCAATATCATCTATTTCCATAGGTCCAATAGGACCGCCGGGTTCAGAGGGAAGAACTGGTCCGCGGGGTGATCCTGGACGGGAAGGTAAGGATATGATAAAAGTATCCTATTTTGGATACTTTTTTAATTATACACAGGATTTTACACACAGTTAAAACCCAGTTAAAACTTTTGACCGCCCGCCACAGAATGTGTCGCCTTGCCTTACACACCAAGCACTCAATTTGGAGTAAATACTTATAACAAGACTAGCCGTCACCCGCCCGCTTCGCTGTGCGAAAATTTGTGAATATTTTATTTTTATTTTTATAGCTTATCATTTGAATTTTCATATTCTTACTACATACTAATTTTCATCAAGATCGGTCAAGCCGTTCTTGAGTTATAAGAGGACATACAGACAGACAGCCAGACAAAAATTTCAAAAATCGTAGAATTTGTGTCAGTGCGTCATAAAACAAATATTTATCCCAAAATTTGTCAGAAAAATTGCATGTTGTTCAATCGTTGTCGGAAGGTTAAAACTAACCTATTTCCAGGTCCCATGGGTCCCCGGGGGGTCGCCGGGACCAGAGGCACCTGCGACTGCCCTCCAGCTGCGTACTACGCGTACTCTCCCATGGGGAACCAGAAAGGGCCGTGATAGTAATTGTACAAATGCATTAAGAGCTTTTGTAGGTACATTTTGGTATCCAACACAAATTACAAAGTATTCTTTGTTATAAGTACAAATAAAAAGTGAAGAAATACAGTGATCTAGATTTTCTAGATAGTTTGTAGAATTAATATAAGTAAAATTCGTTTGTTGAACTGAATTTATGCGCTTGAAATATATATAAATGGAGATTTGTAAACAGATTTGGCATTGGTTAACTCAAATTGTCTTGTAATAGTTTGTGTTTGACTTTAAATCTTTCAACAAGCATATAAATAAATAAAACTTACCAAACTTAGCGGACTTTAAATCGCATAAATTCACTTGAACAAACCTTTTTTAAATGTTTTCTAGTAACCATTAAGATTTCTGTATTTCCCTTAAGCATATAATGATTAATTAAAATTAGTCAATTGATTTGAGTCGTTTTAACACGAAAATAATTAGCTAATGGTCCTACGACCGATTGCAAATAGAGAAATAATAATTGTAAAATGGTATATGCATTGAATTTGTGAATGTGTGATTGTACCTACCAATTAAAGATTTTTCTATTTCTATTTCTATTTCTATTTCTATTTAGAAAGAGGAATTTTAAAACAAATGATTTGAAAGAATTAAGAGCTTTTTAGTTTGTATGGGATACCAAAATGAAAAATGCTAATTTCACAAAATTTGTGAAATGAAGAGGCATTTTTAATACAACATGTAACAAAAAAACGTACACTCTGAAATTAGTTTGTTATGATTCGGCTAATAATTTGATTTCACACCATTTTTTAATAAACGGTAGGTTTCGATCAATTGATCGAATACGTTGGTTAGTATTTTCGTAATATATAATAATTAAGTAAATTACATTCACTCCTTACAAATAAATGAAATTAAAATGTAAGTCAGTTGAACAAGTTTTTTTAAGATAAATACCGACAGATAGACGTTCTCATTTCGTTTTTTGATATGACTATTCAAAGAAGTGGGGTAAAAGGGCCGATTTTTCAATACTCAGATAAACACTATAATAACTATCTACAGAATAAACTTATCCAGCACTTTATGCGTCGAATAAAATTCATGATTTTTTCAATCCTCGAATAAACGTCAGATAGTTATCTAATGTTTTAATTTTGTGTTGACACCACTTTACAGATTAATGAGTAATTGTGTGTGTTTGAGCAAGACACGTGTTTAAATTGACATTTGACGATTTTGACGTCTGATTGTGTATAGAATACAAACAACATTCTCAACAATTCTGATATTTTTTTTTAGCCAAAAAAGCTCACCATAAAGCACCTACAGGGAATAAATAAATAAAACATTTCATTTTCTTTTTTTAACATGTAATTATAATAATAAAATATTAATATAATTTTTCTTACAAATATTTAATTAGACAGCGATTGAAAATATTCTAAAGCAAATTCCTGGTCCTTCACCATTGTCGTTGCTTCTTATTGCTAAATTGTGCAATATTGCAAAATAAAACTAATATGCAAAATAAAACACTATTTTGAAAATAAATATTACAAACCAAATTAAACTTTATCCTCCAATATGTTGCTTTGACAGCTTCTAACCATCGAATAAACACTTATTTGGTACACACGCCTGCGCATCAACCTACTAGAGGTGAGACGTATTTACTAGAACAGATCCTCGCACTAGATATTTTTCAATACTAGTCGGCACCTATTCTACTTTTATAAATTACTCGATCCACCTAGTATTTTTGTAATTACACAATTTTCGACCTTATACTAAACCATTAGATGTTATATTCGCCTGTACACGCATTCGCGTATTTTACACACCAAGTATTTATCTCCATTTCATGGTTTTCGACTTTAACGCTAAAGGAATAAGATTCCATAGCGTACAAGACTAGATCCGAGACTAGAAGAATAGGTGCTTGAAGTATTGCGTAATACCGTGGAACCAATTTAATTTAGGTTCTGTTTGTATGCTGATAAGGTTCCGAATGGCAAAATTATTATAACTATATTTGTGTTTTGTCATCCTGCTCACTCCTTGTTTACTAACCGGTAAAAACTTGTTTTCACGTGTTCTCCTGACAGGTTGAAGTTCACGACACGATGCAACACAATAAATCAGTATTGAGTGTATTACTATTTAACTAATTACTAATACTAGGTGGAATAGGTATTTGGATCGAGTATTAAATAATACTAGGAATAGGTGCACCTAGTATCAAATTTACCTAGTACGACCCATCTCTACAACCTACCACAAACTGTCAAATTTCTTCAATAGACTTTGTACTTTATGACTTGGCAATATGGTTGAAATGTATTGAAGAAATTTGACAGCTTTGGATAGGTTGATGTGCAGGCGTCTGTACATAAAGGAGCAGATAAATAAATAGTAGACATATTCAATGAATAACAGCTATCTGACAAATAAAAACCCAGAATTCTGCTATCCATCGAATAAGTACTATCTGACTGTTTATCTGAGTATTGAAAAATCGGCCCTTACTCACTTATTTTTTATTTAATTATGAAAAAAAACACTCAGTACACTTTGGCCTCACTTACTGATTTTTTTTTAACTTTTATTTTCTTAGATTTTAATTTTTCTTTTTTTTATTCACTATGTTTCGTGTGTTGTGTGTGTGAGTGTTGATAAATGTTCTTCTTTCTTTCTATTAAAAAAATAGCTTCAAGCGATTCAGAAGTCAATTCTTAACTGACGTATTTCAGGGTGTGTTTATAACGTTACTTGTCGAAGATTTATACACAGTAGTGTAGTAATTTTATTATGTTTTGCTCATTTAAGTTTACAAGTAAATAACACGCATTTATCAATAGTAACTACAACTTACTAAATAAGATTTCGCTTTTAATCTTTACTGGATTATGTATACGATGACACAAAATAAGTACTTAAAATTGTAATAAATGAAATAAAATAATTGTACATTGTAATGATGTTTTATTTTTCAGTTTTCTTACATATTTTTAATCTGTGGGTGTCTTAGATTAAAACAAAAAGGGAAGATATGGCACTAGCGTTACGTGAGTGCGCCGCTAAAATTAGGTCGTTAAAAAGGGCACAATTTCACTTCAGTCGCAATTATAACGTAGTGATTACTTGCTCAGTGGTCGCAATTTGCCGAGCGAACAGGCTACTCCATGCTACATCGCTCTTGAATACAATTCAGTCGTTTGTGTGAGGGAGAAAAAGCATTTGCGTAAACGCGTAAACATTAGCGTCGGAATCAGTCGTTCTTGTCTGTTGCTTTTTATTTTTAAGTTTAGTTCGTTCCTTAAGGAACCGGCTAAGGTCATAGACCATGCTGCCATGTCATTAGTTTCTTAATTTCATTGTAATACATAAATAAACAATATTGATGATGATGAATGATAATAGAAATGGGAAGTGAGAAATGATATTACCCCCCAACCCAACGAGTATCTCAGTAAAGATGTGGGGCTTTACTAAGTCCTCACGCAGACTTCTTGTGCGAATTTGAAAAGTAACATTGCACTGTTTTGTTTCATTTGCCAACACTCATGCACACTCACGAACACTTAACGGTTAATAATCCACCATTATTTCACATTAATATTCGCCATAACACAAATTTTAGAAAATAAAACAAAACTGCAGACATGACTCTTCACTTTCCCGCCAAGAAGTCCTCTTGTCTGTTGCGAAGCGACCGAGACGTCAACGCGCTACTCGCCGACTCCCTCGCGCTGACGTTGAAACTTACCGCTCTGTCACGCTCGCTCGATTTACACTTTATAGGTATGCGTGTGTGAGTCTTTGCATATGTAGTTGAGTAGGACTATATTTTGATTGACTACAAGTAAGAGCATGCCGTATCTTCCCTTTTTGTTTTAATCTAAGGTGGGTGTAAATATGTCATTAGTGCGGCGTATATAGCCTCTTAGTCGTATAAACGCCTGTACATCGACCTACCACAAACTGTTAAACTTCCTCAATAGACTTTGAACTTAGTGACTAAGTATTATAGTTGAAAATGTATTGAAGAAATTTGATAGTTTAGGATAGGTTGAAGTGCAGGCGTCTGTACAAAGGAGGGTGAATTGAGCTTGTATGAGAGAGTGAATTGGGACTTGGGATCTAATAATAATAAGTAAGAAGTAACTATGTGTTCCTTGCCGTTTTTTTTACAGTACAACACGTTGTAGACTTACAAACCGATAGTATGGCCTAGTGACTCTCATAGGAAATTAAATGTTTATTATTATACTCTCTTTTCAAATCCAACATTTAAATAATGTTGGATTTAAAAAGAGCAAGAAACAGGCAAGACACACATTGCACGTATTTTTAAAAACACGCTTGGTTAAAACCGTAGAGCTTTAAAGCTATGCCATGAGCTCTCATAGCAGTATTGATATTGCGATTGTAAAACGAAATGCATGTAGGTATAGACGTCCCGTTTTCACAACCGCAATCACACTGCTACTTCTGCTTGTAGAGCTCACGATAAAGCCATGAGTACCTAGTTTCATTTGTCACACGATAACGTTAATGAAAACGAGAATTGGTATGACAAAGTTATAAATTAAGACCATCGGTTCAGACCCAGACGTCCCGGGTTCGAGTCCCAGTGGGGAGTCGGGGGTACATGTTTGTGTACTCGGTTTGGTTGGTGGTAGGGCTTGTTTGTCCGCCTGGCTAGTTACCACCATCTTATATAAATAATGTCGTCATAACATCAATGTTGTCAGCATTGTTGTGTTCCGGCAGCTAGATATAAGATAGCCAGTGCCTTAGTAGTTGAGGATACCGGGTAAAGTGCGCTTCCACCATTGGCCTTATTATCACTTGACATATAAAAGAGAGAGAGAGAGAGAGAACATTTATTGACCACAGACACTAATATACATAAAAATAAAAATAAACAACAAACAACAACTCAATCAGGACCCCGCTTCAGCTTGTGTTGTTGCGAACGAAGCGTGTCGCAACAACGCTGGTATTCTGGCGGAGCCTGCCATATAAAAAAAACTATCTTCGTAATCCTACAATGCCATAAATTTACGTTGTCGTTAACGTGATCGAATGTCAAAAGAAACTCTCACTAGGCTCCCAATATTGTATTCAATTAAAAATGCCTGTACATAATGTTTATCTCTGATTTTATTAGATTCACCATAAACCCATACAAAAATACACCTCATACAAATACTCACATTGTCTTCCATACGTCAGTATGGGATTGTAAAACTACATATGACCTCTAAGTTCAGTTGTTGGCCACTGGTTCTATTTCGCGTACTGATTCAATCTCGGCTTTGCAGAAGAAACACTGCTTCGAATTGAGGAGGTGCTGCATTATACACGCCCTGAGAAACAAAGTAATAATACATACATTTACCTTTATAGCTAGCTAGCAGTGCAATGTTCAAATAAATGTAAATTTTCCTATTAATTTAGGCTTCACTACTTGTTTAAAAAGGAATCAAATCTCAATTAAAGTCTGAACTGACAACACTTTTAGATTTTAAGATCTTCAAACATTAAATCATAAAGTGTTAACTGTATGAAAGACATGGTTTGTAAGAAGGGGGTGAAAAAATCATAACACGATTATATTATTAGCCAGATTTAAGTGAAAATATTATATCAATCAGCCCATGTCTGTCCAGTGAGCCCCATTTGCAGCTATACAACCTGAAAATAATAGACGAGAAAGGACTTCAGGATCATTTTTTGCCTCATCATCACTCTGTCCGCCAGTCGGGCGTATAAATGGTGCAAAACAGGTCGAATTGCGCCTCTTAAGCACAGCAAGCGCGCCTTCAGCACTGTGTCCCTTTTTTACTTGGGCGTTGGCCGGATGGTATGGCCGACCCACCAAAGAACCCAGGGCACCCGTCTACCGCTTGGTCGGGTTCCCGAAAACCAAATATCATTCACGGCCAGCCGCGGTGGACCTTTCGGCCGTTGCACTTACGAGGCGTCTAACCCCCGGGAGACGCATCTACATCTACAGTAGCTATTTGCGGGGAGAATAAGGAAATGTCATTCCCCAAGGGTGGAGTAGCTCGTTTTGGTGCCTCTTCTGAAACACTGCTTCCCTGGCTAATCGCAGCCGGTGTTACATCTTTACTGTAACGTTACCGGCAAGAGTGGTGCCCATACGGTATAGCTGATGTAGCAGTTGGTGCACAACTGGTCGAACAGCGCCCCACTGGAGCTCAGCGATCGTCATCTTGGTCTGGTACGGATGGGGAGATGTGCAGAGGCTGGCTGATTATAAAACTGTCATTTGCAAGAATGATGACTGCACAGTTCGAACGCTGTATCTGCTTCTCAGGTTCAGCAGTTGGTGCGCAATTGATCGGATTGCGCCCCGCTGGAGCTGAGCGAGTAACATCTTGGTCTATGGCAGAAAGGGAAATGTACAGAGTCAAGATGACTGTAACGTTACCTGCAAGAATGATGTCCACATGGCCCGAAGGCTGTGTCCGCTACCCGGGCGTAGCAGATGGTGCACAGCAGGTCGGACTGCGCCCCGCTGGAGCCCGGCGAGCGGGCCTTCATCACCGCGTCCCTGGCTAACCGCAGCCGGTCCGCCACTCCCTCGAGGGCTTTCAACTCCTCGGGCGTGACGTCATCTTCGTCTGCGGGTGAGTGTCAATATTTTCATGCAGTGTATGTATTATGGCGGACACAGTCGCTTCACCAGACTTAAGGTGAAAATCTTTTGCACCGTGTCCCTCGATAAAAGTCACGCCTTTCTTTGTCATGTGTGCGTGAGCAAAATCGAATTTGCAACACAATAACTCATAATGCACACTGCCTCCTGACCAATCAAGGAAAGGGTTAGCACGTGATCGGCGATACACTAGCACACGGGACTTTCATCAAATCGTTAAAGCGTCGAGATCGCCATAGTCTGTGCTGTCTACTGTACTGCTAACGTAACGGCCTTCTTAAACGTGTAATTTTGTGCCAGGTTCACTATATGTAGTACCTGCAATAATATCATAGAATTTGATAGACTAGCAATAGCTTGTAAGCTGTTTTTCTTGTTCTTAATAGTCCTCCAGCAGTGATACGTTAATAGGCTTAAAATAGATTACTACTATGGCTCAACGACCCAAAGAGAATCCTGGCCTTCTACACCAAAAGCCAACGGAATGGAGGTGATAGAAAATACAGGTAAATAAGTATAACTTACATTTGTAGAAGGAAAACTGTTTGTCTTTCGCCTTCCCCAGCATGAACTCGAGACCGTCTATCCGGAACAGCGGCTCCGTCACTATGCCTCTCACCACACGATCTAAATGCTAGAAAAAATCGATGTAGAGCAATTACAGAACATGATATTATGGTCACCACCCCGACCCAGTCAACCTGAGCCGTGGTCTTAGCCTTTAGAGGCGCCCTCGGGTCCGATTCAATCTGAACCCCTCTGAGAATTTAGTAAACGGGACACGTGCGTGATGCCACTCCCTCTAGATAACCTATGACGGTGATTCTATCACACTGCTTGAAACGCGATCGCGGCAAATGCAGCCAGAGGCGTAAAGCAATTTTCAAAAAATTAAGATATTGTGGTAACTAAATAACACGTGTTTAGAAACAAAACTTTTGTATATTTTAAGTATTAGTACTTCATTATTGTCATGACTGTAACATAGAAAGAATCATTCAAATGGGCTGATTGGTTTGAAAGAAAGAGCTTTGAAGTTCGTAGACACTGAAATGGGTTGAAACATTTCTCTCATCAATTGAACAAAGAAAATACTTTACAATATCTCCCTAACATTGACATTGGCTAAATTAAGTAGTGTACCCAGTTAGTGTCCGGTAGGCTGGCTATCAGCCAACCCTTACCTCAGTGGGCAGCTTGTGGTCCAGCAGGCCGTTGGCACAGTTAGTTACAGGCACCAGGGCCCAGTAATAGTGGACCCGGTCGGTGTCCAACAAACCCCCGGTTGTCACGCAACCCTCACCTCAGTAGGCAGCTTGTGGTCCAGCAAACCATTAAGGCAGCCAGCCACTGGCGCCAAGGCCACGTAATAGTGGACCCGGTCGGTGTCTGGTAGACCCCGGGCTATCAGGCGGCTGAAGCTAGCGCCGCCCCCGCCGCGCACGCACACCCGGGAGATCACCGCCATTAGGATCTGGACATCATCATTACTATTACCACTTGTTATATCTACGTTCAGTTATTATAATATTATATACTTTTATTCTATGGAAACAGATTGCTACAGAGACAGACTACGAAATAGGCGGCCTATCTATACATAGTATAAAAGAAAGTCCCCGAAACGCGTCTGTTTGTTAGAACGGGCTAATCACTCATAAGATTGATTAGCCCGATTAGACGTTCTATCTATTAAAATAGAACGTCTTTCGATAGTGGTATACGTACACAAAACCAATGCTGGGCCGGGTCGGTAATAGCTATTGTAAAAGTCAATCCGCGTTAAAAAATGGCAGGTCGTCGCTGTCCTCCTGCCTAGCCACGCTACCCGTCCAATCTGGCAGCTGAAAATGTTAAAGTCAAGTTCACATCCATCATATTCTCCCTGACCATAAAACTGCCACGTCAGCAGCCCTCTAGTCAGCCTTGGTCAAATCGTCCATAGTGCAGGAAGTAGGGCTTAAGGATGTGAAGCAAAACTTGACCTAGCGGGACATCTCGAAAAACCTTGTTGGCAGCTGTTTGCTATAAAATAGTAAATTCAAAAAATACCTCGCAAGTCCTCCGTAGCAGCAGTCTTCTGGTTAGCTTTTATCAAATCGTCTATAGTGATGGAAGAAAGGTTTACGCGTGAGGAGCAAAGTTTGATCTAGCGGGACTTTTGGAGTGTGTCCACGCTCACTTTGTCCATTTTAGAACAGCTTGTTGGTAGCTGTTTATCAAATGTAAATTTAACAAGAACACCTGGCAAGTCCTTCCTAGCAGCAGCTCGTTCTGGGTGTCACACGCTTCGGGATTGGTCAGCATCTGCGGCGCCAACGTCAGGGTCATCTCCAGTGCCCGCGCGAGTCCATGGTACAGGTCGAAGCAGGTGGCGCAGAGCTTGATCTGACGGGGTTCCAGGTGGGCGTCCACGCCCACTCTGTCCATCTTGAAACAGGTGGAACCTCATTGCAATAAGTGGCAAAGACGTAAATAAAAATTAATAAACCCTATTATTCATGTACTATGATATTAATCATTGACATCCTCGAACTCGATGGCGCAGCCCGGGTGTGCGATTGCTAAGTTACTAACATTCGCAAAGGCCTCCCAAAGAATTACTCTCCAGCACTTAAGGTACCAGTACAGGATGAATTGTATATTTCACCTCTTGCATCATAGTGATAAACTCTGAGAAGGCCCAGTTGAGCTGGCTCAGCAAGGAGTTGAGGAACGCCGCAGCCTCCTTGGGGTGCGCTGCCAAGTACTCCTTTACCCGGGTCTGGATCACTTCCGATGGGCAAGGACCTTTGACAAAGACTTTTATTATTTAAAACATGTTATTCTGAAAGAAATCCACTGCGTTATAAATTGAAATCATAGAACTTTATTTCAAACTCATAGAGCTCACATAAAATGAGCTAACTAATTTGACTTAAAAAATTATGTAACTATTTATAGTCCAGCATTACAAATTACTGCCCAATCGGAAACGTTTCAAATCTCATAAAATCAGTAGTACAAGCTATTTTTAAATGCTTCTATTACTTGAATATTTATTATTGTACTTTTGTTAAGAGATATATGGTTTCAAATTTTTTTTTAAATCTATTTTGTTTCTTTAAATAATTTATAATGGTTGACTTTTTAAAATGTTATTTGTTTTTTGAAAATTGTTTTTTAAGTAGATATTTCAACACTCTGTAACACCCGTTTCTTGTTCGTGAAGCAAGCTCTAGTGTACACATGTTTTGGGTTGTATTCAGATTTTGAACAATCTACTACTAATACCAAGCTATATTATTAAGCGTAATGGAATGCAAACTGTTTTTGTGTACGAAATAAAATAATTAACTGTCAATATCTCTGTATTTCCCTCAAACCAATACCTAAACGTGTCATTGAAAAATGGCTTTTAATATCCGTTAAAAGATTTTATTTAATGTTACCTACCGAAGCACTGGCTCATCAAGCCAGCGTCCACCTTGGCCCCGAGGTTGTTCACGGTGGGCTCCCTGTCGCCGTACCTGAAACATGGAACACATGCCACTCGTGTGTATATTCCCAAGTGGCATTGTCTCGCGCTTGGTACAAATGAGCGGAAAGCAGTGTTAAAAAAAATTATAACGTCAGACGATATAAAATAAAATGATAAACCTCATGAGTGATGCTATGACCTAAGATGCTGGCGCACTTCACCCGGAATTTTATTTATTTTTATTTATTTATTTATTAAGGGCAACCAACAAATCTTACACTAATTACATCGTTTAATCTTACGTACTATATTTAGGATAAGTGCAGATTCACTTACAGGCTGCCACGACAAGCAAACGTGAGCAAGACTATAAACTACAACTAAGACTATAACTAATTAAATATAATATAAAATATCAGAATTAGGTGCACCAGAGCTACAACTTGAACGAATCAAGTATTGCTCTCTTAAGCTTTTGAGCGCTACAAGACAAAATATCGACATCAGCAGTCCTCTTCAGCAGTGAGTTGTAGTGTCTTTGTAGCCTATTAATTAGTGAGTGGTGACCGAGCTGGCTTTTTGACCTCTTGGATGTAAATGTAACTAATTTAATAAGGTAAGACCGGAATCCTCAACTACTGCGGATTACGGTCTTATCTCTAACTGGCGGCACACAACAATGCTATTAACACTTATTGCAACATAGTTAGTTACTCACACGAAATAGCGATAGCTAGCCAGGCGGATTTAAACAAGCCATACCACTTACCAAACCGATTAAAATCATGTATCCTCGCTATGGGTATCGAACCGGGGCCTTTAAGTCTGAGCACAGTGGACCTAACCGCTGAACCACAGAGGTGGCTGATATATATAGTTAACCCAGAATATATATCGTCAAATATCAAATATTAGGTACAGTACAATAAATCTGAGATGACAATAAATTCTACTTTGACTCTATGCGAAGGAGGCATCCGGAAACAGACCGGACGGAGTAACTTAATCTTATTAGCCAAGTCCGGTGACTAATGGCCTCCACTGCGACATTACTTACATAAATTACATTGACATAAGACCAATATTCAATAAATAAGAGGGCTAAACCAGCTGATTTGATGGTTGGCAACTGGTAAGACTTGTTTTATGCCTGCCTGGCTAGCTTCCACTATTTTATCTGAGTGTCTCGCCATAACAACAATTTTTTTTAAGGACAACCAACATAATAAACGCTGTTCACATTTACAATAGATAGGTACACATTGGTTACATTTTAAAACGCTGTCTTGTTTCACACGTACCACAACCACAATATAACCACAAAACGTGGGAGGGCGTTAATTTGTATGAAAATTAATAATTGAATTCACACGGGTCACATTTTGCCGTCATTATTGACCGCGTGTTTGATACCGGCTACAACGCAGCCACGTCGCAACCACAACGCAACCACCAGCGACACCGCAAACTAGCGGCCGGCCAAATATCCACATTTTGTAGGTAACACAACGCAACCGTAAGAAGCCGCAGCGACACTATTCACACGTAACCACAGCTCGAGCACCTTTTGTCGCGACGACGAACTGGTGTGGTTGTGGTACGTGTGAAACAAGCCTTAAACGTTGCCACGGCATTCACAAATTTAAACTAATTAGAAAGTAAACTAAAAACACCCTGCAGCACCCCCAGTGCATTGTCGTGTTCCAACAAGAGGGATAGGCTAAACTTAAGACATCAGTTAAAAAAGCGATTTGGCCACCGTAGTATTACCCCAGTATCCCACATACAAAAAAAAAACATCATCACCATCATCATCATCAGCCTACACGTCCACTGCTGGACATAGGAAAGTAAACAAAATATTATGTAATGTATATATATTAAAACATCGCTTAGAAGAACGCGTACTCGTTGGATGCGAGCAGCACAAAACCGGTCGTTTTGGAGATCCTTGGGGTGGCCTTTGTCGAAGACCCATAACAATAGATTAAATAGGATCAAAGGAGTATTTGACAAAACATTTATTATAACCTATTTAGTTTAGTATACTTAATATGAGGAGTAAGTTTTACACCTTCGGCGTCATCACCATTAACCAAATTGAGATAAGGGCCAACCGCTTTACGTGGAATATAAAATTAAAAACAAAAGCGCTAACTAAAATGGATTTTACAAACTACTAGTAGTTCGCAGCATCCGCGGTCTGTTTGTGTTAACTTTCATCCCTCTACTATAATAGAGATGGAATAAATTACTTTGTTTACCGCACGAAAGCAAGCCACTGCGGCGAAAGTTTCAGATGAAATAACTATTCGTGATTGGAAGTATATATTTTCACAGATTTAATCCCGCCCGATCCTCTAAATGCCAATACACATTTACATGATACACTAGCATGCACACTCGGTTAGGCCCAAGCCACCGTACTCGTATACCAAGGGTACGACGACCCGTTTCATACGCGCTCTATACCAGGTACAGACAGACATGCCCACTCCCGCGACCCGGTCAACCTGAGCTTGTAGTCCGAGCCATTAGAAGCGCCCTCGTATTCGTATTCGCCTTCGTATCTTCTACCCCCGATCCGATCGGAACCCCTTGGAGAATCTAGTAGGGAACGAGGATACGCTTTAGTGCGAGATGCCATTACCTCTGGAAAACCTATGATGGCGTTTCGATTCACATGGCTTGAGGAAACCTTTAGGTTTCTCGCCGCTTCCACAGAAAGTCCGGTGACGCTGAAAACGAATCAATCAGAAAGCAATCAGAGGGCCTAGTGCGATTATTTGTGGCTTTTGATCTCGTTAACGAAAACGAGAATTTGTATGGCAAAATGTTAACTCTTCTCGTATGATGCCAGGAGGCGCTGCTTCAATGCCATACTAATTTTCGTTTCCGTAAACGTAACCGAATGGATAGGGATAGTAAAAAAAACTCATACTAGGCACCCTGGTATGTTATGTATGTATCCAGGTGTGTTAACTATCCCAAAAAATACATTTAAAAAACATTAAAAAAACAAGGTGATGATGCTCACTTGGCGGCGAGGTGCGGCCACTGGCGGTGCCGGAAACCGAAGCCGGAGCCGTGCCAGAAGCGCACGAGCACCCAGTTGGACTGCGCCCACGCACGGTTCTGGTACGGTCGGAGCAGCTCCTCCACCATGCCCATCTGTCTGGTGGCGAAGAGTTATTATCATAATAATAAATTTATTCATTATTAGGCGCCACAGTTACAAATAACAGGCCTAATAACAGAAGCTCGATGGCGCAATGGTTAATGCGCATGGTCTGCGATTTTTTTATATTTTATTTTTTTTATATTTACGGGTAAGCACAGTGCCTTGATCTCACCTGATGTTAAGTGATGATAAGGCCAATGATGGAAGCGCACTTCACCCGGGATCCTCAACTAGTGAGGTACTGGCTCTCTTATCTCTAGCTGCTGGAACACAACAATGCTACAAATATTGATGTTATGGCAACATATTTAGATTTGTGGTAGCTAGCCAGGCGATTGCTGCAGTTAAGCAACATTAGCAATGCCGGTCATCGGATAACGGTTACGATAATCTGTTGCACGTTAAGCCGTTGGTCCCGGCTGTATTAGCAGTCTTTAACAACCACCAATCCACATCGGGCCTGCTTGGCGGCTTATGGCCCGTTCTCCCTATCCATCCTTAAGGAAGACTCGTGCACCAGCATTGGGGACATACAATGAGCTGTTGATAATGATGAGGCCCAAAGCCCACATATACCTTATAAACTAAAATTCCGTCTTTTGGAAGGCTCGTAAAGCTCATTAACAATTCATTGACAATTACCAATGCGCACTGGGCCCGCGTGGTGGTTTACGGCCCGTTCTCCCTATATATCTATAGAGAAGGCTCGTGGGGACATAAAATTACCCACCTGACTAGCTACAACCAACTTGTATAAATAAGTATAAAACACTAATGTTAGTAGCATTTTAATATACATATTCATTATCACCGTGAGTCATGCATTTCCCCTGATAATAAAAAGATATAGTAGTTGGTTTCACTTAAGTAAGAACTCACTGCTTGGTCGGCACTCGTTCTATTGCCCGCATGGTGGCAGGCTGGGTGGCGAAGGAGGCCAGCGTCTGGACCAGCGACTCCCGACTGCTCGCCAGAACTATCCTGGAGTCGGCGAACTCCGAGCAGAGGAACGCCGCGCAGGATACCACCAGCTCGTCCCAGTCTGGTGCAGACATTCAATTACATCAGCTTAGATTCAGTGGTGGTAGTAATTGGCCTACATACCGTTCCACTTGAGGAGCTTGATGGCGCAATGGTTAACGCGGCCGGTCTGCGATTGCTAAGTTTTGCTAAGCAACTTTCGCAAAAGCCGGTTATCCGATGGGTGACCAAAAATGTATTAAATAGAGCTTATCTGTGCTTCAGAAGATACATAAAGCCGCTGGTTCCGGCAGTATTAGCAGTTGTTAACAACTACCAATCCGCATGTGGCCCGCGTGGTTGTTTATTAGCCGTTTTTCCTATATATCCATAGGGAAGGCTCATGCTCCAGCAGTGGAGAAATAAAAAGGTTCTGCTTATGATGATACTGTCCCACTGCTGAGCAAAGGGCTTATGCCCAGGCAGAATATAGAATCCGCTACACACTTTGCCCAACCAAGGAATGAAATCCTAGGACCTTCGGATTTTTGGCTGATGAGCACTCTTGCCACTCGGTTACCGATTTGTAAAGCCATGATTTACATTATAATATATCCACAACGAAGCTCAGATTACAAACAAAGCTAAAGAGAAACCATAGCCGCACTGACAATCGTTTCGTATCTAACACAGTTCTCCGCCCGTATTTAGTGCACAGTTGGATAGGAAACACTTTAAATCTAAACTTAAACTCAAACTCAAACTTTTATTTGCAAACTATGTGGTACATAGATGGTGTTTACAATGTTATAGTGTCCTTATTACTTGGTCACCTTGTACAGGTATAACAAATGATACCTATATTAACTATATAATCCAATATGTTATAAAAATGTATAACTATATGTTAAACTGTAAGGGTAGAACCCAATGATTCTATACAAACAAGAATCTTGTTTTCTTTTGCTACCTGCTCGTAGCACTGTAATTCCACAATGACTGTCCGTAGCACTCTTACGAAATTTTCGTAGCGTTAGAAGCTACGTCGTAGCAACAATTGTGCTAGTGACAGGCGAAGGTTTATGTTTGTTATTGTTTACCTTATTTAGGGTACATAAAACGTGCGTAAAGCTTTTGAGCTCGAGTTCCACTTGAGGTGGTCACTCTTTTAAATATCAATTTCGTAGAATGGTAATTACTAATTACATTGTTTTTTAAATCCGATATATGCAAAACTAGCTCAAAGTATCTTCTGGTTATGTTGAATGTAAGAAAAGAGTGAACTATGTGTGAGACTGATTAGTGAGTGTGTACGCCAAGAGTGTTTGCTAAGTGTGTATGCTGAGAGATGTACGCTAAGAGTGAACATTAAGTGAACTTTGAGAGTGATCACTGAGAAGGTACAGTAAGAGTGAAAATGAGAGTGAATAGTGAGAATTTACACTGACTTATTGAATTCTTTATTGTACATTGAAATTATAATTGTACAATAAAAATTACATTATAAAAAACATGTACAAGGCTGAGCTTATCTTTAAAAGAGATCTCTTCCAGCCAACCATAGCCGAGTGTGAAAGTGAGAGAGTGAGAGTGAAAATTAAGAGTGAGACTCGCCTGGCGTCTGCGCGACGGGCACTGTGGGGTGCATGTAGAGACGCAGCGTGTTGCACAGCTCCAGCATCGCATCCACGTGGTACTCTGGCACGAACGCGAACAGTGATTCTGCGAAATCCGGCCCCCCCTCTAAACGACATCACATGATCCAAAGCTTAATATTATAATTTCAGAGATGAAAAAAATTCACGAGCGAGATTCGAACTCGCACCCCGTGGCATGCCGGGTCAGGTACCATCTATGCTACCGTGGCTCAATCCAACTCGCCGAAATTAATCAACACTATCTACTACTTACTCTACAAGCTAAAGGAGCCCTTATACAATATTAGGTCCTTACCTACGAAATTGACGTTAACCATAATCTTAATATTATATACTACTCAAAACAAAATAAGGGCCACGAGGTATTTTTTCATTTTGGTGTAAATTATTAAACATTTACATATTGAAAGTAGTAAAATATTGAGTATACAAACTCTTTGATACCTAAACTTTTTAATATTATAGTATTCATCTAATGCTGGCAACAATTTTAAATAAAATTTGATTTAAAATTATTTTTGAAAATTTTGATTCCATTTTCTTTGACGTTTTGCTTTCCTTAGCTTCTTGGTTTATTAGAAATTATCAGAGTTCATTGATATCTCGAGTCAGAAACATCTTTTGCAATATGCCACAAGCACGCAGGCGTCATATGGACTCGCTGACAGCAACCAGAGCCGTTACAATGATTGAAGAAGGTCATTCGCAGCGATCTGTGGGTTTGCAATTGGGATTTTCTCGAAGAGCTTTTCAAAATCTATGGAATCGTTTCCAAGAGACCGGCAGTGTTAGAAGAATACCTGGTTCGGGCAGAGTTCGCATTACAACAGCTCAAGAGGATCGTTACATTCGATTAAGTGCGCGCCGAGATCGCACAACGACGGCCCGCAAGCTGCAAAATCGTTTACGGCTCACAACGGGTACTCGTGTCAGTGACCAAACTATTCGTAATCGATTGCATGAAGACCAGCAGGCATCAAGAAGGCGAGTTGTCCGTATTCCATTAACCAGAAATCATCGTGCAAATCGTTTAAGATTTTCCCGTCAACATTTGGACTGGGACATAAACCAATGGGGCATGGTGCTCTTCACAGACGAATGCAAAGTTAATTTTTTTTAACGACGATCGGCGTATTAGAGTATGGAGAAGACGCGGCGAGAGATTTTCAGAAGCCTGCATCCATGAAGTCGATCGTTTTGGTGGTCCAAATGTAATGATTTGGGGCGGGATAAGCTTACACGGCAAAACTGAGCTCGCTATTTTAAATGAGGGTACTGTTACTGCTCAGCGGTATATTGAGGAAGTCGTCAGACCACATGTGATCCCATTTGCCCAGCGAGCGGGTCCTGGATTCATCTTGATGCAAGACAATGCTCGTGCACACACGGCTCAAGCGACTCGGTTTGTACTGGAAGCGTCTCAAATTCAAGTCTTGCCGTGGCCGGCGAACAGTCCGGACTTAAATCCAATAGAGCACATGTGGGATCAGTTGAAACGAAGAGTTAGAGACGGTGATCAGGAAATCCACAACCAACAGCAACTCATCAACGCTGTTAAAAGGGCCTGGGAAGAGATTCCAATGGAAAATGTCAGGCATTTGATTGAGAGCATGCACTCCAGGCTTCAGGAGTGCGTAACGAAACGAGGAGGGCATACCCGTTACTAAAAGATGAGCATGGAGTATTTTCTTTTGTTTTCAGTAACTTTACATTGTTTTTATTTTTAACCTTAAATGTGTTTTTTCTTTCAAAAGCAAATAAACTTTTTAATCATTATTATTGGAATAAATTTATTGGTCTACACGGTAAAAACAACATTAGTTTTCGTTATGGAGACAAAAAAATTTATATTGGTTTTATTATTTTCATGGTACAGACAAAATACCTCGTGGCCCTTATTTTGTTTTGAGTAGTATATTTATAAATAAAATAAAATTCATTGAAAATAAATAAAATAGTCAATCCTCGCTAAGCTTTCTCCTATAATGTTTTTGTTTTGTTTATATAACTTTGTTACGCAAATTTTGTTGCAAAACAAATTACAAAAACACAAATGTATTAAAAAATATCCACGAGCAGGATTTAAACCTGCACCCTTTGACATACCGGGTCAGGTGCTCACCCAATTGAGCTATCGTGGTTCTAACCAGCCCGCCGAAATTACTCAACACCATTTTACTTTTTTACTTTGAAAGGCGCCCATTCAATGTCAACAACTGCCGTCGTTATCGTCCGATCATAATATTTTTACAAATACTAACTACTTCCACTTATAGTTATATTACTGTAATTTATGAAACTTATAATTTTTTTTAGGTTAACTTATTTGCTTCACCCTAACAGGGTTATCTAACAGGCCATTTAACATTTATTTTAAACTAATGTAGATATTATATAAAGTGATACTACACATGTGTAATATATTAAATACAACAAGTAACAGAGAGGTGTGGTAAAAATTATAAGATCCAAAGTGTAAATTAAATATTTATATTGTTTTCTTAAGTTTACGCGAACACACACATTGGAATGAAACAACGTTTACGGATCTACTCGCGTTTATTTTACATATTAGTTTTAATTAATGTTTATCCTGACGTTTCGAACCGAAAACAGTTTTTTTAACCAATTTTTTTTTTAGAGTACTGTAGTGGTACTGTATGACATTGTGGAAATTAAAACTTTTAACTGATGTAAATTTGTTAACTTAGTTTTTTATTTTTTTTATTTTGTGATATTTTTGTTTTTTATTTACATGTTGTGGTTGTCTTCTATAATTTTGTGTTTATTTGTAATGGAAAGTGTCCTGCTGTGATAGGGCATTTTCCAATATTTTTGACGCTGTAAGGGAGAAAAGAGCTGGACACTTGCTGAGTTTCTTGCCGGTTCTTCTCAGTACAAGATCTCCCGCCCAGAGTAGACTTACGAACCGATGGCATAGTGACATTCACAAGAGCTACTTGTAGCCTAAACTGAATAAATGATTTTGAATTTTGAATTTTGAATTTTGAATTTTGTGTGGTGAGAGCCCGTAAACGTCTTCGCTGGCGAATAGGCAACCATTTCAGCTCCGACCTGAACTGCGAGACGTGGTCATATTTCTTCAGGTTGTAAATGAATCGGATACTGTTGTTGAGTAATCTGTCAAGCTTATCAAGCAAATCAGCATTAAGATCATAATAACACACGTCACCATAGTCGATCAACGGGAATATTAAGGTTTGCACAAGCATTATCTTCGTCTTGAGTGGTAAAAAATTCCTTAAACGATTCAAGGACCGCAAAGTCCAGGTAACTCTTTGACTCACACTAGCAACCTGCGAGAGTAGCATCGAGATGTAAACCAAGATTTTTAACCTTGGCGCTAAGAGGTATGACCGCTCCGTCGAAGACAATTGGCTCAAGAGGGCTTCCCACCTTACCTATCAATCGCAAGCTGCCAATGAGTATCGGCTGACATTTTGTGGGATTTACGGCCACACCAAACCTACGAGACCAGTCATTTATCGCTTCCAAATAATGATTTATTCTCCTGATGGCATCTGGTAAGTCGTCCACACATGCTTGGGTGAAAAGCTGAAGGTCATCGGCGTACAGATGATACGAACACTGAAGGTGGTGAGTGATGTTATTAATAAATATAGAAAATAATAATGGAGAAAGAATACCGCCTTGTAGAACGCCAGCATCCAGGTCCCACCACAACGACGATGTCTCATCAATGCGGACCGACTGCTGACGCTCTCGAAGATAGGAAGAGAACCATTCCTGCACTTGAGATGAAACCATAAGATGAGAAAGGATAGCAAGCAGAATATCATCATTGAATAAGCGCCTTTGGCTTTAAAAGTAAAAAGTAAATAGTGTTGAATAATTTCGGCGGGCTGGTTAGAACCACGATAGCTCAATTGGAAGAGCACCTGACCCGGTATGTAAGAAGGGTGCAGGTTCAAATCCTGCTCGTGGAAATTTTTCCAACATTTGTGATTTTGTAAATTATAGTTAATAATTATGTCTTAGTAACGTTGTATACAAGATCTAGATCGGATAAACTTTGGATCTTTACATTTTTACCACACCTTTCTGTTACGTTTATGGGTAGATGTGTGTGTTGTGGTAGAGGGAATAAGATTCAAACTCACGTACACGGGAAACAGTTTATTTGTACGACACAGAAGAAGAAAGTTAATACAACACTATTATATATTGTGAATATTGTTTGTTATACGTTGTGAATGCAAAATTCAAAATCTTTATATATATAAATCTTCTGTGCGTGTGTGTAGTAGATTTACAATTGGGCCCGTTAGGTGGCGCTGCTATAGGGGTCCATCATGGGATACGGATGTTCTTAAGCGGACGAATGATTTGTTTGTTTTGTTGTCACGGAAACTGTCAACGTTTTGTTTGTTTTGTTGTCATGGAAACTGTCAAAGCGGCACGAAGTCCGCCGGTCAGCTAGTAATATATATATTTTTGTATATTGAAAAAGCGAATTATTTACCTATATTTATTTTAATTGTATCAATTTATTTAATCTATTAGAATTGGTATTATATATCTATATTAATAAGGATTGTGGCACCAGTGTCCGACAAGAACCAGTAATCGTCATTTTCCTTTTAATCATTAAAAATGCTAAAGATGCTACAACTGATTACAGACAATTGATTACAGACCACCAGTCATTTCGTAAAATCTCAATGTAAATCTATGTTAGTTGTTAGCGACGAAAACTGTGTCGACCCCTACGAAGGCGAAGGCAATGGCGGCTATGTTGCCACCAAACATTGAACTTTATTCACTTGGAATAAGATTGATAAGCAATGAGAAATTATAACTGTTTTGCCCGTGAAAGGGTTAAAGTGTCGAACACAGATGCCTGCCACTACGATATGTATATCAAACATAATGCAACACTAATAATTGTGTAAAGTGACTGCTTCAGGGTGCCTAGTGCGAGTTTCATTCGCCATTCGATTACGTTAATGAAAACAAATTGGTATGGCAAAAACACTCTTCTCGTATGTCGCCAGGAGGCGCTGCTTCAAAGCCATACTACTTTTCGTTTTCGTAAACGTAATCGAATGAATACGGATAGTTAGCAAAACTCACACTAACTGCCGTACTCAGAGACGTCAATTAAGTTTTAATGACAATTAACTCTCTTGCTGTCACTTTCTTATGTATAGTGCTAAATAGAGAAGGAAAGACATTTAATTGTCATTAAACTTAATTGACGTCTCTGAGTACGGCAGTATGCATTCTGGTGATTTATTATGATAACTTACGACTGGGCGATCCTATCTGTGACCGTGACCGTCTCGGCGTTGCAGCCTTCGATGTGGGACTCTGTGGACTGCAATACTGTTCTTTCTTATTAGCTCGCTGCTCCCATACACTTTTTTTTTTAAATTTCGTTAAATATTAAAAAAAAAGTTTTAGTGTAAAGGGTAAGCACAGTGCCTTGATCTCACCTGATGTTAAGTGATGACAAGGCCAGTGATGGAAGCGCACTTCACCCGGGAACATCAACTATTGGGGCACTGGCTATCTTATCTCTAGCTGCCGGAACACAACAAGATGTTATGGCGACATATTTAGGTAAGATAGTGGTAGCTAGCCAGGCGGACAAACAAGCCCTACCACCAACCAAACCGAGCACACAAACATGTGCCCCCCGCTGGGAATCGAACCCCCACTCAACTCCGAGCAGTAGGTCAAGGCGGGGGGCAAGGGGAGGGCATACCCACTATCAACGGAACACCATCCATAGGGAGCGAGGTGGCTCGGTGCCACGGATAGTAGGCACTGAGTACCACCCCATACCGGTTCACCAAGGGAGGGGTGCCTAGGATGGTTTGGACACCCTCCAAACTACCATAAGCCGTGCAATGCGGTTTTAGAAACTGGCTTATCACTATATGGCTGCCATAAGTGAATCGAAGTTAGATCTCATCTCCCGTTGGGAATTAGAACCGTAGAAGACAATATTTTGATTGAAAGCTCGTGCCTAGTAAAGGGGATATACAATGAGCCGGTAAAATGGTTACTCTAAAAGTTTAATGTACACGAACCTCTGGTCTGAACTGGACGTGTACTCGAGCTGTAGAGACGCGTAACTGGCACCGCCTAGTAAGGAGCTTTTCCCTGGCAAGATTTCCTTGCTCGCCACCTGTATACAAACCATTCTTATGCTATAAAATTAACAAACGTCACTTACTACATACTAAGGGTCAGTGCATACAGTTGCCACGACATTGTGACCTTGCGACCCGCAAGTTGTTTCTTCACACTTCGTGAAAATACGTGTGCTGGGAGGGAATTCCAGTTTTTGATGGTGCGGCAAAGATATATTCACCAAATTTCTTTGTTCGCGACGGCATAGTTGATATGTCCTGAAGTTATATCCTGAAAGTTGGTTCCTATTTGCGTGCGCGCATCGTAGTTAACTAGAGGTTTCCTCTTTATGATATTTACTGAGTTGCAGACGCGAACCGTGTCCAACTGTTATGACAAATAAGGAGGTCGGGCGGACATTCAACACCTACCAACAACCAAACCGAGTATACAAACATACCCCTCACTAGCAATCGCGGGACCTTGAGTATGAGACCGGTGGTCTAAGCCACTAGACCACAGATCCTCTTACTTGCGTGTGCGCAGCGTAGTCCGGGTCGGAGGCGAGCCGCAGCGAGTGCAGCGTGCCGCAGAAGTGGCGCGCCAGCTCGGCCTGCCGCTGCTTCGTCCAGATCGCGCCGATAACCCACGCCATTTGCAACGCGCCCGCTTCCAGCTTTTCCTACAGATATCGTCTTGGTCAATCAATAAAAACGTAGGGTAGTGTTACCAATGTTCGACAGGAACCAGTGATCGACAGTTTTGTCCTTAAATCATTAAAATCATCATCATCATCACCCTACATCAGCCTACTGCTGGACATAGGCCTCTCCAAGGGCACGCCACTGACCACGATCCGCGGCTACTCTCACTCATCCAGCTCTTGCCAGCCAACTTGCGAAGATCGTCGCTCCACCTAGTCTGAGGGCGTCCTACACTACTTTTGCCGATACGCGGTCTCCACTCGAGAACTCGTTTACCCCAACGGTTGTTGGTTCATAAAAATATGGAGATCAACAACAGATTTAGATACAATAAAATGTTTTTGTTTTGTTTATATAATTTTAACGCAAATTTTGTTGCGATACAAATTACAAAAACACAAATGTGGAAAAAATTTCCACGAGCAGGATTTGAACCTGCACCCCTCTGACATACCGGGTCAGGTGCTCCCCCAATTGATAATTGATAATTTCGGCGGGCTGGTTAGAACCACGATAGCTCAATTGCGGGAGCACCTGACCCGGTATGTCAGAATGTTCAAATTCTGATCGTGGAAAGGATATTGTTCTGCGTCCATTTGCTCGCCTTAAAAATGAACTGCAGAGGAAAACTCATTTTCTAGTAATGAATTGCCTGTATTAGCCCATGAGAACTAAGTTTCATGGCGGACACTTCTGAGAAGACAGTTATTTAAATAAAAAGGACCGATTTTGAGGTTATGTTTAGTTTTAAGAAACACTTTAGTGAACGCTTATAAATATTGATATTTTTACTACTATTTGTTAGTTTTAGATTACCCTAGACCTAAAGACTAATCATTAGGGGAGTCATTTTATACCTACGTATAAAATGACTCAACTCAACTCAATTGTCAAGTTCCATTGTTACAAATGATTTTGAAAGTTAATAAATCTATAAGTATTTGGCTATGCTAAACATGTTTAAAAACGTGAATAAAACCGAAATACTAAAACGCTGCGCAACAATAATGTTTTATGTGTTCTTAGTAATCGTTTTTATTTTTTTTTGTAAATTCAGTCAATCAATCGTCACTAACTGACATATTGACAAACAAAGATGGCGAGTTTGGTGGTAAGGTGGTAAACAAAAATACTTTTAAAAGTCTTTTATTTATTAAACAGTGTACGCTTAAAATACTTACTGTCAAAATTATTATTAAAAATATTTACAAAATAACGTATTTTTCAAATGTTTGAAAATTTTAAGGCGATCCAGGGCAATCTCCTTTATTCAACATTTGTGTTTTTAGATATAATAAGTTCTAACATACCTCATAAACCGCCTTAGATCTTTCCAGCTCTTTCAATATCTTTTCCATTACCTGCTTCCTTAAATTTTCTTGCTCACTTAGTTTTTTTTTAGCTCCTACAAAGTAAAAGTAAGTTAATAGCCTATAACTGTCCCATAGCTGGATAAAGGCCTCCATCATTGAAATCAAGTTATCACTACAAATGATGGATATTGGCTTAATCAAATGTGGGTTGGCACTTTGCCCGACCTGGGAATTGAACCCGGGACCTTCTGAGCACTTCCCACCGAGCAGCTCCTACAAAACAAAACTTTTTTTTGTTGATCCTATTTAGTTTTATTTCTATTTATTAGAATTCTTCAGAGTGATAGTGTATTTATAGTTACAGTGTAATTCGGAGGAGCTCGTAAACTTTTGGTCACCCATCCGATGACCAGCATGTGCAAAAATTGCTTCACATTAGCACTCGCAGACTTGTTAACTACTGCGCCATCGAGATCCTAATATACAATTGGCATTTAAAAAATTAAACATTGCCGTAACTATTTTTTTATTTGACTTTTTACTTCTTAGGTCGAAACGGAGGAGTAGGCGTTTACCGCAATAAGAAGGGTAAGTAGTTAAAATAAAATAATAAATAAAATATGAGACAACATCATATACATTGTTCTGATTCCAAGGTAAGTAGCTAAAGCACTTGTTTCATGGAAATCAGAAACAACGACCACCATATACCACAACCACCCAGACCTGACACAATATCGAAAAGTTCGTTTTCGACATTGACCCGACCGGGAATGGAACCCGGGACCTCAGAGTTAGCGCCACCCAAAGTCCGGCGTGCAAGCCACTCGGCTACGGAGGTCGTCACCAGTTGTCTCCAGTGTTCGACAGGAACCAGTGGTGATCGACAACTTTTTTTTTAGATAGCTCGGCAAATGACTCCATCACACACTTTAGCTAGTAGAAATAGGAGTGAGCAACAGATATTAGTCTTTAGAAACAATTGAATACAGACCCACTTCCTAGATGATTTGAATGAAAGTCTATGTCATTTTTTGGCTACGGAAAAGTGTGTCGAACGCCGGGCTTAAAGTGTTATGGCATTACCCTATACTAGATTAGTTCGAAGCAATTTATCTGTAACTTCAGTAATCTGTGGCCTAACCTCCCAATTCGCCGGTGACGGAGGATATCCGCAGCTCAATATCGTGGAGGCAGTCAGCCATGTCTAACTGGTTGTCCCTCAGCTCACACAACTGAAAAGAATAAAATTCAAAATTCAAAATCATTTATTCAGTGTAAAAATAGCAGGTGGTCTGTATTCAAACGTTTCTAGAAACTTAAATCAGTTGCTGCTATTTTTAATGGTTCCTGTCGAACACAAAAACCATAAAAAAAACTATATAAGCATTATTTAGTTAATCATTGTTTTGTCTTTTTTTCTCAAATTAAAAATGACTTTTGTGTGTCGTTGACAAAACAATATTTAACTAAATAATGTTTTATGAATAAGGGTGTAAGTAGGTAAGTTTTTATTTGATAAGTACATTTTACAAACGTAATATATACAGAATAGAAGCAAGCACACTAGGCTAGCGGGCCTGAAACGCAGTTACCGATGAGTGATTACAAATTGCATTATATGAAACTCCGGTAGAAGTCGGTCTTATAAATGTCACTATGCCATCGGTGCGTAAGTCTACACAGAGCGGGAGATCTTGTACTGAGAAGAGCCGGCCAGAAACTCGGCATTTCTTTTCTCCGTTACAGTGTTAAAATATTGGAAAATGAAGTGTTTTCCACATATTTCGTAGGCCGTATTCATATTCATATTTATTGGTAGCTAGCAATTCACTCGCGACTTTGTCCGAGTGGATTTGAGATTTAAAAAAAAAGTCTTTATAAAAATAGATTTAAAAACTGTAGGACGTATGCTCGATGAGCCATCTTGAGTATCACGTTTGAGTCGTGACTTAAAACTATCTAAACACGGTGCATCGGTCACATGCGGCGGTTACCGTACACAATGGATGCCCCCACTATTTTGGAGTGCTTCTTTTCACCTGGGGAAAATGTTTTACTAGGCGGGTCTGGGATGATCTAAAGGGCCCCACACACTAACAGTTCGCCTGCAGTCCTTGATCGAACAAGCAGCCTGCCGTTCATGGCCTCCATTGCCCACACACTAATACGATTATTGTCTGCCGGCAATGGTCAAACACCGGCTTTGAGGCCATACACTAGGAAGTGGTAGTCGTCAGTTTTGGTTTTGATTTGGTCTTGAGATCACGGACTGTCCGGCCGATACCTGTCGACGCAGTCCCGCGCCACACACTCGGCCTGCCCATTAGCCGTCAGTCCTAAATCTTAAAGGGAACTGTGAGTGTGTGATCTCATGCGACTAACTGACAGGCTGATATCTGCCGGTGAACTGTTAGTGTATGGGGCCCTTAAGAGTAATGTGGAAGTTGTCCCGTCCCGTTTTTACTGCACTAAAAATAGTATACTAAAAATAGGACGCTCAAAACTAAATTGCCCCACACACTAACAGTATGCCGGCAGATAACAGCCCGTCAGTTAGCCGCACCAGGTCTGCACCCTGCGTTATGGAGAAAATGCCCTTAAACAATAGCGCACTTAGGCTGTTAATGATGTACCCTACCTTCTCAGAGTGCTTGACCGCGGCGCCGTGGTACAACGCCAGCAGACCGTCGATCAGCCTCAAGTGCGCGGTCCTTACGTCGATGGCTCCCGCACCAGGCATCATGGAGCGAGTGCCTTTAAGCGCTAGGGCGGTCTCCCCGGTCGATCTAGAGCCATAAGGAACTCCTAAATAACAAACTTTCTACGAGACTGCGAGGTAGAATTAGGACTATCTGCAGTTCTCAAGAGCTCTTAAACCTGTGTATTTATAGGTATCTATAGTAATTATAGGTTCTTGAATTTATGTATGTATTTATAGGGGTACTATAGGTTAAAGAGGTCTTTGCCCAGCAGTGGACTAGTAAAGGGTGATGATGAAGATGATAGCTATAGTAACCCTATAAATTTAATTGAAGGAAAGAGCTTAGAACCAGACGAACCTGAATGAAGTAGTAAGCGCTGATGGTTCTTTCATCTTAATATTAATAAAGGGGTACCTAAAGTTTGTTAATTTGTTTGTTTGTTTGTTTGTTTGAGGAGGATCTCTGGAGCTACGGGTTCAGTTCCAAAAATTCTTTCACTGATAGAATAAAACATTGCTTTCGGGAAACATAGGCTATATTGTATTTAACTATTTAAACTATCATGGTCACTTGCATTAGAATAATTATTAACGGGATTCTTACCATTTATACGAGGGTGACACTGAAAGTTCTTAGATAAACAAAAATTGAACAAACTAGCAACTTATTAGTTTTATTACATCTTTTCAAAATAGTGTCCATTCACATCAATACATCGCTGCATCCGATGGAACCACTGAGAGAAGCACTTTGCCCACTCGTCCTTAGGGGTCTCTTCGACGGCCTTTTGAAATGCAGCCATACAGACATATAAAAAGCATGGTAAGAATCCCTTTAATAATTACTCTTTATTGTATTTTGATAAAAAAAAGGTTTCATAATGTTTTTTTCTATTTTTGATTTGGGAAATCAAAGTTTTGAATTTTGTACGGATAAATAAGAAATTGCCATGTCAAAATTCGAAGTCGCGAGACTAGCTATAAAGTAAAAAAATAAAAAAAAAAATAGAAAATACAGCATACGACCAAATTTTTTAATATGTTTATTGTTATCATCACCGTCATCTTCATTATCTCAGCCAAAAGACGTCCACTGCTGGACAAAGGCCTCCGCCAAGGATCTCCACAACGACCGGATTTGTGCTGCTCGAATCCAGCAGCTATCCACAACCTTCGCCAGATCGACACCCCTTAAAATAGGTTTTTATTTAATTTAAAAAGTCAAAGCACAATTACCTGTTTGGCATTGGCGGCATTGGCTGGTGCATGAACCTGGCCATAGATGAGATGACTTGCGGCAGGGTCGCCAGGCCTGGCGATCCAGCAGTCATATCACTGACACCTGCAGAACGGTCATTGAATATGTACTTAAGGCGACACACTACAAAAAAAATGCACCAACATTCGTCAAATAGTTTAAGACTATAATATGACTAACGAATCTGAAATGTTGGTAAGTAAATTCATGTTTTTATCTTGAATTTGTTTGCTCAAATACACGATTGTATAGTTTTGATTCGATCATAATTATTTTCGAAAACACCTCTAAAAAATCGCTATTGTTAAAATTACAACGAAATTACTTAAATAACCACCCAAATACATTGATAACATCATGTTCGTAGCTGCTTATTTTGATAACTAAAACCAATATTTTTCTAAAAATATTTTCAGATTCTGTTATAATATGTGTTCTGTTATAATATTTGGGGTTATAAAATTAGCTGGTGATGATGAAAGTTTACGCTAACACTACTATTGAATTTTTTTCGAATACGTATACTCCCATAGCATAATTATGCTAGTCCTTCTTCCGAGGAAATAAGGTTCTACAAACCCTACAAACCCTAAATATTCCCTAAAGTACAACGATTCAAACCTAGGATAGTATGGTAGGTACTATTGAAATTAAAAAAGTCTAAATTTTAATAGGGAAGTTGGTTGGAATCTTCCACATAACTGGATCAGATAATAGACACTAGTAAGATTCTCAAAAAATTATCTGCCGTACTCAGAGACGTCAATTAAGTTTTAATGACAATTAAGTCTCTTGCTGTCACTTTCTTATGTATAGTGCTAAATAGAGAAGGAAAGACATTTAATTGTCATTAAACTTAATTGACGTCTCTGAGTACGGCAGTAAGAGTCACAAAAAGTTAAGTCAACTGTATAAAAGGGGAGAGTTAAGCATAGTAGGCGGGAAAAGCGTATTATTTAACAAAAGATAGTTGATAAATTATTATTGACAAAAAAATAAAAAGTGTAAATTTTGCAAAAACTATTTTTTACGTAACATCCTCCATCGTCACGTCACCAAAGTTAATAAATAACGCACTGGTGACTCATTAGACGAGTAGAAAAACTATTTTATACGACAGACTTCCTTCATATAATATAACTTTTGCACGACAAATCTCCTTCGAACTTTACTCATATATGCGACTCGCAGCAAAAAGTATTATTACAGCGCTGGAGGTCACAAAATAAGCAGACCGCAGAAGGTAAGCTTCATACAAAAGCTCTCGAGCAACGAACACAGACCCTCTCATTTCACAACAACTGCACTCAGACAGGTTCGAAATGGTCCGAGGTTCCGTGTCCGTGGGGCCTATTGTATCACAATTTTCCGATCCGATCCGAACGTCGTAGGTAGGGCTCTGACGGTGATTCATTTCACACGGCTTGAGGAACCCTTTAAGTTTCTCGCCGCCCCCAAAAGAGCCCGGTATAACTGAAAATGCCCAATCAAAATGCCCAATCCCAATGCCCAAATTAACGAACTATCTCAAAAAAAAGCGGTATCACAAAATAAGGGAGCCCTTACCTCCGGGCTTAATGCATACCGTAGTCGAGCAATCACACAGACCATCTCAAACCAGTTCGAACGCAGCTGTTGCGCGATTCTGTGTCCGTGAGAGGTTGTCTATGTGTGCGTTGCTCGAGCGTGCATTCTGCAGTCCCAGTATTTTGTGTTAGGGACGAGACGCGCGCGGCCCGCATGACTCCTCTGAGATCAAAGACGTTGTAATTGCCTCCCATAGCGCCAAAGGTTGTAGACAGTTGACATTTATAAATATATCTATACTAGCAGTTCCCCTACCCACCGCGTCGCGTTGCCTCGCCCGAATGTGCTAGTACTTCGTATTCGCTTAGCGTTTTTTCTGGCGATTTTTTAAGGGTCATAGCGTGATGTTAAATAGCCTATACACCTTCCACAAACATTGGGCTATCAAAAGCAACAATATTTTTTCAAATAGTTCTAGAGATTAGCGCGATGAAACAAAAAAACAATCAGCTTTATTATATTAGTATAAGAAATTGTTTTGTTTTTGCAAAACATTCGTTGCAATTCTTTCTTCTGTTAATTCAAAAGGTTGCATAGAGACCCAATATAAAAAAAAATATAAATAAAAAAAAACCTTAAGCTGCTTAACACCCTAACATGTATGTTCCCTAACTTATATGTTAGGGAACGTGTCGTCAAAATAGACTACAGCCAGGCAAAAGAGCTTAGCATTTCGCTTCTCGATAACTGGAAGTAATTGAGGAATTAGCTGGTCCAATTGGAAAGTCCAATTACGGTCTGTCCCCACAACACACGGCCAAAGAATAAGCGAAACAGTAAGTTGCTTTTGCAAATCGGCACAATTTTTTTTGGTTTTTTTTTTCTTAAGCTTCAAACACAATGCCAAAATCAAAAGAGACTGAAGTTTATGCTTGCCCAAAAGGGCAAAATAATTATCTATTCGTGTGTTAAATATAGAAATAGTTATGCTTGATTTACATTGAGCTGTAATGAACGACAATACACCATTATTAGTGTAAATTTTCTATCTGATGTCTGCTATTGTGCTTTTATGTATAAATAAATAAATAAAAAAAAATCAGGATAAAACACCACCACAGAGGGTAAGCTATTATAGTATAAGAAACACGAACGGGGCGGGAGGCGAGTTACTAATTCGTTTATACTGTGGCAAAGGGGAGTCGACTGCGGACGCTAATTGAACCTTTGACGTTGTGAAAGATGATGCTTTGATGTAGGATACGCACAGATGTACGTAGCTATAACAATTCAACCTATACACCTCGTGTAAGCTTTCGTTTGAGGTTTTACCGAAATCGAAGTCTTCAAAATGTTTGTATGGAGTTGAAAGATAAATATATTTGTGATCCTCTTTGTTAGGTATTTCTCTTTGTATGAAAAGAAACTGTATAAAGTTACCAATTTTTTACTGATATAGAGGAAAACGTAACAAAGCTCAAAATTTGAAAAAAGAAAAAGTATTTTTAAGTGCTAGTTGTTGCACTTAAGCTGAATTAAATATTAATAAAATACAGTGAAAAAAAAGAAGATTAAATTGGGACAACGCACTTTAAAACATTCAATGCATTAAAAAAAACGAAGAGAACAGTGAAAAATTTTTTAATAAAGGTACCGTCAAATAACCTAATATGCCTATGTTTGCCTATTTAGGAAAAGAAGTAATATCTTCTTTAATTTATTCATCAGGCAATCCAAACATTTGTACATTATTAGAATTTATATATGGCAACACGAAATTGGTGACGTTATGTTGATAACATGCATAGATTTTGGTCAGTTGTGTGTCTAACCAAAGTGTAGGCGGGTATTGGAGTTGTGGGTAAACTTTTAAGTAAGTCATTAAAATGTGTTTAATTGTTATCTGTTTTAAACTCATTCTACAAAACAATGATGGTTAGATCATTTTTAATTGTTAATGATGGAAATACACGAATATTTATTGAAATACATTGTCTAAAATTAATTAAAATAATATCATTCTCGTTATTCTCTTCTCTTAAAGTATAAATAACCTGCAAAAAATCATCAAAAATTCGTGCAAAGTTAGGGCATTTGACGGTATTTTAAGCAAATTTTATTTGCGTTTTATTTATTTGTTCACTTTAAGGTACTTTTTTTGTGCTTCTTCCTCGTGCTTTATTCTATTCTCGTAAAAGCGCTTTGTTTATTTATTTTATGAATCTGGAGGTTTCGGTTTCAATTCCCAAGTCGGACAAAGTGACTTTCAAATTTTTCAATGCGTTACTTTAATTTTTCAGACTGTTTTTGAAGCGTCTATCGAGAATCTAATACAATTATTGAACGAAGGTTTTCTATGTTCATTTATTGTATTTTACTGTTGTCTCGCGTGTGTTCAAACAAACGTTCTTTCCTTTTTTCTTTGCTTTCTAATAGGGCTATTTACTTGAATTATTTTATGATAGAAACTCACCCATTGGATGACGGTACCTGTGTCAATGCCGCCCCCGCGATTGTAGCTGGGTTCAAAGCTCTGGATGAAAGCGTTATCCTCTCCCAGCACATTTACCAAATCTTGCCTGAGAATTGAATATGAGTTAATTTAGAGCAAAGGCACGCTTATAAAACTTATATGATAAATAGAAAAGCGTTTATAATGATTTATTAACCACCAATCCGCACTGAGCCTGCGTGATGGTTTGTGGCCTATTCTCCGTGTGGTGTTTTCATCTTTCGGAAAGGCTTGTACACCCCAGCAGTGGGGACAGAAACGTGAGCGGATGATGATGATGATTATTATTATTATTATAATAATAATCATAAAAAACCAAAGATAAATAAAACATTATTTTAGAATACAGTAAACAATACCAAATCATTAAAAACAAATATAAAACGCTGTCTGAACATCTTGGGTTCAATTCCCCAGGCGGGCAAAGAATTTTAAGTATTTCGGATTTTTCGATGATTAGTCTGGGTTTGTGATTCCGATCCGATCCGAACCCTTCGGAGAATCTAGTAGGGCACGGGGACGCGCACTTGTGCGCGATGCCGTTCCCTCTAGATAACCTCTGAAGGTGATTCGTTTCACACGGCTTGAGGGACCCTTTACGTTCCTCGCCACCCCCAAAAAGCCCGGTGAAGCTGAAAATGCCGCAGCGGCAATCAGCAATGTCTCTCCGTGTGGTGATTAAGCCGCCAACACCTATCAATTATAGCGATGACTTGATTGCAATGATGGAGACGTACCCAGCTACTGCTACTGGCCCTACTGGACCATAAGTAAATAGGTAATCTATATAAATAAGAATTAATCGCTAAATGTGTTGCTAATCGCAAAACTCAAGAACGGCTGAACCAATTTGGCTGATTTCTTTTTAGTTGTGTTTGATGAAGTCTGAGGAAGGTTCTTATGGAGAGAAAAAACGTAAAAAATACGTGGAAAACAGTAAAAACAACAATTTTCTTTTTCCATACAAACCACTCTCTACTGTACCGATTTAAAAAAAAAATCACCTTTATAATGCTACATTAGCGCTAAGTAACAAAGGCTATATAAAAAAAAAAAATGTTCACCCGTGCGAAGCAGGGACGGGCCGTTAGTACTTAATATATTTTGATGTCTAACCTTAAGGTTCTGACTAAAAACGGTAGGACGCCTCCCAGCCGGTCTACATTGTAGAAATCCAGTTCGCCATCTATGAACGTCCTCGCCGGCAGATGGGGTGGCAAATGTCTGCAATACGGTTAGATGGTTAGTCCAGCACTGGGTCAGCATAGAGAGTTATGGCCAATCTCCTTCTCCCAATTGGCCATTCAAAATTTTGACTTGTGGCCAAAGGCGAAAGTGCATATCAACCAGAATCCTCAACTACTAAGGAACTCTAAGTATCGGAACACAACAACGCCCCTATGTTTCGATCGATTTGATGCTGTGTTTACACACGCCTGCACATCAGACTAACACAAACTGTCAAAGGAGAAGATTTTTTTACTATGGGAGCTGGGCTTAAAATAAAAACTCAATTGATACATAAGCAAATGATACATCAAATTAAAGAAAAAATAAAAGGATTACGATCATATTATTTATATTAATAAATATACCCGCATTTTAATCAAATTCATATATAAAAATACATTTTCCTAGCAACAATAGAAGTAATGTTGCAATAATAAAAAAAAATGTATTGACATAGACGTGAAAGCGGTCAGTGCGTTTTTCATGAAATTAAAAAAAATACATGTCTTGTCACTGTCATGAGTACAAGAAATTGAATTGAATTGAGTGTCATGTCAGGTCAGCCAGCCTCAGACGGATCTCGCCCTCGCTTGTATGCTGTGATGTTTCGTTGTGTTCTCGTGCTATTTTCCGTTTTACGACTAGTGTTGAGCTTTCTGGACCTGATTTTCGCCTTTCGACTTTGTTTTGTTGACCCGGTGTATAATACGACTGTGTAGAATGAAAATATTAAATATTTATAGTATTAATCAACAGAAATGATCTCTGTTAAGTTTTCATTTATTTTAAGCCCAAAAAAATTTTGTCCTTTCCTCAATAGACTTTGAAATTTATGACCACGGCACATGGTTGAACATTTGAAGAATTGAAGAATTTTGACAGTTTTAGAATAGGTTGATGTGCAGGCGTCTGTACCTATCAAAGTCTTGTCAGGTAAACGATCAGTTGCTGGGGTGAACTCTGGTGATATCTTCAACGGTTTCGGACCGCAGCGGCACGTGAGTAAGGGAAGTACATAAGTTTTTAATGGGTATACCCTCTTACCCCCTTCAGAGAAGGAATTGGGGGCGAGATGCCTATATATAATCACCTGCGTGTCATAAAAAACAAATGCATGGAATGCTCTCACAATACACGTTTTCCCTCCTTTTTACAACATGGGGTCCTATAAATGAGGTATGAAAAAGCAACTTGCGGGTCGACAAGGTGAGGTCGGCTACTGAGGCCCAATCCTGTTCCACTAACTGTCTTCGCGTCTGGCCTTCGCTTCTGCCTAACATCAGATGGAGGGGATTCTTTTGCCTATTAAAAAACAATTACTCACGGGTTGCCTATGGGGCTGTCCGACCATAGCTTCAGAACAGCCGTGAGCAGTCTAGCGTGGCAGCACCAAGAGATGGCGGGAGAGTTGCGGGATATGTTGAACAGACGCTAAAACAATTTTATTATAATTTCATATTAAAGGGTGCTTAATGAAGAGCAGCTAAAAGGGGTAAGTGTAATGTTTCTCAGTCTAATAAAGCTTTAGATAATAAGTTAGAAACTATCCTATACACTGTCCCTGCTGGGCAAAGGCATCCATTATTGAAATCAAGTCATCGATACAATTTGGTGGTAATCGCCATGCTTGTCAAATGCGAGTTGTTTATCACAAACCCGGGTTATGCATCGAACAATCCGAAAGGAATAAGAACCGGAAAGCGCAGAGTGGGCAGGCCTCCTACAAGGTGAAACCACGATCTGGTAAAGGTCGCGGGAAGCCGCTAGATGAGAGCAGCACAAAACTGGTCGTTCTGGAGATCCTCGCGGGAGGTCTTTGTCCAGCAATAGACGTCTTTTGGCTGAGATGATGATGATGATGATGTTGCTGCTGATGATGATGATGATGATGATGATGATGATGATGATGATGATAATGATGATGAATCCGAATAGAAATAACAAAATGGCAGCGGCGTTGCGTCGCGGGCACACCTCGACTTCGCCGCGCCTCCATTTCGACACTGACTCAACTCGAGTAAATGAGTGCACATCCATGTAATATTAAAGAAAACCTAGATGCGGCGCGCCGCTCTGACTCACCTCCTGAACGTATGAGCACGCTCTCTAAGAAATAATCTTAGAAGACAATTAATGACTCACCATATCCAATATGCAGTTGTCCATAATGTACCGTCGGAACTTCTCCAGAAAAATCTTCCGCGTCGAAGGTACCATGTTCGTTCCGTCAGTATTGTCCAGCAAGATCAGCAGAAACTCCAACTTTCAAATAAAGAGCACTTAATCCATTATTACCAGCTCATTTTATGTCCCTACTGCTGGGGCACGAGCCCTCACTATAGATGGATAGGGAGAAAAGGCCATAAACCACCACGCGGGCTCTGTGTGGATTGGTGGTTGTTAACAACTGCTAATGTATCTGGGACCTTGCTTTACGTGCCTTCGGAAGCACGGAGGAACACGTGCTGATAAGACACCCTAAGGTCAGCAATCGCAGATCGGGCGCGTTTTACTACGGCGCCGTCGTGCTCCTCCAAACAAACTGATTAATTAAAATAATTAATTACATAATTTTTCTCACAGTATGTCAGACATAAATGTTTTCTGAAACGTTGCAGCAAGCAGTTAGGCGCTCCGCAGACCGATCATCGTTAGTTGAAGAAACTATTAAGGTTGCCAATTGCGGCGACAGTATACGGTTGCCGCAATTCCAAATAAACTTTTCAAATCCATAGTCAACAGTCAGTTTCTGCCAGTTGAAGAAACCGGCAACTTGACACAAATAGTACAAAAACAGTTGCCAGTTGCAGCAATTTAAAACTGATTCAATCATTAAGTGCAACGAGTTATTGCTTCTGTTTGTGTTTGTCTTGTTGGTTGGCCTAATTATTAAAACAAATAAATCTATTGAATATTATATACTTATATTGAATCTAAAGCTGTCAACTCTTCAATGTAAGTTTATGCAAATAGTCTACTTACCTGTATCTGTTCCAATGGTGCTATGGACTTGGTGATCTTATCACAGTCCTCTTTGTATTGGGCTTCCAGCAATGCATCCTTTTTAGAGACCGGCAGAATCTTACTTATTTTGTCTTGAAATAGAAATACTTTGATTTTGTGATGGCATTATTTCATAAAACGGTTTAACCTCAAACCTAAAGAAGGAGTTTAGTATTATGTCCGTTATAATAGAGATTCGGGTATTTCGGTCTTATCGTCACTTATTATCAGGTAAAATGCAGGTCAAGCCCATAAAATTGAAATTGAAATTGGGCACACAATGTGAAATTATGGCGTAAGATACATACAACTTGCAAAACATTACTTTTGCATGCTTGTCTACAGGATGTTTGGTAATATATGTGTAATCCAGTAACATAGTCATGCACCCAAACATAAATAACACCGTGATAACATTCAAAAAACAATATTTACGAAGATTTACTTTTCCATACAAAAAATAAATTTATTTTACTCTATTATTATTGTTCAACCTTGACATGTTTTGACTTCTGTTTCATTTGGACCATGAGGTTGTCGACCATTAACAATGTATTAGCTAAAACAAGAGTTGTCACTTTGCAATTTTCCTTAGTAACAAACAACCTTATTTTCTCTGCCATATGGTACTTCTCAGGTATGTTTATAATTTTCCGGGGTCATATGCTCTGTGTTGTGTCCTATTTGCCATACTCGGGAATATACAGGTATTACCAAACACCCTGTATAACAAAACCACCACAACTCAAAATAACCAATATTTTAACCATGTCTTGTACAAGTACACACTGAATACGAAATAATGAAAATTAAAAACGTTTAAACTCGATAAAGTTGAATGAGGTAGAAAGATGATAATAATAATAATAAGAAGAAAAAAATATATTTTTAATTCGAGGAAAGAGTTGACCGTTTACCTGTTCCGGTAGGTGCGAATGTAGAATTCAAGACCCCCTTTTCAGTCATTTCTGAAAGCAAACAACACTATTTAATAATACAGAATGGTTAATTATCGTAAAAAGTGCATATATAAAATAACAGCAAGATCTAATCTAATTTCTTTCATGGTGTCGCCATTTCAGAGGTCCCGGGTTCGATCCCCGGTCGGGTCAATTTAGAAATTATTGTTAATAAGCCAGAAGTAGCGCGGTGAGAGAGGTTGTTTTTAATTACGTTGACTTCATCTCACTGATGATAAGGCCGAAAGTGGATCGCAATTCAGCTGGAATCTTCAAACTACTGAGGCACTGGTTCACTCTCTGGCTACGGAACACAAAAATGCTACTAGGGGAGTCGGGGGGGAAATGAGAGTCACTGGGTAATACGGGTCAATTCAAAATAAGCAGAACGAAGTGTGCTTCGAAATACGTCTATGTTGCATGGGATCTGCGTTCGCATCCCTCCCGCACTGGCACACACCCCCCCGCACGCACCCGGACCGTTGTAGCGCTCGTGCCGCCATAAGTGACACACGTCATTTGGTTGACTTCGGTGTTAAATTTTCGAAGACACAAACTGCATCGTGAGTATAATTATTTGAGATTTTCGCTAATGGTAACGATGAAACGGATGTTTATTTTTATGTCGAGCCAATTAGGTCCTTCTACATATAATTTTGATATTTACCATGACAGAACATAAAAACGGTGCTCCAGTTATGTAGATTTTATCTTTGTGTTGGTGTTAAACGTATTTTCATAACATTACCCTGTTCCGTGAATTGTATGTAATCTACAATATATACCGACTTCTAGGCACCTAGCCATGTGGACAATATATGGCAGCTATTTAATATTTAAATTATTCAATTATGTAAAAACAATTTTGAGAAGGAGGCCCAGAGGAGGATCCAGCTGGGCTGCGCAGCGTTTGGGAAACTACGTCGAGTATCCTCGTCATCCATACCGCAATGCTTGAAAACGAAAGTTTTTAATCAGTGCGTCCTAACCGTCATGACCTACGAAGCTGAGACGTGGACACTCACGGTAGGGCTGGTCCACCAGTTTAAAGTCGCTCAGCGAGCTATGGAAAAAGCTATGCTCGGAGTTTCTCTGAAGGATAGGATTCGTAACGAATACATCCGACAGAGAACCAGAGAAGTCATCGACATAGCTCTAAGAGTTAGCAAGTTGAAGTGGCAGTGGGCCGGCCATATCTGGCTAAGAACTGACAACCGCTGGGGTAAACGTGTTCTTGAGTGGAGACCACGACTCGGTAAACGTAGTGTGGGACGCCCTCCGGCCAGGTGGGATGATGACCTGCGAAAGACTGCAGGCAGATGCTGGATGCGTCAAGCTGAGGACAGGGCGCTATGGCGCTCATTAGGGGAGGCCTATGTCCAGCAGTGGACTAAGATAGGCCGACGATGATGATGATGATGATTGTCAACCTTAAGCCTTAAACATAAAGTTCAAAGTCTATTGATGAAATTTGACAGTTTTTGGTAGGTTGATGTGCAGACGTCTGTACTACGAAAACAACAAATTAAAAGGATCATTGATAATTAACTTTGTTTCATTTATCATTAAACCAAAATTATTTATGAATTTAGATTTGAATAAATGGGCATGGATTATTAGTCCATGATAAGGGGCAAACCTTTTTAATATCTAAAATGCTGTGATCCAATGCCATAAACTTGTATTCCTTTTTCAATTAAAAACAAACTTTATCTTTTTTTTTTTTTTAAGTTTAGTTTGTTCCTTAAGGAACCGGCTAAGGTCATAGACCATGCTGCCATGTCATTAGTTTCTTAATTTCATTGTAATACATAAATAAACAATATTATATTGATGATGATGAATGATAATAGAAATGGGAAGTGAGAAATGATATTACCCCCCAACCCCTCGAGTATCTCAGTAAAGATGTGGGGCTTTACTAAGTCCTCACGCAGACTTCTTGTGAGAATTTGAAAAGTAACATTGCACTGTTTTGTTTCATTTGCCAACACTCATGCACACTCACAAACACTTAACGGTTAATAATCCACCATTATTTCACATTAATATTCGACATAACACAAATTTTAGAAAATAACACAAAACCGCAGACATGACTCTTCACTTTCCCGACAAACTTTATCTTTATATGAGCTACTGTCAGTAGCTGATTTCACAAAAAAAAAAAAATTACGCTACGCGTTTTGTTAACGTTGTTGCAGTTACCAATAAATAAAAAAATATTTAAACAATATCGTTCTAGGATCACGAAAGTAGTAACAAAATTGTGCGTTGTAATTACTAATGTTTTAAAAGTACAGTTAAGATTCTTGACTATGTTTTGAAAATAGTTATAGAAAAGAACGAAATCATAAAAAAATCCGGAACGAAACGCATGAGGGAAGAAGGAGAATCGGCCTACCTACGAAAACTCGTCGCTGGTAAGCATGGACGGACTGTTGTGAAACGCTAAGGGCTTGTACACAAAACTGCGAATCGGCGCGATGCGAATCCGCAACGCAAGAAACAAGATAGATAGATTAGGTAGATTTTTACGATGCGACGTCGCATCGCGGTTTTGTGTACAAGCCCTATGACCGCCTCGTTATCAGTAACAAGAAAACGAATGGTAACTGAAGTAGAACGACGATCCGTTAGATATAGGAACCAGGCATAAGAGAAAAAGAAGCACTCATTCGTAATTGATATCATAGTAAAAATCAACCGCTGGTCTTTTTTTTATTGAACGACCTGACGGCAATGCGCTGTAAGAATCTAGGTAGCGTTTCCATTTAACAATTCGTTCAATCACCACGCATAAATTGTGCTATTGATAATTTCTTAATAAAATTTAATTAATAAAATAAAACTTCTTAATAAGATAATTTATATTTGCTTTGCTTTAGATATAAATGGATGACAAAATTGATGAACGAATTTATGTATTAAAATCATTCGCAACGCGGCATTTTTAAATCGATTTGGCGCGTAAGGTGATTTTCACCACTAAATAGCGCTTGTCAAATCATAGTATGCCAAAACAATGTGGTACGCTTGGTTTTCATACAAATCGTGACAAATGCGTCGTCTATCTTAGATATTTGGTATGTGTTATTTAGGGTAAAATTACTCTTTTTTTAATTATTTTTTTCAATCTCATTGTATTATATTTATTTAAACTTATTTTTCTTAAATAAATGAATTGAAATGGATTTGTTATATTCGTTTACTTTCTTTCTCTTTCATCTTCACTTCACTTCAAAATCCTGATGAAAATGTCTTTAACCAAAAAAGTGAGGTTTTATTAGTGTCTTGCTTCAGCTACAGGCCTCTCCACTTATATCTACAGCTTCATGGCTGCGATAGACGCTTGCCATCAGGCGGTCCATAGGCCCGTTTGCATGTCAGTATCATAAAAATGTTAATAGAAGTTTTACCAGCTATCCTGGGATCAGTCTCCCCTTGGACTGGAGTGGGTCGCTGCCACCACGGCTTCCTGATGACACTCTTTAGGACACTCTCGTCAGGGCATTTCACGTTCAAGAAGTTGTCGAATCTAGATAAGGTATTGGTAGATAAGGTATTGGAGAGATCATTTATATCGGAAATTGAAATTTTCACAAAAGCTTAGGTTGTTAGAGCTTAAGTTTAGGTCGATCAATCAAGAACGAAACGAGAAAATAAAAAAAAATCTTATGCAACAAGCCAGGACAAAATTTTATATGTAAAGATAGTGTCTTTACATATTATTATTACATATTAATTTTGTACACTTGTGGAACAAGAGCCAGCTCCTTCTTGTCGACAAAACTCATTTGGCTTAATAGAATGAAATACGGAAAAATAAACCTTGTTGTTTGTTTGTTTCCTTAAAGTTCACCTTTTATTCACCGCCAAACGGCAATAAACTTTTTGTTTTAGGAACTGAATGGTTTTTAAGGCAATACGTTTAGCATGACAATCACCATAACCGGTTTAAGCAAAAGTTAATCGAAATTCGAAAAAAGAGAAATGACCTTACGTGATTTTGTTAAAGAACACGTATTTGACGAGGTGGTGCCTGGTCTCCTGATGCTGCATCAGCCCACAGATGACATAAACGCCTTCTGTCTGCTGTGTAAACTTCAAATCCTGCAAAAGCCTTATTTATTAAGAAACAGCGTATAAAATTGAAATAGATGACTAGAAATCGCAGGCCAAATTGGAGTTAAGGAGATAAAACACATAGTAACTATTCGTAATTTATACTGTTTAATAGTATCTACTATTTATTTTGTGGTATAGTGGTAGGTAACGGTATTTAGTACAATGATAATAATAATAATTACCGGAGACACCAAGTCAAAGAGAAGGCACTCCCTCACGAGGCAATGCTCGAACACGTCACACAGAGCTGACTCATCCAGGAACGTCCATAGGAGGTCCAGAAGCGTACATAGCCGGGGTTGCGGCTGTGTTATGAACTTGTCAGCAAGCCCTTGCTGAAAGTGAAGCGCCATTGCTTCCTCATCAGCGTGCAGACATTTTTTTTTTCCAGGAAAATCATAATGTGGGAAAATAGCATCAAATACAGCGCCGCCGATAGGCAGCACGAGCAGGGTCGCCATGGAGTGTAAGGTGTTATGCATGTGAGAATCCTGTATCCAAAGATGGTCTATGGGCTAATACTATAGATATACACATAGTGATTTAGGTGTGTTGATTTATGTATGAGTATATTGATCACAGCAGCCTGGCTGAAAAAAGGGCATTCAATTTTGTCATTAAAGAAAATTCTTTCCCATTGGACGTAACAAAAGTTCAGAGAGGGTGTTAATTTATTCACCTGTCGTCATTCTGGCGGGGATTTATCGACAGCTCGCTGAAAAGTTCAGTTTCGATATTCCCCTAGGCTCCTCTGTTGATCGTTTTTCGCTCGTAGATACAGGACGGGATATTCGTAGATTTTTTGTTTTAGTTGCAACTTATGACAATTAGTTGTCACAAATTGCAAGACCATGGAAATTTGGAGTCCAAATTAACACAAAGAATAACAATAAATAATGTAGGGACGTTGCACCAGCGTTCGAACGGAACAATTCATTGACACTTTTTTCCTTTAATTATTAAGGGTCTAACAAATATACAAAGAATAAGCTTCGAATAGTTACTCCATGTTTTTTCTCTTTCACTCTAATTTGAAATAAATGATGTTTACATAACAGAAACTAAACACGGAATTACTATTCGGAGGGACTTCTTGGCGGGAAAAGTGAAGAGTTATGTCTGCGGTTTTGTTTTACTATCTAAATCTTTTGTTATGTCGAATATTAATGTGAAATAATAGTAGATTATTAACCGTTAAGTGTTCGTGAGTGTGCATGAGTGTTGGCAAATGAAACAAAACAGAGCAACGTCACTTTTCAAATTCTCTCAAGAAGTCCGCGTGAGGACTTAGTAAAGCCCCACATCTTTACTGAGATACTCGAGGGGTTGGGGGTATTCTCTTTCATTTCTATTATCAATTAATCATTCATCATCATCATACAGGAAGGAAGTTTTGTTTATTTAGGTATTACTTGTATGAAAAATTACTTTGACACTGGCTAAATGTGCTAATCGCACGAAGCCATCAACTACAGGGAAAAAAAACTATTCGGAGCTTATTGTTTGTTTATTTGTAAGGTACTAAAAATTAGCAACAATTTAATACAGACCACAGGCTTTCTGGCTGTCATATAGTAAATTTCAATTAAATTCTATATTATTTTTTTAGCGACGATGTAGTATCTCACAGGGTTACTGTATTAAACATTGGTGTGTTTACGTTTATTTTGCATTGAAAAAGGCCTTCTTGTGACCATAGATCATATTTTTAACTGTTTCTGCATTATTATGTGTAATATCACGTACATATTAGAGAGCAATACTTCTTTTATTCACCAAAATAATAAAAGAAGCACACATCAAATTCAAGCAAACTCATTTGCTACTAACGAATTTTTCCTCTTCGGCCTTCGCATAGAACTCGCAAGCGTATGCATCTGGATGTACACTCCTGGACTTCAGTCCCAAAGCGCCTCGGATCCTGGGCAGCAGCTCACCCACCACCACGTACGACAGACGGAGGGTTGTCCCCAACTCTACCACCACCATGCGGGCTATGGACATCAGGAATGCCTGTGGAGACAAAAAATATAATGTGAAATTATCGAAAAAAGGATTTTCCGTCGTAAAACTCACAAATAGCTTATTTATTTCTCTCACATACTGTTACAGATCGGAATAATAAGGCTTGGTTATATGAATTAGTCATGAAGTAGCAAAAGACACACTCTCATACCCACCCACTGACTTTCACTGCGGAAAAACGCACTAATGTACTCTACAAAAGATATAAGAAAAAAATATTGCAGATTTTTTTAATTCGAAGAAGATTTAAGTTTGTAAATGTCGTTTCTTATATGTATAAAAACTGTGCAGTTTCTTGCGCCTATTCGTCTCCACAGCTAAAATATAGACGCTCTGAATAGGTAGTAGGTAAAAAAAGAACTAAAAAGTTAAAAAAAAAAGTTTTTTTTTTTATAAAAAATATGCGTGTTGCCCGGTCAAGACCACTGACGTCTTGCGATGAGACGAGCGATTTCTAGTTCATTGCGTTATTTCTATAACCGTTGACTATGACTGCCGTTGTATAGCGCACAATGAACTAGAAATCCGTTTGCCGCGTCGCAATTCGCTCGTGTTCGTGGCAGAGGCCCTACGTGCCTCCCGCCCCGCGTACCTACTGCAGGCGAGGACTGAGTTAAGCGGTCTAGCTATAGTTGCCAATACAACATGTGTGTGATGTTGTCTAAATAAATCTATATATATATATATATATAAAAATAAATTGCTGTTCGTTTGTCTCGCTAAAACTCGAGAATGGCTGGACCGATTTAGCTAATTTTGATTTTGAAAAATTTGTGGAAGTTCAGGGAAGGTTTAAACGTTGAAAAACATTAATAATAAGTAGCGGAAAATACTAAAACAGACAATTTAATTTTCCAATACAAATTATTTGTTTGTTTTGTTGTCATGGAAACTGTCAAAGTGGTACGAAGTCCGCCGGGTCAACTAGCAATAAATAAATAATATAAATAAACATAGTTATTTTGGAAAGAAATTCATAACAAACAAAATGAAATCTGTAATGTCACTAGGTATTAGATTATGTTTAGAACCGAAGACCAACTGTACTACATCGAAAAAATATTTGACTTTACTTCGAATTTAAAAAATCTGCAATATTTTCTTATAATATATCTTTAAATTTCACTTTTTATTTTTAAGTGGTAACTGCTGCACTGACGCTGAATTATATTATTTTAATTTCATTATTTTTTACAAATAAATACCTACTTAAAAATAAAAAGTAAAATTTACTATAGCGTTGTGTTATTAATTTTGTGGTATTTCATCTGTATAGATGAATCTGCATAGCCATCGGTTACAATAACCGTTGGATAGATGGCACTCTGCCGCTAAAAAGCATTCAAAAATTCAGTGCATACGTCGGCCTTCCTGGTAGCATAATGGTCAATGCAGCCGCCCGGATTGCGGAAGACCCAAGTTCGATTCCTGGCAGGGTCGGGTAGGCATTTAATTTTTTCACTGTATTTTATAAATATTTTTATATCTCTTTGTAGAGTACTCTTACTTTTCTGGACATCTTTTTCATCTCATTGCTCTGGGCGTCCACAATGGCGTGGGGCGAAGGCCTCGGAGTGTACGCGGAGTCCGAGCTGTGTATTCGGAGGGTCACCTCCTCCTCAGCACCCTGGGAGGAGTCAAACTTCGCCTGCACATAAAACCTGTTTGACCCATCAACCTGCATTAGGCGAACGTGGTGGGTCTTGGCTTAATCTCCTCAAGTCTCGTGGATAGGCCTGAGCTCAGCAGTGGAATGTTTATAGGCTATGGTGATGATGATGATGATGATGATGATGAAAAAGAATTAATAATGAAATAGTTTATTGCCTTAAAAATTACAACAAAAAACGAGCCTTACAGAAGTCGTATAATTCGTCGGTGGAAAGGTAAAACTGCTTAAACACCAAAATGACATTCGTGGGAAAAGCACTTTAGAGTTTAATATTTAAAATTCATTTCCTACCAATTCATTTTTAACGCTTAAGCAGTTTTCTCTTTCCACCAACGTTTATGAGTGTAACATTAACCAATTTTATTATATTCTGAACAAAATGGGTCACGTATTATTTGAAATGATTTTGCATAAAAAAGAATAATTATTTTTAATGAAAATTTAATTTAATTTAATTGACGCTAAGAGTAATGCAATACCGCGCGCTCATTCATCAAATCAAATGGCGCGCGCTTCCCCGATTGGTTGGTACTATACGACGGCCAACTCTACCGTCGCGCGCTCTCGGCTAATCAAAAGCCGCGCGATTGCGCGCTTCCCCGACTTCCTGTTACACACTTCCGTCTCATTTCACGAAATCACTCGTACAAATTGGAAGAAAGCGAGAGGAAAGATGTTACACATCAAAAATACATAGAAAAGTAACACAGATGATGATAATTCCGGGAAGCAAAAGAATGTCTCGTCCACGACCGTGGCCCGACTAGCGAATGCTCTCTCCATTGCGCGGTCGACACGTTCACCGCACTGCAGTTAACTGGAATTACACGCCATGTATTACGAAATCGCTAGTAGCTCTAGAACGCCCGCCGGTCGGGCCACGAGATGGGGCATACAACATTTTTTGGGAGAGAGTTAGCCAATTCATTAGGCATTGAGTTAGTCATTTTCAGCTTCACCGGGCTTTTTGGGGGCTTCGCAAGCCGTGTGAAACGAAGCACCGTCACAGATTTTCTAGAAGAACGTCGATGATATCACGCACTAGTGCCTGACCCCGTTCCCTACTAGATTCTCCGAGGGGTTCGGATCTGATCGGATCGGGTGACCGTAACGCTTTGGCGGAGTATTAAAGCGTTCGGCCTTATATCCAAAGGTCCTGGGTTCTAGCGATGACTTGATTACAGTCAAGAGGCTTTTCCCTAGCAGCGAGACAGGTAGGAATAGACGCTATTATTGTTTACTATTACTTAATATAATTTTTTATTATTTTGTATAATCTGCATATTATGCATTCAACGCATGGAATCTTATCTTTTCTGCTATTAGTTTTTTTCTTGATACCTGTACTTATCACATGATATACAATGCCTAAGCGCATTGAGTTCCAATTTTGCAAAAAACAAATAGAGAGAGCAACAAATTTGTGATAGCTTTTCTATGTTGCATCGTTTTCCGAGATAACAAATATATTTAATAGAAAGAGCATTAGGCACGGTCGTTTCCGTTAATGTCGTGTCTCGAAACTAAATAATGTAACAGACAGATAATGTCTCGAATGCCGTTGGTGGGCACTAAAACTTAGTCAGTCGTAAGTGATGCCTGACCTCATGCATTCTGAACAAATACATTGTTAGTAAGTAAAATTATACAAACTTCCCACCTACCACCATGAAACTGGTTTATTGAGAAAAGGCTTCAAGCCCGATAAAAAGATAATCAACGACTTTAAAATTTTTTAAATGTATATTCGCGCATATCTGTCATTTATGCATCGATTATAATGATTATTTTATTGATCGATATAATTTTCTCCCATGGTATTTGTATTAGTGTTAGCTTATATCGAGTAATCGTAACTACGAGCCACGGCGCTTTTGGGAAACCCCTACAAACTTCTTCATCTTAACTAGCCTAAAAATAGTTTCACACCTTTCTTGTGCCGGACGACCGGCGACTGTGTTTCCTGCCTGACACATATAACATTATTAAAGGTCATCTTATACTCTAGCCAAACTCGATAAAGAATAAATGTAACCAAAACCAAGTCATCACAAATGTGGGCAAAAATGTTTTTGTGTTTTTCGTATTATTATTTGATTACTGCATTTTACATAAAAGATATTGTAAGACTTATTATTCTCACTACACATCTCACTTAAATCAGTCATCGGTAAAAACGTTATAATACGTAGAACGTAATAATACGTTAACTATTTTCACTTGTTAACCATTAAACAAATATCATTACTACAATTCCGTAATTATAAACTAGCATTCCAAATGACGAAGACACTAGTATCCATATGGGGTCGAATTGACGTTAAAGAAAATTGAATTGTAACAGCAGTTGATTAATTAATAAATTAATTAATTTATTTATTTATTTCATTTTACATGCTGGTTTACAGATTATGCGTCCAAAACACCGACATGTCATACATCAAATGAAAAATGTAAAATCTAGCTAGAGTCACAAATATACAATAAAATTATGTCACAAAAAACTGCAAATTAAAATAACAAAATCAAAATTACTACAAAATAATAAAAAATTAACTAGCTTATTTTATAGTTTATTTAATAGTTGTGGTGAGAAAGTAAAAAGCTGCTGCCACTAAACGCCGTAAGCCATCAGCAAACAAATCAATAAATTTTATGTAATAAATAAATTATTGAATCTTCAAGTGCAGTTTTTTAATTATTTCAAGGTAGGTAGCTAATTTATTCACTCACATAGGTTATGATTGTACTATGGTTTTTGGTTTTTAAATTTTTCATACAATATTTAATATAAATAAATCTTTTACGTAAAATTTTTCCTGTTGACCAACTGGAAAAGGTTGTCAATACATGCCTGTCACTGGTTGCTTGGCAACGCTTTGTCGGCAAACGTTCTTTATTGAATTTGACTATAGTATAGATCACATCTAGGTACAGTCACGAGAATTGACATGTATACACTTTTGTCTACTTTTGACTCTTATCCTATTCTATTAAGAGTTACATTTTAGCATGTTATTGCTCGTGTCTCGTACACTTCTCATCGGGTGAGATAATAGTCAAGCGCAAACACATTATAATGTGGAAAAAAATCTGGCTAACTTTAGCACTGGCCGGCGGCTTCAGGTCCGACAGACGCAACAGCTCGTCCAGCAGAGCGTCTAGGGAGCTCAGCATGATGGATGCGCGCGCGCACTCGCGAGCCGGCGGCGACTGGAGCGGCAGGTAGCCTTCCACGGGGAATCTGCATAACAAAGCAAAAATATTGATTTAATTAGCATGACAACAGATTTTACCGTAGTACACACGCCTGCAAATCAGACTACCACAAGCTGTCAAATTTCCTCAATAGACTTTGAATGTTATATCTTTGGCATATGGTTGATTATTTATTGATGACATCTGACAGTTTTAGTAGTCTGATATGCAGGCGTCTGTTCCATATTCAGATCACATTATGTTTGGAACTAGAAAAGCAGAGTCAATAAAAGTCCACTCTATCTGATAAGTATTTAGGTGGATATGGAGTCCAACCGAATGCGAGTAAAGTGCAACGAAAGCTGCTCTTATTCTGCAAGATCATTAGTCAAGTCTCGTTTAAAATGCTCATTGGCAGAAAGGCATACAATTTTATTTTAATTTTATTTTTTATTTTTTTATTTGGATGTGTGACAAAGAAAATATACCACAGGGGGTCAGTATTCACGCATTGTCGACACTGATACCTTAGATATTATGTTTTAGTGGCCTGCTGATGGCAGCAACTGCTGGCCTTTGTTAATTGTCAGCATAAATAGGTATGATATGGTAGCCAACTATCCAGACTATGGACCTAGTCACTAACTAAAAAATATTTATAATCGGCACTTATATATGCAGAGGCACATGCGTCTAATCTGCGTCCAGGGTATCTATTTTTGAATCGCACGTATGACATTGTCGCATGCGACTTAACAACACACTCGTCTTCCAAGTCGCATGACGCCGATTTTCTGTATTTTTAAATCGTTCGTTTCCGGTGCTGCCAACATAATACGAAATGTTAGATGTTATCCGTTCCACGCAGAGTTAAGAGAAAGCCGGTAATAACCGCAATGAAAACGGAACGCAATATCCATGTTTCTATTGACTATTAAAAAAAAACCTTTGCTTTTTAATAGAAAAGACTATCAATGTCACAACACAAAAAAAAGAACTCCGAACGAAAAGCTGTTTTGCTTGTATTTACTTATATTGGCAGTTTCAAATTTTCAATGACACAAACAAACGATTGACATGACATTGACACAACGCATTGATTTTGGCGGTTATTTTATCAATCGCATGTCGAACGAAAATCAGTAGAAACCAAGCGCTCGACTCGAGGCGAAGGAATCAAAAATAGAGCCCCAGAAGTGATACATCCATAAGTCGAACGCTGGGCTTAAAGATATACATCTTTAGACCCAGTGTTTGACAGAGTTTTCATCACCAAAAAATAACATACATGTTCATTTAAAAATTACGGGATGATAGCAAGGAAGTTGGTATATTCAATTGCTGCTCACCTGATGTTAAGTGGAAATGGAGTCCAGATGCGAAGATAACTGGTGCAGCGTAAAAACAAACTTAGCATCAGTTAACCTCACTCTGCCGGCCCACAAGGTGCTTCTTCACGCCTCGTTTGAAGGACCCCATATCATAGGAAGAAGGGAAAACGTGTGCTGGTAGACTATTCCATTTTTTGGAGGCGCGATAAAGCAAAGAGTCCCCAAGTTTCTTTGTGCGCGATATGATATTTGAGACAGTGAAGCGGTGACTCCGAAGAGCAGTACGTGTACTCCTATGAAGGAAGGGAGAAGGTGGAATGAGGTCAAAGAGCTCTTCAGAGCACTCGCCATGGTATAAGCGGGTAAAAAATGCTGAGTGATGCAGCATCTCTACGCAATTGCAGAGATTCAAGAGTATTTGCGACTTCTGCATTGCCGATAATGCGTTCAACGCGACGCTGCAATCTGTCCAAGGCATCGAGAAAGTACAAAATAATCAGTTAATCAGTTTCTGACCCCTATTGTTAATAATTAAAGGGCATGGATGTCGATCACTGGTTCCTGGCGATACCTGGTCATTTACTTTACTTACACAAACGGTACGTGTCCGAAGTTCGCGTACAGATGTTCCTGCATCGCCAAAGACACCGAGGGGAAGTACGCCAAGCCCGATCCGTGGGCCACTTTCTCGAACGCAACGCCTAGAGACACTCCGTTTCTACAGGAAAGTAAAACAATCCAATATTATTACTCCAAATGTTTTGACTGTGCGTTCCTGTAAGAAAGCCCCTATGGCTCCATTTTGCCCTCCTTTTCGCAAGTCAGTTTTAAGTGCAAATTCCCCTATTCCAAGGTAAATCGCGTTTATAATATTAGTAGGATTTTTTTCGAGTTTTCCATGTGACTAGAAGCTCATAAGAGTTCGGGCCATATCCCACCACAATTTGACTCAATCAGGTGCATTTCGACCCAGCAAGACCAATTGTTTATTGTATTTCCTCTCGGTAGACGGCTGCCATAAGCATTGCGGTATATAAAATCATGGCTTAGGATAGACAAATTGTAAAAATCCTAGCCAGATAGTCACTATCACAGTGTAGACAGTGTTGTGTTGTATGTATTGTACCTATTGTTGATGAAACACTTTTGACGGATCTACTTTTGTTGTTTTTACATTTTATTTTTCCTTAGATCTCGAACCCTTTTCAGGGTCCATCTATATTCAACGAAAACCACAAGAAGAACAACGGAAAAATAAAATAAACGCAAGTAACTAGTGTGAAATTTCAATGTGTAGTGTTCGTGTTAAGAGAACAATACATCAATTATACTACTGGTGCATTTGCCTGTAATACTCCAAGGTCCCCTTGTCCAGGTCGATGCAGGATCCAATGACGTCCCCGGGCAGCCACGCCTGGCCGTAGGGTGAGGTGGCCACGTTCCACCTCCTCACTCGGCCGCCGTCGTAGGCGTACGAGTGGGCTGTGTCTCCCACCCCTGTGTCCATCGAGAACACGCAGGACGCTGTGCACCAGCCAATCTATGGTCAAGAGTAGAACTTTTTATGATGATTTTGTCCTCCCTGCAGGGCACGAGTCTTCCCTATGGATGGATAGGGAGAACGGGATATAAACCACCACGCGGGCCCAGTGCGGATTGGTGGTTGTTAACGACTGCTAACGCAGCCGGGACCGACGGCTTTACGTGCCTTCCAAAGCACGGCGCGGCGGCTAAATATGATACCTTAGCAATTGCAGACCATTATGGTTTCAGTGAGAAGTAATTCAGCAAGGTGGCTAGCAAGAGCTAGATGAGAATAGCCACAGATCGTGTTTACATACGGACATAGGTATCCAGCAGAGGACGAATGTAGGCTGATGATGATCGACTCAGTCCGTTTGTATTGATAGTCACTGGAAGGTATATATATATATATATTCTTTATTGCACAAAAAACACACAAACAGAGAACAGTTTACAAACAATGGTGAGCAAAGGTGGACTTACTTCTGAAAGAGATCTCTTCCAGCCAACCTAAGGTGGAATGGGAGCATCATGTTTAAAAGGAAGCGACAAAAGTGCAAACAAAAATAACAATATTAGGTACAATACATGTACTACAATATTATTAAAAACTACATTAACATACATAGTAATACTACAAAAATATGAACATATAAAATAATAATAATAAACATGGATATTACAAGTGCCCATCATTGCGATGACATAAGTGACAGAAAGTGATCCTTGACTTTCTTTTTAAAGGATATAATGGACGAACTATCCTGGATGTCCGTAGGAAGCCTGTTCCATAGCTGCGCTGCTTTGACCGCAAATTAATTTAAGAGGAAGTTGGTATTCACTTTAGGAATCTCAAGCGTCTTTGTTATACAAGCACGTCTTGAGTGGCAAGGTGGGGGCAGGAGTTGGAAACGGGAACAAAGGTAAGAAGGAGAATTAGGGTCGTTAAGTTAGAGATTGGAAAGGATGTGCACATTACGGCGATGTCTGATCGGTAGCCAATTTAATTCACTACGAAAGTGAGAAACATGGTCATACTTTCGTAAGCCAAAGATAAAACGTATGGCCAGATTTTGCAGGTATACGTCCGACTCCAGGCACAGCTCAGCAAGATAAGTCATGACGTCTTTGGAAGGATTGACTTCATTGTTATGATGATAATGCTTACCTGCATTATGCCTTTAGTGCCAAGCTGCACCTCATACATCCACTTTCCGGAGAACACGCACGCCGTGGCTCTGATGGTGGCGAAGCTGGACAAACCCTGGACGCTGACCCTCTCATCGCCAACCAACACCAAGCGACCGGTTCCTGGTACAATGCATCCAAGAAATTTAAATTTATATGACCTTTTTAACATACATTACACGGCGGACATAATGCCAGGACCGACTTTTTAATCGCACCGTTGATCTTGAAATTAAAAGTAACACGAAATATATTATGAAATATATATTTTTTTTAACTGAATTATTTTATAAAATGTTTTTGTTTTGTTTATATAATTTTAACGCAAGTTTTGTTGCGATACAAATTCAATTGGCGCACCTGACCCGGTATGTCAGAAGGGTACAGGTTCAAATCCTGCTCGTGGAAATTTTTACAACATTGTGTTTTTATAATTTGTATCGCAACAAAATTTGCGTTAAAATTATATAAACAAAACAAAAACATTTTATAAATAGTTTGTCTACTTCTTAACTGATCTTTAGTATTTGTAAAAATATTATGATCAGATGTTAATGACGGTAGTTGTTGACATTGAATTGGCGCCTTTGGCTTTCAAAGTAAAAAAGTAAATAGTGTTGAATAATTTCGGCGGGCTGGTTAGAACCACGATAGCTCAATTGGAAGAGCACCTGACCCGGTATGTCAGAAGGGTGCAGGTTCAAATCCTGCTCGTGGAAAATTTTTCAACGTTGTGTTTTTGAATTACATTTGTATTAAAAAGATACTAATTACATATCGTCCTAGATACAATAGTAGTCAGAAGTCACAATAGTAGACATTATAGTAAACACTAGTGGCTTATATAGCGTGAGAATTAGTCACCGTTTCAAAAATCGCACCCCTGAGGCATTCTCTACCAGTCCACCATTCCTCATTTATACTCGTAATACCAGAAGGTCCTGGGTTCAATTCCTAGGTCGGTAAAAGTGTGCTCTGGATTTTTCGATGTGTAGCCCGGGTTTGTGATCTGGTGATTAAGCCATTACCCATCAGTTGTAGTGATGACTTAATTCAATGATGGAGGCCCTTCCACAGCTGTGGGACAGTTAGAGAATATTAACTAAGGGCTGATTTTTCAATCGTCAGTTAAAGTTTGTTCATTGATTAATTTTGACATAATGACAGATTCTCTTAAGACAATATGTCACAATGACAATGTTATTCGTTGGATAAAACTTATCTAAGGATTGAAAAATTAGGCTAAGGGCCTGTTTCACAATGTCTGATTAGGAGATACTTGGCAGTTAAAGTGACAGTTTTGTATGGACTATATGTCAAGTAAACGCTAATGGGAACTTACTTGTAGATGGTGCAAGAGGCCGTAAGTGTCAAAATAAGAATCAAGCAAGTTATTTCCCATGTCGAAAAAATACAAAATACATAATTTTGCAAATACCTGTGGAAGCATCGAAGACCACGATTTTAGGACCCACGCGCCCGGGTCTATCGTCTGCCGAGTCTGGAGTTTTCTATAAGCAAAAGCAACACAGTTTTGGAGCATCCTCATCTCAGCTTTTTATTTCTCAGAAAGGAAGCTGAAAGAAGTTTACAGTTTATCGAGAAGCTCTATGGCGCCGCCGTAGTAAACGCTTGGACTGGGATTCTTGAAGTTAAACAACTTTCGCAAAGGCCGGTCATCGGATGAACGGACTAACAATGCTGCTCCAGCTAATCTCCAGCTCCTCCGTGCTTCGAGAGGCACGTATAGCCGTTGGTCCCGGCTGCATTGGCAGTCTTTAACAACCAACAATCCGCACTGAGCCCGCGGGGTGGCTCATGACCCGTTCTCCCCGTGGTGTTTCCATCCCTAGAGAAAGGCTCGTGTCCCAGCAGTGAGGACATACAATAAGCTGTTGCGGTTGGAGTTTGTAGTTGCCGGTACATCAGGTGAGATTAAGGCACTATGCTTACACATAAAAAACCAAGGCTAAGTTATGCTCACTGGATAAGCTGGTCCGTGTTGTGCTTCATAATCGTGTCGTTCCTGAAAATTCTGCGCACGGTGTCATGGACCTCCCCCATTCACTGAATCACACACGCCATAAGACACCTTATTCTATTGGTCGATGAAGTGAAATACAACAAAATCTTACGTCCACAATAATGACCGGTACATTGTGCTTCTTCGTCGGCTTCGCTTTGTGGCTGGGTTGATTTAATTTGGCGTCTATTATCTTTGGCAAGTTCTCTTTTATGTGACTAATGTATCTGCTTCTTCTAAAACATAAAAAACTCATCATTATCATCATCACCTCATTTTATGTCCCCACTGCTGGGGCACGAGCCTAGGGAGAACGGGCATAACCACCACGCGGGCCCAGTGCGGATTGGTAGTTGTTAACGACTGCTAATGCAGCCGGGACCAATGGTTTTACGTGCCTTCCGAAGTACGGAGGAGCTCGAGATGACAAATTTTTGGTCACCCATCCGGCGCTGGCCTTTGCAAAAGTTGCTTAACCTCAGCACTCGCAGACCGAGCGCGTTAATCACTGCGCCATAGAGCTCCTCAAAAAACTTATGCTTACGTGATAATTACGTGAGAAGTACTTAAATGTGATATGATTGAATGAAAACGTTTATTCGACAATAAAGATAATTTGTCATTTTCAAATTGTAGTAAGTTAATGAAAATTTATTTAATACTTGGTTTGCCATTGTGATTGTAGTGATGACTTGGTTTCAATGATGGAGGCATTTGCCCAGCAGTGGGACAGTAAAAGGCTATTTAATTCTACAAATAGGTTTAACGATTGGGACTGTGACTTTTCGATTTAGCGACAAGATTAATTTCTAATCTTAAGAATTACGTTTTGTAGCGTATTTTTTGTTTGATGACATACAAGTCTATGCTTTGTAATTTTTCTGGATCTTGTACTCTTCAAACCGGAGCACATCAACGCAATGCAATTCTTTTTTTAAATAGTATGCACGGCAAATGGCTGCACGCCCCGTGTGTTTAAATGGAAGTTCAGACGCGAAGACAACTGCAGCGTGAAACGCGGCACCAGTCACCCTCCCTCTGCCGGCCAACAAAAAACCTCTTCCACATGATTGTATGTTGGTATAGTTTCCATTTAGTCAGATTCTGGATAGAATTGGGATTATCAATGCTGTTTGGCGATAGAAATGGGTGTCTCGTTGTAAGACGGAATCTAAGAAGTTGGTAGTTGGTGTTGTTAGTTGGTTTTTGGGATAAATAGCAGGCTACCACCACCATCTCAGCTAAAAGACGTCTATAGCTAGACAAAGGCCTTAAAGGCTCTCCACAATTATCGGTTTTGTGTTGCTTTCATCCTACGGCTACCCGCGACCTTCACCAGATCGTCGAGAGCTGTTCTGACCCGGAGTGATGTGCCGTGCCCACTACCATTTCGTCACTCGCTCAACTATCCCATTTTTAGGGTTCCATAGTCAACAAGGAACCCTTATAGTTTCGCCATGTCCGTCTGTCTGTCCCCAGCCTAGCTTATAGACTCTTAGTACTAGAAAGCTGTAATTTGGCATGGATATACATATTAATTCCGCCGACATAGTGGTGAAGTAAAATTTTAAAAATATTTTTTTTAGGTTACCATAGTGAAGGGGGGATGTAATATTTTTTTCTTGTATCGTTGGATAGCAATTTTAAAAATATTGCGGGTTATTGAAAACAGTTTTTTGATTGAGGTATCCGTTTGTGAACTATTAAGCTTTAAAGTACAAAATTTTGTTAGAGTCAAGTGTTCCCCTCCCCCTCCTGCCAGCCAAAAGTTGTTTTTGGACACGTGAAAAAAATCACGGTAGTTGTATATATGACGAAGTTAAAAGGAAAACTATCACAGCTAAGTAGGCTTATAAGTTTACGAGTAACAGTCGACCAACTTATAAAACTTACTTGGCGCAGTAAAAATTCCTGATTGGGAACTACTTAAACAACGTTGTCAGGTGTGTGAAACCGGTAGAATCTACATTTAAGTTTATGAGCCATTGTTAAATAAATGTTCATTAAAGCCCTCAGAGTCCTCATTATTGAGATGGGCTACGGAACCCTACACTGCGCGTGGTCCGACACGCACTTGGCCGGTATTTGTAATTTTTTTTCGGTACGTGTAATGCCGGATAGTTATATATGTGTGCTTTGTTAAGAAACATCACTGCAATAACTTACTGTATAATAATAACTTATTGTATATAAAGATAAAATTTAAAACTTTACTAGAAAAAGTCAACAAGCCTTAGGAAGCTCGAGTAGAAATCGAACCCACGACCTTTGGATAACCGGTACAATGCTGTGACCGCTGAGCTACCGAGGCCCCAGAACTACTGTGATAGTTTAAAAACTATCAGCTGAAAAACGTCTGTACTGAAAAAATACCAAAAGTTAGATAGGACAGTATGTTGTGCGAAGGACGAATTGAGCTTAAAACAATGCTTAGCTATGCTCACTGGAAATGCTTGTCCGTGTTGTCCTTCATAATCATGTCGTTCCCGAATATCCTGCGCACGGTGTCGTGGACCTCCCCCTTCTCCGTTGAGCTGCTGCATACCCCGAATATCGTGCGGAGTACGTTCATCATCACGGTTACAACCTGCAAGAAGAGTTAATAATGCTGAATGGTAGCCTGTCACCCAACAGTCACATACATGCTAAGTCACACATCACTAGTTCATTTTATGCCTTCACTGATGGGGCACCAGCCTTTCCTATAGCTGGCTAGGAAGAACGGACCATAAACCACCACACGGGCCCAGTATGGTGAATTTAACGACTGCGAATGCAGCTGTAACGACTTCACGTGCCTTCCAAAGCACGTAGGAGCTCGATATGATACATTTATGGCTACCCATCCGATGACCGGCCTTTGCGAAAGTTGCTTAACCTTAGCAATGGCAGACAGGGCTAGTTAACCAATGCTCCATCGAGCTCCTTATGCAATAACGTTCAACACCTTGGAAAACTTTGTTCACAGCCAAAGGTTCTCATCATCATCATCATCGGCCTGTCTTAGTCCACTGCTGGACATAGGCCTCCTCTAATGAGCGCCATAGCGCCCTGTCATACCACTATGAGAACCTTTGGCTTATGCTTAACCTATGCTTAACCTTACCAAGCACGTAGCCCTAAACATATATATTATAAAATGTTACTGTGAACCTAAAACGTACCTTCTTACATAATAAACAGAGTAGGTTTCTACGCAGTAGAAGTCGCTACCCGTACGTGGTCCCGAGATATCCCCGTCGGGTTGTCATAGCTGTGCAGGGGATGGGAGAACAGTCCCACATGACCCCGGGTCTCCCCTGGCTCCTTTGTATGCGTTGGTAGAAACTGACCGGAGCGAACATCGCAACGTAACCGTAACCAGAATATAAAGAGACCCCCAGAAGGTAGAGATGAGAAAAACTGCTTAATTTTTTGACGTGACAACGTCTTATAAATTGGTTTGCCGGGTGACACTTCAAGAAACTGCGTTACGCTCCGCTCACGTTATGCGCTCACAATGAGAGCGAGTGAGAGGCACGCGTCCCTTCCACTCGGGCATGGTTAGCCCGCCTAAGAGCGAGAGAGACAGACATAAAAAGTGAAAGGTAAATACGTATGTATGTGTAAAGGTAAAAATAAAATTTTGTTAATATGAAATTCAGTGCGAGATTCTTTGTATAAATTAATGTTTTAAATATAATTCTTTGTATAAATAAATGTTTTAATTTGTTACTATTATTTCATCCTTCTTCCTACTATACGAATGAATATTCACATTAAAATTATTTTACCACTCAAAGTCGTTGTCACGTAAAACTTTCGCCCGTATATCGACTTTACAGGCAACCAATTTTTTTCTCACGTATAAGCGTTATACGATTTTAAAAAAGCATGCTTAAAAAAATGCTTTTTCGTGTACTTACAAAAAGCTGGCTACGTTGTGTTGAAACGAAAAACGTGCAGCGGTCTGTCTGCTATAGTTTGACTTTGTTTTCTTAAACAATTTTTGACTTTTATTAGAGTACTGTAGTGGTACTGTATGACATTGTGGAAATTGAAACTTTTAAATGAGGTAAATTTGTTTTACTTACATTTTTAATTTTGTTTCTTTACATGTGGTTGTCTTCTATATTTTTTGTGTTTATTTGTGATGGAAAGTGTCCTGCTATGATAGGGCATTTTCCAATATTTTTGACGCTGTAGGGAGAAAAGAGCTGGACACTTGCTGAGTTTCTTGCCGGTTCTTCTCAGTACAAGCCCGCCCAGAGTAGACTTACGAACCGATGGCATAGTGACATTCACAAGAGCTATTTGTAGCCTAAACTGAATAAATGATTTTGAATTTGAATTTGAATTTGCTTTCTTGCTTAAAACGTTTTTCGTTGTTAACATGTTTCGTTGTCAAAAAAATTTCACAAAATTTTAAATTTTTTATTATATTAGTACACATTTCCATAAAGCACCTAAATAAGCAGGCAAGCAAGCACACTGTACAAGAACGCGCACTTACCGCTTCACACTTAAAAACGTACTACTTTTTGCTTTCTGTATAAATGTACCTAAACGAAAAAATATGAAAATAAGTGCGAACACTTTTTTTTAAGTGCAAAACATTCGTTGAAACTTAAAAGCACGCTTATGTACTTTTTTAGAAAATCATGCTTTTTTAAATGCTTTTGCTTTAAACGCCCACCTCTACCAGAAGGTAATCATAATACATACCGCGCACACATAGACCATCTCACGAGGTTGTCTATGTGTGCGTTGCTCGAGCGCTTTTGTGTGAAGCGTATGTACCTTTTTTATATATGTATTGATTTACCAACGTTTGTTTACACTGTAAACGGTGTACGGTGTAACAAACACTTAAAGGTAAACACATCGTGCCTCATACTTTACCTGAACGTTAACCTAATTAATTTTAAATAAAAACAATGAACTTATAAACTTTATTCTAATAAAATTGGGTCCGCGCCCACTCGATCCGCTTAGACTCGACCCGAAGAATAATAGCAGATATTTTGCTACTAATTCAGTGTCATTTGTACGGTCAGGAAAAGTATAGGTTAGAATATCCTATAAAAGTGTGAAGCTTGCTTGGTGAGTCAACATGCATAATCGAATCGGTAGCTGTATTCGTTCACCAATTTGCATATAGTCTTGTGACAGGAGAGTTAGATCCGAATACGGTTTTCCCTTCTGCAGTCTCATTATTTTATTATTAATATTATAAATTATCATGTCTGTATTCTGCTATATACCTCTAGTTATTTTATATTTTATTGAGAATACATTTGCCTAGTTTGTTTTTGGGCTGCAACGCACCGTTAGATGCCACCTCAACGTCATCGCTGACTGGCCGATAACAGGGCGGAGCGAGCGGCCGGCGAGCGGCTATAATATATACCGGGTGAGATAAAAGAATATGTACTGACTATGCGAATGTTCGCAGCGAACATGTTACGTTACGATGATACGCTACGGTGAGTCTCGAACATGAGATAGCAATTTGCCATAGAATAGATGATTGTACAGACGTATTTTATCTTGATTGAAAGTGCACCTAAGCAATTGAATCTAAATAGTCTTTTACAGCTTACCTTCACGCCCAACGAGTAAAAATAAAAAACTTAACACAAAACACTAACAAACTTGTTACAAATTAACGTAAAAATCATTGCGTAAATTAATTTCTAAACCAAACGCAGAAAACGGAAAATTGCCGCGTAACGTCATGAGTAATGTCAGTTTTACGGCATACCCATGGTATAATACTATGAGAATTTTATAAGGAGGATTTACACATAATTCATTTATGGCATTTTAAAAATTGTAAAAAAATTTTTTTATTATTTAAACAAAAATATATGTGCTTACATATATTATTTTTATATAAGTTAGGCCACCAGCACCAAAATTCGACAGGGACCGGTGATCGATATTTTTATCCTTTAATCATTAAAAATAGAGACCAGCAATTGATTTTACTCAACAATTAAATACAGACCACGAGCTACCTTGTTGTCATCCCGTAAAATTTCAATGAAAATCTATGGTATTTTTCGTCTTCGAAAAATCTGTCGACCTTTAATCTTTGGGCTTGACTTCTTGGCGGGAAAGTAAAGAGTCATGTCTGCGGTTTTGTTTTATTTTCTAAAATTTATGTTATGTCGAATATTAATGTGAAATAATGGTGGATTATTAACCGTTAAGTGTTCGTAAGTGCGCATGAGTGTTGGCAAATGAATCAAAACAGTGCAATTTCACTTTTCAAATTCTCTCAAGAAGTCCGCCCGAGGAATTAGTATAGCCCTACATCTTTACTGATACTGAGATACTCGAGGGGTTGGGGGGTATATCATTTCTCATTTCTATTATCATTCATCATCATCATACTGGAAGAAAATATTATATATTTATGTATTACTTGTAAGAAAAATTACTTTGACACTGGCTAAATGTTCTAAATGCACGAAGCCATCAACTAAAAGAAAAAAAAACTTTGGGCTTAAAATGTCGAACACTGGTGGTTTTTAAAAGTAAAAATGCATATTTGGTCTCGTTTCTTAAAGCTAGAAATTACAAATTCATACCGTGGCGGCGGTTAGTCAGGTATCCAAACTCGAGCTAGGAAAAAACCTGTGTCTCGACTGATGATGATTTTGAAATAAAACACGAATCTACCCGCATTTAATTTTTACTTTTGATTTTATCATAGATATTTTTGTCAATAGATATTTTTGTCACTGTTCTAGGTGCCTAGGTTATTTGTCATTCTATCAAGTTAGCGAAGACGATTATTGTATGGCATCGAAGCAGTGACTTCTAGTACACCGCCCGATCCTCTAAATGCCACTACACATTTACAGAATACACTAAACATGCACACTATTAGACACCAGTTTAGGCCCAAGACACCGTACTTGTAGAACAAGGGTAAGACGAGCTAGTTCACACGCGCTCACGCGTTCACCTGGGCGCTTCTCCCCACCACCACGGCCTGGTCAACCCGAGCCAAGGTTCGAGCCTTTAGAGGCACCCTCGGGTTGTTCCGCTCCCCGATCCGATCCAAACCCCTCGGAGAATCTAGCAGGGCACGGGGACACGCACTAGTGATTCTGTTCCCTTTAGAAAACATGACATGAAAAATGACGCACTCAGAGGAACAAATTGTAAATAAACCATACTATTATCAAAGATGACATGAGGCAGACGAGAAAATATAGTTGCGGCGGCAGTCCAATTTTTCTTCAGTAAGTAGCTGTCAACCACTAAATTTTATTTTATCAGACACGCCACGAGAGTGCCGCTCCCGTCCCGTTTGTGTCAAGAAGCGTTCACTTTATTATTATCAATGACCCTAAAATAATCTGCAAAGTATTTCAGGGGAGGTCCCAAGGTTATAAAGCGAACAGCGAAAATCCTACAAGCCTAAAGGATCACGCACACTAAAAACAGGTTAAAAGCAACGCAGGATAAGGCACACTGTAAATGCAAGTGACAGTTTCCATGTCCATGGGCGGTGATGAGGAATTTGAAAAGTGACGTTGCACTGTTTTGTTTCATTTGCCAACACTTATGCACACTCACGAATACTTAATGGTTACACACCATTAACACACCGTTAATACACCATTATTTCACATTAATATTCGGCATAACACAAATTTTAGAAAATAAAACAAAACCGCAGACATGACTCTTCACTTTCCCGCCAAGAACCGGCCAAGTGCGAGTCGGACTCGCGCACGAAGGGTTCCGTACCGTCTATCACGGTTCATGAGATACAGCCTGGTGACAGACGGACGGACGAACGGACGGTCGGACAGCGGAGTCTTAGTAATAGGGTTCCCATTTTGGCCTTTGGGTACGGAACCCTAAAAATAACACAAAGGACATGAAGTACCAGTGGAAGGAAGGGGGAGGCCTTCCCCAGCATATATATATAGTTATATGCGCTTGTATAGAATTAACTATGACTTTATATTACAAAAACACAAATGTTGAAAAAAAATATTTTTGTAGCTGCACCCTTCTGACATACCGGGTCAGGTACTCTCCCAATTGAACTATAGTGGAAATTATAATATACAGACCTTTTAAAAGCTCTTAGTTTTTCGTTTTAGATATTAATATTTTCATTATAAGTTCAAGCATGGACGATATACACTCGGCGTCAAAAAAATCGCACCTCTTAGAAAATCACTTTCAAATGTCATTTACTCTTGATATGCACATGCAGTCGCATTAATTATGATTTTATTTACAAGGTTACTTAATTAACTTAATAAAAAACATTACTTTTCATTATCAAATAAAACCTAATGCAACAAATAAAGTGTCACAAAAATTCGATGCAAATTTTGCTACCCGTGAGAGTTGCTAGTTGCGCTTCCTTTGTGGGTATAAAACGGTCAACACGGGTTCAATGTGGGTCCCCCCCGCCCGATCCTCTAAATCCCCCCCGCCCGATCCTCTAAATGACAGCACACATTTACAGAATACACTAAACATGCACACCAGTTTAGGCCCAAGACACCGTACTCGTAGAACAAGGGTACGAAGAACCGGTTCACACACGCTCTACACCAGGTACAGACATGTACCTGGTCGGTTCTCTCCTCCTCCACGGCCCGGTCAACCCGAGCCGAGGTCCGTGCCTTTAGAGGCGCCCTCGGGTTGCTCCGCTCCCCGATCCGATCCGAACCCTTCGGAGAATCTAGTAGGGCACGGGGACGCGCACTTGTGCGCGATGCCGTTCCCTCTAGATAACCTCTGAAGGTGATTCGCTTCACACGGCTTGAGGGACCCTTTACGTTCCTCGCCGCCCCCAAAAAGCCCGGTGAAGCTGAAAATGCCGCAGCGGCAATCAGCAATCTCTCTCCAAAAAAAAAAAAAAAATCAATGTGGGTCATTCGCTATTCAACCGTTGAAGAGGACACACGCACAGATTTTGATGGATACCACAGCTGATAAAGCCGCTCAAGTGGTTGCACTACTGCAGTCAGGGGTGCGGCAGTGTGATGTCGCCCGGCAACTGAACCTGAGCCGTTATTCCGTTCGAAGAGTGTACCAGTGCTTCATAGAGACCGGTGGCTATATCCGCAGACACGGTTCGGGTAGACGTCGCTGCACTTCGGAAAGAGACGACCGGTTCGTTGTGTCGAACTCTTTGAGAAATCGTTTCTCCAACGCTGTTGAGTTGCAACAGCAGCTCCAGGCAGTTCGCAGACGCACCGTAAGCGTATCTACGGTTAGAAGAAGATTGAAGGAGAAGAAGATAGCGGCCCACAGAGCTGCTACGGGTCCAAAATTGACTGCAGCGCATCGGCGAGCCCGCTTGCAGTTTGCTCGTGACCACGTCGATTGGACCCTTGAGCAGTGGAGAGCTGTTCTCTTCTCAGACGAGACGCGAGTGTGTCTTTTCTGCAACGACCGACGGAGAAGAGTATACCGGAGGCAGGGTGAACGTTTCGCCCAAGCCTGCATCCAGGAGACGGTGGAATATGGTGGCGGATCCTGCATGTTCTGGGGCGGTATGTCTGCTGCCGGCAAAACCGACCTTGTCTGCGTCTCCCGGACTGGAGGTGCTCGCGGACAAGGGTCGCTGACTGCTCGCCGCTATGTCACTGAGGTCCTGGAAGTGCATGTGGTCCCCTTTGCCGAATCTTTTGGCGAGGGGTTCACATTAATGCACGACAACGCTCGCGCTCACACTGCAGGCATCGTGAGCGACTTCTTGCAGAGGTCCCAAATCTCTGTGATGCAGTGGCCAGCGCGAAGTCCGGATCTGAATCCTATAGAGCACCTCTGGGACCATCTTAAACGTAAGGTTCGATCTCGGGATCCAGCTCCTTCGACTCTACAGGAGCTCCAAGACGCGGTGATTGAAGAATGGGGGCTTATCCCTCAAGAAGAGCTCCTGAAGTTGGTGAGGTCCATGAGGGACCGTATGGAAGCCGTGATCAGGGCAAGGGGGGGTAACACTAGATTTTAAGTTAATTTTAAGACACTTTTTGTACATTTTTCTTTGTAAATTATCTGTTGTTAATTAGGACTTAATTAAGGATTTTTATTATTTTATTAATTTTAATGTTGTTTGTATAATTATAATTAAACAGAAAGTTAAATTTAATTGTTTTTTGATACTCCTTTTTGTTACCTTTCTAATGATACCCAACACTATCCTCTACATAAGGTTTAAGAATTTTTAAAGATGATTTTTAAAAGGTGCGATTTTTTTGACGCCGAGTGTAGTTTGTTTTGATTAGTAGGGTATTGGCACCAGAGTATGGCCAGAAACTAAATATCGTAATTTTTTTCCTTTAATCCTCTAAAATAGGGGTCAACAACTGATTTTAGTCTTTAGCAACAATTTAATACAGACCACCTACTTCCCGGCAGCCATCCCGTTAAATTTAAATCTATATTATCACTAGCTGACCCGGCAAACGTTGTTTTGCCATATAAATTATTTCTAGGGAATTTGTAGGGTAGAAAAAAATAACTAACGTATTGTAAGTCACACACGGATGTGGTATTATGAGTGAAAGAGGCATGGAGCGCTGTGAACGATGACGGCATATAAAAATAACAACACCAAATATTTTATTTTATTTATTAAAATTTATTCGCCGGTCTCCTAATACTCCGTGCTGTTTACTGGGTGAGAAGTGACACCGGTAGACGCCTGGCGGAGATAACGGATCAAGTGATTAATATGGCTATTAAAAATAGGGGTGATAGAAGGATAAGATTTAGGGTTGTATGTATTTGTGATACCACATATTTTAAGACAAAAAAAATAATAAAAATAAAAAAATCTTTGGGGTGGACCACCCTTATCACTTAGGGGTACGAAAAATAGATTACGACCGATTCTTAGACCTACCGAATATGCAAATAAAATTTCATAAAAATCGATCGAGCTGTTTCGGAAAAGTATGCCAACTAACCTTGTGACACGAGAATTTTATTTTAAAGAGAAGAGAAGATGTTTCGACGGCGAAAACTATGTTGAAGACCTCTAAAAAAATCCTCTAAAAATTATAAGTACACAAATAAATAATACTTAATTAATTAATTAATTAATTAATTAACTTAATTAATTAATTAATTAACTTAATTAATTAATAAGACGACAATTGATATCGAGAGGTATTCCACGAAGCACACCTAAAGTATTCCACAAAGCACACCCATAGGTGTGCTTCAAATAAAATTTTGAAATTATTAATTTTCTATTCCACGAAGCACACCTACGAATATCACTCGCATAGTGCGGGGACTAAGAAATAAATATGTCGACAGAAGAAACGATTCATAAATCTATGGTAGGAGTAATCATAAGTTAGGCTAGTAAAAATATTAACTAGGTTCCTTGCAAACAATTTTATTGCGACGGTGTTTGTTGATCCAGAAATTATTGCTGTTTGTCACAGTTCTGGGCGAGATCCCTTTGTTTATGGCCTTGTCTGGGTGTAGCTTGTTGATTACAAGGTTAAACTTGTATTCATTATAACAAGTCACGACTTTGTTATGAGGGAGACTGTTTGTTTCTAGTTTTTAGTACAAACAAATGAAAAGAGATCGAATCAAATCAAAACAATTTTTTTTTCAAATGATACTTTCTGACATGCCTATCTTGTAACGCGCAAAATCAACACTGTCTTTTGGTTAAAACCATTTATTTTCATTAAGAATCACACATATATTCACTTAGTTACATGAGAAAAACACAATAAAGTTTTTTTAGACAAAAACCTACTTATGTATGCTAGTTCTTTTACAATTTTACCAATATACAATACCAGGTCTCAGCTGACATTGCTCATTGATTGGCGACACCATTACTTGGTAAGCTAATGAGTCATATTCACGGTCAACAAGTACATCATCATCATCGCCTTTACAAGGCCACAGCTAGACATACGCCTCTCCAAGTGCACGCTACTAAGCACGATCAAGTACGTCATCGCATAATTGGTAGTGAGCCAGACCCGGTGTGTAACAACTTATCTCATTTCCATATGAGATAGCCAGTGTCTTGAATGAAAACTTCGCTGCCACCTTCGTTCGGCCTCACCGTATAGAGATCAAACGTTGTGGTTTAAAAATAGACGACAATCCAACCACTGTAACATGATAAACTCAAAAAGCTATAATTTTAATTAACGTGTGCAAGCGTAAAGTTTTCCAACTGTCCAAAGCAATGCTCGTAGTCCCAGAGAAGTTGTAGCATAAAGTGAAAATTAAATCACTTTTAGGCGAATCACACACGATAACGGATGTCGGAGTGACATGCGGCTGCGTCAAAGCGGCTCCCTTAGTAACGTGCGTCATTGCGACTTGCCCTCCGTCAGAACGACGTGATGCAGCATCGATCCCTGTCGACTAATGCCGACCGATCAAAGTCCCTCCCAAGCAAAAAGTCGACGCCCGCCCGATCCTCTAAATACCACTACACATTTACATGACACACTAAACATACACACTCGCTAAGGCCCAACACACCGTACTCGTAGAACAAGGGGATGACGACCCGGTTCACACGCGCTCTATACCAGGTTCTGACATGTACTTGGGCGCTCTCTTCACCCCCATGACCGAGCCAACCCGAACCGAGGTTCTAGCCTTTAGAGTCGCCCTCGGGTTGTTCCGCTCCCGATCCGATCCCCCGAACCTCACGAACCCCTAGGAGAATCTAGTTGTGAACAAGGACACGTACTAGTGCGTGATGCGATTACCTCTAAAAAACCTCTGACGTTGTTTCGTTTCACATGGCTTGAGGAACCTTTTAAGTTTCTCGCCGACCCTAAAAAGTCACACAAACAAACATCTCACTAAAGTCTTGCGCCACTGCGACTCTTGTGTACTGATGGACGGCAGTCATTGAAGCCCGTGCTTGTACGTGCGGTTTTATACAACTCCTTGTGATCTAAAAGTCGCTTTGACGCATGTCGCGGCGACATCCGTCATCGTGTGTTAATCGCCTTACTCAGCTCCTGTTGGAAGCTTAGAATACCTGATGAATATTATATTAGGGTATGTCCTCTGCAGTGTACATAATTAGTTAATGTGTATTATTTTGTGGAGCTCTTATTTATTAAACTCACTATAACGACGAGGTTAAAAAAATTAAAGGTTGGAAATAAAATAGTAGGTTGGTGGTTTTTAATCCTTAAATATCATCTTATATAACTCTACGCGCGACGGGTCGTAGTAAAATTTTTGTCCTTCATTAGCCCTGTTAAATCCTTAAGAAAATGTAATATTTAAAATTAATTAAAAATGGTAAAAAGTATGTGATTTTCGTTTCAGTATGTTGACAGTTTAAATTTAATACAAATTGGTTAAATTTTATTGTTTTAACAAAGGTACCTATACTAACATTGCTTTAAATAAGTATTTATCTTTTTATTTGTATATTACTAACAAAATATGGATCTCAGTCACATGATATATATTTTTTTATTAATTTAACTTTATGTGAATGCACAAACATAAATTTAAAAATACTTTTCGTAAAATAGCTTGCCTATTTTTAATTGTACCTTGATATTTGTACGAGTAAATGTTATGGATATTAATGACGTAGTTGTTGACATGGCACAAGGTCAGAGGGACTTGAATCTCGCTCGTAGAAAATCTTTTCAGAATCCTAACTTATTATTATAAATCCTAACTAACTGATATACTAATATTATAAATGCAAAAGTGAGTTTGTTTGTTTGTTTGTTAGATACACTTTCTGTAACGATGTGTTTGTTTTGTTGTCATAGAAACTGTCAAAGCGTTACGAAGTCCGCCGGGTCAGCTCGTTCATAATCTTGCTTACAAACAAAACTTGTTATATACTCAGATATGTTAGTCTGTAAGGTTTATCTAGGAGCTCGCGTTGCCCGACAGCAAATAAAAAAATAATAATGAGAAATCTCTGCCAGTAGCGCCACACCCTTATAAGTCTGAGAAATATTAATCAAGCAAACAGCTTTCATGTCAAGTGTATAATTAAGACTGTGTGCTGACGTCACTGTGCTAACAACTATGCGGAGTGGTGCCATCAGCCATTTTGTTTTTCTTAATTAAAAAACATTTCAACCGCTTCTGTATTTTCAAAGTAAAAATGTTTATTTATTTATTTAATTATTATTAAGGAATAGTACACAACACATTTACAACTAGCTTACAATATTGAAATTTACAAATCGAAGGCCAATTATGACTATCCACATTTTACATTTTCAATAGATGTAAGTAGGCGAACATTGACAGTTAATTACAAAAACATAATGTTAAAATAATTAAATAATAATATTATTAGTAATAAAATTATTCAACACTATTTACTTTTTTACTTTGAAAGCCAAAGGCGCCAATTCAATGTCAACAACTACCGTCATTAACATCTGATCATAATATTTTTACAAATACTAAAGATCAGTTAAGAAGTATGCTAGCTATTTATAAAATGTTTTGGATTTGTTTATATAATTTTAACGCAAACTTTGTTGCGAAACAAATTACAAAAACATAATGTTGAAAAAATTTCCACGAGCGGGATTTGAACCTGCACCCTTCTGACATACCGGGTCAGGTGCTCTTCCAATTGAGCTATCGTGGTTCTAACCAGCCCGCCGAAAGGGGACCATAGGGGACCCTTGTGACCCAGCAGATCTACGGATGCGGTTGGTGGTTGTTAACGACTGCTAATGCAGCTGGGACCAACGGCTTTACGTGCCTTCCGAAGCACAGGAGCTCGAGATGATAAATGTTTGGTCACCCATCCGATGTCGACCTTTGCGAAAACAATTGCAGACCGGGCGCGTTAACCACGCGCCATCGAGCTGTCTGCGACTTGAAAAAGGCAATTCTGCGACCGAAATTCCCATAACAACTTGTTCTGTTCATGCCTCAAAGAAAAGTATAGGTACCTATGTAAATGTAGTCTTTCGTACATCTGAGAGTTATTCTCTTGTTTGTCAGCGAACTAGATAAACGAGAGGGATGTTATTGTAGTTGATTGTAGTATTTGTTTCTCTGTGTCCTGTCTTTGTGTTTGTTTATGTTGTTCGCGATCTTGAAATGTTTTGTTTTTGTTATTCTTAGCTTAGTCGCCGAATGGTAAAACCACTAGACCATCTATCCAGGGTGCCTAGTGTGAGTTTGATTTGACATTCGATCACCTTAACGAAAAAGAAAATTAGTGTGGCATTGAAGCAGCGCCTCCTGGCGACATACGAGAAGAGTTAAAATTTTGCCATACAAATTTTCGTTTTCGTAAACGTAATCGAATGAGTACGGATAGTTAACAATACTCACCTAGGCACCCAAAAGTCGAAGGTTTAATTCGATGAAGATGTGTGTTACGGTTTTTTCGATGCGTAACCCGGGTTTGTGATCACCAATCCACATGCGGTAAGCGTGGTGATTCAATCCCAGGCCTATCACGGGATTACTATAGCATGACTACTAGGAATATATTCATGAGAAAGATAATTACAGCCACGACCATAAATCTACTGAGACTGTTCGCGTTGAAAATCGCAACCGTAAGAGAGCGGGGCTTAATTCTTTGAGGGGGGGTATTATTCATTTTGATTCTTTAAGAGAGTCAATAAGGGACATGATCTTGTCTAAGAGGCGACCGTGATCGTTGAAAATTGTCGCTATGATCATAGCGGGACAAGCGTCGGGGACAGAGGTGGCTTCGCGCAACATCCTTTCCACCTCTACGGTCTCGTCATCATCTCGTCCTTGTAACGATAAATCTTTACAAGTTCGATAACCTTTCTCTTTCATGGCTAGCCATGAAAGAGAAAGAAAACCGGAAGAGCCAATCCGCACTGGGCCCGCGTGGTGGTTTAAAAAGCCCGTTCTCCCTATCCATCCATAGGGAAGGCTCGTGCCCCAGCAGTGGGGACATAAAATGAGCTGATGATGATGATGAATGCATCCTGAACCAAGGGCTTGACGTGCCTTCTTATTATATATTCATCACCAACATCATGCTGGCACCCGTTTTACTTAACCGCCACAGGACAGGCAGTGCCTAGTGCCCAACAAAGGAATACTCAGCTTATTTGAAAATTATGCTTATATTCATCACTCTAGTTTCTTCTGTTTTGTTAAGTTTGTAAGCATTTATCAAATAAACATATTTGTATTCGTTTTTTGTATTTGTTCATAATACTTAATCATGATGGTATATATAATTTAGCTGCAATAGTGCTCACACAAATTTTAATTGCTCTCTTAAACAGATATTTGTTGAAAGACAAAATGTTGAAAAAAATCCACGAGCGGTATTTGAACCCCATGACATTTCGGGATCAGATGCACTACCAACTATGCTATCGTGGCTCAATCCAACTGACCGAAATTAATCGACACTATCTAGGAATCCCGCTCGTGGTATATTTTCAACAATTTGTCTTTTTTTCAAATTGCAATTTGTTCACAACAATATTTGCGTAAAATTATATGTGAATAACCACAGATATTTGTCGTTTGGCTATAGTAATACGCTCGCATCTGTACACCTGGTAGCATGTTCCTATTTCGGCCAAATACTCATATTACACATACATAAACATCGATTACCCAGTCGTAACGCACCAAATCGATTCCCCCATGCCGAGCACTAACCGATCTAAATATAATCGTCATAAATCGAGTCAGGCCGTATTTGTAATCAATGCGGATCGAATCCTGCCCGCTCCAATTGTTTATTTTTACGTTACATAAGCTCATGGAGGAGATTGGTCTGCGATTGCTGAAGTTAAACAACTTTCGGAAAAGCCGGCCATCAGATGGGTGACCAAAAACTTTCATCTCGAACTCCTCCGCGCTTCGGAAAGCACCAATCCGCACTGGCCTCGCGTGGTAGTTTTAGCCCGTTCTTCCCGTTGTGTTTACTATTCATAGGGAAGAATGAGAATGAAATACTCATGAGGTGAGTGGCCAGGCGCTCAGCCCGATATCCGGTGTTCAATTCCCATGAATGGACGGTTAAAATGTGTTTCGATTGACTCTAACAAAATTTTGCACTTTAAAGCTTCACAAACGGATGCCTCAATCAAAAAACTGTTTTCACAAACCCGCAATATTTTTGAAATTGTTATCCAACGACACCCAACACTATGGGGTATACAAGAAAAAAAAATTATATCCCCTCCTCACGTGTAGGGGAGGTAACCTAAAAAATATATTTTTCAAAATTTTACCTCACTACTTTGTCATTAATATGTATATCCATACCAAATTACAGCTTTCTAGTACTAAGAGTCTATGAGCTAGGCTGGGGACAGACAGACAGACGGACATGGCGAAACTATAAGGGTTCCATGTTGACTACGGAACACTAAAAAAGGATGACCGCTTAGTCATATTAGATGCACTTGACATATTCATATTACTACTCGTAGATGTGGAGTTATTCAAATGTTCTATTAGTTTATTACTACTTACTAGTAAGTTCACTTTGGGGTATAAGACATTTATTTCTCTAAAAGAAATTTTACCATTCAGTTTCAAGAGAAATACAAAAGAAATCATAAAATAGCGCGAGACGTTAGCAAGTAATAACAAGAGTACAATTAAACAAAATTTGTAATTATTCTCAGTTTACTTTTTTTTATATAAAACTTTGCGGGTACAGTCACAGATAAAATGCTTTAGGTCAGCGTTTCCCATCTGGTGGGTCGCGACCCGGTACCGGGTCGCCAGCATTGCCTCCATATTTTAAATAAGTACTAAGAGATGGTCGATTTTATTTCTTGACTAACGAGACAAAGATGATCAGTCGACGGGCGGATTGTAGGTATTGCAACTAATAGCGCGCGCGTCGCGTCGTGTCGAGGCGCGGACGGCGCGGCGGCGGCGGGGGGTTGTGTTTTATTTTTCCCCAATACCGTTTTCAGTGGGTCCAAAAACTTAAGTGGGTCACGAAGGAGGAGTATGAAATTTACCGGGTCACAGTAGAACAAAGTTTGGGAAACGCTGCTTTAGGTAATGAAAGACGAGTAAACAAATCCAAATTCAACACTTTCACCTTATCACAATGTAAATTAAAAGAACTACATCATGAAAACAACTTGTTTACTTACATTTAGTGTCACTTTTAAAATGTAGTGGTTCTAACAGTGGTTCGATATGTAGTCATTTATCCAGAAGAGCCAGAGCCATAAAACGTTAGATTATATAAATAATAAATAATAATAAATAAATATTACACAACAGCACATACATTGTTCTGATCTCAAGGTAAGTAGCTAAAGCACAACCCAGACCCGACACAATATCGAAAAGTTCGTTTCCACATTGACCCGACCGGGAACCGAACCCGGGACCTCAGAGATAGCGCCGCCCAAAGTCCGGCGTGCAAGCCACTCGGCTACGGAGGTCGTCGGCTAGATATTACGGTTAAATAACTCTTCTTTAAAAAGAAACAAAATTCAGCTTACAAACTTTTAGTAAAATAAAACTAGGTATATAGCACAAGGCACTCAAAGCTGGGCTCAGCTATTGATAAGGACCCACGATTTTCAATTTCAAATGTTTACCATTCGAAAGATTATATTTTTTTACACTTATTCACTTAATATCTTATCTCGAAAACTTGTAGTTTTTTTTAACAATTAATTGAAAATCGTAAAAATTAGCTATTGATTAGGTACCCACTATTTTCAATTTCAGATGTTTACCATTCGAAAGATTATATTTTTTTTACACTTATTTTCAGTTAATATATTATTTCGATAACTTGTAGTTTTTTTTGTAACAGTTAATTGAAAATCGTAAAAAAATCCTTAGATTTTTGTTGTTTTGCGACTGACATTTCGTATTTACGTGTATTGCGTTTTGATACGTACAGCTGCCCTACTCCTGTAGGTCATGTGATAGGTTAGAATAGGTTATTTCGTTAGGTTAGGTTAGAATAGGTTAATCGCTACGCTGCGCTTCGCGATTGTCTTAAATTTCTAGGTTTTTTTTTATTAGACAACAGAAATCTAGCTCCATACAAAAATATATTTTTTTATAGCTCTTGTTGGAGGGAGAACCAGGTTACAAGACTGATACCTACTTGCTTACTATTACTGATAAGATAAATTTTTGTTCTTGTTTTAAAAACCTAATTTATGGACTCATGCTTGATTAGCTATCAGTCTTGTATAGATAAAAAAAGCTAATTTGGTTAGTTTCTAATTTAAAGAATTATAGTTTTCATACATTTTGAGGTTAGGTTAGTCAATTTTCAAAAATTCATATCTCAAAAACTATCCATTGTCGAGGGGGCGAGGTACTACCTGGGGGTAGGCCCTTCCCCCTTCCCCCCCTGCCCCCTCCCATCACGAAAATCGTGGGTCCTTAATCAATAGCCCTTCCCAAAACGGATTTACTTACCAAAATTCTTGCTATAAAACCTTAGAAAGTACGTACATACATATTCAATGACCGCGCTAAGTCGTACCAGACTAAAAGATATTTTCAACTTATAACAACAAACAAATGAAGCGTTTTATTTACAATATTTAATATGGAAAGCAGAATTAAACAGTGAGCTTCAGTTTCCCAGAACACCTGGACATTTAGCCTGCATTGTTACTCATCATTGAGCATCAAAGAGAATCATTTTGGATATAAACAACTCCAACTGACGTTAGGTTTAATATAGTCCTTTTATTTGTTGAACATACTCTGTAAACACTTACTTCTGTTTAAAGGAATGCTATTGCGATGCCCGACAGAGTCCATCATTTCTACATGCAAAATAACATCTAAGTAAAGTGAATCAGTGTATTTATTTTTATAATGACATACTAATTTGTTAATGTTATATACAAGAATTATAAGTAAAATGAAATACATTATAAAATAACCTAAAGTAACTAAAACTATTACGAAACTAAAAAATGGCGTCAAAAAATTCCTCCGCGTCGCTGTCGACTGGTAATGTACCCAAGAGACTGGCGGCATTGCCACGTTGTATGTAAGTTAAAATATTATTGTTTTCTAAAGTTTACGCGAACACTACACATTGAAACGAAACAACTTTCGCGGATCTATACTCGCGTTTATTTTATTAATTTGTTTTAATTAATGTTTATCCTGACGTTTCGACCCTTTGCAGGGTCCGTGGTCACAGGGAAACTGAGGTGTTTTTCTCGTCATAATTAGTTGGTAGCTTGTATACCCTTATTTAAATTGAAAGTTGTTTCATTTCAATCTTTGTTAACTTTATGTTTGCTTTAAAATTTGTTTCCAATCACTGTGTATAGATGTTTGTGACATTGTTTGTTTGTATGTTTGCGGAAAGTAATATCTGTAGCTGCTGGTCCAATTCCAAAGATTCTGATTTAGGCTTATATGATTAAACTTTTGACAATTTTTTTTTGTAAAAAAACTTCTTTTCAAATCTCCGCGGACGAAGAAGCGGGAAAATTGTTAGTGTCAGTTAATGTTTTATATTATACGAGGAGTATTACATGTTGAATAAGCAATACTTAGGGAGATTCTTTATTCTTAGGGAGGAGCTCGATGGCGCAGTGGTTTACGCGCCCGGTCTGCGATTGCTGAGGTTAAGCAACTTTCGCAAAGGCCGGTCATCGGATGGGTGACCAAAAATGTATTATCTTAAGCTCCTCCGTGCTTCGGAAGGCACGTTAAGCCGTTGATCCCGGCTGCATTAGCAGTCGTTAACAACCAACAATCCACACTGGGCCCGCGTGGTGGTTTATGGCCCGTCATCCCTATCCATCCATAGGGAAGGCTCGTGCCCCAGCAGTGGGGACATAAATGAGCTGATGATGATGATGGAGCAATTCTTTATACAAACAATCTCTGTATAAAACGTGTCAGAATAGTAATTAAACGGATATAATCCAGAGGCCGGGACCCGAGACGCGCACTATTTCCCAGAACTCGTTAGAAATATGAATTATTACCAACTTTAACTAGATTCTGAGTACACCCGTTAGCGGGTAGGATAATCCGTTTTGATAAAATTGGACCCGAAAATTGGAACAGAAACTAACAGCCATTTGAGATTTACTAAACTTTAATGGCACGTAAAAGCACATTTCAAAGTTTTATTGTAAAGTAGATTTTGAACGCCTCGGTGGCCGAGTGGCAAAGCGCTCGGCCCGATACCCGAAGGTCCTGGGTTCAATTCCCAGGTCGGGTAAAATGTGTTTTTTCGATGCATAGCCCGGGTTTGTGATCACCAACCCGCATTTGGCAAGCGTGATGATTAATAGCTTAATCATCCCATCAATCAACCCATCAATTGTAGCGATAACTTGAAGTCAACGATGGAGGCTTTTGCCCAGCAGTGGGTCAGTTACAGGCAATTTACTTTTTACTTTACTTTAGATTTTGTACCTCTTCAGTAAGGAGGATAGAATTACATTCAACACTTTAATGAAACAGATAAAGGTTCAAAAATGAAATTATCATCATCACCATCATTATCTGATTTTAAGTCCTCACAGCTGGGGCACGCCTTATCTTAGCTTCGACAGGATGGAACTGGAACATTTCGATTCTGGCGCATCGCCGCCAGCCCGCTCGCTAAGCTCGCTCGGCTCACGTTTGCAGTTCAAGCGTACCGTTCATGGTTGCCTAAGTTGTCGCAGTTCGATCATGTAAAAGATATTAAATAATGGTAAGGAAATCCTCAGCTACCAAGGCACTGACTATTTTATCTCTATCTCTCTCTCTCTCTCTGCACCTTTCATATATATATATATAAAACAAATGCTTCATAGAATGCACCTTTCAACAAATAGTTTGTGTAGGGCGTGTGGAGAGGAAACGGAGTCGATGCAGCACCTACTGTGTGACTGCGACTCTCTGGCTAGGAAAAGAATGGGACTCCTGGGGTCGGCCTATCCGAAACCGGAGGACTTCAGGCTCTTCGCTCTTAAAGACGTTGCCAAACTTATGGCCTCTATCTTTACAGAGGAGGAAGAGTGAAAGGATGGGGTTGCACAAAAGATGGGTCGAGGTGTTACTGCAAGAGGGAAACCTCGGCAGGCCCCACTAAGATAAGATAAGGTAAGAATGTAGATATATAATATATATAATTATATATTATTTATTTTTAAAGACACAATATGACAGGGTGACAGTTAAGGCAAACATGAATGTACTATGAGCAAACGATAACTTAAAACATGTATCTCTAGCATGATCAATACTGAGCAAATCTAAAACGTAATAAACTTTTTTAATTAGTCATTGTATCGGTATTCAGAAACGTTTACTTAGTTTTGTAACTGTTGTAACGCCGCCCGGCCCGCAACGGAAATTGCCAATACCAGCTGCGATCGAACGCCGCCGGGAGATTAATGAGAGCGACTCAGAAAAAGCTCTGTCGTTCGTAATTATGAAAAGTCTAGATACGTTTACACTAATTAGCTTTTTTCTTTCATATTGAACGAGAGGGAAACGCTTGTGAATCGCTTATGCGGTATGATAAATGGATATAAGATGATGGATGAAAACTGTGATGGGAAAGAGTTTAAAACAAATTGGCTTTAGGAATAAAAATTGGAATATCATTTATTTCCGGATTGCAAGACCACTTTGTTGAGATCCCCTTTAGAAACCCTTTGAAGGTGTTTTGATCACACGGTTTAAGGAACCCTATAAGCTTCTCGCTGTCCTCAAACTAGTTCGAAGTCCAGTGACGCCGTGAAAGGCCAACAGCTAACACCCTACAATTTTTTTTGAGATTGATTTTAAAGTTTCTTTAGCTTTAAACTCGTGATTTCATAGCTTTATTTTTTAGTCGTTGGTCCCCGTTAAATAAGAGTCGTTAAGGCGATTAGATCCCTCAATTTCCGAAAATTGTGCATTTTGTAAAGCCTACTCCTCATTTATGGCTGGCCCGAAAAAGTTGAAAAAAATATATGTGAAACATCTGTTCATGGACTATATGTGGTACATTGTTTTTTTCTATATGACTTTGTATTGTATTATTAAAAAAAAACTACGAGACATCGATTTTTGACTTAAATTCCCTACTTCTCCTAAACGGCTATGATATATGCAAATATTGTTACACTGACAAATTAAGAATCTTTTATTCTTTAAATACAACATGAATTTTGTAAATCGAACAACATTTTCATTCATAAGTTACGAAAAACAGGAATTCCGAACGTTTAGTTGCAGAGGGTGTCTGTGCGGGCGCGGGCGGCAGTCGCCCGCTGGCATTCAGACGGGAAGGTTGTGTCACTCGCTGCCAGATTTTTACGGATAAAGCGTGTTTTCTCTTTGTCTGTGTGCGTTGAGGCTATAAATTGTTGGATTAGTGTGTTTAGAGAGTAGTGCGGTCAGACGAGACGTTATTTTGTGTTGTGGTGTATGTGGCTCGCGCGTGGACGCTATATGAACCTTATTTTTATAAATGATAATTTAAAGTTTATATCACTTATAAATAGACGTTTGACGAAATTTATTTGTATATCTGGATCAAAATGCCTCGAAAAAGTCAATCGAAGAAAAAAGCAGCCTTAAAAATGCATGCAGTAATGTAAGTACCTACCTATCAAACATGTAATACAGTACAAAAAAAAAATAACAACAGTACTTACTTATTGACAATTTCCATATTATTTCAGACGAGCTAGAAACAAAGCATCAGCAAAGGAAGACAACGACAGTCAGTCAAGAAAATATAAAAATAAATCCTTGTGGCCTTTATATAGACGAGGAATATCATTACCTTGAAGCTACACCCGATGGTGTGATTGATAATGAGACAATTGTGGAAATAAAATGTCCATTAAGTGCCTATGAAAAGGACATTAAAGAAGTTGTCAAAAATAAAAAGCTCCCATTTTATAAATTAAACAACCATGACGAATTAATGATAAATTATACCCACAACTGGTGCACTATCAGGTGCAGGGTCAATTGCATATTACAAAAAAAGTAATGCTTATTATCAATTTGGACAGAGGATTGTAATGAGTTAAAAACAGAAATTATCTTTAAAGATAACGAAGTTTGGGAGCATATCATGAAAGAAAATTTAAAAAGTTTTTATACAAAGTGTGTGCTGCCTGAATTAGTAGACCCAAGGATTCCTAGAAATATGAAAATCAGAGATCCTGTTTATATACAGGAAGCAATCGTTTACAAAGCGGCAAAAATTAAATTAAAAACCAAACCTAAAGAAAAAGAAAATGAAGAAGAGAAAGGTAAAAACTAAAAATCAAAAAAATACAGATGCAGAACAAAATTTTACATTAAAAAGGAATCACGCAGAAATCGAAAATGAGCAGAGAAGCATAGGCTAAAAAATTGAATGCAAAGCTAAAAGTACTGAAGGACAAAATAACAAGCGGAAAATGTGTAATGAAGAAAATATCATTTTACCAGTTTTAATAGAACAAAACCCTAATACACATTATTTAAGGTATGATAATGAAAAAAATAATAATGTAAGAGAATTAAAGTTAACTGAATTTTAATTTACGTGTTTCACTTATGAAATGAATATCATACATACATTTTTCCCTTTTCCCGTACGTAGGGATGGGCAGAGACCACAGACTTCCATTTGCATACATACATATTTTGCCTATCGCACTCTCATCAGACCTTTCATACGTTAATGGTGATTTGACCTGACCTTCCTTTAGGACTTCTCCGACTTGGTCCTTATATGTTCGCCAAGTTTTGCCTTTGCAGATTTGCCCAATTCACACTATTATCCTTTTAGTCAATCTTCTTTCATTGATTCCTTTCTAAATGTCCAAACCATCTCAGCCTCACTACATATTCTTCCACACCACATCAGTTTCGTAATCAGAATTAAATAAAAAAATCGCGATTTTAGAATATTTCGAACAAAAGTTGACGACGACGCGATGCACAGTAGGAAATAGGCGGAAGAAAGTCTAATTTTGAAGTAGTTTATTTTACGATAATTTATATTTTTTATAAAATAGACACATATAACAACGTAATACAACATAAATAAAACATAACTATTTTTAGGTTCTGAATAAATTCTACATAAAGGAATACTTATCCAAACGGGCTAGTTTCAAACGAATTTTTATATTATTTTAAACACGGCATGCTCAAAAGTAATGAATATCTGAATGATCTTGATATTTATTGTAGTCATATATTCTTTTGTGAATGTAAAAACAGTATATTTACACAATTTAATTCAGTTTTGGTACTTAATTTTAATTGTTAAAGTTTGTAGAGTTTTTTTTTTCATTTTTTCTGTCATATACCGATCGGCAAGCTGCGAACGGCTAATTTATACACATGTGCATAGGGACAACCCTCACGAACAAGTAGATACCTAATTCAGCTGCCACCATCTGCACCCTGATGATTAATCCAACATTATCTAACGTAGAACAAAAATAACAAAAATTCTTGAAAATGAATATTAGCTATGAAATCATTATCTAATGCGGCGTTTGTCATCTAAATGAATAGTTTAGTCGTTACATATCATTTATATAGCTAGAAACCCTTTAATATAGGTTTAGTACATAGATATTACCATATAACAAGAACATTCAAAAACATACAAGAATAATATGAAAATATAAGCATTAGATCACTTATCGAATCAATAAGCAATATTTTCCGCACGCTCATACCCACTGTGCGACGTGTCGAAATGTAAATTTTTAATTGAATATAATTATGTCGGTAATGCGACACTTTAGACAAAAAGTATATTTTTGGCTTCTATTTAAGTATAGAATCAAATGGCACAGAATTGAACATGGGCCTCTGCTTTAAAAAAAATATGCGACCGGTCAGAATGCAAGAATTGTCGAATAATAACATACTTCGCTTGCGGCAATCAAACTAATTCAACTTTGGTTATAATTACTTACATACACTGATATCTTATGTTACAATTTAGAAGTAGGTACCTCGTTAGATTCATCAACTCAAACTCAAGTAATAGGCAGTAATGTATGGAGTACGCTTCTGTACATTCTACGCCCGTGTATTCTTTGACCGGTGTTTTCGTGCGGGGTGCGGTACTGGCGCGCGGGGCGGAGAGCTCAAACGTCCAAGGTCATTGAAGACTCTAATCGCCTTAAAACATACCAATCAGCATTGGGCCGAGCGTAGTGGCAGCGTACTGTTTATATGGAAGGCTTGGCCCAACATTGGGACGTTATAAACTGATCATCATTATCATCATCATCTCAGCCAAAGAGACGTCCACTGCTGGACAAAGGCCTCTCTCAAGGATAAATCCTTTTGAGGCGCTAATGACGTCTTTTTAACACCATTAGCCTCATGGATGATCCACATTCTCGCCCACTAAACCGCATCAAGATCAAACATCAAAGGCGAATCTATCACTTTATTTATAGTTGCGCCATCTGTTAACTAGGTACTGCGCACAAATAGATTAGGTCGATTGCCATAAGTTTATTCCTTCGATTTGTAGATAAACAACGTTTAAAAAAAGTACATCCTGAAAGTCTCGTAGTGGCCACCAGTAGTGGTACGGTAGTCAGTGTTCGACACTAACAAAAGGCGCGCTTTTCGTTTATCGGTGCATTTTGAAACATTTCTGGCGTTGTAATCCCGTCTTTGTCCCACTCTATACACTATGGCAAAGTATAAAAAGGTAGCAATATTTTTACGAGCAAAATTCAACTCTAAATTTGAAGGAGAATCAGCGACCTCCAAGAGGCCGCTGACAGATATGGAAATGACAGGCCTCCAAGAGGCTTTTGACAGACAAGGGGATTTAAGCCCTCCAGGTTTCGAAGCCGACAAATAATATAGAATTTCATTTAAATTTTGATACCTAGGAAGCAGGTGGTTATGTATACAATTATCGCTAAAGTCACAAATCAGTTGCTGATCCTTAATCAGTCGGTCACTGGTTTTGACGAATACTGGTGCCACTGCCATAGTTGGTTAAGAATTGGATATTGAATCGATTTAAAACATTTTAAAATATTAGTATATCCACTTTTTTGTGTCAAAAGCCGAACAAACAAGTTTCACAGACCTTTTTTTTCCGGTGCAGCGAAGGCATCTAGCGCATCGAGCCTTACTTATTCATTTATTTATTTCTTATTTTATTTTTGTTGTATTTCAATATATATATAATATTTCTTACAATATCTTTATGTATATATATAAATTAAACTTTTTTAAACATTTATAATATATATGTATGTAACTATGTTTTATATTATATCATCTCTATATGTACACGCACACACACAATACCACAACACTCGCCATAGGCCCTGTCAGAATACCAGCGTCGTTGTGGTGGTGTTTGTTTCTCAGCACCGCAACGGCATAAAGCTGAGGCAGGGTCCTAGTTGGCCTTTACACACACTCATTGTTATATAATTATTATTTTTGTATTAGTTTTAATGTTGTTTTTTTTGTAATGTTCTCTTATTCATTGTTTTTTTTTCTGTTATGTCTGTGTGATCGTCAATAAATATTTTCTTTTCTTTTTTAATTTCTTTTCACTTTTTTTCATCAAGATTTAAAAAATTACAGTCAATCCTTCTTTAAGTAGTTGATCGATATATTACCACTGCTCGGCCAAGACCTCCATCATTGAAATCAAAGTCATTACCATACAGTTGATGGGTATTGACTTAATCACCACGCTTGCCAAATACGGGTTGGTAATCTGAGACGCAGGCTATGCATCAAAAAATCCGAATCACACTTTGTCCGACCTGGGAATTAAAGCTAGGGCCTTCGGGTATCGATCCACGGAGGCGTTCACTTTGACTGTAATTCACTGAGTTAATATTTTATTCCGAAATCCAATTTAAAAAAACCGGCCAAGAGCGTGTCGGGCCTTATGAACTTTTGTGAACATTTATTTAACGATGGCTCATATACTTAAATGTACTTACCACTTTGTCGGCGTGATTAATATGTACAGCACAACTTTCTAGTACTAAGAGTCTGTGAGCTACACTAGGTCAGACAGACACACAGACAGATAGACAGACGGACATGCCGAAACTATAAGGGTTCCTTGTTGACTACGGAACCCTAAAAATGGCCGACACGAACCTTTTTAAAGTGTTCTCTATCAACATCTCCAAAGCGCCGCCCCGACGACGCAACACATTATGCCAATGTAATAAAGCTATCAATGCTCATCCTTGCCGGTTCTTCTCAGTACAAGGTCTGCCGCCCTGTGTAGGCTTACGAACCGATGGCATAGTGACGGAATAAACGATGTTTAATTATGAATTCAAATTATCTTAAGTGTATGAAAGAATTTGAGCTTTAAAGTATGTATCAGATACTAAATTGTGAAATGAATTTTAAATCTAAGTTTCTATACACTTAATAATAATAATAATAATAAACTTTATTGCACACAAAAGAAAAACAATATAGTCAATTTAAAAAATAAAAATAAATAAAGAGTACAAAATAGGCGGCCTTATTGCTAACAAGCAATCTCTTCCAGGCAACCTTGGGCGAAAAATAATAAAATAAACAAAATAAAAATGGGTGCAAGTAAAAATAAACTAAATAATAATAATAATAATATCAAATAAAGTAATTACAGATAAAAAGGAAATAAATATATAAAACAGAGTTTATGCAATATAAAATTTAAAAAAAATAATAATAATAATAATAATAATAATAATAATAAATAAATAAATAAACATAGCTAAGGTAAATTTAAAAAATGACTCCGAACCTGACCCTTAAACGACTCCAACGTGCGAGCACTTCTGATGCGCTCAGGCAAAGCATTCCATAACCGGACAGCATGCACAGAAAACGAGTAGGAAACGAAATTAGTGGAATGAAGGGGAGTCACAAGAGCTAGATTAAACGCAGACCGCAAGGTATGGCTTGAGGAAGTCGAACGGAAGGTGAAGCAATTTTGAAGATATGATGGTGAAGTGGGTAGAAAGAGGACAGTATACAGAAAGGAAAGGATGTGTAAGTCTCTACGCCGGCGAATTGGCAGCCATTTAAGCCGAGCTCGAAAAATCGAGACATGGTCATACTTCCTCAAGTTATAAATAAACCGAATACAGAGATTCTGCAAACGCTCCAGTTTATTAAGAAGTTCCTCCGAAAGATCAGCGTAGCAAACATCAGCATAGTCAATGATGGACAGCAGAAGAGTCTGCGCCAGAGTGATCTTTGTGCCAATCGGTAAGAAGTTACGAAGACGATTGATTGAACTGTACGCAGCAAAGACTCTTCTCCGAACAGCATCAACTTGCGAATGCCAAGTGAGACACTGGTCAAAAACAACACCCAAGTTTCTCACTGTCTTTGAGTATGGTATATTAGTGCCGGCGAAGTTAACAGAAGGAAGAAGTCCAAAATCGATCCTCGAAACAAAATAGGAGCTACCGATGATGATTGTCTGGGTCTTACTTGGATTGACATCGAGACCAAACGATTTGCTCCAGTCCAAGATAACCTCGAGATCCCTGTTAGTAACCTCAACAGCACGAGAAAGGTCTAATAACGGTGCTTGTGTGTAAATTTGGAGATCATCAGCATACAAGTGATAGGAACACGAAAGCTGTTGTGTAATAGAGTTTATAAAGATTGAAAAAAGAAGAGGAGATAATACGCCACCCTGAGGGACACCAGCATTAATATTGCACCACGACGAGAAAGATTCCTCACTACGTATGCGCTGCCGGCGCCCTAGCAGGTAACTTTGAAACCAATCAACCACGGCAGGAGATATGCCAAGAGAACGTAAAACACCGAGGAGAATATCAAAATCTACTGAGTTAAAGGCATTACTAAAATCTAATAATGTCAATATAGTAAGCTGGCGTTTCTCCATACCACGATGAATATCGTCGGTTATTTTAACTAATGCTGAAGTCGTACTATGACCCATACGGAATCCGGATTGAAATGGGTTAAGGAGACTATTTTTGCTCAGGAAAGAAGTGAGTTGACGATGGATAAGCTTTTCAATGACTTTAGACAGGAAAGGTAGTATGGAAATGGGACGGTACTCTGAATACAAGGTAGGATTTGATTTTTTGGGAAGAGGGATAACAGAAGCCTCCTTCCAAGCAGACGGAAACACTCGGGATGCAACTGATGTGTTAAGGATGAAAACTACAATGGGAGTAAGGATATCTAATATAGGAAGGATCATATTACGACTTATTGCATCAGTACCCACAGCATTAGAGCTTATGGAGAGTATAGCTCTCTTAACATCACTGTCCGTAAATTGTTCTAAGACAAAGGGAGATAAAACAGGTGCTGGTAAATTAGAAAGACGCTGCAAGGTGGCAGTCTTGTAGTGGACGTCAATAGGTGACGAAGAGGTAAAATGAGAATTGAGAAGATTGATATCTAGATTGTCATTGATGTTAGCGTTCTTAGATTTACCAACCCCGAGAGATTTGAGGAATTTCCACACTTTAGCAGGGTCCTCATTTTGAACAGATTTATAGATGTGACGTCTTTGAGCGTCCCTTATCACTGTGTTGCAACGATTTCTAGCGCGATTATATTTAGATTCATTCCGCTTCGATGGATCGAGTTTGTACTTAGTCTTCGCAGAATTCTTTTTAGCCATAAGTTGTCGTATGTCGTCTGTCAACCATGGGGCAGGTAAATGTTTGATTTTAACCGGTCGGACAGGAGCGTGCACATCGTACAGGTCAATCAAGAGCTTATTAAAAACTTCTATCTGCTCATCAACAGAGTCGCTATTGTAAATAGCTGACCAGTCCAAGCTGGCAGCGTCCTCCTGTAGCTGTTTAAGATCCATCCTAGCAAAGCTACGCTGAAGCAAAACTCGCGGCTTATCCTTCGGAGGACGAACACGATATGACAAATATATCAAGTCATGGTAAGAGAAGGCGTCGGCAGAGAACTGACCATGCCTAACAACAAGATTCGGAGAGGATACTATCATGAGATCTAAAAGTGATGGGGAGCAATTTGGAAAATGGTGGGTTTCTCGTAAGGGTAGAATATGTAAATTACAGGAATTGATTAAAGAAAGTAAGTTATTGGAACGTGAATCATTTTTCACCAGGCAAGTATTGAAGTCACCCATAATAATGGTATGTTTATAAACAGGAGTGAAGTTTTCAAGAAGTTGTTCTAAAGATGAGAAATAGTCCACTCTTAGGGAGGGACTGTAATAAACACCTAATAGAACTTTGGTGTGACCAAGGGAAATATCTAAAAACAGATGCTCGGCAGAATTAAGGGGAGGTGGCTGAGGGGTTCGAGAAAGGATAGTATAAGATATATGTGAGCGAAGATATATGGCCACCCCACCATGAGAAGAACTAACACGGTCATTTCGAACTAAATTAAAACCAGGCATAGAGAAAGAAGTAGAGGACAGTTGAGGATTAAGAAAAGTTTCGGAAATAAGAATAGCGTGTATGTTCTTAATATCAAAAGATACAAGCATGTCCGAGTAGTGGGCAGGAATGCTCTGCGCATTAATATGCACCACGTTGAAGTTTTTTGACAAATCGGAGAAACAATCTTCCAAAAGTTCGTTCAGAGGTCGATCAATGCTTAAAAAGCTGGAATCAGAAGAGGAAGAAGAACAAGACTTAACTTATGGTTCAGTTTTTTTACGATTGTATTTTGTGTGTGTGAGGGTGTGAGGGTCTGTGTGGGAGTGTGTGTGTGTGTGTCTATACTTTCCAAATAAAGATTTTATTTAATTATTTATTTATAAGGTCAATGTACGAAATTTTCTCTGTTACAAACACAATGCTTTTATACATATATAAAAGTATGTGTGACGAGATTCGATTCGAATATGATGTTAGGCGGTTGGGTGATGTAGGAAACGAGTAGTTTGCATAACGAAGTCCGTTTATTGAAATAATACAATATGTGAAACACTTAACTAAATCTGCAACTAAGCTGTTTTACGTTAATACATTATTTCATATAATTGCGACATGACCTAATTACAGTTCCGTTAGATATAGGTAGGTATCACACTACACGCAATATTTTAAATTAATTTGGTGTGACGAAACTCAACTCGTTTTTAGGTGTGACGAGATTCTACCATGGCGAATATGGAACAACTTACAAAAACATATGAAATTATGTAGAACTCCCCACGCCAAGATTTCGCTTTGAACAACGAATGTGTAATAAAAGAGAGATATGAACAGACAGGTGACAGTTCAATTCCATCCTCCATCAATGTCAGACGGGATTCCTTTGGGGAGATGTAACTACACAGAATACACGTACAGATACGAGAATAAATAGGTACTTACCTAAATTACTACAAACAAGTCAGTGAGAAGATCAGGCACGGTGTGAAAATGGTCCGCAATTGGTGAAGCAAATCCGCAAATCTCGTAAAAGCCTGTCATCGGATGGGTGACCAAAAACTGGCCATCTGTTTTTCGGAAGGCTCATCAGCAGTCGTTAACAACCACCAATCAGCACTGGGCCCGAGTGATGGTTTATAACCAGTTCTCCCTGTGGTGTTTCCATCCATGAGGAAGGCTCCTGCCCGTATCCCAGTAGTATGGACATAAAATGAGCTGGTGATGAACAGTTCACCAATACGGTGTCAATAATATCTGACAAAACGACCGTAGCAGAATTATATACAGGGGGCGTATAATCCTAGTGTCACAAATATGTGACAACTTGAAATAAACTTCATCTGTTGGTAAGTCACAATATCCCCGGAATCACATATTGTTTTCTAAAGTTTACGCGAACACTACACATTGAAATGAAACAACTTTTACGGATCTACTCACAGTCTCCCTGTGACCACGGACCCTGCAAAGGGTTCGAAACGTCAGGATAAACATTAATTAAAACTAATGTGTAAAATAAACGCGAGTAGATCCGTAAAAGTTGTTTCATTTCAATCCCCGGAATCCTTAAATACTAAAGCACTGTTACTGACGTAACAGATAAGACAGTCTTAGATAAGATGATGCCTCATGAGTAACCCGGGAAATTCAGTTCTAAAACCGGTAGTTTAACTACTAGACCACAGAGGCGGTAAAAATTGAGTGCACATATTTAATGTAATCTTTTAATCTACATTCTGTTGTTATATCTCAAAAATGTAAAAAGAAGGGCCGTGGAGTTCTAATGATCAAGTAGGTATTACATCATAAAAAGCCTTGTGCTACCACCCACTAGGAATCCTGAATATTAATAAGCTCCTGAGACCACGGAAAAAATGCACAATAACCCTTTTTAATAGGACATTAAGCTTCTTTATAGTGGGCGCACGAATTCACGCGAAATTTTTCAATAACTGTCTACTTCGTACCTACTATGAACGAACAGGCTTTTACGCTGCTAATTCAAAAAATTTGCTCCTCCCGTTGTCTTCGCGTACGATTGTTACAGCTCCTGAAATAAGTAGGTTAATCCTTATATTAAAGGCAGAGTTTTCCACAACCCGAACGATTTTAAACGACCCTCTTTGCTAGCGACGCTTTGACGCGTGGTGGCTTTTGAATTCGGAAGGGTAGCATCGGGCAGAGCAGCCCCGCCTTCCATCCAACTCAGTCACCCTTGTTTTCATTCATTCGGTGTTGGACAGACGCCGCGAGAGGACGTCTCGCGATCACCGCGCGCTCATACGTGTCAAAGATAAATAAACAATTACTCTTTATTTGCTTCTTAACGTGGTTCGTGACTGGAAGAGTTTTGCGGAGAATTAGAGGTGAGTGTTGCGATTAATATTTGTGTATGTCTTTGTATGCTTTGTCCACGTGCTCTTTAGTAATGAGGGTCTGAGTTGTTGAAAAGTATGAGCTTATTGTCACAATTTTGTGTCTATCTGTAAAAGGTGGTTAAAAATGCTTTCTCTTCTTAAAGAGATAGCTTCTTTTAAAAATTGAAATAATAATAAAAAATGTACAGACACCTGCACATCAACCTATCCAAAACTGTCAAATTTCTTCAATACATTTTCGACATACATACATTAGGGAATAAAGTTCAAAGTCTATTGAAGAAATTTTACAATAAGTACAATAAATAAATGTACACTAAATCTGTAACATTAGAATTTGTAAAAAGAAACAAAAACACCCGTTTATTGACATTGAGGAGCTAGATCGAGCTGCGATTCTGCAGTATCCATGGAGGAGTATAATATAAGTAAATTCGGTCACCCATCCGGTAACGCGGCATCTCAAAAGTTGCTTAGTTTTTACGATTATTATCTAAACGTGTGAAATACAATGCCAACAAGTGATAACTCCAGCCCATAACAGTCCCACTGTTAGGCTCAGTTCCCACACAAATAGCGAAGGGAGGTCGGTGTATACCGCACTAGGACGGCTCCAAACAGGTACCTACTAAAATAAAAAAAGTATCACCATCACCTGCTCATTTTTACGTCCCCACTGCTGGGGCACGAGCCGTACCTATGGATGGAAACACCTCAGGGAGAACGGTCCATAAACCACGCGGGCCAAGTGCCGTTTTTGATTGTTAACGACTGCTAACGCAGCCGAGACCAACGGCTCTAAGCCTTCCGAAGGCCGGAGGAGCTCCAGATGATATATTTTTGGTCACCCATCCAATGATCGGCCTTTGCAAAAGTTGGATAACCTTAGCAATCGCAAACTGGGCGAGTTTACCACTGAGCTATACCCATCGAGCTCCTCATATAAGGAATAACCCTGGACTTTCCGAAATAACCCCCGGCATCACAGGATACAAGCCTTAATATAGCCATAAATAAACGTCATTTATACGTATCGTTGACTTATGTCAATCCCGTACAATAAACATTATATTTCATTCCTTTATGCCACTTGTCTAGGGGGGCTGGTGTTTAGTCTGAAGACGTCGCTTAATTAATTAATAGCACAAAACATTTATGGCAGTCATATAATATATTAAAATACGATTAGTTTAAAACTTACAGGCAAGGCTTACATGTAATCAAAGATTAATCACACACTTTATCGTTACCAAGCAAAGAACATGGTATTTTTTTACCTCCACTGTATGTACCTATATCTACGTCGGAATAAACACTAATTGATAATTAAATAAAAACATTTTTTATTGGTGGTCATGGTGTCGCCATCTCTGAGGTCCCGGGTTCGATCCCCGGTCGGGTCAATGTAGAAATTATTGTTTTTCTAAATTATCTCGGGTCTGGGTGTTTTCTATATATAATTAGTATGTATTTAAGTATTTTATGTATGTTTATCCGTTGTCTAGTAACCATTTAACGAGTTTCATAACGAAGCTTCTCTTGGGCTAGATAATTGGTGTGAGTGCAGGAAATTTTACCCCGCCCGATCCTCTAAATGACAGCACACATTTACAGGATACACTGTACACTAAACATGCACACCAGTTTAGGCCCAAGACACCGTACTCGTAGAACAAGGGTACGAAGAACCGGTTCACACTCGCTCTACACCAGGTACAGACATGTACCTGGGCGCTTCTCTCCTCCTCCACGGCCCGGTCAACCCGAGCCGAGGTCCGTGCCTTTAGAGGCGCCCTCGGGTTGCTCCGCTCCCCGATCCGATACAAACCCTTCGGAGAATCTAGTAGGGCACGGGGACGCGCACTAGTGCGCGATGCCGTTCCCTCTAGAGATCCTATTCCTATTCGTTTCACACGGCTTGAGGGACCCTTTACGTTCCTCGCCGCCCCCAAAAAAGCCCGGTGAAGCTGAAAATGCCGTAGAGGCAATCAGCAATCTCTCTCAAAAAAAAAAAAGGAAATTTTATTTAATTAATTTATTTCTTTACAACAAGAAGTAGTACAAATGGCGATGTTATCGCTAAAAGCAATATCTTCCTGCAACCATGGTGTTAAACTAGAGCAAAATAAATTACAATAACACAAATGTTGAAAAAATTTCCACGAGCAGGATTTGAACCTGCACCCTTCTGACATACGGGTCAGGTGCTCTTCCAATTCAGCTATCGTGGTTCTAACCAGCCCGCCGAAATTATTCAACACTATTTATTTTTTACTTTGAAAGCCAAAGGCGCCAATTCAATGTCAACAACTACCCGTCATTGACATTGTGTAACATTAACATTTTCAACATTGTGTTTTTGTAATTTGTATCGCAACAAAATTTGCGTTAAAATTATATAAACGAAACAAAAACATTTTAGAGCAAAATAAGTTAAGAATGGGCAGTTTATGGAGTTTTTTGAAGTACCTACGTAAATATATCTATATTGTGACACCAGTGTCCAGTGTTCGACAGAGTTTTTTGTTGCCAATAATTAACATAGACTTTGTAGCTAAAGACTATATTTATGAATGTATTTATTATTTATTAACTATTTATTTAAGTAGGTATATTTATATGTTTTATGTATTTGTAATTTATACAATATTTATGTATGTATTATAAGTTTGTATTTTTTTGTTACACTGTTTTCCACTTTTGTTGTCTCTCAAAATGTGCACCTCCCATGTCATTTCTGCATCACCTTATGGTTGACTGGTAGAAAATGCCTAAGGCATTAAGTCCACCATGTAATATTTTGTTGCAAAAGTTTAAAATACATAAATAAATAAACAAAGACAAAATCAGTCACTGACCCTTTTATTGATTAAAGTAAAAAATGTCTATACCTAACAAATCTAATATAACTAACCTATGTATAGTTAAATACATATACGTTAATATGTGATGGTATATTAGCTAAAAAATTATTAAAGCAAATATGCTTAAACTGAAATATGCTGAAAATTTATCAGACCTACCTAAAGAATATGGGTTCTTTACGTCTACGTTAACGTTCGAAATTTGTTCGCGAGCCGTCGCATTTTTCTGATTTATTTCGTCCCGCAGAGAGTCGACACTAGAAACGGCTACATATTTCGCGTTTATGTGCGAAGGAAACAATATGAATTCACATTTTGTCGGGCGACCTACCTAGTTAAACCGTACCTAGTTTTCTAAATTCATATGGTATATTATAAGGAAAATTACTCAATGTAACAGTATGTATTTAATCGGAAACTGCAGGAAAAACTAATATATTATTAAAGAAGCATTACTTATTTTTAAAATGTTGTTAAAATAATAATAACTACCTATATTGTAACAACACAAATACGTCACTTAGGGCCGATTTTTCAATTGACGGATATAACTTATTCGTTTCATAAAGTATTAGATAACCATTTTAAAAATGTATTGTTATAACATGACTTTTCTTTTTAAACAAGTGACATTTTAGCTTGACTGCGTAATACTTTATCAGAAGGATATGTTTTATCCGATGATTGAAAAATCAGCCCTTAATGTATAAGGTATTATACGAGAAGCGTTTTATTTTATTATTCATATTACGAAATAATGAGATCCGAATTAGGAAATTCCGATTTTCGTCCAGTTTCATTCATTACCACTGACCATTTCACAGCCGATAGTGTACAACTTCTTTGGTTTCCTTTAGTAGTGCCTTCTCTTTGGATGCTTTTCTCTTGACTCTGCTCTATCTACTTCTGACTATCTACCACCATCTCATCCGAGCGAGCCGCTACACCAATAATGTTGACAGCCACTTAAGAGATAAGATTGTTCTGGCGGTTGATTGTTCCCGGTAAGGCTACAGGCTACATAGTAGGTATTATCGTCACTTGCTATCAGGCAGGTAAGATGTAATGAAACAAGGGCACCTGTCCAATGTTCTGTGTTCAACACTTTAAGCCAAGTGTTTAACACAGTTTTCGTCGCCAAAAATTAACATAGATTTTTATTGAAATTTTACGGGATGACAACTAGGAAGCACCAATTGCTTTATTCAATTGTTGCTAAATACTAAAATCAGTTAAAATAATGATTAAAGGAAAGCATGCCGATAACTGGTTCCTGTCGATCGTTGGTGACACTACCCTAGTTTGACTGAAACCGTTCCTTTAGAACTAAGATATAACTGGTATTGTAATTAACGTTGAGCGAGTGAAGTATGGAAATAAGTTTATTTAACAATAACACACTACAGTCACATCTTGGCGGGAAAGTGAAGAGTCATGTCTGCGGTATTGTTTTATTTTCTAAAATGTGTGTTATGTCGAATATTAATGTGAAATAATGGTGGATTTATTAAACGTCAAATGCTCGTGAGCGTGCATGCTGTTTTGTTTAATTGGCAAATGCAACGTCACATTTCAAATTGTCTCAAGAAGTCCGCGTGAGGTCTTTGTAAAGCCCCACATCTTTACTGAGATACTCGAGGGGTTGGGGGTGTATTTCTCACTTCTCATTACTATTATCATTCATCATCATCATCATCAGGAAGGAAATATTGTTTATTTACGTATCACTTGTAAGAAAAATTACTTTGACACTGGCTGAATCGCATGAAGTCATTAACTAAAGGAAAATAAAAACAACATTATCTGCAACCTACTCTGTTTTTTAATATCGCGAACTGAACTGTTTCCCATTTTGAACGTGAGGTCAGTTTGTACTCAATGCGGGTTTCACAACATTTTGAAGAACCAAAGAAACATTGTGGCGTGTGCCAGTGAGTTATCATTACATGGCTATTTGTTTTCTACCATATAAAAAAATGTTTATAGGTTATGCCATGAGCTGGGATGAATGAGCTCAAATTCATGAATGCAACATAAATCATTCAAAATTCAAAATCATTTGTTCAGTTTAGGCTATACACAAATAGCTCTTATGAACGTCATTATACCATCGGTTCGTAAGTCTACTCTGGGCGGGAGAAACTCAGCAAGATGTCAAGCTCTTTTCTCCCTTACAGCGTCAAAAATATTGAAAAATGCCCTATCATAAAAGAAGATTTTCCATCGCAAATAAAACGACAAACTATAGAAGCTAAGAAATCTAATCTAATCTAATCTAATCTAATTCTAAAAAATCTGTTATTTAGAGGAGCTCGATGTCGTAGTGGTTAACATGCCCGGTTTTCAATTGCTAAGGTTAAGTTAAGGATGGGTGACCAAAAATGTATCATCTTGAGCTCCTCCGTGCTTCGGAAGGTACGTAAAGCCGGTTGGTCCGGGCTGCATTAGCGGTCGTTAACAACCGCCAATCCGCACTGGGCCCGCGTGGTGGTTTATGGCCCGTTCTCCCTATCCATCCATAGGGAAGACTTGTGTCCCAGCAGTGGGGACGTATATAAACTGGTGATGGTTATAAAATGTACGAGTATTACGACAATGAGAAACAGCCCGAGAAGTTGTACTTTAATGATTTTTAATGATCAAATGACAAACGTGTATCCACAATTTTTTTTTAAATATCTTACGGGTAAGCACTTACATCTCACCTGATGTTAAGTGATGATAAGGCCGAAGTTGGAAGCGCACTTCATCCGGGATCCTCAACTACTGAGGCACTGACTATCTTATCTCTAGCTGCCGGAACACAACAATGCTACAAACATTGATGTTATGGCGACATATTTAGCTTAGATGATGGTAGCTAGCCAGGCGGACAAACAAGTCCTACCACCAACCAAACCGAGCACACAAACATGTACCCCCCGCTGAGAATTGAACCCGGGACCTCTGGGTCTAAACCAGTGGTCTTAACCACTAGACCACAGAGGCGGTCAAAACTAAGTATGTAGTTCCCGTCGAACCCTGGTGCCACTTCCATAGCCAGTGTGAAAAGCCAGCCATTGATATAATCTTAGTAATTTTATTGCGAACAAAATACAGAAAAAAATGTGTATAAAAATAACAATTGCTTACTTTATAACGTTTTTAGTCGCCATCCTGTACAAGGTCATGTACAGTATGGCGACGAGGCTGTATAGGTGAACGACCGCTCGATTATCCAGTCAAATTCAATCCTGACAAATTAATCACCGACCAAACGGGTATCTAGGAAAATTCTTACGAGTCACTCTTATTTTCTATCAATGAGATTTTCCTGGTACTAAATGCGTAAACCCCTAAAATTAAGCGTCGTTACGTCGTTACCATGCCCAACGGAATATTTACCGTGTACGGCTGTTACCGTGTAAATACCCTATACTCTCCCACTGCTGGGCCAAAGGCCTCTATCATTGATATTAACCCCAATATATAAAAACGAGTAAAAGCTCATACTGAAGCAAAGAAATCGCGTAAAATTTTATATACTTTAGTAAACCAATGAAGTTAGAAACGTCAAAAGTTAGAATTTTAGCCAAGCAATAGTGACCAATATTTTTACTAAAGCAATCTAGTTAGGTTTCACAAAGAATTCACAGTGACAACCTTGTGACAAGCTAGAATTATTGAGGTTAGATTCCGTGTGACAGTTTGTGTTATGTCTAAAATAATAAAAAAATAATGAATTTGATAATGACAATAATACTTTTATTTAATTGAATAAGAAAACTTCTATTCTAATTTAAACGTTACTTGTATATAAAATGAAATTAGATCTTAGTGACATTTCTAAGAACAATGGCTTGTTTATAAATATGGGTGTAGTGTAAGTCCACGGACCTGTATAGTGTGTATGTCATCACTTTAATCGATAAGTCGTGTCTTAATCACCAGGCTTGCCTATTGCGGGTTGGTGATCAAAAATCCGAGTTGTATATGTGTGTTATGTATATTGTGGCAACAGCCTCATGTCATTTACATTTATTTACAGGCTGAAAATTATTATTATTTTCTGATTGTAAGAAGACCGCCTAAAAGAGCGCTTTGGTGGCCGAGTGGCAAAGCGCTCGGTCCGATACCCGAAGGCTCCGGTTAATTCCCAGGTCGTCATTTAATTTTTTCGATGCATAACCCGGGATTATGATGACCAGTGGTCGGCGTAGGTAGTGCTATTTCACGAGATTCGTCGATCGTGGCATAACGTGGACATACCCACTCATCTCAAAATCCAGGGATTATAAAAATCACCTTTGTAATCACAAGTTATAACCTATTTACTATCTTACTTAGTTGTAAGAAGATAATCTAATTTGAAATTAACTACTGTGACCTTTTTTTTGCCTTTACAGCTTATCCGGATTTTCCCCAAGCCGTAGTTGATCATCTTAGAGAGTTTCTTGAGAGGATTGCATCACGCAAGTGTCCCCGTTCTTTACTTAAACCTCCGAGGCGACCAGACCTCAAAAGTCAATTTTTAGAACTACGAATCAGCTACAAAATCCGTAGCATTGGTTGAACGGAAAAAACTGTAGCACGTAGCATGCTTGAAAGAGATAACAACAAAAAGATTCGCTTCTAACTAAAAAGGCTACTAAGGAGATCCTAAAATGTTCTTCTACCATCACTAGACCCTCTCAAATTACGTTGTAAAGGAGAATGCCCATCGTAGTATGGGCTTTAGTATCGCTACAAATGATTTTGTACAATGATGATTTTTATATCAAAAACAACTCGACATGTCAAATTAAATGAAAGTGAATTTAATTACTAAATAATATGGGGGTTTCTCGTCGGAGAAATTAAAGCAAATTATTTAACAGGGTTTTATGAAAATAACAAACGTGATTTTTGATATAAATTCGAACAAGGACGATACCAAGACTGGCCATTCTCCTTTAATTTGCGTAAAGGATACGATGGTTTTTTTATTGCACCATTGTACTTCTGTTTTTTTTCTTTCTGTAACAAAGTATATTTAGCCTCGGGCTTTGGCTGTACTTGTAAATAAATATATTGTTCTTTTGAATGTCATAGCGTTTTGACTATTTTTGTTGTTACTATTCCTGAAACTATTTATCTCATACATAGTGGTATTATAGGTATTATTATTTTATTGTTATTTATAAGATAAAATAAGATAATGTTTTTGTTTAATGTTTATTATGGCGGCAGCATGAAGCTGTACAGCCTCATGGCAGTGGTTAAAGAAAAATTTAAAAGTTACTTCAAAAATACGATTCGTGCTCAGATAAAAGAAAAATGGAGTTTACATGTGGTTTACGAATTAAACGGGATGGAGCCAGCATTATCCCGTTGTGCATTAAAATTTTAACGAACACTGTAAAGCAGACTACGTATTTTAGAAATGAATTAATGATGAATTCTAACCGATTTTTGAAGATAAAAATTTAAATTTTTAAACGTATATTTGTGAAAATAATGTATAAAAGTGTAAATTTAAAAAACAATCTTTAAAAAAAAAAATCAAAATCATTTATTCAGTTTAGGCTACAAGTAGCTCTTGTGAATGTCACTATGCCATCGGTTTGTAAGTCCACTCTGGGCGGGAGATCTTGTACTTTGAAAGATCTTTGAAAGATTAAATGACAAATGAACGCTAACTAAAAAAGTACTACTATAGGTAGTCATTATCGGTTTAGTGAGACCTGACCTAATGGAAGTTAATAATGTTTGTTAAAAAAGAAAAAAAAATATTTAGAAATTTTTTACCTAATTAAAGTCTTAAAAAAAGTAACAATAATATAGGCTTGTTGTAACTTTTAAATTGTTTCTCCTTCTGTGAACAAATTACAGTACAGCCAAAAATAATATGTCTGATAGACTCACCCGGACGGTGGCATGCCCGACATAGATATGCCAACCGTCCCGTCCTTCATATATATATGTTATTATTATTATTAATATCAGCCATTACTTTCCCACTGCAGGGCAAAAGCCTCCCCTCCCTCATTCCACCTGTATATACACGAATAAATATTTTTCATTTAATTTATATAACATTTCACTAATCCCTTCATTCTGTGAACAAATGAATCGTCTTCTGTGAAACGTAAACTCGGTCGGCGTTGCGACGCTCGCACCGTTTGCTCGGCTAATGAGTTCCATTGTCAGCCCTCTTTATACTTAATCAATCTCGTTCATGTGTATTAGGGTCAGAAATTACAGAGAGGCTACAGTTTTTTTTAACGGAAGCGCCCTTTTATCTATTTAATTTAACAGGCTTTTATTATTACCAACAAACATGTTTTTTGTTTGTTTGCTACGATGGACTGAAATTGTCACCAGCTTTTAGCAGGACGTAAATTTTCCGAATTGGATTACATATTCTTTTGTTTACATTTTTATATTGTTTATATGTGGAAAGTGTCCTTTTGTGCCAGGGCATTTTTCAATATTTGACGCTGCACAAGAAAGGGAGAAAAAATGGTTCTCTCAGTACAAAGTCACCCTCCCCTAAGCAGACTTACTAACCGATAGCGTAGTGCCATTTATAAGAGCAAATTTTTGTAGCCTAAGCTGAATAATGCCTACATTTTGAATTATTATGATGGCCTGACTGATGTTTGGCAAAATAATACTGTCCTAAGCTAATAATGGCAAAATTCAATAAAACAGTAACGTCTATCTCTAGATAGTTTCATATACCCAATGCATGAGCCTTCCCTATGGATGGAAACACCTCAGGGAAAACGGGCTAGGAACCACCACGCGGGCCAAGTGCAAACTGGTGGTTGTTAATGACTGCTAGTGCAGCCGGGACCAACGGCTTTACGTGCCTTCCGGAACACGGCGGAGCTCTAGTTTTTAGTCACTTACTCGATGACTGACCTTTGCGAAAGATGGTTAGCTTCAATAAACGAGTGCGTTTACACTGTACCATCGAAGTTCTCAGCCATTAACATGGACTTCTTGGCGGGAATGTGAAGAGTCATGTCTGCGGTATTGTTTTATTTTCTAAAATTTGTGTTATGTCGAATATTAATGTGAAATAATGGTGGATTATTAACCGTTAAGTGTTCGTGAGTGTGCATGAGTGTTGGCAAATGAAACAAAACAGTGCAACATCACCTTTCAAATTCTCTCAAGAAGTCTGCGTGAGGACTTAGTAAAGCCCCACATCTTTACTGAGATACTCGAGGGGTTGGGGGTATATCATTTCTCACTTCCCATTTCTATTATCATTCATCATCATCATAGGAAGGGAATATTGTTTATTTATGTATTACTTGTAAGAAAAATTACTTTTTCATTGGCTAAATGCTTGTGCAAAGCCATAAAAAACCATTTACATTGTCACGTCATAATCAATTATTTGAACAAATAAAAAAGCACAACCTTTTTTTTATAAAAATTACTATAAGCACGCTTATCTCGTTATAATAACGTCTTTATAGCTTATAGCAGTCCAAAGCTTGCGTGCTAGTTTGCGTGTTATGCGGACCTTGGAGCTAGGCCATAGTATTCTTTGCCTTGAATGCGTTATTAACATCCGACTCGAAAACCCTGGAGAATCTAGTGAGGTACGGTGAAATGGTCGCGTGAAAACTTGTGAAAAGCTTCGGGGCTTGAGGTTACCACGGCAACGGTTTGGGGGACAATTGAGTTTCTCGTCACATAGTTTTTAAGCTTATGTTATATTTTCTTTAATATTTTTTTTCTGTATTTAATTGAGGGACATTTAATTTTAGCTTAGTTGTAAATACTCGTAAATTATTAGTAAATTACTATAAAGATAAGTACTTAAGTACATATAATTAGGTGTAGAATAACAGATGGATGACATTTTTTGTTTATTTTTAATTTTTTTATTTGTATTAATTATAAATAATTTGCTGGTATGATACCTAAAACGATGTTCATTCATGTATGAATGATAATATTATATTCAGTCATTCAGTTCGCTCACTCACCATTTTCATTTCTCGACTTTCTTTTCATAATAATCGCTCCAATGAACGTTTTCTAAACAACTAGCCCTTTTTACGGTTTACAATAGCTTCAACTTCTTCTCTTAACGCTTCGCTGAACGAGTGGAAAAGCACTTGGTCTGATATTAGAAGAACCGGGATTCTATTCCAAGGTCAGGCAAAGTAGGAAACATAAAAAAACCGTTTTTATAACTGAATTTATTCGATTTAAAGTGTGTTACTTATGTTTTATTAATATCTTACTGGACTTACTCATGTTAAGTATTGATAAAGCCATTATGAAAGATGGACAAAAAAAATTTTTTTCAAAAATTATTTGTCTTCTTTAAATTTTCTTATAACTTTAAAGTTCGCATGGTATACAGCAATATGTAAAATGGCTGGTAAAAAATGCTAAAAAAGCTCGAAATGCGGTACGAGCTAGTGGCAACTCGGCATTCAAATATTGAACATGACGGTGAGTACATAAGGTTGAAAGTTTAAAAATAAAAATGAACTTGAACGCTCCAGGGCCGCATCGATACAGAACGGCAGTATTGGCATTTACGCTTGTTTAATAATTCGTCGATTCTTCACAAAACCGACGTGAATTCTACTGCGCAAAGAGTTTTCGTTGTTTTTGAGATATTATTTGTGTTGTGTGGGTGCAATTTGAACTATTATTAAAAAAACTAGAGAAAATATCTTAATATAAATATAATAATAATAATTAATAATTTTTAATTCTTTTATAACCAACCATTTCATGCCCCCACTGTTGGGGCACGTGCTTTGCTTATGGATGGAAACTCCACAGGGCACATGGGCCATTAACAACCACGCGGCCCAGTGCGGATTGGTGGTTGTTAACGACTGCTAAGGCAGCCGGGACCGACGGCTTTCCGAAATACGGAGGACCGCGGGCAGGCCACTGGTCTATTATAATATGAGTGACTTCGAGCTTTTGAAATGAAAAAAACGTGAATGACGTCCCGTCATAAAAGTTTCATGTTTACTTCCCCAAGTTTGAAGCATTTTAATAACTTAGACATAAAAGATTGTTCCCAAAACACTTTAGTACACACGCCTGCACATCAACCTACCACAAACTGTCAAATTTCTTCAATAGACTTTGAACTTTATTACTAAAATGTATGCTTGAAAATGTATTGAAGAAATTTGACAGTAATGGGTAGGTTGATGTGCAGGCGTGTGTACATAAAACTGGAACTTTAAAAAAAAAGTCTCTGAACAAAGATTGTTCATTAAAAAAAACTACGGCATTGAAACATAATCCCTGATGAGAAAACCTTTAGAAAGTCTTTTGTGCAGCGCTAACGACTTCATTTTCGTTTGAATGCCTCAAACAGTTTCCATTTTCTCGCAATATAAGACGGCGAACCAGTTTTTTCCTCACTACGCTAGTGTAGCTGTTCCTACTAGGGTTGCCAACTTTTTTTAGACCAAATATAGCATTTTTGGATTCAGTACCCTTAAACTGTAGTAGATAGGGAATTAATTGAAAAAATATAGTGTATTAAAAAAACACTTATTTTTTGCTGCTTTGAGCACTACTAAATTAATAGGTTTTTATTTTTAAGGAACACTTCGTAACTATTATTACAATCTTATTTTAAGTTACAAAACACCATTAACTCTGCTTTTATCAGATCGATACTGGCTCTGTTGCGCTCATCTTTCCACTTTGTGTTCATCACAGAAAACTATAGTAAAAATATAGTAGTTTCGCCTACTAAAATATATTTTTAATATAATAGTAGTTAGACACCTAAAATAGTAGAATACTATATTATATAGTATGATGGTTGGCAACCCTAGTTCCAACTAGGGTAAGAATAAATATTAATTAAATAATAATCATGAAAGATAGGGGTCAGCAGCAGATTTTAGTCTTGATTTTAGATTTTAGACAACAATTCTTGACATGACGATTATTTAACTATTTTATTTAATTTTGTTGTTGTTTTATGACTTTTTTTACTTTTAGACTTAAGTTATTGTTCATAGTTTTATATAAAAATACTTAGGGAGCTCTCTATACTATCTCTCTCTAGTCATAGTCAGCAGTGATAAAAAAAACGCAATGAACGCTAGACCGCTCGCAGGTCGGGAGGTACTTAGGGCCTCTGTGGGCCTCTGCCACGAGTACAAGCGTACAACTTTTGACGTATTGCGACGCGGCGAACGTATTTCTAGTTCATTGCGCGTTGCTACTACGGCAGTCATAGTCAGCAGTGATAGAAAAAACGCAATTAACTAGAAATCCGTTTGCCGCGTCGCAAGACATCAAAAGTCGTGGTCGATCGGTAAGGTGGTACACACACGTGATAATTTTTACAAGATTCATCTGAAGATAAGCAATTATAAATATAGGTGCCTGCCTACCTAATTAGCCAATTGTTTTGAGAAATTATTTATTATAATTTTTTTTTAAATTTAAAAAAAATCTAACTCTGATTTCAATATCTACACACAGCGCATTGTAACAAAAATAATAAGTAGGTATTCGTACAATAGTGCACTTTTAGCTAATAGGTAATAAACAAATCAACGATTTTATCGTTGATTTGTAGTTTTTTTTATATATAAGTCTACTCTGATCTGATCTAGTACAGCGGCGCTAGCCTCGATCAATAATCGAATCGATCGAATCGAAGGGCGCGAGTAATGAAATAAAATGTATTGTAATATTGCATGATTTGGTAACGACATAGGTATTTTTTTTTGTAAATGTGGTTACTTGTTTAAAAGCTGTGCAGTTTCTTGATTTTCTTCTCCACAGCTAAAATATAGACGCTCTGAATGGGTAGTAAGTAAAAAAATGTTCGGACGGTTTAAAAGTAGCACCTAGTTATTATTGCTTATCTTCAGCAAAATCAGTTAAAATTATCACGTGTGTAGTCCCTTACCGCCCGGCCAAGAACACTGATGTCTTGCGATGAGGCGAGCGATTTCTAGTTCATTGCGTTATTTCTATAACCGTTGATAATGACTGCCATTGTATAGCGCGCAATGAACTAGAAATCCTTTCGCCGCAAGTCGCTTCGTGTTCGTGGCAGAGGCCCTACGTACCTCTCGCCCCGCGTACCTCAGTTAAGCCAGGTTAAGCGGTCTAGCAAAGCAATAAAGATTTTGAATTTGATTTGATCCCGTAAAATTTTAATTAATATCTATGTTACGTTTTGGCGACGAAAATTGTGTCGAATACTGGTGCCGCTACGATACGACCTCTTGAAAACATCTGTGATTCTAAGAATGTTTCAACCGTACCTTATTTTTTCTTTTGTTGATGGCTTCGTACGATTAGCACATTTAGCCAGTGTCAAAGTAATGTTTCTTACAAGTACCTAATAAATAAATAAACAATATTTCCTTCAGTATGATGATGATGAATGATAATAGAAATGAGAAGTGAGAAATGGTATACACCCCCAACCCCTCGAGTATCTCAGTAAAGATGTGGGGCTTTACTAAGTCCTTACGCGGACTTAAACGAATTTGAAAAGTGACGTTGCACTGTTTTGTTTCATTTGCCATTTGCTTATTTATGACTTATTACTTTCCCGTCAAGAAATCCAACCTTACCTTGTTATTAATTTAGAACGCTTTCTCATATAATTTTGTTAAGTAGGATAAACAATAATTATGTAAAAAAAACCCTGTCCGATCCGTAAAGACGTTATTAGATTCAGTTCTATTTACTTACGTAATTATTTTAAAATAATAATAAGTGAAAAAAAAATTACCACGATAAAAAATTTGTTAGTTTGATAAAACTTACATGGCAATACTTTTGTCGGCATTTCGGTAGTTAGAACCTTTGGCGCCGCCGCCATTGATGGAAAGTGTGGTCACATTTATAAAATTAGCATTAATATATAATTTGAGCAATTTCAGTACAAAAAACTTGCGTTAAATTACGGCAACTCTTTTATTTTCATAAATAATATTTTTTTGTTATAGTTATTTATTTGTATACCGATTCTGAGTCGCTCTAGAAAATTTGCGCACTGGTAAAAAAAATAATATTAATGATTACAGTTTGTCATATCGATAAAACTTTTTTTATCAGTAATCTTACTGCCTTAGTAGGTATCTATCAATACAAATTTTATTACTAATTACTACTGACCGGTTTCGTCCAGTCACTGTATGTTCTGAACAGGCACAAGATTTACGTTCCCAACCTTTGCTAGAAAAGGTAGGTACGAACGTATTTAACATTAAAAACCGGCCAAGTGCGTGTCGGGCCACGTGCAGTGTAGGGTTCCGTAGCCCATCTCAATAATGCGGACTCTGAGAAGCTTTTATGAACATTTATATAACGATGGCTCATATACTTAAATGTAGATACTGCCGGTTTCACACACCTGACAACGTTATTTAAGTAGTTCCCAATGAGGAATTTGTACTGCGCCAAGTACATTTTATAACTTGGTCGACTGTTACTCGTAAACTTGTAAAGCCTACTTAGCTGTGATAGTTTTCCTTTTAACTTCGTCATATATACAACTACCGTGAATTTTTTCACGTATCCAAAAACAACCATTAGGCTGGCAGGGGGGGTCACTTGACGTCAACAAAATTTTGCACTTTAAAGCTTAGACAGACAGACAGAGAGACGGACATGGCGAAACTATAAGGGTTCCTTGTTGACTATTGAACCCTAAAAAGGAACCTTGTTCGAAGTACCTAAATCATAAAATTGCCGATGGCCCATCAAGATTATTATGACAACAGTCGCTTCTTTTGGCCTTGATACTATTGCAATAATTCATAGTTATCTAGCACAGAATCTTCGTAAAGAGCCGTTCGAAGAAAGTATTGTTTCCTGAGGGAAATGATAAATATTAAATTATCTACAGCCCTTTTCGCTATTAATTGTTTACCAAGAAGTTTCACAGAAACATTGTCAAAATTTCTTTTTACAATGTTCGTTTCAAACTTCTTGGACTTAAAACCTATTCTTTTTTTATAAGTAAGTTCGAGAATTTTCGTAAAAAAAAACGATGACTTTGAATACCAGTGCATTTGCAATTTATTAATCTATTTAAATAAAAATTGGTTGCCTGTAAAGTCGATATACGGGCGAAAGTTTTACGTGACAACGACTTTGAGTGGTAAAATAATTTTAATGTGAATATTCATTCGTATAGTAGGAAGAAGGATGAAATAATAGTAACAAATTAAAACATTTATTTATACAAAGAATTATATTTAAAACATTAATTTATACAAAGAATCTCGCACTGAATTTCATATTAACAAAATTTTATTTTTACCTTTACACATACATACGTATTTATATGTCTATGTCTGTCTCTCTCGCTCTTAGGCGGGCTAACCATGCCCGAGTGGAAGGGACGCGTGCCTCTCACTCGCTCTCATTGTGAGCGCATAACGTGAGCGGAGCGTAACGCAGTTTCTTGAAGTGTCACCCGGCAAACCAATTTATAAGACGTTGTCACGTCAAAAATGAATCGCTAAATGTGTTGCTAATCGCAAAACTCGAGAACGGCTGAACCGATTTGGCTGATTTATTTTTTGTTGTATCTGATGAAGTCTGAGGAAGGTTCTTATGGAGAGAAAAAACGTAAAAACACGAGGATTTCTTTTCCCATACAAACCACCCTGTCCCCAGCTGTCAAAGATTTGACGTCAATCTAAACAAAACAAAGGCGCGTTAGGATTATCTTTGGTATGCCTTCAAGTTGATTAGAGGTTGCATGTCATTAATGAAAATAATTGTCGGGGCAGCTGTTAACATAAAAAAATCAATTCTCAATTCTCAAGTCTACCGGGACAGCTAGTTAATAATATATATTTTAAGGGCACATTAACAGATATCAGACAGAAAACTACCACAATTTGTTATACGTTACAAATAAAACTAATAGCCGGCCAAGTGCGAGTCGGACTCTCGCACGAAGGGTTCCGTACCATTTATCTATAAAAACGAGCAAATACGTGAAAAAAAAATTCACGTTTGTTGTATGGGAGCCCCCTTAAATATTTGTTTTTTGTTTGTGACTGTAAGAGAAATGCTATGCGTAGGGCACGGGGACGCGCACTAGTGCGCGATGCCGTTCCCTCTAGAAAACCTCCGAAGGTGATTCGTTTCACACGCCCCCAAAAAAGCACGATGAAGCTGAAAACGCCGTCTGAGGCAATCAGCAAAACTCTCTCCAAAAAAAATGTCATTAGCAACCATTACTCCGCACAGGTCCCGCTTGGTGGTTTATGGCTTGTTTTCCCTATAAAACACTTATAAGGCTCGTGAACTTTTGATGATGTGAGGATTTTAAAAATATTCTAAAATTTTTTTATACAAATTACCTTAAATAACATCTGATAGATACCACAATGTAATAACTTAATCGCCGTTTCAAAATTAGCATTTACTTAAATAATATAACCATTTACAAATAAAGTATGCTTACTTAGGGAAACACATAGCCAACTGGCATGAGAAGGTTGTAGAATACGGTAACGAAGTTGTATCGACTATTCTATCCAATTTAGAGCCGGGTATTCTTATAGGCCATTAGACCCGATACGGTGAAATCGAATCGGATAACCGGTTATGATCCGGAAGAGATATTACTCGGGTTTTATGGAGTTGTAAATACTAAAGTAGATACAGTAGGTCCTTACGTATATAGCCTTCTTAGTGTTTAGGTTTCCAGGTGAAGTGTGCTAAACCTTCGGCCTTATCATCACTTAACATCGGATATAGTATCAGGGAATTTACGAATGAAATTCTGGCCATCCGCGTATAAGGTAATTTGCGTTTTTGGTAATATGCGTCTGAAGGGTCAAAACTATCCCATAAAAGCATTAATTATATGTTTTAAAGTACTCTTTTCTTTAATTCTTTATAGGCAAGTATATGACCGCGACTTCCCCTGATGTTAAGTGATGATGCGGCCTACGATGTAGCATACTTACCTAGATAATGCCTGTTACCGTATAAGATAGCCAGTCAGTTCGTTGGTGGTCGTTCGTTGGTTCCAGGTGAAATGCGCTTAGACCATCTCGGTAACATCATCGCTTGCTAGCTATAACATTGCAGTAATACAGCTTTAGGAGTTTTGAGGAGCCCAATGGCGCAGATGTTTTAGCGCTTGGTTTGCGATTGCTGAAGTTAAGCAACTTTCACAAAGGCCGGTCATCAGATGGGTGACCAAAAATGTATCATCTCGAGCCCCTCCGTGCTTCAGAGAGCACGTAATGCCATCTGTATTAGTCTATCCTAGTTCTATTCTTCTACTCTATTTAGTAGTCTTTAACAACCACCAAACTGGGCCCGCGTGGTGGTTTATGACCCGTTCTCCCTGTGGTGTATTCATCCATAGGGAAGGCTCGTGCCCGAGCAGTGGGGACATAAAAAAGAGCTGGTGACGAATTCTGCTTTAAGGGTTCTCTAAGGTCCCTGTGCTGTGAGCATTGACACGTTATGAGCATTCTAGTGAATGATACATTAGAAGTAAATCCTCACACAACTTAAGTATTTCTGATGGCTCTATTCATTGTATCATTTCAAATCAAATCAAAAACTCATTTGTTCAGTTTAGGCTACAAGTAGCTCTTGTGAATGTCACTATGCCATCGGTTCGTAAGTCTACTCTGGGCGGGAGATCTTGTACTGAGAAGAACCGGCAAGAAACTCAGCAAGTGTCCAGCTCTTTTCTCCCTTACAGCGTCAAATATTTTGGAAAATGCCCTATTATAGCAGGACACTTTTCATCACAAATAAACACAAAAAAATATAGAAGACAAACACATGTAAAAAAACATAATTAAAAATCTAAATTAACAAATTTACCTCAGGTAAAAGTTTCAATTTCCAAAATTTCATACAATACTTCTACAGTTGTTATACGTTGTTGTACCACTACAGTTATTTGAAGCACCAATGCACAATTTTCTGTTAGAGGTGAATGCTTCTACTTTTAGACGAAAGTGCATTGATTGTAACACAGAACTAAAAACTTCGTGGATCATAAAATGTTTTTGTTTTGTTTATTTTAACGCAAAATTTGAAATCCTGCTCGTTCCGTTTGTTCAAATCCTGCTCGTGGAAATTTTTTCAACATTTGTGTTTTTGTAATTTGTTTCGCAACAAAATTTGCGTTAAAATTATATAAACAAAACAAAAGCATTTTATAAATAGCTTGCCTACTTCTTAACTGGTCTTTAGTATGTGTAAAAATATTATGAACGACGGTAGTTGTTGACATTGATTGGGCGCCTTTGGCTTTCAAAGTAAAAAAAGTAAATAGTGTTGAATAATTTCGGCGGGCTGGTTAGGACCACGAAAGCTCAATTGGGAGAGCACCTAACCCGGTATGTCAGAAGGGTGCAGGTTCAAATCCTGCTTGTGGAAATTTTTTCAACATTTGTGTTTTTGTAATTCGTGGATCGTAAAAGATATATTAAAAGTAGAAAAGTATTTAAATCATTTTAAACAAGGTGTGTGCGTGTGTTAAGTATTAAAATTGCAGCTTTAGGAGTAGAATCGAACATGAAACAAAATGATATGTGCATGTAATACAAAAATTTCGATAAACACTAGAACAATTGTTGTAAGTAAAACTTTTCATAATGATCAGAAATACTGTACGGTATTTCTGCTGCTTCAATACCATTATATTTATCTAGAGGCTAGGGACATCCTGTATATAGTGATATTTGTGTAACATCATGCAACTGTCAACTAACATTAGAAGCAGCGTAAAAGTTTGTAAACACGTATTTGCCGCGCCACCGGCCAACATTACGAGAAATTTATGTTCATAAATTGAAATTTTATAGTCGGCATCTTTCACGAACGTTAAATGTAAGCTTACGGAATGCTATTCGAATGCTATAATCGTGTTTACGCATTCGCAAAGCGGGGCGACCGACTCTGGGATTGTTACCATAACGTAATGTAACATTTGGTTTGTAATGTTTGCAATGTTTGTAATATTGATTTTTAATATTAGATATACCTAGGTATATACACAGTCAGGTCATAAATTCTGTCACATGTTTAATATAAAATAATTAAGACAAGTTTATTTATTATCTAACCATTTATATACCAAAATGAACTTAACAAAACATAGATTCTTATGACAATAAAGTTTATTCAAAATTACCTCCGTAATTTTGAATACATAAGAGATTCTTATGACAATAAAGTTTATTCAAAATTACCTCCGTAATTTTGAATACAGGCCTTCAATCTGCGCGGCCAGTCGTCTATCGCAGCACGAAAGAGGTCCATGTCAATATCGGCGGCTGCCTTAATCAAGGATGTCTTGAGTGACTCCAAATTGGGATGAGGCTTTGAGCACGCCTTTTCCTCCAAGTGTTGCCATATCTCGTAATCTAACGGACTCAAATCTGGACTGGAGGAGGGCCAGTCTTCGTGCCGGATGAAGTCGATTTCACGCGCCGCCAGCCAGTCTTGTGTGATCTTCCCTCTATGAGCTGGCGCCGAATCTTGTTGGAATACCCAGTGCCTGTTATTGAACATCGTATGAGAAACAGGTTCCACAAGGTTCGTCAGGACTGTATTTTGATACACAACTGCATTTGTTTTTACACCTTTCTCACAAAAATGTACCTCTATTAAGCCCCAATAAGAAACTCCCAACCATACCATGAGCCAGGATGGAAAATGACCTCGTTGGACACGCGGAATACGGTTGCTCGCTTCTTCACTACTGTGTGCATACACCTTATCATTTTGTTTGTTGTAGCTCTCTTCTACGGTAAAATTTTTTTCATCCGAAAGAAGAATTTCTCGATATTTTTTTCCCGCGTACCGCTTCAACAAAGCGCGGCATCTCTTCAGTCTCATGTCCATTAGACGAGCATTCAAACGATGTCCTGTTTTTCTTCAATATGCCTGAAGCCCTAAGTCTTCATTTAACACCCTTTTTACCGTGGTTCTGCTTAACCCTATCTGAAGGGCCAACAGTTTCTGCTTACGTTTGGGATTTCTTTGAATTCGCGCCTTCACAGCTTTTATCACTGCTGGAGTCCTAACAGACCGAGGGCGACCATTTCTTGACCTGTCATCTACACTAGAGTCTTCATTGTATCGTTTGATGGTACGATAAACGAATCTTTTGGTTAAATTCAAATTTTTCAGTATGTCAAAAATTTGAATTGGCGCGTAACCGCAACGATGCAACGCAATAACTGCAACACGGTCTTATTTAAGCGTCCACTCCATATTTAAAAATGAGTAAAATTCTAAAAAGTATACATTTTTATTTTCATGAACAATTCGAAATTCGAATTCAATAAACTTTTTTGTGGCCAGCATTCTAAAAGAAAAGTTTTTACTGTGTGACACAATACTTATGACCTGACTGTGTATTATATATTATATAGGTATATATAATATTACAAATGCGAAAGTGATTTTGTTTGTTTATTGTTTGTTTGTAACGCTTTCATGCGTCAACTATTCAACCGAACATCATGAAATTCTGTACACATATTCTCAATTCTCAAGTGTAAAATCAATAAGGATATTTATAATTAAATAAAAAGTGAGTGAGTTTGTTTGTTTGTTTGATACGCTTTCACGAGTAAACTATTTAACGGTTTGTTTGTTTTGTTGTGATCTAGTCAGCTAATATAATAAATATAAGAATGTTACGAGTCGTAAATACCTTATACCGTCCCACTGCTGGGTTATCAATACAATTGATGAGTATTGGGTTAATCACCGCGCTTGCCTGATGCAGGTTGGTTGGCGATCCCAAACCCGGTCTATATAATTAAAGGTAGGTAACATTTTATCATTTTATTTATAACTAGCGGCCCGCCCCGGCTTGGCACGGGTGCACTTTTTTTTTTTTTAATATTGCCTATGTAACTTAGCGCTAATGTAGCATTCTAATGGTGAAAGAATTTTTTAAATCAGTCCAGTAGTTTGCGAGTTTATTCGTTGCAAACATAGGTACATACATACATACAATTCTTTCCTCTTTATAATATTAGTATAGATTCATAAATTATTTGTAATAATATATTTGCTGCATTTCAGTAAATAGTACAAAAGAAAAAAGAAAGAAGGAAGTACATCTATATTAATATTTTAATACTTTTCTCTTTCACTTTTGCCATCGCACAGATTTGCACCTACAATGTCTCTGCTGGTGCACTGGATGTATCCAGTGGATGGTTCCAATGGGTGGCTGGTAGAGAACGGCTCAAGCTACCATGTAATATAATCTGGCAAAGGTTAAAATAAAAATAATACATAAAAAACATACACTGTGAGTGCTGATGGGAATAACCCGACTGTGTTGTAACAGCTCGGTGTATATGTCGCTTAATAATGACATTGTCGTTGTATTCTAAGCGTGTGTTTCTGTTTAATAGAATCTGAGTACCGCCTTCAAGGATTCGAGTGTTCATTGAGTTTTAAAATCTCTTATGACTTACAGTGTACAAATACTTACCTATGCCTTTTTACAGTTTATTGATTTATTTATTTATTAGAACAACCAACAAGATCAAACACTAAACATGCTAGTAACTTACGTTTGACATTTTTTAAGCTAGGTGTTGCCTTAATAATAGGTTGCCATTATAAACGCGAAAGTTTGTAAGTATGGATGGATGTTTGTTACTCTTTCACGTAAAAACTACTGGATGGATTTTAATGAAACTTTCCTCATATACAGACCATGACCCAGACCAGCATATAGGAAACTTTATTTCCATTTTTTTTTACTGTAGTCTTCGCGAACGAAGTCGCGGGCAACAACTAGTAACAATATAATACTAAGGATATCGGAAGCCGATAACCAAAAAGAAATTAATACATTATAAACTAAATCTAGTAATTTGGACTTAATATTGCTAAATTAACTTAATTAACTTGGAGAGGCCTATGTCCAGCAGTGGACTAGTATAGGCTGATGATGATGATGATGATGATGATGATGATGATGATGATGATGATGATTGCTAAATTTGATTTTACATTAAAATTTATGACATGCTACTATGAAGTTTAAAACGAAACAAATATACAAAAATAATATTTCACCTCACTTTCAGTTGAATCCTATTAGATTGCTTATATTTAAACTATAGCGCAGTGACAAAAAAATACATAAAAAAAACTGGACCAAGGTCACCCACAGGCAACAAAGCTATTTTTAACTTAGTGGATGTTTAACAGAAACGTCTGTTACAATTCTCATTGAGGCTTGAAGAGTGTTTAGGGCTTAGACGTTGTCGCAAAAGCTCTCATCAGCAAAGTAAGCACGTTCCGACCCTCGAGTTATAGATAAGAGACAAAGCTGAGACAAGGCTGAATGGCCATTGGTTCCTTTGACAATAAAAGAGTATATATATATACTTTTATCTCCTTTTTTTAAAATTGTGTAGGTACTGCTGACAATGAGATCTTTTTAGTAGGTACTACATGCAATAAGGTACTATATTAATAGGGATGTTATCGTGGTTCTAACTAACCAACCCGCCGAAATTATTTAACACTATTTACTTTTTTACTTTGAAAGCCAAAGGCGCCAATTCAATGTCAACAACTACCGTCATTAACATCATGGCGAATAATTTCGGCGGGCTGGTTAGAACCACGATAGCTCAATTGGAAGAGCACCTGACCCGGTATGTCAGAAGGGTGCAGGTTCAAATCCTGCTCGTGGAAATTTTTTCAACATTTGTGTTTTTGTAATTTGTTTCACAACAAAATTTGCGTTAAAATTATATATACAAAACAAAAACATTTTATGAATATTCAATTCAATAATGTTACTTATGCCATTGGTGTAATATTCAATAATTTGTTTTTCTGTTTTAATGTTTGTGAAATAAAAGCATATGAATTTCTACGATATTTTATATATATAATATCATAGATATTAATTTGCTTTCATTATATAGCTGTGTTTTATCTAAAAGATACATACTACTTTGTTATTACGTAATAGAGTCATACTATTGTACCTGTACAACCTGTACAACTGTATAATATTTAGTATTGTATTGTATAGTCCATTTTCTATTGTGTGTGAAATAAAAGCAGATTATTTTTTACAATATATTATTATTAGTACCCTAAACCGAAGAGCATGTATGAAAGGATCGTAGCAAGTGGAAAGAAGTGGTCTCTGCCTACCCCTACGGGAAAGAGGCGTGATTATATGTATGTATGTATATATTATGTATATAATATATCGTTAAAATTAATTTGCTTTTGCCCAGCTTTTCACTTTTTTATATGATACGTGCTATTTTATAACTATGCAATAGTGTAAACGTACAATTGTATATAAGATAGATATATACTAAAAATAAAAATTAAATAAATAGCTAAAATCCAAAAGTTTTTGTTGTTTCATTATATCCTAGAAACAATTAGCAAAATACATAATAATATATTCACTCTATTCTATTTTGTTCAATAAACAGTAACGTTTTACTGCTGTAAACCACAGATAAAACCGCAAAAAAATAATTAACTTATATTCGAAAAAAAACGCTATCAATAGGTGCATTTATCTCGGAATGGATACGTTTTAGAGATACGTTTTTCCCGTCATAGTAACTATTGCTCGTATTAAAATAATCTATCCATCAAACATGGTCTGAATAGTGTGCAGCTATTTTAAAAAAGGCACCAAAATTAAGAATTGCCCTTTAGTAATCAAATGGAGTGCTATTTACTTCGTTTAAGTCACAAACGTGACGTGTAAGTCGGCAACTGACAAGATACATATCCGAATAATAATTACCTAAAGCGTCTCCTGCTTTCAACCAACGGGTAAAAATATAATAATAAAAATTAAATAATTATAGTATATGTGTCATTGTGCTTTTGGCTACCTAAATGTGTCATTATGCGTATAACCCAGTTTTTCTGACCTATTTTTATAACCAAAATACGACAATCAGGGGCACACCCTATTAATTGTATAAATTGGTCAAAAATACCAATTTTACTTAGATTTTGGCGATGTTAGTAAAAACTTCTGTAAAGTTTAAGACATAGGCAAATAATTCGTCATTTCGACTACAATGAGTTAATAAGTCCAAAGCTTAGGAAAATTAACATTAAATGTTTGTAACAGTTCTCTAAAACATTAACCAATTTTTTACTTGACCTAAGCATAAATTTCTGTAACCTAAAATGCTTAGGCTTATAATAAACTCTCAATCATGAAACTGTACAGCTCTCAGAACAATAACTAAAGCTAAATTGACGGAACAAAATAGTGACGTCACAGTTTGCTATTCCGTTATAATTTCTATTTTAGAGAACCTTTTTGACAGTTGCTAAAAAGTTTCTATATTGACTAATCAGTCAACTGAATTAATTTTCATAATGTTATCCAATAACATAATATGGGATAACGACTTTATGATGGGAAATTGAAGAAAACATTATGTGACAACAAACAAAGCATTCTTTCAAAACATTAAAGTACATGACACGTAATAGTTCTTCAAAACATCAACCATTAGTTAATTTACCCGCAAAATAAACACAAAGTTCTATAACCGAAAATATAATTATGAAACACGCAATTGATGGAAAATAATAGGTAGTTTTAACAGGTTTTATTTTTTTTCCTTTAGTTGATGGCTTCGTGCGATTAGCACATTTAGCCAGTGTCAAAGTAATTTTTATTGCAAGAAATACATGTATAAACAATATTTCCTTCTTGTTTGATGATGATGAATGATAATAGAAATGAGAAGTGAGTCCACCCCCCCAACAAGAGCTATAAAAAAATATATTTTTATATGGAGCTAGATTATACATATAGATGGATTAATTTTATATCGGCGTGGAACAAAGGCACTCGTTGCTGTTGTGTTTCATTCGGTGATTGCTGGAGGCCCATCTCTCACTCCTCCCTTTCAAGATCCAACTCCTTCCTCCTACTTTGGTTTAACGGGTGTCCATGGGCGGCGGTGATTACTTTCCGTCAGGTGACCCACCTGCTCGTTTGCCTCCTTTTCATATAAAAAAAAAATTATGTTGTCTAATAAAAAAAAATAACCTCAAAATACATGACTTCAATTTCTTAAACAAGTATTAAATTTCTAACCTATCACGTGACCTTTAGGAGTAGGGAAGCTAGTATTTCTTTTGTCTAATAAATACAAATAAAATACTATCACCCCCCACTCTCACTATATATTCATAAAAAAACTATTTAAAATCATTGTTTTGTATGTTTTTCTCAAATTCAAAATGACGTTTGTGTGACGTTGACAAAACAATATTTTACTAAATAATGCATAAATAGTTTTCATGAATAAGGGGGCAAGTATTATACTTAATAAACATGCTTTACAGTACGTTCGAAAACACGTGTAACATGTTAAGATTAAAAATAATAAAAATTAACCAAAAAAATTAAAGTAAATTGTCCGTCATTTTATAGTTTATTAAATTGATTCTAATAAAACATTGAAAAAAAATGTTTTCATTTTAAAATCATCAATCATACGAAACCAATCAACAAAATCAACATGTTTTGCACTGTCTTGTAATTTTGAACGAAGTTTTTGAATGAAAAGTTGTCTATTCCTCAATCAGTAAACGTCAAAATGTCAAAATGATATGTAAATATTGAATATTAAAACTTTAGAGGCTTTATTTTGAAAACTAAGAGTTTCCTGAAAAAAATAAAATGTGCATTAGACACTCTGATTTTTTTATAACAAAGTGGAATACTCGTTTTATACAAATTCGTGCATCATTATTGTAGATCGTAGGCCGTTATGTTCTTACAAGTATTTACAGTTCAATTCCCTGCACCAGTATCTCTGATTACTAACCGGGAAGCCCCGTCAACAAATTGTAAGGATTTTTCTGAATAAAAAATATTTTATTTTTTATTTATTTATTTGTGTTGAATGTCCGCCTGGCTTACCTACCACCCCCTTATTTGTCATGACAGTCGGACACGGTTCGCGATTACACAACAAAAAGAAACATAACTTAACTTAACTTGAAAAAACAGAAAAATAATTAGAAAATTAAAAACTAAAGACCTATAAATAAAAATTATTTATATATAATTATGTCGGCGGCGAGGATTTGTAGGTAGGACGGTCGAGCAAACGTCGATATTCGTCGATAACACTGTTCATCTTGGATCTTCAAAATAAAAACGTAGTCGTAATTCCTTACAGTCACTTTAATGTTATTTTAACATCACAATTAAATAATGGATTGGATGGACGCGTGCGTACTCCGTACAAGTTACTTTTTGGCGTACTTTCTGACCGCTCCCGTTCATAGTTATGTGAATAGTCCGTCCGTTGTCGCGCCAACTAACGTTGATGTTCCGCGTACCATAATAGGGCATAGGCTGCACAGACTACACTCAAGTATAGAAAATTCTTGCTTAATATGAAACGGAGACACGCTTTCATGGTGCCATGCCTTCTAGAAACCCTCTGACGGTGTTTCGATCACACGGCTTGAGGAACCCTTTAAAATTCTGGGGACGCTGTAAAGGCGGGTGAAGCCAACACCAAACTCTTTCTAAAAAAACAGTGATCGGATGGGGAATAAACTTTTATTCCCCATTCAATCAGTGCCTCGCCCCGCCGTGTAAGGTCTCGGTAAAGTCCTATCTCTTCAAAAACTTACGTAGATCGAAGGAAATATCCACCCACATCCATCATTAAACTCACTTTATAGCTATGTTGACAACACGTCAATTAATTACAAAACATTAATAGCACAAATGGGACTACCATAAACAATAAATCCATTTGTAGGTGCATTATTCGAATAATGTGTAATGTTAAGGAAATGTATAGAGGTAAGCATTATTTTTAATTCCGGGCTCTTGAAAGTTTTTAGTTGTAAATATTGTATGACTAGCTGACCCGTTATGTAATTTACGCGTGAAAGCGTATCAAACAAACAAAGAAACAAACAAACAAACTCATTAGTCATAGGCCTCTTCCCTCGCACATCCAAACCTTCTCGACCGATACTCTTAACCCCTTACAAAGAAACAGAAAATAAGCATCGAATAATTATACCAAGTTTTGTCACTTTTACTCTAATTTGAAACGACGTGTACATGACGGGAAGAAAACACGGATTTACTATTCGAACCTTATTCTCTGTTTATTTGTAAGGCACTTAGATTACGGTAGATTATATTTTAGATTTTTTAGAGCCAACTAAGGGTCAAGGGTTCCAAGATCGCACATCCAGCGATCGGCTAGCAATAGTAAACACTGATGCCATATATTCCACCTCAGAAGCCTACTTTGTTTACGCTTAATGTGGCGTCGTCGGGTCACTAATGTCACAGAAGAAATATACTATTATTATTCGCAAGTATGTTTTTTTTCTCAGCAATAAGCTGGTTTTCTCTGTAATAACGGGTATAAACCAAGTAATTACAGGGTGTGGTGTGATGTATGTATATGGTGTAGGGTTATTTCTGAATCTATTATTATTATTCTCTTTATTAAATATGTATCTTAAGAAAAAAAAATTACAATATTTTTTATAAAAACATATTTACAATATAAAGTATTATAAAAAACTTAACCTAGGTTGCCACCAGATACACCAGACTAGGATAGACCCAAGCTATCGTTGGTTAGGGCTGCAGAGTGAGGAACCTCCTGACAATACGTGCCGTGTCAAGGAGTACTGCCTTTTGCATCTGACCCTTGACCCAACCTTTCAGCGAGAGCCTCTCTAGGTGTTGATCGAGGCTCTTGGCTAAAAGACCGTTTGCCGAAACGACTATTGGTACAATAATGGTTGAATCCACATCCCACATGACGGTAACCTCGTGAGCTAAGTCAAGGTACTTACTGAGCTTATCCTTCTCGTCTTTCACGAGGTTCTCATCATGAGGTATGGTGATATCAACCAGTTTTGCCCGGCGCTGGGATCGGTCGACCACCACGATATCAGGCTTATTGGCGATATTCCTGTCCGTAATGATAGAGCGACCCCAGTAGAGCGTTGCATTACCATTTTCGAGTACTGGCGCAGGTGCGTATTTATAGTACGGCACCTCCGATTCAACAAGGCCATATCCAAGAGCAAGTTGCTGGTGAATTATTCTGGCTACTTGGTTGTGTCTGTGCAAATACTCTCCGTTAGCAAGATGAGAACAACCAGAAATAATATCTAGGAGTGATTCTCCTGGACGGCGGCATGCCCGACAGATGTCGACCGTACCGTCCCTCATAATATATTTCCGGTAGTTATTCGTCTTGATAACTTCATCTTCAATAGCACAGACAAAACCTTCGGTTTCCTCAAAAAGGTCACCGAAACGTAGCCAGTTCATATATTATATATATTACTAACTTTTGATTTTTCAATATTTTTTACATATAAGTAATTAACTTTTGTTGTACTTAGTATATGCCAATAAATGTATTTTTCTTCTTCTTCTTCTTCTTCTTCTTCCTAAATAATAGTGTACTGTATAGTCAATCCAGTCAGTTTACACAAAATTGATGAGTGCGATGGTCTGTGTACCCTGTGTATTTTTTGGAAGAAGGACATTTGTATGTATTTATTTAAGTATTTACAATTTTTTTTTGCGCTGTATGGGATGACCGACAGAAAACTATTTAAAAAATTTAAATTTATATCGATGCTATAGCCGATTAAAAAACTATTAACTATATGTGCGATTAATATGCTCGCAAATGTACGTGCCTCCATTGACAATGAAAGATTCACAGTGACACTGCAGGCCGGGATTACAGGGTTACAGGATTACAGGGGTGCAATTTGCAAATGCTGGCCTATCTGGAGGGCTTTAGCGAATGGAACTTTGTTATTACACTGAGTTCGGTCGGTGTAGATAAAAAAGAAAAGAAAGAGCTTCATAAATTTAATTGCTGAGCAATTTCGATCTTTATTTAATATAGACGCACCACCGAACACATAACTCACTTGAACACACACAGAAAATTTCATCTAAATCAGTCCAGCCGTTTAGAAGGAGTTCAGTGACATACAGATTTATAAAATACTAGCTGCCCCCGGCGGACTTCGTACCGCTTTGACAGTTTCCATGACAACACTACAAACAAATCATTTTGTATTGGAAAAATTTCAAAAATCAAAAAAAATTTAGGGGTGGACCACCCTTAACATTTAGGGGGATGAAAAATAGATGTTGGCCGATTCTCATAGATACCGGATAAGCACAAAAAATTTCATCAAAATCGGTCAAGCCGTTTCGGAGGAGTATGGCAACGAAAACTGTGACACGAGAATTTTATATATTAGATATAAAGGTGTTATGTTTTCATTGTTCTTGTATTTTTTTATTATGTGTATTTGTGTGTGATAGGGTGTGTGTGAGTGTGTGGGGGAGTGTTTGTTTGTGTGCGTGTGCGTGGGTGTGTTACTTGTTAAAATAAGTTTCAAATAAAATCTTTGAAACTTTTTCAGTTCAGAATTATATACTATCCAAAATCAATCTAGAAACAAAAGAGTTTGTCGCTGAACTCTTCTGTTGCATAAAAATAAACACTTCTACAGATGGTTGAATCTCATCACGGGTATCTGAGCGGCGCTTTTGTTCCTTAAGCCTGGTACATAAGGTTCCAACTTCTTTGTTTCGGTATTTCTTTACTGTGGTATTGGGTGTTTGTTGTTTTCCTATAACAACTGTTCAAGTTAGGGTGACGATATATTTTGGTACACACAGGAATAGACCGAATTATGCACTCGAGAAGTGGCGAAAGCGCAGTGCGGGCCTTGAACCAGCAGTGGACGTCTTATGGCTAAGATTACTGTCGGTAATTGTGGTATTAATACTGACTCGATTATGGTATTTGAGCAATGTAACTCCGGATTTCAAACCCTTCATAGGGTTTGAAATTTTGAAACGTCTAAGTGACTTTCAGATCGGCCACGGAAGATTCAGGCCTTGAGGAAGACTCTCGGCCTGTGAGGACCTTTAGACTGTCTTATAAATTTTGTATCGTTTATTATCATCCTCATAATAATCCTATCTGAAAGACGTCCACTGCTAAACAAAGACCTTCCCCAAGAATCTCCACAATTACAGGTTTTGTGCTGCTCGTATACAGCAGCTACTTGCGACCAGACTGACTCGGTCTACCATATTAAAGGCCTGCATACGCTGCGTCTTCTGGTGCTTTCTTCTGTAGTTCTGACTGAGATATTAAGTGCAAATATACTCTGGTGCTAATTAATATGTTTTGCTCTTATTTTAAGAATGTCATTCTTAAAAGTTATAACTTTTAAAATTAAGCCGGCTGCCCAATCGAATTTATCTGTTTTGAGATATCATTGTCCTTCAAAATACTCGAGCCATGGTTACCTTACTCGAATACGACGCGCAAAGCAAATAGCCAGCCCAAATCGTATGTACATCTCCAGTTTATTTTCGCACCGCTTCCACGAACATCTAGTAAGGGGTTACTAAGAGATTCTTCTGTTTATAATAACACGGTAATATTGAATCTCGCTTTGTTTATTCAAATGGCAACATTGAATGGAATGTGTTGTATCACTGGATTAATGGGGTATTTAAATAGAGAACGAATGTTACAGTTAACTTGTTTATTTATAATTTTTTTATTTATATTAACATGGCAATGATTCGCCTTAGTGTTAACTGAAGTGTTGGTAAGGCTGAAAGTGGCAGCGGGCTCCTTATTTCTAATTTAATTTTATTGAATTTTCTTTATTCAGGAAACAACAGCTTTTTTAAATAACATTTAATCATAATATTATACTATGTGTTAACACATTTAGCTTAACAGTTTCCACTATTAGTTGGTACAGTTCTATGTTGAGTGACAAAGTGCAAATAACCTACAATATAAAGTTTCAACAAAAAAAATGTTGACATAAAAACTAAGGCACTTAATAAAAAAAAATTAATAATTAAAAATATTACAAAAACACAAATTTTAATGTTAAAAAAATTTCCACGAGTAGGATTTGAACCTGCCTGACATACCGGGTCAAGTGCTCTTCCAATTGAGCTATCGTGGTTCTAACCAGCCCGCCGAAATTATTCAACACTATTTACTTTTTTTTTACTTTGAAGGCCAAAGGCGACAATTCAATGTCAACAACTACCGTCATTAACATTTTATCATAATATTTTTTCAACATTTGTGTTTTTGTAATTTGTTTCGCAACAAAATTTGCGTTAAAATTATATAAACAAAACAAAACATTTTATAATTAAAAATAATTAATTGCCGTTGATATGGAGACAGACGTATATAAGATAGAGGTAGCCAGCCAGGCGGGTTTAAAAGAAGCCCTACCCACATAAGAACTTAAGATAGGTGCAGCTAACTATAACTAAAGTAAACTTTATCATTTTAAGATTAATGACGATTTTAAGACTACCCAGTACGGAATTATTATTTTTGTCTTTACAATTATAAAATGTACTCTTAAACAGGTTTTAGTGTATAGTTTATTAAAAACTAGCACTTCACTCGCGACTTCAACCACGTGGATTTGAGATTTAAAAAAAAAATATTTAAAAAAAATAATGTATAGACTATGTTACCTGCAAGTAATGTAGCATTCTAACAGTAAAAGAATTTTTGGAATTGGACCAGTAGTTCCAGAGATTATCCTCCGCAAACAAACAAACAAACAAACAAACAAAGTCCCAAACTTTAGCTCTTTATTAATAGTAGGTATATAGGCAGGTATATGTAGGTATATGTAGGTGTAGATAACCAACTAGAATAATCTAGCGTCAATTAATTATTACATAATTCTGTTTTATATGTAAAATAGTTGAAATATTTTTCCTACGTTTAATTTCGTTCGTCGTTTTCTCTTTTAACTGTCTGTGTGTACTATAAAATATTTACATGATTTATTGTTAAGAACAAAAGCAGTATAACATTATGCTATACCCATCCAATTAATTAACAAAAATAGCTCTCCAAGCAATAATTTTAGATACACAAACAAACGAAACCACTTTCAGAAAAATTGCGTAGGCGATATGCGTTTTCATTTGTAACCAAACAATAACAAAATCTGTTTGTGATTTCATTTCATATAAAATATTGCTCTGTTTACTTACGTTACCGAGAAAAGCTTGTACCTTGTTACATACAGTTCAATCCAATTCTATTAAGATCGTCGATCATAATTATTATTAACGAAATGTGTCGAAAACTTTTAGTTCTATTTAGTTTGTGTGGTTATTTTTATAAAAACTTTCTATACTATAAAATCAATAAATCAGGTAGGCAACTTGAGTTTTTCTTATCTTCATCATATGGTATAAGTCAGATTTTTTTTTATGTAATAACTGTTTTTTTTTTGTTTTATTGATAAATTATTTAATTTGGTGATCATTATATTTGCATGCCAGTTGTAACTTGGCGAAACATGATTGTACTCCAATTAATATTTGTCATCTTTTATACCATGTTTGAGGCAAATAAAAAAATTATTATTATTCTCTTTATTAAATATATATCTTAAGAATTTTTTTTTACAATATTTTATATAAAAACATATTTACAATATAAAATATTATAAAAAACACTTAACCTAGGTTGCCACTGGCAGCGGGGATAGACCCAAGCTATCGATGGTTAGGGCTGCAGAGTGAGGAACCTCCTGACAATACGCGCTGTGTCAATATTATCACCATCACTTGATGGGTACACCACTTGCAGCCACTGCTGGAGCATAAGCCTTCCCTATAGATGGACACACCACAAGGAGAACGGGCCAGAAAAGCTATCTTATATATCACATGTCTAGGGGGGCAGACCAAATAAAAATATGGTACTAAAGTGTTTAGCGGCTTTTGTCACTGACTGTACGAAAAGCGTCGTTGAAATTGTAAATAGTACGAAGCGCAGACTAGAAATGCAAATATTAAAGCTTTTATTATGACAACGTCCCTGTTGAATTGAAAATGGGGTATTCGAGGAAACGCAACCGCTCGGGAGATTCAGCATTTGAGCGACGGAATAGAAAAGTACTTTTAACGCTTCTTTAAGTTTACGATGCATAAAATAAAAAGAAAAGAAAGAAATGGTTTGTTGAAAATTTAATTTGAGGTATTCCCGGGAGATCGTTGGAGAAGCGGCTAGCGCGGGTAATTTTTAAAAAGACTTCGCTATAGGCTGCGTTTAGCCTTTACAGAGTAACCGTGTAAGAGGTTCTTAACATCAACGATCCCTAAAGGTTCCACGATACCCAAGGAAAGGTCGATAGGGTTCCGTAAATCAGCAATTTTTACAGTCTTTTATTTGTTATACGAGCGTTTTTTGCACGGCTTAGTTAGTAGCTGACGGCCATCCATCCTCACCTGACCTGACCTGACCTGACCTGACCGATGATCAGCCTTTGCGAAAGTTGCTTAACCTTAGCAATCGCAGACCACTGCTTCATCGAGTTCCAACGACCACGTAATATTGTCAGTAAAATATTAAATTTACAGACCCATTTCGATAGCTCGCCTTGTATATGTTACTGTAAAAGCCCGAACCACGGCAAATTCTAAGATTTTAGAGTAAGTCTTAGGATATACCGACCCGAGTTGGTAAATGTAAGTATTTCTGAAAATGGGATTATCTTTTCGGGCTTTTACCATTCGAATTCAGTATATGCTAAGTTTTACCACTGCCAGCTGGTAGATGTTGGTTTTTATGAATACTAACCTAACCTAACCTAACCTAACCTAACCTAACCTAACCTAACCTAACAGGAGGGAGGCTAAAAAGAGGTGGGGAAAAGGGAAAGAGTATGTAAAAAAACGTCGCACGTACAAAAACGTCGTTTCTGGCGCTTCGCCGGCCGCTGCCGCGGCACGCTCGCTCCGCTCGCTCGGCTCGCGCGTTGTTGGTCACCATACTAACCTAACCTAACCTAACCTAACCTAACCTAACCTAACCTAACCTAACCCAACCTAACCCAACCCAACCCAACCCAACCTAACCTAACCTAATTTTTTTCAACATTTACCGTGCCTTCAATGTAACTCCTAAGATTTACCAAGTGAGTGGTGGTAAAAGTTCGAATCGCAAACCTTTTTGGACATTTACCATTAAGAATTGGTAAATCTTAGGTTTTACTGGAAAATCTTAGAATTTGCCGTAGTTCGAGCTTTTACAGTAACATATATATATCATGTGTTCAATTTCCCATAGACCCCGATCGATTCCTCTCCCATCAACTACAGAGTGTGTATTCCTGCTTCCTTGACTAAACCTTGTTGAAACTTCATAAATAATAATTATTTGTCTGTAGTAGCAAAATGTTACAATACAAGCAACTTACAAGCAAGGTAATATTTTTAGCCACCTCTGTGGTCTAGTGGTTTTGACCACCGGATCAGAAGTCTCGGGTTTGATGTCCAGGAGATGTACATGTTTTTAGTAGTTTTTAGGAGTTGGGGGTAATAGGTAGAACTCCATATAATCATCCGCGTCTCGTCTCCCCAGACAAGGTGGTACTCGGCAATGAGCTTTACCTAGCATAACAAAGGGAGGGCACATGTTACTTGTCGGTATGGTTTGTGGTAGGGCTTGTTTAAGTCCGCCTGGTTAGCTACCACCATTTATTTAAATATGTCGCCCACATCAATGTCAGTAGCATAGCATTGTCCCGACAGTCAGAGGTAAGATAGCCAGTGCCTCAGTAGTGGAGGATTCCGGGTGAAGAGCGCTTCCACCTTCGGCCTAATCGTCTAACATCAGGTGAGACGAAGGCCAAGTGCTTAGTCGTAAGTAATAATAAAATATAGTAATAGTACGTAACGTAACTACGCGTACATCAGTTCGCTTTGCTGCGTTTTCTAATGTGAGATAATTTGTAGTTCTAGTATCGGGCACGTTTATCGCGCACCCTTGATTTACTGCTTGGATACACACGGCGCGAAAATTGAGGCGGTACCGCTACGCTTAAAAAAAGATTTTTTGGTGTTTATATGTGAAAGTTCGTCTGTTTGTTTTACTATTAGAATTAAACGGAGAAAAGTAGCGGCTTTATGTTTTTCGTCGTCGATCGTACACTCAAACTAAACTTAACCAGAACGCAAAGAATGTCGTTGTTGCTACCGACTAAACATTTTGATATTTAGGTACCATAGTATAGTAAAATATTGGGAAATCATTTCATTTTAATTCAATATGGAATACGAAGACGTCAAATTCGGAAGATTTTTGTATTATAATTATTATTTGCCTTTAGTCTCATAATTTTTAAAATATAGGTATATTATAGGGCTGGACGGGTAGTCAATAATCTTGGTGGTAACTGGTAAGTACCTCAAGCACAGATTAAGTATTGAAGATTGCCTTAATGACTGAACCACATATGAGTGTCCCCATTCCTTACCAGATTTCCCGGGACATCCGAACCTAGTGGTGGCATCAATTGGCGATTTCTACAGCGTTTCGCTACCCGTGTGTTCTTATTCTCAAACGCAACTGAGTAAAGTTTTTGGTCGGCAGTCACTTCATTACTGTCGCCGAGATATATGGCCGTTTAAAAGTTTGCCGGTTAATTTCTTTTACTACTGCGCTTAGACAGCGGGTGCTTTAGCTAACTCCTTGATTTACTATTATTTGAAGAAATTAATTCCTTAAAAATCTAAAGAAACAAAACTAACCTATTTTATTAAAAATCGGATGCAACCTTTTCAGAATTCGAATTCGGAGCTCGATTGCGCAGTGAAAAGCTCAATGGGGCAGTGTTGAAGGTCATCTTCATCATATAATAACAAAGGAAATGTTGCTTATTTATATAACTTGTTAGAAATTATTTTGACACTGGCCAAATGTGCTAACTGCACAAAGTCATCAACACTAAAGAAAAAATGGCATTTTCTTCCGGTCGACATAAGGGCTAACTAAGCAAAAAAATTGGTAAGCGGTTCGACAAAGAACATAGATAAAACAAATTATCATAGATTACAAAAAACACAAATGTTGAAAAAATTTCCACGAGCAGGATTTGAACCTGAATCTGTTAAAGACGGTAATTGTTGACATTGAATAGGCGCCTTTGGCTTTCAAAGTAAAAAAGTAAATGGTGTTGAATAATTTCGGCGGGCTGGTTAGAACCACGACAGCTCAATTGGAAGAGCACCTGACCCGGTATGTCAGAAGGGTGCAGGTTCAAATCCTGCTCGTGGAAATTTTTTCAACATATGTGTTTTTTGTAATTTGTTTCGCAACAAAATTTGCGTTAAAATTATATAAACAAAACAAAAACATTTTATATACTACATAATTTTATAAGAACTTATATATACATGTTAGTTACTAAATTAAATAATAATAATTTATAAAAAAATGTATTTCTTCTTCTTCGTCTTAATATAATGTAAAGCAAAAGCTAAACTTAGCCAGGAATCGATTTAAAAGTGTTTAGAACTGATAATCTAAATAAAAAACTCTGTAGCAACCATTTTTTGCGGTTGGGGTTAAAACAACAAAAGGACGAAGTTCTGACAAAGGAATAAACCCACCTAGTACACACGCCTGCACATCAACCTACCACAAACTGTCAAATTTCCTCAATAGACTTTAAACTTTATGCGTTAATAATATGGTTGAAAATGTATTGAAGAAATTTGAAAGTTTTGGGTAGGTTGAAGTGCAGGCGTCTGTACCTACCCCTCTTTATTACATAATTTATTAGATAGGCTCCTAAAGGCTTCGCTTGTCAAAAGATCTAAAACGGCCCATTTAGCTAGTCTAATAGCTTCTCTGCTCTAGTGTTGTACACGGCTATTATGATTAAGTATTAGTGATTTTAAAGTGATTTGAACCGCCTCTGTGGTCTAGTGGCTAAGACCACCGGTTTAGACCCAGAGGTCCCGGGTTCGATTCCCAGCGGGGGGGGGGGTACATGTTTGTGTACTCGGTTTGGTTGGGGCTTGTTTGTCCGCCTGGCTACCTACCACCATCTTAGCTAAATATGTCGCCATAACATCAATGTTTGTAGCATTGTTGTGTTCCGGCAGCTAGAGATAAGATAGCCAGTAGGTACCTCACTAATTGAGGATCCCGGGTGAAGTGCGCTTCCATCATTGGCCTTATCATCACTTAACATCAGGTGAGATCAAGGCACAGTGCTTACCCGTAAATAAAAAAAAAAAAGTAACATTTACCAAATACTTTCACAATAAGTAAAATGTACGACGATTTCCCAATACCTATCTCGAATTTTGAAAATAAAACAACGAAATGCTTAATATTTGTTTGCTAAATGCCTAATAATGTCAACCAATGGTAACTTCAAATACAAATATAAATTTTTAATAACTATTTATTTACATAATAGAATTCACAATAATATAATAACCTAAAGTAACTGAAACTATTACGAAACTAAAATATGGCGTCAAAAAATTCCTCCGCGTCGCTGTCGACTGGTAATGTACCCAAGAGACTGGCGGCATTGCCACGTTGTATGGCAATGCTTAGCCTCTGGCCAAGGTAAAAGCCAGCCCTTGGGTCATGGGAAGTGTCAACCAGCCGTTTGGAGATGTCAGTAAATAAAACATGAGCACTCGGACCCCATGGCCCAAGGGTTTCAACCCCAAACGGCTCGAAATAAAAATATATATTTATATATATAAATATAAATATATTTATTGCATATTAAGTGTTTATATAAGGCTCTTATACTAGGTAAAATTGAGGTAGCTTGTAAAGTTAATTACCCTTTTTAGGTATTGCAATTTACTTGAATAATAATACCTAATAGCGAGATTACTTTTTTTCTCTAAAAATATTTTCAAAACCAAGGGATTTGCAAAAAAGTATAGCCGCTGAATGAGAGCAGTGTTATAATGGTGTTATTGATGATTTATTAATTTCAATACTGAGGTTAATAAGCTATGAACATGTCACGTCTGAGCCCAGTAGTGGGACGTTTATAGACTGAAGATGATAATTAGGTTTATCCCTACTGAGCCTTTACGTAGCTATTTCGACACTAGCTCGAGCCCGCCCACTAAAATCTCCAAGTATCAAATTCCTAAATCCAATTTATTACGCGCTCGAATCAATATTCCGAAGGATCATGTTCCAATCAAGTGAACTTCGTTTTTAATAATTTCTTATTATGAAATAATTTTCAAAGGTATCTAGCGTTCTTATTCTATAATAACATTTTCTGTAATCATTACTATCAGCAGAGAACACTTTAAAAAAATATTTTTTTTAACCGTTCCTAGTCTTTTCATTTTAGTAATTTTAACTATTGTGGACCCTAATTATTTTTCGAAAACAGTTAAGAAACTTCTTGCTATGGAAGTGCTAACATTCCATTTGTTTGTTTTTCTTTTTCTTTTCATTTTATATTTAATTTAATAATTTATTTTCAGAAAATTATTATTCTCTTTATTAAATATGTATGTTAAGAATTTTTTTTTACAATATTTTATATAAAAACATATTTACAATATAAAACATTATAAAAAACTTAACCTAGGTTGCCACCGGCAGCGGGGATAGACCCAAGCTATCGTTGGTTAGGGCTGCAGAGTGAGGAACCTCCTGACAATACGTGCCGTGTCAAGGAGTACTGCCTTTTGCATCTGACCCTTGACCCAACCTTTCAGCGAGAGCTCTAGTTGTTTGCCGAAACGACTATTATTATTATTATTATCATCATTTAGTGACATGTAGGTATAATTTTAATTCTCAATTAATTTTTTTATTTAATTTCCATGTTAGTATTTTGATTATTCTTATTTTAATTATCGACACAATGAATTAATTATATTGTTATGGAATAAAAAAAATATTAAACTATGAAGTATCACAAGTACATTTAATGTCCCAATTGGGTAGTTGACAACAACAACAATTAATTCCAGAACAATAAACGTATAAACGAAATCACGTAACAGTTCTTTATAACATTAACCATTTTTTTATTTGACCTAAGCATGAATTTCTGTAACCTAAAAAGATATTAATAAACAATCAATTGACGGAAAAAAATAGTGACGTCATAGATTGCTAATCCCATACAATTTCTATTAAAAATAATCGTTTTGACAGTTGTTAAAAAGTTTCTATATTGACTAACCAGTCAACTACCCAATTGGGGCACGAACTTTCCTTATGAATGGATAGAACGGGCCATAGGTGCAGTGCTGATTGGTGGTTGTTAACGATTGCTAATGTAGCCGGGACCAATGGCTTTACATGCTTTCCGCAGCACGGAGTATACGACATCCTGCTAACTTTAATAATATTATAAATGCGAAAGTGAGTATGTTTGTTTCTTGTTTTTTATATTAACGGGTAAGAACAGTGCCTTGATCTCACCTGATGATAACTGATGATAAGGCCAATCATACGCTTTCACGCGTAAACTATCCAACCGATCATCACGAAATTTTGCACACATACTCTCAAGAGTATAACCAAAGACCTAGGATACTTATTATTAAAAAAGTGAGTTTGTATGTTTGATTGTTAGGCTTTCACGCGTAAACTATTTAACGATTCGTTTGTTTTGTTGTCATAGAAACTGTCAAAGCGGTACGCAGCCGGGTTATAAATATTTAAATAATCTTATTTAATACTAGTTGTCGCCGGCGACTTCGTTCGCGAAGACTATGCCCTAACCCGGGTCATGGTCTGTCTATGTGCAAAGTTTCATCCAAACCCGTTCAGCCGTCCTCAAGCTTAGCAACATTTTTGTTTTTATTTATACAGATAAGTGTAATTGTTCAATTGAAATTATGCGATTGTAACGTCAACAATATTTAGTTATATCAAACATAACACTCCCGTTCCAATTGTCCCCTCACTGTTTGTTGCTCGTAAATTCCATAAAGGCCGACCATAAAACGCGTTGAGCCGGCCAAGTTGTATCCTGAACCGCTCCACAAAATAAGGTGGATCCAGAAGGTAAGACTGTTCCGAGATTCCGTGTCCATGCGAGGGGTCTATTGTGAGTGGCTCGGGCTCGAGCGCGATTTGAATGACCCCCCGCCCGATCCTCAAAATGCCACTACACATTTGCAAAATACACTAAATGCACACTCGCTTATTAGGCCCGAGACACCGTAATCGTAGACCAAGGGTACGACGAGCTGGTACACACGCGTTCTATACCAGGTACATACATGTACCTGGGCGTTTCTCCCTACCCCCACGACTCGGGCAACCCTAGCCGAGGTCCTAGCCTTTAGAGGCGCCCTCGGACGTTCCGCGCCCGATGCGATACGAACCTCTCAAATAATCTAGTAGGGAAAGGGGACACGCTAACGTAATGCCATTCCCTCTAGAAAACCTTTGACGGTGTTTCGTTTCACACGGCTTGAGAAACCTTTAAGTTACACCCTACCTTTTTAAGTTTCTTGCCGCCCCCAAAACAGTCAGGTGACAATGAAAATGCCTTTCGAGGCAATCAGTATTCTATCACAAAAACAAAAGCGGTATGTATGAAGCTTACCTTTTGGAGTTTCCTTATTCTGTGACCGCTCTGTGAGAGCCACGCAACTAGTGGCCCATGGGCGGAGAACTGGAGACGCTGGATATAGACAATTAAAACAATGGGGGATTATACTATATACCATCACCAGCTCATTATATGTCCCCACTGATGGCGCACGAGCCTTCCCTATGGATGGATAGGTAGAGCGGGCCATAAACCACCACGCGGGCCCAGTGCGGTGCGGTGGTTGTTAACGGCGGCTAATGCAGCCGGGACCAACGGCTTTACGTACCTTCCGAAGCACGGAGGAGCTCGAGATCATTCATTTTTGGTCACCCATCCGATGATCGGCCTTTGCGAAAGTTGCTTAACCTTAGCAATCGCAACACGGGCGCGTTAACCAATTTACTATATATTTTATTTTATATTTACGGGTAAGCACAGTGCCTTGATCTCACCTGGTGTTAAGTAATGATAAGGCCAATGATGGAAACGCACTTCACCCGGGATCCTCAACTAGTGAGGCACTGGCTATCTTATCTCTAGCTGCCGGAACACAACAATGCTACAAACATTAATGTTATGGCGACATATTTAGATAAGATGGTGGTAGCTAGCCAGGCGGACAAACAAGCCCTACCACCAACCAAACCGAGAACACAAACATGTACCCCCGCTAGGAATCGAACCCGGGACCTCAGGGTCTAAACCGGTGGTCTTAGCTACTAGACCACGTAGGTTGTTAAAACATACAGTTCTTTTTAATTTCTCTACGGGTAGCTAAGCAATTGACCTTTATACAACCTGAATTTAAGTAAGCAGGACTCTCGGTGAAGTGCTCTTTCGACTTTATGATCTGACAGATTTTATGCCATTTAAAGCTTTTCTTGTGGACATAAACATAACGCTATATGTTTTCTATCAAATGCAAAGCTATGTTGGTGTTTTCCAGCATAGAAAGTTTCATTAGGCGTATTGGTTTAAAGAATCAAAACTTTAAAGTTTTCAAGGGAGGAACTCGATGGCGCAGTGGTTAATGCGCCCGGTCTGCGAATGCTAAGGTTAAACAATTTTTGCAAAGATCGGTCATCGGATGGGTGAGCAAAAATTTCTCATCTCGAGCTCAGCCGTGCTTCGGAAGGCAGGTAAAGCCGTCGGTCCCGGCTGCATACAATTCGTCTGCACTAGGCCCGCGTGGTAGTCTATGACCCGTTCTCCCTACCCATCCATAGCGAAAGCTCGTGCCCCAGCAATGGCGACATGTACACACGGCGGCAGATCTATCTACCCAAAACTAACAAAATTTATACAATCAATTTTCGACTTTAATGGTTGGTTATAAGGATCGATAATCATTGGATAAATTTGACGGGTTTGGGTAGGTTGATCTGCCGCTGTGTGTACATCACACTCTTTGTTTGTTTGTTTTTCTTTTTTTCTCTTTTTGTTTTATTTTATTTTTTCCTCTGGTGTGTATACTGTCTGCCTTTTCTTTTTGTGTTGTTGTGTCGTGTTGTTAATAAATGTTTTTCTATTCTATTCTATTCTATAAAAAGAGATAGTGATGGTGTGATAATTGATTGGATACCGAAACGTGAAATGGCTCGTAACGAAAACGAAAATTTGTGAAACGAAAAAACGGCATTGGGGCAGCGCCTCCTAATGACAAATAGAGGCTAACTAGATTAATTTGTATGGCATTGGAGCAACGTCTCCTAATGACAAATAGAGGTTAGTAAAAATTTGTATGGCATTGGAGCAGCGCCTTCTAAATAGAGGCTAGTTAGCCTAACTAGTTAGTTAAATTTGTATTGCATTAGAGCAACGCTCCCTAGTGACAAATAGAGGCTAACCAGTAAAAATTTGTATGGCATCGTAGCAGCGCCTTCTTGTGAGAAACGAGGTTGAGGTCCAATTACGCTATACAAATTCACATTTTCAGTAACGTGATCGGTATGATGAAAAGCCCCAGACCCAGTTCTAAAAACAGCAATCGAATCTATCTGAAACGTTATGACACAAATACTTAAGGACGCTGCAGAAGGTAAGCTTCATACAAACGCGATCGAGCAACGCACACATAGACAACCACTGACGGACACGGAATCTACCGTACAGAAGACCCACTCTCTAACAAAAGTCAAGTTTAGGTATAAAAAATTGCCTACTCTTACGACTTTCACGCGAAATTGAAACTTATCGTGTGACCTGAGCGTTCATATTCCGTTAGGCAACGCTGACTCGATATCGATAACGTCAGGAGCGCAAGGTTCCCACTCATGGATATATTAAGTTAAATTTCGATTCATTGTTCTTTCTTTTATTTAGACACCCGTAAACATCGCCTTTATGGTCTGTGTAACGGAAGGCGGCAAAATGGAAAAGGTGGACTGTATTTAGAAATGAGAGGCAGATAAAAACGTACAATTTCAATTTCAGTTCAGCCGTTACTGTGTGAACGATGCAATCGATTATTTGTTAATGATCGTGACTGTACATAGTTTGATTGGTGGTAGTATCTATTCTTGTTGCTACCTACATTATCTTACCTAAGGTTGTCGACTTAGTAATAGGGATTATATATAAGATTAGTAGTCCATTGTTCGGTGAACAAAAATCACAGAAATTATCGTTCGTTTTACGCGCGACGACGCGCGACGTGGAGCGTGCGAGCCGAGCGGCATAGCAACCTACTGCCATACGCCTGCCCGGGAGGCGCGCTGGCCGAACGTACCTAAACTGCGAAGACTCCGTGTCAGTGAGCGTTGCTCGAGCGCGGTATGTATGAAGCTTACCTTCGCAAGTCGCCATCATGCGAGTGTGGAGCTGATTCGCAGAGCGTTGAACATATGATCAGTGTTTGCCCGCTAACCAAATATGAAGGCAATGGCAGATTCTCCCTGGAAAATGACGCTGTCCAATAGGTAAAACGGTTGCATGTGTTTTGTAGCTTGAAACTGGCGAACGGTTATTGTAATGCCATACGATTAAATGAACCTTCTGCAGTCTTCTTATTTGGCGGTTGTGATAACAAGAGTGTGGCGATGCGAGATCGGCTCATGAATTTAACATTGTATAATTTGTGTCTGCTTGCTGGGGCGTGTGACACCCATCGTATCCTTTGTTCAGTGATAGTCTGCCAAGTGCCAGTTTCATTCGCCATTCGATCACGTTAACGTAAACGAGAATTTGTATGGCAAAATGTTAACTCCTTTCGTATGCCGCCAGGAGGCGCAGCTTCAATGCCATACACACATACATTAGTCAAAATCAAATATTATTTTATGATGTCTATGAACGGGACATGCAGTTAAACATTTACCCCCTTACAAATAAACAAAGAATAAGGTCTGAATAGTTATTCCGTGTTTTGTTCCTTTCATGTAAACGTCACATCAAATTAGATTAAAAGGTACAAAACACGGAATAACTATTCGGACCTTATTCTTTGTTTATGTGTAAGGCCCATAATCGCTACGTCATCAAGAAATATATTCATCGACACGGTATTATTAGCCTTTAGCCACTTGGTATCGATCTCTCTAAACGCAGACCAACCTTGTCCCTCACGATTGACCGTCTATGTGAATTATTAATTACCTAAAGTATCAACTCTGGTCTCCTTCAAGGAAAAACGCCATTCAAGAAAAACGAGACTAATCTATATCAAAAAAATCCATATTGTTTTGTAAAGTTTATGAGGGCTCGATGGCGCAGTCGTGGTCTGCGGTTGCTGAAGTTAGCAACTTTCGCAAAGGCCGTTCATCGGATGGGTGACCAAAAATTTAGGTATCATCTTGAGCTCCTCCTCCATGCTTCGGAAGGCACGTAAAACGGTTGGTCCCGGCTACATTAGTAGTCGTTAACAACCACCGCACCGCACCGAGCCCGCGTGGAGGTTTATGATGCCCTATTAGCCTTGTGGTGTATAAATCCAAAGGGAAGGCTCGTGCCCCAGCAGCTGGTACATAAAACATGAGCTGGTGATGACTTTTTAATTTACATATCCCTTATCGTGACGTTTCGTTCACAAAGGAATCTGTCTCCCTGTGACCACGCAGACCACACGGGCGTTTAAAATGTGTTGTGCACGCATTGATATCAAAAAATAGGCAATGCTTGTATTGTTTACTCGATCACTAATAGTTTGCCTATACACACAGTAAATATGTAACTTACCGACTAGCCGGAACTTTAGTACACTAACCAAATATTTAAATTTGATATTACATAGTTAGTTTGACCTATAACTTTACTTCAGAAGTGTGTACAAATGAACAATATTTTAAATGTTTTTAGATAATATCATCATTAAGTTAGCTAATACTAGTTGATAGTATATTAGGTTGAGGTCTTCAGGAGTATTGTAATGAAGAGTTAGTTTAAACTCATCTTGTGTTTCACAACTTTATCTTTTAGGAGAGAGTTTGCCTATTGCCCCTGGGCATGTTCAGCGTTAGGTACCGGATTTTATTGGGGGCGTCGAGAAACTTAAAGGGTTCCTCAAGCCGTGTGAAACGAAGCACCGTCTGAGGTTTACTAGAACGGCATCATGTAGGTACTAGTGAGTGTCCCCGTTCCCTAATAGATTCTCCAAGGGCATCGGATCGGATAGGGAGCGGAATAACCCTAAGGCGCGGTTCGGGTTGACCGGGTCATGGGGGTAAAAGAAGCGCCCAGGTGCCATGTCTGTACCTGGTATAGAGCGCGTGTGAACCGGCTCGTCGTACCCTTGTTCTACGAGTACGGTGTCTTGGGGCTAAACTAGTGTGTATTAGTGTATCCTGTATGTGTAGTGGCATTTAGAGGATCGGGCGGAGCTTTATTTGAATGTTACACTATATGTTGCTAAAGACTATAATCAGTTGCTAACCCCTATTTTTAATGATTATTCTTATTATAATTATTAGCCCTTACTGTCCCACTGCTGGGCGAAGGCCTCCCACCATTTCTTCTTAAAAACATTTATTGGTTCCTGGCGAAAACTGGTGCTATACCCTACAAGCTCTTATAAAATATTTAAAAAAAGAAGTATATAGGTAGGTTTGTTTAAAAAAATCTTTCAAAAATACACAAAACTTTGGTTATGTCTTAATTTTAGCTAGCGTTTTTATTTTGTTCTGTATTCTGCATTCACAATGCTAATATAGTAAGTATTCCTATAATAACCAACCTCAGTTTGCTGAGGCTAGTGGACTTTTTCTAGTTCTTAGTCTAAAATTTTATTTTCACCTGGCACGTTTATTTTGAAATACGCATAATGTAAGTACCTCCCATGAAGGTAAGGTATGAAAAATTGGCTGCAAGCTACGCCACTCAGTAAGACGAGGTAATTTGTGGGGAGCTTTATCAGTGTAAGTACACACGCGTGCACATCAACCTACCACAAACTGTCAAATTTCCTCAATAGACTTTGAACTTTATGCCTTCAATATATGGTTGAAAATGTATTGAAGAAATTTGACAGCTTTGGATAGGTTGATGTGCAGGCGTCTGTACGTTTGTCTTGCTCAGAATACAGAATGAGCTGGGACTGGGAGCTGTAGGTAGGCAGTTGGTATGGTGTAGGTATCATTTTATCATTTTTATGTAAGAAAGGCAAAGGAGTCTGGCTCATACAGCCAGTATTATTGAATATGAATTATTCAATAATACTGGCATTATTCAATATGTATTATTGAATATAATGAATTACGACTGAACCGACTATTTTCAGTGAATAAATACATTTGATTTGATTTATGTTTTTTTATTAGGTCCATCAACGTTTTTTGCAAACAAATATTAAATACATTTTTATATATTACAATAAGCAGAGTGCTCAAATATTTACAAACTAACAAAACACGAATTACTGATTTCTAATTAACGACACTCTCAAATGGAAATATAGTGTTCCGCGCGCTTCTTGAATGAGAAAATCGATACTCGATACTCCCGATGCCTTATTTATTTTTATGTTTTAAAACAGTAGTGCCTGAGTAGTTGAGAATTCTAGGTGAAGTGCGCTTCCACCATTGGCCTTATCATCACTTAACATCAGGGGAGATGAAGACACTGTACTCACCCGTAAGATATTTATAAAAAATGCATAATTCCATATATATTTGTATGATTCATGATATTATCATGAATCATCTTAAGAATCATGTTTAACAGCTATCTATAAATTACTAGCTGACCCAGCGGACTTCGTACCGCTTTGACAGTTTCCATGACAACAAAACAAACAAACCATTTCATATTGGAAAATTAAATCTAGTATTGGAAAATTAAATCTAGTTTTTAGTATTTTTCGTTGCTTATTATTTATGTTTCCCACCGTTTAAACTTTCCCTGAACTTCAACAAATATTTCAAAATCAAAATTAGCCAAATCGGTCCAGCCATTCTCGAGTTTTAGCGAGACAAACGAACAGGTTTATTGAAATTCATTCTCATTTGAAGGTTAGACGCTTAATCCGATAAGAAAGGATTTTCCGAAATTTTATCCTTACCATTTCAAATTTCAAACTCTGCGTCCCTATGAGGCAGTGTCCTAAAAGTGCATAACCTCTCTATGCTTAGAAATCTTCAAATGCGGTACTAATATAGGTAGTACGGTGACTTTAGAGACATTCCAATTTTAAAGAGTATTTGCTTATGTTGTTAAATGAGTTCAACCTTTTTTAAATAAAATCGGATTGAGTTTTCAAACGTGTTAAAATAAAATGTAATTTAAATCAAAAGCACTAATAAGGAGTACTGATATAAACTTCTAAGCAAATAACCGTTAAAATAACTTTCTACCCCTTTTCAACCCCGTTAGGGGATGAATTTCAATAAAATACGAAACACGTCTTCCATCAATTCTGTAAAAAAAGGTTTATGCAAAATTTGAAGTAGATTGGACCAAGGAATCACGTTGTCCCATACAAACTTTGCCCCCCTTTTTCACCCCCTTAGGAGTAGAATTTTGAAAAATCTTTTCTTATCGGATCCCTACGTCATACAAAGAACTCACCCTCTCTCTACGATCAGCGGTTTAGGCTGTGCGTTGATTCGTCAGTCATTTAGAACAAAGCAGTTTGGCTTGTGTTTTTAAACGCCTACCAATGTATCAATTTTACGACCAATAAAATTCAAAACGCTTACCAAAATGGATAAATGATCACCAAATTGTGTTTCCTAAAATATTATAAAAAGAATAATAATAATTTATATTTTTATTTAATGCCTTAAAAATATATGAATACCTTTTAACTGTATTTCAGACCAAATATGTTATATTGTCACCAAATAGATAATACCAATATTTTATGCGTCGAGTTTCAATTTGGTAAATTTTGCTTCCTGTTGTCAAATAAAAAAAAATAACCTCGAAATTAAATTTCATTTTCGTACTCTGTGTTTCTATCAATTTGTATGTATTTGTATAATTACAATTAGAGTATTTTAATAATAGCATTGTTTTTATTTGTTTCAGATGAGCTGAAAACTGTAGAGCATTAGATTTTACAAATAGTAAATATAACATATAAACAAAAGATAAACTTATTTACTCAATATTAGATACAGTGACAATAAAGAAGCCAAATTGTTGAATATTTAAAAAATATAACAGTAACTATTTTATTTAAAAATAAAAAACAAAGACCTATCGCAGTCTATTTCTAAAAAAGAGTGTTTAATTCAAATCGATCGATTAACATAAATCGAATTAAAAAGGAGTGAAGTTTGCCCTAAAGAGGTCTACAGAAAAAGTTTTAATTAAGTCAATTAAAAAAAAGGTCTCCTTTGTTCTACAAAAATGAGTTTCGATTCAAACTCTTCGGCCAAGAAGCTCAACATCGAGCGGGCGACGAACTTCATGAGGCAGTTCCGAGACCCCGACTCTAGGGAGCTGAAGAAGTTGTCTGCTAACCAATTCATGGAGGTCTGGAGCCATTATGACAGGGACGGTAAGTGCCAATTAAGATAACTTAGATTTAAATATATATGTAGATATCTAAATCGTTTATTATCACTACGAGTCATCATCATCATCATCATCATCATCATCATCATCAGCTCATTTTTATGTCCCCTCTGCTGGAGCACGAGCCTTCCCAATGGATGGAACGGGCCATAAACCACCACGCGGGCCCAGTGCGGTGATGTGGTTGTTAACGACTGATATTGCAGCCGGGACCAACAATAAATTGTAAGTGTGTGCTGCAGTGCATAAAGGGTCCAGGCTCAGTGTGTGTTTTTACCTAAGTAGGGCAAAAGCACAGATTTCAAAACGTCCGCAATCGTTTCTCAATGCTCTGATTACTGCTTGGCGGCAGAAACACTTATCAGGGTGGTGGCCATTCAGATGGAATCTGGGTAGAATCTATTATCAGACGATAACATAGCAATTATACTCTCTGCCACGTCACAAATATCGTCGGGTAGCTATTGGGCATGAACCAGCTTAGCCACCTCCAACGGCCGGACTGGCGAGAGGTGGAGGACAGAGCAGAGTGGCGAAATCTCGTGTCGGAGGCCAAGATCCACTTCGGGTCCCTGAGCCAGCGCAGTAAGTAAGTAATGTTCATCCTGACGTTTCGAACCCTTTGCAACCAAAATGGTTTTATTTTAGCTTTTACAACTTACATTTTCTAGTTTAATGGGCAATTACACAAATTTAATTAGTGCACCTTGGTTTGTGGAACCGCGGCGCAGTGGCTGCGAGCCAAAATGGCAGTGGCTGCGAGCCAAAATGGCTCTATTTTACTGCAATGTATGAAATTTTCATTTGAAATGTAAAAAAAAACAATTATAAATAAGTAGTCTAGTTTGATAGCATGTTTAATCATAATCAATTTTTATAATAATTAATGAATAAAGTAGGTATCTTAAAACATATGTTAGAAAAAGAAAACATTTGCTCGTTAGCTACCTATGTTTAGGCTACAGTCCGACGATAATCGCCAGATGGATCTTTTCATCGTGGGCAAATGACGCAATCAGGTTGCAATTGCTGAAGTTAAGCTACGTTCGCAAAAGCCGGTCATCAGATGGGTGACCAAAAGTTTATCACCTCCAGCTCCTCCGTGCTTCGGAAGGCTCGTTAAAACCGTTGGTTCGGCGGCTTTAGCAGTCGTTAACAACCACCGCACCGCACAAGGCCCGCGTGGTGGTCTATAGCCCTCCCTACCTGTGGTTGGTTTCCATCTAAGGTACTGGCGCCGTTTATTTTTTTTTTGAGAGAATTTGCTGATTGCCTTAGACGGCATTTTCAGCTTCACCGGGTTTGACTGGCACCTGTGTTCAATACGTCACAGGATGACAGCTGGAAGCAGGTGCTATGTAGTCAATGGTTGCTGAAGATTAAAATCAGTTGTCAGCAACTGATTTTAAGCTTCAGCTTTTTTTTACGATTAACTGGCTCCTATCAATCACTGGTGGCACTACCCTAGGGGGTCATAAAATGAGCTGATTACGATGATAATATAAACTTAATAAGTTTAAATATTTATAAAATATAGCGAAAAAATTACCCTAATGCCTACCCGACCCAGCGACCTTTGGATAGTTGGCACCAATGCCGCTAAAAAGCAGTCAAAATCAGAGCATTGAAAAAGATCAGTGCTTACGTCAGCCTTCCCCGGCAGCATAATGGTTTAGTTTAGCTTAAGTGCAGCAATTATCACTTAAAAATCTAAAAATAAAATGAATAAGTTTATTCTAATCCTATTTTACTTTGTATCCGTGATTCGTTATTCACCCGTGTTAAGATCTAACTATAGTACGACCATAACCTTGATAAACCCATAGAATATATAACACCCTATTGACAGTGTAAATAGTCTGCGCGTACGCACTCGAATGATGTTTCCCACATTGCTGTGAATTTAGTGCGAAGCCAACGAGATCGGACGGATTCATTTTCTGGTTTGTTTTAAAGGTTTTACGATTTTTTTTTAATAATTTATTACGTATAGGTATATATTGTATAGAGGGTAACCTTCGACTCCAAGGTCACTCTAATTATCGCTTACTTCTTGAGAGAGTTTTCTACACGAGTTGTTGGACATTATCTGCTTCACCACAAAACGATGGCTAACGTTAAACAGTGAAAACAGATGCTGTAGCTAATACCTATAACAGAGACACAATATTTTATTGTAGTAAGAGGGTATACGTTTCAAACCAGTTTCAGACTGAGAATCAAACCCGAAACGTTGGATCAGAGGCCGTCCTTACCGGTTATAACAACCATCACGCCCGAAGCCTCAGAATAATAAAGCAATGCACACACACTACACTACACTATTATAAAAAAGTAATCATAGAAGTTCTATATTTTCTAACAAGCAAAACTCTTTGGTCAAAGCTATTTGTGATAACGACCATAGACAAATAAATACCTTCACAACACCTAGACTGTTAAACCAAAAATTCTTCAATGCGGATCACAATGGCCTCGCTTGAGTGGATCCACGAGATTTGAGAACCCTAACGTAGGGTTGCCACATATTAAATAAAAATTGATAGGCAAATGTCCAGCAGTGGACAGTGGCATTGTTATTATTATTATTATCGGGAATATTGTTCAGAACCAATATTCATATGTAAATATTTTTAAAATTTTATTAAATACTGTGAAAAAATTAAACGCCCACTCGACCCAATGCAATGCAATGACCGTTGGATAGATGGCGCACTGTGGACTGTGTGACCCAGGTTTTATTCCTGGCTGGGTCGGGTGGGCGTTTAATTTTTTCAATGTATTTTATAAATTTTATAAATATTTAATTTAGCAGCAATTAGCACTTGAAAATAAAAAGTAAAATTCATATGTAATTTGCTTTATAGTCTGTGGTTCATAGACTCACCCCTCCATTTTGAAGTCACAGTCATCAACCTATACTAGTCCACTGCTGGACATAGGCCTCACCAAGTACAAGCCACTGAGCATACAATTCAATTGTCTTTTATTAATAAACCCCGGTTTTTGCCATACACAATATTTTATTTATGTCAACATGAATACAATTGTAGTAAAAGTAGGCAACCCTAGCGATAAGTGAGGCTGAGAACGAAGCGACCTTTGGGCTTACAATGCAAAATCTTGACATTTCTCAACCAGTCTTTCTTTTCATAAATCTCAAACGTCAATACAGATTAAAGAGGTCCTATTTGGGAGACGTTTTTGTTAACGGCCAGTGACTTCTTCAAAAAGGCACTCTGCAATGTTAATCCGATTTTGGAAACGATAATGAGTGATGGCAAATTAAAAACAAAATAGTACAATTAATTCTCAAATTCTCTCTCACTTAACTCTCAGGAAAGTCTCACGTCTTTACTGAATTTGGTTTAAGGATGTGGATTTTATTTTCAAACCCTTTCTGAATTTCATGTCTAATAAATAAAGTTATATCCCCGAGATTTACTTAATAATCTTCTTAGTATAACGTTTTTTCTCAATTCAAAGAATAGAGACGCGGTTTCTTGGAGCTATTTACTCTCATCTCAAAGTGTGCTATACCCAAGTTTGTTTACTTACAATTTGATATTAATTCCGTTCATAAGTAGTAGTTAAGTCGTCCTCGTCATTTTAAGCCTTTTATAGGCTTATAACATGAATTACATGTATTTTTTTTAAATTGCGCTATTTATAGGCAAATTAAAACCTTTCTACTTCTTTTTACAATCTTTAAATCTTTGAATCTTTAAAAAACATTCTTACATGAAGGTTTTGACATAATTGGCAATTATCCAATAAAAAAAAATAACAATCGAAGCCTTTTATACACTATATACTCTGTGCACAAACAAAAACAAATATAATTTCATAAATGGAACACGGATTATAAGCCGATATCGATTGGCGGCAAAACGATATTGACTCAACCAAAGTTGGGGGAGTTCATTACCCATTGAAGCTTGGTATGACCCACTTCGGGTGTTCGCTGTGTCCCTGTGTCCACTTGTTGTACAGTCACGTGCAGAAATATATCACTATAAGGGCGCGGTCTCATTCAAAGCTATTAACTAGTAGCTGTGAGCTTTTTTGTAGTTCAAGAGGAGCAATGCAATTGGGTTGTTGACTGGTTAGGTCAATAGTGAAACTTTTTTGCAGCTGTCAAAAATATATAGAAATTGTATTGGAATGGAAATTATGACGTCACTATTTTGTTCCATCATTTAATTGTTTTTATAACATTTTAGGTTACAGAAATTCATACTTCGGTCAATTAAAAAAATGAGCGAGCCTTACAATAGTCGCATATGATGTGTAACATTTGACATCTCACCTTAGTAATAAGCAATTTTAACATTATATATTATATTCTGAAAAAAATGGGTCAGGTATTACATCATTTTATAACTATAAAATAAATGCAGTAAATACTCATAAGAAGACATTTGACATATCAAAATGACCTTTGATAGTCAAATGACACAATATGTCACATATAATATAAATATGTATATGTTCTTAATATCGATTTTAAAGCGCGCGATTTTAAATTATAAACGCGAAAGTTTGTAAGTATGGATGGATGTTTGTTACTCTTTCATGTAAAAACTACTGAATGGATTTTAATGAAACTTTCCTCATATACAGACCATGACCCAGACCAGCATATAGGATACTTTTTTTTACTTTTTTTTTTGCTGTAGTCTTCGCGAACGAAGTCGCGGGCAACAACTAGTTGTATATATAGAAAGAGAGCGGAAAGGTGTAACACATAAAAAATTGGTTAATGTTTTAAAGAAGTGTTACGTGATTCCAATTATACGTGTAGGTAATGTTCTGGAATGAATTATTTTTGTTGTCAACATTAGATAGAAATGAATGGATTAGAAAAGGATATTAGTATTTTTTAATTGTTACTCTTCCACCCTGTCATACCTAGAAGGACACTGTCTTTTAGTCTCTAAATGTTGTTTTATATTGTAATGATCAGCCCATTTCAAAATTTATGCTGGTCAGGGACGGGAAAATAATGTGTCAGCTCCCTAACTTCCCGCGCATGTCGTAAGAGCCGACTAAAGGACAAGGGTTCCAAGATGCTGGCACATCGGCGATCGGCTACCAACCCATCACTGATGTTACCTATTCCCCCCGGAACTCTACTTTGTTAATGCTAAACTAGCTTATGCTCGCGGCTTTGCTCACGTGGGCTACACGACGTGTGTTCATTCGTAATAAAATGATGTCGAAGATGATCATGATTAAACATTAAGGTTTTTAAAATGTTTTTGATTTGTTTATATAATTTTAACGCAAATTTTGTTGCGAAACAAATTACAAAAACACAATGTTGAAAAAATTTCCACGAGCAGGATTTGAACCTGCACCTTTCTGATATACCGGGTCAGGTGCTCTTCCAATTGAGCTATCGTGGTTCTGACCAGCCCGCCGAAATTATTCAACACTATTTACTTTTTTACTTTCAAAGCCAAAGGCACCAATTCAATGTCAACAACTACCGTCATTAACATCTGATCATAATATTTTTACAAATACTAAAGATCAGTTAAGAAGTAGGCTAGCTATTTATAAAATGTTTTTGATTTGTTTATATAATTTTAACACAAATTTTGTTGCGAAACAAATTACAAAAACACAATGTTGAAAAAATTTCCATGAGCAGGATTTGAACCTGCACCCTTCTGACATACCGGGTCAGGTGCTCTTCCAATTGAGCTATCGTGGTTCTGACCAGCCCACATTAAGGTTTTTGTTTTTAATCAATATTTTTATTCAACCCGTCTATGCAAGCTAGAAAACATCCTGTACAAATTGTCAACTTACAAAGGGATCGTTTTCCAAAAATCCTGACACATTTCATAATTTCTAAATACCGAAATTTAAGGAATGACAGATTTCCATACAAACTTTCCACCCTTATTTCACCCCTCTAGGGGAGGTTTTTAAAAAAATGCTAAAACACGTCATTCTTTATTTATGTTGAAGAATCTATAGATTGATTTAATTGTTTCTCTTCATAGTTATTACTTTAAAAATAACGATATCCCCAAAAATAACTTTTTTCTTTTTTTTATTAATTTAAAAAAAAATAAACAGAATTCCCGAGACATGTGCATGTTTAGTGTATTCTGTAAATGTGTAGTGGCATTTAGAGGATCGGGCGGGGGGGGTAGCGGGTCTTCGTGCCGCGTCTGTTTTTACAGATACTAGCGGCCCGCTCGCAACTTCGTCCGCTTGAGTGAATACCCGTATCTTATAGAACCCTAAAGAAGCGCCACGTACCGGGTCCAATTATATGCATGTTTTATACATTATAAACCTTCCTCCTAAATCACTCTATCTATTAAAAAAACCTCATCAAAATCCGTTGCGTAGTTTTAAAGATCTAAAGATACATAGGGACAGACAGACAGACAGCGGGAAGCGACTTTGTTTTATACTATGTAGTGATAACATATACAATACAATACGTGAGCGCGGGGCGCGGGGGTAGATCAGTGTTTAACAAAGTTTTCGTTGCCAAAAAATAACATAGTTTTTTATTGAAATATTACCGGATAACATCAAGGAATTAGGAATTGTTGGCCCCTTTTTAGGGTTCCGTATCCAAAGGGTAAAACGGCACCCTATTACTAAAACTGTCCGTCCGTCTGTCACCAGACTGTATCTCATAAACCGTAATAGATAGACAGTTGAAATTTTCACAGATGGTGTATTTCTGTTGACGCTATAACAATAAATACTAAAAAACAGAATAAAATAAATATTTAAGGGGGCTCACATACAACAGACATGATTTTTTTGCCGTTTTTATTTATTGGTACGGAACTACGGAGAAGAGGGCTTTTCAGAACAATTATTTAATGATGGCTCATATACTAAAATGTAGATACTACCAGTTTCACACACCTGACAACGTTATTTAAGTAGTTCCCAATGAGGAATTTGTACTGCGCCAAGTACATTTTATAAATTGGTCAACTGTTACTCGTAAACTTGTAAAGCCTACTTGGCTGTGATAGTTTTACTTTTAACTTCGTCATATATACAACTACCGTGAATTTTGTCACGTATCCAAAAACAACCATTTGGCTGGCACGGGGGGGGACACTTGACCCTAACAAAATTTTGCACTTTGAAGTTTAATAAGTTCACAAACGGACCTCAATCAAAAAACTGTTTTCACATACCTACAATATTTTTGAAATTGCTATCCAACGACACCCCACACTATGGGATAAACAAGAAAAAATAATTACATCCCCACTTCACGTTTAGGGGAGGTAACCTAAAAAAAATATTATATAATATATACTTTGTCGGCGTGATTTATCCATGCCAAATTACAGCTTTCTAGTACGAAGTCTATGTGCTAGACTGGAAACAGACGGACATGGCGAAGCTATAAGGATTCCTTGTTGACTACGGAACCCTAAAATGGTGATCACTGGGTTCCTGTCGAACTATGTATGTAATGATTATTCTATTTTAATTGTATCATTTTTATTCTGATACTACCTAATTTAACATTAAATTTTGTGGTTATCAACTTATTTGTAGAGTGTTCTTGTTAAATAGGTTCCACACTCATTAACTAAGTTGCCATAACGTCATTATAAATATAACTACCCATTCCATTTGCCGCCATAAATTGTGTTTCATCAAAAATTGAGGGTACCTGTCTCTAGAGCTTTGCCGGGCCGTAGCGTGATGTTGACTGGTTTATTTACGGCGAGGCGGTGGATTTAGGCTATTTACGCACATATAATATGGCGTTCTGAAGTACCATTGTGTTTTTGAGCAAGTCACAATGTGCAGCAGCGAGTTTATGGTAACTTGACTTTTTGTTAAAAGATCTGGGTGACTTATGCGTGTTAGACATTCGATCAGGTTTACGAATACAAGACATTGTAAGTAGCATATTGAAGCAGCGCTTAATATTCTAATTTTTGTAAGTTTTATCGGTTTTTATATAAAATTTGTACTTTAAACTCCGGCGGCCATGTTATCTCTAGTTGCCTAACCATCAATTGCTTTTAATTGTTTTTATGGCGACAGAATTATTTCATTACATTATTCATAATATTAGACGGCAGTAGTTGCTAAGTTGACTTTTTAGACAGACCATAATCCCAGTCCTACACAGATTTCCAAAATAAAAGCCTATAAATTATCTGTTTGATAAAAGATTCAATGGAGATTCATATAATGACTTTAATAATTAGGCTAAGTGTTTCCCTGATGTTAGGTAAGTGTAGCTAGCTACCACCATCTTATCTAAATTTGTCACCATAACATCAATGTTTGTAGCATTGTTGTGTTCCGGCAGCTAGAGACAAGATTACCACTGCCTCAGTAGTCAAGGATGCCGAGTGAAATGCGCTTCCACTATTGGCATTATCATCACTTAACATTTGGTGAGATGAAGGCACTGTGCTTACCCTTAAGATATAAAAGAATGTGAAAAATCTTATCATTATGTTTCATTTGCAGGCAATGGTTACATAGAAGGCACCGAGCTGGACGGCTTCCTGCGAGAGTTCGTCTCATCAGCCAACTTCACGGACATCAGTCCTGACGTAAGTACCACAAAGAACATCTCTACAATTCCAGTTTGTTTGTTTTTTTTTAAAGCAGCTACCCTCAATGTACGCTAGTATGAGAATCAGACTATGGATCTTATTTGAGCCGCTTGGGGTAAAGACATTGGGTCCCATGGGGCCTGGATGCCCAAAAACTTTTTAAAGACAGGTCTGTACAGTATCAAACTGGTGGAAATCTGCCGAGGCCCCAAAGCTAGCCGGATGGTGATAATCTGGGGCACTGGGGCAATTTTTATAATTTTTTGTAGTTTTGTTTCGTTGTAATTTTCTTATAGTTAAGCCGAAACTAGTCAACATTGACAACTAGTTGACATTGAATTGGCGCCTTTGGCTTTCAAAGTAAAAAAGTAAATGGTGTTTAATAATTTCAGCGGGCTGGTTTGAGCCACGATAGCTCAATTGGAAGAGCACCTGACCCGGTATGTCAGAGGGGTGCAGGTTCAAACCCTGCTCGTGGAAATTTTTTCAACATTGTGTTTTTGTAGTCAACATTATTCATAAAAACTAAAGAATTACTTAGTTAATCATTGTTATGTCTCTTTTTCTCAAATTCAAAATGACGTTTGTGTGACGTTGACAAAACAATATTTAACTAAATAATGCTTAAATAGTTTTTATGTATAAGGGGGTTACTCTGTTAGCCAGAGGAGCCCTATTCAAGTAAATTATGACCTACGTGACAATTTGTCGCCCCCGACGGGAGTTTTATTGTGTATCAAAATGCAACGGTCAAGAAAATTTCAATCATTTATACTATCGCCTGCATTATGTGTAGGGTAAATATTTTAAATTTGGGTCTAGTCTTTAGCGATAATTGGATACAGAATATTTTTGCAGCGTAACGGTAGGTATGTATTAGGCTTATCTTCTGGGTCTCATTATTTTGTGGCTTTATTGTCACGATTAAAAAACCGCCCACGCACCCTCATTATACAACCTGAAGAATGTTTAAGCTCGCTACACGTTCCCACCGCCTATGATGCCAGCGAACAAAAACATCAAAACACACTTCATAAAATAAAGCTTTTGTCTGTCTTCTAACATCTTCTATAATAATCTATTTGTACCCTCCTACAATGAAAGAGGCTTTTGCCCATTGCCTTAATGGAAAAGCTATTTTTTTTTACACAATTTTAATGTAAAAAAAATCTATCTTATGCCTTGTATAGAGTTGTATATGCGTCTGAAGTTAAAAACAGACGTTTGGTTCACTTTAGTTCATCATACAGCCATTCGTCTACGAGACGCTTTGTTATTTATACATTATCGCTATCAACATCATTATTTTATTTTATTTTATTGTCTTAGGAAAACCAAGGTTTACAAAGTTTTAATAGGTTACAAAATATAATACATAAAAACCACTTACCTATAGGTTTTCTCTGATAGAAATTAACTACACACATCTTGTGAATTTCACGAAATGAATGAATTATTTTTTTTTTAATTTTTCAAATATCGAAAATTAACTGTCTAACATTTTAACCAATTTGTGGTCTAGTATAGAAAGAAGATGTTCAGCAAAGGAAATAAAAGGTATATTTAAAGAGCAATATTATTTTCAACAACGACAAAATATATTAGAAGTTAGGGTAGGTGACATCAGTGACATAAGAACTTTCACACTCAACTGTCACCGACACTTTTAACTATATTTGTATTGATTCCCAACCGGGAATCGAACCCGGGACCTCTGGGTTTTGAGACTAATGATTTAACCACTCAAAGTCTCGAACACAGAGCGCAAAGAATGCTTACATTCAACTTGTCGCAATATAATACTAACTATCTTTGTATAACACGGTTGGGGTAGGTGCCTTATCAGCTACAACTCGCCACAATGTATTAATTAAGCAGGTGTCATAGTATGTACCGCTGTTTACATAGGTAGTAATCCGAGATTTGAGTGGAGTCCTTTATTTCTGTACCCGACGGGATCGGGCGCCACAGGAATCAGAACGCCTAGCTCTTAAACATATTTCGAAACAGCTCTGTGTTTCGAGAGCAAAGTTTCCAATACATTTTTGTTTTTTGACGACCTCCGTAGCCGAGTGGCTTGCACGCCGGACATTGGGCGGCGCTAACTCTGAGGTCCCGGGTTCGATTCCCGGTCGGGTCAATGTTGAAAACGAACTTTTCGATATTGTGTCGGGTCTGGGCGGTTGTGGTACCCGTCGTTGTTTCTGATTTCCATGAAACGAGGGCTTTAGCTACTTACCTTGGAATCGGAACAATGTATGTGATGTTGTCTCATATATTATTATTATATTTTTAGGAATCTTAAACGTATTTATTAAAAAAAACACAAACATTACAAGCTACAATTTAATTCTAAAATTAACAATTTCTTATTTAAATCGACTGAAATAGTAACAAAGCAAAATTTAAACAGAGAAGGCAATTTCAATAGACGAACGGACAGAGTTTCCCCTTAGCAAGTGATCACAACCGCAGCTCGACGAAAAAGTGACCCGGAGGCGCTGCGCATCTGGTTTTATGTTCGTGACAGCGTTACTCCCACCATCACGGCAACCCCTTCCATCTAGGCGCGACACATTTCCGCTAACACGGCCTCTCCTGACGTGGAGTCGTCCTCGACGAGGTCCTGGGGCGACTACGAAGAGCCCTCTGCATCTTGCAGTGCCACCAGACCGGCGTCGTGTGGTGCTGAAGACGGTCCGGCAATAGCTCCGTCCGCTTCGTGTTGCGCTGCCGACTGACCTGCCTCAGGGTCAGAACTCTCATTATCTGGAATAACAACAAGAGGTAAAATTGCCGAAGTCATTGTCAAACTTGTGCAAAACTCTTTCATACATCTCTCACATACTCATTGTAATTTTATCAAGAAAAGACAAAACCCATGTCTGAGAGCTCTCAGTTTACCAATTTTTGTTGACTCTGACCACGATGCGTGTCCTGCAACTGCCTCTGTGAACATTCAGACACGGAGGGCGTCCCCTCTCGAATTTACAGGGACACACAACAATCGAGTTTGAATGACTGAATCGCGTCACTCAAACCAATGAGACGGAGGCATCACTGAATCGCACGTCTCTCAAACCAATGAGACGGAGGCATCAGTGAATCTCACGTCTCTCAAACCAATGAGACGGAGGCATCACTGAATCGCACGTCTCTCAACTTCATCGAGACGGAGGCATCACTGAATCGCACGTCTCTCAACTTCATCGAGACGGAGGCATCACTGAATCGCACGTCTCGTGAAGGCTTCAGGCTTCCATGAGCAGCATAGACAGAGGCATCGAGTCTGCCTATCTATTCTGTGACAACACTACACGACAGGCGTCTGCAACTAAGTCTTAATGATTTAACCTGTCACGGCAGTTGTTTAATTATATTAACGTTTAATTAATTAGGGGTCTAATAACTATGCTAAAGATGTTTTATTTATTGATTTTTTTTTAGTGTTATTTCTCTATGTTTACTTTGTCCAATTATATTTTTCTATATGTTTTAGTTTTATTTCCCTATGTCTACTTTGTCTAATTATATTTTTCTAGATGTTTTAGTTTTATTTCCCTATGTCTACATTTTTTTTGTAACTATGATCCATGACAAGCTAAATCACAACTCCGTACTGTAACTGCCTGCTTAACTTACATTCGAAGAAAGCAGCGCAAGTCTCAGGACACCACTCTCCACGCCAGGGTACCATGTACTGGGCTGCTGCTTGAGTGGTCTTGCCGTAGGATCCGCTCAGTATTCTTAACTCGTAGCGATCACTTGGTAGACACCGCACCACTTTATAGGGCCCCCGCACACCAGGGTCCAGTTTGCCTGTCGACCAGAGATCAAGCACGACATTAGTCATCTCGGTCGACAAAAAAACATAGGCACGACGTTAGCTTCTTTTTTTTTTGTCAAACAACACAGCACCAATAAGAAGGAAGCACGACGTTAGCTGTCCTTATGGCCTGCGCTGATCACAGCACCAGCAAGGAGGAAGCACGACGTTAGCTATCCTTGTGGCCTGCGCTGATCACAGCACCAGCAAGGAGGAAGCACGACGTTAGCTATCCTTGTGGCCTGCGCTGATCACAGCACCAGCAAGGAGGAAGCACGACGTTAGCTATCCTTGTGGCCTGCACCATCTGTCTGAACACTCGCTATCGAAGTATGCAGCACACGTATCAGGAGTCCATTCCCCTCGCCATGGCACCATGTACTCTGCCGCGGCCTGAGTCGTCTTTCCATACGAGCCAGTAACTAACTGCAGCTCGTACCGACCATGGGGAAGCGCCTTGACTACGCGGTAGGGACCGCGCATGTCAGAATCGAGCTTGCCGGTTGCTTGTGCCTGTTTGATAACAAAGACAAAAGAGTTAGTTACAAATATTCTGGGAAGCTTTCGTCCAGCGTTCACCGATGCATCTTGCTGGGTTTGATTTGCCCTTAGACGTTCAGAAGCTCTCTGCCTATGCATCTCTCTCAGTGCTTCACGATTCGGGTGAGAGTTTTCCAAGGCGATATCACGAACCAAACACCGTATGATAGGTGTGGCACTTTCAATACCCCAAATGAATGGCTCGCACTTTTTAGTTAGTTTGGCGAAGGGAAATGTTCTAGTAGCAAATGCAGCAATATATCGGCGGAAGTAACTAGCCAAACCGAGAAATTGGCGAACTTGTTTGACAGTCTTGGGAACGGGAGCCTCCACCAGTGCTTTTACTTTTTGCTCGCTCGGTTGAACCTGACCCTGACTTATAGTACGGCCTAGATATTCTATTTTAGTGGACAGAAATATAACATTTCTTCAGGTTGATAGAAAAACCCGAATTAGTTAGAATTAATACTCATCACTTCATACAAAATATTTGCAACATCAGGCTTTTTAGAGCATAAAGGTTTAAATTCGATCTTAAAATTACTCCAGCTACGATCGCTAGTGACAATGTAAGGCAATGACCTATACGAGACAAACATTCGTTATTCCACCCATTAACACTTTTTGCGCGATCTACCTCCTCACACCAAACGTCTATATCGTTGACACTAGGGTCAAAATTCGAAATATAATAAAATTGGTTTGGTCTTACCATTGTATTGATGGAACGTATCGCGTCGATGATCCTATCGGTCGCAGTTGCATCGCGATCGGTAGTAGCACTCACGGAATGAGGTCTCGGTGACGACTGAGCCACCGATGCTGCACGCTGCTTTCCAGCCGAATCTTCACCAACCGCTCGCTGCCTCGGGCGCTCGGATAACGGCGGTGTTGATGCGCCCTCCCGATGCACGGTTTCACTTGGTTCTGCGCGGGTAGTGAAGACGACTCGCCAACCACCGAAAGGCACGGTCGGGGCGAAAGCGGCCGCACTGGTCCTCCAATGATGAAAGCCGATCTAGAATTAGTTGCATTTGAAGTCTAAATTCATTTCGAGGCGAGTCATGTCGCCTTCGAGTATGCCTAGAACGTGACGTAGAATCTCTGTTTCTTGACCGACTTCTACTTCGGCGATTATGATTAGGCATGATTTTAACGCAAAGCGAGAAAAAGATTATAAATCTGCACTTATGTAAAGAAAAGAACAACAATCACTCCTTGTAAGCTTATTTGCTAAAATATTAAACAGGTAACGAGTAATATCAAGCTCCAAATCAAAAAGATCTACAGATCTAATAAATAAAACACGTTCAAACAAGTATTTAAACACAATTAATTACCTTAATGCGAAAAAAAAAGAAAAAGATATCGAATGAGGGTAGTTAGATTAAAAACTCACCAGATTTTCTTCAACACTTAACTTTTAATGTACGTACTTACAGTAGTTCCACACTGATAACCTATTGCCACCCGAGAAATTCAAAGAACAAAACGTTAACGCAATCGTATGATTTGACTATTTGAGAAAGATTACGAAACTGATTTACTAGTGCCAGGAAACAAAACTTAAAGAAGGCATAAAACACGAGAGTACTATCCCACTTCTGATTTTAGGAATCTTAAACGTATTTATTAAAAAAAACACAAACATTACAAGCTACAATTTAATTCTAAAATTAACAATTTCTTATTTAAATCGACTGAAATAGTAACAAAGCAAAATTTAAACAGAGAAGGCAATTTCAATAGACGAACGGACAGAGTTTCCCCTTAGCAAGTGATCACAACCGCAGCTCGACGAAAAAGTGACCCGGAGGCGCTGCGCATCTGGTTTTATGTTCGTGACAGCGTTACTCCCACCATCACGGCAACCCCTTCCATCTAGGCGCGACACATTTCCGCTAACAATATATTATATTATTATTGTCTATGAGGGATTTATTAATTAACAATCACTGTACTGTTTTCTATTCAAGTAAAAAACTAAAGAGAAAGAAACAGCTTCGTTAAATAAAAATAGTGAAGCAGTAAATAACCTATAACTATGTCCCACTACTGGGCAAAGGCCACCATCATTGAAATCAAGTCATCACTACAATTGATGGGTAAAGATCCGATATCCGAAGATAAGTATCACGCTTTCCAAATGTGGGTTGGTGTTGCGATCACCACCCGGCCCATGCATCGAAAAATCCGAAACACACTTTGCCCGACATGGCAATTGAACACTTTGCCACTCAGACACTGAGGCGCAAAAATTAAACTGCTGTAAATAAAAGATGTCCTCCAACAGTGGGCTCATGAGGACGGCTTATTCGTCAACTGGCATGTGTGGAAGTGGCGAGTGCGCGCGAGTTGGCACCTTCCGATTTTACCAATTTTTTTGTCGTCAACTCGCTCGATCGTGAAGGTCCTAAGTCAGTCAGTCAGTCAGAAGGTCAGTCAGTCAGTCAGTCAGTCAGTCAGTCAGTCAGTCAGTCAGTCAGTCAGTCAGTCAGTCAGTCAGTCAGTCAGTCAGTCAGTCAGTCAGTCAGTCAGTCAGTCAGTCAGTCAGTCAGTCAGTCAGTCAGTCAGTCAGTCAGTCAGTCAGTCAGTCAGTCAGTCAGTCAGTCAGTCAGTCAGTCAGTCAGTCAGTCAGTCAGTCAGTCAGTCAGTCAGTCAGTCAGTCAGTCAGTCAGTCAGTCAGTCAATTCCAAATGAAGTGAGCTTCGGTCTTATCATTACTTAACATCTGGTGAGAGGGAACGCAATTAGTTACATTATATTACTGTCGCAACCACGTCGCAACGCTATGGCATATTTTTATTTGGTAGCTTATCCCGGAGGCGGGCGTCAGGGCTGTCGATCTCACTCCGACGACGACTCGAAAAAGCGGCAAGACTGGTTGTAAAGCGCCCGTCAGTTATCGTTACCGACCCTCCAGCGGTGTTTCCTATTTCTAACTTTAGAAGTATTTCAATGGAAAGTTTGTTTGCGATACATCATCACGCAAACACTCCTGTACTAATAAACAGTGTATAAGATGTACTGTAGGCACCCCAACTACGTAGGATAATGTGCATGTATTCACGCCACATATATGTAATCTGTTTTTACTTACAATAAAGCAGTGTATTATAACCACCTCGTTGTTTCACTCGTCTCTTCCCGCTCCCGACAGTACATGGCGACCCTGCCAGTAAAGTGAGCCGTCCTCCAAATATGGACTAGTCATCATAAACATTGTCGCGCTTTGTGCAAGTTAAATTTATTAAAATGAATTAACTACAATCTAAATCGCCGTGAACTATCAACGTCGTGTGTGAAAGTACAGTTTTGTGTCTATAAGTTGAGTAAAAATGGGCTCACCGTATAGTAAAGCTGGAGAAAAGACTACTAACACGAATGTAGCTGTGGGGTTGGACAACTCTACTCATATGAAAATAATCAGCGGACATGCATCTGTGACCAATTGCATTATATTTGCACTGAGGAGATATGCAAGCCTGCTACGTCGTCAGCCTGTAGCACGCGGCGGAAAGGCAGAGGACGTAACGTGTTCGAGTGTAGTCTAAAGGTGATAAAAGTGAAGTGCGGAAAAGTGAGATGTGCGCGTCTAAGTAAAACGCGTATTGGTATAGACTAAGTATATTAGCCGATAGATTGTAAGTATATACCCATAGAGTGTAAGAGAATAAAATGTATGGTTAGTTTGTAGGAATGTATTTTATGTTATGGCCGTATGTTTATGTAAATGGCGTATCTTTTAAAAGTAATACGTACGTATTTAATAAAAATTGGTGAAAACAGAAGGAAAGGAAATATTTTTGTAGTAAAGCTGAGCGAAGCTAACAGTTTAAGTTATAGTCAATACGTTTCTTTGGTAGAACACTTGAAAAGCGAAATAGAAAGTAGCAATTTATCGAGCAGTACTGTAGAATCAATGAATAAAACTTGTGCAGATTTTTTAAATTTATATCAGGAAATAGTACAATTGTGTTCGGTAGCCAAGTGTAAAGAACAAGTTAGCACAATGGAGAAGAATACTTTATTTGATTTAAAAATAGCTCTAAGTTTGTTGCCCGTCATGAATGATGAGGATGGCGTCACAAAGCAATTGATTGAAAATATAGATTACTACGAGTCTACGCTAAATCAGACAAAATGCAAGAAAAATTTAATTACATTCGTGTTAAAAAGTAGGCTCTCAGAGACGGCGAAGCTAAAATTAAAAACTTCCTATGATAGTGTCGGAGCTTTAATAAAGGACATGCGTAAACTTTTGCTTCCACAGAAGTCTTTTACTGCGATCCAGACCAAACTACAGAGAGCTGCTCAATATAACAAATCGATTGCAGACTTCGGCAAGGACATATGTGAGTTGTTTGTGGATTTGACAGTTTCACAAGCCGACGGCAATACAAATGCTTACAATGTATTGAAACCTATTAACGAAAAATACGCTATGAAGCGCTTTGCCGACGGCTTGAGAAACTCTAAGTTAAGTACAATTATAGCGGCGCGTAACTACACGTGCCTAAAGGACGCAATACAAGCGGCGCAAGACGAGGAGGTGTCCACTGCAACACATTCGTCGGAAGTTGTTGGTACGTACAGGACTGCTGGTTTTCGTAGAAATAGTAGATACGGTTTTCATAGGCCTGCGAGGGCGCAGACAGGTCGAAGTAGATGGCAGCGAGGGTTTTACGCGCCTAACGGTAACCCGTCACAAAATGTGCCTAATAATTATAACAGGCGCTATAACAATCAAGGGAATTATTGGCGTGTCGCTAATAGAGGCAGGCCTCGCGGAAATAGAAGTCAGGGATTTTCGTCAAGCTATGTTAACACCTTAGCAACAGAGCCAAGTAGGGATGAGTCAGAGGACCACACAGTCGGAGCGAATCTTAGTCACTTTTTTCGAGACTAACTATATTAGTGCATGCAACTCTTTAAACAAAGTGTCATTGGAGGTAGGCAACAACAAATATGGATGGCTAGTCGATACCGGGGCATCTATATCGGTAATCAAATACGATCTGCTAGCACATCCACAGATTCCATTCCATAAAAAGAGAGTTAGTGTAAAAGGAATAGGTGGGAATGTTGTTACGGAGGGTTACAGTGTTATTAAGTTATGTTATGACAACAATTATTTTATGCATAAATTTTATATTTAGAAACAAATTCCTTCAGATGGTATTTTAGGGCAGGACTTTTTGAAAACATTTAACGCAGTTTTGAACTTCGAACGTAGCACTTTATTATTGTCTGCGAAAAGCGGCAAAAAAGTGACTATTCCATTAAATATTCAATCACAAAAAAATTGTTATTTAACAATCCCGGCTAGGAGTGAATCCATTCATTTTATTAATACATATGATAAGAACGAATTTGTCGTTCAATGTCAGGAGTTATGTGAAGGAGTATTCGTAGCTAGTACTATAGTAAAACCGGAAAATGGCAAAGTACCTGTAAAAATTTTAAATACCAGAGATATTTAAGTAAAGTTGCAAAATTTTTCCCTAAGTACATCAAAGTTAAAAGAATACTACATCTGTCAGTTTAGTAAGCCCACAATGATAGAGTAAAATTGTTGTTTTCATTTTTAAAATTAGACAAGTTAAATGTTGAGGAAAGAAAATCAGTTGAAAATATTTGTGCAAAATTCCCAGACGTTTTTCACTTGCCCGGGGACAAGTTAACTGTTACTCCTTTGTACGAGCACAATATTCAATTAGAACCTCATAGCACTCCTATATATTCGAAACAGTATCGGTTACCGCAAACACAAAAATTAGAAATAGAAAAACAAATACAAAAAATGCTCGCAGATGGCATAATTGAGGAGAGCACGAGTGCATGGTCAAGCCCATTATTACTGGTACCAAAAAAGTCAGATTCCACGGGTGATAAAAAATGGCGTATCGTAATTGACTATCGAAAATTAAACAATAAAGTAAAAGACGATAAATTCCCGTTACCGAACATAACGGATATTCTTGATTCACTATCTGGTGCTGTCTATTTTACCCATTTAGATCTTTTTCAAGGTTTTTTCCAATTGGGGTTACATCCTGACAGTAGGCCGTATACAGCGTTTACAACAAATAAAAGCCAATACCAAATGACTAGATTACCTATGGGCCTAAAGACCAGTCCAAATACGTTCTCGAGAATGATGACTATTGCGATGTCGGGCCTAAATTACGATAGGTGTCTAGTGTATCAAGATGATTTAGCCGTTTTTGGGCGTTCCCTGGAAACCCATAATCAAAATTTACTTGACATATTTAGTAGACTTCGTAAAGTAAACTTAAAACTAAATCCCTCTAAGTGTGTTTTTCTTCAAAAGGAAATGTTATATTTGGGTCATGTTGTGTCGGAAAAGGGTGTTTTGCCTGATAGTTCAAAATTTAAAGTAATAGAAAATTACCCGAGACCACAAAACACGCAAGAAGTTAAACGTTTTGTTGCCTTTATGAATTATTATCGTAGATTTATTAAAAACTTTGCCGAAATTGCATTTCCATTGAATAAATTATGCTGTAAGAGCGTTCCCTACATATGGACACCAGAATGTCAAAATAGTTTTCATTTACTTAAAAACAAGTTAATTAACCCGCCGATTTTGCATTACCCAAATTTCGCTGCTAATAATATTTTTACATTGCAAACAGACGCGTCGGGAATAGCAATAGGATCAGTATTATGTAACGGCGATGGCAGACCTGTAGCTTATGCGAGTCGAAGCTTAAATAAGGCGGAAAGAAATTATCCTACTATCGAAAAGGAACTCCTTGCGATAGTATGGAGTGTAAAAAATTTTCGACCTTATTTATACGGAAGATCGTTTAAGATACAGACCGATCATCGACCCTTAATTTATCTATTTGGGATGAAAGACCCGTCGAATAGACTTACTAAGTTCAGGTTACAATTAGAAGAGTATAATTTCACTGTTGATTATATTAAAGGGTGTAGCAATGCAGCTGCAGATGCATTATCACGCATAGTTATAACTTCGACAGATTTAAAAAGTATGAATTCTGGTCTCGATGTATTAAATGTAATGACAAGGGCGCAAAGAAAAAGAATGCAAGACAGTCAATTCAGTCAAAGTTCTCCGAATATTAATTCTCCTGCTCCAAGCGCGAGGCCTGATCAGCCGAAGGTTGTAGAGATTATTAAGAAACCGGAAATTTTTACTGAATTGTGTTTAGTTTCCATAAAGCATTTAAACAAAATGCATAGTCAAAATATAGTAATGAGTCATTCGAAGTATTTTATATACGTATACGGAAAGTCTATTATTTATTTAAACCCAAATACTCGATCGTCATTATCGCGAGACGAAATGATGAGAGATTTGAGTTTATTATGTAAAAAGCACTCTATAGAAGAGTTGTGTATAATACAGAACGAAAATAATAAAGAATTTATAGCTAGCATTGTTGAACAAATGAATAAATTATCTAAGTGGTCCGGACCACGCATATGCGTTTTGAGAGGGGTTCAACGAATAAATAATTTAGAGGACAGACGTGTCATACTGAATGATTTTCACCTACTGCCTACAAGTGGCCACGCAGGCATTAGGCGAATGGCAAACAACATCAAGAAATATTACTACTGGCCTAGTTTAGAATCTGACGTAAAGAACTTTGTATCTAAATGTGAGCAGTGTCAGAAACATAAGTACTCGGTCGGCACGAAGCAGCCTATGACTATCACAAGTACAGCTAATGCAGCCTTCGAAAAACTATTTCTTGATATTGTGGGCCCACTAACAAAAGATGATCATGGTAATAGTTATGTACTCACATTACAATGTGAACTTACTAAATTTGTAGAGGCTTATCCGCTTCAAACAAAAGATACGGTAAGTGTTTCAAAATCGTTTGTAAATAATTTTATCCTTAGGTACGGGATTCCTCGAGAAATAGGTACGGATAGAGGAACCGAGTTCATATCAAGTACAATGAAGGAGGTATGTCAACTTTTAAATATAACCCATTTAACCTCCACAGCCTATTACCACGAAAGCTCAGGAGCAGTGGAAAACTCCCACAAACACATGGGTGCGTATTTACGAATTAATTGTGAAAACCACATTAACTCATGGAGCGAGTGGATACCTTATTGGTGTTTCGCTTATAATAATAGTGTCCACTCGGAAACTCGATACACGCCCCATGAATTAGTGTTTGGTAAATTATGCAATATACCTACTAGTTTAACAGGAATTACACAGAGTCCTTTATGTAATCTCGACAGTTATCCATTAGAGTTAAAATATAGGCTTCAATTAGCTCAGAAGGACGCTAAGAATAATCTTTGTAACAGTAAAGTAAAAAGAAAAATGTATTATGATAGAAATGATAAGCCGATAACATATAAGAAAGGGGACTATGTATTAGTGAGAAATCCGTCAGGGGATAAAATGCAAAGTATTTACCTCGGACCATATTTAGTTTTAGAGGATTTAGACTGTAATGTTAGAATAATTAAAAAGGGTAAGGAAGATATAGTACATAAAAAACAGAACAAAAAAATTTACACATAATTCTTAATCTTGTTATAAAACTATATTGTATAACAATAACTAGTTCTAAGCTGTGTTTTAAACAGTGCAACTGATATGATATGAGATCATATGTAATCTTAACATTTTAGATCAATTAACAATGTTATAAGTAACGTTAAAAATGTATTTTGTATTTAGTTTCGATTTGTACGTTGTCTGTAATGTAAAAAAAAAAATGTGTTTTTTTTTTTTCTTTATAAGGGGGAAGATGTACTGTAGGCACCCCAACTACGTAGGATAATGTGCATATATTCACGCCACATATATATAATCTGTTTTCACTTACAATAAAGCAGTGTATTATAACCACCTCGTTGTTTCACTCGTCTCTTCCCGCTCTCAGAAAACGCGCTTGGTCTGAGATTGCTGAAGTTAAGTAACCTTCGTAAAGGCCAGACATCGGATGGGTGACCAAAAATGTATCATCTCCGTGCTTCGGAAGGCACGTAAAGCTGTTGGTCCCGGCTGCATTAGCAGTTGTTAACAACCACCGCACCGCACTGGGCGCGCGTGGTGGTTTATGCCCGTTCTCCCTGTGTTATTTCCATCCGTATAGGGAAGGCTCGTGCCCCAGTTCCATTTTATGGAGCTTCGAAGAGTTATTCCGTGTGTTGTATCTTTTAATCTAATTTAAAATGAAGTTCACATGACTGGAACTTTAATTATACCTGTCTATTCCAAACTTATACTCAGTTTATTAGTAAGGCCATAAAGGTTCATCATCATCATCAGCTGTCCCCACTGCTGGGGCACGAGCCTTCCCAATGGATGGATAGGGAGAGCGGGCCATAAACCACCACTCGGGCCCAGTGCGGATTAGTGGTTGTTAACGACTGCTAATGCAGCCAGGACCAACGGCTTAACGTGCGAGCTCGTGATTATAAATTTTTGATCACCCATCCAATAACCGACCTTTGCGAAAGTTGCTTAACCTTAGCAATCTCAGACCACTGCGCCGTCGAGCTCCTCACCAGTTAAGTACACGATACATTTAAATCAACTTCGCTAACGGCAGCCCTGCTGTTCAAAATCTTGATGTGCCGACCACGAAATAAGGAAACTCAGAAGGTATGCTTAATGAAGTCAGTTTTTTTTTATTCAAATAAACTTTAAATGTGCTTATGAATTGTCCAAAAAATTTTTTTCCTACTGCCCATTCAGGACGTCTATTTTTTAGCTGAAATACATACCGCGCTCGAGCAACTCACACATAGATCCCTTGCACGGACACGAATTTCGAAAACAGTCTGAGTGCCGCTGTTGCGGGATTCCGTGTCCGTGAGAGGTTGTTTATGTGTGCGTTTCTCGAGCGTGTTTGTATGAAGCTTACCATCTACAGTTTCCTTACTTTGTGCCGCCGGCTGAGTAAGTTTCCAAACTTTCAACATTCTTCACAATTTTGTTTGTCTCTTCTCACTCAAGTCTTATAACTCTCTCGGAGAGCAGCTTATTAATTCAGTTTCCGTTTGTTGGGGCCTTAATTATCCCTTATTATACATAAATGAAGTACTTAAAAAGTTAATAGCCTATGCAATGAAACAACTTTTACGGATCTACTCGCTTTTATTTTAAACATTAGTTTTAATAATGTTAGAAAACAATAAATAGCCTATATCAAAGTCAAAAAAAATCAAATTAATTAAAGTTTATTACCTACTAAATATTTATAAAATTTTATAAAATACAGTGAAAAAATTTAACACCCACCCGACCCAGCCAGGAATCGAACCTGGGTCTTCCGCGATCCGGGCGGCTGCACTGACCGCTATGCTACCGGGAAGGCTGACGTAAGCGCTGAATTTTGTCACTGCTTTTTAATTTTTGAGTGCTAATAGCGGCACAGTGCCATCCATCCTCTTACCAAATGCGGTTTGGTGATCACAAACCCGGGCTATGCATCGGAAAATCCAAAAAACACTATGCCTCACCTGGAAATTGAACTTAATAACTCTGGTAATCGGGCCGACCGCTTTGTCACCCGGCCACCGAGAACGTTTTGTTGTTTTCATTGTAGTATAGCTACTAGCATAGGTTTTATAATCATTGTTACTTACAAAATGTAAAACAATATTGTAAATTCAGCAAAGAGGTCAATCGTCGAATCCAATTAGGCTAGGCAGCGTTCGGTAAACTACGAAATATCTTCTCGTCCGATATACCGCAGTGACTTAAGACGAAAGTCATTGACTAGTGTGCTCTGGTGAGTCGCGGGAAGCCGCTGGATGCGAGCAGCACAAAACCGTTAATTCTGGAGATCCTTGGGGGAGGCCTTTGTCCAGCAGTGGACGACTTTTGGCTGAGATGATGATGTTGTATATTCAGTGTGATCTTAGAATGAGAACTATATTGTTTCTAGTCAGCTAGACCCATGATGTCCATAAAAAAATATTAATAGTAATCGTCATCACCAGCTTATTTTTTACCACTGCTGGGGCACGAGCCTACCTATGGATGGATAGGGAGAACGGGCCAAAAACCACCTAATCGCTCGTTGTTAACGACTGCTAATGCAGCCGGGACCAACGGCTTTACGTGCCTTCCGAAGCACGGAAGAGCTCAAGATTAGACATTTTGGTCACCCATATGATGACCGGACCTTAGTAATTGCAGACCGGGCCGTTAACCACTGCGCCATCGAGCTCCTCGATAGTAATAATGAATGAAATAATATCAATACATCTTTATTAAAAATATATGTAGTTTAGATATTGATACATACAATTTTACGCAAATATTGTTGCGAACACATTACAATTTGAAAAAGGTGCACTACCAACTATACTGTCGTGGCTCACCACGACCCAGCATGTCATGGGGTGCGGGTTCGGATCCCGCTCGTGCAATTTTTTCAACACTTTAGACTAGTTACAACAGCACAGTCATACTTTCATTAGGCCAAGCAAAAAACATATAAAACACGATAAATATATTGTTGCGTCGGGTCTAAACGACCGTGCTTCTCGCGAAATAAAATAAACCGGCGAGGGTTAACTCACGAGGTCTGTTTTTACGATAACGGCGAAACGCCGGACGGCCCCACGGATCGACGTGCCGGTAATCAATTGGACTTCACCCGGAAAATGGGAACAAATGGATTGTACAAAAACAATTTCTACCCGGTCCCAACGCAAAACAAGTGGGACGTTGAGAAAAACGGGAATCGTTTGTCTCGACTTAGGTAGTTGTTTATGTTTCGGCTGTTTTTTTATTTTTATTTTATACGTATGTATTAACATAGAATGAGGTATTGTTTTTAGTCCGCTAGACCCACGATGTTCATTAAAAAAATATTAATATTAATCGTCATCACCAGCTAATGTTTTACCACTGCTGGAGCACGAGCCAACCCTATAGATGGATAGGGAGAATGGGCCAAAAACCACCTAATTGCTCGTTGTTAACGACTGCCAATGCAGCCGGGACCTACGGCTATACGTGTCACGTCTTTCTCACAAAAAGGACAGAGCTTCAAAATCACCAATTTTTAGTAAACTCGCCATTAATGACCTCGACGCCTCATTTAATTATAGAAAATAACTATTTAGAAATATTATAATATTAATATATTAGAATTTATTTTATAGAAAATATCTAACAAATAATTTGATAGGCATTAACGCAACCATATAATATGCATATCTTTTGTTTGCCCGACCAACGCCGCCGTTTGGGCACAGTTGCACCGGCATTTGATGCCTATACTAAAGTTTTGCGTTAAACCCTATAAAATTACTTATCATTGCATTATAAGAAATTAGACAGATATGATTATAATCGTCCGACGAAAAAAAGGAATGAAAATGCTCCCACGAACGGAGCTCGAGTTTTTATACTTACAGCATTTTTAACAGTAAAGTTTTACATATAAAATTTTAATAATATGACCATCAGTCCTTGTTAATTTACTCAGAGCATAAACAAATAAATCGTCGACATCTGACCTCATTTTTACAAATATGAAAACTCTATGAAGGTTTAAACAAAGAAACTCGATAAAATTAAAAACGCAATCACAAGTTTCAAACTAATCTATATTGGCACAGCGATCATTTAATTTAATCTGACCAGAAGAACAATCAGCAACAAACACTGCGTTCGGAGTAAATCCAGATCGAGAATGCTTTCCATTATTGTTACTCATGATCGAAAAGCGAATAAAACTTGCGTCAATCTGCCTCTTGCGTATCTCCAAATTTTTATATGGCAACAATGCACTTAGTAAATATTTCTCGCCGTTTTGTTCACCAACGTTGTCTATGGCATTGCAATAAATTAGGAAGTTGAAGCACAATAAACACACAAGCAAATTCATTGTAGACTGACTCAAGAATAAACGATTGCCGAAGCATTCGCATATCTTGATGATATTTTAATTATATACATCAGAAAGCATGGCCTTTAAACCCATTTGAGACCATTTATATTCGGCAACCTTTAACATAATCTTAATTTAAATTAATACTTTTATTTGGACTAGTACACAGTGTAGAATGATAAAAGTAATACAACTTAAGTGGTAATTTGTCCTTTTCAGAAATTTTAGAATAGAATAGAATAGAATACTTTATTGTACACATAAAAATAAAAACACATACATGCTAACAAAGAAATAAAAATTAAAAATTGAAGTCGTAAAAAGGGTTTATAACATTATCCCATAGTAAGTAATGGAATGTAAGTGTGAAAAATATTAGATTAGGTGCATGAAGTTAAATTGACCTTTTCAGGTTCTGCAAAATCGTCTTTTTAATTTTTTTGATATTTAACTTAATTGTACCCTACCAACATGATGCAATAAATAATTAGGACTATGACTATTATATTATTTATACGATATACAGAATGTTTGGTAATATGTGTATAATCCCGAACACACAGTCTGCAACCAATTATAAATAACACCGTGATAACATGCAAAATCGTATATCATGAAGATTTACTTTTCCATATAAAAACTCAAATTAATTTTATGACATTATTTTTGTTCAACCCTGACATGTTTTGACTTCTATTTTGTTATGATCATGAGGTTGACGAACAAGAACAATGACAATTCTAGATTGTCACTTTACAATTTTACTTAGGAACAAACAACCTAAATATCTCCGCCTATGGTGTTATTCTGGTATGTTTATAATTCTCCGGGGTTCTACGGCCTGTGCTGTGCCCTATCTGCCATATTCGGTATTATACAGGTATTGCCAAACATCCTGCATACTACTACTATTTTTATCTTTAGATTAGGATAAAAAGCTTAATTATAATCGGTATAGCATCAGCCTTTTATCATCATCAGCCCATACTAGTCCACTACTGGATCTCCAGTCTATATATCTCCAGCCTATTTAGGCCTCTCCGAGTGCACGCCACTGGACGCATCAGCCTTTATTATATTAAAATTAAAATAAGTAATTTTCTACATTCCTACATTACACTACATTAATAAAACGTGAGGAGGTCATAACCAACTACGCTCGCTCAATACAAGAAGTTTCGCTCTTGATCAGGGTGCGAGTTTAATAATATTAAATTGCTACTCGGTCACATTAACGATGATGAGAACTTGTAACACCATTATATTGGTACTGTGGAAAATATACAGGTATTACGAAACCTTCCGGGCTGTTTAGAACTAATCTCGAAATACCCCATTACTCAATACGACCTAAGATTTAAAAGACCTTTTCTCATAAGGAATGAAACCCGAATGGACTTACTACCAAAAAGAGCGGTTCTCAATATATACTGTAATTCTTCTGTACGTGTGTTGAAATTTTGTATGTATATTTCATTGGGTTCCTGAATGGTTTGAAAATATAATTGGATCCGGTAGGTAACGCTGCAATAGGGGTCCATCATGGGTGTTCTCAAGCGGACTAAGTCACGAGCGGGCCACCAGCTTCGTATAAAATATTTAAAAAATATGTGTCCAGAAAAAACAAGTAATGAAAGTGTTACCAAGACTGGAACTCGAAATTTGTGACCATAAGAGCCATGTACCAACAGGCTATCGTGGTTGACTGGTGCACATGGTGTCGACTATATCACTTTTTTAACGCTTACTGTATTTATCAGAAAAGTTCTCCATGAAACATCCTAATACAAACGTGGTAACAGTCCTTTTGAATTCACTCAGAGCGCAGTGAAATATTTTGGCAATCCCAACAATTACGTCATCGAAATATAAAGGTCACTCGATAAAATAAAACTGCAAACACAAATTTCAATAATCTATTTCAGAACAGTATCCATTAAATCTAACCAGACCAGTAGCACAATCATCAGCAACAAACGCTGCGTACGGGACCAACTCAGGATCCTTTTCATGCGTGTCACTAATCGAACCGCGAAGAAAACCTTTGTCGATCTGCCTCTTGCGTATAACCATATTCTTATATGGCAACAATGCACGTAGTAAATATTTCTCGCCTTTTTGTTCAGCAACTTTGTCTATGGCATTGCAATAAATTAGGAAGGTGAAGCACAATAAACACACAAGCAAATTCATTGTAGACTGACTCAAGAATAAACGATTGCAGAAGCATTCGCGAGATATCTTGATGATATTTTAATTATACAGATAACATGGCCATTATAAAACCATTTGGGATCATTTATATTCGGCAACCTGTTACGCGTTCTTTATTTACATCGATACCATCTGTTTGGTTTGTTTGGATTAGATAGTGTAGGATTTATAACGGTAACAGAACTTGTGGATTGGTAACTCAACAATAACACTTTCATTTAACGCAATTGCCCTTTTCATATATAACTATTTATATATCTTATTCTAGTTTTTAACATTTTACGTGTTATTTTATAATAAAAAATTACAACTACTATATACATTACTTATATTATTATTTTAGATTGGGGTAAAAATGTACTTATAATTTATACAGCATCAGTATTTTATTACCTATAAGGAGCCTATGAGGAGACCATAAACCACCACGCGCTCTCAATACGAGAGGGTCCGTTCCGTGCCAAGTGCCAATTGTATTCGCTATTTTCACATTGACGAACACGAGACTTTTTTCACACCACGATTTCATGCTACTGTGCAAAAATTGCACTATTGCCAAAATGATCGTTGCATTCGCTGTTATATATCTTTACAATCTGTTTGAAATTGGACGTTATTAATTGTTCATTTCTGGTTTTGCAACCGTGCGGACATGTTGGATACATCGTTAACTATCGTAATACACCATCGTAACTAAGCGATGTTGTCACATTCGAGTGATAAAAAAGTTATCTACTAATATTATAAAATGTTTTTGTTTTGTTTATATAATTTCAACGCAAATTTTGTTGCGAAACAAATTACAAAAACACAATGGAATGAATGGGTGCCTTTGGCTTTCAAAGTAAAAAGTAAATAGTGTTGAATAATTTCGGCGAGCTGGTTAGAACCACGATAGCTCAATTGGAAGAGCACCTGACCAGGTATGTCAGAAGGGTGCAGGTTCAAATCTTGCTCGTGGAAACTTTTTCAACATTTGTGTTTTAGTAATTTATTCTCGAATTCTTCCGAAGCTTCGGACGGCAGGTTAAGCCGTTAGTGTTGGTGGAGGTAGTAAGATGGTAGTGGTTATATATAACCCACTAACCCGTATTTAGCTAACGTGGTGGATCAATTCATGATCGCCATCCCCATGCGCGAAGGCTTTAACCCAGTAGTGGCACGTTTATAGGCTAATGGATGTTGATGATGATGACGAGGAGCTCGATGATGCAGTGGTTAACGCGCTAGGTCAGCAAATGCAAAGGTTTTGCAAAGGCCGGTCATCGTATGAGGTAACCAAATATGAATCATCTCGAGCTCTTCTGTTCTTCGTAAGGCACGTAAAGCCGTTGGTACCGGCTGCATTAGTAGTCGTTAATAACCACCAATAACAACTGGACCTGCGTGAAGGATTATAGCCCCTTCCCGCTTTATGTTTCCACCCATAAGGAATGCTCGTGCCCCAGCAGTGGGGACATAAAATAAGCTGGTGTTGTGATGGATGATGATGATAATGATGATGAAAAACTTTTGTCCGGTTACTGTTTGATGACTGCACTGTTGTCAAGAGTTTTTTTTATAGCTTTTATTACCAGTGGAGTTGCAAAACCAGAAATGAATAATTAATTTCTGGTTTTGCAACAGTTGGAGCGTGTTAAATAAATCATTAAAATATCAACCGGAATGTTGTCATTGCTATTCCTGAGTGCCTACTGTGAGTTTGAGTTGAGTTTTTTTTACTATCCGTATTCATTCGATTACGTTTCCGAAAACGAAAATTTGTATGGCGTTGTAGCAGCTCCTCCTGGCGACATGCGAGAAGAGTTAACATTTTGCACATACAAATTCTCGATTTCGTTAACGAGATCGAATGGCGAATGAAACTCACACTAGGCACCCTGGTTAAAAACGACTGCGCGCAATATTACAATGACACTTCTAAACTGTCGCGTTCCATTATAAACAAGCAAACTTATTACTTTGAGGAGCTCAATGGCGCAGTGGTTAACGCAGTGGTTAACGCGCCCGGTCTGCGAGTGCTGTGGTTAAGCAAGTTTCGCAAAGGCTGGTCATCGGATGGGTGACCAAAAATGTATCATCTCGAGCTCCTCCGTGCTCCGGTAGGCACGTAAAGTCGTTGATCCCGGCCGCATTAGCAGTCGTTAATAACCACCAATCCGCACTGGGCCCGCGTGGTGGTTTATGGCCCGTCCCACCCATAGGGAAGGCTCGTGGGTTAGTGGCGTTTCCACCCGTTCCCGTCTCCACCCGAATCGTTTTTGCCAGTAGGCACAGTCAGGTACAGAAATAATGTTTATATTTTAAACCATTTATTTGATTAATAATTTTTTATTTGGAAAGAAAAAATCTTACATTATTAAAATCACAACATCTATAAAAAGTAAATCACAGTACTTATCTATTTATTTAAATAATCTCAGGTAAGTGTAAAAATCAGTATGAAGGGTGGGAGCGTAACTTCGTGCAAAATGTGCAATAGTTAGGTTCCCTGTTTTAATATAAATATTTAAGCTTGTTAAATAATTAACCACAATTGATCACTTGCTAAAAACATTTTCGGTTGTTGGACTTCACTGTACTTTATTCAATAAACGGGTGGAATCGGGAACATAAATAATCGTCAGTTTTAATGATAATTTTTCGGGTGGAGACGGGAACGGGTGGAAACGCCATTAACCCAGGCTCGTGCCTTAGCAGTGGGGACATAAAATGTGCTGATGATGATGAATGATGATGAAACTTATTACCTACTATTAATAAGTATAGTAGGGTATTGGGGTCAGTGTTCGACACCGGTGGCGGGAAAGAGAAGAGTCAAGATGGCACTTTTGTTTTTTTTTTAATGTTTATAAATAAATTATTATTATTGTCTATTGTTTAGTAATCGTGAACGTGGATGCGTGTTGACAAATTTAATAAAACAGTAGTGCAACTTTTCAAATTATCTGAAGAGATCCACGTGAGAGAGATCTCATGCGGACCTCTTCAGATAATTACTGAGAAGTGAAGTCCCACATCTTGACTGATACTCAAGGAGTTTTGGGGTATATCATTTATTATTGATCATTTATTTTCACTCATTTGTTAAACAAATAAAATATTTTAAAAGATCTCCTTAACTTTGTAAAGTAGTAGGTAAATAGCTAATAGACTGTCCTACAGCTGGGCAAAGGAATGAAATCAAATCATTACTACAATTCATGGGTAATGGCTTAATCACCACCAAATAATGTCTTTCCAAATGCGGGTTGGTAATCACAATCCCAGGTTATGCTTCGAAAAAAATCCAAAACACTGCATGACCGGGGAATTGAACCCGGGACCCTCGGGTATCGGGCCGAACGCTTTGGCACTCGGCCACCGAGGCGTTAACTTTAACACTGGCTAAATGTGCAAACCGGACCAAGCGATTAATAATAAAAACAAATTGTGACAGATCGCAAATAGGGCAAGGCAATAGAGACTTTTTGGTGGGAAAGTGAAGAGTCATGTCTGCGGTTATGTTTTATTTTCTAAAATTTGTGTTATGGAGTTGGCAAATGAAACAAAACAGTGCAAGGTCACTTTTCAAATTCTCTCAAGATGTCCGCGTTAGGTCTTAGTACAGCCCCACATCTTTACTGAGATGCTCAAGGGGTTGGGGGCTATATCATTTCTCACTTCTTATTTCTTATCATTGTTGAAATGTTGTTTATTTCATTGTACAACTTGTAAGAAAAATTACTTTGACACTGGCTAAATTTGCAAATCGCACGAAACCATCAACTAAAAGAAAAAAAATAGGGCAATAGAGCCTCCTTTTATGTTCCACCTTTATTACCATAAACCTCCTTTATACGGGATGACAGCGTGCTCCCGCGGGATTTGTTATCCCCGGATCAGGGAATAGACAATTTGGCTTGGCGGCTGGCGCTGTGCCAAAGACTCTTCGATGGCGATTTAAGGTTGTACTTGATTGTAATTTAATGTGTGAAATCCATGAATGGCGGTATTACATACCACTGACTATCGGAACGCACAATTAGAATAATATTGCTTTATTGTGATTTCTAAGTTATGCTATATCAAAAAATATATATATTTTATAATTAGCACATTTTTCTTTTTCTACATTTCTATAGGTCATTACCTATTTTTATATTAAACATTTTTCAACATACCGACTTACGAGATTTAAGTAACAAACTTCTTGTGCCTGCTTTGCAAAATTAACTGCAATTGTAACTTTGTATTAATACATTTTCTCAATTCTCGGATTAATCGGGAAGTGTAGGATTTTCATTATAAAAGTTCGATTTGTAGGGTTGCATTGTTTTATTATGTCAAAATAGAAACTTGTTTGCTCTAGCCACATTATGTTTAAAATGTCTTATTATTTTGAAAAAGAATTCAACTTAAGGTATCATCACACCTCAAGCTTCTGAAATGATGTAAAAACCCTAAAAATAGTTGATTGAATATCGAGATAGGGTATCAGCAACAGATGCCAAATATTAAGAGGTATTAACGACCCCAGTTGTCAACTAAATGTTAGGAGGTATTAAGGACCCAGGTGTTAACTAAAAAGGTTTTAACGACCCCAGATATCAACGAGGTAGTAATAGCCCCAGCCGCGCGCCGACTGGAATCTCAATGTGACGTTGTTAGCCCCAAGTCCACCGGAGAGCACCCACGCAGATGCGTACTGGGTACCGCCGTACTCGGTGGCAGTGATGGCACTGATCCTGTTGTTGGCTGCACCACGCCACACTAAGTCTTGGTACTGAATCGCGTTGGGGATGGCTTGTCTGTAGATGTAGGTGCTGAGGAAGAAAATCTGGGATTAATTTCAGAGGTAGTGAGACACCTGAAAAATCCGCAAGCTCAAACTGGGGTTATAGGCTCCTCCTATATGGGTTTGGTTTCCTTGTCGTGTCGTGTTTTAGTAGCTTTTTAATACTAGTTCTAACGACAACTGAAAGCTGCCATAACCTGCCACGCTGATAGCAGTAGGGTAGAATCTCTACCTCTAGTGCTACTCGGAATCCGTAGCACCTACAAAGAAGTTTTAAAATCTTCTTCAGTGGAGCTGGTAGGGGCCATTGGCACCAATGTTTGACACTTTATGCCCAGTGTTCGACATTTTTTTATGGCTGCACGGCATGCATGCTAAAAAAGATAGAATGTGAGTTTGGATTGGCATTGACAGAATCTATTATATAAACTATAAGTGTGCGAAATTTCATACTCCTCCGTCCGCGCAATTTTCGTAAAGATGTTGAAGGAACCCTTATAGTTACGCCATGTCCGTCTGTCTGCCTGTCTGTCTGTTTGTCTGTCTCGTAGTGTCTGTCAAAATTTTGTTAGAGTCAAGTGTCCCCTCCCCCTGCCAGCCAAATGGTTGTTTTTGGATACGTGAAAAAACTCAGGGTAGTTGTATATGTGACGAAGTTAAAAGGAAAACTATCACAGCTAAGTAGGCTTTACAAGTTTACGAGTAACAGTCGAGCAAATTATAAAATGTACTTAACGCAGTACAAATTCCTCAGTGGGAACTACTAAAATAACGTTGTCAGGTGTGTGAAACTGGTAGGATCTACATTTAAATATATGAGCCTTCGTTAAATAAGTGTTCATAAAAGCCCTCTTCTCAGAGTCCGCATTATTGAGATGGGCTACGGAACCCTACACTGCGCGTGGCCCGACACGCACTTGGCCGGTTTTTTTAATTAGGATAACCAGCTTGAATTACTGCCAATTAAGAGAATAACAGAAAAGTTAAAAGAAGAATAAGATGTAATGTAAAGAAAAGTAAATAGCCTTTATACTGTCCCACTCCTTGCGGATAACTAGTAGAGGCGCCCGCTAGATGCAATGTCTGCGGTTGAATCAGCCGCGTAGGATTTGGAACTGATGAGGTGCCTGGATGGGCCCTGAGAAGTGAGTGGGCTTACAACCACGCCACCAAAGAGGACATTTGGTAGTCGGCTTTAGAGTTGACGACCCGAGCAGTGGAACTGCAAGTTGTGCTTTTGGTGCAACGAGAAGTGAGCGACCTTACAGCTCCGGTAACCTATTTGGATATTAGGCAGTGGACTATACGTGTCCACGGGGCAACTCGCTCGAGACACTAGTCTTAAAAGTATCGGATGAAGAATGCGCTTCGGCGCGTCCTGATCCGGCGTTATGACCTGACGTAGATGGTCCCATGTGCTTGCGTAAGGATGTCTGACACCTACTTTGTAACCGCTAGGTTGGTAGGGTGTGTCAGTATAAACTTTAAAGTCGTGTGTAGCGGGGTGTCCTACTGCTTGGTTTGGGTATTCTTACCAACAGATGGCGCACTATTTTAAATAATGTATTATTCTCTGAATCGCGCTATAGAAGTGTTTTGGTGCGTACTATATAAGCAGCCCAATGTTTTTATCATACAAGCTCAACAGACAACAGTACATCTTACAGTTTTAATTATTAGCACATGGTGAACAAAATATATTATAGACACGGTTACTACTACAGTGAGACCAAGGGTCTTTTCAGCCTCCCTCCATCATTATGAACATCTCTGATGATGGAATTGGAAATGATAAGATGTAAAATTTACAAAATGTTACTTCTACAGAGCTTAAGTAGTGACTACTGCTGGTACCTGTATAGGCGTGTGTCTCCAGGTTGGATATATCCAATGTTGAGGTTTGCCCGTGCCGTAGGGGCTTTGAGCACCGATGCTTCTGTGATCACCAGTGCCGACAGAGCCACCAAGAGGATTGACAGTTTCATCTGGAATAAATAAAGCCAATAAGAGAAAACTGGCAGAAAAATCGCGCAAATGTACTATAAAACTTACAATATGGAAGCTATGCAAAACCTTGCTGCTACAAGGCCAGATAGAATTAAAATTTTACCAGAAAATTTTAATAATGCCTTCGTTTTTGCAGTCAATGAATTTATCTTCAATTTTTTTTATCTTATGTCACTTCAAATTGCTCATTCATTTATTTATTTTATTTATTTATTTATTCATCTTAGCTTAACACGTCAGAAGAAAACGTCACACGTAAACATTAGCTCCGTACAATTATTGCCTAAATAAATAGAAATACCAATGAGAATACAAAAATTTCATTGCAATTATAAACGATCTAGTGTGTGTTAAACAGTGAAGTGTTATTTCGACGAATTGTTGATTAAATGAGAAGAATTTTCGAAAACAGTGACCAGACAATGTTTTTACCGTAACGGACAAATTACCGGTTTATTCCTAAAAATTAACTTTCAATAATGTTTGAATCACCTAATTTATCGTGCCCCCATGACATTTAAAACCGTGAGTACGAAAAACAAGTTATACTGAACATTATTTACAAATCACGAGTGCAAAATTCGTTAAACAATTCAAACAGCTGATTGAATATTCTTAAACTGTCACAGTAAACAAACCCTATTGCTCAGACTCTAATGGTTATTTTTCAATGGTTATTTTTCAATAATCACAACAACCCAACGCCATCTATACCAATAGCGGACGGACTACACAATTCAATGATTGATATTCTCGGATCATAACACCTAACGCCATCTATTGAAACTAACCTGCACCACTTGAATACAATACAATACTGTGAATAGCTCCTACCTATACTAGGCAAAATTCGCCGATGTGAGTAATGGTCGTGGTGGTGTAACGCACATAGTGATGGACTACGTATCTCTGAGAAACACGGTTCAAACCCTGGAAAAGATTAAATGTTTTGTTTTTTAGAAATTTTATTTTATTTTCAACGAATTTTATTACAATCACTTTGAGATGGAAGATTATAACGTAACAATAAGAAAGAAGAATGTCATGGAGTTAAGTGACTCATTCGAGTCTTTACCAAATATGGAAAGTAGTTCTCCTTTATCTGTCACAGATCGGAGAAATAGTTTGCCAGATCTATCAACTGTAAACAATGATGAAGTCGAAGAGTTGAAACATACTATAGAAGATCTAAAAATTCAATTAAACAGCGCACACATCGAGATTGAGAAACTACTATTAGAAAATGGTGAATTTCAAAATAAATTAAAAACAAATGATCTTAAAATAAATAAGTTACTACATATATGTTCGAGTAACAAAAAAAGTATATCAAACTCTAAGCAAAAAAAGAAATCATTAACTAAAAGACAAATTGATTTCTCGGATACAGATTCACCTTCAAAAGTTCATATCACGCCTAACATTGCATTCATTGACAAGACAACGCAAACAATTGATGATTGCAAAATACTTCAAAACCAAAATGTAAATAATACTCGGATGAGAAAAGAATCTGACATACTTCCTAAGCATCAAAACCAAGTATCAGACAAAAAATCTAATACAATAAATATCTTTGGCACGCAACAATGTTCAGGACTGGCCGTTGAAATGACGAACTCAAGAAGAAACAGCAAGTACAAAAAATATAACATAACTGCATGTACTAAACCTTTTGCATCTGCTGAAGAGGTACTGAAAGGTTGCCGTCATCTTTGCTTGGACTCTCATGACAAAATAGTTCTCTGTGTTGGCGAAAACGACTGTAATCCTTCTAAACTTACTATTGACCTGTCTATCATACTCGATAAGCTAAAAAATCATACTGTCATCTTATTAAATTTAATGCAAAATAAATATATAAATGTTAAAATGTTAAACAAAAATTTACGAATGATCGCTAGTAATTTTAAAAATTGCACATATTTGAATGTAAACTTACACACTAGAGATTATATAGCTGCCGCTACAAAAAGGATCAACTTCTTCATTGACTGTCTTGATTATGATGAAAAATATTTGCCATTCCACAAATATGTAGATATAAAATCAAAGCTCAACTTAGCTCGAAGCCAGCAAAGACAAAATCCCTTATTTAAAAACAATAGCACCTTGGGTAACAATAAGCAAAATAAAAATAAAATACAAACAACGTTGCTCGATTTTTTCCGTAGGATTCCTTGTAAGAAATACTTGAGAAAACAGACCAGTTTACTGCCTCCTGAATCTGTCTCTTATGTAAATATAAATAGCAATGAATCAATCCCCCTAGCTCAAACAAATAGCAATTTGTTTTTTCGAAAATAATTGTAATGAGTCATGTGGTGAGTCATTGGTGTTACTGCATCAGAATATAGCAGGATTTCTGAGCAAAAGAGACATGATTCAAATTGTACTGAATGAATTATCCGAAAATGGCAAACAAATAGAGATTATTTGTTTAAGTGAAACTTTTATAAAGTCAGGGGAGGAAAGAAATCTCTACATAGACGACTTTAACCTAGCTGATTTTTATAGTAGATCTGATCAGAGACGTGGTGGCGTATGTATCTTATGCAGGGATCACTATACATTTAAGAAACTTCCATTTCTTAAGGAACTAGCAATTCAATGTTCATTTGAGTGTTGTGGCATTGAAATTCCTCAAATTAAATGTGTCGTTGTCTGTATTTATCGAACACCTAGCTCTAACCCTCATATATTCCTAGCCCGCTTTGAGATCTTACTCTCAAAATTAAGATATAAAAGAAACACCAAAGTAATCATTACCGGTGACTTCAATATAAACATATTAAAAGAAAGTAATGTTCAAGAAGAGTACATTAGATTAAATCAAAACTATGGAACCATTATACACATTAAAGAACCAACTCGTGGGAAATCTTGCCTAGACCAGATAGTAAGTAATATTCCTACAGCTACTGGAAATACTTGCCCAGTGGGATTATCATGACACTTGTCAAATCCTCTGCATCCCAATACAGAATAAAGTAAAGCAAAATAGCGTACAGTACATTTACAGAAGGGATTTCAGTATTGAAAACATGAAAAAATTTGCAGAAATTTTATCTGGTTTGTCTTGGTCGGATGTATATGAGACTACTCATCTAAACACATCATTTAATATATTTCATGATACCTTAACACTGTTTTTTAAATTATGTTTTCCCCTATGTAAAATTAAGTTAAGAAATAAATCTAAGCCCTGCAATTGGATCACAAGGGGAATTAAAAAGTCATGTGTGTCAAAAAGAAAATTGCGTTTTAAATATTATATAAAAAAAAATCAGTCCAATAAGTGCAAGTATCGAAAGTATTCCTCTATTTTAAAGATGTGTATTAATAAATCTAGAAAACTTATGAACGAGGCGCGACTCCATAAAAGTAAAAATGTTTGTAAAACCACATGGGATCTAATTAAATCGTATGATCAACCAGAATTTAATAATAGTTACATAAGCAAAATCAGACATAACAATATGAATATTACGGACCCTATTGACATCTGTAATCATTTTAATAATTTTTATTCCAACATTACAAATCAATCATCTAATTCTAATAATAATTTTAATAATATATATTCTGACATTACATTCCAATCATCTAATTCTAATAATAATTTTAATTCTGGCATTACAATACAATCATCGAATTTTAAATATTCTAATGCGACATCTGCTAATAATATCCAACATTTAGAACCGAGCATCTTTTTATATCCAACAACACATGACGAGATATTTAAAATCATAAAATCGCTCAATAACACAGCATCGGTGGGCTATGATGCACTACCTACAAAGATTCTTAAGTACTGCGCACTAGTTCTTTCTGACATACTAAGTTATTTAACAAACCTTTCAATGACTGAAGGCACATTCCCGGAAGCCCTCAAACTATCAATCATAAAACCAATACATAAAAAGGGCGATATTGATATAATGGATAATTACAGACCTATTGCATTAATACCAGTACTATCAAAAGTCTTTGAAAAGGTTATGCACACTAGAATTTATGACTTTTTAGAAAAATTTAAGGTATTAGCCAAGGAACAAAATGGTTTTCGGAAAGGTAAATCAACCACATTAGCAGCTTTTAATTTGATAAAAAATGTTACCGAAAATATTGACAAGAATATCGATACAACAGCCGTATTTTTCGACATGAGCAAAGCTTTCGACTTTGTCTCACATGAGATACTTTTGTCTAAATGCGAGAAATACGGTTTAAGAGGAAATGCATTAAAGTGGTTACAAACTTACCTTAGAAATCGTACACAATATATTGAACTTAATTACGTTAGTGAACATAAGGAAGAAACTTCTGCAAAATCACTACTTGTCCGAAATAATGTGGGAGTCCCACAAGGGACTATCTTAGGACCCTTATTATTCATAATCTACATTAATGATCTACCTCGTGTTACTAATCATCAGTGCAATTTATTCGCTGACGATATATCTGTAGTAATACCTAAGACTCCAGGCCGAAATTTTAATGAAGATATAAACAATACTATTAATAATATTACGAAATGGCTGACAGAGAACAATTTAAAAGTTAACGTAAACAAAACTAAATATATACAATTTTATAATAGAAAACCCAAAAGCCGAAATCAATCTGTGCTTCTTAATAATGAACCGATATCGGAATCAGATAAAGTCGTTTTTTTGGGCATAATAATTGACAGTCAGTGCATATGGAAAAAACATATAAAGAAATTATGTTCTAAAATAAATAGATTTGCTTATGCGTTGTGGCGACTGACGACACAAATCAACCAAAAAACCGCATTGGTGGCTTATCACGGATACGTGGCATCAAACCTTAAATATGGCTTACTTTTGTGGGGAAATTCAGTCGACTTGAATAAGGCTTTCATATCACAAAAACAATGTGTACGGGCTATATGTGACGTGACACCAATGACATCATGCAAGCAATTGTTCCCAAAATTAAATTTATTAACTCTCCCTTCATTATATATACTGGAATGTTGTATTTTTGTAAAGAGTCATCAGTATTTATTTATTAATAAAGATGTAAACACTAGCAGAAGTATAAGATATCGTGGAAAGCTGTTGTTACCCAAAATGCAGACAGAACTATATAAGAGAAATTGTTATCCCAGTTGTATAAAAATATATAATAAGTTACCTCACTCCTTAACCGAAATGAATATAAGTACTTTTAGAAGAAAACTATCTAACTGGCTTAAAATAAAATGTTTCTACTCTATTAAAGATTTTCTAAATTGTAATATTGACATATTGTAGTGTATAATGTAATTTAATACAATGAATTTAATACAACGAATATAATACAATATAAGTACTTAATTATTATTATCATTTAATCTTGTTTGGTATAATGTGACGTATATTAAATTGGCTATTTGGCCTTATGTATGTACTTAATTAATTATTTTATTTCTCTAACTTTTTAACTTTTTTTTTGTTTGTGTAATTATCTCTATTCACATGCCCTGCGTTGGCAAAATAGACGAACCCTAATATAAATTACCATCTTTTGTACTACTCTATTTTCAGTGATTAAATTATTTCATTTCATTTCATTTCATTTCATTTCATTTCATTTCATTTCATTTCATTTCATTTCATTAAATCTATCTTTACAGTGTAATACCAATACGATAGAAAAGCACTAGGTAGGTACTAAGTACAATAACATATTATAAATAATGCAACTCTTGTAAATTCGTTCAAAGAACAAGAAAAAATGTCTGTTCTTAAGGCTATTTGGTTAAGGGTGCGCAGCGTGCGCGTCAGCGGAGCACAGTGCAGGAGTATGGTTCGCCCCCTGGGCACCGACAGTAACGGCGGTAGGCGGCGGCGCCCCGCGTATTCATCGGGAACACACAACCTCACCAAACTAAGCAATTCTGGGTTGTGTACAGCTCCGCGAATCAGCTTAAAAATGTATAGTACTAAGGCTAGGTCTCTCCGCACACTCAGTTTAGTGCATACCTCTTCAATATATCAATCATTAGAATAGTTGACCGATTACACATGTAAATATACTAACAGAATGTAGAATAACGAAATGACATAGAATAGAATACTGAGATACTAAAATGTAAATGTAAATGTTAATACTCTTTATTGTACACCATACAAAAGACACTTAGAGACACCAAGAAGAAGTACAAATGGCGGCCTTATCGCTAAAGAGCAATTTCTTCCAGGCAACCATGTGTTGAACTGGACAAAAAAAAGTTAAGAAACTACCGGTAAATGGTGTTCTCCGAAATATTACACACAATATTATGTTTAGAAATAAGATAAAATTTTACTACAAAAAAATCAACACGTCTCAGAATCCACGACCCTTGGATTATCGGTCCAATGCTCTGACCGCTGTGCTGCTGAGACAAGTAAATTCTAGTAAAATTTTATCCTATATCTACATACAGCATTGAAAATACAGAAAAATTAAATAAGATTTAAAAATACGTTTAGAAAGTCCGCTACTATAAATTAGTGTGATAGTTTGGAAACTATCAGCTGGAAGTCATCTGTACCTTAAAAATACTCTAAAAGTAAAATAGGAATGTTAGTTGTGCGCACGACGAATTGTTAGATGATGAATCCGGGATTTCCATCGAAAAATACGAAACACACATTGCCCTCGATTTGCCGTTCGACCGTCGAGGTGTTAAATACAATTAATAAGTAATTAAAAAAATAATTACCTTGAAAATAGTGTGCAGATCCAAATGAAATTCAATGTCAATTCGTATTTCTAACTTTGCAAGTAACACTGACTGATTTGCAATCACCTGATCGTTTTATACAACCACACGAATATAGGCGAGATAAGACGAAACATTGTTATCTATCTTATCAGTGAGTCATATAGAACTCCAGTGCTTACTCTTTCAGTAGAATTGTTATTGTCGGAAACTGTTGGGTAATTTTCTTTTAATAACAAACTAAGTTTATTAGTAGATAAAAATAAGGAAAATCGCGTTAAGATCTCAAGTAATCTTAAGTTTTGTTAATATATGACTATTTACATATAATTTTACGCAAATATTGTTGCGAACAAATTACAATTTGAAAAAGGACAAAGTGTTAAAAAAATCCACGTCGGGATTCGAACCCGCACCCCATGACATACATGCCGGGTCAGGTGCACTACCGACTAAACTATCGTGGCTCAATCTAACTTGCCGAAATTAATTAACACTATCTACTTTTACTTTGTAAGACAAAGGAGCCCTATTCAAGGTCGGCTAGTTGTTTACTCAACACACTTGAAAATTCATCACAGATTTTAACTCCATACATTAAGTGAAACTTCACCACACACCGGAAAAAATGTCGACTACGAGCGAGAACGAGGCGAAAAAAAAGTAGAATTTTTACAACAATTTGTCTTTTTGCTAATTTACTTAATTATATCTATTACGAAACAGTATAAACAACTGCACATCAACCTATCCAAAACTGTCAAATTTCTTCAATACATTTTCAACCATATACTTTAGGCATAGAGTTCAAAGTCTATTGAGAGTCTATTCTATTGAGAGAGTTTGATGTGCTGGCGTGTGTACTTAACTATAACCTGCATTTGGCAACTGCAATGATTGAGCCAATACCCATCAATTGTATTGATACTTGGTTTCAATGATGGAGACCTTTTTTACTTACTATAAAATGGCTGAAATCGATTCAGCAACCGATTCTTAACAAACCACTTTCAGGTAGTTTCATCAAAAATATTTCTCTCTTTGAATGTGTAAAATAAACGCAAGTAGGTCCGTAAAAGTTCATTTCAATATGTATGTAGAGTTTGCTTAAACTTCAATAAGTAAAAGTAGGAAATAATCGTTATGACTGCCCCACTCATAGGCAAAAGCCTCTATGATTAAAATTAAGTCATAACTAGGACAAAAAAAAATCAATTGATGGGTATTTTCCCGACCTGGGAATTGAACCCGGGGCCTTCGGGTAGCAGGCCAAAAAATAACAAAGTAAATAACATAAATTTGTAAATTTAATATAATAAGTTCAAATTTCAAATTGTTTTTTTTTACATAATCATATAAGTAGGTAAAGAGATAATATTGTTACTAACTCAAACGAGCCTTTGCTTGAAATAAATTAATTGAATTAAATTAAATTGAATTATTTTCACAAACAAAACCACACATCACTACTAGTTTGAAATTGTATGAATCAGTTTAATTGGCTTTTTAGGCTCAGGCAATAAAAACTCAATTGATATGAATAATCAGCTTAGACTAGTCATGATTAACACTATTTATTTTATCAAATTTATTATCGATGCTAGTATCATTATATTGTATCAAGTATCTTGTAGATCGGATAAAAAATATAGCCGAGTAACTACGATTATCATCTATACAAGAAACATTAATTTAATTGTTCAAAAGATTTATTTCCATTGTTTACTCAATTCCCTCGATCAAATTGTGTATTAGAAAAAGGTCCAGAACAATAATGCATCTCGAAAGAGGTCCTGTATGCTCATAGCTAAACATTTAAATTGCGAATAACAAAATCTGATAAAACATTGGACAGCATCAACAACTTCAGCTTACTGTGAACCTTAGTTCTTAAAAATAAAGATTAAATTAAGATTGCAAAATATTTGTAGGTACTATATTTACTGTCATCGCCACGAACGTCATTGTGGCTCAATGGCCCCAATGTCGCCTACCGTTTTTCAAGCGTTCGTCGGGAATCTAGTTCAATAATGATCGAAGATTAACTCCCATGCCGGTCTGGGACGTGACACAGTTGCTTGTCTTCCCGTGCATGTTGTAAAACCTAAAGGCTCCAAGATATTAGCACATCAGGCGAACAGCTAGCAACCTATTTTTAATATTATCTATTTCTCCTCGGAACCCTACTTTGTTTATTCTAAATGTGACGTCGCGTCGGGTCACTGATTGTTAGTATACTCAACATTGGAGATGTCTATGCTCCGTCTACTTCTTCTTGGGAGAAGGACGTGCTAGTATAAATGTATGTATGTATGACGACGTTGTGTGTAGCCGTGTAGCTTGCACACCGGACTTTCGGCGGCGCTAACTCTGAGGGTTCGATCCCGGTCGGGTCAATGTCGAAAACGAACTTTTCGATATTGTGTCGGGTCTGGGTGGTTGTGGTACTGTCGTTGTTTCTGATTTCCATGAAACGAGTGCTGTAGCTACTTACCTTGGGATCAGAACAATGTATGTGATGTTGTCTACTATTTTTTTTTTATATATTTTTGTGTATAAGAATCAGTTAAATGCTAATCGGTGACACCTATAGAATAGAATAGAATAGAAAATAGAATAGAAATTATTTATTGTATAACTTACCACAAGATTAAATTAAATACATTTAAAGCCAAGAAAAGTATGTTTAATTAGTCTTACTTGTTACAAAAACACAATGTTGAAAAAATTTCCACGAGCAGGATTTGAACCTGCACCCTTCTGACATACCGGGTCAGGTGCTCTTCCAATTGAGCTATCGTGGTTCTAACCAGCTCGCCGAAATTATTCAACACTATTTACTTTTTTACTTTGAAAGCCAAAGCCAAAGGCGCGCAAATGACGGTAGTTGTTGACATTGAATTGGCGCCTTTGGCTTTCAAAGTAAAAAAGTAAATAGTGTTGAATAATTTCGGCGAGCTGGTTAGAACCAGGATAGCTCAATTGGAAGAGCACCTGACCTGGTATGTCAGAAGGGTGCAGGTTCAAATCCTGCTCGTGGAATTTTTTTCAACATTGTGTTTTTGTAATTTGTTTCGCAATAAAATTTGCGTTAAAATTATATAAAAACAAATTAAAAACATTTTATAAATAGCTAGCCTACTTCTTAACTGATCTTTAGTATTTGTAAAAATATTATGATCAGATGATAATGACGGTAGTTGTTGACATTGAATTGGCGCCTTTGGCTTTCAAAGTAAAAAAGTAAATAGTGTTGAATAATTTCGGCGAGCTGGTTAGAACCACGATAGCTCAATTGGAAGAGCACCTGACCCGGTATGTCAGAAGGGTGCAGGTTCAAATCCTGCTCGTGGAAATTTTTTCAACATTGTGTTTTTGTAATTTGTTTCGCAATAAAATTTGCGTTAAAATTATATAAAAACAAATTAAAAACATTTTATAAATAGCTAGCCTACTTCTTAACTGATCTTTAGTATTTATAAAAATATTATGATCAGATGATAATGACGGTAGTTGTTGACATTGAATTGGCGCCTTTGGCTTTCAAAGTAAAAAAGTAAATAGTGTTGAATAATTTCGGCGAGCTGGTTAGAACCACGATAGCTCAATTGGAAAAGCACCTGACCCGGTATGTCAGAAGGGTGCAGGTTCAAATCCTGCTCGTGGAAATTTTTTCAACATTGTGTTTTTGTAATTTGTTTCGCAATAAAATTTGCGTTAAAATTATATAAAAACAAATTAAAAACATTTTATAAATAGCTAGCCTACTTCTTAACTGATCTTTAGTATTTGTAAAAATATTATGATCAGATGATAATGACGGTAGTTGTTGACATTGAATTGGCGCCTTTGGCTTTCAAAGTAAAAAAGTAAATAGTGTTGAATAATTTCGGCGAGCTGGTTAGAACCACGATAGCTCAATTGGAAGAGCACCTGACCCGGTATGTCAGAAGGGTGCAGGTTCAAATCCTGCTCGTGGAAATTTTTTCAACATTGTGTTTTTGTAATTTGTTTCGCAATAAAATTTGCGTTAAAATTATATAAAAACAAATTAAAAACATTTTATAAATAGCTAGACTACTTCTTAACTGATCTTTAGTATTTGTAAAAATATTATGATCAGATGATAATGACGGTAGTTGTTGACATTGAATTGGCGCCTTTGGCTTTCAAAGTAAAAAAGTAAATAGTGTTGAATAATTTCGGCGAGCTGGTTAGAACCACGATAGCTCAATTGGAAGAGCACCTGACCCGGTATGTCAGAAGGGTGCAGGTTCAAATCCTGCTCGTGGAAATTTTTTCAACATTGTGTTTTTGTAATTTGTTTCGCAATAAAATTTGCGTTAAAATTATATAAAAACAAATTAAAAACATTTTAGTCTTACTTGCTTAAAGTATCTTCCGAAACATGGCGGAGCTCAAGATATTTCTCTTTGATCACCTATCCGGGAAGTTGTCTAACTTGAACTACGTTAAAAAAAAGGTATATTGGTGTTTAATTTCAATGCGTAGGTAATTATTAGTGTTCGCGTAAACTTTGAGTTATCTACTCGAAATATCGACGTTTTCCTTTTGATATTATAAAAGAGGATAAAAGGAACACCCATGCAGAGTTTCTGTAGCGTTCTGTAGCATTGATTCGTGCTGTAACAACGGATAGATGCCTGGTTGAATGATAGATATTGTGATTAAATCCCTATAGCTCCGTAGATTACCGACGGACGTAAAGTCTTGCCGAACACAAACATTTAACTTTCTAATAAGGGTGGATTGCGACACAACTCCGATTAACGTTACTGTTAAAGATAACTTTGACATTACGATTCTCACTAACAGATGCATCTAGTACAATGCGTTGCACCATACTTACAATACTTTGCGAACGTTTAAGTTAAATGGGTTGTTAGTCACTTGTCCCCAAAGAAAGGAAGGGAAAAGTTTTTTCATGCGTGGCCATTGTTCGTTGGATATAAGATTTTTAAGTCAAAATTGAACAGTTATGGTTAACGTTAAAATAATATGACGTCTATCATTGTCGCAAAACTGCGATAACGTTGGATGGTGCAATCCACCCATTAATTAATATAGAGTTATTTAATTTGTTAATGTAGACTCTACAACAAACCAAATTAATCTATATAATAGAGCATTAACAATAATCATAAAAAAACAACAATTGTTGGTACAAAGGCTCACTTTTGAATGGAAACCAAGAATATGACCGGATTTTTGAAAATGAAGGTTAGGTTAGGTGGAGAATGTCGTGGCCGGACGGTCTGACTAAGAAACAATAGTTGAAAAACTGTCCCCGAAGCATTACGACGACACCTCGATTTTTGAACATTCAAAAAGGCTGAACCTTACTGGCGCTGTCGAAAATACGTAGCGCCTGCGACAATTGAGACCGCAAATTAACAGAAACCAAAAAAAAATAATCAAAAAATGAAAATGGTTTTAGTTATCAAAATATGCAGCTCCTAACTTACGAACATTGATGTTATCATTGTATTTCAGTGGTTTTCAAAGCGTATTATTAATTAAGCAATTTCGTTGTAATTTACAACAATAGTTATTTTTAGTGGTGTTTTCGACAATAATTATGATCGAGTCAGTATCATGCAATCGTGTATTTGAGCTAGCAAATTTAAGATGACATGAAAGACATGGATTTACCTATAAATATCAACATTTCAGATTCGTTAGTCACTATTCGACGAAAGTTGGTGCATTTTTTTAGTGTGTCGCCTTAACAGGACTGTTAGTAATGTGTTAATATAGTAATATAGGGCACTAATAATAATCTTAAAATAAACAATAACTGTAGGTTTACAGGTTTCCTTATGACGTACCTAAATAAGGACAATGACCGAATTTTAAAAAAATTATATGGTTAGGCGGAAAAAGTCGCGGCCGGACGATTGCTACTAAAAAACAATAGTTGAAACTGTCCCCGAAGCATTAAAAGCTTACAACACATGCGTACATATTTGTATGTCATGTACTACATTAAGTCTGTGGTAAACAGAAGCACATAAGCCCTCATAAAAATTCACAGCGGCGAGTGCAATTTGCTAGGATCACCTTTCGAACTGAATAAATGTGTGCTTGATCGATCCCGGTGGGTTGGCGTCGAGACAAAAGTGTTATATGTTGTATGTTTTAGTTATATCTCTACTAAACAAGTACTAGACGAGTGCTAGGAACCTTAAGCCTCTTTCTGTATATACTGGACGGTATAACAATGGATTGCCTTATTTATACAAAATCTCTTTCTCAACTGTTGTCTACCCAATGTTTAGTATACGTCTCTTCTAATGCACGCCATGCCATTCCTGCGCTTTCCTCATCCAACTCTACCACGCTATCTTGATGAGGTCGTCAGTCCAACGCAAATATCAAAATACCTAATGCTTAGTTAATGTATACACCGATTTTATTGAGTTTCACATGTGCATAGAGTTTTTCATAATGCACGCAAATATAAATTAAGTTCTAATAGATTTTAATTTATTTTACGGGTGAGCAATTGGCCTTCCTCTCACCTGATGTTAATGTGAAATAATGGTGGATTACTAACCGTTAAGTGTTCGTGAGTATGCATGAGTGTTGGCAAATGAAACAAAACAGTGCAACGTCACTTTTGAAATTCTCTCAAGAAGTCCGCGTGAGGACTTATAGTAAGCCCCACATCTTTACTGAGATACTCGAGGGGTATATCATTTCTCACTTCCCATTTCTGTTATCATTCATCATCATCATACAGGAAGGAAATATTGTTTATTTATGTATTACTTGTAAGGAAGATTACTTTGTCAAAAAAGTTTTGCTATCGACAATTCCGACAATTTGTCGGCAATACCGCGACAGTGAGGATTGGATAGCTGCCAACGAGCACCACGCCGGCAGACGAATAAAAACTTCGTCAATAACCATCACCGGTAGAGTTTTTCTGGGAATAAATCAAATTGGTCAGGTAGTCATATCCTACATCGATAGTAGTAAATAAAGGCATTGTCATTTTACTGTATTTTCTATCAGGCCTTTAAAGTAAGATTGTTTTTAAATCTTTTAGTGATAAATGTCGGTGTAGTATACAAACTATAAGCTTTTCCATTTAACGCATTTTGAACCTTACTAATAAATAATAATAATAATAATAGTACCTTGACTTGGCTCACGAGGTAACCGCCATGTGGGATGTTGACTCGACAATCATTGTGCCGATAGTTGTGTCTGCGAGCGGTCTGGTAGCGAAAAGTCTCGACCAACACCTTAAGAGACTCTTGCTTAATGGTTGGATCAAGGGTCAGATACAGAAGGCGGTACTCTTGGACACGGCGCGGATAGTCCGAAGGTTCCTGTCTCTGCAGCCCTAACCACCGGCAACTTGAGCCCTGCCCCGTTGCCGGCGGCACCCTAGGCTAGGTTTTTTATAATATTTTTATGTTTTGTATGTGCTTTTGTATTTTACTTTTATATTAATATTATAACAAACCTAGGCTAAGAAACAAAATAAATAAAGAGTATAACAATAAAACGTTTATTTCGGACAAATATCCATACGAATTTGTTATTAAATGACTATGCTATGTTATTAAGAAGAAAATATTAAATATTAAAATTAAAACTATAGGTACCATCAGTTCATGTACTTGGTTGTCCCACCCACATGCATTCGAATGAAAATAAACAGAAATAAAATAAAATGAACAGGGTGCAGGTTCAAATCCTGCTCGTGGAAATTTTTTCAACATTGTGTTTTTGTAATTTGTATCGCAACAAAATTTGCGTTAAAATTATATAAACTAAACAAAAACATTTTATAAATAGCTTGCCTACTTCTTAACTGATCTTTAGTATTTGTAAAAATATTAAGATCAGATGTTAATGACGGTAGTTGTTGACATTGAATTGGCGCCTTTGGCTTTCAAAGTAAAAAAGTAAATAGTGTTGAATAATTTCGGCGGGCTGGTTAGAACCACGATAGCTCAATTGAAAGAGCACCTGACCCGGTATGTCAGAAGGGTGCAGGTTCAAATCCTGCTCGTGGAAATTTTTTCAACATTGTGTTTTTGTAATTTGTATCGCAACAAAATTTGCGTTAAAATTATATAAACTAAACAAAAACATTTTAAAATGAACAGAGTATAAAGTTTGAATAAAACATTCCGTGTTTTGTTCTAGTCGTGAAAATTTCATGTCAAATTAGAGTAAAAGAGATAATATTGGTTGTCACCTGAAATAAATGAATTTATTTATTATTTATTTATAATTCAGCTCTGTATGTAATGAGCGCAATGATTAAAGACTTTCGTCTCGACTCTGTGAAATAAAGACCAGACGTAATTTCCTATATGCTACCCAGCCAAGCTGTATCCTTCTGTAAGCCTATTTCTCGAAGTTGTTTTTACCCAACTGCAAATTTTGCCCGAGGTAGACATATTCCTTAATAACTTCGACAGCACCGCAGAATATTTACATAGTTAAGTCATACTACAAAAATAAACGTTTCAAGATTAAGATTAAAAAGACATGTAGAAGTAGGTAGCAACGCCGTGTGACATAAATGATAAACATAGTTATCGAAGTCAAGGAAGGATGAGTACCAAATCTAAGTAAAAAATAATTATTAATTACTACGAAATAATATTTATTTCCATTGCTACTTGGGATTAATAATTATAGTTTATTAGTCGGCAAGCTTAAACAAAATTGCACGGTTTTGCCTCTCTCTCTCGTTGACATGATTGCATAGACAATACTTGCAATAGGCAGCAGGCACTCAGCTAACAAAACGAAGTTGCTTTGCTACTACAGATACTGCAGAACTCTGCCCCTGTCTCTAATTTCCCGCTAAAATTTTCTTCACTTTATTTATATTTAGAACTTCAGCAGGTAACGTGTAGTAGAACGAGCATACAGCCAACAATCAAACAACAATTGTTATTGTCCTCGCTTATCACCACAAATTTTATTCTACAATTCAATTCATACGTTAACGTGATCGAATAACGAATTAAATTCGCACTTAACTAGGCTTCCGATAGCAAAACAACATTTTCGCGTACAGCTCTTTGCTGTCATTAATATCCCGCCCAAAGTTTTCTTTACTTTTCTTATAATAAAGCTTCGCCCAGGCAACGTGAAACGGGCATACAGCCAACAAACGGTCTTGCAGCGGCCACCTCGTACACTATTTAACTTTATTGGCCGCGCAACAGTGACATAAGCTGACAAGACAAATAACCTTCGGCCAGGAAAGTTCTCTTCTCGGAAATTTTAAAGGTAATATGATACAGATCTTGTAAGTTTTATTGAAAAAGTTTTTGTTTGACCCAAACTGGCTGGAGATCAAATGGAGCTGATGTTTCAAGGCTGGAGTTGGAACGACTTTATAATGTCACGTGGTTCAAAAGTTACTCGTATATTTATACTATGTCACGTGATTTTTTATATCACATTCTCTCTAATAACACAGATGGCCCTATATAAAGAATAATGAGTAGTTTTAAAGAATTAATGCATTGTATTCCTACCGCAGACCATTTTATATACCACAAAAACAAAGCTTTTAGCATTGATCTCACCTAATGGTAATTTAAGTGGTGGAAGCGCACCCCACCCAGAATCCTCAACTACTGAGGAACTGGCTATCTTATCTCTAACTTTCGGAACACAGACTTAGATAATATGGTGATAGCCACCAAAGCCGACATTTGAAAACAACCAAACCGAATACAGTAGGACGACATACGTATAATTTTCTTAATAAAAATAAACAAAAAAAATAGAACTCAGAACCTATATACTAGACACCGGGGTGGCGAACAAAATATATTCAGTATATATTTCTAACTCTGACACTGGCTAATGCGCAAACCGCCCTAAGATATTTAATAAAATAAAACTTTTTTAATAAAACCTTTTTGTGTTAGATAGAGATCGAGAATTCAGCTTGAAGGTATTTTTATTAACCCGAGGACTTTTTATTAACATCGCAACCTCTCCCCTCCATGACATGCTCACCTTTACCGTGCCAGGAAGTTTCCTTCTGATCTCGGAAGCCTTCGGATGGGAATAACTTTTTCTATTACCTCCGCCCGTTATAGATATTAAACGCCTTTGTGTATACCAAAGTCAGGGATTTTTGTGTCTTTCTTTTTTAATTCAACGGATCAGAATAGTAAGAGAATCCTCGGAGAATCTAGCAGGGGACAGGGGACAGTGCCACTTATTAAAGTCTATCATGAGATCCACGTGAGGCTCTGTAAAGTCACATCTTTACTGATTCTCAAGGGGTATGAGAGAACTATCATAATAATTTCCATTATCGTCCATTAATGCTCCAACTCTGACACTGGCTTAATGTGGAAACCGCACCAAACCATTAACTAAAAAAAAAGCAAAGACAATTTTACTTTATTTATCACGTAATTTTCTCACGTAATCCACAAAAAGGTTGCTACCTAGTAAAACAAACGACGACCACTTGCCTTCCGAACGCTCGCTGCCACGACGTAGGTATCTAAACTCTTTCCTGGAATCGTGGAAAAGTTGCGAGTTTCTCTAAATTGCTCCACTTTCCTTATAGCTGTAGGATCCTTTGCTTTGTCGCACAATGGGGAACTCTCGATGTTTCCGTAAACTTACATGCGGGCTTTGAAACACATGTACAGTCACGACCATTAACATGAAAACAATGACCTTTCAATATGCTGCGATCTGAACCAAAAGGACTAACTACATCGAAGCCGTGATCAAAACAGCCTCACGAAAACTCGGTGTTCTGAAGAGGGTGCGGTTTTTTACGCCTGACCAGTTGTGCCTTTTGTACAAATAACAGGTACGGTCTTGCGTGGAGTATTGCTCGCACATCTCCTGGGACGGTTCCGCAAAGTACCTTCTCGATGCCTTGGACAAATTACGCATTATCGGCAACGCAGAAGTCTAGTCTAGTATTGCGTTACTCAGCGTTTTTTACTGCTTATACCATGGCAAATGCTCTAAAGAGCTCTTTGACCTCATCCCACCTTCTCCCTTCCTCCATAGGAGTACACGTGCTGCTCTCCGGAGTCACCGCTTCAATGTCTCAAATATTCCATCGCGCACTAAGAAATTTGGTGATTCGTTTCTATGTCGCACCTCCAAAACATGGAGTAGTTTGCCAGCACACGTTTTCCCTCCTTCCCATAATATGGGATCCTTCAAACGAAGCGTGAAGAGGCACGTTGTGGGCCGGCAAAGTGAGGGTAACTGATGCTGCGTTGTTTTCACGCTGCACTAGTTGTTGTTGCACATCAGGTGAAATGGAGTCATTTGTCGTGCTACGTTTAAAAAAATAAAAATAAAAACAAAATAAAATTCATAATAGTCAAAAGTCTATTACATGTTTATGCTCGTGACTGTACAAGGTCGATGTACGGAAGTGTAGAAGGTACCTAGTGCGAGTTTATTTGTGATTCGATAACGTTAACGAAAACAAGGGTTTGTTTGTTAATTTTTTTTTTTACTATTTATAATTTTAAGCAAATTTTGTTGTTTTGTCAAACACTGAATAAGGCTCCTTTGGCTTACAAAGTAAGACTTGATAGTGATCATAATTTTCGGCGGGTTGGACAGAACCACGATAGCATAAAGGTAGTGCACCTGATCCGGTATGTCATGGGGTGCGGGTTCGAGTCCCGCTCGTGAAAAATTTCTCGACCTTTTTTTCAAGTAGGAATTTTATGTAATCTCAATATTACAACTTTCTCTTTATTATTCTCAATATAAGGCTGCTTTTCCACCAGAGAAAGTAGGAGGTATCTAAGCGGTGCGCGAAGAAATAATCCACAATTCTTATGCACAGCTTCGCTGGCTTGCACGGCTCTGGTGGAAAAGCAGTCTAACTTCAATGCCATAAATATCAAGATTTTCAGTAACTGTAGTATGACGCGCAATGATCTAGAAATCCGCTGAACGCAAAGACAATATCTACCATCATCATCATCAGCTAATTTTTATGTTGCCACTGCCTTCCACGAGCCTTCCCTATGAATGGATAGGGAAAATGGCCATTAACTACCACGCGGGCCCTTTGCGGGTTTGTGGTCGATAATTACTGCTAATGCTGCCAGGAACAACGGCTTTACGTGCCTTCCGAAGTACGGAAGAACTCGAGAAGAAATATTTTTGTCATCCATCCGATAATCGGCCTTTGCAAAAGTTGCTTAATTTCGACAATCGCAGCCCGGACGCGTTAACCATCGCCATCGAACTCCTCAAGTTTCTGTACTTCTTATAAAAGTTTCAATAAAAACTCTTTTGTTCCAGGCTGTGTCAGACTCTATGCTGGTGGAGCTGAAGGCTTGCTTCATGGAAGCTTACGACGATAACCAGGATGGGAAGATCGACATAAGAGAGGTAAAGGAAGAACTGTACGGTAATTAATTAAAAAAAGTAAAATCGTTGATAAGATAGCAATACTGGTAGATACTAAGTCGATACCTCATGTTTACAACCCTTACATACGCCCTAAGATACGCTTGTATTGCGTGATGCCGTTCTCTCTAGAAACCATCTGCCGGTGTTTCGATCACACGTATTGAGAAACCCTTTAGGTTTCTCGCCACCCCAAAAAGACTGGTAACGCTGAAAAGGACACCTGCGGCCTACAGCAAACTCACTCTAAAAACCCTCTTCTTTGTCACTTTAAATTTTTAATGTTAAATGTTATTTTTGACGGTATTTTTTTTTTTAAAAAGAACACTTTGTCTTTTTTTTTTAATTGTAATTTGTTCGCAACAAAATTTGCCTAAAACTATTAGTAAATAATCTGTATTTTTTTATTAATTAATGTTTGACACTAAATAAATAAGTTATTATAGTTTCCTTTCATCGTGGCACCTGCCTAATTGGGCATAATTCATTGATATATTTTTTCAGTTGGCCCAGCTGCTGCCGATGGAGGAGAATTTCTTACTGCTCTTCAGGTTTGACAATCCGCTAGAATCCAGTGTCGAGTTTATGAAAGTAAGTTCGATACTTTCGTTTATCTACCTACCTACATTTGACAATTGAATACTTTTGTTTTTGCTCAGCCTATGTTATCCCACTGTTGGGCAAAGGCATCTCTCAACAAGGGTTCAAGATGCTCGCACATTCAGGCGATCATCTAGCAACCTGTCACTCATGTTATCTATTCCAACTCGGTGTCCTTATGCTAAGTGTGGTCAAAAGCGGCGAGTTTACTCCTAATTGGTGATTTTGATGTCCTGTTTACCTCTTTTTGGGAGAAGGACGAGGGAATATGTATGTATGACTAGTCTGGTATGTATTCAAGTCATCTCGACACCTTTTTTTGGGCCGACCCCGGCTTTGCTATTGTAATGTAAATAGTCAGTTATGTCAGCCATATAAAAGTCTAGGCCTGAAGTTTCCTATTAAACTAAATTCTATTTAACTTTTTAACAATGTGCTGTGTTGCCTGATCTTGAATTATTATTTTTTCTACACGTCAAGATCAGGCCGCCGACAAATGATTGTGGTCGTTTTAAAAAGGCCTTGGCTGATTGACTTAAGAACAACACCGCTTAGTCCAAACAGGTGCACCTAGAATGCTAAACTTCTGCAGTCAACTGGATTTAAAACTTTCTAAATGGTATGTTAGGCAACTTTTGCAAAGGCCGGTCACAAATTTATCATCTGGAACCCCTCCGTGCTTCGGAAGGCACTTAAAGCCGCTGCGCTGGTCCCGGCTGCATTAGTAGTTAACAACCTCCAATCCACACTGAGCCCGCGTGGTGGTTTATGTCCCGTTCTTCGTTGCACAAAAGATCCCGATGGGTCGAGGTGTTACTGCGAGGGGGAAACCTCGGCAGGCCCCACTAAGATATGTCCCGTTCTGCCTATCCATCCATAGCGAAAGCTCGTGCCCCAGCAGTGGGGTCGTAAAATGAGCTGATGATGATAATGATGATACCTGCGTAGTGGACTTAAAAACTTAAAATCACTAAAATTCAGTAGAATTAACGTTTACTCAAATGTGTTCTGCTTAGGTACTACTTACCTAGATCTCTGTATTTTCATAAGCATAGAGTGCCATCAAAATTGGTTGCTCAAAAAAAATAAGTTTGCAATATAGCATTTCACTTTTGCGAACGTCAGCATAGAACTACTCCAGCGGCCCAGCCTCAAAATTTTGTGAAGGTATCCCGGTCTCTTAGTGGGTATACCCCCATAACATCAGGGAGGGGGTCCCAACTCCTAAATAACCGCCGCGTCTCTCCGGGCACATAATGTATTCGTAATGGATTTCAACGGGCAAAAAAATCCGCTTTTGGTAGATATGACTTATGACGTCACTTTAAGCAGGCAGCACGCACTTTTAAAATTCGTCTTGTGACACGGAATTAAGTGTTCCATCTTATCCCCCTCACCTAACCCCCTCCCTCCGTCTCAATCATATTCTTTACGTGCAAGAACGCTAAGGACGTTTCTTTAATCCAAAAGTACGTTTCCAAATAAAGAAATTGCATGCAAATCTTTTTATACTTCAAACTTTAGTTCAGAGAGCTTTTAAGAACTTACTGTTTTCGACTAGTAATCTCTTGGCAAACTTCACAGCCAAATAACAACCAATAGACGTTCAAGAAGTTTTTGAAACGAGTGGGCGGGAGACGTGAGCTTCCACAGATGATATAACACAAATCGATACTTTGCAGATTTGGCGGGAATACGACACTGATGGCAGCGGGTACATAGAGGCCGACGAACTCAAGGTATAATCATTTTGAATTACTTTGTTTAAATTGAGAAAGGTTAAACTAGATATTTTGGAAGCGTTGACAGCCGAACAGATAGATGCTCGAATTAAATAAAAAACTGTATAAGCTTTTAGGATCGGTAAACAGGTCTGTTTTAATAAAAAAGTTTTTTAATAAAATGTATGCACTATGTCCCATCAAAGGCTTATGCCTCTTGTATTGTCGATTCCTTAGAGATGTTAATTTAGCATCGTAAGAAATGTTTTCTTTTGGCCCCAATAACAAAAACGTTACACAAAAAAAACTAAGTAAATGAGAACTCTGAATTATGTATTTCAACTATGTCTACTGTGTGTTTTCCGATGTTGCTTTGTTTTTGTAAATAAATTAAAGAAGGTTATTGTTGTGTGTTTCAGAACTTTCTCCGCGATCTTTTGAAGGAGGCAAAAAAAATTAACGACGTCTCCGAAGACAAACTCATTGAATATACGGACACAATGGTTCGTATATATTTGAGAAGGTAACGAGGATTGTCGGAAAGAACATTCGAAACATTTCGAATATTATTCTTTATAGTTGCCTTAATAAATTAATAATATTATTATGGCGGCACCACAGTTTTTTTTTTATTATATAGATTTGTCGTCTATGGCTCGTAGATATGAGGTAGTTCCAAAGAAAAATCATTCCAAAGTTCCGAAGATCATTTTATGTCTTTAGGTACAATTACCCCAGGCCCCAATTTAGTTTGGCATGTACCGATTTGGTGATCAGTCGTTACTATGAAAAGAAAATAATTCAGATATTCAATAAAATTAGACCAGCAGCTGTGATCACATGTGTTATTGTTTAAGTGGGAAGGCCTAAGCCCACCTGTGGGATGATTGTAAGCTAACGATGTGTTAATAAATAAATAATGATGATAAATATGATTTCTATTTGTCACAGCTTCAAGTTTTCGATTCGAATAAGGATGGCAGATTGCAACTGTCGGAAATGGCGAAGTAAGTACATCAATGATATTGATAACTAATGGTTAAATCTTACATCAAATCTTAAATACAGATCTTGCTCTACCACTATGTTACCATCTAAAAGATAGCTTGTGTCATCGTAGAATATAATAAAATTGAATTTTTTTTATAAAAAAACACACACATGGTGAACAATAGAAATGAAGCAGACAATACACAGGAATATGACATAGGTTTATGATATTCAATACATATACAATAAGATGATCACAGAGCGCAATGATAAAATTGTCGGGTGTATCCCACTATTCCCATTAGGTATTTCTATTGATAGCAATACTGGGACTGATCCTCCCACTATTTCCATTGCTAGCGGCGGCGGCAAAAAAACACTGCACCGCCTCTTATCCATACATCTGCGTAGTGACGAGGTGGCTTAGTGTAGTTTGTACGGTATGTGGTGGAGAATTATTCACCAAATTGGAAGATGACTAATTTGTTCTCCATTTGTTTATTTTTTGTTTAACGAGAAGTCGTGTTTTTATTTTATTCTGTTGATTTATAAATCCTCAATATCTCTTTAGAATTTTATTTGTCAGTAATTTATCAGGCCGTCATAATTATTAAAGTGGTAACAGATCCTAAAATAACACAACTGCGTTTTTTTGCCTCAATAGAAATAATGAGATATAATTTGAAAAAAAACGCTAGTCCCACTTTTTCTATTTTGTATTTCCATGGAAACAGTGGGTAGTATACACCCAAATTGTCTATGGTTTGGTACCGGATATTATGTTATCCTATTTTTTTATTAAATAATTTATTCTTAGCTATATTTTTTTATCTATATTCGCTTCTTACTTAGGAAACCTCCTTTATTTTTTTTTAATTAATGATACCTAATAGAGTACTTAGCTCAGGGTAACAAATAAGTACCTAGTCCTTAGTAAATCTGATAATCGGGTGATAGTAGGTTTACGAGCCCGATAATCACAGAGTAATGAAACAAACGCAATAAACGAATAAAGACGATAATTGTCTGTGGTCCGCTACCGGATATTGCGTAATCTTATTTTGTTACTCGCCGAACCACCCTCTCCATATTAATTAATTCCAAATTGACTTCATGTTGCGTTGGGACAAGAAAAATGGGAAAGCAATTACGTTGACCAAATGTGTTTCTAGATATATCCATACATAAAGGATGTTTGGTAATAGGTATATTCTTTCCCGAAGCATAGCCATGCAACCAAGTAAAAAGAACACTGTGGTAAGATAACATGCAAAGTCATATTTTTGTAGATTTACTTTTTGATAAGAAAACTCATATTTAGTTAATTTTTTTTTTTTGTTTTTATAAAGTTTCGACTTCAATGAGGTTGACGACCAAGAACAACGTTTCAGCTGGACCTAGGGTTGTCACATTTCAGTTTTACTTAGTAACATAGAACCTCAATATCTCGGTCATGTGGTGCTTTTTAGTTATGTTCATAATTTCCCAAGGTTCTATGAACGGTATCCCATCTGCCATATTCGCGATTATACAGGTATTACTGGTCTGAAGCTGTATAGGTAAGTCAAAATCAGTTGATGACCCTTATTTCCAATGATTAAAGGAAAAATTTAATCACTGGTTCCAGTCGAACCCTAGTGTCACTACACTAGCGGTTTTTTAATTTCTTCAAGCTTTCTTAATTGCTACACAACGTACAGACGCCTGCACTTCAACCTATCCAAAACTGTCCAATTTCTTCAATACATTATCAACCACATATATAAGTCATTAAGTTCAAAGTCTATTGAAAAAATTTGACAGTTTGTGGTAAGTTGATGTGCAGGCGTGTGTACAACTTACAGTACAGCGAAATGATCTTATTATAAATGGCGCTGAAAGGCGCGGCCTTCACTCAGCATGATAATAAATATATACAATCCTATATAATATACCTAATTATTTACAACTTACCAATTTAATTTTAGCCTCTCATAACTTCGACAAAACCTCCTTCTGAACTCAAGACGTCGTGCTCAGAAACTTAACGAACACTTAATGAAATATAACCCTTGGAGCGCATTAATTTGTTTCTGATATAGCCAGAAATTGCTTCTCTCCGTTGCGTAAATACTAATTGAAATTCCCAGTTCGAGTATTGTTTTCAACATTAATTAATACTTCCTAAAACTTGTCAACGGTGGTAAGGGTCAAATTCAGATGGCAATAATACCTGCGCTTAATTCGTTATGTTCAGTTAAGCGTTTGTAGTTTGAAATCCTAAGATTCTTAAGACTCTATAGACTCTAAAGACCTTATTAAGCACATAAAGGAAGGTTGTAACAACACTAATTAACTCCAGAACATTAAACGTTTATATTACATCACGTAACAGTTTTTTACCTATTTTTAGGGTTCCGTACCCAAGGGTAAAACGGGACCCTATTACTAAGACCCCGCTGTCCGTCCGTCTGTCTGTCTGTCCGTCTTTCACCAGGCTGTATATCTCTATGAATCGCGATAGTGATATATTTCTGTTGCCGCTATAACAACAAATACTAAAAAAGAGAATAAAATAAATATTTAAGGGGGCTCCCATACAACAAACATGTTTTTTTGCCGTTTTTATAGATAATGGTACAGAACCCTTCGTGGGCGGGTCCGACTTGCACTTGGCTGGTTTTTTTTATTTGACCTAAGCATGAACCTAAAAAGTGTTTAACAAACACTCAATTGACGGAACACAATATAGTGACGTCATAGTTTGCCATTCTCATACAATTCGTTCAAAAAAATCGTTCTGACAGTGTTGCTAAAATTTTTCTCTATTTACTAACCATCCAACAATCCAACAAACAAAATAGATATTTCTGGTTGAACGTTCATGGTTTCATAAAGAGCTCGATGGCGCAGTGGTAAATGCGCTCGGTCTACGATAGCTTTCGTAATAGCCGGTTACCGCACTTCAGATGGCACGTAAAGCCATTGGTCCCGGTAGCATTAGCAGTCACTAACTACCACCAATCCGCAATGGGCACACATTGTGGTTTTACGGCCTGTTCTCCCTGTGGAGTTTCCATCTAAAGGAAAGGCTCGTGCCCCAGCAGTGATATAAAATCAGTTGGGGATGTGATGTGATTTTTATGGTCTTTTATGATTATGTCCATCTTCGGCAGTCTTAATTACGAAAACCGAGGACCAAATCTTGTTCGTTGTTAAGTAAAACCATGTCATGTAAAAAAATATTTTATTAAATTACTGCGAAATATACCTACATTATTTTTGCACTTATCCGTGTCTGTACGAAGTAGGTAAGGCTCAACTTCATGTATAATGCCACAGACAAAGCTATTAACTCTTGAATGTTGCAGGCTGCTCCCCGTCAAAGAGAACTTCCTCTGCAGACAAGTGTTCAAGGTGAGTGACACTTCATTTCGCGCCATAATGCCCGCCATCACGACATGCCCGCCATCTTGTGGATACGCCACCATTTTACCTTTTGTGATGATACAACATTTTTAAATTACATCATGATTTCTAATGCTACTTTTTAAGTTTTATAAATATTATGTTATTATTAAAGTTTTTGTGCAGTTCAGAGATATGAGTACCTATTAATATTACGTACTCAACTACAGAAGAGATATAACCAACTAAAAACGTAAATGCTTAAATTTTTTTTACGACGGGTGTTCAATAAAAAGTAATAATGGCATATAAACTCCTTGAACAACAAAAAAGTAAATACTGGCAGGTAAAGCCCAGACATTTCATAAAATAAATAAAAAAAAATATTGATTTTCTTATTTTAAAAAAAGCAGTCATTTGTTTTCGTCGTGTCGGAGCGTGGTACGCAAAATTGATAAAATTAAAATTCGTATAATAAAATATCTCTGCTTGAAAAAAAATACTACTGAGCAAGTAAATCTAGACTTGAAAGAAACGTTAAGGTTTATGCTCCTCCATATTCTACGGTTGCGTGGTGGTGTGCCGAGTTTAAGAGAGGAAGAACTTCAACTAAAGACGACCCGCGCTCGGGACGCCCTAAGACAGCAGTTACCGAACAAATGATAAAAAAGTTGAAAAAATTGTTTTAGCAGATCGTCGTGTTACTGTTTGTTTTGTAGCTGAAGAACTAAATATTTCGATAGGAAGTATCCATATTATACATGAACATTTGGGCATGAAAAAAGTATCAGCGCGCTGGGTGCCTAGAATGCTTACAGACGAGCATAAACAAACAAGACAGTGGATTTCTCAAATTAATTTGGAATCGTTATAACAAGATCCTGACCGATTTTTGGCTCGCTCCGTAACTATGGATGAAACATGGCTCCACCATTATGATCCTGAAACGAAACAACAGTCCATGACTTGGAAGAGGCCGTCATCTCCAACGCCTGAAGTTTAAGGCATTTCCATCCGCCGGTAAGATTGTGGGCTCTTTTTTCTGGGACAGCCAGGGGGTGGTAATGATTGAATACTCAATCATGGAGCCACTACGCACGGGGGCCTTATACGCAGAACAAATAAAAAAGTGCGTCAGGAAAAACGCAAAAATCGCCGCGGCAAACTTGCTATAGTTGTGTTGTTTCACCAAGATAACGCCCCTGCACACAAGTCCCGAGTTGCGATGACTGCTATCCAAGATGCTGGATTTGAACTGATGGAACATCCTCCTTACTCACCTGATCTTGCACCTAGTGATTTCTACCTGTTCCCGCGGTTAAAAGAACAACTGAGAGGTCACAAATATGGCAACGATGAGGAAGTGATTGCCGGCGTAAATGACTATTAAGCGATCATGATGAAGATTTTTTTAAGAAGGGAATCTTACTATATACCAAGTTTATAAACCTCAAAGGTGATTATGTCGAAAATAAAATAGCAATAAATAATATATAACTGCTTCATACTCATTATCATTTGACTTTTTATTGAACACCCCAAGTAGAGCTAGGATTTAAGTTTCGTTAAAATTATAAGGTTTTTTTTTGTATAGCTTAGAGATTTGAGTAGTAGGTATCTATCTAGCCTAAATATTACATACCCAACTTTAAATTTAGATGCTTACACTTTACTTTAAGGTTTCAATCTTAATAATTGAAACTAGGTATTTTGTTGTCTGCAGATGTATATAACTTAAAAATGTATATAGCCATAGATATGCAGAGTACCTATTTACGAAGTCGATTAAAGCAGCGTGTCTCATTGATTATAAGCGGCTTCTGTCTAAACAGAATTCCCCGACTGAAAGATATTCCGGTTCGAAATGTTTTCTCATTTCCACTTCGCGTGCCATTTCGATTTAGGGATTCAAATTAATTTCATTTAGCTTTACGCTGTCACAATATTGAAGACAGTTTATCAAATCTAAAATAATGTACTTACTTACAAATACAAGGAAACTAACAAATTTTTGTATGGTGGTTAGTTAGACCATCAACGGACTCGAACCAGGGGTCCCAGATTCTATTCTTAACAAGGGTTCATAAACATATCTACCGATTACCTACTTATCTAAGAACTAGATTTAGTTGTTTATTTTTAAATATATTTTAAATATAGGTTAAGTATTTTTATTTGTTTTTACTAATTTAATAATAGTTATAGGTACCTAGTGTTTAATATTTTATGCATTTTTACCATCACCTAGTTGCTGTATTAATATTTTTTGTTATCACGCTTTTCTAGAGCACCCCTATAGGGTTTGTTACAAAACGAAATCATCATCGTTGATTGCAGTCAACGGAGGCAGTTTGACGTGTTTTTAGCGGGATTTTAGCTAAAGGTAGATTTAAGATTCCGGTCCCAGCTGCTTATAGTTTTCTTTCCATTTAATTTTGCTTACATGACGATTACGAGTAACAAAATATTTCACTAAATACATTATTGACATTTTCATAAATACGACACTGAACCTTCTCATTGTAATACCTACCAGCCATATACTTGGCTAAGAAACATTCTGATTGTTCGCGTGCGTATTATAAGTATATATAACCCCCTTGTTATTTTATCTACTTCGGTGGTTTAGCTACAGAAAATGTATTTGATCTCAACATTTGATCTTTTATCAAAAAACATTGAAATTTAGTTAGGAAGCACATAACAAAAGCGTTGCAGGAGCCCGTATTACATTGCGTTATTTGAAACACCAAAACAATATCGTTTTTGTTACAGACAAAGAGATATAGATTTAGCAAATTAAAATTTTTGAATTAATAGTTGCAAGGATCATTTCAGCTTAAGATCTTTCAATAGCTGCTAAAAAAAAAATTAGTAGTTCCCTACTTTTTTTGTTTGTCTAGACTCGTGATGTGACTGATGTGATTTTTTCTATCGTAATGATATAACATACAGGCTCCTGGGTGCCTAGTGCGAGTTTCATTCGCCATTCGATAACGTGAACGAAAACGAGAATTTGTATGGCAAAATCTTAACGCTTCTCGTATGACGCCAGGAGGCGCTGCTTTGATGCCATACTAATTTTCGTTTTCGTAAACGTAATCGAATGAATACGGATTGTAAACAAAACTCGCACTAGGCACCCTGCAACCCACTGAACTATTCTACGCATGACACTGTTACTTATTTGCCTGTGGTCTGTCTGTCCTGACGCACGCTTGTCTTGCACCGCACCCTAGGAGGGCATAGAGGTGAGTCCTCCAGAGTACTCGAGACAGTGACGTCATCGTTATGAGATTCACTCAGTAAACACACGAGCAAACAACTCGAATATTTTTTGGCGAACGTAAGAAACATTCTTGCCGCTCGAGATGGGATGATCGGGCGGCGCGATTACCGAATTCCTAATACTTGGAGTGTGATGATAATTAGCCGCAGTGTGGTGAGCGTTTCGACCGCGCAAAGAGAATTAGCTGTATAGTCGGTATATAGCTATACAGCCGGTCGCCCCGAAGGCTTAGTACCGAAAAAACCAACCAGTTGTTAATTGTACAATTGCAACGCGACTGCTCTAGTTACGGTTGCTAAATTGGTATTACGGACACAATTCGCTCAATGTATGTAAACTATTTCATACATTTTATTCACAAATGCACTAAGCGAGCGATCATTGAGCGATTTGTGTCCGTAATACCAATTTATCAACCGCCGCTAGAGCAGTCGCGTTGCAATTGTACAATTAACAACTGGTTGTTTTTTTCGGTTATAAGTCTTGTGTTGCCGAGCGGTTAATTATGAAAATACACGTTTTCTATTTAACAATCTTATAACGACGACGGCATTACATTAGAATCGGTACTTCTTTTGCTTTTGTGTGAAACATGTTTAATAACTTAATGAAACTCTGAATTGAGTTTTCAATTAACTATTTAAAAATTATGTGTCAAAAAATGTTAGTTTTAATTTTGAAAAATAGCATAAAAAGTGTGTTTAAGCTTATCTACCATTATATAATATATTTAGTAAGGAAGTTAGTAAAATGTCAATGCATCAAAGAAGGAAGGCTCAAGAGATGTGGAAGGGATTTGGGGGAGGCCTTGCCCAGCAGTAGGAGTAAAAGGCTAAATAAAAATAATTAAAAAGGCATTAAAATGTTATTTTGTCTTGGTCTTGGGTATTGGCGCCCAACATGGTACAAACTTTATGTTACTTTCTTGTGTTAGGGTGACACTTCATTGAAGCGGATTTGCGCTGAGCGGAGCAGAGCTGTTTGGTCCGATCCGATCCGAACCCTTCGGAGAATCTAGTAGGGCACGGGGACGCGCACTTGTGCGCGATGCCGTTCCCTCTAGATAACCTCTGAAGGTGATTCGTTTCACACGGCTTGAGGGACCCTTTACGTTCCTCGCCGCCCCCAAAAAGCCCGGTGAAGCTGAAAATGCCGCAGCGGCAATCAGCAATCTCTCTCAAAAAAAAAAAAAAAAAGAGCTGTTTGGAAATCCACCAATAGAGACCCTTTATTTTAACGGCTCTTCTCCGCTCCGGTCCAACGGACGGTGGTTAGCAAAGCAGCGGTGGTCGTATTCGAAGGCAACACGTCCAGTCGCACGAGCTGGGTGGAGCTTGGCGGAGTTGAGTACGGGGCGGAGTTAAATTAAAATAAAGATACCTTTTTGGTTGATTTCCACACACATGATCCACTCAGCTCCGCTCTGCCCCACAACGCTCAGCTCTGTCCAGCTTCGCCCAGCTCGGCTCCGCTTCAATGGAGTGTGGGTGACACTGCTTTACGACCACAGTTTGCCAAGTAGCTAAACGATCCGCAAGGAAAAAGCCACCAATAATATTACTCCATTGTACACCGCAAGGAAAAGGAAGTAATCTCTTATTCTTAATCTTATTAGTGGATTTTCCTCGCACATCGCTTCGCTGCCTCGTGGCTGCCTCACACAGCTCTAGGGGAAGCAGCTAAAAGTACTAGGGTAGGGGCACCAGTGTCCGAGAGGAACCAGTGATTGGCCTTTTTTTTCTATAATCATTTAAAGAAATGTAAGCGAGCGTTACAGTAGTCGCATATGACGTGTAACATTTGACATCTCACCATGGTAATAAGCAATTTTAACATTATATTCTGAAAAAAATGGGTCACGTATTACATCATTTTATAACTATAAAATAAATAATGATAAACTCTATTACACACGAAAGGGTTGATATCAATATTACAATAGAAAATAGAACATAGAATTAACAATATCTTATATTTTTTTACAAGTCATAAAGAGAATGCAGTAAATACTCATTCCTCTCACTTCCCCTATAAAAGACATTTGACATATCAAAATGACCTTTGATAGTCAAATGACACAATATATCACATGTATTAATAATACGTCATGTTCTTAATATCGATTACAGAATTCACAAAATGGCGCGCGTGTTCAAAATGTTCCTGTTTCACACTTCCGTCCCATTTCACGAAGTCACTCCTACAAATTGCAAGAAAGCGAGAGTAAAGATGTTACACATCAAAAGGAGTCAGTCAGCATCTGATTTTAGTCTTTAGCAACAATTCATTACAGGCCACCTGCTCGCTAGATGTCATTCCGTAAAATTTCAATGAAAACTTATGTTATACTAGTTGTTGCCCGCGACTTCGAAGACTACAGAAAAAAAAAAGTAAAAAAAAAAAGTATCCCATATGCTGGTCTGGGTCATGGTCTGTATATGAGGAAAGTGTCATTAAAACTCATTCAGTAGTTTTTACGTGAAAGAGTAACAAACATCCATCCATACTTACAAACTTTAGCGTTTATAATATTAGTAGGATTTTGGCGACAAAAACTGTGTCGAAAACTGGGTTTAAACTGTCGATCACTGGTGCTATTTACTAGGTACCTAGATAATATCTTAACCGGAATACCTGTTGAAGCGTGTATGACATGTCTGAAATGTTCTAATCTCTTTTTTCGTGTCTACAGGGCGCCACTAAGCTCACAAAGGATGACATAGAAAGGGTTTTCTCTCTTTACGACAGGGTAAGCTAATACATTCCTTAGTATTCAGTTTATTTTGCTGCACCCATAACATATTATTGATAAATACCGCAAAATATGATAGGCTTAAAGAAAAAAAAACTAAAATCGAACGAGCTAAGACTACAGATTACCACAAAGGTACTGTAATCTTTCAAAAATAATAGGTTCGAAAAAAAACACGATACAATTTTTTTTACGATATGCATCATTACAAATTTTATTCATACCCATTACAATACTTCATAATAAGTTATATTGTTTATATTAATTTATATCTACTCATTTAGAATAATGCACGTTAAGCCGTTAGTCCCGGCTGCATTAGCAGTCGCTAACGATTTGTTTAATTAATGTTTGTCCAAACTATGTTTCAGGACAACAACGGCTCCATTGAGAATGAGGAGCTTCGCGGCTTCCTGAAGGACTTACTCGAATTAGTTAAGAAGGTCAGTCCTAAGTCATTATTTTTGTTTTTCTAAAAGATTATTATTGCGCTATTAACACCTTCATATCATTCTTTTTTATAGATAGTTATGCAAATGCCTCTGCTCTGCCTGTTATTAAGCAGAAGCAGGGTCCAGATGCGAGGACAGCTGGTGGAACAGGATTGTGCCGTGCCTTACTGGCCGTCATAACCTTGCATTTTATCTATATCTGCCGGAACACAACAATGCTACAAACACTGATGTTATGGCGACATACGTGGGGCACACTAAAAGTTTCCGGAATCAATAATAAAAAAATACTATTAATGGTCAAAAATGAATTTATTGTTTCTCAAAATATTCTCCCTTTGCGTCAATGCACTTTTTCATACGATTAAACCAATTTTGAAAACATTTGTGCCACTCCTCCGTGGTGACGTCAGATTCATGTTTCTTAGAAACTTCGACAGCCTCTTCTGGTGATGAAAACCGTTGATCGCGTAATTGGTACTTGATTGTTGGGAACAGAAAAAAATCACACGGTGCCAGGTCAGGACTGTATGCTGTACCTGTGACTCACAAGTTGTACCTTTTACGCCTTCAAAAACTCATTTGTCTGTCTGGCCGTGTGATGGGAACTTGCATTGTCGTGGTGCAAGATGATACGGCGTTTACCGTTATTTTCACGGAGTTTGCCAATAACTTCCGGTCGTGTACCAGTCACTATTCACGGTACGACGATTTTCTAAAGCAACAGTAGCCACGTGTCCAGTTTTATTAAAACAAGAAGCAATCATCCGCTTCGAGGCACTTTTCACGCGCGCCACTTTGGTTGGTTTCGGCTCATCTCTATAGACCCATACGCTTGATTGCTGCTTCGTTTTGGGAGCATAGCTGTAAATTCATGTTCCGTCACCTGTTACTATGTCCCACACCAAATTTGAAGTCCCTTCGTTGTCTATCTGGTAAGCATAGCATGGCACGTGATGCGGTCCGTTTTTTGAGCATCGGTCAAATTGTGTGGGATCCATCGAGAACACAGATTTCTCACACTCAAATGTTTGTGTAGGATTGACTGTATTTGACTCAAGCCTATGTCCAAAGATGTCCGGATCTCATGGTAGGTCACATGCCTGTCTGTTTCGATCATACGGCGCACAGCATCGATGTTCTTGTTATTCACAGCGGCGCACGGGCGACCTTCACGAATTTCATCATGGAGATTGACACGACCGCGTTTGAATTCTGCAAACCAGCTATAAATAGTCGTCTTGCATGGTGCTTCTTCGCCAAAAGCAGATTGTAGCCGAACGAGGCTCTGCTGAGCTGTCAAATTACACTTAATTTAGTTAGTTAGTTAGTTTATCGTAAAAATCATGCAACTAAAATTTTCCCTAGTTAGATCTATTTTATTGTAATCACGCAATTTTTAAAATGACGCCACAATGTGAAAACAATTGACAATCAGATGTAACAAATTGTATTCCACGGCTAAAGAGTTCCATTTTCAAATGTAGTAATAACTTTTTAAATATTGTTTATGTAAGTGGCCAATTCCGGAGACTTTTAGTGTGACCTATGCATTACATAAGATGGTGGTAGCTTGCCAAGCGGACAACCAAGCCCAACCACCAACCATACCGTGTACACAAACATGCTGGGAATCAAACCCCGGACCTTCCGACCGGATGGTCTGAGACCGTTGGTCTTAACAATTACACCGCAGAGGCGGTTAAAAGTTCAGTTTCGTAAGCTAACCCGCTCATTAGCCGATGACGACGTTCAGAATTTTAAGAGCAAAATATGGAAGATTCGCCATCCAGTGACGAACTTTGTAGCCAACTTGTCACTCGCGCTCTGTTCCATCCCATACAAATTGTAATTATACTTTTACTCTTTCGAATAGAGAAAATAACTCAAACTGGTAGGCACACAGTTGGCTAATACTTTCTAACTAACTGTGTGCAATTCATTTTGCTGTATAAATAACACAAACTGCTTAAATAACACAACTTATTTTTTTCTATTTTGTAATTATACCTATACTTTGCCTTATTATTCATGCACATTCCATCTTTTTTTCTCTTTCGTTACATTTCGGTCCTTCGAGACGGATTCGCTGCCACTTGTATAATGGATTAACACTAGTTTCCCTTTATTAACAAACTTTTTGATTACTGTTAATTACTCTATATATTTAGATTGAAAAAACGTCCAAAAACTTGTACCAAATAAAGAGGCAGAGTTCAAGAGTGGTGATTTAAAAAATATTATATTGGTACAAACGCCTGCACATCAGACTACCAGAAACTGTCAAATTTCATCAAAAGACTAAGAACTTTATGTATATGAAATATGGTTGAATATTTATTGAAGAAATTTGACAATTTGGATAGGTTCTTGTGCAGGCGTCTGTGCCTATAAAAGCACAACACTCAAATTTACTGTGTTCTAATTACAGGACTACGACGCGCAAGACCTTCTGGAGTTCGAAGAGACAATCCTCCAAGGTGTGGAATACAGCAGTGACGGCAAAATAAGCAGAAAACAACTCACCATGATCTTACTAGCGCTCGCCAAACACCACCAAGAAGAGGAGCCATCTACATCATAGGCGTATCCGAACGCGAACGCCACTCCGTCCCGAATATCCGAACGAATTTTCTAGGGTTGCCACTAATAAAAATGTAGAACTGGTTTGTTCGTGCTACCGCGCGTAAGAACACTGAACTTAGTCATCGTCATCTGCTAATTTTATGTCCCCACTGCTGGGGCACGAGCCTTCTCTGCGTATGGATAGGGAGAACGGGCCATAACTACCACGCGGGCCCAGTGCGGAATGGTGGTTGTTAACGACTGCTAATGCAGCCGGGACCAACGGCTTTACGTGCCTTCCGAAGCACAGAGGAGATCGAGATGATAAATTTTTGGACAACCTTCCGATGACAAGGCTTTGCGAACGTTGCTTAACCTTAGCAATGGTAGACTGGGCGCGTTAACCACTTCGCCATCGAGCTCTGAGCTTAGTAGCAAAGAACTATTGGTTCTAACACTAACAACTAGGGCTATGAATAACGATAAAAGTTAGGTAGCGATACTTTGTTCAAACGAAATACCGTTAAACGCGGCGTCATACGCTGCTCTCGCAATCAGGGGCCCGACCGCCTAACCGATTGCTTTGGCTACGAGTATAGTTTATGACGTCACCTTGTCATCTAGCTTATTAGCTAGATGATGATGATTGATGATATCTATTGATATAGGCATATATCGATAGCTATAGCCTATAGCTTTCGATATTGCTTTCATAGGCGGTACGAAATGACAAGATGAAGTCATAAACTATACACGTAGCCAAAGCAATCGGTTAGGCGGTCGGGGGGCAGTTTGGATGCTCAGTACTCAGTAAGGTCTCCTGCCCAGAGTAGACTTACGAACCGATGGCATGACATTGATAAGAACATTCTTAAGGGCTAATTTGTAGCTTAAACTGAATAAATTATTTTGAATTTTGACTAAGACAGGACAGGACTTCACAGGGTGCGGTAAAACACAGAACGGAAGCGCGAACAAACCAAATTTTGTCTAAGTATTATTTCTTTCTTTGGTTTACAGTGATTTTGTCGGGTCCATTTTGTTAGCGAGTTGTATTATCAGCGTCATAACTAGTTTTATCGCCTGTTAGTCTGGTTTAACTGTACAGACAGCAACTTAACATATTAAGTAGCTGATCTTTGTCTTCAGAAGTTTGTCGATGCAACTCAGGAATCTACCTAATCAAATAAACAAACAGATAACTTCTAAGTAATGTCTTTAGGATATGAGTCTAAAGTATTCAGCTACTTTTGTTGCAGACCATATCAGTCAAACATTAAACTAAATTTTGCACTAGAATGAGATGTTGATCATTTTATTTCCCATTCAATTATGTCAATTACTACTTTCAATATTTATACATTTTTTTAAATTTCAATTACTACCACTATTATACACAATATAAATAATTTTTCGTAATCACAGATTCAAACTGGCCAATCTTTTTAAGCAATGGAGCAACATTTTTAATATATTATGTTGGACCTGTAAAGAAATCTACAATTAAATAGCTACTTTTAAAGCCAAATCAAATGCCAAATATTAAAGTTAGCCGCGCGATCACGAACGCGACGTATATTAGTAAAAATACTATTTTCATATTTCTAAAACCTTAAAGCGAAGTAGATAAATTTGTCGGAATAATTGTACAACAGGAACAGGCTAAGCTTGTTTTCACTTCAAATTGAACTCTATTTGTAAGCGGAATAAGAACGGTACCTACGTGTCAAGCTTGTTCTTCATTCGATTGTATATACTAACATTTTGATATCACGGTAATCACATATCACATTATTTAAAGATCACACCATATTTTTTTAAATACCCTCAAAGCACAAACTCTTTCGAATTTAACGTAGTTTTTTTAAAAGTAATAAACTCAATCATTAGGGACACGGTCTGCTGTCATTAATGCATATTATATTAATTTTGTATGTCTGAAAAGAAATGAACCTTACTTTAACTTCAAAGTTCAAGGATTATGATCAATGATTAAATATGATGATGATGACGACGATTATTATCATGATTTTAACAGTGATCATCTAGTGTAACTAATATTAGGTCATATGTCACTTGGTAAGTTGCTTTGATTTTAGCTTCGAACGCTGCTTCGATCTTACCTTGGCGCTAGACTAGATATTTTAAAAATTTAATTGATTTGAAATTAACCACATTTTGTATGGAATCAAAGCAACGCCATCTAGTGGCAATCTTGTGTAAGTAACTAACTTGTCACTTGGTAACGTTGCTTCAATTGCAGCTTTGATCGCTGCTTCGATTGTTTAAAGTTAACTTTAACTTCATCGGCGATGAAGAATACTCGCTTGATTTTGTGATTTATTACTGCTGCTGAAGTTGGCATCCACGTTTTTAGCACACTTTTGACCCTTATATATTATTTAATTTTAATAATTTTATTAATTAAATAATTATTATTTTAAGTTTTAAAATTATCGTTGACAGCAGTCCCATCATTGTTAAATCTTTGTGCAGTCAGACTTTGTATTTAAAATTTTAATTAAAATGGTATTGGTAATGGAAGAAAAGTTAAGTAATAAAAAGTTAGTAAACAAAAACTAGAAAAGTTTATGAATTGTTATTGTTGCACTTTCAAAATGTTATATTATTGTCAAAAGATAACACTTTCAAAAAGCGACTGCCCGACACTCAAACCAAAATCGCATTTCGGATGCGATTTTGGTTCGACTGCTCATCCCTTTGAGCTACTGAGACAGTGAAAGGTTGGCTTCGAATAAGTACCACCCGAGTGCCTGAGTGCAAGTTTTATTCCGAAAACGAGAATTATACCACACCCGTTTTTTTTCTTTTTTTGTTTACCCAGGGGAAACTCGATTGCGGGTCTGGCCGGACCTAGCCGATCTAGGTCCACTCGCCGGGGTTTGGAATACTCGGTAAAACCCCTGGGGATTGCCTTTAGCCCGAAGGGCTGCTGAGGCTAACGGAACGTTGGCGTTAATCATAAAGAGTGCTCGCCCGTGGTGAATACGGCGCGCCCTAGGGAGCGCGCTCAATCTGCAGTGATGCTGGCTACCACCACCTCATTTTAATATCACCACTCAGCACTGGTGAAAATGAGGCCATAAACCACCACGCGGGCCCACTGCGGATTGGCGGTTGTTAACGACTGCTAATGCAGCTAATGCACGGAGAAGCTCGAGATGACACATTTGGCCAAACAAATTCTCGTTTTCGTTAATATAATAGAATGGCAAATAAAATTCGCACTAGGCATTCCACATGTAAGTTGTGTTGATTGCTCTATATATTAATATTCTCTCAATTAAAAAAAACAGCCTTTTGATATTTGGAATCTAGACTGTAACTCTCGATGTAAAAAAAACTCTCAATGCCCGCTTAAAATGGTGTTTCTAGATTATGCAGTAGAAAATGCACATTAATATTGTGATCTATTTGTAGATGATACCTTCAAATCGTGCCCAAGATTCATTAATGTAGAAGTTGGATATGGTGAAGAAAAGGTATGGGTGATAAAAAATATATAATGTTTTTTTTTTGTATAATCCATTTACTTACCTTGTGTCAGTAAACATACTCGTCACGTGACATAAAGAAGAATATTTATATTATTATACATAATATGGACAGAGCGGTTACATATGGAATGAATATATGTATTTTAAACGAAAACTTTGATTAAAATTGTAATTAAATAAGTACGTGTAAATGTGAATATTGTTATTTTGATTAAATATTTATTATAGGGATGTACAAAAGCTATTGAGTGTTATGTATTCTGTACTCTGTGGTGTTATTATTATGTAAGAGATTGTTGATGTGTCGATGTACTATGGCGGCCACAAACGTTTTACCGGTCGAAGGCGAAAATCCTGTGCACCGCGTCGCTCGCTTTTATCGGCGTGACCGGTGCGGCGGCGATGCGCGTGCACACGAATATTTTTTCAAACCGGTAAAGCCTTCGAGACCCCACCGTAGTACCTATATTAGTATGTACTTATGTAGGTATTATAATAAAAAAGTCGTATAGCAGATAAAATGCGGTTGGCAACATTGAAAACAAATATTATGTACCGTAAAATGGGGTGAATAGGGACAAATCCCAACTTCATGAACAAATTTAAGATTTAATTTTTGATGGATATATTGCTATATCAGGATCAAAATGATTGAGTCTTGGTGGCATGTTATTTATCTTTTTAAAACTATGCAAGTAGCATTCCAGTTTAAGCAAAAAAAAGCAAAAATAGATGCAATCCCTATTGACCCAGAAATTGGGGTTAATGGGGACGAAAACAGTGTCTATAGAGAAATTTGCTACGGCTGCCATTACTGGTTGTAATAATCAATTTCCACATATCTATTTATTTTGTTTGAATTTCTTATCAGATGTTGAAATACGGTATGTTATGGTACGGTTGATATATGGTTTATTTTTAAATTAGTAAGTAATAATTTTTTTATATATTTTTTTTTTAATTCGATCTAACTATCCCTTTATTATTATGCGTAAGTCATAAGTATCAAGTGGATACTCTGAACAATTATTAATATATTTTATTATATATTGTTCCGCTTCTTCGTTTAGACATTTTTGTCCACCTTGAGGTTTCATTTTTCTAGTTATATGTCTGAGCAAAACCAACTTACTTACATTAAATTGCTTTGCAATTTTTATTAAAGAGTTAATCCCATTTTCGTATGCTTCTATAGCAGATTTTAATATTAAGGGATCATATCTCCTATAAGGCTTTGCACTTTTTGATACATACACGCGAGGCATATCTAAAAATGGAAAACAATGCGTAAAAATTAATGTAAATATTTGCCACACAATAAACCAGCCAGACAAACACATCATGAATAAACCAAATTCTTGCCTACACATATAAAAAAGAATGTTAAAACTACTTAGTGACAACCCTACAAACCTTTACCTATTCATACTTAAGTCGTTCCTATTTAACTTATTATCATCCCTATTGACTCCTCTTTCGTTGTTATTCATACCTAAGATGTCCCTATTCACCCTAAAAATAACAGATTTTACATGTATTTCAAATTTATAAAAAAACATTAAAATCAATTAACAACTGATACATATCTTTAATATAAATGATGGCCCAAACACTAAATAACGTTTTTAAATGTCTTATATTACTATTAAATTACTTTATGAGATCAAAGTTTCTAACACTAAAATAATGACCACCACAAGGAGTTATTTTCAAATGCGATTTTTGACTGTTAGCAGCTAATGTCAGTGTTGCCATGGGAACTTTCAATATTTTACTATTAAACCACAAAAAATGGTTTGTAAAAAAAATATAATTAGTAGGTATTGAGCGTCGAAATATTTTCCTGGTTTTATCCCTATTCACCCCGTTTTACGGTATGTTAAAAGGCTATTGTAGGTAGGTAAATTACTCTAGCCTTTCTGTTTCTGAATTATTATTATTGCTGTCTATGGTAATAAGAACAAAGTGAAATTTTTCATTAAAAAAACGGTTTAAGACACATAAATCTCACAGTCTTTATTAACTTAAGCTTTGTCTGTGGTACTCTATTCTATAGTTTATGCTTTGCCACAATACCACGCTGCTGGCAACTCAGAGAAAAAACTCAGGGTGCCTAGTGTGAGTTTTGTTTACTATTCGTATTGATTCGATAACGTTTACGAAAACGAAAATTAGTATGGCATTAAAGCAGCACCTGGCGACAAACAAGAAAAGTTAGCATTTTGCCACACAAATTCTCATTTTTGTTAACGTGATCGAAAGGCGAATGAAACTCGCACTAGGCACCCTATAATAATCCTTCCCTAGGTAGGTGTATCTAGATGTCCGTCTGTATTCTTACTCGTGATATATGTATTTATTGTAACAGATGATTTTATATATTACATAAGTTAAATTGTAACTTTCTATGTATAGAGTTGTGTTGAATAAACAATGTTTGTAATTTAAATCATCTAAATGTTAGGTGATAATATTGTAAATCAAGTTAAAAACAAATTACTATTAATAAGTCGTTGCTTTGCTTTGAATGTGGTCAATATGTCTACGTAAGTAATTACCTAATTGTTTTGTTTCAATATGTATTACTTACTTATCTGTGACAACACTACGTACTATAACTTTATTTATAAATAATGCCAAATGTGTGATTTGGAACCACGCGCAGCAATGCGAAAGCTAGATAGACACAAATAAACTATATCGAGTTAAAACTATATACAATTTGTATGGAATCGAAGCAGCAGCCTTGTGTGAGAAGTAATACTGTTACTTGCGCGATTTGTTAGATGAATTTCGCAAACACATTATTCAGTTGCAGCTAGGGTTGCCAACTTAATTTTAGACCAAATATAGTATTTTTGGATTCAGTACCCATAAAAATATAGTAGATAGGGAATTAATTAAAAAAATACCGTATCTTTTATATTATGTGCTACTTAAAGTGTATGTAAAGTAGGGGTAAATTTTAGCCACGTTCTGACAGCACTGCATAGCATTCATCGTTCAGAAATATTTTAAAGCTATGATAATAAGGGTGTGTTCCGTTTTAGATAATAGAGACTAATTCTAGCGACTTTGCTATAAAATATAGTAGTTTCGCTTACTATAATATATTTTAAAAATAGTAGTTAAACACCTAAAATAGTAGGATACTATATTATACCTATAGTAGGGTTGGCAACCTTAGTTGCAGCTAATTTTATAATCGACTTTTTTAGCGAATCAATATTTCATGTTGGATATGTTTTGCGAACGCCTTATATAGTTGCAGCGGATTTCAGGATCGCATTATTTAAGCGAAAAAAAAACAGATAACCAGAAGATAAATGAAGAACAGTATTGTTATTAAGTGGTTATTAATAATTTAAGTTAAGAAAAAGTTACTTTTAGTTTTAAAGTGCAGTATGCAGTTTGGTTTCGTATTTAGTTATTCAAAAATAAACAGTTTATACTGAATAAGTATTTTTATTACCTTATACAAATTGAATTCGAAATAAGGAAAAATAAGGTCGATTCACAAGAGCTGGCACGAATGGATTGAATGAGTGAACGAAAGTATACAAGTGTGTAAAATAATAACAGGTTTTCTGTTTGAATTTTATCAGTTCAAAGGACTGCTCACACGGTGATAGGTGACATTACTTTTGTTCATTCCATTAGTGTCAGTTTTAGAAAGAAAGAAAGAAAGAAATTATTTATTGACTATCACACAGACATAACAGAAAAAAAAACAAAGAATATGATAACATTACAAAAAATAACATTAAGACTAATACAAAAATAATAATTATATAACAAAGAGTGTGTGTGAAAGCCAACTAGGACCCTGCCTCAGCTTTGTGTCGTTGCGGTGCTGAGAAACAAACACCACCACAACGACGCTGGTATTCTGACAGGGCCTATGGTGAGTGTTGTGGTATTGTGTGTGTGCGTGTACATATAAAGATGATATAATATGAAACATAGTTACATACATATATAATATAAATGTTTATAGAAAAAAAAACAAGTTTAATACATAAAGATACTGTAAGAAATATTATATATATTGAAATACAACAAAAATAAAATATCAAATAAATAAATGAATGAGTAAGGCTCGATGCGCTAAATGCCTTCGCTACTCCGGATTTAAAAAAAAAAAAACAGAAAAAGTCTGTGAAACTTGTCTATTCGGCTTTTGACACAAAAACATGCCATGAAAATTATTAAGAAGAAGAAGAGTATATTGTCAAAAATAAATAAAAACAGAAACAAATAAACATCATAGGATGGATCAACACGTCGTAAAACACCAGACGGTGAGTGGTGAAAAACATAAAAGTAAATGAATTTTATGAGACATAAATGAGCGCTGATGATTCTGTCTGTTGCTGTAGAAGATGCTTTTTAAGGCATTTCCTAAACGTATCAATTGTTTTCAGATCACGCAATGGCGGAGGGAGATCGTTCCAGCATCGTGTGGCAGCGAACTTAAAGGATCCGCGAAAAGCCCTAGTGCGATGCTTTGGGGTTGCGAAGACAAAACTGCAAGCTCTTTTAGGAAATCTATTGTGGTTTACAGCCCATGTGAGTTTATCAAACAGATATTTTGGATTCCCCGCACCAATAATCCCGAAAAGCATTGTCGAAAGATGTAGTCTCCTGCGTGCCTCCATCTTTAACAAGTTGAACTTATTGAGAAAGGGAGTAACATGGGACCGTGGTGGCACATGGAAGCAGAAACGAGCACAGGCGTTCTGAACCCGCTGGATGAGTTTGGCTGTTTTAGATAATAGGCAAGGACCATATACTGTGTCACAGTAGTTTAGCTTAGACAGGATTAATGACTCACATAATTTTATTTTAAGCTCCTCTTGCAAGTAGGGTCTCACTCTGTACAGTAGTTTAAGCCGGTAAAAGCAATTTCGCACACAGTTGGATACATGACTCTCAAAATTAAGACGGCAGTCCAGAGTTAGCCCCAGATTTCTGACCTTGTCAACCCGCTCAATCACCTCCCCATCCAAACGCACATCCAATGGTATCTTTTGGAACCTATCAATGCCTTTCCTTGAGCCAAACAACATAAGTTTGGACTTCTTTGGATTGATGACAAGACAGTTTGACTGGCACCAAGTAGCTATTCGTACTAGGTCCTCATTTATCCTAGAAACAGCGGCAGCATAATCGCGTGGATGGAAAGACATATACAGTTGTAAGTCATCTGCATATAGATGGAACTTGCAATGCTGGATGTTATTTATAATGTCAGCGCTGTACAGGATATAGAGGATAGGGCCTAAAATTGACCCCTGAGGAACTCCACGCGCAACTGGGAGGAGGGATGAGCGCGATTTAACTCCGCCTGCCCCCACAAGCTCCACATACTGATGTCTATGTGAAAGGTAGCTATCAAACCACTTTACCGCATTTGTGTCAACTCCGTAATAAGACAACTTAGACAACAAAAGTGTAGTGTTAATCGAGTCGAATGCACGTGAGAAATCGAGGAGCAGCAGGGTGCTGACATTGCCCTGATCCTGAGCAGATAGAAGGCCATCCACCACATCCGCCAGTGCAGTGGCTGTACTGTGACCTTTGCGGAACCCTGATTGTGAGAGGGGAAGAATTTCATTTTCCTCGAGATATCTCGTAAGCTGATTGCAGACTACACGTTCTAGTATCTTGGAGATACACGGCAGTAAGCTGATGGGGCGAAGATCTTGAAGAAATGATGGTGGATTGACCTTTGGTAGGGGCTTGACAACTGCTATCTTCCAGGCCTCAGGAAAGACCCCTTCCATGATGGATCTGTTGACGATCTCGGTAATAGCGTCCAGGGTATAGGGCATGGTCAGTAGAAGCATCTCCAGAGATATACCATCGCACCCTTGAGCATTAGACTGTAACTCCTTTATTATTTTGATGATGGAGCCCTCACTGACCGTTCGCAAAGAAAAAGTAGCCGGGCTATGTCTGTGACATTCAAAATATGTTAAATTTGAGATGGACACATTATTATCACCTGGTACTTTAAGAAAATGAGTGTTTAAGGCGTCAGGGTCGTTAATCCATGATGGGAGATCATCCTTATTATTTGTGTTTGGTAATACCGTGTTCTTCAGGTTACGCCATAAACTTTTCGGATGTCTAAGATTGCTGTTGATGTGTTTATCAAAGTAACATCTTTTTTCCCGTTCAATCGCCTCCACTACTAGACGCTTCATGTTTAAATAGCAGTCTTTGAATGACTCAGTCTTGTGCAACCTATAGTTTGCTGAATATTTGTCTCGAATGCGCATCATAGCCTTTACCGTGTCAGTGATCCAAGGGTGTGGTGGATGCTTAAACTTGCGTGCCTTTATTGGAGCATGCAGGTCGAACAAATTCACTATGCAGTCTGTAAGGCTATCAACTAAGACACTGACATTATCTGCTTTACTAAAGTAAGTCCAATCGATAGCAATTAAGTCTCTATTAAGCTGATTCACCTGGATGTCTTTCAAAGGCCTGTATTGTACCCACCGGGGACGTGGTTTCTCCCTTTTGAACTTAAACTCGGCCGAGAGCATGGCGTGTCCCCCCAGATCATGGCTGTGCTTGACAGTGACATTTACTGCCGCTGAGTCTGTGCAAATAACGTCTATCAGGCTGTGACTGTGATCAGTGAAATGAGTTGGCTCTGCCACTAACTGACTGAGGCCCATGCTATCAATGAACTCAGAGAACAATCCAACTTTACTGCTCCCAACATTGAGCAAGTTGATGTTAAAATCGCCCACCAAAATAAGACCATCCCGCTCGGCAAATGAGGTGATGGAATCCGTAACGGCGCTGAAAAAGACACCAATGTCCAACCACGGCGGCCGATAAGCTGTCCCTATCACCATGTCCAAACCCTGCAAACGAACCGACAGCCACATCTGCTCAACCACTGACGAAATGGGGTGGGAGCGCCTTCTCGCATTTATTCCTTTTCGAACATAAAAACCAACCCCGCCACCACGCCCTCGAATGTGAGGAGGCCGGGGGGTGTGCCATAACCTGTAGCCCGCTAATTTAGGTGCCATGTCATCCTCTCCCGTCCGAAGCCACGTTTCATTTATGGCCATAATATCGGGAGCCAACTCCTCCATCGCTACCAAGAATTCCTCCTGTTTTGTACACAAAGAGCCTGCATTAAAAAGTCCAACTATGAAATTATTGTTAATCATTTTTAATATATTTGACGAAAATAAGGAACCGAGATATGTTTTTATAAGATAAAATTAATATTGTACATAGTTTTAAAGAGCATAATATGTATGTTATATCTAGATGTTCATAGATTTTTTTTATTAAAATATAGGTTATTAAATTGAGTGTGATAAGAGTATATGAAATGTTTAACTTATATGTATGTTTTATGATTAGAATAACTGTGTGTGGTGTATTTATAAATGATTTTACAAGTAACAGCTTTTTACTCCATTTCTCCATACAATTAACTGATATCAATTTAAAGTTAGTATTTGCAATGAAGTAACAAAAGAAACTGTCATGTATTAAGAGATGGACGCTAAACAACACCAAAAAGCAAAAGAAAGGTAAATATAATAACACAATACTAATAGTGATATTTACAATATGTTGCCAGAAAACAATGTAAAAATTACATGAAAAATTGCAGGACAGCACGAGTCACAGCATAGGCGAACCCGGTAAGGGCGGCGCCGGCGACACCGAGCAAGCCATGACGCCGAAGATCTTCTCAACGTCGGCCTCCGAGCGGAGCCGCAAGACGGGCTTCCCATCACTCTGACGAGCGAAGATGCAGCCGTGCTTTGTCCAGCAGTACCGCCAGTTGAGCCGACGGCACTCCATGCGGACTCGGTGGAAGAGCTGGCGATTGGGGCGAGACAGCCGCTCATTTATGTATATGCGGCTTCCGTCGGGAGCTTTGAGGTCGCGGCGGGCCCGAGCGGCGCGCAGCACCTCATCGCGCAGGCCGCGTCGCGACAGTCGCACCACTATGCGGCGCGCGCGACCGCCGACGACAGGGGGAGCCCCTACACGCTCCGCGAACACCACGTCCTTCTCTTCCAGCTTCACACCCAAACGCGTGCCAATTACGGATACGGTGTGCATGACGTTTTCACCCTTTTCCTCCGGAACTTGACCAATGTCTAGGTCAGTCAGCAGAGCCTCTTGATTACGCACATTGAGCTCGAGCCTCAGCTCGGATATGGTACGCTCCAGCTCTGTTACACGCGACGGCTCACCGCCGTCAGCGGGACGGCCCTCGAGCACCTTCAGCCGCTGCTCCATAACGTCCAGTCTACGATCTACACCGTCCTGCCTCTCGCTCAAAACATCCAGCCGCTCCGATATGGCAGTAATGGAGGCCCTCAGTAGTGACATCTCTTTCCGGAATTCCCTTATTTCCAACACACCCTCCGCGAACAACCGACGAAACTCCACAGCACTCTGTACGTCAGAGAAAGAGCGGTCTATGTTTTGGTTTTCACAAACTACGCCGCCATCGTCCACATCATCGCCATCGGAGACCGGCGACCCGCCTGCTGAAGGGCCACAGAGGCCTTTGACAGGTGTCTTGCTGTTATCTCCCTTCCGCACGCCCTGCTTGCAGCTAGGACAGACCCAGCCCTTACTGATTTTGGCTTTCTCTGGTAGCGCCAGACAAGCTTTATGATACTTGCTAGGACAAGAACTACAAACAGCGGCACCTGTAGGGGACAGGAACTTTCCGCAAGCCCCGCACTGTGCCATGGTTAAATGGTTCTTATCTACTTCAAAACCCTGCTAACGGTCCGACAAGTAGTGCCGTGTCAACTTCACAGATGGCGCAGCGCTAACAGCAACGGTGGCGCAATCGATAGCGCCGTACTAATCAGCTAGATGGCACTAATGAGCGAGAATGTCGAGGGTTTGTGTGAATTTTTGTTTCTGGTTTTGATTCCAAGACACCCTCCAGATGTAAAGTATGACTAGGAATTAGCTGGTTAAAAACCTTATTAAATCGCAGCGCAGATACGAAATGTCGCACCCACACTTGAGCAACTTCACTGGCACTTCACGTATCGAATGAACACTGTTTCTATACACAAAGGCACGATTGTGTATTATTTCTGAGAAAAGATAACGCACGAGTTGTTTACAGTAGGTCGTTCGAAACTATTCCTACATATTTTTTACTACATATTATAGTAGCCCTTACATAAATAGGAAAAAACAAACATAATTAAAGATTTCGCTAAAAAAATGCTACTCTGAAATGTACTGCAACTAAAAAAGGAGATCGCGAAATTCATCTAATAATAAATTATGGGAATATTTATAAAATTTCATAAAATACAGTGAAAAAATTAAACGTCCACTTGACCCAGCCATTAATCGAACCTGGGTCTTCCGCAATCCGGGCGGTTGCACTGACCGCTATGCTACCGGGAAGGCTGACGTAAGCGCTGAATTTTGTCACTGTTTTTTAATGTTTTTAGAGTGCTTTTATAGCAGCACAGTATATCCAACGGTCGCTGCAACCGATGGCCATGCAGATTCATCTTTGCAAATGAAATACCACAAATTTGACAACACAACGCTATTGTAAATTTTTACTTTTTGTTTTCAAGTGCTAATTGCTGCACTGAACCTAAATTAAATATTTATAAAATTTTATAAAATACAGTGAAAAAATTAAACGCCCACTTGACCCAGCTCTGAATATCAAAATTCAGCGCTTACGTCAGCCTTCCCGGTAGCATAACGGTCAGTGCAGTCGCCCGGATTGCGGAAAACCCAGGTTCGATTCCTGGCTGGATATAATTTTCATTTATTTTCTTATAGATCAACTTACATTAGGTAAGATCCCACAAAATGTTTAAATACTACTATACCTACTTACTTAGCTCGCATTTCCAAAACTGTGTTGTCAGTAGATAAATATAAAAGTACCTAAGTTTGTGTTGTGATGAAAAGTCAACTAGCTTTAAAGTACATATAGTACAGTAAAACAATGCACAAGTTTATGTAGATACTTAGTTTTAGTTATATACCTACTTCCCACATCACATTAATACCTAAACATTCTAAATATCTTATACTCGAAACCACTCAAAGCACATAAGTGCAACTGAACAATTGAATCGTCCCTGATAATAGTATCTAACTAAGAAAAATAATCTTAAACTTCTTGTGTCTGTTTGTTTGTTGATATATTTTATACAGGCTGTTTGGTAATACCTGTATAATCCTGAATATGGCAGATAGGGTACCGTTTATAGAATCCCGGAAAATTATGAACATAACTGAAAAACACCACATGGCCGAGATATTAAAGTTTTTTGTTGCTAAGTAAAATTATAAAGTGACAACCCTAAGTCGTTTTTCTTGGTCGTCAACCTCATGGTGAAACATAAACAGAAGTCGAAACATCGCAGGAATGACCAAAAATATTGTAATAAAATAAACTGACACTGAAACTGAAAACAGAAACTGACAAATTTCCTCAATAGACTCTGAACTTTATGCCTTTATCATATGGTTAAAAATGTATTGAACAAAATTTGACAGTTTTGGATAGGTCGATGAGCAGGCGTCTGTACCTAAATATGATTTTGCATGTTATCACAGTGTTCTCTAAACTTGGTTGCATGGCTATGTTTCGGTAATATACACCAATTACCAAACACCTGTATACACACGCCTGCACATCAACTACCACAAACTGTCAAATTTAATAGACTTTGAACTTTGTCTAATAGTTAGGGTTGAACATTTATTGAAGAAATTTGACAGTTTTGGATAGGTTGATGTGCTGGCGTCCGTACATATGTTTTTTACTTAAAATGACATGAACGTCGAAACGTGGAGTATTCCAAAAGCACAAGATAAGGAGACTGCAGAATATAAGCTCGCTCGAATTTAAGTAACGCTCGAGCAACGCACACATAGATAGCCCCTCAATCTCGCAACAACTGCGCTCGTATTGTTTCGAGATGTTCCGATATTCCGTGCTGTGTGTGCATTGGTCATGTATGTATTATGCTTACCTTCCGGGGCCTCCTTTGTGCAAAAGGCAAGTTTGCGTAGGATATCTATACTTAAAAGAGCTTGCGTACAACACTACTAAGTAGGTACTTCACAAAACACACCATTCTGCTTTGGCGCTGACAGCTCATTGTTATTTTAAAATTATCATTATCTATGTTTTTCACTAGCAAAAGCTACCTAATGAGTTATACTATGTTACTATGATAAATGCTGATGGCATAAAAATGTAATATAATTTTATATTAAAAATTGTAAAACCCAATACATATATATATATAGAGATTGTAATAAGATGATGTTTGTTATAAAATGTTTATATTTGTAAAAACACATGTTTCATTTCTTCTTAGAGCTTTGGGTCCTAGGTTCAATTCTCTGGTCGGGCAAAGTCTGTTTTAGATTTTTCGTTATACTATAAGCTTAGCCTGAAATCACACCATTTTTGATCACTGGGTGATCTCGAAATTAAAATGACATGAAATATAATATTTTTAGAAATATTTACAATTTAATTATTAAGATAGGTACCTAACCCGATGTCTCAGGCTCGATTCCCAACAGGGCTACTTGCATATTTTTGTACTCTGAAGTAGACGTGCGGCCAGCGATGACGCCTAAAACATATATACTTAAGTAAGGCTAAAATCAAAACAAAATACGCCAACCTTTCTTCGCACGCACCTTTTTTCTACGGCATAATTTTAAACGTCAGAAAGAGATTGCAAACTGGGTAACATCCACTGACCTCTATTAAGAGGTCAGTGGTAACATCCCTTGCCCTTGATTGCAAATATTTGCAAAGCATTTGTCAAAACTAAAATCAGAAGAGGCAAAATAATTTTGTACTTTAGTAAAGATGAACTGAACAGTGATTCCGGGATTAGTGATAAAGGGAATTATCAATTAATAATAGTACGTTTCACTTAATTACATGACATTTAAAAGGAGACTGGCGAACTTCTATGAATTTTCAGACCTCGATTTATTTGTCCCGTTCATGGATGAAATCGAATGGTACTTAAAGAACTATGCTAGACTAACAAAAAAGTTAAGTAATTGTTTCTATGTTTTTAAAGTTGGAACAACAGAACAGGTATGTTTAATAACCAAAAAATATAGAAACCATTAATTTTATAACTCTTCATTTAAAAACATCGCAAATAATTAATGAATAATAAATAATGAATGATAAATAGATGAATAGGTAGGTAATAACAAAGACAAATAACGCAAGTAACCGTTATTATATCAGAGACATGTAGGTATCTACCTGCTCAGAGACTCCGATGGTTATCAGGCAGGTATTTTATTTTTGAAGATCTTGGTTCCACCATTTGGAACCAAGATCTTCAAAAATTAAATACTTACATCAAATATTCTTTTTATTCTTACCTAGATGAATAGCATAGCATGTTACCTATTTTCTGACTGTAGTGTAGGTTAGAGGGTGAAATATATACAGACAGATGAGACTTCTTGGCGGGAAAGTGAAGTCATGTCTGCGTATAAAACAAAACGTTTTCACTTCTTATTTTTATTAGCATTCATCATCATCATACTGGAAGGAAATATTGTTTATTTATGTATCACTTTGTAGAAATAATACTTTGACACTGGCTAAATGTGCTAATCGCACGAAGCCATCAACTAAAGAAATAAGAAAACAGACAGCTACTGAAATATTTATGATTTTAATTAAAAAAGAAGCAAAAGAATCTATGTTTATACAGCCAATTCACCACCAGCTCATGCTTTATACTTCATTTAAAATGCGGATCTACCGTATTCTAATGATTTTAAAAGTATCAATATATTAATTCGTTTTTAATATTATGCTATGTACTTTCTTTGATGTATCTATCAAATAAGTAAATAAAAATGGCCTTGGTTTACATGACCACGTACGTAATGAAACGTATTTATGAAGTGTTCTAATCGTTTAGATATTACACTATAGAAAGCGTCTTGTTCAGTCAATTATTTGCGATTTGAAAATAATTTATCTTTTTATTTCATTCTTTAAATCAGACGTTCGTAAAAAGTAAATTGTAGGAATTTTATTTTATTTAATTGTATATTTCCGAAAGTGCTACTACTACTTCATAAAATATTAGGGCGACTCTCGCCGGTCTTCTTTATGTGTTAACTTGTAAAATTAAAAAATAAAACAAACATTATTAGGAATTTTAGCAAGTGTGAAACATTTATTGGGAAGATACAATGAGGCTGACATATCCATGTGGAAAAGCCTCAAACTACATAAAATACAAAAAAAGTTTTTGCAAGTACATATATACACGCTTTTATTTATAAAGAATTTATTTCTTATTATCAAATTTAATTAAAGGTTTAAATTTTTTACTTTTTAGTTCCTTTTTTTATTAACAAGTAATAAAAGCTTGTTTTTAAAAAGTATTTTTTCTATTAATTTTATTTTTAACTTTTTAGTATTTTGAAGGGGGATAAGGGCTTCAGTACAACAGGGTTCACCTTGGTACCCTGAGGCGCAACGTTAACGATATGAGATGTTTATACACCCTCATACCATTCAGCCCTCGGCACGTGCTCAACTTGGCATTGAGTCATCCATCTAATCCATGTAATCAAAGACAGAATCCACATTAATAAGAAACGGAAAGAACGAACAAACGAACTCATTTTCCCGAGTTCCTATGGTCCATCATCAGACCCTGGTTACCATCTAGCACCAAAGTACTCGTCAAGATGGATCAAACGAATCCAAACTCGATGGGGTTGTGTCGTTTAACTACTGAGTTCCTATGGCCACCTTTATCTTGCAAGATTTGACCCCTGTCTGTTGCAGGCCTCCTGGAGGCCGCTGATCTTCCTTCCAAAATTTTTCAGATAAATGAAAAGCGCGCCTTTTGTTTTTTTTTTTTTGTTATCGCCCCGGTACTAAGCGTCATTTCTGGCGAAAATGTTTGCCAAGGTTTATTTTATGTATTGAATATTGATAAACGTGTATTCTAAATTGTAAATTAACCAAATAATACTCGTAATAAAGGTTTTTATATATTATTACATTTTTCATGCAAAAAAAACGGGAAAAAAGTCCCTTTTCCTACTTTCACCTTCGATTTGCAATTTAATTCAGCATCAAACTATACTTTATTATACATAGCCAGATAGCTTTTTTTAATAACGATTCCTGTGATATAAATCTCTATACAAAATTTCATGGAAATCGTCATTTTAATGAGTAGCCGGAACTAGTCCGGAAGTAATACGGAAGTAGTGTGACAGATGACCCTATATTGGCCGCCATCTTGGCGTCAGTTCAGGGGTGCACAAACAAACAGGACAGGTGAAACTAAAATTGCTAAAATTGAAACTAAAAGCTTGTAAAAAGTAACGATACTTTTCTAGATTATCGCTACCAATTTACCTTTATAGAAGTAACATTACATACCTACCGAATTACCGACGCTTGTTTACAGTACAACATACTTACTTAACTAGTGGAAATTTAGTAACGGTATCAAGCCCTGGACTAAACTCAACATAGCTAGGGATGGGCACGATAATCAATTGTTTCAATTAATATGTAACAATCACTAGGGCATCAAACGACAGCAGAACGGAAGGATGATGATGTAGTTGGTATCTTCTTAGACCTTCTGCGTTTACTTTGTTGATGTGTTGTGATGCTTTGTATTCAAACATACTCTCACAAATCACTTGATAATAATTTATTAACCTTTATATACATAAAACTAAACATGATTACTAAAATACACACGGCAATACTCAAATCATTGTGTAAATTTAAACTAGAAAAACCACAACAAGTATGTAATCAAATCAATAGACTTTCATAGACTGAATATTTTCACAACATGACATCTCTAAGAAAATATTCAAAATCATTCCAGACCACTGACCTCTATTATGTTTTAATAGAGGTCAGTGTTCCAGACATACAAAAACTTATTTCTTTTTAATCAAACCAAATATCAGCCAGCAACAACCATAGATACAAAATTCTTATAAATCTATATTTTAACAGATGATAGTGTCAATATTGCTCTTTTTGATGCCTTTCACTAATTATTTGTATTCTATTATGAAACCAATTCTGGCTCAAGTGTTGAATATAGATAGGTAATACTTTTATGTACCACTATAAAAAGGAACATGAAATAAAAGAATTTACAATATTTATTACAATTTGGATTTTTTCTTTTATGTGATGTATAAAGGGCTCTTATTGATGTGTTATCAGAATATTGTAAAGTCATAATAACAAATAGCAATAAATGGAAAAATACCTTAATTATTTTGAGCTTAAGCCCGATAATTCAATCGCACGCAGATAAGTCTTACTCGAAGAATAAGTTTGTCATTGTGACTTATTTTCTAAAAAGAATCTGTCGTTATGTCAAATTATTCAATGAATAAACTTTAACTGACGATTGAAAATTCAGCTCTTATTTGTATCCAATACCAGGTGGATATATTAAAATTATTAAGCTTTGTTCAATTCATAATCGATTGTTGTGATTGAAATAATATCGATACATTCCTACCCAAGCCTAACTAAACTAAAGTACTAATAATTACTAAACTATTGTAGGTAGCTAGGCGCCATTTTTCTCACGTCACGCCGTGCCGCATTGTGGAAAACTGATTTTATTTTTAATTACTTCTGTAAATTTGTAAATAAATCCATCAAAATATGGGTGTGACTGTTGAAACAATTAGTCCTGGTGACGGTAAGAATTGAATTGTACTATTAATATATATTTTAAAAGAAATACCATAACTAATAATTTCTCGTCAAAACTTTCTATTTCTAGTTGGTTATTCATCAATAGATATCTAGATATAGTGTTAAAATTGATTATCTTCAATTTTAAATATTCTCACATTTTCTTTTATTTTGTAGAGCTAATTATACTTATAGTTAAAACTCGGGCGGCACTATTTACTTAATTTTTGCTTAACCTACTCTACATGACTCATAGTCGGCGATCTATTGTACGTTGTACTGTACGTGTATTACGCGGTTTTCCCGCAGTTAAACAATGTCTCATTAATCAAAACTTACAACAAAGTTGAGTGAATAAACTAACTAAATTATCTTACTAGCGCTTAGTTGCTTCCAATGCTAACTGCATAACTACAAAAACATATATCCTGTCCAAAAACAAGGACACTTATCTTGGACACCTACCTTAAGTAATGTTTTAGATCCCTTAAACTCCTATGAATTGTTATCGAGTTTCCTTTCAAATTTGTTTAAAATCGTATTGTTACAATTTTGCAGAATCTACGTACCCAAAGTCTGGTCAGACTGTGGTAGTGCATTACACTGGCACCCTGACAAACGGGAAGAAGTTTGACTCCTCCCGTGACCGTGGCAAGCCTTTCAAGTTCAGGATCGGCAAGGGAGAGGTCATTAGAGGCTGGGATGAGGGTGTTGCAAAGGTAATATACATAGGCCATTTGACTGATAATATTCATATTTTTATTATTGTGAATTTTTGCATTGTTGTTGATGTGTTAGACTCTTACCCTTGTGTAATGTTCTTATTTATATGGACTGGGATCCTTTCTTCAATAAAACATCTCAGTCTTTAACAATTACGGCACCATAATTTATTGAATGATTTTCTTTACTACATGTTTCTATCAAAATAATACTTTTAACTAGATATTTACTAAATTACATGATTTAATAAATAAACACTCCGAACGATACAAAAGTCTAAATAGAAGTCCTCAATTTTCCATTTGAAATTTTTTGAAATTTGAAATTTTTCATTTTATATAAAATATTCAAACATATTCTAATAGCTATTGCTTTTAAAGTCATAGGCTGAATGCCAGCCAGTAATTACATAAAATTCCATAGACAAAATTCTATCAAATTTATTTTCCAACATGCATTCTATGCTATTATATAGTTATAAGATAAGATTGATTCCCTTTCGAGCTTCCTGAGCCTGGTTGACTTTTTCTAGTAAAATTTTAATTTTAAATTGTGTTATATTTCTTAATATGAAGTTTTACCAGAGTTCTTTCTGTAATAACTAATACTATAAGACTATTTTTAACTCAATGTACTTATTACAAAAACACAAATGTTGAAAAAATTTCCACGAGCAGGATTTGAACCTGCACCCTTCTGACATACCGGGTCAGGTGCTCTTCCAATTGAGCTATCGTGGTTCTAACCAGCCCGCCGAAATTATTCAACACTATTTACTTTTTTTTTTTTTTTACTTCTATGTACTTCTTAATTGTATAAGATAATAATAATTAATGATAAAAGGTGTCAGTTCATTGTGCCCTTGAGAATAGCCTGTTCCAGTAACTTCCACTGTAAGCTTATTTTGTCTTCCCAAGGCTTATGTACTCTTTTTCTCTATATATCCTTAAAAAGAAAATAATTTGCTAGAGAAATATTGAAACTGTGTTCAAACTTATTGTATTCTACAACTTGTGACATGCACAGCCTGAAAGTAGTTACGAATCGATTACTAATAACTATGCGCTTAGGGCTTTTCTTTTTCAACCATTTTATACAGATATATTTTTCATCAAGTAAATTCCAGCACTCTTAAGGTTGAACAATAAAACAAATTCAATGAAAATGTAAGTCAAGGCAATAAGACAATTTTATTGAACATAGACAATTTAAGTTTTAATTCCGTTTGTTTCTGTTCTGTTCTGTTCAATGAAGGAGTGCCTTGACCCACCAAACTAGAAACTATAATGCCGGCTTTCCATGCTTGCCAAGCCTTGGCAAACGTCTTCAAGCCCCAAGCGTCCACAAATCTCGCTTGGCATTTGGAAGCCGTTTATATGCTTGTATATGCATCAGTGTGCTACTAACACCCAAGCATGGCGGACACCAAACTTATGTCGGCTATTGCGTTTGGTATATCATACTTTTATTTGGCTACTAAACGCGCACCGACGTGTGAATGCGTCGCAGGCGCTTGCCGCAAGCGCCCTTTTATCTGTGTCCAAAAACCGACACTAGACCGGATCGGAGACAAGCGTGCGCAAGCTCACGCAAGTCAAGCCAAACGCCCTTTTTACAATGCTTGTACTTGTACGTGTAGCCGCCCGGATTGCGGAAGACCCAGGTACGATTCCTGGCTGGGTTGGGTGGGCGTTTAAGTTTTTCACTGTATTTTATAAATACCAAGGCATATTATTCTAAATTGTTACAGATGTCGGTCGGAGAGCGTGCAAAGCTCACCTGCACCCCTGACTTCGCCTACGGCAAGCAAGGTCACCCCGGTGTCATCCCTCCAGACGCCACTCTCATCTTCGATGTGGAGCTCATCCGCCTCGAATAAACTACTAACCAACCAAACATTCACCCACCCTTAAAAGGTTTCGTTAGACCAGTTTTCGAAAGATCAATAAGCCCAAATAGTTCAATAAATAAGCTCCGAGGGATTTATTTCACATAATGTTACGAGCAGAGATTTTTTTGTTCTTAAATGAATAATCGCTCAAAATAGTGTTAGCTAGTCAAACATTGATAGGTTTAATTGTATTGTCTGCTTAAACTCTAAGCGTTACTTAGTGCAATGGTAGCAATAGATCCGATACATGTTGAACTGTCTAACAAACCCCCATTTTAGTCACTCATTAAATCTTGGATATTGTTCTGCCAGATGTAACACTAAAAGTTGACTGTTTGAAACCTCTAGGTTGACATTCCAGCAGCATTTTCTCATCAATTTTCCTTGGTCAAGCTTTTATTATTTCGATCTTTCTCAATGTGTATTTTGTATGGTGAAATAAACGATTTTCTCTTAGATTTTTTTATATGTAAATTATATACCTTTTATCATTCACATACATAATGTATTCTTTTTTTTAAACCAGTGTCGTTGGTCAAGACTAAATATTAAACGAGCACAACCTTTGTCGTTTCTGGAATGCATTGTATGATTGATTACTTTTGGAATCTTTATTTTGTAAGAAATAAATAATTGTGAACTCTACTATTTTTTTTTACTTTTCTAAGATAGTCTAAGATGATGAAAGCTAAACGTTTATTTTACAAATAAACGTTTAGCCTTCATCTCGCTTCTACTAATAAGGCCAAGGTGGTCAGGTGTGGAAATACCTTCACCCATAATCCTCTTGTACCAAGGAAGGGTGATGTTAATATAAAACATTCTGAACACAGCTATACTACGTTAGGTAGTAGGTACCAAGTACTAAAGTGGTTATAACTATATAGCAACATTGTCATAAGACAGGGTACCTAGCTAGCCACACTGAGCAAGTTATAACTACGTTATGCTAGCCAGGCAGACTTGTGTATTATGTGGGTACGCTAGGAATCTAACCCAGTACTTTAACCTCTCGTTTCTTATCTATATTTACCTAAGGGTTTAGTAAGCATTTGACCAGAAACAATTAAAACGATCACTTAATGCATTTGACAATATGATATGGCTTGAAATAATGAGCTTTAATGTATAATACAATGCTACCTATATTTTAAGAGATGTAGGTGCCGGCGATGGCGTGGCGCTGCTGAACTGAAGCCATTTATTACCGTTTTGTCTCAGGCTGACAAATTGGTGACTAAATGACTGCCATAACAGTTTTTTGAGGTAACTACCATAACTACAGAGTTCCACCTGCACTGACGTCCTGTGGCGCCCCTGGGCTAACGTCAGCCGAGCAATCAACAGCTGGCACTCTTTCATTTATCTTCGAAACCACTTACTTACCTTGGCAACCTTGGCAATTTATCACGAATTGACAAATTGATTATTAAATGACCAATAATTCATTTCAAAATCAAAGAATGTATAATAAGTAAAAATAAATAATTTGTAATTTTGTTTTATTACTTCATTCATTCTTCATTTCACTAGATTTAGTTGAGTGAAACGATATAAATATGACATCATTTTAGATGAGTATTTTTAGTAAGAAGACGTCGCAATTAGGAATATTCTACATTTACCGTGATTTCGTGGTATCCCTAGGGATTTCGTGAAATCTCTGATATCCTCATTTTCCTGCTACATAAATAAATCTTCTGTGCTTGTGTTTGTAATTGAACTCCTTCGTTTAGAAATTCACGGCTGGACCGATTTGGATGAAATGTTTTTGTGTGTTTAAGTGGATTCGAGAATGGTTTAGATTTACTATTAGACTCGGTAGGTGGCGCTGCAATAGGGGTCCATCATAGGGTACGGGTGTTTTCAAGCGGACGAAGTCGCGAGCGGGCCACTAGTGTAATATAAAACATGCGACTGTCAAAAATTTGGATTATATTGAATATTGCATTCAACATGATTTCATTGCCTCTGCAGCATTGGACACTCCCATTTGCCACAATAACGTCAACGGTGTTCTTGTTTAATAATGTTTTTAATTTAAATATAATTATTTAAAATATGGATTGTAACAACACTTAATTTTATGGTATTATAACTGTTTTTATTTATTGTTGAAATTACAAAACGCTCTTCTGTATTATAGTTAATTAATTCGGAGATTGTTCACTTTGTATGCGAAGAGGCGATGTGTCGTATAAGTAGCCCTATGGTATAGCGAGTGGGGAGGTCACTCTATCTAGCTAGACGCCTGAGTGCCTCGGGTGCCTGCCTAGTGTGAGTTTTGCTTACAATCCGTATTCATTGGATTACGTTTACGAAAACGAAAATTAGTATGGCATTGAAGCAGCGCCTCCTGGCGGCATACGAAAGGAGTTAACATTTTGCCATACAAATTCTCGTTTACGTTTACGTGATTGAATGGCGAATGAAACTCGCATTTGGCACCCTGGTGGCTTGGGCGCCAAAATGCCAAGTGCGGAAAAAACACAACACCTGAGTTCGGATAGGTAATGTGAAAGCGTTGACCAAAAGGCACCAAAATACTAATCTCACTCTACCTAGATCAAGGGCTAGGGCCGACGCTGGTCGTGACTAGGTAGGTAGGTATGAACGTAGTATGTTTGTTTATATTGTGTGAGTGCGTGTCATCACATGGTGTTTTCTATTTGCAACTGACCATAATAAATTTATGGGATTGATTAGTACTGACACGCGTCGGATGGCGTGACGTGACGTCACGTTTTAGTAGTATGTTTCCACCTTTATGCTCGTGACTGTCATGTAGTGAAATTCATTTGAAACTGAATAAATATTTTGATTTGATTTGATTTTAGTCGGCGTTGCAAGAATCGAGAATGGCAGGCTTATTACCGAAAAAAGCAACCAGTTGCTAATTGCACAATGGCAACGCGACTGCTACTAATTTGCGGTTGCTACAATCGCGGTCGGTTTATTTTAGAGCGGCCGGCGCGGTGGCGCGGCGGCGGTTGTCATGCACTTTTAGTTCGTCAATCGCTCGCTTGTAGCGCGCGCTATTGTAGCGTTGCGTTTTACGTTCCGTAATACGAAATGTGTTTTGGTATCGATAAATTGCAAATTGCAAACCTAAAGATCGTTAATAATAAGCCTGCTGTTTTTAGAGATGGCACAAAATAACAAGGGACCCAAAACGAACGGTAGTAGTAAACAAAAGAAACGGTTAACTTCATACAAACGCGATCGAGCAATGCGGGACACCTCCCCCCGCCCGATCCTCTAAATGCCACTTTACATTTACAGAATACTTTAAACATGCACACTAGTTTAGCCCCAAGACACCGTACTCGTAGGACAAGGGTACGACGAAACGGTTCACACGCGCTCTACACCAGGTACAGATGTACCTGGGCGCCTCTCCTCCACCACGGCCTGGTCAACCCGAGCCAAGGTCCTACCTAACCTTTAGAGGCGCCCTCGGGTTGTTCCGCTTCCCGATCCCATCCGAACCCTTCGGAGAATCTAGTAGGGCACGGGGACACGCCTTAGTGCGGATGCCGTTCCCTCTAGAAAACCTCCGAAGGTGATTCGTTTCACACGGCTTGACCCTTTTTCTTGCCGCCCCCAAAAAAGCCCGGTGAAGCTGAAAATGCCGGCAGAGGCATTCAGCAATCTCTCCAAAAAAAAATTGAGCGTAGCTTTTGCGAGATCCTGTGTCCGTGGCGATATGTATAGGCTTACCTTCTGTGGGTCTGCTTAATTTGTTGAGATGGATAGAAACCGTCAAGGGTCGAGGAGGGCGAGTGTAAGATTTATAATAAGTTTAAACAGCATATAATAGGTAAGTTTATCAAATAATAAAAGAAAATGTCGCATAATGTTGAATATATTTTATTCATCAATCTCGAACTCTTGTATCTAAATTTATTTTCAATAGTTGCTTGTTTCTTATATTAATATTAAACTCAAATACAAAATCTTGTAATATCACTCTATGCTTAGATACCTACTTTCTTATTACATACTTATCTAATATTATAAATCTATAAAAGGAATTAACTTAAAAATATCTCCTTTAGAAAAACAATAAATCTTTTTTTCAGCTATATACCGTTATATTTAAGCTTATTATACATAAGCATAAGAAATTTGAGATTAGGTATATTTACACTGTAACAAGACCATAAACAAAATTTTACACTTATTTTATTTTGCGTTTAAATCAAATTAGAATTCAGAAAATGCGTTGTACCTACCAATTATACGTTTTTTTACAAAAGTATTAAAACGGCAAAGACTATGTATAAGTACCTACATTATGATAAACATTTAAGACACACATACTGAGTGATGACACCGATAATTTATTTCAACAAAATAAAAATTGGCAGATGGCAGAGTTCATTTCAAATAAACTTAAGTAGGTATTTAATTTTTGGTTTTTTTAGTAAAAAGATGATGAAGAGTAAAAAGATCTACTAAAATGTAATAGTTTTAAATATCTTGCAGATTAAGGATCTGCATTCCGTTAATTTTCGTTTAATGATTATTCATAGCAATCCACAATAATACATAATAATAATTATAAATGTCCAAAATGGCCTTTTTAGATCTAAGTACTGAATTTTGAAGTCAATAATATACTTTACAATTTAGATTCAGGTTTTTTATACAAAAGATTCAAGTGTACAAAAATATGAGTAAACATTTTGAACTCATCATAACATCTTAGTCGTCTTACTGTAATTAAGTTATATCATTCAAACATGATCATCAATCCAATGAAAGAAAAAAAGGTCGATAGTTACGTTACTAAGTACATAATTTTTAATTTAATGAATGACAAATGTTTTCTTTTGGATCCTTTCGTTTCACATAGCCTTGTTTATAGTTTTTTCATAGAATAATATTGATATATTTTGAAAAAATAACAAAAAAGATTACACAAATAAATACGTCAATTAATAAAAAATGCACAATTACTGACGTAGTTACAGCTTAAAATAGAAAGAGATAAAAATAGAGAAAATTATAAATTGGAAAGTATAAACGTCTCTAGCCTAACGGAGATGATCGGGTTGAATGAGAGAAAGCGTGGTTTACCAATTTCCACATTAAATTAATGTGAACCCACTTTCAACGTATCTGCTTCTTGGGAGTTCAGAGGGCTTAGCACGAACAAAAGGGTAGTTGACAATAACAAAAATTAATTCCAGAACATTAAATCGTATAAATGACATCACGTAACGTAACATTACATTATCCTATTTTTTATTTGACTTAGGCATGAATTTCTGTAACCTAAAAAGTTTTAATAAACATTTGCCATTCCCATACAATTTATATTTAATTAAAGACCATTGCTAAAAAGTGAGAAATTTTTGAATTCGTGTAGCAAAGCAAACTCGTTAGCGCTAATGGATTGTACAGACGACGAACTAATCTATATCCCATGAAAAACATAAATGTGAAATGAGAGCAAAGTTGCATATTATGATAATATGCCTTGGTTGTTTGTTGAATTCAACAACTGTTCGGTGCATTACATGTTACCGAACACCGTTGTTGACGTCACTAGGAGCGCCGCCGCCGAGCGCGTGCGTTTGCGAACCACATCATCAAACTAGTGCATAATCAATCACGTCGCGATCGGGTGCATTCATTTATCAGTTAGTCGTTATCATCAATAGTTATAGATCTTAGCAATAAAGTATATTTTACTTATCAATAATTTGTTTTTATGTTCTTAACCGTAACATAAATTGGTCCTTCGAGCGTAAAATAAGGACCTCGCGCTTATAGGAACTTTTTTAGTTTCTCAAAACTCAGTGAGGTTCTATCAGTGACTTATAGTGACAGTAAACTGGGGAGTGCAGTAGTAACAGTAAGATCTAAATGGATGCCAAGTTCGAAGTCTGACGAAGGTCTGACTTGGCTAGTTATTATTAAGTACCTACTAAAACAGTCATGGAAGAGCCCTATGTTCGATGGCTAGTTTCTACCAGCCAGCTAAATTTCCGGAAGAATAAAATAAGATCTTACAGCTTTGAGACTTGCGAAGACTAAAATATATATATATGAAAACTAGCCAAGTCAGACCTTAGGCACAGAATAAGTAATAGGACTAACACCCGTTTGCACTAAACTTATGAATCGCCTAAGTCTTTGCCTAACTATTACCCGGTCAAGTTAACTAGGCACACGAGTGTAAGCGACGTTTCGAGCCAAGTGCTAAGTTAACTTGACCGGGTAGTAGTTAAGCCAAGACTTAGGCTCCGATCCGATCCGAACCCTTCGGAGAATCTAGTAGGGCACGGGGACGCGCACTTGTGCGCGATGCCGTTCCCTCTAGACAACCTCTGAAGGTGATTCGTTTCACACGGCTTGAGGGACCCTTTACGTTCCTCGCCGCCCCCAAAAAAGCCCGGTGAAGCTGAAAATGCCGCAGCGGCAATCAGCAATCTCTCTCAAAAAAAAAAAAGAGGCGATTCATAAGTTTAGTGCAAACGGGCATTAGACTTTGAACTTACCCATTTAGATCTTACTTTTTTTGTCGTTGAAGTCAACAACCAAGGCATAAATCATAATATGGACCTTGGCTCTCATTTCACATTTATGTTTTTGATGGGATATCGTTATTTTGTACAGAAATTATTAGTAGGTATTAATACTACATCCCAGTTTATAATAACGTAATCAATACGAAAGTCACTCTTAGTTATAATTAGTTTTAGGTACTAACAGATGTTTGGATTTCAAAAAAATTAAAGGAGGTATTCCACTTATATTCACGTGAAGACCTTAAAATCCACAAAGTCCGGCTGTCATCAATTTTGATTGCTGATTCTTACATTACAGGCATCTAAATGTTCCTAAAAAAAACAATTCATTGAAAAATATAATAAATTGATAAAAATTTACTAGTTTCTGATGTATTCCTTTGTATTCGCCCAACTACCTATCTGGATGCCAAATTTGAACTTTCTAGGTCATCTGGAACTGGATTAGAGTTTTGATCTATCTATAGATCAGTCAGTCAGTAATAAAAATTATGATTTTTGACGTTAATATTTAAATAACCGTTTGAGGCGTGTTTATGAAATTTGGAGCACATTATGTATCTCGCAATATATGAGCCAAATTTGACATGTTTATGTGAAATAGTTTTTGAGTTATGAGCGGATTCGTGTAATATTACACACGGTGCGGCTCGCCAGTTCTGTTAGCTTAAACTTGGCTTAACACGCTACCGCGTGTCTAGATTTTGACGGACCTTTTTTTCCGTCAAAATACATTGCTTACTACTTCACAGACTAACTCACACGAGGAACTGAATGTAACAAAGCAAGCGGACAAAAGGCCGTCGTCTGCGCACTCCCTAAAATAGGAATATTGCTTGCAAATTTACAGCGCCACAACGTCCGAAAATGTAACTGACAATTTACATATGTTATTTCATAAAGTTTATGGCGACGATTTTTGTACACGATCGTGCCAAGCCCACTGGACTATTATTAATATGGTAACATCACATTAATAATAATATATTTTTAATAAAAAAAAATCTATATAGACAGATTAACGAAATGTCTCTTCTTACAACTTTGTTTTTTGCAATCTTATTGCCATAAAATAATAATCCTTGCACATTCATTGTTTGAATCAATTGTTTGATAATAACACACATAATATTTCTGTACAGATATATAAATGGCTTAGTTCACAAGTGCTTATTACAAAACTTTACCAAAATTTAATCTTTATCTTTCAATCTCTTCCAAATAACATAAAGTCGTATTTTTCGATTAATTAAACAAACGTTTGTGCTATTTCAGGTCTAAAAAAATCCTATTAGCACATTGGTGAGCTAAGCCATCGATTATATAATAAAATAGTAATAGTAAGATAATATGATAATATTCATAATAATAAGTGAAAATAATTATGTTATCTGTCACAGTTGTGAGCTAGCAGCGAGCCACCTAAAGCTGATCGCGCCGATATCCCATCACACACATACATGCTCAACATAATGAGGAACTAAATAAAACTATTCTAGGTATATACTAAACATACCGTCAGTGCTCAATTATGTACTTATGTACCTATCAAGGCCTACGTAGACCGGGACGGCATGGCAAAGGATTTTGCCTTGCCACGGCATGTTTCCGCATGCCGCGTCACGTCGAAGTATGCCTCGGCAGCTTCAGCTGCCCTCACAGATCATGCACACAGCATGCTTTTGCCTACCGCAGTGCGCCACGGCATCCCACCGCGGGAGCCCGTGGCGCATCTTTCAATGCCGGGCAAATGGTATCCCTTTCGATGCCACGGGATCTTATAATGGGATAAAGCATAGGAATTTATGTCTTATTTATATTTCGATATGTTTGAATGCCCATTGGTAAATTAAATCCTTTGCTATGCCGTCCCGGCCATTTTTTGAGACGTCATACTATATTAAAAAGGTCTAAAAAACACCGTGTGTAAACGTTTACCAGTAAGATACTTCGATCAATAATGTACTAGATCTCCGATGAGCGCTTAAAAAACGGTATGCGACTTTGGGGCCACAGAGCCACAAATGACGTTTGTGGCGATGACAGTATATTAAGTACAAATATTTTGCAAGCTTAATTTAATCTTTATTTTTAAGATTTAAGGTTCATAGTAAGCTGAAGTTGTTAATGACATCCAATGTTTTTTTAGATTTTAATATATCTATAGGTATGAGCAAACAGGACCACTTTCGAGATGAATTTTTGTTACGGATCCTTTATCTAGTACATTATTGATTGAAGGTAAGATAACAGAAAATCGCAAAATTATAGTTATATAAAATCAATTTGTGACAGTACAGTCAATTAAGCGAGAAAGGTTTTAATGTTTAATTTTTGTGCCATATGCGTTTTATTTTAGTACTAAACGATATTTGCTTAGAAAAATATACAGTGAACAATTTGCAATAGGCAAAGGGGTTTTACACTATTCCTCAAGATTCACCGGAATGCACTAACATCTCGTCAAATGCACATTTGACCAATTACGTATTTGGTAAAGGTTTTAGCGGTCCTAAGCTTAATAGGCCGTCAGCGCCGAGCGCTTGCAGGCCTGTCGTCATACCATTCTGCATATTATGCACAGAAATCACTGGTATTCCGAAACAACCACTAGCCTGTTCTCTATTCGCCAACGGAATAAAACTATATATACCTAAATTACTTAACCGTTTCAAGTTGTCTTCTTGGGACAAGTCCACTACAGGCAACCCTAGCTCACGGTTCGCGCCACTGACATTATGAAACACTCTCTTATGGTGCTGCAGCTGTAAGGACTTGGGGTACGACGCGGGGCATTCGTCGCACTTGAACATTGGAAGTTTGTTTTGCGGATGTGCCGCTGACATGTGAACATGCAAAGAGTTTTGATTCATAAACATTTTCTTGCAGATTTTACATGCCAACATGCCACCGCCGACCGTCGCTTCCGGTATGGAGAAATTGCTGGACCTTGACGTGTGCTTGATGCTCATACCAGCGCCGAGGTTGGGTATGTGTGGTAGCGGTCTCTCAGGGGTAGGCGATCGACTTCTCTGCTTCTGCTTGACACTTATACCCCGAGAAGCTAACACATTAGCCATTGCATTAGCTTCCTTATTGACCGTCTTCTTAGTTATAGATATTTGACTACCGAGATTCAATTTGTCTTTGGCTCCTTGCACACTCTGTATCAAGGGCAAGCCTTCCCGTTGCTTCTGCATCGCCATCACTTGGCAGTCCTCGTTGTCGTGTTTACCTGGCAACAGCATGTCCGGTCGTCTTTTCTGCCCTGGCCCGCTCACCATTCCACCCGGCCTCTTCATTGGCATACGCATCCCGGGCTTCTGACCGCGTACCTGGCCATGTACTTGTATGCCAGGCCTTATGGACGGTCTGGCGCCTCTAACAGAAGGCATTCTAGGTCTTGCACCAGTCACTTGTGCCCCGGCAGCCATCCTGATTTGACTAGGCGAGGGCATCTGAGTTCCTGCCATTTGGCCAGGAGCTTGTCCTCCCATCTCTGGACCTGGAGCAATAGTTTGCCCCGGCATCACCATTTGTACAGGTGGGAACGTCTGGACGTTTTGTATTTTGACTCCACCAGCGGGGGGCGGTTTCATCATCCCGCTAGGACTGGAAGCGGACGAGTAGTGACTAGGTGATGATGCCGGCGGACCCATCTGTCCTGGCATCATACTGGGTGAACTTTGACCGTATGCTTGTTGCATGCTTTGTAGAGGTGATGCTGTAGAATACGGTGTAGATGCCGTCGAAAATGTATTCTGCCCTCCGGGATAGTTTGGTTTGGACATTGGTGTCTGGAACTGGCCATAACTCTGCTGCCCCATATAATGCTGTCCGGGATACTGACCGGGCATCGTTTGCCCGCCGTATATGTTATTCGACGCTGGTTGATATCCAGGATGCATATTTTGCCCGGGTGACGAGTAAGCATTATACGACTGGGGCGGTACCATTACACCTCCGGCTCCAGGATATGCTTGTATATTTATCATCACATTTTGCTGATGAGTAAAACCAGCACTACTGCTGATGGTTGATAGCTTTCCTACTTGCTCGGCCAACTGTTTAACTGGCAACAAACTAGACAGAATTGCATTCGAAGATGGATTATAAGGTAACAAAGTAGAAGATGTCGGCAATATAATGCTCTTAGAGTGGCCTGTCATTCGCCTGTGCTCTTCTAGCAGAGACATATCAGTAAACCTAGTATTGCAGACTTCACATGTTTGCTGTGGTCCTAATGTATCCAAAGATATATATTCATTCACATCGGATAACGACATTTCTTTTTTAGTACCAGAAGACAATAAGCTTTCAAATATTTCGTCTGCGCTCTTTTCTAGAATATCGATTGGTGGTTTAGTATCTGGAGCGTTCCAATTGAAACTGTGCTGTTTCTCTGTAGATTGCATCGCTGGCATACGAGAAGATAAACCAGTAGATGCACCAAAGCTCGGTTGTGAAGACGGAGTTGGGTAGGAAGGCGTAGGATATGCAGGTGGCACATTTTCTGTTTTCGGTATAATAGGTTTTATATCAGGCGCTGGCGTTGCAGAAACAACACAGCAGTCGTCATCTTCGTCATTGGAATCACCATTAATTTCTATGATAGTCATAATATCTTCTGTTTTCGTAACTGGAAGGAGAGGCGCCGTACTAACGGAAGAAGCGGAAATAACACTAGATTGCGTGCCCACAGGAATATTTTCACCAGGCTCGGATTTTATTCTTGCAATAACTGGTGTCGATAAACTGTCGTTAGCTTGTGGTGGAGGAGAGGACCTCTCCGATTTAATTTGTCCCGAAAACAGAGGCAAGTTTGAAGGCAGAGGTTCTCCAGAATCGACTTCTTTCTTCACCACCACGTTTTCCACGCTAACTGCATTTTCCCTTGATTCCCGCCGGCTTGTAGACTTTGGTTCAGGATTTGGAGGAGACATAACTTTAGCTAATTGAGGAGTTTCTTTTGTTGACATTGGAAGGTTAGCACCGCGCTTAGGCGTTTGCTTTACAGCAGGTCGTCCTGGCGTTTTCAATTGAGGCGTTTGTTGTTGCCGGACTACTGATTGATTAAAGCCTTTGGCTGGCTCAGTTTTTACTGTTTTGTTTTGCAAGGTTTTAAGTGCGTTCTGAATCTTGCTGTTAATTGGAGATTTTTCATAATCGTCGCTTTCAGAGTTTTTGCGATCATCAATTTCATCGTCTCCCGAATTTTCTTGTTCTGCGCCTACGCTTTCATTTTCTCCAGATTTATCTTGTTCGTCTTCATCTTCCTGATCATCTTTGCCATCATCATTACCACTGTCTTCATCGTCGGAAGCTTTAAAATCTTTAAGACCGTTTACTACTTTAAATGAATTACTATTGTTGCCATCCGATTTAAGTTTAAGTTTAATGCCACCTAATTGACCTAATTTTTTCATAACATCGTTGTTACTTTCCTTTTCTTGTTCAGGTTCTTTTTTAATTGCTACAGAATTTTTCTTTATAGTGAAACCTAACCCACTTAGCTTGCTTAAGGCCGAATCTGAATTTTTGTTGTCATTTTCACTTGGTTTCTTCAGGGATAGACCGGTTTTTTTGAGAATTTGTGAGATGTCGATTTTTTGTGGCGTCGTTTTCTCAACTTTAAGTGGAGCTGGAGCTGGGGCATCTTCATCGGACCAGTTTTCATCTCCGGATGGAGTAGGAGAATATTCTTCGTCGGACGGCAGCTTGTCGAGTATAAGTGACGGCAGGGATACGTGTTGTAAGAGATGACTCTCTAACTCATGCCAGGCAGAGAAGTCCTCCTCACAAGTGTAGCACCTATACTCTTGCTTAGGCTTTTTGATGAGAGCTCCGGTTGACTGAAGTCTCTTTAAGATATCTGCGACATTGTTGTTTGGTGGCTTAACGTCTTCTGTTTCTTCCTCTTCCTCAAGGTTATCTTCTACTGGGTCATTCTCTTCACCATCTGAAATTAAAGGTTTTTTCGTTATTGTTTAGTTGCAAATTATCAAATTTATAGCATTGATATAACCATAAAAATACTAATAAGAAACACAATTAAGTAGTATTTAAAATGAAATAACTTTTACGGATCTACTCGCGTTTATTTTACACATTAGATTTAATTAATGTTTATCCTGACGTTTAAAATTAATGGCCAATATTTTAAACTCTTTAAACTTCAGACCCAGTTGGAGGATGTCTTAATTTACCATATTACAGATGCATCAATGATGTTTTTTTTAATAGTTAGATAGGCCTGCATCATTTGGTAAGTGATGATAATGTAGCCTACGATTTAACATGCTTGCCTAGAAGGTAAGTATGTTTTGTTAAGCAGGACAACAACTTGAATGAATGTGGGATGGACAGTATTAATCAGGCCAAAGAGGTATTTTTTGCCTTTTTTTATTCATTGATATTATACTTCAATTAAACTACATGCGGATCTACTAGCGTTCGTTTTACACTTTAATTTGATTAAATGACTGACCTGACGTTTCGAACCCTTTGCAGGGTCCGCGGTCACAGGGAGTCTGAGGTATTGGTCGTCCCTTATTTAGTTAGTCAGGATAAACATTAAATCAAATTAACGTGCAAAATAAAAGCGATTAGATCCGGAAACGTAGTTCATTTCAATGTAGTGTTTGCGTAAACTTTAGAAAACAATATTATATTTTTAGCTATTAGCGGTCAGACAAGCCTATTTGCTTTTTCACCTTTTTGGCAAACGTGATTATTGTATGATTAAAGTCGAAGTGAAAATTTTACAGTTCCATATGGCATGGTATAAACGACACAATTAATATTTAACCATAATTGGTGCAATAAAATCCAATACCAACCTAAAAAGTTATTCGTTTACCAATTTGTATCAATTTCAGATCAGGAATTATAACTAATTGAAATCAATTGTGATTGAGAATTTTTCATAACGAAGCTTCTCTTGGGCTAGATAATTGGTGTGAGTGTAGGAAAGTTTATTATTATTATACTCTTTATTTATTTTCTTTCTTAAAACTAGATTTTTACAATATTTTAATTTTAATATAAAACAATAAAACATTATAAAAACCTAATTCTAGAGTACCGCCAGCAGCGGGGCAGGGCCCAAGCTACCGGTGGTCAGGGCTGCAGAGTGAGGAACCTCCTGACAATATGTGCCGTGTCAAGGAGTACTGCTTTCTGAATCTGACCCTTGATCCAACCATCAAGCGAGAGCCTCTTAAGATGTTGGTCGAGGCTCTTCGCTATCAGACCGTTCGCTGAAACGACTATCGGGACAATAATTGTTGAATCAACATTCCACATGGCGGTCACCTCGTGAGCTAAGTTAGGTACTTACTGAGCTTGTCCTTCTCGGCGTTCACGAGGTTCTCATCATGAGGTATGGTGATATCAATCAGTATTGCCCGGCGCTGGGATCGGTCGACCACCACGATATCAGGTTAATTGGCGACAATAGTCCTGTCCGTAATGTTGCATGACCATTTTCGAGTACTGGCGCAGGTGCGTATTTATAGTACGGTACCTCCGATTCAACAAGGCCATATCCAAGAGCAAGTTGCTGATGAATTATTCTGGCTACTTGGTTGTGTCTGTGCAAATACTCTCCGTTAGCAAGATGAGAGCAACCAGAAATAATATGTCGGAGTGATTCTCCTGGACGGCGGCATGCCCGACAGATATCAACCGACCCGTCCCTCATTTTTTTTTCAATTATTATTTATATTATTTATTGACATTGTGTTTCATACGTTTCATAGAACAGCGAAAGGGTTAAAATAATAAATGGATGTCTAATGTAGTTTGTAACCAAATTATTAAAAAAAGTCGATATACGGGCGAAAGTTTTACGTGACAACGACTTTGAGTGGTAAAATAATTTTAATGTGAATATTCATTCGTATAGTAGGAAGAAGGATGAAATAATAGTAACAAATTAAAACATTTATTTATACAAAGAATTATATTTAAAACATTAATTTATACAAAGAATCTCGCACTGAATTTCATATTAACAAAATTTTATTTTTACCTTTACACATACATACGTATTTACCTTTCACTTTTTATGTCTGTCTCTCTCGCTCTTAGGCGGGCTAACCATGCCCGAGTGGAAGGGACGCGTGCCTCTCACTCGCTCTCATTGTGAGCGCATAACGTGAGCGGAGCGTAACGCAGTTTCTTGAAGTGTCACCCGGCAAACCAATTTATAAGACGTTGTCACGTCAAAAACTATTTTAAATGTCTAAATAGATTTTTTTAATAAACAATTACGACCATTTCATCGTTAATTGCACGCATTATTTTTATATTCAACTTACACTTGACTTGCACTGTGACCAAAGTGGCCTGAAGCAGTCTCGCTAAACAAGCAAGAAGAGAATACGCTGCGCCAAGTGAAGTGCCCTCAATTTAAAGTGGAAGATGTCTACTGAAGTTAAAAGGGTGTGTCAGAATCAGAACCGGGCGTTGAGTGATCCATCGTTATTTTAACCGTATAGACTTAAAGTGTGATTACCAAAAAATTACTATTTTTCGTTTTGTTTTTAATTTTTATTTATTGTTTATAGCACACTACCACCATTAAATAAGTAGACCTAGAAGGTAAGCTTAATACATACCGCGCTCGAGCAACGCACACACAAGATACGGACCTCGGAACAGCTCGGAACAGTCCGAGCACAGCTGTTGCGAAATTCCGTGTCCGTAAGAGATTGTCTATGTGTGCGTTGCTCGAGCGTGTTTGTATGAAGTTTACCTTCTGCAGTCTCAGTATTTTGTACCACCACCAAGTCTCCAAATAAGTGCCTCAAAAATAACGACACTTTACGATCTGAGACCCAAGTTCGAGTTTTATTCACCATTCGACCACCTTAAGGAAATCGAAAATTTGTATAAGCAACATTGCCACTCCCTCGTTCTCATTCTCGTATTCATTAACGTGACTGAATGACAAATAAAACTCGCTCAACAAGTCACTAAGGCACTAATAACTGGTTGAAAAACTTCCCCTGGCATGCCAGCTGGCATGGTCATGACCAGCTAGATAAATAACAGGTTAAATTATTAATTGATAAAACTTCGAGGGTCGCTGCCACGTCGCGACCACAAAGATGCAAATCTACTGGGCCACGGATACTGTTATTATTTTTTGTTATCTTTACGGGTCAGCACTTGGCCTTTATTTATTTACTTATTTTATTTAATAGGACAACCAACAATTCTAACACAAATACAAGCAAAAATGGACTTAAGCTAAGTGTAATCTTACTTATAGGCTGCCACGGCATGTAATGTGGACTAGAATATAATACATTATTCAATACTTCTTTCTTTATCTCACCTGATAAAGAAAGAAGTGTGCTAGTCTAATTATTACAATCTTTGATCTTAAATGTTTCATGAATGTTTGCTCCGGTCAGCAAGTTAAAAAACGTGAAAAATAGACATAAAGCTCCTAAAAATATGAGCAATAGCTCATTGGATTCGGAATGACCTCTAGAAAAATGCAGTGTGAGGATTTTTACTGCACGTAAAAAATTGCAATTGTTATTAACAAAATAAGATTTAAAAAAAAGGTATTTAATTTTTTGTTAATATCTCAAAAACTATTAATATTTACGATATTTTGAATAAAGATCCTTAAAGAGGAAATTTCCGAAAAAAAAGTTCCAGCTCCCGAAACTCTACATCTATTATTAATAATTTTAATTTAACGCTGAAAATAGAGCTCTGTGCAGCCATTACGGCATGGGTGCACTGCCGTTAAGTTATATGCAATGGGCCTGACAACGTTATTTACTTTACATGCCAAATAAATCTACAAAAAATTACGAGAAAAACCGTGTTTTTACTTTTTTCATATCTTAGAAAATGACTGAGTACGATCAAAGTGCGTAGGTATTTCCGGCCGAGGGTTTTTAAAAACGCGGGCGAGCGCTCACTAGCCGATGACGTCACAGCCAGCGATGCCAGACGTACGGTAATAACCGTATTTATACGGTATTTTCAAGCCTTGTACGGTAAAACCATACTGTAATTCTAAGAACAGTGCCGAATTTCGACAAAACGTACGGTAATTTTAAATTGGCGCCTAATCTCTGAACCAACCTCAGAATTGTCTCATATATAAGTTGGTGGGTAGGACAGTAAATTCTCTCTATCGCGCTTCTAATGATATGCTATTTGCTATCTCTTCTCTTCTTATTTGATGGATGAATGAACAAGCGGCCGAGAAAAATGTCTGAAATGAATGACTGACTGAACGAACCAATCCGACTAGTTTAATTATCTGTGGATAGTGTGGTCCACACTATCTAAATAGTATCCACACTATTCCACACTGTGTAGATACTATTTATTTATTATTCGCTGCCTGTGTTTATTAGAAAATAAGTTGGAAAAATCTAAAACAATATAGCAACTTTTCATATAACCATCGTGTGCGGTAATTGTACGGTAATTTAGGGGTACATTTTATGGTAATACTGGCAACACAGTCTGGCAACGATGGTCACAGCACAGCACAGCACAGCCCCGGTCAGTAGCGCTCTCGTTCGCACGCCGCTGCGCAGTATAAATCAAAATTATAAAATTCTGTTGTAAAAATGGAAAAAAAATACTGTATTGTGTCTCAGTGCTTCAATTCAACAGTTAAAACAACTAATAAACTCTTATTTTATGTACCTGAGGAACCAAAAATGAGGAAAAGTGGATGACAACCGTAAAAAAAGTTGATTCAATTGGCCCTAAAGCTAAAGCGCACTGCTGCGATCAAAATTTATTAAAGTTAATTATTTTGTTCATAATAATTTTTTAAACTTAACAAAAAATTAAAAGTTCAAGAAAAAAAAATTTTTAAACAAATGTTATATTATTGCTGTTTTCGCATCCAACAATGGCATTAACAAAAAAAATTTTACATCATTTGTTAAGAAATTGTTTAGAAACAAATAGACAAGTTTAATATTTGGAAAAAAATCTTAATTTTTTTTTTATTGTTTATATTCATTTGTTCGTTATTGTTATTGTTGGTAGTTTGTTATTTCGATTGTTTAATTAAATAATTAGTTAAGGAATGATTTTCTCTTTAAAAATAATAATTGGCATTTCTCCAGAGGTTATTAAAAAAAAAATTTTTTCTATAATTTAATTGTTTTTTTTTTTTTTTTTTTATACTTAGCACGGCAAATGACTCCACACCACAAAAAAAAATAAAATTAATAATTTAATTATTAATTTAATTAATTTTTAATTTAACAATTTGTTATAAACAAATTCTAACTACCGTTATATATTTTTTCTAGAGCTAAAAAAATATCAAAAATAGCTATTTACAATTTGTAAAAAAAACCATTTCCGATCGGAAAATGGTAGGTACATAGGTACTTATACAAATAACAATAACAAAAAAAAATAAAAAAATATTACTCATGAAAATAAAATAGTTATCGTAATTTAAAATGCAAGTTTTGTTTACTTTTTCAATTATAGCAAGCTGGCGGCATAAGTGCCTACGTAATCACTAAAAACAACGAAAAAAAAAATAAAAAAAGAAGAATAATAGCATTAGCTTTTTTAAAATATCTTTAATGTGATAATTACCACAATGGGGAGAATTCACATCTCTCAACTCATAGACTTGAGGAGAAACAACATTAAGGACACGAGCCTTAACAAAACGAGGCGCCAGCTTACTAGAAAAAGCATCAAACGACATCTCCAATATTCAAAGAAACAGAATGTCTGTTCTTATTATATAATCTAGAATTCTTCAGAAAAGTAAAGGACAAATTATCTGCGACTAACTTCGGCGAGACTAGATAAACCAGAAGCGTAATTAACCCGACTTTCGGCTAAATTAGTGCCTCGTGTCTGATTATCAATACACTTCGGATCAACAATGACGTCACGACCAAACGATTCGGAGAAAAGGAAGTCGCAAGATTAATACAAGAATTAAGGTAAAGTTTCACCTTAGGTAACAATCTAGCCAAAGTCCTGTGATTTTCACCAACTAAAATACTTAGACAGGTTGGGCTTGTTTGTCCGCCTGGCTAGCTACCACCATCTTATCTAAATATGTCGCCATAAGATCAATGTTTGTAGCATTGTTGTGTTCCGGCAGCTAGAGATAAGATAGCCAGTACCTCACTAGTTGAGGATCCCGGGTGAAGTGCGCTTCCATCATTGGCCTTATCATCACTTAACATCAGGTGAGATCAAGGCACCCGTTAATATAAAAATAAAAATTTGCATAGGTAAGGAAACATTCTTAGGATACAACATCCGACCACGAGGCTAAGAATTAGCGATCTTGAAGGATTTGCTAACATCGCACTCACTAATGATATCTGTAACGTCGCGATACATACCAGGCCAATAGAAATGTTTCCTTAAATGGAGATAACATTTCATCGTTCCAAGATGAATGGCTGGGAAAGAGGAATGAGCCTCCATAATAGCTTCGCGAACTTTCTCTTTTGGAAGAACCTCACGCCATGGAGAACCATACAAAGGGTTGTCGATAACCAGACGACGAAACAAGATGTCATCTCTGATTGTATACGAAGGAAACATACGAGGAGTATCACGAACGCCAATATAAATTTTGCGAAACCAGCGATCTTGTGTAGCATTACGACCAGCACTGAACGAAACAGGAGAAACATACAGCCTCGATAAAGCGTCAGGAACTAGATGACGAACGAATACCCTTATAGTAAATTTCATCCCATCCAAATAACCCCGAATATTTTTGATAGATTCCAGAACAGAAAGAAGTTTTCTCTAAGTAGTACTGTGATTACGTTCCACCTTAGTAAATAATTTCGAATAATAAGCAATAGGATGTTCAATACCATCAAACTCCTGTGAAAGAACAGCACCTAAACCAACCGAAGAAGCATCGCAATGTAAGATGAAAGGTTTGCTAAAATCAGGAAAAGCCATGACAGGTGTGTGTATGACAGTAAAAGCAAGCTTCAGCTCTTGGAAAGCCACCTCAGCTGAATCGCTCCACTTAACAGAATCACGACATTTCTTCTTACCGATTAATGCAGTCAAAGGAGCAATTATTGTCGATTTTTTTTTTAAAAAATCGACGATAATAAGAACACAAGCCGATAAAGCCACGAAGAACTTTTGCGGAGGTAGGAGTTGGAAAATTACAAATGGCCTCTAGCTTAGCTGGGTCAGTCTTTAAACCATGTTTGTTTGATACCTCAACTCCGGTTTACAAAATTCGCATTTTTAAGGTTAACAGAAACACCAGCTTCACGGAGACGATCCTTGACTTTATTAAGAAGACGAAGGTGACTATCAAAATCCCACGAAACAAGGTCATCGACATAACCGAAAACGTAATCATCGCACTCATTAGTAAATTCGAAATTAACAATCATATCAGTGAGACGTTGCATCTCAGACGCGGCGTTAGTAATTCTAACAAATTCAAAAAGACCACGTTGAGGAACAATAAAAGCTGTCTTTTCACAACTCTCTTTGTCAGAAAGAGGAAATTGCCAAAAAGCGCTACGAATATCCAAAGAAGTAATATATTTTGCACCACGTAAATTATGTAAAATATCCTAGGTGCGAGGTAAAGGATAAGAATCTCTAATAGTAACACTGTTATGTTTTTTGCTGTCAACACAAAATCTAGAAGTACCATCTTTGTTACCATGACGATGGGAGAAACCCACGGGGAACGAGATGGACGAATAACACCCGATTCGAACATTTTGTCGACCTCTTCATTTAAGAATTTGAGTTTAACGGGGGAAAGAGGATAGTATCGTTGACGAATCGGTGGACCAACTGTTTTTATTTTATGCGATAACCAAGTTGTCTTACCGAGACCAATCCTGTCTGAAGAAATCTTTTCAAGCTCTTTAACAGCCGCTTGAAGACGAAATTCTTGATCAGGAGAGAGGGAGCAACGAGGTTGGACCTGTTGAACAGAACTGACAAGAAAGACCTGGGGAAGTTGAACTTTTAGGAAGTCATAAATTAGATTTGACATTCTTGTTAAAGACTTTGCTAAACACGGAAATTAAACCATACTTATTCCAAAAATCGATGCCAAGAATTATAGGAGAAGAAGTACGTTAAGTTACTAAAAAATCATGGGAAAAAGAAACAGCGTTATAAGTAACAGGAAAAAAAAACGATACCTTTAAGAAGTATAGGGGAACCATCAGCTGAAAAGACAGGTGGGAGATTACCCGCATTAACTTCAAAATGAACGGTGCGAAGAAAATCAGAAGATACTAAAGAAACCTGACCACCAGAGTCAAGCAAGGCTTCACAAGTTTTGCCAGCGATATAGATTTCAACAAATAAACGATTATCAGGTGAGTCGGTAAGAAAAACCGGAGAAATAGACTTCGAACTAGAAGACCGACCAAAATCACTCCGATCTTTTAGTTTTTTGAGAACAATTAGGACAGGCACGGGTAACATAACCAGGGTGCTTGCACTTAAAGCAGATCACTCCAGGAATATTCGGGCAAGAACGGTAATCGTGTCCGGGCTTATCGCATTTTGGACATTGGGTCATTTAGAAGCGACGGCAATTGAGGTAGTAGGTAGCCTAGTACGAGGGTTATCTAGAGATAGAACTCTAATGGCGTTTTGATCAAAACATTCGAAATTGGACGCTATCTCAACCAAAGTATCTAGGTCAGTTATCCTATTTGTGGATAAACAAAGGGAATATCTAGGGTGTAGATTAAATTAAACTATAGAAAGTAATGTAGCATCAGAAATTGGAAAGGCCCTAGGTCTAAGTTTAATCCTAGTTTTGGAGTAACATGCTTTTTACCCGACTGTAAAGGAAGGGTATTGTTTTTCGCGCGTATCTTGTATGTGAGTATGTAATATTCTTTATCAATTCATATCTCCAGAACAGCTAAACGGATTTACATAATTGGTATCGTTAGATTTATCTTAGCTGCCCAAATGTTCTTAGATAGGTGACGTTAAAAAAAACATGGCGGCTGTGCGACGCCATTGGAGTTGGTGAAAAACTTTCTTTTTTTTTTTCGAATACTACAACATGGGTACCAAATTAGAGGGCTCAACACAAGGAATTCAAAAAGGTATATCATGATTATCATTACCGTAATACTAAAAAAATAATACATCATCAGTCTACAATTATAATAATTATGCCCCACTGCAGGGGCTTAGACCTTCATATCTCCAGAACTGCTGAGCGGAATTACATAATTGAGGTATCGTTAGATTCGTCTTAGCTGCCCAACTTCAAGTGTTCTTAGATAGGTGACGTTAAAAAAAACAAACATGGCGGCTGTGCGTCGCCATTGGAGTTGGTGAAAAACAATATTTTTTTCGAATACTACAGGTGTTAATTTAGAGGGCTCAACACAAGGATTACTAATTTGGCTAACTAAAAAGACAAATAAAATATTTTTTTTTTAAAAAAAGACAAAAAAGCCGCATGCGTAAAAAATAATAACTGAATAGAAAATTAACTGAAAAGGCCGGAACAAGATAAAAATTCAATAACTACATAAAGCCAGCGAAATAAATCGAATCGTTTAAAGATTTGTAATTGTGTTGCATTGCATTGCATTGCATGACATTATTTGCATTCGCATAACCTGATTTGGCTAGCATGCAGAGCATTCACAATTTTGACAGTTTGAGAGAAAGAGAAACATTTCATAACTTGTTTTTAAAATTACTTAATTCGATTTATTGGATTAAAGTTTTGATGGATAAATATTTGTTGCGATTAGGATGCTAGGTCTACTTACATAAAAATATGGTTCCTAAAAGCAATAAAAAGATGAAATATTAGGTGTTTTTTATTTATTTTATATTATTCGAATATTATTCGAATTATTCGAATAGCACTGGAAAAATATTCGAATATTCGAAAACCAAAACTAATGAATTTGTGCAATCTCTAGTTAAAACTTAACTCAAACGCGATAGTAACGTTTGCACATTTTTACAAACTTACATAAAGGGGTTCTTCTGACGTCTGCTGAAGACGGCACAAAACGACACGTGATCAGTAGTCGAATAAAGAAATGAAACCTTTTTGTATGGATCTACTCGCGTTTATTGTTACCACATTGTTACTTGGTTTACAAAAGTGTTTAATTTCAATGTGAAGTGTTCGCGTAAACTTTAGAAAACAATGTCAGGTAATCAAAAGAAAGGAACAAACCAGTGCGAAAAGGCAATCTCTGTTCTCTCTCTCTCTGTTGCATCTTGGGATTATCCTACTGTAAGCATGGCAAGTGAAAACCCACCTACATAGCTATCCTATCCATCAACCGATATGTTACGACGCTATAAAAGACTGTGTTATTATAATATTAAATAGCTATCCATCCTATATTATATATATTGTTTTCTAAAGTTTACGCGAACACTACACATTGAAATGAAACAACTTTTACGGATCTACTCGCGTTTATTTTACACATTAGTTTTAATTAATGTTTATCCTGACGTTTCGAACCCTTTGCAGGGTCCGTGGTCACAGGGAGACTCATCCTTTGTTCCGCTAGAGTAAAATGATTTAATTTCAATTATTATTATGCGGAACCCACTAAATAAATATTACCAAAATAACCAGCCCCCCGACCGCCTAACCGATTGCTTTGACTACGTGTATAGTTTATGACGTCGTATAAAAAAAACACTGTTTTAATTTGTATGTGTCAATTTAGTTTACCAACTTAAACTTTATTTTCATAACATTATAATAAGCTGCTTAAATTCATAACTATAAGATGTTAATTTGTACATTGAGACCCTTTTGTAAGTCTACTTATGAATGTGGAACTTAATTTCAGCATCAACAAAAATAATAAAAACTAAGTAATTTTTCTTGTTTTTAAAGGTTTTTTAATTACTTAAGTCATCATTTTATTATTTTTTACTGTTATTAATTAATGAGAATATATTATAGATTATATTGTTATTTTATGTCACTGTCGGTTATTTGCTATTGTTAAAACCGTAAATGCCTTTTGTTTTAACATGTTAGGCCACTTAGTTCAAAAGTTGTAAAATTTATTTTTTACATGTATGTATGTAAAAATGAAAAGGTCTTTAAAAAGCAAATAGTAGATTATTAACCAAGGGGATAAAGCAGTGTCTTCTGCCGCGGGTGACGATTTAAATCGCGAGCGTAACGAAGGACTCGAGGTTTACTCCCGAGCGTAGCGAGGGTGTTAAATACTTAAATCACGAGCGAAGCGAGGGATTTAAGACGAGTCCTCGCGTGTAGCGAGGGATTTAAGTTCACCCAAGACTAAGACACCTTTATCACCAGGAAATACTCTACTTTTCGTACCATTTGCGAAAAAAATAACAATAATAATATGAGATAAGCCTTTATTAAATATAATGACAATTAAAAGTAAAAGTTAACATTCGAAACATTGGTCCAATTATTGATAGAGAGAGTAACATTTTTGTTTGGTACATTTATTGTTGATGAGTTGATTTGAGTATTTCTCTGTTCTTGCGTCTGAGGAACTTGCGTTTCATTGTAGATAGTATACGTCGGAGATAGTGGTGGTGGTGCATCGTGAGTTACGGACGAAGATAAGATGCCGGAAGTTGATGGTTGTGGCTCTGATGGAATAAGTTTTATATTTTTGTTAATTTGACTGCTTAATATGGTTTTATTCGCCATTGAGCTTTCGATATATCCCTCAGCTACTCTATCAGAGCTCCAACCACCGTGTCTTTTTATTGACGTAATATCCGCCCCTGAATCCGCCAAAAAAGTCGCCGAAGTTCTTCTAAAGCAGTGACCGGTGTAGAGTTCAACATCTTTAAGTTTTAAATATTTACCAATTTCCTTTGGCATATTGCTAATTTTATTTTTGCCGATGGCTTGTCGAGTACATTTCCCATTCCGATAGTTTATAAAAAATCTATTGTTTTCCATGTTGGTGGGACGTAATGCTTGGTATTTATGAATGATTTTAGTATATTGTCCTTGTACAATGAATGACCGATTTTTCTTTGTCTTAGTTTCCTTTACATTAATCAGCAGCAACTCATTGGAATGATTTTTAACGTCCTCCACCTTTAAGTTTACAAGTTCACACCCGCGGCAAGCACTATTGAGTCCAAAAATTAAGGCCACCTTTTCTTTTTAAAAAAGCCAGTAATTTCGTGAATCTATTTATTTCAATGCTATGTTTGATGCTTATTGTAGCTTTCAGTTTTGAGTATATGCACCAAAGTGTATTCGAATTCTTTGTCTTGGATAAATAGGATAAATAATCAAAATAGACAAGAAGTACTGATTCTGAAATTGATAGGCCTTTCGCACTTCTCCACGTTGAAAATTCTTCAAAAGTTTTTAAATAATTTTCCTTGGATTTTGTTGGAAGCAAATTATTTATTATTGCGGCAGCATTTGCACTGATGGAATCTGACAATTCACTGTCACTGTCGCTTTAATTTAACATCGTAACGTATTTTTTAGAACATTAACTTATTTATAAAAATAAATTAAAATAAACTTAACGTTTATTTATTTGAAGAAAACAAAAACGCGGCAAATTCCTAGACTAATATTTTTTTGTCGGAAAAGCAAAGACTTCAAGCTCATACGGCCTCGTCAGTTTTCGTAATTTTATTTAATAATCATAACTGCATAATAAATGCGTAGTCCTTTTTCAAAAAGATGTATAATGCTTTATATACAAACTCAATGGTGTAAACACAAATGTAGTTCAGTATAAATTTCGGTAAGTATTCTAAATTTAAATCACATTCTCCCCCTAGAGGTGAATGAAATTCAGTACAATTTTCTTTCCCTGTTTTTAACAGATTAAAAATGACTATTGTTATGCTCGCTTTTTGTGGCATAGAATGTCACTTTTTTGAGCAAGTGGTACGAAAAAAAAAATATTTTTTTATTTTTGCTTGTTACTATTATTAGTTAAGTCTAGTTAATTAATTTATTTAATAATTTATTTATGGACCATCAACAGAGTTACATAGTTTCACCCACTTTCATGTATGTATTTCTCACAATGTATTTTAGGTTCATTGCTAACTCAATTTTACAATGCTATTCTATCAAAAACATAGCATGACATTGAAACAACATTCTAGAGCAGATAAGGTAACTATTTTGGGCAAGACACTCTTTTGTCCAAAATGAACTGATACCTCAGGCCCCCTTAGCCAAATTACTTTAAAAAGTCTGTCTAGTTTTTTTCCTATTGATACAAAATACTTACCAATTTAAAAACTATGCGGTTGGATAAACTTTTTACTTCCTACTAAAATATTAGTTGTTCTTATAACAAGTTGGTACACATAACATTATACAGTAGGTATCTTAAACGTTTCAAATAAGAAATTGTGTTAATTGATAGAGGTTGATTTTCAGACCTTGTCAACCCCCAAAATCAGTTTTCGTTCATGGCGACCCCTGGGAAACTGATTTTGACCTCAAGGGGTCGATACCAACCACTATGGGAATCCCTGTCCTAGAGTATGGCACCCTGGATGAGTGGCATAAAATAATGATACTGCAGAAGGTAAGCTTCATACAAACGCGCTCGAGCAACGCACACAGTCATAGCCTCTCACTAACTAATGCACACATAGCCTTATTTTGTGATAGTGGTCACCAATCTAACAACTGTTATAACACCATAGGTGTAATGTGCGCATGGCTTTCTGTAAAATCATACTGTTCATTTAACCAGATCTCATGTGCATTGATCCAGAATTGTTGATTTCTGATCACAAACTATACGAGTATTAAAACATCACTCACTAGCTCTATTATTTCTGTTTTCTCTGATAGCTTCAGATTGTGAACTTGTGTGCTTGTAACTGTAATCTAATTCTATAATCAATTCATTCCTTATTATTTCTAAATTCATCAAGAATAAATAGGTAATATTTATATTGAACTTACACTACACTACTTATAGAAATTATGAAGAATGATTAGCCATAAATCTACATGCTTGTAAGCAAAATAAATAGAAAAAGCATAAATATAAAAAAAAGTTACTAAAACTTTAACCAATCAAGGTAATTGTTATTTCTGTGTGATCGTCAATAAATAATTTCTTTCTTTCTTTCTAATTGGAATCAGGTGCAATTGGAACCATTTTATACATCCATTGCTTTAAAGAAAGCTTTTGATTGTATGCAATAAAAAATATACCTGAAATATACCTTGTATAGGTCAGGATAATCTTAAGTAGGTATAAGTATATTGTTTTCCAAAGTTTATGCAATGAATCAAATGAAATGAAATATTAAATCAAATATTTATTTGCTATAGAGACACGGTTTACAATGTTGGTATTGAGAAACATTTTTATGCGAACACTACACATTGAAAAAATACCACTTTTACAGAAAACTAATTATAAGACAACAAACACCTGTCTCCCTGTGACCATAGGACCGTGTAAAGTGAAATGTCGGTATATACCTACATAAAATTAAATTAATGTGTAAAATAAACATGAGTAGGCCCTTAAAAGTGATTTTTATTACATTTTTCTTTCTTTTTTACTTACTTTCAAATAAATTATTAGTTTTGATTGGATTTGTCTTTCATGATGGCATGTTTAGCTTCAGTGGCAAGGGTGATTGTTTGCAACACCAACCAAAGCCAGTAATAAAGAAAGAAAACTTAAGTTAAATTAAGTTTGGAAATAAGCCTTTAAATAATGCGGCATTACACAATTTATCTGACATTGCAATATTTATAAATGTTGACTACATTCATCCACACTCTGACCCTGGTCACTATTACCCTGATTGACCTTAGTTGACAATGAAAACATTAAATAATAAAAACAAACCTGATGGACCATTTGTTGGTGATGGTGGAAATTCAGATTCTGGCTTCGTGGCCATGATAAGTTACCTGTGAACAAGTTGAGAGCTAAGTTATCTCTTGTTGTTGTCTAATTTTGGGTTGCACCTTCACATAGGTGACAATGAATTAGATTTTGTTAACCTACACAGGATTTGGCCATGACTAAGTTATTGTGTAAACGCCAATTTTGTAAACACTGTTTAATTAAAAACTTATTCACAGATACCTACTGAAACAAAACTTTATTGAACGTGCTCTGACCCAAACGTGTTTATAAAAAATTAGAAAAAGTTATGTTTATTTTAGATTTTAAAAGTAAATTAGCAAAACATTAATAATTTTATTGCATTTCTAAAATACTTACCTATATTGTTAAGTGAAAGAAAACATACCTATAAAAGTAGATAGAGAAAGTGAACATCTACGTTTTCCTAATATCAACAGACGCGTAGGTATTATTGCACAACGAAACACACAACAATCACAACCATGCATTTTCCGGCGCCGAATATTAATATACAAACAAAACTAATCAGTATGTACTCACTCTCATTGTTCGACAATAAACTGATGAAACTAGGAACAAAATGTCCCACAAAGCACAAACAGTTTGTACAAATAATGTTTCTTCACTTTGAGTTTAATTTAAAAACTCGATTTGTTGTAACTCTTACACAGTACAAACTCACACATAAAATAAACACACGAGATTTGGCGTTATTGGCGAGGTCGGCTACAAATTTTGAGTCCCTCACTGGTTTAGTTTTGTTGTACTAAACACTAGCTAGTGTAGTGTAAATATGTAAATGAAAAATGCAAATGTTTCTTATTTTCCGCGAAGTTCTGTCACTCACTGCTTTCTATCTAAATCGTCATGAAAACAAAATGGCCGGCGAAATAAACGACTCATGTCATGTTACACTAGACGATAAACGACACTGACGCCAAAAGAACATACATACGCAAATCCGAGTCACTTTTTCACGATTCCATTAAACAACGATTTCAAAACTTCGTTAAAGTACAAGTACCTAATCAAGTTATGTAAATCAACCAGTAATAATTATATTATCTGAGCACGAGTAACCAGGCAGACACGCGAGTCGCCGAACGACTTTGTCGTCGTTTCGTTTCGCTTCGATCGAATAATCTACGCTGGCTGGCTTCGTCGAGCGCGAGTCGGCTACCTACACCTACCTAGGCCGAGGCCGACCGACCGAACAAACAAAATTCTGTTCCGTTCACTCGCACAGGCACGCAGTGTGCGCGTCTCGCTGCATGTGCCTGCCTGCCAGTCAGTACCAGTATGGCGGTGTGCCAGTATTGGCTGGCTGGCAAAATACCCATCGGCAGATGGCCGTTGGTGCTGTGTCTCTTTTACTCATGCACGCACGGCCTATGCGTTCTCTTTCCACGCTCTCTACGAGGGACATTGTTGCCTACGCTAATACACACTACACAGGCATAAGTGACGACTATAAAAGAGGTATTTATTTTCGGAACGGGTCGCCCGTATCTATATGGAATGACCTCGCTCGCTTGCTCGGCTCGGTTCGACAAGCGAAGTGGGATTTAACGTCCATCTCGCGCACCGCGTCTTCTGGGAGTAATAATAATACTTTTAGGCGAGATCGGAGGGCAAAGAGATTGAATGTAGTTATGTAAATGTCTTTGACGGAGGGAGATTTTTGAGCGCGGTTTAGAATGGAATAACCTTCATTCATTTGTCACAGTTTGCTTTGATGACTACATTTACACAACTTAGGTGTTTTTATTAGAGTGACGATCAATATCAGTAACCAAATGTAAAAGTACTATTAATTATTCTGTGATGCAGGTATTGGTGTAACATACCTAGGTAGGTATGATGACAATACATTATCATTTCAAATTTTCGTACCAGCCTAGTGACTGGAAAGTCAAGATTATTACCTACCTACCTATATATCTTAATAAATTAAATAATCGTTATAACCTAACTAGCTAGGTATAATAAGCTAAATTGGAAAATATTGTAAATAATAAGTTAAGGGTTACAGAAACTTAATTATAAACCAAGTTTCTGTAGTACATAAAAATATTGAAGTAGGTGTACGTAGGCGAGGTAAAATCCTTTTTTACACTATACCTACTAACCATATAGATAACTTAATAATTAATTATTTATCATAATTACATACATAATGGCTTCGTGTTTAGCATTTAGCCAATTTCAAGTATTTTTTATTATTAGTGGTAAGGGTACAATTGTACGGCAGATAGAAATTAAAATGGAGTCTCACAACACGTGTTATTACGGGAAGAACTCGGGTGAAACTCCCAATTCCCAAAGATAACTTTTTCTCGATACCTACAATATGTCAAAGACCTTTCTCGTGAGTCGTGTCGTGACAGATGTCAATGTTGTAGGCAAGGTGTGAAATTATCAAGATAATTATACACAGCATGATAATTATCAGATAATTATCGAGATCAGATAATTATCGATATAATTATCGGATAATTATAATAAGTGTGCGACATATTATTTATTATATTTTATAATAACAGATTAAAAATACATGGTAATTTGGACGATTGTAACAAAATAAAAACTATATTTTTGTGTTTCGATAGTAGTTCATAACTTTGATGATCGATGCCGTAACTACAAGGCGTCACTTGTAAGGGCCTACGTCATACAAAGAACACACCCTCCAAGTTTCAGGGGGCCTACCGCCTAACTCTATTGATATCGCTCTCGCTATCGTGCTCTATAGTTTATGGCGTAATCTTGCCATTTCGAAAGCTATATAAAAGCAATATCGAAAGCTATAGGCTATAGCTTTCGATATTGCTTTTATATATAGGCTATAGCTTTCGATATTGCTTTTATATAGCTTTCGAAATGGCAAGATTACGCCATAAACTATAGAGCGCGATAGCGAGAGCGATATCAATAGAGTTAGGCGGTAGGCCCCCTGGTCTCTACGATCAGCGGTTTAGGCTGTGCGTTGATCCGTCAGTCATTCAGGACAAAGCATTTTATATGTATAGATAGATGTGTTGTCGGTTGTCTTGGCGCTTTTGTAACTTGCATTCTTTCAGAAAGGGCAGTTCTATTATTTATTTCATTTACAGCGTCAAAATATTGTAAAGTGTACTTTCCATTAAAGATACAGTCACTTTCTATCAAAAACAACTTACAAATATTTATAGGCCAGGCTACTATCACTTACTAATAATTAGAATATGACATTACATTGACCCTTTTAATAAAAAAAAGTTTAGTAATGGTACTTAGGTAAGTCAAATGAAACATTCACTAGATTACCTATCGTTATCAGAAAATGAACACGCAGGCTGCTTAACGATAACAAGCCAATTTAGTATTAGCGATAAGCGGGTTTATAGATCCTACCTATCAACTGTGCGACCTTCTGTTGCGAAACAAATTACAAAAACATAAATGTTGAAAAAATGTCCACGAGCAGGATTTGAACCTGCACCCTTCTGACATACCGGGTCAGGTGCTCTTCCAATTGAGCTATCGTGGTTCTAACCAGCCCGCCGAAATTATTCAACACTATTTACTTTTTACTTTGAAAGCCAAAGGCACCCATTCAATGTTAACAACTACCGTCATTAATATAATATTATAATATTTCTATTCGTCCCTGATTGGAACATAAACATTAAATTTATTTTCGAATATTACACAACAACAAAAAAATATAGGGAATATTTTAGCGCACCCAATTTCCATGATCCTGTCAGGAATTTTACTTGGTTCACGTAAGCAGGTATTTACTTGCATACAGCGAGATGAATGCCATTTACGTAAAGTGTATGAGAAAACATTTAATTATATTTGAGTAACTTCTGCTGCTCCCATTTTTTCTTCCGATGCAATGAAATGATCCTAGCAAGAAACAGAGTCGTCCTGCATTAAAAAAAAACCAGCCAAGTGCGACTCGGACTCGCGTACGAAGAGTTCCGTACCATTATCTATAAAAACCGCGAAAAAATTAATGTCTGTTGTATGGGAGCCCCCCTTAAATATTAATTTTATTTTAATTTAATTATTATAAAGCGTCAACCTGTTGCCGTTATCAATATCGAGTGAAAACGAGCTAATTCAACGACGACGATTCTAATCAAAAAATAAAATTGAATTTGGCTTAACTGTGCCAACATTGTTGACACAGTTGATAGGTAGGTATCTATAAACCCGCTTATCGCTAATACTAAATTGGCTTGTTATCGTTAAGCAGCCTGCGTGTTCAGTTTCTGATAACGATAAGTAATCTAGGGAATGTTTCATTTGACGTACCTAAGTACCATTACTAAACTTTTACTTAAAGGGACAATGTAATGTAATAATGTCATATTCTAATTATTAGTAAGTGATAGTTGCCTGGCCTATAAATATTTGTAAGTTGTTTTTGGTAGAAAGTGACTGTATCTTTAATGGAAAGTACATTTTACAATATTTTGACGCTGTAAATGAAATAAATAATAGAAATGCCCTTTCTGAAAGAATGCAAGTTACAAAAGCGCTAAGACAACCGACAACACATCTATCTTTACATATAAAATGCTTTGTCCTGATTGACTGACGGATCAACGCACAGCCTAAACCGCTGATCGTAGAGACCTGAAACTTGGAGGGTGTGTTCTTTGTATGACGTAGGCCCTAAGGGGGTGAAAAAGGGGGGCAAAGTTTGTATGGGACAACGTGATTCCTTGGTCCAATCTACTTCAAATTTCGCATAAACCTTTTTTAACAGAATTGATGGAAGACGTGTTTTGTATTTTATTTAAATTCATCCCCTAACGGGGTTAAAAGGGGATAGAAAGTTATTTTGGTGGTGATTTGCTTCGAAGTTGACATTAATAATCCTTAGTGCTTTTGATTTAAATTACTTACATTTTATGTTGACACATGTTTTAATTCGATTTTATTAAAAAAAGGTTGAACTCACATAAAAACATAAGCAGATACTCTTTAAAATTGGAATGTCTCGAAAACTTAGAGCATTAAAAGCTCGAAAGTCACCGTTCTATATTAGTTCGCTCATGCCTGATTTCACCATTGACCCCTAAGTTTTAGGTGACCCCTAAGCCATGTTAGGTGACAGTTGTTGGATCAAAACCGTCACCTAAAATGGCTTAGGGGTCACCTAAAACTTAGGGGTCAATGGTGAAAATGGGCATAAGCGTCATGATTAGTACACTTACCTCATTTGAAGGTGTCTAAGCTTTAAGAAGTTATGCACTTTTAGGACACGGCCTCATAGGGACATAGAGTTCGAAGTTTGAAATGGTAAGGACTAGAACATTTTGGTTATAAATTATACGAATCATTCCATATTTAAAAAAAACATGTGAAATACAAAAGAATATTGATATCGGATTAGAATTCAAAATTTCTATTTTATTTGTTCTTGGATATTTGAATGAAAAACTTACCATATACCATAATTTTCCTTCGAAAATTCCTTGGAAATCTCTTAAATTACCTACTTAGAAAATATTTGCGATAGCTGTATAATTTGTTTGGAAGTTCAAGTTCAGTTGTTTTTCATTTGTTGTTATAATAATTAAATAAGATTCTTTGTGTTTGATTTGTTAGATAATATAGGTTTTTAGTTTTAATTGTAAAATGGACTGTAGATTAATTGAGTGACGTAACCAGCAATATGTACAGATGTTTGAAAACGGACCAAAATTACTTATACAGAGTGATCTTTATTACGTTGTTTTGTGTAAGACACTTCTTACTAATTCTAGCTCGCATAGAAGGGTTGAATAAAAATATTGATTAAAAATTAAAACCTTAATGTTTAATCATGATCATCATCGACATCATTTTATTACGAATGAACATAAGTTGTGTAGCCCACGTGAGCAAAGCCGCGAGCAAAAGTTAGTACTGTAATTAAATATTGTATGGAACTAAATAATGTAACTAAATAAAATAACTACAAACATACGTATAAGTGATGTATAGTAGAATACAAACACTTATCAGTTGTTTCAACTGCCAGCCTGATAATTGATATTATTAGGTATTAATAATAACCATATAAGTGGTTACTTAACTTTGCTTCATTTGAAATTTTTATTCTAAAGAAGCTTGGTTCACTCTTTTGTCTCTAGTAGGGTTCAAAATTATCAAGATAATGATACAGCTTGTCAATTATCCAATAATTATCAGATAAATTTCCGATAATTATCTGCAGTTTGAGCCTTTTTTATATTTTTGGAACAAATTAAGAAATTCATATAAAATACAGTGTTTGCCACAAGTCCACAATGCGACATGGCTGTTTTTATAAGAGCCATAACACGAAATTCGCGTTGTGATTGTTTTACAGTGACCATGATGCGTTGTGAACTGTTTCTTCGCTCAATAAATTTTGTTTTATGTTAAATATAAATATTTTTTGGCTTTCTCCACAGTTACAGAATTATAAGTCTAACGAGGCACTGAGGAGACGGCAATAAGCGTTAATTATTGAAACAATGATTTAAATTAAAAAGTTAAAATAATAAACGTAAAGTCTTACTTATTTATTTACAAAAGAAATTACAAAAGTAATATTAATTGACGTCTCTAAGTACGGCACTAGGTAAGAGTTTTAAAATAAACCAAAGAACAGAAAATCTAAACTAAGATAAGATAAGAACATATTTAGGTACTACTTGCACGAGAATAAAATTATTGCGACAAAGAATCGATAAAGAATTCACCCTCTTTCGTGTTGAAAGGCACAGACTGAACCCGAGTTATAAGGGGTATAAAAAAATACGGGTAAAACCTTTCTGGCGCTCGCTACGTTTAGTAATTCCCGGAAGGGCGGGCGAGAGGGGAGGGTCTGGCCTCCCACTTCCCACAACACTCCGCTTACCCGACCGTCACCCCTCGATGTGCCTCGACCCTCCCTGTAAAACCACAACGGAATTTGGTGCTATAACTTCATGTTTTAACCACAGATTAACAGAGTTACTGTGGACAGTCAACTCTAATACCTATTATTAACTTTTATCAAAAATACTTAAATAGCTTAACCTTTTTACTAATAAAAAACAAAGTAGGTAAGTATTTAAATATTATTATTACCTAGTTGGAATTAAACCTACGTGCATGTAGTTAGGAATTCACGAATCGTTCAATCAAAATCATCATCATTTTCTATTTACCTGGGTAAAATTTCATTAACGATAAGTCGCTTGCGTTTAAACATAACTACATTACAGACTTATATATAATACAGACAACGATTGTAAATGTAGTAATAATAATAATAATGGCGTCGTCGTTCAATTCGTTTGCACACCAGTCTGACTCAGAGTTAACGACCGACCGGTTTCCATAATAATAATATATCTAGCTGTACGTACGGAATGTACGGTGTATACTGACCTGCAGTCTAGGTACACAAGCATCACGCGTGCTATAATCGGTCTTATTGGCTCGATTATAAAGCTGATAACCGTTTGAATAAGGGTTATTGTTATAACTTTTAGTGTTCGACGGGCGGGCGAGGCGTCTACTTGAGCTAGAGCCGTCCATTTAGCCCCCCCAAGGGCTTAGGTAGTACTTGTTTATGGTGTTATGGTTAGAGCTCGTTTTTGCTGTATCAAACTGGAAGATGTTAAAATGAAACAGTATTTAGGTTCGTCAAACGTAATATTATTAATTAGACTTTGGAATTATGAAATATCTTAAACGTTTTTGTTTTGTTTATATAATTTTAACGCAAATTTTGTTGCGAATCAAATTACAAAAACACAAATGATGAGAAAATTTCCACGAGCAGGATTTGAACCTGCACCCTTCTGACATACCGGGTCAGGTGCTCTTCCAAATGAGCTATAGTGGTTCTAACCAGCCCGCCGAAATTATTCAACACTATTTACTTTTTTACTTTTCTACTTTAAAAGTCAAAGGCGCGGCGCCCATTCAATGTCAACAACTACCGTCATTAACATCTGATCATAATATTTTTACAAATAGTAAAGATCAGTTAAGAAGTAGGCAAGCTGTTTATAAAATGTTTTTCTTTTTTTTATATAATATTAAATATTAATTAATATTATATCGCTTTCGAAATGACAAGATGACGCCATAAACTTTAAAGCGAGAGCGATGGCGACAGAGTTAGGCGGTAGGTAGGTAGGTAGCCCCCTGATTAGAGTAAAATCAAAACACGGAATACCTATTCCAAGCTTATTCCTTGTTTATTTGTAAGGCCCAATATCATTAGTTAGATCACTTGACGTAACGTCCAGGGTCTTATCAAATTTGGCGATGTTATTTATAATTCACTTTCATATGCTTCGTTCTCACACCCTTCGTTACTATACTATTCGTATCGACCCTTATTTATCATTAAGGGCCCATGTCGTTTGTCTCGACATTCTAGAGCAATTAACATGAAATACGAAGGAGCGGAATGCAAAATAAAATAATGCTACTAAATAAATTTAACTAAATTTATCTGTATACATTATAATGACTTGTCGTGACTGACTGATTCATCATCGCCGAGCCAAAACCGCTGAAGCTAATTAGATGAAATTTGTTTGGATTGAAGGTTAATTGAGTGACGTAACCAGGGCCCTGTACTATTAAAGACGACAGGTGACAGGTGACACAATATATACACAATCAGGTCATAAGTATTGTCACACAGTAAAAACTTTTCTTTTAGAATGCTGGCCACAAAAAAGTTTATTGAATTCGAATTTCGAATTGTTCATGAAAATAAAAATGTATACTTTTTAGAATTTTACTCATTTTTAAATATGGAGTGGACGCTAAAGAAGACCGTGTTGCAGTTATTGCGTTGCATCGTTGCGGTTACGCGCCAATTCAATTTTTTGACATACTGAAAAATTTTAATTTAACCAAAAGATTCGTTTATCGTACCATCAAACGATACAATGAAGACTCTAGTGTAGATGACAGGTCAAGAAGTGGTCGCCCTCGGTCTGTTAGGACTCCAGCAGTGATAAAAGCTGTGAAGGCGCGAATTCAAAGAAATCCCAAACGTAAGCAGAAACTGTTGGCCCTTCAGATGGGGTTAAGCAGAACCACGGTGAAAAGGGTGTTAAATGAAGACTTAGGGCTTCGGGTATATCGAAGAAAAATAGGACATCGTTTAAATGCTCGTCTAATGGACCTGAGACTGAAGAGATGCCGCGCTTTGTTGAAGCGATACGCGGGAAAAAAATGTCGGGAAATTCTTTTTTCGGATGAAAAAAATTTTACCGTAGAAGAGAGCTACAACAAACAAAATGATAAGGTGTATGCACACAGTAGTGAAGAAGCGAGTAACCGTATTCCGCGTGTCCAACGAGGTAATTTTCCATCCTCGCTCATGGTATGGTTGGGAGTTTCTTATTGGGGCTTAACAGAGGTATATTTTTGTGAGAAAGGTGTAAAAACGAATGCAGTTGTGTATCAAAATACAGTCCTGACAAACCTTGTGGAACCTGTATCTCATACCATGTTCAATAACAGGCACTGGGTATTCCACTTGACTCTAATAAAATTTTGCATTTTAAAGCTTAAAAGTTAACAAACGGATACCTCAATCAAAAAACTGTTTTCACAAACCCGCAATATTTCTGAAAAAAAAAAAAAACAAAATTTTTCTTCACCACTTTGTCGACGTCATTTATATGTAGATATCTATATCCATGCCAAATTACAGCTTTCTAGTACTAAGAGTCTATGAGCTAGGCTGGGGACAGACAGACAGACAGACAGGACGAAACTATAAGGGTTCCTTGTTGACTACGGGACCCTAAAATGTATAAAAACTAACAAATAGGTTCTATTCTCAACATTGAAGTGTCTCAGGATTATCCCTATAAATTTGATACTAACCTTTAATAAGTTTGGCTATTATAAAAACAATTGCAAGCCGTAGTAAGCAAAGCCGCGAGCAAAAGCTAGTAACTAACATATTTATAAGAGAAACTAAACCGGGACCTCTGGGTTGGAGACCGATGTGGTCTTAACGACTAAACCACATGGCGGTTAAAAGTAGCAACGCTACTTAGAATAATAACGCTATTATTTTAAACAACGCTACACCATCAATCTCCTTCCTTAATGATTTATTTACTGTGTTATTTGTAAAGGGTCCTTTACACTTTCCTACTTACTCATCATCCAACCTCCACTGAGCGTGCTTGCTATCGAAGTCGCGGGCAATAATGATGGCGTTTCTTTCAGCAAACAGCGCCTCGAGATCCGGCTTTGGTATAGGGGAAAGATAAACGGACGCGATAGTGATCGGAGCTACAATATGAGGGGATCCAGAAGGTAAGCTTAAAACTTACATACCGCTTTTTTGTTTTGAGAGAGTTTGCTGATTGCCGCTGGTGCTATATTATAGTTCCTAAACCCTATAACCACTACATGGGGTTGTGGGTGACCCCAGGCGAGAGGTAGACAAAAACTTGTGCATCTCAATACCTTCCGTTTTTAGCTATCAGTGGCCCGCGCCACTTTGCGAAGTGCACACGTTTATTAGCTCTTAAGTAATCACTCAAGTGCTCGCTGCTATTTATGTCCTAGGTCTATAGACGGAAAGGGCAGAGAGCGTTGTGTGAAGTGTTCAAGAAATCTATGTGCACAGCATAGGCTACCGATTTGTTCCCAGTGTGTTTAGTATAAAGGGTTTTTATTTAATAATTTTTGTTTCTAAAAGGTCCTTAAATACAAAAAGACATGTATTTTGTTTGTTAAAGTTAATTAATGTTTATAGTGTTGCTTAAAAATGTATTTTTATTTGGGCACCGGCAACCCATGTTGTATTTTGTGAAACAAAATATCATGTTGTGGTTTTAGGGTTAAGTATACTTACAAATATCCATTGTTATATTAATACCTATATTATGTCGTACCTACTCTATTATTATCAATATTGTAATATTCTAATCTATTGTTAGTTTAACACCATGTGTTGCAGTAAATACCACGAATTGCATCTTTCTTAGAAACACCAGATGACCAGAGGTTGCAATATCACAAATTGTATTTCTCTTTACCACGCCGCGCCGCGCGCACACAGCGCTTTGTCTAACACACCGAATGTTCCCGAGCCGTAGTCTTAAAGTCTATTAGCTTAATGATTTATTGTACCCTTCCCACGAACCTCATAGTAATAGAACCCTGTCTCGCTCCCGTCCCAAGTCAGTTCGATTCCAACCACCGTTTCGTGCTAACCTACTCCAATCTATGATATTCTCCAATATTTTTGACGCTGTAAGGGAGAAAAGAGCTGCACACTTGCTGAGTTTCTTGCCGGTTCTTCTCAGTACAAGATTTCCCGCCCAGAGTAGACTTACGAACCGAAGTAGTACGGTTTCGCAGGTTCTGGACCACTGAATCATCGCGTCGAAAAGTCGTTCGAAAATGTCGTCTCGGGGTCGACCTAACCTTAAAAAAAAGAAAGGAAACCCCCGATTTGAATCGATTGCCCAGGTCCATATCTTTAACCGTTTCCGAGATAATGTCTTCTTACATTGCCTCCTAGTTGATGCTAATGACGATAGATAACGCTAATGATACGTCCGTCTTAATGTTCCTCGTTAATGATACCTCGGTCTTAATCACCTTTCCTGAATTCCTGATGCTATGACGCACTCGTTTGCTAATGGCAGACAATAAACTCCGTCTCCATACCCTATCCAGAAGAGAAACATACCGAGCAGCGAATCTCTGAACGAGTTTTTTGAAGAGCCCTCAAAGACAAAAGCTAAACTGCAGTCATCTACTGTGGGGCGAACAACAAATGATGGGACCTCTTATATATCCACAAATGAAGATGATGGATCAAAAGCAACTCATCTGATAAAGATTGAGATCTATGACCTAAACAAATTGGCAAACGTCCTACCATCGGATCACTGGAAACATGCGGACGTTCGAGTTCGTTCGACTAACAAGCACCAATGAATTTATGTAATTCATGATATAAATTTAAAAGGATATTATAGGCTAAGATTTAAAATGAATTAAAAAAAAATATTTTGCGAACATCTCCTTGTTATTATTTATTTCAAAGGGTTTTAAAAAGAAAGACAGAGTAAATTTTAGCATATTTATTATTCATTACTCAAAAAATAAATAGTTTGCAAGTACACATCATTACATTAATATAAAAGACTTAAACATGAAATTCCACAACCCCCACCGACCATTCTCCTTCCAATTTCATAGATTTTAGAGGTAGCTTTTTTGAAAAATGTGTAGTCTTATTCCCAGGAAAGTATGAGAAAGAACTGTAACTAGGTAAAGTTAGATAAAAGTCTTTGATATTCATGACTCTAAGCTCGATGCTAACGTCCAACTATTAAACTTATTCGAATAACCTTTCCACTTCACGAGCAATTCCTTTCTGGGTCCTAAATACCGAGTACAAATAATTTTATCTATTTTGTATTTTGAAGTGGGGTCATAAGTAACTATTTGCAGTTTTTTTTCATAGAATGTTCATTCAAGTTCATTTTTCAAATCATTTAAAATACACCAACCATGGTGACCTTTTTATGATTGACGTTATCACAAATATCTCATCACTCCAGTTTGTTTCATATCCTTTTTGAAAAATGTGTCTATATTTTGTAATGAATAAAGTTATTAAAATTTCATAAACAAATACCGCTGTCCTAACGAAGAATGTAGTAAAATGGTTAGTCGTAATGTACAGAAAATAATAACAAGAGTTTATTATCTGCCATTAGCAAACGAGTGCGTCATAGCATCAGGAATTCAGGAAAGGTGATTAAGACCGAGGTGTCGTTAACGAGGAACATTAAGACGGACGTATCATTAGCGTTATCTATCGTCATTAGCATCAACTAGGAGGCAATTATCTCGGAAACGATTATCTGATATATCTGGACAATCGATTCAAATAGGGTTTTATACATTCCTAGGGGTTTCCTTCCTTTTTTATTAAAGGTTTGGTCGACCCCGAGACGACATTTTCGAACGACTTTTCGACGCGATGATTCAGTGGTCCAGAACCCGCAAAACCCTACTACTAACCGATGGCCTACTGACATTCACAAGAGCTACTTGTGTATCATAAACTGAATAAATGGTTTTGAATTTTGAATCTCTGTTTAAAGATATAAATTTAGTGATAATAATAAAGTTAGTTTTAAAAAACTGAGTTTCGCTTCGCGCCAGTCTGGCTTTAATGCACACCGTGCTCGAGCAACGCACACATACATCCTCTCACGGACACAGCTTGGAACAGCCCAAACGTAGCTATTCCGAGAGTCGTGTCCGTGAGAGGTTGTTTGTGTGCGTTGCTCGAGCGAGTTTGTATTAAGCTTACTTTCTGTAATCTTTTTATTTTGTATCGGAGCGTAGCTGCGAAGCCGACAGAGCGAATCCTCTAGATACAGCTGAGAGGGGTAGAGCGGGACGCGATGAAGCCACCGCTTGTAATAGATAGAGATAGGACAGAAGAGATAATATTACTCTATTACTTACGTCGCCCGGCCGATTGTTATCAATACCACAAAAAAAACTGTAGAAGGTGATAAACTTCATACAATCGCGCTCGAGCACACATAGACGACCTATCACGGACAGGTTCGAAATGGTCTGAGATTCTGTATCCGTGAGATGTGAGCGCGATTTAATTATATTAAAATTATGTACCTACCAAAAGGTAGGGCCTTTTGGGGTCTACTTATTTTCTGTAGTTACGGACATGCCTTTAGTTGGTAATACGCGGGTCTCGGGTTTCGTATAAGTTTCCTAAACGGTTCCCCTTTGGTCTAATGGTCTGTCTCAGACCCAGATGTTCCGGGTTCGATTACCGCAGACGTTAGGAGGCTTGTATCAAGCACTCGGTGTGTTTTAAAGTCGGCCTGGCTACCTACCACTATCTTAACTATGTCATCAATATTAGTAGCATTGTTGTGTTACGAAGGTAGAGATAAGATTAACACTTCCAGTTCCTCAGTGGCGAGGATTCCGGGTGTAATGCGTTCCTCTTATCCTTTCTTTGCATTGTGAATTATTGGCCAAGTGCGCTTAAGGAATAAATAAGCTTAAGCTTAAAGCTTTTTTTTGGCAGGGACCACCAATTATTTTATTATTTCTTATGGTGGAAGTGCACCTGGCATCCTCAAATACTGAGGCATTGGCTATCTTATCTCCAGTTGATGAAACACAACAATGCTCCCAATACTACACATGAAAATGAAACACATTTTACCAATTAACTTTCATTTAATTTTACAATATATTATTTTATACTGAGTTTTCAAAACTTGTACAGGGTCCATGGGCAGTGCTGATGAGTGCTGGCCCTAGGGTAGAGCGAGTTGGTCTCTCTAGGCACACTGTGGCAAGGGCGTCAAAATGAGAAAACAAAATTTAAGTAAAAAGTAAAATTTTGTTGGCGCCTTTTGAGATGACCGAGTTATATTGTGTCTTATTTGAATTTTCGCTCTACCCAGATCAAGGACTAGGGCCGGTCCTGTTCATGGGCATAGGAATTAATAATAATTCATAATTATTTAATAAATTAATAAAAAATTAATACAGTAATAATAATAATTTAATACAGTATCTTTTGGGCTTGTAGTATGAGATTTCAAGTTAAAATAAAATATACTTTGCTAAAATAACAACTATAACAATACCAAAGAATGCTATTGAAAAACCTTAAGCGCATAACCATACTCTCTATTCCAAGACACTATAGCTGAGGAGCCATAAATAGAAACTTTTGGTGGCAAAACTGAGATATTTTAAAACTTAATAACAAAACAGTATGTTATACTGCACTTTTTAAACTTAGAAAGTGGACTCGTTTGTTTGTTGCAGTGGACGATTACTAAGGATCCAGTTGGAAACCACTGTTCTACAGGATTCATGTTTCATTTTCAAATTCAAAGATTTATCACAAAACATGTAACGTTTCTTCAATAACACTATGACTTTGATTCCGTAGGAACTCCTTTTACTGCTAATTGTTCATTAACATTATTAGGTTTCACTTGTAAGGTATTAGTTTTTAATTTGACATCACCATTGCCATTATGTTCTTCCCAAATATCATATTTCTCACTAGACTCTGCAGTCTGTTTATGCATCTGCTTTGTCAGCTTCTCCACCTCCATTTGTCCTAAAGCCAACTGTCTTTCCGCATTTTTAATCTGTTTATTCTCCGCCCGTTCTTGTTGTTTTACCGCTTTCTTGTTGAGCAACAGCTCATTTTGTTTTGCTACTAGAACAGCATTTATCCTAAGTAGTTTCTCTTTATTATTTTGTTGACATCGCCGTTCTCTTTTCAACCTGGCGTTTCTTCTGCGACGGGATTCGGTCTCCTCTGGAGATTCAGCAGCTCTCTTGGCTGCTTTGTGAGCAGCCATTTTTTGCCTAGCAAACTGTAGTTGTTCTGGTGACCATTGCTTTCGTATTTCAGCCATTCGACGAGCGTTACGAGTTTTGATAGACAAGTTTGTTTTGGATCGTGCCATTGTGATGATTTTATGATTAGAATTAGTTACAACGCGCACCTTTGAAACATCAAAAGTTGGTATTGATCCGGTAAATTTATAAATGATCCATGACGCAGTGTTCGATACCTACTTGGTTTGAGAAAAATATTACAGTTTATATTAAATGTTTTTGGTATCTCAGGATGAAATTTCGTTAGCAATAATTGCAAAATAATTTGTAGTGTAAACAAGCGTTCTTGACATGTCAATGTCAGTCAAATAAGCAGAGAGAGACGAGTCTACTCGTGATGGCGATCGATAGGTCACTATCGATAGGCTATCGATAGTCTATCGATAGGCTATCGATAGTCTATCGATAGTGTGGAAATAAAGGAAATATCGATAGAACTATCGATAGTATCGATAGCACAATATGTGGTAACTATTACTTATTATTATTATTGATGACTTGCAATAGTATCGAGTATCGATAGTATTACGCCTTGATAATAGTCACTACGCTATCGATACTATTTTCACTATCGATAGTTATGTATTTTGCAATACTATTGCATGTTTACATTTGGTATTATGGTCAGTTGCCAGTACAGTATTAACAAGTTACAGGAAAATTATAAATAGTTACACTGTTTCAGTATTAATGTTGCCAATATCAAAGTTTACAACAACTGTTATTATTACACGTAATAAATATTGTTATTAAACCTTACGTAACCTTACAATACTATCGAAAAATAAACAACTATAGACAGTCCAAAACTATCGATAGTATCGATACTATCAATAGTAAACTAGTCTCAAATGAAAATAGTATCGTTAATAGTAGTATAAAATATTATCAATAGTATTACCACATTTTGTGCTATCGATACAATCGATAGTCCTATCGATATTCTAACTGATTTTCGAGGTCAACTATCGATAGTTCGGCATCTCTCTACTCCATCCAACTACTACCTAACTCGAGATAGGCTTAACTAAAGTAACTTCGAGTTCAACTTGAGGTTATGTAAACTAATGTTTAGCGGTTATCAGTTGTTTGTTAAACAAAAACTTGAAATAAAAAATAGTGTAAAACAGTGTTCGACAAAAACCAGTGACCGACATTTTATTCCTTTAATTATTATGAATAATGATAGGGGCCAGCCACTGATTTTAGTCTTTAGTAACAATCGAAGACAGGTGACCTGCTTCCTAGATGTCATCCTGTATTTTTTTTAATTGATGTTATGTTTTGGTGGCAAAACTGTGTCGAACACTGGTGCCACTTTCTAATAGGTATTAATGTCCTTACACTGAATTAGGTGGAAAAACAAATAGGTATCTAAAAAAGTAATTTTAAAAGGGGCCCGACCGCCTATGAAAGCAATATCGAATAGCTATAGCCTATAGCTTTATATGAAATGACAAGATGACGTCATAAACCATACACGTAGCCAAAAGCAATTGAGTAAGGCGGTCGGGGGCAGGTCATTTACTCGGCTTAGTGCAGCTAACTCAAGTTACCCAAACTTTATATCGAGGAAGTTCAATTCATATTTTCCAGAGTTGGCTCATCTCTACAAAAAAACCATAGATATTTTTATTTGTATCTCTGATTAAGGTAAAGAGATCTGGCTCATACACCCTCATTTTATTTTTCTTTTGATGTGAGAGAAATTTGTGAAGATGTGGCGATTGATAAATAGGTAAGTGATGAATGGATCGACCGAAAAAAAATCATAGTAGGGGCACAATATAGGTATTATAGTACATTACTACAATAGCGTTTTCGTCCGCATTATAGAGAATCGTCGTCCGGAACCTTATTACAATCATTTTGTTATTAGAGTTAAACAATAAGTACATAAAGACAATTAATCATATACTTGACTTAATGATTGAAAAATAAATGTAACACTAACTGCCGTACTCAGAGACGTCAATTAAGTTTTAATGACAATTAAAAGTATTTCCTTCTCTATTTAGCACTATACATAAGAAAGTGACAGCAAGAGATTTAATTGTCATTAAAACTTAATTGATGTCTCTGAGTACGGCAGTAAAGCTTTATTTATTAGGGATAAAGAGAGCAGGTAGATTTTTTTTTAGAAACTAATTATCAAAACGCGCATTTTTTATTAGAAAGTATATTTATTGAGATTTTATATTATGAAAATAATATAACATTCATAACATTTTATAATTAGAACATTTCCTATTGTTCTCATTCGTAACACTAAAATAAGTAAATATAGTTTACGGTTTTCACAACAGGTTGATGATGTATTCTCATAATTGTTTATAGGGGTACACGCAGACAGCACAAGTTGCAAAATCAAGTTTAACGTTAAGGCGACGCATTGAAAATTAACGTTTTTTTTAAATAGTTTATAGGCAGGCATTTGACCACATCTCACCTGATGTTAAGTGACGGTGCGGTCGAAGATGAAACATGGCGGGGATCTTGATGTTTCCTAACAATTATAAAACATATTAAAGTGATATTTGATGACATGATTTTTCATTCAATTGACTTCATTTTGCTAGTTGCAGAAACACGATTTGTTAACTTTTATAACAGAGAAAAAAATATCATAGTAACCTCTTTTAAAACATAGATTTGCATTTTACAAGCAAACCAGTCCGATTTAAGCAGCAAAATTTTCTTAGTAGATTAGTCTTAACACACACTTCAATATGCTAGTTCATTTTTTTAAACTTATTTGTAGTTTTAATTGGAAAGAAAAAAAAAACAGTTTTTCTTATGGTACTATGGGGGTCTTTTCCGCTTTACCAGTTTGAACAAATGTTCGTGTGCACGCGCATCGCCGCCGCGCCGGTCACGCCGCTAACCCTATCCCTGATTGGTTGCGCGATTTACTACGATTTACTATGGACCAATTAGAGACAAACAAACACAAACAAACACGTTTTTTGTTATCGCCCGCAGTGTGCATTTGCATTCGCAACGTCTCTCCTGTGCCTTTTGTTAAATGTTTATAGATTCCCTACGACTGACCTCTGCCTTCTTATTTGGACCGATTGTTGTTGTTATTTTTTTTGTGTTGACCCCGGCTGCTTTTAAGGATGTTTTTACCGTTTATTACCCTCACTTATTGTTATAGAAATTGATAGATAAACCGATAAATATGCGCCTTATAGTAAGAGAGAAGGTTGGATATTCTTTTGACTGCCGTGAGTGTTCATAATACAGCAAAACACTAGATAATAGAAAGAAACGTAATAAACAAAAAATTGTGAGGTTGCTACTCTGTTGAAAGTTATGTATGATTCTAAAAATCTATTCACTTAGAATCCAACGCTTAGGTAATTTCACTAACCGTTATTATCAAAAACAAATTTAATGATTTATCTCTTAACATATGATTTTTTATTTAATAATTAGCTCGTGATATTCTGATTTGGATTAGTCGTTTCAAATCATTGCATTATTTATTTCATTGGACGAGAAACAAAGTTATAAAATAATTTTAACGAAGTTAAACTCATAGAAAACTTAACAACATTTTTATAAAATACATCAATTTTTGTTATACACTCGGCGTCAAAAAAATCGCACCTTTTAAAAATCATCTTTAAAAATTCTTAAACCTTATGTAGAGGATAGTGTTGGGTATCATTAGAAAGGTAACAAAAAGGAGTATCAAAAAACAATTAAATTTAACTTTCTGTTTAATTATAATTATACAAACAACATTAAAATTAATAAAATAATAAAAATCCTTAATTAAGTCCTAATTAACAACAGATAATTTACAAAGAAAAATGTACAAAAAGTGTCTTAAAATTAACTTAAAATCTAGTGTTACCCCCCCTTGCCCTGATCACGGCTTCCATACGGTCCCTCATGGACCTCACCAACTTCAGGAGCTCTTCTTGAGGGATAAGCCCCCATTCTTCAATCACCGCGTCTTGGAGCTCCTGTAGAGTCGAAGGAGCTGGATCCCGAGATCGAACCTTACGTTTAAGATGGTCCCAGAGGTGCTCTATAGGATTCAGATCCGGACTTCGCGCTGGCCACTGCATCACAGAGATTTGGGACCTCTGCAAGAAGTCGCTCACGATGCCTGCAGTGTGAGCGCGAGCGTTGTCGTGCATTAATGTGAACCCCTCGCCAAAAGATTCGGCAAAGGGGACCACATGCACTTCCAGGACCTCAGTGACATAGCGGCGAGCAGTCAGCGACCCTTGTCCGCGAGCACCTCCAGTCCGGGAGACGCAGACAAGGTCGGTTTTGCCGGCAGCAGACATACCGCCCCAGAACATGCAGGATCCGCCACCATATTCCACCGTCTCCTGGATGCAGGCTTGGGCGAAACGTTCACCCTGCCTCCGGTATACTCTTCTCCGTCGGTCGTTGCAGAAAAGACACACTCGCGTCTCGTCTGAGAAGAGAACAGCTCTCCACTGCTCAAGGGTCCAATCGACGTGGTCACGAGCAAACTGCAAGCGGGCTCGCCGATGCGCTGCAGTCAATTTTGGACCCGTAGCAGCTCTGTGGGCCGCTATCTTCTTCTCCTTCAATCTTCTTCTAACCGTAGATACGCTTACGGTGCGTCTGCGAACTGCCTGGAGCTGCTGTTGCAACTCAACAGCGTTGGAGAAACGATTTCTCAAAGAGTTCGACACAACGAACCGGTCGTCTCTTTCCGAAGTGCAGCGACGTCTACCCGAACCGTGTCTGCGGATATAGCCACCGGTCTCTATGAAGCGCTGGTACACTCTTCGAACGGAATAACGGCTCAGGTTCAGTTGCCGGGCGACATCACACTGCCGCACCCCTGATTGCAGTAGTGCAACCACTTGAGCGGCTTTATCAGCTGTGGTATCCATCAAAATCTGTGCGTGTGTCCTCTTCAACGGTTGAATAGCGAATGACCCACATTGAACCCGTGTTGACCGTTTTATACCCACAAAGGAAGCGCAACTAGCAACTCTCACGGGTAGCAAAATTTGCATCGAATTTTTGTGACACTTTATTTGTTGCATTAGGTTTTATTTGATAATGAAAAGTAATGTTTTTTATTAAGTTAATTAAGTAACCTTGTAAATAAAATCATAATTAATGCGACTGCATGTGCATATCAAGAGTAAATGACATTTGAAAGTGATTTTCTAAGAGGTGCGATTTTTTTGACGCCGAGTGTAGTATAAAGCATTGTATTTTATTTATCATTAAATTAAGCAGCTCTTCGGGGTCTTGATGAAACTTTTTAATGAGTTTTGACATGTTTTTAATGAGAAAATTTGTTCTAAATCATTAGATTTAAATTATAATTAAAAAAACTTAAGTTTATTTTGAAGAAATGATTAGAATTTCGTTATCATATAACTCCTGCGCCTGTCAAAGTATGAAGGAAGGTCATGAATTATTTAAACGAACGTCTTATAGATTGTCCATCTGCTAGGCTAGATTTTGATGGGTATTGGCATAATCTCCACGCTTGCCAAATATGGGTTTTTTACATATGCGAACGCATGTTTTTAAAATACTACTTTGGTAAAATTATTAACTGATATTTTTAACCATTAAAATGAACAGTTAAAAATATATATATTTTCAACCATGAATGCCATCCCAATTCTGATCAACAAATATTATAACATTAATCATCATCATCATCATCATCAGCTCATTTATGTCTCCACTGCTGGGGCACGAGCCTTCCCTATGGATGGATAGGAGAACAGGCCATAAACCACCACGCGGGCCCAGTGCGGATTGGTAGTTATTAACGACTGCTAATGCAGCCGGGACCATTGGCTTTACGTGCCTTTCGAAGCACGGAGGAGCTCGAGATCACTCATCCGATGACCGGCTTTGCAAAAGATGCATTACTTCAGCAATCGCAGACCAAGCGCGTTAACCACTGTGTCACGCACGCCACGCCATCGAGCTCCTTAGCGAGTTATTGTATTGCGAATCCGAACTGACCGCTTCATTTTAGAAAAGCGACGTTGCCAACCGGCAACCGTATATCGTGGGGTGGTGTTACAAGTTAAGCAATATTCATCCCTATATGTAGACAATAGAGATAGATAGATAGATAGATAAATACTTTATTGCTCACACAAATTAAAACCAAAAACAGGTAAGAGCTTAAACTTCTAAATGCTTATAGAAAAAGAGACATAGCCAAGCCGTGCTATGTAGTGAAACGTCTTTAGTTATGCAATATTCATCCATTTGTCTATAAGATAAAGTTCTACTTAGTGTTTTTTTTTACTATGCAAATGCGCGGCATGGGCTTTAGCCAAAAATAGTGTCACTTGATTTAATTACTTATTAATTTAAAATAAAGGTAACGCTTTTTCGCTTAATATTATGATATGACATGAAATTAATTCTTCCGTTTTTATGTGGTTGCTCAGAGGACTTCATAAAATTCTAATTTATTTATTCTATACCTAGGTAGTTTTAAAAACTACAAAAAAAAATCTGTGATTAATTATCAATTAATAGTAGGTGTTATGGTTTGTGGTATGTAAATATGTCGCCATAACATCAATGTTAGTAGCATTGTTGTGTTCCGAGTTCCGAGTTAAGAGATAAGATTAGGATTCTGGGTGAAGTGCGCTTCCACATGTGGCCTTTATCATCCATTATCGTCAGGTGCTTACCCGTAGAACAATATAAAAAAAATCTATATTATTTATACCTAATTCAAACGAATCCGTAAAAATAGCAATACTTCACTATTAGATATGAATACTGATCAGTCTTGTTAATGTTCACACAAAATACAAATTGACTTGGCAGATTTGGTTGAAAGCAAAAATGAATGAACAGAGCTCACGCACACATGGCAAAGAAGGGCGTGGCTTATATCAAAAGCGAGCGACGCGGTGCGCAGGATTTTCGCCTTAAGACTGGTAAAGCGTTCGAGACCGCCATAGTACGGGGCGCAAACGCTCCGTATTAGATTAATTGTTTAGCGATGCGTCGCCTTAAGCTACTAAGCATTTAAACGAATACTCTCCATATAGGCAGCTTCGTAATCTCTGTAAGACTTTCCATCAACATTCCTTTTGATAGAAATTTGGTTCTTCATATCGTTGTTCGCCCAAAACTTAAGGTTTTCATTTCCGCCGTCTAGAGTTTTGTTTGTCTTATGCAAGTTTATTAGATTTTCGTTCAGCCGTTTCTTGATCTTGTCCAAGACTTCATCTTCTTTACTCTTCAGCGACAAATCTACAAATAAACAAGCATTTATACATATTTTTTTTATATTTCTTTACTTTGACACAATAGTCTTTACAAAAAAATATTCTATAAACCAAATTACACATTTTATGGACGAGTGATGGCACCAGTGTATAGGTAATTTACAACTTGTTTTAAATAGAACAACTCTCAAGCAAAACAAAAAAATACGTATAAAACCTTACTTATACCTTCATATTATAAAATGAAATACTAAGTTGTACATAAATATCACCGTCACCCCGGTTTGTCCACCGGTGACGGATCGGATGGCAATAAAGTTTCATCTGTCACCACTCACCCCGTCATGTCACTAAGAGGTGGACGGATGAAACTTTTTCAAATTGAAAAAAGTTTAATCCGTCCACCAGTCGCTATTAGGGTGGCAGATAAAACCTTTTTTATTTATATTTTTTATTATATTTACATTTTTTATTTTATTCACATTTTACGGGTAAGCACAGTGCCTTGATCTTACCTGATGTAAAGTGATGATAAGGCCAATGATTAAAGCACACTTCACCCGGGAACCTCAACTAGTGAGGCACTGGCTATCTTATCTCTAGCTGCCGGAACACAACAATGCTAAAATCATTGATATTATGGCGACATATTAAGATAAGATAGTGGTAGCTAGCTGGTAGGGCTAATTAGCCCTACCACCTACCAAACCGAGTACACAAACATGTATCCCCCGCTGGGAATCGAACCCGGGACCTATAGGTCTAAACCTGTGGTCTTAGCCACTAGACCACAGAGGCGGTTGGCAAGAAGATGTGACTATACTTCAAAACATATAGTGCCTTGCAGATAAACAAAGAATATGGTCATAGTAGTTATTTTCCGTGTTTTGTCTCTTTTACTTGAAGTTGAAATGACGTTTACATGACAGAAACAAAACACGGAATAACTATTCGTACCTTATTTTTTGTTTATTTGTAAGGCACATACAGCTAAAAACACTTTTCAGTATTTTTTTATTTAAGCATTAGGTGGTTAGGTTAGGTTAGAAGGCAGATTCTAATGTACCAATACTGTGATTAATCGGACTGTGCTTTAATAGTGACGGGGTGACAGATGAATCTTTTTCAATTTGAAAAAAGTTTCAAACCGGGGGTGACGGATGGGAATATTCCCTAAATCCTTACCTAGAACATAGCTGGGTTTCATAATGCCACTTTCCACTCCCTGCAGAACCGTTTCCAGTTCCCTCGCGCTCCGTGCGAGATCCACAGCAGTTAGCAGGTTGCGGGACAGACACACGGACGGGCATACGAGCGCGCAGGACTGATCCGCGTCGAGCCAACGGGCGTGGAGTCTCCCGACGGCCGCTTGTAGCGTCTCGAAGATCCAGATCTTTTCGCCACTGTATTAATATAAGGTGTTCAATCAACAGATTTTATGCGATTTGAACTTTTTCAGAGTAGACTTTAAATCGCATAAATTCAGTTATACAACTTGTTGATTTGCATTCACGCCATATTCATAGCAGCAGTCATATTGCTTATACTTATTACAAGTAAATTATAAAAAAAACCTGAAAAAATAATTATCGTATTTTTAAAATTTGTAAATAAGAATCGCACGTCTGCGTAGCACAAAAAAATTATCGCTCGTTCGCGTACGTGTAGGTTGCAACAAGGGAGCCTCGCTGCGCGCCCGCAGCTTTGTCGGCGCGGCGGCGCTGGCGACGGCCGGCGGGCGCATCAAAGCCAGAGCTAGTGTGCGCCGCGCAGCCCCGAACGAGTGACACGTTTGTTAGCCTTAGCGAATTTTGAGCGAAACGTGTTCCTAAGTGTGTTGTTTGTGTGTGTAAAAAAAAATAAAATGATGGAAAATTATTCCAACGTAGAACTTGTGGAGATGGTGCGATTATACGCAATTAGTGGGAACAGTCTACGTCGAGCCGTGGTCATGTTCGTGGAAATGTTTAAAAACAGACCAACTCCATTGCGCGAGGTAATGCTTGCTGCCACGCAACGACTGATGGATCATGGCCAGTTCAATGTTCCTCGACATGCGCAGGGTCGCGGCAGTGTGGGCCTCTCAGTCGATTTGCAAAAGCAAATCCTCGAATACTTCGAGAGGGAATCACGTGCGAGTACTCGAGATGCTGGCCGCCACTTCAACGTCCACCACACAACAGTCTGGCGGCTTCTTAAGTCGAAGCAACAACACCCGTTCCACTTCAGAAGAGTACAAGAATTGAACGAGCAAGACCATGCCGCCCGGGTCACTTTTTGTCACTGGGTACTAGAACACCGAGAAGCCAGCATTTTATGGACGGACGAGTGTATGTTTACGCGGATCGGCGTTTACAACGTCCACGATGAACATTGGTGGGCTCACCGCGAACACAACCAGCATAAGACCAAAAAAGATTCGTTCCAGTATAAGTTTAGCATCAATGTGCGGGGCTGGCATTGTTAGTGGACATTTACTCGGTCAATATTTCATCGAGGGTTATCTTAACAGCAACTCGTATTTGCAACTTTTGCAGCACGTAGTTGACGTAATGCTTGACGACGTGCCACTAGCTTTTTCACCGGAATCTCTATTACCACCAGGACGGGGCTCCTCCCCATTATGGACGCCAAGTACGCGATTATTTGTACGAAGTGTTCGGAACCCAGTGGATTGGTCGAGGTGGGCCAGTACCCTGGCCTCCGAGGTCGCCAGACTTGAATCCGTGTGACTTTTATTTGTGGGGAGACATAAAAAGAACGGTTTATAAAGACGAAATCACGAGTGTTGTGCAGTTAAAACAAAATATTTTAATGGCTTTTGAGAGTGTAAGGTCAAATCGTAGTGTGCTGCAAAAGTTAGCTAGAAACTTAAGGCACCGTCCTCATTTGTGCATAGAACGTGAAGGTGCCCACTTTTAGCAGTACCTGCGAGTATCTTAAACTTGATTGGTAAATAAAAAGTATATATTAACGCAAGCATAGTTTCATTAAAATTGACTTACTTAGAGCGATTTTATTAACATTTGGAGCTTGAAGTTTGTGTGGGGTACCGAAATGTAGGTGCCATTCTAAGTAATAAATATTGACTAATTCCGTCTGTCAAAGTTTTTAGTACCATAGACACTAAGCTCGTGTAAGGGTCTCACCTCTCCAACACTAGTTTTCGATTCTTTTCTAAGTTGAACTTTTTCAAGTATATCTTTAGCTCGTCAGCAAATTTGGACCCGCTACTTCCTGTTGGCAAATTAATTTATATTAATACTAGCCGTCACCCGCCCGCTTCGCTGTGCGAAAATTTGTGATTTTTTTTATAGCCTATTATTTACACAATCTCATGTTCTTACTACATACAAATTTTCATCAAAATCGGTCAAGCCGTACTTGAGTTTTTTTTAAAAAAATATTTATCATTTCAATAGTTATTACAAAACACATACCATGCGATAACTTTAAAAACCACTAAGATTTAAGCTTAAGTTATCGAGAGTTTACTTATTTTATTATGAGTTATTTTATTATGAGTTTATTATGAGTGTGTATAATTTTATACACACATACAATTAGGTCTTATAATAATATAATAATATATCCACAAATAGTTCATAAGTAAAGCGTTACAATAAGTTTAGACCTTGTTACTTGTACAAGGTACCAAACCCAAAACCAAAATACCAAACATCCTGCATATAAAAAAAAAACATTATTTTACTCGTTCCCTCTGCGTAGGAGCAGCTATCCGACCCGTCGAGGTCCATGCTGAGTTGCATCCTATCGCGGCGCGCGGTTCTATGCTCCTCGTAATACTGGCGCAGAGCCGCTATGGACTCCTGGGGATTGGTCACATGCCCTGAGGAAAAGATAAATACAACATAACATTATCAATAATTAATGTCATGTCATCATCATCATCATCATCATCAGCCCATTTATGTCTCCACTGCTGGGGCACGAGCCTTCCCTATGGATGGATAGGGAGAACGGGCCGTAAACCACCACGCGGGCCCAGGTGTTGTCATCTCGAGCTCCTCCGTGCTTCGGAAGGCACGTAAAGCCGAGCCGTTGGTCCGGGCTGCATTAGCAGTCGTTAACAACCACCTCACCGCACTCAGCCCGCGTGGTGGTCTATGGCCCGTTATCCCTATCCATCCATACATAAAGGAGCTAGTGATGAATTGATTAATGAAATATCTAGCCCCACAAAGCTATTTAAAAAGCTTGACTGTTAATTTTGTTCATAATATTATCACACTGCCAATAATACGTAATAATCGTCACAGTACCGCTGCCTGCCAAAACACAAACACATCGACATTTAAGATTACACTGTATTGATATAACAATACGGTTGAACCCCAAACCCCAGCAAATTTCGAGCCACTAGCACAGTGCGAATGGTAACATGATATTTCAATACCTACGGCCGTACTCAGAGGCGTCACTTAACATCAGTGATTACTTAGCACACAAAATTGTCTAATGTAATATAGTCTCTAACAGTGACATAATAAGCACATTTTCGACTGAACAATTGTAGGTGTGTTATTAGTTATAAGCTACCTACAGGGTATTTGGTAATACCTGTATAATCCCCAATATGGCAGATAGGGTACCGTGCATAGAACCCCGGAAAATTACGAACATACCAGAAAAGCACTTTTTGGCCGAGATATTGAGGTGGTTTGTTAGTAAGTAAAATTGCAAAGCGACAACTCTAGGTCCAGCTGATTCATTGTTCTTGGTCGTTAACCTCATTGTCCAACAAAAACAGCAGTCAATATATGTCAGGGTTGAATATAAATAATGTGATAAAATAAATAAATAAGAGTTTTTGTATAGAAAAGTAAATCTACGTACTTAAATATAATTTTGCATGTTATATATATGTATATATATAACCACAGTGTTCTTTATACTTAGTTGCATGGCTATGTTTCGGGATTATACACCTATTACCAAACATCCTGTATATGGTGATGACGTGGTGATAGATTAGTGACTGACCCCTGAAGCGTTCCTGCTCTTGCGGCGGCAGATCCTTGAGGAAGCCGCGGAAGATGGCGGCGAGGCACTCGCGCACATTCAAGATCTTTTTCTCCGTCGTCGCCAGTGACGTCACCAGTCTCTTCAGCTCTTCTCGTTTGCTCTCCTACCACAAAAGAGAGCGTTTATAAAATATTGCTTGTACACACGCCTGCACATCAGACTACCACAAACTGTCAAATCTCCTCAATAGACTTTGAACTTTATTTATATGGCTGATGGTTAAAGAGTTATTGAAGCAATTTGACAGTTTTGGATAGGATGGTGCGCAGGCGTCTGTACAATTTGAGTGTTATTTACATAAATAATTAAATGTATAACAAAAATTTTATAAAGCTTGGTTCGTTTCTTTTGTATTAAAAATTTTATGTAAGAATTGAAAGATTTCATTATTTATTTTATTACAAAAACACAAATGTTGAAAAAGTTTCCACGAGCAGGATTTGAACCTGCACCCTTCTGACATACCGGGTCAGGTGCTCTCCCAATTGAGCTATCGTTATTCTAACCAGCCCGCCGAAATTATTCAACACAATTTACTTTTTTACTTTGAAAGCCAAAGGCGCACATTCAATGTCAACAACTACATTATCAAATTTGTGGTATTTCATCTGTAAATATGAATCTGCATAGCCATCGGTTGCAATAACCGTTGGATAGATGGCACTGCTGCCGTTAAAAAGCAGTCAAAATCAAAGCAGTGAAAAATTCAGTGCTTACGTCAGCCTTCCCGGTACCATAATGGTCAGTGCAGCCGCCCGGATTGCGGAAGTCCCAGGTTCGATTCCTGGCTAGGTCGGGTAGGTATTTAATTTTTTTACTGTATTTTATGAATATTTAATTTAGACAAATTTAGATTTTTTTTAGATGTATATTTTTTAAACGAATTCTTACATAAAGTAAACATTTTGGACCTCTTTAAAAAATAAAGTTTAGTACTGTGTTTTTGATTTAATAAAATAAATATTTATTTATTTACAGTAATAATTACTAATAATACTACCAACTCACAATGGCCTTGTCGACGGTCGCCTCCGCCTGCCCCATGCGCCGGGAGGCTGCGCAGAGCGTGATACAGGGTGCCAAGTGCGAGTTTCATTCGCCATTCGATCACGTTAACGAAAACGAGAATTTGTATGGCAAAATTGTAACTCTCCTCGTATGTCGCCAGGAGGCACTACTAATGCCATACTAATTTTCGTTTTCGTAAACGTAATCGAATGAATATGGATAGTAAACAAAATTCACACTAGGCACCCTGACCTAGCTACTCAAGACTTCCGAAGTAATAAACAGTGTCACACAAAAAAAACATTAAATTTAAACTAAAAAAACACTTTCTAAAGTTATTGTAACTCTTTACTCATGAACTATTTGTGGATATATATTATTATAAACTCTCAATAACTTAAGCTTAAATCTTAGTGGTTTTTAAAGTTATCGCATGTATGTTTTTTGTAATTACTATTGGAATGATAAATAAATAAAAAAAAAACTTGTCGACAGCTGCTATACTCATATGTCCGCCACAGTGTTTATGATTTTAAAAAGGTACAGGAAGATCAATGTAGTCTTTTCGACATTGAAGTGTCTCTTTGAGGATAGCATATTTTCAGGAAATAAATCGTTTGTAACATCAACTCGCAATAAATAGCCTTTGACAACTGCTATTTGATCGGTATTGCATTTTGACTGTCGATATTTTTTAGCAATGAGGCTTTATGTTTATAATTTAGAAAAGCGTTTTTTTTACTTATTAGAATAATAGACCTTTTTCCAAAACTATTTGAGAAGAGAGAACCCCTGCAATACAATATTAAAAAATATACTGACACCGGTTACCTACCTACCTACCGCTAGGTTACAAAAATGTGTCAGACGACCTTGCCAAATCAGGACTTTAAGGATTTTGAAGGGAGAGTGTATTTTTAGGATATAAATACTCTAATACTCACAATAGCCTTATCCACAGCCGCTATCTGCCTGCTCGTAGGGCGTCGGTCGCCTTCCCCCGGCCCACCCGCCGCGAACAGCCCCGTGCGTGACGTCACGTCCGCTGCGAGGCCGCGAAGCGAGTGGACGCGCGCAACGCTTCGGGCTTGCTCGCAGCGAAGCACTAGTAGCTCGCACGCCTCGTTTGATAGGCAGTTCTGTTTGTAGGGGTTGGGAGGTATATCATTAATCACTACTCATTATTGTTATCATTCACCTTTTTAATATATCAACAAGGAAATATTTTTTAGAAAGAAAAACTACTTTGACAAAAATAAGTTAAATGTGTTAAACGCTTATTTTTTTAATGGCCACAGGTACGAACCCTTCTGCCGAAATTTATACTCCTTGACAAAAGAACTTGAATTACGGCCGAATTCCGACCACTTTGCGACGGTAATGAAACTATTCGACCAATATTTTCAATAAATAGATAACATTATAGTACTTACGTTAAGCTCAGACACGGCGTCGGCGAGTTTCTTCCGCGTTTGCTTGATGTGGGCGCGCTTCTTAAGCGCTTCTAGCGCCAGCGAGCAGTGGAGCCCCGCCGTGTGCGACAGCACGCACTGGGGACTCACCCTGCATATACACAAAGGGAGACTTCATTATTAACACTGTCGATAATACCACATAATATGGAGACTGAAAGGTATGCTTCATACATGACGCAGTCGAGCAACGCATAAATAGACAACCTCTCACGGACGCGGAATATCGCAATCTGCGCTCGGGCTGTCCCTAGCTGTTCACTGTTGTTGAGCTGACGAAGCTTACCTTCTGCCGTCTCCTTATTTTGTAATAGTACCCAGGCTTACGTTGACAATAACAAAAATCCTATAATAATAATTCATTTATGTATTTCAGACATTATCCATTTTGTTAGTAACATTTTTCTTATTCTAGTGTTAGTATGAGCAACACAGAGTTTACATTCGACTTATAAAACTGCCAAGGCGCAATTCCATATGAGATTGCGCAGCAGCGGTTGACGTATACACAATCCAGCATATATATATATACTATCAATAGTTTGTTATTAATACTATCGATAGTATCGATAGTATTGCACTCATTCGATAGTATTGCCTTGTTCTGTGCTATATCGATAGTATCGATTGTATCGAGAGGCCTATCGATAGGTACATGATTTTTGTAAACTATCGATAAGTTTAATATCGATGTTCGGTTACACTAGTTCAAATCGGATCGGGGAGCGGAACAACCCGAGGGCACCTCTAAAGGCTCGGGCCTCGGCTCGGTTTGACCGGGCCGTGGTGTAGGAAGAAGCGCCCAGGTACATGTCGATATAGAGCGCGTGCTGTGAACCGGTTCCTCGTACCCTTGTTCTACGAGTACGGTGTCTTGGGCCTAAACTAGTGTGCATGTTTAGTGGCATTTAGAGGATCGAGCGGGACCTACCCATGTATAGATAGGGAAGGCTCGTGCCCCAGCCATAAAAATGAGCCGATGATGATGATGTTTAGTTCGGTTTAGCCAGCTCGGAAATACACAAAAAATACTAAAAATGTAAGACTAAAGTTGGTAAGTGTACTTACTCCACGTTGCCGTGTTGCTGTGCGCCCGCGTCGCCGGCTAGAGTTTGCACAAGTCCCGAACGCCGCTCGCACAGTTGCGGCCAGAGACTCGAGCCGCGGCACTTTGAAAGCCACGACAGCTGTGACTCTACACAAATAGAGAATTCAGTTAAGAACGATGCTTTTATTCTAACACCGGCACCACATTCTCTTTCTTTTAGAGAGAATTTGCTGATCGCTCTACGTTACCAGTTTTAATGAAACGAAGCACCGTCAGAGGTGTTCTAGTGGGAACGGCATCACGCACTAGTGCGTGTCCTCCCCGTGCCCTACTAGATCGGATCGGACCGGTCCACATTCGCGGGCGAGATGATGCTTAGATCATCAACGCTTCAACATCTAGATTCCTTTTTGAAATCGACAAAAGCATCGATAAATGCCTCGTTACGCCTAGGCCGAGAGTGTGGAGCCGGCGTAAGGTTAGGGCTAAAGAACTTTATTTCTCAAAAAAGTGTTTACACAATTCACTTTCTTGAGAAAAGTTACAACTTACTTATTAAACTAAGGCAACAAGTGTCAAACGCAAGACGCAGTCAATCTTCTAACCAATAGCTATAACGCTATAGTTACTCTTAAAGCTATTTAAGAATAACTATATTGCTTAGTGTCAGGCTCTTCTTGATAGAAGAATGCATTTCAAAATGGTGGGGCAGAATCACAACTATTTGAAAATGCTTTCGAAGTGAGCTTACTTTTTTAAAGCAAAAACGATTTAGAACTTACGCATTAAAAGATATTTTAATTAAATGTAAAGACATTTTATAAATAACAAGAAGTTTTACCGTGACGTTGTCAACGTCAATTACGAATGAAGCAGCCAAAAATCTATCATGTTATTTTAAAATTATTTTTTTATCAAATTAAAATATAGCCTACGTTTACCTACAAGGAACAACACCTACAGCATTTTATCAGTGAAAGAATTTTTGGAATTGGACCAGTAGTTCCAGATATTAGCCTCGACAAACAAAGTCACAAACGTTACCTCAATATTAATGGTATATAGATAAATATATTATATATATAGATAAAGACATAAATAAATATATATAGGAGCTGGAGCTGACTGTACCTAACACGTAAACTCACCTGCATCACAGACGTCTCCGTTGGTAGACACAACTGAAGAGCTGGCGACGGGATTTGCGAGCAGCGAGCCGGAAGCCGCCGGCGCCGGCCGGCACAGTGACGTCACGAACTGGTCAAGTTTGCCCTGGACAAAAGACGCGTCGAAGGACCAACATTCAATGCTAATCGTGTTGAATTGATCACTAGCTAGCACTTCACTCGCGACTTTGTACGCATAGATTTGAGATTTTAAAAATTACCTTTTTTCAAATAAAATATAGCCTATGTTACCCGCAAAGAATGTAGTATTCTATCTGTAAAAGTTTTTTCTAATTGGATCAATAGTTCCAGAGATTACCCTCCGCAAACAAACAAACAAACAAACAAAGTTACATAGTCTATAATGCAGAGCCCAAAATTCTACCTATCTATATTTCAGCAAAGCTGAGATGTTCTCTATAAGTAATTAAGTAAAAAGTTTTCTAAAACGTATAGAAATGAGGTTTCATTTGACAATCTTCTTTGAGAAATCGAAATTACTTTTCAGGCCAAATACACGCGAGCAGCGACCGATTACTATGATGTATTTGCTGATACCATGGGACCATGCTGATACTAAACGTAGGTACATAAGTCTGAAGGTTGTACCACGCGCGTAGCTAGACCCTCAGACTATCAATAAAGTTGCAATTGGCTTATAAACACTTGTTACATATAACATACCTGAATATCCACTTTCTCTTCGGCCAAGCACAGTGAATTGGCCATGCTTCTGGTATCTTCAAAGTTGTCCTTCTTGGCCTTTAGCTCGGCGGCAACCTGTTGTAACAACCACGCGTGCCGCTGCATGTCTGACTTCTCGGACTATAGAAATCAAGTTGCAATTGGCTTATAAACACTTGTTACATATGACATACCTGAATATCCACTTCCTCTTCGGCCAAGCACAGCGAGTTGGCGATGCTCTTAGTCTCCTCTAAGTTGTCCTTCTTGGCCTTAAGCTCGGCAGCAACTTGTTGTAACAGCCACGCGCGTCGCTGAATATCTTGTACGCGACGGCGGGATAGATCACGGTGGGTTACTGGAGAACAATCGATATATTTTTAATTCTGTTTTATGTCGTAAGCCTGTTAAATGTAAACAGTACTTGAAGTGATCACAACTGGCCACAATTTGGACTCGTGGTGGCTATAGTGGGAATGTTCGTTTGCCTGTCGAGGTATGGTCAGATTTCCATTTCGTGCACAGCGAGTGGGACCGAGTAGCGGTCTTGGTGGGGCCCGAAGTGAAAGGATTTGCGGGGCACGTGAGTTGACCATAGTTGGTTGTTCTGTTCGGTGGTTTTTAATGATGAGGCTTCCAACATCTCCGGCACTAGTCTGGAGAACTAGTAGAGGCGCCCGCTAGATGCAATACCTCCGGTGAAGCCAGCCACGTAGGATTGTGGAACTGGCGAGGTACCTGAATGGGTACTGAGAAGTGAGTGGGCTTACAACTCCGCCACCAAAGAGGACATTTGGTAGTCGACTTTAGAGTTGACCCGAGCAGTGGAAACTGCGAATTGTACTCTTAGTGCAACGAGAAGTGAGCGAGCTTACAGTTCCGGTAACTCATCTGGATATTAGGTAGTGGACTATACGTGTCCACGGGGCAACTCACTCGAGACACTAGTCTTAAAAGTACCGGATGAAGAATGCGCTTCGGCACGTCCTGATTTGGCGTTATGACCTGACGCAGATGGTCCCTTGTGCTTGCGCAAGGATGTCTGACACCTAACTTTATAACCTAACGGTTGGTGTTGGTTGGGGAGTCAGTATAAAATTTAAAGTCGTGTGTAGCGGGGATGGCCATAAACTGAAACTTACAATATTGTTTCATATTACAGATTACGTGTTGCTAGCTTAATCGCAACTTAAATCACATCACCAGCTCATTATTTTTTCCTCACTGCTGAGGTACGAGCCTTCCCTGTGGAATAAATCCATTTAGGGAGAACGGGCCATAAACCACACCACAGGCTCAGTGTGGATTGGTGGTTGTTAACAACTGCTAATGCAGTCGGACCTATGGCTAAACATGCCTTCTCAAGCATGAAAGAGCTTGTGCTTTAAAATTTTTGGTTACCAGTTTTTGCGAAACTTTAGCAATCTCAGATTGTACACAAGCTCCTTGGTTCGATTATTATGATGTTTGATACAATTATTATGTAATTTATGAATTATGGCAATAATCATGTTATCATTTACTCTGTATTTAATTCCTAATCACAAGCAACTTACACTTCGTGGATATTTTATCCATCAACTGCTTAACATTGTGTTGGGCTTGCTGTATCTTCACCTCAGCACTATCCACCTTCTCTTTAATGTCATGATGCTGATGCCAGAGTGCCAATTCAGTCGGTATCACTGCATTTGTATCTTGTTGGTACTGGTAAATAATATGAACATAGAATTTAAGTATAGAAATGTACTTTTTATACTTTTACTAAAATTAAATAAAGGGATAAATAAATAAAAGTTGTACTGTTGCCACAAGCATTAAATGCATGCAAAGCCTATATATAGGGCATCAGTGAGCATATAGGGTGTGGCTTGTGTTTTGACAATGAACTATATTCATGCACATATGATTTCATTTTATTCTTGATTTTATTTAATTTTGATTGTTGATTTTATTTCATTTTCATTTTTATATGGTTTTATTTTTTTTAGTTTTGATTTGATTTGTCTTATTTTATTTTAATTTGATTTGTATTTGTATAAATACAAATCGTGATTATGATAATTATGTTATTATAATATTATGATTATGAATATGATACTATTTAAGTAAATTTTTAAGGCAGCCGCCCGGAATGCGGAAGGTGCGTGGTTCGATTCCCGCCTGAGGTTGTCGTCTTTTTTCAGTGTTTATAATTTTACTTAAGTATATTTAAGCGTTAATAAAACGCTAAAATATATAAAAAAAAAAAAAAAAAAAAAAAAAACACTTATGATACTATTTGTAAAAATAAATTTCAAACTCTTGCAGTTTGTAGTTAATTGTGATTTTAACTACAATGTAAATAATGTGGAAGGCACACAAATAACATATGCAAAAATATGCCAATGGGAAAAAAATGGTAAGGAACTATTTAATGCAATAAAGGACTAACTGAATAAGAGATCTGTGGAGGTCATTAGACGATCTTCATCCAGCAGTGGAATGTTAACGATCAGATTTTAAAATCTACTAAGTATACTTAAATAACTTACTTTATTAGTAAACAAACCTTATATCTATTCTTTCTCTTCCATTTGCGCACATCATCACAGAACACTTGAAGTCTTTTCTGCCTTATTACATCCTTGGCTTCTACATGTTCCATTAAACTGCGCCACACCATATAATATTGACCTCGGCATATCCTGAAATGTTCATGATTAAGATTTTGGTTATACAGCTTTTTGACCGTGAATTTTGCTGCAATGACGTTTATTATGTATAAAAATGAGAAGAGGAACTGGTTTTTTAGTTTTGAAAAATCTTTTTCGTGATTTACGATATATATAATAAACTAAAAACAATGGTACACACTCAGTAACTTTTTCTACTGATGGAACTTTCTCAGGGGGACAGCCAATGGCTAGAAGCCATTCTGTAAATTTTCCTGGAACTTCATCACTGCTAAGCTTAGTTTCGGCCATTATAATTTAGAAACAGTTTTAATTTTAAAAGCTATCACAATTTCACAACTCGTAATTTTAAGACAATACAACAACAACGTCGTAAAATTCAAATTTTCTTTATTTTAGTTGATGGCTTCGTGCGATTAGCACATTTAGCCAGTGTCAAAGTAATTTTTCTTACAAATAATACATAAATATACAATATTTCCTTCCAGTCAGTATGATGATATTGATGATGAATGATAATAAAAATGAGAAGTGAGAAATGATATACCCCTCAACACTTTGAGTATCTCAGTAAAGATGTTGGGCTTTACTAATTCCTCGGGCGGACTTTTTGAGAGAATTTGAAAAGTAAAGTTGCACTGTTTTGTTTCATTTGCCAAAACTTATGCACACTTACAAACACTTAACGGTTAATGATCCACCATTATTTCACATTAATATTCGACATAACACTTTGAAAATAAAACAAAACCGCAGACATGACTCTTTACTTTCCCGCCAAGAAGTCCTGTGTCATTCTCACTCAACTACATTTTTAGCTCTTTTTTTTGTGTTAAGTGTTCGTGAGTGTGCATAAGTGTTGGTAAATGAAAAAAAATAGTGCAACGTCACTTTTCAAATTCTCTCAAGAAGTCAGCGTGAGGACTTAGTAAAGCCCCACTGGGGGTATATCATTTCTCACTTTCATTTCTATTATCATTCATCATTATCATATTGTATATTTATGTATTACTTGTAAGAAAAATTAATTTGACACTGGCTAAATGTGCTAATCGCACGAAGCCATCAACTAAAAGAAAGAAAGAGAATGACACAATGTCCTGTCATGATGACAGATCAAATGTTTACTTCTTCTAACGTGAAAAGTTGGTTTAATATTTAGAAGATTTCTTTGGCAATGTTAGGAAATCTCAAAGATTTCATTTCTGTAGTCCAAGATGGGCTTAGTTCGAACACGAATCTGCGACAAACTTTGCAAGAGATGCAGAAAGTCAAAAACATTTTTAAAGATAAACAGAAGGTCTCTAGCGATGCCAAGGTGAATTATGGTGCTGGCGGGGCTTTGCTGGAGAAATATCAGGATAATTGGGCTGAGCTACACGGCAATGCCGATGAGAACGCCAGGGCAGCAGACGAGGTTGATAGGTTGATATTGGAACTGCACGACGCGACGAAAGCAAAGTTACAATCTGCCAATGAATTAGGGCAATGTTTAGCTCAGTTACCCAATTTAACTGCCTCTGTGGCGCAGTGTATGAACAGTTTGAAGGACGTTCAGGCCTTAATGAACACCGTGGAAGATGAATTAGTCGAGTTTGAAGATATAGTTGAGAGGAGTAAGATGGAGAACTGGAAACTGGATCACCATTATCATTTGACTTTGTACAAAGAGAAAAAGATGGGTAAGTCTTATTATAGTGAGAGGCTGATATATCTTAACTTTCAACTACAGTTGTCAACTTTTATTGTAATAGTATTTTACTTAGTAGCAGATACTGCAATACTGTAAAAATAATATGATCAGATGTTTAGTATTTGTAAAAATATTATGATCAGATGTTAATGACGGTAGTTGTTGACATTAAATTGGCGCCTTTGGCTTTCAAATTAAAAAAATAAATAGTGTTGAATAATTTCGGCGGGCTGGTTAGAACCACGATAGCTCAATTGGAAGAGCACCTGACCCGGTATGTCAGAAGGGTCCAGGTTCAAATCCTGCTCGTGGAATTTTTTTTAGTGTTTTTGTAATTAGTTTCGCAACAAAATTTGCGTTAAAATTATATAAACAAATCAAAAACATCTGTTTAATGTTATATTTTAATGCTTAAATAAATAAAATAAAAGTAGATTTTATTATCAAACTAATTTTTAACGTAACATGTCATCATATCCCTGGTTTTAGTGTGCCATTTGGCAAAAGCCTCTATCAGTGTCCATTGGGCTTTATCAACTGGCACTGTTCCATTTTAATGCAAAGTTTTTTTATAAACTTAAAAACCAATATAATATTTTAATTTCCAGCTGCACTTGAAAATATAAGGAGTGGTCTAGCAAAGAAAAACACAGAAGAGAGTAATCAAAGGGAGAAGCAGCAGCTGGCAGAGCTGCAGGCTAGAAGAGAGAACAGCGCAGTAGCCTTCCAGCATGACATAGCCAAGTACTTGAGTAGTGGTTCTGTGGCTACAAGTAAGAAGCACTTGTCTTAACAGCCATTAAGCGATAAGCTTTTTGGCTTTTTGGTAACCGCCTTTGTGGTATAGTGTTTAAGACCACTGGTTTCAGACCCAGAGGTCCTGAGTTCGATTCAGTGGGGGGTACATGTTTGTGTACTCGGTTTGGTTGGTGGTAGGGCTTGTTTGTCCACCTGGCTAGCTACCACCATCTTATCTAACACCATAACATCAATGTTTGTAGCATTGTCGTGTTCCGGCAGCTAGAATTAAGATAGCCAGTACCCCAGTAGTTGATGGTTCCGGTTGAAGTGTGCTTCCATCTTTAGCCTTATTGTCACTCAACATCAGGTGACATGAAGGCCAAGTGCTTACCCATAGGAAAAAAAAATCTAATGACAACCAGACTATTAAGTGTGTTCAAAGAAATGTGTAATAGCACTCTTTAGGTTAGGAATGACCAGTTCACCACACACGCCAAATAAGGGTTGGTGATCGATCACATATCAGTTTTATGCCCGACTAAGAGTTGAACCTTAAAGTTAAAGAGTTGAGTGAACGAGAGTGCGGAAACTTCATACAAGCGCTCCAAAACGCACGCACCAAGCTCGTAGTTTATCTACATTAGCACACAGAAAAACGCGGAAGGAGTATGCGACGACGCGGGCTGTCCCCGCAAACGCGGATCGGGCGGGCAGCGTATGTTGCTGTAGTAACGGAGAATAACAAGTATGTTGAACCTAGGACATCTGAATATCAGCCCACACTGCCCGACCTGGGAATTGAACCCAGGACCTTCGGGTAACAGAACGAGTGCTTTGCCACGCGGCCACAACTCGTCAAGCTATAGTTAAAAAATATTCTAAACTTCCTTCCTCAAACTGATGTTTTTCTTTTAAGGTACACCTGCGTTTCCAAAAATATCGCTAGAGCAAGTGCAGCTAGACGTGGACAGATCAGATTTGGACAAATTTCTGGACAGTTGATGCTATAGTTTTAACATCGTACTCAAGAGCTTACATAGGTTTAAATGATAATCTATTTACCATTCCAAAGTTATTAATATAAATACTGTTGATTAAATTGTGTTTCATTTAAGTTTCAAATAGCCTTTGGAAGTCTTAGGCTTGTTTCACACGTTCATACCACAAGCACACCACACCGTCGCGTCGGCGTCGTCGTCGCGACAAAAGGTGGTCAAGCAGTGGTTACGTGTGAATAGTGTCGTTGCGGCTTCTTGCGGTTGCGTTGTGTCACCTACAAAATGTTCGTTTAGTCGCATAATGCCTTATTCGTTAAATGGCACCGGAGTCTCGAAAGGGCTAATTCGCGAACGGACTAATTCGTGAAAGGATTGATTCGCAAAAAGACTAATTCGCGAAATGGCCAACTTCTACCATCGCACACAGAGTTAAATATGGCTAGATTAATTCATTAAAATCCCGTTAGGTATAACTACATGGACAAACCTCTATTATTTTTTCGCATCCAATAAGTTATATTGAGGACTTCTTGGCGGGAAAGTGAAGAGTCATGTCTGCGGTTTTGTTTCATTTTCTAAAATTTGTGATAAATCGAATATTAATGTGAAATAATGGTGGATTATTAACCGTTAAGTGTTTGTAAGTGCGCATGAGTGTTGGCAAATGTAACAAAACAGTGCAACTTAACTTTTCAAATTCTCTCAAGAAGTCCGCCTGAGGAATTAGTAAAGCCCCACATCTTTACTGAGATACTCGAGGGGTTGGGGGGTATATCATTTCTCACTTCTCATTTCTATTATCATTCATCATCATCATACTGGAAGGAAATATTGTATATTTATTTATTACTTGTAAGAAAAATTACTTTGACACTGGCTAAATGTGCTAATCGCACGAAGCCATAAACTAAAGAAAAAAAAAAAGTTATATTGAGCAGTATAACAAATAAGACTTTATTCGTCCATTCTGTTATATTGTATAACTAATAGTATAACTATAAAGACTAACCCTTAAATTGGTAGATTATTACAAGTAGCGCCTAGTTCGCTGAAAAGTAACCAGTTGTTTTTCTATGCCGAGCAACGAAAAGCAAAGAAAATAAATCCCTTGATAGGGACATTTTCCTCATCTAACTTTACTAGGTGTGTAATAAACTATTATAGGTGGACCGCTTAACTCAGTCCTCGCCTGCGGTAAGTACGCGGGGCGGGAGGTACGTAGGGCCTGTGCCACGAACACGAGCGACTTGCGACGCGGCGAACGGATTTCAAGTTCATTGCGCGCTATACAACGGCAGTCATAGTCAACGGTTATAGAAACAACGCAATTAACTAGAAATCGCTCGCCTCATCGCAAGACGTCAGTGGTCTTGGCCGGTCGGTAAAGTGGTACACGTGATAATTTTAACAAGATTCATCAGAAGATAAGCAATTATAAATAATAGGTTGCCTGCCTTATTAGTCAATTGTTTTGAGAAAAAAAAAACTAATAATTTTTTCACTTCGCAGCCGTTATTTATTAAAGAAGATTTGATAAACAAAATGGTAATGAACTTGTGTACTATTTATTAAGCAAAATTTATTAAAATAATAAATCGATCACTTGTATCCATATCAATATCACTGGAACTTGATTCTTACTTTCGAAGCAGCTATCACCAGAATCATCTGAATCGTCCTGCACGTTAATAATAAGATCAAAAACATCATATATAACGCTGTCATGTTTGCAGTATTCGTCCTCGACTTTAATTATATGATCAATACAATGCTCCCAATCCTAGACTACTGACGTCTTGCGACGCGGCAAATGGATTTCTAGTTCATTGCGTTTTTTCTATCACTATTGACTATGACTGCCGTAGTATAACGCGCAATGAACTAGAAATCCGTTCGCCGCGTCGCAATACGCTCGTGCTCGTGGCAGAGGCCCTATCTACGTACCTCCCGCCCCGCGTACCTACCGCAGGTGAGGACTAGGATAAGCAGTCCACCTAGTACATATTGTCTACAATTTATTGTAATGTATAAACATTTACAATAAATGTATGCAGCGAATGCATAAAATGGAATGACGAGTAAAAGAAAATACTTTATAAAAATACGGGTAGTCAGCTAAGTATACGTTAAAAGTTACCGTTCGTTGTTGTGTCATCAATGTCATCATTTGTATGTTTCTGGTAGGTTATTTGACGAGAGAATGTTTTCTGACACCATGAACGATTTTGATTAAAAACTTTTTTTTCGACATAAGTAAGTAATAGGTAATTATCTGTGATTGCTTTATTTCAACTTCAGGTTTGCATTTCTTATAAAACCTAACATAACCTAGAAATTAACTAAGTTGTTTCATGTCATGCGTTGGTAAAAGTTGGCCATTTCGCGAATCAGTCTTATTGCGAATCAGTCCTTTTGAGAATTGGGCATTTTACTATTTAGTCCTTTTGAGAATTAGCCTTTTCGCGAATAAGTCCTTTTGAGAATTAGTCCGGCGGTGGTCCGGTGGTCCGGACTCCGGTGCCATTTTGCGAATTAGGCAATAAGCGACTTAACGAAAATGCTAGTGATATGGCCGGCCGCTAGTTCGCGGTGTCGCTGGTGGTTGCGTTGTGGTTGCGACGCGACGAGGCTGCGATGTAGTCGGAACCAAACGCGGTCAATATTGATGGCAATGTGGCCCGTGTGAATTTAACTATTAATTTTCATATAAATTAGCGCCCTCCCACGTGTTGTGGTTGTGGTACGTGTGAAACAAGCCTTAAAACTTATGAAACAATGAATTAGAGAGATAGTTTATAGCAGAATTTTGCATCTTTATTTTATTTAATTTAATGTAGATATAGTACTACACCGAAATTATGCGACTTAAGCTCCGTGTCATCGTGAAAGTCACATCGCATTTATGGATGTCTGAACATGCCAAACTTTGGTCGCGAAATTTCGGATATGAAACAACAAAGCCGCCCGTAAACGAAATAAATAACAGCCTGAATAGTGAACAAGTCATATAAATTTTATTTTTTGTTAAATACCTAAATAATTTAAATTTTGTTTGGTGACCTTTTATCGTGAACTGAAATGTCTTTTCTTATTTAATAATAAATTCAAAAATACAAAAATATATATACAAAGCATTTATGACTAGTAAAAATAAGCACATTGCTACACAGCTTTTGTAACACGGGACACGGGCCGGTCACGTCACAGTTCGATACACGTCTGCTCGATCACGGATCTCACAAAAACTCCAATCATCAATCATAATACTTCTATCAAAAACTGCCGACCACTAAAAGTTGACGGTAAAAACGGTCAAAAACATACACGACGTCACCCATATGGACAAGGTCAAATTTCTCATGTTCTCTAGAAGACTGAGCTTCTCACTGTGACCGGCTGCTACGTTCTCACAATTCACTCTCATCTTCAACTTTCAGTGGAGAGAGTACGGTGTAAACTGTAAAAATAAAAGAGTATCAGTCCATCTGTAACTATTGACGCTCTGGCATAGAGCGTCGGATGCATAGCGCTACGTTTTCCTCATGATGGGATGCAGGTCGCCGCCGCCGTGCGCTGACATCTTCATCTTGCCGCCGCCGTGGTTCTTCATGCGCGGCCCCGCGTCCTTCATCGCGCCGCTGGCGTCGTCCAACTCCTCGTCCGACGAGAAGTCTGACACGCATAACGTCATGTGCCGCTTCTTAGGCGGCACCACGTGCAACGTCCACCGCACAGAGCCTTTGTGACCTCTGTCCCGAGCCTCGTAGTCTGTGTCTGATGCCGCGCGTTGCGAATCGCTCTTCACGTTCCGCAGTTTACTCGGTCTGTGCGTTTGTTCCTTTTTTTCCCCCCTCGGGGGGGTGTGGAAGTTTTTTAAATTCATAACACTCGACGTATGCCCTTTAGCGTTCAGGTCGGGAAAATTTTGGGAGTATATCACGACGCTGTCGACGGCTTTTTCTTTATGAAATTTTGCCGGTTGCTTCTTGCTTTTTGTGTCCTCCGGCGCTGAAGGTGAGCTGGACGTGCCTTTTTCCGCAGAGTTGCCGCTGCTGCAGCTGGTGTTGCTGTTGCTCGTGCTGTACTGTTCCACCGCTTGCTTCTCGAGCTCCCGAAACTTTGTGTCTATACTTTCGTCTGACGCTTTGTACTGTTCCAAAGCTTCCTTCTCTAACTCCTCGAATTTGTTGTCGACGACCGGCGGCCGCATTCTCGCCGAAGGGAGAACAATCTTCGGATTGAGTTTCAAAAGCCCCGGCGTCACTAGTTTCTGTGACAGTCTCACGCAACCCGCCGGCGACAGATTGATCGGCGCCGGCGCGCTCATGCTAAGCACCGTGCTATAAAGGCGTTTTTTCCTCAAGTTGGTGTCTAAAGCCGCTGCGCTCGTTGACGGCAGCTGGCCATCGGCTGCGATTTGTTCTGGCGTTTTTGGGCTCTCAGTTTTCTCCACAGCCGGTGGTTGTGGTTCATCAGATGTCGTTTTAGTTTCAGTGCTGTCGTTTGTTTCCTTCTTCTCCTCCTGTTCGGCTACTTTCAGAGGTTCCGGAGTTTGCGGTAGGTGCGTGAGATGGAACCGCTCGAGTCTAGGTGAGGGGTGGTCTCGGGGCCACCAGACGCCGTAGCGGCGGTCGGGGCAGCGTGCGGGCCGCTGGCCGGTGGGCGCGTACCGGCTGACGTTGGTGCCACGGTACGGGGGGCAGCGGGTCGCGGACGCGCGCATCGCCGCCTGTACGCTGGCCGACAGTCGGCCCATGGCCCGCTGACAGTCCGTGAGTTGCGGCGGTCGCGGCGCGTCGAAGTGAAACTGAAATACAATTGGAAAAGGCACGAATGAATTTGCAGTGCATAAAATTGTTACTGTTAAACCTCATTGGTGCAGCGGCTAGCGCTTTCGGATAGCGATCGTGACAGTCTGCTACTTTCAGGGTACCGGTATGGGTGAAAGAAAGAAAGAAAACTTTGCACAAAAGATCCCGGTGGGTCGAAGTGCTACTGGGAGAGGGAAACCTCAGCAGGCCCCACTAAAATAAAATGGGTGAAAGAAAAGCGCTTTGGAGAGCACGTAAAACAGTTTGTCCTGTTGTTGTAAGATGACAGTAGTTACAACTACCTACCAACCCGCATTAGGCCAGTGGTAGTTCTTTGATCTATATTGTTCATGTTTTATATCCTGACCCCAGCAGTGGGAGCCCCGTGGCTGCCCACTCAACACCTTGACTGTCAGTACAAGTTTTTTGCTCGTCCACAGTAGACGCATACAAGTGTCTAGATTTTCGTTTAAGCTGTTTACCTTGCACGTCGGGTCGCAGAATAACTGGGCAGGCACTTCCAGGCAGTATGCGGGCGGGGGCGGCGCCAACGCAGCCAGCCGTCGCGGCTGCCGACGCCGCGCCCTGATCTTGCGCGGGGTGGGCGGGGGGGAGGGCGCTCGCGGACGGGGCGCGGCGCGGGGGGGCGCCGGGGCCCACAGCGGCCGCACGCTCAGCACCCGGGCCGCCAACGCCGCCTCGTCGCCCGCGGCCCGCGCCCCAGCCGAGTCCCAGCGCTCGCTAGCTGCCGATCGGTGCCCGTTAATTTCTCTTCATTAAATATTACGGCAAGGTAAAGTGGAGTGAGCGATACATACTTTGGAAGGCATAGAATAACTAATCAGTTAGGTGGCTGTTGTCGTAAGATGACAGACGTTAAAACACCCACCGGGAATTAAGCCAGTGTGATAGGTTATGGCTATCCTGTGCTCTGTGGTCATGGCTTGATCTTGCTATGTAGTTCCTGAGGTTGAGCCCCGCAGTGGATTTTTTATAGGCTGACGATGATGTCGGCGATATGAAGAATACAAACTCCCTTAGCACACATTCGCAGTCTTAAAATTAATGAATGGATGCCCTGGACAAACTGTATAATGTAGGCATCATTATCATCATCACAGCCTATTACTGGTCCACCACTGTGTATAGGCCTCTCCAAGTGCACGCCACTGAGCACGATCCGGGCTACTCTCTAGTCACATAAACTCTAAATCGCTACTCAGTATAGATAGTATGTGAGCAAAAACGCACAAATCATCGTCCGAGAGCATTCTGTACTGCCGCCGGCGGCGGGGGACGCTCCGGTCTAGCGAATCGTCCACCAGCTTCCGAAACCAGTACTCCACCTGCAGAACACATTGAAATTTCCTGGTGGTACACACGCACGCCTGCACATCAGACTACCAAACTGTCAAATTTCCTCAATAGTAACTTTATGTATATGGCACAGGGTCGAACAGGGTCTGAACCGCCTCTGTGGTCTAGTGGCTAAGACCATCGGTTTAGACCCAGAGGTCCCGGGTTCGATTCCCAGCGGGGGGTACATGTTTGTGTACTCGGTTTGGTTGGCGGTAGCGCTTGTTTGTCCGCCTGGCTAGCTACCACCATCTTATCTAAATATGTCGCCATAACATCAATGTTTGTAGCATTGTTGTGTTCCGGCAGCTAGAGATAAGATAGCCAGTACCTCACTAGTGAGGATCCCGGGTGAAGTGCGCTTCCATCATTGGCCTTATCATCACGTGACATCAAGGCACTGTGCTTACCCGTTAATATATATATAAAAAAACATTTATTTAAGTAATTTGCCAGTTTTGGATAGGTTGATGTGCAGGCGTCTACGTCTGTACGATTCTACTCTGATTCCGAGTGCTTAGTGCGAGTTTTGTTTCCTATCCGTATTTATTCGATTACGTTAACGAAATGTCGCCAGGAGGCGCTGCTGCAGTGCCATACAAGTTTTCGTTAAAGTTAACACTTGGCTAAATACTCGTTTTCGTTAACGTGATCGAATGGCGAATGAAATCAAAAAATCGTACTCGGAAAGCGCTCGCGTCTGAGTTTAGAACTGAACGCCTCGGTGAATCTGTAGGGAACAGAGACATGCTTAGGTGATGCCATCCCCTGTAGAAACTCTCCAAGGATGTTCCAATCACACGGCTTGGGGAACCCTTGGGGAAATGCAGAATTATAAAATATCCTCCATATAGACAAATAAGACAAAAATTCACCTCCTATCCTAAACAGTACCTAACTATTTACTTACATGATTATCTTTAATATTACTAAAGTACAGACGCTTGCACGTTAACCTATCCAAAACTGTCAATTTTCTTCACCACATTTTCAACCATATGACTTAGTTATACAGTTCAAAGTCTATTGAGGAAAATTTACAGTTTGTGGTAGGTTGATGTGCAGGCGTGTACGTACGTCAATGAAATTAACTAAGGGCTAATTTTTCAATCGTTAGAGTTTATTAATTGAATAATTTGACATAATGACAGATTCTCTTTAGAAAATATGTCACAATGACAATCTTATTCTTTGGATAAGACTTATCTGAGGATTGTTATTCGTAATACTTATTAGAAAAACGCTACCTTTTTAAAAGCCTTTATTTAGTTTCATCTTGCAAGTTAAATTTTTTATTGTTTAGATTTTCAATAAATAGCGTTTTTCGAATTTCCTAACTTGAATCCAGTGGATCACGCACTATTTGCATCTCTTTTGCTTGTATGCAGATCGACACAGAGCGCCGTTTCACCCGACCCGATCCGAACCCCTCGGAGTAATGCCGTTCCCTTTAGAAAACCTGTGACGTTGCTTCGTTTCAAACGGCTTGCGGAATCCTTCAAGTTTCTCGCCGCCCCCAAAAAAGCCCGGTGAAGCTGAAAATAAACTAAGGCAAACAGCAAACTCTCCATAAAAAACCTGCTTCATTGTTGTCAAAGAGTCGAGTGTCGCAGAGTGCTATTTTCTTGACTATTCGAATTACAATTTTTGTATTGAAAACTGCTCCCAATTACCTACCTCTGGTAACATCCAACATTCCGTAAGGTCCGAGTTCTCGCACCCTTGTCCGTTGTATCCACGTAGACTCGTCCTTTCGTTGGGACTTGTGTAACATTTTTCTCTGCAAATAAAACCTTAGCATTAAAACTCCTTACTCTTTCAAACTACATTTGAAGCTCTTTGAATAAATAAAGTTGTGCAGGAAATTTTAGAGTTGTATCTTCTGTGGTTGGAGCGGCTCGGGCCTATTTACGTGTGATCAATGACAGTGCGCAGGTAAGTTTTCTTTGCCTCATGTATCGCATCTGTGGTCTGCGCAAACAACGGTTTTAGACCCCAAAAATGAGGGTGGAACATGTATTTGATTTTGTTGCTGGTAATGCTTGCTTACCGCTACCGAAATAGCTACCACACTCATATTATGTCATATATGTTTGTCGCCATATTATGTCCGTGCCCGACGACAGTAAGAGATAAGATAGCTAGTTTCTCATTATATAGTTAAAAATTCCAGGTGAAATTCGCTTTTACAGCCTTATCATTATTAGTGCAGGTTCAAATCCTGCTCGTGGAAATTTTTTCAACATTTGTGTTTGTGTAATTTGTTTCGCAACAAAATTTGCGTTAAAATTATATAAACAAAACATAAACAGTCTAGAGTAGTTTAAAAAAATGCTACTTAGAGTAAACTTACTTGAATAAAAAAAACGTGTTCGCTCTCACCTGACTTCGTCATAATAGAAGTTTCCATAAAGTTGCGCTAATCTCGATTCGGGTATAACATCTTTAACTCTCTTGCGACCGCTAGAGCCTCCGTTTTCCTGATTCTGGCCCGTATTTGTCCGTTTTTCTAAACAGTGATCACGAATTTATTATTATCTGAACATAAAATGAAATTAATAAATTTCTCATCTGTAAAATAATTAATTATTACTATTTTATTAAATGTGTATATTTTTTAATTATCCTATTTCATCTTACTTCTTTGACGGTCTCCCACCAATCTATATCTATACTATTAATAAAGAGGTAACGTTTGCAACTATGTTTGTTTGAGGAAGGAGGGTAATCCCTGGAACTACTGGTACTATATAGTAGTCGGAGTCGTCCCTCCAACGCTTTTTTAGTTGGCCCCTACGCCACCGTCCGTTATCAGGTATCCAGAGAGTAGCCAAACTCGCACCCCTCTCCGGACACATTCGGCTAACGTGCCTCGCCCAAACCTGGCGGTCTTTTCACCCACATCTGCAATGCCTGTTCGAGATCGCATCATAGTGTTTCTTATTCGGTCGATTCTCTTGAAACCGAGAATGCTGCGTTCCATAGAAGACAGTTCTTGAGTTTGAACTTTGAAACTCAGTCAAAGACCATGTCTGCGCATCGTACGTTAAAACGGGCATGATACACATGTCAATAAGTTGGCGCATCAAGTTCGATCTATTTCTCTATCTTGCCTGTTTTGGAAGCTTGCCAACTGGCCCAAGTAAATGTACTCATCGACATATTGTATCTCCTGCCCATCTTCCACGAGTCCACGACCCTACGTTTCGTGTATGGTCATGATCAGTCTTCAACTGGTTCATGTGAAGTCCAACCTCTAGATTCGCAATGCACAGCTCTTTATAATATTAAGTATAAAAAAACTATGTATATCAATAACTTTTGGTTTACCAGTGTCCTACTCCAGAGTGCCAAGATCGAGTTCTATCCGCTATTAGATGAAGCTAAGAAAAACGAGAATTTGGGGCATTGAAACAGCAGCACCTTCTAGTGACAAACACGATGAGTTGCTATTTTCCCATAGAAATTCTAGTTTTCGTTAAAGTGATCAGTGGTGAATCTCAGGATGTCTAGTGCTTTTTACTCTCCTCGTTGTCCACCAGGAGGATAGCTTTAATGCCATATGAATTTTCGTTTTAGAAAACTTTGACACCCTAGAGAATCTAGAGAATCTAGATCTCAAGATCTAGAGGCTCTAGATCTTTCTGGCTACACATTCTTCGGTTCCTCCTGCACGAGGCTTTCTCATGCGAAGGCCATGTGACTTCACATAGGCTACTTCTAATTATGCTAACCATATAGTCTATGTTATAGATGTTACATTTTCGTGGAAAACTATCTGCAAGCATAAGGATATTTTACAATATACAGATAGGTTATATAATATGGATAGGTTACGAAGTCTTGCCTGCCAACTCGCATTGGTTATTCGTTTGTGAACTCTGCGACTCAACGGTTGTGTCTTGCAGTACTTGAGAAATTCGACAGTGCTGTGCCCATAGGCGCTGGAAACAGGAAAGTGGATAGACTGTTAATGAAATATCATAAGATCATTTACAAAAAAAAGTTGCAACTTAAGTATCATGACAAATTCCCCAGAAAATATAATACCCCCTTGTGCTATGGTTTGTTTAGAAAGACAGAAGTCCAGCTGTGGGACATTTTTGGACTGATAATGATGATGATGAATATGATGATGAACGTAGAAAACCTACGTTATCTCATTATATATCTCAATACAACTCAACATAGGCATACGAGTAATCTGTTGCCTAACATAAAAAAGCTAACTTTACTATTTTTTTTATCAACGAGAGAGTCTAAAAATGCTTTTATCTGGCTCATAAATTATACGTATCTCTTCAGCTAATCATTTTTCTTTGCCCTACTTCTAAGACCTTTACATATTTGATAGTCTTTGATCTTCAGTTGTCTACAACAGAAGAGATGACCGGAAAAACCACTGCTGGACAAAGATCCCCACAGGTTTATGGCAGAATCATTCGTGATTTACCCTAACCTAGCAGTTTCCTGGGACCTTACAGATCTTCAGTCAGCCTAGTTGGTGGTTTACAATAACATACTATACATCTGCCTACACTCGCTCTCCAAACGAAAACTTGTCAGCTCAAACTGTCCATATTTATTTCTTATATGGAATAGGAACTCAACTTGGGTTCAATAGTAGTTTAGTAAATAGCCTATAAACGGTACCACAGCTGGGCATAAGGCATCCATTATTGAAATCAAATCATTGCTACATGGGTTAGCCTTATCTCCAGGCTTGCAAAATGCGCGTTGGTGGCCAAAAACCTGAGCATTACATCGAAAAATTTTTAAATACTTGGGAATGAACCCAGGGCCTTCGGATATTGGGCATAGCGTTTTACCATTGACCGTCGAGGTGTTCTTCTTAAATACAATTTCTTAATTACTATTTAACTTAAATCCAACGACAACCATGCTAACCAATATGAGCGTTCAAACAACTTGTAGTTTGCAGGTTCAGTGTACTTTTGACAGAAAACAGCTGATAGATGCTGAAAGTAAGAGTACGTTTGGCTAGGTCACCTGGTTAGCTATAATATATTCATCCGGGGGGTCGGCAGCCCATGTGAGATCCGCACATAGGGCTATGTGTGCCCACGCAGCCGAGTTACGATCCACTTCGAAGCTCATTCAATGTGACATTTCACACATACAATTAATTATTTTTAGAATAAGAAACGAACTAATATAATAGTCACCAAATTTTAAGAGAATAACTAATGGTAAAACAGTAAATAAAAATGACGACAATTTGAAAGACATTGGTGTTTAAATCTACAATAACAAAATTTTCCTCTTTTTTGATAGGTACATGATATATTTTTTTCTTTTATTTGAAATCGCTTTTCGAATTTCGTACCAAATTGAATGAAATTGTCATCGCGTTGGCTTGGCCATGGGCGGCGTGAAGGTTTTATGTAGTATCTATGCACACTGCTTTAGGATTGATATGCTGATAAAATAGATAAGTACATAGGGTAGTGGAGTGGCACATGGACATTTGACACGAACTCTTGCTTACCACTTTCGATGTAAATACTCTGATTATTTTCTTCATACATGCTCGCCGATTGTACTCTTAACCTGTTTTTTTTTAAATGTCCTCAGTAACAAGATAATATAGATAAACATAACTTATATTGCTGGATAGCAAATGGTTTGATGGTAGAACGTGTTTCTCCATGGGCATAATTTTCAGACAAATCTTATGGGTCTTACAAATAAACAAAGAATAAGCTCCGAACGATTATTCTGTGTTTTATTCCTGTTATGTAAACTCAAAAAAATGTAATTTCAAATTAGTGTAAAAGTGCCAAAATACGGAATAATTATTCGAAGCTTATTCTTTGTTTATATGTAAGACCCTAAAAATACAATTAATTATAGTACTAGCGGTAAAACACTTCTTTGTTGCACCACCAAAAATGAAATGCTCTCCCTGCACATGTATTTTCTACTTCCTACAACATGGGGTTCTTTATGGAATGTACAAAAATAAATATGTCTCTCTCTAACTACATAGTAATCTTTCTCTTTCACACAATATGTTTGTATTAACTTTATGAAACCATAATCTTTTTTTCAAAGTCCGAGAAAGTTCTCTCAGTGAGTAGTTTAAAGTAGTTCATCCTTGGCTCTAGCCTTGGTTAACTGTGCGCTGCTCTAGTTCGCGCCTTGATAAAGCACCCCTTCCTAAATACTATATAATAAATATTTCATTGATTTCAACTGTCTTTCATTGGCTTCCAGGAAACGTCACAGGAAACGAGGTGTAAAGAAGCAACTTGCGTGTCGGCTAGGTGAAAACGGCTATTGAGGCACAATCCTGCTCCACTGGCTGTCCTCGCATCTGGTCTCTGCTTCTGCTTAATACCAGGTAGAGCCTCATTAATATAATAAATTTTAATATTCCACTCAAGTCAGTTCGTGCCGGAAGGTATGGCTTTTCAGTAAAAGGCAGTAAGACAAATCTGGGTCACTACGCAACTATGAACAGGGTGCAAAGAGAATGTAATAAAAAAATTAGCAAAGCATGTGATATACTCGTAGATATCTTCGCAGACGAACCACAGAGATTTAAGAGCAAAATATTGCAGTCATTCACGTTTGAACCTGGTTGATTTATAGTAAACCTTTTAAAATTTATTAATAATTATTAAATAATCGAACATAATGTCTATAGTTTATAGTTTAAAGTATAATATTACATTATAATATTCATAAAATGTAATCCACTTTGCATGACGTGGTAGCCTCTAATTGAGACGACACCTAGCTTTAAGTCTACAATTTGTTCTACTTAGTAGTTGCTTGTATTTGTGTTTGTCTTGTTGGTTGCCCTTTAAACAAATAAATAAATAATAACTAACGCTATAGAAGGAAGGTTAAAATAAAAACGTGCACCTATATTTAGTTCCGTTCTATCTTATGGCTAGAAAAGGAGGTTGGAGTGCGACAAATGGTTGACGCTTAGTTTTTATTTTTTGTATTGTTATGTCATCAGTCACAAAATAAACTATGCCCTCTTCCCGGCCAAATTCAGAAGTACTTTGATTTAAAAACTGACAGTTCGTTTTAGATTTAATTGACTTGTTCGCCTATTAATAGTATCGACTGTCAACAACTTCGATCAGTTAAATGACAATATCATTGTCTATCTATAATTATTTCGGATTTTATTAGTATTTCTGCCTAGATTGCACGAATGCTTTGGATTACTAGAAAAAGAGAAGATATAGAAAGTGAGTGTGTGGCCTATGTGGTACAATTTCTTTTGTAGTCGGCTGCAAGTTCTATTAATCACGAAAATAAAATAGTCAAGGGTTGGCTTTAGATATTCAGATAAAGAGATGCTTTAGTCGGTATGTTTTTGCTTTATTATTTGTCGAATGTAAACTGATAAAGCGAATAAAAATACAAATGAAATTTGGTAGAACCATTTTGTAGCGAAAACCAGCCGTGAATTCAATTTTAATAGCAGATTTAACAATAATTCGGAAACTGCATCAGGTTATCTTCATCAGGTATAGTGATGTAAACAATGTGCATACTTTTCTAAATCGATATAGGTACCGATACTTTTATGTTACAGATTTCCTAAAGACTATGGACTAAAGTAAAACAGCATTTTAATATGGTTTCATTTGTATATAAGTGAAATATGAAATGGAGGCGACTTAGAGAAAATGCCGTTCCTACATTATTTGTCATTAATGGATCTGATAAAATGGTATAATATGTATTAATTCATTCAATTCATGTTAGCAATTGATTGCAAAGAAAAACATAACGTATACGGTGAACCGTCAAAACTTAATTTTACAGTTTTACAGGAAATGCTAATGAAAAGTAAAGGAAAACGATTTCGGATCGGTTCGGCTACAAGGCAAAATGTCTATCGACTAAGACTACCCACAACTGACTAAGACTTGATAGCAAATCGTCCACATTTGAAAATGTAACCAAAAATTGTTTTAATGACGTCTTGCGAAAATGTCTAACCAGCATATTGGCTACGAAGCAAACCGTCCACAATAAATAATATAACTATTGTTGAATGACAATCGGAAACAGTGTGTGTAGAATAGGACTAATTGCACCTAACTACCTACATAACACTGTAAGGGTTATGTAAACCCTTATGTTGTCATTCAGATATAAGTAAAAGTATTAATTATATTAAATTATAACAGGAAGGATGTATTTATTTATTTATTTATTAGGTTACATAGCAGACATTAATCTTTTAAGTTAGGCCCGCAGATAGCGCGGGTGGATTGTCCGTTCGGCTGGCGACGTCCGACGTCAAGAAATAATAATAATAAAGTTATATGCATGTTAGGTTTAACAATATTTTATACTAGACTAATGTCCTAAACGTGTTAACACAAATAGTTTATGTGTGCTTAACATGTGTAAACATTAGATTTAGCTATAGATTTAAAAAACCAAGAAAATAAAACTAGATTTAGAGAAATAATATTTCCAAATAACTTTAAAATTACTTAAAACTATTTGGAAATACTACACTTGGGTTGTAAGCCATTTGGGTCAATTAATATGTATGCACATATTTATCTATTAAATATCCTTTTTTATTAGTCTGTAGGAAGGAATTAATGCTAACATAATGCATCATGAACGATTTGTCTACAGGCAGTTTTCAATTATAGACTACTAGACTTATGGACATAAATAAATTGTGGACGATTTGCTCCCAGGACAATCTCTTCATGTGGTCAAGATATGTTATATAGACGTTTTGCTTGAGGAGACCAAAAGCATATATGAACATTTTGCTTTGTAGCCGATCCGATCCGAAATGAGGAAAACATAGCACCGGTCTGCAGATTCAAGAAAGTCCTCAGAAATTTAACACAAAGACATGTCGTACAGAAAAATAAAGAAATAATGTAATTTCAGGATATCATACCGACAGATATTTTTATCTTGCCAAACCATCTCGCACCGAGGTCCGGTAAGTAATTTAATTAATAAAAAGCTTTAAATTTATACTTTCAACGTATTAAACATTTATTATAATGTTAAATTTTTTTTTTGCAGAAATCCTTGATACAGATTACAAGTGATATACACAGATATATTCAGAACTTGATTATAAAAATCAAATTTTGAAATTAATGTTACTTACTATTTACGAAATCATATTTTTCTGATTTATTTCGTATTGTTTTTTCAATGATGATTTAACCTTTTTATGTATACATACTAGCCCTAGCCCCTATTTAAATAAATATCACTAAGATTTTGTTAAAGTTTAACTATATTAATTAATTTAAGTTGTTTTAATCTAAATGCGAGTAGATTAATTAAAATTGTTTCTTTTCAATGAGTTTGCTGTTTGATAGTGCAATTATTGGTTTGGGTTGTATTATTGTGTATTTATTGTCAATTTAAAATGTATGTTTAATAAATTTATTGACAAAGGAAATACTATGTTGTTTCAATTATTTATATCGATAATAAAGTCGATACAGTTACCACATTACCCCGAATATGACGTCACAATATCTTGTGACAACCTTCCAAATTTTGAAAGAAAAGGGTCAATCGATCTCTTTTCAATACATCACCTAGGTTCATTAGTAAAAATAGTGCGAACTGATGTACTGGTGTTGCTATTTTAGTCCGGTTTCTATAGCTTTAGTTTTAATGCTCTAAGTTCTGAGGTTCTGAGGGTAGAGCGGTGTCATTTTCTAGGTCCATAGGTCATGGCTCGAACTCCAAATGTGTTTTTTTCATGGTCACTTGGATGGCCTGTGCTGGCAATGTAAAGTATAAATGGTAATGAAATGAATTATTACACACACACGTCACACACACCCTTACACACACACACACACACTTTTGTATTTTTTATTAGTTTACTGTGTCATGAAATTATGTTTGTTTGTTGTTATTATTGTTATTTTACGATTGTATATTGTGCGTGTGGGTGTGTGTGTGTATCTGTCTCTATAGTGTCAAAATAAATATTTTATCTATCTATCTATCTAAAAATTTAATATTTGCTTGCGATTCTCCGAAAATTAAACCTTAGCTTTATTAGGCTTTACCTGTATTTGCTGTACTGTACAATAAATGGTGACGTAGGTATACAATGCATCATCTGGCTACAATAGTGTAGCCAGATACATTATACATACATGTACACTTTACATAGGTGAAATCTATCTAAACTTCTAACTATCTTTAAAGTATTTTGAAAATTAAGGTAATCATTGCTGTTTTACATGGCGCCTTAAAAGAAAGCCGCACTTGTGATAACCAGTCTGTAATGCTTTCCTGTATACTATTTATTTTTAAGAAGACCATCAATTCTTTGTCTCCGCCATCATAACTAACTGTTAAGCTGGCAACATTCCTCTCGTTACTGTTCGATTTTTGTTTGCTGGTATCCCCGGCGGCCGTCGCCCGTCCCGCGCGCGCTCGGCCGGTCATGTCACGTCAGTTGACCCGCGCTGGTGGCGCCCGCCGTTAGTACGCACGCGCGACGCATGCGCGCACAGCTGTGAGCCTCCCTCGGACATTGACAGCTCACAATTAATAGTAGAATTACTTAGTTTATTGAATAAAAAAAAAATTACTAATAAACAGTCAAACAAACTTGGGCTTTTGTAATTGAAAAAAAAGTGTTTTTAAGTTTTGACAACGAAACAGTGCTTTACACAGATTGCAGTTGATAATAAAATATCGATTGTTAAATCTGTGTAAAAAATTATTACGAGACATAAAATCGGTGTGCACTTTTAATCGTATAATCGCCGATGTTCTCTTAGTACCTAAACGGACTGTTTTTTGTGTTAGTTCTGCAACAAGTGCCGCTATTTGTGGTGGTATGGTGCGCCGGGAACCAGTTTTTGGAGACCGTTGACTTTTTTATTTATGTACGTGTATAGTATAGGTACATATTATTTGGTGGAGTACCTATCTGTGGTTGTTTCGCGAGTGATTGTGGCTGTGCAGTGAACGAGGCGGGATGCTGCAATCGGCTGCAAGTGGACCGCACTGACTGTCATCTCGTTTGCATGGTACGTACCTACGCGCTAGTTTTACCATAATGAGTTATGCAAGTAACGTAATGTTGATAGAGAGCGGTGCAGCTTTCGCACAGTCATCTTGAGAAGTGAAGGTGGACAGTATTCATAGAACTGAGTCTGTTAACGTATCGTCTTTTCTATAGGAATTGAAAAAAAAAACTTTTGTCTATGGGAATCTGAACCAATTGAGCACAAAAGATTTATTATTTTTGTTAAGATTTTAAAATTCTTTTACTTACAGATAATTTATAGTATACCTATGTACCTACCTAGTAGATTATAAAATAAACGTAATCGTTCAAATAATATTATGCTATCTGATGTATGGAAACTAGATCATCTCTTTATCTGAATAACAATGAGAAATGTAGGCCATGCATTTTGTATCTTTATAAGTATTATACCTACATACTTTAATCTTCTTTCTTTATTAAACCTACCTATCTACTGTTTAATTCGTTAAATTCGTTCCCCAATCAAAAAATACTTTAATGTCCTTCTAATTCTAACCAACAGATGAAGATTTTTTTCTTATAAAAACTCAAAAGTTATAAAACACTAATTACTTACCTGTTTCATCATCATCATCATCATCATCATCATCATCATCATCATCATCATCATCATCATCATCATCATCATCATCATCATCATCATCATCATCATCATCGGCCTATCTTAGTCCACTGCTGGACATAGGCGTCCCCTAATGAGCGCCATAGCGCCCTGTCCTCAGCTTGACGCATCCAGCATCTGTCTGCAGTCTTTCGCAGGTCATCATCCCACCTGGCCGGAGGGCGTTATTTATTATTATTATTACCTGTTTATTAGTTCATATTTAATAGATCATTTAATAGTTATAATTTAGCTTAATTTTTGACTGATATTTTATTTAAGTACATACTTTGACTATTTTAACATTTGTTTTGTTTTCTTTCGCTTTTTTACTAACACTTCTTTTCATCTCCAGGGCATCCACTGTTGTCGCTTGAGCAAGAGAAAAAATCACCAGCTAACATTTCATGTCTATCTTATCTGTTTTATTAGTAGCTAACCATTGTTTGTTTGTGCTTATTGTTTTGCTAACATTATTAATTACGCTCATAACGCCTAAAGTGTTTTTGTCAATACTCTTTAATTTTTATCATAGGTAGGTATGCCTCTGATTAACTATTTTTGCTATAAAGATATCAAAAGGCGGCTTAGGGGTATGATTTATGAATCAGTGACAATAATACCCATTCCTGGACAACAAAGTGACTATTATGACTATTTATGACTCTAAAATAAAAATAAAGTTAATTATCAACTTTTTTTACCTATTTCATGGTGTATTTTTGCATTTTTTGATATTTTCAAGATCATCAGTAATCATCATCATCATCATCATCATCATCATCATCATCATCATCATCATCATCATCATCATCATCATCATCATAATCAGCCTACATTAGTCCACAACTGGACATATGGTATCTCCTGATGCTCGATCTTCGGCTATTCTCATCTCATCAGCAATACCTACTCATGAATCGAACCTCAGATCGCATATTTTCACTAATAGGGTATTTGACAGGTTTTAGAAAAATATGTCTAATGGTTCATTATAGCATTAATATAGGTATTTGCAATTTGATTAATTCGTTGTGAACTCGCTTCTAAACTTGCTTTGCTTACTAAATTAAACTGAATGTGCTTTCGTGTCTTGTTCTTATTTTTCTAACAAGTTTACTAATTTAGTAAGATGACCTCTGAAACTAGGTCCACAAAAAGGTCAAATTCTACTAAAAACAAAAAAACTTTCGTCCAGTACTCATTCAATATTGCAAATTGTGTTCAATTCAATTTATAGAATGCTTCAAACTTTGTGTTGATCTTACCATATTATATGACCCTAACTTTTTAATCATAATTAAAAAGTCATTTGCATTGTCCAAAATTGGCCTTTTTTAGATCTCAACGTACCAAGGCGTCATTAACGAATCTCCGTGCTAACTGATTTCGCTTTGTTTGAAATTACTTTCCTAATTGTGTACCTCATTGTTGTTGTTGTTTTGTTTCATTAACATCTTAACTTTCACATTATTAATTGGTATTCATATTCAATCACAGAATCAATAAATCAATGTTCATTGTAAAATTGGTACTTTCAACATATTTTAAAAAGGCATTTTGTATCTATCTAATTCCACTAGTAGTTTAAACTGCACTATTTTAATATACTACTCAAAACAAAATAAGGGCCACGAGGTATTTTGTCTGTATCATGAAAATAATAAAACCAATATTATTTTTTTTGTCTCCATAACGAAAACTAATGTTGTTTTTACCGTGTAGACCAATAAATTTATTCCAATAATAATGATTAAAAAGTTTATTTGCTTTTGAAAGAAAAAACACATTTAAGGTTAAAAATAAAAACAATGTAAAGTTACTGAAAACAAAAGAAAATACTCCATGCTCATCTTTTAGTAACGGGTATGCCCCCCTCGTTTCGTTACGCACTCCTGAAGCCTGGAGTGCATGCTCTCAATCAAATGCCTGACATTTTCCATTGGAATCTCTTCCCAGGCCCTTTTAACAGCGTTGATGAGTTGCTGTTGGTTGTGGATTTCCTGATCACCGTCTCTAACTCTTCGTTTCAACTGATCCCACATGTGCTCTATTGGATTTAAGTCCGGACTGTTCGCCGGCCACGGCAAGACTTGAATTTGAGACGCTTCCAGTACAAACCGAGTCGCTTGAGCCGTGTGTGCACGAGCATTGTCTTGCATCAAGATGAATCCAGGACCCGCTCGCTGGGCAAATGGGATCACATGTGGTCTGACGACTTCCTCAATATACCGCTGAGCAGTAACAGTACCCTCATTTAAAATAGCGAGCTCAGTTTTGCCGTGTAAGCTTATCCCGCCCCAAATTATTACATTTGGACCACCAAAACGATCGACTTCATGGATGCAGGCTTCTGAAAATCTCTCGCCGCGTCTTCTCCATACTCTAATACGCCGATCGTCGTTAAAAAATTTAACTTTGCATTCGTCTGTGAAGAGCACCATGCCCCATTGGTTTATGTCCCAGTCCAAATGTTGACGGGAAAATCTTAAACGATTTGCACGATGATTTCTGATTAATGGAATACGGACAACTCGCCTTCTTGATGCCTGCTGGTCTTCATGCAATCGATTACGAATAGTTTGGTCACTGACACGAGTACCCGTTGTGAGCCGTAAACGATTTTGCAGCTTGCGGGCCGTCGTTGTGCGATCTCGGCGCGCACTTAATCGAATGTAACGATCCTCTTGAGCTGTTGTAATGCGAACTCTGCCCGAACCAGGTCTTCTTCTAACACTGCCGGTCTCTTGGAAACGATTCCATAGATTTTGAATAGCTCTTCGAGAAAATCCCAATTACAAACCCACAGATCGCTGCGAATGACCTTCTTCAATCATTGTAACGGCTCTGGTTGCTGTCAGCGAGTCCATATGACGCCTGCGTGCTTGTGGCATATTGCAAAAGATGTTTCTGATTCGAGATATGAATGAACTCTGATAATTTCTAATAAACCAAGAAGCTAAGGAAAGCAAAACGTCAAAGAAAATGGAATCAAAATTTTCAAAAATAATTTTAAATCAAATTTTATTTAAAATTTTTGCCAGCATTAGATGAATACTACAATATTAAAAAGTTTAGGTATCAAAGAGTTTGTATACTCAATATTTTACTACTTTCAATATGTAAATGTTTAATAATTTACACCAAAATGAAAAAATACCTCGTGGCCCTTATTTTGTTTTGAGTAGTATATATTTGAAGAAAAACGTCTCGAAAAGTGACTCGAATGCTTCGAAGAATCTTGTAAGGTACAAAGACTAGTTTAATTGTGTCTTGCCAGCCCATAGAAACTCTTCGGGGATTGGTCACTAGAGCTTGAAGAACCACAAGTTTCCAGCCAGACCAGACATGGTTTGGCCACGGTACAGAAAAGGAACTTTAAACACTCGTTACCCATTTTATATAAAAAATAAAATAAAAGAAAGGTTATAATAACCATTGCTAAAACCATCAGTTGTATTGATATGAAAAAAATAATGTCCTTTCTATGAGTAACTGTGTCTAAATAGGTTTTACTTTTATGTCGAGAAACTTCTTTGTGACAGTGCCTATGTACTTGACCGGGATCACTTTGTACCCATTTGGCATCCGCACTGGCCTTGGCACCATTTCCCGAATTTCATCTACTGCCTCCTTGCGGCACCTTTGGGGTGTATTCAGTAAATAAAATAGGTCAAGGACGCGTTATACGAAATATGCTTTATAGATATTTCTGTATACCTACATTTTATTCGTTATATCTACTTAAAATTTTAAGTACCTACTCTAGAGAAGTATAGCTTCTGTCACACAGCGCACTGACGAGCAAAGTAATTGCCAGTGACGCTGTAAAGGTCACCTGCGGCTTACAATGAACTCTCTCTCTCTCTTAAAAAAAAGACCAGTCTTCCATAATAAAGTCAACGCTACATCTTCATCAAAAGACCCAATTCTACAGGAAATATAACACGGCTGTAGTAGAAAGGTATTTATTATTTTCAATGGTTAGAACCATATAACTATATTATACTTATTAATCTTAACAAAAAGCTCCTAAGCGTCTTTCAGGAAATGTACAAATAAATACGTACAAAAACACAAACAAGTAAACCTATACAAACTTTTTAACATAATGCTAGGAATTCTTAAATAGTTTTTTTTTGTAGTGCAGCTCAATGTGTTAAGAGATTGTTAACGTTGCAGCCTAAACAAATAAACTGTCATGACGAGCTGCTCTCGAGTGTGATGTGAAACAGAACGCTTTGCATTAGAAAAAAAATACCACATATCTTTTGGCGTACGATGAGTCTTAAAGCCGTACTGTGGCAGTGTTGTTGCAGTTGTAAAAACGAGACGCGTGTATAGCGACATGTATACACGCGTCTCGTTTTCACAACTGCAATGACATTGTAAGATCTCATGGTAGGACCCCTGGGTAGTGACCTTGAACATTTTGTCGGAGTCTCCGCGTGAACGCACATCACTCCCCTTTTTTATGATCCATGTCGCGTCGGTAAAACTTGCCTTGGATTGGTAATTTTGTGGCACTATTTTTTTGCTGTGTTACCTACAAAGCAAAAATAACGTGTAGTTGAAATGAACGCGACTTCTCTAAAAACTTCAAGCTATATTCATATTCCTATAGTGATGCGATTTTTAAATCTTACTGGTCGGGTCAATGTCGAAAACGAACTTTTCGATATTGTGTCGAATCTGGGTGGTTGTGGTACCGTCGTTGTTTCTGATTTCCATGAAACGAGTGCTTTAGCTACTTACCTTGGGATGTATGTGATGCTGTCTCATATTTATTTATTTACTGATCGGTGATATTTAAATTAAAAATGACGTATTATTTAACAATTTTATATAATTATGTAAAAATATTTTTCGGGAATTTTTATTGTCAGATAGTCACCACACCAGTGACTTCTTCGAATACGATAAACCAATCGTATTAAGGTAAATAGGTATCAATGGTCCTGGTCAAAATTCTTTCCTTACTTTTATAATAGGTAGTTATCACCCTCAGGGCAATGCCTCCCTTTCCACCTTCCATTCGCCTTTCCTAGTAAACCCAAAAGTTACTGAAAATAGAAGCCTTTTTAGTACTCGTCGTAAATTTTATGGCCGCTATATTACAGTCAATTTGTGCGGATATGAGCCCGTGTTTATGTGACCCAGTTGCATTAGCTAATATGTGTTGTTGGCTATCTAAAAAGGCGGCGCAAGAATCAGTTTCTGTTAATTCTGGGGGTGTGGATGGTAAAACCTCACCTCATAATTGTTCTGGGATAAAAGTATAAAAGACTGAAACAAAACTACAGAAACTGAAACAGAACATCCGATCCGATCCAATCCCTTCGAATCTAGTAGGGTACCGGGACACGCACTAGTGATTGATGCCGTTCCCTCTAAAAAACCTCGGACGGTGCTTCGTTTCACACGGCTTGAGAAACATTTTTCGCGCTGCCCTCAAAAAAGCCCGATGAAGCTGAAAATGCCGACTGAGGCAATGAGGAACCACGCTTGCCAAATGCGGGTTGGTGATCACAAATCTGGGCTATGCGTCGAACCTGGGAATTGGACCCGGTCTTCGGGTATCGGGAGGCGAGGCGAAAACAAACAGACAGAATAATATTAGGTACTTATAATACTCGCACTCAACACTCTGTTAGTATTTTATAAATCACTCTGTAATTCTGTATATCTACTTATTAAGTACTTAGAGTTGAAAGCAATAAACTTAATGCCAAAGATTGTTTCAAGTTAGTTTATTTTGAGACTCACCCCCTCCGATGAATTTGTGGGATGGTCATAAACAGTGAACTCTCTCAGTCCATAAGCTTTTAAAGTTTATTTATTTATATAATACAGTGTGTGGCGTTTATTGACCTAAAGTGGAGTATGCGAAGACAGAGTTGTATAAATACTTTTTACTTTGAATTAAAAAAGGAGTAGTGGCTTTCTAACTACTAGAAAAAAAAAATACGAACGTACAGTTAATAAAACACAAACATTTTATGTAAAATATTACATAATCCGACGATTCGAGCTTTATATTTAATGATACATGTTATAGAATATACAAAAAAAACAGTTAAATTACATAGCTGAAGTACTTATCAAGTTATCATTGTTTTTAGGGAACCATTAACATTCCTTACATTATCGTAATGTTGTACATTAGAATAATTGTTAACGGTAATATTACCATACCTTTTGTTATGTGTGGGTATCCGATATTACGGCCTAGTTGCAAGCGCCATGATCACGGATGTACTTTCTGTATATTATACTTAATACCGTTAATAAATTTGTTCTAATATAAGAGACCATGATAGTATAAGTAGTTAGGTATAAAGTTTTCTTCAAAATAAGAAATCCAAATATACCTACATACTTGCATAGACATATGTTTTGCCATCGTTTACGTTATACACACACACCCATTAAGTATATCAAACACGACGACGACGCCTCGATGGCAAGGCGCTCAGGCCGATACCCGAAGGTTCCGGGTTTGATTCCCAGGTCGGGCAAAGTTTAATTCGTATTTCTTGATTAACAGCCCAGAGTCCATAGTGTGAGTTTTATTTACTATCCGTATTCTTTCGATTACGTTTACGAAAACGAAAATTAGTATGGTATCGAAGCAGCGGCTCCTGGCGACATACGAAAAGAGTTACCAATTCCTTTTTTCTTTAACGTGATCGAATGGTGAATGAAACTTGCACTAGGCACTCAGGTTTATGATCACCAACCCGCATTGGCAAGCGTCGTGATTAAACTATTACCCATCAACTCAACTGAGTGATAACTTGATTTCAGTGATGGAGGTTTTTGCCTAGCATTATAGCAGCAGTGGGACAGACAAAGGCTGTACATACTACCCATTTAATGCATTTTATCGTATGAGTGTGTTTTAATTACCGTTTGCATGTCATTGAAGATGCGCCTCCTGGTGACAAACGAGGAAATTTACAATTTTACCATACAAATTCTCGTATTCGTTAACGTGATTGTTTAGCAAATAAAATCCGCATTAGGCACCCAGATGGCATTCTTATCAAACCACAATACTGCAGGCAATCGTATGTTTCGATTGTCGTTTTTCCACTGACTTTTACAATGCCCTCCGTTTCCTGAGAACTGGGTATGTTAGACCATACAGACAGACAATATCTAGTGCCGCTCACCGGCATTTGAAGCGGTAATATTGCTTTGGTATTTTATCCCACGAAGGTTCTCATTACACACAAATAACCACTATTGGGCTATAAACAGAGTAACGTAATGGCACCGATGCTCAATACAGTAACCCAGTGTAACATACCAGATAAAGTAAGTAAATAGCTTATAACTGCTGGCAAAGGCCTCCATCATAGAAATCAAGTCATCGCTACAATTGATGGGTAATGGCTTAATCGCCAAAATGTTGTTAAAATTGTACTGGATGACAGTTAGGAAAAAAGTGGTATTCAATTATTGCTAAAGTAAAAATCAGTTCCTATCCTTATTGATTTACGACAAAAAAATGTGTTGCTCTACTGGTGCATCTACCCTATGCCAACGTATTTTGTTACCGTTATGTAATTTGTAGTCTTATGTCCAATACAACTTCCTTTGGGAAACTGGGTTAATTTTTGCTTCAGTAGATTATTATTTATTATTATTATCATCAACAATCGGACAACTGTCAGAACCTGTCTAAACATGAATACTTGGAAAGTGATATGTAATTTAACATCTGGTCAACATAATAATAACGCTTATTTATTATTATTATCATCAACAATCGGACAACTGTCAGAACCTGTCTAAACATGAATACTTGGAAAGTGATATGTAATTTAACATCTGGTCAACATAATAATAACGCTATGTCTAAAACGCCATGTCTCGCCCCATCCACTAAATAAGGATGACCCGGAACAAGCATAATACATACCGCGCTCGAGCAACGCACAGTTAGACACGTTGCACGGACACGGATCTCGGAAACGTTCGGAACAGTCAAGGTGCCTAGTGTGAGTTTTCTTTACTATCAGTATTCATTCGGTTACGTTAACGAAAACGAAAATTAGTATGGCATTGAAGCAGCGCCTCCTGGCGGCATACGAGAAGAGTTAACATTTTGCCATACACATTCTTGGTTTCGTTAACGTTATCGAATGGTGAATGAAACTCGCACTAGGCACCCTGAGCGCAGATGTTGCGAGATTTCGTGCCCGTGAGAGGTTACGTTTCGAGCGCGTTTGTATGAAGCTTACCTACCGTCTTCAGTCTCCTTAATTTGTGCCTCATCGCCATGTGCTTGGTTAAATGACAGCCGCTGACAAAAATGGGTTGATGCCACCAATGCCATAGAAATGGGCCAAGTTGTTGTATTTGCCATACTTTTTTATTATTGTTGTTTTGCTTTCACATTATGTTTTTATGTATGTACTTAGTGCTTAGTTAGAGGATGTTTGCTATATCTCCAATATCAACAATTCAATTAATTTATGTCATACAAGTTACAGGACCCAATTGTATTAGTAAAACTAATACTATGTTAGTGCAATGACGACAAATGATCAACGAAAACTCATTAAATTGATTGAATCTTACAAAGGGCTTGAATTAATTGATTGTATGCCGACGAAAGGCGCACTGGAGGCTCCATTGTCTAACGGGAGAAATTAAACTGTCAATGGATGGTGATTCTGATCGTGAAGTGTTCAGTTTTGAATAACATTTGATGAGACACGACTAAATACAAAAGCGTACATATTGCTGACTTAGGTACTTGACAAGCAAAGGGTGCAGATTGTAGTGCTTAAAAGATAAAAACTAGTTTTTTGGTGGCGGCGAGGAACGTAAAGGATCCCTCAAGGTGTGTGGAACGAAACACTTTCGGAGGTTTTCTAGAGGAAACAGCATCGCGTACTATTGCGCGTCCCCGTGCTCTACTAGATTCTCCGAAGGGTTCGGATCGGATCGGGAAAAACTAGAATAGAAAATAATAGAATACTAAGTGCTGAGTGAGAGTTTTATTCACCATTCGGTCACGTAACAAAAACGAAAATTTTCATAACATAACTCACCTGTTTTATCACCGAGAGACGCTGCTTCAATGCCATACAATTATGGAAGGTGAAAACAACAATATTTTTGCCCCAACCTGCTTGTTTACAGTAAATGTCACTCGAAGTTTTGTATCTTGTGTGGCTTCTTGGCGGGAAAGTGAAGAGTCATGTCTGCGGTTTTGTTTTATTTTCTTTATTTGTGTTATGTCGAATATTAATGTGAAATAATGGTGGATTATTAACCGTTAAGTGTTCGTGAGTGTGCATGAGAGTGTTGGCAATGAAACAAAACAACGTTACTTTTCAAAATCTCTCAAGAAGTCCGCCCGAGGAATTTGTAAAGCCCCACATCTTTACTGAGATACTCGAGGGGTTGGGGGGGTATATCATTTCTCACTTCTCATTTCTATTATCATTCATCATCATCGTACTGGAAGGAAATATTGTATATTTATGTATTACTTGTAAGAAAAATTACTTTGACCCTGGCTAAATGTGCTAATCGCACGAAGTCATCAAATAAAAAAAATAAAAAAAAAGTTTGTTTACAAGCAGGTGACGTCACGACATCAGGTGACTTGCATACATCGTTTTGGCGGCTATTTTATTCATTTGAGTTCTAATGGCGATTTTCATAACAAGTAAAGAAATTCACTACGAATCAAATTGCAAATATATTAAAAGCTATAATAAGACATATTTTTTCTAACACCTGTCAAATACTCTATTCTTGTTTCGTGGTTGAATTGAGAATAAAGCTTTAAAAAAATGTTTAACTAATTTAGATATAGGCATCAAAAAGTTTACACACACAATTTGCCATTTGATCACGTCAACGAAAACGAGACTTTGTATGGAAAAAATTTAGCTCTCCTCGTTTTCCACCAATAAATAGGTGCCTTCAATGCCATACACATTTTCGTACACCCATTACTTTGTCTAAGCAACGTGAGGCAACCAGCAAAGTCGCTCCATGGTCTATATTTGGTCTGTGGTCTAAGCATCTAAAGAAGTTATAATGTTATAAAGGCATGTATGTCAACTAGTGTTCAGCGATTTATGTTGCTTATCGTACGTCGTCGCCAGGAAATGCTGGTATATGTCTCGACTTCTCGAGCTCCTCCGTGCTTCGGGAGGCACGTTAAAAGCCATTTGTACCGGTTGTTGCCACAAGATAGCAGTCTAAAACACAACACACTGCAGCTACCCGCATTGAACCAGTGTGGTATGACATGTCCTTGAACAAACCCCTTTTTAAAAACATTATGATAGGAAATAGGGTGGGGGGTTATAGTCTGATCCCTTTCTGTAAACTTTAGACTGCAGAACACAAGCCTCCTTACATGAACGAATGTAAAAAAAATCGAGGATCAGACCAAAATCCATTTTTTTTTTTTATTATATTTGGAAAACCAACAGCTTTATGAAATTTAATACAATAATATTCTAAACACTGATAGCTAATAAGAGGTCTTCGCTTTTACACAACAATATAGATCTAATTTTAAGTAAGAACATTAACAAACCTAATCTAGTAATTAGAACTATATAAACATACAACAACATGACATGTGATGTGCAACAGTCACTATGTTAAGCATCCTGCCTTAAAAAGAAAGGATTACTTAGTAGTCGCCTCGCTGAGGGCACGCCAGAATGAAATATATATATCAAAATCATAATCTTCACTCAATTGGTTTACGCTTCTACTCGGTCGCAACATAAATGAATTTTGGCGGTAATTGGACGAGACCAATGGTATATGAATGGGAGTGTAGTGTCTACGCGGTCTAGTAGGTACGTTAAACTTAATTTTGGAGAGGAGTTCAGGACAGTCAATCATGTTATTTACAATTTTAATCTTAATTTCGATGAAGATTATGATAACTGAAAAGACGACTTTAGTGTCCGTTGTTGTCACTGATACGGCTCCGAAATAAAAAAAGTGTGATGGGTCTACTCGAGCACTTATTTAGACTTTTTATTTATACCAGTTTTCATCGACGGCTGCTAAGTTTTAGGCGACTCATAAGCCGTGTTAGGTGACGATTTTACTCCAGTATCTGTCACCTGATGGCTCAAGGGTAAACTAAAACATAGGGGTCGTTGAAGAATACAAGAATGAGTCTATTCAAAGTTATAAGTTAAAAAATAAGTAATAAATAGTGCAGTGGTATAAATTGAGACTTATACCTCGATAGGTTTAAAAAAATATCGAATTGATTGCAACTAATAACGTAATGTGAGCGACATAAAACAAATCACTGTTTTCAATTAAATATCTGTATTGTATGTCTCATTCAAAGAGCATTAATATTAACATCAGCGAAATCACAGAGCCATCTGTGTTCGCAGTCTGCATAGATAAACATTATATAATTTATTATGCACAATGTCAATCAGGCGCATTGGAGAGATAATGTATAATTTATGTCACTGTCTTATGTTATGTATGACATTTGAACATGACATTGTATAATAATAAATAATATTGTTTCTTTTTTTTTTTTCTTTTAGTTGATGGCTTCGTGCGATTAGCACATTTAGCCAGTGTCAAAGTAATTTTTCTTACAAGTAATACATAAATATACAATATTTCCTTCCAGTCAGTATGATGATGATGAATGATAATAAAAATGAGAAGTGAGAAATGATATAACCCCCCAACCCCTCGAGTATCTCAGTAAAGATGTGGGGCTTTACTAAGCCCTCACGCAGACTTCTTGAGAGAATTTGAAATGTGACGTTGCGCTGTTTTGTTTCATTTGCCAACACTCATGTACACTCACAAACACTTAACGGTTAATAATCCACCATTATTTCACATTAATATTCGACATAACACAAATTATAGAAAATAAAACAAAACCGCAGACATGACTCTTCACTTTCCCGCCAAGAAGTCCAATAATATTGTTTAGCATGATTGTTTGATAGGTACACACGCCTGCACGTCAACCTACCACAAACTGTCAAATTTCCTCAATAGAATTTGAACTTTATTACTCAGGTATATGGTTGAAAATGTATTGAAGAAATTTGACAGTTTGTGGTAGGTTGATGTGCAGGCGTGTGTACCATATAGGTCCCTATCCTAAGTCCCTACCTACCTATGCACCAGTGTTCGTAATTTTTTTCCTATAATAATTAAAAATACAGCAACTTATTTTTTATTTTAGCACTAATTAATTCATTCCGTACTTCGGAAGACGCGTAAGCCATTGGTTCCGGGTTTTTTTAGTTTGCTGATTGCCTCAGACGGCATTTTCAGCTTCGCCAGGATTTTTTTGGGGGCGGCGAGAAACTTAAAGGGTTCCTCAAACCGCGTGAAACGAATCCCCTTCGGAGGTTTTCTAAAGGGAACAGCATCACGCACTAGTGCGTGTCCCCTTGCGGAGAGCCAGATATCAGAGTGGTCATAATTTTAGACGTTTAAAAATATATAAAAATATAATATTTATTAATATTTCTAAAAATAAATAAAAAACGGTAAGGTATAGCTTATTTTACTGTCCCATTTTTAAGTAAAGAATTCCATCATTGAAGTCAAGTCGTTCGCTACAATAAGTTAGGCTATTCTTCTTCTATTTTGATTAGCCATCCGGTGAAATGGTATTGTATAAGTTGCTTAACTTGCACGATCGCAATTCGCAATCAGGGTGCCAAGTGCGAGTTTCATTCGCCAATCGTTAACGTTAACTAAAACGAGAATTTGTATGGAAAAATGTTAACTTTTCACGTATGTCGTCAGGAGGCACTGCTTCAATGCCATATTAATTTTCGTTATGCTAAACGTAATCGAATGAATTACCTCACCCTCACCGCTTCGTCAAGCTTCTCTCTGCTATTGCTCATTTTGTTTGAATAACCCTAAAGATATCGAACTTACCTTCCATTTTCCAATTTTCCTATATTGCAATCAAGCCACTGATACACGATAGTGAACGTTTGTAAATAGGAGAATCGAGGCTTTATGAAATGGGGAAATGTCACGTCCATTAAATAAAATTAGGTACCTATATTTTTCTATTCTTAATATTCATCTAACAAGTGAGATAATCGAATCCACACGTTCCGATCTGTCGACGCCATTATTGCAACATGCGCTGTGTGCAATTTTTTGCACGTGTATATATGACTGTAGTCATAAACAGGTTTCCACATGATATTATTTACCTAGACATTTAATGCTGACCCAGCGATGCGTGAACATGAAGGTGTATTTAAGTTTGCTGGAATTACCTACATATATTCTAATCTTTCTTATAAATGTTTATTGTAAAAGAATATTAACAATTTAATAATAAATTAAATTTAAAAAATTATTTGTTGTTTTAGGTTTTGGCTTGCCTTAAGGTAGGCCAAAGCTAAGGCGTATTCCTTAGCTTCGGCCTTGGCCTTATATGTCACTTTAAATAAAATAAAATAGTGCCTAAAACGCGGGAAAGTAGGCCATATTAAATACCGGTGACCATAGATATTTTTTTTCCTTTACTTGATGGCTTCGTGCTATTAGCACATTTAGCCAGTGTCAAAGCAATTTTTCTTACAAGTAATACATAAACAATATTTCCTTCCAGTATTATGATGATGAATGATAATAGAAATGAGAAGTGAAAAAAGATATACCCCAAACCCCTCGAGTATCTCAGTAAAGATGTGGGGCTTTACTAAGTCCTCACGCAGACTTCTTGAGAGAATTTGAAAAGTGACGTTGCACTGTTTTGTTTTATTTGCCAACACTCATGCACACTCACGAACACTTAACGGTTAATAAACCGCCATTATTTCACATTAATATTCGACATAACACTAATTTTAGAAAATAAAACAAAAACGCAGACATGACTCTTCACTTTCCCGCTAATAGATCCAATTCTTAAAAGACAGTCATTGCAAACTCCTTGCGTTGAAAAAAAAGCGGTTAAAAACTTTTTACATGCTGTTAAAATTAATATTTTAAAATCACGCCATCAATCTAACCACTGAGCAAGTAATCACTACGTTATAAATGTAACAGTTAACTTTAAAAAAACTACAGCTTACCTAGATACTAATACTTCATCTCATCACGGACCATTTGAAGCCATAAGAACTTCGTATGGCTTCAAATGGTCCGTGATGAGATGATCCGTATTGGTGTAATTTGTACATGATTGTTTCGCTCTAATAGGTGCTAGAAATTGTGGAAAGTTGCACAGCACATAAAAAGCGGCCATATTGACGTTCTCATTGAGGTTATGTGAAGACAAAAGTTATTTCTATTGTCTAGAGATTAAGCTAGTCGCTGGTGAATGGGTGACGATGATTGACGCTATGTTTTATTTATATGTGGTTTTTCTTTTAAATCTTTGATGAGTTATTTATTATCTACGATCTGTATTATTATGCTCCTTAATTTAGTAGTTGACTGGTTGGTCAATATAGAAACTTATTAGCAAATGTCAAAAAATATTATTATGAAAATAAATTGTATGGAAATCGAAACTATGACGGCAAAATATTTGTACTTAATACTTACTGTAATTGCTACAAATTTCATTGTTCATCGGGAATCCAGTACATAATTGATCAAAGATATACCTACAAAACGACACGTGGCGACTGCGTATCGGAAAGCGCAGTGTGCGCAGTCTTCCCACAAGGTGGAACGACGATCTATCTGGTGACGGTCGCGGAAAGCCGCTGGATGCGAGCAGCACAAAACCGGTCGTTGTGGAGATCCTTTGGGGAGGCCTTTGTCCAGCAGTGGACGTCTTTTGGTTGAGATGATGATGATGATACCTACCTACATAATTATACTCGTACGTACACACAACACACCTATCAGCAACTCTGTTATAGCTCTAATGTTACCGATTTGGATATCTTTGGTGTATTGTCAAAATATAATAAAAAAAATAGCTAGATTCCACAGGAAGCAAAATTTTAATCAAAACCTTAACCTTTTTAATATTCAGTATGTTTTTTCACACAGTTTTACTGCAGTACCTAACTGTTAACATCTAACTGTAAGTATCATTGGTCGTGTTTCCTTTTACGTTCGGTTTTGTTTTGGTGAATGTTGCGTTAACTTTTTATAGGCTGATCTACTCTAAAGCCACTTTCGCCTATGTATTCAAAACATTCTATATTATATGGCATCTTAGCATACATTAATTAAATAATATTAAAGAAACTTATGAACTTAAGTATTTATAACGTCAAAATATGTGCAATAGCTTCGTTATCCCTATGGAGACCCATATGTCATGCCTGTATCGAGAAGAAGTTACAAGAAACTCTGCAAAAGCTATTTCCTTCTCCGGTTTCGTGTTAAAATACTATATTAGTAAATTTCATAACAGTATTTTCTCGTAATTACGTAAAGCACCCTGTTTAACGCTCGTCGCACCTTATGTAATGAAAACATTGCAATATTTTGTATTTATATATTAATACTAAGTAATAATAATAATAAGTATATTAATACTTTCTTAAAAGCATAATAATTACCTTGACATTTCAAACCATACCACAATGTACTCGTATATTTATTATTGTTTTGAAATCTAAGTTTAGTTACATATCAAAACGATAGATGGCGTTGAGCGGTGCAAACCTGCATCGCGCTATGGTTTCGTTTTCACGATGCCTGCTCTAGGTTATATTTTGTAAAATCGTACTCATGTTGAAACCTGCAAATTTATTCACACCCATTCATTTAAAATAGTAAATAAATAACTCTCAACCTAATGATAATTATAATACCTACTTAATTTACTTTATTGTAAGTAAAGTATAATTTTAGCCTTTATTTGCTACAGTACAAACACCTAAATAAAATAAACAAAATTGTCAGTCATCGCTTCTTTTATTACGAAACATATAAGGCTAGTTGTCCACTTCCATTTGTGGTTGATAAAAAATGTTTATGGGCATGACGGAAAGGCAATTGCACCATTGTTTATTTCCTTAGTAGCTGACGCCATCTGGTGGTGGCTGTTGGTACCGACCGATGGTGCCCGATTCGATCCGAACCCCTCGGAGAACCTAGTAAGAAAGGGGACACGCTTGCACGTGATGCGGATGCCATTCCTTCTAGAACCCTTTGAGTTTCTCGCCGCCCCTAAAATGTCCGGGGACGCTGTAATGTGTGAGGCCAACAACAAACTCCCAAAAAATCCAAGTTGTTTTTTTATTTATTACTTACGGGTAAGCACTTGATCTTCGACTCACCCGATGGCGATGATAAGGCGGAAGGTGGAAGCGCACTTCACCTAGAATCTTCAACTACTGAGGCACTGGCTATCTTATCCTAGCTGCCGGGATATAACAATGCTTAACATTAATGTTATGGCGATATATTTAGATAAGCTGGTGGTAGCTAGCCATGCTTGCGGATGAACAAGCCCTACCACTAATCAAACCGTGTACACAAACATGTTACCGCGCTGGGAATCAAACCCGAGACTTCTGGGTCTAAGACCAGTAGCGGTAGCCAAAGTAACTTTAAGAAAACGATAGCGAAGTTCGAAAAGAATAAAATGTATGGGATTGACATAAGATTGACCACGTGATCTAGCGCGCTTATGTCAATCCCATACGTACTTCATTAACACCCGATCATAATATTTTTACAAATACTAAAGATCAGTTAAGAAGTAGGCAAGCTATTTATAAAATGTTTTTGTTTTGTTTATATAATTTTAACTTATATAAACAAAACTAAATATTCTTAACTTTTTTCTAAATATAGGCAAACTAACCTCCTTTACTGACTGTGGTAACTTATTATAAAGATCTTGCATGTGTTGTTACTAAGACTTTTTAACTTTAATTTGTCATGCAATTGTAAATTAAATTTTTATATTATAATGAAGTCAAGCGCGTAAGGTGCGCATAAAAAAAATATTTAAAAATTGCATAAAAAGTTGAAGTTTACAATTATGCCTTAGTAATTCTGCATACAAGATCTAGATCGGATACACTTTGGGTCTTTTAATTTTGACCACACCTTTCTAATAATATAATATATATATATATATACCGCTCACCATCAGGCGGCCCGGCTGCTCGTTTGCAGACGGTAAATATAAGTAAAAAAAAATAAAAAAATATCGTTGTCTGGTTCTGGCTGTTGGATCCCCATGTGGTGTAGTGTGTAACAGCTTTATGCCGGCTAACTGGTAACCGCCTACGCAGCCGACCGTGCCATAATATAGGGCAACAACCAAATGGACTTTAGGAGAGATCTAATGAGACTACTAAATTAGGAATATTTGCATAATTAATAAGGCTTGCTTTTTTAATTACATAGTAAAGTTAATAATGAGTAAAGGTGAACTGTAACTTCACTTTTGTAAGTCTGGTTGGTGTGTACAAAAATGCATACCTACGGTATACCGGACTTTTTAAATGATTATTTAATAACATTAAAAAAAGTTATTAAAAAAAGTAAATTTAAAAATATTTTTGATTAAATTAACTTAATAGAAATAAAATAATGATTACACTGTTTTGTTTGTATTTTAACCATGTAAAGCCTTCGAAACTTGCAACACACGTATTGCTAAACTTTAAACACTGTTTTGTAGTATTATACAAGGGTGTACACTGTGAACAATAAACAATTATTTTATTCTAAAAACGGTTTACAATAAAATGTAGAATATTTAAACTCCTCAGAGTTAGAAGCGACATTTTGAAGGTCAAACTCATGCATGGCTTACTTACTAAGACAGCTATTTAGGCTAATTTAATAGGCTTGCGTAGCCACCCTACCCGCTTTAATGACTAGTTACATCAACCGTTCACGGTACGGTGACCATAGCTCCTGAGTCTGACGGACGGACAGTATGTGATATGTTTTATGACTGCTCTCACAATAGTACAGACACACGCACGTTAGACTATCCAAAACTGTCAGATTTCTTAGTTAAATCTTCAACCATATACCATAGAAATAAAGTTCAAAGTGTATTGACGAGATTTGAGGAGTTTGTGTAGTCTGATTTGCAGGCGTGTGTAGTAATCACGAAAGTTGCTATACTAAGTAGGCTATTGTTTTGACGGTAACTCACTGTGTTTAAGCTAATCTCTGTTTTTGTTATAGCCTGTGGTAATAGCAACTTACATAAGCAGGCACAATAGGATTTGCCATGTTAGGAATAATCGTCACACGTATAAATAACAAAATAGTTTTATTTAAAAATCAGCTTTGACGAACACGTTAGTAGTATGTTCTGATGACAAGACAGAGGTTTACTTAATACATATGACGTTAACTCCTTACTTAGTAAAGTTTAAATCATAAACTTTATTACGTATGACATCGAATATAAACTAACGATTCATGAGGTTCCAATTTAACTCCCAACAAAAGGGATTAAGAACAACCAATCGATTAAAGTCTGCCTATAGTCTGTACTCTGTATAGAGCGGTGAGTCATGAAGTAAATCTCGCTAGTATCTGGCCAGTCACGTCACGTATTCGTCAATGGCCAGTCTCTGTCTGCCTTTTATTTCATCTTAACTGTAGACTATCGATGTCGAGAAGCTACAACAATGTTAATCGATTTTTATTTGTGTTCTGAGTTTTTAGCAGACCAAGACCAACACAATTCCATAGACAATTCATTTTTTATTTGTTGACGTTTGTCGCAATATGACAATATGACAAGGTTTTAATGTTAAGGCTTTGTTTGAATTGCATTGATCTCGCTGCAATTCTTACAATTTCTAGGCTGCGATATGATTTGATTAAAATTTTGCATAGCTTTGTTGAGTTTATGAAAAACAATTGAATCTTGGGCATTTCGAATTGCAGCTCTAGTGTTTGAAAGTCTAGTCACATTTCAAAAGCGTTTTCTCTTCAAATATTCAATATCTTGCTTTAGCGTTTCGCTATAACTTTGCCAGTGTCGGGTTTCAGGCTGGCGTGACTTAAACTCTTTAAATATTAAATTGAATCCATTTACGTTGCGCCGCTGTTTGAATTGAATCTTCGCTTTTTTGTCCGATACGGAGCCAGTCAGTTGTACAAGTCATTGCTCCCAACTCGGTCGAACAATTCGTTAAATAACTACATAATTTTGCACCGACATAGCTGTGGAAGCCTGTAATTTTGTGAGCGTAAAGCTACCTAGGATCGTTTTGTTTTTGTTTTACTGATTTGTTTATGTTTAACTCCGGCCATTTTAGCCATGCAGAATGTATGCACTAATCGTTTTATGTTTGAGATAAGCAATAGACGTTATTTAGAGGTCTGATTTATTGAGTTGATCTAAACTGTAAATTAATATATACGGTATCACGCCATTGCAATTATAATTATGCTTATAAAATATTTATTGCCTATTAACTTGGAACTTGAATAAACCTAACCTAATAAAAAGATACTTGCCCCAATCAATGTGCTTATTAATAAAAAAAATAATACTTAAACAAATAATACAAGACTAGGTACGTATTTAATTCACAGATTAACTTTTGATAAAAGTAGGTAGCTATTTATCTTTTTGTCTCCTAAACAAAACGTGACAGTGAAAGATTTTTAGTAATCTATGATAACGTGATTTTTAGTCTAAATACAAAGATAACAACTGATTTCATTTCCAAACAATGAATGTATCCTATGTATCTTCTTTTTTTGCAAGCAAACAAAGCAAAGATATTATAAAAAAAATAATTAGTTTAAACGCTATTTTATTTATTTGCATATCGTTAAGTTTTTTTTATATTTAAATGTGGAAACTTTCTGTAACTAGCTGTCATAATTTGTCAACCTTGAGTCCCCTAAAAATGATAAACACAAAGGTTTACATTGTATACTCTTTACTTTATTCTTACATAAGAAGAAGAAGAAGAAGAAGAAAAGACATATATTGGAATCACATAACAAAACATACAACATGTAACAAAAAGAATAAAAAATAATAACAATTAACATTGCGCAGCACAGTATGCGGAGCAAACGGGGCCTGCTGCACTGGTATTCTACTGTACACAGTAGTGACATGTTGATGGTACAAAACAGGAAAAAAAACAAATCAATATTAGTAGTAACTTACTTAAAAACACTAACTTTAATACGAATAATATTAACAACAAAACGAATATACTATAGCACAAACAAACATGAATAACAAAACGCCTCGGCACAAAACTGACTTACTGTCACAGCAGTAAAAAATAATAATATTAAAAATAAAATAATGCTAATTGATCAAATTGACAAAAGCAATTGTTTTATATGCTTTCAATGCAGTTCTAAAGGTGGATCGAAATGTTTCAAATCATAACTTGCGTTCCTAATCCCCTGGTCCCTAATTCTTCGCTCTTCAAATAGTGTCCAGATAATCGGTCCAAGACTTCTATCTCCGTTAAAATTCTGTTTACGTCTAATTTATGTATTACCTGTTTTACATAAGAATCCTTGCAGCACAGTTTACCATTGTTAATCTTTGGTTGTGGTTAGTTTGCGTAATAGACCACATTGTGACGCGATGACCACGTTTCTTTCTCATAGTGATGCGACTTCAATCCGATTTATCCACTCGAGTAATTTGAGTCAATATTCACTCGTTCATATTCCGGATTTATTCTTCGGAATCGGATGGCACGTTAAACTGTTTTTCCCGGCTGCATTAGCAGTCGTTACAACCACCAATCCGCGCTGGGCCCGCAGCGTGGTGGTGATTTCTGACTCGAATACGATATTTACCGATGTCACTCGAGTATAAGTGACTCGAGTCGAGACGCGTGTCGCATCACTAGTTTCTCAACGCCCATCTACAGTTTCAGACAGACTGTCAACGCGCATCGGAGCATAATGGAAAAGGCCTTGTCCTCATAACATTTCATTAGTAACAACATAATGTATCAGCTAGTATCAAATGTAGCAGGTCTTTATCCTAATATCAATCTGGGTCGCGTTATCTATTGTTAACTTTAATGATGGCATTTGATAGAGAATGCCGATTGAAGAAAGTGTTGGTTAGTGACAGGAACATTTTGTTGGCGTACGCTGGTGCGTTTCATCGTGTGTCCTCGGATAGGTGGCCGATTTTTTTCTAGCACGTATGTTTCCCATTACTTGTTAAGTGTTCCGGCTGTTGCCGTGAAAAATATGTAGGACGTTGTAGATGACAACAACGATGATAGTTAGGTATAAAGTAAGTATACCAGTTCGACGAGGGCCTGACTTTCAAAATTCAAAACTATTCATTCTGTTTAGGCTACAAATTAGCTCGTATAAATGACATTACGCCAATGGTTCGTATATCTACACAGGGCGGGAAGACCCAAACTAAAATACTAAATTCCCGATGAGCGCTTGAAAACCGGTAGGCGATTTTGGTGCCACGGAGCCACAATGACCGTTCAGACGCATAGTACCAGAAACGCAAATTACCTTGTACGCGGATGGCAAAAAATGCATTTCGTATTGTAACGGAAGGAGGCGAAAGGGAAAAAGTGGACTGTATTAAGGAATAAGAAGCAAAGTAAAACGTACAATTATAATTAATAGAAGACAAAATAAAACATACCAGGACAGCAACCAAGATGACAAATCCAGTAAAAGAAAAAAAGACAGAACATATTAAAAAATGACACTTAGCAAAATAGAAAAAGTACAAAACCTAAAAAGAAGTATTTACTCCGTAACACGTATATTACCAGATACGCATATGACCAGATTTTGTTTCGAAAATTACCAGATACGCATATGACCCGATTTTGTTTCGCAAATTACCAGATACGCAATGTCCAAATTTAATGACGTTTGTGTCGATGACAGCAAATATTAAGTACTAGCGGCCCGCCCCGGCTTGGCACGGATGGATATATTTTTTTAACATGGCCTATGTTACTCAGCGCTAATGTAGCATTCTAATGGTGAAGAATGTTTTAAACCGATCCAGTAGTTTTTGAGTTTATTCGTTTCAAACAAAAATACAAAGCTTTCCTCTTTATAATATTAGTATAGACGAAGTATGACAAATATTAAGCAACCTTAATTTAATCTTTACGTTTAAGATTTAAGGTTTACAGTAAGCGGAAGTTGTTGATGCTCATCAATATTTTTTCAGATTTTGTTATTCGAAATTTAAATGTATAGGTATGAGCAAACAGGACCACTTTCGACATGCATTTTTGTAAGTAAGTATTAAGTAAGTATTTACTTTATTAAGTAAGTAGGTACATAATTGATCAAAGGGTACCAAGATATCCTTATCAATTTAACAGCTTGTTACAGTGAAAGTTCTATTATTATTCTGCCCTTATAATACTTAAGCGCGGTTGTTATTAATTTAACTGCTAAATTAATAACATAAAGTGCTTTAGTAGGTACTTAGATGGTTATAAGCAAGCTTAGTGCTTACTGAAGCATTAAGTGACTCAGTACCTAAACATAAGTGGCATTGAAACAAGTGAGGACATTTTAAATACTGATTTATTTACGTCTGAATAAAACGACTAAATAAGACTACATTAAGTGACTATAAATTTTAAAATACCTACTTACGCTTGATTTCGAGGTATCGAAAACTGCAAGTTATTTTTTCTTTCTATCTCCCTGATTATTTTATCCATCGCAACATAATATATGTAGTTAGTTATTGCTAAGGATCTGCAACTAATATAAAAGAAAAAAAAACGAGCGAGCCTTACAGTAGCCGCATATGATGTGTAACATTTGGTATCTCATCTTAGTAATAAGCAATTTTAACATTATATTCTGAATAAATCAGGTATTATTTGAAATGATTTTTCATAACAAAGAATAATTTAATTTAATGAAAATTTTATTTTATTTAATTAACACGCGCGCGCTCTTTCGTACCAACGATCCGACGGCCAACACTATCACTGAGCGCTCATTCGTCAAATCGAATGGCGCGCGCTTACCCGTCTTCCTGTTACTCACTTCCGTCCCATTTCGAAATCACTCCCACAAATTGCAAGAAAACGAGAGGAAAGATGTTACACCTCAAAAAATGTTTTTAGTGGTGTTACTCTATGCATGTTCTATGTTCTATACTCTATGACTAGCCTCTTTCTTATGATGGCCTCTTTAGACTTGTTCTAAGCTTAATGAAGGGCTACTGCTCTTTCCATAAATTAATTAAATATGGATGCCTCTATGTTTCCATAAAATAAGTACAATATTATCCATAGAAACTTGGCTAGGCCGTCGCCACTAAACAATATGACAATAACCAATTATATCCTCCCTGGCAATTGGTACTACATTCCGAGAGAGGGCAATTGTCTTGTTTACAACAGACAAACGATTGATCTTTGTGTGTTAGTAAAGTGAACTGAGATGGTGCGAGACTAATGCGAGATGAGTTGGGATGACAGGAAAATTATCTTTAAATATATTAATACGTGAAGCAAAAACTTTGTACCCCTTTTTACGAAAATTGCGCGTATGGAGGAGTATGAAATTTCGCACACTTACAGTTTTTAAAGAGAAGGATTGCAGAATGTTATTTTTTTTATAAACTATGCATAAAAATACATTAAATCAATAAAACAAACATTACACACACTACCATGTATTTGCCACACAAGCATATGTATTTGACACACATTCAAACACGCATTTATACTCTTAAAAAAAATTAATAATGGAAGAGGAGCGGCCGAAATCTGTTATTGCCAATCCAAACTCACATCCTGTCTTTTTTAATTTTTCATTGCTTAGGACTTAGGAAACAATCCGTGCTGCCTTAATAAAATTACGGTCGAATTGCGACAACTGGGCGACCACTAGTTATTTTAAATTAGGAACTATTTCACATTATGTCTATCACATCGCGCCCGTTGTCTACTATTTCTTAAATCTACTACACTATTAGGTTGAATCACAGAAGATATATAGAAGTTAGTTAGTTGAATCTAAACTAGTTACCTATGTTCAGCCAATATACTATGAAATGTTCCTACCGTAGTGGCACTGTATTCGACACGCTAACCCAGTGTTCGAGACCAGCTTTCGTCGCCAAAAATATCATAGAATTTCGTTGATATTTTACTGGATCACATCTAGAAAGCAAATGGTCTGTCTGTATATAATAGTTGCTATAGTAAAAAATCTGATGATGAACCCAATTTTTAATAATTAAAGGAAAACTGTCGATCTCTAGTTTCTGTCGAACTAGTGTCACCACCCTACCTAGATTAAAAAAACTTATAAACTATGACATTTAGACCAACTATTGGTACCTACATTATTAATATTTTATTTCTGTATGTATATTTTATGTAGTTAGTTATGTAAATATTTTGAAAAAAAGGTTCTAAAAATTTCCACGAACGGGATACGAACCCGCACATATTAGACACATACTATAACTTTGTCGTTGGAGAGGTAAGTTATGTGGGTATATACCCACATATAATATATACATATATGCATATGCATGTCAAAGTTCTCAATTGGTGAAGTACGTTTCCACCAATTGGCCTTATCATCACTTAACATCAGGTAAGACCAAGGCACTGTGCTTACCTGTAATATAAAAACGAATAAAACATTTAAAGGCGAATTCGATGCCGAGGTTTGTGGTTCATCGTTTTTTTAATTTTTTTATCGTAACATCTTTTTGGTACAAAAAACGTGGTATTCGTACCACATCGTGGGCGTACAAGTCACGTGATGATGTACCTATTCCTACCTACCTACCTACATGCCCACATTAAAACTAGCAAAAACGTGTTCATGAAACCGCAGCTATGGTAAATAATTAAAGTTGTTATTTCATGTCATGTTAAAATTATGGATTTAAAATTTTCATAACCATACAGATAAAGCAGACATTATCATTCATTACAACTAACATACAGAATTGAGTTTAAAAGTTTTAACGAGTTGAATATTCATAACGAGATAATTATCTAACGAACTCTTGAACGTTCATTCATTAGGCACATTATTCTTTTATGAGTTAGTTACTATTCTAAAAATGTTATTTTAAGTTGGTAGAAAAATTATTAAATAAAAAATAAAAAATATAAAAGTTGTCTCTCTATTATTATACAAAAGGGCGGTTCAATGATAGGGGGTTTTTCTTATACCCTGACGCTATAAAAGAAAAAGAGAAAAGAAACGCTCTTGCCAGGCAAGAAAATAATTCTTGCCTGTTTTATTTATTTAAGTATTTTCTTTATTAAGGATAACAACAGCATTTTAAAGTAGTGATTCTGTAAAGATAACTTCGTAAGCCAATTATAATTATCCACGGATAAAAAGAACACACTTATTTGGATAAAATAAGTTCTGTTCCCTCCTTCCTTAAAATAGACTTGCAAACTGATGGTGAAGATTTTCATAAATGAATTCAAATTATTGCCTTATATAAATATACCAAACCAATACCTATAGCTTAGAATAATTATTAAAAAACTGGATAAGTACTTACTACACGAGTAGAGACTTCGCGAGCAAAGGTATATTAAGTGTATTGGAAAGGCGAAAAAAAACGTTATAAGTACATACGCCTGCACATCAACCTACCACAAACTATTAAATTTCCTCAATAGACTTTGAACTTTATACCTTTAAAATATGGTTGAAAATGTATTAAAGAAATTTGACAGTTTTGGATAGGTTTATGTGCAGGCGTCTGTACTTACTTTTTACGAGTTGTTCCGGCAACTTTCCAATAGTGTTACTGACGGTGCTACATAATAATTTGCGGGGATTGGTGACCACGCATTATAATTATCAAAAGCTTGTCAAGCACACAGCATACCCACTTGCTAAAAGCTATGAGAAGTGTGTAGTATTTTTTTGAGCATGTATTCTATTTCTGCAAAGTCTGTATATCGTCGTTGCTCGTATAAGTCGCTGTGTTTGTTTATTCGATAATACAGGTAATTATGTATAATTTTGGTTTTATCTAATATATAAAATTCTCGTGTCACGGTGTACGTTATTGAACTCCTCTGAAACGGCTCGACCGATTTTCGTGCATGTCGGCTAGGGTGGAGAATCGGACAACATCTATTTTTCATCCCCCTAAATGTTAAGGGTGGTCCATCCCTAATTTTTTTTTTTAGATTTTGAAATTTTTCCAATACAAAATGATTTGTTTGTAGTGTTGTCATGGAAACTGTCAAAGCGGTACGAAGTCCGCCGGGTCAGCTAGTTATTTTATAATATGTTACGTACAAGTTTTATGCGTTGCTTTTAGGTCTAAAACACATACCTAGCTATTTTTGTTAGCGCAGCGACGATATACAACACAACATGTACAAGTTCATGTTTTTTTGCGTGTCTCGCGTATTTTTTTTTCTTTACTCAATAATGAGTGAACTGATGATACAAATGTTAGAAGTTATTCACCCAACCCCTTAGTACTTGTTCACGTAGGAACGCGCGGGCGTGGTGGCGGGTGCGGGCGCGGTAACGTTGCGAGCTCGTGTGAGCACACGCGCAAACGCCTGGATGTGACGTGTTGTCAGAGGTTGAAAAGATAGACGACGATATTTTATTTTTAAACGAAAATTCATACCTAAAGTGGGAGATGCTAAAAATTTGAATTGGTGTGCACGAAATTAATAAGTAATAAGTTCTAGCCTTAACAGCACTAAAAAACTCTTCTGTATTGAACGACATGATAAAAACGTGCTATCGTTTCTAGCGACAAGTTTAAACTGGTTGAACTTACTTGACGTCGCGAGTAGGGATCGCAATATCGGGCAGTTTTACCAATTTCGATATTGAAGATTTGCTAATATCGAACATTCGATATATTCGATACACACCATCAAAAAAAACAAAAAATGTATATTTTATAAATAATTTATTTAAAATTATTATCACCAATACAAAATACAATTTTGTACCTTTACAATTTGTATGAACTTTTAGCTTTTATCGAATACTATGACTTCTTATATTTTAATAGCACTATATTATCTCAACTAATTTTAAACTTTGCAAACACGGAAAATAAACTTTAACATTAAACTAAAACAATATCTTTCTCAACTAAAAAACAAAACATTTATCAAAATATCAATCAACATTGAAATAACTTTTGCTTCATAAATTCTTAAGCAAAACATAAGTATTCATAAATCAACACAACACATCACAGTAACTTTGAGATCTTAGTAATTAACTATTATACCAATATCTAGTAAAACACACATAGGTACACTAGGGTGGGGCCCCGTGGGGCTAATGAGTAAAATAAAAGGAAGTAAGGAAGTTATTTACGGTTATTTAAAAAGTGTGACCTTAAAAATGACAGTGTATTCATTGTGTCATCGCTTAATCGCTAAATAATTAGTGGGAAAAATAAAAATTTGTTTTGATTAAAATTAATATCGAAAATGTCGTTATCCAGGAATATAAAATCGATATTTAATTATATTGATTTGACTCCGATATTTCGATATTTTCCATAATCGATATTTCGATATTCGAACCCTAGTCGCGAGTGAATCGCGCGCTCCGCCGCTTGTTCGACGTGAACACACACAAACGTCTCACGCGTTTGATACTGCCGCGAGCGTGCCGCGCGCGCCAGTCGCTAGTTTGCCCGCTATTTAAGCCGCACGTGCGTTTCGTACGTGAACACTTGGATATCACGTCATATTATGTTCGATATTTTGTGACCGCGCCCGCGAGCCAACGTGAACAAGCACTTAGTATCAGTAGATACTAGTATGTGAGACTTTACTTAGATCTTACCCGGACTTCTTGAAAGATTTTGATAAGTGACGTTGCACTGTGTTTGTTTTATTTTCTAACACTCATGCGCGTTTACATACATGTAACGGTTAATAAATAATACACCATTATTTTGCGTTAATATTCAACACACCACACATTTTAAAATATGAAACAAAACCGCAGACCTGACTTCTTTAGTTTCCCGCCAAGAAGTCCTCAAGTAGCTTTATCCAATTGATGTCACATTAGCTCCGTTGCCGTGGCAACAGCCGGTCGATGAGAAGTAAACATCTGTAACAAACTGGCTCTACAAACATGGTCCCAATGGCTGACGAAAGTTGGGTCGTTACACCCACTACGGCCGAGCAAATAATCTTTGTGATTCGTTCATCGTTAGCAGCCTATAATAGGGAAGTTGACAATAACAATAATGAATTCTAGAACTATAACGTATAAATGATATTAGTAACATTTTTTAAAAACATTAACCTATTATTGATGTGTAACATCTTTCCGCTCGCTTTCTATAAGCAATTTGTGGGAGTGATTTCGTGAAATGGGACGGAAGTATTCGTAACAGTGTAACAGGAATTCGGGGAAGCGCCATTTTGTAAATTTAAAATCAGTAATAAGAACATGACATATTATTATTATAATATGCGACATATTGTGTCATTTGATATGTCAAATGTCTTCTAGTAAGTATTTACTGCATTTATTTTATAGTTATAAAATGATGTAATACCTGACCCATTTTTTTCAGAATATTATGTTAAAATTGCTTATTACTAAGGTGAGATGTCAAATGTTACATATCATAATAATCAAATAATAAGGTCCGTAAAGCTTATTCTTAAGATCCGCATAGTAATTCCGTGTTTTGTTCCCGTCATGTAAGCGTCATTTCAAATCAGACTAAAAGAGACAAAACACGGAATAACTATTCGAAGCTTATTCTTTGTTTATTTGTAATCATAAAAGCTTAGTTAGTGCCGCACATCCGAGTACCCGGTCGCTCGACTGGTTGCCCGGCTGCCCACTCACACCCACCGGACTGACGAAACAGCCTCACATCAAACTGGGCAATTATTCCACGCTCCGATAAATTGGCCAAGGCTTTGCAGCTATCTCTTTGTCTATCACTTGGAGTTATGAAATTATTTCATTTGTGTTTTTTTTTTTTGAAGATTTGAGCATTAATTTTTTTCAGTCAATGTAGCGGTATTATTTACTACTCGTATATTTTTAGATACTATTTTTTGAAGATATCTTACGACCTTCATCTCATCTAATGTTAAGTGATGATAAGGCCGAAAGTGGAAGCGCACTTCACTCAAAAAACATAAATTATGAAATAAATATAAATATAAATTATGAAATAACAGCACCATTGTGCTTCTCCTAACTGTCTCACAGCTGGGCAAAGGGCTCTATTATTGAAATCAAGTCATCGCCTAATGGCATGCTTAACCACGCTTGCCAAATGTAGGTTGGTGATCACAAATCCGGGCTATGCATCGAAAAATCCGAAACACACTTTGCCCGACCTGCGAATTGAACCCGGGACCTTCGGGTATCGCGCCGAGCGCTTTGCCACTCAGCCACCGCGTCGCTCCGGCGGCGCTGCGTTCCGGCTCTTACAATAAAATCGACATCATCTTTGTTCATTGCAATGCCGATCATTTTGTTTGATTGATACTGGTAACTCGTATTGTCGATTGTTTTTTTATAAATTAGATGATATTTTTTGGTGGGATTGATGTTTTTATTATTATTTAATTTTGGCATTCACAATTTTTGTATTGTTGAATTACGGTTTTATCGATTGTTAAAATACTTGTAAAAGACTTAAGGGGACTTAGGGACTCAATACTTGAGGGTAGTAACTTCAAAGTGAGGATGGCGTAATTGCTTGACTTGCAGCGTCAATCACAAACTACTAGAAACACTCAACGAGTCTTCTGGGGTCTCGGTAGCTCAGCGGCCAGAGCATTGGACCGATTATCCAAAGGTCGTGGGTTTGATATGTTACCAACCAAGATTTCTTTTCATAAATTATTTATTTTGTATAACACTGGTAGCCCCTGTGTGCCTGAAACTGGCACCGTCCGCATTGTATGGCCATTTGGTAGTTGTTTGGCGGCTCGCGGCGATATATTGAACGACGCCCACCACTCGCTAAATCTGAATATGAATCCTATATGCCTACCGTGGGATTTCTATTCTAACACAGTAGAAAAGATACTAGTTACACTAAAACTTGAACGGGATTACGGGATCGTATCTGTATATTACATATTATTTTGTTGATAAATTCTATTGTGTAAAAAATTGAAATGAAACGATTACGAATTTATATTATTATTATATCAACCATAGCAGTTCTACTCCTGGGCAAAGACCTCCCCACACTTTTTCCACACCTTCCGGTCCCCCTGCAACATCACGCCATTCCTTCATGAACCCATCAAGGTCGTTCCGCCATCTTCGAATCCATAATTGCATATTTATTTTATAGGGACATATTGATCATATCTTGAGGTTCGTTTTTCCTGTGACCACGAACTCTTTAAAGGTTTCGAAACGTCCGGATAAAATCGAATGTAGAAATTGATGGTGTGTGTAAAACATGTTTTATTTATTTATTTAATTAGGTAAGCTAATCACATAAAAGTTGATAACAAATCATTGCCTTTTAAAATAACATAATGTTTGACTAAAGTTTTTAATAAATATGTACTATTAGTTTGTTTCCGTTAACTGTAGAAAACAATAATGAGTTTTACATTTCCTTAAATCATTACCAAAAAGGCGAAAAAGATTTAAAAAGGTGTCTATCTTACTTCTTAAACCGATCCGATCCGAACCCCTCGGAGAATGTGATGCCGTTCCCTCTAGAAAACATCTGACGATGATTCGTTTCACACGGCTTGAGGAACCTTTAGTTCCTCGCTAAAGTTTATACTGACACCCCCCACCAACCGTTAGGTTATAAAGTTAGGTGTCAGACATCCTTGCGCAAGCATAAGGGACCATCTGCGTCAGGTCATAACGCCAGATCAGAACGCGCCGAAGCGCATTCTTCATCCGGAACTCTTAAGACTAGTGTCTCGAGCGAGTTGCCCCGTGGACACGTATAAGAGCACGGGGACATGCATTAGTACGTGATGCCGTTCCCTATAGGAAACCTCCGAAGGTGCTACGTTTCACACGGCTTGAGGAATCCTTTAAGATTCTCGCCGCCCCCAAAAAAAGCCCGTTGAAGCTGAAAATGCTGAGTGGCAATCAGTAAACTCTCTAAAATAAAAAGACTTCTTAAATACAATAACTCTAAAGTATACACAGCCTAAACATTGACCGACCTTGGTTCCCAGAGTATTATATTATCGTACAATATCACGTTACATATTCCAGAATCCTTACACAGTCCGTTATACCACGAAACAGGATAATACACAGTAAGTATAATCCGGCCAATACCGTTTATCAGATTAATAAAATATTTAGAGCAATTTATATGGGCCTAAAAATAGACGTTACTCTAGGTAATATGGCTCGTTGTGAAGATTGAAAGGTTATTATGTATTCATATGGTTTCCCTGAAGGCAGAATTGGCATTCGTTCAGAGTACGATGGTGTATATATGGAAGTTCGATCCCGACGAGTAAGGCAAACGTATCCGTTTTAATTTTTATTCTACCGGAAGAAGCAATGCTTCAATTTAAGCGTGTGGTCGGCCAGTGGCCAATTTCAAAAACTCGACCGTAATTCACAAAATATACAATGCTTAAATACAAAGTAATGGAACACATATTACATATAAGTTTTTTCTTTTTAACACTTTTTCCCATGTTTTATTTGGCATTAGGATAAGTATACAATATAATAACTTAGTTTACTAAGAGCTGGTGATTCCATGTTTATAAATAAAAATATTAAAAAGTTTTTTCTTCACTTAGTTATTAATTTATCAATGTTTAAGTATTTATTTTAAATTTACGGATTGGTTTTAAAGGATATTGTTGTTGCATTCGATAGTGTTTTTTTAAATAAATTTTTGACATTTAACAAATAGTTATGTCTGCTAAATCTCGTATATTAGATAATGCATAGGTACATTAAAAGTTCCAACCATTGCTAATCAAGGAATTGAGAGTCAGCCGTAGTCATTAAAAGAAAATTTTGTACGGTGCGGTGTGTTGTTACCTTTTCAACAATATCCCGTGTTCGAAGTCTATTTAATTATCTTAAAGGTTATTGACTGTTAATCAAGAATTCAAACGATGCTACGCTTTCCGGCGACGGCCATTCCAATTTCACAGCAGTTATCTATGAGATCTGATCTTGGTTAATAACAATGCTATTGACCTCTTTACATGAAATTGCTACCTTGACATTTAATTAATTATTGCACAATTATTAAGCTGTCCGTTTTATTTTTTTGTGTGAAGGTGTTATATCCGATATGGATGCACTGTTAGTATTTAAATTATACAATTAATAGTAACGTATTATTATACAATTGTTAGGTATATACTTCGAAATTAAACATCTTATAATCTATACGCGTTTAAATTTACATTTGATTTTTACATCCTTACCTTACACGGTATGTGTAATGTAAGCGTAAACTTTATAAAACAATATGGGTCTTATAAATAAACAATGAATAAGCTTCGAATAGTTATTCCGTGTTTTGTCTCTTTTACTCTAATTTGAAATGACGTTTACACGACAGGAACAAAACACGGAATAACTACTCCGAGCTTATTCTTTGTTTATTTGTAAGGCACTATGATTATAATAATCATGGTCACTACAAATGGCATGGTATTTAAAAAAAAAATATTTTATATAGTCATCGTAATTTTTAACTTCCCACTTACTGGCTACTGCTGGACCTTTCCACATGAACATAAATACAGGGGAAGATCAGGCCATAACCCATCATTTAGGTATATTAGTTAGAAGGGCATATTCCCGTGCCTCCAAAAAAGTATTCCCAGTGCCTCCACAAGTTCCTTCATCCTACAACATGGCAACGGCAAAAAAATCATGTCTGTTGTTTGGGATCCCCCTTAAATATTTATTTTATTCTGTTTTTTAGTTTGTTGTAGGCAACAGAAATACATCATCTGTGAAAATTTCAACTGTCTAACTATCACGGTTCATGAGATACATACAGCCTGGTGACAGACGGACAGACAGACTGACGGACGGACGGACAGCGGAGTCTTAGTAATAAGGTTCCCGTTTTATCCTACCTTCCCTGGGTACGGAACCCTAAAAAATCACGCTGACCTAATAAGAGTTGGTAGGTCTTAACGACCGCTATCTTTTGGCGACAACTGGAACCATTGGTTTAATGTGGTTTCCTAAGCACGGCGAAGCTCGAGACATTTCAATTTGGTCTGTCTTCCGGTGATTGGCATTTGCATACAAGTATTTTTTTTTTCTTAAAGTTAATATTATTACTTTACCGCTTCAATTTGTTTTAAGAAGAACTATACAATTAAGTAATAGTTATTTATTTTCTTACAACGCCCTATCGGTATAGTAATGTGGAGAATTTCTCGTATTCCACCCGAAGATAAAAAGTTCGTCTAAAGTCGCCTCGAGACTTAAATTCCGATGAATTTCTACTGCCAACATTAAATAGTGCCTATCAAGAGTTGTCGTTTCTTCATTCAAAATGATATTCCGAACAACTTAAGTTAATTATTGCGAAAGGTAATCTTCTCTTCGAATTCCACTTAAATCAGTGGTGTTCAACTGTTTTTAATTTGTGCAAGACGCCAATAATAAAATGCAAAGTTCTAAGCTCTGTCACAAAAGAACAATAGTTTCATTACCATCGACTTTATACACGGTGAGGCGTCATTCATTGCCATCTGTGACAACCAATGGGATTTTAACTACCAATGGTCCGTCAAGACTTCCTTCCTTTGTATGTGGAACAAAAGTAGTTTATCCGGGGACCTTCAATAGGGTTGGACCTTGCAGCAATAGCTCCGACTGAAGAACAGTGCTGGTAGCAAGCCCAGCATTATGCTGAGTCTCTATAGATAATTCCACTATCATATTGATCCCGCACCTTTTGACCTTATACGGGCCTACGGTACCTGTGCAGACCTACAATAGTCTAAATTCCAAAAAAAACAACATATTTTTGTATTACAGTAATACCTATTATTTAATAATTGCATATTTTTACATATTTGACATAGTTTTCGTTACTCGTCTACAAATTATTGTTTGAAATGACTGGCTCGCGTGTTTTTGCTTGTCAACCATACAATCGGTTCGAAACGTCAGGATAAAATAATATGTACAATAACCAAGAGTCCAGACTTATGAACCTTAAATAAGCGTTTCATTTAATTTTTTTGTTTGTACATAAAAATAAAACGTCAATGATAAAACGTAATCGGTTGTTAATTGTAGACACATTTCAATTATCGACTCTAGCATGAGGTGCATTGTCCCAGTTTTCCTTGATGATAGCTCTTGATGTTATCGGTCAATGGTACGATATACTAAGCATAGGCATACGTACATATCGCTTGTAGCACAAAATAAGTAGACCCAGAAGGCAAGCTCAAACATACCCCTTGCATGGACACGGATCTCGAAACAGCTCGGGACAGTCCGAACGCAGGTGTTGTTACGATTCCGCGTCCGTGGGAGGTTGTCTATGTGTGCGTTGCTCGAGCCAGGTATGTTTTGAACTTGCCTTCTGGGTCTCCTTATTCCGATCCGATCCGAACCCCTCGGAGAATCTAGTAGGACACGGGGACAGCACCGCTACACACGACTTTAAAGTTTATACCGACACCCCCCACCAACCGTTAGGTTATAAAGTTAGGTGTCAGACATCCTTGCGCAAGCACAAGGGACCATCTGCGTCAGGTCATAACGCCAGATCAGAACGCGCCGAAGCGCATTCTTCATCCGGAACTCTTAAGACTAGTGTCTCGAGCGAGTTGCCCCGTGGACACGTATAAGAGCACGGGGACATGCATTAGTACGTGATGCCGTTCCCTATAGGAAACCTCCGAAGGTGCTACGTTTCACACGGCTTGAGGAATCCTTTAAGATTCTCGCCGCCCCCAAAAAAGCCCGGTGAAGCTGAAAAAGGCTGATAGAGGCAATCAGCAAACTCTCTCCTAATAAGAGGTTTCCTTATTTTGCGCTTGTAGTTTCACTCTGAAGAAACAACACTGTTATGGTTAAATACCTAACCTAAAACACAGGCAATATTTTTAGCTTAGCTTAGGTATTACATAATTTATATTAATAATGATTAATGATATACTCTAATACTAGTTGTTGGCCGCAACTTCGTTCGTGAAGACTACAGTAAAAAAAAAGTATCCTATATGCTGGTCTGGGTCATGGTCTGTATATGAGGTAAGTTTCATTAAAATCCATTCAGTAGTTTTTACGTGAAAGAGTAACAAACATCCATCCATACTTACAAACTTTCGCGTTTATAATATTAGTAGGATAGTAGGATTTATTAATAAACAAGTTTTTTATTTGTTTGATTATAATTACCCTAGGGTAAGTGAAAAATTTCTTTTACTGCAATAAATAGGGTATTTGACAGGTTTTAGAAAAATATGCCATTAAAATTCAAATGAATAAAATAGCCGCCAAAACGATGCATGCAGGTCACGTGATGTCGTGACGTCACCAGCTTGTAAACAAACTTTTAGCTGTCAAATCACATCATACAAAACTTTGAGTGACATTTACTGTAAACAAGCAGGTGACGTCACTTCAGATTCAGCCAAATCCCGTGCGTTTTCGATCACGTGGTCAATCATAAAAATTTAATTATTTTAATAATGATTTCTTATAAAAATCATACTTATTTTAAAATGGGTGGTGTTATTTAAACGGTTAGCAAAGTATTCGTATTTTTGTTAGCAAAAAAATGCTAGTTGGGCAGCAACTTATGGTCAGCAAATATTTCTAAGTCAGTCTGCAACTTATATCATTCTGAACAGCAGTCTTATGCTTGCTCTTATGCTCTTCTTATGCTTTTATGAAGGGGGAACGCTTCCATGACTGGCACTCACTACGTTGCGCTTCACTCAGGAAAAAAAAGTTAACTTAACCTATCTAACAATAAGGTTTTCTTATGTTGACCGATTGTATAATTCTGCTGACCAAATAATAATTTCGCTGACCAAATATTTATTTTGTTAACAAATAAATTATTTCCCTTTTAAAATTATGTGCTGGGTAAATTGGTTAAAAAAAATGTTTACTGTTAAGTTAACAACAGTTTCTATATTTTCATTGAAGTCAAATACCCTATTATCTTATCTAATAGTTGCACAGCTTTGAAATGCAAGTAAGCTGTTCTTTTTCGGTTTGACGGAGATAATAAAAGAGCATACTTTTATAGCTTTATTCTCCCTTCGCCCTCATCTCAACTCATAATGATGAGATGGTAGATGGTATGGATGGATGGAATGATGAAGGATGGTAGAGATGATACTCAACCACTGAGAACTCGCTTGCTACTTGCTAGGTGGAGGAGTCTAACGCCATCGTTCGAGATATGAAAGATGTGTTTTTGTATGACCTCAACTGTGTACGTAATTTCAGAGCTTCGGGCTACGCTTATTAAAACATTAAGCATTCTCTTTCTTCCCCTTTTCACGTAAAGGAATGACTAATTATTTATGTTTTATAGGCTAACTGAATAAACACGCAGACGTCATAGCGACGTAAGCTGTCAAATAAGATTTAAATGAAGCATTCCCTTCTTGCTTAACGAATTTCAAATGTTTCAATATTTTTTTTTTATTAGATCAAATTTTACTAGAAAAAATGAACCGGCGTCTGGAAGCTCGAGTGGAAATCGAACCCACGACCTTTGGAAAACCGGTCGAATGCCCTGGCCGCTGAGCTACCAAGGCCCCAGAAGAATCGTTAAATTTTTCTGGTAGTTTGTGATTTTACGCTGCAAGCCGGTACGGGCTTCCGGAGCCTGGTTGATTTTTTCTAGTAATTTTTTATTTTGTAACTATATATAGCATTGTGAACGAATTTTTGCATTCGTTCCAAAATTAATAAAAATACTATTTTTGTGTTTTGTAGTGACGAAATTTTATTTTTTTAGTTTATACCTAATAAATACTCTTTGATTGATTCAATGCCTTCATTGATTTTTGTTACAAACGTTCTGTTTTCCTACAACGTTCAAGTCCCGTCGCAGGATTCATGTAAACAACACAAAAATACACCATGTTTGTCGTAAGTGTGAACGACCTCCGGCGTGCATTGAATAAATAATGCATACCATGGTGCGTATGGAAGGCAGAAGGATCAGGGCGGCTGGTGCTAGTTTTATTTACCATTCGTTTATTCACGTCACGTCCTTCTTCCAAAACCTTTACGTCTGCCCTTTAGGTAAGGGGCATCAAAATCACCAACTTTACAATAGGACTTCGACGTCACATTTAGTATAATTTAAGTAGGGCACCGAGCTGGAATAGATAACATCAGTGATGGATTGCTAGCTGACCGCGTAATGTGCGAGCATCTTGGAACCTTGGAACCTTGGAACCCTTTGTCCCTTAGTTGGCTCTTACGGCAACCTGGAAGTTAGGAAACTGATACTCTGTTTAAAGCTGGTCTCTAAGTCCCGCTGGTCTGGGACTTAGAGACTAGCTTTAAACAGAGGACTGAGGACAAGGCTTTGTAAAACTTTGTATTGCAAATGTATAAATCTTCTCGTTATTACCAGCATGTGCTGCTTCAATACTCTATTTGGTTGACGTGATCGAATGTGGCACCGATCCCATCATGTTGTATGCGAGTTTTTGTATTTGATTTGATAGGCAACGCCATCCAGTGAGAAGTTATCAGAAGTTTCTCACTAGGTAGTTGTTTAGAGCCTATACAAATTGTAGCAAACATTATGGGTTCGAGCAGTAAAAAATAAAAAGTGCTTTTGTATGAAAAAGAATAAAACTTTATATTTTTAAAATAGAATTCAAAAGGAAGTGTCATTATATATGTTTATAAAATTTTATAAAATACAGTGAAAAAAGTAAACGCCCTCCCGACCCAGCCAGGAATCGAACCTGGGTCTTCCGCAATTCGGGCGGCTGCACTGACCGCTATGCTACCGGGAAGGCAAGGAAGTAAAAATTAAGTGTCATTATTTTTAGTCGCCAGCTTATATCTACAGCTTCATGGTCGTAAGTAGCTTAAAAAAAACCCCGCCTGCGTAAAAAATAATAACTAAATAGAAAATCAACTGAAAAGGCCGGAACAAGATAAAAACTCAATAATTACATAAAGCCAGCGAAATAAATCGAAACAATATCAAACATAAGTACTGTGTACAATTAAAAATATCAATACGGTAGTCCTTCGAAATTGTATGCAACATCATACATAACACACAGCCGGAGGCACGCACAAAGTGAGAATGATTTGACTTTTCATTAAATTTTATGCCTCCGACTGCATAGTTATTATTTTTTAAGAAGGCGGATTTTTTATTTTTTTATTTTTTTTTATATTTAGGTATGTCTTTTTAATTAGACAAATTACGTAATCCTTGTGTTGAGCCCTCTAATTTGATACCTATATGTAGTATTTGAAAAAAATATTGTTTTTCACCAAGTCCAATGGTGTCGCACCGCCGCCATGTTTGTTTTTTTAACGTCACCTATCTAAAGACACTTGGGTAGCTAAGACGAATCTAACGATACCTTAATTATGTAAATCCTTCAGCGGTTCTGGAGATATGAGGTAATAAAGAACATTACATACATACATACATACATACAAGATACGCGCGAAAAACAATACCCTTCCTTAGCAGTTGGGTGAAAATAAGAATTTATGCTATTAGCGGAATATAAAGTTTTATTACAGTTGGTTTTATTAGAAATTATCTTCATTAGGGTTCCGTACCTCAAAAGGAAAAAAACGGAACCCTTATCGGATCATTTAGTTGTCCGTCTGTCTGTGTGTCTGTCTGTATGTCTGTCTGTCTGTATGTCTGTCTGTCTGTATGTCTGTCTATCTGTCTGCATGTCTGCCTGCCAAGACCCTTTATCTCGGGAATGCGTGGAGGTATCGAGTTGAAATTAAAATACTCAGGCCTGCGGTTTTTTTTTTATTTTTTTTATTGACAGTCTGCAAAAGAGCAGGTGGGCCGCCTGATGGTGAGCGGTCACCGCCGCCCATGGACATCAGCAACAGAATCAGAAATGTTTATTTTGTGTTGCCAACCTGAAAAAAAAAATGATTGAAGGAACCGCATTTATGACGAAGAATGAAAAAAGAAATACCTTTTCTCTCTTTTATATGTATAGGTACCTAATAACTGTGGTGTATGTAGTACCTAACAGTTGGGAAAAGTTCGAGACTCGATTCCTGAACTATATAATATGTATGTACCCATAAATTTGTACGGAACCCTCGGTGGGCGAGTCCGACTCGCACTTGTCCGGTTTTTTTTTGTTGAGCTGGTAAAAGACTTTTCAAAAAGTAAATACTTTTACATTTATATTTGCTTGTGTTTTTATATATTGCTTGAGTTGTCTAAAAAACTGTTAAAACTGTTAAACTGTTACATCTATTTAATGTAACTTCGTATGGAATAATTGAACATTTGCGGCTATTGTTGTATTAAAGAACTATACAAGTGGACTTTCTGGCCACTATTATTTTGTAATGTGCTGTTAGTACGCCCGCACGCATAATGCACTTTGCTCCTGTCATAAGTGCTCTGACATTCTTACAGAGTTTCCAAAAGTTAGCGGTCCCTTTTCTCAACACAGTACCCAGTACCCAGTATGTTGATACTTAAATAATAGAATTAATCGTTCGTCCAAAGTTATATTGTATTTTTTAGTTTTTTTTTTAGTTTCTCGACGCAATTGTATCTTTCAATTGACGTTATCCTTTTGTGTTAAACTATAATCACACATTGTCTTGTTATGGTGAAGTGTCTTCCAGTGAAATGAAAATCATAGAGGCATAAAAACTTATATTTCAGGTTTGCCTACGCGCCAGTGTTACGCTTTTTGGAGTTGCAAGCTTTGTAACAAATAAAATAAAATCAAATCAAATCAAATCAAATCAAATCAAATCATTATTTGCCAGAACATAACGAACGAAAGTAACAAAAGTGCTGCTGAACTGCCTATTTCAATTGTCAATTTCCGTTTTATTCCAAAATGTGTCCTTAAATTAATTTAAATATAGCTTAAAACTAATCTGACAGACCTTAAGGAAACAACATCAGCCTTAAACCAGGTTTTATTTGTAGCTCAGATTTTTGTATTTTGGTATAAGAGTGATTCTTGGAACCCTAAATTTTCGATGTCTTTAGGTTTATTTTTGTAACTAACTGACAAATCAGTCTGCAATTAATTTTATAACATACTTTAGACTATTGTCTATCTTGCACAAGTTAATTTTTTTAAATAATATTTATATAAATATTTCAAAAAAATATTTAAAAGTAGTTCTTCTGACTAATATGGTGTGTCCGTAACCCAGTTTCTTGAACATTAGTAACAATAACATTATTTCATATTGAGAAATTGATGTAAATTATAATTATTACGAAAGAATATTAGTTGTTTCGTTACACAAAAAAAAATGGTACTAATATTTACGATTGTTTATTTATAAATAAAAAAATAGTGAGTGTCCGGCACAAAAGTCTGATTCATATTCACGCGCTTCACTCGAACGTACCCGGCTAAATACGAAACATCAGGCGAACCCTCCCCGCGCTGGCGGTAGCCAGTGGCTCGGCTGACGTGGTCGCGACGAGACGTGTGGCTGGTTCGTGTCGTCGCGGAGATAAAAAGGTAAATATCTGATTCATATAGCCTTGGTACACCTGTGTTTCTGATTAGTATGTTCGTTTTTATAATTAAGGTAAATGGTTTTCAAACTTGAATCTGCGGGAAATATAATGCCATTGGGGAACAGAAACCTATGTATAAATAACAATCTTTAATTGCATACGTGTGATGATTTATCGATGTTAATGGGCAAAATTCTGATTGATATGTGTCTGATTCATATGGTAAAAATACCATATTGATCAGAATGTCACACATATTGTTAATGAAACGTTACATTGGCGGCACGTTACGCCTGTAACAAGTCATTTCGTATGAACCTAATGTTATTTACGTGTCTCAAAATAGTAGCTGTAAATTTCGCAGCAGTCCTAATAACGTCAAAGGGGTTTCATATCTATCGACGACTAAATTTTCGAAAATTAGACTATGCCTGAAATTAAAACTAATATATTGGTATTAAACTCCGTTCGTCTAGGTAATAAAATAAAGGTAAACAATAAAAAAAACTTCATTTAAATGAGAGTTTAAAAATAATATTAATTAACTAAATAACATAAATAAAAAAATAACGAGTGGTTAATGAAACTAACTACCTACTTACTTAACTATTAGTTTTAGCGGTAGTTTATAGGCTCAAACTACTGCTTAGACGAAAAGGGTAATATATTAACTTTTAAGACCGTTATAACGTAACGTGATAAGTCGTGGGTTCAATTCCCGCTCAAGAATTTTTTTCTTACAATTTTTACCCACCTTTTATATGTAGTGAAATATATATTATACATAATTTGGTTAAAACGTCAGGTCAATAATAAGGTATAAATTTCATAATATTGAAATTTCAGTCATGTGTCAAACAGTGTATTATTTGTATACATACCTACTGTAGTGGCAAATGCCTGCATGTTGTCAAAATTGAGACAGACAATTTATTTAAAGGCATTTTTAAGTATAATTATTAATAAATTTGTAATCTTCGTTTTTATATTACAGTACACAAAAATGCCACCAGTACTATCTAAGGAAGAAAAAAGAGAGAAGAAGAAAATTGCAGAACGTATTAGGATGGAAAACATACGGAAAGATCCAGACAAGTATGCTTTATGGCGAGTGAAAATGCGAGAATCCTATTTAAAACGAAAGAGAGAAGGTAAGATTATTTCAGTTAGCAATTTAACGCCTAGAGAACAAAAAATCAAAAGAAAAAAGAGTAGAGAAAGCTCAAAAAGATCGTACGACAAAAAGAAATTAAAAGAACAGGCAGAAGAAGAAATTATTGATGTAGTTAGCAATGAAAATATTATCATGAACGACCCTTTGAGTTTGACTCCAAAGAGAACAGAAGAAATCTCAAGTCCATCTAGGCCGATAAAATCGCCTTCACCGCCAACACCAGCATCAGTCCCGATAAGATCTCTCAGGGTGCGTTCTCCAAAGAATTATAAATCGGTTTCGCGAAAGTCCAGAGTGCTTTCTACAAACACTACAGTATTCAATTTATCAAGGTCATCTACGATGCGTTCCTCAATAACTCCTGAACCAGATTCAGCGATTTCTTTAAAAATACGGGCCCCAATATCTCCAAAATCTGATTCAACAAGATGTCTTCAGGTACATAGTCCAACAAGTTCCATATCTGACTCACCCAGATCACTCAGTCCACAAAGCAATACCTCAATAACTGATATACCTACTCGCTTTGAAAACGCAAAACGTGTACAAACTGCACAACAAAAAATATCTGCGAAGAAGAAATCTCCCTGGAAGCATCTCTTACGCAAATTTAAATACAGGTACCACACAGAGCTACGAATCAAAGACCGACAAATTCAAGACCTTAAAAGAATGAATGAGAACTATAAAAAGACGTTACAGCGATGGCAGAGATTTAGAAAGTTCAAAAATGCACACAACCAACATGAACAAAAAATACAGGAGATAGACGTGTCTGAAAATAAGAAATTACACCTTGAGTCGATTAGTAGTAACATTAAAGAAGACATTATTATTTTTTTAGAAGAAGATGAAAATAGCAGGATTTGTCCAGGAAAGAACGAATTTGTATCAAAAGGAAAAATAAAAAAACAGAAACGATATCTCACAGACTCTTTAAAAAATTTACACAAAAAGTACATTGCGACTTCTCAATACAAGATAAGCATATGAAACAAGACGTACAACGTTCATTAAAAAGTAATTAATATTGTGATGATTGATATTGTCAAGTGCCATATCATGCTGTGATTGACTAGATTTAGGTGTTATGATAAGCATCATGTGCATTTACTGTGATTTTAATAAATAATTGACTGATTTTTCTAACTAGAATTTCATTTCTATCCCTAATTCTGATTCATATGTCACAGATTCTGATTCATATGGCCCCAACAATTTTAAAGTTAATTATCTCGGAAACCATTTGATCAAAAAGTGTGCCTTTTTCAGACATTGTATCTTAGGTTACCATCTTTCGTAAAAATATGTTTTATAAGCTTAAATGTGAAAAAAAAATTGGGTCATATGAATCAGACAAAGAACGCAATTTCTAAGAAACACTCATAACTGGCTTTATAAGAAAACAAATGATATATAACTAAAAAAAAAACAATTAATAACTATTCAGTCACGTTTCCTGGACAGTTTAATGGCGCAGTGTAAATCTCTGGACTTTTAAAGTGGGCTAAGAAAAATAATAAAATGTCGCCGGCGCCGTCTATTTGCGTACGCGCACACATCTGTCTCACAATACTCGAAAGCTAAAGCGTCATGTTAAACCGAAGTGGGCATGTCTTTCTATTGCTGACATTGTTGCCCTTAAATAAAATAATGCATTGATTAATGTTAACTTTACGAACTACAAAAATAAATAATATAATATGTATGACAGGTTCTTCGTTTCTTACGGCTTGAGGAACCGTTTTAGTTTCTCGCCGCCCCCAAAAACGTCCACAGAAACTGAAAATTCCCAGTGGCAAACAGTAAACCGTTGTCTCAAAAAATACGCATATTAATCAGGTCTTGACTCAATGGCTACAAGTACGTTGTCTTGTACCTTTGCTAGTGTACATGTGTAGTGTAGCTATCACATATGGGTGTGAAGTGGCAATGGAAGAGTCAGGAGAGATCTTAATGAAACCGACCTCGTCCCAGTACTAAACGACCAAAAATCATTTATAATGTACTCTATAACACGCCTTTAGTAAGTGTTTAATTGCGATAACGACTGTTAGCGTTAACGAAGGAAAGATAACGGTTGAAAGCTGATTATAGTACAGTCAACATAAATTTTTCTAAACACCATCCTGGAAATAGGGTAATGGCACCGGTGTTCGACAGGAACCAATGATCGTAATTTTTTGCCTTTAATCATTAAAAATAGGTCCTTTAATCATTAAAACTGGTTTTAGTCTTTTGCAACAATTGAATACACCACCTGCTTTCAGCTGTCATCCCGTGAAATTTCAATTAAAATCTATGTTATTTTTATGCTATATAATGTTATTATTTATAGCAATTTGTATCGCAAAATGTTAACTCATTTCGTATGCCGCCAGGAGGCGCTGCTTCAACGCCGTACTAATTTTCTTTTTCGTCAACGTAATCCAATGAATACGGATATTAAACAAAATTCAAAAATTTAATTAGTTTAGGCTACAAATATTTCTTATGAACGTCATTATGCCATCGGTTCGTAAGTCTACTCTGGGCGCCGATCTTGTACTGAGAAGAACCGACAAGAAACTCAGCAAGTGTCCAGCTCTTTTCTCCCTTACAGCGTCAACTAGGCCCGCCGGTTGACTTTTTATCACCGTCCAAACCTTCTGAGATGACTCCCGTGATACAAACGAACAACAACTCTTACTATTGGACGAACTTCCTAACTCGAAAATAAAATTCAGCTGTTCCATACAAAACATCAATATTCATTCGAACAAAGTGTATGTGTAGGTTTGGACGGTGATAAAAAAGTCAACCTGTATATGCGGGCCTCGATTCTGAAATTTTAGTCCACCAAACATGTGAATTTAGTAGTCTAATTTTGAAATTAGATTATGTAATGATTATGTAGAAATTTGGCGACCTCCATAGCCGAGTGGCTTGCACTTGGGTGGCACTAACTCTGAGGTCCCGGCTTCGATTCCCGGTCGGTTTAATATATATTTTTTTATATATTAAAAGGAGGCATACGAGCAGGCGGGTCACCTGATGGAAAATAATCACCGCCGCCCATGGACACCCCGCAAAACCAAAGTAATCGCAGATGCTTTGAAGGAGTTGGATCTTGAGGAGGGAGTAAGAATTGGAAGGGGGGAGGGGTGAGTGATGGGTCTCTGGTACTTTCACTCACCGGACGAAACACAACAGCAACGAGTGCCATTGTTTCACGCCGATATTCTGTGAGAGGGTGGTATTACGCCGGGCAAGCCGGCCTATTTTCGAACTTTTCAATATATCGGGTCTGGGTTGTTGTGGTACCGTCGTTGTTTCTGCTTTCCATAAAATGACTTTAGCTGTTTGAAAAAAGACAAATGTAGAGTATGTGATATTGTCTAATATATTTTTAAAAATTTGAACTATGAAAGAAACTATAGAAAGAAAGAAATCAGGCACTGATACACGATAGTGGTTGGTTTACTATACCGATAATATCGAGGCCCAGACGTAATGGGGATCATGTGAATGCTTCTGATAGTATTTGAGTTACATAAAATATTGACACGCGTCGCATCTGGACCGGAGCGTGGGAAAGTTAAAGTTCATATCAATATTGAATTAGAACATCTGTAATATATACGTTATTAAACGATAAACATGAAAATTATAGAGGCATATAGACAATCGTAGTTAAATAAATACTGTTTATAATAGGGGTTTGGGAACGGTATGATTATAAACCAACCCATTTCATGGGTTTCATATTTCACCCACTTTCGAGATGAAATGGGTTTGTACCTCCCTCTGTACGTCGTATTCCTTAATGCTGAGGTTTTTGAACTCTTGGACATATTTTCTCCCTCACCACGATGTCCATCATTTGCTTCTGTCTTAGGTGACATCATAAAAGGAGTCGAGGGTGGTTGGATCTGCCCCCCGACCGCCTAACTCTATCGCCATCACTCTCGCAATCGCGCTCTATAGTTTATGGCGTCATCTTGTCATTTCGAAAGCGATATGAAAGCAATATGAAAACAATATCGAAAGCTAGAGCCTATAGCTTTCGATATTGCTTTTATATCGCTTCCGAAATGACAAGATGACGCCATAAACTATAGAGCGCGATAGCGAGATCGATAGCGATAGAGTTAGGCCCCTGATCAGGCTAACGCATTGAGCTGCGCCCTCTTGGCCTCTTCTAACAAGCAGTCTTTTGAGAATGTCCCCGTTTTTCCTGGTTGTATGGCTAAAATACTCATCGGTTCTTCGAAAGCACAGATGGTAGGGTCTGTTGGTGGTTTTGTTTCAATGCGTTGTATATACACAATGCATGTATACAGCATTTTATTAGGCAGAGGCTTTTTGGCATAGCAGCGACTAACATGTTCCTTTTCCCATTTTATTAGTGATTGTTGCTAGTGTAAAATTTCGTTTCATTTGTTAGTTAAACTGTTTACTTGGTTTTTGTTTTTTATTTTAACTAAATGGTTTTTTTTTCGTATTTACAATGCGTCGTTTTTATGCCAATGCAAATGTTTTTTCTTCCTTTCTTTCCGTCTTTCTATGTTTCTTTCCAAGGCTCTAGTTACTATGAACTTGCTGCTTCCAAGCTAACAAACACCACAACTCACAAGTGGCAGTATTACGTCCGTCGAACTAGAACGCGCGGAGAAGGCGCAATTCGCTACGCCTGCGCCCGCGCAGTTTCGCAATCTACAGTTACGGTTGCGGTGCGCGTTTACATGGCCGTACCGAATAAATTATGATGAATATACGTATGCGGGCTGTTCATAGACAAGACGATGAAGCACTGATATAGCGAACCGACCAAAGCCTTTTTAAGAATAATGATTAACTAGTAACGGGGTCATTAGCACATTTCTTGGCGTTTTTGAGTAGGCAAGCATGATTGTAGGAAACTAACCTCGTTTAAAACTAAGCACAGATTTTTAAAATAAAAAATAAAGATTTAGTTGTTTTGTTGTTATCTGATAAATGAACAAATTAACAATACTCTTCCGAAGTAGCGAGGAGGTCGAGATATTACTATTTCTCGTATATATCTCGAAAATTGCTGAACTTCCTAGATCGCAGACGGATCGCGTATGCCACTGATGCGCAATCGAGTTCATCTAAATAATTACATACAAAAAGTAAGTAGGTATATAATTAAATTTTACCCATAGAATCTCATAGTTCTAATTTTTCAACCCAATAAATTTAACCTAGCCTAATCTAAACCTACTAATTGCTATTAAGCATAGATAATTTCATTAAAATTGGCTTATTGGTTGAAGTTCATTAAACGTTTCCCATTAATTGTTTTCACATAGATACCACTATCATGTATTTGATTAATTCGGAGTGCAGTTAGCATTGATTTGAGCTTAGAGTACTAATTGGATGATAATTAATGACAGCCGTATGTGTAGCGAATTGATGATGTCAATACATACCTAACTTGGTAGTTAACCGTTAATAATCTGAGATACACTAATAATACAAGAGGTATCATTATTGAGAGTGTACAGGATGTTTGGTAATATGTATATATTCCCGAAACGTACCCATGTTAACATGTCTATATAATACTATGCCAACGTCAGAAAATGGAAATTGTAAAAAAAAAATCGACTCTCCATAGAAAATGACCCATCAGCTGATCGAGTTAGTATGGAAAGTCGAAATTTTTTTTTTACAATTTTCATTTTCTGACGTTGGTATAGTATTTTAAAGACATGTTTACATGAGTACGTTTCGGGAATATATACGTATTACCAAACATCCTGTATATAAAAAAAATATTATATGTAGGGGGAAATCTTCAACTTCAAATTCTTTAACTATTCTATGTTATCTCTTGACATGTAGGAACATGTCGACGCTACCAACATTGATGTTATAGCAAATAATTAAGATTAAAACAAGTCCTCTCCTGTCACCAACAACGATACACTAATATGTAGATAGGCGGGTGTTCCCAGATATCATTGATTTTATTCCTACTGGTATACAGTTTAACTCCCAGGACCTCAAAACAAGAAAATAATAAATACCCACAGTGAATACTTATTTATTAATATAAATCTTGTTGTTCTTGTTTACTCTACTCCACATATGTAGGTATATAGTAACACTAAAAAAATATATATTAATAAATTAATTAATGTTATTGTCCCTACAAATAACGTGTTTAGGTATTATATAAAAGGCGTTTTGACAATTAATTTACAATGTTAAATAACCAAAATATTTTGGTAAAACTATATTTCTATTCCAATGGTAGCCTGCCTGTTGCTAAGATGACGCTTTAGAATTGAAGATTGGGACATAATTATATTTAAAAATATACAAAGTTAAATACTAAAATATGTATGGAAACATAAAGAATCGTAGATTAGTCCGGTTAATAAAATAATTAAAAATATTACTAAGTAGGCCATCGATACAATACTGTCCAAAATTGAAGTGTACGACTTAATTCCATTAATAAATTAGTATGCGCATTTTATATTTCGCTTATTAGCAATCGTTAGAATGGAAGTATAGTTTTGCCAACGCATATATTTGATTACAAATATATACGTATAATTACGTAACATTAGATATAATTAATACAGAGCGTTAAGCTATCGTTTGTAATAATTTTAATGATCTGTGGCATAATTAAAATTACACTTTACAATTTGTATTTTTTAGATAAAAAAATTAACTAGGCTTAACGCAAACTACTTTAGTATAGCTATATTAGCCATGCTTTATGTAACTCTGCCTGAACTACTGGTAGGTTAAAGGTAGTTTAGGATAGCTGTAAACAATTGTATAATTTATGATAAGACATATTATACAAAGAAAACGTATTTTAACGAAATATCACTTTAAGGAAAACGAGTATTAGTGTTGCATTAAATCTTCGGTTCTTGCGAGTTTTTTTTTGCCATTCGATCACACGAAATTGTAACTCACCTCGTGTGTCAATGTCATACAATTTTTCTGATGACTAACGAGAAGAGTTTCAGTTTTGCGAATATTTTCGGTAAAGTGATCGAATAGCGAATGTACCTAACTCGTACTTAGACCATTCCGACTCAAGATTTCGATTCAATCGAATAAAAGCCGTGTCTTGAAAGACATTGGGCGAAGTGCATTGTCACGGCCGCTATAAAGCCGCAACCACAATGTGATGGCTAGTTTACACGAGCTTACACCGCGTGCAACAGACTGTATAAGACTAGTATTATCTTGACTCCCACGTACGGAGCGCAACGGTAATAGACATTGCGGTGTAAGTTATAAGCGATAGAATTTAGTGTACTTAGTTGGGACTTATTATATTTTTAGATATATTTGACTGAATATTATATTAAATTTTTGATAATAATAGTTTATTTTTCCACTTTATTTAATTTGGGGTTTTTGTCCACATTGATATACCAGCCCCATTGTATCTTCCCAATTACAATCTTAAACTAAGATATTAATATTTGTATTTAATGAACTCTTTCGTATTTTTATGTTATTACTCTTTAGAGTCTTTTAGGAGTCTTACGCTAACCATTAGGTTGGCGTAACGTACCTACTTGATGTTGATGTGAATGGATGACAGCTTTTATTGATTTGTGTTCAACAGAAACCAGTCATCGACACTTTTATTCCATTAATCATTAGAAAGGAGATGTTTAATTTGGACTTCTTGGCGGGAAAATGAAGAGTCATGTCTGCGGTTTTGGTTTATTTTCTAAAATTTGTGTTATGTCGAATATTAATGTGAAATAATGGTGGATTATTAACCGTTAAGTGTTCGTGAATGTGCATAAGTGTTGGTAAATGAAACAAAACAGTGCAACGTCACTTTTCAAATTCTCTCAAGAAGTCTGCGTGAGGACTTAGTAAAGCCCCACATCTTTACTGAGATACTCGAGGGGTTGGGGGTATATCATTTCTCACTTCTCATTTCTATTATCATTCATCATTATCATATTGTATATTTATGTATTACTTGTAGGAAAAATTACTTTGACACTGGCTAAATGTGCTAATCGCACGAAGCCATCAACTAAAAGAAAGAAAGAAAGATGTTTAATTTTATGCCAAGACCCGATACATTTACTAAAAAAAAATACATGTATTTAGTTAAAATAAGTAATACTTCAATACGCTTTATCGTTTGTAAAAATGTAAAAAGAAACAGAAAAACATCGTTTTAGACAGCTTCTTGAAATTGGCAGAATACCGCTGCCATCAAGAAAGTTGATTTATTTTAGTGTTTCAGATAATTCTTACATGAAAACTATTTATTTATTCGAAGAAAATCATTTCGAATAAGCTTATTTCATAGGAACATTAGCAATTTTGTGTACAAGGTGTTTGCATTTTCTCCATACAAAATTAAACATCATCTTGGGTCAGCAAAAGATTTTTGACTTTAGCAACAATTGAAGAAAATTGAGGAGCTCGATGGCGCAATGTGGCCATTAATTACCTCTCTCATTAATTTGCTATATCTTACCCGCTGCCGCTTGTGGCCCGCGACGCCGCCCGCCGCTAGATCTGATGAGCCTACCGCCCGTCCATTGATATCGATCTTCGGCCATTCATTTTTCAACATCGCCGCCTGTGAGAGACCGTTATGCGATGTTATTTTTGTATCTGTTATTTGTAAGGTCACGATTTTGGACTATCGAGTGCACTTTCTTTATTACGCTCGTCTTGTTGGTGCTTCGGTAAAATGATGGATTTATAACGGACTGTTAGATAAAATAAACTTTTATATTTTTAAATTTATGGAAATGCCACAAGTTTAATCCACAGTTTATTTAACCTCTTCTTGATACCATGTACTAAATGTGAACTACCTACCAAATTCTATTAAATTCTATTTTTGTATTTTTTAACATTGTTTAATTGCTTTATTTTCTTATAACATCGCCTTGATTGTTATAAGGTTAAAATTGTTCCAAATATTTTTTATTTTTATTTCTTATATTTTTTTTGTGTGATGATGACAAGTGTGATTACAAGTGTAAGTACCTACCAAAAAAGATGTTTTCTTTCTTTCTTTCTTTTTTTCTTTCTTATAAGATAAAATAAGGATTACTAAAAAAGAATAAGCCATTGAACATTTACCTACTTAGGCGACCTTCAGATCTAAAAAGGCCACTTTGAACAATACACATTGCGTGTCTTTACCAATTATTGTAGAGTCATCATAACATGCACCGTTCTTGGTGTCAGTTTTTTAGTGTTCTGTTTTAATTCTCATTCAACAACGGTGTAGATATGAATTAGCTTACTTGTTTAACGTTGCGCAAAGTAGTGCTGTGCCATTCTTTTCCGGGTAGTACATTTTAGTCTATGGGATAGTTTTGTAAAAAGTATCTTTCTAATATAGTAATGTAGGAAAGCTATGGAAAGTTTATTGAAACTGCAGATGATGATGGTGGAATTGACAGAATGGTTTAGTCAGAGATTGAGTAAGATTTTCTCTTGGTTAAGTTTTAATTTCTTCATAATTGTTTACCTCCACATTACAGACCTATTATTATCAACAATTAACTTGCAGGAAAATGTTAACAGAGCCGAGTTGACTTTCATTTTCCCGCGACAATCTACTTTCTACCATTTTAAACTGTATACCTATACACTGTGCACTGGTTTATTTGTAGCAAGATTGATTTTGTTCCGATAAAATACTCAATTCTAGTTAAAGGAAAATCGAGGTGTACCTTACAAATTGTAGAAAATGGCTTTTAAATAAGTTCTTCTTAAAATGATTATAGTTACAAGATAATTTTATTTTTACTATAAAAATTCAACCAGTCTCAGGAAGCTCGAGTGCGAACCCTCGAACTTCCTGAGACTGGTAAATTTTTTCTAGTAAAATTTTATCGTGTATCTTTAGATAGCATTGTAAGTGCTAAATTCAAAATATTAAAAATAAATGATCATAGTCTATGGTTTTCGGAATAAAATTCATCAAGACATGCATACATTTAAAGCGGTCAAGATCATATTAGTTATTATCAGGTCATATTTAGTGTAGAGTATCGTAGGTGTCGAGTTACGTAGGTGTATATGACTGTAGGTAGGCCCTATTACAAACTGTAATTCAGCTCTATAATAGTAGTATTGTGTTGTTGAACTTACTTACTATGTAGTTTAAAAACACAAAAAACATACGAACGGATATTTAGCTAAGGACATCCTAAAACGGAAATTTAATATCCATTATCTTACAATCAATATGCATTCTCTATAACGGAAATAAAATAGGTACTCATTATTTTACAATGATCTCAATCAGCACTGATAAGCACTGAAGAAAGTAAATACTCAAAGCGCAAATTCTCGCACGCTACACTACCATAGAGGTTTTTAATGTTTGTACGCATTTCAGAAAAATAAAGAAAAATGCTAATTCTGCCTCTTTACGAACTGGAGCGCGGGAAATTAAAATAAAATAGCGGCGGTGCTACCTAGTTATTAATTAATTGAGGTTGATGGTATTCCGTTTAGTGGGATTCATTAATCTCATTTCATTTAAAAAATGATAAACAGAGCACGGAAATATTTATTAGAGCCCCAGATTACAAGAGTACCTACCTAAGTTGATAATTTTTATATTTTTCTTTTGTCAATGTGATATGTTTGTGTTTACAATACAACTGGAGAGGAGACGTTGTATTACCTCATTGTTCGCGGGAGTAACAAATACATATAAACATTGTTTTGGATTATATTAATAGCCCGGAATGCGGAAGGTGCGTGGTTCGATTCCCGCCTGAGGTTGTCGTCTTTTTTTCGGTGTTTAAATTTTACTTAAGTATATTAATAGTTTTTAACGTTTTTTTATATACGTTGATTTAAAATTTAAACAAAGTATTTCAAGGTATTGAATAACCACTTAAGTTTAATTTAAGCTATCGCGAGTTTAACTATTTTATAAATAAACTACCTATAAGCTTAGATTATTTTTGTTTTAATACTTTATATACTTTTAATACAGATTACACAGATGTTATTATACATTATTATACAGATTACTGATTACAGAATCAAATTACATTTTTTACTATCTTCCTACGCACAGGGTTTACCTAGTTAGGGTACCAGTCTCCTATTTTATTTAAAACAAAATTATAAATAGTGGCAAGATAAGTGTAATAAGAGAAAAATTAATATTTTTGTTAAAAAAATATTTATTACAATCCATTTAGCTTAAACTAATGAAAGTTAGTATAGAAGCAAATTAACGTTGTTCTTATTTTTGATCGAAGCAAGAGTTCTTAGTAGGTCCCTTGATAAAGATAGACGCGCAGAGGTCAGCCGGTGGGCCTTAGGATTAATGAATGTGGACGAGATGAAAGTAGATCGGACAGAGACGAATGGAACTTACATATAACTATATATTTGCTTAATCCCGAGAATAATTGAGACGTCCACGGTGTAGATAATACCTCCCACATATTATAGTCCTACTAATAAGGACAAAATATTATATTATTATCCAAATATTATTTTGTACTTTTTTGTATTTTTCTATGTTAAGTTTATTGTAGTTAGATATTTGATTATTTTAGTACAACACTAGGAATATATACATTGAACAATCCATTGTCACAATTTGGCGGTCTTGTCACTTTAAACATATTATGTTAATCTTCTAGACAAAAAGGCGGATATGGATATACCTTCATCTCTACACCGGTAACAAGTGACCATATTTGACTATTAAATTAACTATTAATTTGATATTTGGCCACCGAGGCGTTAATAATTAGTTAACGCCTCGGTGGCCAAGTGGCAGAGCGCTCGACCCGATACCCGAAGGTCCCGGGTTCAATCCGGGCAAAATGTACTTCGGAATGTTCGATGCATAGCCCGGGTTCGTGATCACCAGCCCGCATTTGGCAAGCGTGGTGATTAAGCCACTACCTATCAATCGTAGCGATGACTTGATTTCAATGATGGAGACCTTTGCCCAGCAGTGGGACAGTTAAAGGCTGTTTACAAAACAGCTAAAAACATAAATAAAGTATAAATATTTCTAATGAAATCGTAATTGCATGACACCTATATACATATATATATATATATATACTACATAATACATAATACAATCTCAAAACTTAATAAAAAAAAAACTACATAAACTTCGACCACTTTGGATCATACAGGCAATTCATTATTCAAAAATATTAAAATACAAAATCAAATTTAAATAAAAAAAAAATAGAATCACAATGAAAATTAAAATTAAATTAAAAACAACATTAGGCATATCGTTATGATGTCACTACATGAACCATAGCGGCATGGTTCATGTTCTGGCAGTCAAATCGATTTGAAAACACTTTGAGGATCCTGTTAGGGCTGGCGCGTACCCGCGTACCAGAGATGTGCACCGCATACGCAAGGTCGTGTAAAAACAATCCACTCGATATTCGGCAAACATACCCAATGTACTGCAGAAACGCGGCAGCCCCAACAACTCCCTCAAAGCATTATTATATTGAACACGTAAGGCGGCGTAGGTACTGTTTCTTTGTATAGTCCGCCCACAGGCTGCTCGTGTAGAAGGACGTACAAAATGCCCTGAACAGGGTAAGTTGGACCTCCTCCGAACAACGAACAATAGTACGTACTTAACTGTGTAGGTATGTAATATAAAATAATAATTATACATATCATAAAAAACACAGTCAATGAGTGCAAAGTGCAATTAGCGACTTGTGTAACATCGAGAAACGTGTACGGTTCTCAGCTAAAAGCAGCCGCGTGTTATAACGTAAACCCACTTCCTCCATATTACGATATCACTTCCTCAGCCAGCATGATCTATTATCTATTTCTATTATGAACAACTCCCATACTCCAGTGTACACACACGCCGGCACATCAGACTACCACAAACTGTCAAATTTCCTCAATAGACTTTGAACTTTATGATATGGCTCCCTTGTGGTCTAGTGGTTATGACCACCGGTTTAGACCCAGAGGTCCCGGGTGCGATTCCAGCGGAGGGTACATGTTTGTGTACTCGGTTTGGTTGGTGATAGGGCTTGTTTGTCCGCCTAGCTAGCTACCGCCATCTTATCTAAATATGTCGCCATAACATTAATATTTGTAGCATTGTTGTGTTCCGGCAGCTAAAGATAAGATAGCCAGTGCCTCGCTAGTTGAGGATCCCGGGTGAAGTGCGCTTCCATCATTGTCCTTATCATCACTTAACATCAGGTGAGATAAGGGCACTGTGCTTACCCGTAAAATATATATATAGGTACCATAGGAACCGGTACACAGGTACCATATATTGAAGGAATTTGACAGTCACGGTTCTAGTTTTGAGAGTATTTTTGGAATATATTTTACTTATTTCATCTCTCCATTGTTACAGATAGTTCCCCAAGAGGCGCAGTTGAGACGGAGTGGCGGCGCGGCGAAGAATGAGCACCCACAGCGGACGCAGCTCTCGGCAAGATGGCCGCGCTCTCCTGCTACCAGCCCTGCCGCTCGCACCTAGCGCAGCCCGCTAGGTAAGTATTTTTTTAACCAGTGGAAACTCATTGCCGCGTACCACCGTTTCCGGAGAAATGAGGATGGTTATGTGAGGCTCCCTCTGGGCTTCTACCTCCCCGTTGGGTCTCGACAGAGATTCAGGAGGAGGAGGGGGGGGGGGATATAACCACTAACTGTACTTCCTCTAAATATTGCCAGATGGCCAGCCAGAGGAAGCACGCCCGAGGAAGTCTGGGCAAAGGTCTCCATCTATCATCAAGCCAGTATTTCCCCGTTTTTCAGTTGTCCCCTAAGAATCGGTCAACCCGAGCCGGATATGAGCTCATAGACGACCCGCAGTGTATTAAACCTTAATGTTTACCTGTTTCTGGCCACTGTCCTGTGTTACAAATTATAATTGTCAAATGACCTAACCTAATTAATGAACATAACATTGTTTGGACATGACGTTATTCTCGTATACAGGATGGCGCGAAAAAACGAGGAATTTATATTTTTACGCATTGTCTCCGTTATGGTAAAGATTGACCTCGAACATCTTAACGTAACCGTAACGTATAGACGCCTGCATCTCATCACATCATCCTCATCACCAGCTCATTTTTTATCCCCACTGCTGGGTCATGAGCGTTCCCTATGGATGGATAGGGAGAACGGGGTATAAACCACCACGCGGGCTCAGTGCGGATTGGTGGTTGTTAACGACTGCTAATGCAACCGGCGCCAAAGGGTTTAAGTGCATTCCGAAGCACGGAGGATTTCGAGATGATAAAGCGGGGCTCGGCTCATTGTACTGACGATGCGGATGCTCGTATCGAACATGTTACGTTACGATGATACGCTTCGGTCAGTCTCCGCCATTAGACTACTGACGTGAAACACACACAACCATATTTAGTTTTCTGCATAGATTAACGGGACTATATTTATATAAGTACAAATATTAACTTTTAGTAATGTTTGGTATTATAACTATAGTGTTTATCTATCTATCTATCCATTTAGGGTTGTTGTTGACATCAGGGGTTGTTTCCCATTTGTTTATCGATGTTTACATTATATCCGGAGTGCGTCAATTTATCTCTGATACGTACGTGACTGCAGTCTCGAATGTTGGGTTAAACACCAGGTGCATTATCAATAGTTGTGTTTAACAACTCTATAACATATTTGGTGTAAGGAAGTAGATTCCGGCCTGCATATGGTTCTATCTAAAGTTTTGTGATATTTTTATATACCTACCTAAGTATGTAATATTTTTTAGTTTATATAAGATCGCTGAGTGACAACGCATTTGGCCCGATATCCGGAGGGACTGGGTTCGACTCTAAGATCGGAAATTTTTTTTTTTTGTTTTTTTTTTGATACATAGCCCGCGGGTTTGTGAGCACCTCAACAGTGATTAAACCAATGTCTGGGAACTGTAGCGATGACTTGATTTCAATGATAGAGGCATTTGTTATACTCGTAGGCCAATTACTTTACTTAATTTATCTTAATTTATAAAAATCATTTATTCAGTTTAGGCTACACGTGGCTCTTGTGAATGTCATTATGCTATCCTACTGATATTTTATTTAAACGCGAAAGTTTGTAATGTATGGATCTTTGTTACTCTTTCACGTAAAAACTACTAATGGATTTTAATGAAACTTTCCTCATATACAGACCATGACCCAGACCAGCATATAGGGTAATTTTTATTTTTTATTGTAGTCTTCGCGAACGAAGTCGCGGGCAACAACTAGTCTGTAATATTATTATTATACTAGTTGTCGCCCGCGACTTCGTTCGCGAAGACTACACTATCCCATAGGAACCTGGTACCGGGATAAAAAGTATCCTATGTCTTAGTCCGGGTCATGGTCTGTCTATGTGCAAAGTTTGCATAAAAATCCGTTCAGCCATTTTCACGTGATGTGCAAACAGATAAACTGACAAACAGACGAAAATTCTAAAAACTGTGGGTACGTGTTCTTTTATCGATTTTAAGTATCCCAGCCAACTTTTTTTCGAATATCTTCCATGAACAGACTTTCGACTCTCTTTAGCTTTATTATATGACTATAGATTATATGTATAGATATGCCATTTGTAATACCAAACATAAGACATAAACTATTCTTCTTTAAAACAGTCCTTGACGTTTATTTCTTGGTAATATTGAACGAAAATAAGAATGTGGAGTAAAACACCTATTAATTTTTAAGTTTCCGTCCAAATAGGTACGTATCGTTAACGTTTACGAAAACGAAAATTTGTATGGCAACATTTTAACTCATCTCGTATGTTGCCAGGAGGCGTTTCTTCGATGCCATACTAATTCTCGTTTTCGTTAACGTTATCGAATGTCAAATGAAACTCACACTAGGCACCCTGACGAAAAAGTAAATTACTCTGCTAATATGACGTAGCCACAGCTAGTACCTATCCTGAAAGCGCTGACAGTAGAAACAATGGACTGTCTGAACTCCGTCAATTCCACATAATTGGTTGCTTGTTTGTTATTAAGCCTATTATTGATACTTCCGTCGGTCGCGTCGTCCTACCTAGATTAGATAACCCAAAATAGATTCTCCCCCGACCTGACCTTTAATATAGAACAAATAAGCCACTAAAGGTTATTAAGGGTTGGTCTTTGCTTAAACTTTCTGTATGGTTCTACACCTAATATATAAAGGAGATGGTAAATGCAAAGTCACTGGTTATGGTAAAACACTAAAGTTTATTATAGACACGGAACTAATAATAATAACAACGGTAGGTACAGCTTATAAGTAAGTAAGTAAGGTCTAAAGGTATGGTGAAATGGTATGATGCAATTGTACGTATGCATGCACACACACGCGAATGGTAACGATACTGAGTATGCACGCGATTGGTATGATAGTCGATGCTCTACTGAAAAAGTGAAAAAACTGTAACTAAGTAAATCGCCGCGCAGTCCATAAAACTGCTTACGTCGCTAAATGCCCGCGGCGCGGTCAATGTACGTAACTCGTACACTTTCGTTGAATTAACAATTCGTCTAGAGTATAACCCTATATGATTTCAATAGGCGGCTTTAATACAAAGCCGGTATTAAATTGAGGCTGTATGTAACTTCCTTCATTAAAATAACGAGACAGAATAAACGAAACAAATATATACAGACCTACTGCTGGGCAAAGGTTGTCATTGAAATTAAGTTATTACTAAAATGAATCTCGCCTAAGTTGCCGAGTGAGGGGCAGAATAGCTCGGCTCGGTGTCCAGAGGTCCTAGTTCCTCGGTCATTTCCATATCTTTCAAGCACTTCGCTAATACCCATCAATTGGCTACCATTTAATGATGGAAGCCTTTGTAAGACAGTATTATAGGCTATAACTACTAAAACTGTTTTAATATGGCAGTCAGCTGGGCGTTTTAGCTTTCCTATGTGTAGGTGTCGGTCTCGTTAGGGGTTAAGTTATTAGGGGTTTTTAGGCCTCGAGAATGGAACCACGTAGCGAAGATATGTTTGCATTCAGAATTAGTCGATAGTTAGTCGAAGTTTCCGACTCAGTAATAACCTTAGCTCACATAAAAACTATTCCCAGGTGTTTCAACGACGAGGACAGCCACCACGCAGCGACCCTCACTCTCCGCCGGCGTCAGTTCATCGAGCGGTGTCATGAGGTCAATGCGCGCCGCCCCGACCTGATCCCAGACGTGTCCGTGAGGCGGACGCGCGAGGAGCTGGCCAAGCATGCGGCGCAAACGCTGCCACTGACCCGCCGGCTCAACGTTGAGTCTGGGTGGTCGAAGGTCGAGGAGGTGCGCAAGAAGTTTGAGGAGGTCAGCGCGGCGGCGTCGTTCTCGAGATCGTTCGAATCTCCCCCCAGGTGAGTCGAGGAAATTGCAATTTAGTCACTTTAGAAGCGTCCCTCTGCCTTCGTTGGTGACAGTTCATGAAGTGGTGTCATGATATCATCGCCCGCCCCGATCTTTGTCGTGTCCGTGAGGTGGACGTGCGAGGAGCTGGCCAAGCATGCGGCGCAAACGCTGCCACTGACACGCCGGCTCAACGTCGAGTCTGGGTCGTCGAAGGGCGAGGAGGTGCGCATGAAATTTGAGGAGGTCAACGCGGCGGCGTTGTTTTCGAGCTAGTTCGAATCTCCCAGGTGAGACGATCGGTCACTCTAAGTTACCATACCACGGTCCACATCTTTTGAAGAAGGAATTGTTGCAGAATAAAGTTGGCAATGAAACTATCTGAACACTCCTTTGCCGAAGCAACTAAAGAATCTTCACAGGCCCTTGCCAACCCTTTATTAATGTTAGTAGCATTTTTGTGCTCCGACAGATAAGATTAAACTGTTCTTTAGTAATTAAGGATTCCAGCATAAGAGCGCAGCCTTCCTTCGGCCTTGTCGTCACTACCCATCTGGTATGATGACCTTCTTAAGTTATGAATTGCCTAAAGGTAACTTCGAATGATTGCTTAGAACCAAAAAAGCCATCTCACCTAATTGAGCATAAGTACCTTAGGTACAGGTTATGCTCAATCTTCATAGGCCTTAGTTACATAATATTAATTTGTTTCAGACGACGACTAGCCGATTCCCTGTTCGCGAGCTTCAAACTCCCGCGCAAGAAGGACGGCATGTCGCTGCAGCGGTCGCTCGCGCCGCAGCCGCAGCAGAAGCGAAAGTCAGCTGTGGAGCTGCTGGCGGAGTCTAAAGCCTTCTACGTCAAGTCCGAAACCGTGTTGGATAGGAAGCAAGAGTTGCCACTGAGGGTGAGCTACTCCCATCAACTTTTGATTGTACTTTGCGAGGCAATAAATAGGCAAGGTAGCTGTGCTGGTGGTAAGATTCTGCCATGAATACGAACGGCGACCACACTAATTAGGATACATTTCTGCCGCCAAGCATTATTTTGTATTCCTATGTTTCGGTTGCTTGCTCTTGTGACTTACTGTTGTCGTGACTTACTCGAATATAATAAAAACCACTGCCATATTTGTTAAACACTAAATAAAATACTTTGTAATTTGGTTTACAAACAACTATATTTCTTTTACAAGTTACCGAGCGATCACCATCTTATCTCTACCGTTCCACCAATCCATATTTGATAGCCCTTTTTAAACATAAAAATAATGGCTTCGGACTCTTTGGTCAATTGCGCATCATCTGTATTATGATTAGAATTGATAATGCGTCATTTCTTATCATATTACTAGAAGAGCTAGAGCTATTATTAATATAATAATTATATACTATTTACTGGCTATGACAACATTACATATTTAATATCGAAATTAGAATAAAAGATCTAACATATTGTTCATCCACTAAAAGTCATCGCGATATTTTTTATCCGTTGTATTGTGTATTTTATCAAAGCGGCAACATATATGAGCTCTTATAAAAGTCACTACGCTACGTCATAGTTTCTTTTCTCCCTTTCTCTAACGTCACAATATTGGAAAATGGCCTCCCTTACATTATATTTTAGTCACAGAAAATAAAAAAAAGATACAGAGAAAAGACTAACGAATATCCTTTCCAGGTTAGCAGCGGACTGAGCCAGGCGATAGCCGCCGGCGGTTGCCACCTGATCAGCTCCGGGGCTATCAACAGCGATGCCTGCTGCAACCCATGTGAGTATATGCTGGCTGGTTTTACAAACTTGATCATTTTGTTTTTGGAAAGAAGTTTGCCGTTGCCCACCTATAACCTGAAATATAGGAACGGTCGCAGATGATCTGTGCGCCCTTATTCAGCTGTGGAGTAATTACGGGGGGGACTGTGAGAGAGGGAAGCGATCGTGCCGCCTGACAGGTAACCAGAGACTATTAATACAGTATTGTAGCGAGTTGTTGCGGTTGTGAAAACGAGACGAGTGTAGCGGTACGCGTCTCGTTTTCACAACTGCAATGACATTGCAGTAATACTGCTCTAAGAGCTCATTTTAAGGCCCCTGTAGGTACTGTTAGAGAATTCTGACACAAATAAGGAGCCTGCAAAAGCTGCCTGCTGCCTACTTGACCAGAATTCATCAGTTCTTGCAAATCGTGACGTGTAAGCTAATCAGAATCACAATGAAGACCCAAAAGGTAACTTTCATATAAACGGCCTTATGTATTACGCTTTTGGGCAAGCAGGCAGCAGACAGCTTCTGCAGGCTCCTTATTTTTGCCAGAATTCTCTATGCAACGGAAATGGAAAACGGAACGGGGGTATTAAGCCGCGGACAACTGAAAGTGCTATTATCAACTGTTATATTGCAAATATAAGCATTGCGTAAAACGTTCATATTTACTTCCATACAAAAAAAATGTTCGGTTACGTAATTTAAAAAATGTATTACCCTGAATAGGGGCGGGGCTAATGCATGTCGTAAATAATTGCAATGAACTCAAATCTGTCTCTCTCTCTCAAAAAAGCTGACCACAGCGTAATTTCTTTTGAAATCTTAAAAAGCTGTTAATGTAAAATTGTCCATCTTTAAGGAAAAGTTCTTAGACAAAAGTTATTCACTATCATGTATACTTTACCCTCCTTTCGGCTTAGTACCCCCGTTCCGACTAACGTTGTATAGAGTCAGGAATTGACCGCGCAATCGCTATGCCTCTATCTAGAGAGTGATCAATTTTATTAGAGCTCAATCCTCTCTATGGGCTATAAAGTAAGTTAATTTTCAGAGGCATTCCTTTTTCAGACTGCAGTCTTCTTATAAAGATTTCGATGCCAATATCGGGGCTAAAGATGACCTTCAAATGTATCTCTAACCGTCTTCCCTCTTCCAGACGCCACCACCCGTGTGGTTAGCACACGGCGGGCGGTGAGCGCGGGCGAAGGCCTACAGAACACCCTGCGACGACTGCTCGAACACTCTGACAGCAGGGAGAATGTCTACTCGCCTGCTTATGCCTGTGAGTGAGAGCCTCAGCTTATAACAGTAACATTAGTACCAGTCTATCTAACCTTTTCCTTTAGTATTATAGTATGTCCTGTCATGAAATTGTAATTTTGTTAAATAAATTAATATAATAAAAAGAAGAATAAGCATATTATTTACAAGATAAGATTTTACCAGAAAAATTAATTTTTAGTTAGCTTTTGTAGCTTTTAGTACAATTTTTAATAAAACCGTTTAATTAATTTCCGTTATTTTCAAGTTTATAGTTATTCATTTTTAATTTTATTTTCATAAAGAACTATTAACTTACTAATCAAGCCCTTTCGTCTATCTATCGTAGTAGTGATAAAATATGTAACCCGCCATTATGTAGCAGCAGCCATCTTGGATTTACAATAATACCGAATGTATTGAATTATATTCTCATCAGAACTAAAAGGCGTGTACCAAATTTCAGATCAATCCGTCAACAGGAAGGGGGTCAAATTTCAATTACTAGATTTGACCCAAACAAATAAATAAACAGGGCAAGCTAAATAAAACCGTTTAAAAATCAACCAGCCTCTGAAAGCTCCAGTGGGAATCGAACCCGCGACCTTTGGATAACCGGTCTAATGCTCTTGTCCAGTCCAATGTCTTGATTATTTCTATATTTGAGTAAAATTTTATCATTTAAGCATTGTGAATGCAAAATTCCAAATAATTTAAGCATATTTTTTGTTTCATGAAGTAGAGTAAATATAGTACTTATAGTAAAACAACTTTATCGAAGCCTTCATCAGCATCATAATCGTCATCTTAGCCGAATATCAATTAAGCGTTTCATGTCCTCAGTCAGTATTTTCTAAATCTATATATATAAAAATCAATTGCTGTCCGTTTGTCTCGCTAAAACTCGAGTATGGCTGGACCGATTTGGCTAATTTTGATTTTGAAATATTTGTGGAAGTTCAGGGAAGGTTTAAGCGGTGAGAAACATAAATAATAAGTAACGGAAAATACTAAAAACGACAATTTAATTTTCCAATACATAATTATTTGTTTTTTTCGTCGTCATGGAAACTGTCAAAGCGGCATGAAGTCCGCCGGCTCAACTAGTAAGCAATAAATAGCAAATGGTGAGGTCAGGCCATACTCACCACCCTGGGGGCCGACCACCTAACTCGATCGCTTTCGATCGCTTTGAAGGCGAGGTGAGGAGGAGACGTCATCTTGTTATTTCAAAAGCAATATGAAAGCAATATCGGAAGCTAAAGCCTATAGCTCTCCAATGAAGGTAAACAAGTGGGTTTAACAACCCACAAGCCCGCTTAACACTACCGGGACACCTACACTCATTCAGCGAATCGCATTTTGAATGTGCCATGCGAGCCGCTTCACCATAGTCAATCATCATCATCATCATCATCAGGCTAGTATTAGTACGGCTGAGTATAGCCTCCTGTCAATAATATCTCAAGGGAACTCTCTATTTCAGCACACAAACTCTACGCCGAGAGTAGAAGGCTGAAAGACTCCTACCCCGAGCGGGAAGTGAACCCTTGCTCCCAACTCACCTCCGGGACTTTCTCTGGGACCTCTTCTTCGGGAACTTCAGGGTCCAAGGCGCACAAGTCGGACCCTGAGAAAATGAACAGGCCATTGAGTTTTGGAGACGCCAGAGTGTTCTTCCCGGAGTCCTTTGTGATACCCAGACAGAGGCCAAGCGAGGTGGTGATGAAGAAGGCCTTCTCTATACGTAAGTTTAAATTTATAATTAGACTAGTGGTCACCCGCCTGCTTCGCTGTGCGAATGTAATGTATCAATGAATGGTAATCAAAATAATTATTAGGTTTACTAACATCATAATATAGCCTGTCATTTGCACAATCTCATGTTCTTACTACTTACAAATTTTCATCAAGAGCCGTCACATGCTAAACTTTTTATTTTATTTTATTATTTTTTTTATTATAGCCTATCATTTGCACAATCGCATGTTCTTACTAAATACAAATTTTCATCAAGATCGGTCAAGCCGTTCTTGAGTTAAAAGTGGACATACAGACAGACAAACAGACAGACAAAAGTTTCAAAAATCGTAGAATTGGTGTCAGTGAGTCATAAAAACTTATTACAAAATTTGTCAGAAAAATTGCAAGTACACACAGAGCCTACAGATTTATATAGTAGTATAAATGTATATAAAAAAGTAATATACATTTAAAGATTCATTTTAGGTATAGATTGTTCCTCAGCAGTTGAAGCGTTTTGTCTTTCTTACGGGTAAGCACTTGGCCTTCATCTCATCTGATTTCAAGTGTCGAAAAGGCTTAAGACGGAAAAGTATTTCACTAGGAACCTCTGAGGCATTTGGTAATATCGTATAGTTAACTCTCAGAACAAGTACGCTAAGTTATATTATTTTTAGAGTGACAATACACCCGTATTTATAAACAAGCCATTACTCACTACTTAGCAATTACTTTGTTAAATCATTATTTGTTCTTAGAAACGTCACAAAGAAAGTTTCATCTATAGACAAGTTAAATACTAGTCAATACTAATAAATACAGCTCTTCACTATGAATTCTTAGATAAATCTAGATTGCTTGTGTAAAATTGTTGGTAACTAAGTATTCTTACTTTTGACGTTTCTAACGTCATCGGTTTTCATAACTAAAGAATAAAAGTTGTTACTAAAGCAGTTGTTACTTTAAGCTTTCACTCGTTTATAAATACGGGTGTTAGACTTAGATTTATATAGAATGCTGAAAATCAAACTACTAGACTGCAGAACCATCAGATGCAGCAGTATTCTGCAAAAGATAAACGCTTCAGGGCGTCTTGCTGGTTGCCATGAAAGCTTTTTTTATATGAACTGTCACATATTACACCAATGTTATCTCCACCCAGCGAGCTCCCACTCCAGCCCCGAGATCGTGGAGCTGCCGGAGCCGGTACCCAGCGGGCCCGGCTCACCCTCGGAGCCGCGCGCCGCCATCAGCCCGCCCGCGCAGTACGCGCACTCCGCGCCACGATACGTCAGGTATACCACACTACTATCATACTTATCAAATGGCGTGCGTTTACGCGCTTCCCCGACTTCCTGTTACACACTTCCGTCCCATTTCACGAAATCACTCCCACAAATTGCAAGAAAGCGAGAGGAAAGATGTTACACATCAATAATTTAAAGACATAGGTCACGCTGTACGCTACATCTTAAATATACAATACATGCAACACGCTACTTAGTAGGCATACACACTAATACAACATGCTACGTACAGACGCCTGCACATCAACCTTTCCAAAACTGTCAAATTTCTTCAATACATTTTCAACCATATAGTTAAAGCATAAAGTTCAAAGTCTATTGAGGAAATTTGACAGTTTGTGGTAGGTTGATGTGCAGGCGTGTGTACTATTAATGTTTCCCATTGTGCTATTTCCATGAAAGTTACAGTACATTTTTTACAGCAAGTTTTACTTACCTCATAGGTATTTCATAGTAGCTTCGTATTGAGACTATCCTATTTTCCACCCAGGTCGAACTCTCACTCACAGCCAAGCGTGCGCGAGCAGGACGGCTGCCCCAACATCAACAGCCACAAGTCGCTGCCCGATCTACACGCGCAGGCGCGACGATACACCGAACAGTGAGTATACAATGAAAGCGCGGGTGCGGGCAGGCATTCACAATGAAAGTTAGCCGGCGTGTGCGTTTTATATACCTAGATATTTTATGTAAGTCCTTTTTTGGCCGTAATTTTAAAAACTTAGTAAGAATTAATTGTTATTTTTATTAAAAGTCTGCTGGAATTTGTAAATGTTGAAAATAAAATATAGTTATGCACCACTCGAAATCTAATTTTACCAATAGAAAGTGTCGAGTCGAGCCAATGTAATGTTTACACAATACCATAATGATACAAAGTTTTTTATTGATTATTATATTTTATTAATTAATGGCTTCGCGTTTAGCATTTAGCCAATTTCAAGTTTTTTTTATTATTAGTAGTAAGGGTACAATTGTACGATAGATAGAAATTAAAATGGAGTCTCACAACACGTGTTATTACGGGAAGAATTCGGGTGAAACTCCTTATATTTTATTAATAAGTACTTAAATTTGAATGACTTTAACAATCTTGAACGGACGACACAGTTATTCTGTGTGAAACAGGTGAAATATTGTTTACCTATTCCCTACTAAATTGGTCCAAGAATACAAAAAAAAAACATTCATTTGAAAGGCACGTTTTTTGTAGTCTATCGCATAGCTAATTCTCACTATTCACACTGTCCTCAGACCTATGCGTATGATTTGTATAAAATATAAAGCTACCCGTAATTTATTTGTTAATTGAAGTTAATCTTCTCAAATGAGGAGTGATTAATTCTTAATTATTTAATTATTGCGTGTGTTACAAGAAAAATGTCATAGGTAGTAACTAGCATCTATGACAAAGGCTCGGCCTAGTTTTGATGCTGGTGATCATGTATATAGTTCTTTATAAATTGTTATCATTGTTTTAAGTCACACATATGCTTTTTCTTGACCAATAAAGTATTATTATTATTATGTTTCTTAAGTCAATTCAAAAACAGAATATAACGCCTATTAACGCCTATATATCAATGTATATATCAAAAGACTTTCCTCGATACAGCACCACGAAAGTACCGACGGAGACGATCGGCTCCATCGGGCGGTCGCCGCGCCGCCGCCGCCACTCCAACCACCAGCGGACTGCCTCCTGCTCCTCTAAAGGCACCAGGTATACACTCAATGCCCTTGAAACTCAAGTAAATCAATGTTAACTCAATTGGGTAGTTGACTGGTTAGTCAATAAATAAAATTAGCGACTGTCAAAGCGAAACTGTGTGGGAATGGCAAACTACGACATCACCATTTTGTTCCGTCAATCCAGTGTTTATTAATAACTTTTTAGGTTGCAGAAATTCATGCTTAGGTCACATAGGAAATTGGTCAATGTTTTAAAGAACTGTTACGTGATTTCATTTATACGTTTAATGTTCTGGAATTTATTATAATTGTTGTCAACTTCCCAATTGCTCAAAAAAATTGTAGTGATTAAGTAACCTAATACTGTCCCTGGTCAAAGGGTCAAATGGTTTCATCATTGAAATAAAGTGATCGCTACTAGGCAGTATCACTCAAAGTCATTTTACATTTCAGTATCCCATAGAAACTTCTAGCTAATTCTTTCAAACCAATAAGCTAATTTTAATGAAACTTTTTTTTAAATTTCTTACAGGTAAGCACTTAGCCACCTGATGTTAAGTGATGATAAGGTCGAAGGTGGAAGCGCACTTCACCCGGAATCCTCAACTACTGAGGCACTGGCTATCTTATCTCTAGCTGCCGGAACACAGCAATGCTACAAACATTGATGTTATGACGACATATTTAAATAAGTGTTGTGTTTTTCCACCACCAATTAGACCGAGTACAAAAACATGTGTAACCAGGGCCCCAATCGAACCCAGGACCTGTGGGTCTGAGACCGGTGGTCTTACCCACTAGACCACAGAGGCGGAAGTGTCTCTAATGAGTGTTACTAATTTCAGATCGAACCACTCATCCCTGTTGTCCTCATGCGAAGCTTTCTCTGAACATCCGTCGCCGGGCGAGGAGAATTACCAGTCTTATAACAGGTAAACTTTTATATTTACCAATACTTATTCACCGAGTCTCTTAAGAAACTATTTCATCATATTATTAGCATTAACTAGAAGCACACATCTATATGTATAATGGTAGGTACATATATCGACTTCTCTTGACTGACTGATTCATTATTGCCGAGCCGAAGCCGCTGAAGCTTATAATGCCGTCTAAGACAATCAACAAACTGTCTCCAAAAAAAATCATCTGCACGCTTATATCATATTAACGCTAACCTTTAACTCCAGCCGCTGCGGCTCGTCGTTCGCGCGTGACTCGGGCGGCTCCAGCGGGCACTACACGCAGCGCAGCGCGCCGCCGCACGCGCGCCGCCGCACCGACTCCGGCTCCTCCACGCAGCACGAGCACAGGTCAGCACTCACCACCACACAATGTTGAACCACCCTTTAACTTGTTGTGCCTTATGGCTTTAGACATGTCAAAAACTTTGTGTATCTTCGTTTTGTAAATGTTTCGTTGTGACTTTAGACATGACAAAAAAACTGAGGACGCTGGACATAAGCGAATAAAACTACAAGTAGCCCCCGTAGCCGCTACGACTCGTAGCTGTGCTACAAGTGTCATCAAAGCGTATCATGACCCGTGCTACATGTGAGCTTCCCCTGTAGCTTTCATATGTCTTTAAAGGTATTACGATAGGTGTTAGAGTTAGACAATAAGGGGGTAAAGTACTACATTAGCGCTTCCTCTGTAGTCGCTACTAAGCGCACTACTACTCGTAGCTAGGCTACAAGTTCATCAGAGCGTACTATAACAAGCATGACGCGCACTGCTAATTGTATATGCTTCCCTCGTAGCCGCTACAAAGCACACTACGACAGCTAGCAGTGCTACAAGCGTCAACAAAGCGTACCATATCCAGTGCTACATGACAATGTAGTGTTCCCTCGTACTTGCTACAAAGGGTACTACGACACCTTCCAGTGCTACAAGTGTAATCAAAGCGTATCATGAGTCCATGGCCCGTGCTTCATTAAGAGGAAATACTAAGGTTCACTGAATTGAAAAATATGTATGAAAAGTAGACAAAATCAACGTTTCGTAGTCCCCTGATTTCTCCTCCATAACTGGACCGATTTAATTACATTTTTCATTGAAAATTAAAGAAAGGCTTTGGCTGTGTCCCTGTGTTTTGCTTTTTTTAATATAATCGTCATCTCTTTTTAATATAAATAATCTCGTCAAATTTGGGAAATACAGCGGAAAATCTGGCCAATTCTTAAGGTTTTTTAAGGTTCATATCTTTTTTAATAAGAAAAATGTAATTAAATCAGTCCATATTGTTTTCTAAAGTTTACGCGAACACTACACATTGAAATGAAACAACTTTTACGGATCTACTCGCTAAATCCCAGCCCCAACACCATACTGCCAGACCAAAAGATACTGTAAGTTCTTTCTGCGTAAAACGGAATGCACCTGATTAATTTAAATGAGGGTATATAAGCTACTAACTAATTATGAGACGACCAACACCTCAGTCTCCCTGTGACCACGGACCCTGCAAAGGGTTCGAAACGTCAGGATAAACATTAATTAAAACTAATGTGTAAAATAAACGCGAGTAGATCCGTAAAAGTTGTTTCATTTTAAATCAGTCCAGTGTTGGAAGAGGAATCCGGGGACTACGAAACGTTGATTTTGTCTACTTTTCATACATAATATTTTTAAATTCAGTCGACCTTAGTGTTTCCTCTTAACGCTTCCTCCGTAGCCGCTACAACGCACACTACGACTCGTAGCTGTGCTACAAGTGTCATCAAAGCGTACCATGCATGACCCGTGCTACAGTAACGCTTTCTCCGTAGCCACCTGTCATTGCTAAAAGTGTCAGCATAGTGTACCATGAGCCATGACCTGTGCTGTGCATGACATGTGGTGTTCCCCCGTAGCCGCTACAACGCGTACTACGGCGGCGAGTGCGGCTCTCTGGAGTGCTACGTGTCGGCGCCGCCGCAGTTCCAGGACGGCGCGCCGTCGCCGCCGCCGCACCCGCCCGCGCCCTACCCGCCGCCGCCGCGCGTCGGGATACACTTCCAGGTGAGGACCTGTTACATTGATAGATAGATAGATAAAAAAACGAGAAAACATCTCACCTTAGTAATAAGCAATTTTAACAATATATTCTGAAAAAATACGGAAACTTTTCCATTAACAGGTTGACCGCGCCGTCGGACACAGACACAATATAAATGCAATTGTTTGTCGGTCAAATGGCGTTTAAGGTGTTGAGCAGTGACAGAAATTAACTTAAATTAACTGAAAAAAGCTAAATACTGAAATATTTTATTCGAATAATTATTCATTATTACTTACTTGGATTTTTCGTCAATGCTAAACTTAAGAATATTGCTTTTGAATAGTCCATAAATTTTTTACCTACATAACAGGATGTCTATTTTTAGCTGTGGACAAGAATGGGCTTAAGAAACTCCACAGCTTTAATATAAGTAACGACATTTACAAAAATAAAAAAGGATGTCGTTACATTTAATTTAATACATTTACAAAAACACAAATGTTGAAAAAATTTCCACGAGCAGGATTTGAACCTGCACCCTTCTGACATACCGGGTCAGGTGCTATCGTAGTTCTAACCAGCCCGCCCGTCAATTGGAAGAGCACCTGACCCGGTATGTCAGAAGGGTGCAGGTTCAAATCCTGCTCGTGGAAATTTTTTCAACATTTGTGTTTTTGTAATTTGTTTCGCAACAAAATATGCGTTAAAATTATATAAACAAAACAAAAACATTTTAATACATTTAATTACAAATAATGCGTACCTCTATACATTCGCTTAACATAACACTTGATTCTAAAATAACGTACTTGGGCACTATGTATGTACTACTTCAAAACTAGAAAAGCGGAGCAAAGCAATACAGTTATTATCTTAACGCCTTACAAATAAACAAAGAATAAGGTCCGAATAGTTATTCTGTGTTTTATTCATGTAAACGCCATTTCAAATTAGAGTAAAAGAGACATAAACACGGAATAACTAATCGGACTTTATTCTTTGTTTATTTGTTGGGCCCTTATTGTTTATCTGAAATGTCCTCCTGCGCAGGCGAGCGCGCCGCCGCCGCAGTTCCAGGACGAGCCGGTGTACGACTACGAGTGCCACTACAAGGCGCCGCTCAAGTGCCTCGCCGTCACCAGGAAGGAGTACGCCGGCCCCAAGGAGTTCGCAAGGTAAGATACAAACTTACGTTATCTATACTAACTATTATTTATAAAGAAAGAAAGAAAGGAAGAAAGAAAAACATTTATTTACAACACACATAAATACAACAATAAAAAAAAGAGAGAAGAGAGAGAAGAGAGAAGAGAAAAAGAAGCAGACAGTATACACACAAGAGAAAAAAAATAAGATTAAACAAAAACAGTTTTTGTACGTTGCAATATCAACTCCTTTACTAAACATGGTGACATACACAATTTCAATACTATAAATATGACAAAACTTGTAATGCCACTGTTCAGGTTACAGAAGGTTCTATCTTACGCTAACTAAATCCGCCCCGTCATGACTTAAACGACTTACTTACGACTGCTGTTGACCGCTACTAATAAGCGGTCAACAGCAATCATTAAAAAAAATGAGCGACCGTTACAGTAGTCGCATATGATGTGTAACATTTGACATCTCATCTTAATAATAAGCAATTTTAACATTATATTCTGAAAAAAATGGGTCAGGTCAAGTATCATTTGAAATAATTTTTCATAACAAAGAATAATTCTTTTTAATGAAAATTGATTTAATTGACACTAAGAGTAAAGCAAAACTGTGCGCTCATTCGCCAAATCCAATGCTCGCCATTGGATTTGGCGAATCGCCTCGCTTGCGCGCTTCCCCGGTTCCTGTTATACACTTCCGTCCCATTTCACGAAATCACTCCCACAAACTGCAAGAAAGCGAGAAAAAAAAATGTTACACATCAAAAAAAAGGTAACTAAAAAGATGAAGGCAATTATAGAATTTAAAAACATATTGGCTTTCCTTCCAGATACCACGAGCCGAGCACGGAGCCGATAAACAAGCAGCCGCAGTACCAGGAACCGCGGATGCGCCCGCGCAAGGACGAAACGCAGGAGTACGTCAACACACCGCAGGTAATACATTACACCATCATCATCATCATCAGCTCATTCTACGTCCCCACTGGGGCACGACACACGAGCTTACAGCTCCGGTAACCTATCTGGATATTAGGTAGTGAACTATACGTGTCCAAGGAGCAGCTCGCTTGAGATACTAGTCTTAGGCGCGTCCTGATCTGGCGTTATGAGCTGACGCAGATGGCCCCTTGTGCGAGTTAGTTTGCTTGCCCAAGGTTGCCTGACGCCTACTTTGTAACCTGACGGTTGGTAGGGGGTGCCACCGGGGTCTCCACCGTAGGGTTTACGAAGTCATGGCTTTGAATTGACGTTCAACGTTTCACACTTGTAAAAGTTCATTTTGAAATTTAAAAAAAAATTTGAATTTTGGTGTCAGTATAAACTTTAAAGTCGTGTATAGCAGGGTTGGTAGGGCACGAGCCCCTATGAATGAAATTACCTTCCCTCACCATTCCCATTTCCTTTGGATGAAAACACCACACGGAGAACGGGTCGTAAACCACCGCGCGGGCCCAGTGCGGGTTGGTGGTTGTTAACGACTGCTAATGCAGCCGGTAATTTTTATAATATTTTAAAATTTTTGCATTTACAATCTATATGTAGTTACAAGATAAAATTTTACTAGAAAAAATCAATCAGGCTCAGAAAGCTCGAGTGGGAATCGAAGCCAAGCCCCTTGGATTACCGGCCCAATGCTCTGAGCGCTGAGCTAACGAGGGTTACCTATTGAGACGCATAACGTTTTTAGGCATAAACTGAAATTGCATAATGTTCATGGCCATAATCGTCACTTGCCATAAGTCTTTATAGCATAATTTCATAACGCATATCATCATATGGCCGAAATCTGTAAGGCATAATCATGGAAAGGCATAATTGCAATAATTATGCCTTTCCATGGTTATTCCTTTTTGTCACTGACTTTTGTAGCACAACATTACTAAAAACACAACGTGTTAACTTTTTAAGACTATATTTTAAATCAATTTAAGGTTAAAACGCTATTTATATAAAAAAATACATAATTTAACTTAGTCAAATTATAGCAAGTGAATAATATACGTAATGTTGTTATAAAAAGTGTATTTAGATCAAGTAAAAATTATATCCAATGAACGTTATATCCTTTGAAATTAGTTCATTTGTAATTCTATGAAATGAAATACACGCCTTAAAACCACTTAAGACTATGTCAAAACAAAATTATGAATGGTAACAGTTATGCATAGTAAAATTATGCGTTTTAAAGTATGCTTAATGAAATTATGTCAAACAAAAATATAGATTTTAACGATTATGATTTTTTACATTATGCCTTTCAACAATTCTGCGTTATTGTGTTTATGCATAATAAGATATTATACCCAAAAATATTATGCTTTTTGATTTTTATACCGTATGATGTATGACAATCGAAATTATGACAATAAACAGTATGCGTTTTAAAGTGTCACCCTACTGCGACCCTCACTCGAGACTGATTGATTTTTTTCTAGTAAAGTTTTATCCTGTTCCACATTAGACTTTGGACTTTCTAGAATAGAATAGAATACCTTTATTTCAAGCAACTCTGGCTCTTACAATATATACCTTAAATATTAACATACATATTATATTATAATAATACAATTTTTGTTAATAAATAACTTAAAAGCTATGTTATTTTTTAAATTATTTGGACACATTTAGTATCGTATCGGTGGCAGGGGAAGGCAGTTGTCCACGGAAACGCCTGTACACCACGCACTTCAGAAGTCCTCCCTCATGCGTGACGGTGTTTAGCCTGATGACGGGATATGGTTATGTTTTGTATGTATTATGTCTAATATGGTTGAACATTTACTGAAGAAATTTAACAGTTTTAGATAGGCAGGCGTCTGTGTACATTGTTGCTTGAAATAAATAAATAAATATGACGTAGCAGGTGTGTCCCGGTGAGGAGGTGACGTCACCTCTGGGAACGTTCAAGCGGCAGCGCTGCCTCCGCTACAAGCCGAACCGCCCGCGCCCCATCCTGCGCTCCAAGTCGGATATATCCGACAGGTAAGTGCACACACTTACCTGCTTTGAGCCAGTCTAGAAGTCCATTAGTAGTGTAGCAATAATGTAGATTCTGGAAATCATTTATTATTTATGATATATATTATGATCAGATGTTAATGACGGTAGTTGTTGACATTGAATTGGCGCCTTTGGCTTTCAAAGTAAAAAAGTAAATAGTGTTGAATAATTTCGGCGGGCTGGTTAGAACCACGATAGCTCAATTGGAAGAGCACCTGACCCGGTATGTCAGAAGGGTGCAGGTTCAAATCCTGCTCGTGGAAATTTTTTCAACATTGTGTTTTTGTAATTTGTTTCGCAACAAAATTTGCGTTAAAATTATATAAACAAATTAAAAACATTTTATTATTTAATCTCACAAATTCACTATCTCCGGTACAAGCTAATGTACAAAATGTGTACATTACATAAATATGATCTGCATGATATTATGTCAGTAGCATCACCGCAAGCTTTGACACATCGCATCACAATCGTAGTGCAAGTTTTATTTACAATACGATCACGTCAACGAAAACGTAAACTTGTAGAGGGTTGAAGCAGAGCGTCTTGATGACAAACGAAGAGATTTAAAAGACCAAATATATATATTAAAAGCGTAAGCCAATTTTTGTCCCAGTGACTATGGGACGATAGCTGCACTTAAAAAATCGGTTATAGTCTCATTTTGAAGAGCTCCAGCCGTAGATGTGCAGAAAAATAAAGAAACGTGTCATAGGTTTCGGAATTCCTAAAAAATCAGTTGAATAAACGCGAAGTTTTGCGGGCGACCCACTAGTTTTTTTTAAATAGTCTACGGGTAAGCACATGGTCTTCATCTCACCTGATGTTAAGGTCGAAGGAGGAAGCTCATTATGTTGACGTTAATAAAACCCACCATGTTTTAGATGAGACGATCTCCAAATGCAAACTGCTAATGTCTTAAAAGCACGCTTATAGGCTGAAGCACAAGACTTCACAGCTATATAGATAATCAAGGAATCTGCCTCCACTCAGGTACCGTCGCACGGACGGCCGGAGCTCCGCCGCATGCTCGGGCTCTGAATCCGCCGACAGTCCGTCGGAGGGCTCGGTACAGCTGCAGCAGTTCTTCGAACACCTCGGTCTGGAGCCCCGACTCTACGACTCCATCGTACGCCGACCACCGGCTGAAAGCCCGGTGTTCTTCTCATCAGCTTCAACAGTCGACTCCAATCAGCTAGCGGCTACTGCGGATTACACTGTAAGTCTTCTTGTTCTTCTTGTCGTGTCAATAGCCCAATATATTTAGCACGTCAGCCCAATTCCGCCTAATGTCTGCGCAAAATATTGAACATACGATTGTCTGATCGCGTGCAGCATACGGAAGTGTTACAAGTCAATTTAGGGTTTATCTAATGAGTCGACAGCTTCTTTGGTGTACCAAGGTGGATTCATAGCTGGCAGCCATTGCGGATTATACTGTAAATCTTAGTAAGTATGAAAGCTCGGCAATAGAAGTAAGTTTATTTTGTTGCTGGCGTACTGGCCACACTATCACTTGTCGATTATAGCCGACTGTAGCGGTTAAATGGTTAATTATTTTCTTTAACAAATGCCTTCGGAACAGTGCTTAACTATTGCCCTTTGTTCCCAGGTCCAAGGCCCCGTCGGCGGGGTGCAGAAGCCGATCTACCGCAACACGGAGCCCCCCAGCGTGGTGGAGCGGAACGCGCGCATCATCAAGTGGCTCTGCCAATGCCGCAAGACGCAGCTGCAGCTACCGCACTAAACGAAACTATACCCTATAGATGTAGACGTAAGATTCCAGATAGCTGACCATTAGAAAACGAGACTCGTTTAACTGCCAGTGCCACAAGACGCAACTATAGCTGTTGCACTCGCACTGTATGAAACTGTACCCTATAGCTGTAGCATAAGGCTCGAAATCGTATCGCCTACTGGTATTCTGTTGGAATGCTACTTATCTTTGAGACTATTTTATATGTCTTTTTTTAATAAAAAGGCATTTGAACATGGCAGTGCGCAGTCAAGATAAAGTAATAGAGAAAGGGAAGTCATATATTTTATCACTATTTCAAATAATGTCAAAATATCGAATGATGTAAAATTTTATTAAGTATTTAGTAGGTACCTAAATGAGTGACGAGTACGAGTTATTTCATTATGCGATCAAGTTAAAAATAAATGAAATTTGTGTGTGGAAGCAAACAGGCAGCATACTAGTTGGTCTCACAAACTTGTCACAAGATGGCGTTGCTACAATGTCATGCTATTTGCGGGTAGTTTACTTTTAACTCCATCGAATAGTGAAAACTGGGCAATGTGGTGCTAAAACCAAAAACAAAATCTATAGCTCGAAGTTAAGTAGTGTTCGTACGTCCGTCGGCTGGCTTATTACCAAAAAAAACCAACCAGTTGTTAATTGTATCGCAAATGCACTAAGCGAGCGATCATTGAGCGATTTGTGTCCGTAATACTAATTTATCAACCGCAACTACAGCGGTCGCGTTGTAATAGGATATTTGACTACAGTGAAAATATAGATCATACTGTTGTTAACTTAACAGTAAACATTTTTTTAAAGACGATTTAGCCAGCACTTAATTTAAATACAAGTATGATTTTTATAAACAATCATAACATAAAAAAAAAATATTAAATTTTATGATTGACCACGTGATCGAAAACGCACGGGATTTGGCTGAATCTGAAGTGACGTCACCTGCTTGTTTACAGTAAATGTCACTGGAAGTTTTGTATGGTGCGATTGACAGCTAAAAGTTAGTTTACAAGCAGTGGTGGCGTCACGATCACGACATCACGTGACCTGCATGCACCGTTTTGGCGGCTATTTTATTAATCTGAATTATAATGGCGATTTTCATAAAAAATAAATAAATAAATCAATTTGCAAATATACTATACTATATATACTATAATGAACCTTCAGATATATTTTTCTAAAACCTGTCAAATACCCTACTGTACATTTAATAACTGGTTGTTCTTGGCGGGAAAGTGAAGAGTCATGTCTGCGATTTTGTTTTATTTTCTAAAATTTGTGTTATGTCGAATATTAATGTGAAATAATGATGGATTATTAACCGTTAAGTGTTCGTGAGTGTGCATGAGTGTTGGCAAATAAAACAAAACAGTGCAACTTTACTTTTCAAATTCTCTCAAGAAGTCCGCCGAGGAATTAGTAAAGCCCCACATCTTTACTGAGATACTCCAGGGGTTGGGGGGTATATCATTTCTCACTTCTCATTTTTATTATCATTCATCATCATTCATCATCATACTGACTAGAAGGAAATATTGTATATTTATGTATTACTTGTAAGAAAAATTACTTTGACACTGGCTAAATGTGCTAATCGCACGAAGCCATCAACTAAAAGGAAGAAAGAATAACTGGTTGCTTTTATTCGGTAATAAGCCGGGCTTTATATATATTTTGAGTGTAGATGACAGGTTGGTTATAAGATTCCCTTGTTACTGGTATAATGGCTCAAACGACTGATTTTAGCACCTATTTAAAAGACCTTTTAAATACTTTGCTTGACTAGTATTTCAATAATAAATACTTTACATTTACTTAACATAAATACACTTTGAGGCCCTTCGACGGAAGTTAATTATTAGTTAGTGCAATTAACATTGACATTGACAGAACGATTCTTAATTTAAAAACGCCATCTATTGAGATTTATTGATAACTTTTAAAAAACCGCAATGAACGAACGCCTGCACATCAGACTACTGGAAACTGTCAATCCTCAATAGACTTTGAACTAATGGTTGGATTTTTATTGAAGAAATTTGACAGTTTTTGATAGTCTTATGTCGTCTGTACATTATGGGCAGAGCGGCCTCAAAGTAAGTTAATTTAAATATATTAAAACGAAGTAAAAAGTCTATCTTTAGAATATTTCAAGTTTTATTTGACTTTTTGATATGAGGTAAGTAAAAGCTGGTCTCACTCAAAAATACAATTTGAAATTATATAATTATAATATCACTTAAACGCACTTGCAATATCAGTGACATCAATCATAATCTTTAAACGCAACAATATCAATAATATTATCTATATAAATAAAAATGAATCGCTAAATGTGTTGCTAATCGCAAAACTCGAGAACGGCTGAACCGATTTGGCTGATTTCTTAGTTGTTGTGTTTAATGAAGTCTGAGGAAGGTTCTTATGGAGAGAAAAAACGTAAAAAATACGAGGAAAATAGTAAAAACAACAATTTTCTTTTCCCATACAAACCACTCTCTACTGGACAGATTTAAAAAATTCTTTCACCATTAGAATGCTACATTAGCGCTGAGTAACATAGGCTATATTAAAAAAAATATCCACCCGTGCGAGGCAGGGACGGGCCGCTAGTTAAATATAAAATTAAAAGTAGAGCCTGAAAGACCAAATTTTTATCTAACCAAAGTTGAAGGGAGAAATGCAACCGAATTTTCAAAACCAACGGAACGTGAGACATGATCATTCGTTCCTTATAACAACTAAGTACCTATATCTAGATTAACTATACTTAAGAAAGAAATGATTTTTAAATAGCATTTAACGATTTTAAACCTTTTAAATCTTCTAAATTTAAACTATAAAAAAATGTTCGAAATGATAATAATTATGATATATTAGTGGTACTGCCATCGACTGCTAAATGATTCTAGTTCATTAGTTAGTGAAACTAATAGTGTAAGCTAACGACTAAATTAAGACTAAACGTAGGTAATGTTAATTAGTTGGAAGTAAATACGCAGATTAAGTGTAAGTTTCTTGTGATGTATTTACTTAGGTACTTAGGTAGTGGTGGTATCACAAAAAATCAGTAATAAATTACATAATGCTTTGGCTAAATCATCTGTTTGCTCCCCGATCCGAACCGAACGCCTCGGAGAATCTAGTAGGGCACGAGGACACGCACAAGTGTGTGATGCCGTTCCCTCTAGAAAACCACTGAAGGTGATTCGTTACACACGGCTTGAAGAACCCTTTAAGCTTCTCGCTGCCCCCAAAAAATCCCGGTGAAGCTGAAAATGCCGTCTGAGGCAATCGGCCAACTCTCCAAAAAAAACAACTGATTTTTGTTAGCACCTATGTTTACTAGGATTATTCGAATTTTGAGTTTCATTTACATTTCTAAATATTAATTACTAAAAAAAGATACGCGCCAGGTCTATATTAATAAATGGATAGGTTCCTTGGAATTATCACTCTCAGTCTAACAGTATAGTATAGAGTTTACTGCTCTACATCACTAACAATGTTGGGATCAAATGCGTGTGTAAAATTATTGTTAGAGAAAAGGTAGCCAGTCTCAAAGTAGTTGTGGATTCCGGCAGGCTTGTTACCGAAAAAAACAACCAGTTGTTAATTATACAATTGCAACGCGACTGCTCTATGTACAAATCGCTCAATGTATGTAAACTGTTACATACATTTTAATTGCAAATGCACTAAACGAGCGATAATTGAGCGATTTGTGTCCGTAATACCAATTTATCAACCGCGACAAGAGCAGTCGCGTTGCAATTGTACAATTAACAACTGGTCGCTTTTTTCGGTAATTCCTTTTTATCATCAAACAAGAGACGGACAAGAGCGATAATTTGAAGGTACCTAAGTAATCAGTTTCAAGCCAGATTGCCTAAAGTCATTTGTTTAGGCGTGAACGATATGATGACGTCGTTCGATCGCATTCAAGCTAAATTTGGATCGATCAAAATTAAACTTACACTCGGCTATGAGGGCTACAATCTAAAAAAAAAGCCTAAAATATAAATACTTATTACAGATGCTATATTCTTTAATATAAAACTATCAATTTATAATAAACAAGGAAACTATATTTTGTCTTGACGAAGGTGCGTGTAGCGAATTGTAACGTAAAAAAAATATTGTTATTTTTCGAAAATAATTAACGATAGTGTGACTATATCAGTGATTTGTAATTGACCATCGCATTCATATCCGTATTAATATTGAATATTGACCAAATTGTTATGCGATGTATCTGTGGCAACAGATTGCCTAGTATGCGTTTTGTTTACTGTCCGTATTCGTTCGATTACGTTTACGAAAACGAAAATTAGCACCTATAGCATTGAGAAGAGTTTACATTTTGCCATACATATTCTCGTTTTATACTTCTTGGCGGGACAGTGAAAAGTCATGTCTGCTTTTTTTTTTTTTTTTTATTTGTGTGTATATCGAATATTAATTTGAAATAATGGTGGATTATTAACCGTTAAGTGTTCGTGAGTGCGCATGAGTGTTGGCAAATGAAACGAAACAGTGCAAGTGCACTTTTCAAATTCTCTCAAGAAGTCCGCGTGAGGACTTAGTAAAGCCCCACATCTTTACTGAGATACTCGAGGGGGTGAGGGGTTACTATGAGAAAGTTGTTTACTTACCGATTCTGAGTCGCTCCAGAAAATTAGTGCACTTGTAAAAAAATAAATCTTGTATGAATTTCATTCTTTATAATATTGTCATTCCTAGTTTCTTGTAGAGTGGCGATCCAAGCTCGATATAATAATGTACCATAAAGCAGAGGTCTAAATCTCTGCTTTATGGTTGGTCTCCTGCGAATGTGATCTTGGGAAGTGTCCTTCTATGATAGGGAGAGACATTTTCCATATAAAATTACGCCAAGATCCTCAGTCGTAGTTTAACGTACCGATAGCGTAGCGTAACGTCATTGAAAATTCTATAATTCAAGCCAAAATTGGAATGACCATCGAGTACCGTAACGGTCGTACCTTGCCGAACCATCCGTGAATATTTTCTAGAGGGGTTGAAATCACGCAAGTGTGTTGGAAACTTCTTTCATTGGGAAAAAATATTAAGATTTTTTTCATATTTCCTTAGCGACCTTGATTACAATTATTTCATTTTTGTAACAAAACATGTATACGCCACGCCTGTCGTTACAAAATTAGGTTCCGTTTCTTAAAACATGTTCAATCATTTAAACATTCGCAGAAGACGCGGCCTACGGGAACAAAGTTACATAAAAAATAACTATAATAATAAATTATAATAACATATAGAAAGGAAAGGAGGAAGTAACGAAAAAATCTTTAAATCTTAGATTCTTCTGTATGAGACTCTTTTACTTTTTAAATTTCGAATGCATTTTAGTAAGTAAAGTGTAGAGAAGAAGAGGAGAAGAAGCTATCTTCTACCATTTTGTTGGGATTTTAAGATTTTTTTCTAAATTCTTTTGTGTTTTAACTTTGTTTTCATTCTAATTTTTCTTCATTTAATTAGTACTTACCTAATAACATGAAGGTACTAATACCGAAGTACTTACTTAATAAAATCAATCGAATTCTAAATTTTAATATAGTTATATAAAATTAAATAGTTAGCTGCTGTAGAAAACGTTTGTAGTAATATGTAAAAATGTTAAAATGTGTACCTGTTATTGGATTTGTCGTTATTCATAGCTGTATTTTACCATCTAAACCTATATTCATTTACTTTTTATAGTAACCCGTTTGCAATGGAGATACATAACTAAACTGCTGTAATACTTTTACTACAAACTGCCTCGAATGCTTTGTTGTACAATATTGACAAAAGCGTTATTAGGCAAGTATGCCGCGAACAAGCATCCGAAGACCCCTTGTGTCTCGAGGCCTAGTTACGTATTTGTGGGCATTGTTGGAAAGTGACTAATGTGTCCGGGATCATAAAAAAGCGCCTAAGCCTAACTAACACTAGTAGATTCAGCTCAATTCAGCTGTCTAGATTTAGCTTTTAAAAACTAAATTCTGTCTCAATGTCAAACAAAAGACTGACTGTAGCTATACGACGGAAACCGAAACAATATTGTAATTAAATGAACTTTATTTACTTATTTATTTAGAAAAAGTATTTACTAAAAACATACTTATTTTTTTTCTTTATTTCGAACTTTCGTTTTTGTTATAACCCCGCATTTACAATGATAATTAACAATGTCTTTTTATTCTGAGGTAAATTTACAATATGTAAACGTATGATAATACGGATTAAATTATAAAGGTACTGTCTACCACTTCCTTATTTGTGTCCAATAGCTTATCCATAAGTATTATCTCACTCTTGTCTATTTTATATAATTTCATAGCTGTCAAACACATAGAATAGGTATTATAATGGGAAAACTGCTCTAAAAAATATCTCTTCTAAAAGACTGTCTTTTGTTTCTGTAGATGTTTTTCTTTTAATTCTGTGTTGTCGGTGCGTTTTATTACTTCACATAAATAAAATAAATTAAAAGTATTAATCTGATTGTAACAGATAGAGCTGTTCCGACCCCGTACAAATTCTAGTGTAGGTACCTACTTTAACTCGATTTGTATTAAAGAGCTCGCGTTAGGCAGCTTTGCCTTTTTAAACGTCACACTGCTAAAGATTAATTATTAAAATGTTTAATTAATGATAAATGTCTGCAATGGCAGATAAAAAATCTGTTAATAATAATAATAAGAATGTGCATTTCTGTTGTGTAACCGCTTAATGTTTTGTTAATTGAATTAAATTTGGATTATAATTATTGTAATTGTAATTTGCTCGCGAATTAGTTACAGTATTAGATCGTTCGGTATTGGATGCTTCCATTATTTGTGTAAATAAGATTTACGTAAAATTGTTAGGGGTTTATTATTATTGTGAATAAGAATTATATTGTGGTCTGATAATTGGTGGTGTTTTATTTCTATTTATTTTTTACCTTATGTAGGTACCTACCTAACGGAATATCCTACGGGGACGACCTAGGCGGTTGTTTCTTGACCAATTATCGTTAAAGGTCACTTTAACGAAAGGCCAGGGTGTCAAGTGCGATTTTCATTCGCCATTCAATCACGTTATTGAAAACGAGAATTCGTATGGCAAAATTTTAATTCTTCTCGTATGTCGCCAGGAGGCGCTGCTTCAATGCCATACTAAATAATTTTCGTTTTCGTAAACGTAATCGAATGAATACGTATAGTAAACAAAAGTTACACTAGACACTCGGGTCAAGCGTCCCTTAAGAAATTAATAAAATGTACCTAGAGTTTTTAAGTCTACCGGTATAACATGATCATTATATTATGTTTTATTTATATTATACCATTATGTATTATTATTATATAAGTATTATTATTTGTAATTTTTATTTATTTGTATGTTATTTATTTTTATTTATATCTGTTTTACATTTGTTTAGGTTTAGGAAATAGTGTAGTTTTTTTTTTTTTTTTTTTGTTGTTGCACTTTGTCTCCCTTGCTACATTTATCTCGCACACTCTCTGGGTTGACTGGAAGAGATCTCTTCTAGAGATAAGTCCACCTTTGCATTCAATGTCTCTGTTGTAATTTTTTTTTTGTTACTATGTTTCTGTGCAATAAAGAATACTAAAGAATACTAGATGAAGCGAAAGAAGTAGGTATGTGTATGTAACAAGCGTAGCAAGTGGCAGAAAGTGGTCTCTGCCTACACCTATGTGAGACAGGCGTGAATGTAGTTAGGTATGTAAGTTCACTCACTTCAAGCATCAACCTACCTACGAATGATTGTATCTCCTTTGGTTCCTAGCAAAGAGGTTTAATATAGAAGTAGTTAAATTTCTTTGTCATTTGTTAAATTAAATGTATTTTGTTCATAGTGACAAGTAGGTGTATTATTTGCCATTCGATAATGTTATAGAAACGAGACTTTGAGTTTTGTAAAAAAAATCAATAGTATTGTTTTCTAAAGTTTACGCGAACACTACACATTGAAATGAAACAACTTTTACGGATCTACTCGCGTTTATTTTACCCTTTGCAGGGTCCGTGGTCTCCCTGTGACCACGGACCCTGCAAAGGGTTCGAAACGTCAGGATAAACATTAATTAAAACTAATGTGTAAAATAAACGCGAGTAGATCCGTAAAAGTTGTTTCATTTCAAAATCAATAGTCTCAGTAAGCTCGACTCGGAATCGAAACCACGCTTTGGTCCAATGCTCTGACCGCTGAGCTACCGAGACACCAAGCCTTTTTCTACTTTGCACTACTGGCATAAAGTGTTCTTTCGATTGTTAGGGTAATAATTTCACAGTGACGTAATACCGCTGGCTTACAGCGTAATTCGCAAAGTACTACTACAAGGTAGATCAGCGGTCAGAGCATTGGGCCGGTTATCCAAAGGTCGTGGATTCGATTCCCACTCGAGTTTCCTGAGACTGGTTGATTTTTCCCCGCCCTATCCTCTAAATGACAGCACACATTTACAGAATACACTAAACATGCACACCAGTTTAGGCCCAAGACATCGTAGAACAAGGGTACGAAGAACCGGTTCACACTCGCTCTACACCAGGTACAAACATGTACCTGGGCGCTTCTCTCCTCCTCCACGGCCCGGTCAACCCGAGCCGAGGTCCGTGCCTTTAGAGGCGCCCTCGGGTTGCTCCGCTCCCCGATCCGATCCGAACCCTTCGGAGAATCTAGTAGGGCACGGGGACGCGCACTAGTGCGCGATGCCGTTCCCTCTAGATAACCTCTGAAGGTGATTCGTTTCACACGGCTTGAGGGACCCTTTACGTTCCTCGCCGCCCCCAAAAAGCCCGGTGAAGCTGAAAATGCCGCAGCGGCAATCAGCAATCTCTCTCAAAAAAAAAAAATGGTTGATTTTTTCTGGTAAAATTTTATCTTGTAACTCGATTAAATTGCAAGCAACACTCGCAATAATAGAGTGTTAATAAATAGGCACCCAGACAGCAGTCGTCTATCTACCTGAGAATACCAACAGCTTTTATCGTGTCTTTCTGATGGATTTCAAGATATTCTAATTTATGTCATCCTTCGGAAGAAACGACATTACAAAAGTTGCTTAACTTACAAGATCGCAACGAACGCGCCCTGCCGACAGTTTACCTCAATCTCGTATATACTTAACACCTTTCAGCTTTGTACATATCACTTGAATAAAGACTACTAGCCTCTCAAGGGAATCGAGCTGGAGTCCACGACCTTCCACATTTCAGGCGCGAGCTCATCGCTCTTTTTTACTTGGCGTCTTTGCCTGGGACGTAGATACCACCGGCGGCGGCGCCGGCGCGGTGCCAGCGGTAGTTGCGTTAATCAGCCGTATTAATGGTACGGGGCCCCTGCAACATCGCCACAGGGATTGTGTGTGAGAATTCGTAAAATGTCCACAGTATCACACATTATTTGGGCCCCCCAACAAATTTGATTCAGGGTCCGTCTCTAAACTGAAGCAAGCTACGCCACTTGTCTTTGTCGGTATAAATATATTTAAGATCAATAATAATATCATTACAAAGAAGAAAAAAAAAGCTTTATTTTAAAGTTATATAATAATATGTGCTCTCACTCTTTTGCTACAAAATACTTATATTATACGAGGAACTTTTTTTTAAATAACATTTAGTGCTGTTACTCACCAAGAGATGGCGCTGTAGTACGTTCCTGAATCGCGCTATAGATGTGTCGCCCCGCGTTCTATAAGGTAAAACTTTCATGCATCTAGCGGCGTGCCTCAATCTATTGAGTAAGGAAATTATTGGGCCTTGGTAACTCTTGGCTATGTCCGTTAAGGGCGACCGCATTTTTGACGGGTACAGGTCGTCCCCTAGAGTTGTGCGCCTACTTTGCACGCGACTCGGGTGAAGCGATCTGCCCTCCCTAAATTAAAAAGCACTCATATGTTTCAATCAATGCATTATTCGCTGTGTAATTCATATTTAGAACTATGCAATGATTTTAGTTAGCGTTGAAAACTCAATGTTTTCGGTTTAAACAAACCATTTGTGACGCGTTACTTTGTGTTACTTTCGCATGAAATATCATGCGAGTATCGTCAAACGGAAATGCATTGAACGCAGCGAATACGGCATAAATTAAAGCGTGCTTAAAATTATACTATCATACATATACTATACTTAAACTATACTACATTATACTATCACCACATCGATAAAATTGAACTTGTAGAGCAGATAGCGAAGGTAACACACAAACCAATGTAAATAAACAAATAAATTAATTTCATTTCATTTCAGATATGTAGCGAAGGTCAATAAATTGCGATGTTATAATTATTTATTACCTACTAATTTAAGTCAAAATCATCGATGTTATAGAAATAACAGTATGGATGCAGTTTGGTCACGCCTAAGAACAATGGTCACCCCACAGGATCACCCACCACATTGTGACGGATGATGACTGAATGACGTGACGATTTCTCGGTCATGTCGATCACTGGTGCCCTCAGAACAATAACCAGTGCCAACAATGTTTTGTATGAATTTTATGAAACTATTTATTCCGCATAGTATAAATTGTATTATAATTTAGTCTAAACACTTCTTTCTGTTTACATCATCTGTCAATGTCAATAGTCATTCAAGGTGGGGGGGACTTCTTGGCGGAAAAGTGAAGAGTCATGTCTGCGGATTTGTTTTATTTTCTAAAATTTGTGTTATGTCGAATATTAATGTGAAATAATGGTGGATTATTAACCGTTAAGTGTTCGTGAGTGTGCATGAGTGTTGGCAAATGAAACAAAACAGTGCAACGTCACTTTCAAATTCTTTCAAGAAGTCTGCGTGAGGACTTAGTAAAGCCCCACATCTTTAGGGGTTGGGGGGGTAATATCATTTCTCACTTCCATCATTCATCCATCATTATCAATATTGTTTATTTATGAATTACGTCTTATAATAAGAAGATAGAACGAACGAATAGGCTTGATGGATTTCATCCGGAGCCGTTTGGCGGGAAAGTGAAGAGTCATGTCTGCGGTTTTGTTTTATTTTCTAAAATTTGTGTTATGTCGAATATTAATGTGAAATAATGGTGGATTATTAACTGTTTAGTGTTCGTGAGTGTGCATGAGTGTTGGCAAATAAAACAAAACAGTGCAACGTCACTTTTCAAAATTCTTTCAAGATGTCTGCGTAAGGAGTAAAGCCCTACATCTTTACTGAGATACTCGAAGGGTTGGGGGTAATATCATTTCTCACTTCCCATTTCTATTATCATTTATCATCATCAATATTGTTTATTTATGTATTACTTATGAAGATAGAACGGAGGAATAGGCTTGATGGATTTTTTCCCGAAATTTGAAATAGTTTTTGAAACTACGCCCAGAAAAGTTTCTGTAAGTATGCAATTGTTTTTATTTCGTAAAGTAGAACATGTATTTTGTCCATTACTAACAAAATAACGTACGAAAGCTGTTACGTTGGTATTTTTTTTCTCATTCGAAAATAGTGGGAAATTATTAACCTATAGCCGTGTATGAAATATTCAAGTGGGAAATTGTTTCCCTATTAACCCTTAATTAAGGAATTCGTTCCGGGTGTAGAAAAGGGGACCATGGAGCTAGATTTCTGTTGTTTAATAAATTTCCCACAAAATATAACTTTTAATGGTTAAAGGAAAAAAGAACTACTTGCCACCTACTAATTTCTTTTTTAGTATTCAAGTCTTTAATCTCAATATAACCTCGTACTGATTTAATAAAATGAACTTGTTTGAAGCCATGGCCGATTAAGGGTTAATTAAATGTACCTAGACTTCTTGACGGGAAAGGGAAAGTGAAGAGCCATGTTTGCGGTTTTGTTTTATTTTCTAAAATTTGTTTTATGTCGAATATTAATGTGAAATAATGGTGGACTATTAGTAAAAATTTAGAAACCGGTAGGGGAGGTATTTTAACCTCTGGTACCCCTTCCCACTTCCTGGGTAGTGAAATTGTACATAACCGAGTCACAATTTTGAGGTTTCGAGTTTAGAAGTTTTTTTATTTTACAAACTAATGGCTTCTGAACGTCTCCGGCGGCGCTGCGGGAAGTGCAGCCCCTTCGCCCTTGCGTAACGAACTACAGGCATTCCACGCAGCTTCGTCTTTTTGGTCGCCTGGGCGACCAGCTTCAGCCGCTTCAGCTCGCATGGTGCCTGCAGTTTGTTACAGCGGGCGGGGGCTGCTCTCCCTCCGCGCTTCCGGACTTTTATAAACACTCTAGGGGTAGGGCAGACTAGTACTACGTGGGGTCGGGGTTGACAAATTCGGTTCTGTCACCAATTTTGATGACCTATCTACTTATTTCATTCGCGTGTATACTGGGTAAGCAACGGAAACAGAATAAACACAATATAAAATGGCGGTTTGACGTTTCTCTTATGTCATTTTTGACATAACACGTTTCATTTCACTTTGTTCTTGATTTGCGTGTTATTCTATCTTTTTTTCTCACTTCTTGCGTTTTGTTTCACTCAAAAAGAAAGAAAATAAAAAAATACGTAGGTACCTTTCCGGCAACCAAATTCGATACTAAGTGTTTCAGTAAGACCCTTTAAGCCCCTCATAGTATCAGTTTCCCCAGAACGAGGCTACCGCTTTCTAAATCCAACCCAAAATTACTTTGACACTGGCTAAATGTGCTAATCGCACGGAGCCATCAACAAAAGGAAAAAAAATGTACCCATTATGTACCTACCACAAACTAGGAAGAGATACTACGTACCTACGTAGTACGTACTTGCCAAAGAGGAAATTAATATAGCGGTAAGTACTTGCTCAGTGGTGGTACCTACTTAGCCTTTAGGTATATAATGTATTTAAAATTAAAAACTAAGATAAGATGTAATGTATAAACTTCAAGCGTCAAAGTATTACGTAAATGTTTTTGTAACTTTAAACTGAATTATTAATTTAGATTAATGTGTATGTATGTACATCATTATTAATAAAATCAACACCATACCATCTGTAGTGAAAACTTACTCGTGAAATAAAATAAATAATTGCGTTGCGTCATTTAAGACTGCCTTACGTCGCGGTCGCGACTTCACGAGGAGCGGAGTAACAGACGAATAATAATTTACAACAACCAACATGCTCTCAAACTTCATTTATTTATTGCGTCATGTTTAGCAACGATAATCTGGCGTAATTTGAACGAAACACTCGACAGATACGATTCCCGTCACGCAGTTGACCGTGAGATTGCGTCCGAGCATTATACGGTCCCTAGTGTTTTGAAAGCATTTTGATGATAATAGATGAGAATTCCTACGATATGCCTCCTGTTAAACACGGGAGACGGGGGCTCAGCGACGCTGATGACGAGGACGACGATTACAGGAAACGGAGAGACAGAAATAATGAGGTAAGTGGTACCTAGTGAGAGTGATGGTATCGTCTAATTTTAAGCACCAATAATATTTTCCAACTTCAGGATGCTCAGATCCTTATCTGAACAGACTAATGTAGGTAATGTTTATCAATGTCTATAAAAGTGGTCGGATATGCGTATTTCGTCAATTTACTCCAAAATAGATGTTTAGATACATTTTAATATGTGGATTTTGGTTTTTCCTATTGATAACAATCTATGAGTCATTATGTATCTTTGTTGTCGCATCCCCTGTGTTTTTAAACTGTTATGCTAAAAACAAGAAATATAACTAAAAACATGGATTCTTTGTTATTTTTTTTTAAATCAAAAGTTGTCTGGTATTATGAAATCATTTCTAATTGTACTTTATTGCAATTTTTACCTTTTTAAAACAACAAATATGTGTTGCACACTTAATAAAATGACAAAACATGTTTTCAGGCAGTTAAGAAAAGTCGTTACAAGTCAAAGCAGCGAACACAGGAGACTTTTACACGAGTGAACAAACTGAAGGCAGAAAACCAAATGTTGGAAGAAAAAGTAAAGACACTGACAAAGGAGTTGCAATTTCTCAAAGAACTGTTCTTAGCTCACGCATCGAACACACAAAGCTCTAAGTTTGAAGGTGTGGACTTGGATAAACTCCTCGAGGACATTCCCGAAGACAAAAAGGGTGGCGGCAGCAGCAGAGCTTAGGTTTAACTTAGTTATACATATAGTTTTAAGTTAAACTTTCTCTAAGTACCATACACAAAAGTACTGTAACTTCTGTGAAGTTTCACTATGTTATGCCTTGGTAAATTCAGCTCTATGAAACTTATTAGATCTTGAAATTTTGAAATACAACTGTATCACCAGTTGTCAACCAGAGTATTCTTCACTGCATACCAAATATAATCAAAATTGACCTAAAAAATACACTTTTTTAAATTGTAAAAATTACCCAAAGTGAACCTGAACAAATTTTGACAAAAATGTTTATTAACTATAAAGTCCTGAGTCACTGACTGACTGACTCATAATTGCCGGCCAGAACTCTTGGACCTAGAAAACTTGTATTTGTACTGAGGTTCTCTTTCTGACAGAGACGACGAATAGGGCTGTATTTTTCAAAATTCCCAAGGGACCATGGGATGATCACTATTATTTAATAAATATATTATAATTTTAAACAGTTTCTTTCTTGTAAAAGTACAACACCACTATGTTTTAAGCAGTCATGGACAAACATGTAGTCCAACATAGTCATCTACTTACTAAACACTGGCTTAAAGTCTAGTGATGCTAAAAATGCCTTCTGCGGCAATAAGCAAACTCAAAAAAACTGGCTTAAGATCATAACTCATAGTGACCCAAACATGAAATTTGTTGATTTATTTTAAAATGTTAAACAAAATTCGAACATCTTGTTTTTATTACTCTAGTAATATAATTGACTAACAAAACACATTGATATATCAATGATATATATTTTTTGTGATATTTTACATTTTATTTGATACAGCACAGTTTGTATGTTTGGTTTTGTTATATATATATATATATTTGGAGGACATTTACTATTGTTGACACACCTGTATCTTTCATAAAATAGCTAAAGCCATTGTTGGAATTGGAATGGCAATTTCTTATATTATTTAGCTTTCAAATTATGATAGTATTTTCTTTATTTGGAGATAATAAAACATATGATAGAATAAGTACAATAATTGGAAAGAGTTGTGACAAAATAATTCAAGCCACCCATAGGTTATTATAACATAGCTGTAACATGCAATGTACACTTTTATAGCATTTTTTAAATGTAATAGCCATTGTTTACATCTAGGAAACCGTAAAAATGTGATTTGAGTCTTTATGGCATAAATAAGTCTTACTTAATTAATTAATTATCTTAATTAATGGCTTCGCGTTTAGCATTTAGCCAATTTCAAGTATTTTTATTATCATTAGTAGTAAGAGTACGGTAGATAGAAATTAAAATGGAGTCTCACAACACGTGTTATTACGGCAAGAACTCGGGTGAAAACTCCTAAGTCTTACTTTGAATGATTTTGACACACAACTTGTTATTAGGGAAAGTACTTTAGGGTTGAAAATTTTATTTAGTGAATTATTTTATTTTATCTAACAATCAAGGGTCATTCTAAACACTAGCTACAATTGTATTGACATGTTGTGGATGTCATACTCATTTGTGTTCTTTCAATTTACCCTGTTTGATGATATTTGTTTTAATAGCAATAAAAGATAGCCATAGCTTGCCAACCACGATTGCATTATTTCATAATTACAGAAATTACTTATTAATTATTATTTAAAGAAATAACTTGTTGATTATTAAATCTTATTGTGATAAAAAGCGCAAAATTATCTTTTAAATAAAAATCTCGTGTCACGGTGTTAGTGGTCGCACTACTTCGAAACAGCTCAAGCAATTTTTGTTTTTTTTTTATACATTTGGTAGGTATGAGAATAGGTCGTAAAGTATATTTCATATCGCTAGGTGATTGATTAGTTAGGGTATCCCTATCCAGAAAAATTATATGGCAAAACAACATTTGCCAGGTCAGCTAGTATTAATATAAAATAATGTGAACAATGAAATTGTTAACATGAAAAATCTGAAAAACCAAGATTATTTATATAGATTTCTGTTTTTATGATTGATAATGAATCTGAATAATTATGAATAGACTAGACTTTTTTTATTTAAGCTGTCAGAGGTTACAAGTGAAGAGCCGATGATCGGGCTCATTAGCATGCAATTGAAGAGGCCTATGTCCATTAGAGGATTGGTACAGGCCGATTTGACGATGATGATGAGACTAGACTTTCATTATATCCAACAATATTTTAAACAGGTTCGTTGTCCAAAAAATATAATTCTCAAGTCAAATTATTGTATGGTAGTACCTACAGTACCTACAGTAGTGAACCACATAAAAACCATCTTACTTTTTTTACTAATTTGGTAAAAGTTAAACAGAGCTTTAGGACTTCCCTAATTGAAGAGATGTTAATTCACATACAAAACTGAAAATAGAGAGCTCTTGAAAAAGACGACGTGCCTAAGGGGAGACTCGAACCCACAGTTTCGCAGCTTTTCCATCTCACTTGAAGCTGTCCGTGCTTCTAAATCGCTAATTGTAAAATTAATGTATTCAGTAAAGTAAAGAAACATGAATACATACATGTAATTTAAATGTTATTCTATATAGTAATGCTAATTTATAACCAAAAAATAAAATACAATGTACAAAACATTTAATTTTATTAATAAAAATATATTCTTATAATATGTAACTTGAATACAACTAGGAATTTTCTACAATTTTAAAATAAATCACATCATTAATTATATTAGCTTCAGTCATTTCTTGTTATAAAAACACTCCAGAATTTGTTCTACATTATACACAAGTATAACAAATTATTATCGAACTAAAAATTTATGATTTATCAATTAAACAAACATCTCACCAGAAAAAATGTAAGAGACAATTGAAATACTTATACTAAAGACGAAGCATCAACTTTTAGTTTTAAACATAAAATAATTATTAAACTTCCTTTTCCTACGAAATACTTTTATGTAAAACACATCATATAACAAGCAACATAAAACTAAACATTCGTTTTTAAAATTCAACAGGAACTTTGCAAATAAATCACATCTGATTATTAAAGCAGACATGACTATGGAGTTAGCGTACCACTGGTCAGTTTCCTTACTCGTCAATTTCACTAATTCACCAGTATGAATTACAGTATAACACTCTTAACAACGCATTTTTACATATTTTGTCTTCAATTCATTGCTTATTTTATATAATTACCATCCACTAACAAATTAAATTGTGAATACGAACATTTCGGTCACCCATCCGTTAAGTGACCCCTTACAAAGGCATAAAGCTTTAATTTTTTTACTATCACACATTATTGTGTTGTGTACTCTACATATTGGTCACCCATCCCACACATATCGGTCACCCATCAACTTTCCTACTTCCACACATTGATGACAAATGATCACTAACAAAAGTCGCTTCATTTCCCACTTCCACATTATAAACGACGACACATTTCGGTCACCAATCCGCCAATTGGCCACCACAAAAGTCCCTTAACATTAGCTACTTCCACACATTGATGACGCCGTCTGCGGAGGCGCTGACCAGGTAATGCTTGGTGCCTTCCACCATAGCGAGGTCGGTGATGGGGGCGGCGTGGTGAAAACTCCTCGATTCAACTGTGCGGTATACATTATCCTCTAGTAGAGTCACTGGCGCTTGAGGGTTGAGCTTGCAGCATTCTTGTAGGACCGTTGTGCCGTCTATGATTCGACTCCTATGAAAACGGACAAAATTAAGAATTAGTGCAATTTTTTTAAGAAATTTTATTTTAAGTACACCATACACCTTACACACCGTAGCGACATATGCTGAGGTAGGGTCTTGATTGGCTCCTCACACTTTTATTATTTTTATTTGTTAAAAATTATATAAACAAAACAAAAACATTTTATAAATAGCTTGCCTACTTCTTAACTGATCTTTAGTATTTGTACCTTTGGCTTTCAAAGTAAAAAAGTAAATAGTGTTGAATAATTTCGGCGGGCTGGTTAGAACCACGATAGCTCAGTTGGAAGAGCACCTGACCCGGTATGTCAGAAGGGTGCAGGTTCAAATCCTGCACGTGGAAATTTTTTCAACATTTGTGTTTTTATAATATAAAACCTAGTTAATATTATATTACTAGTTGTCGCCCACGACTTCGTTCGCGAACGCTACACTATGTGAACTATGAACCTGTTACCGGGATAAAAAGTCCTTTATCCTAGTCATGGTCTGTCTATGTGCAAAGTTTCATCCAAATCCGTTCAGCCATTTTCACGTGATGCGCGGTCAAATAAACAGAAAAACAGACAACAATTCGAAAAACTGTTGAAACGTGTTCTGTTATTGAGTGTCGTAAGTATCCCCAGCCAACTTTATTTCGAATATCTTCTATGTACAGACTTTCGACCCTCTTTAGCTTTATTATATGTATAGAATGTATAGTTAGTCAAACCTAGTCTATAAATGTCAACTAACCTATACTTGACAGCGTTAGGCGTGTGCTTTAGCTGGTCTGAGGGCGCATGCACCAGGATGTAGGAGTCCTCAGGATGCTCCAGGTCCCAGTGGCGCAGGCGCTGGTCGGAGCCCCCGGTGATGACGAAGCGGGAGCCGTCGCGGGAGCCGCAATACGCCGCGCTTATGTAGTGGGACGCCTGCTTGGAATATGGTTATTTATACATTTATTCATCTGTCCCCTAGAGAAAGAGAGAGAGAGAGAGAGAGATAGGCATGATTGTATGTATGTATGTATGTATCACTATCACTGGCTCATTTCACGTCTTCACTGCTGGGGCACGAGCCTTCCCTTGGATGGATAGGGAGAACTGGCTATAAACCACCACGCGGGCCCAGTGCGGATTGGTAGATATTATTGTTAACGACAGCTAATGCAGCCGGACCAACATGAAAAGTGCACGACGGCACTATAGAACAAATCGACCGATTGTAGCAGTCGCGTTGCCATTGTGCAATTAGCAAGTGGTTGCTTTTTTTTTCGGTAATAAGCATGCGGAGGAGCTCGAGATGATACTTTTTTGGCCAAACTCTTAGCCCCTTACAAATAAACGAAGAACAAGGTCCAAATAGTTATTCCGTGTTTTGTTCCTGTCACGTAAACGTCATTTCAAATTAGAGTAGAAGTTTGTTTTGTTTATATAAATTTAACGCAAATTTTGTTGCGGAACAAATTACAAAAAGGACAAATGTTGAAAAAATTTCCACGAGCAGGATTTGAACCTGCACTCTTCTACATAAGTGAAAAAAATTTCAACATTCGTGTTTTTGTAATATGTTTCGCAACAAAATTTGCGTTAAAAATTATATAAACAAAACAAAAACATTTTACAAATAGCTTGCCCACTTCTTATCTGATCTTTAGTATTTGTAAAAATATTATGAATACAATATATTATAAATATTTTTTCAACATTTGTGTCTTTTGTAATAGAGTAGAAGAGACAAACCACAGAATAACCATTCGGAGTTTATTCTTTCTTTGTTTATTTGTAAGGTGGTTAGAAACAGTATCTTTTAGAAAAGTATGATGTGTGAGGACTTCTTGGCGGGAAAGTGAAGAGTCATGTCTGCGGTTTTGTTTTATTTTCTAAATTTTGTGTTATGTCGAATATTAATGTGAAATAATGGTGGATTATTAACCGTTAAGTGTTCGTAAGTGTGCATGAGTGTTGGCAAATGAAACAAAACAGTGCAACTTTACTTTTCAAATTCTCTCAAGAAGTCCGCCGGGGAATTAGTAAAGCCCCACATCTTTACTGAGATACTCGAGGGTTGGGGGGAATATCATTTCTCACTTCTCATTTTTATTATCATTCATCATCATTCATCATCATACTGACTGGAAGGAAATATTGTATATTTATGTATTACTTGTAAGAAAAATTACTTTGACACTGGCTAAATGTGCTAATCGCACGAAGCCATCAACTAAAAGAAAAAAAAAAAAAGTTTGATGTGTGTGTATGTGTGTGTATGGTGTTGTACTCACGGCGGGCGTGTAGTGCAGCGGCTGCGGCGAGTTGGTGCAGGGCCACAGCGCGTGCGTGCGCTGCGTGGACTCCAGGCACCACGCGCCCGCGTCGCGGCAGCCCACCGCCCACACGCGCGACGTGCGCCGCCCGAACCCGACGATGCGGCGCACGCGCTCCGCTACAGAACAAACACTCAAATAACGGATAGTAGAGGTAACTGATAGCAAACCGAAATAGAACTGTAATTCATTAAAAAAACCTTTTGATGTATCGGTTTCCATCCATCGGTACTCACAGTTGGGGTGTCTCACGGACGTTATCGGCAGCTGGAAGCGCAGGTCCCACACGCAGATGGCGCCGCTGGAGGTCCCCACCGCGATGTACCCGGCGCTGTTCGCGTACAGGCACGTGTACACGCCTTGCTTCAGGTCGCCTTGCAGCTTCCATGCGTTGCCTGTTATTTAATTAGGCTATTAGGCTAGACAGAAAAAGACAGCTCTTCTTCCAGTGCAGCAGTGAACAGTTTCGGAGATATCACATCTCCCTGTCTCACTCCTCGCTGCAACTGGATAGGTTTCGTGCTCTGGTTCTGAAGACGGACTGACACAGTGGCGCTTTCATACAAACACTTCAACACTTCGATGTACCGGTAGTCAATTTGGCGCCGCTGGAGATTCAGTACTTTAGTTTTAACTAAATTTTAGTTTTATCATTATTTGGATTTTTAAATAAATTTAACCTGTGAAGGCTTTTATTGAACGCTGTTATTGAATTAATAATTTGACTCTGACTTTAACTACGATATAACGTGTTGGAGGTACAAATAAAGTGTTTCTTTGTCAATTCAATTCATTCCACATTTCGGTGAAAGAATAAAATATAATAAGGCTTTTAGTTTGTATAAGATACCGAAATTAGAAATAGCACCTAAGTAATATGCTTACCTGGTGCCCTCAGATCCCACCCGACCACAGAGGCGTGTAGTGTAGCGTAGGAGATAACCCCCGCGTGCACTCCCCCCGCACAAGCGAGGGCCACACACCCCCCCGTCTCACCCCCTGCTCCAGTATCCACCTGCCGGCATTGTGACAAACTCATGCGAGACGATAAGTTGTCTATCCTGCGAACACATATTAAATAGTGTTATTGCTACCTTCTTACATATATATTTATACTAGTGGTCGCCCAGTGGTCGAAATTCGACCGTATTTTTTTATTAAAAGTTTACTATTTCAGCTGAAGGGTTTGTAGGCACCAATGGCCATGACAATTTTTAAAAAAATATATGTTTGACATCGACACATCCAAATCATCCGCATCTTTTAATATACTTTGAAGTAAAATGTTTTTATTTTGTTTATATAATTTTAACGCAAATTTTGTTGCGATACAAATTACAAAAACACAATGTTGAAAAAATTTCCACGAGCAGGATTTGAACCTGCACCCTTCTGACATACCGGGTCAGGTGCTCTTCCAATTGAGCTATCGTGGTTCTAACCAGCCCGCCGAACGAGTTAATGACGCCGAGTTAATGACGGTAGTTGTTGACATTGAATGGGTGCCTTTGGCTTTCAAAGTAAAAAGTAAATAGTGTTGAATAATTTCGGCGGGCTGGTTAGAACCACGATAGCTCAATTGGAAGAGCACCTGACCCGGTATGTCAGAAGGGTGCAGGTTCAAATCCTGCTCGTGGAAATTTTTTCAACATTGTGTTTTTGTAATACTTTGAAGTTTTTTTTGTAACACATTCATGCATTTTATCCTTCTGCACTTAGTCTCACTATGAACTTTAACTGTGCCGAGTCTTACAGTCCCCTGTGCGCGCAATGTGCTTAAATAGGTCGACAAAGCTTTTTATTACTAAGATAAACAAATTTTAACATAAATGACCTTTATGACAATCTCTACTCTAGGCGACTGTTTGACCACAGGACAATATCTAGTCTCTTCACGAAAAATTTCGACGGGTGAAAGCCAGACCTCGGTAGCCAAGTGGTTAAGGCAGCCGCCCGGAATGCGGAAGGTGCGTGGTTCGATTCCCGCCTGAGGTTGTCGTCTTTTTTCAGTGTTTAAATTTTACTTAAGTATATTTAAGCGTTAATAAAACGCTAAAATATATAAAAAACACTAGTCTCTTCACGCCAAAAGAACATGGCCGTCAAAATTATTGTATCTCAGGTATGCACATTGACTTTCTTTTGAACTAAAAAAGGTGTTTTTTTTTGCTCGCTCGACTTGTAAATACGGAATGTATTCATAATTGGCACCCACGAAAACCTTAAAAACTATACCCATATTGACTTTTGAAACAAAATCACGCCCGCCTTTTTGGATCTCGAAATAATGTCATATTCATAATTAGCACCCACGAAAACCTTTAAAAACAATATCCATATTGACTTTTTTTAAAAAGATAACGTCCGCAATCTTGTAAATGTCATATTCATAATTGGCACCTATGAAAACCATAAAAACGATACCCATATTGACTTTTAAAAAAAATATCACGTCCGCCATTTTGGATCTTGAAATAGATGTCTTATACAATATCACCCACGAAAACTTGCTAAAACTCGAGAATGGCTGGATCGATTTGGCTAATTTTGATTTTAAAATATTTGTAGAAGTTCAGGGAAGGTTTAAGGAAACATAAATAATAAGTAACGGGAAATACTAAAAGCGGCAATTTCATTTTTCAATACAATATTATTTGTTTGTTTTGTTGTCATGGAAACTGTCAAAGTGGTACGAAGTCCGCCGGGTCAGCTAGTAATAAATAAAATAAAAAAACAAACAGAGGAATTAACCAGAAAGGTCACTCTGCAGAATATTTCGCTAAACTGTACAACCGCGTAACCAAAGTTGAATGTTCGTAAATTTTGTTGAAAATATCTGTATTAAAGAAGTAATTTGTGCAAAGTTTCACATCGAGAAAATTCGTAGTTTCTTTGAAAAAAAAAATTAAAATGGGTAGGGCGAGGCCTGGTATAATCATAGAAAATGCTACCATACCTCAATACAAATATGGATCCTTCTTGCGTGGCAGCGACGAGCGACTGGCCCGCCTCGCACGCCGCCAGCGACACCACGGGGCCCGCGCTGCGGTTGTACATCGACTTGGATCTGGAATATGACGCTTATTGTAGACAATACGCAATTGCTATACTTACTAGTGATGTAATGGAGTTCATTGTGTGCGCGAATTGGAACCTACCACTAGCAGGCCTTAATCGGCAGCAAAAACTCTTTTTTGATGACTGGGGGCGGTGTAGGCGGTGTAAAATAAATATTAAAAGGAAAAGTCTGCCTAGCGGTAAATGAAATTTGCGCTGGCTCTGAACCATTTTGCATAGTTATCCATTCTATTCCCAAATATCACTCGTTTTCAGCTACATCACGCGATATAAGTAATATCACTATTATTGCATAGCCGCTGCCGATTCACTGTGACAACTATTCGACCGCGAAAGAAGAAGTTTTGTGAACGTTTATTTGAAGAAGCACCTTGCGGGTCGGCATGGTGAGGACGGCTAGAGACAACCTCGCTCCACGAACTGTCCTCGCATCTGAACACTGCTTCTGCATAACATCAGGCAGAGCTAACCTCCTCTGTGGTCCCGGGTTCGATTCCCAGCGGGGGGTACATGTTTGTGTACTCGGTTTGGTTGGTGGTAAGGCTTGTTTGTCCGCCTGGCTAGCTACCACCATCTTATCTAAATATGTCGCCATAACATCAATGTTTGTAGTATTGTTGTGTTCCGGCAGCTAGAGATAAGATAGCCAGTGCCTCACTAGTTGAGGTTCCCGGTTGCTTCCATCATTGGCCTTATCATCACTTATCATCAGGTGAGATCAAGGCACTGTGCTTAAATATATTATAATATATTAAATATGTATATGTTAAGTACGAATATATTATAATATAAGTTACGTATATATAATATATTTATAATTGTGTGTGGGAGGGGGGGGGGGGGTGTATGTCAATAATATATTGTTATTATAAAATTAAGTTAACCTATTTATTATATATTATGTATATGTATGTGGGTTGCCCACACAGTCATTTGCCTAACTAAAAACACGTTTACTATGTAGCCAGCACAAAAGCATTTTGATAAAAGGGGTTTTTTTAAATCTCATAGCCACGCGGACGAAGTCGTGGATAAAATGCTAGTATTTAATAAAATATATCGAGCTCCTCCGTATTTCAGGAGGCACATTTAGCCGTTCCTACCAGATGTTTTCAGTATCACGTCAAAAACAATGCAAACGGGCATCGAACCTGTTGACGTAGGCGTGCCCCTGTAACCGCGCGGCGTCCCACAGCCGCACTGTCCCGTCGTCGGAGCACGAGCCGAAGTAACTCTTCTGGGCCGGCAGCGTCACCAGCTGGTTCACGCGCGACCTAAGGTAATAGAAAACTGTAAAAAGTAGCTCATAACCACTTAAACTAAATAAAATTAACAAGGACCAACCACTTTTTTTTCCTTTAGTTGATGGCTCCGTGCGATTACCACATTTAGCCACTGTCTAAACTAACTAATTTTTCTTACATGTAACACATAAATAATAGTACATTGTTCACCGAGAGGAGAAAGTGACCGATTACCGTCAATGGTGTCGTTTGGCTTTAAAACACCTGAGATCGGGAATCGCAGTTTCTCTCGAGTGATACATAGTGCTTTATACTACACCTACAAGGAAAATAAAAAACGAAATCTTTACTAATTGAAATTTATATTGAAATTGTTGCAGTTAGTGAAGCTTAATGTTATCAATCAGTATTTTTGCTGTTTCCTTCAACTGCGGCGGAGTTAAAAAATCTTCATCATCACTATCACTACTTATCATTTTGATAGTTTTATTTTACTTTCTACGAAAACTGAATCCTCAAACAACACACAAATTGGAAATGGCGCCAATGGCGTCTGCAATTTTCACATGTTCTTTTTTCAAATTGTTTATCCTGCCGCCGCAGGGTCGCACTGCCAGCCCGACACCATCCAACACACAGCTAGTGGCCAGTGTCATTTTGCGAACTTGGAGATCGAGAGGAGAGAACTCACTGTAAAAACTTTTTGGCTTTTGATATTTAGGTTACCGGCGCATAGTCTTACCCAAAATTAAAAAAGAAAAACCACGTAAGAAATGGATTTTCATACACTTTTCTCTCTCTCTCTCAGATGCGTTTTCTCCCCGCATATTTGTTCGATATGCAATGACGTACTTTCTACCGTAAATTTGATAAAGTATCAAGGTACTTTCCAAGCAGGTGTAGTATAAACAATATTTCCTTCCAGTATGATGATGATGAATGATAATAGAAATGAGAAGTGAGAAATGATATACCCCCCAACCCCTCGAGTATCTCAGTAAAGATGTGGGACTTAACTAAGTCCTCACGCGGACTTCTTGAGAGAATTTGAAAAGTGACTGTTTTGTTTCATTTGCCAACAACCATGCACACTCACGAAAACTGAAACGGTTAATAGTTAGTTAGTTAGTTAGTTAGTTAGTTAGTTAATCCACCATTATTTCACATTCATATTCGATATAACACAAATTTTGAAAAATAAAAAAAACTTCATCGTGAAGAAGTCATGTAACGACCAACAGCTTAAAACTAGTAGTAAGTATTCATTTTTCTTAATTAATTATTTATTTATTTATTACGGCATACACAACAGGTTACAATCAATAATTAATACTAAAATATGCTACAATAATTTGGGTCGAACTAGACTGGAACCCAAAACGTGTACACACAGCATGACAATAATTTAGCACGCAAACAACGTTGACAACAATATTGACCTTTATGATCGAGATTTAAGGGTGATAATAAGCTGTTGATAGTATAGTTGATAGTATATAACCTACATCTTTATTTAGATAAATCTTTTGTGCGTGTGTATGTTACTGAACTCCCTTCTAAACGACTGGACCGATTTGGATGAAATTTTTTGTGTGTGTTTAAGTGGATTCGAGAATGGTTTAGATTTACAATTGGACCCGGTAGGTGGCGCTGCTCTAGGAGTCCATCATGGGATACGGGTGTTCTTAAGCGGACGAATGATTCGTTTGTTTCGTTGTCATGGAAACTGTCAACGTTTTGTTTGTTTTGTTGCCATGGTAACCGTCAAAGCGGTACGAAGTCCGCCGGTCAGCTAGTTATGTATAAAATATTAAGATCCCTTCTGTAACATTTCGGGTTAAAAGGGGGTCCCACATTGTCTCTGTGGTTTAGTGGTTAAGACCACCGGTCCAGAGGTCCCGGGTTCGATTCCCAATATTTGTGTACTCGGTTTAGTTGGTGGTAGGGCTTATTTGTCCGCTTAGCTACCACCATCTCATCTAAATGTGTCGCCATAACACCAATGTTTGTAGCATTGTTGTGTTCTGGCAGTTAGAGATAAGATAGTTGAGGTTCCGGGTGAAGTGCGCTTCCACCAGCGGCCTTATCATCACTTAACATCAGGTGAGATGAAGCCAAGTGCTTACCCGTAATATATTTAAAAAAAAGAAAATCCTAACGCTAATCAAAGAGGCTGGTTATACTCTTCAGTCATCTGTATAACCTGTCGCAGCGTATGTACCTATGTAAAATGGTGCTAAAGCGTTTTCGGAAACCGGCTTGTTCGATAGGTTGGAAGTCATCAAACCTGCGTTGCGAGACGATTCGTTATGACTCTCGAAAACAGCTTGTAGACGTGGCTTAGAAGTGAGATGGGCCTGTAGTCTTCAGCAGGGTTTTGTCGCCCTTTTTCAAGAAGCTAAGCGAAATTTTAGTCAAGGTCAAAATTGAATAGTGAGTACTGACTTGTGCTCGTGCAAGTAGGCCAGCAGCTGGCTGCCGGGGCGCCAGGACGCAGGCGGCGCCATCTCCACGCTGTTATCGGGGCCGTCGTCGTGGCTCCTGGGAGGGATAAATATTTGACTGTTTAAAATTGTAGTGGTCGCCCAGTGGTTGAAATTCACAAAATTTACAATGTTAATAGAATAGAATGATGAGCTCGATGGCGCAGTGGTTAACGCGCCCGGTCTGCGAGTGCTGAGTTTAAGCATTTTCGCAAAGGCCGGTCATTGGATGGGTGACCAAAATTTCATCATGTCGAGCTCCTCCGTGTTTCGGAAGGCACGTAAAGCCGTTGGTCCCGGCTGGATTAGCAGTCGTTAACAACCACCAATCCGCACGTGGTGGTTTATGGCCCGTTCTCCCTATCTATCCATAGGGAAGGCTCGTGCCCCAACAGTGGGGACATAAAATGAGCTGATGATGATGATGATGATGATGATGATGATGATAGAATAGAATATAATGTAACACATATTATACATACATTTTATATTAAGGGACTTCTTCTCAATTTATATCCCAATTCGTATATCAATAATTTAGTATCCAGTAGCTTAAAAAGTGCTCAGTATCCAGGACATTCACTGTAATATAATGCAAACCTTATACCACTTCATATAGCGTACATGACTCACCTTAGCGATTTCAAGAACTTTTGCTGCATGCGCGCCGTAAGATTCCTCAGCTCTGCACGGCAGGGAGCCATGCTGTCTGAAAATTAAAGGACAATAACAATGTTTAATACAGACCAAAGTGTTAATTTTTTCCCACGTTCGAGATTCGAGCTCGCACCATCTTCAAACCCGTTACAGGGGACTATTTTATTTAACCCTGATAAATGACGTTTACTAAAATAAACCGACAATTACCAAACTTTTTAATTATTTAAAAATTATTATAATTTCTATTCAATTCAATTCAATAATCATTTATTCAGTTTAGGCTACAAGTAGCTGTTGTGAATGTCACTATGCCATCGGTTCGTAAGTCTACTCTGGGCTGAGATCTTGTACTGAGAAGAACCGGCAAGAAACTCAGCAAGTGTCCAGCTCTTTTCTCCCTTACAGCGTCAAAAATATTGGAAAATGCCCTATCATAGCAGGACATTTTCCATCACAAATAATCACAAAAAAAATATAGAAGACAACCACATGTAAAAGAAAAACAAAATTAAAAATCTAAATTAACAAATTTACATCAGGTAAAAGTTTCAATTTCCACAATGTCATACAGTACCACTACAGTGCTCTAATAAAAGTCAAAAATTGTTTAAGAACAACAAAGTCAAACTATAGTGAATAATACTAAAAATAAGATAAGTATGAGAGAGACCAGTCTCCACAGGCGGCTAGGTGTATATACTATAAAATACAAATATAAATAAACTTAATTATGAATATTATTAATTTAGTAATATGTTGAAGAATTATCTTTTCCGAATTACAATATGTACGCAACTATTAATGCCTTAATTTTATTTATGTTACTATTATTATATATCAGCAGACGATAGGCTAAGAAAAAAAAAATTAATTAATTATTATTATTATACGTACATTGCACGTAGCTCGCACTATGCCCCATCTGCGAGTGCGCGGGCGCAGCGGACGCGGCGTGCGACGACGCCGCGCTGTTGTATACGCCCGAAGCGGACGGGTTGGTCGACTCCACTGCTGCGAATAACGAGTTATACGGTCAAGGTCCGAAATTTTTTTTCTGTTGTAGAAATAGAGGTTAAAATTAGAGATTGACATTAAAATTTCCTTCCTAATCAATACTCAATCCTACATCACTATGGTGATTTTGTCTTAACATAATGTATACTAGAATAGCAGCGCACCCGCAATGTTTCGGTCAGCTTGCAGACAGCCATATCATACCACATAATAAATAAATATATCATTTGAAAGTACTCGTACATTGTCAAAACAATACTCCAAACATTTAATTCAAAATTTCTTCATCATCATCATCATCATCATCATCATCATCATCAGCCCGTATCAGTCCACTGCTGGACATAGGCCTCTCCCAGTGCATGCCACTGAGCCCAATTTTAATTATTATCATTTAATATTAATTATAGGCTCTACACCGTTGGAACTGGACTTTCCTTTTTCAAGGTAAGTAATTGGTAGTTCAGATCTTCAAATAGGTAGGTACTTACTCAAAAATAAAACAAATTAATACTTGAATTAATCATTTAATCTTCATAAAAGATATTATCCAGAAATTGAGCCGCAGCACTCACACTGTTGAAGCGGCCCCAACTCAGATATCACAATACAGTCATAGTGTGAGCGCAACACCCTACTGTACGGTTTCCCACTAGACAGTTACAATAATAAGCAATGATACTGTCTAAAGTATATACCCTATTTTCGTCTTTACTTATCATTACATAGAAGTAATAAGTTTTATTTGTTTTCTACCGTTTACATCGCCATCTTCTAATTATGTTAATAATATAAAAATATATATCTCGTGAACCTGGGTGAATAAATTAAAAAACATTTCTAATTATTATGAATATAACGTGTTTTTTCTACAATATATAACAACAATCATCAGGGCACAACCATTTTTTTAAATGGACCCGTGTTTGTGCATTCTCCTTTGGCTCTTGCTCTTGGTGAACTGACTTTACAAAGTAAACGTATGAATAAACTGAACAGAAAACTAAATATTATTATTAATAGACAAAAAACAAAATACATAGTGTTGACCTTTTGACATTATCGAAAAAGCCATGCAGTTCGAAACTGTCGTTTATACTAACAGTGCTTATCCAATGTGGAACTTGAACTAAAGTGAGTTTTGACAACTCACTACTACGGTAAGTATTAATGCTATTTAAATCTGCTATTGGTTCATCCCAGGTTAGGCCGGCTAATCTTAACCTTTGGATGAACATTCTAGCTATAATTATGCTTGGCGCTATCCACCCCAATGGACCATTTTTTTTTTTTTTTTTTTTTATACTTAGCACGGCAAATGACTCCACACCACCTGATGTTAAGTGGAAATGGAGTCCAGACGCGAAGACAACTGGTGCAGCGTGAAAACAACGCAGCATCAGTCAACCTCACTCTGCCGGCCCACAAGGTGCTTCTTCACGCCTCGTTTGAAGGACCCCATATCATAGGAAAGAGGGAAAACATGTGCTGGTAGACTATTCCATCTTTTGGAGGTGCGACAAAGAAACGAGTCACCAAATTTCTTTGTGCGCGATGTGTGACAGTGAAGCGAACCATGAAAACGTTTTATTATTGGGATTATTGTTTTTTCTTTATTTCACGTGCAGGTGCTCTTGTCGGGAGGTTCACCGAGTAATGGAAGTGATCCTCATTACCTAATGCTGTTGTTGTACTTTCTGCATTTATATATATATATTTAACGCTTGTTGTCCTTCTATTTTGTTCTTCATTTAGCATGTTCTATTCTATTGTGTCCTTGTTTTCTATGTCACTTGTAACTTTATCTTTTATTTCCCAGAATAGCTTCAAAATATTGTCCTGGTTCATTTGCGTATGCATTACAGATGTTTGTGAAGAATCGTCAGATGTCTCATTCAGATAATCATTTACACTGCCTAACAGAAAATATTTAAACACATAATAATCTTCCTCAGTATTTTCATAAATTTACTTACCCCTAATAGTGTGTTCGTGGGATTGTCCGAACATGTGTTGCCATTCCGTGTTCATGTGCGTCTCGTGGGACAATGAAGTCTTGTGTATCCGCCTGGCAAACGAAAATATACTTTATTTACACTTAAATATGTATAATCGACCATGAAATTGCTTTACTTTATTACTTCTGACAAAACTTCTATAAAAATAAAATTACGCTAAGTCTCATGACAACGTACAGACGCCTGCACATCAACCTATCCAAAAACTGTCAAATTTCTTCAATACATTTTCACCCATATACTTAAGGCATAAAGTTCAAAGTCTATTGAAGAAATTTGACAGTTTGTGGTAGGTTGATGTGCAGGCGTGTGTACCTCTCAATAAGCAATAATAGACCTTGTCGTGATATGATATGCAAACAACATTCTTTTTTATGGTTGTAAAGCAATCTTATGGTAGACTATACTTTAATTTGATTAATTAACTGAACATTGATCAGCTAGCATGAGTGTAAGAATCGTGCATTATAATCTTTTTTATTCTTTCAACAATAACTTAACATTTTCGCGATTGATTAGGGACCTCTTTAAGTACTTATATGCTAGTAGGGAAAATAATTTTTAAAGTGTTTTTATTGATATGTAACATCTTTCCGCTCGCTTTCTATATAAGCAATTTGTGGGAGTGATTTCGTGAAATGGAACGGAAGTATGTGTAACAGTGTAACAGGAAGTCCGGGAAGCGCAAGCGCGCGCCATTTTGTAAATTTAAAATCGATATTATGAACATTACATATATGTGACATATTGTGTCATTTCACTGTCAAAGGTCATTTTGATATGTCAAATGTCTTCTAATGAATATTTACTGCATTTATTTTATAGTTATAAAATGACGTAATACTTGACCCATTTTTTTTCAGAATATAATGTTACAATTGCTTATTACTAAGGTAAGATGTAAAATATTAGCGATCCCTGCTTCTAATCAACCATTAAATATTCCCACCTAATTTTGAACTTTATGTAATCGAGATAAGATTGAAAACCAATGAAATATTCAAACATTACACAAGAATTAAAAAACTATGGACATCACAAGCACCTGTTCTGCGCGGGCGCATACATTTTGTCGGGAGCGTTGTTGATTGCGTCCGACCCCAGATCCAAGTGTACCGATTTTGATATGTTAGTGGTGGTGATCACCAGTCGGCCTGGCGCGTCCGTTATATGCTGTTGAAGACAATATCATCCTTTATACAACATGTAATATAATAAAAGTAGATCGTCAAGGATCGGCTACTAAATTTGTTGTAATCGCTGCCCTGTCATCATTTTTGTTATGGGGACATTTTTAGATAAAATGGTGGTAACTAGCTAGGCGGATTTAGAACCAGGTTTAGACCCAGAGGTCCCGGGTTCGATTCCCAGCGGGGGGTACATGTTTGTGTACTCTGTTTGGTTGGTGGTAGGGCTTGTTTGTCCGCCTGGCTAGCTACCACCATCTTATCTAAATATGACGCCATAACATCAATGTTTGTAGCATTGTTTTGTTACGGCAGCTAGAGATAAGATAGCCAGTACCTCACTAGTTGAGGATCCCGGGTGAAGTGCGCTTCCATCATTGGCCTTATCATCACTTAACATCAGGTGAAAGAACACACCCTACCAAAAACAAAAATACATCGGAATGTTTGAATTGAATCGGCACACTTGCCGTGTTTTGTTTGACTGAAACTTAAATTCTCAGTTACCCATCTGGTTACTGTCCACGCCTAATGCATCTTGTTGACATTCGCGAGTGATTTCCTTAGTAGAGACTTGAATGAGGTGAATTCTTACCTGTGTAGAAGAGCCCTGTATCTTGATGAGGTGCGCGCTCATCGCAAGCAACTGATTTTCTACATGCTCCGTCATACCTTTGAAACAAATAAAAACACAATCAGTGTAGCTATCGTCATTTCAACTCATGCTATAGTCAAATATGGGTCATTTCAGGAAAATAAGAAAGAATCAGAAATGTGTGTTGTGGTAAGCCAAAGCTCAAAACAGATCTCATTATTCAAGAAAAACTACTTTAACATATATTGCTGTTACAAAAACACAAATGTTGAAAAAATTACCACGAGCAGGATTTGAACCTGCACCCTTCTGACATACCGGGTCAGGTGCTCTTCCAATTGAGCTCTAACCAGCCCACCGAAATTATTCAACACTATTTGGCGGGCTGGTTAGAACCACGATAGCTCAATTGGAAGAGCACCTGACCCGGTATGTCAGAAGGGTGCAGGTTCAAATCCTGCTCATGGAAATTTTTTCAACATTTGTGTTTTTGTAATTTGTTTCGCAAAAAAATTTGCGTTCAAATTATATAAACAAAACAAAAACATCATATATTTCTGTTATTATTTATTTATTTATTTTCAGCCTTATCGTCCCACTGCAGGGCCTTTGCCTTCCTTCCCTTTTTCCAACATTCTAGGTCTGTAGCTTTCTGGGACCCATCCTTAAAATAATATTCCTGTTAATATCAAAAAATGTTGACAAAGTTATTAAAAACCACACTCTAAACATATAGCTTTAAGGCTTAATTATCTTAAATGCCAAATACAATTTTATGGCGATTTATGTAGCAGTAATGTACTCCTTCGCAGCCCTTTTAAAGGCTAAAAAAGGCTAAAGGCGAACCCCGGGGTTTTTTACCGGGTCTGTCTTAATCCTTTATTAGAAAAAGGACAAGGCAATCCCCGGATCTACGGAATCTGCGTGCAGATTTTTCCCTGGGCAAAAAAAAATAATTATATAGTTACATATATTTACCATCTGAAGCCAATCTTCTAAACAGATTCCTCAGCTGCTGCCCCATTTCGGAGTACTGTGGCATTGTTCCTTGTTTCACCTGAACAGTAAGAATATGTAAACATGTAGTTAATATCCATCTTGGCTATCTAAACGCTATCTTATCTCTAACTGTTGGAAAGTGAAAGCGTACTTCAGTCAACCTTCAACTACTGAGGAACTGACTATCTTATCATTAACTGTCTGAAGGCGAAAATATACTTCACCCGGTCCTCAACTACTGAGAAACTAACTATCTTATCTCTATTATGGCTACATAGTTTAAGGTGGTGGTTGGTAGCTATCCAGGCGGCCAAGAAACAAACCCTAACACTAGTCAAACCGAGTACTGTTAGCGTTAAAGTGATTAGTAGGTCTAACATGAACATTATCGAAATCTAACGAAATGACGTTGTTGTCGACATTGAATAGGGCTCCTTTGGCTTACAGAGTAGGAGTAGATAGTGTCGATTAATTTTGGGGAGTTGGATTGAGCCACGATAGCATAGTTGGTAGTGCACCTGACCCGGCATATCATGGGGTGCGGGTTCGAATCTCGCTCGTGGATTTTTTTCAACATTGTGTTTTTGTAATTTGTTTCGCAACAAAAATTTGCGTTAAAATTATATAAACAAAACAAAAACATTTTATAAATAGCTTGCCTACTTCTTAACTGATCTTTATTATTTGTAAAAATATTATGATCGGGTGTTAATGACGGTACTTGTTGACATTGAATGGGTGCATTTGGCTTTCAAAGTAAAAAGTAAATAGTGTTGCGGGCTCGTTAGAACCACGATAGCTCAATTGGAAGAGCACCCGGTATGTCAGAAGAGTGCAGGTTCAAATCCTGCTCGTGGAAATTTTTTCAACATTGTGTTTTTGTAATCATTTATATGATTACAAAAACACAATGTTGAAAAAAGATTATTCTATGAAATTACTTTTCTCGATTGTTAGTTATATCGTCTGACCACTAATGAAAGTGCACTTAAACGTCTTGTAATAAGGTTAATATTGTACATTTTTTTAGATATACAACTCTAGAACCGTCTCTCTTTCTCTCTCTCTGTCTCACTCTCACGAACCTTCAGCCTGGTGTTCCTTCTTTCCCGCAAGGTCTGCACCAGTCGGTCCACGTCTCCATGCCTCAGAACAGCGTCCAGAACCTTCCGCGGGATCGGCTCTGACAGGCTCTCCAGAAGTAACTCAGCTCTTTCCACCTGGACATTAAAAATATATATTACATTCGAAACATGCTTCCATTCACATCACCTAATGGTATGGTATCCTCCGGGTTTCGGCCTGCATAGCCAGATACTCATCCAAACAGTCCCAAGGAACTCCCGTACTTTAAAGTCAAAGTCAATTGTTTATTCAAATAAACTTAATACTTAAGATTAATAAGCCTTTTAAAATCGATCAATATAATTTCAGGATGTTTATTTGACGAGAAGAATTCTACTACACCTAATTCTAATTCTTCGATCGACATAACCAGTTGGGAACCCCTGTACTCAGACTTTATTTTTTATTTTTTTTATACTTAGCACGGCAAATGACTCCACCTGATGTTATGTGGAAATGGAGTCCAGACGCGAAGACAACCGCCCCCCAACCGCCTAACTCTATCGCTCTCGCTCTCGCTATCGTGCTCTATAGTTTATGGCGTAATCTTGTCATTTCGAAAGCGATATAAAAGCAATATCGAAAGCTATAGGCTTTCGATATTGCTTTCATATTGCTTTCATATCGCGATATATATAAAGCGCGATAGCTAGAGCGATAGCGATAGAGTTAGGCGGTAGGCCCCCTGGTGCAGCGTGAAAACAACGATTAAACAACAACGTGACTTGCATAACCCGATGGTATACTCCGTACTTCGGCCTGCAGAACCAGATGGTATCAGGCCATGGATACGTACACAACGTACGTCTTTATGCTTATTATTTGATCAATCAATTCAATCAATTGATTAATCAATTGATCAATCAATTAATATATTTGATCAATTACACAGCTTTATGCTTATTTTATATGGTTGAATAATTATTGTTATAAATTATAATTATTATTATAATTATTGATACATTCATTGAAGAATTTGACAGTGTTGAATAGTCTGATGTGAATGCATCTCTGTACTTAAGGCGCTGACAACTGTGAAATGCCATATATCATATATGTCGGAGATACGGCGCTAGCATCGCTTAGAAACGACAAGTATAGTCTATACTTAGTGTGGTCTGCGCAGCCTATGCTCTATGGTGCGCGAAACGTCAACGTCAGTTGGCTTGGCGCGACAACGGACTGGACACATTTGAACGGGAGCGGTCGGAGAGTACGCACGCGCAGAACTTACTTCGTTTCTAAAATCCATTTGCATTGGGCAACTGTTTCTAAATAATTTAATTGTGATATTAAAATAACATTAAAGTGACTGTAAGGAATACGGCTGCGTCTTTATTTTGAAAATCCAAGATGAACGGTGTTATCGGCGAATCTGAGTTTACTCGATTTTTTTAATAGAAAAATATCCAACGTCATCTCTAAACAGCATCTATTAACAAAAACGCTATAGTTATTTTTCCTGACTTGAATCCAGTCTATCACGCACAATTTGCATGCCGTTCGCTTGTATGCAGGTAGGCAGAGAGCGCTCTTTCATGGTTGCCAGCGCCTTAAAATAGAACAAGCAAATGATAGTGACCTGTATGAGCTTGTGCTTGAGGTGCGGCCACACCAGCGGCAGGATCTTGCAGTTGACGTCGATCGGGTTGAGCAGGCTCGCGACGCACGACACGAGGCCACATACTTCGTGTCTTATCTACGTACAACACCATACTGGAATTAGCACTTTACCTATATATTTACTATTAAAGTCAAAGTAAAATATTTTTATTCAAAGAAACTTAAGAAAAGTGCTATAAAATAATCCAATAATTTTTTTACCTACTACCCATTCAGGACCTATATTTTTTAGCTGTGGAGAAGAATGGGCGCAACAAACTCCACAGCTTTAATAGAAGTAAGGAAAAAAAATACGTCGCCATCAAATCATGCTGTTTCTTGCCGCTCGGTTAGTGAGTGTTCAACTTGACAGCATCAAACGGCGTTACTTGTTATTAGCGAAGATGCATACTTGTGTTGGATGCCGGACCGCGACGAATAAGGGAGACGGTTGCATTGATTGTTCGCAATGTAAACAATCATATCACAACCTGTGTGTCAACATTACCAACAGCGAACTTCAAAAGATGACTGTAAGAGGCCCGCTAAAATGCCACCTCCTCCGAGAGTCGAGCATGCCGACTGCGTGTCCCGCTCGGAGATTCCCCAGGCAAGTCGTCGTATAAAAAGTTATTTCTAGATTCGTTTTAAGATAGAACTTTGAAGGAAAAATTAAAATCAAAATAAACTTTTACAACCAAATTCATCGAGACGTAATAGTCCACTCATCATTTTCTAAATGAAAACAAAAAATAACTAAATATTTATAAATTTTATTAAATACAGTGATAAAATTAAATGCCCACCCGACCCAGCCAGGAGTCGAACCTGGGTCTTCCGCAATCCGGGCTGCACTAACCGCTATGCTACCGGGAAGGCTGACGTAAGCGCTGAATTTTGTCACTGCTTTTCAATTTTACTTTTTATAAATTTTATAAATATTTAATTTAGCTTCAGTGCAGCAACCACTTAAAAAATAAAAAGTAAAAATAAACAAAACTAAATTTCACTCATCATTATCATCATCAGCCAAAAGACGTCCCCTGCTGGACAAAGGCCTCCTCAAGGATCTCCACAACCACCGGTTCTCCGTTGCTCGCATCTAGCGGCTGCCCGCGACCTTCACCAGATCGTCGGTCCACCTTACTTTTTTACTAATTAATAAAAACAAAAACAAAAGAAAACATAAACTCTCATATCAAAACTCACCCAAAGGTTGGGGTGTGCCAAATACACAGCGCTCTCCGCTACCAAGTCGCACAGCGCTTGCTTCGGCAGCAGCCCTAGCTCGGCCAAGCTGCTCGTCGCGCGCAGAGCCTTCGCTATAATCCACTCTGATTGGTCCGTTAGGCCCTGCAATAACGGTGATGTATAGTGATGGAAATAGGTTTTACTGCTCTTAAGTTACAAATGCGATTGATATAGAGCTGATAGAACCACTTTTTTTTGATATCCCGGTATAAGTAAAGAAATAATAATCATGGCATAGGTATAATCTAATATATAAAATTCTCGTGTCACAGTTTTCGTTGCCATACTCCTCCGAAACGGCTTGACCGATTTTGATGAAATTTTTTGTGCTTATCCGGTATCTATGAGAATCGGCCAACATCTATTTTTCATCCCCCTAAATGTTAAGGGTGGTCCACCCCTAATTTTTTTTTGATTTTTGAAATTTTTCCAATACAAAATGATTTGTTTGTAGTGTTGTCATGGAAACTGTTAAAGCGGTACGAAGTCCGCCGGGGGCAGCTAGTATAAATATAGATTTTATAGTGACCATTAGTATGGCAATCGAATGCAAGTGAATATCAATAGATTGTTCATAGAGAATCCAACTCGCTCTGATTTCTCAATCATTTTACAGTTGGTGACACAACTCACCAACTGACAGAAGACACAATGACACATTGACACTGACAGAAAACACTACAAATAGGCAATACCAGCACTCGTTTTTTTTCCTTTATTTTAAAGTATTTTCCATGTCATATTGGTATGACCACGGCTTTAGAACGGACTATTTGACGGATTTCGACACTTTGAATTACGTGGCTCTTTATTTTGGACAACTAATTGCCTATTTAAACCTGTAAATACCTATTCAAGTCATGAATTAAATAATAAATGAAAAATTTTGTTATTATCAAGTTTAATCAAACTTTTCTTTCTTTAGAGTTATCACTTGGACCCAAGAAAGTACGGAGTTTTTTCCTTCCTCCTTTCTCCTAATAAATGAATACGAATTCATTTGAAAGAGCTATTGACTGACCTGCTGCAGCAGCGGCATCAGTATGGGCGCCGCGTGGTGGCCCACGTAAGCGGCTACTCCCACCACGCGCTCGAAGAAGCACCCGCGGAGGGCCGCCTCCTCCTTATCGTTGAGAAACGTCACCATGTGGGACAGGATCACGTCGTTCGCTACCAAATAAACAGTATAACCTTGTAAATTTGACGACCTCCGTAGCCGAGTGGCTTGCACGCCGGACTTTGGGCGGCGCTAACTCCTGAGGTCCCGGGATCGATTCCCGGTCGGGCCAATGTCGAAAACGAACTTTTCGATATTGTGTCGGGTCTGGGTGGTTGTGGTACCGTCGTTATTTCTGATTTCCATGCAACGAGTGCTTTAGCTACTTACCTTGGGATCAGAACAATGTATGTGAAGTTGTCTCATATTTATTTATTTAATATAATATTACTTTTTTTTTTGACTTTGCTGATTGTCACAACACTAGGCATTTTCTGCTTCACCGGGCGTTTTGGGGACGGCGAGAAACTTCAAGGGTTCCTCGAGCCGTGTGAAACGAAGCACCGTCAGAGGTTTTCTAGAAGGAACGGCATCACGCACTGGTGCGTGTCCCCGTACCTTACTAGATTCTCCGAGGGGTTCGGATCGGATCGGGAGCGGAACAACCAGAGAACGCCTCTAAAGGCTGAGCCCTCGGCTCGGGTTGACCGGGTCATAGCCATAGGGTAATATTATACTGTCACTTTTACAATACAATCAATCAGTACAAACAATCGTTGAAAAGCCATATAGCCAGAATCCAGATACATACTACGTCAAACTTCAGTACGGCTTAACCGTCTTCGTGGTCTCAGACCTAGAGATCCCAGATTCAACCCCGGTTATGTTTTTACTCGGTTTGGTTGGAGGTAGACATGTTCGCATACCTTTTTGTTTCCCAAAAAATATGCACAGTTTAGTGATTCCATTGTCAACGAGCGCTCGCTTGACTACCGCCTGAGAATCGGTCAGCAGGTACGATACTGTTGAACGAACCTGCAAACAAAATAAATGATTTAGTTAGTAAACCTTTAAATCTGCAATTTCCATAATTAGGAAGTGTTCGCATACACTGTAAATTAACGAATAGCAAAGTGAAGTACAGCCTGTAAGCTGTCCTACATTTTTTTTTTTTTCAAAAAGCGTGTTGATTGCCACTGCATATTTTCAGCTACACTTTTTTTTTATGGTGGCGAGAAACTTAAAGTGTGTGAAACAAAGCACCGTCAGAAAATTTCTAGAGGGAACGGCATGACGCACTAGTGCGTATCCCTGCACCCTACTAGATTCTCCTTAGGGTTCGGATCGGATCGGGGAGCGGACCAACACGAGGGTGCCTCTAACTAAAGGCTCGGACCTCGGAGGAAGAAACGCCCAAGTACATGTTTGTACTTGGTGCTGTCCCACTGATGGGCAAAGGTCATGTGATCATCACTCACTAACACTTTGCGCAACCCGAAAATAGAAGCCAGGACCTCCAGTTGTCGGGCCGAGCGCGTTTGCACTCGGCTACCGAGGCGATGAATAATACCAAGTAAATACACTTGGAAATAAGACTGTTATCTTAACTAAATCTTTCCTAGCTTAGCTACAAAGATTTAGATAAGATAATCATCAATTTATTGAAAAAAAAATAATATTAGTAGGTAAACTATACGTCACCATCTCGTGTAGTGCGGACAGCTCCGTCTCGTAGTTGATGCTGGCCGTCTCCTTGTCGATCATGTTCTGCGTCTGGTCGAGGAATCGCACTGCAGTCTCCGCAAGTTTCGCTGCGACAAACATTTAAAAATAAAAATAAATAAAGAATAAATATTAGACAACATCACATCACATCATACGTTGTTCTGATCTCAAGGTAAGTAGCTAAAGCACTCGTGTTATGACAATCAGAATCAACGACGGTACTACAAACACCCAGACCCGACACAATATCGAAAAGTTCGTTTTCAACATTGGCCCGACCGGGAATCGAACCCTCAGAGTTAGCACCGCCCAAAGTCCGCTTGGCGCGCAAGCCACTCAGCTACGATGGTCATATTATATGGTCATATTATGGATCAATGGTCAGAATTTTTTTTTTTTTATTTTTATAGGTGGGACCTGCCATGATTTTTCTCTTATCCCAGTAGCACTTCGGGATCTTTAGTGCAACCCCATCCTTTCGCTCTGTAAAGATTACTGCCATAAATTTGGCAATGTTTTGCAAGATAAGATGAGATAAGATGAGATAATGGGAGATAAGATAAAATAAGATAAGATGAGATAAGATAAAATAAGATACAACAGAGAACACACTCACCAATACTGTTAGCGTACGCGATCCGCACAGGCACGGCCGGGTCGGTGGCCCGGGGCGCTAGTTCCGGCAGTATATACTCCGGGAAAACGTTGCAGTCGGCCTTAGGCAGGGCCCGAACCAGGGACACGCAGCGGGCAGCCGTGCACACCGCCGCTGCGCGCACGCGGGACACGGAGTCATGGGACAGGTGGATCTGAAAAAACGCTAGTGATCAAAGTCAAATCATTTAACAATCAATATAAGCCTTCACCAGTAGATATTGACGTCAAAACTTTAAAAAAAACAACAATACTGGTCATCTTTTTTATTAACCAGTTCGTTGTGTATATCGAGCCATATGGATGTAAACATCACAGGGAGAACGGGACACAATGCGGTGGTTGTTGATGCACCGACGGCTTTCGTGTCTTCCGAAGCACAGAGAAGCTCGAGATGACACACTTTTGTTCACCCATCCAATGACCGGCCTTTGCGAAAGACTATATACTAAGAATATACATCATAAAAATAATTAAAAATCTGTTTCAGCTTGTGCAAATGAAGCCCTTTCATACGATATTCCACATGACACGGTTAACTTACTTTAAAATTTGGACCCCCGTTCCTTGCATAAAGACCCTGTTTTTTTTGTGATTTAATTAAATATGTATAGTTTCAGATTTTTCCCTGTACTTGTAGTATTAGACGATATTACTTGCCAAACTTCATAGTTCTAGGTCAACGGCAAGTACCCTATGAATTTTGATTTCCTTGACAGTGTCGAAATATACGTTTTTTGCGACATAAACGGCCGTGTCTTTTTTTTTTCGTTAACTTAGAAGTTTGATTTTTTCACAGCTTTAAGGAACCGTAGACCTGAGTATATGGTTTTAATTTCAACTCGATACCTCCACGCGTTCCCGAGATAAAGGGTCTTGACAGACAGACAGACAGAGAGACAGACAGACAGATAGACAAACAGACAGACAGACAGACGGACAACAAAGTGATCCTATAAGAGTTCCGTTTTTTCCTTTTGAGGTACGGAACCTGCAAGCCAAGCAAGTGTTATTCATCTATTTACTCACAATGTACGGCAGAATTCTGTCCAAAATCGTCTCCGAAGTGGAATTCTCGCACAGTAGCTGCAGTATCTCCAGACTGTACAACTTCGACGTACAATGGTGCAGGCCCCTGATGCATGACGTCACCAATGACGTAATCAGTATCAACCCCTCACTGTCCGGTCCGAACTCGTTACACTCGGGCGCATTTACGTCCTCTTCCTCAAAATCAGTTACACCAAGCTTTAAAACTTTGAAGCCATCTTTGAAGTTGTCTATGGCGTCCGCGGGCTGATTGACTGTGGTCTCATCCACAAGGTCCTGATAGTTTTTGGCGTCCGAAGGTTGTGTGAAGATCTTGATGATGTTCCGTATGTCTTGGTGGATGCGCAGGACCTTCTCGTCGGGCGGTAAGATCGGTTGGGCGGAGAATATGAGCATATAAGATTGTAGGAATGAGTAGAAATACTCCGGGAACAATCTGCAAAGTTATGTATAATTATTTATTATATATTATTTACCGCATGAGATTTTCAGTTTAAAGTAGGGCAACATGCCACAATAGTGTGTCGGCCGCCTGCTTTTGACATAGGCACTGTCGGAAAATTCACATATTTTTAAAGAGATCGTCCGTTGGATGCCGTTGCCGATTTACAGCGTACCCGCACTTTTAGGGGCGCTGAGAACCTAAAGGTTTCTAAAGCCGTACTGATCGAACATCCTCATTAGGGTTTACCATCACGCAACCACGCAAGCATATCCCCGTCTTCTACTAGATCGTTCAAGGCGTTCGGGTTGACCGAGTTAAGTATCCGCTGGCTTATTTTCTAAAAATCCCACAAACAACTGTCGCAAAGCCGGTCGTGTGACTGTCACGCGACTGAGCCGCAAAAATAGTATTTTGTAAGCGATCGCAAAATAGTTGCGGTCCAGTTTGTATGACAACTAGTGGTCGCCCAGTGGTCGAATTTCGACCGTAATTTTTATTAAGTCTGCACGGATTGTATCCTAAGCAATGAAAACTTAAAAATGATAGAATGTGAGTTTGGATTGGCATTGACAGATTTCGGCCGCTCCTCTTCCATTTTTGAAATTTTTGAAAAATGTATGAAACAATGTTTATTTAATCTAATGTATTTATTATGTATAATTTTAAAAAAATAATAGCATTCGGCACTCCTTCTCTAAATAAAACTATAAGTGTGCGAAATTTCATACTCCTCCGTCCGCGCAATTTTCGTAAAAAGGGGTACAAAGCTTTTGCTTCACGTATTAATATATAGATGATGAATTTATGAATGGTACTTTATAGTATAATACAAACAAGCGCTACTACTATCGACGATTTCTTGGTGGTTGCAAGTTACAAAACCAGCCTGCCAATCAACCATTTACCTAGCAGGGCGTAATCCATACCTCGTTGTTTGTTATATACCTAATAACGGCTAAGAAGTTTTGTACTCACTTCCCCCTAGCTTCATCCAGGTAGATCTCGGCGCTGCGCCGGTCCTTCGGGTTTCTCTCAGTCATAGAATGTAGGAGCGTCTTCAGCTCCGGCTCGCCGTCCGGCGGGCTCATGGTAGCCGGACGGTCCTCTCCGGTCCGGTAAGCGAGCAAACCGGGCAGGTCTAGCGCGGGAGTACCATCGTTCCAAAGCTCTAAGAGAGCGCATCTGTTTAAACGAGTGTTGTTTGAGAGAAGTGTGCTAATAGGTGATAAAGCCGAAAAAGGAAGCGCACTTCAACTATTATATCTATGTCGCAGGTAAATTGTATGACTTCGCCGTTTACACACGGCGTCGTCAGTTTAAAAACGCTCGCAGTTATGTAATATGCCGAAGGCAAACTGAGAACTCGTCCAGTTCTTTTGATTTTGCTGTTTGGTTGTAGTTTTAGGGTGACCATGATAAAACACAATGTGGGCAAATCAAATTATTGTTTTTCTAAATTGTCTCGGGTCTGGGTGCTTTCTATGTTTATTAAGTATGTATTTAAGTATTTTAAGTATGTTTATCCGTTGTCTAGTAACCATTTAACGATATTCATAACGAAGCTTCTCTTGGGCTAGATAATTGGTGTGAGTGTTGGAAAGTTTATTTAGTTTATACTATATATAAGGGGTTCCCATAGTTGTCTGGGCTACTCCAACCGACTCCAAAAGGCCGCCAACAACCTCGGCGTTTGGTTTCGCAAATGGCGGATTGAAGTTAACCCCGAGAAAAGTGCCGCAGTGTTCTTTTCTCGAGGTAACGACGATCGTCGCCCTCCTATACGTTTATTTGACCGTGCTATCCCTTGGGTAAAGCAGGTGAAATATCTCGGTGTCACCCTCGATAGAAGGATGACGTTTGCGCCTCACCTTAAAATCGTCCGTAACAGGGCCGCGTTCATATTAGGTCGATTATTCCACCTTATAGGCAGGCGGAGTAAAATGTCTCTTAGACATAAGACGACAATTTACAAAGCTTGCATCCGCCCCGTCATGACTTACGCTAGCGTAGTTTTCGCGCACTGCGCGCCCTCCTATTTGTATCGTTTACAAACGCTGCAAAACCGATTCATGCGTGGTGCCACGGGTTGCCCGTGGTACTATCGCAACGTAGATCTCCACCGCGATCTTGATCTTCCCACTATCAAAGACTTTATCAAGGACGTTTCCATACGTTACTTTGATAACGCCCCCCACCACCCTAACCCGCTTGTTGTGGCGGCCGCCAACTATAATGTTGGATGCCTTCCACCAACAAAACGGTTCATGTCTAGGCGTCCTAAGCACGTCCTAGATGACCCCGACGATCCCATAACGGTTGCGAACGCCCCCCCGCCCGATCCTCTAAATGACAGCACACATTTACAGAATACACTAAACATGCACACCAGTTTAGGCCCAAGACACCGTACTCGTAGAACAAGGGTACGAAGAACCGGTTCACACACGCTCTATACCAGGTACAGACATGTACCTGGTCGGTTCTCTCCTCCTCCACGGCCCGGTCAACCCGAGCCGAGGTCCGTGCCTTTAGAGGCGCCCTCGGGTTGCTCCGCTCCCCGATCCGATCCGAACCCTTCGGAGAATCTAGTAGGGCACGGGGACGCGCACTTGTGCGCGATGCCGTTCCCTCTAGATAACCTCTGAAGGTGATTCGTTTCACACGGCTTGAGGGACCCTTTACGTTCCTCGCCGCCCCCAAAAAAGCCCGGTGAAGCTGAAAATGCCGCAGCGGCAATCAGCAATCTCTCTCCAAAAAAAAAAAAAAAAAAAAATGTCTGGGCTACGACCCATCAAATACAAGTTTACAAACTCGGGACCCACCTTTAGGAAATTTAACCGTTACTAATATGAAAAAAGAAATTTTTCAAATAACAAACAGAGTTTTCAAATAAAAACACACCAACCGCCCGGCCGTTGGCTCGGTCGGCTGGTGTGTCGTTCTACAGGCAGGGCCCGCTCAATGTTCGCTCGCGACCCACCACCCATAGTTAGGGAAACCCTGCTATAGATAGATAGATGGTAGACAGACATGGGAGGAGCTCCCAAGTCCGACTCGCCGTTCGGGCTCATGGTAGTCGGACGGAAACAAACTAGTGCCTACACCCGATACCCGTAACTCATTGACTTAAATGTAAACGCATTTTGCGAAAAGAAGATTTCAACTTGGTTTCAAAATCTTGATTATAACGAAACAGACGAACTCTTAAAGGTTTTAAGTTAACTTTTCCTTCTTCAATGTACCTATTCATAAGTATTATACTGTAGAATGGTAGTAGTAGGGTGGTGCGCCATATTGAGGAAAGATAAGGGAAGATCTTCCTCCGAGCTGGGTGGTATAGCTCGGGGACCGAGGTCCTATGGATGTTAGTTGGAGGTGCTATATATAGCGAAGGAGATGGTGAAACTTCGTCCCCGTCATGTCTTACGCCCCCCGTCATGTCTTACGCCCCCCGTCATGTCCTACGCTAGCGTAGTTTTCGCGCACTGCGCGCCCTCCTATTTGTATCGCTTACAAACCCTCCAGAACCGTTTCATGCGTGGTGCCACGGGTTGCCCGTGGTACTATCGCAACGTAGATCTCCACCGCGATCTTGATCTTCCCACTATCAAAGACTTTATCAAGGACGTTTCCATACGTTACTTTGATAACGCCCCCCACCACCCGAACCCGCTTGTTGTGGCGGCCGCCAACTATAATGTTGGAAGCCTTCCACCAACAAAACGGTTCATGTCTAGGCGTCCTAAGCACGTCCTAGATGACCCCGACGATCCCATAACGGTTGCGAACGCCCCCCCGCCCGATCCTCTAAATGACAGCACACATTTACAGAATACACTAAACATGCACACCAGTTTAGGCCCAAGACACCGTACTCGTAGAACAAGGGTACGAAGAACCGGTTCACACTCGCTCTACACCAGGTACAGACATGTACCTGGTCGGTTCTCTCCTCCTCCACGGCCCGGTCAACCCGAGCCGAGGTCCGTGCCTTTAGAGGCGCCCTCGGGTTGCTCCGCTCCCCGATCCGATCCGAACCCTTCGGAGAATCTAGTAGGGCACGGGGACGCGCACTTGTGCGCGATGCCGTTCCCTCTAGATAACCTCTGAAGGTGATTCGTTTCACACGGCTTGAGGGACCCTTTACGTTCCTCGCCGCCCCCAAAAAGCCCGGTGAAGCTGAAAATGCCGCAGCGGCAATCAGCAATCTCTCTCCAAAAAAAAAAAAAAAGAAACTTCGCTATCGCGATGCAGGCTTCCCATACTATTTTATCGTCGTAGTATGGCGACGTCGTTGGTATGCGTTAGTGGCGCCATCTATTGACATGGTTGAGAAGGTGTTTGCTTCGTGTCGAGTTTGTGCGGCGTATGCGGTAGGTGACGCCGCCACATCACCTACCACCATTTAATTTGTACCTATATGTATATACCTATTACCTACCTTCTCTCTCACACATCCACGTACACATTCACTCAATACAAAGAGAGGTTCACATTAACACACACCAGTTTTTTTTTAAAGTTTTGTTTAAGTTTATTAAGTTATGTTGGCTAGTACAACAACAGTAGTGTTGTTGTTAAGATCGTGGCAGGTGGCACCGGACGCTCACATCGGGTCTACAAACCTAGCTCAGCAGTGAATGCTATTTTTAATTAAATTTATATAATCAAACAGCCTAGTGTAGTTTAATATTGAGATTCCTTGTAAACTTAGATTTTCAAATAATGTTTGTGGCGGCGTCACCTACCGCATACGCCGCACATAATCGACACGAAGCGAACACCTTCTCAACCGTGTCAACAGATGGCGCCACAAACGCATACCAACGACGTCGCCATACAACGACGATAAATTGTATGGAAAGCCTGCATCGCGGTAGTGAAGTTTCACCATCTCCTTCGCTATATATAGCACCTCCAACTAACATCCATTGGACCTCGGTCCCCGAGCTATACCACCCAGCTCGGAGGAAGATCTTCCCTTTGGCCTTCCTCAATATGGCGCACCCCCTACCATTGGCTTTCTACAATGTTTATTATTTATTATTAATACTATTATTTAGGGCCTGATTATGACTTACCCAGCCGAGAAGATGTCCATGGTCGGCAGCAGCTCCCCTACTTTGCAAGGGGACTCGCTCAACAACAAGCCGCCTGTTCTATCATCACTCTGCCAACAACGACTTCAGGTTTAATTTTATAACAATAACTCGGTAAATGAATGGTTCTCCAACATAATCATGTATAAATATTTGACAAAGATACTGATTGTGGGTTTTATGATATAGTGACAGAAATTGATTGAGGGTCAATTGAAGTGAAGCAATCGCGACAAGTTACAATTTACCGCTACCAAAACACATATTCGTATTACGGAACGATAGCGCCACAAGTGAGCGATTGACGAACTAAAAGTGCATGACGCCGCTTTAGAATAAACCTACCTATTGTAATTTGGTTTACGAAACGACATTTGACAGACCGCGAGAGCCAGCAACTGCGACTTAAATAAATAAATAATAAATAAATAAATAAATATGAGACAACTTCACACACATTGTTATGATCCCAAGGTAAGTAGCTAAAGCACTCGTTTCATGGAAATCAGAAACAACGACGGTGCCACCACCACCCAGACCCGACACAATATCGAAAAGTTCGTTTTCGACATTGACCCGACCGGGAATCGAACCCGGGACCTCAGGAGTTAGCGCCGCCCAAAGTCTGGCGTGAAAGCCACTCGGCTATGGAGGTCGTCAACAACCTAGTGATTTAAGTAAATGCCAGTAGTCATTATTGGCAAATGTTAAGGCATTTATTGTTAGAAAGCTAAATAAATAAGCGACTTGTCTTCGAAAATTGTCAATTATTGATTGTGTGTTGTCTTTCTTGAAGTTTTTGACATATCGTAATCTTAGTTACCAGTGGTTGCCGTTCAATTGCGAGTGGCTCTAGCTTTCATACATTTTAATCGCAAATGCACTAAGCGAGCGATTATTGAGCGATTTGTAGCAGACTATTAGTAGCTGTCGTGTTGCCATAGTACAATAAGTTGCGTTGGTTGCGTTTTTTTAGTAATACGCCTGCTGTAGTCTGTAGTCGCTGCGCTGCCAGCGATCGGCAGCGCAGTGACCAGCAGATTCATTATCAAACCATTTTAAGCTTTATCTCTATTAGATAACGCACAGTATCGCTTGAAAGAGTCGAGTTAGACGCGCGGCTGCCCGCCACGCTGCGAGCCGGAAAGCATCCCATCAATGCGATGGCTGGCGACTGCTTTCAAGCAATACTATGGGTTATCTGTTAAAGATAAAGCTTATAATAGTTTGACAGTGAAAATGCCGGCCGCTGCACTGCCGACCGCTGCCAATTCGGTGTGGATTGACATAAAATTAGTGATAATGATAACTATGAAGTCTTTAATACATCTTACCATCGGCTTGTTATGTGGGTCCGGCGCTTTCACAAACCGCTCAGGCGCGACATAGCACAGCCGCCTGCGCGACGTATCAAAGAAGTAGCTAAAGTCTGCCGGGTTGTCGTCCGGCAGGAAGGTCGGTTTGAACGACGCGATGTCAGTTAGCAGGACCCACAACCATGACGTCACCATCACGTTTTCGAGCTGCAGCGATAAAACGAATACACATTTATTAACACACTAGCTGACTTCTTGGCGGGAAAGGTGAAGTGTTTTATTTTCTAAAATTTGTGTTATGTCGAATATTAATGTGAAATAATGGTGGATTATGTGTTCGTGAGTGTGCATGAGTGTTGGCAAATGAAGCAAAACAGTGCAACGTCACTTTTCAAATTATCTCAAGAAGTCCGCGTGAGGACTTAGTAAAGCCCCACATCTTTACTGAGATACTCGAGGGGTTGGGGGGTATATCATTTATCACTTCTCATTTCTATTATCATTCATCATCATCATATTGGAAGGAAATATTGTTTATTTATGTATTACTTGTAAGAAAAATTACTTTGACACTGGCTAAATGTGCTAATCGCACGAAGCCATCAACTAAAGGAAACAACACATACTAGCTGTTCCCCGACACCCATCGTCTCGCCCGAATGCGCTAGTGCTTCGTATTCGCTTCGCAATTTTCTGACTTTATTTAAGGGTGATGTTAAATAGCCTATAAAAATAAAGATAAAGAAGAAATGTTCTTATTACGGATTACATTTTTTTACTTAAAACATTTTCACCTGTCACCCGAAAAAAACAATATTTATTCAGTAGCATACAAAGCTTTCTCTTCACACTCTTAACAGACATTACAAAAAACAAAACAAATACAGCCAACAATTTATATATTGTACTAGCCCCCTCGAACCGTACTCGGCCCAAAAGTTCCCATCACGCTTGCAAACGTTACCCCGCTGTATGGCTAAGGAAACTCTTTGGACCATGTACGCTCCGGAGCGGGGGTTGTAGCCCTTGTCCCAGCAACGCAAATAATTTGGCCTCGGTGCCCCACGTACCTCCTGTTTCCACGGCAAACGGCTAGTTATATTATTATCTAATCAGTAACCTCAGCTTGTCCTAGGACATAGACCTCCTCCCGGAGAGAAGGGCTAATGGCGAGCGCCCCACTCTGGAAGAGGTCCAGGACGCCAGGCGTACTGCGCGCGACATGGCAGTGTGGCACTGGGAATACCAGCTGGAGTCCCCGGTGGCCGGTGTCCGCACTGTCGAAGCCATTAGACCAGTCTTATCGAGATGGCTTGACAGGCCCTTCGGGCATATGACTTACCATTTGACACAGATACTGACCGATCACGGCTGCTTCGGTAAGTATCTGTGTCGAATTGGAAAGGAAGAGAGCACCATCTGCCATCAGTGCGGAGCTGCTGAGGATACGGCGCAGCACACTCTCCAGGTGTGTAGCGCCTTTGCCTCGCAGCGACGCACTATGGAGATGGAGCTTGGAGGAAGGGGTACTCTCGCACTTCCTGACGTTGTGGCCGCAATGGTGGAAAGCGAGGGAAATTGGAGTGCGGTGTCGCGCTTCTGCAGCGCATGCATGGGCCTGAAGGAGGAGGCGGAAAGGGTGCGCGAAGACGCGGTTGACGCCACTCCTGCCAGGAGACGAAGGCGCAGAAGGAGGCGGAGAGACGCAGATCTCCACCCGCCGTAGTCCGGATCCCATTACACGGCATGTCTTGTGTGTCGGGTTCTGCCCCTGGTGCCGTGTGTTGTAAATAGTGTGTAAAGTCTTTTGTAAATAGTGTGTGTAAATTTTGTATATTTTTCGTGTGTGAAGGTTACACTGTCCCCGAGGATGGTGTAACCTCTTGAGGTAACCTCTCTTGAGGTTAAACCACAACACACCCTCTTGGGGGTGCGGTGTGGTATTAGACGTCGCGAACGCGTACCGCCCGTGTGATTACGCGTGCCGGCCCTAAACGCACCAATGTGCGAATGGGCCGACACGGGTGATCACACGGGCGCCAGGGTGAATCCCGCGGTTCAATTCCCCAGGACAGGCCCCGCGGCCTTCACCTGTTTTCGGAGTTTGGTCCCCCAGAGGTTAGTGGGTATCCCCCTCTGTCTCGCCCTTCCCGGTCTTGGGCTTCTCCCTTGACAGCCGACTGGAGACAATGGCGTCTCCGGATAGTCGGTGGGTTGTGGAAAGGCGGACGGGCGAGTCCCACATAACCGCCAGGCCTCCTCAAGGTCGGGTACTCGTAATGAGTTCCTCTGGGTTAAAAAAAAAAAAAAAAAAAAAAAAAAAAGGACATACACCTCCTCCAAGATTTTCCATGTATACTTATGTGAGAGAAAATAAATAATTTTTTTTTTTGTCTTTCGCTTTTTATAGCCAGTATCCTTCCACAAAACCACCAAGTACCATTAACAAGGCCTTAAAAGATTACATCGAAAACAGGCACGGCATCGAATGGAAGGAGCAGCCGGGTATGAAACACTCCAAATCCTCCCTTGGCGAAAACGCCTTAGGACGGAGTAAGTTCATATGCGGAGGCGGTAGACGGCAGGCCCGACTAACCATCGGTGCCTTGACAGGGCACTATGCCACAAAACAAATGCTTCATAGAATGCACCTTTCAACAAATAGTTTGTGTAGGGCGTGTGGAGAGGAAACGGAGTCGATGCAGCACCTACTGTGTGACTGCGACTCTCTGGCTAGGAAAAGAATGGGACTCCTGGGGTCGGCCTATCCGAAACCGGAGGACTTCAGGCTCTTCGCTCTTAAAGACGTTGCCAAACTTATGGCCTCTATCTTTACAGAGGAGGAAGAGTGAAAGGATGGGGTTGCACAAAAGATCCCGATGGGTCGAGGTGTTACTGCAAGAGGGAAACCTCGGCAGGCCCCACTAAGATAAGATAAGATCATTCCACAAAAATTAGGCTATCAAATGCAAAAATATTTTTTCAGATCCGACTGTTAGTTCTAGAGATTAGCGCGTTCAAACAAAAAAAAACTTTTAGCTTTATTATAATAAGTAGTATAATGTAGATACTGCCCCAAACCAGACACAATAGTATATTTATTTTTTGTCTGTCACCGGTGAGAACCACGGCGAGGGCGCTTTGATACTAAAAAAAACTAAAAGACTAAAAAACTTTGAAGGGTCCGGGGTCGTAGGAAGATTCGGACTTTAAAAAATTAAAAGAAAAAAATAACTTTTTATCAAACAAGTTTTTACTACTTGTTAATAAAAAAAGGAACTAAAAAGTTAATAATAATTTAAACATTTAATTAAATTTGATAATAAGAAAAAAAATCTTTATAAATAAAAGCGTGATTGAGCGTGATTGAGCTGAACCACATCAAATTTAACTTGCAAGATTTGATCACAGACAAACATCGGGACAAGTGAAACTAAATAAAAACTTGTAAAAAGAGTTTGAAAGGTAATTCAAGATTAAATATGTAAAACAAACGCGGGTAGCGGCCTTGCAATGCCTGGGCAACGAGCAGGAAGGCCTTGCGACGACGCGACATGCGATTTTATAATTCATTACGCGTTATACTATGGTAGCATTTACAGGTCATAATAAAATAAAGAGATTCGGAGGGCACATAAAGCCGTTGGTCCCGGCTGCATTAGCAGTCGTTAACAACCACCAATCCGCACTGGGCCCGCGTGGTGGTTTATGGCCCGTTCTCCCTATCCATCCATAGGGAAGGCTCGTGCAGTGGGGACATAAAATGAGCTGATGATGATGATGATGAGTAAAATAAAACTATGTGATGATATTAAACCAAAAACTATTAACCTTAATATCTCCATGGCATATGCCCAACTTGTGCATCCGATGCAGAGCGTACAACACTTGAAAGGTGATCCATTTCTTCTCCAAAACTGTTAAGAACGGCCTGGTGGACATGCGGTCGTAGACGCTGCACTTGCAGTACTCTCGCATTAAGAGCCCCGCTTTATCAGTCAGCTGGAAAAGTAATAGAGAATACTAATAAAAAGATATATAAGAATAAAAATAGCTCAATTATTAAGATGGGTTGGACAAAACTTTGTTATTTGTTCGCAATAATAAATTGCGTAGAATGTTATATAACCATAATCGGTATTATCAAGCAGAAATAGCAGAGGCTAGACATATTAGCCGCATGTCTGATAACCGTAGCGTTAGACGTGTTCTACGGTGAAGCGAAGACATAGGCAGGGTGGCTGGCAGCGACACCACGACTTCACGCCCTTCCTGCTCTATCACTTTGCTACACCACGCACCCACGTTGATGCATGCAATCGCAAACACAAAATGTAAACAAACGTCTCTAACGACTCCGTTAAAACTTGCGAAGTGGGCTCATAATCATTACCAGCTCATATTATGATCCCACTCTAGGGCACAGGCCTTCCCTATAGATGGAAACACCCTAGGGATAACGGGCTATAAACCACAACACGGGCTCATTGTGGTGCAGTGGTTGTTAACAGCTCGTAATGCAGCCAGGACCAACGGCGTTACGTACCTTCCGAAGCATGGAGGAGCTCGATATGATCAATTTTTGGTCACCTAATATCTGATGACCGGCGCTTGCAAAAGTTGCCTAACTTCAGCAATTGCTTGCTACGCCAATAAGCTAGAGGAGGCAGATGCGGAGGTAGAAATTCTTGAAGTTCTACATTTGCGGAGACAGAGGAAAGGTTCTGTTACAACCCCAATTTAGACTACCACTGTTAAGATTTTGTTTTAGTCGGATAATATATGCAGACCAGTGTAAGCCAGTGAAGTTAATAAGAGCCTAAATAACAATTTGCTTACAATAACTCTCTGAAACGGCAAACAGTTGAATGCGGATGCAAGTTGTTCCTTGATCTTCAGTATTCTCTCTTTATGTTCGGCTAGAGGCAGCGATGGGTCGTGGACAGCAAATACTTTGACAACCACCAGGCCCTCACGGGAACGAGCCCTTGCCACTTTAAGGAATCTTGTAGACCCCAAGCTGTAAAATAATTACAACAGGTAAAGTATGATAAAACAATATAATATGGATAATTATGAGATAATTCTTATCTACCATCTTTCTATGTCAAGCTAAAATAAAACAAATGCAATTGATCCCAACCAAGTGATTTATCTAAATGAGAAATGAGTTATAATTAAATAACATTTTTAAACATTTTGTATTTCATTCCACTTGTAGAGAGCATAGTAATCTTATTAATTGTTTCATTATGTGACCGATGGCTAGTCGTTAGGCAGTGGAGGGGTTATCTAGAACTCTAGATTACAGACTGATTATGCTGTGTACACCTATAAAAAGCACATGTATCAGTATAATATCATTAGAAACCACACTGTTAGGGTAACTTATGAAATAAATAAATAGAATAAATAAGTATAACAAATTAACAATCTCATGAGCAACATGTTAGTCTTAAAAATTGCAAGGTTTTTTGAAGAGTTTGCTTGACTTCAAACTGCCTTTTAAAGGGTTAATCAAGCAGTGTGATCGAAACACCAACAGAGGGTTTCTAACATCAACATCTTGCATAACTTTTGTCTTGCATCATATTTGAAAATAAAATAAGTTTATTAATTTTATTTATTTTAAGTTATTTGTGTGGCTACTAAAAGGTAAATAAAAGTTATTGTTCAAGGTCTGCTTAAATTTTTTTTATGATAAGAAAACGAAATTAAATATTTGGACCTTTAAATTTTTAAATAGTAATAATTATGTGCGTCATCTACATCTGTGGTAGATGAACAAAGAAAAAGTTATAAATCGCAGTCAAAAATATACCTTTGATCGAAAGATAAGTCGACATGGTCACTCAGATAATGCTCCACTGGATATATTTGCGAAGGAGCGACACCCACGAGCTGATTGCCCATTGTAATGATATAAAAACAGCACGAATCACAACATGAAATGCATAACTTAGTAAAACAATCACTCCTATTAAAACTACTATTATTGTTTACACTAGTCTTAACGTCTTCACCAGTTGTTATAATAAATTAATAAGTAGTTTAAAACTACAGAGCGTTTTATTTACAATTAAAATACAATAATATTTTCAAAAAGGAGACGAAACAACAAACAGCTGTACAATATTTTGACAGCTTAGTGACATGACAGCTGTCAAGTGCCATAAACAAAAGGACGTCTTACACCCTGCGTAAATTCCTGCGTATAAAAGCTTCGGAAAATATCGGTTGTGCACCAACGACATCTATTTTGTAAAATAAAATAAACCAAAGACAATGATTTGTCAAAAATGACAAACACCTCGTCAAGTCGTCGTATTTCTTCTGTCAACCTGAACCTGTCATCGTCGTCTATCTATGATCTTTCACTTTCCTTCAACAAACAAGCATTCCACCCATTTTTGTTGAAATTGAAATTGTTTCGAATAGGTTTCAAATATTAGAGATGACTTCAAAGAGTGAAAAAGATCGAGCCAAACAAATCCAGGATCGATGTCAGAATATATTGTTGCTAATGCTGAAGGATGAGGACAATAAATATTGCGTTGACTGTGACGCTAAAGGTGCTGTACACTTTTTCGTTATTTTTTATTTGTTTCTCCCCAAACATATATTATGTTTTGGTACATTAGGTCCTTTAACAACGAACCCTCATATTCAGCCTTCAAATAAACGAGTATGCTTATGCAAATGAATGCACCAAACATAGATTTTAAATTGTAAAGGTAATTCGCAGGCTGACTCACTTAATCTGAAAATATGTTATCAAAGTCAGGCTAATTTACATAAGTATTAAACTTTTACGCTTGCACTTCCTGTGTGAAAGTAAGCAATATACTTTTTAGTTCAATCAATTTAAATCTCTTGTGTAATAAAACATTGAATTATTATATTTTCTTTTCCCCATAACAAATAATATTCATATATCAGTTTATATATATATTGTGTTAAAAATCTATTGTTTTTGCATGAAGTAATTTTCCATCTGATTGAACCTATTGAACCAATGTTTTTTTATCCATTCAGCGTTCATCTAAGGTATGTCTGATATAACCAAATGATTTCATTGATCTAGATAAAATTGTAGAGTAAGAAAGATGTAAAGCACTGCAATCTTTTTTAACCTTTTATAATGGGTCCTAAAAAGGTTAGTTACTTAAGAGGGAGAAAAAAAGTTATTGTAAGGAATGTTAAAAATCTAGAAAAGTATGTGTAGAATAATAGACTTACAAAATGGAAAATCAGCAATATTTACCCTGGGTCGATGACTTATGGTGACCTATACAAAGTTCAATAACTCCAGAACTTCATTATAATTGGCTTATTCATTTAACCTTCTCAATACCAGAGTCAGATTAATCAGACATTGTTTTATTTTAATTTTGTCAGTTTATAAAATGTTTTTGTTTTGTTTATATAATTTTAACGCAAATTTTTGTTGCGAAACAAATTACAAAAACACAAATTTTGAAAAAATATCCACGATTAGGATTTGGAGTATGTAGGTATGTCAGAAGGGTGCAGGTTCAAATCCTGCTTGTGGAATTTTCAATATTTGTTTTTTTGTAATTTGTCAGTTTATGTTTACATGTATGGCACATAACTATGTTTGTTTAATTTATTTCTTTATTGTATTGCTGCATTTTCATGTAGCAGATAGAGTTAAATATCAGTAGAGATACTATATCAATCAGTCATTTAAGTACAGTTTTATTATCACTTATCACAATTAAAAGCAATAAAAATTATGTTTGAAGAAGATTACTGGTTTAAAAATTTATAAGCTAAGTACCTACTGGAGGCAATAAAGTTTATAGAGTGAAGTGAAGTGAAGGGTTAAGTAGACATTAAACTCAATAATTTGTACCACATCCAATCTTGTTATAAAAATAAGTGTAATGAAGTAGCCTGGCGTTAGCCCAGCACTGGTATCCAAAGATTTAGTAATGAAGGTAATGCTTAATAGATGTAGTCATAATACCTACCAATGGCTCAGTTTTCAGCTTCAGACTTTCAGGTTGACCTCCAAATTCACACATATTAGCTACACAGTTATAAATAAAAATGTCCTTGATCTATGATTTAGTGACTGGCAACGGAAACAATAATGTTATTTTTCCGTTTGCATAATTATTGTAGGTGTTAAATAGGTGTCAAGGGCACATAGACTTTGATTACACTCTAGATTCATTACCTATGATATACAGCAATGGAAGAGGTCAGAGGCATTGTGATCATGAGTTCTTTATCCGCAATTGCAAAAGATAAACTATCTAGGGCGCAGTCTGTACTCAGACTGACTAAAATTTTGTTTTGATTTCCTTTTTAGGGTTCTGTACCTCAAAAGGAAAAAACGGATCCCTAGGATCACTTTGTTGTCCGTCTGTCTGTCAGTTTGTCTATCAAGACCCTTTATCTTGGAAACGCGTAAAGGTATCGAGTTGAAATTAAAACCATATGGTCTGCGGTCCTTTGAAGCTGTGAAGAAATCATACTTTTAAGAAAACGAAAAAAAAAATACGGCCGTTTGTCGCAAAAAACGTATATTTCGACACTCTCAAGGAATCAAAATTCATAGGGTACTTGCCGTTGACGTAGAACTATGAAGTTTGACAAGTAATATCTTATACTACAAATATAGGGAAAAATCTGAAAACTGTACATATTTAATTAAATCACAAAAAAACAGGGTCTTTATGCAAGGAACAGGGGTCCAAATTTTGAAGTAAGTTAACTGTGTCATGTGAGGTATCGTATGAAAGGGCTTTATTTACACAAGCTTAAACAGGTTTTTAATTATTTTTATGATGAAGAATGAAATAAGTACGAATTTGTACGGAACCCTCAGTGGGCGAGTCCGACTCGCACTTGTCCGGTTTTTGATGAGTTATGTGCGTTATTAGCCAAAAGATCAAAGATTGGTACCTATTTAGAATCACAATTGTTGATCTGATAATTTTACTTCTGAATTACAAATACAAGCCTCCTACTTTGTTATTTCCACCAAAAGGATGATTGAAATTTGTCAGCAACTTTGCTGTCCATTTTTTTACTTTTTATTTTCAAGTGCTAATTGCTGCACTGAAGCTAAATTAAAATTTTATAAAATTTTATAAAATACAGTGAAAAAATTAAACGCCCATCCGACCCAGTCAGGAATCGAACCTGGGTCTTCCGCAATCCGGGTGGCTGCCATCGGTTGCAATGGCCATCGGTTGCAATGACCGTTGGATAGATGGCGCACTGTGCGGCTATTAGCACTCAAAAATTAAATGCAGTGACAAAGTTCAGCGCTTACGTCAGCCTTCCCGGTAGCATAGCGTACAGTGCAGCCGCCCGGATTGCGGAAGACCCAGGTTCGATTCTTGGCTGGGTCGGGTCGGCGTTTAATTTTTTCAGTGTATTTTATAAAATTTTATAAATATTTCCTGTCCATATTAACATTTCAATTAAAGACTGTTATGTTTGTAACATTGAATTGTGCAACATAACAGTAAAAATTTAAACAATTCACTATTTAAATATGGATACCAATTCCTATCATACTAGCAGGATCTGTATTTTTATCGCAAAATATATGAAACTCCTTACGTAATAATGGTGCTTGGAGTATATTCAACCCACTGATGCAGTGCAGGCAGCAGGCAGTGACCCCATACACAAGATTTTGCAAAGTTGCAATTTTTTTTTTTTCTGTTTCCTCAGGACCCCGGTGGGCGTCATGGAACCTGGGTATCTTCCTGTGCATCCGGTGCGCCGGCATCCACCGTAACCTGGGCGTGCACATCTCCAAGGTGAAGAGTGTCAACCTGGACTCATGGACTCCAGAACAAGTTGTGAGTTTATTTGTCTGACAATAGATAGCCTTTGGCTTTTACCTCAACTGATGGTAATATCGATAACGCCGAAGGTGAAAACTAACAATTTGAGATCCCGACAGTTAAAGATAACAACAATGATACTGACAATGCTGTTATGGCGACAGACTTAAAAAAGATGTTAGCAGCTAAGTAGACTTGTAGAGCTGGACACTTGCTGAGTTTCTTGCCGGTTCTTCTCAGTACAAGATCTCCCACCCAGAGTAGACTTACGAACCGATGGCATAGTGACATTTACAAGAGCTACTTGTAGCCTAAACTGAATAAATGATTTTGAATTCTTTTTTAATCTTGCTTAAAATCCCTCACAATGAAAAATCAAAAAGCCTTCATTGACTAAAGGTTTAAAAATTTTGACGTATAATTAGCGCAGCAGTAATTTTATTTTGCATATTGGGCACAAAGGCCTCCTCCAGTTCCTTCTTTCCTAAACAGTCCTGGTTCACACAAGACCCTCCCTATGACGTGTCGCATATAGCAGCTCCTGAAACGAGCAAACCAACCAATCACAGCGCATCTCCCTTTGCTTAATTTTCGTGATATTTGACTGTGATTGGTCAACATTTGCTAGCCTAGGTTGTTCACGAGGCTGTTGGTGTAACAATGAGGGTATAAGTTTTAAATTCTTCCCTCTTTCCAGGTTTCCCTCCAACAAATGGGTAACTCCCGCGCGCGCGCAGTCTACGAGGCCAACCTGCCCGACTCGTTCAGGCGGCCCCAAAACGACTCGTCTCTCGAGGCCTTCATTAGGGCCAAATACGAGCAGAAGAAGTACATCGCCAAGGAGTGGGTGCCACCGCCATCGCCGAAAGTCAACTGGTAAGTTTTTTTTTTTTTGGAGAGTTTGCCGATTGCCTCTTGCGTTATTTTCAGCTTCACCGGACATAAGGGGCGTCGAGAAACTTAAAAGGCTCCTCAAGCCGTGGGATCGAAACACCGTCAGAGGTTTTCTTGAGGGAATGACGTGTCCCGGTTTCTACTAGATTCTCCGAGGGTGTCGGATCGGATCGGGAGCGGAACAACCCGAGGGTACCTCTTAAGGCTAGGACTTGGACTCGAGTTGACCTGCTAACAACTAGTAAGTGCTGAACTTCAGAACAAAATATTTAGCTCTGTGCAAAAAAAAAACCTTTATAAATTGCTGTCTCTGTATTAAACGATCACCAACTTAAAGTTTTACATACATATATAGTATATACATATATATATAGTATATACATATATATATATATAGTTTTACATACGTATATATATAGTATTCATTCTGTCTGATGTTCAATAAATTTTCGGCTTACATCACCAATCCATCTATCGACGGCGCACAGTAGGACGACCAGTATGGAAATACGTTCAAAAATTATAAACTGAAACTATTCAAGGTAGGTTTATGATTTTTACATATGTTGATAAATATGCACCATTCTACAAATTATGACCAGAAAACTCAAACTCAAACCTGGCCAAATCTGTGTCGGACACAAGCAATCAAATGGTCCATATATGAAATATTTCAAAAAGACAATGGAGGTGCGTTGGTTATGTTAGGTTCACAAATATTTTTTTTTTAAGTAAATTAAATTTTTGAATTTGGTCAACATATAAAGTTTTTCAATTATGACGTGTATGGGTAAATATATTACTAATTAAGTGAATCTATTTATGTACCTTGTGTAATCTCTGCCATTGCTAATAAAATTATCAGTTTATAATAAATACAAGTAATATGATAAACAGTGCAGAAATATCTTTGCACATATTAGTAACATTTAATATATTTTGTTGAAGGTAGATTTACAAATATTTGTTTGAATGGTATGCTTTGGAATGTCCTTGTTAAATTCCAACATTTTTTTGTACAATATTGGTTAGGTCGGATTTTTATTATTGAGTGCTGGTCGTCCTACTGTGCGACGCCCGCATTACATGTCTTTGGTTATCAGTGATCATATCAGAGTAGGTAGACTATGAATGCTTAATGTGTATGTATTATGTTCAAACTCGAAGCCAAAGGTATTTATTGCAATTGATGTGGTAAAAATAGGTGACATTTAACATTTCTCAAGTACTAAAACATGAGCCGTGGTTAGGCATCGTAACACTGTTTCTATAATATAAGTACGTAGGTACCTATGCAATATAATATTATTGATTTTATAAGCCAAACAAATTATATATCAAAAATAAATACGAAATTAACATTTCCACATTCACAGTAATTATCAGCTAATTAAAACAAAAATAATAGAATAATGGCAGATATGATACAATTATAATTAAAATTAATTGCGCATCATTATTTACATTGAAAATCACAATAAATAAAAAAAGCCTGTAACTGTCCCACTGCAGGCCTCTATCATTGAAATCAAGTCATCTCTACAATTGATGGGTGTTAGCTTAATCACCACACTTGCCAAAAGCGGGTTGGTAATCACAAACCCAGGCTATGCATCGAAAAATCCAGAACACACTGCTCGACCAGGGGGCCTACCGCCTAACTCTATTGATATCGCTCTCGCTATCGCGCTCTATAGTTTATGGCGTAATCTTGCCATTTTGAAAGCTATATAAAAGCAATATCGAAAGCTATAGGCTATAGCTTTCGATATTGCTTTCTTAATGCTTTCATATCGCTTTAGAAATTACAAAATGACGCCATAAACTATAGAACGCGATAGCGAGAGCGATGTCGATAGAGTTAGGCGGTTGGGGGGCTGGTAATTGAACCTAGGATCTTCGGGTATCGGACCGAGCGCTTTGCCACTCGGCCACCGAGACCGCGGGGTAGCGCAATAAATTATAATAAAATTAATCAAAAACAAATAAAATTAAATACAAACATAAAATATGTTATTCCAGGGATAAAGAAATAGACGAAGAAATGGAACGACAGAAACGGAAAAAGAAGTCCACCTCCGCATCAGGCTTAGGACCTCTCCCAGCTCCCACCGCTGATAAGAAATACAATGTAAGTTGTTTTAGACTTTGTTTCGTAATATTAAGGGATTTGTTAACTTTTTGACCGCCACAGCAAAAATGCGACGCTGTGTCCTGTATTCTCATTAATTCAACAGTAAAAAAACTTGCAACAGGAATAGGGATTTCAAAATATCCAAATGTCGTCCGAATCGTCACAATCAAAATCGTTTCAAATGTCGATCATTGCCGACGGCGTACACAGCACGCTATCACTTATCGATCATAGCCGACTGTAGCTGTATAATAATACTAGTTGTTGCCCGCGACTTCGTTCGTGAAGACTACAGTAAAAAAAAACCTATATGCTGGTCTACCTGGTCTGGGTCATGGTCTGTATATAAGGAAAGTTTCATTAAAATCCATTTAGTAATTTTTACGTGAAAGAGTAAAAAACATCCATCCATACTTACAAACTTTCGCGTTTATAATATTAGTAGGATATTATAAACGAAATATTCTTTAACATTTGTTAAAGAATATTTCTGGGTGCTATTTTTAAACCTATACTAAGTAGTTTGCGTTAATACCCGTTATAAATCTTTGATTAAAGCAGAACGCGACTATGTAAAAGTTATTCTTACGATAATCCCTAAACCACTTTTCAGAAATCGGACGTCATACCAAGCATACCGAAACCTAAAAGCTCAGTCAGTCCAAAGCTGGGGCGAAGCACCCCCACCAACCCCAATGACGTCACCAAATCCAACGGCTCCGCAGACTTACTCGGCCTGGACACCACCAAACCAGACACCAAACCCTCAGACGATATATTCTCCAGCTTCTTCTCAGCACCCCAAGAGCAGCAGGAAACCAGACCAGAAGACCTGAAACCCGATCTCAAGGCAGAAGAAGAAAACTTCTTCAAACAGCCAGCCCCAACAGAGAAGGAGAAATCCAAGTTAACTAAAGACAGCATATTAGCTTTATACAGTCAAACCCCGTCTACAAACTTAGTTAACCAATTCAACTCGATGCCTTCAGGTCAACCAGCTTACCCCTTTGGAACGCAAAGTGCTTTCCAACCGCCCGCGTACAACATGCCTCCACAAAACGGTATGCAGTTCAATCATTTCCAGCCGCAGACTAGCCAGTTCAATCAAACCGGTAACAACCAGTTCCCACAGCAGTTTGCACCGGTCCAGCAGCCAATGCAAGGTCAGGCGTTCCCTCAAAATAGCCAGTTCTTCAATCAGCCCCAGCAGAATTTGAATCAGCAGTTTGGTGGAATGAATTTAGGACAGAGTTTTCCGAACGCTTTCACACAGAATAGCAATGTTGCCAGTAATTCGACTTGGCAGTAAGTGCTGTACGGAAGGTTAGACTTTATTTTTGATCGAGACACGATGTGTTTGTTTGTATGTATTTGGTGAGTTACATTTGGCGATGTAGAGGCGTTTGTACTTAGTTTCTGATAGATAGTTCTGGTAATGATTGTGTATATGCCACAAGAAACCAATCGCAAGTCAAGTTTAGAATTAAAACTGAAGTCATGTTTACAGTTTGGCTATATTATCAAAATAGTTGAAAGGTTTATCATACTCTTGTCAATGTATTTTAACACCATAATTTCAACTTTATGTCTTTGACATAAGGTCGAAATTTGCGAATGTTGCGAATTAAACCCTCGTTTTGCATTTAGACAAAATATGTACAAACAAACATAGACTATAAATAATAGGAAACGGGATTCTTGTTTCTTATTTAAGATGCTATGTTGCCGATTTCTTCCGGTATGTTTTCTCTGATTCTTCTATTGTATTGTGCTCATGTTGAGTTGATCTTGATAATACAGATAACAGTTTTTATTAAAGTAATAGGAATGGCGAATTTAATCTGTCAAATGTATGTAAAATCATATACGAAAGTAATTACTTACATGATGAATTTAAAAAAGCCAATATAATAGACAAACACGTTATCCACTTAATCTTTTAACATATCAACTTAAATGTGGATTATTTGAGCACCCAAATGTCCTGCGTTCGATATCCGGTTTTGACTTTGTGATGGTTGCTTTGTCCAATATTTGATAGTGACTGTACCTTAAAAGAATCAAACTTTACAGGCTGAAAGGAACTTGTTTCTACCACGTCTCCTTGACTTGTATCTCGAGAGTTCCTTGCTCCGATTAGAATGGAGCGAAGTGCGAAGTTTACTGCTCGCTTATGTACTCGCAACGAAGTATTTAACGCTAAGATCTCGTACTAAATCAGTATGTTTGGACGTACTGATGAAAGTAACACAGCACTGCTATTATGAAAGGGTACAATGAAACAACTATATATTTAAAAATATATTTGTTAAAGATAATTAAATGGGTGTTATTTAAACGGTTAGCAAAGTATTCATGTTTTTGTTAGCAAAAAAGTGCTAGTTGGGCAGCAAAAAAGCTAGTTGGGCAGCAACTTATGGTCAGCAAATATTTCTAAATCAGTCTGCAATTTATATCATTCTGAACAGCAGTCTTATGCCGTTCCCCCCTTCCGTGACTGGCCCTCACTACGTTGCGCTTCGCTCGGAAAAAAAAAATAACTTAACCCATTCCACAGTAAGGATTTCTTATGCTGACCGTATAATTCTGCTGACCAAATAATAATTTTGCTGACCAAATATTTATTTTGTAATACAAATAAATTATTTCCTAATTAAATTATTTAAAAAATACAAGATATGGGTAAAGTTTTACTTTAAAGTGCAGTTGTGGTGCAAGAATATTTTAGTGCAACGATCCTTCTATACAACCACGCTTACTATAGTGCAGACAATTTACATTTTGATTCAATAGACTATTTTATAAATTGTGAATCAGTTTACCTCAATCGCAACCAAATTATACACTGCTGTCTCGCTCAGACAACAGCGGACAACGCTACTGTGCGAGTGTGACAACAATATAATTTGCAAAGGCGCATGCTTGAGATATCTACGGGTCATTCTTCCTGCTTCACGACCACAGTTTAGTAGTTGATGTGAAAAAGGGCCGATCTGTATGAGAAGGAAAGTTTCGTTTATACTTCCGATAGAGGCTGTTTGAACTACAATCAAACTGTATAATAAAAAAACAATGGTATTCTTTACTTATAAATCTGGCTAAATATTCAATGTCGATTTAGTCCATAAGTAGATTAGCGACTCTAAGTTGTATTTTGCCGTACGGCTTCGACACAGAAACACCCTTCCTTACTAGTATCCTTACTAGTATTCAAATGCGGAAAGCTACGGATCAACGCCATTTATGCACAGAGATAGTTAGAGGGTCTAAAGAGTGATAACTCTATAATTACTTACGCTCACACTAGAACAATTCATGCGAGTGGTAGCTAATTTACTATAATCTCCGAGAATCAACCCTAATTTTGAGTGAACAAACTGCTTCATCGAAATCGTAGCCTCAGCTCACTAAGCCACTTGCTATTGGTTGTTGCTGGGCGACAACAGAATTGATCCACAACGGAATCATTCAGTACAGTGCGGTTGCGGCCTCTTACTTGCGAGTTTTGCTAGTTAGGCTGCTTTTCTGTCTAGAGCTGTGCGAAGGAAAAAAAAATTACCAATAGGATTACTCTACTTTACACCGCAAGGATAACTAAGTAAACGTAGCTTCTTCAGGTCTTGGCAGTAAAAAAAACAGCACAAACGAATAAACTATTTTATATTAAAAAACAGTATGACGCGGGAAAACCAAAAAAGTTTTTTTGCAGCGAGGCGGCGGGGGCGTTGCTTGCGGAGCTAGTGGCTACTGACTGTCAAATTTAAAAGTTCCGTTTTTATCTGCAAGGAGGTTAACATTTTTGCAAACTGCATTACAATTAAAAATAACTAATAATTAAAATTAAAAAGTGCGTTGCTTACAATCCTATTTGTGGATTTTTACCTCGCGCATCGCACAGCTTTGATGAAAAGCAGCCTTAAGTAAATACCTTTTGGGCCAACGACCGGTGAGTTTAGTTTAAACTATGCTAAAACTAAACTTCATGGTGCAATATAATACGATCTTAACACAAACCTCTTTTAAAAAGTTTGCATTCAGTTTTCGGTTTGGTTCCAATACACATCATTCCAGACTTAAGTTTTGTGCGGGTAGATTTAAATTCAACTGTACCGGGACTCGTACAGAATAATTTTAATTCAACCGTTTGCGTCGACAATAATGAGATATAAATATTACTGTTACATAGATCTTGAATTGTTTAAAATAGAAAATGTGTTTTTAGTTTCAAGCTATTTTGTAATGTGTAAAGTTTTATTGTTAGATGTACTACACTTCAACTTCTAATTCTTAGCACTGTCTAACACATTTTCGATATTCGAGCACACAGTGAATGTTTGTGTTTAATAAAAATTAATTGCGTATTAATGTTAAGTAGACAATTTTTATTTTACTATTAATGTCATCGGAAGTTTATTTTCAATATTAATTAGGTTATTATATATTATTAAATCTATCAATGTATGGTAGAAATGTATGCCTCATTTATGCAGACATTATTGGTGCAAGCAAACTTTTGTAATATGTACATCAAAAGTTATATCTTTCGTGTTCTTATTGATATGACCAGATAATATAAATTAATATGTTCAAGTGTTCACATTAGAGAACTGTAGATATTGTGCGTTTCGTGATGTTATATATTTAAATTCCTTCATTTACCGTTATATTGCTCTTTATTAAGAAATTATTGTGAACATATTTATTAATAATTTGATTATTTCGAAATATGATAATTTACATATAATTTAGTCAAATATTATATTTAGCTGGCAGTGCACCTGACCCGGCATGTAATGGGGTGCAGGTTCGAATCCCGCTCGTAGAATTTTCACATAGTCTTTAGTTTTCAAATTATTTCTACATAATTTTATATTAGGGTAATTTTTCGACAGGCACCAGTTGTCGACATTTTTGGCCTTAAAAATAGATGTGAACTGATTCCAGTCTTCAGCAACAATTAATGAATACAAACTATGTGCTTCCTAGCTTTTGTCCCGTAAAACTTCAAAGGAAATCTGTTTTATTTTTTGGTGACGAAATCTGTGTCGAATTCTGGGGTTAAATCGTCGATCACTGGTGCCACTATGATGCTTTATTTATATAAATTCATCGCTTATGATTCAGTAATGTGATTATTTTTTTAGTTTATTATTTTTTTTTATTGCTATTATGTTTCGTCCGGTGAGTGCAAGTACCGGAGGCCCATCTCTCACCCCTCCCCCCTCCCAATTCCTACTCTCTCCTCAAGATCCAACTCCTTCCTCAAGGCCGGCAACGCATCTGCGATTACCTTGGTTTTGCGGGTGTCCATGGGCGGCGGTGATTACTTTCCATCAGGTGACCCGCCTGCTCGTTTGCCTCCTTTTAACATAAAAATAAAATAAATAAATGCATTAAATAAATCTTCTTTGCATACATGTATCTTGGTAAGACTGTTAGCCTAAATATCAGTCATTATGGCATGGTTGTATTCGAACATCAGTAATACTAATGAATGATAATGGTTTTGTCAATTTTTTATTAGTAGTGAAGTGAAATGTTAGCTTTGAAGTTACGTCGTGATTGGATGGATTTTAGACTCATTATGCGTAGATGAAAGCGATAATAGGGTTACCGGATATCGGGAAATACCTTGAAGTGATCGTAACTTTGACCCTTTTAAATGCAGTATCTAATAATATTTAACATGCATAAAATAAATATTACATAACCACATGTTGTGCCTGTTAAAGGATTCATTCTAACTTTTGGTAATTAGGTTTCTTTTTGAACTTCTTTGAATTCGTTATTACGTATGTTTGCATCAGCCTATAAACATCCCCTGTGCTGGGCTCGGGCTTCCCACATAAAGAGATTAGACCAATACCTACCAATGCGGGTGTAGGTGGGTTATACGATTACTGTCAAAAAATCTTTAGTATCCAATAATATAAGAAGGATTTCAGCTTTGAGAGTTACTTGCAAATTGATAATTATTGAAGCTAATTTACTAAAATACTACAACTTTATAATAATAATATTACCATTGGACTAATATTTACGGCTTACGCATATCAGATGATTAAAACGTATAGCTCAGGGATCCAACACCTTAACACTAGAAGAAAACAAGCAAAGCTTAGTTATTTTAACATGAGATTTAGAGCTCAGCCAAGAATTAATTGCGATAGAGTAATAGTGAACTCCCAGTAATATGGTTGTATTTAATGATAAGTAATGATGTGAACCTTAAAAACATGTTTTGTATTATGACTATTTATGACCTATAAACTTGCAAAATCCTTTGACCATAAACAACGGCGAGCTATGCTAATTCAAACTTTATCTTAGTGTAAGTAAAAATCAGTTTCGATTTCATCCACTAGAGATGCGTTGGGCTTTTGAAGAACATTTGAAAATGAAATAAAAAATAAAACGCCTAATGATAAAAAAAAAATTATGAGTTTAAAAAGTAGGCAATTCAATAAGTCCCGGTTAATAAATAGACAGTATTTCCTTCGTAATTGAATTCCTTTTTAAATATTTATAATTATCGTGATCCACGTTTGATGTATTTAGTTTTATCTTTATATGAATGTGATTGATTAATAAGTTGGTAACATTGTATAAATATTAATAGATTTAATGTACGGGGAGTAAGTCATATTGGCTGTCCCCGATGAAACCTGTATTTCGTTTACACAAACTAATAAACATCATACCGAATTACATACGTGTTTTATTAAATCTTTTTTAGACTTTCCAAATTTTTTTATGAATTGTCCAGACTACTAATTAAACACTTCATTTTATAATTTGGAGAGAACACACTTAGCAGCTCAATGCGCTGATGCGTACTTAAAAACATAATTGGTGTTTTCTGTAAAGGTCTAAATAAACAATTACTTCAGTCAGTTTAAAATAGATTACTGAAAACTACAACACAACTCTCTTTACAGCCAAACACATTTGGCCGTATGAGCGAGATCCTTTTGCCTTTTCCAAATAATGGAATAAAGCGTAAACAACAAGTTAGTGTGAGTGAATGTGACCGTGTTTTCAAAAGAAAATAATGTGTTTTAAATAAATTCAGCCGGTACATATTAATATTTTATATTGTATCAATCAAAATGGAAATTGGGTAAGTGTAGTAACAATCAGGTAAAGCTTTTTATTTACTTAGATAAACACCCATTGAAGTCAAAAAATTATCGAAACTTCTGTTTTGGCGGGCGCGGCCATGTTTGACAGAACTCAACAGCTGTTATGGATCGAAACTTGCGTGCTCTTGATTGTTTTTATTGCGGTAGAGACAAAAAATGTTAATGTATTCAGTTCGTTAGTGTAAATAGTGTTTGTTTAGTGTGAAATTAGGTTTTGAATAAAAACAATGTTACAGTTTGCCCTGGAATAAGTTAACGACTCCGTAGTAAGTAACTATGGCTTGTGGGATACAAAATTATGAAGACAATTCCTTGTCCGCGGAGGAGGCGGAGTTCCAAGCGAAATGGAGCAAGTTCTCAGACTGGTTGCATTGTATGTGTGTGGTTACATTTGATTTAGAACTTGGACAAGCTATGGAAAGTGTATACCCGCCTGGCGTCGAATTGACAGACCAAGAAAAATGCAATATTTGTTACTTAGCGTTCCCAGACTCTAATTCAGGATGCATGGGAGACACGCAATTCCACGTGCGGTTACGCTCACGTACGCCGCTGACAAACCAGCAACTCATTTATAATGAAGACGCTGTGCCTACCCTCAGAGCGGATTCCACACACTATTGGGGCTTCGTGTACTTTCGCCAGGTCAAGGACCCTTCTCTCCCAAGAGGTTACTTTCAAAAGAGTATAATTTTGCTTACAAGACTTCCATTCATCAATTTATTCTATAAAGTCATACAGCTTATTGCACCAAAACATTTCGAGGATGGAGAGAGTAGCTTGGAAGCTGCATGCCATGACATCAACAGGTGGCCTAACCTGAATGCTGGTCAAAATGTACTATTACCAGTACTGGGATCAGTGTTCCAGTCATACATTCCGAATCACCAGACTGGAAAGATTGCCCGTTCTGGTATTGCCAAAGTGAGTTCTCCAAATGTTCCACATATATTAGCATCCATACAGGATGTAAATGTATTTGATGCTTTATCTACATTGATATCACATTTGCATTTGCTGTGGGAGCTTGTGTTGACGGCAGAGCCAATCGTGGTAATGGCTAGCTCGCCTACTGAGTGTTCAGCTTTAGTCCAAGCCTTGACATATTTAATACAGCCATTATCATACTCAGCTGAATACAGGCCTTATTTTACAATACATGATAGCGAATTCAAAGAGTTCACTAGAAAGCAATACAATCCTCCTTGTGTAATATTGGGTGTGACAAATCCATTCTTTACAAAAACATTGCAACACTGGCCACATACTATCAAGCTGGGTGACGCAACATCAATCAAAACTAAGTTAAGGAAAGTTTACAACTTGAAACTGTTGGATACAGCACCTGGTGTTTATACACAATACAAACCATTTCTAGAGAAAGACAAGACGATAATAAAGAAGTTGCATAACGGTATCAGGACAGACCGTCCTTCTGAAGTACAAACAGCAATGGTCAAACGTCACCTTTTAGAGTTGACCCAAAGTTTCATGATCCCATTAGAAAGATATATGGCCTCCTTAATGCCTTTGCAGAAGAATATATCTCCATTTAGAGCACCTCCTATACCAAATCCATTTAATCCTGAAGATTTCTTTGCTACATTACAGCAGTCAGGGCCTCAACTGACAACAGGTATCAAAGGGGATTGGATAGGGTTGTACAAAAACTTTTTTAAGACACCCAACTTTAGTGCATGGTTTCATCAGAGACACAGCAATTTAACAAACAAACTTCATGCATTACAACTTGAAGCACTAGCAGAGAGTGACTTGAAGAAATGGTCAGTTGGAAAGAAAGAAGTTGAAATAGTTGATATGGTGTTGAAGCTTAGAGAAGTGCTGAAGAGTAACCCACCAGTTGCCGACAACACTAGGACACTGTTAGCAAGGAGATTGGAAGATCTCAATTGTGTTTTACCGGAGGATATGAAGTCAATTTTAAATGCAGCATCATCGTGACACGAAGACTGCTGCACCTCATTATGGAGGGGTTGCAGCGATGACTGCAAAATTCAATTAAATTTCGATTTTATATCTGTTGCTTGTGTTTAATAAGTGGCCAAATTAAAATGATGTTAATAAAATTACCTGCAGGGGTTACTTTTAGATCATAGCTTATGATGTATGATCTCGGAGATAATCACACTAAGAATGCCACATCTCTAAGATTGCTTGTTATGATCAATGTCGCACTTGATTTGAAAGTAACCACCTTCCAAGGTACTTACTCATAATTATGTTAAGATTAATGTCATCTTCATTATGTTAAAAACCTAGATATAAATAGAATATTGTTAAGAATGCCCAGACACTTTGATTATAAGTACTGATTATTTTAAATTAGCTTTATAATGACCTCCATCTTTACACAGGGTGATATAAAAGGGTCCATAATTTATAAATTGGCATACCTACATAAATTGTCGCAATAATTTCACTTTGAAATGTTTATTTTTTACAACCAAATTATAAATTTTTAGCCCTATAAATTTCCCTATAGACATTTCTTAATATGCAGGTCCATTTAGGTAAATATTTTTAGTAATCATAAATATTTTGTGAACTTGTAAAGTGATTTACCAATCCCTCATGCCATTAGGTTCAGTGGAATTATAGTAATCCACAAGCACCTTTTTGGAAGCTGCCTGACTGGCTTGCTTTTGCAAGTAAGGAATTTTTAACTATCTGTTTAAAAAGTATCTATTAATAAAATAATAATTTTATTTAAATAAAGTAAAAATTTACTAAAGCGTTGTGTTATCAAATTTGTGGTGTTTCGTCTGAATCTGCATAGCCATCGGTTGCGAAAACCGTTGGATAGATGGCACTAAAAAAAAAAAAGCAGTGACAAAAATTCAGCGCTTACGTCATCGTCAGCCTTCCCGGTGGCATAGCGGTTAGTGCAGCCTCCCGGATTGCGGAAGACCCAGGTTCGATTCCTGGCTGGGTCGGGTGGGCGTTTAATTTTGTCACTGTATTTTATAAATTTTATAAATATTTAATTTAGCTTCAGTGCAGCAAGCACTTAAAAATGAAAAGTAAAAATTTATATGCTCAAATCAATTTATTATTTTTCATACTGGCCAAGTCACACTTCTAATAACTTCACTGCAATAAATGATGATGATAAATGATAAGGGCGACAATGTTTTGATAACTCCCTATGATCTGCATTACCTAGAGCATGCAGTTCATAGATAATATACAAGCGGCACGTCCCGGCTTCGTACGGGTGGATATTTCTTTTTTAATATATAGCCTATGTTACTCAGCGCCGTCAGCGCTAATGTAGCATTCTAATGGTGAAAGATTTTTTTAAATCGGTCCAGTAGTTTTTGAGTTTATCCGTTACAAACAGAAATACAAAGCTTTCCTCTTTATAATAATAGTATGATAAATAACTTTATCCAGATATCCTAATATTCTAAGGATTACATATTCTAATACATTTCACAAGCATCATATTGGTTTGTTTATTTAGGCATTATTACATGTTTCCTAATAATTTTCCATTTATCATAACAAAACTCAACATCTAATTAGATAACTAATTAAGTTCCGGAACATGCATAAGTAGTTATAATTTTTTGTGCTTTTTGTATCATGATTTATGTAAAATAATGTTAACATAACCAAATAGAATAATTGCTGCTAGGCCTGACTGATAAATACAAACAATTAAATATGAGCATAATAACTATTGTAACCAATAATTATTTTAAAGTGTAAAAAAAGATGTATGCACCTAAAAGATATTATGAAATTTAGATTAGGAAAAATAAATAAAATTATATAACACATACCAAGTGTTAGTTTATTAGTTATGTTATTTATTATGCATAGGCTTAGGATATCTCTTTTTAATAGGACAAAATGTTGATTGTTTAAAACTTATTTTTTAATTAGACTCTGTAAATTAAATTGTATAACTAATTGTAAAAATGTGGAATCTCAACAAAGTCTATTGAATTTTTTATTTTTATTTTCTAAACCTTTTACAATTACCATGAAATTGATAAAAACTTTAGGTATGTAAATTGAATATGCACATTTATTGAATAAACTTGAGAGTTTTGAATAGTTTGATGTGATGTGCAGAGGCATCTGTAACATACTCTCAGACAATTAGAGGATGTTTCACACAAGCACTATCAACATGATTGTTTCAGACAAATTGATACTCTATGCTTATGTAATACAACTTATTTTACTGAAATGTAAAGGTATTTTTGTTACACTTCGATCAATTTGGTGGCTGTAGGTACCATATAAGTCGAAAGTTAAATTATATTTTGGTAAATATACAGCTGTGATTTATTTTTATGCAATAATTCCATCCATATATAAATTATGTATCTTATTAACATAATAAGTGTTTAGGAGAAGTAAAGGTCATTACGATAATCTGTTATCTTATCAGTAAGTTAAGTATGTATACAATGATACCTTTATTTGTCTCCTCTGCCACTAATATTCTGTAGTTAATTATAATATCATAGTAGATTATATTGACACAAAACACGGAGACTGAAGAAGTTAAGTTTTATACAAACGCAATCGAGCCACGCACATAGACAACCTCTCACAGCATGGAATCTCCTTTCCTAACTGTTCCGAGACCAGTGTCGGTGTGAGGGTCTGTCTGTGTGTGCGTTGCTCGAGTGCGGTATCTAAAGCTTACCTTTCGGGTCTCGTTATTTTGTGATATTGTTCAAACAATTGATAATACTTGTTTTGTATTGATTAGTGAATGGTCTCTGCCTCGGTTGCTATATATTTTTCTATTGTTCTATGTATCTACCTAACTAATAATAAGGAATAGTACCTACTTATTCTTAAGTTCAGAAGTTCACGAAAGTTAGCGATTATTAAGAAAACAAATGTTAACAAGCTGACATTTTACCATTACAAAGACATATACATTTACATAGACATTTTACCGCGCGCGCGATTGGTTTTACCTGCATGCATAGCGTAGATTTGGCATAAACCTTTGCAGTAAAGCTACTCTATTTACATAACGCTCAATTGTTTTCCCAACGATAAAAAGATAACGCGGTATATATGATGTTATTGATGTTATAATGATCGATCAATATTGCACTTTATTCACTTGAAATAAGAATTATTGACTGTAAAGATTTGGACATTACTTTAGCCAAAATTATGTCTGTGCTAATGTAACAAGTAAAAGTGTCTCGTGTTTATTGACTTACAATAAAATAATTAAAATTTTCATGACTAGCAATATTATTCGATACCTATACATACATACAGAGATTTTAATATTCAGCTGAACAATATTTACCAAACCTCGATTGCGAATTACGACGTAATTTATTTGTTCATTACGTGCACGTATGCCAAGCATACGTTTACCTACTTTTCAAACTAGTAAAGTTAACTACAATTTGTATGTGATCGAAGCAGCACCGTCATCTAGTGACGAACTGGTACAACTGCTTGATGACTGTTTTTGCTTACTGTGAATATAATACTCGCAAATAAGCACTGGTATGAACAGCGTGCCTAGTCTAAGTTTAAATTATAATTCCCCTTTTTGTCACAAGAAAGTGTTTCTTCAATGCTCATCATACCAATTTTCCTTTTTTTTGTTAAAGCGAATGGCAAATCAAACTCCTAGGCACTCTGAATCTGCGCGTCGCACCGCAATAAATAATTGAGCACAGTTTTATTCCTTTCTTCTTTTATTTATGGGATGTTTTATGTCTACAGCCGAACACAATAATATTACCTATTGTTGGTCACATACAAACAATAATAAATCAAATCATAACAATTCTACATTCTGTCAAATGCGCTTTCAAGCAATATAAAACCAGATATGATGTCCATTTTAATTTACACTTTTGCCCATGATTAATGATTTCATGATTATGGATGATTTGGTGTTAGAAACGCTATTGTTAATTATGTTGTGAATAAAACATGCATTGTACAAAATGTCATTTAGTCATAATGTTAGTAGTATGAAAATAAAATAACCATTTTAATTTTTTCAAACAGTAAGTTTTATTTTAATGGCTTATGCATACATTGCGCTGCTGTGATACTGAGTGTAGATCATGGGCAGAACATTTTAGCATAACATCTGTGTGTGCGGACATGGCCCGAATAAGTCCACAGCACTTACAGAAACCAGGTGCATTAAATAACATAAAACAACTAAAATAACAGTCTATTTACATAATTTCTAGGCGGTAAGAGAATCACATTCGGTTGTATCTGGCTTTGCTCCATATATTGTCGTTGTCAGTTACTAAGGTATACACTCCGGCCAGGGTGAGGCCCACAGCAGCACCCAATCCCATTGAGCGGAGCCCCGCTGTGCTCTTATAGATCATGCCTGTGGTTGCTGCTGCTATGAAAGTGTTGGAGGTGTCTTCTTTATCACGCAACCATGTAACACCAAGGGCAATGCAAGAGTAGAATGACGCTATGATGCCTAAGGTGCAGCCAGTGGTAGTACCTGGAATAAATAGTAAGAAGTCTCGATAAAAACTTATATCCCACATTGGAAATAGGAAGGTCTCAGCCTTTATGTCAAGTGATGGAAAATAAGGATCAAGCTGATGGTGGAATCTCCCTTTACTCTGAAAGGCATTGAATCGGCTAGAAGAAATCTCTGTATAAACAACAACAAATATCAATGCTACTAACTGCCATACTCAGAGACGTCAATTAAGTTTTAATGACAATTAACTCTCTTGCTGTCACTTTCTTATGTATAGTGCTAAATAGAGAAGGAAAGACATTTAATTGTCATTAAACTTAATTGACGTCTCTGAGTACGGCAGTAACATTGTTATTAACTAAAAGATACAACTAATTATGAGTAAACACAACATGCACTAAATTATCAACAAACCATTAAAAAATAAAAATAAATTGTTTCATGTTTATGTGAACACTACCTACACATTAAAATGAAATACTTAATAACTAATTTTCTTATTGTTGGATATAAAAGGTTGCCTTTGCAATTTGCTTTGCAGACCCTTTGGTTAAAGATTGGTCAAAATATCTACTACCAGGACAGAATTCCTACTAGGGCAGTTTTTAATTGTCTAGCACTTGGACTCATATTCGGACATATCAGAGGTTCAGAAACATTTTTGTATGGTAGGTGGCTGGCATAAGCTGGATAAGAGTAGCTGGGGAGTGGCATGCTGGAGAGGCCTTTGTCCAGTGATAATGATAACGAGGTAGGTAGCACTGGTGGTGCAATAACACATCATTTAGGTACGTACCTTGTTTCATAATGTAGTTGACAACTTGGGTTCGTCTGACTTTCCCCATTTGACCAGCCAGTGTAGTAGCTCTTAATCCTTTGTAAAGTCCTGCCATCCCACCCAGACCTGAAACAAAAGATTTTTATTTAATCTCAAAGCCTTTTTATAGATAAATAAAAATACTGTATAATTAAGTTTATGAAATACCTACCTACATGATATAATAACATAATTGTAAGTTACTAAAATATATTGTTAATCCATTATTGAGATTTTCTCTGATTGAGTTTTATTAATGTTGGACTTTGAAACAAAGTAATAAATGTATGATATGTTGTTTTAAGTCCTTTTATAAGGTAAATAGAAAGTTTCTCAACACTATGCTTGACCATTTTTAGAAGGAAGTAATAAACACAGTGAATACACCCTTGACAATGTATTGATCTAAACTGAGAGGCATAGAGTAACTGAGAGGTTGCATGAGAGTGCAACAAACTGCACTTTCTTGGAGTGTTGCCAATATTTTAAAACACAAAAAACGCTGCAACTAAAATTGGGGCAGTTAGTCCTTTTTAGTTACTGTTACCACTTAATAACAAACATCTACTACCCATTGTGTTGAGAAAATGTTAATAGTACCTAATAAATAATAATACAAAGATGGATGACATTCATAAACAATCCAGACCTTTTTAAAAAAATCTAGTTTATTTGTTGTTACAAAAAGTTTTGTTGTGACTTGCTTAGTAACCGCTTGGAGCGCGGAAACGTGCGTTATGTAAAATGATTATTGACTGTTGAGGTTACTTTTTTCATCATGATTTATATTACCTGAACCGGTCATAAAAGACATCCCAATGATGGGTAGTGCCACATTTGATCTTCTAGCAGTAGATGCCATGTGTCTATCATCAAGGTATAAGAATTCTGGCTGCGTTTTTGGTATGTAGTGTGGGTCGAAGTTAAGGTAGGGCGATAAGCCAGCGGCTCCCTGGTTGCTCGATTTTTCTTCATTCTTATTGATCGGTAGCAAATCACCAAACAAAGACATTTTCGTTTTTTTTACATTAAAACTGTTTCTAAAACTAAGTTCGTGATTTCTAAAATCACGCACGAATTTTTCGGATTCGGTGATCGGCGAACTGATGTAAACGTCAAAGTCATAGTCAGTCCTCATTTGCCAAAATAAACCATAGACAATTAATGTTTTTTTTTAAATATTAAGTGCCATAAGTAATAGTGAGTTTTAGCACCTAACGCTACACGTTCTTTACTATTATTTGTTCTCTCTGTTTATAAAGAAAGATGCAATGTATAAATAGCAAATTGTTCATATCAGTTACTTATCTATTGAACTAACTTACTGACTGTTAATATGTGTTTCAGGGAAGTAAGAACGCCAGAGGATGCAAGAAAAATTATTAAAACAGCCAAATTACATGAGTCCGAATTGACCGAAATTACTCAAGTCCTCAGATTTGTTGATTCGAGTCGTCGGAATGATAATTTAAGGCTAATGCAATTAGACGATTACCTGTTAAAAGAAATAGAAGCTGGAAAGGAATTAATGTTCAAGGGTAAAATATATTTTTTTTATTTTTCTAACTGTCTATTACCATTACGTGAAATGAAGAGATAGCTTTCTCGTTGTGTAATAAAATAATTAAGAAATTATTATGGATATATTACAATAAACAAAACAAACGAGATTCGAACTCGCACTCTCTGACAATCCGCGTCAGGTACGCTTCTATTCACGAAGCTGTAGAATGCTTCTATTTACAACGTCATCAACATTGACATGAGTAAGACTCTTAAGGCTTACAAATTAAAGGTCGCTGCAAACGTAACGGGTTTTTATACGGAGACGGGACGTGAAGTTTTGGAAATATCGTTTCTTACAAAATGTATATGAAAGAGCATAAGTCGCGGAGACACGGACGGGACGTGAACGTGGCACTCACGGGGCGGGAAAAATATCGTCGATGTGTAGCACGTCCCGCCCCGCGCGTGCCCTGTCCCGTCCGTGTTTCCGCTACGTATGCACAGTCGCACCGTTTGTTCCGGAGAGAAAAGTAGTAATGCCTTAATGATGCAAGACATGTCGAAAATGGACGACGAAAAACTAATCGAGTGGACTTCTTGGCGGGAAAGTGAAGAGTCATGTCTGCGGTTTTGTTTTATTTTCTATAATTTGTGTTATGTCGAATATTAATGTGAAATAATGGTGGATTATTAACCGTTAAGTGTTCGTGAGTGTACATGAGTGTTGGCAAATGAAACAAAACAGCGCAACGTCACATTTCAAATTCTCTCAAGAAGTCTGCGTGAGGGCTTAGTAAAGCCCCACATCTTTACTGAGATACTCGAGGGGTTGGGGGGTTATATCATTTCTCACTTCTCATTTTTATTATCATTCATCATCATCATACTGACTGGAAGGAAATATTGTATATTTATGTATTACTTGTAAGAAAAATTACTTTGACACTGGCTAAATGTGCTAATCGCACGAAGCCATCAACTAAAAGAAAGAACTAATCGAGTGTGTAGTATGTATATAATTTTGCTAACTCAAAGTATTTAGACATAAAATACAAGAATTATCTGTGGCGTAAAATTGCAGTCGAATTATCACTCACTGAAAATGGTAAGTATTATTTTAATTACAAAAACACAAATGTTAAAAAAAAAATCCACGAGCAGGATTTGAACCTGCACCCTTCCGACATACCGAGCCAGGTGCTCTCCCAATTGAGCTATCGAGATTTAACCAGCCCGCCGAAATTATTCAACACTATTTACTTTTTTACTTTGAAAGCCAAAGGCGCCCATTCAATGTCAACAACTACCGTCATTAGCATCCGATCATAATATTTTACAAATACTAAGTATATCTAAGTATAGTATAATCAGTTAAGAAATAGGCAATCTATTTATAAATGTTTTTGTTTTGTTTATATAATTTAAACTTGTCAGAACGTGGGCCTTATTAGAACCATTACCATTTTCCATATCGGCGTAGGTTAGCGGGCGAGGAGAAATAATTTAACAAACACGTGTTTTCTAATAATTGTCTCTTGTAATTTAAATAAGCAATCACAAAAATTAACGCACTAAGCAAACGCAGAACCCGTGGCGCGTGCTTCCGATGCAAGCGGATAATGTTCTCTTCTCGTGGGACGGTCGCATACTGCTAGCGCTCTGCGTTACGTCAAGCGAAATATCATTGTCATTCGCTTATGTCACTTTTCTGATTCGATTAATTAACAATGAAGGCGAAATTATTGGTGTTGGAAAAACCCTACAGAAGCCATTTCACAAGAAAATAATAATTGTAAATCATAGAAGTGCCGTCAAACTCAAATTTTGTTGAGAAACAAATTACAATAACACAAATGTTGAAAAAATGTCCACGAGCAGGATTTGAACGTGCACCCTTCTGACATACCGAGTCAGCACCGTTATTAGCATCCGATCATAATATTTTTACAAATACTAAAGATCAGTTAAGATAATAATGATATAGCTTGATGATAATAGCTTGCCTAATTCTTAACTGTGGCGGTAGGCAAAGTAACATTAAGATAACGATAGCGAAGTTCGAAAAGAACAAAATGTATGGGATTGACATGAGATTGACCACGTGATTTAGCGCGGTTTATGTCAATCCCATACATTTTATTCTTTTCGAACTTCGCTATCGTATTCTTAATGTTACTTTGGCTAAGCCTACTGATCTTTAATATTTGTAAAAATATTATGATCGGATGCTAATAACGGTAGTTGTTGACATTGAGTGGGCGCCTTTGGCTTTCAAAGTAAAAAAGTAAATAGTGTTGAATAATTTTGGTGGGCTGGTTAGAACCACTATAGCTCAATTGAGAGAGCACCTGACCCGATATGTCAGAAGGGTGCAGGTTCAAATCCTGCTCGTGGAAATTTTTTCAACATTTGTGTTTTTGTAATTTGTTTCGCAACAAAGTTTGCGTTAAAATTATATAAACAAAACAAAAACATTTATTATTTTAATTTATTTATTGCATTCATAACTTTACAATTATTATATTTCAACTATCTCATGATATAAATGTGGAAAAATCTGACTGAGATGAGCTTATTACAGAGAGGCAAGTGTCAGTCTAAGCCCCTTCAAAGTTGTAAACATGAGACAGGAGAATTTCGTAGATGGTTTGAGGCCGCCGTTTATTGCTAAAATGGCGCAGAAGTATGGTGTTGGTAGCGTAGACACTTCTACGCGCCGATGGCGTTGAGTGGCGTATAATAGTGACGAATAATTGTAAAGGTTTGCATACACAATGATGCCAAATTATTATAATATATAAATATACTATAAATTGGATATATTAAATACAAAAGGAAACCCATTGAATTAATAAAATCAACTTTATTATTTTTATTTTACTTGTTAGTTTGTTCTTCTTGCTTCTTAACTTCTTATTTCTTCTTTGAAGCGTATTTTTGGCGACATTTTAATTTCATCTCATTTTTATTTTATTTTCGTCCATACCTTCGTTTTCTCTTTATAATTTTTAGCTTATCTTACTCCCTACTTTTTTCTTTACAAATTTTATATTTTTCAGGGTTGTTTTTAAGTAGCTCCCTGTATTTTAGATTTTTCTGCTGTGGTCAAAGGCATCTGTAATAAATAAATGAATTACTACGACTAATATTTACTAGCTATTATTATACTTACATGGCATGATATTCATGGCCACTGATATTATTATTAATTAGTTTATATTTTTGTATTCATCATTGTTTTTTATTTATTAATAAGATTTACTATAAAAAGTGAGTGGACATTTACCTACCTTTATTTAGTGGCGTAGAGGAGGTGGCGAATATTTACCGGTGGCGTTGAAGTACCAAAATGGTGGCGAATTTTTTCTTCTACGCTATTATCGCGTTGAGAAAACCAAATATATATCTGTAAATAACGTACCGAGTACGTAACGTATTTGAGTTGCATTGTACCTCCAGACATGGTTTTCACTTCTACTCACATGGTGCACTGATAGTTTTTAGTGAAACAGTTAAACTTACATTTTAATGCACAAAAATCTTTCTTTGAAAAAACTGCCCCCCGACCGCCTAACCGATTGCTTCGGCTACGTGTATAGTTTATGACGTCATCTTGTCATTTCGTACGCCTATGACAGCAATATCTAAAGCTATAGGCTATAGCTTCTGATATATACTTATACCTATACTACTCAAAACAAAATAAGGGCCACGAGGTATTTTTTCATTTTGGTGTAAATTATTAAACATTTACATATTGAAAGTAGTAAAATATTGAGTATACAAACTCTTTGATACCTAAACTTTTAATATTGTAGTATTCATCTAATGCTGGCAACAATTTTAAATAAAATTTGATTTAAAATTATTTTTGAAAATTTTGATTCCATTTTCTTTGACGTTTTGCTTTCCTTAGCTTCTTGGTTTATTAGAAATTATCAGAGTTCATTGATATCTCGAGCCAGAAACATCTTTTGCAATATGCCACAAGCACGCAGGCGTCATATGGACTCGCTGACAGCAACCAGAGCCGTTACAATGATTGAAGAAGGTCATTCGCAGCGATCTGTGGGTTTGCAATTGGGATTTTCTCGAAGAGCTATTCAAAATCTATGGAATCGTTTCCAAGAGACCGGCAGTGTTAGAAGAAGACCTGGTTCGGGCAAAGTTCGCATTACAACAGCTCAAGAGGATCGTTACATTCGATTAAGTGCGCGCCGAGATCGCACAACGACGGCCCGCAAGCTGCAAAATCGTTTACGGCTCACAACGGGTACTCGTGTCAGTGACCAAACTATTCGTAATCGATTGCATGAAGACCAGCAGGCATCAAGAAGGCGAGTTGTCCGTATTCCATTAACCAGAAATCATCGTGCAAATCGTTTAAGATTTTCCCGTCAACATTTGGACTGGGACATAAACCAATGGGGCATGGTGCTCTTCACAGACGAATGCAAAGTTAAATTTTTTAACGACGATCGGCGTATTAGAGTATGGAGAAGACGCGGCGAGAGATTTTCAGAAGCCTGCATCCATGAAGTCGATCGTTTTGGTGGTCCAAATGTAATGATTTGGGGCGGGATAAGCTTACACGGCAAAACTGAGCTCGCTATTTTAAATGAGGGTACTGTTACTGCTCAGCGGTATATTGAGGAAGTCGTCAGACCACATGTGATCCCATTTGCCCAGCGAGCGGGTCCTGGATTCATCTTGATGCAAGACAATGCTCGTGCACACACGGCTCAAGCGACTCGGTTTGTACTGGAAGCGTCTCAAATTCAAGTCGTGCCGTGGCCGGCGAACAGTCCGGACTTAAATCCAATAGAGCACATGTGGGATCAGTTGAAACGAAGAGTTAGAGACGGTGATCAGGAAATCCACAACCAACAGCAACTCATCAACGCTGTTAAAAGGGCCTGGGAAGAGATTCCAATGGAAAATGTCAGGCATTTGATTGAGAGCATGCACTCCAGGCTTCAGGAGTGCGTAACGAAACGAGGGGGGCATACCCGTTACTAAAAGATGAGCATGGAGTATTTTCTTTTGTTTTCAGTAACTTTACATTGTTTTTATTTTTAACCTTAAATGTGTTTTTTCTTTCAAAAGCAAATAAACTTTTTAATCATTATTATTGGAATAAATTTATTGGTCTACACGGTAAACACAACATTAGTTTTCGTTATGGAGACAAAAAAAATAATATTGGTTTTATTATTTTCATGGTACAGACAAAATACCTCGTGGCCCTTATTTTGTTTTGAGTAGTATATTAGCTAGATGACAAGATGGCGTCATAAAACTATACACGTAGCCAAAGCAATCGGTTAGGCGGTCGGGCCCCTGATCTGACGTTCACATTGTACTGTCAAAAAAATGGCGGTCGTCAAGCAAGCCACTGTCCATAGAACAAACAAACTGAGTGTTGCCGCCTCCCGATTTTAAATGTCCCTGACTCTAAACTTTAATAGACATGGAGAATATTGGTGACGTTGACAAAGTAGCGTAGAATAGCAGTTTTTAACGACATAACTGATTTGGAAAAAAAACCAAGGAAAGTCTTAGGATAAACGTTGTGAAATTAAAAGCAATGATAGCTATTTATATAACAACATAACGTAACATATTACCCATATTTCTAAAACGCTCATAGCTTTTGCTACTGCGACAGTTAAAGTGCACATGTACCTCAGTGGATAAGAGTATTTGTGTAATTTTCTTACCTTTTTTTTTTTAAGTTTCATTCGAAATATATTTATAGTTTATTATCTGAACTGAAATAATTGTAATTTCCACTTGAGCCCATTTATTGCTTAATGCAAAGCCTTTATCGAAAATTGGACAATATCAATATTTTTCAAAATACTGAACGTGGTGAAAAAAGTTTGCGAAATCAGCAAAAAATGGCGGCCTTACCCAAATATGAAAAGTTGCTTAGTTCAGTATTTTTTAAAATCCGCCAAGCCTTCACTAGCCCTTCGAAAATCTTGAATAGGTATATATCAAGTCCATTGGTTTATAAAAAAGAGGAGTTTCATGGTATGTACACAGGATGCACAGTTCGCAACAACAAGAAACTATGTGACGTGATTGAACTATAGTCCATTTCAACTGGGATGATCCCGGTGACAGTTCGATTTCGACAATTGTAGAGATGTCCTACAATAAAATAATTTCGATTGTTTCTGGTAATCGATAATACTATATATGAAAATGAAATCGATTTTACTTTACTAACAATACTTTAAATATGATTTGTGTTTATGTATTATATTGAAAGTTTATTGTTCATAAATGCATTAAATGTATGTTTTACAGTGTTATTCGGTAAAATGAAACAGAATTTGAAAAGAGTAAATTTTTTATTCAGTAAGTATCTAAAAAATCACTGTCAGAATCGCTTGAAGAGTCGCTATCGCCGATATTTATTATAAGTTGGTCTTTCCACCGATCTATTCTGACGTACCTCTCCCAGTCCTCTAATATAGTATTTTTTGTCTTATCGACTACTTTCGCCCAATTTTTATCAGTGACGTGTTGGCTGTATATATATATACTGTTTTTGTTTTATAAGTTTAAGATGTTTCATTTTAATATTTTTCGTAATGACGCTGCAATAAAATGAAAAAATGTAGACTAATCTACATGTTCACATAAAAATAGACTAACAAATTAATTAATACAGCTAGAATGAAAAATATAAAGTTAAATTTAATTGATTAGTTATTGAATGTCAATTGAACTTCAATTGGATTACTATCCCAACACTAGTATTTCTTTGTATTGAAATGACCTTGTGAAGGGGTACGTTTTTTTATTATATTGTTTTAAAGTTGTGATTAATGTGTGTTATGCGAGAGTTTATTGAGACAAACCTAATCTAAAGTAAAAAATAGAATTATAAAAAGTAATTGTAGTATATTTAGTGATGGATTATATAAAAATATGTTATTTTGATGTAGTCAAATAAGTTCATACGATTTTACAAAGTCACGTCTTCGTTATTGATGACATCTGTCACCGGGATCATCCTAGTTGAAATGGACTTTAATACAGCTTTATTTTGAAATTTTACCTTTACCTGTAGCCAAAGCACAGGATTTACTTCCAGGTCCTTCCAAGTACTAGCCAAAATTACATTGATATTGATAAAGATAACAATAGTCATGCTTGTGAGCTATTGCTAAAATATGTGGTATCATAAAGTTTATAAGTTTCAACTATGTATTTTATTACATCAGCTATCCTATTCCTATAGTATAAATTTTCTTAACATTACAAATTTTCATAGGAAAAACATGGCTATTTTTGCTGGAAAAATTAAATACATAAAAGCTTAAAGGTAAAGAAAGAAAAAGAAAAAAAACCTATTGTTTACACGAATATTCATCTTTATAAACTTTTATCAAATAAAATATGAAAAGTAGTTATTATTCCAATATTTCCATTTCATAAACATTTATTTACTTCCTAAAAAAAAATTATCAATGTGATATAGGTTTTTCCAAAACAACCTTCAATTTTGAACTTACTACTACTTATAAAAATGTCTTTCAATACCTTATATACATACAGCCAAACGAGGTGTGATAGCTCTTTTCATAACAGTGTCTTTCTTATGTAAATGAGGGCTTAGCTTATTTTCGAGTAAATACTGATAAAATTGAGTCTCATCATCCAGAAGTTCTTTGTAGAGAGTGTGGTAATCTCCTTCTTGTTCTCTATTCTTCCATGTAGAGTAGGATATACAGAAAATGTCCTTTTCCTGTTCACAGCCGTAGTAGCTACTTCGTCATCTATAGCAATAAATATCCATCTTTCATTTTTCACAACACTAGCACGTTAGATCCGGGTCACTGTCACGGTGCGTATGCATTAACACCACGTTCCCTGTTTTGAACGAGGCAGTCACGTCGCCGTCCCGTTTAGTCTTCCTTAGTGTTCCGTCCGAGTATCTATTTACGTATGCAGCGACCTTAAGAGTAGATAGTGTTGGTAAATTAGGACAGGTTGGTTAGAGCCACAATAGCGTTATTGGAAGTGCACCTAACTCGGTTTGCCAGGGTTCGAATACCACTCGTGGAGTTTTTCAACGCTTTCAAAAATAATAGGGATTGCCTCCATTGGAAAGATCGGCCTTCCTGATTAACACTTGCCGTTTTATCAAATACCCATTTACTACAGCTACGTCGAATAGTGACTTAACAGAGAAATGGTTTTTATAAAAGTGAAACTTTAATATCCAAGAATGATCAATTCTATTCCTCCTTAGGTGATGCTGATGAAAATGTCGTATTGTGTACGAACAATAAAACTTATGATGTCAAAGAAGCGGAAACGTCGAATAGTCTCCTTCTAGTGCCCGAATTGTTATTTGCTGCATCAACAGGCCTCGATGAAACTATCCAAAACAACTCGGTGGAGTGTGTATCGGATACCTCATTCGAAAAATCTAATACGAGTCTCAACCAATCCACTGAATCCGATGAGGGCGCCAAAGCTCCACGCCAAATCGAACACAAGGATATAGTCAATACATTTTTCACTTACTACGAGTTAAAACCTTGTAAACCACGTCTCTCTAAATTGCGTAAATTTTTCGAACCAACGAAGTTTCAAGGTGTGGAATTGGAATATGCTGTGGATAAGTCGAAATTGTTAACTTATGAAGATATATTCGATCAAATTCAAGCATCACGTGCTGAGTTAGACGAGGAGTTGGAAAAGATACAGGCTATTAAAATTGATGGATATTATCGGTTGATGGATTTTGATTACGAATTTCGAGTGTTGTCGTACATGCTAGACCTCATTGAAGAGAATTCATGGCCTTTGAACAAAATATCGAAGGAAATTACAATAGACAGCTTGAAAGAACTGTTGCCGATGCCAATATTGGAGGCAATGTTTCGATTTTATACTACTGAGACGACATTCGAAGATGGAGTTCAATACTATCAGTACAAGCAAGACAAAGTTTGTAGTTTCTTAGCAAGAGTGTTGCTAAAAAGTGCTGGAAAATTTAATTTTTCTGAATTTCTGCAAGCGTGGAACGATTCTGTCCCCGAAGGAATGGTGCCTAATGTAAGCTCAATATAGATCGACGAGTGTTTTTTTTTAACTTTCCGATGCATTTTAATTCTGACTAACTTTGATTTTTAGGAGTCATTACTCTCTGGAATAGCATTAATTGATAAAACAACCACTCCTCAAGTTATTTGGGCGCTGGCTGAATCCGATTTGCCAGAAGAAATTAATGAACGATTCAAGGTCTTGTTCCAAAAAAAACCTAAGTGGACAGTTGCAGAAATATCTCCTTATATTGAGTAAGTTATAATATACTCCTACCTAATATTGATTTTATTATAGGTACCTACTTAAATTACGGCGTGGGTAGTCGTTGTTTGTTAGTGTTTGAGTAATGAAATTAATCTGCATATATTTTCTTTAGTAAATTCTTCACTTGTGTCAATTCAATTGCTAGTTTGATAATTAATATTTAGTGAATTTTCTTATTATCAGGTGTTACGCCACTGAGAAGCTAAATGTGAACGCCATTTTGACAAAATACGCACGTGCGTCAACCCAAGATGGAGTCCGAGTATTTTCGGCGAAGCACATGAAGTAATCTTGTCATGATTCAATATTATTACTACTGTGGTGTCCTGCATTGCATTGAAACTCTGTTAGTCTGTTAGGTAGGCGTGCGGTGTGAGCACGTCCGTTCACCTCGACGTTCGGCTGACAAGTGACATGGGCCGGGCGGTCGCTCGCCGCAAGCTCCGCAGCCTACTGCGTACTATGTATTTATCATACCTACATCGTAAACGTTACAAGTTACAACCTATATATTTTTGAGATATCATGTAGGAAATAAGTACAATTTTTCACAACTGTATGTTATACTAATGATAAAAAATAAGGCTATTAAATCAAGTTAGGTAAGTAAAAATTAAAATTAAAACTGTTTTATTATACGAATAAGTAGTTTTATTTGATTCTTAATTAAGTTATTAGATTTACATTAAAATATTGTATATACATTTATAAATTAACTAACACAGCCATCGTATTCTGCTAATACGCCACCATTCCGGAAATCTTGAAATAGGTACCTATCTTTTCATTATAATTTCGTTGTCGATAAGCTTAAATTGTTATATTAGCGTTTAACATATTATTTTGTCGATCTAAAGATGATTAAGTCGAGGAATGTTATATTTAGATTCTTAATTTTACTTAAAGTACTGTTTATCTTTGGCAAAATTCGTTTACGATCGCTGGACATTCTTTCTGAGGGTGTCCAGTTCGTCCCACATTTCTTTCGGCAAGTCTTCGCCAACTTCTTCTTTGAAGTATTTCGCGATTGCGTCCGCCTGTAAAAATAATTATTTATTTTAAAATAACCACACGTTTTTAGGAAATAAATAAATTTAGTACCTATATAATTAGTTACTTAATTAAATATCTCCTTTGAACATATAACATTTGATTTTACATTTTTTAACAAAATTTCTTGAATCATTATCATGTCGCTAAACTGTAGTTCAGTTACAATAAGTAGGTATAAAAAAAATGTTTGCTGACTATATTAATTTTTATCCTAAGCTTGTACATGGCTAATTAAGTGGTATACTGTAAATTACCTCTTGTAGCCAGAAGTCTTGAGGAATACTAAACAATTTCTTCGTATCGATGTCTCCAAGGCCCTTAGTGTTCAATTCGCCTTCTTTAGGAACAAATCCAAGAGGTGTCTCATAGTGGCAGGATTCGTTGTCGCAACGACGTAGCACCCATTCTAAGACTCGGGAGTTTTCTCCAAATCCGGGCCACAGGAATTTACCCTAAAAAATATTAGTTTAGATAAGTATATCTCAGTTAACACTGCCATACAAAATAAGGTTTCACTCACGGGCACTCCACTCAATCGCTCAAAATTTAATCATATAGCTTCTTGGGTTGAGTGACATCGCTCCGAGCGTTGCATTTTCGAACATTCCAAAATGCATCTCTCCATTTAGTGATGGAGTAGTGCGAATGGAGAGCCCGTGAATGTGGGCCTTTAGATTTAAAAAAAAATTTACCTGCTCATTTTTACGGAACCAGTTTACGTGGAAGATCTTCGGCATTTGTCGGCCGGGCTTCGGCATTGAGAGCCAATGTTTTAGGTACTCGCCGAAGTTGTAACCGAAGAAGGGACGCATGGCGAACGGGTCGTGCATAACAACTTTTTCCTGTAGACAAAAAACATGGGGTCAAAAAATATAAAACAGTTTGATGTTTGCTTTAAACCGTTTGCGAATTGGTGACCAAATTTAAATATTTTTCGTTCTCACTCGTTAAAATCCACTAATTTGCATCACCATGGTAAACCCTTGGCATGTGTCTTCTATATTTTTTTTATTTTTATGTGTTTATTTGTGATGGAAAGTGTCCTGCTAAAATAGGGCATTTTCCAATATTTTTGACGCTGTAAGGGAGAAAAGAGCTGGGCACTTGCTGAGTTTCTTGCCGGTTCTTCTCAGTACAAGATCTCCCGCCCAGAGTAGACTTACGAACCGATGGCATAGTGACATTCATAAGAGCTACTTGTAGCCTAAACTGAATAAATGATTTTTGAATCTGAATTTGAATTTTGAATTTGAATTTGAATTTGTGATCATGCAGATACAACTCAGCCCAGCTGTAGAACATTTATAGGCTGATAATAAAGCAGTGCTTGCTTGCGTGCTCTCTGCTGCGAAAAGTACGTAAAGCCGTTGGTCTCGACTGCATTAGCAGTCGTTAACAACCACTGCAACGCATTAGGCCTGCGTGGTGGTTTATGGTCCGTTCTCCCTGTGGTGTTTCCATTCATAGGTAGGGTCGTCCCAGCCGTGGGGACATAAAAATGAACTGGTGGTGAATGAAGAAGCGAATGAGACACTCACGCTGTGTTCAGCAGCGGCCGTGGCCTCGGACCTCATCGACGCTCCCATGAACACTCCGTGCTTCCAGTCCCTCGCTTCAACCACCAGAGGCACTCCAGCCGGGCGGCGTCCTCCCAACAAGATGGCTGATATGGGAACGCCCTCCGCACTCTCCCAGTTGCTGTCGATTATTGGGCACTGTTCTGCGGGGCTGCAGAATCTGTAACAAGCCCAGTTTTATTTTATTACACTTTTTTATGGAAGCTTCTTTCTACAAACACGTACTTACATAAGAAGAAGTTATTTTTAACGAATGAGACTAATTCATTAACTTAGAAGAAAATAGGTAGGTACGTTATATAAGGTCTACAGTACATACAATCTTATTTAAATTATTTTTATAATACAAATTTAAAACAACATTACATAGTTACATTAATTATTCGGTTTACCAGGCTTAACCTTGAGACTTTATCCCTTAAATGATTTGAAGAGACTGGGCATGAATAATTATAATATATATAACCATTATAATTAACTATCCCTTTCAGCGTCAACATTTAATGAGCTATTTGATGTTTACGACACGACTACACGAGTGCAATTAAACTTTACCCACGAATTGAGTATACCCTGAAAATGGGGTAATATTTTTCCTAGTAACCATGTTATGGTTACCTAGTAACCGGGGACTTCTTGGCGGGAAAGTGAAGAGTCATGTCTGCGGTTTTGTTTTATTTTCTAAAATTGTGTTATGTCGAATATTAATGTGAAATAATGGTGGATTATTAACCGTTAAGTGTTCGTGAGTGTGAATGAGTGTTGGCAAATGAAACAAAACAGTGCAATGTTACTTTTCAAATTCTCACAAGAAGTCTGCGTGAGGACTTAGTAAAGCCCCACATCTTTACTGAGATACTCGAGGGGTTGGGGGGTAATATCATTTCTCATTTCTATTATCATTCATCATCATCAATATTGTTTATTTATGTATTACAATGAAATTAAGAAACTATGTAAGATTTCGGCATATGGACACGAATCCCTGCCATGTACAACTTCAAATAAAAAAAATAAAAAAATACCTAGTAACCATAGACTAAATTTAAATTTGCCGCTGATTTTATGCGTACCTTGAGTTGGGATGAGCAGCCGGTGTTTTCTTGCTGGCGTCCCACGGCTGACCCTTCCAGTCGGTAAGGTTGCCGGGCTCAGTGCCCATACCCTCCCACCAGACTCCACCGTCTTGAGTCTCCGCCACATTCGTGAATACGGTGTTCTTGAATACAGTTGCCATGGCGATTGGGTTGGTCGATGCGGACGTGCCTGTAAAGAGGATTTATTTCATTAGTTAACTTTTTATAGGTTAGCATTAAAACTCTGTAACCACCAAAAATAATATCTATACTTATTCTATACATATAAAATGCTTTGTCCTGAATGACTGACGGATCAACGCACAGCCTAAACCGCTGATCGTAGAGACCTGAAACTTGGAGGGTGTGTTTTTTGGACAGTAAAATTTGGACAGTAGGTTAATAAATTGAGTGATGTAACCAGCCACTAAGAAAGAATTTTACGGAAATCACACCCTAATGCGGTCAAATAGGGGTTGAAAGTCCGTCGTAAAATACATGAAAATTGGAATTGTCTCAGAAATTTTGTTTATTTTCCGTTAAAGGAGTAAAAAATGGTAGAAGGTTTTTTTGGAGAAATCATTATTTTTAAAGAATAACTATCAATATGAATAATTTAATCGATCTTTAGATTTTTCAATAAAAATAAAGAATGACATGTTTAAGCATTTTTCGAAAAACATCTCCTAGAGAGGTGAAGTAAGGGTGGAAACATTATATGGAAATCTGATACTCCTTTTAAGTTAAAAATAAAGGTATTAATGCCTGGTTAGAAATTATGAAGCGTTTCAGGATTATCTCTACAGATACTTACCTTTTTATATAACAAGTCGAGCATGCAAAGCTGTGAGCAAAAGCTAGTCTCTTATAAACTACATTGCGTGTTTAAAGCCATGTGTTCCCTGAGAAACACTGCTTAAAAGACATCAGTTGTTGTTTAATCCTTTAATAACCAATTTGTTTTAAATAGATATTTCTTTTCATTTAAAAATTGTTTCATCGTCCCACATTATCATTAAGTTTATAAACCAGTGAAACACGGCGTCCACAATCGTATATACCGCCAACGGTAACACTGAAACATGCTGATAAACAAACACGTGTTTACCGCAAGAGTTTGAAATGTTTCAGAAACATATTATTTCACTTTGAATTTGTTTCTGAAACAGTGTTTATAAAAAATTGTTTTTCAGTGAATACATTATTATTAAGGGTCAAAAATAATTAAAAAGTACACAATTAGTTTTTTACCCGGTGCGACTCCAAAGAATCCGTTCTCCGGGTTGATAGCTCTCAGCACACCATTGCTATCAAACTTCATCCACGCGATGTCGTCTCCAACGCACTCCACCTTATATCCCGGCAAGGTAGGCGTCATCATCGCCAGGTTAGTCTTCCCACAGGCCGAGGGGAAGGCAGCGGCGATGTAGCGCTTACGACCTTTTGGGTCGGTGATGCCGAGGATCTGTTTGGAGATATTTGCTGGTTAGTTTGCGAAACGTATAGAAGAAAAACGTCTGCAGCTAGACTAAGACAAATGATAAATGGTTAATTACAAAAACACAAATGTTGAAAAAATGTTCACGAGCAGGATTTGAACCTGCACCCTTTTGACATACCGGGTCAGGTGCTCTCCCAATTGAGCTATCTTGGTTTTAATCAGCCCGCCGAAATTATTTAATACTATTTACTTTTTTACTTTGAAAGCTAATAAAGGCACCTATTCAATGTCAACAACTACTACCGTCATTAACATCCGATCATAATATTTTTACAAATACACAAGATCAGTTAAGAAGTAGGCAAGCTATTTATATAATGTTTTTGTTTTGTTTATACAATTTTAACGCAAATTTTGTTGCGAAACAAATTACAAAAACACAATGTTGAAAAAATTTCCACAAGCAGGATTTGAACCTGCACCTTTCTGACATACCGGGTCAGGTGCTCTCCCAATTGAGCTATCGTGGTTCTAACCAGCCCGCCGAAATTATTCAACACTATAATTTACATTTTACTTTGAAAGCCAAAGGCGCCCCCCCTTCAATGTCAACAACTACTACCGTCATTAACATTCGATCATAATATTTTGTGTTTGTGTTTTTGTTATTTGTTTCGCAACAAAATTTGCGTTAACATTATATAAACAAAACAAAAACATTTTATATATAGGTCAATGTTTTAAAGATAATGTTACGTTACTATTTCATTATACGTATAGTGCATTACAAATAAACAAATAATAAGCTTCGGATAGTTATTCCGTGTTTTGTTCCCGTCATGTCTAAACTTCCTTTCAAATAAGAGTAAAAGAGACAAAACACGGAATAACTATTCGAAGCTTATTCTCTGTTTATTTGTAAGGCACATAATGTTTTGGGAATTCATTGTTAATATTGTCAACATTCCTAATGGTTTTTTATTTACTTACCAGCATGTGTTCTGCCAGCCACCCCTCGCGACGCGCTAGCACGGAGCCCAGACGGAGGGCAAAGCACTTCTTGCCTAAAAGGCTGTTGCCACCGTACCCACTACCTGTTGATTAAGTGATTAAGACTTCAGTATTTGAATAGTCATCTTAAAAACGTTATCGTCAATGTAATCGAATGGCAAATAAAATCCGCACTAAGCAATCTGTGGCCTGGTGCCTCCTTACCGTAGCTAATGATCTCGCTGTCGGCAGGGCGGTGGAGAATGACTGTCCGCGCAGGGTCACACGGCCAGCCGGGCACGCCGCCCGTCCCCACCGCGTGCAGGCAGCGCACGAACGCCTCGTCCTGCCGTAGCGCTTCAAGCACCTTGCTGCCTGTTGTGTACAAACGGCTGGTTAGGTATGTACAGGTGTAGCGGGTCGTGAATGACTCCTCATAATTTTTAGGATCCCGCCCAAGCGGTAGACCAGTGTCGGGTGCCCTAGGTTTTTAGTGGGGCGGCCATAAGATCGGGCTAATTACACATATCCCGGCCACATATTACCGCCTTACAAATAAACAAAGAATAAGGTCCGAATAGTTTTTCCGTGTTTTGTTCCTGTCATGTAAATGTCATTTCAAATTAGAGTAAAAGAGACAAAACACGGAATAACTATTCGGACCTTATTCTTTGTTTATTTGTATGGTGGTTAACGTTTGAACGGTTCAGAGATCCAAACCATATCTTTTAGCAGCTAGGCTCATGATGCTCAGCTTCTTACCGATTCTGGTCATGACCCGCATGGAGTAGACGACATACGGCGAGTCGGTGATTTCAATGCCGATCTTGGAGAGGGGTGAGCCCACAGGGCCCATCGAGAACGGGATCACGTACATCGTGCGGCCTGTCGACAAATACAAAATATATAACCACTTGAACGTACGCTGCACGTCTGCTGTCACTAGTGCTCAAGTGTCATAAAAAATTATGAAAAAATAAATAAAAATATAACCTTCCGTTAAAAACATTGCCTAAACTAAAATATACAAGCAGTTTCAAAATGAAAAATATCTTTGTACAGGTACGGTAGTACTATTATTAGTTATTCTGTGCTACAAGGTAGAGATGAAACTTATCTAAAATTATATTATTATTCCACCCGTCCGTGCCGAATCAAGAGGTTCCGCTAACCATCATTTATAAAATCTTTTATATTCCGTGTTAATTTTTGTAAAATGAAGTGATTTTTATTTAATTTGTCATATTTATTTCATTATGTTAATTTTTGAATGTAATTGGTGTATGTTTTGTTGGTTGTCCTAATAAATAAATAAATAAAAATAAATAAAATACACTATGTATTATTTGTATTAGTTTTGTTTCATTTAATTTCAACAATTAATAAACAAAACAATAGCGGCCATGTTGATTCACTACTTTAAAGTTTGAATAATTATTGCCACTGTTGTAAAGTTTAAACTATGATATTTATACACTATTGTAAAGTTTAAATATATAAAATATGCTATTTAATAAACATACCTACACTTTACGTTCCTATTTTTCACAAAGGCTCTATCCGAACACACGTAAAATCACGAGCCTTAACATGTACACACTTTTGAATCGTTTTGACTCTTATTCCATTGTATTAAGAGTTATTATTTAAATGTGAATGCTCGTAAGTCATGCATGACTGTAGACTTTGCCCGACCCGGGAATTTATTGGAATCGCGATCTGTGCATATCGTTGAGCGCTTAGCCAAGGCGTATATAAGTTGGCCACACAAATATAGCGACAAATATATGTTAAGGATGGATGGATTGATTGATGATTAATAAGGTAGGTAATTACATTTAAATTAACTAAGAAATTACTTGCAGCATTAGCAGAACTTCTCAGTTATATTGTTAATTAATTATAAACATTTATTAATTATAGTGGTCGCCCAGAGGTCGATATTCGTCCGTAATTTTTATTAAAAGACATTAAGGCTGCACGGATTGTATCCTAAGCAATGACAAATTAAAAAAGATAGAATGTGAGTTTGGTTTGGCATTGACAGACATTGACAGATTGCGGCCGCTCCTGTTCCTGTGTGTCAAATACATGCGTGTGTGTCAAATACATGGTAGTGTGTGTAATGTTTGTTTTATTGATGTAATGTATTTTTATGCATACCTAGTTAAAAAAAAATAACATTCGGATAACCTTCTCTCTATATAAACTATAAGTATGCGAAATTCAATTCAATTCATTCATTCTCTAACTAACTACTACTAACTACTACCTAACTACTAACGAACTAATTCAATGTCCACCAACCACGCGGGCCCAGTGCGGATTGGTGGTTGTTTACGACTGCTAATGCAGCCAGGCTTTACATGCCTTCCGAAGCACGGAGGAACTCGATCATAATAAAATCAATTGCATCTTCCAAAGCTGCCTCACCTCGCATGCACCCCGGGAACCGATCGGCAACCGCCTTCTCGTAGTCAGGTGCGGCGATGTAGTTCCCCAGCGCCGACTTCTGGCCGAGCCTGGCCGCCGGCACCACATCCCGCTCGCGCTCCGAGCAGATGAACGTGCGGGACTCCACGCGGGCCACGTCCGCCGAGTCCGTGCGAGCCAACCAGCTGGAGACAAGAGCATTATACGTTGCTTTAAAACATCTATGGTTTGGAATTACAAATGGTGTCATTGGATTGGAACTAAAAAGTAAACACGGCTGCACATCAGACTACCCCAAACTGTAAAATTTCCTAAATAGGCTTTATGTTTGAACATTAATTGAAGAAATTTGATTGTTTTGAATAGGTTGATGTGCAGTGGTCTGTACCAACCGCTTAGATTAATAGAACAAGTGCCAGACGTCCCAGCGCAAGAATAACTCGCATGGGGGCGGTCTACGTGAGGTCATAACGCCTTATCATCACATAATGGGAAAGAACTCGCCGAAGGGCATCCCTGTCTGTAAGGGTAATGTTTGAGATCCGGAGTGCGCTAAGTGCTCACTCAATTCTGGTACTTAGGCAGTGGTTCCAAGGTCCCAAGGGTTTCAATGCTACTGCATGAGCTCAGAATACCTATCTAGAAATCAGAAGTGCGGCAGGTACTCACTACATGAAACCAGAAGCTCTAGCGATTAGAGCTGCTTTCACTACTCCCCAGTTCTGGTACTTGTGCAGCGTTTTTAAGGTCATTGCCCCCCTGCTGTTGCATGAGCACAGAATTGTTATCAAGAGATTGGAAGAGCGGGAGTTACTCACCAGTTTTCATACCAGGGCAATGGTCTCAAATTGCCCAGCTCCTGCATGAGCAAAGAATATTAAAAGATCAGAAATTCACTATGTACTCACCAGTTCTGGTACTTGGGCAGCGGTCTCAAGGTTCCCTGTTGCTGCAGCAGCTGTAGCAGCGCGGAGGCTTCACCCTCGGAGCCGTCGCACACGTGCACGTGGTCAGGCTGGCAGAGGGCCACGCTGCGCTCCACAAACGAGCGGACCTGGGCAGTGCGAAGATAAGTCTTAGAAAAGTTGTGCGAGATGAAATGTATTGATAATAGGTATGTTGACAACAACAACAATAATTATTTTTAGAACATTAAACGTATAAATGATACACGTAACTTTAGCATGCATTATTGTAACCTATAGTTCTTATTAAACACTCAATTGACGGAGTAAAATTGTATCTTATATTTCATAGTGTACCTCTTTCATATCAGTTTTAATTTCGAGATCACCGTAGAGATTTAAAAATCGCCTCCATGTGTGTTTAGATAGGAAAGTGAGTTAACAGCTAATGGACTACCTTAGGAGTCAGGGCAACGAGGAGTGGACTAGGCTTGCTAGCTCCTCGCAGTGCGGTCTGGTGAGCCGCGCGGCTGCAAGCGAGAGCCACCTGCGCGCATCTGTGGGGAAATTAAAAAGGGACTGTAGCAGAAAATAAAAAGTCAAATAATAATCAAAAGAAGGTTTTTTTTTCATAAAAGTCGTTGCGGGTTAAATATAATGTATTGGCGAAAAATGTAATAATGACGATAGTTATGATGACGATTAACTATTTGTCCACGTTTACTTTTTCCTATAATTTTTAGGCTTTTTGAGGCTTTGGAGGTTTTGAAATAACTCCTACAATTGATAGAAGCGAAAGCAGCGATAAAACCACAAGAACGATAACATTATTTACATCACGTCACCTTATTTGACCTAAGCACTCATCTGTAACAAGGTAGCAAATTCACACAACGTCAATACGTAATGAACATGACATATTATCATATTTAATTCGAAATATGTCATAATGCTGTACAATAGTGAAAACATTAATGATAAAATTGAATCTAGTAAGCTATTTCTTAAAAAAAATATAATATAATAACTATCTAAAATATATTATTAAAAGGAGTCCCTTTAGGCAAGGTTCCGAAGATACTGGCAGCGTTCCCCCTTTGAATAGCTAGACTAATTCTTTGTCCGAGGTAGCTGCCAGCTCTTCTGTAATTATTCTGGAATGACGAAGTGTCTTCGACACCAGTAAAGCACCGATGTGCACACAATGAATGTTTGTATAGCAGTCAACATGCACACTAGAATAGGCCCAAGACACCGTACTCATAACACAAGAGTACGTACACCGTTCGCACACGCAGATACAACTACGGACGTAGTGTGTTTGGGTGCCTAGGGTGAGTTTGTTTACTATCCATGAATACCATTTGATTACGAAAACGAAATTTAGTTTGGCATTGAAGCAGCGGCGGCATACGACAAGAGTTAACATTTTGCCATACACTTTCTCGTTTACGTAAACGTGATCGAATGACGAATGAAACTCGCACTAGGCACCCTGTAAGCTTATCTCTACCCCCGCGACCCGGTCTACCAGAGCAAAGGTCCTTAAAAGCCCTTAAAAGGGGCACCTCGTGTTGTTCCGCTCTCCATGCGATCCGAACGCCTCGAAGAAGGTAGTACCGCGGAAAGAAGCTTGCGAATGCGACCCCTCTAGAAACCCTTCGAGGCTATTTCGATCACATGGCTCCCTTTAAATTTCCCGCCGTCCCCAAAAAAACTCCGGTGGCGCTAAAAAGGCCGCCAAACGCCATTAGCAAACTATCTTTAAAAAAAACAGTCTGATTTGTTATTTGTGTTATGTTATGAGTGACATGCTTATGCGTGATGCCATCTCCTCTATAAACCCTCTGACGATGTTACGATCACACCGGCTTGAGGAACCTTTCAAGTATCTCGACGTTCACAAGCCGTCTGGAAACTCTTGTAAATGCATAGGTGGCCAACAGCTGCATTCTATCTTCATGTTTTTACACCATAATGTTTTTCAAAGATGTTATTTTACTAATTAAACGTACAAATTATGGACAAAAATTATACTAATTAAATAGAGACTTATCAAATAAAATTAAACCTAAAAATTATCTTTATTTTTGTTATTGGTTTCTAATTTATTAATGTTCATAAGATTTTTTTTGAGAGTTTGTCGATTGCCTCAGACGACATTTTCAGCTTCACCGGGCTTTTTTGGGGGCAGCGAGAAACTTACAGGGTTCCTCAAGCCGTGTGAAACGAAGCCCCTTCGGAGGTTTTCTAGAGGGAACGTCATCACACACTAATGTGTCCTCGTACCCTACTAGATTTTCCGAGAAGATCGGATCGGGATATAATATCGTACACTCACTTGTTAAATACACACAAATTCAAAAATATCATACCTATCGCGCGAATGTAATTTTCCGCCAGACGGTCCTAGCACAACATTATTGTATAAAACAACATTGTTGTATGGTATATAGCAGAGTATGCAGTTAATAATCGACTAATGAGACCATAATATCTAGCTGTCGTTAAGTTGAAATTCAAAATATTGCTGGTTATCGAGAAATGTACATAGCAACTTTATTATACTCGTAGCTAGCTAAATTTAAAGTTTCATATGCGAAAGGAGGAACACGATGATGGTCTGCGATAGCTAAGGTTAAGCAACTTCGCAAAGACCGGCCATCGGATAGTGTCCAATAATGTACCATCTCGAGCTCCTCCGTGCTTCGGAAGGCACGTAAAGCCGTTGTTCGCCGCTGCATTAGCAGTTTAATTAACAACCAACAATCTGCACAGGGCCTGCGTATGGCTCGTTCTCCCTATCCATCCACAGGGAAGGCTCGTGCCGTGCCCCAGCAGTGGGGACATAAAATGCATCAGCTCATTTCTCATCTCATGATGATGCGAAAACCTACATCAAAATAGGGAGATGATTTTTGGGTTTATTAATGATGACTGATGACTTTATAAATGTAAGTAGGTAGGTACCTACCTAATTAATTTCTAAAACATAAAGAAAATATTAAGGAAGAGAAATATTAAATTTAGTGCCTTATAGATTTATTAGATAATATAGTAAACGAGAATATGCACTCTTGTTAACATTGAATATACTAGGTGCATATTCAAATATATATATATAAATTATTTTACATAGAGGTTTGAAGACTAACTGCCGCACTCATACACGTCAATTATCATTAATGATTACTTAGCACCTACACTTGTACATTCGAAAATGTGCTTATAACGTCACTGTTAAAGACTATTTTACAAGAGACAATTTTAGGTGCTAAGTAATCATTAAGGAAAATTGACGTCTGAGTGCGGCAGATATACCTACCTACTTAAATATATAAATATTACATTTCTAAACTAGGAATTTTCCAAAACCGCTATTAGTGGTTAATAGTATTTAAGTTTAAGACGATATAACTAAAAATTACTATCTACTTTGGTATACCTATACCTATTAAGAAAGGTAAAGTTTGTTGGTTTGAGGATGGTAACCTCTGGAACTACTGGTACAATTCCACAAATTCTTTCACTGATAGAATGATACAATCCTTACGCGTAACATAGACTATATGTATTACTTTGACTAAAAAGGTTTCTTTTTTGAAATCCAGGTATACATTTTTGTACAGAAAAATACGAAATCAACGTGGCCAGCGTCACGGGCAAGCAAAATGCTAAAAATATAACACATTATTGTTATAAATAGGTAGGTAGAATTGGCTCTAAACTCATTAAAAAGTATGTAATGCAACAATACTTACTGGACTGTCTTCCTCACGTAGTCTTCGGGAATAGTTTTGAAGTGCAACATTTTTTTTAATATAAATATTAAATTAACAAAGGAAATATATAAACTGGGAAACACGTAAATAAATCTAACTTAACAGTATTTGAATGTAATACTTTCTGATTGAATAAATTGACTAATTCGCTATTAAACTTAAGGAGAAAACACAAATTGCTAAATTTGATCGAAATTACTAAAGCTGAAGAGAAATATTAGCCACCTATAAAATCCGATAAAGTTTATTCTATCACCCATTTAATAACTGAATTGACTAAACAACGGACAAGTGGAGAATGGTAAAAACTAATGCGCCCGCGCAATTTATACTCGGAGGAGTGTTCGTTTGGCGCACTCTGATTGGCCGATAACGCGGGCGGGTCAAATACGTAGAAAAAAAACGTAATAATCTGCTGGCAACTGACGATATCTCGTTTTATTAACGATCGCGTCCTCTACGGAGAAAATTATAATAATACATAATATTATTTTGTGTTTGTGTGTAGAGTAACCGTAGATAACAGTTTCGTCAGCAGTCTTTGTCCAACCAAGGTGTGTTAGGCCTTGCGTCACTCAGCCGTTGACTTTGAAAGAGCATGTGTTGCATTTGGAATTTGAACTGTACCAAATATTAACTAAACGATTAGCTCTATAAACTTTATAAATAACTAGCTTTTAATCTTCATAAATAAAACTCTTTGACTTTATCAATAACTAACTCTAAAGTTTAAAATATTATAAATATAAATAAATATATACTTTAAATATAAACATGTATAAATAAATAAATAGGTACTTAAACTAATAATATAAATACGTACATACTTATACACTTATACATATTATCATCTGATAGTATAACTAATACTTTAATTAGAGGTATGTAATCAAAGCAAAAAAGTGTGTAGCGTTTTGGGAAATAAGTCCATGTGTACGTGTCAGCTCTAACTTACTATGCGTCCGAGGAGTATTGCATCAGCCAAGCAAAGGGCATGCGTTCTTTTTGGAGTTTGAACCCTCTCTATCAAGAACGAACTATTTAATTGTACTAGTTAATTTGATTACTACTTAGATCGTTGAACTACCTACAAGACTAGAGAGACTGTTCCCCCAGTTGGTCAACTTATAATGAATCCTTTTAGGAGTTGGACAATAAGGCATTCTGCTCACTCTGTTTAATTAGGTAATACGTATCGAATGAAATCACAAAGCAAATGAAGAACCATGTTTCTTTCGTTCTTTCTTAATACAGCATTTTGTTTTATGTTATTTGAATAAGATTTTAAAAAATCATAGACAATTTTAGACATTACAATCTTTCTCGATCGCGGACCCAATAAAGGGTTCGAATGAAATGGCTGGATACAATCAAATACAGTATAAAATAAGCTCAAGTAGATCCGTAAAACTTGTTTCATATGTCTATAAAAACAATGTTCGACACAATTTTGGTCGCCAAAAAATGACGCCTTCTAATACAAAAAAATAAATAAAAAATGACAAGATTTTTATTGAAATTTAACGGGATGACAGCTAGAAAGCAGGTGATCTGTATTCAATCGTTGCTAAAGACTAAAATCAGTTGCTGACACCTATTTTTAATGATGAAAAGAAAAAAACCGGCCAAGTGCGAGTCGGACTCGCGCAAGAAGGGTTCCGTACCATCTATAAAAACGAGCAAAAACGAGCAAAAATATAACGTTTGTAGTATGGGAGCCCCCTTAAATATTTATTTTATTCTGTCTTTTTAGTATTTGTTGTTATAGCGGCAACAGAAATACTTACATCATCTGTGAAAATTTCAACTGTCTAACTATCATGGTTCATGAGATACAGCCTGGTGACAGATGGACAGTCGACGGACAGCGGAGTCTTAGTAATAGGGTCCCGTTTTTCCCTTTGGGTACGGAACCCTAAAAATGTCGATCGCTGGTTCCTGTCGAACACTGGTGCCACAACCGTCATCATCGTCATCATCATCATCATCTCAGCCAAAAGACGTCCACTGCTGGACAAAGGCCTATATATCCTACCTATATGATATATACTACCTATACGTATTGTTCGCGCAAATTTTAGAAAACCATACCTTTTTAGTGCTTTCGTTAATGAATTACAGGCTACGTAAACCAAATCAATAAACCTAATTTGTACACAAGTGTTACCGTTGATGTGTTGCTCATTATTATCCGCCTTACACTTTCGCTTTTCGTCACGTTTTGTGGGTGTGTCACCTTTTACTATAAAAAAAAAACAGAAACGATCGCTTGTTTAAGCTCCCATACATAGCTGCATAAGCACAACACGAAGTTTTAATAGTGAGGCCACACGAAGCCTTTTACTTGGACTTCGGTTAAAAGTCGTTTTGCATTTTCGTGGGCTTAGCAACAACAACTTGTGGGTCCTTGGCATTCAAATTGTGGTGACACCTGTTTATCAATAATTCGAGATGTTCTAGAATCGATGGAGATATTTATTAATAGAGTAATCTTGTCATATTGTGAAATTGTATGTTGTGACATCTTTAGAATGGGACTAAATACAGTTCTATATCAGCTCATAAAAAAAATACCAAAAATGTATAATCTCGAGCTCCTCCGTGCTTCGGAAGGCACGTAAAGCCGTTAGTCCCGGCTGCATTAACAATAGTTAACAACACGTCGTTGTGCCCGCGTGGTTCGTTCTGTGGTGTTTCCATGAATTGGTAAAGTTAGTGCCCCAGTGGGGACATTAAAAAATAACTACTGATGATGTGACGATGATCTCACTCTAATCCCGATGCTGGATCATCGGGATTAGAGTGAGATGCACTTCCAGGACTACGGTTTATATTATTCTAAGGATATCTATCACACGCGGGCGTCAGGCGCTTTCCCAATGCGAGTTGGCAGGTTTAACAACCGCCATCTTACAGCAATCGGGACCAACGGCTAGACGTGGCTTGTTTATTTCGAAGCAAGAAAAAGCAAAAGCTCCACACATTTTAATCTCATTAAGTGTGTGGTGACAAATTCGAAGCGGGTGCAAATTCAAATCTTCGATAGCTTAAAACTGATATGACTACTTTTGTGGCAGCGCCCAGCAACATCGATTTTAAAAACAAGATAATTAAGGGCTATTAATTTAATTAATTTGCGGATCGTGCTCGGTGGCGTGCGCTTGGAGAGGCCTATGTCCAGCAGTGGACGTGTATAGGCTGATGATGATGATGATGATGAAATTACTTAATTAAAGATATCCGTTGAAGATTAAAACTTATCCAACCTACAATGTCTTAATCTTACTAATGAAAATGTCACCTGTTTATGCAAGTAAGGACTCTACAGATTTTCAAGTAACCTCTAATAAACGATGTAGGTACTGACGCCTGTATATCAAACTATCCAAAACTGACAATTTTCTTCATTAAATGTTCAACTATACCTATCTATGCCATACACATAAAGGTTAAAGACATTTAAAATATATTATAACAAAAAATTTAATTGCACAAACTCATTTTAAAATCCTTAGTTTTGGTCTTGCCATGATATTTTTAACTTTCCTTAAAACTTATTTCATAATAAAATGTTTTTGTTTTGTTTATATAATTTTAACGCAAATTTTGTTGCGAAACAAATTACAAAAACACAAGCGTTGAAAAATTTCCACGAGCAGGATTTGAACATGCAATGCAATGAATGCATTTGAACATTCTGACATTAAATAGCTTGCCTACTTCTTAACTGAACTTTAGTGTTTGTAAAAATATTATGATCAGATGTTGATGACGGTAGTTGTTAACATTGAATGGGCGCCTTTGGCTTTCAAAGTAAAAAAGTAAATTAGTATAGCGTTTGCTATTATTTTTTAATATAGGATTTATTAATATAAGAAATATATACACAACAAAAAGAAACATAACTCAAGTGAACTTAAAAAAAAAACAGAGAAAAAAAAAATAGAAAATTAAAAACTAAATATACCTATAAATAAAAGATGTCTTCCAACTGTGGGCTCATGGAAACGGTCCCAAGAATGCTGGCAACATTGCCCCTCTGGATTGCCATGCTAATACGCTGACAGAGGTAGCTGCCAGCCTTCTTGTCACCGGAGGCCTCAATAAGGCGAGCACTTTAACAAGCTGAAAAAGTTAATAGTGTTGAATAAATATTTATAAAATTTTATAAAATACAGTGAAAAAATTAAACGCCCACCCGCCCGTATTTTATAAAACTTTATAAATATTTAATTTAGCTTCAGTGCAGCAATTAGCACTTGAAAATAAAAAGTAAAAGTGTTGAATAATTTCGGCGGGCTGGTTAGAACCACAATAGCTCAAATGGGAGAGCACCTGACCCGGTATATCAGAAGGGTACAGGTTCAAATCCTGCTCGTGGAATTTTTTTCAATAGTTGTTTTTGTAATCGATTTCATAATGTGGCATAAAGATCCTTCTATATTCCCAAAGACATCTACTATTATTAAATCTCTTTGTATATTTCCATACAAAATAAAGCGTAATAATATAAATATAAGCTTGCTAGATATTTTTCAGTAAGTAGTCCAATCACCCATTTTTATATGACCCAATTACCGATGAGAATTATTATCAAAAACGACCTACTAGGTATTTACTAATTAACTTAGATAAAGCTCACAATGTTGCTCTCTTAGTAAATACATTAATTAATAATGTTTCGATAATAATAAATCTTCTAAATCTTCTTTTGACATTAACCCCCTTACTCATAAAAACTATTTGAGCATTAGTTAGTTAAATATTGTTTTGTCAACGTCACATAAACGTCATTTTGAATTTGAGAAAAAGAGACAAAACAATGATTAACTAAATAATGCTTAAATAGTTTTTATGAATAAGGGGGTTAGTGTACTCTTAGCTACCTGTTTTTACTCATATGCTCCTAATGTTGTTTATTGATAACAGAATATTATATCTATGCTATGCCTAATTACTTCATCATCATCATCATCAGCTCATTTTATGTCCCCACTGCCTGGGGCACGAGCCTTCGCTATGGATGGATAGGCAGAACGGGCCATAAACCACCACGCGGGCCAAGTGCGGATTGGTGGTTGTTAACGACTGCTAATGCAGCCGGGATCTACGGCTTTACGTGTCTTCCGAAGCACGGAGGAGCTCGAGAAGATACATTTTTGGCCACCCATCCGATGACCGGCACTTGCGAAAGTTGCTTAACCTCAGCACTCGCAGACCGGGCGCGCTAACCACTGCGCCATCGGGCTCCTCACCGAATTACTTAATATATTTTAATCCTTAGCTGGTTAATCTAGTTCTTCTATACTGTACATACTATGTCCCTATATATTGACCCTGATAGGTAGGGTATTGCAGCTGGAACTAAGGGTCCGGCTGTCTTTTCAAGGGTACCACGGGAGTTCGGATCCTAGGGCCCTTGCTGGTTATGCCTTCGCGGGCGTCTCCGGCAGGTCCCGGACTTGGGTTGGACTCGTGTTGGCTATGTGGTTGACTGTAGAAGTGGGAATGTTCGTCTACCTGGTTGAGGTCTGGTCAGGTTTCCATTTCGTGCACAGCAAGCGGGTTCGAGTCGCTACTCCCCACACTAGACCGCTGTCTAGTGTGGGGCCTGAAGCGAAAGGATCTGCGAGGCACGTGAGTTGTTCATAGTTGGTTGTTCTGCTTGGTGGTTTTCATTAAGTAGGCTTCCACTATTTCCGGTACTAGTCTGGATAACTAATACAGGCGCCCGCTAGATGCAGAGTCTCCGGTTGAATGAGCCGTGTAGGATTTTTGGAACTGATTAGGTGCTTGGATGGGTACTGAGAAGTGAGTGGGCTTACAACTCCGCCACTAAGGAGGACATTTGGCAGTCGGCTTTAGAATTGACAACCCGAGCAGTGGAACTGCGAGTTGTGGTTATGGTGCAACGAGAAGTGAGCGAGCTTACAGCTCCGGTAACCTATCTGGATATTAGGTAGTGGATTATACGTTCACGGAGCAACTCGCTCAAGACACTTGTCTTAAAAGTACCGGATGAAGAATGCACTTCGGTGCGTCCTGATAGTACTACATACTATGTATCTATAGGTACTTTATCTCTGTGAGTAAACAACAATGTTAGCAGCAAAATTGATGTGTTCCGAACCGTTCAGAGATGAGGTGGCCATGCAGTTCCTCACTGTAGTCCGGTGAAGTGCGCTACCAGCTCAAGCCTTATCTTAACCAGTAAAAAAAACCCGTAAATAATGACGCCAATGTTATGATCGTTTGAAATTAACCTTCCGAAACAGCGCTAGAGTCTTAATAAATAATACCTATGTATTGTAATGTATTATAAATAATAATAATAATATTTATAAATATAATAAAATAATAAATGTATGTATTGACTTTTTTATCACCGTCCAAACCTTCTGAGATGACTCCCGTGATACAAACGAACAACAACTCTTACTACTGGACCGACTCCCTAACTCGAAATAAAAATTCAGCTGTTGCATACAAAACATCAATATTCAGTCAGAAGGGTGCAGGTTCAAATTCTGCTCGTGGAAATTTTTACAACATTTGTGTTTTTGTAATTCGTAGATCTTGCTATGTCTTTGAAGTCTAACGTGTATTGATATTCGATTGGGTACATACGGCCGAAGGTCATTGCACAGCATTTAGAGATATTAAACTACATTCTGGTTGCCAATCCCCACTCATAAACCGCGTGCACATCACGCTGGAGTCCCAGACAGTCATTCACGGACTTTATTTCCAAGATTAACTTCAAATCATCTGCATATAAAAAAACACTTAGCATGTTTTATGACAGTAGGAATATCGTTGATCATTAGAATGAAAAGAAGAGGCCCGAGAATACACCCCTGACTGACCCCATTACTGACTACATTAATCTCTGTCAGACTGCAGAATGCCATAAAATAACAATATTAACTACTAACATTTACAGAAGCACTGTTCATATTAATGTCACCCAAAACAATTACAGATCCTTTAATATTGTTGATGAAACTTTACACTTTGAGTGTGAAGAGTTGTTCGTTTGTATCACGGGAGTCATCTCAGAAGGATTGGATGGTGATAAAAAGTATATATTTTTATTTTATATTATATTTTTATTATATATTTTTATAAAAACGTGGATCGTGCTCAATGGCGTGCCCTTGGAAAGGCCTATGTCCACCAGTGGGCTAGTATAGGCTGATGATCATGATGATGATGATGATAATTAATATATTATTTCTTTATAAAGACTCCACGTTCATAAATGCACATTTCATTTCATTTCAAAGGACTTCAATCGTTCATTCGTCTCGTCAACTTCAAACAAGATTATAAAATCATTCTTCTATGTTTTTATAAGAGTGATTAAAATATGCATGGCACTTTAAACAATTTAGTGTTACCTCACGATCACGGCACCACGTCCACAGTAGTTAATACCATATGAAAATATTTTGATTCTTTAGTAAGCAAAAGCTTTGTTTATGATAACAGCGAATACGCTTCTTCCACTGTTTCAATAAACTTCCTTTCGCAAATGTGTTTGATATCGTTCAGTATCCTTCAGGACGACTTCGTCCACTTTCGCAAGTCGTCCATATTCCTAACTCGTCCACTTTCCTTTCTGTAAACTCTATTTAAAACTCGTCTGAGTGGTAGAGCCACGCTGCGTTGCACGCAATGGGCCGGCTCTCCCGGCGTAACACCACCCCCTCACAGAATATCGGCGTGAAACGATGGCACTCGTTGCTGTTGTGTTTCGTCCGGTGAATGAAAGTACCGGAGGGCCATCTCTCACCCCTCCCCCCTCCCAATTCCTACTCCCTCCTCAAGATCCAACTCCTTCCTCAAGGCCGGCAACGCATCTGCGATTACTTTGGTATTGCGGGTGTCCATGGGCGGCGGTGATTACTTTCCATCAGGTGACCCGTCTACTCGTTTGCCTCCTTTTACCATAAAAAAAAGATGGTTTCTTTTTGGTTTAAACTTTAGTTTAAACAATCTAGTATTTATCAAGTTATAAATTTAATTGTAAGTAAAGGTTCTTACATTATGGTCCTTAGAGCCTAGAGATAAAAATGTAGGGTCTGAATCTCTGTAGGCTTATCGGTTGTGAATTCTAACAAATAAAGTTTTTCATAACAACAATGTTTGTAATATTGTTGTGTTCCGTCAGTTAAGACAAACAAATTCCAAGTAGTGTTTAAAGATTCCGGGAAGAACCGCTTTTTTATTAAGCACAGTGCCTTGATCTCACCTGATGTTAAGTGACGACAACGCCAATGATGGAAGCGCACTTCACCCGGGATCCTCAACTAGTGAGGCACTGGCTATCTTATCTGTAGCTGCCCGAACACAACAATGCTACAAACATTTATGTTATGGCGACATATTTAGCCAGATAGCCAGGCGGACAAACAAGCCTTACCACCAACCAAACCGAGTACACAAAAATATACCCCCCGCTGGGAATCGAACCCGGGACCTCTGGGTATAAGCCGGTGGTTTTAACCACTAGACCACAGAGGCGGTTAAAATTATGCTTCTGCTTCTATTCCGAGTTGTACTTAAATGTTATAATGAGTAACTATTACAATATTGAAAAAATTTCCACAAGCAGGATTTGAACCTGCACCCTTCTGACATACCGGGTCACGTGCTCTCCCAATTGAGCTATCGTGGTTCTAACCAGACCGCCGAAATTATTCAACACTATTTACTTTTTTACTTTGAAAGCCAAATGCGTTAAAAATTATATAAACAAAACAAGATATTTTTATGAGTAACTTATGCTAAAAGATGACGAGAGCTTGATATTTTTAACGATTCCCACCGTAAATTTAAATTGTTAAGCATATAGCTTGTAGGATTTTAAAATGGTGTGTTTGTGTATTTGTATGTTTCATGTGTGTGTATTTGCATAATAATGAATACTTATGTGTAGAATGCCACATAACTTGCGGGTGTAACTTATGCTATATTTATTGGGGGTCAATTTAAAATTCAAAATCCACGCAGGCGGTGTCGCGGGCAAACTGCTAGTTATTGTATAAACAAGTACCTCCTACGTCTAACGTCACAGGCTCAAATCGATTTTATCAATGTTATTGTTCCAATCTCTCAGCATCATAACATTGCCGTATGTTAAAAGAATTTGTTATTTGCAAGCTGTCTTTACGTCAGTGGGCGCGTCAGTCGCGTCATTGTGACGTAGATAGTTGTGTTATTATCTAGTAGTTAAAGAATACGGAACAAATACAATTGTCGAAAGTGGTCCTGTTTGCTCATACCTATTTATACATTTAAATTCTGAAAAAACATTGGATAGCTAATAACTTCAGCTTACTATGAACCTTAAATCTTAAAAATAAAGATTAAATTAAGCTTGCAAAATATTTGTACTTAATACTTACTGTAATCGCCATAAACGTCATTGGCTTCGTGGCACCAAAGTCGTCTACAGCGCTCAATAATTTATTTATTTGCCAAACTAAAGCCAGGTGTGCGATTATTGAATCGGTGAGATTAATTCTCACACTATGATGTCAATTACTAGTAACTACTAGCTGCCATTTTTTCCTACCATTATACAAATAAAAATTAAAAAATATTTATTTTTGTCAGTAAAGCGTAGTTTTCTTTTAAGATCACCGGTAAGATTAAAAGTCGCATCACAGATTTACTAATCGTAACTTAAGTTGAAACTTTAAAAATCATGCTCTCTATACTGGTCATTATAAACCAAAAATTAACATCCTCAGCTAAAACCAGTGTCATAATTTTAAAATTGTATTTACAAGAAAAACATACAAATGATTCGCTTCCTTTAACCAATCATCCATTAACCTATTAAACTAATAAAAAAATGCAACAATCATCATTTTAAAATTATAATTAAGCAAGAGACAGTGTCTTAATGTTGTTTGTACAGAAACAGGTTGAACTTCCTAGTTCCACAACAAAGAATCGAACCTGTCAACGAGAGAGGCGCGCGCGGCAGCGGCCTTCAACATTTGCGCACATGCAACAAAGAAACTAGATTTACTGGAATGTATTGTGCATATCATATTTTAATATGTATAATAGCTGTGATAATTATTAAAGAAGACTGCACTTTATAATTCGACATCTGCAAGGAAAAACATTGTAACTCTATTTTAGGTGATTTTGAGTTACAGTCATATTCTTAATATTAATAATGCTAGCTTGCTGGGTGTGGGTACGTACTCTGCCTGATAGCTATTTGATGATCTAGGTTTATTTTTTATTTATAGTTTTTTGTTTAGATTTAAATAAAATATGATTTTATTATAAAATGTTTTTGTTTTGTTTATATAATTTTTAACGCAAATTTTGTTGCGAAACAAATTACAAAAACACTAATGTTGAAAAAAATTCCAAAAGCAGGATTTCAACCTGCACCCTTCTGACATACCGGGTCTGGTGCTCTCCCAATTGAGCTATCGTGGTTCTAACCAGCCCGCCGAAATTATTCAACACTATGTTTTTATTACATATTTATAAGTATTTTAGATTTAATTATTACTATATTTTAAATATGCACCCTTTAATTTAGTCCACCCATAGGGAAGGCTCACGCCCCAGCAGTGAGAACATTAAAAATTTGCTGGTAATGATGATAAATAATACGAATATACTATGAATTAAATCGTTTAACAGATTATAAGTAGAACACGTCGTCATCAGACTTTAAGACAAACATATGATATTGGAGAATCTAGAGGTTGTTGTTGTTGTAATGTATGATGTAGGTAAGTACTTCTTATTCGTCTTAGATTATTTTGTGACGAATCAGGATTTCATATAGGAACTTTACCTAACAGTGTACAGTAATTAAATTATGCATGTTTATGGACAAAAATACCGAGAAATGGAAACTTGTGAAGGTAAGCTGTCAACAAGAGAAGGTAAGCTTCATACATGCCGCGTTCGAGCAACGCACACGGCCTCGCCTCACTACACATTTACAGAATACACTAAACATGCACACTAGTTTAGGCCCAAGACACCGTACTCGTAGAACAAGGGTACGAAGAACCGGTTCACACGCGCTCTACACCAGGCACAAACATGTACCTGGGCGCTTCTCTCCTCCTCCACGGCCCGGTCAACCCGAGCCGAGGTCCGAGCCTTTAGAGGCGCCCTTGGGTTGTTCCGCTCTCCGATCCGATCCGAACCCTTCGAAGAATCTAGTAGGGCACGGGGACGCCTCAGAGACAATCAGCAATCTCTCTAAAAAAAAACTAAAAAAAATGCACACGGAATCTGGGAACAGGGGGCTTATTGTCTAATTTCAACCTCTATCAGGATACCTTTCAAAGGTATATTTGCGATTGTCATTTTGCATTAATGATTCCAAATCAATGTCAAATTCACGATGTCGTTCATTCAACATCATTGAAAAATGAGTCGCGATCGCATACACTTGTGAATTAGTTTTATGTTCTTGAATAGCTTTCAAATGTTAATTTAACAATAATCTATACCTATCGTATTACCTTTATTATAACGATAGGTATCAGAGTTAGACAAATTAAGCTCCCAAATCGCAACAGTCCGAGCGTGGCGCAGCTGATGCGTGATTCCGTGTCCGTGAGAGGTTGTCTATGTGTGCGTTGCTTGAGCGCGTTTGAATAAAGCTTACTTTCTGCGCTCCTTATTTTGTGAACGCGGTTTGTCACATAATTATACGCATTTGTTTGTAACTTTGGTAATAATTTAATATTGATTCGTTCCGGGTATCAAGGTTCTAAAGTACGAGACACAGATACTGTTGTTAAGATAAAAGTCCAGACTTAACTGGTGAGATATCAATATTGAAGTTAATAATGAATCATTCTAACCAACCATTGTTTTCTAATCACCTAATTAATAATAGTGGGGGCGAACAAACATGGCGCCTGCCTATATGAGTTTTGTTTACAATGTATCCGTATACGAAAATTTTTGTATGGCAAAATTTTAAGTCTTCGCGTATGTCGCCAGGAGGCGCTGTTTTAATGCCATACTAATTTTCGTTCGTTTTCGTAAACGTAATCGAATGAAAACTGATAGTAAACAAAACACACTCTAGAGTAAGTTTATTCATCTACGAATTACTAGTACGTATACGCGTACATAGTAGGCATTAGCTTATTAATAAGCCAATAACAAACTCATTGCTTTCTTAAGGTTTTTCCAATACAACGTATTGAAATTAAACAATAAATATGAGTTAGCATTTGTTTTTTCTCAGCATGATGATGACGTAAGGTGAAACTAACGCCAACGCCAAGAGATCCGTTTAAAAGCGTTTCATTTCAATAATATACATACTGATTACGATAACAATAATTATTAGCTACAGTCTTTATTATAACGCTTTATTTATATTATAAGTTGTTATGATTTGATGAGTATTATTGTTTCAGCAGTAAAGTCTATCTTTAAGTAATATCGCTTAATATGTTGTAGGGGGGTCTAATCAACATAATATTTATTATAGGCATATTATGTCGATTGGATATAATATATGTATCTAGGACCCTTTATTTTTGTCCGGTGATATTATTTACGTATACAAGCCGCGCCCGGGGAGACACGGCGGTTATGTGGGACTCTCCCCCAGATGTAATGGCGGTCTGCCCACTAAAACACCGGTATATCCTCGCCGCATTTTGGGGCTGGGCCAGTTTCATACTTGACCCCAAGCCAACCTCTTCGGCCTGTGGTGCTCTATGTCGATCAACAATCGAAACTTATGGCGACCCACCAACCCACACTCTACCAGGTGGTTGAATTACGGTCCCACCAAGCCCCTTCAAACATGGGTTTGGGGGGAAGCCTTTGCCCAGAAGTGGTACGAGATACGCTACATAAAATGTATGTTAAAAATGTTGGATCATGAAAAGATGCAATACATACAATACTAGTTGTCCCCCCCGCAACTTCGTTCGCGAAGACTACACTATCCCAATGGAACCTGTTACCGGGATAAAGTATCCTATATCCTAGTCCGGGTCATGGTCTGTCTATATGCAAAGTGTCATCCAAATCCGTTCAGCCATTTACACGTGATACGCGGTCAAACAAACAGACAAACAGATAAACTATTAAACAGATAAACAGACAAAAATTCTAAAAACTGTTGGAACGTGTTCTGATAACTTTTTTTCGAATATCTTCCATGACTTTCGACCCTATTTAGTTTTGTTTTATGTATAGACTAGTTGACCCGGCGGACTTCGTACCGCTTTGATAGTTTCTATGGAATACCGGGATAAAAACTATCCTATGACTAACAAATCCAGGTTATAAACAATCTGTATGCCAAATTTCATCTAAATCCATCCATCCGTTACAGCGTGAAGAGGCAACAAATATACACACAAACTTTCGCATTTGTAATATTAGTTTGATAGTGTGATTATTTATTTTAAGCGCCTACATGGTTTGAATAGCAATTACGCACGCGTACACAAAAAGAAAATGTTGCCATTACCATTTTACTAAAAAGAAAAGTAAGCGCCATTGCTGCAGAATATATTTTAATAAATTTATTCATACTAGTAACAGAAATGCACTGTGTTTGTAAACAAATCAATATCAGTACCTATAGTGATAATGATAACGCAAAAATAACATATTAAAACACTCATTACACTCAGTAAAATAAGCAAAATTTTATTTTCTATATTATTTCACCCACTAAAGAGGTTCTAACCTGGGACTTTTGGGATGGCGAGACACTCTTGCTCCCAATTAGATGAAAAATTTTCTTCTCTTTTTAAAAGAAACTTATCCATATGATTGGACATACCGCCTGTACTTTTCCTTGTACCGAGATATAACCGGTGGCAAAGGTCAATAGCGACTAGCTAATTATAAATTAATTGGCACATAATCAAATTAAAACTATCGTGGAATCTGCCTCGTGTCGTGACCCCACTATTCCCGTATTGATACTTCAGAAGGACAGTAATTAATTACTGTCTATAAATATAATACTAAAAGGTCTGTTTTCGAGTATTGGACAACCCGTGTGCACTCAGTGCCATTGCATTTTTAAAAGATTATTTTATTATTTAGATTATTATAGGAGACCCGAATGGGTTCCCGTCACGAGTATGACGGAGCTATGGGGATTGGTCGACGATTTCTCTCATTCAACTCATCAATCAAGTCTTCACAAGCACGGTGGTCGAAATATTTTAGTTTGGTCACCAATCCGGTGAGCTGCCATTGCGAAAGTTGCTTAACCTCCATGATTGCTACAGAAACGCGCAAGCCCACCATCGAGAGCTGTCAATGTAAAAAAAAATGTTTTTCCTATATTGTGTCCCACTGCTGGGCTTCGTCTCTGCGTATCCACTCGCCTTTATCCTGCGCCACCTCATAAAACCTACTAGGTACATTATTAAAACATACTGACAACAAGAGACGCTTTTTTATTAGATAGAGGCAATTCTGTGATAGTGGTTACTACTCATAAAAAAAAGTAGGCATACATAGATATTATTTTAAACAATTTGTTTTTATTGCTATACAAAAATGTTATGATTCGCATGTTTACCTTACATGAATAGATGTTAAGCCAATTTGTTATCTTCTTCAAAGTCAGGTTCAATTCAATAGATTGTGTCTTACTCAACTATTTGTTTTATTTTTAGTAATATTGTAGAAAGTATCAAAGCAAAGGAATAGTAACTCTTAGAACCATTAGCACAAACATTTTAGGTATTTTAGGCAAAAAACTCAGCAAGCGTATTATTATTATATTTCTTTTTTAAATAAATAAATTATTTACTATTTTTTTCTATCTACGAGTAACTACTTACTAAAACTAGGATGGGGCGATTTCAATCTTTCGAACAAAATAGTCTGTGACATTTTTTTGTTTTGATGATGGAAATCTTTTGATGTCATCCGAAACAAATAGTTTAAACAACAAAGACTAAAAAGGTAAAAAAAAACATTCGCGATCATTGCCGGCACCGCTCTCGTTCGCACACGTAAACAATGTTATTATTGTTTGCGTGCCGATAGCGATGATGAAACGATGGGTGTGTTGCCGCGCCTCCGGCTCAAAGACCTATGAACCTTGCTTCACAATCACGACTGATAACGGTATAGGTACACGATAATAATAGTAGCTACAACTTTTACAGTAATCGTATGCGCTTGCCAATTTCTGCTTGTTAGGATAGAAATAGCAAAGGAAAATCTAGAAAATGCTTAGATGAGCAGACGAGCTGATTATTTCATCGCCTCTGTGGTCTAGTGGTTAAGACCACCGGTTTAGACCCAGAGGTCCCGGGTTCGATGTCCCAGCGGGGGGTACATGTTTGTGTGAATACACAAACATGTGTACCCTACCACCAATCAAACCAAAGGGCTTGTTTGCCCGCCTGGCTAGCTACGACCATCTTATCTAATTATATCGTCATAACATCAATGTTTGTAAGCATTGTTGTGTTCCGGCAGCTAGAGATAAGATAGTCAATGCCTCAGTAGTTGAGGATTCCGCGTGCGTGGAAGCGCATCTTAGCTATCGCAGACCGGGCGCGTTAACCACAGCGCCATTCATCGAGCTCCTCAGTTGATGCCAATTGAACATAAAAAAAAATACTAACATTGTTGTTAAGTAAGATTTCCACTAGACGGATAAACTACAAAATCCAAATAACGGAAAACTGACCCTGAATACTAGAAGGTGCGCGTTTGAATCCCGATCGTGCAAAATAAAAAGCAACACTGTTTCCGTTTACATAATCACTGACCTTTTCGTTGCCCTCTGCAGGAAAATCACCATTTTTGTTATTCCTTTTCTGTATGAAGCCGCGGCTGTTTATCTGTAATATAGAAACAAAATCGTAAAAACCACAGATCTTTTTAGATATTTAATTTTGTCTGTGGTAAAACCTCTTTACAAAAGCATCGTGCTACAGAGTAACTTGTTTAAAAAAAAATATGTCGAGCTACGAGATGGCTACGAGACATTGTTCTATTTTTTAGAAAAACTGCTGTAAACATTATTGAATGGGCGGATACAGCCTAGAGTAACTATGGAATCCATGCTATTACTTAATCTAGAAAGCCCCACATCTTTACTGAGATACTCGAGGGGTTGGGGGGTATATCATTTCTCACTTCTCATTTCTATTATCATTTATCATCATCATACTGGAAGGAAATATTATATATTTATGTATTACTTGTAAGAAATATTACTTTAACACTGGCTAAATGTGCTAATCGCACGAACCATCAACTAAAAGAAAGAGATGGCTACGAGACATTGTTCTATTTTTAGAAAGACTGCTGTAAACATAATTGCATGGCCGGATACAGCCTAGAATAACTATGGAATCCATGCTATTACTCAATCTGTGGTAACCGTATTAGAGGGGATAAAAATACTTAAAAAGGTATAAGCTTACTTAGGGATAAGCCGTGTACTTATAATGTTACGACATTGACATTGACAATGTTACGACATGTTACGACCAATGGTTAAAATAGCTGTTTCATTGCACAGTTACCCCCCCATTTATAAAAACTATTTAATCATTATTTAGTTAATCATTGTTTTGTCTCTTTTTCTCAAATTCAAAATGACGTTTGTGTGACGTTGACAAAACAATATTTAACTAAATAATGCTAAGATAGTTTTTATGAATAAGGGGGCTAGTCTTTTGATTGAACGACGACGCCATATCACAGAAGAGAGATTGCCATATTATACACTATAGTCACAATATACGGAGACTACACAAGGTACCTAAGCTTTCATCACTGACCAGCTTTCATGGATGACGCGTTTGAGCTTAGAACACATAGAACCTCTCACAGACACGGAATCTAGGAACAGTCCGACCGAGAGCATCTGAGTCTGTTGCGAGATTCCGTGTGCGTGAGAGATTCTCTGTGTGTGCGTTGCTCATACGCGTCATGTATGAAGCTTAACTGCGGTCAGTGACCAAACAACCTCCAGATATTTTTTAGGCGCTCTGGCATCATACAAGCGCGTGTCCGGTATCTCACCACAGAATATCTTACTAGATACTCCGAGGTTTACGGTTAAATGGACTTTTGGACGTCTTCGCAACTACCTGTTCATTATCAATAAAATATAAAACTTAAAATGGTTATTATTAATTATTAAATTGTATTTGAATGTTCATCAGAACAAAAAATAGGTCATAGTTAGTGAAAGTTAATTAAAAATTCAAATTTTATATTTTATTTTATTTTACGATAAACGAGTGGGTAGTAGTTAGTCATTAATTTTTTGTTTCAATAACGCCATTTTGACATCACCTTTCGTGAACCGTTTACAAAGGACAATATAAATATTTAAGTGAAATTAATTAAAAATCTTAAAGTATTTTACTTGTCTAGACGAATACTTTTTTGAGTAAACACAAAACAATATTCTTCCGGTGTTCAAATATACTTATTAACTATAGTGTAATTAAAAAATATATAAGTTAAAATATCTTAATAATACGAGTATAGTGCGTGAATGCCGGTTTTTACTGCGTGTGGAGTAATCCTATATCCAGCGTTTTGAATACTGTGAAAAACTTGGTATCGATACTTCTGTCAAACGAAGATACCGGTAAAAAAGTACCGGTATGCTTGGTATCGTCACCTGGGTGCATTTTTACCGGTAAATTAACTAACCGCCATACGCGGATTGGCTAAAACGCATTTTCTATTTCATCTTCTATGTGTTTTCTATTCTGTTCTATTCATTAGGTAACGAAAAGAGTAGTGCTCCTTTTCTAGATAACAAATTATCCAAATTATCTTTATAGAAATAACGTTACTTTTTTTTTATACTTAGCACGGCAAATGACTCCACACCACCTGATGTTAAGTGGAAATGGAGTCCAGACGCGAAGACAACTGGTGCAGCGTGAAAACAACGCAGCATCAGTCAACTTCACTCTGCCGGCCCACAGACTATAGTACCTACTAGTACTTGCCGGTACTAGGTACTTATACTTAGTGGGAATTTGGTAACGGTATCAAGCCCTGTGCCTGTGCCTATATCAGCTACCTAGCTAGTATGTTCTATTATTTATTTTCAAAAGAAATAAATTATAGTACCTATCATTAATCCGAATTCGGCTGGGCAAACGCTTCCATCGTTGACATGTCATCATCGATACAAATGATGAGCTTTCAGAAAATCTGAAACACCTTTGCCTAAATCTGTGCCCGATGTGAGAATTTATTAAGAATTTGAGTATAGGGTAACAGTTACCTAATCTGTGACAAAAGGCCCTCTGTAAAAAAAAAAAAGTTAAGAAATCTAATCTTTGTTTCAAACTCTCTAATGAAGACGAATGAATGAAGCACTATTTTACAAAATTATTCATACTGGGTATATCTGTACTTAAGGCGAAATATATTTTAAAAAAAATGTTCATTCGTCAATTTTAATCTATTGCAACAGATCCAGACCTCCTACTTGCGTGAGGTCAGAAAAGATTAAATTAACAACACAACTGTCATTGTTTAAAAATAACATTTAGTAGTATTTATAACGCTGTGTTGGAAAAGTACTTGGTAGTAATACTCGGTGGCTCTTACAATAGTGATAACGACATACTACATACATACACAAAATACGGATTCTGCAGAAGGTAAGCTTCTCGCAACAGGTCGATCCGATCCGCACCCCTCAGAGGATCTAGTAGGGCACGGGGACACGCCCCCGATCCGATCCGAACCCTTCGGAGAATCTAGTAGGGCACGGAGACGCGCACTAGTGCGCGATGCCGTTCCCTCTAGATAACCTCTGAAGGTGATTCGTTTCATACGGCTTAAGGGACCCTTGCCTCAAACGGCATTTTAACTCCAAAAAGAAATCGAAACAACTGCGCTCGGACTCGTTTAAGATAGTCCGAGATTCCGTACCCGTGAGAGGGTCAATGTGTGTGCTGTTCGAGCGCCGTATGTAAGGTTACCTTCGGGAATTTCTTTACTTTGCGCTACATAACTGTTGACGACCAAGTTATTGACATCTAGTTATTTAATATTCACATATGACGACACTTAGATAAGTAAGATCTAAATGATTTGTTACAATGAAAACTTTTTTAAATAATATTTTCATGGACGTGCTGTGCCTGCAGCGATTTTTATTCACCATTCGATAATGTCATGGACTATAAAAATGATCTTCATCATCAACATCTCAGCCAAAAGACGTCAACTGTTGGACAAAGGCCTCCAAGGATCTCCGCAACGCCCGGTTCTCTGCTGCTCGCATCCAGCTACCCGCGACCGTCCTGAGACGCGGGCCACCTTGTCGGAGGCCTGCCACCGCTGCGTATACCGGAGCATGATCATCAGGAGCATGTCATCGAAAACAATAATTTGAATGGCATTGAAGCAGGCTTCTTCAAGGTATTATTTGTCATTCATTCGATCAATGATCAGCCTTCCCCGACCTACTGCTGAACGGTTGGCGATTTTGGGGCCACGGAGCCACAATGACGTTTGTGTCGATGACAGTAATTATTAAGTAGGTAGGTACAAATATTTTGCAACCTTAATTAATCTAATTAATGATTTAATTAATCTTTATGGTTAAGGTTTAAGGCTTACAGTAAGCTGAAGTTGTTGATGATATCTAATTTTTTCTTTATTATTCTTTATTATTCTTTATTTTTTTCTAAGTTTTTTCAGATTTTGTTATTCGAAATTTGGTCTCTATATGAGGAAAATTCATTAAAATCCATTCAGTAGTTTTTATGTGAAAGAGTAACAAACATCACATAACCAGTAACATACTTACAAACTTTCGCGTTTATAATATTAGTAGGATTATAGTCAGGCAACAGTGCGAGTGGCCAAATGCAACTAAATTGCGCAGCAGCGAATAAATCAACATATTTACTTACCTACGCAAAATGTGCACATATGATATTAATATGAGTAAATTATGCTTTATTCATAAAAAACAATAAAAAATAAAAATACCGATAATAATAATAATAAATTCATAAATAAAAACCTCATCTAACTCGCCTGTCCGCGGCAAGGTGCCCAAAATGCTGGCGGCATTGCCCCTTTGAATGGCCAAGCTAATGCGCTGTGCGAAAAAATGACCTGATCTCCGGTCACCCGTTGCCTCGTACAGGCGAGCAGTTAAGTCCTTTAAAACATTTTTGCATTAGGGCCCCATGGGCCCATCGTCTCAACAGCAAAGGGGAGGAAAAAGTAAGTCTCACTCAAATCCCGGTATTTCCGTACTTTATTCATATCCGCTGTGAGTAAATTATTATTACACATTGTGTGGAATGTAAGTATTTATACTTCTGCCATTTATTTCTATTCCAATTTTATACACCATTTATTTTAATCCATCCATAATTTTGCTACACTTTAACTATGGGATCAACTTTAAAATCGTGAAAAAATATAAGATCCTTCATTATTTATTACCTACCTAACTTAATCAAAATGTATGAAAGTGAATAATCTTGTTCAAAATTTCTTTAATTTGTAAATCACAGGTATGATATGCGGACTTACACAATCAAAACAGAGCCTCTATGGACGGCCTCAAAAGCATACTTATATTAAAATTACAATGTTATATTATCCTACTAATATTATAAACGCGAAAGTTTGTAAGTATGTATGGATGTTTGTTACTCTTTCACGTAAAAACTACTGAATGGATTTTAATGAAACTTTCCTTATATACAGACCATGACCCAGACCAGCATATAGGATACTTTTTTTTTTACTGTCTGTCTTACTGTTTTTACTGTTTTACTGTCTTCGCGAACGTAGTCGCGGGCAACAACTGTTTCATAATAGTTCGAAATGAAATAAAATTTTATAAATACACACAGGTTATAAGGTTCGATCAGTCAATCAAACCTTATAACTTGTCTGTCAGTCAGTCGGCAAACGCAGTGGTGGCCGAGAGACGGATACAGAAGAGGACGTCCACCGGCGAGATGGGTCGATGATTTAACCTAAAACCGTGGGTTGACACGTGGCCCAGACTAATGGGACCAAGGCGAATGATCAGGCCTATGCTCAGCTCTTCGATCAATTAATATGTACTAGATAAAGGATCCGGAACAAAATGCCTTGACCCAGACCAGCATATAGGATACTTTTTTGTTTTTACTTTTTTTTTTTTAGTGTAGTCTTCGCGAACGAAGTCGCGGGCAACAACTAGTAAATTATAATTACAAAATGTCAATAAACGTATGGCCGGGCTTACGCGCCTTTATTTAAGTGGTTCTCTACACAAGTCATCCGAATAATTTATTTATTTATTTATTAAGGTAAGTACCGCCAAACAAGCAAGTTACAGTATCATTACCAAGTTTTTAAACCAATTTATAAATAATTATCTATCCTTCTCGTGGAAAGAGAAATATCGACTTAAGTTTGAGAAAATGTGTCTATCTTCTCTTATTTTTAAAATTAATTATTGTCCATTAACTATTCCCGCTACCTAAGACTATAATTTAACAGAAGTTTCTGTTTTTCCATTAATTAAAAATATACGTACCCATATCTTTTTACTTTTACCACATAAATCTCGTTATTTTAAATCCGTTGTATAAAGTTATTAATTATTATTGTACTGGTTGGATCGTTTGATGACAACACCCTGTGGAAATGAGAAATTAAGGCCGCGACGTTCTGTGCAAGACAGTCTCCACAACTATTGAGGCCTTCCATGAATAATTCGATTCGGACCGTCCCAAGGCCCCTTTACAAGCTAATTACTATCGTACGATTTTTAAAGACAATATTCGACACCTGCAAGGAAAAGCATTGTAACTCAAATTTTGGTAATTTTGAGTTATAGTCATAATCTAAGCAATAGTATGACCGTAACTTAAGTGCACCTAAAAATGAGTTACGGTCTTTTTCCTTGCAGGTGTCGTTATCTACCAACCCATTTCATACCTTTAAAAAAATAGAAAAGTAGTGACGCACTCAATTTATGCCCAAACCCTTGGATCAAGAAAGTTAAAACTTATAGTCATAGGTAGGTACCTACCAACATATTCTCGATTTCGTAAGTGATCAAATTAAATCGAACGCGAAATCGAACAAATAAATCACGCATTCGGCACCCCATACCACACATGACGACAGGTTATGTCAGCCGCATGAAGCTGTAGATATGGTCAGCTGTGTATTGTTCCGCCTTAGTTATTATTCTGAGGTTCAGCCTAAAACATGCTTAAAGAAACGACCTCATATTTATTAAAAAGTTAAAAAAAGTATAAAGTATATTTAAACTTGAAATTAGATTAACTTAACATTGCATTTATACAAGATGTAAACCATTTCATGTATCATATTACAATTTTGAAATCGCCATGAACGTTGGATGTGTTTAGAAAGTACCTACCTATACTACCTAAGCTACACAATAATGTATGTACAGACGGCAGCAGATCAACCTATCACAAAATGTCAAATTTATTTAATAAATTTTGAACCTTAGTTTGGGTATAAAGATCAATATCGATTAGAGAAATTTGTCAGTTTTGAATAGGTTGATGTGCAGGCGTGTGTATGTATGTATCCAGTAATTATGGAAGTTCAAACTAAATAACTAACGGATGAAAGTTTTTACTAACTAACAAGTAGGCACGCATGCTTTTATTTTTTATCCAAGTTGCAAATAGAAACTTTTCATATTTAGGTACCCACAGTGTACCGTTATCAAAAGTTGACAACAACAACATTTATTATTTAGAATCCACAGATAACAAACAACAGAGAGGTGATGCAAAATGTAGCATTACTTACAATTTCCGTTCAATCAACTGTGTCCGTGTGCTGTTCACGCCTGCCTGCACATGTGTACCACGAGTTGTTATTTTTTTAATTTATACTTTTTTAAACACAGAACGTGTTCGTTGTCGTCAAGCCGCGGCGTTACTGGCTGGTAAATGGTAAGTAAACAATCAATTGTCGCTCTCACTGTATCTCCGGATCGCGAGATATGGTGCTACGCCAACGATTGATTCATCTCTTTGGCAGGTAAGTGTGTCTTAATCGTCGATACATTTAGATCTATGCAATTTTGTGAGCCTATGCACTTGGCAGGTAAGTTTTAATTAGTTTGTTTCTAATTGAAGGATTGAACTTGCGATAATACGAGTACTTATATTAATTGTAAACGTTATCTACAAATTTAAATAGAAAAATTGTAACCACCTCTGTGGTCGTGTGGTTTGACCGGCTTAGGCGGCAATTCGGCCACAAAAATAATGAATTTCCCCTTTTAAAATTAATTGAGACGTAGTATTTTCAATTATAGATGTTGTAAATTCGTCCAAAACTCTGGTGTACCTACTAGAATTATGCAATATTTAACTATTGGAAAAATTATTAATATTTCAGTGATTGATTGAAATTTTGATATTTATTTAATAAATATTTACAATATTTACATTTACATCGGGTTCGAATCCCGCTAGTGGAATTTTTTCAACGCTTTGTCTTTTTTCAAATTGTTATTTGTTCGTAACAATATTTGCGTAAAATTATATGTAAATAATCATAAAATTTATAACTGAATCAAGAATACACTATGAAATTTTAATTATTAATCAATATAAATGTTAAATAAATAAGGCAATTTTGGTTGGAACAAATTACAAAAGAGATTCAGTTTTACGTGAATTGTCTGATAATGAAATATCGATAGGTCACTGAACAAATCAGCACTTTGTAGGTATATGTTCAAAATATTATGATGTTTCTATTCACTACTATTCTATTTCAACCTAAATATTATTCGAGTAAAACGAATAATACCTTAAAAACGTAGGACTTATATTAATTTTGGATAGGTTGATGTGCAGGCGTGTGTACTTTCTAATAAATATAGCTGAATATGGGAAAATGAAAGTTACCAAAGAGCTACTAACTTTCACAACCCGAGGATCCCGGGTTCGATTCCCAGGTCAGGCACAGAGTTTCGGATGCGTCGTTTTTTCAATGCATAGCCCGGGTTTTGTGATCACCAACCCGTATTTAGCAAGCGTGGTGATTAAGCCTTAAGAATTTTAAGATTATATTAAGATTAAGTAATACCCTCTTGTAGTGATGATTCCATTTCAATTATGGTTGTCATTGCCCAGCAGTGGGACAGCCATAGGCTATTTACTTCTTACTAATAGGTAATTATTTTGATATCTCTTTTTTTCTTTTACATATTCAACTTTTTGCAGTGATTGTTGATATCATGCAAACGACGAGAGTTCAATTTTGCCGTACAAATCAGTAATCGAATGCCAGCATCAATCAATTTCTTGCCAGCTCTTCTCGGTCGAAGGCTCTCCCAAAATCAGAACTGGTGGTAGATTTAGTAAACTAAATTTTTAATTTTTATTAATTGTATTTTATACTAGTTTTGACGTCAATAAGTGCCTGTAAAGGTTTATATTGTATAAACTATTTGCCGAGCCTCTAAAAGCGCCCTCGGGTTGTTCCGCTACCCGATCCGATCCAAACCCCCCCCCGCCCGATCCTCTAAATGACAGCACACATTTACAGAATACACTAAACATGCACACCAGTTTAGGCCCAAGACACCGTACTCGTAGAACAAGGGTACGAAGAACCGGTTCACACTCGCTCTACACCAGGTACAGTCATGCACCTGGGCGGTTCTCTCCTCCTCCACGGCCCGGTCAACCCGAGCCGAGGTCCGTGCCTTTAGAGGCGCCCTCGGGTTGCTCCGCTCCCCGATCCGATCCGAACCCTTCGGAGAATCTAGTAGGGCACGGGGACGCGCACTTGTGCGCGATGCCGTTCCCTCTAGATAACCTCTGAAGGTGATTCGTTTCACACGGCTTGAGGGACCCTTTACGTTCCTCGCCGCCCCCAAAAAGGCCGGTGAAGCTGAAAATGCCGCAGCGGCAATCAGCAATCTCTCTCCAAAAAAAAAAAAAAAAGATCCAAACCCCTCGGAGAATCTAGCAGGGCACGGGGAGACGCACTAGTGCGTGATGCTGTTTCCTCTAGAAAACCTATGACACCTATGTTTCACACAGCTTTAAGAACACTTTAAGTTTCTCGCCGCCCCTAAAACGCCCGGTGAAGTTGAAAATGCCCAGTGAGAGATTGCCATCAATAAACTCTCCCAAAAAAGAAAACACAAACTTGTCATGGGATGCGGGTTCGATTCCCGCTGTAGAATTGTATTCAATACTTCTTTAAATTGTCGTTAAATGACATTATGTGATTATATATGTAATAATAATATGATTACTTAGCATAACTTACATATGTTCAGTTGAAAATGTGCTTATAAGAGACTATTTTACAATAGACAATTGTAGGTGCCAAGTAATCATTAATGACAATTGGTGTCTATGAGTGCGGCAGTAAGTACCTACACATAATCACGTTACAATAATGTATTGATTAACAATAAAATCTATGGGTAATGATGTAATAATGACGTTTGCTAGAGAAGCCTTAAATCGTGAGGTAAAACAAAAACCCAAATAGGAAATGGAGGTTTATCAACCATTGCAACATAACAAGGCAATCATAATATTTATCAAAATTGTCGCGAATCTGATAAGTTAAGCGCGTGTTATGATCGCTATATCTTTCCACAAACAAAACGTTAGCGACCGACAACTTACTCGTACCTACCTTTTACGTTTCTTCATTGTTTTATTACTTTTTTGTATATTTTTTATTTTGCTATATTATCATCATCACATAATCATCAGCTCATTTTATGTCCCCACTGCTGGGACACGAGCCTTCCCTACGGGTGGATAGGGAGAACGGGCCATAGACCACCACGTGAGCCCAGTGCGGATTGGTGGTTGTTAACAACGCTAATGCAGCCTTTAGGTGCCTTCCAAGGCACGGAGGAGCTTGAGATGATAAATTTTTGGTCACCCATCCGCTGAACGGCCTTTGTGAAAGTTGCTTTACCTAAGCAATCGCAACCCGGGCGCGTTAACCACTGCGTCATAAATCTCATCTCATTGAACACTCGATATTTGTACTATGGGGTCTCGAAGGCTTTACCGGTTTGAAGAACAAACCGCGTGCACGCGCATCGCCGCCGCCGCTGTATTTATATTAGAAGCGAGCGACGCGGTGCAAAGGATTTTCGCCTTTAGACTGCTAAAGCGTATGTGTAGGTACATCGATTTTCTATCGACTTGTGCAACTTTTATTTGTCATTGGAAACATTTTAATGCAACCTTCGCGATAGAGACTGTCCTTCATTCACATATCAATATCTTAAAACAATCAGAGCAATTGTTTATCAAAACCATTTTGAATGGTTCCGATAAATTGGATTAAAGTGACGCCCCCCTATGCATCATTATTATCGCTATAACTAGATATAAATAGGAATTACTATATCCTACATATACAGACATATTATTACAAAGAATATAGGTAAATCTTGGATTTGTGCGTGTTTATGTATCCTCCTCGTGTATTTATGTATGTATGTATTTTTTCCTTTATTTGATGGCTTCGTGCGATTGGTGCGAGCACATTTAGCCAGTGTCAAAGTAATTTTTCTTACAAGTAATACATAAATAAACCATATTTCCTTCCTGTATGATGATAATGAAGACATACCCTCAGCCCCTCGAGTATCTCAGTAAAGATGTGGGGGCTTTACTAAGTCCTCACGCGGACTTCTTGAGAGAATTTGAAATATGCCTTTGCACTGTTTTGTTTCATTTGCCAACACTCATGCACACTCACAAACACATATCGGTTAATAATCCACCATTATTTCACATTAATATTCAACATAACACAAATTTTAGTAAAAAAAAAACCGGAGACATGACTCTTCACTTTCCCGCCAAGAAGTCCACGTAAGTATTGGTAAGTATGTATTTCTTGATGGTTTTACCAACTTCTTGTAGGCGTGCGCACAACTACTAACCATTATTACATTATATGGGTTTAAATAACTTTACGCAAATTTTGTTGCAAACAAATAATAAAATTTATAAAAAAAAAACCACGAGCGGTATTTTAATCCGCACCCCATGACATACCGGGTCAGATGCACTGCCGACTATGATATCTTGGCTCTCCAATTCGCCGAAATTATTCAACACTATAAAATAGCTGGGCCAATTCTTTTATGATCTACGTGATCTACCCAGTAATGCCTAGCGTGTTCATATGGACACCTAATTAGTGTGTTTTAAAAAAGATGGTTATAGCAATATAGGTACGCACATTAAAAAAATATTCACAATATTTGATGTAATTTTGGAAGTATTTTCTGTTAAAACATTATTAATAAACGAGCAAACAAATTCATGTATTTTACTTAACATGACATAATCAACGACTATAATCTCCATATAGCAAGGCACTAACTGTTTTTTATGAAAACAATACAAATGAGTTGTTTGTATATCGTATCGTAACATCTTCTCTTTAGTCATTGCTGAGATCTATAGCTTGAGACAGCATAACCAGTCTTGGTTTGAATAGCGGCTTGGTCATCATATCCGCTAGCAGAAATCTGTTGCTACTTTATTGATCAGCAAGGCTCCATCCGATACTGCTTCTCGAAAGAGAAGAGAAGAGAAGAGAAGAAGTTGCGTATTCTGATGTGCTTAGTCCCTTGGTGGAACTCAAACGGTGGGTTGTGTGCCAATTTTATAGCAGACTCGTTGTCCACATGAAGCACTGGTTTATTAATGGGACCTTCGACGCCTTCAATTAATCTTCTGAGCCAAATTATTTCTCTTGTAGTTTTACTGGCTGCAACAACCTCAGCTTCCGTGCTCGAGATGGATGCTGAAGCCCTGTCGTTGGCTTTTCCAAGAAACCCCCCAGCGTATATGCATATAATTCCTGTGGTAGAGCGTCCAGTCTCTAGATCTCCTCCATGGTCTGCATCACTAAAACAAGATAATAACTTTCCTACGCTTTTCTTGTTTGTTATGCCCCAGTCCATGGTTCCTTGAAGATATCGAAGTATTCGTTTTACCCTTATAACATCTCCATTGCTAGGGTTTTCTAATTTTCTTGATGCTAGACCTACAGCAAATGAAATGTCAGGCCTTGTCCCAACCATCAAATAAGATAATGCACCTACAACTTGTATGTAAGGATATCCTGATATACCTGTAGACGCATTACTCTCTTTTGTTTCAGTATTATCTTTTAATATTGGAGTGCCAACTGGTTTGCATCCTTCCATACCAAATTTTTCGCGGCTTGATTAAGTTTAATAGAATAGTTTCTTTTTTCTATCTCTAACCCGAGAAAGTAGGTGACTGGCTTAGACTTAACCTTGAATCGCCCTTGTAACTCTTGCAGAACAAATTTCATAAAAAAATCCTTTTTAAATATTTTTTGACGTTATCTTGATCTCAAAGTGTAATCTCTAAAATATAGTCGAAACGATGGAATATGCTACTGTAAATGCTTAGCGTGTCCATGTGGACACACGTTTTTTTTCTAACTTCAAATAAACGCAGAATAATAGAATTTGACGTGGTCTTTTAAAACCCCATACCTTACCTTAATATGCAAACGAAATCATTGAAATTAATAAAAAAATAATTTGGGCATTACTGAGTATATCCTTAAAAATATTGAGATCGGATGTTGATGACGTAGTTTTCGACATTGAATATGGCTCCTTTGGCTTACAAAGTAAGAGTAACTAAATAGTGCTGATTAGTTTCGGCGGGTTGGACAGAGCAACGATAGCATAGTTGTTACTGACCCGGCATGTCACGGGTCGCGAGTTCGAATCCGGCTAGTGGAACTTTTTTTAACACTTTTTTCAAACTTATCACAATTGGATAGGAACACGAGACAAAAAAAGAAACACTTTGAGATAGAAACACAGAAGAGAGATTATATAGAGAGATATATGGCTGTGGGTAGGTATGTTATGTGTATGTGTGAAAATTTAAAGTAAGTCTCCTGTTTAGAAATGTCGCTGTTGAAAATAGTTAGGTAGGTAAGTTCACTCCCATCCTTATACAATATCTAAAACTATTGTTACTATAGTTACAAATCACATTAAAAATAAGATAAATCTCAAAATACGATCGTCATGTTTGCCAAACGAATACTGCGAAAACATTATTCAAGTAGCTACGTCAAACATCGTCACAAGACATTTTATTGGAACGCAAAAGATAAATTTCAGCGGTAAAACGTTTGTCATATTATTTATAAGTAATATTCGAGGAAAGGTGCTGTGGCCTATTGTCTGGCTGCCCGCAAAGATGGATGAAGAGTATTGTACAATGCCCTGTGATACCATTGAAGTGGTCAGCAGCCTGCGCGATTCCACGGGTGTTATGCGGTATTCAAAGCATAAAGGGTAAAGTGGTTAAAGAAACATCCATTATATAACTCTATAAATAGGAATTATCTACCTACAATGGATTAGATTGGACTGAAGGACAAAGTACTGTGTCAATCGTTCATTGTGTTTTGATTCAAGGGTTGGTCCGTGAAATAACCCGGGTAAATTCAATAGTCGATCAATCGGATCATTTTTTATTAAATTCTAGTTGTTGCCCGCGACTTCGTTCGCGAAGACTACAGTAGAAAAAAAAGTATCTTATATGCTGGTCTAGGTCATGGTCTGTATATGAGGAATGTTTCATTAAAATCCATTCAGTAGTTTTTACGTGAAAGAGTAACAAACATCCATCCATACTTACAAACTTTCGCGTTTATAATATTAGTAGGATAATTATCTTTACCAATAATACAGTAGTTTTACTACAAATTAAAATTTCGCCAAACTGATCAACAATTTATGGGCGAAATAATTGTATAAATTTTTTAACAAACTGTAAATACAAACTAGTTATGCCTTAGCTAATTAAACAAAACATTTACTCATCACAAAAACTACACGCACACATCCCACATAATTATGCAAGAAAAAAAAAGGACAGGGATCACAAAAACAACGGCAGATTTTAACCCTGCTTCAAGAGACCCGCTTGTCGAAGGTTTCTATTAGCCAATCTTTTAATTTATTTTTAATTAATTATTTTTATCTTTGTCCAGCAGTGGACGTCTTTTGGCTGAGATAATGATGATGATGATGATGATGATAATGATGATGATGATGATGATGCTTGTACGTTGCTCCTCAATATCCAAGTTATTAAATATTCGTACCACCAGATACCCGCGAGTTCTACTTCCATAATAGTTGCGTTTTTTTTTTTTTTTTTGGAGAGAGATTGCTGATTGCCGCTGCGGCATTTTCAGCTTCACCGGGCTTTTTGGGGGCGGCGAGGAACGTAAAGGGTCCCTCAAGCCGTGTGAAACGAATCACCTTCAGAGGTTATCTAGAGGGAACGGCATCGCGCACAAGTGCGCGTCTCCGTGCCCTACTAGATTCTCCGAAGGGTTCGGATCGGATCGGGGAGCGGAGCAACCCGAGGGCGCCTCTAAAGGCACGGACCTCGGCTCGGGTTGACCGGGCCGTGGAGGAGGAGAGAACCGACCAGGTACATGTCTGTACCTGGTGTAGAGAACCGGTTCTTCGTACCCTTGTTCTACGAGTACGGTGTCTTGGGCCTAAACTGGTGTGCATGTTTAGTGTATTCTGTAAATGTGTGCTGTCATTTAGAGGATCGGGCGGGGATAATAGTTGCGTGCACTGGGTTTCTCAAACTGTTTACGAACACAGTTGTTCGTTATAAAGAATATATAATTGGATGTCCAGTTGATGATTACGGACTTCATCTACCCTTACTATTTTGTTTCACTTACACACGACTACAATCACGCATAGAATTTGTGTAAACTTTTTAAATACTAGAAAAATTATTTGTGCAACATTTATAAATAATGTTAGCCTGTTCTTTCGTGCTTCAGAAGGCACGTAAAGCCGTTAGTCCCGGCTGCATTAGCAGTCGTTAACAACCACCGCTCCGCCCTGGGCCCACGTGGTTGTCTATGGCCCGTTCTCCCTATTTACCGTCGTCCTGTGGTTTCCATCCATAGGGAAGGCTCGTACCCCAGCAGTGGGGAACGAGCATACAAATGAGCTGGTGATGATGATGATGATAATTCATAACTGTTGCTTGATATTTAAAAATAGGATAATGTCGATGACGTAATAGTATGTTTTTGTGAACATACAGATTGACTTTTTATCACCGTCCAAACCTTCTGAGATGACTCCCGTGATACAAACAAAACATCAATATTTGTTCGACCAAAATGTATGGAACAGCTGAATTTTATTTTCGAGTTAGAAAGTTGGTCCAATAGTAAGAGTTGTTCGTTTGAATCATGGGAGTCATCTCAGAAGGTTTTGACAGTGATAATAAAGTCAACCTGTATATATTTCTTTAAAGTTTCCTAATCGTAATTTGTTCGCGAAAACATGTACAAATTTCTATAAATATTTATACGTTAACCAATGTTCACAATGTCGTTTCATCGTATGGGTGACCGATAGTATTTCGAGTTCATTCGTGCTTTGAACGGCATTAGCATTGCAGCGCTTCAGCAATGTTTGCTGAGTGGCAGGTTGATGGTTTCCACGCCATCATTAGAAAGCGTTGCGCCTCTCTGATGGGGCGACTGCGGGGCAGCTCGAACCATATCTTGAACGCTTTTTATGACCAGGACTCACCGACGACGCTGAAACATTAGGCGACTACACACCGTCCTCACGGTGGGTGGTCGGACCCGTACCCAATGCGCCAAGGTCTTTTTTGTTTTTTTATTTAATGTGCATTTTTATTTTTTCTTGAAACAAACATTAGTGTTTAAGGTCTATTGTAATTGCTAACAGTGTTAGGAATTATACTGAAATAAATACTTATTATTATTATACTCTTTATTTATTTTCTTTCTTAAAACTAGATTTTTACAATATTTTAATAAAAAAACAATAAAACATTATAAAAAACTAATTCTAGAGTACCACCAGCAGCGGGGCAGGGCCCAAGCTACCGGTGATCAGGGCTGCAGAGTGAGGAACCTCCTGACAATACGTGCCGTGTCAAGGAGTACTGCCTTCTGAATCTGACCCTTGATCCAACCATCAAGCGAGAGCCTCTTAAGATGTTGGTCGAGGCTCTTCGCTATCAGACCGTTCGCTGAAACGACTATCGGGACAATAATGGTTGAATCAACATCCCACATGGCGGTCACCTCGTGAGCTAAGTCAAGGTACTTACTGAGCTTGTCCTTCTCGGCTTTCACGAGGTTCTCATCATGAGGTATGGTGATATCAACCAGTATTGCCCGGCGCTGGGATCGGTCAACCACCACGATATCAGGCTTATTGGCGACAATAGTCCTGTCCGTAATGATAGAGCGATCCCAGTAGAGCGTTGCATGACCATTTTCGAGTACTGGCGCAGGTGCATATTTATAGTACGGCACCTCCGATTCAACAAGGCCATATCCAAGAGCAAGTTGCTGGTGAATTATTCTGGCTACTTGGTTGTGTCTGTGCAAATACTCTCCGTTAGCAAGATGAGAACAACCAGAAATAATATGTCGGAGTGATTCTCCTGGACGGCGGCATGCCCGACAGATGTCGACCGTACCGTCCCTCATAATATATTTCCGGTAGTTATTCGTCTTGATAACTTCATCTTCAATGGCACAGACAAAACCTTCGGTTTCTCCAAAGAGGTCACCAAAACGTAGCCAGTTCACCGAGGCAGTTAAATCTACATCAGGCCCAGTTAGAGCCCGATAGTAGCGCCCGTGTAGCACCTTGCTCTTCCATATGTCCTTGCGATCGAGAGTGCTTAGCACCACTGGTTTGCGCCAGTTTTCTGTTGCCAAGGAGAGCGGCGTAAAGTGTCTATCAATTGCCACGACATCCAAATGCATCCCGCACTCACTGTTAAGTAAATAATCCCTGAGACTGCACACCTCACGGTTATGTAGGTCCTTGACATTTAAAAAGCCGCGACCCCCACATTTCCGCGGGATGTACAGCCTCATAACAGATGAGCGCGGGTGTAGCATTCTGAAAGTCGTGAGCATTTGACGGACTCTCCTATCCAAGGCGTCCAATTCGGTCTGAGTCCATCTTAGTATGCCAAAGGAGTATGTGAGCAGAGGCATAACCCAGCCATTAAAGGCACGTGTCTTATTGCCACCCGATAAAAGACTGTTAAATACTTTTCTCAAGCGGCAAAAGAATCGCTCCCGTAATGACTGTTTTATGTCCCCGTCATCAACACCCAAAGACTGTGACATACCAAGATATTTATATGTTTCAACTTCAGAGAGAGATCTGAAGTCTATCGCATCGGAGAGTTGTAAATTGGTTGAATTTACTACTCTCCCATGCTGTACATGCATAACCGCACACTTATCCACCCCAAACTCCATCTTGATGGCACTGCTAAAAGTCTCAGTAATTTTTAGCAGTTTTATCAAGTCTTGGCTGTTTGGTGCGAATAACTTGAGGTCATCCATGTACAACAAATGCGACAAAACTTCACCCCCTCTCCGCAGTCGACAGCCTAACCTTGAATTTCTTAATAAAGTACTAAGAGAATTCAAAGCTAGACAAAACCATAAAGGACTCAGACTGTCGCCCTGGAATATGCCACGCTCTATCCTTATAAAATCCTGCGTGGCAGAAACTCTATCTCGACATCCTGGTTGACACAAGACCGTGGTCCACTGCCGCATACATGACATCAAAAATGATTTTAGAGTTATATCAATTTTATATAACTCTAAAATCCTTACCAGCCATGAGTGCGGCACCGAATCATAGGCCTTCTTATAGTCAATCCAGGCTGTGGAGAGAGTCCCTCTGCCTCGCCGAATCTTCTGGCATATGGTCATGTCAATGAGGAGAAGCTCCTTAGTACCACGGGACCCAACCCTACATCCATTCTGAGTCATGTCCAAAATATTGTTTGCAACAATGTGCGAGTTAATTTTTGTTCTCAAAATGGATGTAAGGAGCTTATATAATGTTGGTAAGCACGTGATGGGTCTATAATTTTTCGGTTCCGTGGTACTACCTGATTTATGGAGCAGAAAAGTGACACCAGTAGTCAACAAACTTGGGAGTGAGCCGAGCTCTATGGCTTCTTGGAATTGCGTTGCCAGTAACTCGTGTGAACATCGAAACCACTTGATCCAAAAGTTGTGCAATCCGTCCGGTCCTGGGCATTTCCAATTTTGGGCCGTACGGATAGCACAACTTACGTCAGCTGTACTAATATGTATAGCCTGCATGGTCTCGATAGGTTCACACGCCTCCCTGACAACACTCATCCAGTCACCTTCCGTGTGCTCGACGGGCACCGACCAAATGCTGCGCCAGAAATTAGTCATGGCATCAACATTTGGTAGCTGCCCGTCGCTCACACGTTGATCAGCTCCTTCCCAACGTCTGTATACTTTTCTTTGGTCACTTTGAAAGAGGCGATTTTGTTGGTATCGGTCCACACGCACTCTGTAGCGACGTATACGGTTTGCCCACGCATAGACTTTTTGCTTCAGAAAGTCAATACGTTCCGTCACACAAGCCATATAGTTTTCCGGACGAACATCAGTCCCGACAAAGGCTTGCGTGACGAATCGCATGACGCGAGGCCGATTATTACCATTTCTGAAACAAATTAGTTTTGCAATGAGTGTCCTGAACCTAACAATACGCCCCTCGATCCTCAATTGCCAAGCAGGGGCAGCCCCGGTTTGCCGCGGTACTCGGCCAGAATCCTGGAATTTGACACGAGCAACGCGACACACCGCGATGGCCCCACAATAAAGGATTGAGTGGGTATCAATTAAATTTTCACTGGTCCCAAGATAAGGAACCAGTAAATCGTTCAAGGCACTCATTAACGCCAAATTATGCCTATTCGTGGGCAAACAAGGAATACGCGGCCTAGAGTTACGCGTGTCACGATACTGTAGAATGGCATCGTTCAAAGCGCTCCTCATTTGCTCATTCACCTGTGTACTTACATTCGTATTTATGAAATCTTCATCCTCGGGTATCGAATCTACTCGCGCCACCAAGACCGGCGTCACCGCCGGTAATTGTGGGGCAGGGCGATCCTGCACCGAAGAAGAAGCCGCACAAATACGTAGTGACTCCAGGCGTAGCCGATCAAGTATTGACTGATCCAGCAAGTTGTTACGCTGGATCACCCGCACTTGATCCGACAATCGTTGGGCAGACACGTCGATGGTCGGTTCAAGGGTCTGAAACAAAGACAGCAGTCGAACACGATACGCAGTAAGGTTAGTTCCTCCCTCTGTTGCCCTATAGTAGGCGCGCATGCAGTTCTCATTTATAGGCTGAGTCCATCGCATGCGACGCACTACACCACCGGTAGCGGGAGCCAGGCGCAAGGCAGGTTGCCTCGCAGGCCCCAAGCGTGCCGGCAGTAGGGGTCGTCCACGTCGCGCAGGTGGTGGCGGCGGCGGGGCCGACGGCCCGCGCTCGTCGTCGCTCGACTCGCTGGTGTCGGGTGCCGTGGCAAACGTTGGCGAGGAGCTGGACGATGGCACGGGCGAAGGTGGAGGGCGTGCGTTGTTGTGTCTTCCTGATTGTGACCTTGTGATCATTTTTCAAATATTTAATTTGTCATGTCCAATTTAATATCAATTATTGACATGACATTTCAAGTTTTTGTTTTCTATTTCTTGTATCAATAGAAACACATATATATACATATTTATATTTGTTTATATTTATATTGGTTTTCATTTTAATTTTGTTGTGGTTGTTTAATATGTTAAAAATTTGGAAAATATTATTATTATTATTATTATTATTAGCCGTTGGTCCCGGTTGTCGTCGTTAGATGGCAATTGTCAAACCCACCATACCTCATTGGACCAAGTAAGGTGGCTAAGTGCTGGATGTCCCCATTCGTATTCATGATAAAGGAAATAAAAGAAAGCCGATTCTCAAATTACATACCTACCACCCCCATGTTCGTCCTTCATTTTAAAGTCATATTTATAAATAAATAAAAAACTAATTTTAATAGAACGGGTAGCCGCTGGATGCAAGCAGTACAAAATCGGTCGCTGTGGAGATATCCTTGGGAGAAGCCATTGTCCAGCAGTAGACGTCTGTTGGCTGCGGCGATGATGATGATAATGACAAAAGAACACCACACTATTACCAACCATGCTATCGTGGCTCTGTCCAACCCATCGCACCAACGCTATTCTATTCTTACTTTATTAAGGAGGACTGTATTAGGTGGTAGCTCTCCTGTACCCAGGATCTGTAAATTGCTTAATAGCGTCAGTCGTATGATCGATTTACACAATGACTCTTTAAATGCATACCGCAAATCTATTTGGAAGCGTCTTTCTGGCCCTGATGTCTCTGATGTCTCTTTCTTTTCTTTCTTTTAGTTGATGGCTTCGTGCGATTAGCACATTTAGCCAGTGTCAAAGTAATTTTTCTTACAAGTAATACATAAATATACAATATGATGATGATGAATGATAATAGAAATGAGAAGTGAGAAATGATATACCCCCAACCCCTCGAGTATCTCAGTAAAGATGTGGCTTTACTAAGTCCTCACGCAGATTTCTTGAGAGAATTTGAAAAGTGACGTTGCACTGTTTTGTTTCATTTACCAACACTTATGCACACTCACGAACACTTAACGGTTAATATTCCACCAACATTTCACATTAATATTCCACATATCACAAATTTTAGAAAATAAAACAAAACCGCAGACATGACTCTTCACTTTCCCGCCAAGATGTCCTGATGTCTCTTTTAATAACTGAGTTCAAAGTTTTTTTTTACCTCAATTAATGTATGTTTTATGTGTATGTTTGTTTAAATTTCTAGCCCAAATTAGTTGTAGTTTAATTTTCTTTAATTCTAAGCATGCTGTGTTTACCTGTAATTATTTGTTACACTTAGCTTAAATAACCTGTAAAAATCATTAGTAGTATTTTTGTAAACAACTGTAAGACCGAGACCTATTGAAATGAATGAATAAAAAATAAACCAAGTAGCCAAGTAGTTATTCAATGTCGACATGGGGTGCGAGTGCAAGTTACTGCTCGTGGTTTTTTTTTTTAATTTTAAGTAGCTTGTTCGCAACTAACCATAATTTTAAAATTGTTAGTGTTGTGTTGTGTTGTGTAATCTCAATTAGATAAGAAAGATGGCAAATGCTCTGCAAGATATCTGCGCTGGAGTGGCAAGGCCAAGTGCGCACTGCAACAGATTCCAAAAACAACACCCTTATCATTTCACTAATCATATACTTGCCTACTCGTAAGTAAAAGGCTTTTTTATCAGTTTCCTGAACATTTAAATTCAATGAGTGTGACGCTCGCTGGTAAATGAAACGCCACATATATATTTCACGATGTAATGAACTGTTTTTCTAGGTTTATAAAAGGTAATAACAAAAGTAGGCCTACGTGCCACGGTGTCTGACGTACAACTGGTTTAGAGCTACATTAGAGCCTACAATCGCCTGGCAACAACCTCATAGTTATGTGTGATTCATACAATGAGATTACATATCAAGGGCGAGCTCGGTGGCGCAGCGTTGTCACTGGGTGCCTAGAGATTCGATCGTGTTAACAAAAACGAGAATTTGTATGTCAAATGTTATGACTTTCCCGCCATAAAGCAAGCAAGCAATTATACTCACTTTTAGAAAGTTAATAAATACTTCTTAGCTAAAAATTTGCTTATTTTTAAATAGTTAACTATCGTGCTATAGTACAGACGCCTGCACATCAACCTATCCAAAACTGTCAAATTTCTTCAATTAATTTTCAACCATAATACTAGGTTCAAAGTGTATTAAAAAAATTTGACAGTTTGTGGTAGGTTGATGTGCACAAGCGTGTGTACTATTTTTTTTACTTTAGTTTATGGCTTCGTGCGATTAGCACATTTAGCCAGTGGCTAAATGTGCTAATCGCACGTAATTGCAAGTAATTATGCAATAATGCAATGCAAGTAATTTTTCTTACAAGTAAGTAATAAATAAATATACAATATTTTCTTCCAGTATGATGATGATGAATGATAATAGAAATGAGAAGTGAGAAATGATATACCCCTCCAACCCCTCGAGTATCTCAGTAAAGATGTGGGGCTTTACTAATTCCTCGGGCGGACTTCTTAAGAGAATTTGAAAAGTTAAGTTTCACTGTTTTGTTTAATTTGCCAACACTCATGCGCACTAGCGAACACTTAACGGTTAATAATCCACCATTATTTCACATTAATATTCGATATAACACAAATTTTAGAAAATAAAACAAAACCGCATACGTGACTCTTCACTTTCCCGCCAAGAAGTCCCCTTTCTTCTGTTTGTTTATTTTTACCTTTCTTCTATCTGTTTGTTCCTGTTGATTACTTGCTCAGTGGTTTAGTTCATCAGCTAAGGATCTTACATTCAATGTGCGGCGATTACTTCGAGCCTCTCTGGGGAAGCATAACTCAGATCTGCTGTCTGGGAAAATTGTAACACGTCTCTATGTAGTGTGGACTCTACTTATTTTATTTTATTTTATTTATTTATTACTAGCTGACCCGGCGGACTTCGTACCGCTTTGACAGTTTCCATGACAACAAAACAAACAAATAATTTTGTATTGAATAATTAAATTGTCGTTTTTAGTATTTTCCGTTAGGTACTTAATATTTATGTTTCTCACCGTTTAAACCTTCCCTGAACTTCCACAAATATTTCAAAATCAAAATTAGCAAAATCCAGCCGAACCAAGACCAAGACCAAGTCCAGCCGATCTCGAGTTTTAGCGATACAAACGAACAATTTATTTTTAAATATATAGATAGACTAGCTAACTCCTCGCGCGCGACACGACGCGACTTCCTCGTGAACACCTTTATCCCGTGATGGTATCACCAACTTGAAAACATACTAAAGTTTTATCGCAATCGGATGAATGGTGTAAGATATACGCATAGCAACAGATTTTTGACTTTAGTAACAATTCAGTACAGACCACCTGCCTCGTAACTGGCATCCAGTAAAATTTTAATGTATTTTTTTATGAAAACAACAAAGTGTTGAAAAAATTCCACTAACGGGATTCGAACCCGCACTCCATGACATGTCGGGTCAGGTGCACTACCAACTATGCTATCGTGATCTAACTACCATTTTCAACACTTTGTTTTTTTTTTAAATTGGCATTCAATGAAACTATATTATTATGTATATAATCGTAATTTTTTATATTTTTTTTTTGCGAGGAAAACTGGGTTACTGTCTTGAACATTGATGCCTCTACGAGTCTACGATACTTACGGTGGTGGCACCAGGGTTGGACAGGAACCAGTCGTCGACAGTTTTTTCCTATAATCATTAAAAATAGGGATCTAAAAATGACTTACAATTTCATTGAATGTTATCAATGAAATCAATAAATATTTTCTAAATGTTTCAAGAAACGGGACAAACAAAGAAACATTTCATAGGAATAAAATGTGTTCGACACAGTTTTTAGCTTGGCAATCCAAAGGGGCAATGCTGCCAGCTATGATGGGACCGTTCCCATGAGCCCACAGTTGGAGGACATCTTTTATATATAGGTTTTTAATTTGACATTTGATTTTCACTGTTTTTTTCAAGTTAAGTTAAGTTATGTTCCTTTTTGTGAAACATGAATTTAAGAAAATATATCTGTTTAGTTTATAACCCAATGTTCGACACCAGTTTTTGTTTTCAATTTTTTTTTTTCAAAAATTTTTTCAATTCAAATCCAATTCTTATGAAATGTTTCTTCGTTTGTCCCGTACTTGCAACATTTAGAAAATATTATTACTTTCAGTATTTCGTTTTAACGTACTGTGGCAAGTAAATCGGTTCATTAATCGTTGTTCCAGCAACTGTATTCTTGTCACTTTCTTTATTTTAATTTATTGTTAATAAATCCCTTTGCAACTTTAATCTCGGCTAAGACGTGCGTTAGTTATTCTTAGCGCGACGCTCCGTGTGAAATGACAGGATTAGAGGTGCCATATTTTTTCCTTAAAAAAGCTGCAAAGGTGTCATAAAACATTACACACTAAAATAGTATAATAATGTTATATTTTTTTTTTTGTACAATTGCAGATATTATTCAAGTTCTTGTATACACTACACCGTGTTTTTTTAACCGTCTTAGACCCAAAGAAACTTAGGTCAAAAAACGATTTTTTTTTTTACCTTCCCATAGACATGTACCTGGACATGTACCTGGTAAAGAAACCGAGCCGAGGTCCGAGCCTTTAGAGGCGGGCGCCTCTAAAGGCTCGGATCTCGGCTCGGGCTGTTCCGCTCCCCGATCCGATCCGAACCCCTCGGAGAACCTATTAGACCATGGGGACACTAACTAGTGCGTGATGCCGTTCCCTCTAGAAAACCTCCGAAGGTGATTCGTTTCACAAGGCTTGAGGAACCCTTTAAGTTTCTCGCCGCTCCCAAAAAAGCCCGGTGAAGCCGAAAATGCAGTCTTAGGCAATCTGCAAACTCTCTCCATAAAAATAGTTTAAAACTAAAGTTGCCACAGGCAGGACTCAAACCCGCGTTGCCACACGTATTTTTTTAACTCTATAATATAAAGTCTACAGTAGGTACTTTTTAATACCTATAAAAAGAAAGGTCTTCATTGATTCAGTCAATAACAGACTAATCGCGCTCAACGCCCAACTTTAAAATATCTCTTGGATCTAGAAACCTGAAATTTTGCACAGAAGTATCCTGAAAGTTGTAGATAACGAAAATCCTAAATTTTCACGGGATCTCGGGACATGACCGACGCGAACGAAGTCGAGGGTGGTCGCTAGTAAAGTAAAATATAAGTTGTAAAAGAACTGTAGATTTTTGCTAAAAGACTTACATGAGGTAACTTAAAACTTTATATACAGACCTATTTATTTAAAACTATTGCAACATAAATTATAAGCTTGAGGCATTCTCAACTAATCCACTAGTCAACCTTAGGATGGTGACGAGGTGACATGATAGGTGCAATTATGTGTAACAGTAACATCATACTACTGTACTAAATAAATGGAATGAAATAGTAGATATTTTCTTATAAGGTTTTTTTTAAAGTGACGTAACTAATCCGGACACTTTTAACTTATTTTTAGGCTAACACTATACCTTCTGTTGGGCGCAGTATTGAATTAGCACTACAAGATTTATAGGGCCGTTACCACAAAACGTGGACTCACGGTTTTAGTAGGTTTAACGACTGCTACGGTTAACGGTTAGGTAATGGCGACGCACTTTTAAAAGGTTGTATTTAAAAGTGTACCTTAGCCGGGATGGGTATCATCGTAATTCGAAAGTAGAAGTAGAAAGAGTATGTGTAACCACTGCATTTTATTTTACCAGATAGCTGAGAGTATATTAATAAACGTTACTTAAATACAATACAATACCTACATATTTAAAATTTTCATACAAAAAATAATGACAGATTACGTTTTTGTTCGAAAATAAAAGAGACTGTGAGCGCGGCCAGCTCATTTCCATTTTATTTTGGTGCGCCATGGCGTAATTTTGAGTTAACTCAATGAGCTGGGCGTAGTGAGCTGCACCAGAGTTATTGAGTTGACGCAAGGGTTACCCATGTCTATTCGAAAGCACTATTCTTACACGTGACACGCACACAATGTGTACACACACACCCGTGGTGGGAACGATATTTGCATTGGTGTCAAACTGTCGTCGGTAGCCGAAAGGATACATGCTCGGGTTGAATGCGAGAAATCGTGTGTCGATACATTTCTTAGATCCTAGTTATATTCGTAATTTTTAATTTGGTAATTCTCTCGCTATTAATTAATTAAAATAGAACAGAGGGCTGAATTTCATTCGCCATTGCATCACGTTAGTGAAAACGACAATTTGTATGTCAAAATTTTGACTCTTATGGTCGCCAGGAGGCGCTGCTTCAATGCCATACTAATTTTCGTAAACGTAATCGAATGAATACGGATTACGTTCAAAGTCTATTGAGGAAATTTGACAGTTTGTAGTAGTCTGATAAAGCGTGGGTACCTAAAAAATTAAGTGCGTGTTAATTTTATCAGAAACAAAATAAAACATTACCTGACCATTGCACTGAAGTGTCTCTAGTACCGAGGTGTCTATTGTACCTACATGGAATAAAATTCCTTTTTCAATGGAGTTTCGTAGACGTAAGGCGCGAAACCTCCCGATCCGCGGGTATATAAGGGAGCGTCCCTTGGCTCCCGAGCATTGCGTCTAGCGACCTCCGAGGACAGTGAGTGCATCTAGCGATTGGAGCTGGTGCTATGAAGACTGTGAGGTGTAGGTATGTATGTTGTGTTTATGGGGTTAGGTTAGAAATATCTCAAATTTATCAAAAATAAAAGAATTTTCTTAATTTTAAAATTTATATTATTTAAGAAACTTTAATATATAGTTATCATTTTCTTTAAAAGTAAAAATGGTGCTTTTATGTGATAAATGTAATGAAGAAATAAATAAAAATATTAATTATAAACATTAATGATAATATTGAATCTAATAAGCTATTTCTTAAAAAAAAAAATTATAATAACTATCTAAAATATAAATATACATATCTATCTTTAAATATGGTTTTAAACATATCGGTATATCTTAAAAGTGACTTCATCAACTTGCGATAAAGATATAAGTACAATTATAAATGTAAAGTAAAAATTAAAAATATTTAAAATTAAAACGCTTTAATTTAGTACTTACTTTTGTGCCTAATTCATAAAAATAAAACTGTATTTCTTTATAAAAATTAACCTAAGAAGTTTTTTTTTTCAAATTAATGCAGAATACCTACTTAATATATGTGAATGAATGAATTTTATGTACCTAGGTGATTGTCCTATCTTAAAATAGTAGAAGTATACAACGGAAATCTCTGTACAAATATAATAATAAAAATAAAAATATGGTAACATATTTTTATTCAAATTATTATTTTAAATTTAAGTCTTATTAGTTTATATGGAGGAGTGGATTTCTCTGACAGTTTTAATTACATTTTAAAAGTAACATTGACTCTGTCATAGTTTATTTTATTTATTAGGTACCTAGGTACAGCAAACAACTACAATTAATAATACAGTACAAAAACAGTGCCTAATATTTTTTACTTTAAGAAATAAACATTTTTCATTTTCATAACAAAAAAAAGCCGGCAGATTGCGAGTGCAAACGATAGTTGTTTTAATAAAATACAAATTATGCGACGTCTAAGCTAACAAATATTTACTGTTTACAAAACACAAATGTTGAAAAAATTTCCACGAGCAGGATTTGTTAATGACGGTAGTTGTTGACATTGAATGGGTGCCTTTGGCTTTCAAAGTAAAAAGTAAATAGTGTTGAATAATTTCGGCGGACTGGTTAGAACCACGATAGCTCAATTGGAAGAGCACCTGACCCGGTATGTCAGAAGGGTGCAGGTTCAAATCCTGCTCGTAGAAATTTTTTCAACATTTGTGTTTTGTAATTTGTTTCGCAACAAAATTTGCGTTAAAATTATATAAACAAAACAAAAACATTTTTAAATATTTACTGAAATAAAGTGATTCTAACATAATTCTTTGAATAAAAGTCGCACTACGGATATATATATGCATCGAAAAATCCATACTTTGCCCGACCTGGGAATTGAACCCAGGACCTTCTATGGTTCTAGACAGTTTATGGTAGTCTAATGTGCCAGCGTGTGTATTAGCTTAGAGCAGCAGTATTTAGGGACTTAATTACGCTAAATAACTTTAAAAGGGAATCGCCAATTTCGGCCCGGTTTGAACAAGTTGCTCAGTAAAAAGTATTGTTACGAATAAATATAATTAATTCGTTAATAATTATTGACGCAACACTCATCGCAGGAAAGCGTTCTGTAAAAATAGTTGTAAAAATAAGTATTCTCGCCGATTGCATGTACAAAACACCGCCATTTTTTAGTTGCAGCCTTGCAGGCTAAATTTTGGGTTACCTACCACATGAACGCTAATACGATAACATTCGTTTTATAAATGAATAATCAATTTCTGGTACTTCAATTAGAAAACTTTTTATTTTTAATTACCTGGCAACACTGACAGAATCAGCTCATAAGCCGAAAAATATATTTTGTTTATATCTTATTTAATAATAATCAACAAGGCAGATAAGCAATTAATCAATATTGTTGCAATTGCATGGTAGGCCGATGGGTTGCTGTGCTCACGTTATGACAATAATGAGGTATTTAAGCTGGGCAAGGCATGTAAATAATATTACACCACCTGTCCAGTTTCTAGACAATATTTTGATTACATATCATTCTGAATAAAACCATTATACGAAATAATATTGTTTTATTTTATCCGCTAATATTACACTCCCTGACATATTAAGATTATTTTTTTTCTTAGACACCCTTAAAATTACACCTACTTATAATATTCTATACCATAACGCATAAATAAGTAAATATCTTTAAAGTAAAGAATAATACTTAACTTATTTTAGAAAGAGATAACATTTTTTTATGAGTTTTAGTAACAAAATCACAATATTACGCATGCTACATTTGGTATGTTTTTTACAACTTGCTGCAACTTTGTTATGTTATTTAATTTCTTTTAGGTATGAAATATTTAAATAGGAATTCATTCACTATTAAAGTTAATGTCCACGCCAGGCCAAAGCACCCTAACAAACTGATCAATTCCCTTTGCGCTGCATACGCTGTCTGTGTGCGGGAATAAACAACAGATCATTATAATAAGATATTAAAATGTTTTTGTTTTGTTTATATAATTTTAACGCAAATTTTGTTGCGAGAAGAAAAAAAAATCCACGAGCAGGATTTTAACCTGCACCCTTCTGACATACCGGGTCAGGTGCTCTTCCAATTGAGCTATCGTGGTTCTAACCAACCCGCCGAAATTATTCAACACTATTTACTTTTTTACTTTGAAAGCCAAAGGCGCCTATTCAATGTCAACAATTTGTCCCGGTATGTCAGAAGGGTGCAGGTTCAAATCCTGCTCGTGGGAATTTTTTCAACATTTGTGTTTTTGTAATAAGATATTAATTAAAATTCTCACTTATAACAAAGTAATGAGTCTGCACATAATAATCATACCTTACTTTTATAATAAACGCCGCTCGTATACGCGTACACCGTAATAAATTTGTAGCATGACATTTATTAAGGATCAACACAACATCACGGCTTAATTAAATATCGGTTAGGAGAAAAGTTACGATCAACCATAAAGGTAAGGCGGCTTACCGCGTCTCCCCCTGTGATCGCAAAACACAATGAAAAAAATCGTGCCACCTACGTGATTCTTGTCCAATTATGATTTAATAACGTTAATTATTCAAATTATAGCGTAGTAACTTCACAGTGTCGTAATACTGCTGGCTTGCAGTATAAATCACTAACTAAAAAATTAACGAGTCTTCTGAGGCATCGGCAGCTCAGTGGTCAGGCATTGGACCGGTTATCCAAAGGTCGTGGGTTCGATTCCCACTCGAGCTTCATGAGACTGGTTGATTTTTTCTGGTAAAAAAAATATCTTGTAACTATAATAACAATGCGAAATTCAAAATAATATAAATATTAAAACTATTTAAACTTCATACACTTTTGAAATACTCGTTTACCATTTTTTTTAGCAAAGTACACAATGGGGTTAAGAGGAAACACTAACGTCGACTGAATTGAAAAATATGTATGAAAAGTAGACAAAATCAACGTTTCGTAGTCCCCGGATTCCTTCTCCAAAACGGGACCGATTTAATTTCCTTTTAAAGATAGGCTTAGTCTCTAAGTTTTCCATTTTTTTAATAAATTGATTATTAAAAAAGATGTGAACCTTTGAAAACCTTAATCTTGGCCAGGTTTTTGATGTGTTCAGATATCCAGCAAACAAATTTGACGAGAACGAAAGCAAAGCATAGGGATACAGCCAAAGACTTTCTTTAAATTTTAATGAAAAAAGTAATTAAATCAGTTCAGTTTTGGAGGAGGGATCCGGCGGGGACTACGAAACGATGATTTTGTCTACTTTTCATACATATTTTTCATATTGTTTTCTAAAGTTTACGCGAACACTACACATTGAAATGAAACAACTTTTACGGATCTACTCGGGTCCGTGGTCACAGGGAGACAGTCTCCCTGTGACCACAGACCCTGCAAAGGGTTCGAAACGTCAGGATAAACATTAATTAAAACTAATGTGTAAAATAAACGCGAGTAGATCCGTAAAAGTTGTTTCATTTCAACATATGTACGTGTACGTAGTACGTTTGTGTACGTGTAGATTTGTGTACGTAATACCAATTTACCAACCGCAACTACATAGAGCAGTCGCGTTGTAATTATGGTATAATTAACAACTGGTTGCTTTTCTCGTTTGGTTAATGTGGTAGGTAGGGCTCGGCATTAAACCCGCCTAGTTCTAAAACTCGAGTTAGGTAATGGCTACGGTTCTTTTTAGACTCTGAGACGAGTTCTTTTTAGACGAGTCCGGACCCGATGACTCGCGCTCGACCCGGCTCTGGACTCGTGAGTGTTTTACGCTTCCGAGCCCTGCAAAATTTAGTCGAGTTTATTTTAGACCCTGGACTTGGGTTTGTTACAGCACTTATTCGATCATGTTTATTTAATTTTATATTTTACGGGTAAGCACAGTGCCTTGATCTCACCTGATGTTAAGTGATGATAAGGCCAAAGATGGAAGCGCACTTCACCCGGGATCCTCAACTATTTTATCTTTAGCTGCCGGAACACAACAATGCTACAAACATTGATGATAGGATAAGCTGGTGGTAGCTAGCCAGGCGAACAAAGAAGCCCTACCACCAATTAAACCGAGAACACAAACATGTACCCCCGCTGGGAATCGAACCCGGGATCTCTGGGTCTAAACCGGTGATCTTAACTTGACCACAGAGGCGGTTAACAAAAACAACAATTTCTAAGGCAAACATTTTAATTCTTCTAGTTTGCGCTACTTCAATGCTATGATGTGAATCTATATAAATAAAAATTAATGTTGCTAAGAGCAAAACTCGAGAATTTGGATGAAAAGAGAGGATTTGGATGAAACATTGCACATAGGTAGACAGACCATGAACCGGACTAGGACTTAGGACTTTTTATCCCGGTAACAGGTTCCTGTGGGATAGTGTAGCCTTCGCGAATGAAGTCGCGGGCGACAACTAGTTGTAAATAAAATTCGTACTCGATCGTACAGAATTTTGAGATTTGGTATTTTACTATACTACTATAGTGTATCTCCCGAAAAATGGCTATGAAATTGTCCAACCTTTGCTGAGAAGAGGAATCATCATCGTGTCCCCACTGCTCGGGCACGAGCCTTCCCTATGGTTGGATAGAGAGAGCCGGGCCATACAGCAACACGCGGGCCCAGTGCGTTGCGGTGGTTGCATGGTAACGACTGCTAATGCAGCCGGGACCAACGGCTTTACGTGCCATCCGAGCACGGAGGATGATCGTTTTTGGTCACCCATCTGATGAATGGTCTTTGCAAAAGTTGCTTAACCTCAGCACTCGCAGACGGGCCGCGTTAACCACTGCGCCATCGAGCTCCTCCGAGAAGAGGATGCTAAAAAGCAAAAGTCTATAGGTACCTACTTATCCCCTGGCACTTGTTGTTTGTTAGGGGCGTGACGCTGGTGGTGGTGGTGGCGGCGCTGGCGCTGGTGTCCGCGCAGATCACCTTCAGCCGCGACTGGACCGGCGGCAAGCGGGCAGCGCCGCAGTTGGCCATCGACTGCGGACAGTTCGCCAGGCTTTGCAAGCACTTCGTGGTGAGTACACGACCGAGTATTTTCACAAAATAAAGGTGCCTAGGTCAGCTTCATACAAACGCGCTCGAGCAACTCACACATACCCTTGCACTGACACGGTTTTCGGAACTGCTTGGAACTAGGTGCCTAGTGGGAGATTTGTTTACTATCCGTATTCATTCGATTACGTTTACGATAACGAAAATTAGTATGGCATTGAAGCAGCGCCTCCTGGCGATATACGAGAAGAGTTTAAATTTTGCCATACCAATTCCCGTTTTCGTTAACGTGATCGAATGGCGAATGAAATTAGCACTTCCTCTCTGCACTCTACTTATTTTGTTCTACTACCTTACTTTAGATATTAGCTCAGTCATAGCCGAGCGCAGGTGTTGCGAGATTCAGTGTCCGTGAGAGGTTTTTTTTATACCTCCTCCTCCCCGCCCGATCCTCTAAATGACAGCACACATTTACAGAATACACTAAACATGCACACCAGTTTAGGCCCAAGACACCGTACTCGTAGAACAAGGGTACGAAGAACCGGTTCACACTCGCTCTACACCAGGTACAGACATGTACCTGGTCGGTTCTCTCCTCCTCCACGGCCGGCCGGTCAACCCGAGCCGAGGTCCGTGCCTTTAGAGGCGCCCTCGGGTTGCTCCGCTCCCCGATCCGATCCGAACCCTTCGGAGAATCTAGTAGGGCACGGGGACGCGCACTTGTGCGCGATGCCGTTCCCTCTAGATAACCTCTGAAGGTGATTCGTTTCACACGGCTTGAGGGACCCTTTACGTTCCTCGCCGCCCCCAAAAAGCCCGGTGAAGCTGAAAATGCCGCAGCGGCAATCAGCAATCTCTCTCCAAAAAAAAAAAAAAAAACCTCCTCCTCCATCATGATCGGAGCTATTTTAATCTAATTCTCCTTTACACCAGTTCTATCTTTTTTTCCTCTCGCACTTTCATGCCACATACTTCATCTTTCATTTCTGGGCAGTGGGTGTTCTGCCTATTTCGTACTATTCTGTATTTTTTATTTATTAACTATTTAACAAGATTTGGGTAAATAAGTTTTTCAGCATCGTATCTTATTGTGAATGCGATTTTTTTTCCAAACAATCCGTGAGAGGTTGTCTATGTGTGCGTTGCTCGAGCGCGTTTGTATGAAGCTGACCTTCTGCAGTCTCCTTAATATGTGGCATTGTTAAGGGAAGGAATTGTTATACAGAAGTGTCAGCGGTAAGCGGCAGCGCGGCGCGGCGGTGGCCGGCAGTTTCACTGCCAAGCCATTTTGGGCTTTATCTCTGTTGGTTGGCGCATATTATCGCTTAAAAGTCGGGTAGGACGCGCGGCCGCCCACGGCACCGCGAGCCGACATGCGGCCTACGACTGCTTTCAAGCGATACTATGCGTTGACGCTTAGAATGGTTTGACAGTGAAGCTGCCGGCCGCTGCGCCACTCACCGCTACGCTGACACTTTGGTGTGAATTAACCTTAAGACAATGGCCTGGTGACAGATTGGTGAATGTCAGAATCGAACTGCTCCCGCGCACCAGTTTCAAGATATAACGAGTCTACCCTAGTGTTTTAGTGGGTATGAGGGAATGGGCATACTTCCCGTCACGTCCCGACCATAATAAGCGTCCATAGCTTGACTTCTTACATGGCACGGCGCGGCGTATCCATCACCCAGCTTAATTAATGTCCCCACTGCTGGGGCACGAGTCTTCCCTATGGATGAAAACACCACAGGTAGAACGGGCCGTAAACCACCACGCAGGCCCAGTGCAGATTGGTGGTTGTTAACGACTGCTAATGCAGCCGGGACCAACGGCTTAACAACGGCAACGTGCCTTCTGAAGCACGGAGGAGCTCGAGATGATACATTTTTGGTCACCCATCCGATTCCTTTTTTAAAATATTTTACGGGTAAGCACAGTGCCTTGATATCACCTGATGCCAAGCGATGATAAGGCCAATGATGGAAGCGCCCTTCACCCGGGATCCCCAACTAGTGAGGCACTGGCTATCTTATCTGTAGCTGCCGGAACACAACAATGCCACAAACATTGATGTTATGGCGACATATTTAGATAAGATGGTGGTAGCTAGCCAGGCGGACAAACAAGCCCTACCACCAACCAAACGGAGTACACAAACATGTACCCCCCGCTGGGAATCGAACCCGGGACCTCTGGGTCTAAACCGGTGGTCTTAGCCACTAGACCACAGAGGCGGTTAAAATGACCGGCCTTTGCGGAAGTTGCCTAACCTCAGCACTCGCAGACCGGGCGTGTTAACCACTGCGCCATCGAGCTCCTCAAATCAGCTGTCATCGCGTAAAACTTAAATGACGACCAATGTTATTTTTTGCCAATGAAACATGTGTTGAACACCTGGTCTAGTGTTGAGCACCGGTGCCACTACCATATTGCCTTTCCCCGGCTATGATGTGTCCATTTCAACTGTTGTCAGCACGAGCTGAAGCAATCCATGTCCCCGGAGGTGGGCAGCAAGCGGCGGCGGGACGACGACGCCGCGCCCCCCCTGTATGACGACGACAAGTAGCAATGGCAGCACACTACGACAAATAGGCGGCAAGAAAACGCAACACGATTGTATTTTTAATATTTTACGGTCAGCTACATCAGAGTTTTACAGCCTTGCTATTGGTAGCTTGCAAAAGATGAGGCAGGGCAAATCAGAATACTACTTTTACTATTAAATTATTTTAAATTATGATACTCACGCTGCAAAGGTTGGTTTAACAGTCAGCAGCAAAAGTAGCTGCACACTTAAGCAGTCTGTCAAACCAACTAGATAATTAATGTAATGCCGGCTTCACACTCTCTTGGAGGTGATATGAGGCGACGCGAGTGCGAGTGTAGAAGAGGCGCTCGGCTCCTCTCGTGTTGCCTCTTCTCGCATCGGCGCTTCGGTTTTTGGGCACGAGTCAAAGGAAGCGAGGGCGCGAGGCGAGCGGACCAGCCCCCCAGTCGAGTGTGGATGGCTAAAGCTCTTTCAGCATCCGTTCGTACGCGCTCGCGAGTGTAAAGCTGGCATATCAGCACGTAATAGGCGCTTGTCAACTTCATGTGTTATGATGACAGGGTACACTACATAAATACGAAAAACTTAATTCCGATAGTCATAATCACGAATTTCTAAATTCCGAATTTTATAATACCGAATGGTTCAAAATTCCGATAATGAAAATACCGTTTCATAATTCCTAATTTTTAAAATCCGAAACCTCAAAATTCCGAACGTTTATAATTACGAAAATCAATATGCCGAATTTGAAGATACCGAACCATAAAAAAGGCCAGGTCAAGAGTACCCTAAACCGAAGAGCATGTATGAAGGGAATAATGAAAGTGGACGAAGCGAAACAAGTATGTAAGGATCGTAGCAAGTGGAAAAAAATGGTCTCTGCCTACCCCTACGGGAAAGAGGCGTGATTGTATGTATGTATGTATGAACCATAAAAGATCCGAATTAATAATAATCCGCAATATCATAAACACGAATACCGAATATCAAATTTCCGAATAATATAAGCGCGAATTGTTATTTATTCTATGTTTCAATACCCAACATTTTTCTTAATAAATGTGTGCCTCCCAAAATCTCTGAAATAAGTGCAATTCGGTTGTGGTGTTGTTATCATGTCTAACTTAACCTAACCTAGAGCTACTGTACTTACCTATTTCGAACTAATAAGCACCCAATACCCATATAATAAGTGCAATTCGGTTCTGGCGTTGTTGTTATCATGTAAGACATTCGCGTCAGACATACACCTAAACTACGCGTTTCGGTTATGTAAAATTTTTCCGCAACAAAGGTTTTTTTTAACTTTTGAGATTATAATTTTTAATATATACCCGTTTTAGATACAAAATCTGAATGTTAGCAATTAATTTTCGGAAAATTAAAATTCGGAATACCATATTTTGGACTAGTAACACAGCGGGTTTTTAATTTTTCGTACTAATGAAAGGCGGAAAATTAAAATTTTGTATTTATGAATTTCGATAAAATAAAAATCGTGTTTTTTAATTGTGAAATTCGGATTTAAAAAAATCGGAATATTCAAATTCGGAATTATATAATTCGGAATTTTTGGGTGTTCCCATTATGACATGCGTAGCGGTCAACGACTTCCGCTACTGACTGTTGACCACGGCTGCTGACCTTATTCATAATTTTTTAATCTAAGGAAACCTACTTCATTAAATTGATATGCAAAACTTATTGTTAATTTTTGTTTTAATTTTATACATTTCAATTAAAAACCTAATAAACTATGTAACATTTGTAATATTTATGTAATTATTAAGGTAATACAATACAATACAATACAATATAGTAGTAGGAGGTATATACTAAGAGGTAGGTAAGCATTATTGGTGATGTGAATTAAGTGCGCGACAAACTTATGAATATGAAATTCACTACCCGAAGTGAATAATGACGTTGTTTACCGTTATAGGATAAGCTACTTATAATAATGAAGATAATAAATGCATTTCAAATTATTTGTTCTTCACTTTGTTTGTAAAGGCTGCAAGAACCACGCTGTGCTGGGGGCCTACCGCCTAACTCTATCGCTATAGCTATAGGCTATAACTTTCAATATTGCTTTCATATTGCTTTCGAAATGACAAGATGACGCCATTAACTATAGAGCGCGATAGCGTGAGCGATGGCGTTTGAGTAAGGCGGTCGGAGGGCGGGTCTTGGACTTAAAATTAATGTATCTAGTACCTGCCCCCCGACCGCCTAACTGTCGCCATCGCTCTCGCTATCGCGCTGTATAGTTTATGGCGTCATCTTGTCATTTCAAAAACGATATTAAAGTAATATGAAAGCAATATCGAAAGCTATAGCCTATAGCTTTTGATATTGCTTTTATATCGCTTTCGAAATGACAAGATGACGCCATAAACTATAGAGCGCGATAGCGGGATCGATAGCGACAGAGTTAGGCGGTATGCCCCCTGCTTCACTTTCCGTGCATGTCGTAAGAGCCGACTAAGGGACAAGGGTTCCAAGATTGAGAGCATCTTACGCCTCTCCCGTGTGGCTCATTTTGGCACGGCCACCACCACCAACCCGAAATCTGAGTTTACAGATAATTAGTGGGAATATGTGGATAAATCTCAGAGTTAGTGGGGCCATGGTTCAAAAGTTATAAGGGATACAAGGTGGCCGTGCCAAAATGAGCGCCCATTTTGGCACGGCCACCTTGTATCTCTGAAACCACGGGTCGTAGCGAAGATCTGATTACATCAATAATTAGTGGGTGTTTGTGGATAAATCTCAGAATTAGTGGGGCCATGGTTCAAAAGTTATAGCAACTTCTTTTTTCCATACAAAAACAACATGTGCTGTCGCGCACATAAGCATTTAGTTATTACTTGAATTAATTAAATTGTGAATGAACGACGAAACTTTGATATGTGTGTACGTATGTTTGATTCTGTATCGATAAAAAAAGCGCCATTAAATGCTTAAAAAATGTATTAACAGATTTTTCGATTTTTCAATCCCCAGATAACATTTATTAGCCTGATAGATTATACAAGCCATTTTAAAAGTGTGTTGTTATCCCGTTGTCTCTTGTGTTATAAGCAAAATTTTAAATCCTTAACATTATAATCCACAATATATTTATATCCACGAAACTATCACTATCCAACGTTTAAAAAGTTTCATGGATAGTTATAACGTTAAGAGAGGTTAAACAAAATAGGAATACTGATAAAAAAATACTTTCTTACTTACTTTTTTAATTAAATTGTAAAGCATTCAAATGAGCCTTTTTATATTTTTAAAGAAATGCATTTATATACTAACTAGTTTACATTTTTTTGGTTCCCGACATAAAAATTAATGTCATGTACAATTATAAAATGTTTTTAATTTGTTTATATAATTTTAACGCAAATTTTGTTGCGAAACAAATTACAAAAACACAATGTTGAAAAAATTTCCACGAGCAGGGTTCGAACCTGCACCCTTCTGACATACCGGGTCAGGTGCTCTTCCAATTGAGCTATCGTGGTTCTAACCAGCCCGCCGAAATTACTCAACACTATTTACTTTTTTACTTTGAAAGCCAAAGGCGCCAATTCAATGTCAACAACTACCGTCATTAACATCTGATCATAATATTTTTACAAATACTAAAGATCAGTTAAGAAGTAGGCTAGCTATTTATAAAATGTTTTTAATTTGTTTATATAATTTTAACGCAAATTTTGTTGCGAAACAAATTACAAAAACACAATGTTGAAAAAATTTCCACGAGCAGGGTTCGAACCTGCACCCTTCTGACATACCGGGTCAGGTGCTCTTCCAATTGAGCTATCGTGGTTCTAACCAGCCCGCCGAAATTACTCAACACTATTTACTTTTTTACTTTGAAAATTACAAAAACACAATGTTGAAAAAAAAAAAAGTTTTTTTCAACATTGTGTTTTTGTAATGTACAATTATATCCATACATGTATCCGATTCTCTCTCTCATTTACTTACTTGCACTCTATATACCTAAATTCTTACCTAGACTCTTTATACCTTTCAATTTTAAGTTGTTAATTCAAATTATCAATAAGCTTCATGTACGCGATTGTACATCTACTATGAAAATGAAAAAATGACGTGCCAAAATGAGCCTCATTTTGGCACGGCCACTTTGTTTCCCTTATAACTTTTGAACCATGGCCCCACTAATTCTGAGATTTATCCACTAAGTCCCACTAATTATCCACTAATTATCTGTTAACTCAGATTTCGGGTTGGTGATGGTAGCCGTGGCAAAATGAGCCACACGGGAGAGGCGTAAGATGCTCTCAATCTTGAAACCCTTGTCCCTTAGTCGGCTCTTACGACATGCACGGGAAGTGAAGCAGGGGGCCTACCGCCTAACTCTGTCGCTATCGATCCCGCTATCGCGCTCTATAGTTTATGGCGTCATCTTGTCATTTCGAAAGCGATATAAAAGCAATATCAAAAGCTATAGGCTATTTAGCTTTCGATATTGAAAGAAAGAAAGAAAGAAAGAAGAAAGAAATTATTTATTGACTATCACACAGACATAACAGAAAAAAAAAACAAAGAATATGAGAACATTACAAAAAATAACATTAAGACTAATACAAAAATAATAATTATATAACAAAGAGTGTGTGTGAAAGCCAACTAGGACCCTGCCTCAGCTTTGTGTCGTTGCGGTGCTGAGAAACAAACACCACCACAACGACGCTGGTATTCTGACAGGGCCTATGGTGAGTGTTGTGGTATTGTGTGTGTGCGTGTACATAAAAAGATGATATAATATAAAACATAGTTACATACATATATAATATAAATGTTTATAAAAAAAAAAGAAAACAAGTTTAATACATAAAGATACTGTAAGAAATATTATATATATTGAAATACAACAAAAAATAAAATATCAAATAAATAAATGAATGAGTAAGGCTCGATGCGCTAAATGCCTTCGCTACTTCGGATTTAAAAAAAAAAATAATATTGCTTTCATATTACTTTAATATCGCTTTTGAAATGACAAGATGACGCCATAAACTATACAGCGCGATAGCGAGAGCGATGGCGACAGAGTTAGGCGGTCGGGGGGCAGGTACTAGATCCACTAATTCCCACTAATTATCTGTAAACTCAGATTTCGGGTTGGTGATGGTGGCCGTGCCAAAATGAGCCACACGCCTCTCCCTTACTTGGTAGTAGTCGTCAGCGATCGGCTAGCAATCAAGCACTGATGTTATCTAGTCCACCTTGGAACCCCATTTTGATGAATGTAGTGTCGAGGTCACTAAATATTGTGATTTAGATGCCGTACGATAGGGGTAGCCCTTACGGGAGAAGTATATGAGTGTATAAACGTATTATTGTCGACTTTAATGGAGACAATGTTTAACGAATAACGAATTTCCCCAAAAAAACACAAGGGTGGGGCAAATTAAAAAAGAAACAGTTTACTTACAGTAGGTACTTTATTGGAATAAATTGATTTTATATACACACTTAATAATACATATACAATTTATATTGCAATAACTATAAATAAATGAAAGCGATTCAGATGTGAGTTGAGTGAGTTGAATTAAATTGACGTAAAATTTAAGTTCCTATTACAATACGGTAGTTGACTATCGTTCTTTGTTTTTTTTAATAATTGATTTCATAAAATAATGGCTCTAGCTACAAATTAAGTATGAACATTCACCAAAAATTATGAAAAAAAAATATTAGCTTTTTATCTATCATATTGTTGCTGTCTAAATTAAGATTATTATAACACAATTAATTGTTTCAAAAAAAAAAGATCCTCTTTATAATATTATTCAACCAAAACCAAACAAAAAAAAAGTGTTCCTGACTCGCGTAGCAGGTAGCTGTATGATAACCAATACTAGTAAGTACCCTCGTTAAAAATTTAAGCCGGGCCATTGGTTCTAAGACCCGTGGTCTAACCACTACACCACAGAGGCGGTTAAATACGGTTAATAGCTTAAAAATAATTCTAATAAATGAAAGAAAGAGCCTTAAATTATCATGTTAAAGCTAAATAACTCAGTCAACTATACGCTAAAATATTTTAAACAATAGCTATTCTATTCTAAAACAAGACTACACACAATGCGTAAAATTTTATTTAATACCAAGACAAACACCAATTAGACGTAATTTCATCGAATATTATAAAATTATCAATAACTACGCTATAATATGCTTTGTAAAAGAGTCTATTTGTAAAAATGGTCCCTTAACCTGCTATGCAATAGCAATTTTACACTTTGTACTTTCGTGATCCATTTTAATATTTTATAACGGTGATTAACGCAAACAATATCATAGGCATACCTTTAGGGCTAAATCAGTGCTCGACCAACCGTCGTCGTCGGTTCGTACGTCCGTCGATTTTTAGAGAGAGTTTGCCGATTGCCTCAGACGGCATTTTCAGCTTCACCGGACTTTTTTGGGAGCGGCGAGAAACTTAAAGGGTTCCTCAAGCCGTGTGAAACGAATCACCTTCGAAGGTTTTCTAGAGGGAACGGCATCACGCACTAGTGCGTGTTCCCGTGCCCTACTAGATTCTCCGAGGGGTTCGGATCGGATCGGGCTGTTCCGAGCTGTTCCAAGATCTGTGTCCGTGCAAGGGGTTTATGTGCGAGTTGCTCGAGCGCAGTATGCATTAAGATTACCTTCTGGGCGTCCTGATTTTGTGCATGTACTCAATATATAGCTTACGTTGATTCCCGTTATAGCACTTAGAACAATAAGCAAGAATTTATCAATATTATCAAACATTGTAGCAAGTTAATAAACTTGCTTAGTCAATATGATAAAACATACAATGAAAAAAGTACGCTCATAACCCGAAATTACTGCTTAAAAATTTCATACCAAATTGATCTCGCAATTTTGTCTTTGTCATTAATAATGAATCTATACTGCGTCAAATCTAATTAAAAAGCTCATATTTAGCATAGTCTAAAATGAGTTTTGTCTATAACGATTACATACATTTTATAGTACCTAGCTATAAATTGCTGTGAATGTAATGCATGTCCCGATTTTAGAGTCTAAAAGAGTACGGCGGGTGTAAACATAATAATACTATAAAATAATACATGTTCAAGTGTCGAAAGCGCCTGGCTTTACGTTTGACATGTGATGTATTGCCATATGCAATGACGGAAAGTAGCCAAGTAGTATTTTGCAATTTAAAAAAATATATATTGTACGATAACGCTGCAAAAGTGCGGCTGGCCTAAGAGATTAATGATCATTAGCAGGCGTGCACCTACAATAGTCTAACGCGTTGTTGAGGCATTGCAGCCACTGGTCCCTGTGGTGCGGCGTGTCGGCCGCCAGCAGGTGCCGGCGGACGAGCGTGCCGTCGGCCCGCTTGAAGCACACGAGCGACGACTCCGGGGCCTCCAGGCCGCAGGGGGCTTCGCATTCCAGCAGGAGAGTGTTGGGACGCGCGCAGAGATCGCGAGGAGCTTTGATCACTTTCTCCGATATAACTGTTGTGAGGTCGATGTCGCAGATCGGTGGCTGATGACGAAAAAAATAATTCATTTTCATTTATTTTCCATATTACATGGTATTTAAGATGTGGTCCAAAATCTTTAAATAGTATAAAACAAAGTCGTTCCCGCAGCCTGTATGCTTATATCTTTTAAACTACGCAACGGACTTTAATGCAGTTTTCAACAATAGATAGAGTGATTCAAGAGGAAGGTTTATATGTATAATACAAGCATATTATTATTATTGACTGGTACATGACCCGCCGCAGCAAAATCACATATGGAGGAGGTAATTTGCTTACTATTGTAGCTTAGTTTTCCTAACTAAAGTTTTATAGTTTAGGAGATAGGATTTTTCTTTTTTCTTGCGTAATATATTTTTTTAAACTTTGATTTAGCAAACTTGCGACGTAATTTGATCACAAATGTGTATGTACTACCAAAAAAAGAAAATTCATCAAAACATTGAAAAAAAAAGCTAGCTTTGAGGTCAAAGTTTGAGAAAATCTTAAAAACTATAAAACTTAAGCTAAGGAAAGTAAGATTCAATAGTTAGCAAATGACCTCCTCCATATGGTAATTTGTTATGGCAGGTCATGTACCAGTCACTCTGTATGACGACTCTGAATTATTGTTTTTCTAAATTATCTCGGGTCTGGGTGTTTTCTATGTATAACAAGTATGTATTTAAGTATTTTAAGTATGTTTATCCGTTGTCTAGTAACCATTTAACGAGTTTCATAACGAAGCTTCTCTTGTGCTAGATAATTGGTGTGAGTGTAGGAAAGTTTATTTATTTATGATTTATTTATTTGTATATTTAATAAAATTTAGACAGGACAACGTCTGACGGGTAAGTTAATAATTAATAAAGTACAGTTGTGTACAGTGATACCCTGTAAGGGCACCACAAAATGTTTAAAGTTAAGAATTGTGTATAGACAATATACTATTAAGAATAATTGTCTGAGACAGTACTGTCTCAGTGCTGGACAAAGGCCTCAACCATTAAAACCAATTATGGGTTAGTCACCACGGTAAGTGGGTGCTGTTGGTGATCATAAGCCTGGAATTTTTATAAAAAATCCGAAACATAGCTTGTGTATTGAACCCAGGTCCTTCGGGTGTCAACCGAGCGCTTTGCAAATTAACCACCGATACTTACAGTATTGAATGAAAGAAACATTTTTTTTAACATAATTCACTATAAAAATATAAACAATCATTTAGGTACAATAATAAACTACGGGTCTCCACTGATTCACTGAGCCAGCGGAGTAAGTAAGTAATAAACTAAGGCCCGATTTTTCAATCCTCAGTTAAGTTTTATCCAACGTATAACATTGTCATTGTGACATATTTTCTAAAGAGAATCTTTCATTATGTCAAAATTAATTAATTAATAAACTTTGACTGACGATTGAAAAATCAGCTCTAAAAGAAAAAGATACAAAAACTTCATCAGTACAAGCAATATTTACTACAAAAAGAAAACAAAATGCACGTTACCGCTATACAAGGCTGATTTCAAGACACCATCCAAATTTTAGGGGATATTTATTAATAATATAATACATTTATTTATTATTTTTTTCTTCACAAAAGTTACATAAGTACATGAAAAACATTACATTGCATTCCTGGCTAGTTTTAATTACTTGTTGTGAAGATTGGTGCTTGAAATGGATTGAGACAATCTGTCATATAAGATATCATCTAATAACAAATGTGTGTATGTGTGTATAGCTGTAGAGCACCTGACTATGAAAACAAGCAACTTTTGTATTAAAAATTTATAAAATACAGTGAAAAAATTAAATGTCTACCGGACCCAGCCAGGAATAGAATCTGGGTTTTCCGCAATCCAGGCGGCTGCACTGACCATTATGCTACCGGGAAGGCTTAATGGTCAGTGCAGCCGCCCGGATTGCGGAAGACCCAGATTCGATTCCTGGCTAGGTCGGGTAGGCATTTAATTTTTTCAATGTATTTTGAATTAAATATTTGTAAAATAAAATATTTAATTCAGCCTCAGTGCAGCAATTAGCACTTAAAAATAAAAAGCAAAATTAACTTTTGTATTAATAACTAATCTCGTGCACGCGCACCCACCTTCTTGTGCACATCATCGGGGTACTTCCAGAAGGACAGCACCGGCGGCTGCAGGCGCGACCAGCGGCGGTGCCAGGCGCCGAGCCCGCTCACGTCGTCGAAGGCCGTGAGGAACGCCGCGTGCGCCGCCGGCGCCGCCACCGCCACGCGCGCCGCCATGTCCAGCGACACCGTGCCTTCGAGGGGACTGCCTACGGGTAGCTGGCGGGGGAATACAATCAATATACTTAATAAAATACTTTATTGTACACATAAAAAAACACATACATGACAACAAAAGAATAAAAAAATTAAAATTGGAGTCGTACAAAAGGCGGTCTTATCACCAGAAGCGATATCTTCCAAGCAATTTAAGGATGGAGAGGATTGATATTAAATAAAATGGGGAAAAAAAGTGTACAGTACTAATAGATATATTACATACACATATACAGCGGTGGACACATAATTAGAAACACTTCATATGAATTATAAAAGTCCACATACAATATCCGTGAAAAACTTAAAGATTCAATATTTAATAATCATGCAACAATATAGCCACTCAATTAGAATACTCATAAAATATATTAAAATACAAAACTATGTATCAAAACTTCAAACATTAAATGAGTTTAAAGCATACATAGCTTATTTCCTGTTACTGGCCGCGTGGACGCCTAATTGGATGTTGGAAGAAACACTTTAGAAAAGCATGCACGGCACATCGCATTCCATTTATGAAATTGAAAAAATAAAACTTCTTTCTTAGCTATTTCTATCGCTTTGGCAGCAATTGAACATCAAATTGGAATTCCGTTTACGATATTTTTTCGTTCAAAATGGGCAAAAATAAAAGTTGCGACGCGTCAACTAGGCAAATAATTGTTAAATTGCACATCGACCAAAAATAGACGTACATGAGAATACCTGATCAAAATGTTCCGTAAAGAAAGTTTTTAATGCTATTGACCATTATGAAAGACACGGAACTATTGAAAATGTTCACTCGGCCACCGAGGCGTTACACATACACAACTACAACATATTTATATATTTTTTTACTAGAAAAAATCAACCAGTCTCGGGAAGCTCGAATGGGAATCGAACCTACGACCTTTGGATAACCGGTCCAATGCTCTAACCGCTAAACTAGGTCACAGAAGATTCGTTGAATTTTCGTAGCGGTTAGTGATTGACGCTGCAAATCAGCGGTGTTACGTCACTGTGAAGTTACAATCCTCACAGTGAAACAACTCTTCGTAATTTCTATTTTAATTAGCTAAATAAAAATAAAATCATATTTTTCAGTTAATGTTGCACTATAAAAAGGAGCTAGAATAAATGATAATTAAAGTAGTATTTGTATGTGTAATTGTACCATATAAAGATTTTTTCTATTTCTACTTAAACTTATATAAAAACATGTTTTTCTTTTTAATTAGCTGGATAAAGTAGAAATTACGAAGAGTTGTCTCAATACAAATATACTGTTGACATTATGAGAAGTTGACGTTTTGAGAAATGTACACACACACACACGCCTGCACATCAACCTACTACAAGCTATCAAATTTCCTCAATAGACTTTGAACTTTATACGTAAGTTATATGGTTGAAAATGTATTGAAGAAATTTGACAGTTTTGGATAGGTTGACGTGCAGGCGTCTGTACATTTGCGACCGGTTGTATTTTTGAGAAGTACCTAATTCTTTATTTTTCTCTATAATCTTAAACGTATTCATAAGATACAACAACAATGTTTTGTTATTATGAGCTGAAACGTCGGATCGGAATTAAATATTTCGCAATTTTTGGGTGTTACACGGTTCTAAATCGTTCCTACCTTGTTGAGTGTGAAGCTCCGCCTGGTAGCCTGCGGTAGCGCGAAGATGCAGTACCCGTGCGGCTGGAACTGCGGGCTGCGGGCGGCTAGCGGCCCGCCCGGGCTCTGCGTGCGCGGCGCCTTTAGCTCCGACACTTTGGACTTGGGGGTCAGCAACTTGGAGCTCGACTGGGGAGGTAACGCGACACAAAGTTTAACTTAACAATGTCATATTTTTTAAGGTCTATAAAATAAATGATGAAAATACCACTTCCCATTTTACTCAAACGAAAGCTTATGTACGCGTGCATCCTCCCGATCCTTACATACGGTGCGCAAACTTGGGTCACTCACAAATCGCTAAAAGTCTGACCTCGCGGTGTGCCAACGAGCTATGGAGCGCAGTAAATTGGGAGTCAAACTGGCGGATCGCGTCCGAAACACGATATTGCGTACCAAAACACAAAAAACAGACGTAGCTCAAAAAGCCCGTCAATTAAAGTGTGACTGGGCCGGACACGTTGCCCGTATGTCGGATGAATTCTGGGCAAAGATTGCCGCATCATGGGTCCCAACAAGCGGACGACGACAACGTGGAAGGCCTAGACGGAGATGGCGGGATGATGGCGGGATGAGTTGGACTCCCACTTGAAAAATTGCTACGAACTAACTCAGTATAGAGATAGGTGGAAGGCGAGGGCAGTCATTTGCCCCGCAGTGGGAAAGTAGCGGCTGTTTATAATAAAAGTAATAAAACGGGTAAGCACTTGGCCTTCATCTCATAAGACCGAAGGAAGAAGCGCACTTATAACTAGACATATAAATTCATAACACAGGAACATCGCTTATTTAAGTTTTAAATTCTGTCCTCAAATGAGCCCAGCAAGGGTTATAAAACTGTATTATAACATGTAAAAACTGTTTTATATTATCTTGTAACCTTTATAAACGTACACTCTAAAGATAGTTTGTTAATAATCTGCTATTAAATCGACGTCAGCAATTTTTGAGATCCAAGAAATGCACTATTGTAAATATATTTCTGGTCACTTTAATATATAATAATAAATATTTATAACATTTTATACAGTGAAAAAATTACACACCCACTCGACCCAGCCAGGAATCGAACCTGGGTCTTCCGCAATCCGGGCGGCTGCACTGACAGCTATGCTATGCTGAATTTTGTCACTGCTTTTAAATGTTTTGAGTGCTTATTAGCGACACTGAGCGCCATCTATCCAACGGTCGTTGCAACCGATGGCCATGCAGATTCACCTTTGCAGATGAAATACCGCAAATTTGATAACAAAGCGCTATAGTAAATATATAATAAAAATATTTTTATTTCAAGCATCGATGGCCTTCAATTACAAATACCTTAAAATCTAGCATATATATTTAATACATTTGTTAGTATAATCTATGTTTGTAAGTTAATTTTTAAAGTTATAACGCGTACTAACCTTTTTGCTGTTGATATGGTATTTGACATCGTGAGGCAGGATCTCCTTCGACGCTGGCAGCAAATACACTTCAACAGTCACCTGCAACATGATTGAATAAATTTATTTTTATTTTATAAGACGTTGCTTTTGGCCTTTGAACGGCTTTTACAGCGACAGCTGACATTGCACAGGCTCCAAAATAATCATCGGCTCAAACTTGCATAATAAAGGATAACTTACATGTATTATGATTATACTATACAATGTTATATTTCAGTATCATACTTGGGTTGTTAACGGTTATTGTGTTAGAAGTCAACATCTTGGATTGATAGATTGAATAGATATAATGAAGTGTACGCCCATGTGGATCTCGTTGGGGAAGTGCACAAAGCTGGTGACAGTTAGCGTCATCTAGGAACAACCAAGGCTAGGACGTCGGTTCGGGTTGACCGGGTCGTGGGGGTTGTACCTTAAAGTCGCTAGCTAGTCCGTCCATGCGTCTTATTAGGAAAGTGCAGCAAGGTAACCGGTGGTACCATCTAGGAACCACCTCTAAAGGCTAGGACTTGGCTCGGGTTCCCCGGGTCGTGGGGGCTGTACCTTGAAGTCGCTGGAGAGTCCGTCCATGCGGATCTCGTCGGGGAAGTGTAGGGAGCTGGCGGTGGGCTGCGTCAGCTGCATGCTGCTGGCTAGCACGCGGTCGCGGCACTTCAGCAGGCACACCGCGTGGTGGCCGGTGGCGCCATCTACCAACATTTGTGCACATGTTTTATTGTTCTTAATTTTTAAGAAAGATTTTTAGGTATAAACAGACAGAAAAATTAAATCGGTTGCCCAAAAAAATACGGCTTACATTAAAATACCGCCGAACGTTTTCTATAAAACAAATAGTAGATTATTAACCAAGGGGATAAAGCAGTGTCTTCTGCCGCGGGTGGCGATTTAAATCGCGAGCGTAACGAAGGACTCGAGGTTTACTCCCGAGCGTAGCGAGGGTGTTAAAAACTTAAATCACGAGCGAAGCGAGGGATTTAAGACGAGTCCTAAGTGTAGCGAGGGATTTAAGTTCACCCAAGGCTAAGACACCTTTATCACCGAGGAAAATACTCTACTTTTCGTAACATTTGCGAAAAAATTAACACAATAATAATATGAGATAAGCCTTTATTAAATATAATGACAATTAAAAGTAAAAGTTAACATTCGAAACATTGGTCCAATTATTGATAGAGAGAGTTACATTTTTTTTTGGTACATTTATTGTTGATGAGTTGATTTGAGTATTTATATACAAACTCAATGGTGTAAACACAGATGTAGTTCAGTATAAATTTCGGTAAGTATTCCAAATTTAAATCACATTCTCCCCCTAGAGGATGAATGAAATTCAGTACAATTTTCTTTCCCTGTTTTTAACAGATTAAAAATGACTATTGTTATGTTCGCTTTTTGTGGCATAGAATGTCACTTTTTTGAGCAAGTGGTACGAAAATGTAGAATACGAACTGTTGTTAATATGCTATGATTATGAGACTGTTGATCTCACAGTCAAACCGAAATAATCTTTTCTGTGAGACATTACCTAAGTTAATAATGTTTGTTATAAGAAAATTCCCGGGTTCAATTCCCAGGTCGGGGAAAATGTATTTCGGATTTTTCGATGCATATGCCTGGGTTTGTGATCACCTACCCGCAATTGGCAAGCGTGGTGATTAAGCAATTACCCATCAAATTGTAGCGATGACTGGATTTCAATGAGGCCTTTGCCAAGAAATGGGACAATTATAGGCTGTTTACTTTACTTTACAAAAAGAAACAATATAAATAGAATTTAGAGTTTCATTGTTTTTTTTGACCCTATTAAACAATAGAATAGAATAGAAAAACATTTATTCAGTATCACAAAACATTCATACAAGTATAACATTCATAATTAATTGCAAAATAAATTATATAATATAAAATCCCTTTCATCTTTTATAGAGAAGTGAAACAGAAAAAGCGTTCACTCGACATTCGTCAAGCCCCGATGCCGCTGATCTTTCGCGGGCACCAAAGCTGAAGACTGACCGTAGCGAACATCGTAACGTAACCGTAACATGCAGACTACCTGCACACCAGCCTATCCAACACTGTCAAAATTCATCAATAAATACCCAACTATAAGCTATACACATAAAGTTTAAAGTCTATTGAGGAAATTTAACAGTTTGCGGTAGTCTTATGTTCAGGCGTGTGTACCATTTCGGCGAGCTTGATAAGTCAGTGCTGATTGACCGATAACAGGGTGAACGGCTCGGCTCACTGTACACTTCTGACCATGCGAATGTTCGCATCGAACATGTTACGTTACGATGATACGCTTCATTCAATCTCCACTATAAAGAGAACATAAAAAACCAGTACTTGTATTGGTAGTATGCTTTGCAACACTACTTACCCGCGTTGAGGTGACGTATGTAGTCTCGCCGTAGTGGTACAGTGATGCTGTTGATGTGGAGTGAGGCCATTCCGGCCTTGGCGGCGGGGCCGGCACCTTCCACCTGCAGCCGCTGCACCTCATGCAGACAAGCCTGGCGACGGTGTGCTGGTGAGGGGGACACTTTATTAAACGTCACAGTGATAGAATACAAATGGGAATTTAAGATAATAGTTGTCGAAGTTATACTGACACCATGGACAGGTCTCGCAACCCCTTCAGGGGTATGAGAAGGGGTTTTGCTTTCCAAACCCGCTGACACACTGTATTTTGAACACAAAAAATATACATAAACTTAATATTTCGGGACTACTTCACCATATAAAGTTTAACTATACCAAAACTCACGCTCTTCCGTTCGCGCAATGTGCTTAAAAAGGAGCACGAAGCTTTCTTATCACGTATTAATATATAAAGGCCTACATATATGTAACATAATGAACACAACAGCTTTAAAGTGTTTGTTAAAAGTTGGCTACTGAAACAAATTCAGTTAAAAATTAAGTAAAATACAGTCTTGTGTCGGTAATGAAGTGCAGGCTGAGTTTGTTTGCTCTAGAAACCAAGTTTGATATAAATTGAATATAATTTAACTAAGTCCCTAGGCATCAAGTTGGCATTACAAGCAGCTCCTTAAGTTTGTCGGTCGGTAATGCCACGAATTACTATTGCAGATAACAGTTCGTCACTCAAATCCGCTACGACACGCAAACGAAGTAAAGAACACCGTGCATAATCGGCGTACTGGAATAATAAACAGAACTAGTTTTCATGACGTCAAACAATATATTAGCAACATCAACTTTTTTGGACACAGTGTGGCTTTTTTTTTTTTAATTACTCCAATTACGGTCGTTCATGACCCAATCGTTGAGCCATATTCGCGCATCACCCTTTAGGCCTATCTGTAATAAACATTCGTTATCGCTTCAACTTGAGAGGTCTTATAATTGACTCTCTGTTGGAAGTTTCATGTTACAGGTCCGTAGTTGGTCTTTTAATTCCAATTAGTTAATAAAATTATGCAATAACTCACTAGCTAGCAGCAGCAGTCTCTCCCCTTCAGCCTGCTCCGTGGACCCGCTGAACTCGATGGTGGCAGCACAGAGGTTCAAAGCTTGGCTCGCCTATCAATTACACAATTTTCATTATTCACATACATTTTAATTTAAAAATGTCGTCCGTAGCCATGACAAAGCTGTGATTGTGCAAAACTTATTTTTTTTTGTATGTTACTAAATACCAACTAGTCTTACAATGTGAATACTGTGTACGCCTTTCATTGGTACCAAAACTGTCAAATTTCTTCAATAAATGTTCCACCAAATATGCATACAAGTTCAAAGTCTATTGAGGAAATTTGACAGTTTGTGGTAGCCTGATGTGCGGGCGTGCGTACATAAAACTGATCTCTAGTGATGTATAGTATTGTGTGAGCTACAGCACGCACATAGCCGACGGTATTGTAAGCGTCAATAGGCTACGGTGACGGCTTGTCATCAGGCGGACAGAATGCCATTTTACCAGCAGTCGTATGTACACTCACGATTTGTTAAGCTGGTTGCATACAAAGTAGAAGTGTACCTTTTGAAAGACATAAAATTATACCTAAAATCACGTCTATCCTGTGATATAACAGTCTGCTGCTGTTTCTTGATGCGCTGGCGCACAGTGGTAAAGCTGGCGCCAGGTTCCGTGGGAGTGGGGAGTTCTTCGTTATAGGAAAAGGTTTTATCATTGAGAAGGAATCACGTTATAGGAGCTCTTTGGAGCTGTTGCTTGACCACTTCCTGTTGTAGTACTGAGATACGCTGCTCGAGGCTTTGTCGGTTAGGTGGCTTCATAATAGTAACTCTCTAACCTGTGATATAACCGTCTGCTGTTTGGCCACCTCCTGCTGCAGTTCCTTGATGCGCTGGCGCACGGTGGTGACGCTGGCAGCAGGCTCCGTGGGAGTAGGGGGTACTTCGCGTTCTGGCGACACGTGGCGGACTATACGCATCGGAGTGGTTGGCGTTGAGGACTGAGGGGAGAGACATAAAACAAACATTATTTCTAATACTAAAAATATAAATATATATCTATTAATTTTATATATTCATTCATAAGTATACGAATACAATATATAATATAATAAACGCACACCCTGATAGTAGTTTTCTATGATTCGGTGTGCGATTCGAAAGCTAAAATATGAACATGAAATGCAACGGCTTGATTTGTAGAAACTGACCTTTTCACTTCCTTGCCCGAAGCTGCCTTGGAGATGTTCCCGGGCCCGGGAGATATGCACAGTTTCTTCGTAATGCTGCACTGACACTAAATCGTTTATTTTCACAATGATTAGGTGTTATATTTGAATAGTTTAGTATTTTTTCTTTTTCCGCGCGGTCTCCGTTCGTGTATTTTATCTATTGTGAAGTTGGTGCGCTAGCGGCGTTCGCTCACGACATCAAGCGGCGGCCCGCGGAACTTCTCGATGTTATGATTCGTCGGAAGTTCAGCTCGGCTCATTTTTGGCGGGAATTTGAAATCTAGTTTCAAATCAAGCCGTATAAAGAAAACCCAACATTTCCCCCCACCGAAATCCGAGAGGATTTCCCAGTTACGATACCAGGACAAATGGAAATTGGTATAGTTGAACCTTGAGTTATGTAAAGCAATCAAAATTAATATGTAGTAAGTGGACTGTATAATATAATGTTTGTAAGTATATGAGTCAAAATATAAATAGTATAAGTTATACATAAATGCATGTTTACATATAACTGTAAGAGTGTGTTTTATATGCGTTATTATTCAGAGTCCTGTTCCAACGGAAGCGGACTTAATTTTGAAACCGGACGAGTAAACTCGTGGTTATTCGCCGTTCGTACACTAACGACTCGTACAACGCCGTCCGGACCACTGTGCAATTTGGACACGCGTCCCAAAGCTCATTTTAATGGAGGTGCATCCGAATTTATGAGCACCATATCACCGACGTTAAGGTTACGACAGTTGGTACACCACTTCTGACGTTGTTGCAAAGTGTGCAAGTAATCTTGCTTCCAAAGTTTCCAAAATTGTTGTGACATTTGTTGAACAGCCTGCCAACGATTCAGTCTAGAACTGGAAATATCTGTTATATTGTATTCAGGGACCGATAAGAGTTCCCTACCTATGAGGAAGTGAGACGGAGTCAGAACCTCAAACTCGTTTGGATCGCTGGATAGAGCACAGAGGGGCCTTGAGTTAAGCACAGCTTCAACACGAGAAAAAAGTGTACCGAGTTCCTCAAAAGATAAAGATCTTATACCAGTGCAACGTTTTAAGTGCATTTTCGCAGACTTTATTACTGCCTCATAGAGCCCACCGAAGTTACTTCCGGTTGGTGGATTATGTCGCCATTTCACACCCCGAAAAGTGAGGCCGTTGGACAGACTATCTGATTCGCTGTTGAGAAAATCTGTTACTTCCTTCAGCTGTTTACCAGCTGAGACAAAATTAGTGCCATTGTCAGACACAATCGAATGGCATAGACCTCTTCGCGCGGTAAAACGGTCCAAACATGCGAGAAAACACTCTGTACTTAAAGAAGATAAGACTTCTAAATGTACAGCTCGTGTGGCACAACACACAAACACGCACAAATAAGATTTGGATATGCGAGCGTTTCTACGAGTCGACTCTTTTGTAGCAAAAGGTCCGCCTATATCGACACCGACAGTGTGGAAGACATGAACATCTTGAAAGCGGAACTTAGGTAGTTCGCCCATTTTAGGTTGTCGACTTGAAGGTGACGCCCTAAAGCAAGACATGCATTTGGTTGTACGCGATCGAATGGCGCTACGCGCTGAAATAATCCAATATTTTTGATTGATTAAACTTTGAAGGGTGCGTGGACCTACGTGCAAGTTAAATTTGTGGTAATGGTCAATCAAGATATTGGTGAAATTAGATTTTTTTGGCAGAAGCAGTGGATGCCTTTTTTGATAAGTTAAATCCGATTGGGAAAGCCGACCCCCCACCCTGAGGAAATAGTGGGAATCTAGGAAAGGGTTGAGCTTTCTCAAGGATTGACTACAGTTACCGTCCTTTGCTAACGCTACTATGTCGTTTGGAAAGTGATGTCGTTGAACTGATTTTACCAACGCGTCATGTGCGTTTCTGATGTCAGCAACCGAAATCGACCTACGTTCATGAGCAGCGGATCTGCAATTCCGAATGAACTGACAACATCGAGCTACAACATTGAGCAGTCTAGTATAGCTAGAGTATTTCTCCGTGAGATCGTACAGCAGCTCAGGTGAGACGGTTTCAGAAACAAGGAGTACCGGTTTTGTAGTTTTAAGTTCAGGTGGAGTGCAGTCTCGGAACTCGTCCATGGTCTTCACTGGCCATTGCGCTTGGTCTAAGTCAAGCCAAGCAGGCCCGTTAAGCCATTCGTGCGATGCTAGCAACGCAGACGGTAAGGCACCGCGGGAGCATACATCAGCTGGGTTGGACACACCACTCACATGATACCAGCATTCATTGGGGACACTATCATTGATTTTGGCCACTCTGGTGGACACAAATGTTTTGAGTGTGTGGCTGGGGGTGTTGAGCCAAGCCAACACGACGGACGAGTCCGTGAACAACAAAGTATCATCGACCACAAGACGATTGCGCAAAACATTGAGGACATATTTGACAAGTTTTGCAAGTAAATGTGCAGCCATGAGTTCGAGACGGGGAATGGTGACAGTTTTTAAGGGCGCGACCTTGGATTTAGCGATGATTAAACTGACTTTGCTCTCACCATCCGCGTTTTTAGATCGCATGTAGACTACCGCAGCATAGCCAAGAGTTGAGGCGTCACAGAAACCTAGAATCTGAATAGGTATGGCGCACTACCTTGACATGCCGGTCATGTTTTATATTTGACAACAATGGGAGTTCATTGACATATGCTCTCCACTGCGATTCGAGGTCCGATGGTAACGGTTGATCCCAGTCCAACTGACGAGCCCAAAGTTCTTGCATGAAGCATTTGGCAAAAAAAATACACGGAGCCACGAAACCCAGTGGATCAAATTGTCGACCTATTTGGGACAAAACTGTTCGTTTTGAGGTTACAGGATTGGATGGAGTCGTGGCGAAGGAAAATGCGTCACATGCTGGCAACCACTGCAGCCCAAGTACCTTAATGGACAGGTTGGAATCATCGTCGAATGCAATTGGCATTTCGCGATAAGTCTGATCCAAATGCTCAACTACCTGTGGGCAATTACTTGACCACTTGCGAAGCATAAAGCCCCCAGCTTTTAACAACTCCATGAGCTCACTCTGCAGCTGCAACGCCTCTTTTACAGTGGAAACCGACCATAACAGATCATCTAAGAAGAATGCAGTTTTCAAAATTGGCGCTGCTTTTGGGAACTTGCTCGCTTCATCATTCGCCAGAGTGTGCAAGACCTTAATCGCTAAGTATGGACAACTAGCCACACCATACGTCAAAGTATTTAGAGCATACTTTTGTATTGGCTGGTCCGATGAGTAACGCCATAAAATATGTTGATAAGGTCGTTGAATCTCATCTAGGATCACCATTCTATACATTTTGCAAACGTCCGCAGAGAGGCAAATTTCATGCAGACGGAAGTTGATAAGCAGTTCATTTATATCAGCTTGAAGTTTGGGACCCGGTAGCACCAAAGAGTTGAGCGACATATTATTTGATGTCTTACCAGAAGCATCAAATACCACACGGTGAGACGTTGTGGTACTTGTCGGTTTGATAATGCAGAAATGCGGGATGATGTATTTCGAATCCACGTTCTGGACATCACCAAGACAAGTCATATGACCGAGGTCCTCATATTCGCGCATAAATTTATGATATTGAGTCTTCAACTCGGGCTCCCGCTCTAGCTTTGACTCTAAGTTGAGAAATCGACGAGTTGCCATTTGGCTCGAGTCACCGAGTTCACCAGACGGTCTGAAGGGGTATTTCACTACATACCTACCCGTGTCGTCACGACGATGATCCTTCGCAAAGAGGCGCTCTGCTAACTCGTCATCGGGGCTACGACGTGGTACCTCAGAGGAAATATTCTCAACCTCCCAGAACGAGTTCATTATACCGTCAATGTTCATAGTGAAACCACAGAAAGGACCATCGTGACTTATTCCAGTGCGCGCTGCGGTTCTGCCGAGTGCGGTACGATCTAGTTCAGTCTGACCTAAAATGACGTACCCGAATACTGAGCTCATTGCAACAGGTAGACCGGGCTCACGCGGCAGTAGTTTGTCACCATCATAGATGTACGGGAACAGATTACCGGCGATCAGCAAGTCGACAGGCGCGGGCTTGTAGTAAGCCGGATCGGCCAACATCAGGTGTTGAAACTCCACAATAGTCTTATCAGTCAGGGGTATTGTAGGTAAATCACCTGCAATGTTGGTGACGATGACCGCATCGGTTGATAGGACGGGACTAGCACAGTGCCGCGGCTTAATATTGCAAGTAGTTAAGCCGAACTCTCGCACTGGATTACCTCCTAGACCAATGGGCTCGAAGTTGCATCTTCGACGTGACAGCCCTAGACGTTTTGCACAGTCTTGAGTTATGTAGCTCGACATAGCGCCGCTATCAATTATAGCACGTACGGTTTGGTACTGGCCCCAACAATCTGCGACGTGTATAACCGCGGTGCCAAGCAAGACTGTCAAATTAGCTGAGCACGTCAATGCGATAGCACTAGAACTCGAATTTGCAACAGAGTCTATGTGTAGTGTGTGGTGATGCTTTTTCTTGCAGATCGTACAGAGTACCTTAGACGGACAGTCACTGACAGAATGTTCACGTAAACAATTTTCGCACAATTTCAATTGTTTGATTTTGTCAAGGCGCTGCGCCGGCGTCAGGTCGGTGTACTCGTTGCATCGATAAATAGAATGCATCTTTTTACAATACAGACACTCCATGGATTTCATTGATTTAACAGGTCGGTCTGCGTTGACAGCAGCTGACGACAAGGTCGCCCGCTGCGGGTTTGAATTATTAGATTTTGAACCAGAAGGCTGGTTGACCTTTGACTGCCTGCGAGAATACGGTACACTTTGAGTAGTCGTGGAATTTGTCGTACTCTCTGACATCTCGAGAACGCGCACATGTTTTTCAATAAAAGTTATCAATTCGTCATACGTAGGTAGTTCATCTTGTCTTAATCCACGCTCAAGTTCACGCCTAGTTACGGGGTCAAGGTTACGCAACGCCACATAAAACAACAGAAAACCCGACAAGTCCTTGATATCCAACAGCTGGAGCGCTTTAATGTTTTCTTGATATGTCTGTAAAAAAACATTAAGTCCAGAAACTGATTCTGTCATCAAAGGTTTGAAGTTGAATAATTTGTCGAGATAAGTAGTCGCTAATGCGCGCTTATTTTCATATCGTTTCACTAAAGCGCTCCAAACTATTTGATAATTATCCGAAGTAACCGGCATAGACTTAACAATCGTCAGAGCTGGCCCGCTAACAGCTGATAGCAAGTAGTAAAACTTCTCAGTATTCGCTATCTGTTTGTTACTATGGATCAGGCTAGAAAACGTATCACGGAAAGTAGGCCAGTTTTCAAGTTTACTGTCAAAAGGAAATAGCTCCAATTTAGGTAACCTAGCCTTTACAGCGCTGCCTTCTGATTTCTGTTCGGCTCTAATTTGTGTTGTGTCGGTCAAACTATTTGAAACCTCACGAATGAAAAAATACATTTCGTCGAAACTTTCAATTTCCCTGTATGATGGAACATAGTTAGGTACAAACCTTTTTTTGAGAACAGTTATATTTAACAAACTTTTTTCGAACTTATCGCGCCAAGTAGGTAATTCGCTAAAACGAGCATTGAAATCACCTAACAACTCGGGTTTGTCCCGAACATTTTTTGAAATCTCGTACAAAGCTTGCAGTCTCATAAAACACATTTCTTTAGTAGTATTATGTGGTTGTACCAACGTATCATAATCCCCGTCAGAAGAATCAGATTCTTTAGCTTTATCAAGTTTAGGTGGCATTATGCAACGCTATATCTACCCACGAATCGCAGCGCAACGCAAAATGGTGGCCGGCCGGCGACGAACGTATCGGTAATTTACGTAAGCAATAATTGAAAATGACGACTCGAAATACAATGTTATGACTTGAGAACCACGTTGAAATAGGACATAGGCCGCACAAAAATGAGTTTGGAATGAGTTTGAAACTTGTAACTTGCGTACTTATTGAGATATGACGAAATATGTGTACTAAAGTTTGCAACTGAAACCCACCCAGCAACAGTTTTTTATGCAACAGAATTGACAAAGTAAGTGAGAATTATACCAATAAATACGTGTAAATGTATATGTATATAGATATTTACTTGTATTGATTTCGCAACTGGATAATCCTGGCTCGAATGACCAAAATGTGCGATTCGAAAGCTAAAATATGAACATGAAATGCAACGGCTTGATTTGTAGAAACTGACCTTCTCAATTCCTTGCCCGAAGCTGCCTTGGAGATGTTCCCGGGCCCGGGAGATATGCACAGTTTCTTCGTAATGCTGCACTGACACTAAATCGTTTATTTTCACAATGATTAGGTGTTATATTTGAATAGTTTAGTATTTTTTCTTTTTCCGCGCGGTCTCCGTTCGTGTATTTTATCTATTGTGAAGTTGGTGCGCTAGCGGCGTTCGCTCACGACATCAAGCGGCGGCCCGCGGAACTTCTCGATGTTATGATTCGTCGGAAGTTCAGCTCGGCTCATTTTTGGCGGGAATTTGAAATCTAGTTTCAAATCAAGCCGTATAAAGAAAACCCAACATTCGGCTATACTGGATTGATTTCGGTAGCGGTTGCGCGAATTGATTTCATCTGGCTGGCTTACACGACCAGCAGTGGAGACACGACCGCCTTTAGAGGCGATCTCGGGTTGTTTCTAACTCATTCGTTCTCGATTCGAATCTGAACGCCTCGATAAATCTATCACTGTATGTTCGATCACTACGGCTTGGGGAACTATTAATTTCTCGCCGCCGACAAAAGCCCGGTACCGCTGTAAAAGCTAACAACAGGCAACATCAACTTTTTTTCATAAAAAAAAAGCAAGCCTGGATCCCAATACAAGCTGAGGTGGAGTACCGATTGACTGTTACTGTTTAATGATTGTTATTTATATTGGTGTGGTTACTGTATGGTCAAATAAATCTCTCTTTATGAAGCAGAAGGTGAGGACGGCTAGTGAGGCTCAATCCTGCTCTACTAGATGTCTTTGCATCTAAATTCTGCATCTACTCAACATCAATATAGCGTAGCAGAGTCTTTTCACAACTATTATACAGTTTGTTTGTTTATAGGTGTATAATCCCGAAAAATAGCCATGCAGCCAAGTATAAATAACACCTTAATAATATGCTAAATAAAATAAACGCGAGTAGATCCGTAACAGTTTTCATTTCAATGTGTAGTGTTCACGTAAACTTTAGAAAACAATATGCTAAATCATATTAACGGAAATTTACTTTTCCATAAAAAAAGAACTCATCATTATCATCATCATCATCATCAGCTCATTTTATGTCCCCACTGCTGAGGTACGAGCTTTCCCTATTCCCTACGGAGAACGGGCCATAAACCTACACGCGGGCCCAGAGCGGTGCGGTGGTTAAAAAAAACTCTTTTTTTAATTAAACCTGACAGTATTGGCTTCTGTTTCATTTGGACCATGAGGTGGACGACCAAGAACATTGTATTAGCTAATCTAGAGTTGTAACTTTGCAATTTAACTTAGTAAAAAAAACTTCAATCTCCATATGGTGCTATTAGGTATGTTTATAATTTTATGGTGTTCTATTCACTGTACCATGTCTAAATCATTTATTCACTTGCAACTTGGTTGTGAATGTTTTAAATTTAAAGAGTTGTTTCACATACTTATTAAAAAAAAACTCATGACCACTAAAACTAAAAATTAATATATAATTATGTCCCAAACATTCTTTAACACTATAAAATCTATGTTCTTTTGATTAAGCATTCAATTTAAATTTACACTTTTTTAAATTTAAACAATTTAATGTCAATGAATCTCTTATGTATCAAACACCTTGTATAACAAAATTGACTTACCGCATTCTGCATGCGCCGGTAGAAGCTGACGCTGTGTACCAACTCGTTGCCTTTGTCGAGGCGCGGCGTACCCAGCGGCTGCTTCTGCGGCGACTTGAACTGAGCTTTCTCCTGGTACACGAAGCTGTTGGACGACAGGCTGCCGTGCTGTATGTAACGTTCGTAAAGATAAATATAAATATTTTTATCCATAAAAATACTTCGGTGCCGAGTGGCATAGCACTCGTCTCGATGCTTGTAGGTTCCGTAATTGATTCCCAGGTCAGTCAAAGTGTGTTTCGTATTAGTGATGGGACTCGAATCACATTTGATTCGAATGATTCGAGTCATGACGGTAAAAACTCGACTCGAATGTGATTTAATGTTGATTGGAATCATCGCTTGATTCGAATCGGTGAGTTGGTTCGAATCACTTTCATTTCGAATCTTTATTGCACGGAAAGCTTACCTTATAAATGAGACAATAAGGATTTTTATTGGTTTTTAAAAATTGTCTAATTTTTTTCCTTTTAAACTAACGAGACGAGAACTACGAGACCATCGTACAGAAAAATATTATTTTAGAAAAATATTATTTTAGAAAAATAGTAAAGTAATGATTTTTTGAAATTTTTTATTATGATAAACTTATGTATTAGCTTTTTAGAAAGTAGGTAAATTGACTTTTGAATAACGTTATTAATTTGAACACGGTGACTTTACAATGACTTTGTGATTGTTTTACCCACTTTCTAAAAACTAATGACTGAGTTTATCATAATAAAATGCTCAAATAATAATTACATTCCTATCCTTCTAAATTTTTTTTTACGAGGAAACTTGAACTTGCCCAGTGCAGATTGGTGGCTATTAACGACGGCCGAGTGGTATGACCAAATGTAAATTTATAAATAGGTTAAATAATAGTGACCTTGTTTACTTTGGGTGGGGTAGGCCCTTCGTCGTTGAGTGCCTCGTCCAGCATGTCGTCCAGCTCGCTGTCACAGTTGCCCTCCGAGCTGTCCGTCATGCTCTCGCGCACGGCTTTCTGGTAGCTGGAGTTGTTCTTCTTCACCACCTTTATACAAATATTATCGTTAGGCTATTAGCGTGGTAAGTAATACGGAACTTGACAACAACAATAATTAATTCCAGAACAATAAATGACATGATGTAAGTAATAGTCCTTTCAAAAGATTAGCCTATTTTTTATATAAACTTAGCATTAATTTCTGTAACCTAAAAGTTTTTAATAAACACTCAATTGACGAAGCACAATATTGACGTCATAGTTTACCATCTAAAACAACCTCTATATATATAGGTATATAATATGGCATAAATTCACGACGGGACATAACATGGAGCAGTTAATACCACCGAACTGTTAACGGGGTTTCGTGCACCGGTGACTTTTTTCTAATTTTATCATCTTTAGGACAGTTGAATTTAATTATCTTAACTTTTGATCGTAGAATTAATGAATGAATGATATATAATACACTTTCGGTATCTAGGAAAATACTAATACCTATATTGTTTTCGAACTCGCACCCCATGACATGCCGGGTCGAAGCACTAACCAACAATGCTATAGCGACTCAATCCAACTCGCCGATCCGTAAAGTTGTTTCATTACAATACGAGCACCTAGACCCACTTACAAAAAAATGGTGGTATAAGCAGCTCCATGCTGTGTCTAGCCGTGAAGTTAAAATGCGAAAAACCGAAACAACTTTCCTAACTTAAGGTCTACGGATGGGTGAAGATATTGATAGTTGCTTCTTACGTGCTTCGAAGGCACGTTAAGTTCCTGTTTGTTGTAGTCTACTTGCAGTCGTTAGCACCCACCAACCGGCATTGCATTGCGCCAGCGTGGTGTTTGAGGCATCTCCATTTGCACACATACACATATATCATGTTGTCGGGGGCCAATAGAATGTGACATTGTGTGAAAAGGGGCAGGGGGGTCAAAAGCTTCGTGACGTCACACGTTAAAATTCGAAATGATTTCATTAGACGATCCTCCCGTATCAATAACTGACATTTTATGAAATTGCTGGCGTACATATGCTTCTAGTTTAACTGAATGACGTCAGAAAATACTATTTTTGAATAAACAGGGTGTCCCAGAAATCAAAGTCAAGCCGGCAATGGGCAGTTAGTTATTAGAAAAATATGAAAAAAAAACCTTGGTACAGTCGGTTAAAATTGATTGATGTAATTATTTTGAATCAATGTTGGGCACAAATCTAATATTTTATTTAACACTGAAGCAGATATGTTTTAACTTTTAATTGTAATTTACAAAGGGTTATTCATGGTTACATCACAGAGAAAAGTTAATATTTGTAATCACAGGACTTGAAAGATCATCACAGGGTGTCAGTTTTTAGGATTTATTTTTAAATCCTTATAATTTAAGAAGTACGGACGCCTGCACGTCAACCTATCCAAAACTGTCAAATTTCTTCAATACATTTTCAACCATATAGTTTAGTCATTAAGTTCAAAGTCTATTGAGGAAATTTGACAGTTTGTGGTAGGTTGATGTGCAGGCGTGTGTACATGACCAAGATTTTTTTTCATATTTTTCTAATAACTAACACGACTCGGCCTATTGCCCAATTCCGGCTTGACTTTGATTTCTGGGACACCGAGTAGAATACTGAGCGTTCTAAAGCGGCGCCCCGGCGCGGCGTTGTAATGCAAGTAAAGTTTTCAATTCTTTCTTAGTTAAAAAGAAACGACTAGTTAGTCGTTTGTTGTCTCTGTACTCTAAATATATGACTTAATGTTAATTTTATTTAAGATTATTTAATAAATATTTATTAATAATCTTATTATTTAAGAAAAAAATAAAAATAAATGTTTTCTTTTCATTATTTTTAAATACATGCATAAAATTGGGAAATTTGTTACGTCACATCAGGGGGGAGGGGTTTCTAAAAATGTAACAACCTGTGACAAGGACGGGGGAGGGGTTAAAAAGTCTTGAAATTCGTGTGACGTAATTTATGGGTGGCCCCTCATCAATCGGAACCAACAGCTTAACGTGCCTTCTTCCAAAGGAGTTCGGTAAAACTTCATTTTGGCCACCCGTTTGGAAACTTAGCATTGCAAAAGTAGCTTAACATGCTAGCCTACATGCCAACGAACTTCTACCATAAAGTGATCTTACATTCATGATTTCTCTTCCGAATGATGTCTCTGCCCAGTTATCAGATTTATTTAGATTGTCTTTTTTAGTACAATGTTCCTTTTCATCCAAGCTGAAAAAAAAATGTCAGGGTTAATAAAAAACTATTAAACAGGTTAAGAATTCACGTCAAAATATACCAATCAATTCTCCATAGTATCTGTGATCGATTAAATCAAAAATGTATAGATCGCCCTATGATATCTCAACATACAATTAATTGTTATTTATAAGAAGTGATAAATCTTCATATAGTAATCATTATTCCCGGTACTATATGTTCTCAAAATTTCCGTACTGCTTTAGGTAGCAAAATTGGTATAAACGTACGAATTGAATTTTTTTTAACATTTTTAGATAGTATTGACGATTTTTTTTCATTTAATGTTATTTTTAAGACGTGATAAATCTTCATTTTTTAATTATTATTCCCGGTACTATATGTTCGATAGATTAGAGAAAACATAGTTCAACGATTTTTCATTATAATAAACTATTAACAACACACATTCGATCATAAATAAATAAGACGCCTAACATTATAGAAAGAGCAACAGCAACCATAGTACAACTTGTATGAAACACTAAAGAAAATCTATGTAAGAGAATTTGCTGTCCTGCAGTCATGGTACACACGCCTGCACATCAACCTACCACAAACTCTCAAATTTCCTCAATAGACTTTGAACTATGTTTAGAATGATAATAAGGTATAAGGTAAGATATAAGACGAATGGGTTGACAACGTATTGAAGAAATTTGACAGTTTTGGTTAGGTTGATGTGCAGGTGTGTGTACATACACAGGGGCAATTTTTGATATGAAATTAGATATGAAATACACTATGAAATATAACATTTTGTGCATTATTTACATATATTTTTGTTATTTTTGCCTTTTGCATCATAGTGCTATAATCATATAGTTACAAGATAAAATCAACCAGTCTCAGGAAGATCGAGTGGGAATAGAACCCGCGACCTTTGGATAACCGGCCCAATGCCAATGCTCTGACCACTAAGCTACCGAGGTGCCATCATTTACAATTTGATTTTTAAGCTAAAAACGTTCGAGAATTTACGATGCAAAAATGTTGCCAGTGATCGTGACTAAGATAAAAGGGAGCAATCGTAATTGATATCATAGTGTGAGAATTACTCACTGTTTCAAAATAGCCCCTAGGCACACTTTTGTCACTGTCAGGTTTCAGCAGTATTTTTAAGACAGATTTAGCTTTTAGCTGCCTATGGTCTTAAGTATCACTACATAGTATAAAACAAAGTCGCTTCCCGCTGTCTGTCTGTCCCTATGTATGCTTAGATCTTTAAAACTACGCAACGGATTTTGATAAGGTTTGATAAGGTTTTTTTTAACAGATAGAGTGATTCCAGAGGAAGGTTTATATGTATAATACATGCATATAATTGAACCCGGTAGGTGGCACTGTTTTAGGGTTCTATATGATACGCGTATTCACTCAAGCGGTCGAAGCCGCGAGCGGCCCGCTAGTCTTATTATGTATATATATATAAATCTACTGTGCGTGTGTATGATATTGAACTCCTTCAAAACGGCTGGACCGATTTGGATGAAATTTTTATTGGACCCGGTAGGTGGCTCTGTTATAGGAGTCCATCATGGGATACGGGTGTTCTTAAGCGGAGGAATGATTTGTTTTGTTGTCAACTGTCAAAGCGGTACGAAGTCCACCGGTCAGCTAGTATAAGTATATAAACTTATGGGTGTTATTTAAACGAATAGCAAAGTATTCGTAATTTTGTTAGTAAAAAAATGCTAGTTGGCCAGCAAAAAAGCTAGTTGGGCAACAACTTATTATATGGTCAGCAAATATGAACAGCAGTCTTATGCCGCTTCCCCCTTCCGTGACTGACTCTCGCTTTGCTTCGCTGGGGGAATTTTTTTTTTAACCTTACCAACAGTAAGGATTTCTTATGCTGACCGATTGTATAATTCTGCTGACCAAATAATAATTTTGTTGACCAAATATTTATTTTGTAATACAAATAAATTATCAACAGTAAAGATTTCTTATGCTGACCGATTGTATAATTCTGCTGACCAAATAATAATTTTGTTGACCAAATATTTATTTTGTAATACAAATAAATTATTTCCGAAACTTATGTATCTTCAGGTCGTAGTGACCGAATGATCCTGGAAGGTTTTCTAGAGGAGTAAGCGTGTCCCGTACCCTACTAGATTCTCAGTTAAAGTCTTAGCCAATGTTTAAGAAAATAAAATTTTTAAAACGCTTTAAGCAAAATTAGAAGAGTGACCGACCGACCGAAGAGGGTAGATCCGATAAAGTAATTTCATTTCAATATTTATTAAAGCTAATAGTTTACTTTTCGGCTAAGCAGCCTTTAGAGCTTAAGCTTCAATTCAATTTCTTGTTTGATAGCTCTCGCTATGATTAGCCAGTGTCTAGTTTTAAGCAGGGCTCGGAAACCGGTTAAACTTATTAACCGGTTTGGGTCGTTGACCCCATATCGGAATGGTATAAGGTTAATGTTTCGGTTACCGGTAATTAACCGAAAATAAAAAACTGTTAAACTGTTAAATGAAAAACTGTTTTTTTATTAATTCTGATTCCGTTAACCGAAATTAACCGGTTAATTTGAATTCCAAACAATTTATGAGCAACGCCATCAGTTGTGTTTTGTGTAAACTAATTGAAACTAATGAGGCTCTCACATAATCTCGTGGCGAGCGGCCGCCGACAAGCGAGGCGGCTGCGCTTGGCTGAGTTGAGGAGTGCATACGAGATTAACCGGTTAAATTAGGTCCAAGTATCAGTTTACCCGAGCTTTAAAATTCCGTTCTCTGTGTTAACCGGTAACGAACATTTTTTCGGTTTGGTTGGAACAGTTTATTTAATTAACCGGTTAATCAATGAACTGAATCATACCGGTTTAAAGAACTATATTAACCGCTATTTGTTAACCGATTCGGAGCCCTGGTTTTAAGGTCACACAAACGTCATTCTGAATTAGAGAAAAAGAGACAAAACAAAGATTAACTAAATAATGCTTAATTACTTTTTATAAGTAAGGGGGTTTATTATAATAAGGGTGTTAGTCCTAGATAAGTGAGAAAAGATCTACCAAGCAACCGGATGAGGGAGGGCTCCATCGCGGTTCTCCATCTTGCATGATCTAGCATCCTGCTAGAGTCCAATACGCTATTTTCCGGGTTGTTCCGTATTCATCCCACGAATAAATTTTTCCTTACTCATCCCATTTTTATTCTTTGCACAACCCACAGCAATATTCTTATTTTTCATTCCTTATTCATCCCATAAGTAGGTATTCCTTACTCAACTCACATCAAAATTATAAAGAAAAACCATAGTTGTGGGTACGGTCTGACCGAAAAACTAATAGGGTAATTACAATTTTGTTTTTATTACATATATTTTTCGGTTCATAAAAGAGATCATGTATATTAATATTCCGTTATGAATGAAAACTTCTAACAGTGGGACATAATCATGGGATGAGTTCTCGTGGGATGAATACGGAACAACCCTTATTTTCCCTATGAAATATTGGCGGACGAGCAGCTTCAGCTAACCCGGCCTGACAAGACGACTATGCATTCACGATTGCAAAAATAATCAAGCTGCTAGCAAACGATAAGCGATGTACTGCGGTCTCGTTCTGCCCATTGGCGTGGCGTCGTCGTCGTACTGATTTAATTATAACAGATTTATTCCGTCAAAAATAAATGATAGGTATCTCTCGCTTACTTTCTGCTTAGTTTAGTATGCTTAGTTTTAGTCAAAAGCATACTTATATCTGAAAGTGTTTAGTTTTTTCTCTTATTTCTTCAACTCTGAGGAGATCAAAGGACGGACACTGGACACGGCTTGGTGACAAATTATGCTTTTCTATGATTTCATTATTTGACCTATTCTATGTTAACGCAGTGCGCAACAATCACCGTGATTCAATTCAATGTGAGACCTAGTTTATAGGTAATACCGTCTGTTGTCAATGTACTGAATTGTATTCTGTAGTTGTGCCATTTAAATATATATATAAATTAACAAGTAAAAAAGATTTAGATGACAATGAAAATTATAACTGTTTCCTTAAATCATCCATTTTGCCTCGATCCGAACAGAACGTTTCAAAGCTAGTAGTAAACGGGGACACGCATGCTATCCCCACTACAAAGTAAAAGTAAAGTAAACAGCCTATAATTGTCCAACTGCTGGGCAAAAACCTCCATCATTGAAATCAAGTCATCGTTACAACTGATGGGTAATAGCTTAATCACCACGCTTGCCAAATGCGGGTTCGTGATCACAAACCCGGGCTGTGCATCGAAAAATCCGAAATACATTTTGCCCGACTTGGGAATTGAACCCGGGACCTTTGGGTATCGGGCCGAGCGTTCTGCCACTCGGCCACCGAGGCTCCACTACAAACCCTCTCGATTCTCGGGAACTACTACTGGTCCAATTCCAAAAAAATCCTCATGTGTAATAAAGGCTAGTTAATAACATTTTAATGCAAGTCAAACCATCTGTCAGCAGGTGAAGTGAGATGAATATTATTTCTCTCTACATGGCAACGTCATCTTAGCGATAGTTACGCCCCTAAATCACCATGAAAATTTTACTTTGGCAGCGTACCGTAAAATCAGAATTGACTATTAGCGTCGCTGTAAAAATATTTAACATCAAAAGCACTGTATTCAAATAAATTTAAGTAAATAAAGCATTAGTAAGAAAAAGATTTTTAGATTTTAGACTGAGTTTTCTAACCACGTCCAGCTATAGGTAGTGATTATTTCATTGTAGGATTGTAAGATCAATTTCAGCAGTTAATTTCAGTATTTAATTTCAGGTATAAGAAATCTCGTACTGAGCTAACTATTCATAAACACCAACTCCCAGATTGTTTCAACGCGGTTAATTAGTTGTAACGCATCTTAAAACTATACTAAAAAAGAAATAATTCCCGAGCTGTAATATTGCATAATTTTTTACTTGAGCATGTTGAGATATCAAGGGACAATACACAAAAATAATCTGTCAAAAACTAGTCACAGTTACGCAAGGAGAATGAAAGACCAAATTACTTGCAACACTTTTATTTTACAAAAAAAACTATAGAAAAGTTTATTATCACAGACGTCAAAACTTAAATATAACAATTATTACATAAATTAATATTCTTGTCGCCCTGAAAAAGAACTCATTAGGTGCTTTATAATGCAATAGTCGTTTACATCCGTCATATAATTAAATTAAGTAGAATAATACAATTAAAACAATATACATGTAAATTACAAACAAGTTATTAGGAGACTGACCAGAAAAAGGAGAAAAAACTCCTTATGAGTTCATCATTTTATAAATAAAAGAAAAATAAATGTTAATATATGCGAAGATTTTTTAGTTTCTTGTCAGCCTTCAACATAAAAATTGTTGTATTGTCAAAAATTATTACATCAAATGAATTGTACATAGTAGGTAGTATTATAAGGATTAGACATTTATAATATTGTATTGTCTGATATACTATCGCCAAGAAAAGTGAATGGACACTTTAACGTGGTTTGAGCCATTTTCTTGGCTCACGATCAAGATACACAGATAATTTTAATTTATATTTTTTATAATTACAATGCTGGTATAACAGTTGATAAAAGCGATTGCCTTACGGACTAGAACTCTCGACAATTTACAATCCAAGCAATTGTTCCACCACCCAGACTCCGTCGCTTTTCCATCCATATATCTGAATTATGCATAGATAATATTGTTGCCGATTATACAGCTATTAATTACTTCGGAAAAAGACGACTGACTTAAAAAAAAATTAAGTGAATCTTCATACAAAAACAATTAAGCATAATTTAGATATTGTCTATTACGGTATGGCAAAATGCAAAATATTAACTAACTGCCATTTATTATTACCAGTCATTACAAAATTAATTAAAAATCAAATCAGAATAATTAAGGCCGCGTGATCGGTTAATGGCAAAAATAATCAAACTTGCTTCAACTTGTCAAATAGTACAGTCGACATCTTAATAAATTGAAGCATGTTTAATGGTCAAAAATAACTTCACATTAAAGTTTTAACTACATACTTATTTATAAGTAGCTATTATATGTTTTTTGCTAGAATCAAACATGTTGACAGTGTTAGACAAAAACATACGTTAATCACATTACAGTAAGGTTTGTGTTTCTTAAATGGAATGATCTCTTGGACCACTTTTGTGTTGCATCGATCAATTAGATGCTAGTCGTAAGAGTTTAATAAGCTCTTTCATTTAGGCAACTGTACTTTTGTCAATAACTTAATGATAAAATAACGAGTTTTTGTAACAATGTACTTATTTAATTAAAAACGTAATCTGTACTTGCACTAACGCGTATCTCACAGTATCTTATCTTAGTCTAGATAGATTATAGGGGTCTCATCAATCAAGTGCGGATGTTATCTAGGGGCCTACCGCCTAACTCTATCGCTATCGCGCTCTATAGTTTATGGCGTCATCTTGTCATTTTGAAAGCTATATAAAAGCAATATCGAAAGCTATAGGCTATATAGCATATATAGCTTTCGATATAGCTTTCATATTGCTTTCATATCACTTTTGAAATGACAAGATGACGCCATAAACTATAGAGCGCGATAGCGATAGAGTTAGGCGGTTGGGGGGCTGGTCTGGATTTGAACCATTACTTAATATAAATAAGGGAGAACTTACCATATTCCTTTATGTCAGCAGAGTTAGATATGACTATCCTTCACTTTATTGGTAGTGAAATCAGCCTAGTTAAATGTAAAGGTATCCTTAAATATTTACAGGTGTATGAGCCAGTTTAAGCACTTTCCTATGTGCTCGACAGTTTTTACATAAGTTGTCTTATAGGCCTAAATAATAAGATTAGTTCCCAACAAACAGACATAGTCACTAACGTTACCTTTTTATTAATAGTATAGAAGTAGTAAAAATGGCCCTTGCTTTATAAATTATAACAATACGATACATAGGAGTTGGCAAATATAAAGAATTTTAAAAGGAAGGTATTAAAGATAAATAACTGCCGTACTCGAAGACGTCAATATACATTAATTAACAGATTGCTTACCATCTAAGATTTTCCATTGTAAAATAGCATCTAATGATAACGCCATAAGCATTTATATGTAATGAAATATTAGAGGTACTTACTAAATCTTTAATGTATCCGAGTACGTAATTTATATAGCCAGTTGTTACTGAAACTATTTTTGATCTCACGATAGTCACGATTTTTTCAAATATTAATAAGTACTTACATATGTACATAAGTACATGGGACAAAATATTTAAAAAAAATAGTGATCCTGGAAAAGCTGGAAAATGGTGATAGTTATAACGATCGCTAGTAACAACTGGGTTAGAACAAGAATATATTAAATTAAGTACCTATAAAAAAGGTACCTTTAAATAAATATAACAACAATATGGTTATCCTAATCACTCGTTCAACTCACCAAGCAGTAGTAATTAGTATTCTAGAGGCAACATTACAGTCTTATGATAAAGATAATTAACTAACACAGTAAAATACAAAACGCACTTTAAAACTTTCACGTTCCAATTTATATATAATGTTTAACGAGGGTTTGTAGAGACTGCTTAGTACAGGTATGTAAGTCACATCTTTTATGCCCCGTCCGATTCTCTAAATGCCACTACACATTTACAGAATACAAATCGCAAATTGGACCAACCGCGCCTAAAGGACACTAAACATGCTCACTAGTTTAAGCCCAAGAGACCGTACTCGTAGAACAAGGGTACGACGAGCCGGTTCACACGCGCTCTATACACTTCTCCCCTCCACCTAGGCCCGGTCAACCCGAGCCGAGGTCCGAGCCTTTAGAGGCACCCTCTGATTGTACCGCTCCCCGATCAGATCCGAACGCTCTCGGAGAACGCTCTAGGGGGGAAACGCACTAGTGCGTGATGACGTTCCCTCTAGAAAACCTCCGCAGATGATTCGTTTCACACGGCTTGAAGAAACCTTTAAGTTTCCGCCGTTTCAAGCCGCCCCCAAAAAAGCCCGGTGAAGCTGAAAATGCCGTCTGAAGCAATCAGTAAACTCTCTCAGAAACAAAACCTTTCTATGTACAGACGCCTGCACATCAACCTATCCAAAACTGTCAAATTTCTTCTGTTTCTGTACTCGACGTTTCGTACGAGTTGTACGGCAAATGATGCGTATGGCAGTAATTTGATAACCTTTAGCCAATGATCACACAGCGGCCACTTTAATTTGAACCTAATTCACTTTAGATAAGGTGGAACATCAATTAAAAACGACAACTCGCTCTGCTTGGATAAAGGTTTTAATAATATGACGGTGGATGAAGACGCAAACGGCGGCGTTACACTGCAACGTCAACAAGCCCGTTCACACGGCCGGCCGAAACGTCGGGAATTAAATTTAAAATACGTCTCTATGATACTAAGCAGCTGGAGTGAAAACATTTTTTAAAACATTACAAAATTCAAAAGTCTAAAGTTATATGGTATATTTTAAGTATAATCAGGACAGTGATTATGTTGATAATTGGCTATTTTGGGTGTAGCTACAGTACTCAACAGTATTATCAAATTATTTGAATCAGCCCAGCACTAAAGTCATATTATGCTCTGGGTGGAAGCGACCATATTATATAGTTCCTATTATCCATAAGATCATTTATGTAATAATATTAATTGACAAATGTCATGAGATTATGGTAATATATATTTTAACTCAAATTTTGTTGCAAACATACAACAATTTGAAAAAAGGTTTGAAATTTTGTTTTTCCCCACTTGTGACCATTTTTTTAACACTATTTCAATTGTTATTTCAATTGTTATTTTATTTATTTATTTTAGGATAGCTAACAGCTTGCAATTGAAAAAAGATAACAACAAAAATGATAACTATAAGCTATTGACAAGCTACCACATCTAAGATGTCTACGTACAGTAATAATAAAACTAAATTTTACATATTAAAATTAATTTTGAATCGATGACAAGTCGTCAACAACGGTAAGCGCCTTTTTTATGCTATTGATGCTGTCAAAAAATACGTCTATATTAGCATTAGTATTATTAACATACATACAAGTTCTTACGAGAAAACTGCTCTGTCTATAGTTGGTGTGAGTGGAGGGGATGCTAAATGGCTTATATGAATTGTTTCGGGGTGCTCGCGTAGGTATTTTAAAAGTAATTTTGCTTAACAAATCAGGACAATCTAGTGTACTTCTGATTATCTTAAGCAGTAATACAACGTCTGCAATATTCCTTCTAACAGACAGTGGTAAAAAATGAAACTTAGCGCAGCGCTGATCATAAGACATTTTAGGAATTCTGAATTTACAATTCAAATAACGTGTAAATTTTTTCTGAATTTTTTCAATGTTAATTATATAAGAATCATAGCGAGGGTTCCAAATTGGACTAGCGTACTCCAGGTGGCTCCGGACGTATGCACAGTAAAGAATTTTAAGAGTTTTCATATGTTTAAATGACTTGGACGAGCGCATAACAAACCCCAAGGCACGGGATGCCTTATTGATACAGGTAATAATATGTTTATCGAATAAAAGTTTAGAGTCCAAAATAACTCCCAAATCCTTAGCTTCGTGTAGAATCGACAACCTCTCATTTTTTAATTTATAGCTAATACAAAATGGATTCTTTTTACGTGTAAAACTAATAGAAAAACATTTGGAAACATTTAGGTCGAGTTTGTTAAGGTGGCAATAAGCATCTAACCCTCTAATAAGGTGATACAATCCTTACTTCCCGAAAGATATTAGAAACAATAAAAAAGGTAGTGCGCTTAGTATGCATACATGTCACTATAATAAAGTGTAACACTGCATTTATAATAATTTGTAAGTGCTGTGTTCGTTTACTATCAGTTGAGATAAAGGACCAGCGATTCTCCATCTCCAAATAATAATATCGATTCTATATAAGCAGCAATGCAACCTGAGAAGTCAAAACTAGTGGTGCCGGACAGCAACTAAAACAACGTCGAGTTACAACTACGAGCTATTGTGAAATTTCACATTCGTTCATATCGAGAATCGGTCATTCGAGTAGCTTGTTGGGTAAACGCCGCGGCGCCGGCGTGAGAAACGCTTGCAGTATTGGGGTAATAATATACCGATTATTCTTGCGTTTGTCAACTTTTTTTTTATTCTTTCTCTATTCATAGTTGAGTACAATGCCTAATAAACACTTTTGTACTTTGTCGAAGTAATTTCTATCAACTTCTTCAATGGCAACCTTTAATACAATATAGCGACAAGGTCCTATTATGTTGAGATATTATTGGAGTCAATTGTACAGTCACGAGCTTTAATATTTAAACAAAGTAACTATTAATACATTGGAATAAGAGTCAAAACTAGTCAAAAGTGTATACACGGTAATGACGATCCGATTGATATTTGTAACATTGCAAGTACATATTTGTGATAAGCGCATTTTACGCGGAATGCTCAACTGTTGAGGAACTGGCAAAATGTATAGGCCAGCCGCAGTCGTTTTTGTACGAATTTGACTCTTATGAACTTACGAATACGCACGATACATCCCTTTCCTTTGACTACTCCCTCACCTAGGTAGGTTCCGTATCTCGCACGCTAAACACCAAAAAGCAAGTGCCTTATTATACCTTGCTATTCGGAGAATTGTTTGAGTAAACCTCAATTCTACTACTTACCTACTGATATACAAATCGCAACAATTATGTATACACTTATCACTACAGTACACATAATGCGTTTGTAAATAACGCATCCGTTTTACACTCGCACCAATCAAACCGGCTCCACTACATTAACTTTGGCCTACATATAAACTGTGCCATTACCAAGGATTTGTACAAGAAATACTTGAGAACGGACACACTTTGTTATTTAAAGGTTAGGTTTTAATCTAATCTATCTACCTACTAGTAAATGGTTTCGTAGACTTAGTACTTTAGTGACATTGAGAAATTTTTTTTATACTTCTTTAATATTCTTGTGTGGAGACAAATAATAATCCTGATAAAATAGGAATGAAAGTTTTGATTTTTAGAATAAAGACAAAAAGATATAGACTTTGATTACATTTATTTTAAATTTATGCAAATTGACTTACAATTGACATTCCTTGTTTTTCACCTGTGGTCTTTTTGAAAAAAAAAAAAAAGGTCAAGAGTACCTTCAACCGGCGAGGATGTATGAAGAGGTCAATGAGGTTAATGAGAGTAGATGAAGCTAAAGATGTATGTAATGATCGTAGCGAATGGCAAGAAGCGATCTCTGCTGAACCGTATGGGGGACTGGCATGACTGTATGTATGTATGTAAGTTGCCTTCACTTCATCACATACAATCAGCTTAAAAATTGTTGAGCTTAAGTTTTCCTACATGATAATATCGTAGCCCCAAATCCACCACAATAATGTGGGTGGGGGATGTCAACGTTAATCGTGTTAGCTTAACGTGGCTTTCTAAGCTCGAGATATTGGTCATATACAAAAAATACTGCCGCTGTAAAAGTAGCTTAATTTATACGAACACGCCAGCCGCAGTGGCATAGAGCCTTTAAATTTAAGATAACTTAATAAATTCTAATACAACCGATTACAATGTAAATTAGTAAAAAAAAACGTGTACTAAATACTTCCTCAAAAATCAGTCTCTAGTACAAGTAGGCACACTATGATATTAATTCACTGTTATATTAATATTAATTATGTAGTACATACATTAATTGACAATAAGTCTTATTCAGTTTGACATCTAGTACAGACGCCTGCACATCAACCTACCACAAACTGTCAAATTTCCTCTATAGATTTTGAACTTTATTTCAAAGTGATATGGTTGAAAATGTATTGAAGAAATTTGACAGTTTTGGATAGGTTGATGTGCAGGCGTCTGTACCTTTTTGCTTCTTCTTCATCATCATCATAATCAGCCAGATTGCGTCTTTGAGTTACTTTAAACCTCTTACATACCCAACTCTATGATAGTAATATCCGATATTTCTATGTACTTAAAGTAATGTTTACAAAGAAATAGCAAAGAAAAACATTGACCTTATTATAAACCTTATCACAATACGATAAGAATCATTTCAGGGCAGCTTGATATTTTCTTGGACAAGTAGTTTCTATATAGTTATTATGCGCAATATTCAACGTAGCGGATAGGACACATTAAACTATTTCATCCATAAACGCATTATAATAACAGACTTATACGAAATAAGGTAATGTACAGTCATGGTGCATAATATTTGTCATTTCACAAGTAAACATGACTTGGTACCTACTGGCTCAGTCACTTTTGTTACTGAATGTACTCATTATATTTATACCACGAGAAACGGTTATTTAACTATATAACTAAGGCTTGTAATAAAACTCCCCAATTAGGAACCGAGCTAAATAATGTTTTTTTTTTTCATTTCTGTCAGTAGTTTGAAGTTGAAAGAGACAATGTCAATTCAGGAAAAAAATTGAGAATTTTCCACAGTGAGATTCAAACCTTAATTGCAAAATGCTTAATTTACAAAATTGCATATTGAGTAAAATTGTTTGCAATTTTAATTAAGAATACTACCAAGGTAACTGAGCCAGACTGGCAAAAGGACTTTTCGTGTAACTAGTAAGGCAGTTTATTCGGGACTATTCATACAGTACGCACCTTACGCACAGACGCCTGCACAACAGAACCAACCAACCCAAAACTGTCCAATTTCTTCAATCAATATTTAACCATACACTATAGACATAAAGTTCAAAGTCTATTTACGAAATTTGACAGATTGTAGTAATCTGATGTGGAGGCCTGTGCAATACAAGCCACAAAAAGTCACTTAAAAATTTTAGTTCTACAAAGTAAGTTACATTCCTTCAAACGTTAATACGGGCCCGCCCATAACAATGTAGCAATAACTCAGAACCGATCACCCGCATCCACAATAGTAGAGCAGATAGCATCAATGCCGTCTGCACCTATAGTCGTACTAGGTCACCATAAACAAGTACTTAGTACTTATGCCGTGCCAACCTCCAGCGTAATTGGCTATCGATACAAATCGCCGTGGCAAATTATCGACATCTGTTATTATTTGCTGCGTTAGTTGCTATACTTGCAATATTGGTAGCGGTGCAGTCATAAGCAAAAGTGATGTGACATACACATTTAATTATAATTTGTTTTTTAGATTTCTGTTATTTTTTTTTAATTGAAACACTGTTTCGTACGTATAGCAAATTGCGTTAATTTGACATTGGTTTAATTTTGACGTTTTGAACCGTATTTCCGTTGCTACTATTCGATATAAATATAGCAGTGAACCTATCAAAAATACTGCCTGGATTTTTTTTTGTTTTGACAAAAAAAAATTAACAAAACAAGAAAAAAACTGTCGTGTCTATTACAGCAACTTTGTCGATGTCTGTACTTACAAACGGCGGTGTACAAAGTATTCAAGTAGGTCATATATAATAGTACCCATGGTATAACTAAAACTGATTTGACGCTTATAATAACATCGGCAACGCTATACCTTCCAAGTCTTTGGGCTTTGTAGCCTTTGGGACATTAAGTTCTTAAGATACCAACCAAACCAAGATCAAACTCAACCAAGTTAGGCAAACGATTTCTAGGAGACCCAAACCACCCCGAGTATATCACAAACTCGCATAACAAGGGAATCTACTTCATATATGGAACACTCAAACATAGCCGAAATTATGATTAGCGATATTCCCAATTACGGAGTCTAAGCTGTTCTAGAAAACTCGAGAACTTAAAACAGTTGAATTTGAAATAGGTTAAATACAACAATGTTTTACCGCTAGAGGCACCACTAGCACAACTACACTAGTACGTCGTTGAGTACTAGTGGCGCCATCTACGCAACGCATTACGTTTTATATCGTTTCGAAACCATATTGTTACAACAAACAAATGACTGATATCAAAGATGGCCGCGCTCCAATATATGATAGAATGGCTTCACTGTTCCAGAGTTCCCGTAACCAGTCTTCAAAAATTCCATGTCCATCTTAAAAACCTGTAACGATTCAAATGCAGAGGAAGAAGAATATACATTCTAGAGTATAGTGTCCACACCTTGAACCGCCGCAGTCTGAATATTCGTCTTGCGTGTGAGACGTATCCGTCTCTATGTCTGAGAGGTGAGGGTACAAACTCGGCTGGGAAGTTATAACTCCGTTAGCTTGCGCCTCCTTTTTATTATTGTTCACTTTTATTCTTTTCACGTCTTCCAGTACTGATATCACTATTGGCGAGTCATTTGTTTGTGAACCTGAAACAGAAGAATTAATTATTTACTCTGTGCGTTTAAAATCAAAGAGGCTGCATTTGTTTTATTTTGCGTCAGGGATAAGGTGGGGTATATGTGCTATGCCATCATAGTCAAGATCAGGTCACTAAGCCACGATTTTGGACGCTTTAAAATAGCAGAAATGAAGATTTGTATGTGCTGAAACGGCCAAAAATGGTACATGTACGTACAGGTACATTTCACCTTTCAGCTAGAAGAGAGGATCCTTCTACTGGTTATCTTATCATTAATACTGACGTAAGACAACAACGTTGTCGGCAGTCTTGCTTTTAAATTAGGAGATAGATTTTAGGGAGTAGTTAGCCAGGGGGACTTAGAACGAGCTCCGCCAACAACCAATCCAAATACAATAATTAATGTACCATGCCGGATTGAGAAGTTCTGGATTTAAAATTAATCCTCTTACCATTAGACTATAGAAACGGTTAAACATTAACATTGTTTCGTAATTACTTGAATGGATTGAACGATTGTCACAACTATTACGCCAAAGTAAAAAAAAACAAAAAAGTTAAAAAAGAACTAGGTCAAAAATAAGGAAAAAATCTGATATTGAATGAAAGAGTAGATGTCATTCTTGGAACTGTTAGCGCCAGTACCTCGTGTTTTCACCGTATAGTGACAAATACCTGTTTTGCATGTCTGCTAAAATAAACGCATGCGCAATGACTCACTAGGAAAGCGGTTTTGATATGTTCAGGATGACAAAGCTGTTAAACAATTTGTGTGAGCAAACTTTAGGTGTAAAGGAAACTCTATAATGTTTAGATGTGTGTTCTTGAATTCACAGTCACACTCTCATACTCAGTGACGACAATAGACATAATTGATAACTATACCAATAGTATTAGACAGATATTTATTTATTTATTGAAATGATCACCAACATATAAAACATCATTGATTTCTTAAATAGAACATTATTAAAATAGATTTTAGCTTGATGTCAATACAATTATAGGTGAAGACTACATGCAATTACATAAATAAAGATAAAGAAGAGAATAAAGATACGATTTCTCACTGTTAAAATCACGTAATTTGGTATTCACATTATATAGGTGTATTTGGCAACTTTTGGCCTTTCTTAATTTCTTACAGTCCTATAATGGTCCTTCGAGCCAGTTTTTTCTTTAGAAAGTTCACTGTTGGCCTTATACGGCCTCTAACGCGTCACTGGACATTTAGGGGTCGGCGAGAAACTTAAAGGGTTCCTCAAGACGTGTGATCAAAAACACCATGAACACCATCAGGGTTTCTAGAGGAAGTGGCATCATGCAAGCGTGTCCCCGTTCTTACTAGATTCTCCGAGAGGTTCGGATCGTTAATTGAAGTCTCAGAGTGCAGCAGTAACATTTTTTATGGCTTAGTATATTTTCTATGTGAATAACTTTCTGCAACATGAAATTGATCTAACAGTTTGAAACCTAATATTACTGAAATGACATTGTTAGTATTGCAAAGTTTATTCAAAGGCTAACATAACCTTGCATGGTTTATGTTTCATATTTCACCACAAAGACTAATTACTCTTTGGTGTAGCGGTTTGACTCATGGGTTGAGTGAGACACTCGCAGCGGTCTCGAGGCTACTTTTAAGTCTACTGAATTAGTAGGTAATCCGGTGGACTACTCCATCACCACCATCTCTTTAAGTCAGTTGCTTTCATTAAGTTAACTTACTAATAGGCAGATCAAATGCTAGCACAGTATCAATGAACATATGAATACAATATTCTGGAATAAGAATATTTAAATACTCACTTCTCCTTTTAATTGGTTGGGATGTGACCTTGTCAGCTTCTTTATCCGTGGGTTCATGTTTCTTGTCCTCAAACGTCACTTTGGGCACGTTGGCGATGATCTCCGGCTTTTTATTTGGGACAGCCAGATTAAGAGCACTGCCCATGAGGGGCGCTTTCTCTGACGGATCGTCATGGTCGCTTTGGTCGTCGTCAGAATCGTTATTTCGATCTGGCTTTTCGTTGTTTGACTGTAAGGGGAGAAGGTTAAGGTTATTAGTGTCAATTTACTGTTTCACTTTATATAAAAGTGATGGACAAAACCCTTTTTTAAACGATAAGCAGAATAGTAAGTTGTCTAGGGCGAAGCCACCGAAACCCTGCGATTTTGAGTAGCGTCACTTTTTTTATTTATTTATTTACTTGATTAGCACGGTTACATACACCAATTACACTAATCAAGAAACATATTAATACATATTAATTCATTAAAAGAGAACAATCACAAATATTAAAATTAAATAAAAATATAAAAAAAAACAATAAAAAAATAACAATAATAATAATAATAAAATAATTATCAACAAAAGTGTAAACAATAAAAAATAATAACATGCAAATTAATCACTTAAAGAGTTATTTGACCAGTTTTCGGTAGATTAGCAATAAAGAATTTCTATCCTATTCTATATTTCTATAACCACGAGCGAAACTCTTATGATATGATATGATTTGCTATCTTACGACAATCACATCCAAAGTTTTAACACACTTTCTGAAGCATAGATGAAATAATATTTTTTTAAATAAAATTACCTATTCGGTGATCCGACATTGCGAAAGTAGCCTAACTTGCAATATCGCATCGAACACGCTTTTATTGAACGATGTCGTCATTAGATTCATCATGATGTATTAAATGCGTAAATATATGTGGATATTGAGAAAGGTGGAAAAAAAAGAATTGTGTAACTCAAAAGTTCTAAATACAAATTCGACTTTACTTAAACGGGTGAAGCTTGTAAATAGTAGTAACAACTTTCCTATTATCAGCTATGGCAGCATTTACACAGTGTCGCTACTATTTCTCAATCGTAAACTAACAAAGGGTTATTACAGTGCAACCGCACGCTTTACAGACATTATTTTATCCCTCCATACGTGCGCTTTTAGCACGTGTTGCGTGCGTGTTGACCCGCAAACGCTAACGAGTAGTGCAATCCTATTTGAGTTAATAGGGTTCGCGATGAACTTTTAGAAGTTTTTAACTCTGTGTGTGTGTGTGTTCTAATAAATATTTTTTTGTCATTTACTTTTTATTTCGATTTCATTTTATTTAATATCTTTCTAGCCCTAATTAATTATCAACATCATCATCACCAGCTACTTTTTATGTTCGAACTGCTGCACGAGCCTTCCCTATAGATGGAAACACTACAGGGAGAACCGGTTATGAGTTTTCCAATAAGAAATTTCAAATGGCCAAATGGCCGCCATGGCTACGATTGCAGCTGATATCGTTTTCAAATGTTAATGACATACCTTCCTCTTTACAATGAAATAAACATCATTCATTGATTTCTCTCAAAACATACTCGTTTTTTAAAATATCAAAATGAAACCTCTTATTAGAGAACCCTAAATTATAAACCACTACACGGGATTGCGGATTGGTGGTTGTTAACGACTGCTATTGCAGCCGGGTTTACGTGCCTTTCGAAGCACGGACTTTTATAGCTTAGTGAAAAAAAAAAAGAAATGTAGTGACTTATCTATCTATCATTATACAATATCTTCTAAATGCATTTAATCTACAAAATTCGTGGGATTTTAAATATGGCATGCAACGCACTTGAATCATCACTACACAGACGCGCTTTTCGCACATGTTGCGTACAAGTTGACCCGCAAACGCTAACGACTAGTGCACACCTAGTTGAGTTAACGAGAAACTGAGTGCTGAGGAGCTCGATGGCTCAGTAGTAAACGCGCTCGACTTGCGATTGCTGAAGTTATGTTTTCGTAAAGAACGGTCATCGGATGGCTGACCGAAAGTTTATCATCTCGAGCTCTTCCGTAAAAACAAAACCGTTGATGCCGACTGCATTATCAGTTTATAACAACCACTAATCCGCACTGGGCCTGCGTGGTGGTTTATGGCCAGTTCCCTCCGTTCTGTTTCTATCCATAGAAAGGCTCGTGCCGCAGCAGTGAGGACATAAAATGAGCTGGCGATGGACGGTGAGTAAAGTTTGCTAGTTCGGTCACGATCAAATAATGAAAAGAAAAAATTGTATGACAGTAGAAGGCGTTGCTTCAATGCAATAAAGTCTCGTATTCCCCAATGTGTTCGAACGGTGGGTAAATCAAACCCTCACTTGCGCTCAGCACAAAGAATTGCGCAGTACTGGAGAGTGCATAGGCACAGGATTTATTTAAAAAGAAACTTCCACGACTCGGAGACGGGAATAGCACAAAAGGGGTTGGTAAATATAAACTGAGCATGGCTTGTGTAAACTGGATTTTCGTTCGACATTTGTTTTTCCATATTTTTGAATCGCTCGACCGCAACGAGTGCCCTCACCTACTCGTTGCAGTCGAGCGACACAAAGCGATTGATAGAATAACCGTCAAAATCAATGCGTTGTGTCAATATCATGTCACACGTTTGTTTGTGTCATTGATAGTCTTTTCTATTAAAAAGCAAATGTTTTTTTTTTTAACAGCCAATAGAAACATGGATATTACGTTCCGTTTTCATTGTTGTTGTTACCGGTTTTCTCTAAATTCTGCGTGGAATGTGCAGTTAGCGCAGCGAGCGTCCTGTAAGTACCTTTTGCAGTATGCCACGGGGCGATACGGTCTCGGTCTGGCATTAAAGAATTTATCGCAAAATTTAAATTAGTTGCTATGAAGTTTTCAATGATAATAAACGTACACTTTAGAAAACAATATACTTAGATAATAATTAAATTTAAGCGAAATGTCGCTGAACACTTTATGTATTATATTAGACAATATCACATACATTGTTCTGATCCCAAGATAAGTTAGCAAAAGCACTCGTTTAACGGAAATCAGAAACAACGATGGTACCACCCAGACCCGACACAATATTGATTCGTATTTGAATCGAACCCGGGACATCAGAGTTAGCGCTGCCCAGTCCCAAAGTCCGGAGTGCAAGCCACGGGCACGGAGGTCGTTATACTTTGTCAAGTAGTAAAGTGGTCAGCGACTTCCGATGCTGCTTATAGCTCCGACATGGAATAGTCAATAAACGTAATACCTTTGTTTACCCAGATCGAATAGAAACGATTTCTCTCAAAACAAGTAGCCTTAATAACAAAAACAAAAGTAACAATTACCTTATAATGGAACCTGTTCTGCAACATCTCCATTTCTTTCTCTCTTTCCAGCTTAAACTTATTAGCTATTGTCGTCTCGCTTATCGTCTGCTCTTTGCTGAAGAGCGCCGCCAGCTTCCCCCTTATACCACCACCGATCGAGCTCTGGCTGACGTTATCATCATCCAAGTTGTCTTTGGAGTTGGTTCTGGAGTTGCTCGTTGACGAATTGTTGGACTTTGTGGGTGTCGTTTTGACACTAGCCGGCTGTTTCGGTGTCCTGGCGTCAGCTGAAAAAACAAAAAATTTAAATACCATCGAGGTTACGAGTACAAAATAATGTTTGGGTGCCGACTACAGACTACTGCGAAGGTTCTTGTACTGCTTTGAAATGTGTGCGAGTGTTGTGTGTGCCTGTTTGTTTATGGTAAAATTCATTTCGTAGTTTGGAAATACCCCAAGTATTTTAAAATATTGTTATGTAATAAGTCATTGAAAGTTTTTTTTAAAACAGATACAAAGTTCAACATTCTTGAATAGATTTAAAAAAGGAATTAAGACTTATTTTTCTATAAAAGGATATTTAATTTATTACAGTATTAGTATAGCAGTAAGCGAAACTAACTGCGACATTCACGGGTCCTGTTTCTAATTTTATCAGTGGACGGATTTGCGTGATGAAAACAAGCATTTATTCTTGAGTCACAAATGTTTATATATTTGTTTTTGTATATTAATGAGGTGTCAAGTAGCGCGTAGTCATAGCGCGTTTGGCTACTAGACAATATGGTGTTATTGTTGCCATGTAATTAGCTAAATAATAATAATTATTATTATAAAGTAGGAAGGCATAATATGTTTGTTTATTATTCTTTTTTATTTAAAAATCTGTCTTTCTTAACAAACATTCTATGCTAAACAACCAAGATGTTTCCCAAAAAGTTTTAAAATTCAATAGCTACTTATATTATAACATTACCACATACAAAAATACACTTAGGTACCATATGGTAATATTGCTCTAGATAAAAAACTGCCACTTGATAAAATAAAATTTATCAAGTGGCAATTTTCCTATACATTGCACAACTGTTACAGTGTACAGTTCAAATTGGTGTCACCAATTATGAGGTTAATATGACATCTAGGGCCGACAGATGTGAAGCCCACATTCCTACTTGCTGTTAACAAAGTCTTAACAATTGCTACGACCACGCCTCGTCTTTATAAGGCTGGTTGATATTTAAAAGTTACATAACATTTTGCGTGTATTTTAAATAAACTGGGTAAAAGAATCGGCTTCATTCCCCTGCAGTGTTCTTAAAAGGATTTGTTTTTCTCTTTAATTCTCCTCTATCAGGCGTCATCCCAACATCAACTCAACTTTTTTTGCTATATCATACTTCGCAACTTTTATCTGTGTTCCTTTGCCCATTATAATATAGACTTCAACTATTATGTTCATCACGTGCTGATCATCTTTTGTTATTATTACTGAGAAAGAAAATATATTGACTAAATTATTAGCAACACTCGCATAAATATCTGTATTCCGTGTTCACGAATGTATTTTTTATTTTTCAAATATCTTCTTAGCGGCTGTCTACTTCCAATGAGGAAAATATCAGGTAGACATTACAAGTTCTTAAGATATCGTGAGTCAGTCAATTAATGCGAAAGCAAAATACCACAACGTCATACAGCTAAGTTGATTGTAGGAATATATTACGGCTACGATCTGCTATTAAAAAAATCCAAAAACCAATCTTAGTGACCTGTCATTTCCCCATAGTTCCAATGCCAGAATCAGAGCACAGAGACACGACAATGGTGGTTTGGAAGTAGCAGAATTGAGCCTTTGATAGTAAATAACAATAAGGCTGATAAAGTTTATCGCACACTTCACCCGCTGAGAAAAATACTACCTAAACTATTGCAACACAATAATGCTTCTAAGATTGCTCTTTGGCGACAATGGAATCGCCATTTTAAATATTTAGTTATAAAAAACCGACAGGAGCTTCTTATTGACGCGACCGAATGGAAGTATTAGTGGTGGTGACGACGCTCTAGAAACTTATAAAGAAATACAACCTCTATACTTATTAGAAATAAACAGATATAAAAGTGACACAGGCACAATCAATTTACGCTTTATACGGATCTATACACTATGAATGAAGTATTGAATAGTAGCATGTGCAATGTTCGCGCAAACTTTAAAAAACAATATGGCACATAACTAATTATTAACCTTCGAATTTCATTCGAAATTTTCCATGTCTTCATGATTTAGGCTAGAGTAGAGTTTACGGTTATTCGGCCTTACGATTTATGAATAAAGTCTGTTCGTTCGTTAATACACCGATATTATCGTAGAAAACACCGAGATTCTTCGGATGTTTCAAGTGGAAACTCGAAACTTACACTTTTTTCATATTATGTTTGACATCGAAACTGAAATTGCTACATAGAGCTGTAGCAATTTCAGTTTCGATATCAATTATTTGCTTCGACCCATCGGATATTTTGTGCAATATTACCTGCTGCTTTATATGATAGATATATTTCCACTATCATAAGAGTCTTAACAAATACCCGCAGTAAGTACACGATTGAGTTTCATACGCGGCGCGCATAACCTCAACAGTTCATTTACATATTACTCGACCGGTCGTTAAATTTTATTTTTCCTCGACATAATGCTCTGTGGCGTCAACCAAGTGCCGTGTGAGGAAAATTTGTAGCTAACTAGTGAAATAATTCCGTGATTTCAACCTATGTGCGTATATTTTTCCTACATCGCGAGCGCCATTTTCCACTCAGTGTTTTGAGGATTGAAGAAATATAGAAGGAAAAATCAGTAGCAGTGTTATCAGAATATTGCCAGTATGGGAAAGTCCAAAACTAAAGATGGGGTGTTTTAAGATAGACAAGACAAGATAAGATTTATTGTCATAACTGTGTACACACGCCTGCACATCAATCTACCCAAAACTGACAAATTTCTTTAATACTTTGTCAACCTTAAGCCTTAAACATAAAGTTCAAAGTCTATTGAGGAAATTTGAAAGTTTGTGGTAGGTTGATGTGCAGGCGACTGTACATGGGTTCTTACATTCAAATTAGTGTCAACAGTCACCAGCCTGGGATCCCATCATAAATAATAAATATTAAATCCCAGCCCCAACACCATACTGACCAGACCAAAAGATACTGTAAGCTCTTTCTGCGTAAGACGGAACGCACCTGATTAAATTTAAATGAGGGTATACAAGCTACCAACTAATTATGAGATGACCAACAACCTCAGGTCTCCCTGTGACCACGGACCCTGCAAAGGGTTCGAGGTCACAGGGAGAGATAGATATTAATTAAAACTAATGTGTAAAATAAACGCGAGTAGATCCGTAAAAGTTGTTTCAATTCAATGTGTAGTGTTCGCATATACTTTAGAAATCAATAGTTGTAAATATATTTTAATTTTAAAGCAAATACTCTTTCTGTATAAATAGTATCTAATTCCACAGTATGAAGTGATTAATTTAACATTATAAATGTAGTTTTTTATCTGACGTAGGTACTACAACAATATGGGGGCGCCGAAGCGTTGCGTCGTTAAGATTGGCCGGATGACAACATGAAAATTAAACCCTAATGAGGTTAAGTCTAAATCTTTCGGGAGTACCTACTGGATCGAGTTAACACCTTCTTCAAACAGTTGCTTCGAACTCCTATAATTCGGAACGGCGCTTTCGATTTCTGAGTCACAACAGCTTATTAGCACAGTCTTTTATGTGGGCGGAGGCACCAAACAAGTTTCCATTTTCAATTTGACTTTTTGCAGATACTAATATTACGTTGTACTGTCTGCGTTCCGAGTCGCGATCTTGTAAATTAAGCAACTTTCGCAAAGTACGGATGCGGAAGGGTGATCAAATTAAAATACCTCGAGCTACTCCATGTTTCGGAAAGCATCATAACTAGTTGTCCCGGTTGACAAAATGTATCAAGCCGCATAGGGCAGCTTGGTGGTCGCTTGATCTCCGAATGCGCACGTGAGAAGGTTTTCTTTATCCCAGTATTGGGACGTTTGCTAATGACGATGATGTTGTTAAGATTACAAAATATCTTAGAAAGTCCGTAAAAACATTAAAGAACTGAATACTTAGTAATTTTTATTTCAATAGTAAAACGTGAGTGAGTTGCTTGAGTTGCACCATGCAACTCGCCAGTGATGTATGTTCCAACTAAAAAATAATATGTTAAATATTAAAGATGTTTACGCTATGTGCTAAAATGTTTTCAAATTGTCTCATTAATTAGTTAATTAGTGTTCACTGTCATTTATCGTAGCCGTGTCGTAGCCGACAAAATTAAGTTTGCAAATTAACTATTTCAAGTCAACAACACTGATAAACGAATGGCTATTCTGTGTTTCTGATACGACTGATATCTAAGCCAATCCATAGGGAATGTTGGCGTCATATATAGATATAATAAAAACGACAAAATCATCAGTAAATAAATGTACATCAGTAATCACGATATATATCAGTAAATTTTGTCGTAATTATAAAGTAATGAAAAGAAGTACGCTTTAATACTAAAATGGCGTCGATTGGTTTCCTTGGTATAGCAGACAGGCACCATAACTGACCATAAGGACCGGTATTGTTGCAACCACGTTTCAAACTATATTCTAAATGTCATGATGTGTACCTACACTCGTTTTGGATTACCGTCTAGCTAATAAGATTAACCAAATATGTTACTGTACTCATGCCAATAATTCAGGTTATCTAATGTTTTATACTTGGATGTTGGTGCTTAATTAACCAAACTATAAATATCCAAAGAGCATAGTATTACAACTGGTTATGTATCAATTAAGCATGTTTTGTGCACTACTAACGGATAACTGTCTAGAATGTATATCTTCTAAAATGAAATAAAGTCGTGAACAAGATCCAAAAAGAGCTAGCAATCGAATAAACTTAATTAAACATAATAATCACAAAACGATTAACAAAAAATACGTTAACATACACTAATGTGTAAATCATTTGGTCTATTGCGCATTTAATGTTATGCCATTAGTCTTATAATGGCCACCAGAGCTGTGCGAGGTAGGTAGGAGGTGAGCAAGGAAAAGATCCACCAATAGGATAACTCAATTTTACACCGCAAGGAAGAGAAATTAATCTTATTGGTGGATGTTTTCCTCGCGCACAGCTTAGCTATATCGCACAGCTCTGGTGGAAACGCAGCCTAAGGCTGCTTTTCTATCGGAGCTGTGCGAGGTCACCGCCTCTGTGGTCTAGCAGTTAAAACCACCGGTCTCACATTTAAGAAGTCTTGGGTTCGATTCTCAGCGGGGGGCACATGTTTGTGTAATCAGTTTAGCTGGTTGTAGAGCTTGTTTGTCCTACAGGCTAGTTACCAGCATCTTATCTAAATATGTCGCCATAATATCAATATTAGTAACATTTTCGTGGTCCGGTAAGATAGCCAGTGAATGAGAAGTTGAGGATTCTGGGTGTAGCGCGCTTTCACCTTCGGCCTTATCAACGTCAGGCCAGATAAAGGTCAAGTTTTTTTGCTTACCCGTAAGATATTTAAAAAATCCTTTGTGGTTTTTTTCTAGCACACCGTTAAGCTACCTCTCACAGCTTTAATGGAAATGCAGCATTACTCGTATATTTATATTGATGCAACTTGTGGTTATATCAGTAGGTATATCTTATAATTACGGAAACCGCCTAATCGCCTTTACATTGTTTTGCGTCACTTTGACACCAACAAGTTGTTTAAAACAATGACTTATTATGTTCAGATATGGTATTGGAAAATGTGACAAGAATAAATACATTGTACTAGCAACGAAGTAAATAAATATGCCAATATTAAGCTTGGAGTTAAAAATGAACGACTACAAACAATAATCTCAGTTTAAAATAATTTACAAAGTTAGTTAGGCTTAATGTAGTGTACACAAAATTAGATATATTCAGATTTAGCTCTACCATAATGGTAAATTATTAAAAAGGACACTAGTAAAAATAAATCGATAAGATGAGATAAATACATACGATATCAATATCTGCACCAGAAAAGTAATTAACAATTTTGTCTACACGATGGCAGCAAATTATAAAATAAATGCAACGGCTTGTAATTCAAACCCCAAAAATAATGAGAAAGAATATCGGGGCACAGCTTGTACATATAATAACATATTTATACTTGTGACTGTATCTAAAGAAATAAAACTACAAAACAAAAAAAAGTTGAGAAACTTACACCGTTACTTCCAAATTCAAACACACGAATCCAACACTATTGACAGCGACTGTCACCAAAGAAACAATTCAAAGATTTTCTATCACAACAAGAATCGTACCACGAACACTGGCCACAACACCATAATCACGAAAAATAATTTATCGCGGGGCAAGAAGGGCGAGCGCGCGGCTGCAGCGTGCGGCGCGGGCGCAGACCTAAATGGCAATAGACGCGGATGGCCGATACCTCCACCACCACCTAGGAACCTCTCGATCGCTTCCGAGTCCCACGCTTGCGCAGTCATCGACAACCTTTTGTTGCAAACTTGCAACGCATCAATAGACCGAACACAATGACACTGTTTGGAACACCTATTTGTCTCCACAAATGGTTGACTGACGTTGTAAGTAGCGAAAAATAATAATATATACACTTTTAAAAAAAAATTATGCACGCGTATCTATAACGCATATGTTCTGCCTTAAAAAGTAATTAACATATTACAATGTCAAGTTGTTAGCATAAGTCAAATCTATAAAAACAAACAACCTGTTTATCGGTAGGTATGACATTGTAAAAAAAAGGGAAATGTTTTTTTTTTACATCTGCTTAAATACTATTATACAATAAGTCATAAATACACTATTACAAAATACAAGTAGAGATTTCGTTTAAAAGTGACAGAGCATAAAGTTTTTTGTAAGGTCACGTCTCAAATGGTGTTTAAACCTTATCGGCCACGTATCGCTGCACAAAAAAGGTAATACGCACGAACATTTGTAAAGGGCTTGCGTACAAAACCATATTAAATGTCTTGCGCAGCCCAAGGTGGACGACTCCTGGCGGACTAGCCTTGATAAGCTCATTTAGTGATGTCACTTTATTCAATTTCGGTAGCGCAGGAGCTGGTATACTCGAATTTTGACAGGTTAACTCTTTAACGTTCACTCTTAATTTTTCACACGCAGTACAAAAGAGTGATACCTACATTAATAATATACGCAATAAATACCATAATTATTTTGAAGAACTATTTTATTAATAAATTATCTACTCATACTATTTTGGTGTACAATACGGTGTGGATATATTTTTATAAGCCAATAAAATCTTCGTTGTACTAATAGTCCATTTCGGAACGCTGAAAAATAAATCTGTCAGTGTCAAAGCGGGACAAAAACAAGTTTTTCTTGTATTGGAAAACGTGTTATTGATAATAATAACTCTGAAATACGGTTCAAAATTAAAAAAAGCTTAATGGTACTGAAAAGAGAATAAGATTTACTAGCTCTGAAGAGTGGAATCGGATTGACGCAAGGTGGTAGGCATTTCCATACTAAAATGGGCATTCTCCTTTAATTAGCCATCTAAATGAATATACGTAGATGACAAATTCAATTAACATTGCGTATTTAAATTATATATTGCGCAAGCGCAGCCGCAGGCGTTAAACTATCAGCTGACTGCTCAGCTGGTAGGCTAACGACCTCTTCCGTTGGATTCAATTAAGTATGACGACATAAAGACAATGATTTAGTAAAAAACCTTAACGTTAACTAAACCAAAGTTCTTCAGACCGGAAAACCATTTTTCTACCTATACTGTATAAGTAGAGATGGGCAATCAACCCGGTTTAAGCCCAACTGGGTTTAAAACCCAGTGAAAACCCATTAAAACCCTTCCGTGGGTGTTTATTCGGGTTTAAATAGAATTTCTGGATTTTGTTTGATAATTAGGTTTATTGATAAATAATATCGAATTAGCAACATAATGTACAATAGTTTACCATACTTTAATATCTTTTTAGATTCATTATGCTATTTAGTTTTAAAAACTAAATGATGTTTTAAAACTAACGGATAGCAAGTTGGTGACAAACGAAAGGAGTTAAAACTTTATAGAGATACATCTATGGCAAATAAAGGCACCACTATTACTATAGTGCAACGAGAAAGTACATCATCATCATCAACACTATCAGCTCATTTTTATGTCCCAACTGCTGGGACAACGAGCCTTCGCTATGGGTGTATAGGGATAATGGGCCATAAACCACAAAGCGGGCCCTGTGCGGTGGTTGTTGACGACTGCTAATTCAGCCGGGACCAACGGCTTAACGTATCTTCCGAAGCACAGAGACCGAGATGATAAATTTTTGGTCACTCATCCGATGACCGGCCTTTGCGAAAGTTGCTTAACCTTAGCAATCGTAGCTCTTCAAAAAAGAAAGAAAAAAAAAAAGGGAAGAGAAAGCACATCATTTTATAAAGTTCTAATACCATGTCACACACACGACCTAATGATACAGACGCTATTTAACAAGTAACGAATACCCCATGCGATTCGGTAACAAGTGCAGGTAATGCCATATCATTTGGCAAGTGAAATGACAGTAAATATATAGGTAGTGCACAACGCTGTGTTACTTATACTACTGATGGGAAAACATGCCTTCCATCCAATGGAATGAAATGTAAATGAATGAAATGAAATGGAATTCTTACATGTTGACTTATAAATAGTTTTGACATTTTATTATATGAACATTTCAACCGCACCATAACGGTGCCCGCCCACGACCGACTATTTGTAGGACCGACAATCGGGCCGATTTTTTCGCCGAGTTTTATCACCTATTTTTTGACCGACTTTTTGTAGGACGTGTGCATAGCAACATAGAATTCTATACGTTTCATTTTCACCAACTAAAAAATCGGTCACCGATTATCGGACGTGTGCGAGGGCTCTAATGCTCTAATGATCTCTACCAGAAAGTGTGGGTTCGAGTCCTGCTCGTGGAGAATATATTATGTATTTCTTTAAAAGAAATAGAAAAGTTTAACGTTTAAAAGTTATGCGGTGGCCGGTGTGGTTACCATCTACTACGTAAAAAAAATGATAAGTAATTTTTTTAGTCAAGTTTGAACTCTAATGACAGGAAGAAGTTGCAAATGTAATTGAGGTGTAATTGCAGATTGTACCTATATCACCTGTCAACTCGCTGCATAGATGCAATGTTTACCTCAGCACACCTTACCTACACTAATTATAGTTGAAATAAAAATATCAACAATATTTAAAATAACGATTCAACAACACCTAATCCTAATAACAGTTTTGTACAAATTATGCAACTGACACACGGAATACAGATGGTGTTCGGTAAAAAGCTAAATAGCACAGGATGATTATAAAGTTTCGTAACATGGGAGAGACTTCGTTGTGTACCTACCTAGTAGAAGTTACGACTACACGCTATAGCACAAATTTATGTGATGGCATAGTGACATTCACAAGAGCTACTTGTAGCCTAAACTGAATAAATGATTATGAATTTTGAATTTTTTTTTTTAATGTACGTTGCTGTATAATAGAGAATAATAATAATAGAACAATATGTACCTCGCTGGGAATCTAACCCGGGAGCTCTGGATTTGTGACCGGATCTAACTATCATACCATACCTCCCAAATATATTTTATTATATAAAAAAGGAGGCAAACGAGCAGGCGGGTCACCTGATAGAGAGTAATCACCGCCGCCCATGGACACCCCTCGCAAAACCAGAAGAATCGCAGATACGTTGCCGGCCTTTAAGGAAGTAATAAGTAATAAGGCTCGTAGGTTTCTTAAAGATCCCTAAGTCGAAAAGGTCCGGAAATACCGCCGCCGAGAGCTGGTTCCACAACACTGTAGTTCGAGGCAAGAAAATTCGTGAAAATCACTCAGTAGTAGACCACCATCCATCAAGGTGATGTGGATAAAATGTCAGTCGATTGCGTGTAATGCGGTGAAGGAAATCAGCGGCAGGGATCAAGCCGAACAATTCCTCAGAACACTTCCCATGATATATGCGGTACAATATACAGAGACGCAACGTATCTCCGAAGGGCCAGTGGATCGAGCCGACCAGAAGTTCCCACGTCTGTCGTCAACACTTCGAGCAGCTCTACGTTGAATGCGGTCAGATGGATGGAGTTGGTACTGGGGTGCTCCAGCCCAAAGATGGGAGCAGTATTTCATATGCGGCCTGACCTGTGCTTTGTACAGTTGTAAGCGGTGGGCATGAAATACTGACCCGCTCTATTAAGCACACCCAGCTTTTTCGAAGCTAATTTAGTTTTAAAGGTAAAGCTAAATTGGCTTCGAAAAAGCTGGGTGTGCTTTGGAAGGCCAAATAACCCCGAAACTGAACGTCACTCGAAAGATCTACGCCAAGGATTCCAATAGCCGGGTTGGTATCAAGAGAGCTCCCTCAAAGTTCAGAGGTACGACGAAGGGATGTTTTTTCGCGATAAATGCGCAAACTTTTGTTTTGGAGGGGTTAAAGTGGACTAGGTTACGTCGGCCTCAATTCGAGACATGACTTAATGTTCTCAGTGTCAAGTCACAAGTTAATTTCGGCTCTCGATGACGCTTTCCAGAGAAATATTAGCTCGTCCGGTGTATATCCCTAGTACTGTCGTACGCATAGCAATTAATGCTGTTGATATGCAGCATGTCATTGATATGCAGAAGAAACAGAATAGGGGATAACACACACCCCTGCGGGACTCCAGCATTCATGGGCTTCATGTCCAGAGCACGAACCGTCGACTACGACTCTGATGCTACGCCCAGATAGAAAGCTGGCGACCCACGAACACAATTTCTCAGGAAGCCCGTATGTTGGAAGTATAGAGAGAAATAATACCTATTCCTAAATAAATCTATATAAAATTGTGTTTAGCGATGACTTTATTACAATGATGAAGACCTTTGCTCAGCAGCAGTGATACAATAATCGACTTTCATATTATTATTTAAACGCACACTGTTCAAGTTTAAGTTATGGTACAACACTCACTTTTATTGACAAAAACATGGACACAATTGAACATTGTAAGTATATAGTAACTAGGAATTTATTTCGTAGCAAATTTAATTGTATTGACAAAAAAAATCGATATTTTGGGGATCTAGTAACAACTTAAAATAGAATGATCTTGAACATACAACCGCCTCTGTGGTCTAGTGGCTAAGACCACCGGTTTAGACCCAGAGGTCCCGGGTTCGATTCCCAGCGGGGGGTACATGTTTGTGTACTCTGTTTGGTTGGTGGTAGGGCTTGTTTGTCCGCCTGGCTAGCTACCACCATCTTATCTAAATATGTCGCCATAACATCAATGTTTGTAGCATTGTTGTGTTCCGGCTGCTAGAGATAAAATAGCCAGTACCTCACTAGTTGAGGATCCCGGGTGAAGTGCGCTTCCATCATTGGCCTTATCATCACTTAACATCAGGTGAGATCAAAGCACTGTGCTTACCCGTAAATATTAAAAAAAAACTACCATGTAATAAGTAGGTATCAAGATGGGTCAGTCTTTGTTAACAGCACACAGTGTTAATAGTAGTCAGTTTTATTTGGTCGCCCTGTTATAATGGTGTTTAACAAAACTACCTACTAAGCTTGATTTGTTTATTCTGTTAGTTGTTTCGTTTTTGTATAACTTAGCTTAAGCTTAAGCATCTTCAAGTATTTTTGTATGACAACATAAATCGTTTTAAATGTATGTACTATATTTTGGGGGCCGTGGTCTAATCGCATCAGTGTCGCTGTTGCCCGACACCGGTCTGTGCACTTTGGTAGCTACGTTCGGGCTGTGATGGGTATCCCGCCATCGGTCGGTCGCCAGAGCCTCGTCTGTTGGTCAGCAGGGTGCACCACGCGCAAGAGAGGTTGGCTAGGGCCCCAAATAGCGTAGGTTAAAACCCCTGACACCCCAGGAAACGAGTTCTCGAGTGGAGACCGCGTATCGGCAAACAGTGTAGAACGCCCTCAGACTAGGTGGAACGACGATCTTCGCAAAGTGGCTGGCAAGAGCTGGATGAGAGTAGCTGCGGATCGTGTTCAATAGCGTGCACTTGTCCATATTTAAGTTTTCTCATATAAGTGAATGTATAGTTCTTGTGACAAGTGAACTCTGAGTGCCTGCGAGTTTTATTTACCATCCGTATTTATTCGACTACGTTTACGAAAACGAAAATTAGTATGGCATTGAAGCAGCGCCTCCTGGCGACATACGAGATGAGTTAACATTTTGCCATACAAATTATCGTTTTGGTAAACGTAATCTAATGAATACGGATAGTTAACAAAATCACACTAGGCACTCAGTTACAAGTACACTGCACAGTGCGGAGCGAAGTAATTGTACTTGCATTGGCAAATGCGTTTTTTCTTCCACAAGCGCCACTTTCACCCACCAGATCAACTCACCACCAGTGGAGTGTCACAAAGATTCGTTCCGTTACAGACCTAGTTCGATAGTATTGAAGTTTAGAAAGCGTATTATGCAAGGCTGCGGAGCGTACAATATGCACCATAATCGCTTCCCTTGTTCGGGCTAACGACAGTTTTTACATGTCAAAAAAGTCATTATCTTGCAAATTGGGATGTTCAAGTGTATGCTAATAGTAGTAATAACTGTTGAAGCGAAAGTTGTGATTTTGTTTGACAAAACTATGAGTAAGCCTGCTTATTTTTTCTTCTATTCTTTTTATGTAGGAGTAAATAAATATATTAGGTATACCAATGCGCCCGAAGAGACGCAGATGGGTATGACGAGCGCAATAATATGCTTGATCTAGATTCTGCTATTCACAATCGTGCTTGATTCTAACTTTTTATAGTTCATTTTTTTTAAATAGTTTGCTGATTGCCACAGACGACATTTTCACGACCTGGCTTTTAGAGTTCCAGCAGTGTGAAACGAAGCACCGTCAGAGGTTTTCTAGAGGGAACGGCATCATGCACTTGCCCCGTGCCCTACTAGATTTTCCGTGGGGTTCGGAGCCGATCGGATTTATAGCTCAAGCGTCAAAATCAGACTACTGTGTTACGATGGTGGACGATTTACGGTAGCTTAGTCAAAACACTGATCTCGTATTTGCACCAAAAAACTGGTACCCCACAACGACCAACCAAGGACAGAGTAAATAACGAACATAACTATCACTATATAGGTAAACCATATTGTTATCGTGTTTAAATATTTGGTCGCAAAATCCTAATAAGGACCGCTTAAACTATGTCACAGCGTCTTTCAAAGATGTCAAAAAACAGTGTTATTGGACTTAGGTAAGATGGGCACAGTGACATAGAAGGACACATATATATGAAAATATATGGGTATTTTTCAATGCTTAGCTTAATAATTCAGTAGAAACTGTTAATATTTTAAATACCGCTTTGATGGTAGTAGTTAGTCAAGTGAGGGTCTATGTATATTGTTGTTATAGCTAATTTGATCTATTCCTTTCTAATACCACAAAACTAATCTATATATATAAAAATGAAACCCGTTTTCCGTTGTCACGACATAACATGAAAACGGCTTGACCGATTTGGCTGATTTCTTTTTTGTTGTGTTTGATGAAGGCTGAGGAAGGTTCTTATACAGAGAAAAAACGTAAAAAAAATACGAGAAAAAAAATTATAAACAACAATTTTCTTTTTCCATACAAACCACTGTCTCTGGACCGATTTTAAAAATTCTTTCACCATTAGAATGCCACATTAGCGCTGAGTAACATAGGCTATATATATAAAAAAAATGTCCACCCGTGCGAAGCAGGGACGGGCCGCTAGTGTCGTATAAATTATCTATCTAACGCATACCAAATTTTTCGTTAGGAATAGAGAATTTATTACGATAATAAACTAATACCACGTGGTATTAGAAAGGAATAGATCGCCAATTTGGTTGGTTTGTGTCCTAGTGGGAGGGTTTAACAGCGTAACGCTCGGAATGGCGCGGGTGTGTGCAGACGCAAATTCGTGTTTTCTAGGAGCAGCGTAAAACTGACCTCGATACAAAACGCGATGAGCTGAAGGCCCGACAACCCGCGTCAATCCATTATAATTATGCTGATAGTAAGCTTACGTGCACTCAGTGCGCGCGCCAGTTTACTAAGAAGATCGGCTACGCTAGCCATCTTCGGGCGCACCAGCGCCGGCCGTTCCGACTAGGAGTCGAAGTGGTCGCTATGACCGCAATCGGTCGAATCAATCATCACCATGTATATTGTTGTTATAGCCAGTTTGGTTGGTTTGGGTTTGTTTTAATTCTGCCCGGCTGCTTTCCATGTATTCTTATTAAGATATAAGATAGCAGTTCCTCAAATACTAATTTGAGGATTCCGCGTGAAGTGCGGACTTATCGTCACTTACCATGAGGTGAGCTAATGTAAATAAATAATAAAAAACTGCAATAAAAACAGACTTGGAGTGTGTGGTTGTATCACCGTACCACAGTGTGCCACTATGCCCATCTTACCCTACGTATGTTTAGTAATTATCGGAACCAGGTAACACAGTTGTGGTTCAAACAAATAGTTAACTGTGCTTGTATGACACTATCTTAACGGTTGTCGCATTTAACACGTCTATATTATAATGCTAATATTAAGTTAGGTAAATGCAGGGCGCTATGGCGCTCATTACGGGAGGCCTATGTCCAGCAGTGGACTAAGATAGGCCGATGATGATGATGATGATGATGATGATTATGAATATGATGATGATTATGATGATGATGATGATGATAATGATGAAATAAAGGAAATAATTATTTCAATGCTCTCAATATTAAGTAGACTGATCGTGTGAGAACACGATCCGATCTCTTTTGTAGTATGTTTTAGTTACAGTTTAGATCAGACATATCAACATAACTTCTTGATTAGTGTAATTGGTGTATCATCAAAATGTTTTTGTTTTTGTTTATATAATTTTAACGCAAATTTTGTTGCGAAACAAATTACAAAAACACAATGTTGAAAAAATTTCCACGAGCAGGATTTGAACCTGCACCCTTCTGCTATCGTGGTTCTAACCAGCCCGCCGAAATTATTCAACACTATTTACTTTTTACTTTGAAAGCCAAAGGCAATGTCAACAATGTGTATCATCATCAGCTCATTTTATGTCCCCACTGCTGGGGCACGAGCCTTCCCTATGGATGGATAGGGAGAACGGGCCATAAACCACCACGCGGGCCCAGTGCGGTGCGATGGTTAACGACTGCTAATGCAGCCGGGACCAACGGCTTAACGTGCCTTCCAAAGCAGGGAGGAACTCGAGATGATAAATTTTTGTTGCACCCATCCGATGACCGGCCTTTGCGAAAGTTGCTTAACCTCAGCACTCGCAGACCAGGCGCGTTAACCACTGCGCCAATTGGTGTATGTAACCGTGCTAATCAAATAAATAAACATATAAATAAAATAAATAAATAACAACCTGAGTTAAAAATTGTCGCTAAGGTGTAAAGTTACTTGTACAAACTAATTTTAACTGACATAAGAGTAATTAAAGTTCTTCAAATGTCAAGTTAGCATTACTAAAACAATACGGCTCCTACCTCGTTAGGTATCAGCTTTTCTTGAAATGCTATTCCAATGATAATTATTGTAAAACCTTTTCATTGTTAAATAAATGAATGAAATTGCATAATCCAAAAAATGTTTACGTAGAATGTGGTCATATGAGTAATGTCCTCATATGACGACAATGTCTTCGCTACTAACCTTTTGACCGCCAGTCTTCTTCTTTCTGCCCTGGGGCGGTAGCCAAAGTAACATTAAGAAAACGATAGCGAAGTTCGAAAATAATAAAATGTATGGGATTGACATAAGATTGACCACGTGATTTAGCGCGGCTTATGTCAATCCCATTTTCCTTGTACATTTTTAGCCGCCTGCCTGACACCAACCCTACTTGGGAATTCTAGTTGTGGTATGCCCACCACCGCGCGGGTGACCCAGGTTGCTTTTCGATATACACGGGGTCTAAAGTCCCTTAATCGCCTTTTACGACAACCACGGGAGGAGATGGGTTGGTTATATTCTTTGCGTCCGACACCACAATACATATAGTTTGACAAAAACACAAAATAAAGATATTTGGTAACTTTGGAATCCCATTTTGTTGCAAGTTTTAACTCTTAATTTTACTGTGGCGGTAAAAAGGTTAACAAGTTTTTAAAAGTTGCAAGCCAAATGACGTGTCTTCTTCTAACGTGTGTGCAGAAGAAAGAGCGTCTTCGAAATGAGAATCATGCTTACGAGCGATATACAAGCTATGAGCGGAGAAGAAAAACAGTCCATTACGAAGAAGCATGCTGACGAGTGACAAAGACGACAATGTGCGCAGAATAAAAGACATTCTTCGCACTGAACAGCACGCCTATAAGTGAAGTTGTTGCTATGAGAAAGACAGCCCTTGAAGTGACAAGCATGCAGGGAACGACAAAGGCTTACTGTGCGCAGAATAAAGACATTTTTGAAACTGAACAGCTTATGAGTTACAAAATAGCTATGAGAAAGACAGTCTTCGAAGAAGGAAGCACGCTTACAAGCGACAAAGTAGCTATTAATACATCGAAGTTTGATACATCAATTCTCCTAACCAGTTAACAAATCATACCGACTGAATCATAAGTAAGTATGAGACGGTGAATTACACTATAATGATAGTTTAAATAACACTTGGCACATCGGATTTGGCAACGGGCACAACAACAAAAAGCAACACAATCATAATCCAATCAATTTACATAGTTCGATACGCCGTTACGACCTCATACATAATTAATGTGTCTGCCTGTACATAGACTGTAAAAAATAGGACAAGAGCGCATTCGGTTCGCGAATTCGAGGTTCCGCAATGGTTTGCTCAGTTGGAAGGGATGAAGCGCCTCTTTGGTCTAGTGCTTAAGACCGCCGGTCTCAGACCTAGAGGTACCGGATTCTCTTGGGGAATATAAATAGGTGAGATAAAGTACAATTCATCATACATACTGAAGTTTGGAAATCAATATACAAAATTTTACAAAAAAAAATATGCATGTATTAACTAACAATAAAAAGAAATGGAAAAGGATAATGGACACAATTACGTTTACAAATGGATAGCGATAATGGACGACGATTACGATCTTTTGTTGCGATTCGATTTTATTTTCACACATACTTTATATAACGTTTGTCAAAATAATAGCTAAAATCCCGTTCAAAACGACACGAGCGACGTATAGATTTATGTAAATAATTTTCCTGTCCAAACAACAAAAAAATATGTATAAATCATTTTCACGTATAGGTAGGTAAGTACTAAACTAAGCAAGATCTCCAAAATTATTAGCGCTGATAGTCTAGAACTAGATTTAGAGGCAGCATTGATAAGTTTGTTACTTTTCAAAGTGTTCTTCGCAACACTTAGACGTAAGGTCTAAAATTGCTTGCACAGTAATAGTAACGACTAGGATCAGGTCTTGCTTTTTGCTGGGATGACACGCGAGACGTGGTTGTCGTGACTCGGCGGGAGCAACGTTCTCCAGACGACCTTACTTATAGCCAAGTGAACGTTGTTACACAAAGGTTAATGGAAACGATCGATTTAAAAATTATTAATAACATAATATTTTAATTCGGCTTTTTTAGAGATTTATTGGTATTTCATTGTAATGATTTTTCCTGTCAAAACAAATTAAAAAAATATATTATGAGAGAACGCCTCCTCAGTGGCCGAGTGGCAAAGCGCTCGGCCCGATACCAGAAGGTCCCGGGCTCAATTCCCAGGGCGGGCAAAGTGTGTGTTCGGATTTTTCGATGCATAGCCCGGGTTTGTAACCCGCACTTGGCAAGCGTGGTGAGTAAGCCAATACCCATCAACTGTAGTGATGGATGACTTGATTTCAATGATGGAGGCCTTTACCCAGCAGTGGGACAGTATATAGGCTTTACTATATGAGAGCACGCGCGTTGAAATGCTATATTATACTTACAAATTGTCTCTCTCGCGTTTTTTTTACTTATTTTACGATGCTGTTTTAAACACCTTGCATGATCCGTGGCCACCATAATAGAAATTCTTCAATTTGACTGTCCCACTGCTGGGCAAAGGCCGCCATCATTGAAATCAAGTCATCGCTACAATTGATGGGTATTGGCTTAAGGCCTACGGGACGGCATGGCAAAGGATTTAATTTTTTACCAATGGACATTCAAACATATCGAAATATAAATAAGACATAAATACATACTTCGACGTGAGCCGAGGCATGCCGCGGTATTGAGCGCTGACTGGCGGCAAAATCCTTTGCCATGCCTTGCCATGCCGTCCCGGTCTGAGCTATGTACCGCAAAATCCAAATCCGGTTTAGACCCAGACGTTGTGTTCCGGCAGCTAGAGATAAGATAGCCAGTACCTCACTAGTCGAGGATCCCGGGTGAAGTGCGCTTCCATCATTGACTTTATCATCACTTAACATCAGGTGAGGTAAAGGCAATGTGCTTACCCGAAAATATAAAAAAAAAATCACACTTTGCTCGACCTGGGAATTGAACCCGGGGACGAGCGCTTTGCCACTCGGCCACCGAGGCGTTTAAAAAATTTAAAAAATACTGACTATGAAAGAAATTATTAAAAGGAAGATTTGTCTTTTGAATTGTCGACTGTCGCCAACATTATACCTACACATCGCAGTAACAAACAACTGTTCAAGATACACCTTATTAGTTACTTATTGTTTTGTATATCTACAGTTCTACACATTTTACATCTGCAGTGGGCCAATGCAGATGGCCGCACGCCGCAACAGCTGTTTCCTGTATTCCGACGCATTGTTATCAGAACAGCATCAATCAAACATCTGTTTTAAAATAAGCGACACTGTAGTCTTGATAATTTGCAATAATAATTTTAAATTTAAGTTAAGGTATTAAATCACTAAAAATACATATAATATACAAGTGTTAATTACACCTACTCAACGAAGCTGAAGGAGTGAATGTATTTAATTTTAAATTTGAGTTATCCATTCATTCACTAAAAATACATAAAATATACACGTGTTAATTACACCTACTCAACGAAGCTGAAGGAGTCAATGTATTAAATTTTAAATTTGAGTTATTCATTCATTCACTAAAAATACATAAAATATATACGTGTTAATTACACCTACTCAACGAAGCTGAAGGAGTGAATGTATTTTATTTTTATTTTATAAGAATGAAATACGTATACAAAAATGACTAAACGATTCACTACTTTACACATGTTGTTCGACAAAAAGGAACTACGTTGCATAACCCTTACCTTATGGTACCGAACGTAATAAATAGTACAAATCCCCAATAACACAAAAGAGAAACAGAAACAGGAAATCATATAAAAGTCGAACGCTTCAAACAGTATTAGCTAATGAAATTTTCGTTGCGGCCAACTACCAACGAAACAATGACCGATGACGGTTCAACTCTAACCTACTTACGGACCAATAGTAACGGAAACTTGATTGTGAAAAAAAATAATGTAAGAAAAAAGCTGCTTAGTAGACGAATCAAGGGAATTGACCCCCGAGTTCAATGGAGCTCGCATTGCACGACAGTGTTCTTTTTTAAATTGGAATACACAAATTACTTCACTCTACCTGATGTTAAGCAGTTAAAATCTCTAGAAGACAGCTGGTGGAGTGAGGTTGTGCCTCACCTTGATAACCCGCAAGTTGCTCTTCCACACCTCGCTTATAGGACCCCCATGACAACATGGGGTACTTTCCTACAAAGGCAGGGAAGGTTCTTGGAACTAAGACAAAATAATAATTAGGCTATAACCACTCAGTCTAAGCTGGCCACCATCTTATAAGTCTGTTACCAAGCAATGAAGTTAAGATTAGAAAATGTAAGACGCTACTTTTTAGACGAATTAACGGAATTGACCTATCGAGTTCAATGGTGCTTGCACATCGATCAGTGTTCTTGGAACAATGACAAAAAACTTCAGACTTTGGCAACTTGATCTAAGTTAGCTACCATCATCTTATTTAGGTCTGCTGCCATAGCAACAATGTTAACAGCCTTTATACGTTTCTGTATTCCATAAAAAAAGCGTATAAACTTTTTGTTAAAATTATTGAGTCAATTATAAAGGAAAAAGCAGAGAACTAGAAAATTTACTTAAAGAAAAATGTGTATTTAACCGAATTTATACTAATTAAAGGCCACTACAGCAATTTGCAAATCTAATAAAATCAGTAATCAGCTTAAACGAACTTTATCAGTCCATTTACAAAGGTTGATCTAATGTTGGATTTTTTTTATAACATTTGCTGTTTCTGTAAAACTCGTTTTGATGTAAATGGCTTGTTTTAAACGGACACTTTTATGCTATGGTGTCAGAACTTCAACCAATGTAGACAAAAAAATCATAAATTGTATTGAAAACGCATTTCATCTCTTACCACAATGGAACACCAAGGCATGTCTACGATGCCGGATGATTAGCGGCACGTTGATTTATAATTAGTGTGATTCCTATAACTCAAGATTACACATCGAGGTAACAGCTCGGTGCGTTTAGTTTTTGATATTTAAACTCAACTTGTGAATTTTGTAATTATTTGTAAGTTATAATAACGTATCCTTAACATCGTTTATATTTTCCTAGATTATCACTTTTTTGTACGATTTGTAAGAATTCATATCTTATCTTATAACTAAAAAGAACTTGGATCCTGCTTAAAACTGCTTGTTTCAATAACCGTTTTCTACACACTGATAGTTAATTGTAGTGTTTGTGAGAACTATGTATTTATCCGGACACTTTGTTCCCGGTGGTATAGGTATTCTTATTATCAATATCTGAACTGAAAATAGTATTACAAAATAAGAACTTACCTTCTGTGTCGAACGTCTTTTTTTTATAAAATCTTTTATGCCAGACTGAATTTCAGCGGGGAACGGAAGCTAACACATAATAGAAAAAATAACTAACTGCAAACCTAATTAAAACGATGACGTTTCCCATGCAAATTACCGGAACTGTTATTGCATTGTATTATTTCACGTGTGTAGGCATAATGTAGTTTACAATTCCATGTAATTCGTTTTCGGCGTTTTGGATATAATATTATGTATGACTCAGCTGTGTTTTCACACAAACAGGAGGATACTTGGACACTGATACGATGTAACCCTATACCTACCAAAGTACTTGACACAGAAGGTGTCAAATTTCAGTTAATTGTAATTAAATTATGTCGTCATTCAATTGTTTTAGTCTTTAGTTGAATTTATATTATTATATATATATTTTTTTATTTGTTCATGTTTTTTTTCTCTATTTTATTTGTCATTGTTTGTATATGTTTTTTCTTTTCTTGTTTGTTTCTATTATGAATTTTTGTGTAAGTGTCAATAAAAACTAGTGGTCGCCCAGTGGTCGAAATTCGACCGTAATTTTATTAAGGCTGCACGGATTGTATCCTAAGAAATTAAAAATTAAAAAAGATAAGAATGTGAGTTTGGATTGGCATTGACAGATTTAGGACGCTCCTCTTCCATTTTTAAAAATTTGAAAAATGTATGAAACAATGTTTATTTAATTTAATGTATTTTTTATTCATAATTTTAATAAAATATTAGCATTCTGCACTCCTTCTCTATATAAACTATAAGTGTGCGAAATAGGTATCATACTCCTCCGTCCGCGCAATTTCCGTAAAAAGGGGTACAAAGTTTTTGCTTCACGTATTAATTTACAGATATTTCTATTCTATTCTATTCTATTTATATGGTTTGAGTACGACAGAATAAGTGCGTACCTTTTCGTATTAATGTGAATTGTATATTAATTGAAGTTATAGTTTATTGAGTACTTATCAACAGTAGAATATACCTAGTAATTTATTTGTTTACAAGTTGTCTATAGACTACACCTGTTCAATTTTTTTTTTGTTTGATTGCTCTCTCTATTATTGTTGTCATAAGGCCCTTCTTTACCATTGGGCACTCTGGGCAAATGCCCATGGCCCCGCAATCGATGGGGCCCCCTTGTTCCTTCCAGACCAACCGATAAACTGATATTACCGGTAAATATATTTGTTTTGCGAAACAACAACAACAACAATTACTAACTTATTGCCCTTTTTGCTTTTTAATTCAAATAAACCAGGGGCCTTACAGTGGGAACTTATAAAAATACCAGATGAATAAATCTAGAGTTTTGCTTATCTACTCCTTTTGCCTGTTTTACTAAAATCTAGCGGACCCCATTATCAGTAAGTGCCTAGGGCCTCCAAAAGGATAAAGACGGCCCTGGTTGTCATGGGAATAAACATTGATTTTTTTGACGTACGAATTGCTGGTGTACCTTAATAAAGTGACAGCACAATACAGTAACTCTTACTGAATCTGTGACAATACAGAAATCGGGGAATAAGTCTTAGCGTATCGTTGATTGTAGTACACCTGTTATTGGCATACATATAAACAGGGTTTTCTATGACGTGTACCTAAATAAACAAGACAGGACAACACACAAGTTTCACAGTAGCGTAACAATGGTCGGCACTAAGTTTATAAATAACAAACAAAAGACACTCACCTTTGATGTCCCCGTGCAGTGTTCTGACGGAGGGGGCCATGCCGAAGGGCGCTTTCGGCACGATCGCAGCGCCCTTATTCTTCTCGAACAGGGCCTTGCGTTCCCGAAGCGACATTTCGGCAGGGTCCTTCGCCCTCGGGCTGCCCGCCTCGAACATAGCCGCTTTGGACAACACAGAACTCCTATCCACATTGCCGTTGAGTTTCGGCGCCAATTTTTTTACGATCGGCGATCCTTTCTCTAAGACCGGCTTCTCAGCCGGCTCCGGCTTTGTTTGTATACAATCGCTGGCGTCATTATCGTTCGCGTCATGTTGCAGCACATTGTTCTCACTGTCTTTGTCGTCATCGTTGGGTACCCTGTGCGGCGGTGTGGGTGCCTTATATTTCTTGATGGAGGGTTTTTTCGTGATCGGTATGGGCGGCGCGCTCGCGACCATAGTCGCCATGTCGGGGGCTGGCTCTACACTGGGGGTTGTCGGTGCGCGCGTCGGCTCCTGTCGGGCGTGATCGGCGTTTTCCGTCGCAGTAAAATCGTAGACGAGCCGCGATTTGCTCGCGGACACTCGGCGAAACCCCTCGCCCTCCTACGATTGGACGGAGTAGGTGCAAGGCGCGGGTTGAACACGTGCGTGCGTTACGTTTTATCGACACGGTGCGGTACGGTTTTGTTAGTGAGATTCGGGCGGACGAACTGGGTTAGGCGTTAGAGGGTTAGCGGCGAAGTTGCATCATGTTTGTTGCACAAGGTTTACGTGTTACGTTCTTACGTTTGTTTTGAAGCGTTGTTTCATTGAGGGATTGACGGTTTATGGTCGGGCGATTGTCGCTCGATGCGGGTTAGTCCGTTATGCGGTCCGCGTGAACGGTAGCCGCGTCGTCTGCGCGTGAGTCGCGCCCGGCGTCGTCCAAACAACTGCCACACGTGCGGGAAACAACACCGCGACTCGTACGCAGATCGACGTGTCAACAACAACACGTTTAACTAATAAACATCGTAATGACAAGAGCACAGAGATTGTTTCAGGTTGTCGCCGGCACGCTTGACTTGACGTTGTAATTAACAATTATATTTTGACGCGATACGTATCGTCAGTTTTGCAATGAGGAAGAGTAAATTATAATCATCGTACCTACGTCCATTAGATGACTTATCATATTTTTCAGTAGGTATGCAACAAAAAATTAAATGTTTACATCCGATTATATGGTGCCGATACCCTCTTAATAACTACAATAAAAATGAAAGTGGATGATGCAATTAGTAGTAGATGCATCGTATCTGATGCATCTACTACTTTTTACATTTAGGAGATAATGCGTAAACACGAAAGTAGGTAAAGTATATGTGATGTAAAAAAGCAAATTTTACACGTATTTGTAAAATTATGCAATCAGCTCTAGAGCCGCTGCACTAGACCACCGAGGCTATTAAATGATATTTCTGACTTTCATTTATTTGCATTTAAATTGTTCACTCTTTTATTAAGTTAACAGCACTTTCAAATATTACATTCTTTAAAAGGTTAACCTTGAAACTTTACCATTTATTTCGGGTAAATATGAGAAAATGAACTACATAAGTGCCATGACACGATAAGGTACTTTTAAGCCGTTCATTGACACCGGTAGATGTTGTAAGATGACCGTCGATAACACCCACTTACTTACAAACCAATGAATGGTTAGGCAGCCGCTCATTGATGATGGTGATATCTGATGATATCAGATGCCTTAAGGGTAAGCACTTGGCCTTCATCTCACCTGGTTTTTAAGTGATGATAATGCCGAAGGTGGAAGCGCGCTTCACTCAGAAATCTTAATTACTGGTGCACTGGTTATCTTATCTCTGACAGTCGGAACACTATAAACACTGATTTTATGGCGATATAGGTATTTAGATAATAAAATAAAACGAATCTTCATTCAAGTAAACTTACTAAATAACCTATTTTGAATCTCCTCAAAACATTTTCCCTACCCCCCATTTCAGTAAGATGGCGATTGCTAGCCAGGCGGATTTTAAGCAAGCCTTACCACCAACCAAACCGAAGTACAATCATGTACTCGCCGCTGGGAGTCGAACCTCTGAGTCCGGGACCGGTCGGTGGTGTTAACCACTTACCACGGAGGAGGATAGACTACCAACTTGACTATCCCTCTAAGAACACCGAATGTAGAACGAATAGGTCGTTAATTCCACTAATTGACGTCAGAATGCGTAATGAGTTCATTACTAATGCTATAGTCAAGGCCGCGGAGGCAATAACAGCAGCACTGTAGAACCATTACCTCAGCAGATCAGACATGAATGGTTTGAAAACAGACAATTTTAGGTCAAAATATCTTTGACCACGGAAAAGGAAAGATTGGCTGTCTAAAGGCCTACGCAGACCGAGACATGGCATCGGCATGGCAAAGGATTTTGCTGCTAGTCAGCGCTCAATAGCCGCTTAGATACCGCGGCATTTCAGAGCATGCCGCGTCACGTCGAAGTATGTATTTATGTCTCAATTATAATTCGATATGTTTGAATGTCCATTGGTAAAAATTTAAATCCTTTGTCATGCCGTCCCGGTCTGCGTAGGCCTTTATCTGTTCCGTATCTGTTAACGTGGACGTATATAGGCTGATGATGAAGAAGATCTGTTTCTTTACTAATGTAATGGTGAAGCGACAGACTTCATCATACAATAGTTATCGTTATAAATGTAAAGCTTACTTTGACTTTTTAGCACGAGTCAGATGCAACTTAGCCCAATGTTGGTATTGTATGTCTGGAAAACCGTAAAGTGCGTTATAGTGATGACCACAGACCAAAAACAATTTTATTGTTGTAGGCAGGCCTCCAACAAGGTGAACCGAAGATCTGGTGAAGTTCGCGGGCAGCCGCTGGACGCGAGCAGCACAAAACCGGTCGTTATGGAGATCCTTGTGGGAGGTCTTTGTCCAGCAGGGGACGTCTTTTTTGCTAAGATCAAAATGATGATGATGAAACAAACGACAGTAGATAGGTCCTAGTTTTATTATAATTTATAGTGTAGACGAGCGCAGACCGATATACAAGTACTTTTTTAAACTTTACCTATAAGAGTATATTTGCTTTATTTTCAATAAGAGATTAAAGCATTCCCCTATATTGAATAAAACAAACTATTCCGAGGCAGTTGAAAACAAAGTATCATTCGAAATTTAACCCCTATACTACTTATAAAATAAACACAAATATTTTCAAAATACAACATTCAAATTGAATTAAGACTATTAACCAATTCTGTCTACTTAAATCATTGGGAGGTCCAAATTATGATCGACATGCCCTTTTGATGTCAACGACACTATAAATAATCTGTCAAATTCAAGAAAAAAAAATCTTCGAAGATTAGGATGTATAATCTCTCTTAATAAAAGTTGTTTTAATTTTATTTGTTTATAATAATCTGTTTAGTGTTTTCAATGAAGCTTTGGTGACCGAACGGACAGATGCTCAGCCCCCTGACTATGAGCTCTTATAGTAGTATTATTGCAATTGTGGAAAAGAGACGCGAATATATTCGCCGCTACACGCGTCTCATTTTCACAACTGCAGTTACACTGCTATAAGAGCTCGTGGTTACCCCCCAGGTTGAATAATGCAACAAATCGTAGTTCAATCAATCCCTTAAGCTCTCTTGGACTTATAACTTGAACGCATCATGTCTAACACAGGCATATTAGCTTTCCGGGTGGATTTAAATTACTTATTATTAATGTACATAAATAAGCACATAAAAAATAATAATAATCTTTCTCTCTAATAATAAAGTCTCCCGTGGTGTAAGAGGACCGCTCAGAGGTAAAATCAATTACCTCTGAGCGGTCCTCTTACACCACGGTAGACTACATAAATACATACATGAAAAAGAAATGAGCATAGGCAGGGTATAGACCCTGCCTAGGCCCTTTTCTTTTTCATGTACGTTTGTTATTGTTTTAATGTATTTTGTTTGAAATAAATGTTTATATTTCCCTGTTTATATTGTACTAGTGGTCGCGCAGTGGTCGAAATTTGACCGTAATTTTATAAAGGCTGCACTGCACGGATTTAAATTAAGCAATGAAAAGTTAAAAAAGATAAAATGTGAGTTTGGATTGGCATTGACAGACTCCGGCCGCCACTCTTCCATTTTTTAAATTTTTGAAAAATTTATGAAACAATGTTTATTAAATTGTATGTATTTTTATGTATAATTTAAAAAAAATTGCATTCTGCACACCTTCTCTATATAAACTATAAGTGTGCGATATTTCATACTCCTCCGTCCGCGCAATTTACGTTAAAAAGGGTACAAAGTTTTTGCTTCACGTATTAATAAATAGATTATGCGTAAGAGTCAAAAGGACATATTTTGTTTGTCCCTTCACCTTTTTGAAGTGTATCTGTGGTAGATACAGTGAGTCACATCTCGCAACGCTTTGTTTCCAAACGCACGTCATATTACCGGACACAAACAAAAGACAGCCGACAAGCCACCACACCACGTCACTACCTCAGATCCAAAGAGTTCCAGTTCCTAAACAAAAGACTAACGGCTCGTCCATTCATCGACGAACCCTAAACCATGTTAGGAATAGTTGGTTGTTTCCAGACCTCCATAGATTTATTTCCACCCCCTCCACGGCTCCCGGCTACCCTGTTGTGGGATTTGTGGAAAAAACATAATATCTGATATGGTTATGGGGGTCGTGGGACTGGGTACTAGTGTATGAAATATTATTTTTCGAAAACATTGGACTTTTGAATTCTGGATATGACCCGAAACCCGGCACAATGCGGCTAACTCCACCATTAGGACGAGGTGACATTTATGACCAGTGATGGGAATACTTTCGAATGGTATCTCATAAAGAGCAGAACATCCCAAGGGTTACAGGAAGCTAGTCTCTACCCAGGACAGAGGAAGATGCAAAAGTCACTCACTGATCCATCTCTTAACAGAGTCAATGCACTGACAATCGCCACTATCAATCTCATACCATTTGGCATGAGATAAAAACCACGGGTAGGACGCGGCGGCCGCGGCGATGGCCGGCCCGGCCGGTGCCCCGCAAAAAACACGCGGTTCAACAAACTATAACCGACTTGGGTACAGCGGCATTCTAAGAAGGCAAGGCGTTTGATGCAAGAATTGCAAGATACTTTTAATACGTGGTTTTTATGCTGTTGTAGGTACTGTATATATGATGCAATAGGGATAGGATCCTAGAGATCTAAAAAGGCTACTTGAGACAAATCAAAATATTATTTCCTAAAGCTGCCTGCATGCCTGTTTCATTTAGGTATTTGCGTCATTTAAATGAAATAACCATGCCATACATAAGCAAAACACGAGATTATCTATCTCCTTGTTTTTTGTTCTGCCTTTAATGCAATCGTAGGTGAATTACCCACTGATCCAGAAATTAGTGTTAGTTGAAACTTTTTTTTACAGAACTGGGCACTACGAATCTTCTTAAGTTCTCCTGACGTTTAACCCTATTAACATTTTTGCTTTCTATTGTTTTGTGCGTGCAACATCGGGTCTTGATTGCGACTCATTGTATGTCCCCACTGCTGGTCGACCGACCCTTATGGATAGATAAGGAGAACGGGCCATAAAACACCACGCGGCGCGGGCCCAGTGCGGATTGGTAGTTTTATTAACGGCTGCTAATGCAGCCGGGACCACCAGCTTTACGTGCCATCCGAAGAATGAACCACAACTGACCGCTTACCTCGGAGAATCTAGCTGTGAACTGTTACACGCTTGGGTGATGCCATCACCTCTAGAAACTCCGAAGATGTTCGATCAGTATGGCTTGAGGAACCTTTCGATTCTCATCGCTCTAAAAAGTCCGGTTACACTGTAAAGGCCAAAAAGGGCCAACAGCAATATTTTTTTAAAAGACGTGTCGCGTGTTTAAAAACCACACGCATCTCGGTTAAGCGGCGTTCCATTGATATTACCCTAAGTTCAAAGAAGAAATGTGTAACATCCGGCACGAAAATAAATCTTGACTTTTCTTATTTTTCTAAGAACACGCCTTTTGTTTTATTATTTAGTCTTAGACAACAAAGTGCAGCTCGAGAGCCCGGTTACATCAAAATAATTTAGCTCTTGCGATGTTATTTTACTTTATTTATTATGCATTACGTTTGACGATTACAACAAAAAACTTAACTCGAATCAATAGAATTTGTTGTTATGTCACTTTCAACGAAAGAACTTTACTGACCGATATTGTATAACGACTCTAACGACTCTCTTAGAATGTTCTCAAATTGCATTGTAAAACTAAAAGTCAACTGGCCAATACGCAGTGCAACGACTACAAGTTTCATAAATAAATTTATTACAACTAAAAAATTTTTGGTTTAATTTTTTAAAAAAGTTTAATAGATCCAAGCCAAGCGTTGGCGCAGTGGTTATCCCGCTTGGTCTGCGATTGCTGAAGTTAAGTAATTGTTGCAATAGCCGGTCATCGGATGGGTATCCAAAAGTGTATCATCTCGAGCTCCTCCCTGCTTCGGAATACTCGTAAAGCCGTCGGTCCCGGCTGCATTAGAAGTCGATCACCAATCCGCACTGGGCCTGCGTGATCGTTTATGACCCGTTCTTCCTATCCATCTACAGGGAAGGCAGCATTGGCGACATAAAATGATAGTGATGATGATAAGTGCAAGTTATATTCATCATTCGAAGCAGCAACGCCTGCTGGTGAGGAGCATGTTTGGGATATAAATTCTCGCTTTCGCCATACGCGCACCAGACACCTAATTTTGAGACAGTAATACCCACTGTAGTCGAGAATGACGTCATTGATCTCATTTCCCGCCAGAATCACAAATAAGGTTACCCAGAAAGTAAGCTTAATCCAAACCACGCTCGAGCAACGCACACATACTCGTAGACCCCTTCACAGACAAACGACACAAATATGGATCATCTCGAACTAGGGTGCATATAGTCTGTTCATTATAGCTTGATACCCGTGACAGATGTCAAATTGTCATGCCTAGGGTTGAGACAATACCGACGCAATTGCATCAAATGATAATTGAAGTTATTAATTAAATATTATTATCGTAATAAAGTACTTCCTATCTAATGCGCCAATTGACTTTTTTTTCTAATATTTAGAAGTTCTATATAAACGTCATATAATCAAGAAAAATAAATAAAGACTAACAAATTCATTAATAAAGCTATAAGTAATGAAAAATGCGAAGTTAATTAATCGATTGGTAATTGAATATCAATTGAGCTTCTCTTGGTTTATTTATGAGTAATGAAATGACCTTTTAAAGGTCTCAGGGGTACGTTTATTTTATTGTAATGTTTTAAAATTGTGATAAAAATGTGTGTTATGCGAGATTTTATTGGGATAAACCTAATCTAACGTATAAAATAGAACCACAAAAGTAATTGTAGTATATTATGTGATGGATTATAAAAATATTATGTTATTTTAATGTAATCAAATAAATTCATACGGTTTTACAGAGTCACGTCTTCGATTTTGATGACTCCCGTCACAGGTATCAAGATATATTGATGAAAACTATAGTGTGAGTGTTGTTAACTATCCGTGTTCATACGATTACGTTTACGAAAACAAAAATATTGAAGCAGCGCCTCCTGGCGACATACAAGAGCTAAAATTTTGCCATACAAATCGTTTTCGTTGACGTGATCGAATGTCAAAAATAACTCACACTAGGCCGTCAGTCCGAGCGCCGCTGTTGAGAGATTCCGTGTCCGTGAGAGGTTGTCTATGTGTGCGTTGCTCGAGCGCGTTTGTAGGAAGCTGACCTTCTGCAGTCTCGTTATCTTGTGCTAGAATGTTGTGTGTTTTGCAATCGCAGTTTCATGGGATTGATCGCTTTTGTGACGAGATGCGGTCGGTGGGCGATGCGGCGATCGGTCAATGCAATACACAGTTAATTTCCTTATAGTTTATTTAAAACTAGTGGCTCGTCTCGGCTTCGCACGGGTGGAGATTTCTTTTTTATATAGCCTATGTTACTTAGCGCTAATGTAGCATTCTAATGGTAAAAGATTTTTTTTAAATCGGTGCAGTAGTTTTTTATATTATTCGTTGCAAACATACGACAGTACAAAGCTTTCCTCTTTATAATATTATTAGTATTAGTATACAGGGTGTTCCATGATACCTGGTACCAGCAAAGGTCTGTGGTCAAGAGACGCTAATACCTATCGATTGAACGCTATGTATGTTCTACGATATTTTGTAGTTTATGAGAAATATTTTCTTTTCGATTAGAACTCCGATTTTTATAAATTATATACGGTTTTCTTTATAACTTTTACTGTGTGATGTTATTTTAAGATTTTTTTTTGTCAGTATCATGGCTAGAATGTGTGTTCATTTTTAAACACATAAAACACCCAAATTTTAACTACTGGTAGATCAGAAATTGTTGTACGAAAAAAAATTAAATTTCATTTCAACTTTTAAAAAAACACTTAACCCTGATCGTATGACTTGTAAGTAATTTTAAAAACTGTACGGGCTCATTAGCTCTCAAAATAATATAAAAAATGGTACTTTATAGGACATGTTTACAAAAACGAAGTTCAAAGTTTTATTAAAGTTTTCTTTATTAGCTATTTTGTGTCCCACTGCATGACCTCCCCTCTGCGGCTCCACGCAGAATTTAGTTACGATATTTTAATTGTTTATACTCAATATTCATAGTTATTTTTCATATGAAACGCGAAAATGTAAGAAAAGTCATTTTAAATGAATAAAATAAATTTCACTATTATTGCCAGTATCAATTTTGGACTTCGTTTTTGCGTAAAAATGTCCTATAAAGTACCAACTTTTTCATATTATTTTGAGAGCTAATGAGCCCATACAGTTTTTAAATTACTTACAAGTCATACAGTCAGGGTTAAGTGTTTTTTTAAAGTTTTAATTAAATGTAATTTTCTTTCGAACAAAAGCTTTTATCTTGTCACCAATTTCTGATCTACAAATAATTACAAATTGGGTGTTTTATGTTTTTAAAAATGAACACACATTCTAGCCATAATACTGACAAAAAAAAAATTTTAAAGAAACATCACACAGAAAAATTTATAAACAAAACCGTCTATAATTAATAAAAATCGGAGTTTTAATCGAAAAAAAAAATATTTCTCGAAAACTACAAAATATCGTAGAACATACATGGAGTTCAATCGATAGGTATTAGTGTCCCTTTACCACAGACTTTCGCTGGTACAGGTATCCTGGGACACTCTGTAGATTTACGGATTTCCCTAACCGGGGCTGATAAGATTGGCTGATAAGATCATTGAAATATAGACGGTCAATGCAATACACAGTTAATTTCCTTGTAGTTTTTTTAAAATTTAAGGATTACCCTAACCGGTGCTGATATGATTGGCTAATCATATCGGCTGATAAGATCATTGAAATATATTTAAATCGACTTCTTCGGCACAATTTATTTAAGATGTTATTTTTTAAATTTATCTAACCGTCTTTTTTTGCTGGGCAAGACATATAACTGTCGCTGGAAAAACTTGGATGCGATTAGCTCAAAACAGAAAGGAATGGCGTAACATTGAGGAGGCCTTTGCCCAGCAGTTGGTGGATATACGGGCTGAAAATGATGATGATTTCTGATATGTCTAGCTTGATAGATCGTAGAATTATTTAACCTCTATATTATAGAACCGCTACAGTATCTCACTCTCAAAAGCTTACTTTAGAGAATAGTGAATTCAAAACGTAATTTCAAGTCTACGCTGATGACATTTTAACTGCGCGTGCGTCACCTCAGCTCGAGATCGCACCCGGAAGGTACCTGACACAGTTCGCTAATAGAAGCGCATTGCTAAACTCTCGGCTGTGATGTGACACAAAATAACGAGCTTACAGAAGGTAAGCTTCATACAAACGCTTTTTATTTGAGTTAGTTTGCTGATTGCCTCAAACGGCATTTTCAGCTTTACCGGGCTTGTTTGGGGGCGGCGAGAAACTTAAAGGGTTTCTCGCCAAACGAATCACCGTCGGAGGTTTTCTAGAGGGAACGGCATCACGCACCAGTGCGTATTCTCCGAAGGGTTCGGATCGGATCGGTTCATACAAACGCGCTCGAGCAACGCAAACATAGACAACCTCTCACGGACACGGGATCGTGCAACAGCTACGCTCGGACTGTCTCGAGCTGTTCCGAGACCAGTGTCCGTGCAGGGGGTCTATGTGTGCGTTACTCGAGCGTTAAGTATCAAGACGACCCCTCGATTTGTGAATATTCCGGCGCTGTCATAAGGTCGAAAATACGTAGCGCCTGCGACAATTAAGACCGCAAATTAAAAGAATCTAAAAAATATTTTAAAAAAATTATTGGTTTTAGTTATCAAAATATGCAACTACCAAATTACGAATTTTGATGTTTTTGTTTGTTTGTTTTCCAAGCATATTAATTAAATAATTCTGTTGTAATTTCAACAATAGTGATTGTATAGTGGTGTTTTTGGAAAATAATTATGATGGAGTCAAAATTATACAATCATGTATTTGAGCTAGCAAATTGAAGGTAAAGACAGGAATTTTCTTATATTAACATTTCAGATTCGTTAGCCAGTCAAAGTATTCGACTAAAGTTGGTGCATTTTTTCAGTGTGTCGCCTCAACCTTACGCTCTGTAGTATACTTATTTTGTGGCTGTGATATGCGCGTGGGCGCTGGCTGTTAATTGGGAGAACTATCGTATTGACAAACGCAAGAATTCATTTGGTGACACCGTACCTATCTATTTTTTAATAGCTAACCCGACAGATGTTGTCCTGTCAAAATTGATCTAAGTGTACAGACAGCTGGAGCGACTTTGTTTATACTATATAAAGATGATACTGAACAATTAAAAGAACATACAGCCCGGCTGAAGACGCCACCGCAGCTTGAGATATTGAGGTCTACTCAGATGTTGACGATCCAAAACTGTTAAATATCTTCAATATTTTTTATTATTATCATTTTGTATTTTGCTTTCACAATGTTTTCTCATTCACAAATTCACTCCCATAAAATGGCGGAATTATTTTAAAAAAAATGGCGGCTGTGCTGAGTACCTTCGTAGTGGTCGCCGGAAATCGCCACTTGTATAATATAAACAATATGAGTTTTCTTGTATGGAATGTAGGGACTGTCGAATGTTTTTGAAAAGATTAAAAAATGCGCTAACTGATTAATTAACAATAAATGTAATTACACTTACCCAAAATTTTCTACTTGATTTTCAACAAGGGTTTATAAATGAGTAAAAGTTTATATATTTTTTTGTTGGGAGAGGTCCATAATATGTTACAAAGTGTTGATTGTTGTAGTGAAAACTCAAATAGATACAAAGGAAGTGTAAATTTTATAAATAAGAATGTTTTTTTTTCCTTTTATAAAAGTGATCTCTAAGTGAGCCAAAAATGTTCCTATTCAGTTAAGTTTAAGAAGTAAATAAATATGGATTTTTTTATAAAATTGGTTTTTTTTGCTAGTTAATGATCTCATAGCCATAAAAAAAGCAATAAAAAAAGATAATACAAAGTAAATTTACCAGTTTTTTAGTCTGTTGAATGTTAGAGCTTTCAGAGACCCCACGCAACGAATCGTGTTACAATAATATACGCGACCGGTTGAGGGTTAAGGAAATATGATTGTTTGTGGTAGTCTGATGTGCAGGCGTGTAGGTACTTGACTTGTATTGAGGAAACTGGGTATTTGCCCAGCTGGATATTCTGTGCTGGGAAAAGGAGACGGCCACCCTCCCAGACAGTTCACAGTTCACATGCAAGGTGTCTCGCGTACCTATAAGGCGCCAATAAGATATAAAAAGTACTTACTATTATTAGGTAAATATTTATATTTTATTATTTTTATTTACCGCTTTCAAAGAAAAGAGGACAGTCGCTGATTCCTTTTTAGACGCTTACCAACATTTGGCTGCTAGTACTAGTACAGTTAAAAAGAACAGCTACATAAAAAAACAATAAATTAAAATGTTTTTCACCATCCATTACTCAAACGTACTAGTTACTTAACAGAATCGACAGATACAAGACCATTGGTAAAACGTTTTGTGACACAACAATGAAATTGTACCCATATGGTCCCATTCAAACAGTCGATTCCACAATTCAACAATTCAACATTCACACAAACATAAATACACCAACGGCAATCAAATCTTCATACAATGCCAGCGTTATAAAGGTCGGCACTGACGATACGTTTAAACCGATTCGAACGTTTTGGAGAATCTATGTACCCGTAGTAGGGGACGGACTGGAATACACTCCGGTATTTGTTTCAGTCCCGGATCATCCTGGAGGCAGGTGAAGGGAAGTTTTTCTATTTTATTTCTTACGGGTAAGCATTTGGGCTTCATCTCACCTGATGTTAAGTGATGATAAGACCCGAAGGTGGAAGCGCAGTTCATCCGGAATCCTGAACTACTGAGACTCTGGCTATCTTATCTCTAGCCGCCGGAACACAACAAATGAAGGAGTTTTTAGTGGCTTCAACTCCTTTATTTCCCACTTTAGGGGGTCAGTGGGGTCTCGCAGGCGCAGTGGTGTGCTTTTTCTCATGTATAACTTAATAAAACGGGGATAGGAATATGCTTGCGTGATGGCGTCCCATTGGGAGTGCTTGGATCAGTATATATAGCCGCCGGGACGGTACCTATTCAAATGCAGATTTTTAAATGTGGCCTGTTGGACGTATCGTCAGTGGACACCTTTAGCATGCGTTGCAGCCACGCTCACGTTTCAAGCATATTATTAGTATCTTTCTATTATAAAAAAATAGTAAGACAACTTTTTGTTATGGGTAGCAAGAAAGTGTCAAAAAGAGTGTGTGTGTGAGGGGGGGGGTGTGTGTGTGTGTGTGTGTGTGTGTGTGTGTGTGTGTGTGTGTGTGTGTGTGTGTGTGTGTGTGTGTGTGTGTGTGTGTGTGTGTGTGTGTGTGTGTGTGTGTGTGTGTAGATAATTTTGTATTTTATGTTTCCACACAATAGGTTGGTTTGGTCATCATCTCTCAACTCAACTGATGGTAGATAAGTGTTGAAAAGGACAATAGGGATGTTGACAACAACAACAACAACAAATAATTTCAGAACATGAAACAAATAAATGAAATCACGCAACAGTTCTTTAAAACATTAACCTATTTTTTATTTGACCTAAGTATGAATTTCTGCAACATAAAAAGTTATTAATAAACACTGAAATGACGGAAATAGTGACGTCATAGTTCACAATTAGTTTTTCTATTAAAAAAAAATTTGACAGTTTGAAAGTTTTGACAGTTGCTAAAAAGTTTCTCTATTGACTAACCAGTCAACTACCCAATTAAAACGAGTTGTGCCAAAAAATATCCAAGCCTTACATCCTCGTAGCTCGATATCAATAAAGCTATTAAAAACAACCTAATAACAATAATTTAACCCTGTTTTTTATGTAGTAACGCTAGACCCATTTCCTTATTCCTGGAATGATTAAAGGCAGCATCTGTTAACCGAATGCCTATATTTATCCCTTGGTTTTCCAATAAACTTTAATATATTCTTACGGATATAAAGCTCCTGTTTATAGCCCGACTACAATGCAGCTCCTCGAAATATTAAAGTTGAACAAAAGATATTTTTCGGCAAATCGATACAAAGGCAACCAACACTCGAGCGCATAAAATGTTCTCATTAAACGGAGAAACGCAATTAGGGTTGGCACTTAATTGTTTAAACTATTTTATTACATAAATTGAAATAATTTTATTCAAATTAAATATGAAGTTTATTTTTTAACTTGTATAGGAAGACTGATGGACAATGAATATATTTCAAATACAAAGACTTTTTTTTTATTTGAATTAATGAATGAGTGAATAAAAATGTTTGTTTACTTTCATTTGAAAAAGATCTGCAGTTTAGGATAACTAAACCTGTACCTGAACTAATCGGACTGACAGAAGCTGTGAAATGCTACAATCTACAAAAACACAATAATTGTCCGTCTTTAATAAAAATTTTCGTTCCTAATCATCATAATTATCATCATTATCATCTCCATCATCATCATCATCACCACCACCATCATCATCATCATCATCATCATCATCATCATAATCATCATCATCATCATCACCACCATCGTCATCCATCATGACCAGCTCATTTTATGTCCCCACTGCTGTACAGCCCAATAACAGCAGCACTGTAGAACCATTACCTCAGCAGATCAGACATGAATGGTTTGAAAACAGACAATTTTAGGTCAAAATATCTTTGACCACGGAAAAGGAAAGATTGGCTGTCTAAAGGCCTACGCAGACCGAGACATGGCATCGGCATGGCAAAGGATTTTGCTGCTAGTCAGCGCTCAATAGCCGCTTAGATACCGCGGCATTTCAGAGCATGCCGCGTCACGTCGAAGTATGTATTTATGTCTCAATTATAATTCGATATGTTTGAATGTCCATTGGTAAAAATTTAAATCCTTTGTCATGCCGTCCCGGTCTGCGTAGGCCTTTATCTGTTCCGTATCTGTTAACGTGGACGTATATAGGCTGATGATGAAGAAGATCTGTTTCTTTACTAATGTAATGGTGAAGCGACAGACTTCATCATACAATAGTTATCGTTATAAATGTAAAGCTTACTTTGACTTTTTAGCACGAGTCAGATGCAACTTAGCCCAATGTTGGTATTGTATGTCTGGAAAACCGTAAAGTGCGTTATAGTGATGACCACAGACCAAAAACAATTTTATTGTTGTAGGCAGGCCTCCAACAAGGTGAACCGAAGATCTGGTGAAGTTCGCGGGCAGCCGCTGGACGCGAGCAGCACAAAACCGGTCGTTATGGAGATCCTTGTGGGAGGTCTTTGTCCAGCAGGGGACGTCTTTTTTGCTAAGATCAAAATGATGATGATGAAACAAACGACAGTAGATAGGTCCTAGTTTTATTATAATTTATAGTGTAGACGAGCGCAGACCGATATACAAGTACTTTTTTAAACTTTACCTATAAGAGTATATTTGCTTTATTTTCAATAAGAGATTAAAGCATTCCCCTATATTGAATAAAACAAACTATTCCGAGGCAGTTGAAAACAAAGTATCATTCGAAATTTAACCCCTATACTACTTATAAAATAAACACAAATATTTTCAAAATACAACATTCAAATTGAATTAAGACTATTAACCAATTCTGTCTACTTAAATCATTGGGAGGTCCAAATTATGATCGACATGCCCTTTTGATGTCAACGACACTATAAATAATCTGTCAAATTCAAGAAAAAAAAATCTTCGAAGATTAGGATGTATAATCTCTCTTAATAAAAGTTGTTTTAATTTTATTTGTTTATAATAATCTGTTTAGTGTTTTCAATGAAGCTTTGGTGACCGAACGGACAGATGCTCAGCCCCCTGACTATGAGCTCTTATAGTAGTATTATTGCAATTGTGGAAAAGAGACGCGAATATATTCGCCGCTACACGCGTCTCATTTTCACAACTGCAGTTACACTGCTATAAGAGCTCGTGGTTACCCCCCAGGTTGAATAATGCAACAAATCGTAGTTCAATCAATCCCTTAAGCTCTCTTGGACTTATAACTTGAACGCATCATGTCTAACACAGGCATATTAGCTTTCCGGGTGGATTTAAATTACTTATTATTAATGTACATAAATAAGCACATAAAAAATAATAATAATCTTTCTCTCTAATAATAAAGTCTCCCGTGGTGTAAGAGGACCGCTCAGAGGTAAAATCAATTACCTCTGAGCGGTCCTCTTACACCACGGTAGACTACATAAATACATACATGAAAAAGAAATGAGCATAGGCAGGGTATAGACCCTGCCTAGGCCCTTTTCTTTTTCATGTACGTTTGTTATTGTTTTAATGTATTTTGTTTGAAATAAATGTTTATATTTCCCTGTTTATATTGTACTAGTGGTCGCGCAGTGGTCGAAATTTGACCGTAATTTTATAAAGGCTGCACTGCACGGATTTAAATTAAGCAATGAAAAGTTAAAAAAGATAAAATGTGAGTTTGGATTGGCATTGACAGACTCCGGCCGCCACTCTTCCATTTTTTAAATTTTTGAAAAATTTATGAAACAATGTTTATTAAATTGTATGTATTTTTATGTATAATTTAAAAAAAATTGCATTCTGCACACCTTCTCTATATAAACTATAAGTGTGCGATATTTCATACTCCTCCGTCCGCGCAATTTACGTTAAAAAGGGTACAAAGTTTTTGCTTCACGTATTAATAAATAGATTATGCGTAAGAGTCAAAAGGACATATTTTGTTTGTCCCTTCACCTTTTTGAAGTGTATCTGTGGTAGATACAGTGAGTCACATCTCGCAACGCTTTGTTTCCAAACGCACGTCATATTACCGGACACAAACAAAAGACAGCCGACAAGCCACCACACCACGTCACTACCTCAGATCCAAAGAGTTCCAGTTCCTAAACAAAAGACTAACGGCTCGTCCATTCATCGACGAACCCTAAACCATGTTAGGAATAGTTGGTTGTTTCCAGACCTCCATAGATTTATTTCCACCCCCTCCACGGCTCCCGGCTACCCTGTTGTGGGATTTGTGGAAAAAACATAATATCTGATATGGTTATGGGGGTCGTGGGACTGGGTACTAGTGTATGAAATATTATTTTTCGAAAACATTGGACTTTTGAATTCTGGATATGACCCGAAACCCGGCACAATGCGGCTAACTCCACCATTAGGACGAGGTGACATTTATGACCAGTGATGGGAATACTTTCGAATGGTATCTCATAAAGAGCAGAACATCCCAAGGGTTACAGGAAGCTAGTCTCTACCCAGGACAGAGGAAGATGCAAAAGTCACTCACTGATCCATCTCTTAACAGAGTCAATGCACTGACAATCGCCACTATCAATCTCATACCATTTGGCATGAGATAAAAACCACGGGTAGGACGCGGCGGCCGCGGCGATGGCCGGCCCGGCCGGTGCCCCGCAAAAAACACGCGGTTCAACAAACTATAACCGACTTGGGTACAGCGGCATTCTAAGAAGGCAAGGCGTTTGATGCAAGAATTGCAAGATACTTTTAATACGTGGTTTTTATGCTGTTGTAGGTACTGTATATATGATGCAATAGGGATAGGATCCTAGAGATCTAAAAAGGCTACTTGAGACAAATCAAAATATTATTTCCTAAAGCTGCCTGCATGCCTGTTTCATTTAGGTATTTGCGTCATTTAAATGAAATAACCATGCCATACATAAGCAAAACACGAGATTATCTATCTCCTTGTTTTTTGTTCTGCCTTTAATGCAATCGTAGGTGAATTACCCACTGATCCAGAAATTAGTGTTAGTTGAAACTTTTTTTTACAGAACTGGGCACTACGAATCTTCTTAAGTTCTCCTGACGTTTAACCCTATTAACATTTTTGCTTTCTATTGTTTTGTGCGTGCAACATCGGGTCTTGATTGCGACTCATTGTATGTCCCCACTGCTGGTCGACCGACCCTTATGGATAGATAAGGAGAACGGGCCATAAAACACCACGCGGCGCGGGCCCAGTGCGGATTGGTAGTTTTATTAACGGCTGCTAATGCAGCCGGGACCACCAGCTTTACGTGCCATCCGAAGAATGAACCACAACTGACCGCTTACCTCGGAGAATCTAGCTGTGAACTGTTACACGCTTGGGTGATGCCATCACCTCTAGAAACTCCGAAGATGTTCGATCAGTATGGCTTGAGGAACCTTTCGATTCTCATCGCTCTAAAAAGTCCGGTTACACTGTAAAGGCCAAAAAGGGCCAACAGCAATATTTTTTTAAAAGACGTGTCGCGTGTTTAAAAACCACACGCATCTCGGTTAAGCGGCGTTCCATTGATATTACCCTAAGTTCAAAGAAGAAATGTGTAACATCCGGCACGAAAATAAATCTTGACTTTTCTTATTTTTCTAAGAACACGCCTTTTGTTTTATTATTTAGTCTTAGACAACAAAGTGCAGCTCGAGAGCCCGGTTACATCAAAATAATTTAGCTCTTGCGATGTTATTTTACTTTATTTATTATGCATTACGTTTGACGATTACAACAAAAAACTTAACTCGAATCAATAGAATTTGTTGTTATGTCACTTTCAACGAAAGAACTTTACTGACCGATATTGTATAACGACTCTAACGACTCTCTTAGAATGTTCTCAAATTGCATTGTAAAACTAAAAGTCAACTGGCCAATACGCAGTGCAACGACTACAAGTTTCATAAATAAATTTATTACAACTAAAAAATTTTTGGTTTAATTTTTTAAAAAAGTTTAATAGATCCAAGCCAAGCGTTGGCGCAGTGGTTATCCCGCTTGGTCTGCGATTGCTGAAGTTAAGTAATTGTTGCAATAGCCGGTCATCGGATGGGTATCCAAAAGTGTATCATCTCGAGCTCCTCCCTGCTTCGGAATACTCGTAAAGCCGTCGGTCCCGGCTGCATTAGAAGTCGATCACCAATCCGCACTGGGCCTGCGTGATCGTTTATGACCCGTTCTTCCTATCCATCTACAGGGAAGGCAGCATTGGCGACATAAAATGATAGTGATGATGATAAGTGCAAGTTATATTCATCATTCGAAGCAGCAACGCCTGCTGGTGAGGAGCATGTTTGGGATATAAATTCTCGCTTTCGCCATACGCGCACCAGACACCTAATTTTGAGACAGTAATACCCACTGTAGTCGAGAATGACGTCATTGATCTCATTTCCCGCCAGAATCACAAATAAGGTTACCCAGAAAGTAAGCTTAATCCAAACCACGCTCGAGCAACGCACACATACTCGTAGACCCCTTCACAGACAAACGACACAAATATGGATCATCTCGAACTAGGGTGCATATAGTCTGTTCATTATAGCTTGATACCCGTGACAGATGTCAAATTGTCATGCCTAGGGTTGAGACAATACCGACGCAATTGCATCAAATGATAATTGAAGTTATTAATTAAATATTATTATCGTAATAAAGTACTTCCTATCTAATGCGCCAATTGACTTTTTTTTCTAATATTTAGAAGTTCTATATAAACGTCATATAATCAAGAAAAATAAATAAAGACTAACAAATTCATTAATAAAGCTATAAGTAATGAAAAATGCGAAGTTAATTAATCGATTGGTAATTGAATATCAATTGAGCTTCTCTTGGTTTATTTATGAGTAATGAAATGACCTTTTAAAGGTCTCAGGGGTACGTTTATTTTATTGTAATGTTTTAAAATTGTGATAAAAATGTGTGTTATGCGAGATTTTATTGGGATAAACCTAATCTAACGTATAAAATAGAACCACAAAAGTAATTGTAGTATATTATGTGATGGATTATAAAAATATTATGTTATTTTAATGTAATCAAATAAATTCATACGGTTTTACAGAGTCACGTCTTCGATTTTGATGACTCCCGTCACAGGTATCAAGATATATTGATGAAAACTATAGTGTGAGTGTTGTTAACTATCCGTGTTCATACGATTACGTTTACGAAAACAAAAATATTGAAGCAGCGCCTCCTGGCGACATACAAGAGCTAAAATTTTGCCATACAAATCGTTTTCGTTGACGTGATCGAATGTCAAAAATAACTCACACTAGGCCGTCAGTCCGAGCGCCGCTGTTGAGAGATTCCGTGTCCGTGAGAGGTTGTCTATGTGTGCGTTGCTCGAGCGCGTTTGTAGGAAGCTGACCTTCTGCAGTCTCGTTATCTTGTGCTAGAATGTTGTGTGTTTTGCAATCGCAGTTTCATGGGATTGATCGCTTTTGTGACGAGATGCGGTCGGTGGGCGATGCGGCGATCGGTCAATGCAATACACAGTTAATTTCCTTATAGTTTATTTAAAACTAGTGGCTCGTCTCGGCTTCGCACGGGTGGAGATTTCTTTTTTATATAGCCTATGTTACTTAGCGCTAATGTAGCATTCTAATGGTAAAAGATTTTTTTTAAATCGGTGCAGTAGTTTTTTATATTATTCGTTGCAAACATACGACAGTACAAAGCTTTCCTCTTTATAATATTATTAGTATTAGTATACAGGGTGTTCCATGATACCTGGTACCAGCAAAGGTCTGTGGTCAAGAGACGCTAATACCTATCGATTGAACGCTATGTATGTTCTACGATATTTTGTAGTTTATGAGAAATATTTTCTTTTCGATTAGAACTCCGATTTTTATAAATTATATACGGTTTTCTTTATAACTTTTACTGTGTGATGTTATTTTAAGATTTTTTTTTGTCAGTATCATGGCTAGAATGTGTGTTCATTTTTAAACACATAAAACACCCAAATTTTAACTACTGGTAGATCAGAAATTGTTGTACGAAAAAAAATTAAATTTCATTTCAACTTTTAAAAAAACACTTAACCCTGATCGTATGACTTGTAAGTAATTTTAAAAACTGTACGGGCTCATTAGCTCTCAAAATAATATAAAAAATGGTACTTTATAGGACATGTTTACAAAAACGAAGTTCAAAGTTTTATTAAAGTTTTCTTTATTAGCTATTTTGTGTCCCACTGCATGACCTCCCCTCTGCGGCTCCACGCAGAATTTAGTTACGATATTTTAATTGTTTATACTCAATATTCATAGTTATTTTTCATATGAAACGCGAAAATGTAAGAAAAGTCATTTTAAATGAATAAAATAAATTTCACTATTATTGCCAGTATCAATTTTGGACTTCGTTTTTGCGTAAAAATGTCCTATAAAGTACCAACTTTTTCATATTATTTTGAGAGCTAATGAGCCCATACAGTTTTTAAATTACTTACAAGTCATACAGTCAGGGTTAAGTGTTTTTTTAAAGTTTTAATTAAATGTAATTTTCTTTCGAACAAAAGCTTTTATCTTGTCACCAATTTCTGATCTACAAATAATTACAAATTGGGTGTTTTATGTTTTTAAAAATGAACACACATTCTAGCCATAATACTGACAAAAAAAAAATTTTAAAGAAACATCACACAGAAAAATTTATAAACAAAACCGTCTATAATTAATAAAAATCGGAGTTTTAATCGAAAAAAAAAATATTTCTCGAAAACTACAAAATATCGTAGAACATACATGGAGTTCAATCGATAGGTATTAGTGTCCCTTTACCACAGACTTTCGCTGGTACAGGTATCCTGGGACACTCTGTAGATTTACGGATTTCCCTAACCGGGGCTGATAAGATTGGCTGATAAGATCATTGAAATATAGACGGTCAATGCAATACACAGTTAATTTCCTTGTAGTTTTTTTAAAATTTAAGGATTACCCTAACCGGTGCTGATATGATTGGCTAATCATATCGGCTGATAAGATCATTGAAATATATTTAAATCGACTTCTTCGGCACAATTTATTTAAGATGTTATTTTTTAAATTTATCTAACCGTCTTTTTTTGCTGGGCAAGACATATAACTGTCGCTGGAAAAACTTGGATGCGATTAGCTCAAAACAGAAAGGAATGGCGTAACATTGAGGAGGCCTTTGCCCAGCAGTTGGTGGATATACGGGCTGAAAATGATGATGATTTCTGATATGTCTAGCTTGATAGATCGTAGAATTATTTAACCTCTATATTATAGAACCGCTACAGTATCTCACTCTCAAAAGCTTACTTTAGAGAATAGTGAATTCAAAACGTAATTTCAAGTCTACGCTGATGACATTTTAACTGCGCGTGCGTCACCTCAGCTCGAGATCGCACCCGGAAGGTACCTGACACAGTTCGCTAATAGAAGCGCATTGCTAAACTCTCGGCTGTGATGTGACACAAAATAACGAGCTTACAGAAGGTAAGCTTCATACAAACGCTTTTTATTTGAGTTAGTTTGCTGATTGCCTCAAACGGCATTTTCAGCTTTACCGGGCTTGTTTGGGGGCGGCGAGAAACTTAAAGGGTTTCTCGCCAAACGAATCACCGTCGGAGGTTTTCTAGAGGGAACGGCATCACGCACCAGTGCGTATTCTCCGAAGGGTTCGGATCGGATCGGTTCATACAAACGCGCTCGAGCAACGCAAACATAGACAACCTCTCACGGACACGGGATCGTGCAACAGCTACGCTCGGACTGTCTCGAGCTGTTCCGAGACCAGTGTCCGTGCAGGGGGTCTATGTGTGCGTTACTCGAGCGTTAAGTATCAAGACGACCCCTCGATTTGTGAATATTCCGGCGCTGTCATAAGGTCGAAAATACGTAGCGCCTGCGACAATTAAGACCGCAAATTAAAAGAATCTAAAAAATATTTTAAAAAAATTATTGGTTTTAGTTATCAAAATATGCAACTACCAAATTACGAATTTTGATGTTTTTGTTTGTTTGTTTTCCAAGCATATTAATTAAATAATTCTGTTGTAATTTCAACAATAGTGATTGTATAGTGGTGTTTTTGGAAAATAATTATGATGGAGTCAAAATTATACAATCATGTATTTGAGCTAGCAAATTGAAGGTAAAGACAGGAATTTTCTTATATTAACATTTCAGATTCGTTAGCCAGTCAAAGTATTCGACTAAAGTTGGTGCATTTTTTCAGTGTGTCGCCTCAACCTTACGCTCTGTAGTATACTTATTTTGTGGCTGTGATATGCGCGTGGGCGCTGGCTGTTAATTGGGAGAACTATCGTATTGACAAACGCAAGAATTCATTTGGTGACACCGTACCTATCTATTTTTTAATAGCTAACCCGACAGATGTTGTCCTGTCAAAATTGATCTAAGTGTACAGACAGCTGGAGCGACTTTGTTTATACTATATAAAGATGATACTGAACAATTAAAAGAACATACAGCCCGGCTGAAGACGCCACCGCAGCTTGAGATATTGAGGTCTACTCAGATGTTGACGATCCAAAACTGTTAAATATCTTCAATATTTTTTATTATTATCATTTTGTATTTTGCTTTCACAATGTTTTCTCATTCACAAATTCACTCCCATAAAATGGCGGAATTATTTTAAAAAAAATGGCGGCTGTGCTGAGTACCTTCGTAGTGGTCGCCGGAAATCGCCACTTGTATAATATAAACAATATGAGTTTTCTTGTATGGAATGTAGGGACTGTCGAATGTTTTTGAAAAGATTAAAAAATGCGCTAACTGATTAATTAACAATAAATGTAATTACACTTACCCAAAATTTTCTACTTGATTTTCAACAAGGGTTTATAAATGAGTAAAAGTTTATATATTTTTTTGTTGGGAGAGGTCCATAATATGTTACAAAGTGTTGATTGTTGTAGTGAAAACTCAAATAGATACAAAGGAAGTGTAAATTTTATAAATAAGAATGTTTTTTTTTCCTTTTATAAAAGTGATCTCTAAGTGAGCCAAAAATGTTCCTATTCAGTTAAGTTTAAGAAGTAAATAAATATGGATTTTTTTATAAAATTGGTTTTTTTTGCTAGTTAATGATCTCATAGCCATAAAAAAAGCAATAAAAAAAGATAATACAAAGTAAATTTACCAGTTTTTTAGTCTGTTGAATGTTAGAGCTTTCAGAGACCCCACGCAACGAATCGTGTTACAATAATATACGCGACCGGTTGAGGGTTAAGGAAATATGATTGTTTGTGGTAGTCTGATGTGCAGGCGTGTAGGTACTTGACTTGTATTGAGGAAACTGGGTATTTGCCCAGCTGGATATTCTGTGCTGGGAAAAGGAGACGGCCACCCTCCCAGACAGTTCACAGTTCACATGCAAGGTGTCTCGCGTACCTATAAGGCGCCAATAAGATATAAAAAGTACTTACTATTATTAGGTAAATATTTATATTTTATTATTTTTATTTACCGCTTTCAAAGAAAAGAGGACAGTCGCTGATTCCTTTTTAGACGCTTACCAACATTTGGCTGCTAGTACTAGTACAGTTAAAAAGAACAGCTACATAAAAAAACAATAAATTAAAATGTTTTTCACCATCCATTACTCAAACGTACTAGTTACTTAACAGAATCGACAGATACAAGACCATTGGTAAAACGTTTTGTGACACAACAATGAAATTGTACCCATATGGTCCCATTCAAACAGTCGATTCCACAATTCAACAATTCAACATTCACACAAACATAAATACACCAACGGCAATCAAATCTTCATACAATGCCAGCGTTATAAAGGTCGGCACTGACGATACGTTTAAACCGATTCGAACGTTTTGGAGAATCTATGTACCCGTAGTAGGGGACGGACTGGAATACACTCCGGTATTTGTTTCAGTCCCGGATCATCCTGGAGGCAGGTGAAGGGAAGTTTTTCTATTTTATTTCTTACGGGTAAGCATTTGGGCTTCATCTCACCTGATGTTAAGTGATGATAAGACCCGAAGGTGGAAGCGCAGTTCATCCGGAATCCTGAACTACTGAGACTCTGGCTATCTTATCTCTAGCCGCCGGAACACAACAAATGAAGGAGTTTTTAGTGGCTTCAACTCCTTTATTTCCCACTTTAGGGGGTCAGTGGGGTCTCGCAGGCGCAGTGGTGTGCTTTTTCTCATGTATAACTTAATAAAACGGGGATAGGAATATGCTTGCGTGATGGCGTCCCATTGGGAGTGCTTGGATCAGTATATATAGCCGCCGGGACGGTACCTATTCAAATGCAGATTTTTAAATGTGGCCTGTTGGACGTATCGTCAGTGGACACCTTTAGCATGCGTTGCAGCCACGCTCACGTTTCAAGCATATTATTAGTATCTTTCTATTATAAAAAAATAGTAAGACAACTTTTTGTTATGGGTAGCAAGAAAGTGTCAAAAAGAGTGTGTGTGTGAGGGGGGGGGGTGTGTGTGTGTGTGTGTGTGTGTGTGTGTGTGTGTGTGTGTGTGTGTGTGTGTGTGTGTGTGTGTGTGTGTGTGTGTGTGTGTGTGTGTGTGTGTGTGTGTGTGTGTAGATAATTTTGTATTTTATGTTTCCACACAATAGGTTGGTTTGGTCATCATCTCTCAACTCAACTGATGGTAGATAAGTGTTGAAAAGGACAATAGGGATGTTGACAACAACAACAACAACAAATAATTTCAGAACATGAAACAAATAAATGAAATCACGCAACAGTTCTTTAAAACATTAACCTATTTTTTATTTGACCTAAGTATGAATTTCTGCAACATAAAAAGTTATTAATAAACACTGAAATGACGGAAATAGTGACGTCATAGTTCACAATTAGTTTTTCTATTAAAAAAAAATTTGACAGTTTGAAAGTTTTGACAGTTGCTAAAAAGTTTCTCTATTGACTAACCAGTCAACTACCCAATTAAAACGAGTTGTGCCAAAAAATATCCAAGCCTTACATCCTCGTAGCTCGATATCAATAAAGCTATTAAAAACAACCTAATAACAATAATTTAACCCTGTTTTTTATGTAGTAACGCTAGACCCATTTCCTTATTCCTGGAATGATTAAAGGCAGCATCTGTTAACCGAATGCCTATATTTATCCCTTGGTTTTCCAATAAACTTTAATATATTCTTACGGATATAAAGCTCCTGTTTATAGCCCGACTACAATGCAGCTCCTCGAAATATTAAAGTTGAACAAAAGATATTTTTCGGCAAATCGATACAAAGGCAACCAACACTCGAGCGCATAAAATGTTCTCATTAAACGGAGAAACGCAATTAGGGTTGGCACTTAATTGTTTAAACTATTTTATTACATAAATTGAAATAATTTTATTCAAATTAAATATGAAGTTTATTTTTTAACTTGTATAGGAAGACTGATGGACAATGAATATATTTCAAATACAAAGACTTTTTTTTTATTTGAATTAATGAATGAGTGAATAAAAATGTTTGTTTACTTTCATTTGAAAAAGATCTGCAGTTTAGGATAACTAAACCTGTACCTGAACTAATCGGACTGACAGAAGCTGTGAAATGCTACAATCTACAAAAACACAATAATTGTCCGTCTTTAATAAAAATTTTCGTTCCTAATCATCATAATTATCATCATTATCATCTCCATCATCATCATCATCACCACCACCACCATCATCATCATCATCATCATCATCATCATAATCATCATCATCATCATCACCACCATCGTCATCCATCATGACCAGCTCATTTTATGTCCCCACTGCTGCGGCTGTCCATAAGCAAAGCCTAGCAAGTGTCTCTAACTTAATTATACAGGAGAAGACATCAAACATTTTCACGGTCTACTTACTATAGCCAAATTCGAAAAAGAATGTTTACCAACAAAGCGTTGCCGAGCAACCAGTGACAACAGTGATGTATTGACAACCTTTTCCAGTTGGTCAACAGGAAAGATTTTACGTAAAAGATTTATTTATAAAATATTGTATGAATTATTAATTACCAAAAATTTACTATTTGTAAAAATATTATGATCAGATGTTAATACGGTAGTTGTTGACATTGAATGTGCGCCTTTGGCTTTCAAAGTAAAAAAGTAAATAGTGTTGAATAATTTCGGCGGGCTGGTTAGAACCACGATAGCTCAATTGGAAGAGCACCTGACCCGGTATGTCAGAAGGGTGCAGGATCAAATCCTGCTCGTGGAAAATTTTTCAACATTTGTGTTTTTGTAATTTGTTTCGCAACAAAATTTGCGTTATATAAACAAAACATTATAGTAGGTAATTATATTGTTGAATTTAACCTATGTGAGTGAATAAATTAGCTACCTTGGAATAATTAAAAAATGCACTTTAAGATTAAATAATTTCTTTAATATATAAATTAATTAACTGCTGTTAAAATCCAATTCTCTATAACATCAATGGAATTTGTTCATTCATGAATGTTTGTTCTGCATTGCAAATGCACTGTTTACGCTGCAGATTTCAGAGGTAGTTAAATTAATCGACCTTTTAAGGATATTCTGTCATCTTCATTAGGAATGTTATTATAGAGAAATTGTTTAGAATACCACTCTTTTAGTAATGACATTTGGATTATAGGGTTATAAAGTGAAAATAGACTTCTTGGCGGGAAAGTGAAGAGTCATGTCTGCGGTTTTGTTTTATTTTCTAAAAATTGTGTTATGTCGAATATTAATGTGAAATAATGGTGGATTATTAACAGTTAAGTGTTCGTAAGTGTGCATGAGTGTTGGCAAATGAAACAAAACAGTGCAACTATACTTTTCAAATTCTCTCAAGAAGTCCGCCGAGGAATTAGTAAAGCCCCTCATCTTTACTGAGATACTCGAGGGGTTGGGGGGTATATCACTTCTCATTTTTATTATCATTCATCATCATTTATCATCATACTGACTGAAAGGAAATATTGTATATTTATGTATTACTTGTAAGAAAAATTACTTTGACACTGGCTAAATGTGCTAATCGCACGAAGCCATCAACTAAAAGAAAGAAAAAGTGAAAATAGTTCACTTTTCTTTTACGTTCTTCGTATTATTTCGTTTTTTTTTTAACCACGATGCGTGAGTGCAAAATGCAGTAATCAAGTAAATAATACAAAAAGTGTAAACACATTTGTGCCCAAGTTTGTGATGACCCTAATTTGGTTAGTTTAAAAAACTAAGCATTATTTAGTTAATCATTGTTTGGTCTCTTTTTCTCAAATTCAAAATGACGTTTGTGTGATGTTGACAAAGCAATATTTAATTAAATAAGTTTAGTTTTTATGAATAAGGGGGTAATTCTTTATCGAATTTGGCTACAGTATAGTATAAGTACCTATCTGTATTGGTTTCATTGGCTTATTCCTAAAGGTCCATGACTCTATTGTTCTTCTATAACGGAATTGTTTTGGGCTAACATTAAAAAACCAGCAAAAACACTAACTAGGTTTCTGAATTAGGTTTTTAATTGCTCTTTTGTACTAAATGTCAAATGCGCCTGACTTACTGTTATTTACTTATCTTAAATCTTGTTCTATATCTAATTTTGTAAACCCAATTCCAAGCTTAAAATCTTAGAAAGGGACCGATACCAAATTCATAATCCTAGTACTGGGTGGCGCAAAAGTAATGACCCTATTTGGTTCAGCTACAACATCTTTTCTAAATTAGAAAACTAGAATTAGTTTTTCACATATATATATTTAGGCCATGAAATTTCATCGCATCACGATTTGAAGATGATGTCTCTTAAATGATGACCTCCAGAGTTGATGCACATTTGAGCCCTATTTATGACATTTACCATAACTTGCCGTAACACTTCCTGCGATATGTTCCTTATTTCTTGATGAATGTATTCTTTTAGGGCTGCGAGAGTGTGTGGCTTATTCACATAAACCACAGATTTCAAATAACCCCAAAGAAAGAAGTGGGGACAGGTGAGATCGGGTGATCTTGCAGGCCAGGGTAAATCTCCAAAACGAGAGATAACACGGCCTGGAAAAGCGTCCCTCACTAAGTCCATAGAGTCGCGTGCTGTGTGTGCTGTGGCGCCGTCTTGTTGGAACCAGATATGCTCCAGCCCCAATTCATCCAAACTGGGTATCAAGAACTCACGTAACATGGTTCCGTTGCGCTCCCCAGTGACAGTTATCGCATTGCCTGCAGCGTCTTCGAAAAAATAGGGTCCGATCACTCTATCAGCACAGACGCCACACCATACTGTAACTTTTAGAGGGTGTAAAGGTGTTTCTTGAATAATGCGCGGATTTTCAGAGCCCCAGAAGCGAGTATTTTGCTTATTGACATGCCCTGAGAGATGAAAATGCTCTTCGTCACTCATAATCAATTTTGAAGAAAAATCATCATCGCTGGCTGTACTCTAGACGAGCTCGGTGGTCAGTAGGCAACAGCTGATGAGTCATCTGAGTTTTATATGGAAACATCTTCAAGTCTTTGACCAAAATACGCTGCAGAGTCCGCCTGGAAATTCTCATTTGCGAGGCACGTCGCCTTGTTGAAGTTTCTGGACACTCTTCCACATCTTGGCGCACAGCATCGATATTTTCGGCTGAACGGCCTGTTCTTGGTCTGCCAGACCTAGGTCTATCCAATGTTGAGCCAGTTGCTTCGAGGCGTGTGGCAAAGCGTCGAATTGTGCGACCAATCGGTGCCAGACGGTGGGGAAATCGTCAACGAAATTCACGTTGTGTTTTTATCACAGATGAATTATTCCGTAAAAGCATTGACACGATTATTCCACGTTCTTGGGGAGTAAAACGGTCCATGATTATTTTTAGTGAATTTTACATTTATTTACTACGAAAGTTGAAATATCAAAATGACAGGAGATGTCATATAAAAAAAATATAAGTGATTTCTATAGTGCCAGTACTTTTGCGCCACCCAGTATATCCATCCACAAATTCAAAAGCATAGCATGTACCGCACATAATAGGTTTTTTTACTTGGCAATGTCACTTGCTAGGTTCGCACATGTACAAAAATCTTTGCATTAGACGCACCCTAACCTTTTAGGATCTTTGTTGAAAAAATCGCATTTTATAAAAAAAATCCCTTGCTAGGTTTTGATTTTGGACAGCCGGCTGGAGCACGAGCTTTTTTTATGGTACTAATGGTATACACCAAGGAGAACGGGCTATAAACCACCACCCGGGCCCAGTTTGCGGATTGATAAAACTTACGTTGTGCATTCGCGAAACAAAACACGCGGCAACCCTAACGCGTCTGCAGGAGAATGCGCGCGCGCCGATTCACAGCGTGACCTTGCTCTTTGATTTGGGGTAGAGCTTTGTGGCGGGCGCGACCACACAGGCGCGGGCCCTAAACGCGGCCGTTAAACTCGCCGTCACTCGTAAAGGGACGTTTATGTGCAATAAAACAATGAAGACGTGCGCTGTTATATAACCCGAGATTCGATGGAGAACGGGAAAAGCTAATTAAATGTGAAACGCAAGCGCTAGCTTCGGTCATACTGAAATCCCTTTAACAATAAACACAGTTGAATTTTACTGACATGCTATTTTCGTTTACATTAATTAATCTCAATTTCCTATTCGTAAAATTCACCGGTGACTATAAAGATAATAAAAATCCTCGCAAGGTTTAAAACAAATTATAAATCAACAACTACAACTTTAAGATCGCCCTAATAACATCATATCCCAGGGCCCAGATTATTGAATTCCAACGACGACTTTTTAAATTCGCATTTCATAACTGACGGCCGAGTACTCAGATACGTCAATTAAGTTTTAATGACAATTAACCCCCTTATTCATAAAAACTATTTAAGCATTATTTAGTTAATCATTGTTTTGTCTCTTTTTCTCAAATTCAAAATGGCGTTTGTGTGACGTTGACAAAACAATATTTAACTAAATAATGCTTAAATAGTTTTTATGAATAAGGGGGTAAATGTCTTTCCTTCTCTATTTAGCACTATACATAAGAAAGTGACAACAATAGACTTAATTGTCATTAAAACTTAATTGACGTCTCTGAGTACGGCGCCAGTTCGTCTCAACAAAAAGGAAATTTTTTTTCCACAGCAAAAAAGCATTGTAAGTGACGAAGGCCATGGCCAATTTTTTTGTCTTTATCTCTAAATAATTAAGGCCCCTATCAAAGAACAGCGCTTCTGTATCAGCTTATGCTAAGATCGGGCTCACTAACTTGCCACATTTCGTCTTCTTTTTAAGTGCTTTTTTGTTTTTTTTTTATTTTTCTCCTGTCTGCCCAATTTGTTTTTGTACATTATGTATTTTGCCCTGTACATACTCTACCTTATTTTTTTACGGTATTATACATATTAAATATGTTTGTTAATAAATTACAGAGGAGCTGGCTACCTAAAAATATCGTACTGGCTACAAAAAGCAACAACATATTAATTCAACATAATATGAAATGTTTTTATTGTTTATACAATTTTAACGCAAATTTTGTTGCAAAACAAATTACAAAAACACAATGTTGAAAAAATTTCCACGAGCAGGATTTGAACCTGCACCCTTCTGACATATCGGGTCAGGTGCTCTTCCAATTGAGCTATCGTGGTTCTAACCAGCCCGCCTAAATTATTCAACACTATTTACTTTTTACTTTGAAAGCTAAAGGCACCCATTCAATGTCAACAACTAACGTCATTAACACCCGATCATAATATTTTTACAAATACTAAAGATCAGTTAAGAAGTAGGCAAGCTATTTATAAAATGTTTTTATTGTTTATATAATTTTAACGCAAATTTTGTTGCAAAACAAATTACAAAAACACAATGTTGAAAAAATTTCCACGAGCAGCACGATAATATGAAAGCCAAAAGTTCGTTGTAAAAACATATTTCTTTCTTATTTCACAATAAACCTTGCATTTCTCGCGCAACCCTATTGAAAAATGCATCTGCAATCGCATCGGTCGCAGATATTGCCAAACTGCAAGTGTCTTTCGATTAAGTCAATGGTAGACAGTTCGAAGTAGGCTTACTGTAAGCAAATTTGATACAAAGACATTGCACCATGCATACTACGAGTCATCATGGTTCCAATACGTAACATGCATATGCAGAACAAGATCCTAATATATTAACCACAACACTTTCATTTACTTTCGGAACTTTATACTGAAAACTAGTGAAAATAAAGTGTTTCAAAACTGGGCAAGCTTGGATTCTGTTAAGTACATACATAGTTTGCGTATGTAGGGAAAAATAATAGTTGAACTCGCATCTCACTTGATAGGAAGTGACACTGACGATGAGACTGAAAATTTCACATGGAATTCTCAACTGCAGAGCAACATCTGTGCTACTAACATTGTTTATATGGCATCAAGAGTTAGACAAGATGGTGGTAGCTTTTCTTGAATATCGTACGGGTAAGCATTTGGTCTTCATCTCCCCTAAAGTGGATGAAGGTGGAAGAGCACTTCCCCCGGAATCCTCAGCTTCAATAGCTGAGATAGCCAGCCTGACTTAGAAAAAACCCTATAGCTGGTGGAAGGGTTTAATTACTCCAGCAGGAATTGAACCCGGGTCTTCTGGTGGACCGGTGGTTTAACCACAAGACCACAGGGACAGTTATAGAGCATATAAACTACCAAGTTACCTAGTTATTGTTTCTTCGATTGAATGTGTCATATTCATTCACTATCTGTCCGTGAGAACGGAAGCTCCCCGTTCTATACCACCCATACAGTATACACATTATACGCCAGACAGCGTTGGCGTAGATCAGAAACCCGGAGTGGTTAGTATGCGGCGCGCGCGCAAGCAAATCGTCTGTCGTATCGTGCGGATCATCTATAATTAGGGGCAGGGGACTCCTTTTATAGAACATGTAACAGTTTATGATTATTTACATATAATTTTAAGCAAATATTGTTGCGAACAAACTACAATTTTTAAAAAACAAAGTAGGTGTTGATGACATCTGTTGTCGACATTGAATAGGGCTCCTTTGGCTTACAGAGTGAGAGTAGATAGTGTTGATTAATTTCGGCGAGTTGGATTGAGCCACGATAGCATAGTTGGTAGTGCACTGAGAACTGAGTCCCTGGGCTTGGCTGAGTTTATAGGCATATACCACACATACAGACTTCTGACATGGTTTGCTTTCGGATTGCAATTTTATTTTTTATCACCGGACTAACAGTTAACCGTGCACAAAGCAAAGCACAAACAAAACTTAGGAAGAAATTATTGGTCACCCATCCGGATACCAACCACACTGACTGCTTAACATTCGCGATCATTACTAATGAACGCATAGCCAAGGACTTCCTAAACAAGCCAACTGTATAGGTTAACAAATATGATAGCACTTCTAAGAACGTCGTTAGATTAGGAACAATCGTTAGGTATGCGACGCGCGCGCAGCTTAATTTAACGCTGTTTGTCTTGTCTATAATCCATGATTAGGAACAGAGGTTACAGCGGAGTAGCGTTACAGTCTCTTTTTCTTACAGTCTCTTTTTCTTACAGTCTCTTTTTCTTACAGTCTTATTTTTCTACTGGAAAGCCCTTGACCTTCACTCACCTAATGTAAGGAGATGATTAGGCCGAAGGTGAAATAACCGTAAGTTTTTCGAGACAAAGTCGAAATCAACATTTGTATATCGCAGCTTGCAGCTCACCTTATCGATGAGTAAATCACTTTAAAATCGTCCAAATGTTGTTTACTCCTACTTTTCATTCAGAACGTCTTTTAGTTATGGAAAAGGAAAAGTCCAGTCATCTGGTAGAGAATACTTTAGTGTTTTTGCAAAGGTTGAAATTTAAGATGCAAGAAAGTCATCTGTTGAATATGCAAATACTTGATAAAATATTAAACCAATGGCCGTCTAAGTAGCCTCAGTATTTAAGAATCTGGATGAAGTGCGCTGTTAACATCAGGTGAGATGAAGGCCAAGTGCTTACCCGTAAGTAATACTTTTTTAAAGTCATTCTTTAAAAAAAAACTGTCAAGCCAGCTCCATACCACTGCCAGCATAAAACCAGTGAGGTACCACTGCAAACATATAACACGCGCGTGCCATCACAAACGCGTACGCAAATTCAACACCTCAGGGCTGTCGTTTACGACGTACAATTATGGATCGAGTGACGCAACAATTTGATTATCTCGATATGTATAAGTAGAACTTGCGGCCCTGATGGTTTTACCAACTTTGGCAGGCGTGCGCTTCTTGAAGTTTCAACGCTATGGATGTATGGTGGTAAAATCATTTTATGTGAGGATTTTATGTAAAGAATAAATATTTTGCATTTTAAAATTCTTCTAAAATCATAATAAATTCAATCAAGATAACATTTAAATAAATAGATAGGAGAAAATCCAGGAATCATTAATCAATTTCAATTTAATTATTTGTATTGCTGACTTTTGGGATGCAAAGATGTAAGACATTTAAACATGTATTTCACTTTGCTTTGCTTCTCTCCTCCACCCTCGGGTTGTTCCGCTCCCCGATCCGATCCGAACCATTCGGAGAATATAGAGGGCACGGGGACGCGATGCCGTTCCCTCTAGAAAACCTCCGAAGGTGATTCGTTTCACACGGCTTGAGGGACCCTTTACGTTCCTCACCACCCCCAAACAAGCCCGGTGAAGCTGAAAATGCCGTCTGTTGCCTCAGACGGCATTTTCAGCTTCACCGGGCTTGTTTGGGGGTGGTGAGGAACGCCTCAGACGGCATTTTCAGCTTCAGCAATCTCTCTCCAAAAAAAAAGTATTTACTTTTCAAAAACTAGTAGTATAGTTAGTGAAATATAAATTAGTTAAATTTTATTAGTATATTAGTTATATTGTTGTTTTTAGTAAGTCCGATGTTTTTATTAAATTTTTAACAAGCTTTACCGCCGTTACTACACCGCTTGGAATCTTTGTACTAATTTAGTATAAAACCTCCGTTCCTAATAAATAACCGTTGGATAGATAGCACTACTGTCGCTAAAAAGCAGTCAAAATCAAAGTAGTGAAAAAATTCAGGGCTTACGTCAGCCTTCCCGGTATCATAAAGGTCAGTGCAGCCGTCCGGATTGCGGAAGATCCAGGTTCGACTCCTGGCTGGGTCGCGGGTAGGCATTTAATTTTTTCACTACATTTTATAATTATATAAACCGTCCGTTTGAATCGCTGTTTTCACGGATCACGATTAATTAGTTAAAACCGTACATAATGATGCAACTTCGCTTAAATTAAGGTAAAAAGAATAAGCAAGAATACAATAGCACCCATACCCACACCAATCATAGGAAAGCGAGTTAGTAGGTATCACCTATAAGGCTGATTTTTTACTTATCTATCTGATATTTTACTACACAGACATTTTGTACACAGATTTCCAGATTCACAATTCTTTCTTTAGTTTTCAAAGATCAAGTTTTATTTTTAAGATAACTATCCACATTAACTGCTATAGAATTAAATCTAAATAGATGTGCCAACAAATCTAATGTACAACACACGCCTGCAAGCCAGACTACTTACCACAAACTATTAAATTTCCTCAATATACTTTGAACTGTATATCCATAGCATACGGTTCAGCATTCATTGAAGAAACTTGACAGTATTGGTCTGTACCGATTAAAATAAAAATAATTATGTAATACAGACAGATGTAATTTTTATGTACACACAATATCAGATAAACAAGTTACAGGATAATTGCTGATAAAAATCAGCTTATAATTTAATTAAAATGTTGAAACGGTCATATTTGGGGAAGTGTTTTAAAATAATTTTTAAAATAAATAAATATACTAAAAAAAAAATTATTTTATTAAACGAAATGCAATACTTACCATAACTTTTTAATCTTTAAAATTTACTTTTATCATTGTTTTCTTGCATCGTTTCCACAGTTCACCATTATAAAAAAGGCTGAAAAAATCTTAACAAAAAAACCACAAATATACCTTATAATTACTATAAAAACATTAAAATCTAAGTACTTACCAGTTCAGCGACAATTTGCTTTTGCAGCCGCTGACACTCGTTCGTGTTAAGTTTCGTAAACGTGTGAGCGTTGTATTGTTTAGGCTGCAACAAGTAAAAACATCGTGTTAACGTCAATAGTCGAAGGGTAAAATTATCGAGTTGAACGCGAGATCGTGGTTCAGTCTGTAGTCCACATAGCTCCGATACACAGTTGTGATGATATATTACATCATCCGACTTGCACATCAACTCGCGACGGCTCAGTAACTGCGCAAACCCGCCCGATCCCCAAAATGCCACTACACATTCACAGACACTGTACTACCCGGTTCACACGCGCTCTATACCAGGTACAGACAAGTAACTGCGCGCTTCGCCTCGGGTTGTTCGGCTCTCGATCCGATCCGAACCTCTCGGATAATCTAGTAGGTAACGGGACACGCTTACTACGCGATGCATACGCATTCCCTTTAGAAAACCTCTCGGTGTTACGATCAAATGGCTTGAAGGTTCCTTTAGAGGTTTTCACCGCTCCCCTAAAGTCTGGAGACGCTGAAAAGGACGTTTAAGGTCAAACTCTCTCCAAGAAAAAAATTAAGCACAGCTTTGAAGAAGGTAGCTCTGGTAGAGTCCTTAGACCCCGCTACATTTTACATTCGAGTAATTAGTTTTAATCTACCCGAAGTTTAATGGATATTCCCCTACATCTTGCCCCCCTGCTGCCGGGTAAGGAAGGCCGACAAGCGAGCCTTGATTGACCTTGCCCCCCTCCAAGGTGTCATCATCACCATGTAGTGCCATCTTCATACCTACTGATGTTTGGATATCAGTATACAAAATTTTCTGCAATCCCATATAGCTTGTTTTACTTGGCGATTTTCTGCAATCCCATATAGCTTGTTTTACTTGGCGATAACTAAGTTCAGTCGCAGTCCACTTTTTGATGTCGTCGCGGATGTCCCGGAGCTGAAGGAGTGGGTGGGTAGTATTCGTAAAAGGAATCTCCAGGTCAAAATATCCTGGCGTCGGTATGCCATTAGTCTTGTTTTATTTTAGATATACACACTTATTTGTAAATAATTGAGGTTATTCGTTATGTTTTTATACATAAAAGAATGACGTACGACTGCAATATGAATATAATAAATGTAGTGTAAAAATAAATCTTACTGGTTTCTGTTACATTATTTAGATAAGAAAAAAACGTGTTTTTTCTTTTAATAAATTTAAAAAATATATGTAATGATTCCACCAACCTGCGTAGCCTTGACGTTGGTCTGCAGAACCTTGTTGATGTCGCTGATGGAGTGGATCGAAACGTCCAGTGTCGACGCGTCCTTCTCGAACCTGGAGACCGGTTTCGAAGGTTTCTTGGTCGGCTCAGGATGCTGTAGAGAAGTGCTAATGTTAATGATGCATGAAATTAGATGGACAATTTACAGACGCACTTATTTAAACTATCGAAACTGAAAATTTCATGTATTTATTTATTAAAAGACTAAGGTTACAAAATATCAGGTCCATAGTTATACAAGGTGACCTTACGCTCTGGAAAAATATTGAAAACCAGTGTAACGCTACTTCTTAAAATATTCAGCAGTAATTTCACACATTTGTTACTCAATGCGCAAGCCAACCTGTGTACAATACAAACAAAGCCAGCAAAGAATCGAACCCACGATCATAAGTAAGCCAACGGCTAAAACATCTGTTACACGCCATATGTCTCAAATGTCAAAGTAAAAAAATATATAAAGTACACTCAACATTACTTCATTCAAAACTGCCTTGTTGTGTTCAACGATAATATTGTTGAATGCTACTTCGAGCACTTACATTTTCGTCAAATATAATAAGGTATTTTTGAATAAAGTTATCATGAGTGTACTTCATTTATATATTTGAGGCGTATGTGCCTTGTGTATACATACATTGTAGCAAGTCAATAACAGAGCACGAAGCAGAAAGTAGAATACGCACAGAGCGCCATCTATTAACAGCAAGACGCAACTTTAAACAGTGTAGTGACAGCTGTAACCAAAGATGGTAGCACCATAGCCATAGCGACCGAAGCGAAGTAACAAAAGCAACTGGGTGCCTAGTGCGAGTTTCATTCGCCATTCGATCACGTTAACAAAAACGAGAATTTGTATAACAAAATTTAAACTTTCCTCGGAGGTGTTACTTCAATGCCTTAATAAATATTCGTTATGTTAAACCCTAGTCTAGCCTAAACTGATTTAATGATTTTAAAGTTTGAATTTTGATTTACTAATATAAAAGCGTTATACCAATCACTTACTGACTGATTGACTTATCACAAAATCTTAAAAAGCAAAGCAAGAAGTGAAGAGATCTTTAATAAAATGTGTCATCATCATCATCATCATGACATTTTATGTCAACACATATGTGCTGGAGACTGGAGCCCAAACCTTTCCTACGGATGGAAACACCACAGGGGAGATAAAATGTGCTGCAGCTCATAAAAACATTTCAAGATTATTTACATATAATTTTACGCAAATATTGTTGCGAACAAATTACAATTTGAATCGTACGATTGCATAGTTGGCAGTGCACCTGACCCGGCATGTCATGGGGTGCGGGTTCAAATCTCGCTCGTGAATAATAATTTTTCAACACTTTGTCTTTTTTCAAAATTAGATTTCAGATCTAGGCTAAACCTTGAGAGCATGTTAAATTTAATTTTTTACCCACTTCTATGATGATAAACATAATATTGAATTTCCCATAAATCTTTTATAGTAAATCTTCGTGGAGCAAATAGGCGCAGAGGTAAACTAAATTAGTACGAAAGTGTAAAGCAGATTATATGTAAACTACTGCAGAATGTATGTGTTTTTGTTTTGTTTATATACTTTTAACGCAAATTTTGTTGCGATACAAATTACTTAATATTGTGATCAGATGTTAATGACGGTAGTTGTTGACATTGAATTGGCGCCTTTGGCTTTCAAAGTAAAAAAGTAAATAGTGTTGAATAATTTCGGCGGGCTGGTTAGAACCACGATCCACACAAGGTCCAAGGTCCACAAGGTCCTATATTTCTGTTTGTGTAAATACAATTCACAAGGTCCTATATTTTTGTTTGTGCTATTTTTTATGTTTGTATTAATTGTGATATTGTTGATAGTGTGTCAAGTAAAGTAAATAAATAAATAAACGCGCTCGGTCTGCGATTGCTGAAGACACGGCGAGTTCGTAACGACCGGCCATCGAATTGTTGACCAAAATTTATGATCTCAAGTTCCTGCATACTTCGGAAGGCACGTAAAGCCGTTACTCCTGGCTACTCCGCTAGGCCTGCGTGGTGGTTTATGACCCTTCTGGTGTTTCCATCCGTAGCGAAGGCTTGTGCCCCAGCAGTGGCAACAAAATAAGTTGGTGATGTATGATGTGTTACTAAATATGTTGCTTACAAAGTTATGATGCGAGAGGTCGTCTTCCCAGTTGTTGATCTGGTCAGCTAATGCTGCAAACCGTCCAAACTTCTTCTTGCCATCTGGGTTTGCCTGCTTGACGACTGGTGTGGCGTCGTGCTTCGGAGGCGTTGCTGCTGAGAAGTTCTGCTCTGTGCGGTGAATGGGCGAAGAGAGGGTGGGCTTGTCTGCAAGGAGAATTATTATTATTGTAACTTTTTGTCTCAGAGAGTTCATAACACTTATTTTTAAATAATAATTTTACTAAAGAATTTTATATTTGAATTTTATCAAAAAACTGTTTTTTTTTTCTATTAACTTTGGCTTTGTACTGTATTAATTATAAAGTAAAAATAAATAAATCAAATAGTGAAAACAGCATAGGAGCATCTACATACGCACAGACACAATACTTATCATTATCATGTCCTCATATCCATATCCCCATATCCTGTGACTCAACTAGTTACAAAACAGGAAATGAAAGTTGATATTGTTATTGGTTCTGGCCGTTGCTGTCACAATATAAGGAGACTGCAGAAAGTAAACTTCGTACAAACGCGCTCGAGCAACGCATACATAGAGAAAACCTCTCACAGACACAGAGTCTCGCAACAGCAGCGCTCGGACTGTTCCGAGATCGAGTGAGTTGCTCGGTTGCGATATGTATTAAGCTAACCTTCTGGGTTCTCTTTATTGTGTGGCGCGTTGGTTTTGAGGCTCAATTCTTCTAACCGCACAGATACGAGTCGGGGCGACCGACCGGGCGGCGCGACCAACGAATTCCTAATACATAGCGTGTGATGCCAATTAATCGCAGTGCGGTGAGCGTTTCCACCGCGTAATGATGAGAGAATTTATTAGTCTTGTGGCCAGGCGGTAAGACACTATTATGGATGCTTTAAAGTATTAGAAACAAGACCCTGTTAATTGTAGGATGTTAGGTAGATTATGGGCCGTCTCATATGCTAATTGTTCTAGTGCAAAAGCCAAAACCCAGCAGTATGTGATGATTAGGCTGATAACAACAACATTTATAATGGTAACATAATAAAATTTTCTTAAGTTTGTGACTTGGAAGCACAACTTGTTTGAGTTTGTTATGAAAGAGTGGGGTCTCCTAAATAAAAATAAAGATAAAAAGCCCTTATGGTTTCCATATCCATCCCTTCTTGGGTGAAGGCCTCCTCCAGCATTTTCCATTTCTTCCGGTCTTTCCCGGCTTCCATCCATTCCCTGCCTGCCACTTGGGCGATATCATCGGCCCACCTTTTATTGGGTCTACCAACTTTCCTAATACCACCTGATCCTTTCCACATTGTAACATTATTGGTCCATCTATTATCGACGAGACGAGAAACATGGGGTCTCCTACTACAGATATATTTCATACTTACTTAGAGTATAGTTTACATGAAAATTTTCCTGTAAAAAATTATATAAAATTACCTGAATATAGATTGCCAAGTCTGTCAAGCCTTGACTTGATGTTTGTCCGCAGTCCTGCTCTCTCAGCCCTGTTGTCTGTGCCCACAGGAGCTTCCAGAAGCATCTTGGTTTTAGTTTCTGAAACTGGGAGAACAGATACATAAGTAGTGAAGACACTCATAACAATAAAAAGATAAATATAAGTAATCATAAGTTTGTGAAATGGAAAACTTCTATCAACTAGTGTATATTATAAATTTTGAAAGTCCTACCCTTTTACAAAGAAACTGTCTAAAGGCATGGAATAGTTATTCAGTGTTTTATACTCCAACATAATTTTAAATCATGACAAAGACACAACACACTGAATATGTAACTATCTAGAGTTTAGATAATAAAATAATGTCAAATATGTATCTGGTGATATCCATAATATTCCTTTTCTCCTTCACAAACACTTTTATTTTAAAATGTTTTTGTTTTGTTTATATAATTTTAATGCAAATTTTGTTGCGATACAAATTACAAAAACGCAATGTTGAAAAAATTTCCACAAGCAGGATTTGAACCTGCACTCTTCTGACATACCGGGTCAGGTGCTCTTCCAATTAAGCTATTGTGGTTCTAACCAGCCCGCCGAAATTATTCAACTACACGGTTAATGACGGTAGTTGTTGACATTGAATGGGTGCCTTTGGCTTTCAAAGTTAAAAGTAAATAGTGTTGAATCATTTCGGCGGGCTGGTTAGAACCACGATAGCTCAATTGGAAGAGCACCTGACCCGGTATGTCAGAAGGGTGCAGGTTGAAATCCTGCTCGTGGAAATTTTTTCAACATTGTGTTTTTGTAACTTTTATTTTATTTACACTGAGCACATACAATACACGAACTTTACCAACTTTTTGAATTGCAGCAATATCCAATGCTATAACAATTTTAACTACCACAAGTTCTGTAACAATCAATGCACAGCAACTTTTATTTAAAACATATTAACCCTTAGGTTTAGACCAACTGTTTTGAAGGAACTATAGAATTCTACTGAAGCATTATCCAGTTGGTCTGACTAATATTAGAGGTAATTGGGATAAGTATGTTTAGGGAAAATAATGAGTAATTATTCAGTTAATGACCTTTTGTTTACGACATACCTAATTGTTGTAAGAAAAATAATCATGCTGTAAGGATTATGCCTGTGCTAAGTAATTAAAGACAACATCAAACAATCATTACCATCTCATTATTTCATAATTCAAAATAATTTAAACAGTTTAGGATAAAGTAGCTGTTGTAAATGTCACTCTCATTTATTTTAGTATTGTTTACAGTTTTCTTTAAGGTTAGTAAGCAAAAGAAGAGAAGAGAAAACAATCCTTACATTCTAGCACTAGGGGTACCTATGGGTTACATTTCGACACCTGCAAGGAAAAACATTGTAACTCAAATTTTGGTAATTTTAAGTTATAGTCATAATCTAAGCAATAGTATGACCGTAACTCAAGTGCACCTAAAAATGAGTTACGGTCTTTTTCCTTGCAGGTGTTGATTTATAGTATTTAAGTTATTGCACCAAAACCATTCAAAAGATGGGAGGGCGACATAGAGAAGATAGCAGGGAAAATCTGGACAAGGCTGCTGGCCAGAGATAGGAAACAATGGAAAGGGTTGGCTGAGGAAGCCTCAGAAATAGAAAATGAAGACACCCAATGAGCATTTTAATTTGTATTTAATTTCTGAAGGCTTTATATAAATAAACCTTTGTACCTTGTGATGAGGAAATAAATATGTTAAATTGAATTGAATTATGTAGTTGTGTGCAACAATATCTCAACAGTACATGACCTTGCAACAATCTTAACAAGGTGGCTGGCAAGAGCTGGATGAGAGTAGCATTAGAAGTAGCGGATCATGGTCAGTGGGTGCACCTGGAGAGGATTATGCCCAGTATAGGCTGATGATGATATGACCCTGTCCAATTCATGAAATCATGGTCATAATATGATGAGGTCAGGGAAGGATAAGTGGACACAGAGGCACTCAAAAGGCAGACCATGAAACGCTGGGAGGACAATTTGCCCAGGGAATGAAGGGATGGTGCAGAAACGCCTGAGATCGGGACAAGTGGAATGCCCTGGATGAGGCCCATGTCCAGGGACAGCCTGACAACACAATGTCAAAGTAGTTATTTATAAAAGTATTTTATATTTTCATTGTCATTGTTGCCATGGTATAAGTTGACAACAGTTACTTTGACAAGGTACAAAGTTGCTTATATATTTTTAGTGCCTTACAAATAAACAAAGAATAAGGTCGGAACTCTGAATAGTTATTTCGCGTATTGTTTGTTTTACTCTAATTTGAAATGATGTTCATATGACAGGAACTACTTACACTTAGAATCTGCAGTACATCATAACCAGCCTATAAACTTCCCATAGCTGGGTTCAGGTCATCCCACATGAACAATAGCATAAAATGGAACATAGAACATAGGTGCTCAGGAGCATTTGGGAAAGGTGTTGTCAATAGCTTTTTAGCTTGCTTGTCATGCAGTTCAGTGTGTTACTATCACTATCTCATGACAAGAACTGGGACTGACAGTTCAATGTACTTTCAGAAGAATTAATAGAATTGCGCAAATGCATGTGCATTAGGGTCCATAGACGGAGGAGAAGCATGGCAGGCACATAGAGAGAACTTGTGGGAAAAACTTAGTCAAATATGTTTACGAGAACTCACCTTCAATCTCTTCTATTCTCACGTTACTCCCAGCATCATTGGTGCCATAAGCAACAGCCATAGGTGCATCCCTCTCCTCAATTTGAACATCAATTTGTATATCCTTACTGTGCATAATATTAATTTCTAACGACAAATCAGAGTTACGTCTGTCACTGCTTCCTCGGGAGCTTTTAAACTCCTTCTTCGTCACTATAACGTCATTTCGCGTTTTCTGTGGTGATGCTGCTATATTTAACTCTTTCTGAGTACTTGATCTTCTTGTAACTGTCTTCGCTGGTGTATCAGATTGTTTCATAGATGTCCTGCTAACTGACTTAGCTGGACTATCAGGTTTTAAAGACGACCTCCTCGAAGATGTTACTGTGTCTTTCGAAGTCCGACTTGGAGATTTTACTGGAGTCTCATTTTTTATAATTCCAATGTTTTCAGTCAAGGGTTTCCGTTTTGGTACAGTCTGACCAGTGTTGGCCAGCTTTTGGTCAATTTTCTCCTGTCTTGCACGCGCTCGCTCCAACATACGCTGGAAATAAATAAAATCTTAATCTCTTCGACCTTCGATGCATAAAATCCGTTAAATCGAGTATGGGACGTGCATACCTGAGTAAAGGGGTCCATGTTAAAATTTCAAAAAAGACAACACAAAATAATGTCACTAGTTACACAACAATCATAGCTTTTATTCCTTTCGAGTTTTTCTTTTACAGTTTCACAGCAAAAGCTTTTTTAGAACAGTAAACAACTTCACGAAATCACCCGTTGAAGCTTTGACATTTACAAAATGAAAGCAAACCGAAATTTTCAAATTAGTGTCGTTTAGATCCGGTAGGTAGCGAACGTTCAGAAATTTAATAGTTTCTTTAAAATAATTTATTGAAATACAGTCAAATAAAAAAGTAAAATACCTAATTCTAAAATAAATCTTTATGAAACTAATCTTTTAAAAAAACTGCTATTCATTGTTAGGAATTAGCAAAATTTTGCTTCCGCAAAGAAAATTCAAGTAAAAAAGAAACCGAATAAAATTAGGCTAACTAATAGCATAAGTTGTTCTTAGTATCAATCGAACCCGTTCCTATTAGGTCTTTCATGTGCTTTAAACCTTTTAACAAACCCATAATATCAGCACCTATTATTTATAAAATCGCAGTGATATTATCACTCGATAAATTGAATCGGTATATGAATACTTTTAGTTAGGGCACATGAAGCTGACAGTTTCATGGTTAGCACAAAGTAACTTGTATGGTAGGTAAGCAAATATTATGTAAATTGGGTTCGAGCCATGACGCTGTAGGTTCTACCTCAGAACAATAACTAATAGCTTTAGTTATTATTCTGAGGGTTCGACAAAACATATATTTTTGAATTGCCCTAAAAATAACCCCTCCTTATACTCCCCTCCTTCATCCGTGCATACCGCGGCCTACTAATTTTAAATCCATATTATTGTATATAAATTCTGATTTTATGAATATCTTGTGTTCGTAACATTATCACTACATAGTTTAAAGCAAAGTCGCTTCCCGCTGTCTGTCTGTCACTATGTACGTTTAGATCTTTAAAACTACGCAACGAATTTTGAAGAGGTTTTTTTTTAATAGATAGAGTGATTCAAGAGGAAGGTGTATATGTATAATACATGCATATCGCACCTTCGGTGGAACAAGGGCACAATTGTCAAAAGTTGTAAAATGGACTTAAGTATGCCAAAACGCTTTTAAAATACCCTTTTAGCTGGAGAGACAAAGACACTCGATTAGTTCCTTCAAAAACCGCCAGAGGAAAGTAGTGGCTTTGTCTTATTGGCGCCTTTTTTTTACTGTCTTGGCGCGACAAAATCTTATTGTTCAGTTGTGTCGTCCGCGGCGAGCGAAGCTGTTGTCACCTGGAGCGTCATAGTCGTAAAGGTAAATATGCCCTTTAATGTTTTTGATTTCTGGAGGAACAAAGACACAGTCAACACACTTATGCCTAGTTTATGATTACATAATTGAAGGAACAAGGCCGTTCAAACTGTTGTGACTTTGTCTGTCCAATATGTTTATAATTTATGATTACATAATTGGATGAACAAGGCCGTTCAAACAGTTGTGACTTTGTCTGTCCAATATTTTCAAAACTTTGTTGTCTTTAAAACAAAAGTGACTTTGTCATTCCAATTGCAATCATATTTGAGTAGACTCAAAGAGTAGAGTTATATATAGTAGACTTAACGACATTTATGTCTTTGTCATTCCAAAATTTGTTGAATACATTCTTAATTATTTTTCAACCGGCGTTTTTTGTGATGACAAGGTTAATATATACATTATTTGATGTAAATACTTGGTTTATCAAGAATAAACGTTTGCTATTGTCACGGTAATTATCTAAATTTATAGTAATAAATAAGTCGTCTACCTACCTCATTTCTGTAGGTATCATTAGTTTTGTCTTTACTACTATGTTATTGTTTTCAGAAGACAATGGGTTCTCGTAGTAAAAAAATGTTGATGATGCTCAATGATAATAAAAACAATAGGCAAACCAAGGGAGTTGATGACAACTCAATAAGTACTTTTTGTGAAGAAGATGAGTGCCAAAAGGCTGTGACCATTACAAATAAAAATTTGCCAATAGGTATGGATTATTTTGTCTGTTATTGATTTTGCCCCTGGCTAATTATAAAATATAGATAATATTTTTATTAAATATAATTATTATTTTATATTTTTATTATTATTTTTAGAATCTTCACCTAGAACAATGGTCGAGTCATGGATAGATAACAATTTAAAAAATCAGGATCCTTTATTAAAGGACAGAGTCATTTTAAAAGACTCATCTGTGATGAATGTTACTATGGGTAAATATATTATTATGTGATATTAAACAAAAAAACAAGTAGGCACTTTATTTGTAGTTAATAATTGTTTGGGCTGTTCGGAGCAGAGATCACGTATACTATTATATTGGGCACACCTATGGCTAGATGATTGGTGTGATTGTAAGAGAATTATTTACATTAATTATTATTGGTTCAATTCCCGCTTAAGACAAATATATTTATGTATTGATTTGTTTTGGTCTGGGTGTTCTTATGTATATAAGTATGTATTTACAAAAAAAAAGTATTTAAGTAGGTATGATTATCTTGGACTAGATAATTGGTGTGTGAGTGAAAGAATTATTTATTTATAAAAATTCTCTTACAATGGTGTGGTGTGCCCCAATATAGTAGTCTCTAAATAATTATGTTTTCTTATTTCAGATTCGTTTTTGGAATGTACTATTATGCTGTCACTACATTGCCCATAAATTCAATCACACACAAGTTTCTTATTAGGGGGCATACCCAAAATAAAGCTGATGCCGTACATTCTGTGATAGAAAAAAGTGTCCGGCGGGCTAAGAAAGCTGGACCGATATACTCTCCAGCAGAATATATCAGTCTCATTAAAACTGCAAAGAAAAGAGGAAATCCATACAAAATCAACGAAATGAACTTTGATTCCTTCTTTGATTTGAAGTTATTGTCCGATGATGTCAATTTAAACCTAAGTAAAGATGTTGATGGAAAAATCTTTAAGATTACCGAGACGAAAGCAATTAAATTTACCAAAGGTTCAGACACATACGAATACAAGAGCAGCTACAAAAAAGACAATTGGACCAAAGCAAATATTCGAACAGGCCGTATTGGTAATAAAAAAAAAATAGATGCTATTACATTGAACTTGTTATATGCAGAAAAGTTACCAATTCCTCAGCGGAAAGCAGAAGACATTCGTCAATTGATTTCCTCAAGCATAGTTCCAAAGTACTATGAACAATTTTTCAATGGTCTCTTTTAACTATAGAATTGGTAGAAGAGTGATTTAAGTAATAAGAGTCGATAAGTCCTAATTAAGATTAAAAAAGAGATATTTTTGTTGCGTTTATGTTATTTTTGATTATAGATTATTTTTAAGTGTGATTCCAAAGAAATTTGCTAGTGATTATTATTATATTTTCGCAAAGAGTTCCTAACCATGGCTTTATTGATTAGAAAATACAAGATTTATGCAAAAAAACAATTTGTTTTTATTTGAAAACCATCTTAAAAGTAAGCTCAAATATGGTCACAACTACAAAATAATTTGCATTTTGGAGCTATAAGGGCACAACTGCACCCCTCCACTCAAATAAAAATTAATTAAAAAAAAACTATATGTTTCTAAATTTTGTTTACAACATGTCAGAAATAAGTATAGTATACAGCTTATTTTATGAAGAAAACAACTACTTTTGAGTAATATGAGCAATGTAAGACCATATTGAATGCAAAAAAAAACCTTAAAATGGCTCTCCTGTACAATTGCAAAAACTGCAATTGTGCCCTTGTTCCACCGAAGGTACGTATAATTGGACCCGGTAGTTGGCGCTGCTTTATAGGGTTCTATAGGATATTCGGGTATTCACTCAAGCGGACGAAGTCGCAAGCGGGCCGCTAGTGTCTAATAATATTAAATTATAAATTTTATCTGCTTCACTAACTCACTCAGTTGGTTAGTTATTTGTCGTTGTTTCAGGTATCTCAACAGAATCAATCAGTAGCTAGTTGTATCCTCAAAATTAGGTCTCAGTTTTAGAATAGAGTTTCTTTCTTGTACAAGCACAACGCCTATTAAAGTTTTAAGCAGAGTTACGGACAAAGACAAAACACTAATCATCACCATCATCTCAGCCAAAAGACGTCCACTGCTTGCCTCCCACAAGGATCTCCACAACGACCCGGTTTTGTGCTGCTCGTATCCAGCGGCCTTCCTTCACCAGATCGTCGGTATACCTTGTTGGAGACCAGCCCACACTGCGTTTTCCGGTACGCAGTCGCCACTCAAGGACTGTTCCGGCCCAGCGGCCATCAGTCCTGCGAGCAATGTGCCCTGCCCACTGCCTTGACCTTAGGCAATTACTCTTCGGGCTATGTCGGTAACCTTTGTTCTTCTGTGAATCTCCTCAGGGTCTCAGCCATGACCACTTCATCGTCAGCAAATCGAAGGTGAGTGATATATACGCCGTTGACGTTGATGCCGAGTTCTTTCCAGTCCAGAAGCTTGAAAACATCTTCCAGTGCAGCCAAAGAGATTTAATGTGAATGTCTCGGAGATATCACTCTCTCCCTGTCTCAATCCTCGCTGCAACTGGATAGGTTTCGAGCTCTGGTCCTGAAGACGGACTGACATAGTGACGCTTTCATATAAACTCTTCAACACTTTGATGTAGGTAAGTACCTACCGGTAGTCAATTTGGCACCGCTGGAGAGACTGTACGGCCCATGTGTCATACGAATCGGAAGCTTTTTCATAGTCCACAAACGCTAAGCAAAGAGGTTGGTTATACTCTTCGGTCTTCTGTATAACCTGCCGCAGCGTATGTATGTGGTCTATATGGTGTTGAAGCCTTTTCGGAAACCGGCTCGTTCAATAGGCTGGAAGTCATCAAACCTGCGTGTGAGACGATTCGTTATGATTCTCGAAAACAGCTTGTAGACGTGGCTTAAAAGTGAGATGGGCCTATAGTTCTTCAGCAGGGTTTTGTCGCCCTTTTTGAAGAACAGTACCACCCACCATACCACATTGTCACGTCTCTGGCAAACACTAATAACACTAATAACCTGCCCTAAAACTAGACACTGGCTAAATCAAAGCGAGAGCCATCTTACAAGAAATTAAATTAAATAAATATTTTGATTTGATTTGGTTTGATTTTTAATCCTATGTATTAGCGCTCTTCATAAATAAATAATACACGCCCACTAATTTTATTTGTTATTCAATAAATTAATATAGATTGATAAATTCAGGAATCAGGACAATAATATTGTTATACATTTTAACCATAAAAACGTGTAATCGAAGCAGCGCCATCTAGTGACAAACTCGTGAAACTAACTCACACTAAAGGTTGTATCACAGACAGGCAGGCCAACCATAGCACAACAGTAATCTTAATAATCATAAGAACTCTGAATGATCTCGGGAACTGACTATCCTCAGGAAGGTGATAATAATTAAAATTTACAGATAAAAAAATTACCTCTTCCTCTTTTACGAATGCGAAATTTGAATTATTATTATTATTCTGAATATAAATACGGTAAGGTAAGCAAAGCAAAACAAATCTTTATCTCCTTGAACCGCAATAACATCAATACAAAGGTATGAACATAACGACATTTTTAAGTGAATAATGGCGTTTGCAAATATGATAAGGCGATGTATTAGGTCATCAGTTCTCGCTGTAGTGAGTTCAACGCGTTGTGTAGGTACCTACAATTATATTACAACGAGATAAGTATGTGTGTGACAAAAGGGAAGAGTTACAATTTCGGTCGACAAAATCTCGTTTTTGTTAGTCGAATGGCAAGTAAAACTCGCAACAGGTACGGATCCAGGCCTCATTCTTAAAACAACCTTAGCCGTCGCTAACCTCGTCAAGGCGTCTGGACTCTAGACGCCTGAAGACTTCTCCAGTAGTCTGGGGCGTGGCGCTGCTAGGGTGTACTCCGGTGATTGTTTAGCGATCCTAGAACATTCTGGCGGCACGGACGGGTTGTACAAGAGTTTTTAGTGGGTATAGTATCATGAGTGAGTTAGGGGAAGAGTCTCACATAACCATCTGCGTTTACACGGGCGCAATGCATTTCCAGTATAAGAAAGGTTTAAAACTAAAAGTCAGCGTTGCGCAAATATTTGTATGCTGATATTGTTGCGCACAAATTTCAACAAACTCTTCTCGAGGCGCTGCTTCAATGCCATACAAATGTTCGTATACCTAGTCAACGTGAACGAATGCCAAAAACAGCTCGTTTACTAGGCACCCTTCAATTTCACTTTATTAATCTGAGGTTTAGCGTCAATGTTGTATGTCGTATGTTGTTTTATTTATGACTCAGTCGAATAGAAAAACCATCATAATATTCTTTTGTCACCGAAACTTCTCGACTTAAATAAACAAATATTAAATTAGTTACCTACAGAGTTCTAAATTGCGTAGCTTTATAAAATATTACGTTCAATTCTTATTATGAGCAATAGGAAAATAACTTAGAACAAACCCTACATCACTGTTCTATGCTGTATATTTTTTAATGACTATAGGTACAAAGTAAGTTGTTATTTATCCTTAAAGACAATAATACTAAGTATGCGTAATGTTATCAAGTCATTTGACTAATTTGTTTTTATTACTACAGAACTTTGCAAAAAAATCCTTATCTGTATGTAAGCACTTTGCTTTCATCTCACTTGATGTTAAGTGATGAAAAGGGCGAAGGTATAAGCGCACTTTACCCGGAATCCTTACTTACCGATTCTAGCTGCCGTAACATAACAATTCTATAAACATTGATGTTATAGCGACATATTTAGATTATACTAGCTGCCCCCGGCGGACTTCGTACCGCTTTGACAGTTTCCATGACAACACTACAAACAAATCATTTTGTATTGGAAAAATTTCAAAAATCAAAAAAAATTTAGGGGTGGACCACCCTTAACATTTAGGGGGATGAAAAATAGATGTTGGCCGATTCTCATAGATACCGGATAAGCACAAAAAATTTCATCAAAATCGGTCAAGCCGTTTCGGAGGAGTATGGCAACGAAAACTGTGACACGAGAATTTTATATATTAGATGATGGAGCCAGCCAGGCGGACAAACAAGCCCTACACCCAGCGAACCGAGTACACAAACATGTACCCGCCGTGGGAATCGAAACAGGGACTGGGTCTGAGACCGTTGGTCTTAAACACTACACCACAGAGGCGGTAAAACTTTTTGGTTCACTGGAAAGTTATGCATATCTGGCGGATGGGAAACTTCTGGGTTTTGCGGGACACTCCCGACACTGCGAATCGGGGACTAACCACCACTGATAAGTAGTAAAAGAATGACGTGGGGTCATGCTAGGCACGCCAACTAAACACCGACCCAGATTCAAAAGATATCAAAAGACCAATTGAGGAGCTCGATGGCGCTGTGGTTAACACGCCCGGTCAGCGATTGTTAAGGTTAAGCATTCTTCGCAAAGGCCGGTCATCGGATTGGTAACCAAAAATTTATCATCTCCAGCTCCTCCGTGCTTCGGAAGGCATGTAAAACCGTTGATCCCGGCTGCATTAACCGTCGTTAACGACCACCGCACCGCACTGGGCTCTGGTGGTTTATGGCCCGTTCTCCCTATCAGCAGGGCTCGTGCCCCAGCAGTGGGGACACAAAATGAGCTGGTGATGTGATGGGATAATGACTCCGCTCCACTAATTTTTTTATGAGACATTTAGTTAGTTTTAACCAACTAGTCTTTAACCAAGATTAGAGACCTACCTAGATTAGATTTATTCATCTGGTATTTTGTATATTTGCAGCCAGATAGAGTTCCCACTGTAAGGCCTCTGGTTTATTTTAATTAAAAAGCAAAAAAAGTCAATAAGTTAGTACCTAAATCTTGTTTCGCAAAACTAATTTATTTATCGGTAATATCGGTTGATTTGGCAGGAACAAGGGGGGTTGAGTGATCTGGGGACCCTCCCCATCGATCGTGGGGCCCTGGGCACTTGCGCAGAATGCCCAATGGTAAAGAAGGGCCTGCGCAAACGTGTCCCTATTAGATTCTTCGAGGGGTTCGGATTAGATCGGGAGCGGAACAACCCAATGTGTGTCTCTAAAGGCTAGGACCTCGGCTCAGGTTGACCGGGTCGTGGGTTTGGGGAACTGGGGAACCACGACTTTAGAGGGATCAGGTATGTAAATGTCTGTACCTGGTATAGAGCGCGTGTGAACAGGGTCTTCGTACTCTTGTTCTACGAGTACAGTGTCTTGATCTTCAGCGAATGTGGGCATTTTGAGGATCAGGCGGGAACGGTCCACCTGTTAGCAGGAGTCCAGATCCGAAGACAGCTGGTAGAGCAGGGCTGTGTCTCACTTACCGTAGCGTTTTCTAGGCATCTTTAGCCTCACAGAGCAAAATGAATCTGTGTTTAGCCTAGTGTGACTACCTCCACAACCATATGGTAGGCTTACGAAGACCAGTTACTAGGAAGAACAGAAGTTGTGATCAATATCACACTCGTTTCATAATCCCGATCCGATCCGAACCCCTTGGAGAATCTAATAGGGCACGAGGACACGCACTTGTGCGTGATGCCGTTCCCTCTAGAAAACCTCCGAAGGTGATTCGTTTCACACGGCCTGAGGAACTCTTTAAGTTTCTCGCCGCCCCCAAAAAAGCCCGGTGAAGCTGAAAATGCCGTACGAAGCAATAGGCAAACTCTCTTCAAAAAAAAATCGTTTCATAAAATAAGTACCATGTTTTACCATGTTTCACCGTAGGGTTGCCAACTCTGAAATTTGGCAACCAAGACAAGACGCGTGAAAACCCCGAATTTTGGAGCCCAGAACCCGGACATGTCAATTCTTCTTTTCGATCAGAATTGATTCGAATCAACAATAAATACGAATCTAGGGTCAACTCGAATCATGACTCGAATATTTTAACAGTGACTCGAATTGATTCGAGTTTTTATTTTTGGAGCGGCGCGGCGGGCGGCCGGCCCAAGGCTTTAAATTTTTAAAACCCGGACTACAAATGAAATTCCGCCCGGACGCTACCCAGACGCCCTCTAAACTAGGACAAATCCTAGGAAACCCGGACTCAACCGTACTCGACTGTACTAGTAATACCTACTAGTAAATGCCATTTACCTGTTAGGTAGCTAGATAGGTACAGGTTTAGTCATTATTTAAACTATGTTTAATAACTACATATTGTACTACTGCAAAAACTATAGGCACTTATAAGCACTGAGGATAGTTTGACAAAGAATATAAACATAGAAATAAATAGAGAGTTCACGCTTCTATGTAACGCTGATCGTTAGTATGTTAGGAAAGCTCGATGGCGCATTGGGTAACTTCTCGCCTGGTCCTCAAAATGCCACTACACATTCACATGACATTATCATGCACACTCACATAAGCCTACACCGTACTCGTAGAATTAGATTACGACGACCCGGTTCACAAGTGCTCTAAACCAGGAACAGACATGCACCTGGGCGCTTTACCTTGCCGCTCAAACCGAGTCGAGAGACCTAGGGACCTACACCCTCGGGTTGTTCCGCTCCCGATTCGTTCCAAACCTCTCGGAGAATCTAGTAGGGAAAGGAAACATGCTTGTGTATTGCCATTTCCTCTAATAGAAACCGATGGCGCAGTTGCTTATTTGTATGGCAACGTTTATTTGTCTATTTATTTATTTATTGCAACTCTCCTCGTTTGTCACCAAGACGCGCTCCTTCAATGTCATACAAATTCTCGTTTTTGTTAATGTGATCGATCTATACATATAATAAAGCTAAAGAGGGTCGAAAGTCTGAACATGGAAGATATTCGAAAAAAAGTTGACTGGGGATACTTAGAATCGGTAACAGAACACGTTCCAACAGATTTTCAGTCTGTTATCTGTTTGTCTGTTTATTTGACCGCGCATCACGTGAAAATGGCTGAACGGATTTGGATGCAACTTTGCACCCGGACTAGGATATAGAATACTTTTTTATCCCGGTTACATGTTACTGTGGGATAGTGTAGCCTTCGCGAATGAAGGCGCGGGCGACAACTAGTTGGTAGAAAACACGAAGAGTAAAAATGTTGAGACATGAATTCTCGATTTCATTAAGTGATTGAATGGAAAAAAACTCGCACTTGACACAAGTAGCGAAGCACCTTCGAAGTTTTAAGAATTTGAGCTTCTCATTTAGAAGCCATAGCAATAGCTATTGAAACAGACACATTTTTACTAAAATCATGTAACACAACAACTAGATTTTGCTGTTCAATACCAATAATACTTTCCCTCTGAGAAGGTGAAATCAATTAGGCATAAAACCGGCACGCCGATTTCATACTCTATATAGTCTTATTGGATTATGTGTCATGCATGCATAACAAGATTTAGTTTAAAGAGTCGAGAACCAGTCTCGGCCAATCGTTCGAACTGAGTGGAACTATCGGTACATACATTCAAGCAGATATTAATTGTTTATTATGGGTAAGTGTAATGTTTACTTTTTAAATATCTTGGGTTCAAACATTTATTTATTTATTTATTTTAGGATAGCTAACAGCTTGCAATTGAAAAAAGATAACAACCAAAATTATAACTATAAGCTATTGACGAGCTACCACATCTAAGATACACTACTTACAGTAAAGCTAAACTTTCCTTATTAAAATTAATTTTGAATCGTCGACAAGGCGCCAACAACGGTAAGCGCCTTTTTTATGCTATTGATGCTGTCGAAAAATACGTCTATATATATAAGCATTAGTATTGTTTTTTATATATTTTAGCGTTTTATTAACGCTTAAATACGCTTATCTATAACGCAGCTTCATCTTAACCGAATGTTCAAATATTTGTAAAAATATTTCTTTCGGATCTCAGAGGTGAAAACTTCTAAGATTGATGAAGCAATGTTGACTAAAAAACATAAGCATCAAGCACTGAAAAATTTCGACGGGTGAAAGCCAGACCTCGGTAGCCAAGTGGTTAAGGCAGCCGCCCGGAATGCGGAAGGTGCGTGGTTCGATTCCCGCCTGAGGTTGTCGTCTTTTTTCAGTGTTTAAATTTTACTTAAGCATTAGTATTATTAACGTACATACAAGTTCTTACGAGAAAACTGCTCTGTCTATAGTTGGTGTGAGTGGAGGGGATGCTAAATGGTTTATATTAATTGTTTCGGGGTGCTCGCGTAGGTATTTTAACTAAAACTTATTTATTACTAAAACTATTATTTTACGCAAATTGTGTAACAAACAAAAAATGTTGAAAAAAGTTTCCAAAGTCTTTCCAGTAAGTAGGATCTACTTAATATTCATTGCAATTAATTGGTGTTATGTTTACAAACAGGGTTGTCGGGCATTGCAATTGGGATAGAATAGAAGATGACATATTTTCTCAAATAAAAGAAAAACTAACTTTTTTGACGCGATTGGTACATAAATAAGTGTTTTCACCAGCTCACATTATATATTATTATTATACAGGGTGTAACATTTAGATCGGTCGGTATGGAAAAGTCTGAAACTATAAGACATACGAAGATCTGTTCTCAGGAACCATGTCATCTATTTTGGTAACAAGAAAAACTGCATTCATACATTTAAAATAAACTTGCACTCAGCTCGGGAATCGAACCCGACCCCGAACGTTTTGAAAAATAAAACTAACACTATTTCTATTTAGATATCGATTGTGTAGTTCTTATGCAGCAAATGTTACTATGAAACATGATGTCTAAAATTAATATAAAATGCATTGTTTTCATATCCTTTCATTTATTTTAGTAGGTGTTCGAAATGACTTCCATTTCTTTCTGTATTTCCATGTATTGAAAGGATATGAAAACCCTGACCCGGCGGACTTCGTACCGCTTTGACAGTTTCCATGACAAACACAAATCATTTTGTATTGGAAAATTAAATTGTCATTTTCAGTATTTTCTATTACTTATTATTATTTATGTTTCTCACCGTTTGAACCTTCCCTGAACTTCCACAAATATTTCTAAATCAAAAGTAGCCAAATCGGTCCAGCCATTCTCGAGTTTATGCGAGACAAACGAACAGCAATTCATTTTTATATATATAGTTAAATATGTCTAGGAAAGTATGTAAATATCATAATTTTAGATATAGGTACACATACACATATTTACATTTATTGTATTTCGTGGTTTAGATATTCTTAAAGATTGTTGAAACATAAACGTCTATGCATAATTTAATTGTGCAAAACCACAGAATAACGCAATGTGTTTGCCTATTAAATCAACGATTTAATAGGCACCTACATAACACTACGAACCTACATAAGCAGTTTAATTATATACTGATTGCTCTTCGTACTTTGTTGATTTAAAACTAAGTATTTACAAAATAGCGGACAAAAATTAGTTTATTTCTTGATAATGAAAAAATTAAGGCTCTGAAGTTAGCACATAAACACACACACTACAAACACAACCATAAAAAAAGGGTTGGCTTGAAGAATTTTCTTCCAGAGATAAGCTTACTTTTACATATTATAATATGTCCAGTGTAATGTTTAATGGAATTTCTTTGTGCAATAACTTATTATATTTAAATGTATACTACAGTAACCATTTAAAGGCAAATATTAATATTTTTTTTATAAAATACAGTGAAAAAATTAAACGCCCACCCGACCCAGCCAGGTATCGAACTGGGTCTTCCGTTAAAAAACATTAAAAACATGAAAAAGCAGTGACAAAATGCAGCGCTTACTTCAGCCTTCCCGGTAGCATAGCGGTCAGTGCAGTCGCCCGGATTGCGGAAGACCCAGGTTCGATTCCTGGCTGGGACGGGTGGGCGTTTAATTTTTTCACTGTACTTTATAAAAAAATTATAAATATTTAATTTAGCTTCAGTGCGGCAATTAGCACTTGAAAATATAATGTAAAAACATTTAAAGGCAGTTTAATTTGAATATTAACGCACAGTGCCTTGATCTCACCTGATGTTAAGTGATGATAAGGCCAATGATGGAAGCGCACTTCACCCGGGATCCTCAACTAGTCAGGCAATTGTTATCATATCTCTAGCTGCCGGAACACAACAATGCTACAATCATTGATGTTATGGCGACATATTTAGATAAGATGGTGGTAGCTAGCCAGGCGGACAAATAAGCCCTGCCACCAACCAATCCGAGTACACAAACATGTAACCCCCGCGGGAACCCAGGACTTTTGGGTCTAAACCGGTGGTTTTAACCACTAGACCAATACCGACTACCTCTAGCTGTCATCCAGTTCAGTAAAATTCTGTCTTTTTTTGACGATGAAAGCTGGTGTGGAACTCTGGTGCCTCTACCCTAACATTACCGACTAATAAATTTAACTTCTTAATGAAATCATGCTTATAGATTTTTTAAGGACTTCTTGGCGGGAAAGTGAAGAGTCACGTCTGCGGTTTTGTTTTATTTTCAAAAAATTGTGTTATGTCGAATATTAATGTGAAATAATGGTGGATTATTAACCGTTAAGTGTTCGTAAGTGTGCATGAGTTTTGGCAAATGAAACAAAACAGTGCAACTTTACTTTTCAAATTCTCTCAAGAAGTCCGCCGAGGAAATAGTATCTTTACTGAGATACTCGAGGGGTTGGGGGTATATCATTTCTCACTTCTCATTATTATTATCATTCATCATCATTCATCATCATACTGACTGGAAGGAAATATTGTATATTTATGTATTACTTGTAAGAAAAATTACTTTGTCACTGGCTAAATGTGCTAATCGCACGAAGCCATCAACTAAAAGAAAGAAAAGAAAAAGATTTTTTAACATATTATTTGGATTTGTTTGATTTGTAGGATTTAATTTAGTATTTACGAATTCCTTTGTAAAGGTGGATTTGTAACTTTCTCTTACAATCCTGTTCACTGTATTATTGTTACGGTATTTGTTGCATTATTTTATGAATTATTAATTTACAAATACAACTAACTATTAACCTTAACTAACTTAATTAAATCAATTTTCCGCCAACGATAAAGACATATTGTTATTAGACAAAGTTATTTTCCTGAATCGATGTACAATATATACACAAGTCTGCATGTCAACTTACCTAAAACTGTCAAATTTTTTCAATACCTTGTCAACCTTAAGCCTTTAACATAAAGTTCAAAGTCTATTGAGGAAATGTGACAAGTATGTATGGATGTTTGTTACTCTTTCACGTAAAAACTACTGAATGGATTTTAATGTAACTTTCCTCATATTACTGTAGTCTTCGCAAACGAAGTCGCGGGCAACAACTAGTATACATATATATTCATCATTATATTTCGCAATCTCAGGATCACGATTTGCGAAGTCAGGGTCAACATGTCTGCCGATTGTGAGCCAACTGGTTGAATCATAATAATTTTAAAACGAAGGTGATAGGGATGAAAACTGACGCAACAAGTATACATCGAGTGCCTAGTGCCGAGTTTCATTCGCCATTCGATCACGTTAACGCGAAAATGAGAATATGTATGGCAACATGTTAACTCTTCTCGTATGCCGCCAGGAGGCGCTGCTTCAATGCTATACTAGTTTTTATTTTCGTAAACGTAATCGAATATTGTAAACAAAAGCCTGAATACGACGATAAATCATAGCGTGACATATATTTATTGACTAACCGGTATTTTGTGACATTGTACTCGTATATTATTAGGCAGTTAGATTATAGATGATAGAATATGTACGCCTGAAACGCTAATTGTTCATCGTGCTACAGCTGACACACGCATGCTACAGGTCTGACTTTAAATACTAGCGGCCCGTCCCGGCTTCGCACGGGTGGACATTTTTTTAAATATATCCTATGTTACTTAGCGTTAATGAAGCTATCTAATGATGAAAGAATTTTTTAAATCGGTCCAGTAGTTTTTGAGTTTATTCGTTACAAACAAAAATACAAAAATACAAAGCTTTACTCTTTATAATATTAGTGTGATGTCGCCTTTACATCAATGTTTAGCATTATTGTTTTCCGGCATCTAGAGATAAGATAGCCAGTGCCTCAGTAGTTGAGGATTCTGGGTGAAGTGTGCTTCCACTATCGGCCATAACTAATCACTTAACATCAGGTGAGATGAAGGCCAAGTGCTTTCCCGTAAGTTACATTAAAAAAGTGTGTATGTAAAATATTCTACATGCCCATCGATTTTATATGCCTTACAAATAAACAAAGAATAAGCTAAGAATAGTTTGTCTCTTTCACTCTAATTTGAAATGACGTTTATATGACAGGAACAAAATACGGAATAACTATTCGGAGCTCATTCTTTGTTTTTTTGTAAGGCATATAGAGTATATTTACATACACACATTTTTTTTTATTATTCCGTGTTTTGTTCCTGTCATGTAAACGTCATTTCAAATAGAGTAAAAGTGACAAAACACGGAATAACTATTCGGACCTTATTCTTTGTTTATTTGTAAGGGGGTTAGAGTTTAAATATGTATAAATAAGTTTGTCGTACCTACATACCCGTTATCCCGCAGACTTTCTTTCAATTCATCACTACAGCTACTAGGGCTGCCTGAAAGAGATCTCTTCTAGAGATAAGCTCTCCTTTGTGTAACGTGTGCTGCATTGCAAATTATATTAAGTGTCTATTTTGTATTTATATTTAAGGATTTTTTTCGGACGGAATAAGTCTGTTGATAGATAGATGGATTGTATTTTGTTGTTATTTCGAACTTCAAAACCATCAATGAGTTTAAAAATGACATGCTTGCCACTGATAATAACGTTTCAATTTTAAAAGTAAGTCATACGGACTTTGCATCCCGTGGGATAAATAATAGTGTTGGTTCAATTGAATAAACGTTTCAACATCCATCACATACGCGTGAAAAGATGTCATCACATTAAATTGATAATGTCATATTGACGCATGAGTGAATAGAAAGAATTTGTATGGCCCAAATAAAGAAATAAGTTAAGTAAGTAGGTACTGACATTACAAGTAAATAATAATAGAATTCACAACAATATAATAACCTAAAGTAACTAAATCTATTACGAAACTAAAATATGGCGTCAAAAAATTCCTCCGCGTCGCTGTCGACTGGTAATGTAAGGAAGTAGGTATGTACCTGATAGTGATGTGACGCATAGGAATTTTCCTATGCACTGAATCGTCATCATCTCATACTATCTACATACAATTCCATAAAAATAAAAGAGTATTCTGCTTGTAAGCACTAGCTACTTTTGTTATGATTTTTATTGTGATTTCCTTATTGCATATGTGTTATGAGTAGTTTCATTCGCCATTCGAACACGTTAACGAAAAAGAGAATTTGTATGGCAACATTTTAACTTTTCGCGTAAGTCGCAAAGAAGCGCTGCTTCAATGCCATACCAATTTTCGTTTTCGTTTCCGTAATCGAATGAATACGGATAGTACCTAAACAAAACTCACACTAGGCACCCTGGTAACAATGATTGCTAGAAAACGCGTTACGGAAAACGTTAACGAAAACGACAATTTGTATTGCATTGAAGCACCGCTATATTCTCGTTTTCGTTAACATGATCGAACGGCGAATGAAACTCGCTCTAGGCACCATGATATTGATGAATCGGTATGTATGTATGTATGTATGTAACGAATAAACTCAAAAACTACTGGACCGGAGTAACATAGGCTACATTTAAAAAAATGTCCACCCGTGCGAAGCCGGGACGGGCCGCTAGTACCTTAAAAATTTGACACTCTAATCTAAAGGAAGGCAACGCGCTTGTACAATGAACTCGCGGTGTACAATAAATTGCATTTTCTTGACTGCGCATGATTTCTACAGATTTTAAACATCACAACATAACATAGGACGCCGCGCCGTCCGGCTGTGAGTGCTCGTATCATCTCAAAACAATTGCACTTCCAAAAGATGGAATAGTTAGTTTGTGTATATAGTCGCACATGTTTTCCCTCCTGCCTATAACTGGGTCTGTCAAACGAGGCGTGAAGGGGCACCTTGTGGGCCGTGACTGTGACGGATGCTGCGTAGTTTTTACGCTTCACCGGTTGTCTTTGCGTCTGGACTCAATTTCCACTTAACATTAGGTGGAGTGGAGTCATAATGTCGCGTCGTGCTATCTATTAGAAAAAAACTTAATTTTTTAAAGCAGTAACAAAATTCAGCGTTATGTCAGACTTCCCGGTAGCATAGCGGTCAGTGCAGCCGCCCGGATTGCGGAAGACCCCGGTTCGATTCCTGGCTGGGTCCGGTGGACGTTAAATTTTTTTTACAGTATTTTATAAGTTTTATTAATATTTAATTTAGCTTCAGTGCAGCAAGCACTTAAAAAATAAAAAAGTAAAAATTTAATTTCTCTCTTTTCATTTCAGGTTCCATCACTGTTCTCTTGTCGCTGTTCGCGGTGGTAATGGTGATAACTTACGCAGAAGCAGGTTCGTTGAATTTTATATTTTATAGTTTTACCAAATTCATAGATCTTGATTTCTGGGTTGCCTAGTGCGAGTTTTATTTGCTAATTGATCACGTTAACATACGCGATTTGTATGTTAAGCCCTTCTCGTTTGAAAAAAGACAGTGTTGAAAAAATTCCACGCGCGTTTCCTCCTCGTTTGTCACGCGGGTGCATATTACGAGTATTGTGAATAGAAAATATGTGATCGAAAAGTTTTATTTTCCATTCAATCACTTCGTTAGTGAAAACTTACTATAAAATGTACAGCGCTGCTACAAGCGCCCCAGGATGCAGAGTAAATAAAAAAAGAACAAAGAAGATGTTCATTGATTGAAATCTAAGCCTTCGTAAACCCTTCTACATTGAAGACCAAAAAGAAGACGCTAGAACTCTCTTCCTGTTATTTTTATTATTTAGTAGTTGTTGCCCGCGATTTTGTTCGCGAAGACTACAGCAAAAAAAAGAAAAAATTAAAAAAAATATATCCTATATGCTGACTCAGAGGTCATGGTCTGTATATGAGGAAAGTTTCATTAAAATCCATTCAGTAGTTTTTACGTAAAAGAGTAACAAACATCCATCCATACTTACAAACTTTCGCGTTTATAATAATAATATTAGTAGGTTTTTTTTTGCATTTACAATGCTATATGAAGTTACAAGATTTACTAGATAAAATCTACCAGTCTTAGGAAGCTCGAGTGGGAATCGAACCCACGACCCTTGGGTTAGCGGTCAAAGCTTTGACCGCTGAGCTACCGAGATCCACTCGAGCTCAATGAGACAGGTTGATTTTTTCTAGTAAAATTTTATCTTGTCTCTTCCTTATGTTAAACAAATCTATTTCCAGCCGGTAACTGCCCGCTGCCGTCCAAGGTGTACGGCTGCAGTCCCAAATGCGTCCAGGACTACGAGTGCACGCACGGCAAGGTCTGCTGCGGCAACTCCTGCAACGCCAAGTCCTGCGTGGAGCCCGCGCCGTACGGGGGCGCCGGCGGCCACGGGGGCTCCAACAAAAACTCACATTGTAAGTGCTACAGATATTACAGCCACGCGGAGTGGAAGACCCCGTCTGGATAATCTATTTCTGCAGCTTAGCACCTAGCAACTCCTGCAACACCAAGTCCTGCGTGGAGCCCGCGCCGTACGAGGGCGCCGGCGGCCACGGGGGCTCCAACCAGAACTCATACTGCTTCAGATAATAAAGCCACATAAAGTTGAAGAACCAGTCTAGATAGCCTATTTCTGCTGCCTATTATAACTTATTAGATGCAACGCCAAGTCCTGCCTGGAGCCCGCGCTGTACGGAGGCGCCGGCGGCCTTCAAGAACTGTTCATTTTTGAGAGTTGATAAATTACTCCGCTCACCTGATGCTAAGCAGGACAGTCCAGATGTGAAGAAAGCTGCAGGATGGTGCCTCACTAGTTGTCCTCACCTGAAGTAGAAGATCCCGCCTTGTTTGCTACCACACTCGCTTGCCTATCTCTGGAGTTTAGCAGCTACATGAGGGCATCATAATAAGCAACTGGGCCAACTGACTGCAATAAACTCTCCACGTGTAAGTTTATTTTGGCTGTGGCAACTCCTGCGATGCCAAGTCTACCACACACGCATGCCTATTTCTGCAGCCCAGCAGCTAGTAATTCCTTCAAAAAGTTATCATCTCCCGTGCTTCGGAAAGCACGTAAAGTCTTTGGTCCCGGGTGCATTAGCAGTTATTAACAACCACCAATCCGTACTGGGCCCGCGTGGTCGTTTATGACCCGTTCTCCCTTTTGGTGTTTCCATCCATAGGCAAGGCTCGTGCCTCAGCAGTGGGGAGACGAAGATGATGATGTTGATGACATGTTTTGTTACAGCGAGCAACGGTGGCGTGTACTGTGACAACACAAAGTGCCAGTCAGGCGAGGTTTGCAAGCTGGACCCCAAGACGAAGAGGAACAAATGCAGCCGCGCTTAAGCACTGACACATTGTTTATAGTTTTATAATAAAGATATACATAATAAAAGTTTATATAAATAAGGGAACATTATATTATTTACTAAAATTCGTATTCATTCGTTTTGGTTGTGGTTTGGTTTTGGTTAGTCAAAACCATGTTTTGGTTAACATGATCAAATGTCAAATGAAACTCGTAAAGTATTCACCCGGTTTACCCGGTACTTTTTACTTACTTGTACTACAGTACAAGTTAATTTTCTTTATAACTATTTAAACTATCATGGTCACTTGCATTAAAGTCATTATTAACGGGATTCTTACCATGTTTATTATTTGTGAGTATCCAATATTCTGGCGCCGTGATCACGGAATTACTGCCCCCTTACTATGAGCTCTAATAGCAGTATCATTGCAGTTGTGGAAAAGAGACGCATGTATATTCACCGCTACACGCGTCTCGTTTTCACAACTGTAATAATACTGCTATAAGAGCTCCTGGTTACTATCATTAAATTAGGTAATTTGACATGTCAATTATTTTATCATCAAGTAAATTATTAAACAGTTATTCTTGATTCCGACATGACGTAAACAACTCATAATTAACTACCTGCTTATTATATGTAGTTAAAGAGTAATTTCACATTTAGTAATAATATTAAAAATAATCCAAACATCTTGATAGTTCTTCAGATGTTGACACTTAACTTTTATTACAGATCTACTCGCGTTTATTTAACACATAGACTTTTATTTTATCCTGATGTTTCGACCTCTTGAGCTTGGGCTGAGGTGTTGGTCGTCGAATAATGAATTTTGGGACGTCAGGACAAAATCATATAAGTCAATGTGTAAAATAAACGCGAGTCGATCCGTAAAAGTTGTTTTTTAATGTGTAGTGTTTGCGTAAACTTTGGCAAACTTTTTTTTTGGGTTGATTGCACCAAAACTCCGACTAATTTAACTGTTAAAGATAACTTTAGCATTGGCGATCCTCACTAACAGAGGCATCTAGCAGAATGCGTTGCACCATACAATACTTTGCTAACGTTAAAAGGGTTGATACCTACATTTGTTCCTAAGGCAAGGAAGAGAAAAGTTTTTTCATGTGGCCATTGTTCGTTAGACATATGATTATTTATTAGCTACGCAATAATAAAAGCAATTGACTTCTGACTGCTACTTTGACATTAACATTAGATTTAACCAGCCAAAATTTAGCAGTTATGGTTAACGTTAAGTAATATAAGTATGACGTCTATATTGTTTTCTAAAGACCAACACCTCAGTCTCCCTGTGACCACGGACCCTGCAAATCGTTCGAAACGTCAGGATAAACATTAATTAAAACTAATGTGTAAAATAAACTCGAGTAGATCCGTAAAAGTTGTTTCATTTCAATATGACGTCTATCATCGTCATTTTAACGATTGTTACATGGTGCAACTCATTTTTCAAACTATTGATTTGACGGACGATTTAACGATAAAGTTGGATGGTGCAATCCATCTTAATGGTGTCCCAATCTGTATTATTGAACCAACATAGTGAGGAAGGAAAGGAAGGTGTGTGGAAAGGAAAAAACTATCACAGCTAAGTAGGCTTTACAAGTTTACGAGTAACAGTCGACCAACTTATAAAGTGTACTTACTTGGCGCAGTACAAATTCCTCATTGGGAACTACTTAATTAAATAACGTTGTCAGGTGTGTGAAACCGGTAGTATCTACATTTAAGTATATGAGCCATTTAAAAATATACAAAGGTAATTGTGTGTGAGATAGGTTACGGAACTCTACACTACGCGTGGCCCGACACCCACTTGGCCGGTTAACCTCAACTTACGACAAACGGCATTGTACAGTCACGAGTATTAACATGTTTACACTTTTTAATACTTTTGACTCTTATTCCATTGTATTAAGGTTACATTGTTTACATGTTAATGTTAGTCGAGTACGTGTAAATTTCAAAACTAAATTTTTTATTTCACTATACCAATTAATAAGTGAATTTACTAGCAAAGGGTAAGTAAAATTATGACTAACAAAAATTACTTTTCTTACTTGAATAAATACAAACAATATTTTTTAGTTATTGTGACTATTTGTGACATAACATAACATATGAATGCAGCAAAACGGTAACTTTGCGATATATTTATAAAGTACAATCTCGTAGCAATTGTATTTATATATGATCTGTTCAAAATTGTATCAACAGTATCTATATTTGCGTTTAAAGGTAAATATGTTATTGATATAGGTATAGCAGACTTTAATACAAAGTGGTTGATATGCAACTCATAAAGTTCCCTACTGTAGAAATAAAAACATTGCTTCTACGGCTGAGCTTTAGAGCTGTATTGTATAGTCGATACCGCCGTGAAAACAGTGTTGATTTGGCCCCGATTGTGGAAAGCCGCGCCCCGCTGTAGCGCCACGCGCGGGAAATCTGACAAAACAAACGTCATTTTGTGACATTAAAAAAAGTTTGTAAAGAGTTTGGTTGTCTTTTGTGTCATGTGTGATAGTGTAACGGTACCTGCGACATTTTTAATTTTAATTTTACTTTTAAAATGTGAATGTACTAAATGTACTCATTTTTTTTAAACTTTTTAAATGCTTTAAAACAATAACTACATTATTTTATTTATTATTGAAAAATGAACATTTAGTACGATACATTATAATTTGTTATATATACATAGGTATATACCTAACATATACTTAAAAGATTATCTAAAAAGGTACGATCCATTAAAAAAGACAATTTCATCGTCTTTTCGCGGGAAATATAACAAAACAATTAAAAGCATTAAAAAAAAACTGAGGAGATCGATGGCGCAGTGGTTAACACGCCCGGTCTGCGAGTGCTGTGGTTAAGCAACTTTCGCAAAGGCCGGTCATCGGATGGGTGACCAAAAATGTATCATCTCGAGCTCCTACGTGTTTCCGAAGGCACGTAAAGCCGTTGATCCCGGCCGCATTAGCAGTCGTTAACAACCACCAACCTGCAGTGGGCCCGCGTGGTGGTTTATGGCCCGTTCTCCCTATCCATCCATATGGAATGCTCGTGCTCCAGCAGTGGCGAAAATAAGATGCTGATGATGATGAAAACAAAAAAACTTGCAATAAAAGAAAATGTTATTCGAATTTGGTTTAGACAACTCGGCGGGGCTGGTTATTCATGAAATTTCTCCCTTAAAGTTTTTATGACTATGTAAGTAGTACGTTCATTTCATTTTAAAAAAAATGCGATTCTTAAGTTTCGGATCGTCAGTTTCCTCTATAATCGTTCAAAATAGGGGTCAACAACTGACTATAGTCCTTAGCTACAATTGAATAGAGACTACCTGCTTCCTGTCATCCCGTAAAATTTCAATGAAAATCTATGTTATTTTCTGGCGACGAAAACTATGTCAAAACTGGGTTTATACATTTATTTATTTATTTATTAAAAATTCACCATATACACAGCCTGTTCAGCCAACACGCTTATAAACTAATCGAATAGTAACAATGGGCGCCTTTGGCTTTCAAAGTAAAAAAGTAAATAGTGTTGAATAATTTCGGCGGACTGGTTAGAACCACGATAGCTCAATTGGAAGAGCACCTGACCCGGTATGTCAGAAGGGTGCAGGTTCAAATTCTGCTCGTGGAAACTTTTTCAACTTTGAGTTTTTGTAATTTGTTTCGCAACAAAATTTGCGTTAAAATTCTATATACAAAACAAAAACATTTTATCGAGATGTATTATTAATTAGGCTGTGCTTTGTGCGACAAATCGATTTTATGTTATTTATTTACAACCTGACAAGGATCAAAGCGACATGCAAGCAATCTATTACAGGTTTTAATAGCTGTAGGCTTAGCCAAAGTAACATTAAGAAAACGATATCGAAGTTCGAAAAGAATAAAATGTATGGGATTGACATAAGCCGCGCTAAATCACGTGGTCAATCTTATGTCAATCCCATACATTTTGTTCTTTTCGAACTTCGCTATCGTTTTCTTAATGTTACTTTGGCTACAGCCACTGATATAATCATCTATCAGTCAGCGCCAAGCGCATTGTGAGGCGCATTGGTAGGACACACGTAGGTACACACGCCTGCACATCAACCTACCACAAACAGTCAAATTTCCTCAATAGACTTTGAACTTTATGATTAAGGTATATATGGTTGTCAATGTATTGAAGAAATTTTACAGTTTTGGATAGATTGATGTGCAGGTGTCTGTACATTAAGTTCATCATCAGCTCATTTTATGTCCCCACTGCTGGAGCGAGAGTCTTCCCTAGGGAAGGATATAGGGAGGGAAATACAGGGAGAACGGGCCACAAACTACCACGAGTGCCCAGTGCGGACTAGTGGTTGTTAATGACTGTAATACAGCCGGGACCAACGGCTTTACGTGCCTTCCGAAGCACGTAAAAACGGTGACATTAAGTTACTTACAATTATATAAATACACGTTTTTTTCCACGCCTCACTGGCCGAGAGGCAGAGCGGTCGGCCCGATACCCGTATGTCCCGGGTTCAATTTCCAGATCGGGAAAAGTGTATTTCGGATGTTTCGACGCATAACCCGGGTTTGTGATCACCATCCCGCATTTGGCAAGCGTGGTGATACTGGTTATTAAGCCAATACCCATCAATTACTTGATTTCTATGATGGACGTCTTTGCTTAGCATTGAGTGCTCCATTTTATGATCATTTCCAGTCACACAATGCCACGACGTCATTTAGAATTCCATTAATCGATTTGGGAACGACCGACATACCTACTCGTAGTTCGTTAGAGTGAGCGATAATAACTTTTAATTATATTTCATTCATTTGATTGACTACCGCGTGTCATAATCACTTCTAATCTTTGGAAAGGCCGTAATACCGATAATGTTACTTAGTTATATTTAAATGGGCTTGTTGTGAGTTGGTTGGTTCAAACGTCGCGTCGTCGAGTATTTCGAGATGCATTTTATTGGAAGCACTGTTTGACGCAGTGAACCAGCGTTCGACACCAGTTAATATAATAATATAAAAATATAGGGTAAAATAATAAAATAATATAGGGTGTTTGGTAATAGATACCTGTATAATCCCGAATGTGGAAGATAGGAAACCGTTCATAGAACCCCGGAAAATTATGAACATAGTAATGTTCATAATTTTGAAAAACACCAGATGTCCGAGAAATTGTAAAGTGACCACCCTAGGTCAAGCTGATACGTTGTTCTTGGTCGTCAACCTCATGGTCAAAAAACATAAGCAGAAGTCGAAACATAGCAGGAATGAACAATAATATTTAAATAAAATAAATTTGAGTTTTTTTTATGGAAAAGTAAATCTTCATAAATATGTTATTACGGTGTTATTTATACGTTAGTTGCATGACTAAGTTTCGGGATTATACACATATTACCAAACGCCCTGTATTAACTATAATTTCACTGATATTTTACTGGATGTCAGCTAGGAACTGCTTCCTAGCTGGTATCCAGCCCCCTAACTCTATCGACATCGCTCTCGCTATCGCGCTCTATAGTTTATGGCGTCATTTTGTAATTTCTAAAGCGATATGAAAGCATTAAGAAAGCAATATCGAAAGCTATAGCCTATAGCTTTCGATATTGCTTTTATATAGCTTTCGAAATGGCAAGATTACGCCATAATAATAAATATAGAGCGATATCAATAGAGTTAGGCGGTAGGCCCCCTGGTGTCAGTATACAGTGGTCTGTATTTAATTATTACTACATACAATAACCAGTTGCTGACCCCTATGTTTAATGATTAAAGGAAAAAAATTGTTGATTACAAGATCCTGTCGAACATTGGTGCCCCTACCCTATGTCTAGGATATCAAGGTGCCTAGTGGGAGTTTTATTTGCCGTTCGATTTTTTAACCTGATAAAATAGCACTAAGTAAGTGCCTCTAAGCACCCGTTGCAAAAACGGCTAACAGAGTCCTCAGTCCTCACCTCACCGACTCGCAAGTTGCTTATTCACACTACGTTTAAAGAACCCCGTATTGTAAAAAAAGGGGAAAAGGGCATGCTATTGTAATTTCTAACACACAAAAACTATACTTCTCTACCCCTGGAAAGGACTTCATGTTGAAAGGTGGGAATAGATGTGATACTGTTATTTCTTTTAAACAAAAACCGTGCTAGAAAGTACGAGTAAATTAAACAATTGAATATGAACAGTTGACAGTGTAAAGATGTCCCCGGAAACTAGTGGCGACTCTACCGATAACAATCCAAGATGGCCGCTGTGGGAGCGGTTGGGGTGCGCGCGCGGCGTCTGCGCGAGGCTGTGCAGGCGCAGGTTTAGAAGGAGAGTCGCCCCAGAGCACACGGCCAACGGGAAAACATCTACCAGGTAAGTTAATGATACTGATATACGATAAAGGTTTATGTGTGTTCCGTCTCAGGCTTACAAAACGCAACATACAATGCATCCGGGTGATACGAGATATGCTTACTAATTCAGTGTCGCGGAGTTGAATAAGCTTCCTTTTCTTCTTCCCTAAATGACATCATTCGACGGGCTCTTGTCACCGCTGGTGTACCAGCGGTACTCGAACCCACCGGTCTGGCACGTGAGGATGGCAAAAGACCGGACGGCATGACCCTAGTTCCTTGGAGGGCAGGACGGGCTCTAGTTTGGGATGCTACACGCAGAGTCCGTTCCACATTCCAAGTACTTCAGTTAGCGCTGGTGCGGCTGCAACTCACGCGGAGAACCTCAAACGGCGAAAGTATGAGAATATGACTGGGGATCTCATATTTGAGCCGTTTGGGGTAGAGACATTAGTTCCATGGGGCCCGGGTGCTCACGAACTTTTTAAATAGGTATTCATTAAATTAGCAGAGACCACCAGGGGCCCCCGAGCTAGCAGCTACCTGGGACAGCGAATAAGCCTCGCTATCCAACGAGGCAATGCTGCTAGCTTACTGGATATCCTGCCTGATGTGGATGATCTGGGGCATTTTTTTTATTTATAAATTGTATAAGATAGTTTTAAGAGATTAGTTTTAAGTAATTTTCATTTACCTTGTAAATACTAATAATATTAAATAAGTTAATAAATTTCAATCTTACCGATTAATTTTAATTTTATTTGCAACAAAATTTGCTTTTAATTGCTACCCATATTTATAAATCTACTTTGCTATTGTTCCATTTGTGTTATGAGCCCATTTATATTCTTCGATTGCCCCTATGACATTTTCCATGGACAATCCAACAAAACCTTTTCATATCTCGCATCCTATAAATAATGATTGCATTATGTAGCGGTGTGCAGGTCACGCGGGCTGCGTGTAGGGCTGTCGACTTTGGGAAGCTCATATTCAAATTATTTTTATTTCAATACTTAAAATTAAAAAAAAAACAATTGAACAAGACGATTGTCTAATGTGAAAATGAATAAAGGCCAGGCAGCGGCGAAGGAATTCGGTAGAAGAACTGATTTTACCGACAGAGCCCTAAAAATTGCTAAGCTCATAGTGGCAGTAGGCATGGCACAATGCACTAGTTTAGGTCCAAGACCCCGTACTCGTAGAACAGGGGACGAGCCGGTTCAGAACGCGCTCTATACCAGGTACAGACATGTACCTGGGCGCTGCTCCCCACCCCCACGACCCGGTCAACCCGAGCCGAGGACCTAGTTTTTAGAGGCACCCTCAGGTTGTTCCATTCCCAATCCGATCCGAACGCCTCGAAGAATCTAGTAGGGCACGGGAACACGCACAGTGCGTAATGCTGATCCCTCTAGAAAACCTCTGACGGTGCTTCGTTTAATGTTCTTACCGCCCCCAAAAAAGCCCGGTGAAGCTGAAAATGCCCAAAGGCAAACACTCTTAAAAAAAACATCGCTCGTACAACTTGGGGGCCCGATATATTTCATAGGCTGACCTCCAAAAACGTGGATCTACGATCTGGTGATGGTCACGGACGCGAGCAGCACTAAACCGGTCGTTGTGGAGATCCTTGGGGGATGCCTTTACCTGATTCTTTCAGCTAAAATGATAATGATGATTTAATTGCATTTCCGTTATGCCAAGAATCGTCTAATTCCATTGAGCTCACTCCAGCCTCCCTTCAGTTACGATACGAGAACCAAATATCGTCCAACGGCTCAAATAATCTTTACAAATGTGCATCGACATCCCTGCTCGCGTGACATTTGCCTCTGTTTCGCTTTATACTGGTGTATGTATAGAGGTGTATATTATAAGAAACTGTAATAAGTTGTAAACGCACGCACGCAGGCCGCCAACGTTATATAGGTCAGGCTGTTCACGTTAAATTCGAAATTAAATAACTGTAGTGTAATATTGAAAACTTATGTAACTCTACTGACTCAATACTCTGTCTTCTTTAACTATATCTATACTATTAATAAGTAAGTTAAGTTTATTACTTCGTTTGTTTGAGGACGGTAATCTCTGTCACTACTGCTAAAATCCAAAAAAGAAATTATTGATAGGATGCTATATTACTTGCGGGTAACGGAGGCTAGTTATATTTTATTTTGATAAAAAAGTTAACTGCACTGTGTGGTTATAACCCCCAAACTCTCATTGGAACTGATGGGTGAACGTGTGTAGTCTACACACGACAAGACCCGGGATAAACACCTTAACTTGCCAACCAAAGCATGGTGGAGCACTGTGAGCGTTTTTCTAATTTCAATCACCCACCTAATTCCCCCGTTTGCTATTGTTGCTTTAAAACATGCAAGATCGCAATTCGCAATCGCAAGATTTGCCATAAACACAATTGCGAAAGCTAAAATAACAATAAAAAAAAATGTATTTCTAGACTTTAATTTCGGTAATAGGCTGCCGACCATAAAAACTAGGGTGTGTTACGTACAAAGTACATGTTGTTACGATTTTTCTTGTCGAGTGTTCGTGTTTATAGTACAGTCACGAGCATAAACATGTGTACACTTTTTATTATTTTTAACTCTTATTCCATTTTAATCCGTGCTTCGGAAGGCACGTAAAGCCGTTGGTCCCGGCTGCATTAGCAGTCGTTAACAACAACCAATCCGCACTGAGCCCGCGTGGGAAGACTCGTGCTCCAGGAGTGGAGACATAAAAAATGAGCTGGTGATGACTATGTAGTATGTAGGATGTATATAGTAGATAGTTAGATAGATAGATAATACTTTTATTGCAACACTAAAAAACATAAACATGAACAAAAGAAAAAAATAAAAATAATTATAAAGTTACAATTTGGCAGTCTTATCGCTTTCAAGCGATTTCTTCCAGACAACCAGTCGGATGGAGAGAGCTAATAAACTTTAAGATCAGAGGTGAAATTATGGAAACATACTAGAATAATGTGTATTTTATAAATAAAGCAAAATAATAATAATGAAAATGATGATATATGATAGTATGTATGTATGTTTGTATGTGTATATGTAAGGTATATACCTACCTTTACACCCGACGTTTCGACCTAGCAGCACCAGTCTTGGTCGCGGGCTGACTGCAGTCGCGATGTTGCACCTTCGTTGGTGCGACTGAGTCTTCATCCAAACACTGTCACATTATTTTCCCAACAATTTTTATGTCATACAAATTATTGAACAGTAAAAAGGTCACTTTTAACTTCTCAATAACTTGTACACAGGCATTCAAGTCTGTCAATTACAACAAAATAATAAAACCGATCGGGCGGGCGGCGGGCAGTTCCCGTTGCCGCATGCATCTACCTACACTAACCAACTCATTCGATGATATAACAAGAAAATTTTATTAGTAGCTACACATTTCAAAGTATTATTGTCATTGTATTTGAATAATTGCAAGGCACCGTGCCGTGTCTAATAATGTGTGTGTAATGATAAAACAAGGTACGAGGAAAAACTTAAATTAGTTTTGCTGTAGGTAATAAAAAAATGATAAAAAATCTACCTTTTTTCATATCTTACATTAAGTAAGCACAGTGCCTGATCTCACCTGATGTTAAATGATGATAAGGCTAATGGTGGAACGCACTTCATCCGGGATCCTCAACTGCTGAGGCATCTTATCTCTAGCAGCCATTGATGTTATGGCGATATATTAAAATAAGACGGTGGTAGCTAGCCAGGCGGACAAACAAGCCCTACCACTATAGATGTGAAGCTGGTTACTAACATTTCTAGCCTAGCGGCTAGAACCGGCTTATTTGGCTTATTACCATTTCTAGCGATACTAGCGGCTGGAAACGGCTGCTTACATTTCATTGATATATTCAAATTATTAGTTTTTTGTTTTTGTTGTTTCTCTTCTGATTTATTTGCTGTAGGATACATTTAACATAGACATAAACAATGCCATTTGCATCTGTATTAAGTGTTAAAAAATCAAAATTCTCATACAAAACGTGACAAAGCAGTGGAATAGGACTATTTTAATAATGTATTTGTCAGAGATGTTTCGGAAATAGGTATTTATCCATGAAATAAGTGTGGACAGATACCTAGTAATAGTAAGTATTTAGTTGTATTTCTTTGTTTGGTTTATAATGATGATTAAATCCAAAGTAAAGTAATTAAGAGCTATCTTTATTCTTATAATTTTCATACACCAACACCTAAACACAATCGTTGTTTCATAGTTTCCTGTTTGTCTTTGAATTAAGTAAATTAGTAGGTATAAACGGTGTCTTCGGTGTTTATATAAAAAGAAACAAAAATAGCAGAACATAATAAGTGCTACTGTATAACAAAAATAAGAGTTTAACAATAAAAAATGTAATAAAAATAGTTTTTTGTCCATGCTCAAGTCGGGTATCTACCCGGTATCAAGCGGCTGGTTATTCGTTTCTAGCCGCTGGTTTCGGTAACTACCGGCTTACAAGCCGCTGGTTTACAACTATACCTACCACCAACCAAACTGAGTACACAAACATGTACCAACCACTGGGAATCAACCCGGGAACTGGGACCAGTGGTCTTAACCACTACACCACAGAGGCGGTACAGACGCCTGCACATCAAACTATCCAAAACTGACAAATTTCGGGTCCGGATCCGTGCTTATGCCTATGTTACTCAGCGCTAATGTAGCATTCTAATGGTGACAGCATTATTGAAATCAGCCAGTTGTATTTGAGTTTATTCGTTGCAAACATACAATTAATATTAGTATAGACAGACCTAAATATTTGGTCTGTGGTGTAGACAAACCGCTTCCGCCCTCGTAAGTTTCGGTCTTGTATTGCGTTTTGGTAGGTTGCCTTAGTTGACTAGTGGTTACACCACCGGTCTTAGACTTAGAGACCCGGGTTCGATCCCCCCCCATTCAAAGTAAATTCCAATAATACGCGTAACCGGCACTAGGTCATAGTGCCCAGTGCGAGTTTTATTTTCCATTCGACCACGTTGACGAAAATGAAAATTTCGAAAAATCTACACTTATTTCATTTAATCTTTACAAATAGGGCTCAGCAACTGGTTTTTTTACAGCAACAATTAATAATAATAATAAAAATAAAGAATTATTTGCCTTTTACATATTTTACAAAAACAAAATATAAAATACTTTTTATAAAACAAGCGGTCTATAACTTAGGGACTGCACTCAGAACAATAACTAGGATTGCAGATTTTTACGTACACAGAACCTGCTATTCTGTCACAGCCTATCTATCTATATATATATATATATATATATGAAAAATGAATACTGACAACAAAATAAACAAATCATTTTGTTTAGGAGGAAACTGTCAAAGCAAGAAGAAGTCCGCCGGGTCAGCTAGTACTGAATACAAATTACATAAGTGATAAAGAAAAGTCTGTTTGAACTAATTTTTGGAGCGAGTTTGCCGATTGCCTCAAACGATATTTTCAGCTTCACCAGGCTTGTTAGGGGGCGGCGAGATACTTAAAGGGTTCCTTAAGCCGTGTGAAACGAAGCACCTTCGGAGGTTATCTAGAGGGAACGGGTGCGTGATGCCGTGCCCTACTAGATTCTCCTTAGGGTTCGGATCGGATCGGGGAGCGGAGCAACCCGAGGGCGCCTCTAAAAGCTCGAACCTCGGCTCGGGTTAACCCGGTCGTGGTGGTGAAGAGAAGCGCCCAGGTACATGACTGTACCTGGTATAGAGCGCGTGTGAACCGGTTCGTCGTACCCTTGTTCTACGTCTTGGGCCTAAACTAGTGTCCATGTTTAGTGTATTCTGTGCATTTAGAGGATCGGGCGGGTGTTTAAACTAAGTTCTCCAAATAATACGAAAATAGGTACTGACCTAACTATCATCCAGTGAAATGCTATATTGGTGACGAAATCTGGAGTCGAACACTTTGCTTACTGTGTCGAACACTGGTGCCACTTTAATACGTTATGTTTATCATCATCATCATCATCAGCTCATTTTATGTCCCCACTGCTGGGGCATGAGCCTTCCCTATGGATGAATAGGGAGAACGGGCCTTAAACCACCTCGCGGGCCCAATGCGGGTTAGTGGTTGTTAACGACTGCTAATGCTGCCGGGACCAACGGCTTTACGTGCCTTTATTAAATAGGTTTAAAGGTTAAACTAAATGGTTTGCCGGGTCGTTTGTTCGGTGTTTATGAATTACAACGGCTGGTTTACGTTTTGGTAAGTGCGTGACCGTTATCACACAAGTTGCTTTTGCTTACATTTTTTGCGGTGTACTGCGATCTACGTGTTTGATACTTGACCTAATTTATTCAAGAAAACTTTTGTAGAAAGTCATAAACGTTTATTAAACTTACAAGCAATTTTATTTTGGGTAACAGCTCAAAGCCCAACAGTTAAAGTTTAACTATCGTAGATATGCGCGAACATACTTAAATACTAAATAGTTTTAATGCAGACTTTTTAAGTTGGTTAACCCATCGTTGACCGAGCGCTTACATGAAGCGCCAAACAATAAAATTCTATTGTGTCTGGTATTTACGGCTAACGATGGGTTAATAAAAGTTTTCCCTCATTGCGATATGCGTAATTATAGCCAAATGTACATTTAACATTAATAACTGGTTAAACGTTTTACGAAAGGATGTTAGCACAGCATGCCGTTTAGAGTACCTACCTAATTGTATTCTGTAAATTCCGTCCACAGCCTGTCATAATTGACTATGTAATAATAGTTTTCAGTCCCACCCTGCTGACTCTACATATATACGTCAATCATATAAGACACGAGGGTGAATTATTATTTCATGTGACTGGAAGAATGAACGAGTAATGATTATTGAAGAAACGGATTCAAATAAAGATTTTCTTTTGTTTTGATTTATTTATAAATATTTAATCGGCTGACTTTACTATCTTTAAAATCTCTGAAACTTTAAATTAAAAAATAATAATCCGTTATTATTTTTGTAATTTAGAAAAAATCTAACTTTATTTACAATGTGAATGTTTTTAAATTAAACATGTGAAGTGAAGATAGCCATTTTTTTTAACTATTTATTTATTTATTTCTTACACAAAACAAATTTACAACGGATAGGTACATTTTATTCAAATCATAATATTTAAATAAATATTTATAAAGTAAGCAGGCTGTCACTCCACAGATAACTATGTGTAAAAGCATGATAATTAATTTATCAAGTCTCATAATTAATTAATAAAACGAAATTTACGATGATATGTAATAAAAAATAACAAATAAGAATTAGTAAGATTTAAGCCTCTTTTAGCTAAAATATGCATAGGTTTATCAATTTAACACTAACACTATTCCTGATGTCAATGTTTATTGCCATTATTCCGAAGGGACATATAAAAAAATTCGACACATTACGACGCAAATAAAGTATCAAGTCAATTAATTGAATGCTTTTTTAATGGTCAGCATGGCGTGTCTGGCTTTTTGTCGTCAAACACTAATAGTAGTTTTGTATTTTGTCCCTTATCGCTCATTATTATCTATGTCACGTTAAAGCTGTCAACGGTACGAAAAAAAAAAATAATTTATATTAGTGACTGATTGATCAATAATTTATTAATTAAATTATGTCATAGGTTGTTGGGTAGAGTTTGCACCAGAGTAGACAGTTGGCTGGGGAAGAGATCTGTTCTAGAGATAAGATCATCTTGTAATATTATTTATTTATTTATTTATTTTAGGATAGCTAACAGCTTGCAATTGAAAAAAGATAACAACAAAAATTATAACTATAAGCTATTGACAAGCTACCACATCTAAGATGTCTACTTACAGTAATAGTAAAACTAAACTTTACATATTAAAATTAATTTTGAATCGATGACAAGTCGTCAACAACGGTAAGCGCAATGTAATGTAACAATGTCTTATAACGTGTGGTTTAATATGTGTTTTTATATATATATATATATATATATATATATATACTACTCAAAACAAAATAAGGGCCACGAGGTATTTTGTCTGTACCATGAAAATAATAAAACCAATATTAATTTTTTTGTCTCCATAACGAAAACTAATGTTGTTTTTACCGTGTAGACCAATAAATTTATTGCAATAATAATGATTAAAAAGTTTATTTGCTTTTGAAAGAAAAAACACATTTAAGGTTAAAAATAAAAACAATGTAAAGTTACTGAAAACAAAAGAAAATACTCCATGCTCATCTTTTAGTAACGGGTATGCCCCCCTCGTTTCGTTACGCACTCCTGAAGCCTGGAGTGCATGCTCTCAATCAAATGCCTGACATTTTCCATTGGAATCTCTTCCCAGGCCCTTTTAACAGCGTTGATGAGTTGCTGTTGGTTGTGGATTTCCTGATCACCGTCTCTAACTCTTCGTTTCAACTGATCCCACATGTGCTCTATTGGATTTAAGTCCGGACTGTTCGCCGGCCACGGCAAGACTTGAATTTGAGACGCTTCCAGTACAAACCGAGTCGCTTGAGCCGTGTGTGCACGAGCATTGTCTTGCATCAAGATGAATCCAGGACCCGCTCGCTGGGCAAATGGGATCACATGTGGTCTGACGACTTCCTCAATATACCGCTGAGCAGTAACAGTACCCTCATTTAAAATAGCGAGCTCAGTTTTGCCGTGTAAGCTTATCCCGCCCCAAATCATTACATTTGGACCACCAAAACGATCGACTTCATGGATGCAGGCTTCTGAAAATCTCTCGCCGCGTCTTCTCCATACTCTAATACGCCGATCGTCGTTAAAAAATTTAACTTTGCATTCGTCTGTGAAGAGCACCATGCCCCATTGGTTTATGTCCCAGTCCAAATGTTGACGGGAAAATCTTAAACGATTTGCACGATGATTTCTGGTTAATGGAATACGGACAACTCGCCTTCTTGATGCCTGCTGGTCTTCATGCAATCGATTACGAATAGTTTGGTCACTGACACGAGTACCCGTTGTGAGCCGTAAACGATTTTGCAGCTTGCGGGCCGTCGTTGTGCGATCTCGGCGCGCACTTAATCGAATGTAACGATCCTCTTGAGCTGTTGTAATGCGAACTCTGCCCGAACCAGGTCTTCTTCTAACACTGCCGGTCTCTTGGAAACGATTCCATAGATTTTGAATAGCTCTTCGAGAAAATCCCAATTGCAAACCCACAGATCGCTGCGAATGACCTTCTTCAATCATTGTAACGGCTCTGGTTGCTGTCAGCGAGTCCATATGACGCCTGCGTGCTTGTGGCATATTGCAAAAGATGTTTCTGACTCGAGATATCAATGAACTCTGATAATTTCTAATAAACCAAGAAGCTAAGGAAAGCAAAACGTCAAAGAAAATGGAATCAAAATTTTCAAAAATAATTTTAAATCAAATTTTATTTAAAATTGTTGCCAGCATTAGATGAATACTACAATATTAAAAAGTTTAGGTATCAAAGAGTTTGTATACTCAATATTTTACTACTTTCAATATGTAAATGTTTAATAATTTACACCAAAATGAAAAAATACCTCGTGGCCCTTATTTTGTTTTGAGTAGTATATATAATAAAGGATTTAATGGACGGCGAAAGAAAATGAAAGCATTATTATTAAGTTTTGTTGCCGACATAAAACGCACTAACCATTTTTTTTTTCTTTCTAAGTGAGTTGTGATGATGCGAGTTATAAAAACGTGCGTCGGTAGTTTCTAGCAAAACCTACTCTATAAATGTTCCGAAACAAAAATGCATCTCGAAAGTAGTCCTGTCCTAAGAACTTTAAATCTTAAAAATAAAAATAAAGATTGCAAAATATTTGTTTTTTTTTAAGTTTAGTTCGTTCCTTGAGGAACCGGCTAAGGTCATAGACCATGCTGCCATGTCATTAGTTTCTTAATTTCATTGTAATACTTACAATAAATAAACAATATTGATGATGATGAATGATAATAGAAATGGGAAGAAAATGAGAGAAATGATATTAACACCCAACCCCTCGAGTATCTCAGTAAAGATGTGGGGCTTTACTAAGTCCTCACGCAGACTTCTTGTGAAAATTTTAAAAGTAACATTGCACTGTTTTGTTTCATTTGCCAACGCTCATGCACACTCACGAACACTTAACGGTTAATAATCCACCATTATTTCACATTAATATTCGACATAACACAAATTTTTGAAAATAAAACAAAACCGCAGACATGGCTCTTCACTTTCCCGCCAAGAAGTCGCAAAATATTTCTACATCATATTTACTGTCATCGCGGCAACAGTCAAAGCGGCTCCGTGGCCCCAAAGTCGCCTACCGTTTTTCAAACGCTTATCGGGAATCTAGCATTATTGATCGAAGCTCAGAAGGCAAGGAGAATACAAATTCTCGTTGCGTTATATCTAAACAGACCTTTGAAACCTCTTTATTAACAGTATTAACTGTTAAAAAAGGTAAAGTTTGTGATTTTGTTTGTTTGTATGACGGGGCTAATCTCTGGAACTACCGATCCAATTCCAAAAATTCTTTCACTGATAGAATGCTACATTCCTTGCAGGTATCATAGGCTATATTTTATTTTAAAACAGAGCTTCTATTTTTATATATCCACGCGGACGAAGTCGCGATTAAAGTGCTATGTATGTATGAAGAAATAGTTACATACGCAATAAAGGTTGCACTCGACACTAAGAGCACTCTTAAATAAAAAAAAAAACAAAATTGACCAAGACACTTTTTCTGACCGTACACACGCTTGTAATACTCAAATGTTGACATTAATTCCCGAATGCGTGCTCGGCACGGCGCTAAATAGGTAAATGTTAAAACTTTACAGCTTTTAAATCGTTAGAAGTGACGTGGGTGTTGAGACGTGACCATGTCGGAACTCGATAAAAGCAGAAGAAAATCGAGTATTAACTTTGTAAACTTTCGAAGATTCCATTTCTTGGACAGGTAAAAAAAAAAAATATACCTTTATTATTTATTTTATTTATTTATTATCGGAATCAAAGCATACATTATTTTTATGATATGGGGTACTAGTTAAGCCTCTTGGGTTTGCGTGTAGTACCTAACAATAGTATTCTTCCACGTTATCAGAGATAAAGTAACCAAATACATTCATAATATTATAATTCTAAGAATCGACAATGTTCTGACAGTACGATCACATTTCCGAACACAACATAGAATTATTATTTTAAAACTGACAAAAAATAACTTTTTAATTTGTATTTAATATTGTGTTTAGTAATTGCATTACGCGTGGAGGTAGGTAAAGAATTAATCAGACGTGGAATTTGGAATGCGCTCGTCCGTTCCCCGTAGTAGTTGTTATTAAAACTATATATTCAAAGGCATTTTAACATTTAAAAGAGAGTTATCTGTTTGCCTGTTATCTGTTTATCTGTTTGGTTTAAGGTGTCATTTTAAGGATATTTGTCATCAGCTCATTTTATGTCCCTACTGCTGGGGCACGAGCGTTCCCTAAGGATGGATAGGAAGGCCGGGCCATAAACCACCACGCGGGCCCAGTGTGGATTGGTGGTTGTTAACGACTGCCTCCTGAAGCACGGAGGAGCTCGAGATGATAAATGTTTGGTCACCCATCCGATGACCGGCCTTTGCGAATGTTGCTTAACCTCAGCACTCGCCGACCGGCCGCGTTAACCACTGTGCCATCGAACTCCTCAAGGATATTAAGGATATTATCAATAATTAAATGGTTAGTTGTTAATCAACCAATTATGAATCCGTTCCGCTCTATTTTGAGATATATTGTTGTTTTGTGTACGTAAAACACCCTCAAAATACGCTCTATTTATTAGATATACCGCATCAAAAGCATGAACCAGACAAACATACGCGTTCCGGGACTTTCTTTCATACTAAAGATCACATACTAAATAGCTATGTGCTATAGATAGGTATACCTACAGTACCGACGTAAACTAGCGACAAAGTAGTGTTGGTGATTCGGTTATAATGAGGGAAGGGGTGCAATAAAAAAAACGTAATTGCGTTACGTTATTACGAATAATAATAATAAATAAAATTTCCTACACTCACACCAATTATCTAGCCCAAGAGAAGCTTCGTTATGAAACTCGTTAAATGGTTACTAGACAACGGATAAACATACTTAAAATACTTAAATACATACTTATTATACATAGAAAACACCCAGACCCGAGACAATTTAGAAAACAATAATTTCTAAATTGACCCAACCGGAGATCGAACCCGGGAGCTCAGAGATGGCGACACCATGAAAACCGGTGTACAAACCACTCGGCCAAGTAGGTCGTCATAATTTCCTTATAGTTCCTTATAGTTTCGCCATGTGAATGAAAACTAATTTGACAGCAAAATTAGCTTAAAGTTGTAACTAACTATATTCATAATTAAAAACTAATAACTTATTAAATAAAGGCTTACTGCCGTACTCAGAGTTGTCACTTAAGTTTAATGACAATTAAATGCCTTTCCTTCTCTATTTAGCACTATACATAAGAAAGTGACAGCAAGAGACTTAATTGTCATTAAAACTTAATTGACGTCTCTGAGTACGGCAGTTAGACTTGCATATTCTAACAATAAGGGACTACGATGTAGGGCTATGCTACGAATTTAACATCTACGCTACGACGCGACGCTACGAGATCGACATGTATACGGTGCTTCCTATATTTTACAGTATTAACGATCTACATAGTATATAGTGTTATTAACGTATAGTATTTTAAAGTAATTATTATCGTTATAGGAACCTTACCATGTATTTGTGTTGTGTTTGAGTCTTCCATTTTATTTAATTTGGATTTAGGAGTATTTTAAAGATGGTAGCTCGGAAACTGCTCTATTATTCGTTTAATACTTTTAAGTTACAATTAGTTACATAATTATTATTAATATGAGAGAGATAGCGTCCCACAGTATAACCATCTGCTTCTCCCCGGGTGCAGCCATGCATTTTCTCCTATAAAGCACGTCGTAAAAAAAGTAAAAATTACATCGATAATTTCAAACAATTTTGTCCAACTAATGTTATTTTCTGTCACTGTTTCAGGAGTCGCGAGTCCCGTCGACGCATCAATCACCCACCAGCAGCGCTTTACAGCACGCTGGGGGAGCGCTTCCGAACGAGCACCCCGTCCGCGCTGCAATGTGCGCTGTTCTGTGGAGGCGCGCGCTGCCAGTACGAGCGGCCGCAACCGCGCGCTGCGATACAGGGGCTGTACTCCGACTGGTAAGATCAAACACTTTATGTACCTAACTAGTAAACCCAAACACTACTCTATAAGTGACTAATTATACCGCACGAGCACCCCGTTCGCGCTGCAATGTGCGCTGTTCTGTGGAGGCGCGCGCTGCCAGTACGAGCGGCCGCAACCGCGCGCTGCGAGGGATTGTACTCTGACTGGTAAGCACACATATTCTACTCTAAGTAACTAATAAATACAAACATTCTACTCTAAGTGTGACGCACGCCGTCCGCGCTGCAATGCGCGCTGTTCTGCGGCAGCGCGCGCTGCCAGTACGAGCGGCCGCAACCGCGCGCTGCGATACAGGGGCTATATACTCTGACTGGTAAGAAGAAGCAATCGACTCTGAGTGACGCTTCCCGTCCGCGCTGTAATGCGCGCTGTTTTGGGGCGCGCGCTGCTAGTACGAGTGGTTGCAACTGCGCGCTGCGATAAAGGGAGTTTATTCCGACAGGTAAACACTCTACTTTATGTGACTAGTAAATACAAACACTTTAACCCCCGCACAAAAAAACAGAGAATAAGCTTCGAATAGTTATTTCAAATGTGTGTCTCTTTTACTCTAATTTAAAATGAAGCTAGCATGATGGGAACACAACCAGGAATATCTATTTGAAGCTTGAAGTACTTTAAAATGTTTTTGTTTTATTTATATAATTTTAACGCAAACTTTGTTGCGAAACAAATTACAAAAACACAAGATTAGCACCTGACCCGGTATGTCAGAAGGGTGCAGGTTCAAATCCTGCTCGTGGAAATTTTTTCAACATTGTGTTTTTGTAATTTGAAGTACTTTGTTTATTTGTACGGGGGTAAATTCATTAATCCGCACGAGCACCCCGTCCGCGCTGCAATGCGCGCTGTTCTGTGAAGGCCCGCGCTGCCTGTACAAACGGTCGTAACCGCGCGTTGCGATACAGCGGCTGTACTCTGACTGGTAAGAAGAAACAATCTATTCCAAGTAACTAATAAGTTCTAACATTCTACTGTAAATGACGCACTCCGTCTGCGCTGGAATGCGCGCTGTTCTGCGGAGGCGTGCGCTGCCAGTACGAGCGGCCGCAACCGCGCGCTGCGATACAGGGCCTTTACTCTGGCTGGCAAGCATACATATTCTACTCTAAGTAACTAAGAATTAAGAACACTCCACTCTAAATGACTAGTTAGTAAAAACCATGTTCTCTGAAGTAACTAGCAAATATGAACACTGCTCTAAATTACTAGTAAATACAAACACTGTAACCTTAGTACTGTACCGTAAACTAACTGCTAAATACTTTCTATATACAATTGTTACTACTATATACTATTTGGTAAGCATGGTTGATGATTAAGCCATTACCCATCAATTGTAGTGATGACTTGATTTCAATGATGGAGACCTTTGCCCAGCAGTGGGACAGTTATAGGCTACTAACTTACTTACTACTCCAAAAACTAACTAAATAACATTTTATGCAATTTTACACTATTCTGTGCATGTTTTTTTCACTTTAGCACTCTACCACGTTAAAAGCTCACAATAACTATATACCCGGGATTGTTATTATGAACGCAGTACATTCGTATGGTACATTATATTAAAACAAAATGGCTGACCACGCTGAAAAAATATATAATATTAATATATTAAGTCACGTGATCACGTCACGACACAAAGGAATTATACACTCTTAAATTCTATGAGGAAGGTTTTATAAGTATTTCCGTAGCAACGTTTATTTGGTACTTACCACTAGTGTTAAGAAATTACTTTGTCGCGTGATTACGTTGGTGCCTGCTTAAAATTCTAATTATAGAATACGTAATTTGTGGTTCATGTTACAACGCAAAAATTTACTTATTACGAGAGAATGGGATAGAAAACTATAAACCATTAGAACGTCGTATTATAATAAGTTATATATAAAACACTAGCGGCCCGTCCCAGCTTCGCACGGGTGGACATTTCTTTTTTAATATAGCCTATGTTACTCAGCGCTAATGTAGCATTCTAATGGTGAAAGAATTTTTTAAATCAGTCCAGTAGTTTTTGAGTTTATTCGTTACAAACAAAATTACAAAGCTTTCCTCTTTATAATATTAGTATATAGATAAAGAAAACAAACTTACATACTAATTTCAATGAATGTTCAAGGGCTAAACGACGGTACTAAGAATTAAGTTATCCAAACCAACATAATCCATATCTCAAAGCAATGAAGTAAATAGACAAATACAAAAAAATTCAACTTACGTTATTACTAAATTCTTAGATTATATCAGAGTACTGTAGAATAACATGAATCACCTACGTTTTTAGCAAAGGCAAAAATATTTGGGGTTGCTAATTATAATTTTTTTGTTAATTAGTTAATGACTTTTCATTACCTAATTAATTCTATTTGTTCGTTCTGTCCCCATCTCTTCCCGTGGGTGTCGTAGAAGGCGACTATGGGACCATTCCAAAGGATGGGCAGCAGCGTCTCTCTGTGATTAGGTATTCTTACCTTACTGCGACAGCCAACCCGCCTGCCAAGCGTGATGATTATGGCCAATTCCCCTCAAAATGAGGTTATTGATTTATCCTTGAGGGAGGCCTTTGTCCAGCAGTGGACGTCTTTTTGGCTGAGATGATGATGATGATGTTGATGTTCGTTCTGTATTATTATTCAACTTATTTCACAAAGAGACTATCGCTAAAATACACGTACTAGTTACGAGCTTTATGACTGGCAAAAGATTACCAGCTAACCAGATTTAAAAAAAACATTTATAAAAATACATAGGTACCATAAAGAAAGTTTCGTCTACATTAAATTAAAACCTTCTTGACTTTTTTAAACGAAATATGGCTATGTCCACTGTTTGCCCTCTCGTGACTTCCTGTAACAATGTCAGTGCTACTTAATTATAATAATTAGGTGCACTTTTCTTTACAGTTCTAATGTCGGCCGAATCGTATATTTAAATGGAATGGCACTGCAGAGGTCGATGTCATTAAAATGCTACTTGGTACAGTTATTTTAAATTAAAAACCACTTCAAATGTAACGAATAGATGTATAAAATTATAGCTTTTTTTTAACCCATGTTTTTATACCAAATAGAAATGAAATAAAAAATTGTTAACGTTTCGCCACTGACTACCAAGGGTTAAAATAAACAAAAATGGTATTAAATTATGTATAAAATGTTTTTGTTTTGTTTATATAATTTTAACGCAAATTTTTGTTGTTGCGAAACAAATCACAAAAACACAAGTGTTGAAAAAATTTCCACAAGCAGGATTTAAACCTGCACCCTTCTGACATACAGGGTCAGGTGCTCACCCAATTGAGCAATCGTGATTCTAACCAGCCCGCCAAAAATAATCAACACTATTTTCTAGATATTTGGTCAGTGATTTACTTTTTACTTTTTACTTTTTTAAAGCCATTCAATGTCAACAACCACCGTCATTAAAATTTTTTCAACATTTGTGTTTTTGTGATTTGTTTCGCAACAAAAATTTGCGTTAAAATTATATAAACAAAACAAAAACATTTTATAAATAGCTTGCCTTCTTCTTAAAAGATCTATGAAAATATTATGATTTTAAAAAAGTTTAAACTTTTATGGGTTCTCGTAGCGTAAAATAAATGATTATTCTATTCTATTCTAAAAACAACTTACACGCACATGCATACATACATTAGACACATTTTAGTGTGTATTTTCTTTTATTAATGAACAAGCTAATACACCTGTGATACATCTGTCTACAAGTCCAATGACTCGGGAGTTGCAACATGCAACTTAACTTCACACAGGAGTCCGGATGTCGCGGGAGTGTTTTGAAATACTATTATTCTCTTTTCTGATGGGCTAGGCCAGTGCCTGGGTCTGCAACTTAGATATAAACTGGGTCACGAGCTGATCAATTTTAAAGTCTAGTTTAGTAATTAATTTAAGTCAGCAAAAGTTGAATCATACAACAGATGCTGTCATACTGTCACCGCAGGTGACAGCATCTCTATTAAACAGAGATACCTAATGAAGAGCATAGACCGTTTATTTAGTATTCAACCTGAAAGCAAGGGAACAAAACAAACATATATTTAATTTAAATTTACTTATTTATAACATGACACATCGTCACAGCGACAATACTTTATATTTTGATTTGAATAGCTTTATTTCTAATTTTAAGTTAACTCCAGATACTAAGTATGTATCTATTGAAAAAAGATAGATTCGAGATAGCATCATTGCTGGCTTTTAATTTACAAGACACAGATGAAGTATAACAATGTCGGCCCAAACCTATTGTAGTGTTAGTAATTCTACCAATGTAAATTATTAATAAGGCTTCTACAACCTCAAGTTAAAAATAAGAAGAAAGACAAAAACCAGCCCGAAGGCAATTAATATTGTCCATCAATAATACAGGGCCTGGCCGGCAAAAAGTTAGAAGTTGAACTTTTTTTATTAAATGAAAATATTAATATTTTATGTGTAACTGAGCACTGGCTTAAAGATTATCAGTTAATATTCAATATTAAAAAAAAACAGCTCTAAAGTGCTTTTAGTAGGAAAAATGCAAACGTGGCGGATCTTTAATATTTGTTAATAACTAGGAACGAAAGGACGTAGTCGCCCTGTCTATTGAACGCATTATAGGATTGACATGTGTCGAATTGGAGGAATTTATAATTGTTTGTGTATATCGACCTCCTTTTGGTTATTTTGGTGTTTTTGAGTCTACTATGGAAGACGTCATTAAAAAAAAGTAAAAAAAGAATAGTTATTAGTATTATAAACTTATTGACTCCATTGCGCCTTTTCTTTAATATTTAATAGCTGTATTGACGAGGGAGTTTTCCCCCATCTCATGAAGCATAGCAAAGTCCTTCCACAATCCAAATCCGGTAGTAAAGATGACTCAAGTAACTTACGACCTATTTCAATTTTACCCACGCTTAGTAAACTTTTTGAAATACTAATTATAGATCAACTGAGTTTCCACTTCGCAAAGAACCGGCTTTTTCATTGTGAACAATATGATTTTACAAGAGCAAGGTCTACTACGGATGCAGGTGTAACTCTGCTTAAACATATTTTTGAGGCTTGGGAGGAATCGGAAAATGCTCTTGGAGTATTTTGCGATTTCTCGAAAGCTTTCGACGGTGTTGAATATAATACCCTCTTGTTGAAGCTTAGACATTATGGAGTGCACGCTGATGCCATGAAATTGATTCAATCATATCTTAGCAGCAGAATCCAAAAGATTAATGTGAATGGATCCATACCATCTGGAGCTTCCGTGCTGATGGGGGTTCCACAAGGGTCAATACTAGGTTCCATCTTATTTTTAATTTATATAAAGGATTTACCTTTCTTTGCAGAATATCTCTGTAAAATTGATTTGTTTACTGACGATACATCTCTTTAATTTTTAATATGAATCGAAATAAAAATAGTTTTGACGACGTAAACAACGCTCTGGGCAATGTGCTTAAATGGTTTAACACAAATAATCTTCAATTAAACGCGAAGAAAACTTAATGTAGGTATAAATGTTACTTTTCCAAATGTTAAAAGCGTTGTTAGTTCAATAATATTAAACGAGGAACTTTTGGATCTTGGAGAATCATCAATCAATCAACGGTGTTCTTAGGTATTACCTTAGATTCAAAAATACAGTGGAACCCTCATATTAGTAGGTACTCTTGCGGGAAGACTCAGTTCCGCTGCTTACGCTGTAAGAAAAATTAGACAGCTTACGGATGAAATATATTTTAAGTTAAACGGTTTTATTGAAAATTGTACTAAAATCTAAACAAATTTTTCGGTAGGTCCTAGGTACAGGTACAAGTAAAAAATAAAATCATTAGGCGCACGTAACCTGCGTAAGTATGTAAATAGTATTTTTTATTATGATTAGCGATTGAAACCCTCGGGCCATGGGGTCCGAGTGCTCATGTTTTATTTACTGACATCTCCAAACGGCTGGTTGACACTTCCCATGACCCAAGGGCTGGCTTTTACCTTGGCCAGAGGCTAAGCATTGCCATACAACGTGGCAATGCCGCCAGTCTCTTAGGTACATTACCAGTCGACAGCGACGCGGAGGAATTTTTTGACGCCATATTTTAGTTTCGTAATAGTTTTAGTTACTTTAGGTTATTATATTATAGTGAATTCTCATATAAGTAAAAAAAGATACAGATAATTTTCAATATTTGGGTTGTATTATTTTTGAAATACACTTACAAGTATTATTGACATAATTCGTTTAGATTATAATATGTAATAAACTCGAATATATGTATGTATCTATGTATAATATATATTTAAAAGGTCTGATCTGTAAAAGATCTCGTCTAGAGCTCATCTTTGTTTATTATGAATTTGACGTGTGCTTTAATATTATTTACTTGTTTACATTAGCGATTGACTTGATAGAAATTTCACACGCCCAATGATTTTAATTTTTTACCTGTACCTGTATCTAGGACCTATCGAATTATTTTTTAGCTTTTAGTACGATTTTCAATGAAACCGTTGCCTTAAAAAAATTTTTTTACTCATTTTTTTTATTTTCAAGTTTTTAGTTTTTTATTTTTCATTTTATTTTCATAAAGAACTATTCTACTTCAAGCCCTTTCATTTGATGCCCATATTGCGGAAGTAGTGATAAAATATGGTATCCGCCATTATGCAGCAGCAGCCATCTTGGATTTCGTCACCAAAGTATAGCATTATTTGTCATTTAAACTTTGCGAGATGACAGTTTGGAAGCAAGTGGTCGGCACTCAAAAACTAAAATCATCTGCTGAACTCTATTTTTCATGAAAATGGAAGAAAAGATACGATCATTCCTGTCACTCCATTTACCATTCGAAAATTTTCAGTGTCAAAATAGTCACCAATAACTTAAATACGAGTGGGAGGAATCACTCCTGAATAATATCAAAGTGTGGGCATATTGTCACCAGTTCAAAAATCACCCCATAAATAAAGTGACAAAACTACATGTCTCCGAATCCCCTGCGAGCCATTAACTGTCTGGCAGTCATTAAGTGTCTAGCGGCCATTACAGGATCACGGACGACATTGTGGCGATGGCGCGGCCGAGCACCGCGAGCATCGCCGCCAGGAACGTCGTACAACAGTTCCATAGGTAAGTTAACCTCTGGCTAGCAGGCTGGCTTTGTTGGAGTAGAATAAATTTAATAGATATATATTTATTTATTACAATTAATATAGGTCAGTATATGTATACCAAATGTAGTGATAACTTGATTCAACGATGGAGGATTTACAATGAATATAGGTATAGGTACCCATCAATTGTAGTGATAACTTGATTTCAATGAGGCCTTTGCCCTGCAGTGGGACAGTTATAGGTTATTTACTTTTTTTTTACTTTTATAGGTATTACAAAAACACAAATGTTGAAAAAATTTCCACGAGAAGGATTTGAACCTGCACCCTTCTGACATACCGGGTCAGATGCTCTTCCAATTGAGCTATCGTGGTTCTAACCAGCCCGCCGAAATTATTAAACACTAAATATTTATAAAATTTTATAAAATACAGTGAAAAAATTAAACGCCCACCCGACTCAGCTAGGAATCGGTCAGTGCAGCAATTAGCACTTGAAAATAAAAAGTAAAAATTTATTAAACACTATTTACTTTTTTACTTTGAAAGCCAAAAGCGCCAATTCAATGTCAACAACTACCGTCATTAACATCTGATCATAATATTTTTACAAATACTAAAGGTCAGTTAAAAAGTAGGCAAGCTATTTATAAAATGTTTTTGTTTTGTTTATATAATTTTAACGCAAATTTTGTTGCGAAACAAATTACAAAAACGCAAATGGTGAAAAAATTTCCATGAGCGTGATTAAACAAAACAAAAACATTTTATAGGTATAATAATCTGTTATGTTTTGTTAGCATAGCATGTAAATTTTTGGTAGTCAACCCGATGACGACGATTGGGAAAGTTGCAGGCGACACTTGAAAAAAATACATCAACTTTCATCGAAAATTGTAAGAGTCAAATTCAAATTCAAAATCAAAATCATTTATTCAGTTTAAGCTACAAGTAGCTCTTGTGAATGTCACTATGCCATCGGTTCGTAAGTCCACTCTGGGCGGGAGATCTTGTATTGAGAAGAACCGGCAAGAAATTCAGCAAGTGTCCAGCTCTTTTCTCCCTTACAGCGTCAAAAATATTGGAAAATGCCCTATCATAGCAGGATACTTTCCATCACAAATAAACACAAAAAAATATAGAAGACAACCACATGTTAAAAACAAAATAAAAAATCTTAGTTAACAAATTTACCTCAGGTAAAAGTTTCAATTTCCACAATGTCATACAGTACCACTACAGTACTCTAATAAAAGTCAAAAATTGTTTAAGAGAAACAAAGTCAAACTATAGTGAATAATACTAAAAATTAGATAAGTATGCAAGAGCAGACCAGCCTCCACAGGCAGCACCCGTTCACGAGTATGACATATGACTCAGCCATCGCTTCGGTCAACCATATTTTAGGGAACGTAACGACCCGACACACACTCCACCACCGCGGAGACAATAAAGAGAGCATGACACACTCAAAAAAAAAAGAAGAAAATTGCACAATCGTGTTTTTGAGCAAGGGTTTTTAAAGACAAATGCATGAAGTTATCTATATCAAAAATTCAGATTCGTCTTGACATACTCCTACAACTTTCGATGAAAGTAGATGTATTTTTTTCAAGTATCGCCTTAACTTCAGCAATCGCCGACTGAGCGCGTTCTCAGCCTGTTGCTCTGTAGTAAAGTGTTACAACACGCTCATGAAGCCGACCTTCAAAACACTTTTACAAGTAAAAGCTTGAACAGAGGTTAACCCGGTCACATTTTAAAGGTTCTGGGCGACCAACATAGTTACAACTACATTCTAAAAAAGGCAATCCATTGAAAAGGGCGATTACTGTATACATAGGTAGTTATTGTTTGAATTATTTGATTGGTCAGTTGGGACAGTAAGTCCCTAATTAATTGTACCTAATGGTTGAATTGAGTTGTTGACAAGGGTTATTAGAGTAACTCGTAGAAACACGAGTAAATTCGTAAATATTGGAAGTGGTATGTAAGTGCTGTTATTATTATTATATCAGCCGCTAGTGTCCTGGAAAAACGCCTTCCTAATACACTTTCTCCGCATCTTCGGTATGCTTATTACCGAACAAAAGCAACCAGTTGCTAAATGCACAATTGCAACGCGACTGCTACCTACTAGTTGCGGTTGCTATAATCGGTCGGTTTATTTTAGAGCGCGTCCCCTGCAACTTAATTCTAGTTTCTCTACCTATTGCGGTTTGGGGGCTGTCAGCACATGAGTAAATATCTGTCAGTATAAACTTTAAAGTCGCGTGTAGCGGGCTGTGTACAGTATCTTTCTATCGGTTTACCAGGTTGCATTACCATTCGGTTGCGAGTCAGGGCGACTGCTGAAACGTTTTGACCGCTCAATGAAAAGTAGCTCGGTGACGCATTAACGCGCCCGCTCTGCGATTGCTAAGGTTAAGCAACTTTCACAAATGCCGGTAATCGGATGGGTATCCAAAAATAGAATAGAATGTAAATAATTTAATTCAGGCAACAAATTATGTACAGATGGTAAGTTACATAGAGGCCCATCCAAAAATTTTATGGCCAAAATGTATAATCTCAAGCTCCTAGGTGCTTCGAAAGGCACGTAAAGCCGTTGGTCTCGGCTGCATTCGCAGTCGTTAACAACCACCAATCCACACAGGGCCCGCGTGGTGGTTTATGGCCCGTTCTCCCTGTGGTGTTTCCATCCACAGGAAAGGCTCGTGCCCCAACAGTTGGGGACATAAAATGAGCTGGTGATGATAAAGGCGCTGATCGCCACTGGCTACTGTCTCGTGTTGTTGTAAAGGAGGGTACCCACCTAGCCGTGTAGCATGTAACGTATCTGATATTGTATCAACCTACAAGTGGGTACGGCTCGTCCACAGTCATGACGTATCCAGCTATAACACCCGAACCCGCAGTGCTCGGAACGATATCACACCGACAACATGTCTCAAATGGTAGCTAAGGCAGCGTTCATATTGATTTACAATATCCTTGAAAATTATAAAAGCCCACATTGATTATGGCAAAGTGAAACATTTAAAAACAGAAATCGATGCAATAATGTAATATTGGATATGAAGTTCGCTACACACGACTTTAAAGTTTATACTGGTGTCAGTATAAACTTTGGGTTGGTTTGGTTTTTTTTAAGGGGTGTCCCTTACCAACCTAGCGGTTACAAAAGTAATGTCAGATATCCATACGCAAGCACAGCATGGGACCATCTGCGTCAGGTCATAACGCCGGATCAGGACGCACCGAAGCGCATTCTTCATCCGGTACTTATAAGACTAGTGTCTCGAGCGAGTTGCTCCGTGGACACGTATAGTCCACTACCTAATATCCAGATAGGTTACCGGAGCTGTAAGCTCGCTCACTTCTCGTTGCACCATAAGCACAACTCGCAGTTCCACTGCTCAGGTCAACTCTAAAGCCGACTACCAAATGTCCTCATTGGTGGCGGAGTTGTAAGCCCACTCACTTCTCAGTACCCATCCAGGCACCTCATCAGTTCCAAAATCCTACGCGGCTGATTCAACCGGAGACATTGCATCTACCGGGCGCCTCTACTAGTTGTCCAGACTAGTGCCGGAGATGTTGGAAGCCTACTCAATGAAAACCACCGAGCAGAACAACCAACTATGGACAACTCACGTGCCCCGCAGATCCTTTCGCTACAGGCCCCACCTAGACCGCTACTCGGACCCGCTCGCTGTGCACGAAATGGAAGCCTGGCAAGACCTCAACCAGGCAGACGAACATTCCCACTTCTACAGCTAACCACATAGCCACCACGAGTCCAACCCATGTCCGGGACCTGCCGGAGACGCCCGCGAAGGCATAACCGGCAAGGGGCCTAGGATCCGAACTCCCGTGGTACCCTTGAAAAGACAGCTGGACCCGTAGTTCCAACATACGTTACATGCTTGCTACAAGGCTAGGTGAAACCTTCCTAAAGGTGTTTGTTTTGTGTGTAGCTGGGGCATCCGCACGGTGATCAACCTGCAGACCCCTGGGGAGCACGCCAGTTGCGGCCCGCCGCTCACACGCTCCGGCTTCACCTACGACCCGGCCGTCTTCATGTCTAACGATAGTGAGTTCAACTGCTTGTTTGTTATCTGTATAAGATTTGTAGTTTTACAGAATGCCCTGTAAATAACTGCGTCTCATATAGTTAGATATACGTTAAACCCCGAATACTACTTTAAAACTAAAACTACTTTAAAACGACGACACTGATGAACAGTTATTTCGTAATTGAGTGTTTTGTCTCTTTCTGAAATTAAGTTTACCTACGCGACGGAAACAAAAAACACTATATATTTATTCCAAGTTTATAAGTAGTTTATTTTGCCTTTCCATTTTAAAACAATCTTTTACCGGTCTCTAACGCTAACGAAGTACTATTCGCAATATTAGCTTTTTTAAATAATGGAGTAGTCCTGATTAGCGTTGATTTTCGGAACACCCTGTTGCAGTAGTTTTGAATTTACCTTTTTTCAATACCTGTTATCTTATCTTATCTTAGTGGGGCCTGCCGAGGTTTCCCTCTCGCAGTAACACCTCGACCCATCGGGATTTTTTGTGCAACCCCATCCTTTCACTCTTCCTCCTCTGTAAAGATAGAGGCCATAAGTTTGGCAACGTCTTTAAGAGCGAAGAGCCTGAAGTCCTCCGGTTTCGGATAGGCCGACCCCAGGAGTCCCATTCTTTTCCTAGCCAGAGAGTCGCAGTCACACAGTAGGTGCTGCATCGACTCCGTTTCCTCTCCACACGCCCTACACAATTTGTTGAAAGGTGCATTCTGCATTCTGCAAGCATTTGTTTTGTGGCATAGTGCCCTGTCAAGGCACCGATGGTTAGTCGGGCCTGCCGTCTACCGCCTCCGCATATGAACTTACTCCGTCCTAAGGCGTTTTCGCTAAGGAAGGATTTGGAGTGTTTCATACCCGGCTGCTCCTTCCATTCAAAACCTGTTAATCACAGTATAATAAAAAGTACAAATACCTTTTGAAAATTGCTTATTTACAAAGAAAAAGAGAACGACTAGTACACTAGTTCACAGTCACACAAAACCTAATTTTCAGTTTATTACTACAACTTCGCGTGGCCCGACTACGGCGAGGCGACTCTAAGCGGCCTGCTGGACATGGCCAAGGTCATGTCCTTCGCATTGCAGGAGGGCAGAGTCGCCATACACTGCCATGCTGGTAAGCACATTAATATAATTGGAGACTAATTTAATCGGAGACTCTCCCAGTAGCACTTTGAACACTTTAAACATACCAGAAAAGCACCATATGGCCGAGATAGAGTGGTTTGTTACTAAGAAAAATTGTAAAGTGATAACCCTAGGTCCAGCTGATACATTGTTCTTGTTCTGTTTATTTAATTCTAACGCAAATTTTGTTGCGAAACAATTACAAGAACAAAAATGTTGAAAAAATTTCCACGAGCAGGATTTGAACATGCACCCTTCTGACATACCGGGTCAGGTGCTCTTCTAATTGAGCTATCGTGGTTCTAACCAGCCCGCCGAAATTATTCAACACTATTTACTTTTTACTTTGAAAGCCAAAGGCACCCATTCAATGTCAACAACTGCCGTCATTAACACCCGATCATAATATTTTTACAAATACTAAAGATCAGTTAAGAAGTAGGCAAAAAGTAAATAGTGTTGAATAATTTCGGCGGGCTGGTTAGAACCACGATAGCTCAATTGGAAGAGCACCTGACCCGGTATGTCAGAAGGGTGCAGGTTCAAATACTGCTCGTGGAAATTTTTTCAACATTGTGTTTTTGTAATTTGTTCTTGTTCGTCAACAACATGATGCAAACAAAATAGAAGTCAAAACATGTCAGGGTTGAACAAAAATAACGTAATAAAATTTGAGTTTTTGTATGGAAAAATAAATCTACATAAATATGATTTTGCACGTTACCACGGTGTTATATAAACTTAGCTTTCAAGCGCACTCACTTCTTCGGTTCCCACTGATATAGTTATTTTTATATCTTACGGTTATACACAGGGCCTTCATCTCACCCAGATGTTAAGTGATGATAAGGCCAATGGTGAAAGCGCACTTCGCCCGGAATCCTCAACTTCTGGGGCACTGGCTATCTTATCTCTAGCTGCTGGAACACAACAATTCTACAAACATGAATGTTATGGCGACATATTTAGATAAGGTGGCGATAGGTAGCCAGGCGGACAAACAAGCCCTACCACCAACCAAACCGAGTATAAAAGCATGTACCCCCCGCTGGGAATCAAATGGGTGGTGTTAATAACCACTAGACAACAAAAGCGGTTGTTATAGCTTGTCAGTGTTTTGTTATTCGCAGGCCTAGGCCGCACCGGCGTGCTCATCGCGTGCTACCTGGTGTACTCGCTGCGCGTGCACGCCAACGACGCCATCCGACTCGTGCGCAAGAAGCGGCCGCGCTCCGTCCAGACTTCAGGCCAGATCCTGTGCGTGCAGCAGTTTGAGCACTACCTGCTGCCGCAGACTATTGTGTTCAGTTCTAAGTAAGTCGTCGTTGCTTTTTCAATGGCGAAGAGTTTTAGTGCTGAGTCAAGAATCGACCAGTCACATTGGTGGGAATCTAATTCAATGGTTCAATGGAAACAGTCATGTCTAATAATAAGACAACAAGATTTTTATCACATTGTGTGCTACGTGGAGTAGTGCGGAGCAGAAGACGAATTTGAGCATGGTAAAGCGGCACGAGCTGGCACTTGCATTGACACTCCATTATAGAGGCCGCGAGCGGAGCTGAGCGTCTGAAAATTAACAAATAGAGTCTCTGCTCTACAGATCTGAAGTGAAAACACGATCGCTAGACGTATAGACATCCTGGGTGCTTAGTACGAGTTTCATTCGTAATTCGATCACTTTAACGAAAACGAGAATTTGCATGGCAAAATTTTAACTCTTCGTATGCCGCCGCGACCCGCTGCTTTAATGCCATACAAATTTTTGTTTCCGTAAACGTAATCGAATGAATACGGATAGTAAACAAAAGTCACTCTAGGCACTCAAAAACCAAAATAATAGAAAGAAAGAAAGAAAGAAAAAACATTTATTGGCTCTCACATACACAGACACAAAGACATGAAATACAAGACATAAAAAAATAAAATAAAAATTAAAATAAATAAATAATTAACAAATAAAAGAACACAAGTGTGAGGAGCCAATCAGGACCCCACCACAGCATAATGTCGCTACGGTGTGACAAAGCCACATCGCAACGACGCTGGTATTCTGGCAGGGCCTGTACGAGGTGACGTTTCCTATATATCCTATTTAAACCTATATACTCCTATATATATATATATAGGATACTCCTATATATATATATTTAATGTTCATATTCTTATTTCATTCCACTGCAGGAACTTAGGTGTCAATTAGGCCCCGAGAAGTGCAGACTCTGCCCGCCCGCAATTAACTTCACAGTCTCGTTGTAAACTGGATCATCATATTATTATTAATATGATATATATTAATATATATATATATATATATATATATATATATATATATATTAAAATTGCACATACATAAAAAAAAACAAAGTATTCAAAATAAAAAACATCGTACACAATGAACAAAAAAACCATACACAAATAAAAAACTGGCGAGGCGGACTACACACCGAACGCAGCCACACTGTCACTGTCGTATAATTAATAATAATATGATGATCCAGTTTACAACGAGACTGTGAAGTTAATTGCGGGCGGGCAGAGTCTGCACTTCTCGGGGCCTAATTGACACCTAAGTTCCTGCAGTGGAATGAAATAAGAATATGAACATTAAATAAATAAAGAAAATACATGAATATTAATTCAATCCGTTTCTGTAATTATATTGGAAACATAATCATTCAAATATATTTATGTTTTCAGGGAATATTTTAATATTATTTAAGAAATGGAGGGAGGCGTTTAGCCAGCAGTGGGACAGTGAGGGCTAATAATAATAAATAATATTATTTAGCAGTTATATAAATTGTAAAATGTTTAATATTATGATCAAGTAGAGCGCTGGCCATGGCCACAAAAAGAATGGGTCTCCTGGGGTTGGCCTATCCGAAACCGGAGGACTTCAGGCTCTTCGCTCTTAAAGACGTTGCCAAACTTATGGCATCTATCTTTACAGAGGAGGAAGAGTGAAAGGACGGGGTTGCACAAAAGATCCCAATGTGTTGAAGTGTTGCTGGGAGAGGGAAACCTCAGTAGGCACCACTAAGATAAGATAAGATAAGATAAGATGTTTTCAGGGAGCTTCTACTTTTAACAAACGACAAGAAGACTGCGGAGTTCACGCTGAGGCAGTATTTGTATAGGCAGCGAGCGACTCTGCACGGCCTGCAGGAGAGGTCCTTCAAGCTGCTACCCATGGTATGTAAGCCGGGGGTTATCACGAGCTCAGCAGTATTATTGCAATGGTGAAAACGAGACGCGTGTAGCGGCGTATATACCTACAAGCGTCTCTTTTTCACAACTGCTATAACGTTTTTTTTTATAGAGTTGCTTTGGACGGCATTTTCAGCATTACATGGCTTATAAATATGGGGGCGGGGAGAAACTTAATGGGTTCAAGCCGTACGAAACGAAGCACCGTCAAAGATTTTTTTATAGGGAATAGCATAGCAACGCACTAGTCCGTGTAAAGCGTGTCCCCATTCCCTGCTAGATTCTCCGAGGGTTCCGGATCGGATCGGAGCAGAACAACCCGAGGGCGCCTCTAAACGCTAGGACCTCGGCTCGGGTAGACCGGGGGCTCTACCGCCTAACTCGATCACTTTGCCTATTGATATAGTTTGTGACGTCATCTTGTCATTTTGTACCGCCTGTGTAAGCGAAATCGAAAATATAGCTCTATGGCAGCCAAGGCGCGGGTCGTGGGGGTGATGTCCTTTACAGCGTTACCGGTCTTTTTGTGTTCAAAAATTTTCCAATTTGTTCGCTAAAATATACTTAGTTAAACCACAAAATAAGCAGAGACTGAAAAAGGTAAGCTTCATACAAACGCGCTCGAGCAAGCTCGGAACAGCTCGGAACAGTATTCCGTTTCCGTGAGAAGTTGTCTATGTGCGACTTTGCTCGAGAGCGCGGTATGTATGACACTTTCCTTCTATAGACTCCTTATTTTGTTGTTAAACCTTAAATTTAAAAAAATACATTACAGGAACTTTGATGTGTTGATTTAGAACTAAACACAGAGTATAATATTATAATCTATACATATTAAAAAAACACTAATGTAGAAAAACTTTCCACGAGCAGGATTTGAACCTGCACCCTTCTGACATACCGGTGCGAGATGCTCTATCGTGGTTCTAACCAGCCCGCCGAAATGTCAGAAGGGTGCAGATTCAAATCCTGCTCGTGGATTTTTTTTCAACATTTGTTTTATTTTGTAATTTGTTTCGCAACAAAAATTTGCGTTAAAATTATATAAACAAAACAAAAACAATCTATACAAATAATAAAGCTAAAGAGGGTCGAAAGTCTGATGGAAGATATTCGAGAAAAAGTTGACTGGGGATACTTAGAATCGATAACAGAACACGTTCCAACAGATTTTAGAATTTTTGTCTGTTTGTCTGTTTACTTGACCGCGTATCACGTGAAAATGGCTGAACGGATTTTTATGCAAACTTTGCACATAGACAGACCATGACCCGGACTAGGACATAGGATACTTTTATCCCGGTAACAGGTTCCTGTGGTATAGTATAGTAGCCTTCGCTAATGAAGTCGCGGGCGACAACTAGTAGTCTAATAACTCTATATTTATTGAAACGTAGTAATACAAAATTATAATAAATCTACGTATATTCTAGGTTGTCTACAGCATTTGCGAGCGGCTCCTCAAACTGTGCGGCTGCCAACACAGCGTGGGTCTAGACTTCCGGATCCGGAACAAGCCTTTCTACAAAGCCTTCCTATCGTACAGACTGAAGCTAGGCAAGTCACCCGATCCCACTACGCCTGAAGACGGACCTACGGGTAAGTAAAAAAAATAAATTAACGAGGCTTACAGTAGTCTCATATAATGTGTAACATTTGACATCTAACCTTTAGAAATCAATATAACAATAAATAGAATATAGAATTAACAATGACGTTTGTTTTTTTTCTCTTTTTTTTTCTCTTTTTTAATATTGTTCAAAAGTCTATTACACACGAAATGGTTGAAATCAATATTACAATTGAAAATAGAAAATAGATTTACAAATCATAAAGAGAATGCAGTAAATACTCATTAGAAGACTGTGACATGTCTTTATCCTGTTACACTGTTACGATCACATTTCTACGAAATCACTCCCACAAATATTACGATGATTTTTTTGATGTGTAACATCTTTCCGCTCGCCTTCTATATATACAAATTGTGGGAGTTATTTCGTGAAATGGGACGGAAGTATGTGTAACAGTGTAACAGGAAGTCGGGGAAGCAGGTGCCTGACCCATTTTTTTTCAGAATATTATCAGAATATAATGTTAAAATTGCTTATTAGTATTATTAGTAAGGTGAGATGTCAATGTTACACTTCATATGCGACTACTGTAAGGCTCGCTCGTTTTTTTTCATGTAATGATAATATATTTGAGTTGAGATAATCTCTCTATATGTAAGGAGCATAAAAAGTTTCATTGAAATTGAATCATTCCGTTTGCAAAAAATTATAGTACCTACTACCGAAATGAAGGTATAAAAGTTCTTGAAGCTCAACATTAGAGAGAACGATTTCGTACTCAAAGAAACACCACATGTCTAGTGCCCGTATAAAAAGTTTCTTCCTTACCAGAGCAAGTGTGCATGTTACCGATGGTGGAGTGGCGCGACCCCGTGGAAGAGGACATTGACAGGAACCTGGAATCCGTCAGCAGGATCACCGGCGCCGCCAACAACGGCAGCGTGTCGGCGCTCAGGATATACGAGGCAAGTGCCCCACTAGGGTTGCCACACATACTTTATTAAAAAGTATTGTACGTTATTTCGGTTTTAAATACTTTATTTCACATATTTTATTTTTCTGGGATTCTTTTTACATATAACACACAATAAACTTGCTGTGCAGATATTCAGCAGTGATAATCATTTGTTAAAAGTTGCTAAAAACAATGAGAAGTATGTTTTTAAGCGAAATAAATAATCGTACTTTATTTTGACATAATGTACTTTTTTTTCTTCCTTTTAATAAGCAACCAATCTACTTTATTTGCACAAAATAAGGTGGCAACCCCAGCTCCCATCCCCACGACCCGGTTAACCCGAGCCGAGGTCCTAGCAGCAAAGACCCTAGCCTTTAGAGGCGCCCTCGGGTTGTTCCGCTCCCGATCCGATAATAACCCCTCGAAGAATCTAGTAGTGTATACGAGGACACTAGTGTGTGTTGCCGTTCCCTCTAGAAAAAAGACCGGTCCGGCAATGAGCAACTATCTCCAAAAAAGGGCTTAAGAGTGTTAAAAAATTCCTGACGATTTTTCTAATGTTTATGTGTAGGCGATTACAAAATACCTAAGTTATAAGAATAGATTTTGGAAAAGTGTTGATAAAATTTCCACGAACGGGATTCAAAGCCGCACCATCTGACAATCCGAGTCGGACGCTCTACATTTATGCTATTGTGGTTCTATCCAACCCGCCGGAATTAATCAACACCATCTACTCTTACTGTCTTGTAAGCAGGGACTGCATATCGGTATAAAATATCTGTATAGTAATAGTAAAAATATGAGTACATAAATTCGGTACCGGACGAATTTCTGTACTCATATTTCTCTTTTCTACATTTATGACGTTGCGTGAGTGACGGACGCGGGGTACGAGTTAATTATACTATGAAAGAAAATACATCACTCGCCACTTCACATCACAACAAGCAAGGAAGCATGAAAATGAAATGAAAATGGCGTTGATCTATTTCATAAAACAAACTCAATACACACCCAAGGTCAAAGTTTCGTAACAGTACTGCAATAAGTAACTGTATTAAAATTTTACTTTCTCTAAACAGAAAAAAATATATGTACTAGAATTTAATGCAACCTAAATTTTTATGATATCATACAAAAAAAATTATAGATTCATATTCATACCAGTATACAGCCCCTGCTTGTAAGCCAAGGGAGCCTATTCAATGTCACCAACTCCTACCTACGTCATCGACGTCCTATCCTTATATTTTTATAAATATCAAAGATCAGTTATTTATGATTTTGGTTATAAGCATTCTTTTAATTACCTTAGTACTGTACCTGTTTCAGGCATTCATAGTAGATCATCATAGTCTTCCAAACGAACGGCAGAAGTACTTTAAAGAGCTTAGAGATGACATTAATCAGAAAAGAGAAGCCCTTGCCAAGATAAATGATGAGGTGAGTATCTATCTGTAAGATCTCCTTAAGAAGCTAATTAAATGAAATTAAATGGAACGAAATTAATCTTTATGATAATAATAAGATAATAAGCGCTTTTGAATAGACTTAAAATATTTTATCTACCATCCATTCAGGGCGTCTTTTAGCTGTGCAGAAGAACGGGCGCAAGAATTTTTAAGAATTAATGTTCTAACATCTATTGAAAAACTCATGAAACAAAAAGGACCCTTCAATCTCTTTTATATTAAACAAAAGCTGCACCTCTAAACAGGGTATAGAGTTTACTCGATCAGGGATGCGATTTTTTTACCGGTGGTCACCGGTATTCTCACGTTTTGATACCACTAACGAATGCCAGTTTTAACGTTATTCAGTCACCGATAACAGATTTTTGACACAGATAATTCTCGAACGGTATTTATCAAAATATTGAAATTGAAAATAATACAAAGGAAGATACTACATTTAAAAAAAAAAACGCCGCTCCCCATGCCTGGTGAAGCTGAAAATGCCACCTGAGGCAATCAGCAATCTCTCTCCAAAAAAAAATGCCGCTCCTCTTTCTTCACCATTATTCTGCCTACATCATATCTTGTCACCGCTCTGTTAGACTCTTACACTCATAAGCTTAAAGAAATCAATAAATTTTTCTTATTTCTTATGTTTAAAATACTGGTTTATTATTTAAAGCGTATAACAGAGAGGTGACAAGATATAATGACGGCAGAATAATAGTGAAGGAAATTTATCAATATCCTTATGTTTCCGTAGGAGGATCCAGCAGTCCTCTCGGGGCTGCTGTTCGAGTGGCTGGAGGGTCTAAAGCAGCCGGTGCTGGACCGGGACGACCTCTCCATCATCGTGGGCCGAGCTCACAGCGTCGAAGCCTGCCTCCTGGCACTACAAATGGTACCCAAGGTTATAGTCATAGCCTCAGTCCACAGCTAGGCCTCAGTACCAACTCATTTTATGTCCCCATTGCTGGGGCATGAGCCTTTTTGGACGGAAACACCACAGGAAGTACGGGCCTTAAACCACCACACGGGCCCAGTGCGGATTGGTGGTTGTTTAAGACTGCAAATACATCAAAACTTACGGCTATAAGTGCCTTCCGAGCACAGAGGAACTCAAGATGATACATTTTTGGTCACGAAAATTGCTTAACTTCAGCAATTGCAGACCGAGCGCGTTTACCACTCGCACACATCGAGCTCCTACCACAAACTAGGTAGAGATACTACGTATGCTCCTACTAAACCCCAAGCCTACTAATAAAATAACATCTCAAAAGTATGTCTTCTTCTTCTTCTTCTTTGTTTATGGCATGTTCTGTGTCAACTGCCGAACACAATTCCGCCAATGTCACGTAGGTAGCCAATACACGGTAAGGGTTTTGTGAAATATACTTTTGTGTTGTTAGTTTTTAAAAGAAAAAAGTTTCTAAGCAGATTTACCTAGAACAAGGATAACACAGACATGCATGACACACACAAGGTTAGTAGGTACTTATAGTTTTATATTATTTAAGGTGAGGAATGCTGACAAAACTTTTAAAAGCGGGGGAGAGTTTAACATGTTTATTAAAATACATTTAACTTTAGTTGGACGGGGAATATTTTGAGGGAGATGGTCATATAGGGAGGAGTTAAGTTTAGGGCAGTTAAAAAATATGTGGTCAATTGTTCCTTCATCTAACCCACACTCACAGAGAGAAGAATCCCGGACCTTTATTTTCGCTAGATGGACTGGGGTACAAGCGTGGCCAATTCTCAGGCGACAGATGGTAGACACAACTTTCTTGTTGAGCAGTTTATGTTTGAAAAACCATGGTTTACTGGGGATATGCTGTTGGATGTCAAAGTAATATCTACCCGCATGATTTCTGGTGTTTTCCCAGTCAGTGTCCCAAGACTTTGTAAGGTGGCTGCGTGCGAGGGGAAAGAGGTCGTGATGGAAAACTTTTGGATAAGTCAAGGAGCCGGTAGAAGTAGCTTGTTTGGCGCATGAGTCCGCAGTTTCGTTTCCAGGAATACCACAGTGTCCAGGAATCCAGGCCAGAACAATGACTAAAGCTTTACTTTGGCAGCGTAGCAATGCTTCTCGAATCCTTAGGATTATCGGGAACTTAATTTTTGCTTTGAAAGGATTAGCTAAGATGGCGTGTAAACAGCTTTGTGAGTCCGTAAAAATGATGCAATGGTTCAGGCTATGGGATTCAGCAAAAAGAATAACCTCAAGGAGGGCCACTGCCTCTCCTGTAAACACGGATGCCAGAGAGTACATTTTAAAACTGAGTATTAGTGCGTGCGCCGGTATCCAGACAGCTGCTCCGACATGGCTACCATCTTGTAATTTAGATGCATCTGTATACATTGTGAGCCAGTCAGGAAAATCTTTAGCTAGTCTCTCTATAAGTATTTGGGAAGCGATAGGGGAGTCCTTGACAATCCCAAAATCAATAACAATCTCGGGCTTAAAGGCTAAAGCCTCAAAATTGGTATCAAAAAGGGGATGTCTATCGAACTTTTCTACCGGGATTGAGGGTCTGTTGAACTTGGTAAAACTATGAAGGATGCAAGGAGTCTTTGAAGGGTTGTTGGGGGATATTAAACCTGTTTTAGATAACTTATCTAGCTTTCCTATAAGAGGATGAGAGGAATTTTGAAGAATTTTGAGGATAAATCGGTCACTAAGATACTGTCTGCGGAGGTAAATGGGAGGGTCAACACATTCAATTTGTATAGAATTTATTGGGGATGATTTCATTGCTCCTAAAACAATGCGCAAACACTTTGACTGGATTTTTACCAGCTTGTCGAGCGGTAATTTGTTACAAGGGTCCAAGAGAAAAGAGCCATAATCAAAGTGACAACGCACTAACGCATTGTAGAGCAATTTTTGGGTGAATGGATGAGAGCCCCACCAAACACCCGACAAAGCACGAAGGACATTGACTCCTCTCTCACATTTCTTCAGGACATTGCTAAAGTGGGGAATACCAGATAATTTCGTATCAAGTATGACTCCCAGAAACTTGACATGGTTGTTAACAGGAATAGTCTGTCCATTAAATAGGATGATTGGCGTTGAAAAACTGCGTTTTTTGGTGAAGACTACAGAGACACATTTAGAAACTGATAATGTTAAGCCATGTTCTAAGAGCCAGTCACTCAGGTATGATAATGCAGAGTTGATATGGGAGGAAGCCATTGCTATAGAGTCGGACATCACATACATCGCCAAATCGTCTGCAAATTGGAGAACTTGACAGAAACAATCAACAGATCTCTCAAGGTCGTAGGTGTATATGCTATAAAGAAGAGGGCTGAGGACTGATCCTTGGGGTAGGCCCTTCCAGATAGACCTAGGAGTGAGAGAGGAACCCTGACATCTAATCTCGACAGTTCTGGTTGATATGGAGTTGAGAATGAACCGGACCAACTTCTCTGGGACACTCAGCTGTAGAAGTTTATCTCTGAGCACCGGAAGGAGGACATTATCATAGGCGGATGCTATGTCAAGAAACACTCCAACTACATATTTTTTCTTTTGGAAAGCCAGGCGAATGTCTGTTGTTAGAATACTGAGACTGTCGAGAGTACTGAATCCCTTTCTAAATCCAAACTGGGACTTTGCCAGGAGATTGCGATTTTCGATCAGCCATTTCAAACGATTTTTTATCATGTGTTCCGATACCTTAAGCAAAGTCGAAGATAACGCAATGGGCCTATATGAGTTGTGGTCTAGGGGGTCTTTACCTGGCTTCAGAATCGGGATGACAATTTGTTTATTCCAGTCCTCAGGAATGATACCTTTGTCAAAGAAGCAATTAACCAAGGTTAGGTAGTAAAGCTTTACTTTGTCAGTTGCTCTTACGAGAAAGGAATATGGGATTCCATCGATACCAGGTGAGGAGTCAACAAGGCCGCCAAGAGCCATCTGGAGTTCTTGAAAAGAGAAGAGCCCGTCCATATTACCGGTAGATGGCATAGGTGTAAAGGGGCTAATTGGAAGGCAGTCACTGTTAGGAGCAGACGGAGGGGCCAGTTTATCTGCGAAGGAGGATATCCAACTAGATGGGTCGTTGGACGATAAATTTTGTGTGTTGAGAGACCCTCGAAATCTTTTTATTTGTCTCCATACAATAGTCGATGGCGTACCTGGGGACAGACCTTCACAAAATTTTGACCAACCGAGCTTTTTCTTTCTGGAGAGAAATCTCTTTGTTCGCGCATCAACCTGTTTATAGTTTAAAAAGTTCTCATCAGTCATGTTGAAGTTATACTGTTTCTCAGCTTCTTTCCTTTTTTTTACCACTTCAGTACATTCCGCGTCCCACCAAGGAGGAGAGACCTTGCGGCGAGTAGAGCGCTTTAGGGGAAGATGCGATTCAGCCGAGCTCATAATTGAGTCTACAAATTCCTTGTATACGGAAAGAGCAGATTCAGGTGTTATGATAGGGAGTTGTCTAACTTTATCATCCACTGCCTCAGAGAAAGCTGACCAATTGGCATTATTTAACTTAAATTTTAAAAGAGGAGATGGGTGGTGGACTGTCAATGTTTTATCGGGCAAATTTATTAGGATGGGGAAGTGATCACTACCAAATGTACTCTTTAGGACGTTCCAGGATAGTAATGTCGATAGATTTGTTGAACAGATGGATATATCGACAGCAGAGCAAGGATTTTGTGATGGTAGGGTCCTTCTCGTGGGACTTCCAGTATTTAAGACACAAAGGTTCAGTTCATCGAGTAGATCCATAAGTAGTAACCCAAATGGGTTTGATTGGAACGATCCCCATGACACATGGTGAGCGTTAAAATCACCCATTATTATAAAAGGAGATGGGAGAGCACTAATAATAGCGCGGAGTTCTAGTAGAATTGCGAAATTAGGATGCGGAATGTAAATGCAGACAAAAGAGATGTTGTTTACTCTCGCCGCCACGGCATTTATACCCTGGCTGTGAGAGGGGAGGGAAATTTGAGAAAATAGTACTGAGCGACTAATTAATAAGGCACTACCAGCATATCCATCATCCCTGTCATCTCGCAGACACGAATAGCCAGAGACACTAAATTGTGAATCCGGTACTAACCACGTCTCCGAAACAGCAAGGACAGCCGGAGAGTATTTATTAATCAGATGTAAAAGTTCAAATTTTTTACGTCTAATACTTTAGAGTTCCACTGAAAGATGTTCAGAGTCATTTTTAGTAAGATTTTGGAGGAGAGGCATAATTTTAGCTGCAACGTTGGGTGGTAAGGGGACATCATTAAACTTAGATAAAATATTAATAACAAGAAGCCATAATAGGTCAAGGCAATCATCATTAGGAGAGGCCTCAGGTGGCTGTAAGGGATTAAGAATAGCACAGCCATTAGGTAAGGACGAGGGAAGAGAGCCAGAGATAGCCTGATGGGCCAGCCTGTCGTAACCTTTACCTGGTTGAGGATATGGATGGGGAGAGAGGGAGACAGTTTTTCTGTAGGATTGGGTTAAAGAAGGTATTTGCGGGTAAGGAGGGGGATGGGAGGAGGGAGTAGCTATAGTGATCTTGGAAGAATCTGCATATGATCGTCTTGGGCTAGGGAATAATTGGGAAGCTTCCTGAAAAGAGATACAATCTTGGGACATTTTGGACTTGATTGATTTTTGTCTTTGTTGTTCTGGGCAAAATTTATGAATAGCAAAATGGTTGCCTGAGCAATACATACACGTCGATTTATCCTCGCTAACTACACAACTCTCACCTAAATGAGGTTGCGCACAGCGGTAACACCTGGGATTTGATCTGCATTGAGCTTTAATATGGCCGAAACGGCAACAATTGTGGCATTGAATTGTAGGCAGTTGGTAAGTTTCTACAGGTATCGATGTATGAAATGAAAAGACCCTGTTTGGGAGGGACTGACCCTTAAAAGTTAGGACCACTGACTGGCAGGGGATCCAAGTTGAGTTGCCATTAACCATCTGTTTCCTATTAAGACGTCTTGCCTTAAGAACTACACCACAATGTTCTGGGATTATTAATGATTCCACCAGTTCATCCATCGACAAATCGGTAGGGATACCTTTTATCAAACCCATACGGGTTATGTTGTAGTTTGGAATTGAAGGGGTATATTTGTGCAGAGGTAAGATTGGGTTGTCTATAAAATCGTTGGCATCTTTACTTGTTTTGAACTCAACTGATAACCTATTCCGGCCAACTTTTTTAATTCCGTCATTTTTTATATTCTTAATGCGGTTCTTAGACAACAACTGACCAAATATGATTGGGCGAATGGTTACGCCACTGGATGGAGATGCCTCTGCTACGGACACGTGGACTATAAAAGGGCCATTGTCTTGTTCAGAGTACGTTTTTTGGGTATCCGATATTGACGGATGGACGTACAGGGACTCATTGGGGGTAAGCGGCAAACTTTGCGTCGGATTCGGATGTATTTTCTTTGGTGGTTCCGTTGTGGACTCTAAATCTTCATTACGTCTTTTCATGCCTTGTGAAAACATCGGAAGCGATAGCTCCATTGGGGTGGGAGTGGGAGACGCATCCCTGTCTGGGGGGTCAGGAGGATCAGGAGGAACCCGATCCATTATTTACTTAGTAAATAATGGATAGGGTGCACAAAACGTTAGTATAACACTTACCCAACAATCACAACAATTACTACCACCACAAATAGAAATAAAATAGCTTAAGAACGTTAAAAGAAAAAGCCAAAATTCAGAATCCCATAAACACGTGTAACAACTAACACTCACGGAAACGGAATCCCAAAAGTATGTCGTTCGGTAAGCTGATTTTGACATTAGAATTACTATAAACTGTCAAAGTCAAACCACCGACACACGATTGGTGAACGTTTTAAAAAAGCAGAATTGATTTGGACATAGGCCCTCCTAATGTATGCTAATGCATTCTCTTCCAACTACTGCCAGCCACTTCGTATATCGTCGCTCCACCGCGCCAAGGGGCGACTTACACTACATTTGCAGAGTCGCGGTCCCCACTACTGAACACATCTACCCCAGCGGCTGTCGGCCCTGCGGTTAAACTAAAACTTCGTTTACGATTCGATCTCTCAGAGTAAAACCTAACAAGCTTTCTAGACCCCTAGTAGGATTCGTTATGGTCACACTTACAGGCAAACAGACAAAAATAAAAAATTAAACTTTCTACCGTCACCTATTTTTAATCAAGTGCGTTCCTTTTCACGCAATGCGATGTAAAATAACTTTTTCTGTTGCAGGAAGACGTAATGCTGATTGAATATCTGCTCCGTTTCGTCACTCGTTTGCGACCTCTAGCTGCTGCCAAAAAAGTGGATATAATAAGGCGTCTTCTCTCCTCCCTGACCCACCAGACCGTGATGGTGAACGGCCGAAGTCTTCCAACTCACAGGGAGTTTACCAGGTTAAGAGATGGGACTTGCACACAAGTGACTAACTTCATGCTTCGTATGATCGTGGAGATACAAAGAGACATGTTAAGAACGGGACGAGATGATTCTGATGTAGTTGTACCTTCAAGGAGGTTTCGAATAAAGGCTTGGAAATAAAATAACTTGTATTTCTTTGTTCAAATCCTTGTTGTCATTGTTTTTTTACCGTTTATTTGATTGTTCATTTAACATTAAAAAGATACAACTAAAAGTTATCAAAACAAATAAACTTATTTTATTCTTACTACTACTAATTATGTAGGTAATTTCCAAATGTTTTAATTGCTATTGTTCTTACTAATAAACAAATATACAAAATAAATACAAGCAAGTAAAATAAATATTATCAAAAACAACAGTTAAATAGTAGGTATTTGATAGTAGGTACTTCCTTCAAAAACAGTTTTTTTTATTAATAGCCTATAAACGAGCAGGCGGCGGCGGATCCTTATGGCAGGCCGCTGTTAAGCGTTGAACGTGCAAAACTTATCAAACATGTTATACCTCATCATCAGCCTACACACGTCCACCGTCCATGTTATACATGAAGACATGAAGATATTAGTAATTAAAGCTTTTTGATCAGAATCCTTATAATTTATAAAGCCCCCTTTCACAATATTACAGAAGAAAGATACAATAGCTAATATTAGAAGTGATTAATATCACATGACAGACCACATGAACACACCTGCGATTTTGGTTTGACGTTTCACGCTCCCGTGTCAAACTGTCATCACAGTACAAAACACGTCCTCGTTTTTTCATATTTTTACGCCTTAACATTCTTATCAGACTTTGTTACCGCAGTGCATTTCGTTAATAATTTAACCTAAAACATGTCGTCGACAGAAGATACCTCTCAACTTAAGGCTGGCCATCCACCTGCAGGTATTTACATTGTCTTGTAAATCAAACCCTTTGTTTACTTAATCATGTGTACCTTTAAAAAAAACCACGAATTTAAATTGTTGATTTGAGACACACCTTTTGTGTTGGCCATATGGAACTCTTTACATTATAATTAGTTAAAGTTTTCACATAACATTGTTGAATATAATACAGCTAGTTTTACCCTTCTTAGTTTTACAATCATATTTTAGACCCTTTATAATTGTTATACAGGATCAATGACGTCATTACTTTGTTTGCGACGCTTCGCATGAGTTTAGTTCATGTAGAATGTTATTACACAATGATTTCAAGGTCATGTGCAACTCCTAGTAAACAAAAAGTAGGGCTTCTCAAGACTTGAATTACCATTTGCATTGCAACATATCACATATCATGTTACTTTTAAGTGAATTATGTTCAATAGGTGTTCTGTTATTGAATATAGTGTTTTGTTTAAGACAAAGAAAACATTCTTACTTCATTTCAATTGGATAATAGTAATATCATGTTTTTAGAAAGTTTTGTTCAAAACTAAGTTTTAATTTAATATTTTTATATTCAAGTCAGATGCCATTTTTTTTTTTACTTAGTATTAGAAAGAGCAAGATGCCATAAATTTTTCTTTTCTTTTTGTCATTCAATAAAATAATTGTTATACATTTTTTTAAAACACCATTACCATCAAGGTTATATGGCATGCTGTAGTAATTGCAAAATATTAATTGAACAAAGAGCAATGTATCTTAATTAAAATTTACAGTGAAGGCTGGTGGCAAGAGAATTACACAGCATAAAACGGCTCATCCCAAAGATCCCAAGGAACCAGCAAACGAGGATCTCACAGGACTCTCTGGCCCATCTCCGGTGCCAACCAACCCTGTGTCTATTGCCGGGGCTCCAAACAAAGGCAATGCAGACTTCACTCCGGAGGCAGCGCAAGTTGCTCATAGTCCAAAGCCACCAGTGCATATCAATATGAGACCGAACCCCTCACATATCCAGCAACCACGGAAATAAAATAAGCTACAGGTTTAACTTAATTCTCGCAGCCGAATTGAAATAAAACACTTTATTTAGCATGTTTTACATATTGTTATAGGACTTTCTGAGTACTGCCAGTGCAGTAAGTTCTTAACATCCATGCTGTAAATAATAATATGTAAAATTTATGTATGTATAAGGTGTTTTATTTCTTGCAACCTGATCAGAGTATGTTGAAATAAAAAAAAACTATTTACTAATAGATATTCTTGAGTATCGCATTAGTGATACTTTTAAACTACTTAAATAAGATTTAAAATACTGTTGTAACTTGCAATAAGAAAACAATATATACTATACAGATATAAAATAAACTTTCCATTAAATAACAAAAAAAATTTTAGTCTCTAAAAAGCTCAATATAATACTGTCAGATAACAAATATTAGGCTTAGATATTTCATGTTATGTAATATACTTATCATCGTACATAGTGTATTTACTAGTATAAGCCTAAGACTCTGGTCACGTCACAGAAGAGTAAAGAAACTTGCAGACAAACTATCAAAAGTTTATTATATTAAAATGAAAGTTAGAATAATTGACAAGATATTATATAGTTTCGGCAAATTAATTTTTGGCAATTAGGCAAGTGCGAACAGGGATATAAATAAACATTCTATTTACTAAAAGATACATTTTTAAAGCCTCTTTTGATAATACTGTGCCATGGTAAATAAGTGTGAAAAAACAGTTTATACTTATGTTCCTAAAGCACAAAATTATTAAAATGCTTATATAAATCAACAAAGAATGGTGTAAATACTTACTGCTTCACAATGAAAGCACGAGCGCGATAAAATACATTCTGTCTGTTACCTACCTTCTGTGATGAGACAGTCAGAATCCAACAGCCTTAGTTCCTAAAAAAATGAGAGTCTGGACATGGCAAAACCAGTGTAAGTTGACTCCTGTTTACAATTATATGGGTTGACCCTAATGGAGTTTTAAAAATTTTATGATAGATTAATCTTTTTGTGTTTTTCTTATAAAAATATTATTTTATATTTAGTTTATTTCTAAGTAAAACAAGTTAAAGTATAGTCTTAAAAAGATATTTGATTTACATTTCTATTATTACAACAAGACATGTTCATATTTTTACATATTTTACTTAAATTATACAGGGTGTGAAGATGTTTGTTAATAATGAAATGTTCTTGAATTATAAAAAAATTTTTGGGCAAGTTTATTTCTTTGATTGAGTTTTTTTTTGTACAATTAGATTGTTTATGTTTTATAAATTATTTCTAAATAGTAACATATTGTTTTTGGGTGCTATGAAATATAATTATCCACCTTTTGTATTGGTTGCATTTTTTTAACATTCCTAACAAGTTTTAAATTACAGATCAAGATTAGTAATTATATTTAGTATTGATCATGTGTTATTGCTTTTCGGACTTAACAGTTTTGGTTTAGTTGGATTTATTATTCTTTTTCTTACTTATGTATTTTTAAATAAAATTAAAATGCGATTTTTTTATTTTATTTCATCCTTTTTATCTTCATTTAGGTTATGTGTTAGAGGTAGATGAGTGAATAAACAACGGTTGGTTGGTTATTTGTTTTAATAAATAAATAGTTAAAATTGTTATAAAAAGGTATCAGAAACTTCGGAAAAATACATGTAAATACTTAAATGACATAGAAAATGCACAACATAGAAAAATATAAGTAGATCATCTTTTATCGACAGAACTTTTCTTCAGTTTTGTTAGTAAAGTATTATAGATCTGTAACATAAACATTTTGATTAAACTAAGCGTACTCATGACAACGTCTACATAGAATCAAGATCATCATCATCTAAATCGATAGACAATGCGAGTTTCTAAAATCACACTCCAAATGTTTTTGGGAATGGTCAGCACAGCCAGTTTTGACAAGTGACTGTACCATATGACTTTTCTTACATCATCATTACCATCCTGCATTAGTCCACTGCTGGGCATAGGCCTCTCCAAGTGCACGATACGCGGCTACTCCATCCAACTCTTGCCAGCTTGCTCGTATATAAGTATTGATACATTGTTTTTTTTTTGTACGATTATATTGTTTATTTTATAAATTGTATACAGGGTGACTGGTACATAATGACCCGCCATAGCAATTACCATATGGAGGAGGTCATTTGCTAACTATTGACACTTACTTTCCTTAACTAAAGTTCTATAGTTTTGGAGATGGTAATTTTTTACTTTTTTAAGATTTTCTCAAATTTTGACCTCAAAGCTGTCGTAACTTTTTTTTTCAACGTCCTGATAAATTTTCTTTATTTTTTGGTGGCACATACACATTGTGATTATATTACGTCGCAACTTTGCTCAATCAAGGATGAAAAACGATATTACGCTAGAAAAAAGAGAAATCCTGTCTCCTAAACTATAAAACTTTAGTTAGGAAAGCTAAGCTACAATAGTTAGCAAATGATGTGATTTTGCTGTGACGGGTCATGTACCAGTCACCCTGTATATATTATGTTTTTGGGTGCTATGAAATATAAATATATATTGTTTATACTTACAATGTTGTTGCTGCGGCACAGAGTTAATTATCAATACTAACAAAGAATGACGTAGGTACACATGAAGACTGCTTCACAATGAAAGTGCGAGTGCGATAAAATACAACAGTTCATGGAAGCTTACCGAAATTAGGCCGACCTTACTTTGGATACGTTTCGGTTTCGGTTTTCGGATGAGTAAATACCCGAATATAGAAAGAGAGAGAAGCTTCCTTAGAGCGCGCTGCGACAGGTACACTACTACATAGCACGGTATATGTGCGTGACCTTTCACCGACGGGTTCACGTACGCGCCGCGAGAGGACAAACCTGTTTACATCGGCGGCACAGCCAGCGGACATGTCGGTGAGTGTCACACGCGTTGTTTCGTGTTGTGAACCATCGCTCTTGAAATATTGTAATTCTTTGAGGTTTTGTTATGTTTAATTTGAATTAGAGTGGTGGTTTACTGTATAATATGGTTAATTACTGTACAGTGTGTCAGAAATATAAAAATATTGCCTATATTGTTTTCTAAACTTTACGCGAACACTACACATTGAAATGAAACAACTTTTACGGCCATACTGCCAGGCCAAAAGATACTGTAAGAGCTCTTTCTGCGTAAAACGGAACGCACGTGAATAAATTTAAATGAGGGTATAACTAATACTAACTAATTATGAGACTCCAACAGTTCAGTCTCCCTGTGACCACGGACCCTGCAAAGGGTTCGGAACGTCAGGATAAACATTAATTAAAAAAATAATGTATAAAATAAATGCGAGTAGATCCGTAAACGTTTGTTTCATTTCAATATTGCCTATTTCACGTAGTTTCGCGAACATTTCGATCTTAGTGCAAACATAACCAGTTGAGCGATTCGTGGGACCCATGAATTTCTTACAGCGTTCATAGTTCACGAAGAGGCTAATGAATCGAGAAACACTCGAGTCCGCAGAAAACCAACACTGCACAAACACGCATACCGCTGATGCAAAGAAAACAGCGGTATTTGTTACCAACTCTGGGCGAATTAGTAAGCCTGTTGTTAGGTGTCGTAATTAATTGAGAATTAAATTTTATATTATTACAGTGAGCAACATCGAGGGGCCAGGTAATTTTTACGAAGACATACTCCACCATAATGGGAGGCTACACATCAAAAGACGAGATCATAGCGTCTAAGGCGCAGACGGCTGCGAGTGGAGGACAAGCTGGAACCAGTACCACCGTAACAAGAACGGAGATATCAATGGGTCGCGTATGCTTTATATTTTTCGTGAAAGCAGCCTATTAACTGATCAGAAATTGTGTAGCTCGAGGACGCAGAGCTATTACCCATGTTCCCTCATACTGAATAATACCAGCACTTAAAAAATTTATGAAAGATAAAATAAAATATTTTATTACAGCTATATTATAGTCATTTGATAGCTACCAAAGGAAGCTTTGACTCTATTCGGGTATTTACTCATGTGCTATTGTGCAAGTCGGAGGGTCGGGCTGTGTCGTGCGTATTCGTAGGTACAGACGTCTGCACATCAACCTACCCAAAACTGTAAAATTTCTTTAATACATTTTCACACATATACTTAAGGCATAAAGTTCAAAGTCTATTGAAGAAATGTGACAGTTTGTGGTAGGTTGATGTGCAGGCGTGGTACGTGACAATTCTACTTAAGTTCGTACAAAAATTTAATTTGAAAAAACAGTTAACTTTTAACATACTAGTTGTCATTAATTGTTACATTTAAAAAAACAAAAAACAAATAAATAAAACAAAGAGCATAAATAAGTTATCGAAGCTAGAGTTAATTTAAGCTGGCGACATTTTAACACTTACCGTATTTTTAAAACGCATGCCTGTCATTAAAGTAAAAGCTACCTACAGTCTACTTCCTTCGCTGGCGCTTTCATTGTATATAGTCTAACTGCCGTACTCAGAGACGACAATTAAGTTAAATGACAATTAAATGTCTTTCCTTCTCTATTTAGCACTATACATAAGAAAGTGACAGCAAGAGACTTAATTGTCATTAAAACTTAATTGACGTCTCCGAGTACGGCAGTAAGCTCGTCTTTGGTGCATAGTTTAAGCGCAGTAATGCCATAAAGATTTATTCAATTCTATATTGATATAAAAGTACTCAATTCACCTCTTCCTCAGACCCTAACTGACCCCCTGGCGTTGTTGTATGCGGATGGGCAGGGTCAGCTATGCGCACCTCAGCTGGAAAAGTAACATCAGTCAGCATATAAAGACACCACTGTTGGGCAAACCGCCCCACATGTTTAAAACCCAACACGCTCGCACAATGCGGCGGGTTAGTGGGCTTCAAAGTTGTCTTAAGACGACAACAATTTTCATTTAAGTGTTGTCACCATATTAGTTTTAGGTGACATCGAAACCATGGTAGGTGAAGTTTTTACTCCAGCGTCTGTCACCTAAAGGTGGCGACTGACTTGTAACATTTTGGTGTAATGAATCATTCGAGGCGATCTTATTAAAATGCGGCGACACAGACTGACTTGTAACGTGTATAAAATGTATTATTCGACCTCTTGGCTCAAGTGTGCTCCTTTTTTACTCATAATGTCAGACGTATACGTTGTGTGTAACTTCATTAATATTACTAAGTTATTGTTATTTGAAAAAGAAGAAAAGAAACAAAACTATATGGGTTTTTTCTGTATTTGTCAATAAATAAAAGGGTTTTTTCGTTGTCCCACTGCATCTTTAACGAGATGGATTGCGTTTGCGCTTACTCTCGCGACGACGACGTGTCCTGCACTGACTGACTTGTAATGTAACACCCAAAAGGGATTCGCGAAAAAACCGACAGTCGAGCGGAGCCACGCGGTGCTCGCCGCGAATGATACATTACAAACTAACGTTACAAGTCAGTCTTTGGTTTGTGTTCCAAGAACTCTATACATTACACCAAAATGTTACAAGTCAGTCCCACCTTTAGAGGCCTCCTAGAACTTAGAAGTCGTTCGGTGAGAACGGTTATAAGGCGCAGGAAACCCTGGGAGCGTAACAAAACGAAGAGTTTAGCCTCAAAATAAGAAAGGAGACTACATAAGGTAAATATTTATAAAATTTTATAAAATACAGTGACAAAATTAAACGCCCACCCGACCTAGCCAGGAATCGAACCTGGGTCTTCCGCAATCCGGGCGGCTGCACTGAGCGCTATAGCCTTCCCGGTAGGTAATTTCTTCACTGTATTTTATAAAATTTCATAAATATTTAATTTAGCTTCAGTGCAGCAATTAGCACTTGAAAATAAAAAGTAACAATTTACATAATGTAAGCTTCATACAAACGTGCTCGAGCAACGCACACACAGACAACCTTTCACGGACTCAGAATCTCGCAACACCGATTCTAACCGTTACTGTGGTCTAGTGGTTAAGACCACTGGTTTAGATCCAGAGGTCCCGGGTTCGATTCCCAGCGGGGGAACATGTTTGTGTACTCGGTTTGGTTAGTGGCAGGGCTTGTGTGCCCGCCTGGCTAGCTACCAACATCTTATCTAAACATGTCGCCATAACATCAATGTTTGTAGCATTGTTGTGTTCCGGCAGCTAGAGATAAGATAGCCATTGCCTCACTTGTTGATCCGGGTTACCTAAATAAGCTTCCGTTCTGTAGTCTCCTTTTTTTGGTTTAGCTTTGGGTGTTCGTTTTCGTTAAAGTGATCGAATGGCGAATGAAAGTCGCACTAGGCCCTGTGTTGAGTGTGAATGTGAAATAATGAACCCGAGTATAAAAAACGCGGTAGCCCTACCCCTAAACAAAATTAAAACTGCCAACTTGGACACAAGAGTTACTTAAAACTTAGGAGTAGGCTCGGTGAGAACATCCAATAGAGTCCCATTCACTCTCCCGATTTGCCAAAATTCTTAAGTTCTGCCAACCAGTGGCTTTGTACACACGCCTGCACATTAAACTACCACAAACTGTCAAATTTCTTCAATAGACTTTGAACTTTATGCCTTAAACTTATGGTTGAAAATGTATTGAAGAAATTTGATAGTTTTGTATAGGTTGATGTGCAGGCGTCTGTACACACGCCTGATCCGATCCGAACACCGATCCGATCCGAAACCCTCGGAGAATCATTTCATTCATCATGATTCATTTCACACGGCTTGTGGAACCCTTTAAGTTTCTCGCTACCCCCTTACAAGCCCGGTGAAGCTGAAAATGCCGTTTGAGGCAATCAGCAAATTCTCTCCAAAAAAAAGAGAATAAATTTGTACACACGCGTGCACATCAGACTACCACAAACTGTAAAATTTCCTCAATACACTTTGAACTTTATGTTGATGGCATACGGTTGAACATTTATTGAAGAAATTTGACAGTTTTGGATAGGTTGATTTGCAGACTGTATAACGTCATTATAACTATTGGGTTATACTCACGAGCATATCTTGTCGATTCCAGTCTCTCGGGCTGCTGAAAAACGAAACACATATTTTTTTGTTATTTTACAACGCTTAACATTTTACTGGCACTAACAAACATAATATTAACATTTCTTTATTAAAGCCCTTCTGGATTAATCATCATCAGCCCCATTATGTCCCCACTGCTGGGGTAAGAGCCTTCCCTATGGTTGGATAGGGAGAACGGGCCGTAAACCACCACGTGGTTCCAGTGCGGGTTGGTAGTTGTTAACGACTGCTAATGCAGCCGGGACAAACGGCTTTACGTGCCTTCCGAAGCACGGAGGAGCTCGAAATGATAAACTTTTGGTCACCCATCCGATGACCAGCCTTTGCGAAAGTTGCTTAACCTCAGCAATCGCAGACCGGGCGTAACACCACTGCGCCATGGAGCTCCTGACATAATATTAACATTTCTTTATTTAGATTCAAAAGTCCTTTTTGTAGAATTAAACATTTCATTTGTTCACAAAAATTAATCATACAAAATAATTATTAATAGAGATTTTATTCTAACTCTAAAAGAATGTCAAATGACTACAGAAAACAAAGGGATTCATTCATACATCCACAATCATAAGTTCACTCAATCGTTCCTCGCTCATTCGTTTCATTCTCACGCTTCATTAAATTAAAATCACTTCCCCTTTTAGCTCCTCACCTTTTTTTGATTCTGCTGTGTTAGGAGTCAGTCGTACTAGCTTCCTAGTAAAAATAATTAATATAGTTCTATTCCGTCATATTCTGTATTTTAATTCAGCCCCTCCGACCTATAATACCTATACTTTTTGATTTAATAAGCATAAACTGCACAGCTAATAATATAGCTTGCCTACTTCTTAACTAATCTTTAGTATTTGTAAAAATATTATGATCAGATGTTAATGACGGTAGTTGTTGACATTAAATTGGCGCCTTTGGCTTTCAAAGTTAAAAAGTAATTAGTGTTGAATAATTTCGGCGGGCTGGTTAGAACCACGATAGCTCAATTGGAAGAGCACCTGACCCGGTATGTCAGAAGGGTGCAGGTTCAAATCCTGCTCATGGAAATTTTTTCAACATTGTGTTTTTGTAATAATAACTCTTTAACATTATAGCTAACTTTTTAGTCCGTTAGCTAACAGCAGCAATTGGTAATACGAGTATAAGTAATATTTATCCATCGCAAAAAGTGCTTCTGAATGTTCTTTTTTAAAATGATCTAACCAACAGGATATTATATTACAAACAGGTACTATGTTTTCAACAAAAAGAAAATATATATTTTTAAAACAGCGGCGGTTAGGCTTAAACTAAGACCATAATCCCTACTATTTTGGAATTGTATTCAGCCTTACCATATCAACAAAACTGGGCTTGTAATATCTGGAGCTGAGTTCCTTTTCGCTCGGCTCGGGACCAATACCGGGTGTCGCTGAAATATGAATATAATGTAATATTAATATTGTCACTCTAACATGTACCACAGACTTTAAGAAATCTAGAAAATAATCTAGAAGAATAGTGGAGACTTAAATGTACAAGATTCGAGTATTATGAGTAAAAAGTGCGGGTTCGCGTTTTCTGTATTATTATTTTAGTTATTTGTAACCGGGTTCCGGGTTTCCTAAGCTGTAGAGGCACATGCGGGTCGCCAAAACTGAAAACCCGAGCACAGAAGAGATCCGAGGTCTCCTTGAGTGTACCGCAGCTCCCCCCTTTCACACATCTGCTTCCAGTAAGCTTGTAGTAGTAGACACGCCACCCCCCTCTTCCTCCACCGCTCCCTTCCCCCCGCGTGTCTGTTTGAAAGAGAGGAAAGAGTGTGGTGTACTCACACTGCTTCCCCCACATGGACTCGCGGTAGTTGACGCGCCGCTGCCCCCCCCTTCGCCGCTTGCCTCGCCCCCGCTGGCGCCCGGGGCCGCGGGACTCATTGGATAACTTGTGAACCACTTTGTGGTACAAACATCTAGAAGATACGTTGGACACCTGGGACAACAAACGAGTACACTACATAAATACGAAGAATTTAACCTAACATTTTCGACGGAACCAGTGAACGTCATTTTTTTTTGTAATAATTTTTTTTGAGAGTTTGCTGATTGCCACTGGACGTTTTCAGCTTCACCAGGCTTTTGGGGGCGGCGAGAAACTTAAAGGATTCCTCGAGCCGTGTGAAACGAAGCACCGTCAGAGGTTTTCTAGAGGGAAAGGCATCACGCACTAGTGCGTGTCCCCGTGCCCTACTAGATTTTCCGATGGGTTCGGATCGGATCGGCTTTAATCATTAAAAAACCGGCCAAGTGCGAATCGGACTCGCGCACGAAGGGTTCCATACTCAAAATTCAACCTAATGACAGTATTAATACGGACCAGTTCGCACTGCATGTCGTCGAGCTCATTCTCCATGATGTCCAGTTCGTCGGTGTCCTTAGCAGGGATGATGAGTAGCTTGGTCTCTGGACACGAGCTGGATACGATCAGCTGCGAGGACTTGGAGAAAACGAGCCGGTGGGCTGTCCTGGCAACGAAGATAAAAATTTGAGATAACAATAATTAATTCAAGATAATGATGAATGAATTCCAAAGTGTAATGACAAAGAATAAGCCTCGAATAGTTATGACTTGTTTTGTCTCTTTTACTCTTTTTTTTATACATAGCATGGCAAATAACTCAATTTCACCTGATGTTAAGTGAATATGGAGTCCAGACGCGAAGACAACTGTTGCATCGTGAAAACAACGCAGCATTAGTTACCCTTACTCTGCCGGCCCACAAGTTGCCTCTTCGCGCCTCGTTTGAAGAACCCCATATCATAGGAAAGAGGGAAAACGTGTGCTGGCAGACTATTCCATCTTTTGGAGGTGGTGGGAGAAGGCTCGTGCACCAGAAGTGGGGACATAAAGGAGCTGGTGCTGTATATATTAGGTTCATCTAACATTGTTAGTGTATAAGTACCTTGGTATATAGCAAGGCGGCTGAAACACTTCCCTGGTAGCCATGTCTTGGCAAATGCCGTCGATCAGAATTATATCTTCCATCAATTCGTTCACGACGAATACCTGAGTGAAAATGAAGCAAAACATTCAACACGATTAGCGAATAGTCAAAACCGATTCTTTAGACTGGATGGCGACCAATTATGATTATAATTGTTTGGCTTTAGGCATGAAGCATTGCTGTGTTTCGGTTTAAAGGGTACCTACCTAGCTACCCACTGAAATTATACGACACTAGCGGCCCGTCCCGGCTTCGCACGGGTGGACATTTATTTTTTATATATCCTATGTTACTCAGCTCTAATGTAGCATTCTAATAGTTTTTGAGTATATTCGTTACAAACAAAAACACAAAATTACAAAGCTTTCCTCTTTATAATATTAGTATGACATAGGAATCTCAAGGAAGACCCTACTGGCGAACTATTTCTTTAAGATAATGGAGATAAGAAATACCCCTGGTACATTTCATTAGAAATCTTTTTTGTATTATTATTATTAGTTTAAACTTTAACTTCATTTAGGACCAGCATTGTTGCGTTTCAAATTATACCCAAAATGTCATGCTGTGTACACTCCTTTTGGATTACCGTCTAGCTAGTAAGGTTAACCAAATATGTTACTGTACTCATGCATTGATTGTAATCTGTTTTTGTACCTATAGAAATAAATAAATAAATCCATCAGCACCCTTTCCCTTATGCTGTACTAGGATGTTTAGGATTTTTTTTAATCTTGATGAATTTTGATGATTTTTATACAACTTGTAACAAAAAGGTATGGTCAAAATGAAAAGATCCAATGTGTCAATCTAGAACTCGTATGTGTTGTTATTAAGACATAATTATTAACTTTAATTTGTCATGCAATGGTTAATGAAATATTTATATTTGTGAAGTGATGCGTCAGGCGCGCATAAGCAAGCAGCAGTGGTCATAAATGTTAGTACACAGAGGTTACTAAACCACTACGGCTGAGACTTGTTTATATTTGACGTCACAATAGAAATATTAAATTAAAACTTGCATAACACATTAAAGTTAACAATCATGACTTAGTAACTCTGCATACAAGATCTAGATCGGATACACCTTGGATCTTTTCATTTTGACCACACTTTTATGTTACAACATTTTATAGTATTTTTAGTGTAAATACGTTAATCTTGATTGATTGCGTTGTATTTATTTAAAAAAATCCATAATGAAAGACTTGTTAAGAGACTAGTATTTAAGATTTCTAAAAACGTTAGAAAATAAAATAAGAAAATCGAACAATACAATACTTATGTAGAAACTATTCATGTCCATGTGGTTATCAGTAAAATCATGTTTTATTTTATCATCACTTTAGTAGAGAAACACGTTTTACTTAAATTAACCTTATCTCGCCATTTTAGATTGTTTCTTTGGGTGGAAAAAATATATGTGATATTTGCCGAGACCTCATTCTCCTCCACGTGAGATTCGGCTCAACCCCCCCCCCCCCCCCCCCCCTTAAACGTCTTACGTAAGTAATGCTCCCCAAGAGGTGTAAAAAGGCGAATGAAATGACATTAGAAGCACCAGCCAGATGATAGTGATGATTATCTACTATATTTCAAATACGATTTATCTCGTTTGTGTAATATAACAGGAGTTGAAGTCATGAAACATTACTCAAACGCAGTTCTCCACTCTATAAAAGGTAAATGCAAAATAAACATTGAATACATTTGAGGCTTTTTCCTTATTTAATTAGGTAGGTGACTGGTTAGTCAATATAGAACTTTTTAACAACTGTCGAAACGATTAGCAAACTATGACGTCACTATTTTGTTCTGTCAATTGAGTGTTTATTAATAACTTTTTAGATTAGAGAAATTTATGCTTAGGTCAAATAAAAAATTGGTTATTGTTTTGAAAAATTGTAACGTGATTTCATTTATACGTTTATTGTTCTGGAATTAATTATTGTTGTTTTCAACTACCCAATTACTTTGTTCCTGTAAAATTCCAACGGGAATATTGTCAACCTTGAAAGCCTTAAGGCAAGGAACGAAGCCATGCTCCAGCCGCATGCTGAGCCTCTCCGCCGACCATCCGTGGTACGCGGGCACCGTGGGCAGAACCATCATCGAGAACTTGATGCCGATCTCACGCCACATCGCTGCTTCCAAACTGAGAACAGTTTAAAATCATCTGGTACTGGTAGGGTACTTCTATACACGACTTCCTAACTTCAATACTGACACCCTCTACCAACCGTTCGGTTATACGAAAGGTGGAAGGGAACTAGCGCAAGTAATTCACCTCACACAAGATACCATTTCGACCCATCAGCTCGATGGCGCAGTGGTTAACGCGCCCGGTCTGCTAGTTGAAGGTTAAGCAACTTTGGCAAAGGCCGGTCATCGGATGAGTGACATAAAATGTATCATCTCGAGCTCCTCCGTGCACGGAGGCACGTAAAGCAGTCGTTAACAACCACCAATCCGCACTGGGCTCGCGTGGTGGTTTATGGCCCGTTCTCCCTATCCATCCAAGGGAAGGGACCATTTGCGTCAGATCAGGACGTTTTAGAGCTGAGTTAAATCCAGTAATACAATAATGAAACCCCCCAAATTCAGAGTTCGAGCGGTCTCGATTCGTCCAAAACAATAAACGATCAATGCTGCAAAAAGCAGAGGTTCTAAGTGTCCCCCTCCCCCCCGATTCAACCCGAACTCTTCGGAGATTCTAGTAGGGCGCGGGGACACGCACTAGTGCGGGATGCCGTTCCCTCTAGAAAACCTCCGAAGGTGATTCGTTTCACCCCAAAAATTCGTTTCTCGTTGCCTCCTAAAAAGCCTGGTGAAGCTGAAAATGCCATCTAAGGCAATCAGCGAACTCTCTCCAATAAGAAAAAGACGGCCTCTCACATGTGTTGATGACCATTGCCCAGAGAAAGGGGGGGGCTGGCGAGCTTCAGATCAATTCATCCCCTATTCTGTCAAAAGTCTCATGCTCGAGCATACGCCATCAAAGAGTCACCATCCAATCAAATGGTGTCAGCCTTCGGTGTTAGCTTCAAAATGATCGAATCATCATTATGGTCAACAATACTTTGAACAGGTATTTTAAATTAAAAACACCTCCCCCCTATAAAATAAACAATGAATAAGGTCCGAATAGTTATTCCGTGTTTTTTTTTTATACTTAGCACGGCAAATGACTCCACACCACCTGATGTTAAGTGGAAATGGAGTCCAGACGCGAAGACAACTGGTGCAGCGTGAAAACAACGCAGCATCAGTCAACTTCACTCTGCCGGCCCACAAGGTGCTTCTTCACGCCTCGTTTGAAGGACCCCATATCATAGGAAAGAGGGAAAACATGTGCTGGTAGACTATTCCATCTTTTGAGGTGTTTTGTCTCTTTTACTCTAATTTGAAATGATGTTTACATGACAGGAACAAAATACGGATAACTATTCCGCCGACCTTATTCTTTGTTTATTTGTAAGACCCCTTAAGTTATGATAGTTATAGAGAATGACAAAATTCAGTGCTTACGTCAGCCTTCCCGGTAGCATAGCGGTCAGTGCAATCCGGGCGGATTGCGGAAGACCTAGGTTCAATTCCTGGCTGGGTCGGGTGAGCGTTTAATTTTTTCAATGTATTTTATAAATTTTATAAACAATATTATTAATTTAGCTTCAGTGCAGCAATTAGCACTTGAAAATCAAAAGTTAAATTTAGTTATAGAGATCTCGACCTTACCCCAAGATAGGATGTGATGCTAGATTGAACGCTTCCTTGATGATAGCGAGCGTAATGTAATACGCCTGCACAGCGGAATCGCACCGCACTGTGTAGTTGTAGGGACGATTCGTAAGCACCTGAGGCAGTAAAAAAAATATTCATTACTATCACCACCAGCTCATAATGTCACAACTGCTGGGGCACGAGCCTTCCCTATGGATGGATAGCGAGAACGGGCTATAAACCACCACGCGGGCCCAGTGCGGTGCGGTGGTTGTTAACGACTGTATATTGTAGATCACTGTTATGCATTAAAAATTTACTTTTTTTAAATTTACTTTCCGTGGTCGAGTGGCTAAGAGCTCGGCCCTATACCCGAAGGTCCCGGGTTCAATTCCCAGGTCGGGCAAAGTGTGTTTCGTATTTTCGATGCATAGCCCGGGTTTGTGATCACTAACCCGCATTTGGCAAGCGTGGTGATTAAGCTATTACCCATCGATTGTAGTGATTCCTGATTTAAATAATGGAGGCCTGTCCCTAGCAGTGGGACAGTTATAGGCTTGCTAGTTATTTACTCTAATGTTTCATTATAAAAGGTAATTCTGACCCATTTTTTGGAAAGAGACTTAAGGTTCGGCTTTAGCCCATCCCCTACCAGATTCTCCGAGGCGTTCGGATAGGGATCGAGAACTAACCCCAAGTACTCCCACAGCGTTCCCCGATACTATATAGTCCTGGCTGGGATCCGCAAACTTCAAATCGGTGAGGAACTCATAGTTTGGTATCGCCTCGTCCATGTCGCCGTCCGGAGGCTCGTACGTGGCTTCCAGAAGACCTGACACTAATATGTACAGGCCTTTTGGCTCGTCACCTGTTAGAGGAAAAACATACAAGTAACATAAATAGTCAAATTTCCGCATCACCATCACCACCAGCTAATTACCCCACTGCTGGGGCACGAACCTTCCCTATGGATGGATAGGGAGAACGGGCAATAAACCACCACGCGGGCCCAGTGCGGATTGGTGGTTGTTAACGAATGCTAATGCAGCCGGGATCAATGGCTTTACGTGCCTTTCGAAGCATGGAGGAGCTCAAGATGAAAAATTTTTGGTCACCCATCCGATGACCGGCCTTTGTAAAAGTTGCTTAACGTCAGAAATCGCAGAACGGGCGCGTTAACCACTGCGCCATCGAGCTTCTGCTAATTCCTTAATATACTTTAAACTTTTGGTTTGAACCTGCACGTTTCTGACATGCCGGGTCAGGTGCTCTTCCAATTGAGCTATCGTGGTTCTAACCAGCCCGCCGAAATTATTCAACACTATTTACTTTTTTACGTTTCTACTTTTTTTTTAACTTTTTATTTTCAAGTGCTAATTGCTGCACTGAAGCTAAATTAAATATTTATATTTTTTTATAAAATACAGTGAAAACATTAAACGCCCACCCGACCCAGGCAGGAATCGAACCTGGGTCGTCCGCAATCCGGGCGGCTGCACTGACCGCTATGCTACAGGGAAGGCTGACGTAAGCGCTGAATTTTGGGTCGGGTGGGCGTTTAATTTAATCACTGTATTTTATAAAAAATTATAAATATTTTCTACTTTTTTTACATTGAAATTTTTTCAACATTTGTGTTTTTGTAATTTGTTTCGCAACAAAATTTGCGTTAAAATTATATAAACAAAACAAAAACAGGACAAATTATGTTATGCATTTAAAGGGAAAACAATATTAAAGTTTAACACCTATTTTTTTATTACCCCTTTTTTAACCCACCTGTTTAGATCATTACCTCTGGATATTAGAATGTCATTCACATTGAAATTGAGAATTTCAGAGTTCTCCAAAAAGAAGTCGGCCACTCTCTCGTTCCCTTGCAGCCAGGATACCGCCCGAAGTTGGGTCTGCAAATATTTAACAATAATTAAGATAAGATAAGATAAGATAAGTGTTTTATGTTATTTTGAATTTTGCATTCACAATGCTTTATATAGTTACAAGATATTTTTTTTACTAGAAAAAGTCAACCAGCTTTAGGAAGCTTGAGTAGGAATCGAACCCACAACCTTAAGATAACCGGTCCAATGTTCTGACCGCTCAGCTACCGGGCTTCGGTTAATATATAGTGTTAAAAATATGTTTTAAATTGTGTTTTTGCTCGCATTACCCCACCACATTTCATTAAATTTGACTAACTTCTGCTGCTCCGATTTCTTGCCTGCGATATAATGAAATGATCCATGACCATAAAAAAGTTATCAATTTGACTCATTTTTATGTACAACCCACACTTGACCAAAAAAATTGCTATGATAAAATTGTATTAAACAAAAAAAGACATGGTGGTTTCTAAGATAGTTTTTGTTTTTCTTGCATCTCTTATGGTCTCGGACTTCCTCATACTGTCCCAGTTAAGAGTATATAAGCTAGCTATTGGCTGTTTATGGTCTCGTACTTCCTCATACTGTCCCAGTTAAGAGTATTTAAGCTAGCTATTGGCTGTTTATGGTCTCGCACTTCCTCATACTGTCCCAGTTAAGAGTATTTAAGCTAGCTATTGGCTGTTTATGGTCTCGCACTTCCTCATACTGTCCCAGTTAAGAGTATTTAAGCTAGCTATTGGCTGTTTATGGTCTCGCACTTCCTCATACTGTCCCAGTTAAGAGTATACTATAAGCTAGCTATTGGCTGTTTATGGTCTCGGACTTCCTCATACTGTCCCAGTTAAGAGTATTTAAGCTAGCTATTGGCTGTTTATGGTCTCGGACTTCCTCATACTGTCTCAGTTAAGAGTATTTAAGCTAGCTATTGGCTGTTTATGGTCTCGCACTTCCTCATACTGTCCCAGTTAAGAGCCTGCCTTGCCTCACTTACTATAAAATAAAATATTCAAACCAAGAAACTAAAAACTTTTCAACTGGGGTAACGCACACCCGTTTGGGGTTTAGTCTCAAAATGTCCAAGTTGAAAAATGTAGGCCCGGCTTATGCCCAACTCGGCACCGGGCCTACATTTTTCAACTTGGACATTTTGAGACTTTTGAGACATTTTGAGACTTGCGACATTTTGAGACTAAACCCCGTTTGGTCACTACATCAAACCACAAAACAAGGAGGACCGAGAAGGTAAGCTAAATACATACCGCACTCGAGCAACTCACACATAGATATTGCACGGACACGGATCTCGTTCCGATACGATCCGAACACGACACGCACTAGTGCGTGATTCCGTTACCTCTAGAAAGCCTCTGACGGTGCTTCGTTTCACACGGCTTGAGGAACCCTTTAACTTCCCCCCCCCCCCCCCCAAGGCAAACTCTCTCAAAAAAAAAAAACTAATCTCGGAACAGGCTGAGCCCAGGTGTTGCGAGATTCCGTGGCCATGAGAGGTTGCCTATATGTGAACGCACATATAGGTATGAAGCTTGCTGCAGTCTACTTATTTTGTGTTCAAACTGTCTCTGGCTAAACTGACCTCAGGAGAGGAGGGCGCCACGAGACTGCCTTTGTGGCGACACATCTGCATCTTCTCCTGAATAGCGTGGACCAGTAAGCGATATTCCATCTCATCTAAAAACCCTGTAAATTATAAAGGTTAAACTTATAATATGTACAATACCACATTGGTAAAATATAAATAGGTAATTCTTCCTCATTTTAAATTATATTACCAAATACAATATATATATAATATTACTTGCTTTAAACAATTTATGAAATCGTGATATAGGTGCCAGTGCCTTCCGAATGATGTTACAAAGTAAGTAAAACATACCATTTTTTTTATATAAAAAAGAAAGGAATATATTAAATAAAAGTAGAGTAACTGGAGAATTTCATTATGTGTGTAAAGTACATTTAAGGCTAAGTCTAAGTTTTAAAATCCGATCCTTCAGAGAAACTCCGAGCCATGCCTTTTCCATAGCTCGCTGAGCGACTATAAAATTTGTAAACCAGCTCTACTATGAGTGTCGTTTCGGCTTCGTATGTCATGGCAAAGCCCACCGGATCCGCAAGCTGAAGTGGCAGTGGGCCGGCCATATTAGTCGCTAAACCGATAACCGTTGGGGTAAACGAGTTCTTGAGTGGAGACCGCGTATCTGGAAACGTAGTGTACCACGCCCTCAGACTAGGTGGAACGACGATCTTCGCAAAGTGGCTGGCAAGAGCTGGATTAGAGAAGCCGCGGGTCATGCTCAGGGGCGTGCACTTGGAGAGGCCTATGTCTATCAGTGGACTAGTATAGGCTGATGATGATGATGTGTGTACCAACCTTCTTCCTTGAGCTGCATGGCGTCCAGCATCATTACGTTGAGCGTAGAGGTAGTAGCCTGACGCGTCTTCACTGTGATGGCAGTCCAGGGCCGGTCGCGTTGCAGCAGACCCAGCTGCCGGGTCACTGCTAAACTGGTCCAATATAATCAATGGAATCTCTCCAGATTCCATTAATAAAGATAAACTACTCGTGCAGTCTAGCAATTTCAATATTAGTAATAAGAAAATGCTGTAATGCCGCTATTTAGGTTATAGAAGGTTCTTGGCTCTTTCTTGGGGCAAGGAATACACTATTACAATAAAATACCAAGTTCTGTGCTAGTAAGTAGACCTTTTTACTTAAATATGATATAACAATTACCGGTCAGCTTCCAATTTAGCATTGAGCGTCTCCTGGATTTGAAGGTTGTCCACTAACTGAGGCAGCAAGGTGCACACTTCCTGCTCTCCCGTTACGAACCCCTGATTAGCAGAAACAAATACATAATACAAACATCTTGGGGGGTAAGTGAAGAATAATGTCTGCGATTTTGTTTTATTTTCCAAAATTTGTGTGAAATAACAATGGATTATCTACCGTTATGAGAATACTCGTGCATGACTGTTGGCAAATGAAAGAAAACAGTGAACGTCGCTTTTCAAATTCTCTCAAGAAGTCCGCGTGAGTTCTCAGTAAAGTCCCCACATCTTTACTGATAGGGTTGGTGTTGGAGGGAATATTATTTATTACTACTACCTTCTATTATCATTCATTATCATCTAATAACAAAGTAAGTTTTGTTTTATATACTTTGACACTGGCTAAATGTGCTAACCGCCCAAAGCTATAACTAAGAGAAAAAATGGCACCGATTTAAAGCAGCAGTTGTTTAAAGTAGTGTTTGTTGGTAAGTTTAAAATTTGAAAATGCATATTTCAACGTGTTAACACGTTGACTGCCGCAAAACCAGACACAATAGAAAATTTATTGTTTGTCGGTCACCGGTGACCGCCACGGCGATTAAATACTTAACAAGTTCGGCAGTTAAAATTTAGTAAAATTATTACAAAAACACAAATGTTGAAAAAATTTCCACGAGCAGGATTTGAACCTGCACCCATCTGACATACCGGGTCAGGTGCTCTTCCAATTGAGCTATCGTGGTTCTAACCAGCCCGCCGAAATTATTCAATTATTATGGAAGTTTCGCAACAAAATTTGCGTTAGAATTATATAAACAAAACAAAAACATTTTATAAATAGCTTGCCTACTTCTTAACTGATCTTTAGTATTTGTACAAATATTATGATCGGGTGTTAATGACGGTAGTTGTTGACATTGAATGGGTGCCTTTGGTTTTCTAAGTAAAAAGTAACTAGTGTTGAATAATTTCGGCGGGCTGGTTAGAACCACGATAGCTCAATTGGTAGAGCACCTGACCCGGTATGTCAAAAGTGTGCAGGCAACTTGCGTTAGAATTATATAAAGAAAAAAAAACATTTTAGTAAAATGAGTCATACAAAATTATGAAATGGATCATTGAATAAATATTGAGCAGTAAAATAACTAAATGGGCAGTTACAAAGCCTCTATTGCCCGAGCATGATTTGTATGGGAAAGTAAAAATAAATATCTCGTTTTTTGACCTGTTTCTTGGGGAAAGTTGTTCAGTTTCATGGTCTGATCAACCCACCTGCGGGTTTAAGACGGTTAAAAAAAAGGTGTATAAGTAGGTATAACATGTCTTTGATATGATACTGAATAAATGTTTTTCTATTCTATTCTATTCTATTCTATAAACATACATAAATTCAAGTGAGACTGCTCAGTGTTCGCTTTACTATTCGACAGAGATATGGAGGAAAAACAAGATATTTTTTTGTTAATTTATTTCTATCGGAGATATGTGGGAAACCATTGCCGTTACCATTGCTGCTGGGCAAAGGCCAAATCCCCAAAAACAAATAAGAAAAATAAAATTAAGAATTCTTTAACATTTTTAAAATGCTTATTTCATTTCTCTCTTCCAGCCAATTACAAAAAATAAAAAAAATTGGAAACAGATTGTATAGTTTTCTTTTTTTTTATTGGTATGGGTATTGGGTATGTGTTATTCATAAAAGTAATTGTATTTTTTTTCGTTTGTTATTGCCCAATTTTTCTTTTGTCCATGCGTGACTGAAAACCCAGCAGTGGGACGTTTTTAGAGCCTGATGATAAAACTGACGACGATTATAATAAAGCGGTCGTCTAAATGGTGTGTATGGAAAATGTATGAACTGTAATTTACCTTGCCAACATCATACCCGAACGCCAACTGGATGTCTATCATTCGATCGACGTATGCCATTACTTTAGGGACCGATACCCTATTGAGGAATAAAAACAAGTTGTTTAATTTTTTTCTGCTTCATCGGGCTTTTTCGGGGGCGGCGAGAAACTTTAAGGGTTCCTAAAGCCGTGTGAAACAAAGCACCGTCAGTGGTTTTCTAGAGGGAACGGCATCACGCACTAGTCGACTAGTACATGTCCCCGTGCCCTACTAGATTCTCCGAGGGGTTCGGATCGGATCGGATCGGTAGTTGGTTGGTGGTTTCAAGCCACTAACCAACTACCGATCCGATTGCACAATGATTCCATTTGGTTATAACCATGTTATTGTGTAATTGTTTATTGTCCTGAATAAAATAAAATAAATAAAAATATGATTGAACATTTATTGAAGATGTTTGACAGTTTCAGTTTTGGCTAGCTTGAAGTGCAGGCGTCTGTACTAATAGTCGCGGTATTTTGATTTTCGTTTATTTTTTTGGTATTAAATCATCATGATTTTTTGTTTTTTTTTTCTGTGCTATTTCTTATGAGGTTAGTACTGACCCTTTTAAAGACTGATTCTTTTTTATGCTTAGCAAAAACTATTAAAATAAAACATATAAAATGGAATTCCCTCCCAGCACACGTATTCCCTCCGTCCTACAAGGACCCCAGTCCTTTACGCGAGGTGTCAAGAAGCAGTTTGCGGGTAGGCAAGTTGAGGAGAAGGTACTTACAGGATTCTGCCATCCTGCTCTACTAGCTATCCTTGCACCTGGACACTGATTTGCTTAACATTAGGCAGAGCAGTAATTTGCATAACTTTCTATAGAATAAAAAAATAACTGCGGGAAGACGCGGTTGTTTATGTGGGGCTCTCCCCAAGCTTTTTAACCCACTAAAATCCCTAGCACCTTTCGCTACGGTGATCCGGGACCATCGTTTGGACAATCTCCAGATTTTGATATTGGTTTTCCTTTTTTATATACCGGAGAAAATGAATTCCGCAAACCACTGTGCCCGGGGAGATGCAGATGGTTTGGTATATGCGAATCCCCTCCCTCTCCCCCGACAAGGGGATAGGAGGGTATACCCACAAAAACTCCTGCACTTGATGATGAGGGTTGATCCACTGGTGGGCTAATCTCCAGATACTGCTAATGGTTTTCTGAAAACGGAGGACTTGAGGCTCTTCGCTCTTAAAGACGTTGCCAAACTTATGGCATGAATATAGATGCTGCAAAGATTTGCAGAGAAAGAAGAGTGAATGGATTGGTTTGCAGTGTTACTGGGAGAGGGAAACCGCAGAAAGCCCCACTAACATAAGCTAAGATATAATGGTTTACCTGGCCAACTTGCAAAGCCTCAAGAACCGTAGCATCCTCAGCAGTTTGGTGGCCGTCAGCACACTAGAGTTCATGTTTGTCCATTTATCCCATGGGGTGACCGCGTCAATTATGTCCAAAACTAGATCTGAAAAAGGAAAAGAGAGTTAGGAGAGAGAGAGAGAGAGAAAAAGAGAAGAAAGACATAGTTCACAACGGTGTAATGTTTGACCTGCATCTCACTTGATGGCAGTGACTATATGGCCTGAAGTGAAAGCGCACTTTACCCGAAATCCTTAACTACTGAAGATTTTACTGTTTCAATTGTCGAAACACAACTTTTTTAAACAATGTTGTTGTATTCAAACAACAATATAATAAACTATCAACAGCAGATAAAATGGCGACAGAAATAGATGAGATGGTGGCAGCTAGCCACCTGGATTCAGAATAAACTTACCACCAAAATCTAGGATGTTAATATTCTAGATAGGCCACAACGAATGTGATATCAAACTAAGAAGATACTAGATAGACTAGATAGATAGACTTTACTGGTCGATTGAGAATTTGGGATCATAATGTTTTTTATGGTATAAGTCTGTATAAGGAGTAACTCGAACCCAGCTCTTAGCGCCTAGCTTAATGCTCATATAAACGGTGATGTTATTTGGTTAATTTCTCTTCTGTGCCTTTGTAGAAGGGTCCAGGTGAAGTGTGCTTCTACCTTCTTTTTTCATCACTTAACAGGAGGTGAGATAAAGGCCAAGTTCTTACCCGTAAGGAATAAAACATGATACACTGACCCCCCGTCGCCATAACTATGATGAAGAAATCCAGTTTATTCCAATGCGACTTGAAATATCCTACAACACCGAGCGCCATCATTTTAATGATCATCTCAAACAGGTAGACTACGAAGAAGAACCTGTCAGAAAAGGAATAACGTACGCTCATCATCGTCATCATCATCATCATCATCGTCAGCCTATATTAGTCTATCTAAAGTTGGGCCCGATCCGATCCGAACCCTTCGGAGAATCTAGTAGGGCACGGGGACACGCACTAGTGCGCGATGCCGTTCCCTCTAGAAAACCTCCGAAGGTGATTCGTTTCACACGGCTTGAGGAACCCTTTAAGTTTCTCGCCTCCCCCAAACAAGCCCGGTGAAGCTGAAAATGCCCTTTGTGGCAATCAGCAAACTCTCCAATAAAAAAATAAAAAAATAAAGCTGGGCATAGGCCACTCCAAGTGCACGCTCAAAGCTTAAACGCCTTTATAGTGACATGGTCCGGTCACTATCCTATAGCAGCGACGATCTAGCAGCTAACTTCCCCATATACTTTTGTTCATGTAAGAAAGCCTGACTCTAGCAGTTGCTTACAGACTGACGCTAAAGTAGGTAGTCAAATTCGCAGCTGAAGCGCCTTTATAGCGATATGATTCGGTCAATATCCGGTAACTAGAACCTAAAACCTAGAAGATGCTAGGTAGGGTGTCAAAGTCGCAGACTAAGCGCTTTTACAGCGATAGGGTCTGACCAATATCCTGTAGCTAGAACCTAGAAGACGGTAAAGAAGGCAAAAAAAGAAAGTACGGTAGTCGACACCTCATACACAAAATAACTCAAACCGTGTCCGTTAAAGGTTATCTATTTGTGCGTTGCTCGAGCGCATTGTATTAAGCTCACCTATTGCAGTCTTCTTATTTTGCGATCCATACTCACAGATTAAGTGCCTTTATCACGATAGTGATGGTTGGCTTCACGGGCGGCTTCAAAGCCACCTCGCACAGTATGACTGGAGTGTTGCACAATATCATGATGTAGATGAACCCGTCGAACCAAACGCTGGTAACCATTCTGTAGCAGCGCTGCCTCCAAGGGTTTCGGGGTACTTGAACGTTTGCGGCTTCTGGGGTCATCGCTGTTACTAATTTGTGACGTAGCCAGACGGCGTGTGCCTAGGAGATGACGAAAGAAATCAATAATTCGTCACTATCTTATAGCAGTGCTGCTGATGGATGGTTGTTATGCCACACTGGAAAATGGCCTGCATATCATGTTCTTTGTAGGTACACTTACCGTCCTCTCGTCGAGCTTTTATTAGCTGGGAGAGGAAAGAGGATGAGAGCCATAACCCGGTGTCACACCCCGGTGTCACACCCCGGTGTATGCACCAGGTTTTAGTTTAAAAAAGGCCAGGGGCCCGACCGCCTAACCGATCGCTTTGGCTACGTGTATATTTTATGACGTCATCTTGCCATTTCGTACCGCCTATGAAAGCAATATGGAAAGCTATAGTCTATATAGGTTTCGATATTGCTTTCATAGGCGGTCAGGGGGCAGATCGCATGAGACTTGGCAGGGATTTAAGAAACCTTTAACCGCCTCTGTGGTCTAGTGGTTAAGACCACCGGTTTCAAAGTGATATGAGTGAGTGTATATGATACCTTAGGTTTCCAAAGCGTTCCAAGCTGTTCTAAATTGACCCTTGCATCATCAGAGTCAGCTGCCACCTCCACAGCCTGCACAAGGGTTCTGACACCCTCTTTACTGATCTTGCCGTGCTCATACTGCCGCCAGTAGGATATCTTCATGGCTTTTAGGACCCGCTGGTTCGCTTCTCTGTTGAAATGGGAAAAAAGTATGTGTCACAATGTCACAATTGTAGTCTGCATAATACAATAACTCTGTATTGACAATGGCATCCTCTCCTACACTAAGTTTGCTGAGTTACGGTCTCTACGGTCTGGGTAGACCCCAGGCGATTATCAGCTCTGCGGCTAATATGACCACCCACTTAGCTTGCCAATTCTTCGACCTATGTCACAATTACAGTGGCAAGTGGTATGAGAGGCGTATTTCCAGCTATGGACTGATACGGGCTGATAAGATGGTGATGATGAATCAAAGGCATATTACAGGTGGCGCAAGTCATTGACTGAGTAAAGAGGCCTATACCTAGCAGTGGCTGATGATGAGAAAAATATAAAAATATGCCTCAATGCTCAGAGAGTCCTCAGTGAGTACCGGGGTTTTAATAGGTAGGTCACCTCCCTTTCGCCCATTAGAAGAAAGAGGAACTAGGGAACGGCACATACATAACCCGTTTATCTCGTAGCCATGCTCAATGCATTTTCCTTGAAAGGAACCGAGACGGCTGACGCGAGAAAGAAGAGACTTAGCAGTAGGTGAAGTTAGTCTTTGAATATGAGTCTAGTGTTGCTGACCTTATCATCTCTGCAAACTCCTTCTTGGTTGGCTCGTTGGGTATCTCCCTCTCACAGTCCGGGCAGATGGTGACCACTTCTCATAAGGTGGATCGATTCGAATACTCACTTGCCGTCTTTTTACATAAATGATGTATGAGACTGACCTCATCATCTCTGCAAACTCCTTCTTGGTTGGCTCGTTGGGTATCTCCCTCTCGCAGTCTGGGCAGGTGGTGTAGTGGTAGCCCATATATGTGTCGTCTTCAATGTCCTCCTCGCGACCGGATATTTGTAGCTGGTATGGGTGTTTTATCATGGTACCTTGGGGATAAAATACATACATAAATACGTACAAAGTAGTAGAACAAGGGTATGACGATACGGTTCATACGCGCTCTATGCCAGGTACAGACATGTACCTGGGCGCTTCTGCCCACCCTCACGACCCGGTCAACCCGAGCTGAGGTCCTAGCCTTTAGAAGCGCCCACGGGTTGTTCCGCTCCCGATCCAACAAGAACCCCCGGATAATCTAGTAGGGAACGGGGACACGCACTAGTGTATGATGCCATTCCGTCTAGAAAACCTCTGACGGTTTTACGTTTCACAGGAACCCTTTAGTTTCTCGCCGCCCCTAAAAAAGTCCAGTGCTTCTGAGGAGCAAACTCTCTCAAAAAAAAATCAGCGTCCTCTAGTATCCTCAATAACAAAACTATAAATAATAATTAGTTCACCAACTAACCTTCTTGAACCAAATCCCAATTGGCATCAGCCAAGAACTTGTCCATTTTCAGCATGGACACGCACCTGTCCCTGGTCATCATGATCCGTTTGACGCAATTGGTCATATTGGCCTTCTTGGCCAGCGATATCTCTGCCATGCCGAGCATCTTCAAGACTTTGCCCATAGTCGTAGCGTTGATCAACAGCGATAGGAGGACTAGGCCAGCCGTTTGGATTATAAATATCTGGAGGTGAAAATATATTTTTTAATTAACATAATGTTTATGAAGGTGCTGGGTTTAATTCTCAAGTTAGGTATACGTGTGTTATTACAGATTATACGATGTTGATATAAGTACAAAATATATATGTTGATATATGATTATATGATTACGATACGAAGATAACTCGGGTTTGTGATCAACCACCCGTATTTGGCAAGGTGTGGTGATTAAGTCTCATAAATTGTAGCGAAAGCTTTACAATTATTGCTTTTGTAGTTATAGTGGAACCATACCTAATACGCTAACTACACAATTTCCTTTTTTTTTCATTCACTTGAGGCTTACTATCATTTGTCGAAGAAAAGGGAGATATTTGGGTATATAACATCCCAAAAACAAAACTTAATAAGAGCTATTATTAGGCTGTCGAATGATGTGAGTGGCAGTTCGATGCTTGATAGTCTAGCAATTTCTCTCACCTGAAAGCCTCTGTAGTATGGAGGCGAGTGGCGACGTTCATTTAACATGATGATGGTTGAGTGCGCATATAATCACCAAGTACAGACCTTGTACTATAGCTATTAGATGGACTGGTACAAATAAACCTTCTGGAACCAATGCTTCTTAACTCGCCAGCATCTGCCATTGCCGGCGTCTGAAGCACTATAAACGCTAGACACAGCGACAGAGGCCCGCGCAGTCCGCCCCACACACAAGCTAGGCAATGCAGCTAGACCAACCCCCCTACCGCCTAACCGATTGCTTTGGCTACGTGTATTATGACGTCATCTTATCATCTAGCTAATAGGTATAGGCATACATCGAAGGCTATAGCCTATTGCTTTCGATATTGCTTTCATTGGCGGTACATAATATGACGTCATAAACTATACACGTAGCCAAAGCAATCGAGTTAGGCAGTCGGGGGGCAGGTATGAGCGACTCGCTATCACTAATAGTGCTTACCTCACCAGCGTCAACCACTGCCGGGGCGTCAAACACTTTAAATGACAGGGGTCTTAGCAACTCTCTATATAGTAACACAAACATTGTTTATAAAGAGTTATAAGCCAATTAGTATTATTCTACAAGCCTCCTATCACTACCCGGGGCCCGACCGCCTAACCGATTGCTTTGGCTACGTGTATAGTTAATGACGTCATCTTGTCATCTAGTTAATAGGTATAGGCATATATCGAAAGCTATAGATCATAGCTTTCGATATTGCTTTCATAGGCGGTACGAAATGACAAGATGACGTCATTAACTATACACGTAGCCAAAGCAATCGGTTAGGCGGTCGGGGGGCTGGTCCTAACCTCGCCTGCGTCCGCCACTGCCGGCGTCTGCCGTATTTAATGCAACAACTTGATTTTTGATGTGATATAACGACTCACAATCTGAGACAGACTCTTCTTTGACAAGCCTTCTTGCACTTATGGTGCACACGCCTACACATCAGACTACTACAAACTGTCAAATTTCCACAACAGACTTTGAACTTTATGTATACGGCATACGGTTGAAAATTCATTGAAGAAATTTGACAGTTTTGGGTAGGTTGATGTGCAGGCGTCTGTACATACGAGTGCTATGAGTAGCACCATGCTTCTTACCTCGCCAGCATCCGCCACAGCCGGCGTCTGCAGCACAATAAGCGCTAGACACAGCGACAGAGGCCCGCGCAGCCCGCCCCACACGCAAGCCATGCAGTGCTGCCACGTCATACCGTACCCCACGTGACGGAGAATGGGCGTCATGAACGTGTATACCAGTAACCTGAAAACATAAGTTATACTCTTGTCGTGTATCTCACTTAATTGCCTAGTATTATATAATTGTACGCAAACTTTGAAAAAAGATGTTAAAAAAAAAATATTGTAATCACCTTTTTTGTAATTGCCTAGCTAGAGCGAGTCTTATTCACCATTCAATCACGCTAACTAAAAGGATTTGTGTATGGCAAAATTGAAACTAGCCTCGTTTGTCATCAAGAGTTCACCAGCACACAACACTATGGCAATTGCTTAGAAAGAAGAGGCATACTTTAAAGGCGTCACGTTCCGGCGGTTCCGAGGCCGGCTACCGGACTCCACGCTGCGACAAACGTCGCCGTCTTTCCGTGTAGCATAGATTTTAATTTATATATTATCTGTATGTTAGTCTGTAAAGTATCTATTCTTTTTTTTTTGGAGTCGGCTGATCGCCTCAGACGGCCTTTTCAGCTTCACCGGGCTTTTTTGGGGGCGGCGAGAAACTTAAAGGGTTCCTCAAGCCGTGTGAAACGAATCACCTTCAGAGGGTTTCTTGAGGGAACGGCATCACGCACTAGTGTGTGTCCCCTTGCCCTACAAGATTCTCCGAGGAGTTCGGATCGGAACGGGGAGCGGAACCACCCGAGGGTGGCTCGGACCTCGGCTCGGGTTGACCGGGCCGTGGTGGTAGGGAGAAGCGCCCAGGTACATGTCTGTACCTTGTATAGAGCGCGTGTGTGTGTAAATGTGTAGTGGCATTGAGAGGATCGGGCGGGGGGGGGGGGGGGGGCAGAGGTTCTATTCTATTAGCCTCTTTGTATTTTACCATCTTGTACACTGATTGTTGCCTGAAATAAATATCTAAATATCTATCATCTTATCTAAATATGTCGCCATAACATCAATGTTTGTAGCATTGTTGTGTTCCGGCAGCTAGAGATAAGATAGCCAGTACCTCACTAGTTGAGGATCCCGGGTGAAGTGCGCTTCCATCATTGGCCTTATCATCACTTAACATCAGGTGAGATCAAGGCACTGTGCTTACCCGTAAATAGATTTAAAAAAAATCTAATCTAACCTAAAAAGTACTAACAAAATGCTCTTACCTCGAACAATACACCGTCGTATAAGTCACGAACACCAACGACACCTGTCGCATATTGATGACATAGCTCACTTTCTCGAATATCACCACTCCCACCATCGTAAACACCAGCGTATTAGCCGTATGCGCCATTATACTCCAAAAGTGCGAAACCACTTGTTCCACATCCCCCGCGACAGTCGACTTCCTATAGCTGACCAGGACACCAGCTATCACGGTCCCCAACAGCCCAGAGACATAAAAAAACTTCTCTCCAATATAATACGTCAAATACGCAGACGACAAAGTCACGACTACCGCACACAACAAGTCGTAGTACGTCAAGGACAGTAGAGTACCAGCTATATGGCCCGTTACTATGCCAAGTAGGATGCCTCCACCAGCGAATCGCAACAGCAGTAAAGCTATTTGAGATGCGTTTGTTATTGCCATGGCCAAATATCCGAAGACTGCTGTGAATGTTATCATGGCGGTCGCATCCCCTATTAAACCTTCCCCTAACAACAGGACACTTATATACTTCCCTTTGCTCATCTCCTTCAGCATCTTAACTACTTCCATCGGATAAATAGGGGAGCACACCACCCCAAACAGCAAGGCTGTAGGGAGGTTCCAGGACGTTTCTATCAGGTAATAAGCCATGAAAGCTGCCATCAGAGCTGTCAATAACGAACCAGGAACCGCCACAAGCAAAATTTGGGGGAAACTCTTCCAGAACGAATGGGAATCGACATTGTACGACGTGTTGAAGACTAAAACCGGCAGGAAACTTATCAGGAGTATGTCAACATCGAGGTAGCAGATTGCCACGAACGGTTTAAAGCCAGGGAATGCGTTTGCGCAGAACCCCGCGATGCCTCCAAGGCAGAACATCACTACACGGTAAGGTATGCACATACTGGTCGACAGCATTATAGCCCTTATTATCACGCCGATAAGTAACGTTGAGAAAATGAAGAGACAACCAAGGGATGTTGGGTAGGCAAGCGTCGGGCGACTTGGGTCTTTGAATGTTTCGTTTGAAATGTATCTGGGAACAGTTGGTATGGTGGAAGCAGTCGATATGGTGGTAGTGGCATTGGAATTGGGTGTACTAGCAACTGATGTAATAAACGTAGACATCAAAAGAAACGCTTGTAAAAATGCCATTTTTCTGTCGTATGCTACTGGCTATAACCACGGCCACATGGAATTTGTTGACGAGTTTTATTTTTCTAATTAGATTCCTTTTGGGCAAAGGTCGCCGTATCATGGATCCTGTTAAATGAACTCCCACATAAAGAATTGACCCAATCTAGCTCAGGAGAAAACGAATAAAGGGAAGGACTTTTCCCTACAATAGAAAAGTAATGGCTACAGATAGGTAAATTCGTTCAAAAACATTGAAAGTATTCATTAGTTTAAAACAAGTGCGAGTCGGACTCACCCATCGATAGTATAAAGGGCCATTATATAGTTCAGGAATCAAGTCTCGAACTTTTCCCGACTGTTAGGTACTACATACACCAAAGTTATTAGGTACCTATACATACATACAAGAGGGAAAAGGTATTTCTTTTTTCATTCTTCGCCATACATCGAAAACTATACATCATAAAAATAATTAAAAATCTGTTTAAGCTTGTGCAATAAAGCCTATCATCATACGATACCTCACATGACACAGTTAACTTACTTCAAAATTTGGACCCCGTTCCTTGCATAAAGACCCTGTTTTTTTATGATTTAATTAAATATGTATAGTTTTCAGATTTTTCCCTGTACTTGTAGTATAAGACGATATTTCTTGCCAAACTTCATAGTTCTAGGTCAACGACAAGTACCCTATGAATTTTGATTCCCTTAAGAGTGTCGAAATATACGTTTTTTGCGATATAAACGGCCGAGAGACAGACAGACAGACAGACAGACGGACAACAAAGTGATCCTATAAGGGTTCCCTTTTTTCCTTTTGAGGTACGGAACCCTAAAAAATAACAGTTACCACTTTTTTCTAGTTTATTTCATTCAATTCATGGACATCATTAGTAACATACTGCCGTACTCAGGGACGTTAATTAAGTTTAATGCCAATTAGATATCTTTCCTTCTCTATTTAGCACTATACATAAGAAAGTAACAGCAAGATACTTAATTGACATTAAAACTTAATTGACGTCTCCGAGTACGGCAGTTAATCTCGTATTCATTCTAAACAAATTAACTTCGCATCATTGCTACTTTGAATCATTAACGCGCTTATTTTTAAAATTTTCAATAAATATTACATTCACAACTTAGCGATACAAACTTAACAGCTTAAAACTTTAGTTAACTACAAATCCATCACTTTTTTTAAATTAACAATGAACTTTATATTATTTATAATTGTAAGATGTACAAACTTATACAATAACAATAGTCAGTTCTTTTTAAAGACTAATTTAAACTAATTTAAACATTGATAAACCCAATTGAGTATGACTAACTCGTTCGAGAAATTACTAAATATACAAAGTACCGAGTGGCTTGCACACCGGATTTTGGGCGGCGCTAAGTCTGAGGTCCCGGGTTCGATTCTCGGTCGGGTCAATGTCGAAAACGAAGATTTCCATAAAACGAGTGCTTTAGCTACTTACCTTGGGATCAGAACAATGTATGTGATGTTGTATAACGTATGTGATGTTATCTAATATTATATCTAACTCAGTCATAAAACATTTTTTTTTTTCAAATTTGGTCTATTTTGCAATTCTGTACCCAGGATTCCAAACTACCAGTTATAAATAGCATGGTAATGAATCCACCACAAAGCAAGTCGTCTTACGCTTCGGTGGCAGAGTGACTAACCCCCTTACAAATAAACAAAAAATAAGGTCCGAATAAAATGTTTTTGTTTTGTTTATATAATTTTAACGCAAATATTGTTGCGATACAAATTACAAAAACACAATGTTGAAAAAATTTCCACGAAACCTGCACCCTTCTGACATACCGGGTCAGGTGCTCTTCCAATTGAGCTATCGTCGGCCCGCCGAAATGTTAATGTCAATGTTAATGACGGTAGTTGTTGACAATGAATTGGCGCCTTTAGCTTTCAAAGTAAAAAAGTAAATAGTGTTGAATAATTTCGGCGGGCCGACGATAGCTCAATTGGAAGAGCACCTGACCCGGTATGTCAGAAGGGTGCAGGTTCAAATCCTGCTAGTGGAAATTTCTTCAACATAGTGTTTTTGTAAGGTCCGAATAGTTATTCCGTGTTTTGTCTCTTTTACTCTAATTTGAAATGACGTTTACATGACAGGAACAAAACACGTAATAACTATTCGGACCTTATTCTTTGTTTATTTGTAAGGCGGTAAGTGTTTAGCCTGATGACCTTAGGTTCCCAGGTCGAGCAAAGTATATTTCAGATTTTTCGATGAATAGCCCGGATTTGTGATCACCAACTAGCGTTTGGTAAGCGCGGTGACTAAGACTATTTTTGCGATGACTTCATTTCAATAGTGAAGGTTTTACCCAGCAGTGGGACTGTATATAGGCTAATTACTAATCTAAAAAAATACTACATTAAAGGGAACAGTAATCTAACTCCTGCCTTTTTAGTTGGACTTTTGTACGGTGAAAACTTCTGTGGAGTCTTTCTGGGAGACCTTCTAGGAGAACTATTAAAGTTCTGGTTTTGTACTTTGCTCAATATACTCAATTCTCTGTATGCATCTTCTAGTACGCGCTTTTTCCAATCCTCGTAAGGTTCTATTTGGGTTTCGGTAGGTTCCTCAGGCTTAGGTGGACTGTCTACTTCCATTTTGTTTTTAGTGTCATCTGAAATCAGAAATTCTTTATGTATTTCTATTATAGAATAAGTGAAAATATTTAGTAAAGAGATGGATGAGAGTAGTCGCGGATCGCGCTCAGTGGTGTGCACTTGTAGAGGCCTATGACCAGCAGTGGTTGGCTGGTGATGATGATTTAGTAAAATACAAGAAAAGTAGATAGCGAGTTATTTATTTCCACACACAGCCTATGCCAAACAAAACTTTTGGTAAGTATATCCTTAACCGAGTCAAAAAATAATCCATGATTAGTTGCTCTATCTTTACGAAAAATTTAACTTATCATGTCGACCATTTAGAATAGCTACTCGTTTAGTGTGTCCCAAAACCAGCACAGCCGCATTTCGTGGCAGCTTTCGCTACGCGGCCACGAAATGTTGGAATAACATTCCTCCACCGATTAGAAATTCGTGTAGCGTTCCAGTTTTCAAACGTAAATTTAAGGAATATCTTTTACATATCCAAAAGTCAAGCCCATAGGTAGTATTGATGACTATTATATTGATGAATCGCTGTGAGTAAAATATGGTCATGGTTTCGCATTTCCGTTTTTCTATATACTGCAGCTACTAATTTTGGGATCAGAACAATGTATCTGTAGGTTTCCACGGAAGATCAGCGACGGGGTCCAACCAGGTATCTCGACGTTATGCTGAATGGAGACCGATTCAATACACCACTAGTTCTAAGTCTTTTGTCCATGCATTGTTATTAATATGAGTGGTTGTAAATAATTTTTTCTATTTCTATTTCTCTTTTCTCTTCCGTTTGGTTTTTTTTTTTTTTGTTCTAATAAGTCGAAATTTTTCGTACCTTTATTGGTGTTGGATTATTATTAGATTTTTATTTATTTTAACGACAAATTTATTGTAGTTTTGCTTGTATTACAGTGTAATAATGATTTTATTGGAGTCTTGGACCAAACTGTAAGCCAGTAGATTTACATATTTAAAAATAAATAATTATTATGTCAGCCATACGTCCTAGGAAAGGGCCTCCTACTTTTTATTTATGTTAAAGAAAACCAACAAATGTTTTACTGACTTATTGACTTCATCATAGTCATCATCATCATCATCACCATCTCAGCCAAAAGACGTCCACCGATATTTTACATACTAATTAAGAAAAAACTTTTTGCAATAACAATAACAGACACCCCGCTACACACGACTTTAAAGTTTATACTGACACCCCCCACCAACCTTGCGGTTATAAAGTTAGGTGTCAGACATCCTTACGCAAGCACATGGGACCATATGTGTCAGGTCATAACGCCGGATCAGGACGCACCGAAGCACATTCTTCATCCGGTACTTTTATGACTAGTGTCTCGAGCGAGTTGCTCCGTGGACACTTATAGTCCACTACCTAATATCCAGAAAGGTTATTGGAGCTGTAAGCTCGCTCACTTCTCGTTGCACCAAAAGCACAACTTGCAGTTCCACTGCTCGGGACGTCAACTCTAAAGTCGACTACCAAATGTCTTCTTTAGTGGCGGAGTTGTAAGCCCACTCACTTCTCAGTACCCATCCAGGCAACTCATCAGTTCCAAAATCCTACGCGGCTGATTCAACCGGAGACATTGCATCTAGTGGGCGCTTCTAATAGTTGTCCAGACTAGTGCCGGCGGACAGGCCCCACCTAGACCGCTGCTCGGACCCGCTCTCTGTGCACGAAATGGAAGCCAGGCCAAACCTCAACCAGGCAGACGAATATTCCCACTTCTACAGCTAACCACATAGCCACCACGAGTCCAACCCATGCCCGAGACCTGCCGGAGACGCCTTCGAAGACATAACCGGCAGGGGGCCTAGGATCCGGAAATCCCATGGTACCCTTGAAAAGACAGCCGGACCCGTAGTTCCAACTGCCATACCATACCTATCATGGTCAGTAGATAGGGACAATAACAGACACCCCGCTAGACTCGACTTTAAAGTTTATACTGCCACCCCCTACCAACCTTACGGTTATAAAGTTAGGTAAGGTTAGATAACAATAACAGACAGTAAAAAAAGGTTCTTATCCTTAAACTTAACAACTATAATGAATAAAAAAATACCTTTCTGCTCCTCAACCTCTTTACCAGACCGCCCCCTTTTCTTCTTGGCTACAACAGCAAAGTGTTCATCCACAAACTTGGTCCACTCCGCATCGAGCTTGGACCATTGGGCCGGTTTCAATCGGGACTTCTCCACAATTTTACTTTTGGATATTTTCACTTTACTCAGCCTAAACAAAAATTTAAAATATTAACAACAAGCAATTTTAGAACAAAGTCGTATCGAATTTGGTAGTGTACGCATGTTTGTATGTTTTCTCTGTTCATTTCATTTTTTCTATTACTGTTGACTAAGACTGATGATGACTAAGATGATGAGCTCAATGGCGCAGTGGTTAACACGCATGGTCTTTCGCAAAGGCCGGTGATCGGATGGGTGACCAAAAATGTATCATCTCGAGCTCCTCCGTGCTTCGGAAGGCACGTTAAGCCGTTGGTCCCGGCTGCAGTAGCAGTCGTTAACAACCACCAACCCGCACTGGGCCCGCGTGGTGGTTTATAACTAGTTCTCCCTATCCATCCATAGGGAAGGCTCGTTCTCCAGCAGTGGGGACGTAAAATGATTTGGTGATGACGGCCTACTAACTACGGAGGCGTAGCTTCATACACGCGTATTCGTTATTATACGCTTAGTGTACGCCTGCTTGCAGCTTACATACAAAACTATGCTCCTCTGTCGACGGCGCGTCAACGTCACGCTCGTCTGCCGCACCGCATGTCATACGCCGGGGCGTACATAAAGTGAGCGCACGTGTTTATTAATGTAAAAAATTGCGGGAACGGCTGCGAAATTGTTCAGATAGTAGAATTCTCACAAATGATTGACAACGTACGCTTGCGATACGCCTCGTGGACAGTTCAGTACGCTGGGCTGCTTAAGCTGTTTCGCGTATTTTGAAGCGTCTATGAAGCTACGCCTCCGTGGGCAACTACACTAAGACTACCGTAGATAACGCACAATGAAATTGAAGTTCATGTCGCGTCGCAAGACGCTTGTGGCAGAGGTCTTAAGAAATGTAGTAGTGTCAGCATAACATTATGTATGTTTTCATGAGATTCCTTTTATAATAATAAAATAAAACTAAGCTACTACGAACAGAGAGTTAACTAACTGACCCTTGCCATAATTATATTTTAATAACTAAACTTTTGGAGATTAAAGGAATGTTATAGATGCCAGAGTTTGGGACCAATGGAATGCTCTGGACGGGGCCTAATTCAAGGAACCGCGATACAACACAACGCTGTTGACGGAAAAAGAAAAGTAAAATTAATAAGAGTCAAAAGAATCAAGGGTTATTTTATTTGCTTAATAAATAAATTCTTACCTGCATGCTTGGAACACAGCCATACACACATATTGCGGTAAATTTAAATCCACCTCCTAAAAAAAATTATAATGTATATATGATGCACAGAATATTGAATAACATAATTAATTCGATTTTATTTTTTTATGTAATGGGGTAAGATTAAATGTACTTTAAAAAAAATATATATTTATTTATTTTAATAAATATTTACCTCCTTACAAATAAACAAAGAATAAGCTCCGAATAGTTATTCCGTATTTTGTTCCTGTCATGTAAACGTCATTTCAAATTAAAGTGAAAGAGACAAAACACGGAATTCAAAGCTTATTCTTTGTTTTGTTTTTAATCAATAAATAATAACAAATATACCACTAAATAGTTAAAGTGACACAAAGAAAGCAGTGCAGACAAGAACAGCAAAAGCCAGGACAAAATGTAGGAAGCTGGAGACCTGTCACAAGGCACACTGAGAAGTCAATCAAAATAAATACTAAAATATATGTATTATTATAATTTATGTATCAGCAATCAATGCTTATATAAATATACACAATAAGTTTTTTATTATTGTGACAGACTTAGGCAAGATAGCGGTAACTAGCCACACTAACTCAGAACAAGATCTAACACCAACCAAATCCAAGACCTCTGGATTTGTAACCGCCAATCGAACCACTAGACCACTAGACAACATAGGTTGATTTAGCTTCACTCACCAGCTTAGCCTGCTTGCGATATTCCTCCAGCACCTTATTAGCTAGTGTCTGCACAGAGCTGCACTGCATAGTGTTGCAGAGTATGAGGGTAGTAAGCTTGTCTTCATTCAGTTCCAGGAGATTCTGAATCATCTTGCGGCTATTGGTATACATCGCTGGCTTCAGTCCTGAGTATTTGATAGCTGTTTTCTGTAGAAGCAGGGTTCGAAATTATCAAGACAATCAAATTAATTAATAAGATATATTGTTTGAATGCAGTTAACATTAGTTAGAGCAATTTTTTGTTATAATCAATTGATAAATATCTAACTGTTATTATTATGATAAATATTGTGATAATTATCATAAGGTAGTAAGGGCGTTTTTTTTAATGTAACATGTTTATAAAAGCATTTGTTGCATTTCAAGTTGTAACAACACATAAAAACAATTTATTAAATACTGTTTATTCACAGGTCAGAGGAAAGTATGTAGTAAATATTTCAATAGCCTGCCTAATATGTCTAGTAGCATTTTTGTTGTTGTGACAGACTTACTTAGCCTCCCAGTCTCCTTTAGTTTAAAATGATAAAGCTTGGGCTTAGCTTAACAAGCAAGGCTTAACACACCATATAAACATCAATGATTGCAAGATAAGAAAAATGTTGTATTTTTTTATCAAAACACCAATAGTTAAGATTTACCATGTCCAAGTCTGCCCCAAAAATACCAGCTGCCAAGTCTAGACATATAACTATCTTGCTAGTGTCGCTCATGTTGCTGCCAGCTATGCTCTTTGTAAGTAAAAGTCTTTCAAATTCTGCAGCTTTACTGAAATTGAAATTATTGAAGTTAAAAACTTGTTAAAAATAAGAATACAGGTCTAAACTAGTCAAAAGCACCCTCTTAGTAAAAATCTAAACTGGAGACAAGCTTCTAGAATAACTATTAAGGTTTTCCTAATACCACACTAATCAGATTGAACTGTTTGATATAAAGAAAGTTACGATTTAAGCAAGTCTTGATAAAAGGTTATGAACATAATGTTTGATAGGGAATCTGCACATGATCACTGATAATGTATCTATTCGTTTAACAGGAATCTAATAATAAATACATAAACTACATAAATTAATGACTTTTTAATGTAATCTATAAACTAACATAAATAAAAACATAAACAAGGCTATTGTTGCTTAATCAATTATTTCATACTTTATCACTTTTTCTTCATCACCTAAACCAAGTTTAGAAGCAATTATGGAGAGAGTCCTATTAAGTGCAGTCATGATTAATACAAGTTCTGTTTTCTACAAAAGAAAACTCAATAAAACAGGAAATGCAAAATTAAACTTCAACTTCAACTTTTGTTTATGGCAACCGGGTCACTTTTAGGATAGCGACAGCTGGTGTATGATTAAAAATATACCGCCAACTTTATTTGACAATTTGACATTGACATTTAATAAAAACAAAGAGATCTAGCTTGTACAACCATGTTGTCGGTAAGTATATCTTTATTTTTATATATAATTCACATTTTGGTATCTTTTTTCAAAGTTCTAATTACTTCAAACCAATAAATAAGTAGTTTTTTAATTAAATACAGAGATTTTTAAAGTCAAACTGTGAACTCCGTTGAACAAACGTTTCCTTCTAAATGATTTTTCTAAACATAAAAAGAAATTTTCAAAACTTTGAATTTTACATATGATATCACCATTGCCAGTGCCCCTTTGTTTGAGTCTTAAAGAAATTTGAGTAAAGAGGGACGAGAGACTTTAAAAACAGCATATGATTTTAACTAAAATCCAGTAGTGCCTTCTATATAAGCAGTAATTTTTATTCAAATGCTTATCTTTAATATTCTTTAATTAAATTCAAAGTTTTAGCTAACTATGAAAATAAAAATCTGTGTTTGCGAGATTATTAAAAGAGCGTAGAAAACCAACTTTCTTAACCCTGAGATGCTATACGAAAAAAATATCTCGATTTGTATTTGACCACGCCCCTTTATCTCGATTTAGCCAAACTTCCAATGATAAAACACCCTTCCTTTTACAGAAGGCGACATGTTGATTTTTTCTAGGTTCTGTGAAGCCGATACGAAATTGCTGTCATTTCTACAAAATGTCTTTGTAGTTATCAGGGTGTAGGTCATTAAATTGTAGTAATATATACTAAACTGTGCTATTTTCCGTATGTTAAACGTATTAAAACCACAAAGAACAGGATCCGCTCCACCCGAAATAGGGGTGTGTATGTTCGTACACCGATATAGATTTGTATCAAAATAATCCAAAGCTATTTATAAATATTATTTTCTCAGCTTTTACTTATGTTCAAGCGTTAATAGTAACGTCTGGTCTATAATTAACTCGTGAAAGTTTATAAATATTACAGTATTCTATGGTGAACGAATGTGTTGAGTCGGGTCATCGTAGACTGAGGTTGCCATTTTTCACTGGGAATAATTCGTGACTGGTGCTGCTGGCTCGTGAATTGACTGCTGGGAGCAGCAGTGTATAGTGGAGCCGCCTTTATTTTAAGTGTCGCGAGTGTTGTAGAGCTTGTGTAAAGTTGTGTGGTGCTAATGTTTTCAGGTAAGAGATGCAACTAGTGGTAGAGTTGTCGAGATAATAAAAAGTGCGTGTGGCGTGAGAAGTGTGGGGTTGTGATGATGCGGGCGCTGTGAGCGGGCAGGGCGTCACCACGGCTTCGTCAGTGGCGGGCGGCACGCGGGGAGCAGAGTCTCCTTCGCAGGCCAACCAGGACACCGTGGATAACGCTACTCCCACCTGCTGGTGAGTCTGCACACTCATTTGTTTGTTTATCACCTCCCTCAACACTCACATTTTATAACAAAAACTCCAAAACACACAAGTGTTATGTCAGTCTACTTGTAACCTTGTCTAGATTATATGCGAATAAAATAGAATAAATTGACATGAGAAACTCAGACTAATTTTATTTCCAATAGGATCTAACACAATCTTAAAAGATTACACTTAACAACAACTGTCATATACAGTGTGATAGTTGCATTTTATTGTTGCATTACATTAGTGGACTGATGGAAAGATGCTACCCTAAATGTGAATTGAAACCACTTAGTTACCAATATATTAACTAAGAATTTAAAATCATCTAGAAGTTTTTAACTATCTAATAATTTTTACACAGTCTTGAGGCTAGAGATAGACTAAAGACGTCGGTCAAAGCAGTGGACTGGACTTAGCTGACAGTTAAAATATGCTACATGGAACAGCTTTAGAAGTTTAGTGTACTGATCTCCAAACATGAGTATGAAGATGGAACTAACTGATGATGTTGATAAATAGATGTTCTGCCAGCTTATAATTTGTAAACTCTGTTGTTTAGTGATATGTAATTGGTAACCAATCATTAGCAATGTTCTGTTATTAATTCGTTAACTATCTCAAAACAGACAACAGACCTGCATTTCAGTGTTGTGTAAATTGCTTTACTTTCAAAATGGCAACCTGGCTATGCAAGCCATTGCGCTTTTAAGCTTCTCATCTCCTGTCTTAAAATATGTCAACTATTGTACTACTACTAATAGATAAGCCTCCGTCTTCTTGTGTTATTATCAGAAGCCAAGACTCACATTGGGTCGCTGTGCCAACTTAGTAAGTATTCTTTAAATAAAGATAAAGATCAAAACTCAAACAATGTTTATAAAATGAGTACATATTAGAAAAAAAAAATTATAAAATTTATATATTTAATAAAGATAAAAAAATTATTGTGGCTTTTACCTATCTTGTTGTTAAAATCTATATACATCTAATGACTTGTCCTGACTGACTGACTCATCATCGCCGAGCCTAACCCCTGAAGCTAATTAGATAAAATTTGGACTGTAGGGTAACTGAGTGACTTAACCAGCCACTAACTAAGAAAGGATCTTTCGGAAATCACACCCTAAGGGGGTCAAATAGGGAGTGAAAGTTTGTATGAATCTCTTGTCAGTTTTGAAGTAAAGTTCATGAAAATTGGTATTTGGGCTCTTGAAAAGAATTAAAGAATGATTTGTCTCAGGAATTTGGTTTATTTTTCTTTAAATGAGCAAAAAATGGAAAAAGGTTTTTTTGGGAAAATAGTTATTTTTAAGTAATAACAAAAAAATTAATATTTTAATTGATCTTTCAACAAAAATAAAGAATGACGTGTTTTAGCATTTTTCGAAAAACCGTGAAGAGTTAGAGAGGTGAAATAGGGGTGGAATGTTTGTATGGAAATCTGTCATTTTTAAAGTTTAATCCACGGACTGACTAACACAAACATACCTTTAATAAGTTTGGCTTTTATTACAAACAATCACACTTCGTGTAGCCTACGAGAGCGAAGCCACGAGCAAAAGCTAGTGTATTATAAATGCATGAAAAATCAAAAGTGACAACAACATACCAAAAAAAACAATAGCAATGAGTAATAAAAACTATATTTAGGTAATTTTTTTTAATAATTAGAATAAATAAATTTGTAGATCAATATTGTTTATATTGTTGAATTCTATTGCTGAACGCATTAGGAAAAAATTAACATACTCTATGGAAAACTGTCGAACAGAGTATAACATCTCCCTTGATAGCAAGACACCTGTAGAATTAGACAGTAATGCGGATAAACTAAAAACTAAACTAAAACGGATCATGAACGCACTGAATGGTGCGTGACAGTACCAGATGAACTTACAAAAATCCCTTCTACTAACCACACTGATAAGACATTGATGACAATTTAACCCCTGCTGGGAACCGCATTCGGATTATAGTTTACTTTTAGTGATTTCTCTACCCTAAATATGTACAATGTATATATATAATATATAGAATATCTGATAATTAACATTGATAAACTGTGCACTAGAATATAATGTTGTAATATTAAATCTTCAAACTATTAATTATTTAGTGCCTTACAAATAAATAAAGAATAAGGTCCGAATAATTATTCCGTGTTTTGTCTCTTTTACTTAAAGTTGAAATGACGTTTACATGACAGGAACAAAACACGGAATAACTATTTGGAGCATATTCTTTGTTTATTTGTAAGGCACATAGAGCATGAACTCGTCTCATAACTGGTTGGTAAATCCCGAAATCAATTTGACCTTGCATTATTATCTGATTGTTTACTTTACCAAAAAAATAGTTTTCAATTAATAAAAATTGTTTGATTACTATTAGTACAATATTGAATTATATTATCATATCAACTAGCTAATGACTTTATTTTTAAGCTTTTACTTGTATTCAGTTTAATATAGGTATAAGCAATACCTTGTAGCAATACCTAGTCTTGTAGGAAACTCTTATTTAATCTATATTCAGTCAAAGTCAAAGTTCTTTTTTTTTTGAGAGAGATTGCTGATTGCCGCTGCGGCATTTTCAGCTTCACCGGGCTTCCGAACTCAAAGTGTATGTTTAAGTGAGTAACACATTCTGCCTTAGACCTTCTCTCACCATGTGTGGGAGACTGAAATACAGGAATGTCCTAGCTTAGGCTCCAGTCCATCCAGATATTGTATCCTAGATATAACTAAAGTTGTTACATGTAATATTTGTATACTTCGGTGGAAATTAATATATTTTCATTTTCATGTACATTGTAGGTTTAGATATTTTAATTTGACAATCAAGTACTTTATTGATCGAAGGGGTAGCAATGCCAGTTTGGTCGAAAGTTTTTTAAGTTGCCCTACTGTAGTAGGTAATATGAAAGTTTTTTAATGATATAACTCACAAAGGATATACCTCGCTTATAATATCACATAATATTTCCAATTTATAGTTCTTTTTCTTTTTTATTAAATTCAAATTCAAAAAATTTATTCGGCGTAGCAGGCTTAGGTTCTTACAATAAAACTGATACAAAATATTCAAATTAAAAAAGCTACAACAAACTGGACTCCTCTCAGCATAAGTTGCAGCTTCAAGAAACTACAACGCTGATTTTCAGAGGAGCCCGTGAATATATTAATATTATTATATATTGTTTATTTGCTATCTATAAATGTTAGAACTAACTAAGTATAGTATAGTAGTATATAGTATATAGTAGTATATAGTATATAGTATAGTAATTTAGTTTAGTATAGTATAGTAATACTAATAATAGTAATAATAGAATAGTATAGTTAATTTAGTATAGTATAGTATATAGTATAGTAATTTAGTATAAAACTTAAAACACATAGGTAGTCATAAGCCTTGTGCTAACAGAAATTAAATAATACCTCTGTATTATATTTATCTACGTTCCCAATGTGATTTATTTAATTAATTATTTAAATGGCACAACTACAGAATACAATTCAGGTACATTGACAACAGCAGGTATTATAAACTAGGTCTCTCATTAAAATGTTGGGAACTCTCAACATTTTCAAAGTCCTGGGACACGAGACCACCTATGATAAAAGTCCTGGAAATCCGCGCTGGGCCTGCATAGTGGTTTATGGCACATTCTCCCTGTGGTGTTTGGCTCTATAAGGAAGGCTCATCCTCCAGCAGTGGGGACAAAAATGAGTTGGTGATGATACTGATGATGAATAATGATATAGTGAATAAGCTATCTGTCCTGTTCCAGTTGACTTTCAGGTTTTAATGAAAGCAATTCGTCATCGGCGTTTCTACGAATAGGCACTGTAATCATGCAGCTGTTGCTTGCCTGTACACATGGACATTTCACATGAGTTTTCATTTCATTTATTATTAAAAGCTTTTATTATGCCATTTATAAAATAAATATTTGTGAACTTCTTTGTAGACGGTTGTAGGTCACGCGGTTTTCGCTATAATCGCGGAAGTTAAGTAACATAAAGAGTTGACGATTCACGGATGGGTGACCGAATATTTTCTCGTCTTTATGCGATCCAGATGTTAACAAAAGATTAATGTCGTAAATAATCCTAAAAGTGGTGTCAGAAACCGATTTCAGGTCCAAAAACGGGTTTCATAAGACCTAAAGACGAAGCATGCTTTTCATTCGGTTAAATGCTCATAAAAGTATCTTTTGAAGGTTTCTATCCCCTATCTTATCTTATTGGGGCCTGCTGAGGTTTCCCTCTCGCAGTACTTCGACCCATCGGGATCTTGTGTGCAATTCTATCCCCTAAAGAAATGCGTTATGCGCCGCGTAATGCGCCGCGATCAAAGAAACCCGGCGGATATGTGAGACCCCCACTCCTCAATACAGTATGAGTGAGCGTTCATCATCATCATCATGTCAGCCCGTGAGCACCCACTGCTGGGGGGTATAAGCCTCCCCTCTAACACGCCAACTTAAGACGGCCACCCTTACAGTATAGTCTGACCATCCTTTTACCCAATAAAAATTCTGGGTATATACTCCTGGTCGCAACGGGGAGCAAACCCCGGGTACGCGTGCGGCCCACAGCCTGAACTGCAAGGAGCTTTCCTGCAAGGTATCGTTTACTCGTATTACTTCCCCTTAAGGAGTAACTAGGTTACTTTTTCAGTTTTATAAAGATCGATTTATTAATTGCAAAGTTTCAGTAGGTAGGGCTAGCTAGTAGCTACCACCTTATCTAAGGTTGTTGACTGTTCGGATGTTAGATATAAGATAGCTGGTTCCTCAGAGGTTGAGAGTTCCAGGTGCAGAACGCTTACCATCAGATACGATGAAGCCTCCGCATATTTGTTGTGACTTTTTTCTTAAATTAACTGTTTGTATTCGCTCACGTAGTAACGCATCACCTTATTTGCTAGTGTATTTTATTTTTATAAAAATGATTAGGCAAAGTGTCCGCTCCTGATGTTAAGCAGAAGCGGAGACCAGACAGCTAATAGAGTAGAATTGGGCCGCACTTAAGGTTACCAGTACTTGAAATTCAAAAGCCGGTCGTTTCAAAATTGAGCCGGTCATTTGGCACTAAAAGCCGGACCTTTTTTCTTAAAGCTAAAATTGACTATTGTATTAAAAAAAAGACACCATCTAGCATTTACTTAGTATAGTGGTTCGCCCGATCGCTTGTACGCTTACAAAGATAAAAAGCCTAACAAAAGCCGTACAGGCCGAACACGTAAATAATTAGCCGGACACCTGGCAACTGTAGCCGCACTAGCCGTAGCTGCCCTTTAGTCGACCCGCAAGTTGCTTCCTCACACCTAATGTCAATATTATCGTCTCGCAGTAAATCTTTACAAGATAAAATACAAAAAAACAACCAGTCCCAGGAAAATCAAGTGTGAATCAAATTCGCATTTTTTCTAGTAAAATTTTATCTCGTAACTACATATAGTTATTGTAAATGAAAAAATTACACATCCTTGATGGTGGCATGTCAAAATTCGGACCGGTGAAAGTGTCTGTTTGTTTCAGTTTTTTTTCTATTGTTGTTGTGAGACCTAATGCTTCCGTTTTGATAACCTCGACTCGGTGGCGATCATTCAAAACAAATAACTTTCCCAATGCTGAGTTTTAACTTTATAAGAGTCTCGAGATTATTGAGCTCCTCTTTGCTTCATATAAGTTTTTAACTCACCACCCCGCATTGGGTAAGCATGGTCGGTTATAGGATAGCCCAGTAATTATAGTGCTTTACTAAAAGAATAGAAAACACTGGGAAAAGCCTTCATCACTGAAATCAAATCTACTGTCTTTGCTTACCGCGCTTGCCGAACGCGGGTTAGAAATCACGATCCCAGGTTTAGTATCGAAAAATCTACATCAAAACACATCCAAGTCAACTCGTGCCGAGATCTTAGTCCCACCTCCACGAACCAGTCAACCCAAGCCGAGCCTTTAGAGGTGCCCTCGGGATGTTCCACTCTCTATCCGATTCGAACACCTCAGATAATCTAGTAGTAGTGTGTTTCGAGCACACGGCTTGAGGAACCCTTTAAGTTTCTCGCCGCCCCGTAAACAGTCCGGTGACGCTTAAAAAGCCAACTAAGTCCAAAAACAAACTCCAAAAAAAGCTTGGCCACTCCGCTACCGAGTCGCTCGTAATAACTCACAGAATGTCGAATAATTGTTACAGTCAGTATTAATATGAGAAACCCTAGTTCTCATTTGGCCTTGCTCGTGATTCTCTAATTAACACCTATTTCAGGAGAAATATTTAATGTTCTGCATTGCTTACGTCAAAGTAATAAAAATAACTGTGTAGTACTGTATACCGACACTTGAACATAAGATAACTTGATAATAAGGCCGAAGGTGGAAGCACACTTCACCCGGAATCCTCTAAAAAACTACTGTACTGAGGAACTGGCTATCTTTATCTTTCGGAATGATTTCTGTGATACGTGCTTAAGTATAGCCTGTTTGTCATGTGTGAATTGTGTGAATTCCGGAAGAAACAAGCTCAGAGATACACAACTCGCGTACTGAACGACTTACTAATCACGGAATGTCAGGAGCTATAAAGTCTACAAACTTGACATTTAGCAGATAAACAAGAAAATTATCTGCAAAATTTCGAGTTTGCTTTTTAAAACCAGCTGGTTAGCGACTAACCAATACCTATCTCTGCTGCTGTGTTTCGTTTTGAAAGGTATCTATGAATCTATTAAGATTCAGAAAAATTACAATCCTTAAAACACCCAATTCTGTTGCCAATTTCTGCTAAGCTTTGGCTTGACGAATGATCTAGAGAGATCCAGTGGAAATTACATTGCATCGAGGCATGCTGATGCTTCAGGGTTTTATAACGGGGATTAACGCAAACTACTTAGTGTATATATTACAGACATACCTTATTCCCGACGTTTCGACCAAGTTGCACCGACCTGACTCACTCAGCCCGTGACCATGGCCGGTATCCCGCCGACTATGGTACTTATAGTGTATATGATGCTTCAGGATCGGCAATACACGCCTTCAAATACTCTTGGTGTTGTTAGCGTTGATAAACTGTGATAGCTGCTTTCTACCGGGCGGGCTGTATACTTATTTACCGGCTCAGTAATTTATAAAAAAATGTACACACAAAAAGGAAAACATCAGCTTACAAAAAATTCAAAAACCGACTTGCGGTCAAAGGGTACGGGTTTATATGCGGACGAGACCGCGGGGAGGCTGGTTTATAATAATAGTCACAATATAGGGTCGCTACTTAATCAGTGGAGTGCCCACAAGCTACGCAGTACCTGCAGGCAGTGGCCGTACCTTCGTTTAAGGCGAAAAGCCCGGCTTCCCATACTAAATTGCTCGGTGTAAAATAATATTTACACAAGAACTCGAGTCCTACTAACAATTAACTTAACAAGGCTGCATGAGCTTCTCGGTACATGCCGTTCGTAGCCCCGAGCTATCTCCGATGGTAGAAAAGGTCGTTAGAAGGTTTTTTACTCGGTATCGTCTCCTTACCCCTTGAGCTTTTCGTTACTTAGCAAAGGAAAAAGGGATCCCACACAATTTGGAATTGCCCCATGCTCCGGTGTATGGAAGACGGCATTTTACCAAGATGAATAAGAAAAGGGGCTGTATGACCTAAAGGAATTAAATTGAATGGTAAAGAGGCCATAAGATAGATCGAAAAATTGTTGGCTGTTAAAAACTACGGCTACAAAGAAAAGTCAGGCTTGCTTGCTATACTATCCTATCTGAAACACCTAGGCACGCCTCACCTGCCTGCAGGTAGCTTATTGATATATCCATCAGCTAATTCAACGCTGACACATTTGTCTTGCGCGTCGAAACCGAACATAATTACTCGGAAAGCTGAAATTAATGATTCTATATTTAGAGAGACGGTGCGCTAGGGCTGTGCACAATTTCAATTAAGTTTATTAGCTCAGTTACTGACACTGATAGGTAGATAGGTACTGTAGCTTCAACACTGAAGTGTTAAATGTTAAGATAGCAAAAGATGGAAACAAAACTTCTTTACGGTACGTAGTTAGTTAGTTCCAGCAGTAAGTAAAGCAACTTTATATTAAACGATGTTGTCATGATATTACAAAACTTTTCGAGATTTCAAAATTTACTGTTTATCTATATTATGTCTCCACGAGCTGGGCGAAATCGGATAAATAAAATATTCATGACGAATAATGTCAAAGCCAGGTGTTGATTTTGCGATCTCTTAGTACCTAATGTTTTATTTGTCTGTTGCTCTTTCAGCTACTCGTAACTTGTTTAGGATGGTTTTGGTGAAAGCCCTTTTCGCGTTTCAGCTTCCTAAATAAGAACATGCAATAAGCCCTGGTCAAAAAATGCATGCAATTTAGTCGGTGGAGATGTTCCATCTTGAACGTAAATTCTATTTTAGAATATGGAGCCCAGGTATGACGGATTCGTCTGTGGGCTTGGTTGTATTTGCCCATCTTTATCTCTTGGCTCAAGTAGACAGACTTCTTCACTGCTTTGCTACATTAGATGGCATGTTAGACATTTTTAATCAACCTATTCCAATCATGTTTTCATCTATCCTTATCTCCTGATCCAAGTACACATTTTTACTGCTACGATATCTTTGCTAGATGGCAGGGAATCCATAAAGATACCAGCCACCTTAGGGGCGGCTCTCCCATTCCCCTAAAAAAAGTAGCTGGGTAAAGGTACAAGTCCGTGACACTGCGGCGTGCAGCTACGGCGCGCAGCCTGCAGTTGCGGCGCGCAGCGACCGCATACCGCAACACCAGTTGTGTAGCGAATCGCAGAGTTCACACGTACAACGCGTACAAGCACAGGGTGCGAGAGTGACTGAGGCATTGTTCCATGCATTGTGCAACCGTGGCATGACGCCACGTTTGAAATAGAAGCGAACGCGACCGCAGGCCGCACTGCGTTCAACCGCGACGCAGTGCGGCCTGCGGTTGCAGTCTCGGACTTGTACCTTAATAAGAATATACCATGAAGGAATCGCAAATAATGAAGCGGATTTTACATAGCTACTCACTGTACCACCGAGTTCAGCATATCGACAGACATGAGGCAACCCTAGGGCGCGTGTCTTTCTCACGGTTGCTTTGTTAGTTTTTGCGGGCGCCAATCAGTTTAATTTAACTGGATAATACTTGTGAACTGATTGCGTCCAGCGGCGATGATGTGCCGCTCGTTTACCAGTTTACTGTGGTACTGGTGGCGACATCTTGTTTTTTGTCTCTTATTTAGATATTTTTTTCTCCTAGTACTAGTTTGATTGCATCAAACTTGTAAATATACACGATCTAGTTATTTTTTGATTCTTTTCGGTTAGATAAATATGAGCGTTTTATTTGTCACTGAGCCGGTTAACAGTCTTAGCTAATACGCCTTTTCTATGTATCTATCGCAAAATTTAAACAACCTTAGACGTGGTCCATACCCGGATCATTATCATCAGCCTACAGCTGACTCCACTACTAAGCCTATCCCAAGGCGTGCCATTGAGTCCGATCTTCGGCTTTTGCATCCAATTTCTGCCTACTGCAATGCTGGCACTGGCAGTACACTTTTGCTCAGAATATAATACCAATTTTGCAAATTGGTTTTGTATTCTGTGAATATATGATCAAAAATTTATATTGATTTCCCTTTGTGCTTAGTTAGACACGTTATGTTGCTAAGTGGTACCAGGGATTGCAGTCGTTCAAACAAGCTATGACAAAGGTCTATGTGGGCGGCCCCTCTCCCGCGACATTGTCAACGCGTTCGCTGGTCCTAACATTATGCATCCCTCATCCCTCTTGTTTCCCGTGTAAAAAAACTCTGGAGATTGTCCAGTCGCTATGACTGCGCGAGTGACCTTAAGTTTCTTGATATAACGAATCCAGAACGTCACGCAGCCCACCATTCAAAAACTTGTAACTCTAAACTCGGTCTCAAAATTTTAACAAAATCCAAAGTTGCTTTGCTACATGCTAGTATTAATCAAAATATTGAACATTTATTTATATCACAATAAATAGGCGTCGCTTCTTTACAAGTCTCCAAGCCTACCTCCATCGAACTCCTAAACGGTTACCGAAAACACTTTGCATACCTACGTACGTCGACAAAAGTCGTCATAATTACACCATTAGCATATTTGTTGCATTACAAGAGAGAACAATTGTGGTCGGAATGGCCCTACACGCCGCTACTGTGGTTGCGTTGGCCGCGCTGTGATATCGATACTCGATAATTGAACACGCTCGCGTGATTCAGGAAATTGTGATGTCGATGACGTTATCGATAGTTGACGTTGATTAAAGAATCGTTAGCTTGTATGAAGTCTTAGGCAGAGAGGACACTCCTGAAACAAGTATTTTTAATACTCAAAAGGAGTGTTCCAATAAATATTGTATTGTTTTCATGGAGAAACTGAAATAAGTACATTTTTATCCTGCTACTGAGTAGGCCGCGCTTCGGTATCGATACTTAAATTTGCTTGCGTTATTTGACGATTGTGATCTCTGAGTTAATGGAGCTCCAATACATCTTTAACACCGTTCTCTTCGATGGGAGAACTCCGGAAGCGTGGAGTAGGAGTGACGTCGTGCTGCACTTCAAAAAAGGAGACAAGACCCTACTGAAGAACTACTGACCCATTTCGCTCTTAGGAAGATGTCTACAAGCTGTTTTCAAGAGTCATCACAAACCCTCTAGCGCGAAGACTCGATGAGCAGGTCGGGCTTCGAGGAGGATATGGCACCATAGAACACATCTTTACAGTGAGGCAGATTATACAGAAGACCGAGGAGTATAATCGGCTCCAGTGCTAAGCATTTGTGGACTATGAGAAGGCATTTGACTCTATCGAAACCTGGGCAGTTCTAGAATCTCTGCAACGATGTCAAGTCGACTGGCGATATATCCAAGTGTTGAGGTCTCTTTACAATTAGCCTCCATGGCCGTCCAAGTACAGAACCAGCAGACTAGCATGCATGACTTGCATTGTGGTGTGAGATATCCCCTAAATTGTTCACAAATGCTTTCGAAGATATATTTAAGACGTTGGACTGGAAAGGACATGGCATTAACATCAACGATGCATCTCATACTTGCGATTTGCGGATGACATCGTCGTGTTCTGTAGACATCGTCATCATTGCCGAAACGTTGCAGGATTTACAATACATGCTGAACGGCCGGAAGCTGTTTCTTCTCTATGCATCGGTCTCCGGATGAACTTGGACAAAACCAAGATTATGTTCAACGAACACGGACCGATTGCAGTTCAAGGCAGTACTCTCGAAGTTGTTAAGGAGTATGTCTACCATGGCAAACTCTGCAGTTGGGTAGAAACAACTTCGAGAAAGAGGCCAACAGAAGGATACAGCTAGGCTGGGCAGCATATGGAAAATTACGTTGGGTTTTTACGTCGCCTATTCCACAGAGTCTAAAGACGAAAGGCTTCAATCAGTGCGTCCTACCCGTCATGACATACGGAGCCGAAAAGTGGACACTCACGGTAGGCCTGGTCCAGAAATTTAAAGTCGACTAGCGAGCAAGGGCTATGCTTGAATTTTCTCTGAGGGATCGGATCCGGAACGAGGTGATCCGACAAGAACCAAAGTCGTCGACATAGCCCACAGGATTAGCAAGCTGAAGTGGCAGTTGGCCGGCCATATTAGCCGCAGAACCGATAACCGATGAGGTAAACGAGTTCTTGAGTGGAGACCGCGTATCGGGAAACGTAGTGTAGGACGCCCTCAGACTGTGGAACGCGACGATCTTCGCAATGTGTTTGGGTTGGGTTACGATTTTACTGAATCGTCAATATGTCATTAACTTTATCATCGATATATCGCAAGATGCAAGCGCAGCACTGTCGATGGTCTAAGACGTTCTTCGGTTGGACAGTGAGGTCGTGTGATGTTGGTATTCGGTATTGTGCGCTTCTCTGTGGTCGTTCATGAATGGAAGCTATGGATATAATAGGTGAGTTGCGATTGCGACAATGTTCCAGTTTTAGTTTTAATATTTTGTATTTTAATATGTTAACATTTCTATCAAACTTTATAAAGTAATATTAGAGTAGAGGTTTAGGTACTTGTTTATTAATCACTTAAGCAGACCATTTGTTATCATGGCGGTACATTTAGTATATCGCGTATCGGCAAACGGGTATAGGATGTCCTCACTCCTCAGACTAGGTGGAGCGACGATCTTCGCAACGTGGCTGGCAAGAGCTGGGTGAAATTAGCCGCGGATCGTGTTCAGTGGCGTGCACTAGTATAGACCGATGATGATGATGACATTTAGTACAGATTCGGTATTACCTCAATATTCTGCGCACATTCTCTGCACTGTATTTCACCTATATTGAATTATAATAATATTAAATATATTATGTTTATCGCTTGGCAAGTTACCACAATCTTATACGACTGTCTGCCCATTGTTGTGGTCAGTCTTATCGTCACTCATCAAGTGAGATGAAGACAAAGCACTTCCTCGTTCAGAAATAAAACTAACCTCTCATCGTCATCATCAAAAAAGAACTTGTCTATTATCTTCTATTCCATAACATTTTCTTGTAGGTTTTCTATTTATACCTACCTACCTTGTTAACTATAGTTTTACTGTCATTTGTCATCCAGCTTTCTCTATTTGAAATACTATGAAGTCCAGTCACGTAATTTTGGGAATATAATTCATACTTATTAAGTAGTATCCTCTATTTAATAGCTCAATATAAAGGAAGTCTCGTTTAATTTAAATTCTTAATGACGGCGAACAACTTCATGGGTACTAGAGTTCTCAGAAACTTTTTGGATGAGCTCTTATCTTAGTGGGGCCTGCCGAAGTTTCCCTCTTTCAGTAGCGCTTCGACCCATCGGGATCTTTTATGCAACCCCATTCTTTCAATCCTCTTTCTCAAAGAAATGAATGCTATAAGTTGGGCAATGTCTTTAAAGGTTAAGAGCCTTAAGTCTTCTGGTTTCGGATAGACCGTCGGATAGATCTCAGTAGTCCCATTATTTTCCAAACCAGAGACAGTCGCACATAAAGTGCTCTATTGACTCCATTTTCTCTTCACAAACCCTACACTGTTGATAGAAAGTTGCATACGTACCAACCAACCTCATACCTAAATAGTAAAATTAAAAGTTTTATACCTTACTAAGTTGGCTTTTTGCTAAATTTATAATTTAAACACCAACTATTTAGGAAACCAGGGACCACTTTAAACTTTGTTTTTAACAAATACTCCCTGTTCTATCGTCAATATAAGGCACGTTAGGTAACATATAACTCTTTTTAGAATGTACAAAATAGAACTTGGATTGGTTCCGTTTACGTTTCCACGTGACATTATTACTAGAATTAATGTACCTATTGGGTTAATCACCACGTAGTATAAAAATTTATATATTTTACCAAGTGTTGTAAGTATTAATAACTGAACTGGACTATGGACACAATAATGTAGGGTAGAGACGCAACATATTCGTAATTGCCGAATACTGTTATGATGACATTGGAGTAAAAAGTTTGAGTATTTATTTATTTAATTAGCACAACTACATAATACAATTCAATACATTCACAAAAGCGGGTATTATAAACTAATTAACGTTAACAACGGAACGTACCCGTAATGTATCCGAATATATAAAAAAAAAGTATTCTTTGCAACACAACACAACCCTTATGCCTGATAATAACCATCTATAACAATTTGATATCCCTTGATATCCTTCCTGACAAGATTCTTAAGCAAATCTGTAATCCGCATACACCAGGGCCCGGAGCGACCCCTAGTTACGTGATGGGAATTTTCTGCCCTCCTTCTAGGGGAAGCTTACCTCCTTCTAGGGCCTATTAACTATAAGTGCTAGTATCATCCCTTACCTGCCACTAGCTTGAGCAATCACCGGGTATTCGGTTCCCAACAAATATACTACTTGTATAGCTTGAGAGCCACGCTCTTGTCAGCGTAGCATTTTCCATTCATCTCTAATTCAAACTTTTCCATTATAAGTTTTATGTAAATAAATTATATTCTATCCTAAGCGTTCCCTGGTCTTCCCCTATGTTTACTACCTACTAGAAATTGAACGGTATCTCCATTGTCGGCAGGTGGGCGGCGTGGTCCGCTATGGGGTGCTTCGGTTCACCGGGCGGCAAGAGCGGCGGCGACACTGACGACATCAAGTCGCAGAAACGCCGCAGCGACGCCATCACGCGGCAGCTGCAAAAAGATAAGCAGGTATGTGTGGTCGCCAGGTCTAAAAATCCGAAAGCCGGCCATACCAAATCAAATTTTCCGGACATTGCGTAAAAAACCGGACATGTGCTTAAAAAACCGGACATATGTGTTAAATCACACAGTAAAAAAGTAAAGACTTTTTGCTTAGTTTTAAATTGTAGTACTTTTTGTAATTTTAAATAGATGTTACTACTAAAGAGTAGAAGCTGCAGTCAAAGAACAAATACATACGCACCGCGTCGGTATAAGGCCTGACTAAAATCGCTCAGACTGGACACCAATTCATAAGGCGTTCAATAAGCCTAATTATGTCCGGATTTAGCATCGATCGATAGCTATCAATATCATACATGGCTTCGTCACGTGCATTTATTTTTACTAAGGTGGTAGGAGCAGCGGTCTCTGTAATAGCTACGATGACAGCAATCTATGCTTGATAATCGATTTTATAAATCTTCTTGATCCTCCTTGATTATGATCCGATAATCCGACATTACAAGAGATTATTTATCATACATACTCTCGATTCAATATGAACTCTTTACTTTACTTTCGCACGCAGACTTAAAAAAAAACAAATACATACACACATACTTTATGTGTGCATGCACACGAACATGTGTGCATACGAACTAAACATAAAATGCAATAACATAATGATAAAACAATAAAATTTTGTTCACCGCCCAATGAATTAATAAAAAAGCGATTCGAGTATACAATGTAATAGCTGGAATTGGATAAGCAATACATCAAATGCTATTATGTCTGTGTGTTGAGTAAAGTTATTTCTATAATAAAGCCAGACGCCATCGCCAGAAACTTGGTGGCCACTCAAATCAATACTGAATGCCGATCCTCCTTGAATTATCAATGCACTCTGTCATATAAAGTCATATTGTTGAAGTTAATAGAGACAGAATATATATTAAAGGTAATTGTTTTAGAAAGTAGAGCAAATGTTTTTATTAGGTTAATGAAGGTTCTATTTTTATTACGTTACACATTTAACTTTTAGTCTCGAGAAGGTTTGTTTAACTTATTGATTAAGCGAAAAAGAGACAAACCCTGCTGCAATATCACTTTTCGATCGAATTTAACAATTTCTTTTCCTTGGCCTTTATCTAACCTGATGTTAAGTGATGCTATGCCCAAAGGTGGGATTGCGCTTCAACAGGTATTCTCAACTACTGAGAATATGCGTATGTTATCTTCAACTGTCGGAACACAACAATGAAGCTAACATTGATGTTATGGCGACATATTTAGCTGAAATGAATCAATTAAATGAAATGAAAATCTTTATTCCAGTATACTTAAGAGATGAACGCTTTTGTATCGTTTGACAATTTAAGATGCAAGCTGAGATGCTTGTTCCCTAAAACTAGCCCTACCAACAATCAAACCGAATACAAACATGTACCTCCAGCTAGGAATCGAACCCGGGACGTCTGGGTGTGAGTCTGAGGCTGGTGGTCTTAATCTCTAGACCACTGAGGCGGTAAAAATCGCTACATCTCAACCTAGTGACAATTATATTTCTTTGACTACCTCCGTAGCCGAGTGGCTTGCACCCCGGACTTTGGGCGGCGCTAACTCTGAGGTCCCGGGTTCGATTCCCGGTCGGGTCAATGTCGGAAATGAACTTTTTGATATTGTGTCGGATCTGTGTGGTTGTGGTGTTTCTGATTTTCATGAAGCGAGTGCTTTAGCTACTTACCTTGGGATCAGAACAATGTGTGATGTTGTCTAAATAGTTTTCTGTTTTTTTCATCATCAGCTCATTTTATGTCTCCACTGCTAGTCTCGCATAAGCACTTGTGTTAAGAAATCAGGAACAACGACAGTACCAAAACCACCCAGACCCGAGAAAGTATAAAAAAAGTTAGTTTTTCTACATTGACCCGACCGGGAATCGAACCTGGGTCTTCCGCAATCCGGGCGGCTGCACTGACCGCTATGCTACCGGGAAGGCTGACGTAAGCGCTGAATTTTGTCACTGCTTTTTAATGTTTTTGAGTGCTTGTTACCGACACTGAGCGCCATCTATCCAACGGTCGTTGCAACTGTCGAGCTTCAGTGATACTATTGAGTGGACCGTCCACCTTTCCAGCTATACCGCGCGACGCACCGGCTGCTCCTCCTCGGCGCCGGCGAGTCGGGCAAGTCCACCATCGTGAAGCAGATGCGCATTCTGCACGTGAACGGCTTCTCTGACAAGGAGCGCCGCGAGAAGATCGAGGACATCAAGAAGAACATTCGAGATGCCATACTTGTGAGTAAACTCGGCCCTTTAGTTTAGTACGCTACTTAGTGCTTCAAGTGCCAGTTTTATTCACCATTCGATTATGTAACGAAAAGTAAATTTACAAAAACACAAATGTTGAAAAAATTTCCACGAGCAGGATTTGAACCTGCACCCTTCTGACATACCGGGTCAGGTGCTCTTTCAATTGAGCTATCGTGGTTCTAACCAGCCCGCCGAAATTATTAATTCCCGGTATGTCAGATGGGTGCAGGTTCAAATCCTGCTTGTGGAAATTTTTTCGCAACAAAATTTGCGTTAAAATTATATAAACAAAACAAAAAAGTAAATTTGTATTGCAAAATCACTCAGGAGGCACTGTTGCCATGCCATACAAACCTTCGAGTGTGAGGCACTTCTCCCATCGCCAACGATTAACGAGAGGCTAGTAACAAGATACTATAACAGGGTGCCTTCGTTCGATTATGTACGTTCATAAAAACGAAAATTAGCATGCCATTGAAGCAGCGCCTCCTGGCGACATCTAGAAGAGTTAAAATGTTGCCAGCGAGTGTGTAGCTCCAATAGCTTTGCGACAAGTGACTTGCCCCGCCTCTCCTCAAGATGCCTACTACACATTCAAATGATACACTCAACATGCACACTCGCTTAGACCAAATACACCGTACTTGTAGAACAAATGTACGAAAACCCGGTTCACACGCGGTCTATACCAGGTACAGACATAATTGGGTGCTTCTCGGTCAACCCGAGCCGAGGTCCTAGCCTTTAGAAGCGCCCTCGTTCATGGCTAGAGAGAATTTTAGAGTTGTATAAAATTGATGCAACTCTAAGATCTAGTGTAGATAGTCTCTCTGGCTCGCAGAACTTCATAAGGATAGATCGAGGCATATTCCAGGGTGACAGTCTGAGTACTTTGTGGTTCTGACTAGCACTGAACCCTCTCAGCACTTTGCTTAAAGATTCAGGACTAGGCTATCGACTTCGCAGAGAGGGTGAGATCATTTCTCATCTGTTGTACATGGACGACCTAAAGCTGTTTACACCGAAACGCCCTGACTTGGAGGAGTAGTTAAAAATCACTGAGGTTTTTAGCAACGCTATCAAGATGGAGTTTGGTGTGGATAAGTGGGCGGTCATGCATGTGCAACGGGGGAAGGTTGTAAATTCTGCAAATTTACAACTTTCTGAGACAATGACTCTTAGATCTCTCCCTGAAGCCGAAACCCACAAATATCTTGGTATGTCAGAGTCGTTAGGTATTGCAGTAGGAGATATCAAACAGTTGGTGAAGGAGCGTTTCTTTTGTCGCCTAACAAAAGTACTTAATAGTGTTTTGTCGGGTGGCAACAGGGCGCGCGCCTTCAATGGTTGGGTGATGCCCCTGCTGACATACTCATTTGGCATATTAGGATGGACTCAGACTGAGATGGACGCCCTGGATAGAAGGTTTCGTAAACTGTTACATCGCATCGCATGCTACGCTACACCCGCGTTCGTCGGTTATGAGACTGTACATTCCGCGGAAGTGGGGGGTCGTGGTTTTTTGAATGCCAAGAACCTTCACAACCGTGAAGTGTGCAGCCTCAGGGAATATTTCCTTAATCACGAGTGCGGGATGCATCGGAAAGCCGGTGAATTGCCGGTGATTGGAAGCCGGTGCTTCCATGGACGCTTGCGACATTGGGGCTAATTTTGTATGTATATTAGAAAGTAATAAATATTATAATATTGTAATATTAAAATAGAGTATGTAGATTAGTATTTTTTGAGAGAGTTTGCTGATTCCTGGGCATTGTCAGCTACACCGGGCTTTTTTTGGGGGCGGCGAGAAACTTAAAGGGTTCCTCAAGCCGTGTGAAACGAAGCGCTGTCAGAGGTTTTCTAGAGGGAACGGAATCTCGCACTAGTGCGTGTCCCCGTACCTTTCTAGATTTTCCGAGGGGTTCGGATTGAATCGGATATTTCTATTGTATTTATGATATATTTAGATTAGTCAAAGAAAACAAACAATTTATCAAAATTTTAAAGCGCTATAGCACTTAAATACGAGTAAAAGTCCTGTTAACCTACCTACAAAACTAATGCTTGTGTTCTGGTGGAGACCGACCGGGTGATCATCGTAACGTAACCGTAACGTAACCATTCGCGGCGGGCTTGATACGTCATTGCTGACTGACCGGATAACAGGGCGTAGCTCGCGGCTCGGCTCACTGTACTGCACTATGCGAATGTTCGCGCCGAACATGTTACGTTACGAAGATAGGCTTGATTGCGCTACCTTAAATCCCTACAGTAACCTCTTCGTCTTTGACATTATTGTATATTTACTTATATAGATATGTATGCATATAAATTATGTGTGTTATTATTGTGTATTAATATTTAGAATGTATGTATTTGTTTATCTAGATAGATAGAAAGATGGATAAAATCTTTATTCAGACTATAGACACACAACCCCTCTCACACACACAGTATATAATCTTAAAATAATTCATAACACAGTACAATAGTGTATGTGTGCCGCAGCATCTCAAAAGGTTTGTTGCATATATAACATGTCTATATAATTTATCTACAATGAATGTTTTCGGTTTGGTCTTTTTTGCTTTAATGTTTTTTTCTTTTGATACCCTTACTGGTCTGCTGGTAGAGAACGCATCAGGGCATTAAGTCCGCCTTTTGCTGTATTTTTCCAATAGAGAATAAATACGCTTCGGTCAGTCTTCACCATTATGTATGGCTGCACAAAGCTATGGTGGTTGAGCCACAATTTCTCGCATTTAACTACTAGCTTCCATTCGGCTACCAACAATGCTTCAATTTTATTTTTGCATATTGTTATAATCTTAACGTCTTAATCTTAACGACACCCGAAGGTCCCGGGTTCAATTCCCAGGGCGGGCAAAGTGGGTTTTAATCTTTCGATGCATAGCCCGGGTTTGTGATCACCAACCCGCACTGTGTAGAGTAAGCCAATACCCATCAATTGTAGTGATGACTTGATTTCATTGGAGGCCTTTGCCCAGCAGTGGGATAGTATATAGGCTATTTACTTTTACTTTACTGTATAATCTTCGAATGGTCCCTTGTTTTGACTCGAAGACAAGCGAACATGAGTGATAGCTTTTATCAAACGGCGAATAGATAAAACGGCCATCAATGTGACATTATCTTGTTTCTATGAACATTAAGGAACAATCTTTCAATCTCCAGATAAAGTTTGATTGGTCTGATACGGTATGACACTGCCGTTTTGGCAATAGGGATGTCGACAACAACAACAAACAACTCCAGAACATTTAGCAAATAAAATTATGAAATCACCTAACAGTTATTTAAAACATTGACCTATTCTTAATTGACCTAAGCATGAATTTCTGTAACCAATAAAGTCATTAATAAACTCTGAATTGACGGAACAAAATAGTGACGTCATAGTCATAGCTAACCCGACATCAAAGCTGGACATCTTCATGAAGGAGGACTTCTGAAAGTTGAAGTATTTTTTCAAAGTGTCGCCTCAATATACTTACTATCATTATTGCTACGTCACCGCAAATTAGTCATATTTGTGTTAAATTGCATTTCTGTTCGTGTGCTAAAACTATAATCTGTAGAATTTAATAGCAGATGAATAATTTGAGCATTTTTTTCGTATAGCTAGCCAGTAAGTATGATCACTTTAAATATGTAATTTTTCTATACTAATTTTTAACGATTTTTTGAGATACTCCGTTTTGCTGCCGGAGGTGTGGCTTTTTTGGACATTCTCCTTTAATCTTCTATTATTGTTTCAGACAATTACCGGTGCTATGAGCACCCTCACTCCGCCCATACCGCTCGAGAAGCCAGAGAATAAGGCGCGCGTCGATTATATACAAGTAAGCTAGCTTTTGTATTTTTCACAACTTTGAATCTTTCTAGTAACAAAAGTTCTAGCTCGAAATAAAAACAATATTAGGTAAGTCTAAAAATTTTTGATCCGATCACGGAGAGAAATATAATTTGGTTAATTATATAGAGATCTATAGTTATATAAATAATCTCTTTCTATCTATAGAGATATATAAGTAAGATTACTTATAACAACAAATAAATAAAGCATCCTTTGGGAATTACATAAAAACGTACAACATGCACCATACCAACTCTTCTCGTGGGTGTCGTTAAAGGCGACTAAGGGAGTTTAAAACCCCCTGTATATTGAAAAGCACCCTGGGTCACCGGTGGCAGGTAAACGGCGCCGACCGAGCCGCGGAGGCGCCCGGCAGACGACGAGCGACGGAGACACGACATCAGCTATCAATTGACGTAAAATCAAAATTGACCCCCAACTATTTATTTATTTATTCATCTTAGCTTAAATATATCTTTACAGTGTAACACCAATACGATAGAAAAGCACTAGGTAGGTACTAAGTACAATAACATATTATGAATAATGCAACTCTTGTAAATTCGTTCAAAGAACAAGAAAAAATGTCTGTTCTTAAGGCTATTTGGTTAAGGGTGCGCAGCGTGCGCGTCAGCGGAGCACAGTGCAGGAGTATGGTTCCCCTGGGCACCGACAGTAACGGCGGTAGGCGGCGGCGCCCCACGTATTCATCGGGAACACACAACCTCACCAAACTAAGCAATTCTGGGTTGTGAACAGCACCGCGAATCAGCTTAAAAATGTATAGTACTAAGGCTAGGTTACTATATTTAGTCAGGCCACATTTTTCTTTGATACGTTTATATATTCTTTTTCAACTTGTCATTTATTGAACAATTTTGGATACACTCGATTGTATGCTCTTTCACTATCAAAATAAAAGTATTTTTATTTGTTACGATTTATCGGTCATTCTCATCGATATTTTTAATGTTTAGCAGTCTGTGGTTGATCGTTGCATAGATAAGATTGCGTGGCGATCCGAGTGCAATATCGTTGTTGTTAGCTGACGTTAATTAGTCATACAGTTCTTAGGTAATTAAGTTTTCATTGAACATTAACAAAATGCCAAGACGTCATACAGAAATTTGGAGTCATTTTGAAAAGTGTAGTGGAGAGGACAGAAATGCATGTCCATTGAATTGTTTTAAAGTACTTTTAAAGAATAATTCGTTTTAACGTACATATGTTTAAAACTATGTACTACTTAGCAATATTCAACAGTAAGCCACCCTGGCAACGCGGCTGGACGACAGAGGGGCGTAACGACGTGAAGGGGGAAGTAGGTATATGAATAGCGGGGTTTTGGACTCGGGTCACAGAAGATTCCGTTCTACTGTGTTATTGATTATTCTTATGTCTTTGGCTTACAAAGTAAGAGTTGATAGTGTTGATTAATTTCGGCGAGTTGGATTCAGCCACGATGGCATAGTTGGTAGTGCACCTGACCCGGCATGTCATGGGGTGCGGGTTCGAATCCCGTTCTAGGACTTTTTTCTACACGCTGTCCAAGCATACTTAAGCATACTTTGTGAATTACATGAAAACGTCATGTACACACGCCTGCACATCAACCTGCCACAAACTGTCAAATTTCCTCAATAGACTTCGAACTTTATGTTTAAGGCTTAAGGTTGACAATGTATTTAAGAAATTTGACAGTTTTGGGTAGGTTGACGTGCAGGCGTGTGTACTGTTACATTTTGCTTTACGCAATAAAGTAATAATAATAAATTGATTTTCTTTGTACAATCATGATTTGAAATGTAGCGCTAGGGCTGCTTACGTCAAATAAGTGTTAGTGAGAGACTGGTGCCTGAGGCCGGTTCCAAAGCAGAATCTGTATTCACAAGACGCCAGCCCCCCCCCCCCCCCCCTCCCCGCAGCCTGAGTACATTAACGTCAGTACTTACTTTCCGTTTCGCCAGGACGTGGCGTCCCAGCCCGACTTCGACTACCCCGCGGAGTTTTACGAGCACACGGAGGCGCTGTGGAAGGACGGCGGCGTGCAGCGCACCTACGACCGCAGCAACGAGTATCAGCTAATCGACTGTGCCAAGTAGTCAGTACATTTGCCGCAACAACTGTTGTCACGAGTAGCCTATGGCGTCGTCCTAATTGACAATGTTCGTACGACAAGTTCAAACATACAGATTTTATTTAGAGTGTCCTAGTTACAGTTCGCATGTCGTCGCACGAGCACAGGCAAATCATGGTACGACCATTTTCATCGCACGACGAAAACGCATCGTGTCATCGTACGATCGTTGCCAATTAGGACGACGCCTATGTCTAACGCCTCGGTGGCCGACCGATCCGATCCGAACCCCTCGGGGAATCTAGTAGGGCACGGGGACACGCCTTAGTGCGTGATTAAGCACAGTGCCTTGATCTCACCTGATGTTAAGTGATGATACAGCCAATGGTGGAACTGCACTTCACCCGGATCCTCAACTACTGACGCACTGGCTATCTTATCTCTAGCTGCCGGAACACAACAATGCTACAAACATTGATGTTATGGCGACATATTTAGATAAGATGGTGGTAGCTAGCCAGGCGGACAAACAAGCAATTACTATAAAATTCTTAAAATGTAATAAATTATATTTAAAAAAAAAATATTTACCCAAATAGGCCAAACCTGTAAAGTAATAACAAAATTTAATTATTGTTTATTACAATTGTTTGGCTGTAAAATATTGTATAATTGTTTTTTTACCAGCCTTAAAGCAACGGGTATTGTGTGTGTGTGGCATAAATACGTAGCCTTACAAAAAGTTCAAAAAATAATTAAGTGGGAAGCAGGAACATAGCTGGATAAGCGAAGAGAAAGATAAATCTGGTAGCTGTCTATTCGTATTTAAACACCCGAACGCCACACAATATCTTTTGAGATGTTTTCGTTTTTTGTCCATTTTTAAATAGTGAAATTAGCGAGCTTGATCTTAGAATAAGTAGGCACTGTGCTATTACAATGCGACGTGCGCGCGCGTGACACTCGACTGATCCGAGTGCGGTGGACCGGGCACTTCGCTGTAGGTTAATGAAGGACGCACCGCGCGCACTGAGCCAGGCCTGCTCTTGGGCCTAAACTAGTGTGCATGTTTAGTGTATTCTGTAAATGTGTAGTGGCATTTAGAGGATCGGGCGGGATGTCCCGTTTCACACACACACACATACGCACTCTGTTGCGCGCGTTACATTGCGTGCTACAGATGACAGCTGTTTTTTAAAATCCAAAAATAGAAGTGGGTTCTCAGCAATTATTATTATTATTATAAATTTTATTAATCGCTGATAGCGTTGTCAGGTGTCCCGATTTGTGCGAGACTTCCCGATTTTCAGGGGCCTGGTGACATGTCCTGATTTATCCTTAATCGGGACGCCGAATGTCACGATTTTTACTAACCTCCTTAGTGTGTACTTAGATCAATAATTTTGACAGCAAAAATTAATTATCTCTCCCGCGGCGGGAGAGCGGAAGTATAACACAAATAAAAAATAACATAGTATAATACTTGCCAATGATTCAAGATATTATAAATTAGGTAAAATGGTTGTGATTCGATTTAATAAGTAAATTTGTTATAATATGTAGAAGTTTATCTAGTTTTAGTTTCGTAAATGAATGTCGATTTGGAATTAGAAGAACCTGCATTTTTTTTAGCATTTGTAGCTGTCCCGATTTGAAATAACAAATCCCGATTATTTTTACCTTCCGTCGCGAAATTTTACACGCTGGATCTGGCAACACTAATTCGCTGATCTCCCCGCAGCTTCCTGGACCAGGTGCACCACATCAAGCAGCGCGAGTACACGCCGAGCGAGCAGGACATCCTGCGCTGCCGCGTGCTCACCTCCGGCATCTTCGAGACGCAGTTCGTCGTCGACAAAGTCAACTTCCAGTATGAGCCCTTTTCATACTAACTTTTTTATCCTTTACTTAAGGCGCTGACAACTGTGAAAGCTCACTTCACTTATCTATTTTAACTTTTGTAACAGATTTTATATGGCGGACTTAATACCTGAAGCATTCTCTACCAGTTAACCAGTTAAAGTACGTGTGGTTTTCATAAAAAGTGTACAACATATGCCATGAAAAATATATGATTATATTTGCAAGTTTCCAAAATGCAAAATTATGAAATTTCATAGAAAAAAACCCCAGGTCACCGCTAAACAGTATCTATTGACGTGATTATCTTTTTCATTTAATAAATTAGGTCGATTAAATTAAGTATACTTATACGTAAAACTATGTCCATCAGTGGACGTGTGTAGGCTGATGATGATGTTGATACGCAAAACTTAATAGAAAATCGCTATTTTAAAATTTCCTGACTTGAGTTCAGTGTCACGCACTATTTGCATCCCGTTTGCTTGTATCCAGATCGACAGTGAGCGCTGTTTCATGGTTGTCAGCGCCTTAATAACTTGTTGCGGTTTGCTCATTTAGCCAGTGTCAAAGTTATGGAGAATACAATGTTTCTTTGTTTCATACATAATAGATGATGTTGAGTGATAATAAAAATGATTTGTCGTAAATGATATTCTCCCCAAACCCCTTGAGTATCATTAAAGATCTTCAACGTCTTGAAAAGTGACGTTGCATTGTTGAGCGAAGCGATGGCTGATTCATATGTCATACTCGTGAACGGGTGCTGCCTGTGGAGGCTGGTCTGCTCTTGCATACTTATCTTATTTTTAATATTATTTACTGTAGTTTGACTTGGTTTTTCTTAACCAATTTTTTTTTTTTTTTAGAATACTGTAGTGGTACTGTATGACATTGTGGAAATTGAAACTTTTACCTGATGTAAATTTGTTAACTTAGTTTTTTTTTTATTTTGTGATATTTTTGTTTTTTTTTTATTTACATGTTGTGGTTGTCTTCTATAATTTTGTGTTTATTTGTAATGGAAAGTGTCCTGCTATGATAGGGCATTTTCCAATATTTTTGACGCTGTAAGGGAGAAAAGAGCTGAACACTTGCTGAGTTTCTTGCCGGTTCTTCTCAGTACAAGATCTCCCGCCCAGAGTAGACTTACGAACCGATGGCATAGTGACATTCACAAGAGCTACTTGTAGCCTAAACTGAATAAATGATTTTGAATTTTGAATTTTGAATTTTAAGTGTAACTTCGCTACGCCACTATAGAAAAAGAAAACTTGCAACTTGAAATGCATGTTTCTTAACAGCATGTTCGACGTGGGCGGGCAACGCGACGAGCGGCGCAAGTGGATCCAGTGCTTCAACGACGTGACCGCCATCATCTTCGTGACGGCCTGCTCCTCCTACAACATGGTGCTGCGCGAGGACCCCACGCAGAACCGCCTGCGAGAGTCGCTGGACCTGTTCAAGAGCATATGGAATAACAGGTGAGTTTACCCCCCATCATCTGTGTAGCCTAGGTACTCACAGCTCAGTAGTCACCTGTTACCATGTGGAATAGAGTCGATAGAGTGTCGATAGTGTAAATGGAGGAATAACGGGTGGGATGATCTACCAATCTAGCCTAGCAACTTATCCTCTTTAAAACATGGTGGATCCCAAGCGTCACTGGAACTGTTTCAAGAGCATATGCATATAATCAAACTGGCACAACAGCCGTTCATGATAATTACCAGTTAAGCAGTTTCGATATATCGAGGAAGGTTTTCAAAATAATTATTAAATTTCTATACATGTTTGAGAAAAAAATAAATTTAATTTAAGTACATTTTATATCGCAACGTCTCGGTACGGCCGTGCCGAAGGTCACGGGTTTAATTCCCAGGTTGGGCAAAGTGTGTTTCGGTTTTTGTTGTGATCATTAACCCGCATTTGGCAAGCGTGGTGATTAAGCCATTACTCATTAATTGTAGTGTTGACTTGATTTCAATGGTGAAGACCTTTTACCCGGCAGCGGAACATTCATAGGCTATTTTCTAACTTACTTTAGGAAGACCAACAGTTATTATAAAAAAGAATGCAGATTTTTTATTATAATTTAAAAAAAAACGAGCGAGCCTTACAGTAGTCGCATAATAAGATGTGTAACATTTGACATCTCACCTTAGTAATAAGCAATTTTAACATTATATTCTGAAAAAAATGGGTCAGGTATTACATCATTTTATAACTATAAAATAAATGCAGTAAATACTCATTAGAAGACATTTGACGTATCAAAATGACCATTGACAGTCAAATGACACAATATGTGACACTAAAATAATAATATGTCATGTTCATAATATCAATTTTAAATTTACAAAATGGCGCGCGCTTGCGTGCTTCCCCGACTTCCTGTCACACTGTTACACCTACTTCCGTCACATTTCACGAAATCACTCCCACAAATTGTATATATAGAAAGCGGAAAGATTGTACACATCAAAAAATGTGATCTGTAGCTTTGAGGCATTTTAACAAAACTATAATATATAACTATACCTATGAACTACTAACTACTATAACCATAAACTATAATATATAACTATACCTATGAACTACTAACTACTATAACCATAAACTATACTATATAACTATACCTATGAACTACTAACTACTATAACCATAAACTATAATATATAACTATACCTATGAACTACTAACTACTATAACCATAAACTATAATATATAACTATACCTATGAACTACTAACTACTATAACCATAAACTATTATAAAATTACAATTACGTACGTAAGTTAGTGGCGACTTTGCGTAAGTGATTTAGTTTAAGTAAGATAATTATGCGTTTAGCTATATATATAAGTGTCTAGTTTTATTTTAAACAATGTTTCAACAGCATTCATTGTACAAATGAAAAAACAGAATCATATTAAACATATGCGAATTATTGAAACATACTATGCTACTTAATAATATTAACATTAATATCACATGGAGCTGGTAGTTTCTTGACAAGTCATAGAACGAACGAACGAACGAAAATAAATAAATAAAATTTCCTATATTTACACCAATTATCTAGCCCAAGAGAAGCTTCGTTATGAAACTCGTTAAACGGTTACTAGACAATGAATAAACATACTTAAAGTATTTAAATACATACTTATTATACATAGAAAACACCCAGATCCGAGACAACTTAGAAAAACAATAATTTCTAAATTGACCCGACCGGGGATCGAACCCGGGACCTCAGAGATGGCGACACCACGAAAACCAGTGTACATACCACTCGACCAAGGAGGTCGTCATTTTATAATATTATAAAAATTATAAAAAATCTTTTTGTTGTGACGTCTGAGCTAAAAGTTGTCACGACATGCATGCAATCCTAAGATTTAACTTAAACATTTCTATCACATTAACTAACAAGAAAAGCGTACAAAAATGTGAAAAAGCATCCATAAATAAAATAATAACATACCCCTACGTTTTACCCACAGATGGTTGCGCACGATATCAGTGATACTGTTCCTGAACAAGCAGGACTTGTTAGCCGAAAAGGTGCTGGCGGGCAAGTCCCGGCTGGAGGACTACTTCGCGGAGTTCGCGCGCTACCACACGCCGCCCGACGCCGCGCCCGACGCGCGCGACCCCGCCGAGGTGGCGCGCGCCAAGTACTTCATCAGGGACGAGTTCCTGGTGAGCTTGTGCTACTGGAAATCATTTCAGAATTATACAATCGGTCAGCATAACAAATCCTTACTGTCGGTTAGGTTAACTTAAAAGATTTTTTCCCGAGCGAAGCGCAGCGTAGCGACGAAGGCCAGTTACGGAACGGGGGAGTGGCATTTAAGTGGCAGACTGATTTAGAAATATTTGCTGACCATAAGTTGCTAAGACCCAACTAGCATTTTTTTTTGCTAACAAAAATACGAATAATTTGCTAACCGTTTAAATAACACCCATATTGAATGTGTTCACGGTGAGTGCATGGTGTGATGTCCTACATTTCCGGTGTGTCATGACACTGTTAGTCTTTTGAGTAGGCGTGTATTACGTATTTCACATGGGGGCGCTTGGCTGACAAGTGTAGCAAGCGGTCTCGGGCAGTTATGCATTTATTATAGGAAGACATATGGACGAGTGTCTGATGAGTGCTATGAACTTCGTACGAGACTGGTTCCTGGTGAGTGTGCGTCATCATCATCATCATCAGTGACTAATAAAGAGTCAACTGCTGGACAAAAGCCTCTTCAAGTGCACGACCCTGAGTAAGATTCACGGCTACTCATATCCAGCTCTTGTCAACCACCAAATGAGTTAGATGGTTGTGGTTTTATTGGATGAGTACCTGGGGCCCGACCGACTATCTCGATTGCTTTGGCTACGTGTATAGTTCATGACGTCATCTTGTCATCTAGCTAATAGGTATAGGCATATATCGAAAGCTATAGCCTATAGCTTACGATATTGCTTTCATAGGCTACTAAATGACAAGATGACGTCATAAAGCTTACCTATTGAAACGCCTAACGTTTTTAGGCATAAACTGAAAATGCATTTTTTTTTTGAGAGAGATTGCTGATTGCCTCTTCGGCATTTTCAGCTTCACCGGGCTTTTTTTGGGGGCGGCGAGGAACGTAAAGGGCCCCTCAAGCCGTGTGAAACGAATCACCTTCGGAGGTTATCTAGAGGGAACGGCATCGCGCACTAGTGCGCGTCCCCGTGCCCTACTAGATTCTCCAAAGGGTTCGGATCGGATCGGTCTGAAAATGCATAATGTTCATGGCCATAAGTCTTTATAGCATAACTTCATAACGCATATCATCATATGGCCGAAATCTGTAAGGCATAATTGCAATAATCATAATTAACAAAAGGCATAATTTAAATTTGCCATGACATTTAAAAGGCATAATATTCAAAAGGCATACATTTGATAAGCGGCATGCAAGCAGCATGCAAGCAAGCAAGCAGCAGGCAAGCAAGCTAGCATCATCCAAGCAAGCATGCAACATGCAGCAGGCATGGTTTCTGTCACGGCTCCGGCGGTCCCACGCGAGCCTCGCCCCTCCGCGCCTACGCGCTTCTAAATTACACTCTAGGGGTTGGACAGACAAAACTACGTGGAGTCGGATTTGCAGCGATTCCTTTCTGTCACTGACTTTTGTAGCACAACATTACTAAAAACACAACGTATTAACTTTTTAAGACTATGTTTTAAATCAAATTAAGGTTAAAATGCTATTTATATAAAAAAAAATACATAATTTAACTTAGTCAAATTATAGCAAGTGAATAATATAATATACAATGTTGTTATAAGAAGTGTATTTAGACCAAGTAAAAAATATATCCAATGAACGTTATATCCTTTGAAATCAGTTCGTTTATAATTGTATGAAATGAAATACACCCCTTAAAACAACTTAAGATTATGTCAAAACAAAATTATGAATGTCAACATGTTTGCATAACTATGTATGCACAGTAAAAGTATGCTTAACGAAATTATGTCAAACAAAAATATAGATTTTAACGATTATGAATTTTTTACATTATGCCTTTCAACAATTCTGCGTTATTATGTTTATGCATAATAAAATATTATGCCAAAAAATATTAATTATGCTTTTTGATTTTTATACCATATGATGTATGGCAATCGAAATTATGACAATAAACAGAGCAAAAGAGAGTCAAAGCAATCGGTTAGGTGGTCGGGGGGCAGGTGAGGAGAGCGCGTAGTTGTGGTTGATACCGGGCGAGTTTCTAGTGAGTTTTGTCATTACATTGAAGTCGCTATTTTTCAAGTGGGCAAACCTGAGACTAACAATGAGATGTGTGTTTGAATAACATTTTATGGAAGAACGATTCGTAAGGGACTGTTATTTATTTAACAATATCACGGACCAGCCCCCCGACCGCCTAACCGATCGCTTTGGCTACGTGTATAGTTTATGACGGCATCTTGTCATTTCATACCGCCTATGAAAGCAATATCTATAGCTATAGGCTATAGCTTTCTATATATGCCTATACCTATTAGCTAGATGACAAGATGACCTCATAAACTATACACGTAGCCAAAGCGATTGGTTAGGCGGTCGGGCCCCAGGGCAGGAATAACAAGACCGATATATCTTACTATCGTTCAGTTGCAACCAATAGCAAATTACGATTTGGCAAGGCAGATTTGTTCCACATTCTATAAACTAAAATTATGACTCAAGTTTAATGATGCACCGCTGTGCTGGTCAGCTATTTGGCTAATTTCAAGTTATTTAACTGTCAATTTATATTGTTATTATGTAAAAGTTACAAACTTTTTTATTAAATATATTTACGGATATTTGTCTTTACAACAACTACCCTTGAGCAAAGAGGAATTCAAAAAGCTAACGGCCATCCTTCAATCTTGAAGAGGCACATGAAAATGAAGAAGTCTATTATCTCACCTGATGTTAAGTGATGATACAGCCAATGGTGGAACTGCACTTCACCCGGAACCTCAACTCCTGAGGCACTGGCTATCTTATCTCTAGCTGCCGGAACACAACAATGCTACAAAACATTGATGTGATGGCGACACATTTAGATAAGATAAACAAGCCTCACCAACCAAACCGAGTACACAAACATCTGTGGGTCTTAAAACAGGTGGTCTTAGCCACTAAACCATAGAGGCGGCACTTAATCACTTAAATACAGTTTAATTTATTAATTATCTCCCCCCCCCCCCCCCCCACAGCGCATAAGCACGGCGAGCGGCGACGGCAAACACTATTGCTACCCACACTTCACGTGCGCGGTCGACACCGAGAACATCAAGCGCGTGTTCAACGACTGCCGCGACATCATACAGCGCATGCACCTGCGCCAGTACGAGCTGCTGTAACCGGCAGGTGGGTCGCCCATACACACCCATACACACCCATACACGCAACATCGAGCGCGTGCTCAACGACTGCCGCGACATCATACAGCGCATGCACCTGCGCCAGTACGAGCTGCTGTAACCGGCAGGTGGGTCGCCCATACACACCCATACACACCCATACACGCAACATCGAGCGCGTGCTCAACGACTGCCGCGACATCATACAGCGCATGCACCTGCGCCAGTACGAGCTGCTGTAACCGGCAGGTGGGTCGCCCATACACACCCATACACACCCATACACGCAACATCGAGCGCGTGCTCAACGACTGCCGCGACATCATACAGCGCATGCACCTGCGCCAGTACGAGCTGCTGTAACCGGCAGGTGGGTCGCCCATACACACCCATACACACCCATACACGCAACATCGAGCGCGTGCTCAACGACTGCCGCGACATCATACAGCGCATGCACCTGCGCCAGTACGAGCTGCTGTAACCGGCAGGTGGGTCGCCCATACACACCCATACACACCCATACACGCAACATCGAGCGCGTGCTCAACGACTGCCGCGACATCATACAGCGCATGCACCTGCGCCAGTACGAGCTGCTGTAACCGGCAGGTGGGTCGCCCATACACACCCATACACACCCATACACGCAACATCGAGCGCGTGCTCAACGACTGCCGCGACATCATACAGCGCATGCACCTGCGCCAGTACGAGCTGCTGTAACTGGCAGGTGGGTCGCCCATACACACCCATACACACCCATACACGCAACATCGAGCGCGTGCTCAACGACTGCCGCGACATCATACAGCGCATGCACCTGCGCCAGTACGAGCTGCTGTAACCGGCAGGTGGGTCGCCCATACACACCCATACACACCCATACACGCAACATCGAGCGCGTGCTCAACGACTGCCGCGACATCATACAGCGCATGCACCTGCGCCAGTACGAGCTGCTGTAACCGGCAGGTGGGTCGCCCATACACACCCATACACACCCATACACGCAACATCGAGCGCGTGCTCAACGACTGCCGCGACATCATACAGCGCATGCACCTGCGCCAGTACGAGCTGCTGTAACCGGCAGGTGGGTCGCCCATACACACCCATACACACCCATACACGCAACATCGAGCGCGTGCTCAACGACTGCCGCGACATCATACAGCGCATGCACCTGCGCCAGTACGAGCTGCTGTAACCGGCAGGTGGGTCGCCCATACACACCCATACACACCCATACACGCAACATCGAGCGCGTGCTCAACGACTGCCGCGACATCATACAGCGCATGCACCTGCGCCAGTACGAGCTGCTGTAACCGGCAGGTGGGTCGCCCGTACACACCCATACACACCCATACACGCAACATCGAGCGCGTGCTCAACGACTGCCGCGACATCATACAGCGCATGCACCTGCGCCAGTACGAGCTGCTGTAACCGGCAGGTGGGTCGCCCATACACACCCATACACACCCATACACGCAACATCGAGCGCGTGCTCAACGACTGCCGCGACATCATACAGCGCATGCACCTGCGCCAGTACGAGCTGCTGTAACCGGCAGGTGGGTCGCCCATACACACCCATACACACCCATACACGCAACATCGAGCGCGTGTTCAACGACTGCCGCGACATCATACAGCCTTCCCTATAGATGGATAGGGAGAGCGGGCCATAAACCACCAAGCGCGGATTGGTGGTTGTTAACGACTGCTAATGCAGCCGGGACCAACGACCTTCTGAAGCACGGAGAAGCTCGAGATGATAAATTTTTGGTCACCCATCCGATGACCGGCCTTTGCATAAGTTGCACATCAGCAATCGCAGACCAGGCGCCCTAAAAAAATACCTAATTAACAATCACTGGAATCGATTCCGCTGACATTCATTACAACAATTCCGGTGAATTAATGAAAAAAAAAAAAACAAAATAAAATGAAATGTTGGGTGTTAAGATAAAGCGCGTTAACAAGCGTTTTCCTTATTACAGATATAAGTCAAGAGGAGCGCAAAACAACCTTCGCCGGCGACCGGCGCACTATCTCGGCACAAGCAATGCCCGCGCAAGTCGCAACGCACGCGGTTCACGTGTAACGCACATGTAACGCGCACTTTTGTAACTGGACGGTAAAGCGTTGCGTGCATCGATGCTTCTCCTATTCATGTTAATACGCTCGGTTGATATACAGAGGTGTACAGGTCAACCGAGTTACCTAAAAGCTTTGAGCGCGGTTGCAGAGTTGTGAGTATGGATGTCTACCATGTTTGTGCAGAGATGAACAGTTTATTTTTCGTCAACGTAATAACAGTACTTTAGTGCAAGGTAAGACATGTTATGTGATCACGTTTCGTTAAAATTATAATATTAACACATATTTTATGGTTTAATATACGCAAAAGTTTATTGTAAAGCAAATCTAGAATGACGACAGACCTTTTGTGTCTTAACTCATTTTAGATCTGGTTTATAATAAAGTTTTCGAACCGAACACCTGTTTTGATGCAAGGTAAACAGATAATGCCTTGAGTATTTTTCAACACGCAAACACAGTTCTTTTTTTTAAATGTAAATTTTAAATATTAGGGGCTTCGATGTACGTAATGACATACCAGTTTGTTCGTAGTGAAATAGTCGCCGTCTTATGTGCGGTAACTGTCGTCTCCTTCTATGTAGAGAGGTGTCGTTTGCGATTCTAAAGTCTGCGCGGTTCGTATAGAAATTCCTGATATTCTAATTTTCTGAAAATAACTTGATAATGCAATTGCATCTGTGACAATTGTAAAAGGAAAATTTTTACAAACAAATAATTCTTACATTTTAGGTAACCCATATTTATCTTACTTTTAACATATACAGCTCTGACAACTGTCACCTAAAATGACGTAATGAGAGGATTTGAAAACTTGATTTTGTGACAGTTTTTGAAAAATCTTCGCCTATCACGGTTATAGGGTTAACTATGTCACTCTTTTACATTATTAGGTGAAAGTTTTAGAAATTCGTCACCTAACACGGTTAAAGGGTTAATAACTATGTCACTCTTATGCATTATTAGGTAGCAGTTTTAGAATATCTTCACCTAACACGGTTAAAGGGTTAACTATGTCATTATTATGTCATACTAGGTGACAGTTTTAAGAAAATTGTCACCTAACATGGTTAAAGGTTATTTAAAATTTAGAAATCGTTTGTGAAAATAGACATAACTCTCTTTAACTAGTACACATACATAAGTAGAATACGATTGTGCTAGGAGACTAATGAATCATATTTTGCAGTTATCTGTACACAACACGCCTGCATACCACAAACTGACAATTTCTTCAATAGACTTTGAACTTTATGTATATGTCATATGGTTGGACATTTATCGAAGGAATTTGACAGATTTGGATAGGATGATGCGCAGGCGTCTGTACAGCACGGAATGCTGTGACTCAAATCCCAATACGCTGTTTTGATCATATCGACCGACTGTCAGAGTCTTTATATATGACTACGCCGTACAATGTTTCAATGAACATTTCATAAATTTTCTTGCTTTGGAAATATAGAAGGTAACAGGTCCAGTTTTATTATTATTTCTATTTTATTATGTGTCAGATAACCTATCCATAACTTTTGTGTCAAAATAAATATGAAGATAACAAAATTTATCTAACACATATTTGATTGAGGTCGGACTTCCTTATTTTTTTTATAAAAATACAGTATAAATTAGCAGGAGTTCTATACGAATCAAAATTTAAAAGTAATTGTTAGTCTTATGAGAAACGACAACGCAATAATTCAATACCTTTGTGTTAAGGTCAAGTTTGTATGTAGGTGCGTCGCGTCTGCGAATCGGAACGGCACCTAGCTGCTGCTAAAGTCTCATGGTGTTTCCGAACGCTCGCCTTTACCGATACTGGCAACCATACGTCTTCATAAAGAAAAGAAAGCACCACCTCACTACGTTCCTTTTTCGTGGCTAAAAATCAATTATACCGTGTCTGTTATTTAAAAAAAAATGTGCCTTTATTGAAAATTGTTGATTGTATTTTTTTTATATTATTTTTATTTATAGTCTCTTGTTTATATGTGTTTATATGTATAGCCAAAGGAATTATTTATACAGGTGCTAGGTTAAATCGTGACTGACAAAGGAAACAACATCGGTAAATGTTTTTTTTTATTACCGCTGATTCTGTAGTGATGTGCCGTGGGCTTGGCGCGAACCACTGTCAAGTTAATGTCGAGGCAGCTAGCGTTATTGAGTTTATTATTTTTGGAAACTAACCACCGTCTCGCGACTGCAACTCAAAAAAAGGTATCTTAACAACTCGCTCCAAATTATTACAACCATTTCTCATCTCAGCAATTAAATAACTCGGATTATCCGTGCTGTCCGAGTCATGCTCGTGAGCGCTGAATGTCAATAATGAATGCTGTAAGCGTGTCTCGGACTGCACGGTATATTTTTGATTTCACGAGTCAGAGTATTCTCTAGTTGCAAGTGGAGCTAATCGAACGCTCATTTTCACAGAAGCTTTTATTGACAGATGTCATTTTTCGCAGAATGTTTGACGTTTTGTCATCTACGATAGCAGTTCGTGCTAGAGCCCGCCGCCGCGCCGCTTGCGGGTGCAATATTGAATAATATCGGTAGGTTGTGATAATATGTTTGACTTGTATCGGTGTGTGCCAACGCGAGTCATGTAGTTGTTTATTTGACACACAACAGTCGCGACGCGTTAATTTGTAACGTAACAAAGGAACTCTTTATTACAAATACTTAAGAAGGAATTGCCTCGATTACTTTTAATATTTGCGTGAGAAGTTTGTCTTTGTTTATGGTTTACGGTTGAATGTGTATGGATTGCCAGTTTGTAACTTTCCGTTGCGAAATATTAAAAGTAAATTATGACTTAGGGAGAGAGGCCTTGTGAATAGCTATGGAAGGTGTTAGGCGTAATTAAGCCTAGGAGCTTTGGCCGGCTTTAGTCTTATAAATGGAAGCTTTTTAACTAAAGCAGCTGAACATAATTGGCACTAGACTTTTGAAATTGTACATTTCTTTCTATTCACTGATTCTAGAAAGAAAAGTGTAATTGCCGTGTGTCTGGAACTCTGTACAGTGATTAATAACTCGCATGTATCGTGTTCTGAAATACAGGCATCGGTATTTACATTACTTACAAAGATCGATGCATTGTTACTGGTAATATGTTAAGTGACTGAGTTTTGATATCCTGTCTGAGACAAAATCTAGGGTCAGTGTTGCCATTGTTTATATTAAGGATCATCCGTTGGCAAAAACAGCGGTACACCGAGGCTAGAAGTAGTATTTCCCTCCTGTATTTTAGAAAACCCACAAACATACCTGAGCTTAAATTTTTTTACTTGTACTTTTTTTTTGTTATGGCAGCACACGACGCGCGCATTCTATGCTCAAATTAGGCCAAATGTTTTTATTTATTTATTTGACATTAATGTTGTATGGATTCTGAAAAACATAGCACCTACTGTTTAGTGAAAATATACAACGTGTTGATAAGTTATTCATAGATCAATCTGACATCTAATTCAGATTGTGGTCTGTATATTTTTGATTGCTAAATTTTTTCCATATTTTTTATTTATAATATTATACACCTTTTATATTATATATTATAATTACTTTTTGTTGATGAATAAAACCAGTCAACTTTTGTTTGAATACTTAAGTTTATTATGAATTATATGTCTTCCAATAAAACCTATAATTTACTTAGTTTTGTTTTACACATTGATTTAGTTCTAGCAGCTATTAAATAATTTTAGCACAATTTTATTGACTAAAAATTTGAATATTATAAAAGGCGAGAGCTTTGCGAAATAGATTTAACTTAGGGTTATTTGAATATTTTTTAATATACAGAGCTTTTAGTATAATTATAAGGTCCAAAGATTCAGGATGTTAGCGAGACGTATCTGATACGTCTGATGCGCGAAGACGTTAAGCAGTATTTGATTTGAATGTTTCAAAGAATATTCGTATATAATAGTTATGGTAACTATGTTTTTTTCTTCTTTGTTTCTAAGATGGACACAATTTATAGCCGTAAGTACAAAGTGTTACTAACAGAAACACCCTAACGTAATTACTAATGAAATTATATAATTATTATTTATGAAATTGGTTATGTACTTACCCTTACGCTACTAGTGTATTCGTAATATAAAATTCTATCCTATATTTTTCTTTTATTAGTAAAAAGTTAATCGAAAATGTTTTTTTTTTACAAACATTTTGGATGACCCCCAATGCAATGTATCTTGTACAGGCGTTATGTTCGTATGGGTATTCATATAAATTGTATTAGTTATTTTTCGCTGTCGAATGGAAAGATCGCCTGTACAAAATATATAGGCTTATTATAGAAAATATATAAATGAAAAAGGTATTTTTTTTATTCAGAAAATTTATATCAATTGTTATTAATTATTTAGCTTTATCCATATATGGTCCTTAATATAAGAATGTTAAAGCTGGATTTTTGTGTAATGTGCCATAATGAAGTGTTGCTAGCGGAAACACCATAACCTAATGTTACCATATTGAAAAAATAAATCGTTTTTAGTGTAACACTGATAAAAACTGAAGATTCCTTCCTATCTTGTAAAGTAACAAATCGCTATTTTTTGCTTTCTAATCTTAACATTTATCGTTATTTTTTGAAATATAACTATTGAATTGTATATTTTCTTTTTTTTTCTGTTAGTTAAGTTTCACTTTGAATGTAAGTAGGCAAGGAACATCGTATATTTAAAATATGAAAGTATGTTTATTCATACTTGTTGCTGCGTTCAGAGGTCGCCCGTTTTATATTTTACATAGCTCATCAACTCAGTAGGTAAATACTAAGAAATTTTTGGTACATAAGACATGTACCGCACCGCTGTAATATATTAATTATCACCAATTAATATATAATAAGATCATCATACATTTGGGCTGCTTTATAATTCATAATAATATATTTTAAATAGTATTATTTAAAATAATTATACATCACGATCGTATTCGTTAAAATCAATATTCATATTATAATGTTTTGTTGACTTGTAAATAGTTTTTGGTTTTACTAGCGATATTTCCTTTTTACATGGCAGCACCTAAGGCCGGATATGCGCTCGACGATCGACGCTCAGTGCAATATGGCGACCTCTGGACAGCACGGATCCCATTGCCATTGTAGCAGTCACTGTAAAAGTTACACGCGTCTTAAACTTATTGTATATGTAACTTAAAAAGTAAAACTATTTGGTAGCTATTTTAAGTAAGTTCTAGCGTATCGCAATTGATATGGAATGCAAAATAACAAAAAAAAAACTACCTATATTTAAAATAATAATTGTAGTCTGCTAACGTTGTGGCGGTTTCTTTTCTCCCTGCGAAGGGCGTACTCAGCAAATTAATCGTTCGATTATCAATTGATGCTTTTGCTGTACAGACGCCTGCACATCTACCCAACTGTCAAACTTTTTCAATAAATGTTCAATCGTATGCCGTATACGTAAAGTTCAAAGTCTATTGAGGAAATTTGACAGTTTGTGGTAGTCTGATTTGCAGGCGTGTGTACATGGCGGAGCGCGATGTTCCTACTTTTGTAGTGACATAAGCGCGTGACCTCTCGTATGTTGAACACATCTATTGATACTGAAAGTTTCCATTCGCCGAGTATGACCCCAGCTCTACTTATGTGTCGGACACAAATTATGGGTAAACGACCGTGATTTTTTTAAATTTACTACTTACACAATACATGCTATCAAATCCAATGAAAACAAATGAACACCAATAAATATATCAGTTACTTGTTAAGCAAGCACGTGGTTAGCGTATGGCAATACACAATTTTTAAAGTGGTAGGTTTTTCAAAAACATTACGGTCGATCCGAAAGTAACATACTGCCCTTTAAAATAAGGTACATATTGCATTGCTGTGTTCAGGCCAATGTAAGTTTCATATGGCGATGACAAGTTTTTTTTTATATCTTAGCATTTGTTTAATGAATACTTAGGTGTAGTTATAAATGAGGTTTACACATTTTATTTGGTGCAAATTGATCAACCAAATATCCAAAATTATGATTTATAATAAACTCGAGTGAGTCAACGTCGCATTTAGTGATACCTTAGAATAATTTGTTTATATGAAATTTCAGTATCGTATTATATTAAGGTACATTTTAAATAAATTGTCTGCGATAAATCAATCTTATAGGTGAATTGAACGCAACTATTGAAGAATATAGTCGAGCTAAGCTAAATCTACTTGTATCGCCTTACGTAACTAACAGTGTTTCTATTTTGTTTGTGTTAATTCGAAGGATATAAATATCACTAATTTCTAACGAATGTATTATAAATATCAGCACCTAACCTTTAGTTTTAAACCTTCACATTTGTCTAATAGTATGCCTTTCGTTCAACGCAACTAGAATTACTGCTCACGTTTTGAGATACGTAGGTAATTAAATGTAAGAAATAAAAAAGTAAATGTAATAATTGATTTCCAAAGCAGCACGTTACCATTACTCGCGCGAATCTCATTCCAGAACTTTACTGTATTTGCGAACTCTTTTTGCTTTTGTCTCCTTTATGAGATGGAAGCATAACTGTGCCACACGAATATGTCAAATAAAATGTTTTAATATAACAATATTAGAAACAGCTCACATCACATCAATGCAACGTCAGTTTTAGAGCTTTATTAATTAGGCGTCTGTGCGGTGCATTCAAAGTCGAGAATGGCTTGACAATTTGGAGCTGTTCGGGTTTAGTTTATACGATGTACGAACGCTATCCGACCTCGTACAATGTAAGAAAACGCAATAACAAGTGAGTCAAATGTAATATGTATAAAGTAGTATATAGCATATTTCTATGTTTTTCGATTTATTAGATGAAGTACTGCCAGTGTCGATGTCATACACCCATACGGGACGTACTAAGGTGTAAAGAATTTAGATATTTCTCTGGGTTCATGTGTTCGCGGCCCGACGTAGCTGCGTTGTCGGCGACCACCGGCGCAGGATTCGATTAGTCTTAAAAAGGTAATTTAAATTGTTTTGCGTGAACAGATCCTCTATAAGTAGGTAATGTTACGTCCGTTGCCAATAACCAAATAGTATTGAACAATTCCTCTTTTTTAATATATCTTCATAGTAGGTAAGTGAATATACTTGCGCACAACTCGTATGTGAGGATGGATCCCTTTCGTTTAACAAAGTGCAGACGTGGCCTGCAAATATTTTTTGGTAATATTTTACCTTGGGGAGTCGCGCTGTCCGCAAACCTTCTTCGATCTGTTCTATGTAGATATTGAAATGATGGCATTTAAACTAGTGCTCATAGATTTATTTCCATTGTAGCACAAGACATATTTTTCTCTCAATTTATCGGTAGTTTTCTTTAATAGATAATATATTTTCTAGATTAGCTCAAACACACTTTGTTTAGAATTGATAAAGCCAGCACTACACTATCCACAGCCGACAGACCGCGGATCGAGTCATGGTGTATTTACTCTTAATACCTACGTTTAAATATATACTGAAAAATCTATATTTTTAACAAATTTAATTTTAAAATATATACCTAATTAATGAAATTCCTAAAGATTAAAAAAAAATGAAATTTTTAATATTTATGTGTATAGTAGTGTGTACTGCGAGGTGATTATGAAGTAACAAACGCTTATAATTTTTGTCTCCACAGATTTGTGCAAAGAATGTATAATTTACTGTCCATGAAATTAATAATCTATACCTAACTGATGTGTACAAAAATCAGTATGTTTCAGGCATTTTGAATCCGACTTAATGTATGTAAAAATAAATGTTGTTTTAAAAATTGTGCAATTTTATTTTATCTTACACATTTTAGAGTTTTATATTACGAGTGGGGCGCTGGGGCTGTAATCAAAGGCGAACATATAAAAAAAACACTTTTATTAAAATTAAATTGGCACACATACATACCGTGTATCTTAAAAATAGATCAAAAACTTAAAACTTTTCTAAAACCTTTTAGAAATTTGGAATAAGACAAAACATAAGCTAGCAGAGATTCTAATGAACCTTATCAAAAACGTGACATACAAAATAAATTATATTTACAGGGACTATGGCAATATGTAAGGTACGCGATATCTTTGGACTTGCCACTAGAATATAAAAATATCATGCATTACTCGAATACCTCGTAAAAGCATTGGGTATGTATAACACCACCAACAAAATTATAAATGCAAAAAATTAACAGCTGGGAGCTGTATTCGAACTTAAGACTAAATTTTAAATTAAATTATTTAAATAAGAAATTATAGAAAAAAAAAATTAAGTCTAATTTACAATTTAGGCACAAAAAATGTTACACTAGCAAGCATTTCGTCACGTTTTCACAATACGATTGGCTTACACATAGCAGACACTGTTTTAAAAACAAAAAAATTGTAATGAGTCAGTAGTTTGAAAATGAGGTAGTTATGCAAGTATTACTGAGTATGTTTATGTTTACGTAATAATTACAAAATATGTGTAAAGAAGATACTTTAATTCCAGCAGAGAGTTTAAGATATATAAGTCTGCGTTAAGACATCCAAAAACATTTCAGAGATTTAGCATTTTAGAACTGTTGTTATTCAAGTATTTGACAATTAGGTTGTAACAATACAGATATGGAAAATTACTACAAACCGTTTATTTCTGTTTATAATAAAGTGTAGATATCGATAACCTTTACACTAAGTTTAGGTTCACACAGTTCTTATGTTAAAAGAGGTATGTATTAAGTACAAAACAATATTAACAAATAAGCGTATATAAGTCTTATCAAAAACGGAAATTATTTAGACTATAGAGAGCTTAAAATGACGAGTTTTTTACACTAATATCGAACTTCGTAATTACGTATAAAGACTTAAAAAACAATCTCAAAAATAACACCACAAAGTTTCTAATCTTAACTTCAAGGCAAATAGGCACTTACGTAAATCACCACATGATACAAGAAAAATAATGGTTTTTTTTTGCATTTTTTATATTACCATGTGATGCCTACTCACATTCATTGTTTACCTTATAACATCAAGGCACTTCAAAGTCATAATTTAAAAATATTCTTACTATAAATTGACTCAATAACATTCCTTAAAATAATATGGTCCCAAATAAGGCATTTTTAAATGTGAAATAACATTGATGAAGGACCAATTTCTCAGTTCCAATTCTTGTTATTTCACATTCTCAAGACTTCAATTATTAAAATCTATGACATTACAATTTTCATGGGAGTTTGTGCCAAACTCTCAATATAAATATACATATAAATCTTAAGCTATTTTCTATTGGCAGACTACAATTAATAAAATATAGTTTTACTTAGAATCTCTATAGAATTGTGTGCCAGGTTATCAGTACAAAATCAATTCGAGACATTACCATCTTATATTAATCCAGATGCACGTAAAGTTTTCAGTTCCTATTTACTTAGTGGCGGAAAAGCGATTGTTTTGATATCTCATTCCTTTCAATGAAGTGCTACGGCTTTACAAATTCAATAGGAGTTCGTACAAAGTTATTAATACAAAGCTTCACTGGAGACTTATATATATACCAACATAATTAGGACCGTATGTATTTGCAATGAGGCCGGTCGTAGGATGGGTGACCAAAAATGTATAATTTCGAACTCCTTGCTTCGGAAGGCACGTAAAGCCGTTGGTCCCGGCTGCATTAGCAGTCGTTAACAACCACCAATCCGCACTGGGCATGCGTGTTTATTTATGGCCCTATCCGCACAATATTTGCAATTGAAAACCATTCTTATGTAGTTGCAATAGCATCGAAAACCAATGAAGATAACGCTGTCCAGTCAAAGAGTTAAAATCACCTCTTAATCCAGATACACGTAGAAGTTTTCAGTGCCCGTATACTTAGTGGCGAAAGCTTTCCCGCTGGCAGTGGGCGCGCTAAACGCGATGTCTTGGGTTCGTAGCGCGGCGCCGTAGAGGTAGGAGGCGCGCGCGCAGTCCAACATGCGGCGAGCAACGCCGCGCCCGCGGTAGTTGATGTGGGTCCATATACGGGATACGCCGCATCTGAAACAAGTACATTTATAACAATCATTTACAAGAGTAGCGACAAAATTACCACCCCCAATTTCAAGAGCGGGCTTCAAACCCGCACCTCATGACATACCGGTTCAGGTGCACTGTCAACTATGCTATCGTGGCATTATCCAAACTCGCTCGTGGAATGGTTTTCAACACTTTTTAAAATGTAATTTGTTCGCGACAAAATTTGCATAAAATTATATATAACCATAACCATAAATCTGTGTATATACAAAAATCAAGATTATTGCAAGACATTAAAATTCACACCCGGTACTAGGGATATTCTACTCTCATCTACAGCTCTTATAAATACCACTACGTCATCGAAATTAGGTGGCACCAACAGCTCCATATAATATCCCGTTGTGATGTTTCGGTCAATCTACCTATCCACCCAGTCCGGCGTGCAAGCTACTCGGCTACAAGGTAAACAAGTAGATACTGACTTGACTGGGTAGTCTTCCACGCTGCAGCAGTCCGGGTCTCCGGGTATCAGCTTGTAGGCCTTCAACTTGGGCTCCACGATCAGGCAGCCGACGATCTGCTTCTTATCGATGTACAGGTACGCCTGTGGAAAATATTACAACAATCAAAAATATTTTTTATATTCACTCTTACTGGACTGTATTTTTTTAAAGCAGGTACTCTTGAATAGAAACAACTTTTTGTATTCGAACTAAGTCAAGATTTAAAATTGACGGTGTATATAGATTATTATTATTTTATATATCTCCTCGGTGGCCGAGTGGCAAAGCGCTCGGCCCGATACCCGAAGGTCCCGGTTCAATTCCCAGGTTGGGCAAACTATGTTTTGGATTTCTCGATGCAAAAAGTAAGTAAGCCAATACCCATCAATTGTAGTGATGACTTGATTTCAATGTTGGAGGCCTTTGCCCAGCAGTGGGACAGTATATGGGCTATTTACTTTACTTCATATATAACTCACAGTATACTCTCTCAGCTCCCGCTTCGGCAATGCCTCCCCATACCCCAGGTAGGGGTGTACGACGCGCGCCAGTAGTAGTTCCACCTTCTTCCAGCCAGCGTCTCCACCACGTATGCGCAGACAGCGACCCGTCTCCGAGCGGTCTACCACGCACTCGTCCTTCCAACCCTGGGGGGAAACAGCTCTTTTTAGGGAGAAAAAAGAAGTGGGATCTTTCGGTAATTTAACTTAATCAAGATACTTCTTGGTTGGAGGAATATTTGTTTTATTTAGAAAAAAAAGTATTTTGTCGAATATTATTGGAGACTTGTTGTTAGCATAGCCATATTTGTTCACTTGACTATTTTGCCGTAAGACTCCCGAACAAAAACAAATAAATAAATTATAATGTGTAATTGTCTGTTTATTAATTTAAATACTATAATAACCTGAATACCATCAGGTCATTACATAGTGTCAAATGTATTATAATATTATGTTCGTGAATGTGCAAGAGGGTTGACAAATTAATCAAAACAATGCAACACCACTTTTCAAATTCTACAAGACGCGTCAGATTTCATCTCAGTATATCTTTTATTATGTAACAATTTCTAATATCATCTATTATTAGCTTAGCTTTAACGTCTCGGTGGCAGAGTCGCAAAACGCTCGGCCCGATACCCGAACGTCCCGGGTTCAATTCCCAGGATTTTTCGATACATACCCCGGGTTTGTGATCACGAAGCCGCATTGGCAAGCGTGTTAATTAAGCCAATACCCGTCAATTGTAGCGATGACTTGATTTCAATGATGGGAGGTCTTTGTCCAGCAATGGGACAGTTAGCCTATTTATTTTTAACTAGCGGCCCGCGTCACGGCTTCGCACGGGTGGACATTTTTTTAATATAGCCTATGTTACTCAGCGCTATTGTAGCATTCTAATGGTGAAGAATGTGTTGAATCGATCCAGTAGTTTTTGAGTTTATTCGTTACAAACAAAAATACGAAGCTTTCCTTTTTATAATATTAGTATGAAATAATAGCTTGTAAAAAAATACTTTGAACTGGCTTTAATGTGCTAATGACACGAAGTCACTAATTAAGAACAAAAAAATGTAACAAATAAACTATTTATCTATCTACATATATATCTATATGTGATGGTACTCACGTTGCAGGCGAGAACGTCGGCGGCGCTGTGGTGCACCAGATGCGCGTGCTCGTCTTGTGGGTCACCCAGCTGCGGAAACCAACAAAAATATTAAATACTAGCGGCACGTCCCGGCTTCGCACGAGTGGTCATTTCTTTTTTAATATATATATATATATATATAGCCTATGTTACTCAGCGCTAATGTAGCATTCTAACTGTGATTTTTTTTTTAAATCGGTCCAGTAGTTTTTGAGTTTATTCGTTGCAAACATACAAAAATACAAAGCTTTCCTCTTTATAATATTAGTATAGAAGTATAGATAGAACATTCACTGCAATATATCTATTTTTATTATTTTTATATTAGCATTCACAATGCAAATGTAAGTTACAAGATACAATTTTACTAGAAAAAATCAACCAGCGTCAAGAAGCTCGAGTGAGTTGGCAGAGCATTGGGCCGGTAATACAAGGGTCGTGGGTTCAATTCCCACTCGAGTTTCATGGCTGGTAAATATTATATTATAATGTACTTTTTATTTTTTTTACAAATTACTAATTCAAGTATATTCTTTAATATAATATGAATAGTTTATTAGTATTACAAACTACAAAGTATACCATAAAACTTATATACACATGTATGGCGCGAAAAGGTATTGGATAACCTGATGATGGTCTGTGAACATCTCAGTGTGAGTGCATCTGCAGTAAACATAACCACGTAGCAAGACTTACATATCAAAAGCAACAACATATCTATAACGCCTCGGCGGCCAAGTGGCAAAGCGCTGAACCCGATACCCAAAGGTCCCGGTTCAGTTCCCAGTTCGGGCAGTGTGTTAACCCGGGATTGTATTTGTTATCACCAAGCCGCAAAGAGTCGTGATTAAGCCATTGTCACCCTAATTAGGAAAGGGAAATAATTTATTTGTATTAAAAAATAAATATTTGGTCATCAGAATTATACAATCGGTCAGCATAAGAAATCCTTACTGTCGGTTATGTTAAGTTAATTTTTTTTCCCGAGCGAACCGCAGCGTAGCGAGGGCCAGTCACGGAAGGGGGGAGCGGCATAAGACTGCTGTTCAGAATTATATAAGTTGCAGACTGATTTAGAAATATTTGCTGACCTGCCCAACTAGCTTTTTTGCTAACAAAAATACCAATACTTTGCTAACCGTTTAAATAACACCCATTAGGAAAAAGTCCAACTATCAGATGGTATGTATAGCAGAACGTCTATTTCGCAAATCGTCGCATTCTCAAAATGTCTGGATACACATAATTATTATATCATTATTTAAATTTGTTTCATATGCTACATCAGAAGCTAAACGGACACGTGAGTAACAAATAATGATAATAAATAATAATAATAATCCTTAACGATCAGAAGGTCTAAGCAACAAAACGTCCAACAGCGCGAAACGTCTAATAAGCAGTAAGCCTAATTAGTAAAAGGTCCATGTAGCGAAACGTCCAACTCTCAGATGGGCTGTACAGCAGAACGTCTATTTCGCATATCGTCGCATAGATAACGAACGCTTGAGAAAAGAAAAAGAAGAAGAAAACAGACTGAGAGCATTGAAAAGTTAGGATTGATTTCAATCATGGAGGTTTTTGCCCAACAATGAAATGAAACAAAAAAATAAATATAAGTAGGTATCATAAAAAAAAACAAAATTATCATATTTTTTGCATTACTGTTCATACTTATCTATCTTTATAATGGGCACAAGTTAACGCAATACGATATAAACGATGGAACGGCTACTAAAACTAGCACTATTCACCCTGGGCCGTACCTGGTATATGACGCCGCACTCTGCGCACTGCGTGGCGCCGAACTTCTTCTGGCCCGCGTCTATCACGTACTGGTCGCTGCCGTTCTTCAGTAAGGACCTCTTGGATTTACTAGACCCTGCTGTTGAGAACAAAACTACTGTTTAATAAACGTATTTTTTTATGAAGGAGAGATGCATTAGGCCGGGTTCCCACTAGGCCGGACCGGCCATTTGCCGGGCCCGTAAAACTGCCGGAAGGGCTAGTGGCTGTACAATTTGTATGAAGCTATTCTCATTATCCCGGGTCCGGCAAAAATACCGAGCCCGGCGTTTTTACCGAGCGTTTTGTCACAGCGAAGTGCCGGTAAAACCAAAGGACCGGAGTAATATGAACGGGTTTGCGCCGGTACCTGTCCTTATGACAGCGCGAGTTTGCTTGTCTCTTAGTGCGAGTCACAAGAGCACAAAGCGATATGCTACGTGCTGCTTTGACGAAGGGGAAAAATATATGTGTAAATTGAATAATTTGAATTTTTATTCGGATTTTCTATTGTCATCAATAGAAAATCCTAATAGAAATATTAATTATGTACAACATACTTCCTCAAAGTAATTTATTTTATTAATATTTATTGATTGCCGAAAAATTAAACAAGTTTACTTTATAAACGAATACCGCCACAACACAACAATTTCGTCGGCCATTGTGCGCACAGTTCCAAATTCAACTGAGGGGAGTACTTGACTATCCGATTTTCTTGTGGGATCCGGTGTAATATGAACACCTCTGTCCTGTGTCCGGTTTCCGGCAAATCTGCCGGTCCGGCGTAGTGGGAACCCGGCCTTAGGCATACGACATACCTATATTTTTTTTGTTCCTATAAAAGCTTTTTTTATTATTTGAATTTTGCATTTACATTCACAATGCTTATAAAGTAACAAAATAAAATTATACTAGAAAAAATCAATGAGTAGCTCAGCGGCCAGAGCATTGGACCAGTTATCCAAATGTCGTGGGTTCGACTCCCACTCGAGCTTCCTGAGTGGTTGATTTTTTCTAGAAAATTTTTATCTTGTAACCATAGAAGCTTCTTTAAAAGCTGTGCAATTAATTGTTCTCATTCTTCTCCACAGCTAAAAGATCGACGTCTTGAATGAGGTAGTAGGAAAAATGTGGTTGGACGATTCAAAATACTTATATTATGTTTATTTGAATAAATAAAGTGAGACAGAATCAGCTGGTAAAGAAGATGATGGTGATGAGGTATATCTGTCAATAGTTGTACCTTTAGAGGTTGAGGTACTCGGAGTCACCGTGCCCGGGTTGGGATTGCTGAAGATGGGGAACAGCTTCTGCGACTTGTCTCCGCTAGACGACGATGCTCCTGCAAGATAAATTATTATTGATAATTAATAAAAACAATAATACTTTTCAAGGTGATAATAAATTTAATGAAATAATAAAAAAAGATAATTCATTCATCATCACCCGGGATAGCATTGAAAAAACCGAAAATCACTTAGCCCAACCTGGGAATTTAACCCGGGTCCTTCGGGTATCGGATCGAGAGCTTTGCTACTTGGCCACCGAGGCGTTTCCTAGAGAATAAGAGAATACAAAGAGAAAAATAGAAACAAAAAAGTGAAGTGTTAATTAAGTAAGGTAGGTTAAGTCGTAAACAAGAAGCATTGTACGATTATACCTAGCATTAAAACAGACTTTACATATTAAAGGGGAAAAGACTTAAGAGCATTAAACCAACTGGAGACGCGCCACTGACAGGTTCCCCTCTGCCTAAAGTATATTATTATGATCGCCGATCATATCGGTTATATAAATATCCCCCCGCCCGATCCTCCAAATGACAGCACACATTTACAGAATACACTAAACATGCACACCAGTTTAGGCCCAAGACACCGTACTCGTAGAACAAGGGTACGAAGAACCGGTTCACACTCGCTCTACACCAGGTACAGTCATGTACCTGGGCGCTTCTTTCCTCCTCCACGGCCCGGTCAACCCGAGCCGAGGTCCGTGCCTTTAGAGGCGCCCTCGGGTTGCTCCGCTCCCCGATCCGATCCGAACCCTTCGGAGAATCTAACAGGGCACGGGGACGCGCACTAGTGCGCGATGCCGTTCCCTCTAGAAAACCTCCGAAGTTGATTCGTTTCACACGGCTTGTGGGACCCTTTACGTTCCTCGCCGCCCCCAAAAAAGCCCGGTGAAGCTGAAAATGCCGTAGAGGAAATCAACAATATCTCTCAAAAAAAAATGGTTATATAAAAATAGTTTCAGCGTGTTCTAGCGTCATTTGCAAATCACGGTGCAAGCGATAAGACCTGAGCAAAAAATGCCAAATTGCAGCGTATTTTCATGTAAAATGCGATCAGAAACGTCGAGTGTTCCAAAGGATAACATTACTTTTCATCGGTTAGTATTATTTTGTCTTAATATTATTGAATAATACACTAAATTTGCAAAAAAATTGAAAAAAAATTGTCAATCAAAAAGTGTTGCCACTAAACGTCAAGTTGTAACTTTGCGTAACTTTTAAAGTTGAATGTGCCAACATTGAATTACAATTGATATGTCACGTTCTATAACTTTGAAACTGTTTTTTTACTATAAATGCTTATATAAATAATGATAGATCATTATAATTTATAAATTGTTACTTATTTCTTTTTCCAACATTTTTTTCTTGTTTAAAAAAATGTTGGAAAAAGAAATAAGTAAAATTGCCAATTTTTAAATTGCTTTAAAAATTGGCAATACTATGAAACTGTATGAATATGATCGGTCTACTTCATTAATATATTATATTTACGTACTGAAAATAGGAAATTTTAATATAATTACATTGGCCACACTGCAACAAAGTTAGAGCTACGACAGTACAAAAACAAAATATCGACATCGACTTCATCATAATATTTATTCTGGCTATTAATTTTTCAGATTTCCAAAAGATGCTATGCATCTGCATTCGGGATGTTTGGATCCGAGCCTATCTTTTAGTATTATAAAAATTGCTAAAGTAGTTGACTTTTGTTTCTGAAAACCGAATCGATTTGTGTTTATTTAATTTTTTTTTATTGATAAAGTCTAAAAGTCTATTTATAAATAGTTTTTTCAAAGATCTTTAAAGATAGTAGGGCTATAGGCCTGTAGTCCGTTACGTTACATTTGCTTCCCTTCTTTTAAACAATGGTTTTACCTTAGCTCTTTTCATCGGGAAATACACCCGTTTCAATCAGTAGATTTAGAATATATAGAAGCGGTTTACTGATGTATTCTAGAGAACGTTTTATAACTTCTATTGGAATACTGTCAGCACCGCAGCTTTTTTTTATTCTTTGAACACATGACAATCTTTTATAATTCAGTTTCATCAACAGGGGTAAGAAACATGCTATTTGAGACTACAGTATATGTCCGGTAGTTATTATTCAAAAGAGGGGACAAATTTGCGGTAGTAAAATGGCTATTGAAAATCTCGGCCATATCCTTTACGCGTCTGTCACTGAACGGTCGCTTATAGTGATCTTATTCTTAGTCTTAACTTAGTGATTCATTTCCAATAATTAAAGTAGTTGCGGTGCATTTCAATTAATTGCAGAATTTATTGTTTTTAATAATAATGGAGTCTCCTTTTCACAGAATGTGCTATTTCCAATATTTAAGGTAGTTGCCATCCATGTGGCATACGATCTTTCCATCCTGTATATGCCTTTGGTTTGCCAGTTTCCTTTTCTCTTATATGTTACTCTAATTTTAAAATGTGGCGAAAGCCGTGTTTACATCATTGTACAAATAAATATCAGAAAAACTTAACTGTGAAACATAATTTATAATTATTTCTTTGTATTTATCTATATCTCGCCTATATATATACCAATATTTTTCTATAAAACTTTGACTACATGGCACACATATAAGTTGTTCTGAATGATCAGATAAGCCAAGTTGTAATACTTCAAATCATCAATCAAATCGTTTATTGCATATATCACATTTCAATAAATAAGATGGAATATTTAAACAGGTATTCATGTAACACCCTGCAAGGGCAAAGCTAAACGTCTTAAAGTAAGTTATAATATTATCAATACAGGTACTTGACTCAGGAGTAATTCTAGTTGGCTCATTTATTGTGAACTTAACATTATAATAATATTTCAGCAAAGTAATTTTTAATATTTTACTTTTTTATGTGTTATTTATTATCAAAAATGTTTACATGTTTAATGTATATATTTATTCTGGTTCTGACTTATCTTAATTAACAACTGTGTCGATTTTAACGATAACGAAAAGCAAAGGATCTACGATAATTAACCATACTGAAGAGCTTGAATTTAAAATAAACCTTTTCTCATTATTATTGGCATCGACAAATTTAGTCGATAGTGTCAAGCACTATCAACGTTTACATAAAGCTGATGTCAGACTCGTGCACGTACAGGTTATCCCTGTGTGCGAATATATTAGTGTGCGTCTAATTTATGCTAGTGTTTAATAATTTTGTCGTATGCGTGTGTAGCGACGTCATTGAAAAAGGCATCAGTGTTAACTGTATTTGAGTGCGTTGCCTCGTCCCCCGCGCAGAAAATTACAATTTTTTTTCCATAGAAATTAGTGCGTATGACCTCTCCGGTTGGTTTAATGCTCTAAAGAGCTAAACCAATTAAAAAAATAATCTAGAGAAGGAGGTCAATAGCGCAGTGGTTAACTGGCCCGGTCTGCGATTGCTAAGGTTAAGCAACTGTCGCAAAGGCCGGTCATCGGATGGGTCACCAAAAGTTTATTATCTTGAGCTCCTCCGTGCTCCGGAAGGCACGTAAAGCCGTTGGTCACGGCTGCATTAGCAGTCATTAACAGCCACTAAACCGCACTGGGCCCGCGTGGTGGTTTATAGCCCGTTCTCCCTATCCATCCATAGGGAAGGCTCGTCCCTCAGCAGTGGGGACATACAATGAGCTGATGATGATGATAGTGTAGTTCTTGCGAAAGAAGCCGAGCATCTAGGAAATAATAAAATTTGATGAATCCCAATAAAATAAGTCCACTAACCCTCATCAGATATAGCCGGTGGAATGGTTTCTGTGGAGGCGAGCACTGCTTCCGCGTCGATGTTGTTGTGCTGCGCCATCTGCAGGATCTGCTCGTCCAGCATCTTCAGCTCGCGCTCGATCTCATCCAAGTCGGTGAGCTCTTCTTGCACTGGAGGAGAGGACCAAATGAGAAGAAGAAAATAAAATAATTGAAGAGAAGGGCAGAAGATGTAATATTTCTATTTGTTCATCTAGTGAGGTTAGGAGAGGAGTGATTAGATTTCATATAACAGGTGTTATCTTATTATATTTATTATCTGATTACTTGCTGTATAAGTTTACTCTTTTTAGAAGCAGGGCAAAATATACATTGAAATTAGTATCTGTTGCTATACAATAAACATTTTCTTAATTTTTTATATCAAATAAGCAAAATGCATAATAATAATAGAAAGTCTGACGATTGTAACAAATTAAAAAAAAATCCATGCTCGGATGTAGTAATTTATTAAAGTTTATGTTAAATTATTTACTAAGCTGCGGTGCCATCGAACTTTAATGACCACCACCTCAAGCAGTACTATAGAAAATTACAAAAAAGTCTTACCTGGCTCCACATTACTATCTTCCACAAATATAAAGCCTCCTTCTACGGGCAAGAACTGTCCATTCTTGGGTACTTCACCATGCCTGTCCTTATGTCCTTCCGGCTCTGACATCACCACATCAGGCAAAGCCACTACACCTTGCACACTCGTTGTTAAAACTGTAATGTTGTCCATTCCCAATTCTACAATAACCGCCTCTCTGTCTTGTGGGGTGCATTCGAGAGGTACAGGCACAGCCGTCACTGGTTGGAATATAGAGTTGGTCTCTTCTATGACTGTGCTGTTAAAGCAAGGCACCTGTGTTGCTTTGGGCTTGGTGTAAGTGATCTCGGACTCTGGGATCTCTTCTTCAGTCCATTGGCTGAGGAGAGCCTCTATGGTTTGTTGCTCCTTGTCAAATGGATCAGGTTTGTCTGTAAAAACATTTAAGCTTGGTAAAATTTTAGTATAGTGTATAAGTGATGTTAGTTCTATGTCCTTGTACTATTATCTTTCCTATGACAGACGATGATTTGTGTAAAAGATACTAAATTATATGATTTTGCAACTATACAAATCAAAACAAAATTTAGGAAACACAGAAAGTACACTGTTGTAGTTATTATTGGACAACACAAGACATGCCTAATTTAATTTCATAAATCAAGTCCTATCAATCCACAAACCCTGTAGACACAATACAAATTAAACATTTAATTTACACAAGCATTAAAAGAAGTCATTATACATTATGTGACAACCTTTAAGTAAGATTGACTTATTTACTATTATATTTTGTATTTAACTGTGTTTTTAAAATACAATTACAGAAAATGCACTTACCAAAAGCTAGTTCCTGCATGGAGTTCTGGCTTCGTATTGACACGTCATTCTCGGTGATATTAGTCATAGCACTATCATTCACAACTGAAGATTTGGCAGAATTAGCGGTGTTATTCAAAGAATCATTTTTCATGTTGATCACATTTCTTTTGTTAATCTTAGGCTTCTTAATCTTATGTCTTACTCCCATGTTAATTTGTCCAGGCTTACGTTTACGTTTGTTACTGTGAGAGTGAGAGAATGGACGGCGATGGTGAGTATGAGTCATCTCTAAGGCGTTAGATAATTTTGTAGTAATGTTAGAGTTGAGTTCCGGATTGCTTTTGCCATAGAAAGATTTAGTAGACAAGATTTCCTTGAGTCTGTCACTATTGAACAGAGACAAGCGGGCTTTAGGAACAGTATTGTCCAATCTAGGATACTTGGAATGGGGACCTGCATCGGTTACACTGTCATTTCTCAACCTCTTATGACTCTTCTCACTATCACAAACAGAGTCTGGACTTTCACCAATTTCTATGACCGAACGGCGGTTATGACCCAATTTTGGTGGAGACAAGCTAGTTTCATTTGTATTATGGGGAGTTTTGAGCATTTGAGTTGGAGATATAATGGAAGACATATCCATTTTAGTGAGACAGACAACAGCTGACTTCATTGGAGATATATTTTTCCTTTGCTCAAGCAATACCCCTTTGAAACTATGCATTTGTGGTGTTTTAAGTTTCCTAGCAGATCTACGGATGCTCTTTGACGGGGTATTCTCTTTTGAGTCTGTACTAGAGTCTGTGTCAAAGTTAAGGTCTTTTAAAGAGCTGCTACAGCTTTCAGTGTCTGCTATAAGACTTGCAAGGCTCTTCCTCGCACGGCTGGAGGTAGAAGAGGTGGTATGCACACTGGCACAAGAGTGGGTGGATGAGGGAGTGCCAGGGTGGTTGCGGAAGTGAGGTGTGGCTGGGTTGGAAGCTGACCCCGAACATTTTGCATCGGGACATGAATATCTTGTTTGATACTTTGTAAGTGTAAATGGGGATTTGATAAAGTTCTTCAGATCTTGGTCCTCTTTAAGCAGCTTTTTGGTTTGACTCCTGGTTTCTGCTAAAGAACAAAGAATAAATAAATTGGTTTGCAAGTGAAAGTTCAATAAACTAGTAATGTTTTGATGACCTTCATTCAGGATGATAACCTAATTTCATTGTAATAAAAATTTAAATTGACTTTATTGCTGACTTGTTATCATTCATAAATTAAAATAAAGTTCAATGTTCTACTATTTAAGACACAGCTGTACTATTTGTATTTAGTTTGTCTTAATGTAAAGTAAATGGTACTGATTGATTGTGAGGAACACAATTATGATTTTTAAAGAAATGATGTAGAAGTTTAAGGATATAATTGAACCTCAGTATTTGAACTGTAACATGAATGATAAATATAACAAATAAGAGGCTTAAAACATAGAAAAAAGCATGGACTTACGCCAAAGACTCCTGTTATTTTTCTTGGGGGTGCCAACGTCATTTTCGTCACAAGAACTGGAGTCCAGGGTACTGATGATGCCCAGGTCGCAGTCTTCACTGTCACTTTCACTGTCCACGACGGGTAGATGCCTGTGTTTCGTCAATGACTCCCTCGTCGGCTCAGTCTCTCCAAGGAACAGCCCTTTCTTCCGCTCCGACATTTTTGGAGTATGCGTGTGCGGAATGCGCGTTGAACGCCGCGGCGTTATTGCAGTCATAGTTTCAACAAATACTCTTCAGAAAATTAACAGCAACTAATTGCAATCACACTGGTTATGTTGCACCTTGCATCAAGCAAGCTATTTCATATTGCCTTTGTCCGTTATTAACGTACAACAACAACCCATTTTATATTGTCTTTAACACAAACTGTAATGAAAATAATGAAATGGCACTTACAGTACACGATGACAACCTAATAATATTTGTAAATTTATCAAAAAACTATGTAGAAAGGCCTTCCTTCACTGAACGTTTGCAGCGACCATCCATTGTTGTTTGGCGCGTAAACACCTGTCACATTTTTTTTTATAATTTGTTCATGACCAATGACCATGAATACTAGTCCTTCAGTCGAAAACTTAATTTATACGTTTTTCTCCTGTCTTGTTTCCATTGATGATGAATGATAATAGAAATGAAAAGTGAGAAATAATAGTGGTCTATTATTTCTCACTTCTTTTCTCCTCGAGTATCTCAGTAAAGATGTGGGGGCTTTACTAAGTCCTCGGGCAGACTTCTTGCTTGAGAGAATTTGAAAAGGGACGTTGCTGATTATGTTTCAGTACTCGGAGGTCACGAACGAACAACCTGTCACATGCAGTGATGTGATACCAACCACTAAAAAGGGACTTCTTGGCGGGAAAGTGAAAAGTCATGTCTGCGGTTTTGTTTTATTTTCTAAAATTTGTGTTATTATGAATATTAATGTGAAATAATGGTGGATTATTAACCGTTAAGTGTTCGTAAGTGCGCATGAGTGTTGGCAAATGTAACAAAACAGTGTAACTTAACTTTTCAAATTCTCTCAAGAAGTCCGCCCGAGGAATTAGTAAAGCCCCACATCTTTACTGAGATACTCTAGGGGTTGGGGGTATATCATTTCTCATTTCTCATTTCTATTATCATTCATCGTCATCATACTGGAAGGAAATATTGTATATATAAGTATTACTTGTAAGAAAAGTTACTTTGACACTGGCTAAATGTGATAATCGCACAAAGCCATACACTAAATGAAAAAACCACTAAAAAGTGAGTGGCTTCTGACGATGACATGACCAGTAAAAAAATAAATGTAATGGCGGGAAAATGAAGTCAAGTTATTTTGGTTTATCTACAAATTGTAATTAAGATCAAATTATTGAACTTGCCACACCAATCTAATAAGAATTATTTTTTGAGTAACAAATTGGGTGATGTCTAAAATTAACTGGGCCCGCGTGGTGATTTATGGCCAAACTCAATCTCAATACAATTCCAATGCGATTAATATGTATCGATATTGAGATAAGTTTCACAATTTCGGAACGCTCCATCTCGACAATTGCGTGGAAATTGAGTGAACAAAATATTATCCCATTATCGATAAATATTATGAGATTGAGTTTGCGTTCAAGAGTAAGCCTACTGACGTCTATATATTATTCTGTGCTCGGACAGTCCCGCGATCCGTGGGTCTATGTGTTGTGTGTGCGTTGCTCAAACGCGTTTGTATGAAGCTTAACTTCTGCAGTCTCCTTTGTTATATAGATTTCAACCTGCACACTATAATGAGCACGTATAAATGTAATGCCACAGGAAGGTACCGCACCACCGCGATTGTTTCGCCGGGAAGGGCGTTGGCTTCCGACCGGTTGGGTCATGCATCGCCGAAACGCGACTTAATTCACCTCATTAAATGCATCGAGAATAGCCTGTGAGCGTTATGGAAGTAATGCTTGTCCAATTTACAGTAAACCAGGGTGCTTAGTGCGAGTTTCATTTGTCATTCGACGATGAATAGTAAAAAAATTACTGTCCTCGTTTGTTGTCAATGCTGCTTCAATGCCATACAAAATCTTGTTTTCGTTGACGTGATCGAATGGCGAATGAAACCTGCACTACGCACCCTGGATGCGTGGATTACGTTTACGAATACGAAAATTAGTATGGCATTAAAGTAACGCCTCCTGGCGACATAAGGGAAGAGTCAAAATACAATTCCTCGTTTTCGTTAACGTGACCACTGCCTGGCACGAGCTTCTATATGGATGGATAGGGTAAGATAAGATAAGATAAGAATGTATTTAAAACTAACAACAAAGTACACAGCATTTTTACATTTTACAATTCTATCCTTTCTCTGTATTCATTGACTGAAAAGGAATTCAAAAGAAAACTGACGGCATGGCTATTACATTTGTCCTAATAATAATAGCACACACACGACACACATACACCCTCACACACCCTCTCACACACACACACACACACACCCTCACTCACCCCCTCACACACACCCTCACCCTCTCACACATTTCAAACTTATCTTAAGCCTAATTTTGTTTTTTGTTATTTAATGTTGTTGAATTGTATAATGTCACTCACTCATCACCATCTTTTTGTGTCAAAGCGGTTCGAGGTGGTGGGAGCCTGATGACCTGAAATCACAGGTATTTTCATACCTTCTCAGGCATCAGTCTCACACAAACATAACTCATTTAAATGTTTAATGTATGTTATTATGCTGTGTAAGTTTGTGATGAGAAATAAATGCATTTATTATTTATTATTATTATTTATTTCATTGTTCATGACACGGTTAAAATACATAATATTTTTCTGCTGATACTCACTAAAGGATACCCTGAGCAGTAAGTATCAGCAACCTAACCTTACCTAAGGGTGAAGGGAACTACCAAGCGGGTCCATTGCGGATTGGTGGTTTTAACGACTGCTAATATACAGGCGGTACCAATAGCTTTACGAGCCTTCCGAAGAACGGAGGAGCTCGAGATGATAAATGTTTGGTCACCCATCCGATGACCGGCCTTTACCTTTTTGGGTGCCAAACGTGCGAGTTTCATTCGCCATTCGATCACGTTAACGAAAACGAGGATTTGTATGGCAAAATTTTAACTCTTCTCGTATGTCGCCAGGAGGCGCTGCTTCAATGCCATACTAATTTTCATTTTCGTCGACGTGATCGAATATGAAATGAAACTTCTTCACACTAGGCACCCTGACCCCGCCCAGAGACCTTTATTATTATAATATCCAAATGCCCAGTAATTTTACTAGATCTGTAGATCAAAAGCCAATTTGGACTATTCAAATTGTTTTCCTATCATGATTCTAATTATTATCGTTGGTGCTCGTGTAACAATACGAAATTTGAATCATTATGTGTATAGAATCTAATACAAAATGGATGATCGTTTATGAAAATTGAATAGTCCGATTACGCTGTAAAGGCTAAATAAAGTTAGGAAGAATTGTAATGACACTCATGGTGTTCAATAAAGTTAACCCAATATTCGACACCAGTTTTCATCTCCAAAAAATAAAAGAAGTTTATTGAAGTCTTACCTAATACTTATATGACAGCTAGACCACAAAAAAGTCTCCTTATTTTGTGGCTAGACGCTAAGTGCCTTACAAATAATCAAAGAATAAGCTCCGAATAGTTATTCCGTGTTTTGTACCTGTCATGTAAACGTCATTGCAAATGAGAGTAAAAGAGACAAAAGATGGAATAACTATTCGAAGCTAAGGTAACTACCTAAATTCTTAGGTTTATTTGTAAGAACCTAAATGTCTGTATTATAAAGGAGTTTCTTACCATCTCTTCTCGGTCGAAGGCTCTCCCAAAATCTGAACTGGTTGTAGATTCAGTAGTTTAGTCTAAACTCTTTTTTTGTTTTTTATTATTATTTGGATTTTATAGTTTTGACGTCAATAAGTGCCTGTGAAAGGTTAATTAATTATCTTAATTAATAGCTTCGCGCTTAGCATTAAGCCAGTTGCATGTGTTTTTAGGGTTCCGTACCTCACAAGGAAAAACGGATCCCTTAGAGATTACTTTGTTGTCCGTCTGTCTGTCTGTATGTCAAGGCCCTTTATCCCGGGAACGCGTGGAGGTATCGAGTTGAAATTGAAACCATATACTCAGGTCTGCGGTCCCTTAAAGCTGTGAAAAAATCAAACTTTTAGTTACCGAAAAAAAAAGATACGGCCGTTTATGTTGTAAAAAACGTATATTTCGACACTCTCAAGGGAATCAAAATTCATAGGGTACTTGCCGTTGACCTAGAACTATGAAGTTTGGCAAGTAATATCGTCTTAAACTGCAAGTATAGGGAAAAATCTAAAACTATACATATTTAATTAAATCACAAAAAAACAGGGTCTTAATTCAAGGAATAGGGGTCCAAATTTTGAAGTAGGTAAGTTAACCGTGTCATGTGGGGTATCGTATGAAAGGGCTTCAGTTGCACAAGCTTAAACAGATTTTTCATTATTTTTATGATGTATAGTATTCGATTTATGACGAAGAATGAAAAAAGAAATACCTTTTCCCTCTTTTATATGTATAGGTACCTACCTAATAACTTTGGTGTATGTAGTACCTAACAGTTTGCACTGTTATGCGTACCTACTTAGTCCTTTTTTAATTTTGTTATTAAACACAGTCCTAAATAGGTGCCTACCTACTTAAGTGAATAATATAAGTAATTGTAGGTTTGGAAACTGAGTTTCGGAAAAAGTTCAAGACTCGGTTCCTGAACTATAATAATATGTACCCATAAATTTGTACGGAACCCTCGGTAGACGAGTCCGACTCGCACTTGTCCAGTTTTTTATTATAGTAGTAAGGGTACAATTTATATGGTGGATAGAAATTAAAATGGAGTCTCACAACACGTGTTATTACGGAAAGAACTCGGGTGTAACTTTCTTATTCGTTGAATAAAGATAACTCCTGTGAAGGGTTATGTTGAATAAATGATTTAACTTTGACTTTGATTCAATTGTTACAAAACTCAAGAATGGGTTGCTGACCCCTATTTTTAATGTTAAAGGAAAAATTGTTCCCTAAGAACACTGGTGTCATTAGCAGCATATTTTATTACTAAACGTTAGTAGTATCCTACTAATTAGAAACTTCATCTGTACTCTCAAATCTGACTTGCTAAGCAAACACATGGAATAATAGGTAGGTACTTACCATGCCTGCCGACAGGAATGTTTACATGTCACACGATTCCGTAACGCGAGTAACGGGCGGCGTCCGTCTTGCATTTAATGCGCTCCCGCCAATCGGAGAAGAGCGCACGCGGGGGCGGCGCGGACGCAACGGGAACAGATCCCAATGCGAATGGGAGAAATCTATCAGTTTTGCAACGCTACGGTATTCTTGTGAACTGGTGGGTGATTTTTGAACCGGTGACAGCCTTCACTATACGTTTACGAAAACGGGATTTCGGTTAGGCAGAATTGTAACTCTCTACGTTTGAATTCTCTTGTTCTTTATCTCAGGTAATCGAATGGCAAATAAAACTCGCACAAGCACAAACTGATTTGCTAGGTAACGCAACAGTATTGTACCCGATCCGAACCACTCGGAGAATCTAGTAGAGAAAAGGAAACCGCTTACGTGATGCCATTCCCTCTGCAAACCTCTAACGGTTTCGATCACGCGCCTTGAAGAACCCTTTTAAGTTTCACGCCGCTCCCAAAATAGTCCGGTAGGTAACGCTGAAAATGCCGCATAACGCAAAAAGCGATCTCTTTTAAAAAAAAACAATTAAGTATTGTTAAAATAAAAAATTAGTGACCCCTATTCCTATTGATAAAAAGAAAAAAGTGTCAATCCCCGTGATTCTTGCGAACACTGGTACCAATACCCTACTAGATAAAGTACTTATAACTTAGGGCGCTTTCAAATTAGGCGTTTTGTATCGGACCGCTGCTGTCGTGCGTTTGCACTGCGTTCCATATTAAAACAATCGTGCCGCTGTCGTTTTTTTTTGAGAGAGATTGCTGATTGCCTCAGACGGCATTACAGCTTCACCGGGCTTTATTGGGGGCGGCGAGGAACGTAAAGTGTCCCTCAAGCCGTGGGAAACGAAACACCTTGGGGGATTTTCTAGAGGGAACGGAATCGCGCACTAGTGCGCGTCCCCGTGCTCTACTAGATTTTCCGAAGGGTTCGGATCGGATCGGGCGGCTGTCGTGCGGCTGGCGTTTAATATGAAAACGCACGGCAGCGGTACGACACGAAACGTCTAAATTGAAAGGGAAAAAAACACTGGTGGCACCCTAATTAGTCTTTTTTGAGAAAGTTTTTGGCCGCTTTCTCAGCGTCACCTGACTTTTTTGGAGGGCGGCGACAAACTTTTATGCCGTGTGAAACGAAACACCTCCAGAGATTTTCTAGAGGGAATGGCATCACGCACCAGTGCGTGTCCCCGTTACCTGCTAGATTCTCCGAGGGGTTCGGGTCGGATCGGGCTAACCCGAAGGTGTGTGTGTGGAAGTAAAATAAACTTGTTATTAACACCATCTTTAACTACAACCCAGAGAGACTCTTGTCTAGTGTGACCCGGTCTACGATTGCTATGGTTAAGCAACTTTCTCAAAGGCCGGTCATCGGATGGGTGACCAAAAATTTATCATCACGAGCTCCTCCGTGCTTCAGAAGGCACGTAAAGCCGTTGGTCCCGGCTGCATTAGCAGTCGTTAACAACCACCGCACCGCACTGGGCCCGCGTGGTGGTTTATGGCCTGTTCTCCCTATCCATCCATAAGGAAGGCTCGTGCTTCAGCAGTGGGGACATAATATGAGCTGGTGGTGATGATAATGATGATGATGAAAGGGAAAAAGTGTCGATCATGGTTCCTGTCGAACACTCTACATTCGTTTCATACATGTGCTGCAGCTACGTACTGATTGTAGTTTCTTTTCGTATTCTTCTTAAAGCGCAACCGCACACAGCAATGCTAGACATAGAGACACTATCTGATCGCAGATAATTATAGAACTCACCGATGATCTTGAAATTAAATAAGCACGTACACTATGATAAATAGTAGGATTTTTGGAAAAGTAAAATGTTTTTTGTTTTGTTTATATAATTTTAACGCAAATTTTGTTGCGAAACAAATTACAAAAACACAAATGTTGAAAAAATTTCCACGACCAGAGTTTGAACCTGCACCCTTCTGACATAGCGGGTCAGGTGCTCTTCCAATTAAGCTATCGTGGTTCTAACCAGCCCGCCGAAATTATTCAACACTATTTACTTTTTACTTTGAAAGCCAAAGGCACCCATTCAATGTCAACAACTACCGTCATTAACACCCGATCATAATATTTTTACATATACCTACTAAAGATCAGTTAAGAAGTAGGCAAGCTATTTATAAAATGTTTTTTGTTTTGTTTACATAATATTAACGCAAATTTTGTTGCGAAACAAATTACAAAAACACAAATGTTGAAAAAATTTCCACGAGCAGGGTTTGAACCTAATGTTAAGGTCCTATTTTGTTATGTCCATAGGTACATTAAAAACAACATAAGAAGTCTTACCAAACCACGTTCCATAATGAAAATCGTTAACGCAGGCTTATGCTTATTTTAACTTACTTAGCTCAACACTTTTTTCAACATTCATCATAATAAAATCTGATTAGGCAAAACATAATATGCCCATAAACAACAAGACTATAAAGTTTGCACTTTAACCCCTACAACATACGATTGTATTTCGCAAAAGAATAACTGCTTACATGACAGGTTAAAAATGCCATTTTCGTTGACTGCATCGCACCGTGAAGTTTACTCGAGGCATTACGTTATTAAGTTGGTTATAATTAATCCAAATCACCACGAGCTACACATTTTCATAAGTACATTGTTGATTTTGAACATTATTTTTAATTAATCGGCGACGGTGACCAACCAAACTCGATACTTTCGAGCATGCGAAGTTCATTGACGGCCATTGAAGAATAACTTAAAACTAACTTGTAACTGAAAGGGTATATTATATCGTTGCCAACGATGCGTGAACGTTGGAGCGAGGTAGTAGCGGCAACAACTATCTCATGCCATCATCATTGATAATAGTCGGTTTGGCAACGTCGCCTCGCTCACCTGGCCACGCCAGGCGTTTACCTGCGCACTGTCAACAGGGGGGCAACCGAGCGAGCGGCAGTCGACTCACCGAACCGACGGGACAGCTCGTGCGTCGCTCGAGCGCCATTGTAATAAAAATATCCAAAATATTCCATCGGACAATCGTATTCTAAATTCAAACGTGATTAGACAAATGACAATCGACAAGTTAGAAGTGTTCCAAGCAGTGCCGAAATAGATAATTCGAATTCAGAAACGCACAAACGTGTATTCGAAATAATACGCAAGTCACCGCAGACAGAGCTCGCCAGAAATTCGTCTACCAATGTGGTGTTGGTTAGTTCTAGATTTTCACCTGCAGCGGAAACGGCTTACGTCGACGGCTAGCGGTAAAACGCCGTCCGCGCCGCACGCGAGCTCTTGCCCGTGTTGAGTAACCGTCAAGTTTCTAAAAAGTGCTTTCGACTCGTGCAAGAGCACAAACAACATCGAAACGTCTGATTTCGGACGATACCTACACGACATTCGGTGACAGCGCCGCCTACGCGGTATAAAGCGCTCATAAGGTTTTGATACTTGTTATCCCGTTAGAAAGTTAACAGAACTCTGAGCGTAGGTACTGTTTGAGTTGCGAAAGCGTATCTATCAACTAAATAAACACACATGGTTGGTCAGTGATAATCGGAGGTGCGTTGACATTCGGGTGGTGGGTTGTGTTACTCGGCGTTGCGAGGTGCATGGCGCGATGATCAGCGGCGGATGGGTGTGCGCCCTGCACGTGCGCACCGCGGGCCTCAGCGGTGCGGCGCTCGGCTCTGACGAGGAGGAGGTTGTCTACCTCGCCTACATCGTCATTGACGTAGTCACCAACCAGGTAAGTTCACGAACTTAAAGAACACATGTGCAAACTGCTTTGTTCACCAATCGACAGTTAGTGATAAGACAGCCAATTCCTCAGTGGTTGTGTATTGTGTCTAGCACTTCAATATTTACGGCGCGCCTGGAGTGATGTAAAAAAAACTCTTGACGGAAGTAAATACAATATTTACAATGCTTCTATCGAACGATGTTTTTATGACGAGCACACAAAACAAAAAATTTGCTACAACACAACAACGAAGTAATAGCAGGTTGTATCCGTAAGATGAGTTGCAGTAATTACAATCATCGAACAGTATGATAAATAAGGTTTGCAATCACTCTAATAATCAAAAATAAACAAGGAAAAATTTTAAAGTATTGTACTTACAACAAACTATGTTGACAATCCTTCATGAAGATTAAACAATTGCACTTAGAAGAAAACACAATGTAATAACAAGGAAGACACAACGCAGGTTCTATTTACCTTGCAATCCCTACAGAGTGATGTAAATACACTAACGGTGAAGTAAGAAAACAGGTTAGTTGTTACCACAGATCTGCTGTTTTGTCTGTGTTTGTTACTGACAGACACATTAAATATTGACACTTGAAAGCTGATTTGCTTGAAGGTGTTTGTGCAGTTGATTGATGTGAAAAAATACCCATAACTGGATATTTGAAATGATAATTAGACTGGTTGGATACATACATAATGGTCTAATTGGTAGGGCCCTAACACTCAGTGGTCAAACTCGAAGTATTGTTTATATAAATAAAAGTTAACGCTTCTTCCAAATTCCTTTTTTTGTAAATCAAGTCACTCACAGATATGATATAATTTGATATAATTAATTTGACTGATATAATTTCGTAATCCATTCATACCTTACAGTATTAAGTAACTACCTTTTTGGTATGAGACACGGTAACTAAATACAATTTTATTATTAATTCTACAATAAAATTTCCGCAAAGTTTTTTCCAATATGTCGTGATGCATCCAAGAAACATGCACACACCTATTTCCTTTATTTTGCGGATTTCTTATTAACATCTGCAAATCCAGTTCGGAATCGAATAATGACATTAATCTTGACATTATTTATGGTATATGAAAGCCATTTTTACCCATTGCTGGGTATAAGGCCTTTATTTACTCGCGCGATCTATGGTTCTTCATCTGTTGCCTCTTCAATCTTGAAAGTTGCCCATTAGCTTCGTATATTCCCTCTTGTCAATGGCGAGACGGATCAGTGGTTCCAGAGCCTTCCATAGTAGGCCTGTGCACTCCCGAAATCACCAAACGCGTCTATCCGTGGTCCTTTTCATTATTTTGAAGATATGCCCTATGCATGCATCCTCCTGCACCATGAGCTCTCCGCTGTGTCCTGTCCTGTGTCATCCTCGTCCAAATTGACCATGACGTGGACTGAGTCCTCGTTCTATTTATCTATTTCGCTAATTTCATGACAAACTAATAAAGGTATCTTTTACCGAAAATGTTCCATTCCTGTGGATCTGGTGAAATGTTGAACTTCTGTCTCTCCGTTGCTGCCCATGGATGTCAAATCTGCCGATTCTTCTCGGTTTTAAGTAGTCCCGCTCTGAGAACTTAGGAGCCGATAGCGTAGTTACATTTATATGAGCTCCAGTTATTGTAGCTGCAACTAAATTTAAAACTAGGTCTAACTTCAAAGTTTTGTTATAGTTTTTAAATTGGTTCATCGTGTATCTATTCGCTATGTTAGCTCATAGCATTTATTTTCAATGTTTATGTTTATAAACTAGAAAAAACATCCTTCATCTCCCTTAAATCTCAAAAACCAGTAGATTTTGGACTGACAACAAAATTGCATATTTTTTTTTGGTACATAAAGAAAAATAAACATTTTATACAACGCTCTGGGAATGGTGTTAAACTTTGCGTGTGTGATAAGAAAATTACTGATAGCAGTGATATCGCTATCATGTTTCAAATGTCATAATAATGTAAGTCATGTAGCAACGCATAGATACTCATTTTGTCAGGTGTAAAGCGGTTTCTTTATCGCAACTCCCAAAAATTGAGGCTACCAGCACACATTTTTCCTCCCTCCTATGATATGGGGTCCTTCAAACGAGACGTGAAGAGACAGGGCGATGGTGATTGATGCTGCACCAGTCTGTTGTCTACGCGTCTGGACTCCATTTCCACTTAACATGAGGTAGTTCCGAAAGTTAAGAGATAAAATAACCAGTTTCTTACTGGTGGAGGATTCCAGGTAAAGTGCGCTTTCTTATTCGACCATATCTTTATTTCCCATTTTGTGAGGTTGAAGACAACCACTTTCTGTCGTGGAATAAAAATAATGAAAAAAGGCACTTGCAGATGGACACTGCTCAAGAACCATTATAGTTATCTGTTATCTACTAGACGTTTTGGATTAGTAGAGTTGTGTGGTGGTAGTGCTATAAGCAAGTGTAAGCTCTGCAGAGATCCAGACACCCGAATCTCAGATCCAGAGCCGAGAGCAGCCAAATATCAAGATCACTGATCCTTGTCGTTTTAGCAAATGTATGGTTTTTTAACCCAGTACTCAGGAAAGAAGTAGCTGTGTAGTACAATGTCATACCGGACACAAATGCACATATTGGTAAGGCGCAATAAAACTACTTAACTGTATAGAAATACCTAAACAACTATCAAAAATTCGCACCTCAACTAAAATGACGAGGATCAATGTTCTTGATAATTTCCAAGACGGTTACAATTTGCAACTTATTGTTGCAACAGCTAATTTTTAAATACCATACATAATATAAATCGCGTACGGAAGAAGTTAGTTTCTTGTAAATAAGATTTATTCATATGGATGAATGAAATTCCGATGACATTATGCACAGCATATGCAGATTACAACTAATTAATTACATAATCCAGATGATGGCGTATCATCAATATCCGGTGATTATCATATTAAACGTTTGATTAAACAAAGCCTATTGATATCCGAAGGTTCTGGGTTCAATGCCCAGGTCGGGCAAAATGTGTTTCGAATTTTTCGACGCATAGGCCCGGGTTTGTGATCACTAACCCGCATTTGGCAAGCGTGCTGATTAAGCCATTACCCATCAATTGTAGTATGATGATTTGATTTCAATGATGGAGGCCTTTGTCCAGCAGTGGGTTTTAATAAGTATGATGATTAACCCCCGCCCGATCCTCTAAATGACAGCACACATTTACAGAATACACTAAACATGCACACCAGTTTAGGCCCAAGACACCGTACTCGTAGAACAAAGGTACGAAGAACCGGTTCACACTCGCTCTACACCAGGTACAGACATGTACCTGGGCGCTTCTCTCCTCCTCCACGGCCCGGTCAACCCGAGCCGAGGTCCGTGCTTTTAGAGGCGCCCTCGGGTTGCTCCGCTCCCCGATCCGACCCGAACCCTTCGGAGAATCTAGTAGGGCACGGGGACGCGCACTAGTGCGCGATGCCGTTCCCTCTGGATAACCTCTGAAGGTGATTCGTTTCACACGGCTTGAGGGACCCTTTACGTTCCTCGCCGCCCCCAAAAAAGCACGGTGAAGCTGAAAATGCCGTAGAGGCAATCAGCAATCTCTCTCAAAAAAAAAAAATGAGGATTAACACGTGAAAAAATAACGTTGTAGTACCCCTTTTTAGTATATTGCGCGCACGGCGGAGGAGTGTGACTTTTAGCATAGTTAAAGTTCAAATGGAAAAGGAGTGCAGGAAGATAAAATTAATGTACCTTTAATAATATGAGACGTTGTTTTATAATAGCTTGTTAGAAGCTTATTTATTAGTGCTTTATTTTTATTTTTATAACAAGACATTTAATGTTCGTTGATACAATTACTTGTTTTATATGAAACATAACATAACTAACTACATTAAAGAAAAAAAAATGAAGATAACTAAAGGCAAAATAAAACCTATAAATAAAAAATGTTCTCCAGCTGTGGGCTCATGGGAACGGTCCCAAGAATGCTGGCAACATTACCTCTTTGGATTGCCAAGCTAATACGTTGGCAGAGGTAGCTGCCAGCCTTCTTGTCACCGGAGGCTTCAATAAGGCAACGTTGGAGACGTTGTTGTTTAATTAATATGTATATATTTTGTGAATTACTGTCGACTTTCGATCATCGGGTGACCACCAGTTATTATCGGTATTATTTTTGTGCACATACAAATCAAAGTTAAGCAATATTTTACTAAATACTCCTCTTTTATTAACCTGCGCCACAGATTAAAGTAGTCCTGCACTGCTGATGATCTTGAGGACCGCTATTTTAGAACCAAACTTGAAAGCAAGCTCAGACTATACCTACTATGAGTTTGCTTTCTCACTTCATGGCGAGGATTTACCATGGACTCTTAAATGCTTTGGCAGTGTTATTGCAGTTTTAAAAACGAGACGCGTGTACCGAGGTACCTATACAGCGTGTCCAGTATATAATGGATAACCTTTCATATGTGGATAGGTCTGACTGCTCTCTAATATATGGCACATATTCGATTTAGTAAAAGTAGCAACGTTTACGAATTTTTTTTTTTGTAAAACAAAATTTCTAATGTAAACTTTATAAAAGATATTTTATGTTTTGGACACTTTAAGAATTAATTTGATTAACTAAGTATCGTGAGTATTAGGAAACAAAATCATAAGAAAATATTATAATTTGTAGAAATGGCACGACTAATAGAAGCACGTTTCCCCTCTTTCCTATGATATGGGGTCCTTCAAACGAGGCGTGAAGAAGCACCTTGTGGCCCGGTAGAGTGAAGTTGACTGATGCTGCGTTGTTTTCACGCTGCACCAGTTGTCTTCGCGTCTGGACTCTATTTCCACTTAACATCAGGTGGTGTGGAGTCATTTGCCGTGCTAAGTATAAAAAAGAACACTGTTAATAAAGGCAAATTTTCAAAACATTTAATGTAGACGTAGTATTATTTACTTTAATTTGACAATTTATTTATTAATGGAGTACTTACACACAACATTATGTCAGTCATCATTAACACTGAAAACACCTACCTACATGAAATATAAAATTAAATTATAAATATCTAATTAATTTACAACTACAATCACTTTGCAACATACTACAACACTATAAAACATTCCATTATTTAACTACAATCACTTTGCAACATACTACAACACTATAAAACATTCCATTATTTACCTTTCCACCTTTATAGGTACCGCTACACGCACGCGTCTCGTTTACACGACTACAACAACTCTGCTACAATACGCAATTCTTTGTCCAACCTCTAATGAAATAAGCAGCAAAATAATGAATATAGCTAATCCAATAAATAGTAATAATAATATATAATAACAATAATAAGACATACTTTATACGTAACCTTAAAGAGTTGCAAAGAATATGGAAGGATGTCTTATTAAAATTGCCTTAAAAGCAACGAAGTAATTGCATTCTGACCTTTTCTGGTTTTGGTATTTTGGTGTTTCATCCTTTTTTTATCATTTCTCGAGGTTTTCTCGAAAGCCGCCAGTGGACGACTAGAACCAGTAGTACCTTCGTTCGAGTTTTTTTATCACACACAAGCACATTGCCCGCCACATTGATTTCCTAATTTTTGCATAGGTACTAAAAATTAATACTTCATATTTTTATTAAAATAAAGTATAGCCTATGGTACCAGCAAAGGCTGTATCATTCTATTCCTGAAGGAATTTGGCGATTTGACCAGTAGATCCATAGATTTTTTTTCTTTAGTTTAATGGTTTCGTGCGATTTGCACATTTAGCCAGTGTCAAAGTAATTTTTCTTACAAGTGATACATAAATAAAAAATATTTCCTTCCTGTATGATGATGATGAATGATAATAGAAATGGAAAGTGAGAAATGATATATCCCCCAACCCCTTGAGTATCTCAGTAAAGATGTGGGGCTCTACTAAGTCCTCACGCGGACTTCATAAGACAAATTGAAAAGTGACGTTGCACTGTTTTGTTTCATTTGCCAATACTCATTCACACTCACGAACACTTAACGGTTAATAATCCACCATTATTTAACATTAATGATTACCCAGATATTACCATCCAGAAACAAACAAACAAACAAACTTAACTTCTTTATTGACGACCTCCGTAGCCGAGTGGCTTGCACGCCGGACTTTGGGCGGCGCTAACACTGAGGATTAGTTATTCTGTGACTGAGGTCCCGGATCCGATTCCTGGTCGCGTCAATGGCATATATTTTGGATATTGTGTCGGGTCTGGGTGGGTGTGGTACCGTCGTTGTTTATGATTTCCATAAAACGACTGCTTTAGCTACTTTCTCGGGATCAGAACAATGTATGTGATGTTATCTAATTGATATTTTTTATTAACACTATAGATATAAATTTCGTACTTGTTGTATGTGTTTCCCTCACAGAACATGGTTTCCCACGTACTATTCGTATAGTTATTTCGTGTTCTGGAGGCTTAGCCAAAGAGACAGGGGTGGTAGCCAAAGTAACATTAAGAAAACGATAGCGAAGTTCGAAAAGAATAAAATGTATGGGATTGACATAAGACGCGCTAAATCACGTGGTCAATCTAACGTCAATCCCATACATTTTATTCTTTACGAACTTCGCTATCGTTTTCTTAATGTTACTTTGGCTACTACCCCTGTCTCTTTTACTCTAATTAGAAACGAAGTTTACAAAGTTAACATGACGGAAACAAGACACGGAATAGCTATACCTAGCTTTTAACCTGTTTTTTAATGAGTAAAAGTTTTGTAACGTTATATCGGTAAAGGAGTTCAAGAGTTTGATGAACAACTTTAAAAAATACAAAATTGCCTTTATACTTACATTTACAATCGAACGCATTCTAGTAATATAATATAATTACGAGTGCGTATAGCTCGTTAACCGTGCTTGGAAATGAATTACCGTTACTCAATTGACCAACGATCAAAGACAGAAAAAAAAAAGAAAATAACAAAACAAAGTTCACTGGAAATCGGTCAAATAGGAATAGTTGGCGCAGTGAATAGCGCGTTTGTGTTGGAAACGTGATTTTACAATTCTTGGAAAGATCTGTAAACATAACAAATCAAAAAGTCTTGATCATAGAAGAAAGAAATAAGAAATAAAATCGTCATGGTACTATTTTTGTTTTTACCTGGTAATTTTGAAATACAAAATAAACTATGGTATAATCTTGGAAAAGAAAGCTTATCAATCAGTTTATTATTATTAAATGTGTAATCAAACCCGAGTAAATCCGTAAAAGTTGTTTAATTTCAATGTGTAGGTACTGTTCGTGTTAACTTTAAAAAACAATTTAGGTTAAGTTAAAATGTTATGTGTTAACTTGTTATGACAGTAATGACGGACAGCCTCCACCTTTCGATCTTCATGTAAGAGAAATTTTGGCCAAAGGGTGTCATGTTCCGCCGGTTCTGGTTCTGAGGTCAGCTACCGGACACCACGCTACCACAAAAAAAAAGCCTGCAAAAGGTAAGCTTCATACAAACGCGCTTGAGCAACCCTCTCACGGGCACGGAATCTCGCAACAGCTGCGCTCGCGCATGTGCGTTGTTCGAGCGCGTTTGTATGAAGCCTCTAAACTCCCCGATCCGATCCGAACCCCTCGGAGAATCAAGTAGGGCACGGGGCTCAGAGAACTTAGGCACGGGGATACACACTAGTGCGTGATGCCGTTCCCTCTAGAAAACCTCCGAAGGTGATTCGTTTCACACGGCTGAGGAACCCTTTAAGTTTCTCGCCGCTCCCAAAAAAGCCTTGTGAAGCTAAAAATGCCATCTGAGGCAGTCAGCAAACTCTCAAAGAAAAAGCGTTTGTATGAAGCTTACATTCTACCACAGAATAATATTTTCTACAGTCTTCTTATTTTTCGGCTCTGCGTCACACACACGTCGTCGTCCTTAAGTGTAAAATAGTGTTATATAATAACGTTTAATTGTATTACAGTATGTAATGCAAGTCACACGCCTGCATCAACCTACCACAAACTGTCAAATTTCCTCAATAGACTTTATGGTTGAAAATGCATTGAAGAAATTTGACAGTTTTGGGTAGGTTTATGTGCAGGCGTCTGTACATAGCCCAAAGGAAAACTTTACTAGGTATGAGATATATAATAATATGTTACCGATAGCCGAAAGTTTTACTTGACGAAAATGAGAACAGTAAAGTTAAAAAAATATTTGTTTCGCCAAATTGAATATTAATGTGGAATAATGGTGAATTATTTAACGATAAGTAAGTATTTGTTGATGAGCATGAGTGTTTGCAAATAAAACTAAACAGTGTACGTAACGTAATTTTTTAAATTATCTTAAGATGTCCGCGTGAGGTCTCAGTAAAGTTTCACATCTTAACTGAAACTGAAAGGAATATTTTATCATTAAAGTATCTAAATCATAACAAGAATAGTTATTTTACAATTTCTTTATAAACTTTGACATTGGCTAAAATCACACATATTTGCACTGTCCAGTCCAATGATTGCTTTCAATGTCTACCTAAATGCCTCCACGTGTAGCGATGAAGGATAAGCTATTGTTGGTATCGCAAGCCTCTTATAGCTCTTATGTTCAGTTGTAACTAGTTTTCGCCCGCGGCTTTTCAGCAGTCAGTCAGCAGCAACAGTCTCTAACCACTTTGTCAAACATAGTAAATAATGTGACAGGCGCTTGTCTAGTAAAGCTTCTTTTATGCTATTACGACATGGTACGCAACTGGTCAGCGATTTCCAGCAGTGGAAGCTGCTGATGTACCGTACAGCGTGAAAATATAAATATCGTAAGAACATTGTATGCGCCATTTTGAATTTTTACACGAGATGTGTTCCGTCTTTTCTGAATAACTTTTTAAACATTTATGGTATCTTTTTAATATTGTTATGGTAAAGTGTATATTAACTTTACGATATTCAACAATTCTCCAATTACGATTACCTAGCCTTCTATATATTAAAATATGTTTATTCGCCTGATCAGTTGGTTAGGTTACTGTAAAATATGTGATTGTTTATTTTTTTTCGTGCGGTTGAAATGTTTTCCCTGGAAAGGCTCGATATGCTCTATATGCGCTCTATGCCAGGTACATGTTTGTACCTGGTATAGAGCGCGTGTGAACCGGCTCGTCGAACCCTTGTTCTACGGTGTCTTGGGCCTAAACTAGAGTGCATGTTTAGTGTAGTCTGCAAATCTGTAGTGGCATTTAGTTAAAGCATTACATATTAACCTATGATAATAATTAACTAGAAATCCGTCGCAACGCAAAACGCCCAGTGGTCGTGGCCTATCAGTAAGGGATTGCTGTTGGGCGCCAATAGGACTTATACAGCGTAATCGGAATTTAGGGGGGGGCGCGGCGACGGCGAGTTACCCAATGTTTCTCAAGTCGTCATCCGATCCGATCCGAACCCCTCGGGGAATCTAGTAGGGCACGGGGACACGCACTAGGGCGTGATGGTAGGGTTCCCCTAGAAAATATCTGAAGGTGCTTCGTTTACACGGCTTGAGGAACCTTAAAATTTCACGCCGCCCCCAAAAAATTTTGTAAAAAAAAGAAATATTAAAATAGTTTTTTTTTTCTTATTTTTGATTTGATTTATATGTAGGTATATTTTATTATGTAGGTATGTAATGTAATTTAATTTAATTTGATTGTATTGGATTATTGTATGTTAAACATATATATTGTTATCTGAAATAAATAATTTATTATTATAAAAAACCCCGGTGAGCTGAAAATGCCGTCTGAGGCAATCAGCAATCTCTCTCTCAAAAACAACCTCAAGCATTAGTGACGGAACCATCCTCAGAGGGTTTCAAGATGGGATGGCATCATGAAAGCGTGTCGTTGGCGCCGTACCCTAATAGGTACTCCGAGGCGTTTGCAGGTGTAGTGCGAGTTTTATTAGCCATTCGATCACGTTAACGAACATTGAGTTATATTATCGATGTCAACGAAAACGAGGTTTTGTATGGCATGAAGCAGCGCCTGGGACAAATGAGGAGAATTTAAAAGGAGATGTATAATTTTATATGGAGAAAAATACCGAAAGATAGCTAATGTATGAAATAAGCTTATTCGAAATGATTTGCTTTAAATAAATTAATAGTTTTCACGTAAGAATTATCTGAAACACTAAAATAAATCAACTTTTGTAATAGCAGCGGTATTCTGCCAATGTCAAGTAGCTGTCAAAACAACGATGTTTTTCGGTTTCTTTTTAATTTTTTACATAAAATCTTTAAAGCGTATTGAATTAATACTTATTGAAGTATTACTTATTTTAACTGAATACATGTATTTTTAATTTTTTTTAGTTAATGTACAGGGTCTTGGCATAAAATTAAACATCTCCTTTGGCATACTATTTTTTGTTTTCGTCAACTTGAATAGCTAATAAAACTCGCACTACTCGCTTGCACCATGTAGACTTATCTATTCTGTGCCTGTAGGGTAGTAGGCACATTAGTAAATTAGGTAGTCGCAACTCCTATCGATACGACACAGTTCTGTTTTTGGGTAGAATAGATAACGAAAATTATAATTAGTCTTTATCTTTACCACCTATTCTTACTAAAATAGGCATAGATTATTATATGTATAACTAGAAAGGCAATAAAATATGTCTACTTACATACTAAACATAAAAATGTGAATGGTCTATGTCATCTAGTGGTAAGGACAGTCTCATATCCAGAAGCCCGACTCGGGATAAGTGTTTTTTCTTTTTATATGATTTAATAAATCACCTTTTTTAGAATTAATAATGAAGAATTAATAATAGATTTAATAATGCATTTGCAGTAGGTACAAAACGCTTTGGTGGGGGTCTGTTTTTACTGCTTGAAGCCAACCTTGAAATTCTGGTTCAGTCAGCCATTCTTGTCTGAACTTCTGTGTATAGGACTGTTTACTTTGCGCCATCTTACTATGATATAATAAACAATTTACGCTGGGACGAAATAATAAATAACAAATGTTCCGAACTGAAGCGACCGTTTAAAACACGAACTTTTACCACTGACACTGAATGAGACAGCTAACCAAGATGATTTAGAGCTAAATCTAGCTCTAAAAATTCCGTGTTGGCAACACTGACCTATCTAAAACTGTCAAATTGCTTCAATTAATTTTCTACCATGTGCCTCAGGCATTAAGTTCAAAGTATATTGAGGAAATTTGTCAGTTTGTGGTAGTCTGATGTGTAGGCGTGTGTGTGTGCCAACATTATAGTTTGGCTAGTGTAGTGTAGGGCTTGTTTCTAGTCTATCCAGCTCATAAAGTTATTACGTTTGTATAATAACTTTATGATCCAGCTAGATATTTTATCTATGTCTTCGCATCGACAATTTGCGTAAATTGCATTCACGGACTTCTTGGCGGGAAAGTGAAGAGTCATGTCTGCGGTTTTGTTTTATTTTCAAAAATTTGTGTTATGTCGAATATTAATGTGAAATAATGGTGGATTATTAACCGTTAAGTGTTCGTAAGTGTGTATGAGTGTTGGGAAATGAAACAAAATAGTGCAACTACTACTTTTCAAATTCTCTCAAGAAGTCCGCCCCGAGGAATTAGTAAAGCCCCACATCTTTACTGAGATACTCGAGGGGTTGGGGGTATATCATTTCTCACTTCTCATTTTTATTATCATTCATCATCATTCATCATCATACTGACTGGAAGGAAGTATTCTATATTTATGTATTACTTGTAAGAAAAATTACTTTGACACTGGCTAAATGTGTTAATCGCACGGAGCCATCAACTAAAAGAAAGAACTGCATTCACAGAAATGTTATTAAATAACTTAGCTAACTTTAAATATGCAAATCGCACCAAGCTATTAATTAAGGAAATAAAACTTGGTATGTATACTTTCTAATATTAATTTCTTGTTCTAATAATCGTCTATTAAGTATTTGTGTTATTTGGCCTCTACCGTTTCATAAAAATCCACTACTTACTAGAACATTACGAAAACTGAACTGTAGACATTTTAGAGTAAGCGCTTAAAGTTAGTAAATAAACAGCCAAACACTGTCCCACTGCTGGGCAAAGCCTTCATCATTGAAATCAAGTCATCACTACAATTGATGGGAAATTGGCTTAATCACCACGCTTGCCATTTGCGTGTTGGGATATGCATCGAAAAATCCAAAACACAATTAACCAGACTTAGGAATTGAACTCAAGACCTTCGGGTATCGAGCGATTTGCCTTGCCACTCGGTCATCGAGGCAAGAGTATGCGCATATAACTACTAGGTATGTAAAAAATGGGGAGCTCGATGGCGCGGTGGTTAACGCGCCCGGTCTGCGAGTGTTGAGGTTAAGCAACTTTCACAAAGTCCGGTCATCGGATGGGTGACCAATAATTTATCATCTCGAGCTCCTCCGTGCTTCGGAAGGCACGTAAAGCCGTTGGTCCCGGCTGCATTAGCAGTCGTTAACAACCACAGCACCGCACTGGGCCCGCGTGGTGCTTTATTGCCCGTTCTCCCATCCATCCATAGGGAAGGCTCGTGCCCCAGCAGTGGGGACATAAAATAAGCGGGGTATTGTGCTTAGTTTGGTTGATAGTAGGGCTTGTTCCTTGAGTCTGCCTGGCTAGCTTCCATTATCTTATCTTGAGTCTGATCTTGTTAGCATTTTTTATGTTGCTTGTGATCTTATGTAAAATCTACTATGTTCAGACTAATTTTCCTTTTATATATTTAATATATATGTGTGATATGTTTATGTATATTCACTATTATAAAATTGTATATCCTCAACTACTGAGAAAATATATTATATATTTATTATACTTAGCACGGCATATGACTCCACACCACCTGATGTTAAGTGGAAATAGAGTCCAGACGCGAAGACAACTGGTGCAGCGTGAAAACAACGCAGCATCAGTCAACTTCACTCTGCCGGGCCACAAGGTGCTTCTTCACGCCTCGTTTGAAGGACCCCATATCATAGGAAAGAGGGAAAAAGTGTACTGGTAGACTATTCCATCTTTTGGAATTGCGACAAAGAAACGAGTCACCAAATTTCTTTGTGCGCGATGGTATATGTGTGAAAGTGAAGCGATGACTCCGGAGAGCACTCCTTGTACTCCTATGGAGGAAGGGAGAAGGTGGGATAAGGTCAAAGATATACTATCTTCTAATATATAAAATTCTCGTGTCACGGTGTACGTTATTAAACTCCTCTAAAACGGCTCGACCGATTTTCGTGAATCTTAGCGTGCATAACGGCTAGTGTGGAGAATCGGACAACATTTATTTTTCATCCCCCTAAATGTTAAGGGTGGTCCACCCCTAATTTTTTTTTAGATTTTTTAAATTTTTCCAATACAAAATGATTTGTTTGTAGTGTTGTCATGGAAACTGTCAAAGCGGTACGAAGTCCGCCGGGTCAGCTAGTACCTTTATATTAATTTATTTCTCAGTAGTTGAGGATTCCGGGTGAAGTGCACTTCCACCTCCGGCCTTAGCATATCGAAGCATCAGGTAATCAGGTGCGATGAAGACCAATAGTGATATCCCGTTATGGAATAAAAATCTCATAAAGGCTTGTTAATCATTTTATGTAACATATATTTAGCTATATTTTGTTAGTATGCGTTGGTGAATTGGCCAATGACCGTCAGCATAAAACATATACTTATATATGTTTTCTCAATTACTAACATAACGACACATTAGCACACAAAACATAGTGTGTTAATTCCGTGCCCAAATCCCCGCATTATTTTGTAATGAAGGTTGTTTTGTATTTGCGTTGGCGCTTCCCATTAAAAAAAACGAACAAAGGCTTGCTTAAAGTCATGGATGATTGATTTATTAATAATAAATGGACATAGTAACTCAATTGAGCACAAATAATCACTGGCATTAATGCCTTATACTCGTTCGTAGCACTTATATAGCCTTTTAAATCAGCGACTGATTAAAATGTTTGTTTCTGTGCTTTCCGGATAGCGGATAAAGGTAATTTTATTATATAATTTATGTAAGTACTCGTAAATAGTTATTTAAATATAATTTTATTTATTTATTTATTTAAACGAGCACCAACATAGTGTACACCATTACAATTTTAAATAAAATACACACACAGAACGACACAAACCAAATGCCACTACAATTATAGGTGTGGACAGCATGCAATAAAAAATAAAAATAAAATAGCGAGTAACAGGACAGACCACAATATTATACAAAATTGAGAAAAAACAATAACAATTAATCAATTTATAAACAAATTTAAATTTAAATTAAAATCATTAAAAATAAATAATATTTTTGCGATCACGTTAACAAGAATTATATTTTTATGGCATTCAGTTCGTATTGCGATTTATAAGTAATTTGTTATTACCTACCATAATATTTAACATAAAATAAACGAATTTAAAGACCTTATCAAACATCGCAGTGAGAAGAAGATAGTAGTAAGAAGGACGACCATTGAAAAAAAAACGAGAAAAGTTAATACAAACAAAACCGTACAAAGTCTCGTTATCGTTATCGATTGAATTGGTTTAATAAAACTATTCTGGGTGCCTGGTGCGAGTTTGATTTGACATTCGATCTCTCTAAAATAAACAAAAATTTGTATGGCATTGAAGTAACACCTCCTGCCCCCCGACCGCCTAACTAACCGATTGCTTTGGCTACGTGTATAGTTTATGACGTCATCTTGTCATTTCGTACCGCCTATGAAAGCAATATCGAAAGCTATAACCTATAGCTCGGTCGGGCTCGGTCGGGCCTCTGGTAGAGTAGAGACAAAATATTGCCTTACAAATTCTCGTTTCCGTTAACGTGACTGGATGTCAAATTAAACTTGCATATGAAATATAAGCGTGTGGCCTCTTCTATGGTGTTCGTAGTTTGCACGGGCGAAGTCGTAGGCGGACCGCTAGTAATAATTATGTTAAAAAGATTTTAAGTTATAATACAACATAGTGTGTGCAACATCTTTCAACGACCACTTACAAGACATCATCTAGCATGTCACGGCTAGACCCTCGACACTGTTTTAGCATACATGTCAAACATCGTTAATACGTCAATAATTTTTTTTTTATATGAACTTTAAGCGATTTAATTGGTAAAACAATGTTCATGACGCTATCAATATAATAACCAGTAAAATCCGGTTGTATCTCTGTATTTAGTTAGCACCTTATTATCAATAACTTTAAGTTTTTCCATTTTTTGTAAGATAATCTTTGAAATGTTTATGCTAATGCGACTATAGGTTTTGTTCTTAAAATAGCATTTTGTGCCAATCCGCTCGTGTTAACTTTAGCTAGGTATTGTATTTTTGACAGTAGGTAGGTACCTACCTACCTAGGTGATTCAGAAATAGTATTGGGCATAGATGCATAATAACAACGCTTAAGAGTAAACAATAAAAATAAAATAGCGAGATGTTATTTTCTATTTAGGTTCGAAGTAAAAATAAACGAGGTCTTTTTTTCCTCATGTTACGATTTTAAGAAAAAATCAAAAGGTTTTTTATTGATTTTCGGGGACAATAATGAGAACGGGAAAAATCACGACTAATCGAAATACTCTTGTTACAATTCCCACCAATCTAACCGTTAAAGGCCGCGGGAAGCATCAATTACGCCAAAAGGAGGATCTAAGCTGGCCGATTTAAAAATAAGTAATAAGACTTCTAATTTTGAAATTAAGCTTGTGTTAAATAAATAATAAATAAATAACAAGCGTTTACATAAACACACGACACATGTCTTTAACTGTTACGTACAAAGAAAAAAGTTAAGAAAGTATATATTTTTTAAAGTTTCGAATTCAGTTGTTTTGTTTTACAAGCTTCTATTTAGTTTCACCTGTCCCGATATTTGTGCATAATCAAATCTTGCAAGTTAAATTTGATCCACTTCCCGGTTACCGATTGAGCTGAAATTTTGCATGCATGTGTAAATCGGATGACAATGCAAAATTATTATGACATGGAGCTGATCTGATGATGGAAACGGAAGGTGGCCATAGGATCTCGGTAGTTAAACGACACAACCCCATCGAGTTTGGACTCGTTTGATCCGTCTTGACGAGTACTTTAGTGCTAGATGGTAACCAGGGTCAAATGATGGAGCTGGAAGATGGCCATAGGAATTCGGTAATTAAACGACACAACCCCATCGAGTTTGGGCTCGTTTGATCCGTCTTGACGAGTACTTTGGTGCTAGATGGTAACCAGGGTCTGATGATGGAGCTGGAAGATGGCCATAGGAACTCGGGAAATTAAGTTCGATCGTTTGTTCGTTCAGTTTGTTATGAATGTGGATTCTGTCTTTGATTTGATGTATTAGATGGATGACTCAATGCCAAGGTGAGCACGTGCCGAGGGCTGAATGGTACGAGGGTGTATAAACATATCATATCGTTAACGTTGCGCCTCAGGGTACCAGAGCGAACCCTGTTGTACTGAAGCCCTTATCCCCTACAAAAATACTAAAAAGTTAAAAATAAAATTAAAAGAAAAAAACTTTTTAAAAACAAACTTTTATTACTTGTAAAAAAATGAACTAAAAAGTTAAAAATAATTTAAACATTTAATTAAATTTGATAATAAGAAAAAAATTTTTTATAAATAAAAGCGTGTTACATTTTGATGGAACATTAAAGAACATTTAGCTTATTACCTTAGAATTACACCTTTATTCTTTTGCAATCACAATGTAACACGCTTTTATTTATATAAAGAATTTTTTTCTTATTATCAAATTTAATTAAAGGTTTAAATTATTTTTAACTTTTTAATTCCTTCTTTTATTAACAAATAATAAAAGCTTGTTTTTAAAAAGCTTTTTTTTTTAAATACTTGAATGAACGATGCACGCGATCTATGCATGTGATGCAGGTAATATATTAGTATATTGTTTGATTGTTTATTAATTACCGGCCTCGACGTTGCTCCTTAGGTATTCGTAACTAACGGCTAAATTAGGTAAAGGTGCAAAAGCAATAAGGCACTCAAAAAACAATTAAATTTTCTTGGAATTTATTTTTTTACTAATGGTTTCATTGACATAGATACAACAAAGTTTTCGACACTTTTCGACGACCTCTGTAGCCGAGTGTCTTGCACGCCGGACTTTGGGCGGCGCTAACTCTGAGGTCTCGGGTTCGATTCCCGATCGGGTCAATATCGAAAATGAACTTTTCGATATTGTGTAGGGTCTACCGGTGGTTGTGGTACCGTCGTTGTTTTTGATTTCCATTAAATCGTGTGCTTTAGCTACTTACCTTGGGATCAGAACAGTCTTATATTCATAATTTATATTTATAACAAAGTCGGACACAAATTGTTGACAAGATTATTGATATTCCCCGATCTCCTGATATTCTTGTAAATATGTACCTGGATCTTTATTTGATGACTTTACTGAGGTTTATTATATACTTATACAGGACTTCATGAGAGAATCTGAAAATTGACGTTGCACAATATTGTTTAATTTTCCAGCACTAAGTGCACGTTCGCGACCATATTGAACAATCCACCATATTTTTTTATAATTATTGGACAAAACACGAAAATAGTAAACATGGCTCTTCACCTTCCCGCCAAGATGTCACAGAACTGTTTTGACATGATGACATAATCTTAGATGATACTAAAATTACCGCATGAATAAAAAGAAAACTTAAAAAGCTGCCAGTTTCAGCATCGCCTCACCAACGCAACAGCTGCAACAAACAAACCAACAAAAACATAGTTACCAACCATAAACATCAAACCTTCACAATATTTATTGTCACAAAGGTATTGATTAGTGATTGAACCTTCGTCGATGATTTCCAGCAATCAAACAATGATACCTGCCTGTATATTTTTAATTGGTGTTTAAATGAGATTTTAATGCGTCTCTATATTATCTATTGTTTTAAAATTATCTAGCTAGTTAGATAAGTTTAAAATTAGTTTTAAGTTTTCCTTGTTAGGATAGGTACTTAAATGCAGGAATTGGCTTATTTTATTTAGGACATACTAACTACGGGCACTTTATGACTAATAAGACATTTGTCACCTAGTAACTTTTTCTCTCAGCTTCTTATTTTGATAATAGCGCTCTACCCGCGAGCACAACTTCGTTCGCGTGGAACCGCGTGGATGGTCCGCTCTTAAAATATAATATATCCTATGTTACCCGCAACAAATGTATCATTCTATCAGTGAAATTTTTGGAATTGGACCAGCAGTTTCAGTGATTATTCTCTTCAAACAAACAAAGTCACAAACATTATAATAATGTCTAATATTTTGTTAGTTACAAAATACCTAAATAGTTAGATAATTATACCTGTAACGCATCATACTATTAATAAACATAAACATTAAATTTCACAGTGAAATTAAATTACTTATTTAATTTCAGAAACACTTTGTCGCTGACTGTATCTGGTACAAATGACTTTTATTACGACAAAATCGGCTGTTATAACTTAATTGAAAATCGGGTGCCTCCACCACGGGGGCATCACACACCGGGGGCCTAACCCACGAACCCTTTATTAATAGTAGATATTATAGATGTAGATTCTGCAACTGAGAAACTATTTGCTTCTGTCTCACTTGGGTCTTATGTCTGCTATATTAAAATGTCCATGATAATATATGTGTATCATAGGCCTGACTTCAGAAACTTTAAGTTTCACGTCGGTCGCCCCTAAAATCCCGGTCCTTCCGTAAGGGCCGTAGAAGGAAATTAACAAACAAAAAATCTTTAAAGTCTGATTTGACATTCGATGAAGCTAAAAGCAAATGTTTGTGTGACAAAGAAGCAGCGTCTCTTAGTGACCAACGAGGAGAGTTAATTTTTTCCATACAAAATCTTGTTTAGTTGACGTTTTTAAATGAAACTCGCACAAGGCACCCAGACGGAAACGTCATGGATCAAACGCTGATGTACATGAACATCGTAGCACACGTACGTGGACTGGTGTGAGTTTCATTTGACATTCGATCACATTAACGCAAACGAGAATTACTATGGCATCGAAGCAGCGCCTCCTGGCGACATACGAGAAGAGTTAAAATTTTGCCATATACATTTTCGTTTTCGTAAACGTGATCGAATAAATACAAACAAAACTGACACTAGGCACTCAGTATTCTCAGGAGGCATTAGCTAGGCTGCTGTTTGCGTACACTATGGGTACCTAACCTAAAAACACTTCGGAAAAACATGCTGTCACTTATGCAAATAGTTAGCTAGACCGCCTAAGTACCTACGCATGACACTGGTTGGCACACTCAATATTATATAGGTGTATATTTAAATAAACATATAGCGGCTTACAAATAACCAGAGAATAAGCTACGAATAGAATATACCTAATAGAGAATAGCCGAAGATCGGGCTCAGTGGCATGCATTGGCCCTATGTCCAGCAGTGGACTGATGTGGGCTGATTATGATGATGATGATGATGAAGCTACGAAAGTTATACCGTGTTTTATCTCTTTCAATCTAATTTGAAATGAAGTTTAAACGACGGGAACAAATACGGAATAACTATTCGCAGCTTATTCTGTGTTTATTTGTAAAACCCATAAAATATAATGGTGTCTCTCTGTTTGTCTTGTACGCGCTTATTTAGCATTCACCCTAGTTAACAAAAACGAGAATTTGTATGAAGTAAGAGCAGCGCCTTTTTGAGGAGAGTTACAATGTTGTCAAAAATTTCTAGTTTATGTTAACGTGATCGAATGGCAGAAACCTACTTTGTTTTCGTTAAGTCCGGCCGAGTAGCTTCTAGCTTCCACCCGCCACCTTTTTTGTACTTGTATACACCTATATCTTTGCATGGTGACGCCATATTTACGATGTTTTTTTTTCCTTATTTGATGGCTTCGTGCGGTTAGCACATTTAGCCAGTGTCAAAGTAATTTTTTTATAAGTTATATAAATAGACAATATTTCCTTTGTTAATATTATGATGATGATGAATGTTTATAGAAATGAGAAGGGTCTCAGTAAAGATGTGGAGCTGTACTAGAGCTCACACGGACATCTTTAGTGAGTTTGAAAAGTGACGTTGCACTATTTTGTTTCATTTGCCAACATTAATGCACGTTAACGAACACCATTATTTCACATTAATATTCGACAACACAATTAAAAAAAAACAAATCCGTATATTTACCCAAATAACTCTTCACTTTCCCGCCGCGATGTTAGAAGCAATGTTGTGTTCCAGGTCCGGGGTTCTGACTGTTAAAGATAGTCAGGCGAGATGTGTGAAAAGCTATCAAACCAACTTGGTAAAATTGGCTCCCATTTAATTATTAACTTAAAATTTCGAAAACCATTCAATAAAATTGTCATGTCAGTTTATTGACCATGATTTCTGTTGTGTATGTGAAAATGAAAATGACCATGATTTCTGTTGTGTATGTGAAAATGAAAATTTATATCTTTATATTAGCTAGTGGTGTCGCCCAGAGGTCGATATTCGTCCGTAATTTTTATTAAAAGATATTAAGGTTGCACGGATTCTATCCTATGCAATAACAAATTGAAAAAGATAGAATGTGAGTTTTGTTTGGCATTGACAGACATTGACAGATTTCGGCCGCTCCAGTGTGTGTGTGTGTGTGTCAAATACTTGCGTGTGTGTCAAAAACATGGTAGTGTGTGTAATGTTTGTTTTATTGATGTAATGTTGATTGATGTAATTTTTATGCGTAATTCAAAAAAAGTATTAACATTTTTTTTTTTTTTTAATGGCTTCGTGCCGGATAACCTTCTCTATATAAACTATAAGTGTGCGAAATTTCATACATTACACATCATTTCATAGTTTGAAATTCCGCGAAACACATTATATAGAGAAGGAGTGGAGAATGCTAATTTTTTTTTAAAATTATGCAAAAAAAATATATTAAATTAAATGAACATTGTTTCATACATTTTTCAAAAATTTCAAAAAAGTAAGAAGAGGGGCCGTGTTCTGTCAATGCCAATCCAAACTCACATTCTATCTTTTTAAAATTTTTATTGCTTAGGATACAATCCGTGCAGCCTTGATAAAAAAAAAATCGGTCGATTTTCGACCACTGGTCGACCACTATAACTTTAAATACCTATTTATTAATTATAAAGCTGCCATTTGTGTTACTGCATGTACCAGGAGCGCATAGTGAACGTAGAGGTGTCTTGAACTGTCATTATGTTATGTCAAGGCTCTCTCAGCTGCCCCCTATTCGACCTCCGCAACGCTCATGTAACCCTGGTACCTCCACGCGATTACCGTATACCTAATGTAACACATTTTTAAAGCACTGAATGGATGATATTTTTATAATAAAATAAATAAAAAAAGACTTCGAAGAAATAACTGACAAATAATACAAAGTAACAATTCGCCGGATAAAATAACATAGGAATGCAATTTTCTACTACAAGAATTTATTTACAAACAAAGCACTTGTGTACCTAAATTTTTGCTCATGAAATAGTAAATGGGTCCTTACCACCTACCACCACCTAGTGGCACCAGTCGTCGACATTTTTTTCAACAGTTTTTTACTTTTTCGGGTGTAACTGCAACTGGGTGATAATGCTACTAACCCCTAGTAACAATTGAATACAAGGTGCCAAGTGCGAGTTTCATTCGCCAATCGTTAACGTTAACGAAAACAAGAATTGGTATGGCAAATTTTAACTCTTCTCGTTTGTCTCCAGGAGGCGCTGCTAAAATGTCATACTAATTTTCGTTTTCGTAAACGTAATCGAATGAATACGGATAGTAGGTAAACAAAACTCACACTACGCCCCCTGACCACCTGCTTCCCTAGCTGTCCAGTAAAACTGATGTCGCCCACTGGTTTACTGTGTCGGACACTGGTGTCACTACCCTACATCATCATCATCATCATCATTATCAGCCTATACACGTCCGCTGCTGGACATAAGTGACATTATTCACACACGGAATAGCAGCTTAGCTAGAGAGACGTTGATAGCAAACAACTAATACTAAAACTTTAGAAAAACCATGATTCTAATTAACAATGGACATTTTATACTACAGTATCTCTTATTTTGACATTTTGGCTAATATTTCAACAGCACAAAGATGTATGCGGTTTTGTTTTATTTTCTAAAATTTGTGTTATGTCGAATATTAATGTGAAATAATGGTGGATAATTAACCGTTAAGTGTTCGTAAGTGTGCATGAGTGTTGAGAAATGAAACAAAATAGTGCAACTACTACTTTTCAAATTCTCTCAAGAAGTCCGCCCCGAGGAATTAGTAAAGCCCCACATCTTTACTGAGATACTCGAGGGGTTGGGGGGTATATCATTTCTTACTTCTCATTTTTATTATCATTCATCATCATTCATTATCATACTGACTGGAAGGAAATATTGTATATTTATGTATTACTTGTAAGAAAAATTACTTTGACACTGACTAAATGTGCTAATCGCACGAACCATCAACTAAAAGAAAGAAAGAAAGACTTATGATTTATTAAAAAAAATATATATGACCTTCTAGGATTAGGCAATATTACTTTAAAATCATTTTTTTTTCTAATGACAAAAAAATTTAAATGACAAAAGTTACAAAATTCTACATAACTACCTAAATTAAAAAGTAGGTACCTAAACATTATTGAAAATTCATGGATATGCAAATTACAAAAACAATACTAGATATATCTGGTATCTATCTGTATTTTTTTTGTGACATTTCAATCTATTAATCAAGGATGCTAAGATTATTAAAAAGGTTTTACATATCGACGACAAAATGTCAATGACTGATGGATGACAAACGCGTTGTTGGCTCATGGGCGTTAGAAGGTAAGTTGGTAAGGTAAGCTTTAAACTGGTTGGTTTACTTTTAAACTAAAAAATAATTCCTGTTTCTCTCAACAAGATTCTGTTTGTACCGGCGGCGTTACGTGCAGTCTCAATTTTTTAATCTGGCCGCCGCCTGTAGAGATTACTAAATAAGCGAATTTCATTAGTTTTTAATTTTACCAAACGGGACTTTGTATGGCAAAATCGGCAAATACTTCGTTGTCTCTAGAGAGGCACTGTGTACACTCATTTTGGATTACCGTCTAGCTAATAAGATTGACCAAATATGTTATTGTAGGCATTGATTGGTATCAATCAATTTATTTATTTCTATAGGTAAATAATAAAAATAAATAGATCTTCATTCGGATAAGTTAACGAGAACCCTCCGACCTCCTTACGGGGGAAATAAGGTATACTTACCCACTAGAAACTGCTGCTCTTCTCTTTGCCGCCAGGATGATCCGTGACCTTTTTCTCCGACGGTGAGAAACTGAAAGGGAGATCAAGCCGTGAGATAGAAACACCGTAAGAGGGTTTCTACATCACCCAAGCCTGTCCCCTTTCCCTATTATATTCTCTGAGGGGTTCGGATCACGGGAACGTTATAAATCACCTGAATTTCGGTTGTCACCTTGGAGAAACTGCATCAAAGCCGTATTTTTATATTTGTATATTTAACGGGTAAGCACAGTGCCTTGATCTCACCTGATGTTAAGTGATGATAAGGCCAATGGTGGAAGCGGACTTCACCCGGAATCCTCAACTAGTGAGGCACTGGCTATCTTATCTCTGCTGCCGGAACACAACAATGCTACAAACATTGATGTTACGGCGACATATTTAGATAAGATGGTGGTAGCTAGCCAGGCGGACAACAAGCCCTGCCACCAACCAAACCGAGTACACAAACATGTACCCCCCCACTAGGAATCGAACCCAGGACCTCTGGGTCTAAACCGGTGGTTTTAACCACTACACCACAGAGGTGGTAATTTTTTCCTCGTTTTTCAATAACCTGCTTGAATAATAATTATAGGTAGGTACCTCGAACTCAGCTCCTTTACCAACAACATTGTATAAAATGTTTGCTCATGCCATTTGCAAACAGATTCCTATGCGTGGTTGGAGGACAAGAGTCACTCGGCTGGAGTGTTTCGATTGGGCACCATCATGCACAAACATTGCTACCGCGACTATAAGTTACATAGAATACATTAACATATCATTGGCTTACGTTAGTTTATAGAAGAAACTAGTTACAGTATCCAAAATCAATGAGAGTGCCAAGTGGCAGCTGTACACTATTCTATCACGTTAACGACAACCAGAATTTAAACGGCTTTGAAGCAATTTGTTCAGGGTGGCAAACGTGACTTCGGTGATAGTTCATATCGGTCACGTGATCCTAATCGCTTAGAGAATATATTTTTGACGACCTCCGTAGCCAAGTGGCTTGCACGCCGGACTTTGGGCGGCGGCGCCAACTCTGATCCTCCCGGGTTCGATTCCCGGTCGGGTCAATGCCGGAAACTAACTTTTCGATATTGTCTCTGGTCTGAGTGGTTGTGGTACCGTTGTTGTATCTGATTTCCATAAAACGAGTGCTTTAGCTACTTACCTTGGGAGCAGAACAATGTATGTGATGTTGTCTCATATATATATTTCTTTTTAATTATAATTAACAACAATAATTGAATACAGGCCTCAGTAGTTGAGGATTCCTCCTAAAGTGTTCTTCCACCTTCAGCCTTATCATTGCTTAACATCAGATGAGATGAAGACCACCCATTTGGTTTTGTTTTATTTTCTAAAATTTGTGTTATGTCGAATATTATTGTGGATAATAATGAACAATGGTATGGATTATTAACCGTTAAGTGTTAGTGAGTGTGTGAAACAAAGCAGTGCAACTGTCACTTTTAAAATTCTCTCAAGAAGTCAGCGTGAGGTCTTAGTAGAGGCCCCACATCTTTACTGAAATACTCAAGGGGTTGGAGGGTAAGTATATAATTTCTCACTTTTTGTTTCTATAATCATTCATCATCATCATACACGGGCAGTAATGTTATTTTTTGGCGACGAAAAGCAAAATGTCGAACTGTCGTTCCTGCGGCGAACTCTGGAGTCTGGTGCCACTACGTTATAAGTCCTTACTTCTTTTTTTTGATAAAAATAAAAACTTCAGAGACAATAATAATTATAATTTGTGTAATAAGGTTATAATAATCACTGGAATTGCGCAATTGCCACAACTTTTGCTATCATTATTGTTATTACGGCAATTGTTTTTAATTGTGAAACTTAGATGCCGCTTTGTATTTTGTTTTTATGTAATTGTTCTTTTTAGCCTGTAATTATTACATTATTTAAGAGTGTAGCGTAATTTGTTATTAGGTTATTAACATCATGTTGGCTATTATAATTGTGCCTATGATTTTATATGTCATTGAATCAAGCGCGGATCTTTTAGATCTGGTTTAAATAAAATAAAATAAAATAAAATTAAATACACACGCCTACACATCAACCTACCACAAACTGTCAAATTTCTTCAATAGACATTGAACTTTATGCCCTTGTGATATGGTTGAAAATGTACTGAAGAAATTTGACAGTTTTGGATAGGTTGATGAGCAGGCGTGTGTACTATAAATAAGCTATCGTATTGGCACGAGTGGTCGGCATTTTGAACCCTGTGTTCGACACAGTAGTGGGTATGCCCCCCCTCTCCCGAATCTCCATTGAGCTCACAAAGCAAGGCGTAAAGGTGGAAGAGAGTCCCACTTATTCACCCGCGTCTCCCGGCAGGTTTATTACCAAAAAGCAATCAGTTGTTAATTGTACAATTACAACGCGACTGCTGTAGTTGCGGTTAATAAATTGGTAGGTATTACGGACACAAATCGCTCAATGATTGCTCGCTTAGTGCATTTGCGATTAAAATGTCGATGGCGATTTGTGTCCGTTATACCAATTATCAACCGCATATTTGGCCATGTAAAAAAGCGACATGTAACCCTAGGCTGGTTATGTCCACGTGTTTATGTCAATTTCAAAGAAATCCCCCGTGTCAAGGCAGCGACACCCGTACGTTGAAATCAAATATACATAATATGTTAAATATTGTATGTTAAAAACAAGCTCAAACATTTGCTAGCCAAATAAACCTTATGTCGCGTACAAAGAGCTTTTATACTTTTAATTAGCTTTGGTTTAAGTTACGTTTTCGCGCGTAATCAGTGACCTTTTTAGTTTTTTTCCCGGGTGCTTTTTGTCTGTGGTCTTGTTTGTCCAAAAAGTATAGTTACATAGTCTTTATTCCGTTTCTTTTTTTATGAATACCGGGTTTGTTCTTGTCCTTTATCGGGGCTGACAGCTTCGTGGACAGGTCAAAGTCAAAGACAAAGTAAAATTAAATTCATTTGATTCAGTTTAGGCTACAAGTAGCTCATAAGCATGTCACTACGCCATCGTCAGTTCGTAAGTCTACACAGGGCAGGAGACCTTGTACTGAGAAGACTTATTTGATAAGCACAGGAAGTTTTTTATAAAAACTTTTGAATTAGGACAAGATATGGTCTATACATCTTCGCAAGGTGGCTGGCAAGAGCTGGATGAGAGTAGCCGCGGATGGTGCTCAGAGGCGTGCACTTGGAGATGCCTATGTCCAGCAGCGGACTAGTATAAGCTGTTGATGATGATGATGATGATGAAGGTCTATATGTACGTCTATTAAGGAGTGAATATAAAAAGTATACGAAACGCCACTTTTGTTTAGGTATTTTATCAGGGTTACAAAACGGGAAATTGTTAGTTTGTTAATATTTTCAGACCACTTTTCTAAAACAATTTTCAAACCGCACATTAATACCTCAATTATATTATGAAATGAAAAATGTTCAATGTTCATATAAGCATTACTATGTAAATAACATCTAGCTAGCTGCTACTAACGGCTAGCGCAAGTAAAACAATTTGTCAGTATAAATGTTAATAATAAAGTAGCTATACTGCCACGTGCATAATATGTCACCATATGGACATAATGGACAATTTGTCACATATTTTTGACTTCAGCGTGCCTAGTGTGAGTTTTCATTCGACTACGTTTACGAAAACGAAAATTAGTATGGTATTGAAGCAGCGCCTCCTGGCGACATACGGAAAGATTAACATTTTGCCATACAAATTCTCGTTTTCGTTAACGTGATCGAATTGCGAATGAATCTCGCACTTGGCACCCTGAATTAGGTACAGACGCCTGCACATCAGCCTATCCAAAACTGTCAAATTTCTTCAATAAATGTTCAACCATATGCCTTAGACATAAAGTTCAAAGTTTATTGAGGAAATGTGACAGTTTGTGGTAGTCTGATGTGGTGGCGTGTGTACAAGCCACATATGGATTATCATGAAATAGAGCTGGAATTTTGTAGACATAAAATTTGCTGAATACTTTTCTGGTAATAATAGTACTAACTAATATTAGGATCGTCGGTATCCTTACGGATTCGGGTTGAATGCGAGAAATTGTAGTTCAATTCCCATAAGTCCATTGGACTTCAGACAGAAGAAAGACACCTACAGACTCGAGCCCATTCCTAAAGACCAGCGAAGTTTTTATCTTTATTGGATAGCTTAACCCATTCAAAAAATCTAAAACTAATACTGACAAGGGCTTTTAATAATGTTTTAATAGTGCATTGATACAAATCTTTAAAAATGATACTTATGTTTATGTTCGTGACTGTACATTTAATTTGTTGTTCCATCACCACTTAGGGTTAAGGTTGCAGTGTCAAAATGTCGGGGCTAAGCTGCAACACTTTAAACAAATTACCTAACTATAAATCCGTACGGTTTAAACTTATCATTATAAAATCTGGTCATTAGGGTTGTCAATTGTCACCACTGACAAGGAAGTTCTTATCGTTCTTACCTTATAAAGTGATTTGGCCTTGCGCACTTTTCATGTAACACCGTTAGATGTATGTCATTTGGATAATGGCTTAATGTGTTTGTGAATTTCTCACGGGCTATTAAAGAATTATATTTCAACTCGCTTTTGTATGGCTGAGACTTGAATGAACGAGCAAAGGCTGGTAAGTACATACCTACCATGCGTTTTAGGGAAGAATGGATGGGGATAGCGGTAGTTAGCTACCGTCATCTTATCTAAAGCAATGGTAACTACTACATACAGTCACAAAATAAGGGGGACGCAGAAAGTAACCTTAAGGCGCTTTGCAAAGGGCGGGCGGGGCAGTCTCTTTAACCGCGAAGCAATAAGCAATAAAGACCGGAGGACCGCCGAGTACCGGGGGCGGCCGGCCGGTCTTTTTTGCCCTCTGTGTGCGTTGGTAGTATAGGATTCCCTTTGCGCTATCGTTCGCGGTAAAATTGACCAGCCCGGCCCGCCCTGCCGTTTGCAAAGCGCCTAAACATACCGCGCTCGAGCAACACACCCACAGAAGGGTCTTCTGCACGGACACGGATCTCGCAATAGGCCGAGCAGTGTTTCTACTTTAATGATTTCCTTACCCCACGCCTCAATTGAGATTTCCCCTTCTCATGACTTTTTTCCTCTCAAATATTTTACAGAACTAGAGAAGGAATGGAGAAATCAAAGTCTGCTTTCAGATATGGATTCTAACGATTCAATATGCCGAGGGTTTTTTAATTTTTTTGGCTAGGCTTTACCCATGATTTCCCCTTTTCATCTCTTTCCCCTTTTTCTCCCATCTGGACCCTAATTTCCCCTCAAAAGGGAAATTTCCCCTCATTGTGGAAACACTGAGTCCGAGTGCAGGTGTTGCGAGATTCCGTGTCCGTGAGAGGTTGTCTATGTGAGCGATTTTCCAGCGCGTTTGTATGAAGCTTACCTTCTACAATCTCCTTATTTTGTGTTACAGTTACAAGAATACTGAGGGCTAGTTTTATGTTCTATGCGAATAAATCACGTTAACGAAAAATACATAAATAAACAATATTTCCCTAGTGCATGATGATGATGATGAATGATAATAGAAATGAAAAGTGAGAAATGATATCCCCTTGAGCCTCAGTAAAGATGTGGGGCTAAGACCTCAACGCGGACTTCTTGAGAGTATTTGAAAAGTGACGTTGCACTGTTTTGTTACATTTGCCGACACTCATGCACGATCACGAACACTTAACGGTTAATAATACACCATTATACCACATTAATATTCGATATAACACAAATATTAGCTATAACAAATCCGCAGACATGACTCTTCATTTTCCCGCCAAGAAGTCTAACTTTCCATTTTCTTACTAATGTTAATATTCTCTAACTAATGTTAGTTTATTAACTTTTTAACGGAAAATGCTTTTTAACGATATGTATTAACCTCTCTTTTGTTAGACTACGATTGAGTTTTGTTACATACATCAACACTTTTTGTTTTAAAGCCATAAAAACCATAAAAACCGAGTAGGTGGCCGGCTAATTTATTATAAGATTAGAAGGCTGCATTTCAGAATCTCCAACGCTCTGTGTGTATGAATAATTCAATTGTCTTAAAAAGTGATTAATTTCCTTGTTGTTGAAACAAGGTTCTAAGCGGTCATCTGGCGGTTTTGTTATGCAACCTTATCCAAGACAAAGTCCAACAATTTCTCAGGTATAATGCGTGGTTCACATTAAGGAAGGCTTAGAGATTTTGATGTAAATAGGTATTTTAGAAAGGCTTTGAACCTAAGGTTAATCGTAAGCGTTGGGTATTGGCGTCGGTGTTCAACAGGAACTAGTGATCAGTTTTTCCCTTTATAATTAATAATAAGGGGTCAGTAATTTATTTTTTACTTTAGCAGCAATTGCATACAGACCGCCTGCTTCCTTCCAGCCGGAACCAACGGCTTTACGTGCCTTCCGACAAACGGAGGAGTTCGAGGTAAAATTTTGGTCACTCACCGAAGACCGGCCTTTGCGAAAGTTGCTTAACCCTAGCAATCACAGACCGGGCGCGTTAACCACTGCGCCATCGAGATCCTCAAAGTGTTGTATTTTTTAAACATTGTTTAATATTTTTTTAACTAAGTATTTTGTTTTGTTAACTTTGGCAAATCAAAATTTTGTTTGACATTCGATCACCTTAACGAAAACGAAAATTAGTTATCATTGCAGGAGCGCCTACTAGCGACATACGAGAATAGTTAATATTTTTCCATACAAATTTTCGTTTTCGTAAACGTAATCGAATAGCGAATGGAACTCGCACTTAACACCCTAGGTGCCTGGTGAGAGTTTTGTTTACTATCCGTATTCATTCGATTACGATAACGAAAACGAAAATTGTAAGGCATTGAAGCAGCGCCTCCTGGCGACATACGAGAAGAGTTAAAATTTTGCCATACAAATCCTCGTTTTCGTTAACGTGATCGAATGGCGAATGAAACTCGCACTAGGCATCCTGTAGTACCTACAACTTACAGTTAGTGGCACCTTATTTTGTGGCTTGTGCACACGCCTGCACATCAACCTGTCCAAAGCTGTCAAATTTCTCCAATACATTTTCAACCATATGCCATACACGTAAAGTTTATGAAATGAAATGAAATGAAATGTTTATTTCTTACAAGATATTATAATGATAAGTACATATGTGATCAGCCTATTAGGCATACAAATAAAAGTTAAAATTAATGCAGTTGAATTTATATAATACAAATTTTATTTTTAAGAAAAACTTCTATTGTCAACTAGTAAAAAAAAAAATTGACAATTTAAAAAGTGCTAGGCAAATACACAATTACAAATAACAATAAAAGCAAACAATTGCATATACATTACATTATTACAAAACACAAATGTCAAATAAAATGTCGTAAAAAATAAATAAAATTAAATAAGTTTATCATTTAAAAAATCATTAATATTGTAGTAGCATTTGTCAATCAATAAGCATTTTATTCTATTTTTAAAGTGATTTAATATTATTATATCTTGGGAATTTTGTTAAAAATTCTAGGTCCTATACAAAATACACTTTTATACATCAACGCAGTATTAGCTGCATAAAGTTGTAACCTGTCATTGCCGCGTCTATTACGGACAACACCATCTGACATTTTAGGGAACAGTTCAGAGTGTGATTTTATGAATACAGCAGTTTCATAGATGTACATGGATGGCAACGTAAAAATGTTGTGTTTTAAAAATAGAGGCTTGCAACTTTCTATGCTCTTAAGACCAAACATAGACCTCAAACAGCGTTTTTGCATTTTAAATACCAATAGTACGTCGGTGGAGTTACCCCAAAACATTATGCCGTATCTAATAATGGAGGCAACCAATCCATGGTATGCAGTAAGCAAAGCGTGTCTAAAACTTGAGCAAGTTTATACAATGCGTACGAAGAGCTGCTGATTCTTTTACATAAATAGTCAATGTGCTCTTTCCAATTAAATTTACTGTCAAACATTAATCCTAGAAATTTTGTCTCAGTAATTAATGCTTTAATACTATCTAGTGGCATCACCTGTTGTCTTTGTCTTATCTGCATAAATTGAGTTTTATTTAAATTTATTTTTAAGTTATTATTTTGCAACCAAGATATTACTAGTTTCAAAGAGTTCAAAATGTCAAATTCATAGGTATCTAGATTATTACATGGTATTGTCATTGTACTGTCATCTCCGAAAAGTGTCAAAGGATAAGGGATATTTTTAGGCCAATCATTAATGTAGATAATAAATAATAAAGGACCCAGAACACTTCCTTGAGGTACTCCAAATTTTACCAATCGTTCGCTGGAAGTGAAGGCTTCATCCATGTTTGTCTGTTTATTAATTTTTGATATCATTGTGTACTGTTTTCTATTTGTTAAATATGATTGTAACAACTTAAGCACATTTCCTCTAATACCATACAATTCCATTTTTTTAAATAATATATCGTGATCAACGTGATCAAAAGCCTGTGTCATATCTATTAAGGTTTAATGTCTATTAAGGAAATTTGACAGTTTGTGGTAGGTTGATGTGCAGGCGTGCGTACTGTGTACACCGGGCACTAATACCTGCATCAATTTTGTCGTCACACGCCGCGGTTTTCCTAGTAATTATGATAGAGTCCAAAGAACTGTGTTCATTATATCTTAGAGATGTTAATCAAGAGACTTTTAACCTGTAATTGGTTTAAATGGGCGCCACGATATAACACAAATAACGTCGATATGTTCAGACAGATTTGTATTAGCAACATCAAGTGTTCAATAACATCATCTATAAGGTTACGCTCTAGCGTCGAAGATTTGTTATTTTATTCAACAACGGGAAATCGCTGGGTGTTCATCTCACCTGATGGAGAAAGTGTCTTCTCCTCACCCAGAATCCTAAAGTACTTACCTGCTGAGTTTTATAATAAAATAATAATAATAATAAAAATTTAAAATTTTAAAATATATTTTAAAGTTTTATGGACCCGGTGGGAGTAGAAGAACAATAGAGTCGTGAATAAGCCTTTCAGACACATGGTCCATAGAGTGTTAGTAACAATATTTCTTTTGTTTGTTTTGAGGTTAAAGAAAACAAAAATCGTTACCAAGGTGTCTAGAGCGTTTTTTTACTTGCCATTCGGTCACGTGTACGATTTTTATTTTTAATTACCTATGCCTGTCTTAGTTTAATCAATTATTGAATACCTAAACTAGCATTTATAACTCTGGGCATTTATTTTAGTTTATAGGCGATGCCAGTTGTAGGTTAGGTAGGCAATGCAACAGGTTGTTGCTACCGTAGCGTAGCATTAAAGCTAATGATACCATTACCATCCGGTCTGTTTTGTAAGCTATGCAACAGAGTATCACAATGTTTAGACGAACGCTAAAACACCTACTTGCGTGTAATTTCAAGAAAATTAATTGATAATTAATTATTGACAGTATTATTACCATTTTTTGTTTATGTTTTCTTTGCGTAGGTATCAGATAATTTGGTACAGTTGCATGCGCATAATCTTTCTCCTTCTAAACGGCTGGACCGATTTGGTTGAAATTTTCTGTGACGATTTCATGAATACTTAAATGTACCCACTATTCAAACTGAAATAGAGAAGCATAGACAGGAATACCCAAAACGTCTGTCCTCCCATCCAAATCCCTTGGCTACTCAGCTCCTAAAGCCTTCCTTAATTGTAAAGAGACTAAAAAGGAAGAATATTCTGTAATATGCTGATGAGGTGCTGGCTTCTTCACCTTCAAGACAGCTGTCACTCAACACATCAGCTTATAGTCTTGCGACTGATTGCCGATGCGAATTGAAAAAAAAAAGACCTAATAGGTACGAATTAACAAATCGACTGGACTTCTTGGCGGGAAAGTGAAGAGTCATGTCTGCGGTTTTGTTTGAATTTCTAAAATTTGTGTTAAGTAGAATATTAATGTGAAATAATGATGGATTATTAACCGTTAAGTGTTCGTAAGAAAATAGTAAATGAAACAAAATAGTGTAACTTCACTTTTCAAATTCTCTCAAAAAATCCGCTTTAGGAATTAGTAAAGCCCCACATCTTTACTGAGATACTCGAGGTCACTTCTCATTTCTATTATCATACTGGAAGGAAATATTGTATATTTTTGTATTACCTGCATGAAAAATTACTTTGACACTGGCTAAATGTGCTAATCGCACGAAGCCATCAACTAAAGGAAAAAAAAAACAAATCGCCTCATATACTCATCATCGTCAATATCATCAGCATCACCAGCTGAATTTATGTCCCCCGCACGAGTCTTCAATATGAGTGGAAACACCACAGGGAAAACGGGTCACCACCACGCGTCTTCAGTGCGGTGCAGTGGTTGTTATGTTAACAACTGCTAACGCAGCCGGGACCAACCGCTTACGTGCCTTGCGAAGCACGGCGGTGGTCGAGATGATAAATATTTGGTAACCCATTCAAAGCCTTTGGCGAAAGTTGCTTGTTAACCACTGCGCTATCGAGCGCAGCCTTGTACTACAATTAATACCGCGTTACTGGTGTTAGTGGCCTACAATCCGGCTGTTATAAATGCAACAGATAGATGCCTTCACCTGTCGGAAATGACGCTGCTGGCCTGATCACGCAACGCGCCGCCCATTGCACGCGTTGTGGTCGCCTGCAGACGCAGTAAATACCCTGTAACATAGAACAAGGAGATTGCAGAAGGTATGCTTCATACAAACGCGCTCGAGCAACGCACACATAGATACAAGGTGTTTGGTAATACCTGTATAATCCCGAATATGGCAGAAGGGTACCGTTCATAGAACCTTGGAAAATTATAAACATAATTGAAAAGCACCAGTTGGCCGAAACATTGAGGTTCTTTGTTACTATGTAAAACTGAAGAGCGGCAATTCTAGGTCAAGCTGATACGTTGTTCTCGGTCGTCCACCATAAACAGAAGTCGAAACATTGCAGGAGTGAACAAAAACATTGTAATAAAATAAATTATAGTGGTTTTTTTTTTTGGAAAAGTAAATCTACGTACATATGATTTAGCATGTTATAACAGTGTTCTTTATACTTGGTTGCATGGCTATGTTTCGGGAATATACACCTATTACCAAACAATCTGTAGACAACCTCTCACGGACACGGATTCTCGCAACAGCCGCGCTCGTCCCGTCCGATCCTCTAAATACCACTACACATTTACAGAACACACTAAACATGCACACTAGTTTAGGCCCAAATTTAATTTAATTTAATTAAAACGGTTACATAACCAATTACAATAATTAAATATATTAAAATTTAATCAAATGAAGGGTTTATTATGAACTAGGTACATTAACTTATATGCATCTTCTCACAAAACCACAAGCACTCAAGCAAGATTCCCTTCCATCCGTCCGCAAACAAATCACAATCAGGGCTACTGTCCAGGAGAGCGTTAAGCGCAGCCAAGGAACGCGGGATAGGAGAGCGGGCTCGCGCAACTGTTCTACACATTGGCACAACCAAGACACCGCACTCGTAGAACAAGGGTACGACGAGCCGGTTCACACGCGCTCTGTACCAGGTACAGACATGTACACGGGCGCCCACCATCACCACGACCCGGTCATCCCGAGCCGAGGTCCGAGCTTTTAGAGGTGCCCCCGGGTGGTTCCGCTCCCCGATACGATCCGAACCCTTCGGATAATCTAATAGGGCACGGGGACGCGCACTAGTGCGCGATGTCATTCCCCTAAAAAGCCCGGTGAAGCTGAAAATGCCGTCTGAGGCAATCACAATCACATCAATCAATATCACTCAAAAAAAAAGCTGCGCTCGCACTGTTTCGAAATCCTGTGTCCGTGAGTCTTTGTGTGCGTTGCTTGAGCGCGGTCTGTAGGTATTAAGCTTACTTTCTGCTGATGTCTCCTTATTTTGTTGTTGTAATATGAAATCATAATCCTAAGTATCAAGTTAACAGAACGGTCTACCTGGTACACACGAGAAACTGGCATGACATTGCAAAAGTGGAAAAAGTTTGGTTAGGCCTTTTGGTTATAGAGTGAGACACTTGTAGAATCTTGTAGGGCACGGGGCGGACTTGTGTAACCAACTTCGTTAACTTTACGTCGTATCTAGTAATAGTGAAAAAACTCATACTCAGTCTTTGGATCGCAAATGCCTCGTACTATAACCTCAAAATTACTAAAACAATATGAAGGTACAGTCACGAGCACAGATATGTATACACGTTGCCTCTTATTCCATTGTTCTTGAGTTTCATTTGTTTAAATATTTTTGCTCGTGACTGACTGTGCATATTAGTAAAAATGGGTTGTATACAGCAAATCCAAAGTAGTTTTAATTTTGCTTTAAAAAAAGTCAAGACGTACGAAAGACAGTAGGTATTTATGAGAAACATGCCACGCCCTAATCATACTTACAATTAGGTTCATTTTAAATGCCAATACCAATATGTTTTTTATGTTGCTTAAATAATTTTTTATCGATAATTTACACTAAGTATACTTGTCTGTCATATCTATTTTTATAGTTGGACATTGCTCTTTAAATTAAATTTAGAATTGAACTTTGATGCGATGACGATAATTATCACACTACTAATAACGAGTACTCCAAAATGCATATCCAAATAAACCAACATTAGGTAGATCGAAGTGCCTAGAGCTCCATTCGATAACTTTAACACGGCGGCGGCGTCATGGGGTTGGGTCATTATGACCCGCCATGTTTTAGTTTGCCTACAGTTCGAAAACTATGCATGTGACATTGCCGAATCTTCTCATTAGCTGTAGTTGTCGAACTCCTTTAGACGTTTTTGGAAAATAATCCGTTGTGTGGCCACTGCGCCACGTTCATGTAGTCATTTTCCACCCCCATGACGCCGGGTTTAAGAAAAGCTTAATTTGTATGACAACATTTTGACTCTTTTTTTTTTCTTTTTTTGTGAGAGTTTGCTTGCTTTAGACGGCATTTTCAGCTTCACCTGGCTTTTGGGGGCGGCAACCAAGCCATGTGGAACGAAGTGCACCGTCAGAGGTTTTCTAGAGGGAGCGGCATCACGCTGTCCGTCGCTAGATGGCGCTACTAAGACCCCATACAAATTGAAGTTAACTCGTGAGTAAAGTTAATTTGTGAGTTTAGTGACCCGTCGGCACATTAAGAACAATGTAGGGTTCCGTCCGAGGTGGAATACATAAAATCAGCGATGGGCAGTACCGGATTAACCTAATAGGCTCCGCGTCGTCGCTTAGCTAGGAGCAGCCCCTCGATCAGAGAAAAAAAAAGTATGGTTTCTTTGAAGGCTGATTTCTATGAAGGCTTTGGTGATGGGTTGCTAGCCGATCGCATGATGTGCGAGTGCGATTGTCTTGGAACCCTTGTCCCTTAGTCGGCTCTTACGACATACGCGGGAAGTCGGGCGGCAGCTGATACATTATTTTCATGTCTCAGACCAGCATGGGAGGGATGGATGCACACGTGCAAATAAATGTAAATAATAAAAGGAATACTGAATTGTCTATGGCACAAGCTTCGCAACACGCCGCCATTGTCGCCGGTGACATTTGACCGACGCATGCGCAATGTGTGTCGCGACCCCGCGCATTTGCATACAATGTTGGAAATTCGAAAAATTCTCTGTTTTCAGTAGAAATAGGATGTTTTAGAACAATGCTCGTTTTCTCGATTCGGTTACTTTTGGCTTTTGGCGTTTTGAACGTTTCTTGTGTAAACATTTGGAAGCCTAGATTTTAGAAACGTTGTCCTTTTTATTGCATTGAGTCGGGAAACGCATCTGCGATTCCTCCTACGGTTTTGCGGGTGTCCATGGGCGGTGATTGCTTCCCATCAGGTGACCCGCGTGCTCGTTTGCCTCCTAATAATATTTAAAAAAATGAGTATTCGGCTTACCTGATGGAAAGCGACCACCGCACCCCTTGCTTTCATAACCAAGGGTTTTACGCGTGTGTTGTCGAGCCTGAAGCGTCTGAGTGTCTATAGTGAGAGTTCTGTTTAATATCTGTATTCATTTGATTACGTTTACGAAAACAAACATTTGTACGGCAAAAATTTTACTTTTCTGGTAATTCGAGAGGAGGCGCTGCTTCAATGCACATACTAATTCTCGTTTTCGTAGACGTGATCGAATGTCAAATAAAACTCACGCTAGGCACCTTAAACTGAATATTAAAAAAATGCTTCTTGCCGTCAGAAGGTGATCGCGTTTCAGCTAGGTTCTGTACAGAAAACTGGAGGGCTACCGTGCAATTTGGATTAGGGTGTTCAACACTAGCGTTCGAGAGGAACCAGTGATCGACATTTTTATCCTTTTATCATTACAAATAGAAGTCAGCAACAGATTTTTTAACTTTAGCAACAATAGTATACAGACCACCTGCATCCTAGAGTGATCCAATAAAATTTCAATTAAATTAGTGTAAGTATTATTTTTTGGTGATGCAAACTTGTGGGTTTTTTTTTAGAGAGAGTTTGCTTATTGCCTCAGACGGCATTTTCAGCTTCACCGGGGGTGTTTGGGGGCGGCGAGAAACTTAAAGGGTTCCTCAAGCCGTGTGAAACGAATCAGCTTCGGAGGTTTTCCAGAGGGAACGGCACCACGCACTAGTGCGTGTCCCCGTGCCCTACTAGATTCTCCGAAGGGTTCGGATCGGATCGGACTTGTGGATTACTGTGACGAACACTAGCGCCATTACGATATTTATTTGTTGTTATGTTGATTATGGATGCACCATAAAACCCCGGTACTATTAATTATTCTGTGTCTCAACTCAAATATAAGTGGGTACCTATATGCCTAACTGATGAAAAACATTAGGTAATAATTTAATTTGCGTATACCTACCTATAGGAGTTGTTGATAAGCTCGGACGTAAACAGCAGTTTGTCATCAATCAGTTGCCTAACGCCATGTTATTGTTTACAACGAGCGCTGCTGTGCTCTGATTGGCTGGCGTCGGCCATACCTAATCGTGACGCGCGCCCATTGGTCAGCGGCCGCCACTTCCCAGTTTGAAATTGGAACCATCTGGGCTGGCGTTCTGGCAACGATTGAATCATTTTGTTTCTATTTTCGGCAAATCAACGCAAAGCAAAAGAAAGATGGTGCACATAAGCCTCGGTAGCCGAACGGATAGGTAAAAGATTGGGTTTAATTGGAGAAATTTTAGTAAGTACAATACATAGACAATCATAGACAATAATTTTAGTTACTACTATAACACAATGAAACTTAACTAATAAAAACAACTAACTGTACATTTTGTTTTTTAATTTACGGGTAAGCACAGTGCCTTAATCTCACCTGATGTTAAGTGATGATAAGGCCAATGATGGAAGCGCACTTCACCCGGGATCCTCAACTAGTGAGGTATATACATACGAGCACAACAATAATAAGTAATAAAAACACAAACCATCGTGCGCCACAGCAGCAAATAGGACTCGATTCAGCATTATACCTCTCTGCCAAAGTGCAGTTAGGCGCCGACTATTCTGCCGAGACCTTTCCACAGTCGCAAAATTCTCCGACAATCAAGTCCACTATGCAATAGTCATTATCCGCTTTAAACTAATAAATACTTTTGATCTTTAATACGCACTAAATAGATTACCTATATAATAGAAACATGTTATTATAATATTGCATTATACATATACACATACATACTATACATACTTAAATAAAAAAACATTTATACTTTTAGGAAATTGTAGAAGGAATAAATGTATTTGCACCAGACAATCCAGTTTTTATCCAGCTGATCTTAGATATAATGCTTATATTGAATTTTAAAAGCAAATTTTTATTTCAATTTACTAAGAGGTGGTGGTGGTGTGTTATTCCAGCAGTTGGTTGCCTGCATGGTACCGAAAGCTTCAGTTTTATATTTGCCATAATGCAGCAGATCTCTTGTCGATCTTTTAGTGTAGACGCCTGCATGTCAACCTATCCAAAACTGTCAAATTTCTTCAATACATTTTCAACCATATACCCTACTCAGACATAAGGTTCAAAGTCTATTAAGGAAATTTGACAGTTTATGGTAGGTTGATGTGCAGGCGTGTGTAGGTACTTGCTTTTTGAATAGTCAAGCAATACCATTCTAACACAAGCGTATGAGCTTTCTGGATGGGTTACCAGGATTTTTATTAATGTGTTAGTAGAGCATTATAATAATAACCTATTTATAAAAACACAAATGTTGAAAAAATTTCCACGAGCAGGATTTGAACCTGCACCCTTCTGACATACCGGGTCAGGTGCTCTTCCAATTGAGCTATCGTGGCTCTAATCAGGCCGCCGAAATTATTCAACACTATCTACTTTTTTACTTTGAAAGCCAAAGGCGCCAATTCAATGTCAACAACTACCGTCATTAAACATCTGATCATAATATTTTTACAAATACTAAAGATCAGTTAAGAAGTAGGCAAGCTATTTATAAAATGTTTTTTGTTTTGTTTATATAATTTTAACTCAAATTTTGTTGCGAAACAAATTACAAAAACACAAATATTGAAAAAATTTCCACGAGCAGGATTTGAACCTACACTTCTGACATACCGGGTCAGGTGCTCTTCCAATTGAGCTATCGTTTTTCAACATTTGTGTTTTTGTGATTTGTTTTAAAATTTGCGTTAAAATTATATAAACAAAACTAAAAACATTTTATAACCTATTTAAATGGAATAAAACCTATTTAATCTGTCAAAGTTTTACTTTGTCAGCATACATATTTTTTGACCTGTTACATCACAATTTTTACTAACACTAAAACTGTGTTTCGTAAAGAGAAACCACCTCGTGCCTCAGTAATGCTATTAACCACTTCTGAGCAAACTAGAAAATGATCCATAATTGGTTTTGCGGTATCGTAAAATGTTTTGACCTCATCAATGGGTGCTCAAGAAGCAAAGGTCAAGAAATGAGCGGTCTATTACACGATCCGCCATTATTATAACCTATATGTATGTCCCACTGTGCTGCTAGCAATAGCTTCAGCCTTAAGGAAAAAGTCCACCAATAGGATCGCTCTATTTCACACTGCAAGGAAAAGGAAGCAATCCTATTCCCGGTTCCTTCTGAAAACCAGCGCCATGGCTCCGGCTTTGAGGAGGAGACGCCGTTTTAGCATAAAAAAATTTGTACTTTTTATTTTTTATTTAATGTATTTTTTGAAATGTCATAAACGTTTCTTTCTTTCTCTTTCTTTCTATTGGTGGATTTTCCCCTTGCGCACCGCTTATCTACCACACAGCTCTGGTGGAAAACCACCCTTAATGTTTTATTTTTATTTTTTTTAATCTTTACAGGTAAACACAGTGATGATAAGTGATGATAAGGCCAATTGGTGGAAGCGCACTTCACCCGGAATCCTCAACTAGTGAGGGCACTGGCTATCTTATCTCTTACTGCCGGAACACAACAATGCTACAAACATTGATGTTATGGCGACATATTTAGGTAGATAAGATGGTGGTAGCTAGAGGTAGCTAGAGTTCACAAACATGTACTAACCTAATGTCTAACCGGTGGTCTTAACCACTAGACCACAGAGGCGGTTAAAGTGAGTGTACAACGAGTAATACTCACACGGAAACAAAACTATGCGTTGTCAAAATTGTAGACTCCGCTCACTTCACCCAACTAGTCAGCAAGTTGGAACTTTATTTGCCAAATAGGGATGTTGACAACAAAAACAAAAATTTCCAGAACATTAAACAAATAGGTAAATGAAAATCACGTAACAGTTCTTTGAAACATTGACCTATTTTTTATTTGACTTAATCATGATTTTTTTTTTTTTTTTTTAATAGAAATTGTATTGGAATGTTGAACTATGACGTCACTATTTGAGATAGGTTACTTTCTGTAACCTCTAAAAAGTTATTAATAAACACTGAATTGACGCACAGAAATAGATCTGACAGAACAAAATAGTGACGTCATAGTTAAACATTCCCATACAATTTCTATTAAAAAAAATCAGACTTCTTGGCGGGAAAGTGAACAGTCGAGAGTTCTTGGCGGGAAAGTGAAGAGTCATGTCTGCGGGTTTGTTTTAATTTCTAAAATTTGTGTTATGTCGAATATTAATGTGAAATAATGGTGGATTATTAACCGTTAAGTGTTCGTAACTGCGCATGAGTATTGGCAAATAAAACAAAACAGTGCAACTTCACTTTTCAAATTCTCTCAAGAAGTCCGCTGAGGAATTAGTGAAGCCCCACATCTTTACTGAGACACTCGAGGGTTTGGGGGGTATATCATTTCTCACTTCTTCACATTATACTGGAAGGAAATATTGTATATTTATGTATTACCTACTTTAAAAAAATTACTTTGACACTGGCTAAATGTGCTAATCGCATGAAGCCATCAGCTGGAAAAAAGGCATTGACAGACATCGGACGCTTCTCTTCCATTTTTGAAATTTTTGAAAAATGTATGAAACAATGTTTATTTAATCTAATGTACATATTTGTTATGCATAATTTAAAAAAAATAGAGAATATCCCTATAGAGGAGTGCAGAATACTCCTTGGCGGGAAAGTGAAGAGTCATGTCTGCGGTTTTGTTTTATTTTCAAAAATTTGTGTTATGTCGAATATTAATGTGAAATAATGGTGGATTATTAACCGTTAAGTGTTCGTAAGTGTGCATGAGTGTTGGCAAATGAAACAAAACAGTGCAACTTTACTTTTCAAATTCTCTCAAGAAGTCCGCCGAGGTATTAGTAAAGCCCCACATCTTTACTGAGATACTCGAGGGGTTGGGGGGTATATCATTTCTCACTTCTCATTTTTATTATCATTCATCATCATACTGACTGGAAGGAAGTATTGTATATTTATGTATTACTTGTAAGAAAAATTACTTTGACACTGGCTAAATGTGCTAATCGCACGAAGCCATCAACTAAAAGAAAGAAAAGAGTGCAGAATGCTAGTATTTTTTTATATAGTATTTTTTATTTAGTATATATAGATAAACTATAAATGTGCGAATTTTCATACTCCTCCGTCCGCGCAATTTTCGTAAAAAGAGGTACAAAGTTTTTGCTTCACGTATTAATAAATATTAATACGTGAACCGTGACCATATTAATCTAAATAGATTAATGTTCACGATTCAAAGCAACATTATCATAAATCATGACATCATCATAATACGAGTAGTAGCAAGTCTCAATTGTCACAATATTAATAATGCATTATAAAACTTTATTGTTATAGCATGTAATATAATAAATTGCAATAAAGATTGGTTGTTGAAATCACAATAACAAAGTTAACGAATGCCGGGAGCTTGTTATTTTTGATTTTGTGTGATATTCCTGATTGTCTGTAGTTAAAGTACCTTTCAAAACATAGTTTAACCTTTTTTTTTGCTATCCTACGTTAATCTGAGCCTGTCTCTCTGTGTGACTGCCTTTTATCCTAGTTAAAACGTTTTGCGGTCTACATCGAGGATTAGGCCAACCCTGCAATCTTATTACCGAAAAAAGCCACCAGTTGTCAATTGTACAGACGCCTGCACATCAACCTATCCAAATCTGTCAAATTTCTTCAATACATTTTCAACCTTAGGCTTTATATATAGAGTTCAAAGTCTATTGAGAAAATTTGACAGTTTGTGGTAGGTTGATGTGCAGGTACAAAAAATTGCAACGCGACTGCTACTAGTTGCAGTTCCTACAATAGGTCGGTTTATTCTATAGCCGCCATCATGCACTTTCAGTTCGTGAATCGCTCGCTCGTGGCTCTATCGCAGCGTTCTACGTTCCCGATATATGATGTGTTTGTCATTCTTGTGCTTATGTGATCGAATATTTCATTTATAATTTAATTTAAAATGCTAGTAAACGTTAGCATACGTTAATGTATAAATTATGGACATTAATGATAAAATTGAATCTAATAAGCTATTTCTTAAAAAAAATATAATATAATAACTATCTAAAATATATTATTAAAAGGAGTCCCTTTAGGCAAGGTTCCGAAGATACTGGCGTTCCCCCTTTGAATAGCTAGACTAATTCTTTGTCCGAGGTAGCTGCCAGCTCTTCGGTCTCCTGTGATGTAGACTAACCTTTTTGCTATTTCTTTAAAAAGCTTTATAGCGCTAGGACCCAGATGTGTTTTGGTTTGGTTTTCAATGTGTTTTTGTACCGATAAATTGTAAATTGTTGCGATTGAGACTGTCACTTAAAGATCGGTAATGCCTAAGCTTGCCGGTTTTCAGATGGTATGGCTCCTATTTAGCTATTAGCTAGACACCTGCTTGCCGAATGTGGGTTATTTTTGCACCCCTCTGGACATTTTGGGATTTGGACATTATGAACCTAAAGGTTGGTCGGTGACCCACCCACCGCTATAGCGTTTCCCAAAAATAAATACATCAAAAAGTACTTAAACCGAGTATGACAATGAATTTGGACATTTAACGTCAATGGTCAAATGAGAGAAGCCAGCGGTCAAGCCTTTCACTTCTACTTATAGTCAGATGGACCGGTTTAGGCGTATGTGAGGGCTTTCGTCACATCGCGTTACGCACATGTTAATAGAGCCATTCACGCGAGCAGGTGTGAAAGCACAAATACGTTTGTGTACGTGCATTTAAAAACAAATAAAGTGTTCTATATTTGCGATCGTCAGTGCGTTTTGCATCCGCTATGAGTGAAGTTTTTTCTGAGGTCACTCACAGTCACAGATAATAAAATTGGCCAGTGTTAGATCAAAAAAAAAAAAAAAATAGATATAAATGGGAAACGCGGAGATATGCCATTGCCCTGAAATGGCTTAGTGTAAATGAAAAAATTAAATGTAACGTATCCACTCGATAACTACTTACATTCTCAAAGTTAGGAATTAACAAAAAGACAGCACTTATATAATTTTGATTTTTTACATTCACAATAATAAATTTTTACTAGAAAAGATCAATCGCCTGTTCTGCATGTTCATCGACCTATCTAAAACTGTCAAATTTCTTCAATACATTTTCAACCATACAACTTAGTAATAAAGTTCAAAGTCTAAAATTTTAACATAAATTAATATTTTAATAATGATAGGTTTTTGTTTTAAAAATATGCAGCTACTAAATTACGTAATTTTGTTGTAATTTCAACAATAAGTAGTGATTTTTAGTAATGTTTCCGAAAATATTTATGATCGAGTCAAAATTATACAATCGTTTATTTTAGCTAGCAAATTCATGCTATGTTGTTTTTCATGATAAATACATGAATTTATATCCTAGCGCTATAAAGTTTTTTAAAGAAAAAGCAAAAAGGTTAGTCTACATCACAGGTGACCGAAGAGCTGGCAGCTACCTCGGACAAAGTATTAGTCTAGCTATTCAAAGGAGGAACGCTGCCAGTATCTTCGGAGCCTTGCCTAAAGGGACTCCTTTTAATAATATATTTTAGATAGTTATTATATTATATTTTTTTTAAGAAATATTATTAAGCTTATTAGATTTATATCCTATATCAGATTCAGATTCGTCACTCTTATTAAAGACTTAAACTATTCGACAAAAGTTGGTGCATTTTTTCAGTGTATCGCCATAAAATATCGTATTTCTGTCTAAAAATATTAGCGAAGAAGTGACAGCATCTGTTTTGAGTATTGTTTAACTTAAACCATCGTTTAGTGGTAAAGCAGATAATTCTTCGAATTGAAATATTAAATTAATTACAGAAAGCATTTAATTTTGCTAAACACTCCGAAAGCCGAATAATATCGTAAAGCGTTGCTAATTGTTATTTTTGATTTTGTGTGATATTCCTGATTGTCTGTAGTCACAGTACCTTTCAAAACATAGTTTAACCTTTTTTTTTGCTATCCTACGTTAATCTGAGCCTGTCTCTCTGTGTGACTGCCTTTTATCCTAGTTAAAACGTTTTGCGGTTTACATCGAGGATAAGGCAAACCCTGCAATCTTATTACCGAAAAATGCCACCAATTGATAATTGTACAGACGCCTGCACATTAACCTATCCAAAACTGTAAAATTTTTTCAATATATATTCAACCATATTCCATACATATAAAGTTCAAAGTCTATTGAGGAAATTTGACAGTTTGTGGTAGGTTGATGTGCAGGCGTGTGTACTTGTGTGTTTTTAATTTTAACTTCGAATTTTTATCATTATGTATACCCACTAAATATTATGTACTTGTTTAAAGTTTTCATATATTTTAGAGATTTTATTGTTAATATTAAGTGCCTAATTTGTTATGCTGAGCGGGTATTACCTATTTGGCCTTGTTGTTTTTTCTTTTTAAATTGTTGTTGTATGTTGTATATTTATGCCAAATAAACTTTTATTCATTAATTCATTCATTCAAATAATCTGGCGGCGCTGTGACGTAGCTAGCATAGTAAATTAAACATCTGCCTATCACGCGTGAATATTATGAATATTAAATAAGTTGTATTTAAATCTTATTTGCATGTCATGTTTTGTAATTTTTACGTCAGTTTTATTATTGCCAACACATTGATGGAAAGCATTATAAACTATTGTTAAAGTGAGGGCTCATAATTCTGTCAAAATCATCATTCCAGTTGACAGTAATGGTTGCGTAATCGGCTTAACTTTGCGTCATATAATGGGACATACATTTTTATAGTTTCGATAACCTGTTTAACCCCGAAATATGGCCGATATCGAGGTTGTTTGTTACAAATGGAAATTGCAAAGTGAGAACGACTAGGTCCCTAGGTATTGTTTTCGAAAGTTTATGCGAACACTACACGTTGGAACAACTTTTACGGATCTACTCGCGTTTATTTTATACCTACATTAGTTTTAATTAATGTTTACTTTGAAGTTTCGAACTCTTTGCAGGGTCTGTGGTCATAGGCAGACTGAGGTGTTGGTCGTCTCATAGTTAGTTGGTAGCTGTACCCTCATTTTAATTTATTATATAAATTAAATAGATAAATAAAATAGTTAATAAAATAACCGCGAGTAGATCCGTAAAGTTGTTGCATTTCAATTGTCCCTAATAGGATCAAAAAAACAGAGATCAAAACATGTAAGTAAGTAAATAGCCTATAACTGTACCGCTGTTGGGCAAATACCTCCATCATTCAAATCAAGTCATCATTAAAACTGATGGGTAAATACTTCACCGGGTTTGCCAAATGCGGATTGGTGATCACAAACCCGGGATGTACAACGAAAAATCCGAAACACACTTGCCCGCCCTGGGAATTGAACCTGGGAATTTGGGGGCGGCGAGACCCCCAAAACAAGCCCGGTAATGCTGAAAATGCCGTGCGTTTGTATGAAGCTTACCCTCTGCAGTCTCCATAATTGGTGTCAAAGGTGACCAAAGGTATTGTGGTGGGCAATTAATCTCAGCGCGTGTTGTTTGACCGCGTCATTGAAAGTCCACAGATGAATTATTGCTGTGCGCAGTGTCTTTTCTCACCATCATCATAAAAGTCTAACACTAACTGGTTGTGTTTGAGTGTCAATTAGGCTAATAATGTTAATATTCGTAAGGTATTGGTATTGTTTCGTAAGGTGACCTTTCTGGTGGTAGGAGTTTATCAGCTTTGATACTTGTTGTATGTTGTTGGGCTGAGTTGTTACTCAAACTAAAAAACAAACTTTTATTTGTGAACGCGTATTGTTATAGCGTCCTCCTTACTTAGCCACCTTTGTATACCAATAATTATATTATATTAAAACTATAATGTAAAAAAAGCATTAAATTATATTAAAAATTAAATATTTATTAATTTAAATTCAATTATATTATATTATTAAGGCACGAGCCTTCCGTATGGATGAATAGGGAGAACGGGCCATAAACCACCACGCGGGCCTAGTGCGGATTGGATTGGTGGTTGTTAACGAATGCTATTGCAACCGATACCAACAACGGCTTAACGTGCCTTCCGAAGCACGGAGGAGCTCGAGATTATAAATTTTTGATCACCTATCCGATGACCGGCCTTTGCGAAAGTTGCTTAACAACAGCACTCGCAGACCGGGCGCGTTAACCATATCACCCATCACTCAATACTATAGTCTACAACACACCGTAATTCTAGAGGTTAGAGTTTCTGGAATCCGAAATTGTGGCTACATTCCTTTTGGTAAAACCAACTTTATCGATTGGGATGTCGACTTTAAAGTTGTTTAGTTAAACATTTTTTTTAAATTTCATTTATTTAACTCGGTTTAGCAAATGGGACGTTTACCAGGCAAGATTTGATGGGATTGCTATATAATATAGCATAGTTATGTTGCATGTTTTATTAGTGAGGACAATAAGTGTCAATAAAACAACCCTATAAATAAAAAATAGGTACACACGCCTGCACATCAACCTACCACAAATTTTCAAATTTCTTCAATAGACTTTGAACTTTATGCCATAGATTTAAGGTTGAAAATGTGTTGAATAAATTTGACAGTTTTGGATAGGTTTGAAGTGCAGTACATTAATTTATTCTGGATTTGCGTCCAAGTGTCAGTAACAAGTCAATTATATGTTAGTAGGTAGCTAATAAAATGATTGTAAAGTTATCCTAGCGCGTTTAGCAATATGGTTTTTTTTTTTTTTTTTTTATTTGAAGTTGTACATGGCAGGGATTCGTGTCCATATGCCGAAATCTGTAAGATTTCGATTTAAAAGAGTTTCTTAATTTCATTGTAATACATAAATAAACAATATTGATGATGATGAATGATAATAAAAATGAGAAATGATATTACCCCTCCAACCCCTCGAGTATCTCAGTAAAGATGTGGGGCTTTACTAAGTCCTCACGCAGACTTCTTGTGAGAATTTGAAAAGTAACATTGCACTGTTTTGTTTCATTTGCCAACACTCATGCACACTCACGAACAATTAACGGTTAATAATCCACCATTATTTCACATTAATATTCGACATAACACAAATTTTAGAAAATAAAACAAAACCGCAGACATGACTCTTCACTTTCCCGCCAAGAAGTCCCAGCAATATGGTTGATGGACGAGTGTTGTTTGCTTAAACTTTTAGATTTGTAACATATTATATAGCATGAGTTATATAACATGTTACTTATTGTAGACTCACCATATAAAAACTTTTGTGTGTTATTTTTCATATTTTTGTTTCGAATGGCTTTCTTAAAAAGTTACGTTTAATTTGTTACAGATTATAGGAGAGAGAGAATATGCGGTGCGGCCGACAAGGCGGCACTCCGAAGAGCTACAGACTGGACAACCCTTAGAAGTAATAGTACAGCAAGTAAGTGATTGAATTTCAATATAGAATCATAACTTATTTCAGTATGGCATGATTTTATAGTTTTCTGTGTCTGTTACTATCTCCTACGTCCCGCAAGGGCTTGCACTTAAAACCAGCGCTACGTGTTTTATGTAGCTCATACAGACCCTGTTTATTTATTTATTTATTGTTATTGAAAGTGCAATATTTTTATTTATTTAAGTGTGGGGAGGCTACGGGGAGGCCTTTTCCCGTGAGTGGGACAGTTATGGCTGATATAATAATAATATTTCATATAACATTTTTTTCACTAAAATCGTTTTTAGTTTTTACTAACTATTGCTTTTAAATTGAATTTTTTGATGTTTGTTCTATGTGTTTGTTAAATAATTACGTATTTTAATATTATTTTTATCAATCTAACACTAATTGCTCGAGCACGCGCATTATAACGATCACAGCTTCTATGGTTGTGGTTACAGGACTCGGATCCAGATGCCCTGGGTTCGATTCCCAGTTACATTTTGAGGTGCGTGCGGTCTCTACAGCTTGAGAAACTTTTAGTTTCTCGCTTAGGCATGAAAAAATTCTTTCAAACAAGATAAACTAAAACAAATCCTCTTTTGGAAGCTATACCTATTTCCATTGTCAATTTTATTTTTCATAAATTTAACTACGTAAAATTATTTCGAAAATAATATATTTTCAAAATAGGTGAAAGCCATATCTGGGTATCAGTAGGTCGCTTATTATATTCGTTTACATACCTAATATATTTATTTGACACTCTGACACAGTCGTACATACGAGTGATAGATAAACAATTAGTTTTTATTAAGTCCTGAAAAATAATTTCAACATAATACCTCGCAAACGACCTAGACTTCTTGGCGGGAAAGTGAAGAGTCATGTCTGCGGTTCTGTTTTATTTTCTAAAATTTATGTTATGTCTAATATTTATTTATTTATTTATTTATTAAGGAATATTAATGTGAAATAATGGTGGATTATTAACGGTTAAATGAAACAAAACAGTACAACGTCACATTTCAAAAACTCTCAAGAAGTCCGCGTGAGGACTTAGTAAAGCCCCAAATCTTTACTAAGATACTCAAGGGGTTATCGAGGGTATATAATTTCTCACTTCTCATTTCTATTATCACTCATCATCGTCATACAGGTAGAATTAATATTGTTTATTTATGTATTACCTACTTGTAAGAAAAAATACTATGACACTGGCTAAATGTGCTAAACGCACGAAGCCATCAACTAAAGGGGAAAAAAACGACCTATCTTGTCCTTATATCTCCTCTGTGCAATACTACACAATGGTTTTTACTATATGCAATGCAGTCATGTAAAATGTAAAATGGTGACATCATTATTGAATTCATAGTTATAGTTATATTTCGCTGTAAGCGGTAGTAAACTCGTGTTATGTACGCATGAAGTTAATTCCCGCCCGATCCTCTAAATGACAGCACACATTTACAGAATACACTAAACATGCACACCAGTTTAGGCCCAAGACACCGTACTCGTAGAACAAGGGTACGAAGAACCGGTTCACACACGCTCTACACCAGGTACAGACATGTACCTGGTCGGTTCTCTCCTCCTCCACGGCCCGGTCAACCCGAGCCGAGGTCCGTGCCTTTAGAGGCGCCCTCGGGTTGCTCCGCTCCCCGATCCGATCCGAACCCTTCGGAGAATCTAGTAGGGCACGGGGACGCGCACTTGTGCGCGATGCCGTTCCCTCTAGATAACCTCTGAAGGTGATTCGTTTCACACGGCTTGAGGGACCCTTTACTTTCCTCGCCGCCCCCAAAAAGCCCGGTGAAGCTGAAAATGCCGCAGCGGCAATCAGCAATCTCTCTCCAAAAAAAGAAGTTAATTGAATTATAAATTTATTAATGGAAACGCACTAGTCGTAGGGTTGATGCGACGAGATTTTTATTATTTTCATTGTTAACCCTCTCTGGGGCCTAGTGTGGGTTTTGTTCATTATCTGTATTTATTCGATTACGTTTATGTAAACAAAAATTAGTATGGCATTGAAGCAGCGCCCCCTGGCGACATACGAGAAGAGTTTAAATTTTGCCATACAAATTCTCGTTTTCGTTAACGTGATCGAATGGCGTATGAAACTCGCATACTTGGCACTCTGACGTCTTCACACCTGTAGTAGGTATGAGTATTACTGGGCCTGCGGCAATTTCTATCCCCTTAAAATTATGACGGTCGTTTAAGCGAGGTAAGGAAGTAAAATAAAGTTAATAGCCTATAGACTGTCCCACTGCTGGGCAAAAGCCTCCATCATTAAAAATTCAAGTCATCGCTACAATTGATGGGTATTGGCTCAATCACCACTCTTGCCCGATGCGTGTTGGTGATCACAAACCCGGGCTATGCATCGAAAAGTCCGAAATACACTTTACCCGCCCTGGAAATTGGACCGAGGACCTTCGGATATCGGAGCGAGCTACTTAACATCAGGTAGAGTGACGTCATCTGCCAACTCATCATCATCACCTCGGCCAAAAGACGTCCACTGCTAGACAAACGCCTCCCCCAAGGTTCTCCACAACGACGACGATGTCCTGCTCGCATCCAGCGGCTTCCCGCGACCTTCGCCAGATTGTCGGTCCACCTTGTCGGAGGACTGCCCACACTGCGCTTTCCGGTGTGGGCAATTGCCAAACACCTACTCAAAAAAATGTTACCGGAGTACACAAAAGCCGACCTACATCGGTAACGCGACGTTAACTTTAAACTATGTGCATTAACTACAACGTGAAAGTGCGACTTGCGACATCCGTAACGGCTATGTGTGGCACCGGAGACGAATAGAAATGGGTTGATAAAAAAGTTATTTTTGGCAATCATATAAAAGTTACACAATAAAAGTTTGAAGCATCGTCGTTTGTCGGTAACAGATCGGATAGATGCTCGGGTAGAATACGAAAACTCGTGGTTTAAAACAAATTCAAAATTAAAAATCATTTATTCAGTTTAGGCTACAAATAGCTGTTATGAACGTCATTATGCCATCGGCTCGTAAGTAAGTACTCTGGGCAAGTGTCAAGCTCTTTTCTCCCATTACAGCGTCAAAAATATTGAAAAAAAAAACAACAAAATAAAAAAATATCTAAATTTGCATAAAATACATCTAAACTAATCATACAGTTGTCTAAGAAAAACAAAGTTAAAATATACGAGTATAATAATAATAAAAATAAGATACGTAAGCGCAGACCAGCCTCCACAGGCGGCACCCGTTCACGAGTATGACATATGAATCAGCCATCGCTTCGCTCAACCATATCTTAGGGAATGTAACGACCCGACGCACATGCCACCACCGCAGAGACAATAATAAGAGCATGCCAAACTCAATCCTCATGGCTCCGTTAGACTACTGACGTGAACCCATACTTATAAATATAAACAAGCGTATTAGATAGATAGATAAAACATTTATTACAAAAAGTTCGGAAAAATTTGCTTTTCTGAACGGGTTAACAGGTTTTTTTATTTTTTTTAATATTTTGCGGGTAAGCACAGTGCCTTGATCTCACCTGATGTTAGGTGATGATTAAGCCAATGGTGGAAGCGCACCTCTGGGATTCTCAACTACTGAGGCACTGGCTATCTTATCTCAGCTGCCGGAACACAACAATGCTACAAACATTGATGTTATGGCGACATATTTAGATAAGCTAGCCAGGCGGACAAACAAGCCCTACCACCAACCAAACCGAGTTCACAATCATTTACTCCCCGCTGGGAATCAAACCCGTGACCTCTGGGTCTCTACAATTAAAAAAATTAAAAATAATTTATATATATTTAAGGTATTGTAGAAATATTTTTTATCAGTCGTATTGAATGATTCAGCGAATTATTTCACGTTCATGCCAATATTTTTTCTTCCTATTCGTGATTATGCACAATCTGAATTCCACACAATAGCTCCCATATAAAACTTGTCACAGAATAAACCCAATCTATAATAATCGGCTTATGAATCGATTTAACTTAAAATAAGCAAAGAAACAAAATGTCTCGCCTCAATTTGTCGTCATTTCCGAGTGCTTTTTCAGTTTTGATAAACAACGTTTTGACAAAACATTTGTTAACCATTGTAAATGTATAATTAACAAAAATTATATCAATAACATAAATTACATCCACCACCAAACAGCCATTTATTTATTTTTAACAAAATTGCAGATTTTTTCAACCACAATAATCGCGTCGATGTCTTTTGTTATAAAAGAGAAGAAAATTTTCAGAAATATCGGCTAAATTACACGAAAATAATAAAAAGTATAGTGAAGTAAGGCTTTTTATTTAAAACCTACTGATAAAATTTACGTATCAGCTCAGAAATTTTTAACTACCTAATGAATAATGATGGATGACCTACTTCTTTGTTGAACAAATAAATACGTGTAATGAACGATTTTGTGGTTATAAAAATAATATGGTTTCCGAAACATTCTAGAAACGTGTTACGAGTTTACGACTTTTAATTAAGAATGACATAAACTTCGTTGCATTTGTTACAAGGGTACAGTCATCAACAAATTAAGAAATGGGTAAAAATGTCTTGATATTTATTTTATTTATTTCTTTGCTTGTTGTAAGATTTTATGTCAAGTATCAACTATTACCAGTTAATATGGGTTAACCAATGCCATTTTCAAATAAATCTCTATAGAAGAGTTTGACTAGACTTTATACATTTTCCAAAAAAAAAAAATTCGTAGTTCCAATTATTTTAAAATAAAATTTTCTATTCTTGTGGAAAATGTGGAAAGAGAGTAAGATGCTGGGTACTCTGCCTGATGGGGAATATCTGTGGCAGATCTCTTTCGCCAATATTTTATTTATTTATAGTTCTTATAAAAGTAATTAATAATAATTTTTAATTTAGTTGAACCTAGATTAGTTGTAATTCTCAGTCTGTAATTGTTGAAACAAAGCATCTTTTGCAAAGCTCGGTTGACCAAAAATGTTGCATCTCGAGCTCCTCCGTGCTTCGGAAGGCACGTAAACCACCAAGTAACCGTTTTTTATATGTTTTCTACTTACCATTTAGATGTCTGTCTATTTTCTAGTAAATCTTAATAGTTTTATTATGCCACCATACCTACGGTAGTGTAAAAAAGCTATTAAGCGTTAAGCTTTATTAGAAAATACAGACATTTATTTTATTTTTATTTTTATATTAACGGGTAAGCACAGTGCCTTGATCTCACCTGATGTTAAGTGATGATAAGGCCAATGATGGAAGCGCACTTCACCCGGGATCCTCAACTAGTGAGGTACTGGCTAACTGATCTCTAGCTGCCGGAACACAACAATGCTACAAACATTGATGTTATGGCGACATAATTAGATAAGATGGTGGTAGCTAGCCAGGCGGGCAAACAAGCCCTACCAACAACCAAACCGAGTACACAAACGTGTACTCCCGCTGGGAATCGAACCCGGGACCTTAGCTTAGTTAGCCACTAGACCACAGAGGCGGTTGATCTAAATGGTAAGATGTCTGTATATCCGCTGACCATGCTATAATTAGCATGGTCAGCGATAATCAACGCTGACTGTACAAAGGTTCTAGGCCTAAGTGCCACTTATTGTTTATGATCAAAAATAATTAGTTCGGTCTATTTACTACATAAAGTGGTAGCGAACTAAATTAAATGGCGGGTTCATATCTCAATGCTAACTGGTTGAGCATAGTTATATTTCATACAACATAACATCGGATTATATAATAAGACTAAACACTGAAATCCTTAAATACTGGACATTAGGAAAACATCCATCATGGGGTTATAGCTTATAAGTAGTTGAGATGTAGCGCTCTTATGCTAAAAACATTATTTTGTATAATGTGTGGTGTTTTATGTAATTTTGAATTGTAGATATACTTAGCGCCGTTCTGTTAAAACACATTGTGTATTGTCATGTGAGTAAATGGAGACCGATAAAGACCTCTCTAATTTTATGTAGATGCCTGCACGTCAGACTATCCAAAGCTGTCAAATTTTTGAATGTTCAACCATATGCCATTTACATTAAGTTCAATGTAAATTGAGAATATTTGACAGTTAATGGTAGTGGCGGTGGTAGTCTGGTGTGCAGACATGTGCTCATATAGGTACTTATAAATATCAAGAATTTTTAAACATATAAGGAGGGTACGGTCAGCAGCGAAAGGCATTGAACACTTCAATATATTAACTTTATCATAACATTATTAGAAATTGATAAGCGTCTGTTCGTCTCATTACTGACTTTGAAAAAGTACTAAAGTGTTCAACGGCTTTCATTGCTGACTGTACCACCTATCAAAATGAATGGAATCTCTCTGGAAAGGGTTGATAAAACTAAATATGAAAGAAAGAAAGAAAAAAATACCTTTATTAACAACACATAAATAAAATTTCCACGAGCAGGATTTGAACCTGCATTTTTTCAACATTGTGTTTTTTGTAATTTGTTTCGCAACAAAAATTTGCGTTAAAATTATATAAACAAAACAAAAACATTTTACATACATACATGATATACAAAATATGTGTATTATCAATAATGCAGGCAGTATACACACAAGAGAAAAAATAAGATAAAACAAAAAGAGTTATACACCTAATAAAAAAAACAAAGAGTGTGATGTTAATTGAAATATATAGTTAGGTTAGGTTTCATTCGCCATTCGATCATGTGAAAACGAGAATTGGTATGGCAAAATGTTAACTCTTCTCGTATGTCGCCAGGAGGCGCTGCTTCAATGCCATACTAATTTTCGTTTTCGTAAACGTAATCGAATGACTACGGATAGTAAACAAAACTCAAACTAGGCACCCAGATAACTAAAGACTTGGACTTAGAAAGAGAACGGCTTCGGCTTAGTCGGTTATGGGTAAATATGATATCGCGTAGGTTTGCATATTGCGCTGGTGAGGCAAAATTATCTTATTTAGAGCAGTATATTTCATGAGCATTTCTTTATACTCCTGCAGTTTCCTATCCGATCTGAACCCTTCAGAGAATCATTAGGGAAACGGTATCCACGAGCACTTATAGCAGTATTATTGCAGTTGTGTAGCGGCGAATATACTCGCGTCTCTTTTCCACAACTGCAATAATGCTGCTATAAGAGCTCATAGTCAGGGGGCTGTTCCCCCTAGAAACTTCTGACGGTGTTCGATCACACGGTTTGAGGAACCCTTTAAGTTTCTTCCCGCCCCGAAAAAAGTCTGGTGACGCTGAAAATTCCGTCTGAGCCTATCAATCAGTAAACACTCAAGAAATAAATAAATCTTGCAGTTATAAACTGATATATAATTATAACCGAAGATCGACCAATCGACTATCGAGTCAGTGCCTGGTCGCGGTCGATGGCGCAGTGGTTAACGAGCCCGGTCTACGATTGCTTAGGTTAAGCAACTTTAGCAACAAAGGCCGGTCATCGAATGGGTTATCACAAAAACTTATCATCTTGAGCTTCTCCGTGCTTCAAAAGGCATGTAAAGCCGTTAGTCCCAGTTGCATTAGCAGTCGGTCACAACCATCCAGTCGCACTGGGCCCGTGTGGTGGTTTATGACCTGACCTATCCATCGGTTTGTTATTTGTCACCAAGCAACGAAGGCATAAAATTAAAACAAATCAAATAATAATAAAAATAATAGTATGATTATTAGTGTCACCGCAGTAAACATCGTACCCCTCCTGATGCGAACGTTCGTGGATCATTACATAGTAGGATTGTTTACAAGTTTCAGACCGTAAAGTGACGTGTTATAATGCTGTTTTTCCTTATCTGCGCCGGCGCAGCCCTGACCTTTGGCTCTCCTTGACGTCACTGTAAGCGCTTACACCGACGCGACTGTATAGTTTTCTATATAAATTACAAATTTCTGAGTACAGTCCACGGCAAACGTTGATGATCGAAATCAGATTACCTATACAGTATACTATCACTCTATATTCATTGTGATAGTCATAATCATATTATTTATTCTTTATTATTTATTATTTATCTTACAACTTTATAAAATATTAGTTGTTGAGTTTGAAAAAAAAAAACGTTAATTTTATTGAACTCAGACACGAGATCAAAAATAAGGAATTGGAACAGAAAAAATGTTATCAAAAGTAATTGAATATTTGTTGGTAAACATTTGTTTCATTTATAATGGCAGGTATTGACCATCGACTTAAACGGTTGACTGTACATGTGACAGCAGTCATTTGTCTCGTTCGACAATTTTTGATTATGAAGGAACATTAGCAAACATTTTAGAAATTAATTGTTTGGCATTAATCCTCTTTTGTCGTATTTCTAATTTTGAATTTTGAAATTATTACCTCTTGGTGTTGCGTCTTTACCACAGACTAAATAATAGTAGATCTGTGTTCTTTACTTAAAATTATAGGTATACTGTCTTTCGTTGCTAACCTACGAGAAGTGCGGTTCCACTTTCTTCCTAATCGTCACTTACGAGTACCATCAAATGATATGAAGCTAATCCAATAAAGAAAACTAGTTTGAATGGAACACAGCAACGAAAGACAATATTTTTTTAAATAAATTTTCACGAGCGGTGTTTACCTGCTTATATTCCAGGTCTATTGTGGCTGAACCTATCCTTGAGGCCTTGAAAATTAGGTCAACAGTATCTATTTACTTTGTTAGTCAAATTAACCTTATTAAATGGCAACAAATACGTTGTCCAGGCATGGAGGCGTCATCTGGACGTTTTGTAAACTCACCACAAAGTAAATTCGTCACATCTTTTAACTTCCATACATTACATTAAACTCGCCACAAAGCCTGTGTAAATTTGCCACAGACACCAAAATCATTTATAACATTTAAATAGAACAGTGACGAGTTAACATTTACTTTTATTGCGTGGCGAATTTACTTTGTGGCGAGTTTACCCCGGATTCTGCTATATCAAATCGTGTGTCTGTTCCTGATTTTCATAGGACTATGTAAGGAAAATGTCAGAATCTAGCCACAAGGACACGATTTCGCTCTTTTTATAGTAGCATCGATACCCTGTCCAACATTTTAACATATACTACTCAAAACAAAATAAGGGCCACGAGGTATTTTGTCTGTACCATGAAAATAATAAAACCAATATTAATTTTTTGTCTCCATAACGAAAACTAATGTTGTTTTTACCGTGTAGACCAATAAATTTATTCCAATAATAATGATTAAAAAGTTTATTTGCTTTTGAAAGAAAAAACACATTTAAGGTTAAAAATAAAAACAATGTAAAGTTACTGAAAACAAAAGAAAATACTCCATGCTCATCTTTTAGTAACGGGTATGCCCCCCTCGTTTCGTTACGCACTCCTGAAGCTTGGAGTGCATGCTCTCAATCAAATGCCTGACATTTTCCATTGGAATCTCTTCCCGGGCTCTTTTAACAGCGTTGATGAGTTGCTGTTGGTTGTGGATTTCCTGATCACCGTCTCTAACTCTTCGTTTCAACTGATCCCACATGTGCTCTATTGGATTTAAGTCCGGACTGTTCGCCGGCCACGGCAAGACTTGAATTTGAGACGCTTCCAGTACAAACCGAGTTGCTTGAGCCGTGTGTGCACGAGCATTGTCTTGCATCAAGATGAATCCAGGACCCGCTCGCTGGGCAAATGGGATCACATGTGGCCTGACGACTTCCTCAATATACCGCTGAGCAGTAACAGTACCCTCATTTAAAATAGCGAGCTCAGTTTTGCCGTGTAAGCTTATCCCGCCCCAAATCATTACATTTGGACCACCAAAACGATCGACTTCATGGATGCAGGCTTCTGAAAATCTCTCGCCGCGTCTTCTCCATACTCTAATACGCCGATCGTCGTTAAAAAATTTAACTTTGCATTCGTCTGTGAAGAGCACCATGCCCCATTGGTTTATGTCCCAGTCCAAATGTTGACGGGAAAATCTTAAACGATTTGCACGATGATTTCTGGTTAATGGAATACGGACAACTCGCCTTCTTGATGCCTGCTGGTCTTCATGCAATCGATTACGAATAGTTTGGTCACCGACACGAGTACCCGTTGTGAGCCGTAAACGATTTTGCAGCTTGCGGGCCGTCGTTGTGCGATCTCAGCGCGCACTTAATCGAATGTAACGATCCTCTTGAGCTGTTGTAATGCGAACTCTGCCCGAACCAGGTCTTCTTCTAACACTGCCGGTCTCTTGGAAACGATTCTATAGATTTTGAATAGCTCTTCGAGAAAATCCCAATTGCAAACCCACAGATCGCTGCGAATGACCTTCTTCAATCATTGTAACGGCTCTGGTTGCTGTCAGCGAGTCCATATGACGCCTGCGTGCTTGTGGCATATTGCAAAAGATGTTTCTGACTCGAGATATCAATGAACTCTGATAATTTCTAATAAACCAAGAAGCTAAGGAAAGCAAAACGTCAAAGAAAATGGAATCAAAATTTTCAAAAATAATTTTAAATCAAATTTTATTTAAAATTGTTGCCAGCATTAGATGAATACTACAATATTAAAAAGTTTAGGTATCAAAGAGTTTGTATACTCAATATTTTACTACTTTCAATATGTAAATGTTTAATAATTTACACCAAAATGAAAAAATACCTCGTGGCCCTTATTTTGTTTTGAGTAGTATAATATACATAATATACGCAATAAAACGTTTTCATAACTATTCCTGAATTAGTAAGAATATTAAATACAAAAAAGTTGCATTGTTAATATATTACCTATATTAAACATTTATTAATACAGCTCAAAAGAAATTACTAAAGTAAATACCTATATAAGTGTTTTTTGTCATTTGCAACTGAAGTAAAGACCCATAATGGGATGGCGCTTGTCTTTTTCAAGATATAACAATGTGTTGGGGGTAACAACATAATAATTTTGTGTCAGCGGCCAATGCCATGACTATTTTAAAAAAGTAAAAATTATTATGATGTCCCGCTTCCGCGTTGTCAAGCTACCGCTATTAAAACGTAGTAATTACTTGCTCAATGCTACCTATCTCTGCTCTTCCTCGCTTTGGTGTAATACGGAATTTATTTAAATGTTTTTAAATTACCTGTACAATTAATATTATAATACGAGTAATAACTACTTATTTAAGCTATCATGGTCACTTGCAATAGAGTAATTATCAACGGGATTCTTACCATGTTTATTATTTGTAAAAGTAGCACAATGTTTACAGTCGCCGATATAGATAGTTTTCGCTTGGAAAAGCCTGGTGTATATAAGATCGATTGCAGCTGCGGTAGCTCCTATTGGCCTAATGAAACGTACAGTCGCATGCCGAATTAAGGAGCACATCAAAGCTGTTAAGAACAACGATACAAAAAAATCGGCCATTGCTGAACATCTAATCCAGTCGGGTCCTAATCACTGGATTAGTTTTATAACCCTCAGATAATTTTGACAAAACGCCACTACATACCCTAGATTGGTGAGAGAAGCGATTGAAATTACGAAATACAAAAATTTCAATCGTGAAGATGGATTCAAAATTTCGCATGTCTGGAATCCAGTGATTAGTCTTGGTAAAAATCGCAAAAACAACTAAAAAGCGTTCCGATACTGTGAGTGTAGTGTGTCGTGGCCAATTTCGAATGACTTAGAAATCGGTGGTACGGGCGTCGAGCGCAAAACACGACTAAGGAAGAGGGTAGATCGTTTTGTCTGCTCTTAAAAAAACCCACCCGCATTAACTTCAGTAATTCCGTGATCATGGCGCATACAACTGTGCCGAAATATCGGATTACTCACAAATAATAAATATGGTAAGAATCCCGTTAATAATAATTATAGTATATAATGTTTTCTCCTCCGAAGCACGGAGGAGCTCGAGATGATCAATTTTTGGTCATCCATCTGATGACCGCGGCCTTTGCGAAGGTTACTTAAGCTCAGCAAACGCAGACCGGGCGCGTTAACCATTATGCCTTCGAGCTCCTTCTTAACAAGGTATGGGTGCCTATAATAGTGCGAATTTCATTGGCTCTCTGTGGACGAGTGGTTAAGTGAAAACCGGAGGTCCTGGATACAATACCTAACGGATAAGGCAAAGTTTTTTTCTGGTTACCCGATGCACAACCCCGGTTTGTGATCACCAACCCACACTCGGCAAGCGTGGTGATTAGCTAGTGATCAGCTATTAAGATACTTACTTTTTCTCTCCCACGTTTTGGCGTGCCAATGTGCTCTCGTTACCCTTACTTACACCCGAGATAATTGGACTGTGTCCGAAAAACCGATTGCTGGAATCAGCAAGCCAAATCTCGCTCCATTTTTTAAACAAGAACCTGTCCAGTAGGCTTTTCGTACACTTAGAGTATCTCGAAGTTAAATTTCACTAAAAATAATGTTCGATTAAATTTGAATCTTTTTTCTATAACGTTTAAATACGTATTTGCATTGTCACTTTTGCATTGAGAATTGACAGCCTTTTATAAATTTACCAAAATGCATAAAAAACCCTTACAAACTTTATAATTCAAACATTTTTCGAAACATTATATGGAAAATTTGTATAGCGTACGAAAATCTAGAAATAATAAGATAATAAAATGTTGAAAAAATGAATTGAGGACTTAAAATGACGGAATAAAAATACAAAACTTTTAATCGAAAGAAAAATAAAGATTTAAAATAATTTGCATCGTCCGTCTCTTCGTCGCAATAGCAAAATATCACGTTTTTAAAGCAAAATGTATTTAAAAAAACAAATAAGTCATTCATTTACTTAAGAGGAGTTTTGTTTTAAAACTCAATACAAAAACACGAAACTAATTGCGCCGTTAATTTAATTAACACTTATGTTTTTATGACAAACGAAGCCGTTTAACCCCCATTAAAGATGAAGTGACACGTTTCAGATTTAATTGTTTAAACGTAATAATTAATTACATTTTGTAGCTAGTTTTGTATTGTTTCCGGGTTGGACTAATCGCACCTTCAATATAGTTATTTAATTCTAAAATATGTCATTTATCTAGGTGCATTGTGCGAGTTTTATAGACATACGTCATTAGTCATAAATATTTTGCATTATGTTACCATTTGCCGATAGATCACATTAACTAAAATTTAACATACTTACCTCGTTTGCCAGCAGGAGGCGCTGCTTAAATGCCATACAAATTATCGTTTTCATTAACGTAATCGAATGGCAAATAAAATTCCCCAAAATAGTACATTTAATTTAATGACACCTTAATAGTAATAAGCCACTCAGTAAAAAAAAAATGAGGTTATATTTTTTTTCGTCTGTATATTAAGTGTACGAAAGCCCTTAAGCACCCTTCATTATCGGCCGATATCGGTCCGGTTCCGAAACTGTTACTCGCAACGAAAAAAGCAAAAAATAAGCAAAAAAAAATTGATGCGAAGAGATCGGCCCGCCCCGCTCAGGCACCCGGAAACCATGCGTCCGGTTCTGAGACATGTTCCATTTGCAGAAGCCTCTTTAACTCCACATGCGCTTTAAAGCCTTTTTTTACGAGATAGAGATTTTTTCACCGGTAATATTAAAACAAAATAAAATTTAGGTAGGTAACAAATAGTACCACATAAAGATTTTTTTCTATGTCTATTTCTATTTCCTATATTCAATTCACTCAGCGCTATGAAATGACAATATTAGCTAACTGAAAGTGGACTTTGACAAAAAACGATTTTCTCAAACGCCTAACTAACGTAACGTATAAATAAAACAACTTATTATGTTATCTACTCGTGACAAGGGTACGACGAGCCGGTTCACACGCGCTCTATACCAAGGTACCGTACGTACGCGTACCTGGGCGCTTCTCCCCACCCCCACGATGTTCAAACCGAGCCATGGGGTATTGTTCCGCTCCCCGATCTGATCAAATCCGAACATTCCCTATCGGTTAAGCAAATAAAGTATACAAGCACTTGCAATGGACATATTTTAATTTTATTTACAGGGATATCATAATTTTAATTTACACTCAAGACAGGCTTATGTTCAAGGATATCAAATATTGCCGATTGCTTCAGACGGCATTTTCAGCATCACCGGGCTTGTTTGGGGGCGGCAAGAAACTAAAAGGGTTCCTCAAGCCGTGTGAAACGAATCACCTTCGGAGGTTTTCTAGAGGGAACGGCATCACGCACGCATTAGTGCGTCTCCCCGTGACTAGATTCTCCGAAGGGTTCGCATCATCTGTGTGTCTGTAACGTAAGCTAATTTTGTGTGAAACGGAACGCCACGCGTTTAAAAAATTATTGACGGTTACAATTTAACTTTAACTGTGACTAGATGCGTTGTAGAAAAGTAAAGCCTATATACTGTCCCACTGCTGGGCAAAGGCCTCCATTATTGAAATCTAGTCATCGCAAACATTTGAATATAGATATTTTGACTTTAGCTTTGACTTTGAAATGCGACACAGGTGTATCAGTGCGATACAGTGTTTCATTTCAACCTTCCTGATGTTCTAAAAGACGACGGGTTGCCGCGATCTCCGACGGGCATCGAACTTGTGTTGCGCAACCGGGTTACAGTTAGGAACGGGTTCCGAGCACACTGCCTGTCCTGTCCGTCATTGAGGAAACCAAATGATAATTACAACACGCTTTTGGGTCTAAAAGAAACATGACCGCATAAAAGGTTGCTAATAACCTTTTTAAGGGCATTCACCGGAGTGCCTAGTGCAAGATTTTTACCATTTGCAACGAGTTAGCGCGAATCTGTATGGTAGCGAAGCAGTTACTTACACACGTTCGCATCTAGTTGTCGATTTTTTTATCCTATCCAATTTGTTGATAAGTTTACTCTGAGAAAAGATAAAAATGCATTAGTTGATCACGTTAAAGCAAACAAGAATTCGTTTGACATTCAAGCAGCTCCTACTAGTGACAAAAACTGGCAACTAAAACAATATGTGTCTAACAAAAAATAAGGTCCGAATAGTTATTCCGTGTTTTGTCACTATTACTCTAATTTAAAATGATGTTTAGGTACATGACAGAAACAAAACACGGAATAACTATTAGGACCTTATTCTTTGTTTATTTATAAGGCACTAAATCTTAAATTTAGTGTCAGTAAGTAAGTCAATAATATCATTTAGGGTGGATTTCACCAACATCCAATTTATACTAGAATAGCTATCCCAGTATAACTTTACTCTTATGATTTAATCTACGGCTTTGGTTTCATTTCACCAGATTAATCTATGGGTAAGTTACTCTCGCATAGCTACTCCGTGACGATGAATGAATGAAACAAACGAAAATATTAACCACCAAGCATAAAAGTACATTCATACCATGCCTGAGCAATGGCGCTGCGTATTTTTAATTAACCAGGGTAATATGTCTGCTTGACGTTTGGAATAACTTCAAATATTCTGTTGTGTTGATTGTTTGTTGACAGAGAATATTGTAAAAATAAGAAGTCATGAATAGCGTAATTCTTTAATAAATACTAGCACGTAAATACAACGAGCGCATACAACTCACCTACCTATTTGTTGCATACTCCAGACAATGCTCAATTTTTGTCAGCAAATTATACACCGACGCTTTTGACAAACGGAATCTTACATGGCGAAGTCGTAGTCGTCGTTATCTTCAAAGTACTATGTCCTTTCTTTAAACCATGTTGGGCGAGGGCCAAAATAACCTTCATCGTCATTAGTCAATAAATTGATTCAAACGTAACGACATTTTGTTAGGTTATCTATAAAATTTGTCCGTGACAGTTATTGTGACGCTACCTAATCTTCGAATAGCAGCTTACTCGGCCGAAATCGGCGGTATAGAAGTTAACTCCAGTATAGTAAATTTATCCTTGGGTTAAACGTTGGTGAAATGAAAAGTTCGTTTACTCTCGAGTAATTAGCGATTTACTCTCGGAATAAGACTTTACCTTGGTGAAATTCGCCCTTAAATGTCCATGTCTTATCTTAGGTGATATAAAAATGTCTTTAAGTCGTTATTGAAGTGTATGTAATAATTATGTAGTTTATAGGTATGTGCTTTCCCTCACGGGTCAGTCTCAACTTGGTGTGTTGTGTGGGCCAATTTTTTTTTGTTATAATGATGTTTTATGATTATTATTTTTTTCCATAATGACTAAACATTATTACAAACAAGTTTACAAACAATAACAGTAGGCTTCATCATTACGTTAGCATTGCCAACATAAATGCTAATAATCACTATGCAGAGTCAGAGCGACTTTTAGTACCTACTCTAATCAAATCAACAATCATCAAATTTATTAAAAAGGAATTGGACAGGTTAACGGATAAATGGACAATTCATTTATGTATTTTAAACCGTTTGTGGTAATTACGAGATTTATCAAATTAAGGTTGACATCCAGGGTGTAATGGGACCATCCATCCTATAATGAGCTATCCGGATTTTCCTTATCACATTACTAGCTTTTTGTCCGCGGCTTTGCTCACGTGGGCTACTTGACTTGTGTTTGTTCGTAATAAAAGCCAAAATTATTAAAGGTAAATATCATAAGGGTATAATTAATAAGGGTTAGACAACTAAACATGTACGTCATTTCAACATTAAGTTTTTCATTTTGCATCATGAAAAAGCTCATCCATGCGAGCTAGAATTAGTAAGTGTAACACAAAACCGCGTAATAAAGATCACACTGTATAACTAATTTTGGTCCGTTCTCAACCTCCTGTACAAATTGTCATCCCCTACTTAGGGGATCGTTTTCCAAAAATCCTGAAACTCATCGTAATTTCTAAACCAGGCCAAATACCGAAATTAAAAGGAATGACAGATTTCCATACAATCTTTCCACCCCTATTTCACCTCTCTAGGGGAGGTTTTTCGAAATATCCTTAAAATATAAAATATTCATTTAGATAGTTATTACTTCAAAAATAACGATTTCCCCAAAAAAACCATTTTCCCTTTTTTACTCATTTAAAGAAAAATAAACAAAATTCCTGATACATGTCATTCTTTAATTCCTTTCAAGAACCCAAATACTAATTTTCATGTATGTAACTCCAAAACTGACGGACTTTCATACAAACTTTCAACCCCTATTTGACCCCTTTAGGGTGCGATTTCCTTAAAATCCTTTCTTAGTGGCTGGTTAAGTCACTCAATTAAGTCCAAATTGTATCTAATTAGCTTCAGCGGTTTAGGCTCGGCGATGATGGGTCAGTCAGTCAGGACAAGTCATTAGATGTACATAGAAAAAAGATCGAATGGACTCGAATGGGAAATAAAAGTTACACCAGCAGCTAGCCGTACCATACATAATATGCGACTTATTTATTTCGCCTCGAGCTCGAGATGATAAATTATTAGTCACCCATCCGATGACCAACCTTTGCGAAAGACCTGGCGCGATAACCACTGCACCATCGAGCTCCTCTTATTAAATATATTTATTTATGTATACCGAATAGATAATATGTCAATAATTGTTTTATGTATGTTTCAGTTCGACGACTTCATCCGGTCGTTGCAAGTGGACCCCCACTCCCCCCTCTTCAGGCTCGTCACGGATGGACAACCTCCGCTAAGGTAGATATCATCACCAGCTCATTATGCGCCTCCACTGCTGGGGCACGAGCCATCCCTATGGATGGAAACACCACAGGGAGAACCCCCCATTGTTAGTCGCCCAAAGCTTTTATATCAGGATGCCTAGTTATAGTGCGAGTTTCATTCGCCATTCGATCACGTTAACGAAAACAAGATTTGTAGCAAAATGTTAACTCTTCCCGTATGTCGCCAGGAGGCGCTGCTTTGATGCTATAGTTTCATTCGCCATCCGATCACGTTAACGAAAACGAGAATTTGTATGGCAAAATGTTAACTCTTCCCGTATGTCGCCAGGAGGCGCGGCTTCAATGCCATACTAATTTTTTAGCGTTTTCGTTAACGTAATCGAATGAATACGGATAGTAAAAAAAACTCATACAAGGTACCCTGTTCTAAGAAATAAAGTGAGAGGACTATTATTAATAATTAAATAGCATATAGGGGTAGGCAGATATCACCTCCTGCGACTTGCTACGATTCTTACATATATAACTCTTTCACTTCGTCTACTCATATTTTTTTCTTCACACATACCTACTCAAAATTTAAACCCTCCTCGTTTCTCAATAGGACGAGTTTCTTTTAATTTATGCAATGCAAATAAAGTTAGGTAACTACAATATGTATGAAATTAAAAATAGCGTCACCTAACAGTGATGATCTTGTGTTACGCTAACTCTGAGAACACTCGCACAGCCACGGTACCTATATAGACGGACGGACAGGTGCTAAGAAGAGCCCCGATCCGATCCGAACCCTTCGGAGAATCTAGTAGGGCACGGGGACGCGCACTTGTGCGCGATGCCGTTCCCTCTAGATAACCTCTGAAGGTGATTCGTTTCACACGGCTTGAGGGACCCTTTACGTTCCTCGCCGCCCCCAAAAAGCCCGGTGAAGCTGAAAATGCCGCAGCGGCAATCAGCAATCTCTCTCCAAAAAAAAAAAAAAAAAGCTAAGAAGAGAGTGAACTTTATAACTCCGCTACAAATCCGCTTTGTGTTTACCTAAATGTTAATAGAATTACGCAGAGAAATTTGAAGTGACTTAAGATGTTTACAAACAAAAAGTAGTGCCAGTTATTTTCCATCACATACTGTAAATATAGAATGGTGTGCGTATATTGGTTCTCGATGCCTTGGACAGATTGCAGCGTAACGCTGTACGCGTTATCGGCAATGCAGCAGTCGCAAATACTCTTGAATCTCTGCAATTGCGTAGAGATATTGCGTCACTCAGCGTGTTTTACCGCTTATACCATGGCGAAGTGCTCTGGAGAGCTCTTTGACCTCATCCCACCTTCTCCCTTCCTCCATAGGAGCACATGTGCTGCTGGAGTCACCGCTTCACTGTTTCAAATATTGCATCGCGCACAAAGAAATTTGGTGATTTCTTTGTCGCACACCCAAAAGATGGAATAGCCTACGTTTTCCTCCTTCCTATGATATGGGGTCCTTCAAACGAGGCGTAAAGAGGCACCTTGTGGGCCGGCAGAGGGTAACTGATGCTGCGTTGTTTTCACGCTGCATGCACTAGTTGTCTTCGGATCTGGACTCCATTTTCACTTAACATCAGGTGAAATGAACTCGTTTGCCTAGATAAGTAAATTAAAAAGGAAAAAAAACTAAGGGATAAGCTTTTTGGCCGCTATGTAGTAAATACATGTAAATGAGTGCATGAACCAACGCTGTGCGCTTTTAAAAAAAATATTCTTGATATATATTCATGTATGTAAAGTAGATAGTGCACTGCAACAAAAGGATATGGAAACTATCGGAAAGAAAAGTGCCGATCAGACTTCGTTGGCTGTTGAATAATTCCCGATAACCGGCAGTTTGAAGTGAAGCAACTACTGATCTGAACTTTGAACTATGAATAATTAACATAACGTCAATAGTGCTTTTGAAAAAACCTAAGTGATATGTCTGTTCTCTACATCTGATGAACAAAGAGTCACGCTTAACAAGATCACTCCTCACGTGTCTGTCACGTGAGTCTTTAGGGGTCCGAGCATAATGCAAGTTAAGAAAGGGAGAACAATAAAGCCCTTGCTGAGTTACCCCTACAAGATCTCCTGCTCTGTTTGGACTTACGAACGGATGGCATAGTTACAATCTTAAGAGTTATTTGTAGCCTAATCTGAATAAATGATTTTGAATTGTAGATAACTTGCGACATGCCGAGTTTCCGGATAAGTGGGCAATGAGCATATTAAAGTATCTCAAGCTTTCCCGTGCTTCGAAAGGCCCTCAGGTATCATAGTGGCACTAGTGTTTGACACAATAACCAATGTTCGACACAATAACCAATGTTCGACACAATAACCAATGTTCGTCACAATAACCAATGTTCGACACCAGTTTCCGTGGCCAAAAAAATATGATAGAATTTCATTGAAATTTAACTGGATGCCAGGTGGTCTGTATATTGTTGCTTAAAACCCACTTAGTCCTACTGGGTGTTATGAACCTCTAAAAGTATTATTTAGATGTACCCAAATGTGATACTTTTAAAGTTTCATTTACAACCACACACAAACGCCTGGTCGGTTTTAATTGGGTTAAAAATCAGTTACTTACTGGTATCTTTCGAACACTGGGCCACTACTTCAGAGAGTCTTTAAAAACCCATCAATTCGCCGTAAAAGTGTGGTGGAATATGAAATGGTATAAAGAGAAATCATTAAACGAACTGGAGACCTCTATCTTCTGGGTCTAAGATTGACGGTCTAACGGTTCATACCCTTGCTCTAATCAAAGAGCTCATCAAAAGATGTCAAAACAGATCCTTTTTATTATTAGAACAAAGAGAGTGTTTAAGTCAGAGGGTGACTCTGCTGTTTTAAAACGTCTACAATAGTGTCTAGTGGCCTTATTTTGACACTTGAACAATGAGAAAAGGTTAAAATCAGACCACTGAGACTGTTATATAATAGCATATCTGTTTTAGCACACTTAACACGCTCAGCGCCATGTGTATCATTTTTGATACACATTGCTAAAATATTGTGTATCATGTTTGATACACACGACTCGTTTTGGTAAAATCTTTGTCATTTATCAGGTATGCACACGCTTTTCATACATTTTATATGCTCAATAAATAGCCCTGGCCCAGACGAACTTCTGAGTATATTTGGCTTTGAAAAACTACAAAGATATACTAAAAAAATAAACAGAAATGTTCTAAAATTGGTAGAATTCGTGAAACAGGGTTGGCGCTGAGCATGTTAAACACATGATAGGTAAAACACTTTTAGCGTACATTGAAACTGCTAATGATTGGATTCTTACAGATTTTTTGTTAACATAATTTTTTTGCTCCGTAATGTGGACATTGAACTTGTGGTTGTTACTTTGTTAGACATTGAATGTGTTAGCGCGTAAATGTGGTTTTTGTAAATTGTTCTTCCTTCACATCGAAACGGAACAACGGATCGACGAGATTTATCACACAGGTAGAACATAGGAGGGCTGGGCCCTATCTATAAAGGTTTTATCATATTTTTGTCGAAGCGTCGAAGCGAAGCGAAAATGGCCCGATCCGATCCGAACCCTTCGGAGAATCTAGTAGGGCACGGGGACACGCACTAGTGCGTGATGCCGCTGCCTCTAGAAAATCCTCTGACGCTAGATGTTTCGTTTTACATAGCTTGAGAAACCTTTCTTTAAGTTTCTCGCCGCCCCGGCAAGTATGCAGACTGTAAATACCTATAAAAAATATCCTACTAATATTATAAACGCGAAAGTTTGTAAGTATGGATGGATGTTTGTTACTTTTTCACGTAAAAACTACTGAATGGATTTTAATGAAACTTTCCTCAAATACAGACCATAACCCAGACCAGCATATAGGATACTTTTTATTTTTACTGTTGTCTTCGCGAACGAAGTCGCGGGCAACAACTAGTAAAAAAAAATTTGGTGGCACTGAAAATGCCGCCCGAGCAAATTCTCCAAAAAATAAAACGCCATATATTTTTTATCTTTATCTTCTTTTTTTTTTTTTTTGTTATATACTTTTGTGATATTCGTATTTCACGCAAAATGGTGGCGGGGGCGTTAGTTATAAGCTATTTTAATATAAGTAATGCAAGTTGAGATAATAACCTCGATAATAACATTAAGAACGCTTGAAAGTCATCACAAAGGTGACCCGAGTCTTTTGAAGAAGAGTTTTTATTATAAGCTAAGACGGCGCAATCAGCTGTCTGACCTAAAAACAGTACTAATAATTTTAAAACACCAAAGTGATAATCGTAACTGCGTCCCGCCCGACGTTAAGCGATTACCGTAGCTAGACGACTGCTCCGATCCGATCTGAACACTTCGGAGAATCTACTAGTAGGGCACGGGGACACGCACTAGTGCGCGATGCCGTTCCCTCTAGAAAACCTCCGAAGGTGATTAGTTTCATACGGCTTGAGGAACCCTTTAAGTTTCTCGCCGCCCCCAATAAAGCCTGGTGAAGCTGAAAATTACGCCTGAGGCAATCGGTAAACTCTCACAAAAATAAAATAGACGATTGCAATGATGGAGAATAGAGTAGTAGAATACGTATTTATTTGACTAACATAATTAAAAAAAAAATTAAAATCAAAGTTATGATAAAATCAAAATATTGCTCTAATGGAAAAAGTAAAAAAAAATATCTTTTCAAAATAAAATCAATCAATACTTCGCACGTTTTAACATACGTTGCGGCCTTGCGGCATATATACACAGGGTCTGGGTGTCTAGTGTGAGTTTCATTTGACATTGGATCACGTTAACGAAAACGAAAATTTGTACGTCGTTTGTAATTTCGTTTTCGTAAACGTAATTGAATGAAGACGGATAGTAAACAAAATTTACACCGTATTTATTTGATCTAGGCACGCGGCAGCGTGTCAAGCCAAGTTTAAGCTAACACAAATGGCGAGCACACGGTGCTGGTATGTAATATTATAAGAACCATTTGGAGCCACTTTTGACCTCCTCATAACTCAAAAACTATTTCACATAAACATGTCAAATTTGGCTCATACATTGAGACTTGCGAGATAGGTACATATGTGCTCCAAATATCATAAACACACCCCTCAATCGGTTATTTAAATACGGAAAATATTTTTTGGGTTTCAAAATAAATAGTTATAACGCAAAATTATTATTTGGTCAGAAGAATTATACAATCGGTTAGTATTACAAATCCTTACTGTTGGTTAGGTTAAGTTAACTTTTTTTCCCGAGCGAAGCCCAGCGTAGCGAGGGCCAGTCATGGAAGGGGAGAGCGGCATAAGACTGCTGTTCAGAATGATATAAGTTGCAGACTCATTTAGAAATATTTGCTAACCATAATTTGCTGCCCAACTAGCTGTTTAAAGGTGAACGCACATCTAGCCGCACCAAACGCACCGCAGTCGCCGCATTCGAATTCTTATATTACACGCGCTCTAAACCAGGTACGGACATTACCTGGGCGTTTCTCTCCTCCTCCACGGCCCGGTCAACCCGAGCCGAGGTCCGTGCCTTTAGAGGCGCCCTCGGGTTGCTCCGCTCCCCGATCCGATCCGAACCCTTCGGAGAATCTAGTTGGGCACGGGGACACGCACTAGTGCGCGATGCCGTTCCCTCTAGAAAACCTCCGAACCTCCGTCCGGCTTGAGGGACCCTTTACGCTTTACCCTTTCCTCGCCGCCCCCAAACAAGCCCGGTGAAACTGAAAATGCCGTCTGAGGCAATCAGCAATCTCTCTCAAAAAAAAAATTGCTTACAAAAATACGAATATAGTCAGACCTAAGGCTTCAATATATGATCCTAAGTTATAAGAAGTAATTGTATTATAAGTTGTTATAAAAATATTTTATGTTGTTATAAATAAATTTCAGGACTGACCATTGAACTTGGCACTTATTTAGATCTGACTTCTTTTGTCGTTGAAGTCAACAACTAAGGCATATATCACATAATATTGAACTTGGCTCTCATTACACATTTGTGTTTTTGATGTTACGTTTACCAAAACGAAAATTAGTACGGCATTGAAGCAGCGCCTCCTGGCGACATGCGACAAGAGTTAACATTTCGCTATAAAAATCCTCGTTTTCGTTAACGTGATCGAATGGCGAATGAAACTCACACCAGGGGGCCGACCGCCTAACTCGATCGCTTTCGATCGCTTTGAAGGCGAGGCGAGGAGGAGGCGTCATCTTGTCATTTCAAAAGCTATATGAAAGCAATATAGGAAGCTATAGCCTATAGGTATCGATATTGCTTTCATATTGCTTTCGACATGACAAGATGACGCTATCGCCTTCAAAGCGATCGAAAGCGATCGAGTTAGGCGGTCGGGGGGCAGGCACTCTGTACTCAGTATGAGCTACGGATTACACCTAGCACTTATTTTGGAAGAGGTATCGCTATATGCCAAATAGGCAGACCCTGTAAAAATACCCACGCCCTTGCCAGGGAGAACATGCACTCTCTTGAGAATACCACAAATATACCAATTATGGGCACTGCTAGTAAGCCGTGCTATTTGCCATTAATTTATGCCATAATACTTAGGTATTAATTTGCCATTTGAAACGAGAATTGTACCTACGGCATTGAAACAGTCTCGTTTTCGATAACGTGATCGATAGCACTATAGGCACCCTGATCATTTGATTAATATTCATAAATTAAGAATATAAGCTTCGAAAACATTATTTAAGTAAATAAATTGTTTTGTATTCTTCGAAGCCGCCACAATGGCGTTTCCCGTCCGGATCAAGGGTCATACCCGATCAATGAATAATTCCGGCATCATTAAACAATGATTTTTTTGTTATAATGAGTGTTTTTACATCACTCCGTCATTAATCTGGCTATCTTATCTGATGGAGGTCGTCGTGTTTTGAACAGCAATTACGGATAGGAAATTCGTTTTTATCTGTAAAATTGTTGGTTTGATAGCGATCGTATACATATGATTTTGTTTAACGACCTTAATCTCACCTCTCTTACTCGATTCGGCTGTTGTATACACATATAAGTACAAAAGAGTCAGGGAGCGCTAGGTCTGAGACCGGCGACGGTCATCATAACTATTAGACCACAATGGGTGTAGGCCTTATAGCGTTGTTTACAGAGTAGGTAACCGGATTTATGGGCTTCGAGAAACATATGGTTCTTTTCATCAAGCTGTTTTAGCGACCTTAGAATCATCGTTAGGTCTAGGGGCACGCTTTCGAGACCTTCGACCAGCAGTGGGTCAGTACCTATAAGCTGATTATCATCACTTTGCGTTTCAAGTGGGTATTATCAACATACCTACCATATACCTACTGCTATGCTCGAATCAAAGAGCTCATGAAGAGAGTTTGAAATATAGTATTTAACTAGTTTTTAGAACAAAGACATTGTTTCAACAAATCGCCAAAGGCAATGATCTCGCTATTTTATAATGTCCACAATCATGCCATGAATGCTCAGCCCGAATCGAGGGATCGAAAATCGAGGGTTGTAAATGAAGGAGAGGCCCAAATTAATCCAAGGTAACAGGGTCACAGCAAATTCCTCACTTTTGCTGTACAATTAACAATTCGAAATACTTGTAAAAAACAAACATTTTAACACCGCCCCCTTTTCCAGGCAATGCATGCACCCCGAAGCGTGCAGCAAGGAGCTAACCCTGCCCCCATACTACGCGCGCTTCCACGACCTGCGCAAGGAGTACGTACGCGCGTACACGCTGCGCGCGGTGGCGCCGGCGCCGGCGCGCACGCAGCCGGCCGCGCCACCGCCGCCACCGCCCGACCACCCCGGCTCGCTGCAGGACATGCTCAACTGTATCCTTTGGTTAATAATAACAATAACAATAACAATAATAATAAATTTGTTTATTTTTAGGCAACAATTTAAAGTTACAAAATAACAGGCCCATAGATAAAAACTATAATGGAGTTATAGCTGTAAAGAGAGAGTAGACGGCAATTCTTTACCGTTTCCATGAACAAATCATTCAATAATAGCCCCCTTGATCAGCCCGTTTAATGTGCCAACTGCTGGGGCATGAGCCTTCCATAATGATGGAAACACCACGGGGAGAACGGGCCATAAACAGCCACGCGAGCTATGCAGCCGGGACCAACGGCTTTACGTTCCTTCCGAAGCACGGAGAAGCTCGAGATGGTACAGCTTTGGCCACCCATCCGATGACTGGACTTTGCGAAAATGGCTTAACTGCATAAATTGCAGACCGAGCGCGTTAACCACTGCATCTGCAAGTTTTTCTGGTGTAACTCATATAGCCTTTAACAATTTTTTTTTTATAATTATAATTAATGAAACTTAAGAAAAGTTTAGTATAGTGAAAATTAACTTTGAGAAGTTTATTTATATACGTTTGATATATCGTTTTTCCTTCTAAAGTGACTTTCACTTCTCATGACGATGATGATTATATTTTGTGTTATTTTTTTGAGAGTTTTCTTAACAACATCCCGTTCAGATTTAGGTATACCCTCATATTCAGGGGAGAATTTCTACATCGCAGAAGCAAAAGACATGGCCAGCGTAATACAGAGGGTAATTACTGATGGTAAGAATTTCACTTTTATTTGTATGAACTTAACCACCTCTGATGATTTTGAACTAAACCCATCAAGGCCAGATGGAGAGATGTAATGTTAAAGGACATAAGAGAGTTAAGAGGATATATATAGACATAAGAGGTCCTGGGTTCGAATCCCAGGGTTGGAGTACATGTTTAAACTTAATTTGGTTGGTAGTAGAGCTTTTTTTTTAAGTCCGCCTGGCTATCTGCCACTATCTTATTATCGCCATAACATCAATGTTAGTGGCATTGTTGTGTTCTGACAGTTAGAGATAAGATAGCCAGTTCCTCAGTAGTTGAGGATTCCGCGTAGAAACGCACCTCGAGTTTCTACCTGCGGCCTAATTATCAATTTTTTTTTAAATAATTAAATATCTTATCTTTAATAGACATAACGTACAAAATATTTACTTTGTCTCTGTTGTTTTTAAGTTATAAAAACAACTAAAATACATACATCCCTGGATATATTGTTAAAGAACAAAAATTAATAAAAAATCCTATTGTGGAATGAGTGACTACAGTATTAGGTATATTGTAGTTAGTTACTCAATCAAATCGTGTGACTCTAATATGTAAATAGTCAAAGAAGTAAATAACAAATTCTTTATTATTCTATTTACAGGTTACCGGTTAGAGCTGCCAGAGACCATCGACTTAGTTTTAGAAACTGGAATTTGGTGAGTAACGTTCTAAGCATTCAATTCCAATTAAAAAATGCATGCGCATATGGTTCATATAACCTATCATGACGTAGGATGGAAAGAGGCTGAGTAATTTAAATAAGGAACATATTAATTAATTAATCTTATAACAATGCTTTTAATTGAAACAAATATCGTAAAATTTTGATGTACACATAACACACCATTGTAATTTACATAACGCCTACAATTACATGAAAAATGTTGTACTTTGCAACTTTGCTATGTCAATTTTGGAAGGCGTTACCACTCCAGGTAAAATCAAGAACCGGCCCTGTGGTCTAGTTCTCATACCACTTGGCCCTAAACTCAGCACCCAGGTACTCAAGTTGGTCTAAAATTGTAAAATTGTATTTGTAGAGACGTTAATGACTCTGTCAAAATTGTGGTGTGTGTCTAGTTAGCAGCCTCACAACGGAATTAGATGGTTTTGACTAAGTCAATAAATTGTGTAGAAATAGTGGTAAATAGTGACGTATAGCATATAAATAGTGATACTATGATTCAAAAGATATTTGAGTATCTTGGTGAGGCTGCTAACTTGACATCAAGTTAGCAGGAACCTTAAGAAATACTGTTCGTATCAATGTGATTTATATGTCAAAAACTGTGCCTAAATAGTAAATCGTATACGCAAAATTTCAATAATAGTACTTTAATACAAGCCGAGATATTACGATCTCTAAGTGGGCTGCTAACTTGACGTTTCTTGCGATGGCGATTCCAGAGAAACGGGGACAAGTTTTAAACAAATAAATACATGAAGAAATTGTGCATGAAATTGTGATTCTTACGATATAAATAAAAAAGAATTCTACTTTGCTATTTTCCAAAAATCTAATGTAAACTTCTACCATGCATTCGATTATAGGTACAATCGTGCACAATTTTATTTAATGACGTGTACTGACATAAAGTCTAATTATTTTTAATTTTAATAAAATGACACAGCTATCGTTGTAATGTCAGTTTGACATTATTTCTATGGAAACATATGTCAAGCAATTGTCATTTTAGTGAGTCGATTTAAAAGTCTCCGGATAGTGGTGGACGAACGAGTGTGTCGCGATTGCGAACGAGTGTCGCTGACGTAGTACAAAGAAACACCGAGAGATGGCGTGATTTTGTTTACGTGCGGTGATACGAGAATGGTGCGCGAGAAGTTTTATTTGTTTGTGTTAAAATTGGTAAGCAGGGAGTACATTTGTATCTTAAGAAGTGAAAGTGTTTAATTCGTTTAATAACAACCTACCTACATTTTTAAAGGTTATTTTATATTTTGGTATTTACCGTCATTTACACAAATCTTGGCAATGTTACGACGACCTTAAGCCTAAAACTACCATTTGCAACAATAAGTACACTGTACCATAATTTGTATAATTTATAAAAAAAATTAAGACTGATTACCGTAAGATTTTAGAAAATAATGTATCTGAATCTGTGATTTGAAGAAAAAAAAATAAAAACTAATACTGATTTATCGTGATGGTAAAAATGTTTGTTAAAAGCTTTCGATCTGTGATTTGATTTAAAAATTAATGTTAGTTACGCAACACCAAAAGTTAAGACTGATTTACATCTATTATGTTAAATATCTCCAAATCTGTGATTTCATTGATTAATTATCTATGCATAACACTAAAAATATGACTGATTTAAACTTAATGTTACATTGTAAATGTAAAAATTATCTGATTTATTAAACAATTTATATAATTATTACACTTGTTTTATTCATTTAATGTAGGTATCAAACAATATCGATTTTCATTAATAATAATCATCATCATCTGAAAAGAATCTCAATTTCTCATTTATAATTGTAACGTTATTATTTTTAATGAGATTTATATTAAAATTAGTATCAGTAGGTAGGTAAGTAGGCAGGAAGTAGAAAAAGAGGCAAAAAAAATTGTGTTTTTCCCGAATAAATAATATTAAACAGAGAGTAGAGTATTGACACAATCAAAAAATTTATGAGATTTAATAAAAATAACAGTAGGTAGATACGTATAAAAGTGAGTGGAAAAATATTTGTTTAAATACCAAATCAATAGCATTGAACCGAGGATATGTATTGACACAGTAAAAAATATATATATTTAACTTTTTTGCTCGATAGTACCGCATGATTAAAATAAAGTTTAAACCTTATTACTTGTGAATCAAAGTTCAACATTGATCGTCAGCCTATATTAAGAGTAATATGTAGAAGTTTACATGAAATTTTTAGAAAATAGCAAAGAAGAATTCTTTTTTTTATTTATATCGTAAGAATCACAATTTAACGCACATTTTTTTCATGTATTTATTTGTTTAAAACTTGTGCCCGTTTCTCTGGAATCGCCATCGCAAGAAACGTCAAGTTAGCAGCCCACTTAGAGACCGTTATATCTTGGCTTGTATTGAAGTACTATAATTGAAATTTTGCGTATACGACTCACTATTTAGGCTCAGTTTTTTGACATATAATTCACATTGATACGAACAGTATTTCTTAAGGTTCCTGCTAACTTAACGTCAAGTTAGCAGCCTCACCAAGACGCTCAAACATCTTTTGAACCATAGTATCACTATTTATATGCTATACGTCACTATTTATCACTATTTATACACAATTTTGACGTAGTCAAAACCATCGAATTCCGTTGTGAGGCTGCAACTGCTAGCTGCTAAATGCTAACACACAAATTGTGGCATTAATTATTTTAAAACTATATTATTAATGATCATAAGCTGTTGACGTCTGTGTGTGCCTGCTTAAATTAAGTGAATAAAATAAAAAAATAGTCATAGTTAGTGAAAATAACTAATATTTAGTAATCAATAACATAAATACCTGTTAATAAATTGCATTTTTGTATGCCATGGAGTTCAGTAAAGTAAGCAACACCTGATTCAATTAATTAATAAACAAAATATATATGGCAATACTTTTAAAAGCGTGGATATAAATCTTTTGTTTCCAACGCTACGGCATTAGACGTAAAAGATTTGAGTGTCGCACACAGAACGAGCGCAAAAAACCGCGCAGTTAGCAGTTCGCCTTTCTGTGAACGCTGCGAAGAAATCGGAAACTCGGGCGTAGGGTTGACCCCTACAAAAATATTTGACACTGTACAGTGCTTAAGCAATACCTTTTTTTTTCATGTGGCATCTCCCATAGCAATACCAGTGCTATAAATTCACTACCACTCCCATACCCAATTTTGCCAATCATCATCACCAGCTGATTTTATCCTCACTACTGGGGCACGGGCCTTTCCTATGGGTGGATAGGGAAATCGGGCCATAAACTACCACGCGGGCCCAGTGCGGTGCGGTGGTTGTTAACGACCGCTAACGCAGCCGGGACCAACGGCTTTACGTGCCTTCCGAAGCATGGTAGAATGTTGCCGCAAACAGCAATGTTGCTTGCTACAATAACAAAAGTTGTTAAGATAAACCCTTTAGGTTTCGCGCCGCCTCCACAAAAGCCCGGTGAAGCTGAAAATGCCGTCTGAGGCAATCAGCAAACTCCCTCCAAAAAAAAGTTACAGACGAATGCTTGCTTACTAAGTAAATAAAAATAATAGCAGGATTGACAACCCTACTCTCTACCGTGTCCTAGCGCTGTGACATACTGTGACGCGGTGCTGAGTAACATAACATGGCCGGTACTGCGACATTCTAATCGGAAACTGTCGCTTTACCGTCGTTGTTAAGCGATTGTTTTATATGCCATTCGATCACGTTAACGATAACGGAGAGATTGTATGGCATTGAAACAGTTACCCTTCTACTACAAAACAGCGTTTAAAGTTAAACAATGGCTAAATACGTGTTTAAAATATTGTCTCCTCAGTTTAAAAAAAAAAAAATTTATGAAAAAAAAACAGCATCTCTTTTAAGCATTGTCAAACTTTAGCCATATCGTTATGTGGTATTGCAGTTAAAATTTATCCATATAGGTACAGACGCCTGCACATCAACCTATCCAAAACTGTCAAATTTCTTCAAAACATTTTTAACCATATTGCTTAGTATTAAAGTTCAAAGTCTATCGAGGAAATTTGACAGTTTGTGGTAGGTTGATGTGCAGGTGTGTGTACTACTTAATTCTTAATTATCCATCATTATTTCACATTAAAATTGTTTAATCTTTTTTTTTTATAACTAGGTACACACGCCTGCACATCAACCTACCAAAACTGTCAAATTTCCTCAGTAGACTTTGAACTTTATGCCTTAATCGTATGGTTGAAAATGTATCGAAGAAATTTGACAGTTTTGGATAGGTTGACGTGCAGGCGTCTGTACTTACCTAAACTGGTTTTATTTTGTACCAAAAAGTCATTTTATATATTTTTTTTATTGATATAGATGTACCTACCACCTAACACCAGAATTTTTCTACCAGTCACTAGCGAAACACATTTTTTGTTATCTGTCAACGTGATGGTTACCGCGTGATTGGTTTCTTATTAAAAAAATCGATTGAGGTCATCTGTTTTGAAGATAATTTATGTCGGTATATATGTATCATAACAAGTACCGTAAAAAGGGCAGTGGCACCAGTTCGCTAGGAACCCGTGACCGACCCGATCCGAACCCCTCCGAGAATCTAGTAGCGCACGGGGACACGCACTGGTGCGTGATGCCGTTCCCTCTACAAAACCTCCGAAGGTGCTTCGTTTCACACGGCTTGAGGAACCCTTTAAGTTTCTCGCCGCCCCCAAACAAGCCCGGTGAAGCTGAAAATGCCGTTTGATCCATCCGAAATGATGTGATCGATTTTTTTTAATTTGGACGTATTGTTTTAAGTTAAAGATATATATTTTTTTTATCGGAATTAAGATTTTACGACATAGGAACTATCTAATTACCTACTAATAGTTATCGATGAAAAATTAAACAAATTTATTAAAACCATTCAGTAGCAAATTCAAACCTGTTTTAATCGCCATGGCTTGTTTTATTTTAATTAACAAAATAAAGAGCAATTGTTACGAACACGAATGCCGCGAATTATTTTGTTGTCTGCAGGTAACAAAAGACAGTTATTCCGTGTTTTGTCTCTTTTACTCTAATTTGAAATAAGGTTTACATTAAAGAAACAAAACACGGAATAACTATTCGGAGCTTATTCCTTGTTTATTTGTAAGGGGGTAAAACTACATCTGACAATATAGAAGACTTCTTAATAAAAAAAAATACCATTAAAACATTTTTTTTCCATAAAACTTGCAGAAAAAGACATGCTACACCATAGACCTTTTCATTCTAACTCACTCACGTAAAACTACCTTCAACCGTATTCATTAATTCTCTCCCACCAACCAACTACACCTTAAACCACCAAATCGCACAACAGTCTCATAGTAGCGGCCGTATCGACGCACGCGCAAGCAACACACTCGTGCATCGTATCCGACCGACGAAACACATTCCTTATTCCTTGTACAACCGTCGTCGTCGCGGAGTACAGACGTGTGTGGAGCGTTAAAACAAAAGAAATAAAGTTAAAGCAATTAAATAAAAAACCTGCTTATCTCTCTATACTGTACTGCAACATCAATTTACTCGTGCTGTTACCAAAATCGTGTTGATACCGTGACTTGCAAGGAGCTGTGTTTGTTTTGTGCGTCGCTTTTGGACTTTATCGGTCTTCGGCAGCGACTTAAGATAAGAAGGTGAGTGTGCCTGATAGCTTTTGGTTGATAATTACATCGTTTGCTGCGATGGAGAATCTATGGATCGCGCTAAGTTACCAACTGAATGACCTATAATATGTCCTAAGACTCGCGAAGGTCTAACGGTGACGTTAATACCTACCTAGCACATTTAAACTTCTTTGTGGAACTATGTGATAAAGTAATAAGTTTACGACCACTATTGTCTTTGGAAGGCGAACCTTTTTGAACTAGACCCTCATTTGTATAGCGCAACATCTGTCTTGCATAAATCCTTTGAACGGATTTCTTCTGGGAAGGTTTTCTGTGATCTTTTATTGTGATCTTTAGTTTTTCATTTATTACACACTAAGGAAGCTATACAAAAGTTGGACTCAAATCCATAATGGCGGCGTTGATAAAATCAGGTGAGCCTATTTATAAAGTACAGTCAGTAGCAAAAGTAGTTAAACATTTAGCACTACGACAAACAAACTAAACTAGACCAATACTCATTATTTTTATAAGTTTATTTTCAATATAGTTGTAACATTGAGTAGTGGCTCGTGTGTTCGACACGAACCATTGATCGTCATTTTTCCCTATAATCATTAAATAAAAATCGGCCAAGTGCGAGTCGGACTCGCGCACGAAGGGTTTCGTACCATTATCTATAAAAACGGCAAAAAAATCATGTCTGTCGCATCAGTTGTATGGGTACCTTAAATATTTATTTTATTCTGTTTTTTAGTATTTGTTGTTCTAGCGGCAACAGAAATACATCATCTGTGAAAATTCCAATTGTCTAACTATCACGGTTTATAAGATACACCCTGGTGACAGACGTCCGTCTGACGGACGGACGGACGGACAGCGGAGTCTAAGTAATAGGGTTCCCGTTTTACCCTTTGGGTACGAAACCCTAAAAAAGAGGTCAGCAACTGAATTTAGTGTTTAGCAACAATTGACAGACCTATTTGCTTCTTAGGCGTCATCCCGAAAAATTGAAATGAAAGTCTATGTTATTTATTGGCGACGCAAACTGGGTCGAGCACTAGGCTTAAAGTGTCGGTTAACTTTTTTTTTTTTTTTTTTGGAGAGAGATTGCTGATTGCCGCTGCGGCATTTTCAGCTACACCGGGCTTTTTGGGGGCGGCGAGGAACGTAAAGGGTCCCTCAAGCCGTGTGAAACGAATCACCTTCAGAGGTTATCTAGAGGGAACGGCATCGCGCACAAGTGCGCGTCCCCGTGCCCTACTAGATTCTCCGAAGGGTTCGGATCGGATCGGATCGGTTAACTGGTGCCACTAGCCTCTACATAAACTTTATCCTTCTGCACTTCATCGCCATATTATTGTGAACTTAAACTTAGTACTTATGCCAAATAACACACTCCTCTGTTCGCTCAAGATTCGCTTCAGATTCTGCCATAATTTTAACAGGGTTCAAAGCAAACTTTCATCGCACTTTCGTTAATTTTAATATAGGGTTATGGCACGAGTAAAAGAACCAGGGATCGGCATTTTTCCTTTAATCATAAAAAATACATTCTTTTTAAGTCCCAATCCAACATGAGATTAAAAATTATATGCGTTAAACCCCGTTTAACATTGTATTAGTATTCACACACAAGTTCATTTTATGCCCCGCTGCTGGGGCACGAGTCTTCCCTTTGGATGGATAAGGAGAACGGGCCATAAAATAATATAAAATTAAGTGAACCACCACGCGGGCCCAGCCGAGACCGACGACGGCTTTACGTGCCTTCTCTACCGAAGCACGGAGGAGCTCGAGATGATACAATTTTGGTCAAACATCCGAAAACCGGCCTTTTCGAAAATTGCTTAACTTTAGCAATCGCAGACCGGGCGCGTTAAACACTGCACCATCGAGCTCCTCATTGTGTTAGTAATTATCGTATTAATTATATAATTATGCTATCGTACTTGCGTTTGATACATTTACGAAACTTGTTAACGTTATCCACTCCGTAAGCCAAAGTGAGATTTAAACATTGTTAGTAACTACTTTATCGACAATACACCCGATCCTTTTCTATAAGACAGAATAGATATTACTCGTATAATTCATTGCAGGTTACTGTAAGGCTGTTGTTCACTTCTTTGTTGTAAGCAATAACCTTAGTTGTAAGCATAATTTACTTTAAATTATTTATATTTCTACAACGGCTCCCGCCCACAACCGACTTTTTGTAGGACCGAGAATCGATAATGGAATAATGGTGGAAAATGAAACGTATGGAGTTCTTTGTTGGAACGCACAAGTCCTACAAAAAGTCGGTTACAAAATCGGTGCTAAAAACCTCGGCAAAAAAATCGGTACTACAAAAAGTCGGTCGTGGGCGGGAGCCGTTATAGAAAAATTTAAGATCTTAAATGAAATGATTACTATTAAACCTATTTAAATGTGTACAGTATAAAAAAAATTGCAAAATCAAGTTTTACAGATAAGTATGCCAAGAATCGCCTTTAAAAAAAATCTGTAATATATAACTTGATTTCGAAATATTTTAGATATACACTTTTTACGCGAAGCATGAGACTTTTCAAGGGGGAAAATAAATGTCTTGCAAACTTAATTTTTTTTTTAATAACCAAAATGTACTGTTTGGTAGAGCTTTCTTTATTTTGTCAATATTCTGATGCTGAAAAAAGAGGGAGAAAATACATAGTTTCCATCCCTAAAGCTTCAGTTGTTTTGAGCATGCCCTATAACTTTACTGGACTAAGTTCCTAGGCTCACATAAGTTGATGGTAGCTTACCTCCTCTTAGCTTATATCAAGATCAAGGGCCAAGCCCTACGTCGTCCCAAACGACTATAATTCTTGAATCCTCCGCTTGGTATCAACCCAGGGACCTCTAGGTCTGAGACCTGTGACAGTTTAATGATCCAAGTATCGTTTACTTTCAATCGGAGTATTCTTATTGTCTCAGTAAGTAGGCACACGGCTCCCAGTCTTTGAACCCCGTTTAGATAGCGCAGTTTATGTTTGTGTAACGACTACACAAAGGTACAGTTGGCAGCAGAAGTTGCTGGTCACTTTAATACATTAATCGTCAAACTGATCTGGGGGGTAACAAGAGTGCTCGTCTTTTCCTCTTATTCAAAGTCACCGGTAACTTATTTTTGACTCCGAAAATTCTCAAACAGTACCTAAATATCTAAATAATCAAATTGTAAATATTGGTAATTAACACTGTATTTCATATTTATAAAATTTATAAAATACAGTGAAAAAAATAAACGCCCATACGACCCAGCCAGGAATCTAACCTGGGTCTTCCGCAATCCGGTCGGCTGCGGGCGGGTCGTGTGGGCGTTTAATTTTTTCACTGTATTTTATAAATTTTATAAATAATTAATTTAGCTTCAGTGCAGCAATTAGCACTTGAAAATAACAAGTAAAAATTTACTGTATTTCATGTCACTTATTATTTCGAGATCATCGGTGGGATTAAAAAATAAAGAGATCTTTTAATGTTTTTGTGACAAATATTTTTTTGGGTCGTTAGGCCGTTCACACACGACGATACACGCCGTTCGTACAGCTCATGGTACGAACGGCCTAACGACCCAATTTTTAAATCAATGCTCAAGGAGAGATCGCAGCTGATTAACTATCTATAGGTATTCAGGCCTATCATGTCCTGCCTAAAAACATTAAAAAAACGGTAAAGACATAGATAACAACCAAAATAAAAACTATCGATAAGAAAACACAAATTTTAGCCTTACTTTGCATTTTTTGGATATACTTAACTAATATGTTTTAAGAGATGTATCGTAAGTGACTATTTAAACGAAAGCTATAAGAACGTTATGATACGATAGCCCTCAAAATTTTTCCGTGATTCAGAATTAAGGCACATAAAGCCATTGAAATTAAATGAAATGTTATGAATTATGAATGAATGAATGAATGAATGAATGAATTATTATGATATTTATTCAAGTTAACTTAATAGATAAACGCTTTTGAATAGTCTCAAAATATTTTACCTACCACCCATTTGGCAAAATTGTAACTCTTCTCGTATGTCGCCAGGAGGCGCTGCTCCAATGCCATACTAATTTTCGTTAACGTTATCGAATGGCGAATGATACTCGCACTAGGCACTAGGCGCACTATGCGCGATAGGCACTCCGTATTCATTCGATTACGTTGACGAAAACGAAATTTAGTCTGGCATTAAAGCAGCAGCGCAGCGCCTCCTGGCGACATACGAGAAGATTTAAAATTTTGCTAGAGCTAAAGAGTTGAAGTAGCGAATGAAACGCGCACTAGGCACCCAGAGGGCCGAATGTGAGTTATTTTTGACATTCGATCGCGTTAAATCGAGAATTCGTATGGCAAAATTTTAATTCTTTTGGTAGATGTCGCAAGGAGGCGCTGCTTCAATGCCATACTGATTTTCGTTTTCGTAAACGTAATCGAATTAATACGGATAGTAAATAAAACTCAGACTATGCTCTCGGAAGAACGGGCGCAAAAACACAGCTTTATATAGAAGTAGTTGTAGTGGTCGTTGGTCCCGGCTACATTAGCAGGGCCCGCGTGGTAGTTTCAAGTTCTTTTCCCCCTTTTTTTTAAACTAGATAAAATGCTTTGCGCATTCACTGAGGCTAAGGGTGACCTCGGATCTGCTGTGTTGTTTTGTTTTCCAACTTTAGTATGTCACGAACACATACTAAATTATATGAAACATCGCATGTGACGTGTAATAAGAACGACATGCAAAATGCTTACAAAATGTATCGCAAAAAGAATGTCAAATAAACGCTTCGTCCACAAACGCGCAATAGGACGTCCGTCTTTTATTTATAAACGTAGTAACTATTACTTAATCTGCGGTTATATGGTTAAAATCTATACGAAACAACTTGCGATCAAAAATAGGAAACAACACAAACTTACTTGACTGAATTGACTTGAAACAAACTTGACTCTTTACTTTCCGCTAAGATGATAACCTTTTTTCTTATTAGCCAGTTTGACGTCATATTTAAAAAAAGTATCGTTTATTTTTGTTATTTTTTCATTGTACAAATACAAACAAGGAGGTAGGTAGTTAGTTTACTTTTTAAATCGTAGAAAAGTGACTCCCAACGACATTCTATCTCCAATTACGAATTAGCTATGGCGGTAAACTAACAAACACGTTAACAAATCATACCTTACCTTTTAAGTTATAGAGTCGCGAATCCCGTTTCATGCTAAATTGTTTATTGGTTCTCTGAACAACGGAATTGTAGAACGTCAACATGGTAATATTGACGATGCAAAATTCATGTTGGACGTTGCGAAACCGCGAAATGTTTGCGTGCGCGCTACTACACAGTCAGGTCATAAGTATTGTCACACAGTAAAAACTTTTCTTTTAGAACGCTGGCCACAAAAAAGTTTATTGAATTCGAATTTCGAATTGTTCATGAAAATAAAAATGTATACTTTTAAGAATTTTACTCATTTTTAAATATGGAGTGGACGCTTAAAGAAGACCGTGTTGCAGTTATTGCGTTGCATCGTTGCGGTTACGCGCCAATTCAAATTTTTGACATACTGAAAAATTTGAATTTAACTAAAAGATTCGTTTATCGTACCATCAAACAATACAATGAAGACTCTAGTGTAGATGACAGGTCAAGAAGTGGTCGTCCTCGGTCTGTTAGGACTCCAGCAGCGATAAAAGCTGTGAAGGCGCGAATTCAAAGAAATCCCAAACGTAAGCAGAAACTGTTGGCCCTTCAGATGGGGTTAAGCAGAACCACGGTGAAAAGGGTGTTAAATGAAGACTTAGGGCTTCGGGCATATCGAAGAAAAACAGGACATCGTTTGAATGCTCGTCTAATAGACCTGAGACTGAAGAGATGCCGCACTTTGTTGAAGCGGTACGCGGGAAAAAAATATCGGGAAATTCTTTTTTCGGATGAAAAAATTTTTACCGTAGAAGAGAGCTACAACAAACAAAATGATAAGGTGTATGCACACAGTAGTGAAGAAGCGAGCAACCGTATTCCGCGTGTCCAACGAGGTCATTTTCCATCCTCGCTCATGGTATGATTGGGAGTTTCTTATTGGGGCTTAACAGAGGTACCTACATTTTTATGAGAAAGGTGTAAAAACGAATGCAGTTGTGTATCAAAATACAGTCCTGACGAACCTTGTGGAACCTGTTTCTCATGGCAACAGGCACTGGGTATTCCAACAAGATTCGGCGCCAGCTCATAGAGCGAAGAGCACACAAGACTGGCTGGCGGCGCGTGAAATCGACTTCATCCGGCACGAAGACTGGCCCTCCTCCAGTCCACATTTGAGTCCGTTAGATTACAAGATATGGCAACACTTGGAGGAAAAGGCGTGCTCAAAGCCTCATCCCAATTTGGAGTCACTTAAGACATCCTTGATTAAGGCAACCGCCGATATTGACATGGACCTCGTTCGTGCAGCAATAGACGACTGGCCGCGCAGATTGAAAGCCTGTAAGTATTCAAAATCACGGAGGTCATTTTGAATAAACTTTATTGTCATAAGAATCTATGTTTTGTTAAGTTCATTTTGGTATATAAATGGTTACATAATGAATAAACTTGTCTCAATTATTTTATATTAAACATGTGACAGAATTTATGACCTGACTGTGTACTTTAGTAACTTCTTCTTAGTGTCTTTGTAGACATTTGGACTATGGGACAGTTAGTTAGGATTAATAACTATATAACTAAACTTTCAAATCTTTTACATCGTCCTCCTAAATAAATATATACCAATATCAACAATCAATAGATACGATAAGCTCTTCCTGCGTAAAACGGAACGCACACGATTAAAATAATATGAGGGAATGCAAGTTGCTACAATTAATTTTATGAGATGAAAAACACCTCATTCTCCACGTGTGTGACCACGGATCCTGCAAAGGGTTCGAAACGTCAGGATAAACATTAAAAATTAAATTAATGAGTAAAATAAACACGAGTAGATCCATAACGGTTTCATACCTATCATTGATATTTAACCTATTAATTATTAATAGGATAAAAATCAATTATATAGGTACCTTTACTTTAAATCGTAGTGGCACCTGTGTTCAATACAGTACCTAACCCAGTCATCGACATTAGCTATCGTCGCCAAAAAATAACATACTATTACCACCGGGGTAAATGATAGATGCAAAGATATCTTGAATTATATATATTTCACGAGAACGTATTACAAATCAGCCCTAGCTTCACGGCGGGCTGTCACCGAATTCCCGATCTTCTCTTGTTTCCTTCCACGAGCTTTTTTTTTTTTTTTTTTCTTTAGTTTATGGCTTCGTGCGATTAGCACATTTAGCCAGTGTCAAAGTAATTTTTCTTACAAGTAATAAATAAATATACAATATTTCCTTCCAGTATGATGATGATGAATGATAATAGAAATGAGAAGTGAGAAATGATATTACCCCCCGACCCCTCGAGTATCTCAGTAAAGATGTGGGGCTTTACTAAGTCCTCACGCAGACTTCTTGAGAGAATTTGAAAAGTTAAGTTGCACTTGCGTTTTGTTACATTTGCCAACACTCATGCACACTCACGAACACTTAACGGTTAATAATCCACCATTATTTCACATTAATATTCGATTTATCACAAATTTTAGAAAATGAAACAAAACCGCAGACATGACTCTTCACTTTCCCGCCAAGAACTTCCACGAGCTTCCATAACTTTTTAATTCAGGCCACGTCGTGTGCCATCCGAGCAAGGAGACCCGATCACCACAATACTAAGAATTTCATTAAAATTTTACTGGATGTATAGCTAGGAAGCAGATGGTAGTTAAACTTATTCAGTTATTGTTATATATATATTTATCAGTTGTTGACCCCTATTTCTAATAACGATTATAGGAAAAAGCTGTCGGTTACTGGTTCTTATTATATACTGTTGCCACTGCCCTACTGTACTCGTAGGTACTTTTGAGAACCTTTTTTAAAAATATTAAAAAAAAAAATCGTAGGGCGCCCTCAGACTAGGTGGAGCGACGATCTTCGCAAGGTGGCTAGCAAGAGCTGGATGAGAGTAGCCGCGGATTGTGCTCAGTGGCGTGCACTTGGAGAGGCCTATGTCCAGCAGTGGACTAGTGTAGGCTGATGATGATGACGATGACGATAATATTAAAAACAAAAAAAAACGAGCGAGCCTTACAGTAGTCGCATATGATGTACTAACATTTGACTCTCGCCTTAGTAATAAGCAATTTTAACATTATATTCTAGAAAAAATGGGTCAGGTATTACATCATTTTATAACTATAAAATAAATGCAGTAAATACTCATTGAAAGACAGTTGACATTATCAAAATGACCTTTGATAGTCAAATGAACCAATACGTCACATATAATAATAATATGTCATGTTCTAATATCGCTTCTAAATTTACAAAATGGCGCGCGCTTGCGCGCTGTCCCGACTTCCTGTCACACTTTGACACATACTTCCGTCACATTTCACGAAATCACTCCCACAAATTGTATAAAGAAAGCGAGCGGAACGATATTACACATCAAAAATAAAGTAAAGTTTTTTTTATATTCTATCTTTAGCATTAAGAGTACTTTCTCTCCTTTGCATTCATTTGTTGGTACATAGAGTATAATATGCTCGCAGACTTGATGACATTACCATTGCCGGCATAAAAGTATTAATAGCCAATGTCTAATTCATTGATAGGGTTAACGAGTTAACCGCATAAGCTATCTCGCGCGGTATTATCACTAAAACACATCTTGTCCTTCAATCAACCTTTTATTAATTGTGTTATCGCCAATGGTAATAATTAAATCGATAAATAAATATTATCATTACATGGTACTATTAAATTAGTCTTCCTTGAGACATTTAAATAGAATTAATTATCCAGTTATCCTCGCGTCTGGACTCCGTTTCCACTTAACATCTGGTGTTCACCATATGAACATAAGCACATGGGGAGATCGGGTCATCATCCACCACGCTGGGCTATTCTGTTTGGTGGGATTAAACGACTGCTATCTTGCAATAACAAAAGGGGCTTAAGATTGGAGTGGAGTCATTTGCTGAGCTAGGTATAAAAAAAACAAAAGAATGAATACATACACAAGGTTGATTTCGTTCCATTTTTATTAGATATTCCCTATTTTCACTGTTTGGTCAACGCACAACGCAACGCGGCATTAAAGCAGCCGTATAAAGATTTTTATTCGGCCTTTTGTACAAATATTATGATTTCTCATTGAAATATTGTTATTCGAATAAAGTATAGCCTATATTATTTGGGGATAGTGTAGCTTTTTATTAGTGTATTTTTTTTTTGTTACTGCGATTTTTCTGTACATACGGATAAGCAAATTTTATATAAATTATATTTTTTTTAAATATTTGTGTAGTGTGTGATCGAATGGTGAACAAAACACATTAGCCACTAGGTATTTATAATATATGGGTATGTCAACTATCTATGCACAAATTGTCGATAGTCAAGCAACACTAACTGAAAACATATTTATGTTATTATGCGACTGCCAACCAAAAACTATTGCAAACGCAACCCTTCAACTTCAATGGGTGTTATGAATTACTTTCGGGCGATATAAAAATATAAACTTGTCCGCTCTTGCGTCAGCATGTGAATAGTCCCATGGACAATGCCCATTATGTGGAAGGTATCATAACACGTACGCATACAATGTCTTATAACAGGAGTTCTACCATCAGTTTACACTGGCATTACTTAGTCGCTAGCGACAGCCAGTTTAGTATAGTTTACTAACTATACTACTTACAGTTTACTTCAGTAGTTTAGAGCTAATGACAGTGCCTATTTGTTTACTATCCGTATTCGTTAACGAAAACGAAAATATTTGTATGGCAAAACTTTATCTCTTCTTTTATGTCGCCAGGAGGTCTTCTTGTTGCTCGCACTAGATGGTGCTGGCAGTGTGGTGCTGGCGCTCTAGCAAACAGTTCGGTTCAAACATAAATACTTCTCGGTGCTTTTAAATTAAAAATAAATAGGTATTTTATTATTTAATTTTGTTTAGACTTCCACGATTTATTTGTAATTAGTTGTCAAGTAAGCTACATGTAGATGTCTAAAGTTTAATTAACTTACGTAGACATAAATTTAGATGTGTGGACTACAAAGAAACAAAACGACCGTGCTGCCAATACCTCTGTGCACTAGGAGCGCCAGAATTCATTATCCTGCAAGCTTGCATGTGGCGTGCGCTAATCAGGGCGACGATTCTGCTTTTTAAAGTCCACACTCTGTAGAGACACATTTTATAAAAAAAAAATGTATCCTATATGCTGGGCTGGGTCATGGTCTGTATATGAGGAAAGTTTCATTAAAATCCATTCAGTAGTTTTTACGTGAAAGAGTAACAAACATCCATCCATACTTACAAAATTTCGCGTTTACAATATATTAGTAGGATTTATTTGCTTGTTGGAAGATTTACAGTCAAATATTAACTACTAATTACTAGACGATGTGAGTTAACCAATGCCATTTACAAATCTCCACATAAAGGTATAATTTTAATTAAGTAAGTTGTAAGATCAAATTTTTGTAAGTATCTTGTCTATTGCATATCTAACATATTATACTTTTATTAAAATAAAAAACTAAAACAGTTGTGCTTTAGTAAGTTAGTAAGTTAAGTAAGTAGCTGTAAGTTGAATCATGATGCAATACTTATGACCAACTAATTACTAATTATTAATAACTAAGAAACTAAGAAAACACAGATACAATATTTCGACCATTTTTTATAGTCGTAATGTCAAAGTCAGACAATCGACATACTATTAAGACGTTTTTATGCGTTATTTGCAGAATTAAGGCCCTGAATGCTAGAAAGGGATATTGACTGGCCGCACGATCCTTTTACCTCTTTCCAGTTTTCAGTATTGTAATGTTTGTATCGAACGTATGTGCGAACATTTGCACAATCTGATAAAAAATGTAAAGCCGTAAATTGGCAATGTTTTATTGATTACTCGTGTTGTATTTTAATTAATCGGGGTGTACAGCAGGTAGGTAGGTAGGTACCTATTCAGTTACCTGAATTTCTAAGATAACTTTAATAATTAGATAATTTTGTACGGTAAGGTAGCAACAATGCAATGACTGACACTAACCACAGTCTAGGGAAGAAGTATTACGTAATATACTCCAGACCTATTACTCCTTCCTTCTACTGCGCTATAGCCATCTCACATTTTGAGCTGTCATACTGCCAACTTTTAAAAATTTAGGCTGTATCGTTTTACCCTCAGAAGCTATATAGCTTTAGTTATTATTCTGAGGTTTAACCGACTTCCAAAAAGGAAGGAGGTTCTCAATTCCTCTGTATTTGTGGTTCATTGCTTTATCAATACTTTTTGCTGTGGGTAACCACGTGTGCCAGTTTAACTGTGGATAAGCAGTTGATAATTAAACTTATTCTCAAAACTCATACTCCACTTCAGTAGAAAAACTTTTAATAAAACTGAATATTATGTGTTTTTTAGATTGAATCTAGCCCAAAATACACCACGCGGTCCCAATATGAGTTGTGAGTTAAGATTGCTGTTTTTGGAGACGAACAGAATCATTTCCAGTCAAAAATTTGGAGACTGGAGGCTACGTTCAGCAGTAGGTGATTATAGGCTAAAAACAAAGATGCTAACCGTTTCCTTTTGTTGCAGCTCAAAAGACGATGAAATAGACGGCAACTGTATAGTGCGCGCCCGCGGGCTGCCCTGGCAATCATCAGACCAGGACATCGCCAAATTCTTCCGCGGCCTCAATGTGGCCAAGTAAGTGTAAAGAGACTTACAGAGTAACCCCCTTATAATTAAAAAGAGAATAAGCTCCGAGTAGTTATTCCGTGTTTTGTCTCTTTTAGGTACTCTAATTTGAAATGACGTTTACATGACAGGAACAAAACACGGAATAACTATTCGGACCTTATTCTTTGTTTATTTGTTAGGCACTTATAGTAGATAGTGTTTATTAATTTTGACGAGATCGATAGAGCCACGATAGCATAGTTGGTAGTGCACCTGACCCGGCTTGTCGTGGGGTGCGGGTTCGAATCCCGCTCGTGGAATTTCTTCAAAACTTACGTAACTACACACGTAATTTGTTCGCGACAAAATTTTGCGTGAAATTATATAAAACCGCTAATGGGCTTCAAGTTTTAGCTGTGAAGATCGTTTATCTGGAAACTTTCTATAACTATCTAATTTTTGTGAATGTTTTTTCCTTTGTCAGTGGCTCTTTGCGGTTAGCACTGGCGAACAATTAGTCAGTATCAAATGTTACAACAATATTTTCTTTGATTGTAATAAATGACATTCCCCCAAACAGTTAAGATGTGGGACTTACTGAGATCTCACGCGGACTACTTGAGAGAATTAGAAAAGTATCTAACGTTGCACTTTTTTGTTACATTGGCCAACACTCATGCACGTTCGCTAACACTTGAATAATTAATAATTTACCATTATTCCACATTATAATATACTAAACACGTAAGTAATCTCAGTAAATTAAAAAACACTGCAAACGTGACTTCACTTTCCCGCCAAGAAGTTCTCTGCGAGAGTTGCTTAACCTGCAAGATCTTAATCCGTAAATGTCAGCCGCTGCGCCAACGATCTCTTGGTTCTATCTTAGGCTCTATCTTATGCTCTATCTTATTTTATCTTTGTTGTGGAGTATCCCCAGGGCCGAAGTAGCTCTGTGGCTGTCGCCGGCTATTATCTTATCTTATCCTTGTTCTGGTGTTCCCCCAGGGGCGGAGTAGCTCTGTGCCTGTCGCCGCAGGGTCGACGGAACGGCGAGGCGCTGGTGCGGTTCGTGTCTCAGGAACACCGGGACATGGCGCTCAAGCGGCATAAACACCACATCGGCCAGCGGTACATAGAGGTTTGTGTCTTTGGCTTTCATACTTTTTTATTTTGGTCATAGACAAAGAGATTGACTGTGTTCCTCCCTATCCAACTGTGAAGTAAATAAAAGCGGAAAAATTTGGGAGAGAAAAAAATTTTTTTGATCATCAAAAGATCATCATCTAAAAAGAAAAGTCCTGACTTATCCACTGACTGAAGGTACACACGCCTGCACAACAGACTACCACGGTAAAAAAATGTGCGGAGTGAAAAAAATTTATAAGTTCAACCATACGCCTAGGACATAAAGTTTAAAGTCTATTGAGGAAATTAGACAGTTTGTGGTAGTCTAATATGCAGGCGTGTGTCCATACGTACATACAAAAGTCTGCGTTACTTTCCTCTTTGTTTAAGTCATAGGAAAGGAGAGATTGACTGTGTTCCCTATCCAGCTGTGAAGTAAATGCGGGCGGTCAAAACAAAAACAGTGAGAGAGGAAAAAAATGAAGATTTGAACAATAAATACATAACCTGGCTTACCTATTGACTGATGGTACATACAGAGGTGTATATTTGACATTAAAATACGGGTGGGAAAACTCAAATCAAATATGACAACTCTCGTGCATTTCATTCTAATGAACCTCGTCTGCATTCTACATTTTCTTTGTATTCTGCGCAGCTTGTTGCATTTACATGTTTTTGATCCTTCGAGCCGGTTTCTTGTATCTCAATTTTACCTCATTTGTCTCCTCTAGGTGTACCGCGCGAGTGGTGAAGACTTCCTCTCAGTGGCTGGTGGGGCGACGTGCGAGGCCGCCGCGTTCCTGTCACGCGGCGCGCAGGTCATCGTGCGCATGCGCGGCCTGCCTTACGACGCGCTGCCTCAACAAGTGGTACGTCCTTGTAGTCTTCTGCGTTATCACTGAGGTCCAATATATTTATTTCCTTAAATTTCCATACTCCTTACGGGAGTACTGAAGACTCGTCGACTGGAGTCCTCAACTACTGAGCAACTGGCTACCTTATTTATAACTGTCAGCACACAGCAATGGTACTAACATTGCTGTTGAGACGACAGTTAGTGGTAGCTAGCGACCAAACCGAGTACAAACATGTACCTTCGCTAAGAGTCGAACCTTGATCTCACGCGGTAGTCTTAACCTTAGATTAAACCACAAAGGCGGTTCAGGTTAAGTGGAGTTTAAGCAGTAGCCTAATCTAATCCATTCATCAGCTGGACTTCTTCTCAACGGGCGATGAGCCAGTCCAAGTCCTGGACGGTGCGGACGGCGTGCTGTTCGTCCGGCGAGCTGATGGCAGGGCTACGGGAGACGCCTTCGTGCTCTTCGCGAAGGAGGAGGACGCCCCGAAAGCCCTGTCCAGGCATAGGAAGCTGATCGGGGCGAGGTACATCGAACTGTTCCGGTCTACCACGGCTGAGGTGCAGCAGGTAAGATAACCCACAGTTTTCAGCTTCAGACGAAAGAAATAGTAAGCGATCAGGTATTCGTAACTTTCAGTCACGTTTACGAAAGCTGGTCTAGTTTTTGTTTCATTGTACCAGTGTCTCCTGGTGACATACGTGATTAAAATGTTGCCGTACCAAAGTCTGGTTCATTATCATCTGTCTAATAACCGCGACCTTAACCAGATCGTCTGTCCACCTTGTTCGAGGTTCATTATCTGGGCACTCTGAGCGTTACTTTCTCTTTTTTGAAGAGATCTTGCTGTTACTCACAGATCTAGATCAAAAGAAGCGATTTTTATGGCTACAGTTGATGGGTATAATGCATAGCTCAACCTTGTGATAACCTTGTGATAGCCAAATACGGGTAGGTATACCCGTATTTGGCAAACGTAATGATTAAGCCAGCAATACCCATTAAGTGTAGGGATAGCTCGATTTCAATGATGGAGATCTTTGCCCAGCAGTGGGGCTACTAAGTACCTACTACTAATTACTTGTTCGGTAAGATTAAAGTAATGTTGCTATCCCAATAAAAAAACACTAAAACAAAAACTAACAACGTATTTTTCAATGGAGTAACCCCGAAAACTCATGAGAAGAAAATATATCATGAATGTAAAGATAAAAAATGCAGTAGGTTTATATTTCACCATTTTCATTTCATTTCCTCTCACGTACATATACTTATAAGCGAATTTATTTAACAATATCAACGTTCTCATAGAAAGAAATAGGTGCGCGTGCGCGCATATCGCTAAAGTTCATGCGTTAGGAAACAATGTTATCACGGGCAATAAAATTCTATTACCGAGCAGCGCGCATTATGGCCGCGCAAACAATCATGGAGATTTTCGCAAAATCATACTGTTTCCTATGAAAATTGAGTGGTCATTGTTTACAGAAAGAATTTTGGTTTTTTTTAATTGAACACTATTTTTACTGATCTAGGTCAGAACGACCACGTTTCATGTGACCATGGACTTTGCATAAGGTTCTCTTTGCATGAGGAGATCTGGGTGTCACGTACGAGTTTTTTTGCAACTCGAACACTTCAACGAATACGTAAATTTGTATGGCATTGAAACAGCGCCTCCTGGTGACAAAATGAGGAGAGTTAAAATGTTGCTATACAAATTCTCGTTTTCGTTAACCGAATGTCAAATGAAACTCGTGAATGAAACAGGGTGCCTCGCCTGGTACCCTGACGACAAGTAAGGAAGGTTAAAATTTTAACTTCAGCGAGCAGTTTGCCTGTCCGCTCAATATCATAAATGCTTACAGGTAATTCTTATTAGTTTATTTAAAAGTTGGCACTAAAAAGAAAAAAAAAACAACTATGAAGGTTTAACGTTTTCATGAACAATACGGTAAATCAATAGCAAAACATTTTCGCAGACTCAATTTAAGATAACGTTCGCTCGCTCACCCTTTGAATAATCTTTCCTCAATTCTCACTGAACGCACAAACATTTCACACGAGCGCGTCATATTTCAGCTAGTGATGCCGCTTGGTAGTCGACTAGATTATCGATTGTCTACCGGCGGCAGCCCGGCAATAGTTAGAGTTTCGATAGCTAAAATTGTTGTTATACTTAGAATAAATACTATCAATAGTATTGTAAATAAATAAACAATTATAAATTAATATTTAGCACTTTTTTCAATTGAATACATGTACCTATTAAAAAATGTCCTGTCACTTACTAATCGCTGAACATTACATTAGCAATTTCCAAATGATACTATTGAATATAACATAATCATGTGAGAAAATAAAGTTCTAAAACCTTAGATGCTACTATAGGCTATTATTATCGATTATCGATAGTCGTTTAACTTTAGCCTGATTTTCAAGTTCAACTATCGATAGCAGGACTATCGATATTTCAGCATCACTAATTACAGCCCGAACTCACACGCGACGCGCAACCGCTGGCCGCCGACCGCCATTACGTCGTCAAGGGCGCGCATAAAAATCACAATTCGACAGCATTCGGCGTCCATCTTGGAAATATTAACTGCGCATTCGGAGGAACATTTTGAATTTCGAATAATTTTGTGGAACTTCACCCTTTCATCCTAAGATCTCACGCGGAATAGAAATGTTGACAACAATCATAATAAATTCTAAAACATTAAACGTATTAAATGAAAATCACGTAACAATTCTTTAAAACATTGACCTATTTCATATTTGACCTAAGCATGAATTTCTGTAATCTAAAAAGTTATTAATAAACACTGAAATGACAGAACAAAATGGTGACGTCATAGTTTGCCATTCCTACACTATTTCTATTACTAAAATCGTTTTGGCAATTGCTAAGAAGTTTCTCTATAGACCTACCAGTCAACTACCCAATTCTTGAGCATAATTTAAAAAAGTGACGTTGTACTGGTTTGTTTCATTTGTTTCACTTGCAATTTTATACATTTAGCGCCTTACAAATAAACAAAGATTAAGGTCCGAATAGTTATTCCGTGTTTTGTTTCTGTCGTATAACGTCATTTCAAATTAGAGTAAAAGAGACAACACACGGAATAACTATTCGGACCTTATTCTTTGTTTATTTGTAAGGCAAAGTGCAAACACGACTTCACTTTACCGGCAAAAAGTTCCTAGGAATAATTTTTGATTGTTTCTTTTGTTTTTTTATTTCGTTTCATAGATACCTATGTAAACGCAGTTTAAAATCTGTAATTTTCTGTTTTACTAGTATTATAACGGAAACAAATTATGAAGCAATAGGTAGGCCTCCCAGTATTCATATTACAGAAAATTGTAGGATATTGTTTTTAAATAAAACTAGGTGTATTTTTTATTTTAATGCTTAAGTTTTACTTTTAACCTGTATTTATATAACATTATCTCTATTTCTTCTTGAATTAGTTTTACACCCATATTTATAAACAAGCCATTACTTAGCAATTACTTTGTTCTTAGAAATGTCACTAAGATCTAATTCCATTTTATATACAAGTAACGTTTAAATTAGAATAGAAGATTTCTTATTTAGCTAGTATTATTATTATTATCAAATTCATCAATTTAAATTATTTTAGACAACACAAACTGTCACACGGAATATAACCTCAATTCTAGCTAGTCACAAACTTGTTACTATGAATTCTTTGAGAAACCTAACTAGATTGCTTGAGTAAAGATATTGGGGACTATTGCTTGGCTAAGAATTCTAACTTTTGACGTTTCTAACTTCATCGGTCTACTAAAGAATATAAAATTTTCCTTAAGCAATTACTTTGCTTCAGTATAAGCTTTTAGTCGTTTATAAATACGGGGGTTTGTATTTTAGTAATCTCTTAAGATTACATGGAAACGTGAGAATAAATTACAAAATTTCACGGTAATCATAAAGTCGTACTTCCTTTAAATATATAAAAGTTTTTATCATAGTCGTAACTATAGTTGATATGCAAAGTAATGTATCGCGAAAATTATGCGCTTATTATGACAAAAACGTTATTATATTTCTTTTATGTGAAAATTGCAATTGAAAAAGAGTGTTATTCCCTTTGAGTTTCAATAAATATTTGGGACTTTACTGAAACTTACGCGGACTTCTTTAGAGAGAAAAAGTGTACTTGTACTGGTTTGTTTCATTTGCTTTCTTCTTATTTTTTCCTGTCAGCCAGACAGATATCGCTCTCTTACACTTTAGGGTTGATAAATTCACAATTAATTATCATTAATAATCGACAAAACCCTTTTTTTATTATAAAAAACTGCATATTTACTAGACTCCTTAATTTCTCAAATCCCACCAAGAAATCCTGTTGTAGGGTAGTGACAGTGTTCGACAGGAACCGATGAATTTTTTTTTTATATTAACGGGTAAACGCAGTGCCTTGATCTCACCTGATGTTAAGTTATGATAAGGCCAATGATGGAAGCGCACTTCACCCGGGATACTCAACTAGTGAGGTACTGGCAATCTTATCTCTAGCTGCCGGAACACAACAATGCTACGAACATTGATGTTATGGCGACATATTTAGATAAGATGGTGGTAGCTAGCCAGGCGGACAAACAAGCCCTACCACCAACCAAACCGAGTACACAAACATGTTTCCGCTGGGAATCGAACCCGGGACCTCTGTGTCTAAACCGGTGGGGTTAGCCACTAAACCACAGAGGCGGTTAAAATCGGCGGTTTCTACCTTTAACCATTAAAATAGAGGTCAGCATCAACAGATTTTTAACTCTAGCACAATTCAATTTAGAACACCTGCTTCTTATCTATCATCCAGTAAAGTTTCAATTAAATTTTATGATATTATTTTTTGAAGACGATAACTCAAAATTCTAAATTCAAAATCATTTATTAAGTTTAGGCTACAAATAGCTCTCATGAACGTCATTATGCCATCGGTTCGTAAGTCAACTCTGGGCGGGAGACCTTGTACTGAGAAGAACCGGCAAGAAACTCAGTAGGTCTCAAGCTCTTTTCTCCCTTAAAGCGTCAAAAATATTGAAAAAATCCATATCATAAAAGGACACTTTCCATCACAAAGACACAAATGAAAACACAAAATATAAAGGACAATAAAACAACATGTAAAAAAAACACAAAAAATAAAAAATACTTATATGGTTTTTCAAATACATGGTTTAACGTTTTGAACACTGGGTTACTAGGTATGTCGAACAATGGTGCCAATAGCTAGTTTTACAGTTTAGTGTTTACATAAATTAAAGTTATGTACACACGGCGGTATCTCCAATGAATATTGATCCTTATAACCAAACGATAAAGTTTAAAATTGATTGTAGAAATTTGTCAGTTTTGGGTAGGTTGATCTGCCGCCGTGTGCACATACCTCGCCTCACCTTTTATTTTTCTTTTTTTTCTTTTAGTTGATGGCTTCGTGTGATTAGCACATTTAGCCAGTGTCAAAGTAATTTTCTTACAGGATAAATTAATAGATAATTTTTCTTTTGTTAATATAATATATCATCATGATGATGATGAGTGATAGTAGTAATGAGAAGTGAAAATTATATACCCCCAACCTCTCGAGTATCTCAGTAAAGATGGGGCTTCACTAAGACATCACACGGACTTCTTGAGAGAATTTGAAAAGTGACCTTACACTGTTTTTCACTAATGCATGCTCACGAACACTTAACGATTAATAATCCACCATTATTTTACATTCATATTCGACATAACACTAATTTTAGAAAATATAACAAAACCGCAGACATTATTCAGATTTAGACATAATTCTTCACTTTCCCGCCAAGAAGTCCTTTATTTATTTATTGTACATATATGTTTTGCAGTGTTTAATTTCCCATCAAGGATTCCTGTTTTCCTTTTTCTTGCAAAAAGTTTATAACTCCATTACTCTAGGTCCTGAACCGGTCGCTGGAGACGCGCACTAGCTCTGCCAGCACGCCTGCCGCGGCCCCCGCCCCCTCCGAGGGTCTGCTGCCCGTAGCGCTGGTGCCACAGCACGTCATCACGTCGGGAACAGCTAAGGACTGCGTGCGGCTGAGGGGACTGCCGTATGAGGCGCAGGTATGTTGTTGGGATTATAATGGGGTAAGACCCAGATACCCAGGGTGGTTTTACCGTGTATGCTTCCATTACCCCTGATGCCGATCAATCAAAATGTCAAATGTTCTTCAACAAATATTTAGAAATATTTGATTCCATATAATAAAATTACGTTTAAGCTGATCTACAAATAAATATTTTTGTTATTTAGATATTTGAATTTACAATGATATTGTAGTTACAAATTATTTTTTTTTTTTTTTATATTTACGGGTAAGCACAGTGACTTGATCTCACCTGATGTTAAGTGATGATAAGGCCAATGATGGAAGCGCACTTCACCCGGGATCCTCAACTAGTGAGGCACTGGCTATCTTATCTCTAGCTGCCGGTACACAACAATGCTACAAACATTGACGTTATGGCGACATATTTAGATAAGATGGTGGTAGCTAGCCAGGCGGACAAACAAGCTCTACCACCAACCAAACCGAGTACACAAACATGTACTCCCCGCTGGGAATCGAACCCGGGACCTCTAGGTCTAAACCGGTGGTCTTAGCCACTAGACCACAGAGGCGGTTATTAATCTTTAGCGATTAGGTAGATAAATAAAGTTGTTTCATTTGATGTAGGTACATACCTACTTTGGAACAGTGAAACTTTATGAGCAATAGAAATATTTCTGAAATAAATATAAATGTGAAAAATTCTTACATTAGACACAAGATTACCGACCAACCGTAGCTTACTTATGTCTCATCTTTAAATTAAATATTTCAAAAAATAAATATCTGGTTCTAACGAAATCTTTAGATAAGTAATGCCTACAAAACGGTGTCACAGTCATTACACTATTTACTATTGAATTATTGATATGACCTAAGAATTGAACTGAGGAAAATTGAAATATGTTTACTTATTTACAAGCTTTCTGGATAAAACATTTGTGCGAGAACGGGTAAGTATACAAGATCTCACACACTAGATGACTACATCATTGCTTCTCAAACTGAATATTAATGAAACTAAACTGAACTTACGATTCCTACTGTTCTTACAGTTACAACTTTCTGTGTTCTGTGGTTACAACCAAAGCGTGCCGTTTTTTTTTTGGGGTAAGCACCGTACTTGCGTCTCACCTAATGTTAACCGTTGATAAGGCAAATGGTGGAAGCGCACTTCACTCGGAATTCACAACTACTGAGGCACTGGCTATCTTATCTCGATAGCTGCCGGAATACAACAATGCAACAAACATTGATCTTATGGCGACATATTTATTAGTGGTAGCTAGCCAGGCGGACAAACAAGCCCTACCAGCCGAGTACACAAACATTACCCCCGCTAGGAATAGAACCCGGGTACCCTGAGACCGACGGTCTTAGACCACAGAGGTGTAACCTCCTATAAACAATACAATACTAATTTCTTGCAGGTGGAACACATCCTCGCATTTTTGGATGAGTTTGCGAAGAACATAGTAGTCCAAGGAGTCCACATGGTGTTCAATGCTCAGGTAATTTTATTATCCTCCATTTTTCTTTTTTTTTAACTATAACAGTCAGTTTTTTTTTTCTTTAACAGTCCTTATTACCCACCAAGGGCTGATTTTTCAATCGTCAGTTAAAGTTTAAAATTGAATAATTTTGACATAATGATAGATTATTTTCAGAAAATATATCAAAATGACAATGTGGATATTACTTGATGGATAAAACTTAACTGAAAATTGAGAAATCGGGCCTTAGAAAGCTAAAGCTAACGCTTGTGTTAGATAATTTTTGTCTAATGACATGTCATGTCATGTCTATTCGTTCTGCATTGTCAAGTCTAATACTTACAGTACCAGTCGTATGCCAGTGCCATGCGGATTGAACCACGGTATCTCGCATTCAACCCGTTCGACCGATCCGATCCGAACCCCTCGGAGAATCTAGTAGGGCACGGGGACGCGCACTAGTGCGCGATGCCGTTCCCTCTAGAAAACCTCCGAAGGTGATTCGTTTCACACGGCTTGAGGGACCCTTTACGTTCCTCGCCGCCCCCAAAAAAAAAGCCCGGTGAAGCTGAAAATGACGTAGAGGCAATCAGCAATCTCTCTCAAAAAAAAATCAACCCGTTCGATACGTTCGGATACTGACGCTTAAACTTATTTTACATATATATGTAGATATAACTCGGGAATGAAATAAGTGAAGATATTCATTAGTCCAGCAGTGGGCAGCATAATAATATGCTAAGGAAAAAAAACATTATTTGTGTACCTACCTACTGAACCGGTACCCACTGACCACATTATGGTACATAAGAGTTGATTAAGCTATATTTTTAGACAGTGAACCTCTTAATTGAACTACTCAAGCTTATCCTCCAAGTTTTAAAGTCGTTTTTCTATTGACACAGGGCCACCCCAGTGGCGAAGCCTTCATCCAGATGGACAGTGAAGCGAGCGCCTTCCTCTGCGCGCAACAGAAGCACCATCGCTACATGACCTTCGGCAAGAAGCAGCGCTATATTGAGGTACTTACTACAATATACAACAATACATACACTTCAAAACTTTCGCGTTCTATAGTTGACAAAGAATTAAAACGGGGAAAACGTCGGGTTATAGAAGGTATCAAACCTTTTACTTATTAGTTTGCGTTAATCCCCGTTTAAATTTTTTGTTCAGCAATTTAATCAGCCAAATTAGGCATACAACTCAATCTTAGGATAATTGTTGTGCACTTTTTTGCCAATTGCGTCTAATAATAAAACTTTTAATACTGCAGTCAAAGACGTTAATAATAATAATAATTTATTATGTACAGTATACGATGGCTCGTATACAAATACATTAGAGTTAATCAGCTTTCATTATTGCTAGTAAATCTACCTTTAATTTTTCACTCGAACAACGTCGTCATTATAAGAGTCGTTTCTATAATAAAAAAATATGCTCAGTAGATATTTAATTGACGTCTCTAAGTGTGGTAGAGAAGGGGACTTAACAGTCACAATTGACCAAAGTCTGAAATAAATTTAAACCCCCTTGCGAAATTGCTCAAATATCCTGATTGCGATTTCAATCCATTCGTAAATGTGATCAAATAGTGATAACTCACACTAGCCACCCTGGACACACACGTTAAAAACGTTAACAATACTGATACTACCTAATTTATGCCCCAGGTGTTCCAGTGCTCCGGCGACGACATGAACCTCGTGCTGACCGGCGGCGTGACCCCCGCCACGTCGCCCAAAGTGCTTTCCCCCGGTACGTTGGTCCCCCAAGCGCCCGCGCCGCGTCTCCTCGCGCACCACATAGCGCACCAGAGCCTGCTCGCGCGCCAACACGAGAACCTCCTACTCGCCTCCCTACGCCCGTCTCCCCACTCGCATCTCCTACTCCCCCTGACCGTCCGCCAACCGCCACCCGTCCAAATGCAACAATACCTCCCTCAACAACAAATGCTACCCACGAAACGCACGTACGAACGCGCGTTCACACCTACCGACCCTACACCGGCCAAACGCCAATACACACTACCTCCCCACATGGCGCCGTCTCTTTCCCTCCCCATGTTTTCCTATGGGACATCTACACCCATCTTCTCGTACGCGAACACTAATCCAGTTCTGTCCAGTTATCCGAGCATCCAGGGCGGTATACCGACGGCTTTACCAGCTGGCTACGGCACCGCACTGTCTGCCGCGCTACCAGCTTCCATGACCTCGCCGTTCCCCACTCTATCAATGTTCCCGACTTACCCATACTATCCGGGCGTGTAAATCTTAATTTAGGTTTGATGTCTAAACTAAAGTAAAACACGGTACCTGACATTTAGATTGACAATTCGATGTTTGAAAAAAATGCGAAGTCGAAAAGTAACAGGGTAAAAAATAATGACAATAAGCTCAAAAAGTTAGAAACCGAAAGTGCCTTCCACGGTTTGTTTACACGAATTTAATTATTGGACTAAATCATTTAATAATTAAGCACACGGCAGCTGTATCGGAACAGCTATTTGGACGGTTGTATGTTTAATTTCTGACGACTTTAACTATTGTTGAACTGTCTCCTTATTTTTATTTATTAAGTGAACCAGAGGTTGTTAATAATTAAAGAGAAGTAGTTATATATTTAGATTAACATATACGATATCGTATAACGTCGCGTGATCAGAAACAAGTTGTGATTATAAAAATGCAGACATTCCATTAGCTAAAAGACAAATAATGCCGATTTACCAAGGCTGAGTCGAAGTCTGAGAGAGTACTTACGTAAGTACTTTTGATATTGAAAGATTTATTAAAATAAGTACTTAATTTTTGTCTTTGTTGAGTACAATGCAATTTTGTGGTTAGTTTACATGACTTTTATTATATTTTTTTATTGAATTTAAGCGTTTGTTTAGTTGTTTGTTGATTGCGTTTGCAAATGGAGTTAATTTTAGGAATTGATTTACGTTATTCGTAATCGCTTAGTGCAGCTTATTTTGTTTAGGTTAGGGCACAGGTCGGCACCTTTCCCTCATTTACATCCTTCCTGGAGTCTTTTCGAATCCATAATTATCAATATTGTTCACAACCTAACTGTCTAGATGCATTTACCACATAGCTTAACGTCATCGTCAAATATACCTCACACCACATAGTATAAAGCAATTTATTTGGTATCAAAGCAATTGAAATGATTTTGGTAATGTCTCCTTTCGCATAAATTTACTTATGATAACTTTGAAAATTTTATAATTGGACTCTTGTGCATCAAGAAATAAATAGAAATGTCAAAAGGAGACGTGGCCAATTTCGGGTGATTTGTGTAATGGATATCCTTAGAATACTTTAATAAGTTTAACGTCATTACATATATGGTCTTGCCATTGTCTCGATATTCACAATTATAGGTATGGGGCTTAAGTCACGAACACTCGGTGTAAAGGCTAATCTATGTTCTGTCATTTCTTAATTTATCAATTGTGTAGCTTTGACAATCGAACTTTTTGACTAAATAAATTGTCAGAGATACTCATTGACTTATTTATATCTTACTTTATAATAATGTGTCGATTAATGGCAATATGAAAGTGTAATAATAATATAATTATGGTGTATCCGAACGGGTTGTGTTAAGGAAAATGCATGCGTCGTCGTGGCCAGACCAGGGTGAGTGTAGCCATTTTGTGTTTTAAAAAAAAGCGTTAGACACGTCGTATCCAGTTATAACTCTATGGGTTTAGCATGGACGCTTAAGTTTGCGACGTAAGGTTTATTTTTGCATGGCACTCGCGATTTACGGGTCTTTAGCTTACGTTTTCCAGAGCACAGCGCGCCCGGATACAGTGCCAACTTATACTTGCAAAACTGTATGTTATCGTCTCGAAATGTGTACACAAATAGCTTAACTATAGCACTACGGCTTGTACCTTGAATAACTTGATAACTGTTGTACTTACTAATCTAGAATGCAATCTAATATCAAAGTGTACTATTTATGGAACATTGGATTTTTACAAGAAGTATACTAATGTAGTTTTCTTAATACTACGTTTCGTAACATTTTGATGGAATATGATTTTTTATCCATTATCTATTTTATCTATTGCAAGTATGTCAAGTTATTTGATGCGCCGCAGTGCACAGTGGTCGGGGTAACCGGGGTACCCCCCAGTCATTAACACGCTTCTCTTCCAAGCTGCTTCTTCTATACTCCGAAGCCTTCTTCGCTTTATATCTCTCAATAGAAACACGTGTCAAAAGTTATGATATTTCAATGATTTCTGCGCATGTTTATGGTCTTTTAGTGTTCGAATAATATGGTTAACTTAAAAAATTATACATAGATGATTAAATACTAACTACCTTAGGACTACCTAATTATAATGAGTAGAAGACATAATTGGTATCTAAATGGCGATAGTTTTCTAAAATCTTTTACAGTTTGCCAAGTCTATTAATTGCCTAGTTCTATACTTTTAGCCGTCAACATCAGTTGAGTAAAAAATAATTGCTAAAGTTAGGAATGAACGTAATTAGAGATGAATATCTAAATCCCTATCAAGATTAAAAGTACCGCTGAAATATTTTTCAAAAATTCACTACTGCAATAAAATCGGTGAGGAAATTCTGCATTTCCCAGAATAACATTGAAACATCTAATGAACTAAAGTGTGTAGTGACTGGGGGGCGTGGTGTGAGGATTCCAATGAAAACTTATAACAGGCAAACTATAGCAAGGGCTCAGTAAATTTGTCGTATCATCAAGTTCGCGAGGACTTTTTTAATTCTTAACATTCCAAGATTAAAAATGTATTTTCAGGACTATACAACGGGATAAATAAACATAATTATGAATTGGACAAAATTACTGGTCCTTGCTTACAAAAGGGTGTCAACCAAAGTGTTTTGAAGAGTTAAATAGTATATAAGTTTATCATTCCGCGAATTTCGGTTCGGTTTATATTATGCTTTTAAATGTCTCCCTTTGTTAGATTCTTAATGAGTTTTTTTTAATAATATGTAGTTGCCTAATGATAGATTATTGCGTACTTTAAATAAATCGATAATCCAAGTGTTAGATCGTGATTATTGCGTTTTTACTGGTATGCGGTTGGTTGTGCTATTTTTCGTCCACAAAAGCTTGTTGTAGATCTATATTTTTTTCTGAGGATTACTTGTGAAGGACTGGTTGGTACTAACTCTCGATGGTTTGCCTTGCGCCTCTGAACTTTGTCCATTTATGTTTTACTAACATTTACTTCACATGTCTTAAAAGGTGAATGGGTATCGATCAAATACAACAATTATCTAATTGTTTAATTTTAGTTTCGTAATAACAGTAGTAGTAATAAGTTTATATTATTCGTATAAATGCAAAGAGTATAAACGACGTAGAAGTTGAAATAGGTGTTACCAAGATGCATTAAATTTATAGGAAGAAAGCTACGCAATGCAAATACGAGAAATGTAAAATTTATGAGCTCTCATAAGCGCTCAAAAGAGTGGCTCTGACCACGAGGTCACGGGTAAACAGAACTGCGACTAGCCAACCACAAAATAGTATAATAATAATAGTTAGTAAAATTTTAAACACTGAAAAAAGACAACAACCTCAGGCGGGAATCGAACCACGCACCTTCCGCATTCCGGGCGGCTGCCTTAACCACTTGGCTACCAAGGTCTGACTTTCACCCGTCGAAATTTTTCAGTGCTTGATGCTTATGTTTTTTAGTCAACATTGCGCGGAATGCGGAAGGTGCGTGGTTCGATTCCCGCCTGAGGTTGTTGTCTTTTTTCAGTGTTTAAAATTTTACTTAAGTATATTTAAGCGTTAATAAAACGCTAAAATATATAAAAAAACACTTAATAATAGTTAGCTCAATTTTGGGTACACATAAATGATCATGGTGAATCCACAGATTGTTATTTTTCAATGCAATTATAAATTTTTCGTCAACATCATACCGCGCTCCACACGACGTGATTACCGCGTACATAATACATTCGATATAAAATGCAGTTACTAGGTTTTCAATTACGTCACACTGAAATGAACTATGAAATATTTATAATTTATTTCAAATAACGGAACTTACACAAAATCTTTGATTCGTACGTATGGTTTATCAATACAAACTTGTTTAATTAATAATTTGAATCATCATTATACAAAAACAACGTCGGTTCATTTAACGGTAAGTAGGTTAATAATATGAATGGTCGATGTATGACTAATTGGTTAATATTTATCGTAAGTATTTCGTTTCACACCACAATCGTTACACTGACACAAATGTATATTACACTTCTCATTGTATTAGATCATTGTCCGTGTAAATAGGTGAGGTGATGGCTATATATGTTGACATATTATTATATTACACAGTGGCTAATAACTTAGGTTGCTTAAGGTTGTATTCATTTGAACAGGTTGCAAGAACGTGCAAGATCATAGACATAATAGGCCGTTGGTCCCGGCTGCATTAGCAGTCGTTAACAACCACCAATCCGCAATCGGCCACCACGCGGACTGAGCAGTTATGGTTATGACCCGCTTCCCCTATTCATCTATAGGGAAGGCTCGTGCCCCAGCAGTGGGGACATAAAATGAGCTGATGATGAAGTCTCCTTATTTTGTTTATTAGGCGTCCCTGACTACGTGGGTAGGATCTTTGTTTGAAATAACAACGCCATCTAGTTTAAAATTACTTTAACATTTTAATAGGTTGAACTGTTTTTACGTAATTCGCCTGATGGTAGAGACTGAACAAAGCATTTTGCTGTAACGTAACATGTTCGGTGCGAGCATTCGCATGGTCAGTACAGTGAGCCGAGCCGCTCGCTCCTCCATGCTTTCGATCAGTCAGCAATGACGATCAAGCTCGCCGCGAATGTATGTTACGATGGCGTTACGATGATACGCTTCGGTCAATCTCAACCATAACGCTTAAAGAAGAGAATGATTATGGCATGGGATTAACATAGGCCAACGATACGTATAAATGACGTTTGATTGGCTCTATGTCAATCCCATACTTTGATTAAATACCGATCAGATCCGAACCCTTCGGAGAATCTAGTAGGGCACGGGGACGCGCACTAGTGCGCGATGCCGTTCCCTCTAGAAAACCTCCGAAGGTAATCCGTTTCGCACGGCTTGAGGGACCCTTTACGTTCCTCGCCGCCCCTAGACAAGCCCGGTGAAGCTGAAAATGCCGTCTGAGGCAATCGGCAATCTCTCCCCAAAAAAAAATCGATCAAATATATACTGATCGAAGATTCCATATGATAATTTATCTATTCCATTTCTATTCTACTAGCGTTATAGGTACCTCGAGGTACCTATCACATTATAAATCAGATTATAAATAAAACTTGTTCGTACAATCGACCCTCAAATGTCAAAATCATGCCACAAGAATGTAAATGTTATAATATACATAGCAGCCGACTTGTGATTATTTATTCTCCATATCCAGTATTATTTTATCAAAATACATAAGCATGGACAAATGGTGCAGCCAGACTATCACAAACAAAAAATCAATTTTAAATTATTTATCTGCATATAACCATAATTTTAAATTCATACATACAAGATGGACCTTTTGAGCACAACAACTTTTAGAAGGCATACCGTTTTATTATTAATAAGGGTAAAAAACCGCCTTCACAACGTAACAGGTAAAATAGCACAATCACCTGGCCCTATCCCATTTCCTAACCTAGCTTTATTAACTACGCGTCTAATACCATATTGATATGAGCAGACATATAATTTTTTTTTTTAATTCTGTGGGTGGATATGAAGGAACCGTCACTTATACGCACTTATAGTTTTGGGACCTTACGCGACCTGAGTATTAAGCGTGACTTTTATTTACTAAATCACGTTAAAAAATACGAGAATTGAGGAGATGACTGGCTAGTCAATAGATACATTTTTTAAGCAACTGTGAAAACATTTTTTTTTTAACAGAAATTGAGTGGGATTGGTAAAAACATAGGTTATTGTTTTAAAGAACTGTCGCGTGATGTCATTTATACGTTTAATGTTCTGGAATCATTATTATTGTTGTTGATAACTTCTCAATTTGTATGGCAAAATTGCAACTTACCTTTAGAGCGTTGTTTCGTTGCCGTACAAATTGTCGTTTTCGTTAACGTGATCGGATAGTGAATAAAACTCGCTTTAGACAGTTCTCTCGCTCGAGAAAATTTCCTTCATAATTCAATCGCGTGAAAGAAAATACAATTGGTATGAGTTTGAGGCAGCGCCACCTTGTGAGAAACTTGTCAAACCGACTTGACAGTAGGGGGTGCTGTTTAATTCCTTTAAATTGTAGTTGACTTTAATTCGATCGAATACTGAAAAAAGAAATCTTATGGTACTCTTGAACTGAACCTTTTGAACTGTTTTGGTGTTAACTTTATAAAAACTGCTTCTTAAGCGGCTTTTTTTAATTGTGTCGCCATTAACATCTTCAAAAGAATATTGTACGAAATAAATGCTACCGAACACAGTTCGAGACAGGTTTAAAAATTAAAAACATCGTCTAACGGTTAGACCTCATGTAGCAGCCGTGTGCTGATTGCGAATGTGTTCACCATTCGAAGAGTTAAGGTAAACTGCAATTTGTATGGGATCGAAGCGAGACCAAGTGACACACTTGTGAACGTACAAACTAAAGACAACTTTAACTCTACAATATCAGAGTGCCTAGTGTGAGATTTGTTTACTATCCGTATTCATTCGATTACGTTTACGAAAACGATAATTTGTATGGCAAAACTTCTGGTATGTCGCCAGGAGGCGCTGCTTCAATGCCATATCAATTTTCGTTTCCTATATGTGATCGAATGTCAATCAATCATTAAACACGTTAACGAAAAATGAGAATTCGTGTTCGACAAAATTGGGATGCACGTCGTTTGTCACTAGATGGCGCTGCTTCAATGCCATACAAATTCTCGTTTTCGTTAACGTGATCGAATGGCAAACGAAACACGCATTAGGCACCTTGCACTCGTTTCGGGCCTCGTCCCAGAGATTAATATCTGTTGTAGATTAGTCTTGTTAACATAATAACGTCGTATGTCTGATATGAAACGCTTATATGTCCCAAACTCTTCGTATTATGTACTGCAATGCATGTATACTTTAGGTGACAGAGTTATATAAATGAAATTTGTTGAACGGGAAATCCGGCGCTTAGTGTGATGTAGACATATAATATATTTTTTGTGCTTTAGAGGAGAGAAATCATGGGTATATGGTGTTAACGCCCTATTTGCCGGGTAATATAGTAGATACACCAAGGTTAATCATCAGCATAACATGAGATGTAAGTATTATCTATCATTTGTTGTGGGATCACATGATATTTAAGATCTTTCTTATTTTTATCTTAAATCGCATTTTATAATGTTGGGACTTCACATTTTCTTTAGGAATAATGTCAATTTTATCTCTGATTTATCTTCTAATTCTAATTATAATTTTATGCAAATTCTATAAATAAACAAATACAGTAGTTTTGGATAGACTATTTTTCTAAATTTAAATGCTTTATCTGGTAAACCACCTCAATAGTGTTACTGCTTGAATAAATTATAGAGCCATAGACAACAAATAGACTCAAAAGTGCTACAGCGATAAGCAGAAGTCTGAATTATGTAGAGTTATTTATGTACTTACACTGATTTCATACAGCGCAAGAAAAAAGTGAATATGCTTCAAATCCCGAGATTAATGTTAAAAAGCAAAAAAATCCCGTGATTTATTAAATTAAGAAAAAATTTGAAAAATTTAAAAGCTAATGCTTATATACTTACTTCAATTCTCATAAAAGTTGTACAGTCATGTCGGAAGCAAACACTTCAACTTTTAGTGGTACTTTGAATGAATTGGACAAGGAAAATGATTCTATTGGGCCGTTTGAATAAGCAAAACCTCACGAGTCTAGGCTAGAAGCAAAAGTATTTTCGTATTTATAAAAAAGGCGAAATATAAGATATGAGAATTTGCTTAACACTATTAATAATTTGTATTGTGAGTTAATGTAAATACCTACAAATAAAATTTGTACGTTAATTATCTTTTTTTTATTTGTCTTATCTATCTCTGAGGATTTCATTATTATTTATTTGTCACGGGATTGACCATTAGAAATCCCGGGGAGATCCTAATATGGATCTCCCCGGGATTATCAACATTTCGATGCAAGTACATAAATAACTCTAATTCCGACCTCTGGTGATAAGTGAAGAGTAATCGGCACCTAGATTTGCAAATATATTGAAATACTATTTAAAAAAAAATGAGAAAATGAGATGTCACAACAACGGTGCTAAGTACTAGGGTACTAGGAGAGCATAAGTTTGGTAAAGTCCGCAGACAGCTTGGTTGGCGGCAGCGGCAGCGTGTGTAACAGTATTGGTGTAAGTTGCGCACTGCTTTGGTGGACTGTTAATGCGTTCTGAGACCCTGGTGAGTGTTCATCTTGTTTTTAATTTATAACTTACATATTACATTGTGTACGTCTTCTATCTGTAATATTTATGGTATATAAATACACCGGTATATTGTGAAAATGTTTAGATGAAAACGTTGCCAGTAAAAAAAATATTGTTTGACAAATAAGCTAAAAATAATAATTGAAGGAGTTTTTGCCGCGCAATATATCATTTAAGCATTTTCACGATTAATAAAGAATCACACACACACTTATTTGTATGGGAAATTTGCATAACACTATTAGATTTCTAGACGAATTTCTTTTTTTTGGCATATTCTGTATTGTAAAAGTATATTAATAAATAACATTGTACCTAGTTACGATAATGTGAAAAATAACTTATTGGGCTAACTAAGTACTTAGAAAATTAATAACAATTTTAGAAGTTGGTAATGTAAATTTAATAGCATTAGGTACTACGAGTACATGTATATATCAGTTCACAATTAATGATCACTGACAAAAGTAAGAAGCATGAAACTTTTTGACTTTTAAGAAATCCTGATCAGGATTATAGTTTGACTGCTTCTTGTTTCTCATAAGATAGCCTATTCAAATTTTGGTCAATCTCACCATTGAGATAACTGACTGTAGTCTTGAGTGTACTATTTAACGATTATAAGCAACTAGTAAAATTAGACCTAAATATTTTGTTGTCAAAATCGACAATCAAATTAAATAAAGTACAGAGAAAACTGCCTTGAATCCAAAAGGTATTGTTAGCTCAGCTACGAATAAAACTTTAAAAAATTTAAAAAAAAAACTTTACTTTACTTTTTTAAACTTTACTCAACATTTAAAACTTTCACACCTGTTTCTATTAATTTGATGCAATTTACGTGGACTTGTTCTTACAGAAAATTTACGTATATTTACTTGTCTCGAATTGTGACTAACAAATTGTTCGCATGACTTGTATGTTTATGTCCATTCATATCGGGCGACTAAAATATTTTATTTTCTTATATTACATGGGGACGATATAATTATTTAATATACATATTGTATAATTATTTGTAAGAAAAGTATCTGTCACATTTAATTGTTTCCTTTTAAACAAAAGTGGCAACACTTTCATTGCCGACAGCGCCACCTTCTTCTCGTGTTTTAAGCGAACCAATAACAAACACGAACAAGATAGACCTTACTTACATTTTAATAATAAGTAGGTACACAGAAACATGATATTGTTAAAAACATATGTTGTTATTATTAGTAACAACTTTTAAGAGTATTTTACTACTTTTAGATGACACGTTGTGTTATTATTGTGCTTTCGCGTGATTTACTATTAACATTATATTAATTAGCATTTAAAAGAACCGTGTTGGCTTACATAAAAGTTTCACTCAAATAATTATTAAGAACTTTTGCCGATTACCTAATTTTTAGATTATCAATGTGCGAGTTGGGCAGCTTCTAAAATATTCGTACTAAAAGGCCTGTTATCATGCCGCACTTGGAGACATCAATTACCATTACCGATAACTTATTATAATAGTAACTTTATACTACATTCCAAAAAGTATTTTGACGTCATTTTTGCATGCTATTTTTAATGCAAAATCTTAGATGCTAGGTAATGTAATATTAACGTCTCTGTGTACGGCATTATTGCGGCAGCTAGAATAGCAGGCTTTAATTATTTTTGACTTAGCAAACTTAACTGCGTCAATGTCAATACGCTTTGCATTATTTGCTTATAAAACTAGTTTAGTATAAAATGTTTTGAAGTTAATATAGGTATTATAAAATTAAATTTGGTAATTTAATTGAGTGAGGCGTTTTATAAATAGCCTATGGAGTTGTGTAGTGTCTTACTGTCGTGTTTACTGCAGGGCCGATGACATACTACTACCCGTCGATGGGGCCGACTCTCCCGCCGCCCCCACTCGTCTACTGGGGCTACCCCACCCCACCGGTGTCCCCAGCGCACTACTATCATCCCCCACATCACCCTCAGACTATGGTAAAGTATTTTTTATGAATTATTTTAATAAGGACTGAGTCCATGGATTTTAAGTAATTACTTACCAAAAACTTTAAACACTTGTTAGTAACCATTTTAACGCACATACGGATTTATGCCGAAAACGGTTATAATTAGCATCAGAATCAGAAAATTTATTCAAAATGTTAAAAAGCTTAAGTGTATGTTATCATGTAACTTTATTATATTTAGTAGTTAATTAGGTTCAATACATGGCATAGAAACAGCTGTTTTTTTGTTTTTTTTTTTTACTTTGTTTGGTAATATTACAATGAGATTACACTATAAAGCCAACCATAAATCACGGAGATTTGTCCGGTATGCTACAAATAAGTAGTTGAGCTCAACATCTACACATACCATCAACAAAGTTCAAAGACAATAAAAGTTAACATAGGTTAGGTAGGTATGCACTTTTAGAGTGCCGTCCCGGCTCCCACCGAGAGCACCCACGTACATCGTTGTCCCAAAAATCAAATTGTTGTTTTTCGCTATTTAAAAATAGACGGTATGAATTTAAAAATCTGCTGATCTATTGATAAATAGTAAACTTTTGTCGCGCATTTTTTGGTATTTTTTCTGTGTTTGTAGGTTAGGTATTCGATTTGTTTTTGATTTGTTTTTGTTTTTTGTTGTCCAAACGTCTAAAATTCTTAGACAAAATTTTTCTTTATTTTTTAGTTTTTTAGTCTTTGGGACCCCGCTTGGGTTCCCAAGACGTTTTTTGTAGTTCTTTCCATAAGCTAGTTGTAGGTATTTTTTATTTTTAATTTGGTTAAGGTTTCGATTTTTGGCGGATTTTTTTCTCGACAACACAACTTGTCGAAAAAAAAAAACGACACGGTCTTGACCGAAATCGATAGTTGTAGTTTTTTCATTTGTTTATGTTTTTCAAAGTTAATTTTCTCAGTATTTTCATAGATTAGGGTTGTGGTTTTTTCGGGTAATTAGGGTATAAGGGTTTCTTAGGATTAGTGTAGGCTAGGTTTCGGGTCTATTTAGGGGATAATTTATTTGTAGTTAATTTTTTGAAAAAGGTCGATTTTGGCACAAATCGGCCGATTTCCATTAGTTTTTAATTTTCAAAAAATTGGGTTTTGGGTTTTCTTTATTTTTTCTTTAGTTAGGTAATAGACCGATAGCTAACGCATCGGTCTACGTTTTTAGTTTTGGTATTGGGTTCTGGGAACAGGGTTTTTAAACCTTGTAAACCCAAAAATTAGGGTTTTTCGGTAAAGTTGCGAAATTTTGTATGGAGAATTGGACAGCTTAGGTAAACTTTTCTCCATACAAAATTTTTTACGTAATTTTATTGAAAAAATTAATTTTTAGATAAGGGGTTTTGGGGTAGATTAGGGGTACTAGGGGGTGTAAAACACCCAAAAAATAGGTATAGGGTTCGGTTAGGCTAGATTTTTTGGATAGTTTTCCTGGGTTAGGCAATTTTGTTAGGGTTGCTATTAGGGACCCAACAACAATTGGTGAGGAACCCAAAAGGGTTCCAAAGGGTCAATTGGGCGTTTCGCCCAACTGATCATCGGGGATGCCCCGAAAAAGCAAAGAGAAGGGCCGAGAGCCCAATTTGTCGGACAGCGAATGTGAAAAGTCCGGAAGCAGCCTCGAATTGGTAGAAGTCGAGGAGATGGATGAGGCTGATACGGAGTCTGCCGTAAAAAAGATATTGGAGGACTGCCGCAAACGTACCTTCCGGAATTCCACCATCATGTCGGATGGTGATGATGAAGATGAGGAATCGGAGCGGCCGAGTAGCCGGAAGATTAGCTCTACGGCTAGAGGCAGAGCGAGAGGAGTTGCAGCGGAGCGTGGTAGAGTGGACAGGCGTTTGGAGAGACCTGGGACGTCTATCGGCCTTGCTGCAGCCAAAAGGGCTGCAAGAGACCCCTCGGAGGAGGGAGAGTCGGACGTAGAGTCGTCCGCCCCTGTAGAGACGTCTGCCAAAGGGACTTTCCTGAAGCAAAAGGAGGGGAAAGACAACCCAGCGAGCAAGCTCTTGAAGGATGGAGATGTGGCAACCTTGAGGGCCAAAATGATGGACAAGTCCAAGGAGGAGTTGTTGGACACTGCCTATAAGAGCCTGCTCGAGGTATATACAGCCGCTGCCAAATCAGGCAATATTAAGGGGACAGTCCGAAAGGACATTAATGAAGGCGTAAAAGCTATGCTGGTTTGCGTGGAGACTCTCAAGGATATGTCCTTGTCCGAAGAGTCCAAGAGACTCAAAAAGGACAACGAGAGGCTCCGCCATGAAGTGGAGTTACTACGGGCCGAAATTCGAGCGGTCAAGGAGGACCAGAAGGAGCGGCGGGTGACCCGCAAAGGCACAGATGTGCAGAAAGAGGTAGCCGTCTCAATTAGTGATGTGCTAGAGACCTTCAAGGCCGACCTGTACAGGTCCCTGGGAGGTATGCTCAACTCGAGAATGGACGAGTTGGAGAAGAGGCTCCCGTATGAGCCCCCCATGAGGCCGCCGCTCGCTCATGAGAGGAAAAGGGCAGAGAAAGCCAGCTACGCCGGCGCGACTGCAGGGCCATCAACGGCCCCGCAGGATGCGACACCTGTGCCAAGGCCGACACAGGTGCCAGTGTGGGATAACCCCCCATTGCCCCAAAGGGCAATGAACAAGACGGTGCCCCCCCCCACACGGTCGGCCTCCCCCGCCCTGGCTGCGGCCTCCAACACGCCGGCTGTGGAATGGAGGGAGGTGGTCTCAAAGAAGACCCGGAAAGCCGCGGCCGCAGCCGCCAAGGCCGCAAATGTGGAAGCAAATGCTTCAAAGAAGACGGCAGCCCAGGGTTCTGTCCCTGTGGGCAAAAATGTAGTGAAGCTGGTGCCACCGAGATCGTCGGTAGTGACGATTACGCTCAAGCCGGAGGCCATGGCCAGTGGCGCCACGTATGCGTCAGTTATGGAGAAGGCGATTGGCGCCATCCAACTACAGGAGTTCGGGTTGGAGTCCGTGCGCATGAGGAACACGGCAATGGGGGGGCGCAAGCTGGAAATTCCAGGCACGACCAGCGGGCCCAAGGCTGATGCGTTCGCAGCAAGGCTGCGAGAAGTGATTGCGGAAGAGGCCGACGTAGGCAGGCCATTCAAGAAGGCCGAGCTACGTCTCGTCGGACTTAATGACCCGGTAAAGCTGGAGCGGGTCATGGAGGCACTGGTAGCCAAGACTGGTCTCACCCCAGACAAGATCTCTCTGGGGGATATAAAAGTTGGCCCATGGGGGTCCAACTCAGTGCTGGTCAGGCTCCCGGTCGCGCAAGCGAAAACGCTGGCGGAACAGGGTCGCCTGACAGTGGGATGGGCACACGCACAGGTGGTGGCACTAGAGACCCTACCAGTGAGGTGCTACAGGTGCTACGGAACGGGTCACACGAAATACACGTGTGACTCCAAAGTAGACCGGAACGCGCTGTGCTTCAGATGCAGCGCGCCAGGTCACCAAGCCGGAACCTGTACGGCGGAGAAGCCTCACTGCGTAGTGTGCGCAGAGGCCAAACTTCCGCACAGCCATTATTTGGGAGGGAGGACCTGTAGGCCCCCGATCACCAAGCCGAAGATGGCCCCTTGGACAAGGGCCACTCCAGCGACGGCAGAGCGCAATGCGCCTATGGACACGGCGGACATGACCACGGGACCAAATGTCAGTTCGGCCTAAAGTCATAATTTTGCAGGCGAACTTAAATCACGCCGCCAATGCCCAGGACCTTATGATCCACCAAATGGCGGAGATCGGCGCAGATGTAGCGATCGCAGCAGAGCCCTACTCCATTCCATTACGATCGAACTGGATCGGATCTGCCGATGAAAAAGTGGTCATTACGACCCCGGCCAACTCCATCTCGGCCCCAATCTCTCTGCGGGAGAGAGGAGTCGGTTACGTGGCGGTTACGTGGGGCGATATCGCCCTCGTAGGGCTGTACTTCTCGCCCAACCGTACCCGCAGAGAGTTCGTGGAATACATCGGCAGAATCCAGGGAGTAGTTCGTAGGCTGGCTCCGCTGCAGATCGTAGTTGCGGGAGATCTGAACGCGAAATCAAGTTCCTGGGGGTGTCCTGTGACCACCAGTAGGGGTGAGGCAGTGGAGGACTTTTGTGTCGAGGCTGGCCTGGTCGTGCTGAACAGGGGGAACACCAGCACATGCGTGAGGTGGCAGGGGGAGTCCATCGTGGACGTTTCGTTCGCGACCCCCTCCATAGCCTCGCGTGTGACGGACTGGAAGGTGCTGGACCAAGAGACCCTCAGTGACCATCTTTATGTGTCCTTTGGAATATCCAGCACCCCAACCATCAGTCCTGCCCCTCAGCGGAGGGTTCGCGCAGCGCGTTTCAAGCGTTGGGCTCTAACGCACCTCAATAAAGAGGCTGCAAACGAGGCGGCCATGATCGAGGGATGGCTTCCACCACCACCGACCGAAACGGATGTTGATGTGAGGGCGGTCCTTTTCCGGGCGTCCCTCACAAGAGTTTGTGACGCCGCTATGCCCAGGGCTGGAGATCGCCCCAAGCAGCGAGCCGTCTATTGGTGGTCGGACGAGATAGCGAACCTCCGCGGCGCCTGCATCCACGCTAGGCGGATGTATCAGAGGTGCCGCAGAAGACGACATCCGCAAGAAGAAGAGGAGGGGTTGTATAGCCGCCTGACACAAGCAAGGTGGGACCTAAAAGTGGTGATCCAGCGGGCGAAGGCCGAGGCGTGGGAGGAGTTCTTGGCCGATCTGGATAGGGACCCGTGGGGGCGCCCGTATCGCTCCGTGCGCAATCGGATGCGGAGTTCGGCGCCTCCCACTGAGTCGTTCCAGCCGGAGCTCCTGACCCGAATTGTCGACGCCCTCTTTCCTAACCGGGTATTCGAGGTAGCGCCTTTCGCTGCCCCAGAATGTGAGGCAGAAGTGGACCCGCAATCCGTCCCTAGAGTGACGGACGACGAAATGGAGAGGGCCATCGACCGCCTCCGACTCAAGAAGAAGGCCCCGGGCCCGGATGGGGTTCACGGGAGAGTTCTGGCTCTGGCCCTTGACCACGTCGGGCCCAAATTGATGGAACTGCTGGATCTGTGCTTCCAGCAGGGAAGGTTCCCGCAGATTTGGAAGGAGGGCAAGCTCTGCCTCCTGAAAAAAGAAGGGAGACCGCCAGACTCTCCATCAGCTTTCCGCCCCATAGTCTTGCTCGACGAAGCGGGCAAGCTATTCGAGAGAGTTATCGCGTCCCGCATTATCGAGCACCTGGGCGGTGAAGGCCCAGATTTGGAGGAGACCCAGTACGGCTTCCGTCGTGGGAGGTCGACGATTGACGCCATCCTGGCGCTCAAAAGGGCGACTGAGGAGTCCATCAGCAGGGGGGAGAGGGTGTTAGCGGTATCCTTGGATATCGCTAACGCGTTTAACACCCTCCCCTTCAGTGTAATTACGGAGGCCCTGAAGTACCATAGGGTGCCAGGGTACATCAGGAGGGTGCTCGTGGACTATCTGAGTGGCAGGTCAATATTGTACCTGGAGCCAGGGGGCGCTCAGATCTGCTCACACAGAATGGTGTGTGGCGTTCCGCAGGGGTCGGTTCTTGGACCACTCCTGTGGAACATAGGGTACAACTGGGTCCTGAGGGGAACTCTTCTCCCCGGGACGAGTGTCATCTGTTATGCAGATGACACTCTAGTCACGGCCAGGGGCCGTGACTACCAGGTAGCGGCACGAAAAGCGGCTGCGGCCGCTACACTTGCGGTGACGCGTATCCGGCTGCTGGGGCTGGAGGTGGCACTGCCGAAAACCGAGGCCATCCTCTTCCATGGTCCTCGGGGCAAGCCCCCCAGCAATGCCCAGGTTCGGGTGGACGGTGTCCCCATAAGAGTTGGAGCCACGCTCAAGTACTTGGGGATCACCTTGGACAGCCGGTTCAAATTTGAGGCGCACTTCGCCAAGCTCGCTCCTAGGGTGGTCGGAGCGGCGATGGCTTTAGCCAGGCTCTTGCCCAACATCGGCGGACCGGGAGATGGTTGCCGAAGGCTATACGCCGGCATACTACGGAGCATGGCTTTGTACGGAGCCCCGGTCTGGTCGGACGCCCTGTCTAGGCAGAACGTCGCCTACCTGCGACGACCGCAGAGGACAGTGGCTATCCGAACCATTAGGGGCTACCGTACGGTCTCCTTCGGGGCGGCTACGGCAATCGCGGGTATGCTCCCGTGGGAACTCGAGGCCAAGGTCTTAACCGAGGTCTACGAGTTCCGAATGGAGCAGAGGGCCGTAGGGATGAACCCCGCGCAGGCGGAGATTGAGGGCGTCAGGCGAGAGGCCTACGACATGGCGGTGTGGATATGGGAGGAGAGGATGGCTCTCCCAGAAGCCGGAGCCCGCACAGTCGAGGCAATCCGCCCCGTCCTGCTAAGATGGATGGAAAGACCTCATGGGGGGATGTCATACCATATGACACAGATACTCACCGGACATGGATGCTTCGGTGAGTACCTCCATCGTATTGGCAGAGAGGAGACCCCAGAATGCCACCATTGCGGAGAGGCGAGTGACACTGCGCAACACACTCTCGAGGAGTGCAGCGCCTTCTCATCACAGCGCCGAAGACTGGAACTGGCGCTGGGCGCTAGAGGCACCCTGGCGTTGCCGGATGTTGTGGCGGCAATGGCCGAAGACGAGAGTAGCTGGGCAGCGGTGGCGGACTTCGCCGCGGAATGCATGGGCCTCAAGGAGGAGGCCGAACGCACCCGGGAAGAGTCCGCCAACGCTGCGCCAGCCAGGAGGAGGAGAACGGGAAGTCGGCGTCGGAGACACGCCGACCTTCAACCACCTTAGGGTGATGCCGGGTCGTCGGGCGCAGTCAGGTTCTGACCTGATGCGTCGCGACGGCCCGATGAACCAAATAGTAGGATAAGGAATAGTTTTAGGAAATCTAGGAATTTAGGAATTGGTAGGATTAAGTAGCTTCTAAGAATTCCCAGGAATTATTAGAATAGTTATAGGTATAAGTATGTGTTTATATGTTAGCGCCTAGGAAGGCCCAGAAAGAAGGGGGGGGGCATTGGCATGGCTATTTGATTATAGCACCCCAAATGCCCCCGGGGTCCAATGTTACGTTCTCCTGTGTTGTCTTGTCGTTGTCGTTGTCGTTGTGTTGTCTGGTCGGGTTTGTTGTCGTGTTGTCGTGTTGTGTCGTGTCGGTCTTAGGTTTAGGTGTTGAGTTGGTGACCCGATACGGGAGAAATGATGAGCAACCGACGCTTGGTTGCTCTGATCGACCGTGGAGGGTTCCCACTCAGCGGGTTCTGCGTAGGAACATGGACGGGGACTCGAATGTGGAAGCGATGGGCAGCGGGACGACAGACAGTTGTCCTGCTAGCCCAAAGCGACCATGCAAGAGTTCCGGTTCAAGTGGTTTGTGTTTGTATATATATTTATATGTTGTGTATGTCCTTAGGGTAGTCGTGTGTCCGCATGCCCACAAAAGGGGGCATGTCTGTTTGGTTGTTGTGTGTGTCTGGGTTGTTGTGTCCGCATACCCACCAACGGTGGGTGTGTCTTTTGGGTTGGTGAGTCCGCATGCCCACGCAAACGTGGGCATGTCGAAGGGTTGTCGTGTCCGCGTGCCCACACAACGGGTGGGCACGTTAGTCGGGTTGTGGGGTCCGCGTGTCTACTCAACGGGTAGGCACGCCGGTCAAAATAGTTGTTATATGTTTAGGCTAGGATTTGGTTGTATTATAATGCGCAGTGAGGCCCGCGAAGGTATTGCCCTCGTGGCTAAGGTCCCGTGGCCCTCCGCAATGCGCCTCGGTAATGTCCCCCGGTGGTTTTAGTGGGTCGGGCAGAACATCGCCCATCCCCACACACCTCCCGAGACTGTCTCGGTGAGACGGTCTGATCGGAGCAGATTTCCACCGGGAAAACAAAAAAAAAAAAAAAAAAAAAAAAAAAAAAAAAAAAAAAAAAAAAGGTATGCACTTTTAATTAACACACTTAACATTAAATAAAATGTGATGCAAACGAATCGCGTCAGCAGGTCACCTGCACTACAGAAATAGATAATAATATAAGCTAGCAAGAATGTTCGCTATAGTTATACCGTGCTATAGTGAAGTCTGCCCGACCGAGCGAAAAAGCATAAGGTATGCGTGCATAATAGAAACGTTTTTTTGCGTTGGCTACAGGATGTTCAAAAAATGCAATTTTTTTTTTAATATTATTTTTTATTATCCTATTCAAAAATAAAGGATCAAATTTAGATGTGTAGGTATAAATGTATTATTATGTTAATATTAGTATTAGGTGCACGGTGAGGCCGTCTATTAGAGTTATATGTATCCAATAACTTTGTATACTCACTAATAGTTTGTATTTTTTCATGTAGCTCTGGTGATGGTCCATAAATAAATAAATAAAAATTATTAATAATGAAACAATAGTTCACTAACCTTTTTTTTTTTCAGATACCGGAAGTGGTGTCTGTTGGAGGCGGATCACCCTTGCCTATCCCGCCTCCGACCGCCTGTCCTGACTGGCCCATTTATATCGTAAACTAGGACCAGAACCTGCTGACATAGTACATTCTGTAGAATATCATACTATAATTATAAAAAAATGTTGAATTGGCAAGCCGTACTAGAGATAGAGTATATAAAAAAAACATTTTCATTAGAGCAATTAGATTAAAAATCTATTCACAAATAAACAGTAGCGATATATTAACGGAGATATATATTTGGTTATACAAAATATATTATAGATATATGGCTCAAAATCATAGTGATATTAAACAATATACCATATGATGTATCATGTGTCTGTACCATACCGACATGATGCAATAAATAATTATGACTATGAGTATGACTATGTTATTTTGGTTTAATGTTAAATGCTTTTTATATATATATGTGATTGCAAGTTGTTATAAATAAGTTATTAAAACGCGTCATCAACTTACTATATAAGTAGAAAATATTTTGCTTAGTACTTTTTAAAATTCCCTATAATACTTATCGTTATGTTGATCTTTACAACATTTAAAATGGCATTAAAATAATATAACTTCGTTTTTATGTTTCATATTAGCTTTTATAGGTATTGTTATTAAGTTAACACGATAAGATAAATAATTTATAATGTTAATTGTTAATAAAAATATATAATACCTAACAAATCTTACAAAACTACGAAATAAGTATATTTTATATACATAATAAATAATGTATGTGGTCTAATTTTATGCTTAATATGTGCATATGTGACTTGCCTGCTTTGTGTTTCCAAGCTGACTATTTTTAAGTTTAATGGATGTATATAATATATCTTACGCACAATCGACCACACGTCAGACACATTAGCGCATAGTGTATTGATGCTGCTACGTCTGAGATGCGGTTGGCTGTATGTATATTGCGTCAAAAAAAATCGTCATACATTTAAGTACTCGCGTAGTCTTTAATTAATCTGCATAAATATTTTATGGAATAAATAAAACATGTGTTTAGTTCCTTGCCATTGAGTCATCTCCGTCAGCTATTTATTTGATAATAACATTCCTTATATCGATATATTATTAAAATCATAGAACGTTTTTAAAGTTAATATATTTGAATGGCAGATTATCGGCTGGCCGATCTGTTATTTTTATTGATCATTAAGGCGTTTATTTAAAAAAAGAAATTGGTTCTAAAATTACAATGGTAGCGTTCATTTTTTTCTTAAAATTCGGCCAAACTAGTAAAAACATATATTTAAATTCATCGAACACAAGTGAGAACTTAAATATATAAATGTTTATATGTTAGTAAGCACACACACTGTAGTTAATAAAAAAAAACACAATATAATGATTTTTAAAAAATACGACCTTAGAACTTAGGTTGACCGCCGCCGGGCCCAGATACAATAGAAATTGGGTAGTTGACAACAACAACAATTAATTCCAGAACAATAAACGTATAAATGAAAACACGTAACAGTTCTTTATAACATTGACTAATTTTTTATTTGACCTATGCATGAATTTCAGTAACCTAAAATCTTATTAATTAACACTAAATTGACGGAAAGAAATAGTGACGTTATAGTTTGCTAATCCCATACAATTTCTATTGAAAACAATCGTTTTGACGGTTGTTAAAAAGTTTCTATATTGACTACATTAATAAAAAAAAGTAACGCATGGTATCGTAAAGCATCGTAACAAGATCGTTACCTTACGGATAGATGCTCGGGTTAAATGCGAAAAGTCGTACCTAGTTCAATCCCTATAGTGTCGTTAGAATACTGACGTGAACCTAAGCCTAACACAAGCGCAATACCTTTCTGGATGGGTCTCCAGGATTATTATTGATGTGTTGAAAAAGTACATTCATGTTTATCTTAATACAAAAATGTAATACGTCTCTGGGTGCGGTACTGGGTGTTATTATTTACTACATTTACGAACTAGTTTTCTTTTTAAATAAAAGCTTTACAATAATTTTGTAATAAAAAAAATACCTACTGTTGTTGTGATGAATCTCTCGACTCGTACATAATTGTGTCTATGTTTTTAATACCATATCAATTCACTACATCTAATATACAACGAATCGACAACACAGTGATATGTAGAGGTGCTGTTTGTTAATTAATTTTGTAGAAATTGAACCAAATATTATAAATGTTGAATTAAAATATGATCTACGTTTATCGGTTAGACTAGTTACATGGTGTTGAGTGATAGAACTATTCACCGTTCGGTAGCGTTAACGATAAGGAGAATTCGTATGGCATTTAAACAGCGCCATCTGTTGACAAACGACGTGAGTTGCAATTTTGCAGCGCCACCTGGTGTTGAATGAGGTGAGCGAAATTCTCGTTTTCGTTAACGTGATCGAATGGTAAATACAACTCGCACTCAGCATTAATTTGTGTAGCTGTAAGAACGCTCAATTAGTATAATAACATAGAAATAGTGCGCACTGAAGCGACATACACAATTATATGCCATAATTTAAGGATAGGAGAGCGCTTTTCAACAATGTCACGGTGAAGGTAAAATAAGGATCTTACTTTGTAATTGTTTATAATATTGTGTGATATAAAGCTGTATTTCTCCCTTATAAACATAAAATCTATAGCCGTCCGCCAACTACAAGATAGTGGAAGGAAAATATATATCGTAATAAACCTATAAGCAGAGAGATGGTTAAATAAAGATGCCAATTATTTACCTTAACTGTGACGTTAAAAAGAAGAATATACTTATAGATTGGGCACTATTTAAAATATATAAGAAAACCTTATTACTATTAACATAATAATATATTTCTAAAGGCCAGTTACAGGCAAGAAACAAGACTGGACTTCAAGTCCGCATCTAATTCTAAGCGATTATAATATATTTGTCGGACAAGAGTTTCCCGAAGACTTCGTCTATGCTGGCCTATAATGTGTTTTTGTTAGAGAACCATTTGATTTCACTTTTTGTTTAACTTTAAACCCTTTGACTGGTAGAGTGTTTTTTTTAAGTTAACTCAATTGAATTTAGTTATTCAATATGTATTGGCATCTTAGGGTCTTTGGCGCATATAACGACGCAATTTAATGGGGCGAAGATACTTATGACATGGGTATGTTTGAAAACTAGCAAATTATCCCCAATAAAAAGTCTGCCAGTTTATCCAAACATCCTGTATATTGTGATAGAAAGCTAAAGGGTTGAATTATTCACTTAGCTCAAATGGAATCACCTGTATTGCTCAAGTGCTCATTAGTTAAATACAATTGCTCATTTTAATTTGCTTAGAAAATAATTGAATTAAGATAAGTGCTCAAGCCGAGTTTAACTATTGGAGGTGTTTTTTTTTTTAAATAAAGATATGGACAAAGAAGTTTTATTTAAATCATAATTTGAATCTTCTTTGCTCTGCAATGTTTTAGTTGGAGTTAAATTTGGCTTGATCTTATAATTAGTAAGTACTATGAGTGTTAACTTATATTGTCTCGAAGATTTAATTTATTAGGAAGTTCAATTTCATTTTACCTAGTAAGTTAGTATTTATCATCACCGAAACTAATTTGTATTAAGATATTGAGAATGCTTGGCGCGTTTTATACACAATTCCATCACGTCAACGAAAACGTCAATTTGTATGGTATCAAAGCAGCGCCGCCTGGTGAAAAACGAGGGGAGTTACAATTTTACCATTTTGACATTTTGCAATTTTGCCATTTGCCATTATAAATTCTCGTTTTCGTTAACATGAACCAATGGTGAAGCACTCAGAATGAGGTTAATATCACACCTTACATGCAGACAACAATGTTGAACCGTTTTGTATCATTAGTTTAATAAGATTTATATCACAATGTGCTCCGTGGCATATACAGGAAATACCTATTTTAAATAGCTTTTATTTACGTTATTGGTCTGATTAAAAATTACAACCTCAAACTCGTTATATTAACATTTAAGTTACAGTTTAAAATATTAATTCACAATATCAACAAGATAATTCTGTAAATTTGCACTCCTTAGGTTTACGACATCGATTTCTCTGAATGATAAAATTAAATTTTACATAAATTAGAAATAATAATAAAATTTGCGAATGCTTCAAAGATGAAGTTTCGTTTGCTTTTCTGTTTACGGAGTGTGCTAGTGGCTCCATCTATCCAACGCTTTGAGTTTTATGTCCAATTGTTTTGTGAACCAGTTCCAAAGCTGTGACTTCTGAGATTTGGATTTATTATGGCTTTTTCGAAATGGCTTAACTTCTTCTGCAGATTAATATAACTGTAATATGGGTATGTCTTCTATCAAGTTTGTAGTAATTTTTGATCAGACTTCGTTTTTATTATGTCAGATGTACACTTTCGGGCGAGACATGGCGAGCTCACTGTACCTTTTGAGAATGTTCGATCACTACGGATTAAGGAACTTTTAGTGCTCGCCGTCCGATAACGCTGTAAAGGCTATTGGAAGCCAACAGAAATTTCTATCCAAAAAAATAGAAGATTGCAAAAATGAATCTAAGTGTAGAAGCAAACGATTAGCATCGATTTACACCTACATTTTTATGAAATAAAATATTCTGTGCATTATTTACAAATTAACTATAAAGATAAATATCGTTCAAAGATTTGTTGACAAAAATATGTTACCAGTGACCTTGATTATGAGAATAAGGGGCACTCGTAACTGAATCATAGCGTGAGAATTAGTCACCGGCACCGGTTCAAAAAAGGCCCCCTCTGTCCCAGCCCAAGAGTGTATCGCCGGCATAATAACAATTTATTTTTATGTTACTTTACATATAGTATATTTTGTCGGCGTAATAACTATTATTATTTACTAATAATAACTATAACAGCACAACAAAATCGAAATGTCTTCCAATTGTGTAATATAAAAATTAAGTTTTATAATAATTATTACTATTTATTTAAGTTTTGTCACAAATCGTTGCGATCGATGACATTAGAGAAATTTTATTGATACTAGAGTTGAACGCTTAATTTATTAAGTTTTTTATTTTTTAATCGAAAAGATATTTGTGTATTAGTTATTAACCCCCTTATTCATAAAAACTATTTAAGCATTTTTTTTAGTTAGATATTGTTTGTCAACGTAACACAAACGTCATTTTGGATTTGAGGAAAAGAGACAAAACAATAATTAACTAAATAATGCTGAAATAGTTTTTATGAATAAGGGGGTAATTGTTTAACTATAGTGAATAATAGTTTAATTAAGAGTGAGGAGTTAACGCGGAATCGTGTTGTTTTTCTTGTGTTAATATGATATTATTGTTTAAGTATTGAAACCATGACATGAACACCGTAGTAGCAGTGTTCATTAAGCACAAAATTAAACCGATGCTCAGCAAGGTTTGCTTACTAGAAGAAAAAATACTTTGTGATCATAACGTGTCTCGTCTTGCCTAAAAAATCAAACAAACAAACTAATAAAGAAATTCCCTAGGGTAGTGCCATCAGTGTCCAACACTTTGTGCCTTACAAATAAAACACGACTTTGTTTATTTGTAAGGCAAGTCCAATGTTCGACAAAGTTTCGGCCTTCCTCAAGGCCGGCAACGCATCTGCGATTACTTTGGTTCTGCGGGTGTCTATGGCCGGCGGTGATCACTTTCCACCAGGCGACCTGCCTGCTCGTTTGCCTCCTTTTAACATAAAAAAAAAATGTTTTCGTCTCCAAAATAAAAAAACAATTTTCATTGGATTTTTTCGGGATGAAAGCTATGCAGCAGGCAGGTGGTCTGTATTCAATTGTTGCTAAAGACTAAAATAAGATGTGGACCCCTATTTTTAATAATTAAGAAAAATATGTCAATCGCTGGTTCCTGTCGAAAACTGATACCATTACGAGTACCCTATTTAACATCTCTCGACTAGCGAGCGTGCGCTCGCGATTTCGTCAGCGACAAGAGGCATATCACGCAATCCCGGAAGATTCGTAAAATAACGTCTCCTCTTTCCTATGTAATGAAAATCCTTTATTATTTAAATTCTACGAAATACGCGTAGGTACTTACATTTATTTCTAATAAACTGAAAAAATCATCTCGTAGGTACTTACATTTATTTCTAATAAACTGAAAAAATCATCTCGACGGTGGACCATAACTTCAATATGAGCTAAGTCCCTTACACCATGGGAAGTGCTTCCCATACAAATTAAAAGTCACATTCAGTTCCCGCGTGACTATTAAAAAAGTTTCGACTTTTCAGTAGATATATGCATAGCAAATGTATAAATTCAGTTATTAAAACCTTTTTTTTGTTCTCTGTTAAGTATCAAGCTCTATGTTTTTCCCATAAGCATAGACAATTTCATTAAAATCGGCTTATTGGCTTGCAAGGTTTAGAGCTTGGAAATCAGAATGAGATGTCTTGGATCTGACAATATATCGCCGATATATGATCAGCTTATATTTTAAGAACAGCGTTGCAGCGAAAACCATGCTCAATTTATATAAGACTACACGGCCACAATACAATGTTGATTAAAGTGATATTAATATGTTTTTGTTATTTTTTATATTTGATATAAAATTTGTTTTTTGATAGAAATTTATGTGTAAAACTTTGAAAAGAAATGCTATAACTAAGTAAGTATACCTATTATGTTTTCCAGTGTTAATAAATTGAGAAGTGATCTTTATAGAAATTGTTACCTACATTCTATTGTATGTTGTTTCTTCATAGGTCTGTTGATCTAGAATAGAATGATAATTATAGATTTTAGAATATAATATAATATATATTATATAATGTAGTGTTAGTCACTTAGAATGTGCAATTTTAGTATTTAGACGAGTTCCGATTTTTAATGCCAAAACATTTTTGGTTTCATATCATACAAAGTAGTGAATGACTAAATAAATAAATATTAGATTATTAACATTGTACTTTTATTTTGAATACCTTTACATACATAATCGGCTGGTAAACGATTAACTAACACCTTTATGAAATAAACTGTTTAAAAAAGAGAAGCTTTACAGAACATACTTCGGGAATAAAAGTGGTTTAGTGGTCATTCGGTCCCGGGTTCGATTCCCGGAATCGGTATATATTGCTCGGCTAGGTCGACAGTATGACATGCTATGTCTGCACGTCTAGCTACCCCAACGTTAGTTCTTCCAAAACATTTTCAAATAATCTTATATTTTACTGAATTTATACGATTCAATTTAATAATTAAATGGAAAATTTCAAATGGCACTAATTTAGTTGAATAATTGTTTTTTGAATTGTTTAACTTATACAAGGTAAATATCTGTATTGCGTTGAGCCTATAGTTTCATTAAAATAAGCTTATCGATTTGAAACACTGAATTTTGCTAGTGTAAGTAATTTAGCTGAAAGTTTATATGGAATACCGTTATGTACTATGGGGGTCTTTTCCGCTTTACCAGTTTGAAGAAACGTTCGTGTGCAAGCGCATCGCCGCCGCGCCGTTCACGCCGCTAACCCTATCCCTGATTGGTTGCGCGATTTACTACAATTTACTATGGACCAATTAGAGACAAACAAACACAAACAAACACGTTTTTTGTTACCGGCCCGCAGTGTGCATTTGCATTCGCAACGTCTCTCCTGTGCCTTTTGTTAAATGTTTATAGATTCCCTACGACTGACCTCTGCCTTCTTGTTTGGACCGATTGTTGTTGTTGTTTTTTTGTGTTGACACCGGCTGCTTTTATGGATGTTTTTTACCGTTTATTACCCTCACTTATTCTTATAGAAATTGATAGATAAACCGTTGCAAATAATTCTTCTGGACTAGAGATGATAAATATTTTCATTTTGGCGACAAACTGAAAAATGCATCAATTTTCGTCGAATAGTTTAAGACTATAAAATAAACGGTAAAAACATCAAACGGCGCGTGACCACTTTAAAGCGAGCGGCTTGCTACTTCACACCTGTATGTGCTAGAAGAATGTATGAGCAATCGAAACGATAAAATATGCGCCTTATAGTAAGAGAGAAGGTTGGATATTCTTTTGACTGCCGTGAGTGTTCATAATACAGCAAAACACTAGATAATAGAAAAAACGTAATAAACTAAAAATTGTGAGCTTGCTACTCTGTTGAAAGTTATGTATGATTCTAAAAAGCTATTCACCTAGAATTCAACGCTTAGGTAATTTCACTAACCGTTATTATCAAAAACAAATTTAATGATTTATCTCTTAAGATATGATTTTTTATTTAATAATTAGCTCGTGATATTCTGATTTGGATTAGTCGTTTCAAATCATTGCATTATTTATTTCATTGGACGAGAAACAAAGTTATAAAATAATTTTAAAGAAGTTAAACTCATAGAAAACTTTACAACATTTTTATAAAATACATAAATTTTTGTTATAGTACGAGTATAAAGCATTGTATTTTATTTATCATTAAATTAAGCAGCTCTTCGGGGTCTTGATGAAACTTTTTAATGAGTTTGACATGTTTTTAATGAGAAAATTTGTTCTAAATCATTAGATTTAAATTATAATTGAAGAAATAATTAGAATTTCGTTATCATATAACTCCTGCGCCTGTCAAAGTATGATGAATTATTTACCCGAACGTCTTGTAGATTGTCCATCTGCTAGGCTAGATTTTGATGGGTATTGGCATAATCTCCACGCTTGCCAAATATGGGTTTTTTACATATGCGAACGCATGTTTTTAAAATACTACTTTGGTAAAATTATTAGCTGATACCTATTTTTAACCAAAAAAAATAAAATAAAAATAAAATAAAATAAAAAAAATAAAATAAAATTTTTTTCATTAAATTTTAACAAATATATATTTTCAACCATGAATGCCATCCCAATTCTGATCAACAAATATTATAACATTAATCATCATCATCATCATCATCAGCTCATTTATGTCCCCACTGCTGGGGCACGAGCCTTCCCTATGGATGGATAGGAGAACGGGCCATAAACCACCACGCGGGCCCAGTGCGGATTGGTAGTTATTAACGACTGCTAATGCAGCCGGGACCACTGGCTTTACGTGCCTTTCGAAACACGGAGGAGCTCGAGATCACTCATTATCCTTTGCAAAAGATGCATTACTTCAGCAATCGCAGACCAAGCGCGTTAACCACTGTGTCACGCACGCCACGCCATCGAGCTCCTTAGCGAGTTATTGTATTGCGAATCCGGGCGAAATCCGAATGTGCAAAACTGACCGCTTCATTTTAGAAAAGCGACGTTGCCAACCGGCAACCGTATATCGTGGGGTGGTGTTACAAGTTAAGCAATATTCATCCCTATCTATAGACAATAGAGCTTAAACTTCTAAATGCTTATAGAAAAAGAGACATTGCCAAGCCGTGCTATGTAGTGAAACGTCTTTAGTTATGCAATATTCATCCATTTGTCTATAAGATAAAGTTCTACTTAGTGTTTTTTTTTTACTATGCAAATGCGCGGCGTGGGCTTTAGCCAAAAATAGTGTCACTTGATTTAATTACTTATTAATTTAAAATAAAGGTAACTCTTTTTCGCTTAATATTATGATATGACATGAAATTAATTCTTCGGTTTCTATGTGGTTGCTCGACTTCATAAAATTCTAATTTATTTATTCTATACCTAGGTAGTTTTAAAAACTACAAAAAAGAAAATCTTTGATTAATTATCAATTAATAGTAGGTGTTATGGTTTGTGGTATGCAAATATGTCGCCATAACATCAATGTTAGCAGCAGTTGTGTTCCGAGTTAAGAAATAAAATTAGGATTCCGGGTGAATTGCGCTTCCACATGTGGCCTTTATCATCCATTATCGTCAGGTGCTTACCCGTAGAACAATATAAAAAAATCTATATTATTTATACCTAATTGAAACGAATCCGTAAAAATAGCAATACTTCACTATTTGATATGAATACTGATCATTCATGTTCACACAAAATACAAACTTTAGGAAATTGACTTGGCAGATTTGGTTGAAAGCAAAAATGAATGAACAGAGCTCACGCACACATGGCAAAGGAGGGCGTGGCTTATATCAAAAGCGAGCGACGCGGTGCGCAGGGTTTTCGCCTTTAGACTGGTAAAGCGTTCGAGACCGCCATAGTACCTACACCTCTTTATGCGCAGGCACATTCGACTACCAAACTGTCAAATTTTCTCAATAGACTTTGGACTTACTTTTATAGAATATGGTTGAACATTTATTGAAGAAATTTGACAGCTTTGGATAGGTCGATGTGCAGGCGTCTGTACACTGTACAGTTGAGTCCAATAATGTTAACTTATATTCCATGGCAACTATTACCTAATACAATCAATACAATAGATCGATAGTGATGCATATGTTTAGATATTACTCGATTGTATATTAAGAACCATACAAATAAACAAAGAATAAGCTTCGAATAGTTATTTCGTGTTGTCTCTTTTACTCTAACGTGAAATGAAGTTTACATTCTTATTCTTTGTTTATTTAAATCTTTAATGCTAAGACCGAGTCGGAAAACAAAAACAAACACAACTTAATAATTTCGATTTTTATTTGTTACGTCACCACAATTAGTATGACACAATAAAGGATGGAAACCTTAATTTACAATAAAACTAACAAATTCATCATTACAATCTTAGGCGATACCACGTATGACCTGACACGAATATAAATCATAAGTATTGCGTTCAAACTGTACATAATACACTACAATTGTAGGGCACTTCTAATGCTGTTACAGTTAGTCTGTAACACATCGAATGCGTATTGACACAGCAATGAACGACGATCAAGACTGATCTACGAGCCACCGATGCGTAACGCTGCATTATTCACCAATATTTTAATATAAACTTACACCTTGTTTAAAACTCAAACCAACCTACCAACTTTGTATTGAATAGGAGTTTACAAAGTTGTATAAAACTGGAGTGGACAACCTCGTATAAAACTGGAGTGGTCAACTTTGTATAGAACTTGAGTGGTCAACTTCGTAATCAACTAGAGTGGTGAACATTGTATGAAACACGAGAAGAGAACTTTGTACAGAATGAGAGTGGACAACTTTGTATGGATCTGGCGTGGACTCTTGCTGAGTGCAATGATTCCATTACATCTGGAACCGACAAACTTGCTGTAACTTTAAATTAGATTAATTACAGCCATACACGGTCATGCCATTATGTTATATATTGAGAGTATTCTGGTGTTTGTTTAAGATATGCAAAAACTACTGAGCCCATATTGCCAACTTTATATGTGAAAGATGACGCCAAACAAGCAAATAAAAGGTAAATGTTGACTTGTCCACATTATTGCTTTTCGTTTCAAACAGCAACTGTTTAATTCAACAATCATATTTAACATCAAAACATATTTGTATGTATTTTCTTTAGTCTAGTCATTATTTCAAGTATAAGAAATTACTCTGCAACCGTCAAAATGAATGAATGAATGAACGTCAATTTTTGAATCAGTTACGCGTCGGTGTAACTGACGGCCGTTACAACTGGTATCCAAATGATCGAGTGATCCATATAGTAATAAAAAATATACGTTACAAGCCAAACAAGTAAAATTGTTCGATTTTTGTTAAAGCAAATTTCGGATGTCGTATGCTAATCACTAAAATCTTACACGTTAATTTGCAATCACCCGTCTTCATACAAAAAATGCATACATATCTTTATTTGTATATTTATACGATAAATTGAGTACATGCGTCCTAGAAAAAGTCTATAAGGTAGAACTTGAATATAGTTGATATAGCCAACTTTTAAAAAAGCTTATTTAAATAAAAACATTTTTCACTTCGTAAAAAAAAAATTTGTGGCAAGTGGATAGTTATATAATTTTAGTGATCACTTTCCTCCGAATACATATTTAAAAATTTTAAACTCCTTGCTTCGAATGGGTAAGTATGGTACTTGATCATAACTATTCATTAATTCATTCTACTTCAGATTTAAAAAAACAGCCTTACAAACGCATGTTAAAAATTAAATAACAAGTACTATTTCAATACACAATTATGTATTGCAACATTCATTTCCATGAAGACGAGTGACCACACGCCCGCGTCGACGGTATATACATGACTACTAACTAAATAATTAAACCAAAGCAAACGGTGTAAACCCACACGCTAGTCCATCACAACCTGCTCGACTGATCACAGCTTCTTACCACAATGTTACGTATGACTTATCGAGTACATTTCACTCAGATTCCTAAGGTCCAGTCACGAGCACAAGCGTTTAGCGATGCGGCGAGCGATTTTTGGTTCATTGCGCGTTATACTACAACAGTCAAAGTCAACGGTGATAGAAAGAACGCAATGTACAGAAAAACGCTTGCCGCGTCGCAAGACGCAAAAGTCGTGGCCGACTGATAAAGACTGTGGTTGCCGATAACATAACAAGGAGTTAGTGCAAGTTTTATTTGCAATTCTATCTCGTGACTTTTTTACAATAATTTAAAGCAACGCCTCCTGGTGACTGAGGCAAGTAAAACGTTGTCAAACAAATTCTCGTTTTCTGTTACGTAATCGAATGGCAAAAACTCGCTCTAGGCACCCAGTTCATTTTATGAAACCATAGAAAAATCATTTCTTTCGCGTTTTACAAAGTTGATTAGAATAAGGTTTTTTTTTCATACAAAGCGTAATATATTTCGGAATACTATTTTAGGCAGACAATTTTTATGCAGTATGTATATTATAAATATATAATAAAAATGTGACGTACACAACCTTACATATATTTTTTATGTCATCGGAAACCACAACCAAAATATAAGGTAAAAAGATATGTAGCGTTAACAACAAAGTAATCACGTCTTAGTACTTCTAAAAAAACTTTCGTCATAAACTTCACAAATGTGTGACACAAATATTAATAAAGAATCAAAGATTCATCTGTCAAATTAATAGGGCATCAATGATAAATAAAACGATGATACAATTTACAATACGATTATTGTGCGTAATTAAAAAATATAGCGATCAATAGAATCTGGCAAATTTACACATCTACCAATGCAAAAAAATGTAAATAGATCAAGAAATATTTCTAATTTTCAAAACATATTATGGAATGCTGCATTATGTATGACAGTAAGCATATAAATTTTGGATTAGTATAAAAATAAAAATGATCTTAATATGTTAAGTTTTTTTAACAATGTCTCACATTGATATACATATAGGTAGAACCACTAAGTTATTAATTCTAGTGTACTTATAATTATATTGAAACTCCATAGTAGCACGGGATTACTAAATGCAGTGACCGAAGCATAGAGATTTAACGGCATTAGTTTATCGAACCGGCATAATGTAAAAAATAAAATTTTTCCTGCATTAAAAAAGAAATCAAAATAAAACCTAAATATAATTAGAATTTTTTTTGTCCTAAAATGGTAACACTCAAACAATACATTTTTAAAATGGCAATCTGAAATTAACATATTTAAATACAACATCATAAAAAATGTATACTGTATCCATTCGTTCAAAGGTAAATTAAGTGTTCATGTAAAGCATAAAATTAAAAATAATCACTATATAAAGTACATTATGACCTAGCACCTGTAATTAATGTAATAAAATAATATCAATAATAAAAAATTACAAAATCACTTGCGTAAGATGCATCCTCCATAGAAAGTGTTGCCAATGCCTTCATGGCAGTTTAAATAAGTCCAAGTTGTAAATTCTAACACGTATGTTGACTTATTTGGATTGCGCTCTTGTTATCTAGGACTTAGGACGTAAATTGTTTATGGGTGAAAATTAGCAAATGGGGGATAGCCCCAAAAAAATGTGACGGTCCGTGCACCAGACACGTTGCCCCGTATAGAATGATGTAGGTAGCCTTACTAGCAGCAACACTGTCAATGAAGGAAACGCCTTATGCATGAGTGTGCCGGTTCGCAGGAGGTAAAATTGTATTGCGATATAATGATTTTTAATAGAGATTTATATCTCTTTGGTCCACTGTATTGTCCAATATTTAATCTTTTTATACAAAAACAATTGACGTGTAGACCAAAGAGATGACAATGCCACCAGTATGTATTGGTCTTCAATTCAATGGCAACTAAATAAGTTTCAAATTAAGGTGGCATCAATCACCACCAGTGAAAATGTTAAGTAAGTGTAGTTGTCCACGGAGACGTAGCTTCATAGACGCTTCAAAATACGCCAAACAGCTTAAGCAGCCCAGCGTACTGATCTGTCCACGAGGCGTATCGCAAGCGTACGTTGTCAATCATTTGTGAGAATTCTACTATCTGAACAAATCTCGCAGCCGTTCCCGCAATTTTTAACATTAATAAACACGTGCGTTCACTCTATGTACGCCCCGGCGTATGACATGCGGTGCGGCAGGCGAGCGCGACGTTGACGCGCCGTCGACAGAGGAGCATAGTTTTGTATGTAAGTTGCAAGCAGGCGTACACTAAGCGTATAATGACGAATACGCGTCTATGAAGCTACACCTCCGTGGATAGTAGGCCTACGACTTCCGAACTAAATAAATATAATGTATCAATGTATTTGACACTATATACTTATATGGGTATTATAGGCATACTTTACTTACCAGGAGTTACCGATGCTTCGAACCGGCCGAATTAGGGGCTGATTGATATCTATTAAAAATCAACACATCGCGTTTAAGTCGAAGTTCCTAAGCAAGCACCGGTAGAGGTAGAAATAACGCTATAAACACACCTGCAATATTGAAAAATACGAATACAGCCTGCTCGCATCGCGCTACTAGTGCACTAGTACCAATTACTGAGTTAAAGCTTGCGCAGACGCAGGTCAGTCCTCTGCGTACTTTTTTATACCGCCAAAATAGAACTGCTTCGCAATCCGCAAAAAAGTCAATTATTATATTATGATAAAGAGATATATGATAGATTTATTTTAAGTACATAGTTTTATAAACTCTATCATAGTATGATTTATCATAATTAAATTATATTTTTTTACAATTAATTAATATGTAATGAGTATGTGTGTATCTAGTTAAGATTTGTTGATGAATATATTTTTTTTATAAGCTTATTCTGTAATGTTTGTCAGTATAACAAAGGTCGTGGGTTCGACTCCCACTCGAGCTTCCCGAGGCTGGTTGTTTATTACTAGTAAAATTGTATCATGTTAGTATTAGGTCTCATCATTATACATTTAAAAAATAACGTAGATGACTTAGATAACGTAGATGCGGAAGTTTTTTCGCTGTGTTATTTTGCGAAAGTGACGTTCTGCGTCAAAACCGCTCTATTTTTTATCAAAAATACCCAGATTACTGTCCCTTGTCCGCGTTGGCCTTACATGAATTAAACGTCAGGTATCTATCACGGTCGTGATAGTTTTATGCATCGTAATCTGGGTGCCTAGTGTGAGTTTCATCTGACATTCGATCACGTTAACGAAAACGAAAATTAGTATGATATTGAAGCAGCGCCTCCTGGCGGCAAACGAGTAGTAGTAGTCGGGTAGGCATTTATTTTTTCACTATATTTTATAATTATTTAATTCAGCTTAGGCAGCTGTCCCACCGCCCGCCGGCGAGTAAGCGACGGACTATCGACTATTTTCTCGCTCAAGAAACGTACAATAGATATAGATCCTGTGTCAATAATAGAGATGCATCATATATTAATAGTTGATCGCTGACTGTTCACGCTGCCGCCGGCGAGTAATCGCTTTACTAGTTTGCCGCTGTGCGATAAGAGTTATTAGCTCAGCGATACTCGCTTTGCCATACAAATTTTCGTTGTCGTAAACGTAATCGAATGCATAGGGATAGTAAACAAAGCTCACACTAGGCACTCTGACCTTCACATCAGTAACGCGACACTAACAAGCTGTTTTACAGAAACACTCGAGACGTAGTACCGACTGACTATTACAATAAAAAATAATTCAAATATACGTATCGATAACTTGTTTCACATTTTCAATCATTGAAAAAATAATTTCAAAATTATAAAAGGTCACAGGTAGAGTACATTAAAGGTTTTTAGCATCACTAGGATAATTATCTGTGTGAAAGGTCTAATATAGTACCATCTCGTTTATATCATAAACAATTATATTTGTTAGTGGTTGTTGTGTCTTAGCTTAATTCAATTCAATTCATTTATTCCAAACAATATACATTGTGTTGAATATGATATATGGGTACATTTAGTTTACAATTTCTTTTAATTATATAGAATTATTAAATTAATCATGTTACAAAAATAAAAATAAAAATAAAAACGAAATATATTGTTTTCTAAAGTTTACGCGAACACTACACATTGAAATGAAACAACTTTTACGGATCTACTGTCTCCCTGTGACCACGGACCCTGCAAAGGGTTCGAAACGTCAGGATAAACATTAATTAAAACTAATGTGTAAAATAAACGCGAGTAGATCCGTAAAAGTTGTTTCATTTCAACGAAATATAATTTGAATGTCAAATAAACACAAAGCAAACACAAACAAAGCGCTGTCTTTACACAATATTTAAATGTCGATTTAAGTTAGAAACAATACAATGTCATTCATTTTCATTTCATAGAACAAGATGTTTTTACTGTTTTAAAAAGTTTCGTACTTTTCATGTTTTGGAATTATTTTTAGTTGTCATCAACTATCTATTATTGCACATGTGGGATTAACAGACATGTTAAAATTATAAGTTTATGAAAGTAATTTTTTCGTAACTTAGTGATGCCAGCCACTCATTTTCATATTTAACTTTTCGTTATATCAAATAGCATATTCATAAATATAATCTGTGTCAAATAATAAAAGTAGGTACGTATGAGACAAAACGTATGAAATTTTACATAAATAAGGCTTTTTGCTATACGCAACAACCAATAACCCAAAAAAATATCGTTAGCGCGCTCTTTTACGCGACACGATCTATAATCTCATTTACGTGATTTTTGTTTACGTGACAGGACCTATAAAAACGACCAAAAAACTTTCAAACACGAGTCTTCCAAAGAACCAATACTTAAAAATTTATTCACACATTTCTCTTTTGCCGAATTTAAAAACACTAAACGCTAATTTTAAAAAATACCATAGTCTAAACATATCACGTATCAGACTAACCTAAAACAAAGTTACAGCATCAAAAAATAATGTACACACGGCTGCATATCAGGACAACCTAACTGCCAAACTTCCTTAATAGACTTTGAACTTTATGTCTATAGCATATGGTTGAAAATTTATTAAGGAAATTTCAGACTTGGATACTCTGTGCAGTTACAGTCAGCGTCAGTGATTTGAGCGTTCAAGTCTACCAAAATATCTGAACATTTGACAAAAATTAACCTTATGTATAGTCGGGAACAAATTTGATTGACGTCTGAAAATAAATGAAAGTGTGTTGTAAGGTTAATTTTTGTAAAATTCACATATTTTGGTACGTTTGAACGCTCAAATCACTGTATCTAATACAGTATCAAAGTCAGTCCGTACTTAGTCTCGGCTCTAATCTATGGCAACGACTTACATGAACCCAGTGTACACCTATCTTACGTATGACAAGAAACACCGACCGCACGTTGTACGTCGACAGACGTTACTCCATCTTGCTGTACAATTGTTTACAATCTGAAACAGAAGAAATTGTTAATAAGTACATGTTTAAACGGATTTTTTGACTAGCCAGGAAACGGTCATACCGCATGCTTGATTAATTTAGCGGTATATAAAAATATGCAATTATTTTATAACTACGCTTCAGTTTACATTACCGAGAATTTTATTTAGAACATGAAACAATTGAATGGTTCGACTTTCGGACGCTCCGCTATGAATTGAACGTGAAACAAAAAACGCTCACATAAAAAGGTTTGTTACAATAACAAAAAAGGTTTGTGTTATTTTTATTTTTTATGTGAACAGTTGCATCTAGCATCGTCCTCTGTGTGTTATCTAGCTGTCAACTGGTCTGGACTTCTGGACTGCACTTTGGAGTTTTATACTAAGTATGAACAAGTGAATGTTGTACAACAATCGTAAGCTTTACTTAACTTTACTCTCGACAAAATTAAGAGACATGAAGAGAAATTTACTTTATTTAGAAAGTTACGTTACGTTACGTTACGATAATAACATGGCTGCCGCATAGACAATTGACAGTTTGCCACCTTGCCGCGTTAGCTACCTTCAAGCTTTAGTTTTTATGCCTATAGAGGCATCCAAGGAGTCTCCGCGGAAGATCAGCGTTGTGGTATTTTTGTTCACTGCAACAAATGCTGAGTGGAGTCCTTTTAGGACACATTTTTCAATTATTATTTTTTGTCCCTACAATGGATATAGTACTACTCTTCACAGCAAAACACACCAATAATAAAGGCCTTGTTAAATGGCAATAATAAATCTTTCGAGTCAGAGCAATTATGTATGTGATGTATGTGATATTTATTTATGGTTTTGAAATAAAATACTGTATTTAGAAATAAATAGATGAATATTTATAAAATTTATAAAATACATTGAAAAAATTAAACGCCCACCCGACTCAGCCAGGAATCAAACCAGGGTCTTCCGCAATCCTGCTCTGGCCGCTATGCTACCGAGCTATGCTAAATTTTTACTTTTTATTTTTTTAAATGCTTGCTGCACTGAAGCTAAATTAAATATTTATAAAATTTATAAAATACAGTGAAAAAATTAAAATAATAATAATAATAAATAGATGACCAAGTACCTGTTCACTTGTGGTGGAACTCCTGGAGGCAGAGGGCGCAGGACCAGGTGCCCTCGGGCGGAGAGTCGAGCTGCGGCGCCAGGCAGTACATGTGGTAGCCGCGGTCGCAGTCGTCGCAAAACAACAGCTGGTCCTGCACAGAGTACCGAGTTTGAGCTACACGTAATGTCCTATTAGTCCTATACAAAATACAGACGCTAGCACATCAATCTATCCAAAACTGCCAAAATTCTTCAATAAATGTTCGGTATTAAGCCATATCTATAAATTGAAATGAAACAACTTTTACGGATCTACTCGCGTTTATTTTACACATTAGTTTTAATTAATGTTTATCCTGACGTTTCGAACCCCTTGCAGGGTCCGTGGTCACAGGGAGACTCACACACACACACAGGTGGTCACAGGGTTCGAAACGTCAGGATAAACATTAATTAAAACTAATGTGTAAAATAAACGCGAGTAGATCCGTAAAAAGTTGTTTCATTTCAATGTGTAGTGTTCGCGTAAACTTTAGAAAACAATACATATCTATAAAGTTCAAAGTTTATTTAGGAAGTTTGGAACTATGTGTGGTAATCTGATGTGCAGTCGCGTGTACCGAGTTTGAGCTACACGTAAAGTTTTAGATAAGGTACAGAATTTGAGAATTTGATTTTGTTAAAACTAGTGGTCGCCCAGTGGTCGAAATTCCACCGTAATTTTAGTTTCCTCCGATTCCATTTTTGAAACAATATTTTATTAAGGCTGCACGGATTGTATCCTAAGCAATGAAAAATAAAAAGGTAGAATGTGCGTTTAGATGGAATTGATAGATTTCGGCCGCTTTTCTTCCATTTATGAAATTTTTGAAAAATGTATAAAACAATATTCTTTAATTTAATGTATTAAATACGCATAATTTTAAAAAAATATTAGGATTCTGCACTCCTTCTCTATATAAACTATATGAGTGTGCGAAATTTCATACTCCTCCGTCCGCGCAATTTTCGTAAAAAGGGGTACGAAGTTTTTGCTTCACGTATTGATATATAGATAATAAATGAGAATTTAAAATTTATACGTAAGATCTAAAAAAAATACGTTCTTGTTTTAATGACACCTTATATACCTAACCTATATCGTTATTATTATTCGAAACGAAAAGGTTCATAATTAAGTGAAGCAACGACGTATTTAATATGGCTGGCAGCAGTTGGATGGGAAGGGCCAGAGTAGGGCTTAGAGGCATGCATTATAAGGGCTCTTTCAACGACACCACCACCCGCTCATTTTATGTCCCCACTGCTGCGGCACGAACCTTCCCTATGAACGAATAGGGAGAACGGGGGGCCGACCGCATAACTCGATTGCTTTCGATTGCTTTGGTTACGTGTATAGTTTATGACGTCATCTTGTCATTTCGTAACGCCTATAAAAGCAATATCGAAAGCTATAGCCAAGATGAAGTCATAAAGCTAAACGTCATATAGCTAAATGACAAGATGATGTCATAAACTATACACGTAGCCAAAGCAATCGAAAGCAATCGAGTTAGGCGGTCGGGGGGCGGGTCATAAACCACCACGCGGGCCCAGTGCCGATTGGTGGTTGTTAACGACTGCTAATGCAGCCGGGACCAACGGCTTTTCATGCCTTCCGAAGCACGGAAGAGCTCGAGACGATAAATTTTTGTTCACCCATCCGAGACCGGCCTTTGCGAAAGTTGCTTAACCTTCGCAATCGCAGACCGGGCGCGTTAACCAATAGCGCCATCGAGCTTTCAACGTCGTCCGACGCCAAATGTCGATATTGTAAGCCTTATGTCCAACAGAGGACCGATACGGGCTGATTATGATGAAGGCGATGATAAAGAAGGTTCATAATTAATACTCACATCGTTATCGCTGGCTCCGCATACGGAGCAGCATTTGCACTCGATGCACTGCCAGCGGTACTTGCGCACCGACACAATCATATTGGCCGTGAACTGGAGGCATGTGGGGTGGCCTGCATATACAAATTACAGTTATTTTAGGAAAAAAGTTAACTACAAAAACTAAGAAGGTTGTGTGTGAATTTTCTCGAAATGGTGCTGTCCAAATGAAAAGAGGACTTAGGAGCGGTATACGCTTACGCCGTTTTTATTAAATATTTGTATATAGAAACTAAATACTCTAGGGCGTATACGCCTGCCGTCATAACGCCCTTTTGATTTGTACAGTTCAAATATGAAAAAAATTTGAAACTCTTTTTTTTTTCTAATTATTATCATCAGACCTTATCATACTCACAGCACATGGGGCGATTGTAACACAAACCACTACGGCCCAATGCTTTACTGTGTTGTTAATATAAAAAATATTAAAAGACCACGAAAGGTCAATTATCATCTTTTCGAATACAATAACTAAAACTACTTACTTACACATTAAAAATAAGCATTTAATCAATCCACAAAAATCCACAAACAACCTTAATCGAATGTATTTCACATATTGTTAGGCACATAACATATCTTACCTTATCTTTCCATACAGCATCGACCGCATTACACTCTCAAAGTAACAAGGTAATATATGATGTGCCGAACAATAGTGAAACAAAAAACTATAACGACACTCGGTATTAAAAAATCACAAGTAGTTTTTAGATACATTGGGAAGCGTCACAAAAATGTCGCATGGAAGTGCACGACATTCACTATTCTTCAGCACAACAAAATGAAACTAGTAACCGTTGCGATATACAATTTTTAATGTTATAAAAAAAAGTAAATATATTACATGTTCACGGTATACAGAAAATAGTAAAAAAAAACATGAACATGGTATCAATGTTTCCACAGACTGAAACGGTAAGATATATATTCTTATCTCGAATATTTATAGAAAAAAAAACTTAGATCTGAATAAAAATCTTGACGAAGTATACACAAGGTTATTTTTGGTATACTTACACCAAATCTGACAACAGTTTATTCAATTTCGGGAACAAAGTCAATTCGCTGGTGAATAAAAAATAACAAATTGAAGATTTCATATAAAATGCATGCACTCTAGAAATTTATAGGAAAACTCATACTTTTGTATGTAGAGTATGTTTTTTTAGGAAAATGGTGAAATCGTTGTCAGCTTGTCGTGACTACTTAATTAACGTTGTATACTTCATCATCATCATCAGCTTATACTAGTCCACTGCTGGACATATGCCTCTATACTTTATAAATTAAAATTTTAAGCGAAACAGTTTTATATATTCCAGTTTATTGCATTACAAAGTTTCAATCTGTGGAAAGCTTTGGCTGTGGAGGCATAATTCGTATCAAAATATCACAAAGTAACAGCGATATACAACAAAGTGTGCCTACAACGCCATCTAGGTATAAGCAAGTGTAATTCTGATAGTTAAAACAGAACAAAAGAAAAACTTGAACAATCTTTGGGTGTACGCAATATGCACTTCCGTACAAGCATTTTTGACACTTTGGAAATAGACTAAATAGTTTTATTTATCATTAACATATAATATTCGAGAAACTCGGTAACTATGATATAAAATAAAAACACAATTTTACAGTAAAGTAACGTATACGAGCTTGATCAGACATTAAATATATTTTATTTATAACATAATTAATAATTGTTTAACAGAGAAATTAAAATTAGCGAATAATGAAACTTTTGTAAATAAAATATTTTGTCAATACAACTTTGTATTGATTGGGGTATAGAACTTTCAATAATAATTTATAACCTAATAGAAAAGCAGTGCGAAAACTCAATATAACTAATATACTTTACTTTCTAAAAACATCATCAAACAATCCTAGAGATTCTGATCAAGCCGTGCAATTTTAAAATATTCATAACTCTATTATATTTAATATAACAACACAATAAACAAATATATTGCAGATTAAGGCACCTCTTTGGTGTAAATACGGTTTTTTATTCATTCTGCAACCCACAGTCCAACAAAAGAATAGACAGCTGTCAAAATTTAAAATACAATGACAGTAATATCTACTCATAAAATGCCTATATTTCTCTTCAATATAACAACTCTTCGTACGGTCGGCCAAGGAAATTGTCTATTACAGTAAGGATTGTTTTGTAATGCAACTATATAGTGACTTAGGTAAATTCAACCTTAGCGACATTCGTCATACTCACAACAAATATCTCTAAGGCTAGGGACTAGTCAAATCTGGTAGACCAGTTTCTTGGCAGAGTGTACATTTTAATTTGCAAATACAACAATTCCTATAATCATTATTTTGCGTAAGTTTATATTATATCATTACTAAAGAAATTTTGACCACCCTGTCCAAATTATTAAGGTTTTAAAAAGCAAAACATGATATGTGTCTAGTTTGTTTGTTTTCTGTACCGTGCGATGCAAACTTTAAGACGATCGTGAAGTAAGGCGCAAGTCCCGTTGCAATTACAAAATGAATGTATCAACCAATCCGCGAGGCGTGCGCGTGACCGCAACCTGCGCTCGTAACTAACATCACAGACGTCATGAGTTTGTATCGCACTCTTTTTGCATTAAGTGTGCTTTGATTTTGACAGTTATCATATATTATAATTTTAGATTGAATTATTATTAGGTTATATTATCTAATACAATATCCAAGATATTGCATTAAAAGATTACACTTATTAATATAATGTATATGTTTTTTATATATAATTAAGCTATCAATCAAATTATAGACATCTAAAATCGCAATAAAATTTGTAAATTTATTAAGTCAATATAATTTGTCCAAATTGTCAAGTATTTCCCGATATTAATTTATATACCTAATTAAAATTTAAATGAATATAATAACAATAAACTAACATATTATTATCTAAACATTTATAATATTTATAAAACCAAACGTACGCTAAAGGAATGACAAAGATTACAATTAATTAATTAACACCAAGTTAGTTTTTTTAAATTAAGGTTAAGAAAATTTTAATTAAAAAATCTTTGGGTTGTATAATTTATATAATTAAGGTTTATAACGTATTTTATATGTATAAGCATCGAAAAGGCACGTAATATAAGCTCTATTATTGATATTGCTTCAACGCTTCAGTGGAAAGAGGAGAGCGTTCGCATTTTAAAACAATATGTTAACACTATATTATGTGTTAGTAACTCTGTGCTGTAATACAAGATCTAGATCGGATACACTTTGGTTCTCTGATTGAATAATATTTCTGAAAGCTTTTATTAATAAACATGGGTTAAAGTTATCAGGTTCAAAACTAAAGTCGTTATAAACCAGGTCTAACTTCAGCTCACGTTTATAAGTAACAGAAACCATTTTTGAACTGCAATTATATGAATTGTTACTACAGATATAAATGTTTTGCACCAGGCTTTTCATTCGGCATATTATCAATAGTAAACGTTAATAATAATTTATTATTAACAGACACGGCATATTAATATGTATTCATAAACAATAACCGTATACTGAACAAAATTAAATTCACACTAAACTAAATAGCTCAGTGTGCATTCTTTTTTCTAAGAATTTAAAAATGTCACTTTCAAAGCTCTATCTTACCATATAGGTATTAAGGTTTATATTCCAGTAACATTTTTGTTTTTTGACTCAAATATTCAACACCGAATCAACGCCACCTAGTGAGCAACTTGTGAAAGCAACTTGTCCTGCTACGATTCCGTGTATATTGATAGAATAGTGAAAAAAACTAGTAGTAGGCACACATACTTGAAGGAGCGAAAATGGTATTTATATGTGTTGTGTTTAAGTCGCATTTAAACTATTTAAGTGCTTTATTATTATCTGGCTCTTGGTGTTTGTTTTGTTTTACTAATATTTTCAAAGAACGTTCTTCAATTCTCATACATAATAACTGAATGTTTTAATAACAAAAATGTAGGTTATTCTGTGTATTACTAAATGACTTTATTTCGTAGCGTGACTAGATAAGCTAGGGTGATTATGATATTTTTGGCTTCGCGGCAGTTAATCTAAACTAGGTAGGATAACGAAAATCTGTTCGAACAAATAATTATGCATAAATACATAATAATATTTATGTTCTAATTTGAAATTAACGAAAAAAATGCTGAAGCTATGTCTTTCATTATGTAATAAAAAGATTTAAAATATGTAAAACATTTTCGACAGACAATTAAATAATATAGGTAGTTTCCCTCAGCTTGACACTTAAAATAGTTAATATATCTACGTGTCTTAACAGTATTATTTTAAAAATAAACGACTTTAAGCAGTGCAGCTTTGTTTTGATACAAACAAAATAGTGATAATTTTTTTTTTAATTATATGTTCAAATCAAACACAATCTGCACTGTTTCGAAAAGTAAGGCACGACCATAAATCATTAATGTTGTGACCGAAGTTAAATCTAAAAACGATGTACTCCATAATTATGTTATTATGATATGTCATGTCTGCGACAAATCGTGACTAAGGAATATACTCTTAAAAAAAACAGTTAACACGTAAATATTTGGCATCCACCGTCACAATTGTAGAGATAAGAGATGGCAACACTAAGATCACAATATTCATTTTTAAAAATATATTAAGAAACGAACGCATAATGTAAAATTTAAAATTGGAATGTCATCATAATGTGGGGAAAACAATATTTTTACTCCTCTATATTATTATGTTGAAAAAAAAACAATACACCTCTTTGGTAAGCAAACCAACCAACCAAACTTTTTGTGATGACCTCTTTGTGACAAAGGATATACACCCTTTTTTACATGACAGGACTTTGACGGGACGAGGGGGGGGAGACTGGGTACTCCACGTACTCGTCGCGAAGGAGTTTCGTTTGCGCTGCGAACGTGTCAAAGTCGTCAGCCGGATAAGACATGGAGGTTAGTATCTCGAGCACTCCGTTGAGCCTGACGTTGTCTTTGAGGTGTCTGTGGCGTTCGCAGACGTGGTTCTTGAGATGGTAGCAGGGGGTGTGGCCGTTGCGCGGTCGGCCGCGGCGCTTACCTGATCGTCCGCAGTCGGAGCAGCTCACTAGCTGTTCGGGAGTGCCGGTTTTTTTGTTCTCGCGGTCATCGCCTAAGCAGAAGTCGCAGTAGGGTGACGGCGATGCCTGCGAAGTTGCGAACACGCAAAGGCAAAGGTTTATTTGCAAATAATACCTTATTCAAACAGGGTATAATGTATGAAAAAGTCCATATGATCGCAATTTTATAGTGGTCAATAATGTCTTAGCATTTAGGTAAAATAAGTCCATCGGATATATTTTGCCAGGATAAAAAGTTTCAGGCAACAATGTTCGCAAAAATATACCCTAAACTCATAAAAATAAGGTTTGTCTTTGCACAATGCTATAAACATTGCTGTTATGGCAAAGTAACATGATTAGATACGATGGTGGACTTGGTACAAGCCCTACCAAAACAAGTGTACTGGAAAAGCAATACTGCAACTAAATATTGAATCCTACATTCTTAGCATTAAACAAAAACTTACTTTAGTTTCAGACTCCTTCATGAGTATGGGGGCGGTGCTTTGCCCGGGGGCAGGGCCAGGGGCGGGCGCGGCGGGCGGCACCAACGGCGCATGCGCAGAGTCTGACGACGATGTATCAGCTGACGCGGGCCGAGGCGGCGGGGAGGGGCGACGGGGCGCCGGGGCGGGGGCGGGAGCGGGAGCGGAAGCGGGAGCGGTCACTCCCGCTGCAGGTGTTGTACCTAAACGATGAGATGATGTTAGGGAGTGGCCAAATTGGAAGCATGGACGCGGTTGCTTGCAATGACAATGAAAAAAGCAGTGAAATTAAAAAAAACTTTCTTATCTTAGCTGCTAAGGTTTCCCTCTCGCAGTAGCATTTCGACCCATCGGGATATTTTGTGCAAAAGTTAACAATTACTTTGAAATTACAAACAGAATCGCCCATTTCTTAGTTAGTGCAATGGCGTTGGATTATAACTGCTTAATTAACTGAAACTGATTTGTATCAGAGACCAAAGCTCACTTGGGGCTACAGCGCCAGGATAGCTGGTGAGTGAGAGCAACATGATTTAAAAGACAATACCTTAGTTTAGTATCATGGTAACATTAATAGGTAACTTTCTATAGTTTTTAAGATATTATAGGTCATAGCAAATTGTTGCCCAATGTTGCTCCATTAAAAGTAACTGCGGTGTGGATGCATCATTAAACTGAAAGCACAGATGCGGTGATGTCAAATATAAACTCTGCTTATGATTTATTTATTATTAAATAGTGCAAAGACATATTTAGTCTACGACACACTTTCAATGGGAATGGAGTCTTATGGACTAATGCGGTCTGCAGAACACAATGACAAAAGCAGTAAAACATAGAAAAAAAGTTTGTAAAGCTAAAAAGCTAAGCAATATCATCCTATTAGAATTAGTGTTACAAAAGTTAGGAAAGATTTATATCATCTTAACGGCCTTATCACAGGTTTAATCAACCGTATAGGCACCGATAAAATTATATAATTACTTTTAGATTTTACAATTTAACTAAAGGCGAATCCTGAATCTTACTGAATCAAAACTTACTTGCGAGCAAATAAATGTATCCACCGATCGTTACATTTATGTATAAACGAGGTAACTTGAAGCTTTTGTATTCCGCAAGGAATTGATTAGAGCATGATTAGATCCAACCGAGACGACGTGTAATTTAACGATTTCAAATATTAGGGACTGGACTTCATTTCTTCACTTAATCGACGGCTTACATCATATCACGTACAAAGTTTCCTCGTTTGTATGAAAATGTAACTATTTATTTGCACGCAAATGTAATTTACGTTAAATTGTCATGGCAGTTGTAGTACGCTTAACACGTCTGCCTGTTTACATTCATCTTCATAGAGAGACATATGACCCAAATTATTATGACCTGAATAATTAAAGTTAGGCTTATTTAGAACTTTTATCACACTCGCACACATTTCGTATGACTGAGACCAACTTAGAGAGACCTAACACGACTCTAATGTCGGCCACAGATCATGCGATAGTTTTGTGTAAATCTAAGGTTACACAAATTGGCAGCATATCATATAAAAGTCATGTGCGCAAACTCTTTACCACAACCCGATCCGATCCGAACCCTTCGGAGAATCTAGTAGGGCACGGGGACGCGCACTTGTGCGCGATGCCGTTCCCTCTAGATAACCTCTGAAGGTGATTCGTTTCACACGGCTTGAGGGATCCTTTGCGTTCCTCGTCGCCCCCAAAAAAGCCCGGTGAAGCTGAAAATGCCGCAGCGGCAATCAGCAATCTCTCTCTCAAAAAAAAAAAATCTTTACCACAAAGTTTACGAAAATTTGCGCAAGCCTAGATTAACGTAAATCAATCGTAAAGTCTGCGGCATGATAGATGACATAAATACCTATATGTTTTTTGTTATCAGTGGGTAAGTGAATTTCATACACCTATTCTCATATGAAAAACTAATAACAGATTATTTTAAGGACCGAATTTCTAGTGGATAAAATAAAACTATAGTGTTAATGTTAAAACCTAACTGCGGAAACCAAATACGCAATCAAATCCAAGAAACAGAACAAGCAACACACCAGCAACGCGGAAGACGCAAAGCACACATACTTTAGCACTGGGTCGGACTGCACTTTATGACTCTCGCGATCAATAAAACATGCTCTATACGCGCAAGGATTTCAATAAACACAGCACAAACCACCTGATTAGTGAATGCATTAACGCTACCGTATTCCGATAATGCTAAAGACTTATTTAGTGCTGTTTCAGACCGGACGAGAGTGAAAGCTCGTATGAATAATATTCGCAGCGAAAACACGGCGATATAAATGCTGGCGAGTGGAATGACAACATTATACTATTCGCGTAGTTCATAAATTCGGCTACAAAGCCCGCATAGTGCGCATTTTTAAGAAATTAAATTTAATAACTGGACAATAATTTTTGTTAACTTTTGGTTAACAAAAATCTATCTACGTCACACAGGGATAACGTTTTGTCACTTACATTACATAAGAAAGATGCATAATTATCTAAATACGATGCGGCACCGTTAGTTACCTAAGCTGTATGTGTACTGTGGTCTTTAAGAGTTTCTATTTTGACTATTACTTACCGGCTCCGGCAGCGGGGTTATTGAGAAAGGTGACGTAGCTATCCTGATACTCTGTGGCGGGTGCGGCGGGCGTGCCCGGGGCCTGCGCGGCCGGCTGTGAGGCCGGGGGGGTGTGCGCGCCCCCCCGGCTGTCCCGCGAGTCCCCGTCGCTGCCGGCAGCGGGGGGGCCGCTCGCCCCCCCAGCGGGGTCCTTGTGCGTGTGCGTGAAGTGGTAAGTAAGACCCGCTCGCGTCTTGTATTTGGCTCCGCACACTGGTGATAACATTTACTCTTTTAGGTCGTTGCAAATCAATGTGAACATCACATGTTCTTTTAACTAAAACAATAAGGTATTTCCTAAAGGGAACTAGTTTTTGAGTTAAAAAAACTACCACAATTACGGTCTACTTCACTTTTAGGTCATTCATTTGGTGAAAGAATGACAAAGATGTAAAAATAACTAATTCTTTTTTTTTAAATTAATAACGTTCCTTCGAGCCCGATTATTCAGAACCTACACTAAGTATGTCTCTGTATTTAGCCTTATCTGCTTCTTATAAGCTAAACTAAATATAAATAACAACAAAAAAATTTACTTACCGTTCGTAATGCCTCCATCTGCTTTTGTCAACTCACTCAAACGTCACGAATGACTTTATCAGATAAAAATAGTTAAGGGGTTGTAGAGCCTACGTCATCAGAACAGAGCATAGGAGGCACCACGACGGCAAGTGATGTGACACAACCTCTCCGATAATTATCCGTCATCAATCAATACCTTTTTATGCACTTGTGTAAACGCTTTCGATTCAAACGAGAAACAATCGATTAAAGATGATATTTTAATTCGAAATTTGAAAGCACGCATCTAGTAACGAAATGTTTTTTTACAAACAACACTTTCTCGTCATTTCTAAAATGGATAAAATTCTCAATTAATGCATCCGTCAATCGATTGTTAAACACAAGCGTTTTTGTTGTTTGTGCATACAATAGCCGGCCCGTCGTGATACATCTATGTTTTGTTCTGGTGGACGCAGGCTCCTGGGGTGCTTTGATTGATGACTTCAAATCATTGGATCTGCTATTCACTTATCACAGTTTAATAGACAAATTACATGTGTAATAATAACAAAAGAATAATATGGACACACTGAGAATCTTCACTTTTTAAGTCGGTTTTTAGAGTGCATATTTCTTGAGAAATTTTTGAATAGTAGTTTTTTGTTAGGTATATTGATATAGATGGAAAGAAAAATAATTATTCAAAGTTCCTCAGCGCATCAGACAGTGATCCAAACTTGTAGTCCAATCAATTGTGAATGAACACACTTTATATACATTTGTATGATTTTTATTTCTTATTCAACATAAATATCTTGTATAAATTCATAACAATCTTTGGGTGCTAATAATAGTTTGGATCTAAGAATAACATCAAGACCTTACATACAATGATCCAATTTAATACAATAAATAAATGATTTTTTTTCGTTAAAACCGAACACGACATATAAAATGTACAATGACTAAAATTTCACATTAATACTGAGTTCCTTTACGAGTTGCAACCAAATTCATATGCCAGATAAGTTCATAAACTATTATAGTTTCCTAAAAAACATTATAGTATATAGATAGAGAAAAAAAAGCATTCACTAAACGTACACTTATAATGGAAGGGTCTGTATAACTTTATTTGTTTTATTACCTAAGTTTGGCCCATTTATAGAATACTACATCTAAAACTGAATAAAGTAGCTTTAACATGAGTTTATGAAAATACTAGTTGTTGCCCGCGACCTCGTTCGCGGAGACTACAGAAAAAAAAAGTATAAAATAGTATCCAATATGCTGGTCTGGGTCATGGTCTGTATATGAGGAGTTTCATTAAAATCCATTCAGTAGTTTTTACGTGAATGAGTAACAAACATCCATACATACTTACAAACTTTCGCGTTTATAATATTAGTAGGATTTGCTTGTTTCGGTGTGAATGCCTGGCTTTGAATCCAATGTAGATATTTTGTGAACAGGTCTTTACATCCTTATATTAACAATGAGCCTAAGAACAAGTACAATAATGAGTATGCTAGTCGTCGATAATTTTTATCACTACAAGCTATTGAAATATGGAAAGCACTCTGTACCAGCTGATTACACTAGATACACTGTTTGTGTCTTTTATATTGACTTGAAAGACTTTAGCAATGACTGTTTAAATATTTTCGATTCAATTACAGAGTATTTGGTAAAACATTGAAAAAATGATTTAATGCGAAAATATAAAAATCTTAGCAGACTTATTGGTGAGGACTATGTCCAGCCGTGGATGATAGGCTGATGATAATGATGGTGATAAACCAACTTATTTACGTTGTTCAATAAGTATAAAACCAGATCAGGAAAAATATGCACTAGATTCAATGACATCCTGTATTGTAAAGCAACCTCTTACTTAATATTTTCGCAAAATCATGTCAAACCTATGATAGACTACACATCGAACTTTAGAAATTAGCCATTCGTCCCTTTGCCCAACAATATTACATGTTTTTGGGGATGCAGTTCTTTAAATAACGGAATTAATCGTCAAAAGAGTTGCAATGTAACGATATTAAACACCTAATTGATGGAAAATAACAGTGGCGTTTATAGTCCGTTATTCCCTTACAATTTATATTAAAGAAAATAGTTTTGACATGTACTTTTTTTGTCTTACTGGTATGCACTTGGCCTTCATCTAACCTGATGTTAAGTGATGATAAAGCCGAATGTGGGAGCGCACTTCTCCAGGAATCCTCAACAACTGAGGCACTAGCTGTTTCAAGCTGCCGGAAAACAACATGCTAAAATGTTTCTCTACATACTAACCAATCAACTACCATATTCTTAGGGGGACAGTTAACTTCTAAAGCTAGGTGTATATTCTATTATATACCTTTGAATACTTAATTAGTTTGTGACAATTCCATACCATCATAGTTTATTATCCACAGGCATACTAAATTACCTCTTACTATACACATTGCTACAGAAATAATGTTTATTAATATAAATAGGTATCTGAATATTACTTTCTATATTTACCAAAGGTGTCTAATACATATGACGTTTATTTGATATATTTATTCTAAAGCTACATTGTTAGTACATGATTATAAAAGGCCTTTGTCATAAGATGTGGACTATTTTATTATACATTACATTATTATATACTATTAAAAACCTAAATTGTGACAAATTAAGAACGTGTATGTCATGGGAATAGTACAAATTGTAATATACACAACCATTCAAAACAGAAAGTTAGACAAACTAGGTTGTATTTTGTAAAATTTCATCAACAGATATTAAACAACAAGTTTCAAAAAATATAACTTTTGTCTTTAAATGAACAAATGCAAAAAAAAAACTTAATTAAAAACAATACTTTTATATTCACTTTGTGCTATTCCTAAGACACAAGGCCAGCTGCACCATCGCTTCTTACGTTCTTCCAGTTATTTTTTAATGTATGAAATTTAGTTATTTCACTTACCAATATATATGTTTTATTGTACGTTTATATTTCTATCGCTATTTTAACCGTAAACGGGGTTAGTTCAACTGGCTAATATAATTGCAATCAGTATACCAACGTCCAACGCAAAACTTTAGTCATTGCGGCGATGCAAATTTTCTGATTCGATAATTATGAGATGAAAAATAAATAATCTATCACAGACGCATGAGTCATACACATCCAAAATAAATGGTGCTACAATTATAAAGTTTAAACTAAAAATTGTGATTAATTCATAAGATCCCGTTCACAATAAACATTTTAGAAGGCTACCAATGGCTATTATACCTTATGTTTGCAATGTACAGTCACGAGCAAACAATGTAACTCTTAATACAACGGAAAAATAATCAAAACTAGCATAAAATGAATACATGTTAATACTCGTGACTGTACCTATAAAAAAGATTCCATTATTAGTATGAAGTATTAAGGGTGCGCCGACCAAAAAATTACAAAAATGCAGTCACAGTTAAGTTGATATAATTGAAAATACTATCGTATTATATAAACAAAATATATATTTAGTATCAAAGGGAACGTGTTTACAATTAGTCCATTCCATAAATTCACAACACACTATAGTTTTTTCTACAATATCATTTAAAGTTATTCCTCATACAAAATTAGTATTGGCCGCGCGGCATCAAATAAATATTTCAAATAAAATATATGACACTTGTCACTTACGGACGGCGCACCCTTAAACAAAATCTTTACAATTTTAATGATTCGCGTTCCATCACATATAAAAACAACAAAGTTTAAACGCAATCTGCTCAGTCCGTCAGCCCGTAACCATAGTAAGTGGAACTCAGCCCAAACGGAGAGTACTTAAAAATGTATGCGTAAAATACGAAGCAGTTTGCATCAAATATATTATTAAAAAGTGATAGTAAACATATTACTGCCCCTACTGCTTAACTGACACGGCTACTGAGGTAGCACCGTAGCGGGAAGGATGACCTTACGCGGGGCCACTGCCAGGGATGAGCTGTATGCGACACGGCAAGCGGTTTCTAGTCCATTGCGCGTTATACTACGACTGTCATAGTCAACGCTATCGTCCGTCAAATCAATAGTTTTGCGAAAAATTTGTTGCACCATGTAACAATCGTTAAAATGGCGATGATAGACGTCATTTTTTTTACGTTAACTGCTCAATTTTAGCTGGTTAAAGCTAATATGCTAATGCTAAACGTGAAAGTAGCAGTCAAATGTCAATCATTTTTATTTACAACCAAATTTATAATTATTGCGTAGCTGTTAAAAAATCTTATATCTAACGAACAATGGCCACATGAAAAAGCTTTTCCCTTCCTTGCTTTGGGACAAATGTGGGACATTTGACCAGCAACCCCTTTAACCTTAACGTCAGCAAAGTATTATATGGTCGCAACGAATTGAGATGTTTCTGTTGGTGAGGATCGTCAATGTTAAAGCTATCTTTAACAGTGACATTAAGCAGAGTTTTGGTGCAACCCACTCATAGTAAGAACGCAACTCGTACTACTCGATATCACTCACCACATCGCAAGACGTCAGTGGATCTACGTAAACTATCACCCCTCCCGCACAGCGCAGCCGCAGCTTCCTCAAGAACCTTCTCAATCAGTGCTGCCAATTTAGCATTTTTAACTGATGTAGCATAAAAAAAAATAGCATCTGTTTTCGCCTTTTTTTGATAAGTCAACAATTGAGCGTGAGTTTCATGCCAAAAATCATAACTGAGTAAAAAACCATTGCCGGCCCACTGATTAATAGACATTCGTACACCCATCTAGTGTTAAGATGTGATACTTGCCCTTGTATTACAAAACAGTGTTTAAAGTTAAAGAATGGCTGATACGTGTTTAAAATATTGAGACTGTCTGTTTTAGGTCTTGTCTAATTGTCTAACTTTAGCCATCGTTTTGTAGTAAAGCAGTTGTTGTTTATCTCATCGTTCTAGTAACTTTAGCATTGTTTTGGCATTTTCTAAACGTAGATTTGGCATGAAATATTTTTAACAGTTGGCAGCACTGGTTTTAGTTAAGCGGTAAGCCTGTCAATGCAGTCAGAAGTAGCCTTGCACCTTATCAACATATCATCAGCACGGAACCATTTTAATCGGCTTACAATAACTCTAATCAGACTAAAGTTAAAAAAAAACACACAAAACATTTCCTTTATAAATACCGTAACGTTAATTTCAATTTGACAATAACGGGATATTAAAATAACACCAAATAATTTAAAATAAGTTAATTTGAAAGAAAAATATTATGCAACATTAATTCATGACACAATTTAAAACTAGAGTAAAATTTTAAAGTATTTTCATTAAAAAAAGTCGTCTTATTTTAAAAAAAAGGGTTCCGTACCGATTTTTTTAAACAATTACATGGACCCTACCACTAATATTATGATTAACAGAATCAACTACATTCATCCAACGAATTATTTTATTTTATTATTATTATTACAGTGGCAGTGTAATATTCATATCGTAGGGCATCTACACTGCAGCTTATGACAGCAACTTTGTGGCATAATCAGTAATTATTTAATTTATTTATAGGGATTAAACGATATGGCCATTACGATGACGACACCGTTAACGATAGTATCGTATCGTTTGAATTTTGTCTATGGAGTTTTGTTGAAGTATCTCCATTCGCTATGTTTTTGGCGCTCAAGCATCAATAATATAAAAAAACACCTTTGGTTACAAACAAAAGGAAACTACACTAACAACACGAAATCAATCAAACATAAGCCAAAAATAGCGACATTAACCTTTTTTCGGGCGCCCCCAGCCGGCAGGCAAAAGGATTATTATCTATAAAGCAATTTATAGGTACTGTTCTGACACAGGCTGGGCCATGTTTGTAAAAATATACTGCTGTCAAAAAACAATAATCGTAGTGCATCGGTAATGATAATCATAATGAACCGGTATAATCATTACGATACCGTAGAATCGTATTAGCCATGATAATCGGCGGTTTACGATTCATTGCTTCGGTATCGTTTAATCCCTATTTATTTAGTATTCATTTTTACAAACAACGAAGTTCAAATGTTTTCTAACCAATAAACCAATTTGAATAAAACTTTCTAAACTTTAGGAAAATACAGAAATCTAAATAGTATCAAATGTTTTCTAAACCAATAAACCAATTTCAATAAAACTTTCTATGCTTTAGGAAAATACCAAAATCTAAATAGTAGAAAATATTTTTTAAAAACGTATTGAACTGAGTTTATGCAACATAAAGTCTAGTATGGAAAGAACCAAATCGCATAAATTAAGGCAAAAACCTTTATGAAAAAGTTTAATAAAAATCATTAAGCATAGAAAGCTCCATAAAAGTTGGCATATTCATTAAACATTTGAAAAAAAAACTATTTTTTTTTTACACTAAAAACACTGCAGTGTAGATTGCCCTATAAAATTTCAATTATTGGTGTTAGTTTTCACTCTTAATGCTTTTGAACTTTCGGTATTTATTATATTTTTTTTTATTTGACCAAACGTTCACGTGCATTGGCTGAAACTGAATAACGCCATACAAAATATTACAAATAATGAAAGGTCTTCAGCCAATGCACAGGAGCTATTAACGAACAAAAACGCAAGTAACAAATTTTAAATACTAAAACACTTGAGAGTAATTATTAAAAGGGTATCTTATCTTGGTTTTGTTGTATATCGGATAATCGAAGGACAACAAAATCATAGCAACAATCCCGTTTATAATTTCTCCAATGTGACCATGATAGTTTAAAGAGTTATACTAAAACACTTGACCTTAAGTTATGAAAATTAAATGCATGATAATTTTTCCGAATCTAATAATAAATTAATAATAATCAATTTTGACGGTGACTATCAAGTAACGCTATTCATATTCGAGATAGTGCCAATAATAAACATGGATGTTAATAGAAGCCTAGCGAGTCACCGTGCTGTCCTAAAATTGTCCTAAATTTACTAATAATAAAGTTGATAATCGTACGGCAAACACCGGAGATTCACTTATTCCACTAATATTATACAAATGTACGTACATACTTACATACACAACAGTAAAAGGCATGTTTTGTAATTACTATACGCTGACACTGGTTCGCTTGTTGTTGTTGTTATTGTGAATCTGATGTTTAACAGTTTACAAACTAGGGACTATTCTATGCAAAAAAATGTTAAGTCTTTAACACATTAGTTCTGAAGATTATATTTAAAATTTATATCATTTTATCATCTCGTATAAAATATTTCATACGTTCAATCAACCAGTATTACCCCCTTATTCAAAAAAACTATTTAAGCATTATTTAGTTATTTATTGTTTATCTCTTTCTCAAATTTAAAATGACGTTCGTGTGACGTTGCCAAAACAATATTTAGCTAAATAGTGCTGAAATAGATTTTATGAATAAGGGGGCTAGTATTTGTATGTTATCACAAACAATTATAACACTTATGACTCTCTGACTGAATGAACTACTGTTTTTGAGTAAAAACAAATTGTTATAGTAATTTCAACCTTATAGTATGATACATTTAAAGTCTATTGTCACTAAACACACAACAACAACAACAAGCAAACCGCCCTTATTGCTCTCAAGACTCCCGCCAACAGAGGTCGACTAAGACTATACCTACAGTACGCAAACGCATCGGTCCAATACAACTATGCGATGCCAATTATAATGCCAATATTCGGGAGAGACCTTGTGCTATTCGATTCTCACAAATAATCGTTCGCTTTTGCTGCCAATAAACTCCTAATCCAAAGCCTAATTTGTCACTAGCATGAGTTAAGTAACTTAATAGTCAGATCAATTTTATTAATTTTTTTTTTGTTTATTAAAAACAACAATCAAAATAAAATATTGCGTGCCGGACGACCGACAGTAAAGTACAGTCCCTATACCAATGATATAGTATCGTATAGTATTTAATGAAATTTTTCTTCTTTGTAAAAATAGCTTAAACCATAAATTCTCTGGAAGTATCCTATGTAAAATTAAATACTATCAATGTGAACATAGAGCAGGCTATCATTCAAATGTCTGTCGTAACATAACTCATGTAGTGACATGAGAGATTTACCTTATCACAAATCTTAATATTGCTTAATATGCCCACTGCATAACTAACTATACACTAATTCAGTAAACGTTACAGGCTCCTACTAATATGCATTACTGTTATTTTCCTCCATTATAATCAGGGCCTCTATAGAAAATATTACAATTGAATACAAGTGTTACATACTTTATATTTTTAAAAACGTATAAGTACTAGAAGAAGGAATATAAATGTTTTAAAAGCAACACTTTTCTCCATGAGGTGATGATGCCTATTGATAGTTTTTTTATGTAGATTTTAACAACATTATCGATATTAGCCGTCGAATTATCGATAACGTCGATAAACACAAGGATAAGTGTCGATAGATATATCGGTGGCCTATCGATTATATCGATATATTATTGATAAACCATCAACAGTAGACGTAAGTGCGGCAACACCACTCATAGATATAGTATAAATATTATTTTGAAGAAGTACAATACACAGTTTAAATAGTTCAAGGCCCCATTCTTTACAATCGAACAGCGCAAGGATCTCCAACAATGAAGCTCAGGTCCTTTTTGGTTATATTTAGTAACTATTGAGCAAGTATATGTCATATAAGTGCGGAGATATGTCCTATATCGGAACTATTTAAATATGTTGCCCATCTCTCTTCCGCAAACTTTATTTATAGAAAGATTTTATAGAAAACCTATCAGACACTTAAAAGAAAATGGTAAAACTGACTTTTTTAATAAATCAACTAGATGTTAGCTTGTAATTTGATTTAGGAACTTTACTATGTGCTTGATAAAACAACTGCATTATAATGAGATTTACGATTCGGTTGTGGAGTTTAAAATAATTAATTTAACTGATATCTGTCATTAACACGGGCACATCATATGAAGGTATTTCATATACTCTAAATACTTTTAAAGGATTTAAAACTTTAGGACGTATGATTATTTTCTTTTTTTTTTGTATTTGTTCCTAGTGTTGATGTTAAGTTTTAATTTGTATTTTCAATAGATGTTTGTTTATGTATTTACTCTGCGCTCTGTGATATGTCAATAAACGTCTTTTTTTTTCTTTTTCTATATAAATAACAGTAGTTTCTATATAATAGTCGTCAAACAAGTATGTAACCAATGAGATTAGCAAAAACTTGCGATAGTTACCGGAAGATTTACGATTCAGTATTGTCAGGATGTGACCGCACAAAAGAGCTCCAATTCTTGGCAGCACAGTGTCTGTCAAATCTTACTTAGTGTGAGAAACACCAATCATTGCAAAAAATTAAAAAAAAAATCAAAACTCAATATTTTTATTAAAAATGAAGTTTAACAAGTGTTTTTGAACGTCAATTCAAAGCCATGACTTTGTTAACCCTACAGTGGAGACGTTTTACCGAGACGAAGCCGCAAGAAACTCAGCAAGGGCTGTTATAAAAAGATTGCAAAGCTGATATTTTAAAACAAGTTGTTTTATCAAACGCAAATCCTAAATTAACGTTTAAACCGTCGTCACCTACCGAGGTGGATTTTAACCTCTGATATGGTAAATTCGCTACAACTACCTAAGTATGTATAGGTAAGTCTACTCACTAGTAATTTATACTGTTATTTTGCATAAATATCGAAAATAATATAACAATTAACGATACCGAGCGAGATTCGAACCAACGCCTTCTACAGGTTTTTAAGAATATCACTATGGTAGTCATACCACCCCAGCCAATTTAGTTAGCATAATATGATGTGTAATATTGGCATCTCACCTTAGTAATAAGCAATTTAAACATATTTTGAAAAAATGGGTCAGGTATTATTTGAAATGATTTTTCATAACAAAGAATAATTATTTTTAATGAAAATTGTATTTTATTTAATTGACCTAAGAGTAATGCAATACCGCGCGCTCATTCGTCAAAAAATCAAATGGCGCGCATCCCCTACTTCCTGTTACACACTTCCGTCCCATTTCACGAAATCACTCCCACAAATTGCAAGAAAGCGAGAGGAAAGATGTTACACATCAAAAAATGTCGATCACTGGTTCCAGACAACACTGGTGTGACTACCCTGCGTACAAAGAAATCTAATCACCGTAACATTTTCATACTGAGCTTATTTTGAAGTCGCATGAGAAAGAGTTAGTTACACAAGATTGATAATAGGTGGCTCTGGTTCGGCCTCATTCTAAATCTCGATCGAACAGTAAATGAAACTTGCACGGTGCGCTGATGTCATATTTTTTCGATATTTCATGAGGAACCCATTTTATTTCATTTTAAATTTTACTTTCCATTATAAAGGCAGTTCGAAATAGCTGCACATACAAATGATGGTTTTAAAAAAATGTGTAAATGTATATTTTTTATGAGTTAGTTTTTTTTTACTTTATCTGGTGAGCGGGGTATTGGAAATTGTCATATCTGTAAACATCTCAGCTATTGTAACTTTCCTGTTACTTATACGGTTTGGCACATTTCGAAATGTGTCAATCCATTCAAAGAATAGATTTGGCACATTTCGAAGTCTAAAGTCATATAAATTACGCTTTTATTGCTGAGATTTTCTTTAGTTTTAATGCAGTCAACATCGAAATCATCGATACAAAACAAGTGTTTAAACATATCTTGGAATTTGAGAAGCGCAAACTCACTGGAGTGAGTTTTTCTCAAATTCTGTCAATATTTCCGATTGCTAAAAAGAGTCTTAAAACTTACGTATTAAAACTTATTTTACTGAAATGTGACCATTTGACCAATTAATACGCCTTTATGTATTTGAAGCTCTGTACAAAATTCGTCTAAAACTCAACCTAATTCTCTTTATGTTCGACCACGGATTTTAAATCTATTTAATGCTAACTGCACACAATTACTCTAAAATTCAAACTTTATTTCCACAATAGCTGTATACCGACATTTAGATTGTATATCTATCTCCCTCCCCCGCTCACCAGGTTCAAACCTAAGCTACCAGGACCTGAGCCGACGGTGCGGAGTGCTAGTGTCTCCTCCGCGTGGACTTACGTTCGCAGCCGAATGGCTTCTCCGAGTCGCCAGTCTCTTCGTAAGGTAAAGCGCCCTGGGCCGCTCGCTTTCTACCGCGGCCCTGTAGGAAAACAGTTTTTTCAATAACAGAATATAAATGTGAATGTAATTGTATGTAATGCAGTTTGTGTTCTAAATATTTTTTTTTTTTTTTTCATTTCTTATACTTGCATGTGTGAAAGAGAGACAAATGTTTGTTGACCACACAGAATCAAGCAATCATAATAAAGTAACAGTGCGAAAGATGCGTGTTGCAACAAGCAGGTATTCTAGCGGGGATCCTGCTTAGAATTCAAATAGATGATGAACACTCTTATTTCTATTTCTGCCACCTAGCAGCACTTCTGCCACAAAGCAGCACTGTTTTGCATTGCTAAAAAATTACAGGACAAAGAGGCATAAAAATATCGCCGATGGGCTTCAGCGACCGCATTTCATACGGCAGGTCAGTATCAGGTATGCTCGTTCACCGGCTAAGTTACCTAATAACTCAATAGTGGACCGTCTGCATAATGACCTAATACCTGTTTTTGTTTCAAAGTAGCATTTTTTTTGCAGATTGATGTTGTGTACATTGCTGCAACAATAACCTAATAAACTCAATATAAAAACACTCACCGCTCGGCCTCGCTTCGCCGGCGTGTCGTCGGGCTGCGACTTCCTTGTGCGGCCGCCGCGGGAGCCCGGGCCCGTGGGGGTGGCGCCGCCCCGCCGCCTCCGACGGTTCGCGTACGTATCGTGGAAGTAATCCTCGTCCGATTCAGCTTCGGGCTCCTCGCCTGTCTCCATCTCCTCCATGGCTAGTTCGTCGTAGAACCATTCCTAGGGTAGTAATGGTATACATCTTAATCTATACTATTAACAAAGAGGTAAAGTTTGTGATTTTGTTTGTTTGTTTGTGGAGGTTAATCTTTGGACAAACTGGTCCAATTCCAAAAATTATTTTACTTATAGAATGCCACATTCCTTGCGGGTATAGTATGTTATAGTTTTATAAAATAAAGCTGAATAGTTTGTATTTTTGTTTAAATGCGCTTATCTCTAGAACTACTTGTCGGATTTGAAAAAATCTTTTTTGCATTTGATAGCCCAATTTTTGTGGAAGGCTAGACTATTTAATTATAGTGCAACCGCAGGGCACAGCTAGTCACATATAAAAATTAAAGTACGTAGGGACAAGCGGTTAGTAGTTCTATGGCTTGCGCTTGTAGAATTTCGTTTCATAGAGCGCGATACATACATTTTTGTCTCACGTCCCCCCAGACGAGCACCCTGGCTGCTTAGTGAAAGCAAAGTGAGTAAATAAAATTAATTTTATACAGGGTTTAACAAAATTAGTGCGTCACACTGACACCGGAGGTAGGTGGGCCTCAGATGCGTCAAACAAGCCTAACTTATCCGTAGAAAAGTATGAAGTAATTGTTTTTCATGGTTGCTGCTTTTGTTTTTGTGTGATAAGAGAGAGTAATATAATATATAAGTCGTTTTTGTACATGACTTTTCTACTAAATAATGTTATTTCATCGTTAAGTAACTGTTCTCAAAGACGTAGATGTAAAAAAAAAGTTAAATAAAGGGCTCTCTAAAAAAATTCAGATATAAAAATTATCTCAACTTGGTGATTTTTAAAAAATACCTGAAATTGGTTATATCTCTAAACTCATGAAACTTTTCTATGGACAAGTTAGGCTTGTTTGACGCATCTGAGGCTCACCTACCTCCGGTGTCAAGTGTGACGTGCTAATTTTGGGGCAGCCTGTATATTACAGTGTTTCTGGACATGTCAATATCCAAAAATCATCATTGGTGGCAAAATGCAAATAAAAAAATTGCATTTAGTTAATAAAGTTAATGGTCATTCATAAGGCTGACTGTAACTTATAAGAAAGAGGTCCATTCCATGTTCACAACTTGAAAGAAATAGCACATTGACACAAACAACTAGAAACAGCAATAAGTGAAGGGCTTTATCCTTTGCCGAAAGGGTAATGATGCCAAATAAATTATTATAGTTACCTAAGTAAAGGTATAAAGTTAATAAATAAGAATCTTTTAACAGTTTGACTGCTACAACCAATAAGAGATATTTTTTGTTGTTGATCACAGGTGACATAGTGCTTACACATCAAAGATATGAGAAAGTATGGAATACCAAGAAGTGTAGCTTACACCCACTCAAAATAATTGAGCAAAAAGAACTCTATTGCTACCAACCTTAGGGTCATCTTTTGTAGCAGTCTGTGATCCGTCTCTACTGTCATCGCCCGCCATAGCGTCTCCAGGGATGCCGGAGCTATTCTCCCCATCCCCAGTGTTATCAGCTACATCGGTGGCACCACTCCAGCCCCACCGTGTTGAAGACATTGTAAGATATTGGCGTCGAGCTTTGCGCCATCTATGTAAAGAAATATTACTTTGATTTATACACTGATAAATCAAAAGGAATGTATTGGCTATTTTGCAACAGCAAATATGGTAAATTTATAATTTTTTAAGTAAAAGGTTTTTTCACTGGGAAATAATCAAATAGTGAAGAATGCATTAGCAGTTGTTAACAACCACCAATCCGCACTGGGTCCACGTGGTGGTTAATGGCACGTTCTCCCTATCGTTCCATAGGGAAGGCTTGAGCCTTCCTTATGGAAGGATTTGTGCCACAGCAGAGGGGACACAAAATGAGCTGATGAAAATGATGACACATATCACATGCTTAATGATCTGTTTACCTTTGCGCTGGATATGTGTAAACTTGACCTTCTTTAGCTCCGGGCATTCGTTGTCTTCTCGTCATAAATAAATTGCAGTGACTCTGTGCGACTCCTAGAATATACACAAACCAATTTGTAACACTAATTTATAAAATACCTAACCTAATTAAGAATGACCTGGTATATCAGAAGGGTGCAGGTTCAAATCCTGCTCGTAGAAATTTTTTCAACATTGTATTTTTGTAATTTGTTTCGCAATAAAATTTGCGTTAAAACTATATAAGCAAAGCAAAAAACATTTTATAAATAGCTTGCCTACTTCTTAACTGATCTTTAGTATTTGTAAAAATATTATGATTGGGTGTTAATGACGGTAGTTGTTGACATTGAATGGGTGACTTTGGCTTTCAAAGTAAAAAGTAAATAGTGTTGAATAATTTCGGCAGGCTGGTTAGAACCACAATAGCTCAATTGGAAGAGCACCTGACCCGGTATGTCAGAAGGGTGCAGGTTCAATACCTGCTTGTGGAAATTTTTTCAACAAAAAACATTTTAAAGAATACCTATTTAGTTATAATGATAAGGATGTAGTTAATTTAAAAACTCTTGCAACATCAATTACATGGCGGACTTAATGCCCGAGGCATTCTCTACCAGTCAACCAATAGGGAGGTGCAGAGATAACATGGTAGGATGATAACATGCAATTTTATCTGGTTTGTTGCTGGCTGGTATTTAGTTTTGTATGTTAAAAGTAAAGTGTTTAAAATTAAAGTTTGTCAGGAATGTTTTCAAAATGTTTATATAGACAGTTGTCATGTAGAGAAAAATGTTGAGAGTATTATAATTTTGATATTAGCTGTTGTACCGTTTTATAACAAGAAGTTTTTTTTGTATTTAATATTGTAATGTAATGTTTAATCAGCTGAATAAATAGTAAAAGAAATCAATGCATTGTGATTTATATAGATAAAGAGAAAATTTAAATATAGTCAAGAGTTTCATGGAAATTTACAACATAATGTGCTCAAAACCAGTTTTAATTTACTGATAATTATATGGATTTCAAACTGGGCGTTCCATTTGCAAATGTTATGGTGATACATGACATTATTTAGTCTATGACTACACTACACTACATCATGACTCTAGTTTGATCAAATCAAATACTTATAGTATGGAAGACCAGCGTTGTGGTTGTGGCATTACTAGGATGCTACGACACATGCTGGTTAGCTGCCTTTTCAGTGTTTGAAAATTTTTGATTGATTCATATTTGAAGTTGATGTTGTGATACTGAATCAGAAGCTTTTATATTAAAAATTTGCTATTATATTTAAAAAAAATGTTTATTTGTTTACAGATAAGGTTTGCAATTAAATGACAAAATTCTGACCGAGTTTAGTTTTGGGAGCAGGCCAGCTTGCAATGCAGTTATTGCGCCAGGCAAACAATCTGTAAGCGTGCTGCGCTCGAGCTTATGACACGCCCTACAGAAGTCGCGAACGGTGCTAAACTTCAGTCTATCAAAACATTGGGAAATGAATATGCCAACAAAGGTATGTACAGTAAACATGTACAATTTAATTTCAATAATTTGCACACTTCGAAAACCATAGCAGCAACTGCGCAAGGACAAATCAATAAATATTTAATCAATATGAACTTACCCGTTTGGGTGTCGATAAATGGCATTCGCATCCTCCTTTCGGCACATAATCTTGAATTAAATGTTGAAGAATTCTCGATAATTTCTTTATAACTAGGATCATTGAGGAAGCTGAAATGCAGAACGAAAACATTCACATTCACACTTATTTTGTGTCACACTAAGAATAACCATTCTAATTTTATTTATAGAAAATAGTTGTGTACTCCAGATGATTGAATTATCACCCAAAGCTCTTTTACCTTTCTATTTTTTGTAAATTAGAAGGATTTACTATCTGAATTTCAGCGGCCGCCATTTTAGCAGACGCTTGTTTGATAAACAGTGTTTCCATTCCACTTTAATGATTTCCTTTCCCCACGCCTCAATTGAGGTTTCCCCTTCTCAGGACTTTTTTTCCCCTCAATTTTTTTTTTATTGAATAGGAGACAAATAGTTATGTTTAACACAAAAAATATATATATTGTAAACCTATAGTCCCCTAAGTTATATTAAGAAACAGCACAATATAAAAACAAAACATACAAATATTAAAAAAAAAAATTACTTAGCAATAGCACACACAGAAAAAAAAATAAAAATAAAAATAGTATGTAAGACAGAAACTAAAAAACCAATTCCTAGCCTGTATGGACGTACTCCACTGCCGATGCCGCTATAGTTTTGGCACTAGTAGGTAGTAAAAATTTGCTCATCAAAATTTTGGTAAACTATTTTATGTCACTCTGTCTTTTTCGAATGCTGCCGTAGAACCACTATTTAATGATTTAAAAATACTATAACAGATAAACGCAACAGGTTCGATAATGAAACAGTTGGATCAATCCTGTGCGTAAAATCTGGCTTGAAAAGAACGGGAACAACCTCTGTACAACTGATAAAAATTAGTTTGAAATACCACACCTCAAGTTTGTACAGGCCAATGCAGCTGCAAGCGAATCCAAAAAAATATACTAAGCATGAATAAAGGTATAGTTCAACATTCGTATTCTTATTTATAGACTGCATTGGTGTCGCCACTGTATCTTTTATACGGTAACACATAGTATACTATGGACTACAGTCCATACATAAATCAGTTCCAAAATTTTCCGCAATATGGCGAGGTCTTTTTATTTTTTTGGTTAGGCTTTACCCATGATTTCCCCTTTTTGTCTCTTTCCTCTTTTTCTTCCCCTCTAGACTCTAATTTCCCCTCAAAAGGGAAATTTCCCCTCATTGTAAACACTGTTGATAAATGACGTCGACGTCGCCGTCGCCGTTGCGCACGTCTGTCATATCATATAATTATGTCATTCAGATTAAAAAGTTTACTCTTTCCGGCTAGTGCTGTCCTGAAAGCATAATCGACTTGTTGACTTGTAAATACATCAACTTGCAAAAAAGAACATTTTACACTAAATAATAAAAATAATCATTGATATACTGATCATCGGAGAATGCCACATGTGAAAACTATTATTATCCATTAATTTATTTAGTTACAAAGACAATAAAGTTTCAATAATTTGCCGGCCCCTGTATTAATAACACAAAGTGGCAACACCGGCGGAAACGTCAAGCTTGTGACTGGTCATCGGCGGACGAATCGTGGAAGTGGCGCATTTTCAGTAATTGGTGATTGGAGATTCTCGGATAATACACTGATTATTGGTTACTGTGTTTTATTAAAGTTTCGCCGCGGTTACTAATTTTCTATTTCAATAGCCGGTGATTTATTGTTGTTGTTATTTTGTTGGTGAAGTAGTGAATTTTGTGCGAACGCACTTGAGCGCACAGAACATTCAAGATGTCGGTGTGTTTCTTTGTGCCTGCGTAAGTTTCCGTTGCATACCTACTTTGCCAGTTTATCGCTGAAGTATTTTTCGTGTCGTAACTTTTGTTGTCCTTGTATGTGTTTTTGCTCTTACCTTGATTATGTCGCATGATGAATGTAAGTACAAACTATGTTTACAAATTTGTGGAATCCAATAAGCTAAAAAGATATAAATAAAATTTAAAGTACAAGTGTTCACTACAATAACAGTAGGTACATCATTTTTATGAGGTTATTATCAAACAAATAAAGTAGTTGTTTCAAATTAACAAAATATTAATATTGACAATTGCTTACTACTTAAAAAGTAGGAGATTTCTACCACTTAAAAAAAATAACAGAACATTGCTTAGTTAATATTACAGAACTTATTAAAAAATATTGTGTGTATTTCAAATTAAAAAACAAAACAAACAAATTATCTTTTTAATTTGTTTTAATTAAGGTATAAGATTTGTAATGTTAAAGTAAAATTATCAAAATAGCAAAGTAAAAAAGACTTATTCTAGCTTATTATTTCATACAATCAAGCCCGATAATTACAGAATAATAAAAAATGTTTAAATACCTACCTACCTCTGTATTAAAATGTTAATATTATCATTACCATTATTATCTACATGACTATTTTAAGGGTTTGCTGTAGTTTGTTATTATTACTTTATTTTTTTAGACTATCTTGTGTCTTACTGCGGGCCAAGGCCTCCTCTCTGCGTCCACTCTTCTCTGTCATCGGCCACCTCATACCTCTCCGGCAAAAAAGTGGTCAAGTCCCCCCCCCCCCATCCCTGCTTTGGCCTGCCTCGTCTCCGGTATCCATCGCATGAAACCCAGTCAGTGGCGACCTTCAACCACCTCTTGTTATAATTTATGTACATAAATTTTACTAAACTTATAAAAATAGTATATGATGCATTGCAATAATAAAAATGTTGGTATGAGTACCTGCTCATACTTATGACTATGTAGGGCATTTAAGATGTTATAATCACAACACTAATTGCTATTGTTGCATGTTATGATTGTATTATTTCTAAACGTTTTATTATTTTAATATTATTAACACAGATTTTCCCAATAACCATAATCTATTCTATCCCTGCCTCAGTTTAAGTTTAAGTATCGTAATCGCAATGATGGTCTAGACCACTAGATTAGACCACACTTCTCAAACCCTGACGTCCCGGGTTCGATTCTCAGCATGAGTACAATACATGCTTGTACTCGGTTTGTTAGTTATAGTGCTTGTTTGTCGGCCTACCTATCTAAGTAGGTAGCACCATTTTATCTAAGTATGTCGCCATAACATTAATTTTAAGCATTGCTGTGTTACAAAAGTTAGAGATTATAGCCAGTTGACAGTAGTTGAGCACTTTGGGTGAAGTGCGCTTCCATCTTTGGCCTTATCATCACTTAAACATCAGAGTAGATGATAGCCAATTGCTTAACCGTAAGAAATAAAAAAGATAATATTTTTTTGAGATTCCATAACATAACATTCTACAACATAATGTTTATACCATGTAATGTAACTCATAATTTTATTGTTTGGACCTCCTCCATATAAACTTTAACTGTACCAAATCGCACACTCCTCCCTCCTTCCTTCCTTAAAAAGTGATACAAAGTTTTCACTTCAGGTATTAACATATTGGATAATGTGGCGAGATAGGTGGAAGGAGGGACGGGAGGCCTTTGCCACAGATTAAGGAAGTAAAACAGAGTTCACTATTCATACAAAACTGCTGAAATGACGCGCTTTGACGTCGGTTGGCACGTTAACAACAGTAGCGAGTGCGCCTTAGTGACGTGCGGACGCAGTCTGTCTCTCTGCCTCACTGTCTGTCTGTTTTGTCATCATCATCAGCTCATTTTATGTCCCCACTGCTGGGGCACGAGCCTTCCCTATGGATGGATAGCGAGAACGGGTCATAAACCACCACGCGGGCCCAGTGCTGATTGATGGTTGTTAACGACTGCTTATGCGGCCGGCGGAGGAGCTATCGATTGGCATAATGAAAATAATTATATATAACACTGATTAAAAAAAATGCTTTGCCTGTAATTGAGGTACTTATTGAATATAATACTAAAACATACAGGGTAGGTATAACCAAATCCCCCAACCCCAACCGGCCTTTGCGAAAGTTGCTTAACCTCAGCACTCGCAGACCGGGCATGTTAACCACTGCGCCATCGAGCTCCTCTTCGCGTTTTGTATGAAGAGAGAATCCTGTATGTAATACTGCCTTATTATACTGCCTTTGCCCTGCAGTAGGAAAAAAATGACTGATGATAAAAATAATAATAATATTTAATGTACTGATATGACTGCAGTGACCCGGCGTGCGGTACTTCGGGCGCTGAGGAGGTGGATGCAGACGTCTCTGAGGAGCTGTCCGCCAGTGAGAGCGGCCAGCAAAGCCTGCAGCAGTTCTGGACCAAAGTCATGGATGACATCAAAAAAGTCACCGCTGTAAGCAACGGACGTGTACAAAGTATTTTGTTTGTTACAGAGAGGTTGTTGAGAGGCCTTTGTCCAGCCGTGGACTGATACGGGTTGATTATGATAATGAATATTATTTTTATTTTTATTTTACGGGCACAGTGTCTTGAACTCACCTAAAGTTAAGTGATGATAAGGCCATGATGAAGCGCACTTCACCCGGGATCCTCAACTAGTGAGGCGAAGGCCATCTTATCTCTAGCTGCCGGAACACAACAATGCTACAAACATTGATGTTATGGCGACATATTTGGATAAGATGGTGGTAGCTAGCAGGCGGATAAACAAGCCCAGCCACCAACCAAACCGAGCACACAATGACATAATCGTCACACATCGACATAATTACATATTTACCCCCGCTGAGAATCGAACCCGGGACCTCTGGGTCTAAACCGGTGGTCTTAACCACTATACCACAGAGACAGTTAAAATTTTTCTTAAATTTTATTGCTAACAACATTTTTCCGAATAAGTTTCTAAGTCAATCTACGAGCACATTACAGGGTGAGCAAACCTAGTGAGTTAACTAGGTATCATCATCATTATCATCAATATCATCTCTGCCAAAAGACGTGCACTGCTGGTCAAGCCCTCCCCAAGTTTTTTTGATCTCACCGATGATAAGGCCAATGTTGGAAGCGCACTTCACCCGGGATCCTCAACTAGTGAAGTACTGGCTATCTTATCTCTAGCTGCCGGAACACAACAATGCTACAAACATTGATATTATGGCGACATATTTAGATAAGATGGTGGTAATCGAACCGGTGACCTCTGGGTCTAAACCGGTGGTCTTAGCCACTAGACCACAGAGGCGGTTATCTCCACAACAGGTAAGTAGGTTTCATCATCATCATCATCGGCCTATCTTAGTCCACTGCTGGACATAGGCCTCCCCTAATGAGCGCCATAGTAGGTTTACTCGGCACCAATTTTTCAAGTATAAAAAATAGGTGCAAAGCAGCCTGAATTACGTGCCAGCAGAGCTCTTCTACGTCGAAGGCTCTTTTCAAAATCCAATTCAGTTGTATAGTTTACACAAAATTTAATTTTATATTGTATGGTTTTGACTTCAATAAGTGCCTGTGAAGGCTTCACCGTTATCATCATCATCATCATCATCATCATCATCATCATCATCATCTCAGCCAAAAGACGTCCACAGCTGGACAAAGGCCTCCCCAGAGGATCTCTACAACGACCGGTTTTGTGCTGCTCGTATCCAGCCAGCGGCTTCCCGCGACCTTTACCAGATCGTCGGTCCAGGCTTATATTGAATAAATGATTAGACTATGACTTTCCCATAACCAGGAAGACTTCAAAACGCAAGCTCTACCCCTGGCCAGGATCAAGAAGATAATGAAGCTGGACGAAGAAGTCAAGATGATATCTGGAGAAGCGCCAGTGCTCTTCGCAAAGGCTGCAGAGATTTTCATACACGAGCTAACTCTTAGGGCCTGGTCGCATACCGAGGACAACAAGCGGAGAACGCTGCAGGTGAGAACCTCATTAGTATACCTTATCATCATTCTGATTCCGGGTTTTTGTTTTGGGAGAGGTTGCTGATTGCCACTTTCCATTTTCAGCTTAAGCACGGTTTCAGTTTCACACGGCTTGAGGAACCCCTCAACTCAACTCGTGAAACGAGTCATCGTCAGAGGTTTTTTAGAGGGAACGCCATCACGCACTAGTGCGTGTCCCCGTGCCCAACTAGATTCTCCGAGGGGTCGGATCGGATCGGGAGCGGAACAATCCGTGGGCGCCTCTAAGAGCTCGGACCTCGGCTCGGGGTGACCGAGTCGTGGGAAATTCTAATTCTGGGTAAAGTGCGCTTCCATCAACTGCCTCATCATCCATCACTTAACGTTAGGTGAGATGAAGGCCAAGTACTTACTTACCCTTGATACAGTTGAGCGAAATAATCTTGATAAGTACTTTTAATTTTCGTTAATCTTTATATTTTAACCGCCTCTGTCTTCGAGATATGATCCAAAGGAGGGAGTTTATTTTGAATGTACTTTTTATTTCAGCGAAACGACATAGCAATGGCTATCTCCAAGTCTGACCAATTCGACTTCCTTATCGACATAGTGCCGCGCCACGAGGTGAAATCCACCAAGACGCGCGAAGATCCGATCCGGCATAACCCCGCCACCGAACAGGTACTTCAATCAATCACTCGTTCAATTATAATTTTTAGGTAGGTATAGGTAAAAAACTTAACTAAGTCACCTGTTGTATGTGTGAGTAATGTGTGCGAATAGACATTCTATTTTTCAAATTTGAAAAATATGGTATGGTTTGCAAACTCATTATTTGCATAACTTTCAAGTTTGATTATTCCTATCCACTTATGATTACATTGTCACGATAAGATATAAATAGTTGTCAATGTCAAGTAATTGTCTTCGTATTTTTGCATCGTTCATGAATAAACAATACAGTTTACTACAGGAGCAAATTGTAAAACCTCGATTTTGAATTCAGCTTGGCAAATTAATATGGCACCATTTCCTGAAATTGGTAGAGGACAACCACTGTATGTTCAAACGAAAAGAGTTTTGTGTAATATGTACAAACATTTTAAGGAGGTTTGCGATAAAGACTTAAGTTGTTTATCAATACATGTAAACGTTATTAAGTTATCTCGCAGTATCCCAAACTGAGTCAAGCTCGTATTTAATATTAAATTATATATTATATATTATTATTATATTTATTATTATTTAGCTTGTATTAAATATTTATATAATTTATTATGCTTATGCGTTTTTTTGCAAACTGTACACAACTACATACAACAGGTGACTTAGTTAAGTTTTTTACCTATACTTCATTCACTCGCTCATTCAATTCTCATTCTCAAGTAGGCACTTTATTTAATCACCAATTAAATTATCGTACTTCATTCACTCACTCATTCAATTCTCATTCTCAAGTAGGCACTTTATTTAATCACCAATTAAATTATCGTACTTCATTCACTCGCTCATTCAATTCTCATTCTCAAGTAGGCACTTTATTTAATCACCAATTAAATTATCGTACTTCATTCACTCACTCATTCAATTCTCATTCTCAAGCAGGCACTTTATTGAATCACCAATTAAATTATCATTCTCAAAAAGGTACTTCATTTAACCACTCATTCTATTCTCATTATATTCAATCACCAATTCAATTATTTTCAGATAGGTACTTCATTCTCTTACTCGTTCAATCTCATTCTAAGGCAGGTACTTCACTCACTCATTCATTCAATTCGCATTCTCCCATTTTCTGTCACTGAGCATAACTAAATCATATACACCTAAGAATCGTCTCGATGGGACAGCGCTCTACTGAGACAGCGTTAGGCTCAATATCTAGACCTAGTCTTATGTGTATACTTAAATAATTAATATTTTTATTATTATTATCTTTATTTATTTTTTGTCATATAAATTTACATTATTATACTCTTTATTTATTTTCTTTCTTAAAACTAGATTTTTACAATATTTTAATATAAAAACAATAAAACATTATAAAAACCTAATTCTAGAGTACCACCAGCAGCGGGGCAGGGCCCAAGCTACCGGTGGTCAGGGCTGCAGAGTGAGGAACCTCCTGACAATACGTGCCGTGTCAAGGAGTACTGCCTTCTGAATCTGACCCTTGATCCAACCATCAAGCGAGAGCCTCTTAAGATGTTGGTCGAGGCTCTTCGCTATCAGACCGTTCGCTGAAACGACTATCGGGACAATAATATTTTAAATTATTATTTTGCGTTATACTAGTGCACTACTGCCTTTTATTTTCCTTTCAGTTGTCTTGTACCTTAAAGGTTGTCTGGAAGAGATCGCTTTAAGCGATAAGACCGCCTTTGCCCACCCCGATATAAAAATTTCATTGTTTGTTTTTACTTTTATGTGTGTGTGTGTGTGCGTGTGTGTGCAATAAAGAGTTTTATCTATCTATCTATCTATCTATCTATCTAGATATTAAAGTATGCCGTTGGTCCCGGCTTAATTACCAACACCATCCTGGGAGTTCGCCCGTTCTCCCTATCCATCCATAGGGAAGGCTCGTGCCCTATCAGTTTGGACATAAAATGAGCTGATGATGATGATGACTGAACTTCCTTACAGTTGTCACAACAGCACCAGGCTACGTTGCAGGGTGGGGGGCAGCAGCAGGTAGTCTGCACGCAGGTTGTACAGGTACAAGACATATTCACCAATTTCAGCTTTAACCTTATGGTCAATGTTAATGGACACAAAAAAAACAAGCTCTGCAGCTTTATTATCTATACTACTATATTAATCTGTAGGCTCTGTCTGTACATGCAATTTTTTTGACAAATTTTGGGATAAATATTCGTTTTATGACTCACTCACCAATTCAACGATTTTGAAATTTTTGTCTGTCTGTATGTCCTCTTATAACTCAAGAGCGGCTTGACCAATCAAATGCAAATGATAGGCTATAAAAAATATTCACAAATTTTCGCACAGCGAAGCGGGCGGTTGACGGCTAGTATTAGTATAGATTTGTAGCGACGGAGTGTAGTGTCCGTGGAAGGAGGCTATAACAACAATGTTTTTAGCATTGTTGTGTTCCGGCAGCTACAGATTAAAGATAATACTGAGTTTAGGATTGCGCTTCCACCTTCGGCCTATCTTAACTTAACATCAGGTGAGACAGGCCAAGTGCTTATCAGAAAGGAATAAAAAAAAATTCGTGGTTTGATCACCAGTGTCTGATAGATCCCTAAGACAAATTATTATTATGAAATTTATCCTCCACTGTATCGAATTGGGATATATAATCATTATTATATTATGTTATAGTATTGTGTTATTCAATATATAAATTTGCACCTATTAAAACAACAATTCAATACCTACGCAGCAAGGTACTTCAGCGGGAACATCGAGCAGCGTCTCCGTACCACAGCAACCGGTGACGCTGGTGCAGCAACTGGTCACACCCTCGGGAGAACTACAGCAAGTGCCGGTGAGTGAACCATACTGACTACACATTAAAAACAGATCGGATGCAGCGTTAAGCAGGTTAAAAGCAGTAAAAGAGCAGTGAAGAGTAGTTAAGGAGCAGATTAGAGCAGATTAGAGCAAGGCAACGGCATCGTAGAGCAGGTTAGGAGCAGCGTAAAGCAGTTAAGAAGCAGCTTCGAGCGGGGTAACGGCAGCGTAGAGCAGGTTAGGAGCAGCGTAGAGCAGAGTAACGGTAGCGTAGAGCAGGTTAGGAGCAGCGTAGAGCAGTTAAGAAGCAGCGTAGAGTAAGTTAGGAGCGGCGAAGAGCATTAAAGGACTACTCCTTAACTGCTCTAAGCTACCTTAGAGCAGGGTAACGGCAGCGTAGAGGCTAGGAGCAGCGTAGAGCAGTTAAGAAGCAGGTTAGTAACAGCATAGAGGAAAACAGGAGTAGCGTAGAGTAGATTAAGAACAGTGAAAGCAGCGCTGGGGCAGAGTAGAGCAGAGCAGGAGTAGCGTAGAGTTATTTTTTTGAGAGTTTGCTGATTGCTTCAGACGACATTTTCAGCTTCACCGGACTTTTTTGGGGGCGGCGAGAAACTTAAAGGGTTCCTCAAGTGAAAGTGAAACGAAGCGCCTTCAGAGGTTTTCTAGAGGGAACGGCATCACGCACTAGTGCTTATCCCCGTGCCCTACTAGATTCTTCGAGGGGTTCAAATCGGATCGGGGTAGATTAAGAGCAGCGTAAAGCAGCGCAGGGGCAGAGTAGCGTAGAGTAGATTATGGCAGGGGCAGCGTGAAGCAAGCCGTGGCAGAGTAATTTTGAAGCAACGCAGAGCATTTCCATAGCAGCGCAGAGTAGTCCATAAGCAGCGCAAGGCATTCTTGTAACAGCGCAGAGCAGTACAAGGGCAACGCAAATCAGACGCAGTTCCGTGGGCCCGCTTTGAAACTGCCTCCTGTACGTGGCACACACAGAAAGTTTTGAGAAACTAAAAAACTAACTTCTATGGATAAAATATTTTAATTATATCTTTTCAAAGAACACTCCACCAGCCTCTATGCAAATTTTCATGCGCGTCTTCCGGCGATAAAAACTGTATCCCTTTCAGCAATTTTTTTATTTTAGGGAATAAAAAGAAGTCACACGGTGCCAGACCAGGACTGTAAGAGCCCGTTCACACATGGTCTCCGTATTTACAGTAGCCTTTTTAACGGATACGACAAAAAATTATGCTCTTTTCACACATAGGCACCGTATTAAAAATTATTGACCGTATTAAACAAATTTGCAGTATATCACCGCTTCTCTACAAGGATGGACGTTGTCGTGTTGTGTCGGGGTGTGTGACAGTACGTATCCGGTAAAGTTGTGCGTACGGATACGTAATATTTTAATGTTCCGTCATCCAGTATTTGATGACAAAACGGAATGTTATAATTTATCGGACCGATATTTTTTACTGTATACAGGATACTGTGTCATGTATGAAGCCGCTCATACAACTCCGTACGCCATCAATAAAAAAAAACGTATCCGATAAAACGGACCAGTAAAACGGAGACCATGTGTGAACGAGCTGTAAGGAGGGTGAACCAATACTCTGACCGGTGTGGTGTCCAGGAAGTCCCTCGTTTACGTTTTCGTGGGCGGCAGTGGGGACGTAAAATGAGCTGCTGATGACTTTTGGTATTTCAATTGCGTTTCGTTTCACCAGATCCACTTAACCCAAGCACAGCTGAACATGATCCGGCTCCAAGTGCAGAACAACCCGAGCCAACCCATCATCATACAGGCGCAGCCGCAGCAGTCGTCGCAGATCATACAGGTACGACTTGTAAAGGGAATCTCCTATCAGGGTTTGCAAAGATAATTGTTGTATCAATTATAATTAAATACACCTAGCTGTATATACAACGCCTCGGTAGCCGAGTGGCAAAGCGCTCGACCCGATAGCCGAAGGTCCCGGGTTCAATTCCCAGGTTGGGCAAGGTGTGCTTCGGATTTTCCGATGCATAGCCCGGGTTTGTGATCGATCACTAACCCGCATTTGGCAAGCGTGGTGATAAGCCAATACCCATTAATTGTAGTAATGACTTGATTTCAATGAGCCTTTGATGCCCAGCAGTGGGACAGTATATAGGCTATTTACTTTTCTTCTTTAATTATATACACTTTTAACTTTTCGCGTTCCATAGTTTAAACAAAGAATTTAAACGGGATTAACGCAAACTAATTAGAAAAAGGTATCATACCTTCTTTATACCCGATGTTTCGACCTTAAAACGGTAAACGGTGTTAATTCCCGTTTAAATTCTTTGTTTTATTATGGAACGCGAAAGTTTAAAAGTGTATATATGAATAATTGATAATTATCCTTGCGAACCCTGTATACAACCTGCTAGATCATGATAATTATAATTAAACCCTTTGTTTAATTATAATTAATAATTATTATGATAATATCACAAAGTCTAAATGAAAGGGAAAAAAACGAACGAGCCTTACAGTAGTCGCATATGATGTGTAACATTTGACATCTCACCTTTTGAAATCAATATTAGTGTTCGACGGAAACACAAAACAAGGAAACCACAGAAGGCAAGCATAATGCATACTGCGCTCGAGCAACTCACACATAAACCCCTTGCACGGGCACGGATCACGGAACAGCTCGGACTGCCGAGCGTAACTGTTACGAGATTCCGTGTCGGTGAGAGGTTGTCTATGCCCGACTAGGGTAAATTGTTTGTTCCCATTATTATATGCTTAACACCTGCATATGTATTTACACAATTTTATGGCAATCAAAATTTATCTTATCTTATCTTATCTATGATGTGTATGATGCTTACCTTCTGCAGTCACCTTGTTTTGTGACAGGAACCAATGATCGACATTTTTCCCTTTCTATACTAATATTATAAAGAGGAAAGCTTTGTATTTTTGAGTAGGGCTTATTCCACCTAATTTTCATTATGCCTAATTTACTAATTTCACTAAATTTCAAATTGCTATGAGCTCTTAATACCTAAATACCAAATTGTGTCATTCATAAAATGAACAAATGTTATTGTTAGGTTGTTGTTGACATTGGCCTAAAACGTCTCATGTCCGAAATGCCTAAAAATTTAAATGTGCATTTGCTCAAATACCAAATCACAGATACGACAAAATTTCAAAATAACTAAAACTGAAAATTCCAGAAAAGCAACATTTCACAGTTTCATAATGCCTAATAAAACTTTATGTAGCAAACTTTTATTTTATTTTATTTGTCTGATTTGTATAAATTATATATATAATAATACTAATTCTGGTAGAAGGGTATTGGTGTCCTTTTAAAAGTACCGTCACCAAAGTACTACTTTCCTTGTCCCGTACTGCTTTCTATATATTGCCTGCTCGTCGGGGTTGAAAACACCAGCATTTTATCATTCGTCCCATCTTCAAATTGGCACTTCAATGTAAGTGGCTAACATTAAAGAAGATTTAGTATTCTGGCACCTGGTTGTTTTGAACTTATGGTGTTTTGCGATAAAGGTGTTGTGAAGTTTGTCCATTATGAAACTAACGCATTTTAAAATTCGGCCATATTAAGAATATGATGTTTTGAGAAAAAAGTTAGGTATTTTGACACTAAGTTCTTTTGAGATCTAGGAGTATTGGTAAAAGGGTAAAATGTAAAAAAGGTGGAATAAGTCCTACTCGTATTTTTGTATGTTTGCAACGAATTAACTGAAAAACTACACTAGACCGATTTAAAAAATTCTTTCACCATCAGAAAGCTATATTAGCGCTAAGTAACATAGGCTATATTAAAAAAGAAATGTCCACCCGTAAGTCGGGACGGGCCGCTAGTAATTAATAAATATAGGATCTGCAACTGACTTTATTACATCAACAATTGAATACAGACTTCCAAGAGCTTCCAAGCTCATCCCGAAAATTTTCAATTAAAATCAATGTTATTATTTGGCGACGACGTTAACTGTGTCGAACACTGGGCTAACTGCCGTACTCAGAGACGTCAATTAAGTTTAATGACAATTAAATGTCTTTCCTTCTCTATTTAGCACTATACATAAGAAAGTGACAGCAAGATACTTAATTGTCATTAAAACTTAATTGACGTCTCTGAGTACGGCAGTTAGTGTTGAATACTGGTGCCACTACCCTTCTTTTGAATCGTCCAAAAATTGTTTATCTACTAAACATGACCATACATGTCGTCTATTTTTCAAGCTGAGAAAATGGATTGGCGCAAGAAACTGCACAAATACGAAAATCATCATGAAAATAACCGTGTTAATAAATAACGGTTGCATAACTATTAATTGATAACACTCGTACTAAAGGGAGCTCAATGGCCGGTCTGCGATTGCTATGACCAAAAATGTATCATCTCGAGCTCCTCCGTGCTTCGGAAGGCACGTCAAATCTTTGGTCCAGGCTGCATTAGCAGTCGTCAACAACCCCCAATCCGCACTGGGGCCGTGTAGTGATTTATGAGCCTATAATTATTTATTAGAACATACAAGTAATATTATTAATTTTTCCTCACAGGTATCTTCGCAAGGCCAACCACAGCAGCAAGTGTTCCTAGCGCAAGTAGCGACCAGCCAAGAAGACTCGTAGTGAGAGAGTGTGACAAGCAAAAGTGGACTCTAGTTTAGTTGTAATAAGGTCGTGAATAATAAATTATTAGTATATAAAACTTGACAGCTAAGATTTTGAATCTGTTGTAATTTGAGTTAATTTTTATCTGAACATTTTATACGGTATTACAATGTTAAAGGGTTTGCGTTGATTCGTATTCCTTTGAGCTTAAATTTTTTTTATAAAATAGTTGTTATTTAGCTTATGCATAGGTAGTTCACAGTAAATTGACTTTTGATCTGACACTTCTTTGGTACAAGATAGTTTTTGCAGACAGATTAGAGATTAACCTTTTGACCGTCACAGTCGGCTATAATCGACAAGCGGTAGCGTGCCCCGAGCCCAACGCCAATGGTAATACCTATAATTTAGAAAAACACATAAACAAAGATATTTAGAAATTTTTGAGTCCCTATTCCTGTTGCAAGTTTGCACTTTGAATTGAATGCTTGGCGCACAGGACATGGCGAGTTGGCGACGCATTGATGCTGTGGGGCCAAAAGGTTGCGAACTCAATGCTATTCGTGATTTGTTATTTTAATTTAAACACTTCTAACTGTGAGTTTCATTTTGTTTGAAGCAGTTATACTTGTACCCCCGTATTAAAAAAACAAAGTGTAAGCTTGCAAAAGTTACTCCTTGTTTTGTCTCTTTTACTCTAATATAAAATTATGTTTACATGACGAGAACAAAACACGGAGTAACAACTTCAACCTTACACTTTGTTTATTAATTAATGATTATGGCGTGGCGTAAAATTTGATATTTTATCTATAAAATAAAAAAGTTTGATCTCTGAAAGCTACATTACATTCAACTCTATATTCAGAATTGTGGTTCATTAATTTAATAAATAATATTTGAAATTGTGTCTGAACTGTTTGAATACTTTATTGCATCGATGTTAATAGTAATCCTAAAAACTAGTTTTTAATCTTGTGGATCAGTTTTTATTAAATCATACGTAACAAAATTCCTATTTTTTTATAGATAAGTATTATCTTGTTGTATCTGTAATATACTATTCTTAAATATATTAAGTTTCAACATAAAAACATCTTTTATTTACCTCAACCTCTTTAAAATGCCCGTATCTCGTGATAAATATCAATTGTGGTTCTAATGTATTAGGTACCTACCTTTTGTAAGAGTGCATTAGGCTTTTAATGCTACAGCTTAAAAGGTTAGGTTTTCTGAAATCATAGGCACCTGCTGAATTTTTACTGCAAGTTGTACCCACTTTCAATAAATTCAATCACGTCTATAAAAACGAGATTTTTTCTGCCATTATTTTAACTTCTCGTTGTCACCAGGAAGCGATTTAACGTCATACAAATTCTCGTTCTCGTTGACATTTCGTTAAATATAGGTACCTACTATTAAAATACAAGAAAACAAAAACACAATAAAACAAATTCTTTATGTATTAAAAGAAATTAAACCATTTTAGTTTTACTAATCAAATTACCACATTACATATTCATAACGACTAACAACTTCAATAAAAATAATTAACAGCATAAACAATTTATAACCTCAACATTGAACATGTAAAATGTTTTTAAAAATACACGTACAGGCATTACATTTAATCTTACACAATATTAATAGGTACATGACTTCAGATTATTAATACTTAACTCAAAGACAAACAACTGTGGTAACACCTAATGCGCTTTTTATAATCTTTACAAGCATAGGTTGCTAAGTTCGAGTTATATTCAGCATTTGAAAACGAAAACGAGCTTTTGTATTGCAAAGGTAGTTTTCTATTTCGCAATGGTTAACGCGCTGCGATCTGCGTCTGCGATTGCTGAAGTTACGCAACAGTCGTTGACAACCACCAATCATCACTGAGCGTGGTGATAATATGTTCTCCCCAGCAATGGGGAGATAAAATAGACCTGGTGATGATGATGAAAGGTGGCTTCACCTCGCCAGGAGGCGCTACTTCGATGCCATACAAATTGACTTTTTCGTTAACTTGAATGGTGAATAGACTTCACACCAGGCACTGCCTACATTTGGAACTATAAATCTGTGACCAAAGACTTCACTGTATCAAACAAAAACGTATTGGAAAAACTTAAAAGAAAATATTATTATTAATTTAAAAAAAACGGTCGCTTCAATAATTATCTCTTGCCTTAGCCATATGGTCTAAAACCGCTTGCACGTCTTCCCTTAACAAACTTACCATAACTTGCTTTTTTTTGCAGTCCTCACGGATCAACTGTGACGCTTGAGACTTCAACTGCTTCATAAATTTGGAATCCATTTCTTGTGACCTTTTGAATAAGGTGCAAATTAGGTAAAAGTTATAAAAAAATACTGTTCTAGTCATGCTGGTCTGGGATGTGGGAATAATGTGTCAGCTGCCTAACTTCGTAAGAGCCGGCTAAGGGGCAAGGGTGCCAAGATGCTCGCACATCAGGCGATCCGCTAGCAACCTATCACTGGGTACATGTTTGTGTACTCAGGTCGGTTGGTTGTAGGGCTTGTTTGCCCGCCTGGTTAGCTACCACCATCTATCTAAATATGTCGCCATAACATCAATTTTTGTAGCATAGTTGTGTTCCGGCAGTTACAGATAAGACAGCCAGTGCCTCACTAGTTGAGGATCCCGGGTGAAATGCGCTTCCATCATTGGCCTTATCATCACTTAAAAGCACTGTGCTTACCCGTAAATATAAAAAAGACATGTATAAAGTGCGCTTATACTGGACCTGTAATATCTGATGTGTGGATGATTGTACAATTGTGCACACGGGGCTGCACATCAGACTACCACAAACTGTCAAATTTCATCAATAGACTTTGAACTTTATGTACCAATAAGAGGTTTCATTTTGATATTTTAAATAAATGAGTATTTTTTAAGAGAAATCAATGAATGTTTATTTCATTGTAAAAAGGAAGGTATGCCATTATTAACATTTGAAACGATATCAGCCAAATAGCACCATACCCTTTTCATGAAATTTTCCATGACCAATTCGCACATTTGCGGCTGTATGTCCTCGATAACTTCACGAATTCCATCTTTAAGGTCTTGAATGAAATGTAATTGATTTCTCTTAAAAAATACTAGTTTTTTTAAATTATCAAAATGAAACCTCTTCTTGGAAAACCCTTTATATGGAATATGATTGAATATTGAAGATTTATTAAAGAAATTTTAAAGTTTTGGATAGGTTGACGTGCAGGCGTCTGTACATATAATATTTTCCCTGTAACAAATGAGCATTTCAAAGGCTTACCTTTGGTCTAAGTCAGCAAACTTGGCGTCAATGACCTTAACGACATCCGCAAGAATATCAGAGGCGACAGTTCTGAACATCTGTCGCCTTTCCTGCTGCACAGAGGTGAGGTGTTTCTGGGCGTGCACAAACATATGGATAAACCTGTGCAAACAATAATGAATGATTTAAAAATATGCAAAATACCGGATGGGTCCAAAAAAGTAAAATTAAGTATAAAAAATAGAATAAAATATACATACATACATACATATAATCACGCCTCTTTCCCGTAGGGGTAGGCAGAGACCACTTCTTTCCACTTGCTACGATCCTTACATACTTGTTTCGCTTCGTCCACTTTCATTATTCCCTTCATACATGCTCTTCGGTTTAGGGTACTCTTGACCTGGCCTTTTTTCAAGACGTCCCTGATTTGATCTCGAAACATATACATATAATATACATATAATATAAAAATATAATAAAATACTTTAAAAAAAACTTATTTTATTTTTTAATTTCTTGTAGATAGTACGTATTTTGTTGATTGTCCTAATAAATAAAATAAATAAATAGATAACAATTCCACATATCTATTACTTTCTCTTTAGTTTTACGATACAGCATAGTCTGTCCAAGTTATGTGGTTCCTTTGCCTGTGAAAAATTAGGTATATGATTGTAGATGCTTCGATGTACAAATCATGAAAAAATCTTTTATTTTCTACTAGTTGTTGCCCGCGATTTCGTTCGCGAAGACTAAACTATCCCACTGGAACTTGTTACCGGGATAAAAAGTATCCTATATCCTAGTCCCGGACTATCTATGGTCATGGTCTGTCTACGTGCAAAGTTTCATCTAAATCCATTCAGCCATTTTCACGTGATGCGCGGTCAAATAAACAGATACATAAATTCTATATATAGACAAAAGTTCTAAAAACCGGTGGAACGTGTTCCTGTTATCGATTCTAAGTATCCCCAGACAACTTTTTTACGAATATCCTTCCATGTACAGACTTTTACCCTCTTTAGCTTTATTATACGTATAGGTATGTGTTTTTGTAGTTGTAAGGTGTATTGTTCAAATTTTCATTCATGAATACGCTAGAGATTTAAATAAACTCCCACATTTACGAAGAAACCCAAGCAAAATGGAATTTATTATGTGCAGCAATTTATAGAATAATAAGTGTTGATAAAGTTCATCAATCTAATAGCGTAGGTGGTAAACAGTGAACCACTAACCCCCCGCATTAATAAACAAAGTGTAAGCTTGGAGTAGTTACTCCGTGTTTTGTTCCCGTCATGTAAACTACATTTCATATTAGAGTAAAAGAGACAAAACACGGAGTAACTACTTCAAGTTTACACTATGTTTATAAAAAGCCCCTAAAAGTTCAAGCATTTATAAATCCACCGTACGTGAATGTAATTAAGAACTATTGACATTAGACGAATTTTGTTAATTTATTAAACTTGTGTTTTGCATATCAATTTTAGCACAAATTCTAATAGCTTATTAGTAATATTGTTTTTTCTTAAAGATGGCGAATGGTTGAAAACACGTGTATTTCCTTTTTTTGGCTCCATGGACACCATGCACTGTGCGACCGTTACGGGCGGGAGCACGCGGTCGACTGGGAAGTGCGGGAGGTGGTAGAAGGCAAGTTGTTTCGCGTTTGCAGTACGGTTTGGCAACGTCGCGTTTTTGGGATATGAGTGGTGGTGCACTGTGTACTACTGGGCCACTGTTTACCACCTGACGCTAAGCTAAAAATATACATCTCTGAAAGAGTAGCACTAGAACTCCTCGAATATTAAAATTGTTACCTCTTGCTTGTATCCTGGTGTATTTCCGCTAGGGTAGTGTCGAGTTTCTCCATTACATTTTGAACCGTCTCTCTAAGGGATGTGTTGACGTTTTCAACTAAAAAATATATCAGTGTAAACTAATTGTTTGCATTAAAATATATTATATAAATCAAATAATAATTTCACTCATTATTAAAAAACGCTTTCAATATTATGATGCGAATTTAATCACCCGCAATTATTTTGTAACATATTTTTAAAAACATTAAACTAATGTTTCTGTTACCTGATCTCATTGGTGCATTTCGCCTGAACCACTCGTTAACACTGGATATGCTAGGACCACTTTCCGACAGTATTATCTCAGCGTTCTCCAATCGGCGTACTTTGCCAAACTCTTTAACCGGACTGAGAGTTTTCCTCTTTAATCGGCTTTTATAATCCAATCTGGTTGACGTACTCATTTTAGAATCGGGGCTGGACATTTCATCGGCGTCTTTATATCCTTTCGAAGTGTCTTGGTTCAAATTCTCAAGCTTTGTATGTTTGCTTACATTGTGTTGGTTACAATCTACATCATCAGACGATGAATCGCGTCTGTATTGAGACATTTCTTCGAACAATTTTATAGGCGATATTATAGATTGTCGGTTCTGTGCTTGTATAGATTTCTTGTCTTTATTTTTTGGTGTTTTCATTGTGTCTTTCATCTGCAATGCTGATGATCTGTCCGTTTCTATTTCATGATTCGGTAGTTCCTTTGGTCGAAAACGTCTAGTTTCATTTAATTGGTCATAATCGAAACCCTTTTCTTGGGCAAGCTTTTGTTTTTTATATGTTTTTCTCTCTTTTGGTAGCAAATCAATATTTTTTACTGTGACATCGGAATCTAAATCTTCTTGGTAAGATACTTTTCTAGTTCGTCTTTCTTTATTGTGTTCATATTCTGAAACGGAATATTTTGATTTTTGAACGTCTTGGTGATGTATTTGTAAAATTGTGTCATCTAATTTTTCTACAAGACGTTTACTTTTCTTCAATTTCATTCCAGAGTCATCTTTATTTTTGAAGATGTCCTTTGGATTGTTAGAAGTTTCAGACTTCTGTGCGGAATAGCTGGAATCTGTATCTGAATTTCTCCTAGACGGTAGCCATTTTGAAATATCATCAATCGAAAGTCTAGAAATAGATATAACCGGAGATTTTTCTTTTGAACTGGAATGCTTCTCTTTGTATATTTTATGAGTGGTATCCGAACTATTCGATTCGCGTCTTAACGCTGGTAAATCGATAATTTCATTTCTGAGTTTGTTAAAGTAATCTCTTGTAGATTGATCTAAGTCCTGGACTTCTAGGTCCCTCGGCCTGAAGTTCTGAGTAAGGTGTTCTGTATTAGGAGGTGCCTCGTTGCTATCCCCATGAGCTGTTATAGGCGATTTGCCAACAGTTGCTATCGATTTATCCGATATTATTTCAGATATACCAGAAATTTCTAGTACTTCTATATTTTCTTTGGCCTTTCGTGTTTTAGTTTTGTGCCGCTCTTCTTTTATTTTCATCGCTTTAGGCTTGCTTATAGACGTAACAGCTTCTTCATCAAGAATAACAGTTTCGTTAATTTTAGGTTTTGAAGTTCGCAGTACCTTTCGATCAATTATTTTTGTAGTACTATCAAATGTGAAATCGTAATTTTCGATTTTGTTAAATTCATCAGTTACATTTATCAGCGGTGGACTGAAGTTGATTCTTTCAACGTCAGATAAGAGGTTTTGTGTATTATTGGTGTCATTATAACTAGTTTCCGGACCTTCTTGGTATAACTTTTTGATTTTTTGAAACATGTTTACGGATATAGAATCATTGATATCATCCACATGTTTAGAGGCAGGTTCAACCAATAATCCAGGTAGCGGGCTTTCCGTTCTATCATCATTCAATATTTCAGGTTGTTTCGCCTTTAATTTAGTGTTTTCTTTTTTAAGCGATAAGGCATCAGCTTTTTTACTTTTTTTCTTGTTTACTTCATTAAGTTCTTTAATTTCTATAACAGTTTCATCGGGTATATCTTCCATTTCCAAACGTTCTGGTAAAACCGGCATCGGATCCTCAGACGGCTTATGAATGGGTTTCTCTAAAACCAATGACATATTTAGTTCTTCTTCAGCCGTTGCTTTTCTCATTCTTTCATCAAGCAAATTCTTTCCTTTCTTTATTTGTCGCGTCTTTGTCTGTTTCTTAGATCGCGTGTTCCTCTTTGGTCTCAGTAAACTTTTCTTTTCAGCTTCATCAGACGACTTACCCTCAGAGTAGTTCACTCGATTAACTGTTCTACCATGGCGCGTAGACATTGACGAGTCTATGCTAGCGATAGTCGTTGAACTAAAACGCTTATTCACTTCTAATTTCTTTTTCTTAAAATCCTCATCTTCGCTGTCGCTTGTGAAATTATATATGGCTAAGTCTTTGTCTTGTTTTTTATCAGCCAAAGTAACAGAGTCGTTTGATTCTACTTTGTCTTTGACATGATCGAAAATATCATTCATTTTCTTTGTTCTCGGTGAAGGGGTGCGCTCAGCTTTAGATCGCGATTTTATTGTGCGTGGCCTCCTTAAACGTTTCTGACGGTCTTTCTCAATGTCTTTATAGGAAGTGGCTTTGTAGTCGGGCGTGCGAGTTTTCGATGTTTTGAAATCGTTATCCTCTTCCTCCGTCTCTATGCGATCTGATAGTTGATGGTTCTGGCCCTTATTTTCATCCTTGGGCGAGTAAAGTTTGCGTTTCCTGCGAATAAGAGGTATATCCAGCTGATCAGATTTATCTGTTGGTGAATCACGTTCAGGTGTTTTTAGTTTGTCGGGAAGTTCATTAATCGTCTTTCTAATTTCAATGATGGGAGATGTTTTCGAGACAGATTCCATTTCTAGTTTTTGATTTTTCTTTTTGACATTCGTCCGCTTTCTGACCGTCCTTTTTGTAGGGTATGTAAGTTTTATAGCCTTCTTAGTTACGGTTGTTTTTAAAACTTCTTTCTCTTCGTTATCTAAAGTAAGTTTAGCAATGTTTGTAGTATCTTTAAGAGGCGTATGACATTGAAGACGATCCTCAGTGTTGACCACATCAATCGTTTCTATATCTCTGAAGTCTTTGTCTAACATTTCAGTGCATCTTTCGAAGTCACTACACACCTTATCCACCATGCTATTAAGACACTCAATAATGTCAATATCTTGAATTTCAATTTGATCAACGTGTATATTGTTATCATCATTCAACAGGCAATCATCGAACTGCTCACTCTCTGAGCTAGATTCATTTATTTTCCGCGCTAAAGTTGGGCTTATAACTATTTCTCCACGTTTATTTTCGTTAAGATGTTGTGAGAAGAAAGTTTCTACGACTTGCACATCGAAAACTGGTGGCCTATCGTCTGAATCATCTTTAGTGTCCTGATCTTTGATCGGTTTCTGCCTTTTTCGAACATTAACGAAATTCAACGGAGTATCATTCACCACATCATTTGATTCATCCGTAGTCGTGTTACTTATAACAGTACAAGTTTTCTCGTTATCTGGTATATTCCTAAGGACGACACATTCCTTCTCTATTGGCGTATTTTCAATAGCTTCGCTGTTGATTTCTTGCTCTTGGGTCTTTCTATTGTCACCGGTATTAATCCCGCTGTCTAACAACTTGTCTTTATCCTGGAAATCTCTTTGCAAAGCTTCCTTAACTAACAAATCAACTATATTATCACCTTGGAAATCTTTGTTCTTATTAAGCCGTTCAAGCGTATCATTTATGACTGACTCATCCGACCCTACAGTTGCAACTAACAAGCAACTGGTTGAATTATCATCATCTTTAGCGACTGGAGATAAATACCTTCCGACTTTTGGTTTATTGTGCACTTCACTGTCACTTTGCGAGTGTTTCTCATTTCTAATACTCTTGTGGCACACTCCGAAGGGCCTGTTGATCTTAAGCGTGCTAGCTGAGAGGAAGCTTTGCCTATCGTCTGTCTCACTCGCTTCTGTTACGGTAGACAGTTCCGGTAAAGCGCAAACGTGAACAGCCTCCTTATCGAACTTATAGCGAGGTAGTAAAGCTAGTTTTTCGTGGAGCTAGAAGAAGAGAATTTATATTAAAACAATTGAAACACAACAATCGTCATTATAACTCTAGTTATTTGTATTGAATTATTAAAATTTTATAAGGAACATGAAATTTTCTAGGAATGCCTTGTAATTTTATGTTATAAAATAATGGACTAATTACAACTTATTTTAAAAAATAAAGCTAAGTTTGTCGTAAGTTAAGTTTGTCACTACACCATTTATTCGTTACACCCTATTTTTTCGACGCTTAAAACACCCTGTATAGTATAATTATGTCACCTGAGCCAAAGAACTGGTGGAAGCTGTTGAAGGGGACTTCCACGCCGGATTTCTTGATCTCACAATGTAACCTGAATTAAGAATTAGTAATAATTATTATTATTTTGGTATCGTGCCTAGGGTTGCCAACCGTACTATAATATATAGCATTATACTATATTTCTGGTCTGCGTACTATGAAGAAATATATAGAACGCAAAAATACTATATTTTAAAAGCAATAACCTTACGAACAAATCTTTCATTTAAAAAAAGTATGAACGTGACAAAGCATTATGACATGTAAGTATGTTGGTTACGAGAATTTTTTGCTTTTTCCATAAAATACTTTTTTTTTGAGGGTTACTATATTTTTTACTGCTAACTTCGAAAAGTACTATATTTCACCCAAGATATGTTGGCAACCCTTTCGTGCCCCTAGTGGGGACATTATGAGATGGTGATGGTGATGATGATGATGACGTTTATTATGTTTTCATTTTGAATTTTCATACATTAAAAAAATGTATCGCAACTTATTATTAAGATAAAAGAGTTTAACAATATAACGTGCTTAACATTCAGTACGTAGCAAGTAATAAATTATAATAAATAAATAAATTAGTTCTCTTTTTTTTTACACAGTAAAAAATTGCATTCAAAGTTCAAACGTCAATTGGGCCCGGCTGTAACTGTGTTTGTTATTAATTGTTAACAATATTCTTCTCATTAAAATTAATTTAAAAAAAATAAGCTTTCGTTGCAAACAACCCAAAATTAAGCATTTCTAGTTTGCGTCAAAAAAAAAATGCTATAAAAATAGAAAAAAAAGTATATAAAAAAACTGCACTCGTTTTAGTCAAGTTCGAACCTGTAATCATAAACTTTCAATTGTATAAAATAAAATTAGTTTGAAATATTTACCTGAGTGTTTGCTACGCTTTTGTGTGTTCACTGGATGCGAAAATCGAGTATCATCGTCCTAAAAGGAACATCCTTAATTCATTAATTTTCATAAATATTTCCAAACATGTTCCTTAATTTTAAGATTATTCATGACAACACTTGACATTAGACAAAAGGCACTTGACAGGTGAACAAAAATAAAAACAGATAACTACCCCCATTTATATATTTTTTATGACAAAGGAACTCACCATCATACTGCCTCTCGTTTTCATTTCTATGTCCGGAGGTGACAGTGAATGTGAGATCTTGATTAGGTCTAGCAAGAGCTGTAACATAAATATTGTCTTTGTTATGGCTACCTTTTATTACAATAAAATTACACAATTACACAAATATTCCACAGTGCGAGAAGCGCTTGTTCTTGATATCTCCTAATTAAAGTATTTATTGTAGTATGTTTGGTTGGTGGTAGGGCTTGTTAAAAATTTTGCCTGGCAGAGTACCACCATCTTATCTAAAATGCTATAACATCAGGTAGCTACAAGATAAAATTTTACTAGATCAAAACAAACAGTCTTAGGAACAGAGCCGGATTAAGCCATGTATAGGCCCCAAGGCACTGCATGTTTCGGAGCCCGGTCCAATGCTCTGACCGCTGAGCTACCGAGGCTCAGTATTGTAAATCCAAAATTCAAAATAATATAAATAAAGTAGTATTCATAAATTTTGTATTAAAAAAAAATAATAAAAAAAACATATATCAATTTAATTTTTATTTTAAAGTAAGTTAACAAACACCAAACCGCACTGGGCCCGCGTGGTTTTTTTTTTTGGAGAGAGATTGCTGATTGCCTCAGACGGTATTTTCAGCTTCACCGGGATTGTTTGGGGGCGGCGAGGAACGTAAAGGGTCCCTCAAGCCGTGTGAAACGAATCACCTTCGGAGGTTTTCTAGAGGGAACGGCATCGCGCACTAGTGCGCATCCCCGTGCCCTACTAGATTCTCCGAAGGGTTTGGATCGGATCGGAGCCCGCGTGGTGGTTTACGGCCCGTTCTCCCTATCCATAGGGAAGCCTCGTGCCCCAGCAGTGGGGGCATAAAAAGAGCTGATGATGATTTTAAAGCGCTAATTACAGCACTAAAGCTGAATTCTATAATTATAAAATAAAGTCAAAAAATAAATGCCCAGGTTCGATTCCTGGCTGGGGCGGGTGGGCATTTATTGTTTCCATTATATTTTTTTTAACAACATAGATACTTCATAGTTTGTGATTACTTAATAAATATTAGACAATAAAATAAACAGGACGCAAACAACTGTAACTATCAGCAATAGTTACAGTTATGTATTTAAATGGTTAGAAATATCTGTTAAGTATTTACCGACAGAGTAATAACATTTCTTAACAAGGAACATTTTAAATTTACTATGAAATGATAATATTTTAAACCTTGACAACTCACCTTATATCGGTGCGCGAAACTGTTGCGCAGAGTGCGGTCCAGTCTCTCCACATCTCTGGAGCTGACCACCGCCTTCAACTCGCAAGCTTCACCGATCTCCACCCCTGACGGGTAGAGTCGGGGGGCGTGCGTAGTATGGACGGAGAGGGTCAGCTCCGATGACTCCCTATTTATAAATTTATTTCTTAACATAAAAGCTATAAATCTGATTACAACCAAAAAGATAAATAATTATCTTTGGTGTTTTACAATATAATTACCTATAACATTTGTAGCTTTATCATGACAATTGACACATTATTATATTTCAATTAATCTCTCGTTATCCATAAAACCAGACACAATAGAAATTCAATTGTTCTATGGCTCCATATGAAGCCACTGGGAGATAAAAGATTAAATTTAACATACGTACTTTGCAAGCCACATACAAGTCATACAAATTCATGTAAATAATAATAACAATGAAAATTTATAGTAAAATGTATCATCATGAGGTTTAAATATATTAAAAGATATACTGGATTTCTTATAAGGCCTTTAAACTATTATGTATAGACAATAAGCCTAAATATGTTACCACTAGCGGCTCGCCCCGGCTTCGCACGGCTGTACTTTTTTTTTTAATAAAACCTATGTTACTCAACGCTAATGTAGCATTCTAATGGTGAAAGATTTTTTTTAAATCGGTTCATTAGTTTTTGAGTGTATTCGTTGCAAACATACAAAAATACAAAGCTTTCCTCTTTATAATATTAGTATAGATAAGAGCGAGTTATCGTACGTTTTCGCTTCAATTAGTTTTTACAGTTTTGACGCTAATTTCAAGCCGTATATGAATATATGAGTATAAATGATTAATGAAATTGATGAGTGATTCAAATGAGTGAATTGAGTGAATAAATTCAGATAATTTTTTCCCTTTACAATTTAGGTAGGTTCTTAATGCTAAAACTAAGTCAATACAACAGTTGAGGTCTAAATTGTGACTGGTGCCTAAAATAGGTTTATACCATAGGTTTATACTGCTATAGGGTCACAAAGCTAAATGAATGAATAAACCTACTTGGAGAGCTGAACGTGGTGGATGTTCTCGTCGGTCAGAATGAGCGACTCCACCCAATCCACGGTGATGCCCAACGAGTCCAGGTTGCGAGGGTCTACCAGGATGGAGACACTCTTGTCGCTGCAGTTCAGGTCCAACCAGGTCGCTTTGCTCTCTGAACCCTGTATAGTATTGGGAGGCTGTATTTACGCCTGCGTAATGACATGCCATGCGTATGATAAGGCGCTCAAAAGACAGAACAACTTTATTTATTTATTTTCGAATAGCTAACAAATACAAACTGAAAAAATATAACATATAGCTTACAATTTTTTTTTTTTTCATTTATTTGGGTAAAACAATCAATGACAATACATAATGGATAAGACAGACAATGTAGAATTGTCACCAACACCGTGTACCACAAATTGACTGACAAATTAAATAATGCTACAATAATGCTACAGTTGACAATGTAGTGCTACGTTACAAAATAATGTACTACGAGTATACTATAAATTAACATTTGGAATGTACTAGTTTGAACTTAATTTGGTTGGAAAGTCTTACATAATTTACTTTTATCGCACCACAGTGAGAGGCAGTTTAGTCGTTTTCCATTGAAAAAAATAACAAGAATAATTATAACTATAAGCTATTGACATGCTACCACATTTAAATATGCAAAAACTATCAACTTAGTTGAAGAAACTATATATATATATATATATATTTTTTAGAGTACTGTAGTGGTACTGTATGACATTGTGGAAATTGAAACTTTTACCTGATGTAAATTTGTTAATTTAGTTTTTTTTTTATTTTGTGATATTTTTTTTTTATTTACATATTGTGGTTGTCTTCTATAATTTTGTGTTTATTTGTAATGGAATGTGTCCTGCTATGATAGGGCATTTTCCAATATTTTTGACGCTGTAAGGGAGAAAAAAGCTGGACACTTGCTGAGTTTCTTGCCGGTTCTTCTCAGTACAAGATCTCCCGCCCAGAGTAGACTTACGAACCGATGGCATAGTGACATTCACAAGAGCTACTTGTAGCCTAAACTGAATAAATGATTTTGAATTTTGATTTTTTTTTTATAAAAGGTTGTTGCAGCAACAGTTTACGGTTGCCGCAATTCTAAATAAACTTCTCAAATCCATAGTCCACAGTCATTGATTGCCAGTTGGGGAGCCGGGATCTTGTCACAACTAGTACAAATTTGAAAGTTGCTAGTTGCAAGTTGCTTCATGCAACTTAAAACTGATTCAATGATCGATTGCAACAACAGAAAACTGTTGTCGATCATAGAAACTCGCAACTAGAGTTGCTTTGTCTGCGCAGTTTCTTTAGGTTAGTTGCTATGTCTGCGCAGTTTTTTTAGGTTAGATGGAAACATCTAATTGTTCAGTCTGCGGAGCGTCTAAGTGGCCATAAAAACAACTTTTTTGCATCTCACATAAAAGTAAGTCACGATAAAGCCGAAGATGGAAGCTTATTCAGGTTGACATAGAAACGCTCTTCATCCGACATCCTCAACTACAGATTAAATGACAATCTTATACCGTCGAAACACAAACATGGTATAAACATACCTAGTCGTTGTGGCGAAATACTATTAACAGATGGTGATAGCTACCAACGAATCCGAGTACAATGATATGTTGCCCCCGCTGGGAAACGAACCCGGGTCCTCTGGGTCTGAGTTCGGTTACTTTAAAGAGCAAAACGATTAGTGAATATGGCTTCATTCGCAACAAACTCGCTGGAATGATCTCCTTACCGTTACCTTTGGTGGATTTTGAAATCTTTCTTGCACACGTAAAGTATAAATTAGACAGAGGTATTCTTTTAAAAAAATTTGGAATTTGGAAAAAAATAGTAGGTACCTACATTATCTCCAGAAAAATTGCTTCAATTGTAACAATAAAAAATCCATAGCTTCTGCCTTGAAAGCTAAAACATACTAATTATAGCTCAAAACAATATATAATTAAACGTTATTTAGAAACTTACTGACGCAAGGATGATATTGCCAATATTCGCTTTCCTACAAATAACGGAGACGACGAGATCCGACGTTTCGTTGTAAGCATTCAGGAAATCTCTTGCGTCCTAAAACAGAAAAAAACAAAAAAATTATTAAGTACTCAATACATAACAATCCATCCAATCCAATATTTAATAATGCTCAATACAATATATATGACCCCTCGCGTCTTTCTTAGATTACCATATTGCGATCGCCAATCCGCCTGCCAAGCATGGCAATTATGGCAATTCTTCCTCATAATGAACCTTGGGGGAGCCTTTGCTCAGTAGTGGACGTATTTTGGCTGAGTTGGCACGAGCCCTCTCTATGGATAAAACACCACAGGAAGAACAGGCCATAAACCACCACGCAGGCCCAGTGCGGATTGGTGGTTGTTAACGACTGCTTATGCAGCCGGGACCAATGGCTTTACGTGTCTTCCCGAGCAAGGAGTGGTCCGAGAATCTGTAGGTGAGCTTAGCACTGAGTCATAGAATGTTAAGTGAGTAAGTAGGTAATAATAGCCTACATACTGTCCCACTGCTATGCAAAGGCCTATATCATTAAAGTCAAGTCAAACTTAACAAACCAGGGAATAAAACCTTGGACCTCCAGAATCCAGATATCGGTCCAATAAGCACTCAGACAACGAGCATTTTATCATACTAAAAAAAATCCCAACTTAAACTAGATAAAATTCCTTAAACTGCTTAACTAAAGCAATGGTACAAACCTTGAAGAAGTTCTGCCACGCCCGCTCCAAGAACAGCTTAACCGCAGGTAACCCATAAACGCCTTCCGGGAACCACTTGACCGCCGCCGCCTGCCTCACTCCCTGGTCGTGTCGCGGCACCAACCACCGCATTAGCGTCTCCACCATGCCGAATTGGACGGGCAAATGGCCACAAGCAGCCAGGTACGTGGAGACCTTGGTACTGTTGGCAGAGGAGCAAATTATGGCAATTTCTTTTTCAATAACTCTGTGAGTAAGGGGATCACAAAAGATCCCGATGGGACGAAGTGCTACTGCAATAGGGAAACCTCAGCTGGCCCCAATAAGATAAGATAAGGGGAAAATATCCTAATTGGGCCAATTAGTCACATTTAACTGTGGACATTGTACAATAGCTAAATCAAGGCCCTGGGGTTGGCCTTTCTGACACCAGAAGACTTCAGGCTCTACCTTTGAACAAAGACTGCCAAACTTATGGCATTTTCAGAATCTTCACTGGGGAAGAAGAGTGAAAAGATGGGGTTGCACAAAGAACTTGATATGGGTCAAAATGCTAGTGAGAGAAGGTAAACTCGGCAGTTATTGGCTATAGATAAATAGGTATATAGGTAATCAATGTGATCATAGAAAAACATCTAATCTCTTCTGTATGGACAGTTGGTCACAAGGTGACACTACTTCAATCCCATAAAAATTGTAGTAAGCTTTAACTCAATTGAACAGTGAAGAAGTGAGAAGTGAGAAGCTAAATGGCGCAGTAGTTAACAACACCAGTCTTCGATTGCTAAAGTTACGCAACTTAAGCAAAGGCCTGTCATTGGATCATCATCATCAGCTCATTTTATGTCCCCACTGCTGGGGCACGAGCCTTCCCTATGGATGGATAGGGAGAACGGGCCATAAACCACCACGAGGGCCCAGTGCGGATTGGTGGTTGTTAACAACTGCTAATGCAGCCGGGACCAACGGCTTTACATTTTTGGTCACCCATCCGATGACCGGCCTTTGCGAAAGTTGCTTAACCTCAGCACTCGCAGACCGGGCGCGTTAACCACTGCGCCATCGAGCTCCTTAATTCCTCCATTGGATGGGTGACCAAAAATATATATTACAGAAGGCACGTAAAGCTGTTGGTCTTGGCTGCATTAGAAGTCGTTTAAAACCACTAATCTGCTCTAGGCCTGCTTAGTGGCTTATGATCTCTTTTCCCTGTGGTGTTATCATCCATAGGGAAGGCTTGTGCCCAGCAGTGGGGACATCTTATATTGTCTTATATTTAAAATAAGGAATGATAAAATTATTATGAACATTGACAGAGGTACATGAATAACAGGTCTACAATAAAAGCTGCTTTTAGAATAAACTTTGTTACACCTTACAACTACTTTTTTTTACTTATTATCTTATCTTATCTTAGTGGGGCCTGCTGAGGTTTCCCTCTCGCAGTAACACTTCGACCCATCGGGATCTTTTGCGCAACCCCATCCTTCCACACTTCTTCCTCTGTAAAGATAGATGCCATAAGTTTGACATTGTCCTTAAGAGCGAAGAGCCTGACGTCCTCCGGTTTTGGATAGGCCGACCCCAGGAGTCCCATTCTATTCCTAGCCAGAGAGTCGCAGTCACACAGTAGGTGCTGCATTGACTCCGTTTCCTCTCCACATGCCCTAGACAAGCTATTTGTTGATAGATGCGTTCTGTGAAGCTTTAGTTTTGTGGCATAGTGCCCTGTCAAGACACCGATGGTTAATCGGGCCTGCCTTCTACTGCATCTGCATATGAATTTATTCCGTCCTAAGGCGTTTTAGCCTAGGTAGAATTTGGAGCATTTCATACCCTCTTGTGTATGCATGTCTGCTCTTTCCATTCGATGCTGTGCCTGTTTACGATGTAATCTTTTAAGGCCTTGTTAATGTTACTTGGTGCAAGTGCCACAAACGGCTCAGGCTCTTACTTATTAACTATATTTAATAGTTTAATTGGCACCATTGTCCACTTGCCTTTCAGCATAGGCCTACCCCTAAAGCCCTCTACTTATCTGAAATAACACTTTTTAAAACATATTGTACATCATTTTAATTGAGTAGCCTGTGGGTTAATATTACCCGAAAATCATACAGAGTCCTTCGCATTCAGGGCACTGTTGTGGCTGCCTCGATATTGCTTTATTAATGTTTGCGGATGCGCAGGTCGACAGGTTCTCTGCTGCGACGGGTTCGGGGCAGCCGCAACAGTGTCATGGAGTGTATAGCTCATGGTAGGGACTGTCTACTAATTAGCCAATTAGTTTTTAGAAGAAAGTCTCATTTAATATTATTTACTAACATTGCATATAAGTTACTTGTATACTAACACATGGATCTTTGTTGTCTTTTATTAAACAAATATATAATATTATTATTATTATCTCTATTTCTGGCAGTCTGTGTCCATGTGACACCAGCTTCTGCTTTGAAGTCATCGGCCTACCTCTTTCTTGGTCTACCTCTCTTTCTCCCACCATCTTGTGGGTACCACTCTGTGACTTTTTATGACCACTTATTCCTGGAATCTCTAATGTGTTATACCTTACAACTACTACTTTTATATCATTTATTTTTTATTAAGAAAAACTTACCATATCTTTCTCTTTAATAGATAAAAAAATAATTAAAGAAAAATGGAAATATCAAACAAGCTTACAAGTAAGGATCCAGTTTTTTCTTCATAACTGTTCTCGTTTCTCTGCTTGAATCACCAGAAATTAAGTTGAGACAGTGCAGGATCTCGAGTCGCTGTGGGACATCGGGCTCACTGCTCGTGGCTAAGTCCAAGAGGCACTCTGCAGTATACTTTACCAATACATTTGGTAAGGATGGCTCTTTAAGTCTTATAAACTAATAGAAAAAGGTACTATTTAAAATCTTGAATGTATCTTAAATATTAAATGTAAGTATTTTATATAATGTTATCATAAATTACACTAAATAGTCTATTATTAAAGAGGAAGCTATTCCCCTAGTATAGGTAATAAAGAAAAACTATGTGAGTAAAAGAAAGGCCACATACCTTTATGAATTTCAAAATAACCTTCGTGAAAGACCACCAATTGTGATTATGTTTTATAAGGTGCTTGCGTACAGCATCCAACCAATATTGCAGTAACATGACAAGTTCTTGTCCTAAGAAACCCCATGACTTAGAAGGTGGCACTTCCACCATAAGCTCAAACAAAATTAGCGCGGCACCACTTCCATCGCACTTATTAAAATACTGCAAAAACAACAGACAACATTGTAACACTGCAAACAGTAAAAACTTTAAGTTAGAATTTTTTAATGATAAGAAATTTACTTCAATCTCTAGTGCTCTAACTTTTTTCAAAGAAAGAACTGTCGACATGTTGAATTGGATTTTTGAGTGGCCTGGCAGCATTGTAACTTCTTGAGTAACAGAAATATATTCGTTTATGTTGCTCACGGGCTTTAACATTTTGTCAACTTCCATTTTTACAACTTTCACGGCAAATTGTAAATTCGATTACCCGCGAAGACTAAACCAAAGACACGAAACTACGAAACATAGAGCCACACACACCACAGACAGAGCAGCAAGCAACCAGCTTTAGTTTTTTGTTCCTTAGTTAATGGCTTTGTGTAACCGCACATTTAACCGCGCAACCGTAAAAAATCTAATACCTGTGAAGTGTTGCCACTTTTACAACTTTGTAGAAGAAGTTGCGAATTTTAAGACTTTCAACGGTTTTTGTCATAAATTTAGCTATGTTTGTTTAGAAGAAGAGGTTTCCGTACATTGAGCGTTTACGTATAGTAGCGTACGGGTTGAACATGGGCAAGAGGATATCGCCGAAAAGTGAGTCAACCGGGCAGGCTCGATAGTACCACCCGCCTCGCCGCCGCCATTAATAATTTTTAAGTCAAAGAAACAAATTTATCCACCATTTGGGATTTTTTACGGGTAAATACCCGTTTTGGAATGTACCTTGGTATATACCGGGTAGATTTACGGAAAGTTTTCAATCCAAGACGCCCATCTCTAATATTATCGTATTTTATAGCAAATCCAAATTTTTTTTCTAAATATTGATACATTACACCTAAACCAGCTATTCTCTTTAGCTACTGCCTATCCGGTTTTCTGTATGTAAAATTGGATTGTTGTAATGATTGGCGAATTATAAAGCTTCAATATTTAGAAAAAATATGCAAATGCAGACGGTAAAACGAGTAATGTCATGTTATGGGTAATGCCAAGATACGGGCTTCGATAAAAAAAACGGTGATTTTAATCACCTTGTCAGAAATTTTATGTCATGTCGTCTGCCGTTTGCTTAGAGCGTTGGTTTAATGCTCTAAGGCCGTTTGTCTTTATCCATATACGGAAAACTCGTTTGCGTGACCCAGCACCACCAGCCAGCACAACAGTGGAGGGAGGGCATGAAGCGGTTGGTGGAAGGATGTATATTAAGCTACTGGATGGAACATTTTATATATTGTTTCCTAAAGTTTACGCGAACACTACACATTGAAATTAAACAACTTTTACGGATCTACTCGCGTTTATTTTACACATTAGTTTTAATTTGAGTCTCTCCGTGACCACGGACCCTGCAAAGGGTTCGAAACGTCAGGATAAACATTAATTAAAACTAATGTGTAAAATAAACGCGAGTAGATTCGTAAAAGTTGTTTCATTTCAATGGAATATTTTAGTTACAATAACCCAGTGTCTTGCACCTTTCTTTTATCCATATAAAAATAAAATATTGAACGAATAAATTAATGTGAATTAATGTGAAATAATGGTGGATTATTAACCGTTAAGTGTTCGTGAGTGTGCATGAGTGTGCATGAGTGTTGGCAAATGAAACAAAACAGTGTAACGTTACTTTTCAAATTCTCTCAAGAAGTCTGCGTGAGGACTTAGTAAAGCCCCATATCTTTACTGAGATACTCGAGGGGTTGGAGTTGCTCATTTCTATTATCATTCATCATCATCATCATACAGGAAACAAGACAGGAGAAGTAACAAAGAAGTAACTAATGAAATTAAGAAACTAATGACATGGCAGAATGGTTTATGACCTTAGCCGGTTCCGCAGGGAACGACGACGTTATGATGATTGGTGGTAAGAAAAAATGATTCATACATTTATTGGTCATATTCATTAAATAATGGATTTTGATTGGGCGTTATGTTGTGGTTGGAAGAAAACGTTTTTATTTGTTCCTCGATGTGTTCTTTTGTCTATGTATGACAGAAAAGAGTAGGGGTGAGTGAGTGAGTGAGACAGACATGAAGCAGCACTTCAGCAGAAGAGCTTTGGAAGCCGGACAGGGACCGGAGTAAATTCAGGGCCGTATAACGACTCCGATTATTAGATTCATTCGTATTCGTAATAATTACGATTACGACAAATGTAATACGTTATCAATATGCTGAATTGCTACGGTGGTCTACGTTATGTGTACACTTTGCTCAGTCAGTGTAGTGCAATACTCGCGACATAGCGGAGTTTAGCGGACGGACGCCTTTTACATTTGCGGTCAGTCGATATTATGAGGCCCGAACGAGAGAAGGATTTGAGAATTTTGCCATTATGATGCCTATGGTGTATACGGTGTATGGTTTTGCCATATTTTTTATAATCGCATGGTTGTGTTTGTTAATAATTCACATAATGGCACTTTTGTATTCGAAATGGAAACTGCACAAGACAGTAGACCGATCACCGCCGGAACAGCCGTACCCCGGCGTTTCTATACTGAAGCCGCTGACCGGCGTCGACCCCAACCTGCTATCAAATCTGGAGACGTATTTCACGCTCGACTATCCAACGTACGAAATTCTGTTTTGTGTAGAGAGTGAGAAAGACCCCGCGGTGATGCTGGTCAAGTACAGCCTCCTGCCGAAGTATCCTAACGTGGACGCGCGACTTTTCATCGGCGGAATGCGCGTCGGGGTGAACCCGAAGATTAACAACATGCAGCCCGCGTACATAGCGGCCAAACATCCCCTGATCTTGATTAGCGACGCTGGCATTCGAATGCGCGAGGACTCCCTGCTAGACATGGTGCAGCACATGCGCGATGACGTCGCTATTGTGCACCAGATGCCGTTCGCGTGCGACGCTGAGGGCTTCGCCGCCGTATACGAGAAAATCCACTTTGGAACGGCGCAAGCGCGTTTGTACATGGGCGCTGACTTTTTGGGCATCAATTGTCACGTTGGGATGTCGTCGCTGGTGCGTCGGTGCGCGTTAGACGAGACGGGAGGCTTAGTGACCTTCGCGGACTATCTAGCAGAGGACTACTTCATGGCGAAAGAGGTGATGGCGCGTGGTTGGAAGATGCGCGTAGCGTCGCTGCCGGCGTTACAAAACTCAGGTTCCCGGTCAATTGGAGCGTTGCAAGCTCGTCTAAAGCGGTGGGCTCGCCTACGGATCGCCATGGTGCCCACGACGGCGCTGCTGGAGCCGCTGACAGAGTGCCTCCCGCTCGGGGCGGGCGCAGCCTGGGCGGCAGGACAGTTGTTCGGTGCTGAACCTCTACCAGTGTTCTTGGTGCATGTGTTGTTGTGGTTTCTATCTGACTGGTTGATGCTCCGGTCTGTACAAAATGGATCACCCCCCTTTACAAAAGTTCAATTCCTTGTTGGGTGGGTGTGGAGTGAGTGTTGTGCACCGTTTGTGTTAGCAGCCGCTCTACTCAACCCGGAGATATCGTGGCGGACTCGTTGTTACAAACTTGACTGGGGTGGACGTGCTCACGAACTAAAACCACCTCATACTCAGAAGCTTTAATTTTGTGAATTGTTTTTGTTCGACTGTTAACGCATACGCTTGTGTGGTTGTCGTATGTGTATGTGATTTGTACTGATAAGTTTTTATTTTAGTTACTATTTATAATTTTGAAATGAATAATACTTGGCGCTTTTGTTTTAGAAAGATGTACATTTGTAAATTATACTTTTATACTTGATTTTGTGGTAATGTATATTACCGTTGGTTGTTTGCCATACACAAGGAGTACAATAAATACATTTCCCTTTTGTATTGATAAGCTTAGGGAAATTCTAAGGTTGTTTCGCAAATAATTTTGTAACTATTCCAATGAATACTATATTATCAGTCCTTATCCAACTCTTATTCATTTAAAATTTGTCATTATCCTATTATAGAGATAATGATTCTTTGAATTATAAATAAGTTGATTGAACAATTTAAAAGTACCTATGTGATTATATTAAATTATTAAGTTTGAAGTGTGTCTGTGGTAATAAAAGACACTTAATTATAGTTTATTAGGAAACTGAGTCAACATGACTGTATAAACACTTCAATTATTTATCTGATTATAATTTTTGAATGGTCGACTTTAATGAAAACTACCAAATGAAATGTAGTTAGTCTACGCAATATCTGTTAAGTTTCTTTTTAATGAATGCGAGCCATACAGACTTACAACTTTGCCTTGGGCATAACTTATTCATAAGCCTTGGGCTAACAAGTACGCTGGGCTATTAAGTACCATCTTTATATATATAAATCTTCTGTGCGTATGTTTGTAATTAAAACTCCTTCTAAACGACTGGACCGGTTTGCATGAAATTTTTTGTATGTGTTCAAGTGGATTTGAGAATGGTTTAGATTTACAATTAGACCCGGTACGTGGCGCTGCAATAGGGTCCATCATGGGGTGCGGGTGTTTGCAAGTGGACAAAGTCGCGAGCGGGCCACTACTGTATTATAAATTTAAAGCAAATTAAACTTTGGCTTACAAACTTTTTGTATTCTGGCCTTCAATATTTTTGAACTATAACTGTTATTTTTTACTTTGAAAATTGTACAAAGCTATTTTTTATTGCATCTTTTTGTTTGGTTCAGTTGTTTGAACTGCATGCCTGTTTAATGTTAAATATTGAAACAGGGTGAATCTCGTAAAAGTTGTAATAGTATTTCTTTCCAGTGGGTGACTTTGGACAGGGCAGAATAGTGTAATAATTATAAATAGCAGGTCTGACAAGGGACCAAGGTGGTATTCTTTGTGATAAGAATTCATTTGCAGACCAAATTTGGATTTCACTTTTGTTTTTGATACTAACGTTTAAAGAGATGTTAAGACTGGGCTATGGGTGGTGGAGCCTGAAGTTACCCATTATTATAAAAAACAAATTCTGTATTGTCTTTTCTTTATAAAGTTATGAATCATAATTTATTCAAGGTTTTGATCTGAAATTCGTTTTATCTGCATGCTATCACTTAAATTTTAAATAAGAATGAGTTATTATGGGGCGTTATAAAAATTATTGGTCTAAAGCCATAAAGTCACCATTTTTTTATTACTTATAAAAAAATTCATTGTTAATTAGGAAAATAGTGAAGATTCATGTGGATTATCATTACATTCTAATGATTTGAGCTAAGTAAGGCTTTATAAATTTAATTTATATGTAAATGCCAGTCAATCTTAATAAGTACAGACACCTGCACATCAACCTATCCAAAACTGTCAAATTTCTTCAATACATTTTCAACCATATTACTTAGCTATAATGTTCAAACTCTATTGAGGAAATTTGACAGTTTGTGGTAGGTAAATGTGCAGGCGTGTGTACCTTAAAAACTGATAGGTTTTGTTGTCGTACATTGATGAATGTGTTGCTGTTTTGGAAATATATGCTTGCGTATATGCTTTGAAGGCATGGAATCTGTCTATGATCAATATTGGTAGTGAACCCTGCCTTCAAATCGTTACCGTGTCGTATGCCTGTGCATTTTAAGCTCAAATTATTGTAAACCTTGATTTGCCTTAAACAGTTCGGGCTTGTATAATGTACTGTAGAATAATTTAAATATAATGTACAACATACATACATATTGTATGTGCGAAGCGAAAAATGTCCTCCTAAAGTAAGTACAAGCAATATTGTTATGTATTTTCGATCCATAACTTGAAGTCATTATAATAAATAATAATAAAAGAAATACTTGAGACATAAAAACTGGTTTCTATTTAAGGGCACAATTACAATTTGAAAACGTGTTGACCGGAGCTGTTGTACCTGATCCGGTATGTCCTGGGATGCAGGTTCGAATTGCGCTTCCGGAAAACCAAATTTTTTTCAAATTATTTTTATTAATCGACCTCAGTCTCTGTGTTATCGTGGAAAAACGCTAGGCCTGATATCCCCATGTCCTGGGTTCAATACCTAGGTTGAGCAGTGTGATGCAGATTTTTCGATGAATAGCCCGCACTTGGCAAACGTGGACATTATAATATTGCACTAGGGATGACTTGATCTTGCGACAGCAATAAGTTTTAATTGAATGGCAATTACTCGCATGCACTCGGCTATCAGCTGCGCATCGCCGAATCTGTTAAAAATGGATAGGCCTACCAGATCCCAACACAAATTAATAAGAAATAAAATCGATTTATCGTGGCGATAGGCTCCCTTTACCTATATACACTATTAGATAGCTGTGTATTAATGTACGACGACGCCTGTTTAACATCAATCTATCCAAAACTGTCCAGTTTCTTTAATAAATGTTCAACCCTGTTCAACTATATGCAATACACATAAAATTCAAAATCTATTGAGGACAGTTTGTAGTAGTCTGATCTGCAGGCGTGTACTGCCTACTGTGTACCACAGTAGCCGCAGACCATAAAGTCCAGTAGCCTACCGAATTAGTAAGATAACATCAAAGTGATTGTTGGTAATCAGATAACCGCGTTCTAAATTCTAAGAATCAAAACTTTTCACTAATTAATTTGGCATAGATAAGTATAATTTACTATTATGAATTCTACCAACCCGCATATTAGGGCTAGGGGGATTTGAACCGGTGATTAATTCTCACGCTATGATATCAATATTACGAGTGCTCTTTTTCTCTTATTCAAGGCCCCCCTGGTAACTACTACTAACTTACTTTTGTCACAAGATAAAATTTTCCCTCCTCGGGGCCTCGGTAGGTCAGCAGTCGGAGCATTGGACCAGTTATCCAAAGGTCGTGGGTTCGATTCCCACTCGAGCTTCCTGAGGCTGGTCGAGTAAAATTTTATCTTGTATAACAATCAGTATTGGCATGCGCTGTACAAACAAACTTTAGGGGTGGATTCAACACTCAATTCAAATTGTATAAAGCATTGTGAATGCAAAAAAATCAAAATAACCAAAATTCTCGAACAATCTTAATTTCAAGATCACCAGTGAGATTAAAAAATCGCCCCGCTGTAGATCAGACCCTTTTACTATTGATCATGTTGAAACACCTGTGCCCATCAGTGGGACAAATATGGGCTAACAATGAATAGAAGCTTGATGGCGCAGTGGCAAACGCTCCTATTCTGAGATTACTGAAGTTAGGCAACTTTCGCAAAGACTGGTCATCGGATGGGTGAGCAAAAATCTCGAGCCCTCCATGCTTTAGAAGGCACGTACATCTTTGGTTCCGAATTTTGAAAAAGGAATAACATTCTATTCGGATTGCCCCTTGCCCTTTGCCATATAAATTCGCATACCTACTTACCAATTCTGAACAAATCTGGCATTTTAGCAGTCTTTTGAGCGCTGCTTCGGTTAAATACAAAAACAAACTGTCACTTTCGTTACCGTGATTGAATGGTGGATTAAACCTACATTTAAAGTGCTATCGCATGAAAAGTATTTTAATATTAAGTATTATGTTTGGATTTTATCAACACTCCATATAGAAAGGTAAACTTGTGTTACCTTTAACCATATCGAAATTCGGCGAATAGTAAGATAAAGCCTACATTAATATCGTCGTTTATACCGGTTTTGTATTTCGGTGCATTACCTAAGGCATAGACTAATAAAGCTAATAGAAACTTCATAGGTACAATCCGAATCAGCTGGCCAGCTGATTGTAAACAAAAGAATATTGATCAATATATGTGATAATCACATGAAACTGTAGAAATAACTGGAGAGGCCTGTTGTTGAAGCAGCCTTATAATAATCACACCTACCTACCAAAGAGTTTTCTACTGAAAGAACCTTCAATGGCCAAGCCCATTGTTCAATATGCTACAGTAAAACTATTTGATTAGATAATGGAAGTAGATACTATAAGTACACCACATTAGTGCTCTTCGCTATAACTTATCGTCAGGGTGTTGAGTGCGAGATTTATTAACCATTATATATATATATATATATAACCATTCGATCACCTTAACTAAACGAGAATTTGTATGGCATTGAAGCAATGCCTCCTGCCTGGTGACAAATGAGGTGAGTTAAAATTAAACCGCACAACAGGGTGTTTGGTATAGTCTCGGATATGGCAAAGAGGACACCGTTTTTTTAAATGAGAGTTTGCTTGAACTGCTTTGAAATCTATGCTGACTTGTATGTTATAGTCTTCGATCAACAATGTTATAGTAGTATAAGTTGGAGGGACGAGTAACAACAATAATATGCACTCACCGCTGTGAATCAAACGGGGAACCTCGGGGACAGATCGGCGGATAACCACTAGATTACAGAGACGACTTATTTGTATTTTTTAAAAGTAAGTTTAAAAGATTCGTATAAAACAGTCAACAAATGCTGTTTATTGTCAGTTGGTGCATCGTCTATTCGTAATGCAACCTTCAAACTTGTTTTTACCATGAACCAATACTTTTTTACGCCTGGCTTGCGTAAAAAAAAATGTCGTTTGTTACCTTTTAGTGGGTATGTCGGACGTCATCATGATTCATTTTATTGTCTAGTCTTGTGGATAGTGGATACTTAGAGCATGCTCTAAGAGTGGATACCTACTCGGTCATAATATTCTATAAAGGGTGTTTGGTAAGAGGTGTATATGTTATGGACCAAGTAATAACATGGGGCATTTTTCATATTGCCCGGGCATTATGAATAATGACAAGCTATTTAGGGCCAAGTAAATAATTATAATTTGAACTTCCTTATTTATGACATTGCCCAGACATTATGAGTATAGCGATGTGGTTTTCAGGCAATCTGAGTGATAATACTGTGTATTATAGAAGAACAAGGGGTTCTATAATTTATTTTATTTTATTTTATTTTATTTGGGAAACAAACAATACAAAAAGTAAATATAAAGATATTACACACAAGTTACACAGTAATGAGTAAAGTTTCCACTACTAGTTAAAAACTAGTTAATGTTTTACATAACCGCGTCTGTGGTCTAGTGGTTAAGACCACCGGTTTAGACCCAGAGGGTTCGATTACCAGCGGGGAGTACATGTTTGTGTACTCGGTTTGGTTGGTGGTAGGGCTTGCTTGTCCGCCTGGCTAGCTACCACCAACTTATCTAAATATGTCGCCATAACATCAATGTTTGTAGCATTGTTGTGTTCCGGCAGCTAGAGATAAGATAGCCAGTGCCTCACTAGTAGAGGATCCCGGGGGAAGTGCGCTTTCATCATTGGCCTTATCATCACTTAACATCGGGTGAGATCAAGGCACTGTGCTTACCCGTAAAATATTTTTTTTTAAATTCAATTCATTAACCAATTTTCATTCCACTAGCAATATTTTGTCAACGTTTAATTTCACAAACTATTGCTTTAAAAATGGCATCAAAACATAAACATTCAAAGGCAAGCTGTTATTTCAAAAATTATCATTTTATTTTGTTTTAAAAGATAAACTGACGTGTCAACAATATTCAAAAAACAAAAGGTAAGTACTGTTTACAAATAAATAATTTGGCTAAAATTTTTAACATAATAATATATAACATTTGACAACATATATTATATTTTATAAACAATACAATAATAATCTTCAAAAGTTTGTTTCTGGCGCTTCGCCACCCGCTGCGGCGCGCTCGCTTCGCTCACTCAGCTCGCTCTATGTTTTGGTCACTTTTTTTTTTTTTGTTTTGTCGGTGGAAATCTGCTCCGATCAGACCGTCTCACCGAGACAGTCTCGGGAGGTGTGTGGGGATGGGCGGTGGTCTGCCCGACCCACTAAAACCACCGGGGGACTTCTCCGAAAGCGCAGTGCAGAGGGGCACTCGCGGGACCTATACCACGAGGGCAATACCTCGCGGGAGCCATATACTGCGCGCCTATCGCACAAAAAAAAACATATAATAACATATAAACATCCACTTTTTTGACCGGCGCGCGGCGTGTGTTTTGGTCACTGATCTAACTTAACCTAACCATTTCAGACCTTACCCAACCCTCACCTTTCTGTTCCTTGTGCCCCCCAAGTGGCGGGCTGCGCCCAACTGTCTCTCCCTGCTCTCCGTTCGTCCTGGCCGAAATATTACCTAATGTCTTACTGGTCAAGTAACGATTAGGTAAGTATACTAAATTGAAATTGATTATAGATCTTGGTTCATTTGACGTATTTGTGATAGGAAAAAATACCTAATGTTCTGTTGCAAAATGACAATTTATAAAACAAATACTTTATAAGATGTAAGGTTTGTAAAACAATTATATAGGTTATTGGAGTGTTGATTTGTGAAATGAACATTTGCGTTTCGTTGATTTTATCTGAAAAAATGTTAAACAATTGTCGAACTTTCGAATGGTAACCAGAAAAAGGAGGTAAAGTCCAGTTAATTTAAGTTTTTAGTATCACAGGTCAGCAGAGTACTATGTATTACTATGAAAATAAATAATTTTATTTGTTTTTAAATATTGATTTTACGTCGAAATAAAAAAACAGTATTAAAACCTGATTTTAATTACTCTGCCCCCCATAAGTGATAAACATTATAAATAATGCCCGGGCGAGCTGATTATTTCAATAGTTGTAATCACACTGCCCTCTCATATTGGGCGTTTTTCAAACTGCCGCGGGCATTTTTTTATAATGCCCGATTAATCACTTGAGCTGAAGCTACGATTGCGACAACCAGTTTGGTTTCCATACCTACTGCACTCGCTCAACATTAAGACTGTTATAATACCAGTTCTATCTTAGTTCTAAAGGAGCGGTTACAGTCAAACTAGGGTAAAGGCACCATTGTCAGACAGGAACAACATTTGTGTGAGTCAACCTTTTTTTTCCTTCAATCATTAAAAAGTAGGGGTCAGAAAATCTGTGTATTTTTTTGGCTAGCACACTAGGGCCAGCAGACTAAAGCACATTATTTTTTTTTTTTACTTAGCACGGCCAATGACTCCACACCACCTGATGTTAAGTGGAAATGGAGTCCAGACGCGAAGACAACTGGTGCGGCGTGAAAACAACGCAGCATCAGTCAACCTCACTCTGCCGGCCCACAAGGTGCTTCTTCACGCCTCGTTTGAAGGACTCCACATCATAGGAAAGAGGGAAAACATGTGCTGGTAGACTATTACATCTTTTGGAGGTGCGACAAAGAAACGAGTCACCATACATACGTCACAAAGATCTTTTTATTTTTATTTTGCAGTAGCGGCCCGTCCCGGCTTCGCACGGGTGGACATTTATTTTTAAATATTTGTTACTCAGCATTAATGTTACATTCGAATGGTGAAAGAAGTTTTTAAATCGGTCCAGTAGTTTTTGAGTTTATTCGTTACAAACTAATAATGCAAAAAATACAAAAATACAAAGCATTCCTCTTTATAATATTAGTACCTCTCATAGATAAGTCTTATTCATAGAACGATGCGTAGAGTCAAACAGAAGCGTATAATCGCTTAAAAAATGGTTGTACTTTTTCACTTTATTATTTTAAGAAATTATTTTTTGATTCCTGTATAATTGCCATATTTGACTTGTGCCAGCCCTTGTTTCGAGCCTTCATAGAGTCTTAAAGCGTCGATCACTAGTGCCCTTGCTAAAATGACCCTAGGTAGTTCATTCATATCATTATATCTATTTTAGATCTAAAGGAGCGGTTGCAATCAAACTACCCACCTAGTTGCCTATTTTTACTTTGTTAGCCAAAGTTAGAGAAATTAAAATTCAATGTCAACAACTGTGCGTCGACACCCGATCTTCACGTTTTTACAAATATCAAGGATTACTTACATAAGAATAGGCAATCTCTATTTATAAATATTAGCAATATTTGAGAACAATGCATTATATCAAGTTGATTCTCGAATTTGACTTTCAAATACCTTTTTTGTATAATAAATAAATAAAATAGGTCTGTAACCCTCCTTACTAGGATACGAGTCTACGAGAGCCCCTGAATGGGTTCAAGTTATGTGGCGGTTTTACCGTACTCCTTTCTAGCCAGGAGCCTAAGAAAATAGCATCCTGGGTAGAAGAGGGAGGGGCATCCCCACTAAACGCAGGAGGGATCAAAACCAAGTAGTGGGCTGTAGGAAATCGCCTAGCTACTTGACAACAGAGGTCTCTGTAAGTACCTAATGCATTCAAAAGCATTTACTCAGTTTAGGCTACAAATTTTAATATAAGCTCTTATGAATGAATGTCACTATGCCATCATCGGTTCGTGAGTCTACACACACCGACCTTGTACTGAGATGATCCGGCAAGAAACTCAGCAACGGCAGCTTTAGTTTCTTGTTTTCGTGAAATGACGATTGCAAAAACCTGAATTAATTTAGCAATTGTAGCTTTGTTTGATTTGAAGAATATCGACGAGCTACTTTTATGAATCGCAGTGCGACAACTTTCATAAAGTTAACTTAATGCACCATATTACTTATACGTAGTTTACAGTATCACTTCCATACAATACAAATACAGTTACATAATAATATATGAAAGAAATAAAGGAAGGAATAAAAAACATTTATTGATACTTATCACATAACAAAACACCATTTAGGTAAGTACATACAATAACAACAAAAATAAATAAATAGAAACACATAATCGCGCACTGCTGTGCCCAGCTCTGTTACGCAGCAAGCGGGGTCTGCTGCACTGATATTCTGCTGAACACAGTAGTGGACACCATGGCACGGAAAAACAAACGAATTAACGAAATAGGTACGAAAAAAAAACATTAGTTAACATAAATTAAAATAAAAACAGCAATTAAATATGAAACAAAACAAATAAGTAAGTAATTATACAAAACACATACTTATTAGCACACACAAAAAAAGATGATGGATGATGGCCTGTTACATACCTTGTTATTTATATTATTTAAGGATAATGGTTATGCATTTAAAACGACTATTATTAAATATTGTTATAGGTAAGTATTTAATGTATTAAGAATATGTTTCTGTACATCTATTACTTTTATTTTTACTTGAAACCATATTCAATTAGAAAAGGTCTCAATAATAATTAATAAAAAAAACCACAAAAACACAATGTTGAAAAAATTTTGTACGAGCAGGATTTGAACCTGCACCCTTCTGACATACCGGGTCAGGTGCTCTTCCAATTGAGCTATCGTGGTTCTAACCAGCCCGCCGAAATTATTCAACACTATTTACTTTATATCCTGCTCGTGCAAATTTTTTCAACATTTGTGTTTTTGTGATTTGTTTCGCAACTAAAATTTGCGTTAAAATTATATAAACAAAACAAAAACATTTTAATAAAAAAAACATTTATTTATTTATTATCTTAGGAAGACTATCGACTTATGCAATATAAATGAATAGCTACAAACTTATAGATAAAACAGAAAAGTCATTAAAAAGCACATTCATGTGTTAAAAAGTATCCACTGTTAGAAAAACGACTTAAATAACAAAGGAGTAACACTCGCACCAAAGCGCAGTTGTACAAAATGCTTTACGTTACAACTATTAGCTACAATGTTATACAAAAAAACATATCGCTATTTTATCCCCCTATTTTCAAACTACATAAACAGCCATACAATAAAAATTTCGACCAATAAAGTAAAAATAATTTAAATGTACGTTCTGCATATATATGGTTCGAGGCAGATGTTTTTGAGGAAAACACCTACGCACTGTTACATTGCAGTTTTAATAGCATATGAGTCATAAGGATAGAATGTACCTATTCAAAATGACGAAAAATTAGGTATCGTACACACGCCTGCACATCAACCTACCCAAAACTGTCAAATTCCTTCAATACATTGTCAACCTTATGCCTTAATCATAAAGTTCAAAGTCGATTGAGGAAATTTGACAGTTTGTGGTAGGTTGATGTGCAGGCGTGTGTATATAAAATAAATATTTGTATTTCGACAGAGTGCATATAGCAAGTTTTTTAACATAAGTTTAGAAAACTAAGAACATTAGATTTAGTTGACACAATTTGTATGGGACCACTTGGTTTTCTCAGTTTCGAATACCTAACGAAGTGTTATGAAGAGTAAATAAATAATAAAAAAAAAATTAAGAATGAAAGAATCGATTTCAGTCTTTTATATTCTGCATCATTGAAAAATTACAAAGTGTTGAAAAAATTCCACGAGCGGGATTCGAACCCACAATTAATCAACACTTCTACTCTTCCCTTTATAAGCCAAAGGAGCCTTATTCAATGTCGGCGAGTTGGATTGAGCCACGACAGCATAGTTGGTAGTGCACCTGAGCCGGCTTGTAATGAGGTGCGGGTTCGAGTCCCGCTCGTGAAATTTTTTTAACACTTTGTAATTTTTAATGTAATGCAAATTGTAATGCGTTCGCAACAAAATTTGCGTAAAATTAATATAAATAAACATAAATGATAAAACTTCGTCTCCTTTTCACTACTGCAATAGCATTTTGGTAACCAATTTTGGTTGGTGGTAGGACTTATTTGTCCGCCTGGCTAGCTACCACCATCTTATCTAAATATGTCGCCATAACATCAATGTTTTTAGCATTGTTGTGTTCCGGCAGCTAGAAATAAGATAGCCAGTGCCTCAGTAGTTGAGGATTCTGGATGAAGTGCGCTTCCACCTTCGGCCTTATCATAACTTAACATCAGGTGAGATGAAGGCCAAGTGCCTACCCATACTAAATTAAAAAAAACTGCTCTAAGACCTCATGGGAAGGCACCTGTAGCTCTAAAGTCTTTCACTGCCAATGTGGTGTCCTGAAGGATTCATCATCGTCATATCATCATCATCATCATCAGCCTTATTTCCCTACTGCTGGGGCACGAGCCTTCCCTATGGATGAATAGGGAGAACGGGCCATAAACCAACACGCGGGCTCAGTGCGGTGCGGTGGTTGTTAACGACTGCTAATGCAGCCGGGACCGACGGCTTTACTTGCCTTCCGAAGCACGAAGGAGCTCGAGATACATTTTTGGTCACCCACCCGATGACCGGTCTTTGCGAAAGTTGCTTAACCTCAGCACTTGCAGACCGGGCGAGTTAACCACTGCGTCATCGAGCTCCTCGACTGGTGAGCTGACGGATTATTTATGTGCTTTTTAGATAGATAGATAGATAGATAGATAGATAGATAGATAGAAAAATTCTTTATTGCTCACTCACAGATGAAAACATAAAGAAAAGAACAGTTACTTAAAGCTAGTATGAGCAAAGGCGGTATTTTTACTGATGCTATTAAACCACGGTCCATCACTGTTCTGATAAGGCGTCTGCCCTTTACAGTGTACCATGCCATAATAATAATAGATACATGACAGGCACGTACAAAGCTGATTGTGTACAACCCCACTACAGCTGAGACTAACAGCCGTCTGTTATCGAATGCATGCAACGTCACTTCCTGTCATCTATCTATACTATTAAAAAAAAGGTACAGTTGACTTTGTTTGTTGAGGAGGGTAACCTCTGGAACTGGACTTCTTGGCGGGAAAGGGAAGAGTCATGTCTGCGGTTTTATTTTATTTATTTATTCAAAAATGTTTCAACAGCTTTTATCTAAACACAAGATACAGAAGATGTTACTTAAACATAAGTCAATTATAGAAACATATTATGCTACTAAAACATGTTGACATAATTAATGAACGCAGGTAGGTAGTTTAAAAATAAAAAATAGGTACTTAGGTAGATGAAATTTTGTCGAATGATAACTTACAGAATAGGTGTGAATCTGATTGTGTTGTGTCGATGTGTATTTGTCTAAAATTTGTGTTAACTCGAATATTAATGTGAAATAATGGTGGATTATTAACCGTTAAAAATTCGTGAGTGTGCATGAGTGTTGGCAAATGAAACAAAACAGTGCAACGTCACTTTTCAACTTCGCGTGTAGGGGAGGTAACCTAAAAATAAATAGTTTTCAAAATTTTGCTTTACCACTTTGTCGGCGTGATTAATATGTATATCCATGCTAAATTACAGCTTTCTAGTACTAAGAGTCTATGAGCTAGACTGGGGTCAGACAGACAGACATATGGACAAGGCGAAACTATAAGGGTTCCTTGTTGACTACGGAACCCTAAAAAGACCATGCTTGTGGAAGTTCGCCACTCTCCATTCCCCAGACGTCCAGACCTGGGTGCTTAGTGCGAGTTTTAGTATATATATAACTAGCGACCCCGCCCCGCTTTACTTGTGTTGTTTTGTGTACGTAAATCACACTCGAAATTTGCTCTATCTATTAGAAAATACTGCATCAAAATCCGTGCAGTGGTCCCTGGAGATTATCCCGTTCTAACAGAAAAACAGACGCGTTCGGGGACTTTCTTTTATACTATATATATAGATAGATAGATGTGTAAATGATGTGTTGTGTTCTACATAGTTCTAGTGGTAGCTAACATCATAGTTTATCATCTAGGAAATGTGTGATTATGCAAATAGTATCACTTGATTCAACACACAGATATCTGTTACATTGCATCAGTGTAATATGAAACCAGTGGAAATGTGGTTTAATTATCTACATATTTATACGCATTAGGATGTAGGTACCTACTTTGAAAGTTATATACCTGATTATCTTCCGATTGAGCCTGCATCAATTATTAGTATCTTAACAGGTGATCCATTTATGTTGGCAATCATACCTATTCAGTATCGTGGTCGGCGGGGCGATTTATGGACCAGTGACCATACGTTTACGAAAACCGAAAAATTGTATGGCATTGAAGCAGCGCAGCGCCTCCTGGCGGCATACGAGAAGAGTTAACATTTTGCTAGACAAATTCTCATTTACGTTAACGTGTTCGAATCTATCGGCGAATGAAACTCGCACTAAGCACCCATGTCACTTTTAATTTCGACATCACCGATGGGATTCTGTACTGTGTGTTATGTCACTGGAAAAGTAAGAGGTTAGAGATATTTTTTATAGTTTTTCAGTGTCCGACGACGGTACAGTTCCATGAGCCATAATGGCGGATGTCTCATGCAAAAAAACAACAAAGACATATTGGAAATCGCGTTAACAATGACTGTGTAAGGTACGTGACAAAGATAGTTAAAAAACCTGTACGCCTTACTAAAGTTAGATTTAACCTGTATTTCTACATTATTTGCGTCATACCATCATAGAGTAATGTAGCTAACTATTCACGTTATCTTAAATATGAATGTTTAACGTAACCTTTAGAACATAACTAAAACAATGGCATACCTACCTAAATATTAGTTATTTACAAAAAAGTTCTTAACATTTTTGCTAATGAAAACTCTTTGACGTATTCAGGTTTTATCGCTTAACACACATTAGTTAAACTACTTTGTAAGTTCAACAAGGAATCCATTTAAAACTACCTCTTGACACCATACACGCGTGGCTGTGGTTAACCACAACAAGCCACTGTCTGTATTATCGCTAGAAATCGGTAGTAATTCAAGGAAACACTCTCATTGATTCTAAGACGTCCCTACTATATTGGCATAAAGTCTAAAATACTCCTTGTGTAAAGACAGAACCTCTTTGTGATTCTTTAGATCAAGAACATAATAATAGTATATTGTGCGTACCTACTTAGTAATTCATTAATTACGCATTGTAAAGTAATACAAAGGGCGATTGAAAAAAGGCTATTTGTAATGAAACAATGAATTATAATGATATTTAATTAGTATTTTTTTAAAACATAGATACAATGTCAGCCTGTGTTCTGAAGTTTCAAACCTTTTACAGGGTCCGTGGTCACAAGGAGACTGATAACTTTTTGCTTATCTGTGTTGGCTTAATATTATGTCCCATTTTTATCGGAGTAAAATGTTGTGGGCATGTACTCGCTTCCCTGCGTAAAGGCGCTAGGCAATAGGATAATATCAAAAACTAAACTATGCTTCATAAACTAAGGTCTTCAATAAACTAGGCTTCATTGCCAAAAATAACATAGATTTTCATTAAAATAACTAGAAAGCAGGTGGTCAGGGTGCCTAGTGCGAGTTTCATTCGCTATTCGTACATGATGACGAAAACGAGAATTGGTATGGCGAAATTTTAACTCTTCTCGTATGTCGCCAGGGGGCGCTGCTTCAATGCCATACTAATTTTCGTTTTCGTAACCGTATTCGAATGAATACGGGATAGTAAACAAAACTCACGCAGTTATCTGTATTAAATTATTGCTAAAGACTAAAACCAGTTGCTGACCCCCATATTTAATGTTAAAGGAAAAAAAATGTTGATCACTAGTTCCTGACGAACACCACCACCAGCCACTACCCTACTCGATCACTCGAGGACTGCTGTACCCTCGCCTAGGCCGCTCTCCCCGGCCAGCCCTGACTTGCCTGGGAAGGTTTCCCATGACCACGGACCCTGCAAATATTATTCTATGCCTGCAACGAGATTAAAGATATAACAATGAAACACAAAAGCTTAATAGACCTATTGCTCTAGATGCTTAGTTGAAGTTTTCATTGTCTTACCAACATGTCAACGAAAACAACAATTTGTATGACATTTACTCTCCCCGTTTGTCCAGCCAGGCCACAAATTAAGGAGACTGCAGCAAGCTTCATACAAACGCGAACGAGCAACGCACACATAGACAACCTCATACGGACACGGGAAAATATATAAATATCAAATATTATACAACATCACATACATTGTTCTGATCCCAAGGTAAGTAGCTAAAGCACTCGTTTTATGGAAATCGGAAACAACGATGAACGGTACCACAACCACCCAGACCCGACACAATAATATTATTATAGTATTATTATAGTAGTTTCGCCTACTATCCTGCTCGTGGAATTATTTTTTTTTTCTACTATAATATATTTTTAAAATAATAGTAGTTAGACACCTAAAATAGTAGGATACTACACTCGGCGTCAAAAAAATCGCACCTCTTAGAAAATCACTTTCAAATGTCATTTACTCTTGATATGCACATGCAGTCGCATTAATTATGATTTTATTTACAAGGTTACTTAATTAACTTAATAAAAAACATTACTTTTCATTATCAAATAAAACCTAATGCAACAAATAAAGTGTCACAAAAATTCGATGCAAATTTTGCTACCCGTGAGAGTTGCTAGTTGCGCTTCCTTTGTGGGTATAAAACGGTCAACACGGGTTCAATGTGGGTCGAATTTCAGTCTCGTTTCGCTCGCCGCGCAGGACGCACGTCTCGCTCGTGCTCTCTCGCGCGCTCGGCCGCGTTCCGTTTGTTTGTCTCGGTTCCTTTTACTGTGTACCGGTACGGCTCCGGTGCATAGTACGTCGCGTGTAGCGCTCTCGACGCAATTTTCATTGCGGGAGCGCTCTTTCACTGTTTCACAACGGTAGTTGTCTTGGAAGACTACGCTTAGTAGCCAACTGGTGGATACTTAACGGTGCCAACGAAGCCAGTTGGGGCACTGACCCGGCTGCCCTCCTGACCCTCCTGGGGGGAAAACACTCCGGAAGAGTTCTGGCAAAGTTGGCCTTGGGGGATCTCCTAGTCAACTCAGAACTATTCTCTAACACTAACCAATTTAGGTACACACCCTACGGTGAATTGATTTTCACCGGAGGACAACACCTAGGGCCATTCAGGCAGTAGGCTCTTTTCTTACTCACGCCTCCCTGTCTGTGACGGGGAGGGTCTGACATTACACACGCATCCTAGTGCATGGTTTTAGACCGTGCGCTAGGATGGAGCTCGAGGTGATTGAGTCCTTGATAGGGCAAAATCACCCCGAGGTCTTCAATGTCCTTAGGATAGCCCACAATTTACAAAAGCCCTCCCCCGCGCCCTCCCCGCGTTACTCGCCTTATGCGAAACCCGCCCAAGCGCCCGCCGCTTCTTTAGCCCCCACGTCCAACGCGTGTCCCGAAGTTAGGCCTATCATTAGGTTAGGTCAACCTTTGTCCCCGTCCGGTCCCGAATTTGAGATGGAGGTTTGCCCCTCCACCTCCAATGCGAGACAAGATAGCCCTCCCGTCTCGGACTCCGATCCCGATGTAGTTACATCGGACTCGGAATTCGAGACCGTCACCCGTAAAGGGAAACGGACCCGCAAGTCCACCCCTGCCTCCGTCCCTCCGCCTAAGGCCGCTAAAGCGAATAGCGCGCCTTCCTCCCGCCCTTGCTCCCCTAGGCCCGAGCCGAGCCAGCCGCGCAAGGAGAAAAAGATCCCTCCGATTTTTGTCCAAGAGACAAAAAATTTTAACGAGATTATGCGATCTCTGAAGGCCCGACACAATGTCATCCCATTAAGGAATCGCCTTATTAAAGGCGCTAAAGGTGACCCAGAGATGGTCAAGGTGGAGCTCGCTACCGTGGCCGACTTCCGCTCATGCACGGCGTTTTTACGCGCTAATAACGTGCCGTTCCACACGTACTCGCTCCCCGAGGAGCGAGTACTATCAGTTGTAATCCGCGGCCTTCCCACGGATTGGGACCCAAAGATAGTCCTTGACGACCTTAAGTCGCAAGGCTACCCCGTCCTTGACGTGACCCGTATGCTCGGCAAGGACAAATCTCCGTTGAGCCTCCTAAAGGCAAATTTAGATAATACCCCCGAGGGTAAATCCATTTTCAACGTCAAGACGATCGTAGGCTTCGATCGCCTTTCGATTGAGACCCCCCACAAGCGTGGCATTGTTGGTCAATGCCACAAATGCCAACGTTACGGGCATGCCGCCCGTAACTGCTTTGCCCGCCCCCGGTGCGTTAAGTGCTTGGGCGACCACGCCACGGAAGCGTGCTCTAGGCCTAAAGCGCCGGCGCCGGTCTCCGTCGACCCGCCCGGTTGCGTGAACTGCAGCGCTTTGGGACACACCGCGAATTATCGCGGCTGCCCCAGAGCTCCGCGTAGTAACGCAACCCGCGGGTCGGGACCGCGCCGTAACCCCGCGACTCGAGCTCCGCCGCCTTCACAGATCGCGAAAGTCTCGCTCCGCCCCGCGGCCCCCTTACCACCGCCCCGCAATCCGTGGGCCACTCCGCGGGCTTCCCAGCCCGCGGCGGTAGCCCCCGCGTCAGACTCGCTAGTCGACTTTCCCGCGACTGGCCCGGCTCGTGTCCCACCGCCACCTCCGGCTGAAACTCCAATGGAGCTAAGCCTTCCCGAGGCCCCTCAGGCCGTAGCCCCAAAGGCCAAGGCCCCTAAGGCCAAGGCCCCTAAGGCCAAGGCCACTAAAACCAAGGCCCCTAAGGCCCAGCCCACCAAGCCTAAACGGCAAACCCCCGCCCCTAAGGCAGTCATGTCACCCAAAGCTCGCGCGCAACATTCGTTTGCCGCGACTGTAGGTTCCCTTCCGGTAACCTTCTCTTCCATGTCTACGGTTGTCGAACTTGTAAAGATTTATCGTTACAAGGACGAGATCGCAGAGGTGGAAAGAAAGTTGCGCGAAGCCGCCTCTTCCCCCGACGCTTGTCCCGCTATGATCATAGCGACAATCTTTAACGATCACGGTCCCCTGTTGGACAAGATCACGTCCCTTCTTGACTCTCTTAAAGAATCATAAATGGATAATACGCCCCCTCAAAGAATTAAGCCCCGCTCTCTAACGGTTGCGTTTTTCAACGCGAACGGTCTCAGTAGTCAACGCGACGAGGTGTCCGATTTTCTAACCGAACACGCCGTCGACGTTTTTCTAGTACAGGAAACGTTCCTAAAACCATCCATCCGAGACCCTCGCATGGCTAACTACAACCTTGTCCGTAATGATAGAGTCGGCCGCGGTGGCGGCACTCTTATCTATTACAAGCGGTCGCTTCATTGTGTCCCGCTCGATCCCCCGCAGCTATCCGATATGGAGGTATCGGTCTGTCGGCTAGGCATGACGGGCCACCCGTCTATCACTATCGCGTCCGCGTATCTGTCCCCGAATAAGCTTCTCACGCAACCCGATCTCGAGGCGCTGTTTGCTATGGATAACGCCGTCATTATTGCCGGCGATTTCAATAGCAAACACGCTCAGTGGAGTTGCAACTCAACCAACCGTAACGGTCGGGTGATGAGCCACCTCGCTGAGTCGATGCTCTTCGATATCGTAGTGCCTATGGAGGCCACTCACTATCCGTTAGTGGACAACTACTCCCCTAACCCGTTAGATATGGCGTTGTTAAGGAACGTAACCTTACGGTTGCGTTCCATAGAAACGATCCACGCGCTCTCCTCCGACCATAGGCCGGTGGTTTTACAGTTAGGCCCCCCCACCGACCCCACCCCCGTTATTAAGGTGGTGACTGACTGGGATAAGCTTGAGAAATTACTCGAGCCTACCGCCAGTGAGTCACTAAACCAAATCCCCGATAGCATTGTCTCGCCTCACGAGACAGTGGCCGCGGTCGACGCCCTCAGTAGTCATCTCACTAACGCTATAAGCGAATCGTCCCGGCGGGTTGTTGCGACGGGTGACCATCGCTTCAAACTGCCAGACGATGTGAGGCAACTATTGAGGGCTAAGAACGCCGCCACGCGCGCTTACGACTCCTATCCCACTTCGGACAACCGAGTTCGTATGCGCTCTTTGCAGCGCGCTGCTAAGGAGCGCATTCAAGAGCTCCGCGGTACGAATTGGGATGGCCTACTTAAAGAGATCTCGCCCTCTCACCAAGCTTATTGGAAGTTGGCGAGAGCCTTTAAGTCGGATACAGTCAATTCTATGCCCCCGCTTAACAAACCCGACAACTCGATCGCCTTTGACGACGACGAGAAAGCCGAATGCCTCGCCGACAGTCTCGAGTCTCAATGCTCGCCTAGCACTCTCCCAGTCCCTCAGGACCATGTAGACATGGTCGATAGGGAAGTAGATAGACTCTCGTCCCTCCCCCCAACCGCAACCCTCCCGCCTGTTACGGAGGATGAGGTGCAAACGCTCATTAGACGACTCAAACCCCGTAGTGCCCCCGGGGCAGACGGCATCTCAAATAAGATCCTTAAGATCTTACCCGCTCAGCTTATCCTTTTAATAGTAGCTATCTTCAATAGCGCCATGTCAAACGCAATCTTTCCCGCTGCGTGGAAAGATGCGGTTGTCATAGGTATCCATAAACCCGGTAAACCGCGTAACGCCCCTTCTAGTTATCGCCCCATCAGTCTTCTCAAATCGCTGGGAAAACTGTACGAACGCGTTCTAGTATCCCGCTTAAAGGACTTTGTGTCCTCTAACAATATCCTCATAGACGAGCAGTTTGGGTTTCGCCCCAAACACTCGTGCACCCATCAATTGCACCGCCTCACGGAGCATATTCTAACCGGCCTCAATAAAAGGGCCCGTCCCAAGGGCACCGGAGCTCTTTTCTTCGACGTTGCGAAAGCGTTCGACAAAGTTTGGCACAACGGCTTAATTTATAAGCTTTACCAATTTGGCGTGCCAGACAGACTCGTGCACATCTTACGAGACTATTTGTCGAATCGCTCTTTTCGCTTCCGCGTCGAAGGAACGCTCTCCGCCCCTCGTCACATTCGAGCCGGCGTTCCGCAGGGATCCGTGCTCTCCCCAATCCTGTTTGCGCTTTACGCGAACGATATTCCGAAGACCCCACGCGTAGAGCTAGCTCTATTCGCGGATGACACCGCGCTATATTCCACTGGTAGAGATAAAGTCGCGGTTACCAACCGACTCCAAACGGCCGCCAACAACCTCGGCGTTTGGTTTCGCAAATGGCGGATTGAAGTTAACCCCGAGAAAAGTGCCGCAGTGTTCTTTTCTCGAGGTAACGACGATCGTCGCCCTCCTATACGTTTATTTGACCGTGCTATCCCTTGGGTAAAGCAGGTGAAATATCTCGGTGTCACCCTCGATAGAAGGATGACGTTTGCGCCTCACCTTAAAATCGTCCGTAACAGGGCCGCGTTCATATTAGGTCGATTATTCCACCTTATAGGCAGGCGGAGTAAAATGTCTCTTAGACATAAGACGACAATTTACAAAGCTTGCATCCGCCCCGTCATGACTTACGCTAGCGTAGTTTTCGCGCACTGTGCGCCCTCCTATTTGCATCGTTTACAAACGCTGCAAAACCGATTCATGCGTGGTGCCACGGGTTGCCCGTGGTACTATCGCAACGTAGATCTCCACCGCGATCTTGATCTTCCCACTATCAAAGACTTTATCAAGGACGTTTCCATACGTTACTTTGATAACGCCCCCCACCACCCTAACCCGCTTGTTGTGGCGGCCGCCAACTATAATGTTGGAAGCCTTCCACCAACAAAACGGTTCATGTCTAGGCGTCCTAAGCACGTCCTAGATGACCCCGACGATCCCATAACGGTTGCGAACGCCCCCCCGCCCGATCCTCTAAATGACAGCACACATTTACAGAATACACTAAACATGCACACCAGTTTAGGCCCAAGACACCGTACTCGTAGAACAAGGGTACGAAGAACCGGTTCACACACGCTCTATACCAGGTACAGACATGTACCTGGTCGGTTCTCTCCTCCTCCACGGCCCGGTCAACCCGAGCCGAGGTCCGTGCCTTTAGAGGCGCCCTCGGGTTGCTCCGCTCCCCGATCCGATCCGAACCCTTCGGAGAATCTAATAGGGCACGGGGACGCGCACTTGTGCGCGATGCCGTTCCCTCTAGATAACCTCTGAAGGTGATTCGTTTCACACGGCTTGAGGGACCCTTTACGTTCCTCGCCGCCCCCAAAAAAGCCCGGTGAAGCTGAAAATGCCGCAGCGGCAATCAGCAATCTCTCTCCAAAAAAAAAAAAAAAAAAAACAATGTGGGTCATTTTCTCGTTTCGCTCGCCGCGCAGGGCGCGCGTCTCGCTCGTGCTCTCTCGCGCGCTCGGCCGCGTTCCGTTTGTTTGTCTCGGTTCCTTTTACTGTGTACCGGTGCGGCTCCGGTGCATGGTGCGTCGCGTGTGGCGCTCTCGACGCAGTTTTCATTGCGGGAGCGCTCTTTCACTGTTTCACAACGGTGGTTGTCTTGGAAGACTACGCTTAGTGGCCGACTGGTGGATACTTAACGGTGCCAGCGAGGCCGGTTGGGGCACTGACCCGGCTGCCCTCCTGACCCTCCTGGGGGGAGGGCGCTCCGGAGGAGTTCTGGCAGAGTTGGCCTTGGGGGATCTCCTGGTCAACTCAGAACTATTCTCTAACACTAACCAATTTAGGTACACACCCTACGGTGAATTGATTTTCACCGGAGGACAACACCTAGGGCCATTCAGGCAGTAGGTCCTTTCCTTACTCACGCCTCCCTGTCTGTGACGGGGAGGGTCTGACACTACACACGCATCCTAGTGCATGGTTTTAGACCGTGCGCTAGGATGGAGCTCGAGGTGATCGAGTCCTTGCTAGGACAAAATCACCCCGAGGCGTTGCAGGTCCTTAAGATCGCACACAACATAAATAAGCCCTCCCCCGCGCCCTCCCCGCGTTACTCGCCTTATGCGAAACCCGCCCAAGCGCCCGCCGCTTCTTTAGCCCCCACGTCCAACGCGTGTCCCGAACTTAGGCCCATCATTAGGTTGGGTCAACCTTTGTCCCCGTCCGGTCCCGAGTTTGAGATGGAGGTCTGTCCCTCCACCTCCAACGCGAGACAGGATAGCCCTCCCGTCTCGGACTCCGATCCCGATGTAGTTACATCGGACTCGGAATTCGAGACCGTCACCCGTAAAGGGAAACGGACCCGCAAGTCCGCCCCTGCCTCCGTCCCTCCGCCTAAGGCCGCTAAAGCAAATAGCGCGCCCTCTTCCCGCCCTTGCTCCCCTAGGCCCGAGCCGAGCCAGCCGCGCAAGGAGAAAAAGATCCCTCCAATCTTTGTCCAACAAACAAAAGATTTCAATGAGATTTCGCGTGCTCTGAAGGCGCGCCACAATGTCATTCCCCTCAGGATTCGCCTTATTAAAAGCGTTAAAGGTGACCCAGAGATGGTCAAGGTGGAGCTCGCTACCGTGGCCGACTTCCGCTCATGCACGGCGTTTTTACGCGGTAATAACGTGCCGTTCCATACGTACTCGCTCCCCGAGGAGCGAGTACTATCAGTCGTAATCCGCGGCCTTCCCACGGATTGGGACCCAAAGATAGTCCTTGACGACCTTAAGTCGCAAGGCTACCCCGTCCTTGACGTGACCCGTATGCTCGGCAAGGACAAAAGACCGTTAAGCCTCCTAAAGGCAAACTTAGAAAATACCCCCGAGGGTAAGTCCATTTTTAATGTTAAGACGATCGAAGGCTTCGATCGCCTTTCGATTGAGACCCCCCACAAGCGTGGCATTGTTGGTCAATGCCACAAATGCCAACGTTACGGGCATGCCGCCCGTAACTGCTTTGCCCGCCCCCGGTGCGTTAAGTGCTTGGGCGACCACGCCACGGAAGCGTGCTCTAGGCCTAAAGCGCCGGCGCCGGTCTCCGTCGACCCGCCCGGTTGCGTGAACTGCAGCGCTTTGGGACACACCGCGAATTATCGCGGCTGCCCCAGAGCTCCGCGTAGTAACGCAACCCGCGGGTCGGGACCGCGCCGTAACCCCGCGACTCGAGCTCCGCCGCCTTCACAGATCGCGAAAGTCTCGCTCCGCCCCGCGGCCCCCTTACCACCGCCCCGCAATCCGTGGGCCACTCCGCGGGCTTCCCAGCCCGCGGCGGTAGCCCCCGCGTCAGACTCGCTAGTCGACTTTCCCGCGACTGGCCCGGCTCGTGTCCCACCGCCACCTCCGGCTGAAACTCCAATGGAGCTAAGCCTTCCCGAGGCCCCTCAGGCCGTAGCCCCAAAGGCCAAGGCCCCTAAAGCCAAGGCCACTAAAACCAAGGCCCCTAAGGCCCAGCCCACCAAGCCTAAACGGCAAACCCCCGCCCCTAAGGCAGTCATGTCACCCAAAGCTCGCGCGCAACATTCGTTTGCCGCGACTGTAGGTTCCCTTCCGGTAACCTTCTCTTCCATGTCTACGGTTGTCGAACTTGTAAAGATTTATCGTTACAAGGACGAGATCGCAGAGGTGGAAAGAAAGTTGCGCGAAGCCGCCTCTTCCCCCGACGCTTGTCCCGCTATGATCATAGCGACAATCTTTAACGATCACGGTCCCCTGTTGGACAAGATCACGTCCCTTCTTGACTCTCTTAAAGAATCATAAATGGATAATACGCCCCCTCAAAGAATTAAGCCCCGCTCTCTAACGGTTGCGTTTTTCAACGCGAACGGTCTCAGTAGTCAACGCGACGAGGTGTCCGATTTTCTAACCGAACACGCCGTCGACGTTTTTCTAGTACAGGAAACGTTCCTAAAACCATCCATCCGAGACCCTCGCATGGCTAACTACAACCTTGTCCGTAATGATAGAGTCGGCCGCGGTGGCGGCACTCTTATCTATTACAAGCGGTCGCTTCATTGTGTCCCGCTCGATCCCCCGCAGCTATCCGATATGGAGGTATCGGTCTGTCGGCTAGGCATGACGGGCCACCCGTCTATCACTATCGCGTCCGCGTATCTGTCCCCTAATAAGCTTCTCACGCAACCCGATCTCGAGGCGCTGTTTGCTATGGATAACGCCGTCATTATTGCCGGCGATTTCAATAGCAAACACGCTCAGTGGAGTTGCAACTCAACCAACCGTAACGGTCGGGTGATGAGCCAACTCGCTGAGTCGATGCTCTTCGATATCGTAGTGCCTATGGAGGCCACTCACTATCCGTTAGTGGACAACTACTCCCCTAACCCGTTAGATATGGCGTTGCTAAGGAACGTAACCTTACGGTTGCGTTCCATAGAAACGATCCACGCGCTCTCCTCCGACCATAGGCCGGTGGTTTTACAGTTAGGCCCCCCCACCGACCCCACCCCCGTTATTAAGGTGGTGACTGACTGGGATAAGCTTGAGAAATTACTCGAGCCTACCGCCAGTGAGTCACTAAACCAAATCCCCGATAGCATTGTCTCGCCTCACGAGACAGTGGCCGCGGTCGACGCCCTCAGTAGTCATCTCACTAACGCTATAAGCGAATCGTCCCGGCGGGTTGTTGCGACGGGTGACCATCGCTTCAAACTGCCGGACGATGTGAGGCAACTGTTGAGGGCTAAGAACGCCGCCACGCGCGCTTACGACTCCTATCCCACTTCGGACAACCGAGTTCGTATGCGCTCTTTGCAGCGCGCTGCTAAGGAGCGCATTCAAGAGCTCCGCGGTACGAATTGGGATGGCCTACTTAAAGAGATCTCGCCCTCTCACCAAGCTTATTGGAAGTTGGCGAGAGCCTTTAAGTCGGATACAGTCACTTCTATGCCCCCGCTTAACAAACCCGACAACTCGATCGCCTTTGACGACGACGAGAAAGCCGAATGCCTCGCCGACAGTCTCGAGTCTCAATGCTCGCCTAGCACTCTCCCAGTCCCTCAGGACCATGTAGACATGGTCGATAGGGAAGTAGATAGACTCTCGTCCCTCCCCCCAACCGCAACCCTCCCGCCTGTTACGGAGGATGAGGTGCAAACGCTCATTAGACGACTCAAACCCCGTAGTGCCCCCGGGGCAGACGGCATCTCAAATAAGATCCTTAAGATCTTACCCGCTCAGCTTATCCTTTTAATAGTAGCTATCTTCAATAGCGCCATGTCAAACGCAATCTTTCCCGCTGCGTGGAAAGATGCGGTTGTCATAGGTATCCATAAACCCGGTAAACCGCGTAACGCCCCTTCTAGTTATCGCCCCATCAGTCTTCTCAAATCACTGGGAAAACTGTACGAACGCGTTCTAGTATCCCGCTTAAAGGACTTTGTGTCCTCTAACAATATCCTCATAGACGAGCAGTTTGGGTTTCGCCCCAAACACTCGTGCACCCATCAATTGCACCGCCTCACGGAGCATATTCTATCCGGCCTCAATAAAAGGGCCCGTCCCAAGGGCACCGGAGCTCTTTTCTTCGACGTTGCGAAAGCGTTCGACAAAGTTTGGCACAACGGCTTAATTTATAAGCTTTACCAATTTGGCGTGCCAGACAGACTCGTGCACATCTTACGAGACTATTTGTCGGATCGCTCCTTTCGCTTCCGCGTCGAGGGAACGCTCTCCGCCCCTCGTCCCATTCGAGCCGGTGTTCCGCAGGGATCCGTGCTCTCCCCAATCCTGTTTGCGCTTTACGCAAACGATATTCCGAAGACCCCACGCGTAGAGCTAGCTCTATTCGCGGATGACACCGCGCTATATTCCACTGGTAGAGATAAAGTCGCGGTTTCCAACCGACTCCAAAAGGCCGCCAACAACCTCGGCGTTTGGTTTCGCAAATGGCGGATTGAAGTTAACCCCGAGAAAAGTGCCGCAGTGTTCTTTTCTCGAGGTAACGACGATCGTCGCCCTCCTATACGTTTATTTGACCGTGCTATCCCTTGGGTAAAGCAGGTGAAATATCTCGGTGTCACCCTCGATAGAAGGATGACGTTTGCGCCTCACCTTAAAATCGTCCGTAACAGGGCCGCGTTCATATTAGGTCGATTATTCCACCTTATAGGCAGGCGGAGTAAAATGTCTCTTAGACATAAGACGACAATTTACAAAGCTTGCATCCGCCCCGTCATGACTTACGCTAGCGTAGTTTTCGCGCACTGCGCGCCCTCCTATTTGTATCGTTTACAAACGCTGCAAAACCGATTCATGCGTGGTGCCACGGGTTGCCCGTGGTACTATCGCAACGTAGATCTCCACCGCGATCTTGATCTTCCCACTATCAAAGACTTTATCAAGGACGTTTCCATACGTTACTTTGATAACGCCCCCCACCACCCTAACCCGCTTGTTGTGGCGGCCGCCAACTATAATGTTGGAAGCCTTCCACCAACAAAACGGTTCATGTCTAGGCGTCCTAAGCACGTCCTAGATGACCCCGACGATCCCATAACGGTTGCGAACGCCCCCCCGCCCGATCCTCTAAATGACAGCACACATTTACAGAATACACTAAACATGCACACCAGTTCAGGCCCAAGACACCGTACTCGTAGAACAAGGGTACGAAGAACCGGTTCACACACGCTCTATACCAGGTACAGACATGTACCTGGTCGGTTCTCTCCTCCTCCACGGCCCGGTCAACCCGAGCCGAGGTCCGTGCCTTTAGAGGCGCCCTCGGGTTGCTCCGCTCCCCGATCCGATCCGAACCCTTCGGAGAATCTAGTAGGGCACGGGGACGCGCACTTGTGCGCGATGCCGTTCCCTCTAGATAACCTCTGAAGGTGATTCGTTTCACACGGCTTGAGGGACCCTTTACGTTCCTCGCCGCCCCCAAAAAAGCCCGGTGAAGCTGAAAATGCCGCAGCGGCAATCAGCAATCTCTCTCCAAAAAAAAAAAAAAAAAATCAATGTGGGTCATTCGCTATTCAACCGTTGAAGAGGACACACGCACAGATTTTGATGGATACCACAGCTGATAAAGCCGCTCAAGTGGTTGCACTACTGCAATCAGGGGTGCGGCAGTGTGATGTCGCCCGGCAACTGAACCTGAGCCGTTATTCCGTTCGAAGAGTGTACCAGCGCTTCATAGAGACCGGTGGCTATATCCGCAGACACGGTTCGGGTAGACGTCGCTGCACTTCGGAAAGAGACGACCGGTTCGTTGTGTCGAACTCTTTGAGAAATCGTTTCTCCAACGCTGTTGAGTTGCAACAGCAGCTCCAGGCAGTTCGCAGACGCACCGTAAGCGTATCTACGGTTAGAAGAAGATTGAAGGAGAAGAAGATAGCGGCCCACAGAGCTGCTACGGGTCCAAAATTGACTGCAGCGCATCGGCGAGCCCGCTTGCAGTTTGCTCGTGACCACGTCGATTGGACCCTTGAGCAGTGGAGAGCTGTTCTCTTCTCAGACGAGACGCGAGTGTGTCTTTTCTGCAACGACCGACGGAGAAGAGTATACCGGAGGCAGGGTGAACGTTTCGCCCAAGCCTGCATCCAGGAGACGGTGGAATATGGTGGCGGATCCTGCATGTTCTGGGGCGGTATGTCTGCTGCCGGCAAAACCGACCTTGTCTGCGTCTCCCGGACTGGAGGTGCTCGCGGACAAGGGTCGCTGACTGCTCGCCGCTATGTCACTGAGGTCCTGGAAGTGCATGTGGTCCCCTTTGCCGAATCTTTTGGCGAGGGGTTCACATTAATGCACGACAACGCTCGCGCTCACACTGCAGGCATCGTGAGCGACTTCTTGCAGAGGTCCCAAATCTCTGTGATGCAGTGGCCAGCGCGAAGTCCGGATCTGAATCCTATAGAGCACCTCTGGGACCATCTTAAACGTAAGGTTCGATCTCGGGATCCAGCTCCTTCGACTCTACAGGAGCTCCAAGACGCGGTGATTGAAGAATGGGGGCTTATCCCTCAAGAAGAGCTCCTGAAGTTGGTGAGGTCCATGAGGGACCGTATGGAAGCCGTGATCAGGGCAAGGGGGGGTAACACTAGATTTTAAGTTAATTTTAAGACACTTTTTGTACATTTTTCTTTGTAAATTATCTGTTGTTAATTAGGACTTAATTAAGGATTTTTATTATTTTATTAATTTTAATGTTGTTTGTATAATTATAATTAAACAGAAAGTTAAATGTAATTGTTTTTTGATACTCCTTTTTGTTACCTTTCTAATGATACCCAACACTATCCTCTACATAAGGTTTAAGAATTTTTAAAGATGATCTTTAAAAGGTGCGATTTTTTTGACGCCGAGTGTATATTATATAGTAGGGTTGGCAACCCTATCATGCCATACAAATTTTAGTTTTCATTAACGTGTTCGAATTGCAAATACGAGTACATATCTCGCATTAGACACAGTGATTCATGTGTCATGTTTTATTGATTTATTCATTATCTCCCCGCCCGATCCTCTAAATGCCACTACACACCGTTACGTTACGAGTTAGGTAGGTACTTACGTGTTTAATTTTTTATGAAACTGCACTTTTCTATTTTTTTATTCCCTAACGAAAGCATTTGGCCTGCATCTGCAGCTAGCCTAGTGTGAGTTTCATTTGTCATTCTAACACGTTGACGCAAACGAAAATTAGTATGGCATTGAAGCAGCGCTTCCGGCGACATGCGAGAAGAGTTAAAATTTTGCCTTTCAAATTTTCGTATTCGTAAACGTAATCGAATGAATACGGATGGTAAACAAAACAAACGCTTGGCACTTTGTTGGTAAGAGATGGTTATCTAGGGATGATAAGGCCAAATGTAAAAACACACCTCACCCAATTAGGTACCTACTGAAGAACCTACCAAAACAGGTCAACATTTCAATACATAATAAAAGTTATATCACTCTTCAGATCTGCCGCTGTAAAAACATAGATTCCTTTTGCAAGTTCCATTTTCAAATTAATCGATTTACCCACATATAATACAAAATGGCACCTAAGTAAGCACGGTATACATTTTTATTTGTTTTTTTGCCGGTAACAATGGCCTCTTCAGCTGTTTGTTACACTGAATGCCATTGTCGCATGTCCTCGATTGCTACTTAGTCGGCTGATTGTTTTGAAGCGACGCGAGTGACGTACATATACATCCACTTAATTATTTAATCGGATATCGACTACTTTTGATTTGACCGTCTTTTTTTCCGTTACTTAAATAGGTATCGATAAATAAAAGTAAAGACTAGCCTATTACCTGTAATTAAACCTTAGCCTAAAAAGAAGAATACCGGTACTACTAACCCTCATTTTAAGTTTATACCTAGGTACTTGAATTTAATTTGCCTATATCTGTTACAGTCTGGTTTAATGTAAAGTGTATTACAAATTAAGGGCATGCTTAGACTGTTACTTGTTTTGTAAGCCTTAACAAACAAATAAATAAAACTACGATGTCTCGCATTCCACCCATGACCCATCTAACCCGGCCACCAGCCTCAGTGAGACGCTTTTTTAGCTAAATGTAACTAACATTTAGCTAAAAAAGCGTCTCACTGCGCTACTTACAGAAAGAGATATGGTTAAACTTATCTTATTTACAAAAACACAAATGTTGAAAAAAATTCCAGGAGCAGGATTTGAACCCTTCTGACATACCGGGTCAGGTGCTCTTTCAATTGATGAAATGAAATATTATGATCAGATGTTAATGACGGTAGTTGTTGACATTAAATGGACACCTTTGGCTTTCAAAGTAAAAAAGTAAATAGTGTAGACTAATTTCGGCGGGCTGGTTAGAACCACGATAGCTTAATTGGAAGAGCACCTGACCCGGTATGTCAGAAGGGTGCATGTTCAAATCCTGCTTGTGGAATTTTTTTCAACATTTGTGTTTTTGTTAATTTGTTTCGCAACAAAATTTGCGTTACAATTATATAAACAAAACAAAAATATTTTATCTTGATTCCCGATAAAGACCACTTGTAAAAAAAAACGTTATGGCAAATAAGTTGTAATAATGTCACAATTATCTAGACACCATCCACTTTTAACGAGTTATCAGCTTGTACTCGAACTTGAGTCCTCTATCAGGAGTGCATTTGCACCCAGTTAACATAAATAAGGAATGGCAAAAATTTCAATTTTTTTTTGATAGGAGCTCCGTGCTGTTGGAAAGCAATTCCGATATTTGTTCGCGATGGTACATTATCATAAATGGAGGAGCTCGATGGCGCAGTGGTAACCGGTCTGCGAGTGCTGAGATAAAGCAACTTTTGCAAAGGCCAGTAATCGGATGAACCAAAAATGTATCATCTCGAGCTCCTCTGGGCTTCGGAAGGCGCGTATAGTGCTCAGTCGTTTACCAATCTACACTGGGCCCGCGTGGAGGTTTATGGTCCGTTCACCATCTATCAAGGGAAGGCTCATTACCCAGCAGCAGTAAGAACATAAAATGAGCAGATGATGATGATGATGAGATAAAAACACAAGGGCAGAATTTCGCTTTGTTTCCTCTATACCAGATTCCCAAAATACCAGATGATCAGCATACCAGATTCCTAATTTATCAGATTCCCACAATACCTTGGTCTACTCGTTTAACTACCAGTCTTTGTCTCAGGGAATATTCCCATCTGTCACCCCGTTTGGTCCAGCGGGTCCCAGAGCTGGCCTGAAACCTTCCCACATAGAACTCCCTTATCTAGTAGGTAGGTATAGAGTGTGACTGTATGGGATTTACAGCATTTATAGCTATACATTCATACAGTTTTTTTCTGAATTTAGTTCGTTTTCCTCAGATCTAATTGTGCCATCAAGGTAGAAACTACAAACAGTACATTCATTTCGTTATTGTTTTTCCTTGTTTCGTACTAGTTTAACGCGCTTCCGGTCGCGGCGGGCGCTTAGCGGTCGATGACATTCAATTTTCGTGAACTTCAGATAAACCAGGACATGGGCGGTGAGGCCGTGGCCTTAGTTAAGGTTGTACTGTTGTTGTTGTACAACCTGGGTGCCTACAATGCCTAGCCTAATGCAAGTTTTATGTGCCAATCGATCACGTTAATGAAAACGAGATTTTGTATAACAAAATGTTAGTTTACATTCCGAGAGAGGTTGTCTATGTGTTGCTCGAGCATGGTACGGTTATTACTACATTTGAAAATGGAACTCTTTAGCCGTGGAATACAATTAGTTTCATCTGATTGTCAATTGTTTTTTACATTGAGGCGTCATTTTAAAAATTGTGTGATTAAAATAAAATGGATTTAACTCGCGAAAATTTCCGTTGCATGATTTTTTTACGATTTTAAGTGTAATTTGACAGCTCAGCAGAGCCTCGTTTTGCTTCAATTTGTTTTTGACAAAGAAGCACCGTGCAAGACGACTATTTATAGCTGGTTTGCAGAATTCAAACGCGGTCGTGTCTATCTCCATGATGAAATTCGTGAAGGTCCCGTGCACCGCTGTGAATAACAAAAACATCGATGCTGTGCGCCTTATGATCGAAACAGACAGGCATGTGACCTACTATGAGATCCGAACATCTTTAGACATAGGCATGAGTCAAATACAGTCAATCCTACACAAACATTTGGGTGTGAGAAAGCTGTGTTCTCGATGGATCCCACACAATTTGACCGATGCTCAAAAAACGGACCGCATCACTTGGTGCCATGCTATGCTTGCCAGATACAACGAAGGGGCTTCAAATTTGGTGTGGGACATAGTAACAGGTGACGAAACATGGATTTACAGCTATGATCCCAAAACGAAGCAGCAATCGAGCGTATGGGTCTATAGTGATGAGCCGAAACCAACCAAAGTGGCGCGCGTGAAATGCCTCGAAGCGGATGATTGCTTCTTTTTTTAATAAAACTGGACACGTGGCTACTGTTGCTTTAGAAAATCGTCGTACCGTGAATAATGACTGGTACATGACCATTAGTTTACCGGAAATTATTGGCAAACTCCGTGAAAATAACGGTAAACGCCGTATCATCTTGCACCACGACAATGCAAGTTCCCACACGGCCAGACGGACAAATGAGTCTTTGAAGGCGAAAAAGGTACAACTTATGACATGAGTCATCCAGCATACAGTTCTGACCTGGCATCTTGTGATTTTTTCTGTTCCCAAAAATCAAGAACCAATTACGCGATCAACGGTTTTCATCACCAGAAGAAGCTGTCGAAGAGTATGAAAAACATGTATCTGACAAATGTTTTGAAGCAGCGCCTCCTGGCGACATACGAGAAGAGTTAAAATTTTGCCATATAAATTCTCGTTTCCGTTAACGTGATCGAATGGTGTATGAAACTCGCACTAGGCACCCTGTAGTCTCCTTATGTTGTGGCTGGACTGAATAATTGCGACCATTTCAAGTTTCATCGGAATCGAAGAGTCCGTTATAGTGGCGTACCTACATAACAAAATAGAACTTTACATTTTTTTTTTAAGTTGTTTCACTTCGAATTCACATAAACTTTTGATGTAGTAGAAGAATTGATAATTTAAGTTCTATTCATACTAGAAGTACAGACATGTTCAGAAGTGCTTTCGTAATTTTATTCACATTCTCTGTCAATGTCTGCGTTACTTTAACTGCAATCATTATGAAATTTTGCATAGCACGGGCACTAGGATTGCTAGGATTATGGAACTTTTTTTGTGTATAAAACCGTTTTTGATCATGGTAATGTATAACACTAGCTTGATCGTTATGCCAGCGTACACAGTAAAAAGGGTTATTATCTTACAGGACCAGTACTATTTGATCATCTTTTTATTGTACTCACAAAATGCAAACAAAGAATCTGAATGTGAACCTATATTAAAGAGGAACTATTTATTTTATGTTTACGCTAATTAGGCTCTATTTGCGCTCTGTTGAAGGGCGTACAAACAAAAGTGAATTGCTCCATGTGTACGCCACCGTAACGGACACGAATCGAATGGCTGTAATAGTGACATTTATTATTCAATTGTGTCGCTCCAATGTCCCGCACGTTCGTGTCGATTCGACGTTACCTTTGCTCTTATAGTTATTTTGTTCAATCGAAGAACATGAAGAAAATTGTTGTACAAACTTACATGGAGGCATTATTTGTTTTTTTTTTGTTCAATTATGGCGAGCTTAGTCATTTGTTAATGGATTTACTGTTGAAAGAGAGCGAGTGCGACTTTTATTTAGCATTCGATCCAGTCAACGCAAACGAAACAAAAGCCTTACTACCCAAGATACTTCTAAAGTTCATTGATAATTAGTAGTACAAGTATGCCATGTTATTTTTGTATTCTCGTTTGTGTTAATGGGATCGAATGTTTGATACCGATACCTACCTAACTCGAATTCAGCGCTCTAGAGATTAGCTTTGTATCTATCATTAATTAAAAATTATATGTTGCTAACTGCTGAACTTTTTAAGTGTTTACTCACTAACTTAAATGAGGAACATGTAGTTAATTTGTATTAACATAATAACACTGAATAATGTGTTTGGAGTTTTGAAAAGTTAAAGGTACCAGTTGGTAGCGCTTGGTTAGTTACGCGAACACTATACATTAAAATGAAACGACTTAAACGGATCGTTAAGCATGTGATTAAAATTAAAATGAGGGTATACCTACGAGCTACCAACTAATTATGAGACGACCAACATCTCAGTCTCCCTGTGACCACGGACCCTGCAAAGGGTTCGAAACGTCAGGATAAGCATTAATTAATGTATATATAAAATATACGCGAGTAGATCCGTAAAATTAAGTTCTTTTTCTTCCCCCCATCTCGGAAAGAGTATTTTTTCTCTTCGATATCTGAGTGCAAAAGCCGTTTTTATCCGCTAGAGGATAAAGTAAATTGAATTTAGAACATCGTGTGCACTAAGTTTGTGAATTCAAAACATAATTAAACCTATTTACTTCTACCTCCATGGTGCCGAATTTATCATACAACCTTTTTTAATTTGTTAAAAACTCAGACTCGGAACCTTCTTGGTATACTTTTTTTTTATTTGCTTTGTGCGCGCCATTTTCTTTTCACGTCATATTGTTAAAACCATAGGTTAAAAACAAAAAACTTGAAAACAAGTAAAAAACCTAAAATGAGTGATTCTAGTGACGAGGAAGTTTATTTGACGCCAACAGAATAGGGTATTACACCCTTTTTCGAAGAGTGTTTTAAATGCTCCTAGAGTGATAATAAACCAATATAATTTTTATATGATTTTTTCAAAATCGATTAATGACATAAAAACTACTTTTAAATTATAATTTTAAATTATCGCGCGGAAACGCTAGCCACCATGCTGTTCCGGCTCGTGACGTCACTGCGTCAGTAAATAAATAAATATCGCTCACGAACATTGTTTTATTATTATAAATAACTATCGTTACCAACAAAATAAAACTGATAGTGCGAAAAAGTTTATCTAAAAATAGTACACAAGTCACTAACATTACAGTACGTAACAAAAATATTACACTCAACTTGAGTAACTGTAGCAACGTTACTATTAATTTTTCTTAATTATACCTAAGTATTATTTGTTAAAATTTAAAAATTATTCTATAATACTTACCTATTAAAATGTAGTAGTTAATACCTAAACTGGAATAAAAGTATCTTGTGATTGTAAATGTTATTTTTTGCATTTAATCATTTCCTCGCTGAGGTGGGATGAAAAGTTACGTGTTGCACTCGAGTGCAAAAATTTTTCACCTAGTGCTCTTTTGATTCCCTCGCTAACGCTCAGGATTTTAATTTTTGAATTTCTCGCTGCGCTCGTGATTCAATTTTAGAATCCTTCGCTTGCTCGGTCATCAAAATTGAACACACGGTTAAAAAGCAACTTTGCACTCTTGTATACATACATACATACATACATACATATAATCACGCCTCTTGTATAACAAATTACTATTACTTGTTTATAATTAGAATATATAAAAATTAATACACAAACACCTATTTTAATACAATATCGCTAAATATGCCATTAGTATTGGTAAAAACAATAACTATAGCATAAGATTATAAGTATAGGTTTCCGAGAAATATGGCATAGCGTTCGGCTCATTATCCGGAGGTCAGAGTTCAATTCTCAGGTCGTAGCCGGGCAAAATGTATTTCGTATTTTTAACAGACTTAAAAAAAAGAAAGTAAAATACATGTTTTTATATTAAGTTATTTTGGAGGTCTTCTTTTTGGTATGGAAATACCTGTAACAAAAGACCTCACTCTTCCATAGCCAGTAATTTTACATAAAATTATAAGTATTATTTAGGTGTAAAAAAGGAGGAGATCAGGACCTTATTCCATAGCAGTAAAATTATACAATTCATTACCAAACATAATAAGAGAAAATACGTTGGCAGAGGTAGCTGCCAGCCTTCTTGTCACCGGAGGCTTCAATAAGGCGAGCACTCAACTCTTTAACAAGCTGCTTGGCCTCCGGCCCCCATGGACCCAATGTCTCCACCGCAAACGGAACAAACAAATAATTTGGACCCAGGTTTGCGTATTTGTATGTATTAACGTATTAGCTTGGCAATCCAAAGAGGAAATGTTGCCAGCATTCTTGGGACCGTTCCCATGAGCCCACAGCTGGAGGACATTTTTTATTTATAGGTTTTATTTTGTCTTTAGTTATCTTAATTTTTTTTTCTTTAATGTAGTTAATGTGTTATGTTTCATTTAAGTAAAATATTGTTCAATTATATTTACTAACAATCTTAAAGTGTAATATGTCAAACATTTTCATAAGAGAAATAGAAGATAATAAAAAAATCTAATTCAAATTAAAAAAAATATTCGGCGTAGCAGGCTAAAACAATTATTTAATAGATAAATGCTTTTATAAACTTAATAAATATTATACTAACGTATCCTAAGTAATACCTATATAAGAAATTTTTGTTTTTACTTTGTTTAACTGTATATAAATTATATCTAAGTTGTTGTACCCTTGCAGGGTTCATGTGTTGATCATAACCTGTTTTTTTTAACACCTCTTATGTACCAAATGTGTTAACAATAAAGAATTATTATTATTTTAAGAGTGTATTAGTTCTCGATCCGACTAGATGTCTGAAAATATCACTTTAAAGCGACAAGAACGCCACATTGAAACTGTTTTAAATAATTTGATGTAGGTAGTACATTGTCTATTTTTGTGTTGTTGCAATAAAATAAAATATATCTTAGTTAAAGTATATAATTCTATAATAATGGCATTGATGTTTTGATAACAACAGTTTATCAAAAATAGTTAATGCACACAGCGTAGCTATGTACAGCCTACTTCTTATCACATGTTGCGTGGAAAGATATGGATTTTTCATGGTTATTATTTTCCATTATACCCAGAGAAGTAAATTAGATGCGCTATTGATTTTAATAACTGTATTAGTAACACAGACGTAAAGTAATTAGCCTGCATCAGTCCCACCGCTGGGTAAAGGTTTCCATCATTGTAATGCATTCTTATCTCACCTTCTCCTTTCCTCCGTAGGATAACATGCTCTGAATCACCGCTTAACTGTCTCGAATATTCCATCGCTCACAAAGAAATTAGGTGACTCGTTTCTTTGTCGCACATACCTCCAAAAACATGAACAGACTACCAGCACACAATTTCCTTTCTTCCTATGTTTTAGGGTATTTCAAACGAGGCGTGAAGAGGCAACTTGTGGGCCGGCAGGGTAAGGATGCTGCTGATGCTGCGTTGTTTTCACGCTGCGCTGAACCAATTGTATTCGCGTCTGGACTCCACTTAAAATTAGGTGAAGTACATAGAGTCATAGACGAGCTGGCAATAAAATAATCAAACTATCGCTACAATTGATGGGTGTTGTCAGATGCGTGTCGTTGATTCCAAACTCGGGCTTACATGTATCGATAAATACAAAACACTAAGCCCGACCTGGGAATTTGAGCCTACTTCAGACAGAACGGGCCAAGCTCTTTGCCACTTTAGTCATCGAGGAGTAACGTGCGTCATAAAATAACCAGCTAGTTTCACCTAAAAGTTTATCGAAGATTAGTCACAAAATACCAGAAGAAGAAAGAATACTAGAAGCCCCCCGACCGCCTTGCTTTGGCTATAGCTATAGTTTATGACGCCTATAAAAGCTATAGGCTTATATAGGCTTATAGGCTTAGGCTTATATAGCTATAGCTTTCGATATTGCTTTCGGCGGTACGAAATGACAAGATGACGTCATAAACTATAATTATAGCCAAAGCAATCGAGTTAGGCGGTCGGGCCCCAGGAGACCCAGGCTATAAGCCTCGACCAACTCACACATAGACCCCTGCACGGGCACGGCTTCGTGGACAAAAATGTAAAAATACATTTGAATCCACTAATAGCACCTGCCAAAAATATCAATAGGTGTTGAATGTGGACTAGGCCAGGTGCTATTTAGGCGGGTGCTGAAAGTGGATTACCTCCTTGGAACAGCTCGGGACAGTCCGAGCGTAGATATATTATTCTGTGCTGTTGCGAGATTCCGCGTTTGTGAGAGGTTGTTCATGTGTGCGTTAGTATGAATATTATTACCTTCTGCAGTATCCTAACTTTGTAGTTTAGTGTTCGGAAATTGAAAAAACTTTTTATTAATAGACTATCTATAGTGGCGTACGTGCCAGCTGTTTCCTGTATACTGATAACTGATAGAAATCATATTGATAAGCAAACTTGCCTGCTATCACACTGTGGACAGAAATAAGTGACGAGTCGGAGTTACGCAGATCGTTTAGCACTGCCTGAAAGAGACAAAAGATTTTGACTTACATTATTGTAATGGGGTTTTAAAACAATTAGTGCCTTACAAATAAACAAAGAATAAGCTCCGAATAGTTATTCCGTGTTTTGTTCCTGTCATGTAAACGTCATTTCAGATTAGAGTAAAAAAGGGTTAACACTGAATAACTATGTAGAAAGCCTGTGGTAGGAGGTGCGCCATATTGAGGAAGGCCAAAGGGAAGATCTTTCTCCGAGCTGGGTGGTATAGCTCGGGGACCGAGGTCCCAATAGATGTTTTTTTTTTTTGAGAGAGATTGCTGATTGCCTCTACGGCATTTTCAGTTTCACTGGTCTTTTTTGGGGGCGGCGAGGAACGTAAAGGGTCCCTCAAGCCGTGTGAAACGAATCACCTTTGGAGGTTTTCTAGAGGGAACGGCATCGCGCACTAGTGCGCGTCCCCGTTCCCTACTAGAATTCTCCGAAGGGTTTCGAATCGGATCGGGGAGCGGAGCAACCCGTGGGCGCCTCTAAAGGCACGGACCTCGGCTCGGGTTGACCGGGCCGTGGAGGAGGAGAGAAGCGCCCAGGTATATGTCTGTACCTGGTGTAGAGCGAGTGTGAACCGGTTCTTCGTACCCTTGTTCTACGAGTACGGTGTCTTGAGCCTAAACTGGTGTGCATGTTTAGTGTATTCTGTAAATGTGTGGTGTCGGCGGCGGGGGCGGCGTTCGCAACTCTTATGGGATCGTCGGGGTCATCTAGGACGTGTTTAGGACGCCTAGATATGAACCGTTTTGTTGGTGGAAGGCTCCCAATATTATAGTTGGCGGCCGCCACAACAAGCGGGTTAGGGTGGTGGGGGTGTTATCAAAGTAACGTATGGAAACGTCCTTGATAAAGTTTGATAGTGGAAAGATCAAGATCACGGTGGAGATCTACGTTGCGATAGTACCACGGGCAACCCGTGGCACCACGCATGAAACGGTTTTGGAGGGTTTGTAAGCGATACAAATAGGAGGGCGCGGTATGCGCGAATGTCATGACGGGGCGAATGCAAGCTTTGTAAATTGTCAAGTCTTCCACAAGTCGAGCACTCAACTCTTTAACAAGCTGCTTGGCCTCCGGACGATACCTTTGGCGGCGGTCACACCACACGGCTCGAGGAACCCTTTGAGTTTCTCGCCGTCCCCAAAAAATCCGGTGACGTTGAAAACGCCGAGGTCATCAGCAACTCTCCAAATAAAAACTTATGAATTCACTATGCCATTTGCCAATTGCCAACGATTAGTAAATTTACATTAGGAAGAACTTGTACTGAGAAGAACCGACAACAAACACAGCATGGCATTTCTTTCAGTTACTTGTTTTGTTCGGCTCGATGGCCGAGTCGAAAAGCGCTCGGTCCAATACCCAGAGTCCCGGGATCAATCGCCAGGTCCGTCAAAGTGTTTTTCGGATGTTTTGCCTAGATTTGTGATTACCAACCCGTATTGGCAGTGTGGTGATTACGGGATTATACCCATCAATTAATAATAAAGGTCTTTGCCCAGCAGTGGGACAGTCATAGGCTATTGTACTTACTTTTTATCAGTGGTGTTGCAATAATTATCGGTGTAAGCAATAAGTACCTTTTGTACGAGTATTACTCAGGATATTATTATTATTGTCGCAAATGTTATCAGTAGGCGAGTAGACGAATTACTAATGCACATTACACTCATGTACAAGTACTTACATAGGCAGATAGTAGGTAATAGGTGGGTAAGGTAGGTACTCTCTATCTCAACAAGACGTAGATTAAGAAAAAAATGTTAAACAAAGTTGATCGAGTGAGTTTACATTGCGATAACACGAATTAGCAAACACCATAATTGGATGGTTTTTCCATGGTATCATAAAGCGTCTTTTTGTTTTTTTTTTAACATAGGCTATGCGTGCCTAGTGTGATTTTCAGTCGCCATTCGATCGAAAACGAGAATTTGTATGGCAAAATTTTAACTCTAGTATCTATGTCACCAGACCAGAGGCGCTGCTACAATACAATACAAACATCGTGAATCGTGCGATTAAACTCGCATTTTGTTTTTCATTTATTAACAATACATGTTGTAAGTACAGAATTGGTTAATAGTATCTTAAAGCCTAAATTAGGTTTGTCTAGATTAGATACTAGGTTCTCAGTGTATAAATACAAAAAATCCTTGGCATCGGAAACCTTCAGGGCGAGAGTCCTACTGAGCCCCTGCCCTCCTTTTTTAATCAAGTTGTCGACATTTTATCACAATCTTATAGCACAAAATAAGGACACCCCAGAAGGTACGCTTAATATTCAGTAGTATTATTAAGTAGGTATTTACTCTATATAAATAAAGTAAATACCTACTTACCAAATATTGCAATATTACATTACCAAATATATCTATAAAAAATAAAATTAAGAATATAAATGAGTATATTCAATTATTATATATTACATACATTCTTTTTCTAAAATTAAATCAGCTCTTCTGTTCATTATAATTATATTTTTATACTTTTACTGTATACCTTATATCTGAAAATATATCAATACACTGGGTCTGATATGTAGTTTCGAATGACGTCGTTGCGACGCACGCTGTTGCGAAAAACATTTCAAGTGGTACGACCTTGCGAAAAGCCGTTGTATCGAAAATCGCTAAATCGAATGACGGAGTTTCGAATGCCGTCGTTGCGACGCACGCTGTTGCGAAAAAACATTTCAAGTGGTACACCCTTGTGAAAAGCCGTTGTATCGAAAATCGCTAAATCGATTGACGGACTCGCGAACACGCTGTCACGAAATCCTTTTTTAAAGTGGTACGCTAGATCGATAGTTACGGTTAGTTACCCATTGTTGCGATTAGAGTGCCTATTCAAATCTATCGTATGGGAATCGAACTCACGACCTCGATGAGACACAGCAACTTACGATGGGCTCGGTTAGTATAATTTAGAAGGTAGAGAAAACAAAAATATTATTTTTGATTAACTTTTTAATTATGCCGTCTCTCCGTTCTCCGTTCTGAAAATGCCGTTTGAGGCAATCAGCAAACTCTCTAAAAAAAAAACAACACAGGCAACCTCACACGGTCACGGAATCTCGCAACAGGCTTATTATTACCGATATTTAAGTGACAGTCGCAATCGAAACAATTTACAATTTATCGCTACCAAAATACATATTTCGTATTATCTACTTACGGAACGTAGAACGCTACGATAGCGCCACAAGCGAGCGATTGACGAACTAAAAGTGCATAACGGCGGACGGCGCGGCCGGCGCTTTTTTTTTTTTTTTTTTTTTTTTTGGAGAGAGATTGCTGATTGCCGCTGCGGCATTTTCAGCTTCACCGGGCTTTTTTGGGGGCGGCGAGGAACGTAAAGGGTCCCTCAAGCCGTGTGAAACGAATAACCTTCAGAGGTTATCTAGAGGGAACGGCATCGCGCACAAGTGCGCGTCCCCGTGCCCTACTAGATTCTCCGAAGGGTTCGGATCGGATCGGGGAGCGGAGCAACCCGAGGGCGCCTCTAAAGGCACGGACCTCGGCTCGGGTTGACCGGGCCGTGGAGGAGGAGAGAACCGACCAGGTACATGTCTGTACCTGGTGTAGAGCGTGTGTGAACCGGTTCTTCGTACCCTTGTTCTACGAGTACGGTGTCTTGGGCCTAAACTGGTGTGCATGTTTAGTGTATTCTGTAAATGTGTGCTGTCATTTAGAGGATCGGGCGGGGGGGCGTTCGCAACCGTTATGGGATCGTCGGGATCATCTAGGACGTGCTTAGGACGCCTAGACATGAACCGTTTTGTTGGTGGAAGGCTTCCAACATTATAGTTGGCGGCCGCCACAACAAGCGGGTTAGGGTGGTGGGGGGCGTTATCAAAGTAACGTATGGAAACGTCCTTGATAAAGTCTTTGATAGTGGGAAGATCAAGATCGCGGTGGAGATCTACGTTGCGATAGTACCACGGGCAACCCGTGGCACCACGCATGAATCGGTTTTGTAGCGTTTGTAAACGATACAAATAGGAGGGCGCGCAGTGCGCGAAAACTACGCTAGCGTAAGTCATGACGGGGCGGATGCAAGCTTTGTAAATTGTCGTCTTATGTCTAAGAGACATTTTACTCCGCCTGCCTATAAGGTGGAATAATCGACCTAATATGAACGCGGCCCTGTTACGGACGATTTTAAGGTGAGGCGCAAACGTCATCCTTCTATCGAGGGTGACACCGAGATATTTCACCTGCTTTACCCAAGGGATAGCACGGTCAAATAAACGTATAGGAGGGCGACGATCGTCGTTACCTCGAGAAAAGAACACTGCGGCACTTTTCTCGGGGTTAACTTCAATCCGCCATTTGCGAAACCAAACGCCGAGGTTGTTGGCGGCCGTTTGGAGTCGGTTGGAAACCGCGACTTTATCTCTACCAGTGGAATATAGCGCGGTGTCATCCGCGAATAGAGCTAGCTCTACGCGTGGAGTCTTCGGAATATCGTTTGCGTAAAGCGCAAACAGGATTGGGGAGAGCACGGATCCCTGTGGAACACCGGCTCGAATGGGACGAGGGGCGGAGAGCGTTCCCTCGACGCGGAAGCGAAAGGAGCGATCCGACAAGTAGTCTCGTATGATGTGCACGAGTCTGTCTGGCACGCCAAATTGGTAAAGCTTATAAATTAAGCCGTTGTGCCAAACTTTGTCGAACGCTTTCGCAACGTCGAAGAAAAGAGCTCCGGTGCCCTTGGGACGGGCCCTTTTATTGAGGCCGGATAGAATATGCTCCGTGAGGCGGTGCAATTGATGGGTGCACGAGTGTTTGGGGCGAAACCCAAACTGCTCGTCTATGAGGATATTGTTAGAGGACACAAAGTCCTTTAAGCGGGATACTAGAACGCGTTCGTACAGTTTTCCCAGCGATTTGAGAAGACTGATGGGGCGATAACTAGAAGGGGCGTTACGCGGTTTACCGGGTTTATGGATACCTATGACAACCGCATCTTTCCACGCAGCGGGAAAGATTGCGTTTGACATGGCGCTATTGAAGATAGCTACTATTAAAAGGATAAGCTGAGCGGGTAAGATCTTAAGGATCTTATTTGAGATTCCGTCTGCCCCGGGGGCACTACGGGGTTTGAGTCGTCTGATGAGCGTTTGCACCTCATCCTCCGTAACAGGCGGGAGGGTTGCGGTTGGGGGGAGGGACGAGAGTCTATCTACTTCCCTATCGACCATGTCTACATGGTCCTGAGGGACTGGGAGAGTGCTAGGCGAGCATTGAGACTCGAGACTGTCGGCGAGGCATTCGGCTTTCTCGTCGTCGTCAAAGGCGATCGAGTTGTCGGGTTTGTTAAGCGGGGGCATAGAAGTGACTGTATCCGACTTAAAGGCTCTCGCCAACTTCCAATAAGCTTGGTGAGAGGGCGAGATCTCTTTAAGTAGGCCATCCCAATTCGTACCGCGGAGCTCTTGAATGCGCTCTTTAGCAGCGCGCTGCAAAGAGCGCATACGAACTCGGTTATCCGAAGTGGGATAGGAGTCGTAAGCGCGCGTGGCGGCGTTCTTAGCCCTCAACAGTTGCCTCACATCGTCCGGCAGTTTGAAGCGATGGTCACCCGTCGCAACAACCCGCCGGGACGATTCGCTTATAGCGTTAGTGAGATGACTACTGAGGGCGTCGACCGCGGCCACTGTCTCGTGAGGCGAGACAATGCTATCGGGGATTTGGTTTAGTGACTCACTGGCGGTAGGCTCGAGTAATTTCTCAAGCTTATCCCAGTCAGTCACCACCTTAATAACGGGGGTGGGGTCGGTGGGGGGGCCTAACTGTAAAACCACCGGCCTATGGTCGGAGGAGAGCGCGTGGATCGTTTCTATGGAACGCAACCGTAAGGTTACGTTCCTTAGCAACGCCATATCTAACGGGTTAGGGGAGTGGTTGTCCACTGACGGATAGTGAGTGGCCTCCATAGGCACTACGATATCGAAGAGCATCGACTCAGCGAGGTGGCTCATCACCCGACCGTTACGGTTGGTTGAGTTGCAACTCCACTGAGCGTGTTTGCTATTGAAATCGCCGGCAATAATGACGGCGTTATCCATAGCAAACAGCGCCTCGAGATCGGGTTGCGTGAGAAGCTTATTAGGGGACAGATACGCGGACGCGATAGTGATAGACGGGTGGCCCGTCATGCCTAGCCGACAGACCGATACCTCCATATCGGATAGCTGCGGGGGATCGAGCGGGACACAATGAAGCGACCGCTTGTAATAGATAAGAGTGCCGCCACCGCGGCCGACTCTATCATTACGGACAAGGTTGTAGTTAGCCATGCGAGGGTCTCGGATGGATGGTTTTAGGAACGTTTCCTGTACTAGAAAAACGTCGACGGCGTGTTCGGTTAGAAAATCGGACACCTCGTCGCGTTGACTACTGAGACCGTTCGCGTTGAAAAACGCAACCGTTAGAGAGCGGGGCTTAATTCTTTGAGGGGGTGTATTATCCATTTATGATTCTTTAAGAGAGTCAAGAAGGGACGTGATCTTGTCCAACAGGGGACCGTGATCGTTAAAGATTGTCGCTATGATCATAGCGGGACAAGCGTCGGGGGAAGAGGCGGCTTCGCGCAACTTTCTTTCAACCTCTGCGATCTCGTCCTTGTAACGATAAATCTTTACAAGTTCGACAACCGTAGACATGGAAGAGAAGGTTACCGGAAGGGAACCTACAGTCGCGGCAAACGAATGTTGCGCGCGAGCTTTGGGAGACATGACTGCCTTAGGGGCGGGGGTTTGCCGTTTAGGCTTGCTGGGCTGGGCCTTAGGGGCCTTGGTTTTAGTGGCCTTGGCCTTAGGGGCCTTGGCCTTAGGGGCCTTGGCCTTTGGGGCTACGGCCTGAGGGGCCTCGGGAGGGCTTAGCTCCATTGGAGTTTCAGCCGGAGGTGGCGGTGGGACACGAGCCGGGCCAGTCGCGGGAAAATCGACTAGCGAGTCTGACGCGGGGGCCACCGCCGCGGGCTGGGAAGCCCGCGGAGTGGCCCACGGATTGCGGGGCGGTGGTAAGGGGGCCGCGGGGCGGAGCGAGACTTTCGCGATCACTGAAGGCGGCGGAGCTCGAGTCGCGGGGTTACGGCGCGGTCCCGACCCGCGGGTTACGTTACTACGCGGAGCTCTGGGGCAGCCGCGATAATTCGCGGTGTGTCCCAAAGCGCTGCAGTTTACGCAACCGGGCGGGTCGACGGAGACCGGCGCCGGCGCTTTAGGCCTTGAGCACGCTTCCGTGGCGTGGTCGCCCAAGCACTTAACGCACCGGGGGCGGGCAAAGCAGTTACGGGCGGCATGCCCGTAACGTTGACATTTGTGGCATTGACCAACAATGCCACGCTTGTGGGGGGTCTCAATCGAAAGGCGATCGAAGCCTTCGATCGTCTTAACGTTGAAGATGGACTTACCCTCGGGGGTATTATCTAAGTTTGCCTTTAGGAGGCTTAGCGGTCTTTTGTCCTTGCCGAGCATACGGGTCACGTCAAGGACGGGGTAGCCTTGCGACTTAAGGTCGTCAAGGACTATCTTTGGGTCCCAATCCGTGGGAAGGCCGCGGATTACAACTGATAGTACTCGCTCCTCGGGGAGCGAGTACGTATGGAACGGCACGTTATTACCGCGTAAAAACGCCGTGCATGAGCGGAAGTCGGCCACGGTAGCGAGCTCTACCTTGACCATCTCTGGGTCACCTTTAGCGCTTTTAACAAGGCGAATCCTGAGGGGAATGATATTGTGGCGCGCCTTCAGTGCACGCGAAATCTCATTGAAATTTTTTGTCTCTTGGACAAAAATCGGAGGGATCTTTTTCTCCTTGCGCGGCTGGCTCGGCTCGGGCCTAGGGGAGCAAGGGCGGGAAGAGGGCGCGCTATTCGCTTTAGCGGCCTTAGGCGGAGGGACGGAGGCAGGGGCGGACTTGCGGGTCCGTTTCCCTTTACGGGTGACGGTCTCGAATTCCGAGTCCGATGTAACTACATCGGGATCGGAGTCCGAGACGGGAGGGCTATCTTGTCTCGCATTGGAGGTGGAGGGACAAACCTCCATCTCAAATTCGGGACCGGACGGGGACAAAGGTTGACCTAACCTAATGATAGGCCTAACTTCGGGACACGCGTTGGACGTGGGGGCTAAAGAAGCGGCGGGCGCTTGGGCGGGTTTCGCATAAGGCGAGTAACGCGGGGAGGGCGCGGGGGAGGACTTTTGTATATTATGCGCGATCTTAAGGACCTGCAACGCCTCGGGGTGATTTTGTCCTAGCAAGGACTCGATCACCTCGAGCTCCATCCTAGCGCACGGTCTAAAACCATGCACTAGGATGCGTGTGTAGTGTCAGACCCTCCCCGTCACAGACAGGGAGGCGTGAGTAAGAAAAGGACCTACTGCCTGAATGGCCCTAGGTGTTGTCCTCCGGTGAAAATCAATTCACCGTAGGGTGTGTACCTAAATTGGTTAGTGTTAGAGAAAGTTCTGAGTTGACTAGGAGATCCCCCAAGGCCAACTTTGCCAGAACTCTTCCGGAGTGTTTTCCCCCCAGGAGGGTCAGGAGGGCAGCCGGGTCAGTGCCCCAACTGGCTTCGTTGGCACCGTTAAGTATCCACCAGTTGGCTACTAAGCGTAGTCTTCCAAGACAACTACCGTTGTGAAACAGTGAAAGAGCGCTCCCGCAATGAAAATTGCGTCGAGAGCGCTACACGCGACGTACTATGCACCGGAGCCGTACCGGTACACAGTAAAAGGAACCGAGACAAACAAACGGAACGCGGCCGAGCGCGCGAGAGAGCACGAGCGAGACGTGCGTCCTGCGCGGCGAGCGAAACGAGACTGGCGGCCGGCGCGGCGGCGGCGCTCTAATAAAAACCGACCGATTGTAGCCGACCGACCGACTAATAAACCGCCTTTAACCGAAAAAAAAAAAAAAAAATAACCAGTTTCTAATTGTACAATGGCAACGCGACTACTACTAGTTGCGGTTGATAAATTGGTTACGGACGGACACAAATCGCTCAATGTATGTAAGTACACTATTACCTACATTCATTTTAATCGCAAATGCACTAAGCGAGCGATCATTGAGCGATTTGTGTCCGTAATACCAATTTATCAATCGCAACGCAAACAGATAAACAGACAAACAGATAAAAATTCTAAAAACTGTTGGAACGTGTTCTGTTATCGATTCTAAGTATCCCCAGCCAACTTTTTTTCGAATATCTTCCATGTACAGACTTTCGACCCTATTTAGCTTATAAAGATAGATAGAAGATAGGTATCTAGCTGTTATCTACTAAGTAGTAAGCATTTGCGGGATAAGCGTATATTGAACTTGAACTTGACACAAAATTGCAAAATTATCATTCATTCAGTTAAATAATTAATATTATTTATTACACAAGAACTGTTCTACATAGTTAATACAAAAATTGGCGCAAACAATATCTTCTAGTATCTAGCCGTATTATATTTCAAATAAACTAACTACTAAATTCAAATTCTTTCTAACCTTAATAGTTAAACCTTAATAATAAGAAACGTTTGTACCTATAACACTGTATTTACCATTTACCCGGGTACTTCCCGTTTCGCAACCCTAACAAAATGCCTAAACAAAAGTAACGATGATTATTAATAGAAAGTCAACTTCAACTTTTGTTTATGGCAACCGGGTCACTTAGGTTAGCGACCATTACTGCCAATGGCTCCTGAAAATAGCACAGTGTATGTCGTGGTTGACCAGTTATAAAAATGGGTCCAAAACTGGGTCTGACGTACATTTTTTTTTTTTTTGAGAGAGATTGCTGATTGCCGCTGCGGCATTTTCAGCTTCACCGGGCTTTAGGGTCTGACGTACAGTGTGGTTTTGATGTGCACGCTGAAATAAACGGACACAAGACATTTAGACATCACAAAACAGTACAGGACTTCTTGGCGGGAAAGTGAAGGCAAGTTTGCGGTTTTATTCTATTTTCAAATATTTGGTTCATGTGTATAATAATGGTGACTTATTGTGTGGAAACTAACGTACACCATGTGACGTATGTCCTAATATGATTATGTCTGACGCAGACGTTTGGCCTTGCCACATAACAATAGGATTTCAAATAGTTAACCGCCTCTACGGTGTAGTGGTTGGTTAGACGGCCGGTCTCAGAGCCGGAGGTCCCGGGTTCCATTCCCAGCGGAGGACTATATTAATGGTGTTCGTTGTATTGAATTTCTACATTGTCATACAGGATGCCTTTTTTATGTTAAAAAGAGTCAAACGAGCAGGCGGGTCACCTACACTGAGAAAAAAAACAACCAGATTTCAGGTTGATTCAACAAGTTTTCGGGTTAAAATAGCGCCTACGTGCTCTTTGGTTGAAACAACAAGTTAGATCTTGTTAAGTGTAACTTGTTGATTCTACAAGCTACCTAGCATGTTATTTCTACGTTACGTCAGGTTGAAGTTTTCCAATTGTTTTTACAAGTTTAGCATGTAGTTTCAACATGCTCGACACGTTGTTGTGACATGACTAGCTTGTTGAATCTACAATCAGCTTGTTAGTTTATCTTGTTACTCTTACGTGTTGAGCATGTAGTTTTAACATGCTCGCCTTGTTGTTTTAACATGACTAGCTTGTTGAATCTACAAACAGCTTGTTAGTTTATCTTGTTACTCTTACGTGTTGAGCATGTTGTTTTGACATGCTCGCCTGGTTGTTTTAACATGTTCGACATGTTGTTGTGACATGACTAGCTTGTTGAATCTACAATCAGCTTGTTAGTTTATCTTGTTACTCTTACGTGTTGAGCATGTAGTTTTAACATGCTCGCCTTGTTGTTTTAACATGACTAGCTTGTTGAATCTACAAACAGCTTGTTAGTTTATCTTGTTACTCTTACGTGTTGAGCATGTTGTTTTGACATGCTCGCCTGGTTGTTCTAACATGTTCGACATGTTGTTGTGACATGACTAGCTTGTTGAATCTACAATCAGCTTGTTAGTTTATCTTGTTACTCTTACGTGTTGAGCATGTAGTTTTAACATGCTAGCCTTGTTGTTTTAACATGTTCGACATGTTGTTGTGTCATGACTAGCTTGTTGAATCTACAATCAGCTTGTTAATTTATCTTGTTACTCTTACGTGTTGAGCATGTAGTTTTAACATGCTCGCCTTGTTGTTTTAACATGTTCGACGTGTTGTTGTGACATGACTAGCTTGTTGAATCTACAATCAGCTTGTTAGTTTATCTTGTTACTCTTACGTGTTGAGCATATAGTTATAACATGCTCGCCTTGTTGTTCTAACATGCTTGTGATGTTGTTTTGACATGACTAGCTTGTAGAATCTACAATCAGCTTGTTACTTTATTTTGTTGTAGTTACGGTACGTGCTTGTTCTATCAACATGTTGTTTGTTATGTTACCTTGTTGAATCTGCATTATTGGCTTGTTCTATTTACAGTTAACTTGTTGCTTTATCTTGCATTACATTACTTGTTTTATTAATATTTTGATTGGTACGAGATATTTTGCTGTTATACTTTTGTCCGTTTTTTTATGCTTCGTTCAACTTCAAATGGAAACTTTAATAACAACAAAACATAAATAACTTACAGGTAAATAATAACAAAAATACCATATGCAAATTAAATGAAATTTCACAACAAGAAAAATATTAATTACATGTGAAACATGCTAGTCTTGCTGATGTTTCACATGTCATTAATATTTTTCTTTTTATGATTTGTTGTTAAAAGTTTCCATCTGAAAGTTAAACGAAACATAAAAAAACGTACAAAAGTATAACAGCAAATCAAACAAGATCTCGCAAAAATCAAAATATTAATGAAACAAGCATGTAAATAAACAGTAGCAAGATAAAGCAACAAGTTAATTTAAAATAATACAAAACATAACAAATGAATACAACATATAACATAAAATTATTTTCCCTATACAACTAGCATGTACGTCCATTTAAATTCATCAATAACAAACAAAAAACATAGAACAAATACGAAACTTAACTTACCAACAACGTACAACAAGTACGACAAACTAAAAGAGAAATATAGCGTAATTATAAAATTTTTTTTAACTCATTACAGCCTTTAACCGCATTTTATTTTAAGTTAGGTACGTCGTCGGTGTTTGTAAAGAAATAACAAGTATTTTTAGATATTACTTATTTATTAAGAATAATTTTCACAAATCAATTTAACATTCAGTGCACAAAATTCACAAATTAAAATTATAGAAATAATAAATCTGGTTTGTTTACATCTTTGCCTATTTCTATTGACTCCGAGTATACAGAGCGTCCCAAGACTATGGGACATGAAGGGAAAGTACCTTAAATATCGTGGATAGGATATTTTGCTGAAAGAAGACAAGTATGTTATTTTTAAAAGTTAGTAATACTGCATTCAGAGATATTTTAAAAATTACTTGCTTCGTCTGGGAATCGAACCGACTTAATCACCCGTATTTTTATGATGCCAATAGAAAGAATTAACAAAAAATAATATTTCTTCTTAAGTAACATATTAGTATCTTAAAAGAAAGAAACAACTTAAAATTAATCATTTTAATCAAATTTATAACATACATAAAACTGCCGAAGTCAATTGAGTATTTTTAGTAAATTAATAAGTAAATGCTCAAAATGGGATCCCTCTTGTATTATGACAATCGCCAATCTTTTAATAAGTCTATCTATGGAATGATAATATCGCTATTTTTCGAATGGCGTCGTCGGCTTAAATATAATTTTCTTGAAATTTGAATAAAACATTTTTCGTTGTTCCATTCTTTTAAGCTATTAAGTTACTTAAGAAGAATTATTATTTTTTGTTCATTCTTTCGATTGGCATCATAAAAATACGGGTGATTTTTTTTCACTTTTAAGCAGGTTCGATTCTCAGACGAAGCAAGTAATTTTTAGAATATCTTTGAATGCAGTATTACTAACTTTTAAAAATAACATAGTCTTCTTTCAGCAATATATCCTATCTACGATATTTAAGGTACTTTCCCTTCATGCCCCATAGTCTTGGGACGCCCTGTATAGTACATAATTAAATTAAATTAATGCCTCTGCGCCTTCGTTCGTAGGTAGGTACGGAACGTTTAATGTATTGGTTTTCGGTAACTGTTTCCAAAACTATTTGTTTTTGAAACTATTTATAAATCCAAATAACACTAGAATTCACGCGAGACATTTTTTGTATATTTAATACGAATTAACACAAAAGCAAGACAAAATTTAAAGCTGGATAATGACAGGCGAACGTCTAAGACGTGGGTTCCCTATAATATAAAATCGAAATGTTCAACGTAGTGCAACAGATAATAGATTTGACACTGCGGAACGGACATAATCATTGTGCGGTTTTCTACCTTTCATTAGAATTCAAACTTTATTACATAATTTATTATTTTAGATTAAACCACAGGTAATACTATGGTTTGATAAAATGAAAGAAACAATTTGCGTTTATTTATGACCAAATATGTTTTTATACAAGCGTACTATTTATTCTGCCTAGGTAGTAGGTGTATGTTTGTCATACATTTGTATGGATTTTTAGGGTTCCGTACCCAAAGGGTAAAACGGGTACCCTATTACTGAGACTTCGCTGTCCGTCCGTCTGTCACCAGGCTGTATCTTCATGAACCATGATAGCTAGACAGATTTTTGCTTATTTACGTAATGTGCTTAGAATAATAACGTAATTTGGTAAATTACTCCGTTATAAGCGGGGGAACGCTCACTATGGGGTTCTTAACAGAGAAACGATGGTGGCTGACAAAAAGGTTTATTTTTAACTCGGGTTTACCGTTGAACACATAAGTAAGTTACAGTATAATCAGCGCGGGCGCGGGAGTTCGGGACACGCGTGCCTTGTTCTTCGCGGTCTCTCAGCGAACTGGCGCTCGATGCGCGTACGGAAACTTACGGAACTAATATCCATTCCGAATCATGACACTAGTGTATACGGCGACACGCTATACACTCCCCCTCGAGTTTGTGAGAACGTCCTCGCTCATAAACTCGCATAAAAACATAACACACACAAAACTTAACACACAGGACAAACGTGCTTGCGTGGACGTCCTCTTTGGCGCTTAGGAAGAATGGGACGAAAAGGCGTTTCTTCATTTTCCCGACTATTGAAACGTGTAAGCTCAGACACGTGGAACTTGCCCAAAGCTTCCTGAGGTGATTCTAAATCTGCAATAAAATATGCTGTAGGACTAGCTCTTTTCAAAATTATATAGGGACCATCTCTCTTTGGAACAAACTTTGATGTAATGTTCTTTGCTGCACTACTAAGGACATGAGACTTTAAAAGTACTTGATCACCAACTTCGAAGACTTCACCAGGCTTTCGAGACTTATCAGCAGACTCTTTACGGCGATCCTGCTGTTCATCGACCCTTTCTTTGACAGCGATCAGAGAGGAAACGAACTTCTTTAAATACGGAGTTATCTGTGGAACAAAGTTATCTTTACTAATTATCGACCTGATGTCATGTTGCACTTCAAGTGGTGACCGAAGCTCCCTTGCAAAGGTAAGATAAGCGGGAGACATACCAGTTGTCTGACAAACTGCCGAATTCATTGCAAACCTTACGGCGGGAAGATGCTGAGGCCACGACGAATGATCGGTAGCAACAAGACGCGATAAATGAAATTTTAAGTCTCTATTTTTCCGTTCAGCTGGATTTGCTGACGGATGATAAAGCGGTAACAACTCCTGTGAGATACCCAACACATACATACATTGTTGCATCGCTGCTGAGACGAATTGGACGCCATTGTCTGACACAATGCGCCGAGGAAGACCGTAACGTAGGAAATATTCCTCAATCAAAATTCGAGCGCACGCTTCTGAAGTAGCTTCCTTCAAAGCGTAAAGCTCTGTCCAGCGAGATGCGGTATCCTCAACTAATAATATCCATTTTTCTCCGCTAGCTCCTGCGGGAAGTGGACCGAACAAATCTATTGCCAAAACTTCACCTCTTTGGTTCAAAACCGGCGTTTGCAAGAGACCTGACGGCTTCGTGTTGGAGGGTTTGTACTTCTGACAGGTAGCGCAAGTTTTGACGTACTCTTTTATAAATCTACGCATTCCTGGAAAGTAGAAGCTGTTTGCAACCTTGTTGTACGTCCTGTCTACACCGTGATGTCCGCCGGAATCATGACATTCTTCTAATATGTCCGGACGAAGAGAAGTTGGGACAACCAACTGCGGCTCCTCACTGTCGACATCTGGATTGTACCTGTACAACACCCCTTGCTGTAAGAAAAACCCTCTTTCAGACCAACGCTTCAATCCGATGGAATCTGCATCAGTTGTATCCTCCAAATCACTAATTATCTTTTTCAGTTCTAGGTCATCGAGCTGCGCGCGTCGAAGATCAGCGGGACTACGAGCAGGTAAGTCTATAATAACAGAACATACACCACACTGATCCTTTTCTTCCTCTGTACAGGTTGGACGACTGAGCGCGTCAGCGATAATATTAGCTTTTCCAGGAGTATAATGCAGCTGAAGATTATAGGATTGCAGTTTGAGAGCCCACCGAACGAGCCTACCGGATGGCGATTTCAAGGTAAGGAGCCACTTAAGCGGCTGATGATCACTACCCACGATAATCTCATGACCCTCAACATAACCTCTAAAACGTTCGACAGCCCATACGACTGCTAGAGCTTCTCGCTCCGTAGTACTATAGTTTCTTTCAGCGGGCAAGAGCAGACGGCTAGCGTACTCTATAGGGCGTTCGTCTTTACCTTCACCCTGAAGCAATACTGCTCCTAGCGCGTAACTACTCGCGTCTGTCCGTAACACAAACGGTTTACTGTAATCTGCCTGAACGAGAACCGGTGCCGAAGAAAGACTATGCTTCAGACTTTGAAAGGCACTAGCCTGATCTGGACCCCAAGTCCACGGCTGATTCTTTTTAAGTAAACGTGTTAACGGCTCTGCAATACTTGAAAAACCCTGAATAAACTTTCTAAACCATGAGCAAGTCTGGATGAAAGTTCTAAGATGGCGTACAGAAGAAGGTGCCATCATATCCTTCACACTCATCAGCTAACATCTTCTCGAGTTCCAACCGCATGACCTCCTTCTTAGCCGGTGTTAACCTATAGGGCGGAACAGCTACGGGGGGGTGATCGCCTGTGTCGATAGCGTGCTCAGCAAACGGAGTCGGATCTCCCCCTAGCTCAAAAATGTCCTGATGGTCTACCAAGAGTCGGGCAAGTTCCTCGCGCTGTTGTTCTGTAAGCGAAGTCGCCTCATCATCCCGAAGCACCTGTACAGCTGCGCACTGAGAATGAGATACAGATGACACTCTTTCAAACTGCATCTCGAACTTTTGCGTTTCATTTTCAGCAAAGTGCCAACTACCAGCACCAAAATTAAAGACAAGATTAAATACTGTAAGGAAATCTATTCCTAACAAGCTTTCGTTATTGTTAGCGTCCGGAAATATCAAAAACTTTACGCTTTTTGTTTTATGTCTGAGTGTCACCTTTACCTCCGTGGTTAGTACATTCATCTCCCTACTAACACCATCCGCCAACCTAACAACTTGCGTTGACGGCACTAAGGTGTGACCTAACTTTAGTAGGAGAGCGTAGAGCGTGTGGCCCGCGATACAGCCTTTAGCTGCGGAATCCACGAGAGCAGTGCCACGAGTCCCCAAAATACTAATATCTAACACGGGTCTACGAAAAGGTACATTAACAACAACATCGTCAATAACACAAACATCTGTAGTATCGGTACACTTACACGTACATAGTTTATCAGAAACAGAGACATTATTATCACAAATACAAATTTTTGAATAACCTGCAGACACTTTCGAAACATTTTTACAAAAAAAATTCCCCACGACATCCGTAGGGTTACCTTGACCCGACACATGCATCGGAGGGTTACGCTGTCGCTGCGCAGAGCGTTCGGCGGCGGCGGCGGCGGCTAGCAACAACGGCTTAGCGGCGGCGGCGTCGCTACGCGATGGCGATGGCGACTCGGGGACGGCGGCCGGCGGCTTGCGCGCAATCTCAGATCGCGGCGACGACTTTGCGCGGGAAACGCAACAGCTGAGCGGCGGCGGTGGCGGCGCGCCCCGCGAGTTGTTGCACTTATTATTGTCGACGGAATAGAACGATTCGACCGGATTACACGTTTTACACTTTGACTTTATCACATTAGCGGCACCACAGCCGTAACACTTTATACCTATTTCACTTTTTTCTTGACTTGGACGTTTTTCGCACGTAACTTTTGTGTGACCGTATTGCTTACAATATACACAAAAGGACCTCTTCGATGCGGCGTTCGCGACTTCGACGTTCTCGGAGGTGGCTTGCACGGCGTCCGGCGCAGTCTTCAGAAACGGCGAAGTATTCGTATGATACGACTTGCGTATAGCGGTTTCTACCCGTACTCGCGGCCTCGCTTGCGTACTAGGCAAACATTTGCTTTCTTTTAGCGAGTCTTCAACATTGCGGCACTTGCGTAGCAACTCATCAAAAGTACATATACCTTCTCTTGTTATTCGCTTGCGAATACGTTGATCGAGAAGTCCGTATGCCATATCCAACTGGACTTTCTCGGTTAAGTCTTCTTGTGGCAGCTTCGCGAACAATGCCCGTATTTTCGCGATAAACAAATCTGTATGTTCCTCCCCCTGGTTTAGGGAAAATAGTGTCTTGTAAACTCGGTACGGTGGATCATTTTGGCCGAAGGCGCCTCTAAGACGCGTAAGTGCATCTTGCCATGAGCTCGTAGACCTTTTAATTCCTTGCCACCATACAGCTGCGGGCCCTTCCAACAGCATCGACATACCTCGTAGTGCGTTTTCATCCGAAACATTGACGCACTCCTTATAGGTACTTATGGCGTCGAGAAAAATTTTCCAACGACTCATCTGGGCGACCGGCGTACTTCGACGTGCACTGAGCGAAATTTCCACTCGTCGCGTTGTTTGCAAAAGACGTCATGAGATTTGTAAAGGCTTCTTGCGACATTGAAACGTTCGTAATGTTCGCGTTCGTATTTTCACCGCCGCCATTGCTTTGCACGCTACCGAAAGACGCTCGCCGTGTTCGCGGCATCTTGAAACGAAACTCGACAGTACTTATACTGCACGAAACGGAGTTTAGTTAGCAGCACATGCACTCATACACTTGAAAAACGAGTAATTACCCCGAGAAACAACTTTTCTTACTGTTGCTAGGTCGCCACGAAAACCGGTTTTTTCTGTTTTACCGCGTTGGGCAGCCAGTATAAGCGGGGGAACGCTCACTATGGGGTTCTTAACAGAGAAACGATGGTGGCTGACAAAAAGGTTTATTTTTAACTCGGGTTTACCGTTGAACACATAAGTAAGTTACAGTATAATCAGCGCGGGCGCGGGAGTTCGGGACACGCGTGCCTTGTTCTTCGCGGTCTCTCAGCGAACTGGCGCTCGATGCGCGTACGGAAACTTACGGAACTAATATCCATTCCGAATCATGACACTAGTGTATACGGCGACACGCTATACCGTCCATTTTTATAGGTAACTTTAATAGTCATATATTTATATTTAAACAGATATAATCCAACAAATTTTCAAACGTTTAGTATTATTACGAAATTATAATGTTCGCTGATTTATCATGAGGAGCTCGATGGCGCAGCGGCTTGCGCGTTCGGCTTGCGATCTTGCCCGCTAAGCAACTTTCGCAATGCCGGGTAGCTGGATGGACGACCAAATGAAAAAAAACGTCTCGAGCTCCTGAAGGCTCGTTAAGCCGTTGGTCTCGGTTGTTGTCGTATATTTTTGTGCCCGTCACAGTGTACGTAACGTGTTTAAGGCAATTAAAAAGTGTTTTACGATTATTCGGCGTATTTTAACTTATAAAAATTGCAAAAATTGAATGGGTACCTACCATAAAAGGTAGGTTTGTTTCGCCGAGCGAATGTCAAGATTGAGGCGCGTAGGTATAGCTCGCGCTTCGTCCGTTTATATGAAGTTACAATACTGATAGATAGTATCTCGCGCCCTCAATAGGATGTTTTTCATGCGATTATCACCATTTTTACTGTGTATATAAAGTCGATTATCGCGGTTTTTTCTGCATATTTAAGTCGATTTTATAAAAAATTGCAGAAGTGACCCTTTGTTCCCAAAGGTGCGATATACTTAAGGTCTTCGCATACGTAACGGGTATTTTCCCGGACGGAACGAGGACGGGACGGGTATCGTTCCTAACGTGAACGTGGTTTTAAAATATACGTACCGGGACGGTGTGGAACGATAATCGTGCTAGTGCTGTGAAACCATTTTTAGTACAAATGTTTAATTTTACATCTGAAGAATTAGCAATGATTGCCATAGCTACCTACGTGCACTAATGTATCTATTTACATCAGTTTAAAGGATCTACCTATGTATAGGTATAGGTACACATGCCAGCAGGTCAACCTATCGAAAACTGTCAAATTCCTCTAGAATACGTCACCTGCCCACCTCTGCCTTGCCTACGCAAACATAGAAATATGAGTAGGTAAGTACTTAACCAACGTGACGACGACGGACGCGACGCGCCACGCGCGCCTCGGCCTCGAAGCATCTCGAACTTTGGTCAGTTCGCGTTCGGTATGATTAGGGATGAAACGATACCATCTAGGTATCGATACTTTTACTCGATACCGTATCGGTTATAAGGTATCGATACCTACTTGGTATGGAATAAAAAGTATCGATACCTACTTGTATCGGTCAGTTTTTTATAGGAAGTAAGAGGCAAATAAGAACAGCAGTAAGTACATTGTATGTCTAAGGCCTGTCAAATCCGAGCGTCTACGTCAGGCCTTAGTATTTATTAAAATAAAATGCACAAAAAAATAAGAAAAAAGTCAGTTTTTGATGTGCTCCCTAAAAACAATATTTTTTCTAGATGTTTTTCAGTTAAACGATTTCTGGAAGCAGTCACTGTCGCGCAAGAAACAACCTAACAACCTCTCGCAAAGTACAGAGGTACCAACTATATGCAAATACATTTTCGCCTGTCTATATAGTGCTAGAAAGACTTGTTTTTTTATCTTCCCGTTCTTCCAATGGATTGGACTTTAAAGCGCAGACAGGATCACTCAAATAAATCGTTACCTTATCTGCATTGGAATAACTTATTAGTAAATAAATACTTACTTTGAAATAGTATAATGTATAGTAAGTATAATGTCTAATATCTAGTTAATATCTCTGAAACTATTCATTTCCGCAGAGTGGGAGTACCACCAAAGGATAGCCCCTTCCTAATTCGTGAACAGTTATATAACATTTTTACCGTTCGCGAAACAAAAAATAACACTAGGCACTTTACCATAGAGTAAATAATCTTGTGTTGTGCATACGAGTTTTTGACACTTAAGAAGGAACTGACAGGGTGACCGACCGTGTACCGATAAGAGTACTTTCTTTGCGATACTACTCGTTACTCAGTTCCAAAGTATCGATACCAAAAGTACTTGGTATCGGAACAGGGTGACCGACCGAGTACCGATACGAGTACTTTCTTTGCGATACTACTCGTTACTCAGTTCCAAAGTATCGATACCAAAAGTACTTGGTATCGGAACAGGGTGACCGACCGAGTACCGATACGAGTACTTTCTTTGCGATACTACTCGTTACTCAGTTCCAAAGTATCGATACCAAAAGTACTTGGTATCGGAAGAAAAGTATCGAGTAGTTACTTGTATTTACTCGTATCGTTTCATCCCTAGGTATGATTCAGTCTGCGCTCGGTTCGGTCACAAAATAGGTAGGTACTAGGGCTTGCATTCGAATGTTCGAATATTCGAATAATTCGAATAATAAAGAGGTTCAAATATTCGAATATAAAATCTGCGATATTCGAATATTCGACAAATGTCCACAACGCCAAACTCAGAGTTTTGACGTGCCCAAAATATAATTTTCAAAGTTCGCGCGGGACGTTACGTTGCGCGCCGCCACCGAGCCAAGCAACAGGATTCGTCAAAGCTCGGAAGCGATCGAGAACTGTTTTGTAACGCAGATCGCAGTGCGAGTAATGCTACTGCGACATTACTCGTTACGTTCGTATGAAGAACCAAACATTAATGTTTAGAATTTAGTAGGCACTTATTTCTAGTTACATCAAAGATTTTAAGTGTGTTACTTACTTGTTATTGATTGTTTCATTTTAACTAACTAACTAGCTGCCCGGACAGACTTCGTTCTGTCAAAAGTAAAATCTTAATAAATATAACGTATTTCCGAGTGATCACGTCATTTATGTCTCAACAATAAACGACGATCACTTACAAAAATAAGTTTCCTATTATTTTTATTTTTTCTCTTTATTAAAACTTTCCGTGTGCCATAAGGAACATACGAAAGAATTTTTTTGCCGAATCGGTCGAGCCGTTCTCGAGTTTTGCGCTAAGCAACGTTCATTTTTATTTATATAGATATTATTACAATACTCAGACTTCAATTTATAAGACTGCGTTGTGTGTATTGTGGTTGGCTTGTTTCTAAAGCACCAGTCAAATTCCAATTGTTCTTTAATTTTTAACTAAGATTTTGTTTTGATTCAAAGAAATTAAACTAAGTAAGAAATTGGCAATTATAAACAATAATTATTAGAAGTTTTTTTTCATTATTCGAATAATATTCGAAAAATTCGAATAATACCTAGAAAAGGTCGAATATTCGAATATCAAAAAAATATCGAATATTTGCAAGCCCTAGTAGGTACACAACAACACAACAGGCACGCACGCAAGACGGCGCGCGGAAATTATTTGTCGGACACTCTTTCATAAATCATCACAATGCAAAACCATTACATTTATAAATTAGATAATTATCATGAGAGTGCAAGTTTTAGAAGTTGTTTGTAAAATACAGATTTTATTGAATCTTTACAGAGCTTATTATGTTGAATTGCTTTACAGAGCGCCATCTAGCGTATTTTTTGTAGTATTACTAAGTTCGTTTGATGAAGTGGCAAATGACTGCTGCAAGTGTATTACTTATTTTGGCCTAATATTTCAATTTGAAACTACCGGAGACATCTAGCGTGGTAATTTATAACTATATTAAAAGGTGAACGCAGACCTAGCCGCACCGCACGCGCCTCATTCGAATTCTATAAATGAAATTCTATGCAACCTCGCAAACCCACCCGCGCCGCAGTCGCCGCAGTACCTGATGGTACCTGAAGCGGCCGAACTCTCCAAGCCGCAGCTGATGACGTCACCAACGCCGGCCCGCCCGCATCGGACGCTGCGGCCAGCGAGGCGCGGGTGTCGTCATTCCCATCCATTCAAAAATTCATGTTCAACAGGCTTAAACAAATTTAGACGAAAAGAATATTTACATAATGTTAATTATATCCACTACCGACATCTTGCGTATCTTCAGAGTACTAGTAACCAAAAATCGAAAGTGGCGGAGATTTAAGAGATAGCTCAGATAAATTACGCGGAGATTTAGGAGATAGTTCGGGTATATTACGCTAGGTGGCGCGCAAGCCAAAATGTATAAATTAATAATTTGCATTTTGTTTTATACGCAATAAGGTTTATTATTGACCTAAGAAAAAAACAGCAGTCTCACAATATTACGCTAGATGGCATAAAAATTATTAAGTGGCAAATCATTTTACGTTTTGTAGAATAAGAGTTAAGGTTTATTGTTACTTAAAAAAAATAACAGTTAACAACTGGAATGGAGAAAGGTCTATTTGACATTAGGTGATATAGTTTTTTTAAATTTAATTGAAAAAATAACAGTTAGGTACACTGTTAATATTATATGTATAGACTGTTAATATTGTAAATATAGAACAGTACTTCATCAACTTATCATTGTTTTAACCCAACCCAATTAGTATAATTATTATATTGTATCATCTTGTCTTATCAACATAACTAACCCACATCTATTGTATCCCTTGTTGTTGTTATATTTTTTCCCTCCCCGGGAATATGTTCGGTGCAAAACCGAACATTTAGGTTTTCTATACTTAATATCGTCACCTAGGCGCGCCGCCGCGCCGCCGCAACCGCGTGCTTTAAACTCGGTCATTGGCCGCGGTCGCCGTGTATGTATTGTCATCAAAATAACAATTTATTAATTTTGTGTCTATTTCACCGTTATCGCAATCGGATGCAGTCATCAACACTCATTATCATTTAACATTATCATAGACTTTTATGAACATTTTTGTACTTAAACATTTAATAAATCAGTAGTTTCGTAACATTTTACCATTTCAACAATTCCATCAAGCTCAGACTTCAACAGTGAACCTTGTTAAATGATAATATATAAATAATATATAATATATAAATAAAATAATAAACCTTAAAAAAAATCACAATGTGCTTTCAATAAGATGGAATATTGAAATAACCAAAACATTCTTGTTAATTCAACGTGATGCTACCTTGTTGAATCTACAAGTTAATGTTTAATGTTGTTACTTTAACAAGTTATCTATCATGTTGATTTTACAATTAAGGAAATGTTAATGTGAAATGACGCCATGTTGTTTCAACCGCCTGTAACGTTGTTTTAACAAGATAGCATTTAACAAGTTACGCAATGTAGTTTCAACATGATATACTGTTAAAATAATCAAACAGTCTTGTTGGTTTAATATGATACCAACTTGTTGATGCTACAAGTTTATGTTTTGGTTGATTTAACAAGTCGATTTTGTTAAAGCAATATGAAGCATGTTGTTTCAAACAAATGTTTGGTTGTTTCAACTAAATACCCGTTAACAAGTTTGATCTTGTTGTTTCTACAAAATCGACTTGTATTATCAACATTTCGTTTGTTTCCGGTAACCAAAATACGTTTATTTCAAACAGATAACCACTTAACAAGTCGAACTTGTTCAATTCACAAAGCCGATTTCTCTCAGTGTAATGGAAAGTAATACCGCCGTCCATGGACGACCCGCAAAACTAAAGTAATCACAGATGCGTTGCCGGCCTTGACGAAGTAGCCAACTAGGAATTGGGAGGAAAAGGGGTGAGAGATGGGCCTCACATGGAAACACAACAGCAACGAGTGCCATTGTTTCACGCCGATATTCTGTGAAAGGGTGGTATTACGCCGGGCGTACCGGCCCATTTCGTGCTGCAACGCAGCGTGGCTCTACCACTCGGTCAGTGTCACTGCATTTAGCACCACCCAGGGGTCACGTATAGGGTCTCAAGGGTAAACCTACGGACGCGAGTAACTTTAACCCCGAAAAATCGCCTCGCCTAATTCGAGTTTTATTTACATTTCGATCACGTTAATAATAACGAGATTTAATGACAATTTTTTAACTGTCCTCGTTTGTTAAAACAAATTATGGAGACCAAGACAGAAGGTAAGCTTAATACATACCGCGCTCAAGCAACGCACACAGGACCCTCTCATGGACACGAATCGTCGCAACAGTTAGGGACAGTCTGAGCGCAACTGTTGCGAGATATCGTGTCCGCGACAGGTTGTTCTATGTGTGCGTTTTGATGTATAACATAGGTTAAGTTTAAAGATCTTTATTCTCATACGAAATTACATTTCACTTATGATGAGATATAAATAATACATAAATTACAGTAAACAAATTGTCACTCTGTGGTACTCGTTGCGATATGCAGTTAAAGTTTATTTTTAAACATGTATATAGTCTCAGAAGTTGTCACTTCATCTGGTAACCTATTAAACAGCTGTGCTCCCTCAAACTGAATTGTCTTTTTAACATATTTACGATTTGTGGGAGTGATTTCGTGAAATGTGACGGAAGTAGGTGTAACAGTGTGACAGGAAGTCGGGGAAGCGCGCAAGCGCGCGCCATTTTGTAAATTTAAAATCGATGTTAAGAACATGACATATTATTATTATATGTGACATAAGTATTGTGTCATTTGACTATCAAAGGTCATTTTGACATTATGTCAAATGTTTCTAATGAGTATTTACTGCATTTATTTTATAGTTATAAAATGTTTTTTTTTTCAGAATATAATGTTAAAATTGCTTATTACTAAGGTGAGACGTCAAATGTTACACATCATATGCGACTACTGTAAGGCTCGCTCGATTTTTTTTGTGAGAGAGTTTGCTGATGGCCGCCTGTTCAAAGTCAGTGTCTCCGGACTTTTTGGGGACGGCGAGAAGCTTAAAGGGTTCCTCTAGTTGTGTGAAACGAAACACCATCAGAGGATTTCTCGAGGGAATGGCATCACGCACTAGCGCGTGTACTAGATACTCCGAGGAGTTCGGATCTATTCGAGCGGAATAACCCGAGGGCGCTTCAAAAGGCTAGGTCCTCGGCTCGTCGTACCCTTTTTCTACAAGTACGGTGTCTTGGGCTTAAACTAGTGTGCATGCTTAGTGTACTCTGTAAAGGAGTAGTGGCGTTTAGAGGATCGGGTGTACAGAGATGCCGTGTCCGTCGAGGTTGTCTACGCGCGCGTTGCTCGAGCGCGTTTGTATGAAGCTTAGGTACTTTCTGCAGTCTCGTTTTTTAGTGTTCGCGGTAGTATTGTTGGTTTTGAACCCTCCTGTGTTTAGTAGGTATGTCCCTCCCTTTGATCCCTGGAAGTTATTTTCTTAGAAAAAGTCGCTACATAACTTTTCCCCCCTTAGGGCCAAACGGCTTTGTTCTTTAGGGCCGGTAGACAATAACATTTGTTGTAGGTGAAATGTGCATATTCCTTTAATTACAGCAAGTTATTTATTATAATAAACCTATAATGTGTTACGTACCTATGTTTAATACAAAAGTACACTCTCTAGTCTAGTTTGACCTTGACAGCCTAAGTACGTAAAGCCGTCATCGATCGGTTCTATTAAAAAATGGTGGGTTTAATCTATTTCTGTGTGGGTTTAAAATGAATAAAACGTTGCAAACAACTAACAAGCTAATGAAATTCGTTTTAGGTTCCCACCACCATATTTATTTACTTAAAACCAGACTAAATTACAAAAAAACAAATGTTGAAAAAATTTCCACGAGCAGGATTTGAACCTGCACCCTTCTGACATACCGGGTCAGGTGCTCTTCCAATTGAGCTATCGTGGTTCTAATCAGTCCGCCGAAATTATTCAACACTATTTACTTTTTAACTTTGAAAGCCAAAGGCGCCAATTCAATGTCAACAACTACCGTCATTAACATCAGACTAAATTACCTAATCGAACATTCTCCAAACGAAGTGACCAATAACAGTTGATATTGGCAAAATACACTTCAACAACAAAAGATGTGAAAACCACAATAAAAAAAAAACAACTGACAATGCTACACACAAATATTACATAGTTAGTACTTAATGAATATTGTTTTCATTAAAAATAACATGAAATATTGGTTTTATCTATCGAGGATTATCTCGATAGATAAAAACACTCTCTCAATGCATAGGCGCCCGGTCTGCGAATTCACAAAGGTCGGTCATCGGATAGGTGACCAACAATTTACCATCTCGAGCTCCCTCGTGCTTCGAAAGGCACGTAAAGCAGTTGGTCCCGGCTGCGTTAGCAGTCGTTAACAACCCGTTCTCGCTGCGTGGTGTTTCCATCCATAGGGCAGGCTCCTGCCCCAGCAAAGGGGACATAAAATGAGCTGGTTGTGATTATTTTATCCACTAACTTTGTTGAAACTAAGCGTTTGTAAGATTTGGTTTATAAAGTAGTTAATTGCAAAACCAAGTAGGTATATTTAGTAAATAATTATTTTTTTTATATTTAGTCTTTCCCAGTAATTTTTTGAAAATTTGGGAAAATCCCATCTTACTATTTAAGTACTACGTCATAAAAATATCTCTTCAGACAACCTTTATTTAAAAATGTCAGCTACTTGTCCAAATGGTTGATGTTCCGACATGAGAGTGTCAATACCTACAGCTATTTTTCTTTATAATGTATTGGTGAATGATTGCAGCACAGACAATATCGACTGATGGCCGACTCTTCGCAATGTTTATTCATTGGTTAATTTGCCCGCCAAATTGGTGGTTCGCATGCCTTGCAGCTGGTGTTGTCAACCTTTTCATAGCCACTCAACTTTTGAAAAAACAATTCTCTTTGAAAATATACTTACAGTCATATATTTTGTAATTCTTGAACAAACTAACCAGCCACCATAATTCGTGGTTCTCATGTAACTCTCTCTTCAAAGTAGTAGTAATCTGCCTGGCAACAAAGCCGGATTAGGCCATGTGTAGGGTACCGACATTGGCAGATGGTAATGCCTGGAGCCAGTGGCCTGACTGAGTTATTTCACTTGTGGTGAAGGAGCTCTTGTTGGATTAGTTTTGTTTAAATGTTTATTCAAACTTCTGCATTCAAGAAAGTAGGTTAGCAATGTGTGATCTGACTCATTTTGTATCAGCCGTTGACTTTAGGTTTAGAATCAGAGATTACAGCGGAAACACATGTGCCGGTGACGTCACTCGTAACATACAAGGTAGCTGCCACTTGTCGTCTGATTATAAATACTATTAATACGCCTTTTTGAAGCCTCCGGTGACAAGAAGGCTGACAGCTACCTCTGCCAACGTATTAGCTTGGCAATCCAAAGAGGTAATGTTGCCAGCACTCTTGGGACCGTTCCCATGAGCCCACAGCTGGAGGACATTTTTTATTTATAGGTTTTATTTTGTCTTTAGTTATCCTAATTTTTTTTTTCTTTAATGTATTAGTTATGTTATGTTTTTTTACTAATAATTGTATTAATGCGAATAGGCAATATTTTTCTACGATTCCTGAAAAAAAATTCAAACCCCATTTTTTTACCATGACATTTCAAACCTTGGCACCCTGAGTGCTTAGTGCGAGAGTTTCATTCGCCATTCGATCACATTAACGAAAACGTGAACTCGTATGGCAAAATTTTAACTTTTCTTGTATGTCGCCAAGAGTCGCTGCTTCAGTGCCATACTAATTTTCGTTTTCGTAAACGTAATCGAATGAATACGATAGTAAACAAAACTTACCTAGGCACGCAGATAAAGAGAAGTTACTGTTATTGCAAACGGTGAGTCAGAGATTTCGTTTTTCAATGTCAATTCAATTTCATATCAGGGTATTTACTGTTCTGAGTGAGATTATAACTTTTTTACTTGACGTATTTAGTGTTTCATATCAGATCATAATTTTTATGCAATATAAAAGAAAACCACTCGGATAAGTCAAAACATTTTGTCTCTATGTTATCTTAAAACAAAAGCGAATTTATCGGTACCTAAGGACTAAATCTTTGAATGTAAATATTTATCAAATTAAGATCAGACGATAGCGCAACAAAGCCAGCGGATAAGATATCATGTACGTTGTTGACGGTTGGGTATATCTGAGTTATATACATATATAATATAAATCTTCTGTACGTGGCGGAAGTTCACGGTAGTACACTTTGCACTCAAAACGCTTTGAACGTGCCTCAGCGAGTGACGTCACGCGCCCCGCCCCTTCACTGATAGACATCCAATAAGAGCAAACGGCACGTGCTGTTTGTTTATGTTTACTTGCATTATCAGTTGCAATTTGCATTTCGTGAAGTGTCAACGCGTTCGTTCCCGATTTTCGTTTTATCTCTCATTGCGACAGTGTTTTGTTCCTGGACTCTGATTATCTCGCCATAACGTTGACCATTGCTTGTTTTACTGGACTGTTGATTGCTCCATTGTTGATCTGTGCTGTGCCTTACGGACTCTAAAGATACCCCGCAATTTATTACCGGAAGAAAGAAACCAAATTCTGCTTCTCTACAGGCAAGGACGAAACATTTCTCAAATTTCTCGAGAGTTGAATGTTACGGTAAGAATAAATTTTCTTTTATGCTTAAATTTATAAACTGCGTAAATATAGTATTGTATTTAAATATACTGAACTGAAATATCGTAAAAAAAAAAATACTATTCTGTAATGTAATAAACTTACTGATGGGAGGTTTATAATTTATTTACACACATTTTTTAATTTATTTAACTATAAACTCACAAAACTATACTTTCTTAGGAATAAAAAAAACGCAGTAAAAATGCAATATAATATATTCACCTATAAAGTAAAACGCAAATATGTTAATTAAAGTTTATTATTTTAAATTCAAGCACGGCGGCAGGGGTGCCACGGTCTTTATAAATCCTGTCGCTGCATTATTAAATTATGCACTTTATCTCTTAAGAAATATTTTTTTATAGTCTTATTAATTGTTTTAAAATTGTATTTATTTATTTATTTTAAAATACTGTATACTTTAAAATACTTATTGTTTACTTAGGTATTGAAAGTGAACTATGGAAAACAAAATTAACAATAAAATTATAATTAGAATTATTAATAAACGGAAAATAAAACAATCGACAGTGGACTTAAAACCGTATAAATTTAGTTATACATCCTTTTTTTATTAATGTTTTCTAATCATTTTAATGTATATTATTAGTTTCATTAAAACTGGCTAACAACTTTGCAAATGGCTATAAAATTAAATGAAAGCCTTGTGAATGTTTGCTTAAGCAAAACATTATTATTTATTTATTATGGCTTAAAATTAGAGATTAAACTCTTTTGCTACTTAAAGTAAGCGTTTACAAAAAAATCTAATTTTTCTTATTATAAGAGATGACAAAGCTTACTATGTGTGATAAGGCGCAGGAGCAGGACATTTAGGCCATATTACGAGACGTTGCCAGCCCGCTGACACACTGCGTCGCCGCGCGGTATTCGCGATGCGGTGTTGATTGCAGCGCGGACTGGCAACGTAGCGTAGAGAGCGCGGCGCGCCGTGACGAGCGAGCGGCGCGCGTTGTTCGGGCTGGCAGCGACTTGATTCTCAATAATTCGTTCTTTCATTTTCATTTTTATACAACAAAACAATTTAAGACCAAAAGTGGGCAATCTTCTTTGAAATAAGGATACAGAAGCAAAACTAATAGTAATTAATAACAAACCAAATATATTTGATTTATAAGGTCCCCGTAAACGTTATTAAAATAATCAAAAGTTTGTTCTTATTTTAAAATAACTTTAATATTGTCAACTGAAATGACCATGATGCGCTACCAGCTACCAGTGATACAGTTTAAAAAGCGAATTAAGCTGTTGATTGTTGTTACTGTTAAATAATGTTTGCGTTTTTTTTTTTGGTGCAGAGAGCCACCGTGAGGCGATGAGTTCAGCGCGACGGTGACGAGGGATCGATCGCCGACCGTCCACGAACTCAACCTGCAAGAATCTTAACGGAAGACAGAGTTCATTACATGAAGAGTGTATACGAGCGTGAACCATTCACGAAAACTTCATGGTTCGCAATTGAATTTGATTGCTCGATGAGGGCGATCAGAAATGCCCTACATCGCGTCGGGATACACCATAGGCGTCCGGCCAAAAAAATTATATTAACAGAGACTGAACAACTATTTACGAAGAACCCTGTATAAAATTAGTGATTTAATAATATTATTGATTTTTGGTGCAAAAATAAAAGTAGCAATAGCATGAAATCCGTTTTTTTTATTTAGTTATAATCTAGGTAGTATGTATTTATACGATAGTAATTGACAATGTAGAACACAACCTATACAGCAAGTAGTAAATTTGTATTTTTTACTTCACTTAATTAACGCACGTTTTTTGCAACAGTGCGATATACAAAAAATAATTTAGCTTTTATTAAATAAAATAGAATATTTGAGTAAACAGTCTGCACCAATATTATATCTATATAGCTCGCACGGTCGCGCCCATCACTGCAGCGAAAACACAAAACAAATATTTCCTACGAAAGAAAGGGGGCGCCTTTGGGGTGTGAAAATGTTATTGTTTTTATGAATGAAATGAGAGCTACCGTGTGTACGCGCGGTGGGCGGAGCCCACTCGAACTGCCGGAATCGAGCGCAAGCGACTATCGCCTAAAGGTGGTCGACCGGGAACTTCTTCGACTGTACGTGTGTATGTCACTGAACTCCTTCTAAACGCAGATACCCGAAAATAGTGGATACTATTCCCAGATCTAGCAAAGCCGGATTTTTCGATGCATAGCCCGGGTTATAGATCAACAACCCATTTGGCAAGCGTGGTGATGAATCCACTACCTTTGCCCAGCAGTGGGACAGTATATTATAGGCTGTTTACTTTTGGTATGTACTTTACTTGACAGAGCGGCGTTTTTGTCACCGGCACCGTTTAAGAAGCGGATTGTGTCGGTGACGTTGTAACGTATAAGTTAAGACGATAAAGACGTAAAAAAAATTAGTGTCTATAAAAAAACTAATTAAAAATGCTCATTCTTGCTTACTTGTTACTGAATTCGCTGTATTGTCTTCGCTGTCGCTGTTTTCTTAAATAAATTCACGTTGAAAATATTTACGGAAAGTGTAGGATAAATACTGGCAAGAAAAAAAACTGTATTTTATCTTTATACACGAAGACTTTTTATCGGTGATCAGGACCTACTGATTTCGACTAAGTAAATGATGCCCATTGCAATAATAATAGTATTATTTTTAATTTCCATGGAAGGTGGGTAGGCCTTTAGTATGGGATGCAACTTGTGTCGATACTCTTGCGCCATCCCATCTTCCTAGCACTAGCCTAGAAATTTTTTGACGCCATATTTTAGTTTCGTTATAGTTTTAGTTACCTTAGGTTATTATAATAGTAGTTAAATGTTTTCTTTATAAAAAAATAAAATTTTGTATTTTTAATTAGGTAATCAAAATTAATTAGAATGTATAGTCTTCCTACATTTTTATGAAGTAAAAATTGAAGTATCTTTTTTACGTTATCACCTTCGTTGATCGAAGGTTATCTCCCATTTGTCAGTTTACTACTAATAGCATGAACAACTTTCAGTCTTCAATGAGGTTTGTTATCATAGTGTACTTTTGAAGAGGTTTTATTTGTAACAAGGAGGAGTACGATGAACATGATTTAAATATTCATAGTTATTAACTTTACTTCCCAAACAGTAAAAAAACAATGGAACGCTGACATGTAGGTAAGCTTTATTATATTGCAATGGCTATCATTAACTTAGTCGGAACCAGTAGGTCCTGACTCCTGATCACTGACAAAAAATCTTCGTGTATATATAAATCTTCTGTGCGTGTGTATGTTACTAAACTCCTTCTAAACGGCTGGCCCAATTTTGATGAATTTTTCTGTGTGTGTTCAAGTGGATTCGAGAATAGTTTAGATTTACAATTGGACCCGGTAGGTGGCGTTGCTATAAGGGTCCATCATGGGATATGGGTGTTCTTAAGCGGACGAATGATTTGTTTGTTTTATTGTCATGGAAACTGTCAAACGGTACGAAGTCCGCCGGTCAGCTAGTGTTATGTAGGTACTTATTTATTTGGTTAATAGGTACGAGTATATTGTCGGTGGCAAGAAAAAACTGCTAAAGAGCCAGAAAACAAATGGTGGGAAATATTGAAACTAAAATTTATTTCCAGCTAATTTTCCCTTTCCACCGACGATATCAATTACAGATTCAACTGCTTACATCATCATCATCATCGTCATCATCTTCATCAGCCTACACACGTCCACTGCTGGACATAGGCCTCTCCAAGTGCACGCCACCAAGCACGATCCGCGGCTACTCTCATCCAGCTCTTGCCAGCCACCTTGCGAAGATCGTCGCTCCACCTAGTCTGACTGCTTACATAAACTCTGTGAAATAATCGCCACCCTGTGTACGACTTAGTAAGATAAGAGTGCCTACGTGCGAAAAGTTATTTCATTAAAATATCTTGGTTTTGATCATTTATTTTTAATCAATAATCATGAATAACTAATCAATTATTATTATTTACCCGTTGGATGTCGGAACGTAGATCCACGGCGTCAAACAATTGAAATTCCATTATGTCTGGTATTCAGTCAGACCAGAGGTTAATGAAAATAATAATCAAAGCCTCATGATTTTCGGTGTGCGGTAAACGTAATGTTCAAGCTGCAATCTACATTGTAGCTAAATAGCTTTGGTGTTTGGTGATACCTGCTATTATCTATTCTGTGACTTAGCAGTCGATCTAAAGAACTATACTTGTACTTTAAACCAAAGAATATAATATATATGTCGGCGACATGGCGCTAGCATGTCTATACTTAGTGCGGTCTGAGCAGTCTATGCTCTATGGTGCGCGAAACGTCAACGTCAGTTGGCTTGGCGCGACAACGGACTGGACACATTTGAACGGGAGCGATCGGTCGGAGGGTACGCACGTGCAGAACTCACTTCGTTTCTAAAATCCATTTGCATCGGGCAACTGTTACTAAATAATTTCATTGTGATATTAAAATAACATTAATGTGACTGTAAGTAATACTACTGCGTCTTTATTTTGAAGATCCAAGATGAACTGTATTATCGACGAATCAGAGTTTGCTCGACCGTCCTACCTACAAACAAACCTAACCTCGCCGCCGACATATATATATAAAATATGAGACAACATCACATACAATTGTTCAGGGTGCCTAGTGTAAGTTTTGTTTACTATCCCTATTCATTCGATTACGTTTACGAAAACGAAAATAGTATGGCATTGAAGCAGCTCCTCCTGGCGACATACGATAGAAGTTAAAATTTTGCCATACAAATTTGGTTTGCAGGAGCTAATATAGGTCCTTGGTGACTTCGTCCATCCAGCGGTACTTGGGGCGTCCAACTGGTCGTCGCCCCTTAGGGATCCCCAAGTAAGCGCGCTTTGTCGCTCGATCCTACCCCATTCGCTTCAATGCTCACTACGTGTAGTGGTTAAGTTCCTCTAAAACTGACTATGCTGGTAGAACTGCCCGCGAATTCGCTCTCACGCACGACCTGACTCAACTGGTGAACCAGCCCACCAGGTCCCAGATACAGTCGGTCACGCGCCCTCTTTGTTGGACATTCTGCTAACGAGTCACCTCACTGGTTACCGAGTGGAGGTTCGAGCTCCTTTAGGATCTTCGGATTACTGCTTGGTATCCAGTAAAGTGCCTCTGGCCCCGTTACCACCTTCAGCGGTATCGAAACGCCAGATTTGGCACTATTTGTCGGCAGATTGGGATGGTATCCGGGACTATTTCGCGTCCGTTCCTTGGGAGCAGCGCTGCTTCAGTGAGAAAGACCCGACAGCTAGTGCTACTGCAGTTTCTGATGAGATAGTTTTAGGGATGGAATTCTATATTCTACACTCCTATCTCATCAGCAAAGGCAGGCGCAACCGATGGTTCAACTGCGAGTGTGCCAACACTTTTGATAACAAGCAGGCTAAAGCTTTGGGGATCCCGAAACCAGCTCGCTGAAAGCAGCCTATTCTAATGCCACCAAGTCCTGCCAAAGAGCTTACATTAGAGTGGATGCCCAGCGCGTTGCACAAGTCAGCCAAGAACTGCTGACGCATCCTACGGGCAGCCGTAGCTACTGGCATCTGGCCAAAGCCGTGCAATCGTACTTCTGCCAATCTTCGCTGCCACCTTCTTCTTATTCTTCCTGACGGAACTTTAGCTCACAAGCCGCAGTCGGGTAACTCCCGAGTCGATGACTGCAATACACAGCCATCTACTATTTCTCACTGTGGCTACACAATGCCCGATTTTAAAATCAGGCAGTGTGATGTCCTTGTAGAGCTGCAGTCCTGATGGCATCCCTCCAATAGTTCTAGAAATGTGTGCAGCGGAGTAGTCCCCCGTGTTAACGCGCCTTTACGGAATCTTGGAGAGAGGCTAATGTGCAACCGGTCCCCAAAAAAGGAGATCGGTCAGATCCATCGAATTACCGCCCCATAGCCGTAACTTCAGTTTTGTGCAAAGTAATGGAGTCAAATACATAAGTACTTATTATACATAGAAAACACCCAAACCCGAGACAATGTAGAAAAACAATAATTTCTAAAATTGATCCGACCGGGGATCGAACCCGGGACCTCAGAGATGGCGACACCATGAAAACCGGTGTACAAACCACTCGACCAAGGAGGTCGATATTCATTGCTATGCAGATGATAGCACGGTGCATGGGGGATAAAACGGTCACCCAGCGGCAGGGCGGGTCGAAACCGAAGTGAATCGAGTGAATCTTGTCATTTAGCTCAATCGGGTATTGGACCTCATATCTAATTGTGGCTCCAATAATCTGGTTGAGTTCAATGCCAAGAAAACACAGGTATGTGCGTTTTCACTCGTTCACACGTTTTCCCTCCTTCCTATGATATGGGGTCCTTCAAAAGAGGCGTGAAGAAGTACCTTGTGGGCCGGTAGAGTGAGGTTAACTGATGCTACGTTTGTTTTCACGCTGCACCAGTTATCTTCGCGTCTGGACTCCATTTCCGCTTAACATCAGGTGGGATCGAGTAATTTGCCGAGCGATCTATAAAAAAAAACATTTAAGAACACGTTTGTTTAACTAATCTTATGCGATTTGAATTTTAAACTTTCCATGGTGGACTTTAAATTGGATAAACTCAGTATTTTTTAATGTTTTCTATTAATTTTATAATGAATACCGGTCATATTCCAGAATCCAAAATGTTACATTTATCACTTTATCGTAAAACCGTACTGAGAACATCCCAATGTTTATTGTGAAAAAATCACCAATTCGATTACCAATTATAATTTTCAAAGTAACAAAAACCGGCCATGTGCGTGTCGGGCCACGCGCAGTGTAGGGTTCCGTAGCCCATCTCAATAATGCGGACTCTGAGAAGAGGGCTTTTATGAACATTTATTTAACGATGGCTCATATACTTAAATGTAGATACTACCGGTTTCACACACCTGACAACGTTATAAGTAGTTCCCAATGAGGAATTTGTACTGCCCCAAGTACATTTTTTAAGTTGGTCGACTGTTACTCGTAATCTTGTAAAGCCTACTTAGCTGTGGTAGTTTTCCTTTTAATTTCATCATATATACAACTACCGTGAATTTTTTCACGTATCCAAAAGCAACCATTTCGCTGGCAGGGGTGAGGACACTTGACTCTAACAAAATTTTGCACTTTAAAGCTAATAGTTCACAAACGGATGCCTCAATCAAAAAAGCTGTTTCCACAAACCAGCAATATTTTTGAAATTGCCATCCAACGACACCCACATTATGGGGTAGACAAGAAAAAAAAATTACATCCCCACTTCACTTAAAAAAAATATTTTCAAAATTTTACTTTACCACTTTGTCGGCGTGATAATATGTGTATCCATGACGAATTACAGCTTTCTAGTACTAAGAGGCTATGAGCTAGACTGGGGACAGACAGACAGACGGACATGGCGAAACTATAAGGGTTCCTTGTTGACTACGGAACCCAAAAAAACTGTGATTTCAGCCCATATGTTTGATAGGCAGCGATATGCTGTGCCGAGGCTCACGTGGTGGTCGTGTTATGAATAGTACCTACTCGCACTCAGCTCTGCCCCCCGACCGCCTAACTCTATCGCCATCACTCTCGCTATCGCGCTCTATAGTTTATGGCGTAATTTTGTCATTTCGAAAGCGATATGAAAGCAATATGAAAGCAATATCGAAAACTATAGCCTATAGTTTTCAATATTGCTTTTATATCGCTTTCAAAATGACAAGATGACGCCATAAACTATAAAGCGCGATAGCGAGATCGATAGCGATAGAGTTAGGCGGTAGGCCCCCTGGTTAGGAAAGCTAAGAGCTTCCTTGTTGTGTAACGTCCCATCCTTACTGCCGGGTGTCTAGTGCGAGTTATATTAACCGCCTCTGTGGTCTAGTGGCTAAGACCACCGGTTTAGACCCAGAGGTCCCGGGTTCGATTCCCAGCGGGGGGTACATGTTTGTGTAATTAGTGTAGTGTGTATTAGTTTCTATAATTAGTAATTGGGTAAAAACCTTAAGCTACGACGAAGCGGAAAATTTTATACATAATTAAATATACAGATATAAATACACAAGCACAATAATATATAGACGCATATTATATTATATTCATTTTCATATACATATACAAACTTCACATATAAACACACACACACACACACACACACACACACACACACACACACACACACACACACACACACACACACACACACACACACACACACACACACACACACACACACACACACACACATGCATGCATACTTGTATCATACATATCATGGAATAACACGGTGAGTGAAACTTAAAACTAAATATTTACTTATAATTAATTAACTACTTAAAATTGTTTAAAAATAAGAAAAAGTTCATTAGATATATCTGTATTATATATAAGAAAGAGCGGAATCCCCTGCTACAGGCAATAACAAGCTTAAAAGGGGGCTCCGTCAACTGTTGTCCGTCAACAATTTTTGTTTTTTTTTTTTTTTTGTGTACACGGTTTGGTTGGTGGTAGGGCTTGTTTGTCCGCCTGGCTAGCTATCACCATCTTATCTAAATATGTCGCCATAACATCAATGTTTGTAGCATTGTTGGGTTCCGGCAGCTAGAGATAAGATAGCCAGTACCTCACTAGTTGAGGATCCCGGGTGAAGTGCGCTTCCATCATTGGCCTTATCATCACTTAACATCAGGTGAGACCAAGGCACTGTGCTTACTCGTAAATATAAAAAATAAAAAAATTTAGCCATTCGATCACGACAGCAAAAACCTATTATGAAGCAAAACTTTAACTCAGTGACAAACGAGGACATTTTTCATGTTCATTTGTATGGCATGAATTATTCTTAATTTTTATTAATGACTTCACGTTTAGCAATAAGCCAGTATCAACATAGAGTATTGAAGTCATAAACTATAGGAATTGTACGGTAGATAGAGTTAAAAATGGAGTCTCACAAGCAACACGTGTTATTTATTACGAAAAGAACCCGGGTAAAACTCCAAGGCATGGAAACTGTCTTGTATTTTTTTTTTGTATTTTGAAACAACCTGAACGAATAGCAGCTTGATGGCGCTCGATAGCGCAGTGGTTAACGCGCCCGGTCTACGATTGCTAAGGTTAAGCAACTTTAGCAACGGCTGCTGGTCATCGGATGGGTGAACAAAAATTTGTGATCTCGAGCTCCTCCGTGCTTCGGAAGACACGTAAAGCCGTCGGTCCCGGCTGCATTAGCAGTCGTTGACGGTTGTTAACGACGCACTGGGCCCGCGTGATGGTTTATGGCCCGTTCTTACAATCAATCCATAGGGGAGGCTCGTGCCCCAGCATAAAATGAGCTGATGATGATGATGATGATGAATACTGAATAAAAGTGACTAGGCACTAGACTGGTATAGTGACTCACCTCACCCTTCGTATTCTGTATCTCACATAATTGAGCTCATAGCCCTTGACGCGCCGTGGCCTGTCTAATCTTACTATTGACCTTTTTGTTAACCTATTTATCTCGTTGAACCGGTCACGCGTGAGAATAATGTAAGTGAATTTGTTTTTAGGTTTGTAAGATTTTTTTATTACGTCAACGAGTTTTATTATTAAACTTAAGTATACGCCGAATTCTATTTCCAAGCCAGGCAGTGTTTCGGATTTTGTTGCATGACCGGTTTTGCGATCACCATCGCGCATTAACAAGCGTGGTGGTGATTAAGTCAATCGTCATCATCATCATCATTAGCCTATACTAATCCACTGCTGGACATAGGCCTCTCCAAGTGCACATTAAGTCAATCAGTAGCCATCAATTGTAGCGATTACATGATTACAATGTTGGAGGTCTTTGCGCAGCAGTATAATACCTATACCTATACCTACTTATTTTCTGTCAATTTCAATTTCAAGATCACCGGTGATGTCCATTGAGTCAATAAGTGTCAATAAGTGCGTGTCGGAGCCTCGATTTTGCTATTCTTCATCATCGGCTAATTTTATGTCCCCACTGCTGGGGCACGAGCCATCGCTTTTGACGGAAACACCACAAGGAGAACGGGCCATAAACTACCACGCGGGCCCAGTGCGGCCAGGACCAACAGCTTTACTTGTCTTCCGAACCATGGCAGAGCTCGAGACGATACATTTTTGGTTACCCATCCGATGACCAGCGGCCTTTCCGAAAGTTGCTTTACTTTAGCAATCGCAGACGCGCGTTTACCAATGCGCCATCGTCATCGAGCTCCTCTTGCTATCCACTACCGTGGACCTTCAATTGTATAAAGAACCTATGTGAAAAAACTGTTCTGTTCCATATACAGACGCCTGCACATCGACCTACCTAAAACTGACAAATTTCTTTAATACATTTTCAACAACATGCCATAACACAAAGTTGAAAGTCTAATGAGGAAATTTGACAGTTTCTGGTAGTCTGATGTGCAGGCGTCTGTACTAGCTATAGCTAGGCTACTGATCTAAATGATACATAACCCTTAATTTAATAGTAAAGTTAGCTTCTCATTTAAAAAAAAATGAACGAGCCTTACAGTAGTCACATATGATGTGTACCATTAGACACCTCACTATTTGAAATCAATATTACAATAGTAAATAGAATACAGAATTAACAATGACGTATTTTGTTTTTTTTTTATATATCGTTTAAAAGTCTATTACACACGAAATGGTTGAAATCAATATTACAATAGAAAATAGAATATAGATTTACAAATCATAAAGAGAATGCAGTAAATACTCATTAGAAGACATGTCACACTGTTAATCTGTTACACTGTTACGACCACATTTCTACGAAATCACTCCCACAAATATTACGACCTACAAAGGACATTGGGCTTAAAGTGTCGATCACTGGTGGCTACCCCGACTAACACGTAACAGGATCACACTGTTACGACCCTACTTCCGTCCCTTTTCTACGAAATCACTCCCACAGTTGTATATATAGAAGGCGAGCGGAAAGATGTTACACATCAAAAATATTCCAAAAAAGATATGACCACCAAAGTTGCTTACATTAAATACACGTTGACTGTACCCACGTAAGGGCAATTGGTGTGAACTTGCTCCCAATTAAAAGCGCCTAACTACCTCCCAGCGCTGTAATTTGTCTAATTTTCTCATTTCACGTGACACGTGAGTGATGTCATTAATTATAACGGTCAATTTGAATTGTTAATTAAGACTTTAATTAGATTATCCTTAACAATGCACGACTTGGCGTTCGTGCGCTGTTTGTTGACGTAGTAACTTTAATGTCATTTTTTGTTTTAAAGAAAACTTTGGTCTTTACAACGTAACTTTAAAATGTAGTAAAAATTTCAATAGGTACCATATCTAGGAATATCAAAAAGTGGAAATAAAATAACAAAAATATTGAATGAAATGACGTTTCGAATCCTTTGCAGGGTCCGTGTCCGTGTCCGCGTCCGAAACGTCAGGATAAACATTAATTAAAACTAATGCGTAAAATAATTTTTTTTTTTTTTGGAGAGAGATTGCTGATTGCCGCTGCGGCATTTTCAGCTTCACCGGGCTTTTTGGGGGCGGCGAGGAACGTAAAGGGTCCCTCAAGCCGTGTGAAACGAATCACCTTCAGAGGTTATCTAGAGGGAACGGCATCGCGCACAAGTGCGCGTCCCCGTGCCCTACTAGATTCTCCGAAGGGTTCGGATCGGATCGGGGAGCGGAGCAACCCGAGGGCGCCTCTAAAGGCACGGACCTCGGCTCGGGTTGACCGGGCCGTGGAGGAGGAGAGAACCGACCAGGTACATGTCTGTACCTGGTGTAGAGCGTGTGTGAACCGGTTCTTCGTACCCTTGTTCTACGAGTACGGTGTCTTGGGCCTAAACTGGTGTGCATGTTTAGTGTACTCTGTAAATGTGTTCTGTCATTTAGAGGATCGGGCGGGGGCGTAAAATAAACGCGAGTAGATCCGTAAAAGTTGTTTCATTTCAATGTGTAGTGTTCGCGTAAACTTTAGAAAACAATATTAAATAAGTAAATTAAAATATTATCGTACCAAATGGCTCATAAAATATTGTAACATCAGGGGCGGTTTTGAACCGGTGACTTATTCTCACTATATGATAAGTAAGAATTTACTAGTGCTCCTTTCTTTTATTCAAGGTCACTGGTAACTTATTGTTGACACCGAAATATCTTGTATGGTAGTAGGTGTCTTAATAATGAAATTGAAAATAACGTAAAAAATATTATATTCAATAATTTCGAGATCATCGGTGAGACTCAAAAATCACCCCCAGGGTGCCTAGTGTTTTGTTTACTATCCTTATTCATTCGATTACGCTTACGCAAACGAAAATTTGTATGGCATTGAAGCAGCGCCTCCTGGCTACTTAGGAGAAGAGTTGAAATTTTGCCATTCAAATTCTCATTTACATTAAACGTGACCGAATGCCGAATGAAACTCGCACTAGGCACCCAGAAATCACTTTGCCGAATGACTCGCCGGTTCGTCTCAGGTTCTCCCGCATGTAGAAACGAACCGATGGATGGCGTAGTGGAATTTACATGATCTCAATTACGATCCGATCCGAACCCTTCGGAGAATCTAGTAGGGCACGGGGACGCGCACTTGTGCGCGATGCCGTTCCCTCTAGATAACCTCCGAAGGTGATTCGTTTCACACGGCTTGAGGGATCCTTTACGTTCCTCGCCGCCCCCAAAAAAGCCCGGTGAAGCTGAAATTGCCGTAGAGGCAATCAGCAATCTCTCTCAAAAAAAAAAAAGATCTCAATTATTGTAGCCACAGCCCTGAACAAATGAAACATTCTGAATATTGCTCCGACCGTAGAGTACCACGGCAAAAACCGTTGTAGTAACTTAACATATTATACAGAATTTGAAAAAAGACGAAAGTTTTGAAAAAAGTCCATGAGCGGGATTCGAACCCGCATCCCATGACATGCCAGGTCAGGTGCACTACCAACTATGCTATCGTGGCTCAATCCAACTCGCCGAAATTAATCAACACTATCTGCTCTTACTCTGTAAGCCAGGAGCCCTATTCAATGTCGACAACTACGTCTATATTGCAGTATGTAAAACAGTAGGAGCCAATTTGAAGGGCGATTTAAAACAAGATGTTTTAGAAATGTTTTTGAAAATCGTGTAGTTTCGAGAGTAGATTCTGTAATCGGAGATAACAATAAAAACATCAAATCGGTATGAAATCCTTTATTTAATTTTTTGGTATTTTTGAGACACTTTTCCTTTTCGTACCCACTCAACTGAAGTAGAAGTGTAAAAAAGAGTATACATTACAAAGTGATCACCATTTTGCCATGATTGAATTAAACATAAAATTGTTTTAGTAACAACAAATGTATTTCGTCTATACAACTTGAAACTTGAATACGCACAATAAATAGCGAGCCATTTGCAAACCGCATAATAAAACGGACATGAAAATCAGAACTTTAGACACCATTTGATAATAATTATTGACATGATGACATAAAAGTTTTAGTTTGAAAGTGACTTTATCGTCAATAAAAAAAATGTACAAACCATTTTATTCAATAAATAATCGTGTTACAATCACATACAATTTGTATGGGATAGCAGCGCCCTTAGTGGCAGTTGGTTTCACAAGTTCACCAATAGATGGCGCTGCTTCACACAAATTGTAGGTAACTTTAATTTGATTAAATAATGACAAATATCGCACTAGACACACTGTATAGCGTTGAAGCAGTTTAGATTAAATAATCTGTACTTAACATTGTACTTTAAATTAATAAAAATATTCAAGGCTCCATTTTCAAAATTCAGAAGAAACATAGATATTACCATCTAAAGAAAAAAACATAGAAACCATTAGTTTCTTCCGATTAAAAAAGTTTTAACAGTAAAAACATAAGAATAAATAGATCTTAGTACTATAAAAAATTATACAAATTCGCCTAAAACAAACGTAACGGATATTGAACGAATTTGAATACTAGGTATTATTCTATGCGATTTGGCGAAATGGCAGTGAAATAAGTACTATACGAGCCCTGATATCTAAATAGTAACCTGTACATGAACATTAATCAACTTTTGGTTAATTTCTTAACAGCCAAAAATCACTTTTTCTGTACATTACTGGAAATATAACTTTGAATTGTAGCATAATAGGAGGTTGTTCTGAGTGCTAAGTGCAAGTATTTTTAATATTCGATAGTTTTAGTAAATTAGAATTTATATGGGTTCGAAGGAGCGCCATTTGTTGACGGTCTTGTGACACCAACTTATCTTTAGGTGGCGCTACTTCCCATACAAATCTTGAGTCAATTGAGAGTCTTTTCTTTTTTTCGATATTACAAATTAAATAATTTTATAATCAATTTAACTGTCATGCAGACCATATAATAATTGATTACACCAAAGTTATATTATTCGGACAGTGAACCTGTAATCAAATTTTACTGTTGCGATAAATTTTGTTTAAAGTATTATTTTATCTACCGCGCAATTGTTTCAAAAACGTTTAATTGCCAGAACAATTATATAAAAAAAACTGTTTTTATTATCTACTCTACTATTTCATAGTTATACTTCTAGTAACGTACAAACAGAGGTATTTAAAAGTTTAACAAAATATAAAATTGTTCATATATGTCAAAATGTTTAAACGGTGAGCGATTCATTGAGAAGCAAGCTTTGTCTCGATCAAGAAGCCCGTATCTAATTGAGACACTAACAATAAATATTTTTACTATGGCAATACATCTCTTGACTGCGTTACACCATACAATGCTCTTAGTGCTTTGAATGCTTATAAATAGTAGGTTTCAGTTCCACAGAACAAATAAAAACTTGGCAAACTTGCCTGTGTCAAGTCCGGAGTATTTTCCGATTAATGACGCTGCAACAACAAAAATTGTTCATTCCAATGTCATAAATGAGGATACGATGAAGGAAGATACCGTTATATTTTTAAAGCAATTACGAGTAACATTTCAACCGTTTCGTTTGTAGGATGCTTTCTTGATCACACGCAACATAGCTCTTTATTTGACTTGATAACTATATTCTTTAAGGTTTTATTAGACTTTTATATTGTTCCATGAAACCGATTCGAGATATGCTATTTGTACTAATAATGTCTCTATAATGACGTAAATAAAAATATTGAGATCGAAAAATGAGTAATCATTACTGATAGAGCTTTTGACACCAATTGTTGTTGTTTTTTTATCAAGAACAATTTTTAGTACAAATACGCAGCCACTATAAAAAACGTAAACTTCAACAATGCGTACTACCACAACAATTTGACAACAGCACATGTAGATAATAAATAAAAAATAGTTTTTTCCCACACTGGCAACTTTAAGCAGACTGTACGTTGCAGCATTTTAAACCCTCCAAGAAAATTATAACAGAATTGCTTTATTATGCCTCTCAATAAATGTTACTACTTAAAATTATCCATTCCTAATTACAGAACGTAAGAGATTAGCATCTCATTCTATTCGCTAAGGGTCGTTATGAATCACTAAATGCATAATATAACTCTACACGTATAATACTCGTATATATAAGCTATAGTTATATTATACGATTCTGTATGTCAGCCTGCATGCAACTTAGTAGTATACTTAAAAAACTACTAAAATGGTAGTTTTTTAATTTATCGAAAACGTGAACTGCCAAATACCTATTGACACAAATTCTTGCTAAAACGTTAACAAAGTCAGGAATTGTGGCTCCATTAAATAGTATAGGATAACCAACTATAATACAATTAAGTTAAGAACGCGTGGTTAATTTGCGAGGATTAGGTGGCATTAGCCTGAGCACCGATCTCATCCGTACTGATCACGACGCCATAATTGGATCTTACAGTTACTTAACTGATGTTTATAGAACTTCCAGATACAAGTGAATTATTTCTTTTACGAAAGAATATTTTTTGAGACTAAGCTGGTACTATACCAGTACCAGCTTAGTGCAAACATAGTGTTTGTTTTGCTGGTGATTATACATAATCATACATAATCATCATATTTTTTTTTAACGTACCTATCAGCCCACCTGATGGTAAGCAGTTGCCAAAGCCTATAGACGTTTACAACACCAGAAGTGTGACTCACGCGTTGTCGACACTGTAAAGACCCTTCCACTTTTTGAAAAACCCAGGCTTTACCATACGCCAACGCACCAAGACGGACGACATTACAGACGTCGGAACACGGGTAGTGCTACTAAAATGGTAATGGGGGGGGCACATTTCTCGCAGGGACGACGGTAGATGGAGCGAGAGTTCTGGCGTGGTGACTCCAAACAGGAAAAAGTGTTGGTAGACCACCGGCCAGATGGTCTGATGATATTCAAATGTCAGCAGGGTGACCTGGATCAGAAAGGCCACAGACCGCATAGTGTGGAGGAAATTTGGAGAGGCATAGGTCCAGCAGTGGACATCACTATTCTGAAGGAAGGAAGGAGGGAAAGCTTCACTACTTAAGACTACCTGAATTCTAAAACTTTGCCAGAATTGATTTATGATTACACTGAAGTATACAAATGAAATTAAGTACATTGTAAGACCACAACGGTATGACGAAGTGAACGAGCGAAAGGAGATCTATTTAGGCAAGATATTTACATAACGATAAAAAGGTTACGCCAAATGAGTTCGTATGTGCAGGCAGATAGAGTTCAAGTTTGCATATGCGAGAAGCCAGGGTGAGAACTATTCACAAGGCTGACATACACTTAGATACAAACATTATGAATTAAGTGACGAACTGCGATTACATACGCAGCGAGACGAAATAAGCTAATTTATCATTATAAAAAATTACTCATCATTGTATATGCGAATTATTCATGACAACTTTTTTTGGATGCAGTATGGAGGTTGCAGTTGCGCCTTAGTGACAAGTTGGGTCTTAAGTTTCTCACTAGGTGGCGCTACTTCCTTTCCATATAAATAGCACTTTACTTTTACTCAATGGAATAGTAATTATAATTTATTCATTAGGCTTGAATATTGAAATGAAACAACTTTTACGGATCTACTCGCGTTTATTTTACACATTAGTTTTAATTAATGTTTATCCTGACGTTTCGAACCCTTTGCAGGGTCCGTGGTCACAGGGAGACTGAGGTATTGGTCGTCTCATAATTAGTTAGTAGCTTGTATACCCTCATTTAAATTTAATCAGGTGCGTTCCGTTTTACGCAGAAAGAGCTTACAGTATCTTTTGGTCCGTAAAAGTTGTTTCATTTCAATGTGTAGTGTTCGCGTAAACTTTAGAAAACAATATAGGCTTGAATACTTAAGTGAATCCAAGAAATTGTTGGGATTCTCACAGAATCACTCTTAGAGCAGTGGGCTTGAAACGAATGACTTACGGAATGGAAACGTATACGTCATGCCATGCTAATGACTTAAATTCTATGAATGACGTCTGTCAATTGTTAGTTCCATTTACGGACGTTGTGGCGCTGTACTATTTCCATGCAATATTATTATTTTATGCTACGATCGATTTCGATAAAGTGCGTAGAGAAGTGAACGTAGAGGCCTACCTCTACGTTCATCAAAAATAAATTTATCAGTTTCTCTATAAAGCAAATAAAAGTAATGTTCAACAGCAATAATACATAATATGTATTTTATTATTCAGCGTATAAGGATTACATTTGCTTGATTTTTTCAAAAGTTGTAATTAAAAATTCGCCATACAACAACGAGGGTGCAGCACACGCTACCTTACAATTAATACTTTTTTTATTGTATTATTTGTCAATTTTTTAACTTTTTTTTTGTTATTATGGCACCGCAGCCACTTATTTTAAGACAAATGACACACACTCGCTATATGTCAATTTCCACTAACCAGGGGTGTACAATATATACCGTTTAAGCTTAAAAAAATATTCAAACAGATTTTTTTTTAAATTCTATTAAAACCATCACGTAATCTAAAGCTCTGCTAAAATTGATTCAATCAAAATAGGATAATATTTTTTAATCCTTTCTAAGGTATATTAGAATTTTTAATAAGGATTCTATCTTTATCTCGACAACTCAAAATTTTTCATAATTATGTAATTTAAATTTTTAATTCTCTTTCTTATTTCTCATTTTATTATATATAAACTTTTGTAAATTTTATTTATGCAATTGCATGTAGTCTTGTCCTATAATTGTATTGACATCAAGCTAAAACCTATTTTAATAATGTTTTATTTAAGAAATCAATGATGTTTTATATGTTGGTGATCATTTCAATAAATAAATAAATAAATAAACTTTGTTACTAAGTTGAATGGTTGAAAATGTAAGAAGATATTTTTCAGTTTTGGATAGGTTGATGTGCAAGCGTCTCTACATCCTAATTTCCATTTATGATATAAAAATAAATAAATATTTGCAGTACCAAGAAAACTGTGAAGAAAAACCCCCTCGTCGTGGAAACGACTTGTGTAACGAAACTAATATCATTCATCATGACAGTTTCAACTATTATTTATTACCATGTGTGGCCATGTCATTCGAGCTACGATGAATTGCTTTAGACACTCTCGTTGTAAGACAGGAATATTGTTTTATTTTCATTTTTATATTGGACAATGTATGGCATAAATATATCTTTTATGCATCCCTTTTGCACGTTAGTAATTGGAAAACAAAACTTTGTAATTGTAATTATTACTCAAAATCAATCCACAGACAAACATCACGATTTGCAATGAAAAAATATTATTTTTATTAATTCTCTCTAAAGATTAAGACATCATTACATGATGACAAACATGTTTTATTACTATTACTCCGGAGCGGGAAAGCTCTCGGGCCTTTTATTTAACCAGACCCTCGATTCTGGTAATAAAATACCAAAAGTTTGCAACACCAATAACAATACCAAATAAAACGTCCAATGGTGAGTTGATAACCTGGCTGCTTAGTGCGCGTTTTATTTGACATTCGATCAGGTTAACAAGACCTTCAAGTGTCACAAGGATTCGTTGCATCAATGTCATACAAATTCTAGCATCCATTAACGTGTTCCAAACCAAATAAAATTCGCACTAGCTAGGCTGTTCCATTTCAAGAGTCATCTAAAGCAATTCGTCCACAAATCTAAACCTTCATACCAAACAATTAAGTGTCATATTGCCTTAACAGCAGAAGTTTTCACAACCAGGCTCATTCCTACTAAGCTCATAACAGACAAAACAAGGCTTACAGGCATTCGTAACACAGTACAATATCGAGTATACGAAAGTAAAAGTCGATAGTACTAGGAGACGCACGAACTCGTCTTTCGTATAACTGAGTTTGACAGCTCCACAGGTATACACAAACACATATCTTTTTTAATATAACGTTACTAAAAAGAAAATAGCAGTGACATTAAAGCTGAGGAGCTCGATGGCGCAGTGGATAACGCGCCCGGTCTGCGAGTGCTGAGGTTAAGCAACTTTCGCAAAGGCCGGTCATCGGATGGGTGACCAAAAAATTATCATCTCTCCTCCGTGCTTCGGAAGGCACGTAAAGCCGTTGGTCCCGGCTGCATTAGCAGTCGTTAACAACCACCAATCCGCACTGGGCCCGCGTGGTGGTTTATGGCCGGTTCTTCCTATCCATTCATAGGAAAGGCTCGTGCCCCAATAGTGGGGACATTAAAAAAATGAGCTATGATGTGTGACTGATGATGAGAGACATTAAAAAAGCAACTAGTTTTCGTCGCAAAAAAATCGGTGGTCTGTATTCGATTGGTGCTATAGAAAACTCACCCCTACTTTTAATGATTAAAGGAAAAAAAGTGTCGATTAATGGATCCTGTCGAATACTGGTGCCACTACCCTTGGCACTGACGAATTGAGAACCTCCTGGTTTTGTTAAAGTCGGTTCGTGTCAAAAATTTTTAATAAACTTTATTGTACTAATATACTTTGCTATTAATCTAATATATAAAATTCTCGTGTCACAGTTTTCGTTGCCATACTCCTCCGAAACGGCTTAACCGATTTAGATGAAATTTTTTGTGCTTATCCGGTATCTATGAGAATCGGCCAACATCTATTTTTCATCCCCCTAAATGTTAAAGGGTGGTCCACCCCTAAATTTTTTTTGATTTTTGAAATTTTTCCAATACAAAATGATTTGTTTGTAGTGTTGTCATGGAAACTGTCAAAGCGGTACGAAGTCCGCCGGGGGCAGCTAGTAATATATATAATATTTTGGTACAAAGAGTGACTCATATACTTTGCTAAAAATAAGTGTGGACTAAAGTTAGACCTGGTTTATGACTGATGGTGTCTCTATCTGCCTTTAGTTACAAAATTGAGACAGCATTAGTTAAAAAAAACACAAATGTTGAAAAAAAATCCACGAGCAGGATTTGAACCTGCACCCTTCCGACATACCAGGGACAGGTGCTCTTCCAATTGAGCTATCGTGGTTCTAACCAGCCCGCCGAAATTATTCAACACTATTTACTTTTTTACTTTGAAAGCCAAAGGCGCCTATTCAACGTCAACAACTACTGTCGTTAACATCTGACATTTTTTCAACATTTGCGTTTTTGTAATTTGTTTCGCAACAAAATTTGTTTTAAAATTATATAAACAAAACAAAAATGTTTTACAGCATTAGTTTTTAACTCGGTGTCAATTTAGTTCACGTTTACAGACCGGGACTACAGTTTATAAATACATAAATATAAACACATATAGCTGCTGATGCGGCCTTTGACATCCCTACATATTTGAAAATTATTTGTCATCATTAGAGATAGGACAATCGGATGCATATTACCTAAAGTTGAGGTGTTGTCATAACATGGAAAGCACTTTCGTATCGAAAAAATCCCAGGATTTCGGGATCGACAAATTTAGTTTTTTTATTATAGAATCAAATCGGGTGTAGCTATATTTACTTATTTTAAGGTGCTAATAAGGAGTGCGCATTTGTATCAAAAAAATTTGGGGGTTATAGATTCGACAAATTAAATGTTTTTATAACAGAAATAACGATTTTTACAAATCGGTCCACAAATGACGGAGAAAACGCCGGACATACATAAACAAAAATACATCCACTCGGATATATTACCTCCGTCTTTTTGAAGTCGGTAAAAAAAATGCCACATGCTAAAGACGCCAATTCCCACCATGATATCGACTAGATTCGCATTCACTAATTTCCCAGAATCCCGGGATTCATATTTTAAAAAATATTTTATAAGAAGCCGCTTCCATAATATTGTAGCCAAAAATGAACTTTAGGTAAATATGCATCCGAATATCCGATCTCTAGTCATCATAGAAAAAGCGTCGTTATTATTATACCGCTTAGGATTGAAATTAGTCTGCAGTGATACCAGTGACAGCTGTCGAACTCAGATAATTTTGTCTATATTTAAAAAGGCTATTTTGTGACTGTACTAACTCAAGTCAAGGAGTTTTTATATTTTTATCATGCTGACGTCATACACACAATTCCATGTAAACATACGTACACACATCTTATAACGAAAATATACTTCTTTATTATTTTCAAGCATTTAAAAAGCATTTTGTCACGCTATGGAATTCAATGCATACTGCCTACTTTGTCAAAATACACAGAAGAGTTTTGTCAAACCCAAGACATTATTTTTATATGCGACCACACTGTTGTGCTTTTTAAGTATATTTATATCTAGTTAATTATCTTATCTATGTTACAAAGTTTTTTCTATACTTCGGACTTAACTTTTCGATTCATGAGGTATTCGAAAAAATATATGTCAATAATAAATCGAAAAGAAAGGTAATATGATGGTATTAATAAAAAAATAAACTAAATCGTGTATGTCCAGCTTCTAGGTATTACGTTATTAAATTATCAAGTTGATGAACTTCTAAATCACATTTGTTAAAATCTTATATTATTACAAACAGATCTGAGGTACAAGTAACTCCCAAAATCTAAAATGGCAGCTGCTATAAGTAGTGTGGGCAATTTTCAACACTCTTCTAGTGGCATATATTGTTAACATACTAAAATTTATCTTAAATGATATATTATGAAAATGATTTGGACATACGAGAAAACTAACATAAATATTATTGTGAGGCATTCATTTAATCAGAAAATATATATTGACTTTCAAAAATAATATAAAATAAAATTGATTACTTAATATTTTTTTTTCATTAAATTTTACTTTGCTTTCAAAATAGCAAGTGCGAAAAACTCAACTTTTAACTGTTGTTTTTTTATTATAATAAAGCCAAATATGTCTTTAAAAAAACACTTACAAACCGTAGTATCATTAAATTTTAATCTTCACTTTTTTAATAAACTCGTCAATTCATATTGATTATTCCTTAAGATTTAATTAAGAATAAACCACACTTTTAGCATAAAACGTTTTATACACATTGTTTTTTTTTTAATTACTTTCATGCACCCTTGCAATCATCCATCATGAAGACCTAATTTTTTTTAGAAAAAATACATCGATTTCTGATTTCACTTTTTTTAAATAATTATTTATATTTTATCCGACATCTCAAAAATATTTACAGCAGTCTATTTCTATTTCTTAAGAAATAAAGTCACGGTCGACTTCTAAAAAAATATAATAAGAATAATAATAATAATGTGTACAAATAATTTACTCGCTGTTTCAATATTGGTCGACAATATAAAAAGATACATATAGGTAAAACATGTAGGGCGAGTAAACATCAACAATAATAATAACCATACAATTAAAAAAACTATTTAAAAAAAACAGCAAAAAAATTTCGACCGCACACATTATAATAATATTGACATAACGAAACACAATTTGACTATTATATTAATAATTAATCGATACATACAAAACATTCCGTGTTCATATGCCACTTTTGTCACTTTGAACTAAAAAATGGGTGGTCGAAGCAAAATTATACCATATTATTATTTTTATATGTCACTATATCTGTCCGTTGAGACTATGGTAAAACATTATGCTTACACACCGTCTGAGATCTGTCACTCACATTTTTTTTTAAAGTTTTTTTTCACAGTTTTTATCACATATTTTTTGTTGAATACTGCTTCCTCTTAGGTGCTCATTAAGGGATATGTAGTATATTATTATCTGTAGTCACGGTATTAAGCTGTAGCGTTGGCTCAGTGTTGCCACGCGAGTGGAGGATTTGCGTGGAGATTGTGAACCGAAATTTTCAGGACGCGTACTTGCCTTTGCTCGGGGATGCCTGTTAAAAAAAACATATATGTTATGTTTCTGACGTTTTTATTTAAAAAAAATTGTCAATATTTAAAATAGTCATAAATATTTACAATTACATATTATACACAAACACGCACGAACATGTGCAAGAACGCACGCACGAATGCACGCGCTCACGCACGCACGCATCACGCACGCACGCACGCACTCATGATAAATAAGAAAATTACTAAATGTATTTCAGATAACCATTGATCCATAAAATGAATTAAAGCTAGACAAACGTAATAAACGCGCACACTCATTGCGTTTTTCTCAGTTGAAATGCCAGTATCTGTGATGTTTTACCGGTGACACCAATTATCAGTCACAGGCTCATGTATAAAGAAAGAAAGAAAGAAAGAAATTATTTATTGACGATCACACAGACATAACAGAAAAAAACAATGAATAAGAAAACATTTCAAAAAAATAATAATAAAACTAATAAAAACAATAATTATGTAACAATAAGGAAGGATGAGTGTGTGTGAAGGCCAACTAGGACCCTGGCTCAGCTTTGAGCCGTTGCGGTGCTTGCGGTGTATCGTACGTGATTTATTTATGTGTTTATTTAAAAAGGCACAAGTACAGTATACAATTCCATACCTTTACATAAGATAGTAAACTACGTTTTACATTAAAATTGTAATATGTAATGACCTATTTTTTTTTTGGTAAATCGTGTTTTTTGGAAATTATATTTAGATACGAATTACATACTGACGAAATATGAATAATATTTTTCGATCTTACCGACATAATAATAAAAAAATATTAATAATAAAAAATAAAACAATACATAATAATAAAATAATCATCTGGACACGAACCGGGGGCATAAGAATTAACAATAACACAGTAGAACGGATTCTTTTTTGACCGAGTCTCGAACGCCTTTCTTTTTTTTTTTTAATATACCTACTTCCCTCTTCACGTCGTTACGCCCCTCTGTCGGCCCCGGCGCATTGCCAGGGCTGCCTACTGTTGAATATTGCTTACGTCTAAAAATGATATCGATAAATTATAAGTTTTCTTTACTTTGAAATCATTCTTACAAAATACGAGATTTATTAATTATTATGTTACGTACCTACCTACATAGATACTTATAAATAATAAGTTATAGTCATACCAAGTGAAGCCATTTAAGTAAGTATTACTTACTTACCAACAAATAAAAATTAAAATATATAAGCATAAGACAAAATATAACACAGATACAGGCTCAGGTAAAAGTCGTAAAACTATTAAGTAAGTTTATTCAGCGTTGGGTGAGCTTTGGTATATATACGAGTATAATATTAGGTACTTACCTCTCATCACCTTTGGGCAAACTAAAAAAAACTTAAGTGTGGCATCGTTTTGGAATTGTTTGCACAACCAATCACACCACAATAACTTGGCGCCATTGTAATTGGTCTCCAAAATCGTACGGAACGAACCAACAGGCAAACAAACGCGAGTGCGGTGACGCCGGTCGTGTCAGCCCGACATATAACGTTATCCGCATTACCGGTACCAAATTACCTCTATAGAATGTTTTTTTTTTGTTTTGTTTTGTTTTTAACGCAAATTTTGTTGCGATACAAATTACAAACACACAATGTTGAAAAAATTTCCACGAGTAGGATTTGAACCTGCACCCTTCTGACATACCGGGTCAGGTGCTCTTCCAATTGAGCTATCGTGGTTCTAACCAGCCCGCCGAAATTATTCAACACTATTTACTTTTTTACTTTGAAAGCCAAAGGCGCCAATTCAATGTCAACAACTACCGGAAATTTTTTCAACATTGTGTGTTTGTTACCTCTATAGAAATAACGTTACTTACTGGTACTATAGAGAGAACTTGAGAATTTGGTAACGGTATCAAACCCTGGTTTAAAGTAATTTAAACTTAACCGCCTCTGTGGTCTAGTGGCTAAGACCACCGGTTCAGACCCAGAGGTCCCGGGTTCGATTCCCAGCGGGGGGTACATGTTTGTGTACTCGGTTTGGTTGGCGGTAGGGCTTGTTTGCCCGCCTGGCTAGCTACCACCATCTTATTTAAATATGTCGCCATAACATCAATGTTTGTAGCATTGTTGTGTTCCGGCAGCTAGAGATAAGATAGCCAGTACCTCACTAGTTGAGTATCCCGGGTGAAGTGCGCTTCCATCATTGGCCTTATCATCACTTAACATCAGGTGACATCAAGGCACTGTGCTTACCCGTTAATATAAAAAAAAAAACTTTTGTACAAATCATGTCAGCTGTTGTTATCCCTAAAAAAACAATGAAAATAAAGTGGTTTCCCGACCTGGGTGTGTCACGCGATGGAGCTGACGGGGATGTGCGGCCGCGTGCCCTCGGGCTGGTACAGCGTTATCGATGCGATGTAGTTGTTCGACATCACCTGCAAACATATTACTATCAATTAATACTATGTTTAAATATAAACATTCGTAAAATAATAATTATCTACATATAAATCAAAATGAATCGCTAAATGTGTGCTAATCGCAAAACTCGAGAACAGCTGAACCGATTTGGCTGATTTCTTAGTTGTTGTGTTTGATGAAGTCTGGTGAAGGTTCTTATGGAGAGAAGAAACGTGCAAAAAATACGAGGAAAATAGTAAAAACAACAATTTTCTTTTTAAAACCGATTTAAAAAAATATTTCACCATTAGAATGCCACATTAGCGCTGAGTAACATAGGCTAGGTATATATATATAAAAAAAAAGTTCCACTCGTGCGAAGCCGGGACGGGCCGCTAGAAAATAATAAAAAAACGGCCTATTATCTAATATAAAATGCAACAAAAGTTCAAAATTGCAGCTTGTTTCTAACGCTGCGCTCCATGCCCGAGGACCTCATTAGATGTCTGCACCGAAATGTTCCCGCCAGTCTACTAACTAAACAAGGGCCTGGGCGAAAATACCAAATGTGCTGAGAAGTTCGAGGCTTAGGTCAAGTAAAAACCTAACTTAATTGGGCCTTCCAACCTAAAGAATAAAATGGGGAGATTAGGTCATAGCCCATACTTAACTAGCCCAATACAGGAAGGGTTAGTCCAACGAAAAATATTCGCTTTCTTCGAAGATTCCTCATGTCCTAGATTCTTTGCTCAAGACTTCCATGCATAAATAAAAGGACATAGGGAGATAACTCATCAAACATTTACGTCTGCTTGACACTTTAAAAGAAACATACTGTATAAAGACTCACCTCGAAGATCATGTCCTGGTACCCATAACAGAAGGTAGACCCGAACGGGTTGGTGGTATTGGTTGAAGAAGCCCGGTTCAGTACAACGGGCCGCTCGCAGACTCGCAGCGCGCGCGACACCACCTCCCACTTGGAGTACGCGGTGATGGAGACCGCGCCGCGATGGTCCACCAGGGAGTTGGGGTCGCATCTGTATGGGGGTGAGGTCGCTTTTTGAGTGAACGCGAAACGGCTGACTACTATCTTAGTAACTTAAATAGTAACCAGTGGTGGGACGATCGAAATTCGACCATAACTTTTTTTTTTTAATTTTATTTGACGACCTCCGTTGCCGAGTGGCTTGCACGCCGGACTTTGGGCGGCGCTAACTCTGAGGTCCCGGGTTCGATTCCCGGTCGGGTCAATGTCGAAAACTAACTTTTCGATGTTGTGTCGGGTCTGGGTGGTTGTTTCTGTTTTCCATAAAACGAGTGCTTTAGCTACTTACCTTTTGGGATCAGAACAATGTGTGAGATATTGTCTCATAATTTGTGTGTCAATAATTCTCTCTCTCCCCCCCCTCTCTCTCTCTCTCTCTCTCTCTCCCCCCCCCCCTCTCTCTCTCTCTCTCTCTCTCCCTCTACTTAAAGAACGACGCAGTGGAAAAGTGCGCAACACGTAGTGGCCGGGGTAGTTGGTATTCAATTCTTAACGAATAAGTAATTATATGTACTAACAACTACTACTACTAACAGTTAGTTGGTATAGTGACTAGTTAGTGAATTCTTATGACTAGTAAATGACTAGTAAATTAAGAGACTAGTTAGTTAAGAGATACTAGTGTGTGAAAAGAGACTAGTTAGTTATTGGGTACTGACTTGTCGGGCTGCACGCAGAGCTGGAACTCGCAGCGGTGGTACATGTTGAAGTTGTAGTGGCCCGGGTAGTTGGTGTGCAGCACGAACTTCTTCACCTGGTGCGTGCGCGCGTCGAATAAGATGTCCTGAGATGAATGCAAAAATATTTTAATATTTTTATTGTTCCAATTTTTTGCATTCACGACGCTTTAAGTAGTTGCAAGATGCGAGACCCCGGAAGACTCGTTGGACTATGAAGTTATTACCCTCACAGTCGAAGAAACACATTATGACGTAATACAGCTGGCTTGCAGTTGCAGCGAAAATCAAAAAGTGCTAGAAAAAAGTTCAACGTGCCATCTGGGGTCTCGGTAGCTCAGCCGAGCGGTCAGAGCATTCACTGGACCGGTAATCCAAGGTTCGTGGGATCGATTCCTATTCGAGGTTTTTTTTTTCATACTTAGCACGGCAAATGACTCTTAAATTTTAATATAATAAAATCGACCAGTTTTATGCTTCTAAATTCTCTTAAGAACATGTTAAAAGGAGGCAAACGAGCAGGCGGGTCACCTGATGGAATGTAATCGCCGCCACCCATGGACACCAACCAAAGTAATCGCAGATGTGATGCCAGCTTTGAGGAGTAGGAGTTGGGAGGGGGGAGGGATGAGAGATGGGCCTCCGGTACTTTCACCACAACAGCGACGAGTGCCATTATTTCTCGCCGATATTCTGTGAGAGGGTGGTATTACGCCGGGCGAGCCGGCCCATTTCGAGCTGCAACGCAGCGCAGTGCAACGTGGCGTGGCAATTACAATCATTACAAAAACTAAATCAGCCAAATCGGTCGAGCCGTTCTCAAGTGATGCTCTGCCATACATACGGCAATCGACTTTTATTAATATAGATGACGACTAAATGCCTAAAGTGTTTTCTACCCGTAAACCATAGAGTGGTGCAGAGTGACAACAAAAATGTAGAACAGTATACCAAAAAATATTCAATCTATAATACATGCATCAAAACAATAAAAATAATTTTACATACATTAAAAAAAGATTAAAAACCGGTCGTTGCTGGGAATGAAAAACTGGGATGAAACCTTCATTGATTTGTGGCGGCGTCACCTACCGCATACGCCGCACATAATCGACACGAAGCAAACACCTTCTCAACCATGTCAACAGATGGCGCCACAAACGCATACCAACGACGTCGCCATACTACGACGATAAATTGTATGGAAAGCCTGCATCGCGGTAGTGAAGTTTCACCATCTCCTTCGCTATATATAGCACCTCCAACTAACATCCATCGGACCTCGGTCCCCGAGCTATACCACCCAGCTCGGAGGAAGATCTTCCCTTTGTCTTTCCTCATTGTGGCGCACCATCCTACCACAGGCTTCCTACAGATTAAATCATTCGAGTTCAGTTCAATGAAACTAATTCGATAATTGTTTATGCTAGGCTCACGCCACAGTACTCACCAGACCGAGCGTGAAGTAGTTGAAGAAGTAGTCGGAAGCGGGCGGTGGGCGGCGGCGGGCGGTGGGCCTGCATATAACAAAACACAAATCATCATTGGCCTGCATATAACAAAACACAAATCATCATTCGGCCTTGTTCCTAATTTTATTTGAAGTGGTAAAACAATTTTTCTTCTTCCATCCTCCTCGATCAGCAGTCATTTCAAGCTCATTTTGCTTAAAACGAAACTGAACAGAGCGGGAGAAGAGTATTATACAAGTGCGTCCAGATTATATGACAAAAAATGTTATATAGCACAGTTATGTAACATGTTTTGTCTGTGTGGACGGTAAGTGTCAATAAAACAACCTTACACTTTTAGTGCCTTACAAATAAGCAAAGAATAAGGTCCGAATAGTTATTCCGTGCTTTGTCTCTTTTACTCTAATTTGAAATGATGTTAACATGACAGGAAAACACGGAATAACTATTCGGACCAGTGTGCAGCGGGGTTGTTGGTTATTCTCTTCGGTAAAAGTGATAGAACAAATAAGAAACGATCTTTTTCGGTGAGTATATGATTTAACAAAAGTATGCATGCTGTAGGTCCTAGGGGAGGTGAGTTAAGTGCACATAAACCACCCGCGAGCCAAGCGAACAAAGCGCCAGATTTGAAATATCTTTATTTATTGACTGCTAGAAGAAAGACTGCCTTTGAAAGACATTTATTTTAATGATTTTTAACTTTATGATTATATAAAATAAGAATAAGAAACATTTATTGACCTGCACAAAAACAAATACAAACAGATAAGAAAAATTAAATAAAAATAAAAATAACAAAAAAAGAACATCATAAAACAACTAACACGAAAATTATATATATAAAAATACTTACACATACCTACATTAAGAAAAAATAAAAAAATATATGAAATGGCTGCATGTTTATTATGCCTTTGCCTTGGGTATTGTCAAACAAAAATTAAAAAAAAAACAAAATATTATTAATAAAAATTAAGACTTCTTGGCGGGAAAGTGAAGAGCCATGTCTGCGGTTTTGTTTTATTTTCTAAAATTTTTGTTATATCTAATATTAATGTGAAATAACGGTGGATTTGTAACCGTTAAGTGTTCGTGAGTGTGCATGAGTGTTGGCAAAAGAAACAAAACAGTGCAATGTCACTTTTCAAATTCTCTCAAGAAGTCTGCGTGAGGACTTGGTAAAGCCCCACATCTTTACTGAGATACTCGAGTGGTTGGGGGGTATACCATTTCTCACTTCCCATTTCTAATTTATAATTCATCATCTTTACACAGGAAGGAGATATTGTTTATTTATGTATTACTTGTAAGAAAAATTACTTTGGCACTGGCTAAATGTGCTAGTCGCACGAAGCCATCAACTGAAGAAAAAAAAAGAAAAAATTATATTGTAAGTACCCTAATTTGTCATGAAAGCATGTCAAAGTCAAACAGGTTATTGGTTACCGTACCCTTCCTACTAATAATAATAAAAATACTTGAAATTGGCTAAATGCTAAACGCGAAGCCATTAATTAAGATAATTAATTAATTAACCCTCTTTCAACCCCATAATAGTTTTTGCCACGTGTGTTGGTTGTCGACGTGGCAATGGAAAATAACTTACATGAAGTACTTACAACAACAACAAAAGTGAATCGCTAGGAGCCTTGACAATGTTCACTCATGCGCAAATTCCGCCACATGGCGAGAGATAAAAAACCTCCCTACACCCGCATCAACCCTTATCGCGAAGAAACAGTAACTAAGTGTACAGCCAACAAAGTTCTTTTTCTATTTGTAATTTAAGTTTAAAATAAGTGTAGAAAATAAAATAAAAATGATATCAACGTTATATTAATAATATTTATTTCACACATACATAACGCACCCCTCTAAAACAGACGCGTAGCGTACCTACGTTAACTTTGTAAATTTATTATATTTAACAAGAGTAAGGTGAAATTATTAATTATAACCGGGTAAAAGTAAATAATTCGGTAACAAATTATAATGACCGGTAATTTTTAATAATTTTCAATAACCTCACCTAACTTTATAGGTAATTACAAAGTTAGTATGGGACACCAAAATATGAAATGTCATAGAAACACACAAACATAAATAGTAGATTATTAACCGAGGGGATAAAGCAGTGTCTTCTGCCGCGGGTGACGATTTAAATCGCGAGCGTAACGAAGGACTCGAGGTTTGTCCTGAGTGTAGCGAGGGATTTAAGTTCACCCAAGACTAAGACACCTTAATCACCGAGGAAAATACTCTACTTTTCGTACCATTTGCGAAAAAATTAACACAATAATAATATGAGATAAGCCTTTATTAAATATAATGACAATTAAAAGTAAAAGTTAACATTCGAAACATTGGTCCAATTATTGATAGAGAGAGTTACATTTTTGTTTGGTACATTTATTGTTGATGAGTTGATTTGAGTATTTATATACAAACTCAATGGTGTAAACACAGATGTAGTTCAGTATAAATTTCGGTAAGTATTCCAAATTTAAATCACATTCTCCCCCTAGAGGATGAATGAAATTCAGTACAATTTTCTTTCTCTGTTTTTAACAGATTAAAAATGACTATTGTTATGTTCGCTTTTAGTGGCATAGAATGTCACTTTTTTGAGCAAGTGGTACGAAAGTGTTATTTACCTGTGGATGCGCATCTTGTCATCCGCCTTGTAGTAGAGGCGGGCGGGCGCGCCCAGGGCCCGCGCCACGGCCTGACACGTGTCCCCGAAGCGAATCACGCGGCACAGAGACACTTGCACCGGCTCTAGAGCGCGACTTGTACCTGCCAATTCATTATATTATAGACTAGCACTTTTCCCGCGACTACGTCCGAATGAATATGAGATTTGAAAAATACTCTTTTTTACATAAAATATATAACGCCGAGTGGCTAAGTGCTCGGCCCGATACCCGAAGGTCCTGGGTTCAATTCTCAGGTCGGGCAAAGTGTGTTGCAGATATTCAAAAAAATTCAAATATACTTTAAAAAAATGCTTTTGAATTTTTTTTACCTACTACCCATTAAGGACGTCTATTTGTTTGCTGTGGAGAAGAATGAGCGAAATATGAAACATCACTCACCCTCCGTGAACATGTGCAGGCGCAGCGCGTGAGTGCGGTCGGGCGCGCGCAGTACGTCGCAACGGCGCAGGTGCAGCTGCTGACGGTAGCAGGCTAGGGGCAGCGCCGGCAATGGCGCCGAGCTACCCGCGCCAGAGCTCGTCTACAACACAACGGCAATGGTGAAGAGCGGGAACTATTAAGGTTTTTTAAACTATCATGGTCACTTGCATTTTTCAATATTTTGACGCTGTAAAAGAAATGCCCTTGCTGAGTATCTTGCCGGTTTTTCTCAGTACAAGGTCTCCCGCCTTGTGTAGATTTACAAATCCATGGAACAGTGACATTCATAGTGCTATTTGTAGCCTAAACTGAATAAATCATTTTGATTTGGAATAATAATTAACGGGATTCTTAGTTCGATAAATATTTCGGCACAGTTGCATGCGCCATGATGTAATACTACCGTTAATAACTACTCTAATATTAAATAGAGTATAAACTTTAACCCCCTTACAAATAAACAAAGAATAAGGTCCGAATAGTTATCCCGTGTTTTGTCTCTTTCACTCTAATTTGAAATGACGTTTACGTGACAGGAACAAACCACGGAATAACTATTCGGACCTTATTCTTTGTTTATTTGTAAGACGGTAAGACGGAAAGACGTTTTCTGGGTCTTATGCTCTTATATAAAAAAATGCAGACATTTCACGGTCACGGAACAGCTCGCTACAGGTTGCGAGATTCCGTGTCCGGGTTTTTTTCGGAGAGAGTTCGCTGATTGCCTCAGACGGCATTTTTAGCTTCACCAGGCAATTTTGGGAACGGCGAGAAACTTAAAAGGGTTCCTCAAGCTGTGTAAAACGAATCACCTTCGGAGGTTATCTAGAGGGAACGACATCACGCACTAGTACGTGTCCCTGTGCCCTACTAGATTCTCCGAGGGGTTTGGATCGGATCGGGGGCGTGTCCGTGAACATGTAGCCGCAGTACAACGCAGCAATGCATGCCGAGCTACCCGCGCCTGAGCTCGTCTATAACACAACGACATCAGTGAAGAGAGGTAACATTTTGTAGTACCGGTAAACCGTCCTACATAGGAGAACCGAGGTTCTAGTACCGATTTTGTCACCGACTTTTTGTAGGACGTGTGCGTTGCAACATAGAATTCCATACGTTTAATTTCACAGCTAGAAATTCGGTCACCGATTTATCGGACGTGGACGGGGGCACTAAGGCCACACTAATAAACAGAGTGCAAGCATAAAATAACGAGACTGAAGAAGGTAAGCTTCATACATGACGCGCACGAGCAACGCGCACGTAGACAACCTCTCACGGACACAGAATCTCACACAGCTCGCAACAATATGCCGTTCCCTCTAGAAAACCTCTGATGGCGGTGTTTCAATCACATGGCTTGAGGAACCTTTTATATATTGTTTACTAAAGTTTACGCGAACACTGCACATTGAAATGAAACAACTTTTACGGATCTACTCGCGTTTATTTTACACATTAGTTTTAATTAATGTTTATCCTGACGTTTCGAACCCTTCGCAGGGTCCGTGGTCACAGGGAGACTGAGGTGTTGGTCATCTTATAATTAGTTAGTAGCTTGTATACCCTCATTTAAATTTAATTAGGTGCGTTCCGTTTTACGCAGAAAGAGCTTACAGTATCTTTTGGTCTGGCAGTATGGTGTTGAGGCTGGGATTTAATATTTTGTATGAAGGGATCCCAGGCTGGTGGTAGATTGCAACCATCTTCTCTATTAAAATTAGGATGTTTTTTAATTTCAATAACCTCGCGTATCATCCTACGGATGAATCGTTGTTCTCTAACGAGTATTTGTGGTTTATCAAATCTGATGTAATGGTTGGGTCTCTCAAGGGAATGTTCGCATACTGCAGACTTATTTTCGCGCCTATGCTTGACGTATGGTTGGAATTTTTTTTCGTTCTTTCCTGTTCTGTCAGAAAAACTACAGACAACCTTAAAACTAGGCGCACAAGTTTGCAAGACGAACACGGATATGTATCAAGATACATCCACAGATCTCCTTGCTTCCGGCTCGAAGGACCAAATTATGTGACGCTCGCTGGTAAATGAAACGCCACATATATATTTCACGATGTAATGAACTGTTTTTCTAGGTTTATAAAAGGTAATAACAAAAGTAGGCCTACGTGTCACGGTGTCTGACGTACAACTGGTTTAGAGCTACATTAGAGCCTACAATCGCCTGGCAACAACCTCATAGTTATGTATGATTCATACAGTATCAAGATTACCTGAGTCGCGTACATACCTTAATCTCCGTAACTTGGTGCTGAGATCCGTAGTAAATGGTGGTCCGAGAGACGACCGGCGACGCTCCGTTGGGGAACTGGAGCGAGCCCAACCCGTGCGCGTAGCCGGGCTGGAAGCATGTCACACACCAAAATTCAAAGTCAAATCGTTCATTCGATATAAGCCTTGACAGGCACTTATTGACGTGTAAACTAAGTATCAAAATTCAAATAATAATAAACTAAAATTGAATTTAACTAAACTACTGAATTTTTTTTTATATAGTTAAGGGTAAGCACAGTGCCTTGATCTCAACTGATGTTAAGTGATTATAAGGCCAATGATGGAAGCGCACTTCACCCGGGATCCTCAACTAGTGAGGTACTGGCTATCTTATCTCTAGCTGCCGGAACACAACAATGCTACAAACGTTGATGTTATGGCGACATATTTAGATAAGATGGTGGTAGCTAGCCAGGCGGACAAACAAGCCCTACCACCAACCAAACCGAGTACACAAACATGTACCCCCCGCTGGGAATCGAACCCGGGACCTCTGGGTCTAAACCGGTGGTCTTAGCCACTAGACCACAGAGGCGGTTAAATCTACCACCAGTTCGGATTTTAGGAGAGCCTTCGACCGAGAAGAGCTGGCTAGAAACTCAGGTGGCTTTTTTCTTTTTCTCCATCTTGTAAACCAATTTACAATCATGTAATAATTATAAATTAATTATTATTACTATAATTATGTTGATGACGTCGTTATTGACATTGAATAGGGTGATAGGCGACTACTTGCCGGGAAAGTGAAGAGTCATGGCTGCGGTTTTGTTTTATTTTCTAATAAGTATTTGTGTTATGTTGAATATTAATGTGAAATAATGATTAATTGTTAACCGTTAAGTGTTCGTGAAAGTGCATGAGGGTTGGTAAATAAAACAAATCCCACTAAGTAAAGCCCCACATCTTTAATGATACTCAAGGGGTTTGAGTTGAGGATTTTGAGGGAAATATCATTTTTACCAATAATTTCTATTATCATTCATTATCATTTATTAACCAAAAAAGCAAAATGATATTTTATGTAATATTTCTTTGACGTTGGCTTAAAGTGCTAACCGCACGAAGCAATTCATTTATGAAGAAGAAAAAGCCCCTGCGCAAACGTAGACACTTTTTATTTTACAAACTGTTAGTTCCGGCTGCGTTAGCAGTCGTTAACAAAAACGGCACCGCACTAGCCCTACGTGGTGGTTTATGGCCCGTACTCACTTTGGTGTTACCCTTGCGGCGGAGACACAATAATCTGGTGGCGATGATAAAATCCTGGTTCTCACCTCAAATTTGCTATCAACAGGGAAGTAGAAGCTCAGCCCCCTGAAGTTGAGCGCGAACAGATGGCGCTGCGAGTCGTACAGGCCGGGGTGGGTCGCGCCGAAGCAGTGCTCCACTTGCTCGATAGATGGCGTTATCTCGGGCGAGTTGAAGCACATGCCGCTGTAGAGGAATATAGACTTTAATGTAAGGAAAGTACGGGCTAATTTAGCTTGGAGAGTCTAAGCTCTTATGACCTTTTTGGGAAAGGAATTTGCTGTTAGCCGCTCACGAGCTCGATAGATGGCGTTATCTCGGGCGAGCCGATGCACATGCCGCTGCGGAGGAATATAGACTTTATCGTGAGTAGAATACGGGCTTATTTAGCGTGACGAGTTGTTATAAAACCTGGTGACAATAGTTTGGATAAGACTTTGCTGTTGGCCGCTTAGTTGTTCGATAGATGGCGTTATCTCGGGAGAGTTGAAGCACGTTGCGGGGAATATAACTTTAATGAGGGGACGGTAAGGGCTAATTTAGCAGGAGAGTACAAGCTCTTATGATCTTGTTTGGGAAAGGAATCTGTTATTAGCAGCTCCACTTGCTCGAGAGATGGCGTTATTTCGGCCGAATTGATACACAATATGCCACTTCGGAAGAATCCAGGTTGATTTTTTATAACCGTCCCAACCTTCTGGGATGACTCCCGTGATACAAACGAACAACTCTTACTACTGGACCGACTCCCTAACTCGGAAATAAAATTTAGCTGTTCCATACATTTTGGTCGAATGAATATTGATGTTTTGCCCCTCACTAGCTCCCTTGCTCGATAGAGGGCGTTTTTCGGGCGAGTAAAAGCACATAGAAACATGGGCTTTAATTAAATATTTATAAAATACAGTGAAAAATTTAAACGCCCACCCGACCCAGCCAGGAATCGAACCTGGGTCTTCCGCATTCCGGGCGGCTGCACTGACCGCTATGCTACCGGGAAGGCTGACGTAAGCGCTGAATTTTGGCACTGCTATTTTAATGTTTTTGAGTGCTTTTTAGCGGCACGAGCGCCATCTATCCAACGGTCGTTGCAACCAATGGCCATGCAGATTCATCTTTGCAGATGAAATACCACAAAGATAACAACGCTATAGTAAGTTTTTACTTATTATTATTTTTTATTTTTTTTCAAGTGCTAATTGCTGCACTGAAGCTAAATTAAATATTTATAAAATTTATAAAATGCAGTGTGAAAGTTTTTCACTGTATTTTATAAATTTTATATTTTATATAATTTTATATGGGCTTTAATGTTAGGCGGAGAAGTGCTGTTTTAGCGGAGTCGAGCTCCAATAAAAGTGTATCAAGGTTCTTAGATGTAAGTTACCATTAACAAACGACCCCCAACAATAGGTAGTATTAAATTTATATTTATTAAAATTGATTTAAAGGATTTCATCAGAAGCACCCAGGGTAGGTAAGTGGTTGATTTCCGTTCTAAGCTTTGGTCGGACTTCAAAAGAATTGACGTGCATTTGTCACGTCACGTCACTAATAAAAGTTAATAGTCGCTACATCCTTTGGGTTACGAAATCGCGCTTTGGGATCTTGGGATACTCTATTAACAGCCGAGTGGTAGGTACAGTCGGCGACGGAAGTAGCTAAACACTAGTGTAGTTTTTTATGAGATTTTTTTTAACGAACGCTTGTTTTGAAACAATGCAGCGACCATATGGGGAGGGAAGAATCGGCAACGAAGTCAAATAAAAAAAAACTATGATAGTTGGTCATTATAACAAAATATACAGTGATGCGAGAAAGGTCATATTCTAATGTACATTTGTATGACCTTAGATAGAATATAGATCAAGATAGTATCATGCCACCTCCGTTTCTATGGTGATACAGCGACCTTACGACCCGACAGATAAAACGTATACGAGACAAACTGACGACACCGAGAACAGGGTGCCTAGTGCGAGTTTTATTCGCCATTCGATCACTTTTTTTTTTGAGAGAGATTGCTGATTGCTTCTACGGCATTTTCAGCTTCACCGGGCTTTTTTGGGGGCGGCGAGGAACGTAAAGGGTCCCTCAAGCCGTGTGAAACGAATCACCTACGGAGGTTTTCAAGAGGGAACGGCATCGCGCACTAGTGCGCGTCCCCGTGCCCCACTAGATTCTCCGAAGGGCTCGGATCGGATCGGGGAATCACTTTAACGAGAACGAGATCTTGTATGACAAAATTGTAACTCTTCTCGTGTGTCGCCAGGAGGCGCTGCTTCGATGCCATACTAATTTTCGTTTTCGTAAACGTAATCGAATGAATACGGATTGTAAACAAAACTCACGCTAGGCACCCAGTACACACATGCCACACACACACACTCACTATAAAAAAAGTAAAGTAAAGTTTATAAATACTATTCTACCTCCATCATTGATACCAAGTCATCGCTATTTGATGGGCATTAGCTTAACAATAAGGTTTATTTTTACAATGACCTATTATCATCATCATTCAGCCAAAAGCCAAAAGACGGCCACTGCTGGACGAAGGCCTCCCTCAAGGATCTCCACAACGACCGGTTTTGTGCTGCTCGAATCCAGCGACCTTCACCAGATGCCTGCCTACGCTGCGTCTCCCGGTGCACGATCGCCACTCGAGAACTGTACCGCCCGTCCCAGTACTATGACTATAAAATGAATTATTTCTTGAGTGAACACCGGTATCTCGAATGTAGTGTTGCTGGCAAGAGCTGGATGAGAGTAGCCGGGAATCGTGAGGATCCAGAGCGCTTGGCCACCGAGGCAGGCGAGAGAGAGAGAGAGAGAGTAATAATAGTTAAACATGATTGTGTACTTACCAATACCTAAGCTTAACTAATTTCATGTTGTATATCTCTATTATCTTGAGCCGCTGCGCGACCGGGTCGAATATTAACCGGACACCATCTTGGGGCATATTTATTACTAGGTCCACCGATAACGGGTTCTGAAAGGAAAAAACATACATTTATATCATATAGTACATTTAAGAAGATGGATAAAAATCGAGGCAAAAGAGTCATATACCACAGAGATAAAGTTCAAAGTCTCAAGAGGGAATATCCGAAGCTGACGGTCAACCTTCAAGATAGAAGAGGCACAAGTAGACGAAAAATGTATCTCACCTGATCACTATATAGTACTTGAACTCCTCGTATTGTGCCCACTTGACTCTGTATAATGGCAACCGCTTGCGAGAAATGCATCCCTGAAACAAGAAACATCAATACCATTAGGCAACCCTTCTTTCATCATCATCACCATCTCAGTCAAAAGACGTCCCTTGCTCAACAAAGACCTTCACCAAGGTCTTTGTTTATCTGTATTTTATTCGAACTTTTTATTTCATCATCATCAGCCATCACCGATCATGGTCCAATGACCATGATCAAAGCCATAACAAACCACGCTCTGGCCTATCAAGGGAGTGCGCAGACGACGAACCTTTGTCTGCGGACTTTGGTCCGCTTGCTTTGTTACTTCAAGTCCTTTGTGGTTTTTTTGAAGATTGATTGCTGATGGCCTCATCTGTCTTTTCAGCGTTACCGGACTTTTTTGCTGGCAGCGAGAAACTTGAAGAGTTCCTCAAGTCGTGTGATCGAAACACCGTCAAAGGTTTTCTAGAGGGAATGGCATCACTCAAGCATGTCCCTACAAAATTTTCCGAGTGGTTCGGATCGGATATCGGGAGAGGAACCATCTGCTTTAGGCTAGGACTTCGGCTCAGGTTGACCGGGTCGTGGGGGGTGGGGAGAAATTTCTAGGTAAATATCTATACCTGGCATGGAGCGCGTGTGAACCGGGTAGTCGTACACTTGTTCTGCGAGTACGGTGTTTTAGGCCTATGCCAGTGCGCATGTTTAGTATATCATGTGAGTGTGTAGTGGCATTTTTATGATCAGGCGGGAGTCCCTCTTGTGCGTTAGTCGATGAAGTTGTAAGCGATCTATTTTGACAGACAAAAAAGTCTGCGGAGAAAGTCTTGTCGTCTGCGCAAGCGATTTCAATATAAATATTTATTAAAAAATATGCGTATAAGGTCGATGAATCTTTTAATTTATCTGCTTATCAAATAATGTCGATAACCGTTACCATTTGTTGCGTAATGGGTACAGTCACGAGCATTAACACGACTAGTTGTAACTCGTATTCCATTGTATTAAGAGTTGTTTACATATTAATGCTCGTAACTGTACCAATGATGAGGAAATATTTTACGATATAGTGTCAATAACCTGTCTGTGAACTTTAGGGTTGGTTAGTTTTTTTCATACATTAATAAAAAAGATTAGCATGTAAACATGGTACTTTACAGTAGAGTTCAAAAAAACATTAAACACTTTTGTACCTTGTCAAATTAACTTGCTGTCAACTTATATTCCATGGCAACAATGGCTTATAGAGCGAACAGGGTTCTTTACTATTGAAATGTTATTGGATTTTACTATGTTTTTATTGTATTTTTTTAAATCAAAAGCTATAATATATTGATTGAAATGTAATAGTATTATACACGGATAATGGCCAACTTGATAGACAGACGTAATTCCAAGTCATATAATCTATATGACGAATCAATAATATCCAATAATAATTTTAATAATAAACAATAATAATATTTATATTATGACGATATACGATAGTCGATAACACAATTTATACGTATTCATAAGTAGGGTTTATCCTCCAAGTACTCAACTCTATGTTCTGAAAAGAAAAGAAACTAATACGTTGATTCTCAGACTACTCCAAAGAATGATTATTTAAGAATGATTAAAGGTAACTCCACATTAAGTAACTTAAACGTAATCGTATAAATACGGATATTATTCGGGATTATACACCAATTACCAACACCTTGTATATATGCATACGGCAGTATGAGCGGTATGGCGCAAAGGGTCATTAAACTTTGTCTTCTATACTATTGATAATATATGGCAAGATGTGGGGACTCAACCTCAAAATCATTAGGTGGATCTACATGACGATGGTGAGGCCGATCCTCACATATGGCAGCATCGTCTGGTGGCCCAGAACCAGGCTGAAGATCTGTAAGAATGCTCTTAGCAAACTTCAGAGAACAGCTTGTCTGGCAATCACTGGTGCCTTTAGAACCACTCCAACGGCAGCGCTGGAAGTCCTCACAGACCTTTCACCCCTGCAAATTGTAATAGAAACAGAGGCAAAGAAAGCGTTACATAGACTAACGGTGGCCGGACTATGGGACGCATCTAAACCTCTGACCAGACACACAAAATGGGAACCAAGTGACATTGCTGACAGGGTCATGAAAATGGGGTGCGATAAAATATCCCCCATATTCATGTTCGAAAAGAAATTTAAAGTTTATGTTCCAACCAGGGATGAATGGAAACGAGGGCCACCGTCTCCGGAGAAAGACAGCCTAATCTGGTAAATCGACGGATCAAAAATGAAGTCGGGTACAGGGGCAGGCGTCTATAATAACAACTTCAAGCATAGTCAAAGCATGGGAAAATTTGCTACTGTTTACCAAGCAGAAACTTTCGCAATTCTACGCGCAAAGCAGAATATAGAGTTAGCTATGAAAAAGCGAAATATATTCACAATAACGTTAATTGCCGGCACTTATAGTAGGAATTTGGTAACGGTATCAGGGTGGTTTTGTTTTCGTGATTCCGTTGATAAGGTAAACCGTGAAGGTCGACCAACACAACGTAATCGGATAATTTGGCAATAATACATATACACTCGGCGTCAAAAAAATCGCACCTCTTAGAAAATCACTTTCAAATGTCATTTACTCTTGATATGCACATGCAGTCGCATTAATTATGATTTTATTTACAAGGTTACTTAATTAACTTAATAAAAAACATTACTTTTCATTATCAAATAAAACCTAATGCAACAAATAAAGTGTCACAAAAATTCGATGCAAATTTTGCTACCCGTGAGAGTTGCTAGTTGCGCTTCCTTTGTGGGTATAAAACGGTCAACACGGGTTCAATGTGGGTCATTCGCTATTCAACCGTTGAAGAGGACACACGCACAGATTTTGATGGATACCACAGCTGATAAAGCCGCTCAAGTGGTTGCACTACTGCAATCAGGGGTGCGGCAGTGTGATGTCGCCCGGCAACTGAACCTGAGCCGTTATTCCGTTCGAAGAGTGTACCAGCGCTTCATAGAGACCGGTGGCTATATCCGCAGACACGGTTCGGGTAGACGTCGCTGCACTTCGGAAAGAGACGACCGGTTCGTTGTGTCGAACTCTTTGAGAAATCGTTTCTCCAACGCTGTTGAGTTGCAACAGCAGCTCCAGGCAGTTCGCAGACGCACCGTAAGCGTATCTACGGTTAGAAGAAGATTGAAGGAGAAGAAGATAGCGGCCCACAGAGCTGCTACGGGTCCAAAATTGACTGCAGCGCATCGGCGAGCCCGCTTGCAGTTTGCTCGTGACCACGTCGATTGGACCCTTGAGCAGTGGAGAGCTGTTCTCTTCTCAGACGAGACGCGAGTGTGTCTTTTCTGCAACGACCGACGGAGAAGAGTATACCGGAGGCAGGGTGAACGTTTCGCCCAAGCCTGCATCCAGGAGACGGTGGAATATGGTGGCGGATCCTGCATGTTCTGGGGCGGTATGTCTGCTGCCGGCAAAACCGACCTTGTCTGCGTCTCCCGGACTGGAGGTGCTCGCGGACAAGGGTCGCTGACTGCTCGCCGCTATGTCACTGAGGTCCTGGAAGTGCATGTGGTCCCCTTTGCCGAATCTTTTGGCGAGGGGTTCACATTAATGCACGACAACGCTCGCGCTCACACTGCAGGCATCGTGAGCGACTTCTTGCAGAGGTCCCAAATCTCTGTGATGCAGTGGCCAGCGCGAAGTCCGGATCTGAATCCTATAGAGCACCTCTGGGACCATCTTAAACGTAAGGTTCGATCTCGGGATCCAGCTCCTTCGACTCTACAGGAGCTCCAAGACGCGGTGATTGAAGAATGGGGGCTTATCCCTCAAGAAGAGCTCCTGAAGTTGGTGAGGTCCATGAGGGACCGTATGGAAGCCGTGATCAGGGCAAGGGGGGGTAACACTAGATTTTAAGTTAATTTTAAGACACTTTTTGTACATTTTTCTTTGTAAATTATCTGTTGTTAATTAGGACTTAATTAAGGATTTTTATTATTTTATTAATTTTAATGTTGTTTGTATAATTATAATTAAACAGAAAGTTAAATTTAATTGTTTTTTGATACTCCTTTTTGTTACCTTTCTAATGATACCCAACACTATCCTCTACATAAGGTTTAAGAATTTTTAAAGATGATTTTTAAAAGGTGCGATTTTTTTGACGCCGAGTGTATAAAGGCTTATCTATCGCTCATATTAGATACCATAATACATTATTTAACCTCTCCTTGAATTTGAGTTCCTTTGTGTACCTACGAAGGAAAGTAGTAAAAATTTGCCATACATCGTTTTCGTTATTGAGGAGCTCGATGGCGCAGTGGAGAACGCGCCCCGCAGACCGGGCGCGTGTGCTGAGGTTAAGCAACATTCGCAAAGCCCGGTCGTCAGATTGGTGACCAAAAATGTATCATCTCGAGCTCCTCAAATGTCAAAAATAATTCGCACTAAGCTATCTGGAGGCGCTGCTTCGAAGCTATACATATTCTCGTTTTCGCTGACGTTTAACAAATGATTTAGAATAGCAAATGAACTTACACTACACACTTATCTTTTGGGTGTTATTTAAACGGTTAGCAAATTATTCGTATTTTTGTTATCAAAAAAATGCTAGCTGGGCAGCAAAAAAGCTAGTAGGGCAGCAACTTATGGTCAGCAAATATTCTGAACAGCAGTTTTATGCCGCTCTCCCTTTCCGTGACTGGCCCTCGCTACGCTGCGCTTCGCTCGGGAAAAAAATTTACTTAACCTAACCAACAGTAAGGATCTTATGCTGACCGAATGTATAATTCTGTTGACCTAATAATAATTTTGCTGACCAAATATTTATTTTATAATACAAATTATTTCCCTTATCTTTTGGTCTCGCTGCGTGTTGGAGCTTAAGTTGACAATTGTCACCACCAGCTTATCTCATGTCTCCACTGCTGGGGCACGAGCCTTCCCTATGGATGGAAAAACCACAGGAAAATAAGCCATAAGCCATCACGTGGACCCAGTGCGGTGCGGCGGTTGTTCACGAGTTTCACAGCTGCTAATGCAGCCCGAGCATATATTCTTTGGCCGGAGTGCCTATTGTGAGTTTTATTTACCTACTATCCGTATTCGTTCGCATTTGTATGGCAAAAATTTTAACTCTTCTCGTATGTCGCGATGCTATTCTAATTTTCGTTTTCGTCAACGTGATCGAATGTCAAATTGTAACTCACACTAGGGACCTAGGACCAAAGGCTTTACGTGCCTTTCAAAGCACTAATTATATCTTTTTACATAGTATAAAACAAAGTAGCTCCCGCTATCTGTATGCTTAGATCTGTTAAACTACGCAACGGGTTTTATTTCAGTTTTCAGCAATAGATAGAGCGATTCAAGAGGAAGGTTTATATGTATACCTACATGCATGCATATAATTGGACCCGGTAGGTGGCGCTGCTATAGGCTTCTATAGGATACGAATGTTCACTGAAGCGGACGAAGTCGCGAGCGGGCCACTAGTAAAATATAATTTAGATATATCAGTGTAACAATCGATAGAAACACTAATTATCAGGAGCCAAGCGGGCTACACAATGGCGATAGTGGATCGACGGACAATGTCACTTTACATACAACATATAGAACAATTGATTTAATAGGTACATTAAAGGTTATCATTGTGTGATGCGATGCGTTGTGCAATGTGATGCGGAATACCTACGCAATACAGTCAACGGCAAAAGTCGCCGAACACAACGCCGAACACAAGCTTTAGCACCTTTTCAAACTAATCGATTAACGTAAGAGGCGTTTGACAACTTCTACTGGTAAACCTAGGTATTTTGACATGGTATTAAAGTAGCCAGAAACTTACGCCGATGCCTGATGAAAATAAAGCCTAGCCTAAAGATTGTACACACGCCTGCACATCAACCTACCACATACTGTCAAATTTTCTCAATAGACTTTAAAGTTTATGACTAAGTTATATAGCTAAAAATGTGTAAGTTATAGCGACTGTGCATGAGTGTTAGCAAACGAAAGCTTTTTTTATATTTTACGGGTAAGCACAGTGCTTTGATCTCACCTGATGTTAAGTGATGATAAGGCCAAGGATGGAAGCGCACTTCACCCGGGATCCTCAATTAGTGAGGCACTGGCTATCTGATCTCTAGCTGCCGGAACACAACAATGCTAAAAACATTGATGTTATGGCGACATATTTAGATAAGATGGTGGTAGCTAGTCAGGCGGACAAACAAGTCCTACCACCAACCAAACCAAGAACACAACAACATGTACAGATGCCTTAAGATCAACCTATCCAAAACTGTCAAATTTCTTCAATTAATTTTTCAAAGGGTTCAAAGTCTATTGAGGAAATTTGTCAGTTTGTGGTAGTTTGATGTGCAGGCATGTGTACCCCCTGCTGGGAATCGAACCCGGGACCTCTGGGTCTAAATCGGTGGTCTTAGCTACTAGACCACTAGACTGCTAGACTACAAACTACTAGACAGAGGCGGTTATAAGCTGGCGCATTCGGGTTGCGATCGATCTGGCAAGTAAAGCAACTTTTGCAATGGCATGGTCATCGGATTGTTAATTTGTTAGTACCAGTTCTGTGGTCTATTTACGGCCATATTATTTACTTTTATTACTATCTACATTTCTTGGGACACCTATTATGTTTACTACATATTTTCTTTTGGGAAATAATTTATTTGTATTACAAAATAATTATTTGGTCATAATTATACAATCGGTCAGCATAAGACTGCTGTTCATAATGATATAAGTTGCAGACTAGATTTACAAATATTAGCTGACCATAAGTTGCTGCCCAACTAGCATTTTTTGCTAACAAAAATACAAATACTTTGCTAACCGTTTAAAAAACACCCTTTTCTTTTTAACCTAGCAACGTATGCCTTATATCTATACTAATCTATACTAATATTATAAAGCTGAAGAGTTTGTTTGTTTGTTTGGTTGAACGCACTAATCTCAGGAACTACTAGTTTGAATTGAAAAATTATTTTTGTGTTGAATAGTCCATTTATTGAGGAATGCTTTAGGTTATATTACATCACGCTATGATTAATAGAAGTGAAGCAGCAATGAAACATTTTGCAAAAACGGGAAAATATTTTTTTGAGAGCTTTTTAATGCGGGTGAAACCGCGGGGCACAGCTAGTAAGATTTGCCTTTGCTATAATGTATGAAGTGAATTGGTATTGTGTAAAAGAAAGAATCATTCTGGTGAACTAATGATTTTACCAATTATTATGTGGTAATTTAGTAATAACTAGTCCTGATAAAATAATACTAATCGAAAATAAAGTGAATTTCTAATTATTGTATCTCACAGTAAAGGCCTAGAGTATATCCGCATTAGCAGCCTAGTGATTAAACCACCAGTTTAAGATTCAAAGATCCTAGGTAAGATTCTTCGGTACTTACACAATTAGGTAGTTGACTGGTTATTTTATTTTTTCTTTTTTTATCAATAGTCAATTTAGAGATTGACCAATTTTCTAAGACAGCAAAAATACTGTCAGAATTATTATTTGTTAGAAAAACAAACTAAATCAAGAGGAGGATATACTTGTTCGTCAGCTCATTATCATTAAAAAACGAATGACAGTGCCAGGTATTAAATAAAACATGGTCAATAACTAATATTGATAACGGTGCCGGTAGCAGCAGTGCAAACATACAATGCAGTTCATTACATTCCCCATACGCACAGTTGCGCAAAACAACAACTGTTTTGATACTGCAACAATAACTTTGCTGTGATGCGGTTTAATAGCTCCTTATTGTTTGTGACAAAGGACCTTTATCTTTGAGTCAGCTGTGCTTGTTACTTTGTAGTTTGTATAAAGTTTGTACACATGTTTTACAATATAAACTTGGGGTCAGAATGGTGAGTTCTTAGATTAAATCAAATCGCGTTAACGAAAACGAGAATTAGTATGGCGTTGAAGCAGTGTCTCCTGGTGCAAATTTTTATCACCATTCAAACGCGATAGCGAATACTAATTTTGTATGGCAAAGTTGCAACTCACCTCGTTCGTCACCAGGGGGCAAACCCTCTTGTACATCCTGCTACAATTTTTTCTCAGTGAAAATGAATGCCATAGGTTTGGCTAAATCTTTAATGGTTCAGAGCTTAAATTCTTCTAGTTTCAGATAGGCCAACCCCAGGAGTCCAGTTCTTATTCTAGCCAGAAATTGTCACACAGCTGTTCCATTGACTCCATTTTGTCTTCGCATGTGCTACCCACAGTTTGTAGATAGTTGCATTATATGGAGCATTTGTTTTGTGTCACAGGGCACTGATGCTAAATTTAATTTGCTACCTCTGCTTGTTTTAGACAAATTTCCTAAAAGGTTGTATAGCTCACGTCGCCTCGGTAGTAGAGTGGTAAAGTGCTTGTTCCATTATTTGGAAGCCCTGGGTTCATTTCCCAGCTGGGGTAGAGTCTATTTCGTGTTTTTGGATGCACAGTCCGGGTTTGTGATCCGGCACTTGGTAAGTGTGGTGATTAATCCAATACCCATCATTTGAAAAAATGCAAAATAAAAAATAGTAGGTATTCAATTGTTATTTTTCTGGACCTCGATAAAAGGTTTCAACAGTAAAAGGAGAGTTCATCAGACTGTACACAACACATGCCTAATCATTGATATTTATTTATAAAATATTAAGGGGACTAACATTACATTAATTATTATCATGTTATTGCTGTTTTGTGTATCTGTTCAGTTTAGTAGTCGTACTATGATCATGGATTTACTAAGTATCTCTTTGTACTTTGCAGGTATGTACGTATGTAAAAATTTAATCTTTGTTATCTTAAAAATAAAAGCAGTGTTGAACAATAGAAATGAAAGCAATTTATATTTAGTGTTTATCTTATTATTGACTTGTCTGTCACTGACTAGTTTTGGATTTTATATTTAAATTTGGGTGTTTGGTTTAAACATTTACTTTTATAGAAATAAATGCAGTTATAAATGCTGTTATTATTATTATTACTATTGGCCTCTTTATTCAATTCCATTAATTATTAATTGTATATGATTAGATTTCCATAAAACATCTGCTTATGATTTTATTTCAGTAAGATTTTTTTAAATAATTAAAGTTATTATTTTTAAAAGAAGTTTTTTAAGATTTAATTGCAACATTATTTGGTTTGTAAACAATGTATTTAACAAGTTACTCACGTAGGTAGGTGACTAATGAAGGTGATAATTATTTTTCTAAAATTTAAAATGAGCAACACAGTGTTGTTCTAGTGTCATCAACATAACTATCTCGACTATCATCAACAAACGCTACAAATTTGTTATGAAAACAACTCTAGCAATTTCACGGTCAAGATTGGCTATAAAAAATAAACAAAAACGGAATAACACAAAGGTTTACTAGTCCCACTTTGTGCGGGCAAAAATCAATGTGGCCCACAAGTGGACAGTTAAAAGGGCACGTATGGGCATCCCAGACGCACACACAACCCCTGGTGTGCAACAAAAACACCATTGCGTAAGCTCCGAGCCATGAATACAACGCAAAATCTTGACATTCGAAATAAACAGTGTAATCGCTTACCAAGCACGAACTCCCAGGCATCACAGCCCAGGGAACGCTCGGGGACGATTTCCAAATCCAACATCGTGCACAAAACACTTATTACACACTAAACTAACTAACTTTCACTTAAAAAATAATGTTTTTTCGTGTTAAAACGATAAATTACGCTGCCTTTCTTTGTTTGCCAACTTTAGTTTTCAACCATTTTGTATTTGTCAGAGCTGTCATTACAAACAGCTGATTGTATTTTGCCAGGGCCGCATTTAGGTGTGACCAGAGAAAATCACGTTGCAAACGAGTGATTGATCTTATTTCAAATAATGTATGTTTGTTTAATTATCATGTGATTATTTAGTACCACACTCTGAACTAGGTAATTTGACCAGGGGATCTATTTTGAATCGCACGTATGACATTGTGTTGTCGTATGCGACTTAAGTCATACTCGTCTTCCAATTCCAAGTCGCATGATGCCGATTTTCCGTATTTTTGAATCATTCGTTTCCGGTGCTGCTAACATAACACGAAATGTTGGATGTTATTCGTTCCACGCAGAATTTAGAGAAAACCGGTAACAACTGCAATGAAAACGGAACGTAATATCCATTTTTCTATTGGCTGCTGAAAAAAAACCTTGGCTTTTAATAAGAAAAGACTATCAATGACAAAAACAAACGAGTGACATGATATTGACACAACGCATTGATTTTTACGGTTATTTATTCTATCAATCGCTTTGTGTCGCTCCACTGCAACGAGTGGGTGAGGGCTGGCTGAGGGCACTTGTTGCGGTCGTGCGATTCAAAAATATGGAAAGTCAAATGTCGAACTAATCAAAAAAATAGAGCCCCAGTGCATATATAATCAAATAAATTACTCGAAAATCTATCAGTGTCCAATCTTATCCAAACTATTATTATTTTCGTTTATAATAATGAAACTGTGCTGCGGACCTGGCAAATCATAATGACGCATGCGTACCAACCGTTAATAAAAAAAATATGCAGCTAGAACTGTTCTATAGACATCTCCCTCTTCTCTACTACCGAAATGCATTTGTCTTCTCTCTCTACGCAAAGACTTACCTGTTGTCTCTTTCAAATTCAAAGGCTTGCCTCTTTCTTACTCTGTTGTTTATTGATACGTTGGTATTACAGCGATAACTTTAGTAATGGATTGATCCATTGTAGTTTACACAAACTTATGTTTATGTTAACCTTAAAGCAAAGGCGCAATGGACTACGTTATTTCTAAGTACTATTTCGATCGCGACATAGTCTTATAATATTTTTGTCCCTGAATCATTGTTTCTCGTCAGACTGCAAGTCTAGACCTATACTTACGTTCTAGAACTATATTAGTATTTATTGCTATGCTACATAATTTATTAGTATAGTTTCCATGTTGCACGTAGGCATGAGGACAAGCTTTCGCGGTTTCCCGCCATCGCAACAACCTTGAGCTCAGATTCACCCACGCTCGTGTATCGTAACGTAACATAATTATTGTGTAAGAATGTTTATTTACAAATAGAATTCATACTTTTGCGTATCAGAATTTTGGAAACGCGTTCATTCTGGGAATTTTATTATTTTTTTGTTATTGACTACGCAGTTTAATTGCGATGTTAGGATGTTATGTTTACATTGTTTTTCAGACCTAAACAAATATTAGTAAATTAAAAATACCTCAGTATTACGCTTATTGATTGGCTAGTTGTATGGACGCACGCGAGTTATTGAGTAAATAAAAAACGCTGGATTTATGTTTACTTAGCGTGGCTAAGCGTTCGGCCCGATAATTGGAGATCCTGGGTTCAATTTCTTGTTCGGGCATAACGTGTTTTTGATTACCCGATGCATAGCTCGTATTTGTGATAGGTACGATCACTAACCCTCGTTTGGTTGGCAAACATTGGGATTAGGTATGCCCACGATATACTCATCAATTGTATAAAGGCCTTTGGCCCAGCAGTGGGACAGTATGTAAAGGCTATTTACTTTATTTTAGCAGCTCAGTGACCCTCTCCCGCCCGATCCTAGAAATGTCACTACACATTCAAATGTTAAAACATGCACATTGAGACTTCTTGGCGGGAAAGTGAATAATCATGTCTCCGGTTTTGTTTTATTTTCTTAAATTTGTGTTATGCCGTATATTAATGTGAAATAATGGTGGAATATTAACCGTTAAGTGTGCGTGAGTGTGCATGAGTGTAGGAAAATGAAAAAAAAACAGTGCAACGTCACTTTTCAAATTTCTCAAAAGTTTGCGTGAGGACTTAGTAAATCCCCATATTATATTTACTGAGATACTCGAGGGGTAAGGGGGTATATCATTTCTCACTTCCCATTTCTATTATCATTCATCATCATCATATATGAAGGAAATACTGTTTTTTTATGTATTATTTGTAAGAAAAATTACTTTTTCATTTGCAAAATGCTTGTGCAGTCATAAAAAAAAAACATGCCCATCGCTTAGGCCCAAGACACCGTACTTGTAGAAAAGGTATGACTACACAGTTCACACGCGCTCAACATATACTAGGTACATCTGTACATATCTATGTACCTGGGCGATTCTCGCACCCCGAGCCGAGGTCTTAACCTTTAAGGGCGCCCTCGGTTTGTTCCGCTCCCGATCTAGTAGGGAACGGGGACACGGTGGACACGGTGGACACGCACTAGTGCGTGATACCGTTCCCTTTAGAAAACCTTTGACGGTGTTCACACGGCTTGAGAAACCCTTTCAGTTTCTCCGCCCCCAAAAAGTTCGGTGACGCTAAAAATGTCATGTGCAGCACAATCAGCAAACTCTCCTTACAAAAAACTTCAGTGACCCGTGTCAGAGAGACCCGGGTTTAATTGAACTAGACTCTGGTAAACTCGTTTACAATTTATTCATTAATACTGTTCGCGACTTCGTCCGCTTGAAAACACCCATACCCCATGATGTACCCCTATTACAGCGCCACCTACCGGGTCCAAATGTAAATCTAAACCATTCTCGAATCCACTTGAACACGCACAAACAATTTCATCCGAATCGGTCCGGCCATTTAGGAGTTCAATTACAAACACACGCACAGTAGATTTATATATAAATATTTGAAGAGCGTGAGCAGTGAGGGTGCAGCGGTTTGCTTTTTGTACGCTTATAAAATTAAACAAAATTAACATCTTAAATAACAATTTAATAATAATGTTATGTTTGCTTATTTATTTAATTTACCTATCCTTCTTCTTACATTTAGCTTTTTTATGCTTAGATTTATGTTTCTTCTTCTTTTTCTTCTGCTTCTTCGCTTTCACTTCTTTCGCTTCCACCCAAGAATTGGCACTGGAAGAAGATTCTACTTCAATCACATCACTATTCTTTTCAGTTTTTCTTCTAAAAACCGGTTTAAAGTCATTCTCTTGACCAGGCTCACCCTCCAACCTTTTCATCAAACTATCCGGTATTTTAGGACCATAAACGTTATGTTCCAAATTTGAATCCGCTGAAATTTCTTTTTGTACGTTGGCACTACTACTTTTGGCATCAACCTCTTCCGTTTTATCCACCTCAGTATTTCTTCGCCACGAATTCAACTCGTCAAAATTCACGTTCGCAAATATACCGCGGGGCGGCGAAGTATTCCTTTCTACATTCTTCGGTTTGTCAAAGAAGTCTTCTACCGTTTCGTCGGTCACAATACCTTTTGGCGCGTCATCCTCATCTTCACTGTCGCTAAGAAAGATAGCCTTATACAGATCCATTTTGTCGAATTTCTCTATGGTATCTTGAACTCCTTCGTTGCTCTTCAAATCTTTCTCGGACTCTTTCATAAACAATTCCGCGACTGTCATACGTTTATTGAAACCAGTGTTTTCTGTAATGGTTGATGTTGTTGGATTTCCAACTTTATCATTAGGTGCGTTAGAGCTAGTTTTGCTTTGATATTCAGATTGGATAGGTTTGGGGAGGTTCATTGATTTGGATCCGCTGAATTTGTGCTGTTCTCTCGCGAAGCTGTCTTTGTCGTGGACCGACGATTCCAAATAGGAGAATATTGAGTATGACACCTTTGGTTTGTTTTCGTTTTTCTCTTCAGTCCTGCGAAAATAAAAAGAAATAGTTTATTTAATTATTTAGTTTAAGAACTAACAACAGCAACTATCACACGTATTTATAATATTAAATATCTAAATGTAAAGTGAAGTATACTTTATACTTTAAGTATGCTATGTCCCACTGCTGGGCAAAGGCCACCATCATTGAAAAATTGAAGTATACTTTATACTTTAAGTATGCTATGTCCCACTGCTGGGCAAAGGCCACCATCATTGAAATCAATTAGCTAATTAAGTTTTTTTTTAGAATTCTTGATTGAGTTATTAACTAACTAACTGCCCAGAACTAGTTTAAAAGAATATGTTCCCAATTGTTCTTTAGTAAGGTTACTCTATAATAACATATCAAGTACTATTTAAAATAAATACTATGTCATCGTCATTATCATCATCATTACAAAAACACAATGCTGAAAAAATTTTCACGAGCAGGATTTGAACCCTTCTGACATACCGGGTCAGGTGCTCTTCCAATTGAGCTATCGTGGTTCTAACCAGTCCGCCGAAATTATTCAACACTATTTACTTTTTTACTTTGAAAGCCAAAGGCGCCAATTCAATGTCAACAAGTACCGTCATTAACATCTGATCATAATATTTTTACAAATTTTTTCATCATCATCATTCAGCCAAAAGACGTCCACTGCTTGTGCGACCGGTTTTGTGCTACTCGCATACAACGGCTTCCCGCGACCTAAATAATGATTTTACTAATAATTTATTGAAATGAAACAACTTTTACGGATCTACTCGCGTTTATTTTACACATTAGATTTAATTAATGTTAGTTTAAATAAAACAATTTTTTTAATATTTAAACTAATAATGTTTTTGTTTTGTTTATATAATTTTAACGCAAATTTTTGTTGCGACACAAATTACAAAAACAAAAATGTTGAAAAAAACCCAGTAATACCGACATAGTGTTGAATAATTTCGGCGGGCTGGTCAGAACCACATAGCTCAATTGGAAGAGCACCTGACCCGTCAGAAGGGTGCAGGTTCAAATCCTGCTCGTGGAATTTTTTTCAACATTTGTTTTTTTTTAATTTTTATATTTTGTATTATTTTATATTTACTTGTATTTCGAAATCTAAATGGGGATTAAGATTTGAGGTTTGCGCAAGGTCGCGAGGTAGGTTCAAAGTTCCACAACACCTGAAGGCAAGTTGTCTATTATCAAGTGCTATTTTCGGTTGTCGATATAAATAATTATGAAACTTCCTAAATGAAAACGCATTTACGTTATATGATTTTATACCGCATTGTAAATGCTAAAAAAAATAACACGACAAAGTTGGGAAGGCGTCAACATTAGTCTGCCACCATAAGTATTGTCATCATCCGAAAGTTAAGAGATTAGATAACATAAGACATCCAGCTCCTCACCTGACGCCCCCCGGATCGGGGATGTTAAACCGCTTGCAGACAAGCGACTCCGGCCTCCACTGCGTATGCGCACGAGTGATCACACCATAGACGCCTCTCTGTGCTGCCTCTATCTGCTCTTTGGTTGCTAGACCATAGTTAGCGTTGCTTTTAGCCACAGCCAACAGTGGATTAGTTGCGCCGTCGTCTGGTTCGGATGCGTGTGTGAATCTGTGGAAAATAAAATAAATAAAATATAAGGAGCAGTGGTAAGAGCGTTCGAGCTACAATCGTAAAATCTAAGCGACTCGAGGAGCTCGATTACTGAAATTAAGTAACGTTAACAAAGGCCGGCCATCGGATGGGTGCCCAATTTTTATTTATTTGAGCTTTTCTGTGCTTTGGAGGGCACGCAAAGTCGTTAACAACCACCGGACCGCACTGGGCCCGCGTGGTGGTTTATGGCCCGTTCTCCCTATCCATCCATAGGGGAGGCTCGTGCCCCAGTAGTGGGGACATACAATGAGCTGGCGATGGTGATGATGATGCTGAAAATGCCAACTGAGGTAATCAGTAACCTGTCAAATAAAATAAAATTTTAAATACAGCAAAAATAATAATATTCATGTCACTTTAAATCTCGAGATCGCCGGTGAGATTCAAAAACGGCCCCCCAGGGCCTTTGCCACTAAGCGTTAAGCCTTACATAATAACAAAAAAAAAGCTTACCTATCACCCATAAACCCGGTCAACGGCCTATACAACATCGCTGCCTGCTCGAACTCCGCCAGCTCCCTATTCCTCTCCCACTCACTCAACGCGTCAGTCTTGCTGTCTCCCTCCTTCATGTAGCCGTCCTTGTCTTCCAAGTACCTCTCATAGCGCGCCTGTTTCTCCGGTACACTATTGAACGGACGAAACGTCTTTGGAACATCTTTTCCTGAATCTTTTATCGCTATAAAGTCACTTGGTTCTTTTGTAGAATCGTTGGTTGATACGAAGTTGACGTTGCGACCGATGAGCTTGGCTTGAGGGTCTTGTGGTGGGGTTTGTGGGTGTTTTTGGGGGTCTGGGAGTTTGGGGACCGGTTGCTCGCCTAGTAGTGCACCGCGGGCTTCCGCTGTAAGCTCGTGGCGGCCAAGACCTGAAAAGAAAAAAAAAAAGAAATTTTATTTATTACAAGCTGACCCGACAGACGTTGTCCTGTCAAAATTTTATTACATACATAACATGCATGTATTATACATATAAACCTTCCTCTTGAATCACTCTATCTATTGCTGAAACGGCATTAAAATCCGTTGCGTAGTTTAAAAGATCTAAGCGTACAGACAGCGGGAGCGACTTAGTCGTAAAGAAGATGGATCGCCTCTGCGGTCTAGTGGTTAAGACCACCGGTTTCGACCCAGAAGTCCCGGGTTTGATTCCCAGCAGGGAGTACATGTTTGTGTACTCGGTTTGGTTGGATAGGGCTTGTTTGTCCGCCTGGTTAGCTACCTCCATTATATCTAAATATGTCGCCATAACATCAATGTTTGTAGCATTGTTGTTCCGGCAGCTAGAGATAAGATAGCAGTGCTTCAGTAGTTGAGGATACGAGTGAAGTGCGCTTCCACCAATTGGCCTTATCATCACTTAACATCAGGCGAGATCAAGGCACTGTGCTTACCCGTAAAATATGAAAAACTAAAATTAAATATGACGATAATTAGTTATTTTATTGCTTCACACACAGATGTAAACAAAAAACATTTACACATGTGCCTACATGTACTAGATCTTATTATTGCATCATCCTTTGTTGCATTAGGCTCATGTTTTATGTGTATCAAATATTAAGGTCAATATTAATCTTACTAATGTATTGCATCATTATTTGCACTCCGCACCATTCCCTAATTTGTAATACTTTAATCATAATAACGCAGTTTCTTTATTTCGATATAAATCTTGTGTAACACTCTCTGTACAGCTGTGAAACAAGCAACAATACACGCAGTCTGTCACGCAGTTATCTGTTGTTTCTATAACCAACCTCATCAAGTAAACCTCTCGACGTCATACTAATACCTCAGCCAACGAGAAGCAGTTGTACACACATAATTTTAAACGTACGTAATCGTACGGGCATAGGCGGTCTTATCGCTACAAGCGATCTCTCTTAGACCACCTTTGGTTTAAGAACTCAAGAAGGATATTACAACACATTAACGCAGATTACAGTCAGTGTTCTCGTAGTTAGGACTAGTGATGAAACGATTACGATTTCGATTAATCGTAATCGACTATTATTGATATTTCACGATTGATCGAAATCGTCCAATCTATCTATCTATCGATTATTTAGCGATTACTTCTGACATTTATTTTCCTAAAAAAGAAAATATTCGTAACATAACGGAGCCGTAAAACAATACACAAAAAAAATACGAAACTTCCGAGTGACATTTACTGTAAACAAGCAGGTGCCAGATTCAGCCAAATCCCATGCGTTTCCGATCACGTGGTCAATCATAAAAATATAACTATTTTATTATTGTTTTTTTATAAAAATCATACTAATTTTAAAATTATATACTGGCTTAATTTGGTTTAAAAAAATGTTTACTGTTAAGTTAACAACAGTTTGTTATATATTGTTTTCTAAAGTTTACGCAAACACTACACATTGAAATGTAGTTAGATCTATATTTTCATTGTAGTCAAATGCCCTATTGTAGTGATGACTTCATTTCAATGATGGAGGTCTTTGCCCAGCAGTGGGACAGATATAGGCTTTTTACTTTACTATCCTAAGTGTCATAATGATATATCAACTCCCGCAACTCAGTTATCTAGATATGCTTGTTGACATGTTTTGGTTGTCATTTGATGAGAAATACATGGTGATAAATGAATTTGTTTACCATCAATTTGGAATTGAATACTAAGCAAAACAAAATATGTACAAACCTTGGTCCCTCTGCGGCTGGTCCGAGGGTTCGAACCTGGTCCTTCTTGCTCCTGCTACTGCCGGCCGGTAGTCACGCGGCAACGCGGGGGAAGGGTAAGAAGGCGGGACGGGCAAGGGGTTGATGGCCCGGACGAAACCTTCCAACAACTGCAGGAGATAATACAGTTACAAAATGATCTAAGCATTTAAGATGAAGAGGGGACTTTGATGGCGCAGTAGTTAATTCGACCGGTCTGCGATTGCCAAGGTTAAGCAGCTTTCGCAAGGCCGGTCATAGGATGGGTGACCAAAAGTGTATCATCTCGAGCTCCTCCATGCTTCGGAAGGCACATAAAGCCGTTGGTCCCGGCTGCAGTAGCAGTCGTTAAAAACCACCAATGTTTGTGTTTCGAGAGCTAGATAATATACTAGCCAGTGCTTCAGTAGTTGAGGATTCCGGGTGAAGTGCGCTTCCACCTTCGGCCTTATCATCATCATCATAAGGCTTACCAGTAAGTAATAAAATAAAAAATATAATTTATGTTCTACTAGGTGGCCCGGCTCGCGACTTTGTCCGCTTCAGTGAACACCTGTATCGCATTTTTTTTTCATACAAACATTGTCCTGACAGTCACATACTCAACAAAAAAATAATCAGCCAAATCGTTGGAGCCGTTCTTCAGTGATGCTATGACATACATGTGGCAATTGATTTTTATTAATATACTAGCTGGCCCGGCAGACTTCACACCGCTTTGACAGTTTTCATGACAACAAAACAAACAAATAATTTTGTATAGGGAAAATTAAATTGTCGTTTTTAGTACTTTCCGTTACTTATCGTTCGGCAATGCAGAGGTAACTAATACCCTCGAACACCTGCAATTGCGTAGAGATATAGCGTCACTCAGCGTCTTCTATCGCTTATATCACGGCGAGTGCTCTGAAGAACTCTTTGACCTTATCCCACCTTCTCCCTTCCTCCATAGGAGTACACGTGCTACTCTCCGGTGTCATCGCTTCACTGTCTCACATATCCCATCGCGCACAAAGAAATTTGGTGACTCGTTTCTTTGTCGCACCTCCAAAAGATGGAATAGTCTACCAGCACATGTTTTCCCTCTTTCCTATGATATGGGGTCCTTCAAACGAGGCGTGAAGAAGCACCTTGTGGGCCGGCAGAGTGAGGTTGACTGATGCTGCGTTGTTTTCACGCTGCACCAGTTGTCTTCGCGTCTGGACTCCATTTCCACTTAACATCAGGTGGTGTGGAGTCATTTGCCGTGCTAAGTATTAAAAAAAAAAAAACTTACTATTTATGTTTCTCACCGTTTAAACCTTCCCTGAACTTCCACAAATATTTCAAAATCAAAATTTGTCAAATCGATCTAACCATTCTCGAGTTTTAGCGATACAAACAAACAGCAATTGATTTTTATATATATATAGATATGTCGTTATAGAGCATAGGCTGCACAGACCACACTCAAGTATAGATATGGATGGCTATGATAGGTAATGGACTTCTTGGTGGGACAGCGAAGAGCCATGTCTGCAGTTTTGTTTTATTTTCTAAAATTTGTGTTATGTCGAATATTAATGCAAAATAATGGTGGATTATTAACCGTTAAGTATTCGTGAGCGTGCATGAGTGAGTGCATGAGCAAATGAAAAAAAAACAGTGCACATCATACTTTTCAATTTCTGTCAAGAAGTCCGCGTGAGGACTTAGTAAAGCCCCCACATCTTTACTGAGATACTTAAGGGGTTGGGGGGTATATCATTTCTTACTTCTCATTTCTATTATCATTCATCATCATCTATTACGACAAAGCAAATATGTTAACTTATATATAACTTATACTTATACCTATATATATATATATAAATTGTATAAAAAAACACTTTGACACAGGCTAAATGTGCTACAAGCACGAAGCCATGAACAAAGGAACAAAAAAAAGAATAGATTACACTTGTAGTTTCTAAGCGATGCTGGCTAGCGCCATCTCTCCGACATATACATAACTTAAAATAATTACAACAAGTACATACGTTAACCCCTCTCTGTTTGGGGGGTGGTTTCTTCCTGTCCTCCCCAGCGCCCCCCAACACCACGTCGTAGTGGGACATGTCCTCCGTCGCGTAGATGTCCTCGTCGTCCGCTTCAAACGCACCTACGCCGAACGCCTGGCCGCGAATCGATACCTGAAGGAAATAATGTTATGGTGAGTTTTATATGTTATTTTCTTGGCGGGAAGGTAAATATAGTATAATAAATCAATATTAGACAACATCACATACATAGCTCTAACTCCAAAGAAAGTAGCTAAACCACATTTGTTATGGAAATCAGGAACAACGACACGGTACCACTACCACCCAGAGCCGAGGAAATATAAAAAAAAGTTCGTTTATCTACATTGACCAGACCGGGAATCGAACCCGGGACTTCGGAGACGGTAACACCAGAAACCGGCGAGCGATCCACTCGACTAGTACTCGACTCGACAGTTTTGTTTTCAAAAATGCATACCATGAGTGTTTGCAAATTAAATAAAACATAAATACTTACATAATTACAAAAACACAAATGTTGAAAAAGTTTCCACAAGCAGGATTTGAACCTGCACACTTCTGACATACCGGGTTCGTATCCTATCGTAGTTCTAACCAGCCCGCCGAAATTATTCAACACTATTTGCTTTTTGAAAGCCAAAGGCGCCAACTCAATGTCAACAACTACCGTCATTAACATTTACTTACATAATATTAATAATATTAATTTCTTGAAGACGATTTTGATAAAAATGAAAATATATTATTACATTTTACAAAATATAATTTTCCTGCCCAAGAATCGAACCTGTTTTTTGAAAAAAAAAAAAAAAAAAACATTCCATATTGTTACACTGGCCAGTAGTGACGCATATAAGAACTAAATATTCTGAAGTAATGTCATTATATCAAACTATAAGAAAGGTCTAAATTTATTTTTTAATTTTTTATCATTAAAATCACTAAATTTACTCCCAGTACTTCAGTATAAATTCGCTCATATCTCTAAACGATTACGGTATTGAGCTAACTTGAAACAGTAATTATTGTTGGTGTGGCAGATCTCTATTCATAAAACAAGTATTTTGAAAAAAGCACCAGCTTCCCATATAAATATACGTTTTTGGATCACTGCTATTAATTGTATAACCAACTAACCTTCTTTCCCTTATCCTTCATAACGAGGTGACTCTTCGAAGAGCTCTCTCCGTACTGGCCAGTCAAGTTGCCCAGCACAGAATGCCGGCTCAACCCGGAGTAGCCAAGCCCGAAACGATCGTTCTTACGCTGCAGCACATAAGGCTCATAGTCGTCTGGCGCTAACAGAGTTTCGTAGTCGTACTCAGAATCGGAACCGCTGGAGTCGGCTTCTTTCTCTAAATTCTGTAAGAAAAGAGTTTTTATTTGTTATTTATTTTTTTATTTATTTGCTTATCCAACAATTGCTACACTTATACCAGAGAAATGCTATTTTATGTAATGCTTAAGTAAATGCAACAATTACTTAAAGGAAACCACCACTTGCGTAAACGATATTTGAACTGTTCTAAAACAAAAGTTCTCCATTATTTGAATTTCAACCGAAAAAAAACTAAGTGCCTATCAAATAAACAAAGAATAAGGTCCGAATAGTTATTTCGGAAACGGAATTTCTATTCGTACCTTATTCTTTGTTAATTTGTAAGGGGCTAAAAATAAAACTAAGAAAGACTAAATTATTAAAAACATTGTTATGCAAAAAACCGAAGTTTCCAGAGCATTCAGCAAATTTTTGAATTAACTTCATTGTTAACAGTTCATCATTAACAGTTAACAAAAATAACAATTAATAATAATAAACAAACCAAATTCAATCACAGTCATCATCATCATCATCTCATTGTATGTCCCCACTGCTGGGGCACGAGCCTTCCCTATGGATGGATAGGAAGAACGGGCCGTAAACCATCACGCGGGTCCAGTGCGGATTGGTGGTTATTATCGACTGCTAATGCGGAAGGGATCAACGGCTTTACGTTGCCTTCCGAAGCACGGAGGAGCTCGAGATGATAAATTTTTGGTCACCCATCCGATGACCGGCCTTTGCGATAGTTGCTTAACCTCAGCACTCACAGACCGGGCGCGTTAACCACCAATCACAGTACAAAATAGATATATCGCAGCTCTATATTTAAAACACGAGCGCTGCGGTTGATTTTTTAATTGCAGTCACTGAACTTTTTTTGAAACGAAAGTCAAACAAAATTAAAAACAAAAAACATAAAACACCGTTTAAGGTTTTCTAGAGGGAATGGCATCACGCACCAGTGCGTGTCCCCGTTCCGTACTAGTATCTCCGAGGGTTCGGTTCGAATCGGATCGGGTTGGATCGGACTACTGCTGCTGCAGTGCCAGCTCCTGGCTGAATCAGCATTCCATTGTTTGGTGCTGCGACAAAGAAATGATAAATAATACGTGAAACATTCAGTTATTTTTTTTTTGAAGTTTGCTGATTGCCTCAGACGGCATTTCAGCGTCCCTGGATTTTTTGAGGTGGTGAGAAATAGAACGGGTTCCTTAACCTCTCATCTGCGACGAGCACTGAACAGTGCCCAAACACTTAAAATTCTATTGTGACTGTATTCACAGTAGTGCATGTACCCGTTCCCTACTAGAATCTCCGAGGGGTTCGGATCGGATCGGATTTGGTGACTGCTACTTTTAGTCGATACCTGTCTCATCTCCGGCGGCATATAACACCCGTAGACCCTATGCTGCTCCCTCTGCCGCTTCCTCTCTTCCCGACTGACCCGGTCCCCGGCACCCTGTCCCGGACGCCAACCCATAGCGCGCAGCATACGGACCGCCGCGGTCTCGTGGACCGGCTTCAGTAAGTGCTCGAGAACTGGCTCCCCTGATAATAAAAATATTTTCAGATCATAAATATACTCTGATTAAGTAAATAGCTTATAACTGTCCCACTACTGGGCAAAGGCCTCGTAGAGATATGGGGAACTGCTGCCAAAACCCCACTACTGGGCAAAGGCCTCGTAGAGATATGGGGAACTGCTGCCAAAACCAATAGAACTATTTTAGAAATAGCACAAAATAAATAAATTAAAAGATTATTTAACTACAACTTTTTCACATCAACGGATAAAATATATAAGGAAACCAAATTAATGAAATTAAATCAATTGCATACTTAAAATACTTGTATTCTAATACGAAAAATTTTAAACAAGAAAATACACACATGAATTAAGTTCACTAAAAAACATCAAATACAAAAAATTCAACTGCGAAATGTAAATAACTTAATCTTACATGTACCTCGAACAAATCATGGTAGGCAAAATATCTTATAAAAGGGTGCCAAGTTATATAACCGATTACCAAACGATATTAAAGAGGCAAAGTCTACTTTAGCATATAAAAGACTGCTCAAACACTACGTTTTTAAAGTAATCAAATAAATAAATACATAATAACATAATGTGTAATATAGTATGATATGATATAATAATTTTTTCAGGTAGTTTAAAAAAGAGGATATAGTTAATATAAGTAAAAAATATATATATATTATAATATGAAATAATATAAGTAGTATAATACTTAATATAGTATGATATAATATAATACATATTGTAGTATGAAATTATATGTTAACATATATAAACCACAAAAAGTGTTCCTATATATATTTCATACTAATAAGTATTAACAAACTCATTAAATTTTTTCATAACATATCAATTAAATATAACATATCATTACTAACACTGCCATGCGGCACATCCAGTTGCGCGAAGTCGGTGTTACCGTGGCATCCGTAACTGGGTTAAAATTAAGCGCAGGCGCACCTCCTTAATTATTGTTTAGTTAAAATTGATAAACTGTCCTCAAACGATTTGTAGTATGATAGTTTAGTGCTTGATATGTTTTGTGTGTTAATTTTTTCTAAAATAGCCCAACAAAATGTTTTTATGTGTTCTGTTTCTCATGTAAGCGATTTTTGTAAATCTTTATGAGAAAATAAATATCTTTAAACCTATTAAACCTATGCCTGAGGCTGAACTGATGTAAGATTTTTTTTTAACCCTTTTTGTGCGCTTAGTATGAACATCATAATAAGGTGACCAGATAACAGAGTTGTATTCCAGAACAGTTCTAACCAAGGTACATTAAAGGTATGAGAATGTTTCCGGATTTTTGAAATCCTTGGTAGATCTGGAGATACACCCGAGCATCTGAGACCCTTTTTTTACTACATGATCATAAAGATTGCGAAAAGTCAATCTATCATCGCAAAAGATACCTAAATCTTTTACGAGATCTTGTTGATTCAACACATCATCACCAATTTTGAGTTTGTTCCTTTTACAAGTCAAAGATACCTATGTGACATTTGTTGACATTTAAATGCATACAGTTCTGTCGACTCCATTTGGACACCATATTCAGATTGTCTTGTAGTAATTGTGCATCAACATTGTTACTTACAACACTTTATAGCTCAAAGGCATCATCGGCATAAAAAAAACTATGACAAGTCAATCTATCAATAAGGTCATTAATAAACATCACTATGAATAGAGGGCCCATGTGTGATCCTTGAGGGACGCCAAAGGGATAATTATTGGCTCTGACAAATGACCCCGTATTGCAACTGACTCCTATTATCAAGATATGATTCAACCCAACGCAAAAGACTGCCGTGGGGTGCACAATGCGAGTTTTTTACAGAGTATTCCATGATTGACTTTGTCAAATACTTTCGCAAAGTCAGTGTACACAGCGGCGTCTACCTGTTGCTGTTTAGCAAAAGCGCAAATTGGGCTAGTGATGAGTGTGTGTTTAAAGTCCTCTTGGCTAGCTACCATCATCTTTCTTAGTAAATAAGTAAATAGCATAAAAATAATAACATATATTATAAAAAGCACACACACACCAGGTATAGGTCCATCGTGGTACCGCCTCTGCTTCCTCTTCTGGCCCGCAAAATCGCTTTGTGTCTGCATTTGGCGGGGGGCTATTCCGAACTCGCCGCGGTCTTCGTCATCCATAAAGTCTTCAGGCCGCTGAGACTGATTAAAGAGTACACAATATAACATTATTTTTAGACAGAACAAAAGCAACATAGCCAATCTAATTTCAATATTAATTTACTTTTAGTGAATATAAACTATTCTTAGTTAGAACCAAAAGAAGAGATCCTTGGGAGAGGCCTTTGTATAGTAGTTGTCACTGGAAGTGATGTGCTGCACGCAGCAAAAAGAAGTTTGTGCATAGTAACTATTATTTAATCTGTGCTTAGGCCAAACAGTGAGTCAAATAGAAGAAAATAAGTGAAAATCTTGGTGGGAAAGTGAAGAGTCATGTCTGCGGTTTTGTTTTATTTTCTAAAATTTGTGTTATGTCAAATATTAATGTAAAATAAATGGTGGATTATTAACCGTTACGTGTTTGTGAGTGTGCATGAGTGTAGGCAAATTAAACAAAACAGTGCAACATCACTTTTCAAATTCTCTCAAGAAGTCCACATGAGGACTTAGTAAAGCCCCACATCTTTACAGAGATACTCAAGGGGTTAGGGGGTATATCATTTCTATTATCATTCATCATCATCATCATACAGGAAGGAAATATTGTTTATTTATGTATTACTTGTAAGAAAAATTACTTTACTGGCTAAATGTGCTAATTGCATGAAGCCATCAACAATTAAGGAAAAAAATGATGATGATGATGACATATTTTTTGACAAGAAGTTTGCAGGGCGCAGTTTTCAGAGTACACATTTTGACATAGTTTTTTTTTAAAGATTTTCTTGTAATTCTAATCTAAAAAATGTGTGTTAAATTAAACTATACCAATCATAGTACTAACTCACAAAGATAACCTAAACTTACAGAAACTGAAGCTTTCTCAGATCTCGAGCTTTTAAACGTCGCTGGGGTCCAACCGTCTGGTGTGCCAACAGAGTTGCCGTACCCCGCTGAGAAGCCACCGGTGAAGGCACCGTGGAACCTCCGCCTGCCATACTCATCCACGGCATATTGGTCAGGGGCCTGTTGGTATTTTCGTTTCGATGGTATTTCATCTGCAGGTTTAGACAAATATAACATATTATGCATTTGTTTGTACACCCATGAGTGGTTTTGTTTTCGATTTTAAAGTTTAGTAATGTAAAATAAATAGTTGACGTATTACAACTAATAATTTTTTATTTTAAATAACTACGAAGTTGTTCGTTAGGGAGCTACTAAAAAGGATATTTACATATCAGAATCACATTAATAAATCAAACTATATTTTGGGTCAGTGTTGTGTTGATGCGATGAAAAATATATTTGTAAATATTACCTTCTATAGGATCCAACGGAGTTCCATATGTGATAGCATTGTCATCGTCACTTTCTGAATTACTCATATTTACATAATATGATTAGTTTATTACTATTATAGCGTAATCGGTCCTTTTAATGTTTTATGCTTTTTAGCCATATTTTTTAACCTACAAATACATTTTTAACTCTTTTCTTGTTCGGAAACGCAAAAGGAGTTAGCTCATACAGCCTAGTCTTTTTAATATTCATGTATGTCCACGATCAAAAACAATCTAACATTATTTCAAAGGTCATCTTTAATCAGCCCCTCTCGCTTGACCCACTGCCGGGCATAGGCCTCTCTTTGAATATGCCAACCATGTGACAAATGTGGAACGTAGAATTTTTTTCGAGAATTCTTATATATAAATATTTAATAAAACAACAGGACTATAACATTATAAGGTTCTTTTATTATGATGTGGATTAGTACTTAAAATATCGAGAAATTTGATAATGTTAATGGTAGTTAAGGAAAAACTGTTCCTTTTCATCATGTTTAGAGACTTTATTTCAATGAAGCAAAAATATCAGGATAGTTTTTTTATTATCCATTTACTACAAAATATGGAATAAACGTAAGTTCAAGTCTTCCTTCTCCTCTTCAAAAATTTCCTTGTGAAACCAGAATAATCATGTGATGTGAATCTTCTACTCCTTCTGTGGGGAGGCTACAAGAAAATAAGAATAAAACGCTCCACTTTTAACAGAATATAGTATTTTATTGAAGATATTGAATAATACAATAAGTACAATAAGCGTGGATTTATAACTTTATTGAATAAACTTTTGGTCGACAAAAGTAACTACTTGACAAAAAACGATAAACAAACAATAATAAAATGAGGGGTAAATAAAAAGGGTTGGTTAGTACGTAAGATAATAGACCCTGGTTACCATCTAGCACCAAAGTGCTCGTCAAGACGAATCATATGAGCCCAAACTCAATGGAGTTGTGTCGTATAATAATTACCGAGTTCCTATGGCCATCTTCCAGCTCCATCATCAGACCCTGGTTACCAACTAGCACCAAAGTACTCGTTAAGACAAATCATTCGAGCCCAAACTAGATGGGGTTGTGTCGTTTAAATACCGAGTTCCTATTGCCATCTTCCAGCTCCATCATCAGATCAGCTCCATGTCATAATAGTTTTGCATTGTCATCTGATTTACACATGCATGCAAAATTTCAGCTCAATCGGTAACCGGGAAGTGGGTCAAATTTAACTTTCAAGATTTGATCACAAACATCGGGACAGGTTAAATTAAATAAAAGCTTGTAAAAAGATTTGAGCTTTGAGAAAAAAAACTCAAATCTGGGTAAGTTGGTTACCGGCACTAGTAACAATTCTTTATCTATTTATAATTACTTACAGTCCCTTGTTTGTTCCCATAATGGCGACATGGAGACAACTCGACTTATTGAACATCTTAGTCAGGTAGCAGATGAAGCGCAGAAGCGGTTTCCATCGGCGGAACTGGTGTTTTTGGGGGACTTCAATGTTCACCACGAGATATGGTTAAGTTCCTCCAAAACTGACCATGCTGGTAGAACTGCCCACACATTCGCTCTCACGCACGACTTGACTCAACTGGTGAACCAGCCCACAGTCCCCCCAGTCACGCGCCCTCTTTGCTGGACCTTGTGCTGACGAGTCGCCCAGCTGGTTACCGAGTGGAAGTTCGAGCTCCTTTAGGATCCTCGGATCACTGCTTGGTATCCAGCAAAGTGCCTCTGGCCCCGCTACCGCCTTCAGCGGTATCGAAACGCCAGATTTGGCACTACTCGGCGGCAGATTGGGATGGTATGCGGGACTATTTCGCATCCGTTCCTTGGGGGCAGCGGGAATGACCCGAAACTAGTGCGACAGCAGTTACTGATGAGTCTTAGGAATAGAATACTATAATCCGCACTCCTATCACATCAGCAAAGGCAGGCGCAACCGATGGTTCAACCGCGAGTGTGCCAACGCTGTTGTTAACAAGCAGACGGCATACCGCGCTTGGATCAGAGGTTCAGCCCAAAGAGATTCTGAGACCCGCACACTGAAAGCAGCCTATAACAATGCCACCAAGTCCTGCAAGAAGGCTTACATTAGAGCGGATGCCCACCGCGTTGCACGGGTTAGCCAAGAATTACTGACGCATCCTACGGGCAGCCGTAGCTACTGGCATCTAGCCAAAGCCGTGCAATCTAACTTCTGCCAACCCTCGCTGCCACCTTTGAGATGTCTTGACGGATCTTTAGCTCACAAGCCGCAGGAGAAGGCCGATCTCCTGGCCGGAGTTTTTGCGGCTAACTCCCGAATCGATGACTGCAATGCACAGCCACCTACAATTCCTCACTGTGGCCACACAATGCCAGATATTAAAATCTGGCAGTGTGATGTACAGACGCCTGCACATCAACCTACCACAAACTGTCAAATTTTCTCAATAGACTTTGAGCTTTATGTTTAAGGCTTAAGGCTGACAATGTATTTATTGAAGCCCTAGAGAAAGTGAGTCTAGGCCGACTCGGTAAAAACCACTCCGATGTCCTCCCGTCACCTTGGGATCAGCAAACCAGCGATCATCGCGTCGTCCTCATCCGAGGGAACGCATCAAACGCCGGCATGGTGGAGCCAGACGAGGTCATGGGAACCCTTTCGGACACTTCCACAACCCCGTCGGTGTCTGCTCGCCCTGTAGATGGGCGAGCCCCTCTCCCGCCCCTGGTTGGGGCGGGTGACCGCCCTCGAAATCGATGGGCGGACACACCTGACCCGTCCTTATAGACGGGTCGCCGACGCACCGAGACATACGAGGCGTCGGCCCTCAGTGGGGACCCGTGCAATGCACGGTCAAAGCCCCCCCTAGAGCTCGGACCGCGCTGATTCCCCACAGGAGGCATCCGTGCCGTGCGGAGGCATGCGCCGTGCGGAGGCATGCGCCGTGCGGAGGCATGCGCCGTGCGGAGGCATGCGCCGTGCGGAGGCATGCGCCGTGCGGAGGCATGCGCCGTGCGGAGTGCGCCGTGCGGAGGCATGACAAGACAAGAAATTTGACAGTTTTGGGTAGGTTGACGTGCAGGCGTGTGTACGTGCGGAGCTGCAGAAACTGCAACTGGGTCGCTGGCTTCCTGAATGAGCGTAGGATCCGAGTACTCACAGACGGATGTGATTCGCGGTTTATGTCAGTGAACGCTGGTGTCCCTTCTAGGGTCCGTTCTATCCCCCACGCTGTTCCTTCTGCATATCAGTGAGATGCTTCCACTTGGAAATATTCATTGCTATAGCACGGTGCATGGGGGATATAACGGTTACACAGCGGCTGGGCAAGTCGAACCGAAGTGAATCGTGTGAATCTTGTCATTGAGCTTAATCGGGTATTGGACCTCATGTCTAATTGGGGCTCCAATAATCTGGTCGAGTTCAATGCCAAGAAAACACAGGTATGTGCGTTCACGGCAAAAAAGTCGCCATTCCTACCCTTTCCCTCTCTTCAAGGCACATCACTCGGCCTGCAGAGCAGTATTACATGCTCGGTATGGAAATTCGCTGCGATCTGAACCAGAGGGACTATATCGAAGCCGTGATAAACACAGCGTCACGAAAAGTCGGTGTCCTGAACAGGGTGCGGAGATTCTTCACGCCGGATCAGTTGTGCCTTTTGTACAAGACACAGGTGCGATCTTGCGTGGAGTATTGCTCGCACCTTTGGGACGGTTCCGCAAAGTACCTCCTCGATGCCTTGGACAGATTGCAGCGGCGCGCTATACGCATTATCGGCAATGCAGAGGTCACTAATGCTCTCGAGCCCCTGCAATTGCGGAGATTAGTGTCACTCGGCGTCTTCTACCGCTTATACCACGGCGACTGCTCTGAAGAACTCTTTGACCTTATCCCACCTTCTCCTTTCCTCCATAGGAGTACGCGTGCTGCTCTCCGGAGTCACCCCTGTACTGTCTCGAACATTCCTTCGCGCACAAAGAAATTTGGTGACTCGTTTCTTTGTCGCACTTCCAAAAAATGGAATAGTCCAGTTGTTCGCTTTACGACAGATTCGCTTTAAGACAGATTCGCTTTAGGACAGATTCGCTTTAGTTTTCCCTCCTTCCTATGACATGGTGTCCTTCAAACGAGGCGCGAGGCACCTTGTGAGCCGGCAGGGTGAGGGTGACTGATGCTGCGTTATTTTCACGCTGCACCAGTTGTCCTTGCATCTGGACTCCATTTCCACTTAACATCAGGTGGAGTGGAGTTATTTGTCGAGCTAGGTATTATAGCTACCTACGGTGTCATACAAATGGCATACTCCTGCGCACGACCGCGCGCGCCGCGCTTCCAACAAGACTGGCGCGAGCATTTTTTTTTTTTTTTTTTTTTTGGAGAGAGTTTGCTGATTGCCGCTGCGGCATTTTCAGCTTCACCGGGCTTTTTGGGGGCGGCGAGGAACGTAAAGGGTCCCTCAAGCCGTGTGAAACGAATCACCTTCAGAGGTTATCTAGAGGGAACGGCATCGCGCACAAGTGCGCGTCCCCGTGCCCTACTAGATTCTCCGAAGGGTTCGGATCGGATCGGGGAGCGGAGCAACCCGAGGGCGCCTCTAAAGGCACGGACCTCGGCTCGGGTTGACCGGGCCGTGGAGGAGGAGAGAACCGACCAGGTACATGTCTGTACCTGGTGTAGAGCGCGTGTGAACCGGTTCTTCGTACCCTTGTTCTACGAGTACGGTGTCTTGGGCCTAAACTGGTGTGCATGTTTAGTGTATTCTGTAAATGTGTGCTGTCATTTAGAGGATCGGGCGGGGGGGCGTTCGCAACCGTTATGGGATCGTCGGGGTCATCTAGGACGTGCTTAGGACGCCTAGACATGAACCGTTTTGTTGGTGGAAGGCTTCCAACATTATAGTTGGCGGCCGCCACAACAAGCGGGTTAGGGTGGTGGGGGGCGTTATCAAAGTAACGTATGGAAACGTCCTTGATAAAGTCTTTGATAGTGGGAAGATCAAGATCGCGGTGGAGATCTACGTTGCGATAGTACCACGGGCAACCCGTGGCACCACGCATGAATCGGTTTTGTAGCGTTTGTAAACGATACAAATAGGAGGGCGCGCAGTGCGCGAAAACTACGCTAGCGTAAGTCATGACGGGGCGGATGCAAGCTTTGTAAATTGTCGTCTTATGTCTAAGAGACATTTTACTCCGCCTGCCTATAAGGTGGAATAATCGACCTAATATGAACGCGGCCCTGTTACGGACGATTTTAAGGTGAGGCGCAAACGTCATCCTTCTATCGAGGGTGACACCGAGATATTTCACCTGCTTTACCCAAGGGATAGCACGGTCAAATAAACGTATAGGAGGGCGACGATCGTCGTTACCTCGAGAAAAGAACACTGCGGCACTTTTCTCGGGGTTAACTTCAATCCGCCATTTGCGAAACCAAACGCCGAGGTTGTTGGCGGCCTTTTGGAGTCGGTTGGAAACCGCGACTTTATCTCTACCAGTGGAATATAGCGCGGTGTCATCCGCGAATAGAGCTAGCTCTACGCGTGGGGTCTTCGGAATATCGTTTGCGTAAAGCGCAAACAGGATTGGGGAGAGCACGGATCCCTGCGGAACACCGGCTCGAATGGGACGAGGGGCGGAGAGCGTTCCCTCGACGCGGAAGCGAAAGGAGCGATCCGACAAATAGTCTCGTAAGATGTGCACGAGTCTGTCTGGCACGCCAAATTGGTAAAGCTTATAAATTAAGCCGTTGTGCCAAACTTTGTCGAACGCTTTCGCAACGTCGAAGAAAAGAGCTCCGGTGCCCTTGGGACGGGCCCTTTTATTGAGGCCGGATAGAATATGCTCCGTGAGGCGGTGCAATTGATGGGTGCACGAGTGTTTGGGGCGAAACCCAAACTGCTCGTCTATGAGGATATTGTTAGAGGACACAAAGTCCTTTAAGCGGGATACTAGAACGCGTTCGTACAGTTTACCCAGCGATTTGAGAAGACTGATGGGGCGATAACTAGAAGGGGCGTTACGCGGTTTACCGGGTTTATGGATACCTATGACAACCGCATCTTTCCACGCAGCGGGAAAGATTGCGTTTGACATGGCGCTATTGAAGATAGCTACTATTAAAAGGATAAGCTGAGCGGGTAAGATCTTAAGGATCTTATTTGAGATGCCGTCTGCCCCGGGGGCACTACGGGGTTTGAGTCGTCTAATGAGCGTTTGCACCTCATCCTCCGTAACAGGCGGGAGGGTTGCGGTTGGGGGGAGGGACGAGAGTCTATCTACTTCCCTATCGACCATGTCTACATGGTCCTGAGGGACTGGGAGAGTGCTAGGCGAGCATTGAGACTCGAGACTGTCGGCGAGGCATTCGGCTTTCTCGTCGTCGTCAAAGGCGATCGAGTTGTCGGGTTTGTTAAGCGGGGGCATAGAAGTGACTGTATCCGACTTAAAGGCTCTCGCCAACTTCCAATAAGCTTGGTGAGAGGGCGAGATCTCCTTAAGTAGGCCATCCCAATTCGTACCGCGGAGCTCTTGAATGCGCTCCTTAGCAGCGCGCTGCAAAGAGCGCATACGAACTCGGTTGTCCGAAGTGGGATAGGAGTCGTAAGCGCGCGTGGCGGCGTTCTTAGCCCTCAACAGTTGCCTCACATCGTCCGGCAGTTTGAAGCGATGGTCACCCGTCGCAACAACCCGCCGGGACGATTCGCTTATAGCGTTAGTGAGATGACTACTGAGGGCGTCGACCGCGGCCACTGTCTCGTGAGGCGAGACAATGCTATCGGGGATTTGGTTTAGTGACTCACTGGCGGTAGGCTCGAGTAATTTCTCAAGCTTATCCCAGTCAGTCACCACCTTAATAACGGGGGTGGGGTCGGTGGGGGGGGCCTAACTGTAAAACCACCGGCCTATGGTCGGAGGAGAGCGCGTGGATCGTTTCTATGGAACGCAACCGTAAGGTTACGTTCCTTAGCAACGCCATATCTAACGGGTTAGGGGAGTAGTTGTCCACTAACGGATAGTGAGTGGCCTCCATTGGCACTACGATATCGAAGAGCATCGACTCAGCGAGGTGGCTCATCACCCGACCGTTACGGTTGGTTGAGTTGCAACTCCACTGAGCGTGTTTGCTATTGAAATCGCCGGCAATAATGACGGCGTTATCCATAGCAAACAGCGCCTCGAGATCGGGTTGCGTGAGAAGCTTATTAGGGGACAGATACGCGGACGCGATAGTGATAGACGGGTGGCCCGTCATGCCTAGCCGACAGACCGATACCTCCATATCGGATAGCTGCGGGGGATCGAGCGGGACACAATGAAGCGACCGCTTGTAATAGATAAGAGTGCCGCCACCGCGGCCGACTCTATCATTACGGACAAGGTTGTAGTTAGCCATGCGAGGGTCTCGGATGGATGGTTTTAGGAACGTTTCCTGTACTAGAAAAACGTCGACGGCGTGTTCGGTTAGAAAATCGGACACCTCGTCGCGTTGACTACTGAGACCGTTCGCGTTGAAAAACGCAACCGTTAGAGAGCGGGGCTTAATTCTTTGAGGGGGCGTATTATCCATTTATGATTCTTTAAGAGAGTCAAGAAGGGACGTGATCTTGTCCAACAGGGGACCGTGATCGTTAAAGATTGTCGCAATGATCATAGCGGGACAAGCGTCGGGGGAAGAGGCGGCTTCGCGCAACTTTCTTTCCACCTCTGCGATCTCGTCCTTGTAACGATAAATCTTTACAAGTTCGACAACCGTAGACATGGAAGAGAAGGTTACCGGAAGGGAACCTACAGTCGCGGCAAACGAATGTTGCGCGCGAGCTTTGGGTGACGTGACTGCCTTAGGGGCGGGGGTTTGCCGTTTAGGCTTGGTGGGCTGGGCCTTAGGGGCCTTGGTTTTAGTGGCCTTGGCCTTAGGGGCCTTGGCCTTAGGGGCCTTGGCCTTTGGGGCTACGGCCTGAGGGGCCTCGGGAAGGCTTAGCTCCATTGGAGTTTCAGCCGGAGGTGGCGGTGGGACACGAGCCGGGCCAGTCGCGGGAAAGTCGACTAGCGAGTCTGACGCGGGGGCTACCGCCGCGGGCTGGGAAGCCCGCGGAGTGGCCCACGGATTGCGGGGCGGTGGTAAGGGGGCCGCGGGGCGGAGCGAGACTTTCGCGATCTGTGAAGGCGGTGGAGCTCGAGTCGCGGGGTTACGGCGCGGTCCCGACCCGCGGGTTGCGTTACTACGCGGAGCTCTGGGGCAGCCGCGATAATTCGCGGTGTGTCCCAAAGCACTGCAGTTCACGCAACCGGGCGGGTCGACGGAGACCGGCGCCGGCGCTTTAGGCCTAGAGCACGCTTCCGTGGCGTGGTCGCCCAAGCACTTAACGCACCGGGAGCGGGCAAAGCAGTTACGGGCGGCATGCCCGTAACGTTGGCATTTGTGGCATTGACCAACAATGCCACGCTTGTGGGGGGTCTCAATCGAAAGGCGATCGAAGCCTACGATCGTCTTGACGTTGAAAATGGATTTACCCTCGGGGGTATTATCTAAATTTGCCTTTAGGAGGCTCAACGGAGATTTGTCCTTGCCGAGCATACGGGTCACGTCAAGGACGGGGTAGCCTTGCGACTTAAGGTCGTCAAGGACTATCTTTGGGTCCCAATCCGTGGGAAGGCCGCGGATTACAACTGATAGTACTCGCTCCTCGGGGAGCGAGTACGTATGGAACGGCACGTTGTTAGCGCGTAAAAACGCCGTGCATGAGCGGAAGTCGGCCACGGTAGCGAGCTCCACCTTGACCATCTCTGGGTCACCTTTAGCGCCTTTAATAAGGCGATTCCTTAATGGGATGACATTGTGTCGGGCCTTCAGAGATCGCATAATCTCGTTAAAATCTTTTGTCGTTTGGACAAAGATTGGAGGGATCTTTTTCTCCTTGCGCGGCTGGCTCGGCTCGGGCCTAGGGGAGCAAGGGCGGGAAGAGGGCGCGCTATTTGCTTTAGCGGCCTTAGGCGGAGGGACGGAGGCAGGGGCGGACTTGCGGGTCCGTTTCCCTTTACGGGTGACGGTCTCGAATTCCGAGTCCGATGTAACTACATCGGGATCGGAGTCCGAGACGGGAGGGTTATCCTGTCTCGCGTTGGAGGTGGAGGGACAGACCTCCATCTCAAACTCGGGACCGGACGGGGACAAGGGTTGGCCTAACCTAATGATAGGCCTATCAACGGGACACGCGTTGGACGTGGGGGCTAAAGAAGCGGCGGGCGCTTGGGCGGGTTTCGCATAAGGCGAGTAACGCGGGGAGGGCGCGGGGGAGGACTTTTGAATGTTATGCGCGATCTTAAGGACCTGCAACGCCTCGGGGTGATTTTGTCCTATCAAGGACTCGATCACCTCGAGCTCCATCCTAGCGCACGGTCTAAAACCATGCACTAGGATGCGTGTGTGGTGTCAGACCCTCCCCGTCACAGACAGGGAGGCGTGAGTAAGAAAAGGACCTACTGCCTGAATGGCCCTAGGTGTTGTCCTCCGGTGAAAATCAATTCACCGTAGGGTGTGTACCTAAATTGGTTAGTGTTAGAGAAAGTTCTGAGTTGACTAGGAGATCCCCCAAGGCCAACTTTGCCAGAACTCTTCCGGAGTGTTTTCCCCCCAGGAGGGTCAGGAGGGCAGCCGGGTCAGTGCCCCAACTGGCTTCGTTGGCACCGTTAAGTATCCACCAGTTGGCTACTAAGCGTAGTCTTCCAAGACAACTACCGTTGTGAAACAATGAAAGAGCGCTCCCGCAATGAAAATTGCGTCGAGAGCGCTACACGCGACGTACTATGCACCGGAGCCGTACCGGTACACAGTAAAAGGAACCGAGTCAAACAAACGGAACGCGGCCGAGCGCGCGAGAGAGCACGAGCGAGACGTGCGTCCTGCGCGGCGAGCGAAACGAGACTGAAATTGTGAAACCGCTGGCGCGAGCAACGGCGTGCCGCGGTATTTACGTGTATCGCATTCGGCTGAGAGCGAAAACGACGTGGTGACAGCCTGCGCACGCTGTTACCACTGGCGAGGAACTACGCATCGCGAAATATTTATGCGTCTGCTGTCCAGCTCTCGCATGTCGGTCTCCTTTCTTTTGCTATCAGCTGACCCGCAATAGTGTTAACAATGTTCCATAGATTTTGTATATAAGTGGCTAATATTTTTAATAAACATTCATTACGACTGTGGTACTCGTCTTTTAATCATCCGACCGCAACCGCAACAGTATAAAAAAAAAAAGAAAGTTTAATCAAAATAAAATAAAAGTTAGAACCACGATAGCTCAATTGGGAGAGCACCTGATCCGGTATGTCAGAAGGGTGCAGGTTCAAATCCTGCAAAATGTAGTGGAAATTTTTTCAACATTTGTGTTTTCGTTATTTGCTTCGTAACAAAATTCGCATAAAAATTATATAAACAAAAAAAACATTTCATAACAACTTAAAAACATTTTATTGAAGTTAGTGGACAACGATTTTTAATAGGGTGCAATATTTCGCAAAAATACCCAAATACAAAACGCTTGTTAATTGTTTTTATAAAATTAAAATCAAACTTATAAATCTAATATGGCTAAAGTCTGTATTCAGTAATCAATATTCACAATCACAACCATTTCATACAAAAGCATGCCTAATGATTAAGTATTTTGATGTTGCTAAAAGTAAAAAGAAAAGTGTTCTTCAACAAAGTGGCTAATTATAACCATAATACTCAGACAAGTTTCATGGCATCAAATAAAAAAAAAATCCAAAAAAACAAAAAGTTACAATATTTCATATCACTAATATCATAAATACATCATTTCAAATAAAAATGAGATTCCAATTCCTTATGAGTATGACAAAGTTAAACCATTATCATCTAACGGCACCAAATCCAACGATTCTTTCATCTAGCAGCATGTCGGCTATGACATGTTGCAACTTAGTAATGGTACGGAATCTGTTGTCACCATTCAAGCATTCACTTAACAACCTGTCAAAATGTGGTCTTGAAGAATTCACTTCTTTCGGTATAGGATACAACAATGGGTTATCATCACCAGCTAAAACGTAGCATGCTGCCCAAATATTGTGATCACTCAAGTGATGTTTACACATATTTTCAATGGAGAAGGTGAAGCCAGGACCAGCTGCCTCTCTTGAGTATCGTTGGTACCAGTCTGGCAAGTCCTTTCTTGGTGATATATGCTTGTCTAGAATTATGACATCTTCTAGATCAACAAAAGTGATCTCATCCTTTTCATTGGCCACTATGTTGTCTAACGACCAGTCCATAAAATAAAAGCGGAACCTGTAATACAATAATGTCAGTCCAATAATTTATTTGAAATAAGACTGCAGGCACATATTGTTGTAGAAATAATAAAAAAATCAAATAATGAACTCGACAACCTCCGTAGCCGAGTGGCTTGCACGCCGGACTTTGTGCGGTGCTAACTCGTGAGGTCCCGGATTCGATTCCTGGTCGGGTCAATGTCGAAAACGAACTTTTCGATATTGTGTCGGGTCTGGGTGGTTGTGGTTGTATCTGATTTCCATGAAACGAGTGCTTTAGCTGCTTACCTTGGGATCAGAACAATGTATGTGATGTTGTCTTATTTTTAAAAAACTAAAATTTTGTTTAATCTAATTTACTGTGAAGCTACTACTTTTTTGGAGTTTTGGCTGGAGCTAGATTACCAGCTCCCCTCAGTCATAGACTCCCTTTCTTGGAATTCTTGAAAACTGACGTGTCTTTGTTTGTTTTGAACGTGTTGTTGTTTTTTATTTTTCATATTAATTCAATAAAAATTTTGAACGATTGTGATGCCCTTGTAGGGATGACCCTCCACATGCAAGCACATGAGTGCTGTACATTAATTGCAACATCTGTTTTTACTACATGACGCAATAAATAAATAAATGACATAAAATATTTACTGTTTTGTGTTCAGTTTTTATAAGCCCGAAGCAAAGGTTTAAAAAATTAAAATAGATAATATACGATAAGCAGTTAATAACACAAACCTATCATGCTTAAAAGTGAAGTCCATTGCAGCCTCTAAAATTTCTCTTGCATATTTCAGCTTCCTATGCCATTCAATATGCAACAGAGATGATAATGGCTCTCCTTCATGTGCCACTATCTCAAGTCTACCACAGACTCCTCCATAAGAAGGCACTGGCCATCCCTTGGATTTCGGAATAACCTAAAAATAGAAAGAAACAAACCTCAGCTATGATAACACAACACCTCACTCCATCTGAGTAAACAATAAAAAAAACTAATGCTTTAATATACCTACCTGCAGTACAATGGGTTCAGGATTTATATACAACATTGTCCATACATTAATCATATCAGATTTATAGTTACTCGATTTCTTATTGTTCAATACAGGTTGTATTAAATCATAGAAGCTGAATGCATATGGACATAGGACCAGGCCTTTTCGAGGCTCCGTGTCCGGCCAAGTTATATTATACTGAACAATACTTATTAATTTTTCGTCAACATTGGAACTATTTAACATCTGTATTGGCTTACACTCGCGTTTCAAACCCCAAGCTTTGCAAAGTTTTGTGTCAAACTCTTTAAGCTCCCAATCATGAGCTAGCTTCTTTAATACCACTCTTCTGTTTGATCTAGTGTACCCATAATAAATGTTTTTAGCGTTAAACATACCACCCCAGCGACGGCCTGATTCTAGTATTATCTGATTAGAATAAAGCTCTGGACAAACCGAGACACCATAGCAAGCTGGGCAGCGGTCAAGATCTGTTAAATTCATTACGCGAGGACTCTTCAAGTCGCCAAATAACAGAACAGAAATATAAAATGAAACACCGAATGCGACTGCCATCAAAAACATTCGTTTACAAAATCTCCGGCGCAGCAACATTGTATGATAAATTTTGTCGGCCTTCTCAGACATTTTTGAAGATATTTAATGTCACATGCTTAAACAAAACAGACCAAACATTTTGCTTTTCTATTTTTTTGTTACTCAACAATTTGAAAAAATCGTCAATAATTTACGCTCAAATCCAATCAATCACATCGCAGATTAGAAACTAGGTAGAGATACTGAGGAGCATAAAGCATTAAACCATTTGGTTTAAATGCTTTAAGCTGAGGGTGAGGATGAGAAGAGGTTTCGCCAGGGATATTAATTATGCTCAAATTATATTATGACACCGGTCTGTCAAAATTCAGGTACCTAACCTACTTTAGAAAAAACCATGGTACCATGGTAGTTGTACGCTTTGTTTTTTTTCCTTTAGTTGATGGCTTCGTGCGATTAGCACATTTAGCTAGTGTCAAGTAATTTTCCTTACAAGTAATTCTATAAACAATATTTGGAGTTTCAACGAGTTCTTTTCATAATAACACGTGTTGTGAGACTCCATTTCAGTTTCAATCTACCGTACAAATTGTACCCTTACTACTATAATAAAAAAACACTTGAAATTGGCTAAATGCTAAATGCGAAGCAATTTATTAAGATAATTAATTAATTAAACAATATTTCCTTCCTGTATGATGATGATGAATGATAGATAACAGAAATGAGAAGTGAGAAATTATATATACCCCCCAAACTCCAATGAAAATAAGTGCCCAAATATGGGTATTTATGCGGTAAGGGGTAAACATGTTTCTGGGTTTCTAACTCAGAGAAGATACTCGCTCATCACTTGCTCATGTACCCATAAACGCGTATTGTACATACTAAAACAAAACTAAAGACATAAGAATAAATTCGAACTCAGATATCAAAAGATTGTAAAAGAATCAACACAAGTTAGAGTCGCTTTTCCTATTCGGACCGTCACGATAACTTGACATCTGTCACTGTCAAATATTTGTTGATCAATGTTTTGCTTTTTTGTACTTCGTGCTTAGGTATTGCAATTATTATTGCTGACGAACACTTTTTATTAAATTAAACAACTAGATCCCGCAAAAGTGTTTTGTAACAGTAATGTGATTATTGTTTATAGTATCGTCAGGTGGAGAGCCCTATTAATTTTAGATTTAAAGTTAATTTTGTGCAACTTGTGATCAGCTGTTTGAAACAATGGGATTTATATCCCATTTAGTGGATAACTACACGGCGAGTTTTTATAATATTATAGGTAAGTTTATATAATTACTATTTTCAAAAATTTGGCAACAATTGATATAATCCATGTTATCAAAATCTCAAGGTAAACAACATAATTAAACTAACTTTGATATCTTGTCACCCCTTGTCGTCATCTAAAGTAATTGAATGGCAATCTAGTCAATTATCATGTATCTAGACAATTATCGTATACTTATCTGACTCATCTTATAACCCCTCCAGCGTCCAACGACCGGCCACTGGTCGCTAACAATTTATTTAACCATTGTAATATGTTATTGACGCTCAAAGACATAAGACATAATGTCCCTAAATATATGGAATGTTGGTAGCTGCCAAATAACAGTTTTTTTTTGTTATTAACAAAGGTTTAAATTAATCAAAACACCATTTCCGGTAAAAAATACCTAGGCACGAAAGCAAAGACAACCTTATTTTTATACTGCCAAAACACTTTTGGACAAACATTCACAAACTTCTTAATTTCTTGTGTTACAATTCATTTTACTTAAAATGTGAAAATAATTTTATTCATTTCAAGCAACTGTACCTGGTTATAATATTTTATTATATGTTTATAAAATTATTGCAATTATTGAATTTGCTGATTTCATCTGAGTCGTCCGAATAACAAAACACTTTTGATGATTGATGATGATGTAAGTCTTGTAATATTGTCATCAACCTGGGACCCGACAGCCTAACTCGATTGCATATTGCTTTCATATGCGGTACAAGATGCGAAGCAGTAGAAGATTCGGTCTAAATCTAACCTAACCTAGTTTCCAAAAGTTTATTAAACATTTCTCTAAAGAGCTTGGTTATTCATAGTGCGGTTTTGCGAAATTTTGATGATTTATTTATGATTTTTTTTTGCACTTGGACATAGCCAACTGCTGAATCTCTGAAGATTCTCGTTCAGATCTGAAACAAACAAGCACTTAAATAAGTACTGAAAGAAAATTGTTCATGTAAATTGGAATATCGTATTGATCTAATATTTACAAAACGTATATATAAACATATCATACTTACTTAAGTGAGCTTCAATAATATAATATCTTTATATATAAAAATCTTCTGTGCGTGTCTATGTTAATAGCCGCGTCCAGATTGACCGGGCGTGGCTCGCTCGCGAGGCACGCTCGGACTTCCGTACTTCGGAGCCATGGCACCCGAGGCAAATTTGAAAGGTTGCGAGCCAAGGTGAGCCAGTTTGAGCAATTAGTTTATCTCCGTATACGATGGAGAATCACGTGTTTTTAGCCGCTACGGCCTTTATGTTGTCAGGTTATTTAATAAAAAAAAGAAGACAAAAACGAAAACTCTGGATCAAGAAATTATACCAAAATCGTTAACTAAAACTAAACTTATTAAACTTCCATATAGTTGAATTAAATAAATACAATCTTCTTTATCCATTTTAATTTTGCACTGGCTCGCGAGCGTCATTCGACATCCGCGGTTTGGACGTCCGTCCAAACCGCGCGAGCAGCTCGGACTGAGGATTCGGCCTTTGGATTTTGAGCATCGGCAAAAACCGACAAAGTACGGCTCGCGGTCGAGCGGCGGCGCTCGGCCGAGGCAACGTGTGCCCGAGGTAGCCCGAGCCACGTCCACACCAGCAGAGGCATTGGCTCTATTGAACTCCTTCTAAACGCTGGACCGATTTGGATGAAATTTTCTGTGTGTGTTCAAGTGGATTTGAGAATGGTTTAGATTTACAATTGGACCCGGTAGGTGGCGCTGCTGTAGAGGTCCATCATGGAATACGGGTGCTCTTAAGCTAACGAGTGATTTGTTTGTTTTGTTGTCATGGAAACTGTCAAAGCGGTACGAAGTCCGCCGGTCAGCTAGTTACGTGTAAATTATAATGATATAGACGTAAATTAGGAGTTTAGGAACAATTTGTATGGCAAATGGTTATGTACTTAGGTAATGTTTTGTTGTAAGTTATAAACATTTATTAATAAAAATCTATGTTATGTTAAAAAATTAAATGCCTACCTGACCCAGCCAGGAATCCAACCTGGGTCTTCCGTAATCCGGGCGTCTGTACTGACTGACTAATGACATTAAGCTAGCCTTCCCGGTAGCATAATGGTCAGTGCAGCCGCCCGGATTGCTGTATTTTATAAATATTTAAATTCAGTTTCAGTGTAGCAATTAGCACTTAAAAATAAAAAGTAAAATACTACTAAAAACTAAAAAAGTAAAATAAAAAGTAAAAGACTAAAATATACCATGTAACAAAATAATTACCTTACAGCTTTTCACTCCTTTGATCTCTGCGCTCGTAAAATCGAGATTTGATGCAAAATATGCTGACATCATAAATGCATCTATTTTCGGTAGATGATCCGATTGTGCTTTGAAAAAACCAGCCCCCCGATCGCCTAACCGATTGCTTTGGCTATGTGTATAGTTTATGACGTCATCTTGTCATTTCGTACCGCCTAAGAAAGCAATATCGAAAGCTACAGGCTATAGCTTTCGATATATTATGCCAATACCTATTAGCTAGATGTCAAGATGACGTCATCATAAACTATACACGTACGTAGCCAAAGCAATCGAGTTAGGCGGTCAAACCCCTGTTTCTGTCGTAGTCCTAGATTGACTAAAAATATATATTCACAAGTAATCACATAGGAATACAGTTTTAAACTATTTTTCTCACTAACACTAACACAGTATGAATGTCGACGCCGATAAATCCAATAATGACGTGACGTGACCATTGACGTCACATTTCGTTTCGACCAATGGTGACGCGTTTTGTAAGTTTGAGTTTCCTTATTTTTCACTTTTTATATTTTCGGGTTTAAATAATAACTAAATAAAAAAAAACACGTGTTAAGTATAATGTAAAGACAATAAAGAATCTAGAAAAAAATATTTGATACAAATTTCCATTCTATGCTTATTCCCTATTGCTTAAGATTTACTTTGCGATGTTTACAAAGACTATACTTTGTTAATTGCTTATTAATAATTTTCATGGCTAATTTTACTTACAGCTAAAGTTGCATACTGTCTCTATTTATTTAGAACTCTATAATATGAGTATGATAGTATATAAGTATGATATGAGCAAACTGTCACGTTTAGAAAACAATAAGGGCCTCTTTCACCATCTACAAGTAAGTTCCCATTAGCGTTTACTTGACAGATGGTCCATACAAAACTGTCACTTTAACTGCCAAGTATCTCTTAATCAGACATTGTGAAACAGGCCTAAATCATAAATACATATTTCACATGTTCACGATACCGTGATACAGTGTAACTTTGACACTAGACTAGAGGTCCCCCTTATAAACAAAAAAAAAGTACCACTACTTCACTCCATCCATCCTAACGATTTTCTTATGCCAGGCGGACTTTAAAAAAGTACATAGATTGATATTCTCGATCGTCAGACCAACAAGTGTAGCGAAAGTTATCTGATGACGATAACAGCTGACACATTTTATTGATTGTACCTAATATAGCACACCGAGTGACGATAAATTTGTAGTTTGTTGTTAGTTTTCACAAATAAGTGCTTGTAACTAGGTAGATATAGATAATACTGTTTTTAATTAAGTTTGAATTAAGTAATTTATATTTTGTTAATGTTCTCTCTCTCTCATAAATTAATTAAATGGTTCCACAGAAAACTAACTATATCATGGCATTATGCTGAGTGGCAACCATTTGGTCGGCAAATATGTTAATGTGTGATTGTATTCAATTAGTTTTAATGTAAGTTTAAAAGCTTGACCAATAAATCATTTTTTCTTTCTTTCTTTTTTCTATCTTTCTTTCTTTATAACAATCGTCAAAAACCGAGCAAATCTTTACTTGTACTTATGTATGTGTCTTTGGTCGACGCTTTCACATTACCTATTCGAACTCCGGTGTTGTGTTTTTTTTGAGAGAGTTTGTCGGTTGCCTCAGACGACATTTTCAGCTTCATCCAGCTTCTTAAAGGGTTCCTCAAGCCGTGTGAAACGAAGCACCTTCGGAGGTTTTCTAGATGGGACGGCATCACGCACTAGTGCGTGTCCACGTGCCCTACTAGATTCCCGGAGGAGTTCGGATCGGATCGGGGAGCAGAACAACCCGAGGGCGCCTCCTCGGCTCGGGTTGACCGGGCCGTGATGGTGGGGAGAAGCGCCCAGGTACATGTCTGTACCTGGTAAAGAGCGCGTGTGAACCGGCTCGTCGTACCCTTGTTCTAAGAGCACGGTGTCTTGGGCCTAAACTAATAGTGCCTTATAAATAAACAAAGAATAAGATCCGAATCCGTGTTTTGTCTCTTTTAGTCTAATTTGAAATGACGTTTACATGACAGGAACAAAACATGGAATAACTATTCGGACCTTATTCTTTGTTTATTTGTAAGGCACATAGTGTGCATGTTTAGTGTATTCTGTAAATGTGTAATGGCATCTGGCATTTATAGGACCAGGCAGGGTCCGGTGTGGATTTTCGCGTTTGTCATTTTGGCGCCCCTTACCACCAGGCGCTTAGAGCGACCGCTCCACTCTCTATACAATATATATATAGGTTTAGGACCGGCGGCGCAGGCGCTGCGTGTACGCTTGGGGCCCCGACCCTATCCGAACCCCTCGGAGAATCTACTAGGGCGTGGGGACACGCACTAGTACGTAATGCCGTTCCCTCTAGAAAACCTCTGATGGTGCTTCGTTTCACACGGCTTGATTCCCCTTTAAGTTTCCTCGCCGCCCCCAAAAGAGCCTGGTGAAGCTGAAAATGCCCAGTGGCAATCCAAAAATTCTCCCAAAAAAGAGAGATCTTATTTTGTGCTATGTATGAGTCCCCTTTACTTATTGTGAGCTCGAGCACTCATCAATAATGCCATATTCCTTTCCGGCTTCGATCAATTGATCGAAGCCTTCCGGTGATGACGCTTTGAAAGCCATAGGTGGCCAACAAAGACAACTTCTGTCCCAAAAACTGCATAAGTACAGACGCCAAAACTGTAAATTTTCTTCAATACATTTTCAACCATATAACTTAGCAATAAGGTTCAAAGTCTATTGAGGAAATTTGACAGTTTGTGGTAGGTTGATGTGCCGCGCAACCCGGCGTGTACGTATCATTTATATAACCATCACAATAAGAACAATAATAATTTGCAAGGAACAATGGCTAATAAACGATCTTCGGTTGAGTTTCAAGTTGGCGAGTAAGTAACGATTTTAAACAATTCTATGGTTGCATTACGGCCATGGCACACACAGATAAGTATTTGGTCTGTGTCATACAAGATACTTTTAAGTTCGGTCCACGATCCACGACCCGGGTCAACCCGAGCCGAGGTCCCAGTCTTTAGAGGCGCCCTAATGTTGTTACATTTTCAATTCCGATCTGAACGCCTTGGAGAATCACGTGCCTTTCCTAGTGCCATAGCCCATAAACCATTATGCGGGCCCACGACTGCTAATGCAGCCGGGACCAACGGCTTTACGTGCCTTCCGAGCCTTCCGAAGCACGGAGGAGCTCGAGATGATATATTTTTGGTCACCTATCCGATGACCAACCTTTGCGATAGTTGCTCGAATAATTAATAGTATAACGGCTTTTTTTGTGACATATCGTTATAACAACCTTTTCACCGCCAACAACTTTTATAGAAGTTCGAGATTTTCGTGCCGTCCACGCCAGCACTTCTATAGAAACTCTTCATTGTCACCTACTTTCACCTACTTTAATAAAATACATTTACGATACATAAAACATTTGTTTCTTTTGTAATTTAGTAAGATGGCCAACACTTGAAGCCCTATTTTTGTTTTCCCAGGCAAAACAAGCTTTTTTGTATTTTAAAATGGATAAAAACAAAAACTTCTAATATATTTTTATGTCCCGCACGCCAACGACTTCATATCAAGTAGGCCAGTTTGTTTCAGATGTGACGCGAAAGTTAATAAAACTGAACGTGAACACATTAGGTACATGAAACGTCGACAGGTTATTTTAAGTATAGACCCACAAAACTCTGTAATGAAAAAAAAGCATAGACAACCCCTTTTCCTTTAGAAATTTATCGTGCTACGAGCGCCAAAGACTTGATATGAAGTCAGCGGACGACGTTATGAAATGAATAGTGAAGTGCCTATTATAATATAGCTCTAACAAATACTTGAGACAATAAGACATGCATATACATGCATGTCTTATTGTCTCTGATAATGGATACTAATTTTTCTTACTAAAAATGTTAATAAAATAAAACAAACTACCATTATTATAATGTATCAGTGTTTATTTACATTTATAAATTTAAATACAAACTTAAATTTATACATCTATTTTTTTATTACCGATATGACGTTACCGCCATCCTTGCTTTCGTACTATAGGATATGTTATTTTTATACGTTGGCGTACAGCGGGACATCGCGTGCAGGATAGTTGGGCGGTGAAAAGCCGTTGGGCCCGGCTGCATAAGCAGTCGTTAACAACCACCAATCCGCTCTGGGGCCGTTTGATGGCTTAAAGCCTTTTCTTCCTGTGGTGTTTCCATCCATAGGGAAGGCTCGTGCCCCAGAAGTGGGGACATAAAATGAGCTGCTGATGAATAAGCCGATTTTAACGAGCCTTACTAAGGTAAATAAGGTAAGCCTTATTTACAGTTAGTTCTTCATCAATTGAATATTGAGTACATAGGCACCTGTGTAATTGATAAATGATGGATATCATGCTCATGTCGTGTGAGTTTAATCGATGTGTCGCAGCCGAATAGTTGAATCGGTCCAACGGTTAAACAGCTAGGCTCTTTACTAAACGCCTACATTCACTGAACGATACGTTAGGCCTTAAGTTTAAGTGAATATGTATTAATTGTTAACAAGTTTGTGATTTTTTAAAATGTTTTTTAACAGTACCTCGTTAACACGATGTGAAGGCCTAATTTTGTCCGTTTTCCCATAGACCCATGAACCCCGACCGCCTAACTTGATCGCTTTCGATCGCTTTGAAGGCGAGGCGAGGAGGAGGCGTCTTCTTGTCATTACGAAAGCAATATGAAAGCAATATCGATAGCTATAGCCTATAGCTTCCGATATTGCTTTCATCGAGTTAGTCGGATCAGGCGGTCGCCCCCCGGCAGAAAGTCACAGGCTACTCACCCTGTCAAACCTCGTTAAATACTTTGCTTTTAATGGAACGTAAATGTGTTCGCCTATTCAGCGAAATTCGACCGTAATTTACCAAATATACAATGGAATATACAATACAATGATTTTCCTCCACGTATTTTATACATATATGTAATAGGTAATAGGTAAACAAAATTAAAGAGCGGCCTCTGAGCGGGCTATTATGTCTAGTCATTCAATCTTAGAGACGATTTATTTATTTAATTAAAAGGCAGTGTCCGGGCTATGTCTAGTCGTTTAATCAAAAGGCTAATTTATTTATTTAGCTGCGGCAGCTACATTGCAGCTATCCAGTCGACACCTGCATGGAACTAGTTTTTGCCCATCAGCTTGGCACCTGCTTGCCTGATGAACCCGCGACCTTGACTTTACGCGAGTCGTTAACTGTTTAACGAGTATTACCATTGACTCCCTTATGTGGTTCGGAACAGCTTTTGATAGCGCATGCAATGTAACCTGCTCGTTCATTTACATGATTAATGAGAAAAAGAGATTACTACTATATACTATATACTATATATATACTACGATATATTTAAATTACATGTTCCACGCCGTAAGTTGCGCTCCTGTAGTAAGGTGCCGGCCTGGTTTAGTAGACCGTTAGAAAAAATATTAAAAGAAAAACGAAAATATCACTCTTTATGGAAACGTTATAAGAATCCTCTTAATAACGAAAGTTTCAAGATATTACGCAAGAGATCCGAAAAAATGGAGTTAGAATGTTACAATAGGTTTATATCTTTTTCAGAGGAAAAAATTAAAAGTAATCCAAATTTCTTCTGGTCTTACATTAAATCAGTTTTTTCTAACAACGGCGTACCTAAGACATTGCATTACAAGGGTGAAAATACATGTGATGGAAAAAAAAATTGTGAACTGTTTAATACACATTTTCACTCAGTTTTTGGAGAATCTAATCTTAATTTACTTGTAACAGAAAACCTAGCCCCTCCAATTGATGCAATTATTGATATAAGTTCTATTGAATTTGACAAAGACATAGTTCTAAAACATCTTAAATCCATAAACACGCATAAGGGAGCTGGGCCTGACGGAGTACATCCTCTGTTCATTCAGAAATGTGCTTTATCTTTGGCTGCACCAATTACCATACTCTTCACTAACTCGATGAAGGAAGGCTGCTTTTCGGCAATTTGGAAATTGGCTTGGATCACCCCCATACCAAAAGGTCTAATGAGCAAAGATATTGAAAAGTACCGGCCTATATCCGAACTGTGTCAATTCAGTAAAATTTGTGAAAAAATTGTTTTTAGCGTTGTTCAACGACGTATCATTCAATACTGCGACATCTCAATACTGCGACGCCTTGTTAAATCGACGTCTTGTCTTGTTACTGCGATGTTTCGTTACATCGAAAAACTGTACTGCGAACGATTTTACTGCGAAACCATCATACTGCGCCTTGTTAAACCTTGTTCAATCGACGGCTTGTTACTGCGATGTTATGTTAGTACTTACTTAAAAAAATCGTTGATTATCTTCATTTATTTAGTGGTTGATCCTTTAGTTTGTCGTTAATTAATAAATAACAAGGAACAACTTGTTAATGTTAGTGTGTTTACCTAAAGTTAAATAATTAATTGTTTAATATAAATATTTATAAAACTTTATAAAATACAGTGAAAAAATTAAACGCCCACCCGACCCAGCCAGGAATCGAACCCGGGTCTTCCGCAATCCGGGCGGCTGCACTGACCGCTATGCTACCGGCAAGGCTGACGTAAGCGCTGAATTTTGTCACTGCTTTTAAATTTTGAGTGCTATTAACGGCACAGTGCGCCATCTATCCAACGGTCATTGCAACCGACGGCCATGCAGATCCACCTTTGCAGATGAAATACCACACTTTTTGATAACACAACGCTATAGTAAATTTTACTTAAATATTTAATTCTTGCACTGAAGAATTAAATATTTATAAAATTTTATAAAATACAGTGAAAAAACTGACGCACTGCGCCCCAAGTGAGTGTATTAGCACTCAAAATTTAAAAGCAGTGACAAAATTCAGCGCTTATGTCAGCCTTCCCGGTAGCATAGCGGTCAGTGCAGCCGCCTGGATTGCGGAAGACCCAGGTTCGATTCCTGGCTGGGTCGGGTGGGCGTTTAATTTTTTCACTGTATTTTATAAAATTTTATAAATATTTATATTAAACAATTAAATTAATTAAACAGTTATAAATTATTAAACTTTAGGTAAACACACTAACATTAACAAGTTGTTCCTTGTTATTTATTAATTAACGAATAACTAAAGGATCAACCACTAAATAAATAAAGTGCAGTGCAGCCGCCTGGATTGCGAAAGACCCAGATTCGATTCCTTGCTGGGTCTGGGCGTTTAAGTTTAATATAAGTTCATTTGAATAAAAAAATAATTAGAAAATATTCGACTTTCATGGAATGGAATTCATGGAATTCATGTAATCTACGTATCAGGGAATTTACGAATGAAATTCTGGCCCTTCGCCTATAAGGTAATTTGCGTTTCTGGTACTATGCGTCTAAAGTTTTTCGTTGCCAAAACAATACATAGATTTTCATTTAAATTTTACGGGACGACAGCCAAGAAGCAAGTGGTCTGTCTGTATTCAATGGTTGCTAAAGTAACATATCAGTTGCTGACCCTTATTTCTGAGTAGTTGTTGCCCGCGACTTCGTTCGCTAAGACTACAGTAAAAAAAAAGTAAAGAAAAAATAAGGATCCTATATGCTGGTCTGGGTCATGGTCTGTATATGAGGAAAGTTTCATTAAAATCCATTCAGTAGTTTTTACGTGAAAGAGTAACAAACATCCATCCATACTTACAAACTTTCGCGTTTATAATATTAGTAGGATGATTATAGGTAAAAACTGTCGATCACTCGCTCCTGCCAAATACTGGTGCCATTACCCTACAATCTTTTCTTAACTATTACCCAGTTTAAAAAAAGGCAGTAAAATGCTTTTGCGCTTACACCGAGGTTAGGGGCGAACCCGGGTTATGTGGGACTCTCCTCCTCTTCCTTCGTCCATCCACTAAAGTTCGACGAGGGGAGGGGAGGTGTCTAAAAACTTAGTACTTACCATCCCTTCTTTGCCACGGGGATGGTGCGGGATCACGAATGGCAAGCACCGAGTTCTACGTCAAGAGACCTACGTCAAGTGTAGCAAATTACATAAAATCTCATTTAGCTAAGTATTTTATTTGAAAACCTTTTCAGTATGGAACGACCTTAATGTGGTAAAACTCATTAACGTTTGCGGAAGCCGACTGATGTTAGTGAGGAGGTACGAGTAGGTAGGTACCAAGACTTAAAATTCCTCCAAATGTTTTTTAAAACCGCATTCGTAACACTTTCACATGTAAACAATTCATTCTGAAAGCAAAATTATTCAATCTATCACAGTCTGCATTTGAGATTTGGTTGATGCAATATTATCAAGTCGCATTCAGTTTGAAGATTTTCATGATTATTTCATTTCAATGATGATGAAGGCTGAACATATGCTACATGATTTAAAAATGGCATTAAAGCACGTTATTTTTCGTAATTGTAGAGCCACTTATAGGAAATATTTCTTTAATTGAACAAAAGAATGATTACAAAAGCCAATCAGTCACAATTTAATCTCCATCAACAAACTTTCCAGATGCCATTAACCCGATAACAGTTAAAATTGTCTTGTAAAATCTCAAAATAAAACAGTTTCTCCTTTGTCATTCCGCAAAATATGTTTTAAAGCCGATGTCCACCAGGTTATTTTTGAAAATGGAATCTTTCACAAAAGTATTACTAAATTAACTTTTTATTAATTGGTACGCCTCATATAAAGTTACCAGCCAGTCGTAGGCGTCGCCAACGTCGCGATGGCCGTCTATTTTCTTTTTAAGAACCCACCTGGATGTCTACTACCCTTATATCTATTTCTGCCGCCAAGCAGCAGGTTCTCCCATTGCACCAGTGAATGCCAATAAAATTTTAGAAAAAGAAAAGAAACTAATCATGGCTCTATGCTTTCTTGCCAAGAAGCCCACCCATAGAGTTTGCAAGCGTTTATCTACAGACACAAAATAACTAATAGTACTACTACTGATTATTGTGGCAGCTTACCATCAGCCATCATATCATTCATTATGCTTGTTTGCAGACTCAGTGAATAAAAAAAATACTTACACCGGTTTTATAAGTTTTAAATGAAAAAATGCAATACTAGCACAATCGCGTGACGTAAAGCGTAGCTCAATTATTGCATTTATAAATAATTAATTGAATTCATCAGTTATACTTAGTCGGCATCGCGGCACTGTGAAGCAGCAGCAGTGAATTAATTTTAACAACATCATTAAAAATAAACTTGCATCGAAAAATGCATAATTATCAGATAAGTGCAACTTTCTGTAGTGCAAGTATACCGAAAAGTTTTAAATAAAAAGTTATGAATATGATACATATTGGCCTATCACCTAAATACCGTTTAATCGTTATGACATGTGGTGTAAACGTCGGATCGTGTTGTTATATATACGTTTTTCTATCATTAAATAATAAAAGATAGATAATTATGCCCGGGTAGCCAAGTCGCCGGCGCACGGCAGTGTGTGCTTTCATTGACATTCTCATACGAGACGTCGCTCGCGTCGCGTCAATCATACAACTTGTTAAATATAAAACCACTTTGAAGTTATATTTTTTTTCGTGTTGGTTACATGCATCGGATGGATGCAAATTGGCACCGGTCAGAGGTTATCGGTGCATTGGGTTTTTAAATTTAACCAAAGATAACAGATTTTTGTCGTGAGCAATGGTGGAGAGTCAGTGCGTTGCGGCCGGGCCCGTGAAAACTTACATCATGAGTGATTTGCTGAAGAAGTTCGATTTCGACACCACAAATGATTTCGTGAAGGTGGCGGTCGCCATCGCCGGCTTTTACATGGGAATTTTCTGCCGTGAGTCTATTGTTTTTAACCATTATCTTTGGCATTTTGTCTTTGGTAAAAGTTGTACCATTCGAACTTTTTTATTTTTGTTTCCATGCTGCCAGTGCCAAATTATGGTTTTTAGAACACTTCTCCTAAAAGCGTTTGTTATTTTTTTTAATATAATTATTTAGCATGTAATCTATAATTTTGTTAATTTGTTCCATTTAAATGGCTTACTTAATCTACAAATTTAGCATTTTTCTTTAGTTTAAAAGAAATGTTATAAGAATAACGTGAAGGTGGTAATAAGGACACTACCTATGCAGTTGTATTTAAGACCCTAATTAGGTAAATACAGAGCAACTATTTTCTTAATGTCTCTTGGCAAACTTCGTGTTTCGGCTGGTCGTCGGATTTCTATCAGTTATAGAGTAGGAAAGTACCTACATAGAGTTGCTACTACTCCTTTTACTTATTATAAATTTATTTTAGAATAAGTGGAAGGCTTTTGCCCTGCTGTAATGCTGTAGTGTAATGGCTTATAATAATATTAATAATAAGTGGAAATACTATTGTGTCATATATACGTAATTGATTTAAGATTTTTAGTTTTACAGCTCTATATAAATGACACGAAAATTCAAAACAGAACAACAATAAAGTACGATTTTCAAATTCAAATTATTATACATTATAAATCTAATAATTAATGGTTATGGAAATAAATATTCGATTGCAATCGGAAATGCAATTATTAACGAGAGACATTAAGAAAATAAATGCACTGTACCTACTTATATTGGCTACTATCACTCTGACCAGAATTTCTATTTTCTGCTATAAAAAGTCGATTCGACCTACCGGTCCACCAATCTCTGATATGATTATCATCGTCATCGTCAGCCTATCTAGGTATAGAGTATAGACTATAGACGTCGCAATGCTGATGCTGGGCTCGAGCCTTCCCATAATTATAGCAAATGTGAATATCGGGCCATAATCCACCATGCACTATGTCGCACCTCCAAAAGATGGAATAGTCTACCAGCACATGTTTTCCCTCATTCCTATGATATGGGGTCCTTCAAACGAGGCGTGAAGAAGCATCTTGTGGGCCGGCAGAGTGAAGTTGACTGATGCTGCGTTGTTTTCACGCTGCACCAGTTGTCTTCGCGTCTGGACTCCATTTCCACTTAACATCAGGTGGTGTGGAGTCATTTGCCGTGCTAAGTATAAAAAAAAAAATGCTGGGCAAGTGTGCATTGTGGTTTAACAATTATAATGAAATAGAATAATAATACGCAACAAAATTAATTAATGTTTATTAGTTGTTATGTAATAGTGGCACCATCATCGTCGGACTAAAACCAGTGATCGACACTTCTTTCCTTTTTATATTAATACGTGAAGGAACTCGACGGCGCAGTGGTTAACGCGCCCGGTCTGCGAGTGCTGAGGTTAAGCAACTTTCGCAAAGGCCGGTCATCGGATGGGTGTCCAAAAATTTATCATCTCGAGCTCCTCCGTGCTACGAAAGGCACGTTAAGCCGTTGGTCCCGGCTGCATTAGCAGTCGTTAACAACCACCAATCCGCACTGGGCCCGCGTGGTGGTTTATGGCCCGTTCTAGGGAGAACGGGCCATGAACCACCATCCATCCATAGGGAAGGCTCGTGCCCCAGCAGTGAGGGCATAAAATGAGCTGATGATGATGATGAATACGTGAAGCAAAACTTGTTTTTTTTAATTATGCATAAAAATACATTTAATCAATAAAACAAAAAACACACACTACCATGTATTTGACCACACACGCATGATATAGTACTTATACTCTTTTCAAAAATTTCAAAAATAGAAGAGGAGCGGCCGAAATCTCTCGAACGCCAATCCAAACTCACATTCTATCTTTTTTAATTATTCATTGCTTAGGATACAATCCGTGCAGCCTTAATAAAATTACGGTCGAATTTCGACCACTGGGCGACCACTAGTCATTATAAATAGGCGTCAGCAACACATTGTTGACTTAAGCAATAATTGAATACAGGCCACCTGCTTCTTAGCAGTATAATTTAAGTTCTACATTATTATTAGGTTCTAGTATTAGGCCAATGCAAAACCTAAAAAAAATATAAACCGGTCGCTGTGGAGATCCTGGGAGGCCTTTGTCTAGCAGTGGACGTCTTTTGGCTGAGATGATGAAGATGATGATGAATACCTACTTCACTATGGTACACGTTTTAAAATACCAAAATCTAAACCTAGATGAGACGAAAAGACCAAGCGCCTGCCGGAGAAAAAAAAAACAAAAGAAACTTACAAGATAACATTTTACTAAAAAAAGTCAACCAGCTTCAGGAAGCTCGAGCGGGAATCGAACCCACGACCTTTGGATAACCGGATAACTATATATCTGTAGCATAGTGAATGCACAATTCAAATTAATTAAAATATTTAAAAGAAACTTACATTAATAAAACAGCTAATAACTACTACAACGTACTTCTGACATACGTCATTACAACTTACTTCTGATAATGGTTACATAATTAATTTGACACGAATTCTGTACCGTGACGGTTGTATACTTTTGGGTGATATATATATTAAGAATTCGCTCACACAAGAGTAGGTAAATAACATAATATTGTGTGTTCTGTGTAGCTTGCACTAAGTAATGTATTAAATTTGAAGCATGAAACCGCGTAATGAGGAAATCGACCGCTAGCCTCTCGGCGGCGCGGCGTGTGCGGTTTTGAAACATTTTCAAGCCGACCTATTATTTAGAGTATTTTAGATAATACCGTGTCTTCGAAAGTAACATACAACTCTTTTTGAAATTAAATAATAAAGACCATTTGGTGGGCAAGTTAAGAGATGATGAAATTTTTTTCTCCTTCCCTATATACTATAGGGGGCGATTTTTGAACTGAGTGCATAGTGTGAATTTTTTTTACTATCCGCATTCATTCGATTACGTTTACGAAAACGAACATTTGTTTGGCAAAATTTTAACTCTTTTCGTAAGTCACCAGGGTGCCATTCGATCACGTTAAGGGTGCGCCGTCCGCAAGTAACAAGTGTCATATGTTTTATTTGAATTGATTATTAATTAATTAATTATTAGTAATTTATTTGATGCCGCGCGGCCATACTAATTTTGTATGGGCAATTTAACTTGTTAATTTGAAATAATAATAATTTAAAAAACCGCTCGATAAATCGAAAATGTGAGACAAACGATTTGTAGTTTAGACCATTGGTGATTGTTTAGACAAAAAATCAGAGGTACAATAATTTTGATAAACTATAAGATTTTTGCCCAACTTTAAATGATATTATTGTAGAAAAAACTATAGTGTGTTATTATGAATTTATGGATCGGACTAATTGTAAACACGTTCCCTGATACTAAATATATATTTTGTTTATTTAATACGATAATATTTTCAATTGTATCAACTCAACCGTGACTGCACATTGGCATTTTTTGGTCGGCGCACCCTTAACGAAAACGAAAATTTGTAAATGGCAAAATGTTAACTCTTCTCGTATGCCGCCCGCCAGGAGGCGCTGCTTCGATGCCATACTATTTTCGCTTTCGTAAACGCAATCGAATGAGTACGGATAGTAAACAAAACTTACACTACGCACCCTGACCACCTGTTTCCTAGCTATCATCCCGTAAAACCGCCCGATCCTCTAAATGACAGCACACATTTACAGAATACACTAAACATGCACACCAGTTTAGGCCCAAGACACCGTACTCGTAGAACAAGGGTACGAAGAACCGGTTCACACACGCTCTACACCAGGTACAGACATGTACCTGGTCGGTTCTCTCCTCCTCCACGGCCCGGTCAACCCGAGCCGAGGTCCGTGCCTTTAGAGGCGCCCTCGGGTTGCTCCGCTCCCCGATCCGATCCGAATCCTTCGGAGAATCTAGTAGGGCACGGGGACGCGCACTTGTGCGCGATGCCGTTCCCTCTAGATAACCTCTGAAGGTGATTCGTTTCACACGGCTTGAGGGACCCTTTACGTTCCTCGCCGCCCCCAAAAAGCCCGGTGAAGCTGAAAATGCCGCAGCGGCAATCAGCAATCTCTCTCCAAAAAAAAAAAAATCATCCCGTAAAATTTCAACGACAACCAATGTTGTTTTTGGCGAAGAAAAATGTGTCGAACACTGGCAGCACCCTCTGTACACACGCCAACACATCAACCTACCACAAACTGTCAAATTTCCCCAATAGACTTTGAACTTGATGCCTTAAGTAAATGGTTGAAAATGTATTGAAGAAAATTTACAGTTTTGGATAAGTTGATGTGCAGGCGTCTGTACATTTTGGGATTTGGACATTATGAACCCAAACGGTGCCACTACCCTAGCTAGTCCAAATGTTAAAATTAGGCCACTGAGACACGATTGTGCCTATGGGCGATTTCAAATATGGGTCGAGAGTAACCTCTCATGATCTCATGTTGTGCATGCGCATGCAAATCAGACTACCACAAACTGTCTAATTCATGTTTTTTATATATTTTAGCGTTTTATTAACGCTTAAATATACTTAAGTAAAATTTAAACACTGAAAAAAAGACGACAACCTCAGGCGGGAATCGAACCACGCACCTTCCGCATTCCGGGCGGCTGCCTTAACCACTTGGCTACCGAGGTCTGGCTTTCACCCGTCGAAATTTTTCAGTGCTTGATGCTTATGTTTTTTAGTCAACATTGCTTCATCAATCTTAGAAGTTTTCACCTCTGAGATCCGAAAGAAATATTTTTACAAATATTTGAACATTCGGTTAAGATGAAGCTGCGTTATAGATAAGTGTTTTTTATATATTTTAGCGTTTTATTAACGCTTAAATATACTTAAGTAAAATTTTTTTCTAATTCATTTTTAACTTTATTGTCTATGGCTTGTAGTTGAACATTTGATGAAGAAACTTGACAGTTTTGAATGGTCTGATGGGCAGGCGTTTATGGATGTCTTGTATTATTCTAAACTCGCCACAAAGTAAATTCCCTATGATATGGGGTCCTTCAAACGAGGCGTGAAGAAGCACCTTGTGGGCCGGCAGAGTGAGGTTGACTGATGCTGCGTTGTTTTCACGCTGCACCAGTTGTCTTCGCGTCTGGACTCCATTTCCACTTAACATCAGGTGGTGTGGAGTCATTTGCCGTGCTAAGTATAAAAAAAAAAAAAAAATTCGCCACGCAAAAAAGTAAATGTAAGTAAACCCGTCACGGTTCTATTTTAATGTTATAAATTATTTAGGTATCCGTAGCAAATTTACACATGGTTTTTGATGCTTGTAGCGAGTTTACTTTCAATGTATGGAAATTATACTAGACTGTGATGGATACAGTGTGTAGCGAGTTCACCTGAAGGTCACCCCCGTGCTATTCAAAATCGCTCCCGCACACAGCACAGACAGTAGAAATGGCTGTAAGGTGTTGTATATACTATACATAGTATTAACTCTCTTCCTCCAGGAACGTTAAATAATAAGCAGATTACAATTCACTACTTCTTTCTTTCTTTTAGTTGATGGCTTCGTGCGATTAGCACATTTAGCCAGTGTCAAAGTAATTTTTCTTACAAGTAATACATAAATATACAATATGATGATGATGAATGAAATGAAGTGAGAAATGATATACCCCCAACCCCTCGAGTATCTCAGTAAAGATGTGGGGCTTTACTAAGTCCTCACGCAGACTTCTTGAGAGAAATTGAAAAGTGACATTGCACTGTTTTGTTTCATTTGCCAACACTCATGCACACTCACGAACAATTAACGTTTAATAATCCACCATTATTTCACATTAATATTCGACATAACACAAATTTTAGAAAATAAAACAAAACCGCAGACATGACTCATCACTTTCCCGCCAAGAAGTCAATTCACTACTTTCATTTATTACTTTTATCAATTTTTTTTTAATAAACATTAACAAACGTGCTCTTTTTTTCTTTTAGTTGATGGCTTCGTGCGATTAGCACATTTAGCCAGTGTCAAAGTAATTTTTCTTACAAGTAATGCATAAATATACAATATTTCCTTCCAGTCAGTATGATGATGAATGATGATGAATGATAATAAAAATGAGAAGTGAGAAATGATATACCCCCAACCCCTCGAGTATCTCAGTAAAGATGTGGGGCTTTACTAATTCCTCGGCGGACTTCTTAAGAGAATTTGAAAAGTAGTAGTTGCACTGTTTTGTTTCATTTCCCAACACTCATGCACACTTACGAACACTTAACGGTTAATAATCCACCATTATTTCACATTTATATTCGACATAACACAAATTTTTGAAAACAAAACAAAACCGCAGACATGACTCTTCACTTTCCCGCCAAGAAGTCAACAAATTTGCTCACACGATCATTTACTTCTTTTTCAAGTGTCAGTTCTCTTCAATATGACCGACTTGCTAGCTTTAATCGATCAATTGACGATCCAATAATACTTTTTGGCATATAGTTTTTAATAATTTATTTGTAACAAAGCACTAATATGATTAAGATTATTTGACTAGTATTTTTAGGGATCGCCAACAATAGATACAAACTAAAAGTCAAAAGTTTTTTATTCAGTTTGCGTTTATTGATAAGCACTTTTAAACCGCCCAAAATTGTTTCATTAAGCTTTTAGGACACTTGCTGTAGAGAAGAATAGGCGCAAGAAACTGTACAGCTTACAGTTATAAAAGTAACGACATTTACAAAATACTTACGCAGCCTCTCTACACATGCTTTTATGTACACCCAATAGCACAGAGCCGTTGACAATTGTTCATACAATAAATAAACTGTAGCCGCCGTCCTATCAGGCATATGGAAAGTGGGGATTACGAAAACAAATGGCCGTAACATTAAACACATAAATATGAACCACTAACCGATAGCGGGCGTTAAAGATAAAACAAACAAAGAGGCGTTATCTCTTTCACAAAAATAATGTTTACACCCGCAATGATCTTGAACCGGCTCGTTGCGAAAACATTCTTGTCATTCGCAATGTCACATCCAGACAGGGCTGCGCGTTGTTGGATAGCTTTTGTTTAATCTGTGCCCAAATTTGGGACAAGGGGTCCAAGCTGCTCGCTCATCAAGCTCGGATCGGCTAGCAACCTAATTTAGGCTAGCAGCCTTAATTACGTGTATTGTGATCCAACCCTACACACAATCCATCCATCCATCTTTTCTTTGGTCTCCCTCTCCCCCTCCATCCATCAACACTTAGATTCGTCACTCTCTTATTAACATGCGTTTTATCCATTCTCATCACATGCCCATACCAATACAATAGATAGAGAAATTTCCTCAATAAAACATTTAATAACCTTAAGCCATATACGTAAAGTTCAAAGTCTAATGAGGAAATTTGACAGTTTGTAGTAGTCTGATGTGTAGGCGTGTGTACTTACATCAAGTTTAACTTTACACAACGTTTTATTTATTTTTTTAGAAGTATAGTACTAAACTTGGTCAGTTTTCTGACTGGATTCAGACTCTATACCATAATATCTCTACACCTTACTAGTAACGGTATAATCGTTCCCGCCCCGCGCCACCAGTCTGGCTAGGTCTAGGGTCAACAGCTGCCACTGAATTATTATGAATAATCCATGGTTTGGTCTTATATTTTTTTACTCGTTACGTACACGCCTGTTAATAATATTAATAAATGTTCAACCATATACAATAGACATAAAGTTCAAAGTCTATTGAGGAAATTTGACAGTTTGTGGTAGTCTGATGTGCAGACGTGTGTACCTACAACCTTCTCTATTTTCAGTGAATATTATAATCTGATTTGATTTGATTTGATACATTATTTTAAATAATGAATTACTAGTAACCGTTGCTTCTCTGTCCACGTAAGTTATCGTATCTCATGATCCCTAAGGGGAATAGCTAAGAATTCGACATTATCTGTAACAAAAAAACAATGTTGAAAAAATTTCCACGAGCAGTATTTGAACCTGCACCCTTCTGACATACCGGGTCAGGTGCTCTTCCAATTGAGCTATCGTAATATACAAAATTTGCGTTAAAATTATATAAACAAAACAAAAACATTTTATTATCTGTATCGTTTAAAACTTTCGATAGTAGACTTAAAATCACATTACTTCAGTTGATAATACATTGTATTATATGGTTTCTACTAACTGTTTAGATTTCTGCAGCTTCCTTAGGCATAGAAAATTTAATTAAAACTAGCTTATTGATTTAAAAGAATTGGGTAGTTCACTGGCCAGTCAATAGGGAAACTTTTCAGAAGTTGTATGGGAATTGGGAATGGTAAACTATGACGTCACTATTGTGTTCGGTCAATGGAGTGTTTATTAAAAACTTTTTATGTTACAGAAATTCATGCTTAGGTCAAATAAAAAATAGGTTAATGTTTGAAAGAACTGTTACGTGATGTCATTTACACGTTTAATGTTCTGGAATTAATTATTGTTGTTGTCAATTTCACTTTTACAACTTTTAAGTTTGAATAGAATACAGAAATGTATGGCTATTACAACCGTTACCAATATTAATATTTATAAAAAGTAGTAAATGTATTAATATATATATATATTAATTTATATTTATAATATATATGTAAATTATATATTTATACATATGTATATAGATTGGAATAATCAATTATATAAATAAATACTAATATAACACAAAAAGAAAGTAGAAGTAAAAGCATTAAACTATTTGATCGCAACACAGAAACATGCAAACAATACACTATTTTCAAATCATAGAACCACTAACATATAAGTCCTACTTATGTACTTAACTACAAAACAAAAATATGATTGTACAGTAGAGAGAGGGGTCCGTTCTAAAACAGGTTATTTCAAACTTAACAGAAGAGACCCACACATTTGTAAAAAAACTATTTGTAGTTAATAATAAAAATATTTTTGATTTCTTTTTATTCTTGATATTTCTGTACATTCGTCTGCCAACCCTATAATACAACTAGTGTATCGTAGAACTGCCTACCGACCGGTTCCTATGCATGAACCGGTGTTCAAAAAGTATCATTATGATTCCTTTTTGTGTGATTACTGCATGGTGTATGCCTAGTTGCAAGTGGTTATTATAGGCGATTGGCGACTCGTAAATTGTATGTTTCAACTTAATATGCAATAACATTTTATACGCTGTAATAAGATGAGTTCAATCGTTAGGCGGTATGGAGATTTATTTGCTGTCTGTCTGTAGTGCGATTGTTGACCTGGGTGCCAAGTGCGAGTTATGGCGAATGACGCCATTCGATCACGTCAACGAATACGAGAATTTGTATGGCAAAATTTTAACTCCTCTCGTATGCCGCCAGGAGGCGCTGCTTCAATGCCATACTAATTTTCGGTTTCGTAAACGTAATCGAATGAATACGGATGAATACGGATAGATACGGATAGATACGATAGATACGGATAGATACGGATAGATACGGATAGATACGAATGAATACGGATAGTAAACAAAACATACTAAACTCCCAACCCTTGGTCTTGTTTTCATATTTTTTACTTTTGATATTATTTGATTTTAATGGCATCTTCGTCACCAGCTCATTTTATGTCTCCATTGCTGGGGCACGAGCCTTCCCTTTGAACAGATAAAAGAACGGGTCATGAATCACCACGCGGGCCCAGTGTATGGATTGATGGTTATTAACGACTGCTAACTGCTAATGCATCCAGGACCAACGGCTTTATGTGTCTTCCTAAGCACGGAGGAGCTCAAGATGATATCATTTTTGGTCACGTATCCGATGACCGACCTTTGCGGAAAATAGCTTAACATTAGCAATTGCAGACCACTGCGCCATCGAGCTTCTCATTGATTTTTATGTTTTTTTTTATTTTTTATTGATATTAAAAGGAGGCAAGCGAGCAGGCGGGCCATCTGATGGGAAGCAATCACCGCCACCCATGGACACCCGCAAAACCAGAGGAATCGTAGATGCATTGCCGGCCTTTAAGGAAGGAATAGGCTCGTTTCTTGAAGATCCCTAAGTCGTATTGGTCCGGAAATATCGCCGCTGAGAGCTGTCCACAGCACTGTAGTTCGTGGTAAAAAATTATGTGAGAAACGCACAGTAGTAGACCGCCATCCATCAAGATGGTGTGGATGGAAAGACAGTCGATTGCGTGTAGTGCGATATAGGAAATCAGCGTCAGGGATCAAACCGAACTATTCCTCAGAGCAAAAAGGCGATAAAATATACAGAGATACGCAACGTCTCCGAATGGCCAGTGGATCGAACCGACCAGAGGTTACCACATCGTTGACAACTCGAGCAGCTCTGCGTTGAATGCTGTCAAATGGGAAGAGTTGGTACTGGGGCGCCCCAGCCCAATTGTATTCTTAAACAAAAAGATAAAAAAAAACTAGTGCAATTTACAAAGCTAATACGACGAGCTATAGCTTAACTAACTCCTGCTTTTTCATCCTCATCAGTGCTATTGTTTGATTCACCAGATGAAAAATTTAAAATTAGTATGGCTTTGCAACGCCACTCGTTGCAAATTTGCCATACTCATTTTCGTTTTCATTTACGTGTTCGAATTGTGAAGAAAAATGGCTCTAAACACTCTGTTAAATATCCCTTTCAAAGGGCAATATCGTCTTAGCCAAGAAATCTGGTGCCCCTAATCTCGAATTCCTCCGTAGCCCAACGCGTCTTTTCCCTTCCACCTTACCCATCATAATCAGTCGAAGCAGCATCTATTTATCATGTCTGAGCATATTGCCAAAATATTCTATCTTGCGCTTTCTTATTCATAGGCAAAGACCTCAGCCACGAGCCCTAGCCAAATATTATCCCTAGCCACCCGATCGTTTTGCAGAGAAGATTTCTAGTTCATTGCGTGTTATACAACGGTAGTAATAATCAACGGTGATAAAAACAACGCTTTAAACTTGAAATCCGGTCGCCGCGTGGCAATACGCCCGTGGTCGTGGACTTGTGGCCGAGCGATTAAGGTTCTATTTCCTGGTTTAGTTCCTGTTATAGTTCCAGAGCTATCACGATTAGTCGGTCATCAGTCAGTTAGTACGTGTGTATATAACGTTAGTATGTGTAGCTATGTCTATCGATAACTTCCTGACCTTCACGATTATGTGGATCACCAGTAGTTTTGAGTCATATCTCTCAGTGCATGGAGTCTCGTGATTGTCGCGTGGAGTTTTCTGATTTACTAATGAGAGTAGAATGAACTGGGTGAGAATGTAGTACCATTTTTTAAAAGCATCAACCTTATTATTAGTATGGTATTCAATCAGCGTCGCCTGGTAACAAAGGAGACGTATTGCAATTTTGTAAATAAAATGTTTCATATCTATACTGATTGCGTTTAAATATATTGACATTGAAGTAATTGACCTGGTACTCAAAAGTAACTTTTTGTATATCACTGCTTACAAATTCGTCACTTACTGTGTAAATTTATTTGCAAAATGTACATTTAAAATTAATCGTATTTTAATTGATGCCAACGACAGTATTGCTTTTAATGACTTTCCAGAAGTTACTGATCAATTAGTCATCAGTTCGTTTGTAGGTCAACAATAACATAATGTACAATTTACCACATATCATGGGTAACACTTCCATTTATCGCTTATAATCGCTCATATCGCATTCATAATGCAACACTCTTTACACACGAGCGAAGGGGTAGATGTCATCATCTTTATCTTATAAATGCATACTGCTAGGCTCAGGCTAATCAATAGTAGCATATGGGAAGATAGAGCCATAAACCACCAAGCACAATGCAGGTCGAGTTTTGTCTACTATCCGTATACGTTCGATTACGTTTATGAAAACAAAAATTTGAATGGCGAAATTTTAACTCTTCTCGTATGTTGCGCGGCCCAGGAGGCGCTACTTCAATGCCATATTATAACTCTCGTTTTCGTTAACGTGATCGAAAGTTAAAAATAATTCACACTAGGCCTTCTGATGTTCTCGTTCTCGTAAAAGAGTCAAATGGTGAATAGAACGCAGATTAGGCATTCAGTAGATTTTAAATCCACTTGGCCCGACAAGGTTATAACACCTCTAAAAGTGTAATGTAGATATACCCTAACCTGATACTTTTACAGGTTCATTTGCAACACACAAATAGCTACCAGCTACTAGCAAGCTATCCTATGACAACGACCGGGACCAACGGTTTAACGTGCTTTTCACAAAGAGTATGTAATTCAATTTAGTCACCCATCCAGTTGGGTAGTGGTTAGTGGCTCATCCTTCCCATGTGCTGTTGCTAATGAGGGAAGGCCTATGCCCAGCATTTGGGACATTTATAGGTTAATCACACACATCAAAAATGCCTAGGAATCAAGTACATTTTAAAGTATCGTTGCGTTATAAAATTAATATTTTAAATTTGTTGGATCGTTATTGACTCTTTTTAGTGAATTTCACGATGCGTTTTTTTTATGTGTTTAAATATGAAAAATTACTTGTCAATCTGAATTCCTAAAAAATAAAAGAGCGCAATGGAAATTTTACAAAAGCAGTACAATTTCTACACTGAAAGTGAAAAAATATGCAACGATATGGAGCGACCGGCGTCATTTGACGAGGAAAGAGATGTTGAGAGCCGTTGTAAATTTGTAAGCTGGTTCCAGGCAACGTACTGTGGCTGCCGCCATTGGCACTACACAGAGTGTCATAGGCCGCCTCTGGACACGCTAAGGTATCACGGGCAGCGTGGCCGAGCGAGATGGAGGAAGATCTCGTATCACCACTCGACAAGACCGGTACATCCAAAATATTGCTCGACGGAATCGTACCATGACCGCTATGATGTTGGCCACAAGGCTCCACAGAGCTTCAGGCTTGCTGATATGCGACCAAAGCATCCGGAATCGTATACGAGAAATGCGTCTGGGTTCCCGAAGGCCGCTGAGGGTTTCACCTATAGCACCCCATAATCGTAGGGCCCGTTTACAATAGGCTCGCGAACACCGAAATTGGGATGAAGAAGACTGGCGCTGTGTTTGCTTCTCTGATGAATCACGTTTCGGTATGAAGCCGGATACAAGACGCACTCGAGTTAAGAGGACCTCTGGACGTCAAGAACGCTTGAGATTTTGTCAGGAAGATCACCCATATGGAGGGGGAACAATTATGTCTTGGACCGGTATTTGGATCGGTGGAAGAACCGATCTCATTTGGATCAGGGGCAACCTAAATGCTCAAATCTACGCAGAGAGGATTGTTTCAGATGTGATCATCCCCTTGCGAGGCCGATTGGGTGATTCGTTTCGACTAATGCATGACAAAGCACGTCCACACACGGCTAGAGTCGTAACACGCACTCTTGCCGATTCAAAAAATCAGCGTTCTGCCATGGGCTGCACAAACACCAGACCTCAACCCAATTGAGCATGCATGGGACATTGTCCAAAGAGGAGCTCTGCCGAGTATGGATGCCGTGCACACCCCACAACAACTTTTTGACTTGTTAGAAAGAACGTGGGCGGCTTTTCTTCAAAGATTTGGATAAACTGATTTTAAGCATGCCAAATCGCTGTGCTTGTGTGATTCGTGTGAATGGTAGAAATGCAGATTATATATTTTTTTACAATTATATTTAAAAAAATCAACCTTGTTATTTCTCTTTTTGCCAATTAGATGACGACCTTAACGTAAGCTAATTTAAATATTTATAAAATTTATAAAATACAGTGAAAAAATTAAACCGCAAGATAACGTAAGCAAATTTTCCCCAATTAGTTAAAATTGCATTTTTTCTTAATTTTTTCAAGATAATATAAAATTAGAATTAAGATAGGATAAAATTGTTTACTAAAACTTAAAAAAATAGAGCAAGAAGCCAGTCTGGAAAACCAGATTAGGTAAATATTATTAGGATTTTTTTTTATACCTAAAATGTACTTGTCCCCTAGACATTTTTGATGTGTGTATATAGATAATACCTTGCTAACTAAAGATAAGATTGTCTTTGCAATGATTTACCCAAAAAACAATAAAGCTATTTAAACATATTGATATCAAGTGTTATTTTATAACACTTAATGTCAATGACCCCTCGTCAATGTTATACATTTTTGTTTGCTTAATGTGGTAATGCTGAAATGATTCCCGCTATATAAGAATTGTGAGTTATCTTACTATAAACATATTGTTGGATTTTGTTATCGCGTCTTGGCGAAATTATGAAATATTATTTATAATGTTTGCAAATTAATACGGTATTTCCCGGGAAATTGACTTTTTACGCAGTACCGGTACTAAGAATTCCTGGTCTAGGAAATTCGGTACTTTCGGTACTTTTGTTATAACTTACATTACGCCAATATTAAGCTCCGCGTTTGCAATATCGAGCGTCTATTAGTTTAAAAATACCGCCATTTTGCGATGCGAATGAAAATGAATGAATGACGCGTGAAGTTAGCCGAGTTGCATTGCAGCCGTCGACGCGCGACGGCTGGCTGAGAGCGCGCGGAGCGGTGGCATATCGGCCGGCATTTGCCTATTCGCGAGCGAGTAATGAATTGAAATGATAGATTTGTTTTTTTTTTTCGAACTTTTGATGTTCTACCACTCGCGAGCGATAAACCGGAATCACTTCACCGCGGATTGGTAAACACAAGTTTTTACCATTTTTATACAATTATTTATAGATTGTGGTATATCATTCGAAAGTTAATTTTATAAGCTTTCAAATGATATCAAAAATATTTAAAATTAATAAAATTTCTTACCTAAATATAGGGAATTGTTGCAAAAGGTTGAAAGGTTGAAGTTGTGGATGTCTAAATGAATACGAAGTAATATGAAAATATATGTTTTTTATTTACAATATGTATTTTATCCCCCACTAACAGCCCTCTCTCGAACTTCTGTGAGCTGTTATTAAACGTCCACCCGGCCGGTTAGGTGTCGATTTCGGAGAGAAGTGGTGACAATGAATCGGTCATCTCTTACCGAAGTGCAACGCTGTCTTCCAGATCCTGGTCTCCGAACAAAGTGTCCAGTCTCCCTGATCCTTTTGTACACCTTCGAGACACAAGACTGGCTTAGATGAAACTGTCGAGCAATATTACGCTGAGACAGCCCTTGCTGGATTAAAATGACGGTTTGAGCGGATTCTGCAGGTGTGGTTTCCATTTTCTTCCAGATTCAGTGTTTCCAGTGATGTGAAATATTGGACTAATGACCAATTTTCAGGGATGCTCACTGTTTATAGTGGACTCCACAACAAAACAGTATTTTGTTGTAAAAATTTATGTTTTTTGTTTTTAAGTTTCATGACGTAAGGGAAATAATCTTTGTCTGTGACATTGACAGAAGATGAAGCTTTATAAATTAGCTTTGAAATCATATACCACAACGTATACTAGTTCATTGTATAGAAACTGTAAAAATTTGTCTAGAACATCCCGCGGTAAAGCGATTCCGGTTTATTGCTCGCGACTGTGTTTAGATTTAAGCCTTAGTTTAGTCAGATGAACAATAATTGTTGATTAAAACGAATTACCAATAATACGAACGTTATATTTTATTTACGATACATTAAAAAAAATCTCAGTACCGAAAAGTACCGAATTTCCCGGTTTTCCCGGTACCAGAGTTAGCGCAGTACCGGGAATCCCGTTTTCTCCACAGTACCGGGACTGCAACCCCTAAGCCCTACATATAGACAGATGTGATTATTGGCAATATCTTGTACAGATTCTTTCTCTCAAGAACTCTTATTTAAAAATATCGAAATCTTCAGTAATGCTTTATGTTTGATTATGAAATGTTATTTTATAGCACAATATTGGTATTTTAATAAAAAATTGTTTTGGGTTCCTGTGGATGCCGGATGTGTGCATTTCAAAATACACTTTCTATACTAACTCAACATACCGTGAATTTATGAATCGGAACAACTTTTGATAACAGATCAACTATTCTTAAAAAAAACAACTGTTTCATACGTTTTGGGTGAGTAGGTTTTATTGTAATGTGTGGAATGGTGGTTTTTTTAAAGATTTCAGAGTTGGTTTAGTTCGAAAAGTTGTTCCTTTTTTCCCCGCCCGATCCTCTAAATGCCACTACACATTCACAGAATACACTAAACATGCACACTAGTTTAGGCCCGAGACACCGCACTCGTAGAACAAGGGTACGAAGAACCGGTTCACACGCGCTCTACACCAGGTACAGACATGTACATGGGCGCTTCTCTCCTCCACCACGGCCCGGTCAACCCGAGCTGAGGTCCGAGCCTTTAGAGGCGCCCTCGGGTTGTTCCGCTCCCCGATCCGATCCGAGCCCTTCGGAGAATCTAGTAGGGAACGTGGACGCGCACTAGTGCGCGATGCCGTTCCCTCTAGAAAACCTCCGAAGGTGATTCGTTTCACACGGTTTGAGGGACCCTTTACGTTCCTCGCCGCCCCCAAATAAGCCCGGTGAAGCTGAAAATGCCGTATGAGGCAATCAGCAATCTCTCTCCACAAAAAATGTTCCTTTTTATGAGTACTATAACCCTATTAAGGGAAAACAACCACTTGAAATTCACGTGTATACTTAACAGAGATGTGAACCAAAGCTTTATCACAGTGTAAACTATCGTAGTGACACCAGTGTCGACAGAGTCACCCACTGTTCGACACCAGTTTTCGGCCGATCCGATCTGAACCCCTCGGAGAATATAGTAGGGCAAGGGGACACGCACTAGTGCGTGATGCCGCTCCCTCTAGTAAACCTCTGGCGGTGATTCGTTTAACAGTCCGGTGAAGCTGAAAATGCCCAGTGGCAATCAGCAAACTCTTAAAAAAACAGTTTTCGTTAAAATTATATAAGTACGTTCATTGAAATTTTACAGAATAACAGCTAGGGAACAGGATGACTGCATTGAGTTGTTGCCAAATACTTAAATCTACTGCTGACCTTTATTGTTAGGATTAAAGAAAAAAAAATGTCGAATGGAGCCGAAAGAGGGAACTGCTCAACGATTTACAGCAATTAAAATAAAATAAAAAATTTAAAAAAAATACCTGGTGTTTGGGCTTGATTAATTTGTATTGCTGAGAACTTTGCACCCATATGGGTTATAAGTGCCATAACGGGTCTGATAACGGAGACCATAGACAGTCGAGGGAATCCGAGAAGCATCCTTGTTAAGTCTACCGATGCTTTATTAAATGTTAAAGTTGATTACCCGTATGTACTTTTTAGTAGGTAAGTATAAGTTTATTAGGGCCGCTTATTACTCTTCCGTTGGGGATGTAATCGCAACCTTAGCACGCGAGCCAGCAAGCTTCAATGCGTTCACGTTTTTTGTTATAGAACCTCTTTAAAAAAATTAACATCATTTTTAAACAGGTCGGCAATCACCCTTAACCTATTTCTAGGCCGTGCTCCCGCTTTACTCATTTACTAAAGTTTAGGTATATCACTGATGGCGTTTTAAACCGTTAATGTTATTTAATCTGTGCCATTAATGAATATTAGTAGAAATAGATAAGAATAGGATACAGGTTATAAATTACAGCCCCAACACCACACTGCAAGCCCATTAAAACTGTAAACTCATTATGAATGGAAAAGGGATATTGTAAACTCGCTACAAAGTAGATCCGTCACATATTAGATATATGAAAATTGACCACGAATACCAAAATAACTTATTATAACATTAAAATGGAACTGTGACGGGTTTTTAAATATACTTTTTTAACGCGTAACGAAGCGTAACGAATTTACTTTGTGATATGTTTAGAATAACCCAATTCAATATACCTAATTGACGGTAAGAAGCCTCGACCAACTGATGTACGGTCGCGGTCAGAAAATGTTTACCAGTTTTGAAATTAGATTCTATATCACACACTTTTTTCACTAAAGTCTAAAATGCCATATCAAGTTTCTTATTACCTTTCAAAAGTTATTAAGTATTCAATTTGACGCATCGAGTTTATCAAGGAGATTATTGATCACTTTTTGATGATGAAACTCATTTCTTTATTTGTTGAAATGACATTTATCAAAAATTATTGTTTGAACGTCGTTTCCTTGGACAAGAGCAAAAAACATTAGGAAAGATATTTTTATAACGAAATAAAATGGCAAGTTTGACCCTGGTGCAAAGGGCTAAAATAATATTTCTCTTCGAAGATGGACATAGTATTAGTGCTATATCACGAGAACTCAATATATCGCGATTCACTGTAAGGTTTTAGATTCGGCGTCAAGGCGAAGAAGGGCAAATAACAGATCATAGAAATAATTCAGGACGACCACCGATACTGACCGCCGCGCAAATAATAGAAATGATTCGTCGTTACGAAGTGAACGGTTTCACAACAACTAGTTATTTCGCTGCTTTATATGATGTGAGTGCTCCGACGATTCGACGAGCTTTGCACCGTGCTGGACAACACCATAGACACCATGCTATTAAAGTGGAGCTGAAACCTCACCACAAAACAGCCGGCTTAACTTTGCGCGACAAAATCTCGATTTTGATTATTTTCTCGATAATCGTTTCAAATGCAATGTGCTTATCACCATAAGGTTATGGTTAAAGAACTTAATATTCTCATTAGAATTACAATAGGTATTCACTTATTGAGAAACAAATTTTGCTTACTTACCTAAAATAACAATAAATCAACAATCGAGCGCACATAAATAGAAATACACACCTCTTAAACACGATAGTTTTTTTAAAAACGTCATTCGCGGTGTACCGTCCATCCTAGCGGCGAATATTATTCTCAAAATGCTATGGCCGGCCGCTACCGCACCGGACTCACCAAACAAGGAGTAACAAAACAAATATTTTTTTTAATCTGATTTATTTTTAGCATAACTTACAAAACATTACACAACTCTTACTCATATTCTATTACACCCTTATGTCCGTTTTGTTTCTGTTTTTGGCTTTATTTACAACTAGCTGCGCCCGCGATTTCGTCCGCGTAGAATAGTGACTTTCGGCAGCATTTTTAATTTTTTAGGCTAATTATCTTGCAAATAAAACACATACATACATTAAAATATGCTATTCAAATTGCTTATTTAAGAACATTTTTATACACGACGTTTTTAGTTTTTCCATCTTTTGCCAAAACATAAAATTTTGACAAAAGTTGAATGTCTTATTTATTTATATCTAATCAAAAGCCTAAAAAACGTTTTTCAAGCTTCTAGCTTAAAAAATTACGTAATTTCAATACAAACTTTTATCTCCTATTTCAACCCCTTACAGCCCTTTTTAGGCATTAAAAAGTAGCCTATGTCCTTTGTCAGGTTCTAGAGTAGACTATCTCTATACCAAATTTTATTTAAATCCGTTCAGTAGTTTAGGTGTGATTGCGTAACACACAGACAGACAGAGTTTCGTTCGCATTTATTATATTATAATCTAATATAGAAATTCTCGTGTCACGGTGTACGTTATTGAACTCCTCTGAAACGGCTCGACCGATTTTCGTGAATCTTAGCGTGCATATCGGCTAGGGTGGAGAATCGGACAACATCTATTTTTCATCCCCCTAAATGTTAAGGGTGGTCCACCCCTAATTTTTTTTTAGATTTTTGAAATTTTTTTAATACAAAATGATTTGTTTGTAGTGTTGTCATGGAAACTGTCAAAGCGGTACGAAGTCCGACGGGTCAGCTAGTATACAATATAATTATATAAGTAGTAAAGCCGAAAGAGGGTTAAATGGTGCCTTATAAAAAGTCCAGTTAAAATATTTGAGAACCGTACTATCACTGTATGACTTACCGCCAAAAAAATAAAACTATTATTTTTTTCATTGATGTGCAAACCTTATTTCAGTAAAATTAAAGATTAAATTACGCAATACTCGAAAATGGTCATGCAACGCTCTATCATTACGGACAGGACGATTGTCGCCAATAAACCTGATATCGTGGTGGTCGACCGATCCCAGCGCCGGGCAATACTGGTTGATATCACCATACCTCATGATGAGACCTCGTGAAAGCCGAGAAGGACAAGCTCAGTAAGTACCTTGACTTAGCTCACGAGGTGACCGCCATGTGGGATGTTGATTCAACCATTATTGTCCCGATAGTCTTTTCAGCGAACGGTCTGATAGCGAAGAGCCTCGACCAACATCTTAAGAGGCTCTCGCTTGATGGTTGGATCAAGGGTCAGATTCAGAAAGCGGTACTCCTTGACACGGCTTAGGCCCTGCCCCGCTGCTGGCGGTATTCTAGAATTAGGTTTTTATAATGTTTTATTGTTTTTATATTAAAATATTGTAAAAATCTAGTTTTAAGAAAGAAAATAAATAAAGAGTATAATAATATAAAATTTCCTACACTCACACCAATTATCTAGCCCAAGAGAAGCTTCGTTATGAAACTCGTTAAATGGTTACTAGACAACGGATAAACCGGGGATCGAACCCGGGACCTCAGAGATGGCGACACCATGAAAACCGGTGTACAAACCACTCGACCAAGGAGGTCGTCAGTATCATTCATCATCTTCAATTCATCATTAGGAAGGAAATAATGTTTATTTATGTATTACTTGTAAGAAATATTACCTTGACGCTAATCGTACGAAGCCATCAAATAAAATAAAATCAAATAAAATCCACAAGAAAAAAAAAATTTTTTTTCTTGTGGATATTATTTTACGACACCTCCAAGTAGCTAGTTTTTTTTTAGAGAGTTTGCTGTTTGCCTCACACGGCATTTTCAGCTTCACCGGACTTTTTTGGGGGCGGCGAGAAACTTAAAGGGTTTCTCAAGCCGTGGGAAACGAATCACCTTCGGAGGTTTTCTAGAGGGATCGGCATCACGCACTAGTGTGTGTCCCCGTGCCCTACTAAATTCTCCGAGGGGTTCGGATCGGATCGGGGAGTAGCTACAGGAACAAGGTACTAAGCCGTCGGGAATTATTAAAGTGGACTGTACCAACCGTTATCGAATCCGGTGCAAAGTCTCCAATATTTAACTCATTCTATATTCTATTGACACTGGGCATTTTCGATAATATTAATTGCCCTGTCTGACCTGCATAGTCTAGACAAGACCTAGACTGGAGCAGATTAGGTAGAAGTGCGTAGAAAATCAGGAAGCTGAAGAGGCACTTCCTACTTTTTTTTTAATGCTCCATCGGGAATGCGCTTGTCTAACCTGATGTTAGGTAAAGATACAACCGGAATCCTTAACTAATGACAAACAAGAACTAGGTATCTTATCTTATCTAACTGACGGAACAGAACTGAGTGCAGACAGTGCAGACTGCAGACACAGAATAGATAGAGAGTGCCTATTATGAGGTTTATTTGCTAATCGATCACGTTAACGAAATCGTGAATTTGTATGCCATAGAATATAAGCAGCGCCTTCTAATGACTAACGAGTTAAATGGTTGCCATATCCAGTTGTACTAATTAGGCAAGACACCTTTAGGTTACGTAAGAAAAGCACTTAAACCCAGTTTTACCCGTCGGTACTTTTCTTACGTACCCCGTCGTCACGGGTCCCAAGTTTTAAGTTACGCCTACCTAAGCCATGTTATTTGAAGGCTAGCCGAAGTAAAACCGTCCTCTAACATAACATGGAATAAGTTTTTTTTAATATAAAACAAACCAACGCATCATCATTCGCAACGACCCGTCAACCCGAGCTAAGGTCCTGTAGAGCCGCATGTAGAGATGCACTTGAGTTGGCAAGGTCTACCTACACCAAAGCGGGGACTTGCGGAGTGAGACGAGATTTGCCGTAGTCCACCAATAGGAGAATAAGAGACGGGTAAAAACGGATCCTTACTGATTGTTTACGTTACGACACATATCTACTCTCGTCTCACCTCGCGGAGCGGAGAGATGTCGTATGCAAACCAACTAACATAATTCAGAATCGGAGAGGACACGTGTGAATAACGAAATCCTATTGGTAAAACTCATCTACCATAACATGACATAAGTAGTTTTTTTTTAATAAAACAAACCAATCATTCCCTGTCCCCAAGACCCGTCAACTCGAACCGAGGAGGACCTCTACAGGAGCAGAGCCGCCTGTAAAGATGCCCTTGGGTTGATTCGCTCATTGAATTCGCTCGTTGATTCTATTCCGCTCACGCCTTGGTAAATCCCGTAGGTAGGAGATAGGGATATGCTTGCATTGCATGATGCCTCATCATCACCTCTATAACCCCTGTGTGGAACCTTCAGTTTCTCGCCGTCCACTGGTTAAGCTGTAAGGACCATCAACCAACAACCAAATACCAACAGCAATCTCATCCAAGAAAAATAAATATTTTTTCTTCAATAGTATTAAATGTAGCTTCAATACTCGCAGACAACAGCTGGACAACATGACCACAGCGCATGAGTTAGCTATCAGGCCGTGTGACCGGAGTCAGAAGCTATCTGGCTATCTGTGCTTTACGAAACGTTATTGCGCGGTCCGCAATCTGTAAGTTTGTATGGTTTATCCGCAGCCAGGGCCCGACTTTGAACGACTCAGGGTGCCTTTTTAATTGTAAGCTTAGGAAAATTCGCATTCTCATCATCCCGCGGTGTTCTAACTCCGCGAAGTGTGGGGGGTAAGCCTGATATTATGGCCGACCTACCAAAACCGAGGGCACCCGTCTATCGCTTGGGTTCCCTCCCACCCAAGCGGTAGACGGGTCCCATAAACTGGGGAGTCGTTCACGACCCGCCACGGTGTTCCTTTTGGATATGTATCTTAGTAAGGCGTTTTACCCCCACGACTCATGGCACCTAGTGCGAGTTTGACATTCGATCACGTTAACGAAAACGAGAATTTGTATGGCAAGTCCAGGAGGCGCTGCAATAGGCACCCTGTAATTAACCTCGACTGCCACCAGGAGGCGCTGTTTCAATGCCTTAACTTTTTTGTTTTTGTTCATATGATCGAATGGTGATGGTGAAAATAACGCGTACACAGCACAGTATAGTATAATTTGCGTGACCGTATTATAATGGAAATAATAAAGAATTGCATTTAAAACCAAATTAGGTAATAAAAATAAACTCAACAACGATATACCTAATAATATTTTATCTAAACTAAATGGGAAATCGATAACGCGTCTGCAAAAATGTGCTTATAAGTTTGCATTCTCATCGCTTGGGCATTGGTGTTAAATAAAACAAGAATGACTTTTAAATTACAAATACTTTGAACTAATAAACTAGAGTATCTTCGAGTAATTATTCCGTATTTTGTTTTTTTTTACTCTAATTTTAAAGGCTTACCCTTAAACCAGCCCTGTCTGTACGTAGTGTTGAATAAACCACTCAGATTCCTTATCCTTACAAGTCGAGATTAGAACTGACCTATAATTGGCTTTGATTATATCATTTAACTTTCTTGTCTATAAAACACATAATCTTGTTGTTTTCATTGCTTTTTGAGTAATTATTTATGTTTATTATCTAATTGGTTATTGATTGTATAACATCAGGAAGTATATCATATACCTACTTAGACTTATGATTATGATAAGTGTTTTTTATATATTTTAGCGTTTTATTAACGCTTAAATATACTTAAGTAAGTATTCCGGTATTATTTAAGTTAAGTATAAGAATGCGGAAGGTGCGTGGTTCGATTCCCGCCTGAGGTTGTCGTCTTTTTTCAGTGTTTAAATTTTACTTATGATTATGACTTATCATAGTGTTTACATCCTTGGTGCCTAGTGAGAGTTTTGTTTACTATTCGTATTCATTCGATTAGGTACGTTTATGAAAACAAAAATTAGTATGGCGTTGAAGCAACGCCTCCTGGCGACATACTAGAAGAGTTAAAGTTTTGCCATACAAAGTCTCGTTTTCGTTACGCGATCGAACGGCGAATGAAACTCGCACTTAGCACCCAGATATATTTGATTGACTTTAATTTTTCCTCGCCTTTTGCTGGTGGTCTTTTGTGCATGACGAATAAGTAAAGGTAAGAACCCTACTACCGTGAGATACCGTCATCGGAACATTTTCCAGAGGTTTTCTAGATGGGATAGTAGATGACAATTTCTACCTTGCGTGATGCCATGTCCTCTAGAATGTTTCTATGACACGGACGTGTGCCAGTCCTCTACTAAATAACCGCCCACGTACCTAGCTGGGTTATGTTGTAAATGATTATTCTTAAGTCGAGCACTCTTGGCAGAGTGGTTACAGGTGGGTCTTCTTGGCAAATGACGGATCTTGTTATGCGTCTCTGGCTCTATTGGAAGCATCGTAAGCCTCGTGAGTGCAACCGGTCATGGTTGATTGAGCGAGGGATCTAATGTGGTCTGCCCATCTCGCAATGGGTAAGGTAATGGGTGAGCGATCACGGGATCACATGATGAGTATTCTTAGCGAGTTTTTTAGACTATGCAGTCTTCTATGTGCCCAAAGATCTTCAACATTCGTATAAGAACCGTCGACGATTATCTTTCTTTGATGTTGTTATTAGTTCGATACCACAGAAGAGATAATAGTAGGTATTCTATACATTGGTACTATGAGCATTCCACGAAATCCTCGAAAGGTCTATGTTCCGAGGAAAGAAAAGGAGATGTGTCATGAACAACAAATAAGAATTCGTAATCGTTTTTACTATCCTCCTATCCTCTTATTGGTTTATAACGGCACATCTCCACTCCGCGTGTTTACTTGGTAGGAGGATAGTGAAGTCTCCAGCACCACATGTCCCTTCCTTTAGTTTATAGGTCCACGTCTCTGCTCCGTAAATAAAAATAGGATTTCAAACCGGAGGTGTCACGTGTGAATAACGAAATCCTATTGGTTTGTTGACGACATCTCCGCTCTGATGGAGTCTTTACTAAAGACTCATCTGATAGACTCCCGTCTGATCCGATCCCCTCGGAGAATCTTGTAGGGCACGGGGACACGCACTAGTGCGTGATGCCATTCCCTCTAAAAAACCTCTGACGCTGTTTTGATCGTGTGATCAAAACCCATGAGGGTCCCTTTAAGTCTCTCGCCGCCCCCAAAAAAGTCCGGCGACGCTGAAAAGTCGCCAGAGGCAATCTACAAACTGTCTCCAAAAGAAATCATCTAATAAATGGTTGATGTTCGCGTGATCGCCCGCCGCCCGCCGCGCCGCCCGGCCCGGGTCACTCGACCAAGCGTAGACAATCACGCAGACAATCCTTGGGCTGATAAACTATTCCGAATGTCTGTTCGGGTGCGTTGCATCAGTGTCTGCCCTATTTATAATTGAGCATAGACGACGACATCAAAATTTGACCTTTAGTAGTTAAATTTGACCCAAGAGTTTATATTTTAGTTTATTCATGACTTATTGAACTACCTAAGCACCTACCATGTTTATCCTCAAAATAGTTATGTAGCAATGTAAAAAATATTGTTATGTGAGTAGGTAAGAGTTAAATTAGGTAAGAACAGTATTTAACGAATTATAACACTTTAGATAGGTATCATAGGTAGGTTTTGTTTTCAAGTTTTTTAATACGTTGATGTGACATTATTATTTTCAACAAAAATTTGCTTATGCTTGGGTGTTTAGGGAGCGGAATCATTATTATTTCAATGGTCTTACAAGCAATAAGCTGAGCGGCGATCATCAATCTGAGTGTGACCATTTTGCGAATGGGACCAAATGCAAATGGGACCAAATGCGAATGGGACCGAATGCGAATGGGACCGAATGCGAATGGGACCGAATGCGAATGGGACCGTATGCAAATGGAACCATTTTTGAATACGTGGCGAAATGCGAATGGGACGGTCTGCGTCAAACCCACCGGTTTCCAACACACCAGCAAGTTATGAAAACAACAAGTTAAAATCCTATTAAATAATCTAGCATACTTACAAAAATACAAATCCATTATTAATTACATTTTTTAAATATTATTTAGGTAGGTACTTCAAATATCAATACAAAAAATAATAAATAACGTAAGTTATCCATTACACTAATATATAACTTGCTGGTTATTTGTAACAAATAAACCCTATGAACCGCCCGGAGGAGACCGGCGGGCGCGGCGGCGACGGCGGCGCCCTCATAAACAAAAGAATTTGATTTTCGATATAGGGGTAGGTATGACGAAAATTTGCTGTTACAAACATAGTCAGAAGTTATGAGATTTGATGCTCTTGCAATGGCCCGAGAATGGCAGCTCTTGGTCAGTCGCCCACCTGTTGAAAATTTATTTCAATTCTTCACGCAGTGCTTGCATGATGCACGTCGTCGTTGTATGTTACAGAGAGTACCGACCATTCTTATAAACTTTTACGACTTGTGTTTGTTTATTAATTTCATTAAACGCAGCATTATACTTTACAGCTGAGATATTTTCTTAATTAGTGCTAGTAGACCTGAAACTCTGAAGAGATAATAGTACTACTTAATAATTTCACGTGATAGGTGCATGGTTTCGAGTCAGCGCTCTTCAAACGAGCAAGCAGAGCAGACAGACCGACTGATAATAACATCCGCACACCGCTGATTAAACGTTGTTGACCGCCGCCGTTTTTATATTTACCAATAAAACAATATTCAGTGATGATAATAATAATAACGTCCTTTGAGATAATGGAATGGAAATTAATTTAGTTAATGTTTTTTTTTAGTTTTAATATAGGGACTGATAGGATTGTTGCGTCCAAATCTTAAGTGATGAGTGTATGTTTAATTTTACCCCGTGAAGTTTTTTTAAAGAGATTTCGTTCAAATACAATGGGTCGGATCAATAACCGATATTCGATAGATAGCGATAAGAACTGCCGGAAGTCGATAATTAGCTGATATATTAGTGATTTTTTATTTTTGTTGTTAACGCGCCCGATCTGCGAGTGCTGTGGTTAAGCAACTTTCGCAAAGGCCGGTTATCGGATGGGTGACCAAAAATTTATAATTTCGAGCTTCTCCATGCTTCGGAAGGCAAGTTAAGCCGTTGGTCCCGGCTGCATTAGCAGTCGTTAACAACCACCAATCCGCACTGGGCCCGCGTGGTGGTTTATGGCCCGTTCTCTCTATCCATCCATAGGGAAGGCTCGTGCCCCAGCGGTCGGGGCATAAAATGAGCTGATGATGATGATGATGATGATGATGAATACTTACAACTGTACGACACGTGCACATTGGATAATCCTTGAATTATTTACTTTCAAGGATGACAAATTACAAGCCAATACTCGTCAAATGTAACGATGCTTTGACTTCAATAATGGAGGCTTTAGCCCAACTGTGGGACAGTGTATAGGTTAATTACTTATAAATATTTACATAATAGTATAATATAATATAATTTACTGCTCGCGACTTCGTCCGCTTGAATATCCCGACGAAAACTTTTTTTATTAATAAGTCGGTCGAGGTCGTTCTCAAGTGATGCTATGACATACATATGGCAATTGATTCTTATTATTAAGAAGAAGAAGAAGAAGAAGAAGAAGGAGAAGAAGAAGAAGAAGAAGAAGAAGACGAAGAAGAAGAAATAGTATTTATTTTAACAGGCAAAGACAATAGCAATAGGAATAAAGTTAAAAAAAAAGAAAAGAAACATTTGGGTATATTTGAGATATAGATCAGTTTAGATATGGATGCATTTGTTAAATAGTTGCCCACAGATAGTGAGTTAGCCCTTCCCCGCGACGCGACTGACGAAGAAGAGTGAAACAATGGGGTTACTTAAAAAATCCCCTCGATAGTTCAAAGTTCTACTAGGAGAGGGAAACTTAGGCAGGCCCCACTAAGCTAAGATAAGATATTATGGTCAGAAGCTATGCAATTAACCGCCTCTGCGGTGTAGTGGTTAAGACCACCAGTTTAGACCCAGTGGTCCCGGGTTCGATTCCCAGCGGGGGGCACATGTTTGTGTACTCGGTTTGGTTGGTGGTAGGGCTTGTTAGCCCGCCTGTGAAGCTACCACCATTTTATCTAAATATGTCGCCATAACATCAATGTTTGTAGCATTATTGTGTTCCGGCAGCTAGAGATAAGATAGCCAGTGCCTCACTAGTTGAGGATTTCGGATGAACTGCGGTTCCATCATCGGCCTTATCATGACTTAAAATAAGGTGGATCAAGGAACTGTGCTTACTCGTAAAATACAAAAAAAAAACCTCTCTTGTTGCAGTGGAATATGTGGATGCAGAATACAGTCTGTGGCTGACGTGGTTCCTGACGCCGGTAATCGTGACCTTCCTGCTGCCCGCCGTCATCATACTGCTCATCTACATCAGCAGCATCATCTTCCACCTCTACAGGCTATACAGGTACCACCGCCTACTATTTTATTTATGAAGTTGACAAGACTCATGAGTCCTCTCCACTTGATGTCAATGGCCATTTAACATTTCGGTATTCAATAGAATAGAGTAGAATAGAATACTTTTCTTACATTTCAGGCAACTATAGCCCATACAATATATACCTTAAATACTTACATATATATTATATAATACAATTTATTTGTCTATTTATACAATAGATGCCATTCCCTCTAGACGAGAGATAACCCTCTGACGGTGTTTCGATCGCATGACTTGAAGAACCCTTTGTGCCTTACAAATGAACAAAGAATAAGGTCCGAATAGTTTTTCCGTGTTTTGTTCCTGTCATGTAAACGTCATTTCAAATTAGAGTAGAAGAGACAAAACACGGAATAACTATTCGAAGCTTATTCTTTGTTTATTTGTAAGACCTTTATTGTTTCTCACCGCCCCCAAAAAGTCCTTTGATGTTGTAAAGGCGGTCTGAGGCCAATAGCAAACTGTCCCAACAAAAATACGCTAGAGTGCAATTGTGAATGTGAATGTATCCCAGCGCGTGTAGCATTCGAAGAGTCGGGAGAAAGCATTGTAGCGTTACGACAGTTGAAGCTAAAATAGCCTCAGAGATTCAGTGATGGTGATTAAATATTTATAAAATAAAGTGAAAAAATGAAATGCCTACCCGACCCAGACAGGCATCGAACCTGGGTCTTCCGCAATCCGGGCGGCTGCACTGACGGCTCATTATGCTACCGGGAAGGCTGATTTTTTCACTGCTTTGATTTTTGACTGCTTTTTAGCGGCAGTAGTGCCATCTATCCAACGGTTAATGCAACCGATTGGCTATGCAGATTCAGATAACAGTAAAAAAAGTAAAATATATGTCGGAACGTGGGCCTTATCAGAATCATTACCATTTTCCATGTCGGCGTAGGTAAGCGGGCGAGGAGAAATGATCTTACAAACACGTGTTTTCTAATAGATGTCTCTTTTAATTTTAATAAACAATCATACAATTTTATAAAATACAGTGAAAAAATTAAACGCCCACCCGACCCAGCCAGGAATCGAACCTGGGTCTTCCGCAATCCGGGCGGCTGCACTGACCGCTATGCTACCGGGAAGGCTGACGTAAGCGCTGAATTTTGTCACTGCTATTTAATGTTTTTTGAGTGCTTTTAAGCAGGCACTAGCGCCATCTATCCAAACGGTTGTTGCAACCGATGGCCATGCATGGGTCATGGGCCATGCATGCATGGGTCGGGTGGGCGTTTAATTTTTTCACTGTATTTTATAAAATTTTATGAATATTTAATTTAGCTTCAGTGCAGCAATTAGCACTTAAAAAAAATAAAAAAAAGTAAATTTTAATAAGCAATCACAAAAATTAAGGCACTAAGCAGATCACAGCACATTTAAACTTAGGAAAACTATTACGTTCCGCAGAACCCGTGGCGCGTGCTTCCGATGCAAACGGATAATGTTCTCTTCCCGTGGAACGGTCGCATACTGCCAGCGCTCTGCGTTACGTCAAGCGAACAATCATTGTCATTCGCTTATGTCACTTTTCTGATTCGATTAATTAACAATGAGATTTTATTGTAAATCATAGAAGCGCCGTCATATACATATAACAAATTGCAGGTTGCGAGTGGTGGCCGGTGTGCAGAACGACTGGAAGCAGCGAGCGCGGGTGGCGGTGTGCGCGCTGTGGGACGCGCACGGCTGGCTGTGGCACGGTGAGCAGACATCATATTATACAGTGATTTTTTTTAACTTGGACAGTTTGGGGAAGTTCGACTTCGATCCGATCCGAACCCTTCGGAGAATCTAGTAGGGCACGGGGACACGCACTGGCCGCGTGATGCCGTTCCCTCTAGAAAACCTCCGAAGGTGATTCGTTTCACACGGCTTGAGGAACCCTTTAAGTTTCTCGCCGCCCCCAAAAAAGGGCGGTGAAGCTGAAAATGCCGTTTAAGGCAATCGGCAAACTCTCCAAAAAAAAACGATTTCGACTATAACATGAGATACAGAGAAACTCTCTAAGGAACGATCAAGTCTTTTTTTGCAATAACAATTTTGGCATGGGAAATTTTTTGGTCAAGTGTAAGTTGTACTTAAAAATGAGTCAAACTGATCTTTTTTGTTTATGCAGATCGACTCCGTTTCTTTTTAGGGTCATTTCATTGTATCGGAAAAAAGAAATCGGAGCAGCAGAGTTAGACAAATTTAAGCAAATGTCTTCTCTGTTTCTTTAATTGTTTCGAACTTCCTCGTACTCCCAGTTGTAAACAGACAAACATCGGGACAGGTGAAACTAAATAGAAGCTTGTAAAAACACACTGTGTATCACCATCACCAGCTTATCTTATGTTCCCACCCCTGGGGATGGAAACACCACAGGTAGAACGGGCCGTAAACCACCACGTGGGCTCAGTGCGGATTGATGGCTGTGATTCACATCACCACATTTCCATCTCATTTTATGTCTACTGCTGTGGCACGAGCATTCCCTATGGATAGATAGGGGAGAACGGGCGATAAACCAACACGCGGGCCCAGTGCGGCGCGGTGATTGGTAACGACTGCTGATTCAGCCAGGACCAACGGCTTTACGTGCCTCCTGAAGCAAGGAAGAGCCCGAGATGATACAATTGTGGGTATGGTATCCGATGACTTTGCAAAAGAGCTCGAGAATTATCATCTTCACCAATTAGCGTTCTCAAAGATTGACTCCATTGTTTCAGGTTACGACATCAAAGGCCTGGAGAACATACCCGACGGCCCGTTCCTGGCCATATACTACCACGGCGCGCTGCCCATCGACATGTACTATTTCATAGCGCGCATGCTGCTCTTCAAGCGACGCCATATACACACGGTGGCGGACCGGTTCATGTTCAAGATACCCGGTAAGTATCCTCTTTTATACCGAGCTGTGACCTTTAAGCCTCGGGTTTAAAATACCGGTGTTTTTCGAAATCGGTGCTTGTTTTTTTTACCGGTATTATTTAATAATAATAGGGCTCATCTAAGTGCATACTGCATACTGTTAAGATCTATATTGCTACTTTTGTACCAAAATAAACAATATAATGGGATCATTGGAGTGTTCTAGGTCGTGTCTAAGACGTCTAGAAAAGTCCCGAACGAGGCTGCCACTGCAAGCAGCTTAGTATGAAAGGTGATGATACCTCTCTCTGACTTTAAGACCGGGGTGGTCTTGACCATCATTCTGTGGTTTTTTTTATGTAATAGCTTGCGCGGCAAATGACTACACTCCAGCTGATATTAAGTGGAAGTGGAGTCCAGACGCGAAGACAACAGGTGCAGCGTGAAAACGACGCAACATCAGTCACCGTCACCCCACCGGCTCACAAGGTGCCTTCTCACGCCTCTTTTGAAGGACCCCGTGTCATATTTTGTTACATTATAAGTAAGCAGACACTCTCGCTTTCTACTTAAATAGTACCTCTTGTCTAACCAGGGTGGGCGAGCCTCCTAGAAGGCCTTTGTGTGATCCCGGGCACGGTGCAAACGTGTGCGGGGGTGCTGCGAGAGGGAAACGCGCTCGCCATCTCCCCGGGCGGGGTGTACGAGGCCCAGTTCGGGGACCACTACTACCGGCTGTACTGGAAGTCTAGGATCGGGTTCGCTAAGGTGGCGCAGGAGGCTAAAGTGGTGAGTACCAGTTTTGATTGTTATACACACATATCCGTTGCCTTGCCCCGCGGTCTTCGTACTTACTAATTTCAATCACATAAAAAAACCAGTCAAATCGTTAAATCTTCTATAAAGATCGATTCATAAATTGCTTTAATGCAGGGATGCACAGACTACGGCCCGCGGGCCGCATGCGGCCCGCCGGTCGAATACTGGTGGCCCGCCGACAGCAAAAATAATACTCTCGTACATTCGAAAATATTGAGTTCTATTCCAGAATAAAACCAATAACAAATGTTCGAAAAGTAATTTGAATCTCGCGCGCGCGCTCTATCAATCTTATCGGTGCGCCGTGCATGCGTCGGTAACAGCGGTCGGTAATGTTCGTGCTGATCTCGGTTAAATTCGTTTTCTTGAGGAAGCGCGCCGCGTTATACTGTTCGAGCGAGCGAGATAGCAATAGTCCCAAATTCCCGATAGCTCGCGTAGGTAGATACACGAAGCTTCCAGAGTCGGTTTCGAGATTTCTCCAGACAGTTTTCGACTCTATGCGCGTGGTATAAAAGCCACGCTAACCGCAGCGACCGACAGTTCGGTTTTAATTTGAGTAAAGTGTCGTTAGTTCTAGTGTAGATTTTAACTCGACTAGCCGGTGTCATAATTATAATATATTTTGATCCACATTCAACGTAGATTTCCCGTCAAGTGCCGTGTATAATTGTGTTGTGAAATCGTAAGTAAAACTGTTATTAATTTTATCTACATATTTTATCAATTATTTTTGGTAATTAATTAGGAACTGTAATTGGTTTTAGGTGCTGTGGTAATCCTAGTCAGGATTAAAACGCAACATGGACATGCCAGGAACTAGTAAAAAACGTAAGGTTAAAGATGAAAATCGGCAGTTTCAAGAAATTTGGACTGAGAAATACTTTTTTGTATGGTCGCATAACAAAGTCGTTTGTTTAATTTGCAAGAATTCTGTTGCGATTGCAAAGGAATATAATGTAAAAAGGCACTATGAAACGCAGCATCCTACTTTTACGAAGTTTACAGGCGAATTAAGAAAGCAAAAAGTTTTGTCTTTAAAACGGGAGCTTATTGGTCAACAAGCTATGTTTACAAAACCCATTCAAGATACAGAAACAGCTACAGAAGTTAGTTATGAAATTTCTCGAATGATAGCAAAGCGGAGTCGCCCCTTCAATGATGGGGATTTTGTAAAAGAATGCATAGAAATTGCCGCTAAGAAAATGTGTCCAGAAGCAGCAAAAAAGTTTGAGAAAATTCAACTGAATCGTATGACCATCCAAAGACGAATTATGTCTTTGTCAGATAATATTGCGGAACAATTAAATGAAAAAACTAAGATAATTGATTTTTTTTCATTAGCACTCGACGAATCCACTGATATTAGTTCCACAGCTCAACTTCTTATATTCATACGAGGTGTTACTCAAGATTTTGAAGTCTTCGAAGAGTTATTAGGAATGTGTTCATTGAAAGGTCAAACCAGAGGAGTTGATATACTCAATGTACTTTTGGACGAGTGTTCAAAAACTGATTTGGACTTATCGAAATTATCGGGAGTTTCGACTGACGGTGCTCCTTCGATGATTGGTGTCAATTCTGGGCTAGTTACTTTGTTGAAAAAGCATTTGCAAGAAAAAAACTTAAACGCTGAAGATCTCATGCAGTTTCACTGCATTATACACCAAGAAGCCCTCTGTTCTAAAAAAATTGAATTTGAAAATGTCATGAAAGTGGTAGTTTCGACTGTGAATTTCATAAAATCACGAGGACTCAATCACAGGCAATTCAAACAATTCCTTGATGACATTGAATGCGAACATGGAGATTTACTGTATTATACAGAAGTAAGGCGGCTAAGTCGTGGATTGACACTGGAACGATTTTTAAATTTAATAGAAGAAATTGATATTTTTCTGGCGGAAAAGCAAAGGGACGTCCCGGAACTTAAAAGTCCTGATTGGTTGTGTGATTTGGCTTTTTTAGTTGACATTACAAATCATTTGAATGTCTTGAACACACGGCTTCAAGGCAAAAATCAACTGATATCCCAGCTCTACGCACATGTATCATCCTTTCAATGCAAGCTGACACTTTTCAGATCGCAATTGAATTCTGGAAATTACAATCATTTTCCGAATTATAAGAAAATGGCTGAAAAATTCAAAAAAACTGCTATTAATTTCAGTTATGTAAAAAAGCTAGATATTTTGATTCAATCTTTTCAAGACAGATTTTCGGAGTTTAAAACAGTGAAACCTCTGTTGGACATATTTAGCAATCCTTTCACGATTTCAGTTGAAAATGCGCCAGAGTTAATGCAGTTAGAAATTATCGACATTCAGAACGACCAAGATTTACGCAACAAATTCAACGAAGGAGACTTGCTGAACTTTTACCGCTGCATTGATAAAAATACGTACAAAGAGTTGCGCATAAACGCTCTGAAATGTGCAAGCTTATTTGGTTCTACCTATATATGTGAACAAACCTTTTCAATCCTAAATAATAATAAAACAAAAAATCGAAACCGCCTTGCAAATGAAACTTTGGAAGCAGTTTTACGTGTTGCTACAAGTAAATTTGAGCCAAATATAAAAAAGATTGTAAGCACTATGCAGTGCCACGCTTCAAATTAATAAATTCTTTTTCAATTTGAATACATTATTATCAATTTTTCATTGTCTCTAATTACCTATACTTCTGGTGGCCCACCATCATCAGTTCATAATTTGCCCGAGTGGCCCCTAGTCTTAATAAGTCTGTGCATCCATGCTTTAATGTATATAATTTTAAATTGTACTATTATTATTCGTCCGTTTATCAATTTCAACAAAAAACCCAATGAAATCGTTGATAAAACTTATAAAGTTGATTTGACAACAAGTCCTTTTATTAAACATCTTAAATGTAATATTTCCCTAGTAGGGCCCTGTCAGAATAACAGCGCTCCCACTGCACACGGCCCACCTTTGATTGTCGTGGGGGTATTATGCTGAGACAGGGTCCTTATTGGCCTCACACGCTTCTTTTTTTCTTTAGTTGTTTATTTTTAAAAAAAAATTCTGTTATTCCATTATTTATATATGTTTTAAGTTGTTTTGTGCTGTGCTTTATTTTATTAATATTAATTTTGTTGTGTATGTGTTCTTCTTATTATTATTATTAATTGACGTATCATTACATTTCGCAGCCGATAGTGCCGATGTTCACCCAGAACGTGCGCGAGGCGTTCCGCACGGTGGGCTGGCTGCGCGGGTTGTGCCTGCGGCTGTACGTGGCGACGCGCGTGCCGCTCGCGCCCGTGTACGGCGGGTTCCCGGTCAAGCTGGTCACGCACGTCGGCAAGCCCATCATGCACGACCCTGCGCTGTCGCCGGAACAGTTGCAGAAGAAGGTGAGATTAGTGCGATGCAAAAAGTGTAGGTTCTCCGTATTAAAAAAAAATACATCAGTTTGAAATGAAACAACTTTTACGGATCTACTCGCGTTTATTTTACACATTAGTTTTAATTAATATCAGTAATTATCAGTTGGACTCATTTTTAGGTACAACTTACACTTGACCAAAAAATTCCCCATGACAAAATTGCTTTGGCAAAAAAAGACTTGATCGTTCCTGATAGTTTCTCTGTATCTCAAGTTTTTTTTGGATAGTTTGCTGATTGGCTCAAACGGCATTTTCAGCTTCATCGCTCTTTATCGGGGGCGGCTTAAATGGTTCCTCAAGCCGTGTGAAACGAATCACCTCCGCAGGTTTTCTAGATGGGTGAGGTGCGAAGATGAACAGTAGCAACAAACAAGCAATTTCATAGCCGCCACAAAGTCGTCTATACCGGGCATTATCAGTTTCATAAGTCATTGAACGTAATGACTGGTTCCAAAAAGATTTTTCACATGTTGTACCCGAAACAGCTTCTTGGCGCAGGGGCTAGCGCATTTTAGGTTAACATTGTAACCTTTGCGAAGCCGGAATACAGGATGGAAGACCAAATTTTAATATCTCAAGCTCCGTGCTTCGTGCTTCGGAAGACTCATTAAAGATTATTAATTAGTGTGGTTTATAGACGCTGCTTTTAAAGCATTAATAGAATAGAGCAATTAACTATTGGGTAACAAACAAATAAAAAAATATTTAAAAACTAAAAACATGATAAAAATTTAGCCCCTTACAAATAAACAAAGAATAAGGTCCGAATAGTTATTTCGTGTTTTGTCTCTAGAGTGAAACTCTAATTCGAAATGACGTTTACATGACGGGAACTTTGTTATTCGGGTGGCCCTATTTGTTTAATTTATATTATTTCTTATCCAGGTCGCCACTGCGATAGAAAACCTTATTGAAGAACACCAGAGGGTTCCAGGGAGCATTCTTCTTGCGCTCATGGAGCGATTCATCGAAATGCCTAAGAAGAAAAAGCTTACCTTCAAAACCCACGAAACCAACGGGAACTGCCACAACGGCACCGCGAAAGACAGAGACGCAGATAGTATAAGTGATAAGTGTGACAGTGACAAAGCTAAAGTGTCATAACGCCAGTTCCGAGACGGTTTTATTCCGATTAAAGACTCTTTTCGCGGTATATCGAAGTATCTGTGGTCGGTATTTCGGATTTGGAACACGCCGTCCGCCATTTTGTGTTTCGCTTGAATACGTTATTGCCAACATGGCATAATTGTATTGATGAATATTAATCTCAAAATGCATGTTAACAATTACGTTAAATCAGATATCAAAATATTTTAATGCCGAATATAATGGATTCGTACAACAATTTAGAAATGAATTAAGCATATGTAGGACGGCATGATAAAATATTTTAGTTTTTAATATATTCCAATAAAATTAATTTGTTTACACTAACTATTAAAAATTATAGTAATAATATATAATTAATTTATTAAGTATCAAACGTAACGTTACTGAGATTGGTGTGCATTTAAAATATATAAAAGACATTTTGAAAATACTAATCAGTACAAACCTGTTATAGAAAGAAACACTAATAAATATAAATAATACTTAAAACGCTTTAAAATGTTTATGATGTGTAAAGATAACAACTAACAAGTAATACTTAATATAATTTTTTTTTTAGTATGGCAATACCGTTCCTTTAGGTGCACACGGAGTAATGACAGACTTAAGGTATTCCAAACTAAAGTCGCGGTTAAATGATTTAATAAAATCTTTAATGTGCCGCCATTACACGAATTGGCGGATTTTGATATTGCTGCGAATTTAGATTGCCAATTGTAAAGTCATAGATGTGTGTGTAGTACAAAATTTTTTGGTTCAAATAAGATAAATATTATTTAATTAAATTTAGCTTTTATAGTGTATATTATCTGTTTAATGGGACACAACGAAACAATGTGACAATTTGAAAGATGTCGGTAGTCGGTAATCAAATTTGAATGCGAGAAATCTTAGTTCTATCCGCATAGCTCTGTTAGACTACTGACGTGGACGTAACACTAGCAAACACATGCCTTTCTCGACGTGTTAACAAGACTATTATTTTCATTAAACATTCCCAAATAATTGTAACGTAACATACCTATATTAAATATTTATAAAATACAGTGAAAAAAATTAAATGCCTACCCGACCCAGCCAGGGATCGAACCTGGGTCTTCCGCAATCCGGGCGGCTGCACTGACCATTATGCTACCGGGAAGGCTGACGTAAGCACTGAATTTCTTCATCATCGGCTTATCATAGTCCACTGCTGGACATAGGCCTCCCCTGAATTTCTTCACTGCTGTTTAATTTTTGAGTGCTTTTAGCGGCACAGTGCCATCTATCCAACGGTAATTGCAACCGATAACCGTTAGATATACCTATGTTATAAAGAGTGTTTGTCTGTTTGTACCTGTGTTTGCCTGCATATCAATCTATCCAGAACTGTCTTTCTTCAATACCATATTTCTAAGAAATAAAGTTCAAAGTCTATTGGGGACATTTGACAGTTGGTGGTAGGTTGATGTGCACGCGTGTCTACTTCCTTCATGTAGATACGAAACAACGTTTGAGCAGGATTTTTTGCACAGATTTTGCTAAAGAACGCGACTGTGCCATATGTTGCATTATGTTCCAGCTAAATACAATTTTCCAGTGGGTAAACTATAAAGACTTTTGCGGAAGACTGAATTCTACGCGGGCGTAAACTAGCTGCTTATAAGTGTAGTTTATAAAGATGGCAGACTCGATTAACCATCGGTGCCTTGACGGGGCGCTATGCCACTAAACAAATGCTTCACTGAATGCATCTATTGTAATCAAACAGCTTGTGTAGAGCACGTGGAGATGAAACGGACTCAGTGCAGCATCCACTGTGCGAATGTAGGAAAATAAAGGGACTCCTGGGGTCGGTCTATCCGATACCAGAAGACTTCAGACATTGCCAAACTTATATGGCTCTACCAATTATTCTTTATAGAGAGAAGAGTGAAAGGATGGGGTTTTGCACATAAGATCCCGATGGGTCGAAGTGCTACTGGAAGAGAGAAACCTCGGCAGGCCCCACAAAAATAAGATAAGATAGTTTATAAATGGTTATGCTTGGTTTATTGCAAGTGTTATCTGTGTGCACATTTAAAGAAAAAAGAAAATAAGCTTCGCTTATGTGTGTATCTGACATATCAAAAATAATTATGAATATTTTTAGGTATAGTAATTATATTGTAATGATATAACGAGAGCCGAAATGCATTTGTTACGTACGCAGGACCATTGTGGGTAAGCCATCATTCAATGAAATGACTAGGCCATTCGCATGAATAAGACTTGCACAGTTAAAATTGTGCTGTGCCAAGAATAGACTAAGTCGCAGTTGGATTATGAAATAATCTAAAGTCTTACAAGGTAAGTGTCGATGGCTGCGAAATACAATTTGCTAGTTACAAAAAATATGCCATAACATTGTACGATTTCTTTTGGTTATAGCAGCATATTATCCTACGGAAAATACTGACTGGTACAGGATTTAAACGCTATTTTATGTACTTATTACTTCGATCAACAATGAACCGTAACAAAAATGCAACGCGATAGTGGTCCTGTTTGCTCGTACACATACATACATTTAAATTTCGAATAATAAAATCTGAAAAACATTGGATAGCATCAACAATTTCAGCTTACTGTGAACCTTAAATCTTAAAGTGGGGTTGCAAAATATTTGTAATTAAAATTTACTGTCATCGCCACAAACGTCATTGTGCTCCGTGGCCCCAGTCGCCTACCGTTTTTGAAGCGCTTATTGGGAATCTAGTAGGTACATTATTGATCGAAGACTTATTATTAAATTAATAGGGTAGTCGACTTCCTAGGGTTACTAGATAGAGGAACTCTTAAGCATCTGTCAAAAAGATATTCATCCATAGAAATTGTATGGGAATGGCGATTTATGAATTTACTAATAATATGTTCCATCAGTTGAGTGATTTTATACCTACCACTTTTTAGGTTAATCGAGTTTAGATTGAATCAAATAATGTTCAATCAATTATTGATGTATACCTTAATACATACCGCTCTCGAGCAACGCATACGAAGACCCTCTCGCGGACACGGAATCTCGCAACACCTGCGCTCTGGCTGTTGCGTGCTATACTGAGATTTCGTGTTCTATGTGTGCGTTTCTCGAGCGCGTTTGTATGCAGTTTATCTTATAGTCTCCTTATTATGTGCCCTCTTATAAATATAATTAATATGATAGATATATTTATATGCAATTAATGTATGTACCTATAAGCTTGGAATAGTTATTCAATGTCTTGTTAATGTCACTCACTATGAAGAGACACAAAGCATCGTATAACTATTTAGTTTGTTTGTAAGGTGCGTCCAGACTATATGACAAAACAAGTAATATTGCATAGTTATGTAGCATGATTTTATGTGTGGACGATATGTGTCAATAATACAACCTTATACTTATTGTTTTGTAACTTTGTTATATAGCATAGATATGTGACATGTAATGTTTTTGGAATTAAGTATTTTTGCAAAAAACCGTGTCTGCGTTAAAGCTCTGTGTTTGTTATAACTGTTTATGTAAAATGCCACTTGAAAGTTTTAAGTCACCAGAAACTATAATATTGTATTCATTCCAAAAAGTGTGTGCGAACTTTCGATCAATAATGTACTGGTTATAGGATCCGGAACAAAAATGTATCTCGAAAGTGTTTGCTAAATTTCGAATAACAAAATCTGAAAAAACATTGGATAGCATCCACAACTTCCGCTTACTATAAACATTAAATGTTAATAATTTAGATTAATTAAAGTTACGACTTCTTGGCGGGAAAGTGAAGAGTCATGTCTGCGGTTTTGTTTTAATTACTAAAATTTGTGTTATGTCGAATATTAATGTGAAATAATGGTGGATTATTAACCGTTAAATGTTCGTGAGTGTGCATGAGTGTTGGCAAATGAAACAAAACAGTGCAACTTTACTTTTCAAATTCTCTCAAGAAGTCCGCCGAGGAATTAGTAAAGCCCCACATCTTTACTGAGATACTCGAAGGGTTGGGGGGTATATCATTTCTCACTTCTCATTTTTATTATCATTCATCATCATACTGACTGGAAGGAAATATTGTATATTTATGTATTACTTGTAAGAAAATTACTTTGACACTGGCTAAATGTGCTAATCGCACGAAGCCATCAACGAAAAGAAAAAAAAATTAAAGTTACAAAATATTGGACTTAATATTTATTGTTATCGCCACAAACGTCATTGTGACTCCGTGACCCAAAGTCGCGTACCTACCGGTTTTCAAGCGCTTCATCGGGAACCTAGTACATTATCGATCGAAGGTGCAAACTCATAAAATTATAATAAATTTAACAATTGCTTGTTTAATTGCAATAACTTGTAATGAAACGTATGCCCCAATATTTTAAGTAAATTACCACTGTCTAATAAGTTTGTTTGTTGATAAAATAATATTTAATATTATATAAAAATGTTAGCAATATTGTAGAGTAGTCATTGAAATCGAATAATTCTTCTCGCTACGGCTTGTTTACACGAGTCGGGGTGCTAGGGTGCAGCGGCACCAGTTTTCAGCAGGAACCAGTGATCGACACTTGTAATCGATAAAAATCGGGGTCAGCAACTGATTTTTGACTTTAGCATCAAACGAACAAATAGAGACCTGCTTCCTAGCTGTCATCAAGTAAAATTTCAATGAAATTCAATATTATTTTTTGACGATGAAAACTGAAAATTGGTATCTAGTGTCGGAACACTGGTCCCGCTGTGATATTTTATAATTATACTAATTATGGTAGTGCAGGCGCTACCAATGACAATGTCAATAACTGTGCAAAGAAGGTAAACAAAAATCATTGAATGTAGAAACATCGTTAGCATTCCTAAAATCTTTAGGGTCTTACAAATAAACAAAGAATCGGAAAGGTCGGAATAGTTATTCCGTGTTTTGTCTCTGTCATGTAAACATAATTTCAAATTGGTGTAAAAGAGACGACAAAACACGGAACAATTATTCGGAGCTTATTCTTTTTGTAAGTGTACAAATCGAGTATCGACTATAAAGATGTATGTGATTGATTATACTAAGTTTGTAAGCTTATTGAAGAAATCCTTGGTTTTCGCACGCTAGCTTAGTTGTATGATCAGCAAAGAAGTAGCTGATCGCTCTAGTGCCAGCCGTGTGAAACTAATAATCTTCGGAGATTTTCTAGAGGGAACGGTATCACGCACTAGTGCGAGTCCCCGTGCCTTACTAGATTCTCCGAGGGGTTCGGATCGGTCTCTCGGCCTTGTGTTACAACCCGTTTTACGATTATAATTTTATAATTTTAATAGAATTCAGGAACGTCTTATGTTAGTTCTAGTAGTGTTACTTACTCCAAAACTGTATACTTACATAATGTTTGCACTTACCAGAGGTTTCTAGAATTGTAACGAATATGTATGAATAAAATTCTTAAGAGATTTGAAATTAGTTGGTATGTACTTACATATTTATTGTTAAAATTAATTAAGACGCTAAAATGGAACTCCTGAAAGCAAAATGCTCAAGTTTTAGTATAGTAAACTAATTTATTGATGATATATTTAGGTTTTTTTTTATATGTTGGAATGTAACACATTTTTTAGGGCTGATTTTTTTATGCTTGCACGTGTGGTTCATTACTTATTTATCAAAGCAATACAAGGTATGCATAGCATCAAAATTGTTTGTTTTATATTCTAAAACATATGTCAGCATTCAAAATAAGATATATCTGAGCATTAAAAAATCGGCCCTCATACAAATGTACTAATAAATGTTCGTTACAATTCTAGTTTTATATAATGTTAACTTTATCTGTATATTATTATGAATTGATAGACTGCCAGTCAGTATGTATGTATTGTTTATATACATAATTAAAAACTGATACTTATTTAATATATAAGGAAATATTTTCCAATTATTATTATTTATTTTTATTGGTCCTCTTTGTTTACCTATTTAAGTAACTTTACTTTACCCTTAAGTTGATGCAAATAAAATAATAACTCATCATGTCAATATATTTTATTCAAAATGTAATAATAATTTTAATTACAAAATTTACTATCCTTACATTAAAATATAACTATTTTATCTACGTAATAGTCAGTACTATTCACAAAACATGCTCTTTATCTGATATTTCGGGAAGTGCCAAAACAATTAATACTTTGAAAGAAATATGAATTCTATTCAAGTACGACATAAAGATCACAATCATATAAACAGGCGCAATTTCATAATATTTCCCAAAAAAATATCACGTATCAGGTACAAAGAGACATATAATGTTATTTCAATTGAGGTTTGAGCTTCAAGTTGAGAAAGCTCTGTCCGACATTCGGTAGACAATGTCCAACAATACTTATGATGACTTAAAATTAAATAATAAATTTACAAAATACAGAATAAACCAGATATTATATTACAGTAATAATGATGCAGCGTAAATTGTGGCAAAAAGTACGCTATTTAACGTTTGCCAATCATGCATAAATTCTATTAACGCGTATTGTATCAATAAAAATAATTCATATTATACAATCGATATTCTTATCGATTCAAATCGAAAGTACACTGCATACCGCAACATCTATGGCAGTATCGTTCGATCTCTAATAAATATACATCTGATTTATTATGTAATTAACAGTGATCGGTAAATGGGGGCCAATTTACCTAAATTTGCCGGCAAGCAAGACAAAGAGTTGTTTAAACCACCATTTTTTTAAATCGAATCCCGTATCCCGGTAACAGTTTTACTTCTTTGTATAGTCTTAGTACACACGCCTGCATATCAACCAATCCAAAACTGTCAAATTTATCTAATCGATATTGATCTTTATACCCACAAACACTAAGGTTCAAAATTTATTAAAGAAATTTGACATTTTGTGGTAGGTTGATCTGCTGCCGTCTGTACATAATATATTACTCTATTGTTGTATTTTATAGCAATTCCAACGTCCGCAAATTGAAAATATGATTTTGAACTAACTTGAGACTTTTATGCTGATAGATTTCCATTTTCAAATCAAAATCATATCTTTTTATATGCGAACGTTTGCTATAAAATACAGCAATACAAGTAATTACATGCTAGTACAGACTTCCGGTCACTAGTAATAGTAACTAGTATAAACCATGAAACCTAGAAACCATGACACGCCGCAGCTCGGTCCGGTGATATATAAAAAACAGAAATAAATCATAACGTGAATATAACACAACAATTAACATAAACCACTGTATTCGACATTTGAGGTGGAATTTACCATAGTGGTGTGAGTTTCATCACTATTCGAACGAGTTAAACATACAATACAATTTGTATGGGTTCGAAGTAGCGCCATCTATTGACAAATCATCACAGTAATTAACATGTAACTAGGTAACTAGGTAGCGAACTTTGATCCCATATAATTTTTTTTAACCTACTCTGTGGTCTAGTCTAAGTGGTTAAACGACCGTTCTCAGACCCGTGTCCCGAGTTCGATTCCCAGCGGGCACGCTTATACTCTTGGTTGTGGTGGTAGAGCTTTTTTTGAAGTCCCGATGGCTAGTTACCACCGTCTTATGTAAATATGTCGCCATAGCAACACTTTCAGTAGCATTGTTGTGTCTCAACAGTTCGGGATCGTAGCCAGTGCCTTACTTACACATAACATAGGTATGTTAAAGACTTGTCTACTGAATTTAAAAAAAAAAGCAAATTGTGGTATTCTATTTAGAGTCCATCGAATAGTAAAAAAACTTGCACTCAGCCTTTACAAGGCTTAGTCAATTGTTAATTAATATTGATGATTACAATACAAGATTAAGATAAACAAATCTACAAGAGTAAATATGAAATAATTTGTCAACTGAAGTTTGGTGTAAAACAAACCAAGTCTTTCTATACTTATTTTAATACAGAGGTCTAGTGAATTATCAGACAATATTTGCAAAAAAGCTTTCTGAATATATTAAAAAATTATTAATAACCACTAACTTTTAACTATTAACTTTCAATTTGCTGACGATATATTGGTTCAGAGACTCTGGTAGATCTTGAGTTCATGACACGATACGCGGTGACCACAACTCATGTCGAACTCACGTGTCGTACCCACTCCTCTGAAGGTCGGAGACTCTGCTCTTGAAGTTGTGGACGATTATGTTTACCTTCAGCAAAGAGGTCAATCGTCGAATCCAACTCCACCCAATCATTGCATGTATACCGATGCAAGCTATAGATACATATATTGTCTAATTTGTAACAAGAACTCTGTATTCTTGATAAACATAGCTCATTGTACTACAAAACAGTGTTTAAAGTTAAACAATGGCTAAATACGTGTTGTATATCTGTCTAAAAATATTAGCTAGAAAGTGACAGCATCTGTTTTGAGCATTGTCTTACTTTAGCCTTCGTTTTGTGGTAAACAGAGAAAATTCCATAAGAATCAGTTTATTTTTTGAAAAAGTCCTTTCACAAAGGCTCCACCTGTTTTCCTAACAAAAGTCGACGAGTACAGTACACTTATAGATGTATTTAAGTACAGTATATTATAGGAAGTCGTTGTAGTTATTCACGTCGTCGAAGGGCTGCGTCTGGGAAGCGGGTCGGGGCGCGCCCCCGCCCGGTCTGTACTGCGGTTGCTGTAGTGGGGAGACAGTGTTAGCGTACTTCGTATAAAAAAAAATACAACGTGTAACAGAAAGGTGTGGTAAAAATTAAAAGATCCAATGTGCATCCGATCTAGATCTTGTGTGTGTTGTTACTAAGACATAATTATTGACTTTCATGTGTCAAGCAATTGTAAATTGAATATTGTTATTAGTGAAGTCATGCGCGTCAGGCGCGCATAAGAAAGCAGCAGTGATAATAAATAAATGTCAGTAGACAGAGGTTACTGAACCACTAGTGCTGTGGCTTGTTTACTTTGATGTGACGTCACAATAGAAATATTTAATAAAATGAATGCATAACAAATTAAAGTTAATAATATATGTATATGCCTTAGTAACTCTGCATACAAGACCTAGATCGGATACACTTTGTATCTTTTCATTTTAACACACCTTTCTGTTACTCGTTGTGAACAAGCAAATTGAATAACAATCCTCCTTTTTAGAAGTCCGTTAAAAACACGTATAGTTAACACGCTATAGTGAGCAAATGAAATGCAACAATGTAACGTCATTCACTTTTTAATTATCCCATGAAGTAAAGTATTCAGATCTTTACTAAAACTCAAGCTGATTGAGGGAATATCATTTATCATTTCACAACTTTCATCAGTCATTATCATCTATTGTCATGCAATAAAAAATATTCAACAGTGTCGAACTTTTGTAAAAATGTACCTTTCCTTAACTTTGACACTTAACTGTACCAAGCCTTCAAAAATGGCTATGCATGTACCTTTATAAACCCACGTCCCATTTTAATAAACACTCTTTTATGCTCGTTCTACGTATACGGGCAGACTGTACGAACCGTACGCATCACTCTGAATCCAACCTTTAATTTTACAACTCTGTCTCAATTAAGATTTTAAATGTAGCTTCGCTTCTAGTATTTATATATCTAAAAAAGTGACTTTTTACAAAATGGTGCTACCTTAATCAGAAGTGCAATGAGTTAAACAAATGCATGAAAATGTGAAATAAGTAAAGAGTTATATACACCGTTAGTTTTAAGTTGTTGTTTAAGTTACAAGATAACATTTTACTAGAAAAAAATTCAGGAAACTCGAGTGCTCGGGGAAGCTCGGGGTGTCGGTAGCTCAGCGGTCAGAGCATTGGACCGGTTATCCAAAGGTCGTGGGTTCAAAACTCGAGCTTCCTGACACTGATTTGTTCATGTAAAATTTTATTTTGTAACTACATATAGCTTTGTAAATGCAATAAATTAAATAATAAAAAAAATGTTGTTTAAGCTTAAGCAGGTGATACTTAAAATTCACGGTGTATAAAATGGAGAGTGAAAAAAAGAAATACCAGAAATACTGCAATGGAGTTAACGACATATGATAATATGTAAAAAAAATAATGATACAAGGCCGGGCTCAACCATTTACTGGTTATCAGTAAGCAGTGAAACCGGCCCAGTAAGCAGTTAAAGTAAGAGATAGTCTCGCAATAATTTGCCGCTAGAGGCGCCACAAGCACAATTGCCTAACTATAAAATAAACATGATAAAAATGTATATCTTGAAAGAATTTTGTCAAGGATCGGCTACTGAAGGTTCAGTATTTCTAAAATGTTTTTGTTTTGTTTATATAATTTTAACGCAAATTTTGTTGCGAAACAAATTACAAAAACACATTGTTGAAAAAATTCCGGGTCAGGTGCTATTTCAATTCAAGAACCACGATAGCTCAATTGACTGACCCGGTATGTCAGGAGGGTGCAGGTTCAAATCCTGCTTGTGGAAATTTTTTCAACAAAGTGTTTTTGTAATTCAGTATTTCTGTCAATTTAAATAGGTATTTTTTTCCTAGTAAAATCAAATCACTCCATCGTAACTATATCAAAATTACCATCTCACGCAGGTCGATTTTTAACAAACTCATTAAAGAATGTGTGTTTATCATGTTATACGTTATACAGTCTGTCCGGACATGAACTAGCGATATTTTAAATACTTATTGTATAACAACTGTTTTAAAACACAAATACACTCTAGAATTGGGTCCAACTCACTTCCCAATAATTTACTAATTTGCATAGTTGTTTATGTATTTTTTTAACTTACACATTTTTTTAAATGTTATAGAAATGTGAAAACCTTATATTATAAAGCAGATAGTAGATTATAGCCTATTTTTATATCTGTAAGACCAATTTTGCACACATAGAGAATAATTCAACAAAAAAAACAAAATGTCTGCCATTTAAGGGGGAAGTGTGTTGGACCCAATCTTTAGAGTGTATTTGTGTTTTAAATAGTTGTTATATAAGTATTTAAAATATCGCTAGTGCATGTCCGGACAGACTGTATGTATATGACACTTTACATATATATTTTTTTAGTAGTGATAGATACCTTTAAAAAAACATTTTTCTGCGGTTGGTGCTAGTGGCTCCATCTATGCAACCTATCACGTTTTATGTCCGATTGTGGAAATTAAAAATAACTGCATGGCAGCACTCTTTCAATTAGGAATACCATAAGAATAACATCGAAAAATATTAACCTTAAAAATTTTTGTATACTTTTAGTTATCCTAAAATTATCCTAACCACATGGTAATGGTCGACATTAGAACAGCTGTAATAAATAAAGCCCTATCACAATTTCGCGAAGAATCGACTAATTTCTTTGCTGTTTCTTAGAAGGATAGAACAACTAAATGGATCTAACATTAAATCAAGAATGCGCTAAAACAATTAAGGTTTTTTAAGTATACGAGTAGCTATACAAATATCAACCAATATGTGCCTAGATAATTTGTCTTAACTTGGACCAAATATAAAATAATCATAAGTTTTAGTAAAATACTAAATGCATAAATCAATATTATTCTTATTTGATATTCCAAAATAATGGCTAACATAATATCAAGAAACATCAATTGACGATAGTATTTTTAAATAATTAAAATAATTATTAATTAGTAGGAAAATTTACTGTTGAAAATCAATTGATATTTCTAATTGCCAACCAGTTAGTAAAGAAAAGTGTGATAAGCATTACTTGTGCGTGGCTAGCGAGTGGCTAGCTAGTGGCTAGTGGCAGGCTAGTGGCAGGCTAGTGGCAGGCTAGTGGCGGGCTAGTGGATATTCACATGTGTGGAGGGCGCGGGCCGCGTTGAACTTGTTGTTGTTGCTAAAACACAGGGTGTGCTCAAATGTGCTGAGCTTTCCTAATGTGTTGGGCTATTCTAGAGTAGTAGACTTTAATAGACCACTAAAGGTGTTTTATTAGGTATTTTGTAAGCTTTAAATATTCTTACAATAGAAATACTGCAAAATAAATATTGAATAGCCATTTCATCAGCAACAAAGGACGACGCGTTAAAAGGTCCCCCAAAACAACAGATTTATAATGTATCTCAGTCAGGTCAAAATTGCAGGTTTTTCAGGGAAATATCGTGGGTGTGATGGTATTTACGGCATTACACTGATTTAAATCCACCGTCGTCGGGTCTGCTCAATTCAAATGAATTAACTAATATGATTTATATCGCAGAATAGAAATAAAAAATATTTTAGAATATTTTATTAAGTTTTTTAAACTTCGTGGATTTTAAATTTAAACCGGTTGCTACTCTTTTTATGAATTCGTGTGTATGTTGGTATTATGGAGCGATATAATACCATACACACGCCCGCACATCAGACTACCTCAAACTGCAAAATATCCTCAATAGACTTTGAACTTTATGTCTAGGAATATGGTTCAAAATGTATTGAAGAAATTTGACAGTTTTGGACAGGTTGATGTGCAAGGCAAGCGTCTGTACATCAAATATCCGTTGTAGAAGGGGGACGCATACATACAAAATTGGCTATCATCCTTTTTTTGGGCTATTCAAATATTAAGTGATGCGAAAAGTTGTTATTTTCAACAAATTAAAAAAAAAATATTTCAATAAAAATAAAATCAGAATATATATTTTTATCAAACAAGTTGAGCTATTACATTTTTTGCGTTTATGATAATATCAATAAATGTATGTAAGCAATGTGGTGCTGCAATTCTAGGGATTTTAATCACTGGTAAGTACACACGGCTGCACATCAACCTACCACAAACTGTCAAATTTCCTCAATAGACTTTGAACTTTATGTTTAAGGCTTAAGGTTGACAATGTATTGAAGAAATTTGACAGTATTGGGTAGGTTAATGTGCAGGCGTGTGCACATACTGAACTTATAATACAATTTTGAATTATTTAAAAGTTAATGAAACAAATAGGAAAACAAGAATAGAAGGCTTAAGTGTTAAAGATGTGTTAATGAGTAGAAGTGAGAGGCAAGCGTGAAATAGTCTTAACTCGAAGAGAACTATAAGAGGAGTCTAGTCTATCCTATTTTTAATAGTTGTTTTATATTTTATGATTTATTAATTTTTTGATACATGATGTTTGGTAACAGGTATATAATCCCGAAACATAGCAATGCAATAAAGTGTAAAGAGGACTTCTTGGCGGGAAAGTGAAGAGTCATGTCTGCGGTTTTGTTTTATTTTCTAAAATTTGTGTTATGTCGAATATTAATGTGAAATAATGGTGGATTATTAACCGTTAAGTGTTCGTGAGTGTGCATGAGTGTTGGCAAATGAATCAAAACAGTGCAACGTCACTTTTAAAATTCTCTCAAGAAGTCTGCCCGAGGACTTAGTAAAGCCCCACATCTTTACTGAGATACTCGAGGGGTTGGGGGGTCTATCATTTCTCACTTCCCATTTCTATTATCATTCATCATCATCATACTGACTGGAAGGAAAATTTGCAAATTTATGTATTGTAAAAAAAATTACTTTGACACTGGCTAAATGTGCTAATCGCACGAAGCCATCAACTAAAAGAAAGAAATAAAGTGTAAAGAGCACCGTGATAATAACATACAAAATCATCTTAGATTTACTTCTTACAAAAACAAAATAAAATATTGTTACTTATAATTTTTTTGTTCAACCCTGACACGTTTTGACTTCTGTTGTTGTTGGACTTTGAGGTTGTCCAAGAACAATGAATCAGCTGGATCTAGAGTTGTCACTTTGTTATTTTGCTCAGTTAAAACAACATCATTATCTCGTTCATAAGGTTGCTTTTCAATATGTTCATAATTTTCCGGAATTCTATGCACGGTACCTTATGTACTCTAGTGCCATATTTGGGATTATACATGTATTACCAAACACCTTGTATTTATTAATTATAATCCTACCTACCACTACTTAATTGCACAAAATAAGGAAAACCCAAAAGGCAAGCTTAGTGTATACCGCGCTCGAGCAACGCACACATGGACCCTTGCACAGTCACGGATCTCAGAACATCTCGGAACAGCCCGAGCGCGTTTGTATGAGGCTTACCTTTTGTAGTCTCGTTACTTTGAGCTACTTGTTTAAGAGCCGCTATAGCCACGTGACCCGCTCACCTGCTGCAGCAGATGCCTGAGGCCGGGGTTGGACGGCAGCAGTGGCCGCATGCCCCGCGCGGGGTGGCCGCCGGCGCCGCGCAGTTGCTGTTGCAGTTGCTGTTGCAGCTGGTGTTTACGCTGCTCCTGAAAAAAGGCACAGTTAATTGCGTCAGAGGTATAAAGGGTGTCCTCAGCCTTTCGACAAATATTTTTTTATTTAATAATGGGTGACAAAAACATGCTGACACTTAAATTGCAATTTACAAAAAAAATTAACGCCTTACTTATAGGTAAAAACTCAAGGTTAATTAATTATTCATTCAGGTTAAGAGTAGAGTGAAATTGAAAAAAAAAAAAAATATAACTACAGCATTTCTGAGAAGTACACGGGTGCGTGCGTTACACGGGTTATATTTTTGCCTTAAAAAGTACAGTCGTCTTGGAAAAAGTAACGAAAAATTAACGCCTCGATGGTCGAGTGGCAAAGCGCTCGGCCCGATACCCGAAGGTCCCGGGTTCAATTACCAGGTCGGGCAAAGTGTGTTTCGGATTTTTCGATGCATAGCCCGGGTTTGTGATCACCAACCCGAATTTGGCAAGCGTGGTGATTAAGCCAATACCCATCAATTGTAGTGATGGATGACTTGATTTCAATGATGGAGGCCTTTGCCCAGCAGTGGGACAGAATATAGGTTATTTACTTGACTTTCACTTAATTTTACTTGGAAAAAAAAATTTTTGATGACGCTCTTTAGCGAGATAATTATAAATAACACTATTAGCATTGGCATTTTTATATAATCTTGCAATTGATAGTTTGACCTTAAATGCTGTACGAAGTACAGTACATTTACCTGCGTAGTCAGCAATTACCAATTGACCTAATTATTGCCTTTAAGTAGTATAATAATTAATCGCCAGTTTTAAGTTCGTATTCTCACTTACCATTAAACCTTCATAATTTTACCATTATACCAACTATACCATTGTGAATTCAACTTTGTTTTTACCATTTTTACCATATTAATTTGTTGGACTTACACAATAACACTACTCTATAGCCTATCAGCTATTGTTAGTCAAAACATGCTACATAGAACCGCAAGAAGTTCAAAACTTCAGTATGAAGATGACACTAAATGATTACGATAATAGCCACATGATCAAAATTGCCCGTATGACACGATGTGGCCGCTCGTCCCCACCCACCTCTAGCTGCTTGTAATGCTGCTCCTGTTGCTGTGCAGCGTGTAAGTGCGTCATAATATCCATCTGCGACTTGAACTGCTGCTGATGCGCCGCCTCGAGCGTTTGTTGCAAATGCTGGATCTTCTCCAAGTTCTGTTGGCGGGCTGCTTCTAAGCCGTCGAGTTGGCTAACGGCACGTGGCCCTTTGCCCCCAACTTGAGCCACTTGACCTCCCATGCCAGCGTTGATCATCATGCCCTGCTGGAAGAATGAGGATGATCAAAAATACATCCTTTTGTATTTTATTTAATCATTTCGACACATTAAAGTTCAAAATAAGAATCCTGAACAAAAATGCATCACGAAATTGCCCACGTATACATCTAAATATACATAAATGTCAAAAAGGTTTTATAGGATCAACAGTTTATTAAAAACCTTAAATTTGAAATTTAAGTAAAGGTCAAATAAGATTGTCAAATACCTAATTCTGTAATCGACGTTACTAATTTGAAATAAGACCATAAAAAAATATTTGTGGGTTAAATTTGTAGATTATGCTTGAAGTGCTTCATCATCATCATCATCAGCCTACACACGTCCACTCCCGGACAGAGGCAGAGGCCTATGTCCGGAAGTGGCGTGCACTTGGAGAGCCAATGGCACGCCACTGAGCACGATCCGTGGCTACTCTCATCCAGCTCTTGCCAGTCACCTTGCGCAGATCGTCGTTCCACCTAGTCTGTAGCGCTTATCGAGAGGGAACCGAGTTGTAGTGATTACAAATGGACGTTGTATGTTCATGTACACACGCCTGCACATCAACCTACAGCAAACTGTCAAATTTCTTTCTTTGAACTTTATGACTAAGTAATATGGTTGAAAATGTGTTGAAGAAATTTGACAGTTTTGGATAGGTTGATTTGCAGGCGTCTGTACTTGGTAAGGTATGACAACGTTTTTATAAAAAATGGTGAAATGTAAAATAGACTGTGCCCTGCCTTAACGAGATTTCTGTCACGAATAGGCCAATATTCTTCGCGAAAATATGAGAGAATCAGTTGAGACAATTTGGACTATCAAAAACAGTTGAAATATAAGAGTGACTTTAATTTACAAAAAAATATATTTTACTAGTTAAAATAGGTTTACATCCTCACCTGCGGATGCGGCAAGCCCTGCCCGCCAGCGGCCTGCAACTGCCCCACCTGCGGCATGCCACTGCCGCCCGGCATGCTCCCGCCCGGCATGCTCCCGCCCGGCATGCTCCCGCCCGGCATGCTCCCGCCCGGCATACTCCCGCCCGGCATGCTGCCGCCCGGCATGCTGCCACCTTGCATACTGGTGCCGGGCATCGTGGAGCCAGCGCCCATTGGGGCTTGGGACATGCCTGGTGCCGGTAGCGCGCCGGTAGCTAACGGATATCGTAATATATTGTGACTTTGACGCATCTTTCTACAGTGAGAGTCTTCGTAAGGTGCACATATATACTTGCCTCAATTACATCGACGAGTAACACAATTTAAAAAAAATGACTTCTTTTTATCGGTCTAACAATTAATCAAAGAATAAGCTTCGAATAGTTATTCTGTGTTTTGTCTCTTTTACACTAATTTTAAATAACTTTACATGACAGAAACAAAACATGGAATAAATATTTTTTGTTTATTTGTAAGGCACTTAAAGTTTTTATTTTTCGATTACCAGCTGTCAATCTTATTTAAAAACGTTTTAACCTTTGAACTAAAAGGCCTAATATGTTAAAACAAAAGCATAAATAATTTCAAATAACAGGCAGTAATGAAATTATTAAAAAAATACTTTAAAAAACACCTCGTTAATTGAAAATAAAACCGTCGTCTGCCGCGAATAGACACAATAGAATTTTAATTGTGTGGCTGCGCTTATCGGCGCTCGATCATATCAAAGGTTTAAGTTAAAAAAAGTTTTTTTTTTAAGGTAAACGGTTTTATTGAAAATTGTACTAAAAGCACAGAGTATCTAATAGTACTGCATACCGTAGAGAAGACTCACTCTCTAACAAAAAACAAGTTTAGGTATAAAAAATTGACTACTCTAAAAGCCTACGCAGACCGGGACGGCATGGCAAAGGATTTTGCCGCCAGTCAGCGCTCAATAGAAGCTTAGATACCGCGGCATTCCATAGCCTGCCGCGGCATGCCTCGGCACTTTCACGCGAAATTGAAACTTATCGTGTGACCCGAGCGTTTATATTCCGTTAGGCAACGCTGACTCGATATTTGATTTGACGTCAGGAGCGCAGGGTTCCCACTCATAGCTAATCAGTTATCATAAACATAAATCACAAACAAACCTAGGTAAGTGGACCTCTTTTTTAATCTTTAGTGATATTTTTTTAAAGTCGGCTTGAAGAATAAGGTCCGAATAGTTATTCCGTGTTTTGTTCCTGTCACGTAAAAGTCAATTCAAATTAGAGTAAAAGAGATAAAACACGGAATAACTATTCGGACCTTATTTTTTGTTTATTTGTAAGAGAATAAGGATATTTCGATTATTTGTTAGGTACCTGATGGTAATTTGTTTTAAACAAAGTGTAATGCGTTTAATTTTAGGTACATACATAAAACTATATTTAATCAAAAAGGGAATCAAATATTTACGAACGTACCTAAACTGCGGAGTGACACGCCCCTGTTAAAACTGTTAAAAGCTAAAAAATATTCGGTAGGTCTTAGGTACAGTATAGGTAAAAAATAAAATCGTTGGGCGCACGTAACCTGCGTAAATATGTATATAGCATTTTTTATTATAATATAGCGGTTGACTTGATAGAAATTTCACACGTCCAACGATTTTATTTTTTACCTGTATCTGTATCTAGGACCTACCGAATTATTTTTTAGCTTTTAGTATAATTGTCAATGGAACCATTTAACTTAAAAAAATATATTTTCAAGTTTTTAGTTTTGAATTTTTGATTTTATTTTCATAAAGAACTACTACTCTACTAATCAAGTCCTTTCATTTGATACCCATATTGAGGAAGTACCTAGTGATAAAATATGTAATCCGCCATTATGTAGCGGCAGCCATCTTGGATTTACAATGATACCGAATGTGTTGAATTATATTGTCATCAGAGCTAAAGGTTTGTACCAAATTTCAGATCAATCCGTCAACAGGAAGGGGGCAATTACTAGAATTGACCCAACGTTACAGGGCAAGCTATATAAAACCGTTTAAAAAATACGACTATTTAGATTTTTATTTAATCATTTTTTTTAAATAATGTTCAATTTAGCATAGTGTTTTTAATTTAACTTATTCTATATCGTGTAGCGGGTGTTTATTGATCTGGGGCCCGACCGCCTAACGGATCGCTTTGGCTACGTGTATAGTTTATGACGTCATCTTGTCATTTCGTACCCCCTATGAAATCAATATCGAAAGCTATAGGCTATAGCTTTCGATATATGCCTATACGTATTAGCTAGATGACGTCATAAACTATACACGTAGCCTAAGCGATCGGTTAGGCGGTCGGGGGGCTGTTTGTGTGTACTTACGGGCCATAGTAGAGCTGGGCATTGCAGGAGACATGCCGGGAGAGGAGCTGCCTGCCGCCGGCAGCTGCTTGTTTATTATCTGAGTAATCTTCTGTTGTTGTATCACCTAAAACGATACCCGACGCTTTATAAGGGGGCACGCGATTTGCGTTATAACCGTAAGGCTTATCAATTAAGGCCAACGCTGATGAACATTAAAGCACTTTGTCAAAGTCGCAGTCGCAGTGCCAGTCGAAGCATGTCAATGTTTAGTGACGCAAAGCGTCAACTGTCATTTCAAAGACACGCGCACCGCCACAGACTAGGTAAAAAAAAGTCGAGATCCGTATCCGTATCCGCGGATACACATTTTTTACGATTTAGCACATCTCTAAATACAAGTAGTCGCCCAGTGGTCGAAATTCGACCCCAATTTTTTTTTTATTAAGGCTGCACGGGTTGTGTGCTAAGCAATTAAAAATTAAAAAAGATAGAATGTGAGTTTGGATTGGCATTGACAGATTTCGGCCGCTCCTCTTCCATTTTTGAAAAAAGTATATTATGCGTGTGTGTCAAATACATATGCGTGTGTGTCAAATACAAGGTAGTGTGTGTCAAATACAAGGTAGTGTGTGTAATGTTTGTTTTATTGATTTAATGATGATTGATTTAATGGTGATTTGTCCACCAGAGTGACGGATGGGAAAAAAGAGTTTCATCTGTCACCCCGTCACTAAGAGGTGGACTAGCCCCTCAACCGCTTAACTCTGAATATGAAAGCTCTCTGAAAATGAACTATGAAAGCAATATCGAAAGCTATAGCCTATAGCTTTAGTTGTTGCTTTTATATCGCTTTCGAAATGACAAGATGACGCCATAAACTATAGAGCGCGATAGCGATAGAGTTAGGCGGTAGGCCCCCAGTACCAGTGTACCAGTGTGGTGTACCAGTCGCTATGTGGGTGACAGATAGAAATTTTTTATTCCCATCTGTCTACCCATGAGAAAAATACTAACTGGTACACCGAAGAAAGCTTTAAATACTTGTTAATGTATTGTAATGGCAATATTATATTAGACAACCAGAACGTATGGGAATATTCCCGCTTGTCAATTTCTAGTAAAAATAACGCGACATAGTGTTTAAGTGGTCAGCGACTTTGAATACTGTTCTGACTGTTGTGATGGCGATGGTAATGATACACACGAAGCCATTGACCATGACCTTGGCGAGGAATGTACTGATGGGTATTGACAATGTCCTCACGTAACGTGGTACTTGGAAAGTAGTGAACTAACCTTTCTGAGCCTGTCGACGAAGGTGGCCTGGTTGTTGGGGATGAAGCCGAGGTAGGCCTTCTTGTCGGGCGTGTACAGCAGGATCAACACCTTGATGTCGCACTGCGGCGGCGACGACATCAGGGAGAAGTGGACGCACCCGGCCTGACAAACACACACAGTTATTGCTTTTATTAAACGGCTTATTGTGATAAACAACGAAAGTATCTTAGGCATACCTATTTTACACCCGGCATTTTGTCCAAGTTGCACCAGCCGTGTTCACGGGCTGACTTATTGCAACCTATTTTTCATTTGCATATGATTTTAATATTATATAGGATAAAAATTTGTTAAACAGATAATTACTTTTGCACATCACCTATGAAGCCCTTAACTATGACCTTAGTAAGGCATGGTAGTGATGACGCCGGTAATGATACTCACGAAGCCGTAGAGCATGACCTTGCTGACGGATAGTAATGATACTCACGAAGCCGTTAAGCACGACCTTACTGATGGATGGTAATGATAATCACGAAGCCGTCGATCATGACCTTGGTGAGGGATGGTAATGATGGGGATGGTAATAATGATGATTATTATGGCCATTATGATGACGCCGGTAATGATACTTACGAAGCCGTTGACCATGACCTTGGTGAGGGCGTCGAGCGCCTCGCTGGGCTGCAGGTGGAACAGCACCGACTTGCTGTCCTTGAGGTACTGGCCGCCGATGTTGCTGATCAGCTGCTTCGGCATCAGCTGCATCAGCAGCTTGTTGGGCCACGTGTCCACCTTCAGTTCGGGCTCCACTTCTTTCGATCCCGCTGACACCTATCAAAGGGGTTTGTACTGTGATTTTTTTTAATGGCACCTTGCTTACCAATGCAATAAGGGATCTTAAACACTTATGAGGAACGTCTCTCTTTTTTCGGCTTGCACAGTCTACAAAACATAAGAATACTTTTGGATCAGCTGTACTTGCATAAATTAGTGAACGGAAATATGGACTGCCCCCAACTATTGCAGGACCTATATTTCAATATACCTTCTAAATCACCACGCACATCTAAGTATAACCTTTTTGCCACTCGCTTGAGCAAAACCAACCCCGCCCAATTTTCATCTCTAAAAAGACTGCAAATTCAATATAACAATTTGGTTAAAAAACAAAATATCGATATTTTTTCTATTAAACAACAAGTGTTTAGACGCTGTGTTCTAGACGCTTTTTGTAATTAGTTTTTTTTTAATGGTTTTTGTAAGTTTATTGAGATGAAATTTTATTTTAATTTAATTAACTAAGTACATTTTTAATTTAGATTTTGATTTGAATTTGATTTTTGATTTCAAATATGATTTTGATCTTGATTTTTATTTTGATTTTGATTGAATTTTATTGATTTTGAATGATTTTGATTTTAATTTTAATTTTGATTTGTTTTTTATTTTGATTTTGATTTTAAATTTTTTGGTTTTGATTTTGATTTTAATTTGGATTAGTCATAATTAAATTTTGTCTGTTCAGTTTAATTTAATCTGTAATGAATGAAAAGTGTCTGTACTGCTTGTTTTGTATTTTTTGTCTTGTCTATTTTCTGTTCCGTTTGTTGATGATAATTATATTGCATGTCGTGTCTACCTATAATTAAGACAATATTTAGCCTTATGATAAACTTGTATTTTTAATTTTAATAGTGTATGTTTTGTTGGTAGTCCATTTAAAATAAATAAATATATTTATTACACACAAACAACATACACACAATATATCTCAATTCGATGACTAATCCGTAATACTCGAAGAGTCATAAGAGCTCGAAAGCATCATCAGTTTTTATAAAAAAAAAATTCAAACATTTGTCTGATTACGTTAATATTGGTATTGGTACATTCTGCTGGTCAAAATACGCCTTTTCCTTTCCCATAAACTCGATGATATCACTTCTGATAAACATCAGCATGCCAGGCATGCGTTGGTGACTACATATCATATTCTGCTGTATCTCTGCGTGTCGGCTAACTTCAAAGTCGCTAGTGTGCATCTACTGACAAAATGTTTTTGTTCTGTTTATATAAATTTAATGCAAATTTTGTTGCGAAACAAATTACAAAAACACAAATGTTGAAAAAATTTCCCTGAGCAGGATTTGAACCTGCACCCTTCTGACATGCCGGGTCAGGTGCTCTTCCAATTGAGCTATCGTGGTTCTAACCAGCCCGCCGAAATTATTCAACACTATCTACTAACATATTACCAGATATGGCAGATGCCCGGTGATCTGCTGACCGGGCGCTTTCCCCATCTCCATCCACTCGAAGACGCTACTTTTAAAGAAGGCTAGCATACCAATACCAAGCATACATTAGTGAATCGCTTTAAAATACTGATGCTGTTATTTTAAAACGCAATGCTTGTGATCTTATAATGGTATTCTGTTGGTCCCCAGGCGTTATCGCCATGTCAATTCCTACAATGACTTTCTCTTAAAGAAGGCATACCAACCAGACAGGGCAGACGTCTGGTGGTATTCTGTTGGTCGCCGGGCGCCTTGCCCTTCTCCACCTACTCGATGACCCCGCTATTAAAGAAAGCTAGCATTCATAGATGACTCGCTATATAACTCTTATGCTAGTACCAGCCATGGCAGATGCCTCAAGGTCTTCTGATGGTCGCCAAGCGTCTTTCTTTCCCCTAGCATACGTAGATGACCCGCTATATGAGTGTCGTGCTAGTACCTGACAGGGCAGGTGCCTGGTGGTCTTCTGCTGGTCGCCGGGCGCCTTGCCCTTCTCCATCCACTCGATGACGCCGCTCCATATGAAGCTGCGCTGCGGCGCGGCGGCGGACGTGGACGGCGCCGGGCTCGCCAGCATGCCGGGCATGCGTTGGAGGCTCGCCTGCATATTACCAATTGCCTTTACGAAACAATTAAATTATTTTTCTATACTTATAAAAATGTCGTGTCACGGTGTATGTGAGTAGGTTGTCCCTGTCCAGTAATATTTTTTTTGACAATTTTTTTAAATTTATTTTGCCTCAAAAATCATCGCCGTGGCTCAATCCAACTCGCCGAAAGTAATCAACACTAGATAGTGTTGGCCAAGTAAGAGTACTACACTATTACTCGAACTTTACTACGGTTCATTTTTTTACTTTTTATTTTCAAGTGCTAATTGCTGCATTGAAGATAAATTAAATATTTATAAAATTTATAAAATACAGTCAAAAAAATTAAACGCCCACCCGACCCAGCCAGGAATCGAACCTGGGTCTTCCGCAATCCGGGCGGCTGCACTGACCGCTATGCTACCGGGAAGGCTGACGTAAGCGCTGAATTTTGTCACTGCTTTTTAATTTTTGAGTGCTGATAGTAATTTATTTAATATACTTCGGTTACTTCGGGTTCGAATCCCGCTTGTGAATTTTTTTTGAACACTTTGTCTTTTTTCAGTTATAAATTTACTGGAAATCATAATAATTTATATGACAGAACAACGTTTGCCGGGTCAGCTATTATTTTTATAATAGTTAAATGATACATACTAAACTACAATACGAATATACGAATATACAAAATAATTAATTTTACTATCACTACTTTCTTGAGATATAAAAAGTGGGCGTCTTTTGGCTGAGATGATATGAATTATAATATTACAAAATCTACCATACTAAAATGATGTAATAAATAATTATGACTATAATATGACTATAAATAACTAGTGGTAATTCATAAAATACACAACGTAATACGTTTATATTACACTTAAATTATATTATCTCTATATGAACTTTAACTATGTCAAATCTCACACTTCCTGTGCGCGAAATATACTAAATAGAGGCACATTTTTTTGTACGTATTACATACAGAAATAAGGTGAGTATGTCTACATCTACTAATATATGTAACCTGTAGCACCTGGGGCGGGGGCGGCGGCGGGTACGACGGCTGCGCCAGCTGCGTGAGTAGCGCGGACTGGCTCGGGTAGGCGGGGTGGCGGGGGGGCCAGCCGCGGGCGGGGGGGGCGGCCCGCGAGAACAGCGGCGCGGGGGGGCGCGGGGCCGCCACGCCCGCCGCCGGCACGCCGCGGGGCTGCCTGCGCACACGTTAACGCTTCACTTAGCAAAGAGCACGCCTACAATTGGGTCACAAATGTGCACTGTCGCCAGCAACAGTGGCCTGAGGGTGGGAACAAGGGAGGCACGCTGGCGGCTCCACGCCGGGTCGGGGGCACGCCGCAAGGCTGCCTGCACACACGTTAACGTTGACGCTTAGCAAAGAGAGCGCCTACAACGCCGCAGAGCCGCCTGCGCACACGTAATATTATTATGTCGCCATAACATCCATGCTCGTACCATTGTTGTGTTCCGGCAGTTAGTAATAAGATAGCCAGTGCTTAATTAGTTGAGGATCCCGGTTGAAATGCGCTTCCATCATTACTTAATACCAGTTGAGATAAAGGCACTGTGCTTACCCAAAAAATATTACAAAACAAAAAAAAACGTTAACACTGACGCTTAGCAAAGAGAGCGCCTACAATTGGGTCATATATAATATACACTGTCACCAGCAACAGCGGCCCTTAGGGGGGAGGGAGGGGGGAGGGCCGCCCGCGACAACAGAAGCGCGAGGGGGCGTGCCCCTAGTATAACCTGCCGTCTGCTATGAATACAACTATTATAAAATTGTATATGTTTAGGCGCTGATCGAGAATCTCAATGGCGCAGTGCTTAACGCGAACGGTCTGCGACTGTTAAGGTTAAGCAAGTTTCGCAGAGGCCGGTCATCAGATGGGTGACCAAAAATGTATCATTTCTAGTTCCTCCGAGCTATAAAAGGCACGTAATTAGTAGCCGTTGGTCCCGGTTGCATTACCAGTTTTGTTAACTACCATTAATCCGCACTGGGCCTACGTGGTGGTTTATGGCCCGTTCTCCCCCTATCTATCCATAGGGAAGGCTCTGGCCCCATCAGTGGGGACATAGAATGATATAGTGAAGATAGTTTAGTTAGAACTTTATATTTTTATTTTTGCCTGAAAAGCAGGATAATCCTATTTCAGGCACATCATGGTGTTATTTTTGTCTATTAGTATGTTTAGTATTATTGTAAAACGTTATTATTGTATTGTAAAATGATTGTTTAATAAAGATTTATTATTGTAACTACACTCGGCGTCAAAAAAATCGCACCTTTTAAAAATCATCTTTAAAAATTCTTAAACCTTATGTAGAGGATAGTGTTGGGTATCATTAGAAAGGTAACAAAAAGGAGTATCAAAAAACAATTAAATTTAACTTTCTGTTTAATTATAATTATACAAACAACATTAAAATTAATAAAATAATAAAAATCCTTAATTAAGTCCTAATTAACAACAGATAATTTACAAAGAAAAATGTACAAAAAGTGTCTTAAAATTAACTTAAAATCTAGTGTTACCCCCCCTTGCCCTGATCACGGCTTCCATACGGTCCCTCATGGACCTCACCAACTTCAGGAGCTCTTCTTGAGGGATAAGCCCCCATTCTTCAATCACCGCGTCTTGGAGCTCCTGTAGAGTCGAAGGAGCTGGATCCCGAGATCGAACCTTACGTTTAAGATGGTCCCAGAGGTGCTCTATAGGATTCAGATCCGGACTTCGCGCTGGCCACTGCATCACAGAGATTTGGGACCTCTGCAAGAAGTCGCTCACGATGCCTGCAGTGTGAGCGCGAGCGTTGTCGTGCATTAATGTGAACCCCTCGCCAAAAGATTCGGCAAAGGGGACCACATGCACTTCCAGGACCTCAGTGACATAGCGGCGAGCAGTCAGCGACCCTTGTCCGCGAGCACCTCCAGTCCGGGAGACGCAGACAAGGTCGGTTTTGCCGGCAGCAGACATACCGCCCCAGAACATGCAGGATCCGCCACCATATTCCACCGTCTCCTGGATGCAGGCTTGGGCGAAACGTTCACCCTGCCTCCGGTATACTCTTCTCCGTCGGTCGTTGCAGAAAAGACACACTCGCGTCTCGTCTGAGAAGAGAACAGCTCTCCACTGCTCAAGGGTCCAATCGACGTGGTCACGAGCAAACTGCAAGCGGGCTCGCCGATGCGCTGCAGTCAATTTTAGACCCGTAGCAGCTCTGTGGGCCGCTATCTTCTTCTCCTTCAATCTTCTTCTAACCGTAGATACGCTTACGGTGCGTCTGCGAACTGCCTGGAGCTGCTGTTGCAACTCAACAGCGTTGGAGAAACGATTTCTCAAAGAGTTCGACACAACGAACCGGTCGTCTCTTTCCGAAGTGCAGCGACGTCTACCCGAACCGTGTCTGCGGATATAGCCACCGGTCTCTATGAAGCGCTGGTACACTCTTCGAACGGAATAACGGCTCAGGTTCAGTTGCCGGGCGACATCACACTGCCGCACCCCTGATTGCAGTAGTGCAACCACTTGAGCGGCTTTATCAGCTGTGGTATCCATCAAAATCTGTGCGTGTGTCCTCTTCAACGGTTGAATAGCGAATGACCCACATTGAACCCGTGTTGACCGTTTTATACCCACAAAGGAAGCGCAACTAGCAACTCTCACGGGTAGCAAAATTTGCATCGAATTTTTGTGACACTTTATTTGTTGCATTAGGTTTTATTTGATAATGAAAAGTAATGTTTTTTATTAAGTTAATTAAGTAACCTTGTAAATAAAATCATAATTAATGCGACTGCATGTGCATATCAAGAGTAAATGACATTTGAAAGTGATTTTCTAAGAGGTGCGATTTTTTTGACGCCGAGTGTATTATCAAAATGAGCTGATAATGATGATGGACACTGATCAGTGTTCGCCACATATGAGAGGCAGCTAGTGTGTATAAACATGTACGCAGTGTGTACTGACTGGTAAATGTCGGGCTGCACGTCAGGCGCAGGCGGCGGCGCGGGGCTAGGCGGCCGCTCCTTCAAGCTGTAGCCACGGAGCAGCACCATGTGGCGAGGATCCTGACAAAGCACAAGCGATTACACATTTTTTTTCTTATTTTATGACAATAAAAACATAAGCCGTCGTTTTTAAACAAAACGAAACTAGCACTGCTGTGGTAGAGTAACATACTATTTCAATGTGACGGCTGCTTCAAGTCTGCCGTGATGCCGAATGTTTTAAACGCCACAATTATTCAACTACAAAACCAGACGTATAGTTGAATGGCGTTGTCAAATGTTGGCTGCGACATATGTATATAACGTATCTATTTATGATATCATTGTTACCTTAATGTAGTCCCTCTGCTGCTGTTCGCCGCCCGCGTGATCGTATAGGGAATGAAGCGCCGGTAACCGTTTTGCAGCTGCTATCTCTAGCTAGCTGGTCACCTGGACCCCGCCCTTAGCCAGCGAGCTAGCGTTGAGCTAAGTCACTACAGCTGTAAAGCGCTTACCTTAGCGTAGTTCCTCTACTGCCCCTGCAGCTGCTATAGAAACCTGGACCCCGCGCTCAGCCAGCTAGCTAGCGTTGAGCTAAGCCACTACAGCTGTAAACCGCTTATCTTAGCGTAGTTCCTCTGCTGCGCCTGCAGCTGCTATAGAAACCTGGACCCCGCGCTCAGCCAGCTAGCTAGCGTTGAGCTAAGCCACTACAGCTGTAAACCGCTTATCTTAGCGTAGTTCCTCTACTGCCCCTGCAGCTGCTATAGAAACCTGGACCCCGCGCTCAGCCAGCTAGCTTGCGTTGAGCTAAGCCACTACAGCTGTAAAGCGCTTACCTTAGCGTAGTTCCTCTACTGCCCCTGCAGCTGCTATAGAAACCTGGACCCCGCGCTCAGCCAGCTAGCTAGCGTTGAGCCTTGCCATTACAGCTGTAAACCGCTTATCTTGGCGTAGTTCCTCTGCTGCGCCTGCAGCTGCTATAGACACATGGACCCCGCGCTCAGCCAGCTAGCTAGCGTTGAGCTTAGCCACTACAGCTGTAAACCGCTTATCTTGGCGTAGTTCCTGTGCTGCGCCTGCAGCTGCTATAGACACATGGACCCCACTCTCAGCTAGCTAGCTAGCTAGCTAAGTCACTACAGCTGTAAAGCGCTTACCTTAGCGTAGTTTCTCTGCTGCGCCTGCAGTAGTTCCCCGCCCGCGTGCTCGTACAGCGAATGGAGCGCCGGTAGTCGCTTCGCAGCTGCTATGGACACCTGAACCCCGCGTTCGGCCAGCGAGCGGGCCGCTTGCTCCACGGTCGCTGGAGCGCCTGTTAACCCAAACCAGGTTTTATATTTAACCAGTATATAATACCTACGTACACGCCTACCATACCTCAACAAAAGCACACCCTGAAAATCAAGAATTGGCTGCTTAATCGACTTCAGACTTTTTGAATTGATAACGTTTAGCCTCGTATTTTCCGCCGCTTCTCACGAATTTGTGTTGCCAATATTCCTTATAAAAAAATAAATAAGAAAATTACTGTCATTTCTTTGTTGTACAGACGAAACAAACGACATGAAAAGTCGAGTCTCTATAATAGTTTTTAAAAAAAGCCTGATTGCCTTGTGTTTTTTTCCTTGAATATATTTTCGTATCTTGCGGGTAAGTGCCGTTTTATTCATCTTACCCGATGTTAAGCGATGATAAGGCCAATGGTGGAATCTTCAATCTTCTACTGAAGCACTGGCTATCTTATCTCTAGCTGCCGGAATACAACAATATGCTACAAACATTGATGCCAAAGCGACGTATTTATATAAGATAGTGGTAGCTTGCCAGGCGGACAAACCAGCCCTACCTAGGAATCGAACCCGGGACCTCCGGGTCTAAGATAGGTGGTCTTAACCACTAGATCACACGGCGGTTTCTTGAATATTTGTATGGCATTGAAGTAGCGTCTTTTGATGGCAATGAGGAAAATTAAATGCCAATTAAACGCTCGGTTTCGTTAGCGTCATCGAGTGGCAAAAACTAAAACTACCACTAGGAACCCGTGATGTAAAACCAAGCAATGTAATGGTAGTTTTGTAGAGATATGAGAGAGCGGAGTCTCAAGGTAGAGGCATTTCTCTGTGCTCAAAAGGCGGTTTCAACAATGAAAATATATGAACAAATAAACTAAAATATAATAATAATTTTTAACTTACCGGGTGGCACTAGGCCTCCGCCGTACGCGGCGTAGGGCGGCGAACAGCACAACAGCAGCAGGTGCATAGGTACATCAGTGCGGCCCAGCTCCTCGAAACAAGCTATTGCCGTTGCCAGAGCCTCTGTGACACACGCGCGCGTTTCACAGTGACCGCCTATGAATCTGTACACAAAATGGAAGGCTGTAACAACAATTTGAAAAAAAAAAAACAAATTGTTGAAAAAATTCCACGAGCGGGATTCAAACCCGCACCCCATGACATGCCGAGTCAGGTGCACTACCAACTATGCTATCGTGGCTCAATCCAACTCGCCGAAATTAATCAACATTCTGTACTCTGTTACCTCTAAATGCCACTACACATTTACAGAATACACTAAACATGCACACTAGTTTAGGCCCGAGACACCGTACTCGTAGAACAAGGGTACGAAGAACCGGCTCACATGCGCTCTACACTAGGTACAGACAGACATGTACACAAGCGCTCCCCACCACCACGACCCGATCAATCCGAGCCGAGGACCGAGCTTTTTAGAGGTGCCCTCGGGTTGTTCCGCACCCCGATCCGATCCGAACCCCTCGGAGAATCTAGTAGGGCACGGAGACACGCACTATTGCGTGATGCCGTTCCCTCTAGAAAACCTCTGACGCTGATACGTTTCACACGGCTTGAGGAACCCTTTAAGTTTCTCACCACCCCCAAAAAGGCCCGGTGAAGCTGAAAATGCCATCTGAGGCAATCAGCAAACTAGTTGTGTCTCCATACCCTACTAGATTCTCCAGGGAACACGGCATACCAAATATTACCTTTTTTTTCAATATTACATAAATACAATTGATGTTGTATCCTCTTGCTCTATTGTATAATATTTTTATTGAAACCATTTAACCATAACTAAATTATTTAATAACATAATTTTGGGTGTCTGCCAGAGTTCGAAAGGACAATTTTCAATGTTAATTTTATCAATTGAAAATAACAAAACGAAAATGCCCTTTGCTAATGGTAACTGTAGTTGATCGACGAAGGTGTATTAGCGCATGTGCGTATTTCCGCACTTTAGCTAAAGATTAGAGATCCTCGTTGTTACTGCACCAATTGTCAAAGTAATAAAATATTTTCGAAACACAAAACCCAAAATATAGTTTTATTTTGTTACAAGTAAAATATGACAAATAATATGACTTTAAAGTTAAAAATTATCAGGCTGTGTTATTTTAATTTCATGATAAATTCGAACCCTGGCGTCATATGGTTTTCGAACTCTGGTTTCAAACCTATCAATTCAGAAATAGCATTTATAAGTAGCAATGACTTGATTTCATTGATGTAGGCGTTTTCCCAGCAGTAGCACAGAATAACTAATAGTACTAGCAGTTGGACAGTATTGGGCTATCTATTTTAACATGAATGCTCCAATAAACATTTAATTCCTTACAAGATAAAATTTCACACTGACGTAAATCACAAATACTAGAAAAATTCAACGAGGCTTCTGGGGCCTCGGTAGCACAGCGGTCAGAACATGACAGGTTATCCTAAGGTCATAGGTTCGATCCCCACTCGAGCTTCCTGAAACTGGTTGATTTTTTTCTAGTAAAATTTTATCTTGTAACTATATATACTTAGATAGCACTGTGAATTCAAAATTGAAAATATTAAAAATATTTAATTCCTCATCTAATAACTTACTCTAATTTATCAACAGCTTCGATGACTGCCTGCGGACATTTGAACGGGCCATACGTGTCAACTGGAACTCCTGGATGACAATCCGCTGACAGATAAGTCACTATGCCATACACGGAGCCCGTGCCACCACCGTCGTCGAGTGCACCGCCATGGAAGTATCTGGAATGGAATCATAATAATAATGTGATTATTAATACATTCCCTAAAATATGGTTGAGCGAAGCGATGGCTGATTCATGTCATACTCGTGAACAGATGCCGCCTGTGGAGGCTGGTCTGTTCTTGCATACTTATCTTATTTTTAATATTATTCCCTATAGTTTGACTTTGTTTTTCTTAAACAATTTTTGACTTTTATTAGAGTTCTATAGTGGTACTGTATGACATTGTCGAAATTGAAACTTTTACCTGATGTAAATTTGTTAACTTAGATTTTTTATTTTCTTTTTATTTTACATGTTGTGGTTGTCTTCTATATTTTTTTGTGTTTATTAATGATGGAAAGTGTCCTGCTATGATAGGGCATTTTCCAATATTTTTGATGCATGTGCATAAAGCTGCCAAGCATCATTCCGGTTGTGACAGCCATGCCGGCGGATCGTTTGTGTGGCAAGTCCGGCGGGCGGCACAAATACCCGCCGGCATTGTGTGTATTACATATTGTTTTCCCAGGCCATATGGGAATCCACGGTAACGAGATGACGGATGCGCTTGCCAGGGAAGGCTCGGAGACCCAGCTCATTGGTGCTGAGCCGTTCGTGGCACCAAGTACCATTAACAAGGCCTTAAAAGATTACATCGAAAACAGGCACAGCATCGAATGGAAGGAGCAGCCGGATATGAAACACTCCAAATCTTTCCTTGGCGAGAACGCCTTAGGACGGAGTAAGTTCATATGCGGAGGCGGTAGAAGGCAGGCCCGACTAACCATCGGTGCCTTGACAGGGCACTATGCCACAAAACAAATGCTTCATAGAATGCACCTTTCAACAAATAGTTTGTGTAGGGCGTGTGGAGAGGAAACGGAGTTGATGCAGCACCTACTGTGTGACTGCGACTCTCTGGCTAGGAAAAGAATGGGACTCCTGGGGTCGGCCTATCCGAAACCGGAGGACTTCAGGCTCTTCGCTCTTAAAGACGTTGTCAAACTTATGGCCTCTATCTTTACAGAGGAGGAAGAGTGAAAGGATGGGGTTGCACAAAAGATCCCGATGGGTTGAGGTAAACCTCGGCAGAGAGAAACCTGCAAGAGGGAAACCTCGGCAGGCCCCACTAAGATAAGATAAGATAAGACATATTGTTCAAGTTGACATCAATCTTTGTAGTTTATTATTGGGGATATACCCAGTACCAGATTAACCCAAAGGCAAAAATTTTGACTCTCCAAAAGGTCACAGTAAATAAGTATCCTTTATCCAAAACCTAGAAGATAGGGGCCTATACATGGCACAATTTGGTGCGTTCAGTATAGGCCTTTTCCAATCTAATCCACATGTTGCAGTCTTTGGCTTTATTCATCCACTGTAGGCCTAATATAGTTGCAATGTCATCCATCCAGCATTTTCTATGACAACCAGCTTTCATTTACCACTAGATCCAGAGCAGCAAGTGGCTTCTAGCGTCCAGCTCTTGTCAGAATATCTAGTTAGGTGGCCAGCCCACTTCCATTTCAGTTTGAGAGTTGAAACAGTATGTTACTTCTGTTTCTTGTATTTCTTACTTTGTGAACTTATCTCAATTTAAGCTGTGATTTATGTATACTTCTCTCCATAGCTCTCCATAGCTCTTTGAAATTATATGATACCAATTTAGTTTTTGCATTAGTGTGTTTCTTTGTGTAACATAAAAATATAGTAATAATTTGTATACTACTGCAATTTTTTCCCTACTACTGAGGAACTGGCTAATCTCTACTACTACTACTGAGGAACTCAGATAGGACTGTCATAGCTAGCCAGGCAATCTCAAAACAAACTTTACTACCAACCAAACTGAAAATATTTGGAGACCGATCCCAAGACCTCTGGGTTACTACACCACAGAAGATTAAAACTTTATTTTGTTCACTGAAATGTTAAAAGTGTTCAATAGCTCTTTTGTTTCTATTTAGATGCAAGTACAAAGTAGAGAAGTTTAATGAGAAAAGACGCATTGACGCCTACAGAGTTACTTGGTTTTTCTAGAATAAATTAAACTTGATATTGATATAATTTGATTTTTCTGAGGGTACCTGGTATTTTCTAGGTAGGAAGACATCAATATCAAAAACCATTTTTAAAAATCATTTAGATCATTAAGAGTTACTGAATGGTACATATAGTACATACAGCATTTGGTTGGACTATTATAAGATTTAATATTATTACTAAAAGCTAAATACTCACTCTAGAGTTGGTACTATATAATTTGTTTTAAGTTCATTGATGTAAGCCCCATTCGAAGATGTGGTTTCTATAACGAATATCACTTCAGCCTGAATCGGCGTATCGGGGGCATTAACAACCATCATTTTTAGTATTAATTATTTTTAAATATTACTAAATAAATATCCGAAATAAACAAAAACACAAAAGCGTAGGTACGCTGTCTGTGGCGAGCAAGACCGCATTCCATAGAGTAATATAATAACCGCATTCGCAGCAGTGTTTTTTTTTCCTTTAGTTTATGGCTTTGTGCGATTAGCACATTTAGCCAGTGTCAAAGTAATTTTTCTTACAAGTAATAAATAAATATACAATATTTCCTTCTAGTAAGATGATGATGAATGATAATAGAAATGAGAAATGAGAAATGATATACCCCCAACCACTCGAGCATCTCAGTAAAGATGTGGGGCTTTACTAATTCCTCGGGCGGGCTTCTTGAGAGAATTTGAAAAGTTAAGTTGCACTGTTTTGTTACATTTGCCAACACTCATACGCACTTACGAACACTTAGCGGTTAATAATCCACCATTATTTCACATTAATATTTGACTTGTCACAAATTTTATAAAATAAAAAAAACCGCAGACATGACTCTTCACTTTCCCGCCAAAAAGTCCATCGTTACCATCAAGTTGAAGTTAACAGCTGTGCCGATCTTAAGTATTTGTAAAAATATTATGATTTCGGCGGGCTGGTTAGAACCACGATAGCTCAATTGGAAGAGCACCTGATCCGGTACGTCAGAAGGGTGCAGGGATCAAATCCTGCTCGTGGAAATTTTTTCAACATTTGTGTATTGTAATTTCTCTCAAGAAGTCTGCGTAAGGACTTAGTAAAGCCCCACATCTTTACTGAGATACTCGGGGGGGTTGGGGTCATCATTTCTCAATTCTCATTTCTATTATCAATGATAATAGAAATGAGAATTATCATACATCATCATCATATTGTATATTTATGTATTACTTGTAAGAAAATTACTTTGACACTGCTAAACGCACGAAGCCATCAACTAAAAGAAAGAAAAGAAAAAAGATTCGTCAGACGTCAATCAACAAAGTAACTTGTACGGTGTACTTATAAACCCAAAGTCAGTCATTTAGTGATAAATTTGTTCGTTCTCTTATCATTTTTCTTATAGATAATTCAGTGAAAATAGGACCATTTGCTTGTCGGCAACTGCCTAAGTTCCTACTGGTTAAATAAAAATATTTGAAGTATAATGGTGTCTTTTCGTTCGTTGCGTCTTGTGAACCGGCTTCTTCGGAAACCCATTGGAGTCTCAAGGAGAGCTGTTAATTGCACAGCTATAAAAGAAAACATAAATCCTGAGCTTTTGAATAACTTCAATCAAGATACGCAAGCCGGTAACTTGTCATCTTAGCAGTATTAGCTAGTAAAAATATTTGTTAAAATGTGTGTGAGTGTGACGATAATTTATTTTATAAAAAGGAAGACATTTTGATTACCATTTATCCATAGGAAGGGGGTGGAAATAGGTTACCCTCGATACCAATCACAATTCCCGAAAATGTTTAGTCTAAGAGATAATAACATTTTTAAAATTACTTTTAGGTTATATATTAAATAATAAAATCGATACATATAATACGCCTCCCTCGGTGGCCGAGTAGTAAAGCGCTCCCTGAACGTCACGGGTTCAATTCCCAGGTATATTAGCATAGCCCGGATTTCTGATCACCACCCGCATTTGGCAAGCGTGTTGATTAAGCTATTACCCATTTATTGTAGTGATGACTTGATTTCAATGATGGAGACCTCTGCCCAGCAGTGGGACAGTCTAAGGCTATTTACTTACTTCCTTATACATTTAAAACATAAGTTTCAGCACAATCTGGTGAAATGGCATGAAAAAGACCTAATTTAGTCTGCGTCATATTTATGGTATAACATATTGTAGTGGGTAAAGGACGTATCACAAAACGTTTGTTTATTTGGGGTTGGATCAAATCAGCCAGTGCATAATTCCAATGACTCTTATCTTCAGATAAAAAAAACTGAAGTACGTCAAGATTTATTTTTCTAGGACATAAATTATATAATTTTGTTATCTCCATTTAGTAAAGATATTAGTGGTGGGTAATTAAGCTATTGACTTATAACATTAACATAACATAATTCTAACATTATTAGAATCAGGGCAATATTACTCTAGGCAACAGAGGTACCTACACAGCAGGTGCATATATTTTCCTAAAAGATTTAACAAATTTGAATTTGGTCACGGCTTTTGAGAAATAAGATTAGTTAAAAAACAAATAAATCATGTTTATCAAGACACTACAGTGGAGCCAGGAAGGAAATAAGATAATGTGTATCTTTATTCTATCTGAGCTTAGACTTTGATACCTTTAGCTTTGTGGAAGGTACAAGTCACAAGAAATAAAACATGATTTATTAACAAAAATAATAGGTCCTCAAAATTGAAAATAATTTTTTGTTCAGTTTAGGCTACAAATTAACTTATGAATGGCATTATGCCATCGGTTCATAGTCTATACAGGATGGGATACCTTGTACTGACAAGAAACTCAGCAACTGCTGACCGAATGACAACCTCTTGCATGCCGGTCGGGTCAATGTCGAAAACGAACTTTTCGATATTGTGTCGGGTCTGGGTGGTTGTGGTACCGTCGTTGTTTCTGATTTCCATGAAACAAGTGCTTTAGCTACTTACCTTGGGATCAGAAAAATGTATGTGATGTCTAAATATTTATGATTTATTTATTTATAATTGCATTTATTTTCTCATTTTTTTATAGCATCAAAATATTGGAAAATATCCTATATATAAAATATCCCCATCATAAAACGACATTTCCATCACAAATAAACACACAGAATATGAGAAACCAAAAACATTAAAAAAACATATGTTTGCTATTTTACACCAGGTACAGTCTCTTATACAATGGATTAAGAGTCAAAACTAGTCAAAAGTGACATACATGTTAATGATTGTTACTTACTGTAAAAGTCGAGTACTTAAGTAGAGTTTCACCTGAGTTCTTGCCGTAATAACACGTGTTGTGAGACTCCATTGTAATTTCTATCTACCGTACTCTTACTACTAATAATAATAAAAATACTTGAAGTTGGCTAAATGCTAAACGCGAAGCCATTAATTAAGTAATAATAATAATAATAATAATGTTGCCGGCGGCACCCTAGGCTAGGTTTTTTATAATATTTTTATGTTTTGTATGTACTTTTGTATTTTACTTTTATATTAATATTATAACAAACCTAGGCTAAGAAAGAAAATAAATAAAGAGTATAATAATAATAATATATAGCTTGGGCCCTGCCCTGCTGCTGGTGGTACTCTAGAATTAGGTTTTTATAATGTTTTATTGTTTTTATATTAAAATATTGTAAAAATCTAGTTTTAAGAAAGAAAATAAATAAAGAGTATAATAATAATAATTAGTACTTAAGTACTGGTTAAAGTCAACAACTGTTCATGAACTGTGTAAATAGTACCTACCCAGGGACGGGGAAATAGATGTTGAGATGGGCCATTATAATATTTATATTAATTTTTTTTTTTAATATTTTTTCTGAGTCATGTATGTAGTTTAGCACTGAACCAATGGACCTTATTATGATACAGCAAGTCAGAGTATTCTAATTCTGTAGAATCAAAAATTTCTTTGTGGGCCGATTTAATATAGGTAGGTGACGGGTTACCATCGTTGCTGCGTCCTGGCCGGATTGAATCTTATAGCGGGCAGGCATTTCCCCATCCCTTCTCTAAGTAATATGATTTGTATTTGTGTTCCCAGGAGGCGTTGTGCCTGTGTTCCGGCGCGCGCTGTTGTATCCTACGCGGGTCGCGGTGCAGGACGATGTGGGCATCTATACGTACGCGGGCCTGCACCAGGCAGCCAGCGCGCTCAGCAAGGAGATCGCCGCGCAGCTGCGTGAGTGTAACTTCTGTCGTCTGGCCTAGTGAAAGGTAGTGCAGTGCAGGACGATGTGGGCAGCTACACGTACGCGTTCCTAGTAGTCATCGCGTAAAATTTGGCTCTCTGAGCTTAAAGTGTTTAAGACTGGTGCCTCTGCCTTACTTTACTTCATCATCGTCATCATCATCACCATCATCATCATCATCAGCGTCATCATCATAATCAGCTCATTATTTTTATGTCCCCACTGCGGCTACGAGCCTTCCCTATGGATGGATAGGAAGAACGAGTCGTAAACCAATACGCGGCCCAGTGCGGATTGGTGGTTGTTAATGTCTGCTAATGCAGTCGGGACCAACGGCCTAACGTGCCTTCCGAAGCACGGAGGAGCTCAAAATGATAAGTTTTAGGACACCCATCCATTGACCGGCCTTTGCGAAAGTTGCTTAACCTTAGCAATCGCAATATTACTAAATTTTTTTGTTGAAATGCTTACTATTTTCAGTCGGCGAGTCGCAGCGTACAGTCGCGTACATGTGCATCAACAACGCGTCGCACGTCATCACGCAATGGGCTATATGGATGACCGGCAACATAGGTGAATATTTTTATATTATCTCAAACATTTTTTTGAATTAATTCGTCGTCTGCTGTGAATGCAGACACAATAGAATTTGAATTGTTTAGGGCACTGATGAATGCTCGCCCGCCGCATATGAGTGGTTAAGTTTTGTGGTACTCATAAATTGGTTGAATTTATTAATTATTAAGTATTTTATATCATAATTTTTTTAACACCTAAGGTTGTCTGGAAGAGATAGCTTGTTAGCAATAAGGCCGCCTATTTTGTACTTTGTCTCTGTATCATTTTGTTTGTATCTGTGTTTTTTGTGTGCAAATAAAAGATTATATTATTGTTATTATTATTCAACCACCGGTTCAAGTGCCAGAGGACCAAGCTTCGATTCCTAGCGGGTAGTACAGTCACTCTTATAAATACCATTACCATATGGTTATTTTATTTCATTATCAATCAACAATTAGGGGCCATTGCTTCCCTTAACCAGTTCCCCTGTGATTAAACGATTTGTTTTGTTCTCAGCGGTGCCCTTAACCCCCCTACATCCCCCAGAGATGCTGAAGTACTTCCTAACTGACAGTGGGGCCGGTCTCACCGTCTGCACCCAAGAATTTGAGAAAACCCTTAGGCCCATCACTACAGAGATTTCGGTACCCCTACTAGTGACCGGCAAAGATAAAGAGATCACTGCACAGCTGTACCAACCGAATACAGCTTTCTTGAAGAAACCAGAAGACTCTGATGCGTTAGCTGATGAGGGGAAGACTAACTTGTGGTATGGGAACGCCGATGCGATGCTCATCTATACAAGTGGTAAGTAGTTCTTTTTTATAAATATTTTAAATGTGTGATGTATTGTACCAAATTAAAGTTTGTCTATTCTATTCTATTAACCAGCTCATTTTAAGTTCCCACTGCTGGGGCACGAATGAATTATTTCGGGATTTTTTTTGGAAAACCTATAGGTTTTTAGTAATATTAGGTAAAGCAAAACGCATTGAAACCTATTTTCTTCAGTCTTTCGGACTTCAGTGAATTTTAAGTTTCATTGAAATTTTTACACTGTCACATCATCGTCATCACCAGCTAATTTTATGTCCTCACTGCTGGGGTGGGGCACGAGCCTTCCCTATAAATGGATAGGGAGAATGGGCGCGCGTGATGGTTTATGGCCCGTTCCCCTATTCATCTATAGCGAAGGCTCGTGCTCCAGTAATACCCCGTTTTGAAATATTGAATTTTGAACATCTTTTCAAATATCAGTTATTGGACCTCAATCGCTGTTTCCCCACGCAGGCACCACCGGCAAGCCCAAAGGCGTGGTGTGGACGCATTCGATGCTCTGCTCGCAGATCACGTCGCTGCAGCGCGCCTGGCAGTACGGCGCGGCCGACGTGGTGTTGCACGCGCTGCCGCTGCACCATATTCACGGCCAGCTCAACTCGCTCAACGCGTCGCTAGCGGCGGGCGCGAGGTGAGGCTTGTCTACACACAATGTATTTTTTTCTTAGCCTACACTTTTCCTCTGCAAGGAGAACGTGTTAGGAGAACTTACGTTCTTTGTCGCACTGCTTACCAATAATCTGCCTAGCCCTTAGGTCGACTGGTAGAGAATGCAATTTGGCTAAGGCGGACTTAATAGTCCGCCTTTTGTACTTTATTTTATTGTATTGTGCAATAAAGATTGCATAAATAAATGTGTCCCCAAAGTCCTTCCATTTATCTCTTTCCACATTTGTATCCTTTATCAATCCACAATTCTTTCCTTAGGCTACTTCGCGCCGTGCATCCATTTCAATAGAGGAGCTCGATGGCGCAGTGGTTAACGCGCCTATGATTATGGTTTTATACATTTATGCACAAGTCAAAGCATATCTCTGTAATGAATAGCATGGTTTTTGAGCAAAAAGATCGGTGGATACCAACCTCCTCACGCTGGTAGATTTTATATCAGCTAGACCGAAAGTCTCAAGTAGACGTCCTTTACTTCGACTTCCGGAAGGCGTTCGATAGGATCAATAATGACACTCTGCTGACAAAGCTATCTGACATCGGCTTTGCTCCAAGTCTTCTTAGACTACATGCAGATTACCTTCGAGATCGCCAGCAGTTTGTCCGGCTCGGTCTATACAAATCACGACCCTATCACACGCGTTCCGGGGTGAGTCAGGGATCGATACTAGGCCCCCTTCTTTTCCTGTTAACCCTTCGAGCGATAAGGCACCACGTTGGTGCCTAACTTTTTGACACCGGACAACATGTGTTTATGTGTGTGTGTGTGTGTGACTTATTAGTACTAGGGGTTTTTTCGTTCGACGGGTTAATGGTAAACGACCTCCCAAGCGTTTTAAATCACGCTAGAAGTCTTCTCTATGCTGATGACTTAAACTCTTCATGGAGATAAAATCTGAAGACGATTGTATGGCACTGCAACAGGATGTCGACGCAATTTTTGAGTGGAGCAGGAAAAACAGGATGGAGTTCAACTCTTCTAAATTTTACGCGATGACTTTTGGTCGAATGTGGCATCAATCTGTTTTGAATATAAATTAAATAACTTTCCTATCACAAAAACAACTGTGATGAAAGATTTGGGGGTCACATTCGACCACAAACTCACGTTTCATGGACATATGATTGCGTTGGCTAAAGAGTTCTTCAGGCGGCTTGACTTTGCCCTGCGGATTGTGCGTGACTTTAAAAATACCAAAACTATAAAATTACTTTACGGCGCACTGGTACGAAGCAAGCTCGAAACCAGCGCTTGTATCTGGAATGATAGCATGTACTCGTTGCTGTTGGAAAAGGTACAAAAGGCCTTTTTGATGTATCTTTATAAGGGACTTTATGGGTATTATCCTTTTTTGTACCCCCTCTATGTTCCTTTTGGGTACCTTGGGTTACAACTCACTGGAAGTAAGGCGGGCAAATGATCAGGTCAAAGTAGCGTGCAAAATTCTCCACGACAAAATTGATGCTCCTGATCTTCATAATGAGCTGAGTCGGTTCTTTACACCGAATAATTACCTGCGGGCTAGAAAGCACGCACTATTTGCTATGCCATCGGTGCCGCACCGTGCTCTACGAGACTCCAACCCAGAGTGCGACTTGTTTGCGGACGAATGGATGAAATTATTGTTTAAATGCTTAGAGTTTTGTGAGTGATGTTTGAATGTATGTCAATGACTTTAATGCCAATATTATTAATTTGATTTTATATTTTTAATATAACTTATTTGATGTATTTTTAATGTGTTTCTTGTTTTAAATAATGTAAATGGCTTATTGTCGTGTTATTTATTTAATTAATTAAATAAATAAATAAATATAATTTAACGCAAATTTTGGTTGCGACCAAATTACAATTTGAAAAGGGTCAGGTTTACTACCATCTATGCTATCGTGGCTCTACCCAACTCGGGGTGTTATGTCTGTTAAAAGCTTAATCATGCTTTTTCTTGTGTATGCGTCATGGCGCGGCTGCGTCCTGCTCCCACCCCCTGTCACTAGTGTTGCCAGGTCCTGTGTGTTAAATTTCGGGACGGAAGGTAAAAATAATCGGGATTTGGCATTTCAAATCGTGACAGCTACATTGCTAAAAAAATGCAGGTTTCTGTGAATAGACATGATTTGATGAACACAATGAAACTAAAACTGCAATAATGAATTTTCATGTTAATTATTCATTATTGCTGTCAAAATTATCGAATACACACTAAAGAGGTTAGTGAAAAATCGGGACATTTGGCGATCCGATCAAGGGTAAATCGAGACCTGTTACCAGACCCCTGAAAATCCAGACGTCCCGCGCTAGTTGGGACACCCGGCAACGCCACCGCTAAATGTGCAGCGTCCTTGGCGTCCATTAAACAGTGCGTTAAGCCGTTTAGAAATATCAGTTGTTTCACTTGTCCCTTCCGCATACCAAACACTTCTCATGATTGGTTGCAGGATCCGGATGCTACCCCAATTTGCCTCCCACACCGTGTGGGCACGTCTCTTAGGAATGGGTGAGCGGGAAGAAGCAAAAGTGACTGTGTTCCACGGCGTGCCCGCGATGTACGCGCGCCTGGCCGCCGACCACGACGTCATGTTCAACACGCCGCGAACAGCTGATTACGTCAGGAACACGCTGCAGAGGACTATGAGGCTCATGTGTGCGGGATCGGCGCCGTTGCCACAACCACTGTTCGAGAAGTGGGAGCAGGTGAGTGTCATCATATAAAAAAAATGTCTCTTATTTCAGACAATTAATCCATAACATGTATGTTAGTAAAAACGAGACTTGTTTGTCCGCCTGGCTAGCTACCACCTTCTTATCTAAATATGTAGTCATAAAATCATTGTAAAAAGCATTGTTGTGTTCCGGCAGCTAGAGATAAGATAGCCAGTACCTCACTAGTTGAGGATCCCGGGTGAAGTGCGCTTTCATCATTGGCCTCATCATCACTCAACATCAGGTATATTAATGTTTCCTTTTAATTTTTAAGTGCTAATTTGCTGCAGTGAAGCTATCATCATGATAGATGGCACTGTGCCGCTATTAGCACTCAAAAATTAAAAAGCAGTGTAAAAAATCAGTGTGTACGTCAGCCTTCCCGGTAGCATAATGGTCAGTGTAGCCGCCCGGATTGCGGAAGACCCAGGTTCAATTCCTGCCTATGTCGTGTAGGAATTTAATTTTTTCACTATATTTTATAAATATTTGTTCAGGTAAGATGAAAGCACTGTGCACTGTGTTACCCGTATGCTAAAAAACAACCTTAGTCGTGGCATTAACCATTTCGTAATTCCGTTCAGATAACAGGGCTTCGTCTGCTAGAGCGCTACGGTATGTCCGAAGCGGGGATGGCTTTGAGCAACCCCTACTGGCCGGTGGAGGAGCGCACGGTGGGGAGCGTGGGCGGGCCGCTGCCGGGGGTGGCCGCCCGCGTCGCGGTCGCCGTCGAGGGGAAGGACCACTTGGAGCCGCTAGTGACGGTGGAGTGCGAGGAGCCCGATTTGCAGGTAACTTAACTTTTGTACCCAGCTTTAGGAAGGAAATATTTTGCAATTTGCATTGCGTTTTGAAACTTTATAAATCTATTTGAATAAGATATTTAAAAAAAATTGGTAATGTTTTATTGGAAGAATGTTTACTAACCACATTAAATGTATGTTTTTACTTAAATCTAGAAAAAAAGTTGTAACTTTGAAACTTGATATCTCCTTGACCAGAGGGTTCTGGAAACGTCCGTTTTTTGGTATGGCCCAATATTAAAAAAATCTTCGTAATAATGGCATAAATACGTGGCTCTCGGCATTGTTGAGGGTACTTTTGTACCCAATATATTACATTGCAAGAACTGGATGAGCCGCGGATCGTGCTCGGTGGCGTGCACTTGGAGAGGCCTATGTCCAGCTGTGGACTAGTGTAGGCTGATGATGATGATGATGATTATTATATTATTGCAACATCTTTTAAGTTATGCCTCAAAAAATGTGATATCTTCAGATATTACTGGAGAAACTGAGTCTCCTCCCAAGAGACGGCACGGAGACGATTGCCGATTGGAAACAGCCGAAGGTGGTCGCCCATAAAGAAAACAAAGATGGCGCCTACCAGGGGGAGTTGCTGATTAAGGGGCCTGGCGTTTTCACGCGGTGAGATTGACACATACCTATAGTCTTAGTCATAGATATCGCGGGTCTCATCCAATAAAGGCGTACACGCAAAAATGCTTTATTTTTTTTATTTTACTATTTGGTTCGTCTTCCAGTTACTCATAAACCCTCAATTCGTCATATTTTTAAATATAATATTTTTTAGTGTAACTAATAAAATTGAAAAGACGTATAATTATTATATATTATATCACTAATGAATATATCAGGCATTAGAGACGTATAGTGGGCGTATAATAAATTAATAAGATAGTAGCTTCATTACTATCGGGCAAACATAGGCGTATGTTCATACGACCCTCTAGCCAATTCTTCTGAGTACCAAGGATTTTTATTTGTACAAAAATATTTCTTGCTTTTTAAATGTCGCTAAACTGTACGCCTGTCCTTCATTCCTTACTAAACTTCATTAGTCATCATGCAAAAGAGGCGTATAAATATGGTTAAAGTGGAAATTATTAAGAAATATAAATATTCTTTCGTATGGTTAAATAAATTTTATAATGATCAATCATTTCGGAGTATGTTTTTACGCCCTAAGTAATGTAAAGGAATTTCGTCTCGCAAATGTATCATGTAGGCCCCCCGCCCAATCCTCTAAATGACAGCACACATTTACAGAATACACTAAACATGCACACCAGTTTAGGCCCAAGACACCGTACTCGTAGAACAAGGGTACGAAGAACCGGTTCACACTCGCTCTACACCAGGTACAGACATGTACCTGGTCGGTTCTCTCCTCCTCCACGGCCCGGTCAACCCGAGCCGAGGTCCGTGCCTTTAGAGGCGCCCTCGGGTTGCTCCGCTTCCCGATCCGATCCGAACCCTTCGGAGAATCCAGTAGGGCACGGGGACGCGCACTAGTGCGCGATGCCGTTCCCTCTAGATAACCTCTGAAGGTGATTCGTTTCACACGGCTTGAGGGACCCTTTACGTTCCTCGCCGCCCCCAAAAAGCCCGGTGAAGCTGAAAATGCCGCAGCGGCAATCAGCAATCTCTCTCCCAAAAAAAAAAAAAAAGTATCATGTAGGTGAGGCGTGACCACCAAAACGACAGTTTGTTTAGCTTTAAATGGATTTTGCTTCATACTACTCTTTTAACCATTTTTTATATGTATAATTCATAGAAATGCTCCGAATGCGTGAGCAAAAACAAAAGTTATAAGAGTTTTTTTTTGTCGTGTATTTATACGATACGCCCCTAATGTATGAGACCCGCGATATGTATTGTATCACGTTGTACAAAGATCTTACAAAAAACAGTATTGAGTCCCAAACATATAATATATACCATAATATATATACCTGCTGATTTTTGCCTGCTATTTATGTTTTAGCAGTACAATCGATGTAAAACCGGTCGTTGTGGAGATCCTTGTCCAGCAGAGGACGTCTTTTGGCTAAGATGATGAATTAATGTAGAAAGCTTTTTCAAAACTTTTCAAAACAAATTGTAATTATTGTCGTAACAAAATATTATTTCAATATTATATGTATATATAGAGATACAAATAAACTGTTTTAGGAACCATTGAATCTATAATAAAACAATTTTGGCAAAGAAATTTTTTTGGTCAAGTGTACTTACATAAAAATAAGTCAAATTGGTCAAACATTTTTTTATTGCAGATCGTCTCTATTTTATGTTAGAACCATTTCATTGTATCGAATGAAAAAAATCGGAGCAGCAGAACATTTGAAGAGAAAAGTTTTCTCATACTTATTTATAGATACTGGAATCGCGCGCCGAAACTCGACCAGACCGACTTCACGGAGGACGGTTGGTTCCGCACCGGTGACACCGCTCTATACTCCGACGGCCGTTTCCGAATCCTCGGCAGAACTTCCATCGACATAATCAAGACGAGCGGTTACAAGGTGAGCGCTTTACAGGTGGAATCGGCCATACTGGAGCACCCATCCGTAGCAGATGCAGCTGTGTTGGGCGTAGAAGATGACACCTACGGCGAAATCGTAGCAGCCGTAGTAGCTTTGAAGGAAAAACAGCAAATCACTTTGAAAGATCTCAAAGAAGAGGCTGGGAAGAAACTGGCGCCGTACCAAGTACCAAGGAGTTTGGTTATAGTGGAGACAATACCTAGGAATGTAATGGGGAAATTGGACAAGAAGGAGATTAGGAGAGTGTATGGGGAACAGTTGAAGTTGAAGCAGAAGTAACTGTGTTTTTAATGGTTGTGCAATGTATGTAGATTGAGCTTCGATTAGTCATGTACTAGATTCCCGATGAGCGCTTGAAACACGGTAGGCGGATTTGGGGACACGGAGCTGCAATGACGTTTGTGGCGATGACAGTAAGTGTTAAGTACAAAAATTTTGCAACCTTAATTTAATCTTTATCTTTATTATTTAAGGTTCATAGTAAGGTGAAGTTTAAGAAGAATCAAATGTTTTTTCAGATTTTGTTATTCGAAATTTAAATGTAATGTAAGAGCAAACAGGACCACTTTCGAAATGCATTGTTGTTCCCGATCCTTTATCTAGTACATTGTTGATCGAAGAGATTGAGGGAGGTTTTTGTGTTTTTAGGAATACCGTTTTATTTTGATCACGCGTCGTATTGGTCGTTTGTGGCCATATGTTTTGGCGTTTAGGTAAAATAAACCCTATAGTCAACAGGGTTAGATTATGCTGTTTAATATAACTTCAAGAAACTACTCGTTTTGGTCGAAAAATAGACTAAGTTCACGCGATAAGACTTATATATTTTTTGACCATTTAAAATGTTTTGGTCAATTTAATGCCATATCGGTACTAATAGAGAGTATACATGGTTCATCATATGTGTATTTGTTATGTAGCTAGGGTAGTGACACCAACCAATGTTCGACAGGAACCAGCGATCGTAATTGTTTCCTTAAATCATTAAAAATAAGGGTAGCAACAGAGTTCAGTCCTAAGCGACAATTGAAGCAAAAATTTAAAAATAAAATCTATGTTATTTTTTGGCAACAAGTACAGTGTCGAACACTGGGCATAAAGTGTTGAAAAGTGGTGCCACTACGATACTGCAAAAACTTAAGATACTGCTAAATAAGCTCCGAATAGTTATTCCGCGTTTTGTCTTCGTCACCCTATTTTGAAATGACGTTTACATGACAGGAACAAAACACGCAATAACTATTCGGACCTTATTCTTTGTTTATTTGTAAGACGGTATAATATGGTGCTCTAGTAAATCACCCTGCTAGTCAAATAAAGTTATATTTTTTTTAGATTTGGTCATATTTTTTATGGTATTATATGGTTGAATCCAGTGCAGATATTTTCAAGTCTGGCATTAAACTTATTAAATAACATATTAGGGAAGTTTACTGGTTAGTCAGTAAAAAAACTTTTTAGCAAATATTGTCAAAACGATTATTTTACCCAATGAAACCATATTGAGGTAAGCGATTTACTGCTTAACTTTAAGGGTCTCTAATCGCTTGACTTAGCGATACTTAAAATGTCAAAGGGCTTAAAGGACATTTTGGCAAATTGTCCTTTAACCCTATACTTGGCAGAGTTTTTTTTTTAGAATTATTATTTTTTTTTGTATGAAATGTGTTCTTTTTTCACTACTCGAAATTTTTTGTAAGTTAACTGTCTCAAATAATCTACTATGCCAAGAATAGGGTTAATACATTTTAAGTATCGAAATTGTGATAGAAAATAATGAACACACATAATAATGTAATGAAAGTACATAAATGTTGGTTGTCAAGTTTTTTTTATAAAACATTTTAATGTTACGCCTTTGGATCACAAGGATTAACACGATTTACAAAATATATTAATAAGATTTCTAATTAAAGTATCTCTATGCAACGTCTAACATAATTTACCAGAAAACAGTACAGTCAGTAGCAAAAGTCTCTGATCACTTTAATACAAACGCCTGCACATCAACCTATCCAAAACTGTCAAATTTCTTCAATAAATGTCCAACTGTAAGCCATCAACATAAAGTTCAAAGTCTATTGAGGAAATTTGACAGTTTGTAGTATGTACAGTCACGAGCACCGATATGTAAACACTTTGTCTCTTATTCCATCGTAATAAGAGTTACAATTGTTTACATGTTTTTACACGTGACTGTACACTCAGGGGCACATCTAACCGCCCACCGCGTTATTTTCAATACATTTCTGCAAAGATCTGTACGCTAATGTTTAGGTTTAACTTTCGACTGGCCAATTTGAATTTTGTAAGAGTACTGAATTTGAAATTGCATTTGTCCATAGAGGCAGAACTATGAATGCTTCATCACATTCCATACAATGTGGTATGGCAATAAAGTAATGCTTTGCTTTAACGATTTTTCAAATTGTTCAATGTGGAATTGTTTGATGCGCAGGCGTGTGTAGCATATCAACGATAAAATCCGAACGCCTCGAAGAATCGAGGCGTTCAGGCTTCATCTCCTTTTAGAATTCTCTGGCTAGGAAAATAAAGGGACTCCTGGAATCGTCCTATCCGAAACCAGAAAGAAGACTTTAGTCACCGATTTAATGACTGTAAAGGACCTAATGTCCTTACCTATGAAATTAACGATACGTTTGAAGATTTTTTATATAACATAAAAAATTTCATACTAACGTTATTTTTTTTAATTTTCTTAGCATCTATTATAATACGTTAACACCATAAAAAATGTAGGACAGTGTGTTTGTTTCACTAGCTAAATTAAATTAAGCAGTCCTCAAAAAGAAAAAAAACAAGTCCCTTCGAAGCTACAATGAAACAAAAGGTCAATTGCGCTAACAAAAAAAAGAAGTCAATTTAAAAAAAAAATATTGGGCCATAAAAACACAAAATTAAAAATCATTGTTAATGAAGCCTAAGTAACAAAGTCTTAATTCAATGTGTATAATAATATAAACAACCGGTATTGAGTTTAGAAGTAATACAATTATTAATGAGTGAGAAAAAAATGTGAATTTCAAAGGTACTCTTAAACTATTACAGATACTATATTATTACAGATTTAAGGTTTTAACGCAAGTGATCCTTAAAACGGTTAACTTAAACATAAAATTATTATTTAATAATAAATACTTTTAAAAATACACATATTTTTTTTGTTTGTATAACGAGGCTTTTTGGTAAATTGCGTATTTCTTGTTATGTTGGTGTTTTTTAAACAAGCATTTTTTTTTATAATTTACAATGACACGTTTGATGTATAATTAAAAAGACAATTGGGCTTATAAATAAGAGTTGTTACGGCAACGAAAAAACATCGCATGTTGTACATATCTATCAATTTTATTGTTACAATTTATAATTTGCTCTAAAGAGTCTGAAATAAATCGATGTTGCTAATGTGCTATTTATTAACTGTACTATACAGTATGTTTGTTAATAGGTGTATATCCCCGAAACATAGCCATGCAACCAAGTATAAAGAACACTGTGATAACATGCAAAATCATATATACGTATATTTATTTTCCAAAAAAAACCCAAATTTATTTTATTGCAATTGTTTTGTTCATTTCTTGCAATGTTTCGAAATCTGTTTATGTTTGACCATGAGTTTGCCGAACAAGAACGACGTATCAGCTTGACCTAGGGTTGTCACTTTACAGTTTTACTTAGTAACAAAGAACCTCCGTATCTCGGCCGTGCGGTGCTGTCAGTTATGTTCATAATTTTCCAGGGACCTATGAACGGTACCCTATCTGTTATTAATTTTAGTTGTACTTAGTGTGTGCCAATTAATGTATTTTCTTTCTTTCTTTAACCGCCATATTCGGGATTATACAGGTACTTTATTACCAAGTACTGTATTACACTGATATAGTCGCTGCGGGACTTTATGCATGAGTAAGACAATGTCTGGATAAGCTGTCTAACACTTAGGCTTGTTTCACACACCACAACCACAACACTTGGGCGGGCGTTAGTTTGTATAAAAAATAGTACTTAGTTGAAATCACACGGGCCACATTTGCCGTCATTATTGACCGCGTGTTTGACACCGACTACATCGTAGCCACAACGCAACCACCAGCGACACTGCGAACTAGCGGCTGGCCATATATCCACATTTTGTAGGTAACACAACGCAACCGCAAGAAGCCGCAGCGCCACTATTCACACGTAACCAGATTTTGTCGCGACGGTGTGGTATGGTTGTGGTACGTGTAAACAAGCCTTATCAAGAAGTGGTTAAACATCCTATAATGTATGCAACTAGTTCCTTTATTGAAACAAAGCTTTAAATAATGAATGAATGTTATTATGACTTTATTATGTACTTGTTTCTTTGTTGAATAAAAAGTTAATAAAAATTGTTATTTTTTTTATATACATATTGTGACGTAATAAGTACATCAGCACATATGATAGCGGTACCAGAGCTCGACAGGAACTACTTAATCGACACTTATTTTAATCATTAATAATAAGGGTCCAGCCCCCCTAGATAAGTAGTTTAACGCTATTAGAATAGAAATGAAATATAATGATTATTGTACGGGATTAACATTACTCAACGATACGTATAAATGACGTTTATGTCAATCCCATACAATAATTATATTTCATTTCTATTCTATTAGCGTTATACCACTTGTCTAGGGGCTGGTTCCTAGCTGTCGTCCAGTAAAATTATAATGAAAGTCTATGTTATTTTTTGGCGACGTAAAGCAAGTGTCGATCGCTGGTTCTTGTGTCGAACACTTACGTCTGTTAAAGCATAACTAAACATTAGAAAAACTTATACACACTTATTACACCTAAGTATGAATTTAATACCGCTATACGTCTGTCACAAAATGAACGATTTGCGACGGGACGTGATCTTCCTGTCCATTCCATAAATGGCTGCAAATACGTGACCTACTGCCGCACTCATAGACGTCAGTTATCATTAAGGATTACTTAGCACCTACAATTGTTTAATCGAAAATGTGTTTAAAATGTCACTGTTAGAGACTATTTTACAATAGACAATTTTAGGTGCTAAGTAATCATTAATGTTAATTGACGTCTCTGAGTACGGCAGTTAGAGGCCTAGTTCGAGTTTTAATTACCATTCGAACACGTTAATGAAAGCGGGCATTTGTATGGCACTGAAGCTGTGCCTAAGGGTTTACAAATTTTGCCAAAAAATATATGTTTTCGTTTTCCGTATCGAATGGTAAATAAAACACGCTCTAAGCAAGAAAGCAAGGTGTCTAGTATGAGTTTTATTAACTATCCGTATTCATTCGATTACGTTTAGAGAACGAAAAATTGTATGGCAAGAAGTCGGTTAAAAAGATAGCTCTTCTCGTATGTCGCCAGGAGGCGCTGCTTCAATGCCATACTAATTCACGTTTTCGTTAACGTGATCGAATGTCAGAAATAAGTCTCACTAGGACCTATGTAGCGCAGAGTTTGTCGCTCTGCTAAAGCGAATTTGTGGCTGTACACTTTTGAAGTCTTGGAAAACACAATGAATAAGGAAATCGAGCTTGCGAGTAAATATTGTGTTTAAGATATGTAAGAAGGTTTTGGCTGTAGAAAACTCCTTGCTGCTGCCGTTGCGTTAACCAAACATGGTGGCGAAAACGTCGCATACGAAATGGTATCCGACCAACTAGAGTAAGTCGCGACCAAAGTAGCCGCCATGCCCATCAACATGACTATTATAGCTAGCGTCACATCATACCACTTTATAGTATATTCGTCAGAATCCTCAATCATTTTACTGTAACTAAATGTCTTATATTTAGTCTCTAATTCTAAAGCGTCGTTGAAAATTAGAGGGTAATTTGTACCGCCATTTTGTGTTCGGCCATTTTGAATGTTCAAAAGGTTGTTGTTCGATAGTGAACCTTCTTTTGTGTGGGACTTCATGTAACACAGTTTGAGGAAGAATAAAGGTGGGAATATGAACATTAAGGGGCCGGTTAAGGTGGATCCAACGAGCCCCATGACTAGGTCGAAACGCGGCACTGATTCCGCCAGGAAGACGGCTAGTGCTACCACGCCCGATCGCAGCAGGCAGCGTTGCACGCAGAAATCTGTAAATTGAAAATTGTAGTATTTGAGAGTTATTTTACATTTCATCCTGTGAAAGTAAATAGCCTAGAACGACTGCTGATGCTGGGCAAAGGCAAAATCATTGAAGTCAAGTCGCCGCTACAATTGATGGGTAATGGCTTAATCGCCACGCCTGCCAAATGCGGGTTGCGGGGAATTGGGGAATTGAACCCGGGACCTTCGGGTACCGGCCGACCGCTTTGCTACTCAAACACCAAGGCGTTCCACTATCCTGCACTCAAAGGACGTTCTTCTAGGACGACTAAGTTCTATGCTTTTGGCCAAGCGCTTCCCCGTTGCGTAATAGAATATGTTGCCTGAAATCTTTAGGGGGGTTAGGTACTAAACACAGAGTGTAAGCTTACAATAGACATTTCGTGTTTTGTTTTTTTTTGTTTCATTAGGGGAGGCCTATGTCCAAAAAAAAATCAAACTTCTAAGTTAACGAAAAAAAAAATACGGCCGTTTATGTCGCAAAAAACGTATTTCGACACTCTCAAGGTAATCAAAATTCATAGGGTACCTACTTGCCGTTGACCTAGAACTATGAAGTTTGGCAAGTACTATCGTCTTATACTACAAATATAGGGAAAAGTCTCAAAACTGTATATATTTAATTAAATCACAAAAAAACATGCAAGGAACGGGGTTCAAAATTTTGAAGTATGTTAACCGTGTCATGTGGGGTATCGTATGAAAGGGCTGCATTTGCACAAGCTTGAAACAGATTTTTAATTATTTTTATGATGTACAGTTTTCGATTTATGACGAGGAATGAAAAAAGAAATACCTTTTCCCTCTTTTATATGTATAGGTACCTAATAACTTTGGTGTATGTAGTACCTAACAGTCGGGAAAAGTTCTAGACTCAATTCCTGAACTATAAAATATGTACCCATTTTGTACGTAACCCTCGGTGGGCGAGTCCGACTCGCACTTGTCCGGTTTTTTTATTAGAATGTATGTGTAGTTGGGATAGGTTCATTTGTTTAGTTTTATCGTACAATTGTTTTGTTGGTGTAAACAATGGATAATGGATCAATGTCTTTATTATTTTATTTCGGCTCGGAAATGTTCGTTATGACCAATAATCATCGTCATTATTTAAAGTATAATTAGTTTGTTATTGTTTGGTTTCTTACCTTTGGGTATTTTGAGCACGTCTTCTAAATGCTGGAAAAGCGCGTTGTTACCCACCGCGCTAGACAAACACAGCTGCAGCGTCACTAGAAGCGCCACCACGTACAAAGGCACAGATGGTGGAATACCTAGAATAGACGAAGTTTTTTAGTAAATATAAGTTAAAATATATACATGAAACAGCCTATAACTGGCCCACTGCTGGGCAAAACCTCCATCATTGAAATCAAGTCATCGCTACAATTGATGGGCAGCAGGATTTGAACCTGCACCCTTTTGACATACCGGGTCAGGTGCTCTTCCAATTGAGCTGTTGTGGTTCTTACCAGCCGAAATTTTTCAACACTATTTACTTTTTTACTTTGAAAGCCAAAGGCGCCAATTCAATGTCAACAACTACCGTCATTAACATCTGATCATAATATTTTTACATATAATAATATCAGTTAAGAAGTAGGCAAGCTATTTATAAAATGTTTTTGTTTTGTTTATGTAATTTTAACGCAAATTTTGTTGCGAAACAAATTAACAAAACACAAATGTTGAAAAAATTTCCACGAGCACGATTTGAAAAGCACCTGACCCGGTAAGTCAGAAGGGTGCAGGGTCTCGCCGCCCCCAAAGAAGTCCGGTGACGCTGGAAATGCCGTAAGAAGCGATCAGCACTACCTCCAACAAAAGAAAATGTTACCCTGCAGTATGTTGTTCTCGACGTCACCCCCGTATCTGTTGGCGGCGAGTACGGTGGTGACCGCAAACATGAGTGCGGTGGCCGCGAACCCGCTGACGACGGCGGTGTTGATGCGCCGGCTGTCCTTCATGTCCACCTGGATGGTCAGTAGCAGCGGGTGGATGTCGAACTGGAGGAAGACGATCAATACGTTTTTCTTAGGATGTCTTATGTCCCCCATTCACGGGCTGCACTGCATCACTCCAAATTTATTAATGAAAAGTGAAGTGAATAGCTTATAACTGTCACACTGCTGGACAAAGGCCTCAATCATTGGAAGCACAGTGCCTTGATGTAAAGTGATGATAAGGCCAATGGTGGAAGCGCACTTCACCCAAAAACCTAAACTACTAAGACACTGGCTATCTTATCTCTAGTTGCTGGAACACAAAAATGCTACAAACATTGATGTTATGCCGACATACTTAGATAAGATGGTGGTAGCTAGCCAGGCGGACAAACAAGCCCTACCAGCACCCAAACCGAGTACACAAACATGTACCCCCCGCTGGGAATCGAACCCACTGGGCCTGAGACCGGTGCTCTTAACCACTAAGCCCTGTGGTCTAACCGCCTCTGAGGCTGTTTAAATGTCTATTTATTATTTAAGTTAATGTGTCTATTTGTGCTGAAGTAAGCTGTAGTGGTGGTTTATGGCCCGTTCTCCCTATCCATCCATAGTGAAGACTCGTGCCCCAGCAATGGGGGCATAAAAGGAGCTGATGATGATGAAGCTGTAGTCTAGGGCAGCCAACTGGGCATCGCCAGGTGGGCCGACCGAGATATCGTTGGAAGGGTGAACTCGCCAAGGACCTGAAGGATATCAACATGTCTGAGTGTCGGAACTGGCACAAGACCGAACAAAATGGCGCGCTTTAACATCGGAGGCCAAGAGCTACATCGGGTCGCTGAGCCAGCGAAGTAACCAAGCTGAAGTGTTACCTGGAAGGCTATAATCCCATAGGCGACGAGGAAGTCCTGCAGCGCTGGCTGCGTGGCCAGAACCCCGCCGGTGCTCGGGGGCGATGTGGAGTCGGTAAGCATGCAGCTCCACGTGGCTACGGCCACTGTGCTCACTATCACCACGGACGCCACGGCTAACGGCCTGTTGACACAACGAGGAACTGAATTACTTCGACAGCTACATAACAACTAACTACGTCATTTACATTACTGATTACTTAGCACCTGTTATGTATTATTATTATTATCTTTATTTTTTTTTCTCATATAAATTTACATTTTTAAATATTTTCTAAAAACAAAATAAATAAAACATTTAAAAATATAAAAAAAAAAAGGGGTCCAGCATCGGGACCAGGGTCCAAGCTACCAGTGGTTAGGGCTCCAGAGACAGGAACCTCCTCACAATGCGTGCCGTATCGAGGAGTACTGCCTTCTGAATCAGGCCCTTGATCCAGCCGCCTAACGAGAGCCTCATTAGTTGTTGATCGAGGCTCTATTATTATTATTATTATTATTATTATTAAAGCACATCTGTCAAACGAAAAAATAGAGTACCGGTATGCTTGGTATCGTTCGTTACTTGGGTGGCATTTCTACCGGTAAACAAACTAACCGCTCTAATACGCGGATCGGCATAAGCGGATTAGATAACGATAAAAGTAGCGATACTTTTCTCTAGAATAGTATCGCTATTTTATCGTATTTTTTACCGGTAAATAACGTTATTTCTAAAAAGTCAATTTGGTACCGGTAATGCAGGTTATTGATAACGTAGTGGTGATTTGGTTACGGTACTCCTGATTATAATAAAATAGTATTTAACAGTGACGTTCTAAGCACATTTTTCGATTGAACAATTGTAGGCGCTATGTAATCATTAATGATATTTGACGTCTGAGTGCGGCAGTAAGACGCTATAGGCGCTATGTAGCGTGAGGATGCAGCTCCACGCGTTTACTATCACCAGTGATGCCATGGCTAACGGTCTGTTGAAGTGTTCAGATATAGGGTAACTCAATTACTTCGCTTGCCACAGAACCGTAGGATTGTTACCGATCTTTATGTGACAGTCGCTCGCAACAATTTACAATTTATCGCTGTTTTGGTAGCATATACATATTTCGTATAACGGAACGTAGAACGCTACGATAGCGCCACAAGCGAGCCATTGATGAATTAAAAGTGCATGACGGGGCGCTCCTAAACCGACCGATTGTAGTAACCGCAACTTGTAGCAGTCGCGTTGCCTTTGAGCAATTAGCAACTGGTTGCTTTTTTTTCAGTAATGAGCCTGCCGCTTACTACCGTTTTAGTAACGGACTTTACCTGGTAGTAGGGTACTGTCTAGAAACCGGAGAGATGACAGCGGCAGTCTATGCGCCCCGTTCTCAATGCACACACCAAAAGCAGGTCAGAAGTACCGAAATACTCATTATTTTGTGATTTTGTATAAAATACCTCGGAAGTTAAGCGTACACACCGCGCTCGAGCAACGCATATATTGACCCCCTCACGCACACGGATTTTCAGAACATCTCGAACCCTGTCCAAGCGCTGCTTTTGCGAGATGTAAGTGTGGCTCACTTCATGTCCTTGGGCGACCCGAGCCACATGACGGGGCACAGCAGCAGCGCGATCAGCACCATCCAGATGCAGTAGGTGACGCCTACCTCGCCGCCCGTGATCTTCCACCAAAAGATCTGCAGGCTCTGGGACGCTGTCACAACAGACAATCAATATGTCGAATTACATATGAGCGGCGGCGCGCGCCGCGGCTGTTAGCGGTGCCGCGCGCGCGTACCAACCTGCTGGCTGAGGCGCCGCTCACGCGCGCCATACGCACTATGAACGAGATAGCAGAGCGAGTGGACGTATTATCATGTTCTCTGAGTGAGTTCACAAGGACGGCTTTGTATAAAATAAGTTATAATAAGTAAGTAGGTTATATAATAGGTTGTTAAATGTAGAATATATTAGTTACATTATCGTATTAGGTTAAGTTTTTGCCTGTAAAGATAGTGTAAGTTTTTGATAAAAAATAAATAAATATGGGTATGTAACCTAGGTATAAATTTGTCCGCAATTTCGTTTAACAAACCAAACAAATTACAATATGGAAAAATGTTAAAACCCAGCTGCGTGAGTTAATAAGCTCACGTGACATCACTGTGACGTTGCTATGGGTTCCAGCTCATTGGCATACAGGGTAAGGAAGAGGCTGATAGGTTAGCTAAAGTTGCAGGTATAAGCGGTAAATATCACGCGGAAGCGGAAGCGGTAAATGTCACTCGGAAATTATGCCAAGTATAGTGGGAAGAATATTTCGATCAACGCTCAAAATCCTTACCTTGGTTTGTAAATAAAAAAATTAAATAGAAGTAACATTAAGTTGCTATTTAGAATTAGATCCGGTCATTACTATCTATCGAAGAAGTTCGCGTACTTATTTAAAGAAGAAGGAAAGCTCGCCCATTTGTAATACGTGTGGGAAAATTGAAGACGTACAACATCTATTGATGGAATGTGACAGTCATGGGGTGCGGGTTCGAATCCCGCTTGTGGATTTTTTTTCAACACTTTGTCTTTTTTCAAACAGCATAAAGATTTTGTTCGAAATAAATAAAAAATGCACCTGCTGCCCGAGCCGAGCGAGCAAAGCGAGCATGCAGTAGTGGTAGCGGCCGGCAAAGCGCCAGAATCAAAACTTCCCTATTAGCTGATTGATTGCTACATGACTTTGCTATGAAGAATATAAAAAAGATAATTATTCTGCTTACCTTAACAAAATTTTATCAAAAACGGCTCACTCAACACAGCTAATATAATTAAAAGGCTTTACAAAAAAAACGGGCACGGTACGTTCGTACCACGGGCCGTCCGGTAAGAACGGCCTAAGGACCCAAACTTACCGAGTATAAAGTTGGGGATTCCGGCGCCGAAGACAGTGGCGTCGATGAGGAAGGTGACCAGCCTCCGCGACGCCTGGCCGAACGCCAGCTCCGCCACTGCCGCGTAAGGGTACCTGATGGTTATCAACATTCACTATTATCACCAATCGCAACACGGACCTGGAATGGCACCTGTGTTTGTCACAGTTACCCAGTGTTCGACATCAAGTTTCCGCTTAGGTGCATAAGGTCCCTTTCTCATAATACCCCCTCGGTTTCAAGTAGTAGTTTTAATTTTAATCTTATAAGTATACTGCTAAACCGAATAAATAATTAGAATTTGAATTAAAATGACGCCAAATCGATATGTTGTACAAAAAGCAAAAAGAAATATGTATTTCAAAAAAATTGCTGTAAACTTTTCTTAAATACTCTTTATATTTTCCTTCTTTGCACAAAAGATCCCGATGGGTCGAAGTGCTACTGCGAGAGAGAAACTCAGCAGGGATAAGATAAGATAAGATATTTTCTTTCCTTATTATAGTTACTTTATTTGTGCAAAAAAAAAGTTGCCAACTGGAATAGTCACGTCTAAATAAGTTTTCTTTAGTCGTAATTACCGGCTCTTCTCCTTGATGCTGGGTGTGATCTTCTGGGCCAGCAGCCAGCTCCGGCCGAGCAGCACCGCGGTATACAGCTGCAGGCCGAACACCGATAGCACCAGGGGCGCGCCGTATATGCCTGCGCGAGAACGAGCACATGCGTAACTAGTTATAACGGGAGGAGCAAAAGTAATAGCAAAATTTAAATATGCCAGTATTTTTGCAAATGGTACGAAGTCTGCCGTAGTCATTATTAAAGAGGTAAAGTTTGTGACATTGTTTGTTTGTTTGTAGAGGGTAATGTCTGGAACTGCTGGTTCAATTTCTAAAGTTCTTTCACTGATAGAATGCTACACATCCCTTGCGGGTAACAAAGGCTATTTGTTACTTTGATAAAAAAAGTCTTAAATCCATGCGGTCGAAGACGCGGGTTAAGTGATAGGAGCTCGATGGCGCAGTGGTTAACGCGCCATCGAGCGGTCTGCGATTGCTGAGGTTAAGCAACTTTCGCAAAAGCCGGTCATGGATGGGTGACCAAAAATGTATCATCTCGAGCTCCTAGTGCTTCGGAAGGCACGTAAAGCCGTAGGACCCGGCTGCATTTGCAGTCGTTAACACCACCGCGCCGCACTGGGCCCGCGTGGTGGGTTATGGCCCGTTCTCCCTATCCATTCATAGGGAGGGCTCGTGCCCCAGCAGTGGGGACGTATATGAGCTGGTGATGAAGGGAAAAAAAAATATGATGAAAAGAAAAAAGTGTTGTTCCGGTCAAAAACTGGTGTCATTATCATATAGAATTTTATTTAACTCAGTTTCCGTTGGATTCGACATCTCTATTAAGAAAATAAACTAAATTATTATTACAGTCGACATTCGCAAGCATAATTTCTTGTAACTACCTTTTCTTTTTTTTTGAGAGAGATTGCTGATTGCCGCTGCGGCATTTTCAGCTTCACCGGGCTTTTTTGGGGGCGGCGAGGAACGTAAAGGGTCCCTCAAGCCGTGTGAAACGAATCACCTTCAGAGGTTATCTAGAGGGAACGGCATCGCGCACTAGTGCGCGTCCCCGTGCCCTACTAGATTCTCCGAAGGGTTCGTATCGGATCGGGGAGCGGAGCAACCCGAGGGCGCCTCTAAAGGCACGGACCTCGGCTCGGGTTGACCGGGCCGTGGAGGAGGAGAGAACCGCCCAGGTACATGTCTGTACCTGGTGTAGAGCGAGTGTGAACCGGTTCTTCGTACCCTTGTTCTACGAGTACGGTGTCTTGGGCCTAAACTGGTGTGCATGTTTAGTGTGTTCTGTAAATGTGTGCTGTCATTTAGAGGATCGGGCGGGGTTTAGAGGATCGGGCGGGGCTTGTAACTACCAATTGATAAAGTACCTATTATGCATTCGAACCCATTAGCTGTCATATCTAGGACATCGCAATCGGAACTGGCTATTCCCGGTTCTGTGAGAACCGACGAAACCGGATACCCGGTTCTAGATTCAAATTGGAATCAAAAGAACCGGTTCCGAAAATATGACCGGTTCCCGATGCTCTCGAATCTTTGGAATCACAGAAATGAGGTCACCAAATTAGATAAACGATTGCTAAACAATTAAAGTAACATTATTAAGAATTTTGCCAATGACTGAATAATGAGATTGATATTTAATAGGTTTATATGATACAATGTATGAAATCGCTCTTCAAAAACTACTTATTAATGGTCTGATATTATAAGTGAAAACTGGTCAATACTGTGGATTAATTGATTGGATTAAAAAAAAATATTTCTAAAATGCGCGGTGGCTCAAAAAGCCTCTCAACTAGGTACTCTCTATTAGGTATATATACCCATATTGTTTGTTCACCCATCCTGTTACCGGACTTTGCAAAAGTGGCTTAATTTCAGCAATCGCGGATAGTCCTTGCCTTGTATGTGTAAAATTTGTTATTTATTATACAACGTATATTTTTTATATATGATGATTTCAGTTAGAACTTACGACAAATCACCGTGTATGATGCAGACAGACAATGACCTCGTTACATTATACCTATATAGTTAAACATGTATAATTTCCATGTATACGTACTCGTAGAAACTCGTAGATAGAGATATGACGAGACTTTATTATCTTATTTGCATAGCCCTTCATGATTTGGAACGACCTTAGTTAGCTAACGACCGAAGGTTTCACGAGTCACAGCGATGTCCCCATAATTAATAGTTTTATAACGAAATTTGTCAAAAAGGTACAAGGTACCTACATGAAATTTGTATTGTGAAATCGATGAATATATTACAATTTGATGGACTTAGTTAAGCCCTTTTCGGTAGCTAAGGTAAGGCATGACATTTGAGATTCTTTAAATACACAGTCAGGTCATAAATTCTGTCTCATGTTTAATATAAAATAATTGAGACAAGTTTATTCGTTATGTAACCATTTATATACCAAAATGAACTTAACAAAACTTAGATTCTTATGACAATAAAGTTTATTCAAAATGACCTCCGTGATTTTGAATACAGGCCTTCAATCTGCGCGGCCAGTCTTTGCAACACGGTCTTCTTTAAGCTTCCACTCCATATTTAAAAATGAGTAAAATTCTAAAAAGTATACATTTTTATTTTCATGACAATTCGAAATTCGAATTCAATAAACTTTTTTGTGGCCAGCATTCTAAAAGAAAAGTTTTTACTGTGTGACAATACTTATGACCTGACTGTGTAGTTTGTCACTTAGTTAATTGATTTTTTCAATTACTTTTATAACGACGATATAATTAATGCTATTTTTTTATATCTTACGTGTAAGCAGGCACAGTGCCTTCATCTCATGATGTTAAGTGATGATAAGTTCAATGGTAAAAGCGCACTTCACCCGGAATCTCAACTACTGAGGCACTGGCTATCTTATCTCTAGCTGCCGGAACACAACAATGCTACAAACATTGCTATTGCGACATATTTCGACAAACAAGCCCTACCATACCAACAACCAAACCGAGTACACAAATATGTACTGGGAATCGAACCCAGGACCTCTGCTGGGTCTGAGACCGGTAGTCTTAACCACTAGACCACAGGCGGTTACGATGAGGGGTACGTATCTTTAATTTGTGTTTTTGCAAACCATATAATTGTTGTAGATCTTTGCAGTCGCTAGCGTTTGGTGTTATCGCTTGTTGACCATAGCCGACTGTGGAAAAGGTGTTTTAAGGTTCCCACTGGTGAATAGGATTCTAGCAGTCTCTGTACCTACGCCTGCACGTCAGACTACCACAAACTGTCAAATTTTTAACAATTTTTTTACAAAAAAAAAATTCCCCAATACACTTTGAACTTAATATGTGGCATATGGTTGAATATTTATTGAAGAAATTTTACAATTTTGGATAGGTTTATGTGCCAGCGTCTGTATCGTGGTCTGTAAATTCTCTCATATTTTAAAACTTACCACATGATATAATGCTCTTAGGCAGAGTGACGACCGGGAACACACCAAACAGATCGACTATACACAGCACTGTGAACAGAACACTGAGCCCGCCGGTGGTCTGCCCGACGCTGTAGTCCTCGTGATGGGTGACCACGGTCGTCCTCTTCAGCGGGGACCTGGAGCCAGCGCCGGTGTGGCGGGGCAGCTTCATGGCGGCTGCAAACAATTAAGAGCTTCATTTAATGGGCCTGAAGTATTTTTTTTTATATCTTTCGGCTAAGCACAGTGCCTTCATCTCACCTGATGTTGAGTGATGATAAGGCCAATGGTGGAAACGCACTTCACCCGGGATCCTCAACGGGCACTGGCTATCTTATCTCTAGCTGCCGGAACACAACAATGCTACAAACATTGATGTTATGGCAACATATTTAGATAAAATGATGGTAGCTAGCCAGGGGGACAAACAAGCCCTACCACCAACAAAACCGAGTACACAAACGCTGGGAATCGAACCTAGGACTTCTGGGTCTAAACCGGTGATCTTAAATACTAGACCACAGAGGCGGTTGTCTCAGTCTTCGGAGGTGGTTGCGCATGAACAGTTGCACCGTAACCGCACGCAGGGGTAGGGTGCCTACCATGATAAATCCCGCATCGAAATGTCAATCACGGGAGATTCGCGGGACTGGAAAATAGTAGATTATTAACCAAGGGGATAAAGCAGTGTCTTCTGCCGCGGGTGACGATTTAAATCGCGAGCGTAACGAAGGACTCGAGGTTTGTCCTGAGTGTAGCGAGGGATTTAAGTTCACCCAAGACTAAGACACCTTTATCACCGAGGAAAATACTCTACTTTTCGTAACATTTGCGAAAAAATTAACACAATAATAATATGAGATAAGCCTTTATTAAATATAATGACAATTAAAAGTAAAAGTTAACATTCGAAACATTGGTCCAATTATTGATAGAGGGAGTTACATTTTTGTTTGGTACATTTATTGTTGACGAGTTGATTTGAGTATTTATATACAAACTCAATGGTGTAAACACAGATGTAGTTCAGTATAAATTTCGGTAAGTATTCCAAATTTAAATCACATTCTCTCCCTAGAGGTGAATGAAATTCAGTACAATTTTCTTTCTCTGTTTTTAACAGATTAAAAATGACTATTGTTATGTTCGCTTTTTGTGGCATAGAATGTCATTTTTGCCATGGGAACCAATATCACGCAATATCATGAAAAGTTTGTTTAACCTGTCGTCAGCTTTTTTTTTGAGAGAGTTTGCTGATTGCTACTGGCCTTTTTCAGCTTTACCGGGCTTGAACCGTCTGCTGTGGATACAGACACAATAGAATTTTAATTTTGCTCGCCGCAGATGACAGATTAAGGGACCGGGACCGGGTCGATTAAATATAATATGGAACCCCGTGTAATCCCGCAGTGCTGACCGCACAAAAACGACATGAGATCCCGCGTTTGCGGGATCGGATTCCCTATAGTTGGAAAGAGTCACCAAAAGCCATGAACGGTGACGGTGAAATAAAAAGCAGCAGCCGTGAAAAACTCTGAGAGCGAACACGAGAATTTGTATAGCAATAATTTTAACTTTTCTCGTTTTCGATGGTATGCCAACTTAGGAAAAGTAAAATATAAAAGTAAAAAAGTAAAAAATATAAAAGTATAAAAGTAAAAAATAAAAAATAAAATAAAAATAATAATCAAATTTTTAATCACTTATCGTGGTCTTGACGAGGACGACATCAGATCGACATCGACCATGACGAGGACGTTGCCAAACTTATGGCATCTATCTTTACAGAGGAAAAAGAGTAAAAAGATGGGGTTGCACAAAAGATCCCGATGGGTCGAAGTGTTACTGCGAGAGGGAAGGCCCTCGGCAATTAATAAAAAAAAAAATATATATATATATATATTCTCTCTGAGTACGGCAGTTAATGATTGTAATCATTTAACATTAGTCATTATTAATCACAGTTAGTACTTAATGCTGGCATCAGGCGGCTATGTTTTAAATGGAACGGGAAAGTTTAAAATTGCGTAACTAGGTAACTATTGTAATAACTATGCTATTATTTATGTACATAAATCGCATAAATCGAGAATGAGATAACCGGCTAGTCGCCAACCGGCCCCATTGCTCATCTGATTTAACGTACGAGATAATTGTGTTACCATGGCGACTTTTCCAAAATTTTAATCAAACTTGTTGCCGCCCATTGGCCGAAATTGGTAATTACATTTTTACAAATACTTAAAGGTCAGTTAAGAAGTAGGCAAGCTATTTATAATGTTTTTTTGTTTTGTTTATATAATTTTAACGCAAATTTTGTTGCTAAACAAATTACAAAACACAAATGTTGAAAGAATTTCCACAAGCAGGATTTGAATCTGCACCCTTCTGACATACCAGGTCAGGTGCTCTTCCAATTGAGCTATCGTGGTTCTAATCAGCCCGCCGAAATTATTGAACACTATTTACTTTTTTACTTTGAAAGCCAAAGGCGCCCATTCAATGTCAACAACTACCGTCATTAGCATCTGATCATAATATTTTTACAAATGCTAAAGATCAGTTAAGAAGTAGGCAAGCTATTTTTAAATTGTTTTTGTTTTGTTTATATAATTTTAACGAAAATTTTGTTGCGAAAATTCTTAAGAATACCCGTATCCCATGACCCCCATAGCAGCGCCACCTACCGGGTCCAATTGTAAATATAAACCATTCTTGTATCCTCTTGAACACACACAAGAAATGTCATCCAAATCGGCCAAGCCGATAGAAGGAGTTCAATAACGTACACACGCACAGAAGATTTTTATATATATAAGATAATAAAATCACTTTAATAACAACAATTGTAATTAAAAAGGGTTATTTTTCAAATAAACATCGACGCTTAAAACCTATTAAATCAAACGGCATAAATTAAATATGAACATACCTGTGTAAAGTTCTCGCTTTAGGTATATTCACTTTTACATTATGAACACTAACATAGTCCTCATTATAAAAAAAAATAAGTTCCTATAACTATAAAGGATTACAGTTATTAACTATCACACAAAGCCAGTCACTTTTATGGAATCACAATTTAGTTATTAATACAGTATGTTATTGTCGCATCGCTTTAAACATTTACACATTATAAAATGCGTTAAAAACCTGTTCTGCTCAACCTTAAGAAAAATATAATTATACAACTATTGGTTTCTATACGCTCTGACTAGAAATTCACGAGTTATTCGTGAAGCGGACATTAGAATACTGACCGTACGTGCTTCGGATTAGAACCTAATAGGACCAGACACCCTATTGAGTCCAATCTACTGTGCAAAGGTACAGTCAAGTGAAGAAGCGCTAACAATAATGTTATTTTTTAATTAAAAAAGTGTTTTACATAATTTTACTAGCGGCATTTGCAGTTTTGTTTTAAATAGTAAAGTTTAATCGCAATCGAATAAGTGGTAAAAGAAAGGACCAAACAAGCAGCAATTGCAAGTAAAAGCGCAGCAACTGTTTTATATATAAAAAAGCTGCGCTGTGCAGTTTTTTTTCGCCCATTCTTCTTCATGCAAAAAGGCGTTCTGAATGGTTATACCTAACATTTTTATTGACGATACTTAGCAAATAAGTTCATTTTAATAAAGAAACTGATGATTTTCATCAGTGTAGGTGTACAATTATTATCTCTTCTCTACAAATAACCGCTTTTGACCGCCTCTGTTGTATAGACCCGGGTTGTATTTTCCTAGCAAACATGTGGATACATGTTTGTGTACTCGCTTTGGTTGGTAGTAGGGCCTTTTTAATGTCCGTCTGAGTATCAGCATACTATCTCAATATGTTGCTATATCATCAATGTTAGTAGCATTGTTGTGTTCCGGCAGCTAGAGCTTAGATAGCCAGTACCTCAGTAGTTGAAGATTCCAGGTAAAGTGCGCTACCACATTCGGTTTTATCATCACTTAACATCAAGTAAGGATAAAGGTTTATATAATTTTTACGCAAATTTTGATGCAAACAAATAAAAAAAAATTAAAACTGATAAAAAAAATTAAAGCGTAATTCTAAACTGATCTTTAATATCTGTAAAAATATTAAGATCGGATATTGATGACGTAGTTGTCGACATTAAATAGGGCTTCTCTGGCTTACAGAGTAAGAGTAGAAAGTGTTGATTAATTTCGGCGAGTTGAATAGAGCCACGATAGCATAGTTGGTAGTGCACCTGACCCGACCCGTTTATGGGGTGCGGGCTCGCATCCTGCTTGTGGATTTTTCTTTTTTTCACAGCAGGTGAGGAATTTAAAAACATTAAACTTTCATGAAGTGTATATTATATAAAATGGGTTTCTCAACAAAATATGTTTCTATTTTTTATATATTTTATAATTGATTTAGTTAGCGATTGTACCCTCCGCGCGCCGGCCGCCCGCCGCTGCCGTAACCCAATACGCGCGTATGACCGCGGCGATTGCGAGAGCGTTGACATGATGCCGCGGTGCACTTTCCACCTTCACCACCAATCTACCTTCATGAATATCGTCCCTTCGCTACATACAGAGGTCGTTACTACTTTTTCGGCGCGGTCCCATTGAATAGCTATTAGTTAGCTATTTTGTTCAAGAACAGCCTAAACTGCAATTTGATCTTCACATGATACAAGATTTAAAAAATCGGGCCTCGGTAGCGGCCAGAGCATTGGACCGGTTATCCAAAGGTCGTGGGTTCGATTCCCACTCGAGCTTCATGAGGCTGGGTGATTTTTTCCTAGTAAAATTTTATCTTGTAACTATAGCATTGTGAATGCAACATTCAAAAATAATGTACAAATATTAATCTTCAAGGTTGAGCTGGAACTTTAGTAGCTAACAATGTGACCCGAAAACTATTTATTTTTTATTTTTTTTTATTTATGGGAAATCTAACAAAGCATACACCATGTCATTAATTACATTAAAAACCCATTATTGGGTCTTACAAATAAACAAAGAATAAGGTCCGAATAGTTATTCTATATAGTTATATTGTTGTAAGGGGGTTAAACTATTACAAAGGCGCTGCTTTTAATTAAAGGATGCCACGGCATGAATAATTTCAAACAAGTACATATATACTACTCAAAACAAAATAAGGGCCACGAGGTATTTTGTCTGTACCATGAAAATAATAAAACCAATATTATTTTTTTTGTCGCCATAACGAAAACTAATGTTGTTTTTACCGTGTAGACCAATAAATTTATTCCAATAATAATGATTAAAAAGTTTATTTGCTTTTGAAAGAAAAAACACATTTAAGGTTAAAAATAAAAACAATGTAAAGTTACTGAAAACAAAAGAAAATACTCCATGCTCATCTTTTAGTAACGGGTATGCCCCCCTCGTTTCGTTACGCACTCCTGAAGCCTGGAGTGCATGCTCTCAATCAAATGCCTGACATTTTCCATTGGAATCTCTTCCCAGGCCCTTTTAACAGCGTTGATGAGTTGCTGTTGGTTGTGGATTTCCTGATCACCGTCTCTAACTCTTCGTTTCAACTGATCCCACATGTGCTCTATTGGATTTAAGTCCGGACTGTTCGCCGGCCACGGCAAGACTTGAATTTGAGACGCTTCCAGTACAAACCGAGTCGCTTGAGCCGTGTGTGCACGAGCATTGTCTTGCATCAAGATGAATCCAGGACCCGCTCGCTGGGCAAATGGGATCACATGTGGTCTGACGACTTCCTCAATATACCGCTGAGCAGTAACAGTACCCTCATTTAAAATAGCGAGCTCAGTTTTGCCGTGTAAGCTTATCCCGCCCCAAATCATTACATTTGGACCACCAAAACGATCGACTTCATGGATGCAGGCTTCTGAAAATCTCTCGCCGCGTCTTCTCCATACTCTAATACGCCGATCGTCGTTAAAAAATTTAACTTTGCATTCGTCTGTGAAGAGCACCATGCCCCATTGGTTTATGTCCCAGTCCAAATGGTGACGGGAAAATCTTAAACGATTTGCACGATGATTTCTGGTTAATGGAATACGGACAACTCGCCTTCTTGATGCCTGCTGGTCTTCATGCAATCGATTACGAATAGTTTGGTCACTGACACGAGTACCCGTTGTGAGCCGTAAACGATTTTGCAGCTTGCGGGCCGTCGTTGTGCGATCTCGGCGCGCACTTAATCGAATGTAACGATCCTCTTGAGCTGTTGTAATGCGAACTCTGCCCGAACCAGGTCTTCTTCTAACACTGCCGGTCTCTTGGAAACGATTCCATAGATTTTGAATAGCTCTTCGAGAAAATCCCAATTGCAAACCCACAGATCGCTGCGAATGACCTTCTTCAATCATTGTAACTGGCTCTGGTTGCTGTCAGCGAGTCCATATGACGCCTGCGTGCTTGTGGCATATTGCAAAAGATGTTTCTGACTCGAGATATCAATGAACTCTGATAATTTCTAATAAACCAAGAAGCTAAGGAAAGCAAAACGTCAAAGAAAATGGAATCAAAATTTTCAAAAATAATTTTAAATCAAATTTTATTTAAAATTGTTGCCAGCATTAGATGAATACTACAATATTAAAAAGTTTAGGTATCAAAGAGTTTGTATACTCAATATTTTACTACTTTCAATATGTAAATGTTTAATAATTTACACCAAAATGAAAAAATACCTCGTGGCCCTTATTTTGTTTTGAGTAGTATACATACAAAAGTAACTTAAAACTTGAGATAACAGAACAAAGTTGTTCCGCGTAGCTTATTGTAAGTGTTATAAATTTTTTAAACTTATTTTGGAACTAGACTAGAACTAGTACGAGTATACAGAAAAGAGCTAGCAGTAGTAGGAACCTAAACTATTATGTTCCCATATCTGTCTAACCTTGTAGATATATCAATTCGCAGTTTAGCTATTCTTGTAGTTCCTATTTGTAGTTCCATGGAATCGCGCTCTTAGGGTGCGTTTCCAGTTCCACAAAGACAGGCTGGATCTGCAGAAGAACGAAAAACGAAGAACGAAAGAGCGTTTGACAAACCGGTGGTACCAGTAACCATAGTTTCTTGTGAAGAAAGGGGATGTACAGGGTGCGTTTTGTCATCATTCGATTACGTTTACAAAAACACAAATTAGTATGGCATTGAAGCAGCGCCTCCTGGCGACATACGAGAAGAGTTAAAGTTTTGCCATACAAATTCTCGTTTTCGTTAACGTTAACGATTGGCGAATGAAACTCGCACTTGGCACCCAGTAGATGTAGCAGCCTTTGATGGGCTGATATGATGCTGGTCTCGCTGGGTTCCGATAATAAATAATAGTTAAATACCAAGCCTGCTGAATCATCATTATCATCTCAGCCAAAAGACGTCCACTGCTGGACAGAGGCCTCCTCCAAGGATCTCCACAACGACTGATATTGTGCTGCTCGCATCCAGCGGCTTTTCGCGACCTTTACAAGATCGTCGGTCTACTTTGTTGAATGAATTCCAGGCCTGCTGAATGATACGACTTTACTCTATGATATCTATGAACGCCGAGAGAGAGAACAATATTGCTAAAGCTGTCATTACAATGGGTGACATATTGACTTCACCATTATCAGCTCATTTCATGTCCCCACTGCTGGAGCACGAGCCTTCCATTTGGATGGATAGGGAGAACGGGCCATATACCACCACGCGGGCCCAGTGCGGATGAGTGTTTGTTAACGACTGCTAAAGTAGCCCGGGACCAATGGCTTTACGTGCCTTCCTGCGGAGGAGCTCGTAATAAATTTCTGGTCATCCATCCGATGATCGGCCTCTGCGAAGGTGCTTAACCTTAGCAATTGTAGACTAGACGCGTTAACCACTGCGCCATCGAGCTTTTCTGCTAAATATAAATTAAGTACCTAATTATATTATTAATGTTGTATACGAGTAGGATTAGTGATTTGTACACTGCAACAAAGTCTTTTTCAATTTTTGTTTTTTGTTTCTAATACTTAAATATACTTCTATTTAATTTCATTTTCATTTCATTTAAAAAAGGTGCGTGTGCAAGTTTTATTGCCCATATAGGTAGGTACGTTAATCAAGTTAACGAAATACGAAAATAAAAAAAATAAAAAAAATCACGTGCGAGGGTTGAACCAGCCTCTGGCATACCCGGGACGGGACAGGCTCATTTCCAATCATGCAAGTAGTCATGCAAATTTATCAACATAATCTAATGTTATTTTGTAAGCCAAAGAGGCTTATTCAATGTCAACAACTACGTCATCAACATCCGATCTTAATATTTTTTTATATTATTATTGATCAGTTAAGAATCTAGGCAAGCTATCTACATAATATATTTATAAAAATATGGCTATAAATAAAATGTTTTTGTTTTGTTCATATAATTTTAACACAAATTTTGTTACGAAATAAATTACAAAACCACAAATGTTGAAAAAAAATCCACGAGCAGGATTTGAACCTGCACCCTTTTGACATACCGGGTCAGGTGCTCTTCCAATTGAGGTATCGTGGTTCTAACCGAGCCGTTTAGGAGTTAAATTGCAAACACACACACAAAGATTTATATCTAATATATAAAATTCTCGTGTCACAGTTTTCGTTGCCATACTCCTCCGAAACGGCTTGACCGATTTTGATGAAATTTTTTGTGCTTATCCGGTATCTATGAGAATCGGCCAACATCTATTTTTCATCCCCCTAAATGTTAAGGGTGGTCCACCCCTAAATTTTTTTTGATTTTTGAAATTTTTCCAATACAAAATGATTTGTTTGTAGTGTTGTCATGGAAACTGTCTAGCTGTCGGGGGCAGCTAGTTAATCTATAATATTTTAAAGAGGAAAGCTTTGTATTTTTGTATGTTTGCAACGAATAAACTCAAAACTACTGGACTGATTTAAAAAATTCTTTCACCATTAGAATGCTACATTAGCGCTGAGTAGAATAGGCTATATTAAAAAAGAAATGTATACCCATGCGAAGCCGGGATGGGCTGCTAGTACCTATATATTTATTAAACTATTTATTTAATCTTTATTGCACAATAAAATAAAGTACAAAAGGCGGACTTAAATATGCCATTCTCTACCAGTCGACCTAAAGGCTAGACAGAAAAATTGGTAAGCGGTGCGACAAAGAACGTAATGAAACATAAATTTATAAGAATTGAAATATACAATTGTTAAGTCTATAAAATTAAATGATAATAATATTATAAACATCATAATATTAAATGATGCAAAGGCACTGGCGAGTAGATGATTATTTGATGAGCGAAGTTGGCGGGCATGAGTTGAGCTAAGGAAACTGAAACTACATTTGAGTTGTTAGAATTCTGGACTAACGACGTTGCGGGATGGTCAGCCATTTAAGCTGAAGACGATAGGAAGATATGGTCGTATTTGCGTAAACCAAAATAAAGCGTATTGAGTTATTGAGAAGACGATCCAATTTATTAAGAAGGTCCTTATTTAAATCGGGATAGCAAACATCAGCATAATCAATAATTGGGAGAATAAGGGCTTGTACGAGCGAAACTTTGGTTTTGTGAGGCAGGAAGTTCTTAAGCCTGTAGAGAGAACGTAGTGCAGCGGTGCCTTTCCGGCTTACTTCGGTGACTTGAGGAGGCCAACTGAGTGTCCTATCAATTTGCAAACCAAGGTCTTTGACGCAGGAACAGAAAGGAATGTCAACACCGTCAACAGATGTCGTTGATTACCAATAGTTATGGCCTGGCACTTCATGGGATTCACCGTTACTCCATACCGCTTCGACCAATCACTTACACTCCGCAGATCGTCCGTCAAAGCAGCTACAGCGGCGTCAATGTCAGTAACATGACTATCGCGATACAATTGCAGGTCGTCCGCATACAAATGGTGAGAACAGTGAATAAGAGAAGTTAAGGAGTTAATAAAAAGAGAAAAAAGAATCTGGGACAGGATAGGTATCTGGTGTACCACAAGGAGGTCCTTGTGGTACACCAGATAAGTGAGTACACCATTTCGATATATAGATGACAAGTGCCCATTAAATTATTGAGTTGGTATGATAAAGCGCTTCCAGTGTTTCTCGAGTTTTGCTGCTGACTAAGTACTTAAAAATAAACAAAAGAGGTCAGTAGGCTTAGCCAAAGTAACATTAAGAAAACGATAGCGAAGTTCGAAAATAATAAAATGTATGGGATTGACATAAACCGCGCTAAATCACGTGGTCAATCATGAGATTGACATGAGTCAATCCCATACATTTTGTTCTTTTCGAACTTCGCTATCGTTTTCTTAATGTCACTTTGGCTACCGCCACAGGTCATTTTATAATATTATCTTCATCATCAGCCTAATTAAATTCCCATAATTGGACTGACTGAACTCATGAAGAAATCGGGTTATAGCTATAGCTACCACTTGGAATAAGTACACCAACAACTTTAACCAGGGACTTAACGTGACATACTAAGCAAAGACAACCGTCTAAGCTAAGCAATGAGTGCTTAATACGAGCATATTTTAATTATTTGACCAGCCCCCCGACCGCCTAACCGATTGCTCTGGCTACGTGTATCGTTTATGACGTCATCTTGTCATTTCGTACCGCCTATGAAAGCAATATCGATAGCTATAGGCTATAGCTTTCGATATATGCCTATACCTATTAGCTAGATGACAAGATGACGTCATAAACTATACACGTAGCCAAAGCAATCAGTTAGGCGGTCGGGGGGCAGGTTTAACGAAAACTAGAATTTCTATGGCAAAATTCAGACTTGTATTTTTACCACTTTTTGTATTAAATTAGATTGTATAACGCATTGAGGTATTCTCAGTGGTTTAACGTAACGTGTTATGTATGTAGGTAGGTATACTCGTATAAACACTTACGCGAGATATTTACCTATTTTGTAAACGTTATTACTTATTTACTACTTTGAATCATATTACTTAATTAACGAGATACATGTCCAACACTTTACCATGTTTACAATCATTGTAATGCTAAGTTAAATATTTATTCACCACCTACTAATGGAAATACTGGTGTACGCGTATAGTATTAATACTTCAGTGATAAATTTTTTAGAAATTACTTTTTTAGAATTATCCCGCTTACCGAGTTCCGACCATTTACTGTAGGTACTTTCTTTTCTTTCTTTTAGTTGATGGCTTCGTGCGATTAGCACATTTAGCCAGTGTCAAAGTAATTTTTCTTACAAGTAATACATAAATATACAATATTTCCTTCCAGTCAGTATGATGATGATGAATGATAATAAAAATGAGAAGTGAGAAATGATATAACCCCCCAACCCCTCGAGTATCTCAGTAAAGATGTGGGGCTTTACTAAGCCCTCACGCAGACTTCTTGAGAGAATTTGAAATGTGACGTTGCGCTGTTTTGTTTCATTTGCCAACACTCATGTACACTCACGAACACTTAACGGTTAATAATCCACCATTATTTCACATTAATATTCGACATAACACAAATTATAGAAAATAAAACAAAACCGCAGACATGACTCTTCACTTTCCCGCCAAGAAGTCTGTAGGTACTTCTTTGCTAGATGGCTCTGCCTGCGTTCTCCTGTACGTTCCTGTCCATGCATTTAATTTTGAAACGACATTTTACCTTGTGCATTTTACAGATAATATTTTTATATCTTTTTTATATTCATTCAAAAACATAGTTTTCCCGATAAGTCCAAATATAAACTATGAATTAATTAAAATAATCAAAAGCCTACAATCAACCTATGGACACATTAGAGCGCATGTTCCATTTCATCGATTTAGTAAATTGTAAAATTCTCTCAGCGAATTTGACACGACGTAGATGGCGTAGCGCTCGCGTTCACGTTTCCTTCCTCCCTCGCCCGCCTCACCGTGCTCGCTCCTTTTGTGACATTTTGGGAAACGTCCATCGTGTTTCCTTGTGAAAATTATTTCTCACAATCGCATTAGGGCATGGTCGGTAAAGTTTTTCACACCAAAACACGTACAATAAAATACGCAATCGTGGTTAACTTTTTGCGTGCCAAGTGCAAGTAAACTATCAAGATTCCGCCGATAATTGAAAGCCTACCCAGTGGGTGGCTTATCTTGGTGAGTTAACGCATTTTACTGATATTCACGCATGGTTTATTGTCATTAAATACATGTAATGTTTATAATTGCTCAATAATGAGTACATAACTCGAAAATTCCTGTCATAGACGTAACTTATATTATTCTGTGCTATAACACTAGAAGTTTCACCTCTTTCGTTTTTACGTGTCCAAGATGTTCAAGGTTTATGCCATGATTAAACTAGTAATGACTAAGTACCACCAGAAGACAAACAAAGATTCAAACACAACACATGCTTAGCAGTGCATGTCACATAGCTAGGTCCATTGAGTTATAATGTACATTAGGTCTAGAGTTTATGTAAACCCAAACATGTCATAATGTATAAAATATAACAGATTTCTATTAGCAACCATCTCATTTCTCTGAGCATACCGCATTAATAACAGTTTATTTAAACAGATGTTACCTACTTAAATTGTTTAGAGTCATTTAATTTACAAACTATTTACGTCATAAAACTAAGGAAATTTTGATACTAGTAGAAAATAATAGCAATGTTACTTTTGATCCGAATTGCCACATAGGTTCTTGTATAGTACAGTTCTCATTCGAAATATTATCCTGTTTTATGCAACTTTATAACATTTAATTGACAATTCAATACCAAATTTATTATAATAATGTACTCATAACTAAATGAAATAAACAAGCGTGTTCAAAATTATTATTATTATTTTTAAATAATAATATTTACTTTATTCATTTATGACATTCATTATAATTTTGAATTATATTATATTATATTTAATTTTTTTTTAATAACAAGACTTTTTTATTTTGCATGCATCAAACATTTGTTCTTTTTTGTAACAGTGTCCCAACACGCTTATTTATTTCATTTTAGGTGTGAATAAAACATTAGCTATGGCAACAAAACAAGACTCATTCTTTATATCGAAAAAGAAGACAGACAAGAATGGCAAGCACAGTGAAAATAAAACGGAAACTAACAACAAATGTCAAGATCAGTTTGATAAAAACCGTGATATTGAAAAGAAAGAGACAGACAAAAAGCCATTCGACAAGAAGGCATATCGTTTGAAAAAATATAGTAAAAAGTATAAATTGGAACAGTGGGAAGAGCAACGCAAGAAAAAGTTACTTCGTAACTACTATAAGGATGTCAAAAATGATCCCATAGCAGGGTTGTTTAAGTCAAAACCGTTTGATGAAGACACAACAGATGCAATTGAATTCGGCAGATTTGTTAGGCATCCTGATCTAATAGAAAAGGAAGATGTGGTTACAAAGACTAAGCTGAAAAACAATTCGTTCCTTAAGGCAAAGAAACATTATGACAAAATAAAGAATGAGAAATTAGAAAAACAACAGGCAATTGAGAAAACTAAAGAGGAGAAGCATCAGAAGTTGCTAGAATACAAGAAGAAGAAGCAAGAGAGATTTAAAAAGCTCAGTAAGAAGACTAAGAAAGGGCAGCCAGTTATGACGGGAAGGCTTGAATTGCTTCTGGAAAAAATTCAAAAAGGTGCTAACTAGAGAGCACAGTAGACAGTACAAATAAGTGTCAATTGTCTTTTATTGGATACCTAGCAGTGTAATAATAGTTCTTATAACTAAATTAGTGCACCATGGACCATGGACTTTCCATTTCATTCGAATAAATGTTGACAAAACTTATCAATAATGTTCAAAATTTTTCTGTTGTAAATTTAGCACAATTGTTTACTTAGGGCAGATTTTAGAATGACAGAATGTATCATCACCAATTTATTAACTGGATGTTACTACTGCTAGGCATAGGCTTTCCCACATGGGGAGATCAGGCTTCCTACCATAGACACTAGGTTGGTTGTTGTTAAACAACTGCCAAATCATGATCAACCGGTATTACTGCCTTAATGTTTCTTCCAAAGCTTGTAGAAGCTTTAGGTATTTAAATTTTTGATCACCCATCCGAGGACACTGCTTTGCGAAAGTTGCTTTACCTGCTAAATGCACTAACCGTTTAAAAAAATATAATTTTGTTCAACATCGCTTCATTTATGTTCTTAAAAAATGTATGCTGTTAGTAACGTATTTTGAAAGAATGAAATCGAATTTTAATAATCACATTTTTAATTAGTAGACGTCTTTTGGCTGAGATGATAATGATGATGGTAATTGTCTAATTAAGTATTGACTAAAAGTTATATGAGTACGTAATTTTTTTAGGTTTTGTGCTACTTGGTATTATGCTATGTTTGATGACTAAATTGTTGATGTTAATGTATTTCAAACTTTGTTTCTCTTCAATTCAATGAAATAAGAACTTTAGTAATATAATATGTTGTTTTATATGGACCAGTGTTTTGATAAGTTGTATTAAACTATTAAATGTAGCTAATAGGATCACTGTCATAAACAGCCATACATATTATAGAAAATATGTACGAACCACTTTCATAGCTGCGTCATGCTAATTTACTTTGTTAATGTCGAGAGTTTAAACTATTTTTTTTACAGTGACTTTTATTGTCGTTGTTGATTATGTTGAATGTGTTTGCAAACATTTAGTTTGTAAGTGAATATTGTGCTTATTTGCTCAGCTTAACCATTGGTGACAAATGGTATTGAAGTGTTTTGAGGTGGCTTTGTTTTAATAAAAGAAAACTGTGATTGAAATTTTGAGGTAAATCTAATTTTTATCTAGTTGTTTTTTTATAACACTGAACTGCATTCGGACTTCTTGGTGGGAAAATGGAGACTGTCTGTTTTGTTTTGTTTTATTTGATTTGGTATAATTTGTGTTTTGCCAGAAATTTATGTACAATAATAATAATTGTGGATTTTAAAGTGATTAGTGTTCGTGTATGTGCCAATTGCTGTTGGCAAATAAAACAAAATAATGCAATGTCACTTTTCAAATTTTTTCAATAAGCCTGAGGTATCAGTAAATGACACATTTTTACCTAAAAGTCAAAAGTGTTTAGGAGAATAGGAATTATTTTTTATCATTCAACATCTAAACATCACTCATTAACATTTATTGTGAACAATAAAAATTATCTTTTCCTAAATTTGACATTAGTTAGTGGAAAGTGAAGACCATTTAATTTGTGAAGTCATTTAATACTTATAGCTTACAAAAACACAAAATAGTGATATTTGGAAATTTTTGAATCCCTAACTTGCCAGCCTGTTGGAAATTCTTGTACTATTTATAAAAACTGTTATCGAATTTATATCGGTTCATATGCCTACAATACAAGGGTAGCAGCTTTTATTTGCCATTCGAGCACGTTAACGAAAACGAGAATTCGTAGGTATGGCAAAATTTTGCCTCTTCATTTGCCTCTTCGCTACTCCATATCATACGACGACGACGATTTTGACGACCTCCGTAGCCGAGTGGCTTGCACGCCGGACTTTGGGCGGCGCTAATTCTGAGGTCCCGGGTTCGATTCCCGGTCGGGTCAATGTCGAAAACTAACTGTTCGATATTGTGCCGGGTTTGGGTGGTTGTTTCTGATTTCCATGAAACGAGTGCTTTAGCTACTTACCTTGTGATCAGAACAATGTATGTGATGTTGTCTAAAATGTATAAGTATATATAAATGTATAAAATATATACAGTGGTGGTTTTCTTTAACTTAATCGAATGGCAAGTAAAACTCATACCCGGCAGTTTAGGCACCCTTAAGGCTGAGCTCGTTTTTTTTTTCAGTATTCGATTGTGTTAAATCGTCTAGAATTTGTATGGGATCGATACAGCGCCATCTAGTGACAAGCTAGTTTAACAAGACCGTGAGATGGCGCCACTTCCATCTCATCTCATAAATTCTAATTTACTTAACGCCTGTCGAACAGTGAAAAGACATGGTCGGCTCTAAGGTTAGAAACACACAGTGCTCATAGCTGCTGAATACTCTATTTATATTCGTACCTATCTATAATATAAACAGTATTAGAGAAGAGTACTTATGTTACTGCGAGCAAAACAGAATTACCTATCGATGTTATCATTCACGGCCAGTAGCCCCAGTGTATCGCATTTGTCCATGTGACGTATGAGTGAAAGGCCATGCCATATTCTTGATGTATTTGTACACACGGCGGCAGATCAACCTACCCAAACCTGTCAAATTTCTCCAATGAATATTGATCTTTATAACCAAACAAAAATGTTTAAAATTGTAGAAATTTGACAGTTTTGGGTAGGTTGATCTTTCGCCGTGTGTACATCTGACACTCGCTTTAATATACGTACTCAGTATTCGTTCAAATCACATGTCTCACGATAGTAGTAGTAGGTAGTAGTTTATTAATTTTATTTATTATTGACTATATTTATTTCAATTCTTAGTTTTAGGTTTTATAAAATTTATTTAAAAAGTAAAATATAACACAATATCATACAAAAATACAACTTTTATAAAAACCTAAACCTAGAACGCTGCCAGCAGCGGAGCAAGACTCAAGCTACCGGTGATTAAGGCTGCAGAGAAAGAAAACTAATAATTAAAAAACATAATTAAATAAAAAAAAAAATTTATTAAAATAATTTTTTATAATTTTTTTTTATTTAAAAATTGATGCGATGGCAACAAAAAGGAAAAAAAGCTTAAGTAAAAAAAATATCTAATCAACTAGAACATAGAATATGCCTGAATCGACTTCCACTCTGATCAACTGGTTGATTCGTTCAGTTGATCGGAGTGGAAGTCGCGGTAGTATATAGTCCGATTGCTAAAGCAAACTGTTTGCGTTGTCCCAAATTAAAGAACAGTTTGTGGAAATTGTGCAGTATCTTCCCTCTTTTGAAATAATACACTTTATACGCCTTTAGTTTACTTATTATTTTTCTTATGAGACGGATTGGTGGTCAAGAATCCTACAAAGGGTTCGTCAGGATAAAATAATACTTATGTAAAAAAAATCGAGTGGATCCGTAAAAAAACAGTTTCAATATGTAGCGCCCGCGTCAATTTTAAAGAATAATACTCATTTTCTTTCTGACATTTAGTCTAGATTATCTCTTTATAGCTATTTCAATAACTTTAATGAGTAAACTCCAGCGTTATAAATTAATATAAGGAAATCTTCACTTGCTTTCCGAAAGAAACCAATAATGATAATATTTTATTTGTGGTGTACAATAAAGTGTATTTATCTTATATCTTATCTTATTATAATAGTTTTTATGTTATGTAACTTGACAACAAGAATCCGTTCACTATCAACTCTTGAGACTTGTTATCACCTGACCTGACTGGATGTGTAGCTAAAGTTGGTGCCACGAAATGCTCTCATCTCAAACCAGGGTTGTCAATTCAACTGTAAAAATACAATTTAATATAGTACAGTCTTTAACTCAGTTGACAAGATTTGCTGGTTATTTAACACTCAACATACTACCCATTACGGCTTGGAAAAAAAGGCAGACCTGAAATCCACCGCATTCAACTGTAAAAATACAATTTAATATAGTACAGTCTTTAACTCAGTTGACAAGATTTGCTGGTTATTTAACACTCAACATACTACCCATTACGGCTTGGAAAAAAAGGCAGACCTGAAATCAACCGCCAAAGCTATAAAGAACGACGGCTTCCAACCTATTCATAAAGCTAGCTGATCTTTTTAGCATTTTACCTTAGTTTAGTACCTTTGGTCTTCATCTTCACAACGTAGGAAGTGGTTTCGGCCGCCACCACCTAGCTGCCGCCTTAGTTCGCGTTTAAAAGAACCTTTAACTTGGTTCTCAAGTTCTAATGAGTTGGTCTTCTCACAATTTTTATTAAAAAATGTCTTCGTGGCTCCTATGCTCCTAATCAAAACCGATCAGAACCGGAATTACTAGCGCCCCCGTTTCGCGCTAGGTATAGCAGGCTTAAGGCCTGCCCTACTCTATAATTACTATAAAGGTTCACCATCACTGGCGAGCCAGATGCACCCAAGCTGAGATCACAGACCACGGTATGCTCCGTCTTCCCGTTACCCTAGAATATTTCGGCTCTTCTTAAGTCACAAAAAGCTTTGGATGCCATTAAGGAATTCTTGGTACCCTCGGCTGGGTTAGCCCCATGGGAGCTAGACCTGCCACCACCAGTCTCTTTACATTATTACCTCAAACACAACGTGTGCCCAAACCTGAAACTGCCACCTCCAGCTCCGAGGTACACTATCGTTCTTCGTGGCTCAACTAAGCGCTCTCTGATGATCAAAACTTTCTAGCGGAGATGAAGAAAAGAGACTGTGGTTTGCTTCATCACATAATTCTTAAAAAGGGTCTACTACCCTCAAAACACATCGGCAGACACTTGTGAGCCCTCACCTGCCAGCACGATGTTACACTTGCCGTTTCCTATAGGAATAGGTTCTACTCTTCCTTTTAGAACTATCCTTTGCCCAAGATGCAGCACGCCTGTCTTCGCCGCTCATGGCTGACGAATTGATCCACACGGCACAAGGAGTTGACGACTTGCACCGCTCTCAAACCTATCCCATTTTTTTTGATAAAAATAATTAACGCTTACTTATGACCCGGACCAAGAGGTTATATTTTGGTTTGTAATATCACCGTCACAACTAGTGGCCGTGATTTTTGACGTATTCCGCATTATCTACTGTTACAGTGGTCATATTTGTTTGTTTATTTAGACGTGATTAAATATTTTTTGATATACAATAATGAGCTGTTTAAGAATTGAGCACTTGGGAATAGACAGAGAGAACTGCTTATCGTATTAACTTTGTTAAGATTAATTTCTTTGTGTAATGGGTTGTTTCATCCACTTTCGGGGTGTTGCACCTTTCCAACCACATGTTGAATGATGTAGGTAGTGAATCATGATGACACAATATCTCCGTTGTGAACTTATATATTGCAACGACCGTTGGATAGATGGCACTGTGCCGCTATTAGCACTCAAAAATTTAAAAGCAGTGACAAAATTAAGCGCCTACGTCAGCCTTCCCGGTAGCATAGCGGTCAGTGCAGCCGCCCGGATTGCGGAAGACCCAGGTTCGATTCCTGGCTGGGTCGGGTAGGCGTTTAATTTTTTCACTGTATTTTATAAATTTTATAAATATTTAATTTGGCTTCAGTGCAGCAAATAGCACTTGAAAATAAAAAGTAAAATTTACTATAGCGCTGTGTTATCAAATTTGTGGTATTTCATCTGCAAAGGTGAATCTGCATGGCCATCGGTTGCAACGACCGTTGGATAGTTGGCACTCTTGCTATTAGCACTCAAAAATTAAAAAGCAGTGACAAAATTCAGCGCTTACGTCAGCCTTCCCGGTAGCATAGCGGTCAGTACAGCCGCCCGGATTGCGGAAGACCCAGGTTCGATTCCTGGCTGGGTCGGGTGGGCGTTTAATTTTTTCACTGTATTTTATAAATTTTATAAATATCCCTTTTTCATAAAAACTATTTAAGCATTATTTAGTTAATTATTGTTTTGTCTGTTTTTCTCAAATGCAAAATGACGTTTGTGTGACGTTGACAAAACATATATTTAACTAAAAAATGCTTAAAAATTTTTTTATGAATACGGGGGATAAAGTTTAAAAGTCTATTGAGAAAATTTGACAGTTTGTGGTAGTCTAATGTGCCGGCGGCGGCGGTGTGGTACGCATTGATGTATGGATCAAATCATTATCTAAATGGGATTCTGTTCCGAGAGTCGTAAATGGATGATAAAACCGAGCTTTATCTAAAGTACTCGTGTCTACATCGCTGGCAATCGCATTGTTTGCGTATTTCAATCTCAATCTCATCATCTCATTTAGATTATCGCCTTATCGTCACGTGCTCACTCGTGCCGTCGCTCCGCTATCATTTGGTGCTAGGGATGGTAATTGATCACATACGATTTTATTTAATTTTTTTACTGAACTGAATGGGTGAAGCACTTTGCCATTGTCTCACCTGATAGGAAGTGGCGATATGGCCGAGAAAATAGAAACTCACTTCACCCAGAATCCCAAACTAGGTACTAAGAACCTGAAAATATTACTTCCTACCCGGAATATACCTACAATGCAATATAATTGTTGTGATTGCAACATAGTTAATACGGTGGTAGCTAGCCAGGCAGACTTGAAATAGCCCTAACACCAAGCAAACCTTGTTACTTTTTATAATATGTTCGCCCGCTGGAAATCGAACTGAGGCTATCTAAAACCTGTGGGTCTAGCACGAACTCCTAGCAAACTCGTATCGTAGCGTAAAAGGGTATTAATAAATGGAAATCGATACAGCGCCACAAAACGTCCGTAAATAGAACTTACAATCGCCAGATTAGCATGACGTCAAACGTTAAAGGAAATTGACCGAAGCGCATTATCATAACGTAACGTGTTCCATGCGAGATTGCGAGCATTCGCATGGTCTGGGTACACACGCCTGCACATCAACCTACCACAAACTGCCAAATTTCCTCAATTGCCTTTGAACTTTATGATTAAGGCATATGGTTGTAAATGTATTGAAGAAATTTGACAGTTTTGGATAGGTTGATGTGCAGGCGTCTGTAGGTACCTAGCGCGAGTTTCATTCTACATTCGATCACGTTAACGATAACGAAAATTAGTATGGCATTGCAGCAGCGCCTGCTGGTAGAAAACGAGTTAAAATTTTGCCATAGAAATTCTCGTTTTCGCTACGAAAGACTTATCAAACTTGCCGCGAACGGTACGTTATTACAATGTTCGCTCCAGTCAGCCTCCACCATTACGTTACGATTTCGATAGAAATTCGTACTAGACCTAAAGTGTCTGAAGCACTAATTACTATACCACAGATTCGATAGATATAAGTCTGAAGTTTCTAACCCCGTGCTGTTTCAGAACGTCAGATTAAAGGGAGATTATTTTATCGAGTTAAAAGTTCATTTTGTATGGGATCGATAGCAGCTCCACCTAGTGAAGAAATTGCGTCATTAGATGGCGCTGGTTCGGTACAAATTGTATTTGACTTTAACTTAAAAAATTGACTAGGTACTCAAAGTAGTGTAGTGGCATCGCATAGGGGTCAGCAACTATTGAATCATCATCAGCTCATTTTATGTCCCCACTACTGGGGCACGAGCCTTCCCTATGGATGGTTAGGGAGAACGGGCCATAAACCACCGCGTGGGCCCAGCGAATTGGTGGTTATTAACGACTGCTGATGCAGCCGGGATTAACGGCTTTACGTGCCTTCCGAAACACGGAGGAGCTTGAGATGATACATTTTTGGTCACCCATCCAATGACCGGCCTTTGCGAAAGTTGCTTAACCTCAGCACTTGCAGACCAGGCGCGTTAACCACAGCGCCATCGAGCTCCATTGAATACAGCTTACCAACTCCCTAGCTGTCATCCAGTGAAATTGCAATAGAATTCGATGTAATTATTTGTCGACAAAAACCGGTGTCGAGCACTGGGTTACTGTGTCGACACTGGTGCCAGTACACTAATCAATTATTAGTATATTAAGAATATATTCAAGAATCGTCCAAAGTAGGTAATCTTATGTAAAAATACCTAAATATTTCAGCATCTGACCCCAATTTTATGTCTGCTATTTATTTATCTTAGTGAAAAGAGTCGGTGATGTCGAAGGTCAAAGTTAAAGTAACACGATTTACACTAGAAAATATAATATTTTTGCTTAATTAACAGTTTGATTATTAAGATAAATATCGTTCAAGAAATTTTCAGAGTCAAATAATTTTCTAGTGCCCTTCAATAATAGAATAAGGAGCATTTGTAATTGTTATCCTAGCGTGATAACTAATCACAGTTTCAAAAATCGCCCCCCTGGCTTGTGTTGGTAATTTCGACAACAAATTCTAAGTACCTTAAGCAACGAACGTGGACCGCTATACATTACATAGCAATTAAGTGGAACTTTTATCATAATAAAATATGAGTTTGATCAAAGTGCCTAGTGCGAATTTATTTACCAATCGATAACGTTAACTCGAAAACGAGAACTCACCTCGTTTGACACCAGAGTGCCAAGTGCGAGTTTCATTCGCCATTCGATCACGATAACGAAAACGAGAATTTGTTTGGAATAATTTTATCGGTCGCAATAGCAATTATTATTATTGTTAAATAAATTTAATTATTACATCATGATACTAACGAAAGATTGCACAAAGTTATGATTACAGCGGTTCAGCTTGCGTAAAATTATATTTGTCACAAAGCTCAAAATTCTAGGTGGATCAGATGTTATGACGGCCAACAAATATTCTATATGGCTATCCAGGAAATTATCTAAATCTGTTATATGGTAGTGGCGAGACGGAATAAGGACAAACATCGAAACTTTTACATATTATTATTATTCGTCCCTGTCCCCGATATAATGAGTTGACTGTTAGGAACCGTTATCTATCTCATTACTTTATACTCCACCCAGAAGAACAATTACGATTCTTAATTAAACATTTAAATATGGCGTTACTTTTATTGTTAATGTACTTTGATAAGAAAATTTAGCACGCTTATTTCTTTACACAAAAATATGTAGTCATGATGATGTAATCTTACTGCAGTATAGGCATGGGCTAGCCGGGTTGTGGATGAAGCTGTTTTGACATGCGAAGCTTTTATTGAAGCTCGTCTTTTTCACACTTAAAGTAATATATTCGTTGGCTTAGGTACTGCAATAACTCATTGACAACTTTTTTTTATTCGATGTCTTAGATGCCGTATGCCATTATAATTCATAACTATGAAACAATATTTTTATTATTAAATCTATCGTACTTATAATGACATACCTATATAACCTTATAGGATACCTATCGAATACGATCAAAGAAATATCAATTTAAGATTTTTCAAAGTATTTTTTATGTTAATTAATGAGTTCTTGCAGTAAGCCGAATTATTGCCTTCAAAAGTTTAAGCGAACACAAAATTTATAAATGAAAGAATTTTTATGGATCTATTATAGTTGCGTGTATTTTGCTTAGTTATGTTATCTAGTCGTTTCGAACTCCTTGCAGGGTCCGTGGTCACAGGGAGAGGGTAGTCCTAAAATTAATTCACAACATGCTACTGCTATTGTCACCTATTTTTCATGTGAAATTGAATATTTCAAGCAAAAACTTACCTACAGTGTTTTTGATCTATGTGATGTTAAGACTTTTAGGCCTGGTATTTTATTTATTTTTAACTAGCTGACCCGGCGAACTTCGTACCACTATGACAGTTTCTATGACAACAAAACAAACAAATCGTGGAAAATTTCGTTTTGGAAATTTAATTGTCGTTTTTAGAGTTCCGTAGTCAACAAGGAACCCTTATAGTTTCGCCATGTCCGTCTATCTGTCTGTCTGTCTGTCTATCTGTCTGTCTGTATGTCTGTCCCCAGTCTAGCTCATAGACTCTTAGTACTAGAAAGCTGTAATTTGGCATGGATATACATACATATTAATCACGCCGACAAGTGGTGAAGTAAAATTTAAAAAATATTTTTTTTTGTGTTTACCCCATAGTGTGGGATGTCGTTGGATAGCAATTGTAAAAATATCGCGGGTTTGTGAAAACAGTTTTTTGATTGAGGCATCCGCTTGTGAACTATTAAGCTTTAAAGTGAATAATTTTGTTAGAGTCAAGTGTCTCCACCCCCCGTGCCAGCCGAATGGTTGTTTTTGGATACGTGAAAAAATTCACGGTAGTTGTATATATGATGAAGTTAAAAGGAAAACTACCAAGCTAAGTAGGCTTTACAAGTTTACGAGTAACAGTCGACCAACTTGTAAAATCTTGGCGCAGTACAAATTCCCATTGGGAATTACTTATAACGTTGTCAGGTGTGTGAAACCGGTAGTATCAACATTTAAGTATATGAGCCATCGTTAAATAATTTCAAGTTAATAAGTTCATAAAATCCCTCTTCTCAGAGTCCGCATTATTGAGATGGGCTACGGAACCCTACACTGCGTGTGGCCCGACACGCACTTGGCCGGTTTTTTTAGTATCCGTTACTTATTATTTATGTTTCTCACCGATTAAACCTTCCCTGAACTTCCACAAATATTTCCAAAATCGGTCCAGCCCATTCTCGAGTTTTAGCGAGACAAACAAACATCAATTTTAAAGAGTATTTGTTTAAGTTTTTAAATGAGTTCAACCTTTTTTGAATAAAATCGGATTGAGTTTTCAAACATGTGTCAAAATAAAATGTAATTTAAATCGAAAGCACTAAGGAGTATTGATATCAACTTCGAAGCAAATCACCGCCAAAATAACTTTCTACCCCCTTTTTAACCCTGTTAGGGGATTAATTTCAATATAATACGAAACACATCTTCCATCAATTCTGCTTATGCAAAATTTGAAATAGATTGGACCAAGGTATCACGTTGTCCCATACAATCTTTGCCCTCCTTTTTCACCCCCTTAGGGTAGGATTTCGGAAAATCCTTTTTTATCGGATGCCTACGTCATACCAAAAACACACCCTCCAAGTTTCAAGTCTCTACGATCAGCGGTTTAGGCTGTGCGTTGATCCGTCAGTCATTCAGGACAAAGCATTTTATATGTATAGACTGTACTGACTAATACTATTGTAATCGAGAGTAGCAAACCATAATTTTCAAACAACATTTTCAACAACAACATAGTTTTTTTTTTTTATAGAAAATAAAGTACTTAACAGTTCTTTTTTCTTATTTCTTGTATGACCGTGTTTAGTTAAAACAGCCTTATTCGCATTCCAGTTTCCCAGTAAAAATATCTATCTACTTTAAACTCATTATTTTTCTAAATAAACTTGATCCAAAGGTTATCTAAATGGCCAGCGTCTGATTTGGCCCCATTTAACTAAACACGCAATTAAATAACTAGTGGCTCGCTGAAGCTTCACACTCAATTCGAACGAGCTGAAGTTATCTACAATTCGTATGGCATTGAAGCAGCGCAACCTATTGACAAAATTGTGTAATCATCTAGTTCTTGATCGAAGTCTTGATCTAGCTAGAGTAAGCAATACTCGACTCCATACAAATTGTGGGTAACATAACTCGATTGAATAGTGTTCAGTATTTTAATCATAGATCGCTGGTTAAAATCCGGCTCGAAGGACCAACATTATGTAATAGAAACGATTGAGCTTACTGAACAGTTCCATAAACATTTTATTGGATAAGGCACACATTTTTACAAATAGTCTCCGTAACCACAACCGGTAACCGCACTTGAGTAACGCACAAAGACCCTTGCACGGATACGGATCTCGGAACAGCTCGGAACAGTCCGACCGCAGCTGTTGCGTAATTCCGTGTCTGTGAAAGGTTGTGTATGTGTTGCTTGAGCGCGTTTGTATGAAGCTTACCTTCTGCAGTCTTCTTATTTTGTAGCTTAGCCACAAAATAAAGAGCTAATCACGCTCGACTCGACCTCGTTACCGTAATGATGTCGACCACCTATCTATCGGTGTGATTGATTTACGGAGTAGCCCAAATTAGCGGTTGTGAGTTGATCAACACTCTTTAGTGTGTAGACTAACAAATGGTTGTTGACCCTTCCCCGAAGTTAATAGTTTGTGAGAAGATAACATAAGGCAGAGGTTGTCAATATATTGGCATGTAAGATAGCGCGCTGTCCTCTTAGGTATTAAATGACTTCGGTGTTCACAGTTAGGCACGTGCCAGTGTTTTTTTCTTGTTTTAATCGAGGTGGCGTTAACTGCACTGTATAGAATTGAAGTAACCAACATGTAGCAAAAAATGTAACTTGAAGTACTTGTTTGCAGTTCAGTACTTTGGTAGCTATCTACCTAAATAGCTAAATAGTTAAAATCGGGAATCCATAAGGATTCGCAATTAGCTTAAATAAGATAGGAAAACGTTAGCTAATGCTTTGCGCTTTGTGTGCACGCTGCGCTTAACGTAGTTTTACTGCAAGAAAGCAATTAATAGAATAATTAATAATACTCATACTCTAAATTTTATATAATAATTAATAATACACTTTTTGATATTTTTTTAACCACTTGCCTGCGTTCACTCCAAGTATGTGACGCTTAAATGTTTCGAAGAAAATTGTCGAGCAAGCCTTAAGTAGTCTAGTCTGGTCGTCCCTTATTCGTCCCCCCACCCCTCTGCTATCGGGAGTCACGCGGGGTCTGACCGACCCCCCCGTACGTACACAGATAGTGAGGTCGCAGTTCATCGATACAGGAAACGTGCTACAATACGATATCACTTGAGCTAAGGGAACCTTTCCTTTTTAGACTAGCGTTGCCAGGTGCCCCGATTTACCCTTGATCGGGAACGCCAATTGTCGATTACATCGATAATTTTGACAGCAAAAAATAATTCTCTTTTCCGTCGCCGCCGCCGCCGGCGCGGGCGGTGGGAGAAAGAATTCGTGTTGTTATAATATGTAGAAGTTTATCTAGTTTTAGTTTCATTGTTTTCCTTTCGTTAAATTAATGGCGATTCACAAAAACCTGCATTTTTTGGCAATTGTAGCTGTCCCGATTGGAAATCCCAAATCTCGATTATTTTTACCTTCTGTCCCGAAATTTGACACACTGGACCTGGCAACACTACTTTAGACAGACAGTATTTCAAGAGCTCGCTTTGTCTTTTGAGTCCTCATATAACTTCATCCATCATCAATCAGCCTATGTTAGTCCACTGGTGGACATAAGCCTCTCAGTGAATGCCACCGAGCTTGATGTTCTCGTCAAACTTCTCATTAACAAATACCTATTGTCCTTAAGCGACTCATATTTGGGATTTTAAGACGAGTATTTGCTCGAATTATTCTGTCAAACTGAAAGGACAATTCTGATTGATTCTCAATGTTTCAAGCATTGCACTTACGAACCGATGGCATAGTGACATTCATAAGAGCTAATTTGTAGTCTAAACTGAATAAATGATTTTGTATTTGAACTTTTGAATTTTAAGCCGGCAAACGAACATACGTTGCCTGATGAAAGTAGCTACAGCAGGTCATGGGCGTGTAATACCGAAGGTAACAGACGAGCCTTGCGGATCCTGAAGCTTCACTTCTCATGCCTTATGCCTTTCATTTCTAGATCTAGTATCCTCTGAGCGTAAAGCATTGCCGAACAATGATGAGGAAGCATAAAAAAGGATACTAGAATGATCGCTATCCATTCGGACTTTGGGTCTTAGATATTTTTTTCACATGTTGTGATTGTCCTTTACATTTTGTGTTTTTATTTGTGATGGAAAGTATTCTTTTATGTTATATTTATTTTCCAATATTTTTGACGCTTGTAAGGGTGAAAAGAGCTTGATACTTGCCGAGTGTCTTGCCGGTTCTTCTCAGTACAAGGTCTCCCAGAGTAGACTTACGATCCGATGGCATAATGACATTCATAAGAGCTATTTGTAGCCTAAACTGATTAAATGATTTTGAATTTTGAATTTTGTTTTTTTGGGTAGTATCCTGTTCACTAAGTTTATACTCTAATTAATATCTAGAGGTGACCAGAAAGATAGCTATCATGTAACCACGCAACTCATCCCGCGATATTCACTGATAACGTTCCGCATAAATACTTTGTGCGGCGGCCATTTAAAGCAGTTTGCCACCAAACGGCTCGCAAGTGACAGTTGCAAGTTTTACTTTTTTAATAAATTAAACTTTTTTTTAATTCTTCGGATCAGTCCGTCTGATCTGAAACCGCGTTTTCGTCGCTAACAGTTTGTGTTTAGCAACAACCAAAGGGTTGTTGCTTAAAAGTTACTAAAAGCTTTGAGAATTACGCTCTTAAAGGTAAGCATTAATTAGTAATTTATTTGAAACTGGTTATGATGAGGGATTTGTGAATTGTCTTTCTTTCAGTGTATGTCATATATAAGAAAGGATTTGTTCGCTGCTTAATTACGCTGTAATGGAGTTGCATGCATGTGTACGTAATACGGATTTATGATATAATCTTAAGTTAACACAGAAATTTTCCAGTCATAACGTAGTATACCTTTAGTTTTTCGTGACTCCTGGGTAAAACTTTGCTAATAAGATATTTTACTACAATATAGAAAGAAAAGTAAGAACGAAATACATTTATTGGCACACACTAAGTTGTACCTACAACAAAAATAACTTTTTGAAGTTTTTTTTTTTTTTCAATAGAGTTTTGATAGGTACACACGCTTGCACATCAATCTACCACAAGCTGAAAAATTTCCTCAATAGACTTTGGACTTTAGAACTATGGCATACGTTGAACATTTAATTTTATTGAAGGGACAGTCTGATTTGCCGGAATCTGTACTTTGAAGTCTTATTTAAAATGTTTAAGTTGTAATAAGAACTGTTAATATAATATACTTACATATTTTCTAATTTAAAACCGAGGATAATAAAATACTGTTTTTGCAGTAGATAACAGTTGATTAAATAAGACCACAAAGTCTATTTTGGTCATCATATAAACTCAATAACATTTACAATAACCACTGATTGAACATTTAACGCAATAAGAATAATTGCTCAAATTAAAAAAAAAAACTAAATGTAACTGCTAGGGCGCCATTACACGTCTATGAACCGACCTCTGAGAAAATTGATGAGACAATTTAAAAATGTGCCTCGTACTGAGTCCCTAGTGTAAGTTTTATATCATATTCGATAACGTTAACGAATAATACATTTGGTATGGCATTGAAGCAGCGTCTCCTTGCCTTGTGACAAACCAGGATAGTGGAATATTTTCTATATAAATTCTGGTTTTCGTTTACGTGATCCAATGCCAAGGAAAACTCGTACCTACTAAACACCATGAAGAATGATGGTTCCATTTCAAAATATTCCTACAACAGTGACACGAATACTATGGAACATACCAGCGACCTTGCCCGCGAATTTCGGCGCGGGCGCACATCAATCGTGGGCCGTTCGTCGGTACGCGGTGACGTCACGCACTGCTTGATTGATGAATTTGTCACGGAATTTGCGATACTAAATTAACATGCTCATGCGGATTGATGAGTTTTCTTTTAAAGGGTACGCTTCGCCATGTTCCATACAAACTTCAATGTACATTTTTTTTCCAATTAATTATCGTAGTAGCACTATATAGTGTTCGTCACTGTAACCCAGAGGTCGACAGTTTACTTCGTTAAAAAAAAAATATAGAATTCCATTAAATTTTAACTGGGTGACAGCTAGGAAGCTGGTGGTCTGGTCTGTATTCAATGGTTTCTAAAGCCAATAATCAGTTGCTGACCCCTATTTATTAAATATTAAAGGAAAAACGTGTTGTAGACCGGTGTCATGCCACTGCCTACTACTACCTACTTACACATTTTTATATATTATGTTACAGCTAATAGCCGAAGTGCGGCCACACCTAGTTTTAGCCGGCTACATCTAGGTGCAACCGGCTAAAACTAGGTGTAGCCGCACTTATCTTCATTGTATAGAGCTAGATTTCTGTTGTCTAATAAAAAAAAATAACCTCGAAATTCAAGACAATCGCTACGCTTTCTAACCTATCACGTGACCTACAGGAGTAGGGCATCTAGTAGTTCTGTTGTCTATTATATAAAAATACATTTTCTGCACCTAGTTTTAGCCGGCTAAAACTAGGTGTAGCCGCACTTCGGCAATTAGCCGTAACATATGTATAAATCTTCTGTTCGTGTGTATGTCACTGAACTCCTTCTAAACAGCTGGACCGATTTGGGTTAAATTTTTGGTGTGTTCAAGTGGATTCGAGAATGATTTAAATTTACAATTGGACCCGGTAGGTGGCGCTGCAATAGGGTGTTTTCAAGCGGACGAAGTCGCGAGCGGGCCACTAGTATTTAAAAAATCATTGATATGGCTTACGAAGATACAGAAAAGTTATTGATTGTTGTTAAATGAATATTATGTTAATTACTAGTTTAGGTTCATAATTAATATTTGTAATGTAATTTATTTAGCGACTAAAAATAGAACTGTATTTTTGCAAGTTATACGTTTAGATACCTAGTTTTGTTACGACCTTTTTCTTATTTATGCCTGGAAAACAGAAATATCCTAGTCCAGGCACATTGTGTTATTTGTTCCCTATTAGTTTAGTATTTAGTTATTATATTGTAAAATATGTTTATTCTATAATAATTTTATTATTATTATACTCTTTATTTCATTTCTTTCTTAAATCTAGATTTTTACAATATTTTAATATAAAAACAATAAAACATTATAAAAACCTAATTCTAGAGTACCACTAGCAGCGGGGCAGGGCCCAAGCTACCGGTGGTCAGAACTGCAGAGTGAGGAACCTCCTGACAATACGTGCCGTGTCAAGGAGTACTGCTTTCTGAATCTGACCCTTGATCCAAAAATTGTTTTTTTTTAATTATTATTATTATTTTATAATTGTTTATTGCATTCTACAATGGTAACAAGATGAAAAGTAAAAATAAAATAACGACATTGTTGTCCCTGAAAAAAGCAAAAGTAATTTCAAAATTCAAAATCATTTATTCAGTTTAGGCTACAAGTAGCTCTTATATTATAAGTATGGCTAGATTGGCTAGTGTAGTGAGGCACAATCTTGCTCCACTTGCTGCTCTCGTACTCGTATCTAGACTTCTGTTTAACATCAGGCAGAGTCCGCGTGGTGCCGGGGATAAAGGTTTCACCACCCCATCTCTTCCCGTGGGTGTCGTAGAAGGCGACTATGGGACCATTCCAGAGGATGGGCAGCAGCGTCTCTCTGTGATTATTTCCACCTTACTGCGATCGCCAACCCGCCTGCCAAGCGTGGCGATTATGGCAAATTCCCCTCATAATGAGATTATTGATTTATCCTTGAGGGAGGCCTTTGTCCAGCAGTGGACGTCTTTTTGGCTGAGATGATGATGATGATGATGATGATGATGAGCAGAGTCATTTGCCACCCTTACTACCTATAAAAATAAGTAATTTATTGCATTTTGAAGCGTTATTCATTCCGGCGAGACCGTGGTCAGTCAGACCAATATCTCTCACTCTAGTCATGGTAGAGTAACTGACTTCAATACAGCCTAATCTGAGCACTCATACACAGATAACCTTTTATCTGTGTTCAGATAAATGTCTGGTAGTAGTTGCCATTCGGAGCAGTATTGGAGGTGTCAATTATTATCTAAACTTTGAGGCAAGGACCCCGGTTGTCAGGTGACTTCGGCCGATTTGTGATATCACATTTGACATGTATTGGTTGGAATTAAATGAGGACTGGTGATGACTTAGCGAATGATAAACTGAATGCTGCCTTTGGATTTTTTTCTTTTCTTACTGGGAACTTAGTAAGTTTTGGTAGTCAAACTCTGCAATACTAATAATATTTTACCGACTTAAAAATCAAGAATCAAACTATATCAATTCTAATTTTTCTCTCCTTTAAATTTCGCAGTGACAGTGTTTGGGATAAGTCCTAGCAGGCTTTCTAGAATGCCTGTTGCAATAGGCCCCGTTTTTATTTTCAGTAATATGGTAATAGACATTAAACTTGATATCAAGTGTTTGTGAGTGTTATCTATTTTTACTAGCTGACCCGGCGGACTTCGTACCGCTTTGACAGTTTCCATGACAACACTACAAACAAATCATTTTGTATTGGAAAAATTTCAAAAATCTAAAAAACATTTAGGGGTGGACCACCCTTAATATTTAGGGGGATAAAAAATAGATGTTATCCGATTCTCCACCCTAGCCAATATGCACGCTAAGATTCACGAAAATCGGTCGAGCCGTTTCAGAGGAGTTCAATAACGTACACCGTGACACGAGAATTTTATATATTAGAAGATACAGCGTGTGTATTCCATACGATCCTAAATTTTAACAAATACTTTCAATAATTAAGCGTAATGATTTTTTTAAAGTTTTCCCGGCCAGCAATGTAATGCAAATATTGAGTTGACAATTTTGACACTTTTATTAAAGTGCGTAGTGCGTAGTAGACGACTTGGTTATTTGAATACATTGCGTGCCGAATTAATTTGTATGAAAAAAAAAATTTTTCTTTTATTAACTTAATGTGTCAATTTACTTTAATTAGGGTCTTATCTAACTGTCCTTAAAATATAGGATCGTATGGAATACACACGCTGTATATTATTTTGTATCAGGATCTCAGTTAAGTTGTATTTGTCTAATTGTTTCAGGGAGCACCGGGTGAGTCCGGCGCGTTCGCGACAGCCGGGCGAGCGGGACCCGTCCGGTCGGAAGAGGCGCGGCCTCGGCCCGCGCCGCGCTGCTGGCGACGCGCGCTCAACGTCGACCCGCCTTGGCTGCGGCACGCGCCCGCCCGCTGACACACCCACCCTCGCCGCACGTAAGTCCTGTCCTGCTGCTAACCCTTCGGAGTCCCGCCACAGACACGCACACGCGACGCGCTTGATGTACCCTCTCATCATGGTCACTCACATGCGACGCGGTCTCAACGTCGTCGACCCTACTTGACTGCGGTACGCGCCCGCCCGCTGATACACACACCCTCACCCGCACTTAAATCACGCACACACGACGCGCTTAACGTACTCTCTCATCACGGTTACCCACATGCGACGTGTGATCAACACATCCCGTCCGATCCTCAAAATGCCACTACGTATTTACTATTAATACCCTAAACATGCACACTCACTTAGATCCAAGACAACGTGCTAGTAGAACAAGAGTACGAAGAACCCGCAGACTTATTACCGAAAAAAGCAACCAGTTGCTAATTGCACAATGGCAACGCGACTGCTACTAGTTGCGGTTATTACAATCGGTCGGTTTAGAGTGCCGGCCATCATGCACTTTTAGTTCGCCAATCGCTCGCTTGTGGCGCTATCGCAGCGTTCTACGTTCCGTAATACGAAATATGTGTTTTGGTAGGGATGAATTGCAAATTATTGCGATTTCGACTGTCACTTAAAAATCAGTAATAAGCCTGCGGTTTACACGCGCTCAATACCATGTTCCTGGGAGCTTGTCCCCACCACCACGACCCGATCAACCTGAGCCGAGGTCCTAACCTTTAGAGGCACCCTCGGGAAAATGGGACACGCTTGGGTGATGCCATTCCCTCTAGGAACCTCTGATGGTGTGTCTTGAGAACAAGGTTTGAGGAATTCTTAAAATTCTCGCCGCCCCCAAAAAAAACCGGTGTCGCTCTAGAGGCCAACAACAGAATCTATCCAAAAAAAAAAGGGAGTCCTGCTATGGTCACGCACACGCGACAAGGCCAACAACAGAATCTGTCCAAAAAAAAAGGGCGTCCTGCCACGGTCACGCACACGCGACAAGACAGTATATACAAATACATAGGCTTCAACTTAGTTACAATATTGCTGTAGACTAAAGTCTATTGTGATTAATGTGTGTGTTTGTCAACAGCTGACACTTGTGGACTAGCGCTAGTGGCCCCCCGCTTCTGGGCGCCGTGGCCAGTTGACCCCCTACCCACCGCCGTTTGGGGGAGCGAACCCATCTAACCCGCAGTCCAACATACCAGGTGCGTTCATATATTGATAAAGTACACTTGCCTAACACCTATTTTTGCCGCCAAGCAGTCAATCATCATTATCAGCTCATTTTATGTCCCCACTGCTGGGGCACGAGCGTGCCCTATGGATGGATAGAACGGATGAACGGAACCCTATGGATGGAGCGGGCCATAAACCACCACGCGGGCCCGGTGCGGGTTGGTGGTTGTTAACGACTGCTAATGCAGCCAGGACCAACGAATTTACGTGCCAGTAATCTATAGCAATAAATGGTACCTGGTATTTTTTTACCTAGTTGAGCCTAAATAAACACAGCCATTTTTTAAACTTATTTTATAGTATGGTTGGCAAATGACTCTGCTTTGCCTGATGTTACGTAGGAGCAGTCCAGATGCGAGTACAGATAGTTAAACAGGATTGTGTCTCACTAGATTCAAAATTCAAAATTCAAAAAAAAATTCAAAATTCAAAATCATTTATTCAGTTTAGGCTACAAGTAGCTCTTGTGAATGTCACTATGCCATCGGTTCGTAAGTCTACTCTGGGAGATCTTGCACTGAGAAGAACCGGCAAGAAACTCAGCAAGTGTCCAGCTCTTTTCTCCCTTACAGCGTAGATATCCTCACCTTGCCCACCCGCAAGTTGCTTCTTCATACACCGTCCATGATATAGTAAGTTTGAGGTACCTACCCGATATAATTTTTGCAAACTTAGATATTTTTTTATTTTATTGTTTTTTTTTTGTGTGTTGTGATTGTCCTTTATTTTTCGTGTGTTTATTTGTGATGGAAAGTGTTTTTTTATGATAGGGCATTTTCCAATACACGCTGTAAGGGAGAAAAGAGCTTGACACTTGCTGAGTTTCTTGCCGGTATTTCTCAGTACAAGGTATCAGCCCAGAGTAGACTTACGAACCGATGGCATAATGACGTTCATAAGAGCTATTAAAGAGCTAGCCTAATCTGAATAAATTATTTTGAATTTGAATTTAATATAAGTAATAATTTAAGTGCTAATTGCTGTACTTAGCTGAATGAAATTGTAAGTGGTATTTCATCTGTAAAGTTGAATCTGCATAGCTAATCGGCTGCAATAACCGTTGGATAGATGGCACTACTGCCGCTAAAAAGCGCTCAAAGTCAAAGCAGTGAAAAAATTCAGTGCTTACGTCAGCCTTCCCGGTAGCATAATGGTCAGTGCAGCCGCCCGGATTGCGGAAGACCCAGGTTCGATTTCTGGCTGGGTCGGGTAGGCATTTAAGTTTTTCACTATATTTTATAAATATTTAATACACTAAAGATAAAAATTACTAACCATTATCAACAGGGCAAACGAAAATGATCGTGTCTGACGAGCAACGTATCTTCGTGATGGACGGCGCGTGGTCGCCACTGTCGGTGGCGCGGCGCGTGGTGGCGGCCGGGTTGCAGGAGGACCCCTTCTACGTCATGGACGTGGGCGAGGTCGTGGCGCGCTACCACCGCTGGCGCGAGCTCATGCCGCGCGTGGAACCCTTTTACGGTCAGTTGGTAGATTAGTAGCGAGGGGTGGGGGAGACCCCTTCGACGGTCAGTTGGTAGATTAGTAGCGGGGGTGGGGGGACCCCTTCGACGGTCGGTTGGTAAATTAGTAGCGGGGGGTGGGGGACCCCTTCGACGGTCAGGTGGTAGATTAGTAGTGGGGGTGGGGGGACCCCTTCGACGGTCGGTTGGTAGATTAGTAGCGGGGGGTGGGGGACCCCTTTGACGTTCAGTTGGTAGATTAGTAGCGGGGGTGGGGGGGACCCCTTCGACGGTCGGTTGGTAGATTAGTAGCGGGGGGTGGGGGGACCCTTTCGACGTTCAGTTGGTAGATTAGTAGCGGGGGTGGGGGGGACCCCTTCGACACGGTCGGTTGGTAGATTAGTAGCGGGGGGTGGGGGGACCCTTTCGACGTTCAGTTGGTAGATTAGTAGCGGGGGTGGGGGGGACCCCTTCGACGGTCGGTTGGTAGATTAGTAGCGGGGGGTGGGGGGACCCCTTCGACGTTCAGTTGGTAGAGTAGTAGCGGGGGTGGGGAGGACCCCTTCGACGGTCGGTTGGTAGATTAGTAGCGGGGTGCGGGGGGATCCCTACAGTCCACTACCTAATATCTAGATAGGTTACCGGAGCTGTAAGCTCGCTCACTTCTCATTGCACCATAAGCACAACTCAAGCCAGTATCCCAGTGTAAGCAATGAATTATTGTCAACGTATGTTTGTATATAATGTTTCGGTGTTGTTCGCAGCGGTGAAGTGCAACGACGACAAGCTGATGGTAACCACGCTGGCGGCGCTGGGCGCAGGCTTCGACTGCGCCTCCAAGGCGGAGATCGAGCTCGTCACCAACGTTGGAGTGCGCCCCGAGTCAGTGCCCTGTTTGTTTTATTTAATAAGCATAATTTAAAATTTAATCCGGCTCGAAGGACCAAACGAATAAAGAAACTTTGTATGACATTGTTATTTAACATGTTCTCAAAAGTGAATTTATATATTTATTTAGTATTGGTATACGAACAAATTACCATCAGGTCATGACATATTTATTACAGCACGTCTAAATATAGTATTATGCTAGGCTAGACAGTAGTCCATATATCCCCTTATTTTATAACTACTAGAAAATCTTTAAGGTTGGTCTCTGCCCAATAAACAAATCAGCGTTTTCATATATTTCAAACGAGTTACGTACCTATTAAATAATGTATGGATCAGCTGATTTTTTTTTACGATCCTCAAGATCCAACTCCTTCCTCAAGGCCGGCAACGCATCTGCGATTTCGATGTTCTTGCGGGTGTCCATGGGTGGCGGTGATTACTTTCCATCAGGTGACCCGCCTGCTCGTTTGCCTCCTTCTAATACTAAAAAAAAATAAAAAAATGTAGAGTTGATCCCATAATAAAAGTTTTGCAAAATTATGGAGACTACTCTTAAAAATTTCCTAGTAGTTCAAAATAAGGGTGTATAGTATAGCTAAACTAATGTACTTACTCGTAAACAGACAATTTTTTTTATTTTTTTTGGTGATGAGGCTGAAAGCGTAAGCCTACTTCAACCGGGATTCTTAATTACTGAGGCACTAACTATCTTGTCTCTAGCTGCTGGAACTCAACAATGCTACAAACATTTGTTGTTATGGCTACATATTTAGATAAGATGGTGGTAGCTAACCCGGCGGACAAACAAGCCCTATCACCAACCAAATCGAGTACACAAACATGTTCCCCCAGCTGGGAATCGAAGCCAGGACCTCTGGGTCTAAACCGGTGGTCTTAACCACAGAGGCGGTGTACCCGATGTACAGACGCCTGCACATCAACCTATCCAGAAGTGTCAAATTTCTTCAATAAATATTCAACCATATGCCATCAAAGTCTATTGAGGAATTTTGACAGTGCAGGCGTGTGTGCTTGACGACTACCTCGTTTGCCATATAGGATCAAGATTTTCAACAGCATTTCTCTCCTTAGACGCATAATCTTCGCGAACCCAGCCAAGATGGCGTCCCACATCAAGTACGCGTCGCGCGCGGGAGTCGACACCATGACCTTCGACTCTGAGACCGAGCTCATCAAGATCAAACAACACATGCCGCACGCCCAGTGAGTATAAACGCACACTGAGAGCAACTCTCACGGACACGGGATCTCGCAGCGGCTGCGCGATTCGATCCGAACTTTTCGGAGAATCTTGTAGGGCACGGGGAGTATCAGTGAAATATCAGTCTTTTGTTCACTTATTATAATGATCTTACGAGTATAATAACGCAAAGCAAAGTTTTTAACGGAGTCTATCGCAAACTAGTTTGTATAGGCATACTTTTTTATGTCAGACATTTAAACGTTCGTTATTTTTTTTAATGTATTGTGAATTTTTTAAATATAACTTAACATAAACATTACATGGTTATTTCTGCTTAGAACATAATTATGCTAAGTCTGATTTTTTTTATTTAAATTGGTAGAGACAGAATGACGTTTAAAGTGAGATTCGGCAAAAGTGCCTGTTCTGGTGTAGGTGACCCTTTGGAAAATTGTATATAAGTTTATATAAAAAAATCAAAAATGCTATTGTATTGACAGATATATAATAGATATATAAATTGAATTAAATTTAATTGTTTCGAGACCAAATCAGGGACGTCTTGAAAAAAGGCCAGGTCAAGAGTACCCTAAACCGAAGAGCATGTATGAAGGGAATAATGAAAGTGGACGAAGCGAAAGAAGTATGTAAGGGTCGTAGCAAGTGGAAAGAAGTGGTCTCTGCCTACCCCTACGGGAAAGAGGCGTGATTATATTTATGTATGTATATAAATTGAATAATTGTATTTATTTATGTATATATTGGGCATTTTAGGATAAACTATTTTGATCACTTTAATTTTAATCATCACATGATTGCACCTACATTGTGGTTTATGGCCCGTTCTCCGTGTGGTGTTTTCATCTATAAGGAAAGCCCGTGCCCCAGCAGTGGGACATAAAATGAGCTGGTGATGATTGTGTTGAGTAGGTACAATCACGAGCATAACTATGTATTCACTTTTGACTGGTTTTAACACTTATATTCCATTGTATTAGAAGTTACATTGTTTACATGTGTTTACATGTTTATGCTCGTGACTGTACCAATGACCGTCATTCATTCATTAGTTCGTTCGTTCGTGCAGGTTTGCTTATTAACAAATGTAATATTCATTCGCAAAATTCTCTGCCAAAAAAACCTCTAATAAAATAATAATATTAAACAATAATAATAAATTATAGATAATAATAAATTCATTTATAAATTTATTTTTATGTTTATAGTAAATCTCATAACTGCCCTTCATTAATAGATATCTAATATACAATGATTTTGAAAAGCGTATTAATAATAAATAATTTTGCCATTGACTTGCCTAGATGGAGGTTGTTTTTATTGTAATTTTGCTATGCCTGTATTCTATCGTAATAAGAGTCATATTGTTGACATGTCAATGCTTGTGGTAGTACCAATGACCGTCGTTCGTTCGTTCATTCATTCGTTCGTTCGTTGCCGGCAGGCTGGTGATCCGCATCCGCTGCGACGCGAGCGCAGCGCAGTGCCCGCTGGGCATCAAGTTCGGCTGCGACCCCGTCAGCGAGGCGCCCCGGCTGCTCAAGCTGGCCGCCGTGCTGGGGCTCGAGGTCAGCTCACTATACACTTATTTACACTAGTCAAAGTCAAAATCAAAATTTATTTATTTAAATAAACTTTTAAAGAAGTTTAATTCGGCTTAAGGGCTTGTACCCATGGCAGTGAAATAAAAAAACAGACTTATAGGTATAATTAACGTCTTTGATATTGACAGATTTATTTATGTGCAAGCCCAGTGTTCGACCACAATTTTCGTAGCCAAAAATTTTTATTTAAATTTCACGGGATTACAGCTAAGACGCAATTTCTTATTCAATTGTTGCTAAAGACTAAAATCAATTGTCAATCAATTTCAACGATTACAGGGAAAAATGTTGATCACTGGTTCCTGTCGAAAATTGGTGCCATTACCCCTTATAAAGTAGTAAAATTATAATTTATTCTGTCTCCGAACAATGAAACTAAACGAATCTCTCATTATGTCACTTTTTAGAAACACGTCCATTTGCTGGAGGTGGGCGTTAATGGCTGCAACGCAGTTTTACTAAAACCAGCTTTTTATCGTATACCTGATATTTATTTATCCTTGTTAAAATGTTCCAAATAAACTTCTTTTTTTTTCATCATCCAGGTGATCGGCGTGTCGTTCCACGTGGGCTCGGGCGCGGGCGAGACGAACGTGTACGTGCGCGCGATCCAATTCGCGCGAGCGCTGTTCGTGCTCGCTGCGAACGTCGGCCACGCGCGCATGCGGCTGCTCGACATCGGCGGCGGGTTCCCGGGCGCGCACAACTCCTCCATACGCGAGGTCAGTCTGCTACTGTTGTTATACTGACTATTAACGTCTTATTGCTGGGTTTTAGATCTCTATCCCGTTTTTTTAATTTTATTATATTTAGCCAATATCAAAATTTTATATAAATAAACAAAATTTGATTTGTTACTAAATGGTAATTGATGATAATAGAATGAGTAGTGATTAATGCTATTTCCCCAGCCCCTTGAGCATCGGTAAAGATGTGGGGGCTTAACTGAGACCTCACGCGGACTTTTTGAAAGAATTTGAAAAGTGACGTTGCACTGTTTTGTTTCGTAGGCCCTAATGCACGTTCACGAACACTTATCGTTATTTAATCCACCTTCGTTTTACACAAATTTTAGAAGATAAAACCAAACCGCATACCTGACTCTTTACTTCCCTGCCAATAAGTTCATAAATTGATTAGTTACTTTTTGTTTGCCATGTTTTGGTAGAGAGTTCATTCCATTTTTAAATAACACTCCAGATAAGGATGTTCATACAAACATTGCTGGCCGCTGCTCTCGTGAATTTTTGGCCAGTATAGCAATTTCGATATATCTCGAAGAATTTATAATTTTATAATTTATAGTATATGTTTATATATTTATTAGTATATATTTATAGTAGATATTATAATTATCTCGAAGAAGGTCAAATTTGTCAAAATATTGACCTCATTTCCAAGCTTGTTTGAGAAAAAATATTTTAATAATGTAAATTTGCTTACATACCTAGTTGCTTTTTGTTGTTACATGTTGTTGTTGTCTTTTATAATTTGTGTGTTTATTTGTAATCAAAATTGTCCTGCCATGATAGGGCATTTTCCAATACGAGTATTTTAACGCTGTAACTGAGAAAAGAAATTGCCCTTGCTGAGTTTGCTGTCGGCTGTTCTCAGTACAAGGTCTCCCTGTGTAAACTTACGAACCGATGGCAAAGTGACATTCATTAGAGCTACTTGTAGCCTAAACTGAATAAATAAATAAAAATACTGTAAAAAGATATAGATACTAAATAAAAAAAAAAAAGTCCGCATGCTTTTTCATAATGAAACCTTGGCAGAATCATCTCAGTAACCACCGATTGTTAAATTACTTATAAATTCTTTATTTATGTAGGTATATTTTTATATTATTAAAATAATTTTATGTGTTTGTAGAATATTTATAATTTTTTTTGAGAGTTTCCTGTTTGCTTCAAGCGGCAATTTCAACTACACCGGGCATTTTTGGGGACAGCTTTATTAATTGTATCACCCTATTAGTTGACTGGTAGAAAATGCGTCGGGCATTAATTCCGCCATGTAATATTTTGTTGCAAAAGTTTAAAACAAATAAATGAAATGTTTTTGTTTTGTTTATATAATTTTAACGCAAATTTTGTTGCGAAACAAATTACAAAAACACAAATGTTAATGACGGTAGTTGTTGACATTGAATTGGCGCCTTTGGCTTTCAAAGTTAAAAAGTAAAAAGTAAAAAAAAAAAAAAAGTAAATAGTGTTGAATAATTTCGGCGGGCTGGTTAGAACCGCGATAGCTCAATTGGAAGAGCACCTGACCCGGTATGTCAGAAGGGTGCAGGTTCAAATCCTGCACGTGGAAATTGTTTCAACATTTGTGTTTTTGTAACAAATAAATGATTTTCTTTGTTTGAAAGGTGGCGGGCGTGATCAACGCGGCCCTGGAGACGTACTTCCCGGCGGGCAGCGGCGGCGCGGTGCGCGTGGTCGCGGAGCCGGGACGGTACTTCGCCGCCGCCGCCTACACGCTGCTGGCCATGGTGCACGCCAAGCGGGACGTGAGTACACGCCGCACTCAAACTCAAACTCAAAGTAAAAAATAAAAAAAAGCTTAACCTTTTGACCGCCACACAGTTCAAATGCGTCGCCGAGTCCTATACGCCAAGCATTCAATACAGAATAAACCGGAATCGAGATTCTAAAATCTTCAAATATATATTTTTTTTTATATAAACTACGTATTGTCGATCATAGCCTACTGTGGCGGTCAAAAAGTTGAAAAATAAGTACTTTTGAATAGTCCAAACGAACTATAACAGAAATGTGTGGTGGGTGATGTTGAGTTGAAGAAAAACTAATAATTTTTTTTTACTAATTATTGAATTTTAGACTTTTTGCGAGTTAATCGCGTTTAATGTTATTTTGTTCTAATTGTCATCGCACTCATATAACGCAATGGGTAAAATAATAAATGTAAGTATTTACAAATTTTATTTTTTACAAAATTTATTTACAAATAAATTCGTAAAAAGAGTATTAAATGGGTAGTTGACTGGTTAATAACAGAGAAACTTTTTAGCAACTGTCAAAACGATTTTTTTTTATAGAAATTGTTTTTTATAGAATCGTGAACTATGACGTCACTATTTTATTCCGTCACTTTAATGTTTATCAAAAATAGGTCAATGTGTTAAAGAACTGCTACGTGATTTTATTTATTTGTTTAATGTTCTAGAATTATTTGTTGTTGTCCATTCTGTGGTTCATATTCAGATTTCAACGTGTTGTGTTCTCGTAAACTTTGGAAAACTATTATTTTTATTTACGCAATCGTCATTTGTGGACGTGACAGGTGGTGCAGAAGGACGCGGAGGGGATGGAGCAGAACCACACGATGTACTTCATCAACGACGGCGTGTACGGCTCCTTCAACTGCATCCTCTACGACCACCAGCACGTTGCCGCCGAGACGCTGGAGGTAGCTGCACTTATACATCATTATCATCTTCAGCTCTTTTTATGTGCCCACTGTTGGGGCACGAGCCTTCCCTATGGATGGAGAACGGGCCATAAACCACCACGCGGGCCCAGTGCGGTGCGGAGGTTGCTAACGACTGCTAGCATAGCGGTCGGTGCCCCGCCCGGGTTGCGGAAGACCCAGGTTCGATTCCTGGCTGGGTCGGGTGGGCGTTTAATATTTTCACTGTATTTTATAAATATTTAATTTGGCTTCAGTGCAGCAATTAGCACTTGAAAATAAAAAGTAAAAATTAGAGATCTAGATCGGACACACTTCGCATTTTTAATAATTGTAAGACGTGTACCTAGATGTGTGCATGCAAATATTTTTACTTTTATGTTAACGACATATTATTTTCTTTTGATGTCTGTAAAATACTGTTCACCTTGACCAACTTGATAAATCACTTGACTTTTTATTATTATTTTATTTCTGTATTTTTTTTTAATTGAATTGATAATAGTAACTTTTGACAATTATTATTTTATTTCTTGATTTTTAATTGAATTGCTAATAGTAAGTTTTTGACAACTGCGTAACTTTTCACAAACTTTTCTTTTTTCCTCCATGGACTGCCATAGACAAGTAAAGTTTATAAGCTCCATAGATTATAAGTTAGGTTGCCAGGTTATAATATTGTTTTGACATATTAATATTGATTATGGATAATTTCTAGTATACTTTGTTTTTTTTTTTATTGTAATGTAATTTAATTGGTTTTTGACAATTTGGTGTGTTAATTTTGTATTGTTATATGTATGTAATTAGAAGTCATTGTTATTTATAAATTTAAAAATATAAATAATGTTTGCATGCTACATGGTCAGCTGAGATAGAGAAGAAAAATAGATTAAGACCAAAAAAATTTACCTTTCTCATGCGCAAATTAAATATATTTCATTTTAAAATGTTTAGCACACCTCTCTGTTACACGTTGAATAAATAAAATAGATTCAGTCCGTATATTAATTTGATGTGTACGCTTGATGCCGCAAGCCGGCGTCGTCGAAGCCGCAGCCGTGCTCCGTGTGGGGCCCGACGTGCGACGGGCTGGACTGCGTGCTGGCGGACGCGCGCCTGCCGCCGCTGGCGCTCGGCGAGTGGCTCGTGTTCCGCGACATGGGCGCCTACACGCTGCCCGTGGCCTCGCCCTTCAACGGGTTCCCGGTGCCCAAAGTGAAGGCAGTGCTCGACGAGACCATGTGGTGAGTGCCATTTTTAAAAAGCACTTTTTTTTTGTCTTCATTTTGGCTGAGGTTGACCTATGATTTACACAATGTTTTTATTTCTAATACTAATATTATAAAGCTGAAGAGTTTATTTGTTTGAACGCGCTAATCTCAGGAGCTACTGGTTCAAATTGAAAAATTATATTTGTGTTGAATAGTCCATTTATCGAGGAAGGCTTTAGGCTATATAACATCACGCTGCGACCAATACGAGCGAAGCATCAGTGAAAAATGTTGCGAAAACGGGGAAAATTATCCGTATTTGGTGGCTTCCGTTGCGTGCGCTGCGTAAACGGTTCAAGTTACCCAAAAAATATGTATGAAAGAATTATTACTCTTTAAGTGATCTAAAAAAATGTCATAATAACAGAAATTAACGCGGACGAAGTCGCGGGCAACAGCTAGTTTCTAATATACGTTGTCAAAATTAGTAAGTCATAATTTTAGATGTCATAGTAATTATAGGTTTTTGCATACTGTTTCTGTAGACATCGTTATCGTTTAACCTAATTTTGAATAGCATACTGTTATAAATATGTTATAAGATCATATGATTAACAATACTTATGATAAATAAAATTATATAATTTTATATTAGGTTAATTAATTTTATGGAACTCAATAGAGAACCTTCCTACCCAACCAAGAGTGACTTAGAGTCCCTTCATACACAACACTACTCGAAAAAAACTAGTTCCAAGCTGTAAAATTACCAATACGTATTTCGAATGTCACATCACTAATATTTCAAATCACTTACTGGTTAAATGCAAGTTTCATTTCAACCAGCTTATAATAAAACTTAAATCTCGAACATAAAGTTCAATTCAGATTGCCAAATCTATACTTAATACTTACACCATAGGTTTAAAAATATTGTTACATTATATTCTTCTATTCTGTCTGTCCCAGGTCGGTGCTGAAGGACTCATGGCCGCTAAGCGAGGCGCACTTCGCCCGCGAGTTCGCGCCCCCGGACTCCGCCCCCGCGTCGCCCGCCGCCCCCGCCGCGCCTGCGCTGGCCCCCGCCCCCGAGCTGCCGCCCCCCGTCTTCGTAGAGTGCGCCCTCAAGTGACGCGGCTTCGGGCTATAGACGCTTTTGTTGGCTGATGTGACGGCTTGCACCAAATACTTAGGCTGATTTATATAGTGAAACTGAAATTTCAAAAGGCAAGAGGTATCGTTTTGACTTTTATTTAATAATGTGTAGGTAGGGAGTCCCCCTTTGACCATGAAATTCGCAAAGGTTTGAAAATAGCAGGATAAAATAATGTTTTTTTCCTCTATAAAAAAATATTTGTTAAATAAACGCGAGTAGATCCGTAAAATTTGCTTTATGTAACAGTGTTCGCGTAAACTTTAAAAAACAATATATTGCGTGATGCCGTACCCTCTAGAAACCTTTTGAGGATGTTTGATCACTACGGCTTTTGAGGAACCTTTAGTTTCTTGTCGCCCGTGAAAAGTTTGGTTATCCTGTAAAGGCCTGACGCGGCCAACAACAAAAAATTGTGCCTGCGCCGCTTATCAAACGCGCCTCCACGCTTCACTATAAAATCAGCCTTAAGGGTAAATCGCACCAGAATATTAAATGTAGATTTGTTTTATTCAATCATGCTTTTAACTTCATTCTGTCTTCTTAAACGACAGTGTATAATGAAGTTTTAAGTTTAATATTAAATCTTTATTTTGTGTGTTGGTGCGATTCGCCCTAAAATTCAGATTTAAACGTCATCCTATTTGTCGTTTTATATTCTGTCAGTTTGTTTCAAGTTGATGGGTAAATTATAATGTTTGGGATTGAGCTAAATCTTAATTTTATTGTTTTGGTGCAAGCCACTCTAAAACATTTTGATGTATCTTGTATTGACGAAACATAATCTCAGTTGTACAGTCACCGGTTTAAATCGTTAAAAAAAATCTAAAAAAAACATGTACACACACCTGCACATCAACCTACCACAAACTGTCAAATTACCTCAATTGACTTTGACTTATGCTTAAGGCATATGGTTGAAAATGTGTTGAAGAAATTTGACAGTTTTGGTAGGTTGATGTGCAGGCGTCTGTACCTATGCAATAATGTAATATACCGTTGAAAATGTAACCTTATCAACTGTCCGATAAAAATCAAAATTTGTTTGTTTCAACTACTGTTGTTTTGCATTCTTAGAATTACTACGGAAAGGAGATGTTTAATTTTATGCCAAGATCAGGGTCTTGGCAAAACATAACTAAAAAAACACAAAAACATTTACTAAAAAAAGTTAAAAAAATACATGTATTTAGTTAAATAAGTGATACTTCAATACGCTTTATCGTTTTTATGTAAAAATGTAAAAAGAAACCGAAAAACATCGTTGTTTTGACAGCTACTTGAAATTGGCAGAATACCGCTGCCATCACGAAAGTTGATTTATTTTAGTGTTTCAGATAATTCTTACATGAAAACTATTAATTTATTTGAAGAAAATCATTTTGAATAAGCTTATTTCACGCATTAGCTATCTTTCGGTATTGTGTACAAGGTGTAGGCATTTTCTCCATACAAAATTAAACATCTCCTTTACAAAGGGTCAGCAATTTTTGTCGATGACTGTACCCAATTAATATCCTTGTGTCAACTGCTTTATGATTTCAACTAACTCGTACCGACATTTCTATGTTTATTATTGTGCATTTATACAATTTGGAAGTTGTGAACAACTCTTTAAAAGCAATCCTTTGATTTTGGTGCTTATTGAATGTCAGTGCAATATTGTTAATGCCGACAAAAGCCGTTGCACACTCGAACCACAAACAGCCGTGGAATATTCCGTTTAAACTGTGGTCTCTCGTCATATCTTTTGCACCACTACAGATGCCATTAGCTCATTAAGTACATTTTGGGTCTGCTGTTTTGAAATAGCTAAAAGTATGATGTCATAATGTCATCTACATAAAAAAATCATTTTTTTTTTTTGAGAGAGATTGCTGATTGCCGCTGCGGCATTTTCAGCTTCACCGGGCTTTTTTAGGGGCGGCGAGGAACGTAAAGGGTCCCTCAAGCCGTGTGAAACGAATCACCTTCAGAGGTTATCTAGAGGGAACGGCATCGCGCACAAGTGCGCGTCCCCGTGCCCTACTAGATTCTCCGAAGGGTTCGGATCGGATCGGGATAAAAAAATCAACTATATTAACGAGAAATCAAGTGACATGTTCAAAAATGACGTTTCTGTTAACTGAATGAGCTAGTGGCCATCTATGCAACATGTGCGATTAATGTCCTTTTTTTCGTTTTGAAATAATTTCCAAGTCTTGCGATGACCGGGGCGGCGCTCTATTCGTAATTAAGTCAAATACTAAGCCGTCGCTGCGCTCTCGTTCGACTACTTTCAATATTTTCTATTAATTTCAACGTTTGGCCAATGTTTTATGTAAAAGTTGTGATTTTCAATATATTTTCAAATTTATTTTAGTGTGAAAATGTATTTCACCTTATTTCATTATTGTATGGTGTTATTTTTTATATTTATATAGACAAAAGAAAATCTCGATGTGTTTTTTAAATGTAATGCAATACTTTTAAATTTAAACTTTTATAAATGTGGTGGTATCTCGGTGGGTAGATTAATATTTTTCAATAAAACGTGAACTTTTACGAGCATGTTCCATTGTTTTTGTACTTAATAAAATTTTGAGTGTCATTGATCATTCGATTAGTTTTTATTTAACTGCCAAATATTGTATTTACATATTGATTTCGTTTGTTGTGTTCCGCACGTCCATTCACGTGTATGTAACGTCTCCAGCTCTGATAATGGATTGTTTACTAATATTACATTTTTCGTCGTTAGATGGGTTTCGCAAATATTTGTAGCGAGTAAATGCTTTTTCAATATACATTTCTGAATGTAAACTTTTTCTTTTATTTCTCTTACACCACACACAATATAGTGATACCTGAATATTAGGGTAAACTCATGTATAGGATTGGCACACACGCATTCATGGAGTTGAGAAGTTAGTGGCACCCAGGGGGCCTACCGCCTAACTCTATCGCTATCGCTCTCGCTATCGGGCTCTATAGTTTATGGCGTCATCTTGACATTTCGAAAGCGATATACAAGCAATATCGAAAGCTATAGGCTACAGCTTTCGATTTTGCTTTCATATTGCTTTCATATCGCTTTTGAAATGACAAGATGACGCCGTAAACTATAGAGCGCGAGAGCGAGAGCGATGGCGATAGTGTTAGGCGGTCGGGGGGCAGTGTCCAAGACAATTTTCGATGCCAAAAAATAACATAGATTTTCATCGAAATTTATCGGGATGATAGCTAGGAAGCAGGTTGCCTGTATTTAATCAGTTGTTGACCTCTATTATTAATAATTAAACGCAAAAATGACTATTACTAGTTCCTGTCGAATACTGGTGCCCTACTATGTATAATCTTATTATTTCCATGCATAAGTCACAGACTAACTGATAGCAATTGCTGCAATATTATAGATTGTCCTTTTTCTAGGTAAATTTAATTCATTTCTTCCTTCCGTGTATTGGCTTCCTACGTGATATTGGCGGAATTGTGTTCGGCAGTAGACACAAAATATGCCATAAATAAAAGAATATTAATGATACAGAGTTTAGCACCGGGATATCGAAATTCATTTCGCCGTTTAACACGAGGTCGACAGAACATTGGGCCTGTCCGAACAAACAACTGACCAAAATATATTTTGTCTATATAACAATTGACATTTCTATAATTGATCGAGTGAACGTTTGGTAGGCAAACTGCAAGCTTTTTTTACCGCTTGTCGAATATCCCTAAGAACGAGAAACTGAAAAACATACTTTTCAGTTATAATACGGGAAAAAATACTGTACAATAATTGTTAATTAAAATATGTTTTCGACTGCAATAACGTGCAATATTTAAGGGTTCCTGAAGTGTCAAAATTATCTTGTGTATACAGTGTTCGATACCAGTTTTCAATAAAATAATATTAAATTTCATAAAAATATACGGGTGACAGATAAATCCTCCTGCTCTGCTCTAAGCGAGCAGAGCAGGAGGATTGTATTAAATTGTTGCTAAAAAGAAACTACCCACTACCCTACATATTTGTCATTGTAAGTACTTAAGTACCTGAATTATCCAATTTCTCTTACATATTGTTATCTTTGATAATCGTTCTAATCATTCAGAAACTTAATGCAGTTTTAAAATATAGTTAATATCATTTTAGGTTTAATATTTGAGGAATAGCTTAATTTTTTTTAAATAATTAAGTCTATGTATCATCATATAAACTCCATTAAGCAAGTATGGTATTGTATTGTATGTCATAATTATTAAGTAAACACACTTAGAATAATTACGGTGTAGAAAGTAAGTCAGTTAGTGTCAGTAGTCAGTTATGGCTGCAAACGCCGAGCTTTCAATGTACACTACGGAGTTAGTGTGCGTGCGTGTCGCCGAGCGCAAGCAGAAGCAAGTAATAGTCACGGAAGTGTGAATCGAATTAGTGCTTTACTTTTGACTGAGCGCTTGTATGAAGACTATCTTTCTATAGAAAAAAAATTTGAATAATTACGTATAGGTACGTAATTATTGAAATGAAACAACTTTTACGGATCTACTCGCGTTTATTTTACACATTAGTTTTAATTAATGTTTATTCTGACGTTTCGAACCCTTTGCAGGGTCCGTGGTCACAGGGAGACCGTAGGGAGAGTAGATCCGTAAAAGTTGTTTCATTTCAATGTGTAGTGTTCGCGTAAACTTTAGAAAACAATACGTAATTATTCTAAGTAAACACAATTTTTTCAATCCCATCAAAATCGAGAGGTCTTAGATCTGTTCGACAAGCGATAGAAAAGCTTACAGTTCTTCCTACCAAACGTCCATTCGACCAAACGTTTATTCGATCAATTATAGAAATATCAATTGTTATATCGACAAAATATATTTTGGTCAGTTATTTGTTCGATCAGTAATAGAAGAAAGGTCAAATGTTTTGTCGACCTCGTGATAAACGGCGTAATGAATTTCGATATCCCGTGGTAAACTCAGTGATACGAGCTTCATACAATGTTTTAAATTAGTAGCACTGCGTACTCTTTGTTGGCATTTCTGTACTTTCCAAACCTTTTTGAGCCTTATTCCACGTTAAAAACTTCGTCATCGACATCGTATCTAACATTTTTAGACAAAATATTTAAATTTTTGAAAAAAGACTTTAAAAATATTTTTTATTACAGTTGTAATAAAAAATAAGCTTTTTTAAACATTTAAAAATATATTAAAATTAAAAAAAACCAGTAAATTATAAAACAAAAGCATTTATTAAACAGACACGTACCTAAATTATATTCGTTAGCCGGGATGATCCCAAGGGGAAAAACACAAAATCGCCAAATAGAAACAAAAAAATATCATTCAGCTTAGTTCGGTTTGACAATAACCAGTATTTTGATTAATAATACATCCGCATAACTATTACAACAAATTAAACATAAAAACTGTTAGCCTTACAAGTATTTTCTTTCTTATTGCTTTGACAAGTTATATCCGCTAGTGATTGCGGAAATGTATTAAAATTACACTTATATAAATGTATTAAAATATGGACACTTTAGCAATAAACTACAATTCGGACAAACTGTGTTCTCAGTTATTACTACAAACTGTCAAATTTCCTCAATAGACTTTGAACTTAACGTATATGTAATAAATGGTTGAACATTAGTTTTGGATACGTTGATGTGCAGACGTACAGACGTCGCGTCGTTCATACTATGGAGCTTGCAGTCATTGGTTTACAATAACCCAACACTCAAATATTCCAATCTTTGGAGGAGCTCGATGGCGTTAAGCAACTTTGTTCAATATAAAAAATATATCGAGCTACTCCTTGCTTCAGAAGGCACCTAAAGCCGTTGGTCCCGGCGGTTTACGTAAAATGGTACTGACGCCACCATCCAAAACTGTCAAATTTCTTCAATACATTTTCAACCATATACTTAAGGCATAATGTTCAAAGTTTATTGAAGAAATTTGACAGTCTGTGGTAGGTTGATGTGCAGGCGTGTACGTACTTGTTAAAACCTACCAACCCGCATTGGGTCAGCATGGTGGGTTTTGGGCCGATCTCCCCATGTGAGGTAGGTGTGAGTCCAACGATATTAGGTTTAAGGAATGCGCAGACGACAGACTTTCGTCCGCTTGCCTTGTTTTCAGTTCGTCGCCGTCGCGTCGTCGCCGTCGTGTCGATCTCGATTAAGTTGTAAGCCATCTATTTTGACGGACAAGAAAGTGCGTCGGCTGCGTAATCCCAAAAATTATTGCTATAAACTAATTCTAAATGGCGTAAAATATTTGTTGTACAGTCAGCCAAGAAACTGGAGGCTTATTGTCTAATTTCAACCTCACCATCATTCAAAAACGCGTCGCGATCGCCATCACTGACACTTGTGAATTAGTTTGAAGTTTTTGAATAGCTTTCAAGTGTTGGCGGAATTGGGTTCGGCAGTAGACACAAAACATGCCATAAACAAAAGAAGAAGAAATAAGCTTTCAAAAGTCAGATTGAAAGGTATTAGAGTTAGACAATAAGCCCCCTGATTAGTTGTGATAAAAGTTTTTGTAAATTATAAAAATCAACGGTCGAACTAAATGAACTTAAGTATATTTTTGCAGGTTAAATAGACATTTTCAACGCCGACTGTAAAACCAAATACGTAATGTTACAAAGAGCGACGCTCAAAGCCACAAAACCATTCGGAAATAACGTCAACATTACCACATTTTCATTTATTATTCAACAGTTCATACCAAAAATTTGCGGCATTATTAGTTAAAGGTACAGTCTGCAACGTGAATAGAATACTTTAGCAACACGCCATGTTAATTTTACCAGAAATCGACAGGTGCCTGTTAAACTTTACGGTTGGTTCAATGTTAGGTTCTCACGTCTCTGACTGTACTTCCAAGGTCCAAATGTTACCTATCAAAAATATAAATCTCATTCATAACAATATTTACATAGAAAAAAATCTTAAAGAAATACCCATTCGCACGATCCCCATTCATATAAAAAGATTTTAATAACCTTGAAATTGGCACTACCCTTTGCATTCATAGATCGACTCATCCACTGTAGGCTAAGTGAGTAGGGCCAGTATCAGCACGCTGTAAAAATAGCATACATTATAAACCTATTTTTTTCTTTCTTTCATTATTTCATTACCTATTTCGTGCACAGGGTGCCTAGCGTGAGTTTTTCTTACTATCCGTATTCATTCGATTACGTTTACGAAAACGAAAATTAGTATGGCATTGAAGCAGCGCCTCCTGGCGACATACCAGAAGAGTTAAACTTTTGCCATACAAATTCTCGTTGTCGCCAACGTTATCGAATGGCGAAAGAAACTCGCACTTGGCACCGTTATCGACACTCGCCATAGTAAGTGTTCGATTAGTAGGGTCAAACCGGGTCATCATCAGCAGATCTGCACGCTGTACGCGTTGAGGTAGCCTTGTAGAGCGTTCCTGTGTGGTTCTTGAAGCGCGGCCAGTAGCGGAGGGAGAACGCCGGGCGACGTGCGCGACAAGTTGCCGAGACACTCCGCTAGGTAGCGCTTCGGGTCTTCGATGGCTGTGTGGAGAGACATTTTATTAGAATATATGGTAAAATACAGATCGTGGCTGTTGACCAACATGTTTTGCCACAATTTGGCGTGCAAAATTACAACAAACTATTAAGTAGTTAAGTATTTATTTATTTATTAAGGAACTAGTTACGTATACCTACTCCAAGCAGAGCGCTGATCCTGCAGTTTACGCCATCGCGACAGTTTGCAGCGCACCGCATGGAAACATATTAATTAGGTCAACTTGCCACGAGTTGCCGACGCTGCAATTTTATTAGTTATTGATTTATTGTAATTTCTGATCATTCATTATTCTCGCATCGAATAGATCACTAGGCTATTTAGACACTAAGTTTAATTGTAATTTTGAACCTTTAAATAAATTAGTGATATAATTTTTGGTTTTTTTTCGAACCTCCGGCTACAGCTAACGTAATTGGCGCAGTCGGTAGGATACTCGCGGGCCGGTTCGCGAACCTTAGGGAACTCTTTCGTAACGAAATCCGCGTTCGCGTGTCGCCCGGGCGGCTTCTAAGCCCCGCTACCGAGTATCCCGAATCTACGGACCTGCTGCAGACCTGAGGCTGAATCCAGACATCGATTCCAGAAGAAGAACCAGATATGCTGTATATGTAAGTACACTTGAATTGCTCTCGTGTTGCTTCCTTTATTCCTAGTTTTATATTTTCCAAAATTTTTCATCCACGTTCCTCTAAGTCCCGGGAACCTGTACCACGACAGGCTCGCCGGCAAAAGTTAGACTCCAATAGGGATTTAGATTTCTTAGACTTAGATATATCTATAAATAACCTAGCTAACATGGCTCATGACCCGGATACGATTTTTAAGGCTCTTCGCCTGGTACCGGAGTTCGATGGGAACCCTAATATATTAATACGTTTTATCAATATTTGCGATCGCATTGTAGCACAGTATTTAAGCACGGAACCTAGTAGTGAATTATCTAACCTGTGTTTGTTAAATGGGATATTAAATAAAATTTCTGGTAATGCTGCTTCTACTATTAATTCAAACGGTATCCCGGATAATTGGCTGGGAATAAGAACCGCTCTTATTAATAATTTCTCCGATCAACGCGACGAGACCGCTCTGTATAGCGATCTTTCTTTGGCTACGCAAGGCAGTAAGACGCCCCAGGAATTTTATGATCAATGCCAGACATTGTTTAGTACTATAATGACTTATGTTAGTTTGCACGAGCCCATAGCGTCTACAATAGAGGCAAAGCGCACCCTCTATAAGAAGGTTGCCATGCAAGCCTTTGTACGTGGTTTAAGGGAACCACTTGGGTCCCGCATTAGATGTATGCGCCCCCCGACTATAGAAAAGGCTCTTGAATATGTACAGGAGGAATTAAATGTCATTTATTTGCAGCAGCGCAGCGACGTACCTAAGGCTCAGCCTATTATTAAATCTTTAATTCCAGCTCAAACGCCAGCCTTACCAGCACACAGACCACAAACTTTACACATGCCGGTACCTAACTGGCCAGCTCCCATGGCACAGCGTGGTTACCAGCCACCACCTCAAGCTTTTAAATTTAATTCATTTAATAATCAGTCTCAACAGCAGCGGCCCGGACCGAGTCGCACACAACAAATGTTCCGAGCGCTGCCACCGAATTATAATCCACACAGTAATGTCTTTCGCAATCCACAGAGATTTAGCAACCAGTACAACTCAACTCCTAGGCCAATGAGCGGAGTTCAACATTTTGCACCTAAAGTCTTACCACATACTATGATGACTGGACATGACTGGAGGAAGTCGGGAAACCCACCTCCAACTAATTACTTTAAGTCTCGCGAAATGAACATGAACGAATGTGCACCCTATGACGACTCTTATTACGCGACAGACTATTATACGGAACCCGATTACTATTACTATACAGACGATACAAATTACAATGACTATAATGTTAACTATGACTATAACACTACTGACGAAAATCAATTTACAGAAATGGCAGATTTATCTATACCTCAACCAGGTCCATGTAACTCTGACATGAATCCGGATTTTCAACCGAGCGCGACATCAAAAAAGCCAAAATAGAATTAAATCTCCAAACGCAAAGACAGTTACCTTACATACAGATCATGGACCCACCGTTAAAACTCTTAATTGATACCGGTGCCAATCAGTCTTTTATCAGCCCAGAGGCTGTACAAAAGTATTATTCTGAGATTCCTCTTAACTATGACCCATTCGAAGTTACGAATGTGCATGCAACTACTAGAAATAACCACTCTATTACGTTGCCATGTTTTAGCGAGTTCACGGACACTGACCATATAAAATTATTCGTATATCGATTTCACGACTTTTTTGATGGACTTATAGGACTTGACTTACTTACCAGATGGGAGGCTAAAATTGACTTGAAAGACGGACTTTTGATAACTAAATCAACTTCTAACCCAATCAGAATGTACAACTCATGTAACGTAAATTTATATGAAGATATTATACCGGCTCATACTTCAAAACTAGTTAGAATTCCTACAGACTCTCCGGATGGAGAGGTTCTTATCAAAGAACAAGTGATCTGTAACTGTATCATTCTCGAATGTCTTACTACCGTTACCAACAATCGCGGATATATAGAGTTAGTGAATCCAACACCTAACGATATAATATTTTCATTAGACCGACCTGCGCACGCGGAGATATTTAACACCGAGTTTAGGCGTGATAATCAAACACAAACGCGAGTGCAAGATGTAATCTCTCGGTTAAGAACAGATCATCTTAACGAAGAGGAGAAAGCTAATCTCATTGCTCTTTGTTCTCAATATTCAGACGTATTTTATGTTGAAGGCGAGGCTCTTACTTTCACAAATAAAATAAAACACCGGATTAGGACCACAGACGAAGCACCTGTTCATACTAAAAACTATCGTTACCCTTTTATACATCGCCAAGAGGTTAGAGATCAGATAGCCAAAATGTTGGATCAGGGAATCATTAGACCTTCTGACTCCGCATGGAGTTCCCCGATATGGGTTGTACCTAAGAAAACAGACGCATCCGGCAAACAGAAATGGTGACTGGTAATAGACTTTCGGAAACTTAATGACAAGACTATCAATGACAAATATCCCATACCAAATATCAATGACGTCCTTGACAAGCTTGGTAGATGCCAATACTTCACTACACTTGACTTAGCAAGTGGGTTCTATCAGGTAGAAATGGACCCTCAGGATATCTCCAAGACTGGATTTAACGTTGAGCATGGACATTACGAATTTTTGCGTATGCCCATGGGATTAAAAAATTCACCGTCCACCTTCCAGCGAGTAATGGATAATGTCCTTAGGGGTCTTCAAAACGATATCTGCCTAGTTTATCTCGACGATATCGTCGTCTTTAGCACCTCGCTCCAGGAGCACGTCATTAACTTGGAGAGGGTTTTTCAAAGACTTAGAGAGTCCAATTTTAAGATCCAGATGGATAAATCTGAGTTCTTAAAACTCGAAACAGCTTATCTCGGACACATTATCAGTAGAGACGGCATCAAGCCCAATCCTGACAAAATCTCCGCTATTAAAAAGTACCCTATCCCAAAAACTCCTAAGGAGATAAAACAATTTATAGGACTTCTCGGTTATTACCGAAAAATCATTCCAGACTTTGCAAAGATCACAAAGCCTCTAACACAATGTCTAAAAAAGAGCCGTAAAATCACCTTCGATCCCGAGTACGTAAATAGTTTTGAAACATGCAAAACCCTACTAACAAACGATCCAATCCTTCAGTATCCCGATTTCAGCAAAGAATTCCTTCTGACCACAGACGCCTCCAACTTCGCTATTGGAGCCGTACTGTCCCAAAGTGCCGTAGGGTCCGATAAGCCTGTGTGCTATGCTTCTCGCACTCTTAATGAGAGTGAACAGAATTATAGCACCATCGAAAAAGAACTTTTGGCCATTGTCTGGGCCACCAAATACTTTAGACCATACCTCTTCGGACGTACTTTCAAAATACTGACTGATCATAAACCATTACAGTGGCTAATGAATTTGAAAGAACAGAACTCACGGCTGACCAGATGGCGACTTAAACTAAGCGAGTATGACTTCACGGTAGTGTACAAGAAAGGCAAAGCTAACACTAACGCCGACGCACTCTCTAGAGTTGAAATTCACAACGAGGAAATACAATCAGTCATCGATAGCCTTAAAGAGATTAGCTCACTAATAAACAACCCATCTGAAACGCCTCAAACAGTTAACAGGTCTTCAACCGCAACCGCACACACTAGTGACGAACATCCTATTCTAGAAGTACCAATCACAGATGAACCTCTCAACAAGTTTCATCGACAGTTACATTTCACGGTCGTAGATGACGTTAAACGTAAACCATCAGTTTCCAAACCATTCGACACTCACACCCGCGTTGCTATACAGTTGTCTAAGAGCAAACTAGAGTCAGACGTAGTTAACGCCATTAAAGAATATGTTAGCCCTAAAGTCAAAACTGCAATTATTATCCATCCTCCTCTAGCTATGTACTCTATAATTCCGATTATACAAAGTAAATTTAAAAGTTCAGCTTTCAAATGAATCTAATCTTAGTGAAGACCGAATTAGAAAACGTTAAAGAGTATCTCCGGCAGCAAGAGATAATTCATCACTACCACGAAGGTAAAACTAACCATCGTGGGATAAACGAGTGTTATTTAGCCCTTTCGCGAAAATATTATTGGCCTAAGATGAAAGATCAAATCTCTAAATTTATAAACGAATGTACAACATGTGGGCAGGCAAAATATGACCGAAATCCCACTAGGCCACAATTTAATGTCGTTCCTCCAGCAACCAAACCTTTCGAGATAGCTCACATGGACCTCTTTACGGTTCACGGTGAAAAATATGTTACCTTTATAGATGTTTTTACTAAGTATGGGCAGGCTTACCATCTGCGCGACGGTACTGCTGTTAGCATATTGCAAGCGTTATTGAAATACTGTACTCACCATGGCGTTCCTATGACTATTGTAACTGATAACGGAACTGAGTTTACAAACCAACTCTTCGCAGAGTTTACGCGACTTTACAACATACACCACCATAGAATACTAGCCCATTCGCCTAACGACAATGGAAACGTTGAACGGTTTCACTCTACCATCTTAGAACACATACGTCTTCTAAAACTACAACATAAAGACGAGCCCGTAGTGAACCTGATGTCATATGCCTTAATAGCATATAACAGCTCCATACATAGTTTCACTAAATGCCGACCCTTTGACTTACTGACAGGACATCTCGACGCTAGAGACCCCATCACTATCGACCTTACGCAACATCTCATGCAACAATACGTGATAAACCACCGAGAGCAGATGAGAAAAGTTTACGAGTTAATTAATGAATCTGCCCTAGCAAATCGTACAGCTATTATAAATAATAGAAACAAAGATAGGGAACCAGAAGTAGAATATGTACCTCAGCAGCAAATATTTATAAAAAACCCGTTAGCTAGTCGTCAGAAGACAGCACAACGTTACACTCAAGACACCGTATTAGCCGATCTCCCAGTGCACATTTACACCTCAAAGAAACGTGGACCAGTAGCTAAGTCTCGTATTAAACGAATTCCTAATAGCGCCAAATTGTTGCAGGATGCTGTTATTGCTGATGACTCTGACCGCCCAACTGATGCAAGCTCAAGAGATAAAACTTGAGAGCTTAGGAGATGGACCAGGACTACTTCCTTACAAACTTGGTGCAACGAGGCTTATTACACAATATCATACATTCGTACAGTACATACGACTTAATGAATTTGAAGACAATCTTAACTCAATACAAAACCAACTATTTACTTATAAAACTAGACTTCCTAATGATACTTAGTCTTTATGAGCTACAAATAGATTATTTAAACAGTAAACTTGATAACGCATTGATACAATTAAAATCCTTGGAGCCCGACAGCCGAGCCAAACGAGGCCTTATTGACGGGTTAGGTACAGTTGTAAAGAGCATTACCGGAAACTTAGATCAATCAGACGCAATTAAATATAATGGTCTAATAAAAGATTTAGAAAATAGTCAAGATAAAATAGTATCCGAATTTAACAATCACATCTCTCTCAATAAAGAATGGATGTTTCAATATCAAAAGGTACTATCTCAGCTTATTGAAAACCAAAGTAAGATCAATAGCACTATAGAGCTACTAATAACCTCTAATGCCCATAATGACAATAATTTAATAAAATACGCTAAGTTTTCCCAAATGATAGCAATCATTGGAGAAAATGTGGAAGATTTAATGATAGAACTAAATAGGATAGAAAACCTATTAGCTTTTATTCGTGCTGGAACTATGCACCACTCTATGGTTAATATAAATGTGTTAGGTAATATGCTAGGAAAGTTAAGAAGGATATACGATAGGGATCAGATATTAAGTTTAGCAATAAGAGAATATTACGATATTATAAAACCAGGTTTTTATTACGTCGATAAGCAAATAGTAGTTATTTTTAGTTTCCCAATAGTTTCTAGAGTCAGATACGATCTATACAGACTCTCCATAGTTCCTAATAAAAATCAACAAGTCCTTATTCCCCCCTATCCTTTTATTGCAACAAACGAGGCAACTTTCGTGTACATGGAGGCTGAATGCCCGAAGTTGAATAACTGGTATCTCTGTGAAAAAAAGATAAGCCATCAGATACGTTCAAAATCTGACTGCATTCAAGAACTTATAAGAAAACAAGCTTTGGACAAATCCTGCCACTTCACATCAGTTTCCCTATCAAAGGAAGCTTTGGACAAGTTGGACGACCACCACTACATCGTGTCTTTCCCGCGCCAGACAAGAATACACTCAACCTGCGGTAGCGAAAGAATGGACTTGCTTCAAGGAAGCTACTTCGTTACCATTCCAATGAAGTGCTTTCTAAAAACCTCTGAATTCACAATCACCAACGATAATGATGAAGTTAAAGGCCAGCCTCTGAAACTCATGAAGATTCCGTACAAAGAAGAACATCTGATCACTTCAGATCATCTGAGACTAAACACGATTAGTCTAGAGGGACTACACAGCATCCAGAACAAGGTCATGATGGAATCACCCATAGAACCACACAGCCAGTCAAAATATCTATACTATACTACAATACCTTATACGCCGTGATAGTGACTACAGTCATCATTGTCACTGCTATCGCCTGCTACAGATACAAGATCTGCTGGAAGTTCAAGAAGCCAACCGACACTTCACAATCCAACAACGAGGACCCCATATACGCAGATCCCGTGGAGATAAGGAAGGCTAAGACGGACAAGGAGACTCCAGCGACTTTTTCTCTCAGCATCCTGAAATAGTCGCCGATTTTGGGATGGAGGAGTTACGTATACCTACTCCAAGCAGAGCGCTGATCCTGCAGTTTACGCCATCGCGACAGTTTGCAGCGCACCGCATGGAAACATATTAATTAGGTCAACTTGCCACGAGTTGCCGACGCTGCAATTTTATTAGTTATTGATTTATTGTAATTTCTGATCATTCATTATTCTCGCATCGAATAGATCACTAGGCTATTTAGACACTAAGTTTAATTGTAATTTTGAACCTTTAAATAAATTAGTGATATAATTTTTGGTTTTTTTTCGAACCTCCGGCTACAGCTAACGTAATTAACTAATAGTTACATAATAAACACATTGTATACAAAACAAAACATACTTAAAAACCTATAGTTCCATAAATTGGTATATATATGAGATAAATAGTTTAGCATAATAATTTATACATACCATAAGTTTTTTTTCCTTTGCCATTATATTAAAAATTTTAATAAATTTGTTAAATCATTTAATGTCAAAGTACTCATTAAGATTATGAGGGGATTTAATTATTAGCCAACTACGCAGTTGCGATATAGATTTTCTTAAAGGTAACCTCCTAATTTCTTCAGGTTAAGTTAACCAGTTACTTTAACTTAAAGGGTTCCTCAAGCCGTGTGAAACGAAGCCCCGTCAGAGGTTTTCTAGAGGGAACGGCATCACGCACTAGCGCGTGTCCCTCGTGCCCTACTAGATTCTCCGAGGGTTTCGGATCGGATCGGAAGCGAACAACCCGAGGGCGCTTCTAAAGGCTCGGACCTTGGCTCGGGTTGATCGGGCCGTGATGAAGAGGAAAAGCGCCCAGGTACATGTCTGTACTTGGCATAGAGCGCGTGTGAGCCGCCTTGTAGTCGTACCCTTGTTCTACGCGTACTATGTTTAAACTAGTGTGCATGTTTAGTGTATTCTGTATATGTGTAGTGGCATTTAGAGGATCGTGCCCCAGCAGTGGGGACATACAATGATCTGGTAATATGGGGCTGACCTTGCAGCGGGTCGGGCCGGGCGTTGCGCGCGCACGCGAGCTGCGAGTAGTGCGCCTGGTAGCCGGGCGCGTCGTCCACCTCGATGAAATGGTCCTCGGGCAGCGTCGACTCGTCGGTAGGCAGCTCGAACAGGGCTATCAGCGCCTGCACGGAGACCGTGTTTGTCGGAGTTAAAAAAAAATATAAATTACAATAATGTTCTTTCTTTTTTCTGTTCTGTCGCTTGTGTTTTCTGTTATAACTTAAACTTACAATAATGACATCTGTCAAAATCACATCGCACCAAAACACGTGGGGCACAGAGCGTCTAATGTCTGATAGAAAATCTATTTATATTATATTTTTTTTATATTGTCTTGTGTCTGTGTTAAAATAAATATGTTTTCCTGTCTTTTTAGGCTTTTACTTTAACTTGGACATGCACGTATTACTGAAAATTTATGTAAATATACAAAGAAAACGAAAGAATAAATAAAACACAGAAGGCTTACAAAAATACAAATGTTGAAAAACTTTCCACGAGCAGGATAGTTCAATTGGAAGAGCACCTGACCCGGTATGTCAGAAGGGTGCAGGTTCAAATCCTGCTCGTGGACATTTTTTCAACATTTGTGTTTTTGTAATTTGTTTCGCAACAAAATTTGCGTTAAAATTATATAAACAAAACAAAAACATTTCACAGAAGGCTGCGTTCGATTTGGCCAGTAGTCGTGCAAAAGGTTTGTACCTTAAGCCCGGCAGACTGGCCGCGTACACGTGCACTCGCCTGCATGAGCGGCGGCCAGTAGCGCGCCAGCCGCGTGCGCAGCGCGACGCAGTCGGCCAGCAGGCGCGCGCAGCCCGCCGCCGCCGCGCGCCGCTCGTGCACGCCGCTCACTTTCTGCAGCTCGGGGATCAGCACACGCTCCACGTACATCGCGAACATGCTGCCGGAGTGTGGACAACGTTTAATGCAGACTACACTCGAGAGCGCGTACGAGCGGGGAGGCAGCAAGAGCTCTAGCCATCCACTCTCTTGACTGGAGGATTGGTCCGCTCGTGCCCACTAACTATTAAGCGTCGAACAATGTATTTTAATTTATTGCGTTGCAAATTTATATCACGCATGGCTAAATTTTTTGTCTTAAATTTAATGTTCCACAAAAATTTATCTCATGTATTTTGTTTCAAACAAATGTCATTTCACTTGGTATTTTTTTCTATTTTATTTTTTTATGTAGGGTAAAAGACAAAATTTTTTACACTTTTCATAAATAATAAGATTGTTGTATGTTTACCTTACTACATAATGTATAAAAAAAAACAAATAAACAACCGCCAAGGTCGGATTAATCCAACAAATTTTTTCGGGCCCATTTCGCCAAAGTCGTATATTTACAACCAAATACCACCACTCGTATAATCTGCTTTTTTTTTGTATAATAACGCTGTATAATATGAAAATAATGTTTACATTTGCGGATGGTGATTTCACAAGATCTGTTTTCAATCAACTTATCTAAAAAAATTTAGTAATTGAACAGTTATGACTTATGACGTATGAGAATAAAAGACCGTTTTGTTACTTTTGATTACTAAAATATAAATTTTATGTCGAGTTCATTTTGGGAAGTATAATATCGTTTAAAACTATATTATTGGTTTCTCTGATTAACCCGCAAGTATGAGAGAAATTATTCATGTTTTATAAACTAATAATTAAAAATACAGCAAAACAAAACTTTGTCTCTAAATATCTACCTGGTAATATACTATATCTGAAGAATGAAATGACGAAATATAATATATGATCAAACGAACTTCTAAGTGAAGTTAGATTATTATTATGAGTCACCTCATTCGAAGATATAGTTACCCTAAACCCACCCTAAGAAAAACACAGCAAAGTGCATGTTTTTCAAATCCAAAATAAAATTTAATTTTGTTTAGACTCAAAAAATGACTAGAACATGGCCGCCTAGGGAGGGGCAAGCGGCCGTGTATACGAGAACTTTTAAAACGATCGATTAATCTAATATTGATTTTCTCTAAAAACGTGCGATATTGCCTGTAGGTTAAAGGGACTACCTGGTAATTATACTATAATATCTTCGAATGAAGTGACTCATATAATAATGATCGAACTTCATTTAGAAGTTCGTTTGATCATATATTATTATGTATAACATTATAGCGTTGCATATAAAGTAGTGAACTCACTTGGCTTGCACGGAGTCGACGAGCTGCACCAGGTTGTCGGCGCCGAAGTGGATCGCGTAGAAGCCAAGGAACGCGATCAGCCCGCGCACGTACTTAGTGGTCTTGGACGAGGACAGCCGCTGGAACAGCAGCGTCATTATCTGCTTCGCGTACTGCTGCATCACCGGCCTAAGCGAATGATAATCATAAAAAAACATACATACTCACTCACACGTTCTCCCAAAATGGTCAAAAATATAACTTTTTTTTTTTTAATAAACTCGACCTCGTTAGTGACCTCGACGCTACATTAAGCATAATCAAAATCATCCGAGGTGAAATAGATGCGAGCATTTGCATGGTAAGTGTGAGCCGAGCCCTGTTATCGGTCAGCCAGCAATGACGTGTCAAACTCGCCGCGAATGGTACACAAGGCTCCACAAACTGTCAAATCTCCTCAATAGAATTTGAACTTTATGTATATGGCATACGGTTGAACGTTTATTGATGACATTTGACAGTTTTTGATAGGTGAATGTGCAGGCGTCTGGTTACGTTACGTTTCGTGCGTCCGGTCAGTCTAAACAATTATTGTGTTTAGCAGGCCGAATGCATCTACTCTGAAAATAAATAACTGTCGTGTTATTTAAAAATGGGACGAACTTCGAAAAATAGTAACTAACTAGGTAACTTACCTAAAATGGGTCACCCATTTATAAGCTGAAGTTTAGAGAGCATTGCTGGATCTACGCTATGTGTTATTGCAAAGAAGAAGTTAGGTTCTAATCAGCCCCCTAGTCAACTTAATAGAATAGAATTGAAATATAATGAGTATTGTACGGGATTGATTGTCAATCCCATACAATAATAACTCTATTTAATTTCTATTCTATTAGCGTTATGCCACTTGTCTAGGGGGCAGAAGTTACGAATCATATAACATATACTCACTCTCCGAATTTGTACAGCATCATCTGTATGAGGTAGAAGCCTTCATGGTCGTTGGTCTTCGAGGCGATCAGCTTTTGGAACACTCCCAGCATCGCGTTCTGCAATAGGGGGTCAATTTAGTTTATAAGTATAGTCCGACAGCGGATGCATGTTCCATATGGTACGAATATTAGGATTTGCGGATCACAATTAACAAAAAGGAATAATTGCATATAAACTCCTTGAACAACAAAAAAGTAAATACTGGCAAGTAAAGCCCAGACATTTGACAAAATAAAAAAATAAAAATTATTGATTTTCTGTTCTTATTTCAAAAACAGAAGTCATTTTGTTTTCGTCGTGTTGTCGGAACGCAAAATGAATAAAATTGAAATTCGCGCCGTAATAAAATAACTACTGAGCAAGTAAATCTAGACTTGAAAGGAACATTGGGGGTTAATGCTCCTATGTATTCTACGTAATCATAATCAGCAGTGGTCATAACTGTAAGTACACTGAGGTTACTAAACCGCTAATGATTGATATGTGAGCGCGCGTCCGCCGCGATGTGTGTGGTGACGTGAACTAACTTAATAATATAATTATTTAATTAAATCAATAAATTGATGATTTGGAGAAATGCACGGTTGCACCGTACACTGTGTTTGTTTTTATGTGACGTCACAACTAATAAAAAAATCACTAATCTAGTTTACTAAAGATTTAGATCATTTGTATCTTTTCATTCTTACCACACCTTTCTGTTACACGTTGTAGATAAATAAATGAATCACTTACCAACCGGCCCGCTTGCAGCACAAGCGGCGCCCTCGCGCTAAGAAAGGCGCAGAGCAGCCGCACGAGCGGGCGAACGTTAGCGGCCCGCTCCCACAACGGAGGCGCTAGGAGGCACGGTAATAGGGCTCCGTACGCGTCCGCGGCGCCGTCCCCGGAAGGCCCGGCCCCCGCCCCCGCGCCCCGTAACTCCAGCAGGAGGGAGAGCATTTGGAACACATACGGCATGAACTCTGCGGGAAGACACACGGGTCTAGAGATATTCTTCTTTTGAATGGCTTGGTGCGGATTGCTTTTTAGCCAGGTAAAAGTTGTATCTAAATGTGGAATATGTCATTTTACACAAACTTATTGCATATTGCAATTGCAAAAATGTGGGTTCGAATCTCGACTACTGTAGAAACTTTTTATACACTTAAAAAAATAAGTTATTCTTACAGATAATAGAAATGAACAAATGTACAGTACTTCAAGATAAATAATGGGCATCGGAAAACATCGGAAACAATCGTAAAACATTACAAAAAAAAATTTAAAAAGTAATTTATTTTTAAAAAAACATTTCTAATTTCAACTTTATCGCAAACAAATAAATATCAATGTCATTTCAAAGTTACAAGCCGTGCAAGCGGCGCAGCTAATGAGTCAGTTGTTCTTTGGATTGAAAGCGGAACGGTTGTCGCTACCGTTTTTTGGAGTCATACAGAGCTGATAAAACTCTCCATCGAATTTATTTTAAAGTAAAAAAATTGGACATTTTTAAGCTCGTGGTCGAGCGGTACACAATACGTCATTGCGTTTTTTCTATCACTGTTGACTATGACTGATGAATGAACTAGAAATCCGTTCGCAGCGTCGCGATACGTTCGTACTCGTGGCAGAGGCCCTACGTACCTCTCGCCCCGCGTACCTACCGCAGGCGAGGACTCAGTTAAGCGGTCTAGCAATAGTAGAAATAAATTTTATTAAACTTTTAATAAATAATAAAAATATTAATAATTACTATCTTTAAATTATACAGTTTCAAATATTGAAAGTTCTATACTAGCTATAGAGAATATTGCTACACTACTACTAACAGACTGTACAGACAAGGCTACGTACCCTGGACGTCGTTTTGCAAAATGTCCTGGAATATTGGGAACAGAGCGTCTTCGAACGCCGTGATGGCATTAGGGTTTGATTTCGTCACCAATCTGTTAAAAACAAAAAAAAAGAGAATATTTCTATTATTTCATTTTTTGTATTCACACTTATTTATTTACAAAATATTTTTTTACTAGAAATAACCAGTCTCGGAAAGCTCGAGTGGGAATAGATCACTCGATCGAGCATCCTGAGAATAATTGTTTTTTTTTCTATTAAAAAAAAAAATATCTTATAAAAGAGAATATTTAAATAGAATAGAAAAAAATACCAAACAAAAGCCGTTGGACTCGTAAGACAGCAGTCGTTAAAACGCACTTACAAATTACGGTGTACCCCTTTTAAGCACACTGCGCGCACGGAGTTGGATTTGGCATAGTTTAGGAAATACAATTTTTTTTTGCAATAGTTTACATACATTGAGCGATTTGTGTCCGTAACACCAATTTATCAACCGCAACTCGAACAGTCGCGTTGCAATTGTACGATTAACAACTGGTTGCTTTTTTCGGAAATAAGCCTACCGAACCCCTCGGAGAATCTAGTAGGGCACGGGGACACGGACTAGTGCGTGATGCCGTTCCCTCTAGAAAACCTCCGACAGTGCTTTGCTACACACGGTTTCAGGAACCCTTTAAGTTTCTCGCCGCCTCCAAAAAAGAGAGGTGATGCTGAAAACGCCGTCTGAGGCAATCAGCTATCTCAATAAAAACCGTCACATGATTTATCCAACTACCGCCAGACTAATCTCTTGTAAATAACAGTGAAGTAAGTATACTCACGACACGGCCAGCGAGAGGGTCTCGAACAGGTAGTGGTTAAAGTGGGGTTTGCTAGGGTTCTTTGCCACCACGGCCAGCATGTGGGCGAGCTTCGGCAGGGCTCCGCCCAGGAACGGGAGCGCGCCCTCCTGCAGGCAGGATAGCGTGCGCAGGATCGCTGCAACCAAGTTTTACTATAAACAGTTTATTCTCAAAAAACACAAATGCGAGCTAAATAAGGTTTGAACATAGATCAGTAGTAGTTCAGTTCGGTAACACCATTCAAATATAAGTGTAAAAAAAAAGCACTATCCATGCAAGTTAACTTCAGTTCAGTTACGTTATACAACACGTAACTAAACGTACACCGTTAGATAATTCTCATTGTTTATGTCTTTCTTTGCCGCTGGACGCGAGCAGCACAAAACCGGTAGTTGTGGAGATCCTTGGGGGAGGCCTTTGTCCCGCAGTGGACGTTTTTTGGCTGAATGATGATGATGATGATGTCTATAATATGTGTTAATGTGTTTTAGTGTGTTACACTAGAAAGTTTATGGATAAGGGTGACACCCTATTGAAGTTGAACTGAGCTGAGCTGAGCCGAGTTGTGTGGAAATTAACCAATAGTGTGTGCCTACATGTACTAGATCTTATTATTGCATCATCCTTTATTGCATTAGGCTCATGTTGTATGTGTATCAAATATTTAGGTCAATATTAATCTTACTAATGTATTGCATCATTATTTGCACTCCGCACCATTCCCTAATTTGTAATACTTTAATCATAATAACGCAGTTTCTTTATTTTCGATATAAATCTTGTGTAACACTCTCTGTACAGCTGTGAAACAAGCAACAATACACGCAGTCATAATTTTATCTGTTGTTTCTATAACCAACCTCATCAAGTAAACCTCTCGTCGTCATACAAATACCTCAGCCAACGAGAAGCAGTTGTATAAGTGTCCCTTTATTTAAGAAAAAACCATTAAATACAGCTCGGTTCCGCTTCGCTTAGCGCCGCTTCAATGTAGTGTCACTCTTAATACATGTGACAAGGCGTCATATACTATTACAAAACTGTGAGTGATGTTATAATATTTCCTATGACGAATTTGAAATGCTCGCCGTCTCGCTCGCCCTTCATGACGTACTCGTTGTGCTTGGCGGGTTCCTGCGCGTCTAGTGCAGTCGCGGCAGCGATGACGTCACGCTATCTAAGATGCTGATAGTGCCCTGATCCTAGAATGCTGATAGCAGGGCTTGATGCCGGTACCAAATTCCCACTATAAGTCAGTAAGTAACGTTATTCCTATAAAGTTAATAAATTGGTAGTGGTAATGCAGGTAAGGTAATGCAGCTAGAGATAAGATAGCCAGTACCTCACTAGTTGAGGATCCCGGGTGAAGTGCGCTTCCATCATTGGCCTTATAATCACTTAACATCAGGTGAGATCAAGGCACTGTGCTTACCCGTAAATATAAAAAAAAAGTTATCTAGAAAAGTATCGTTACTCTTTTCGTAATTTAATGCGCAACAGGCAATCTGCGTAGTGCGGTTAGTTAATTTACCGGTGAAAATGCCACCTAGGTAAAAGTATCAAACATAACGTTACCTTTTTAACGGTATCTTTCTTTGACAGAAGTATCGTTATCAAATTTTTTACTGTATTTACGCCATCTAGACCGCTGATAATGTCGTCTCGCTCACCCTTCTTGACGTACTCGTTGTGCTTGGCGAGGTCCCACCTAGACCGCTGATAGTGCCGTCTCGCTCACCCTTCATGACGTACTCGTTGTGCTTGGCGAGGTCCCTCCTAGACCGCTGACAGTGCCGTCTCGCTCACCCTTCATGACGTACTCGTTGTGCTTGGCGAGGTCCCACCTAGACCGCTGACAGTGCCGTCTCGCTCACCCTTCATGACGTACTCGTTGTGCTTGGCGAGGTCCCACCTAGACCGCTGACAGTGCCGTCTCGCTCACCCTTCATGACGTACTCGTTGTGCTTGGCGAGGTCCCACCTAGACCGCTGACAGTGCTGTCTCGCTCGCCCTTCATGACGTACTCGTTGTGCTTGGCGAGGTCCCACCTAGACCGCTGACAGTGCCGTCTCGCTCACCCATCATGACGTACTCGTTGTGCTTGGCGAGGTCCCACCTAGACCGCTGACAGTGCCGTCTCGCTCACCCTTCATGACGTACTCGTTGTGCTTGGCGAGGTCCCACCTAGACCGCTGACAGTGCCGTCTCGCTCACCCTTCATGACGTACTCGTTGTGCTTGGCGAGGTCCCTCCTAGACCGCTGACAGTGCCGTCTCGCTCACCCTTCATGACGTACTCGTTGTGCTTGGCGAGGTCCCACCTAGACCGCTGACAGTGCCGTCTCGCTCACCCTTCATGACGTACTCGTTGTGCTTGGCGAGGTCCCACCTAGACCGCTGACAGTGCCGTCTCGCTCACCCTTCATGACGTACTCGTTGTGCTTGGCGAGGTCCCACCTAGACCGCTGACAGTGCCGTCTCGCTCACCCTTCATGACGTACTCGTTGTGCTTGGCGAGGTCCCACCTAGACCGCTGACAGTGCCGTCTCGCTCACCCATCATGACGTACTCGTTGTGCTTGGCGAGGTCCCACCTAGACCGCTGACAGTGCCGTCTCGCTCACCCATCATGACGTACTCGTTGTGCTTGGCGAGGTCCCACCTAGACCGCTGACAGTGCCGTCTCGCTCACCCTTCATGACGTACTCGTTGTGCTTGCCGAGGTCCCACCTAGACCGCTGACAGTGCCGTCTCGCTCACCCTTCATGACGTACTCGTTGTGCTTGGCGAGGTCCCACCTAGACCGCTGACAGTGCCGTCTCGCTCACCCTTCATGACGTACTCGTTGTGCTTGGCGAGGTCCCACCTAGACCGCTGACAGTGGCGTCTCGCTCACCCTTCATGACGTACTCGTTGTGCTTGGCCGGGTCCTGCGCGTCGAGTGCCGCCAGTAGTGCGTTCAGTAGAGCGGCCGCGTGCGGTTGTAAAGGTGCAGCGGTTACTATGCCGCCTACGAGAAGTTTCTCTATGGCGCACGCTGCATACGTGCATACCACACCGCGGGCGGATACGTGTTGGATCTAAGCACGGAGAACAGAAAAAATGTATCGTCATCATCATAGCCAAAAGATGTTCACTGCTGGACAAAGGCCTCCCCCAAGGATCTCCACAACGACCGGTTTTGTGCTGTTCGCATCGAGCGACTTCCCGCGACCTCCACCAGATCGTCGGTCCACCTTGTTGGTGGCGTGCCCACACTGCGCTTTCCGGTAAAATATATACTAAAATAAAATGTATAGCAAAAAGCTTTACTTGCTTGACACAATGTATTGTCAGAACTTACATTACAATGGGGATGTTGACAACAACAACAAATAATTCCAGAACATTAAACAAATAAATGAAATCACGTAACAGTTCTTTAACACATTGACCTATTTTTATTTGACCTAAGCATGAATTTCTGTAAGCTAAAAAGTTATTAATAAACACTGAATTGACGGAACAAAATAGTAACGTCATAGTTCACCATTCCCATACAATTTCTATTAAAAAAATTGTTTTGACAGTAGCTAAAAAAATCTCTATTGACTAACCAATCAACTACCCAATAGAGAATAGCGTCCGTCATGACATACGGAGCCGATGGACACTCACGGTAAGGCTGGCTCTCAGATTTAAAGTCGCTCAGCGATCTTGGAAAGGGCTGTGCTCGGAGTTTCTCTAAGAGATCGGAACGAGGTGATCCGTCAAAGAACCAAAGTTGGCGGCAAAGCCGACAGGATCAGCAAGTTGAAGTGACAGTAATCCGGCTAAATCACCGCAGAACCGATAGCCGATGGGGTAAACAAGTTCTTGAATGGAAACCACGTATCGGCAAACGTCACTAAGACCGCGAGAGTAGGTGGAGCGACGATCTTCGCGAGGTGGCTGGCAAGAGCTGGATAAGAGTAGCCGTGACAGTTCTGGATAGGTTGATATGCAGGCATACACAAATTCAGCGTGAGGCCAGTGGTACAGAATCGAAGCAAAACTAATATGTAAAGATTTTAAACGAACTTACAAGCAGTGGGAAAGCGTTGAGGAGCAAATCCTTCGGCAGCAGCGAGCGGAAAGTCATCAGGTACTTTATAGCGTCCGCCTTCAGCACCGGCAGCTCGTTTACTGTGAAACAACAATAATAAATATTAAGACAGCTCGTCAGAGGTTCACACTCGAAGGTCAACGAGCCATGGAGCGTATACTTGGCGTGAAACTTACGGATCACGTCAGGAACACTATACTGCGCTCAAAAACAAAAATTGCTGATGTCACACAAAAAGCTGCCATGCTAAAGTGGGGCTGGGCAGGACATGTCTGTCGCATGTCAGAGGAACGGTGGGGCATAATAACTACCGAATGGGTCCCACAAAACTGAAAACGATGTCGCGTCAGACCAAAAAGGAGATGGCGGGACGACCTTGACTCCCACCTAAAGTATTGGTCACTTGTTGCTTGAGATAGAACACGATGGAAAGAGAGTAGGGTGGCCTTTGCCCTGCAGTGGGCCACTACAGGCTTATAATAATAATAAATATTATACAACATCACATACATTGATCTGACTCTAAAGACAGTAGCTTAAGCACTTTTGTTCAAGGTTTGATGTAGAACAAAACCTATTTTGAAATAAGAAAATTTCTTCATACAACCAGTAGTTCAGTTTAATAATCACAGATGGCGCTGTGCTGTGCATACAGCAGTATGTATGACACTGAACCGCGCTATCGAGATTTCTTTACAATTATATTAAGTTAGAATGTAATACCGTTATATAGTTTTTGATCTGCATAAATAAACCATCTATATACATTCACAAAGTAAAAAATGGTTTGATTTTATCTACCATCTACAGACCTATTCTTTTTATACATGGTCCTCCGAGCCGGATGAACTAGCGACCTATTGATTCGCTGTAGGGATGTTCCAAGCAACTTGTGTTATGGAAATCAAAAACAACGACGGTATCACAGGCACCCAGATACGAGAAAATAAAAAAAAGTTCGATTTTCTGCATTGACCCAAGTCAAGTCCACGAGCGGAGAGGCGCGCGTCAGTGGCTACGAAACACTGTCCGTCCAACCGCTCATGTCTCATGGGAGATCAGTGGCATCACCTGGTACATGTCGCTATGAAGCTGTGTCTTGTGATCTACTCCTATACTGCATCAAAAGGTCTACAGGCAGCGCGTCGCCTGTGGCGAACTGCGCCAGGTCTACGAGCTTCAGTGGCTACGAGGCACTTGCCGCCTACTACTCAAGTCTCACGTGACACCGGTGACGTCACCAGGTCCATGCCACTGTCACATGGTATCTGCCGCGTTCTGTTGTTGCATCGATCAAACAGTGACTATACCAGACTCAATGTCCTGCAGCAACTTAACTCTTGTGGGGGACCAGCGACTTCACCAGGTACATGCCGCGTTCCTATATTGCATACAGCAAAGTCTATCCAAGTCACCAGGTACATGTTGGGTATCTATGTCGCAATAAAAAGTGTCTACACCTACAAGGCAGCTAAGGCAAGACGAGAGACCAGTGAGGTCACCAGGTCCTCAGCTACAGCTAAAGTCTCGTATGCAGTCAATGTCATCACCAGATCCTCACATACACATTAACCAGCGTACACTATGCACTCACCATCGGGCCGCTGCAGCTCGGGCAGCACGTGGGCGGAGGCGAACTGCGCCAGGTCCACGAGTGGGGAAGCGCGCGTCACGCCCGCCGCCTGCGTGGAGCCGCGGGACGCCAGCGACGTCACCAGGTACATGGCTGCGTCTTTTCCGCGCCAAGCGTTCGCGCCTTCCACAGTGTACTTTTGCAGCATTAGCTGTAGGGATATAACTTACGGGTAAGCATCTCACCTGTTGTCAAACAATGTAGTACATTCCCTAAGATATGGTTGGGTGAAGCGATGGCTGATTCATATGTTACTCGTGAACGGGTGCCGCCTGTGGAGGCAGGTCTGCTCTTGCTTACTTATCTTATTTTTATTATTATTATACTCGAGTGCTTTAACTTTGTACTTATTAGACAATTTTTGACCTATTAGTACTGTATGACAATGTGAAAATTCAAATTGGTTCCTAATGTAGTTTTTGCCTGATGTAAACTTAATGGTTTTTTTTTTATTTTGTTGTTTTTTGTGTGTTGTTATTGTTCTTTATTTTTTGTGTGTTTATTTGTGATGGAAAGTGTTCTTTTATGATAGGGCATTTTCCAATATTTTTGACGCTGTAAGGGAGAAAAGAGCTTGATACTTGCGGAGTTTCTTGCCGGTTCTTCTCAGTAGAAGGTCTCCCGCCCAAAGCTCCTAAAGCTTTTTATGCATTTGTAAAAGCGAGAAGGAATAGTTCAACTTTTCCTAGTGTAATGACTTACAAATCAGTAAGCGCGGATACTGGTGAAGGTATTAGTAATTTGTTTGCGGATATATTGATAACCGAAGTCAAGCTGTAGTCTTACGTGGCTATGTGTCTCGGTGGACATAAATACCATCTGGGGGTACCCCAGGGTCTCATCTTGGGCCCTCTTTTATTTATTATATGTATCATGGACATTAATAAATGCTTTTTGCATTCCAAATCCTTACTTTTCGCCGATGACATGAAAATTCTCAAGGAGATTCGTAATCATTTAGATGCCTTTGATTTGCAACAAGATCTCTTACGATTTGAACAATACTATATTCTGAATAGATTAGATCTTAACGTATCAAAGTGCTTCTATATGATATTTACACGTAAAAAAAACAAAGTTTTGTCTAAATACATTCTCCTTAATCAGTCTAGCTAGAATGAATAATATAAAAGACATAGTGTCTTACAAATAAACAAAGAATATGGTCAGAATAGTTATTCCGTGTTTTGTCTCTTTTACTCTAATTTTAAATGACGTTTACATGACAGGAACAAAACACGCAATAACTATTCGGACCTTATTCTTTGTTTATTTGTAAGGGGCTTGGGCGTTATTTATTATTCTAAATTAATTTTTGGGGATCTTGTTCATCATATTGCTAGTAAAGCCTCTAAGGCCCTAGGGTTTGTTATACGTATGTCCAAAGAATTCAAGTCCCTGAAATCAATTAAAGCTCTTTATTGTGCGTTCGTGCGTAGCCATCTTGAGTACGCATCACAAGTATGGAATCCGCAGTATAACGTTTATATCAATCGTTTAGAGATAATAAAAAAAAAGATTTCTACGATACCATGACTTCAAGGCTAGACAAACTAAGAGCACCGTTGCTAACGATATCACTTTTTACCTCTTCACATTCGACGTGAAGTGAATGACGCTTGTTTTATATCTAAACTCGTTAACGGCAATATCGACTGTCCGGAATTACTGTTAAAAATTGGTCTTCGCACAAATATACTGCTGCGTCCGCGCCCATTGCTTCACATACCTTATGTTCGTACAAATTACCGAGAAAACACTTTCTTAGTGCGCGGTTGTGTTACTTACAACAGGTACAGCACTGAACACGACTTGGATCTGTTCTCGACAAGCACAAGCACAGCGACTATTAGGCGAACTTTATGTCAAAATTTATTTTCTTAGGCAGCAATTAACATTTTGAAAATATATGATTATATTTATTACGTACTAGCTGACCCGTCGGACTTCGTATCGCTTTGACAGTTTCCATGACAACAAAACAAACAAATCATTTTGTTTTGGAAAATTAAATTGTCGTTTTTAGTATTTTCCGTTACTTATTTTTTATGTTTCTCACCGTTTAAACCTTCCCTGAACTTCCACAAATATTTCAAAATGAAAATTAGCCATTCTCGAGTTTTAGCCACTCAAACTAACAGCAATTGATTTTTATAAACAGTGGTGGACTTATAATTAGAAACACTTCATATGAATTATGAAATTTTGAAGTCCACATACAATAATCATGAAAAATTTATAGATTTAATATTAATAATCATGCAACAATGTAGCCACTCATTAGGATACTCATAAAATACATTAACAAAATATTAATTTTAAGTTTTAGTAGCCTATACACAGTATCTATTACCAAAATTATATAAATCAATAATTATACCTATAAACTATTTATCTTTTATTTTTTTTTGTATTGTTTCTAATTAGTTGTCCATTATTGCTGGTACTTTAAAACTCCTTTAGTTGTTTGTATGAAATTTAATACTGAATCGGTACTTGTTTAGTTGATATTATGTTGTTTTTTCTAATAAATGATAAGTTATTGAACATATTTAATGCTATTTGTTATTTTATTTCCAAATAAAAAGTACTAGGGTCAAATATCTTATATAATGTTAAGTTCCGTTGGTAGTGTTTCTAAATATATGTCCACCACTGTATATAGATTACTGAACAGCAGTATTTGACACTGACATGGTATTATGCTTTGTTGAATATAGCATCTATTTACTTGTTTTTGTAGTTCTTTTTTTTTGTAAATTTGTGTTTACCAAATGTTTACTTGTGGGGGTTTGTAATTAGCTTTAAGATTTTAAATATAAAAAAAGAGATGTTATGGCGACATGTTTAAATGAGATGGTGGTAGCTAACCAGGTGGACAAACAAGCCCAAACCGAGTATACAAACATGTACCCCCCGCTGGGAATCGAACACGGGACCTCTGGGTCTAAACCGGTGGACTTAGGCCACAGAGGCGGTTAAAACGGTGTCGTACACGAATGTAGATGTAGTGGCAAACAGGGATGTTGCCAACGACAATAATTAAATTTTATAACATTAAACGTATACTTAAATGAAATCACGTAACAGTACTTTAAAACATTAACCACTTCTCATGTCATATCGCTATCGTTGCGCCTCAGGGTACCAGGGCGAACCCTGTTGTACTGAAGCCCTTATACCCCTACACTATTAATACTACTATCATCAGATCAGCTCCATGTCATAATAATTTTGCATTGTCATCCGATTTACACATGTATGCAAAATTTTAGCTCAATCGGTAACCGGGAAGTGGATTAAATTTAACTTGCAAGATTTGATTACAGTCAAACAAACAAACAAACATCGGGACAGGTGAAACTAAATAAAAGCTTGTAAAAAGTGACCCAAACCCAATCTCTCTATCAATCAGAGATAACCGGTAACCACCGACACATGACACCTGTCACTTGTCACCATTTATTATTACTGATATCAACACACGGCGCTGACACGAAAGTGAAAGAGAGGGAAGATACACATCTTATGGCTGAGAGAGAGAGAGAAACAACATTTCTTCCTGCTTTTTATTATCCAAACCAGTTTATTTCCGTAAACTAATGTGGTTTTTGTGGTAAAGTAGTTTTTTGGACAGTGAACCCGCTGGGCGAAATTCGCGAATAACTTCGGTTCTAAAGACAATAGCAATACACTTGAGGTACCAATGGAAAGGGTATAAAGCAGAGATGTTTTAATGAAATTGTAATCATTCAATAACCATTAGTTTTTTTTTTAAATCAACGGAAAGTTGTACTTTAAAAATTTTTACCTCACCTAGTAACTCTAGAGGCACATTTTTTTTTTGTTATTTATTGTATGTGCTAAATGTCATTATTAAAAGAATACGTGAACACTAACATATAAAATACAAAAAAAAAACTAGCAATTTAGCAATTTTTAATACATTTACACAAGTTTAAGTACTTGATTCGGATTTCTTTTCAAAAAATTGAAAAAAACGAAAAGCCTCGAACTGTGAAGCCAATGCGATGTTACTGGGGCTGCTTGGGTAGCAGAATACCCCTGCTATCCGACATTTACGTATGTCCAACCCTCTACCAAACACCCTGTATATAGTCGATAAGTAGCTCAAAAGGTTAATCAGCCAACATCAGTCCACTGCTGTTCATATTTTCATTTTCATTCAGGTTTTCATTTGAGTCCCCATTCATTTTAGTTTTATACATAAAATGCAACCATTCAAATACAAATTCAAATTCAAAAATAATTTATTCAGTTTAGGCTACAAGTAGCTCTTGTGAATGTCACTATGCCGTTGAGTTTACGATAAGTAATAAACTGTACTAATAAAATGTTTTTGTTTTGTTTATATAATTTTAACGCAAATTATTGTTGCGAAACAAATTACAAAAACACAATGTTGAAAAAATTTCCACGAGCAGGATTTGAACCTGCACCCTTCTGCCATACCATGACATTTTTTTTTTGTTTTTGTAACTGTACTAATATTAAAATTTAGCATAAGCTACATTGCAAAGGTTCGTGGTTCCATTAACGAATAAAAAAAAAATATAGGTCACTCATAACCTAATGCATGCCGCTGAGCAATGCTCATCCAACCACTGCCAGCCACTTAGCGTATAAAAAGCTTATATTGAAAAAATTATTAGACTTTGACTGACGTACCTGCACGTATTGGCCGAAGATGTGCATCATCTTGTCTTCGTAGTGCTGGGCCAGAGTGCGCACTAGGTCGCAGGCGGCGCGGCGGCGTGTATCAACGTCGGAACCTTCGATGTCCCGGCGCGCGTACTCCTCTGGGTTGTCCTCGAATAATTCCATGTCCGATTCTGTGAGACAAAGCAATATTTTAAAATATGATTATTTACATATAATTTTACGCAAATTTTGTTGCAAACAAATTATATGAAAATAATCATAAATATAGCTTGCCTAATTCTTAACTGATCTTTCATATACTCATATATATATATATATATATTTGTAAAAATACACTCCCTGACTCCTTAATCGAGCCACCTAGCGTTATGAGTTTGTATCGTCCATAACTTTAAAAAAATGTATGAATGACCACAAAGTTTTTATGCAGTTTTGTAGCTGGCATGTAACTGAACTGAAGTTAGGTGACGATTTCTCAAACTGGTCGTAACCATAAATCGATCCTGTCATTCTGTTGTTACCCGAAATCGTGGTTCACGTAAACGGCGAACATATCCCCCAGTCTCTAGGAACCTGTGGTACACTCTTTGAACAGCGGAACGGCTTATGTGGAGTTGTGTGTACTCACGTTTCTCTGGCTTAAGCCGGACTGAAGAAGCGCCTTAGCTTGAGCTGCTACTTAAGGCCAAGTATCCATAACTTTACGGTTTAAACATTAACGAAAACAACTGAGGAACTTTTTCAATCCGTAATTGCAAAGAAAATCAACAATCAATGGTCTGGCTGGGTCGGGTGGGCGTTTAATTTTTTCACTGTATTTTATAAAATTTTATGAATATTTAATCAATGGTCTAATTTAAAGTTTCTGTATTGTTCGGGTTTCCTAAATAATGAACAACTGCAGCTCTTTTAGAACCAATTGCACGACAAATAGGCGAAAAATATGCCAGCTACAAAACTACATAAAAACTTTTTGGTCATTCATACATTTTTTATTAAAGTTATGGACGATACAAACTCATTATGCTAGCTCGATTTAGGAGTCCGGGAGTGTATTAAGATCGGATGTTGATGACGTAGTCGTTGACATTGAATAGGGCTCCTTTGGCTTACAGAGCAAGAGTAGATAGCGTTGATTAACTTCAGCGAGTTGGTTTGAGCCACGATAGGATAGTTGGTAGTGCACCTGACCCGGCATGTCATGGGGTGTGGATTCGAATCCCGCTCGTGGATTGTTTTTAACACTTTGTCCTTTTTTCAAAATATTTTAATACCTAAATTTGTTGTTACATGATGAGCAGACATTGGAATAAGGAGAGGGGTGAACGACATTATTACATGTCCCCCATACAACAAACATGATTTTTTTTGCTCGTTTTTGCTCGATAATAATAACAGCAACAGGTAGACGTTTGAAATATTCACAGAATATTGAGTTATATTATTCACTTTAAAAATAATTAATTAAATTAAAAATAAATTAATATTTAAGGGGGACTCCCATACAACAAACTTGATTTTTCCCAATTTTTTTCTCGGTCTTAATAACGATCGGATGAATAACAGGTAGAAACATATAATATTTTTATAGATAATGGTTTCCGTACCCTTTCTTTCGTTCTAACTCGCACTTGGCCTGTTTTTTTACCTCTAAACTCCATGTTGGGTATGACAACCTTCTCACAAATGCTGCTGAGCGTCGCCGGGTCCTCGAACAGGCTCTTGTAGCTGTTCTTCTCCGCCACCTTCGCGAGGAATGTCAGCGCATTCGACACCAGCTGAACGCAAACACACAAATAAAATAAAAAACTAAAGAAAAAGATACAAAAGATAAAGTTTATCTTTTTCTTTTATTTATTTATTTACTAAATAAAATTTGACATAAAACGGCTAAATAAAAAGGTTAACTAAACATATACTTACTTAATTATAAAAAAATATGTAGATTAAATCTAATGTCCTCTTCACTTCATACTTTTAATTATCTTAACAAACATAACAAACATTTTGTTGGCAGACTGTTTTTTTGTTGGTTGGTTGTAGTAGTGGGCGTTAAAAGTTATAACAGTTAATTAAACAAGTTAATTTAAAATAACTTTTAACAGTGTTAAGCAAATAAACACGAAAAGAATAAATTAACATTCTGTTATTTATATCCTCCCCGTGCCCCCCACCTCCACACACCCCCCGAACACTCACCGCGTCATACTTGGGCAGGGCGTCAGTGGCCAGCAAGACGCCCCCCACCCCCCCCCCACGCGCCCGCCACGGAGGCGGCCGCGTGCGGCGGGAATCCTCTCCCCGTACCCCCCACTCCCTACCTCCCCACACTCCCCGAACACTTACCGAGTCATACTTGGGCCGGGCGTCAGTGGCCAGCAAGACGCCCCACGCACCGGCCACGAAGGCGGCCGCGTGCGGCGCGAACTCCTCTTCGTACTTGAGCGCGTACAGCGACGCGCACTCGCACACCTCCGTACGTAGCTGTTCCAGGACGCCGGGTTTGTCGTCATCCCCCTTACCAAAAAACAACGGTTATTAAATTTAATTCATAAGAAAGTTTATCATCATCATCACCAGCAGCTCATTTTATGTTCCCACTGCTGGGGCACGAGCTGCCCTATAGAAAGAATGGGTCATAAAAATCACCACGCGGGCAGTAGTAATTTACCTACGTCGGCGCGGTTGTATGAAGGTTTATCTTTGTTCCGTTTCTTTACTCATGTGGCGATACTAAATAAACCATTTCACAATTATTTTGTACTTACATCATTCTCTAGACAAGGCACTTTCACTTGGAGCAAATTGAGTAGGTTGGGCATCCATATCGGCATGTTGTCTTCGAAGAACTCTGGCAGATCTTGGTAGTTGAGCGAGTAGAACACCTTGCAGATAAGCACCAGCGAGCCGTAGATCACGCGGAGGGCTTGCTGGTTGTCAGCATGCTTCGAGGTAAGCTCGATCGTAGCCTAAAACAAAGTCAACTCATTTATATTATAAAGAGGAAAGCTTTGTATTTATGTTTGTAACGAATAAACTCAAAAGCTGCTGGACGGATTTAAAAAATCTTTCACCATTAGAATGCTACATTAGCGCTGAGTAACATAGGCTATATTAAAAAAGAAATGTCCACCCGTGCGAAGCCTGGATGGCCCACTAGTTAATTCAATAAAAGTCTACACAGAAACTACATCACCACCTCATATCTATGACCACAACTGCTCGGGCTTTCCCTGGATGAAAACACCACAGGGAGAGCGAGATATAGACGTAAGACCTTTGTTGTGAAGTCAATAAATTATTTTTGTTTTTTATTTCTCTCTCACCCAACGCAAAGGATTCAAATTGTTCCGTCCGCGTATACAGCGTCGTTTAAATGTGTCATGAAAGGTATATAACAATAAGCTAACTCACCACAAACAAATCTGTCAATGGCTTTGCGAAATTCTCCAGCACGTGTTTGATTTCCTCCCAAAGCTTTTGCGACTTGAATTCATATCTGTACCGCTTGAACAGGGAATGCGCTGTCCGGAGAATGCCATTGATGACGTGAAAATCACCTAAAAGAATTGCATTTTATTATACACTAGCTGTTGCAGACGAGACCTACACTATCCCATAGGTACCAGTAAACCAGACTACAAAATATCCTATACAGTACATTGAATACATTTCCTATCAGTAAAAGGCACCACCACCCACCCACCCAGTAGACTTACGAACCGACGATTGTATAGTGACATTCATAATAGCTAATATTTGAAGCCTAAAATGTTACTTCAATAAAATTTAACAATAAGAAAAACTTGACGTACCAGTAGCAAATTTCTCTACCATCTCCGGTATAAGACTTGGCCACTTCTCTGGGAAATCACATTTGCCTATGATGGACACAGCATCACTGAACTGTCTCTGAATTGTTTCGGGCGACTTTAGCATTAGGGTGACAATGAGAGTTTTAATCGTGTTTCGGTCTGAAATGTGAATTCTGTCTCCTCCATCCTCATCCTGAAAAATCAATTAACAATATATATTTATGTCAATTACTATTTTTAGCATGTAAAAGCAGAAACAGAAGTTTAAATTATATAAAGAGGCAGAGATCATCTAAATAGTATAACAAAACAAAAGCAATAATAATTAACTTAAGGCCTGATTTTTCAATTCTCCCAGTTTTATCCAACTAATAATGTTTGCATTAAAATTATATAAACAAAACAAAAACATTTTATAAATAGCTTGCCTAATTCTTAACTGATTGTTAGTATTTGTCAAAATATTATGATCAGATGTTAATGACGGTAGTTGTTGACATTGAATGGGCGCCTTTGGCTTTCAAAGTAAAAAAGTAAATAGTGTTGAATAATTTCGGCAGGCTGCTGGTTAGAACTACGATAGCTCAATTGGAAAAGAGCACCTGACCCGGTATGTCATTAGGGTGCGGGTTCAAATCCTGCTCATGGAATTTTTTTCAACATTTGTGTTTTTGTAATTTGTTTCAAATTTGGTTAAAATTATATAAACAAAACAAAAACATTTTACAAGTCCTGTAGCCCACGTGAGTAAAGCCGCGAACGAATTATTCACAACTAGCTTAGTTGGAATTGGAACATACTTTCTAAAGAGAATCTGTCACTATGTCAAAAATATTCAATGAATAAACTTTATCTGACATTTGAAAAATCAGCCCTAAATGATGTATACATAACTTATTACAATCAACAAATAAAACATTACATGCCTTACAAATAAACAAAGAATAAGGTCTGAATAGTTATTCTGTGTTTTGTTCCTATCATGTAAACGTCATTTCAAATTAGAGTAAAAGAGACAAAACACGGAATAATTATTCGGTTTATTTGTAAGACCCTACAAGTTGGACTAAAGGCACAAAATAAGGAGACCCAGATGGTAGACTTAATACATACCGCGCTTAAGCAACAAACACAGACACAACCCCTCACAGACACGGGATCTCGCAACAGCTACGCTCAAACTGTTTGGAGCTGGACCGAGATCCATTCCGATCCTATCCATTTGTATGAAGTATGTCATATATAGCACAGATATTGCTAGAATTATTATTGACATGACTGTGGGTACTTATTTGCCTTCTTGATAAAAAGGCGAATGAAGTAGGTAGAGGTAGTACAATAATATAAGTGTCAGTTGTCATTTACGTTTTTCATGCTACATAGCATCCGTACATCCGTTAATAAAGTAATAAATAATTACGAATCAAACTGCGTTTTATATACATAATAAAGCTTACCTTCTCCTTATTTTGTGCAAACGGATTCAAACTATTTTTTTTATTTTTATTTGTCTTGGGAAACTGGTTACAATCAATCAATCCATAAACCTATATAATTTTAAATTGATTGTTATTTTTTTGCTGAAATAACACACTCAATTGGAGAGTAATCAACCGACAAGTAATTAATTAAATGAAAATATTAAATTAGAGCTAATTTTTAATTGTAACTATGAACTTACCACAGCCCAGTTCCTTTTGATATAATTTTTGAAGGCAATAGCAGCTGCAACCCTGATGGTCATGTCCACTCCATCTTTATCAATGAGGTGGAGCAAGAGGATTGCATAGTTCTGGTTCACCTCAACTCCTTCAAGGAACTTTTCTGCTGCATGAAACAATATTATAATGTGTAATTAATATAAATTTGAGGTTCTAAAACTTTATTTCTTCGAACAATAACCCAAAGACACTAGGTATATCTAATAACATTATTAACATGACCTGATTTCAATGATGGCCTTTACCCAGCAGTAGGACAGTGTTATAGGCTATTTTACTTTACTTTACAGACAATTATGATTAGGACAATAAAAGGTTATTTATTCTGTCTCAGTAATATTTGCTAACATATTAGGGGCCATCCATTTAATCACGTAAGGCCCAAAAGGGGGAGAGAGGGCCCGAAAAAATACAATCAATAGGTTATAAAACTCATATCGCCAAGTTATTAAGTACAACAAAAACACTAATTAATATTTTAGTCATTAAATAATAACAATTTAAATTATTTGGTATCTACTAATATTGGATTGCTAAATCGTAATCATTCAAAATAACTAGGTAGAATAAGAGCCCAAAAAATACTGGTAAATAACAAGATTTTAAAACACAGAAATAATAATAGAATTATTATTAGTAGACGAATGGAAGTATTCAACTAAAGTTAGGCAATTGCTGGTCAGCGAGCATGCTGCTTTCTATTTGAATAAATAATTACACAAAAACACTTATTGTTATGAAAATTGAGCATGTGGTGAAACAATGTAAGATTTATGTTCTTACCGGGCCTTCGCACATTCGGGTTGGGATTCAAAGTTTGTTGTAAATAGTTTGCGAGCGTTGCCAGATTATCATCAGTGACCTCCATATCGCTTCTTTATTTGTCAGTATAATGAAAATTAATAAATCCAAATAGGTGCAAAATAAAAGCTCCTTCAATTCAGTAACATTGACAGCAATGCAACGGCAAAAAGGGCAGACACACCGGCATATCTTTTTTGCAGTTTGATCGATTAATTTTGACGTTTTCAAACCGCCTGACACATATATTTTTTCCCATGTAGACTAGGCCAAGGCACCTAGCAAGTACAACCAAGATTTTACAATATAACTTTTAAAAAAAGCAAAAGACCAAAATTAAAAGACCGGTTGGCATGACCCTAGTTCCTTGGAGGGTGGGACGGGCTCTACTCTAATGTAGGATGCTAGTCGTTCTAGGTACAGCTGTGTTGTGTGTAGTCAATAGTGTCGATACGCTGGTTCCATGCATATTCGAGCGCTTTCGTTAAAAATATTTTTTACTAGTTGTTTCCCGCGCCATCGTTCGCGAAGACAACAGTAAAAAAAAAGTATCCTATATGCTGGTCTGGGTCATGGTCTGTATTTAATGAAAATTTCATTATAATCCATTCAGTAGTTTTTACGTGAAAGAGTAACAAACATCCATCCATACTTACAAACTTTCGCGTTTATAATATTAGTAGGATAAGATAGTTTTAAGAGTTTAGTTACAAACAAATTAAAAATTATATACCTGTCAATAAAAGACGTCCTCTAACTGTAGAGTTATATGGTCCGTGGTACTACTTAAGATTAAGGCTCATAACATTTTTTTTTATTTTATTTATTTATTTTAGTTATCTATCTATATTTATCATTTATTATTTATTTATCCTCTGAGTTACTGCAAACACAAAATAATTAGTGCCTCTTTAGTTTAAGAAATAAAGACATTTTTAGTGTGTACGCTGCTGGCTTCACCATCAAGCTGGCGGACGGCGGCGCGTACCCATAATTTTGTGCCTAATTAGTGCCCGCGCTATGCAAAATTTTATAAGGATTGCCCTCAATAGTGCGTGAAATTCTGACTCTCTCAGTATAAATTGTTTATGTGAAAACGCAGTGGAACAAGTTCTAGGAATAAATATGTTGTTGTCATACAGTGGCACACAAAATTAATATTATAAGTAATATATATACCTTATTAGAGAGATGTCGTAAGTTTTTTAAAGTAAGCTTATTTATTTATCATTTTTTTGTGTTATATCGAATATTAATGTGAAATAATCGTGGATTATTAACCGTTAAGTGTTCGTGAGTGTGCATGAGTGTTGGCAAATTAAACAAAACAGTGCAACGTCACTTTTCTAATTCTCTCAAGAAGTCTGAGTGAGGACTTAGTAAAGCCCCAGATCTTTACTCAGATACTCGATGGGTTGGGGGGTATATCATTTCTCACTTCCCATTTTTATTATTATCATTCATCATCATCAAACTGGAAGGAAATATTGTTTATTGTAAGAAAAATTACTTTGACACTGGCTAAATATGCTAATCGTACGAAGCCATCAACTAAAGGAAAATAAAACAAGTTACTTTGTGATCGATCACTCACTCACCTCACACGTCACGTCACGCTTACTCACTCAATCCTCAGTCTCACGCATGTCACGCAGTTCAGCCTTGAATTAAAGTTCATTACAAATGCAATCAATCTAATTTTGTGTTGAAAGTAGTGTGTATTGGCTGCCTACATTATATTTCCGGAATTGTGTTCAGCCGTAGACACAAAATATGCCATAAATAAAAGAACAAGAAGAAGAAATAGTTGCTTTGGTAGATTAATTTATTTCTACTTATTTTTAGTTATTCAGTATAACTCCTCTCCTCACCATTCGATTATTGGTGTTAAAGTATAATTGGTTCAGGATACTGACGTCTTGGAAAGCTATTGTGTTGTTAATTGCTATAAGTAGTCTATTTCATTTCTCTAAGATCCATCTGGTGATAGATCCAAGTCAAGATAGATAAAGTGATCCAAGTTCATTTCGTGATTGTCTTTTTTGAAGAAACTATTCTTATATATTAAGTGAGATTGTTTTCTAAGGCCCGATTTTTTAATCCTCAGTTTAGTTTTATCCAAGGAATAACATTGTCACTGTGACATATTTTATAAAGAGAATCTGTCATTATGACAAAATTATTCAATAAATAAACTTAACTGACGATTGAAAAATCAGTCCTAAGTAGAGATGGGCAGTGGGTTAAAAATAAAAAAGTAAAAATTGGAATAAAAGTGTAAAATTTTAAAAATACCCATTTTTACCGGGTCTTTATTAAAAATGTGGGGTAAAAATCGTGAGTGTCACGGGAATTTATTTAATCACTTTCAATTTAAGAAACCATTGTAATATTTTTAATTTATAAGTAAATAATAAGCCAGTGAATGATTGAAAATATTTATTTTTCAATTAAAACAAATTTAGTCTCGTTTAATTTAAAATAATGGATAATGATAAACTTCTGATTACAAACAAAAAATCTAATTTTAATAAAAAAAAACAACATTAATATATAATCAGCATCATAATACCTATCACAGAATAATTGAACTTAAACTGACTAAAATAAAAATATAAACCTAGCCTGCAAATTTAAAAAAAAAAAACTGTTTTTGGGAATCGTTGGTACTTAATATTAGCAAGTAATTTTTATCTATCAATTAAGAACGTTAAATCGTATTAATTAAGAACTTAGAAATAAATAAATAACAATCTTAATTTCTAAGAAACACAATAATTTTTAAATTTTGGTGCTTTACACCTTAAACGCCATTTGACCGACAAACAATTGAATTTCTATTGTGTCTGGTTCTGACGGAGGTCAACATATTAAGTTTTAAGTATCCTATCTTTCAATTGACGGATAAAACTTATTTGTTTGATAAAGTATTAGATATTTATTTTAAAAATGTATTGTCATAACATGACTTTTCTTATAAACAGGTGACCTTACTTATATACTTTATACTTTATCAGAAGGATAGGTTTTATCAGATGATTGCAAAATCAGCCCTAAATCTTTGAATACAAAACAAAAAATATTTCGATCCTTATTAATTGTATAACAGAAGGTACAATAAATCAACAATACCTACGTTTTTATTATTGAAAATTAACTCCAACCTTGAAAAGTCACTGTTTTTTGGGAATGTTTATAATTATTTTCATGTAGGTACAATATACTAATCGGTAAATAGCGAACAATATTGTTTCGGATCATAATATTTAAAATCAACAATAATACCTATATTTTATAGGATTAAAACAGATGAGATACAGTGTCTGGTAGGTCTTCTTCTGAGCTCATCTCAGTCTGATCCAGATTAACATCTTCACGAAATTCGTTATATTCCGATTCTTCACAACCATCGCATTTGTTCAGCAGTTCCCAGTTATAACTTATGAAAGTTAGTTTAGCTGCTCTTTCTGGTGTTAATCGATTTCTTTTCCTTGAATGGATATGACCATGTTTACTAAATGACCGCTCAGTCGCAACCGACGTACAAGGGGCAGTCAAAAATCGGACTGCTACTTTACTCAGGTTTTTACTGGAACAAAGTCCTTTCCACCAAGTTACAGGATTAATATCGTCAACTTTTTCCCAATGGAAGCGCTTACTCCAAAAGCCATCCCTAGCTTTGTAATTGGCTAAATCTATAATTACAACGGCGTTGAGACTTTGGGCCATTTGTTTAGCCTCAAGGTCTTCATTTTCATCTAAAGCTAATCCTTGTGCCTTTGGGTCCAGTAAAAAGGCTGCTAAATGTATTGGTTTTATACATTCTTTAGTTCTTTTCTCTATGGCAAATAAAATCGCTTGTTTGTCAGTATTACTTATTATGGTAATATTGGGTAAAGTAAACTTTAATTTCGATTTTATGTCTTTAAATACGGTGAAGACATTGTGCATTCATTTGATTCTAATCTAAATATAGGTGCAGTGACTGGTTCCAAAATTGTGATACAGTCGTCTATCATATTCCAAAAATTATCATCGAGGATTGTAGACTTTGTTTCTGAAGGTAGTTGTACTGCATTTTCATGATCATAAATGGCTAAAACCATAAGAGCTGCTTTTGTATTTTATATGCTTTTGAAAGCAGCTAGATTGCTGCCCTATCGTGTCTTTACTGGGGTCATTCCATCGTTTCGGGTGTTACATTTGTTCAACCAAAATCTAAATTTTAATATATTTTGAAATTATATTTTAGCGATTAAACTGTCTTATTCTCTACGTTTTCAATTGTTTTATCTTAATTGTAAAATTAGTAGAGTTTAGCATAAGGATTAACAATTTTATAAGTCCAAAAGTGTGCGTTTTGGGTGTTTCACGATTCTGCCTCTATGACCTGACCACTGTTACATTTATATTAAACTCAGCGAATTTTCTTAAGGAAACTTTTCTAAAAATTACTTGCCTCCAAAAGTATAATATTTACTATCCAGCTAGCACATAATTACTGTCACAAATAAGGTTTTACTATTTTTTTATAAATTTTTACTTTGTTTCGGGTGTTACCATGGTTTTGTTTCGGGTGTTACGAGTACATAAATTAAACACTTTATATGAACAAAATCAGTGTTTTATTAGTTTTAGGTATTATAAAATAAGTAGGGAACAAATAAACATAAATATAATGAACTGTCCTTTAACATAAATTAGCAACTTCTTTAAAAAAAATCTACTGACAATCAAAGATACAATAAATTCTTCTTTAACCTTCCTATACTCGCGCCAATTTTTGTAACACCTATACTCGCGCACGGTGTCACAGACCGATAGTTTGTACCCCTACAACATATTTTTTTTAACAAGAAACACATAAACTATTACTATTATTTTAAAGTTTAGGATGTAATGAAACAAAACAGTATAACTAAAATTTATTTTATTAATTATTTTACCGACTTATAGTTTTATCACAAATCAGTCTTAAAATTTGAGATTATTTTCTTAAGTACTAAAAAATTAAAATAAAATCTGAACTTCTTTTTAAAAACAAATTAAACTTCTTATTAATAACAACAAACATATCAATAAACATATTTATCTATGTTTGACTTAATTTTGAGCCTCGCCATAGCAATCAGGGCATACGGTTACAGCATGCTCCAAACAAAAGTATTTTTTGCAGGTGGCACAGTTGTAACGTGTCTTGCGGTTTTTTTTTGAAGAGCAGTATCCACAACGACCTACTTTATTATTGTTAGATGTTGCTGCAGACTCGGGTCCATCTAATTTGCATATTTCGGTGAGCCTGAGTCTTATGCTTCTCGGCAAGGATGAAATGAGAGCCCGTCGTCTAAGTTGCGGATTGATCAAATCGTATGCTAAGGCTTCAAGGAAGACTCGACGGCTAATTTTCTTGTTAGGGTTATTCTGCAGGTATATTATAAACGTATTTATACCCGCTACATTCATTAGGCTGTAAAATATCACCATTGGCCATCTATTTGTCCCACGTGCGACGTTGTAAGTCTCACACATTTTGTCTACGCTATCTACTCCACCTTTGGTTCTATTGTAGTCCATTATAATTTCCGGTTTACCTGTATCTTCATTGATCTGGGCATCATCGTGCATGCTGGATACGAGAAGGACATTTTTGCCTTTTTTTGGTACATAGGATACAAGACTGCAATTGCCTCGGTGCCCGAATAAACTAGATTTTTCGGCTCTTCCTCGTATTTCCGTGAAGTTTTTAGGCAATTCTCGTTTGTTTTTACGAATTGTCCCAATAACTGTCAATTTGTGTTGAGACTCAAGCTTATCTATCAATGGAATACTAGTGAAGAAGTTATCACATGTGATATTACGCCCAGTATTGTGAATATTTTCACTCAATCGCAAAACCAAAGCCAAAGCGGAGTTATCAACTTGGTTTGGACCGTCTGGTTGCTTCCCAACATAAACTTCCATGGTATGGGTATAAAACATTTTGGCATCTGTCAACGCATAAATTTTGATTCCATATTTGTTGGGTTTTGATGGAATGTACTGGCGAAAGTTACAACGTCCTCTAAAAGCCTCTAACTTCTCGTCAATTGTAACATACTGAGACACGCTGTAATATTTTTTGAACGTTCCCACAACTATATCAAACAACTCTCTAATAGGTGCCAGTTTATCCAGTTGTATTCTCTCTTCTCGTGTATCTTTACTGTCAAATCTGAGACAACGCATCAATAGAAAGAACCTGGATAATCCCATAGTCAAACGAAATATCTCCGGGGATGACCCGTCAGTTCTGAAAAAATCTTTGGCATATAGACGAGCGTTCCTTCTGACTCCAGCAAATAGTAAAAGGCCTAAAAAAGCTTCAATTTCAATATTGTCTGTATCGGCGCAGTCTCTCTCTCTTGTGAAATTATGCTTCATGCGATTAATTTGTTCATTAGTGTACTTTACTATCAGGCTGATAGTGCCCTCCGAAAAAAAAAGCCGCCACAGCTCACCTGGTTCCTTCAAATTTCTAGCTTCTCCTCTAGCACCTGGAAGTTGAGTAACTATATTTCTAGCACGTCGCCTAGTTGGGTTTGTGGCAGGAGATTTATTCCACCTTGTCTGTCCATCTTTTCCTAAGTAAAAATCATGGGATCGTTCATTATGTTCTTCCTCAGATATCTCGTCATTGTCATCGTCTTGCTCGGTATCGTATGTCTCTTCTTGTACCTCCACGTTATCTTCCACCTCACTGTCATTTTCGTCTTCATAGCTTGAGCTAGAACTTAATTCTTCCAGCAACAATCTGATGTGATCATCGTCCATTTTGATATGAATTAAAACCTAAAAAAGAATGATAAAATTGGTCAAAATATAATATAGAGCAACATACATACATATATTTTACTATATATACTTTATAAGGTAATCAAAGTCCGTAAAAAATATACAAATGCACGAAATAAATTATATTAATACTTACACAAAAAGTTACACCTATACTCGCGTCGGTCTCGTGGACCGATTGGTGACGAGTGCTACAACACGTGTGTTTCGCCCGAACGCGCGGCGTGCACTAAAACGAAGTTAGCCACAAATCCGGCAGCTAGCAAGGAACTCAACTTCTTAGGATTTACCTGCATAAAAATAATTACGAAAATGTGTTTCGTCGGTCTCACAGACCAACGCGCGAGTATAGGAAGGTTAATGCAGCTTAATTTTGAGCTTCTTTAAAACAAATAAAACAAAGTAAACAAAAATAAATACAATCTACTTTTAATAACAGATACTGTTTCTTTCAAATTAATTTAAAACCTTTTCTTTAACTTATTTTTCATAAACATCGACCTCACTTGGAAACTCGTAATATGTACGGTTCCCCTTAATTTTTAGGCTTGGATTTGGCAGCTTACCTAAAATATTTTCTAATGGAACATCGGACACATCATGTTCATCTGGAATAAAGGTTTCACCTGTGTCACCACAAACTTTCAGGCTCATTATTTGAATTTCGCCGTCTTCATCTACAGCTTTTTGACATATTGCTGCATATCGATATTCATTTTTCCGACCTTCAGAATAAAATTTTGCTAAGATGAAATCTCCAGGTTTGACGGATTCTCCTCTGCTCAATTTTGGAGGGAGTTCTTCCTCAGAGTCTGTATAGACTTCGCTGTATCGAAGTTTTCTCTTAACATTTTCAACAGTATGAATAATACCTGTCGAACAGCTTGGTTCATCAATGAAAGTAACGTTATCGTTATGTTCCATCTCACTATCAATATTTGCTCTTTTGACTACTGCAAGGTCAGCTAGTGGTTTCAGAAACTCTTCAGGCCAAATATCCTTAGTGGAGATCACAGTCTCCTGAAAATATGATTTTGAGGTTCTGGCCACAATAGTTCGACACTTGTCTAAAACTTCAAAAAAGTGTATTTTTTGGAGGTTTTCAATACTCTTCACATCTTCCCAGAGATCATTTAAATATGACGATTGATTAGCAATATTTTCCTTCGAAATGTAAATCAAGTGAACGCCAATATTTCTATCTTTTAAATTAAATAGTCATAAAATCTTTGGCTGAAGTGATGTTTACCTTTCTTGATTTAACACCTATCCAAACCGTTCTTTTAACAGTCCCGCCAACACCATCAACCGCACCTTTACCATGTGATGCGGCAAAAAAATTCCACTGCAGTAGAGTTGCTCCAGCATACTCTTGGAGCTCATACAGTGAAGACAGTATAAATTTATTCTTAAACTGAGCCGCGCAGTTATCACTAAAGATGTAGATAAGTGTTTTTTATATATTTTAGCGTTTTATTAACGCTTAAATATACTTAAGTAAAATTTAAACACTGAAAAAAGACGACAACCTCAGGCGGGAATCGAACCACGCACCTTCCGCATTCCGGGCGGCTGCCTTAACCACTTGGCTACCGAGGTCTGGCTTTCACCCGTCGAAATTTTTCAGTGCTTGATGCTTATGTTTTTTAGTCAACATTGCTTCATCAATCTTAGAAGTTTTCACCTCTGAGATCCGAAAGAAATATTTTTACAAATATTTGAACATTCGGTTAAGATGAAGCTGCGTTATAGATAAGTGTTTTTTATATATTTTAGCGTTTTATTAACGCTTAAATATACTTAAGTAAAATTTAAACACTGAAAAAAGACGACAACCTCAGGCGGGAATCGAACCACGCACCTTCCGCATTCCGGGCGGCTGCCTTAACCACTTGGCTACCGAGGTCTGGCTTTCACCCGTCGAAATTTTTCAGTGCTTGATGCTTATGTTTTTAGTCAACATTGCTTCATCAATCTTAGAAGTTTTCACCTCTGAGATCCGAAAGAAATATTTTTACAAATATTTGAACATTCGGTTAAGATGAAGCTGCGTTATAGATAAGTGTTTTTTATATATTTTAGCGTTTTTATTAACGCTTAAATATACTTAAGTAAAATTTAAACACTGAAAAAAGACGACAACCTCAGGCGGGAATCGAACCACGCACCTTCCGCATTCCGGGCGGCTGCCTTAACCACTTGGCTACCGAGGTCTGGCTTTCACCCGTCGAAATTGTTCAGTGCTTGATGCTTATGTTTTTTAGTCTTTTAGTCTGTGATATTTCTTTCGGATCTCAGAGGTGAAAACTTCTAAGATTGATGAAGCAATGTTGACTAAAAAACATAAGCATCAAGCACTGAAAAATTTCGACGGGTGAAAGCCAGACCTCGGTAGCCAAGTGGTTAAGGCAGCCGCCCGGAATGCGGAAGGTGCGTGGTTCGATTCCCGCCTGAGGTTGTCGTCTTTTTTCAGTGTTTAAATTTTACTTAAGTATATTTAAGCGTTAATAAAACGCTAAAATATATAAAAAACACTTATCTATAACGCAGCTTCATCTTAACCGAATGTTCAAATATTTGTAAAAATATTTCTTTCGGATCTCAGAGGTGAAAACTTCTAAGATTGATGAAGCAATGTTGACTAAAAAACATAAGCATCAAGCACTGAAAAATTTCGACGGGTGAAAGCCAGACCTCGGTAGCCAAGTGGTTAAGGCAGCCGCCCGGAATGCGGAAGGTGCGTGGTTCGATTCCCGCCTGAGGTTGTCGTCTTTTTTCAGTGTTTAAATTTTACTTAAGTATATTTAAGCGTTAATAAAACGCTAAAATATATAAAAAACACTTATCTATAACGCAGCTTCATCTTAACAGAATGTTCAAATATTTGTAAAAATATTTCTTTCGGATCTCAGAGGTGAAAACTTCTAAGATTGATGAAGCAATGTTGACTAAAAAACATAAGCATCAAGCACTGAAAAATTTCGACGGGTGAAAGCCAGACCTCGGTAGCCAAGTGGTTAAGGCAGCCGCCCGGAATGCGGAAGGTGCGTGGTTCGATTCCCGCCTGAGGTTGTCGTCTTTTTTTCAGTGTTTAAATTTTACTTAAAGATGTAGAGTTTTGTTTTGGGATTGGTGGCAGATATGTCTTTGATATAGGCAAATATTTCCTTCATAAATTTCCAAACTGTTTGTTTAGAATGAGCTGTTTCGTTGCTATCTTATCTTATCTTAGTGGGGCCTGCCGAGGTTTCCCTCTCGCAGTAACACCTCGACCCATCGGGATCTTTTGTGCAACCCCATCCTTTCACTCTTCCTCCTCCGCAAAGATAGAGGCCATGAGTTTGGCAACGTCTTTAAGAGCGAAGAGCCTGAAGTCCTCCGGTTTCGGATAGGCCGACCCCAGGAGTCCCATTCTTTTCCTAGCCAGAGAGTCGCAGTCACACAGTAGGTGCTGCATCGACTCCGTTTTCTCTCCACACGCCCTACACAAACTATTTGTTGAAAGGTGCATTCTATGAAGCATTTGTTTTGTGGCATAGTGCCCTGTCAAGGCACCGATGGTTAGTCGGGCCTGCCGTCTACCGCCTCCGCATATGAACTTACTCCGTCCTAAGGCGTTTGCGCCAAGGAAGGATTTGGAGTGTTTCATACCCGGCTGCTCCTTCCATTCGATGCCGTATCTGTTTTCGATGTAATCTTTAAAGGCCTTGTTAATGGTTCGTTGCTAACGATTGCTACAGATTTTGTTTCGCCAGCCAACCAGATACAACAAGTAAATATAGTAACCTGTTTATGACTCCAATGTGCACTTTGGATTTCGTCTTGGTGCACCATTTCATAGTTTTCAGAAAAGTCTATCTGTATCACAGCTTCATTTCCTTGGAGTTCACTTTTTCTTTCCTCAAAATAATCAGATTGAATTTTTTTTGTGTAACAGTAAAGTCTGAATTTGTCGGTTGTATCTTTGAGTTCCTTGTAAGCTTCCCTGCATGTAGCAGTTACAGTCTTAATTTACCTTAAGGTAGAAGTAGGGTAGAAGAAGGTAGGTACCTACCTTATTGGTAGGCGTCAATGCACTAAACTGGACGAGATTGTCAGTAATGAGCTTCCTGTACAATTTGGTGTCCCGCAGGGCAGTGTTCTGGGTCCAACTCTGTTTACCGTCTTTTTAAATGACATTCATGATGTATTGGCTCAGAACACTGAAGCTGTATGTTATGCGGACGATACGGTTGTTCTGTTCCATGATGAAACCTGGGAAGGAGCACTGATAAAAGCTGAACAGGAGATGAACATTCTCAAGAGCTGGCTCGACACGAATCTATTGACCTTGAACGCTTCCAAATCAAAATTCTTATGTTTCCACAAAACGAAATCATCAGCGCCTCATTTTCCATTCAAACTTCGTTTGCACTCTGAGTGTGATCGTTGCAAGTGCTCATGCCAGCTTATTGACAGGGCAACGAACATTAGATATCTGGGGGTGGTCTTAGATGAAAACCTCTCTTTTAAAATGCACATTGAGACTGCTACTGCTCGCATCAGGAAGTTAATCTATGTTATGAAGCTACTTAGGTGTTCAGCAGACTCGGAGACTCTTCGATTGGTGTACACAAGTCTGGGGGAATCTCTTCTTAGCTACTGTATTCCAGTCTGGGGAGGTTCTGGTGTCACTGCCCTGCTAACTCTAGAAAGAGCTCAGCGTGCAGTCCTGAAGACAATGTACAGCAAACCATACCTATATCCAACAAAAGCGCTTTTCGAGGAGGCAAAAGTTTTAAGTGTCCGCCAGCTTTACATACTCAGATCTTGCCTGAAAACTCACCGGAAGGTCTTAAACTCCCCTGAATATCTGGATTTATGTAAAAAAAGAGTGTTTAAGACTCCAACTGTCACTGTGAAATCCGCTTTTGCACAAAGACTCCCCACGTACATGTTACCACATGTTTACAACTGTGTAGCGAAACAATGCGACATTAAAGCTCTCACAGTTAAACAAGCCAAAAAACTAATTTCCTCCCTGTTGTTGTCTATGTCTTACCACCAGACTGAAAACCTTATAAAGAACATAAAATAAAATGAGTTTAATCTAGTCTAGCCTACAAATTACATGGACACACACATACACACACGCACCCATCCCTCTCTCACACACACACACACCCACACACACCCTCACACACACACATACACACACCCACACACCCCCTCACACACGCACGCACACCCCCACACACATGCACACACACCCCTACACACCTCCACACACGTACACACATACATACGCAGACACGCCTTCGTGTTTATATTTCTTGATCATATTTCTATCTGTCGCATAAACTTTAGTGGGTGCCCACGATACGGGGCTCTCCTGGTGTGGGACCCACGAGTTATGCTTTCTGTATTGTTACAATGTCACTATATTAGCTTTCGTTTTGTTGTACTTAATTTTGGTGCATACTATGTAACAAATTTATGAAAAATAAATTATTTGTATTTGTATTTGTATTTGTATCTATTTATTCAAATTATAATGTTTATGTTTGTTGTTGTACAATTGTTTTCGTTTCGTCATCCCCTTCATAAGATACTTTTCCTGAAAAAATTCGATTAATATCTCTGCACCAACTGTTAACTAAGACGTTAATGGTTGTTTTTGTAAAATAATTAAGTAACTGCTCCTTGTGATTATCACATTCACAAGGAAATTTAGACAGTGTATTTGTAACAAATTTTATTTTGGATCGGATTAGAGTCTTAGGAACATTTCTTTTTAAAAATAAAATTGTATTCTTTTGAATTTCATAAAAGAAATCTACGGCTTCCTTTGATGGATAGGTCTGCCACTTTTTATTTTTATTATACTCTCTTAATTTGATGTATTAATTATATATGGAATTATCAGTAGAAATTAATTTCGACTTGCAGGTGACACAACCTTTTACAATATTTATTAGGCATTTGTGGACAACCCAACCGCAGACATAATTTCTCTGACCCATATATACTTCTATTTCCCTGTCCATGAACAATTCTTCATTTAACTCTATACTTTCTTTGAGAATATCTTTAGGCATTTCATTTTTGTTTCGTTTTTCTGTTAAAAAGAAGTCTAGTGTTTGAAGGCACATGTTTTCATCTTTTTCGCAGTTTGCGCTTATAGAGTGCGGTGAATTAAAGTTATTTAATAGAAGAGCTTTAACCCTTAATTTGGCACAGAAAAAAATGCAATATAAAATAAAATGTTTTATTGAAATGAGGTTTTAGACATTATTAGACATTACAGAAAAATACAGAAAAAAATATTGGTACTTCAGTTTTTCTGAAAAACCGTGTATGCCACAGCATACATTGCCAAGTGGACGGAAAAACAAGGGATAAAAGTGTTGGATGCTGGGGCATACACTGCCAATTAAAGTACAAAGTATTTATCATGGTAAAAAAATTAAATATTATTGAAAAACAACAGTATCAAAAGACCTAGGAGTAACTGAACAACTAAGCTCGCACGTGATAGTCTAGTTGACAATTTCTAGCACTTTTGCCAGTTACAAAACACAAACGGACATTACATTTCATGCATAACACACTAGTTAGCTTTTGGCACAGCCTACATCGACCTTGAGTGGTCATAGTCATAAAATGACCAGTGGAATCATATCTTAACGATTCCACTGGGTTAGATTGTGGCACCCCTTTTTTATTTTTGTCATTTGTTCCGGAACGTCCCCATTTTGTTAAGCCTTCATATATTTCATATCTGAAGTCTTTTAGAGGCATAGATTGCTTGCCTGAATTGGAGTTATCCCGTCTATATAAAAGCCAGGCGTTGTTGATGCATATGTCAAGCAATTGAGCAAATATACCAATGTACCAACGCCTAGTTTTAAATGGGGTTTTGTAAAGAGAAATAAGCATGTCGGCCAAGTCGACTCCCCCCATATACTTATTGTATTCTTTGACAATTTGAGGGCAGTCTACATCAACCTTGCTTTTAGACTCCTTGCAGTACCTTTTTATTTTTTCCAAGGGCTCTACGCCTACGTAAGAACTAATTAACGTTACAGCTTTGTTGTCGTTCCACCGTACTACAGCCAATCTGTTTTTAATACAGACGACTTGAGCATGACTACCCCTAGGCTTCTTTTTCATATCCTTCTCTGAGGGAAGCACTGCTTCAGCTCCTCTCAGCCTGTTATTTCTGATTGTGCCTAATCCAAAGATTCCGTAGTCTTCTCTAAGAATGTGGAATAATTCCGGGCAAGAAAAAAAATTGTCGCAAAAAACAAAAGCAGGTGTACGTTTTATACTTTTACACAAAGCGATAACAACTTGTGCTCCGAACCCAATAGAAGCTTCCTTATCTGTAAAAGTGTGAAATCTAAATGTATCCTCGCCACCATACAAAAGAAAATCATATATCATGCCTGACACTCCCGCACGGACATAGTTTTTAAAACCCCACTTGTTGGGCTTATCTTTCATATATTGACGACGCTTACCCGCTTTGGTTCCTTTATAAGGAATCATCATTTCGTCTATACTAAATTTCTGTTCATTTTCTTGAGCTAAACAATTTTCTCTTATTTTTTGCACTAAAGGCCTCACTTTATAATATCTGTCGGAGTCCTGTATACTATTATCAACGAAATGTAAGTTGCGACGGATTTGTTGATATCGTTTTAGTGACATCAGATTTGCTACTAAGTGGCACCTGTATCGCAAACTCCAGTAGTCTGTATATGCAGGCATGCTCACGACCCCCATTATAATGTGTATAGCCAGAAAATCCCGAAGTTCTTCTTCTGTCAATCCAATAGAACGTCCGGTTTTGGATATTGCGTATGAATTAGTTTGAACTACGATATCACCTAATATATCCGGTGAAAAGAACTTATAGAAATAGTCCAAAGAAGATAGATTTTGAACATCAGTGTGATTACAGTCTTCTTCTATAGTAGCCCTGTGTTGAAAACAAGTTTTCTTCCATTGGTAACTCAGACTGAACTTTGTAATTCGTCTAGGTCTTATAGGGACAGAAACAGCGGCACGACGTTGTGATCTTGTATTTCGAGGCAAACGTAACCTGGAGGAGGTAACTTGCACAGCAAAGCGAGGGGTTGCAGAGTGACTTGTTGTTGGTAAAGATGGTGCAGGGGTTAGTGGATTCGCTGGGGTAGCAGGTGTTGCGGGGAGTGACGGTATATCACTCAGTACTGGTACTTTGTTACAATTTGGTTCCAGGGAAGGACTTGAATAGACAGTTTGAAAGATTGGTGTGAGTCGAACATTCTCGCTACTGGAGTCTTCGTCATCGTCTAAAATGTTAAGCCTTTCTAAAGAAGAATCAATAGAAGGTGCTGGGGAAGTTGACACAGAAAGCGGAGTGCGTACACGAAAATCCTCTTCAATATCCGAAAGCTCGCTATCGTCAGAGGGTGCATTCTGGGCAGGCACAAGGGCTAAAATTCTACCACCACGAGTTTGAAGCTTTTGCTGGCAACAAAGAAAAAAAAAGCATGCTCAAACACAAAGTAAAAAGCTACCCCAAACTGGCAATGTATGCGGTGTCATACAAACAAAATCAAGGGTTTTTCATTACGAATTTGGCAATGTATGCCACCGCATACATCAGGTTATTGACCAAAATAAACCTAGATTACAAAGTCAAAATTCACAATTACCTTTCTCACTCATTTTATTACACTATAATGCATAAAATATATCCATAACACCCATCATAAACCATGATAAATTAGTGAAATAATGAAAATACCTTGGACAGTACAGCTGAGTTCCGCCGGGCAGCCATTTTCATGAAATAATGTCAAAATTGGTGTTGCCAGAGGTGTGTTTTATTTTTTCTTCCAGAAATAATAAGTGTTGCCATAAATTAAAATGAATTTTAACAGAGATAATTGTTATTTATTTGACAAGTATTTTTGAGAAGTTCTTGTGTGTCAGGACTTACATTGCCAAATTAAGGGTTAAATGCACCTTCAAACGCTACCGTATTTGGAGAATTGTTTCTCGCTCCATAACTGCGGATATTCCCGAAGAAGTTTTCGACAGGGTCTTGGTTGAAATGTCGTGTCAACATCCTATCAAAATTATATTTCTTTGACAAAATGTTCCACAAAACTTCAAAGCCTTGAATTGTTTTAACAAAATTATGGTTGGTACAGTGGTTGTGACTAATCGAATTTTGTCACCAGACTTCTTACATGCAATGAAATTTATTGATTTGAATATGTTCGATTTCTGCTGTTGAATTGAGGGTAGATTGGTAAATCACCACTGAACTCGACTTGACGGCTGGCCGCACGTACTGCGGCAGGTAGCCATTGCGCGTTGAGCTGGACGGACGTTCTCTCCTCTCAATTTTGACCGTGTCGAAACCTCATTGTTAGACGTTCTAACATCCGTATTGTGTGTGTGGACTCACTGCCGTGTAGTGTGCTTCTTCCGAGACCTATTGAACCTAGATTAGCCGTGCTAACCCTTGAAATCCACCTGGACCCTGTGGCGTGCCGAGTACGCCTGGAGCCGAGCATCTTCCACCTGGTCGAATAGAGGTAGGTGGTGTTCAATTAACCTTCTTGGAGGCAGCAGGAACGAACGTTTTCCACCCTCATACACTGTACATACATCTATCCAAATTCACAAAAACCTGCCAGTAAAATTTCTCTAAAAAAGATTGTAAAAACTGAACAATCAAATTGGTCCTTCGTCAGCCGGATAGGTTTTTGTTTATCTAGAACTCGTAGTTCTATTCTAGCCGTGCTAGATTCATATTTTCATACCTAACTCGTACCTAGTTAGCGTAAACTTGTAGGTACAGACGTTCTGTACTTCCCAAAATATTTCTATTCCTAATTACATCAGATACCTAATTGTGTATTAACTAGCTCGTAGCTTTATAATACTAAGTAAAGACGTTCTTAACTGCCCTTATTTTATTACATTTACATTGCAATACTCATTGTTAAATTCCGTCATTAGATTCAACAACCCTCGTTAACTATTTGTTGTCTTTTACTGGCAGCTTCATATTTATATATTTCTACATAACACACACATATATTTGTCGTACACATATTATTTAGTTTATTTGTGATTAATTTGCATCGTCTCATTCGTTAATTGTCGTTATTTTTGAACATTTTATTTGTCCACGTTGCTGTGTAGCTAGTGAAACAAAATGGCGCCTCCCGCTAAGAGCTCGAAAAAAGGTGACGATTCTGAGGAGGTTCAAGTTCCAAATTATGATTTAACTGTGTTAATGCATAAGAAACAACGAATGTTCGAGCAAATGCAAAAAGCATATGATTTATCAATCAAAATTTCGGATTCTCAGTCGATTGATTTATTTTTAATGCACGTGGTAGATATCGATAAATTACGTAGTTCATTCGAGGAAATAATCTTTAAAATTTTAGAAAAAGAACTTCATGACGACCCGAAGTCATCACTTCGTAGTCATGAATTAACGAGTTTTGATGAAATATATTTTAGAGTCAAGTTGAGTGCATCGAAATGTAGACCTAGTGCCCATTGCATTAAGGAGGAAATTCCCGGTCGCTCATCTCGACCACGTCTTCCAAAGGTAGAACTTTTTGTATTTGATGGAAACATTGAAAATTTCAATACATTTTACGAGACGTTCTGTTCCCTTGTTCATAATCAGACAAGTATTCCGCAAATAGATAAATTCCATTATTTGTTATCGTGCACAAAAGGTGCTGCGTTGAATATTGTAAAAAGTGTACCTACACTCGGCGTCAAAAAAATCGCACCTTTTAAAAATCATCTTTAAAAATTCTTAAACCTTATGTAGAGGATAGTGTTGGGTATCATTAGAAAGGTAACAAAAAGGAGTATCAAAAAACAATTAAATTTAACTTTCTGTTTAATTATAATTATACAAACAACATTAAAATTAATAAAATAATAAAAATCCTTAATTAAGTCCTAATTAACAACAGATAATTTACAAAGAAAAATGTAAAAAAAGTGTCTTAAAATTAACTTAAAATCTAGTGTTACCCCCCCTTGCCCTGATCACGGCTTCCATACGGTCCCTCATGGACCTCACCAACTTCAGGAGCTCTTCTTGAGGGATAAGCCCCCATTCTTCAATCACCGCGTCTTGGAGCTCCTGTAGAGTCGAAGGAGCTGGATCCCGAGATCGAACCTTACGTTTAAGATGGTCCCAGAGGTGCTCTATAGGATTCAGATCCGGACTTCGCGCTGGCCACTGCATCACAGAGATTTGGGACCTCTGCAAGAAGTCGCTCACGATGCCTGCAGTGTGAGCGCGAGCGTTGTCGTGCATTAATGTGAACCCCTCGCCAAAAGATTCGGCAAAGGGGACCACATGCACTTCCAGGACCTCAGTGACATAGCGGCGAGCAGTCAGCGACCCTTGTCCGCGAGCACCTCCAGTCCGGGAGACGCAGACAAGGTCGGTTTTGCCGGCAGCAGACATACCGCCCCAGAACATGCAGGATCCGCCACCATATTCCACCGTCTCCTGGATGCAGGCTTGGGCGAAACGTTCACCCTGCCTCCGGTATACTCTTCTCCGTCGGTCGTTGCAGAAAAGACACACTCGCGTCTCGTCTGAGAAGAGAACAGCTCTCCACTGCTCAAGGGTCCAATCGACGTGGTCACGAGCAAACTGCAAGCGGGCTCGCCGATGCGCTGCAGTCAATTTTGGACCCGTAGCAGCTCTGTGGGCCGCTATCTTCTTCTCCTTCAATCTTCTTCTAACCGTAGATACGCTTACGGTGCGTCTGCGAACTGCCTGAAGCTGCTGTTGCAACTCAACAGCGTTGGAGAAACGATTTCTCAAAGAGTTCGACACAACGAACCGGTCGTCTCTTTCCGAAGTGCAGCGACGTCTACCCGAACCGTGTCTGCGGATATAGCCACCGGTCTCTATGAAGCGCTGGTACACTCTTCGAACGGAATAACGGCTCAGGTTCAGTTGCCGGGCGACATCACACTGCCGCACCCCTGATTGCAGTAGTGCAACCACTTGAGCGGCTTTATCAGCTGTGGTATCCATCAAAATCTGTGCGTGTGTCCTCTTCAACGGTTGAATAGCGAATGACCCACATTGAACCCGTGTTGACCGTTTTATACCCACAAAGGAAGCGCAACTAGCAACTCTCACGGGTAGCAAAATTTGCATCGAATTTTTGTGACACTTTATTTGTTGCATTAGGTTTTATTTGATAATGAAAAGTAATGTTTTTTATTAAGTTAATTAAGTAACCTTGTAAATAAAATCATAATTAATGCGACTGCATGTGCATATCAAGAGTAAATGACATTTGAAAGTGATTTTCTAAGAGGTGCGATTTTTTTGACGCCGAGTGTATTTCTGCTGGTAACTATGAACTCGTTTGGAAAAGTCTCCTTGATAAATATCAGGATAACAGAATGTTGGTCGGTAGGTATTTAGATAAAATACTTAGTTTTTCGCCGCTTCAAAAAGAAACTTCTGATAATTTAAACTCGTTCATTGAGAGCTTTGACCATTCATACAAAGCTATAGAAGCATTAAATGTTGAAAACTTGAGCAGTTACGTAATATGTCACATTGCACTGAGAGCTTTAGATCCATACACACGTAAATGCTTTGAACAAAAATTGGATCAAAAATCTATACCAACTTTTGATGATTTGATTACTTTCGTTCAAAATCAGATCAAGGTTTTAGATCATTCTTCGTCCTATTCAGCTAGTTCAAGCGTGCAGCAAACTAACCAACGAAAATTCACTGTACCTAGGCAGGGTAAAAATCATTATTCGCATGCATCTTCTTCTAACACAAAATTTACGTGTTTGCATTGTGGAGAAAATCACATGATTTTCCGTTGTGATCAGTTTCGTAATCTGAGCAACGTTCAGCACATTAGCCGTGCTAATGACCTGCAGCTATGCCACAATTGCCTAAAACCTAATCATACGTCAAAGGAATGCAAAAGTGAATTTAAATGTTACGTCTGTAAACAAGCGCATCATATACTACTGCACCTTGAGCCGAGCGATAGTGCGCCAAAACCGGTTTACTATTCCGAGTCCGCTGCGTCGGAGCAGCCTCAATGTAATACTCACTCGCCCGCACTCAATAGCAACAACCACCTCGCGTCTACGCATAACTATGCAGTTATACTAGGGACAGCTGTAGTACATATATTGGATTCGTTTAACAACTACCAAACTTGCCGCGTTTTGATTGACTCTGGCGCGCAATCGAATTTTATAACGCTGAACTGCTTTCAACGATTAGGATTATCTGCTCAAAATTGCCCGTACAATATTTATGGTCTAGGTGGCGAAAATGTAAAAACGAACGGAATGGTATCGTGCACCATAAAGCCGCGTAACTGCGCGTCGCCCTGTTTTGATTTAAATGCTATAATATTAACTCGATTAACTTCCGAGCTCCCTACTGTTCAAATACCTAACAATGTTATTCATCATTACAAAGATTTAGAATTAGCTGATCCGTGGTTCTATAAAAAATCTCCAATCGATATAATTTTAGCTGCTGACATTTTTCCGTATATTTACGATGGGAAGAAATTAATTATTAATCCCGATGTTCCAATCGCGTTAGGTAGCGTTTTTGGGTATGTTGTGACGGGAAGACTAGAAATGCATTCTTCTAGCAACAATTGCCATGTTGTAGCGGCTACAACATCGCTGGTGTCGTACACCGTTGAAGAGAACTCACTTCATGAGACTCTCAAACGTTTTTGGGAAGTGGAAGCTTCGCCGTGCGAAGTTCCCATTGATCCGTTAGAGGAACTAGCGGAACAAATTTATGTTGAAAAACATTATCGAGATGAAATTGGCCGATATGTTTCTCCGATTTTATTGAATCCTGAGCATATTAAACCACTTGGTGACTCGTATGACACTGCTCTGAAGCGACTCACTCAGGTCGAGCGGCGTCTCGCTCGATCTCCGGACCTTCGTAAGGCCTACGTCGACTTCATGAAGGAGTACGAGAACCTCGGTCACATGGAACCCTATGAGGGTACAGAACCCTCAGGTTATTTTATTCAACACCACTGTGTGTTACGTCCGTCGAGTACTACGACGCCCTTGCGCGTAGTTTACGATGGTTCCGCCAAAACTACTTCTGGTGCTTCACTCAACGATACACTTTTAACCGGCAGAAAGCTACATCAGAATATACTTAAAATAATTATTAAATTCCGACTTTACGATGTGTGTTTTACTGCTGACGTTTCTAAAATGTACAGAGCTGTGATTATAAATCCGGTAGACCGGAAGTACCAGCATATACTCTGGCGTGATAATCCTACGGAACCAGTACGTACCTACGAGCTGACTCGAAATACGTATGGCCTCCGTAGCGCTCCATTTGTCGCGGTACGCACTTTGCACCAGCTGGCGTCGGATGAACTGGCTCAAAATGACCAGCCGTTTAGTAACTCGCTACAGCTAGCCAAGGGCAAGGTTCACACTGAACAGCCAAGAACCAAGGCAGCTGAGATACTTAAAGAGGGGACATACGTTGATGACATTTTGTGGTCATGTGAAAGCCAGGAAGAAGCTTGCACGTTGCAAGATGATTTAACCACCCTTCTTAAAAGCGGGGGTTTTGATTTACGAAAATGGGCAAGTAACTGTCCTGAATTGCTTTGCTAACTAGAATGCAATCGGACCAGGTTACTGCTATTAACTTTCAAGACGATACGTTATCGTCATCTCTCAAAGTTTTAGGTTTGACATGGTTACCCTCATGTGACTCATTCTCTTTTAATTACAACTTGACTGACGCAAGGAAAACTAAACGTTCTGTTTTAAAACTGCTCGCAAGTATATTTGACCCGGTAGGTTTTATATCACCTTGTACTTTTGTTGCAAAGTGTATAATGCAAGATCTTTAGAAACTTGGCTTGGGCTGGGATGATCAGTTGCCATCTGAGTTGACTTCCCAGTGGAACCGGTTTATCACCGAGTTATCAGCGTTAGGTAACTTGCGAATTGAGCGTCATATTTTAATTTCGAACTTCAATAAAGTACAGCTGATAGCATTTTGCGATGCGTCATCGCGCGGCTATGCAGCTTGTGTCTACCTACGTAGCCTAGATAGGGATGGTCGCATAAAGGTAAGGCTGTTGACGAGTAAATCTAAAGTCGCGCCTCTAAATCCAATTTTGTCAATACCGAGACGAACTTGAGGCAGCCGTGCTCCTCTCTAAGCTAGTTAGTTTTGTCGTACAAAACTTTAAAATTTAAAAGATTTAAAAGTTTCGATCACTGCATTGGGTGACTCGAATAACGTTTTAGCGTGGCTACAAACGCCACCTTATAAATTAAAAACTTTTGTGGCTAACCGCGTTAGTCAGGTGACCGCTGTGGTGCCATCAAATTGTTGGTTTCACGTGAACAGCGAGAATAACGCTGCCGATGTTTGCTCGCGTGGTGCGATGCCGGCTCGCTTCGTGGAAGGTGCTACTGAGTGGGTTCACGGCCCCGAGTGGCTATATGACAATCAAGCAAAATGGCCAATTAAACCATTTTATGTAAAAGACGGTTTCAAAATTCCTGACATAAAATCGAATTGTGATACATTTGTATTGAATTCGTGGGATGATAAACACATGATTTTAAAAAATAATTTAGAAGACACATTTAATAAATTCTCCTCCTTTAGTAGATTGCAACGTGTTATGGCATGGTGCCATCGATTTGTGGTTAACTTAAAATCTAAAAAATCTGATAGGTCAGGTGGAGCTCTTAGGTCATCTGAGCTGAAGACAGCTCATGACACTATCGTTCGGGTGGTGCAAGTTAATCATTTTCACAATGAAATCGCATTGTTGCGTAAAAATAAATATGTAGCTTCCTTACGTAAGCTTTCACCCTTTGTAGATTCCAATGAATTCCTCAGGGTGGGGGGTAGGCTCGTGCAGTCCGACTTACCTTACAATATGAAGCTCCTACCTAAATGTCACACGATCAAATTGATCATTGAATATTTTCATCGATTGTATTTACACATAGGGCCGCGTACGTTGCAAGGTGTATTATGTAAAAACTATTGGATAGTTAGTGCTCGTAGCATTATTCGATCCGTGTTATCTAAGTGCAAGATTTGTTTTCGATGCCGGCCAACCTCAATTCAGCCCGTTATGGGTACGTTACCCGCGCCTTTTTTTTTTTTTTTTTTTTTTTTTTCCCAGGGAAGGTGTACACCTACCACGAACCTTGAAGAGGTTATGTGGTTATGTGGGACTACCCGTCCGCCTTTCCACAACCCACTGATAGGGGGAGAGGCCCCAAATCAGCTGCCAGAACTAAGTCCCGGCTGGGAGGGTGAGACGGAGGGGCTACCGCACTAAACCCTGGGGGACGCAATCCGAGAAGCAGAAGGCTAAGTGGCAGTCACGGGACCTGATCCACGAGGGAAATGACCGCGCGAGGGCCACCCTGTCGCCCATGTTCCCGCCTATAGCTACTGAGGTGCGCCCACTCGAAAAGTGTTTCGAATGTGAAGCACGACAGCAGCCACGCGTTGGAACATGGGCGAAAACGCGCACGCACAAGACATCGTACCTTTATGGCACGATAACGACACAAGGAACAAACAAAACAACAACAATATACAACAATTCCTATAAATACCTACAGACTACTTAATCCTAAGGTACTTGAAGTACAACATATGATTAAAAACAAATTTACACACTACACTAAGCTTGAGTTTCAAGAAACTCTCCCTTCCAAACTCCAGTATGTACAAATATATACAAGACACACGACATAAAATTCTGGGATCTGGTGGCGCCAAGGCGTCAGCAAGATCTCCTCCTTCCTTTACGTTACCCGCGCCTAGACTAAAACCAGATAAGGTTTTCAACCACGTTGGTTGTGATTTGGGTGGGCCTTTCTTCGTTAAGGAAAGTTTAAGGCGGAACGCAAAGGTCTACAAGTCGTACTTGTGCCTCTTCGTTTGTTTCTCAACAAAGGCTGTGCACTTAGAAGTGTTAACTGATTTAAGTTGCGATTGTTTTTTGGCTGCATTTGATCGTTTTGTGGCTCGCCGCGGACTTTGCAGTTGCCTTTATTCGGACTGTGGCACTAATTTTATTGCGGCAGCCAAGCATTTAAAAGAAGTCGTAAGCTTTTTAAACAATAAGGATAATCAAGATAAGATTATCAATGGACTGACAACTCGTCACGTAGAATGGCGTAACAACCCGCCCAATGCAGCTAGTATGGGTGGGCTTTGGGAAGCAGGAATAAAATCTGCCAAACATCACCTTCACCGTGTGGTAGGTGATCGGTCACTCACCTTTGAAGAGTTGAGTACTGTTTTCTGCAGAGTTGAAGCCGTTCTAAATTCACGCCCTCTGTGTTCCTTATCAGACAACCCAAACGAGTTTGAAGTTCTTACCGCGGGACATTTCCTAATAGGTCAATGTTTATTAGCCGTACCGGAATATGACTTTGATGATGTTCCTACGAACAGATTGTCACGTTGGCAATCCATTCAGAAGGCTTCACAGTCATTTTGGAGACGTTGGTCAGATGACTATCTTCACACTCTCCAGCAGAGAGCGAAGTGGTTTGAATCTCCACCTAACTTAAACATTGGTGATTTAGTTTTGCTGAAGTCAAATCTGACTAAACCTCTTCAGTGGACTTTAGCTCGAGTTGACAAAGTGCATAGTGGCGTTGACAAAGTTAACCGCGTCTTAACTTTAAGAACCAAAAATGGTTTAATTCAGAGATCGACAAATAAAGTATGTCCATTACCCTATGCCAATTAATAACTTCGACTTAACTATATTATTTATTTAAGTTTATTATTATGAATACTTTAGGTAGGTACACTCCACTTTTGGAACACTTAACATTAATTTTATCAACTTCGTAAGTTTATTTATTTTATGTATTTTTTTGTATACTCATCTATTTAGATACTTTTCATTCATTTTAGGGAAATCAATCATATTGATTTCGGTGAGGGGTATGTTAGATTTCTGCTGTTGAATTGAGGGTAGATTGGTAAATCACCACTGAACTCGACTTGACGGCTGGCCGCACGTACTGCGGCAGGTAGCCATTGCGCGTTGAGCTGGACGGACGTTCTCTCCTCTCAATTTTGACCGTGTCGAAACCTCATTGTTAGACGTTCTAACATCCGTATTGTGTGTGTGGACTCACTGCCGTGTAGTGTGCTTCTTCCGAGACCTATTGAACCTAGATTAGCCGTGCTAACCCTTGAAATCCACCTGGACCCTGTGGCGTGCCGAGTACGCCTGGAGCCGAGCATCTTCCACCTGGTCGAATAGAGGTAGGTGGTGTTCAATTAACCTTCTTGGAGGCAGCAGGAACGAACGTTTTCCACCCTCATACACTGTACATACATCTATCCAAATTCACAAAAACCTGCCAGTAAAATTTCTCTAAAAAAGATTGTAAAAACTGAACAGAATAATATTTTTGCCTTAGTCCAAAGCCGATGATGGGGCGACGATTTTTTTACACATCCTTTATGCCCGGTTTACATTATTCCAGTCCAGTGCTGGACTGGATCTGTAACGTCTACATTATTCCAGTTATTTAGAAGCCGTTGAAGTGTGAACACTATAGTGACAATGATTTCAAGAAGAGATCAGTTTCGAAAATGTTTCAAACGTGCTCAATCACTCTTGCTACAAGAAGTTATTAATGAGGTTGATAAGGAACTAAAAAAAAAGGAACGGATTTGGGTGAGAAATTGGACCAGCGAAAGAGATCAAAAAGGAGGGTCAGTAATACTTTTGCAACAACTGAAGGTAGAGAAGATCCCAATGAATATAGACTGGCACTGAGAATGACAGCAGAAAACTTTGAAGAACTGTTATCATTAGTTTCGATTAATATCCAGCGTAAGAATACGTTGTTCAGAGATGCTATACCCGCAAAATTAAAATTAGAAGTCACTCTCTCTTTTTTAAGTATTGGAGATAGTTACAGAAGCCTCAGTCGTATGTTTCGATTGCCAAAACCATTTTTTTTTTTTTTTTGGAGAGAGATTGCTGATTGCCGCTGCGGCATTTTCAGCTTCACCGGGCTTTTTGGGGGCGGCGAGGAACGTAAAGGGTCCCTCAAGCCGTGTGAAACGAATCACCTTCAGAGGTTATCTAGAGGGAACGGCATCGCGCACAAGTGCGCGTCCCCGTGCCCTACTAGATTCTCCGAAGGGTTCGGATCGGATCGGGGAGCGGAGCAACCCGAGGGCGCCTCTAAAGGCACGGACCTCGGCTCGGGTTGACCGGGCCGTGGAGAAGGAGAGAACCGACCAGGTACATGTCTGTACCTGGTGTAGAGCGAGTGTGAACCGGTTCTTCGTACCCTTGTTCTACGAGTACGGTGTCTTGGGCCTAAACTGGTGTGCATGTTTAGTGTATTCTGTAAATGTGTGCTGTCATTTAGAGGATCGGGCGGGCTTAGAGGATCGGGCGGGGCCAAAACCAACTATTTCAAAAATTATACCAGAAGTCTGTCAAGAAATTAAAAGGGCATTAACCTCTCAGCTGCCAAGAGAGCGCGCTCATTGGCACCCGTGTCTGCCGCGACATTTTACGATTACAGCGCATTCTGGATAGGGCTCGAAATAACTGTATATTTAAATAAAAATGTATGGTGGACATATAACTAACGATCTTATTTGAAAGTTAGATAGACACTGTATCTTCTTGCATTATTTTTTACTGCTTTAACATTTATTATACTATTATTTCTGACTGGTAATCGAAGCAATCATGTAATTTTCACACCTACTGCAGAAAAATGAATAAATATTTGGAACCTTTGTGTTATTAATGGTTTTATTTGTTATCCCCCTTAGTTCAATAACAGAGCAACCTACTCATATGAAAAATACAATTTTTCTAGAGACAATTCACTTCTTAATACTATTTTGAAAATCACAATTCACGTAAAAAAATCTCCATTTTATACTTGTACGCACCAATCTTCTCTACACTCAGTTTCACTAACTATGCAAAGTTTCATGCATGTAGATGTTTACTTTCGTTAGAAATATATTATTATACACTAGTAACGTGAAAAAAGCAGAGAAAAAATAATAATAACCATTTTTTTCTAACAGTGATCAAAACAGTACGCTATTTGACAAGTCAGTTTTCAAAAATAAATTTGAAGGTTATCTAAATCTCTATGCTTTATGGAAATGATTGTGAATGGTAGTAGACAAAATGAGGTTTCCATTCATGTTACACACTAACAAAGGACCAATAAGAAATTATTTAGATAGATAAGGTCAAAGACGAGACTTCGATTTCAATGGTCGTTTGCATGTGTGCGTGTATTGCATAGGTTGGCGTCTGCCTAAGCACTGTTCAGCGCTCCCAAGGCGATTTGACATCTGCCTAAGCACTGATCAGCGCAACTATACAGGGGGTACCTTGTTTTTATGAAATAGAAAGATAATTATGTTATAAAAATATATTTATTATTTATGTAATAAAAAAGTATTAGTAGAGAAATATACAGGCCCTTATTAGTTAACTTTTTTTTAAAACATCAAGTCATTCTCCTGCCCAAAAAAAGTTACTTCCGCATAGTAAACAGTTGATGAGCTGTTATGGGTTGTGTACGAAATTTTGCTTCTTTTCCAGATTTAGAAGTTGGTCCCATAATAAAAGTTGATTTATTTGAGCAGTAGAATATTCGCCTAAACGGAATTTAAAATGTAGACTATTTTCTAAAAAAAAACTAAAATAAAACTTCATGTGAAGCATTAACACCATTTATTGTTTACACAAATAATAAAACTAACAAAGTCAAATCTGCTATCAGTACATATTATAAAGTAAAGTCGCTGCTTTCCTCTGTCTGTGGCTACGCACTATTCTTCTAAACAACACAACGTAATGGATTTTTATGCGATTTCACTAAAAGATAGAGCGTTATCTGACGATGGTTTTTGTTTAATTTTGTAGACATATTTTCTTAAATGGCTGAACTATGACGGTCTTTCTGAATATTCATTTCATATATTTCATATATATATAATATGAAATAAATATTTTTAAATATTACCAGCACTGCGATGCGAGCAATAAACTTAATTTTAATAAAAAAAAATTAAAATAATTTAGGACTGAGAATGTGATGGGGCGAACAAACATGGTCAAATCATTTAGAGCAAATTACAAAATGTTGTCAAACCTAACCCTGAGAGATTAAACAATGACGATATTTTCGAACAAGGCGAAACCACCTAGTGTTATTGAAATAAAACACTTTTTACGGACTAACTCGCGTTTAATTTACCTTATTACATAGGTTTTTTTTAACTTATCCTGACGTTTCGAACCCTTTACAGGGTCCGTGGTCACACGTAGACTGAGGTGTTGGTCGTCTCATAGTTAGAAGTTATTTGCCTACCGTCAATCATTTTTATATTAAGTGCGTTCAGGTTTACACAATACGAGCTAACAATATTTTTAGGTCTGGCAATGTGTTGCTGTTGGGGCTGGGATTTGATGACCTGTATGATGGGGTCGCAGACAGGTGGTAAAACTAGTGTTATGTATATTAGGAATTCCTAGAGTTGAGTCAAAACATACCAAATGAGTCCTATACTCGTTGTATTCAAGTGTGATTCAATATGACAATAAGAAATAGGTTAAATTGGACTTCGCAGATTTGTTTACATACTCATATACTAGTGAAGTTAATATACTACTCAAAACAAAATAAGGGCCACGAGGTATTTTGTCTGTACCATGAAAATAATAAAACCAATATTAATTTTTTTGTCTCCATAACGAAAACTAATGTTGTTTTTACCGTGTAGACCAATAAATTTATTCCAATAATAATGATTAAAAAGTTTATTTGCTTTTGAAAGAAAAAACACATTTAAGGTTAAAAATAAAAACAATGTAAAGTTACTGAAAACAAAAGAAAATACTCCATGCTCATCTTTTAGTAACGGGTATGCCCCCCTCGTTTCGTTACGCACTCCTGAAGCCTGGAGTGCATGCTCTCAATCAAATGCCTGACATTTTCCATTGGAATCTCTTCCCAGGCCCTTTTAACAGCGTTGATGAGTTGCTGTTGGTTGTGGATTTCCTGATCACCGTCTCTAACTCTTCGTTTCAACTGATCCCACATGTGCTCTATTGGATTTAAGTCCGGACTGTTCGCCGGCCACGGCAAGACTTGAATTTGAGACGCTTCCAGTACAAACCGAGTCGCTTGAGCCGTGTGTGCACGAGCATTGTCTTGCATCAAGATGAATCCAGGACCCGCTCGCTGGGCAAATGGGATCACATGTGGTCTGACGACTTCCTCAATATACCGCTGAGCAGTAACAGTACCCTCATTTAAAATAGCGAGCTCAGTTTTGCCGTGTAAGCTTATCCCGCCCCAAATCATTACATTTGGACCACCAAAACGATCGACTTCATGGATGCAGGCTTCTGAAAATCTCTCGCCGCATCTTCTCCATACTCTAATACGCCGATCGTCGTTAAAAAATTTAACTTTGCATTCGTCTGTGAAGAGCACCATGCCCCATTGGTTTATGTCCCAGTCCAAATGTTGACGGGAAAATCTTAAACGATTTGCACGATGATTTCTGGTTAATGGAATACGGACAACTCGCCTTCTTGATGCCTGCTGGTCTTCATGCAATCGATTACGAATAGTTTGGTCACTGACACGAGTACCCGTTGTGAGCCGTAAACGATTTTGCAGCTTGCGGGCCGTCGTTGTGCGATCTCGGCGCGCACTTAATCGAATGTAACGATCCTCTTGAGCTGTTGTAATGCGAACTCTGCCCGAACCAGGTCTTCTTCTAACACTGCCGGTCTCTTGGAAACGATTCCATAGATTTTGAATAGCTCTTCGAGAAAATCCAAATTGCAAACCCACAGATCGCTGCGAATGACCTTCTTCAATCATTGTAACGGCTCTGGTTGCTGTCAGCGAGTCCATATGACGCCTGCGTGCTTGTGGCATATTGCAAAAGATGTTTCTGACTCGAGATATCAATGAACTCTGATAATTTCTAATAAACCAAGAAGCTAAGGAAAGCAAAACGTCAAAGAAAATGGAATCAAAATTTTCAAAAATAATTTTAAATCAAATTTTATTTAAAATTGTTGCCAGCATTAGATGAATACTACAATATTAAAAAGTTTAGGTATCAAAGAGTTTGTATACTCAATATTTTACTACTTTCAATATGTAAATGTTTAATAATTTACACCAAAATGAAAAAATACCTCGTGGCCCTTATTTTGTTTTGAGTAGTATATAAGCATGTTAAAAAGAATACACATTGTTCATGGACGGACAACTATGATTTAGAAATAGAATAGAATAAAAAAGTATTTATTTATAACAAACACAGACTCGAGTGATGGGTTCAACAGTATTATAGTAGGTACGCATAATCAATGTTGCTAAATTAATAGAGCAAAAATTTAAAAATAAATTGTATACTAAAACATAAGCATCAAGCACTGACAAATTTCGACGGTTGAAAGCCAGACCTCGGTAGCCAAGTGGTTAAGGCAGCCGCCCGGAATGCGGTAGGTGCGTGGTTCGATTCCCGCCTGAGGTTGTCGTCTTTTTTCAGTGTTTAAAATTTTACTTAAGTATATTTAATCGTTAATAAAATGCTAAAATATTAAACATAAATAAATTGTAATATAAAAATTATAAACTATCTAGAGTATGGTATTCTCTCCAACATTGGCCCACACACAGAAACACCTTGCAATGATTGCAGATAATGCTGGTGGTTGTGCGTTTCTTATCAGCAAGACAACGGACGCATCGTGCCCTTTTAAATTTATTTTGTTTTGCTGAGGTTCTGTCGACGGTGGTGTTCGATTGTTCGGGAAAATGGTCCACACTTTGGTTCAATCGTTCGCAAAGATTTTCCCGCGGTTGAGGCATCCGTGGTCTTACTGACTCACCATATTTCTGGCACAGTTCTGCAGCCAATGCATATCTAAACTCTCGATGAGAAATTTTCCTGCCTTGGCCAATGTTGGAGGTATATATTATATATGCATTTAAAATCGATATATTTAATAATCGGCGGAACACCTTTACATACCATTTGTTCCCTCTTTTTCTTTCCAATAAGTACATGGAGAGCTTTTGGTCTTTAAGATCAACGCCCCCCATGTGCTTATTGTAATCTTCGACCAGAGCCGGTTTGAGACAGCTGCGACCGGCGCGGCTCCCATCAACGAGGTCGGCATTGTGGTAGGTAGAAATTGTGGTGACCAACTTTACATCTTTCCAAGCGATGACGGAAACGTCACCACAATGCCTACCTACAACGGACCCACGAACCATCCTACGTTCGTCCAATGACTTTATGTCGGACGGGGTGTTTCGCCTTCGCCTGTTCAGCGTGCCGACCACGTCCGTCGCATTCGATTTCAGATAGCGGCACAGCTCGACAGAATTATAAAAGTTGTCCATGAACAATGTGTATCCTTTCCGAAGGTAAAGATTCATTAAATTTATAACTATTTTTGAGGTGCTATTGCGGAATCCAGCTACTGGTGCAGTTTCGGTAGTGCCTTTTCCTGTGTAAATAATCATATTTAGCACGTAACCGGTTGCAGCCTCACAGAGCTCGTAGGTTTTTATTCCGAATCGTGCTGCTTTGGTTCGGATGCACTGGACCCAACTTAACCGGCCTTTCCAAAGCAGCAACGATTCGTCGAGTGACAGCTCTCTACGAGCGCTGTAAACAGTTTGGAATTTTTGATTTAAATAATCAACTAAAGGTTGTATTTTGGCAATTTTGTGAGAATCGCCGTGTTCGCAAATAGTGTCGTTGTCTGTAAAATGTAAAAATCTCAGAAGCAAAAGAAATTTATTCCTGGACATTAGGGACCGGAATCCTGACATTTCCAGGACTCCTGTCGTCCAGTATTCGTCGATTCGCCCCCTCACACAAATACCCATTAAAATAATGACTGCTATAAGGCGATATATTTCTGAGCAGGACGTCTCCACCCAGTCGTGCACTCTCGACTGAGAGGGGAGGCCCGGTTCGTGCTCTTCAGCCTGGGTAATCATTTGCCAGGCATATCTGTTTGTTTCTTCGACAATATTTTGTAGAAGAGGTTGGTCCCACAATTGACAGAATATCTCGGAAGCAGATATTCCATCAATATTGGAACCAACCTGTTCTACAAACGACTCTCTGGCGGCTGTAAAAGAGTTAAAATTATCACTCCATTGAAATTCAAAATCAGCTGGTGCGTCTTCATCGGGCTGCGTCATTCTACCTTCTTCTTCCAAAACCTCCCGGAGCTGGTCGAGGGTGAGCTCATCTAGCTCATCTTCTTCCTCGCTCCCGGAGTCTACAGCCAAGGCATCGGCTAGTGGACCGGTTAGAATCTGGTCTTCCAGCTGTTAAAATATACAATCCCTTGACCCAAAGCATAAACTTGCGACATTCCGATTAGGGAGTTAGTAAATGCAAAATATTTTATTTAAAATCCTTTTCAAATAAGTCGCACAACATTCCGCATGAGTTAATAAATGTGAAATAATTTTATTTAAAATCCCATCCAATTCAGTTCATAACGAACACATGACATTCGATTCTAGATGGAGTAAAATTTTAGTGAAAGCCTGAGAGTTAGTAAACCCATATCAATCCACCAAACAAAGTTCAAACAGAAAAAAAGTGAATTCCCAGATCACGCAATATGTAGAAGCCAGAAAAACATACATAGGCAAAATTGATTGAAATAAGTTAATTTAATAATAGTCGCTTACGTTCTCCTCTTCTAGCAGTCTGTCGTCTCCCACCAAGAATTCCGGCTGACCTGGCTGTAAGAAATATTTCCAATTGATCTATACTTCCATAATAAAAAATTATAAATATAAAAGTATCTCTGTCTGTCTCTCTGTCACCTTTTCACGTACAAACCACGGAACCAACTTTGATGTTTTTTTCGTATAGAGATAGATTGAATCTTGGAGAAGGACATATGCTAAAAATGCACAACTGCCGAGGAATGTTGGATAATGATTTTTGAGTTTGCTGCAGTGCTTATTCTCAGCCCTTGCCTAACTGTTTGTATCCTGTCTCGAAGCGCTGGTAGGGCCCAATAAATGAGAAGACATGTCAAGGCCCCTTCAGGGCAATGATTAATTAAGAACATTTGTATGTGGTCTAAGCAAATTAATAAAGTTTAATAATTTTTATGACGCACCAAATCCCACGTCGGCGAAGTTATAACTATATCTTATTATTATAACTGATAAGTTGCAATCGCTTACGTTTTGATGAGGCTCCTCGGGGAAGAGGCTACGCGGCGTGATGTGAGGGTCCTGGATTAATTGGAGTGGACGCCCTTCCTCCATATAAATATTTTCAGGCTGCCAGGGCTATAAAATAAAATAAAATATCATGTAAGTAATTGTAAAATTAATATTTTTTATTTTCTCTCCAAAGTTATAATTTATATAAATACTTACACGCAGTCTCCCGGAGCCAGTCCTATGAACTAGGAAAGAATCATTCCCCAAAGTGAGGCTTCCTTGAGGAGTCCTCATTACTTCATACGCCTGAATAAGGGGTATAGAAGCGCGGGTAGGAGAGTCCATTTTACTAAAAATAAAAAAGAAATATAAGTATATGTACTTGATTTGATTTTTCTTTCACTCGAAGTAAGAAACTAAATTAATGTAGGTAAACACACAGTTGTTTTTGTTATTTTAAAGACAAAATATTAGATAAACCGACATACGTGATCAATACGTAACCGAAAAAGCAAAATTCGTAATTCACACATTCACAGTCACGACGTGCGCTCGGAAGCAAACTACCCGAAAGACTAACTAAAGTCGCGCGAAAGTCAGTCGTCCTGCCTTCAAAGGAAGCCGCTGCTATTGCTACAATGCCGACTATTTGGCGGCGTCTTTGACAGAGATGCGGCAGCGCAACTTCAAATGTGCCGCTCTTGTGTTACACGTGTCGACTTTTTTCGTACAAGGTCGGAAGTACAGATGTAAAAAGTCGTTAATATTGTCTTATTATTGGCCAAATCAAGGTATATTATTTTCAAAGGCGAAAGTCGCGGGCAAAAGGCGTACTATAGGTATTTATCACTGTATGATAGTGATTATAGTCTATATCGCGAGATTATAATGTTGCGAGCTCGATGTTGGTATCATAGAGAACGTTGTTGTATTTGATCAGTAGAATAACCCGAAATATATATGTATTTCTCAAATACATATTAAAATTACATTTGTTTGCGCTCACCAATTATGTAGCCCAAAATGAGTATTCTTATAAAACTTGTTAATTATGGTAAGATAACGGATAAATATACATAAACATAGAAATAACACCTAGACCCGAAATCAATTTTGAATGACCCGACCGGGAATTGAGCCCGGGAGATATCTTTTATTAAGTACATAATATGTAGGTGCAATGTAATCATACGGTGACATATTATACACATAATATTATGATGTATTTCGATTAGACCTAAATAGTGGGTAGTTGTTTGTGATATGGGTAGGTAAGAGGTATAACACAAACAACTACCATTTAATTTCCATTATGTTTATTGTACCTACCTAGCTCTAATAATTACTAAATACACTACAACATCATAATGTAAAAGGAATATAAATAAAAGAGGAATGATGAACCAAAAAAATTAAACCATTACAATATAATGACCGTGATAAAATAGTAACACCCCATATACGATGACAGTAGCGATATAGCTGACATTGCGTACGCATACACAACGACGCCATCTTGCTCTGTGAATGTGTGTGTGTATTTTGGTTAGGTGCGCAATAAAATAGCGCTTTTATCTAAATATTTCGCATGTATTACCTTATGTTTCTTGCAGTTATGTTCGCAATAAAATTATCTTTCAAACCATACAACTATGTAACAAAAACGTAAACGTAAAACGTATAAAACCTTGAAAGTAAATACAATATTTACAGCCGTTACAGAGTGTCTGACCTTTTGATGCAATATATTTCGACGTAGTTCCGAATTGAGTAAAAGTAAAGTTCCAAATTGGTTAAAAAGTAATAAAATATAAAAATAACTTACCTTTATAAGGCTTTTCCGCAAAAAAACTTACTAAAACAACACTTTCACTAAGCACTGCAAACTTTGACACCACGCGACCGGTACGAAAATTTCAAACTGTCAGAGAAACGGTTCTGTAAGCTTCACTCTAAGATTGTATTTTTTTTGGGTTCGGCCATTCATTAGAGTATATAAATAAAATATTTAGAACTTTATTGTGATGCATTTATGAATAAAAATTGAACGAAAAGTGTCCCTAGTCGGAAGAGCGCTGATCCGCGCTTTGGCATATAAGGCCAATGCGCTGATCCGCGCTTCGGCAGCTGAAAGGTTAAAAGACCACATCAAGGTAATATTTTTTTTAATAAGTAAGTATCATATCTATGACAATTAAGCATTATTGAAAGCATTCATAATTATATTAATATATTCTGGGTCATCGCTTACTACATTTAACGAGTCCTCGGTGGTTTGTGTATCTACAGACGCTGGACTATTCAATGGCATATAAGTACTACTACTCGTGCTTGGTCTTGACGCATAATTGTTATTTGGTCTTGACGAATTGTCACTGGCATGTGTGTTTGCAGAATATTTAGGACTATTCACTGTCATATTTTCGTATCTCAAATCGTGTAGTCGACATTTTGTTATCACACTCTGTATTTCTTCTTGGCCTAGGATAGCCTGTTCTGTAGAAAGGGTTCTTAATTGCTTCGCAATGTGTTTCCCGAAGATGTCGAATTCATCTTCCACTGTATCTGATTTGGATAAATCGTATTGCATATCTTTCATGCTACTGACAATAGTAAACAGCAGTGAAATTTTACTTCTTTTCTTTCGCGGTTCTGATAGACTTGGTTCTGGGTTTTGTCACGCATAAAAAAAAATAAAAATTTTAGGGGTTTCAGCGGTAAAACGCTAATATGCGTGAACAGACTATCAACAAAAGAAATTGCTGATAATCACCTGACAGAAAAGGTCAGGATTTTGAAATAAAGTACAACTAAATGTAGCCGACAGTTAGTATAATGAAAAATGTAAGACCTTAAATAAAAACAGAGAAATTTAAGAACAATTGTAGTTAAAGCAAGTTAAAAGTAATCTCACATAAAATCTTGATAGCCAATAGGTACAAATTAAATCTTTGCTAAATAGCCTAGTAGGTGGCGTGGTAGGTTACTAATGACCTAAATTGGAATTTTAAAAGAATTAATAAATTGATTTGAAATTCAAAACTACTTGCGATAGAGGACGCTTAGCACTAGGTAAATAGATAAGTTTTCCTACGCTTTAGGGTTTTGCTACTGGTACCAATAGTCTACCTTACACGGAAACTGAGTTATAGGCTTAAATAAGTCATCATCTAAAGCATAACAGGAAGAATGAAATATAAAAGGACCGAGCTAAAAAGTTTGTTAAAAAAATGTTTCGGAATAAAAATAGATTGAATCGTTCTTCGGTGCAGGTGTAGCGTCCTCGCTTGTAGAATTCGGCACCGGAAGAACCGTCACTCGAACAACAGCTAAATTATAAATTTGTAGGCAATTTTTACTTTCCTTTACTGTGACTTTACTCAGGAAAGCCAGCCCTTACGCCAACCGACGCCGTTGTATTACTCTGGCTCTTTAATAAGGGTCCGAAAAGATCAATCAAAGAGTTCGGTAAGGAAAAATCCGAGTGGACCCACGAGTATAAATCCCGCGTGGGCGCTGAAATAGAAGGAACAGATTAAACAAAATCTTCTAATGAGCTAAAGCAACAAGGAGGAAACGTGACCGGATAAAAAAGAAGTTGAACCCAAAAGCTGGTAAAAATAAAGTTTAGCTTACCGGTTGATGAAAAGGGAAACACTGGCGGATCAAATGACCACCTTTAAACTAAAGGCACGAAGATATAGACCTCAGAAATAGGCTCAAAAATCTGGGATTTTATCCTGCTGTCCAAGAAAATAATCAGAATGACAAAACTGACAGCAAAAATAGAACATGACAGTTAAAAAATCTAATTTGAAAATTAAAAACTAAACAAAACGGACAGCATGAAACACATAACGCTAAAATAAGGTTTAAAGTCGTAGCATGATGCTCCGAATCATAACAGCCTCAACAATTTTTAAAACTTAAAATATTTAACGAATTACGGGATTAAAACCGCAGCAAATGCTGCAGTACCCTCAAACGACACAAAAAGAGAGATAAGTCGGCTAAAAGAAAAGAAGTAAAGCAAAGGACAACTAAAACAAATGATATTCTAAATGAGTGAAACGCCGAAGTGATTGAAAAACGAAATAGTTAACGATGATCTGTCATGGCTAACCATCCGCCAAACAAGAAGTCAGGTAGGCGTATGGAACACTCGGGCCGCCGCGTAGGTGACGGAACAGCGGACGGTTGCGCGCATCCGAGATCCAATTGAAAGAATGAACGGACTAACACAAGAGTTAAAAGGTCCAAATGAATAAAAGAAAAGAGGAAAGAAAAGTGTTAGTAAATAGCAGAGTAGGGCTGCATAAATGTTAAATTAACTAACCTAAGAAAGATTAAAAAGAAGACATAAGGTCAATAAATTAATCAGCCCGAGCTTCTAAGAATTAACTAACAACTAATGTTAATTGATATATACATAACGCATCTAGATTAACTAACATTATTTACAACTTAAGCTAAAAGTCGTCAATTACAAGCGACTGACAAGAAAAGTACCGGTACCCTAAACAGAAAAAGTTAAGTGTTCTACATTTGTCTTGCACATAAAAACCGAGCATCTAATAATGCAAGAGAGTACAAAGCACACCTCAACGAAAGTTGAGATAATGAACCTAAAGATATGGTTCAAATCGGATTAAGATACCTAGCCCTGTGGGCTGGGGTTTAAGATGAAAGGTAACACAAAAAAATGGTAGCGCAAAAAAATGGTAGCGCAAAAAAATGGTAGCGCAAAAAATGGTAGCGCAAAAATTGGTAGCGCAAAAAATGGCAGCGCAAAAATTGGAAGCGCAAAAAAATGGTTGCGCAGAAATAAGGTTGCGCAGCATAAAGGTTGCGCGGAAAAATGGTTGCGCAAAAAAAAAATTTCTGGGGTAAGATATAAGATGGAGAGTGGTTTGGCCAGTGTAAGTATTTTACGCGGGCTACACCCTCAAACGACACAAAGTCAATGACACGTCATTTTAAAATATCTTTGATATGATAAGTGCCAATATGAGGTGAATCATAATCTTGTAGTTCATATACTTGTTGGGAGACAACTTTGCGAACACGGGTCTTTATGAAACGGGGAGCAAATTTACTAGAGAAGTAGTCTGCTCCTGAAGAACGTGAAAAATTACGTCTCCAAACTGTTTCACCTACATTGAGCACGACGGAATGCCTATTTTTGTTATAATGGCGAGAATTGCGCAAAAATGAGAGGGATAAATTATCTGCAACTTTTGCATAAACTTCGTCTAAAGATGACAACTTAGATGCGTGCGTTGCCCGACTTTCTGCTAAATTAGCGCATCGAGTCTGGCGTTCGTCACGCGACGTGTCGAGAACAACGTCTCTCCCAAACATAAGGAAGTTTGGCGAGTATGACGTGGCTAAGTTTATGCAGGAATTTAGATATAACTTGACTTTGGGCAACATTCTAGACCATTGCCTGTGATTTTCTTGTACTAGGATGCTTAAACAAGTAATCACTGTCTGGTTATATCGTTCGACGGTATTTGCTTGAGGGGAATAATAAGGGGTAAAAAATGGTCGGGAATTAAATTTAGCCAAAAAATTACTAAAGTGGTTACTTTTGAAAACGGTAGCGTTGTCGCAAAGGACAGAACGAGGAACCCCAAAATTGTAAAATATTTGGCTTTCCAATAAATTACAAATAGACTTCGCGTCTACTTTTTTAAGACTAAATAGCCAGACGTACTTAGAAAAAACGTCTACTACGGACAGGATGTATTTAAAACCGTAGTACGCTATGGGGAGAGGACCGATAATATCAATGGATAGCATCTGAAGCGGGGCTGAAACTATTTTAGGATAAAGCATTTGACCACGTGGTTGTGTATTCGATAATTTATAGGACTTACACGTTTCGCATTCCTTAAGGATTTGGGTAACATCACGGAACATATTGGGCCAGTATAGACCTTTTTTAATATGAAGATAGGTCTTCATAATGCCAGGGTGTATTTGGGGACAAGCATTATGGGCCTCCCATACGGCTTCGCGGACTTTCTCCTTGGGCAGAACTGTGCGCCAGAATTCTCCTGTTAGAGGATCCAACAAGGGAGCGTGACGTAGTAAAACACCGTCGCGAATGCAATATGCCGGAAACATTTGCGGATGATCTCTCGCGCCTATATAAACTTTTTTATACCATTCATCCGTAGTAAAATCTGGACCGCGGTCAAAGGTAACCGAAGCAGTAAATGCTCTCGATAGAGCGTCTGGAACGACGTGGTGGATACCTTTCCTATGAACAATGTCAAAATTAAATTGTGAAATAATGATCGACCAACGAGCTAAACGACCAGATGGGTTATCTAAGGTCATTAACCATTTAAGGGCAATATGGTCAGTGACGATTGTAAAATAAGTACCATCGAGATAACCACGAAAATGTTTAATGGATTCAAGCACCGATAGTAACTCTCTCTCTGTAGTGCTGTAGTTACGCTCCGCCTTGGAAAAAAGTTTGGAAAAATAAGCAATCGGATGTTCAACGTTATCAGTTACTTGAGAAAGAACAGAGCCGAGTCCAACCGAAGAGGCGTCACAATGAAGTACGAAAGGTCTTGAAAAATCTGGACATGCCATAACAGGAGTATTTACTAACGCGTCTTTTAATTTGAGGAATGCATTGTTCGCAGCCTCATCCCAGTCGATTGGATCGCGGCCTTTTTTTTTACCAATAAGAATGGTTAAAGGAGCGATAATTGACGAAAAGTTATCAACAAAACGACGGTAGTAGGAGCATAGCCCTATAAAGCCGCGTAGTGCTTTTGCTGTAGTCGGCGTGGGAAATTGCTGAATCGAATCTAGTTTGGCTGGGTCAGTTTTTAGCCCATTCTCATTCAAGATATAACCGAGGTATTTAAGTTCGGGTTTGCAGAACACGCATTTTTTTAGATTTACTGAAAGACCAGCCTCCTTAAGGCGATCCCTAACCTTTTTTAAGAGTTGTAAATGGCCTTCGAAAGTTCGGGAAACGAGAATAAGGTCGTCGACATACCCAAAGACGCAATTATCCGTGTCTTTCGTAAATTCATAATTTACGATCATATCGGTCAATCGTTGCATCTCAGACGCCGCGTTTGTTAAACCAAATGGCATCCTAACAAACTCAAATAAACCACTCGACGACGGGGCGTCGGATCAGACAGTCCGCATTACACCCATTACGGAACTGTCCCTTGAATGACCACAACCGCGTCTGCAGCAGGTTGGGTACTCCACCATTAGTAGTAGAATTAGATCAGTTCTACCACTAACGCACTGATACACTGCGTAGAAACGGACTCCCCTTGACAACTCGCTCTCATGAGACGGCTCGCTTTTGTGAATCAGTTCGGACATGACGGGGTCATAAAGCCCCCCGCTTGGCATTGTATATCCAGTACCAGCGACCAGGGCCAGAAGCGATTTCAGCCTGTCCGGCATGTACTTGTTTTCCAATATTTCATTGATGTTGCTATCATATGTGACATGTATGGTGGCCAGGTCGCATGCATCAAAAAAGAGGGCATCTTCTCCCAAGTCAGCGCCTGTTGGTCCGAATAGGCTAGCTCGAGATGTGTGCGCCCGAGTTTTGGACATGCATATGGTGTAGGACCCGCTTGGTATCATCGCCAATGAGGTGGTTAGCATTATAGGCGAATAGTAGTTCCAGGTCTTGATATCCTCCAATACTCGCACATTCACCACAAACATCTTTTTGAGGTTTTCCAGAGCTGCGTCGTTTTGCAATACTATCAGTATAGGCACACGAGCGAATTTGTGACGATAAAGTACTGTCCCGATGGATTTCATGGTGGTTCGCTCCACGGCTTGGTCTCTTATCTTTTCGAATCCCCCGATGTCAAGGGGGTACTCTAGGAGATAGAACAACCCGACCAGTGCGGGTATTGCTGCATATTCCATCGCAGTGTTCGCACTTACGGAGACCTCTCTTAACCGCTTCAAGTCCGATTCTATGTGATAGCCGCTGAGCAATTCACGCATTATATTCAGTCTTGGTATGTACAGGTCAAACGGGTTCATGCCCCGCATGACCTCGAGGATCGTTATGTTGCCCAGCATTCGGAAGTCCGAATGGGATGTAGCGTCTTTGAAGTTGATTGATTGTGTAGATGTAAAATGCCGTAATGACTTATAGTACGAGAAGGATGTGTTATAATGAGACGCTTGCACAATGTCGAACTCGTACCTTAGACGTGGAGTGTCCAGTAGATATTGGACGCTCATGGTGAATGCGCTTGAAGAGTCCAGCATTATGTTAGGAGGAGTGGTGCCCTTGACAGTGTCTCTTCCGCTGTACGTGTAAGTCCCTCGTTTTACCACGTTGTGAGCGCGCTTATTACGTGGGAAGTTGTTGTTGTATGCTTCGTCCTGACGCAACACCTTTGCGAGTTCCCGGCGCGTGCCGCTGAACGTATATGGGGAAAATATTGGAAAAACGTCGTTGAAGTAACCCACGTAGTCGTTAATGATGTATTTCGCAGGGCCGTTGTATAGGAAGATGTCATTCAACACGTATGTGTCATCGAAGTGTATTGCTAAAGTCTCGGACATTAGGGCAGCGTCCATCCCTTTGAATTGGCGTGTAAAAAATGGTGAGCACGCCTTCAACGTCTCGCCGGGTATCATCCTCCTCACGTCAAACACTACGTCGGCCGGTGTAAACGTGCGATGTCCCACGCGTATCGGCTCCTCTGATGCACGCTCATTCACTGCTTTCCTGATGTCTTCATTGTGGAAGCATTGCGACCACAGCAGTGTTGTTACCGCTATGAAGTAGCGCTCATATTCTGCTAGTCGCTGTATTGGGTGTAGGGTCCTAATTCTGACGTCAAAGGTCTGCAGGTTCTGTACACCCGACATCACCCACGGCGCGCTGTACACGGCTCCAGTCTTAACCCAGCCAGGTATTCGTTCGTACGCCCTTCCCAATGCGCGCATCCCAGTCGCCAGTTTCCTGCTCAGCGTGCCAGCTTGTCGTCGCCTACGCTTCGGAACCTTTCTGAGCGTCCTCATTACGGAGGCTAGTACTGATCTGCTGTTTGACCGAATAATAGAGACTGTTGATGGCATTTCATTCACAAGTGTTGTTACGGGCACTTCCACTAACAAATCCATAGTGTTGCGCGACATCGTGGAGACCGCCAGTGCTCCTCGTCCCAAGCTCGGCAATGCAGGGGCCGACGCATATTTCACGCCACCAGTACCCCTAATCAGTCCCGAAGTGCCGGCGTCTCGTGAAGACACAACAATTCCAGACACTGATCCCGCCGAGGCAGCCAGTGAAGATGATGACCCCAGCGGAGTAGCGAAGGCCGATGCGGAAGGTGATAACATGTTGTCCAATGCCGTGGAAGCTCCCCTCCATTCCGCTACAGATGTCGCACGCAGACTGTACGGGGGCAGCTTTTCAGCGAGTTCCAGCGCCACAGTTGATCTCCGGATGTTGTCGGCCGCTGCAGATGCCCCACTCTCAAAGGCCCTCGATGACATGTGGTCCGCGCTGTACAACGCGCCTCGATACCAGTCCACAAACGGTTTCCTGATGAATGCTAGCGGCCTTGACACCACGCGGTTCACATACGGTGCCACGTATGGTGCGTACAGGTGCTTCATGGCTAGATGCGTGCCTACCATTAGCGCTGTCTCCCTGGCTCCGTCAATGAAGAAGTCTTCCACGCGCGGCACCGAACAGTTCATGGCACCGCACGTGTTGCCCTCATACAGAATGACCGGAGCTCCCAGTTTCCAAGGGTCCAGGGTTCAGGTCCCTGTTCGGGCGCCATTCTGTCACGCATAAAAAAAAATAAAAATTTTAGGGGTTTCAGCGGTAAAACGCTAATATGCGTGAACAGACTATCAACAAAAGAAATTGCTGATAATCACCTGACAGAAAAGGTCAGGATTTTGAAATAAAGTACAACTAAATGTAGCCGACAGTTAGTATAATGAAAAATGTAAGACCTTAAATAAAAACAGAGAAATTTAAGAACAATTGTAGTTAAAGCAAGTTAAAAGTAATCTCACATAAAATCTTGATAGCCAATAGGTACAAATTAAATCTTTGCTAAATAGCCTAGTAGGTGGCGTGGTAGGTTACTAATGACCTAAATTGGAATTTTAAAAGAATTAATAAATTGATTTGAAATTCAAAACTACTTGCGATAGAGGACGCTTAGCACTAGGTAAATAGATAAGTTTTCCTACGCTTTAGGGTTTTGCTACTGGTACCAATAGTCTACCTTACACGGAAACTGAGTTATAGGCTTAAATAAGTCATCATCTAAAGCATAACAGGAAGAATGAAATATAAAAGGACCGAGCTAAAAAGTTTGTTAAAAAAATGTTTCGGAATAAAAATAGATTGAATCGTTCTTCGGTGCAGGTGTAGCGTCCTCGCTTGTAGAATTCGGCACCGGAAGAACCGTCACTCGAACAACAGCTAAATTATAAATTTGTAGGCAATTTTTACTTTCCTTTACTGTGACTTTACTCAGGAAAGCCAGCCCTTACGCCAACCGACGCCGTTGTATTACTCTGGCTCTTTAATAAGGGTCCGAAAAGATCAATCAAAGAGTTCGGTAAGGAAAAATCCGAGTGGACCCACGAGTATAAATCCCGCGTGGGCGCTGAAATAGAAGGAACAGATTAAACAAAATCTTCTAATGAGCTAAAGCAACAAGGAGGAAACGTGACCGGATAAAAAAGAAGTTGAACCCAAAAGCTGGTAAAAATAAAGTTTAGCTTACCGGTTGATGAAAAGGGAAACACTGGCGGATCAAATGACCACCTTTAAACTAAAGGCACGAAGATATAGACCTCAGAAATAGGCTCAAAAATCTGGGATTTTATCCTGCTGTCCAAGAAAATAATCAGAATGACAAAACTGACAGCAAAAATAGAACATGACAGTTAAAAAATCTAATTTGAAAATTAAAAACTAAACAAAACGGACAGCATGAAACACATAACGCTAAAATAAGGTTTAAAGTCGTAGCATGATGCTCCGAATCATAACAGCCTCAACAATTTTTAAAACTTAAAATATTTAACGAATTACGGGATTAAAACCGCAGCAAATGCTGCAGTTTGTATGGGTAGGGTTCCCACATTGGTCACTAGGTTGAGTATTGTCAGTATTTTCTTTATTTTGAGCATCATCAGTATTTTCCTGAAAATAAAATATATAATATAATATAATATAATATACTGTGGATCACATTGTGTATGCAGCTTGCTCTTTACACAATTGGTTGAGAAAAAAGTCAAGCAATTATATGACTACTTCTTGTGTAGACCATGACGATCACAACGACCATCATTTGATTAATGGAACGTGGAGATCCGAAATAACCTCTTTAGATAGTATCATACAGCAGGGCAGTAACAACTCAGCAACACATGCTAGGGAAAAAAGAACTCAATTTACTAATTATTTTGTGAACGAAGGAAAAGTACCATGGCAAAATCATATGATACATTGATAAATTTGTGTGTTTTCACAAATAATATGCTACTAAAATAAAAATAAATAAAAATCTTAAAATAAATACCTGTGTTTTACGCTTCACCATCACATTTTTAATAAATGAATTGAATTCGGCGAACCATTTCACTTTGGGTTGGTAAACATTGCCACTAGCACCAGATGTGGATGATTTCTTAATCTTGTCTAGTTCAAGGTAGTATGTCGAACGAATACTTTTTATTTTGTTTTTCACATCTTCCGGTGTGAATCCTTCAATTTCCATACCAATGCACTTTACAGTTTCGTCTTCAGATAACTTCTTCACCATTGTTAAATCCTTTTTCTTTGCAAAAAAAGTCCGCAAAAACAACCAACACGTGTGTACTTCGTCAGCACTGGAATGGCACTGGATTGGCCGTCTACATTATTCCAGTTGCACTGGATTGGTCGCACTGGATTCAAAAGTAGACCGCGAATCCAGTTACTGGACTGGATTCAGTTCATTCCAGTGCCGGTTTACATTTTTCCAGTAAGCAATCCAGTACTGGACTGGATCGCTGGACTGGAATAATGTAAACCGGGCATTATAAATTTTCCCATTTGGGATATGAAACGTACTAATAATTTAAACTATCTAATAAATTGTCAATTAAGGTGACAAAAGGAATCAAATAGCAACATTCTTTTTTTAAAATACCCCTAGCTGTTAAATGTTCAGCCACAACAGCAACACTATGGCTGAATATTTGGGCGGCTGTTTTTATTTAGCAAACGAAGTTCCCCAAATGTTTTGTCTGCTGTTTTGTTTGTCTGCATCAATATTTTTAAAATACTCCCATTTTACGAATTTTTCTTTGTTGCCATCATCTGAGTCGATATATAATAAATCTTTTGTTATTAAATTGTTTCGCAGACCTTTTAATAAATGGGGAACATCGTAGAGCGGTATAATTTTTTGTTTATTTATTTCATAAAAGTCATGTCGCTATTCTTTTCCTAGTCTGTAAACCTTATTTTTTGACGCTTGGACTAGATCAGAAATGGCTCCTACATTTACTAAGCTTTGGTCACAGACCGAGCACAAGGGAATCAAACCAGTGGCATGTACTTCTTGAACCACTTCTTTAATTATATTTTTTAATTTGTGTCTGGTAAGGCTGTTCGTGAAGTAGTAGGCCACTGGTTGCTTAAAATTGGCTTTTATGCCTTTAACCATAAAAACTAAGACATGGTCTGCAATTTCATTTTCGTTATTATTTGTCCCCATGCTCACAAACCCTTTTATTTTGTCGTTTGCCATATCATAATTGATTTGGGAAGTTAAAGACATTTCGTCAAAGATAAGACAACAGAGGCGGTCTTCAACACTCATTTCCGTAACTGTTTTTTTCAATTTTTCAAAATTTTTTCCATTTACGCCGGGTCCTAACTTAAACAAAGCCAAAATTCCTTTTAGAGTCTTCTTTGATGGCAAGGTGAAACAATGCGACAGAAGAGAATAGCACTTTGGGCTTCTTTTAAAAAGAGAAAGTGAAAAAATTTTTTTCTCTAAAGAGAATCGGCGACCAGACGGTTTTTTTACGTTTGTCTAAATTGCATGTTTGTGAACAATTTAGCAGTAGATGTCATGCTCTTCGTTACTTTTTGAAAAGCGAAGTCGGCACTTATTTTTGACGCACTTGCCAATCGGCTCTTAAATGATGTGCACTGCTGTCGCGGCAATTTTATCTGGCGTTTTTAAACTTTTAAGTTGATTTTGCTCGTTTCTATTTTTGCTCAGTGTCAAAACAGGCTTCTTGATGATTGTTTACTGGTCACGAGTTGCTGTCTGGTATGTAGCAAGCCGTTCACAATGTTCACACAACAATGTTACATATCTGACTCCGTATTTAATACGCGGATTACAATTAATAGCGACAACCTGACGTTAAGGTGTACGGTGTGCGACTGGCGACTGCAGGGGGAGCTCCCGTTCGCTCGCTATTGCTATATCAGCATTCTAGGAAACAATACAATATTGTGTCGCCACATCACACCCTTCCTTAAAAAAAAATATTTTAATAAGACAAGAAAAACTAAACAATTTAAAAAACAAACGTATAAACTCTAAATGACTTGGCGCGGGCACTGCCGTGCACCCAGATACTATTAAACATTTATAACAAAAATACAAAGCTATTTTACCGTGGCTAAATGCTACGTTGCGATTACAATACATTGTCGCGCCGATAACAAACAGTTGATACTCGAGCTCACATTTCAATGCTTAAGGCGAATACATGTTGTTCTATTTTTAGAACAGCTTAAGGCCAAGTAAGTTTTACTGTTACAATTTTAATAATAAACTTTTAACATAATAATATCTCTTTGATTTTTCCTTCCTTTTCTACATTAGGTTCTTTACTAGTTGCACATACTTTTACATTTATTACCAAAATACGAATTCTAAAATTTTTGATTTTACCAACATTTTCTAGAAAAATAATAATAATACTTTAACATAAATATATTATTATTATTGTTCCGTATTGACACATTTAATACTTAACTTAATTGCGGACACCTACATCTAGGGCCGACTTAAAAGGTTTCAGGAGAAACCACAACTTAAAACTAGACACTGACTTAGGTAGTTGTCGTGAGGGCATGCTCTGCAATAAAAATAACGACCTTTTGGTCCCACAACACCCCTCACGGCAACGCCATGCATGTACTTCGACACTGTTAACTCTAAACACGTTTTTTACAAAATACGCACACACAAAACAAACAAAAAAATGAAGTAAGTTTTTTTTTACTTTTACACAACTCCCGTTCTTCCAGGTGTCGCGCTGGTGGTGCTACGAGGCATATGAATGACCTCTGGTAGTGCCACTTTAACTGCTTCCTTTCTGATCCACTTTCTTAAGTATATGATTTATGCAATTTCTACGAATGGCGTATAACAATCCGATGCTAAACAGTATAACCATGACAATTAAAACTATACAGAATATATTCACTTGGTTTTGTATCTTTTCGGATGTTGCCATTTGAGCCTGGGCGCTCACAATTACATCTTTGTTCTGATAATTTCCCATTTTAAAGTTTGTAATTACTGTTAAACAAGCGTACCGTTCTAGAATGACCTGATGAATAAACGAAATGGACATAAAAATTACTCTTTATTTAATTACAATTTACAATATCATTTCAGCAAAAATCGAACTGGTTGCTTAACAACTCTGCCACTGCGTGTTGACCTCAATATTGGTTTCAACACTTCCTCTTCACTATGTTTACCATCTGAGTTTACTTGATTTTTTTTTACATTACAATAATTATCTTTCTTACTAATATTGACATTATCTTCACAAATTTTGTAAAAACTCTCATCGTATTCTTCGTTTAGTATATATGCTGGTTTAAGTCGATCTATAGAGATATTTGACTGACGCTCTGCCAATTGAACCAAAAATGACTTCGGAAATCTTTAAATAACTTTATACGGGCCACTATACGGTGGTGTCAGTGGTCTTTGTACCAAGTCGTTCCTAACAAACACATGGCTGCAACTATTTAAATCCTTATGTATAAATATTTTCCTATTGTTCCTATTTCGAATTAATTCCGGCTGTAAACTATTTAATGCTTTCTTGAGTTTATATACAAGGTGTCTCAAAAGAAAGTTCACATTAAAATCTTTTTTTAAAAGAAAAGTCTTAGCTTTATTGAAAAAATGTTTATTTTATATTGAAGTACACTGTTTGGGAATTTATTTTTTAAAAATAACATCGTCCAAATGTAAACCGTTGCGCTCTCGGCATTCATTTAGTCGGGCACTAAAATTGCCTATGACAGCTCGGCAGGTAGTCTCCGTGATGGCTGCCATTTCATGACGGATATTTTCTTTTAATTGTACCAGGGAAGTCGGTTTATTAGCGTAAACTTTTGATTTGACATAACCCCACAGGAAAAAATCCATAGGCGTTAAATCGGGACTTCGTGGAGGCCAATTTATGTCACCTCGCCTGGAGATTAATTTGTTCGGAAAAATTTCTCGAACTCGAGGCAGAGATCTGTTGGACGTGTGTGAAGTTGCTCCATCCTGCTGAAACCATGTTCTTTGGTTGTAACCAGGAAAGTTTTGCAGTTGGGGTACGAAAAACTCGTCTAACATCTCCACATAACGCTCTGAATTCACTGTGAGTGTGCGTCCCCTTCCATCTTCAAAAAAGTAAGGGCCGATAATTCCTCGCGCCGACATCGCTGCCCATACGGTGACTTTGGGTGAATGTAGCGGTTTCTAATGTTTTTGTTTTGGGTTGGTTGCACTCCAGTAACGACAATTTTGCTTGTTTACATGCCCATTCAGGTGAAAATGGGCTTCATCGGAAAACAAGATGTTGGTGAACGTTGGAAAGCGCTCAATCATCTGATTTACAAAGGCAAGCCTCTGACCAGCATCTTGAGGCTTCAGTTCTTGCACTAACTGAATTTTGTACGGGTGCAGCTTTAAATCTTTGTGTAAAATGCGGCATAATGAAGATCTGTGCACATTTAAAGCAACAGCACGCTTCCGAATCGAGAGGTTTGGATCATCTCGAATAGACTGAGTAACACTGTCCACGTTTTCGGCTGTTCTTGATGTTCTTGGCCGCCCAGATTTTGGTTTCTCCAGAGTTGACCCAGTCTCTTCAAACTTCTCAACCCATTTTGCAATGAGTCGAGTGCTAGGCGCATCATTTAAGTGACGAATATGTCGAATACTGCAGAATTTTCTACGCGCTACAGTCGCCGAATTACCGTTTTTGTAAAACTCACGTACGCACAACGCACGGTCCGCACCAGAGAAACGCTCCATAGCGACTAAATTCCCAAGAGCCAGACTACCGACTGACATACCCCCCGCGCCCCTCAGAATAGTTGCTTTCGCGTAATAAGATAAGCAAATGTGAACTTACTTTTGAGACACCCTGTACATAGCTAGATTCATCGGACAAATTACAACTTACACTGTTGTCGTAGAAATCTCCGGGTAGGCGTAACTGGTGTCCTAATGTTAATTCTGATGCACTTACATTACTATCGCTTTTGGTGGCTGCACGAAGTCCCAACATGACCGTTGGTAATTCGTCTGCCCATGATCTACCGTAATCTAACAAACGTGCTTTTAAAGCTGCTTTCAGCGTTCTATGGAATCGCTCTATCATCCCGTTGCTCTGGGGGTGATAAGCTGTAGTGCGAATCTTCTGAATACCTAGTGTTTTCATAAGAGAGGTGTAAAGCTCACTTTCAAATTGTCTCCCTTGATCACTTGTAATTCTTTTTGGACAACCATATCTACAAACCCAGTTTTCGTAGATTGCCTTGCTTACGATTTCTGCTGTAATTTCTTTTACTGGAATGGCTTCTGGCCACCGTGTACATCTATCAATCATGGTTACTAAATACCTGTACCCTTCGCTTGTCGTTGATAGTGGGCCGACCAGATCCACGTGTACGTGATCGAAACGTGCGCTAGGTGGAAACTTTACTAAATTTGAAACTGTATGTCGTTGTACTTTCGACTTCTGACAAGATATGCATTCTTTCTTTACACCATCGATTAATGTCCCTATTCATGTTAGGCCAAAAGTATCTACCTGAAATCATTTTCCTAGTACCTCTAATTCCTGAATGACTAACATTGTGAACTTTACTAAAGACTGTTTTCCTATACGGTAATGGAATGTAAGGTCTCACGTTACATCCTGTAACATTACAATACATTACACTATTGCACAATGGTGACTGTGTTCTTTGTAATAATTGCTTACTTTTGTTATCAGCGAGTATGGTCACGAGTTGCTGATCGGCTTCCTGTGCTAAAGCAATTTCGTCGAAATTAATGTCAACAGGGCACACTATGGACTCTATTGTTCTGGATAACGTGTCTGCAACGCAATTGTCATTCCCGCTGACGTACTGTACGTCGCTTGTAAACTCGCTAATGTACAGTAACTGTCGCGTACGTCTAGATGTTTCCCTTTCTGAGCCTTTTTTGTCAAAAACGAAAGTTAATGGTTTGTGATCTGTATATACTGTCAGTTCACGACCTTCAACTAAATTTCTAAAATGAATTATTGCTAAATATATTGCTAAAAGTTCTCTATCGTAAGTAGAATACTTCATTTGTGTAGTAGTAAGTGTAGTAAAACACACGCTAGTTGGTTTGACACTGATTTTATTGTCATAATAAAAGTACCCACATACACTTTTATAAGCATACCGCACGACATTATGCTACATCTTTTCCCTTATAAAAATAAAAAAATGCTAAATCTATTAAATTTAAGCTTGACAATGAAACATGCCTGGTAAACTAACTTAACAATTGAAAAAATACGTTTTTTTTTTTTTTTTTTAATTTTTTTTTTTACGTAATTGTAACGTAGTTTACTGTATGAAAACAATTATAAAATTATTTACATAAACTGTTGTACATAGTTGGTAAGCATAATACTTATACACACATGCTTATTCTCTATTAGATGAACCAAAAATAAAATTTGTCAGCATTCGTGCAGTTCGTTCTCTAGACCTTTCTATAGGCACATTAGGTGGAGATGGTGACGGTGACGACTCGCATAAGGCAGAGTTAGATGAACTCGTCGAGCTTGTGTCACCATCCGCTAGAGTACTTTTGGATGATGGTGGTGGTGTGACGTCTCTCGCCTGTTTGCGCCGGCGACGTAGAGCTACACCCGGCATTACCAAAGGATTAGACTCATAACGTTGTTGTGGACAGGAAAGTGATTGCCTCACAGTGCGCGTAGCGGATGCCTTGCGTACCACCAGATGACTACGAGTTCGACGAAATTTGTTTCCCTGCTCATCCATCACTATAAATGAACGGGGTTCCGGGGCGCGTTCTACAATCGTAACTGGTTTTCTATGTCCATTGCATGCCAAAGTCGCCTTATCACCAACTGATACTTTACCTAATGCCCGCGCCGATTTATCATATTGCTCTTTAACGTAACGTCTCTTTGCCATCATTGCTCGATAATTGCTATCATTATCAACCGGTTCATTCAATAATTCTGTAGTAATCGGTAATTTAGTTTTCAGACGTCTACCCATAAGCATTTGCGCTGGAGAATCCATTCCACTTCGAGGTGTTGATCTAAAATTTAACAAACTCAAATGAAAGTCCTGTCCTGAATCTATACATCTCTTTAACATATTTTTTACTGTTTGAACGGTTCTCTCACTTTTGCCATTTGACTGAGGATAGTGCGGCGATGAGGTAACATGATGTACTTCCCACTCTTGCATAAATAATTTAAACTCCATCGAATTAAAAGCGGGACCGTTATCTGTCACTAATTCGGCCGGTATACCATGTCGCGCAAATTGTGGTTTCATAAAATGTATGACCTGCCTGCTACTGATCCCACCTAACTCCCCGACTTCGACGTAGTTGGAGAAATAATCTACAAGTATTACATACTTTTTTTTTCTTTATTCAAATATGTCTGACGCCAGCTTATGCCAAGGCAAAGAAGGCACATGGTGTTGAACAAGCGGCTGCCGGCGCGGGCGAGGCGCGTGCAGCGCACACGTCGCGCACCGGCGCACCGCGCGCTCGACGTCCTCGCTCATGCCCGGCCAAAACATTACCTCACGAGCGCGACGCTTACACCTCTCTATACCTAAGTGGCCCTCGTGCACACGATTCAACATCTCTTCCCGCAGTCCACACGGAATATAGACACATTCTCCTTTGAAAATCATACCATTGATATGATGTAATTGTTCACGATACGGCCAAAACACATTTACTTTCACATCAACGTCGCGTCTGTTCTTTGGCCAACCATTTTTTATATACTTTATTAACTGCTTACAGTCTCTGTCGTACTCTGTTTCTTTTTTGATTAAATCCTTTTTGACATCACTGAATGGTACATGTTCCAACATAAAACATGTCTGAACATCGACTTCTTCAGACACGCGATCATGCAAGATTTCACTCAAGGGAGCCCGTGACAGTGTATCCGCTATATACATATACTTTCCCGGGACATATTTTACCTTAATGTCAAACCCTTGTACTCTTAACATCATACGCTGTAATCGAGCCGGTACTGACACCAATGGTTTATTAAATAAAGCCTCGAGCGGTTTATGATCGCTGTGAACTACAACATCTGACCTGCCATATATATATTGTCGAAAGCGTTCCACAGCAAACACTATGGCTAACATTTCCTTTTCTATCTGAGCATATCTACTTTGCGTATCTGAAAGCGTAAGCGATGCAAACTCCACCGGTCGATCATTCTGAAGAAGCACAGCGCCTAGCGCAACGCTGCTGGCGTCCACCGACAGCACCACCGGCGCCTCCGGCGAGTACAAAATCAACACGGGTGCACTCGCTACTTTACGCTTCAACTTATCAACTGCTTCCGAATGATATGGCTCCCACAACCACTCAATGTCTTTCTTTAAGAGATTTCTCAACACATTGACACATTCTGAACAATTCTGAATAAATTTTGATAAATAATTAATCATGCCTAGAAACCTTTCCAACGACTTCCTATCTGTAGGATGAGGCATGTTCAATATAGCCTTAACCTTGCAATCATCTGCTCTCATCCCGTTCTCATCAAATTTATGACCTAGATAAGTTATTTCTGAAACACCAAACTTACATTTGCTACGATTAAATTTAATTCCGACCGTTTGAGCACGCTGAAATACAGACTCTAAACGTTTATCATGTTCTTCTTTAGAACGTCCCCACACTATGACGTCATCGCTGAACGATTCTACTCCTTCCAAGTCTTCCAAGTGTTGTCTAAGTTTTCCATGGAAAACTTCTGGTGCACAACTTATACCATAGGGTAGACGCAAAAATTGGTATCTGCCAAACGGCGTACCAAAAGTACAGAGGTCAGCACTGGCATCATCTATTTCTATCATCCAAAATCCACACCGAGCGTCGAGCATACTGTAGACGCTGGCGCCGCGCAGCTTCACCGCCAGCTCCGTCACCGTCGGCAGCGAGAACTGCGCGCGCCGCACCGCACGGTTTAAAGGCCTAGGATCCAAACATACACGAATGCTGCCATCTTTTTTAGCTACCAAGACAATTGCATTGACCCACTCGGTCGGATGAGTGACCTTTCTTACAACACCGAGTTCTTCCATTCTTTTTAACTCTGCAAGTAATTTATCTTTAAGCCCCAACGGTATTTTTCGAGTAGGACACATCACAGGTTGCACATTTTTATCATAAACAATACTATATTGTCCTGGTAATTTTCCTAACCCTTCAAATAAATTTGAATATTTATCTATATTTATAATATCTATGTGGTTTATCAACTCCATAATCATACACCCTTTTAAACCCAATACATTTTGACAGTTCAAATCAGCGACTACAAATGGTAATATATAATTTTTATTCTTGTAACAAATAGTTAAATCGTTTATACCAACAACAGGCAATAAGTTTCCAGTGAAAGAATGAACTCGTTTCGTAAAAGGCTTAAGATCATTACATGAGAAACCTAGAGTTAAAAAATCATTTTTAGAAATAACATTTAACATCGAACCCGTATCTACTTTAATCAATAACTTTTTACCGTTACATAAAACATTTTCAATCCATTCAATAGATGACTTACTCAGTTTTTTGTCCTCAGTTAAGGTATTCACGTAGAACAGTTCCTCACCTTCACTGTCCGCCGAATCTACTCTTAAATTTAACACTTCACGCATTTTACTTTTACGCGGACATACACGCGAAAAATGACCTTTTTTATCACAAACGAAACACAATGCGTCACGCGCCGGACACCGATCACCGCCAACACAGCGGGCGCTGCCGCACTGGTAGCACCGTGGCGCGGCACGGGCCTGCGCGCCGCCGGCGCCGCCGCCGATGCCCGCGCGTCGCGCCCAGCCAGCTCGCAGGCGCGCGCGCGCTCGCCCGCCGCCGCGCGACCCGTAGCCGGCGCCCCGTGCCGACACAGCATTCACTTGCACCTCCGCTGCACCATCGATACATAAACTTTCTTCTTTAGAAATCTCAGCTGCTTGACATATTTGTATGGCCTTCAATAGTGTCAATTCATCTGTACGCAACAAGCGGTCCCTTACCGTGTTATTCATAATTCCACAAACTATCTTATCACGTAATAAGCTCTCCTGCAAATCACCGAACTCACACTGCTGACTCAATAATCTCAAAGCAGTAACGTATTCGTCAATAGTCTCACGTTCATCTTGATTACGTGTAAAAAACTTGAAACGCCGAACGGTAACATTTGGTTTGATACAAAAATGCTTTTCAAACTTTTGTAGTAGGCAATCTATGTCATCCTCACTTTCTTTATCCTCAAATATAAAAGTAATATAAACCTCGTATCCCGCCGGTCCTATGAGGTTAACCAACAAGCTCGCCTGCACTTCTTTCGGCTCTTTGCTCACTCCAGACGCCTTCACGAATACTTCAAATAGCATATGTATGTGTATGGTATGTATGTATGGTATGTAGTAAAACACACGCTAGTTGGTTTGACACTGTGTATTCCAGGATGTGATTGCTATCTCACGGTTACTCCCCCTTGCTGTTGAATAATCCTGGCATGTTGGTAGGTCTCCCAGCTTTGATGTGGCTGAGCCAGACATAGGTAGTGGGGCTTGGAAAGTTGACTGAAACAGGGACACCGAAGCGTCATCCTGTTGAATGTTAGTTACTTGAGACATATTGGTAGTTAACAGTTTGTGACTGTTGCTTCACAAATCTTCTTTAGCATTAATGACTGCGTGTTATCCAATTCTACAACTCGTATCTCGTTTCTGATTATCGATACTATTATCAATACGATAGCAGATATCAAAAGAGCCAGTGCGACCCAAAGTCCTTTCTTTTGGTTTGCTTCCGGCCTAAAGAGTTCTTCATGCGAAGCCGGAAGGCTTTCCATGTCTGTGTTGTCGTGTCAATGTGTGTCTGTCTTAAATCCCTTAATTCTCTAAAAAGTTCCCGGCTTTACGGGCAACGGCAGTCCAACTGTAGTCGGATGATAGGTCTGTCCTCACATGCAACGGTTTCCTCCGTGGGTCCTCTCTGTCTCTGTCCTCTCTCTGTAGTAAAACACACGCTAGTTGGTTTGACACTGATTTTATTGTCATAATAAAAGTACCCACATACACTTTTATAAGCATACCGCACGACATTATGCTACATCTTTTCCCTTATAAAAATAAAAAATGCTAAATCTATTAAATCTAAGCTTGACAATGAAACATGCCTGGTAAACTAACTTAACAATTGAAAAAATACGTTTTTTTTTTTAAATTTGTTTTTTTTTTTATTATTTTTTTTTTTTTTTTTACGTAATTGTAACGTGGTTTACTGTATGAAAACAATTATAAAATTATTTACATAAACTGTTGTACATAGTTGGTAAGCATAATACTTATACACACATGCTTATTCTCTATTAGATGAACCAAAAATAAAATTTGTCAGCATTCGTGCAGTTCGTTCTCTAGACCTTTCTATAAGCACATTAGGTGGAGATGGTGACGGTGACGACTCGCATAAGGCAGAGTTAGATGAGCTCGTCGAGCTTGTTTGGATTTGGATTATATTTAATTGAGCCACCGCTGCCACCATGTAGTAAAACACACGCTAGTTGGTTTGACACTGATTTTATTGTCATAATAAAAGTACCCACATACACTTTTATAAGCATACCGCACGACATTATGCTACAGTAAGTCCTTTTGAAAAATATCCTAAGGGCTTCCAGTCATTGTCCAACTTTTGTTGTAGCACTGCCCCGACGCCAGTGCTAGATGCGTCACACATTAAAGCTAACTTACTATCTACCTCTGGATAAGACATCACACTAGCGTTAACTAAATTATTTTTACACTGTTCGAAAGCTTCAATTGATTCCTTAGTCCATACTATTTTTGTTTTGTCCCTCCTTTTAGTCTTATGTAAAAATTTGTTAAGGAGAGCTTGATGCTCAGCTGCATGCTCTATATGTGATCTATAGAAGTTTAGCATACCTATAAATCTACGGAGTTGTTCTACTGTCTCTGGCATTGGAAATTCCTTAATTACGCTAACTTTTTCTGACAAAGGTCGAATACCTACTTTATTTACTTCGTACCCTAAAAATTCTACTGTCGGTTGGCCAAAAGTACACTTTTTAATATTTATTGTTATACCGGATTTTTCAAACCTTTCAAAAATCTGTCTTACATGCTCTTTGTGCAACGTTACGTCATTAGTCGTTGCCACAATGACGTCATCGATATAGCAGAAAAGAAAAGAACTTTCTCCATTGCTTTCTTTAGAACTGTTCAAAATATCTATGCCTTGCAAGACCGTGTTGTTCATCCATCTTTGGAAAGTTTGCGCAGCATTACGCAAACCGAAACTCATTTTTACGAATTCGAACAGACCGAAAGGTGTCGTAATGGCTGTTTTCTCTATATCTTCCGGTTTAATCGAAATATTATGAAAAGCCCTATTAATGTCTAATTTAGTGAAAATGCACTTACCTGATAAACCGTACATAAAATCGTGTATCCTCGGAATCGGATATCTGTCTGGAATTGTTACTGCGTTGAGCCTTCTGTAGTCGCCGCATGGTCGTAGCTGACCATCCTTCTTTGGCACTACGTGTAGTGGGCTGGCCCACGGGCTCTTTGATGGTCTACAAATACCTAACTCTTCCATGACTCTAAACTCTTCCCGTACCGCCTTATAACGGTGTGGGGGCAAAGGCCTAGGTTTGGCAAAAACCGGCGGACCAACAGTTCCAATGCAATGGTAAGTGTCATGGCAGCTCGGCTCTTTATAATTAATTGGCTTAGTGATGTCGGCGTATTGTTCTAACAATTCCCGGAATGGATTGTCCCTGTGGATGCTAGATATTGTTGGCTCGACACTACTTATTACCGATACATTACGATTCAATTTGGTCAGACCGTCAATCAATTTCCTGTTACTTAAATCTATTATCAAGTTATAATTTTTTACAAAATCTGCTCCGATAATAGGTTGTTTGACGTCACATATTATAAAGTTCCATTTGAAACATCTACGTAGGCCTAAATTTAAATTTAAAGTTATAACACCATACGTTTTTATCTTAGTACCATTCGCTGCATAAAGTTCATAGTCACAATTAAATTTTATATTACTACGGTTTACTTTACTTAATGGTATAACAGAGACGTTGGCACCAGTATCTACACTCGGCGTCAAAAAAATCGCACCTCTTAGAAAATCACTTTCAAATGTCATTTACTCTTGATATGCACATGCAGTCGCATTAATTATGATTTTATTTACAAGGTTACTTAATTAACTTAATAAAAAACATTACTTTTCATTATCAAATAAAACCTAATGCAACAAATAAAGTGTCACAAAAATTCGATGCAAATTTTGCTACCCGTGAGAGTTGCTAGTTGCGCTTCCTTTGTGGGTATAAAACGGTCAACACGGGTTCAATGTGGGTCATTCGCTATTCAACCGTTGAAGAGGACACACGCACAGATTTTGATGGATACCACAGCTGATAAAGCCGCTCAAGTGGTTGCACTACTGCAATCAGGGGTGCGGCAGTGTGATGTCGCCCGGCAACTGAACCTGAGCCGTTATTCCGTTCGAAGAGTGTACCAGCGCTTCATAGAGACCGGTGGCTATATCCGCAGACACGGTTCGGGTAGACGTCGCTGCACTTCGGAAAGAGACGACCGGTTCGTTGTGTCGAACTCTTTGAGAAATCGTTTCTCCAACGCTGTTGAGTTGCAACAGCAGCTCCAGGCAGTTCGCAGACGCACCGTAAGCGTATCTACGGTTAGAAGAAGATTGAAGGAGAAGAAGATAGCGGCCCACAGAGCTGCTACGGGTCCAAAATTGACTGCAGCGCATCGGCGAGCCCGCTTGCAGTTTGCTCGTGACCACGTCGATTGGACCCTTGAGCAGTGGAGAGCTGTTCTCTTCTCAGACGAGACGCGAGTGTGTCTTTTCTGCAACGACCGACGGAGAAGAGTATACCGGAGGCAGGGTGAACGTTTCGCCCAAGCCTGCATCCAGGAGACGGTGGAATATGGTGGCGGATCCTGCATGTTCTGGGGCGGTATGTCTGCTGCCGGCAAAACCGACCTTGTCTGCGTCTCCCGGACTGGAGGTGCTCGCGGACAAGGGTCGCTGACTGCTCGCCGCTATGTCACTGAGGTCCTGGAAGTGCATGTGGTCCCCTTTGCCGAATCTTTTGGCGAGGGGTTCACATTAATGCACGACAACGCTCGCGCTCACACTGCAGGCATCGTGAGCGACTTCTTGCAGAGGTCCCAAATCTCTGTGATGCAGTGGCCAGCGGGAAGTCCGGATCTGAATCCTATAGAGCACCTCTGGGACCATCTTAAACGTAAGGTTCGATCTCGGGATCCAGCTCCTTCGACTCTACAGGAGCTCCAAGACGCGGTGATTGAAGAATGGGGGCTTATCCCTCAAGAAGAGCTCCTGAAGTTGGTGAGGTCCATGAGGGACCGTATGGAAGCCGTGATCAGGGCAAGGGGGGGTAACACTAGATTTTAAGTTAATTTTAAGACACTTTTTGTACATTTTTCTTTGTAAATTATCTGTTGTTAATTAGGACTTAATTAAGGATTTTTATTATTTTATTAATTTTAATGTTGTTTGTATAATTATAATTAAACAGAAAGTTAAATTTAATTGTTTTTTGATACTCCTTTTTGTTACCTTTCTAATGATACCCAACACTATCCTCTACATAAGGTTTAAGAATTTTTAAAGATGATTTTTAAAAGGTGCGATTTTTTTGACGCCGAGTGTATTAAATATAACTCACCACTATTGTAGTCTTTTACGCATAAACGGTGATTTGCCTCGGTGCTGCCGCCCACCGCTGACGACTGCACCGGATTCAGTTTCCCTGACCTGGTTCCTGCTGCTGTGGCTGCTGTGACCAGCTGCATGGTGCTGTGCAGGTCCTCGCCTGCTCTCTGAAGCGATAGTGATAATGGCATAGCCAATCTGCACTGCCTGGGGTCCTCCGCGTGGCTGATGTTCCTCTATCCCTCGATCTCGACTGCCGACGTTGATCTTTATGCATGTGATAATTGCGATGCTGACTGCGTGAACTGGTTCTGATACTGTTGACTTCTTCTTTCAGTCTCTTTACCTCTATGGTCAGATCCCTCATATGTTTCATCATCTCTAAATTGCTGTCGCTGCTGTGTGCTGATGAGTTGACGGAGGCTACTTCGCCTGTTCTTAAATTCTCCAATATCTTGTCGGCTATGGCCGCTAAATCTTCCAAATTAGAATTATTGCTGACCGCTAGGACTGCCCTTACACTTGGTGGTAGTCGGTTGATCCAAAGCTTCTTTAATGGTTCGCCTTGAATACCACAGTTTCTGGCTAATTCGGCCATCTTGCGCAATAACTGAGATTAATTTTTTCACGTCTTTTTCAGTTATTTTAAAATATCACAAGAACAAGGTCATTAAAGTATGTTTCATTTGCACCGTATTACTAGTATTTGAGCTAGTCTACAAAACGAAGGTAAATTTATTACTCTACGTCTATTAGTTCCGATGCTATCGTTGAACAAAAGGGGTCCCTTTTTAATCTTTTATTTTAAACGATCAATCAATGATAAGAAAAATAAACTAATAATAAAATCAATGTATTTTTAAAAGCTTTTATTTGAAACTTAAGTAGTAGTAAGCCGTAGTAAGTAGTAACATAACAACTAACAACATGAGTAAAAACTTAAAGTAAATGTTCGAAATGACCCCCTCCATTTGTAATGCACATAGTCGCTCTTAAAGCTACTTGATTAGTCGCTTTGCGCAACATACGATGATTCTGTCGTATCTCATCGCTGACAAGCATAACTCTGAGTAGTAATTCCTCTCGGGAGTTTACCGGTTCGAAGTAGACTTTCTGCTTCATATGACCCCAAAGAAAAAAATCTAAAGGGGTCATGTCAGGCGAACGCGGAGGCCAACTAACAGGACCTTCACGACCCACCCACTGTCCCGGGAATCTTTCATTTAAATGTCGACGCACATCTCTAGCAAAATGGGCCGGAGCACCATCCATCTGCAGCCACATCCTACGCCGATAAATGAGTGGTAGCTCAATCAAAGCTTCGGTGAACTCGTTCCTCAAAAACTCCAAAAATCTTACTCCGTTCAGAGATGGTGGCAGCTCAATGGGTCCGATTAACTGATCATCGATCATTGCAGCCCAAACGTTCACGGAAAACTCGTGTTGAAAGCTTGCAAGACGTTTGGCGTGTGGATTTTCCTCAGCCCACACATGCAAATTGCGAAAATTTGTAATTCCCGTTCGTGTAAATTTAGCTTCATCTGTCCACATAATTTTCCTTATAAAATGAGGATCTTCCCGGATTTTTCTGCCGATCCATGCACAAAAAACTGATCGCAGCCGGTAATCCGGATCTAAAACATTTTGTACTTTTCGAAAATGATACGGGTGAAGTCCATTTTTCTTTAAAATTTTCCACACGTTTGTTTTTGGTATGCCTAAACGTATACCGTACGTATAGTCTACGGACGCTCAATCTTGGCTCTCTAGTTATTGCTAACAATATTTCTTCTTCAACATCGTGTCTCGGATGGCGTACCACGAGAGATCGCTCAACTGGCCTTATGCGTATCCCCTGTTCTGCAATCCTGCTGTGCACGTTGATAAACGTACGAAAGTTTGGCGTTCGTCGTGTCGGGTATCTTCTTGCATATTCACGTACTGCGACTCTAGAGTTGCCATTGCAAAACCCGTAGATAAAATGAATGTCTGCTAATTCTGCATTAGAATACTCGTATCCTCCACGCGGCATAGCGAAAAACGTTCAAAACTTGTTTAAAACAGAAATAACAAAACAAGATAACGGGACGCGCACGATTGAAGTGACTGTGTAAAACAGACTAAAGACACTGGTTTCAACACTGATTCTCACCGATGCGATAGTCAACGCCCTTTTCTTTCATAAGTATTATCTGTCTCTTTCTAACAACAATAACAAAAGAATTCCAGAAACTAATCCGACTACCTGACTAGCCGCGCTACGCGACCGCTGTGAAGGGGTCTCTTTGTTCAACGATAGCGTCAGAACTAGTAGACGTCCAGTAACAAATTTACCCTTGTTTTGTAGAATAGATAAAATACTAGTAATACGGTGCAAATAAAACATACTTTAATGACCTTGTTTTTATGATATTTTAAAATAACTGAAGAAACGTAAAAAAATTAAATGTTTTTTTACTTAAATCAATCCTTACTCTCTCGAAATGTATAGGGCCCGTGTATGTTTGCTACTTTTTCTAATAGTTAATCTTGTTAGCTATCGAATGATATCAAATAGTTGCTTATCAGTGTCAAGGTGCCCATGTTATCGCTTTTTTTTAAGGAAGAGGTCAATACTAAAAATAAAAAACTTAAATTCTTGTAATTTGGCGAGAGGCGGGTCAGACCCTTGATTTGAGGTATTTTTATCGATAAAATTATCCATACATCAAGCTCTTAAAGTTAGATTACTACTTCCCGGGACAGATTGTATAGGCGTCTTTAAAATAAGCCATCTTCTAAACGCGTGTCACTCGACGTCAAGGTTATCTTCGTGCACTATTGAGTGAGTGAGTCGCACACCGGAAACGCGGGGTCACCACTTTACTGGTCACGAGTTGCTGTCTGGTATGTAACAAGCCGTGATGGGAGGTATAAATGAATACACTGTTTGCACACTAATGTTCTGTATTATTTGTTCACACAATGTTCACACAACAATGTTACATAATTATCTGACTCCGTATTTAATACGCGGATTACAATTAATAGCGACAACCTGACGTTAAGGTGTACGGTGTGCGACTGGCGACTGCAGGGGGAGCTCCCGTTCGCTCGCTATTGCTATATCAGCATTCTAGGAAACAATACAATATTGTGTCGCCACAATTGCATCTGAAAAGTTTAATCATATTTAATTTATTTTGTTCAGGTCAAAGAACATCAGATAAAATGCTCAGAATTATTTTACCAAAATAAAAAAATATATTTATAACTATACCACTGAATTGACATTGCCTTTATACCCAAAAAGTATGGTTTCATTATGAGAAAAATAAGTTCTAGAATCTTACCAAGAGGAGCCAAGTTATATTTCTTAGGCAGTAGAATTTTGCTGTAGTTGTGCTCCATAAATGTGTGGTGTCCGGTAGAGTAAAATAGCACCAAAACCTCCACCCACAAGGGTGTCGTAGAAGACGACTAATGTGTTTGAGAGGTAGTCCATCCTACACCTCAGTAGACCAGAAAATGGGCAGCAGCACTTTTCGTTAACTGCGATCTATAACCAAGATCTCAACCCGCTTGCCAAGCATGGAGATTATGGCAAAGCCCTCCTACGGGAGAGGCCTACGTCCAGCAGTGGACTATTATGGGCTGTTTATGATGATGATGAAATATAAGATAATAAATTTCACAACTTTCTTACCAATTCAGACCTAAACTAAGCAGAGCCTCTGAATAACTGATAAATAAACAATAAACATACATATTAAACTATGTTCTCCAGGCTCCGCTGACTCTATGCTTTTGTAAAATACCAAATGAATTGAGTTATTTTTAAGTAATTACCACTTAAAGGTCCAGTCAAAGAGGTTCGAAGAGGGGAAATATGTATAGCAACCTCTGTGCTAGAAATTTGGACTGTTGATGTCAATGGATCTGCGGGTTCACCTGTAATTAAAAACATAATAAATTCATTAACCTTTTAACTACTAAAATTTTATAGGTAATATACTTCTGATACAGATGGTATATATACTACTCAAAACAAAATAAGGGCCACGAGGTATTTTGTCTGTACCATGAAAATAATAAAACCAATATTAATTTTTTTGTCTCCATAACGAAAACTAATGTTGTTTTTACCGTGTAGACCAATAAATTTATTCCAATTATAATGATTAAAAAGTTTATTTGCTTTTGAAAGAAAAAACACATTTAAGGTTAAAAATAAAAACAATGTAAAGTTACTGAAAACAAAAGAAAATACTCCATGCTCATCTTTTAGTAACGGGTATGCCCCCCTCGTTTCGTTACGCACTCCTGAAGCCTGGAGTGCATGCTCTCAATCAAATGCCTGACATTTTCCGTTGGAATCTCTTCCCAGGCCCTTTTAACAGCGTTGATGAGTTGCTGTTGGTTGTGGATTTCCTGATCACCGTCTCTAACTCTTCGTTTCAACTGATCCCACATGTGCTCTATTGGATTTAAGTCCGGACTGTTCGCCGGCCACGGCAAGACTTGAATTTGAGACGCTTCCAGTACAAACCGAGTCGCTTGAGCCGTGTGTGCACGAGCATTGTCTTGCATCAAGATGAATCCAGGACCCGCTCGCTGGGCAAATGGGATCACATGTGGTCTGACGACTTCCTCAATATACCGCTGAGCAGTAACAGTACCCTCATTTAAAATAGCGAGCTCAGTTTTGCCGTGTAAGCTTATCCCGCCCCAAATCATTACATTTGGACCACCAAAACGATCGACTTCATGGATGCAGGCTTCTGAAAATCTCTCGCCGCGTCTTCTCCATACTCTAATACGCCGATCGTCGTTAAAAAATTTAACTTTGCATTCGTCTGTGAAGAGCACCATGCCCCATTGGTTTATGTCCCAGTCCAAATGTTGACGGGAAAATCTTAAACGATTTGCACGATGATTTCTGGTTAATGGAATATGGACAACTCGCCTTCTTGATGCCTGCTGGTCTTCATGCAATCGATTACGAATAGTTTGGTCACTGACACGAGTACCCGTTGTGAGCCGTAAACGATTTTGCAGCTTGCGGGCCGTAAACGATTTTGCAGCTTGCGGGCCGTCGTTGTGCGATCTCGGCGCGCACTTAATCGAATGTAACGATCCTCTTTAGCTGTTGTAATGCGAACTCTGCCCGAACCAGGTCTTCTTCTAACACTGCCGGTCTCTTGGAAACGATTCCATAGATTTTGAATAGCTCTTCGAGAAAATCCCAATTGCAAACCCACAGATCGCTGCGAATGACCTTCTTCAATCATTGTAACGGCTCTGGTTGCTGTCAGCGAGTCCATATGACGCCTGCGTGCTTGTGGCATATTGCATAAGATGTTTCTGACTCGAGATATCAATGAACTCTGATAATTTCTAATAAACCAAGAAGCTAAGAAAAGCAAAACGTCAAAGAAAATGGAATCAAAATTTTCAAAAATAATTTTAAATCAAATTTTATTTAAAATTGTTGCCAGCATTAGATGAATACTACAATATTAAAAAGTTTAGGTATCAAAGAGTTTGTATACTCAATATTTTACTACTTTCAATATGTAAATGTTTAATAATTTACACCAAAATGAAAAAATACCTCGTGGACCTTATTTTGTTTTGAGTAGTATATAATGATGATAACAGAAATTAATAAATAGACTAATGGAAGTAAGAAGAACTACACTCGCGAGCAAAAGTTTGGAATCACTCACTTGAAAAAGGTTTCGCACGATCTTGCTTACTAAATAAATTTTTAATAATTATAAAAATGACATCATTTTAAAGGTTCAACTGTCCACTTTAAATTGATACCAAATTCATTCAAATCGAGCCAGTAGTTGTGGAGCTATCCCGGATTAAGCGAAGTTGTAACGAAAAAGAAGTGTTTCAATTGTTTGATACGTCGCGAGTTGCGACCTATTGACCCCTATAAAAGCACCTGTTATCGCATTTTCTTTATCAGTCGACTTTCAGACGTTGACCGGTACACATCTCCGCTACTTTTGACCCTTTACCTTGTACGACAATGGAGACAACACCTATAGAAGCAGCACAAATCGTTGCCCTATTGCAAGAAGGGCTCAGCCAGCGAGTTGTCGCTCGTCGGCTCCACATAAGCCAGTCCTTTGTTTCGAAAGTTTACAAGCGCTTTCGGGAGACTGGTGGCCTTATCCCGAGACCAAGATCTGGACGGCACCGGTGCACATCGGAGAGGGATGACCGTTTTATCGTGACAACATCTCCGAAATCGGCATTTGACTGGCGTCGACGTCCAACAGGAGCTCCGAGATGTTCGTGGAGTAGCAGCCAGCGAGTGGACAGTTCGTCGACGACTCAAGCAAGCGAATCTGACTCCAAAAAGGCCTGCCACAGGCCCGAAACTCACGGCAGCTCACCGACAAGCACGCCTTCAATTTGCTCGCACCCATCTTGATTGGGAGGTTGAGCAATGGAGGCAAGTCCTGTTCTCCGACGAGAGCAGGATGTGTTTGCACGGTAGCGACCGAAGACGTCGGGTCTACAGGCGGCCAGGGGAGCGATTTGCACAGTGCTGTTTCGCTGAAACAGTGGCTTATGGGGGCGGCTCTTGTATGATGTGGGCCGGCATTTCCTTCGACGGTAAAACCGAGCTTGTTTTCGTGCCTGGCGGGGGAAGAGGAGGCGGTCTAACTTCAGACCGGTACATTTCCGATATTCTGCTGGAACATGTCGTTCCCTATGCGGGATATATCGGTGATGACTTCCTCCTTATGCACGATAACGCTCGTTGTCACACTGCCCGTGTGACAACTGAATACCTCGAAGAAATCGGTATCGCCACATTGGACTGGCCAGCGCTCATCCCTGACTTGAATCCCATTGAGCACGTGTGGGATGAACTGAAGAAGAAGATTCGTTCCAGAACTCCTGCTCCTTCATGTCTGAATGAGCTGAAAGCGGCGTTGATTGAGGATTGGGAAGGTATCCCACAAGAATCAATTCAGAAGCTGATCAGGTCTCTGAAGAATCGTCTTCGAGCAGTTATTAGAGCGAGGGGAGGGAATACAAAGTATTGACACTTAATTTTAAAGCTAAATAATTTTTTTTTAAATTAATTTTTGTTGTTTTATTCATTCATTATTTTTCCATATTTCCTTGTTTTCTTTCCTTCACTTAATCCGGGATAGCTCCACAACTACGGGCTCGATTTGAATGAATTTGGTATCAATTTAAAGTGGACAGTTGAACCTTTAAAATGATGTCATTTTTATAATTATTAAAAAATTATTTAGTAAGCAAGATCGCGCGAAACCAATTTCAAGTAAGTGATTCCAAACTTTTGCTCGCGAGTGTACATATAATAATAAACATAATATAATCAATAAATATTACTATTGCGCACACTTTTAAAAAGCTGTGTATTTTTATAATACTTGTAACTTTTAAAACTAAGACTTGTACTTTGCGCACCCTTTAGTAAGTACTGTGTCCATAGCTTTTGTTGTTGAGGTTGAGGATTAAGGTTAGGGTTGGCAATGCACAAGTATACTATTCTCCCTATTCTATAGTGACCCTGTAACATCGGAAGAAATATATACTTTGGCACCCTTCGAAATATAATAAAAAAAACAAATTAATTCAATAATTCCCAAAATATTCATACCTCTTAATAGTCCAGTCAGAGATAAGTGTAGAGGTGGAACATTCTTGGTAATTCCCTCTATTTCAGAAATTTGTGCAGGTTCATCTGCAAATCATAATAATTACATAATTTTAACTATCTGTAGTACCATGTACTTACCTACAATTCTGAAATTGTAGGTAGGTAGAGATAAGGACAAAAAAACTTGAAATTAATGAATTAATTAATTAATTCTATTATCATTATCCACAAAAGTAGGTATATAAATTATTTATTTGCATTTAAATAATTGTTTTGAGACTTAGTGGATTAACATAATTAGGACACTATTATTCGAAACTTTATTTAGATGAACACTGAAAAATTGCAGATTTATTAATACTATTGCATTATTTATTTATTTATTACTAATTGGAGTAATGCTTCTCAACATTATTGAAGGAACTACAAGTTATCATAAAGGGTTGTTTTTTATGGTATTTTAAATGCAGAAGTAAGACATTTTATTAACAGAAACAAAAAACAAAAAAAAAATTAAATACCTAAGTTAAAGTAAATTAAAAAAGTTTCTTACCTTTCATTGCATCAATCCAAGATGTTGATTGAAGAAGGGGAACATCCAAAGAAGTCTCTATTCCTGTTTCAGAAGCTTTGGTTGTTGGAGTCAAAGTATCTGCAGGATCAGCTGTAAATAATAATTAATTGATAAATAATGAAGCATTATTTAGTTATCAAATGATTGAAAAGAATTGTTTTGAGACTTAGTGGATAACATAGGATACTATTTTTCAAAAGTTTATGTAGATTAACACTGACAAATTGCAGATTTATTAATACTACTGCATTTTTTATTTATTACTCATTGGACCAATGCTTCTCAACATTATTGAAGAAACTACAAGACATAATTTATGTAAGACAGCTTATTAACAGAAACAAAAATTACCAAAAAAAATATTAAATACCTATGTTATTTCTTAGGCTTAGGCCGCACTACGGATTTTTGCCGCGGGCGGTATTGCTAGTAACCGCAAAACCGCGAACAGTACACGCACTACGGTTAAATACCGCTCGCGGTTTCCTCAGTTGGAACAAGGACTTCATGAGAGCAGCTTGTGTGGTTGCTTTAGTATTAAGAAATAGAAAGAAGAAACATCAACGCCAATGTCGCAATTACTGGGTACATCCACTCACTGACCAAAGGTTTTTTAAAGGTTTCTTTTACAATAAATATCAAGATTTACGAGAACATCCTGAAAAATTTTTTGAATACTACAGAATGTCAGTCATGATGAGCTTCGATAAAGTTTTGCATATAGTGCGACCAAACATAACCTTCAAGGACACAACATTTCGCAAATGTATACCACCAGAGGAGCGCCTGTCAGTTACCGTAAGGTAAGAAAATGAATTACACAAGTAAGTATGTAGGTATTATTTATTTATGTTCTAGACATAGGTATCTTGTAATGTGTATTTTTAAATTAGCTACGATAGATCTACATCGCACCGATTATTGAGTCCCGTCATCAAGAACTTTCTAAGAAATTTCTTGAAATTGCGATAAATAGTCTGAAGCTGATTGTTCTGATTCATGTACAACTCTCATTTGTACATATTGGGTATTATATAATCTAGGCTGATCAAGTGATGTTGAGGAACCAGAATGATCTATTGGCAAATTAAATTGTTGTTTCAGACATCGTCCGGGAAACGTTTCGTATGTCGGCTTTCCATACTGTAACAGCTCGTTATGGATGATCTGGGGCCATACCATGAGCTCTTAATGCGATTCAGTTTAGGACCTAAACTGAACTGGTTTGCTTATTCGTACCATGACGTCTTTATGGCGATCAAGTTTCAGCGGCGTCAGCAGCGGGCGATTCAACGCTAGTTCCTAACCCAAACTGACTCGCTAAGCCGTATCGTTCATTCATTTTTCGTACCATGACCTCTTATTTGACATATGTGGCGCCTAAACTGCTCCGCTCACACGTCAATAATAGCGATCCAATTAAAGTTACAAATTTTAGATAAAAAACTGAATTGTTAACTGTTTTCTATAGATTAAAGTAATTTTTAGGATTTAAGTTTTTAGTGACGTGTTTTTAGTGTTTAAACTGATATTGTGCTGTTTGTTTAAAGGTTGGTATCGACACTATTAAGTTAAAACTTTATATTTTTTGAAATCTTTGCCTGTAAAACACTGCTTAACTAGCAATAATATTTATTTTAGATGTGCGATGAATTATTATTCTTCGAATTTCTTGAAAATGATATTGAGACGACATTGAGACGGCAAAGAAGACGAAATATAAGAGATCAATCTGACCCTTTCCAATTGGAAGAATCAGAATTTATAAAACGATATCGCTTATCAAAGGCATTGGTTTATGGATTGTGCGACGAAGTTAGACCACTGTTGAAGAATCCAGTGAAATCGACAGATTTATCAGTCGAAACAAAGGTAGGTATCTACCTACTTAAACAAGTGTCCAAAACTAAACATTTAAGTAGGTATTTTGAAGTACACACACAATTTTTTGTGTTTTGTAGTCAGCCAGATAACCCATCAATAGGTCCGGGTGTCGCAAAGGGGGTGTAGGACTTAGAAAAATTTCGAGTAAAAACTTTTTTTCACAAAAATGACGAACGAAAAACAATCAAAAAAGAAACAAATTTTTAAAAAATTGAAAAAAAAAGACATTAAATGCGATATTTGGAGGAGACGTCCGTAAAAATATATATTTTTGTATGGAGCTAGATTTCTGCCTAATTAAAAAAAATTACCTCGAAATTCAATACAATCGCAACGCTGCGCTTCGCGATTGTCATAAATTTCTAACCTAGGGCATGGTAGCAGGGTAGGGCAGCTAGTATAGATACCTAGCAACACCCCTTTGCGACACAACGTGGCCCTAAGCGAAAAATTTTACAAGTCCAAACTCCCATACTAAATCATCGCAAATTTGTGTCGGCTTCATACAAAACAATCTGAAAATTATCAGTCTTTTTTTAAAACCATTTTTAATAAATTTGTTTCTCTTTTGATTGTTTTTCGTTAGCAATGATTTTCGTCATTATTATTATTATTATTATTATTATTATGAGCCTGTAGTGTCCCACTGCCTATTATTACCCTCCTATTATTGTGAAAAAAAAAAGTTTTTGCTCGAAATTTTTCTAAGTCTTGCACCCCCTTTGCGACACCCTAACAACCCATCAATAAGAATAGTTAAATTTTATGAAACAAAACATGATTGTGTGCAATGTATGATCGGGTTTGAATCCTGTCAGAAAATTAAATAAATAATTTGAATTATGTGGGATCAGACACACAATGTTATTATCTTTTAAAATCATGTATCAATAATGTTTTTATTTAATTTTAGGTACTGACTGCTTTATCTTTTTATGCCACTGGGTCTTATCAGAGGCCTATTGGAGACATTGCTGGGCATGCAATAGCGCAGCAGACAGTCTCCAAAGTAATATCTGAAGTGACTGCATGTTTAAACTCAACAGAAATGAGAAGAAAATATGTTACTTTCCCAAAAGATCTGGATGAACGAAATAAAGTAAGATCTAGGTAAGTTTAATTGTAAAGATGGAGTAACACTGTTAATATTTTATTTTACTTATAATTTATAATTAACTTATAATTTAAAATTTATTTTATATTCAAGGTTCTACCAAAAATTTCAAATTCCTGGTATTCTGGGATGTATAGACTGTACACATGTGGCAATAGTGAGGCCTCATGAGAATGAAGAACGCTACTACTGTAGAAAGCAGTACCATTCCCTCAATGTGCAACTAGTACGATAGTTATTTATTTTAATTTCATTTCATACTTAATATTTCATTTTAATAATTTTTTAAAGTCAATGAATTTATTTTCACAGTCATGTTCAATACTTTCAGATATCTGACGCGGAAATGAACATCACCAGTGTGGACGCCAGTTACGGTGGAGCAACACACGATTCTTTTATATGGAATGTGCATCCATTGAAGTCGCATTTAGAAAATCTTAATGAATCTACATGGTTGCTTGGTAAGCCAAATCAACCTAACACCTATATCGAGTTAATTATTTTTATCTATTATGAAACAATAGATAAAAATAATTAACTAGATATAGGGGTTAGGTTCCTTTCCTACTTATGAAGGCAAGACTACACATACAATAAATGCTGGGCGATGATAATTACATAGATATTTGTATAACGATAAAAAATAAAATAGTTATTTGTGTATTTATCAATTTAAAATATTTCAGGCGACTCCGGGTATCCATTACGAAAATATTTGATGACTCCTATCGTGGACGCCGCGCCGGGCTCTCCGGAGGCCCACTACACACACGTTCATGTCCGAGCAAGGAATACTATCGAGAGAACTATTGGACTTCTTAAAGCACGTTTTCGCTGTCTTCTCGTGCACAGAGTTTTACATTATAAACCAAAAGTTGCTGCTTCTATTATAATCGCTTGTGTAATTTTACACAACATTTGTAATAAAGCCAACATCCCTGTGCCCGAGCTTAGCAATGAGGACGTGCTTCAAGAAGCACAAATGCAGATTGACATGAACACTGTACGAAGTGAAAGAGTTAGCAACAATCCCGATCTTCAGCAGGGTGTAACCACCAGAGATGCACTCATTCGCCGTTTGTGGGATTCTCGATAGGCCTGCAATTTCTATAAATACTTATTATTATTTTTTACTTTTTGTTTTATTATTTTTTAACATTTAGTTTTTTGGGTCCATTGTTTTGTTTGATTGAGTTAATTTTAAGTTAGTTACTTTCAAAGTTATTATATTTGTTATTATACGTAGTATATATAGTGTATAGTTATTATACGTTCGTGGTCGACAACATTTATTTTATAATAATTTAACTACCTTTTTTCTCACAAACACTAACTTGGTATAATAATAAAAAGTCATTGTGTTGCTCTGAAAGAAAGAGTTTTATTTTTATGTGTGAATCAATCTTAACACATTACTTTTAACTTTAACAAGCATAAAAAACTACTTAATTACGAATCTAATAATTTACCTACTACTTACATAAAAAGACAACAAGATAAGCAAGCACAAGAAAAACACAAGACTTAATAATAAATACTTGTAATAACTATAACTTACATACTACTTATTAAAAAGACAAACGAGATTAAGCTATTACTTCAAAGAGTTTTAATGTCTGTAGTGAAACAACTTAACACAAGACTTAAGTTCAACAAGTATAAAAAGTACTTACTTGTTTAATCTATAACGTACTATCAGGGTTGGCTGATTTAAATCAGGTGATTTTTTAATAAAAATCAATTTCATTTAAAAATCTTTAATAAAAATAACATTAAGTATACTTAGTAGGTACTAACAATAAAATACTGTCAAAGGGTTTACTCCGAATTAGCAGTCTCAAAAAATGTTCTTTAAGTATTAGGAACTAAAAATCTTATCTTCTTAGGTCTCCAATAAATAACAAAATTTCAGTATGAGATACTGAATTATAAATCAAATCAGTCTTAACTTAAAAACTTACTTGAAATTTGTCTAAGTAAATCAAATCAAAAATCAGTCTTGTAAACTTAAATACTAACAATAATTGGTCAATATTTATCTATATAAATTTTTTAAGTAATTTAAAATATTAACAAATTTTAAAAGTATTGAGCAAAAACAAAATTAGATTAAATTACATAAAGGGAAATAAAACAAATTTTGCGATTAAGGTAAAAATCAGATTTTTACCTAGATTGTAAATTTTGTTTTATTTCCCTTAATTCTTCCACAAGAGCGCCCAATAACAAGTTATGGTGCCGTGCTAATTCCACTTTCTCCTCCGCTATTTTGTTATGATGCCGCGTTAATTCTAATTTCTCCTTCGCTACTATAGTAAGCGACCGACGCGCTGCGACCTGAGACATGGGCGGCTCCCGTATCAGGCGGCGGCGTCGCGGCGAGCGTCGCGGGGTGGTTTGTTGGGCTGCGGACGGAGGCGGCGGCGGCGGCGGAATGGCCGCTGGTGGAAGTGGTGGAGTAGGCGGCGGCGGAATGGCCGCTGGTGGAGGTGGTGGAGTAGGCGGCGGCGGAATGGCCGCTGGTGGAGGTGGTGGAGTAGGCGGCGGCGGAATGGCCGCTGGTGGAGGTGGTGGAGTGGCCCCGCTCAGTGACGGTGATATTAGTGCAGGTGGTGCAGGGGTTTCAGCTTGTGTAGCTTGAGACAGCGGCACTGTCATTATCCATGATGGACCCGGTTCCTCAGTTGATGGCTGAACTGCAGGAGGGAACATTGCCAATATTGATAATGACTCTTCCGATGCATTGGCAGCAGTTGGTAGTACCTACAAAAACAATTAAATAGAATGTGTTCGTAACAACAAATAATTAAGAATTATGATTGTAATAATAAGAGAAAAAATAATATTTAAAAGGTACCTCTTCTTGAAATGGTTCTACTCTCATGCCTGGTAGGCCTTCCCCGAAGTCTGGTCCCAGAATATCAAGCAATTTTTTTTCGATGTCTGTCATAGGTTTTATCCCAGACGGACCACCCCCTGTCTGCCTATGGGAATTCCGTGCAGCTACAGCCATCTTTTTTAGTTTTGACTTATAGTCATTCCAATACTGAAATAGAACGATAATTTAACTTTAATTTAATAGTTTAACTGATAACATACTAAATGAGGCGGTGTGGCACACAAATACAAATTAAAATGTAAAATGATGTTAAAAAAAACAATTGAAAAAGCGATTGATTTATGACCATCAGCCATTTTTAACTACTGGGGCACAGGCTTTATAACAACCCACCCCGCGGGCCCAATGCAGATTGGTGGATGTTAACGACTGCAAATGCAGCCGGGACCAACGGCTTAACGTGCACGACGAAGCACGGAGGAGCTCGAGATATCTAATAAGTTTTTAGTCACCCATCCCATGACCAACTGTTGCGAAAGTAGCATAACCTCTGCAATTGCAGGGCCAGGCGCGAAACCACTGCGCCACCGAGCTTCTCCCTATTGATACAATTCGAGTTATAATAAATAAATCAGATACACACCTTGCACCATCCTTTCCAGTCTTTTGTTGCACCATCGCCAAGTGAATTTAAGTGATCGGCCACTTCCATCCACATTCTCCTCGAATATTCCCTGGCTTGTGCAGTTTTATTATAACCCGTGGCAATATCCCGGTTTTTGTTTAAAAACTCCCAAAGGGTCTCAAGCTGGGTAAAGTTTACTCTTCGACGCGAGGGATCACTAAAAAAACAAACCACTTAAAATACCAATGAAAAGCTCTCATACAGAATCCGATATTTAGACGCGATTAAATAAAGAACAATACATAATGATTTTTAATAAACAAATTAGGTATGACTAATGTTTACTTACGCCATTCCAATGTTATTATTTTTATTGTCTTGCTCACTAAAATTTGTCAAAGATCACGCCGTAATCCGCTACCTAACAGCAAAATTACAAAACTCACGAATACACTTCAAACTGACAGAGAAACGTTCTGAAACCATAGTACCTATGTATTAAGATTGTGATAGACGAAATGGTAAAAGTTTTACAAAAAACATAATTATAATGTTAAAAAGTCCTTTCACGTTTAATGTGATAATAAAATAGATAAAATAATTGTGTTTAATTGTTGAAAACTTTATTTGAAACATCGCCAAGTTTTCAATTGTAAGGTTTTTGAACGTGGGCGATAGGTTGGCTGAAAAGGCAAGTTGCCGAGCCTAAATTAAAAAGTTACGCGCTCCGTTTCAATAGCGAACCAGAGACACAAATCTTTCATTCATTCATGTTTAGCTATTCAAATGCGATTCAGTTCTAAGTAGCTCATGGTACGAAATAAAGCGATTCAGTTTGGGAACCTAAACTGAAACGCACCTGTTTTGAGTCGCTTTATAAAAGTTGATGGTAGGCTTCCTGTGGCTTGTTTGTAACGTTGATAATAGGAGGTGTAGGTGACGATCTGGACAGAGAGGGAGAAGGCGAAGGAGAATATGTAGGAAGTGATTGCGGAGACGGGGTTTGTGTAAATGATACGTATGATCTCGATCCTTGGCCTACTGGTGCCGCTAATGGGTTGTACGATTTTGCTTTTTGTAATATATTCATTATTTCCATTTTAGCATAATGATTTTGGTCATCATTGAATTTTCGTAACAGTGGCACGATCATTTGTGAAAACGATATATCCTCATCATATTCAATCGTTTGTTTTGTAGACAAAATTTCGAGCAGCTTTTGTTCATAATTGTCATCCTTACCAGATTTTTTGCGAGAGGAAACTTGAATAGCATCTCTTGGTACAAAATCGGTGTTTTCGATATTAAGCCCTTCTCCCATTACGATACTTGTAGGATACGATACTCGAGTAGAATACTAGTTGGATACTTGCTCGCTACCCGACGCTCGCATATTATGCTACTAAAAAATGACTGAATTCATCATTTGTGCAAACTCGTTTTTTGTGGACGGACGTTATGTCGAGCGACTCCAGTGACAAAGAAGCTCTTGCAGTTTTTCTGTTTTATAGAAATAGAAGACGTCAACGCAAGAGTAGAAAATACTGGATTCATCCATATATTAAAAGAACTATAAATTGTAGAGTTTTTGTAGCCGCACAAGAACTACAACATGATGATAAGAAATTTTTATCTTTCTACCGAATGTCTAAAGAGACCTATTTGCATCTTGTTACATTATTAAAACCTGCTATACATCAACGAAATACTAAATTTAGAGAATGTGTCAGTGCGGAAAAAAGGATTCTGATAACCCTAAGGTAAATAATACTTCATTGTGACAATTATGTAGGTAATTAAATGTTTATTCAATTTTAATATGTAAGTACTTTATAATTATTACTTATTCTTCATCTTCCTGTGATAATAACATAGGTATTGATTCATAATAAAGTGTGGCAGTATTTGATTGTACTACATTCAGACTTTCGTTCATGGTAATTGGCGTACTTATTGCCTCGGCGGCACTCATCGGTGAAGGAGTAGAATAAAGTGTGATGGGATTATTAATATTTTCACTACTTTGGTCCATTATATCGTCTATCAATGCAAGCACTCTTCTCTTAAACAGTCTTCTTTGACTATCAGTCATTTTGTTCACGTCCGATAGTAGACTCAGTAAAAACATTTTGTTTGAATTTTCAGTACTGTCACAGTTTTCTAGAATTTTAGATTGTTTCAATTTAAAATAAGCTGAAATGTCTTGCTCGGCTTGAGTTTCTTCCAGCTTCTTCCGTTTTTTTCTATTATTTGCTGATAGTGGTGGCGGTAATTGCTGTTGCGAGATTGGTTGAGTGCTTGTACTAGTAGAAGGAAGAGATGATTGCTGTTGTGTGAGGACTGGCAACACTGTCCAGTTACGTTGTCAAAATAATTAGCTCCTATTAAAAATTAAATATAAATTGTTTTTATGCATATTTATTACTAAATTTGTAATTAGTGATTAAATTAAGTGACAAATAACATCTACTAGTGTTTTCTCTAACAAATATTGTGTAGTTTTTAAATTATTTGGTAATGTAATTTTCCAACTGTCATCGCCAGCTGACTGTTAGAACAAATTTTACAAAAAGTTGTTAAAATAACTACTTTTGACGTGGACTGCAGCAACATAAACCGGGGGAGTATTGTAGTTGAACATATACACTAACGCAACCTAGCGCCGTGTCACCATAACATCGCTAGTGTTATACTCTGTGGCCAACTTAATTTCTTTTTTTCCCCGCCTTTTCTTTATACTCTCTGTTCTCTCTGCTCTCGACTCCGAACCACGTTCATTTAATTAAACAGCATATACAGGGTGTGGCGTAAGTAGTGGTCCACCGTTCAGGATTCGATGAACCAGATAATTAACTATAACAATTAAAAATTTTAACCATTTTTACTCAAGGGTTCCGAAAATATTTCCTTTTTGTCTTTTATTTACGAAATTTCTACCTTTTACTACAAATTTGTTTGTAGTTTCAACAAAAACCATTATTTTTTCATTTTGATTTCTGTTAATTACTGCTGAATACTAGAGCTATCATGTTAAATAATGATTTTTTATGTAAATTTAGCTCTTTTGAAGAAAAATCCCCTAGATTTCTTTTATTGGGGTTGCCTAAAAGAAAAAGTCTATAGCAAAGAAATCACAAGCATTGACCAATTGAGGACTAGAATCCAGGCAGCAGCTAGAGAAATCAGCGAAAGCGGTTTTACCCGACGAATTAAACGGTCGTTTATTCGACGTTGCAGAGCGTGTATAGCTGCAAATGGTGGCCATTTTGAACATTTTGTTTAATTTTAATGATTGTAATCATGACAAAGATTAATAATAAATGATAAAGTGATTTGTTTTTTTTTATTCTTTGTTCAAATACCTAAAGTAACAAGTTAGGTCTAGATAACTCTGCAATAGTAGTTTTTTTTTTAAACAAATGGGCACTTTTGCAAATATCGTAAGTATTAACGCAGTAAAGTTTAAAAAAGTAGTTTAATGAAAATCTTCTTTTCTTCAATTAAAATTGAATATCTTTTTGATAAATAATAGGATCTGTTATAGTGATACCATTTTGAAATCTGTATTTAGTAGGCATATTATTAAATAAATGGGCACTGACAGTGTAGTACGTTTTTTTTACAAAAATCGCCCTTGAACTTGAAGGTGTTTTAAAAATTAGGGTTAAAATTAGAGAAGAACCAACTTTTTCTTCAAAAGAGCTAAATTTACATAAAAAATCATTATTTAACATGATAGCTCTAGTATTCAGCAGTAATTAACAGAAATCAAAATGAAAAAATAATGGTTTTTGTTGAAACTACAAACAAATTTGTAGTAAAAGGTAGAAATTTCGTAAATAAAAGACAAAAAGGAAATATTTTCGGAACCCTTGGGTAAAAATGGTTAAAATTTTTAATTGTTATAGTTAATTATCTGGTTCATCGAATCCTGAACGGTGGACCACTACTTACGCCACACCCTGTATACTAAATATTCTCAGTTTCATTTCAACAGGTTATGGGCCCAGTCCCAAAATAAGTAAATAATAGTTTTTTGTAGAAGTTTAGTTTTTGAAAAGTACCGCGTGTCGAAAAGTGAGGTTAAGTCGCCGGCTAGGTTTTCTTTTCAGCTTATTTCAGCTAATACCTATCAGTTTCCGAAGCAATGTCGATAAACACCGTGCATATTGATAAACTGACCGGAAGGGATAATTATAATAATTGGAAATTTGCTGTGAAGACCTACTTAGAGCACGAGGAATTGTGGTCGTGTGTGGACTCTACCAGCCAGGTACCCGTTGATCCAATAAAAGATGTGAAGGCCAAAAGTAAGATAATTCTCCTTGTTGATTGTAATAATTACCACCACATACAAGACGCAAAAAATGCTCGGGAAGTGTGGTTAAAACTTCAGTCTGTGTTTGAAGACTCCGGACTAAACAGGAGAGTAGCTTTATTACGTGATCTCATTAATATAAACTTAGATAGTTGTACCGATATTGAGGACTATATAAATAAATTAGTTACAACTTCACATAAGCTAAGAAATATTGGTTTCAAAGTTGACGATGAATGGCTAGGAACTTTAATGTTAGCAGGTCTGCCTGACCAGTACAAACCGGTGATAATGGGTTTGGAAAGCTCTGGTGTCAAAATAAATTCTGATTCTATTAAAACTAAGCTGTTACAAGAGGTCAAAAAAGAATCTGATTCTACCGCATTGTACGCAAAACATAAATACCCCCAGAAGAAATATAGTAACCCCCAGAATAATCAGTATAATCAGAATAAACAGCGTGGTCCCCGTTGCTACAACTGTAATAGATATGGTCATCTGAGCAAGAATTGTATCTCTAGTAAAAAGGATAATCCTATTAATACAAATTATGCTGCAGTTTTTTCAGCCACCACCGCAGTGGAAGATTGTGACTGGTATGTAGATTCAGGTGCATCCATGCACATGACAAGAAGATCTGATTAGTTGCATGAGATCAAGACACCTCCAACACAAAGTATAAAGGTGGCCAATAACTCTTCAGTTGCTGTACAGAAGATGGGAAATTTGGATCTCAATCTCTGTAGTAATGACGGTAAAGTGAACACAGTCCAGGTGAGAGACATTTTATTTATACCAGAACTGAGTACTAACTTTTTGTCTGTTAGTCAATTAGTAAAAAATGGATGTCGAGTTAATTTTCATAATACTGGCTGTGATATTTACAATAATCAGAAACAATTAGTAGCAACGGCAAGACTCATAAACAACATGTATAGACTGAATACTGTTAGAGAGCATGCATATGCTACTGCCACCGAGAGCACTAAAAGTTTAGATATATGGCATCGTAGAATGGGGCACTTGAACTATATGGATGTAAAAAAGTTAGAAACATGTACTGAAGGGGTGAAGATAACAAATTTTAATGATGTTCAAACATGTATTCCCTGTATACAAGGCAAGCAGGCTAGACTACCATTTAAAAATGAAGGCTCAAGAGCTTCATCGCTGCTTGAGGTTATTCATTCCGATCTCTGTGGCCCCATGGAATGTACATCATTAGGAGGGGCAAAATATTTTATAATCTTTATTGATGACTATTCTAGAAAAATATTTGTATACTTCCTAAAGAACAAATTAGACATAACTTCAGTTTTTCACAAGTTTAGATGTGAAGTAGAGAATGAGTTGGGACAAAAAATAAAAGTTATTCGTACTGATAACGGAACCGAATATTGTAACAAAGTTTTTACAAAATATGTTATAGATTCTGGCATCAAGCATCAAACAACGACGCCCTACACTCCAGAGCAGAATGGCTTAAGCGAGCGAAGGAACCGAACACTTGTAGAACGCGCCAAATGAAAGAAAGAAAGAAAGAAAGAAAGAAATTATTTATTGACTATCACACAGACATAACAGAAAAAAAAAACAAAGAATATGAGAACATTACAAAAAATAACATTAAGACTAATACAAAAATAATAATTATATAACAAAGAGTGTGTGTGAAAGCCAACTAGGACCCTGCCTCAGCTCTGTGTCGTTGCGGTGCTGAAAAACAAACACCACCACAACGACGCTGGTATTCTGACAGGGCCTATGGTGAGTGTTGTGGTATTGTGTGTGTGCGTGTACATATAAAGATGATATAATATAAAACATAGTTACATACATATATAATATAAATGTTTATAAAAAAAAACAAGTTTAATACATAAAGATACTGTAAGAAATATTATATATATTGAAATACAACAAAAATAAAATATCAAATAAATAAATGAATGAGTAAGGCTCGATGCGCTAAATGCCTTCGCTACTCCGGATTGAGCAAATGCATGCTTAATGATGCAAATCTACCCAAAATCTACTGGGCTGAGGCTGTGTCAACAGCAGCTTACATTATTAATAGATCCCCGTCTCGAGTTATTGATGACATGACACCAGAAGAGAAGTGGTGTGGAAAAAAACCTAACATTAGCCACATGAAAATATTTGGCTGCAAGGCCATGGTTCATATACCGAAACAACAAAGACTAAAATGGGACACAAAATCATCAGAAATGAAATTCGTTGGTTATTGTGAAAATACAAAAGGTTATAGATTGTTAGACATTAAGAAAAAAGTAATAGTAAAGAGTAGAGATGTTGTGTTCATAGAAAAAGAAAGAAGTCAAGAATATACCAAACCAACACCTACTATTACAAAACAGAATAATCAAACAGTTCCATTAAAGTTTGCAAAAAGTAGACCAAGTAGTGAGACAGAAGTGCCAACTTCAGATGAATTGAGTTCAGAAAATGAAACAACTGAAGATGACACTGCAATTTTTTCAGATGCAAATGACAGGACTTACGAACCTTCCAGCGGAGAGACAGCCGATGATAACTCGTTTGAACTAAGCCGTTCAAATGTCACACTCAGACCAAGGCACCGGAATCATATACAGAGAGGTGAAGTCGCTGATGATTTGGATGACAACCTGTATTATGCATGCCTAGCTATTTGCAATGATCCGACAAGCTTAGAAGAAGCTTTATCATGCGCAAGCTCACAGCGTTGGATAAAAGCCATGGAAGAAGAATATGAGTCACTCATGCAAAATAAAACTTGGATACTAACCAAACTGCCACCTGAAAAGAAAAAAATACCGTGTAAATGGGGTGTACAAAACAAAAAAGGATGAAAAGGGAAACATAACCAAATACAAAGCACGTTTAGTAATAAAAGGATGTGCTCAGAAAAAAGGCATTGATTATGATGAAGTTTACTCACCTGTCATACGATACACGTCGCTTCGATACTTACTAGCGCTGGCTACGAAGTACGATCTGGATATAGATCAGATGGATGCAGTTTCGGCTTTCCTGCAAGGTGATGTTGAAGAGGAGATATACATGCTACAGCCACCTATGTATGAGAATGGTAACGATTCAGAAGTCTGCTTACTAAAGAAATCCTTATATGGACTGAAACAAGCCAGCCGCAACTGGAATAAAAAGCTAGATGCTACACTAAGAGAAATAGGCCTTTCACGTTCCATTATTGACCCCTGTATTTATTATAAAATCTCTAGTGTGAGACAAATATTATTTCTGGCAATTTATGTTGACGATCTGATCCTGTTTACAAACTGCAAATCTACAAAGAACTATATAAAACAAAAGTTATGTGAACAGTTCAGCATGAAAGATATTGGAGAGTTGAAGTACTGTATTGGGCTTCACGTGACAAGAGACAGGAAAAATGGTATTATGTATATTGATCAAAGAAAATACATACAGGAAATACTACAGAAATATGGCATGTCAGACTGTAAACTTGTCAAAACTCCAATAGATCCACTTACAAAGCTGCATTCAACTGGTGAAGAAGATGCAATACTGAAAGACATTCCTTATCAAGAAATAATTGGATGTTTGCTGTACTTATCTCAAGCTACAAGGCCTGACATCAGCTATGTAGTAAATTACCTAAGTAAATATAATAACAAACCATAAATGAAACATTGGGTAACATTAAAACGCGTATTAAGATATTTAAAAGGAACTGAACATTTCAGCCTGACTTACAATCGATGTGAAAATGAAGATATAGCGCATGCTTACTGTGATGCTGATTGGGCTAATTCCGAAGATGATAGACGATCATGTACGGGCTATACTTTTATATTTCAGGGAGGATCCATATGTTGGAACTCAAAACGTCAACCGACTGTTGCATTGTCAACAACAGAGGCCGAATACATGTCATTGTCGGCCTGCACACAAGAAGCACTTTGGCTTAACCCTTAATTTGGCAAAAGATGCTTGGCGTGAATTTTTGAAAAAGGCATATTTAGACCTTAGTTTATAAGTTCAAAAAAGAGATAAAAAATATTAAAAAAATATATTTATTTGTAATTTCGCGAAAAACCAATGACTCTTTTTTACAACATTGCCAAATACTGGGGAAATCATGTTGTTTTGGCAGTGATGCTTTTTTACAACATTGCCAAAGGTAAGTATGAAATAAAAGACTGATATTTAGGAGTTTTATATTTATTATTTTTTATGAAAATCATAAAAACAGTTACGACCTTTTGTCAAACACAGCCTAACGTTACATTTTAAACAAATGATAGTTGAGTAATCGTTTTTACATAGTCGACAGCGACCTTTATCGGTAACATTTGGTAAATGACTCACTCCATCATACCTCATCTCATCAATAGGGCGAGCTACACTTGGTTTTTTTATTTTCTCTGATGGCCCTGGCGTGTCACATATTTCTACGGTCTTGTTTATGGTCAAAGATAGAAAAATTTGGCACCGAAACTCCTTCAAGCTTAACGTTTTGGTAAGGCCTTTCTGGGCACAGTGTCGCCGATATAGCAGCCAAGCATTATTGATGCTTATATCCAGGATCTGAGCAAAAATCCCCATGTACCATCGTCTTGTTTTTAGCGGGGTCCTATATAAGGCTATCAACATGTCAGATAAATCGACCCCACCCATATGTGCATTGTAATATTTAACAATTTTGGGGCAATCTACATCAGCCCGTGCTTTGCGTTCTTTACAATACCTCTTTATTTTACTCAACGGATAAGAATCGGCAAATGAACTCAATAAAGTTACAGGTTTGTTGTCATACCATTTTATAACAGCTACTTTATTTTTGTTACAGACTATTTGGGAAAAAGAGCCCCTGCCTTTCTTTTTTAGCGCCTTATCGGAGTCCAATAAATTCTGACATCCACGTAAGCGGTTAGCTTTTATAGTACCCAAACTAAGTATCCCTAACTCGTTTCGTAAATACATTACTAGCTCTAAAGAGGTGTAATAATTGTCAAAGTAAACAAAGCATGGTATATTTCTAATGGATCGACAAAGAGCTATTACTACTTTTGCTCCAAAGCCAAATGTTTCTTCCTGCGGAGTAAACTGTATGTTGCGGAATGTATCTTCACCTCCATATAATATGAAATCATAAATATATCCAGATACACCTGATCTAACGAATGCTTTAAAACCCCACTTCTTAGGCTTTCGTGCGTTATATTGACGTCGATTTCCAGCTTTCCTGCCTTTATAGGGAAGAGTCATCTCATCGATGCTGAACTGGTTCTCCTCATCCGCAGCGCGCAAACAATTGAGACGTACCTTTTCAACTACAGATCGGACCTTATGAAATCTGTCACTACTTTCTTCACTATTATTTGTGAAATGGATAAACCTACGAATTTGTTGGTATTTTTTTAAGGGCATTATCTCTGCAACTCGAGGATATCGGAATTGCGCACTCCAGTAATCCAAATAACTTGGCATTTTCACAATTCCCATAATAATATGTATTGCAAGAAAATTTTCAATGTCTATTTTCGCAACATTTATAGATCTGCCTAATTTTTCTACTGAATAAATATTTGTTTGTTCGACGATGTCCAAAATTATATCTTCAGAAAAAAACTGTCCAAAGTAATCACGAGGTGACATTAGTTCATTGGCTGGATTAGAAAAGGGAATCGGCTCTACAGTTGCTCTGTGCGCAAAATGTGTCTTTCTCCAATTAAAATTTACTTGCACGCGTTTTGTTCGTTTGGCGTATAGACGCGGTCGGATGTTTTCTTGTCGCCTTGAGGATCTAGTTGCGACACGCTTTGCTGGACCTCGCGATGTGGTTGGGGTGGTTTGCAGACCGATAGGTGACTGTTCAGTCGGTGTAGGGAGCAAAGGAATTGAAGAAATAGACGGGATAGCATTGTAATCTGTTTCATGTACTGATGGAAAAACAGCTTGTATCACAGGAGTAAAGGGGATACCAAGATCAGTAGCATCACTTTCACACTCAGTTTCACTGCCAAGCAGGTTCATGCGCTCTAAAGATGAGTCTAGTGAAGGGGCCGGAGAGCTGAAATAATAAGCGTCTTCTTCAATTGATTGATGATTTGGGGATGGTGCAATTTCATCATCTCCAACATCTGATGCACCGCTGTCATCAGAACACGCATTCCCAATAGGGACTAAAGCTAATATGCGGTTAGCTCTAGCTCGTTGAAGTACCTATAAAAAAAAAACCCACCGTATGCAACCAAAACCAAACCCAAGCAAAAAATAATAATAAAAGAAAGTAATGTGCACTGATAAAACATCAACCAGCAACATAAAATATTATGAATGATACAAAAAACAAAACAATAATTCAGTGACTATAAACAATTACACTTTTGCCAGTGTTGCTTTTAAGCAACATTCAGTAAATGCACTAGTTCGTCGAGTGTTTGGCACTGATGCGTTTTAGCAACATTCATTATAAACACTTGTTGGTAGAGTGCTTGGCACTGATGCTTTTTAGCAACATATAGGTTAGAAAAAATCTGACAGGTAAGTAAACGCACATTGATGAGAAATTATCATTTATATTATTAGTTTGAATCAATATAGAACCAATTCAAGCAAAAATCCCACACCATTATCACAAAAATAGGTAAACTCAATAAAACTTACGGCTTTGTTCCGTCTGTTGCGCTGCATGTCGGCTGTTTGACAGAAATAGTGATGTGCAATGTTGAAAACTAAATCGAAATTGAATCTTGTAGTGATGGGACTATATTTTCTTTAAGATATAATCGATCGATTTCGAATTGAACAATTATTTGAAGCTGCAGATTTTTTTTTAAAGTATGTTGCCAAAAAGTATCTATACCAAATTAAGGGTTAAACAACTGCAAGAACAGTTTTGGCCACATCTCAAACATCAAAGCATAGTAATTTATTGTGATAACCAAAGCTGTATTAAACTTTCAGGTAATGATAGTTATAATTGCAGAACAAAACACATAGACGTCCGGCACCACTTTGTAAAGGACAAAGTTAATGAAAGGAAGATTGACGTGTAGTATGTGAGTACCGGAGAGATGGTTGCTGACGTTCTCACCAAAGCCACCCCGCAAGCCAAGCTCCAGTACTTCTCCAGGAAGATGGGATTATGTTCAAGGGAGGATATTGTAGTTGAACATATACACTAACGCAACCTAGCGCCGTGTCACCATAACATCGCTAGTGTTATACTCTGTGGCCAACTTAATTTCTTTTTTTCCCCGCCTTTGCTTTATACTCTCTGTTCTCTCTGCTCTCGACTCCGAACCACGTTCATTTAATTAAACAGCATATATACTAAATATTCTCAGTTTCATTTCAACAGGGAGTATTGTTTTCATTTAATTTATTATAGTTTTTAGTAATCTATGTGTAAATCTTAACTAAGTAAACACTTCAATCAAATTGTAAGTGTTAATGTACTTATCAAGCCAATTAATTGTTATTTTTCTACTTTGTACTTAGATCAAAGGATTTGCAAGGTTTTTCATTAATTTCAATTAAGTAAAACTAAATGATTGATTAAAATGGCGTATTTAAAAATCAAATATTTACACTGATCTGTGATTTGTTATATACATTATTTTTTGTTTATATTTTTTTTAGATTTTTGTATTTTTTTTTGTATTTTTTTTATTTTTTTTTTGCTTTTCTTTTTTACTTACTTAATTTTAAAAACCAAAACAGGTACCTAGGTATTTGTTTACTCCTTAAAGGTTGCTGTGTAAAAATAGTAACTGTGACACCTTGTTTGATTTAAGAAGTGTCCTTCTTTGGTTCAAAATCTGCCCGGCATTTGAAAATATCCGTTCACAAGGAACGGATGTTGCCTGTATACATAGTCTTTTCATTATGTATTTGTACAGATGTGGGTACACATCTCTACGAATAGCCCACCATTGCAGAGGATCATCCTGTCTCCTGACGTACTCTTCATTTAGGTACTTGTCAACTTCACGTATACCAGCAGCAATAGGGTTTTCCGGCCTTGCAATTAAATCTAAATCTCGGTCAAACTCATCCCAAATGCTTTCTTTCGTATTCGTACCCGTCTCAGAAGCATTGGAGGTGCTTGGCCTAGGTCCTGCTGATGATGAAGTATTAGCAATTGGTTCTGTAGGACTTGAACGAGGTATGGTTTGTTGACATATACGGCGTTTTAAACTCTCACTTGCTGTTTTAAAAGCTTCTGGCGTCCGGAAACCTCTCCCTTTAAATCTTGGATCTAATATAGTGCTCTCCGCGTAAAGACAATTTTTTTTGATGTCACGAAACCGATCATTTAGCTGAGTGTGTAGTGTCGTAATTAACTTGTTAACTTCTACATGCTCACATGATACTGCCAACATGCGAGTCACGTGTTTGGATAAGAGCTGAACAAACACTAAAACTTTTGATAGTGTAACACTTTTCTCTGCGTTAATTTCTGTGGTAACCTCATAGAAAGGCTTCAGTACGGGTACTACCTTTTCAATTATTTTCCATTCCCGAGACTGTAGGGAGAGATCGCTTCTTAAAAGTGCCAACGAGCTAATTATGGCATCTTTAACTTTTAAAAATCGGTCTAACATGTCGTAACATGAGTTCCAACGTGTTGGACATTCCTGTTTCAATTTCAGCATCGGAAGACCCATTTGTTTCTCAATTTCTTGAAGTTTCAGTAAACCCGCGGTGCTTTTTTTAAAATATTCCACTATTGATTTTACTTTTGTGATTGTTACATTAATATCATTCATTGCACGTTGAACAATTAAGTTTAAGGAATGAGCGAAGCAAGGGATGGACCGCCAGTCACCCGTTCTAATAGCTGCCAATATGTTAGCAGCATTATCACTTACGATGCATATAATTTTATCATTGATACGCCAGTCTTGTATAATTTGCCTTAAAAAAGCGACTAAGTTAGTGCTTGTGTGTCGTTCATTATAATTTATGCATCCAAGCAAAACGGAACACAATGTAGTTGTAGAGTTAATAAAATGAGCAGTAACTGCTATGTAACTCTCATTTGTGCTGGATGTCCAACCGTCTGTAGTTAAGCATACAGCATGTGCTTCTAATAGTTGAAGTTGAATTTTTTCAAAAACTTCAACATAAGTTTTTGGAATCAGTGTAGTTGTCAAAGTTTTACGTGACGGGAGTTGGTAACCTGGGCAGTTTGAGACCATGTCAATTAGTAATTTAAATTCTGGTTCTTCCACCATACGCAGCGCGTGATGACCTTTAGCCACCATCTTAACTAACTGCTTATCTATTTGGTCTACTTTTCGTGTCGAAGGTGGTTTCCGAAGGTAGCTCGTAATCGATGCAGTAGTATTTTGAGCGCTCGATGTCTGTGCAACGTTGGATTGCTGTTCAGGGGCTTTGGTAGTATTGAGTTCCTGAACAGTTCGATCTGGAAACGTTTCTGTATTAGATGCTGCCTCAGGTTGTCAGTCAGTAGCAGGTTGTCTTTGCACGCACAAAGAAATTGTTGGATGCTTACTCTTCATGTGGCGATTTAAATTTCCCAACGAACCACTTTTTATACTTAGATAAGAAGAGCAGTATTTACATTTAGCACGATCTTTCTCAGCGTTTTCTATAAAATGTAACCAGATATCACTTCTTTTAGATCTAATTGGCGCCATTTTAAATGTTCAGGCGAAAATAGTTCAATTAAACCGACACCGTTAATGAAAGCTATTAGTAAAAATATTGCACCCGAAACCAAAATGTTAGTAATTATTTATAAAAGTCCAAGCAAATAATTAATTAATGTATTTTACATTCACTTGCATATGCTACAGTTTTTATTACACAATTTTCACTGTCAATTTTCACTGTAAAATACAATCCACACAAAGCAAAACCAAGCATTCGCGCCAAAACTTCTTCAAAACCAGTAATATCAAACTATGATTAAAACGTACATATACTTATGCTTTGCCGTTTTAAAAAACAAATAACAACACGAAAATCAGAAATTATTACCAATGAACATGTAATTGTAACATTAATAACATTTACGCAATCCAAGTTTTATAAATCAACAAACTATCAGACAGTCACAGAAATTCAATTCAAAACAAATAAAAGAGCGGCCGTGGATCATTTTATCCCTGCATTGTAAGTGATTTTAGACCTTATTGTAATTCAAATAACGTACAACTTCGCGGAATACTCGCACACGCAAGTCAGGATTCACGTGAGCTTTCTAGTTCGTTCATCCTCCATCACGCTCACGCATACGCGTCTCTCATACTCTCTCGCTCAGACACTCGTTCGTACATATTCGTATATTCGTTCGTCCTTACCGGCTCTCGCTCGCGAGGAACCCGATGATGTCGCTACAGAATAATGAACTAAGTGAACTAAAAGACTGATTTGAACGACCAAAGCAGAATAGTTCGTTCTAGTTCACATGAAGGAATTGCGTCCTATTAGTTCATGAACGAGTACGACACAAGCCTAACAGGCACTACATGAGTTAAAAGCGTCACAAGAATCATGCAATCAGCTGCTACGGGAGAGAGACGAGAGTGAGATGGAAATAAAGTCCATGATTGACAGAAACTCACAGCTCAAAAGTGAATTAGGCCAACTACATATTCAACACCAAGATGTGCTTCACCAGCGTGACTTACTTCAAGATGTGATCTCCACCTTTGAGCAGCAATACAACACCTATGAAGGGGCTCTGGACCGCATCACTGAGTTGGAAAGAGACCTTAGTGTGGCCAATCACCATATTTCTCAACTTATTGAGTCGCAGAAACAGCATGAAGTGGATCAGACACAATCATTATTTGAGGAGCTTATAGCATCACCTGGTGGAATATCAGTACAGGAACTCACCAACCAAACCCCGCAAACCAACCAAAAAACTAGTATTAGCAAAATTAAAATTAAAAAGTATGTAAAATTTAATAAATTTATAAGGAAAACTGAGAAGTTGATAAAAAAAAAACAACTGTTTTTATAAAAACATTGCTCTTAGAAAGGAACGTATTAGCCTTATTGATTCCTTAGATATATATAATAGTAAATTGATGGAAAGTAGGCAAATGTATGGCCGCGACACTAAACAATTACAAACGGATATCCAACGGTTACACGAGTCACTTGACATGATGACCAAAAAATATTCAATATCCCAAAAACAGATTGAAGAACATATCAAATCAGCTACAGAGTTAGTTGATCTGTGCAAGTACAATGCTGATCGGTACAACTCATTAATTAGTAATGAAATTAACATAAACAAAGAGTCTTTATCGCTGAACTCTAATATTCAATTAAAGTCACAAAACTTGTCAGTTTTAGTTCCCAGCCCTACATCGGCCTCTCCTCAAACAATACATAAACCTAATGTAACTAAATTAGTGAGAAAAACAGTTATGTACTCAGATAAACTTGGTCAGGGCTTAGGGTTGCTTATGAATGCAAATAAACTTAACCATCCAATGACGAATATTTGTACTCCAGGTCAATCATTTAATGCTATAGTAAATAACATATCACAGGATTCACTGAATAGTTCCACTAATGTCATTGTATTGTGTGGTGACAGCTCACATACTAGGAAACGTGACATTATAAATAATTTTAATATTTTGATTAAACTGCAATCAGATACGAATTGCAGGTTAATAGTTAGCGCTTTTCCCTATTGTACAAATTTAACCTGGAAACAAAACAAGCGCATTTATGACTTAAATTTATTATTGTTTAATTTGACTTGTCGTCATAGTGACACTATTTTATATTTCGATATTAATAAATTTATTAATAACTTTAGTTTGATGTCAGATACTATGTATCTTTTTGATTTTAAAAAATTGATAAATAATAATACAAATTGAGTAAAGGACATATCTGGAGAAAAAATTAATTGAACCAAAATAATAGAGATTTCTGTAGATCCTTTATCACCTGGAAGGCTACTAATAAGATACGACTTTGATGATGAGACACCAACAATTGTAGACACAAATCAATGCAATAGGACTGGAAGGAGAAAAAAAACATCAGGTTGCGAAGATTCAGAGAGACCATTTGTATTAACTCAATTATACGATGCACCACTACCGATATCTGAAAATCTATACAAAGATTTAATGAGTTTGTGTAGAAATAATCATATTCCGCTACACTATCAGACCTTTTATAAGAATTTACTTCCACATTCTGCTGGTAATGGCAACAATTTTGATGTAGAGACCGACAATGATTCTGACTTGTCATTAAATTTGCTCATTTTTAAACTTGCTGATTTAGCACTATGTAAGTCAATACCTAATTATGTTGAATAGTAAAGTATGTCCTTGTTGATTTTCCATGGACCTAATTAAAAAAGTTTTAATTGATTGTTGGATTACTTATTTCATACTTTCCCAACTACATATTTAAATACTTATAACATACAGACATTGGTACAAAAAACCGCCTAGTATATATAATATAATTGGTTATAAGATTTTACATAACATCATTTACAAATATTTAACTAATTACAATTCTTTATTTCTTCTACGTTACTCTCAAAGGCAATTTACTATTCTTTTTAGCTCGTAGGCCCACTGCAAGGTAAAGCCCTCCCTTCCCTCTTCCCATTGCATCCTATCCATGGAAACTACACTCGGCGTCAAAAAAATCGCACCTTTTAAAAATCATCTTTAAAAATTCTTAAACCTTATGTAGAGGATAGTGTTGGGTATCATTAGAAAGGTAACAAAAAGGAGTATCAAAAAACAATTAAATTTAACTTTCTGTTTAATTATAATTATACAAACAACATTAAAATTAATAAAATAATAAAAATCCTTAATTAAGTCCTAATTAACAACAGATAATTTACAAAGAAAAATGTACAAAAAGTGTCTTAAAATTAACTTAAAATCTAGTGTTACCCCCCCTTGCCCTGATCACGGCTTCCATACGGTCCCTCATGGACCTCACCAACCTCAGGAGCTCTTCTTGAGGGATAAGCCCCCATTCTTCAATCACCGCGTCTTGGAGCTCCTGTAGAGTCGAAGGAGCTGGATCCCGAGATCGAACCTTACGTTTAAGATGGTCCCAGAGGTGCTCTATAGGATTCAGATCCGGACTTCGCGCTGGCCACTGCATCACAGAGATTTGGGACCTCTGCAAGAAGTCGCTCACGATGCCTGCAGTGTGAGCGCGAGCGTTGTCGTGCATTAATGTGAACCCCTCGCCAAAAGATTCGGCAAAGGGGACCACATGCACTTCCAGGACCTCAGTGACATAGCGGCGAGCAGTCAGCGACCCTTGTCCGCGAGCACCTCCAGTCCGGGAGACGCAGACAAGGTCGGTTTTGCCGGCAGCAGACATACCGCCCCAGAACATGCAGGATCCGCCACCATATTCCACCGTCTCCTGGATGCAGGCTTGGGCGAAACGTTCACCCTGCCTCCGGTATACTCTTCTCCGTCGGTCGTTGCAGAAAAGACACACTCGCGTCTCGTCTGAGAAGAGAACAGCTCTCCACTGCTCAAGGGTCCAATCGACGTGGTCACGAGCAAACTGCAAGCGGGCTCGCCGATGCGCTGCAGTCAATTTTGGACCCGTAGCAGCTCTGTGAGCCGCTATCTTCTTCTCCTTCAATCTTCTTCTAACCGTAGATACGCTTACGGTGCGTCTGCGAACTGCCTGGAGCTGCTGTTGCAACTCAACAGCGTTGGAGAAACGATTTCTCAAAGAGTTCGACACAACGAACCGGTCGTCTCTTTCCGAAGTGCAGCGACGTCTACCCGAACCGTGTCTGCGGATATAGCCACCGGTCTCTATGAAGCGCTGGTACACTCTTCGAACGGAATAACGGCTCAGGTTCAGTTGCCGGGCGACATCACACTGCCGCACCCCTGATTGCAGTAGTGCAACCACTTGAGCGGCTTTATCAGCTGTGGTATCCATCAAAATCTGTGCGTGTGTCCTCTTCAACGGTTGAATAGCGAATGACCCACATTGAACCCGTGTTGACCGTTTTATACCCACAAAGGAAGCGCAACTAGCAACTCTCACGGGTAGCAAAATTTGCATCGAATTTTTGTGACACTTTATTTGTTGCATTAGGTTTTATTTGATAATGAAAAGTAATGTTTTTTATTAAGTTAATTAAGTAACCTTGTAAATAAAATCATAATTAATGCGACTGCATGTGCATATCAAGAGTAAATGACATTTGAAAGTGATTTTCTAAGAGGTGCGATTTTTTTGACGCCGAGTGTACTTACCAGGTCGATTGGAAAGAATAATAATAGCTATCTCACCCTTGGTTTACCATGAAGTGTATTTTTTATGGAGTACACTATTATTGTGGTAGTTTATCGTTAATAAGCAACTTATTGATACTAAAATTAATCCCTATAAAACCTGGGTATTCAATATTACGTAAAAAAATCTTTTACTTTTTTCTTTTAATTAAAGCTATAATTTCAAATGCAACTATTAGTAAGATAATGTTTCACAATAAAAAAGTACGCAACCCTTATTACACAAATGCGTTGCTCGTGGAAAAAAGGCGTAACCACACTTACACATTGAATGTACGGCTAAATCGGAACGAACATAAAGGGTTATCTGCAATTACATCAAACAGCGAGATTTCTGTAACGTATCAACAAAGCAACATTCACAATTACTCAATTAATTATTTTATATGTGTCGAAGAAAAATTATGCAACACTCCTTTTTAAGTTTTTTTTCTATGTGCATTAGATAAATAAGAATATAAATACGTTGGTCCCCTCACAGTTAGTTTTAGTTTTCATTTGCTGTTTACTGCATATTTTTAAGACTAATAATGAATTTTTGGGACGGTTTTTTTACGCTCCTAAAAAGTCGTTATTTTTCTCTTACGACTTTCTTCCAGGAATAGTGCGAAATGTCGACGTTTTACCAACAAAGTCATTTTTCTAGGTAGACCTTCTGATTCGGAGGGCTCGCTTCATCTGACCACAAAATGTTCAAATTAATGTTGTCTAATAGCCAATTACAAAACTCGCGCCTTGGACGATAATCGGCTAGTAACAGCTCCTGAACGGGCTGAAAATGGTAGGGGTGTTGATCTGACGCGTTTAGCAATTTCCACACGTAATATTGGCTCACGTGAAAACGGCGGGCAGCTTGTCTCGTACTGGCTTGTGGATTGTCTTGGAAGAATCGTCGTATCTGGCGGTATAAGTGAAGAGGATACACTGAGAAAAAAACATTACCAAATATTACAAAGGCGTTTTGTTACTGCCCTAATTACTAAGTTTTAATGATAAATACTAAAGTTTGGCTTTTATTACTGAAAAAAGCTATTTTCTACACCACCCTAGTATTTCCTATTTGTAATCCCAACAAACGACCTTTACTTAAATGCAAAAATACAAATTTATGTAATTTTCATGAAAACATAGCAAATTTTACAATACTTTACTAATTTCAAATGCACCATGGTAAACAGAATTGTAATATCGAGTAATCAGTTTTAGTAAATGATGCAATTACTAACAATAGTAAATTTTGCTTTTGCTTAGTTATTTCTACAAACCTCTTTTGTAATATCGAGTAATCAGTTTTAGTAAATTATGCAAATTACAAAACGCTAATATATTTTACAATTGTTTAGTCATTCCTAAAAAGGCTTTTTGTAAATTCAATTACATAAGTTTTATTGATTTCAACAGATTGTGTTAGTAATACCTAACGGACTTTTTGTTGAAAATACAACTATGCTTTGTAATATCGAGAATCAGTTTTAGTAAATGACGCAAATTACAAAACGCTAATATATTTTACAATTGTTTAGTCATTCCTACAAAGGCTTTTTGTAAATTCAATTACATAAGTTTTATTGATTTCAACAGATTGTGTTAGTAATACCTAACGGACTTTTTGTTGAAAATACAACCATGCTTTGTAATATCGAGTAATCAGTTTTAGTAAATGACGCAAATTACAAAACGCTAATATATTTTACAATTGTTTAGTCATTCCTACAAAGGCTTTTTGTAAATTCAATTACATAAGTTTTATTGATTTCAACAGATTGTGTTAGTAATACCTAACGGACTTTTTGTTGAAAATACAACCATGTTTTGTAATATCGAGTAATCAGTTTTAGTAAGTGATGCAAATTACAGAACGCTAATATATATTACAATTGTTTAGTCATTCCTACAAAGGCTTTTTGTAAATTCAATTAAATAAATTTTATTGATTTCAAAAGATTGTGTTAGTAATACCTAACGGATTTTTTGTTAAAAATACAACCATGCTTTGTAATATCGAGTAATCAGTTTTAGTAAATGATGCAAATTACAAAACGCTTATATATTTTACAATTGTTTAGTCATTCCTACAAAGGCTTTTTGTAAATTCAATTAAATAAATTTTATTGATTTCAAAAGATTGTGTTAGTAACTAATACCTAACGGACTTTTTGTTGAAAATACAACCATGCTTTGTAATATCGAGTAGTCAGTTTTAGTAAATGATGCAAATTACAAAACGCTAATATATTTTACAATTGTTTAGTCATTCCTACAAAGGCTTTTTGTAAATTCAATTAAATAAATTTTATTGATTTCAAAAGATTGTGTTAGTAATACCTAACGGACTTTTTGTTGAAAATACAACCATGCTTTGTAATATCGAGTAATCAGTTTTAGTAAATGATGCAAATTACAAAACGCTAATATATTTTACAATTGTTTAGTCATTCCTACAAAGGCTTTTTGTAAATTCAATTATTTTCAAATTTTATTGATTACTAAACTTCAATACCAGATTATTGTATTGTCATCGGACTTCCAAACTTATCGGTATGCCAAACTTCAAGTCAATTCGACTACTAGAAGTGGGTCAAAGGGTTTCCGCCAAATCCCATAGAAAAAAACCCCAGTCCCGGCGCAAAAGAATTGTATCTCAGATTTTGGATAATTATTAGTAGAAACAATATCAGGTGTCGCTATTTCCTGATTCGGTGGCTAACATGTTTTTTTTGCCCAGAGAAGTTTCATAGGCGCTACATGCAAACATGACACTTTCTAGGAAAAACTTCATGTTACTGTACTAATTGACATTGAATTGGCAAAAAATGAATAAAACACACACATATACCCTAGTACATAATGTTGTTATTGAGTTAATTGTTGTTATGGTGTGTTTCTGTGTTGTTTAAATGTATATAAAAATACAAAAAATAATAAATCCTGCTAGTTTATCTTCTGATTTATTCTTATGTAATTGTGTGAGGTATAGATAGGTCCTAATGTTATTATTTGGTGTACCAAGAGAGATAAAATAAAACCACTATCATTTTTTCAAGTGTTTATTCTATAAGGGTATTTTAAACAAATCTCATTAAGAACAAGGAAGACAACATAAGTTTATTTATACATGTTTCAAGTATCTAAATCTATCAATATCGAATCTAGGCCTATAGCGGGATGGTCTATTTCATGATCATTGTGTCTAGCCCATCCCAGATAATAGATCACACTTATAACATGAGCGCAACTTCCCAGTGTTCGTTGACCATGAATACATGAACAATAATGTTCTTTTATTGCGTCAATTCCAGAACTTGCGGTGTTATATAATATATATGTGTAGTATATTTTTGATCTCACGTGGCGTGAATTTATACGGCATCGAATTAAGACGTTTGGTTGGGCTTGCAATTGAGACCTAACGATTTGGCCGTTTTGAATATCCATTTGTTCAGAGTGTCTGTATACTTCCATTTCGTATACACCTAATCTCTTGGTGTGCTCACTGCAATAAGACCTTGCGATTTTTACATGGTATGTGCCTATCGCAAACTTGATGAGTTCCTCGTACGTCAGCTGGGGAAAATCCGCAACTTGTGGATTGTTTGCATCCAGCCTGGTAAATGTTACTCGTACTCTGTTCAAATTATTTTGTCGAACATATTCCGCCAGAAGATTTGGTTTGTGTAAATTGCGGTTTATTGATTCCACAAAATCGTTTGTATATGGACTGTCTCCATATGGCTCCTGAAAACAGTTTATTAGGGCCGCTGCGATTTTAAAATCAGTAAAAGTGTTTGTCAGAGCGTTATTAAACATTTTGTGGCGGAACATTTTAAATGTTTTTTTAAACTTCCCATTTACGGTTTCCACAACCCAACGACATATTGTTACTAGCCGGGATTTGTTGGACTCATCTGTTGTTAGTTGAGTCTCACCTCGTTGTTTTGAGGGTGGAAAATGTGCCACATATCCGTGCTCTTCCAATAAATGGATTGCATCGCGAAACCCCCTGTCCAAGATAAAAACGTCTCCTTCTTCTAAAAAATAATGATAAGCATTGTCTTCAGGGGGCTGGTCATGACTCAAATTCTACAAAATTAGAATTTGAGTCATGATTTCGGCATCTGAAGTTGTAGCCGCATATGGCCCTAATACATCTAAGATGTGGCCATCAGCACAAACAATCAAAAATGGCTTTATTAGGTTTCGGAATTTGTGTAAGCTGTAGCTTACTCTTTGAAACAAAAAGTTAGAACTTTTCTCTACGAACAAATAGGTCCCATCGCATATAATTATAGCTCTTGGCGATGCATCGCAACCAAATATGTGGTTGGGTAAAACTCTATTGCGGTCAATAACGTCATTCCTTGTTGTGTGGTTTAATCCAATATGTAGAGGAACGAAATCACTCGATAAACACGCTCTCGTCAGACGCAGTTTTCTTCTTACACTGGTCTCTGATAAACCGATTGTGGCACCTATTCTTGAATTAGGTTCCCCTGTTCTGATTTTGCACAAGTATGTTCCCAAGTCGGTTCGTGAAGTGCTGGACCGGCGACGGAGGGATGGAACTTGATCTAATAGTTGTTGAAATTGTGAGTGATCTAGACTAGTCCAGAATTTCAGGTCGTCTTCCGATACCTCGTTTATATTTTCAAAATCTAGTCGACTTCTGGATTCGAGGGCCTGTGTATACATATTGATTATGTCCACAAAGCTATTAGCATTAAAATCAGATTGTTGTTGATTTGCATTATTTGAGAATTCATCCAAAGCAGTATTCTGCAGGTGCAGTTGACAAATCCGAGCCCGGTCAGGAATATACAGTCGATAATAACTAAGAAGATGGACTTTAATAGAGTTTGGCACGGCCCGTAGCTGCACGTTGTTGCAATGGTTCATCATGCATCGCCTGGAAGTGTTAGCTACTCGAGCCATTTGAGGGACAATCACCGATGCTCCGATAGCAGGTACAACATCAGGTGGAGGTAATTGGTTTTGATTTCTGATTTCGGAGTCAATCCTATGCCAACAAGCATGGCATATTGATCGGGTACCGTCGAATTGAACCTGTTAACAATGAAACGCATTTTTAAACTATTATTTACTCCGTGCGCACTTGGTTATAAATGATCGGAATTAAGTGTAATAGGTGCGTTCCTAAACTAAACAATTTTTTTGCTCAACCTCCTACTTTTTAAATACCTACATAAAATACATTATTAGACGTATAACATTTTTTATGAAGCTAATAATGAAAATAAGGACGGTTTAAGAGCACATGCAGAATGATGGAGAAATAAGCTCAGCTATAATAAACAAAACTGACTTTTTGACAAATCAACATTTATTTAAAGCGCATTCAATGCGTTCCTTTACTAAAACAGTGATTCTTAGCGTATATCTATCTTAAAGTCTTCATTGTGGTAAAATAGATACTTTGTTTAAATGGAATAGTTTTTTAAACATACCTCTTGGGGCGGTTCAATAGCACGAACAATATGTACCACGAATTCTCGACGTGATTGAAGAAAACGTTCAGATAGAACATGTCTTCGAAGTCGCCGAAGTGACCGTGTACACAAAACACAATTGTCTGCCATATCACAAGAAAAACCAAAAATCCAGGGATTAATGCCAAGTCGCCGTAAAAACAAAGTAAATCAGGAGGAAAGATTTCAAACACACAGTACACAACACAACAAACGTTAGCAAAGGACTGCGCATGGGCAGCGGTGTAAACCAACCACGGGCCGGGGCGTTGTTCAATAGCGTCACTAGGTTTCTCCCTTTAACAAATTGAGTGTCAGCGAGAGCGCGCTCACTCACGTCACAAGCCCTTGTTGAATACTGAGAAACGATAATGAAGACCTATTGTAATAGTATAATAGAGAAAGGTTAAACACCGGTTACTAAAGGCGGCAGGTATGCGCATATTCTTTTCCTTATAAAATAAAGATAACTACACAATGTATATAATTATGATGTAGGCTATACATATCAGTGTGTACGCATATGTACCTATTATATTCATTACCCACACGTTTGTGTTGTTAATGAGTGAATTAATACAGTAAAATGAAGTTTTAAAAAAAAAATGGCATATGTATAGGTACATTATATTACATATAGGATAATGTGTTAATATCATGTGTTTTATTCATTTTTTGCCAATTCAATGTCAATTAGTACAGTAACATGAAGTTTTTCCTAGAAAGTGTCATGTTTGCATGTAGCGCCTATGAAACTTCTCTGGGCAAAAAAAACATGTTAGCCACCGAATCAGGAAATAGCGACACCTGATATTGTTTCTACTAATAATTATCCAAAATCTGAGATACAATTCTTTTGCGCCGGGACTGGGGCAATTTTGGCGGATACCCTTTAACTTGCAAGATTTCCTATTATACCGACAGACAGACAGACAGACAACGGGACAGGTGAAAGGAAATAAAAGCTTGTAAAAAAGTTCCGTCTCTAAAGTATGATTTACACGATGCCAGCGCTGGCATGCCAGCGAGACTGTCACGCCAGCGCTGGCACGGTACTGACTCATGTAAACACTTTTTCGTGCCAGTCCAGCGCTGGCCGCCAGCGCTTGACTGGACTGGAACGGAATAGAGCCCGCGCCTATTTTTCATGCCAGTGACCCCCGCCCGCGACTCCCGCATCCCCCGCGCCAGCGTTGCAGACAAGTCTGAACGGACTGCGACAGTCGCTGGTGCACTTCCTAAGGTGTATGTTATTTTATTAGCTTATAAGATTATTGTTACTAAAACTATATGGACCCTGTCCGAAATAAATGATTTGTGTAATTCTTTGTTTTCAAGATACTTTCTGTAATTCAAACGTTGAGTCGAGCTCTTGCTCCTTCTTTTTGGTGTGAAGACTATCCGGAAGTTAATTACCTACTGTTTTCCTTTCTTAAAAAGACGCTTTTGTGTTAAATGTGATCATTTATAGTTGGTGTCGATATATTGACCTGATTTTATTAAGACAACTAACTTATAATGGAGATGATTATTTTAACTAAAATAGCAGCACACAATTATTTTAACAAACCTATAAATAAATAAAAAGTCGTTCCTTCTTCACAATTTCTTCTTCTAACATATTAATCAGCTCCTCTAGTAATAGCACAGAATTTTTCTTTATATATTTCTTTTTAATTGCCGTAGTTGTCCCGAATTCATTTTTGAGTGATTCGAACGTGTGGACATCACAAGAAAATCTCTCGACTAAACTGGATTCGTGTAAACGACACGTTCCAGCGCTGTGCAAAGACAGCGCTGGCATGCCGACAGTCGCGACAGCTACTGGCGCCAGCAACTGCCATCGTGTAAATCAACCTTAACTCTAAGGGCGGCTTGCATAACGTTTTTAAATATTACCTAAATACAACTTAAATCCATTAAGGCCTCTAAACAAGCCAAGCGTCTTGCACAACCAAAATTATGTTGGTAAATGTGTTTAAAGATCTGTCAAAGATAAATACCGAATCATGTCTATTTATATGAATTATTTTTTAATATTATTTTGAATATATTTTGATTTTGACCCTTGTTAAATGGATGTAGTGGAATTATAATTGGATTACGATGGAGAGATTATGGAATACCTAGGTCTATACAGGAAAGACAACTTTTCCAAGAACAAACTTGTTTGAAAGTCCTATTAAAGCTGCTTCTTTGATGTTATTGCAACAAATAGAATCACGTTTGTCTAACGATGGCAGGTCTACAAATACTGCTGCAAATATGAGTTATAAATGGATACCTGCTTACTTAATTTAAATTTTAAATTATTTATTTTTAAAACAAAGTTACGTTATCTTAAATATTGAAAATCTTAAATGTTATTTATTTGATAGCAGACACATTTCCTATTACGTTTTACGGCCGTGCACCCCAGTTTTGTTTGTAAATTTCAACCGAAACACGTATAAACGTATAAAGAAACGCAAAATCTACTTTACCGACGTGCTAATTGTGATTGAAAACAAACCTAGACACAGACATGTGCAAGTCAACCATAATAGTATTTAAAATAAACGCATTTAAAAACTTAAATGCATTTAGTTAATTAGTGTAAACGAAACGTTATGCAAGCCGCCCTAGGCATTAGTCGATAGTACTCAATGTCAGTTTACTCCTGTCAGCAGCTCCTCAATGCCTTGCCCACAAAGTACGATGGGCGTTATTCAACTAAGGCCCGATTTTCAATCCTCAGATAAGTTTTATCTACGAATAACATTGTCATTGTGAATTATTCAATGAATAAACTTATCTGAGAATTGAAAAATCGGGCTCTATATAGATAAACAACTATCTATTTGACTGAACAACGATCACTAGTTATCCAACGACAAAAAATCTATGACTATTTTCCACAACGCTCTAAACTTCATAGCCGAGCGAATATACCTACACATTAACGCCCGTTCCTTAAATTCTATCTGTCTGTTGTTTTGCTTACTGGAGTTAGAAATTTGACATAATTTGTATGGAGCTTAAGTCAAATTTGTATCTATATTAGGCAAAACAACAGATAGATAGGTTATTGGGAACGAGCGTTAGTAAATGACAAAACGATAGATAGTTTGTTCACGCTTGAGCGAATGAACGAAACTATATTAAGACGTTTGCACAAGAGTGATTATTCATATTTCACTTGCAATATAGCATTAAAGACAGTCTTAGGCCTGGTAAAGTACAAAGGAAAGTTAATTGAAAACGTTAACAGTAGCTAACAACTCAAACCTAACAATAACAACATACAGTTCGACGACGTTGTAGAAATAGATAGTTGTCAAAAATAGATAGTTTTAATAACGTTATTTACAAACAGATATCGTTTTCATTTCGTGATTACAAAAAACGATAACGGCATATCGCTAGATACCATTACGTAGGTACTACGTTTGTTCTAAGCAGTTTTATGGAATTATTAACTTTTCCAATATCTACAAATACGATTTGTAATAAATTTTGTTTTTACATAGTATTTTTTAGGAATTATTAAACTGTTTAGTAGTTTAAGTAACGTTTTGTGATATTTACAATCGTTTTGTTATTTCCGTATCCCACTCCCCGCCCCGCCTCGCCGCGCCGCCTACAATATTCGGCCGGCCATATTTTATTTTACATTCTTTTCTTGTCGTTGTGACATTTGTGACGCATCACGGCTCTCTTTTTGTATAGTTTTTTATGACATTGTTTTTTTATAGTGATACGCATAGGACTGGACATTTTAAAGTAAGTATTTTGTTTGCCTTTATAATGTGTCGCTTTACCTAAGTAGGTACGCTGTTACGGGCTATGTCCATTTTAGATTTTGATCATGATTTATTTAGGCGTTATTTCAGGTTATTTCAATGAAATCATTCAACAATTATCATGCATATTATGTACAAAGTATAATGTGCTCATTAATGTAAATAAATCGACGCCTCGCGAAAACAATTTTCCATGTACTATGTGCCTACTCAGATAGGTTTTAAGAAATAAATAAAATAAATTTTAAAGGACTACAGTCAAATGGCGGTCAAATGTTTAAAAGCGACACTACGTCTAAATACGTTGTGTTCTGTGTGAACTCTCAAAATTGAAATTGTCATTTTACGAACTCGCCACGTTTGGAGTGTAGCCCTATGGGCAATAAAGGCGGAAGGACTTTTTGATAAAAAATATCGATATATCGACCTCCCATAACACCCCCTTTTTTAATTTTAATGGATAAAAGTCAATAGAAACAATTTAGGTCATATAAACTTTTTTGTAAAATACATATTTACAGTTATTACGAATATAAGAAAATTTCAATGAAAATTAATTAAACTTTAAATTTAATTTGATCAAAAACTATGCGTCGTACGAAAAACATCATATTACCAAAGTTGTTGGTAGTCATGTCCTTGACACGATAAGCGTATAAAAAGTAAGCTAGAAGGACATCAAAAATTTCGTCAAGATTTTTCTGTCCCCATTAGTGCTATTGTAGGTAAAGGGGCACGACACTTAGAAAATTTTTCAAAACTTAAGATGTCTTCATAACGTCTCTTTTTTTCATGCCTATCTTTTTAAGGCTATTAATACAAACAAGTTTTTTAGAAAACTTTTTTTTCTGAGGTTGATATTTTTCGAGGTTTTTGACCTTGAAGTTTATTTACATTTTTTTATATATCATATATCTCGAAAACTATGAGTCGGGGGTATATCATGTACATGAAATAAATTAATGGCAACGACATCCTCAACACGTTGAATCAAAAAAAGGGCGGGTTAACGAATATCGAAAAAAAACTGCCGAAAATTTTAAAAGTCCAAATAATAAAAAAAAATATTAATATCTCGGTAAATATGTATTTTTACAAAAAAGTTTATAGGACATAAATTGTTTCTATTAATGACCTCTATCCATTAAAATTAAAAAAAGGGAGGTAATGGGAGGTCGATATTTTTGATCAAAATTCCTTCCGCCCATAGCGCCTCCAAGGCTACACTCCAACCCAAAACTTGATTATTAATTGCTTTAAAAAGATAGGCATGAAAAAAGTAGGTAGATCGTCGTGTGTATTCCGTCTGTCTTTTTTTAATAGCTTCTTGCTCAAAAGTATATTTCTCTTACCAAAGGTGTGATATGGACCAGCTTACAAGTGATCTGTTAACAAATTGGGGTTTCAACGACTATGTCAGAGCGTTTTGTGGTACGTACACTCTGACACGTATTTTGCCTTTACAATTGCAAATTGTTGTACCTACATCAAACGTGATTTTTTTGCTGTTGTATAGTACGGGAACCCTTCGTGCGCGAGTCCGACTCGCACTTAGCCGATTTTTTAGTTTATATTTTATTTTCAGAGGGCAAAGTGGATGCTGGGACTTTGAGATTGTTGGCAGATGATGAAATAACCCAGCTTATACCGATACCTGGAGACAGAGCTAGATTTAAAATAAATCTAGCTAGATTTAAAATAAATCTAGCTAATTGGAAACAGGAAGTTGATAACCTTAATTCATCAGAATTCCCATTGGATGCAACACCAAATGTAAGTTTTGCCTTTTTAGTAACTGACAGTGAAGGGATCGAATGGAATTAACTTATAAGTCTGTAGGAAAATATGTACTTATGTCTGTTTCTGTGCATAATCACTAAGTATTCATAGTAATTGGACCATTTTTTGCTCAATTTTTCGCTTAATTTGATCATGATCAATGAGTTTCTGTGAAGAAACTTGCACACACCTGGGAAGCAATTTATTAGTGTGTGAAATAAATAAAATAAAATAAAACTCACATTTGTAGCAAATACAATTTCCATACTAATATTAGTTCAACAATGACGCCCTAGATGGCGCCGCTGTATTGATTCCTGCATCGCGCTATGGTTTCGTTTCGTCAATAGTATAAGTATGGATCTGATTTTTGTTATTGTATCGAATCTTGCACTGAGGTTGCTTCCAAGTATTTTTGGAACTTTCTTGGTCTATCGAGCCACTGATTATCCTTAGTACTCTCATCGGAGAGGTTGAGTGCGTGAGTTGCGACACCAGGCCTTGCGCTTACATCAGTGAGCCTCCGCCGGGTACGCAGTGCGTACCCGTGCGTACTACGCACTCAAAATTTTGATTGTTTGTAAACATCCAATATATATGTTCAAAAGTCAGAAAGTGTGATTGTCTCAATCAGCGGCGACGACGCTGCGCCATCCACCCCGCTCCTACATCTTCGGACAAACTTACCATCTACTACAGTGGCGACCAACGGGGGCAAGAAAGAACCAAAATTTGTAGTCACGAAGTTTGGACGAAAGACGACGACGTTGGCGCATCGCAGTACAGCAGCGAAAAGACAAGAGACAGAGATGGCTCACCTGACTAACGAGCAATTTAAGGAACTCATCGCTTCCTTGCCCAACCGGCGCAACACCCTCGCTTCCTGCAGAGCCACATTCAACGGCGTGAAGACCTCCGAGGCAGTGGAGGCCTTTTTGGCTGCGGTACGAGTTTATAAGAAGATAGAACATATATCCGACCAAGACGCGCTCGATGGGCTCCCACTGCTCCTACTGGACGAGGCAGCTGTCTGGTGGCAGGGAGTCAAAGAAGGGATCTCTTCGTGGGAAGCATTCGAGACGCAGCTACGCGGCAATTTTGCTCCAAAGAAAGCAGTGTATCTCATATACCAGGAGATTATCAGCGAGAAGCAGAACACGGCGCATAACACTGATTCCTTCATTGCCAAGAAGAGGATGTTGTTCTCACAGCTACCCAAAGATGAGCAACTGGGAGAAAAACAGCAGATAGACCTTATCTACAGACTACTACACCTACATATCAGGGACAAAGTACCACGAAACGGAATCCAAAACTACGATACCCTCTTACGTGACGCTCGCAATGTGGAGCAGGTGAGACAAGAGCAGGAGACCCAACCCTCTGTTTCCGCGCCTATTCGAAAGCCGAGCTCAGACAAGCCTAGATGCAATCACTGCAGAATCTACGGTCACTCATACGAGCAGTGCCGGAAAAGGAAGTCCGCGGCAGGGAAATTAAATCACGAAGCCGTTTCCGACACTGCAAAACCGGAAGCACCTGCTAAAGTGTGTTGTTACGGTTGTGGAGCTCCAGGGGTTTATCGGAGCAGCTGTCCTACCTGCACCAAGAAACCCGCACCCACAGACAATAATAAGAGATTAAGTTTCTGTACACTCGACGTCGCGATAGATACGCACGCACGCCCGGCTGTGTACATAAAGGTTGATGGAATGAACGGTACAGCTTTTATTGACACGTGTGCTAAGGCAAATAAAGCTTCATTCCAGCTGTATGAATCATTGCGTAAGCGTGGTCATCGTTTTAACGAACAGAGTGCTTTTATAACTATGGCGGATGGAATTCGAAAACGCGAGAGAGTACTCACTTGTAATATACTTGTTGAACTATGTGGCCGTGAGTTTAACAGTAACTTTATAGTTTTGCCGAACTCCAGAGATAACCGAACATTGTTGGGAGTCGGATTCCTAAAAAATGCAGGGATGATACTAAATCTTGCTCAGTTTTCTTGGCACTATATACAATACCCCAACAAAGAGTATGAATTGTATACCGAGGATTTTGTGACCTTCGAAGGACCGTTGACTCAGGAAGTCTCTCCGCCGAAGATTATTGACTTAGCCCCGATTGCACCCACGTCACCTAAAAGCTTAAGTACTTCGCAGCCGATTTTAGTTGCCACAGCAGCAATGTCCCGAGGTTGGGTTAAGACACCCGCCGCATTGACTCTGAAGCAAGCAGCATTACCAACAGAGGGGGCCTCTACTACCTACAAGTTAATACCCATTGATCTGTCTGCCATTCCGCCTGCCAGCAAACAAAGGAAAACGAGTACGTTTGATGGTTACTCTCCACAATTCGAATATATGATGGAGGACGCCATCAATAATGTTAATAATGCACAAACCTGTTTGTCTCCATTTTCTGCTAGTCTGTTTCCGGATCCTGATATTGGTCTTAGCTCTGTCAATGTACAATTAACATTAAATAATAAGCAATCTGCTCAATTGGACAGTTTGCTACAAGAGTACAAAGATATTTTTATTCCTAATGGAAAACCCACTAAGGAAATTCAGCATTGCATTCAAACACTAGATCACCCACCAATCTCTATGCCGCCCTATAGGCTTTCTCCACCCCGTAAAGAATTATTAAAAATCGAACTTGAGAATATGTTAAAGGACGGGATTATTGAACCTTGTACATCACCTTGGGCCGCTCCTGTCGTAATGGTTCCTAAATCAGATGGCACAATCCGATTATGCGTAGATTATAGGAGATTGAACGCGATAACGGTACCGGACATGTACCCCATTCCAAGAATCGATGACCTTCTACATGAAGCTAAGCCTACTGCATATATGTCAGCATTAGACTTAAAAGCAGGATACTGGCAGATTGAAGTCCGGGATGAGGATCAGGATAAGACCGGTTTCATCACCCCGTTTGGAATCTATAAATTCCGAAGAATGCCATTTGGGTTACGAAACGCTCCAGCTACTTTCCAAAGGCTTATAGACAGATTTCGTATTTGTCTGAATTCAAAACAACTTAATGGTGAAGATGATGGTGATGATAATGAAGATGGTGATGATCAGATTAAGCTCTTAGCTTACCTCGATGACCTTATAGTCTTCTCTTCAAAGTTTGAATCTCATATAAGAGACTTACGCCGAATTTTTGAGAAATTAAGAGAGTTCAACTTAACCATTAATGAAAATAAATGCAGATTCTTTTGTTCCACTCTAAAATATTTAGGCCACCTCATTACTCCAAACGGCTTACAGATGGATCCAGAAAAGACGAGTGCCATACATAACTTGAAAACGCCATCAAACATAAAACACTTGATTACCTTTTTACAAACCTGCTCTTGGTACCGCAGATTTATACAAAACTTCTCAGAGGTTGCCGAGCCCCTGACGCGACTGACCAAGAAAAATATGAAGTGGACATGGGGTGACGAACAGGACAAAGCCTACAGTGAATTAAAACGATTATTAACAAGTGCTCCTATTTTAAAACAAGCTGATGCTTCAAAACCTTATATCATAAAGAGTGATGCGAGCAACTATGCCCTCGGAGCAGTTTTAGTGCAGGGGGAGAGGGAAGATGAACACCCTGTGGAATACGCCAGTCGTCTTCTAACCTCAGCTAAAAAGAATTATACTACAACTGAAAGAGAAGCTCTCGCTGTGGTATGGGCGGTGACCAAATTCTCAGGATACATAGAAGGCTTACCAGTCACCGTCGTCACCGATCACCAAGCTCTTAGGTGGTTGATGTCGCTAAAGTCGCCAACAGGAAGGTTAGCGCGATGGGCCCTACGCCTCCAAGCCTATGATATCTCTATTAAATATACTCCTGGTAAAACAAATGTAGTAGCCGATACTCTCTCACGACCGCCATGTGATGGGGCAAACAACGAACAGTGTGGCTTATGTAGCGTAGTAGTTGATATGCCCTCGAGGAGTCCGAGTGAGGTCAGAAAAGAACAGATGAAGGACGAAAATATAGCAAAGATAGTACGGGCATTGGAAGAAACAAAGGATGACGAAAACGCCTACTACTGGAGCAATAAAGGGTTTTTCCTTAATAACGGACTATTGTACAGAAATACTCCTTACGTCGAAGGTGACGATGCTCAGCTAGTAGTACCCGAGCATGAGTGGGCGAACGTACTCGCTGTTTATCATGATGACCCCTTGGCAGGTCACTATGGCAGTGAAAAAACCTACCAAACTATTTCCAAACGCTATTTCTGGACTGGCATGCGCAAGTATATAGCCGCTTACGTGATGAACTGCGCAGCCTGTCAGCGGTATAAAGTAAGAAATCAGAAACCGGCGGGATTGTTGCAAACTACTGCAATGAATCAAAGGTTTGAGATCCTTTCATTTGACTTATTCGGACCTCTACCAATATCGACCGAGGGAATGACGTGGATACTTATAGTCGAAGACGTAGCCTCCAGATGGATTGAATTGTTTCCCTTAGATGCGGCAACAGCGGCCAAGTGTGCTAAAGTTCTTATTAATGAAATTTTCCTCCGATTTGGGTTGCCCCGGCGCATGATCAGCGACAATGGACCTCAATTTGTGAGCGCGGTGATGCAACAAATTGCCTACACTATGAACATTAAGCATGCGTTCACTCCGGTTTACCACCCTGAAACAAATCCCGTTGAGAGGAGAAACCGGGACCTCAAGACGCAATTAGCAATTATTCTGGGCGACGATCATCGCAACTGGCCGGAACAACTGCCGTGTATACGTTTCGCTATGAATACGGCTCAGTGCAGCTCTACCAATGCTACTCCTGCTTTTCTGACTTTTGGTAAAGAACTAAGGACTGTAGACGATAATTGGCACAACTTTCGCCAAGTAGTTATTTCAGAAAACTTTGTGCCTGAAATTACCCCGACGCTAATCCAGTTGTCTGACACCATGGTAAAAGTTCGGGAAGTCCAAGAAATGAAGGAAGAAAAGAGAAAGGAAAGGGTGGATCAGAGTCGACAAAATACTCCTTCCTACAAGGTGGGCGATCTTATACTAGTTACCTTACACCCTATTAGTAAAGCCGCCCATGGCATTAGCGCCAAGTTTGCGCCTAGACGCGATGGGCCTTATAGAATAAAACGAAAACATGGCCCTTCCTCTTACGAAATTGCTGATGCACAGGACCCTAGCACATCCCTTGGAGTATACCACGCTTCTGTATTAACGCATTTCTGTGGTAGCGACGTCGATATACCTGAACCGGTCCAACCTCTCAAAAGAAGAGGCCGTCCTAAAAAGACTTACAAAGAAACTGTGAATGTTCAACCTAAGCGTGGACGTGGACGGCCCAAGAAGAACCCACAATAGCTTCATCCTGGCTTCCTCGCCGGGTCGTCTTCGGAGCCAGAGGGGGAGCCTGTAGCAAATACAATTTCCATACTAATATTAGTTCAACAATGACGCCCTAGATGGCGCCGCTGTATTGATTCCTGCATCGCGCTATGGTTTCGTTTCGTCAATAGTATAAGTATGGATCTGATTTTTGTTATTGTATCTCCTATTTGCATCGTTTACAAACGCTGCAAAACCGATTCATGCGTGGTGCCACGGGTTGCCCGTGGTACTATCGCAACGTAGATCTCCACCGCGATCTTGATCTTCCCACTATCAAAGACTTTATCAAGGACGTTTCCATACGTTACTTTGATAACGCCCCCCACCACCCTAACCCGCTTGTTGTGGCGGCCGCCAACTATAATGTTGGAAGCCTCCCACCAACAAAACGGTTCATGTCTAGGCGTCCTAAGCACGTCCTAGATGACCCCGACGATCCCATAACGGTTGCGAACGCCCCCCCGCCCGATCCTCTAAATGACAGCACACATTTACAGAATACACTAAACATGCACACCAGTTTAGGCCCAAGACACCGTACTCGTAGAACAAGGGTACGAAGAACCGGTTCACACACGCTCTACACCAGGTACAAACATGTACCTGGTCGGTTCTCTCCTCCTCCACGGCCCGGTCAACCCGAGCCGAGGTCCGTGCCTTTAGAGGCGCCCTCGGGTTGCTCCGCTCCCCGATCCGATCCGAACCCTTCGGAGAATCTAGTAGGGCACGGGGACGCGCACTTGTGCGCGATGCCGTTCCCTCTAGATAACCTCTGAAGGTGATTCGTTTCACACGGCTTGAGGGACCCTTTACGTTCCTCGCCGCCCCCAAAAAGCCCGGTGAAGCTGAAAATGCCGCAGCGGCAATCAGCAAACTCTCTCCAAAAAAAAAAAAAAAATGTTATTGTATCGAATCTTGCACTGAGGTTGCTTCCAAGTATTTTTGGAACTTTCTTGGTCTATCGAGCCACTGATTATCCTTAGTACTCTCATCGGAGAGGTTGAGTGCGTGAGTTGCGACACCAGGCCTTGCGCTTACATCAGTGAGCCTCCGCCGGGTACGCACTCAAAATTTTGATTGTTTGTAAACATCCAATATATATGTTCAAAAGTCAGAAAGTCTGATTGTCTCAATCAGCGGCGACGACGCTGCGCCACCCCGCTCCTACATCTTCGGACAAACTTACCATCTACTACACATTTAAGTTACATCGATAAGCTCGTTTAATCAAGATGGTTCGTAGGTTAGCCATCATCAAAATTGGTTCATCCTTTTATGTATTAATAAACATAAAAATGAAAATATTGGAGGTTATTCAACTTTTTTCAAAGTTGGTTAAGATTAACACCTTAATTTTAAAGTAAAACAACATAATATTTATATTTTTTTTCCATTCAGTTGCCAACACTATCAGTGTCACAAAGCTATTTAGAATCATTAGGCGACGATTGGACAACATTGATAGGGAATAGCCCTATTTGTATTCCCTCATCAAGTGGCCAGCAGTCTCCATTGACAAAAAACGCGGCGACTCTGCCTGCACCAAGTCCACGTCCAGAGCAAGAGCCGCCAGAAACCTCATCAAATTGGCAACTTCGTGATTTGGAGCTGTCTGGATATGTAAGTGTTTTCAAAAGCTTTAATTATTATTACAAGTTATTATATGATTTCTTTATTTAAAAATTATTTTTTACTAGACAACAAAAATTAGTCAGCTAAAAAGCTTGTATTAAAAATGAAATTTTTAACAAAAAACTTATTTTATATTTATAATTAAATAAAATTATTTATTTATGGTGTTTATTATTAGTAGGGTTAGTAGTAGGATACAATTAAATACGTTTGTCTTCTTCTCGCTTTGATGTTTTTTATATTTATAATTAAATTAAATTATTTATTTAAGGTGTTGAAGACATTGAAGTCCACTCTTGATGGAAAATCTATTTTGTCTCAAGGACAATCTACGGGAAAATTAAACGAGACACAAAGAAATTTATTAGTCAAATTATTAATAAAGCCCCTGTTTGAAAGTGATCATAACAGACAGTTTACTAATAAAGAGCTGCTAGAATGGTCCTTACAAATACAAGAGTTATTTCCACTTGAATCAGCTGCCTTGTATTATACTCCATATGTAGCTGCTGATGTTCGAGCCACCGCACGCAACGCCTCTGGCAAATTACTGAGATTTGTTTACAATAGAAGAAGACAATTACGGGAGAAAGGTATAATACCCGCTTCCTCTCGGTGTCGATCGTCATCAAAGTCATCATCCACCACCTCAGCCTTAGCGAAATGCTTAGAACGCTTAGATAATGAAGATTTAGAACAACAGACAGCTGATAAAATTACCTGGCTTAAAAATTCCCTTGAGCCTTGGCACTTGGTTGAAGAAAATTGGTTAGCTACAGCTAAATACAGATTGCGATGTAACTACGAGAAACCTGGCACATTACAAGAATATTTCGAAGAATATCCGGTTCTGAAGCGTCCTGCAGGCCATATTTTGCTCGTAAAGGATTTTGAAGTATTATATGAAGACAAAGTTGATGGTCTATTCATAAACATAGTAAGCCTTCGTAAAAACGTTATAGACCTTGCTAGAAATAGGGTTAAAGATATAAAGGACAAAGATGTTAAGAAGAATATAAACAACTATTTGTCTGCTGCAACAACAGGTAAGGATGTCTAATAAACATCTTCTTTCCTTTTCTTAGAGCCAGGGGTCCTTGCGGATACACTTCGACCCAGTGGGATCTTTTGTGCAAATGCACAAAGGCTTAAGCCAGAATGTGAGGGGTAATTGGGCTATAGTTCTTACGCGGGCCCAGTGCGGATTGGGAACTTAACACACACCATTAAATTGCTTCAAAGGGGTGTGCAGGTTTTCTCACGATGTTTTCCTTCACCGAAAAGCTCATGGTAAATTACAAATGTAAATTCGCACATAAATTCCGATAAACTCAGAAGTGCGAGCCCGTGCTCCAACACAAGACTCTGCTTGAGAGACCACGTGTCAAACCAGTGGGCTACCACGGCTTTTTCTCTATTGTACATACATTCATAATTAATAGTAAAAATTCAGAGTGGGGGTTTCCTTTATTAACGGGGTTAGATTATTGTCTTGTTTATTTTTGCCGCTGATATTATAATTTATTTAAATGTGTCGTTTCAGAGCCGGAGTCGTGTGATGCGTTAAACAACTGCTGTCTACTACTTCTCCCTTATTTGACTTCAAGTGTGCCCTTAAAAGGCAAGAAAAAATCGCAGTGGAGACCTTCTAAGAGTGAAGTACGAGACGGATACATTACCCAGATTGCATCAGACGCCGATCTAACATCTACTATTACTAGTCGTAGATCGAAGCTCGAAAGGTATGGCAGGACTCTACAACCATTTGTAGTATTTGTCGGTCGAACTATAGGCGAAATTTTGCATTGTTATGTTGTTGCAGGAGACACTTATTATAAATTTGACAAGTTATTAAATGCCGTAGATGTTTGTTTCAAAATTATTTATGCCACAGGTGCTCAATACCAAGAAGAATCTTTTGTTGTTTGGATGGTTATTCAAAAGGGATTTTACAAAATAAATACAATACATGACAAAGAATTAACCACCGTGAATAGCCTGTTTGTTGACTTGGGATTGTCTGGCAAAAAATAGAATTGTAATCACTCTGTACCTAATTTAGTCAAACATGTATACTTGTGCCCAATGCAACCTTCAATTCGGTACTGTTAATAATTTATCAAATCACCTCCGAACACTTTGTTATGAATCGAGATATAACATCATTTGGTTGTGGGGAAGATAACTGCTCTAGAAATTTTAGTAGCATAGCATCTCTAAGAAAGCATTTACATAAGTGTCATCCTGATCAGTCACAGATAGAGAGTCAATCGTGCGATTCGTGCGTAGCATCCACTTCACGTAGTATTCAAAATGTGCAATTGATAGAAAAATCTGATAATACTGAACTAACCCAAACCACCACCACCCTTACCCAAACAGATTTAATTTATCAGACTGCTTTATTTGTATCTTCCTTGTATGGTAACCCCATGATCCCTCGTTCGAATGTGCAGTCGGTCATGCAAGCTTTGGAAGTTTTTTTAGTTGACCCATTGGAGAACGCTTTGCGGTCGCGCCTGTTACCAATATTAAACCAAATACCAATTAATGCCAGTGTAACTACTGAGATTTATCAGACACTATCTATGTTGAAAAACTTAGCAAAAAATTTCAATACTGAGCATAAACGGTTACAGTACTTGGCTAAGCAAGGCACATATATTGCTCCATTAGAGGTCGTTGTAGGTCAACACATGGAACAGAAACGTACAAGTATAGGTCTTACTTATATGCCTACCGATTGTACCATGCAGATTATACCATTAAGAAAAGTTTTGCAACTTTTTTTTTCTTTGCCAGGTGTACTTAAAGACACTTTAGACTATATTAATACTTTATCAAGTGCTACGTCTAGTGGGATTTGTAACTTCGTTCAAGGTTCTGTATGGCTTGATATATTACGCCAGAATACCACAAACGTAAGTAACGAATTGTTATTACCACTTCTAGTTTACTTTGATGATTTTGAAGTTGGTAATCCTCTAGGGAGCCATGCCGGTATCCACAAGCTTGGAGGAGTCTATGTTTCTTGTCCATGTTTGCCTCCAAACTTAGTCTCTAGATTGAAACATATTTTTGTACTAGCATTATTTCATTCTTCAGATAGAGCAAGTTTTGGGAACAAAATTATATTTCACAACATAATTGAAGAATTGAATTACTTATTTAAATCTGGAGTAACAGTCAGCGCAGGTACCTTCAAAGGCACTATCAAATTTCGAGTGGGTGCTATGAGTGGTGATAATTTGGGACTAAATTCTGTGCTGGGTTTTGTTGAATGTTTCACCGCTAACCACCCGTGTAGAATCTGTATCGCGAGTCGGTTACAAATGATTAAAATGACTACCGAAGACAATACGTTAATGAGAAATGAAAGCAATTATAAAATAATGTTAGAAACAGAAGGAACATATAGCACTGCAATTAAAGAAAAATGTATTTGGACTACTCTTGAAGGTTTTAATATGTTTGACCATGTTGTTGTCGATTTGTTACACGATATGCTTGAGGGCTGTTGTAAATATGTCATGTGTTTCATTATTTCATACTTTGTGAAAGAGTATAAAATTATTCATTTAAACACTATTAAACAGCGTATTGCAGCATTCGATTTTGGTCCAGTTCTAAACCTACCACTGCACTAAGTTTTGAGGGATCTACTTTAAAATTAAGAATGTCTGCATCAGAAACTCTTAACTTTGTTCGATATTTTGGTCTTCTTGTGGGATATTATATACCTAGATATAATGAAGTCTGGAAATTGTACATTTTGTTGAGGACCATATTAGAACGGTTATTGTCACACAGGGTGTTCAGTGATACGTGTGAGCAATTGGCTGGTTTAATAGCTGAATTTAATCAGATGTACACTGATTTGAGCAAGGAGCCTTTAAAGCCTAAATTCCATTTTCTTATACATTACCCAACTATGTTAAAAAAGTTTGGAGCAATAGCTCATGTTTGGACTATGAGATTCGAAGCCAAGCACAGTGTTTCAAAAAAAATTGCCCGCACTTCTTCAAGTAGAATAAACATATGCAAAACCATAGCAATAAAAAATCAGCTTCAGCTAAACGAACTTTTTATTAAGAAAGAAACGAGCACTAATTTCGAGCACGGTAAAAAAAAAACGTTTGTCATTTTTTAGACCTAAAAAGTAAATTTAATTTGCCGGATAATAGATTTGTAGCTTTTTCTGTTCCTTGGGTAAAAATAAATGGTATCCAATTCAAACCATCTCATGTTGTAACTGTAGGTTTATCAGAGGTAGATTTTTTACCTTCGTTTGCTGTTATTGATACGATTTATCTGGATAACAATAACAGAATTTTATTGTCATGCTTAACATTGAATACTGTAAATTTTGACGAGCACTATTACGCTTATGAAGTATCAAACACTGATGTACATTTATATATTTCGTATGACGAATTGCTGGCTCCTTTACCCAACGCTATTAATGTCATGCCTAACTTGAGAACCTATGTCACTTCTCGATGGTGTCTTGACTGACATAATAAGTGGATGCTACGTACGATTGATAATAATTGAATACTTACTACATAAAGGCAAAAAAGATAAAGCAATCATTAAACTCGTTGCAGTTGAGACTTAATGCAGGTCCGCCGTCTTATTTTAACAATGGGGTGTAGTCTTGACCATGGGGTATGGGAATACTGCCAAAAGTCGGCATTTTTTGAACCCATATTCGGTGGGGAGCAAACTTATGGCCAATCGCTATAGACGCGTGATAGTACCCGCACGTATGACAATTCGTAGCACGCTGGCTACCGGCGGCGCTGTTCCATGAATAAATCAATTGAGCGGACACCGGCTCCGTGTGCTCCCCGCGTTCTATAGCGTTGGCCCTTAAAAGGGTTTATTCCATAGAGGAACGAAATCGGCGTTTTACCATGTTTTCAAACTGGATCAGTTTACGCAAAAACGTATTATTTTTTACATTAACCAACTTATTAGCTTTTGCGATTACAATCGCTAGAAGTAGAAGTTCTATAGAAGACATTTTAAATTTTCTCTTTTTTTAATTCAATTCAGAGCATTTTCTTAATGTTTTTGAAATCTCCTGAAACATACAGGGTGTGGCGTAAGTAGTGGTCCACCGTTCAGGATTCGATGAACCAGATAATTAACTATAACAATTAAAAATTTTAACCATTTTTACCCAAGGGTTCCGAAAATATTTCCTTTTTGTCTTTTATTTACGAAATTTCTACCTTTTACTACAAATTTGTTTGTAGTTTCAACAAAAACCATTATTTTTTCATTTTGATTTCTGTTAATTACTGCTGAATACTAGAGCTATCATGTTAAATAATGATTTTTTATGTAAATTTAGCTCTTTTGAAGAAAAAGTTGGTTCTTCTCTAATTTTAACCCTAATTTTTAAAACACCTTCAAGTTCAAGGGCGATTTTTGTAAAAAAAACGTACTACACTGTCAGTGCCCATTTATTTAATAATATGCCTACTAAATACCGATTTCAAAATGGTATCACTATAACAGATCCTATTATTTATCAAAAAGATATTCAATTTTAATTGAAGAAAAGAAGATTTTCATTAAACTACTTTTTTAAACTTTGTTGCGTTGATACTATTACAAAACGTTTTAAAACTCAAAAAAGGGATACAATGTAACTTTCTACAATTCAAATGTGATGTGTTAAAGCACAAACATGTCAGGTAAAAAAAAACTCTGACCCTTTTTTTACCTGAGACATGTTTGTTTTGTTAACAAAAACCGGTTAAAGCTCTCGCAATCGAGTTACGCACAATAGGAGTGATAAGGAAGAGATATGGTAGGGTATTGCTATCTCTTTCATTACTAACGTTGAAATCTTCAGAAATCTCGAAGTGATTTAGTACGATCTCGTCACTCGTGTCGTGCGTCGTATGCGTTTCGTTTTTATTCTGCCTGTGTTTACCTCCGCCATTTTTTTACCCCTGCCTGCCCCCGGACTCTGTTTAATTTGCCTACTGATTGGACTTGTTGTTTTGGTGATCTCTGCGACATTGGCTACGTGTACTGGTGACTTTGGCTTGCTCAACGATTTGGACAAACGTGCAGTGCAGTGACAATTAAAAAATGTCTCGGTATACACGGCGCGAATATGCTGACATGCATTTTATTTATGGCGAATGCAGAGGTGTCGGTAGAGAAGCAGCTCGACTTTATCGGGAGAGATATCCCGATCGAAGACATCCAGACCACCGAGTTTTTGGAAGAGTGCATAACGCATACACCGAGGGAAGGATACCTGGCACAGGCGTAGGCGGTGCAGGTGAAGGACGACCGCGACGACACAACGATGAAGAGGTAATGAATTTAGTTACAGAAGATCCTTCAACATCGGTCCGTGTCTTAAGTCGCAGAACTGGCATATCAACTAGATCTGTACACCGAATACTCAAAAGACATAACCTGTACCCATACCACTATCAAAGGGTACAGTCATTGCTACCAAGAGATTATCAATTGAGAGTAACATTTTGTAGAGTAATGCTACGCAGAATAAGAGAAGACCCGCAGTTTTTTAATAAAATACTATGGAGCGACGAGTCATCCTGCAAAAAAGATGGATATTTAAATCTACATAATTTGCATAACTGGCAGCTAGAAAACCCGCATCTCATAAGGCAAGACAGATCACAGTATCAATTTAAAATAAACCTTTGGACCGGAATCATTAACGGACAAATAATCGGTCCACACGAGCTGCCAGAAACATTAAATGCAGAAAGATATTTAAGTTTTTTGCAAATTGACTTGCCCTTGCTTCTGGAAGGTGTCGTTCCTGAAGTCCAAGAAGACATGTGGCTGCAGAACGATGGCTGTCCCGCTCACTACGCTGTTAGAGTACGAGAGCACCTTGATACAGCGTATCCAAATAGGTGGATAGGGCGCTTAGGTCCAATATTGTGGCCACCACGCTCGCCAGATCTAAATCCCCTAGATTTCTTTTATTGGGGTTGCCTAAAAGAAAAAGTCTATAGCAAAGAAATCACAAGCATTGACCAATTGAGGACTAGAATCCAGGCAGCAGCTAGAGAAATCAGCGAAAGCGGTTTTGCCCGACGAATTAAACGGTCGTTTATTCGACGTTGCAGAGCGTGTATAGCTGCAAATGGTGGCCATTTTGAACATTTTGTTTAATTTTAATGATTGTAATCATGACAAAGATTAATAATAAATGATAAAGTGATTTGTTTTTTTTTATTCTTTGTTCAAATACCTAAAGTAACAAGTTAGGTCTAGATAACTCTGCAATAGTAGTTTTTTTTTTAAACAAATGGGCACTTTTGCAAATATCGTAAGTATTAACGCAGTAAAGTTTAAAAAAGTAGTTTAATGAAAATCTTCTTTTCTTCAATTAAAATTGAATATCTTTTTGATAAATAATAGGATCTGTTATAGTGATACCATTTTGAAATCGGTATTTAGTAGGCATATTATTAAATAAATGGGCACTGACAGTGTAGTACGTTTTTTTTACAAAAATCGCCCTTGAACTTCGATGGTTTGTAAAAATTAAGGTTAAAATTAGAGAAGAACCAACTTTTTCTTCAAAAGAGCTAAATTTACATAAAAAATCATTATTTAACATGATAGCTCTAGTATTCAGCAGTAATTAACAGAAATCAAAATGAAAAAATAATGGTTTTTGTTGAAACTACAAACAAATTTGTAGTAAAAGGTAGAAATTTCGTAAATAAAAGACAAAAAGGAAATATTTTCGGAACCCTTGAGTAAAAATGGTTAAAATTTTTAATTGTTATAGTTAATTATCTGGTTCATCGAATCCTGAACGGTGGACCACTACTTACGCCACACCCTGTATACTTTGTAATCATTATAATCCTAAATTATACGAAATTATAGCACAAAATTCATACTTTTGGCAACATTATAATATGTTCTGTTGGATCTATATATTTAATTTAGCAAATTTATGATTTTTCAATTAAACTTTCTAAAGAAAACTACTTACTTTTTGCTAAATTCAGGCCGTTTTCTAGTAATCTAATTACTTCCCAAAACAAATTGTAAATCCATTGTTATGATGAAACAATTCATCTTTTATCATACGATCAAAAAAACTGTCTAAAATAGCAAGAAAATATTTTAAACCTTTTTAAAATGTGCCTAAAAACAGAGCGCGCTAACATAAGTTTAACAGAACTGTTTCTGGCGTGTCTGCACTGTTGTGTCTCACATATTTTACGTAATCAGTTTAATGTTACTACAAAAATCGAGTCTGAGACATGGAAAAACGCCGATTTCGCACTTCTATGGAATAAACCCACTAACCATCCGAGACAGTATAAAGTCGGGCCCGTTTTAGATTTATTCAAGCGGAGGTTTAAATAATGAATTATGTACAAGAATGCATTGTTATTGTAATCACACCCTTAAGACAAGACTAATGGACCGTAATTAGAGACAATACTTCGTGAGCGAGGTTCGAAGACAATCTTTATCTAACTGGCATTGATAAAGCAAGCAAGGCATGACAAATATACGTATACATTATAGACCATTCAGGTATTACGACGAGGTATTAGGTAGTTAGACACTACGTTTGAAAACGGCCCGGATTTTTTTTGTCAAACGTGTGCGCGCATTCGCGGTGTCGCGGTTAGCGGGAGACTGAGCGAGCGGCGACCGTCGCATCGTCGTCGGTTCCCGCTTTGAGCAGGTGGCGGATAGCCGACAAAAGCCGGCGCAAGCGGCGGCATTTGTCGGCATTTGTTTTGCGCACCTAGCGCAGAGCCAAAGTAGTAGCACAGCGTAGTATACTCAAAAAAATTACATGCAACAGAAACAAAATCATTTTTGTATTTTTTTTACGTATTTTATTTTTAATGGATTTATTATTAGTTACATTAACATAATCGCCTCCTTAAATTTGGCAACTGTTCAAAACCACAACCTGTATAATCATAAAATTATAATCTTCAGAGTCAGACAATCGGGTGATTCAGAGTACATTGTCCTAGCCCATCTGGGGAAAACACCAACCACCATAAATTAATGTAAGAATGATTTTAATTTGATGATTTTAACACAGGATGTTTTGAATGAGTATGTGTAATTATACCATATAAAGATTTTTTCTATTTCTATTTCTATTATTAAACCAGGTAAATTGTTGTAACAATGGTTTTAAATAAATACCTTCCAGTGAGCGCTCTCGTTGTAATAATAGTTCCGCTAGATCAGCTTTCGCTTTAGCCTCCTTAATTTTGTGCTGTAGCAACTCCTTCTCCATGGCATGGATTTTACTAGCCCGATTTAATCTGTCCCTGTATTCTTTTTCTATAATGGTGTTTTTGTGGCGTTGTAAAGAGGTGGCGAAAGTGGAAGAGGTTGATGTCGGTGGCAAAGGAATTGTATTAGGAAACGGAGGGGTAGATAATTTGGAAGGACTTGTAATTGTACTAATAGGAGCGGTTGTAGTTGAAACTGTACTAATCAAAGGATGAGGGTTTGTTGTGGTTATTAGGGATGGCGAGGGTCGAGGCATGTCGGGCTGTGATATATACATTGCAGAATTGGATGGTTGATGATGTGTAATCTCCAGACATAAATACAACTGGTTTCTGTCCATGTTCAGTGAGACATCCTCAAGAGTCTGAAAAACAAAACTATGTTAGAAGATACCTTACACTATCCAAAAAACATATTATCATTTTGATAACATTGCTATTTATTTTAATTTATCCAATTATATAATATAACTATCTAGTACTTAAGAGGATTATGTAACCCTAAACAATAAATATAATATTATTTTATTATTGTCTTGTTATTATTAACTATATTACATGATGTAACTATATACTAACATTACGTAATTAATAAATAAGTATTAGTACAATATTCAGTATGGCTTTTGTCAATTCAATAAAGATGCTGACAGAATAACCAGCGTCACAGTATACCTTTGGATATTAATGTAATAACTATACTTAGGTATTTAGTAGGTACCTACCTAGAATGACTGTGGCGTCCGAATCAATTGAACCAGGAATTTCAACCATAAGTCCTGGTGCAATTTGTGCCACATTCGGGTCAATAACAGCACTACTGGTCGAGGGCCCTCCACCAGTGGCCATGCGATGTTGCCGCTCTTTCGTGATATTTTCGCGTTGTCTCTGTTTTAAATTCATCCACAGCCGCTTTAGTTGTTTTTTTGAGACCTGACATAAAACAATAGGTTAGGTTAACACGTTGGCTGCGGCACTTCTAAATTCGTCGAACCCTTTATGCGGCCTCTACGCACGCCAGGTACGTGCGCCGCACAGCCGTATCAATTTTTTTCGAACGCTACAACAGTGCGGCCCTACACACCTGAGAGACAAGCCACACGGTGCGGTGCGGCGCCGTACCGCAAGCATTTTGCCGCATCACTGTACACATGTAATATACGACACCGTTGCGGCGCCGTAGTATGCGGAGAGGGGACGCCAGTCCCAGTGCAAAATGGAAAATGGATCGGAAAAGACGTGTCTTGTTGCTTCTACTACTACGCCACCGCCGAAAACGTAGAATCAGACGATATTGGGTCAGTCCAATAATCGCGTTAAGAAACAGTGACGGAGATTTTTTTCTCAAAGGATACAATGAGCTATTGTTGGATCCAAAAAAATTTTATAACTTCTTTCGAATGAGTGTGTCCTCTTTCGACAGTTTATTAAATACCTTGGAACCACATTTACGGAAGCAATATACTAATATGAGAAATCCAGTGGAGCCAAGAGAAATGCTAGGTATTACTTTGAGGTGAGTAATGAAAAACATAATTAATATTTATTTTTATTTTTGTTACTGCTAAAAAATTTAAATATTTGCAAAATCAAAGTCCTCTTGATCCCCACTTTCTTGAGATGCCTGAGATGCTTGAGATGGAGATTTGAATGAATTTGAGCCAATGCTAGTATAGCCCGCTGAATTATATCCATATTGAGGTGTGTGTGTGTGTCCTTGATCAGATCCATATGGTTGAGGAGTTTGTCTATGCCATGGTTGAATTGTTTCTCCATATCGCATTTCGCAATTCCGTGCAATCGACGGAAAGCATATTCGTTTGCAAAATCCTAGACACAGTGGTTCGCTGTTTTTTAATTATAAATATTTTTTTTCATTCGTATTACGCCGTGGTAGACTCAAGCTACAAATTTATTTTTGTTGATATCGGCGCATACGGGAAACAATGTGATTCGACTATATTTCAAAATTCAAACCTAAATGAGTTACTAATTAGGAATCGCCTACCGTTGCCGGATTCCCAACCTCTCCCTGGTTACGATATACCTGTACCCTACGTATTTGTGGGCGACGAAGCGTTTGGGCTGAATAAACACATTATGCGTCCTTATGGTGGTCGTAATCTTAGTACACAGCAAAAGGTTTACTAGAGATGGGTCGTACTTGTCAAATCGAGTACCAGGGCTTCCAAGTACGCCCCTTTTAAAATACCAGGGCCAAAAACCAGGTATAACGTACTTGAAAGTATTTACCAGCGCATGGCAATGCATGCATTGAAAATTGGTTCATAACGTCCTAATTACCTATAAGGTAGAGGTACGCGATTGTGATTCGTAAAACTTTACGGACTTACAAGTTCAAGTTTAAACTAAATTACTAAGTTTTAATATTATTATAATTTTGTTGATATTGAAATGAAACTTTTCCTTCCTACTTAAAACAGGCTTAGGACTGTCAGCCAGGAAAATACTAATAATTTAGTTAGCTGGCGTAGTTAAAAGGGTTCAATTCATTTTATGTACATAATTACTTTACATTTTTTTTATACATATTTACAATGCAGATTTACCAAAATGGTGTTATTTCTTATTTTGTTTAAGAAACAATAACTGCTCGACTTTACGGCTTCCCAATCTGTTTCTCCTGTCGGTTAATAAATTACCCGCTGCAGAAAACAGGCGTTCGCACGGTACACTTGTAGCCATCGCGTTTAATTTTAATTTCGCCAACTTGGCCAGATTAGGGTAATTAGCCTGGTTGGATCGCCACCATTCTAAGGGATTCATATCAGGGACCAATACTTTATCGTCTAAGTATCGTTGAACTTCTATAATAGCTCTGCTGTTAGCAGTTCCTGCCGGGCGTATATTTTGCATCGTCGCATTGTAATGCTTCCATATGAGGCTTTTAGGTTTCTTCTCTATTTCCAGCTGTTCTTCTTGTGGTTGTTGAGATAAATTTTCTTCATCGTTTATGATCCTACACTCGGCGTCAAAAAAATCGCACCTTTTAAAAATCATCTTTAAAAATTCTTAAACCTTATGTAGAGGATAGTGTTGGGTATCATTAGAAAGGTAACAAAAAGGAGTATCAAAAAACAATTAAATTTAACTTTCTGTTTAATTATAATTATACAAACAACATTAAAATTAATAAAATAATAAAAATCCTTAATTAAGTCCTAATTAACAACAGATAATTTACAAAGAAAAATGTACAAAAAGTGTCTTAAAATTAACTTAAAATCTAGTGTTACCCCCCCTTGCCCTGATCACGGCTTCCATACGGTCCCTCATGGACCTCACCAACTTCAGGAGCTCTTCTTGAGGGATAAGCCCCCATTCTTCAATCACCGCGTCTTGGAGCTCCTGTAGAGTCGAAGGAGCTGGATCCCGAGATCGAACCTTACGTTTAAGATGGTCCCAGAGGTGCTCTATAGGATTCAGATCCGGACTTCGCGCTGGCCACTGCATCACAGAGATTTGGGACCTCTGCAAGAAGTCGCTCACGATGCCTGCAGTGTGAGCGCGAGCGTTGTCGTGCATTAATGTGAACCCCTCGCCAAAAGATTCGGCAAAGGGGACCACATGCACTTCCAGGACCTCAGTGACATAGCGGCGAGCAGTCAGCGACCCTTGTCCGCGAGCACCTCCAGTCCGGGAGACGCAGACAAGGTCGGTTTTGCCGGCAGCAGACATACCGCCCCAGAACATGCAGGATCCGCCACCATATTCCACCGTCTCCTGGATGCAGGCTTGGGCGAAACGTTCACCCTGCCTCCGGTATACTCTTCTCCGTCGGTCGTTGCAGAAAAGACACACTCGCGTCTCGTCTGAGAAGAGAACAGCTCTCCACTGCTCAAGGGTCCAATCGACGTGGTCACGAGCAAACTGCAAGCGGGCTCGCCGATGCGCTGCAGTCAATTTTGGACCCGTAGCAGCTCTGTGGGCCGCTATCTTCTTCTCCTTCAATCTTCTTCTAACCGTAGATACGCTTACGGTGCGTCTGCGAACTGCCTGGAGCTGCTGTTGCAACTCAACAGCGTTGGAGAAACGATTTCTCAAAGAGTTCGACACAACGAACCGGTCGTCTCTTTCCGAAGTGCAGCGACGTCTACCCGAACCGTGTCTGCGGATATAGCCACCGGTCTCTATGAAGCGCTGGTACACTCTTCGAACGGAATAACGGCTCAGGTTCAGTTGCCGGGCGACATCACACTGCCGCACCCCTGATTGCAGTAGTGCAACCACTTGAGCGGCTTTATCAGCTGTGGTATCCATCAAAATCTGTGCGTGTGTCCTCTTCAACGGTTGAATAGCGAATGACCCACATTGAACCCGTGTTGACCGTTTTATACCCACAAAGGAAGCGCAACTAGCAACTCTCACGGGTAGCAAAATTTGCATCGAATTTTTGTGACACTTTATTTGTTGCATTAGGTTTTATTTGATAATGAAAAGTAATGTTTTTTATTAAGTTAATTAAGTAACCTTGTAAATAAAATCATAATTAATGCGACTGCATGTGCATATCAAGAGTAAATGACATTTGAAAGTGATTTTCTAAGAGGTGCGATTTTTTTGACGCCGAGTGTAGTTACAAGTCCAATTACATGTTTTTTAGTCTGCTCCGCAATAACTGGATTTTCAAAATATAATTTATAGCGCGGATCGAGGAACATAGACGTTGTGAACGTTTTACTGTTCTGCACATTCCCAAATCTGTTGCTTAATTCGGACAGAAGGTCTTGCCTACACATTTCTACCTCGCTTGGGAAAGCATCAATATTGTTTGCTTCTTGATAAACAGGGTCGGCTATCTCAATCAACGCGTTATTCAGTCCAACAGTAATAGGTAACACTGAGCTACCGGTAACGTAGTTTTGACCGCTCATTTCTACCGTCACTTCTTCGTACGGCTTCAAAACTACGACAAGTGAAGTGCAAATGTCCCATTCATAACTTGAAAGCGACATGACATTCGAATTTAAATTAATTAAGGCGCATTTAATTTCATCTTTCAGGTCAACGAACTTTTCAATCATATAAAATGTTGAATTCCACCGCGTGGGAACTTCCTGGATTGGCCGCTTGACGGTTTTATTGGCTTGCTCTTGGTATTTTTTTAATTTACTCCATGCCACATTACTCCTTTTGAATAAGGCAACAATTGCTTTTACTTTGTTAACCACATTGGTTAATACTTCGTTTGTCATCGCCTTTTTAACAGCGAGATTCAATGTGTGCGCATAACAGCCGAAGTGTTTCCACTGCAACATAGTAAGTGCGCTTTGAATATTGGCTGCATTATCAGCTACCGTCAGAAGGATTCTGTCTGACAAATTCCAGTCCCTCACTATGGAATCCAGTGCCTCTGCCAAATTAGCCGCTGTATGACTTTCCTCGAATACTTTGCACTCCAATAGCACGCTTTGGAGTTTAAAGTCGTCATCGATGTAATGGCCTGTGACGGCCAGGTACGAGTCACCGTTTCTTGACGACCACATATCGGTAGTCAAACATATTGATTTGGCGCTATCTTTTGTTGCCGCCTTGGTCTCTGCTCTGACAGACTCATAATATGACGGCAATAAATTATTTGCGAAATATTTCCTCGTAGGAATGGTGTAATTGGGGAACGCAAATTTCAATAATTCACGAAACCCTTTGTCCTCAACTATAGAGAAAGGCTGCATATCCCATATAAATATATTCATGATGTAATCGTCAATCTCCTTTTTTATTTTTGTACAATCTCGCCGAAGAAACGCTGACATAGAGGGCAATGTCCTTACCTGAACTGCTCTAGAATCAGAAGCGGTAGAAGGTGCATTTGCAGGAGGTGCAGTTGAGATTGAAGCCTGTAGCGCTTGCACTTGTGGTGTACCTATTTCTTCTCGAGCCACCAAAGGGCAATGACCAGTTTGTATGGATGAATGGTGCTTTTTTTTTTTGGGCGGCGGTCAACCAAATTTTGTATGTTTGTACAAAAAAATACAACAAGCAATAAACACTAAAGAATGATACCTGTAAACTCAGTCGGGACGCAGTTATATCAGATTGAAGATTAAAAAAAAATATTTTTTATTAATTATATTCTAAACTCATATATTCTGATAAGCTGTCACAAAAATAATTATATTAGATGATTATTGTAATGTTACATACTTAACTCACGATTAAAAAAAAATATTTTTCTTTACATCTATAGTTTCAGTATCTGTATGTATAGTTATAGATTTTATTTGATAATAGTTCATAGATTTTCTATTATCATTTAGGTATAATTAATTGAAAGACAGTAGTTACGAACGAAAACAATTTACTACACTCATTGATTTATTGTTATATACATCATATTATATATATTATAAATGTAATGTCAGAACCAGAACAATCAAGGGAAAAGACAGAAAAGAAAGAAAAAAGACGGGTCGCGACATTTTTAAAAGCACTGAAAGTCTTTGATTTGATTCCCCAGTGTGCAGTTTCATTAAAACAGTTGCCAACGCAGTTGCTGGTTTTCTGGTGTGGTTTCGAGATATGGAAGGTGTAGATTGTAGAATCTCACGAAATTGACTTTTAGAAAAGCCAATGTAGTATTGGAATACACTATCGCTGATCGAAGCAAGGCGTTCGAAATTCAGAAATGGACTATGTGAATGCAATAGTCGTACCATATCCATCAACTGTTTTGAAGAAAATCTGTTGTAAACATGACGAGTACTTTGTTCGATGTCATGCCAAGCAGTGTCAGTATAATGTTCTTCGCACACACGAGCTCCAAGAGGTATATAAAACTTCTTATCTTGAAGAATTGTGGTCCTTAATCTTCTATCAATTCTATGCAAGTTTCGATTATCACACATTGCAAATATACACTGCCTCGTATTTATTGGTGCTCGTGTAAATCCTTCAAAAACGAAGCCCCTTTGCGCTCTGGGCGCTGGCTGTTCTGGCATTTGGATTACAGGTTCCACAGGTACAATATTATCTTGGGGGATATTCTGAGTGGAGTTATAACGAGCAGCACGTTGTACGCAAGGTCTGCAGATTCGGTCATTACCACCAAACTAGACAAAAAAAGAAAAGAAAACTTGTATTACAATACATACATATTATTATATCAAAGTAGCTACGTGCTCCCGGCGTCGCACGGGTAGCAGAGCGTATAAGTCTAAAACCTTAATTCATAATAACAGACATGTCAAAAAATCTACAGATACAAAGGTTTTGGGCTATACTTTACAGCCTAGATTAAAAAAACTAAATAAATAACATACCTCTGTTATGTTTCTAACTTCAAGAAGATATGGTATCAAATATGGACGATCTTGCACTAGGTTTCCAGTCAAAGGCATCGATTCTCGTTGGCGATTATTGCTACGATTCAGTGTTCGTTGGCAAGATACACATGTGCCTAAGTCAGCCATGTTAAAACATCACAATCAACACAGTCCAATCACAAAACAGCAAATCAAAAGTCCTTTAACACAAGCTCGGGTCAATGTAAATGCTTCAGCAGAGTCCAGATTACGAAAGCCAAGGTCGTAATATCACACTCTCAGAAACACAGAAAAACTAAGAAACACACGTACGCCACAAAGGTAGAATAGTGAGTGACAATTAAACAATAGATATCGCAAGGGTCGACTCCGACGCATCGTGCAGGTAAAAAATTCCTGAAAACTCATTGTGATTGGCCCGGCAGGTCACGCGGTAAGCGCTCCTGGGCCAATCACAACGCAGGGAGCCAGCGAAGTGCGCGCCGAATGTCAGTTTTAATACAAACTAAAGGTATAAAAACAAATCTATATATCTGAAAAGGTAGAAAATATGATGTAATTATTTTTGACTTAAAGTCATAAAACTCGGTTCGGACTGATGATACACTATGTGATGTCATACATTTTTTTGTTTAGAATAATTATTTACTTTAGTTTTTATAACATTCATCGACCGCCGCTTCAAAAATAAAAGGCACCAATTTTTGGCAATGGCTTTTACCGCAAGATGTTTTCGTTTTATATGCTTCGTCAAAGGAGGATGATCAAAAATGTATGGAGCCTGGTACCAGGGCCAATAAACTTAATATATATATCATTAGAAAGGCTTTGTAATGTAGATTAAAGATTTCTAAGGCGCTTGACTTGATTTGCTGTCCAATCAGAGTTATTTTGTGTTTTGTCTATGTCTAAAAATACCATACTTCAATAAGATCTAAGCTGTCCCTAAAACCTCGGTCTAGTAAAAATACATCATTTTCTTCGAGTAAGCAATGTAATGGATGCTCTTCGTCATTCATTATATCAGCCATGATACTTGCATCAGTCTTAGTTGCAGCATATGGGCCCATTACGTCTAATATGTATCCGTCTGAACACACAAGTAAAAATGGTTTTAGCAAGTTTTGGAATTTATGCAAGCTGTAAGATAGACGCTGGAATAAAAAGTTTGTGCTTTTATTAATATAAATGTATGTTCCGTCGGCTAATAATATTAGTTTTTCATTGTCTTCATTGCCAAATAAAGCTTTTGGTATAGTGAGATTCTTTTGTAATAAATCGTTTCTTGTTTTGTGGTCTACTCCCAAATGCAATCTGACATAATCGTCACGAAGGCACTCCCTCACAATAGCCAAATGACGTCCTACTTTTATTAGCGATATATTAAATAACGTCGCTAGTCTCTGATTTGGTTCTCCTGATCGTAGTTTTACTAGGTATATACCTAATGCAGTTCTTGGGTCCTTGCATCTAATACTTAGTGAAGGTGTTTGCTCTAACATGATATCAAACTCTTCGTTCTTGCGCCCTGTCCAAAAGTGCATGTCATCGTCGCTCATAGCATCTCTCGTGTGGAAATGTAGCCTTGATCCACGTCTTAAGGCCTCTCTAAGCATGTCACAAATGTCACTTATCTGTTCTGCATTAAAATTATGACTAGTATTACATGATTGAGGCAGTTCATTCCAAATATTGGCGTTCAAGTGCTGTACACACACTCGTGCACCATGAGGAATATACAGCTTATGTTCGCGAAACATATAAGTCTTTGTCGCTTCTGGAATTCGATGGCGAGTTGTGTTTTGGCAATTGTTAAAAATACAATGCCGTGGAGTGTTCGGAGCTCGTGTGTACTCCGGAACCTGAATATAGTAAACCACCTCTGGTATAGCAGGTTCTATTACTGGCAGGGCAGGTTCTATTAATGGCACGGCAGCTACTACTTCTGGCACGGCAGGTTCAGCAAGTGTTCTAACTACATTTTCCACAGACTGCCAACATCGGTGGCACACACGTCGCGTGTCATCGAACGCTACCTGAAAATAGAAAAAACAATGTAGTAAATATAATTTTTTAGTAAACAAACTCATACTCTCTCCTTATTACAATAATAAAGGATAGTTGCAGTACCGTTCACGTTGGGAAAATCCAACGCAAGCCTATATTGTTTGCATATCAAACACACACATTTGCAACGGGTAAAGAAGAGTACATCAGTTTCATACATTTAGCATCTACAATACATCACACTGTATTAATGTAATTTTAACCATACCAAATGAATGAAACCGATATACTTTTGAGGCGACACGTTACAGTTGTATGTTTCTGCCTTAGAAAAGGAAGCTAACGAAGTACTCATAAAAAGTACAAAATCAAAAGTGATACCTATCTCTCTACCTTTGAGCGCAACGCAACATGTTTAGTCAGTTTGTAATACTTCTACCTGAATGCCAAAGTGACGTAAGTGAACAGCGTCATTTTAAGTTGTTACCTACCAGTAAGCAGTATAGTTGCATGTAAAACCGTTGGAATCAAGTCACTCGGGCATTCAGGTCACAAAGATAGCTATGTACAGACGGCTTTACTTTTCCTTAACTATTACTTAAGCTATGCTTTTTAAGTTAAGATATAACAAAATAAAATAAAAGATATAAGTAATAATAACAAAGTGTTAATAAGATATAAATAATATAATTATAATAACTTATTACTTACCTCCAAAACGGCATGTTCTTGTATATACGCCGCAAACTCAGGACGCGTTCTTGAAAGATTATCGCTCAATACGTGTTGTTGGTATCTTCTGCGATACAGCCCTCGCCGACACATCACACAGTTGGGATATCGTTCTGCCATAGCAATATTCCAGATAAAAACAAACCGAAATAGTCCACAACACTAGCCAAGGTCAACTTTTAAAGCGGGTAACAAAGTCCAAGAGCGGCGCAGGGGTTAGTAATAAAAATGAGATAGAAATCCACGAAAAAACTCAAACAGCAGCGAAACGTCGTCGTCTTGTCGAAACGAACGAGCGAGAGCGACTGATGTGCAAGCGCACGACTGCACCACGCGCACCCCCCGCCCCACACAGCGTGCTTACCCGGCCTAGCGCACTATAGGTACCTACCTACATCGCAGGTTCTTCCAAACATGACAATTCAGTGGTCTAATAAAAAGTAAAAATGTAGAAAAGCGCTTTGGAAGGTACTTGATTTTTCTATAAGATCTATCACATTCATACCCTGATATCTTCGAACGGACAACGATTTGAGTCTGATCGTCATAGTAAACATTGTTAGGGAGAGCAAGACCTATGCAATGTCGCTATAGTCATTTCTATTGGTTCGGGTACCAAAACTGATCATCCTCCTTTGACACTCCTGATTTAAAAGAAATGTTAGCTTTGCACATTTTACACATGGCTACATAGTTTCCTTTATCAGTAAAATGGTCCAAGCTACACTCTTCGTTGGAGCCATTTCGAATAGGTATGCACTAAGTATCACAAAAAGTTTTAATAACGAACTTATAAGTATCTACACTTTATATACACACACTTCACACGCCTTCCATTACCTACCTACCTACTCTAAAAATATTACTATTATACACTTACTTTTTATACTTAAAAACTACACTCGGCGTCAAAAAAATCGCACCTTTTAAAAATCATCTTTAAAAATTCTTAAACCTTATGTAGAGGATAGTGTTGGGTATCATTAGAAAGGTAACAAAAAGGAGTATCAAAAAACAATTAAATTTAACTTTCTGTTTAATTATAATTATACAAACAACATTAAAATTAATAAAATAATAAAAATCCTTAATTAAGTCCTAATTAACAACAGATAATTTACAAAGAAAAATGTACAAAAAGTGTCTTAAAATTAACTTAAAATCTAGTGTTACCCCCCCTTGCCCTGATCACGGCTTCCATACGGTCCCTCATGGACCTCACCAACTTCAGGAGCTCTTCTTGAGGGATAAGCCCCCATTCTTCAATCACCGCGTCTTGGAGCTCCTGTAGAGTCGAAGGAGCTGGATCCCGAGATCGAACCTTACGTTTAAGATGGTCCCAGAGGTGCTCTATAGGATTCAGATCCGGACTTCGCGCTGGCCACTGCATCACAGAGATTTGGGACCTCTGCAAGAAGTCGCTCACGATGCCTGCAGTGTGAGCGCGAGCGTTGTCGTGCATTAATGTGAACCCCTCGCCAAAAGATTCGGCAAAGGGGACCACATGCACTTCCAGGACCTCAGTGACATAGCGGCGAGCAGTCAGCGACCCTTGTCCGCGAGCACCTCCAGTCCGGGAGACGCAGACAAGGTCGGTTTTGCCGGCAGCAGACATACCGCCCCAGAACATGCAGGATCCGCCACCATATTCCACCGTCTCCTGGATGCAGGCTTGGGCGAAACGTTCACCCTGCCTCCGGTATACTCTTCTCCGTCGGTCGTTGCAGAAAAGACACACTCGCGTCTCGTCTGAGAAGAGAACAGCTCTCCACTGCTCAAGGGTCCAATCGACGTGGTCACGAGCAAACTGCAAGCGGGCTCGCCGATGCGCTGCAGTCAATTTTGGACCCGTAGCAGCTCTGTGGGCCGCTATCTTCTTCTCCTTCAATCTTCTTCTAACCGTAGATACGCTTACGGTGCGTCTGCGAACTGCCTGGAGCTGCTGTTGCAACTCAACAGCGTTGGAGAAACGATTTCTCAAAGAGTTCGACACAACGAACCGGTCGTCTCTTTCCGAAGTGCAGCGACGTCTACCCGAACCGTGTCTGCGGATATAGCCACCGGTCTCTATGAAGCGCTGGTACACTCTTCGAACGGAATAACGGCTCAGGTTCAGTTGCCGGGCGACATCACACTGCCGCACCCCTGATTGCAGTAGTGCAACCACTTGAGCGGCTTTATCAGCTGTGGTATCCATCAAAATCTGTGCGTGTGTCCTCTTCAACGGTTGAATAGCGAATGACCCACATTGAACCCGTGTTGACCGTTTTATACCCACAAAGGAAGCGCAACTAGCAACTCTCACGGGTAGCAAAATTTGCATCGAATTTTTGTGACACTTTATTTGTTGCATTAGGTTTTATTTGATAATGAAAAGTAATGTTTTTTATTAAGTTAATTAAGTAACCTTGTAAATAAAATCATAATTAATGCGACTGCATGTGCATATCAAGAGTAAATGACATTTGAAAGTGATTTTCTAAGAGGTGCGATTTTTTTGACGCCGAGTGTATATTTACAAGATATTTACAAAAATCTCCTAGTCCAAATGCCATTAAAATGCAAACAACTGCCTATTGGGAAGAATGCAAATAATGCAATTGCATGTAGGTCACGTAACGCGGTCACGGTCAGTGAAACAACACAACTAAACAAAAAAAAGGTGAGGCACGTGCCGAAAAAACAAATCATAAAAAGACGCACGAATCGCACGATAATCAATTCTACAGGATGACTTCGACAACAATCGACAAATTTTTAGGGGAGATTCTATTGCTGATATACATTACTTTTGCAAAGGAAAAAAAGAAAACGGAGCTGTCGAAAAAAAAATTTTTTTTTCACCTTTTTTGTTTTCTATATCAATAAACAATCATATTAAAAATATAAAACCAATAAAATAAAATGTTAAGCACAAGCTGAAATATATTAAATAAAATTCAACAAACACTTTTGTTTACAAACACACTGTGAAAAGAGTAGTTATTTACCTTCAGCCTACCTAGCTAGCTTAGTAGCCTACACTACACTAAGCATGCCGCCGAGCCGCTCAAAGAGACCGCTTTGAAAATTATTATTGAAAAATGAACTTTAAAGTAAACACCATAAGAGCGCTTGTAGACGTCCGTTTTTTTCACCGGATAACGGACCGTGTTTTTTGCCGGATTCGCGGTGGTGTATGAATTATAATGAATGTGTGTACATGCACCGGACATCGGTCCGGCGAACAATTTACGCCGGATGCACCACCCAGGCCCCTCGGCGCGACGGACACCGGTCCGGTGTAAGAAATGGCGGTCATCCACGCCAGTGTATTGGTGCGTGTTGACCAAAGAGTAGAGTTATATATAGGGGAAAAGAGTTGCAACTCTATGGTAAAATTTGCATGTATGGAAAGTGCTGCCGACAGGCGTGTGTTGGGTGAACTAAATTGTATATTTCGTATATATATATATATATATATATGCCTAGCTATATAGCCTATATCTGGTAGCTTGAAGTTTTAGCCTATAGCTAGGAGTTTTGAAGAAATAAAACAAGATAAATAAATTAATGTATTTTTATTTTATTTAGCTGTTACATACATAACATTTACATACTTTCACAAACATAATTTTAACAAAATATGTACCTACAATATAAGTACGATCAACCATAATAATTAATTAACATTAGGTACATGATAATAATATGGCAAATTTTACGATAAGGCCAAGATTCGGAACGAGATGTGAATGTTATTACCATGAATACCATATTATTATGTACATTGTACATACAAAACTTTCTCAATAGGTGCCTATCATTTGCGAATGACATTTGTTTTATGTTTCATAAAATATTCCAGTGCTGCTTTTTTTATTTTATCATCACCTTCATAGGATATTTTTCCTTCTAATATTCTGTTAACTGATCTGCACCAACTGTAAATAATTATATTTATCGACGTATCAGTAAAATGTTTTTTAAAATCATCTTTGTGTTGTTCGCAATCTAAAAAGTTAAAATCAATAAATAGTTCAAGAAAAGTTTTAATTCTTTCTTTAATATTTTTTTCATGACAATCATCATTAAGAAATGCTGTTGTGGTATTTTGTATATCTTTGAAACAAGCTACTAGGTCGTCTGAAGGATAGCAAAGCCATGTTTTATTATTTTTATATTCTTTGGCTCGTATATATTTGTTTGCTTGATTATCGGCATTACCTAGTAGCTTGTTTTTACAATTTTTGCAGCCTTTGACAACTTTCTGAAGACATTTTGTCAAGGCCCACCCGCAAACATATGCTCTCTGATCAGCCCCGGAATCAGAAATACATCTTGTTTCTTGCATGACATTCAGTGGCTGATCTATTACTATGTGTTGAGATTGCGAGGGAGCACTATTTTTATCTTTATTTTTAATAAAAAACTTTAAAGATTGCAGGCACTTATTACTATCTTCTTCACAGTTTGCATTAATTGCATGGTGGCTGCTAAAATTGTTAAGTAACAATGTTTTAAATGCTCCCTCGAATCCTACACAATTAGGTGCCACATTACGAGCACCCAAACTTCTAATACTTCCAAAGAAGTTTTCAAGTGGGTCTTGATTGAAGTTCCGGGTTAACATTGAATCCACTGAAAATTTCGTTGACAACACTTTCCAAATTTCTTTAAAGCCTTCTATAGTTTTTATAAAATTATTTACGCTTGGTACAGATTTTGTCTCCCCATCACTTTTATTTGACAAAAATTTTACAGATTTTAACATTATTAAAGCTTCTTGCCATAATTTGTGATGAGGAGAATACATTTTCACAGCAGCTCTGTATATTTTTCCGTTTGGTGCAGAAAAACTTGACGCATTAAAACTATCAAATAACTTATCTACTAATAGTAAAAATGGTATTAGATCCCGGCATTCAGAGGGTATATCTCCTCTAGCGGCTAAATTGTCAGTAGCTACTGCCATACTGTAGCTCAATAATTGTACTGCGTTTTTTACTCTCATTTTTTTAATTTTGCTGGGATCTATGTGTTCCTGGGTCAATTTGGGCAAAAGACGCAACTCCCCATGTGACCTGTCTGCTTCGTATACCTGCTGGAAGTATTCCCATTTGATAGTTCTTTCTTTGTTTTCACTAATATATTGCATATTTTTTGTTATTAAATTATTTCTTAATCCTTTAATTAAATGAGGTACGTCAAAGAGCGGGATTATTTCAGATTTATTAATATAAATAATATCTTTTCGCCATTCTTTTCCCGCTCGAAAATATGCAGCCTTAGCTTCAGAAATCAAAGTATTAACAGCACTTACATTTATCGTGCTTTGGTCACAGACAGTTGCTACGATTTTTAGACCAGTAGCTTGTACTTTACTTACAACATCTTTTATAATATTTTTTAATTGAGCACTTGGTAATGATTGCGTAAAGTAATAAGCTACTGGCTGTTTGAAATTCTTTTTTACCCCCTTGACCATGAACACTAATACATGGTTAGCAAATTTTTGCGTTTTTTTGTTGCCATAATTTTCAAAGCCAACAAGATCGTCTGTGTAAACATTGTAGTCAATGTGTGGAGCTATGGACATTTCGTCGAATACTAATGTACACAGACGATCTTGTTGTAACATTTTTCCAACAGTAAGTTTTAACTGTATAAAAATTTTTTCATTAATCCCCGGCGATAATTTAATTTCTGAAAGTAAGCATTTTAATAATTTGATTGATGGTAGTGTAAAATGCTTACACATTAATCTGTAAGATTTAGGGCTCTTCTTATAGAGTGAAAGACATAAAATTTTCTCATCGAGGCTAAATCTCCGACCTTTCTTTTTCTTTTTTCCTTCGACAAATTGCATTCTTGTGAATAATTTTGCTGAGTCCGACATGTTTTTAGTTAGAAGGGTAAAATCTTTTTTGATTGCTTGTTTCTCAGCTACCTTGAGACGCGTTTTCAACTTTAATGATAAAAAAAGATATTTTTGAGCTATCACAGCCAAATAGGCAATATTTTTTCTGCCGCCGTTTGAAGTGTGCCGGGGGGGGCACACTTCAAACAACAGTAATTTTCATAGCCGACAGCGACATCTAGTGCCTGTTTTGCAAAAAAAACAGGTGGCCATTTTGCCGTTATGTCAAAATATCCAAATGAAAACGTCATCAACGTCAACAAGTTCTTCATTGTCAACTGACTTTCGATGTTGATGCGCTTCTTGAGATTTTCTCCCTGTGTTTTTGTTGAATTTTCGGTTATTTGTTACTGTTTTTCTCGTTACTGTTAAGTTTTTGGTTAAAGTTGTTGTTATTTCTGGTTAAAGTTGTTATTTGTTGCTGTTTTCTGTTGGTTACTTGTTTTCTTATCATGCGTGGAATCCAGAAAAAATATTGCCTATTTGGCTGTGATAGCTCAGGTAAGCCTTTTTAATTTAGTATCTTACATTATATTCTTCACGAAACATAGTATAATAATATTTAGATTAAAGCCATATTCACTACAAATCAAGTGTTACAGAATAAAAAATCTGTGTTTAAAAACTGTTTCTGTGTTTCTATGCTTCCTGCTAGAGATGGATTCTGTATAACATTTGTTTCTGTAAGCATCTACATGGGGCTTCAGAAACAATGTACCTATCCGAAGAAATATTGTTTGAAGTGAATATGTTGTTGTTAGATGCATGATAAATGACACTAAACAGTTCCCCACTTAAAGAGTGATGTACCTATTTATAGTATTTGATTAAAGGATAGGCCTAACATGACATAAAATGTTATTCCTATTTCAGTTGTACACGGTGTACCTATTCATCGGTTTCCAAATCCTGAGAAGCGTGGTGAATTGTTTTCTGCTTGGGTTTCTGCTGTTGGCGAGAATCTCAGTGAAAGTGATCCTAAGAAAATTTATAAAAACAAGAGAATATGTGATCACCATTTTGACCCAAAGGTTAAAACTCCTGCTGGTCGTCTTATTTGGTCAGCTGTACCAACAATTCTCAACCGTAAGTTTAACATAGTCAATTCATGCAATATTATCTTCAAGCTTTTATTATTAAATTAGGTACATATTTTTTATAGTGAACCTCATTGAATATTAATATGTTGTAATGAGTGTGTTAATCATAATTACTACTTATATTGTTTGTGTGTATGTTGTATGTGAGATGTTTTAAACAATCCTTACCAACATAAAGAAAATGCATTTGATACATTTGGAACCCATTAAAGACATGACCAGAACCATACAAAGAATTACTACTTAATGTATTTAAATAAGAAGGGAATGGTTAGAACCACATGGCGAATAAGACCTTAGATCAGACTTGACCAGTCAGTTGCTAAATCATTGTTGATTTACTAATTTTTTATGTGTTTACTATCAATCACTTAAAAGCTTCAATCAGTGTTAGTACTGATGAATTATGTTCTCAAATATGTTACAGGTATACGCCAATCAGTGGTCACTATTGTAGAGATAGAACACAACTACTGTCGCCCAAGAAGAGAATCTGTGCAGTCTACACCTCTGTCTGATAAAACAAACCAACCTACATCAAGTGGGACGTGCCATGCTCAAGTTACACAGATAAAAATTGGTACAGGTAATCATTTCTATTGGTTCGGGTACCAAAACTGATCATCCTCCTTTGACACTCCTGATTTAAAAGAAATGTTAGCTTTGCACATTTTACACATGGCTACATAGTTTCCTTTATCAGTAAAATGGTCCAAGCTACACTCTTCGTTGGAGCCATTTCGAATAGGTATGCACTAAGTATCACAAAAAGTTTTAATAACGAACTTATAAGTATCTACACTTTATATACACACACTTCACACGCCTTCCATTACCTACCTACCTACTCTAAAAATATTACTATTATACACTTACTTTTTATACTTAAAAACTATATTTACAAGATATTTACAAAAATCTCCTAGTCCAAATGCCATTAAAATGCAAACAACTGCCTATTGGGAAGAATGCAAATAATGCAATTGCATGTAGGTCACGTAACGCGGTCACGGTCAGTGAAACAACACAACTAAACAAAAAAAAGGTGAGGCACGTGCCGAAAAAACAAATCATAAAAAGACGCACGAATCGCACGATAATCAATTCTACAGGATGACTTCGACAACAATCGACAAATTTTTAGGGGAGATTCTATTGCTGATATACATTACTTTTGCAAAGGAAAAAAAGAAAACGGAGCTGTCGAAAAAAAAATTTTTTTTTCACCTTTTTTGTTTTCTATATCAATAAACAATCATATTAAAAATATAAAACCAATAAAATAAAATGTTAAGCACAAGCTGAAATATATTAAATAAAATTCAACAAACACTTTTGTTTACAAACACACTGTGAAAAGAGTAGTTATTTACCTTCAGCCTACCTAGCTAGCTTAGTAGCCTACACTACACTAAGCATGCCGCCGAGCCGCTCAAAGAGACCGCTTTGAAAATTATTATTGAAAAATGAACTTTAAAGTAAACACCATAAGAGCGCTTGTAGACGTCCGTTTTTTTCACCGGATAACGGACCGTGTTTTTTGCCGGATTCGCGGTGGTGTATGAATTATAATGAATGTGTGTACATGCACCGGACATCGGTCCGGCGAACAATTTACGCCGGATGCACCACCCAGGCCCCTCGGCGCGACGGACACCGGTCCGGTGTAAGAAATGGCGGTCATCCACGCCAGTGTATTGGTGCGTGTTGACCAAAGAGTAGAGTTATATATAGGGGAAAAGAGTTGCAACTCTATGGTAAAATTTGCATGTATGGAAAGTGCTGCCGACAGGCGTGTGTTGGGTGAACTAAATTGTATATTTCGTATATATATATATATATATATATGCCTAGCTATATAGCCTATATCTGGTAGCTTGAAGTTTTAGCCTATAGCTAGGAGTTTTGAAGAAATAAAACAAGATAAATAAATTAATGTATTTTTATTTTATTTAGCTGTTACATACATAACATTTACATACTTTCACAAACATAATTTTAACAAAATATGTACCTACAATATAAGTACGATCAACCATAATAATTAATTAACATTAGGTACATGATAATAATATGGCAAATTTTACGATAAGGCCAAGATTCGGAACGAGATGTGAATGTTATTACCATGAATACCATATTATTATGTACATTGTACATACAAAACTTTCTCAATAGGTGCCTATCATTTGCGAATGACATTTGTTTTATGTTTCATAAAATATTCCAGTGCTGCTTTTTTTATTTTATCATCACCTTCATAGGATATTTTTCCTTCTAATATTCTGTTAACTGATCTGCACCAACTGTAAATAATTATATTTATCGACGTATCAGTAAAATGTTTTTTAAAATCATCTTTGTGTTGTTCGCAATCTAAAAAGTTAAAATCAATAAATAGTTCAAGAAAAGTTTTAATTCTTTCTTTAATATTTTTTTCATGACAATCATCATTAAGAAATGCTGTTGTGGTATTTTGTATATCTTTGAAACAAGCTACTAGGTCGTCTGAAGGATAGCAAAGCCATGTTTTATTATTTTTATATTCTTTGGCTCGTATATATTTGTTTGCTTGATTATCGGCATTACCTAGTAGCTTGTTTTTACAATTTTTGCAGCCTTTGACAACTTTCTGAAGACATTTTGTCAAGGCCCACCCGCAAACATATGCTCTCTGATCAGCCCCGGAATCAGAAATACATCTTGTTTCTTGCATGACATTCAGTGGCTGATCTATTACTATGTGTTGAGATTGCGAGGGAGCACTATTTTTATCTTTATTTTTAATAAAAAACTTTAAAGATTGCAGGCACTTATTACTATCTTCTTCACAGTTTGCATTAATTGCATGGTGGCTGCTAAAATTGTTAAGTAACAATGTTTTAAATGCTCCCTCGAATCCTACACAATTAGGTGCCACATTACGAGCACCCAAACTTCTAATACTTCCAAAGAAGTTTTCAAGTGGGTCTTGATTGAAGTTCCGGGTTAACATTGAATCCACTGAAAATTTCGTTGACAACACTTTCCAAATTTCTTTAAAGCCTTCTATAGTTTTTATAAAATTATTTACGCTTGGTACAGATTTTATATCACCCATTTTTAAAAGAACGCAGGTAGACGGCACTCAATTAACAGAAAACAGGCAATACGTCCGGCAGCGTCAACACACTTGCCGTGTCGTGCCGTGCCGTGTGCGTATGTGTGTGTATGCAAAATCCTCCATTTATTGGATAAAATACCAAATGCGCATTCGACGTAGCGTCGCGCTCTTGTGAGACGATAATTGAAATTTTTTTTTATTGAGTCAAGTTGATGCCCACCGTAAGGACGAAGTACGTGTTGATGTAAAGCGAAAGCTTCATCAGCAACAAATACATAAGGTAACTCACTGCCTGCACCTGGCAACTGCTTAGGTCGAGGAATATTTAATTTATCGCCTACTATTCTTTTCCAAAATTCTGTTTCTTTAAATACTGCTGAATCGCATTCTTTGCCGTAGGCTCCAACATCAATAAAAACAAAATTATAGTTTGTGTCTACCACAGCCATTAATACTATTGATAAATAGTGCTTGTAGTTGAAAAACATTGATCCACTTTCTTCTGGCTTGATGATTCTAATATGTTTGCCGTCAATGGCTCCCAAGCAATGAGGAAAATTTGCATTCGTCTCGAAATTTTTTGCTATTGTTAACCATTCGTCTTCCGATGGTAGTTTCATATAAATTGGAGAAAGGGTTTCCCACAATGCTTCAAATACTTCTTGTACAATACAGCTGATAGTTTTTATACCCATTCTGAAACTGTAATGTAGATCACTAAATGTGTTCCCTGCAGCTAAATATCTGTAACAATTTTTTCTTTTTTAGGCAAAGATATCATAAAAAAATGGAACAATGCAAGAGATAACTGGATGAAATATCACAAAAAAGTTAAGGAATGTAAATCCGGCTCTGGTGCAAAAAGTCTACGAAAATATAAATTCTACGATCAAATGCTCTTTTTGTGTAAAATTGTGACTCGCCGAACAACGGAAGCAAGTATTACATCAGAAAAAAACATCACACAATCTCACAACAAAGAAACTGACTCACAAACCAATAATGACCCTACCGCACCAGCCAATACTACCGATTTAACAAAAACAAGCAAGAAGAGAAAGACAGACTGTAGCGAAGTTGATCGACAAATGCTTACTTTAATTAAATCAGTTGAAGATGAAGACAAGAGTAAGAGTATGTGTTTTTTCAAAGGTATTGCTCCGATTGTAGACAAATATAGTGATGACGATTATGTTGAATTCCAATATGAAGTCATTAAAGTTATGAGAAATTTAACTCGGAGAAATCAAGCGTCCATGCAGCAGCAAAATTACAATTACAATATTAATCGAGGCTACACTACGGCTACACCCGACTACAGGATACACGAATATCAACCAACACAACCCATTCCATCGACATCCAGGATGCCCTATGAATATCAGCCAACACAACTCATTCCATCCACATCCAGGATGCCTCAAGAACTCATGCAGCAAGATGTTTCCCAATCTTCAATTATTACTGAATTAAGTTCAATCACATCGCCTGATTACGATTTCGATTTTTCTAAAACTCCTTAATTTATTTTTTGAGTATAATAAAACAATTACTACCTACTGAATTTTGTTTTAATTAATACAGGTAATCAATCCCCTCTATAATTTGAAATTGAACATCTCTTTAACATACCTTATCGTAACGGCTAATCTCTCTGCCGGGGAAATAGATTTACGCATGTCAGTATCCTCGTGTCTTATTTTATCATATATGGCTGTTAATAATAGTTGAAAGGTTTCTTTCTTCATCCGAAAATAATTGTAAAATTTAGTTTCATCTTCTTCCAACTGCGTAAAAAGAGTTTGAAATGCACCATATTTTTCCCTTTCCAATAATATAGGATGCACCCACGATGACCTTTTACGTTTTTCTATTTCTTTTTGTTTCTTCTTGTACAAATAGTAGGCCAATACGAGTTTTTTTTTCTTATTATTCGACATTTCACACGTGTGTAATCTCTGACTACCAGTTCAAAACTAACGCATATAGACGGCAGTCCATCCATCCGGTAAAAAAAATATGTATACAAGGATAGCCGTTTATTGACGGTCCGTTATCCGGTGAAAAAACGGACGTCTACAAGCGCTCTAACGCGCCGCCTAAATCACAAAGATTCACCGAAAATGGCCGTTACGAATAAAGACAATGAAAAATAAACTTTAAAGTAAACAATACAAAATGCTAAATGCCGTGCCCGTGCGCCGCAAAGGACACCCGCGCCCGCCCGAAATATTACCAATTCCCGATTTTCCGACTAGCAGTAGTGACGTATGTGCGTGACCGACCGTGACCCGTAAAGAAAATCGTGACCTAATCGTGCCATATCAGTGCAATTAAGTGTGTGTGTTTACATAAATATTATTATCATCAGTGCCTGTTGTGTGATATAGGATTGCAATTAATGTAATCATGGTGTACACAAACCGTGAATTGTATGATATGGTTATCATATATTCACAAACGCACAGCCTTCGGGAAACCCAGAGGCGTTTTCAGCGGATCATCAGCGAAGGTGGTCACTTTGAACAATTACTGAAGTACACGTAGGTAAGTCAATTGAACTTTAAATTGTGCTATAATGCCAAGGAATGTTCATTACCAAGGAATGTAAGTGTTGTTGTTATTTCAATTCATAAAACACGTAAAAATCGTCACCAGGCGCTCGCGTCGCGAACGAGGCAGGGCGCTCGCTTACTGTAGGTAGTAACAGACTGTACTCTATGCACCCTATGTTAGGTACAGCGGCGCGCAAAATACGCCAGCTGCAGTATATATTTGCGATATATAATTTTTATAAATATTATTCCATTGAGGCATATACTTGTATTTTATCATTATTTATAAGGATTACAATGTCCTCTAAAATTTTGTCGACTGTTGACAAAATCACCCTGTATATGTATCAGTATAACACCCGTATTTATAGAGAAGTAATTACTTGTTGCTAAGTAATTTCTTATTTAAGTCATTACTTAGGGTTAGAATTCTTAATTACAAAATCTCATTCTATAGTCAAGTAAAACACGTTACTTACTTGAGCAAATGCCCAAGTAATACTTGACGCTTGGTGGTCGTTTCTGTGTGGCAACACTTCGTGACTGCGTTTCAATTCATGAAAAGGCAAACGTAAGGTCTAGATTACTTTTACAAAATCTTGCAACAATATCTTTGATATTACTTTATATTATATTTATAATAGCAATGGCGTTGTTTAAAGTAGTTTAAATTGTAAAAAGTACATGATTGTCATTTAATTTTGTCGGTACCTATGAGTGAATACTTGGAGAAACAAAACGTTTGACATAATATAACCCTACTAAAGGGCAATGACCAGTTTGTATGGATGAATGGTGCTTTTTTTTTTTGGGCGGCGGTCAACCAAATTTTGTATGTTTGTACAAAAAAATACAACAAGCAATAAACACTAAAGAATGATACCTGTAAACTCAGTCGGGACGCAGTTATATCAGATTGAAGATTAAAAAAAAATATTTTTTATTAATTATATTCTAAACTCATATATTCTGATAAGCTGTCACAAAAATAATTATATTAGATGATTATTGTAATGTTACATACTTAACTCACGATTAAAAAAAAATATTTTTCTTTACATCTATAGTTTCAGTATCTGTATGTATAGTTATAGATTTTATTTGATAATAGTTCATAGATTTTCTATTATCATTTAAGTATAATTAATTGAAAGACAGTAGTTACGAACGAAAACAATTTACTACACTCATTGATTTATTGTTATATACATCATATTATATATATTATAAATGTAATGTCAGAACCAGAACAATCAAGGGAAAAAATCTACTCATTGATGAGTCAACAAAAAAAACAGTCATCGCAGTTTTACGGGCTGCAGCTATACCTTTCCTACTCGATATAAAGCGATGTATGGTCTCTTAAAAATACCTTTGCTGCGTGGTGTTGCCCACCGCAGGGGTCTGGTCCACTGAGTGAGGCCCGGCGTAATGATGGGATGGGTAGGAATCATTACTCTTCGATATCGCTGGGCTCATCGTAAGCTTCATTTTCGACATCATGTCTGACTATAATATTATCTAAAAAGAGCGCAGGAGGTCTCAAATCATTTTGATGTCTACCCCATCCTAAATACCAAATAACGGCCATTACATGTGAGCAGGAACCGAGTGATCTTTTTCCTACTATGCAGCTGCAGTAGTGGCCCTTTATTGCTTGTATTCCTCGTGCCATCTCTCCATCTGCATAACCTTCATATAAAATGTACACGTAGTAAGTTCGAGCTTGCCTATGTCTTGACTGTATCCTCCCTCTTAATAATACAGGTCGAGTAGCTTCAATCTGATGTTCTTGAATATCTTCAATGCCCATCTCTCTGCATACTTCAATAACGTATTGTCCGTGGCGTTTTATGTGCTCGCCATAGTAGCTTCTTGCCTGCTTTAGCTGGTATGTTCCCAGGGCAAATATAATTAGTTCATCTTTGGTTAATACTGGGAAACCGTTAAGCCCTGGGTTTTCAGCAGTAATCGCATTAAAAAGGGCTCGGCGAGCATTCATATTCTTCGCTATTATATAATTGCCGAGATGATTTTCTAAATGTGATCTTCGAACTATTTCATTTAGGATTTTATTGACCAGTCTGTGATCTGTCAGAGGTTGACCAAAGACATTGAGTAAGGCACCAGCAATTCTTATTTCGTCAAAAAGATTTCGTGACTCATTTGCTTGTTGGGTCGAAAGCTGTGCAGTATTATTTGTTTTTGTGACAGGCATTTTCACGATGTAGCCATATGTTTCTAATAACTCTTTTGAGTCCCTGAAGCCTCGATCCAAAATCAAAACGTCATTTTGATTAAAAAACCAGTGAAATGGGTCCGTTCTGCTGTCAATTATATTATTCAGAATCACTGAGTCCGATGTTGTAGCATCATATGGTCCATATATATCCAAAATATGGCCATCGGGGCAAACAATCAGATATGGCTTATATAAGTTTCGCCATTTGTGCAGGCTGTACGATTTTCTTTGAAAAAAGTAATTAGAACTCCTCTGCAAATACATGTATGTTCCATCGTGGATTGTGATTGCTCTCTCTTGATTGTTACCAAATAAAGCGTTTGGTATCGCAAGGCACCTGGATATTACTTCTCCCCGAGATATGTGATCGTACCCCAAATGTCTTGGCACAAATTCTTGACACAAGGATTTTCTAACCGATGACATGGTTCTTTCCAAGACGGGTCGCGACATTTTTAAAAGCACTGAAAGTCTTTGATTTGATTCCCCAGTGTGCAGTTTCATTAAAACAGTTGCCAACGCAGTTGCTGGTTTTCTGGTGTGGTTTCGAGATATGGAAGGTGTAGATTGTAGAATCTCACGAAATTGACTTTTAGAAAAGCCAATGTAGTATTGGAATACACTATCGCTGATCGAAGCAAGGCGTTCGAAATTCAGAAATGGACTATGTGAATGCAATAGTCGTACCATATCCATCAACTGTTTTGAAGAAAATCTGTTGTAAACATGACGAGTACTTTGTTCGATGTCATGCCAAGCAGTGTCAGTATAATGTTCTTCGCACACACGAGCTCCAAGAGGTATATAAAACTTCTTATCTTGAAGAATTGTGGTCCTTAATCTTCTATCAATTCTATGCAAGTTTCGATTATCACACATTGCAAATATACACTGCCTCGTATTTATTGGTGCTCGTGTAAATCCTTCAAAAACGAAGCCCCTTTGCGCTCTGGGCGCTGGCTGTTCTGGCATTTGGATTAAGTACAGGTTCCACAGGTACAATATTATCTTGGGGGATATTCTGAGTGGAGTTATAACGAGCAGCACGTTGTACGCAAGGTCTGCAGATTCGGTCATTACCACCAAACTAGACAAAAAAAGAAAAGAAAACTTGTATTACAATACATACATATTATTATATCAAAGTAGCTACGTGCTCCCGGCGTCGCACGGGTAGCAGAGCGTATAAGTCTAAAACCTTAATTCATAATAACAGACATGTCAAAAAATCTACAGATACAAAGGTTTTGGGCTATACTTTACAGCCTAGATTAAAAAAACTAAATAAATAACATACCTCTGTTATGTTTCTAACTTCAAGAAGATATGGTATCAAATATGGACGATCTTGCACTAGGTTTCCAGTCAAAGGCATCGATTCTCGTTGGCGATTATTGCTACGATTCAGTGTTCGTTGGCAAGATACACATGTGCCTAAGTCAGCCATGTTAAAACATCACAATCAACACAGTCCAATCACAAAACAGCAAATCAAAAGTCCTTTAACACAAGCTCGGGTCAATGTAAATGCTTCAGCAGAGTCCAGATTACGAAAGCCAAGGTCGTAATATCACACTCTCAGAAACACAGAAAAACTAAGAAACACACGTACGCCACAAAGGTAGAATAGTGGATTTCGGATCGGATCGGCTACAAAGCAAAATGTTCATATATGCTTTTGGTCTTCTCAAGCAAAAGGTCTATTTAACCAATCTTGACCACATGTAGAGATTGTCCTGGGAGCAAATCGTCCACAATTTATTTATGTCCATAATTCAAGTAGTCTATAATTGAAAACTGCCTGTAGACATATCGTTCATGGTGCATTATGTTAGCATTAATTCCTACAGACTAATAAAAAAGGATATTGAATAGATAAACATGTGCATACATCCTTCCTGTTATAATTTAATATAATTTATACTTCATGAAACAGAACTCTTTAGTATCTAAATAGCCATAGGTTAACCTAACGATTAAAATTGACATTGACACTGAATACAGAAGAAAAATATTGATTTATTGATAGAAAAATATAATTGAACAATATATCAACAATATAACAATGATGGAAAGTGATTCTAGTAAAAATTTTATTTTTATTAAAAGTCAACAAAATCGGGAGGCTTTGTTGATTGCTGGTTATAGGCACACCTTAGGATTTGTAAATAAAGGTGGCTCGTCAAGGTGGAGATGTATTAATCGTGATAGCTGTAGTGCTACGGTGACAATAAATAAAGAAAGAAATAAAATTCTCCGTCAAGTAGAACATACGTGCAAACCCAATTATATAAAAAATAATATTGATGTCGTTATGGATAAGTGCAAAGACATAGTTTGCAAGAATTATGAACCAGTCCAAAAAATATTTGAAGAGCAATTTAGAGAAACATATAATGAAGATTTTGTACCAAATTTTCAATCCAAGAAGGATACATTACGTCGCGCTAGAAGACATTTTCTTAATGTACAAAGAACAGAATTCGATTCTCTAAACGATATAAAAATACCAGAAATACTAGCGCGTGAATTTCTTGTTTGTGAAGACGGAATTAACAATGACAAAATATTGTTATTTTGTACAACATCATTGAGAATTAATATTAAATACTTAAAAGATCACTTATTCTTTATTGATGGTACGTTTTCACGCACACCAAAACCATTTTATCAGATTATATCTATACACGTTGATATAGACAGTAACAGCGAGACATCAAATGTGGTAGGGATAATTTATGCATTACTTCCCAACAAATTACAAATAACCTATGAACGATTGTTTCAACTAATAAAGCAACATTTAGACATAACTATAAATAAAATAAAATGTGACTTTGAAATTGGTATTACAAATGCATTGAAAAAAGTGTTTCCAGACATATTAATAAGTGGATGCTATTATCATTTTCATAACGCTATTTGGAGGAAAGCGAAAGCCTTGAATATCACTGATACTAAGGAATCTAGAAGTATAATCAGAATATGTGCCAATTTTCCTCTTCTACCATCAACACACTACTCAGAGTGCTGGTTGCATATTAAAGAACATGCTTTGTTAACAGACGGCACTCGTAACTTTCTGAATTATTTTGAGAATCAATGGCTTAAGGCGTCTGTGAATATAAGCTGCTATAATGAGAAATTTCGTACAAACAATCCGCTTGAGGGATGGAATAGACGCTTTAGCACAAAATTAAGTAAAAAACCTACATTACTACTATTTCTGGATGCCTTAAGGAAAGAAGCGAAATGGCAAGAAATCAGATATAAAAACAGTTTGTTTCATAGCAGTAAAAGGAGAAAAATCGATATCAGTTTCAATTTGCGTTACAATGAGGAGAAAAAAAAATTGGAAGAAGATCTGATCTCACCCTATGAATTCTTAAAAAGAATTTCTAAAATTAAATATTATTTAAATATTGACTAAAATGTTGCATGCTTTTAAATTACTTATTACCTATTTTGTTTTTTGTTAATTTTATTAGAAAATAAAATGATTTTTTTTTGTGAAACTTAATATATAAGTAAGCCTAAGTTGCAATATACCCTATTTTTAAGTATGTGTTCAAAAAGTATTTAAAAAATAAATGAAATTATCTATTATTACAATGAATGGATTTGTTTCACACATCTTCCTATCTTGCCCTCTCGTTAAGGTGCTATTTCACTAATCGATCGATCGATAACTATGAGTTGATAGCACTATGCCCCAAATCTCGCTTGTATACTCATCGACGTTAGTCGATCGATGCCATCGATGCATGATGATGTGATTAGTCGACTGTTTTCAAATTATTTAGCGCTCACTGATAAAACATTATCTGAATGACAATGTAAGGGTTTACATTACCCTTAAAGCATTATGTAGGTAGTAAGGTGCAATTAGTTCTATCCTACATACACTGTTTCCGATTGTCATTCAACAATAGTTATATTATGCATTGTGGACGGTTTGCTTCGTAGCCAACATGCTGGTTAGACATTTTCGCAAGACGTCATTAAAACAATTTTTGGTTACATTTTCAAATGTGGACGATTTGCTCTCAAGTCTTATTCAATTGTGGGTAGTCTTAGTCAATAGACATTTTGCCTTGTAGCCGATCCGATCCGAAATGGAATAGTGAGTGACAATTAAACAATAGATATCGCAAGGGTCGACTCCGACGCATCGTGCAGGTAAAAAATTCCTGAAAACTCATTGTGTTTGGCCCGGCAGGTCACGCGGTAAGCGCTCCTGGGCCAATCACAACGCAGGGAGCCAGCGAAGTGCGCGCCGAATGTCAGTTTTAATACAAACTAAAGGTATAAAAACAAATCTATATATCTGAAAAGGTAGAAAATATGATGTAATTATTTTTGACTTAAAGTCATAAAACTCGGTTCGGACTGATGATACACTATGTGATGTCATACATTTTTTTGTTTAGAATAATTATTTACTTTAGTTTTTATAACATTCATCGACCGCCGCTTCAAAAATTTTTCTTTGAATATCTTTCCGTAAATCACGCAAATTTCAAACATGACTCAAGAAATAGGGAAAAAGTCGTTCTCAAGTTTGGAAAAGGATTTATTTTTAAATATCATACAAAAATATGATACCATCCTAACCTGCAAACAAACAAACGCTACGAGTGCTTTAAAAAAGAAGCAGTCATGGGAGAAAATAGCGGAGGAATTTAATGAATCCTCTATTGTTACTCAAACGGTAAATATAATGTGTTTTGTATACTTTTATTATTTACAGATTATGTAGAGTTGCATTTGTGTGCCATGGTCTTTTCCTAGGTGTCGTTATAGTTTAAGGTAGTTACTAATCTAATTTCCATATGTTTCATTGTTTCAGGCATCTACAAAACAATTAATAAAGCTATGGTATAACATGAAGGCAAAAGCAAGGGAGTCTAAAACAAAAGAAAATATTCGCCACTTAACAGGAGGTGGGCCATCTGTTATGGATATGGATTCCATCGATTCTAAAGTAATGGATATAGATAAAAATATCCTTACTAACATTCCTGTGGATATTGATAGTGATATTGATGGTAAGAGATTATCCATTATAAGCCTATAACATACTTAATATTATAAAGGCAATAGTAATAGTATGTATATGTGGGTATGCTTGTTATTCCTTCACACTCAAACCGCTGAACAGATTTCAATGAAAGTTTACACAAAGATTACTTCGGATCCTGGAAAAGTGCAGTAGAACGCAAGCGAAAGCTGGTAGTACATAAACCTTTTGTATAGGCATTTATCATTATATTTTGTGACTTTTTTATTGTTTTTCAGGGAGCATAGTTATATTAGGCGACAACAATAATGAAGCTTGGTGTAAAACAGCAGAAGCAACAATGCAAGTTACTCAAGAGGAAAAGGAAAATGAGTTCAAAACTCCTTTCAAAAGAAATTACGAAAATTTGACAACTAATAAAATAGATATATTAAAGTGTAAAATATTGGAAGAAGAATTAGATTTTAAGAAAAGAATACATGAGGAAGAACTCAAGATAAAAATTTTAGAGAGAGAACACAATCAAAATTTGTTTAAAATTGAAATGCTAATAAAAATTAAAGAATTGGAGAAATATGATAAAGAATAATTAGTATAAAACCCTGTTTTTTCTGTGAAAATAAATACAATATGATGTAAGAGAAAAATATTGGTTTTATTTTTTAATAACTTAATTTAAAACATATAATAGCGTGAAATTATATTTGCTCGAAGTACCAAACCATCACTGGTACCTGTTGTGCTTGTCATTGTTGTATGAGAAGGCTGAGCATTATAGTCCATGGTGTCATCAATTTCAAAAATATCATTCACTTCTACTGCAATGTTGTGGAGCACTGCACAAGCGATTATGACATTGGCTGTTGTTGAAAGTTTGGTTGCTAAACCAATTTGTAAGCATGGAAACCGTCTTTTCCATACTCCAAATAAACGTTCCACTGAATTTCTTGATCTTATTTGCACCTTGTTGTATCGCTCCTCTTGTGCAGATCTGGGATTTGAAACCGGAGTCAATAAATGTCTGAAATAAAGAATGCTATATTGTTAACAAATTAGCGCTATTGTAGTGAGGTGTTTATGATGCTTCGGGGACCACATGCCACATAGTATTGATATAATTATAGTTTTATTGTTTATGAATAAAAAAACTGCAAATGGGAGAAAAGCGTGAGAATATGTATGTATGTATGTAATAATAAAGTATTACTACACTCGGCGTCAAAAAAATCGCACCTCTTAGAAAATCACTTTCAAATGTCATTTACTCTTGATATGCACATGCAGTCGCATTAATTATGATTTTATTTACAAGGTTACTTAATTAACTTAATAAAAAACATTACTTTTCATTATCAAATAAAACCTAATGCAACAAATAAAGTGTCACAAAAATTCGATGCAAATTTTGCTACCCGTGAGAGTTGCTAGTTGCGCTTCCTTTGTGGGTATAAAACGGTCAACACGGGTTCAATGTGGGTCATTCGCTATTCAACCGTTGAAGAGGACACACGCACAGATTTTGATGGATACCACAGCTGATAAAGCCGCTCAAGTGGTTGCACTACTGCAATCAGGGGTGCGGCAGTGTGATGTCGCCCGGCAACTGAACCTGAGCCGTTATTCCGTTCGAAGAGTGTACCAGCGCTTCATAGAGACCGGTGGCTATATCCGCAGACACGGTTCGGGTAGACGTCGCTGCACTTCGGAAAGAGACGACCGGTTCGTTGTGTCGAACTCTTTGAGAAATCGTTTCTCCAACGCTGTTGAGTTGCAACAGCAGCTCCAGGCAGTTCGCAGACGCACCGTAAGCGTATCTACGGTTAGAAGAAGATTGAAGGAGAAGAAGATAGCGGCCCACAGAGCTGCTACGGGTCCAAAATTGACTGCAGCGCATCGGCGAGCCCGCTTGCAGTTTGCTCGTGACCACGTCGATTGGACCCTTGAGCAGTGGAGAGCTGTTCTCTTCTCAGACGAGACGCGAGTGTGTCTTTTCTGCAACGACCGACGGAGAAGAGTATACCGGAGGCAGGGTGAACGTTTCGCCCAAGCCTGCATCCAGGAGACGGTGGAATATGGTGGCGGATCCTGCATGTTCTGGGGCGGTATGTCTGCTGCCGGCAAAACCGACCTTGTCTGCGTCTCCCGGACTGGAGGTGCTCGCGGACAAGGGTCGCTGACTGCTCGCCGCTATGTCACTGAGGTCCTGGAAGTGCATGTGGTCCCCTTTGCCGAATCTTTTGGCGAGGGGTTCACATTAATGCACGACAACGCTCGCGCTCACACTGCAGGCATCGTGAGCGACTTCTTGCAGAGGTCCCAAATCTCTGTGATGCAGTGGCCAGCGCGAAGTCCGGATCTGAATCCTATAGAGCACCTCTGGGACCATCTTAAACGTAAGGTTCGATCTCGGGATCCAGCTCCTTCGACTCTACAGGAGCTCCAAGACGCGGTGATTGAAGAATGGGGGCTTATCCCTCAAGAAGAGCTCCTGAAGTTGGTGAGGTCCATGAGGGACCGTATGGAAGCCGTGATCAGGGCAAGGGGGGGTAACACTAGATTTTAAGTTAATTTTAAGACACTTTTTGTACATTTTTCTTTGTAAATTATCTGTTGTTAATTAGGACTTAATTAAGGATTTTTATTATTTTATTAATTTTAATGTTGTTTGTATAATTATAATTAAACAGAAAGTTAAATTTAATTGTTTTTTGATACTCCTTTTTGTTACCTTTCTAATGATACCCAACACTATCCTCTACATAAGGTTTAAGAATTTTTAAAGATGATTTTTAAAAGGTGCGATTTTTTTGACGCCGAGTGTATATTTTGTACAACAGAAAAAACCGCTTCAATGCTATCCAAAGCTTCCATTTTTATTAAAAATAACCTCAAAGTAGTGCTTAAGTAAAGGAAATGGTGACTACTACTTGGCTGAGAATTCTAACCTTTGACAGTTCTTACTTCGAGTAATTACTTGATTATAGAATACAAATCGTTACTTAAGTAATTACTTTTACTCAAGTAATTACTTTTACTTGTTTATAAATACGGGTGTTAGAGTCGCTGTTATTCTAGTTCTATCTCGCTCTCGGCTCGGGCGCATCTCCCGAGTCGGCCGCGACGAGACTCGAGTCGAGACGACCGGGACGCGGCCGGTTGGCGCGGCGGGGCGGGGCGGCGGGCGGCCCGACCCCGCGACAACAGCCCGCGTAAAAATACTTTGAAGGTATCACATGCGATATTAGTCTTTATGGTAACAGTGTTATGGATCATAATCAATTTAGCAAAACCAAATACTTTAAAGGCTTGCGAGTACTTCATTGAGCTAATCCATTATAGACCTTTTTTCATAAAGCCATAAAGAAAATAACACATTGCCTCGACTGTGTAGTAAATACTTTGAAAGTCTTGCAAGTATTTCGGGCTCGTACCTGGTCGGCGTACTTGGAAGCAAATACCTGGTCTTAAAACCTGGTCGCGTAAATACGCCTCATCCCTAAGGTTTACAATTATCGCCTCAGTAGAGCTAGAAGATACGTAGAATGCGCTTTTGGAATCATGGCAAATAAGTGGCGCATATTTCACAGGCCGATAAATGTATCCTACGATTTTGCTACTGATATCGTAAAAGCATGATGTGCCCTACATAATTTTGTTGTGGAACGAGATGGCATTCGTCAGAAGGAAAAACTAACAATTAGCATTGACGATGACTTTTACCCATTACAAACCCAAAATGAAGCAGAGTTGAGTGCTAGCATTATTAGAGATCAATTCGCGAGTTATTTTATTAGTAATAGAGGAGCTTTGCCGTGGCAGCTACATATGATTTAGTTAATGTAACTTAACTTACCTACACTATCATTTTTTATTTCGTGGATTAATATAATTTCATTTAAATATCATCTTATTCAAATAGGTATTAGTCCACGAAATAAAAAATCAGAGTTATATTATAGTAATAAAAACTAAAACTTACCGAATTCGTTTTTTTTGTCATTGTCAAAAGTGTCATAATCCGGAAACAATGTTCTTGCTATTTGTTCCCAGGCTTTTGCTTTCAAATTATTATTTTTGAAGTCCACATTAGACTTGTCCCATAAAACTTCTCTTTCCTGAACTAATGAGATCAGAAAGTCAATATCAATATTATAAATTCCTATTATAATAAACACGTCCTACTGACAACTGGTTTCAACACGACTGCGAGCGAAGTCGCGGCGCAGGAGCAACACTTCCCCCCTCGCGTCTCGCTCATCGAAGTGCGGTGTGCCTGCGTTGCGGCGCCGGAACGCACCGTCTGGCATATCATTGATATTTATATGCAGGCCGCCCCGCCGCAGCGACATCGCTCCGGCGCCGCGCCGCGGCCGCACCGCACCGTGTGGCTTCTCCCTGACGTGTTTACGTCGCCCATACGACTGTGCGGCCCTACACGCGCTGCGTGTGCGCACCGGACTCACGACTGTGCGGCCCTACACGCCCAGGGTTGTTTTTTTTCTCGTACCAGTGTTGCCAAATATCTCGTACTTTCAACGGTTAATCTCGTATACAAGTTTAAATATACTACTCAAAACAAAATAAGGGCCACGAGGTATTTTTTTCATTTTGGTGTAAATTATTAAACATTTACATATTGAAAGTAGTAAAATATTGAGTATACAAACTCTTTGATACCTAGTATTCATCTAATGCTGGCAACAATTTTAAATAAAATTTGATTTAAAATTATTTTTGAAAATTTTGATTCCATTTTCTTTGACGTTTTGCTTTCCTTAGCTTCTTGGTTTATTAGAAATTATCAGAGTTCATTGATATCTCGAGTCAGAAACATCTTTTGCAATATGCCACAAGCACGCAGGCGTCATATGGACTCGCTGACAGCAACCAGAGCCGTTACAATGATTGAAAAAGGTCATTCGCAGCGATCTGTGGGTTTGCAATTGGGATTTTCTCGAAGAGCTATTCAAAATCTATGGAATCGTTTCCAAGAGACCGGCAGTGTTAGAAGAAGACCTGGTTCGGGCAGAGTTCGCATTACAACAGCTCAAGAGGATCGTTACATTCGATTAAGTGCGCGCCGAGATCGCACAACGACGGCCCGCAAGCTGCAAAATCGTTTACGGCTCACAACGGGTACTCGTGTCAGTGACCAAACTATTCGTAATCGATTGCATGAAGACCAGCAGGCATCAAGAAGGCGAGTTGTCCGTATTCCATTAACCAGAAATCATCGTGCAAATCGTTTAAGATTTTCCCGTCAACATTTGGACTGGGACATAAACCAAGTGGGCATAGTGCTCTTCACAGACGAATGCAAAGTTAAATTTTTTAACGACGATCGGCGTATTAGAGTATGGAGAAGACGCGGCGAGAGATTTTCAGAAGCCTGCATCCATGAAGTCGATCGTTTTGGTGGTCCAAATGTAATGATTTGGGGCGGGATAAGCTTACACGGCAAAACTGAGCTCGCTATTTTAAATGAGGGTACTGTTACTGCTCAGCGGTATATTGAGGAAGTCGTCAGACCACATGTGATCCCATTTGCCCAGCGAGCGGGTCCTGGATTCATCTTGATGCAAGACAATGCTCGTGCACACACGGCTCAAGCGACTCGGTTTGTACTGGAAGCGTCTCAAATTCAAGTCTTGCCGTAGCCGGCGAACAGTCCGGACTTAAATCCAATAGAGCACATGTGGGATCAGTTGAAACGAAGAGTTAGAGATGGTGATCAGGAAATTCCCAACCAACAGCAACTCATCAACGCTGTTAAAAGGGCCTGGGAAGAGATTCCAATGGAAAATGTTAGTGATTGAGAGCATGCACTCCAGGCTTCAGGAGTGCGTAACGAAACGAGGGGGGCATACCCGTTACTAAAAGATGAGCATGGAGTATTTTCTTTTGTTTTCAGTAACTTTACATTGTTTTTATTTTTAACCTTAAATGTGTTTTTTCTTTCAAAAGCAAATAAACTTTTTAATCATTATTATTGGAATAAATTTATTGGTCTACACGGTAAAAACAACATTAGTTTTCGTTATGGAGACAAAAAAATTAATATTGGTTTTATTATTTTCATGGTACAGACAAAATACCTCGTGGCCCTTATTTTGTTTTGAGTAGTATATATAATTATGTTATTCTTTTAAGTACATAAAAAAATGTAAGTTCTTGCAAGTTATTTCAGGTAAAAATCATTAACCAAATTGAAGAGTGAAAACTTCTCAAGTGGTTATTATCGGAGTTTGGTGGAAAATTTTGTTCGAAACTATTTCGTTCGGCTATTTCGCTCTCTTGGTTGTGTTCAAGTGCTTGTCTACCTCTAATAAAATGTCGTAAGTTCATACCTTTACTAATTCTAAAACAAATTTGTTTATTAGTTTATTAATAGTCTGTTTTTTTTGTATTATATTTTTAACGCAATTTTTGTAATTATTGGTAGTTGTTTTATTTTAATTTCATTGCACACCATCCATTGTTTTAATTAATTAACATCCATAGAAAATAGTATAAATATTCTTCTTTATTTGATACTAGCTTCCCACACGCGGACCAAGACCCATGCCCAGCAGTGGCATAAAAAGTAGCCTATGTCACTCAGTGATTAACGTAGTTTTTTTATTGGTAAAAGGATTTTCAAAATTGGTTCAGTAGATCCAGAGATTACACCGAGACGTTGTACAGTCACGTGCAATGAAATGTATACATGGACAGAATTTTGAATAAATGTTCACTCTGAAAATTTCAAAAACAAATAATCACCTTAACAATACATACTATTTATCCATCAGAGTTTCTCACAATAATGTACACATTTTTGGCAAAAATATGTACACAAATTGTATGTTATTTCAGAAAAATGTAAACAATACCGTTTCATTACAATGTAAATAATGATGACTATGATTTTTTTCTTTTATATGTATACACATATAAAACTGTAGTAGTTTTCACTATTTTGACAAATGTGTATTAATTTCAATAAAATGTACACAATGTAGTTTGCAATATGATGTAAACATTTATTTTTGTCTTTTTAATATGTTATGAAGGAAGCCAAGACAGCGCGGCGCGGCGGGCGGTAGCGTGGACTGTTCTATTTGGTTATGCTTTTCCTATCTACCCTCAACAATGTATTTCATTGGAAATACTAGCCGGTCTGGAGCAGTGCTAACGCGTAGTTTTGTGATTGTTAAGAGTTGAAGCGGAATTCAGATAATCATTTACGTAAAGCATAATCTATTGTGGTATTATGGTATTTGTTTTATAGGGAAGGACAGAATGAGTAATAACAATGTGCCATACCGGATTTCTTTACATGAAAAGCATAAAATTATTGTTTTAAAAGAACAGGGCCACTTTGTTACCGATATTTTAAATAAAATAGGAATCACAGTAAGTATTATCTGTTTAAATAATTATTTACCTTTTAATTAATACTTGGTTAATCACTGACTGCATTATAATCAATTAAAATTAATATATTTGAAGAAGATAAGTAGGTATTTTATAAACATTCCTTATTCAATTCTATTTTCAGAGAAAGACTTCTGAGAAATCTTTGGCTCAAGCGGTGGGAAGAGGAAGGTGACGTAAACTGTCGTAACAGCAGAGGCAGTCACCGTAAAACTACCGAAGCGCAGGATAGGGATCTCGTGAGCAGAGTCCAAGGTGAAGGATTCGTTACAATACAGGATTTATCACTTTTATTACAAGTGTCGTCTTCAACGATTCGACGTCGCCTACACTCAGCTGGGTTGCATCACAGAATTCTAAGCTCGAAAACCAGTTTTATTTGCTCAGCATAAACATCAAAGATTACAGTTCGCTCGAGAATATATTAACTACGACTTCAGCAGAACTATTTTTTCTGACGAAAAAGTATTTGTGTTTTCTGCTGATGGACGCATATCTTTGTGGCGACCTGATAATACCAGGTATTTAGAACGAAATATCCTACCATCGAGGAAAAGTGGTCGAATAAGTTTTGGTGTTTGGGGATGGATGGCAGCCAGTGGTCCCGGTGAGTTGGCCGAAATAAGTGGAAGAATGAACAGCCAGCAATATAATGAGATATTAGAAGAGGTTTTACTACCTAATTTGGAGATATATTTTCCTGATTCTGGACCTGATCCTTTTGTGCAAGATAATTCCGCTGTTCATAATTCACGTTTGAGCCAAGCCTGGTTCAGTCGCCATCGCAGTGAGCTGGTTTCATTGCCATGGCCGCCTAAAAGTCCAGACCTAAACCCCATAGAGAATCTTTAGGGTTTAATGGTCCAGCAGTGGGACAGTAACCGAGCTAGGACACGCGAAGCCTTAATTAATCATGTCTATAAAATATGGGACAGTTTCAGAGGCAGTGATGTATGCATTAGCATGATTTCATCAATGCAACAAAGATTACAGGATGTCATTGATTCTCACGGTGGTTACACAAGATTTTCAAATATATATAATAACAGGTGTTAGAACAGTTTATCCTTCGATCCTTTAATACTGTTATCATGCATATTAGACCTAATTTAATTAAAATAATATTTGAAATCAAAATTCTCAAGATTAGGCCACATTCAGTAATCAAAAATATTAAAAATAAATTATTATTTATGGTATTTTTTAATTATGATTGGTGATTTAAATCTGATGTTACCAAAATGTTTAATTTAAGTTTGTATTTTTGTTATTATAAATAGATTTACAGGTTTTTTGGTTATTTCCCTAATGATCCATGACGGACCCATGTTATCATGCCTTATAGTGTAGATAAGTGTTAACATTATTACGGCTCTACTTGTTAGGGTAGTTACTAACACTGATGCCAGATTGGGGGAATACCCCCAAATCTGGGGGTTTTTATTTGTTATGGGGGGACAATTGGGGGGGAAAAATATTTGGGGGTATTTCTGGAGGGAAAAAAATAATTTGGAGGGAATTGGAGGATTTTTATTACCAAAACTATAAACTGAGAAAAGCCATAATAAAAAGAAATATAATACAAAGCTGAACGCGATCAAACCAAACTAATCTACGAACGAACACAAACGAAAGTACCTACAATTCTGCGCTCGATAAAAGCCGAGTGGTCCCGAACGAAGTTGCCGTGTCCCGCGTTCCCGCGCATCGTTTGCTCGCAACTCGCGTCTTGGTCGGTTCGGTCGGTCGGTCAGTCGTCGCTTGGCTTGATCAAATTTGAACAAATTTTATTCTATCTGATCTTTGCGCAAAATAGCACTTGCAAAACAAAATTATATAAGAAGATATAGAAAGGAGTGGGAAAGCGATCCAATATTTAAAGGTAAGTTATATTTCAGTATAGAGATAGAGTAGTTATTAGGTATGTAACCGTAATGAAAATATCATGTCTCAAAAGTTTTATATAATATTTTTGCAGCTCTGAATAAGATTCCTCTTGAATCAACGATTTGTACACGACATCGTGTAGGTATGTAATATATCTCAAACAGATAAGTACCTATAAAAATAGGTACTTACTTACTAAATAACTATTAATGTTTTATCTGTTTATTTGGGATTGGTTTGATTATAAATTAGTAATGTTAAGTTAAAAATGAAGGTGTCAGGTGTGAAATCAATGTGTAGCATGCATTAATATAAAACTAACCTACATTTTTAAAAATCCTGAAATTTTTCGTATCGTATGGGGTGTTGGCGTGTGTTGATGTTAAAGATGTTTAATTCAGAAAAAATGTACGTAACTGCAGACGGCTCGTATGAAGATGCTGACATAGTAATGGAAGCTATTGCTGAAATAGTATAAAATTGTATTTTATTTTTATTTTTAATTGTATTTTAAAAATTAATAAATATTTCATAATTTGTGGGGGTTTTTTTTTCAAAACATGTATTTTAGGGGGGATTACAGGGAAGATTTGGGGAGAACGCGAGACGGTCACCTGGCAACACTGGTTACTAAACACTCTGTATACATCTCATTGTTTATCACGTTTTGCATAGTGCATAAAGAAAGCACTTTTATATTATTTTTGTACAAATAATAATAAAAGTATCATCAGGTAGGTAATTAGATCATATTATGGTATGAATAAAAATATGAATGATAAAAATAAAAATATGAGTAATGTAAATAAAACCATATTATTTTCAGTAAGTATTTTCGATCTATTATGATGAAACATAATAAATGGAAATGACACATTTTGATTCTACAAAATCTTTTATTTCAAATGCATCAACCCCTCAGAAACGGCAAGTACTACCTACATACCTACCTTATACTTTTTATAAATTAATGATTAATGATGTAAAATATATTTGTCATATTTAATATATTTTATAGCGTGTTTACATTGTTTTAAAATTGCATTGTATATGTATATGTCAAAGATATTGTCACATATACATAATTATAAACTTGGTAGTGCGTAGTATGCACTGATAGCGTTCTGTATACTTCACTATGAAGACTAAGTATACCTAATTTTTACCCAGTTTGCAGAATATATGATTTCAAATACAACACAACCTACTTATTTTTGAATAATAATATTTTTGCAAATGTATCACTGTATACATATCAGTGCACGTGACTGTACGTACGTAACTGTACGTAACTGACTGTACGTCACAAGATCACAAACTTTACCTCTTTATAAATTTAACTAGCGACCCGCCCCGGCTTCGCACGGGTGCAATGCTGATTATTAATATATTATGCATGTATTGTACATATAAACCGTCCTAATGAATCACTCTATCTATTAAAAAAACCGCATCAAAATCCGTTGCCTAGTTTTAAAGATCTAAGCATACATATGTAGGTAGTGATAGTTTAGATCAAGATTTTAGATTATTCATATTAACAAAAATCGATAGGTAAAATATTTATTTATGGAGTCACATCATTTCTTAATTTAATTTTAGTGATAATCAACAGCATGGAAGACGTCGCGTTACTTATACCCAACTGTTAAATTTATGGGAGTTTTTGAACTCTCATAGAGATCTCTCTCAACTGCTAGTTGGCTATAATAAGAGTCGTATAAAATCAAAGCCGGCAAAGTAGGGTGTTAGGCAAAAATTAGATAAATATATGGCAACACAGAAAATTTCAATGTGAACCGACTTTCTGAACGCTTCACAATCAAAGACCATAAACCTCTCAAAAACACACGCCAAAAGTGCCAGCTTTGGGACCAAAAGCTTTACAATCCCGTAAAGTCCGGCAGAGTAGTAGTGATCCCGAGACATGGAAGAAAAATGTGTTGAAAAAACAGAGGCAAGTACAGTGCCGTTATTTCCTAGCGAAATTGTTGGTTGCATCCTGCTTGTTCGTAATAACAATTTTTTTTACTGATCTACGTAGTGTCCCGTAAGTAATGGATTGTCCTTCGGCTGCGGATGGGGGACTTTGTGACTTCTCGGAAAAACGGATTTTTCGATAAGTAAAAGTATCACCGTTAACGTGGTTTTTTTACTTTTGAATTTTTTACATTTTTTTTTACAAGTTGTACAAAATGTACAAAGAAAGTGACAGTCCTCTTCCAGGAGTAAAGGAATCGTACTTTCGCCGTATTTTCAACACTTCTTACAATATCGGTTTTGGAAGCCCAAAAACTGACGTGTGTTCCACTTGTCTTGTCTGTTAGCTAACAGTTAAAATCAAAGTTGAAACTGCCGTTGACAAGAAAAGCGGGCTGATAGTTGAGAAACGTATTCACACTCTAAGAGCAAAAGCTTTTTTTGAAAAACTACGAGAAACGCCACATCAAAGTGATTTCGTTTGATTATCAAAAAAACTTGCCGCTACCGAAACTACCGGATCAATCAACTTATTATAGCCGCCAATTGTACTATTACAATTTAACCATGGTAGAAGGCACCTCAAAAGTACCTTTGTCAGCCAGCGCGCAACGTTTTTGCTTATCATTGCACGGAAAACGAGCACTTTAAGAATTCCAATCTTATTGCATCTGCATTTGTATCACAGGCTAAACGCAACAAATAAAACTAGCATCTCGTGCATGCGTTTAGTAGCCGACGGCTGTGGTGGCCAGAATAAAAACTGCATAGTATTAGGAACCTGTTGTAAATGGTTATTGGAAAACCCTGCCATCAAATCCATTGAACTGGTGTTTCCAGTCACGGGACATTTTTATATACCCGCTGATAGGTGTTTTGGTGTAATTGAAAAGAAACTCAAGAAGAGGGAAGTAATGACACATCCGGACGAAATTACTAATAATAAAGGAATCGTCAAGTGTTATCAAATTCGGAACTGACTGTGTTGTCAGCGACTGGAAAGACGCTGTGAGAAAAGTAGTAAAACAGACGACTTCTTGGTATGTTCCATTCAAAGAATGTAAAAGATTTGTATTGAAACGATCCAAAAAAAATGAAAGTGTGTTAGTCCGTGGAGAGGTAAACTATAAATCAGATCTTGATAAATTTGAAAATATCTGTCAGCGTGGAAAAAATATTTCCATGATTAATCCAAAGCCTTTGCCAGTACCTGTCAATAAAAATAAATTGCAGGATGTTAAGAAGCTGTTTGAAAAACATTATGGTTCTGAGTGGGCAGATGCACCAGGCTTGGAGTTTTACAAAAAACTCTTTGAAAGTCAGGAGACACTGACGGTTGTAAAATATCCAGAAGTTGAACATAGTTTCTGCACGGAAGTTGCCGAAGAAAATATGCACCTGCGCATTTAAAGTACTTATATCTAAAAAATAGAACTTTAAGTATTTTATTGTATAACACTTATTCTAAGATTTAATTGAAATTCTTGCATTTTGATCTCCTAAGGGCCGGTAAATTCGTTTTCGTCAAATTTATCAAATGTTTCAATTTTGATATAATTAAATTGTTTCACTAGGATTACTCATGTTTTTTTACTAAGATTGACAACCCTTATCCTCAAAGAATCAGTGAGAATCAAAAATGGCAATCTTGTCAGAAGTTTGGTAGCAAAGGCAGCCATCTTACCATAACTTGGATTCAAATACGGCAATGTTGACTTGGTGATTGTTGACAACTTAATATCAAAGTCGGCAATCTAGTATATAAAATATTTTTTTGCACCGATAAGCATAATTATTTGTTAATGTTGTCGGCATTGATAGAGTCAAAGTCATCCACAGGTAATAAAAATAATATTTATCATAATTGTCTATAGATCTAATCAAAAGTTGTCGTTTTTATTAAATTGGCAAATTTTTGGTCAGCCCTACACGCACTCTAAAAGGATGTGGGACAGAGTAGCATCCATTTTAAACTCAACTGGTGATGGTGCTACTAAAACTGGTACCGAGTGGTCAAAGGTATATTTACTTAGGTAGTTGAACAAACTTTAAAATTATATTTATCTCATGCAGTGACAGAGACATAAGTTTTCAATATTCTTAAGTATTGGGTGGACTTCAAAGCCAAATTGAAAAGAAAAAATAGGCTGAATAAGGATGCCAGAACTTGTACAGGTGGTGGCCCCTCTACAGCGCAACCATTGAGCGATGTAGAATTAAATTTTTTAAGTCTTATGGGAGAAGACTATGGAGTTGGTCTGCCAGATGTTCAAGTTATACCTGTTATCACAGAAGTAAGTGGTAGAAGAGGTAAAACTTTTTATAAAATTGTGATTTAATATGTTCTAACAAGAGAGAGAGTGACAAAGTATGTGTATCTAGGACAAGAGGTGGTAATGGGAAAGGAAAACCAAGCTAATGAAATTGATAGGCGTATAAGATTAGCATGGGCTTACTTCAAACTTGAGTTTGCCTTCCGTATGAACAGTACTGCTGAACAGAAGGCTCGCATATACGACCAGTGTATACTACCGGTGCTCACATACGACGTCGAGACTTGGGTGATCACAGGGAAGATTCTCCAAAAACTCCAAGTAGCTCAAAGAGCGGTAGAGAGGAAGCTGGTAGGTGTTACGCTGAGAGACCGTAAAAGAAACCAGTGGTTCAGACAGCAGAGTAAAGTCACTGACGTCACAAAGCGTATTGCGAAACTTAAGTGGCAGTGGGCGGGTCACGTTGCACGCAAACATAGATCATGGTGCAAGGCCGTGATAGAGTGGAGACCGTGGGGCGAGAAACGCCCACAAGGAAGACCCCAGATGCGTTGGTGCGATGATATCAAACGAACAGCTGGCACGAACTGGATGGAAACTGCCCAAGACCAAAAAAAGATGGCAGAAACTGAAGGAGGCCTACATACACCCTAACGGTTGAAGATGGCTAAGATGATGATGATGATGATGTTCTAATGATAATATATTTTTTCTAGGAAAATCAATCACGGCAACCTAATGAAAGGCTTTCTCCTCATCCATCAACCTCTACGGATGAGAATCCTATTCAGGGTGCCTGTAACACGAGCAAATACTTTAAATATAGGCATTTTCAGTTACCACTATTCATATCCTAGTGGTTTTAGTCCTTGAAAATTATTAAAATAAAGTGATCATCCCTAAAAAAATTAATCCCACCAGCATTGGACGGCAAACATTTCATTTTATTCAAAACACTTCACTGACATTTAGTTGATGTAGCGCCAAAAACTTTCCTGATAGTTTAGTTAGCATGAACTATTTGCTGATATCACAGTTTTTCTACGGTAACTTGCAAAGCACACTAATTAATTGATTGTAAAATAACCTACGACGAGAGCTATTGCGTTTGTGTTTACCATATCTTATTATATTTCAAGTAGCTTGTTAGAGATTAACTATTAAAAAGCAAAGATAAAGGATAAGTGTTTATTACTTAGCTCTAGCACAACATTGTTTACCAGTACTGTACCTAATTAAACATGCTTTCAATGTGTTCACCGTTTCTTCTTATGCACGCGCCATAACGCAAAATCGTGTTTCGGTGGAGTGTAGAAAAATCAGTTAAGCGTGCAACATCAAACGCCTCTTCGATTCTGTTTCTTAACATTTCAACTGTGTCCATTTCCACTGAATAGACGTAGTCTTTAATGGCTCCCCACACAAAAAAAATCTAAGCATGTAAGATCGGGAGATCTCGCTGGCCATCTAATAAGTATCAAAGCGTCCAATCCACCTGTCTTCAAAAATTTGTGTTAATTTTTGCCTTACTGCCACAACAGAATGAGCAGGTTCTCCATCAAGTTGAAACCAAGTTAAGCTTTGAACATTTTCTGGCAAATTATTGTAATAATCTGCCACGGTGTCATCAATTAGTTGCATAAAGCGTGTGGTATTTAATTTACCATTAATAAATATGGACCAAGTGCTTGCTGCCAAAAACCAGTTACAATAGTGTAATCTCACTGGGTAGTCACGTGCCAGTAGAGCTTGCACTTTAAGAAATTTGTAATCATGCTGCTTCGCCCGGTTCAGGACCTTACTCACAGTACGACGGTTAATATTAAATACACGACCTGCTTTTCTAGTACTCGTCGTAGGACGTTGACGAAAATGACGAAGGATTCTTCGTTTTAACGCCGGTCTAACAACTGCACCCGGAACTGGTTGCGCCGCTTGTGTCACAGGCTAATTGTCTCGCACCTATTCGGGTAGCGTTCGCGATACAAATCTAGCGCTAAACTAGCATTACCTCCTGCTTCACCATAAATTAATAGCATGTCACATAATTCACGAGCGTCGTAAATTATTCTTGGCATTTTCAATATTTTTATTTATTTCTTGATAAGTAATTTTTGAATCACCAACTTGACATTGTCATTATAACGTTTGAAGAATGTTTTGAATAATCTGATTGTCGCTTGAAAAGAGTTTCAACTGTGATTAAATAAAGAAGTTTGATATTAATTTACATTACCTATTTCATTCTTAACGTAATTACAATAAGGATCAGTCTTGATTGTTTGTAAGTTTTTTCTTCCTGGCCGCGCCCGGTACCACGTTACTTTACGACCGGTAAACGATAATATCGCAATGGAAGTTACATCGATTATGGGTATTAACTTTAAATTAAATTTATTCCTAAACGACGTACTTTGAACTATTCGGACCACATTAGAGTAACTTTAAGTGCTCGAAATAATCTGCACAAGAAGTTTTTGCTCGTGTTACAGGCCCCACCCTGTATATCTGGATATTAATTTCGATGACCGTGTAAGTAGAAATTCTTATAATTATTATTGTAGTGTAGATATCAAACATATTTAAAAAATAGGATAAAAATCGGTTTATAGGTTTACAATTGATAAAATATAATTATGAAAACTCATTTTGAATCCATCTAAAATAGGTCCATAGGACACTAAACAAAGATATCTCTCTTCAGTATTCGTGATATTTTTCAGTCACCATATTTAATCGACCACACTGTCGTAATAGAGCCAGCCCCAACCCCTGCTTGAAGAGCCAAAAATGGAAACATCTCAGGAAGTGGCACCATCCACACCAATGCCTCCTGTTTCTGCAGCAATGTCCCCCCGCGTCCTCGCACTGCTGCTGGAAGCAGTGTCAGTATCAAACAAAGGAGACGGCAAGTGCGACAAAAGCGGATGACAGCTAGGGAACGGCTTGTGTCGGCTTCGGAGACGAGGGCTCAATCAGAAGCTGCAAACAGTGCCTCTGTACAGCAGGCGCTTACAATTTTAAATGAACTTGTAAAATTTTTAAGAAGAATTGGAAGGAAGTAAGTGTTTTGATCATATTGTTTTTATAATATAGGATTTAAGGCCGTGTCCCCAGTAGGCAAACTGATAGCGGCCGACTGAGTGGGCCGCAAATTTGTGGCGAACTGAAATTTGAGTTAGCTGCAAACTCAGATCAATTTTCGTGCTGCGCAAACAAACTGTCAAACTGCGGTATCGGTACGATTACGTTTCGGTATACCGCATCGGTACCGAAAGCTTACCGAGCGCCTATATTTGAATGCACGCTTCCTGATTGGCGCGGGCTGCGCGGGAGCGGGGCGGTAAGCGAGTAAAAGCCTGCATGCCGAGCGCACACCGCGTGTATATTGGTAAACAAAATGGCGGCGGAAAGAACCACGTGTATTACTTTGGTGACTGAAGTGGAAAAATATCCACTTTTATATAACTATAAGTTACCTGAATACTCAAGAAAGGATCTGACAGAAAAAGCGTGGGAAGAAATTGCTCATAAAATAAAATGATTGTACTGCCATGGAAGTGCTGCTCTAGGTAAAACAAAGTAGTTAGTCAAATATTTTCGTACAGTTGGTCCTGCTGATCTGGCGTTGATGGAAATTTCATCTCTTTCAATGTTGAAAGAAACATTTTGAGTACCGTCATAATCTGTGGACGTGGCAGAATATTGTACTCCATCTCGTGATCGTATAAAATTATGTAGAACACAAACAGATTTTATTATGTTATTCACTGTAGCGTAATTTAAACAACGAATTGGAGTTAAAAGTACTTGAAACTTTTGAGTCATCATCCCAAATGCACACTCAATAGTTTTACGTGCTCTTGACAGTCTGTAATTATAGATTCTTTTGATATTGTTTATACCTGTCATAGGATAAGGCCGCATGATATTGCGTTTTAAAGGGAAAGCATTGTCGGCAACAAAGAAATAAGGCACTTCTTGTTGTGTATCATCATGCGGAAGTGGAGATGATGTAGGCATATTCAAACCATCTCTTTGCAACCAGTAACTGATGGACGAAGCTTGAAATACTCCGCCATCACTATTTCGTCCAGCATAGCCTGTATCATTCATGGTAAATAAGCCATCAGCATCACATACTGCAAATAAGATGATCGAATGATAGCCTTTATAATTGTAATTTGTAGATCCGCTGTTAGGCAGTTTTTGAATTCGCACGTGTTTACCATCCATGGCTCCCAAGCAATTAGGGATATTCCAAAGTTCATAGAAACGATTGGATATGTCTTTCCATTTTTCTGTGGTTGGAATTGCCATGTTTTCTGTTCGTAGTATCAACCAAATTACTTCAGTCGTTTCAGCTATTATGTCGGATATAGTGCTAACCCCTCTTGCAAAATATAAAGCCAGTGCTGTGACTGTACTTCCGGTAGCAAGATATCTGTAAAAAAAATGTTTTGTTTGTGTTAAATACATTTTATAAACATCTGATTAATTTATATATTGTTTCAGTCTCTGATTGTAAGAAAAAATGGCGCAACATAAGGTCTACATTTCTCAGAAGTACCAAAGCGCAACCAAGTGGCTCAAAAACTAAAAAGCCCTATTATCTGAGCGAACATTTAACGTTCATTTTACCTTACGTTAAACCATTAAATGATTCAGATAATCGTGGTAACATACCACCAACCCCGGTGACAGAGATGACTAACGAGGCGGATACTGAAGAGCAAGTTTCAAACGAGGGCCCAACTGAATCATCAAACCAGCATCAGCCACCTGCTTTACAGGATCAATCTACGTCTTCTGAGGCCTCCGCACCTGTACACGGAGTACGCCGCCGCAAGACGACAGCTTTGGAAGTAGACGCCGCAATGATTAACTTTTTAAAAAATAAAACCAATAAGGCGGAAGAAGTAATCTTAAATAAAACCGAAAAGCAAATGAACCTTTTCTTTCAAAGTTTAATACCCGAGTTTACAGATATGAATGCCCAACAAATCCGTTCTTTCAAAATCAAAGTTTTGCAACTTATAGATGACATTAAGAACGCGCCGTCAGTAACTTCTTCAAGAGACTCCACTCCCTGTACATCGAGAGAATCATATTATACCGTATATTCTCCAATTTCATCTGTAGGCACTCCGGCACCAACACCAATTAATTATCAAAATGAACCTCCAGCATCTCGATCAACTATCGAAGAGAACCTCCTGCTCAAATGAACTACCAGTCCGAATCTTCACCAGTATATCAAAATCAAGCCATGCCTATAAATTTTTCTGCTCAGTCACAATTTAATGCTGACATATCTTCCGGTTCGATAAATGATAATTCGTTGTTTTCTGAATTTGAAAAATAAATTACTTAAATAATATTTACTCTTATTTATATTTGTGTAAGCACTTACCTCAAAGTTATAAGCAATCTCTCTTCGGCACTAACACATTCCCTTAATCTAGTACTTTGTTTTGTGATCACTGGTGCAATAAGTCCCAGAAGTTCACGATAAGTTTGTTTCGACATCTTGTACATCGCCTGAAATTTTGCATCATCTATTGAAAGTTGTTGTGCAATTTATATTTTTGGCAATGTAGGGATGTATCCAATACTTCTTTCTTTTTTTACGCAATCGCAAATACACGTAACACGCTAAAGCATCTTCTTCATCTGACAACGACATTCTCGCGACGCGACGGCACAAACGATTCTGCCAAGATCCTACTGTTTTATACCGAAAGCATACCGACAGTATACCGCCTAGTGAGATCTGAGCGACATTAGTAAAGTCGCGGTAAAATATAAATTACTGCATACCGATACCGCACCGCCAAGTCAGGAAGCGGCCTTAGGCCCTTTTCTGATTTGTCGGCGCGGCATCAGCACGCTCGGTATACGCGGTACCGATAGTTTACCGAGCGCCTATATTTAAATGGAGCGTTCCTGATTGGTGCGGTAAGCGCAGCAGCGGCGCGGCACACATTCGGCTTACCGCATCTCTGCATGCATGTCCAGTAGCCGCTCTGCTTTTTACCGAGTTGGACGCGTTCGGCCCTTGCAAAATGGAGGATATTCATCTTGTCTTAGTACTGGAAGTAGAAAAGTACCCCGAATTGTACAACTATAAATTAGCTGAATATTCCAGAAAGGATGTGACAGAAATGGCCTGGACTAAAGTAGCAAATAAAACGAATTTACCAGGTATGTACCTACTGTTTTATTATATACAGTGACGGTTTTGCCAAGGAAGTGATCCTTGTGGTGTGATAAAATAGTTTGTTAAATATTTTCGAATTATTGCGCCGGATGATGTAGGGTTGACAGAAGTTAAATCCTGTTGTAAGGTAAAAGAACGGGCATGGCTATTGCTACTTTCTAAATCAGCAGCAGAATATTGTTGTCCATCTTTTAAACGAATAAAATTGGTAAGATAGGGTAAAACCACCATTTATTGGCACTTTAAGACTGAGCTTAGTGTCAGTCTGAAATTAAATTACCATAAAATCTCATTTGCAATTGCTAGTACACAAAATATGTGACATTATCAAAGAAAATACTTTAATTTTGGTTTTTATAATCATTTTTATGTGATTGAAAGCATGTAATAAATATTTTACACTTTAATCCGAAAGACTACAAAAAATCCTATTATTGGCATAGAAATTCTCAATATTGGCATTTACTCGTCTAATTATTGGCACGTAGGAAATAGATATACCTACCCATCATAAAAAATATAAACAATGCCTACTTATACCTAGGGTATAATTAAAACACAGTTTTACAAGGTCTGCTTTTATTTAGGTAGTATTTTATATACCATAAAGTATTTAAAGTTTTCATAAAAATACTAAAAATAAAGTTATACCTAAATATAACATAAACACGTTTTTTATTCCAGGTATTCGTTTTGGTAGTTTCACAATATCAATACTTAAATGGCTATCTTTGAGATCTTTTAACTTTAATACCTACCTACCTACATATTAATCAGTCTGATTAAGTTTTTACCTAACTAAATAATCTCCCTACCTATCTTTGTATTTTATGTAGTTTGCAGTCTTACTGGAACCATTAAAAAAGTAATATTACAACTAATCTTAATCATCGGTTAACATCTTCTCGATTTCAGTAATGCTAAACTTTTTGTTAGCTATGTTACCGTCAACACATGGCCGTAGCTAGGGGGGGGCATTGTGGGGCAATGCCCTACCTTGAAACCACAATGCCCTACCTTAAAAATATCTAAAACTAAGATAAATTATTATAATTAAATTGTTTGTTCATAGTTTGAGAAAAAAAATGTAGCGATAGGTATCTAAGTTTGCAACAAAATTTATAATGTGATGGTAAGACTCTTGTATTGGTTCAAACTAAAGCCGATGAAACGGAACGCACCAATGACAAATGTCATGATGACATTTTGCTGAATAAAAACAAAACGTCAAAACAAAAACAACCTCAAATGGATATTGTTTATATTTTATTGAATTTCAGGTGTTTTATCAGTGAATGCAAAAAAAAGTGTTACATTCTTTGTTCTGTGTATAGATGGCATTCGAAGCGCCATCTCATGAAGCGATGGGTTTATACAAAGAATTAGAATAGGGCTATAGTTATTATTCTAAGGGTTTATAGGCCTTTTCATCACAATTTTTTTTGTGCGCATACGTTAGCATCAGCCATTTTTTTCGTACTGTTTTTTGTAAACAACCATGCTAAAGTGCCCGCTACACGCGAAAATATTAATTCAAGTCGATTAATTGTAAAAACATAGAAAAAGAAATAAAGTAGTAAGTCAAAATAACCGTTTTTTTATAATCCATTATAATAATTTTGTCAGTACCTATGTTATAGTGATACACAATACAAATCATTCAAAACTAATACATACTGATTTAACAATTTTCATCTTATATAAAACTCTATATATTTCTATATAAGTGATTCTATATATTTTTTATATAAGTAAATCTATAGAAATATTTTTACTCGATTATTCATAATTGCATAATCTTTTTATAATTATATTATCTCGTATTAAACGTTTTATTTATGATAAAAGCTACTAAATATATTTACATTTGTCTAATTATTAATGTCATTTGTAGCCTCAAAATATTAATGACTTAATTTATTAATTACTTCCATAGTAATACTTAAGTTAACTAAAATATATTTTCAATTACAGAAGAATAAATGAATTGACATTATTAATTAGAATAAAAGTGAAAAAGTTATTTTTTTTTATAAGTTTTTAGATTAAACTTTCGATGACTAACCTCTCAATCAGCTAATTTTTTTTCCCTTTTTGCGGACGCCCATGACATTTTAGCCACCTTTCCAATTGTTTACAATTGTCAACAGTTGAAGATTCAACTGAATTATGTCCCTTTCACGTAGGAGTCTGAAAGGGACACCGTCTTATCTAAGAGCGAGAAGGCAAGATCTGGATCGTGATCCAGATTGAGCGTGTACTGGGCGCCAATATCTGTGTGATGCAGAGGGAATCCCCGTACCATAGACTGCAATATGGGCTATATTGCAATCTATGGTACGGGGAATCCCCTTTTAAACCTGACCTAAAGATTGATTATGATTGTTTGTAGTTTGGTTAAGTGAAGTGTACGGTGAAGAGTGTTTTAGACAAAAATCGATACAATTGTTATTTGTATTGCTATAAATTGAAGATTCATTTATTTCGCGATGGATATACGGGCTTTCTTTGGAAAAAAACGAAGACTTGAGGAGCAAATTGACCACGAAAAACCTAACTGTTCAAAACAGGTGGAAGCACCAAATACAATCGCTACTCCTAGTTCCGTAGCAACAGGTAACGTTAGCTATGGTATTCCGTCTGATATTGCACAAATCGGAGAACCAATAGAACAAGTTGTTTTAGACACATATCCAAAACAACACAACAGGGCCTTTGTTTCCGATTGGTTCAAGCGTTATAAATGGTTGCAGTATTCTGTCGAGAAAGATGCTGCTTTTTGCTATCCATGCCAGCAATTTTTACCTCATGGAAGCAAACAGACTTCGTACACTTCCACAGGATTTAGAAACTGGAAAAATGCCACTGATTCTAAAACTGGTTTTCCAAAACATGAAAAATCAATTTCTCATATTCAAGCTATGTCGATGTGGCAGGAGAAATTACAAAGAATATCTACATCTAGCAGTGTTGAAACGTTAATAAATCAAAAAGTATTAGAAAAATATAGGTATTATGTAAAGTCTGTCATGGAAGTAATACAATTTCTAATTGTCAACGAATTAGCTTTGCGTGGAAATTATATTTTGGAAGAAGAAAAAGAACAAGGATTATTTCAGAATTTATTTGAATACACATGTATGAAAGATCCAAATTTGAACGAGGTTCTCACTCATATACCACAAAACGCAACATATCGTTCACCCGAAATTCAAAATCAAATAATTCAAGCAATGGTTCAAGCGGTACGAAGTTCCATTGTCAAAGATATTAATGAATCTGACGTGAAATGGTTTACTCTAATGGAAGATGGGACGAGAGATAAAAATAACCGCGAAAATATTGCATTAGCAATACGCTACGTCAAGGATGGTGTCGTCAATGAGTCGTTGCTGATGGTTAAGACTACTGAAAATCTTGATGCAGCCACTTTCACGGAATTAACGTTAAATACTCTCACGGAAAATAACATTGACCCCTCTTGTATGCTTAGCCAATGCTATGATGGCGCAAGTGTAATGAGTGGGAAAGTTTCAGGAGTTGCGACTAGAATAGAAAATAAATTGGGCCGAAAAATTCCTTACGTCCACTGCTATAACCATCGCTTGCACTTAATAGTCATCAGGACTATCTCAGAAATGACTTTTATTCGTTTATTTTTTGACCAATGCATCATGTTACATGAATTCTTTCATCATGGCAAAATAGCTGCCTTATATGATGGAAAAAGGATTGGCCGACTCCTCGAACAACGCTGGTCTGGACATTTAGCAGTTACAAAAGTTGTATACGATAATTATTCATCGATTTTGCAGACTTTGAAAGAAATTAAAAATGGCAGATTCAACGGTGATGACGTCGCCAAGAGTATAGGTATTAAAAAAGTCATGCTTGATCTGGAATTCCGAATAGCCATGGTTGTGGCCAAAAAAATCTTATCCACGCTACAACCTGCAGACGCAGCTTTGCAAGCCCGAAGCGCAGGATTAAAAGATGCCATAACAATCATAAAGTGTGTTAAAGATGAAATTATTAAATTAAGATCAAATCAAATGTATAATCAAATTCTGGAAGAAGCTAAGTCTTTAACAAGCAATGACTGCGGCGAATCTGAAAATAGGACACAGACCTCGAAGAGGCAAGTAAAAAAACCAAATCGGATGGATGACTATTTGACGTACACCCCCTGTTCCTCCGCCAGACAAAATATAGATGAGAACGACGAGCCATTTAAGTCTGAGTATTTCGAAACGTTGGACATTTTAATTGCTGAATTACAAAGAAGGTTTTCGGACAACGATGATTTAATTAATTCGATTGCAAGTCTTGATGAGTTGGATGTAGATAAAATGGTTCCACTGAAAAATTTGGGTAAGTTTAAAAAAAAAAAATAATTCAAAAAAATTGTCATGTTCAATTTACAATTTTAACTAATTTTTCAGGTCTGAAAATTCCATCAAGAGAAGAGGCTAGTGTGGTTAAAGCTTACTTGAGTCGTAACGAGGATATAATGGAAAATACATTGCAAGTTTTGTACAGGCAACGAGAGGCGTTCAAAGATACATATGAACTTTTTGCGTCTGTGGCGACCATAGGATGTAGCACTGCAGTGTGTGAATCTACGTTTTCAACTTTAACTGCAATCAATAGGCCTCAAAGGCTGTCAATGGGTCACGAGAGAATGGCTGGTATGGTATTTCTGGCCTTTGAAAAAAAAAGAACAAAATCAGTTGATCTGAACGAAGTTCTTCGCATTTTTAATAACATGGCGAATCGTAGAATTCAGCTGTTTTAAATGTTTTTTATTATTATGTTAGTTAATTATTATAATAAGTACGCAAAAACAATGTGATCTTAATGATATTTTTGGTCGTTTCTATTTACTCGTATCACCCCACCCAATAATTAATTATTACCTCACTCTCACTCAGACGTGGATCTCTACATCCAAATCTGGAAGTTCAACCATCTTATTCACTTGTTCTTCATCATTGAGGATTTAATAGTTCTTAGATCCATGCTCATGCACTGTCACAGTAATTATTTGTCTACGAATAACTATTCACATGATGGTGATATACATGGTGATTGATTTAGGAGCCCGTGTTTCGACGGCAGATCAATTATGATAATTTTTTTACTTCCGCCCTACCTGTAACTAATGCTGCCCTACCTCAAATTCGACCCTAGCTACGGCCCTGCGTCAACATCAGAGTCTTCATCGGTATTGCACAATGCTTCCTCAGAATATAAAATATTTTTCAAAATACTTTTAGTATTTTCTGTATTTGGTTTGTTTAGCACTTTCTCAATTATTTTGTTCTTAGTATCACATTTTTATTTTTTTATTTTAATACTATTAAAATTAAGATTTTGTTTGTGACTTTTCTCTGCGTAATTTTCTTTGTTAATTTCCCTTTTCTCGCTATTAATTTGTTCTTGTTTCAATTCTCCTTTATTTTTATCCCTTTCTTGTATCAATTCTGACGCCTTTTCATCTTTTTCTTGAATTAATTCTACTTTATTTTCATCGTTCTTTTTTTTTTGTTAAGGCTAAGTTCATATGGCCGCGCGGTACCGCGCGGAACTACGAACCGCGCGGCACAAGATCAATATAAACGATAATTATCGTCTACATTACCGCGCGGTACCGCACGCCAACGCGCGGCGCGCTCTGACCCGCGCGCAAGATCTAGAACCGCGCGCTGCCGCGCGGCACAAGTATTTCAAACCTGTATCGACCTGTTCAGTTGATCCGCGCGCCTTGAGACGGAAAGACACATAGATCGATGCAATGAGTACCGAAGATGACATTGTGCCTATCGATTTGCTTATCGACGAAATCGAAAAAAGAGATGCGATTTGGAATCTTAACTCTAAGGATTATTCAAATAAAATATTAAAAAGAAGGTCTTGGGAAGAACTAGTTTTAATTTTTTGCAAAAATGATGATTCCGAAGAAAAAAAGAAAAATTTGGGTAAGTTTTTTTTTAATTAGTTTTATTTATTTAAAATAAGTTTTATAAAATCATAGGTAGGTACCTATTACACCATTTTATCTTGCCAATCTAATTTACCTTCAGTAACAAAATAATTTGTGAATTTAGTTCGAATATTATCTACTTCATGGATTGCTCGTCCACTGTTAGTTGGATTCACATTAGGTAATGGCGCTGGATTGATCATATCATCCTGATTTATACCATCTCTCATCCTTACCAAGTTATGTAAAACACAAATAGCTTTGACGATATCAACAGCAAAATCTATCTTCACGTCTATTGGCCGGTGTAAGATACGCCACTTGTTACACATTATGCCAAATGTACATTCGACATACCTTCGTGCTAAAGAAAGGCGGTAGTTAAATATTTTTTTTTCTTTTGACAACATTTTACCACCATAGGGTCTCATCAAATTTTTAGTCATAGCGAAAGCCTCGTCAGCTACAATTACGTATGGTAGTTTAAATGCATCGCTCTCATTATTTGTGATAGATCTAGGCTCTGGTAAGTTCAACGAATTTTCTGAGAGTTTTTTGAATAATGACGTTTCCTTGAAAACACCCGAATCACTGTCTTTTCCGTAAGCTCCAACGTCTATCCATATGAAGCAATAGTTAGCATCACATAAAGCCATTAAAACTAATGAGAAAAAGTGTTTGTAATTGTAATACATTGATCCTGATTCTGGTGGCTGTATTAAACGAACGTGTTTGCCGTCCAACGCTCCAACACAATTTGGAAAATATGCTTTATTTTCAAATTGTATAGATATTTGTGTCCAGATTTCTTTTGTTGGTGGACTCATGACCAAAGTTTTTAAATTTCTCCATAAAACTTGGCACACTTGCTTAATTATACCCGATATCGTAGACTTGCCAATTTTATAACCATATTGTAACTCTGCAAATGAAGAACCAGTTGCTAGGTACCTGTAACATAATAGTTATTTAAGATACACGTGCATAAAGTAGATCTTTACCGAATAAGTGCTACAGTGAAAACACAAGCATAGCGAGTGTTTACAGTGTGGCACGCGAGCATAAAGTGCATATGCTCACGTGCCACGATAAATATTCCATTTCTATTCCTACTCCTATTCCTCGTCAAATTCCTATTCCGATACCTATTCCTACCCCTACTTACTCCTATTCCAACTCCTAATTCTATGTCTATGTCTATTTCTTTTAAGTAAATCTTTACTGAATAAGTGCTACAAAGAAAACACATTCATAGCGAGTGTTTACAGTGTGGCACGTGAGCATAAAGTGCACAAAGTACAATTTGCATAAAGTAGGTCATAAGGACTCTTTATGCACCCGTATCGTACAACATTTTTCAATAGTTTTGCAATGAAAACTAATAATTAATTATTTACTTTCTAGGATCGATTTTGCAAAAAAAATGGAAAAATTTACGAGATGCCTATGTAAAAGAACTTAAGAAAACAAAACATTTGAAGTCCGGTTCCTCAGCATCAACACCATCTTCATTTGCGTATTTCCAAAGATTGTCATTTCTTAAACAAGTTGTCCAGAAACGAAAAACTGACAACAGCCTTGATGTTGCGGAAGTTACAGAGAATCCTGATTTGGATAGTGCAGTTAACAGCAGCGGCGTTCAAGCTTCAACAGAAAATGTGCCCCGGAAAAAATTCAAACTTCACCCTGCCGATGAACATTTTGCAAATCTTTTACAACAAAGCATAAATACTCGAAATAATAATGCAGCAGAAAAGAAAGATGACGATGAAGATAAATTATTTTGTCTTTCATTGGTTAGGGAAATAAAAAAAGTTCCTGAAAACCGGCGTTTAAAACTGAAAATTGAAATTTATAATTTATTAGAACGATACCAAGCTACACGAGCACAGCCACTTGAAGATTTTAACTACCCGTCTACTTCATATAGCTCACAACGACCACCCAGAAACTATCATGCTTCATTTCAAAGTTCTCAATATAGCAACCCAATGCAGTACTCTGATAGAGAATCAACACAATATGGCTATACAACTAGTTCATACACTTCACCTCCCACAAGTTCATCGCAAGTAACATCACCCCCGGGTGATGTTACTTGTGACCCGTCATACGAAGATTCTCAAGAATTAGATCTGTTCAATTAAACTAAAAGTTAATTTGCCAAGAAGCCTCGCTCATAATTTCTTATTTTTTATAATTTTTACTGTGATTATGATTAATAAACAGTTAACTTACCGCAATGTTACAATGAGTTTTTCTTTTGGTGATATGCAATATCTTACAGCATTTTCACTGGATTTTAAATCATTTTCAATGAAATCGTATAAAAAATCAAAGGTTGCAACTGACATACGGAAATAATTAAAAAATTTTTCTTCATGTAACCTCAACTCAGGGTATAAGGTGACAAACAGGCTTGAAGAAAGTCTGTCACTTAATATTGGATGCACCCAGTATCGCCTTTGTCGTCTTCTGCGACGTCTCAGTCTTCTATATAAAATCCACAAGCAAATTGCCTCCTCCACGTCCATTGTATATCAATGTTAATGCCAGACTGGCGCTCGTATATACCCTGTCATGTGAACTCTCACATCGCGCGGCGGCGCGCGGTGCCGCGCGGCCATATGAACTTAGCCTTATTCTTTAGCGCAAAATCAATGTTCAAATTGTAAAAATCTTTCGAAAATAATATTTTTTTTTGCAGTAGTTTCATGTTTCTTAATATCTCGTTTTTTGACACATTTTTTTTCTTTTTTTATCATTTGTACAGTTTTGGCTAGTTTGTTTTGTTCTCGTTGTTCCTTTCGTTTCTGTATGCCTTCTTCCTTTTCTTTTTTTGCTCTAATTTTTTCGCGTTCTTCGTCCTTGAATTCTTTTGATGTAATAACAAAAGGTGTCTTCTTAGTTTGTTTCACTCCCTTCCTTTGAGGTGTTTGATTGGAGAAATTGTTATTGACAACACAGAAGACATCACTGCTATTTATGATTTTCAGACTGATTCTTTTCCGAAAAACACTGAACATAGATTGTAATATACCCAAAGAAGATACTCACACAACTCAATGTACAAGTTACTCACACTGCACAAATAGAAACATATAAAGAAAGAAAATTAGATGATAATTCAAACAAATTAATTACTAGAAATAACGTCGTTCGCTCACCTCAACAGGATTTTGACAAAATTGAAGTTTTGGAAACTATAACCAATCCTTATGTGCTATCGAGTTCATTACATACAATCACGTCCATATTTTCAATGTCCAAAAGGTTATTTTCTTCAAGAGCAACATCCGAGGTATTTCTCTCATAGATTTCTTTATTTTGTGGATAGATCAATGGATCTATGGTTTCCTTGTTTTTTCGAACTAAACTCTAAAGTGCCAATAATTGGAGGAGTGCCAACGATGGGTTGGTTTACCCGTACATGCTGCTTTGACTATATTGTTTATTGTTTCATAGTTCGATGTACGGATAGGTGTTAAAAACACTTGGAACTTTTGGGTCATCATACCAAAAGCACACTCAATGGTTTTACGTGCACGGGAATGTCTTTAGTTATAAATCCTTTTTTCATTGGTGATTTTTGCCACAGGGTAGGGTCTCAGAGCTCTGCGTTACAAAGGAAAAGCATTATCAGCAACAAAAAAAAATGGGACTTGTTGTTGGGTATCGTCGTGGGGAAGTGGGGCCGCTGTAGGTATATTGATGCCATCACGTTCCAGCCAGTAACTTAAAGAAGATTTGAATATTCCACCATCGCTGTTTCTACCAGCATTACCAGTCTCAATCATTGTAAATAAACCGTTAGCATCACAAACCGCAAATAATATTATTGAATGATAGTGTTTATAATTAAAGTTTGTTGATCCAGAGTTTGGTAATTGTTGAATTTTTATATGTTTCTCGTCCATTGCACCTAAACAATTAGGCATATTCCAAATGTTATGCGTAGGGTCGTCGTTGAAGAGATAAATAATAACTTGCGAATATTTTAACAGCGTTACTTGCGTTCTTCAATGGTACATATAAGAGTTAAAGTATTCAAAATAGCGAAAATAGCGAATGTAACGTTTTTCTATTTGAAAGTCCGCTTATATATCGGTTTTGAATTTGGTTTTGACCGCTTCTTCATCGCCAGCCAATCCCGTTGCCGCAGCCGTCGCTCGATCCGTTTCACGCAGCGGTCGCGACATGCCCTCGGCCTTGGAAGCACCAGGATGCTTTCAAATTACTGCGCTGCGTCTTCATGAAATAAAGGGCATATTTTTGAGAATGTCTGCCGTACAGTGCCACTTACTGTACGTATGTCCGCCATACGTGATATGCCGTCTTTGCCAGGAACTGTAGCAACGATGCGCCCCAACTGCCATTTGAGAGGAGGCAGGTTATCGTCTTTGATGACGACGAGAGTTCCAGCTTGCAACGAGTCGCCGCCTTTAGTCCATTTGCATCTAGTCTGCAACTCCGAGACGTATTCTTTCGCCCAATGTGCCCAGAAATGGTGACAAATCTGCTCCACCTTCTTGTAGCGATTGAGTAGATGTCCTGGATCAGCTCGCATGTCATCATAAACTGGCGCTGCAAGTGTACGACCGAACAGGAAATGAGCTGGACTTAAGGGTAGGAGATCATTAGGGTCCGAGGACATAGGTGAAAGTGGACGGGAGTTAAGGATCGCCGCCACTTGTGCTAGTACTGTGGTAAATTCCTTAAATGCGCGTTCCCAATGACCCGCGTCAGGTGATGCTTAGATGACTTTACTCCTGCCTCCCACAGGCCATCAAAATGAGGAGCGTAAGGGGAATTTAAAGCTGAATTTAATAGATTGGCTCGTTGCGTATTGAGCTATATCCTCTGAACAATTATTTAAAAAAATTGAAAATTCTTTCATTGCTCCTACAAAGTTCCTGCCATTGTCAGAGAATATTTCAACAGGTTTTCCGTAGCGTGAAATAAAGCGTTAGAGAGCTAGAATGTATGCCTCCGAGGAAAGATCGCTTTCAAGTTCTAAGTGGATTGCGCGTGTTATAAAACAGATAAATAAACAAATATACGATTTGACCGTTTTGGCGCCCCTTCCTTTGCGATTCAAAGTGTAAACTGGCCCCCGCACAGTCGACGCCGCAATATACGAAGGGATAACACTCAATCGCTCCTTAAGCAAATTACCCATAAGCGGATGTAATGTTTTCCCCAGTAGTTTTTTGCAAACCACGCAATCCTGTACTATTTTTCTAGCGAGGTTTCTTCCACCAATCACCCACCATTGCTCGCGCACATTATATAAGAGTGCCTGAGGGGCGACGTGAAGAAGAAACTCGTGTTTGTGACGAAACAATAGCACGGAAAATTGATGTTTCGATGAGAGTAAAATTGGGTGCTTCTAATCATAGTTAAACTCCTCTGAGTTGCTAATTCGACCCCCAATGCGTTTGTCTAGAAATAAATTTAATTTTTGTAAGCTAGGATTGTGTTTTAGTGATAACCCTTTTGATAATTTTTCATAACCATCATGAAATGATTCCAATTGAGACAATTTTGCTAGAATCATCTCAGAACATCTTAACTCACCAATACTGATTGCACCGCTTAACCTATCTAACTTTAACTGTCGAATATTGTGCAAAAAACGTAATACATAGGCAAACGTACGAATTAATCGGTCAAAACGAGAAAATCTAGCAAACGGAATAATACTCGCATTGTGATTATAATTAAACGCATGTACAACATTAGCCTTAACCTCAGGTAAATCTTTTATTGAATGTTGTGAATTGTTAGCTAAATTATTACAATCGAAACCATACCCCTTGACACTAAATCTGCAGGGTTACTTTTTCCGCTCACATGTCGCCATGGTTGCCCTTCTGTTAGTTCATGTATCTCGGCTACTCTATTCTGAACAAAAGTTTTTAATAAATTAGGAGCTGTGTGCAGCCATCCTAAAACTATAGTAGAATCTGTCCAGAACATAACACGATTAAATTGACAGTGAAGCGAATTTTTTACTAATGAATAAAGACGCGCGCCAAGTAACGCCCCGCGCAGTTCGAGCCTCGGTATGCTAACAGGTTTTAACGGCGCAACTTTGCCCTTTGAACATAATAAATGCACAGATGGTGACATATTATTATCGTTGAAAATAGATCGGACATAAATAAGCGGCTCCATAAGCCGTTTGAGAAGCATGCGTAAATATGTGTAACTTAAGTGCCGTAGGTTCATTTCCTATTACGTGTCGTGGAATAAGAATGTTGTCGAGCGCCGATAAACTGTTAAGGCGGCTCCACATGCATGGCAAACAACGCCAAACAGCGAACACCAAACAACAAACACGAACATGTGGACGAGTGTTTGTTTCTGTTTGCCTGTTTGTGTTTGTGTTCGCCAGTGTTCGGCGTCGGTGTCGGTTTTTCTTCACAAATCAAAGGATGTTCGGCAAACTGTTTGCGACGTCTCCATACGGTAGCAATTAGTACAGCGCGCGAGCTTGCGGGTTGCGGACGCTTCGGTTATTTAGCAGTGTTTCGCGCGCTTAGTGGCGGATAGGATAATGGCTGAATGGTCTGAGGACACAACTATATCCTTTTTGGAAGCATACCAAAATGAACGATGCATTTGGCATACTAAAGATGCCAATCATAAAAATAAACAGAAGGTGGCCGATGCGTGGACGCGTCTTAGTGTCATGATGAATGAAAATGTAAAGGAATTAAAAAGTAAAAGAGAAATATTAATGGCTACGTTCCGAAGACATCTGAAGAGAAAACAGGACTCCATTCGGTCTGGTGCAGGTAAGTTTTAACTATTTTATCATCAACAAATAGCCAATCAAAATACATGTTGCCATTGCAGGGGTATGACCGACTCTCGTAGGTTTTTTATTTAATAGCACTCACACTCACTCCGATTTGAGTGCTATGACTTTAAAAAGTATGGGTTTAACGAGACGTAAATACATTTTAATATTAAATATTTTTTTCAAGTACTTATCTACCTAAGGTAAGGCCTGAAAAAATATTTAATGTTATTTAAAATGTGTTTAAATCGCGTTACATAAATCAATACTTTTTTATAGTAGTAGCACCGAAAATTCCGATCTATGATCGATCATCATATTATTTTAAATTATTCTCTGTGCCCTAATGCAATAATAATGTTACTTCTAATGATCCATTACATAAATCGAATGTGTAGATCTGATAACAATAATGTGAGCAGCTTAGATACCTATATTTTCTCAGAATCTATACACATACATTAAAATTGTAAGTCAACATCACGCTACGATTGATAATATAAATTAATGATTTAATCAAAGTTAATTAACTGTTTTATCATGTTGTAAGAATTTATGTCCTTTTTTAACTTTTTTATTGTTTGTATTTTAACTATTGCTCTAATAATTATATTCTTGTGAATTTAACAAATGTATTTTTTATTTCAGGAGCTGATGATGTTTATAAACCTATCTGGTATGCATATGACATAATGGAGTCATTTTTGGGTCCGGTGTCGGAATCGGAATCGGTCGAGCCGGCCAGGCAAACTTATGATGAGTTAGTTGCCAGACTTCTTGTGGAACAAGAGAGGTTAAAGTCAAGAGACAGTGAAGATGAGAGTGTAGCATTGTATGCAGGACGAAAGCCAGTGAAAAATAACAACAACAACAAGGAAATAAAATGTTTCAAGTGTGGACGTGTCGGACATTACATGTCAGAGTGTAAAAGTGGAAAAGACACTCGCAAGTGTTTTAAATGCAACAAAATCGGGCATCTAAAATTTCAGTGCCATAAAAACAGTGCAAAAAACGTTTCGAGCGAAAAAAATAACGCTTTTGTTGCAAGTGCCTTGTCGACAGATGTTGTGAATTTTAATTCGAGCCTCGGACAAAATGACAAGTGGTTAGTCGATAGTGGTGCGAGTGAGCGTATGGTTTCCGAACGCATCCTTCTTACAAACTATAGAGAACTGTCAGTGTTAAACAGATTTGTTGTTGTTGGCGATGGACGACGACTGCCGGTTTTAGGCATCGGTGATATAAATTTAAAGGCTTTTGATGGAGATTCCTACATAAATACAACTCTACACGGGGTGCTGTATGTACCAGACTTAAAAGTGAACCTGTTTTCGGTTCCGAGTGCTACAAGTAAAGGTTATAAAGTGAGGTTAACCAAGGACAATTGTTGTATTTACAAAGATGATATAAAGTGTGCTCTAGGGTATCGGGAAGGGAACCATTATGTTATGGACTTTCAATTTCAATTGTTGACTGGGGAACAGTGTGCAGTGTCATTAATGCAGTGGCATGAACGTTTTTGTCACCAAAATGTTAAATCGACAAAAGCATTATTGGAGCGGAGTGGCATCAACTTTAGTGGTGATAAGTGTCTTTTGTGTCCTTGTGGTAAGATAAAATACATACTCCAGTCTTGGTTGAAAACAGCGATCTTTATTAAAGGACGTCTTTTTCGTAAGCGTCCATACAGGAAGTGCGTTTGACATTGACAGTTGCTATATATTTTTCTTAGAATATTTATGGCATTGGAACATGATATAACATCTTCCCTTTTTTGAGAAGACGAGATCTACATAAATAAATTGAACTTCTTATAAATTAAAACGTATGAACGCAACTTAACATTTTTATAAATAATTTTACATGTATCGGAACGCATTTAAAAAATATAAAATTGACATTTCTAAATTTCGACAAGTTTGACAACTTTGACATTTGCGATAACAATAAAATGCATTAAGTCATTGAAACAATGTTTGAGTTAAGAAAAACAAATACACAATTATTTGCAAGTCAAGTAAATAACATCAAGAAAACAAGAAACAATTATTCATTACAAAATCTACGTGGTAACTTAACCATACGACCAAAAGATGAGTATTTAACATTACTTTGTGAAACATTTTGTTTGTCTTGTGTTATTGGTACATTAACATGTTCGTTTTTATTTTCCAGGTGAAGTTGACGGTGTGGAGAGCTGCAGGGAGAGTTACTGGACGTGACAGGAGAACTATCAGACGGGAGAGAAGCCTTGGATGGATTGGTAGGAGTTGGAATTCTGGAAGGTTGTGAAGAACGTGTTGGAGTGTGTGGTTTCATAATGTGTACACGATTACGACGGAATGAACCTTCATCAGACTCGACTGTATAAGACCTAGGTTGTGGACCTATATCTGTGATAGTACCTGGTGTCCAAGTGTTAAGTGGTTGTTTTTTGAAATATATGTAATCTCCTTTTTGTAGTCTAGGTAATTGTTTTGAATGTTTATTATAATATAATTCTGAATTAATTTTTTGTTCTTTCATTTTCCTCTCAATAATTTTGTAGTCAGAAACTTCAGGTTTCAATAACTGATTAGAAAGTGGCAATTTAGATCTCAATGTTCTGGACATAAGTAATTGAGATGGGGAACAAAGACCATGTTTAGGTGTATTTCTATACTGTAAAAGTGCTAAGTAGGGATCTGTTTTATCCATGTGACATTTTTTTAAGATGTTTTTGATTGTACCTATAGCCCTTTCAACCATACCATTGGAGCAGCTATGGTAGGGACTTGAAGTTGAGTGTTCAATTTGCCATTGAGAAGTAAAAGTGTTAAATTCACTTGAATTGAATGGGGGACCATTATCTGAATGTAAATACCTTGGTATGCCATGACGAGCAAATATAGATTTGAGATGTGAAATAACATTACTTGCAGTAGTATTATTACCTAAATGAGCAAGTTCTATGTACTTGGAAAAATAGTCTATTACCAGTAGGTATTTTTGTGAATTAAATTCAAATAAGTCTATTCCTAACTTATGCCAAGGGATGAGTGGAATGTCATGGAATTGTATTGGCTCTTTAGTATTACTACGCCTGTATGTCAGACAGATATGACATGAATTTATATAACTTTCAATATCAGAATTAATATTAGGCCAATAGACTGAATTTCTAGCAAGGTTTTGGCAACTTTTTATACCTTGGTGGCCTTCATGTAAAAGTTTTAGAGTGTCATTTCTAAGGGTAATTGGTACAACTATATTATTGTTTTTCATGACAAGGCCTTCTACTACTTGTAATTCATTTCTTATAAGGAAAAATGATCTAATCTTTTCCGGGACTGACTTTTTGTGTTCTGGCCATCCATTTTTACAATAATTCATGACAGAAATTAGTTCTTGGTCTTTAGTAGTATGTGCTTGAAATTCTTTTAATTTGTGTGGACTAATTGACAGGGATTGGATTAACATATTGACATGTAAATCAATGTCTGCTTCAAGATCAGTAAGAGCAGTTTCTGGCAGGGCAGATCTAGACAAGGTGTCTGCCACATATAAGTATTTGCCTGGTTTGTATGTAACTGATAAATCATATGGCTGAAGTCTAAGCATTATTCTTTGAAGACGAGCTGGAATACTGAATAATGGTTTTTTGAAGAGAGTGACAATTGGCTTGTGATCTGTTTCTACAGCTGTATGACGACCATATATGTACTGGTGAAACTTAGTACAACCGAAGTTCTTTCTCAATTTGAGAATAAGCTTGTTGTGCTTGAGTTAAGGAAGCTGAAGCATAGGCTATTGGCTGTTTACCATGACTAATAAAAGCACCCATTGCATCTTTAGATGAATCGACAGATAGACAAATTTCTCTATTTTGATCATAGAATGTTAGTACTGGGGCATTTGAAATTAACTTTTTTAGGTTATTAAGTTCAGAATCATGTGAATTAGACCAATTAAATTCTACATTTTTAGACAAAAGGGATCTTAAATTGGTAGTTTTTTGGGACAAATTTGGAATATAAGAACCTAAATAATTGACCATGCCTAGAAACCGTTGTTATTCAGTAAGATTTGTGGGTGGTGGCATTTCACAAATTGCTTGGACTTTAGATGGATCTACACTCACTCCATTCTCACTAAATACATGGCCTAGGTATCTGACTTGATTTTGACAAATATTTGACTTTTCTCTATTAAATTTAATACCTAATTGTTCAGCTCTAAGTAAGACATTTCTTAGCCTTTCATCATGCTCATGCTTGGTTCTGCCATACACAAGCAAGTCATCCATCATGATTTTTACTCCATCGAGGTCACTGAACCGTTTAGACATCTCAGAATGGAAGATTTCTGGAGCCGCGTTAATACCAAAAGGAAGACGAAGATAACGATATCGACCATAAGGGGTAATGAATGTACATAGACACATAGTACATAGCTTTGAGGAAGCTTCATTTAGTTTCAGCATATAAAAACCTTTGTTGGCGTCTAAAGTGGAGAAGAACTTGGCGCCTGACAGACTTATTTTTATTTCATCAATAGTGGGAAACTGATAGTGAGGTCTCATTATTCCTTCATTTAGTTTTCTAGGATCAATACAGAGCCTAAGTTTACCATTTTTCTTCGAGGTAAGTACAAGTGAATTAACCCATTCGGTTGGTTCATTAACTTTTTGTATTATATTATTTTTTTCTAACATTTCTAACTCTTTTTTTAGGTCATCTAATAAGGCAAAAGGGACTCTACGACATGCAACAACAGATGGGACTGCATCAGGTTTCAAGGTAAGGTGACATTCAAAATCTTTAAGTATACCTATTCCTTCAAAAAGATGAGAAAATTCCGAGAGTAATGAAGTGTTATTGAAAGTGACTGAATGAATTCTTTTTACTAATTTTAGTTCTTCGCAACTTCTACGGCCTATGACATCTTGACAGTTAATATCTAGAACATGAAAGGTAAGCATATGATTATTATTATTATGTAATACAGAAACTTGACATTGACCAACAGTGGGCAAGACTTCACCACTGAATGTAGATAGTTTGTGACAACTTTTTTGTATCTGTGACAATGGCAATTTCAGTTTTTTGTATGTACTGAATGAAAGAATGTTAGTGTCTGCACCTGTGTCTAAGAGAAATTTTGTTATTTGACTATTTATATTCAAGCAGGTAATATAATTATTGTTTCCATTCTGAATGGAAGCTATAAATAAAGAACCCAAGAAATATTCATTACTTTGATTAATTATTGGAGACTCAGTTAATACTAAATTATCTAATTGTTGTACATTAGAAATTTTTCTAGACCGACACACAGAAGCGAAATGATTTCTGCGACCACAGTTGTGACAGATTGCACCCAGAGCGGGACACTTAACTCGATGTACTTGACCACATTTGCTGCATACCTCCTTATTTTGACTTCTTACAGAAAAATGCTGACTTGGAGGACGATGCTGGCTTGGAGGACGATGCTGGCTTGGAAGACGATGCTGGTTTGCAGAACGATGCTGACTTGATGATCTCGACTGGCTGGTGCTCCTTGCTCTCCTGGAGTTGATGGCATTGACATCAGCTTGTAGTTGGTGTTGGTTGTTCAAGCACTGTGAATCTAACTTTGTGTTTCTTATTGTCTTTGCTAAGGATACGGCTTTTTCGAATGTAGATGGTTTCTCTATCAGAATGCGCTCTTTGATGTACCCTGAATTGAGATTCCATGAAAAAATATCTTTGAGAATATCATCGCTCTTGTTTCCGAAATCGCATTGTAGGCTAATATTTTTCAATTCAGTGGCATATGTCTCCAAATCCTCATTAAGGCCTTGTTTTCTGTTGAATAATTTGTGCCGTTCTAAGGTAATGTTAACTTTTAGTAAGAAATAATCTTCAAATTTTTGTTGTAGTTCTTTAAATCGTATGGTCTCCATATCTACTTCGAATGAATTAAAAATTTGAAGCGCGTCTGTACCCATAGCGTTGAGTAGTAGGGCGACTTTTCTCGAATCAGATTCTTCTTCGAGGTTATTTGCTTTAATGTATATACGGAAAGACATAGAAAAGTTTTTCCATGCGACTGGCATGTTCGACGCTTTGAAATCCAATTGAAAAGATGGTGGCGGGAGCATGTTAGATGGAAATTTTTGTTCGTTCGCCATTTTGACGCTGCCGCGTGTCTAGGAGCTGTAGTGAAATTTCGTTTTGACTTGCCTGAGAGCTTGACTGCAATTTCTCGGCATCGACTGATGATGAATTTCAGTTGTTCACCGGCTGTCACCATGTCTTTTGTGTCCTTGTGGTAAGATAAAATACATACTCCAGTCTTGGTTGAAAACAGCGATCTTTATTAAAGGACGTCTTTTTCGTAAGCGTCCATACAGGAAGTGCGTTTGACATTGACAGTTGCTATATATTTTTCTTAGAATATTTATGGCATTGGAACATGATATAACAATAAGGAGGTGTGTGAAGCTTGTATTTTGGGTAAAGCTCACCGCCTTAGCTTCAGTCACAGCACAGGTTCTACACAGAAGGTCCTCGAACTAATCCATGCGGATGTGTGTGGACCACTTGAAGTGGAAAGTATTGGAGGTTCAAAATACTTCCTGTTGTTGAAGGATGACCATTCTAATTACCGAATAGTTTATTTCCTGCAAAGGAAAAGTGAAGTTGTTGGTCATATTAGACAGTTTATACATTGGGCTGAGAGACAAACTGGAAATAAAATGAAGGTACTCCGTATCTACTGACAACGGCAAAGAGTTTGTGAACTCTGAAATGCAGAAGATGCTGTCTGAAAAAGGAATAGAACACCAAACAACTGTACCCTATACACCGCAGCAAAATGGAAGAGCCGAGAGCGACATGCGCACATTAGTTGGAGCGGCAAGATCTATGATAAATAAGAAAAAGCTATCCAAAGAACTGTGGGCGGAAGCAGTGAACATGGTTGTATATGTGTTAAATAGAACCAGCAAGAGCAGAGATGACACGAAAACTCCTTACGAGGTTTGGACTGGAGAGAAATATGATATTAGAAAACTAGACAAAGTGTTCGGGATGAAGGTGTGGACACACATACCTAAAGAAAAAAGGCTTAAACTTGATCCCAAGGCTGTAGAAGGAGTGTTTGTAGGCTATGAGAACACAAAGGGATTTAGATTTTTTTATGAAAAAGAAAGAACTGTTCAAACAAAGAGAGATGTTAAATTTTTGCAGCCGGATACCAGAGAACCTGAAACAGAAAAAGATGATTATGAAGAAATTATCAAATTAGACGAAGAAAATAATAGAGAAGAGGAAGGAGAAGGACAAGAAAGGCAAGAAAAATCAGGACAGGAGGATAGTGAACAGAAGGAGAATGAGATCTCTGATGCAATCGAACAGCCAACTACACAAAGCGGCAGAGTGATAAAGAGAACTGGATGGTTATCGGACTACTCTTGTATCGCCTCGGAAGAAGATCCCGTTTGTTACAAAGATGCTATGAAAAATGAAGATTCTGACAGCTGGAGAGAAGCGATAGACAAGGAATTGCAGCAGCTGAAGGAGAATGACACGTGGACCAAAACTAAATTGCCTCCTGGTAAGAAAGCTATAAGTAGTAAATTTGTTTTCAAAAAGAAAGTTGATGAGTCAGGCAATGTAAAGTTTAAATGTAGATTAGTTGCTAGAGGATTTGAACAAGAAACTGATTGTAATGTAAATGATCTTTATGCACCAGTTGCTAGGTTACCTACTCTTAGATGTTTTATAGCAGTAGCGACTAAATTAAACTTACCTTTGTATCAAATGGATGTCTGCAGTGCATTTTTGAATGGTGAGATTAAGGAAGAGGTTTTTATGCGATTGCCAAAAGACTTTGCTGTAAGTGATGAGGAGAATACTGTATCCATCTATGGACTTAAGAAGTCTCCCAAAAGTTGGAATGAAAAATTTAACAGTGTGATTAAAAAAGAAGGATTTATTCAGTCATCTAATGATTTTTGCCTGTTTACAAGGTGTGACAAAGATAAAAAATTGTATTTGCTGCTCTATGTAGACGATATATTATTATTCGGAACAGATGTACAAGAAGTTCAGAAAGTAAAGGATGTATTGTCAAGTAATTTTAAAATGAAAGATATGGGTCTTGTTTCTGAATACTTAGGTATAAGTGTTCAGCAAAATTTGAAACAAGGTATTACTGTTATTAATCAATCTGCATACTTAAGTTTTTTATTGGAAAAATTTGGAATGAGTTCTTGTAAACCAGCAAATACACCAATTGATGCAAATTTTGACTTTGAACTTTTAAAGCGAGATAAATCAGAAAGTCAAGAAATTGAAACTAAGTGTAGAAGTCTTATCGGTAATCTCATGAATGCGGTTCTAGGATCACGACCTGATCTTTGTGCTTGTGTATCATTGCTAAGTCGATACCAACACTGTGCTAGTACTATGTTATATAAAATGTTACTACGAGCTTTAAGTTATGTTAAAGCTACTATTGATTTGTCATTGGTTTATAAGAGAGATATTGCTACAGAAAGCCTAGAGGGTTTTGTTGATGCAGATTGTGGAGGGGACCTTATTGATAGAAAGTCTACAACAGGCTACATTTTTAAAATACTTGGATTTCCAGTTCTGTGGGGTTCTAAAAAACAGCAGTCTGTGGCAATATCATCATGTGAGTCAGAATATTTAGCTATGAGTTTGGCAATAACTGAAGCATGTTGGTTGAGACAACTATTGTTAGATTTTCAGTTGAATTTTAAAGTGGATAGATGTATCCTGTATGAAGATAATCAGTCAGCCATTCAGGTAGCTCTATATCCTGAAAATAGTAGAAGATTAAAACGTCTTAGTATAAGACATCATTTTATTAAAGAAAAGATTGAAGAAGGGATGATTAAGTTAGTGTATACACCTACAGGTGAACAGCTGGCTGATCTCTTTACAAAGCCTCTGGGACGACAACTGTTTACTAAGTTTAGAGACAGGTTGCTTACAGTACCTACATAATTTTTTTGTTAAACTATTTCTTTGAAGAGGCAAGGTTTTTTTTTAAATAAGTACCCAGTCTGTTATTTTTTTTTTGTTTGTGCTATTTTGGAAATAATTTAAGTTCAGTTGAAATGTGTTGTTTTAGTAGTACTGTAATTAAGATGTTATTTGGATTGTAAACCTTATTCTATTGGGGAGGGGTGTTAAAATGGAACGTGCTTATAGAATAGTAGACAATAGAATTAATAGTTATCTATGGTAACACTGCCTAACTCTCTGGTTAAGGCGTCCGTCGGGGTAGAGAGATTTTTTCTGTGTGCTCTCCAAATAAAGTACTCAATTAATATTAATATCTTTTATTTCCTCCTAAAACCATAACATGATGTAACTATATACTAACATTACGTAATTAATTACGTAGGCTGTAGCCGGAGGATCTAAGAAAAACAAATTAAATTTAATTCAAACTTATTTAATTATAAAATAAAAATTACAATTTAAAATAGCCTAAGCCTAAGGTGTTGCCTAAGTTCGAAGTGGGAACGAAGTGGCCGAAAAAAAAAGTATGCTCAGGAAAACGGCATCGCTGGCACGGCGGCACGTGGAGCACGTTGCGCTGACGCTGCAGCTGTGTCGGCGAGTTGATTCAGGTCATCGTTGGTGCGCTCGATGACGAAATTATTTTAATATGTACTTGTCACATTAATATAATTCCTTCTCCCTCAGAACAGCAATTATTTTCTCTTAGTGTATAAATATCGTGTTCTATTTAGAGGAGTGACGGAACAAAACATGATAATTCCATTTTTTGTAAAAAAAAGTTAGCAATGACATTCGACAGAATACCATAAATTACGTCGCCCGTTACGCTGGTGTGGTTCAAATCATGCTTATTCTTGCAGTAAATCGCCTCTAAAGTTGAAAGTTTGATGCAAATCATGATATTTTCCATGCTTAAAAATATTAATAAACGAAATCGGAACAAAACATGATACATTTCATACATTTCTGGTACGCACATTGAAAGTTGGCACAAAATAGGTTATTTCCTATGTTTCGTGTCATACAGACTTTTGAAAGGAGGTTCCAAAGGAAGAAAGAGGAGGTGACAGGCGTTCAGCTAAATCTCAAGAGAAAAAAGAACATGTACGCAATTTTCTCCGAAACCTTCCTTGCAGTGAAAGCCATTATAATAGAGCAAAAAGCAAGAGGGTGTATTTGGATGCCGGTTTGAATATTAAAAAATTGAGAATGCTTTACAATAATAGTGTCCCAAATGAACTGAAAGTTAAGAGATCAATGTTTTACGAAGTGTTCACATTTGAATTTAATATTGGATTTCGGTCACCTGCATCAGATGCCTGCAGTTCCTGTATACTATTGAGTAATAGTATTAAAAATGAACAAGATTCATCAAAAAAACAAGAACTAATGACAAAACTTCGCATACATAAATTGCGAGCTAACTTTTTCTTTAAACTTTTGAAAGAAAAGGTTGATAATAGTATCACTATATGTTTTGATCTCCAGCAGGTGTTTCCTCTACCGAGGACACCAATTCAGGAAGCTTTTTATTCCCGTCAGATTAGCCTGTATAATTTATGTGTGATGGATCTATCAGAACAAAGTAAGTCTTGTCTGTATAATTGGGATGAAACAGAATCTGGCAAGGGTGCTGTTTCAATTGGATCTGCGTTATACTGTTTTTTGAATACTCAAACAATACCGGCTAATGTGCAGTTAGTAAGACTTTTTTGTGATGGCTGCGGGGGCCAAAATAAAAACAGCCATGTGTTGCATATGCTGCTATTTTGGCTTCAAAATAAGTCCCCTACACATGTTAGGGAAATACAACTTTTTTTTCCAGTGCGAGGGCATAGTTTTCTGCCAGCAGACCGTTTATTTGGTAGAATTGAGAAAGATGTGAAAAAAATGCCAGTGATTACTACGAGGCAAGAATATTTTGAAATATTTTCTAAACATGGCAGAGTGTGCGAGCTTGGTAAAGAATGGTGTTTGTATGATGTAAAAGGTTTAGAAAATCACTATAAAAAACTTGTGGGCATACAAGGTATGAAAAAAATTATATTCAAGAAGTGCAAATCTTCTCAGGGCAGACAATTGAACTGCGTAGTAAAACCTTCACCAAACTATAGATTTGAGTCAGGAGAACAGTTTATATCACTACTGAAAAGGGGCAAACGTCACCCCAGAAATATGGAACAAATTCAGGAAGAACGCGGACTGAGTCTTGCAAAGAAAAATGATGTGACCAGTCTATTAATAAAACAGTTTGGTGCTGATTGGGAGAACCTTTCAGCATTAGAATGGTACAAGCAAATATTAAGCTGTTCTAGAAATATTACAGAACAAAATGAGCAAATTGATGATGATGAAGTGTGTATTTGTACTGAGATGGATACAGAAGACATAAGAATTTAATTTTTATTAATTATTTGTGTTTTTGTCCCATATTTTAATTAATCAATAAATAATAAATCCATAACATAAAATGTTATTTCCTAACATTACTTTTTCAAAACATGATATTTCCAAATAGTTTGGTACAAATCATGATATTTTCGTCTGGTCTGATCAGAACATGATATTTCCATTTTTTACATATGAATAGATACACAATTTGAAATAAAAAAAAAAAAAAAAAAACATGCTTAATAAGTTTTTACAGTTAATTATTCATTAGAACCCATATTTTCTTTAATTGTACAAAGGCAAAGTAGTTGCCGGTTTTTGACCTTTTGTGAAAAATTAGACATCTTGGAATTATCATGTTTTGTTCCGTCACTCCTTTTATCAAGTTCTATGTATTGTTTAAATGTATGATAGTGAGTGGTTAGTCGGGTTGGTCTAAGCTTGAATGGTAAAAGTCCAGGTCCATCATCCAAGTTGTCAAGTTTTATCTCCTGGGCTCGAGTTAGGTGGACAGTCAGCAACAGAAGTATCCTGCAACAATTTTACATTCTTAGGGGCTCGTTTAAGACGTGATTTCGCTACTGGACCTCGTTTTTTGGAAGTGTAGATATGGATCGGGAGGTCGGCTAAAACTTTATCTAAGTATACCTTGGAGTTAATTTTTGTCGACTGGCAAACGGATTATTTATGAATACCTGTTGCTGGGGCTCATATTCTGCCTCAGGTTCTCTAGACTTATTACGGTTCTCAATAAGGTGGGTTCGGTTGGCTAATGAAGTCTCATTTATAATATCATAGACTACTTTCATCTGTTCGCGGTGAGTCTGTACGTATTGTTGTAGTAAACTTTCGGTTAAGTCAATGTCAATAGGGTCACGAGGGTCAAAATGTCCCTTTAAAATATCGTACGGTCTACAATGTGTGAAGCTGTGGATCGAGCTATTGTATGCTATAATAGCATATGGCATAAGGTTTACTATGGGTTCGTCCTTTTGTTTTAATTTTAAAAGGCGAAGATGCTCTAACAGCGTAGAGTGGAACCGTTCTATATTGCCATTATCATTCGGGGAATTAGGCAGTGTCCTATGATGAAGTACTTTATGGAGTTTGAGGAACTCTGCAAAGAGTTGGTTAGTAAATTCAGTTCCATTGTCTGTCAATAAAGTCAGCGGAAGGCCATGGTGAGTACTGAAGGTAAGAGGGCTCTAAGTATACTTATCGCAGTACCGTCTTGAAGGTAATAAGCCTGCCCATATTTTGTAAAAACGTCTATGAATGTTATGTATTTCTCACTCTGTACAGTAAATAAGCCAGCGTGCACTATTTCTAATGGTTTGGTAGCTGGTGGTACGATATTGAATTGTTGTTTTATTGGATTCCTATCGTACTTAAATTGGCCGCATATACTACACTAATTTATGTACTTAGTTATTATATGGTCTTTCATTCTTGGCCAATGTATCTACGAGATAGGGCGAGGTAACACTCATTTATTCCCCTGTGGTTCGTTTTGCCATCATGGTAATTTCTAATAATATCTTGTTGTTTCAGGTACTGTTTTACGTTTTCCAGCTCTACCTTACATAAGACAAGGTTCATTGATGAACTTCTAAATTTTTCTTGGATTATAGGGATTATACGAAACATGGCTAAAGGTGGATTTATTAAAAGTGCAGTTTTTACTTTGGGATTAATGTACACACGGCGGCACATCAAGTAACAAAAATATACTGAACCCTCTCGCACGGTTCTCCGCGTACGACTTCAAAAGGTTCAAAGTCCATTAAGGGTAGCTTGAAGTGACGCCGAGTGTACTCTTTGATAGCATTCACAACGTCATTTTCCAAGTCAGATTCAGTTATTTGTACAGTCACTCGCGTATGAGTATCGAAAGGTTTAGTCACAACAGGTTTTCGTTTGATGTCGTCTACAAGTATCATAAATAGTTGTCCATGAAATTTGTTAATGGGCTCGTCTGTAATAGGAACCTCTAAGATAGGATTTTCTTTACTTGTGTGTGCTGTACTAGTACCCGAGTTGTCTATAGTGAATTGCCTTTCAGAAGGATTGGCAACTATGGAGCTAATTTCTTCGTTATGAATTTCTATTCTGGAAAGGGCATCAGCATTGGTGTTGCTTTTGCCTTTTTTGTATATGACTGTAAAGTCATATTCACTGAGTTTTAGTCTCCACCTGGTAAGTCTGGAGTTAGGCTCCTTAAGGCTCATAATCCACTGAAGTGGTTTATAATAATTATAATAAATTTTTTACCAAATAGATATGACCTAAAATATTTCGTTGCCCACACTATTGCGAGCAGTTCCTTCTCAATAGTACTATAGTTTATCTCGCTCTCGTTGAGAGTGCGAGAGGCATGCGAAATCGGTTTATCCGATCCTACAGATCCCTGGGATAGAATGGCTCCTATTGCAAAGTTGGACACGTCTGTCGTTAGTATGAATTTCTTAGTAAAGTCGGGGTACTGTTATATTGGGTCATTAGTCAAAAGTTTTTTGCACGTATCGTTAAACGGAATTTTCCTATTCTTTTTCAAACAAGTTGTCATGGGTTTAGTAATTCTAGCAAAGTCTGGAATAAACTTCCTATAGTAACCTAATAGACTAAGGAACTGTTTTATTTCTTTTGAAGTTTTTGGTAACGGATACTTCTCAATAGAGGAAATCTTGTCTGGGTTAGGTTTTACATGTTCACCACTTATTACATGACCGAGATAAGCCGTTTCAAGCTTGAGAAATTCGGTTTTATCCATCTGGATATTAAAGTTGGACTCGCGAACTTTATCCAGGTTAATCGTGTGCTCCTGGAGGCTGGTACTGTATACTATAATGTCATCTAAATAAACTAGACATATCTCGTTTTGCAAGCCTCTGAGGACGTTCTCCATCACACGTTGGAACGTTGATGGAGAATTTTTCAAACCCATTGGCATTCGAAGAAATTCGAAGTGCCCATGTTCGACACTGAAGGCAGTCTTCTGAATATCTCTAGGGTCCATTTCAACCTGATGGAATCCACTAGCAAGGTCCAAGGTCGTAAAGTATTGACACTTGCCTAACTTGTCCAATACGTCAGGTATGTTGGGAATTGGGTATTTGACGTCTATGGTTTTTTCGTTTAACTTCCGAAAATCAATTACAATACGCCACTTCTGTTTGCCTGAGGCGTCTGCCTTTTTAGGTACAGTGGCGGAAGTTCACGGTAGTACACTTTGCACTCAAAACGCTTTGAACGTGCCTCAGCGAGTGACGTCACGCGCCCCGCCCCTTCAGTGATAGACATCCAATAAGAGCAAACAGCACGTGCTGTTTGTTTATGTTTACTTGCATTATGAAGTGTCAACGCGTTCGTTCCCGATTTTCGTTTTATCTCTCATTGCGACAGTGTTTTGTTTCTGGACTCAGATTATCTAGCCATAACGTTGACGTTTGCTTGTTTTACTGGACCGTTGATTGCTCCATTGTTGATCTGTGCTGTGCCTTACGGGCTCTAAGAGTGGTGCCACACGGGCGTTGTCTGTGCGTTGCGTTAGCGCTGCGTCGACTGAGCGGTGACGTTCCGTCGTTCTACATATAAATCTGAACTACATGCCACATGATGCGTTGAAATGACGGACGGCGACGCAACGCACACGCAACGCAAAGGATAGGAGAGAGACGAGGTGGGGAGGGGAGCTGCGTTGAACGACGGAGCGGCAACGCAGTATTTAATAGCATATCGAAGGTGACAGTTGTTGCACTTTTTATCGTCAAAATGAGTGCGGAAGATATTGATTTAGATTATCTTATCTCATTAGTACAAGAAAGACCTCCTTTATGGGATAAATCAAATAAAGATTTCAGTAATAAATACCGGAAAGCAAACGAGTGGGCAGCAGTTTGCAAACATTTATTTCCAGAATATGATGATTTTGATAACACAAAAAAGAATAAAATTGGTAAGACTTATTTAATTTTACATTCACTCTCTAACTAAATCTTTTTCATTTGCCATTTCAAAGCTCCTTCAGAGCTCATAAAATAATTCGCAAATTGATCTCTGATAAAATTAGGTCCCAATGATTCTTCATTCGTACAGTCTTGAAAATTGAAAAATTATTTACTAAGAATTTATCCCGTTGCCGTATACCCTCCCGTTCTGTAACAAAATTGTGTAACACACAACATGCTTTCACAATATTGATTGTTAGTTCGTGTGCGGTATCCATAGGTCTATGAAAAATACGCCATTTATTAGCCATAATTCCAAAGGCACATTCAACGTATCTTCGAGCTCTGCTTAGACGATAATTGTAAACTCTTTGTTTCACATCGAGATTTTTGCCCCCATACGGACGCATAACATGTTTACTTAACCCAAAAGCTTCATCGCCAACAAATACGTGTGGGATTAGTTTATCATTACCAGGAACGTTAGAGAGTGGTCGTGGATCAGGCAGAGGTACTTCGTTTTTCATCAACATTTCATGTAATTTAGAGTTTTGAAAAATAGTTGAATCACATTCCTTTCCATATGCACCGATATCGACAAAAATAAATTTATAATTGGAGTCTACAATAGCTAGCAAAACAATTGAAAAGAAATTTTTGTAATTGTAAAACAGGGAGCCGCTTTTTGCAGGTTTAAACAAACGTATATGTTTTCCGTCTATAGCTCCGATACAGTTTGGAAAATTTGCTTTTACGTCAAAATCAGATGCAGTTTTCTGCAATTTTTCTTTTGTGATTTCTGAAATATTGTCCTTAAGAAGATATTGCCATATAGCACGACAAACTGTCAATATTATATTGGAAATTGTTGATCTTCCCCTTTTGAATTTGTTATGTAAATCGATAATTGAATTTCCGGTTGCCAAGTACCTGCAATAAAAAATAAAAATTAAGAATTTTGATAAATCCCCCGCTGAATGTTAAAAAGTGATAGTTGAAATGGTAATAGATACCGATAGGCATATATGTACTGACTACCGAATTCGTTGCGTTTGGTCCGCCTTGTGGTAAAATTGAGTAAGTAAGGAAAGAATTTATTAAATATCTAATTTCAGGTAATGACATTGTAAAAAAATGGAGAAGTATTAAGGACAACTTTTTTAGATATGCTAAGAAGATTAAAGAGAACAGCGCATCCGGTTCAGCAGCAAAAACGATAAAAAAATACCATTACTATAATCAGTTACAATTTTTGATGAAAGTCGCACAAAATAAAACTGAAAATAGCCTTCAACAAGAAACGGAAAATGTTATGAGAACACCATCAACGGCGCCACAAAGTCCATCAGCCACTATAGCGCCAACGGTTCCAGGTCCGTCGCGCTACGTACCTGCTACAGCTAGTCGCAAAAGACCTCACTCAGAGATGGATGATTTTGAAACCGCGACGTTGAAAGCCCTACAAGAAAAAGAGAATCGACATTTGTCATTCTTCAAGGGAATCTTGCCATCACTAAATAATTTCACTGAATTGCAAACTCTGACATTTCAAAGTAGAGTCATCCAGATAATAACAGAAATGCGGTTTGGACAACAGACACAATTGTCATCATCAACACCATCAACGTCATACGGGTATCAAAGTACAGAATATCAAGAACACAATTATTCGTCAAATTCATCGCGTAATGACATTAACACATATCGAACTGTAGAATTACCAGGAAACAACTATTCACCAAACGCACCGCGTAATGACAGCAACTCGTTTACCTATATTGATGATAGTCAAGAAGAAGAATTTGATTTTAATGATATGTAATCTCTAGTAAGCTCTAACATTATTTTTGTCAAAATACAAATGTGATTTCTCACTTAAAGTATACCTGTGTTTAATTACGTACCTTAAAGTGATTCCTATCATTTCCACTGGTTCCACTGGATTTCTCATGTTAGTATACTGCTTCTTCAAATGTGGTTCTAGGGATTTTAACAAACACTCGTAACTAGCTATGCTTATTCTAAAAAAATTAAAAAATTTCTTGTCATCTAACCGCAACTCTTCATATTCTTTAAGAAAAAACTTTCCATTACTATTCCTTAACGCGATTAAGGGACATATCCAGAATCTTCTAGTACTCTTACGTTTGTTTCGGCGATGACGTAATAATAGCAGCAACAGAACACGTTTATTCAACTCCATTATCGTTCAAAAACTGAGACATCCTAAACCAACGCTGCGACGTCGTAGATAGCTGCGTTGACGCAGCGCTCATGTGGCATTCACTGCGTTGAAATAATTGCGTTGCGACGACGCAGCGCAGCCGCAACGCCCGTGTGGCACGGCTCTAAAGATGCCCCGCAATTTATTACCGGAAGAAAGAAACCAAATTCTGCTTCTCTACAGGCAAGGACGAAACATTTCTCAAACTCGAGAGTTGAATGTTACGGTAAGAATAAATTTTCTTTTATGCTTAAAGGAGGATGCAAATCCTGGTCCACCCCTTCAATAGCTATGTGTGTTACATATCTGGATAGGTATTTTTGACCTGAATAAAAGTTACTATGGCGCCAAGTTCCAAATGTTAGTCCGTTCAGAGTTATTTTTTGTTTATATATTTATTCTTTATAAACATTGTAGTTTTAGCAGGAGCCACGCAATTATATTTACGTGCATTTCTGTACTACATACACGTTCTGTAAATACTGACATGCAGTTATCAATGAATCACAATCCATTTTATCCGTCTCACTCGCACTCATTATGACAATGAAACTGGTTACTGGCACGGACAGGACGGGCGGCGTCGGCGGGGTAGCTCGCAAGCGCAGGTAGTCGTTCGTCTGTATTAAGAGTGTGACTACGTCTTGTCTCTTTGTTTACCTATCAGTTTCTACTGGACCCCGGCTATCTTTTCGACTTTTTCGGTACCTGTTTAATTAACATTCGGCGTTACATAAGGATTATTGAAGTGCTTTTCGATTGGACTATTGTTTATTACTATGGAAGTTTCACGGAACTGTGTCATGTGTCGTAGAGGATTCTATCGCGGAAGATACCAGCGACATCTTTTAAATGATGAACTTCCAAGAGTGCGACCACAGCTTGCAACATATATTCAAGAAAATGCATTGTTAGAGGTAAATACCTACTTTAAAGATATATTCCTTTATGATATACATTATCGAACTAGAACTAGGGGGTAACTTGATGTGTGGCCGTCTTTACCTACAAAAAGAAAAAATGTTTTCAAAAAATATTGTTTAACGAGATGTTTCATGCTTTATTTACAATGTTATTGAGTTCCGACTGTTTTTTTTTGTATTATTTTTCGGCTATTGTAAGCACCAAGATCACGAGTAAACTGGAGAAACTGTGAGGCTAGGCTAGACTAGGCTAGGTTAGGTTACAAGCAGACATATCGGTCTGCATTCGTTTGCTTGCTAAGCACTGGTACACTACTAATATTCGCACTCTCACCACAAACTTGATCGCGAGACACTACACTAACAGTACGTATCTACAGAATATAACAGTAGCTATAGAAAATATGTTTATTAAGTATACTTTCTTTTACAGGTTGTATTTGACAACACCCGGAGTGTGTGCCATCGGTGTTGGCAAAGGGTTGAAAGTGCGGTCACACCGCCTCCTCCACAAGAAGCAATCGTCGAGCCACAAGCACTCTCAACTGCAATTCACGTTCCCGAGTATTCACGAGCATCAAACACTGCCAGGCACTGTATTTTCCTTAACTGTCGCAATGTCACTCGTCATAGAATACCAGAAGTCATAAAAGTACACACTTTTTGTGAACACAAGCTGTACATTCCTGATAGTGCTAGAGTATGTCAAGAACACCTAGAGAGTAACACCTGGGACGAATTACCTCAACACTGCAATGTCACCCATGACTTCAATGCAGCACAATTCAGTGATATCAATGACATTATGAGAAAAGCTGTACAAAGAGGTTCTAGATTAGATTTTAACACAAGAGGTGCAATGACTAATGAAGAAATGCACTTTTGGACCGGCCGTAGTTTTGAGCAATTCAATGAGATATTGGAACAAACTCCATCATTGAGTCAGACATGTAAACATCCTAGAACCGCTTTAGGTATTTATCTAACAAAGCTGCGAACCGGTGACTCAAATGAGAGGCTTGCGACTTTATTCAATATGTCGAGACAAAACCTTGAACGATTGATGGCCATAGCTCGTGAGGGTCTCACAAATGAGTACGTTGGTCGTCACTTAGGACTTGACCATATAAATAAAGATGACATTTTACGTCGAAACCTGACGATACCAAAGGCTTTATTTGGAAACACTGAAAATACAAAAGCAATCATAATATGCGACGGGACTTATGTCTATATACATAAAAGTGCTAACTTCGTATTCCAACGACAGTCGTACAGCTTGCACAAGTTTCAAAATCTTTTAAAACCGTTTCTATTAGTCACAACAGATGGCTATATAATTGACGTGACAGGGCCTTATGCTGCTACAAAAACAGACGCTAACATAATGAGGGATATAATGAATAATGGTGAACACCCGATTCACTGTCTCCTTGAAACCAATGACGTGTTTATTTTGGATCGAGGATTTAGGGACAGCTTGGACGATGTAGAAGCCTGTGGTTACGAATACCATGTTCCGCCTTCAAAGAATAGACACGAATCCCAACTTACCACTGACCAAGCCAACGAATCTCGGTTGGTCACTATTTGCCGCTGGGTAGTGGAAGTGGTTAACGGCAGGTTTAAACGCGATTTTAAACTGTTTCGCCAAAGATATTTTAACAATGCGTTGGCGCATATGTATGCTGACTTTAGGATAGCTGCCGCAATCACAAACCACTTTCATATACCCATCGAAGATAGTCAATATGCTGAAGCTTTTGTCACCGAAATCAGACAGAGGCTACATACACCTAATATTTTATACGATTATGTAGAACGGAAACGTTTAAACAGCAGAAGAGCTGATTTTACAAGAGTAGAAGCAAGCGATATTGATTTTCCGAGATTCAGTGAAGAACAAATCATTTTATTAGCTTTGGGAACCTACCAAATGAAGTTAGCGAGATCTTACTGCAGCGAACATCTGCAAAATGGAATGTATACAATAGAAGTATACCGAGAAGCTGCACTAGATGATTTACCTGATTTTGGCATTGATGGTGATGCTTGGCTCTTACGTGGTCGTATACAGTCGCGACACGTGAGAGCTAGAATGTACTACTGCTATTTATTGGTTCACGATAATAATATTCTGCAAAGATATTGTACCTGCATGACGGGACGACGTACAGTAGGAACCTGTGCGCATATTGTTTCAATAGTTTGGTATCTAGGATACGCCAGACACGAGGCGTTTGTAGGCCCAGCCTTATTTTTAAATGACGTCATTGTAGATCATGATCATTAATAAATAAATGTTTATTATTAAAATATATTATCTTTTATTTATAAAAAGCATGTGTTAACGATAAGGTCTGTTTATTGTCATTTTTGAAAAATAAAACATTTAACATTGTTTTTGAATCTTGTAAAACCACTATGTTTAAAAAAAGAATAACTCTGAACGGACTAACATTTAAACTTGGCGCCATAGTAACTTTTATTCAGGTCAAAAATACCTATCCAGCTATGTAACACACATAGCTATTGAAGGGGTGGACCAAATTTCATAGAAACCCTGGCATCCTCCTTTATAAACTGCGTAAATATAGTATTGTAATTAAATACACTGAACTGAAATATCGTAAAAAAAATAAAATAAAAAAAAATACTATTCTGTAATGTAATAAACTTACTGATGGGAGGTTTATAATTTATTTAACTATAAACTCACAAAACTATACTTTCTTAGGAATAAAAAAAAAAAAAAAAAAAAACGCAGTAAAAATGCAATATTCTATTACACCTATAAAGTAAAACGCAAATATGTTAATTAAAGTTTATTATTTTAAATTCAGGCACGGCGGCAGGGGTGCCACGGTCTTGGCGGCAGGGGTGCCACGGTCTTTATAAATCCTGTCGCTGCATTATTAAATTATGCACTTTATCTCTTAAGATTTTTTTTAATAGTATTATTATTTGTTTTAAAATTGTATTTATTTATTTATTTTAAAATACTGTAAAATACTTTAAAATACTTATTGTTTACATAGGTATTGAAAGTGAAGTATGGAAAACAAAATTAACAATAAAATTATAATTAGAATTATTAATAAACGGAAAATAAAACAATCGACAGTGGACTTAAAACCGTATAAATTTAGTTATACAACCTTTTTTTTTTTATTAATGTTTTCTAATTATTTTAATGTATATAATTAGTTTCATTAAAACTGGCTTGCAACTTTGCAAATGGCTCTTAAATTAAATGAAAGCCTTGTGAATTGCTTGTGTTTACTTAAGCAAAACATTATTATTTATTTATTATGGCTTATTTATTTATTTTTTTTTTTATACTTAGCACGGCAAATGACTCCACACCACCTGATGTTAAGTGGAAATGGAGTCCAGACGCGAAGACAACTGGTGCAGCGTGAAAACAACGCAGCATCAGTCAACCTCACTCTGCCGGCCCACAAGGTGCTTCTTCACGCCTCGTTTGAAGGACCCCATATCATAGGAAAGAGGGAAAACATGTGCTGGTAGACTATTCCATCTTTTGGAGGTGCGACAAAGAAACGAGTCACCAGATTTCTTTGTGCGCGATGGGATATGTGTGACAGTGAAGCGGTGACACCGGAGAGCAGCACGTGTACTCCTATGGAGGAAGGGAGAAGGTGGGATAAGGTCAAAGAGTTCTTCAGAGCACTCGCCGTGATATAAGCGATAGAAGACGCTGAGTGACGCTATATCTCTACGCAATTGCAGGTGTTCAAGAGTATTAGTTACCTCTGCATTGCCGATAATACGTACAGCGCGACGCTGCAATCCGTCTAAGGCATCGAGAAGATACTTTGCGGAACCGTCCCAGATGTGCGAGCAATACTCCACGCAAGACCGTACCTGTGTCTTGTACAAAAGACACAACTGGTCAGGCGTAAAGAATCGCCGCACTCTGTTCAGGACACCGAGTTTTCGTGAGGCTGTTTTGATCACGGCTTCGATATAGTCCTTTTGATTCAGATCGCAGCGAATCGTCATACCGAGCATGTTGATATTGTTCTGCAGGCTCAGAGATGTGCCCTGAAGAGTTGGAAGAGGAAGGAATGGTGACTTTTTGGCCGTAAACGCACACACCTGTGTTTTCTTGGCATTGAACTCAACCAGATTATTGGAGCCCCAATTAGATATGAGGTCCAATACCCGATTGAGCTCAATGACAAGATTCACTCGTTTCTCTTCAGTCTCGACTCGCCCAGCCGCAGGGTGACCGTTATACCCACCGTGCACTGTACTATCATCTGCATAGCAATGAATATTTCCAAGTGGAAGCATATCATTGATATGCAGAAGAAACAGCGTGGGGGACAGAACGGAACCTTGAGGGACACCAGCATTTACTGACATGAGCCGTGATGCACATCCATCAGACAGGACACGGATTCTACGCTCATGCAGGAAGCCAGCGACCCAGTTGCAGAACTGAGCAGGCAGACCGTATGCCGGAAGCTTGGAGAGAAGAGCTTTGTGCCAGACCCGATCAAATGCCTTGGCTATGTAGAGGCTAACAGCCACCGACTCACCACGCTTGTCAATAGCCTCACCCCAGAGATGTGCAACGTACGCTAGAAGATCACCCGTTGACCGCTTAAAATTAGAGATTAAACTCTTTTGCTACTTAAAGTAAGCGTTTACAAAAAAATCTCATTTTTCTTATTATAAGAGATGACAAAGCTTACTATGTGTGATAAGGCGCAGGAGCAGGACATTTAGGCCATATTACGAGACGTTGCCAGCCCGCTGACACACTGCGTCGCCGCGCAGTAATCGCGATGCGGTGTTGATTGCAGCGCGGACTGGCAACATAGCGTAGAGAGCGCGGCGCGCCGTGACGAGCGAGTGGCGCGCGTTGTTCGGGCTGGCAGCGACTTGATTCACAACAATTCGTTCTTTCATTTTCATTTTTATACAACAGAACAATTTAAGACCAAAAGTGGGCAATCTTCTTTGAAATAAGGATACAGAAGCAAAACCAATAGTAATTAATAACAAACCAAATATATTTGATTTATAAGGTCCCCGTAAACGTTATTAAAATAATCAAAAGTTTGTTCTTATTTTAAAATAACTTTAATATTGTCAACTGAAATGACCATGATGCGCTCCCACCAGTGATACAGTTTGAAAAGCGAATTAAGCTGTTGATTGTTGTTACTGTAAAATAATGTTTGCGTTTTTTTTTTGGTGCATAGAGCCACCGTGAGGCGATGGGTTCAGCGCGACGGTGACGAGGGATCGATCGCCGACCGTCCACGAACTCAACCTGCAAGAATCTTAACGGAAGACAGAGTTCATTACATGAAGAGTGTATACGAGCGTGAACCATTCACGAAAACTTCAAGGTTCGCAATTGAATTTGATTGCTCGATGAGGGCGATCAGAAATGCCCTACATCGCGTCGGGATACACCATAGGCGTCCGGCCAAAAAATTATATTAACAGAGACTAAACAACTATTTACGAAGAACCCTGTATAAAATTTAGTGATGGGACTCGAATCACATTTGATTCGAATAATTCGAGTCATAACAGTTAGAGCTCGACTCGAATGAGATTTTATGTTAATTCGAATCAGCGTTTGATTCGAATCGGGTGATTGATTCGAATCAATTTCATCGATTCGAATCATTTTTATTGATTCGAATCTTGGTTGCGCGGAAAGCTTACCTTATTGATGAGAGACGAGTAGGATTTAATCAGTGTTTTTCTTAAAATTAAATTTAACTCGTTGAGAAAAGTATTTAGGTAGTTATTTTAGAAGAATAGTTAAGTAAATATTATTTGAATTTTGTAATAAACCCAGCTATTTGTGTTTTAGAAAGTAACAAAAATTGTATTTCAAATACGTTTATAATGTGAGTGAACATACATTGTGACTTTACAAAGATTATTTTACCCTTTCAAAAAAGTAGACTGAGTTTATCAAAATTAAAGTGCTCAAGTAATCATAATTACATTCCTATCCTTATATTTTTTTACGTGTGACATTGAATTTCGTGATAAGTTTTTGTTGTTATTGTGCATGTAAAGTGTAAAATAAAGTGAACTTTAGTATAGATAGTACAGTGGACTTAAATTATTTGGTTAACGTTTTTATAGAGATACTTAGTGACTAAAACTTTAAAAAATATGGCACCAGCCAAAAAAAGCGTAGTTTGGGACTTTTTCACAAAAGCTGGAGAAAAATCGACATGCAATATGTGTAAAATCGAGTATTAAAACTCAAATACCACTACTAACTTAGTGAATCACTTAAAAAGAAAACATCCCGTGCAATACAATGATAAAATGAATATATCCGAATTAGAGCCAGAGCCGTCTACCAGTGCAGAAAATGAAGTTCCAAAAAAAAAGTCACAGACAACGTTGTTCCAGGTAACTTCCAAATTGTCAGGAGCCGAAAAACGTAAGATAGACAAAGCTTTATTAAATTTGATTATCTGGGATCACCAACCTCTGAGCATTGTTGAAGATAAGGGTTTTGTAGCATATTCCAAAATGCTAAATTCAAACTACCAACTCCCGCCACGTAAAACAATTTCCACAAACATGCTCGACGAACATTATAAGCTAAGTCGAGCCGCTGCTGCCCAAGAAAAACTAAAAGGCGTGGATTACATTTCCTGTACCACTGACATGTGGTCCAGTGACAGCAATCGCAGTTACATTACATTAACCGCTCCTTTTATCGTAGATGGCAAACAGCAAGCTATAACAATCAGCACAAAAGAAGCAGGTTTTGATCATGATGGAACTAATATAGCGCGCTCCATTAAAGAAACCCTGGACGAGTGGGAGATTTTTGACAAAATTGTCGCAATTGTCACTGATAATGCGGCAAATATGAAGAAAGCTGTCAATGAACATTTAAATAAAAGAAACCAGTATTGTGTAGCGCATACTCTCAATTTGGTGATTGGAGATTGCGTGAAAGACAAGAATCCTGATGCTAATATGGGTATTAATGTTGATGAACTCTCCGAACCGAACTTACCGAATTTCCAAAGTTTGCTCAGTAAATGTCGTACTATTGTTGCCCATTTTAAACACAGTGACAAATCCTCATACACTCGGCGTCAAAAAAATCGCACCTTTTAAAAATCATCTTTAAAAATTCTTAAACCTTATGTAGAGAATAGTGTTGGGTATCATTAGAAAGGTAACAAAAAGGAGTATCAAAAAACAATTAAATTTAACTTTCTGTTTAATTATAATTATACAAACAACATTAAAATTAATAAAATAATAAAAATCCTTAATTAAGTCCTAATTAACAACAGATAATTTACAAAGAAAAATGTACAAAAAGTGTCTTAAAATTAACTTAAAATCTAGTGTTACCCCCCCTTGCCCTGATCACGGCTTCCATACGGTCCCTCATGGACCTCACCAACTTCAGGAGCTCTTCTTGAGGGATAAGCCCCCATTCTTCAATCACCGCGTCTTGGAGCTCCTGTAGAGTCGAAGGAGCTGGATCCCGAGATCGAACCTTACGTTTAAGATGGTCCCAGAGGTGCTCTATAGGATTCAGATCCGGACTTCGCGCTGGCCACTGCATCACAGAGATTTGGGACCTCTGCAAGAAGTCGCTCACGATGCCTGCAGTGTGAGCGCGAGCGTTGTCGTGCATTAATGTGAACCCCTCGCCAAAAGATTCGGCAAAGGGGACCACATGCACTTCCAGGACCTCAGTGACATAGCGGCGAGCAGTCAGCGACCCTTGTCCGCGAGCACCTCCAGTCCGGGAGACGCAGACAAGGTCGGTTTTGCCGGCAGCAGACATACCGCCCCAGAACATGCAGGATCCGCCACCATATTCCACCGTCTCCTGGATGCAGGCTTGGGCGAAACGTTCACCCTGCCTCCGGTATACTCTTCTCCGTCGGTCGTTGCAGAAAAGACACACTCGCGTCTCGTCTGAGAAGAGAACAGCTCTCCACTGCTCAAGGGTCCAATCGACGTGGTCACGAGCAAACTGCAAGCGGGCTCGCCGATGCGCTGCAGTCAATTTTGGACCCGTAGCAGCTCTGTGGGCCGCTATCTTCTTCTCCTTCAATCTTCTTCTAACCGTAGATACGCTTACGGTGCGTCTGCGAACTGCCTGGAGCTGCTGTTGCAACTCAACAGCGTTGGAGAAACGATTTCTCAAAGAGTTCGACACAACGAACCGGTCGTCTCTTTCCGAAGTGCAGCGACGTCTACCCGAACCGTGTCTGCGGATATAGCCACCGGTCTCTATGAAGCGCTGGTACACTCTTCGAACGGAATAACGGCTCAGGTTCAGTTGCCGGGCGACATCACACTGCCGCACCCCTGATTGCAGTAGTGCAACCACTTGAGCGGCTTTATCAGCTGTGGTATCCATCAAAATCTGTGCGTGTGTCCTCGTCAACGGTTGAATAGCGAATGACCCACATTGAACCCGTGTTGACCGTTTTATACCCACAAAGGAAGCGCAACTAGCAACTCTCACGGGTAGCAAAATTTGCATCGAATTTTTGTGACACTTTATTTGTTGCATTAGGTTTTATTTGATAATGAAAAGTAATGTTTTTTATTAAGTTAATTAAGTAACCTTGTAAATAAAATCATAATTAATGCGACTGCATGTGCATATCAAGAGTAAATGACATTTGAAAGTGATTTTCTAAGAGGTGCGATTTTTTTGACGCCGAGTGTATAAGCTCCGTCAAATACAAAAGCAGATGGAGTTACCAGAATTAAAGGTTATACAGGATGTTCAAACTAGATGGAACTCGCAGTATAACATGATGTCAAGGCTTCTCGAACTCAAAGTCCCACTAAGTGCCGCCATTGTTGCCATATCAAACTCGATAACCTTTCCAATGAAGAATGGGCTACTGTTGAAGAAGTTGTTAAAATATTGAAACCAGCAGAGCAAGCGACTCGAACCCTTTCAGGAGAAAATTACCCGACTCTTTCTTCAACCATTCCGCTAATAAATTCAATGAAAGACTCAATTAGATACAAAAATCCCGAATCGGAAGTCGGAAAAAAGCTAAAAAACCTTTTGCTTTCTTTGCTGGATAAAAGACTAGGGATCCTTGATTGTAACAAGACTGCCTGCAAAAGTACTTTTTTGGATCCACGCTTTAAAAAAGAAGGATTTTGTTCAAATTCTGTTGCGGATAGAGCACAACAATGGTGCTTAACTGAGTTAACTCATATAATTTCAGAAACCAGATCCAGAGATGAACAACTGTTTACAAACGAAAACCTTCAAGAAAATTTAAGTATTACACAGTCAGTAGATCCAGCCAATAACACAATAAATGACAATGATGACGATCTTTGGTCGAGTTTTGATGAAAGAATGAAAAATATATCTGATTGCGCTCCTATCACTAATGCTGCAGTTTTAGTAAAGCAATATGTGGAAAGTAGTTATGTAGACAGGAAGAGTGATCCATTAAAATTTTGGGAAGACAGGAAAACCACTAACCCAGTTATGTACAAAATGGCCATGAAATATCTGTGTATACCAGCAACTTCTGTTCCATCAGAAAGGGTATTTTCGGAAGCTGGACTGTTGTGTAACCAGCGACGTAATAGGCTAGATCCTGAAAAAGTTGATCAAATTCTGTTTTTAAATAGTTTTTCTAAATTGCAGTAAGATTGGGCGGTTTTTTTTAATGAAACATTTTTCGTAATATTAGTAACGTTTATAATTTAGAGTTGATTGATATATCTTTTTTTCTCTATTTGATTATTATAAGCAACATCTTGCTAGTTTCCGACTTGTCCAACAAACAGTTTTTATTACTTATTTCAAAAAACTATTAAGTTTTGTTTGATTTCAGTTCAAAATAGGTATATTTTCGTAACTTTCTTTAATATTATTCATTAAAAGCATTTAAAATACCTGTTATACATTTATTTAATGTTATACCTACTTCATTTCACCTACGTTCATTTTTATGTAATAATTTCATATTGATTCGAATAATTGCACCGATTCGAATCTTCGTATTGATTCGAATTGATTCGACTCAATACTAAATATGAATCAAGTGTCAACTCGAATCATGATTCGAATATTTTAACAATGATTCGAATTCATTCGAGTTATAATTTTCGATTCGAGTCCCATCACTAATAAAATTAGTGATTTAATAATATTATTGATTTTTGGTGCAAAAATAAAAGTAGCAATAGCATGAAATCCATTTTTTTATTTAGTTATAATCTAGGTAGTATGTATTTATACGATTGTAATTGACAATGTAGAACACAACCTATACAGCAAGTAGTAAATTTGTATTTTTTACTTCACTTAATTAACGCACGTTTTTTGCAACAGTGCGAAATACAAAAAATAATTTAGCTTTTATTAAATAAAATAGAATATTTGAGTAAACAGTCTGCACCAATATTATATCTATATAGCTCGCACGGTCGCGCCCATCACTGCAGCGAAAACACAACGCAAATATTTCCTACGAAAGAAAGGGGGCGCCTTTGGGGTGTGAAAATGTTATTGTTTTTATGAATGAAACGAGAGCTACCGTGTGTACGCGCGGTGGGCGGAGCCCACTCGAACTGCCGGAATCGAGCGCAAGCGACTATCGCCTAAAGGTGGTCGACCGGGAACTTCTTCGACTGTACATTCCCTTGTAGTACCTGTGGACAATATCGGAGTTTTAAAAAAATCTTTTATATCTTTAAAATTATACCACGTGTTCAAAAAAAGACTTGATTATTGTAAGTTTGTAGGGGGGTTACCGGGGGTAACGGGGTAGTAGGTGGAGAAAGAAGAAAGGAGTTTAAAGTTAAAGCCCAACGGCGTATATTAGCAACGTAAGTTCGTTCGCGGTTTAAGTTACAAGATGTAAGTGAGGTGGGCACAATAACTATAGATAGTCCGAGAGTCCCAGTAATGTTATGGGAGCAATCGTACATAGGTATAGACTATTGCGTATGTTACCCGAGACGTCCAAATGGTGTTAACGGATACAATTGTACAATATCGGATATTCCTACCTAAGAATGGATACAAATCAAATGGTCTCAGCCCCTTATATACTACTCAAAACAAAATAAGGGCCACGAGGTATTTTTTCATTTTGGTGTAAATTATTAAACATTTACATATTGAAAGTAGTAAAATATTGAGTATACAAACTCTTTGATACCTCAACTTTTTAATATTGTAGTATTCATCTAATGCTGGCAACAATTTTAAATAAAATTTTATTTAAAATTATTTTTGAAAATTTTCATTTTCTTTGACGTTTTGCTTTCCTTAGCTTCTTGGTTTATTAGAAATTATCAGAGTTCATTGATATCTCGAGTCAGAAACATATTTTGCAATATGCCACAAGCACGCAGGCGTCATATGGACTCGCTGACAGCAACCAGAGCCGTTACAATGATTGAAGAAGGTCATTCGCAGCGATCTGTGGGTTTGCAATTGGGATTTTCTCGAAGAGCTATTCAAAATCTATGGAATCGTTTCCAAGAGACCGGCAGTGTTAGAAGAAGACCTGGTTCGGGCAGAGTTCGCATTACAACAGCTCAAGAGGATCGTTACATTCGATTAAGTGCGCGCCGAGATCGCACAACGACGGCCCGCAAGCTGCAAAATCGTTTACGGCTCACAACGGGTACTCGTGTCAGTGACCAAACTATTCGTAATTGATTGCATGAAGACCAGCAGGCATCAAGAAGGCGAGTTGTCCGTATTCCATTAACCAGAAATCATCGTGCAAATCGTTTAAGATTTTCCCGTCAACATTTGGACTGGAACATAAACCAATGGGGCATGGTGCTCTTCACAGACGAATGCAAAGTTAAATTTTTTAACGACGATCGGCGTATTAGAGTATGGAGAAGACGCGGCGAGAGATTTTCAGAAGCCTGCATCCATGAAGTCGATCGTTTTGGTGGTCCAAATGTAATGATTTGGGGCGGGATAAGCTTACACGGCAAAACTGAGCTCGCTATTTTAAATGAGGGTACTGTTACTGCTCAGCGGTATATTGAGGAAGTCGTCAGACCACATGTGATCCCATTTGCCCAGCGAGCGGGTCCTGGATTCATCTTGATGCAAGACAATGCTCGTGCACACATGGCTCAAGCGACTCGGTTTGTACTGGAAGCGTCTCAAATTCAAGTCTTGCCGTGGCCGGCGAACAGTCCGGACTTAAATCCAATAGAGCACATGTGGGATCAGTTGAAACGAAGTGTTAGAGACGGTGATCAGGAAATCCACAACCAACAGCAACTCATCAACGCTGTTAAAAGGGCCTGGGAAGAGATTCCAATGGAAAATGTCAGGCATTTGATTGAGAGCATGCACTCCAGGCTTCAGGAGTGCGTAACGAAACGAGGGGGGCATACCCGTTACTAAAAGATGAGCATGGAGTATTTTCTTTTGTTTTCAGTAACTTTACATTGTTTTTATTTTTAACCTTAAATGTGTTTTTTCTTCTAAAAGCAAATACACTTTTTAATCATTATTATTGGAATAAATTTATTGGTCTACACGGTAAAAACAACATTAGTTTTCGTTATGGAGACAAAAAAATTAATATTGGTTTTATTATTTTCATGGTACAGACAAAATACCTCGTGGCCCTTATTTTGTTTTGAGTAGTATATATAAACATAAGAGATTCAATTCCACTGCCCAGAGCATACCAAACACCAACATCATCTAACTTAACTTTAAATCTATAAAATATAAAATTAGACGAACTAAACAAATGTATACAAAAAACGAAGGAAATACCACATACAGAAACAATCCCATGGGTATCAACAGCACCCAGTTGGTCATCGGTCATATTATACATCATGTTACTAACAATAACAAGCACAGGAATCATATACAAATTCTGGTGGCTGCCAAGAAGAAAGACGACCTCAGTTCCCATAGCTGTGACGAAGAAACTCAACATCAACCGCTAACTTCGGCGCGCTTTTGTCTTAAGGGGGGAGGAGTTATGTTGGCGTAAACTACCAACACCACACTACGCAGCTGCTACTGATAACACATACGAGGCAGCCAAGGCAATTACCACATAGTTATTACCATCCTTATTACAAGAGAAACAATAGCCACACATGATCCGCATTAGTAAGATAACGTATTCAATGTAAACAACGAACTGTACCAACTGAAAATTAATAGTTCTACTCTGGATGCATATGAACTACCTTTAAATACTAAGTTGTTTGTTCAACCGTATACTCTGGATCGTAATATTTACGAGCTTAGGGCGGATGGATTCGTTTCCACTACCGATTTCTCTCTCTCAGCGTTAACTGAGCAGATGATTGTCAGTTTACGCAGTTATTACACGGATATTAAAGAAAGATTACAGCGCAATGAAATAAACAATTATATAATTTTCATAAATTTTATCACCAGTATGTTCCACGAGTGCGACTATAGACACTTATCCTTTAGTTCAAAATGAGTTGGAGATTGCTCTTTTTCACTTAATTGGAACAACGAATCAAAGATATCGAAGTATTTGGCGTCGATCAAGACGAGAAATGTTAAATTTGTTGGTAGCTTCTTCACTTCCAAGACAATAGCTTGGAAGTGAAGAAGCTACCAACAAATTTAAGTGGAGAATACCCTTTTCCCGAACATCTATTAATAGAAAGCTTCCCCTCCATAGTGTTTGACTCTAGAGCACTCATTCACGCAAAATTGGAGGGTTTATACTTATTTGCAAACTCTCCAAACAGCCGTTATATGGAAAATGAATTAGTGTTCTCAGAGAGCTATGTAATTGGCGCGACTGAATATAATTTACACTCCAACAATATGATGCCCTTATACGATAAGACTTGTTCTTTCGTCAGTGAAAGAATGGGATACGTTTATCCAAAATTCCCGAATAGTTTTTGAGCTTCTGACAGACTAATCTCGCCCTCTGGGCATTCGCTTAGAATGTTTATTGAATTTACGAAGGGAAATGTTTCTCTTTGCATGTTCATTTATAAAATATTGTCAAATTTCCATAGTACTGGGGTTAAAAGAATCAATAGCGACGTGCTGCTGATTCACTTTCCAGTAGACAGTTCAAGTTGGATACATGAACTCTCCGATAGATTTCAAATGATCAGTAAACGTATGGAACGTGCTGATACAACTATTTGGCACGGCAAAGACGAGTGGATATTAGGATACGAGAGCGGATATGTTAACTGAAAGAGGGAAAGATGCGTTTCAGTTTACTAGAACTTTTCTTGAGAAAGCGATCGAATGCAATTTACTAGGAATCGAGATATTTAGTTTTCGGCGACGTGGTTGGAATGTTATTAACCCTAACGACATTCGTCTTCCCAGATCTGTGAATTTCGTCGCTGATATTGATCTTTATATTAATAGAGTCACTAAAGTTTATAAGAAACTTCACGCGTTACGTGTTGACGATTGGGTATCCTGGATACTTGATGTTAACACCAATAGCAGAAAGAATGAGTGGAAATGGGCCGTCTATTCTCTAGCTCTGGATAGATCTGCTCGTGACTTCCTTATCCATACCTCTTATATTAGAGCGATATCTAACAGCTTTGATAGTCATGATCACAGTAAACGAAGCCTGTTGGAGTTGGTGCTTAATACGATCATATGTACCAACCCTTCTCAAAGGTATTGGGCTGCAATACCACATTATCTAGCGAACGACCATCATCCAGAACATCATCATTACAAATCTAATTATCCAGATTTATTACGTAGAGTCCACACTATTGATGACTTCCATGTGATTCTCAGCGGGTTCTCATGGACGCTTTTACTTCGTCCAATGCAGAGGAAATGAATAATGCTTCAGATGCATTCCATAATTATGACGAATTAGCCGTTGACTTAATGGCTAGAAGGCAGATTTAAATAAAAAATGAATTACAAATTGGACTTTGTGAGCATTGAAGTTTGATGTAGGTACTAACGTCCTAATAGTTGAATGTTTGCAAGGTATTATTTTTGATATGGATGTTTATATTTTTTACAGGAATTAGACGGAGATGTTATGAATATTTGCCAGCAGTCAGTTTCACGAATTATTGCTCAAGTCTCTACATTGATAGCTAGCAAAATGAAAGATTTTGTTAAATGCCCTTCTACTGTAGAAGAAATGAACTCGGTGAAGTAAGACTATTTTATAATAAAAACACTTTACTATACTACCTATTACTGAATTTCATCAGGCTTATAATAATTGTTTTTGTTGCTGGAAATCTTTCTATGAAATAGCTCATTTTCCTGGAGTGATTGCATGTATAGACTGTACCCAAGTAGAAAAGGGTATGTTTATTAATGTCCAGGCTGTCACAGGGTCAAACTTGTAATTGTACGATTTAGTATCCCGTTGGCCTGGCACTACACATGACAGTTTTATTTACAATAGCAGTGCTATTAAGCAAAGACTTAATACTGGGCAATTACAAGACTGATTGACTTATTACAAGGGATAATTTTAGGGGACAGCGGGTATGCAGATAGTAATGAGCTGCTAACACTATTTTTATCACCCAATTCAATGCCCCAAGAAAATTATAACAGAAGCCAAATTAAAACGAGAAACACTGTGGAAAGATGCTTCGGTATTTGGAAAAGAATATTTCCTTGTCTCCAGGTCGGAATGGGTATTAAAATTGATACAGTTGTGGCTGTCATATATGCATGTGCAACACTGCACAATGTAGCATTGGTAAATAACTTGGTGCCATCGAACTGGGATAACATTGATATTTATGATGATATTGTTGATGTTGCACCAGTTAGTGAAAACACCAACAGCAATGGCTTCACATTCCCAACAAACAAAAATTGGTCTTGTAGTGGCTTATACGGCTAAAAATAATATTCTTATAGGAGCCGCATTATCGCTAATAAGGTTTGCGTTTGATATGTTTAACTGCTTATCATTTCTCAGTAACAACACACATTGTAACATAAATAACCTTTTACTGCATTGTACATACCCGGCAAAAAATGTTGATTACCAGCCCCTTAATTTTCCCACTACTGGGACTCAAGCCTAAAGAAAATAATAAAAAATGTTTTTCCCTAAAGATGGAAAAAAACACAGCAAACCCATTGCGGAATTGGTGAATGTTAACCTTAATTAATCGAAGGTGTTAGCGGATGCCATTGCTGCCGAGATTCACGTGTCTTAAAGTACGCGGAGAAGCTTCACAAAAAAACCGGGTAACCCAACCGGCGGCCAGCCTTTGAGAAAGTTGCTTAACTTTAATCATGACCGATTGCGCTTGCAATGCCACCGCGCTTTCAAGCTCCACGAGAATGGTAATTGATACCAATATAATGGCGGCCTTATTTCTAAGTGGAATCTAAATTCGGGGGCAACCTCCATTAGCTCAACGTCCATCATACAAATTAGATACTGATGTATCTATGCGTTCGGCGGCACCTATAAGACAAAATATGATAAATCAAGAAGTAGACGAAAGTATATTTTATTATTACGATGAACAGAATTACTACGAAAACATAGATCAGGTAAATGAACAGTGTTATGAGTATGATGAACAATCAGAATACTATGACCCTTCACAGTTTCACTATGATCAACTAACCCGGACTCGGAATCAATGAAAAAGGCTGTGCTGAGTGTTATCAAAGGAGAAATGGGATATCTATAGGCTTCAATAACATACGGTGTTCCCAAGACAACTTTACAAGATCGTGTAAATAAATTCAGAAGTTCTGGGGATATGGTTGTTTCTACAGGCAAAGGCCTAGGGCTATGGAAAGCTGTATTTTTGGACTGTCTTATAAAGATTTACGTCGTCTAGCCTTTCAGTTTGCTGAGTTTAATAATATTATAAACAATTTCAATAAAAGTTCAAAACTGGCTGGCTGGTTTTATGAAACGCCATCCAAGATTATCACTGAGGGCAGCGGAGCCTACGTCTGTTGCAAAAGCGATGGGTTTTAATCAGATTCGTGTGAATAAGTTCTATGATCTGTTAGAATCGTTGATAGACAAACACCAATTTCCACCAATAAAAATATATAATGTAGACGAGACGGGGATAACAACGGTTCCTAAAAAACAAAGTAAAATCATTGCATTGATTAGTTTTTGTTATTATGATGATTATAGTATTTTTTTTTCTATTTCTATAGCCAATGAGAGTCTCTAATAAACGAGTTGATTATGAATATGTAACTGTAATTTATTTCGATTTTATATATGTTTGTTCTTAGCTATACGGTTTTGACCCGGTCTCCCCTACAAATATAGATTCACTACACTTGCGCGATAATAACCCGGTCAATCTGTCGATCGATGTAAAAAGATAAACTCTAAATAGATGGCCAGTAGTGCCAATTGTCAGTTCGCACAACAACTAGAGTAAAATAACGAATACTCAAAGAGAACCCTCGGTAAGTTTCCTGAGCCTAAACCAGAGGAAGTACCAACAAGGGAGGTTTTGATTAGCAAGATTCACGCCGCTTTCAATACGATGCGCGAGGAAATGCTGCTTGGCACGGTGACCGTGGAGATGAGGAAGAGGTGCCGAGCATGTTTACAAGTGAATGGTCACCAATTTGAACAAATTTTGTAATTAAATTAGTCATTAAAAAAATTTGTGTTTAATTTGCTATCCTTTTACGATCGAACACATTTAATGTTTATTAGTTGAAATTGGTACTTAAAGTGGCCTAGTTGCAGAATTTAATTAATAACTTCGGAACTAAAAGTGATAATAACATTTTTAGCATATCGTTAGAAAGGGTATGAACTGGAGATGTTTTAAAAAAATCAGAAGAACTCCATCCTTGTTAGTTTTTTTTCAAACCCCATAGTAAGTTACCATTAAAATTATTTTTTTACCTTACTACGGTACTTCAGGCCCCATAACTTTTCTTCTCTACAATTTTCTGGTGTAAAATTATTTTTTACAGTACACTGACTTTAGCGATTAAAACAAGACCATTAGCAGACCTGTCGTATGGATAGATTTTGAGCTACAAGTAGTTTTAGTTAAACAAATCGTTTTTTTTCAATAAAAAAAATTTAAAAATAAAACCTTGGGGCCAAGGTCAATATAATGGGCGGGAGTAGGTAGCAGACCATCCATAGTTTCTACCCTCGGCGTATGTACAGCTCCCTACCAAACACCCTGTATAGATCTTCAGATTTTTATTTTTATCTGATAAGATGAGAAACTTTGATTAAAAAATAAAGATAAAAATATATTTTTTTTAAGTGCTGATTTTGAAATGGTATTCTTATTAAAATATTACCGTTGTCTAATTTTTACACACCAATACTTGCTTTAACATTGTTGTTGGTCTATTTAGATTATTTTAATAAAGTAAATTCTTATCTATGTTGTTGATATGTTATTATATTAATGTTAACTTGTTGCTATTAAGCCGTCTTTATGTCATTTTTATTGTAAATAAAAACTTTTTCGTACCTTGAAAACGGTTTTTTTTCCACTCAATATCATAAATATCATGTCTTGAATATCCAGGTTCTGAATTCAATTTACTCGCGAGCATGAGATTTTTTGAAATACCTACTCAAATGTGCCGCCGTCCTCTGAAATCAGTAGAATTCTATTTATATAGCAATAAAGTTGTGATTGCAACTTTTTTATAAAATTTGTTGCTAATAACAACCTTAACGTCATAGAAATATAGTTCCAGTGAATTGTACTGGTAAATTAACAATACTTATTTATACGTATTCTATAAAAGAAATAGTAAAATTCTTGCCAAATTTCTAGTTAAAAAACCTACCCCGTTGCGAGTAGGTATTCTTAGTATTTATTTAGCGCGTAATTATCAGAAGTTATTCAGCGCGTGTGTATGTACTGTTAATTTGCGCAGTCCGATCTTTATCTTTATTAATAAATTTTACGTTAGAGTTGTTTGTTCCAATTTTTTTTCATACAAGAAAAATGTTGCATAAGCATCCTTAGTGCTATAGAAAAAAAGATGACAAGTGCTGCTACCGTAGCGGCAAAGTAGAAATAAATTCTTAAACAAAACATGTCGACTGTGTGTTTTTTTAGGCTTCTTTCCACCTGGTGTTTTGGTAATGGATATTTTAGGCCCAATCAGCCCCAGAATAAACTCAAATGTGTCTGGTAATAATCTGAAAATTTAGATTCACTAGATAATAAAATTAGTTAACAAATAATCACTATTTCATTCTTCCACACTTTATCCACCAACCTGAAATGCGATTTAAATTGTTCTGCATTATAATTTGACACCGTTCGTTCAATATAGTTTTGAATGCGTGGTACTCGGTGCAGATTATGTCTTCTATTATGAGTCATGATCATCATAGCCACATCCTCATCCCAGGACGAAGACGACTCAATAATCAGACGCTCTTCGTCACTATCATCGCTATCGAGAGCAAAAATAATTTCAAGCCAGTGATCCATGGCACTCAGATTGCACTGAAACTGAAGTAAATCACAATCAAAACTCGAAAGAATAATAATTAGTTATTGTTCTGAGATCAAAACTCAAAACAACAAACAAAGTTCGAGGTTATGAATTTCGTGATGAAAAAAACGTAAGCTCGATTACGAGCGTTCCGAATCAACATCTGTCATTTGTCGGTTTTAGCGCGATATCCAATTCGGAACGGCTGTGAGCGTTGGTAGCGCTGTAAGCGATATAATCGTGACTCGGAACGCACCCTAAGTCAGTTAGTGTTAGTGTCGCTTACGAGCTCGGGCCAGACACGACGACGCGACGTATACGAACACGATACGTAAACAATTGACCGCGTGTGCTATGCTAAATAGGTATTTCTTTCAATTCTAAGATTATCCTATCAGAAAGTAAAACTAATATTGTTCAGGTATAACTAAGTAGGTGTATTAGGTACTTTACGTATTGTGAGAGGCGAGGCGGATTTTTAACTATTTACCAATAGTTAATATCTACTATAGTGAGAAAAACATTGTATGAAACCACGTGTGTACCTACGAGACATTATTATGCAGGTGGTATGTTGTTTTAGGTTACATTTTTATTTAATGCTTTTCTCTTTTCAGATTCTTTAACAATGTCATACAAAATTGTAAAGACGTTTGAAAAGGGGCACTCAAAACTATCAGCAGTACCAGGTAATTGGGAAAAAGATGGCGTCCTTCACTGAAAACGAATTAAGAAGAGTTGAAAATTCTTAACCTGAAAATAGCTGGCGAAAAATGAATTGCAAAGTGAAGAGATCTAATTTGAATACTTTTTTTGAAGCGGAACAGGAAATAGACAAAATGTGTAATAAGTCTGAAACTGAAACAGATACTGAGCAATATTACGTGACAAACCAAAAAGAAATTATGTTTATTCAACTTGTTCAAGACTGCATTATGGTAAGTAAACTTTCAGAGATATACAGACATTTGACTATGAAAATAAAATTTTATCTCAAGAGACCCTGTGTGTCTTTATGTACGTGTTTGTGTGTGTTCGTGGCATACCCGACACAGTGGGGAGATATAAGTGTGTGCAGTACGTAGATACCCTACCTATTAAAACCACATCATCGGCCTTCGTTCGGTGCGTTGTTTACAGGCCCTGTTTCTTGAGCACTATAATACATTTATGACTTGACAATCTTCGCCGATGTCTATGTCTATTTATTTGGAACTAGCGACCCGCCCTGACTCCGTCCGGGTAGACCAATTTTATTATAGAGGTATAGGTCCCGTCTTTTCTAAAAATTTTGTGACAATAACAAACACCATAAAAGAATCCCTGATTTTCCGTCATAACCTGTCATGTCCAGTCCCGACTCGTTCCATCCCGTCCCATCCTGTCTCGACCTGTCCCGTATAAAAAAGTAGCCTATGTCCTTCCTCAGGGCTCAATCTATCTCTTTTTAGGGTTCCGTAGCCAAATGGCAAAAAACTGAACCCTTATAGATTCGTCATGTCTGTCTGTCTGTCTATCTGACCGTCCGTATTGCATAGCCACTTTTCTCGAAAACTATATAAACTATACTCATGCATCTTCTGCCATAGCCAATCACTGCCGTACATTAGTGTTGGCACTAACACCTCTATGTTACTATAATTTTCACAACCAAGTGATTGCTTTCTATTGCTATTTTTTAACTCATTGGTTTGTATTTTCTCGCAGAATGAAAACATTTCGTCAGGAGCACTTAATAATACAGTCGGACCAGTTGAAATGAAGGAAAATCAACCTTTGCAAGCAAAAAATTCAGAAAATTAACTGATGGCCGTTCAATCTCCGGCCATCAATAAAGATTCCAACGTTCTACAAAATTTGACTCAACTTGATGAAGCAACAGAACACACACTATTATTCATTCAACCTTCAGCAACTAGTACTGATTCCAACGCTCAACAAAATGTAACTGCTGAAATACAAATTGATAACGCGGCCTCCTTAAATTTAATGTTTTTGGCAAAATTAGAAACTTTGCAAGAAAATTACCAAACTCTTAACGAAAAAATTACTGAAAGTATCAAAGCACAACAAGAGAGGAAAATTATTCATGAAAACGTACAGTCTATGTTGCTCGGCTTATCCAATATTAGTGTTCAGTTTAAATATGTAATGAATCAGTTCAGTCGTGTGGAAAATCATAAACAAAATGAAAACATACAAACTATTACAAGTGAAGACGATCTAAACAATTTTGAAAAAGTTTTAGAAAATCAAGAGAAAGAAGAAGAATGGAAAAAAAAAATTCAATTATTTGTGGGAAAGGAAAAGGTCGAGGGGTAAATAACGCTTATGCATTGATCGATTCAATGTTTAGCAGAAGCTTTTTACTCCAGTGTAGCTGGGCTGGAGGATCTCGAACTTCTGATCAAAAGATTTGCTTTAAAAGCTACACTAAAATCATAAATTTCTTTTTTGATATTATTCGTGAGTCAGATTGTTCATTTTCCTTATTAGATTGCCACAAATTCTTCAAAAATATCCGGAAAAACTCACGTCAGCGCAACGAAAGCAAACAAGAACGAACATCATGAACCAAAAATCGACCAAAAATAAAAGCAAAGCGTAAGAACTTGTGTAACAAAACACAGCCATCTTTACCCATCGCCGGAACTTCTGCACCAGAAAACAGCTCAGGCGTATCATTGCCAGCTGTTGGGACGTCTGGCTCTGGTTCCGAAAACCGCTCAGAGGTAGTTTTGGAAAACTCTGGTCCAGACAATGATGATAATGACCCGATGTCATCTGCATCCGTTGCAGGAATACCCACCAAGCCACTTGAAACATCTGTTTAAAGATCCTTTTTTTATCTCCTTATTATTTTGATATGTTTTATAAGTACTAAAATTTTCTAGTCTCCGTGACTTTTTAATATGTCATTGACAAAGTGAAAAACTATATGATTAATTTATTCAGTCGTTTAGAGGCCGTTCCACCTACTTACTGAAAGGCTTAAAAATCGAGTTTACTTTGATAGCAAGATATAGCTCCCAAATCAGGCATCATCCACAGTGATTTCTATTGTGAATCCACCAACTGTTATGTTGGCTAACTGAAAGAGTAGTAGTAGTGATTCGAGAGCTCTGGAACAATCAATCATCGTGGTTCCAAACCTGTTTTAGTGGGTCGACAGTCGTTTTCGAGATCGAACAAACCTAAAAAAAAAATAAAAACCCATTTGAATCGATTGCGCTGGGTCCCAGACCGATATCTTTAACCGTTTTCGAGATACAATCTTCGTGCGTTAACTCTCAGTTGATTTACTAATGAACCATTAATGACTCCTCGGTCTTAATCGCACTGTTCCCGATGCACCTCATTATCTAATGACGTACCGATGCCGCTGTTTGTTCAATTGATTTACTAATAAACGTTGTGTTGTTAATGACACCTCGGTCTTAATCACCTTATTAGGTATGCGATTGTATTTTATTGATCCTTCAGGAATGCGCTTTGTCTTCATCTCACCTGATGTTAAGAGATGATAAATAAGATCAAAGTGGAGGCACACTTCACTAAAATCATTGGTTAAATCTTTAGTAGGTTGTACAAAATTAGCCAGTAAAATAAAAATAAAATTAAATTAAAGTGTGCCTCACTTCCCGTACACCTGAAATCATCACTACTGAGGCACTGGTGGTGACAGAATTAGAGAAAATGGTGGTAGCTAGCCAGACATATTTTTCAAGTCCTACCACCAACCAAACCAATCATTCGCGCCAAAACTTCTTCAAAAGCTTCAAAAACTTCTTCGAATCGGTAACCCAACCTCCTGGGGTGGGCACCTGTCCATTCTGTCATTCCCCCCCATATAGGTACGCTAATGATCTCCTTCCCTACATTAAATTTTACTATACAATATGTTTCAGACATTATTTTGCAGACAGTCCATAAAAAATAAAATATATTATATTATTATACTCTTTATTTATATTATTCCTTAAAACTAGATTTTTACAATATTTTAATATAAAAACCTAATCCTAGAGTACCGCCAGCAGCGGGGCAGGGCCCAAGCTACCAGTGGTCAGGGCTGCAGAGTAAGGAACCTCCTGACAATACGTGCCGTGTAAGTACTGCCTTCTGAATCTGACCCTTGATCTATCAGCTATCAGCTCTTCGCTATCAGACCGTTCGCTGAAACGACTATCGGTATATTAATGGTTGAATCCACATCCCACATGGCCATATTATATTATTATTGTTATTATATTTTTATTAGCTAATGCAACGTTTACTATTAACTTATTCTAGTATTTATTTTTCAGTTCCTAACGGAAATGGCTTCGAGTCCACCATCTCCTCAACCTGGTCCGTCAAACTGGGATCCTTTGGCTGTGGAGTTGTCTGGCATAATGTCTCCCCAGAATATTGATTTAATGGATATGTCAGATTTAAATGTTGAAGTAAGTGACGCTGATCTCTACGGGATTTTAGCAGAGAATATGGACGACATCATTGACGAATGGGTGAATGAAAACGCAGAAGTCGAAGTAGCCGACTATGACGAAGAATTGCCAATAGATACATTAGACGACGAAGATACGTCTAAGCACAAAATACCGATTGGTATCCTGGTAATCCTACAAATATGACTAGCATTCCTTTTACGGGTACACCAGGCCTATTACCGCCGCATAACATGTAAAAATTATATAGACTTTTTCTTTTTATTTTTTAATGTGCATTTTTGCAATTTAATTGTCGACTGTACAAATAAGCGCGGCAACAAATTAAAAGCCGAAGCAAATACCTCTCGCGCTAGATTTAATAAATGGAAAGATGTAACAATTTCCGAATTAAAAATATTTATCGGCATAATATTATTTATGGGTACAGTAAAATTAACCCATTCAGTGCCGTGCCCGCCGAAGGGCGGGTAAAAGTTTTTAACTGGCACGCCAAGCCCGCCCATGGGCGGTTGGATTTTAAACTCTGATATCTAAGCCAAAATCCTTTTGGAAAAAGTAAGATTTTGTGAATTAATTCATTTTTCTAAAATTGATTCGTAACCAAAACGGCCTGCAGATATGTAAGGTTTTGGAAAAAACCGCTTCTGACATTTCATGCCAAGCCCGCCCATGGGCGGGCAAAACGCTTGTTCAGGGTTTACAAACCTTTTGTCAACTTTTTAAATAAGAGAACTATATTTAATACTTATTTTATTAATCGGTTACAGAAAACATGTCTAGTGACCAGTCTGTCGCGTTTGATAATAATATATAATTTCTTCTCAAAAAGTAGTGAGACCTACCCTAAAATATATCTTTCACCTCACATGCTCGAAAAGGCTTACTTTCTCCTTCAAAATCTGAGTGGAAAAGCGCTTTTTCCGCGCTTGGGTGGAAAAGGTTTTTGAATTTAGAACGTAACTATGAACACTATGGCACATGAATGGTGCGCACTATTCATACACTGCGAAGTAATTTGAACTTCGTGTGAATAAGAAGTTTTGTTTACTATCCGTATTCATTTGATTACGTTTACGAGAATATACTTTGGATCATTTCATCGCCGAAAAATACTGAGAAAAATCATTTGTAAACAACTCTTTCGAACGTATAGCTTCCCTAAAAAAACCATATTCCTCCGATATAGAGTTTATTTTTGCCTAAAACACCCCGGATGCACTTTTACAAAAAACGCCGGCCGGCCGAGACAGTAAACAAAGGGCGGTTTCTTTTATGCGTCCGTGCTATTTTAAGCCAAATGAACCTTATGTACAAGGACATTCGGAACTTTGTAGGCATTTTAGTGGTTAGATAAAAAAATAACAATAGGATGCGCCGGCGCATCTCGTTCCTTGGGTTTTTCTTTAAAAATCACTTTACTTCTGTTTTGCTAATCTTAGTTGTCAGACTTGTTTTCCGTTCCTGTTTGCTCTTTCGACGACATTTGCTTACGTACCTGGACTCTGATCTAATCTTGAATTTACGACGACTGTGGCCTGTGAACCTAAACTTCGTGATCTACCATTTGTGATGTTATTGAACTGTGTATCTGGACTGCCGTGATCACTTGTGACGACTGTGGCATGTATACCTGGATTCCGAGATATCTTGAGTTGCTGTGACTTAAGGTAAGTTTTTGATCCTTATCTTTACATAGTACAAAACAAATATTTCGTGATATCGTAAAAACATTTTTGTTCGCTTACATTGCAAACACTGGTTAAACATTTATGAGAAAGATAAAAACTGGTCTCGAAAATCAAAATACAAGATCGGTATATTTAGACCCTACATCGTTATCTAAAAAAACTTTTCATATATAACTTTATAGTAGGGGAGCCCAAGTGGCTAAGTGAGCTTAAGTTGAACGTTGTCGACCAATAGGTCCAATACGATCCAATAGGATTGTGAAGATTAAATGCTAAATAGAAGAAAATTTATATGATTTATGGCCTTATACTTGTGGGGGGAGCCAGTACTAGTGACATATTATTCTTAGTATTACATTATTGTTACACGTAGGTACTACACTTGATTGATGAATTTAGCTATTTCAGCTTGCAAATATGTCCAGGTGACCTTTTTTTCACTCGCTCGTTTTCTTATATAAAAATCTTATGTTTCTTACGCTAAAATCGCCTGAATATTGAAACTAAAACTTTACTGCATGTAATTAACTTACCTTGTCTTAATCTGGCGAGCTCGAGTTGCTGGAAAACCAAAAGCAACTGACGTAGAAAAGATAATAGAAAAAGTCAATACATTTAAAAATAACAAAAAGGTTTGGACCAGCAGCCAGTCGCTAACATACCGGGGCCCCAGTGGAACACTAACATCAGGTGGCGACTGGCTGTGATTCAGATTCCAGCAGGAAAAGCTTACGGATAGGTCTGCATAAATCCCAAAATCACTGCTTGGACTCCCTTAGTGGTTATTAATTCACGATCCTAAAATAGTAGATACCTACCAACGAGTTGATCAAAAGCAAAACTAGGAATTTTATTTTCTTATACTAATTTTTTTGTGCTATCTGCTGCACTGAAGCTGTATTAAATATTTATAAAATACAGTGAAAAAATTAAACGCCCACCCGACCCAGCCAGGAATCAAACCCGGGTCTTCTACAATCCGGGCGGCTGCACTGACCGCTATGCTACCAGGAAGGCTGACGTCCGGATAGCGGAAGACCCAGGTTCGATTCCTGGCTGGGTCGGGTGGGCGTTTAATTTTTTTACTGTAAGTATTTTATAAATATTCATAAGCATTTAAAAAGTAGACATTTTATTTTTAGCTTATTAATATATATTTTACATTTTATTTTTTAAGTGCTTATTGCTGCACTGAAGCTGTAATTAAATACTTATGAAATAAAAATACGCTCAGCTGCTATAAAAGCATTCAAAATAATTAAAAAGCAGTGACAAAATTCAACGCTTACGATGGTCTCCCCGGTAGCACAGCGGTCAGTGCAGCCGCCCGGATTGCGGAAGACCCAGGTTCGATTCCTAGCTGGGTCGGGTGGTAGGCGTTTAATTTTTTCGCTGTATTTTTATTTTATAAGTATTATAAAATATAGTTCAAACTCATTGTATAACATTTTTATTCTATTTCAGGATAACAATGAATCCTCAGCCATTTACCTCGCAGTCAGTTGCCCCCCAGCCATCTACCTCTCAGTCAGCTGCCCCCCAACCATCTACCTCTCAGTCAGCTGCTCCACAACCATCTACCTCGCAGTCAGCTGCACTTCGTGATGAAATTTATGATACCTTGGCTACGTGGGATTCTGAATATCTCGCTAACGAGGAAGTAGTACATAATGAGGGCTTAACATACGACGAACTTTATGGAATATTGGCGGATAATGTCGATGATATGCTGGAGAATGACAGTCAAGGCATCGAAACAGAAACACATGATATGTCTCAAGACCCTTTATTCGATGACGAAACTGAGCAGAACATAACCACTCATGAATGGCATTATGGAAATGCGCCAAACAGCAATAACTTGGAATTTACGGCGACTACTGGACTGAAAGTCGACATGAGGGAGAAAGACCCGATAAATTTTTTTTGGTTGATTTTATGTCCTGAAATTTTATATTTGATTATGACATGCACCAACAGATATGGCGAGGAACTAAAAAATGCGGCTTCTGCTACGCACAGTAGAATGAAAGAGTGGCGGCCAATAGATACGGAAACGTTAAAAACTTTTATTGGGCTAGTCATTCATATGGGAACCATTCAATATAACAGATTATCTGACTACTGGAAAACGCATTATTTATTTAAAAATAATGTTTTTAGAAAATATATGTCTAGGAACAAGTTTTTAAATATAATGAGGGCATTAAACGTCCAAAGCATAGTAGGAAATGCAAGCATAAATAAAGTTAAATCTTTGATTGACGAAATAAATAAAAATATGAAAAATATTTATCACCCTACTAGAGAAATAACAATTGATGAGTCATTGATGTTATGGCGAGGAAGACTTAGTTTCCGTCAATATATGAAATCCAAAGCCAGTGGATATGGACTTAAATTTTATAATTTAGCTGATAATACAGGCATAATTTTTAAGACACATTTATATGCTGGATCAAAAGATCCTTTAGTTTCTGGACGCGGGCATACAAATAAAGTTGTCCATTTACTAATGGATGGCCTTAAAAATATGGGCCACTCACTTTATGTAGATAATTTTTATTGTAGCATCCCTCTCGCAAGAGATTTACTAAATAGCGGTACATTTTGTACAGGGACATTACAAACAAACAGACAAGGAAATCCGAAAGAAATGTTAAAAATTAAAATTAAGAAAAACGAATGTATAATACTGCATGACAACAATAATATAACTTTGGCAAAATGGATGGACAAACGGGAAGTGAGGTTTCTTTCAAGCGAGCACAGTAGTGTCTTAGAAGAAGTAAGAAATCGTACTAGCAACAGCACCTCATTGAAACCACGTGCTATAATTAAATATAATAAACATATGAGAAATGTGGACAAACATGACCAAATGTTATCTTATTACACAGGTGAACATAAGTCAATACGGTGGTATAAGAAGGTTATTATTCACTTGATTCAAGTGTGTTTAATTAATTCTTATCAATTATTTAAATCGGAAAAAAATCAAAGTATTAGTTTATATGACTTTCGACTAAAAATTTTGGAAGAATTGTTGCCACCTGTATTTCCTGATGAGGAAATACCCTTGGCAATTTGTCCAATACATTTTCCTCGACAAATTACAAAAGAACCAAATAGTCGGCGCGCTAAAAGGAAACAGTGCCGACAATGTGCAAAGCAAAAGAAACGTGTAGACACGATATTTTACTGTCCTGATTGCCAGGATAAACCAGGACTCTGTTTAAATTGTTTTAAGCCATACCACCGGTACTGATTGATTATATCTGTTACATTATATCTGTTGATTATATTGAATATTTTAAACGTGTTAACTTCTCAAAAAAATATGGAAAAATATCTCGTAATTTACGATTTTAAAAACGTAATAAAAATAGTGTATAAATGCTCAAGTTGTTAATTTGCAAATAAAACTTGTTGATTAAATTAAATTTGTTTTATTTTCCTATAACATAGATAACATATTTATTTGTATTAAAAAAGAGCACAAACAGTTTGATGACATGACTGATTTCTTCAGTTTTCTTTAAAATTATTTACAAGAATATTGACGTCATTTAGAAATTCCATTAAACGGTTGTCTGGCACGTTCTCTATTAGTTGTCTAATGGAAATAGCTACCACATTTTTTTTACAATTGCATGGAGACAACCCAATATCTTGTTTAGTCTGAGTACTTGCATCTTTTGTTTGTCTACTGCTAATTTTCTTCATCTTCGCTTTTATTAGTTGTTTTATTTCTTCCATATTGTCGTCTCCGTCAAATTCAGTTTTTTTATCTGAAACAAAAATATATACAATAAAAAGGAAAGATATTTTTTTGTATTTAAAATACATTTTCATCATGTATCTATTTTTAAAATTAGTGTTACAAAAAGGTTGACGACACCTGACTTTTTTTAAAAGCCCATAAACGTAGACTTTTTATAGACATTTTAGATTTCTTTACGTATTTTTTTAGCTTAATTATATCTGATACACAAGTTTAAATGATTTTACTTCATCTCAATCAATTAACTGAAAGTTATGACTTACCTTCATGCTCCATTACTATTTCAGCGAATAACCAATAGCACTGTCACAATTTTGCTACAAATGCCACAGAAAACTACACATACAAGCTTTACACTCCGTACAGTACATGTAAACTGAACATATTAAACGGTTCATGTCAAAATCTACAGCTTCATGCCGAAAACGCCGATGGGCGGGCAAGGATACTTAATCGAGATGCCGGAACCGCCGCACTGTGGAATATGGTAGAACAAACGCATATCAAAATTGATTATTATCATTGATTGAAATTGGGTACTTTATGAATATAATTTAATAGTTCAAAAGTCGAAATTTAGTATTCTGCAGCGTAATTCATAGTGTATTTGGTAAAAGTAATTTTTTTCATGTAGCAAAGTTAAACGTTTGAGCAATTGGGAAATATTAAGTTCTTCATTTACGTTTTTCAACGTGAAATAGTTTTAAAACTTTTGTATTATATATTTTTGAAAAGAGCATTTATCAGAGTTTTGAAATATATATATACTATTGATTGTTTTAATACGAATATATAATTAAAAAAACAATTTAAAGAAAAAATGGAGAAAAAAATTTTTTTTCAACTTCGTCGAAGCTTTTAACATTTAGAGTTGTTTACCGATGCTTTGAATTCAATGTTAATTTATAGTTTAGTTACTCATCTATAACATATTTAAAAAATAGCTGCGGCTTTTTGCGGTTTACAAAGATATGTGATAAAATGTAATACTAGTCTGGGAACGGAAATCGCTATCAAATGCGGTTTTGTAGTTTACTTTTATTATCAATTGTTTTGTGGTACATTTTATGAATTAATTTTATGATATTGTTAAGTTTTTATCATTTCGATATCATTTTCCGTGAGAAAATAGATATCTGAAATAAGTCCCACATTCTGAAACAATATAAAAAGGGCAGTGAATAAATAGGTCTCCATTACCGTTTCAGTGGTCTTTACGTACTCTAGTACGGCTATTTCATTATTTTTCATTATTAAACATGTCTTCTTTTAACTGTACTAAACGTGAGTTAATAGTGTCTTATATAGAGGGCGGAAAAACGAATGCGGCACTTTCAACATATTTGGAGGAAAAACAAGTTTCGGAAGACAATATATGTTTTATTATTGGCCATATTCAAAGGGATATCATCCCTTCGTTTAATAAACGCTGGAGTGAAGCAGGACGCAATAAAAATACCTTTTTAAGAAAGAACACTAATTGGTTGGATTCTGAATATTCGTTAACTATACCAACATCAGAAAACGTGTCAACGGACTCTACACCGTCTACTTCTTCTGGTAAACGAGGAAGACCGTGTGTGTCATATGGAGACTCTTCAGAATCGAGCAAAAAAAGGAAAAACACCATTTTGCTAAATGAATATGGTTTGGAGCACATTCTGAGCGCATATCTTCAAGGATTGCGTTCTATAGGAGAAGGAACTGAAGCAAAAGTTGTTGAAAAAATAAGATTGGCTGATGCAGAGAAAAAGGTTTTCGTAATGAATCAATTAGATGATGCAAAAATAATTAAAGGGCTTACAGATGAAGAAGCATTAAGTGTTTTCATCGACTTGGAACTTACGAAGGCACAATATCTGTATCTCAGGAACGTTACAGATGAAAGAAACTGTTGCTTGTTTCCACCATACTACAAAATACAAGAAATGAAACAGAGGTGCTATCCACCATCATCAACAATCGAAATCACAAATACACATGCAAAAATATTGAGAGTCCAAGATTTATTAGACCACACTGCAGCTCGAATCTTATCAATAGATACAGTTTACAAGAATGGACAAAAACATTTATTATTATATAGCAAATGGGGATGTGATGGGTCATCGGGACAAAGCCAATATAAGCAACCACTTCCAGAGGAATCTGAACTTATTTCCGATGCAAATTTATTTATTACTTCTTTTGTTCCCATTAGATTAATTGACGAGGAATCAGGCGCCATCATATGGCAAAATCCAGTGCCTTCATCTGTTCGTTTTTGTCGGCCTATATCAATAGAGTTTTGCAAAGAAACTCCGGAAAAAACAAAATCTGTTGTAGATGAAATAAAAAATCAAATACAAACTGTGCTTCCATCAATAATTAATAAAGAAGGCTTGGGTGTTCAAGTCAAGCATGAACTTTTTTTGACCATGATAGATGGAAAAGTAGCACAAGTTTTGACAGATACGCCTTCTAGTTCCACGTGTACAATATGCGGAGCAACTCCTAGACAAATGAATGATTTAACGAAAGTAACAGCCAGGCCTGAAAACGAAAATGCTTATCAATACGGATTATCTACATTGCATGCCTGGATTCGTTGCATGGAAATGATATTGCACATATCATATAATCTATCTTTCCAAACATGGTCTGCTACAAGCGAAGAAAAAAAAAGACTCAAACAAGAAAAAAAGGCTGCAGTGCAAAAGCGCTTTCGTGAAGAGTTGGGTCTAAATATCGATAAACCACGACAGGGGACGGGAAATAGTAATGATGGCAATACTGCTAGAAGATTTTTTTACAATGCTGTCTGTTCTGCTGATATTACAGGGGTTGACATTGACCTAATTAAACGATTATACATAATTTTGCAGGCTTTGTCATCTGGTATAGTGGTAGACAGTAAGAAATTTGGTAATTATGCTCTAGAAACTGCAAAAATATACGTGAGTAAATATAGTTGGTATTACATGCCATCATCTGTCCACAAAATTTTAATTCACGGAGAGAGTATTATAAACCATTTCGCAGTATTACCAATTGGACAACTTTCAGAAGATGCTCAAGAATCTCGCAATAAGGACTACAAAAAATTTCGCTTACACCATGCTCGGAAATGCTCTCGAATAGCTACAAACGAAGATGTCTTTCATACACTACTTTACACTTCAGATCCATACATAACGAGCATAAGAAAACCATATGCAAAAAATGTAAAGGAGCTAGATGAAGATACTTTACACCTTCTCAAGGTTAATGAACTTATTTCAGATCCTGAAGCTCACCAGGTGTAAGATGTCAATTTTGCTGAGCAAAAAAAGAAATATATATTGCGATAATTTTGATTTGTTTCTATACTAATTTAGCGTAGTGTTATAGGTATTTTACCATTTTTATATTTAATATTATCATTATAATGTAATAGTTATCTTAATTTAGTAATTAGGATTAAGAAATACACGAAAGATATGTTACTAAGAAAATATATTTCAAAAAATAAATACAATTTTAATTATTGTGACTTGTCTTTATTAATTTAAAAAATTACGCATAATTCAAATTCATCAAACATTACTCATAAGAACCCTTATGTATTACTTTATATCAGAGCAAAATTTGATAGCTTTATCTTTCAAATTGACGGAGTTACAGATTTTTAATCCGAAACACACCGAAATATTCCACAGTGCGCCGATGGGCGGGCTGTGTATCACAGTATGGCGGCATCTGGGTAATGTCGTTACTTTTTAGGAAAGCACTGAATGGGTTAAATAGAATGGCTGATTATTGGTCAACAAATTATTTAATGCGGCTCAGCCCACGTTTATTTATGGCAAGAGACAGATTTTATTTTATTTTAAGGGCACTAAACGTCCAAACCGACGAAAGACCAGAAAGCATTTTTAAAATTAAATCTTTGATTGATTTATTTAATCAATCAATGAATTCTATTTATTACCCTTCCAAAAACATTGCGATCGACGAATCTTTAATATTATGGAAAGGACGTCTTTCCTTCCGCCAATATTTAAAAGGAAAAAGACATCGTTATGGCATTAAATTATATATATTAGCTGACATGCATGGCATTATACATAAAATTCACCTTTATGCTGGTTCTGGGGATCAATTGGTGGGTGGCAGAAACCACGTGAAAAAAGTGGTAATTTTACTAATGGAAAAATATATTAACAAGGGACATTCACTGTATATTGACAACTTTTATACTAGCATAGGGTTAGCAGAGGAGTTATTAAATAAAAACACTTATGTAACAGGGACTCTACGGGCAAAACGCGCTGGCAATCCCAATCTAATACATAACAAATTAAAAGCCGGAGAATCTTGTATAATGCACAATAATAAAAAAAATGTAGTTCCAAATAAGCGAGAAAGTCTTATTATTGAGCTCTGAACATGACAGTAGTTATAAAAAAACTACATGTCGCCGCATACGCACTGAAAAATATAAGCCTGGGGTGCAAGTAAAATACAATAAATATATGCGAGCAATTGACAGGCACGATCAACTTTTAAGTTATACTCGTGCGAACGCAAAACCCTGCGCTGGTATAAAAAAGTTATTATACATGTCATCCAAATATGCTTAGTGAACGGTTTCTTGTTATATCGAAAAATTAACAATTCAACTATAGAACTATATCATTTTAGAAAGGTTATATTGGAAAATTTATTGCACCTACCAAATGTCCCAGAGATTGCTCGATCTCTGAATTAAAGAAAAATACATTTGCCAACACAACTCCCAAAGAGTGGCGGAAGGATAAGTAGAAAACGGTGTAGAATATGCTACAAAAAAACAAAAAAAAAAACAACCAGGTTCTGTATGGATGTCCTGATTGCCCAGGATTCCCAGGTTTATGTATCACTCCATGTTTCCGCGAATATCATAAATATTAAAAAAGTGATTTGTCTTTGTGAGTATGGTTTCGCGGTAGACGTGTGTTACTAAAGGTCTAAAGACAAAAAATATTAAAAATTAAAAACAAAAAATTATAGCTTTTTTATTTTAAAATCATTCTTTAATGATAATCAGTCTCTTACCTAATTACAAATCAGTCTCTTCGATAATTATAAAAATCAACCTTATACAATGTTGTACAATGTTGAAAGTATTATAGTTAAAGTAATAATAAATCTATATAAACACTAAACCTGCTTTCATTTTACTCTTATTTCTCAGCCTTTCTACCCTTACCCATTATTATAATGTAGTTAAATGATTATTTCAAAGTTTCTATAATTTTTTGCATAATTGCATATCTTTCATCTATACTAAATCGTAGCAATTTGTTGGATACGAATTGCCCAAAATACTTGCAACCATGTATATCCACAATGGTCGGAACCCGCTCTTCAATTTCTTTCAGGCTCTTTTCTGTGCTCGTGAAATTATCTTTTGTTGATTTTTCTGTGCATGTTGCACAATCCTTCGTTGTTATTTTTATAGTTCCACTATCCTTATTTACTTCATTAGGTTCCCATTCATCATACGTCTGGGAATTCTGATAAAATATGTCCTCGTCGTCGCACTGAGTTTCAATTTCTGATTCGGGAATCAATTTCATTTTTTTTCTACGTAACTCTACAATAAAGCAAAAAGATTGGTTATGATTAAACAAATACTACCTAAATATTTCCAACTTTCATACCAGACCATCATAGCGACGTACTCAAACAGTCGGTTTTCCACCAATTTTTTTTGTGGGTCCGCCTCGGTTAGGCACTCCATTAACTACCTAGTAAGACTTGTGTTGTGGTTACTAGATATCGTATTTTAATATACTTTTATAGATAAATATGTAGATATTTTTTAATAATAAAAATACAAACATATTATTTATCCAAATAAAACATACTTCATAACCTAGGTATGTTTCTGCAGGTACCTGTGTACCTGTATATTATTTTTTGATTTCTTAGGATCGGGTTTTCCATTGAAAGCTATTTTGAATTTAAAATGGTTTCACAAAAAAACACTAGAATACATAACATACAACTAAAAAGAAAGTATCACAGCGCTGCAAACTCAAATGGTACCTAATCACATTCTATAGTAACACTCTCCATAAAATAATGCAAAAAGGTTTACAACACCTAATAAAAATCAGTCACTTACCTTCCATTTTCATTAAAACACGCAGATCGTCACTTTTAAACACACTGAACGAATTCACTGGCCGCTTACGTTCGATATTGAGTGGCAACTGAAGTTTTAACAAGTGGAAACACGAGAAAAAGCTAAAAAGTTACAATTCATGGCGGATGATTCCCCAGGGGAATCATCAAAGTCTCTGGCGCTTGGTGCCCCAGAGGCATCACGAAATGTTTGTACGACGCCAGGCACTAAAGTTTGTTAAAAAAACCTCCGCACGGAATCGGGTGCGTTAACTGTAATCATAGACATTTTGTATGCGTAAAATCTTCGCTTCATGGACCATGTCTCGTGATATATTTTTGCTATTATAATGCATCCAAACTTACTAACTTTCTGATAAGAGTGTATCTTAATAACTTTGTTCATTATAATTAGATAAACTCCATTTACTACATTTCCTTGTACTTTGAAACTAGTTTATCTGCTCGTTTAAAATAGCTACCGAACTTGTTTATTCGTGATTGACAAACGCACATTGTTCATTAAAATTAGACTTGTTTCGAAAGTAACATATCCTAAATTAAAGTTCAAATAATCATTACATTAACTATCTTGTCTTGTTAAACAACATCGAGTTAGATATCTTAATTTGAGTAAGTTCAAATAGTCATTACTTACTAAAATTGGTATAAAACGCACTGAGTTGTATATCAGGCAGACATATCGATAGCCGAATTTGACCACTGCAATGTAAGCGATGTAAAAGTTTTTTTCAATTCTTCATATTACCCTTACGAAAATCTGCATATCAGCTTTTCTGATAATAAGTATTACTTTTTATACGAGCAATACGCTAGATTTCAACAGTCCTATCACGGACGTAGACATAGAAGTCATCAACGGTTCCGCGTTGATGACTTTGAAAGAGTTTAAGGATATCGCTCCACTATTCGTTATTGATTGTTCTCGACAAAACGAAGCCCTGAAAGGACCACTAGATGTAAGAGTTGAAATTGAGACATCTCAAGACATACCTGATCAGACTGCTGGATATTGCTTGATTCTGAACGATTGCATATTTGAGTACAAGCCTTTAAGCAATATTGTAAAGAAAATATCATGAGTTATAATACTATAATGGTAGAACTCCAAGGATTTAAAGACAAGAACAACTTATTTATAGTGAAAGAATTAGCTATTGCTACTCAGGAGCATACTCATGTGTTTTTAATAAAACCTCCCTACCCATTTACTGCACTAACTGAAGAAGAAAGAAAACAGGTCTGGTGGATTGAGAGGAGTAGAGGTTATCGTTGGAGTGAAGGATATATTGACCACAGAGAATTCCTTAGAATTATCAAATCTTATTTGAGAGAAAGATTATTGTAAAAGGCGATGAAAAGATTAAATGGGTGCAAGATTTATGTGACCACAATAATAACGGGTGGTTAAATTGTAAGGGCCGATGTTGAATGTGAACCACACCTAAACGCCAAGTTTTTTTCCGAATTTAATTTGACATTTCTCTATTTCAGACTTACTCAATTTGAACCATGGAGAGATACACAATCCAACAACGTGTTAAAGTTATCCAGACTTATTATGAAAATGGGCGTTCAAATCAAAATGCATATCGTGCACTTCGTGATTTTTTTGGTCAATTTGATCGTCCAAATGTGCGTACAATCGCAAAAATCGTGGAAAAATTCGAGCAAACCGGGTCTGTAGAAGATGTGAGAACACCAGTGCATGCTCGTACAGCTCGTACTGCAGAAAATATTGCTGCTGTTCGCGATAGTGTGGCTGAAGAGCCGTCCACCTCAACTCGTCGTCGTGCCCAACAATTGCACCTCTCACGCTCGTCGTTGATGAACATTATGCATAAAGACTTGCATTTACACGCTTACAAGGTGCAATTGGCTCAAGAACTAAAGCCTCTTGACCATTCCAAACGTCGTGAATGGGCAGAATGGTTCCAAGAAATGGCAACAGTGGATGATCAATTTTCGAAGAAAATCATCTTCAGTGATGAGGCACATTTTCACCTCAGTGGATTCGTCAATAAACAGAATTGCCGCATTTGGGCGAATGAGAATCCAAGAGTGATTGTCGAAAAACCAATGCACCCACAAAGAGTGACTGTTTGGTGCGGTTTATGGGCTGGCGGCATCATCGGGCCGTATTTTTTCCAAAATGAGGCCGGTCAGGCAGTTACTGTGAATGGTGTTCGCTATCGTGAGATGATAACGAACTTTTTATGGCCACAATTGGAAGATATGGATGTGGACGATATGTGGTTTCAGCAGGACGGTGCCACTTGCCACACAGCTAACGAAACAATGGCTCTTTTGCGCAACAAATTCAATGGCCGTGTTATCTCACATAATGGCGATGTCAATTGGCCCCCAAGATCATGTGATTTGACACCGTTGGACTTTTTTCTTTGGGGTTATTTGAAAGAAAAGGTGTACGTCGATAAGCCAGCAACAATTCAAACGCTAAAGGATGAGATAATTCGGCACATTAACGGCATAGAACCTCCATTATGCCTCAGCGTCATCGAAAATTTGGACCATCGTATGGAGGTGTGCCGCCGAGGTCGCGGCGCTCATTTGGCCGATATTTTGTTCCATACATAATTGAGTAATACCAATATATCATAATAAAATAAAATTACAATAATTTCCTAAATAGTTTGTGTTTTATTCAAAATCAACATCGGCCCTTGAAATTTAACCACCCTTTATTATAGATATAAGTTCCTTAGGTGTTCCTAATTTTATGACTCTTATGCCCGCTTTCACCATCAATCCCTAACTTTTAAGTAGCCCCTATGTGATTTTAGGTGACACCTAACAGAAGTTACGATTTCACCAACACTTAGGGGACACCTAAGGTCTTAAGGGATCACTTTAAGATAGGGACCTGATATCCGGTCCCCTGAATGTTAAGTGACAGTTATATTTGTAGAGCACGAAGACTTTATTAAAATGGATTCTGAAATAAATTATTTGTTTGAAGCTTTTGATGCAATTGAGACAGTGGAAACAGTGTTGAACTCTAGGGTATTCATGCGGCCACATATTTATCGTGAAAGACAGGATTATTTTGCTAAATATGACGATAAAGATTTTTTCATAAGATATAGGTTATCCAAGGAGAGTGTGTTATTTTTATTGGAAAAAATAGAACATCATTTAGAATTTCCAAACAACAGATATGTACCTACACTCGGCGTCAAAAAAATCGCACCTTTTAAAAATCATCTTTAAAAATTCTTAAACCTTATGTAGAGGATAGTGTTGGGTATCATTAGAAAGGTAACAAAAAGGAGTATCAAAAAACAATTAAATTTAACTTTCTGTTTAATTATAATTATACAAACAACATTAAAATTAATAAAATAATAAAAATCCTTAATTAAGTCCTAATTAACAACAGATAATTTACAAAGAAAAATGTACAAAAAGTGTCTTAAAATTAACTTAAAATCTAGTGTTACCCCCCCTTGCCCTGATCACGGCTTCCATACGGTCCCTCATGGACCTCACCAACTTCAGGAGCTCTTCTTGAGGGATAAGCCCCCATTCTTCAATCACCGCGTCTTGGAGCTCCTGTAGAGTCGAAGGAGCTGGATCCCGAGATCGAACCTTACGTTTAAGATGGTCCCAGAGGTGCTCTATAGGATTCAGATCCGGACTTCGCGCTGGCCACTGCATCACAGAGATTTGGGACCTCTGCAAGAAGTCGCTCACGATGCCTGCAGTGTGAGCGCGAGCGTTGTCGTGCATTAATGTGAACCCCTCGCCAAAAGATTCGGCAAAGGGGACCACATGCACTTCCAGGACCTCAGTGACATAGCGGCGAGCAGTCAGCGACCCTTGTCCGCGAGCACCTCCAGTCCGGGAGACGCAGACAAGGTCGGTTTTGCCGGCAGCAGACATACCGCCCCAGAACATGCAGGATCCGCCACCATATTCCACCGTCTCCTGGATGCAGGCTTGGGCGAAACGTTCACCCTGCCTCCGGTATACTCTTCTCCGTCGGTCGTTGCAGAAAAGACACACTCGCGTCTCGTCTGAGAAGAGAACAGCTCTCCACTGCTCAAGGGTCCAATCGACGTGGTCACGAGCAAACTGCAAGCGGGCTCGCCGATGCGCTGCAGTCAATTTTGGACCCGTAGCAGCTCTGTGGGCCGCTATCTTCTTCTCCTTCAATCTTCTTCTAACCGTAGATACGCTTACGGTGCGTCTGCGAACTGCCTGGAGCTGCTGTTGCAACTCAACAGCGTTGGAGAAACGATTTCTCAAAGAGTTCGACACAACGAACCGGTCGTCTCTTTCCGAAGTGCAGCGACGTCTACCCGAACCGTGTCTGCGGATATAGCCACCGGTCTCTATGAAGCGCTGGTACACTCTTCGAACGGAATAACGGCTCAGGTTCAGTTGCCGGGCGACATCACACTGCCGCACCCCTGATTGCAGTAGTGCAACCACTTGAGCGGCTTTATCAGCTGTGGTATCCATCAAAATCTGTGCGTGTGTCCTCTTCAACGGTTGAATAGCGAATGACCCACATTGATTTTTTTTTTTTTTTTTGAGAGAGATTGCTGATTGCCGCTGCGGCATTTTCAGCTTCACCGGGCTTTTTGGGGGCGGCGAGGAACGTAAAGGGTCCCTCAAGCCGTGTGAAACGAATCACCTTCAGAGGTTATCTAGAGGGAACGGCATCGCGCACAAGTGCGCGTCCCCGTGCCCTACTAGATTCTCCGAAGGGTTCGGATCGGATCGGGGAGCGGAGCAACCCGAGGGCGCCTCTAAAGGCACGGACCTCGGCTCGGGTTGACCGGGCCGTGGAGGAGGAGAGAACCGACCAGGTACATGTCTGTACCTGGTGTAGAGCGTGTGTGAACCGGTTCTTCGTACCCTTGTTCTACGAGTACGGTGTCTTGGGCCTAAACTGGTGTGCATGTTTAGTGTATTCTGTAAATGTGTGCTGTCATTTAGAGGATCGGGCGGGGGGCCCACATTGAACCCGTGTTGACCGTTTTATACCCACAAAGGAAGCGCAACTAGCAACTCTCACGGGTAGCAAAATTTGCATCGAATTTTTGTGACACTTTATTTGTTGCATTAGGTTTTATTTGATAATGAAAAGTAATGTTTTTTATTAAGTTAATTAAGTAACCTTGTAAATAAAATCATAATTAATGCGACTGCATGTGCATATCAAGAGTAAATGACATTTGAAAGTGATTTTCTAAGAGGTGCGATTTTTTTGACGCCGAGTGTATTACAGTATTTAAATCTTCCTTCTGTGCAACTCCAAACAAGCTTTGCAAGCTTAGTCTTGATAGAGCTTTGTTTGGAAACATTAAAATAAAGTTTGCTCTCTGATTTTAGCTTTTCCCATATTTTCATAAGTGACTCTTTATTCCTGCAATTTAAATTAACAAAACATTATAATAGCATTTATTAGCGTGGTATTATTTTACAAATGTCTGTAAACTAATGCCGTGTCTGGCATGGTATTTTTGTATACCTACTTACCTAACTAGACTATTTAAACAATATTTCATATAAATCATAACAATGGCAATGCCCAAGTAAAGTAAAAAGAAGATATTCACCTATAAATCGTGGCCGTTGAGTTAAAAGTATCGGTTACTGATATCCATGCCTTATTTTTAGCTTCATTGGTAGTTCCATCGGTCTTTTTATTTAAAATTGAATCTTTATAGTTCAATAAAATTTTTACTAATTTGTCCTTTTCCTCGAGAGAGAAGTTTTGTCCTCGCTTCCTTTTCTCAGCCATCGTGTATGTATGACTATCTATATTTACCAATAAACACCACGCAAAAGATTATGCAAATAATTAAACAGTAAACAATAACTGAAGTTCAATGACAAACATATCTGTCATGTAAGTTTCCTTTTTTTGTAGGCAAAAGAATTAACGATACTGCCAATTTTTTATAAAATGTTTGTTTAAAATATGAAACAAAACATAATTTTGATTTATTATTATGTTGTTCATATAAATTTAATATAATGTAATTTATTTACCTTTAATACGATAGATAATGCCTAATGAAATATATTATCGGAAAATACCGATAGCGAAGCGACACTAGCACAAGAAGAAACGTCACCTAACAAAGTAATCCCTATGTAAGTGTACCTTAGCACGGTGAAAACGAACTTTAGGAAGGGGGCGGTTTAGGGGATAATTTAGCTTAGGAAACACTTAGTTAGGGAATACTTTAGTGATCGATGGTGAAAACGGGCATTAGTGAACTTTACTGTAAAGATATGTTAATGTATAATTGTTTTATTCACAAAAAAATCTGTGCATTGAAAAATGTTTTATGTATAAGGAAATGGTGTATAGAAAATAAAGTAACTGTATGATTTTTTTATAATAAATTATTTCAAAGATTACCTTTCTCTTACCGATGCCGCTGTTTGTTCAATTGATTTACTAATAAACGTTGCGTTGTTAATGACACCAAGGAGTGTGTGAACATTTTCTTTGCATTGACCGACGATGATGAAATCATGAACTGCTCGTATTTAAAACAATCTAATGAAAATTGTGGAAATGTTAGTGAAAAAAGGGTAATTTTTTAATCTCAATTTGATTTACCTCTTGTGGAGCTATGCCATGAAGTTGAAACTAGGTAAGTGTAAAAAATAATAATTATTAGTATGGTGTTATTACTATTAGTATATTTTTAAGAACTAATTTTTTATATTTAATTAATCTTTTTGAAAATAGTATTTTATTTTATGTATCAACCTCTTATGTAACCTAGTCTTTACTAGTTATGTAACTTTATTTACAGTATCAATATCCAATGTGGAGAAGGTCAGAGTCATGAGGTTCATGTTTCTCAAAAGCACAACTCGCACGGAACCATCTACTTCACGAGGTGATCAACCATCAGCTTCAACCAACAATGATGTAGATCGTTAGATGGTCACGTGTTCAGTGTGCAACATAGAAGTTTCGAAGAGGTACATTACCAACCATATTAAAAGCAATTCACATAAGAATAATGCTTTTCGCATTCATTCTATCTTGCCCAACGTAACGTTTATTGAAACTGCTTTCAGAAACAGAGCTTTTACTTACAAAGTGGTATCTTCAACAGACCTAAAGATCTTGAAACCACAGAATCATTTGTTGATTCCATAAAAGATGATCTAACAGTTTTGATTCGAGACAGTATTTCAAAACTACAGACCTTTAAAGTGAATTTTATTTTACTGGCTAATTTTGTACAACCTACTAAAGATTTAACCAATGATTTTAGTCAAGTGTGCCTCCACTTTGATCTTATTTATCATCTCTTAACATCAGGTGAGATGAAGACAAAGCGCTTTCCTGAAGAATCAATAAAATACAATCGCATACCTAATAAGGTGATTAAGACCGAGGTGTCATTAACAACACAACGTTTATTAGTAAATCAATTGAACAAACAGCGGCATCGGTACGTCATTAGATAATGAGGTGCATCGGGAACAGTGCGATTAAGACTGAGGAGTCATTAATGGTTCATTAGTAAATCAACTGAAAGTTAACGCACGAAGATTGTATCTCGAAAACGGTTAAAGATATCGGTCTGGGACCCAGCGCAATCGATTCAAATGGGGGGGTTTAATTTTTTTTTTTTAGGTTTGGTCGATCTCGAAAACGACTTTCGACCCACTAAAACAGGTTTAAAACCACGATGATTGATTGTTCCAGAGCTCTCGAATCCCTACTACTAATTAGTACTCTGTTTTCTAGATTTTGTATTTATTGATTTTGTAAGCCTATGATATAATTATTATAATAAGAAAAGATTTTTGTTTTTATTTGTGAATTTCAACGTAAATTGAAAGCCGCGTCCTGTTACAGAAACGACCCTTGTTACTTCTGTGCGTTTCTTTATATCAGACAAATAACTAGTGATCCATTGAAGTGTCTTATCTCTAATACCATAAAAATCCAATTTATGAATAAGTTTTAAATGATTTACGTAATCGAAAGCCTTGCTCATATCTAGGAATAGCGCGATTACCGGTGTGCTATCGTTAATGCTCTCAGTGACTAATTTAATTAGATTACAACACACCTTAGTAGTTGAACTCCCCTTACGAAACCCAAATTGATCATCGTGTAATATGCGATGCTTATTCAAAAAACTATTTTATCTACTGAGCATTGCTTTTTCCAAAACTTTGGATAAAATGGGAACCAAGGTAACGGGGCGGTAATTATTGATGCCTTGTTTATCACCCTTTTTAAAAAGAGCCTTCACAATTGACATCTTTAGTTGTTCAGGAAAGGCTCCTTCGACAAATGACAGGTTCACAATATGTGCAAGCGGAATACAGATCCAAGCAGCACTGCATTTCAGAACTCTTGTTGCAATGTAATCATACCCACTAGCCCGGCTATTGTTAAGTGACATGATAATTTTAAAAATCTCTTCAGGGTCAACAGGATTAAAGCTGGGGATACACATGCCCGTAGCTTGCACACTAGCATACCAGCTCCTTGCAAGTGCCAGCTACAGTCATGTGTATTCACTAACTGGCATGCCTGTAACTGGAAGCTAGCTAGTTGCAAGTAGCTAGCACAACATTTGATTTTCTTGCATGCCCGTTGGGGGAGGGGACGCGGGGGGCTGCTAACCTGGAACGTGTGAACAGACGCGACAGCTACGGGCATGCCAGTAGCCGACTCATTGTGACCGTAGGCGCACGTTTTTTGTTTTGATTTCGAAGGTCAAATTTTTTCTCTCTTTTGTTGGTTTTTGTATTCAACATGGCACGATGGGGAGACGAGAAAACTATACAGTTCATTAATTTGTACAGAGAATACGAATGTCTTTGGAAGCCGACTAGCCCGCTTTACAAAAACAAAATAGCACGTGGCAATGCCTACAGCAAAATACAAGAAGAATTAAATCTGACTGAAAAAGAAATTAAAAATAAAATCAAAGACTACGAAGTACTTACCATCAAGAAAGGAATAAAGTGGAAAATTCAAAACGATCCGGAGTTGGCTCCAGTGATATTTACAAACCCAGTTTGATTTGGTATAAGGAAATGGATTTTATAAATAAAAGTTTCGAATACAGAAACTCAATCCAAACAGCTGTTGTAAGTACCTACTCTTTCTTTTCTACATTGTCACATTTAACCTTTTCGGTCGGATGTCGCACACAAATGCGCGATTCAAGGTCAACAACGGTTCGTTCGGAAGTCGCGCTTCCGAGCGAACCGTTTCGCTTGGAACTATCGATAGTTTGTTGTTTATGAGCACCAATAGTATCGATAGTATTGCACAAATTCAATAGTATTGACACGTTCTAAGCTATCGATACTATCGATAGTTTTCATGCTATCGATACTATCGATTTTTTTAACAATTATCCTCCTATCGATAGACGATCGAAAAACAATCGATAGTCCACTATCGATCGGCAACACTAGTACAAAGGTTATGATATAGGTATGAAGGTATGAATGTAAAAAAAAAGTTCACACAAAAGTTTTATTAAACAAAAGTACTTGTACAATTACATTTATTCAATATTTATCAAACGGTCTTGCCAAGGCACTGCTTCTGTTGTAATGAAAAGATCTGCATATTTATTTCTAATAAGTATTGCTTCTCTAGACGATCGATTATTTCATGTTCCTGATAAATTCCGTAAACATGTTTGTAAGTGATCACGCCAGGAGCCGTTAATAATAGTACCGAGTTGAATATCTTCATAATCCACACACCTTTGTGTGATATAAGTATTAGTGGTTTTCCGCAACCAATTGTGCAAAGAACATGCCGCTAATACTACTTTTTCTGGTTTTAGAGCTATAAATGATTCAAAAATTCGGAATCTTGATACAAGGATACCGAACGCATTTTCGACAATTCACCTAGCCCTGGACAACCGATAATTAAAAACTTTTTCACTTATTGCTACATTTTTTATCAGGTGCGTAAAAAAGACGGAAAATAGAAGAAGACGAAAAGTCGGAGCTCGGCGATATGCTGATTATTCGCAAGAAACATTAAGTATTGCTGTAGATTTAGTAAAAAGCAAGGCGCTATCGTCGTATGAAGCCGAAAAGCAATTCAACATTCCAAGACGTACTATTTTAAACGAATCTAATGAGGCTGATTTTAAAATTTATCAATGGGAGTCGCATATATAGGATGTTATAAAGTCAGACGCGTTTAGTAAAAGTACAGGTAGTTTGCGCCAAAATAAAAATATTTTCCTCAATAAACAGTAGTATTTTGTCATTGGTTTAGATTTTAATTTTTCAAACAAAATCCTTTATTATTTAATTGGCAAAAACTGCATCATTCTGTAGATGCCTCGATGAAATCACTCACACATGCGACTGCATTGTGGAAGTCGTCGCACTCACGCACACGCAGAGAAACACACACACAGCTACACATGCAATGCAGCCTGCAGCCAATCACAAGCTTGCGCGCGATGGCGTGCGTAAATGAGCATTCGTTCTCGCTCACTGACATTCAGTAGTACCTAACTAGTATCTCGTTTTATTTTTTGATAACCTACTAGGCATCATAATCAGCCTATAACCGTCCCACTGCTGGGCATAGGCCTTTCCACTTGGATAACATCAAATGGGGACATTGGGCCATAATTTACCACGCTGATCCAATGCGGGTTGGGTTCAAAATCAAAATAACATTATTTTTAATACCACTTGTGCTTAGTCTTCATCGAATTTGTTGGTAAATGACGACAAAACAATTTACCTGGAATCATCAACAACTAAACCACAAATTAAAGAAAGACTAAATCTCAATTAGGTAGATACCTACCTATGGGTCTTTAGTACAGAGTTGCAGAACAGCTTATCGCTTCGGTCTTATCATACTAGGCAAGTTAAAATAAGAAATTCAGTTTATTGTAGTTAGTATTTTTATTGAAAAACCATTAAAAACACAAGTTGTAATTTATGGTAATAAGTTGTTAAATTACGTTATGTTATCCCTAAAACTATGTTACAAACAAGACTGGCAACAAGATAAAATTGCTATAAGCAGGGATGATTATGGAAATAAAAATGCAAGAGAACTCACTTAGCACGTTCACAATAATTTTGACACCGCCCGGTAGCAGAGAGAGAGAAGTTGCCATTGCCACATGGCCAATTACAATAACCCATATTAATATTGTTTTCTAAAGTTTACGCGAACACTACATATTTAATTAAAACACTTTTAATTACACTTTCCAAATGTAAAAGTAAAATTAAAAGCGAGTAATATCTGTTAAAAAAGCATAAACCAGTACATTTGTATAATTTAATAGGTCTTAGCACGTTGGAAGTACCGATTTTATCTAATCACAACAGGACAATAACAATATTTAGTTTTTTAAGACTACTTAAGTACCTCCTAGGTGCTTAGGTTAACTATGTAGGTAGATATTAAAGTTACCGTAGTACCGTATTGTTTGTCAATAATTTACACGACATTGAAAAACAGTTAACATTGCCTTACTTAGGCATTCAATAAAACGAGTTTGATAAGACACACGCAACGCAACAAACAAAACACTTTGACACTGGTAATAAAACAGTTCGCACAATCACAGTTGGGTGGAAATGGTAATGGTGCGCGGCCGCACTGAGCAAAGCAGCCGATGTCCCAGGCGGTTGGAGAAAACTGAATCGATCACCTACTCAGGCGGGCGCGCTGAGCAGCCAGTCTGTAAGGCGTTTGATGATTTGATGCCACAAGGCAATAGGTGAGCCAGGTCATGATCGTCTATTCAAAATACGTCCTTTTATTGATGAATTGAATAATAAATTTTCATCAGTTGCTATGGAGCAAAGACTTTCCATTGATGAGCAAATGTGTGCAACTAAAGTTGCACACTTTCTCAAGCAATACTTACCTAATAAGCCCCATAAATGGGGCTTCAAACTATATGTTTTATGTAGTCTCTTAGGCTTTGCATACAAGTTCGAGGTTTATGCTGGTCAGGATTTGACTGAAAAACCTGAGAATGAACCAGATTTGGGCCCCACCAGCAATATTGTTCTCCGTTTATCTCGAGGTATAGATACCAAGATTTGTTAATCATATTGTCTATTTTGACAATTTTTATACGTCCGTGCCATTGGTGTACTATTTGGCAACTCAAGGATTCCTGTCAGTAGGTACAGTTCAGGTAAATAGAATACCGAATTCAAAGTTACCTGATAAGAAAAAAATGATGAGTAAATCTACTTCAAGAGGCTCATATGAAGAAAGAGTGACTACATTTCAAAATGTGGATATGAGTGTTGTTGCATGGAAGGACAACAAAGTTGTCACATTACTTTCATCTTATGTTGGAGCTTTTGAATAATGTATCTAGATATGACAAAAAAAAGAAGGAAAAAATACAGATCCATCCCATGTCCTAAAATTATAAGTGAATACAATGCCCATATGGGCGGAGTGGACTTGATGGATAGTTTTCTGGGGAGATACAGAATTAGGCTCAAGTCAAGAAAATGGTGTATTCGTATTTTTTTTCACCTTTTAGACCTGGCAGTCATAAATGCCTGGATACTATATAAAAAAAATTTGATTGCCAAAAATGTGCCCAAGAAAGACATCCTCAATTTAGGTGTATTTAGAAATGAATTGGCTTTTACTCTCTGTCACATAGAAGTAGCACAAGAAAATAAAAGGGGTCGTCCAAGCTCTAGTACCCTAGAGCATGAAATACAAGCAAAAAAGAAAAGAAGTGCTGTTACAGTTGCCCCACCAAAGGAAGTTAGAAGAGATGGACTGGGTCATTGGCCTCTGGTTGGGGGGATCCTTACGGTGTAAATACCCTAACTGTAAGGGATATTCAACTATAAATTGTTCAAAATGCAAAGTAAACCTATGTTTAAATAAAAACAATAATTGTTTCAATAATTACCATAATGACCAAGTGCTCATTTGTTCCTGACAGTTCAGTACTAACAACATAATGATGTAAATTTTCATCAACCCATTTTTCTTCAAAATATAGTATTTTCCTGAATGATTGATTTTTTTAAATTATTTTTCCCTTAATATAGAGCTAAACCCTGCATCCAAAAAAAAATAGTTTACTTAAAAAGCAAAATTCATGCATTTAAGGGGCAAGCCGTGTGACATGTTGTTCTTGCCAGTCTACTGCTCCTTGCTGTGACGTAAAGTAACCGGTTAATTTTGCTCTAATATCTAGTCCGTTGCTGTTCGAAAACCCTCCTGTTCCACGTAATGAAATGAAATTTGAAGGTAAATTTGCTTCTTGGTTCCATTGATGTACGGGCATTTGAGCAGATTCCAAAAACCCATCTCTTAATAGGTTATTCAAGCAACATGCCACTAAGATCATGTCAGTGCATGTTACTGGCGCTGGTGCTATTCCGATAGGAGTGTAAAATATTCTAAACACATGAGACAGCAAACCGAACGCGTTTTCCGATACTCGTCTAGCACGACAAAGGCGGTAGTTGAATATTTCTTTGCTTAAATCGTTTTTTGTAACTTTTCTAGCGTAAGGTTTCATCATAAAAGTATCAAGACTAAATGCTTCATCTCCAACTAAAAAATGTGGTAATATTATGTTCGAATTTGGTAGATTTTTATGTTCTGGAAAATTAAATTCATTTTTAATGATTTTTTTTCCCATTGTAGACTTTTGGAATATTCCACTATTTCCTTCTTTGCCGTAAGAGCCAACGTCTACTGCAATGAACTTGTAGTTATGGTCTACAATAGCCAGAAGAACAATCGAGTAATATTCCTTATAATTAAAATACAACGACCCACTATTTTCGGGGGCTCTCACTCTCACGTGCTTCCCGTCAATAGCACCTGTGCAGTTTGGAAATTGCCATTTGTCCCAAAAGCCTTTAGATATGAGCCTAAAATCACTTTCTTTTGGAATAGGCATTAAAATTGGCACTAAAACAATCTTTAAATTTTTCAACACGTCTTTGACTATTTGTGAAATATAAGAAGGTGATATACGAAATGCAAATGATAGCGAAGCATATGTTTCTCCATTTGCCATGAACCTGAAAAAAAATTTATATTATTATATTTACAGATTCGGAATGCCGTAAAAAATGGAAACTAGTGAGGGACTCGTACAATAGATATAAGCGCAAACAAAAAAATTCGACGGGATCTGCAGCACCAGCTAAAAATTCAAAGTGGCAATTTTATGAACGTTTAAGATTTTTAGAAAACACACCATCAGAACGGCAAAGCTCCTCCAGTGTAGAACAAATTACTAATACCTCCTCAGAAGTTGGACATGAAGATACTCCTCCCATAGTCGCAGACGTGTCACTACAGAATACTCCTTCAAGGGAGTTAGTAGAGCATGAACCAGAAACTTCTAAATCTACACAAGAAAGATCTGCGTCACTACATAAAACTTCTTCGAGGGAGTTAGTAGAGCCTGTACCAGGTACTTCTAAATCTACACAAGAAAGATCTATACCACTAAGTAAAATTTCTGAAAAATCAACTAGCAGGAATAATAAGAGAAAAAGACAACAAGAAGATGAATTTATTAAATTTTTGAAGGACAGACATGAAAACCGAAGTAGTAAGCTAGAGTCATTAAAATCTCCAGAATCAATTGATGATATATCGACATTTACAAAACATATCGAAATGATGCTAAGAAAATTGAGCGCACGTTCAAGAGCAATGGCAAAATCTGAAATATTTGGTATTGTCTCTAAGTATGAGATCGGAGATATCAACGCTCAGAGTGAACGCCCCTATACAAGTTCATCCTACAATTCATATTCTCCAATAAGTGTAGCTTCATCAGAACACCAAACACAGAGTGAATTGATTGATTTATCAGCTCGAAAATTACCAAATATTTCGAGTGAACCATTTCAAAGCATTTTTAACGATGAATTCGACCAGAACAATTTCCATGATTTGACAAACTTACCTTAGAGTTAGTGCTAATTTTTCTTTCAATGATATCCTTTCTTTTTCACGCATTGTTTTTTTCAGTAAATTTAATACGTAATCAAACTGTGTTTTACTCAGCCGAAAATACTTCCTGAATATATTGTCATCAAACATTAGGTGCTTCTTCACTAATAGCGAAAATGATCCTTCTTGGCCTCTAGTTAAATATAAGTCCTTAATAGGTAATCTTCTTTTAGTTTTGTGTTTGTAATAATAATATAAGAGCAAATCATCGTCTTCTTCTTCCTCCAATAGAAGTTCCACTACTTGGTTTTCCATCATTACACAAACACAACTGACTCCATCGACACACTCTCCGATAACTGACGTCTAGACGTTCGCGAAGAGACTGAAACACTTGTCGCGGTCTCCGGTCTCGGTCTCGACCTACAGTACATGCAGAAGAGACCGAGACACTTGTCGCGGTCTGCGGTCGCGATTTCCTGTCTCGGTGGCTTGTCTCTGTCGCGGCACGAACCGCCACCTTAACGCCACTCGACGTAGCGACACACTCGACGTCGGGAGCATATATCAACTTTTTTACTGTCTTTGAAACCCGTATTGTCACTGGTGACACTGGGTAGATTTTTTTAAATATTTTTTTCAGTTATTTGTTTTACACTTAACTTGATTTACAAAGTTTATGAAAATCAGACAACTTTTTGGGGTCTGGATCTCAGGAGGATAGGGGGACTTTCGGTTTTAGTCTTTATATTTTTTTTATTTCTGAAATATATTTTTCAGAAAAGTGTTTTATTCTTTTCTAGGCTTATCTTCGCAAGAGATACAGTCGATTTTAGAGTTTAGAGATGATGACTCAATCATCGAAGGTGTATCTGACGAAACCCTGCAAGGTGGTGACGAAAACTCTAGTGAGTATTCAAGTGATGATGAAGTACCACTATCCACATTTGCTTCTGCTCAGCCTTCTCAAGTGAATCGTCGGATTGACTGGAAACACCAAGATAACTTCGAGCCATCTCCACCTGGAGTTTATTGTCATCCTCTAGCCAGTCGCGTAAGAGTATTACTATCACCTTTTGAATATTTTTCAAGATATATTCCTGAAGATATATTCGAAATGTTTAGCTCTTTTTCAAATCAAACATACTTGCTGAAAAATGGAAAGACCCTTGGCACTACAAAAGATGAAATCTTTTTTGGCATATGCATCGCCATGAGCTATTTGGGTTTACCAAGAATCAAAATGTATTGGATGAATAAGACAAGAATACCAATGATAGCTGACCGTATGACTAGAGATCGTTTTTTTCGAATAAGAACTAACCTGAAACTAGTGAATGATCTTGATATTGATACGGCTTCTAAACAAAATAAATTTTGGAAAGTACACCCCTAATTGAAACGGTGCGGAAAGCTTGCCTAGAAAATCCTAGACTTCGTCGTCGACAGCGTCGATGAACAAATGATACCATTTTGGGGCCAGGTATCAATGCGGCAGTTTATCAGGGGAAAACCAAACCCTTGTGGGCTCAAGAATTTTGTATGTACCAGGAAGATGGTATTCCTCTAGATTTTTTCATGTATGAAGGCAAGGGCGATACAATATTACCAACTGGCGAAGCTGAAGGGTTGGATATTGGCGAAGCTGAAGGGTTGGATATTGGCGGAAAAGTCGTTATGAGGTTGGCTAACAATTTACCTGAAGGTTCCAAGCTATACATGGACAGATATTTTACGTCCATTGAGTAATTAGATAAATTATACGCAGAGAAGAGAATGCAAGGTACAGGCACTCTCAAGAAGTCTAAAATCCGTAAAACTTGCAACTTCAAGACTGACAAGCAATTGAGAGATCAGGGACGCGGTTCTTACGACCAATTAGTAAGAAATGATGGCCGAATTACTTGTCTGAAGTTGTTTGACAACAAACCAGTTTTAATGGCTTCTTCTGCAGATTCCAAACTACCTAAAAACAAATGCAAGCGTTGGTGTAAGAAGACGAAGCAATACATAGAGATTGATAGGCGCTTTGATATTCAGCAATATAATGAAAAAATGGGAGGAGTGGACATGCTAGATAGAGTAATTAGCTTCTACAGAATAAGCGCTCGCTCAAAAAAATAAGACTGTTCGATTAATATTCCATTTATTTGATTTTTCGGCAACTGCAGGATGGTTGGTGTATAAGAAAGAAGCCCAATTATTGGAGACTCCCAAAAAAGATACTCTCGACTATCTGGACTTCAAAGCTGAAGTAGCAAATTCGTTACTCTACTTCACTCCAGCAAAAGAGCAGATACACCTGTTCGAGGAAGTAGGTGACGAGCCATGGACGAGCATATTTAAAATAATTTAGTGCTTTGTATTAGATATTGATACTGTGGCAGACTCCAGAAATAAAAATACAACGTTAACTACAGAAACTGAAAATACTAGCGAAAAAGCTACAAAAAAGAAGAAAAAGGTGAGATTAAGAAAGGAAAAACAAGAGAGTAAGAAATATAAGAAATACACTAAGAAATACTGGAAAGAGCTACGTGACGGAAAAAGGTACAGTGGTCCCTGATAGAAAACCAAAAAATCTTAGTGCTTGTCGATTAAAATGTGCTAAAAGAATCTCGGTTACTGAACAAAAGCAGTGTTTTAAAGATTATTGGAAATTTGGACAAAGAGATAGAAAGGCAGTGTTTATATCTAAATCAGTTACAATATTACCGAAAAAATCACAAAAAAACTGACAGCATGATGGTAAACAGAGATTGCTACTGTATGTACAACCTATGGATTTCAGGTGAGGATAAACCAGTTTGTAAAGAATGTCTTTGCAGATTATTGGGTGAGACCAAGGGATTTATTAATGTGATAATAGAAAAGAAAAACCAATCACCAACCGGAATCACAGACACTGATCAAAGAGGCTGTAAGCCCCCCAAAAATAAAAAGACTATCGAAGAATTATCAATTGCCCGTAATCACATTTCTAGCTTTCCAAGTTATGAAAGCCACTATTGTAGAAAGTCTACTGATAAAAAATATCTACTTGCTGATCTTTCTACACTCGGCGTCAAAAAAATCGCACCTCTTAGAAAATCACTTTCAAATGTCATTTACTCTTGATATGCACATGCAGTCGCATTAATTATGATTTTATTTACAAGGTTACTTAATTAACTTAATAAAAAACATTACTTTTCATTATCAAATAAAACCTAATGCAACAAATAAAGTGTCACAAAAATTCGATGCAAATTTTGCTACCCGTGAGAGTTGCTAGTTGCGCTTCCTTTGTGGGTATAAAACGGTCAACACGGGTTCAATGTGGGTCATTCGCTATTCAACCGTTGAAGAGGACACACGCACAGATTTTGATGGATACCACAGCTGATAAAGCCGCTCAAGTGGTTGCACTACTGCAATCAGGGGTGCGGCAGTGTGATGTCGCCCGGCAACTGAACCTGAGCCGTTATTCCGTTCGAAGAGTGTACCAGCGCTTCATAGAGACCGGTGGCTATATCCGCAGACACGGTTCGGGTAGACGTCGCTGCACTTCGGAAAGAGACGACCGGTTCGTTGTGTCGAACTCTTTGAGAAATCGTTTCTCCAACGCTGTTGAGTTGCAACAGCAGCTCCAGGCAGTTCGCAGACGCACCGTAAGCGTATCTACGGTTAGAAGAAGATTGAAGGAGAAGAAGATAGCGGCCCACAGAGCTGCTACGGGTCCAAAATTGACTGCAGCGCATCGGCGAGCCCGCTTGCAGTTTGCTCGTGACCACGTCGATTGGACCCTTGAGCAGTGGAGAGCTGTTCTCTTCTCAGACGAGACGCGAGTGTGTCTTTTCTGCAACGACCGACGGAGAAGAGTATACCGGAGGCAGGGTGAACGTTTCGCCCAAGCCTGCATCCAGGAGACGGTGGAATATGGTGGCGGATCCTGCATGTTCTGGGGCGGTATGTCTGCTGCCGGCAAAACCGACCTTGTCTGCGTCTCCCGGACTGGAGGTGCTCGCGGACAAGGGTCGCTGACTGCTCGCCGCTATGTCACTGAGGTCCTGGAAGTGCATGTGGTCCCCTTTGCCGAATCTTTTGGCGAGGGGTTCACATTAATGCACGACAACGCTCGCGCTCACACTGCAGGCATCGTGAGCGACTTCTTGCAGAGGTCCCAAATCTCTGTGATGCAGTGGCCAGCGCGAAGTCCGGATCTGAATCCTATAGAGCACCTCTGGGACCATCTTAAACGTAAGGTTCGATCTCGGGATCCAGCTCCTTCGACTCTACAGGAGCTCCAAGACGCGGTGATTGAAGAATGGGGGCTTATCCCTCAAGAAGAGCTCCTGAAGTTGGTGAGGTCCATGAGGGACCGTATGGAAGCCGTGATCAGGGCAAGGGGGGGTAACACTAGATTTTAAGTTAATTTTAAGACACTTTTTGTACATTTTTCTTTGTAAATTATCTGTTGTTAATTAGGACTTAATTAAGGATTTTTATTATTTTATTAATTTTAATGTTGTTTGTATAATTATAATTAAACAGAAAGTTAAATTTAATTGTTTTTTGATACTCCTTTTTGTTACCTTTCTAATGATACCCAACACTATCCTCTACATAAGGTTTAAGAATTTTTAAAGATGATTTTTAAAAGGTGCGATTTTTATGACGCCGAGTGTATTTCAAAAATGTACCGAGAGTACAAAAATTCTATTCCAAATCCAGTATCATTGAAATTATATGCTAAATATTTACACGACCTTAATCTATCTTTTAAACAACCATCCAAAGATACATGTAATACCTGTGATGTCCTTAACGCTAAAATTAAAGTTGCTGATGGGGATCGTAAAACGCAATTAAGTACTGAATTAGCTGAACATCAATCTCAAGCTGAAAAAGCTTATAATGAAAAACGTTTAGATAAAGACATTATAAAGAGCAACACTTCTGTTAGGGCATTTGCCTTTGATCTCCCACAGTGCCTACCAACTTCTTACTTAAAAACTTCAGTATCTTTTTACAAACGACAACTTAGGTCATTTAATTTAACTATTCATGATTTGGCAAATAACGAGGCTACTTGTTATATGTGGGATGAGACCATCGGAGCACGAGGCGCCAATCAAATTGGATCATGTTTATGGTACTTTTGTAAAGATTTGGCACCAGAAGTAAAAAAAATATTAAAATATTAGGTCCTTACATATGAAATTGGCGTTTTGTCGTACTGGCCACTTTGATCTCAAATATCTCTTCTTTGGTTAGGGATTCCAATTTCAAATTTATACAGCTATTTATTCATACATTTGTATTTCGAAAACCGTAATTCATTTGTTTTGTCCTCGTTTGGTTTTTTCTTTGCGTCACGCAGTTTACAAAATGGAAAACTTGAAATATCGCGTTATTTACGAGTACGAGTTCCACCGTGGTACCAGTGCTGCAGAAACGGCTCGAAGGATTAATGATGTGTATGGCGGCGGTGTCGCAAAAGAAAACACAGTGCGTTTTTGGTTCCAACGTTTTCGTTCTGGAAATTTCGACCTGCAGAACAAGCCCCGTGGACGGCCGGAGACTAAAGTTGCTAATGAAGAATTGAAAGCTATTGTGGAAGCAGATCCATCGCAAACCACGTCCGAGTTAGCTGCAGGCTGCGGTGTTAGTGATAAAACTGTTTTAATCCACTTGAAGCAAATTGGAAAGGTGAAAAAGCTTGAAAGGTGGGTACCTCATGAATTGAGTGCAGCAAACCGACAAACGCGCGTCAACTGCTGCGTTACATTACTCAACCGGCACAATAATGAAGGGATTTTAAATCGGATCATTACCCGTGATGAAAAGTGGATCCTGTACGATAATCGGAAACGCTCATCGCAATGGCTGAATCCTGGCGAACCAGCCAAATCCTGTCCCAAGCGAAAATTGACTCAAAAAAAGTTACTTGTGAGCGTTTGGTGGACAAGTGCCGGTGTCGTTCACTACAGCTTTCTTAAATCTGGCCAGACGATTACAGCAGATATCTATTGTCAGCAACTGCAAACCATGATGGAAAAGCTAGCTGCTAAACAACCGAGGTTGGTCAATCGCTCTAGGCCACTGCTAGACCACACACTGCACAACAGACGCCTGCCAAATTAGAGGAGCTTCAATTGGAATGTCTAAGACATCCACCGTACTCCCCGGACCTGGCTCCAACAGATTACCATTTTTTTCGAAATTTGGATAACTTCTTGCAAGGGAAAAAATTCAACTCCGATGGGGCAGTCCAAAGCGCCTTCAAAGATTTCATTGATTCTCGTCCTAATGGTTTTTTTAGTAAAGGGATAAATGAACTACCTATGAGATGGCGAAAGTGCATAGATAGCAATGGTACATACTTTGATTAAATAAATATATTATTATAAAAAAAAAAGACTTTATGTTCCTCCCTTACAAAACGCCAATTTCATATGTAATGACCTAATATATTAAAATATATGAGACAACATCACATACATTGTTCTGATCCCAAGGTAAGTAGCTAAAGCACTCGTTATATGGAAATCAGAAACAACGACGACGGTACCACAACCACCCAGACCCGACACAATATCGAAAAGTTCGTTTTCGACATTGACCCGACCAGGAATCGAAGAGTTAGCACAGGCCAAAGTCCGGCGTGCAAGCCACTATGCTAAGGAGGTCGTCGGACACACGCATATGGAGTGCGACTCCGACCATGCTATAACAGAAAAATCCAAAAAAAAAAGCCACATATGAAGATAAATCATTTAAATGATTGGGTTCAATTAGTACAAAATTGTAAACTTCAAAAGCCTTTTAAGGTAGTTGTAATGAGATTAGAAGATTTTCTAGATTTTTCGGAATTGAAATCCAAAAAAGGAGGACCATAAAAAACAGGATGATTCTGGAGAAAAGTTTCTTTGGCAACCAATCAAATGGTTACAATACCATAAAAGTAGTATAGGAAAAATACTATTTAAAGATTTCAAAATTCCATTTAAATCAATAAACTTTAAGAAACATGGAAAATGTAACATATAATCTTTTTGCTTAAACCAAATTTTCAAAGAGCCTTTGCCTATCAGTGCAGAGAAGAAAAAGGATCTAATGGATCTTCTTGATTTAATTGATGGTGCTTTTCAGGATTTTTATTTGAACTTAAAGACGACTGATTGTAAGTCTACTGACCCTGATATAGATGTTGAAAATCCTGATTTAGAAGAAAATAACTAAAAAAACTCACCTTTCTCTAGAAATTACTTGTTTTTTTTTTTAAGAATTCTAGTTCCTTATTGTTTACTAAAATAACGTTAATTATAAATAAATTTCATACTTTATTAATATTTTTTTCCTTCCAATTACCTCTAATCAGACGGTGAATAAGTTGACATCTCTTTCGTACTTAAATTAATAAGTCTTTTTTTACAAAAACTAAAATTAATTTAGTAAATCCTATAATATTGTTCAAAGATTGGAAAAAAATACCCTAAAACAAAGGCATACATTATTAAATACCCTGATTTAGCAGCAGACATCAAACTTTAAAACTGCGGCCCTGTAAAATCATCATTTTGGACTTGGTCAACTTATTCACGCCAGCTACGGAATATAAGTAAAAAGTTAGAGCCAAAATGTTATAAGAAAGAATATTTTTTGTTTTTATTAGTTGAGTGGACGATTGTTTTTTTTAATGCTAGAAATATAAAGTTTATGTTCAAGGAGAAGATTCAATTTAGTTATTATTAAAAAACTTAAAATTAGTTATTATTGCTTTGTAATTTGTTTCGCAACAAAATTTGCGTTAAAATTATATAATTTTAACGCAACAAAACAAAATAAAAACATTTTAGTTATTATTGTTTATTAACTCAGATTTTATTTAAGTGATCTGTAAGTAAATTCTGTTTTATTAAAGTTTCTTTTAAATAACATAGGTACATAAAGACGATCTATAATTTTATGGTTAATTAAAAATAATTGTATCTTAATTGAAAGTACATACCTAATTAATATTGATAATTTACGTGATATTTGTATTGGTAAAGAAACAAAAATTCCCGAGGATAATAGTTTTAAGTGAAGTTTTGTCAAAGTTTAAGCAAATAAGAAAAGCACAAAATAAATATGGGCTGAGATTTATAAAATAATGGCTTTTATTAAAAAAATCTATGTATATTTTAATAACGTTAGGTAACAATACAGTTTGTTCAATATTATGTTACAGCATTTTTTGAAACTGTTGTGCTATAATGCAGTCAAACTATAAGGTGCAAGTTTTAACCGCGTAATTTAAATACACTTTGTAAGTTACCAGACCTAAAAGCAGTAAAGTACCATTAACCGCACTAAAGTGTAACATGAGTCAGTTCCTTAAGTATTACCTAGTGTTAACCTTTAACTAGTGACGTGTAGTCTCACAGGCGTCGCGTGTTTTGCAAATTCTCAGAAATGACCACTTCCCCCCGCTTGCCGCGACCCTGCGTCTCAGTAGCTTTTGTTTTAGTGCTTAAACGACCGCGGAAGGAAGCAGATGTGTCGTCCGTTGTTTAACAGGTAAGTAATACTAATTAGAAAATCGGCAGTAGCCTGTAAGTGCGCGTCCACAGTGCGGGCCTAGCGCGGTTGCGACGACGGGCGCAAAATATTAAACATATGAAACCGCCGTTTGCGTCCATAGTGTAGTGGCTAAGGCGGGCGCCTAGCGCGACGGGCATAAGCGAGATAGCGCGCGTACTTTTCAAACGTTCCTATCCGTGCGTTATGGACACACTACGGGCCTAGTAGGCAAGCTTCTCAATGCGCGGGTGGCGGGGATATCAAACCAGTTTGGTCTTGTCGCTTGGCGTATGCGCGTCTTAATTTATTTTGTTTTAAAATGGCGATAAATACCGAGTAGTTTATAAGTGCGATTCAATCTAGACCAGCTATATGGCAAAGTAAACATCCACATCACTGTAATCGCACAATAACAAGAAAATTATGGAATGAAATAAAAGAACAATTTCCTGGAAGCGAAGGTAAGTTTTAATTATTATTATATTAATACACTCAAATTACAATCTTTGATACTGTTCCCAGAAATAGTTAGTGAATTTCATACGAACATTTATTGCTCTTCGTGTTGGATTATTATTTACTCCGATGTTTCTGTGGCGATGTTCATATACTGGCGGGTTAGATAGCACACGTTGGACATCGAGATCGAGATCGCCGTTTAAATCCATTATGACATTATGCAGTATACAAGCAGCTTTTATTATAAACAAGGCATTCTTTCTGTTTGTTTCGATAGGTTTCAGTAGTATTCTCCATTTAGCTGTTAAAATACCAAATGCGCATTCGATTGTTTGTCTAGCTGAAGATAATCTGATGTTAAAGCATTTTCTCTCATTATTGAGTACTCGCTCAGGATAAGGACGCATTAAATAATGTTTTAATGGATATGCTTCATCGCCTACTAGGACGAAGGGTGCAAGGACTTCAGAATTTGGAAGTCTCTTAGGCATAGGAATTTTGTATTTATTTTTTTCTATACGCTTATACAGCGTTGATGCAATAAAAGTACCACCATCACTTTGCTTGCCTCGACCGCCTACTTCGATTGTCACAAATTTCCTTTTTGCATCAGCTACACCTTGCATCACTATACTATTTCTTTTTTTGTAGCACCAATGTGCCGAACCCGATTTAGGTGGTTTTTTTATTTCGCAATGTTTCCCATCAATTGCTCCTACACAGTTTGGGAAATCCCAGAGAGCTTCAAAATCTTCTGCAATAGTTTTCAGACGTTGTTCCGTTGGTATCGGCATGTGTATAGAAACTAACTCAGTCCATAAAGCACGGCATGTTTCGTGAACGACAGACGCTATAGTGCTTTTCCCCAAACGAAAACTGTAAGCCAGTGCTCTAAATGCAGTTCCTGTTGACAAAAACCTGAAACAAAACAGATAATTTTTTTTTTGTTACAGAAAAACAATTGCGTAAAAAGTGGAAGAACCTGCGCGATCAGTTTCGAAAAGAAAAAAAGAAAATCCCTACGCCACGCTCTGGTGACGGTGGCGACGAAATAGAGAGTACGTGGCCACACTTTCAACTTATGCAATTTATAAACGATGATATTACACCAGAAGTGATGTCAGGAAATCTTCAGGACAGTGACTCAGAATCCCTCAACGAGTCGAGTCATGCCGATCAACAAGACGTAATGAGTCCAGCAGTTTCAACCTGCAGCAGTCGTACACACGCATCAAAACGCAGCAAAACAGCCTCGGATTATAGAGATGAGCTAATAGAATGTGAAAGAAAAAAAATTTCGCTAATTGAACAAAAAATGGCGTCAAATAGTGACCAATCAGAGAAATGTGCAGATTATCATTTCTTTATGAGTCTCCTGCCACAAATGAAACAATTTAACGAATTACAAAAGTTACGCATTAGAAATAAAATTACTAACGTCATAATAGAAGAGGCAGAGAGGATGCAGTTTTCTCATCGTTCGAATGACGAGAACTATAACTATGGAGGATATTCTACTGGCAACTACGACTATTAACAGTAATTAATTTTATTAAAATAACTTTTTACTTACATAGTTTGATTACTTACAGAAATACAACGTATAAATAAAATATTGTTTTATTCTTACCTCAGACTTATAAATAATTTCTCCTCAGGCGTAATACTTTTGCGAAAGTTTGAATCCTGTTTGGTGATTTTAGGTGATATTTTACTTAACCCTTTACCGCATACTAACCCATATAAGGTTCTCTAATTAAAGCATTTTATTTTGTTACTTATTAAACGTAAAGAGAAACGAAACGTAACTTATACTTATTGTTTATGCTCTTGTTAATGCACAAAAAAAAACAGGAGTCTATGGTCTAACCTCGAAATGTTCCACATGCACTTTTTCGCTGGCGGGTGTGAAGTTCGTGTCGATGCCCAAAAAGAGTATATTCAAGAAGGATTATTGGAAGGATAAAGGTAAGTTCCTGTGTTGTGAAAATTGTTTTTGGTTGGGTTTACCCTTCTTCTAAGCATTGGTGAATGGAAATCTAACTTTTTTTGTGTTTACCTACTATTTTGAAGGACTTTTTTCAGTAAGCCATATATGGGTTAGTATGCATTCGCAGACTTTACAACTGCATTTTGGCTATACCATATATGGTTTACTATGCATCCGGGGCTTTTTGGGTCAAGATTTTTTCCTGCTTGCTTGCAGAATGGATCCAGCTCACTTTTATGGAAGAGCTCGGCATGTAAATGTCATACCGGGTGACGGATCGCAAAGCGATTACGAATGTGACTCCGATTCTGACAGTGAATATGTTCCTCCAAGTCAATTTCGCTTTCATAAAAAATCGCTTGTCATCCCTGAGACTGATAGTGATAGCTCCGATGAAGAAGTAGCTCCTGCTCCTCCCCCTTCCAAAAAGAAGAGAACAAAATTAAAACAAATCAAACCTGCTAAAGTTGATTGGGTACCGGGAAAATTAGATGATTTCGACATAAATAATTATGCGTTTACTGGCAATATTGAATTACCAGATTATATCCAAAATCTCGAAGAACCTGCAGAGTTTTTTAAATTCCTTTTCACTGACAAACTGATTCAAACCATCGTTGACCAGTCCAATCTTAAATCTGTTCAAGACAACATAAACAAACCTGGTAATATAACAAAAGATGAAATGGAACAGTTTATTGGCATGGTTTTTTTCATGTCAATAGTTAAACTACCAGCTGCACGTTTATACTGGAACACAACTATAGGGCAAGCTCAAGTCTATGAAGTAATGACGTGCAATAGATTTGAGGCTATAAAACAGCACTTGCACTTCAATGATAATGACCATTTTATCCCCAAAGGTCAACCAGGTCATGATAAACTTTTCAAAGTGCGACCACTGTTGGAGGGCATCAGAAAGCAATTACTGCTCGTACCTAAAGAAGAATTTATGGCTGTGGACGAACAGATCATTCCGACAAAAATGCGACATGATCTAAAACAATATAACCCAGCAAAACCTCATAAATGGGGATATAAGAATCAAGTGCTCAGTGCTTCAGTTACGATTTCGATATTTTTGCAGGAGATCAAAGCAATACTTACCCAGATGATGCGCCTGATTTGGGAGTTAGCGGGAATGTTGTTACTCGTCTCACGGAGACCGTACCAAGACATGTGAATCACAAGATCTTCTTTGATAATTGGTTCAATAGTCCAAATCTCCAGGTGCATCTAACTAAAATTGGACTTTTGCCATTAGGTACCGTGCGCCTAAATCGCGTCCCAAATGTTGCAATGCCTACAGAAAAAGAGCTCAAAAAACACGAACGTGGATTTCTTGTTGAGAAAGTTGCAACCATTGATGACGTCCGTGTCAGTGCCATTACTTGGTATGATAACAAACCTGTCAATATGCTGTCAACCTACGTGGGCAGCGAACCAACAACTAAAAAACAGAGATACAGCAAAAAAGATAAACAGTACATAGAAATAAACTGTCCTCAGGCTATCGAAGTTTACAATCAACACATGGGAGGTGTTGACCTTCTAGATTCCATGTTGGGTCTGTATAGGATTCATCTAAGGTCTAAAAAATGGTACAAAAGGATCTTTTTCCACATGCTGGACATGTGCATCGTGAATGCTTGGCTTCTTTGGCGAAGAAAGCACAAACATGAATACATGAGCCTCTTTACTTTCAAACAAGCTGTATCTGAGTATTTATGTAAATCTGGCAAAGCCACCCGCAAAAGAGGAAGACCGTCTAACTCAGCAGGAAACCACAGCAGGGATGGAACACCATTAGGATTTGCAAGCCGTAGCAGTCCAGCATTGTCTAATCCGGGCACACCAACGTAATCAAAGAAGGCAAGGAAACGTATAAGGCCTCAAGATATGCCACTAGCCTCGGTGAGATCCGACCATGTCGATCATATGCCAGAGTGGCAAAAGAAGAGGCAAAAATGCCAAGTTTGTGACAAAAAAAACATTTACAAAATGCAGAAAATGCAAAGTGTTCTTGTGCTATAACGATAAACGTAATCGCTTGATCAAGTTTCATGAGTAAAGTGAATAATTTAATTATTTCATATTTAATTAGGTACTCAAAATGTGATTGACTTGTATAAAAAAAAAGTTTATTGTTTTCCCATTGATGCATGTTAACCCATATAAGGCCCATAACTTTTTTATGCAAAGTCACCGCACTGCAAACTAACCCATATATGGTCAGATGTTTTTTTTCAGTTTCTGAAAGAAGTAATTTTTTTTTTCGTGTATTTTGTTACTTCTTTGTCTTCAATAAAAACTATAAACCACACTTTATTTTTTTATTTCACTTATTTCATAATTCATGCAGTAGAGGGTAGAGGGGTAAACTCACATTTGTGCTGTATTTGACTTACAGTCTGTGATGCTTTGCCCGAGTCCAACCTATTTCTACTATTGCTCGAAAATTAATTGCCTAGACTTCACAATAACAGAACTCAATAAGAAACAAGACAAAGTGGCTTCTTATGGACAAGTAAACTGTTACTTCTGGGACGAGACACAAGGAATGAGGGGACCGAACGAAATAGGATCCTGCATCTATGACTACTTAAAAGAGTTAAGTCAAAAGCACCCCGATGAAAAGCTGCATGTCACTTTTTATTCTGATAATTGTGCCGGTCAGAATAAAAATAAAACTATTGCCAGCTTATATTCATTTGCAGTGGCCTCATTGCATAACATTGAAAGAATAACCCACAAATATTTAATAAAAGGCCACACGCAAAATGAAGCGGACAACGTACACAGTCTCATAGAAAAAGAAATCATAAAAAAATGAAAAATCTGGTCCTATTTATTTACCTTGCCAATACGCAACACTTATCAAAAGTGCACGAAAAATAGGCCAACCTTTTAAGGTCAAGGAACTAGACTACAGGTTCTTCTTGAACATCAAGAGCCTGCAAGCAAAATGGGGCTACAACTTCAATGAAAACACAGACAAAGAAACAATAACTTGGAATAACATCAAAGTGTTGAAATTCGTGCAAGAAAATACTTTTGAATTTGATTACAAGACTTCTTACACGGACACGGAATACAAAACTATTAATATGAGAAACAAGAGGAAAAAAATGTTGAGCTTTGATGCAATCGAAATGGAACAGTTATATTCGCAGGAACTGGGCTTAAAAGAAAACAAAAAAAAAGATTTAAAAGAATTGGTGAGAAAAAAATTGATTCCCAGTAATTACGAAAGTTTTTATAACAATCTGTAATACTGTCTAGTAGAATACTATAATTGTTAGGAGTATCACAGATTACTTAATAGTTGTAGTATTCTATAAGTGTTCAAAAATAAGAAACACGTCAGAATTGTAAATTTTTAGTTAAGGCATTAAGATAGGATAAAGTTATGTAAACAGATACTCACTGATTGTAGCAATGCTAGTATTAGGTATAACTGTTGTGATTATTTTTAGTAGGTATGTAGTACTTAAGTAAACATATTGAAATTTTCTACCTCATTGACGGATTCGCTTGGTTAACCTGTAGGTGTTCTAAAGTCATTTAAATAATAAGGATAAATAAAATTTAAACACTGAAAAAAGACGACAACCTCAGGCGGGAATCGAACCACGCATAAAACGCTAAAATATATAAAAAAACACTTATCTATAACGCAGCTTCATCTTAACCGAATGTTCAAATATTTGTAAAAATATTTCTTTCGGATCTCAGAGGTGAAAACTTCTAAGATTGATGAAGCAATGTTGACTAAAAAACATAAGCATCAAGCACTGAAAAATTTCGACGGTTGAAAGCCAGACCTCGGTAGCCAAGTGGTTAAGGCAGCCGCCCGGAATGCGGAAGGTGCGTGGTTCGATTCCCGCCTGAGGTTGTCGTCTTTTTTCAGTGTTTAAATTTTACTTAAGTATATTTAAGCGTTAATAAAACGCTAAAATATATAAAAAAACACTTATCTATAACGCAGCTTCATCTTAACCGAATGTTCAAATATTTGTAAAAATATTTCTTTCGGATCTCAGAGGTGAAAACTTCTAAGATTGATGAAGCAATGTTGACTAAAAAACATAAGCATCAAGCACTGAAAAATTTCGACGGTTGAAAGCCAGACCTCGGTAGCTAAGTGGTTAAGGCAGCCGCCCGGAATGCGGAAGGTGCGTGGTTCGATTCCCGCCTGAGGTTGTCGTCTTTTTTCAGTGTTTAAATTTTACTTAAGTATATTTAAGCGTTAATAAAACGCTAAAATATATAAAAAAACACTTAATAAGGATAAAGTTATAAAGTTCTTTTTTATGTTTATTTTTGTTTTTGTAGAATGTTGATTAATATTAATGATTAATATAGTTGATTAATCTTAAGGTTTAGGTTCTAAAGTACCTAAATTTGTTTTTGTATCTGATTAATGTTAGGTTACTACCTGTGATACATACAAATAAAAATATCTAATTGTCATACTTAGGTATAGAAATTAGTGGTTGTATTACTATTATATTTCATATTTTATTTTTAGTTGTCTAGAAATAAGCACAGCATGTGATATTGAAAACTTATGACTGATTAGCAGTGGTTGGAGTAGGTATATTGAATTAAGGTCACTGACATCAAACGTATATGTTAATATGGATACTCCTCCGAGTTTCCGGATTATTATGATAAAAATACCGAAACATCGAAATTATTACATGAAACTAGTTAAAAATGTATCAATACTCTCAACGCTATGCTGCTAGTGGCGTAGATGACCAGAATTTAATAGTAAAAAATGACTGGTGTGTAAAAACCTTGTTGTAGTAAAAGTGTTGGAGTAAAAGCCTAAGCATGTATAAAATGATATAATAATAATATTCATTTCAACACACGACATCCGGCAAACAGGGTCTTTTGTCCTCTTATCTCTATGCTCAACGCATCTGACCAATTAGAATCAAGTATCCAGGATGACTCATTGACTGTTTGTTCGAAAACAATGCGCTCGCACCGACATCCAGACCAAGTGGCTCACTCACTTATTTCGGTTCGTGGAGTGCGCTTATTTTATGTGTTGTGAATATCTTGACTTGACCCTGGCTTGTTTACTGTCTTCTGAAATCTACTTAAAACGACGAATTTGGCTTATAACTACGGACATCGATTTATTACTCTTGGATTGGGCCCATTTGAAGTTGTTTTTGTACGGGTAAGTTTTAATTATTTTCACTATTTAAGAAGGTTTTAGAACTTGGAAACAGTTAAAAAAATCACTTTATAGCAATCATCACAGCGCATGAGAGTCCGGTACGCACACCGCAGGGCTATCACCGCTTCAGTTAAAAAAAACACTTTATATGAAACAGAATTTCATTATCGACTTTACAGTTGTGTATGTATATATTGTAAATTTAAATCATTGTTTTAGGTGAGATATAAATAAATATGGCAAAGGTCAAGGCTGAAACAGTGCAAAAGTGGTTATTGCACTATCCTGAGCTACTTTACGATAACGCTAGTGGCACTATATACTGTACAAAGTGTGAAAGTCATTTGAAAGCTGTGAATAGAGGCAACATTACCAAACACATTGAAGGCGCTGTACATCAAGGAAAATTTAAGAGACCGCAAGAGGAATTTTACTTCGACCTCATTAAGTTCCTGATTCTATGCAATATTCCTTGGTCGCAAATGAAAAATCCAGCGTTCAAAGAGTTTTTTCAGAAATATATGTGCAGTACTTGTTGTTGCGTTTGTACCAATCGTAAAGTGGTTGACGAATCACAGTTACGAAAAGTTTATTTGGAGAAGTTTTATAGGAATAAAATCAATTCGATTTATGAAACTAATAAAAATGAGAAACTATGGATATCGCTGGATGAGACAACAGACATTTTTGGTCGATACATAGTCAATTTCCTAATAAAACCATTGCATCCTAGTAATAGTGCAGGCCGGCCTTATTTGATTGCTTGTAAAATGCTAACAGCAGTAAATGGACAAACAATAACACAATTTGTACTGCAATGTCTAGAAAAATGGCAAAACACTTTTGAAGCGAAAGTTGACAATATTTTAATGCTTTGCACTGACAGTGTAGCGTACATGCTATCTGCAGGGCGAAATTTAAAACATTACTTACCTGAAATGAAGCATGTGACATGTTTGGCGCACGCTCTTCATCGTGTAAGTGAGCAGATAAGGTCAGAATACAACGATGTTGATATTCTTATATCAAATGTTAAAAAAGTATTTTTAAAGGCTCCTAGTAGGGTAAACATTTTAAAAGAAAAATATCCTGACTTACCGTTGCCTCCGCAACCAGTCATTACCAGATGGGGTACTTGGTTACAGGCAGCATCTTACTACGCTCAACATTTAGATAAAATAAAAGAAGTTTTATCCTGCTTGAGCAGTTCTGATGCTATAGCCATACGAAACGCAAAAAACATTTTGGAAAAACAAAATTTAGAAAATGATTTAAAATATATTGAAGAAAATTACTCTATTATACTACTAGCCCTAAAAGAGTTACAAAAACAAAATTTATCTCTACCTGATTCACTTTTAGTATTTGATCAAGTAAGGGCTACGCTTAACGAGTGCAATAATGAGAATATAAAAAATAAAATAGAATCAGTTATGGAACGAAATCCAGATTTAGATACAATTAGAGAATACAGCGAGAGTATTGAAAAAAGCGTAGCAAATAATCAGAAACTTTATTTCAAATTCGCTCCATTGACATCTACAGATGTTGAACGATCATTTTCCACTTACAAATGGATCTTAGATGTTAAAAGAAATAGCTTAAAATTAGAAAATATTGAAAAAATTATAGTTATTTATTTTAATTGTATAGAGACAGAAAATCAAAATGTAGAACTTGTAACCGATGAGGATTAAAAATAATTATTTTTAATAAAACTGTAATAATGATTATTTGTATTAACAATAAACAATTTTGTTTGCTTACATATGGTTTTTTATTTTATTACTCTATTTACCAAATTTTTGGAAACTCCGGTACATTCCGGAAGAAATGCATGTCCATGTTATGATATCATGACGCAAGTATCTAAAATCAATATACCTACTCCGACCACTGCTGATTAGGTAGCAAATAATACTACGTAAGTTGATTAATTAACACGTTAACTGCCATAGTAAAATTTCGAGGACGTTTTTTTTTTTTTTTTGTTTTTTGGTTGTATATTCAAGTAAATCACATTATATGATTATTTTAATTTGTTCCCGGTGATTATAATGTAAAATAAAGCAAAAAAATAAAATGTCTGGCATATGTGCCTGACGAGGCCCAAACGAAACAAAACATAGCTATTGCGCCATGTCAAGCATTTTGTCAGGCACCGTCCGCCGACCGCCAATTTATTTACGCGCGAAATCACTCGGTGCGGCGCTCGACCGTTTGAACGAACGTACCTACGCGTGTCATAGTTCATTCCTTGCAGGTTGCATCTCGTCCGGCGCATGCCATGCGATGTACCTACATTGTATGTTTATGTTTAGTCGCTTCGAATTAGTTGCGGAAGTAAGTGCGCGCACCTATTGCTCTAGTCTTTTTTGTGTTTTTGTGTGACGATAGCTATTGTAATCATGTCCATATTTGATAATACGTGTGATTTTGAATTATCGTTGGTAGATCTGCAAGCAATTGACGAACTAGAAAAACAACTGACGCAAAGCGAAACCCCTCTGTTAGAAAGTTCATGTTGTAGTGACGATACAGAAGTAATTTTGCATGGGCGAAGAAACAGAAAGAGGCGGTATGTGATAGAAAGTGATGACGAAGATGAAAACCCAAAACAGCAGGTTAGCACAAGGCTTGAGACCGATTTATGGTATGAACCAGCGGGTAAGCAAAGAACTATTATACCTTTCACAGAGTGCCCTGGTTTGAAACCTTATAGTTTGAGACATACGATGGCAAAATCCAAACCTGAGGATTTCTATTCTTTGATAGTTCCAGATAGTGTGTTTCATTATATAGCTACAGAAACCAACCGATTCGCTGCTCAGACAATTACTAAGCTTAGTTCAAAAAATCAAATAAAACGCGGATCGCGACTGCTTAGTTGGTCTGATACAAACCAAGACGAAATAAAAAGGTTCTTTGGTTTAATTTTATATATGGGCATAGTTAAATTGCCTAAGCTAGCTGATTATTGGTCAACAGACCCCCTGATTTGCCAATCTTTCCCACGTACAGTTATGTCCCGTAACAGGTTTGAAATTTTGTTACGAATGACACATTTTTCTAACAACGATAACCAAAGATACGGCGACCGTCTGTTCAAAATAAGTGAATTGGTAAACACTTTGAATCTCAACTTTGAAACATATTATTATCCTCAAGAAAATCTCTGTATTGATGAGTCTCTAGTACCATTTCGGGGTCGCATTATATTTCGACAATATATCAAATTGAAGAGGCACAAATATGGAATTAAAGTTTTTAAATTATGTTCTAATCCGGGCTACACTAACAGAATTCAAATATATGCGGGAAAGAGAGGCGAGACTGAAACTACAACCCCAACCACTGTTGTGATGTCACTTATGGAAGGATATCTTGAAAAAGGTCATACATTATATACCGATAACTGGTATACCAGTATTGATCTTGGACGCAAATTATTGGACAAAGAAACGCATCTTGTGGGTACTGTACGTAAAAATAGAAAAAAATTGCCTAAAGATGTAATAAACGGAAAAATAAAAAAAGGAGAGTTTAGAGCTAAAGAAAATGAAGATGGTATGACATGTATGAAATGGAAGGATAAAAGGGATGTTTATTTACTTTCTACGAAACATTCTATTGGATTTACAAGGACTTATAAAAGAGACAACGAAATCATAAAACCAAAAATTGTAGTCGATTATAACAACGCAAAATCTTCTGTAGACCTATCTGATCAGATGATAGCATACTCAACACCTTTGAGAAAAACTGTAAAATGGTACAGAAAACTTGCTGTTGAACTATTGTTGAACACTGCATTACTCAATTCTTACATAATTTATAAAGAAACGACGAAGTGTAAAATAGGGATAGTAGAATATAGGAAAAAGTTGTGCAGATATCTAACAGAATCGGGCAAAGAAAACAGTAATCCTGACATGCCATTGGCAAGAAATAGGAGACAAAAGCATGAGCTAAAAAAGAAAGAAGGACCTGTAAAAAAATCTAGAAAGTACTGTTCACGGTGCTATAAAGTAAATGTTCAAACAATAGACAGAAATTATGCTAGAAAGAAAACTAAGCAAGTGAATACTTATTGCCCACAATGCCCTAATGAACCACATTTTTGTCTTTCTTGTTTCAACGAGGAACATAAAACAATGTAACTTTTCCTTGGCCTGTGACTGATTATTACATTTTATTATCCTAAATTGCATTTTTTTTTATAATTTTCTAAGCTGTATAAGTCCAAAATATGATTATTTTGATCAATAAAAAGTTTGTTATAGTTTCAATGTGTCGCATTTTATTTTTCCCAATAAAAGCCAAATAAATCCAGTTGTAAATATAAAAACGTTAGGCCATGTTGAACATAGCTTTTCCAGGGCCTTGTCAGTCAATTTTAATAGATAGTAACAAGCTAAACGTGCCGGACAGCTCCCTGAGGTCATCTAAATTGCATGATGTGGCGTCAGTCACCCGGGACTGACATGGCTTAACAGGTGCTATGTCTGTCAAGCACTGGTGCCTGACATGGCAGTTAACGTGTTAAAAAGTTTATATCAACAGTTAATAAAAGAACGTGATTCGAATTTATGTTTTATTTCGCATACCATAGAATTATTTTAGTACATAACTGCATCATTGAATATTCCACCGCAAAAAATCTTGAATTTAAGAATTAAAGGGAACTATTTGTAAATAAGTCATCCAATCAAACATATTGCTAAGAAATAAAGAGACATATTTGTACAAAAGTCAAACCTTCAAAAATGTTTGTAGTACTAAACTGACTCTTTATTGGAAGTTTTTTTTCAGCGTCGATTTACTCCTATACTTTTAAATATTTTTAAAGAAATTTTTATCCGTACCAGTAGTCCTTAGACCAAATAACCTGTAGGACTTTGAATTTTGTAAATAGCTCATTATTTCATAAAGTTATAGCTCATTATTCCAAAAACTGTCGAGGACCGAAACACGTTTTCTTCATTTCCCAAAAAACATGAATTTTGGATTAAGCCAGTTTACGACTAGAGGTGCGATATAATCAAATGTTGACACGGACATTCGAGTGTACTCAAAGAATTTTCTAGGGTACAATCGCAATTCTTCATACAAAGTAAAAAATTCACCCTTTATTGCTCTATTTTTATTTATTTCGTGCACACTGTCTCTTATGTTCATCACCTCCCATCTCAGGATAGGACTGTCTAGTAAACATACTAAATCTTCGTCCATGATTAATGATTCACAACATCTGAAATACGTCTAAGCACGACAACAGCTCGCGCGTCACTGTGGCCACCCGCACGCCCCCGCGCCCGCGCCCGCAAAAGGCCTAGTCCCCGCGCATGCAGTGTGGACGCGCACTAAGGCTACATGTCCCTAGTTGACATACAAATATTTTTCAAAATTTTTTTTTTTCATTTTAGTGCAAAATGGCTGAAAACGCTAAGAAACGTCAACTTGCTGGCTTCAGACCACTCTGCCAGTGAAGTTGACGAGTTGTTGGTTTCCGATCTTGATCTATTACAGTTTCGTGACCAAGATGAAGATTTAGAGAAGAATATTCCAGAAGTGGATAGCAGCAATGAGAGGAGCACTGATAGTTCTGATGAAGGTAGCATCGATAGTTCTGATGATGCCAGGCCTCTTTCGGAATTACGAAGGTCGAATTTTTATTACGGGAAAAATCGTTATAAATGGTCATAGACTCCTAATGCTAGGGTTCGCACACTTCAACATAATATCATAACTCATGCTTGTGCCTCGAAATTGACAGACTCGGATGCTAAAGACCCTATCAGGATTTGGCATAAATTATTTGACGACGAAATACTTCAACAAATATTGACTTGGACAAACAAAAAAATCTCCAGTTACAGAATAAAGTTTGCTCGTCAGAATAAACCTGAACTGAAAGACATAGACATGACTGAGCTGGCTTTTGTGGGTCTTTTACTATATTCAGCTATTTTGAAATCTAACCACGAACGCACAAGTTACTTATTTGCTAGGGATGGCACAGGGTGTGACATATTTAGATGCGGCATGTCAAAAAATAGATTTGTCATTTTGTTACTGTGTTTGCGTTTCGATAATCCAGATGATCGCGCTGAAAGGCAAAACGATGATAAGTTGGCAGCTATATCTTTTATTTTCAACAAGTTTGTCAACAATTCTCAACAGCTATACGAATTGAGTGAATGCATCACCATAGATGAGATGTTAGTGAAGTTTCGAGGAAGAAGTCACATGATTTCATATATGCTGAAAAAACCAGGTAAATATGGACTGGTCATACGAGCCTTATGTGATGCAAAAAAATGCTTATTTTTATAATGGATATATTTATAGCGGCAAAGGCTCTGATGGTATTGGTTTGACCACACAAGATCAAAAACTTCTCGTGCCTACTCAGTGTGTCCTACGGTTGATAAAACCAATTGAAGGAAGCAATCGAAATGTGACTGCTGATAACTGGTTTTCTTCTATAGAACTGATTGATGAGCTGGCAAAACGTAAGCTTACTTATGTGGGCACTATGAAAAAAAATAAACGCGAAATACCAAGCGAATTTCAGCCGTAAAAAAATAGAGATGTCCAGTCAACTTTGTTTGGATTTACAAACCAAAAAACTATTTGCTCATATGTGCCTAAGAAGAATAGAGCTGTGATACTTGTGTCCTCAATGCATCATGGAAATGTAGTTGATGAGGATACTAAAAAGCCAGAAATTATTCTGTATTATAACACAACAAAAGGAGGCGTTGATGAAACAGATAAAAAATGCTCCATTTTTTCCAGCAGTCGCTGAACGAGAAGGTGGCCAAAGGTGGTATTTTACCGCATTGTTGACTTGAGCGGCATAAATGCCTATATATTATACAATATGCATCAGCCTAAGATTATAGACAGAGGAGTCGTTAGCCCGTTCGCTAGTGCTACCCCAAATGCAGACGTGTTGTGTGCAGTCAATTACCAAGGGAGCTACGGCTAGTGATAAAGCGAGTACTGGGTGAAGATATGGTTGAAGAAGATATCCATAGTCCTGAAACTAGTCAGGGCAAGCGAAGAGCATGCAGTATTTGTCCGCCCAAACTGCACAGAATGACAGTGTACACATGTGTCGGGTGTTGCAATCCCATATGTCTGCAATGTTCTTGCCCCTTGTGCAAAAATTGCCAATGATTTATGCCAAATTGAGTGGGTGTCGGAATTTTTATTTTTTGATTTAAGAAGTAGCTTTTATGATTTTTTTGTTTATTCTTGATTAGATTTTAAGTAAAAAATGTTAAATTTGTCATATTATTTATATAAGGTCTATTAAAATGCTAAACAAGGATCTAATGTCAACTAATGCTGAAAATACACAAATTGTTAATTAACATATTTCAAAAAAAAATAAAAAATAAAACTGATTAAATTCATTTAAATTTGTTTTATTACATTCCAATAGTTAAATATCAACACAATTTTAAATCATCTAGATGCAATTTTATGACAAAATTTAACTTTGAAAGTAGTAGCCTGTGAGACGTCATGTCCCTTATAGTGTTATAAATTTGTCATGTCCCTAGTTAAAGGTTAAGCTAAATTAACGTTATTATAAGCTATAACAATGTTTTAGGATTGTCATTAAGGAGATTTTTTTTAGATTTTCAACAAACTATATTTTTCTATGAAATAGAAACACTAAAATACCGTTACGCTATACGTAGCGGCATTTTATTGATGTTCCATAAGATTATGGCAAAACCGATGATAAATTAAAACGCAAAAAACATTTTTTTATATATATATAAATTATATTTACAATATGACAGGAGAATCATTCGAGTATTTTCCATGATAAATTTTTTGGTACTTCTAAGTCTCAAATAGGTGTTGTCAATGATAAGTTACATCGGTTTAAATTTTTCCGCGATTTTCGCGTGTTACTCAAAACAAGGCTTTGGTACATAACGGCATTATAGACATATCACGGCAGAAATGCTATACACAAACGGACCAAATTGTTAGATCCCAGATTCCAGATGAAAACCGAATACCTAAACAAAAACAATATTTTTCAGACTAGTTTTTTTACTTAGTACCTAAGGTGTGTTGGGGTAAGAGCGGAAAGGGGTTAAGACCGTATGAATCAAAATATTCCCAAACGCTACCATATTTTTTAATGTAGGTAACATTGTATACGTCGCCATTTTGTTTTGCACCGACCTTCAGTTCCCGCCCGTCGTTCCGACGAACTGAACGCGCGTGATGGTGGATATAAGGAAACAAGGTAATTTTTGTGCTTTTTTCTTCTATCCGATCTTTCCCTTGTACTTTTATTTCAGTATTTTATCGAAAATATAGCTTGTTTTATTGGTATTTCGTCTGAATACCATGTTTTTAGTAACAATAGTTTTATTGATTTGATTATTATAATCCAAAGATCACTGATGACGCTGATATCCGGTGTTACCCCTTACGGGTAAAGATCGAATAAAATCATATGGTGTTCGCGCCAGTATAAGTAGTATCAGTGGTTGTCAAACTTTTGTGATAATTGATTCGTAAAATGTTAAGTAACTTTATTTCTTCAAATTGATTTTAGTTACAGGCCTTATTATGCCGTTTTAAAGAAAATGATTGAAACTGATTTTTTTTTACTTTTTATAAAATAACTTTTAATTAATTATAAAAAAACACATTTTTGTTTATTTTTACCTACTCTTTTTACAAAAAGCATAAACATAAAACCGGTTCGCATCCAAGCTGTGACTTAAACTCAATACTTTCGTTATCTGGGTGATTGCTTGGGGTAGCGAAATTCCTGATTTACAGTCCCAGCTGAGAACTTGGAGGCGAAGTGGTTTTTTATTTGTGCGTTTTATTTAAATGGGACAATTTAAAAAATTACTGTTATTAATATAAGTACTAGTTTCAACAACGCATTAGTAGCAAAAAAATGCAGTTTGTGTAATTATGATGACGTAACTACTACACATCAGTTGTTTTATGTATGTATGTATTTCATGAAAAACTGACTAGCACTACTCAATTTTCTAACCTGTAAAACTTGTAAATTGGCTGATGAATATAATTTTTTATAAATATTTACTTGTAGATGCCGCGAAATTACGTCAGAAAAACTACACGAGCTATGTCATATACCCAAGAAGACCTAGATACAGCAGTTCAAAAAATTAAAGAAAAAAAACTTACGTACACTGCTGCTTCACAAGAGTACGGTATACCTACATCCACACTTAGTGACAGAGTCTTAAAAAAAACGAGAATAATAAGCAATACACTTGGCAGAGCAACAGCAATTTCAAAAGAACATGAAAAGAGGCTCGCTAACTCTCTTCGTGTTCTAGAAAAATGGGGGTGGGGATTGTCTCGAGAGGAAGTTTTGGACATCACCCAGGAATTCATTAATAAAAATGAATTAAAATCCCCTTTTAATAACGGTAGGCCGGGACCGGACTGGTTTATTGCATTTTGCCAAAGGCATAATTTGTCAATTAAAAAGCCCCAACCTGTAGAATACCTCAGGAAAAAAATGACTGATCCGTTTATTATTAATGAATATTTTGACCTTTTAGAACAAACACTGCGAGAATTAAATCTTACAGAAGATCCAAAGCGCATATGGAACTTGGACGAAACGTCTTTATGTCTTGACCCCACTAGGACAAAAGTTGTAGGTGCTAGAGGATCAGCATGCACACGGACCACCTTCGGAAGCGCCAAAGAAAATATAACAGTTTTAACCACTGTAAACGCAGCAGGTGGAAAGTTAGATCCTTTAATTGTATACAAAGGAAAATATATGTATCAACAGTGGATGGTGGAAAATGCAGACTACGATTTTCAACTGACATATGCTTACGCGGGTGGATGGAAAGTGAAATTTTTTACAACTACATGCTAAACGTCATAATTCCCAATTTGGGTACCGAAAGACCTATCTTGTTTCTATATGATGGACATGTTAGTCATGTTGACGACAAAGTAGTGAAATTAGCAGTTCAACACCAAATAACAATACTTAAGCTTCCACCACATACGTCCCATCTTTTGCAACCGCTTGATTTAGCCGTTTTTAAGTCATTTAAGAACACCTGGGATAAAAACCTTGTGAAATGGCAGCGGCAAAACGTTGGTATCAAGTTACAAAAACAATATTTTGCCAAAATGTTTGCAGACGCATGGCAGCAAGTAAGGCCTGAAGTTATAAAAAATGGTTTTAAGAAAGGTGGTATATCGTCGTTGAAGTGACAATACCTCCTAACTAACATTTTTTAAGAAATCGACATTTTTAATGCAATAGATTTAAAGTTCAATTTTGCATAGACTGTTTTTTTTTTTTTTTCTATCTGATATTTCGTTTTTAAATAGCAATTAAAAGTCTGTAGAAATAGCTCCTATATGCGCTAGAAAATATTGACGTATTTTTTTTTGGCAATATCTCCTATCTACTGGTTCAACCGACTACACTCGGCCGTGTTCGTCGATCGACTGACCGTTACCCGGTGGTAAGCGTTTCGCGGAATAACAGGGGGAGAAGAGAGGGGCTTAGAGCAAGTTTGAACCTGTTTTTAAGGCACGGCGTTTTAGTAGTGCTCTGACGCTTCGCGAGATAATACACAAAGGTTATTTATGTGGTGTTTTTATCGTTAAAAGTGGTTTTAATCTGAAATTGGAATATTTAAAGGAACTGTTGTAGAATAGGTAAGTTATTTAAGTATTTTAATACTGTTTGCTTGGTTTTGATGTAGAAAAATTGACATTAATTTAAAAAAAATGCAGATAGAAGGTATTTCTTTACAATGTTTCTTTAATCAAGTTAATAATTTTTTTTAGGTTATTTTGTGTTGGACTGTATTTCATTAAACAAATCTTTTACAGGTGTATGCACCAACTTAAATGATGAAAAGGTATCAAGGTCATAGAGCTAGAAAGATGATTAGCCTCTTAAAATTAAACCCTGTAAATGGTTACGATCAAGGGAACTTGCTTACCGGTAAGTCATGATAGAAAAACTCCTCTTGGTTTTCCGCTTTCGAAAATAAAGAATTTGATGAAAATTGAGAGTTAAATTTTGATAGTTTTTTAATTGACCTACTCATTTAATAAAATTGTTTTAGTGGCTGATTCTACTGTCAAAAGGACTACACATAATAAAAACACTTCAGAATTTATAGTGGCTGATTCTTCTGTCGTAACACATAGAGAAAATTCTTCAGAGTTTATAACTTTTATTGACTATCCTAAATTATTTATACCGAAATCGCTTTCAGTCTCGGATCTCACAAGTGATTCAATAAAAATTAAGATGAAACGAGCTTGCTCTCTACCACCATCAATTAAATTTAACGTGACATCTTCAGAAAACTTGCAAGTTGATATGGATAGTCAAGATAAATCCTCATTACAGTATGATACAGACGCAAGAATAGAGTCAGAAAGTCCATCTTTACTTATTAATTCACATTTAGTCACTGATGTTGATCCTCCTGCAACAGCCAATTTTATAAATGAGAGTGATACTGATGTTCTACAGAGTTCTTCCTGCTCATATGCACCTTCGTCGTCATCAAGTGACGAGGAGTCTCACAACCAAACAACTGCAACATCAAGCGCTTCTCAAAATATTTTCTACGGTGATGTTAATGAAGGCAGACAACGTCGTAAAATTAGAAATATGAATGAATGGAAAAAAAATAAGAATAAAAGACTCAGAATGGAAGGTAAGGAATATTTAGGATTCACTAAAGCAAGGGGAAGGAAAATGGAGCATAATAAAACCCGGTCATGTAAACAGATAGGAGAAAGGTGCAATTCCAAATTCTGCGAAAAAAGCCAAAACAGACTATGCAATAAAATTACGGAAGAGTGTAGACAGAAAATTTTTAGTAACTTCTGGAATAATCTGAATTGGGATCAGAGGAAGATATACATTACAGGACTAATCAACCGCACCAACGTGTCTCGAAAAACTTCTGACGCCAATTCAAGACGCAAAGGTACTTTGCATTATTTTCTCCCGCTGGATTCAGATTCCAATAATAAAGTACAGGTGTGTAGAAATATGTTTTTGAAAACTTTTTGCTTGGGGTCTTTCACCGTCCAATCGTGGGTAAGGAAAGCAGAATTTGGAATGCTACCATGTCAAGACATTCAAAATAGACTAACACTTCGAACTGCTAGGCGAGGAGCGGAAGAGAAAATGTCAAGTCTTAATTATTTCCTTGATAGCATCCCTAAGTTGCCGTCGCATTATAGAAGACAAGAGACAACAAAACTTTATTTAGAACCTACTTATAGGTCTGTCACTGATTTGTACAATCATTACAAAAAGTTCTGTATAGATACTGCAGTTGCTGCTGTTTCTAGATTCACGTTTGAAAAGTCCTTTAATGACAAGAACCTTTCCTTATATGTCTTGAAAAAAGACATGTGTGACATTTGCTGCAGCCATGCAGTAGGAAACATCGACACAACAGAGTATACTGCACATATTGACAAAAAAAACCGGGCAAGAAGTGAAAAGAACGAGGATAAAGCCAAAGCAGTCAGAGGGGACATTATTCTGCTATCCATGGATCTTGAAGCTGTGAAAATGTGTCCTTATTTGACAGCTAGTGCTCTGTATTTCAAAACTAAATTAACGACCCATAACTTTACCGTTTACAACTTGACTACCCACCACACAGTCTGTTACTGGTTTGTTGAAACGGCGGCTGATTTGACAGAGAGTACTTTTACTACGTTTATTATTGATTACTTAGAAAGGTTTTGTCTTTCCAGTGCTCTGCCGATAGTAATTTTTTCAGACGGATGCACGTATCAGAACAGTAATAATATTTTAAGTAATGCATTACTTAATTTGAGCATTAACACGTTCAGATCGGGACCTCATGAACTGTATGTGGTATCCTACGGGGAAAATCTTCATATGGCCACCGGTGGTACATCACCGCCCCATAAACCGAAAAACCAGCCGGGCGGGGTGCGCCACCGGTGGACACGGCCAACGATTACGCACGAATTATTATGCATTCTCTCTCTTTCTAATGATCTAAAAATCCTATAATAGGTTAATTGTTTTGTCTCATCACTCAGTACCGCGTGACCTGCGCTGACGTAACGTTCCCCGTGCGTATTTATGAATTTCGCGCCAAAAACACAAGTGACGCGTAAGTAATTTGCAGCGCGGGCCTGATTGTGTTTGTTTGTGCCTATTTTTATTGCATAAAAGGATGTCGAGCGAAGATAGGAGTACACCTGCAAGCCCAGGATCGTGTCACAGTTCCAACAATGAGCAAAATTGTCCGTTGGAGGAGGCAGATATGCAGAGCGACGGCAATGTGGTGGAAGAAAATTCAGACGACTCTGTATTAGACCCAAATTATGAATTACCGTCTCATGATATCCGACGTCGCAGATTGGCTACAATTTCCAATGGTTCAAGTGAAGAAGACATTTTCGATGTTCGCCCAAAGATAAAACGTATTCTTTCGTCATACACCGGTCAAAATACGCCCGGAAATCAAGAAAATGAGTCGAATCAGTCCTCTGAAGATGAATTACAAATCTCATCAACCCAACGGCGAAGATTAGCGATCCTTTCCAACGATTCAAGTGACGAAGACATTTTCAATATACCTCCGAAAAGAAAATATGTTCGTTCCTCCCATGGCGATCAAAATAGTACCGCAGATCAAGACAATTTGGACCAACAAGACGATATACCCTCAAACGAAAGTGGTCAATCTCGTTTGATTGAATATTTGGAAGACAATGAACACCAACAGGAGCTATTGCCATCTTCGAACGCATCTGTGTCTTCGACTGGTCAGTCTTCTGGTGAAGAGGAAGTGGATCAACAGGAGCGCCCGAGTATTTCAGGTTGGTTTCCTGTTGATAATAATATCTTACCCATAGAAGAATATGACGACGATTGGAAGCTTTTGGTACAGGATGTTGACTGCAATAATCCGTATATTTTATATAAGTTATTTATGACTGACGAAATTTTATCACTTATGGTGACAGAAACAAATAAATATGCCAATGAGAAAAATGCAGGTGTCCATATACCTAGACATCACCGCAAACCATGGACTGATTTGACTATTGCTGAGATGAGGCAGTTTCTTGGTATAATTTTAATCATGGGCATTGTAAAACTACCAGAAATCCGTCTGTATTGGTCCAAAAACCCAATTTATGAGAATACTGCTATAAAAAAAACTATGGCCCGAGACCGTTTTTTGGATCTTCTGAAATATTGGCATTTTTCTGAAGCACCGGTCAATGAAAACACCGATCGTTTGCATAAAATCCGCCAAATACTCACTCTCATGGTAATGACATTCAAATCCACTGTAGAACCTGGAAAAGAAGTTGTAATAGATGAAAGCATGGTACCTTGGAGAGGCCGGCTAATTTTTCGCCAGTACATTCCAAATAAAACCCATAAATATGGAATAAAGAATTATAAGCTCTGTATGCCCAATGGTTACACATATAATCTGGAAATATATACTGGACGAGTTGATGACGGTTCAGGTCAAGGTCACCCTCAACAAGTGACTATGAAACTAATGGACGGACTAACAGATAAGGGTCGCATTCTTTACAGTGATAATTTTTACACAAGCGTACCACTAGCAGAAACTCTATTGGAAAAGAAGACTTTTTTATGTGGCACAGTCCGACAAAACCACAAGCATCTACCAAAGCAAGCGGTAAAATCTAAACAGAGAAAGGGTCAAGTGTTGGCTCTGAAGAATATAAACGGCGTCAAATATATAAAATGGACCGACAAACGTACAGTTCATATGCTTTCGACCTGCAATAATCATACAGGAGCTCTTGTGCCAAAGCCGCATCGCTGGAGGCCAAATGCTGTTGTGGAGAAACCGGACTCTGTTTTGGATTATAATAATGCGAAAAAGGGGGTGGACGTATCAGATCAGATGGCTTCGTACTATACAAGCCTTAGAAAAACCTTAAAGTGGTACCGCAAACTTATCATCGAGATTGTTTGTGGCACAATGTTAGTAAACGCTTGGGTTATTCACCAGAAATTTGGAGAAGGAAAGAAGCTAAGTATTTTAGAATTTCGAGAACAAATTATAAAAGAGATGATTAGCAAGTCTAGCACAGATCAACCCGATGACGCTGCAGGGGAAGGTGAGCCGATTGTTCAACTTCAACGGAAGCCAAAACATAAGTTCGAGAAAACCGAAGGCATGCTTAGAAATACGCGAAAGAGATGCAGGCCGTGTTACGACCGTATTACAACCATCGAATGTGCGGCTATGGCTAGAAGAAAATCAAAACGCGTGAATACTTTTTGCTCTGCATGTGACAACAAACCAATGTGCTTGGATTGTTTCAATTCGATTCATCATAAATAATTTTGGTTTTGTACCATCACTGTCTTTATAATTTTTTTCAAGTTTGATTTAGTTTTCCTATAAATAAAGATTTTCTCCTTGTGATCCAGCAGAAATAATTTGCATTTCGTACCATTTATCGTGATTATATCATATTTTGTTTTTAATAAATACTTTTTTTCAATCCTGTTTTTTCTTTACTTCCCGAAATAATATCCATCTCCTGAGCTACACTATGAAACTTTGTCGATTTCACATGGCGGAAACGGTAATTACAATACTCTCCTTCAAGGCGGCACGAATTTTTTTGTATATTAAAAGCCAGGTATAACGTGGCCACCAGTGGTACACCCCGCCCTGTCAGCGAGTACTCCGTGCTCCACCGGTGGTACACCCCGGTCTGAACGTGTTAAGCATGGTGTCCACATTGAACAAAAATTTTTAGAGCCTGGTCACACTCAAATGGAGTGTGACTCAGTGCATAGTGCCATAGAAAGGAAATTAAAAAATAGAGAGATCCATTTACCTAGTGACTACATTAGAGTCACTAGAGAAGCCCGTACTCATCCCTTTCCTTACGAAACAGTGGACGTCGATCATAGCTTTATTAAAAATTATGCAGGCTCCTCAACCTTCCGATATTCAAGCATTCGGCCAGGACGCAAAGCGGGTGATCCCACAGTAACTAATATTCGTGCCATCAAGTACTCCGCTGACGGAACAATCACAGTCAAATTGAATTTTGACGACGATTGGGTAAATTTACCAGTAAGGCCAAAAAATAAAGACATTGTCACGTACTCTCAATTAAATGCAGAACCACTTCCGATTTCGATTACGAAATATAACCATTTACAAAGTTTAAAATCTGTATTACCAGCAGATTGTCATACTTTTTACAATACATTGCCTAAGATTTAAATAAAATTTCATTTTCATCGTTAAAATTTGTTTCATAACTACCTGATTTTGTTGATTGTGTTGTTCATAAATCGTTTGTTCTTAAATTTATAATTTAAAAAAGTACCTACCTGTAACATTGAAAATCGGTTTCACCATTACTTTGTCATAATATCTACCATTCATGGCCTAAGTCTTAAAATATTTCATTTTCGTTACCTACTTAAAATTTCATTTCTACCTAGTTTTGTTTAGTGAATTGTTTAACAAAAGTAAAAAGTTTAAAATCAGTCATGTTATCTAATTGTCATAATTTATTTTATTCATTCCTTAAAACAAGATTTTAAATACTTAGGGTCGGTTTTACTGATTACAGATAGTTTCTTTGACAGATCACTCGTATCATAACCTCAAAAATTATTAATAAGTGACGCATTTGAATGGAAGATTTTGTTATGGCCCTCGTTGGCTATTGTGTTGATTGTATTTTTGTTTGATGACAATTGTTTTTTCTTAAATTTTAATTAAAGTTTTGATTTTAACAGTACATTTTATTTCTAGCAATAAATCCTAACTTGTTATTCCATAATGTTTTTTTCCTATAATAAGATCAATACCTCCTAACTGACGGTTTTACAAGAAAACGTGATATTATTTAAATCACTGGTTATCAAATAATAAGTAGGCCTGTAAATATGACATTAAAAGTAATATGAAAATACTGTAATCAAAACTTAAAAAGTTAATCGTTTTTTCCTTCTCCTGTAAAATAAGCATACCTACAGTTAGGAGGTATTGTCACTTCAACGACGATATGTCCATTTAACGCTTCCGTAATACCTAAAGAGAAATTCGACCCAAATGCTTACATACGATGGCAAAATCACATATCTCAAAAAAATCTCAAACAACCCAAAATCCTGAAACATTTATGTTTAGAGGCCGTGAACAAGTTTATAATTCCTAATGACAGACCTGAACCTGTTCACAATTTTAATAACCCCAACATTACAAACCAAAATTTATCTGAATTAAACCATGAAAACCAAGACCACATTTCTTTTGAAGAGTTACTTCTAAAACAAGTGGCCTCATCAGCCTTTTTATAAAATTCACGGATCTTTACAACTACAACCGATTGGAAAAGACTTGGATTTATTTACAAATACTTCAAAAGCAAATAAGAAAAAAAAGAGAGATGATAGTCATCATAGAACTATTTCAATAGATTATAAAACTGAAACTGACGGAAAGTTCCATAAAGAGGACGAGTTTATCGCTGGATCGAACACATACGAAATTGGAGATACTGTTTTAGTTAGATATTTTAAAAACGTTTGGAAATATTACGCAGGTGTCATTGAAGCTGTTAAGGATTCAAATCCAAAACTCTACACAATATCATTCTATAAGACTTTAAAAAAAAAACGGACATAACTTTTATTATTCCAAAAATTGAAGATCGAGATTGTGTACCAGATTTAAACATAGTCAAGGAAATAAATCTTTTCAAAATTCAAGAAAATCCGGCAAAGTATACAATTATGGATGATGGTGATGCAACTTACTTTTAATTTTAATTATGATTTTATGCTAATTACCAGCAATAACAGCTTTATTAGATTTTTTTTCTATTTGTGATATGTTAATTAAGATACTGATAAGCAAAAATAACTAGTTACTAGACATTTTTCTTTTAGTATTTGCCTGTAATTTTTCTCTGAAAATATGATGTACAAATAAAAAACCACTTTATCTCCTAGCCCTCCACTGGTTTCAAATCCCAATTGAGGGCCAGATGACCAAGTAGTTTTTTATATTTCTCATCATATTTTTTATAGAAAAACTACATGACAAAAAATATCTGTTAAATAAAAATACTTACATCTAAGTTTGTTTAACCATTTTCGTCAGAGAATTCCTATAAAGATCTCAAAATTAAAGCTAAGTATTTAACGATAATGTTTAGGTAACAGCGCCTTAAGTACAAAGTGATGCCAAATGTGATAAAATCTGAGTCTTTATAAAAGTCTACAGAGTTTTCACTACTTGTTAGTTGATTAGTATTAAATGATTTGTTAGGTATTTAGTAAATAACTAACTCTAATAATATATTAGATAACTTTCATCTACATATTATAGAAATTTTGTTGGTTTTAATAAAGTTGATTTATTTCTTAATATTGATTTTTTTATTTATAAACTATTCTAGACTTCGTCATCCAGAATTTGATATTCGGCTGTGCACTAATTTTTTTCAATTGTACTGGTATTTACAATAATTAGTAATTATAACTTTTAAAACTATATACATTTCATATGCAAAGTAGGTAAGTACATTAATTTTCAATTGACGTGATCTATACCTAATAGCAATCGTATCCATCCGACCTTTCCCTCTAACCTGGATAATACGTCTTTTGTTGAGACAAAGTTTGAGAATCACAAACTACAAAATAATATGCATCGGGGGTAAGATCGGAAGTCGAAAAGTAAAAAAAAAAAGAAAAAATTAGAATACATAAATGCAAACTTGTATAGAACTAATTTTTTGACATTTTTCCGAGTGTCGAAGATCGGATGAACTGTTTTTATACACCTTATTCTCAAAGCAATAGAAATGGGTTTAAAGAAGCGTCCGAACTTACCCCCGAGCGTTATATTTTTTACAAGTACTATAAAAAAGTAAGTCTTACTTTTACATGCGTAAAACACAGGAAATGTTGAGTTTACAAGAACAAACGAAATTTAAAGCTAATAAACGTTTAATGAATAAACGCTTGCATCACATTTTAAAGATTTATACACAAATGCTTTTGAAAAAAAAAAGTTCTTAGAACACCATTTCAATTGACCCAAATTCCGTCCGCTCTTACCCCAATACACCTTAATTCATTATTTTTAGACAACACCTCACCTCAGTGGCTCGCAGGCAGTTTGTTTCGGATTTTTCAATGCATAGCCCGGGTTTAGGATCACCAAACCGCATTAGGCATCAATTGTAGTGATGACTTGATTTTAATGATGGAGGCCTGTGCCCAGCAGTGAGACAGTTCTAGGCTATTTACTTACACTTACTTTACTAAAGATATAAAAAACGAAAAAAAAAGACTAGGCACCGTTACGAAATAGGAAAAATGTGGGAAATCATGATTCTCATTCAGTTGAAAGTTGAAAAAAGTTAGCTTCCACTAAGCAGCCAGCAAGTTTTGTGTGTATTTACATTTATATAAACTATAATAAAAGTACTAAAATTATATTATATTAGCTATTTTATGCCACAAACCGAAGTAATTCTTAACTCTAACCTCTACAATATAAAAACGACACTGAGTGAATGAGTTCTTTTTTTTTTTATTTATTCATGACCATGGATACTAGTCCTTCAGTCGAAAACTTAATTATACGTTTCTCAAAATTTTAGTTACTAATGTAACTAAAATTACATTAATAAACTAAGGTTTAGGTGGTTTAAAAATTAAGCATAATATTGTATTTTTAATGGAGCAAATATTGACTTTATTGCTGGTTCCCGATAATTTACCTACTGCATTTTGAACCGGTGGGTGTGGTGGTAGAGCTACGATTAATAACATAATAGTACCACAGTATGTAATATAATAATATAATATGTACAGGGAGTGAGCTGACTTTAAAAAAAATATTTTTAGCTTTTCGTCACTTTTAATAAATAATTTTAATTTTATATCCAATCTTGTTGTTTTTTATTACCATTTGTATTTATACACACTAAATAATGTTCATTCCAATCAGAATGGCACAAAATGTAAATACGCAAACTTATAATTGAATCTTGTGTGGCACCCACATCCCACGCAAAAAGCATGAATCGCAGGATTCGCAGTCACTTTACTATCTTGGATTATGATAAAACCTACCCCTAAATAAACCAATCAAAAAAATTAACCAAGTGATTCATAGTAATATAAGTCCTGATTTTTATGAATTAGTAAGGGTTACCCCATAGAAAGACAGGTATGACCAGAAGAGTGAGATAGCTACATAATACTTGCTGATTTCAACACTTTCAACTAACAGGCCTCTCCAGTTATATCTACAGCTTCGTGGTCTTATCCGAACACAATTCCGCCACTATCGTGTAGGTACAGACGGCAGCAGATCAACCTACCACAAAATGTCAAATTTCTTTAATAAATTTTGAATAGTTTGGATATAAAGATCAATATCGATTAGAGAAATTTGACAGTTTTGGATAGGTTGATGTGCAGGCGTGTGTACAACAACAACTTTATTATGTGACAACCGAAGTGACAAAGAGAATGTGAAGGTGCATTTGTGAAGATGCATTGCAATGCATTTGCACCGATCCTAACTCTATTGTAACAAATAAAAATTATAACCCATACTTAACATTACATTAGGTGCCTACCTACATAACATCACAGTGATAGTTTTAGTTATAAAATCCTTACGATATTATTTGTTAATGTAGGTAATTAGTACAGCTTGCCCTGAAAAATACCCTTAGTAAATCGATTACCCTTAAAAATACCCCAAGTCTATTTATACCCCAAAAGTTACAATGCCTCTATGCCTTATCATTTTTACTCTAAATCTAGGGTAAATTACCCTATGGCATCACGTGACGTGACTGACTGTGTGTCTGAATTGCAGGGATGTGAAAAAATTATGCTGTCGGTAAAATCTACTATTAATCGATTAATTTCAATCCAGAAATCAATTTAATTAATCAATCTAGTGGATATTAAAAATCGATTTTATTGTTACAACTGATTTTTTAAATCATCATATAATTTAGAATAAAACACATATAAATTAGTTTTTAATGCCGACGATTATGGACGCTCGTTTTAAAAATTGACACCTTGATGACGGAGCTGCTTAAGCAAGAACCATTAATTATATTAAACGATGCATTCAAGAAAACCACGAACCTGCGCAGATTCCACGACTTTCAACGTCTTCGACTGCTGATGATGTTGAAAAATATGTAGCCATCATCTAACCCACAATCACAAAGGGAGCTATCCCGTACCTACCCTGATCTTCGCAAGATGAACTGGTGTGCAAGCGTGTCCAATTCTTAGGCGGCACATGGTAGAAACAGGAAATTTATGATTAAAAAACCATGGTTTACTGGGGATGGGAATATCTACCCGCATGGTTTCTCGTGACTTGCCAATCAGAATGCTAAGATTTTAAAAGATGACTGTGTGCGAGAGGAAAGAGTTTGTGGTGTAAGCTTTTGCGTAACTTAAGGATCCGCCAGAAGTAGCTTGCTTGGGACTTGAATCCGCAGTTTCATTTCCGGGAATGCCGCAATGGGCTGGAATCCAGGCTAGAACAATTATTACCGCTTTCGATTTGCAATGAAGCAACGCTTTCCGAATCATGGGAATTTAATTTTAGCTTTAAATGGGTTATCTAAGATGGCGTGTAAACAGCTTAAAGAGTCCGTAAAAATAATGCTATGATGCAAATTATGGGACTCAGCAAATAAAATAGCCTCAAGAATAGCAACTGCCACTCCCGTAAACACGGATGACAGTGGAGACAATTTATAGCTCAGGACTATTCTATGGGCGGGAATCCAAACGGCTGCTCCAACATGGCCACTCTCTTCCAATTTGGAGGCATCGGTGACGGTGAAAATAGGGTATTTTACACTATATAAGAAAAAATCTAAAAATAAGTTTTTACGATAGATTTTGTAAGAAACAAAACATGTTGAATTCTATTCATGAAAATAAAATATAAAGGACAACATTTTTTTTGGGCTTAAAATAAATGAAAATTTAACAGAGATCATTTCTGTTGATTAATACTATAAACATTTGATACTTTCATTCTACGCTATTTGCAGATTTTAAAAGATGCCCATTTTATTTTGTTAAAAATGTATTATTTTAAAAAAATGCGTCGAAAGGAACTATGTCCGAGTTCTTTTATGACAGTTGATTGACATAAACTGACAGCTGAGCCAGCTGCTTATGTCATGACGAGACTATTGGAGCATTTTGGAATTATTATTGTTTATTACGTTTTTGTTGTTTTCCAATTCAGTAATTCTATTTTGATTTCATCGCTTCACTGACGTGCATATTATGGTATCTACATTAACAATCAGCAACTCTATGATACATAGGGATACATAGGGGCAGTTTTCTAAAATATGTGAATGTTGGTTGGAATTCTGAGCTTTAAGTGCCTTAAAAGTGCTTGCTTACTCCATAAGCGATCAATCTTGCGCATTTGCACTACAGATATATACATCTTACATGTAGTTTTACTTTATTTATATGTTAGGAAAAGTATAGTATAATTATGATGATTGTAAACATGAGATGTAGATATGTAGACTTGTATTTTTTTTTTAATTTAATGAAAAACGCACTGACCGCTGTCAAGTCTATGTCAATAATATTTTTTTTATTATTGCAACATTACTTCTATTGTTGCTAGGAAAATGTATTTTTGTATATGAATTAAATTAAAATGCGCGTCTATTTATTAATATAAATACTTTGATCGTAATCCTAATATTTTTTTCTTTAATTTGATGTATCATTTGCTTATGTTAATTGAGTTTTTATTTTAAGCCCAGCTCCCATAGTAAAAAAATCTTCTCCTTTATCTATAACTTTCCCGGCATTTTTATGCTCGTATTCTTGCATTCAGGCACAATACATACACCAATGTTGGGTTGTAACTCATTATTAATTTCGAAAAATAGTCTATGGTATTTTTTTGTTAACCAATGTTCGTAAGCGATATTTATTTACTGACGCAGTGACGTCTCGAGCCGACACAGCATGGTATTTCAGCGCGAAAATTTATTTTGATAAATTAAAAGTAGCTTTTATGGCAATAATCGGTTTTAAAAAAATAATGTAAAAATTATAGTGGTCTATTTTTTTTCCTTTAGTTGATGGCTTTGTGTGATTAACACATTAAGCCAGTGTCAAAGTAATTTTTCTTACAAGTAATATATAAATATACAATATTTCCTTCCAGTATGACGATGATGAATGATAAAAGAAATGATAAGTGAGAAATGATATACCCCCCAACCCCTCGAGTATCTCAGTAAAGATGTGGGGCTTTACTAATTCCACGGGCGAACTTCTTGAGAGAATTGGAAAAGTGAAGTTGCACTGTTTTGTTTCATTTGCCAACACTCATGCGCACTTACGAACACTTAACGGTTAATAATCCACCATATTTCACATTAATATTCGACATAACACAATTTTTAGAAAATAAAACAAAACCGCAGACATGACTCTTCACTTTCCCGCCAAGAAGTCCTATTATAATTTTTCGAAAAAGAGTGTAATACCCTATTGTAAGTCATTCATCTTAAGCAGAGTGAATGTTCACTCTCTGTGATTCATAGCATCGGCGTATACCGCCATCCCTACCCTATGTCAGTCAGTCAGCTGTCAGCTGTCATGGTATGTCATCATGATGGTGCCTATAACAGTCAGTCAAAAAAAAAAGAATAAACATTGAACAAAACTAAATGACAAGTTCGCGCGACTCCACAATCTCCACATTTTAGTTAGGCAGAACGTTGATAGTTATTTTGTTGATCGTTTCCTCATTAGTAGTCTTCAAAAATGTCTCAAGCTCGACTCGCAACTTGCGTATCATTGCCGATTGAGCAAAAAGTGTTAGTCAATGTTATAGAGAAGGCTAAAGATTGGGCACTAATGCACGGAGTCGGGATGAGGGATAGAAAACACTTTAATAAGGACACTATACAGGTAAATACACTTTATGCTGTTTTTCTAATTACTATACTAGACTGGCCAGAAATATGGTTAACCAGTGTGAAGTCACACATTACAGGGAGAATCGCAAGAGTATGTATGTTTGCTATTCGCCCTGGAATACATCATACAAGTGTATTAACAAAAAACGTTTGATTTGTTTACTCCTGCCTTGCCTCCTCTGGACGCACATATTGGATAACATTTTCAGTGTCAAATGACTTATATAGTGGTTTTCAATGTAAGGAGTGTATGTCTTTTTATCATATTAATAAATAAATGAATGATTGTCTGGTGGGACTCCACATTTAGCTTGTATCTTATCTCATCTTATCTTATTGGGCTTGCAGAGGTCTTTGTCTCTCAGTAGCACGTCAGCGCATAGGAATCTTATGCCTACCTACATTTCTTTTGTGCAATTTTTGCAGTGAATTTTTGAAATTGCAATACTGCGTAACCAACAGTTGCTAATAATGCGGAACTACAAAAAAATCAAAATTGAGATTTGGCGTCATCCCATATGCAAAAGTACCTAAGTATTTAAATATATTTATAGTTTATTCAGACAAGAATATAACAAGTATTTTCGCTCTCCTGTAAAATTGGTCACTACCATGTTCCGCAGTATTAACTACTGTTGGTTCTGCGATATTGCAGTATCAATGACGATATGACGCATTAGTTAGTGTTTTTAGTTTGCAATATTGCAAAATAAGCAATACAATGTTGAGTCAACGGATGGTGATCAAATTAAACTTTCTCAATTATTATAATTTTTAATGGCTTACACAGGCATATGTCATAAAATGGCATTTGTTAACATTTCATCATCATCATCACCACCTCATTTTATGTCTCCACTACTGGGGCACTGTTCCACACAGGCCCAATTGGTTGGGATTGGGCGGGTTGGGATAGGAAGAATGAGCCATGAACCACCACACTGGCTCAGTGCCAAATAATAAATAATTACTATGTTTCATCTATTGAGTCAAAGTGGTGGGTCAAAGCTGATTCCCCTATCTTGTATTTATATTAAAAATGTCACCCAGTGCTTGGAATTGACCGTATCATAAAAAAAATATTATAATACCTAATAAATTTTATCTTTTGTGACACCTTTTCCATATAAAGTTAGCTTATGTATTAATGTATAATATATACAACATGTAACAGGAAGGTGTGGTAAAAATGAAGAGATCCAAAGTGTATCCAATCTTGATATTGTATGTATGTAGGTTGTATGTGTATGACGTCACAATAGCCATACTCGTATTTAATGAATAATTGCATAGTAAATAGCCTATATACTGTCCCATTGCTAAGCAAAAGCCTCCATCATTGAAATCATGTCATCCCTACATCTGATGGGTATTGGCTTTAATCACCACGCTTGCCAAATGCGGGTTGGTGATTGCAAACCCGAAAATCCAAAACACTTTGCCTGACCTGGGAATTGAACCCGGCGACCTTTGGGTATAGGGCCAAGAGCTTTGCTACTCGGCCACCAAGGCATAATTGCATAAAAAATTAAAGTTAATAATTATGTCTTAGTGACTCAGCATAGAAGATTTAGATCGGATACACTTTGGATAAATTTTAATTTTTACAACGCCTTTCTAAACAATTGGATAAACAATAATTTTTTTTACCAGTGCACAAATTTTCTGAAACAATTCAGAATCATGGTAATATGGGTAGAAATATGTCAAAAATTTTGGGACTTTTTATAGGTACAAATCAGGCTAGTCAAGTGTTTGTTAAAGTATAAGTAGGTAGTAAAAATTTTTGTTTTATTTCGACCCAAGTTATTATGAGAAAGCTGTTTACTTACCGATTCTGAGTCGCTCCAGAAAATTTGTACACTGGTAAAAAAAAAATCCTGTAGATGTTGAGGTTTTTGTTACAGATCGCTCCATTTGTTTTGCTTCCTTCACCATTTCCAAGAACAGAATTTGACAAAGCAATTGAACTACAGCCAGTGTTAAATGAACTTATGCATAAAGTAAGTAAGGCTTATATTTATACTAGCTGGCCCGGCGGACTTGGTACCGCTTTGACAGTTCCTATGACGTTTACGCGTGAAAGTGTATCAAACAAACAAACTCACATTTTTTTAATAACTAGCTGATTGGTGAACTTCGGACTGATTTGACTTGACAGTTTCCATGACAACAAACAAATCATGTTCTTGGCGGGAAAGTGAAGAGTCATATCTGCGGTTTTAAATCTAATATTAATGTAAAATAATGGTGGATTATTAACCGTTAAGTGTTAGTAAGTGTGCATGAGTGTTGGCAAATGTAACAAAACTTTTCAAATTCTCTCAAGAAGTCCGCCCGAGGAATAAGTAAAGCCCCACATCTTTACTGAGATACTCGAGGGGTCTGGGGGTATATCATTTCTCACTTCTCATTTCTATTATCATTCATCATCATCATACTGGAAGGAAATATTGAATATTTATGTATTACTTGCAAGAAAAATTACTTTGACACTGGCCAAATGTGCTAATCGCACAAAGCCATCAACGAAATAAAAAAAAAATTAAAAAAAAATTGTCGATTTTAATATTTTTCGTTACCTATTTATTATTTATGTTTCTCACCGTTTAAACCTTCCCTGAACTTCCACAAATATTTCAAAATCAAAATTAGCCAAATCGGTCCAGACATTCTCGAGTTTTAGCGATACAAACGAACAGCAATTGATTTTTATATACAATATAGGTAAGTATAAAGTATGTCTTTGATTTATACTCTTGTACAAAATTTCATGATGATATGTATCAAACGAGAAACAAACTCACTTTCTCATTTCTAATATTAGTTAGGATGTAGGCAGCTTCTATGTAATTTACCATCTGTAAAATATATTTTACCTAAAATAAATGAATAAATGTAATAAAATAATGTATAAATCCGTTTTCAATTGATTACAAACATTTGGTAATTAAAAAGATTTTAACGTGATATCGGTATTGATGAACTTGAGCTCTAAGTAGGAACACTTAAAACTATAAATGGAAGAAGGGGGATAGGTATGCCATTTCCATGTATTTTTGTCATTTGCAAATTTGCATATTTACAATTATAATATATTATTATTTTTATAATTTACAATTTACAAACAAATTACTCACGCGGTTTGGAGAGAGCCACGATATCATATTTGCTAATGCACCTGACCCGGCATGAAGCGGTACGGGTTCGAAGCTCGTCCAAATTTTTGATATCACAAAAAAAAAATTTGCATTCCCTGCGATAGTTTGTGTCTACCGTCTTTGTTTTATCGTTATAAGGTGGCACACGACGATGAATTCCTGGAGAACACCCTGCAGAATGCTTTGCAAGTGGACGAATTTACAGCAAACCTCTACAATATTTGGGTAAAGGTGCGCAAGGAAGGTATAGCACAGGTAATTAATACTATCAATACTTTATACATACACTTCAAACTTTTACATTCCATTTTAAACTTAGTCTTTAAACGCAAATTATATTGGTAAGGTATCCAATCCACTCCGTAAGGATAAGGTATCATGGAATAATCTGTGTACACCTGTCGTTACAATCAATTGCACTGGCTTTGTTGGTCACGAGCTCATCCCACATAGATTGCGTGAATCGCCCTTTAAAAAAATCACTCATACATCCTTTCTTTTTTACACATACATACATATTTATAAATTTTTCTTATCACTGTGTATACTTCATCATAACATGCATTGACCAAACTCTGTTCCCTTTCTAGTTCCATAGATATACGAATGGAAATAGAAGTGACTTGCAATATTGATATTTGTTAGGCTAGCTAAATGGAAAAGTAAAAGGATTCTATTGTCCTTATATTGTTTTGTTGAATATTACAGATGTGTTTTTTTTTATTTTGTTTTAAACTTATTTTATTTAAACAGCTTTAAATTTAAAGTGATCTTCATGATGTATCAACAAGGTTAAATATGTTATACATGGGAGTTTAGCTTGTTAAAAGATGTCATTAATTAGTTATGGAAAAGGTTTATTATACCATAATGGTACGTTAATTAATACAGATTAACTGGACGTGCCGATATTTCCCTTTTACAAGATAAACTAACTATCTATATACTTTTTTATTTTACAATACCTTGTTTGTACATAGATATGGTAGGTAGATTATTAAAAAAACGGAAGAATACTTGAATAAGATATTAAAAATGTAGAATTGCGGGTTTCATGTATGGGCACGTTGTGATATCAAAATTGCATTGTCGTCCGATGACGTTACTTAACTTGCAAGATCGCAAATCGAGCGCGCAAGCCACTGCGCCATCGAGCTTAAAGTTCTTAATGGTGCTTATCAAACCAACAAACAAATTCTCTAAATTTTATATATTTTTGCTACAGATCAAATACAATCAGTTACTATTACTTTGACTTGACCAAGCGTTGCAATGATGTTGTTGCACCATTAATTTGTAGTTGTCGTTGTCACGGTTACGATTACTAAAGCGTACAGAAAAACTATAAAACGTTTATAGCAAAGTTAAGCGATCGAATTTTCACATTATTATGAAATACTGAACTGTAAGCGCTGTGCTAAGTTTTGAAATAATGCAACTGGCCTTTAGATAGCTACGCTGTTTAATATTGTGTGGAAAAAGTTATTCACTTGTGCGATCGATCAGTCTCAGTACAAATGTCAATGTTGGAACTCGCTAGCACAAAACAGCTAGAAAATACAATCGGTTCTACCGATTGTATTTTCGTAGGTACAGGGTGTTTGGCGCATCGACAGGCATTTTTTTTGGGGGACCATGCGGGTCTTTTGCTAGTTCGCCTTCGCACCCATAAATTCTATATCCTAAGTGTCGGTCGCAGTGTCAGTCATTCTCTTGAAACCAAATTGTATCAATAATTTTAAAGAAAAACCTTACAAAATAATAGTTTTTTCCTCTTATTACTACCACTTACAAAAAGTCGTAATGATGCATATATATAATAATATATAATATAATATATATAAAGCATTATTATGAAACGGCTGTATAAGTAATTATTCAACCGACACACTTAATATTTAACAACTTGAGTGCCAATTTCGCCGCGGGGCGTGAAGAGGGGCGCAGAATGGACGCCCGTCAGTCACGCCTCCGCCCGATCCTCTAAGTGCCACTACACATTTACAGAATACACTAAACATGCACACTAGTTTAGGCCCAAGAGGTTCACACGCGCTCTATACCAGGTACAGACATGTACCTGGTATAGAGCGCGTGTGCGTTTCCCTACCCCCACGGCCCGGTCAACCCGAGCCGAGGTCCGAGCCTTTAGAGGCGCCCTCGGGTTGTTCCGCTCCCCGATCCGATCCAAACCCCTCGGAGAATCTAGTAGGGCACGGGGACACGCACTAGTGCGTGATGCCGTTCCCTCTAGAAAACCTCCGAAGGTGATTCATTTCACACAACTTGATACAACGTTATATAAATCAGTTAGAAATCCCTTCCTCGGTGCCCGTCACACCCCAAGGCGAAATTTTTTCTTGCACAAGTTTTAGCCCCTATTTTTTATATTAATATTATTTTAATATTTTTAATATTATGTTTTTTGCTTTAGTAGGTAGAAAGGAAGTGGGCTCCCGGTTTAAATCTCTTATTTTTACGGGCAGTCAAGCTGTCAAACTAGAAAAGAGAAGCAAAAAAAAAAATTCGCAAACGACCTACACCCTACACAATCTCACAAAAAAATAGGTCTATTCATGACGCAAACCCCCTTGATCTATAAAAATACAATCAGTTCCAGCTAGCGCGTTTAATTTTGATCAATCTGTTGAGATTTGTAATCTGAAATTAGTTTTGATATTACAACAACCCCAACCACCACTATAGAAATGTTGTGCCCAAAACCCTACTTCATATTCTATTGCCATTGTCTTATTCCGTATCTGTCTGTATTAGCCGGTATCGCTAGGCATGCTGCGTTCCGACATCATGCTGGAGTCGAGGTGTCCTCATGTGGATAAGCAGTGCGCCAAACACACGCCATTCTGCTCGTGGAAGCAGGTGGAAATCAACAGCATAGCTTCGGGCTTCGGCCATCTTGGGCCCGTTTCAAGGGAGATCCAGAGGTAGAATGCACCTTACACGTGGTACTCGCTTCCAAACAGCCTATTCTATCAGACACGCCTGGATGATTAATGTAAAGCCGAATTGGGAAAGTAAGAGAACTGAATGCGGTCAGGCCTAAATGTAGAATGATTAAACAAATTGTTCACGATTCTTTTAATGATTGACGACCTCCGTAGCCAAGTGGCTTGCACGCCGGACTTTGGGCGGCGCTAACTCTGTGGTCCCGGGTCCCGGGACATTAGTGATCATAAATGTAAGTACACAGAGGTTACTAATCATTAGAGCTGTGACTTGTTTATTTAGGTGTGACGTCGCACTTGAAATATTTATTAAAAAATTGCATAACATATTAATGTTAAATAATCTGTATAAGTAAATCTGCATACAAAATCAAGATCGGATACACTTTGGATCATTTCATTTTGACCATACCTTTCTGTTACACGTTGTAGAAAATCATTGAATTTACTGGATGACAGCTAGAAAGCAGGTGTTCTGTATTCAAAGTCAAAAGTCAGCTGGACACCCCTATTTTGAATGAGGGAAAAAATGACGATCACTTGTTCCTGTCGGACACTGGTGCCACTATCTTATCTACTGCCAAACAGATTTATACAAATTTTAAGAGAGAGTCCTTTGATAACTACGACGAGTAAAGGCGCATTTTCATTGGTCGTTAGCGCTCTCATGCGGGGTGCGGATGATTTTTGAAACGTATGCCACAGGGCCCGCACGGTAGGAACCGTTTTCATTGGTCGTTAGCGTCTGCATGCGAGGTGCGAAAGAAGTGATGCCAGATTGGGGAGATTGCCAATCTGGCATCACTTATTATGGGAAATATTTTTGGGGGGATATTTGGAGAAAAAAATGGGTTTATTTGTCTGTGAATCTTCCTAGAAAACAATAAATAAATATCACATTACAATTATAACAGTTGGAATATTTATTAAGGTATTCATGTGACACCTTGCAAGGGCACAGCAACAGCATCAGAGGGCTAATTAAAAGATGTACTTACTTGTCTAGTTATAATAAATTATACAATATTATTTAATATAGATACATAGTAATTTTTTTTATTTTTAAATTGTATTAATAATTATTCTCTGTTTTATATAAAGGTACCTGTTAGCGATGCGCTCCTATAAGTTTTAATTTTTTATTTTATTAACTTGGCGAGGGTAATTCGATGTCGCTCCGGGCGGCGCACCGCGAGAGCGGCCATTTTAACGGCCACCAGTAGCCTGCTGCCAAACGCCCTCGGAGCGACACCGTATTACGCCTCGCGAACTAAATTCGCCAATATAAATATGCCAAATCTAGCATAAAATATGCTAAGTTGGCAACCTCTGGTTGTAAGAAAAGGTCGGAGAGTCCCCGAGTGCTTTGTATCGACCGAGTTACCGACTGACTGATTTCATTGGTCGTTATCCCGCATGCGGGGCCTCCCTCGATCCGATCCGAACCCTTCGGAGAATCTAGTAGGGCACGGGGACGCGCACTTGTGCGCGATGCCGTTCCCTCTAGATAACCTCTGAAGGTGATTCGTTTCACACGGCTTGAGGGACCCTTTACGTTCCTCGCCGCCCCCAAAAAGCCCGGTGAAGCTGAAAATGCCGCAACGGCAATAAGCAATCTCTCTCCAAAAAAAAAAAAAAAGCGGGGCCTCCCCGCATTCGTGCTAACGACCGACTTATCGACCAATGTAAATGCGCCATAATGGTGACTTTCTCCCCAAAAAATTTAAAATCTGAGTGACACTAGATATTTACTAAGAGAATTGTAAATACTTTGGTTACAAACATTCCACATTGAATTTGGCATACGTATAGTGCAAGTCATATTTAAGATTCAACCACATTAACTTAAACGAAAATATGTATGGCATTGAAGAAGCGCCTCCTAGTGACAAACGAGGTCAGTCAAAATTTTGTTAAACAAATTCTCGTTTTCGTTAACGCGATCGAATGTCAAAAAAACTCACTGTAGGCACCCTGATTAATAATAATAATAAAAACGAATGTTAATATAATGAATGTTGAAGTTCTCACTACAGCTCTAAAATATATTGACTAATTATGATGTTTTCGTCATAAAAAATATATATAAAACTTTTACTTTCGTTGTCCGGCTTTATATTTGAAAAAATAAGCTATAACAGTAGCACCGAGTAAATGCAATATTAAAAAAAGCTGTAAATATATACAATATAATAAGTATTTAGTGAGGTAAAGGGTAAGTAATTAGATCACGGCAACAATGATTCACAATTTTTTTAACTTATTATTCTGCTATAAAGTTTTTGGTCGTAAACCGTTATATTTTTTTTTTGATAGTTTATATTGTGTCCCATTGCTGGGCAAAGGCATCTCCTCTTCATCGTCCCAATCTCGAGCTTAAATCATAAAAAAATGATAATAGAATAGATTAACAATATAATAAATAAATGTTATTATTTTTTTGAATTTTGCATTAACAACACTATTAATAGTATTTTATTTTTTAATTTCTAGTATTTTATTTATATTGTAAATGAATGTTAATTACATGCTAGTGCAAAACTATTACAATTACGTATGTAAATCATTGTTCATATTTTACAGACTTCACTTGATTTATTTAGTTGTCTTATGAATTTTTCTATTTTTCTTCTTCAGTTTCCTCATTCTAGTATATTTCAAGTCAGTTGGTTATACAATAATAATAATAATAATAATACCTACGTATAATCTATATACATATAATGACTTGCATTTGTTGCATTAGCAAAATATTCTTCTCTTCTTAAAACATTATTAAGTCTATGGCTACAAAGACAAAAGCAGTTAACTTTAATACATTATTTTATCGATGAATTTAAACACTTTATATGATTATATAAATGACAAGTCATTATATGTATATAGATTATACGTAGGTAATAATTGTATAACCAACTGACTTGAAATATACTAGAATGAGGAAACGAAGAAGAAAAATGCATAAGACAACTAAAAAAGTCAAGTGAAGTCTGTAAAATATGATCAAAGTTTTACATACATAACGTAATGTGTAATAGTTTTGCACTAGCATGTAATTAACATTCATTTACAAGATAAAAAATTTACTAGAAACAGAAAAATAAAATACCATTAATAGCATTGTGAATGCAAAATTCAAAATAATAATAACATTAATTTATAATTTATTTATTATATTCTTAATCTATTCTATTATCATTTTTTATGATTTAGATTTAAATGTTCTTCTCTTCTTAAACATTATTAAGTCTATGGCTTCAAAGACATAAGCAGTTAACTTTAATACATTATTTTATCGATGAATTTAAACACTTTAATAATCTATATACATATAGTGACTTGTCATTTATATAATCATATAAAATGTTTAAATTCATATAAAATAATGAATTAAAGTTAAATGAAAAAAAACGATCGAGCCTTACAGTAGTCGCATATGATGTGTACCATTTGACATCTCACCATTTGAAATTAATATTACAATAGTAAAGGAGGCCCATCTCTCACCCTTCCCCCAATTCCCACTCCCTCCTCAAGATCCAACTCCTTCCTCAAGGCCGGCAACGCATCTGCGATTACTTTGGCTTTACGGGGGTGTCCATGTGCGGCGGTGATTACTTTCCATCAGGTGACGCGCCTGTTCGTTTGCCTCCTTTTAACATAAATAAAAAGAAAATAGAATATAGAATTAACAATGACGTATGTTTTTTTACAAATCATAAAGAGAATGCAATTAATATTCATTAGAAGACATTTGACATACTTGGATTTTTTATCAATGATCTGCACTTTATTGAGACTTATTATCAACAGTAAATATTTATTATTATATTACACACGAAATGGTAGAAGACATTTGACAAATCAAAATGATGACACAATATGTCACATATAATAATAATATGTCACGTTCATAATATCGCTTTCCCGACTTCCTGTTACATTCTTCCGTCTCTTTTCTACGAAATCACTCGCACAAATTATATATAGAAGGTGAGTGGAAAGATGTTACACATCAAAAAATAAAGTTAAATAAAAATAAAATAAATTTTGTATTAAAGTTAACTGCTTTTGTCTTTGTAGCCATAGACTTAATAATGTTTAAGAAGAGAAGAACATTTTGCTAATGCAACAAATTTAATTGAATTTTTAGTTAATTTAGGTTACAATTTGAGCTTTTATGAAAATTACAACGGCATATTCGATTCGTAAGCAGCTGCGGAGGACCTTGTATTATTTTAGATTATCGTTACTATATTTAGTACTCGTTGCGTTTCAAAAAAAAGAACAAACAAAATATGTTTATTATTTACTATGAGTAGTTTTTACAAAGTTTTATCAAAGTCTAGCAGATTCGTATAAACTGTATAATTTCAATGAGTGACAAAACAAACAAAATGACTTTAAAAATGATTATAATTATGTTATTTAAGGCAAATAATGATGTGCCGTGTCTGCTTTAACTCGAGTTTTGTGTTTTAGTTCTCACAGCTTCAGATTTATCCTAGCACTAATACTTAGCAACTTATATACTGTAATGATTGCTTAGAGTTTTGGGTTGTTTGAAAAGTTTTTCTGTATTATATAGCCATTTGTATGTATGTATATATATATATATTTTAATATAAAAGTATATAAATATTGCCTACAACACTCCGGTGGTCGTCTATTTATAAATAAAGCAATACAATCAGAAGTCTTAAATTTACTACTTTTTATTAAAATAGTCTTAGCGTAATACGAATCTAAACAATTTAAATGCACTTAATGATGTAAAAGTCTAATTTAAAAATACTGCATTTGATAAAACCACTTAACAATCATCAGATTAAAATGTTATTACTTAGATAATTATTTTAAAATATAAGTTTAGTCATTTTTTCTGTCAAGTGAAACGAGTACCCGTGTGAGGTAATTTTTTCACGTGGGGCCCAATCATTGCACAAATGTGTTAGAAACTAAAAAATGTAGATTACAAATATTAAGCATGGTCATAACTTTATTTTACCGACAAATCGTTTCGACCATAGATGAAAAATAACATAGAGTTGACTCATCGAAGTCTTAATATTATTAGAATTAAATAATGTAAAAAAAAAACACATAGTTTGTGAAAACTTCGCTATCATGACGAATGACAAATTAAAATGCTCTGTTTGACACATAAATAATAATTATAAATATACTTGCTCGTACGAGTATACAAGTATTAAAACAACGAATGAACAGTTCATTTCACTGAAAATCTATTTTATTTTTCATCTTGTTGGAAATGTATATAATACACATTATAATAATTAATTAACAGTATGCTAATGTTGAACTTAATGGACACTTTAAACTTCGTCAATATTGTTTTTATGAAGACAATTGTTGTATCTTGCACGTTCGATGCATTGTCGTCTTCGACACCTCAACATCGGACATAAATATTTTGTTAATCAAATATCAACGTGTCCGTGTTGAACTGAACGCAATAGTTGACTGAGTCGTCGTCGCTCTCGACTAAATATTTTTAATGTTGGCAAAGGTATTTGGAATTATAGATTTGTTAAATTAATATACTATATATGATCCTTTATATACATTAACAACAAAATTGAATATTTTGAAACCAATAAGCGAATAACTTTCTGTGATTAAGGAAAGTACAGATATCTAGTTAGTTAATAGACAAAATTATAAAAATGTTTAAGTATTTCATAAAATTTATGAGATTTAAAACTTTTCATGTTGGACTTTAGGTAACATATATTATTATAATGGTTGATAATTGTTTGAAAAATATATTGTACTTACATAAACTAATTGGATCCCTAATTTACAAAGATATTGTATTGTTATTGAAATGTATAAAGGATCTTAAAACTTGCGTTATAGTTGAGTCTAAATTTATTTAGTCAGACCATTATAATACTTTTCTGTTTAATTAAAACCATTAACATGTTAGATAATATTAATAATTTAGTTAATAACAACATTAAAAATCATTATTTATAACGAATCGTTCTAATAAAGAGCAGCAAGTGGTTTTTAAACCCAATAACTATTCTATTTATACATTAAGTCTGTGATAGGTGTAAGGTATGGTTTACCAACTAGAAATCATGTAGGTACCTACTTGTACTACATAACTACATTTCACTTACATAATAAATTAACCAAATCTTTGTACTACTCGTATATGCGAGACAGCGTGTAATTGTTTTTTAACTGTATATATTTTACTAGTTGTTGCCCGCGACTTCGTTCGCGAAGACTACAGTAAAAAAAAAAAGTATCCTATATGCTGGTCTGGGTCATGGTCTGTTTAAGAGGAAAGTTTCATTAAAATCCATTCAGTAGTTTTTACGTGAAAGAGTAACAAACATCCATCCATACTTACAAACTTTCGCGTTTATAATAATTTAATTGGTAATAATAAAACAAATATTTAAAATAATAAAAACTGCCGTTAGGTTTTGCGTATATATTAAAACTGCCATTGAACAATCATACACATGGGACAAACTTAACTACTTAAGCAGTCTACTATTAGTGGCATTTGTTGAATGTGCCATAAGTATATGAATTTATTGTTATGCATCATAAACAATTCAAACGGTGATTCCATTTAAAGCGTGTCACAGCTCTTTATGCTATTTTAATTTGTTTTTCCTCAACAACGATGTAAGAGTTTAGTACGGGACAACGACGTATTATCAGCAATAAAATTATAAATCTGACGTGCATTTTCGACACATCAACAATGAATGGACAGAAATTCACCGTGTCACGTTTTACAGTCGCTCTGCCTCGGCCTCTTCCGCTCCGACTACCTGATGCAGAACGCTGATGAGAACTGCATAAAGCAAGTGGAATTTAACACGATCGCCTCGAGTTTTGGCGCCATCACGTCGAATCTGCCCGCCATGTCTCGGTACTGACATGACGTCGCTGCGCGCACGGGAAAATTACCTGGATACTTTTTTTTCATAAGCAGAGGCATTCCATTGTGACATCCTATTGGAACGTTGTCACGGTACAAGTTAATTTGCGCTTAAAGTGTCCAGGTCTGAAACCCGCATCGCCAGCGACAATGAAATCAGTCGACATCTCTCATGTGACTGCTATCTCCTTCTTTTCAATGCACGCTATACATTCATCTTTTTTTTCTTGAAACACTTATGCTTGTTTTTTTATTTATTTTTATTGTTTGATGCACGTCTGCTTAAGCTTTCGCACGTAGTTTGCCATTTTTTTATGATGAATCTGTATTTAGGCTCGGGGTAGACTTCTATGAGGTTGAAGCAACAGTTTACTTGCATTTGTATTTTGTTTTTATTGTGTAGACTTAAAAGCATGTATTTAGTGAACGCATTTAAATGCTTGAATTGCGATCACTTGAGAGATGTTACCTGACCACGCCTGCATTGTCGGTCAAAATTATGTCTAAAACGAATTGTAAATGTGCTGTTTCACTGTCAGATGTTGTCTCTTTCTGTCCAATCATTGCTGGGTTTGGCTTAGGGTACACATCTTTCAAAAATTGTTTTGTGCTTCAATCACCCATGCACAGTCACTGTTACATGTGTGAAGTATGTACGTTGAACAATCTTTGCATTAGATTTGAGATTAGTCATTATCAAAGACGGCCATTTTGTTCTTTACAACTGGGAGAACTTAAAGAAACTAAATACCAATAATAAGTATTTTTTAAATAATCTGCTCATTTCCAAGCAATACGGATAAATAACAGGTTATATCGCTCGTTTGCCACTAGCTATATAGCGAACTACTCCGAACCTAAAAAATTTAAAACACAACTTTCTTTCTGTAAGTCTCCATTCCAGCAAATGATAACTTTCTTCTGTCGTTGTTTTAGATCGCTTTGAGCCCATCAATTAACTGTACTTTTGTTATTTTTTTTATTTCGTCTTATTAGGCAAACGAGCTAAAGTTTCGCCTGATGGTAAGCAGTCACCGCAGATAAATAGGTTTTGCAACACCTTGGCTATAACTCGTGCGATGCTGATTTTAGCCTTAGTTATTATGCCATTATACTCAGTAACATTACTTGACCTAATAACTTTCAGATCGGAGCAATCTTGTATTCTGCTAGTTGGCGACAGAAGTGTTTGACGAATGTAAGATCTGAACACAGTAAATAAAAATAATAAATGCCTCTTAAATATGGTACTTGCTGCAGGTCTATATTGATAGCCTTTACCCTTGCTGAGGAAGTACAGAACTTGGAAGAAAAGTGGCATCTAGTTGCTTTTATACATTAGGGTTAGTTATCTAAGGTCTGTCTTCACTCAATGCGGCGAACAAAGTCGTTGTGTACATTTTCCTGAAACATGATTTCGTAGGTAAATTTGAAACTTTTAAAATCGTAACTTTAAACTTCTGGTTAGAAAAAAGTATGCCTTTATTAAAATTTTATTACCCGAATCCTGAATGCACGGAAGGTCACCGGGACTGACAACAGCCAAGGCAGCTTCAAGTTTACTATTTTTGCAAGGAGCGCAGCGCGGCGCCACAATAACAACTTTTAGTTTCTTAAATAAACTTAAAAGCGTCGTACGCACATAAAATTCCTTCAATTTATTATTAGATTTTTTGAAGCCATCTCTGTAGTATTTTAGGTTTATGACAAAAACTATGCACTGGTATAGTACCCATATCATATACACCGTGTAATTGAAATGTTTATCACAAACCTCAGATATCCCGACAATTTTTTATAGAAATGCATTGATTTATAAAAGAAGTCTGGGTTGTGGTGATACGTGAAAAGTGAGTACCTATATCGTATTGTATAGTACGTATATCGTCTCCCAGGAAACACTGAACGTCTAAGATGTGTCCAGGAAGCCCATCCATGCAGCTGCTCAGCAGCAGGTAATACTTGCTGGAACTGAAGACCAAAAAAATAAGTTCGTTTTTAGAAATGGCAAATTTGAATATTTTGTGCAGCATGTTCTCTCTCCCTACATGAATCCTTCACAAGTAATGAGGCCAGTTTCACAGTGAAGTATGACAATGTCTGTCTTCAAACAGAAAATTCAACCCATCCGAACGGAGAATCTATTCGCTCCAGCCTGCAAAGTACTTGTACTTGCAGTGGTGACCCTGTTGTTAGTCATTGACACGTTGGCGTGATTCCAGCCACAACAAAAACTTGGGGAATTCGGTCACCAAAGGAGTAAGAGCCAGTTTTACGCCGCCCATAAACCCAGTTACACTGCCTTAAGCTCTATGTAGTTATCTGCAAAATTCTCAGAAAGATAACAACAGCGTTTTCCAGTGGTCAGCTCAATCGCCAGACTTGACCCCATCGAGCATTCATGGAATTCACGGAAGACGCAGTGTAGACAGGCCTCCTACAAGGAGGACTGACGATCTGGAGCCCGACCGCCTAAACGATCGCTTTGGCTATTCGTACCTATAGTTTTATGACGTCATCTTGTCACTTCGTACCGCCTATGAAAGCAATATCTATAGCTATAGGTCATAGCTTTCGATATTGCTTTCATAGGCTGTTCGAAATGTCAAGATGACGTCATAAACTATACACGTAGCCAAAGCGATCGGTTAGGCGGTCGGGGGGATGGTGACGGTTACTGGCATACGATGCATGTGAGCAGAACCGGTCGTTGTGGAGATCCTTAGAGGAGAATTTTGTCCAGAAGCAGACGTCTAAGATGATGATGTCAATCGTGATACATGGGATCACCATCATGATCATCATACATGTTCTAGAAGCTCTCCTCTTCAAGAGAAAGGGCGTTGTGGGACGTTCCTCTAAATTGGAGCCGCCTGATTGAGAAAGAACCTCCTGACGGAAAACCGAGGTGAAGGAACATCAGGGAAGCAATGGACATAAAATGAACTGGTGATGATGATGATGATGACATTACATTCCCTAAGATATGGTTGAGTGTGTAGTGTTGATTTTCTGTCGGTGAATAAATAGCGTTGCCTTGGAAACAGTACAGCAGTAGGGGAAACCAGCAGTACCATCCGTCCCCTTAGTATTTGGAGTAGTGGACTCTGGTTATATCTGGTGAGGCACGTTAGCGCGACGATCAGAGACCGGCAGGCGGCGGCTTATTACCGAAAAAAGGAAACACTTGTTAATTGTACTGTTGCAACGCGACAAGCGCTCAATGATCGCTCGCTTAGTGCATTTGCGATTAAAATGTATGTAATAGTTTACATACATTGAGCGATTTGTGTCCGTAATACCAATTTGACAACCGCAACTGGAGCAGTCGCGTTGCAATTGTACATTAACAACTGGTTGCTTTTTTGGTAATAAGCCTGCCGGTGAAACGGTTGACCTTTGATGGGTTTGCAATAGATCCACAGTTGAGAGACTTGTTAAAGTATGAAATGTTATTAAAACGCTTTTCAATTTAGGCACAAAAAGTGCACTAATAAACGTCAAGTACATGTCTATAAAGAAAAAGAAAATAATACACTTGTTTATTAACATGAGTAGGTACTCTCACAACAATAGTCATAAATAATATATAATTTATTAATGCGATTTTAGCGCTAGTTCGCTAGTTGCTTCAAGATGCTATTACGAATCGGATTGAGTCCATGCAGAATCGATGCAGAAAAGTATTAAATAGACGTTTGGAAAAGGCTATTAATGATTAAACTTCCCTTTTTTCAGTGTGAGCATATTTTGTTTTGGTTTATGACGTTTTATGACGACCTTTAATAAAGGAGGTATAAATTACAAAGTAGAATGTCTTGATAATGTATAAATAAGCCAATTCTAGTAAACATTTATGTTAAAACTTTTTAGCTGTCATTGGAATTATAAATGCCACTTTAAAAATAACTTTATTCCGTCCTAATAAGATTTAAAACCAAATGAAAAGTTATGAACGCTTTACTAGCCAAAGAATTAAGCAAAATCAGACTTTATCACTCAATAATTTACAAAAAGCAATTATTTAACAAAATTAATAGACTTAAAACGTTCTATAGTAACTTCTTACTAATGTATGACACATTGTCTCTTTGTGTTATTACGAGTATTGTGGTCATGAAAACAATAGGTTGTTCTACCAAATAATGAAGTTTCTGTGACATGCTCATATATTAGTAGACTGAACATAATGTATTAAACGTGGCAGTATGTAGAGTAATGCTTGATGTACAATGTTTAGTAAGTAGTTGGGATAGTTTGAGATGGCACACAATGAAATGAAACATTTTATCTATACGAGTATTACACAAATAATATTTATGCTGACATTTCGAACTCTTTTTAAGGTCTGTGGTCACAAGAAACTGAAGTGTTGGTAATTATAATTGTTGAGGAAGTTTTAAAACAGAAACCATTTTTTAATGTTTTGATTACATTATGCGTACTGAGTAAGATATGTGTCGTATAACATTTTCGTGCAAATAAATTAAGGTGTTTTGCCATAGAACAAAATAAAGAATATCGAAAACCTTTTGAAAGATATACTATGACTACTGTTGAGTTAGTACACCAAGTTGACGCAAGGTCTTTGCAAACTATTCTACCGCCTAACTCGATCGCTTTCGATCGCTTTGAAGGTGAGGCGAGGAGGAGGCGTCATCTTTTCATTTCGAAAGCAATATGAGAGCAATATCGAAAGCTATAGCCTATACCTTTTGATATTGCTTTCATATAGCTTTCGAAATGACAAGATGACGCCTCCTCCTCGCCTCGCCTTCAAAGCGTTGGCCCCCTGCGCTCTATAGTTTATGGCGTAATTTTGCCATTTCGAAAGCGATATGAAAGCAATATGAAAGCAATATCGAAAGCTATAGCCTATAGCTTACGATATTGCTTTTGTATCGCTTTCGAAATGACAAGATGACGCCATAAACTATAGAGCGCGATAGCGAGATCGATAGCGATAGAGTTAGGCGGTAGGCCCCCTGGTCTATTTTACTATTGTTAATTGAGTGTGTCCTGTGTCACGCAGAATGAGTTTACAGTATATTTTAATCTTGCAGTATGATATTAGAGCTGGGATTGAAAGTCTGTAGCACACCAAATGCAGTTGCAGTCTGGCGCATGTGCAGTGCAGATGCAGTTCAGATGCAGTGCAGTTGCAGTACAATTCATGTGCAAATGCAGTTGAGCTGCAGTGCAATTCATGTGCAGCGCAGGTGCCGCTGTTACACAGAGAGGCACGTAACTGCACTGCAAATTCATTGCAACTGCACTGCACCTGTCTAATAGAATTTCATACTTGGCTAGTCCTGACAACTGCGTCTGCACTGCACGCGGAATGCAACTGCATTTGGTGTTCACCACCCTTATCAACCTACGTATGCGAAAACATGTAAATACACATAATAACATGTAAGTACATAATGTCAAATTAGTTTTGTTTAATTGTTTTTTAAAGTTCTCAATTTAGTTTTTTAAGTTATTCAATTTAATTTAAGTGACTTTAATCAGATGATTCGGAAAACATACAGAGATCTGTATGTTTGCCGAATAAATAAAAATAAATAAATAAAATAAAATCAGAGAACTCGGGCAGAAGGTAGATTGTAATCTCAAAATCCGTTGTTCTTTAGCGAGATTTTTATGTACCTAATGCAGCCCCCCGACCGCCTAACCGATCGCTTTGGCTACGTGTATAGTTTATGACCTCATCTTGTCATTTCGTACTGCCTATGAAAGCAATATCGAATGCTATAGGCGATAGCTATAGATATATGCCTATACGTATTAGCTAGATGACAAGATGACGTCATAAACTATACACGTAACCAAAGCAATCGGTTAGGCGGTCGGGCCCCAGGTGTCTCTCGAGGGCATTTTCGCTTACTGCAAACTTGTTTTTGTGCCAATACTTGTTTTAATAAGTGTTTCATTTCAATGTGTACTGTTCTCTTAATCTTTATTAAACAATAGATACTTACACAAATTAGTATTAGAGTTCTCGGGCGGTGGCCAAAGTAACATTAAGAGAACGATAGCGAACTTCGAAAACAATAAAATGTATGGGATTGACATAAGATTGACCACGTGATTTACCGCGAGCTTATGTCAATCCCATACATTTTATTATTTTTGTACTTCGCTATCGTTTTCTTAATGTTACTTTGGCTAAGCCTACTGTTAGTCGTATATATTGCGATGGGCCTCCGTGATTTATTCGAAGTGTGATGTAGCATTTTTTGTGTGTATGTGTATGTTACGCTTATTTGTGGTTGCCTGCATATTTCTCATTATGTTTTTACGCATTTCTTCGATTTTTTTTATTTATTATTTTTTTTTAAAATCTTTTAGCTAACCAGAATTGATTAATATTTCTTTTGTTTATTGTGGTAAAATAAATAAATTCATAAAAAATTAATTATAATCTATTTGTGTGAGTCTGTCATTGGTTGTCTGATGTATAATCTGCCTAGCTAATCTTGTTTTGTTACTGTTGATTCACCTAAGAAAATAAAATAAAAATAAATAAAATAGTAATGTTAAAAGATAATATCTTAATTTTTTTTCTTATCGATATAATCAGTTAAATTTTTGTAAATTTTCATTATATTTATTTTTTATCGATTCTGGTCATTTTGATTTGTGTAAACTTCCAGTTAAATTGTTGGTTAACTATTTTACAGCTATATACTGAGGCAGCTGGGGCACGGTGATTTGATAAAAAATGTAAGCATATGTTTTTACTAATTTTTAGACTTTTTTAAAAACTTTTTGTATAAGATCTGCTGCACTGCAGTACTTTCTCCCGAGGTATTTAAACTTTTACAATTATTTTAGTATTTATTTATTATACTTTTTATTTATTTTCTTTCTTAGCCTAGGTTTGTTATAATATTAATATAAAAGTAAAATACAAAAGTACATACAAAACATAAAAATATTATAAAAAACCTAGCCTAGGGTGCCGCCGGCAACGGGGCAGGGCTCAAGTTGCCGGTGGTTAGGGCTGCAGAGACAGGAACCTTCGGACTATCCGCGCCGTGTCCAAGAGTACCGCCTTCTGTATCTGGCCCTTGATCCAACCATTAAGCGAGAGTCTCTTAAGGTGTTGGTCGAGACTCTTCGCTACCAGACCGTTCGCAGACACAACTATTTATTATATTACTATGATTTCTTCCTGTAGACTACAATGAGTATTATTTGGAGTTTGGACAGCTGGAAGTAGACACTTTTATAAATTGAGAGCTATTAGCTAGTAGATAAAACTATTATGTAGTTTAAGAAAACTGACAGAGCGAGAGAGAGATCCGCAATTTGATCTACAAGGTTAGTTCACTAGTTTTCGGATCACATTATTAGCTACAAAAATTCAAGCACAACTATTATGGCCATTTCTGACTAGCCTTGTAGATAAGATTGCAGATTAGCTCTTCTTAAACTACAAAATAGCTCTTAGCTACTAGTTAATAGGTGTCAATGGGAACTGCGCCCTATGTCTGTGTATTTTGTAAGTTTTTCATTTATAATGCTTTGGAGGCTATGTGTGTTATTTATGTAGATGTCTATTAATATTTATACTTTTTTTATTATTATACAGTGTGTTTTTTTAAGTGGGACAGTATGGGGAAGTCCGAAACTATAAAGCGCTGGACACACAGAAAAGACGTAAGACGCGGACGGGGCGCGGACAAATGTCTCTTCCGCGTCCCTTTCATACAAAATGTATAGAAGCGTCGCAACGCAAAACATATAGAAAAGACAGGGCGCGGGCACGACGCTTACTCGTCTGCGCCTGCGCCCTATTGTAAAACGTACAGAAAGGACACGGCACGGGCGCGAACGGACAAGGGAGGGGAGCGGGTGGGGGCGCGGGTGCCGGGCGGGACTCGCGCGTCGCTTTCATTCACTAGGGTTGTCATCCGTACTTTATTATAAAGTATCGTGCTATATTTCAGTAAATTGTACTATACGTTGTAGAAAAATAATAAAGTACGAATAATACTATATTTTCATAGGTAATTCAGTTGTTGCGCTTTTTATATCTTATTAACTGTGACTGGAACGCACCTGCAACGCAGCATTGGGAATTTCAGAACGAAACGCATTCACGTCGTTCGTTGCTCACACGTCACGGCGCGGCGGGTAAATGTCAACTTCTTGGCAGTATTGGGCTTAGTTTCCTTAGTGTTTCCCGAAAGGGATATTCAAAAACAACAATAAATGTCAACTTCAAATTTGTTCAAAGTTGTTGAATCGCCGACCGTTGAAAAAAGTTTAATATATTTAAATAAATTGTTTGATTTTAACCCAACAAATTAGCTCAACCAATGCCAATTTGTGCCGCTTTTACGGAAAGATTTTTTTTCCGTAATTAATATAAAATGGCGAGAAGAAAGGAATAGGGCCTCTATTAATTTAATTAAAAACGAATTGTTAATTTATTTTAATATGGATCTAAATTGCTCAGATTCCTATAATCATTTTTAAAATAATAAGACTGTTAACCAAAGCTAAGACTAATAAAAAATACACATGTAAAAATAAATATTTACTTACTAAAAATAAATGTGTACTATTTTTTTGCCTGAATTTCCCAATAGTACTATTTTAAAAAATACTATTTTATCTTCAAAAAAAGGTGGCATCCCTACACGGTGCCCAGCGAGCGTCACGTCCGTGCCTCGTCTTTTCTATATGTTTTAAAAAGTCGCGACGGGGCGTGCGCCCCGTCTGCGCCCTGTCTGCGCTCTGCCCGCGTCTTACGTCTTTTCTATGTGTCCCGCGCCTAAGAGTTACGGATAACTGTCTTAGGAATCATCAAACGTACAAATAGTATGAGAAAACATTTCATTAAATTTTACCAAGTTCTCTGCTCCGATTTTTACCTTCCTAATGATCCTAAAATGAAACAGAGTCGAACTGCATTAAAACAAAATTTTATCAATTTGACAACTCTCACTTGACCATAAAATTTGCTTTGCAAAAATTCTTGTCACCCAAGGGACCAACGGCTTTACGTGTCTTCCGAAGCACGGCTAGCTCGAGATGATACATTTTTGGTCACCCATCCGATGACCGGCCTATGCGAAAGATGCTTAACTTCAGCAATCGCAGACCGAGCGCGTTAACCACTGCGCTGTCGAGCTCCTCAACGCACGTAAGAAAGCACACTGTATAAATCGTTTCTAGGTAGGTTGATCAGACCATATAACTTAACTGAACAATTTTCCCCAAGAAACAGGGGGCCTACCGCCTAACTCTATCGCTATCACGCTCTATAGTTTATGGCATCATCTTGTCATTTCGAAAGCTATATAAAAGCAATATCGAATGCTATAGGCTATAGCTTTCGATATTGCTTTCGATATTGCTTTCGATATTGCTTTCATATTGCTTTCATATCGCTTTTGAAATGACAAGATGACGCCATAAACTATAGAGCGCGATACCGAGAGCGATGGCGATTTTTTTAAGTTTCCCATACAAACCATGCTAAAGCAAAGTAAAATTAAACTCGTTCTTGGACCGATGCTTCTTGAGGAAAGTTGTTTCATGGTCTGATCAACCTACCAGTGGGTCTAACTGCCGTACTCAGAGACGTCAATTAAGTTTAATGACAATTAAATGTCTTTCCTTCTCTATTTAACACTATACATAAGAAAGTGACAGCAAGAGACTTAATTGTCATTAGAACTTAATTGACGTCTCTGAGTACGGCAGTTAGACGGTTAAAAAAGCACTGTATACAACGTGTAACAGAGAGGTGTGGTAAAAATTAAAAGATCCAATGTGCATCCGATCTAGATCTTGTGTGTGTTGTTACTGAGACATAATTATTAACTTTAATTTGTCAAGCAATTGTAAATTGAATATTTATATTAGTGAAGTCACTCACAGTCATAAGCAAGCAGCAGTGATCATTGATGTAATGACATAGAGGTTACTAAGCCACTAGGGCTCTGTGTGTGTGACTTGTTTATTTTGAGTGCTCTGAAGAACTCTTTGACCTTATCCCACCTTCTCCCTTCCTCCATAGGAGTACACGTGCTGCTCTCCGGTGTCATCGCTTCACTGTCTCACATATCCCATCGCGCACAAAGAAAAATTGGTGACTCGTTTCTTTGTCGCACCTCCAAAAGATGGAATAGTCTACCAGCACATGTTTTCCCTCTTTCCTATGATATGGGGTCCTTCAAACGAGGCGTGAAGAAGCACCTTGTGGGCCGGCAGAGTGAAGTTGACTGATGCTGCGTTGTTTTCACGCTGCACCAGTTGTCTTCGCGTCTGGACTCCATTTCCACTTAACATCAGGTGGTGTGGAGTCATTTGCCGTGCTAAGTATAAAAAAAAAAATGTGACGTCCCAAACTCACAAAACTGTCTCATAGAAACATTTAATAATAAATTGCATAATTTAACGGACCGTGTTGCGTGAGCTGCCAGCAGAAAGCCGTGACACAGCTTCCCGACAGCTCGGCGCTAGTCATCATCATCAGTCATCATCATCATCATCATCAGTCATCATCAATGGGGAAGAACGCTTGGTTTCTATATATGTGTTGGTAACTCTGCATACAAGATCTAGGTACACTTTGGATCTTTTTTTTCCACACCTTTCTGTTACACGTTGTGTAAATCATTAATGCAGATGCCCGAGAACCTCGCGCTGTCTGGCCTCTGTTCCGGCATCACGGAGGCTTTTGACTTATTCGGTGTCACCAACGCGGTGGTGCTGTTCGTGGTTGAGGAGGTGTCCTACAACATTTGCGACCAGCGGTTCCATGAGTTCCACATATCGGAGACCAGGCCCGAGATACAGGTTTATTGTATTTTTTTTATTTTTTTTTCATTTTTATTTATCCATGATTATCATAACCAGCTCATTTTAATATCCCTACTGCTGAGGCACGAGCCTTCCCTATGGATGGAAACGTCATAGGGAGAACGGGCCATAAACCACGCCGCGCGCCGGCCCAGTGCGGTACGATGGTTGTTCACGACTGCTAATGCAGCCGGGACCATCGGCTTTACGTGCCTTACAAAGCACGGAAGAGCTCGGATACAAATCTAGCGCTAAACTAGCATTACCTCCTGCTTGACCATAAATGAATAGCATGTCACATAATTCACGAGCGTCGTAAATTATTTTTGGCATTTTCAATATTTTTATTTATTTCTTGATAAGTAATTTTTGAATTACCAACTTGACATTGTCATTATAACGTTTGAAAAATGTTTTGAATAATCTGATTGTCGCTTGAAAAGAGTTTCAACTGTGATTAAATAAAGAGGTTTGTTATTAATTTACATTACCTATTTCATTCTTAACGTAATTACAATAAGGATCAGTCTTGATTGTTTGTAAGTAGTACTTCCTGGCCGCGCCCGGTACCACGTTACTTTACGACCGGTAAACGATAATATCGCAATGGAAGTTACATCGATTATGGGTATTAACTTTAAATTAAATTTATTCCTAAACGACGTACTTTGAACTATTCGGACCACATTAGAGTAACTTTAAGTGCTCGAAATAATCTGCACAAGAAGTTTTTGCTCGTTTTACAGGCCCCACCCTGTATATTTAATAAAATTTAGACAGGACAACGTCTGTTGGATCGGCTAGTTTACAATAATAAATAATAATTTACAAAATACAACGAAGGTATTTCGTATTAATATATTGTTGCTTAATCTTATTTTTTCCCAGATTATCCGAAAGACTTTGAATGAAATCTTCGAAGAAACCGAGATGAATGATAAGAAGCAACTGGTTATGTAAGTTAAACATTCCGATTTTTTTAATTGATATTTTCTATGAACTAGTTACAGTCAACAGCAAAAGTGTATGATCAAAACAGTTTTTGTCACGGAGCGTAGTGGCACCAGTTGTCGACATTTACTTCCTTCAATCATAAATAATTTTAGTCTTCAGCAACATTTGAATACAGACAACCTGCTACAGTACTTCAATGGGCATCGACTAACTTCGTGTTCCCGAAGATGGCCGACCGAAACTAGGCAGTATATGATATAGAGCTGTTCTTACTAAATTGCCCTAACGATTGTGTTTTCTACGAGAGAGAACGATATTGTGATTTGTAAACTGTCATATTTCATAACTCGATATGGGTAAATATACATTAAAATTTTGGATAGATTATTGTGAATAATGTGTAGGTAAAATTAGTAAATCAACTAATACCTACTGTGGATCATTAAGAATCTAGGATCATGTCTTTCCCTGACATACCGAGTCGGAACATTCACTTTCATCCTGGAAAAGGGTTTATTGCTATTTTTACCAATACAGTAATGGTCCAATGGCATGGTCATTATTTACTATGGTATTATCAAACAGACACAATAATAAAAATAAAAAATAAAAATTTACCTTAAAATAAATCCGATGGAAAGTTATATCAGCTCTGTATGATTCCAAACAACCGTTCCCCTTTCAATCCAAAGAGCAACAGACTTATTAGCATATTATTAACACTGGTGAAAGTAAATAGCTTATGACTGTCCACTGTCCCACTGCGCAAAGGCCTCGGTCATTGAAATCAAGTCATCACTACAATTGATGGGTAATGGCTAATGAATGACACTACGTTAACCACGCTCGTTGCTGTGGAGGTCGCTGGCACAGTGGTTAACGCGCTCGGTCTGCAATTGCTAAAGTTAAGCAACTTTCGCAAAGGCCGGTCATCGGATGGGTGACCAAAAATTTATTATCTCGAGCTCCTCCGTGCTTCAGAAGGCACGTAAAGCCGTTGGTTCCGGCTGCATTAGCAGTCGTTAACAACCACCAATCCGCACTGGGCCCGCGTGCGTTGGTTTATGGCCCGTTCTTCCTAGGGAAGGCTCGTGCCCCAACAGTGGGGATATAAGCTGAGCTGGTAACACTACGTATGTATGTTTATATTGTTGTTGTTGAAATTAAACCACTTTTACGGATCTACTCGCGTTTAGTTTTAATTAATGTTTGTTGTTGTTTTCAGAGAGGGCAAGCCAGTGGCGGTGGTGTACTACCGGTCGGGGTACGAGCCTGCGCAGTACCCGTCCACCAGGGAGTGGGACGCGCGGCTGCGAGTCGAGAGATCCACGTGAGTGGCTTTTAGTTACATATATTTTTAATAGAAGCTCAATGGCGCCTCCTTTTTAAGGACTCCCGAGGGTCCGGGCGTGTCGGCTGCTTCACGGCCGCCGCTCTGACCGCCGCGCACGATGGCGACCGTAACCAGGACTTGCAACCAGTACCGAAAATACAGGTACCATACCTGTAAATACGTGTATTTTCCGTTTCGGTTCCTGGATACCGATTCTTCAATGAGTACCGGTTTTGTACCTCAAAAATACCGGTACCTACCTGCGACATTGCCAGTATGTTTATCACGTGATATGCAGAGCACTGCGGCCGCGCGAAATGAACATATACTCGTACAGGCAAACTAACGATACGAGAGCGCAATGCGTGCTAATAGCCAATTCAAGCGCCACTCATTTAGCAACTAATAATGCACTATTAAATTTGGTTACCTGGTACCGGTATTAGTACCTGTATTATGGTGTGTAATACCGGTATACCGGTAGAATACTACTTACCGGTACTCATCGGTTAACCTGTATTATTAATACCGGTATCAAATCGTTACAGGTACTTTATTAAAGTCAAAGATACAGGTATTCCAAGCCCTGACCGTAGCGGCGCAGATGCGCAACCGACCGACTAGGGGGGTTCTGTTTATGAGATCTGGCAAATAAATTGGTAAGGGATTAATGGTTAACACGCCCGGTCTGCAATTGCTGGAGTTAAGCAACAAAAGGATGGTTATCGGAAGGGTGACCAAACAGTTGTCATCTCTAGTTTCTCCTTGCTTCGGAAGGCACGTAAAGCTGTTGGTCCCGGCTGCATTAGCAGTCGTTAACAACCACCAATCCGCACTGGACCCGCTTGGTGGTTATGGCCCGTTCTCCCTATCCATCCATAGAGAAGGCTCGTGTCCCAACAGTGGGGATGTAAAAATGAACTGATGATGATGATGATTTTTAACATGTCGACTGTCATTGCTGTACCTAGTGTAGTGCCTAGTGTGACTATCCGTATTCATTCGATTACGTTTACGGAATCGAAAATTTGTATGGCAGAACTTTAACTCTACTCGTACTCGTATGTCGCCAGGAGACGCTGCTTCATTGCCATACTAATTTTCGTTTTCGTTCGTTCGAATGACAAATGAAACTCACACTGGCACCCTGGTCAAATATACGCGAACAGCGAGCGGCCGGAACAATTTGTATAAAAATCCATATCAGACGTGTTTAGAACCGAAGTAATACTATGAAAACTTATATCTGTCGTTTTATTTAGAAATGGGACGAACTGTTCAATCCGAAACATGGCTATCAAGGATTCTTTTTAAATTTTAAACTGGCGTGCACACAGAACACAGTTATACTCAATTGACTTTGAACTCTATGTTTATTGGATAATAATATGTAGTTTAACTCCATGGACTGGTGTAGTTGATCGATTTCCTACTAGTCCATGGTTATCTAATGGTTTGAATTAGCGCGCATTATTTTAGAAGTCACATACGCCTGTACATCAGAACTACATGTACAAAAACTACCAAATTTCCTCAATAGCCTTTGAACTTTATTAATACGGCATATGGTTGGACATTTATTGAAGATTTTAGATAGGTTGATGTGCAAAAATCTGTACTTATAAAGTTTTAGACGCAACTATGTATTGGACTTAAGTATGTGCGCTTCCGTTTCGCCTCAGCCCAGATTGTCACATTCATTCATCAAATTAATACCGGTTTTTCCGGCCGCTGCTGTATGTAAACACGCCCGCACATCAGACTACCACAAACTGTATTTTAAGCATTCTAATAATTAAATCATGAATTTATATTTTGTTTTTATTAATGTTTAAATTTTGTCAATATTTTAATTATTTTATTCAAACGTGTCTTTTTAATATTTAATTTTAATTTTTAGTTTAGTTTTATAATTTGTCAATGTTGTACGCGCCTATAATTGGAGCAGATATCTGCTATGTTTTTGCTACTTTTATTAAAGTGTATAATGTATGTTCTGTTGCTGTGTCTAAATAAATAAATAAATAAATAAATTGTCAAATTTCCTCAATAGACTATGAACTTTATGTCCTAGACAAATCACTTAACATATGGTTGAAAATGTATTGAAGAAATTTTACAGTTTCGAATAGGTTGATGTGTAGGCGTCTGTACTATTATGAAACGCTTCTATTCTGCCTTCAGCGCCATAAAGTGCCCGTCCATCCAGTACCAATTAGCCGGCACTAAGAAGGTCCAACAAGCGCTGGCGGTTCCCGGCGTGCTGGAGAAGTTCATGGGCGGGGGGAACGCAACAGAGCGCGTGCGTGACATCTTCACGGGGCTGTACTCGCTGGACTTCGACGAGAGCGGCGAGCGGGCGGTGGAGATGGCGCTGGCCGACGCGGAGAGGTGAAGATTGTATCTTATTTTAGTGGAACTGACATTGACATGAATAACACTTAAAACTAAAGTAATAATAATAATAGATTTCTTAAATATTGTTCTCGATCCGATCCGAACCCTTCGGTGAATCTAGTAGGGCACGGGGACGCGCACTAGTGCGCGATGCCGTTCCCTCTAGATAACCTCCGAAGGTGATTCGTTTCACACGGCTTGGGGAGCCTTTACGTTCCCCCCCAAAAAAGCCCGGTGAAGCTGAAAATGCCGTAGAGGCAATCAGTAATCTCTCAAAAAAAAAATAAAAATATTGTTGTTGATTTATTGTTTGATAGGTAGATAGATAGATAGATACATTATATATTAGCCAAAATTATGAATACAATATTAGTGAGTAGTATCTTCAAGCCGCCTATTTTGTGCAGGTTCGTGTTGAAGCCGCAACGTGAGGGCGGCGGCAACAACTTGTACGGCTCAGACGTGCGCGACGCGCTACTGCGCATGCGCCACAGCCGCGAGCGCGCCGCCTACATACTCATGGAGAGGATACTGCCGCCATTGGTGAGCTCACACCAACACTATACACACTACAGTCGCGACCACCGATATTTATACACTTTCACTCTTATTCCATTGTATTAAGAGTTAAAATTTACTTCTTGGCAGGAAAGTCGTGTCATGTGAGCGGCTTTGCTTTTTTTTTTCCTAAAATTTGTGTTATGTTGAATATTAATGTGAAATAATGGTGGATTATTAACCGTTAAGTGTTCGTGAGTTTTGGCGAATGAAATAAAACAGTGCAACGTTATAGGTAAAAAACTTAACTAAGTCACCTGTTGTATGTAGTTGTGTACAGTTTGCAAAAAAACGCATAAGCATAATAAATTATTATTAATTATTGACCAATTGTTTTGGTGTTGATAAACAACTTAAGTCTTTATCGCAAACCTCCTTAAAATGTTTGTACATATTACACAAAACTCTTTTCGTTTGAACATACAGTGGTTGTCCTCTACCAATTTCAGGAAATGGTGCCATATTAATTTGCCAAGCCGAATTCAAAATCGAGGTTTTACAATTTGCTCCTGTGGTAAACTGTATTGTTTATTCATGAACGATGCAAAAATACGAAGACAATTACTTGACATTGACAACTATTTATATCTTATCGTGACAATGTAATCATAAGTGGATAGGAATAATCAAACTTGAAAGTTATGCAAATAATGAGTTTGCAAACCATACCATATTTTTCAAATTTGAAAAATAGAATGTCTATTCGCACACATTACTCACACATACAACAGGTCACTTAGTTAAGTTTTTTACCTATACTTTTTCATTTCTATTATCATTCGTCATCATCATACAGGATTCCATCCTGATGATTATTATTATAAGGCGGAGCTTGATAGCGCAGTGGTTGCGCCCGGTCTGCGATTGCTGTGGTCAAGCAACTTTCGCAAAGGCCGGTCATTTGGATGGGTGACCAAATATTTTTTATCTCTAGCTCCTCCGTACTTTGGAAGGGACGCAAAGCCGTTGGTCCCAGTTCCGTTAGCGGTCGTTAATGGTTGCGGGCCCAGTACAGATTAGTGGTTGCTAATCTGTGCTGGGCCCGCATGGTAGTTTATGGCCCGTTCTTCCTATCCATCCATAGGGAAGGCTCGTACCCCAGCAGTGGGGACATAATATTGTATTACTGCTTAAGATAATCAGAAGTACACTAGATTGTCCTGATTTGTTAAGCAAAATTACTTTTAAAATACCTACGCGAGCACCCCGAAACAATTCATATAAGCCATTGAGCATCCCCTCCTTTCACACCAACTATAGACAGAGCAGTTTTCTCGTAAGAACTTGTATGTATGTTAATAATACTAATGCTAATATAGACGTATTTTTTGACAGCATCAATAGCATAAAAAAGGCGCTTACCGTTGTTGACGACTTGTCATCGATTCAAAATTAATTTTTATATGTAAAGTTTAGTTTTAATATTACTGTAAGTAGACATCTTAGATGTGGCAGCTTGTCAATAGCTTATAGTTATCATTTTTGTTGTTATCTTTTTTCAATTGCAAGCTGTTAGCTATCCTAAAATAAATAAATAAATAAATAAATAAAAATGAGCTGATGATGATAGATCTTGTATGTGTCGTTACTAAGAGATCATTAATAACTTTAATTTGTCATGCAATTGTTAATAAAAAATGCATTTTAGTGCCGTCATGCACGTCACGCGCGCATTAGCAAGCAGCGATCATAAATTTAAGTACACAGAGGTTTCTATACTTGTTTGTTGTGTGTTGTTGTTGTTGTTGTGTTTTTGTGACTTGTTTATTCTGATGTGACGTCACTAACTAACTGCATACAATATCTAGATCGGATACACTTTGGATCTTTTTTATATTTACCACACCTTTCTGTTGTTTGTTAATGGGTGTTGATGTATAACTGTCCGGGACAGGTGTCCGGGTACGTGGTGCGTCCGGGCGCCGCGTTGCCGCCGCCGCTGACGGATCTTGTGTCCGAGCTGGGGATATTCGGAGTCATCATTGGGTATGTATATTGTAAAGCGCGACCAACTCATGAGCCGTCCGCCTCCTAATATACACTGCAACTACATCAATGGCGCCCTGACGTGCCCTCACTGTGCACGTATATTCACTGCAAAAATTGGGTATATCAGCCACGGTGGTAGGACTTGTTTGTCCGCCTGGCTAGCTACCACCATCTTATCTAAATATGTCGCCATAATATCAATGTTTGTAGCATTGTTGTGTTCCGGCAGCTAGTGACAAGATAGCCAGTGCCTCACTAGTTGAGGATCCCGGGTGAAGTGCGCTTCCACCAATTGGCCTTATCATCACTTAACATCAGGTGAGGTCAAGGCACTGTGCTTACCCGTAAATATATATATATATATAAAAAAAAATGTTAGAGCCCGCCATCTAAGCTCAAATAACCCTAACCACAGAAGCGAGTCACCACAGCCGAAATCGGCAAGGTTGACATCATCATAATTATTGTTATTTTTTTTATACAGGATGTTTGGTAATAGGTGTATATCCCCGAAACATAGCCATGCCACCAAGTATAAAGAACACTGTGATAACATGCTAAATCATATATACGTAAATTTACTTTCCAAAAAAAACCCAAATTTATTTTATTGCAATTGTTTTGTTCATTTCTTGCAATGTTTCGACTTCTGTTTGACCAAGAATAACGTATCAGCTTGACCTAGGGTTGTTTTTTTTTTTTGGAAAGTAAATTGTGTGTAAATCTGTAAATCTGTGCTCTTTATGCTTGGTTGTATGGCTATGTTTAAGATAATATAAATCTTTAGTGATTTATTCGGTTTACTAGTTCTTAAAGCTAGGTATACTCGTGATATACTCAAACGAGGCCCGCTAGTGTATTTCAATATTACCAAAAAAACTATATTAAACTATGTATTTTATATAACAGTTGTCATGAATTGCAATAGCATAACAAATTTTTTTTTTAAATAGTGTTGAGTTGGATTGAGTCACGATAGCATAGTTGGTAGTGCACCTGATCCGGCATGTCATGGGGTGCGGGTTCGCATCCCGCTCGTGGAATATTTCAACTAAAGAGTTAAGTAAAAGTAGATAGTGTTGATTAATTTCGGCGATTTGGATTGAGCCACGATAGCATAGTTGGCAGTGCACCTGACCCGGCACTTCATGGGGTGGGGGTTCGAATCCCGCTCGTGGAATCATTTCAACACTTTGTCTTCTTTTTTCAAATAATAACAACACTTCTGGACACGGCACGCTTGTTCTCTCTGCAGCCTTAATCGCCGGTAGCTTGAGTCCTGCTCCGCTGCTGGCGGCGTTCTAAAAACCTATATATATAATAACAATAAAATAATCGAGTGAATGTTGTTTGTTTATTTTTCAGTACCAAAACCAAAGTGTTCTGCAACAAGCAGGTAGGTCACATGCTTCGCACCAAGCTCGCGGACGCCAACGAAGGCGGCGTGGCGGCCGGGCTCGGCGCTCTCGACTCGCCCTACTTACTGGACTTGTAGCCCGCGCCCACGCCGGCTGTCAACAGTTGTCTCGATCAGTTGGCAGCCCTAGCTATACTGTGATCTTAACAACTCTAGCTGTACCGGAAAAATTGTCAGCCCTAGCTATACTGTGATCTTAACAACTCTCTAACTACACTGGATAACTTGACAGCCGTAGCTGTACTGTGATCTTGTACATCCTAATACTGTGTTCTTGTATCGATAAAAACTACAATGATTTGGTATCGATAATTTGACAGCCCTAGCTACCTTAATCTTGTATTGATAGAGCTATATTGTGAATTTATATCGTTAATTTGGCAGACCTAGCTACATTAATCTTGTATTGATAGAGCTATACTGTGAATTTATATCGATATTTTGACAGCCCTAGGTACACTGTGAACTCATCAGCCGTAGTCAAACTGTGAACCTCGTATCGGTAAAATCAAAACAGTGCTTCTATGTATAGATAATTAATACTTACTGGACTTGTAGCTCGCACTCACGCTGGCTGTTGTCTCGATCAGTTACCAGCCCTAGCTATACTGTAATTTTGTGTCGATAAGCTGTCAGCCCTAGTTACACTGATCTTGTGTCGATAAGTTGACAGTCCTAGTTACACTTCTCTTGTGTCGATAAGTTGACATTAGCATTGTCATTGTCTAGCTATACTAAACGCGTATCGATATTGACAGCGCTAGCTAATACTTTGATCTTGTATAGCCCGATGCTGTGATCTTGTATAGACAAAAGCTACACTGATTTTGTATCGATATTTTGACAGCCTTATCTACACTGTGAACTTGTATCGATATTGACAGCCCTACCTACACTGTGATATGGTATCGATAAATTGACAGTCCTAGCGCTAGAACTAGCTAGCTAGGTAATCTGTGATCTTGTATCGATAAATTAACAGCCCTACCTACACTGAACTGTTATCGATAATGACAGCCCTAGATATACTGTTATCTTATATCGAGGAATTGACAGCCCTAGATATGTTGTGATCATGTATCGGTAATTTGGCAGCTGTAGCTACACTGTGATCTTGTATCGATAAACTTGAAGAACCCAGGGTATTTATCGATAGCTTCCGGTGGTAGGGCTTAGCCTATTAGTCCGCCTGACTAGATCACCATCTTATCTAAATCTGTCACCATTACAATAATGTTAGTAGTTCCGACAGTTGGGAGTTAAGATAGCTCATCAGTAGTTGAGAGTTCTGAGTGAAGAACTTTGGCCTCATGGCGTGATGAAGACGCTACCACAAAAAAAAAAGGAGGCTGCTAAAGGTAAGCTTCATACATACCGCGCTCGAGCAACGCACACATAGACCCCTTGCACGGACACGGATCTCGGACGTTCTCTAACCAGGGGCTTTTTGTCTAATTTCAACCTCTATCACGATACCTTTCAAAGGTATTTACGCTTGTCATTTTGCATAGACGATTCCAAATAAATGTCAAATTGACGATGACGTTCATTTAACATCATTCAAAAACGCGTCGCGATCGCAATCACTGACACTTGTGTATTAGTTTGAAGTTTGTATAGCGCGCAATGAACCGCTTGTTGACCGCGTCGCAAGACGCTCGTGCTCGTTGCCGCCGGCTAAGGTGTTTTTCATGAGTTCTTTGAAAGCTATTTTAAATGTTAAATTGAAAGATATCGCGGTATAAATTGTAATTAGACAACAAGGCCCCAGTCCGAGCGAGATTCCGTGTCCGTTAAGAGGGTGTAAGGGGTCCCAACCTACACCATTTGGGGCCCAAGCCAACCCCTTCGCGCGTGGTGCAACCTGCTGACCAACAGACGAGGCTCTGGCGACCGATCGATGGCGGGACACCCAGCACAGCCCGAACGTAGCTAACAAAGTGCACAGACCGGTGGTCGGGCATCAGCGCCACTGGTGCGATTAGCTACGCACTGCGATTGCCAATCCACATGCCCAGCGTGGCAATTATGGGCAAACCCTCCAAATGACGTAGTCGCGGATCGTGCTCGGTGGCGTGCACTTGGAGAGGCCTATGTCCAGCAGTGGACTAGTATTGGCTGATGATGATGGGTTGTATAAGTGTGCTCGAGCGCGTTTGTTTAAAGCATATTTTTTGCAGTCTCTTTTGTGGAGCTACCCCGTCTTAGATTAAAAATAAATATTCGTTAATGTAAGTCATGGGCATTGTCACTTTATTTACATCTCCACGTTTACTTAATTTATAATTTAACTTCCTACTGTTATTTAAATACTACATCTTAATATTGTATTCGTTATAATTTTTTAAACATCAATTTTGATTTACAAAGAATTTATAAATATTTTATTACTGTTAGTAAATATCGATTTAATTGTTTGCGTATGTATTGCTTCTGTTTAAAAACTATTTTACAGAAAAATGTGTTTTAATGCATTTAATTTTTGTTTTTGCGACATTCCATGATAATTTATTGTTATTGATATTAATTGAAATTGTAAATTAATACCACGTGTAATTTATATTTATCTTTAGCGTATTGGACTTGTGTAAATGAACTTGATAGGTAATTAATTAATTGATTTATCGACAGTAAATTATAATCACATATTCTGAGTCTATTGAGTAAATATTTATACTTATAAATAAAATAAAAAATAGAAATATTTGTTGCAGAGTACAATTCCTCCAAGTCCAAGATCCAATTATTTGATCATGGTAAAAAACTATAATAGGCAATAGATTGTTTGAGAAAGTCAAAGACAATGAACGTTGGAGGAATAAAATTTGATCTGGTGTGTAAAAAGGATACTTTTTGGTATAGATAATATTGTTTTTGGTATACTAAAGAAGCGAAGAAGAACTATTGAGTTATTTTCGTAGACGCTTAACTACAAGACAACTAAAATTTAAATTCCAAACAACTAAAGTATATTTATCTCGCTCACTCTCATAGGTACCGAAACTATTAGATATGTTTTATTTGAATGGATCCGATTTCTAAACGTCATGGCTATAATATTTCTAAAGTGTTCATGTTACGGATTTGGTGCTGTATATAATAAAATGGTTTTGTACAATATTTTAAAAGACAAATTAAACCATAGAATGAAAACTTGAGTTTTATTTCATCATCATCACCTCAGCCGAAAGTCATTTTTTTATGGGTAATTTGACCTTGATCTCACCCGATGTTAAGTGATGATAAGGTCGAAGGTGGAAGCGTACTTCACCCAAGCGTACTTCAACTACTGAGGCACTGGTTATCTTATCTCTAGCTGCCGGATCGCAACAACGCTACAAACATTGATGATATAGCGATATATTTCGATGATGGTACCTAGCCAGGCGGACAAACCAGCCCTACCACTAACCCGGTACATCTGGGTCTGACAACGGGGTGGTATCTACTCGCGTTTATTTTATACATTTTTTTAGTTAATGTTTATCCTGACGTTCGATCCCTTTGCGGGTACGTGGTCACAGGGAGACAGATGTTGGTCGTCTCATAATTAGTAGCTTGTATAACCTCATTTAAATTTAATCAGGTACGTTCCGTTTTACGCAGAAAGAGTTTACAGTATCTTTTGGTCTGGCAGTATGGTGTTGGGGCTGGGATTCAATATTTTGTATGATGGAATCCCAGGTTGGTGGTAGATTCCAACCATCTTCTCTATTGGAAATTCTAAATTAGGAACATTCCCTAGAGGGGCCTAACCATTACATCAGATTTGATAAACCACAAATACTCGCTAGAGAACAACGATCCATCTCTAGAATGATACGCGAGGCTATTGAAATTAAAAAATATCCTAACTTCAATCAGAAGATGGTTGGAATCTACCACCAGCTTGGGATCTCATCATACAAAATATTAAATAAAATTTAAACACTGAAAAAAGACGACAACCTCAGGCGGGAATCGAACCACGCACCTTCCGCATTCCGGGCGGCTGCCTTAACCACTTGGCTACCGAGGTCTGGCTTTCACCCGTCGAAATTTTTCAGTGCTTGATGCTTATGTTTTTTAGTCAACATTGCTTCATCAATCTTAGAAGTTTTCACCTCTGAGATCCGAAAGAAATATTTTTACAAATATTTGAACATTCGGTTAAGATGAAGCTGCGTTATAGATAAGTGTTTTTTATATATTTTAGCGTTTTTATTAACGCTTAAATATACTTAAGTAAAATTTAAACACTGAAAAAAAAGACGACAACCTCAGGCGGGAATCGAACCACGCACCTTCCGCATTCCGGGCGGCTGCCTTAACCATTTGACCTGCTTTAACCAAGTTGGCTGCCTTAACCAAGTGGTACCAACCAAAATATTTCTTTCGGATCTCAGAGGTGAAAACTTCTAAGATTGATGAAGCAATGTTGACTAAAAAAACATAAGCATCAAGCACTGAAAAATTTCGACGGGTGAAAGCCAGACCTCGGTAGCCAAGTGGTTAAGGCAGCCGCCCGGAATGCGGAAGGTGCGTGGTTCGATTCCCGCCTGAGGTTGTCGTCTTTTTTCAGTGTTTAAATTTTACTTAAGTATATTTAAGCGTTAATAAAAACGCTAAAATATATAAAAAACACAAAATATTAAATCCCAAGTCCAAAGACCAACACCTACCTCAGTCTCCCTGTGATCACGGACCCTGCAGAGGGTTCGAAACGTCAGGATAAATATTTACTAAAATAATGTGTAAAATAAACGCGAGTAGATCCGTAAAAGTTGTTTCATTTCAATGTGTAGTGTTCGCGTAAACTTTAGAAAACAATATGTAATAAATTAAAACACTTATCTGAGATACAAAACTTTTATAACAATACCTACTTGTTAAAATTGTTTATATAATCTGCAGGATTTTTAGAAATGAGTAGGTAATTGTGCCTGACATTGTCAATGACTTGTACCTGCGGGCCAACATCAGCAATACAGGGTCTTGCGGAAAAGAAATAAGGAGGCGCATAGGGATGGGCAAAAATGCAATGTCGCAACTGCAGAAAATTTGAAGAGAACGCAACATCTCACATAAGACAAAAATGAAACTTATCTAGTCCCTGGTGTTCTCCATTTTCAACTACGGCTCCGAGACATGGACTTTGAAAAAGGCCGATAGAGGCCGCATCGACGCTTTTGAAATGTGTTGGAGGTAGATGTTGCGAGCTTAATATAAAAATTTGATGGTCACCATCTGTCTCCGCAGAATATTGGAGTTCTTCGGCCACAACCTCGAACAGCTGATGGTGACAGGTGAACAGGTGGTGGTGGTCTGATCAAATCCGATACTTAACTTCCACCACGAAGCTAAAGACCACGGGGAGTCACGACCCTCAGTAATGAGGAACACTACGTGAGGAGGAGGTAATTATGAATAATTGCACTTGGCCCGACAGGGTGTTATAACACCCCTAAAAATATTGTTTAGATGTACCCTAACAAAATAAGCATTTACAACAACACATAATCGCCTGGTGGGACTAATTGGGTAGGAACTGGAAAAAAAAAGTATTTTTTTATAGAACCAATAACATTTAAAATATATTTATTTAAATAAATCACGATCTACATTACTACAATGAAGCTATTAGACGCATTCCGTGTATTTGGGCATCTTGCTCTTTGTGAGGAGACCGGTGTCTCTCGTGGTGTAGCCTTCAGCGTACTCGAAGGCTGGATGGTTGTAAATTACCTGGAGAAACAAAAAGTTTTATTTATTTTACGCTACAATGTCTCTTATTTTATTTATTATACAGTGTACATGCTAACCTACGGAATAAATTTTGTGTGTATATTTTAATAGGTTCTTGGATGGTTTGAAAACACAATTAGACCCGGTAGATGGCGCTGCACTAGGGGTTCATCATGGGATACGGGTGTTCTCAAGCGGTCTAAGTCACGAGCGGGTCACTAGTATTATATATATTCTATATTGTGTGTTTTGAAAGTATTTTATAACTTTGACAAACGACGGAGTCACCACAGGGATCGAAATGACAAGATGACGCCATAAACTGTAGAGCGCGATAGCGAGAGCGATGGCGATTGTGTTGGGCGGTCGGGGGCTGATCTCCCTCGTGGGTGGCCATGTGAGGGTAGTAACTTCACAGTGACGTAATACCGCTGCACCGTAAATGATAAACTGCTAGAAGAATTCAACCAGTCTTCCGGGGCCTCAGTAGCTCAGCGGACAGAGCATTCGGCCGGTTATCCAAAGGTCGTGGGATCGATTCCCACTCGAGATTCCTGGAGGCTGGTTGATTTTTTCAAGTAAAATTTTATCTTGTAACCTGTATGGTTCTTAAGTCAAAGCAATAGATGTTATCAGACCTGATCCCTCTCGTAGTGATCCTCGGCGCTGGTGATGAGCTCGGGCACATCGGTGCGCGGCACTATCAGCAGGTTCATGATGTAGTACTTGCAGTTGGTGTACAGCATGCGCTGGTCCGACCACTCCACCTCGCGGGGCAGCCGCCAGTCTTTCATTTTGGGCTCTTCGCGTTCGGTATACTTGTCGAAGTTTAAGCGTTCGATGTCTTCAACCACCTAGGAGAAGTCAGTTTTAGGTTTAGAGATTTCATTAGTTTTATCCTGTTTTTTCCGTTTGATAACCTCGATGGCGCAGTGGTTAACGTGTTCTGCGACCTAAGGAACTATCGCAAAGGTCGGTCATCAGGTGGGACCACCAGCTTTTGCGAAAGTTGCTGAACCTTAGCAATCGCAGACCGGGCGCGTTGACAACTGCGCCATCGAACTTCTTATTACAGAATTATAAATATTTAGAAAAAAAATATTGCAAGTTTTTTTTAACATTAAAAGGAGGCGAACGAGCAGGCAGGTCACCTGATGGAAAGTAATCACCGCCGCCCATGGACACCCGCAAAACCAAAGTAATTGCAGATGCGTTACCGGCCTTGAGTTGGATCTTGAGGAGGGAGTAGGAATTGGGAAGGGGGAGGGGTGAGAGATGGGCCTCCAGTACTTTCACTCACCGGACGAAACACAACAGCAACAAGTGCCATTGTTTCACGCCTTTACAAAAAAATTTTTTTTTTTTAAATTAAATTTAATTAAATTTTTATTTAAACTTTATCCGGGATCAAAGATTGGATAAAAATTTATTTAAAAAATATTGGTGGTTTTTATTACACTTAGTCTTGTTCTGACGGCAAGTTTAGGTAAACATACCTACATCATTCTCATTACTGCTATTATATGCTATTTACGGCTATTATACGTACCACTTCAACGTCGCCACCACCGCTCCAGTCGTAGACGAGCAACTCCGCGTGCGACGATATGTCACGCAGATACTTGTTCTTGTACTGTTTCTCTATTTCAGTATGAAACTTGGGAGTAAGCGCTTTGCCATTTACCTCATAGTCACAACTACGCTTCTTGATAGCTGCCTCTACCTGTGGCCAATAGGAATAAATGTTTAAACTTTGTGTTCCATAATAAACTATTGATAATTAAAAAAAATTAAATAGTAAATATGTTAAAATGTCTGCCTATATACTGTCCTACTGGTGCGCAAAGGCCTACATCATTGAAATCAATTCTTTTGAAATATAATAAAAACTCAACATCTCTGTCTGTCTGCCCATTTGTGTCCATATCACTTAAAAACCAAATATCCACAAATTATCCATTTTATATAGTTTTTTTTAAAGCTATGTTCAAGGCAGGGTAATAGGATAATGAAGGATGCCATAGTCCAATTCTTCTGTAGTCCAAGCTAGTGGAACAGAGGGCACAGAGTCATACATATAAATATTTTTGAATTTCAACTTGCTCTGTTTTTTTAAATTGTTTAATTTAATTATTCTTTGATAATTTTGTATTGTGTGTATTGAATACCGTAGTACCTACTATGAAATAAATAAATAAAAATGTAACTGTGTTTCTGTGATGTTTATAGTAAATAACATTTGTTCCTATAACTTTGTTCCTGTGACATAGGGCCTATTAGGACTCATGGATAAAGGCCAAGCAAAAGTCAAGTAGCAACTTACATTGGTAACTGGCAAGTCTAAGTAGATGACCAGGTGTGGCCTCATCAGTTCCTCGATAGTGGAATTCCGCAGCTCATAATATACGGATCTTACACCTTTGCTGATGTATTTCTGAGAGTACATCGCTTCCAAAAAAACAAAGTCAGAGTATGGTGACCTCTCAAGCACAACCCCTTGACCAGTGTTAAACAAATGGGCCAAAGCATCGATGTACTGGCTCATACGAGCAATGTACATCATAATCTGAAAATTGCCAGCCAGACGGTGGTCCGGACACAGGTTGAAGTTGACATGATCGAATGTTCTAGTATCTTCTGGAATTTGGTCATTGAACATGCGCAGATCACAACCATTCGGCCTTTTGTAGTGGAAATCCATGTTAGGCTCTTGGAAATGCTTCATGCCCAGATCTTCAGCTAAAGCACAAGCGAACTTAGTTTTGCCGACCGCCACTGGGCCTTCAACGACGATCACTTTTGAGTTCTCATCGATTCTATGTGTGGTTCGGTCGAAGAGACTACGGAACCAAGTGTAGTCTTTGTTGACGTAATCGAAGGGCGCTGGCTTTGGAGGGCGCGGTGGCAGGGACTCGCGCAAAGCCTTGCCAGAGATGTTCCTGTTCTGGACAAAAGTACAAGCCGCAATTTTGCCACTCTGACTAGGGCTAATGACTTTTACTACCGCTGTTTTGATTAGGGTGGCCATGGCTATTTGTGGTATCTGCTTCTTGCGAGACACCTGTGAAGTAAAAGGATTTTAACTTTCTAACACAGATCGGAAACTGAAAAGGAAAAACTGGATCTTACCACAAATCAATTCATAACAAAATCTCTTTTACAAAATTGTGACATAACCATTTCCAAAAGACACGTTCAAATTTAAAAAGATAGAGAGAAGAGAAGTGTTATCTTTTAGTGCATGTAAACCAATAACGTCAACTGTATTATTATTTTCTATTGTGTTGTGCTGTATTTAACTAAATATCAATTTGAATGTAATGCTTTTTCAAGACAGATTTATTTTAAATAGGTACCTAGTTAACGATATACCAATATGCGATATACGAACGCAGTGATAGCCAAAGTTTTGTTTTTGAATGAATTTTTATTTTCCAACATAGGAAAGACAAAGGGCTCTAACCAGTACAGTTAAATCATCACACATTATTTATGATGATGATAGATATGTAATGAATAGTTACTAGTAAACGAAGGGCAAAACTTTTCATAAACCAAATGAAAGATATAACAAAGAAAGCAGGGGAAAAGCTCAAAAAACTCACTTTTCAAATTCTCTCAAGAAGTCTGCGTCAGGACTTAGTAAAGCCCCACATCTTTACTGAGATACTCGAGGGTTTGGGGGGTAATATCATTTCTCACTTCCCATTTCTATTATCATTCATCATCATCAATATTGTTTATTTATGTATTACATAAGATAGAACGAACAAACAGGCTTGATGGATTTCAACCGGAGCCGTAAAACAACACGAAAAAAAAAAAACCTCTGGCTGTCATGTGATCCACGTGAGATTTATTTATACTTTCGCAACTACAATAAAACTTATTCTAAACGTAACCACTATTTAATTCAAAAATGGAAACCGAAAATATCGACGTACAAGAGTTTGTTCCCGCTAAAAAGACAATTAAGCTAAAGAATGTTAAAAGAAGAGCAGTGTCCGAATCCGGTGATTGTATGGAAGTGGAAGAGCATAACGGTATACAAGGGAAAGCTAAACACACACGATCCAGACCTAAGAAGATGAAGAAAAACGCTGAGCCCAACGAAACTAAAGTGAACATGAGAAAAGTACCTGTCCCAGCTCACAGGTACTTATAACCTCAAAAATATTGAAATATATATTATAATACATTTGAATTCTCTTTAACAGAAGGATCCTGTCTTTCAGCTCAGGCACCAGTACTCTCCAACTTTAGTTGGTAAAATATTTATATCTACGTAAATAATGTGTCTATCTACTAAGTCTAAGTAATTACAAAAACAAATGTTGAAAAAATTCCCACAAGCAGGATTTGAACCTGCACCCTTCTGACATACCGGGTCAGGTGCTCCCCAATTGAGCTATCGTGGTTCTAATCAGCTAGTAGTTGTTGACATTGAATTGGCGTTGACATTGAATCTTTAGATAAATAAAATATCTATCTATCTTTCTATCTATCTTAGGTCTATCTTTAAATAAATAAAATATTTTAGTACAAAGGATTTGAATCCTTCCTTTCATACTAAAATGTTTTATTTAAATTAAAAGAAACTTATTAAATTATTATGTAAATTTTAATAATATTTTTATTATATTTATATATATATAAATTATTAAATAAATTAATACTAGCATTTAACAATATAACTTTTTAAATACAGATACACACCCTTAAAAGAAAACTGGTTGAAGATCTTCACCCCAATTGTTGAACACCTGCTACTCCAAGTCAGATTCAATACAAAGACTCGCAATGTGGAGATCAAAGTGGGCCCCGAGACAAAAGACATTGCCAACCTGCAGAAAGCTGCCGACTTTATAAAGGTAAATTTTGTAACCCATTTTTTGTAATATATGATTATAAACGCCTGGGTATAGGCAATATTTTCTAGGATAAATTAAACATTAAATACAATTCTGTTTAGTTTTCCCTAGATTGTACACTGACATAAAATGTCCTCCAAATATTTCCACTCTGCTCTGTACTGTGCTTTTCTCATCTATGTTGCTTCTGCTTATATTATCCTCTCACCTACAGATCTCACATTAGTGATGAACAATCATAGTAAACGAAAGTAAAATAGCCTATAACTGTCCTACTGCTAGCGCTGGGCAAAGACCTCCATCATTGAAATCAAACCATCACTATATTGATGTGTAATTGCTTAATGGTGATTACAAACTGTGTGGATTGGTGATTACAAACCCGACTATTAAAAAATCCGAAACACACATTGTCCAGCCTTTAGGTATCGGGCTAAGCGCTTTCCCACCTTACCATTGAGGCGTCAAAAAACTATTTAATAATACTAGTGATCGCCCAAAGGTTGATATACAACCGTAATTTTTATTAAAAGATATTAAGGCTGCACGGACTGTATCCTAAGCAATGACAAATTAAAAAAGATAGAATGTGAGTTTGGTTTGGCATCGACAGATATTGACAGATTTCGGCCGCTCCTGTGTGTCAAATACGTGGAGTGTGTGTAATGTTTGTTTTATTGATGTATTGTATTTTGATGCATAATTTACAAAAAGAATTAACATCCGGATAACCTTCTCTAGATAAACTATAAGTGTGTGAAATTTCATACTCCTCTGTCCGTGCAATTTAAGTAAAAAGCGGTACAAAGTTTTTGCTTTACGTATTATTGTATAAATTTTGTAAATCATCTGTTTCAGGCATTCATTTTTGGATTCGAAGTTGAAGATGCATTAGCCCTGCTTCGGCTCGATGATTTATTTGTTGAGTCGTTCGAAATTAAAGATGTAAAGACACTCCAAGGCGATCACTTAGGACGCGCCATCGGGAGACTCGCAGGCAAAGCGGGAAGGACCAAATTCACCATAGAAAATGTTACAAAAACACGAATAGTTTTAGCCGACTCCAAGATACATATATTAGGTAGTTACCAGAACATCGCTTTAGCTAGAAGAGCGATATGCAACCTTATTATGGGATCTCCGCCTTCTAAAGTCTATGGTAACTTAAGGAATGTCGCTAATAGGGTAGCCGAGAGGTTTTAGTTGTAAAATAAAATGTTTATTACAATATTTGCACTTTTATTTTATTTTTATTACATAATTTGTATAATATATAATATATAATATATATGTTGTAATATATGTTTCGATTTTTTAATAATTTACACAGTTAAATATTCTGTTACATACAATACGATAGAGTTATAGGAATGTCATAGAAACAAAGTATGAAATCTTCAAATCGTCTGAATCTACAAATCATCAAAATTCTATCAACAGAGAGAACATGTTTTAATATTTTATTAGTTTTCAATCTTATCTCAACCACACAAAGTTCAATATGTGGTGGGAATGTACATCCTAATGACTGCTGCGTTTCTAATAGCTGTGCGAGGTGGTTAAGCGATATGCGAGGAAAAAGCCACCAATAGAATAGGATGACTTCATTTTACACCGCCTATGTAAAATTCTTATACAAAGAAAATTACTTATACTTTTTTTTTTCGTTGAAAAATTGCTTAGCCCTTTGTTAAGCAGAAACAGGAGTTTAGAAGACAACTAGTGGAGCAGGATTGTTCCTCACCTGGCCGACCCGCAAATTGTATCACACAGGTTCTTCTTGTTTCGCAAAACAAATATATTTATCGATGATATCGGTTATCGGTTAGTGATCTGGCAGGAACAAGTGGGCCCCATCGATCGCGGGGCCATGGGTACTTGCCCAGAGCGCCCAATGGTAAAGAAGGGCTTGCGTTTCAAGGATGTTTAAAGATACGTATTCTATCTAGCTAGCTAGCTAGCTAACTCAGTAATTACCAATTTATATATTATTTAATCTTTAAAGTATTTTATGTATTTGTAAATATTTATGCATGGAAGTTGTAAGTTTTTATTACATAATAAAAACTTATAATATATATTAGAGGCCCGCTCGCGACTTTGTCCGCTTCAATAAACACCCGTATCCCGTCGAAAACGTTTTTTTTTTATACATACATTATCCTTACAATTACGAACACAACAAAAAATAAATCCGCCAAAACGGTCGAGCCGTTCTCAAGTGATGCTATACATGTGGCAATTGATTTTTGTAATTACACTTTTGTTGTCGCTCAGAATTGCAACTGCCATGACATTTCTGCACCACCCCATGGTTCATCATCAGCTCATTTTATTTCCCCACTGCTTAGGCACGAGCCTTCCCTATGGATGGATAGGGAGAACAGTGCGGATTGGTAGTTATTAACGACTGCTAATGGAGCCGCGACCGACGGCTTTACGTGCCTTCCGAAGCACGGACGAGATGAAATATTTTTGGTCACCTATCTGATGATCGGCTCTTGCGAAAGTTGCTTAACCTTAGCAATCGCAGACCGGGCGCGTTAACCACTGCGCCATCAACCTCTTCCCTATGGTTGGCTGGTAGGAAATGACTCGGGCATTCACTCCGCCATGTAATATTTTGTTGCAAAATTTTAAAATAAATAATTACCTAGCACAGTTCTGGTGGAAACGCCCTATAGGTTGATTCGTAACTGTCCAACGCCACAAATTGCCTACAAAAGCAGTTTGTACTTGAAGTGCCGGGGCACGCGTGACAGCACGAGTCTCGCGTCGTAGCTGAGCGAGGCGAAGGTCCAGGGCTCCGCGGCGCTCCACTCGCACGCGTATACACTGTCTTCGTGCTGCTCGTAGGACTGCAGTACGCCGTCTTCAAGCCTAAAAAACGATAACCTTGCAACCATTACTACTAGACAAGTGGCACAACACTAATATGATATAAATAAAATATTATAATAATTATTAAAAAAAAAACACAAAACCGGTCGTTGTGGAGAACCTTGGGGAGGTCTTTCTCCAGCAGTGGACGTCTTCTGGCTGAGATGATGATGATAATTATTATTGTATGGAATTGACAGAGGCTATCCCATAACAACGGCATCATTGGCGCAGAGTTGTGTGGAAATCAACCGATAAACTTTCATTGAAACACCTCTTTAGCGCTAAGGAAATATGATGATTTATTGGAATATTACAAATCGCACAAAACGAGTTAAAACTTGAAGTTTACTATTATTATTATAAATTATCAGGCACGCAGTTGACACAACTTACAAGTGCCTGTATTTTGATATTTATCAACTAGTTATTATAATTTCTTTCTTTCTTTTTTTTAGTTGATGGCTTCGTGCGATTAGCACATTTAGCCAGTGTCAAAGTAATTTTTTTACAAGTAATACATAAATATACAATATTTCCTTCCAGTCAGTATTATGATGAATGATAATAAAAATGAGAAGTGAGAAATGATATACCCCCCAATCCCTCGAGTATCTCAGTAAAGATGTGGGGCTTTACTAATTCCTCGGCGGACTTCTTGAGAGAATTTGAAAAGTAAAGTTGCACTGTTTTGTTTCATTTGTTAACACTCATGCACACTTACGAACACTTAACGGTTAATAATCCACCATTATTTCCCATTAATATTCGAAATAACACAAATTTTTGAAAATAAAACAAAACCGCAGACATGACTCTTCACTTTCCCGCCAAGAAGTCGTTATTATTATTATTTAAGTTTGTTTAAGTCTTTTTCATGATGTTAAATATGTTAGTGAATATTTAAATAAATAAATGAAATGGACGATTTTTGTTAGCTAGTGCCTCAGTAGTTGAGGATTCCAGGTGAAGTGCGCTGCCACCCGGCCTTATAGTCACTTAAAATCAGATGAGATGAAGGCCAAGTGCTTACCAGTAAGATACTTTATAAAAAAAGTGAAGTGGCTCGCTTAAAAGGTAAAACAGGAATCCGGGACTTCTTGGAGGGAAAGTGAAGAGTCATGTCTGCGGTTATGTTTTATTGAATTTGTGTTATGTCGAATATTAATGTAAAATAATGGTGGAATATAACCGTTAAGTGTTTGCAAGCGTGCATGAGTGCTGCCAAATTAAACAAAACAGTGTAACGTCACTTTTCAAATTCTCTCAAGAAGTCCGCGTGAGGTCTTAGTAAAGCCCCACATCTTCACTAAGATACTCAAGGGGTTGGCGGGTATATAATTTCTATTATCATTCATCATCATCATACAGGAAGGAAATATTGTTTATATAAATGTATAACTTGTAAGAAAAGTTACTTTGACACTGGCTAAATGTGCTAATCGCACGAAGCTATTAACTAAAGGAAAAAAGGCAAAACAATTGCAAAAACACAAATGTTGAAAAAATTTCCACGAGCAGGATTTAAACCTACACCCTTCTGCCATACCGGGTCAGATGCTCTTGCAATTGAGCTATCGTGGTTCTAACCAGCCCGCCGAAATTATTCAACACTATTTACTTTTTTTACTTTGAAAGCCAAAGGCGCCAATTCAATGTCAACAACTACCGTCATTAACATCTGATCATAATATTTTTAGGCTTCGCTCCCCGATCCGATCCGAACCCTTCGGAGAATCTAGTAGGGCACGGGGACGCGCACTTGTGCGCGATGCCGTTCCCTCTAGATAACCTCTGAAGGTGATTCGTTTCACACGGCTTGAGGGACCCTTTACGTTCCTCGCCGCCCCCAAAAAGCCCGGTGAAGCTGAAAATGCCGCAGCGGCAATCAGCAATCTCTCTCCAAAAAAAATAATATTTTTACAAATACTAAAGATCAGTTAAGAAGTAGGCAAGCTATTTATAAAATGTTTTTGTTTTGTTTATATAATTTTAACGCAAATTTTGTTGCGAAACAAATTACAGAAAGTGTCTTTTTATGATAGGGCATTTTCCAATATGTTGACGCTGTAAGGGAGAAAAGAAATACCCTTGCTGAGTTTCTTGCCGGTTTTTCTCAGTCACCCGCCCAGTGTAGTTACGAACCGATTGCATAATGACGTTCGTAAGTGCTATTTATATTCTAAACTGAATAAATGATTTTGAATTTTGAATATAGTACATAATTGATCGAAGGTGGACTCACGGTCCCGATCGGAGAATCTAGTAGGGCACGTGGACACGCACTGGTGCGTGATGCCGTTCCCTTTAGAAAACCTTCGAAGGTGAGTCGTTTCACACGGCTTGAGGAACCCTTTATGTTTCTCGCCGCCCCCAAAAAAGCGCGGTAAAGCTGAAAATGCCGTTTGAGGCAATCAGCAAACTCCATAAAAAAAAATGGACTCACGTCTGCGCGGGCTTGGCGTCGCCGGGCTCGCGGCACACGCCGGCGGCGGCCGTGAGCAGCGCGCGCGCGTCCGAGCTGCCCGTCAGCAGCAGCTGCTCGTGGTACGTGTTGTAGCGCACCGTCCACACCCTAACACCGTTCCAATGAATCATTATCATAGGGACGCGCCGTAAATTCCGCAAAAATATTCGATATTCCGCATATTCGGCAAATTATTCGGTATTCAGCATATACGGTATGCGGCATAATCAGCAAATTATGAGGTATTCAAAGAAAGAACAACATTTATTGGTTTACACATAACAACACACACAATTTTACATAAACAACAAGTAACAAAAAATTATGATAATAATTTATACATTGCGCCCTGTTATTTGATGCCAACACCGTATTCGTTTCGGTTTCGTCCTTTCCGAAATGATTCAACAATTATCATTTTATCTAAATTTATCAATAAAAAGAGGTTACAATTTAAAAAAAAAAATGTTTTTGATCAACCGTTGACAATGCTGCAACTGCAACGTCTCGACCGAGGGCGACCTCTTATTTCAGTTGATGACATTGAATAACAGTACAGTTTAATTTCAAATATCAGTATATTTTAACTTGCACCAGTATTGTATTGGTAGTGCGGTCACTGATTGGATTGTATAGTATGTAGGTAGGGAATGGCACCAGATTTCGACAGGAACCAGCGATCGACATTTTTGTCCTTTAATCATTACAAATAGGGGTCAGCGATTGATTTTAGTGTTTAGCAACAATTTAATTACCTACATCAACAAAAAAAAGATCGACTACCTGGCATGCCGCGCGTTGCGTTTCCGCAGTAATACCAGTCATACGCACTTCACACAACACAACACAACACAACAATACACACACACATACTTATGCTAAATATATTCGACATGTTTGATATCTGTATTATTACAAAAACATAATGTTGAAAAAATTTCCACGAGTAGGATTTGAACCTGCACTCTTCTGACATACCGGGTCAGGTGCCCTTCCAATTGAGCTATTGTGATTCTAACCAGCCCGCTGAAATGATTCAACACTATTTACTTTTTTACTTTGAAAGGCGCCAATTCAATGTCAACAATTACCATCAACAACTTTCGGCGGGCTGGTTAGAACCACGATAGCTCAATTGGGAGAGCATCTGACCCGGTATGTCAGAAGGGTGCAGGTTCAAATCCGTGGAAATTTTTACAACATTTGTGTTTTTGTAATTCTTATATTTGTTTTTCTAAGTAGGTAACAATTGTGTTACTTAGAATTTTATCAAATAAATAAAAAATTAAAAGAAAAATAACACCATCTGCTTACTGTCATCGTCATACCTTACTTACTTACTTCTTACCTCCTTACTGTCATCCCGTAAAATTTTAATAAAAATCTGTGTTATTTTTGGCGACGAAAACTGTGTCGAAAATCTGGTGCCTCTACCCAATAATATTTAATAGTTACCAGTGCGAATGGTCTGTCCTACTGAATATCGGCTCCTTGCCGTTCCTGTAGTCCCAAATGTTGAGAGCGGCATCATCGCCCGCACTTGCTAAATGAAATTGTCTGTAATTGAAATAAAAAAGTAAAATAAGTGCTAATTGCTACACTTAAGCTGTAATTAATAAATTACAAAATACAGTGAAAAAATTTAATGCCTACCCGACCCAGCCAGGAACCGAACCTGGGGGCCTACCGCCTAACTCTATCGCTATCAATCGCGCTCTATAGTTTATGGCGTAATTTTGTAATTTCGAAAGCGATATGAAAGCAATATCGAAAGCTAGAGCCTATAGCTTGATAGCGATAGAATGATGGCGATAGAGTTAGGCGGTCGGGGGGCTGGGTCTTCCGCAATCCGGATGCACTGACCATTTTGCTACCGGGAACGCTGACGTGAGCACTGAATTTCGAGGTTCGATTCCTGGCTAGGTCGGGTAGGCATTTAATTTTTTCATTGTATTTTATAAATATTTAAGTAGTTACAAGATACAATTTTACTAGAAAAATCAACCAGCCTCCAGGTAGCTCAAGAGGGAATCGAACCCGCGGCCTCTGGTCCGATGCTTTGACCGTTGAGCTACGGAGGACTCAGAAGACTAGTAAAATCTTTCTAGTAGTTTGTGATTTACACGGCAAGCCAGCGGTATTACGTCACTACGAAGTCATTACGCTCGGGCCCTTCTTTACCATTGGGCACTCTGGGCAAGTGCCTATAGCCCCGCGATCGATGGGGCCCCCTTGTTCCCGCCAGATCACTAACCGATAACCGATGTTACCGATAAATAAATTTGTTTTGCGAAACAAGAATTACCAACTTATTGACTTGATTTTGCTTTTTAATTCAAATAAACCTTACAGTGGGAACTCGTAAAAACACCAGATGAATAAATCTAGCGTAGCATAAGGACCCCATTATCCGTAAGTGCCCAGGGCCTCCAATAGGTTAAAGACGGCCCTGTTGATACGAGGTGTGTGATACAATTTGCGGGTCGGCCAGGTGAGGAACAATCCTGCTCCACTAGTTGTCTCCTAAACTCCTGTTTCTGCTTAACATCGGGCTAAGCAATTTTTCAATGAAAAAAAAAGTATAATTAATTTTCTTTGTATAAGAATTTTACATAGGCGGTGTAAAATGAAGTCATCCTATTCTATTGGTGGCTTTTTCCTCGCATATCGCTTAACCACCTCGCAAATAAGCCAGGGGCCTTACAGTGGGAACTCTATCTGGCTGCAAATAAATAAAAATACCAGATGAATACATCTAGAATTTTGCTTACCTTACTCCTGTCTGTTTTATTAAAATCTAGCATAGCCTAAAGTCCCCATAATCCTAAAGTGCCCAGGGCCTCCAATAGGTTAAAGAAGGTAAGAAGGTTTATACACTGTCCCACAGCTAGTCCGAGGCCTTCATAAACGAAATCCAGTCAATTATATGAATTCATAATAAAACTGTTTTATAATAAAGCTCAACTGTTTTTCTTCCATCCACCATTTTCTCGGAGTAGTGAGTTGAAAAGTTGTGTGTTTTGCTCGGCAGCAAAGTTGTTTTGCGTCTCGTGCCATGAAACCCTCGCTACCCTCACTTCGTACGCTCGGGTTTCAATACAAGCACTCGTGCGAAACAACAACTAGTTGCATAACAAATAACTATTTAGTCTAAATACTCTCTCGCTCGAATGCTCGCATCGAACATGTTTCGTTACGATGATACGTTTCGGTAAGCCTTCATATAAACACTGACCTGTTCGGATTGAAATCCAGGTCCCTCGCCAGTTGTTTATGCGCGTTGTCTATGCTCCAAGATGGCTTCGTACAATCCGTGCGAGTGTCGTAGCATTTTATGTGCATATCTTGCAACACCGCGAACTGAAACAATAATGGAACACTTAAAAGCTACGGCTTACTACAAAGAAAAACACAAGTACAAAAAATTGTAAACCCTCTAAGAGTCGAACCCACTATGTCTGGGTTTAGCGGTCAATACGCAATAGACGTACTCTGTACTGTGTGTATGTGTGCGTGTGCATGCGTTTGTGCTTGCTAGCGTATAAATGTCTGGCACTACTGGGCAAAGAACTTTCTATTGGCAAAATTACCACGGTTGGCTATTACAAACCTGCCCCCCGACCGCCTAACTCTATCGCCATCACTCTCGCTATCGCGCTCTATAGTTTATGGCGTAATTTTGTCATTTCGAAAGCGATATGAAAGCAATATCGAAAGCTAGAGCCTATAGCTTTCGATATTGCTTTTATATCGCTTACGAAATGACAAGATGACGCCATAAACTATAGAGCGCGATAGTGAGATCGATAGCGATAGAGTTAGGCGGTAGGCCCCCTGGAGTATGCATCGAATAATCCTATCACTTAACGCTCAAGCGGAGAATTCGAAACCGTTAATTAAGAACAAAAGCAAAACAACCGCACCTTTCCATTATCTATTTAACACACTCTTATCGGTGTAGCATTATCCATGAGTCTCTATCTCAAGCTGATACTAATTAAGACTGCTACCAAGCCATAACTTATTTTCTCACTGTCTTGGGCTCTGATTCACCACTTTCCCCAGTCCATTGCATTTATTAATTCACTTTCCCTATCCATTGCATGTATTAACTAAATAAAACAGCCCGAGGTATCAACCTGCGCGTTGCCCTGGTGCATGTTCCAGTTGCCCGCGTGCCAGGGGCGAATGAGTGAGCGAGCGAAACTACTGAGCAATAGCGTCGCTATTAGCACTATCATTAAACCTGCTAAATTAAAAAAAAAACAAAAACTTTACCATTTCATTATTCCTTTAACTTGCACTTGTTGGTTCGGTGTAGCATAATCCATTCATCCCTATTCATTTATTTATTTATGGAGTACACAACAGATGATAGTCAACATTCGCTTAAAATAGCAATTTACTATAGAACAGAGCAAGACCGACATCCGGAAAACGTGTACACACAGCTAATCATGCAGATGCGAAAACAATGGAAATAATACATAAAAAGAAATTTAAAATTAAATATAACTCCATTATGCAGAAAATTTAATTGAAATAAATTTGTATGATTAATTTAATAACATTCAAAATTGTATCAAGATAAAATCCCTATCCCAAGCTAATACTTTCACTTATTAAGACTACTACCAAGACATAACTTACTCACACCATTGTTGCAGTGACCCAATGTGTGTCTTGGCCTGAGGTGAGTCGGAGAATCGGAAGTGAGTTATCATTGCATCTGCATCTGTTAACTAAGTAAAACAGCCATCGGTATCAGTACCAACCTGCGCGTTCCCCTGGTGCGGGTTCCACTTGCCGGCGTGGCAGGGCGCGCGGCGCGCGGCGGCGGCGGCGGCGGTCACCGCGCCCGTGCGCGCGTCGTGCACCCGAGCGCCGCCCGCGTACACGACGCCTATGCGCGTCGGGTCGGTCGGGTGCCACTCCGCGCTACGGACCTCTTCTTCGGGCTTCTATACAACGCACAACAGAAAGGTGTGGTAAAAATTAAAAGATCCAAAACTTATTGAACTTTTATTAAATATATTTTCAATGTAAACAATACGAGAATTTATGACGAAATAATTTAAGCTCTAACCCTATTTACTATTATTAACATTTATTTTTACTGCAAAGAAGATTACTCGTGCGCTAGGGCGAAGCGCACCTTGATGAATAATGATTAGGGATGCTACGATACCGATACGAATACGTATACGATAACGAATGCGATAACGAATGCATTACGATTATTTTATTTACATTTAATAAAACAAGACAATTGAGTAAAATCAACATTTATTTAAATTTTAAATACAATTTACCACTTAAATGTCATAATTAAAATCAATTTATTTTAAATTCCTCTTAAGAAAACATTTTTTTTTAAATTATCTGGTTTCAGTTTATTTACCTTGTGGATAACATAGGCTATATTTTATTAAAAAAAAAATTGTTTTATTTTAATAGTCATTTTATTTTATATAATAATTTTAATAGATTTGAGCATGATAATTGATAACTTTTATGAATTTGAATAGATGGTTCCTACCTAGTTTACCATTCACGAAATCCACGTGAACGATGTCGCGGGAAAAGTGCTAGTATACAATAAACATATCTTTTTCTATTTTATAATTTCTTACCTCTGGTGTTATAGTTATCAGATGCTCCATATCTTCAGCATTTCGTCCCTGCATTGCACTAAGATCGTCCTGATCTTTAGGGATAACCTAAAAGTTTGCAACAAATTAAATACATCTAAAACCAAAAAAATATTCAACGACACATTGTATACATTATATTTAAATAGTGTTTTAAAGTTTAAGCTACCTCAAGACTTCTCTAGCACTGCGGTAAGGAAGCTAAACAAAGAAGTAAGGACCATATTGCATATGCATACTATATGCAGCACCTATTGTGTGACTGCGACTCTCTGGCTTGGAAAAAATGGGACTCCTGGGATTGGCCTATTCGAAACTGGAGGACTTCAGGCTCTTTGCTCTTACCCTATCATCTGCCGCAAACACTGATCAGTGCCTTAAACAATTAAAGTTCTATTGTGTCTGTATTCACAGCAGATGACAGGTTAAAGACGTTGCCAAACTTATGGCATCTATCTTTATAGAGGAAGAAGAGTGAAAGGATGGGGTTGCACAAAAGATCCCGATGGGTCGAAGTGTTACTGGGAGAGGAAAACCTCAGCAGACCCCGCTAAGATAAGATAAGACCATATTATGTTAACAAAATAAAAAAATAAAAATAAAACTTTACACTGCATTGATTGATAGTCTGTGATATTAATTAAGTGTGATTGCAAAAGATTTGTAACACGCTCACATCAACAGTAGGCAGTTTGAAGATGGAGACTCCCATTGAGCACTGTGACGTGTTGGGATCATACGTGTTGTGGGTGGTGAGCAGAGTTGCCGCATCATGCGGGGAGCAACGTAAATGCCAAATCTCACCAATGTCATGTTTGAACACCTGTAACAACATCTTAACAGTAAGACATTTTAGTTCTCCTCTAGCTAAAATACTGAATAATATATATAATATAGATGTCCGCAACACAAATGCCTGGACGACATCAAAAAAGTGGACTGGACTTAGCTATCGCCAGTTAAAACAAGCTATATGGGATAATTAATGGAATCAGGCGTTATTTTGTGGAAATTCATGGTACAAAAAAATGAAATTAAATAATAATAATCATCATCATCATCATCATCATCAGCCTATACTAGTCCACTGCTGGACATAACCCTCTCCAAGTGCACTAAATAAAATAAAATTTAAATAAATAATATGTAGTGTTAATTCCGCTAATTCACTTGTTTATCCAGCTTGGATGCAGTATGCATGTACCGCCCTCCCGTCTGCAAAAAGTATGCACATGCAGGAAAAACAATGGGTGCAAGCGAATGTGCACACCGCCACCGATACCTGACACATGTTTCGCCCCTCCTTAACACTACATATTCTTTTATTTAAATTACATTTTTTTAAGCTATATGGGATCGTAGAAAATTTTGTATACTGACTGATCTCCAAACCTCAATATGAAGATGGTACTAACTAAAGTATGATGGATGATGATAAGTAAATGGCTTTCTTTTTTCAAGTATAAAACTTTGAATAAATTATAATATCTGAATAACAACAGTTGGCAATAAACTATTCTTAAATATATAAAGCCTCATTCAGCTTCTCCCATGTAATTGTCTTACAAACATTTTTTTTATGTTGCAATAGCATAGTATCTGAAAGAAGGAGTTAGGTTACTCGCTCCTTCCTCCAAAATACATCTTCAAAATACTTATGATTTTAAAAGTTTATGACTAAGACAACAAGGTCATCTGTTTCTGACTTAAAATGAATTTTAAAGATGGCCTGAATTTGTACACAGAAGTTTATTTAATCAAATTGTTTTAATTTTCCTTAAGCAAACTATATCCTTAAACAATCTATATCACAAATACCTTAGTGTGCAGGGCTCCAGTGTCTTCTTCTAGTTCAACAACATGCACTTGATTCGCATTTGGTTTCAGACTCTGTGTGCCAATAAGGAATCGAATAGCATCGCTCTCTCCATACTGAGGGGACAGGGCTCTTGTCTAAAATAGTAGAAAACATGGATTTTACAAATATTTCTCTTTACGATACATCTTAGAACATGAAGCATTGATAACTATGAATTTTGTGACTTTTAGCAAGAAATTTAGGTAGGTACCTGATGTTCTAATCCGTATATTATTGAATTTCCTTCCTCCATCATATGTTCTTTACTATGCGTTTTAACACATTTATCAGCAAAATAAAGTTTTTGTAAAATGTTGTGTTTGCAACTACTTGTTCTTGCTATCAGTTTCTATACATCTCACATTTCATCTGACAGACTTTCAGCCTATTTGTGTTGTTTGTATTGTGATAGTATTGTTGTTATAGAACGATTTTCAGTTAAGGTCTTTTTAATCGACAAGAACACATTTGTTTTGACACTTGATTTTTTTTTATGTATTGTTTTACGGCTTTGGATCAAATCCATCAAGCCTATTCGTTCGTTCTATCTTCTTATGTAATACATAAATAAACAATATTGATGATGGTGAATGATAAAAGAAATGGGAAGTGAGAAATGATGGCATAGTGACATTCACAAGAGCTACTTGTAGCCTAAACTGAATAAATGATTTTGAATTTTGATATTACCCCTTAATCCCTGGAGTATCTCAGTATCTCAGTAAAGATGTGAAACTTTGCTAAGTCCTCACGCAGACTTCTTGAGAGAATTTGAAAAGTGACGTTGCACTGTTTGGTTTCATTTGCCAACACTCATGCACACTCACGAACACTTAACGGTTATTAATCCACCATTCACCTAGGGATGCGCCGATCCGATCCGATCCTTTGAAAGATCGTATCGGAAGGCATACGATCCGGTGATTTTCGAATCGGATCGAGGCCATACGATTTTTTGCCGGATCGTTACAAAACTTGAAAGATCGGATCACTTGGATCGTATGAATTAAAACGCGGTTTGTTTACAATAAATTGGGTAGGTAGTTACTAAGGTTTCTGTTACGAACTTTATCTTTGTTTACATTTTAACTTGGCGGCATTCTTTGCAGGGGGATCCGTTAATCTTATACATTATATTATTATAAACAAAAGTTGTGGGTAGGTAAGCATAAAATGTGTGACTGTGGATTGACTAGTTTGTTTGTACTCGTATTTGAGCCAGACGAACGAACGTGTCGCTTTTATATTATAACTTGTAAAGTGGTTTATTTTGAAAAGCAATGGTCTCTTCGATCAAATCCAATGTTTCGAACCAATTTATAAAAATAAATAGAGGCGGAAAATGTAAAATATGTTTGGCCGTTATAAAAACAAAAGGCAATACTACAAACCTCTCAAGGCATCTAAAACGACATCGTCAATCACTTTCAGCGGACGAGTCGAATAAAGAGATGTCTGATTCGATTCAACCACAACCCGTAGACTTCGAAGTCAAAATTTTTCATAAATAACTAGTAAATATTTTTTTAAGTTCTCTGTAAACTTAAATTACTATTTCACATTGTTTTTCTTTCAAAACTAAGTACTTGTTTGTTTATAAGTTTTACATAGAGCAATCTTGTTTGTTCACAAGTTTTACGTACTTTAAAGGGTTTACCAAATAAAAATCTAAGATTAATTGTCTTACTTATTTGTATCCGATCCGATCCGATTTCTTGAAGATCGGGTCGACGACGGCATGCGATCCGATCCGCGGATCGGATCGTGGCTTTACGATCCATTACGATCCGAAAAATCGGATCGACGACCCGGATCGCACATCCCTACATTCACCAAGAAGTCCCTTGTCCCTCCTGACACTTGATTTTTTTTTGTGTATTGTTTTACGGCTCCGGATGAAATTCATCAAGCCTATTCGTTCGTTCTATCTTGATAAGTAATACATAAATAAACAATGTCGATGATGATGAATGATAATAGAAATGGGAAGTGAGAAATGAGATTACCCCCCAACCCCTTGAGTATCTCAGTGAAGATGTGGGGCTTTACTAAGTCCTCACGCAAACTTCTTGAAAGAATTTGAAAAGTGACGTTACACCGTTTTGTTTCATTTGCCAACACTCATGCATACTTACGAACACTTAACAGTTAATAATCCACCATTATTTTACATTAATATTCGACATAACACAAATTTTAGAAAATAAAACAAAACCAGTGAAATAAAAAAAAAACCAAATAAAACAAAAAGTCATTTTGTGAGATGTTTTGAGTGTGCATGAGTGTTGGCAAATAAAACAAAACAGTGCAATGTTACTTTTCAAATTCTCACAAGAAGTCTGCGTGAGAACTTAGTAAAGCCCCACATCTTTACTGAGACACTCGAGGGGTTGGGGGGTAATATCATTTCTCATTTCCCATTTCTATTATCATTCATCATCATCAATATTGTTTATTTATGTATTACAATGAAATTAAGAAACTAATGACATGGCAGCATGGTCTATGACCTTAGCCGGTTCCTTAAGGAACGAACTAAACTTAAAAAAAAAGTGTCATTTTGTTTTTCACGTTATGAAAGGCAACGAGATCTAACCCATATAACCAACTCGGATCTTTACTGATAAATCAGACGGACTCCGTGAGATAATTTAATTTCGTTGCGCTCTTTTGTTTTTTATGCCAAAAACATGCATATTTTACTTTTTATTATTAAGTGCTAATTACTGCACTGAAGCTGAATTAAACATTTATAAAATATAGTGAAAAAATTAAATGCCTACCCGACCCAGCCAGGTATCGAACCTGGGTCTACCGCAATCCGGACGGCTGCGTTGACCATTATGCTACCGGGAAGGCTGACGTAAGGACTGAATTTTTCACTGCTTTTTAATTTTTAATTTAAAAAAAAAATCAAAAGTTAAGGGATCAGCCGCACCAAGTAAGCAAAGTCGCTACAGACAACTCAAAATAAAATAATAAAGACATTGTTCCATTATCCATTTCTTACACCAACTAAACAATTGTACGATAACACTAAACTAATGAACCTATCCCAACTACATAAATATACAACATGCATTCTAATAAAAAAAAATTCAAAGAGTATTTTAAATCAAATATACTATTAGATATAAAAAAATATACGCATAATCTCCGACACAAAAACAATCTCAAATTAATTGCACCTAGGACTAAATATGGGAAAAAGACAAGTTTGAGGGAGCACAGCTGTTTAATAGGTTAGCAGTGCCCTGTATAACAAAATTTACAAGCCTTGTATTACAAGCAATGTTCCTAACTGTTCCTAACACTAAAATAATCCCTACTAAAACTGTCTTAGAGGTGTTTTGAATAACCCGATATAACTCTCAAACTGTAGGTTCGATTATGATGCGTCTTTACACATATAACTATTAAGTTCGAATGCATAAGTCGATCCACAGTGGGCTCAAGCCTGGGGGCTGCAAAAATATTTTGGACCAGGGCCTATAGTAAAAAAAACATTCTCTTTTAATTATTACAAAATTATGTGTTTATCAAAACTACATGTGTAAATTACGGGTTACAAGTGTCATTATATATTTCACAACTATATTTTTACCATTACCTTACATCCAGCGATGAAGATAGTTGTTTAACTTCAAAAAACCGGCCAAGTGCGTGTCGGGCCACGCGCAGTGTAGGGTTCCGTAGCCCATCTCAATAATGCGGAGAAGAGGGCTTTTTTGTTAATTTATTTAACGGTGGCTCATAAACTTAAATGTAGATACTACCGGTTTCACACACCTGACAACGTTATTTAAGTAGTTCCCAATGAGGAATTTGTACTGCACCAATTACCTACATTTTATAAGTTGGTCAACTTTTACTCGTAAACTTGTAAAGCCTACTCAACTGTGATAGTTTTCCTTTTCCCTTTAACTTCGTCATATATGTATACAACTACTGTGAATTTTTTTACGTATTCAAAAACAATCATTTGTTTGACGGAGGGGACACTTGACCCTAACAAATTGTATTAAATTGTATTAAGTATATAAATAAATAATATATGAGACAACATCACATACATTGTACTGATCCCAAGGTAAGAAGCTACAGCACTCGTTTCATGGAAATCAGAAACAACGACGGCACCACAACCTGATCTGGCATCACGGCTGATCAAGAAAGATATGGCATATAATATCGATTTTAGGATTATACTGTTACACACTTCCGTCCCGTTTCACGACATCACTCCCACAAATTGCAAGAAAGTGAGAGGAAACACATCAAATAATATTTTTAAGGAATCTACATAAAGGTTTATCTTACATATCGTTTTATTTTCATAACGCTTTGCAGAGCCCGGGTAGTATGGTATTATATACTATTTATTAGTCCCGCATACTTGTTTATTACATCACAGCTAGGGTTCTCTCTAGAGATAAGCTCACCTTTGTATTTCTCTGTGTAACGGGTGTTTAAATGTAATTTCTTTGTACACACGCCTGCACATCCACCTACCACAAACTATCAAATTTCCTCAATAGACTTTGAACTTTAGTATGGTTGAAAATGTTTTGAAGAAATTTGACAGTTTTGGATAGGTTGATGTGCAGGCGTCTGTACAATAAAGGATTAATAATAGATAACTTTGGCCATTCCATACAATTTTTTTTCCATCGTACTATGATATGATAACCCACATAATTTTTAGACAAAAATAAAAATCTGTAAATTATTGTAACACAAAATAATAAGAAAAAAGAATAACAATAATAAGAATGCCAAAAGCAAAGAGAGGCTCAGCAGTGAGTCGAGAGGAGCTGATGGTGATGATTGTACCACGTATTGTCTAGCTACATCTAAAATAATTGCTGCAATCACTAGCTTCGATCACGAGCTTCGATTAAGATCGATTGCCGGATGCTCAAATGAGAGGATAAAACACACTTCTTTATGTTTAAAGTTAAATACTTCAAGGCCAAGCTTTAATGACTTTGTTCTTGGATAATGCACCGATAGCAGCAAACAGGAAACATGGATCTATCGGTGATCGCCACCATATTCGATAATCACTTACCTATACCTACCTACCATTGGTATTTACGAAGCGCCATTCTTTTTTCCATATCGTTACTTGTACAGGTAATAGGTTTGTTTGGTAATAGGTGTATAATCCCGAAACATAGCCACGCCACAGAATAAATAGTACTACGGCCACGCAACCAAGTATAAAGAATACTGTGATAACATGCATACATGCATACGCATAAAAAGCATAACAATTACATATTCAATCTAAGCTTTAACTGCCTCTGTGGTCTATGTTACTCAGCGCTAATGTAGCATTCTAATGGTGAAAGTTTTTTTTAAATCGGTCCTGTAGTTTTTCAGTTTATTCGTTGCAAACATACAAAAATACAAAAACACAAAGCTTTCCTCTTTATAATATTAGTAAAGTATCCTGATGTCTGAGTAGACCGTCCGCTTAAAGCCCAGAAGTCCCGCGTTCTATCTCAGCGGAGAGTACCCCAGGTAGCAATTTTACGTCATGATGACGTCCATTCACGGTCAATTTCGGCGTAAATGACGTTGTAAAAGACGTACCGCAGACGTACAAAATGACGGCCTAATGTCAGGTCCTAGCGACGTCTCTGAAGACGTTTAAAGGACGTCTTAAGATGACATTTAAGAAACGTCATATTAACGTCTCCAGATAACGTCACGTTAACGTCTCCAGATAACGTCATATTAACGTCTCCAGATAACGTCATATTAACGTATCCAGACACCGTCATATTAACGTCTTCAGATAACGTCATATTAACGTCTCCAGATAACGTCATTTTGACGTATCCAGATACCGTCATATTAACGTCTACAGAAAACGTCATATTAACGTCTCAAGATAACGTTACATTAACGTGTCCAGATAACGTCATGTTAACGTCTCCACATAAAGTCATATTAACGTCTTCAGAAGATATTAATATTACGTATTCTGAAGACGTCGTAAAGTAACGTCTATTAACGTCTTCAGAAAACGTCATATTAACATCAGGTAAAAGTCCTCAGAGTTACTACTCTGAAAAGTCACAATTAAAAATCACAAATTTGCATTGTAGTATTATTTATTGAAACAAGGTAATTATCTTATTTAAATGAAACATTTTAATCATTATAGGCATGGAGCATAGGAAAACATATAAAATTATTATTGGCCTGTTGAGGAATAAGCACACATTTTGAAATAATGTCATAAACAGGTATAATTTTATAACCTGAACAGAGTCCTGAAACTTTAAAAATATCAATAACAGCAGAATCATATGGATACTAATCTATGGATAATCATAATTTACAAACTCTTTTCCATAGATGAACAAGGAAACCTCTTCATTAATCTTACATCTCAAAATATTATATATCTCAACAACTTTGCCGTATGCATAACAGTAATAATTATTAGGTATACCTGATTTTGTATACATTGCAAAGCCCTTATACACAAGTTTATTAAAGCATTCATAAGAATTGTTATCAACAGGCGTTGGTCCTAAACTATTGCATTAAAAAACAGCTGGTACCTCGTCAATCGGTTTTGGAGGCAATGAAGATTCCATTTCTTTTAATCGCTTATAAATTTGCTGCAATGGTTTGTTAGGAGACCTAAAAGCACAAAACACCAACACACTTAATATCCAAACCACATGCAAGTTAAAGGATCCGGTCACCTAGGGCCACATTCCTTAATAAAGTTAGTCATGCCGTACAACACACCCATGCCATACATACAATCTTGGTAGTCCAGCACTTACTAATCCATTAGTACTACCTAATTACTAGTAGTTATTAGTACTGTCATCATAATAATGCTTATTTCTGTTACCCAAGCAGTAATGCTTGCATTGCTGGGTTTCTGTTTTGAAAGTATGATAAGGTGGTGAGATTACAGGTACACAATACTTTACAATGGACACAACACAATGCTATGTAGGACACATCCTAGGTGGATGTGGGTACAGGCCTACCGCACATACAGTACGGACAATTATCATGGCGAGTCGGAAGGCTGCACAGTAAGATTTTTTAGGAATCATATGGCGACATGAGGCTATGTTGGGACTCGCCAAGATAAATCGTGCGTTATGTAACCCTGGTGGTATAGTGGCCACCTTACTACTAAATGTATGATATATCATATGAATGAGTATAAAACCAGAGCACCAAATATTTGTGAGGTCAGTGGGTTGTCTGAAAATAATTAACAAAACCAAACACCTGTGAACACCCTTTCTTAGCAATGTGTTTACACAGTGCTATAACTTAAAAATTGCTAGTCTTCTAATCTTAACCAAGCTGAATATTTTTCAATGAGAATCAAAACGGGCAACGTCAGCTCGGCCGAGAACTATCGATTTTTAGGTTATGGCACCGGCAGCGCGTTTTTTTATAGTTAGGTATTATGCACAAGTAGGTACTAGATTTCAATTGTGAGCCAGTCTGTCTGTACCTACCGTAAAGTAAACTGTCCTCAATAGCCTCCAGCTGCTAAATAGGTAGTTGTGGTAGTACTTTTAATAATTTAGCCAATAGAAAAAACTTACTTACCAGTCTGATAGAAAACTCTGTCAATCTCATAAAGTTTCCACTGTTCATTTGGAGACGAACACCTCTGCAGCAATTTGTCAAACGCTTTTGCCTCCTTTACGGGAGGCCAATAAATTTCTCTTTTTTTAGGTGTAATGCATTTATTGACGACCACAGCCACAATGCCACCCTCACTCGCTGCGACGAACTGAACGACACCATACATATTTCAACTGGTGATCTGAGATATCGGTTTACCTAACCTAATTCAGACACCAGTCTCTGTTTTAGTTAGATATAGCCTAAGGATATAGCAGACTGAAAAAGTCAAAGAGAGAAACTAAATGAATTATTAATATTAATATATATTTAATATTTTACAATATTTTTTTAGTAGATGTGCTGTGATTATGGACTTAGCGAGAACGAGAAAAAAAAGCGCGGGAGTCGTGACAATTGTCATTTTTTTTTTATTAATGGCTTCTGTTGGGTTTTTCCAACACCAATAATTTCGCCAATGTCGTGTGATTAACGAGACACGTTATAATTTGGAAAATGGCCAGTAGAAGTTACAAATATTGGCCGGGAGAAGATATATCTTTTTAAAAACTTTGTGAATTGAGTATCTATCTACGTAATAATCTTATATTATTTGACTGAATAAACTTAAATAAATAATTTAATATGGAAGGATGAGGGAAAGACAGAAGAAATTGTAGGACTGGAGTGCATGAGTGGCCAATACGCAAGCGACAAATTGTGGAGATGGATTGTCTATTCATGGTTTTTTGGTTAAAAAACCATGGTCTCCGGGGAATAATGGGTTGAATACTAGCATATTGGCGACCCTTACACTGTGAAGACTCAAGACATCGACCCGCGGACCCATCAACGCACATCCCGCGCGCAGTGCCGTAGACGTTACAGAAGTACCTAAATTTTAAGTGTTTTGAAGATAAGTAACATTTTGTTACTTTTACACGGTACGTTTTTTAAATTGGAATGGAATAATATATCTAAATGACCTACCGAAATACCCTATTGCATGTCCGTAGATATTGTATAAATGGCCTAAGCAGCTAGTTCATTAAATGTTGTATTAGTGACGTATCGGCTGTATATCATTGAAGCCGTTGATTGAATGCCGGCGGCGTCGGCGAAATGGCTAGGCGGCTAAATCAACCAGTTGGCTGCGACCTATGCAACAACACAGGACGTAACATAATTCACATAATTCATCCTAAATAGACGTAAAGCGTCTCAATAATAATAACTCACAAAGGACGTTACAGAATTGATCCTAAATGGACGTTACTACAGCGTCATAATAATAACCAAAAAGGACGTCACAGAAATGATCCTAAATGGACGTTACCATGGCGTCTTAATATTAACCAACTAAAGGACGTCTCTGACCCTAAATAGACGTTGCTACGGCGTCTTATTAAGACCACCATAGGATGTCTCATAATTTACCCAAAATGGACGTTGCTAGGGCGTGTTATTAATGACCAACACAGGACGTCACAGAATTTACCCTAAATAGACGTTGCTAGGACGTGTAATGCATGATTAACATAAGACGTCACAGTAGTGACCCTAAATGTACGTTGCTACGGTGTCTTTTTAATGACCAACACAGGACGTCACAGAATTGACCCCAAATGGACGTTGCTAGGGCGTCTTATTAATGACCAACACAGGACGTCGCAGAATTGACCCTTAGTGGACGTTGCTGGGACGTAAAATGCATGACCAACACAGGACGTCACAGAATTGACCTTTTATGGACGTTGCTACATCGTCATAATCATGATCAAAACGAGACGTCAGTGAATTGACACTAAATTGACGTCACCAGGGCGTCCCGTTAAGTACCAGACGTTGAAATGACGTCAGCGAGACGTACATATTCAACGAATAAAGTACTGACCCTAAAATGACCTTGAGGAGACGTCATTTTTTTGGCGCCGACGTCATTTTGCTACCTGGGACACTGCACATCAGACTACCACAAACTGTGTTTCCTCAATAGACTTTGAACGTTATATATATGGCATATGGTTGAACATTTATTGAAGAAATTTGACAGTTTTAGACAGGTTGATGTGCAGGCGCTAAAAAATTATTTCACCATTAGAATGCTACATTAGCGCTGAATAACATAGGTTATATATAAAAAAGAAATGTCCACCCGTGCGAAGCCGGGACGGGCCGCTAGTACTATTATGAAGAGGAAAGACTTGTGTTTTTGTATTTTTGTACGTTTGCAACGAATAAAGTCAAAAACTACTGGACCGATTTAAAAAAATCTTTCACCATTAGAATGCTACTAGCGCTGAGTAACATAGGCTATATAAAAAAAAAATATAAAAACGTTCACCCCTGCGAAGCCGGGACGGGCCGCAAGTACTATAGAAATAAATTATATACCAATCGATCACGTTAACAAGCGTCCACTCCCACGACCCGGTCAACCTGAGCCGAGGCCCTAGTCTTTAGAGGCGCCCACGGGGTGTTCCCTTCCCGATCCGATCCGAACCCCTCGGAGAATCTGGTAGAGGACACGCTACCTTGCGTGATACATTCCCTGTAGGAACCTTCTGGTGTTTCAGTCACACGGCTTACGGCTTGAGGAACCCTTTAAGTTTCTCGCCACCTCTAAAAAACGCCGGTGACACTGAAAAGGCCGCCTCAGGCCATCAGCAAGCTCTCTCAATCAACAAATTTTTACAAGGGTGACACAAGTGAGATAGTAGTCATATGCAAACCTATCTTATTAATAAAAAAATATTTATATACTTACACGAAAAAATTGAACTATAATAAAAAGTAACTGCAAAGAGAAAATACTGAAAAGAAAAAAAACAAGCTCTACGATCCCTTGCGGAATTCAATTTGAGCAATATTGAATGCAACGTGAAATACTTGTTTTAGCAGGCGGATTTTTGTTTTATTTTAATACTTTGGTTTTTTTCAAACTTTTTAGTTTTGTAAAGTAACGAATCACGCATTTCAAAACCTACATCAAATAATTAAGTAAGTATATTAAAACGCCTTACTCTTTTGAATAGCAAAGTCATAGCGCATACACCAATAATTGTCAATAATCTGATTAAGGCGTAAAAACGAAACTCTTGACGTTTAGTACTTTTGACTGACAAGTTCTTTGAGTCTTTTAAACATGGGAATTAAATTTGCTAATATTCCCGAAAACAAAACACCATAAAACATTGCTGTAAATGAAAATTACTAACTACATCTACGTCCATAGAAAAATTGGCCATATTCTACCCTTCTTTGCACGACTATTTATTTTTTTGTAAATATATATTTGGTTAAGGCCCCGGATTGTAGGAAATTATTAAAAAAAACTTTGTTTGCTAAAAAGTAAAATCTTTGAAAAAAATCAGTACCTATGATGGGTTTTTCCATCAACATGCAAAACCGTCAAAGTTACTTTGGTACAAAATTATTTATTAGGGAATTAAATTATTATTCAATTTTTTATTCACCAAGAATAATTATTATCTAATAGGGTCTAATATCTTGGTGAAAACGGAAGAAACAATTATTGTTTTTATTTAGACATAAGTTTAAGTTACACTTGCTACAAGGTATGGTGGAATAACCCTTACAATGTGGGTATTTGCATCTCAGGGCGGACGTAGACACCAATGGCCAATGATCTGATCCATCTCTTCTGATGTCTCTTGAGGGTGGAACGGTAGCTGGTCCTCTTTTTCTCTTTAGGTCCAATTGATGTTCTAGTGAACTGAGGCTAGGACTATCCTTTCTTGCCCCTGCTTTCACCTCCTATACTGCATAGGACTTGAGCCAATTCATTGCAAAACTGGCCCAAGGTAAGTACTTATATTATTTTCGACGTTTTTTTTTATTTTAAAATTTTTGATGGAAATTTCCATCACGATGCAATAAAGGGTTAAATTCCGAAGACGTTGTAGTTCGTTTAAAGAATTTTGATCGTGTGGTCGATCTAACAGTATTTTTGGGGTCATGACTACTAATAGCTAACCCGGCCAATGTTTTTTTTTATAGCCTATGTCACTCCCACAGTCAAAACAAATGTAACGACACCTTATGTTAAAACACACCATGCCGTTTGGGCTGTAGGGCGTGCCAAAGAAACAGACACACATAATAAATACATACATACATACATACATACATACATACATACATACATACATACATACATACATACATACATACATACATACATACATACATACATACATACATACATACATACATACATACATACATACATACATACATACATACATATATACATATATACATACACACATACATACATACATACATACATACATTACACTCGAGAAACATAACCCTCCTGACGCATTCGGATAAAAAAAAATCTGAAAAAATGCACCAACTTTAGTCGAATAGTTTAAGACTACAATCACAGAATAGCTAATAGTACACTACCGTTTTAATATGACTAACGAACGAATCTGAAATATTGATACCTATAGGTATTAGGTAAATTATGTCTTTATCTTGAATTTGTTAGCTCAAATACACGATAGTATAATTTCGACTCGATCATAATTATTTTCGAAAACAATAGTCCCCTTACAATAGTCGAAATTATAACGATATTACTAAATTTATATGCTTGGAAACCACTCAAATACATTCATATCAAATTAAATTAAATAAAATTAAATACATATATCAATATTCGTAATATAGTAGCTGCATATTTTGATGATTAAATAAAACTATAATGTTTTTTAAAAAATATTTTAAGATTCCGTTAATTTCTAAGCGGTCTCATCGTCGCGGGCGCTAGGTACATATTTTCGATCTTATGAAAACGACAGTAAGGATCAGCCATTTTAAATGTCCACAAAACGAGGTGTCGTCTCAACGTAATCGACTGGTCAATTAAACTTCAATTAGGCACTCAATTTTACCTAAAGAATTATGCTGTATATTTCTTTCGATAAAACTTTAATGAATCACCGCACTAACGGATATACGATCCGGAACGGCACGTCCTTATCCGTATCCGTGGGAACATCCTTTCGGTATCTGTTGGTTACGCCATCTATATAGGTACTATGTATGGGTACATTACAAGGGGTGGGAAAGGTCAATGACAAACTATGAACCACTCTAAGTATTGACCTAAGTGGTCCCTAGTTAGATTTTCCATACACATAATAGGTCAACATGAAGGGTACAGGCATATTTGCCTACAGGGAATGTAATTTTTTTTTATTTAAGTATTTTAATGATTACACATTTATTATCTATGGCCCGTTCATTTTTAATTAGGTACAAGTTTTTACAAAAGAATAACAAGTGTCGCTAAAAATGGGTTATTATCTAGGTATACCCGAGCAAAAAAAATTAAGAGTTGTTAAGTATATGTAAATTTTTTTCTTTTTTTTTCAGAAACTAAAAAAAATTATATACCCATAAATATGGTTGATAATAACTTGTATGTAATCTTACACAAAATCTATCACATCCTTTAATCTCAATATGATAATATAAGGCTCTAAACTTTTAACGGCGTTTCAGGAGTTCTTACGACCTCCGTAGCCGAGTGGCTTGCACGCCGGACTTTGGGCGGCGCTAACTCTGAGGTCCCGGGTTCGATTCCCGGTCGGGTCAATTTCGAAAACGAACTTGTCGATATTGTGTCGGGTCTGGGTGGTTGTGGTACCGTCGTTGTTTCTGATTTCCATGAAACGAGTGCTTTACCTATTTACCTTGGGATCAGAACAATGTGTGCGATGTTGTCTCATATTTATTTATTATTTATTTATTATTATTCTCTGCCTATACCCTTCACATTACTTTTACAATATAATTGATAAGAATTTCCATAATTATAAGCTTTGAAAATTACTAAACATTCAAGTTTCAACACGTGAATTCCTTTTAAAGGAAAAAAATATATAACTTGATTTATTAGGCGCCCGGGTCAGTTTTAGTTTATTCGTTGCCAAGCAAACCTTTTCGCTGATGATGTCCGAAATTCCGTCCAAATAATGTGGTGTATTATCAAAACGATCGTGTTCTGTATCCATACGAAAAACTTCGAACTGACAAAATGGCATACTTTTTAAAATTAAGTATATTTGGTTCCGTACCTATTTTGCTTTGTTTTTCCGTTTATTGTGATTGTCCGAATAAAGGAGGCCTATGAATATACTTACTTATTTATCTACTTATTAGTTTAAAATAATAATTCTAAGAAAGACTAAGGTTTTCAAGAGGGCGAAGATGGCCTAATAAAAGTGTATAAAAGATCCAAATTTTGCAAAAACTAGAACTTCATCACAATATGTTTTTGTTTTGTTTATATACTACTCAAAACAAAATAAGGGCCACGAGGTATTTTTTTCATTTTGGTGTAAATTATTAAACATTTACATATTGAAAGTAGTAAAATATTGAGTATACAAACTCTTTGATACCTAAACTTTTTAATATTGTAGTATTCATCTAATGCTGGCAACAATTTTAAATAAAATTTGATTTAAAATTATTTTTGAAAATTTTGATTCCATTTTCTTTGACGTTTTGCTTTCCTTAGCTTCTTGGTTTATTAGAAATTATCAGAGTTCATTGATATCTCGAGTCAGAAACATCTTTTGCAATATGCCACAAGCACGCAGGCGTCATATGGACTCGCTGACAGCAACCAGAGCCGTTACAATGATTGAAGAAGGTCATTCGCAGCGATCTGTGGGTTTGCAATTGGGATTTTCTCGAAGAGCTATTCAAAATCTATGGAATCGTTTCCAAGAGACCGGCAGTGTTAGAAGAAGACCTAGTTCGGGCAGAGTTCGCATTACAACAGCTCAAGAGGATCGTTACATTCGATTAAGTGCGCGCCGAGATCGCACAACGACGGCCCGCAAGCTGTAAAATCGTTTACGGCTCACAACGGGTACTCGTGTCAGTGACCAAACTATTCGTAATCGATTGCATGAAGACCAGCAGGCATCAAGAAGGCGAGTTGTCCGTATTCCATTAACCAGAAATCATCGTGCAAATCGTTTAAGATTTTCCCGTCAACATTTGGACTGGGACATAAACCAATGGGGCATGGTGCTCTTCACAGACGAATGCAAAGTTAAATTTTTTAACGACGATCGGCGTATTAGAGTATGGAGAAGACGCGGCGAGAGATTTTCAGAAGCCTGCATCCATGAAGTCGATCGTTTTGGTGGTCCAAATGTAATGATTTGGGGCGGGATAAGCTTACACGGCAAAACTGAGCTCGCTATTTTAAATGAGGGTACTGTTACTGCTCAGCGGTATATTGAGGAAGTCGTCAGACCACATGTGATCCCATTTGCCCAGCGAGCGGGTCCTGGATTTATCTTGATGCAAGACAATGCTCGTGCACACACGGCTCAAGCGACTCGGTTTGTACTGGAAGCGTCTCAAATTCAAGTCTTGCCGTGGCCGGCGAACAGTCCGGACTTAAATCCAATAGAGCACATGTGGGATCAGTTGAAACGAAGAGTTAGAGACGGTGATCAGGAAATCCACAACCAACAGCAACTCATCAACGCGGTTAAAAGGGCCTGGGAAGAGATTCCAATGGAAAATGTCAGGCATTTGATTGAGAGCATGCACTCCAGGCTTCAGGAGTGCGTAACGAAACGAGGGGGGCATACCCGTTACTAAAAGATGAGCATGGAGTATTTTCTTTTGTTTTCAGTAACTTTACATTGTTTTTATTTTTAACCTTAAATGTGTTTTTTCTTTCAAAAGCAAATAAACTTTTTAATCATTATTATTGGAATAAATTTATTGGTCTACACGGTAAAAACAACATTAGTTTTCGTTATGGAGACAAAAAAATTAATATTGGTTTTATTATTTTCATGGTACAGACAAAATACCTCGTGGCCCTTATTTTGTTTTGAGTAGTATATAATTTTAACGCATATTTTTTGTTGCGATACAAATTACAAAACCACAACGTTGAAAAAATTTCCACGAGCAGGATTTGAACCTGCACCTTTCTGACATACCGGGTCAGGTGCTCATCCAATTGAGCTATCGTGGTTCTAACCAGCCCGCCGAAATTATTCAACACAATTTATTTTTTACTTTGAAAGCCAAAGTCGCCAATTCAATGTCAACAACTACCGTCATTAGCATCTGATCATAATATTTTTAGAAATACTAAAGATCAGTTAAGAAGTAGGCAAGCTATTTATAAAATGTTTTTGTTTTGTTTATATAATTTTAACGCAAATTTTTTGTTGCGATACAAATTACAAAACCACAACGTTGAAAAAATTTCCACGAGCAGGATTTGAACAACTACCGTCATTAGCATCTGATCATAATATTTTTACAAATACTAAAGATCAGTTAAGAAGTAGGCAAGCTATTTATAAAATGTTTTTGTTTTCTTTATATAATTTTAACGCAAATTTTTTGTTGCGATACAAATTACAAAAACACAATATTGAAAAAAGAAGGGTGCAGGTTCAAATCCTGCTCGTGGAAATTTTTTCAACATTGTGTTTTTGTCATCACAATATATTAATACCAAACCTAATAAAATGTTATTTTATTCTCTGTAATCTATTTTACTTATTAACTTATTGTTTGCTTAATTTTATTTACTTGAGGCCCTTTCATTACATAAACACCTCACATTCTTAGATTCTTATTTAAATAATTAATGGAATCAGGCGTGACTTTGCAAAAGTCCATGACAAACAAAAAGCAATAAAAACAAAAATTGTGTTAATTCCGCTTAATAACGGAGCTATAGGTATAAATGACACAATTTGAACATTCAAAACCATAAATTTTAAACGCAACCTCAACGCGCTAAAACCTATCAACCTAATCCTAATAATATTGGCCACTAAAAATAAAGCATTTTAAAAAACGAATTCCGCGGGACTCACTCCAATATCATTGTGTATTTGCCGCGCTCGCCGTAACAGCCGCCAAAGAAGGCTTCTAACTTTTTACGACTAAACGTACCTATATCTTGCTCTCTTTATGTTGCCATGTCTAAATATAGATGCCGCAATTTCCATGCTATTTCTTTTTTTTTCTACACGATTGCCAGTCCTGTTGCTAAGTCCAGTTTGTATTTATTTTTTTGTTATTGGCCAATGGCAAAGGCGTTGAGGCGAGCTAACCTACTCAGCTACGGTTACCAAATTGTCGCTCAAATACAGGATAATTGTGGAATTTTAGTCACTGATTTTTACCTTTTTTTCAATATCCACTGCTAAAGACATGGTGGTATCTACAGCACGCCTTCCGTTCTTAGGCATCTGGTTGATGGTAAGCCTAGTTTTGAAGTGGCATAGTCCGGCTAGTGAGGCACATTAAGTCTTGCTGTTTTTATGTTCTTGGGCCCCCTAACCAACACGTGTTGCCGCGGACCCGTGGAGTATGCATCACGCTATTTCCCCTTATTCTTTTTACTATAGAGCTAGTTTTAACATGGCAGCTTTCACAACCAAAGCAATGGTTCAGGCCTTATTGGAATACAACTTGTCTCTCTTTTAAAACAAACACTCATAGAAACAAGGGTTCTTTCGGGCCTAGTGGCATCATGCCACTGGCATGCATTGGAAGAGGCCTTTGTCCGGATGTAGACTGACATTACGGATACGGTACGGATTATGTTGAAGGTGTCTTTCTAGTTACGCTACCGATACCTTATTTTTTCCTATAGCAGGTCACTTTCTAGGAGCGGTTGTCAAAAATTACAGATTTGTCAAGTTGGCCTAGGAGTTTGTACGACGCTTGAAAGGAAATATTGACTAAGCGACATTAAACGACTTTACGAGAGAGTAGTTTATAGTTTGGATTTAGAGAAAATAAAATCGTATAACTTCGTAATGTCGCTTAGTCATTTCCTTTCAAGCGTCGATATGCATTCACCATGGTTCAAATCGATTAATACAACGCAACTATAATTTCCATTCTTCTTTAGCAGTCGCAATAGCGTAATAACGCATGGTAACCCTAGTGTCATAAGTCTAGACACAGTCATAGACCCTTTTTGCTCGTATATCAACGGCGAGAGTAAAGCAAAGCGAAGACGAAAATAGAATCGACCCGAACTAAAAATAGAATGAACACAAACCTCCATGGAGTAATGGGAAGCGACACGCCAAACAGGACTATTCTATTATTTAGCTTAAAAATATGAAACCCAACATCCAAATGAAGAAGTAAAAAACATACTCGTAAGTTATAAAAAAAAACAGTTTAAAATGCGTATCGGAATTCCGTGCTTTGGAGAGCACGTACAGCCGTTGGTCCCGGCTACATTAGTAGTTGCTATTAACCACCAATCCACACTGAGCACGCGTGGTGGTTTATGGCCTTCCCCATATGTTTCGATCCATTAGGTACGGAAGGTTCGTACCCCAGCAGTGGGGACATAAAATGAGCTTGCAATGATGATGAAATGCTACAATGCTGCTTCGCGTAGCCAGCACACTTAATAGTTATAATAAATTAATCTATTAAATATTACCTAATGATTCTGCCGATTTCTGACCAGGGTGCCTAGTGAGAGTTTTGTTTACTATATGTATTCGTTCGAATACGAAAACTAAAACGAACCCTTCTTGTATGCCGTCAGGAGGCGCTGCTTCAATGCCATACTAATTTTCGTTGTCGTAGGCATTCTGGACCAGAATCCAATAATAGTTAAATATTTGATGATAGTCGTGACCCATCGTTTACACATACCTATACCCTTATACTCACTAATACCTACTTATCGACAACAAACATACACTTTTACACCCGCGCAAGGATCTATATACTCCTACGTATTAATGGGTTCTGGCATTCGTTGGACCATCGGCACTTCGGGACCAGCCGTTGCTTGGTTCTACTTGGGTAAGTATTCTTTTAAAATCACGAATTAGTGAGGTCGACATATTTATTGATCGGAACCGAACGCCTCGGAGAATCTAGTAGGGAAAGGGGACACCCCTACTAGATGATGCATGATTCTATTCCCTCTAGAAACTCTCTTGAGGAAGTCCCTTTAAGTTTCTCGCCGCCCCCAAAAAAGTCCGGTAACGCTGAATAAACCGTATGAAGCCATCAGCAACTTCTATCCAAATAGAACCCGGCGCTGCGAATGATGTTCAACATGTAAGAGCGCTATCGAGATCTTAATAATGAATAGCTCAAACAATAATAATAAATAATAATAATGCTATGAAATGTTTCACTTCACCAGCTCATTTTATGTCCCCGCTGCTGGGGCACGAGCCTTCCCTGTGGATGGATAGGTAGAACGGGCCATAAACCACCACGCGGGCCCAGTGCGGTGCGGTGGTTGTTAACGACTGCTAATGCAGCCGGGACCAACGGCTTTACGCGCCTTCCGAAGCACGGAGGAGCTCAAGATGATACATTTTTAGTCACCCATCCGATGACTGGCCTTTGCTAAAGTGGCTTAACCTCAGCAACCTCAGACCGGGCGCGTTAACCACTGCGCCATCGAGCTCCTCTAATGAGATAAAATGTTTACTCTAATTAATGTTAAAGTACTATAGCCCGCGTTAGAAGCTTCCAACTCTTTCGTATTGTAAGCAGACGTCACACAAGCATTCCTTACAGTGCGTATAATACCTAACTAAAATAATAATCGTAATTACAACGAGATAATGTCATTACGTCAAACCAGCATACTTGTACCGTTGAGAACGACACAGGCACGGGAAAATGAGCTTTACGAAATAAAGAATAGATAGCAAAGTAAAAAAAAGTAGCTTTTCCAACAGCAGAGTTAAGGTGGTTCTCCTGCGCTACACTATATCGTATTCATTGTCCTGTATATGAGCACAATTTAGATGCGAAGATGGCAGTCGTGCCTTGACCGTCACGGAAGGTGGTCGTATCGACCCCGAGTGTAAACAGTGCATAAAGGGTTAAGTGCGATGAAGTGGGTGATAGCAACCGGTTTGTTGGTGAGCCTGGTGAGATTCGGAGAGGGCGGTGGTGAGTTCAGAACTTTGAGAAACTTACAAATTATTATAGGTTTAATTGACCCGGAACTTTTATCGGACTTTCGGTTCTGGTAGTTGGCCAGATAGACGACATTTGAGCCCCGAATATTGGTGATACCAATAATATTTGAGTACGTAAAATTATTATTTCTAACATTACCGTTAAAATATTTGTGTTTGAGAGAATTTTAATCTCATGCTCAGACAGAGTTTACAATTTTGCGCAAAAATGGTTTTGCGTAAATTTATGTTAAGGTGTAGTTTGGCCAAATTTTTATTTGAAATTAGCAGCCATTTCAATTAGAGAACTTTTGAATGTTCTTTCGTTTATTGGTAGGGTAGGAATGCAAAGTTGTAAACTGAAAGTGTTGTCATGTCAATAGAAAGCTGGTGTGGTAGGACACCCATATGGAACAACAAGTCTAATTAAACCATGAAACGAAAACAAAACAACAATTCTACCAAAACAATTAGGTTTTACAAGACTGCCCAAGAAAGTGCTGTTTTCAGGATTTTCTGTGTTTCATTATTCCTAGGTAGCTTTAAACGCCTGAACTGATATATATTTACTTTTAGAAGCGTAACCAAATTTTTGTATGCTTACTCGTATTGTTAGAATTCTAAAGTTATACCGACCGGCTAACACAAGATTAGCCGAAAAAAACTTTCTGTTTTGGTCATAAATTAATTGAAATGAAAAATGAAATGAAATGAAATATATTTGTAAAAGGCACAATAGTTCACTTAAGAAGGTCGAGTACATATCTTACACACAATAATAGTAATAATATACAATTTAATAAACTATACCTAAGTACATATATTTAATGTGATTCTACTGTTGTAATTGTTCTTGGTCTTGTTGTGTAAAGAATAAATATAAGAGAATGTGTATAGCTAATTAATATGGATAACTACTCACTAGGCCACAGGCGATAAGCCATCGAAACCACCCTCAAGCCTACCTATTTCGGCCGATAAGCATTCCTGTATCGCTTTGTTCCGGTTTAGAAATAAGATCCAGAAATATTAGAAAGAAAGAAGAAAGAAAGAAAAAAACATTTATTGGCTCTCACATAACATGTTAAAAATAGAATAGATTAAAAAACAAAAGACATAAAATGCAAAAAAAAAATATGGAGTGACAGGATAAGAGGTAGTGAGATAAAGAAACGTTGTGGTCTGAAAGAAGATGTAGTGACAAACATTGAGAAAGGTATGCTGAGATGGTTTGGCCATGTCGAGAGAATGGATGAAGAACGATTGACGAAAAAAGTGTATAAGGCGAGTGTGAATGAAAGTGTTGGTAGGGGTAGACCTAGGCGGACGTTTCGAGACCAAATCAGGGACGTCTTGAAAAAAGGCCAGGTCTACAGTACCCTAAACCGAAGAGCATGTATGAAGGGAATAATGAAAGTGGACGAAGCGAAACAAGTATGTAAGGATCGTAGCAAGTGGAAAGAAGTGGTCTCTGCCTACCCCTACGGGAAAGAGGCGTGATTATATGTGTGTATGTGTGTATAAAATGCAAAAACAAAAAAAGTAAATAACAAATAAAAAGAACACAACAGTGTGACGAGCCAATCAGGACCCTACCTCAGCATATAATGCCGCTACGGTGTGAGAAAGTCCCGTCGCAACGGCCGGCGCTGGTATTCTGGCAGGGCCTGTGCGAGGTGACGCTTCCATGAAAGAGACATTTAGTCTCACACAAATAAATTAAATAAAAAAACACTACCACTTATATTACTGGGTATAGAATAGAAGCATCATAACTAAAGCCTTAATTTCGTTAATTTTGTGCATGCATGCTTTGTGTTTGGTGTAAATTCTTTCGTCATTTTCTAAGAAAATTTATGACACCATACTTTTGCGAGTTACTGAGATAAAACAATAAACATTTATTTTATGCCACAAAAACTACCTACATTTAAACTTTAAAATCCTAATTTATATGATAGTATGCCTCACAGATAGATAGACATACTAGACACACTAATAAAAAAATAGTTACTTCCTAGTTTATTTTTAATAACTATTATGTGTATTGTGTATAGCCATGAACATATATATTTTTATTTCAATGAGTCGATTAACAAGCGTTCAGTGGATGGTGGGTCCAAGAAGGCCTTATTGAGGAATTCTACTCTAATTCTATTTTTGACTAACTCATTGTGAATTATAGGACATAAGTAGGTACCTACTTTTATTTTCGTATAAAAATGATTGTGCATCGTAATCTAAATCTTTTCCTATCTAGAGCTCCTCCATGCTTCGGAAGGCACGTTAAACTGTTGGTTCCGGCTGCATTAGCAGTCGCAGCATTAACAGTCTCACCATCAATCCGTACTGGACCCGTTTGGTGGTTTACGGCCCGTTCTCCTTATCCATCCATAGGGAAAAAGGGTGCCCCAGCAGTAGGGACACAAAGTGAGCTGGTGATTATGACATTGCATGCCCGACGAACGGACGACAACAGACGGTGTGAAAACAGCCAATAATAATTAATAAATTATTTATCGCCAGATGTTAACACTAAAAAGTGTGTTACATCCTAGTCTAACAACGCTAGGATAAAAATAAACACGACACAACAGTATCATTGACATCACTCAGGGAAAATAGAAGTTTCCCAGAGTTAATTGGAGTATTGTGTGAGTTAATTGCGAAGCGTTCGTCGCTCAAATAGACAAATTAACAGTGTCTGCATAACTTCATTTGAAAGGTTTTCAAATGCTAGCAAGGCAAAGCGCGGGTGATGGGGCTATCCTTTAAGCCTATTTTAACTTATCTGAATTCGCATCATACCTCCCTTTCACTTACAGCCTGGAAAATATGGTTTTTAGTGGTGTTTTTTTATAGTGAATATTCATTGCATTTCTTTTCATTGTAATTTGTCCGCAATAAACTTAAACTTTTTACCATAAAAAACCATAAAAAAATTTATTAAGTGGTTAAACGTATTTAGTGGTTTCTGTTTACGTCCATTAGTGTACCATGAGGTGGCCATATTGTTTGTAGTGGCGATGTCGGCTACGTCACCCGTTATCGCGGGTCGCGGGTCACGTTCATTCATATGCGCTTGCGCCGGTGGCGTCATCAACACGCCTTGGCCTTTCGGGGACTCTTTACGAACTAGAACTCATAGTTAAATAAATAGATAAACCTACGCCACAAAATATAGAAACTACAGAAGGTACCTAAGTTAAACGCGAAATCACGCAACAACTGCGCTCGGGTTTCGACATCCGTGTCCGTGCCCGGAGTCTATATCGACGGTTGAAAGGCTAATTGATTCAAGCGACATTTTGTATAACTTGCAGGAGGAGGGAATTAAGTTTTTATTTTTAGAAAAAAAAATCATAAATAAACACCTATCTAATAAATTTATTTAATACAGTGTATCCCTAATTAAGTATGGAAGTTTTTTAAGATATTACTATTAATTGTGTATTATTTTGAATATTTGAAGATTATTTTAGAAAATTTATGTTGGTTAACCCAAAATGCATCAAATTTAGAAATTTTTTGAGAATGGCAAAATATTTCAAATGCCTACCGTTAGTAAAATAGGCTGTCAGTTAGCTGGCTCAAACATCGACTTAGTATAAAATGATACGAGAGAAAATGAATTGAGCTTCAAGTTTACTAACCAGTTGAATACGCCCAATGGGCATAAGCAACATGATGGTGTAGCACCCGAGTAAAGAAACGAAACAAAGCTTAGTTTTGGTTTAATGCAATATAGACCAAACGACAAAACCATAACCTTGGCGAAAAAGCCAAATGGCTGAATCGACACATGTTATAAAAATTAGAAAAATCTAAATGGCTTAAGTCATCGAGTCCTCAACTTTGTCTAATTTTGTGTCGTATAAATCAATGAACTTCGAAATGAGGCTTGTTTTACTCTGGGTGGTAAGCGCCAAAAAAGTAGTGAAAAAATTTCTAAACCTGAAACTAAATATCGCAATAAATGTCGCTTAGACCAATTAGCCTTTCAACCATCGATATGTACGTTGCTCGAGCGTGGTATGTTTTAGTGCTCCCACCCCCGAACGACTTTTTGTAGAACCGATAACGGCAAATGAAAGAAATATTTATTCAAGACTTCAAGTAAACTTACTAAATCATTTAGTAATTGTTTACTATTTAATTGGCGGAATAAAATTACTTGTTTTATATGAAACATAACATAACTAACTACATTAAAGAAAACAAAATAAAACCTATAAATAAAAAATGTCCTCCAGCTCATGGGCTCAGTGGGCTCATGGGAACGGTCCCAAGAATGCTGGCAACATTACCTCTTTGGATTGCCAAGCTAATACGTTGGCAGAGGTAGCTGCCAGCCTTCTTGTCACCGGAGGCTTCAATAATTATTTTAGCAATAATAAAATATAGTAGTACTGTAACAAAAGCGCTTAAATGTGCTTTTGTTTTTTAGAATTTAAGCTATTGTGCGTATTTATTGAGGAGCTTGATGGCGCTGTGGTTAACGCGCTCAGTCTGGGAGTGCTGAGGTTAAGGAACTTTCGCAAAGGCCAGTCATCGAATGAGTGACAAAAATATTTCATATTGAGCTCCTCTGTGCTTCTGAAGGCACGTAAAGCCGTTGGTCCCGGCTGCATTAGCAGTCGTGAACAACCACCAAGCCCGTGTTGTGGTATATGGCCCGTTCTCCCTAACCATCCATAGGGATAAGGCTCGTAGCCCAGCAGTGGGGACATACAAATGAGCTTATGATGATGATGTATTTATTATCAGAATGGAAATAGGATACTAACTAAGTAAATAAGTAAATTTGCAGTAAAACTTTTTTATACAAGTAAACACACCTATACATTTTCGTAGGTAATTATTGGCGCCAAAGTAAGATAAAAATAAATAAAACAACAACGCTGTTACCTTGCCACTAGCAATGTCATCATTATGCATATTGTGACGGTACAAGGCGGGCTAACGCCCTCAGGCTGGTTTGCGGCTGGCTGGCCTATTCGCCGTACACTGCGAGACAAAAAATTAAACGCCTCTAGAGAAAATACTTAATTTTTTTTTATTAATTTAACATTTTGCCTATAATTTTACACAAGTTTTGCCAACTAGTACTTCTTCCTCCTCCTCCGTGCATCGTTATCCTCTATTAAAAAAAAGAAGCACTTAAAAGCCACTTAATTAATAAGTTTATAAATTATTACTATTTATCATCGATATCGAGATCTTCATCATTTAAACGACCAACAGAAAATACAGAAAGAATTGGTAGATACAAATTTCTTGTTAACGAAACATATAATGAATATATATCAAGAATTTATATTACATAGGAAGTAAGATAAAAAGAATATTAAAAAAATAATAGTTTGTAAACGCATTGCCTTTAAAAAAATTCTTCGGGTTTTATAAATATTTGCTGTTAATTTATTTATTGTTATTTGATGTCTAATGCTATCGTATAATTATAGTGTGGTTGCCATGAAATGTCATGGCGTTTGACTTAAACATGCTATTACAAGGAAAACTTGTAAACACGATGTCGTTATTGAGAAAAAAAGACAGTGATTGTGTAATAACGAAGTGTGATGCATTTTGTATTTTTTATTTCGTTTATTCACAAGATAGAATCAGAGCTACCTTAAGAGCTTTTATACGTTCCGGTATTCCATTCTAACTTAAAAGATTTATATATTTAAAATTTTCAAAGGCAATTCTAATAAAACTTTAAATGCTTTAGGAAAATAGTGATAGTGATAGTGAGTAGACGACACGACGACGCACGCTCAACGCCTAGAGAAATTAAAATGTTTTTTGGACTGAATTAATGCGATTTCAAGTCTTCTATGCATTTCAAGTTATAACTATTTAGTAATCAACATTTAGATTACATTAGATTTACCTGAGAATTTAACTCAGTACAACGGGTCGAGTGCATTGCTATTCCATAATTTAGTGTGTCGTAACCTACTCAAACAAATATGTAACTTTGAAAAGCCGAAGAGTAACGTCATATTTTATGTTTGGAATGAATTCGTTTCGTTTTCGAACTGATTCATATTTTCGTGGCTCGTAGTGTAATGCTTGGTGAGCCATATTACGAATTCGCAAAAGACGTTCTCAATAACGGTACAGCAATACCATTTATCTGATTTATGTTAATTTATTCTAATAGCTGTGTTTGTCGCCTACCTGATATACATGACATGACACCCATTTGACTCTCAAATGTACCAACCACATTGATAGTTATTTCACTTCTGGTTTGAGTACCTAGACCCGGGGGCCTACCGCCTAACTCTATCGCTATCGATCTCGCTATCGCGCTCTATAGTTTATGGCGTTATCTTGTCATTTCGAAAGCGATATAAAAGCAATATTGAAAGCTATAGGCTATAGCTTTCGATATTGCTTGCATATTGCTTTCATATCGCTTTAGAAATGACAAAAATACGCTATAAACTATAGAGCGCGATAGCGAGATCGATAGCGATAGAGTTAGGCGGTAGGCCCCCCGGTGATTCATCACCAGCTCTATTTTATGTCCCCACAGCTGGGGCACGAACCTACCTAAAGGATGGAAACACCACAGGGAGAACGGGCCTTAAACCAGCACGTCGGCCTTGTGCGGTTCGGTGGTTGTTAACGACTTCTAATGCAGCCGGGACCAACGGCTTTACGAGCCTTCCGCAGCATGGAGGAGCTCGAGATGATACGTTATTGGTCACCCATTCGATGACCGGCCACTGCGAACCGTTGAATAACTTTAGCAATTGCAGACCGAGCGAAACCATAGATGCGCCATCGAATAGAACCGGGGATCCCGCGTAATTCAGTTGCATATTTATATCTTATGCTTCTAGTAGATGCCACAAAATAAAGAGACCCTCAGAATGTAAACTTCATACAAACGCGCTAGAGCAACGCACACATAGACAACCTCTCACGGACACGGAATCTCGCAATTCTCGCAACATCTGTGCTCGGACTGTTTTCTGAGCTGTTCCGAGATTCGTGGCCCCCGAGAGAGGGTTTATGTGTGCGTTGCTCGAGCACGGTATGCGGTAAGCTTGCGTTCTGTGAGTCTCCTTATTTTGTGTAGATACCATGTAATTAAACTGGATGTTTTTTTTCTGGTGAACCCTATTTTGATTCGAAAAATTCTCGAATCTTTTTATATATAACTAGGTAGGTACCGAAAAAACCAATTAAAATTGTGTGTTTCGGATATTCCCGATGCGTAGCCCGGCAGAATTATTATCGAAATAGAGCAACCAGTTGCTAATTGCACAATAGCAACGCGACTGCTACTAGTTGCGATCGGTCGGTTTACTTGAGAGCGCCGCGCCGCGCCGCGCCGCGCCGCGCCCCGTCATGTATTCTTAGTTCTTCAATCACTCGCTTGTGGCGCTATTGTAGCGTTGTACGTTCCGTAATACCACATGGGTGTAATACGATGTGTTTTGGTAGCGATGAGTTGTAAATTGTTGCAATTGCAACTGTCACCTCAAGATCGGTAATAAACCTGCGGGTTTGTGACCAACCCGCATTTGGCAAGCGTGATGATTGCACTTTCATTTCGTGACTTGATTTCAATAATGTAACCGGGCAAATCATCGTCATCATCATCAATCATCTCAGCTAAAAGACGTCCACCTACTGCTAGACAATGGCCTGCCCAAGAGCACGAATCTCCACAACGGCCAGTTTGTGCTGCTCGCATCCAGCGACTGCCCGCGATCTTCACCTTTTCTTGCCAATCCGCAAATGACTAATCCGTTTGCAGTCTTGAATAGTCTTGATAGTTAGTAGCGATCTATCAAATTTTCCATTCATAATAAACATGTTCCTAGAAAATTTATAAAGATCAAGAATGATTGTGCGTAGTTCAATGTCTAATGGGGAGATATTCATATTATTATTAATATACTATCAGTGATGTCATATTATGTTTAATTAATGAATCTCCTTTTAACGTTTAAAGGAGTTCCCCCTTCTTTAATTGAATCAATACATTATATTTTTTTATTCCTTTCGGGTAGGTAAGCAAAGTGCCTTCATCTCACCTGATTTTAAGTGATGATAACGCCGAAGGTGGAAGCGCCCTTCACCCGGAGTCCTCAACTACTGATGCGCTGGCTATCTTGTCTCTAGCTGCCGGAAACCAACTAACATTGACGGCCTTTTCTAGATAAGAAGGTGGCAGGCAAACAAAACCTACCACCAACCAAACCAAGTACACAAACATGTACTCTCCGCTGGGAATCCAACCCGGGACCTTTGGGTCTGAAACAGGTAGTCTTAGCCACTGGCTGACTCATCGACGCCCAGCTCATCTCTTGGATCTAGATAATAAAAATATAACTAGGACCTAGGTGATAACGATAATTGGAATTAATTATTAGTTAGTAAGTATTTATGTAGTGTACCCTTTCAATTCAAATGATAATTTCAATTCAGATGATAAAAGATGGAAGCGCGTTTCCATATTAAAAATAAAATAGTTCAGTAGTTGTAAATTCCGGAATTGACAACTACTGAAGAGTTGATTATCCTGTGTCTTTCGGACCGATCCGATCCGAACCCCTCGGAGAATCTAGTAGGGCACGGGGACACACACTAGTGCGTGTTGCCGTTCCCTCTAGAAAACCTCCGAAGGTGCTTCACACGGCTTGAGGAACCCTTTAAGTTTCTCGCCTCCCCAAAAAAGCCCGGTGAAGCTGAAAATGCCGTTTGAGGCAATCAGTAAACTCTTTCAAAAAAAAAACTGTCTTTCGGAACGGAAACATTGTATATAGTATTTTATATGGTGTTTCCATAGGGAAGATATTATGACCCAGCAAAAGGGACGTAATGTGAGCTGGTAATGTGATGATGTGTATTACATATAACCGGAAAGACACATCATCATCATCATAATCAGCTCATTTTTATGTCCCCACTGCTGGGGCACGAGCCTTCCCTATGGATGAATAGAGAGAACGGGCCATAAACCACAACGCGGGCCCAGCGCGGATTGGTGGTTGTTAACGACTGCTAATGCAGCCGGGACCATCGGCTTTACGTGCCTTCCGAAGCACGGACGAGCTCGAGATGATACATTTTTAGTAATCCATCCAATTACCGGTCTTTGCGAAAGTTGATTAACCTCATCACCTGCAGACCGGGCGCGTTAACCACTGCGCAATCGAGCTCCTCACGACAAAGACACACAAATGTTTGAAAATAAAACAAATTTGCAGGCGCGGCCCACACTTTCCCGCCAAGAAGACGCTTGGCTCAACTCTTGACCTCAGATAAGGTTCACTGTTGTCGTTCTTAGTAATTAAAAAGAGATTATAAGTTATCCTACGAGTACAGACGGCTGATAAACAATGCATAGACAAGTTAACATGAATCGGAACTTAGCGCGTCTGTGGATTTCGCAGAAACAACTGAACTGCTGTTATACAACCAGAGATAATACAAAAGGTATAGACGTTAGCTTTATTCAATGGTCACATACAAAATGAAGCAGATATGTTTCTATCGCGCTAATTGCAAAGACTGGCAGATAGGGTACCGTGCATATAGAAACCCGGAAAATTATAAACATACCTAAGAGCACCACATGGCGACATTGAAGTCGTTTGTTACTAAGTAAAATTGCAAAGTTAACGTTGAAATAAAATTGTTTTTGTATGGAATATAAAAGATACGTAAATATGATTTTTAATATTATCACGGTGTTCTTTCGGCTATAAAAGGCTATGTTTCGGGATTATACACCTATTATCAAACACCCTGTATATTGTAATTTTTTTTTTATATATATTAACGGGTAAGCACATTGCCTTGATCTCACCTGATGTTAAGTGATGATAAGGCCAATGATGGAAGCGCACTTCACCCGGGATCCTCAACTAGTGAAGTACTGGCTATCTTATCTCTAGCTGCCGGAACACAACAATGCTACAAATATAGATGTTATGGCGACATATTTAGATAAGATGGTGGTAGCTAGCCAGGCGGACAAACAAGCCCTACCACAAATCCAAACCGAGTACACAAACATGTACCCCCGGAATCGAACCCGGGACCTCTGGGTCTAAACCGGTGGTCTTAGCCACTAGACCACAGAGGCGGTTAACACCTATATTATATTATATAATATAATATACAATATATATAATTATTATAATATATTACATCCAAAGTGTTTTTTCCCGGTGAAATACAATGGTTAAGTACGGGAGCACGCGATAACAATACAACAATACGCTCGTGCGCAAGCGTCCATGGGTTGTGGTTGCCGGTCGCCTATAGTAAGCGGGCCGTAGTAAGCTTTTTGCCAGCACAGTAACATAAAAAAATACACAGGCAAACACCATTTACTACAACCCCCTGAGTCATCCATCATCGTCAACTCATTTTAGGTACCCACTGCTGGAGCACGACCCTTCCTTATGGATGGATAGGGAGAACGGGCCATAAACCACCACGCGGGCCCAGTGCGGATTGGTGGTTGTTAACGACTGCTAATGCAGCCGGGACCAACGGCTTTACGTGCCTTCCGAAGTACGGAGGAACTCGAGATGATAAATTTTTGTTCACCTATCCAATGACCGGCCTTTGCGAAAGTTGCTTAAACTCAGCAGACCGGGAGCATTAACCACTGTGCCATCGAGCTCCTCGGTTAGTTAACGGCAATGTTTTAATAATAATTAAAACCTTCCGAACCAGCAGTAGAATCACATTAAATATTATGTAGGTGATAGATACATTATACACGAAGACTTTTTATCGGTGATCAGGGACCTACTGATTCCGACTAAGTAAATGATGGCCATTGCAATAATAATAGTAGTTACATGTTTTCTTTTTATAAATTTAATTTTGTATTTTTAATGAGTTAACAAAACTAATTAGAAGGTCTTCCTACATTTTAATGAAGTGAAGATTAAAGTGATTTTTTTACGTTGTCTGCCATTTGACAGTTTACTACTAATAAATAACATGAAAAACTTTAACCCCCTTACAAATAAACAAAGAATAAGGTTCGAATAGTTATTCCGTGTTTTGTCTCATTTACTCTGATTTGAAATGACGTTTACATGATAGGAGCAAAACACGGAATAACTATTCGGACGGATTGTTTATTTGTAAGGCGGTAAATCTTTAATGAGGTTTGTTATCGTCGTTGTACCTGTACTTATAAGGAGGTTTTATTTGTAACAAGGAGGAGTAGGATGACCATGGTTTTAATATTCATAGTTATTAACTTGACTTCCCAGACAAAAAAATAAAAAATGGAACGCTGACATGTAAGTTTTATTATTACTGCAACGGCCATCATTTACTTAGTCGGAATCACCGATAAAAAATCTTCGTGTACATTACTCGTATTACTTTTATTGTTGTGTGTATTCATATTTTTTTTCATGTACATATTTTTTTATTTTTTAAGACATGTACTTGACGTTCTTAGGTGCGCTACTGTGTCTAACTTTTCATTTATAACGTAAAGTGTTTTTCTGTTATACGGTATATTGTTTTCTAAACTATTATCTAGTATTGTTTTTGATACGGTATTTTCGACGCTGGAGAGGACAGGTAGAAATGAAATGCCTTGCAGCGTTTCAATGGTGGAGACCTTGGCCCGGCTGTGGCACGGTATATAGGCTATCACTAATATTAAAATTATAAAGCGCTGCCTAAAGAATACCGTTTAATAACTTCTTGCGGAAGGCCCTGGGGCCCGACCGCCTAACGGATCGCTTTGGTTACGTGTATAGTTTATGACGTCATCTTGTCATTTCGTACCCCCTATGAAATCAATATCGAAAGCTATAGGCTATAGCTTTCGATATATGCCTATACGTATTAGCTAGATGACAAGATGACGTCATAAACTATACACGTAGCCAAAGCGATCGGTTAGGCGGTCGGGGGGCTGGTTCGATTGACCATTATTCTATGTCAATTTTGATTATGCTATGTCATATATATTATTAATAGTATTATTTTTATGTTTGATTGATTTTAATTCATTGTGCTTAGAATTTTTGTTTATATTATTATTTATTATATTCCAGGACGAAAACAAATGCATAGTATTTGTTTTTTGCATTAAGTATGTATTTAGAATTATCAATTGTTTGCGCAGCGTTCGTACCACAGAACAATATCGTTCTGTGGTACGTACGCACGCCTGCACATCAACCTACCACAAACTGTCAAATTTCTTCAATAGACTTTGAAATTTATGCCTTAAGGTTATGATTGAAAATGTATTGAATAAATTTGACAGTGTTGGATAGGTTGAAGTGCAGGCGTCTGTACATTTCTGTAGTAATTTAGTGTAGTTCTGATATTGTCTCTTATTATATTCTTTATTATTTTTATTTGAGTATATATAATTGTAGTATAGTTTGCGTTTTTTTACACAACTTTTTTTTGGGTCCTTTTGTAACCAAATTTATTTTTTTAAATTGAGATCTCTCTTTATTTTTGTGACGGCAAAACAAAGATAATAAAGAAGAGAAAACCGCGACCGGTTTGACCGTGCCTCACGTGAAAATGATTTTTATGCACATAGCTGTCTATGTGCAAAGTTTGCATAAAAATCCATTGGATGGTGTTGGGGCTGGGATTTAATATTTTGTATGATGGGATCCCAGGCTGGTGGTAGATTGAACACCTTACTGCCAGACCAAAAGATACTGTAAGCTCTTTCTGCGTAAAACGGAACGCACCTGATTAAATTTAAATGAGGGTATATAAGCTACTAACTAATTATGAGACGACCAACATCTCAGTCTCCCTGTGACCACGGACCCTGCCAAAGGGTTCGAAACGTCAGGATAAACATTAATTAAAAGTAATGTGTGAAATAAACGCGAGTAGATCCGTAAAAGTTGTTTCATTTCAATAGTATTCATATTAAAAATAATAAGGCCAATGATGGAAGCGCACTTCACCCGGGCTCCTCAACTAGTGAGGCACTGGCTATCTTATCTCTAGCTGCCGGAACACAACAATGCCACAAACATTGATGTTATGGCATATGACATATTACATACATATGACATATTATTTACATAAAATGGTGGTAGCTAGCCAGGCGGACAAATAAGCCCTACCACCAACCAAACCGAGTACACAAAAAAAAAATATTTTTTGATTTGTATTTTGTTACCGTGCCAAAAATAAATAGAACAAGTTAATACTAACGCATTATGAGTCTTGGTCACTTTAATAAATAAATATTCTATTCTATTTTATTCTATTAGCAATGGAATAATTACCAAACGCTGCCTAGGTATATCATGTCATTATCAAAGGAACGCTTGCCAGTATTGAGGGATGCCTAAAGTATATTTCGACGAATATCTCTGTTATTGACAATTGAGTATTATCATTAATTTGAGCATATCACATCGTATGATACTTCATACAGTAAAGAAAAAGTAAAGCAAGAGAAACGAAGATAAATTAAGTAAAGACAAAACAAAACCTATAAATAAAAAATGTCCTCCAGCTGTGGGCTCATGGGAACGGTCCCAAGAATGCTGGCAACATTACCTCTTTGGATTGCCAAGCTAATACGTTGGCAGAGGTAGCTGCCAGCCTTCTTGTCACCGGAGGCTTCAACAAGGCGAGCACTCAACTCTATAACAAGCTGCTTGGCCTCCAGCCCCCATGGACCCAACGTCTCCGCCGCAAACGGAACAAATAAATAATTTATTTATCGTATGATTATCAATGGAGTCCAGTTTCGGCAGCTCGTCCGAAAGTCACATGAGGCCGAAGCGACGGGCGATCCACAATTTGCCCTTTAACCTCACAATTATTGCAGTTCTATTAATAGCGCCAACAATTGTCTCAATAAACGTCGGCTGCGAAGATAGCTTCGAGAGTGTCGAAATGTCGAAATTTTTCGACGTATCCGCTCGTGTCTGGTCTGGCGTACCAGCCCCCATAAACAAGTGGCAAAACGCTATTATAGATTAGATGATAAATGATTATTTTATGGGATTGACATAAGACAACGATACGTATATATGTTGTATGTTTATGTCAATCCCATACAATCTGTGCATACAATAATCATTCTATTTCATTTTTATTCTATTGGCGTTTTGCCGCTTGTCTAGTGAGGCAGGGTGGCTAGTGTGAGGTTTGTGGGCCATTCAATCATGTTGCTGCAAACGAGAAAGCAAATTAACTAATTAAAGGAATCAGGCGTTACATTACGGATTTTCTTTACTATATATATATATATATAGAGAAGGGAAGGGAAGAGAACAAAAGTAATGATAATAATTTAATAATTCAATAAACAATAAAAAATATAATTTAATTTAATAAAAGTAATGATAAAAAAAAATTTAGTTCAAGATTAAATAATAAAAATAATTTAATTTAACAATAATAATAATAAAAATAGAATACATGCAAATTGACTTTAAAATAATACATAATACAACATTGATAGTCACTTTTAACGTTAAGCTAACCACGGAACAGAAAAAACAAGCTAACAATAGATATTGACATTTCTTAAAGAACAATTCTTAGACTTGTTTTAAAATTATGCATGCAACCTGAGAAAATATCAGTTTCGTATTGTTTTTTTAAACCACCATCACTAATTAGAGTTAATAAGTTAAACCCAAATGTATTTTAATTGAAACGTTCTCATTATTTTCAGCTATCAGATGTACATCAGGCAACGATGCGTCGTGTTCTGAAAGTGCTGAAGAAGGTAACAATATAATTTTATTTTATTTTGCTTTGTACTAGTGCACTACTACCTTTTATTTTCAAAGGTTGTCTGGAAGAGATCGCTTTAAGCGATAAGACCGCCTTTGCCCACCCCGATATAAAAATTTCATTGTTTGTTTTTACTTTTATGTGTGTGTGCAATAAAGAGTATTATCTCTCTATCTATCTATCTATCATTTTAAAAATACACAATCACATTAGGTACGTAAATATCAATATCAATCAATCAATCAATATCAATAGTAGCGGCACCTTTGTTCGACAGGAGCCAGTGATCGACACCCTTATAACAGTGATCGGAATGAAGGCAGTTAAAATACCTAAAGTTGCCGACGGGACATGATTAAGAGTGGCTAAAACCACCAAAATTTTTGTTAATTTATTTTTAACGAATCCCGGATCCCGGAAATAGTTAATTATACTTCGTAATAGTCTGTACTGTACTAACATGAACCAACGCTTATAAACCTTAAAAATAGGGGTCAAAAACTAATTGACTTTAGCATCATTTGATTACTTCTAGCTTCCTAGCTTTTATCTAATACAATAACAATTCTATGTTTTTTTTTGGCGACGAAAAGTCATGTTCAACACTGATGTCTTGTGTTGAACACTTGGGCCACTACGATACATTATAACTACTGTATTCATATTCGGAACTCGATGGCGCAGTGCTTAACGCGCCTGGTCTGCGAGTGCTGAGGTTAAGCAACTTTCGAAAAGGCCGGTCATCGGATGGGTGACCAAAAATGTATCATCTCGAGCTCCTCCGTGCTTCGGAAGGTATGTAAAGCCGTTGGTCCCGGCTGCATTAGCAGTCGTTAACAACCACCAATCCGCATTGGGCCCGCGTGGTGGTTTATGGCCCGTTCTCCCTAGCCATCCATAGGGAAGGCTAGTGCCTCATCAGTGGGGACAGAAAATGAGCGGATGATGATGATGATGATTCATATTACGACCTCCGTAGACGACCTCCGAAGCCGAGTGGCTTGCACGCGGGACTTTAAGCGGCACTCCTGAGGTCCCGGGTTCGATTCTCGGTCGGGTCAATGTCGGAAACGAACTTTTCGATATTGTGTCGGGTCTGGGTGGTTGTGGTACCGTCGTTGTTTCTGATTTCCATGAAACGAGTGCTAGCTACTTACCTTGGGATCAGAACAACGTATGTGCAGTTGTCTCATATTTATTTATTATTATTAATTGTTTACAGCGCCTCCAATGCCCGTGGTGGTGTCACAAGACGTCACGGAGTCGCCGAGCTCCCAGGTGGAGTGCTTGGCCGGCAGTGAGTGGGAGAGTAATTGCCACTACTGCCGCTGCTCAGAATTTGGAATCACCGAGTGCCTGAAGCAAGACATTTGTGGTGATGGGGTGTTTGGTAAGGAGACGCTCGATACATGACATGACATGACCCTTACGACAGCATATTCCAATATCTGCTACGAAATAAAATCTTATGCAAATAATTACATTTCTATTTCTATTTCTATGTAGAAGTGACAGGCGCGTTAAGATGGTGTTGTGGATTGTGGTTGTGGCAGCTAGTTGGGAGCACTTGGAGCAAGCTCTACCAACAAACAAACCAACTTCATTACGTCTTCGTGTCTGAAACTTGTAATAGAACTAACCACGAGACGGCCGGCGGCGGTTGATATGCCTACGAACGATAAAGTCATTTCGGTGTAGTCAGTTCTTACAATAGACAAAACAAACGTTGCTTTATAAGCACTTTAGTCACGTTCTCACCACCAGCTCACTGGGGCACGAACCTTCCCTATGGGTGGAAACACCACATCGTGGCCAGTGCGGATAAGTGATTGTCAACGATTGCTAATGTAGCAGGGACCGACGGATTTAAATGCCTTTCCATGTAAAGCCATCGGTCGAAAGTTGCGGAAGTCGCGTTTATCAATCCAAACCCCTCGGAAAATCTAGTAGGAACCTTTAAGTTTCTCGCTGCCCCAAAAAAGTCTGGTTACGGTCCGGCAAACCTCCAAAAATTAAAAAAAAGTGCTTTTACTGATATGAGCAATTGGCACAATTCTTCGACTGATGGTGATAAACATTGTGTTTCAGCGGAACCGCTGCAGTGTAAGCCGAACACCACGTTTACTCGTGACTGCAACACCTGCGCTTGCCTCGACAGCGGCCTGGCGTTATGCACCCTCGACTACTGCCGGAGATCTGGCAGTAAGGACAACTTCTTCCATTCTTTCTTTCATTCAATAAGTTGGGCGTAATTTTTTTAAGACAAAGTAGACACAAAGTGTAAAGACAGTTAATTAAACCATATCTGTGGTCTAGTGGTTACGACCACCGATCTCAGAACCTGACCAGACCATCGAACTATAGAAAGCCCAAACAATCGTTCAAGTAAGACACAACGTGTCTGCCCTCAAGCGTCTGCTCGTTTTCGGGTCCCTCACCTAGCCACGTTGTCCCCGCGCATCCCGCACCGCACCGCCCCCCTCATTCTCCGCTGCGTTAACGTGCGCCGCAGATAAGATCTCGTTTTGTTGGTTTCGTAGTACTATTATAAGCACGAACCAATTTTAGTTGACCGATCCGGACATCCGCGACGGACGCCCGCGACGTGCAGGCGCGCCTAGGCGGGCAGTCAACTAAGATTGTTTTTTTGTTGTTCTTTTATTTACGAGTAATATTACGAAACCACCAACTTAAGTGAAGAAATTTTGAAGCTTCACATAAGTGAAGTCTGCCAATCCGCAGATAATATTATAAACGCGAAAGTTTGTAGGTATGGATGGATGTTTGTTACACTTTCACGTAAATACTACTGAATGGATTTTAATGAAACTTTCCTCATATACAGAGCATGACCCAGACCAGCATATAGGATACTCTTTTTTTTACTGTAGTCTTCGCAAACGAAGTCGCGGGCAACAACTAGTACAAGATACGAACGTAAAACAATACCCTTCCTTTGCAGTCGGGTAAAAATGTGACGAGCGGATTTCTAGTTTATTGCGCGTTAACTATGTGGCTAGATGTCACCATAACATCAATGTTTGTAAAATTGTTGGGTTCCGGAAGCTAGAGATAAGATAGTCAGTGCCTCAGTAGTTGAGGATTCAGGGTGAAGTGCACTTCTGCCTTCGGCCTAATCATCTCTTAACATCAGATGAAATGTAGGCCGTTAAAACTCGTCGGCCGAGGAGTCACTGATGGATATGGATGTTTGCGACTTCAAGGGTGGGTGACGCGCGTATTGCTAATACTGTAAAATAATTTTCACGGTTTTTTAAAGAACCCCATCATGATCAACAGTTTGGTATGTTGTCATAATATCACATGGCTTATGATGCAAGATCATTTAAGTAACTTCCTAACAACTGTGCATGGTACAATTTTCGCTTTGTGTTACCAGTTCCGAAGAAGTCAGAGCTGGTGGCGGGCAACGAATGCGCTCCGGGTTCCACGTGGAAGAGCAATTGCAATGAATGCAGATGTACAGACGCTGGTTACAGCCAGTGCAGTCCGTTGAAATGTGAAGACACTGAAAAAGGTTTGATTACTTACGCGTAAATAAAAAATAGTATTTAAGATAAAAGTAGAAAAAAATATAAAATGTTTTTGTTTTGTTTATATAATTTTAACGCAAATTTTGTTGCGATACAAATTACAAAAACACAATGTTGAAAAAATTTCCAATTTAATAGTGTATTTAATAGTGTTGAATAATTTCGGCGGGCAGGTTAGAACCACGATAGCTCAATTGGAAGAGCACCTGACCCGGTATGTCAGAAGGGTGCAGGTTCAAATCCTGCTCGTGGAAATTTTTTCAACATTGTGTTTTTGTAATTTGTCTCGCAACAAAATTTGCGTTAAAATTATATGAAAACGATATAACTATTTTTATACCTACACATGGTGCAGCTGTAACATTGATTGATGTCCGTCCTAACATAAAAAGCATAAAAATGTGTAAAAAACAAAATATTAAAAATCAAAAGGAATTAAATGTAATTTGTTTGCTTTGTCTTCGATAAACCACGATTCGATAAACTATTGTAGGATTTAAGACGGTATTTATAACGTAATTAGATGAATAGAGAGAAAGTCTACTGTTAGGGTTACTTTAGAGCTTTTACTTCACAAAGTAATGAAAGAATTATGGTAAAGAAACTCTTTCGTTGAAACATATGAAGTTGATCCTCTTCATCGCGCACTAGATATTATTTCACGAGGGATCAAATTTACATCTTCTCTGAATATAGGCAGTGAAGATCTTGGCCCAGCTGTGGGAAAATAGTGGCTTTTAGTAGTAGTATAGTTTGCGGTCTACAAACTCTGGAACTACCTAATCGATTTTAAACATTCTTTTAGTAATAGTCCCTGAACCACACCTCATTTCTTCGAGGATTCATTATAAAATTCTTGATTCCAGAGAATACGCTTCGCTGCGCGCCAGACACGATGTGGAAGCGTGACTGCAATACGTGCTGGTGCACGGCGGATGGCCGCGCCATGTGCACCAAGATCGGATGCGTCACCATCAGTAATATCATTTCTATAAACTGTTAGTAGTTACAAAGAACTTTAGCGTTAGTAACAAACAAATGCACATAAAGCAAAACGACCTACTTGACGCACTGGCTAAGATCACCAACCGTTACCCGATCCGATCCGAACCCCTCGGAGACCGATCCGGTTTGAACCCCTCGATAGTAGGGCACGGAGACACGCACTAGTGCGTGATGCCGTTCCCTCTAGTATACCTCCGAAGGTGCTTTGTTTAACACGGCTTGAGGCACCCTTCAAGTTTCTCGCTGCCCTCAAAATAGCCCGGTGAAGCTGAAAATGCCGCCTGAGGCAATCAGCAAACTCTCTCTCCAAAAAAAAAACAACCGTTAGAGGACGGTATTTTGTCGCATCCAATGTTACAGCATTGTTGAGTCCCAACGGTTAGTCCTTTCGTCCAGGATATGGTTCGTGCTGCGTAGCAGTCGCCCCATGACATCCATCAAGCTTATATTCTACAACTAGTAGCGCTTCACCTTCATCTCAAGTCTCAACTGATGGTAACACGATTTAAGGTATAAGGAGGCCGAACATGTAAGCGCGCCTGAAATCCTCGACCACTAAGAACCGCATTAAAGTTAGTTAAATTAGAAAGGGTGAGATAAAATGGTGGTAGCTTGCTATACGGACTTAGAACAAGAACTGTTGCAACCACCCAATATAATAATAATTTACTTTTAATGAGAATCGAACACCAGGACCAGACTCAAATCCGAGAGTATGGTTGCTTGTAAGTAAATAAAAGATCTGGAAAATATCGTTTTTGTCACGATTGTCGATTCAATGATGTGAAATGACTCTGTTTACTTCAGTAGTCTTATGGATGGTCTGAGACCGAGTTTCAGTAAAAGCTAATTTATTGGAAGTTTTTCCGATGAATTCAAAACCCAAAAACGTACTAGTTCAGAAAATCGATTTACCAAATTTTATTGTTTTATTATTACAGATTTTGATAAAGAAGCTAATGGAAACGATCAGGATAAAGATTTCACTGGACCGGTAAGTTGTAATGTTAATTTTTCTTCTAACATTGCACACTGACATCAATGAAAAAATAAATTTCATTAAAATAAGTTTTAATACCAAAATATCGAGCGCGCTGCGATATAGTCTTTGGTGGCGGATAAATGTGGCAATAAATTTATATTGAACCAATAATGACTTTAAAAATATATAATAATAGTCATAGTAGAAACACCAGTTTAAAATAAGATAGATATTTAATACATAATGTTATACTCGTCATTGTTATGTTTGATCTAATATTTGATATGTATAAAATACCAACAAACAGATATTGTCACTGTCATTATTAAAATAACTATGAAGCACTACTTGTTATTAATAAATACTACAAAACTAATTTCATTAATCATTACTCGCGGCTGGAATAATGACACTGCACAACATAAGATAAGCACTGTAACGAAATGTATTAAAAAATAAGTGTGAATAATCAAATAAACATTTGGTGTAAGGGCTGTTGTTTTGGTGATCTGCTTGCACAATAAAGTGAGTACTCGTTTTTTATATATTAAAAAGAAAAAAATAAGTATTTTATTCTACATAAATTTATCCGAACAATTGAAACAAAGCTTTTGCATAAGTCAAGCACAATATTTACTTAATTTCAGAACCTTCAAACAATAAATGATGACATAAAGGACGACGATAGAAATGACCCTAATCAGATTCTGCACAATTTAGTGAAAAGATCAGTCTGCAAGCCGAACCAAGAATTCCAGTCGGAATGTAATTCCTGCAAATGTTCGGCTGACGGCCAGCGATACAATTGCACGCAGAACGAATGCCTGGAGAGAGACATGACCAAGGAGGTGGAGGTCTTCATGGAAAGTGAGGTTTGTGACTATTAAGGGCCTTAGAAATAATCAAAGTATAAGGTCCGAATAGTTATTCCGTGTTTTGTTTCTGTCATGTAAACGTTATATCAAATTAGAGTAAAAGAGACAAAACACGAAATAACTGTTCGAAGTTTACTCTTTGTTTATTTGTAAGACCCTTATATTAAAGTTTTGAGGAAAGTTGCAACTATACGTATACTATAGGGAAAATAAAATTCATGATTAAGAGACATCCCAGAATACAGGCATTTATAGAAGAATTTGCTTACAAAAAGAAAATATGAATACTTATAACTCTTTTCAAATGCTTTTGCGGTTATATGGCATATCCATACGACCTGATGAAATAATGAAAAAAAATATTGAAATATTATCAGTCTTCCCGGTAGCATAATGGTCAGTGCATTGCGCCTGGATTGCGGAAGACCCAGGCTCGATTTCTGGCTGGGTCGGGTACGCATTAAATTTTTTCACTGTATTTTATAAATATTTAATTAAGCTTAAGTGTAGCAATTAGCACTTAAAAATAAAAAGTAAAATTTATTTTGTAACTAGCCGTCACCCGCCCGCTTCGCTGTGTGAAAATAATGGATCAATGAATGCTAATCAAAATAATTATTAGGTTTACAAATATCATAACTATAGTCTATCATTTGCACAATCTCATTTTCTTACTACATACAAATTTTCATCAAGGGCCGTCACACGCCCGCTTCGCTGACCGTAAACTTGTGAATATTTTTTTTTTAATATCATTTTCACAATCTATTGTTTTTACTACATACAAATTTTCATCAAGATCGGTGAAACTGTTCTTGAGTTATAAGAGAACATACAGACAGACAGACAAATCGTAGAATTGGTGTCAGTGAGTCATAAAACGAATTCTTATCCCACTAGTAACATTGATACCTTATTTGTAGGGTGTAGATCACATTGAACGTCATTCAGTATGCAAGCCCCATGACACTTTTTACATTGGTTGCAACACCTGCCATTGCAACTACGATGGAACTGACTACTCCTGCACAAATAAACCATGCCCGCTACCTGAAGATGTGGAGCTGTTCCATGAATTGAAGGTTTGTATGTAAAGAGGTACAGAAGAAGAAACGTAATTTTCGCTTTCGAAATATGAAAGGACTTTTGTATAAAATAACCGTTGTTTTATTTACAGGATATGAAACCCATAATACCTTATAAAAAAGAAAACATAGACAACAATAAAGAGCCAAGAAAGAGAAAGAATTTAAAATAAAATGTTTAGAATAACTAAAATAATAATAATAATAAAGATAATGTCTAAAACCGATCGTATTTGTTTTTTTGTTATTTATGTATTATAGTATTTTCTATATTGAATTTTAAATCTTATAACAATAAGTAACAACTTATAACGTGACATATAATATTTTAATAGATAATGAAGTCATCTAAAAATAACACAATGGAAGTAATATGCGCTGCGAATCGTATGTTCATCAAAGACTGCAACACTTGCTGGTGCAATGATGATGGAACCAGTTACTTTTGTACAAGGAAAGTTTGTGTCCCCGAACAACCAGACGAAGCTAATCCCGAGGAAGAAAAGCCTGAGGTTACTTTATGATATACTTAGTCCAAATCTTCCATGCTACCTTATAATTTATTTTTACCTTTTGAGTCGTAAACGAATCAACTTATGATAAGAACACGTGCTTTTACGATTAGCTTGACAATAGCTTACATGCAATTTTAAACGCAATGATGTGAATACAATATAACTAAAATAATTAATTTTAAAAGCAGGAACTTCGAATTATTAAAAAAGAATGCCGGCCAGATGAAGTTTTTGAGTTAGATTGTAATATGTGCCGTTGCAACCCAGATGGAAAGTCGTTCTCATGTACGAGGCGAGCTTGTATAGATCAAGAAGATGCCAAGGTTAAATGTTTATTTGTCTGAAGCTTTATGTACTGGGCAATGGAGTTATATTTTTCTTCTTAAGTTTTCTGAACTTTATAAGTAATTCTGGTGGTGGTGCTTACGCCATTTTTATTGTAAATATAGTGGTTAATTATTGTTTCTTTTGTCTAACATTTATTCATACTTATGTTATACGTGTTAACTAAAAAAACTGTTAGCTTGATATATTTTTTCCCTCGCCACTCGTACTTCTTTTACGATAATACCATAAACTCTAAAGGTTTTTATTTCATTCGGTTTTTGCTTTTCTTTACTATCCTGTCATCTAACATGATATTAGTTACTTACATAATGTTGCGTAGAAATAAATGGTAGGTGGCGAGTGTTCATAAAAGTTTAATTATTCAAGTTACATTTCGTTAAGTGTTGATGTTTTATTTTCCAGAATACTACATTGTCCAGACGAAAAAGAGCTACGCCACAGGTGATATTTTATACAATTCCTTATTATAATAAGCCAACATGCATTAAATTGTTACGGCGAATTCATACATTACATCAAGGGATCTTTTTAAGCTAGAACTAACATAGCAACAATTTACTTTCACTAAATCGTAAGTATCTAAATGTTACATTGAATTTGATATACTGTGATATGACAGCTACCCTGTCTCCAGTAGGAGGCGCCTAAGAACTGCCAGCCCGGACAGGAGTTCCGGCTGGACTGCAACAAATGCCTTTGCGACAACGAGGGCCAGGACTTCTCCTGCACGCGCATCGACTGCAATGCGAATAACAACAACAACGGCGGTGGAAGGAGTAAGAGGGGTAAAACAAAACACTAGAATTATAAACAAAATACTACCGGCCTTAAAATGCTCGTCTTGTGGTTAGATTATTAAATAGGTAAATTACCAAATACAACACAAGTTGACAAAAAAATGTAAGCTGTTTTTTATTGACTAATAACAATATGAATGAAAACATAGCCGTTAAACCATATGTAACTACTTTGCTGATTTTCTTCTAGAAACAGGTGATTTGGAGGAGATCTCTTCGGAGTGCACCCCCGGCTCCGTATTCCAACGAGACTGCAATACCTGCAGATGCACCGCAGACGGAAAACACGCCATGTGCACCCACAAACGTTGCCAACGGCCAGAGCCCAAGGGAAACCAATTAGACAGTGACGTTCACAGCACTGGTGAGTTAGCAAGTTACTTGTCTACTATCTTCATCGTTATCCATTTTAATAGCACTGCATAATACTCTTTAATAACCGCAGTGTCCTGATCTCCCGTTCTGATACTGTCCATGTATTAAGGCCTAACTCAACAATGTGACGTTTAACCTTTGGTCTGCTTAGTGCCAGATCCATCCTACAATCAATTAAAATTCTATTGTGTCTGTATTCACAGCAGATAACATAACTAAAGGTAATGCTGATGATCTTACATTTATTTTTGTACATTCTAAATTCTGTATAGGGTTAAAAAACAGCAACAGCGTATGTTTTAGTGTGTTGGGCATGTGTTCTGCAAAAATAATTACAGAGCTACTCCAATGAAATATTTCTGTCGTATCAGAGCCAGATCCTGGCTTCCGCTGCGACCCCGGTGAGCAATTCAAACGGGACTGCAAAGACTGCACCTGCTCGGCCGACGGCAAGAGCTACTTCTGCACGATCCATCTCTGCGACGAGTTCACCTCGCCTTAAACCCAACAACTGACCACCTTGAAACAATGCTATCCCATTAAAAAGATTTGTAAGTGCAACTCTGAAGTTTTGATTAAAAAGTATTTATGAATCTCCATACTCTTTCGATTTTATAGTTTTTAAACTTCTGACCTCTCACTTAGCACTCTTTTTTTCTATAGTACTGACCAGTATTTTGTGTAAATTCAGAATCTCAATTAGACAAAACATTATAACATTATAACAGACATCGATGTGAAACACAAACTACTATACTTTACATCGAAAAAAAACTGCAACTATATTATAAAATCGTAATGGAAGTTCTATCGGGCAACGAACAGATGAAAAAGTAAGATGGGAAGCGTTTGAAAAAAGGTATCCAGACGAATTATATACAGGGTGCCCATTGTGAGTTTTATTTACTATGCGTATTCGTTCGATTACGTTTACGTTTACGAAAATTAGTATGGCATTAAAGCAGAAGCGCCTCCTGGCTTATCGTATGATAAGAGTTAAAATTTTGCCAAACAAATTCTCGTTTTCGTTAACGTGATCGAATGGCGAATGAAACTCGCACTAGGCACCCTGATACATAATTCAATGAATTAACTCATCAAGGTGGTTTAGTCCAATTGTGCTTACTTAAGCGGCAAATGTCACGAGACTTTAGCGTGAGTTTTTGTCGGTTACATTATCGTATGTCGTGATTTTTATTGTGTAGTTTAGTTTGTAGATTACAGCGTCTATTAAAGTATTTGTGACTAATTTTACTTAGTTTTAAATAAGAAATGATGATGTGATGGTAGAAAAGTAACTGTTAAAAGACAACTACTATCTACAAGTAGATTATTAAGATTTATGGATATTGATAAATTAAAATGATTGTCATGTATGTTGGTTTGCCAAAATTAGTACATCATTAAAAATGTTTCTGATTTGTATTTACCGTTATTTATAACTTAAATCCATTATTGATTTCTATCTTGATTTTTGTTATTGTCATTCTATTTGGATTAACATTATTTCGCGTACATGTAACTTTGAAGAAACGTTCCAGTTTGTGACATTTTAATTTTTTTTAGACTCAGTGTTTATGTTTATAGTTGATGATTTTGTAAATGAGTAAGTTTCTTAGCATCTCTTATTTTATCAATCGAAGTTGAAGAATATCAATCTCATGAGACTTTAATTCCATTTTCATTCCTTTAGTTTTTAAACGACTCCTGCGTTGTATTGTGTGGAATATTGTGAATTATTTTAATACTTAGTTAGTGAATTGTTTAATTTTAAGCTGCATACTTTTCTTTGTACCTTCGCGTACCTACTATTATGTATTAGATATTACGTAATTAAAGTTAAGATGTGGAATAAAGTTTTTTTTAAGAAAATAAACGATTTTTTAATTTGCGTAGTGTTTTCTCATTTGACTATCAATAAAACTTCAATTTTCTCGATAGTTATTAAAGTTAACGATCAATCAATTAGTAAATTAAACTCAATGAAATTACGAATCGCCGCGTAAAGAATTATGATTAGTTCCATATGAACATTTTGGAAAATGATTGCTTATGTGATATTAACTGCTTTCACTATTATTAGCTGCACAGCTACTATTTCGTGTAAGTTTATCATTTTAGCTTGTGAAAATAAGAAATATTTAAATAAAACTTAAGATGAAACGACGGTGATCGAGTGTCATACTTTTTTATACTGGGTGCTTCGAAGTTAAAGTTTAAAAAAATTTAACGGGTTACCACTTGGCCTTCTTGGCACCTCACCTGAAGTTAAGTGATGATAACGACGAAGGTGGAAGCGCACTTCACCCGGAACACTTGTACTATTATGTATTCTGTGCCGGAACCTCTACTGAGGCACTGGCTATCTTACCTCTAGCTGCCGGAACACAATGACACAAAAGTACAAACATTAATGTTATGGCGACATATTTAGATAAGATGGTGGTAGCTAGCCAGGCGGAAAAACAAGCCTTACCACTAACAAACCGAGTACAAAAAACTTGGTCCCCCCCCGCTGGGAATCGAACCCAGGACCTCTAGGTCTAAGTGTTTTGCCCTTCGACTCGCCTAAAATTATTTGTCCCAATTTTATTTGTACAAAGCGCATTGGCCTAAGATTTTTCTCAATTTTTGTTTAGTTAACCTTTGCACAATATTATAGTGTTTTTATTAGTCAAGTGCGAGTGTGATTAAAATGAGTCAAATTAATATATTTTTTTAATGCTTTTAAAGAACCCTATGCTGTATGTACTCCTTAGAGAATAATATGCTCCTTAACGAGGGAGCTCACACTACCTGAGTGTGCATGGGAGAAAGCTCCTCTACAGCACAGTACGTCAGTCCAGTTTTAAGGTGTAGGGTTGGATGCCATTCGTATTAAGCTCTTGAATTGATGCTAGTGAAGCCCCAGAGGATGTGCGTGCCCACTGATGTGGTCGTGGGGTCGTGTCACGAGTGCGTGTGTGCCGCTGATGGCGTATTCCACTGCCGGAAGCTGATTTGCAGTCAGAGGTCGGGTGAGTACAAGAGTTTGACGTAGTTGTAGTATACAAATAGTTAATGAGTTTTGAAGACAGTTTGCCGATTGCGTTAGTCGGCATTTTCAGCGTCATCAGATTTCTTTGGGAGCGGCGATAAACTTAAAGAGTTCCTCAAGCCGTGTGAAACGAGACACCTTCAGAGGTTTTCTAGAGGGAATGGTCCCCTTTCTCTATTAGTCTCCGAGGGGTTCGGATTGGATCGGGAGAAAGTTACGCGACGTTAGAGCGACTAGTAGGTAGTATTTCCACAGAAGAGTACGTGTCGACCCCGTACGGTCACAGTAGAGAAAGAACGATGGAGTGTAGCGATGATGTTGTGAATGAACCATGGAGAATTGTTGATGCCCACATACGCACGGGAGGAAACGCGAGGGAGGAGGGCGTGACATCATCGCGGCGAGCATCGAACCGGTTGCCGCGGGCGCCCCCCACTGCCTGTCCGTCTCGAAGGACCAATGTAAGGGTCCGAAGACTTAAATAAAAGGCGGACTGTAAAACACAGGGGTTGGTTTAATGCCAACAAATTACAGAAAAGTTCCCGGACAAACAAAAGGGACTTTAAGAGGGTCGCGCGTGCTGTCCGAAAGCCGAGTGTCGTCCGGTCTGTAGTCGGTGCCGGTCGGGGACAGGCAGTGGGGGGCGCCCGCGGCAACCGGTTCGATGCTCGCCGCGATGATGTCACACCCTCCTCCCTCGCGTCTCCTCCCGTGCGTATGTGGGCATCAACAAGAATGAACCATTGTATTTATGAAAGAATTTGCTCATGGCGCTTTAGTATTTAGCTCTTTGTAGTATAAGCCAAATGAAATACCGTTACCAACACGTGAGCATGTTTTACGTGGAGGCGATTAGATAATGCTAACATTAAATAAACAAATAAACATTATGAAGACATTCTTATTTAATACCTAGCTATACATGCTGCATTCATTTAGGTGCGCATAATTATGATTATTCAATCAATTAAATGCCTTTGAGTCTAATAAAGACGATCAAGCAACGACAAACACTTTGAAGTGAATATGCCTGAAATATATGTTTGTTATTAACAAATATTTGGCTTGCTTACTAGCTGTAAGTGTACAGTTTTATGGCAGCATCGTCATCGTCACATCGACAGCGTAAATGGTCCATAAACGTGTGTCGGTGACTTGATTTTTAATTGTTTTCGTACTTACAGTCCCATCAATGGTGGGATGAGATGATGTGAGGCTTTTTTTTTTTTTGGAGAGAGATTGCTGATTGCCGCTGCGGCATTTTCAGCTTCACCGGGCTTTTTGGGGGCGGCGAGGAACGTAAAGGCTCCCTCAAGCCGTGTGAAACGAATCACCTTCAGAGGTTATCTAGAGGGAACGGCATCGCGCACAAGTGCGCGTCCCCGTGCCCTACTAGATTCTCCGAAGGGTTCGGATCGGATCGGGGAGCGGAGCAACCCGAGGGCGCCTCTAAAGGCACGGACCTCGGCTCGGGTTGACCGGACCGTGGAGAAGGAGAGAAGCGCCCAGGTACATGTCTGTACCTGGTGTAGAGCGAGTGTGAACCGGTTCTTCGTACCCTTGTTCTACGAGTACGGTGTCTTGGGCCTAAACTGGTGTGCATGTTTAGTGTATTCTGTAAATGTGTGCTGTCATTTAGAGGATCGGGCGGGGAGATGTGAGGCTACCGACACGCTACTGAAACTTTTCTGAATTGATAGACTTGAAGCCTAGATCATATGCTGCAGAATCTGCTTCAGGTCAGGTTTTAGGTAGGTATATTATTTTACTAATAATGCTACTTTATTTAACGAACTTGTATGTTTTTACAGATAAGAAAGGCAGTAAACCCGTGAAAATGGAATGTGGACCATACCTGATGTACCGAGAGAACGCTTTGATTTGTACCTGTAGTCTTTACGGATACTGGCTATCGAACAATTGCCGGGACACATTCCAACATCTCAAATCAAGAAACACTATCATGAAGAGTAAAGTGATCAAGTCTATTAATACTAATTGCACACCTCTCTCATTATATTTGATTGATTGCAACATATGTAGGTGTAACAAGGAAGGCCATTTCGGGAAACACCTTTGCACAAATAGAATATGCGATAGTGGACATAAAAAAATAGAGAGTTGCTCATTCGGTGACATTATCAGAACTGAAGACGAAGTATGCAGCTGCAGCGACATAAACTTATACGTAGATCGTCTTTGCATTAAGATTAATAATGAAAGCGTTCAAGTTTTAAATATAACCGCTTTGGAAACTATCTTAGCTGTCAGTAGACAAGTGACAAGAACACAAGACGCATACTCGAGGAAATGTACACCACACGCTGTAATCAAAATTAATTGTAACAGATGTGTTTGCACGAATGGCAGAGTGTTAGCATGCACTGACAAAATCTGTGTTGGACCAGAAAAAGAGAAAAAACGTGAAACTGATTCCCTGCCGGTTCTTAAAAGCGAGAATGACGAATGCATTCCGGGGAAAAAATATCGTTGGGATTGTAATACTTGCACGTGTACGTCAGAGGGCATAGCGATATGTACAACGATGTTTTGTTTGGGAGACTAGTAGCTACGTGAAATGTAGCATTATGCGAAAAATTTATTATAATAAACATAATAAAATGAGATTAAATTATACTAGAAAAATCAACTAGTTTCAGGCAGCTGGAGTGGAAATCGAGTCAAAATTCAACGAGTCTTCTGGGATCCCAGCAGCTTAGCGGTCAGAGCATTGGACCGGTTATCCAAAGGTCGTGCGATTGAAATGGATGTTTTTTTCTAGTAAAATTTTATCTTGTAACTACTATATACCATTGTGAATGCAAAATACAAAATAATAATAATAATATGAAAAATTTAATAAAATGATACGAAAAATTTAATAAAATATTATTTCAATTTCGTCACAAAATTCACTTATAAAAATATCACCTAGTATTAAATATATCTCTATCTAAAAATATCGTAAAGTGATAAATTATAGACAAAAATAACTCTTATTTTCAGCAAACACGTCGACCTCCACGTATGTGGAACTACCTGAAATAAAGGACGGCGAAAACTGTGTAGCTGGCAAGGTATATCGCATGGACTGCAACACCTGTAAATGTGGCTTGGATAACACACTTCTTTGCACAAAAATAGCGTGCTTGCGCGAAGATATAATTAACATGCTCAAGATGCAGCATCCGGCCGAAGAAGCCGGCATTAACAGCGAACGGAAAAGCAAATATTCCTTTTTACCTAGTTTGCCGACCGGCGAATGTGTGCCTGGCAGAATTTATATTAAAAATTGCTACTTGTGTTTCTGCGATGATAACAAGGTAGCTCTTTGCGGTTCTAAGGACACTTGCTCGAATACCAGTGAGTAACTAATTGTAATTTTATCAAGCATGTAATACATAACGAAATATAAGTACACAACATTAATAACTAAAAAAAATAAACATAACTTAACAACTTAACACACACACACACATACACACACACACACACACACACACACACACACACACACACACACACACACACACACACACACACACACATTTTTAAATACTTTGCATGACAAACAAATGACCATGAGCTCCACCTGATGTTAAGTGGAAATGGAGTGCAGATGCGAACACAACTGATACAGCGTAAAAACCATTCAGCATCAGTCACCCTCACCCTGCTGGCCCTCAGAGTGAGTTTTTCACGCCCGTTTGAAGACCCCATGTCATAAGAAAGAGGGGAAAACGTGTGCTGGTAGACTATTCCGTGTTTTGGAAGTCCGAAAAAGTAACGAGTTACCAAATAGCTTTTAGCGTGATGGAATGTACGAGTCAGTACAGGGGTGATTCCGGAGAGTAAGCACGCGTACTCTGTAAGGAGAGTGAAATGTGGGATAAGGTCAAAGAGTACTTCAGAGCACTCGCCATGGTTTAAGCGATATAAGACGCTGAGCAACGTTATATCTCTGTGCAACTGCAGGGCTTTGAGAGTATTAGAGACCTTTGCAAAGCCGATAAAACGCGTAGCGCAACACTGCAATCTATCCAAGGCATCGAGAATCTTGTCGATACTGCTCTTCAGGCCTAGTGATGTTCCCTGAAGCGAGGGAAGAGGAATGAATGGCTTTTGTTTTGCCTGTGTTTTCTTGCCATTGACCTCAACAAGATTTAGATATACACAAAGACTTTTTATCGGTGATTAGGACCTACTGATTTCGACTAAGTAAATGATGGCCATTGCAATAATAATAAAACTTACATGTAATTTTTTAAACATTGTGTTTTTGTAATTTGTATCGCAACAAAATTTGCGTTAAAATTATATAAACAAAACAAAAACATTTTACATGTCAGTGTTCAATTTTATATTTTTTTGTCTGGGAAGTAAAGTTAATAACTATGAATATTAAAAGCATTGTCATTCTACACCTCCTTGTTACAAATAAAACCTCTTTATAAGTACAGGTACAACGATGATAACAAACCTCAATGAAGATTTAAAGTTTTTCATGTTATTAGTAGTAAACTGTCAAATAGCAGACAATGTAAAACAATCACTTTAATCTTCACTTCATAAAAATGTAGGAGACCATACATTCTAATTAGTTTTGGTTACCTAATTAAAAATACAAAATTAAATTTATAAAAAAGAAACACGGACTACTATTATTATTGCAATGGATGGCCATTTACTCAGTCGGAATCAGTAGGTCCTGATCACCGATAAAAAGTCTTCGTGTAAATGAGGGCCAATACCCACTTCTATCTCGACTTGCCCAGCTGCAGGGTATCCGTATCCACCATGCACTGTACTTTCATTTGCATATTTTAAAGTGGAAGTATATCATTAATATGCAGAAGGAACAGCGTTGGGGATAGAACAGACCCCTGAGGAACACCAGCGTAAACTGACATGAACCGCGAATCGCATAAATTTTTCTGAGAGTACACGGATTTTACGCTCATGTAAGAATAAAGCGACCCAGTTGAATAATTGAGCAGGTATCCACTAGCAACTTGCTTTGAAATATAAACTTGTGGATTCTGAGGTACCGTATTACAAGTATGTACCCGACCCAGTTTTCGAAAATGACCATGTCACGTTGTACTGGGATCGATCTATCATCACCGACAGGACTATTGTAGCCAATAAGCCTGACATTGAGGTGATAGATCGATTAGCGCGCCGCACGATGATTGTCGATATCACCATTCCCCACCCCATGACGAGAAACACGTGAAAGCTGAGAAAGACAAACAAATCAAATATCTCGGCTTAGCACACGAAGTTGTCGAATGTTGAATGTGGATTCGGCTGTCGTCGTACTGATTGTTGTTACGGCCGGCCTGATGGCCAAGAGCCTCGATCAACATCTAATGAGGCTCACGTAAGGCGGCTGGATCAAGGGCCTGATTCAGAAGGCAGTTCTCCTCGATACGTCACGCATTGTGAGGAGGTTCCTGTCTCTGGAGCCCTAACCACCGGTAGCTTGGACCCTGGTCCCGATGCCGGTGGACCCCCATTTTTTTAAATATTTTTAAATGTTTTATTTATTTTGTTTTTAGAAAATATTTAAAAATGTAATTTTATACGAGAAAAAATAAATTAAGATAATAATAAAAACAAATTTCAGCGCAACCATTTTACACACTCGAACCTTCAGATATACGAACAGAGTTAAGTCAACCTGAAATAGCAGTTCTGCGAAGTCTTCCTAATGCCGCCAGCCGATGCCAGCCCGGGCAACAATACAAAGTGGATTGTAATATTTGTTTGTGCAAGTCAGACCACAACTTGTTTTGCAGCAAAATGTTGTGCCTGAGCTTAGACGACATGAATAGGGTTGATGCAGACAAGAAATCAGGTAGGTAATAATTACTTATTGTAACTTCCGATCGAATCCAATTACCTACTAAAAACATTATGCTTGAAATATTTTTCATTTATTTTCATTTCATTTCAATTAAGGTTATATTACCAAGTACTAACCATGTTTTTTATATACGATATTTCGGCACAGTTGCATGCGCTACGATCACAGATGTAATGAAAATCCATCCGCAGTGACTTCATTACTTCAATACAGACGCCTGCCACATCAACCTATCCAAAACTGACAAATTTCTTCAATACATTGCCAACGTAGGAATAAAGTTCAAAGTCTATTGAGGAAATTTGACACTTTGTGATAGGTTGATGTTCAGGCGTGTGTACACATGTAAAAAAAAGATCACGCTTTTTTTTTTTGAGATAGTTGATGATGAATAAGTTATGAGCGTTCTGCCACAGGAACTCCGTGCGTTACAAGCGATGACATTGAGAAGAGTCCCTGCCAGATATGCGCGTGTCTTAGGGGCCTCAGTAAATGTGTACCCGTGCCTGGTTGCAAACTAATGGGGCGGAGATTGCATGGCGTCGCAATAAAATATAAGCCACGCTTCAGTTTGAGCGTTGATACTGATGAGAAATGCGTGCCTAGCGCTATTTACAAGTGAGATTTTTTTAAATATCTTACGGGTAAGCTCAGTGCTTTTAACTAACCTGATGCTAAATGATGATAAAGGCCAACGATGGAAGCGCACTTCACCCGGGATCCCCAACTACTGAGGCACTGGCTATCTTATCTCTAGGTGCCTGAACACAACGATGCTACAAATATTGATGTTATAGCGACATATTTAGATAAGATGGTGATAGCTAGCCAGGCGGACAAACAAGTCCTACCACCAAACAAACCGAGTACACAAACATGTACCCCCCGCTGGGAATCTGGAAAACTGATGGTCTTAGCCGCTAGACCACCAGAGGCGGTTAGAAGATTAGTTTCATATTTGTACTGCCTCAGTGAGTGACAGAAAAACTGTCCGAGCCTTATCATTAACTCTTGAACACAAAATAAGATAACTGCAGAAGGCTTCATACATGACGCGCTCGAGCAACGTACACAGACACTTGTCACGGCACGGAATCTACAGCTGTTATTTTGTGTCTTAAAGCAGTACTTATTATTGCAGTTGTGAAAACACTTTTTAAAGCCCGGGTTTGTGATCACCAACCCGCATTTGGGAAGCGTGGTGATTTGGCCAATACCCATCAATTGTAGATGAGTCTTAACCTGATTTCTTATTATACTTATTTAAACGTAAACCTCTCTATTTTGTTATAGACCCAACTTCCAACGGTACTTGGGACGCCCGACCGGCAGTGTCCCACATGGTGTTTCCAATATTTTCTAATATGGATATTATATTGTTTTACAGAGACAACTGCAATAAGTGTTATTGCCAACCAGAAGGAACATTGAGGTGTACTCAAAAAACTTGTCTGAACTACGTACAGTCCCTTAAGTTGAAGAAGCAACGGCTGTTCTTAGAGAAGAATGGGCTCTAAAGCGTTTTAAGCATAACACGACACAAAACATAACACATACACTTTAGCCTGACGGACTCCTAACTGTCTTCTGAGCGTGTATATTTTTAAAATTGTTACTTGTTGAAATGAAACAACTTTTACGGATCTACTCGCGTTTATTATTGTCTCCCTGTGACCACGGACCCTGCAAAGGGTTCGACACGTCAGGATAAACATTAATTAAAACTAATGTGTAAAATAAACGCGAGTAGATCCGTAAAAGTTGTTTCGTTTCTATGTTTAGTGTTCGAGTATACTTTTACTTGGGTAAAATTAAAAACAAAAAGGGATACTTAAGAGTGTTTTGTAGATATTTCGTAACTCCACGTTTACAGGTAAAAGGTGTACAGAGAGAGAAGAGAGTTTATAATTTAGAAAGCCATTAGGACCAACCTGATGTCAATTTGTTAAACCTGTTTATACAATAAGATTACAATGTCCAACCAAACGACAATGGCATCGTTTCTTAGATAAGTGTTAGTTTATTGTGGGACTTTTATTATTATCTTCATTTGAGTGATATGCATTTTACGATTATTCATTAAATAAATGCATTTTGAAAGTTAGTTTGAAATGTCTTTCATCCAGCGTCATCATCATCCCTATAGATGGAAACATCACAGGGAGAACGGCCATACACCACCAGGAGGGCCAGTGTAGATTGGTGGTTGTTAACGACTGCTAATGCAGATGGGACCAACGGATTTACGTGCCTTCTGAAGCACGGAGGAGCAGGAAATGATAGATTTTCGGACACAAGTCCGATGACCGGCCTTTGAGAAAGTTGTTCAACTTCAACAGACAGCAAACATATCGCAGACTTCTTTACAGTTACAATATATAAATAAATCACTAAACTCAATATTTGTATCAGAGCATCAAACTTTATGTAGCAGAAGTCACAAACATAAAATTTTCCTATTAATTTTTATCGTTGGTCAGGTAAATTGAAATTAAAAACGCCAATCGAGATATTTATGTTTATTAAGTTTCACGGCATCAGTGCGTACATTTTTATAACATTATTCAGAACAAAACAGTAGATACCTATTTAAATAAGTTAAACATGCTGATGTGTTTGACATTTGTGACGGCAGTATCACTACTCCCCACTGGCTTGAGCACAAGGAGTAAGTGTTCTTCTTCATCATAATTTATTTGAAATGCCTTCTTTATATTTCATATTCCATTCTCCGATAGATGCGTGCGTCCCAAACACACAGTTCGTTTTGAATGGCAAAATATGTTTCTGCGACAATCAAGGGTGGTGGAACGAATCATATTGCCTCATGGTTGGGCGGCGGACCTGTTTGTCTGGCCAATCAGTTTGGCAAGGTTGCAGCAAGTGCATCTGCCAGGAGAACGGACAACTGTTATGCAGTAACGCTGGGTGCTTGGGTGATACGACTCATAGAACTATTATCACTACTACCAAAATTACACTTGAAAGTAACGATTTCGAAAGTTCCTGGTGCATACCATTTAAGTCGTATTTTATTAATTGTAGCATGTGCTTCTGCCCAGCATCGGGCAGAGCGTCTGAAGCACACTGCGTTAAGGACAATTCATGTCAACATTTAACAATGTCAAAATCAGATTTATTATTATCCGTCAATAAGCATGTATGCATACCGAGAGTCATGTACTTATTTCCATGCATGCACTGCATGTGTTCTGATGGGGGGACTTTCGTTTTAGAAAAATGTGTTGAAACTTGTCATCTGCCACTGCAAACAGAAACAACAAGGAGATGTATCTCTAATACGTTCTACAGAAAAAATTGTAACGTGTGCTGGTGCCCTAACGGCAGCGTTGCCGACGATAAATTGTGCACGCAAGTAGTTTGCCACAAAAAATCGAAATTCAGGTCTCTGGAGTCTCTAACAGACATTCATGATAAATGTCATCCTAACAGCTATTTGAAACCGAAATGCTTCTATTGCACTTGCAGTACAAGTGGTAATATGAATCAAAATGCATGCCTAGAGTTAGATTGCCTAAAAACAGATAGCTATAATTATGATGTAGTAAAGAACACTTGCAGTCCAGGTGAAATGGTACCAATTTGTAGGGAATGTTTTTGTGTACGGGGTGGGTTTACAAATAAATCGTATTGCACTAACGTATGCTCGTATAAAAGTAAGGTACTAGTCCTTGAAAAAGTTTTAATAGCGAAAGACAATAATGCACTAATAGAAAAAGAAAAAATCCAAAGAACATCGGAAAGTGATAGTTATTGTAAGCCGAATTCGTTGTATTTGGATCAAGGTCGATACTGCTTGTGTCCCGAAAATGGCAGCACCAATTTCAAACTCTGTACTTCCGTTTCCGAGAACGTACATACAAAGTCGACTAAAGAATTGCAAAGCAACACCATAAATGAAATTTTGAACAGCACTTGCACCCCAAATACATTTGTAGAAATTGGCTGCAACACTTGTTACTGTGCCAAAAACGGTAAAGTTGATCCCAAATGGTGTACATACGATGACTGCAATGCAAAAAGAATTATTCAGAATGTTCACAAAAAGAGTGTGCGTGTCTCACATGTACTTAAAATAAATGACACCTGTGTTGCTGGTTCCATTACGACGGTGGAATGTAACTTCTGCATTTGTCCCTCAAACGGGATCTCAAAACATAGGGCCTGCACTAAAAACAAGTGTTCAGAGGTCCAAAACCCGGAAGATGTCAAATTCATTTGCGAACCATTAGCTTACTACTTAGTCGATTGCAACATATGTCTATGCCCTCGAGATGGTATAAAGAATGTTGAGAAATGTACCAAGAATATTTGCGAGAAGACAATATTAAGATCCGACAACTGTATACCAGGGCAGTTCTTCAGCAACGATTGCAACGTTTGCGTATGTCCCCCCAACGGGGACAAAGCGGACAGAGCCTGCACGCGGCACTCGTGCGCAGAGTCCGAAACTCCTTGGAAAAGAATATTCAAGATGTCTCAAATATTGGTAGAAAATAGAACAAAACAGACACAGGCAAATAGTAGAAAGCTGGAGGTGTGTTTCTCTGGTGAGGAATTTGAAGTTGGCTGCAAGATGTGCGTGTGCTCAGATATGGGGTTAAGGTCTTACGCTACATGTACAGAAGGGCTGTGCAAAGTAAATAATGGACAAGAAAACAATACTTTGGGTTTGGAGGTGAGTATTGCAAACAAAACATGATGTTTATTGTAAGGATAGGTCAATTAGCTTTCATCTGTAATTTATAGTTCAATTGGGTTTTTAGGTTATTAACATGATTTTAACACTTTCGATGTTCAAACCGTAACTAATTAGCACATTCACGCTGCAGACGCCGCAGCGCTCCGTCTTTTTAGTCAATTTTACCTTACAGTTGAGCAAAGATTTAAACCCTTGCAATTTGTTTAATCTTAAAAAATATGTAATATTTTAAACTCTGTTATCAAAAAAAGTTAAATATACTGAGAGTGACTGTCATGGAGCTCCGATTCTTTGCATGAACGACCTGCACGGGAGGTTGCCATTTGTTCAAAAGTGAAAGAAAACGAGAATATATGGTAAAATTTTAAATCCTCTTGTTTCTTTACAAATTTTTTATATGGTGATAAACTCTTACTTGGCACTCTAATGTCAACCGTAGCATGTATCAAAAGTATCAAATACCTACAAACTAACGTGGACACAATAAAATGTAGACACTTATAACTTCAACAGATTACAGATACGGACATTGAAAAGGATCAAGGCAGTGAAGTGGCATTGTCAAGAAGTAAGAGAAACACTGAGAATGCCCCAACGGCTGTATCAGCACCAAATAAAGTACCAGGACAGAACACACAGGAGAATTGCTTTAGCGTTAAACTAACTGACAGCTCAGAGAGAAAGGATTGTACTCCAGGCTCAATATATATAATAAGGTAAATAATTCTGTTCATAATCCGAATTCTGGATGGCGACCACCTTATTGCCCGTTTCAGCTGCCAAGCAAGTTTATTTGCATCAAAATTCAAAATTCAAAATCATTTATTCAGTTTAGGCTACAAATAGCTCTTATGAACGTCATGCCATCAGTTCGTAAGTCTACTCTGGGCTGAGACCTTGTACTGTGAGAAGAACCGGCAAGAAACTCAGCAAGTGTCAAGCTCTTTTCTCCCTTACAGCGTCAAAGATATTGGAAAATGCCCCTATCATAAAAGGACACTTTCCATCACAAATAAAAACACAAAATATAAAGGACAATCACATGTTAAAAAAAAGAGAAAAAAAAATAATATCACATCAGTTACCTTTACAATGTCATACAGTACTAATAAAGGTCAAAAATTGTCTAAGGAAAAGAGGGCTTTTATGAACATTTATTTAACGATGGCTCATACACTTAAATGTTTTACTGCCGTACTCAGAGACGTCAATTAAGTTTTAATGACAATTAAGTCACTTGTTGTCACTTTCTTATGTATAGTGCTAGATAGAGAAGGAAAGACATTTAATTGTCATTAAACTTAATTGACGTCTCTGAGTACGGCAGTTACACATCTCGGTTTTTCACATTTAGGTTTCACACATCTGGCAACGTTATTTACTGCGCCAAGTACATTTTATAAGTTGGTCGACTGTTACTCGTAAACTTATAAAGCCTACTTAGCTGTGATAGTTTTCCTTTTAACTTCGTCATGTATACAACTGCCGTGAATTTTTTCACGTATCCAGTATACAAAAACAATCATTTGGCTGGGGGGTAAAACAAAGTTAAACTATAGTTAATAATAATAAAAATAATTGTAGTATGCAAGAGCAGACCAGCGCAGCCTCCACAGGTGGTACCCGTTCACGAGTATGACATATGAATCAGCCGTCGCTTCACTCAACCATTTCTTAGGGAATGTAACCACCCGACGCACATGCCACCACCGCAGAGACAATAGAAAGCATGCCACACTCAAGCTACTCTAAATAAAAACTTAATGAATATTTAACGCAACATAAATATTGATTGTAAACTGTGGGACACTGCTGATAAAGGCTATCATATCAGCGCTACATTGCCGTACTGTACTCCGATTTGGTGTGACAACAACGTGGACCGGCGATCTGGTGAAGGCTGCGGGAAGCAGCTGAATGCGAGCAGCACATAACCGGTAGTTGTGGAGATTCTTGGGTGAGGCCTTTGTCCAGCAGTGGACGTCTTTTGCATGAGATGATGACGATGACTCCGATTTGAAGGGTTCTAGATCCAAGGAAATGCATTGCAAAGACTTCCCTCACGACCCAGTTAACACGAGCCGAGGTAGATTCGTCCTCGGGTTGCTCCGCTCCTGATCCGTGATGACATTCCTTATGGAAACCTTCTGACGGTGCTTGTGGAACCTTTTACATTTCTCGTCGCCCCCAAAAAAGTCCGGAGACTAACGCTAAAACGACCGTATGATCCGTGCGAAGACCGTATGGCCATCAGCAAACTCTCGCCAAAGAAGAAAGGAGCAAAGGCTATTAAGAAGTGAATTGAAATTCAGGGTTGAAAGTGTCGATTTGTCGATTTGTTAGTCTACGGGCGGGAGGCGGGAGGCGGACGATATAGGAACTTAGCATTGGCTTAGCTTAGCATAAGAAATAAAACAAAAACATTTTACAAATAGCTTGCCTACTTCTTAACTGATCTTTAGTATTTGTAAAAATATTATGATCAGATGTTAATGACGGTAGTTGTTGACATTGAATTGGCGCCTTTGGCTTTCAATGTAAAAAAGTAAATAGTGTTGAATAATTTCGGCGGGCTGGTTAGAACCACGATAGCTCAGTTGGAAGAGCACCTGACCCGGTATGTCGGAAGGGTGCAGGTTCAAATCCTGCTCGTGGAAATTTTTTCGACATTGGGTTTTTTTTTTAATTAGCATAGGCACTTTAGAACAATGATATTCTTTTTGCACATTTCAGATGCAGACAATGCATTTGTCCGTACATGGGTAACATCAACTTATTCTGTCGGACCATGGCAAGAGGAGTATACTGTGAACAGCCTTTCCCAAACTTTAATTACATCCCTATGGGCAGAAGAATTGCTGGTGGCAGTAAGTACTTACTTTGGCTTTTGGGATTAATCTGGGGCATTATCCTTCACCTCTCCCAATTATACCACTTCACATTGTACACGTGTATATTGGCATAATAGCCAAGACACAGTTGCGAAGAGTAGTGATATGATACCCGGTCTAGCTGGATTTACCCGGAGCTCGAGATGGTAAATGTTTGGTCACCCATGCGATGACAGGCCTGCGAAAGTAGCTTAACGTCAGAAATCGCATACCACTGCGCCATCGATCTTTATCTCAATATGTCGCCGTAACAACGTTGTTTGTAGCCATTGAGTTATACATAAGATATTTAAAAAAAATGCTACTTGATAAGCCAAGTCTATTGTCGCTGTTGTTATATTAATTTGCTTTTGCTTTCTTTTCTACATTTTATTCATTATTGCAATATATTATATTCATATTCTGTGTTTATTCGCGAAAGGGCCTGACGATCTGCACTTGCATGTTTCTTATGAGACCTACCTACCTTTTGCAATTTTTGTCTGTCTGTCTGACGTCTGTTTGTTCCGGCTAATCTCTGAAACGGCTGGACCGTTTTGACGGGACTTTTACTGGCGGATAGATGATGTAATACGGAGTAACTTAGGCTACTTGTATTTTAGAAAGGAGAATTATTTTTTTGGTCCAAAGAATCAAAGTGTGCCCCCAAGCTTGCCACATGATTTTTTACGCCGGACCAGTTGTGCCTTTTGTACAAGACACAGGTACGGTCTTGCGTGGAGTATTGCTCGCACATCTGGGATGGTTCCGCAAAGTACCGTCTCGATGCCTTGGACAGATTGCAGCGTCGCGCGCAACTCATTATCGGCAATGCAGAAGTGGCAATTACTCTTGAATCTCTGCAATTGCGTAGAGATGTTGCGTCACTCAGCGTGTTTTACCGCTTATACCATGGCGAGTGCTCTGAAGAGCTCTTTGACCTCATCCCACTTTCTCCCTTCCTTCGTAGGAGTACACGTGCTGCTCTTCGGAGTCACCGCTTCACTGTCTCAAATATCCCATCGCGCACAAAGAAATTTGGTGACTCGTTTCTTTGTCGCACCTCCAAAAGATGAAATAGTCTACCAGCACACGTTTACTTTCTATGCACATACAGCAAGCTTTGAATAGGGGTCCCTCATATGCAAGAAGATTTTAGGAATGCTGCGGCCATTATAAATGCCTTCCACGACCCAATCACTGATAATATAAACGCCCCTGCTTTTGTGGAAAGTATCCACAACCGAATCAATACTGAAAATCGTATGGCGCAATATGTGTATGACCAATAACCTCAACAGCCTCAACGAGTTCAGTTTGAAAATATGTCTCTGCCGAATTACCTGAACTAGGAGATTTTCCCCGATCGTCTGAGGAAGTACTTATTATGTTTACATTAGGGACTTATTAGCTAAAACTGGAGTTATAACAGCGAACACATCCGTAATGGTGTTTATACCATACAAGTATACAGGAACAACGTCGATTTGAATAATTTTTTAAATAATTATGACATCGCTGGTAATAATTTCTGGTTATTAAGAGGGAAAATACAATCCAGACATACCCGTAGCCGGACTTATCATAAATAATTAATAATAATAATTAATAAATTCTTTATTTGCTTAAAAAACAGTTTATATTGATTGTCTGAGTTTACATATATATACTTGTAAACTCAGACAATCGCGGGTTGGAAGCTATAAATAGTTATTACTCAAATAATATATTTGACGACCTCCTTGGTCGAGAGGTTTGTACACCGGTTTTCATGGTGTCGCCATCTCTGAGGTCCCGGGTTCGATCCCCGGTCTGGTCTATACTACTAATGAAGAGGTAAAGTAGAAACTTTCGTTTGTCTCGGGAACTACTGGTCCAATTCCAAAATTTCTTTAACTGGGAGTATGCTACATTCCTCGTGGGTCACATAGGCTATATTGTCTTTAAATAAAGAGTTTATTTATAAAATGTTAAATCCACGCGTACGAAGTCGGGTAATGATAAAAACGTTTATTTTTTTCTGCACAATAAGAAATTGTAGGCGTACAATATACTAAGATACATATGTGACAGACTGGTGTCTGAAGTAGGTCTCATAAGAAACATGCAAGTGCAGATCGTCAGGCCCTATGTGTCTAAGTAAAAATATTTTGGTATATGTGCCGTGTATAAGCATTTAGTAAAAAGCGTTTTTTTTTTAATATTACAAAGAGACACTCCAATTTTATTTATTTGTATAGAATAGATGTATAGATATAGATATAAAGATATATATAGATTTAATTGTTACAGATAGAATAAAACCAGCTAACGGTACAGAACTAGCAGCACCTGCAGAGTCACCCGTCCCTCACAACCATACAAACTACAATTGCTCGAAGCCTGGCAGGATAATAGACGACTGCTTCATCTGCGAATGCGAAGAAGAAAAGAAAATAGTCATAGCAGAACATTGCTTCAAAAGCGACGCTGAAAAGTGTGCAGAAGAAACGCCCTCTTTCTTGGACGACATTAATAAAGTTGTAATTGATTCTTGACTTTGGTGTTGTCTTTTATTTTCGATCTTGCTATGCTTTTATACTCGTTGTACAGACTGTACATCAACCTATCCAAAATTGACATATTTCTTCAATACATTTTCAAACATATGACTAAGGCATAAAGTTCAAAGTCTATTAAGGAAATTTGACAGTTTGTGGTAGGTTGATGTGCATACGTGTGTAAATTTCTATATACAGAACACTAGTTGAGTTAATAAACAATATAATTTTTAACCGCCTCTGTGGTCTAGTGGCTACCTGACCACCGGTTTAGACCTAGAGGTCCCTGGTTCGATTCCCAGCGGGGAGTACATGTTTGTGTACTCGGTTTGGTTGGTGGTAGGGCTTGTTTGTCCGCCTGGCTAGCTACCACCATCTTATCTAAATATGTCACCATAACATCAATGTTTACAGCATTGTTGTGTTCCGGCAGCTAGAGATAAGATAGCCAGTACTTCACTAGTTGAGGATCCCGGGTGAAGTGCGCTTCCGTCATTGGCCTTATCATCACTTAACATCAGGTGAGATCAAGGCACTGTGCTTACCCGTTAATATAAAAAAAAACAATATAAAACAAAATAACGATATTTAACGATATGTAACCGCTTTAATTAAATTAAATTAAATAAATCAAATAAATTAAATAAATTAAATAAATAAATTAAATTAACGTGTATTTCTGGTTCGTGATCATAAACGCGGACTATACTAACATCAAAATATCCACAACACATTATGTATTGTCTATAAGTAGTCCTTTATCTACCTATACATATAGTCAAAGTCAAAGTCAAAGTATTTTTTTTTATTCAAATAACTTACGAAAAGTGCTTTTGAATCGTCCAAACATTTTTTTACCTACTACCCATTCAGGACGTCTATTTTTTAGCTGTGGAGAAGAATGGGTGCAAGAAACTCCACAGCTTTAATATACTGCCGCACAATTTATGAACGCAGTAAGTACCACTTACTGTGTTTATGATTGTGATATTTGAGGTGCTGACATTACGATCTATTTTATCGAAACTGTTGCGCGGCAGTAGAAGTAAAGACATTTACAAAAAAAGAAAAAGTATGTCGTTACCAAATCATACAATATTTACAATTAAAAACTTTCAAGAGCCCGCTTAAACAAATAATGCTTACTTCTATACATTTACTTATCATTACACTTTATTAAGAAAAAACGTACTTGGGCTGACTGTGTAGGCACTTATGCCGCCAGCTTGCTATGATTGAAAAAGTAAACGATACTCTTATTGTCTTGTGTCTTCTTCCTGGGTTCCGTTGGTCAGGGTAAAGTTTTTTTTTGTGTTGTTTCGGGATGATGTAGCGTTCGCCACATTTGACCTTTTTTTATTTCCGCATAAAGAGTTCTTTTTAATTTTTTCACTGACGTTTAGCCTATGGTTTTTTGTTTTGAATTTGTCAGAGAGGATGATTTTGACGTTTGGCTTTTTGTTTGGAGTTTTTTGGACTTCTTGGCGGGAAAGTGAAGAGTCATGTCTGCGGTTTTGTTTTATTTTCTAAAATTTGTGTTATGTCGAATATTAATGTGAAATAATGGTGGATTATTAACCATTAGGTAAGTGTTCGTGAGTGTGCATGAGCGTTGGCAAATGAAACAAAACAGTGCAATGTTACTTTTCAAATTTTCACAAGAAGTCTGCGTGAGGACTTAGTAACGCCCCACATCTTTACTGAGATACTCGAGGGGTTGGGGGGTAATATCATTTCTCACTTCCCATTTCTATTATCATTCATCATCATCAATATTGTTTATTTATGTATTAATGAAATTAAGAAACTAATGACATGGCAGCATGGTCTATGACCTTAGCCGGTTCCTCAAGGAACGAGCTAAACTTAATAAAAAATATAATAAATTGGAGTTTTTTGTTAAATTGGAATAAGATTTTAAAGAATTGATTTTGTTTTGATTCGAAAGGTCGAATTCCCTTTTTCTTGTCCATCATCCTTACCATACCCTCAGCGGTGGGAGCTGGGAATGTGCTATTTTCTCATTTACCATACATACCTATATTCTACGCTTGGAATTTGGGGTGCAGTGAAGTGATGCTCATGTGGGGCTAGAGCTAACGTTCGCTATTCTCTCCAGCTTGACAGTGTGTAAAACAAAGTTTGAATTGATTTTTCAAAAGCTTAGATTAATTCAAAGGCTTAGTTCAAAAGTACTTCATTGCCAAAGAAATACTGATGCCCATAGAATCTGATGACGTGATATTATACGTTCCAGCCTTTTAGACTATTTGATGTTGTAGATGTGTTAGAATCTTACCCTTGTGTAATGTTCTTATGTATATGGACTGGGATCCTTTCTTCAATAAAACATCTCAGTCTTTATCAATTACGGCACCATAATTTATTGATTTTCTTTACTACATATTTCTATCAAAATAATACTTTTAACTAGATATTTACGAAATTACATGATTTAATAAATAAACACTCCGAACGATACAAAAGTCTAAATAGAAGTCATAAATTTTTCCTTTTGACATATTTATATAAAATATTCAAACATATTCTAATGCTTTTAAAGTCATAGGCTGAATGCCAGCCAGTAATTACATAAAATTCCATAGACAAAATTCTATCAAATTTATATTTCAACATTTGATTATAGTGTTGTTCAATGTTGTAAGCTATTTTTTATTTCACTTGGAGTGTAGATGAAACTTTTGTAAATATTAATAAGTGGTTAATAATAAATTTTATATTATTACTAGTTTGTTTGTATGTCTCGCAAGTTTTAATGAGGCCTGTGTTCAGATGCTTGTTGCTTCTAATTAAAGACTGGCAAAATATTTTATATTGTAAAGAATTTAGCTTATGACGCTCTTTTTGAATATGTAAAGTAATAAAAAATAATTATACAAAAGAATTTAAATGTTAACGTCATAATATGCACTAATAAACTATAGAATGACGCGTTATACACAGTGCGCGAGAATTGGAGGAATGTCGGTTCCATGCATTCTTATCATGAACATAATCGTTTAGGGTCAGGTGGGGCACAATTAAACAAAAAAGTGTTTTTAAATTTTAGAAAAAAAATAATTATAAATCAACATAATTTTTTTAACTTATGCATTAGGCAGTCTTTGCTAAATGGAAATGAAAGTAACGTAACAAATCACAGCAATTTGCATTTTACTGAGATAATTTTTATGTTGCGATGTGCCTCAGGGCTGGGGTACAATAAAACACACTACAACAAATTGGGACACAATGCAACACCACATTAAATTATTATAAATTTATTGAGAAAACAATAACATTAGGTCAATCTATATATCTTTAGTAAGTTTTTAGGAAAATGAAAAATAATTGTTTGCCCTAGGGGTTTCATAATAATTCAAAATAAATAGCTTCTTGATTTGGTTGAAAAACTTTGCGCACCAAATAATTAGGAGTGAGACGCACATTTTTGGCATCCTCTCCTTGACATAATTTTTTTTTGGAGATAGATCGCTGATTGCCTCGGACGGCATTTTCAGCTTTCAGATTTTAATATCTTCAGCTTCTCTCAAACTCATACATTCCTCCGCCAACTGTATAACTGCTATGATGTTATTTTCGCTGTGTCCTATATCGGTTTTTCTTTTTTTGTTCCGCACCATCTTGACCTACTGTTCCTAAAAAAAAAGCAAATAATGCAATACAACAGTTCCTACACAAAATACATCGTGGCACAGTAAAAAATACATATGTGGCACAGTAAAACATGTTGCAGTGTGCCCCGTCGCAGTGTGCCCCGTTGCAGTGTGCCCCGTTGCAGTGTACCCCCATATCACCTTTAAAAACCCGAAAGTTACAAAATTTAATAAAAATTTGAGGTTATGCGTACCGGTAAATGTTGATTGATGAACTCGTAGCCGCAGGATAAAACGCTGGCACGTCTCATAGCATCGATTATTATCGTCAATGCCTCCTCATTGGGGTACGTTGTTAATTAAATTAATGACTCTTAAAAGCATGTTTCATCATCATAAACGATACAGCACGGTTCAAATTAATTAAATTCGGACCTATTAATTTTTGAATGTCGACCATTTGTAAATAGATTCCAAATTATGGCAGTCGCATTAGTTATTTTAATTTCTGTATTAGTTAAAGAGTCCGTGTCGCTCGCTAAAAACGGTAGGTGATATAATTGTATTATATTAGGCAAGAGTTTTCACCAGGGCTTGATACCGTTACCAAATTTCCATTATAAGTATCGGTAAGTAACGTTATTTCTATAAAGGTAATTTGGTACCGGTAATGCAGGTAACGTTACCTAGAAAAGTATCGCTACTTTTTTCGTTAAATATTGCGCTTTAGCCAATCCGCGTAGAGCGGTTACTTATTTACCGGTAAAAATGCCACCCAGGCAACGATACCAAGCTTACCGGTACTTTTTTTTACTGGTATCATCGTTTGACAGAAGTATCGATACCAATTTTTTAACGGTATTCAAAACCCTGGTTTTCACCCTAGTTCTTTCCGCAATAACACATGTCGTACGTACACACCATATTAATTTCTATTTACCGTTCAATTATTATACTTTTACTACTTATTGGGAGCTTGGTGGCGCAGTAGTTAACGCGCCCGGTTGCGAGTGCTGAGGACATAAAATGAGCTGATGATGATGATGATGATGATAACTACTTATTATAAAGTTTTACTTTTTATTTTGTAAGCGCTTGCTGCACTGAAGCTAAATTAAGAATTTATATAATTTATAAAACACAGTGAAAAAATGAAACGCCCACCCGACCCAGCCAGGAATCGAACCTGGGTCTTCCGCAATCCGGGCGGCTGCACTGACCGCTATGCTACCGGAAAGGCTGACGTAAGAGCTGAATTTTGTCACTACTTTTAAAAAAATGTTTTTGTTTATATAATTTTAACGCAAATTTTGTTGCGAAACAAATTACAAAAACACAAATGTTGAAAAAATTTCCACGAGCAGTATTTGAACCTGCACCCTTCTGACATACCGGGTCAGGTGCTCTTCCAATTGAGCTATCGTGGTTCTAACCAGTCCGCCGAAATTATTCAACACTATTTACTTTGAAAGTCAAGGGCACCCATTAACTAGGTATAAAAATAACTGTATTTTTATACCTAGTAATTTTTATACCTAGTAAGTATAACCTAGTTTTTCCTTATGGTCCTTACTCGCTAAAAGGGCCAAAATATCATACCACACACTGAAGTTCAGATAAGTAATGTGAAAGCGTCGACCAAAGAACTTCAAATACAATATCGCTCTACCCTGATCAAAAGCTAGGGCGACGCTGATTACAAATGCTTTGGTGGCCGAGTGGCAAAGCGCACGACCCGATATTGTGGCGACTGACCGGAGCGATCATCGTAACGTGCCTGCACATTAGACTACCAATAACTGTCAAATTTCCTCAATAGACTTTTAACTTTATATGTTTGGCTTATGGTTGAACATTTATTGAAGAAGTTGACAGTTTTGGATAGGTTGATGTGCAGGCGTCTGTACCATTCGCGGAGATCTTGATACTTCAATACTGACTGATAACAAGGTGGTGCTCGCGGCGCGGCGAGCAGCTAGGCTCACTGTACTGACCTGACTTTACGGGAAAATGCTCCGGCCAGTCTTCACCTCATTTATTTCCCCAGAAAGGCATTTTTCAAAGCATAGCCCAGATTTGTGATTGTGATCAAGCCTACACCAGTCAACTGTATCGATGGTTACCACCCTAAGTATAAATTTTGCATTCTGCCGCCATGCATGCAGCATTACTTTGCTGTGTTCCTGTTTGAAGGGTACTAGACCCTGTGACGCTAGAAAGCTTAGAGGCATTTAGAGTTTGAGAACTTCAAGGATGGCATTTTTAAAATTTTTTTTTTATACGTAGCACGGCAAATGACTCCATTTCACCTGATGTTAAGTGAATATAGAATCTAGATGCGACAACTGGTGCAGCGTGAAAATAACGCAGCATCAGTTACCCTCACTCTGCCGGCCCTCAAGGTGCCTCTTCACGCCTCGTTTGAAGAACCCCGTATCATAGGAAGGAGGGAAAACGTGTGCTGGCAAACTATTCCATGTTTTGGAGGTGCGGAGGACTAGTCACCAAATTTCATAGTGCGCGATGGAATATTTGAGACAGTGAAGCGGTGACTCCGGAGAGCAGCACGTGTACTCCTATGGGGGAAGGGCGAAAATGGGATAAGGTCAAAGAGCTCTTCAGATCACTCGCCATGGTATAAGCGGTAAATCTCTTGGTGTTGTAATTGCGAGCGCGCATGAGCTGCAGCGACCGCTTTCCGCCAGGCTGTCCGTATGCTCGTTTATCGGCTCATAATTATTTCCCTCATCACCAGCTCATTATATAACCCACCACATGCCACGAGCCTTCCCTATGTATGGAAACACCACAGGATGATGGTGGGATCGGTGGTTGTTAACAACTACTTATGCAGCCAGGACCAACGGCTTTACGTGCTTTACGAAGGACGGAAGAGCTTGTGATGATTAAATTTTGGTAACCTGTCCGATGACCGGCCGAAAGTTATTTAATTGCGCCATCGAGCGTCTCTAATTATTTCCCTATTTTATTTGATTCTAGGTAATATACAGTCAATACGTTCATGTGATATTGGCAATGCGATAGAAAATGAGTATGTGAAATGTATTTGCACGCTACGAAGCATATACCGATGTGTTCACAAACTCACCTATGTTCTTATTGACAATACACGTAAGTTAAAGCATTTTTTGCATTTTTACATTTTTGCAATTATGTATAAGTCTAAGCAACTACGACATTATTATTTAATGGTATTCTCAGAATGCCAGAAAGTTTAATTGCAGCTCGTGTAGCAGATGGTTTCAATAAAAAAAAAGTAAAACAAATTGTCTTTGATTTTTCAGCTGACCCGATAGTTCTTGGTGAAACGGCGTGTCAGCCAAACATGGTTTACGAATATGGCAGTACCACGTGTATCTGCACCACGAACGGCACCTGGCCACACACAAAATGTGCTGAATTGCTCCAATCATTACCAGAAAGCGGGCTTGCGAAGACAAAGTGCGAACCCAACACATACACTACCGTTGAATGTAACATCTGTCGTTGTGACGCCTATGGTAGTATAGATAAAGACCACTGCACCAACAACGAATGTAACACTAAAGTAGGAACCTTCGATCAACGCAGGTCAACGGAAGGGAACAAACTGTACGGCGACTGTGATTGTGGTCATTGGTACTCATTGGCACCTTGCCAGTTCTGCTACTGTGTAAATAGAAACAAATTGATATGCAACACAGGCACACGCCTGATGACGAACCAATTGTACTTACAGCTCGGCTCGTACAACATGCACATCTGTGGCAAAGATTTGTTGAAAGACTTAAAAAATCTCGTGCGAGATAACAAAGAACCGTTAAGGGAGGGCAATAATAATATTAGCCATGATGTAGAATATGAAATGACCACAAAGTCGACCACACAGCCGAAACCGATAGCTGAACCTGTAGCATCTGATTCAATCCACACTGTTGACGTCAAGAAAAATGCGTTAGTCAACACTGCTCAGATTCAAAAAGATAATGTGGTCAATATTGACGGGGATATTTCGTCATCGATTTCCAAAGACAGCTCATCGAAAGAAGAAAAAGCAATTGATCCAAACATAGACAACCACCAAAAGCAGAGTACCAAAATTCCATTTCAAGAAGACGATGAGGAAGAAAATGCACAGTCAGACGAATTGGCAATAGTACGGCAAGGCAACGAAGACAAATTATATGATGAGTTAGATGACGATGCGAGTCCTGAAGCTCCAAACATGGGAATGACCATTCCGGTCGCTAACAAGGTTCCCACTTTTCAATTTCATCTAAAAATCACATCCAGCCGCCCACCAGTTACACCAGTTACACCGAAGACTCCACACAAGCCGGTGCAAGCTTTGAGAGAGCTTGGACAACAAATGAAATTCAGTTTACCAATGATGCTAGATACAGTTTTCAAGATGGCACTCAGAAAGTCTATGGTAACTCTGAATAAAGACAAGAACTGCGCTCCGGGTGCGGTTGAAAAGGTGAACTGCAACACATGCTTTTGTTTGAAAAACTCTAAAGTGTTGTGCACGAATAATAAATGTGATTCAAATTAGAGATGTTAATAAAATTTAAAACAAAATTTTTAACCTTATCGGTACGTAAGACTACACAGGGCGGGAGATGTTGTACTGAGAAGAACTGGCAAGAAACTCAGCAAGGGAATTTCTTTTCCCCCTTTTCTTTTACAGCTTCAAAAATATTGGAAAACGCCCTACCATAAAAGGACAATAAACTGATTTATGTCATGCATGTCACATATTTAATGCCACTACCTATTTCTTCATACTTCGGAAGACACACTAAGCCGTTTGTCCCGGTGGTAGCCGTAAATTGGCAGTAACCCGTAAAATCGATCAGCTTGGTGTGTTATGACCGCAGATCAAATCGTCTGTGGTTATGACCCTTTTTCTATCGTTCCTGAAAGCCCTGAGCCCATGGTAAGCGCAAAAATGACGATAATTAATTTTTTAATAATAACGTGAAATTACCAATTTCAATTTTTACCGTATATCGGTAGACTAACAATAGCCTAATCTTATAAAGAGGTTTTTAGTTTTTTTTTTGTATCATGGCTACCATTTATTATTGGCAGTCACACCACACCAGGCGCAAGCGCAAGGCGGGAAGCAAGACAGAGCAGACGCGGTTCAGCGCAGTGGCTTAAAGAAATCGAATATGTGACATAAAAGCCGTTATATAAACAGAATAGCTTTGGTTGTGTAAAATTATTATTTTTTTTGCTGTTAAAAGTTAGTTATTTAAAAATGGTATATTAAAAATAAATGGTTAATTGTTGATGTTACATATTGTTATGAGCAGCGGTCGCTTGCGCATTATGATTGCATTTTTCTAATTCACTAACTTTACCTACCTGCTGCATACTATTTTTATGTGTTCACGAGTTATTCTATGATTGTGATCTGTATGTATGCTAATAAATAAGGAAAAAAAAAACATTTGTGTTGGTTTATAACTTAAACCCCACGTTGGACGACCATAGCTCTACAGTGGGACGTTTCTCACATTGATGCTGATTGACTGTTACCATGCCAGGGTATGTACAGAGACGCCTGCACATCAACCTATCCAAAACTGTCAAATTTCTTCAGTAAATGTTGAACCGTATGCCATATATAAAGTTCAAGGTCTATTGAGGAAATTTGACAGTTTGTAGTAGTCTGGTGTGCAGGCGTGTCTACCATGTACCATGCTAGTACAAGATAGTCCTCGATAGTAAACAATTCATACAGCTAATTGTAGTTGCCTTACTCAAATCTCATCACGATAACTATATAATTTCTAATTAAAATCGTCAGCAACATAAATCATTGCCCATAAACTCAAAAGCAATCAACATAAACGTAGAAGCAACGACTGTAGTTGGTTTTTGGATTAAGTAACGCGTAAATGAGTTAATCAAAATGGTTTCCCATTAAAATGCCGTCGAATAATGGCATTTTGAAAGGACCATACCGAAGATGCTCGCAGTAAACATATTCTTGATAATATGGCTGCCGATAGTTTTAGTAAATGCGTTGGAATTCAAGAAGCGTAAGTTGACACAATTATCGTTAAAAATATAATAATATGAATGGTAATAAGAATGATGATGACGATGGTTTGCTGAGCAGCAAAGTTACGGGCACTCATTTTGTGATTGTAACTTACTAGGGGTGTAACTTGCGTGTAACTTGCGTGTAACTTGCTAGGGGTAGAGATTGTAACAGAGGAGATGTTGAATTTTATGCCAAGACCTTAAAAAAAATACATGTATTTAGTTATAGTAAGTAATACTTCAATACGCTTCAACGTTTTTATGTAAAAATGTAAAAAGAAACCGAAAACATCGTTGTTTTGACAGCTACTTGACAGTGATAGAATATCGGCGCTGTCATCACGAAAGTTGATTTATTTTAGTGTTTCAGATAATTCTTACATGAAATCTATTCATTTATTTGAAGAAAATCATTTCGAATAAGCTTATTTCATACATTAGCTATCTTTCGGTATTGTGTACAAGGTGTTGGTATTTTCTCCATACAAAATTAAACGTCTCCTTTAAATTGGTAGCCACATAAAGACACAATAGCCTCCAAGTGCTCCAAGCTGTTAAGATTCACGTACGCGCTTTATGAATTAAAAAAATGTACCGATTTAAATACTTCCATAACTGCCTACTATGCTTATGCAAATTCCTGGTTTAAGTTATGGTATAATTTTATGGGGCAATAGCGCAAACATCGGTAAATTATTTATTCTTCAAAAAAAATGTCTTAGAATATTGATGAACATAACTGAAATAGAAAGCTGTAGGCCACATTTTAAATACGACTTCAAATTCTTACACATACATCAATATACTTATTGGAAATTTGTAAATTTGTTAGAAAAAACTGTCGAATTGTACTGACAGGCAAAAATATTACTACAAACACGTAGTTAACAACACGGGGAAAGGTTGGCATTGCCATTTACAAAGTTGCATATTGTTAGGTCGGGTACTTATCACATGTCTGTCCAAATATCATCAAAAATGTCTTCAAAAATGTCTAGGTATCAAGTACATTTTAAAGTATCGTTGCGTTATATAATATTTTAACTTTTTTGGATAGTTATTGATTCTTTTTTGTGAACTTCACTATATGATTGAAAAAAAAATTTTTTACTTTGTTTATTATGGATAATTATCAGTCAATCTGTTTTCCTATAAAAGAACGTAACTGACAATTTTACAAAAGCCGTACAATTTCTGCACTGGAAGTGAAAAAAATTGCAACGATATGGAGCGAAGGCGTCATTTGACAAGGAATGAAATGTTGAGAGCCGTTTGAATGTTGGAAGCTGGTTCCAGGCAACGTACTGTGGCTGCCGCCATTGGCAATACACAGAGTGTCATAGGCCGCCTCTGGACACGCTATCGTATCGCTGACGACATGGAGGAAGATCTCGTATCACCACTCGAAGACAAGACCGGTACATCCAAAATACTGCTCGACGGAATCGTACTATGACCGCTAGGCTCCAAAGCGCTTCAGGGTTGCTGATTGATAAGCGACCAAACCATCCGGAATCGTTTACGCGAAGTGCGTCTGCGTTCCCGAAGGCCGCTCTGGGTTCCACCCATAGCACCCCACAATCGTAGGGCCCATTTACAATGGGCTCGCAAAAATCGAAATTGGGAGGAAGAAGACTGGCGCTATGTTTGCTTCTCTGATGAATCACGTTTCGGTATAAGGCCGGATACAAGACGCACTCGAGTTTGGAGGACCTCTGGACGTCAAGAACGCTTGAGATTTTCAGGAAGTTCATCCATATGGAGGGGGAACAATCATGGTTTGGGCCGGTATTTGGATCGGTGGAAGAACTGATCTCATTTGGATAAGATTTGGGGCAACCTCAATGCTCAAACCTACTCAGAGAGGATTGTTTCAGATGTGTTCATCCCTTAGCGAGGCCGATTGGGTGATTCGTTTCGACTAATGGATGACAATGCACGTCCACACACGGCTAGAGTCGTAACACGCACTCTTGCCGATTCTCATATCAACGTCTTGCCGTGGCCTGCCCAATCACCAGACCTCTACCCAATTGAGCATGCATGGGACATGCTCCAAAGAAGAAGAGCTCTGCCGAGTATGTGACAATATTTTTGAGCTAAAAAGCTAAAATAAATAATAATACACATATTATGTGAAAATGTGTAAAAATTAGTGTGCCATAAGTTATTTTAATTAAAATAGAAATAGAAATCATTTAATTCAGGCAACAAATTATGTAAGTAAGTAAGTAAGTTACATACACAATTTATATATACAACTAATACTATGATGAAGCCCTCTTCGTCGCGGTGATGGACCTTCGGAGCCGCAGGCGCGCTTATCTTCCTCTGATGATGATGATGATGATGATGAATCGATCATCGCTCAGGTTACGAAATGGCGCCGACAGGTTGGCTAGTGGCAGCAGCAGCGTAGGCACGTTGAGGAGTAGACGTGCATGCGCGTAGCGTCGCCACCGGAGCGGCTGCGGCGGGGGGGGGGGGGGGGGGGGGCACGGTGACGGTATGTCAGAAGTAATGAATGAAGTGTAATCAGTTGTAATTTATTTTATTCTTTAATTTACTCAAATGTTACGCAAATTAAATTTGAATGTATTTGAATTTTATTTTATTTTTTCTGTTGCAATGCCCTATTTAGGGCCTATGTTTGAATGTAATTATTATTTTAAGACCAATTTACAATATAGAGCAATAAAAGAATTTGAATTTGGATTTGAATTTAATACACCACGAAGCAAGTTTACAGGAACAATGTTTCAGAGAGTTTGACGTCCACATCGGTAGTTGCTTAATCCCTTAAAGTTAATATACGTTTGCTCGAAATTAGCACGTACACCTGTACAAATAAACATAATTTAAGCTTCTTTCAGTGTTTTGTTCATTTATTTATTTTATTTTAATAGTAGGTAAGTACTTTATTAGTGAGTAGAGCCTTATTGCAAGCGCTGCATTCCAAACTGCAGATAAATTTATGTATAACCGTCACCGTTTCAATCTCTTAAGGATTTCTTCTTTTTAGGAATTTGCTTAGTTTATTTCTATTTTTCCTACATGACATTTTGTACATTTCAAAGCCTGTAAATGAGTGGGTTGGTAATAAGAGCAATGTTGCTTTGTATACAATAAGTTAATTTCTAATATTATTATTATCTCTAAAGAATAGAAAAGAATAATAAATGTTATTCGTTCTTCTTTCTTTCTTTCTTTCTTTCTTTCTTTCTTATATTGTTATTATTACTACTTATCACATGTTAAATGTACATTTTGAACCACGATATGATTGATTGACCCACGATTGACCAATAAAGAAATTTTATACTAGTATTGCTAATAAATGTTGACAATTATAGCGGTCACCGAGATGAAGTGGCGTGGGAAATGTCTTAAGAACGCGCGGGCACTCAACGACTGCAACTGGTGTCACTGCAACAGCAACTCAGAGTTCTCCTGTGACGCCAGGGTCTGTTCTGAGATCGACGTTTTCGGCCACTTTAATGGTGAGTTTGAAGAAAGCCTGCAGAATGCCCAAGCGCTGAACGACTCCAAGTAGTGCTAGTGCAACTAAATATCCCAGAACTCTTGTGATACCAAGGTCTGTGCTGAAGTCGACATGTTCGGTCGCTTCGATAGTAAGTTCGAGGAATGGCTACAGAATGCCCGAATGGCGTTCAACGACTGTCCCTAGTGTTGGTGCTCCTGCGACTGCTCTTAGGTCAACATGATTTTTTATACATTAAACTTTCCAACTTTCCATTATATTTTAGGGTCCTTTCAGTAGTTCCAAATACTAAACCTGTCAGTACTGTCTGTGTATTAGGATGTGTGTTGGGGTGTGTGTTGGGGTGTGTGTGTGCGTGCGTTTATTTTTCAACTTCCCTTTTTTCCGTTATAGATGCAATCAGAGACTATGACCCTGGTATGGGAGGCCACGGAGCATGGAGGAGTAAAGCAACAGCTTGCGAACCCAACGTCCATTATCGCCGTGCGGAGTTGCACTGCGTCTGCAATGAAGATGGCAACTGGCCAAACCCTGTCTGCAGAGACATCTTCAGGGTTCTCCACACTGTCGAAGTTACCGGTATGACAGTTGCTAAGGGACAAGAATGTCAACCCAATAAGCTGTACCTTATCGGCTGCAATGTTTGCCTCTGTTCTTCAAGCAACAGTTTGGATCCAAAGTTGTGTACCAAAATGGAGTGTACACCAGACGACCCACTCCTACAACAACAAATAGTACAAGATGAGGAAGAAGATTCCGAAGAAGATTCTTCTGTTGGCGACTTCTACGCAGAATGCACACCAGACTTCAGTTACAAGGTCGGATGTAAGACTTGCAAATGCCTCAGGAACAACAGACTGCTCTGCGATCAATGTGTTCGCACAAACGTCCTCAATCACATAGTGAAATCTTACTGTGACAGCGAGCATGATGGCCGTGTATTCAGCAGAGATTGTAACTTATGCTATTGTCTAATGGGGTACGCTCATTGTTCAATAAAAAAGTGTCTCCGGACACCTGACATTAAGTTCACTGATAAAAACACGCTCTCAAAAGTTACTTCTAAACCTAAGTATGACCAAGATAATTGTGTGCCGGGAGTTAAATTTCTAAATGATTGCAACGAGTGTTATTGTATTGAAACCAAGCCACACAATATGATTGCGTGTACAATGAAAGTATGCGGCAGATCCAAGGATTTGGACGCTCAACTGCAGGATTGCGTGGAAGGGTCAATGTATGAATTAGACTGTTTGTTATGCCACTGCGATGTCATTGACGGGGTCAAATTACAGACGTGCCAGGTAAATCCGATGTGTCAGGGCAAACAAGCGTTCGTTGAGAAGAGGACAGACGATTTAAACTCCTTGCATGGGTACTGTGAACCGATGCACACGTACAGACATGATTGCAACATATGTAAGTGTATGTCCGACGGTAAGACGGTGAGCTGCACTTCTTATATTTGTGAAAAGAGACAGGTTGATCCGATTTCGGTTGACATAGTACCAGTGCATCAGGATGGCGCTTCGTGCCCCAAAGGGCTTTCCTACAAGATTGATTGTAATTATTGCTTCTGTTTGCCAAACGGTAATGCGCTTTGCACAACGGCGAAATGTGGTAACAAAATTCGCAATTAGATCTTGCATCGTTGGAATAGCGTTTTAAAACAAACAATTAACAATCAACTATAAGAAGACACCACCAAAACGCTATTTTCATCGGATATTATGATGGTTTGTACAAATAATTTAAAAAATGTAAAATAAAAAAAAGCTTTTCATTTGTCAGTTTATTTGAATTCACACAAGTGCAATCATACTGATAAACCCTTTAATCATACTATAATGGCATTTTTTGGTGTTTAATCTGCGGGTCCTCCGTGCTTCGGAAGGCACGTAAAGCCGTTGGTCCCGGCTTCACTAGCGGTCGTTAACAACCACTAATCCGCACTGGGCCCGCGTCGTGGTTTATGGCCCGTTCTCCTTATCCATCCGTAGGGAAGGCTCGTGCCCCAGCAGTGGGGACATAAAATGAGCTGATGATGATGATGATGAATTTGCGAGTCATGTCATGTAATACCCCAAAGAGAAAGAGAGGAATGAAATACCCACAGGATGCATGGACAAGTACAAACGAACGAGTCGCGCGCTTCATAGTCGTTGACACCTTAGACCCGGTGATCCGTGGACCACAGATGGTCCTTAAGAGCATCTGTAATAGAACGCGTCGCACGTCGCCGTCCTTACGTGTAGCATAGTTTTAGTTTTATATAAAGTTGATATGTCAGTCTGTAAGGTATCTATAATATGGGCCTATAAATAACTTACCATCTGTACATAATTTGTTGCCTGAATTGAATGATCTTTACAGCGCGCTGCAAAGATCAGAAAATTCTCTAAAACAAATGTGGTACCCTTGGTGTGACGTGCGTCTATAGGCTACGGCGACCGCTTTCCATCAAACTAGCCGTATGTTCCTTTGCACGCAAAAAAAACACAAAATGTCAGTAATAACTATAATCTTAAATACTTTGTCTAAAACAAGTCTCATTCACAGTCATTAAAATAGTAAAAAAACCTTATAGACAATTATCAAAATTAGAAAAACAAAAAACCATTGTATAGTCGTGCGCAAAGTTAGCTTGACACTTTTGCTCCAAATCGAACTATATGGGCATGGAATAAGAACTATTCGTGTCAAGCTTGATCTGCACTTGTACAGTCAGCATCAAATTGATTGAATAAATAAGTATCTTAACATTTATGAAAAAGCTTAAGTAAGAGATAACATTTATTTTTTTAACTAACTGGTAACAATTTTGATTTAAGCAAAAACAGATTTAAAGCTACGGCTTAAGAACTCATTTACTTAAATGATTTTATAACCATTTATTAGACTTAGATCAATTTATTGTTGACTGTACTTACAATCAAAATAAATGAAAGCTGTGCGCTTTAATTTGAAATCATTTAATAACTAAAAGTTATAATGTGACACAGACAATTGAGTGAAATATAGAAAAAATATGTAGGTATATAAGCAATATAATTGAGAAAAAAATATTTAATTAATTTGATATTATATCTATCTAGGTAATTAGCTATCTGAGGCTAGGTTTCTTCGATGAAAGGGATAACTGTTGCTTTTAATAACAACTTATTCAAAGTCAAACTCCACTTCGGACACATAGGTATTCAGTAGAAGTTTCCTGTTAGTCAATCTCAAAATAATAACTAAGTGCATTACAAATAAACAAAGAATAAGGTCCAAATAGTTATTCCGATTTTTGTCTCTTTTACTCTACTTTGAAATGACGTTTACATGACAGGAACAAAACATTATATATTCCAAACAATAAACGTATAAATGAAATCACACAACAGTTCTTCATAACATTGACCAATTTTTTATTTGACCTAAGCATGAATTTCTGTTAACTAAAAAGTTATTAATAAACACTCAATTGACGGAAAGAAATAGTGACGTCATAGTTTGCTAATCTCATACAATTTCTATTAAAAATAATCGTTTTGACAGTTGTTAAAAAGTTTCTATATTGACTAACCAGTCAACTACCCAATTGCTATGTAATACAAAGCCCGGTGAAGCTGAAAATGCCGCAGCGGCAATCAGCAATCTCTCTCCAAAAAAAAAAAAGCTATGTAATAAGGCGGTTTCGAAGGCTGTGTGTACCAGTTTGAAGAAATGTTTGAGTGCACGTACGGAAAGTTCAATTATACTTCAATTAGACACAAACTGTCAAATTTCCTCAATAGACATTGAGAAAATTTGACAGTTTCTGGTATGCTGATGAGCAGGCGTGTGTACACAAAAGAATAATTACAGTTTTAGTATGATTTTCTTACAACTTTAATAGGAATAACAACATCAAAAATGCATAAGCCTCCTATCGACTTTTCATTCTTTATTCTAAATCTAAAATTTACGAATATTGTAAATGGTTGACAACAATAAGATTTTAAAAATGAGGTGTGAGGAAAACACGATTGCTTTTATAGTAGATCTAAGGCAACATTTTTAGTCAGTAATTCTAAAAATAACAGTTAAGGTAGTCCAACATGCAACCGCCATAGAATTGTACCTTAAGCGATTTACATATGACGGATATCGTTGCGGATTGTGTCAATACGTTATTTGAATTGAGAACGTACATTTTTCATCATAAAAAAGCATGACATGCATGTTAATACCGCATCGTGTCGCGTTCTTCTGACGTACGGCAAGTCGCACCGGACGCGACGCACGTTACTGACTACGACAGCCGAGTTGACGCACCCGCGTAGTCGCATACCGCCCGGCAGGCTTATTACCGAAAGAAGCAACCAGTTGTAATTGTACAATTGCAACGCGACTGCTATACTTGCGGTTGATACATTGGACTGACACAAATCGCTCAATGACCGCTCGCTTAGTGCATTTGCGATTAAAATGTATGTAAAAGTTTACGTACATTTAGCGATTTGTGTCAATTAACAACTGTTTGCTTTTTGCGGTAATAAGCCTGCGGACATCCGTCATCGTGAGAATCGCTTTAACTTGTTTACATTTTACATGCTATAGAATAACAATAACTATATATTGTGTTTTTTTTCTTTACATATTACAGTTGTAATTTCGTTATGTATTAAATATAACATTGTGGCGTGGTATGTAACTGTAAAACTACTTTTAATAGTTTTTCTTACAAGCTTAAATAGTAAAACTATTTATTTTTTACTTAACTCTCTTAAAATACAATTTGATTTTGGGCTTGTTTCATCGCTTTTAAGGGTTAATTAGGTAGTACTTAAACAGTAGGTATAATTATAATACACTAAAGCTAAGATCTACTAATATAAAATTTTGTGTCGTTTGATGTTATAAAATAACCACAGAGCACAGAAGAAATAACATACAGTGTATTCAAAATAACAAGTTTTTTTTTTTGAGAAAATGGCAATGTTGGCATCATCATCATCATCTCAGCCAAAAGACGTCCACTGCGGGAAAAAGGCCTCCCCCAAAGATCTCCACAACGACCGGTTTTGTGCTGCTCGCATCCAGCGGCTTTCCGCGACCTTCACCAGATCGTCAGTCCACCTTGTTGGAGGCCTGCCCACACTGCGCTTTCTGATTAATGTTTAAATAAAAATAATAACAATAATTATATTTAATATAGGTACATAAAGAAATGGTAATTATGACACGAGTCCCTACTAAGTTATATGCTGTGAAAAATACTAGTATAGCACCAGCTGAAATATGTTATAGCTATATTGGCTAAATATTTGAGACATTGCCAAGGTAGTCACAATAGTTGCTGGACATTTAAGTCACCCGTTGTACAGTTAAGAGCAAAAGTGGATGACCTAACCAGAATATCAATACAAAGTATTAAAAAAAGAAACGCGTGAACACTTTTACCTACTCTTTGCTTTAAACGTCTCGCCTAGTCAGAAGTTGTTCTGGCATAAATGATCACAATATTGAAAATTAATAAGCCTTTAAATTAGAGGTTTCCATGTATTTTTAGACGTAACTGTAGCATACGAGAAGACATACTCCATTCTTACGACGACACTAATTTAAGAGCTGGTATCTTAAGCACTAGGAGTTAAAACCAGTCTAGAAACTATCTACCGGTGAAACTAATCTCCAGTGACAAAGTTACCCGTTCCTACAACGACTAGTGCGAGATTCAATCACCATATACAACGAGCTTTAAGAGTCGCGCTCTCAATCCACGGAGAATCTAGTAGGGGAACACGCTTGCGTGATTTCAATTTCAATTTCAATTTATTCGCATTCAAAATGTTACATAGTTGTTAATATATTAAAATTATTGACACAATTTTGGACCCTGTTGGGCACAGCAATTAAGAAGAGAGGATGACGCCATTTATATATAAAATATAAGGAATAGCCTAACAGATTCATATTATTATTAATGTTTTCACTATTGTACAATATTGTATATAGTGATGCTATTTCCTTTAGAAACCTTTAGAAGAAAGATTTTACATAAGTTTTTTGCCGTCCATAAAGCGTCTGGTTACGCTGTAAAGGCCGTAAGTGGCCAACAGTAATCTCATAAATCGTAAATGTGAATTGGTATGGCTAATACAAATTCACGTTTTCGTAAACGTGATCTAATGGTGGTTAAAACTCGTAATAGACACCCAGTCGTTATTTTGTGCGATTCAAGCTCGTTACTAATGACTATAATATGTTGAAGAGGTGTGTAGCTACATATAAGTCTACCTACACATATGAGTATTGTAGCAATAATGTTAGTGAACACGTAGATTTTAAAGAAATCCAACTTTAAGCACGATTTCCAAGAAAACTTACGTAATATGTTTTTGATGCTTTGAAAAATGGGTTTAGCCAATTTTGTCGCTGATTGTACTTCGTAATTTTTTTTCATAGAGCTTTGTTTAACCACTGTTATTTATTTATATTAACTGTTAGTGTTTTAATTCATCGAAATTTACCAAGTGGGGTTTTTATCAATGTTACTAATAGCGCAACTGTCTTAAATTATTTGTTTATTTTCAATTTTAATAATGAAAAACTGTTTCAACGCATCAATATTATTTAAAAAGCTGTTTCTCTGTCGACTAACAAGACTGTTCCCTTCGTCAATGTCACAAGCACACTGTCTTTATCCGTCATTGTAACTAACATATGCGTCCCTCTCCGTCAGTGTTACAAGTTAAATAAATTGCTATTCCTCAACGTTAGCAATCCGTCCCTTAATTAACGCCTATATTAAGTCTTTGCCCAGTTGTACAATAGTTCACCATGAACGTTCCTTGCAACATGTTTATACTACATTATGTATGATGAGTGATGACGGAACGTTGTTTATGAAGCACAAAGTTGCAGTGGGTATAGTGTAGTGTACGTAACGTTTTGTCCATCATATTATGTCATCAACTGGATAACAGCAGTAGTAGGAGAGTGGCGGGGAGAAGAGGGTAGTGACGGGGAGCGGTGAGGAGAGGGTAGTAACGGGGGGATCGGTGAGGTGCCGCGTCTTCCCCCCCCCCCCTCCCCCCGCCACTCCCCGATTTTCTGCTGCTACTTCATGGTATACATTTAAATAGGCAAAGACTTTTTACATAAAACCTTTTCGTTAATAATAGGAGGAACAGTATCACTTTCTACAGCTTATTCAGCTTTTATGAGAAGGTGTCGTTGACTTGTCGGCAGCACCTGATGAAGGTGGCCCGCCTCGGTAGTTCCCGGAGCCTCGCGGCCCCCACGTAGGTGCAGGCGGACCGGAGGCCGCCGAGAATGTCCTTGACTGTGACGGCTACGTCGCCCCGGTACTCCACTTCTACTGTTTTACCTGAAATTGGATGTAATAATAAGTTTTTTATATTAATTTTTGCATGCAGAATGTAGTTACAAGATAAAATTTGACTAGAAAAAATCAACCATTCTCTCCTGAGAATGCTTTATGTTTTCTAGCTCGAGTGGGAATCCAACCCTATCAGAATAAATAAATATAAATTTTAAATAAACTTTTCTACACTCAGACCACTTACCTAGCCCAAGAGAAGCTTCGTTATGAAACTCGTTAAATGGTTACTAGACAACGGATTAACATACTTAAAATACTTAAATACATACTTAATATACATAGAAAACACTCAGACCCGAGACAATTTAGAAAAACAATAATTTCCAAATTGACCCGACCGGGGATCGAACCCGGGACCTCAGAGATGGCGACACCATGAAAACCGGTGTACAAACCACTCGACCAAGGAGGTCGTCATAGAATAATATCTGATATCTGTAATAGTAAAAACATAATATAATAAAACGTTTTTCATTTTCAGATTTTAGGAGGGTTTAATTGGTAGCGCATTACTGATAAAAAATATAACAAAAATAATCAGAGTGTAAACTTGGATTCGAATAGATATTCCGTGTGTATGTTCCCGTCATGTAAACCTCATTCATAAGTAGAGTAAAAGACAAAACACGGAATAACTATTCAAACCTTATACTCTGTTTATAAGTACGGAGCGGAGACTAGATTCTTGGATATACTATAAAAAATCTGAATATTAATTAGCCAAGCTTTGAATAAGAATCTCATTTTTGTCAACTTCTGAGTTTTAAAAGAGCGCTGGCAGTTTGATGATGATCATTATTCAAATTTCGGGCATGGCGACAACCTCGTCTCGGTACGACGCTGGTGCGCCCGAAGGTGGCAACCACAGCCGAACTTCTTAGTAAACTGGCCGAAAGTCCGAAGTAAACGAACTTAAAACGGCCATCGTAGTCGAGTGGCTCGCACGCCGGTTTCTGGTGTTGCCATCTCCGAAGTCCCGGTCGGGTCAATGTGGGAAAACTATTTTTTCTATATTTCCTCTTGTCTGGGTGGACGTGGCACCGTCGTCGTTGTTCCTGATTTACGATTTGAGCAATGCGGTAATGTCTAGTATTTTTTTTATTTATGAAATATAATGAAAAAATTACTGCCTACCAGACCCAGCCAGGCATCGAACCTGGGTCTTCCGCAATCCGGGGGGCTGCACTGACCATTATGCTAACGGGAAGGCTGACGTAAGTACAGAATTTTTTCACTACTTCCTATGTTCTATCCCGTAAAATTTCAATGTAAAATCTATGTTATATTTCGGCGACGAAACTGTGTCAACCCAGTGTTGAGTCAACCCAGGGTACCAATGCCATTACCCTAGTTATTGTTATTACAATTTGAAAGTGAAAACCATTCGACAGCAGTGACATCTATCCAACGGTATACATAGTATATACAGGGTGTAATCGTTAAATGTGCACAGGTGATTATTCCGAAACTATGAGAGATATCAAAAAACTTAAAACTGATAACGAAAGTACGTTATCTAATGAGTAAAATGGCATCAATAACTTTTTAAAAATCAAACGAGAAGTATCCAAAATTTTGACATTAACACTCTCATACATTTAGTATGAGATTAGTAGAAAGCTTTTAGTTTCCTTGTTTTAAGTGGTCTAGTATTTATTTTACCTTAATCATACACAGAATACACAGTCTGGAAGAGTTGCAGAATCGTGTACGTCGTGCAATTGCTTTAATTACTCCGCAAATGTTACGGAAAGTTCATTTAGAAACTGTAAATAGAGCTCGTCATTGTATCGCACAACAAGGACGTCATTTCGAACATCTACTTTGATTACAAAATTTTGCGCAATTCAAAGATAATATTATTATTTTTGATATACATTATTTTGTTATGTTAATAAAGCTATATTAACCTTTTAAAACAAGGAAACTAAAACCTTTCTACTAATCTCATACTAAATGTACGGGAGTGCTTAATGTCAAAATTTTGGATACTTCTCGTTTGATTTTTAAAAAGTTATTGATGCCATTTTCCTCATTAGATAACGTACTTTCGTTATCAGTTTTAAGTTTTTTGATATTTCTCATAGTTTCGGAATAATCGCCTGTGCACACTTAAGATTACACCTGTATAGGTGCATAGCCAATCGGTTGTAATAACCGTCGGATTGGATTGTTCGGTTGGAAAAAATCAGTGCTTACGTCTGCCTTCCCGGTAGCATAATGGTCAGTCCAGCCGCCCGTATTGCGGAGGACCCAGGTTCGATTCCAGCTGGGTCGGGTAAGCATTTCATTTTTTCACTATATTTTATAATTTATAATTATTTAATGTCTAGTATTTTTTTTACCTTCAGTAGACCTATAATCAGCAACGACGCCGGAGTGCTTCAACATAGCGGTGGAAGACGACATGCCGTAGAACAGCTTGACCTTCCGCCCGTCCGTGGTGGTTACCACCTCGCCACCGCACTGGTCGTGGCCCGCGAACATGCCACCGGCCATCACGAAGTCTGCGCCGGCGCCGAAGGCCTTAGCCACGTCACCAGGGCAGGCGCAACCTCCGTCCTGCAATATAAACCTTTACGTCATACATCGTGTCATGCGTTAAAAATAGGCACCAATTCTGCTCCACTCGCTGTCTTCGCATCTGGACTAAGTTCCCCTAAAAATTAGGTGGGGCATCGGCATTTGCTTACAAAAGCTGTTCCCCTTTGTCGATGTTACTAAGCGTCCTTTTATAATGAACTGGCCGGCGTAGGCGCGGGCGATACTCGTGCTCGATCCGATTCGGACCCCTCGGAGAAGTTAGTAAAAGGCACGCTTGCACAAAACCAATCCTCTGCTCCCTGCTCATCCCCTAGAAATCCTCTGACGTTGTTTCGATCACAAGGCACTATGGCGTCGGTTCGTAAGTCTACTCTAGGAGATCTTGTACTGAGAAGAACCGGCAAGAAACTCAGCAAGTGTCCAGCTTTTTCTCCCTTACAGCGTCAAAAATATCATCACGCCATCCGTCATCGTGAGTGAATCGCCTTAGGCTGCGTTTTCACCAGAGCTGTTCGAGGTGGAGATGTCAGTGAGAAAAAGAACCACCAATAGCATTAGGTACTAAATTTTACACCGCAAGGAGGAGGAAGTTATTGATGGATAGTTTCCTCGAGCACCGCTCGCACAGCTCTGGTGGAAACGCAGCGTTAAACTTACCGAAATAATGTGTCCCTTAAGCCCGTGAGCAGCGTCTGCGCACTCTATGACTGCCGACAGCTGGGGGTAGCCTACCCCCGTCTTGATACGCGTCGTGCACACCGACCCTGGGCCAATTCCCACCTGTGGGCAACATAGTCTTCATGTTATGGGGCAATTTAAAGCACACGTCATAAAATCCCTTTTTCATTAGGTAAATGACTACGTATAATATTTTATAAAATTAGTGTCACACCAGCGTTTCCTCGTACATGACAGCTTGATCTCTTGATTCGACTTTCACGTGTAAGCCTACGGCATAATCACGGATACCTATACCTATACTGCTACAAGAAATATACCAAAATAGATGGTTCATATTAGGGCATTATCTATATAAATAAAAAACCAGCCAAGTGCGAGTCGGGCCACGCGCAGTGTAGGGTTCTGTAGCCCATCTCAATAATGAGGCCTCTGAGAAGAGAACTTTAATGAACATTTATATAACGATGGCTCATATACTTAAATGTAGATACTACCGGTTTCACACACCTGACAACGTTATTGCAGTAGTTCCCAATGAGGAATTTGTACTGCGCCAAGTACATTTTATAAGTTGGTCGACTGTTACTCTTTAGAGCCTACTTAGCTGTGATAGTTTTCCTTTTAACTTCGTCATCGTCTTGTCTACCGTGATTTTTTTCACGTACTAAAACAACCATTTGGCTGGCAGGGGGGGGGACACTTTACTCTAACAAAATTTTGCACTTTAATGCACAATCGGATGCCTCAATCAAAAACTGTTTTCACAAACCCGCAATATTTTTGAAATTGCTATCTAACGACACCCCACACTATGGGGCAGACAATAAAAAAAATTACATCCCCCACTTCACGTCACTTCACTTCCCTTCACTTCACTTCACTTCACTTCACTTCACTTAACTTTCTAGTACTAAGAGTCTATGACCTAGGCTGGGGACAGACAGACAGACAAACATGGCGAAACTATAAGGGACTGTTGACTACGGAACCCTAAAAATTAATGTTGCTGAGCGCAAAACTCGAGCTGAACGGCTGAACGGATTTGGATGAAACTTTGAACATAGATAGACCATGCCCAGGACTAGGACATAGGATACTTTTTATCCCGGTAACAGGTTCCTGTGGGATAGTATAGTCTTCGCGAACGAAGGCGCGGGCGACAACTAGTTTCAGATAGAAACGTAGTGTTAAAGTTGTTTAAAACATCACATCTTTATTGTACAGACGCCTGCACATCAACCTATACAAAACTGTCAAAATTCTTCAATACATTTTCAACCTTAAGGTTAAACATATGGTTGAAAATATTTGACTATATTACAATAAGTACAAATATTGAGCAACTTTGACAGTTTGTGGTAGGTTGGTGTGCAGTGCAGGGCGTGTGTACTTGCCAAATATCGTGAGTGTGAGAAATGGAACGTATCGGCAGCCGTCTCCATGAGGCTGTAGATCTACAGCTTCATAGCCGCCTTCTGTGCCCGAATTACCCGATAGCTCTTTCTCTCTCTCCCGCTCTCTCTCTGTTTGTATAGGTAGTGAAGATTGCACGCGTGTAGTGTAATAAATTCATCATTACATTAAAATTAGGTGGTTTTATTCCGATACTATATTGATACTACTTAAAGATCGATCGATAGAAACGAATCGAATCGAATCGAATCAAGTGACAGTAGTAACGTACCTATGTACCTATAATTCAGTTTTTGCCAGAAAACCAATTGGCTTATACTATATACTTACTTTGATGATATCAGCTCCTGACAGAATCAGCTCTTCCACCATTTCTCCCGTCACCACATTACCCGCCTGTAATGTACAATAGAAACATGAACTTCTGTCTTGACTTCTTGAGTGCTGCCACAATACAGTACGAACACTCACGAGCATGAACATATAAACAATTTAACTCTTAATATATTGGAATAAGAGCCAAACTCTATTCAAAAGTGTATACATGTAATGCTCGTGACTGTACATTTTGATATCAAGCTTGATAAACAAATCTAATACCTCTTGTATATAATATGTATACCTATAGGTATAATAAACTGAATCTCGGAAACGGCTCCAACGATTTTTATGAAATTTAGTATGCATGGGGTTTCGAGGGCGATAAATCGATCTAGCTAGGATTCATTTTTAGAAAATTACCAAAAAAAAAAATACCGGTCATCCAGGTACTAGGTAATTATTTCCGCAAAGTAACGCCTGATTCCATTAATAAACTTTAGCAAATTCATCACTAGGGGACATCATACAAATTGTACAAGTCCGGTGACGCTGTGTGTGTGAAACCCAGCGCATACTCTTCGCACGTACACACGCATGCACATCATACTACCAAAAACTGTCAAATTTCCTCAATAGACTTTGAACTTTATGAATATTGCTTAGGGTTGAACATTTATTGAAGAAATTTGACAGTTCTGGATAAGTTTATGTGCAGGCGTCTGTACTCCACAAAGTGTTGAGAGTAGCCATTGGTATCCTCCAGGCAGATAAACTTCAGCTCCTGCACGCTCGTGAAGATCTTACTTACTTTCTAACTTCCTTTCTCTTTCCCCTTCTCTGTTAGCTTACCTAAGTGAGGTGAGTGTAATAGCAACCCCACATGACTTTAAAGTTTATACCGACACCCCCCACCAACCGTCAGGTCATAAAGTTGGTGTCAGACAACCTTGCGCAAGCACAAGGGGCCATCTGCGTCAGGTCATAACTCCAGATCAGGACGCACCGAAGCGTATTCTTCATCCGGAACTCTTAAGCACTAGTCTTCTCTGAGTTGATATGTACTTACTATGATGGTGTGCGTTGGGAAGCCAGCGCGCACTCTTCGCACGTACTCCACGAAGTGCTGCGAGTAGCCATTGGCCACGTCTAGGCAAACGAACTTCAGATCCTTGACGCTCGTCAGAATCTCTGTCAGCCGCTCGAAGTCGGCTTCAGCTGTGCCGGAGCTGGCAGCTGACAAAGGAAATAACCATTAACATAAGCAGCCTACAAACGTCACACTGCTCAACAGAGGGGCCGTACCTCCAGCATATAGAAGCTTTTTTAAAGGTCTTTAAAAAAAATACACTTTTTAAAAAATGTTTCTGTTTATATAATTTTAACGCAAATTCTGTTGCGAAACAAATTACAAAAACACAAATGTTGAAAAAATTTCCACGAGCAGGATTTGAACCTGCACCCTTCTGACATACCGGGTCAGGTGCTCTTCCAATTGAGCTATCGTGGTTCTAACCAGCCCGCCGAAATATTCAACACTATTTACTTTTTTACTTTGAAAGCCAAAGGCGCTAATTCAATGTCAACAACTACCGTCATTAACATCTGATCATAACATTTTTACAAATACTAAAGATCAGTTAAGAAGTAGGCAAGCTATTTATAAAATGTTTTTGTTTTGTTTATATAATTTTAACGCAAATTTTGTATCGCAACAAATTACAAAAAATTTTTTCAACATTGTGTTTTTGTAATTTGTTTCGCAACAAAATTTGCATTAAAATTATTTAAACAAAACAAAAACATTACATAAAAGTAAGGTTTACCCCATCAATAAATTTGTATGCCCCTACTGCTGGATAGGGAGAACGGACCGCCACGTGGGCCCAGTGCGGATTGGTGGTTGTTGACGACTGCTAATGCAGCCGGGACCCATACCTTCTGAAGCTCGAGATGATACATTTTTGATTACCCATCCTATGACCGGCCTTTGCTAAATTTGCTTGTTCTTACCAATTGCCGGTTGCGTTAACCACTGCGCCTTAAAGCTAAAGTAAGGTTTATGGCCAAGGTAAGGCAATAAGCCTTTATTTCAAATGTCATAAGTGTTTAAAGATGATTTCAGGTATATGGGAGCCACGGCCGGCTGGCTCTAATGTACCGAAATAGGGAAGTCTTTTCGACTTGTTTATCGAACATCTGTTGCCGTATTTTGGTATCTGTATATCCAACGTAAATGGTTTATCGGCATAATATTAACGCAAGTTTTTATTTCGGATATGGAGCGATGGGAGGATTCAGCTACGAATCAACAATTAACTGCCTACGAGACTGGTTGGTTGACCAGTACCGCGACGCGACTAGCAAATTCTGTACAACTCTGCGCAATAGACTTAAACGCCGCCTCTCTGGTCTAGTGGTTGAGACCATCGATCTCAGACCCAGCGGTACCGGGTTCAATTTCCAGAGGGGTAAATGTTTGTGTACTCAGTTTGGTGAGTGGTGGAGCTCGTTTGTCCACCTGGTTAGCGACCACCATCCTATCTGAATATGTCGCCATAACATTCATGTTTATAGAATTTTTGTGTTCCGGAAGCTAGAGATAAGATAACCAGTGCCTCGGTAGCCGAGGGTTCCGGGTAAAGCGCTTTCACTTCCGTCACTTAACATCAGATATCATGAGATAAAGGATACTTACAAAAAAAAGGTCAATAAAATTGTTACGAAAAATTTATGCATATAACTTTTGAATGCTTACCCATCTGTTCCAAGCATTCTGGATGTTCAGAGGCGAACTTCTTCCACTCCTCAGTCGAGTAGTACTTGTGGATACACGTGAAAAGCCCGTGCTGAAACAAAACACACCATTAGTAGGGGTAATTGGTGGTAACATGAGAAACATGAGCACTTGGTTACGTAAATTAATGTTAGATTCGTTGATAAAGGAGATCGATAACCGACTATCGGCGCGAGTAGATTACAACCTCAATTTAATTCCACATAAATAAAGGAAATTACAATTTCCAAAAGCGGGCTTCGAGTCCGCACCTTCAGTGAAGAGGCACCCACGGGTTCGCTCCCGGTCCGATCAGAACCCTAGTGTGTGTCCCCATTCCCAACTAAATTCTTTAATACTACAGACAAACTATTGTTTATTTATTACAATAAGATTTTGAAGAACACTAATTTCAGCCGTTTTTCTAAACGATGTGATAATAAATTAAAAAAAGGATAAACCGAACACTTTGCATTGAAAAGCTTTTAAAACTATTTACCATTGAGTTCTTGGCGTGAAAATAACGTGTTTGCAGTTTACGTTGGTATTATTAAACAAACGAAAATATAGCGTAGTTTTTCTTCTTGTATTAATTTTAAATATGTTTACCGCACCAAGAAGTTAATTTAAAATAAATATGGAAAAAATTTGATTATCATTTTATGAATTACCTTAGATAGTTCCTGCGCCATTTCGAAGGTGCCGACGGTGTCCATGTTGCTGGCCATGACCGGCACGCCGCTGTACGTCTGCCCCGAGTTGCGGAATGTGATCTCCCGGTACAGATCCACCTGGAATGAACATTTGCTAAATGGGGCTTCGCAAGAATGACTTGGAGACAATTTCAAGAGCTGGGTGAGAGTAGAGCTTGTGCTCAGTGGCGTGCACTTGAAAAGGCCTAAATCCAACAGTGGACTAATGTAGGCTGGTGTTGATGATTAATGTTAATAGGTGAATTGACCTCATAGTCAGGCGTCTGAAATATTTAAGTTATTTGGATAGGGTATAGGCTTTTGTCCAGCAGATGACGTCTTTTGACTGAGATGATGATGATGATGATGATGACGATGATTGGATAGGGTAGTGGCGCCAGTGTTCAACAAGAACCAGTAATCGACATGTTTTCTTTAGTCGTCAAAAATATGGGTCAGTGACTGATTTTTTGGAGAGAGTTTTCTGAATGTCAGTCGGCATTTTCAGCTTCGTTGGGCTTTTTTGGGGGTGGCGAGAAACTTAAAGGGTTCCTCAAGCCGTGTGAAACAAATCACCTTCGGAAGCTTTCAAGAGGGGTCGGCATCACGCACTAGTGCGTGTCCCCGTGCCCTACTAGATTCTCCGAGGGGTTCGGATTGGATCGGGGAGCGGAACAACCTGAGGCCGCCTCTAAAGGCTCGGACCTCGGCTCGGGTTGACCGGGCCGTGGTGGTGGTGAGAAGCGCCCTGATACATTTCTGTACCTGGTATAGAGCGCGTGTGATTTCCGGTGATTCCGCGCGAGTGACCGGTTCGTCGTACCCTTGTTCTACGTGTACGGTGTCTTGGGCCTACACTAGAGTGCATGTTTAGTGTATTCTGTAAGGGCCTTTGGCAGGGTCGGCTTTACTACCTTTTTTTAATAAATAAATAAATAAACACCAATTGACGGAACACAATAGTGACGTCATAGTTTGCCGCTCCCATACTGTCTATTACAAAAAATCGTTTTGATAGTTGGTAAAAAGTTTCGTTATTGACTACCCCGTCAACATCCCAATTTTCTGATATAAATAAACCAGCATCATCGTGCATCGTGATTGAAAAAATAGCAATTACAGAAAAAAAAACCGCAATTCGTTCCCGTTATTGATGAAAAAATAGCAATTTCAAAAAGAAGAAAGAAATCCGTTAAATCTTGCAGACAGTTACATAAAGTGTAATCCACGATATACCTAGCTAGGAAAAGCGGCAAGCTGCCAACTCTAACCAGAAACAATGTTACTCGTCTGATGAAATTCTCTACTCTATATTAAGGTCAAAGCGATTACAGGGAGCAAGTTATGTGATGGAATTGAAGTAGGTAATTAGCTAAATTGTAGCTTCAGTGTCAGATAAGATTAGATCATACCTTTGCTATTATTTATTAATTTATAAGTTTTTGTTATTTTAATATACATTTAATTATAGTCTAAAATAAGTATTATGTTAAAATTAAGAGAAATTAAAAAAGGAAATAGAAATATACACATAGTTTTTTCAAATAAAAAGGGGACTCCAAATCGGTGCCATGCGGGAGAGTGCCCAGGACGCTGGCGGCGTTGCCTCTTTGGATGAACAAACTTAGGCGTTGGGCAAAATACGCGCCAGCTCGAGGGTCACGCTGAGAGTTCGAGCTGCCGGTCCCCATGGTCCCAAAGTTTCAACCCCAAACGGCGCAAATATGACTTTTTTTGTAAAAATGTAGCAAATGGCCGACTCAATTCCCTGAGATATTCTCTACCCGTCAGTAATGCAGAATTTTTTAATCTTAGCTAAAGTAGTAACATAACCCTACTTGAGTAATTTATAAGCTGCAAATATACGAGTACGAGTTTGGAACTGATATAGACCTAGCTGTGTAGTCACGACTTCACCCACAAGTTACCTGTATCCTCTGATGTAAAAAAAAATAAAAATTACCCTTTCTTACTAAAAAGTTACACTCTACAAGGAAAATACCTGTAAAATTACAAGTTTTCACGTTGAATAGTTCCCGAGATTTCGTGATTAGAGTGTGAGTCAGTACGTAACTGTTGTTTAGTTATTTTAATTATAGTCTATACATTCGCGTTAATCCCAGAATTCCGTGAATCCGAGAAACTATCAACATCACACAACATAGATTTCACACACCTCGGGTTGTACTCTTAAGGGCCTATGTCGAAAAATAACGAGTGGCGAAAAGACAGTTATATAACTGTTCTGAGGTTACAACTTATGTTACTGCATCCGGGCAAATGAAAGGCACGAGACAACGCGCGCGCCCGTTTTTCTAGCATAAACGCAAGCAAGTGCAAAAAATGTGATTCTAGGTAACTATTAAGTGAAATTCTAGCTTTATGAAAATTTTGAAAATATTATTTTTCTTTTCCATTTCAAGTCCCGAATTTCTATGTATCGCCGTTTAGATACAACTTAGCGTTTATAGATAAAAACAGACGCTACTGCGGATTTATTTTTCTAATGAGAAAATGTGTCGTAACCCTGTTTTTGCGTTTATCAGAACTTCTAAATATGCTCAAGTAACACATTATTCTGTGGTAACACATCTGAAACTGTGAGAAACGCTTTTTTTTTAAATATTTTATTTAACTATCACTCATCATCAGCAATTAGCCATTTAGAGACAACGCGGACATATATAGTACGAGTACAATTGAATGTTTATAATAATAAATAATACTTAAAGAGCGGTATTTAAGTCCGTCATTAAACTCAATAACATAAATAATTCAGATTAAATAAAAAAAATCGAATAAAATAATGTGTTTTTGTTTTGTTTATATAATTTTAACGCAAATTTTGTTACAAAACAATGATGAAATGAATCAATGGAATCAATCAAGCGTTACTTTGTGGAAATTCGCTAACTTAGGGGTCGACAATCGTGGTCAAATCCCCATAGTCACGTAACGTGGGCCCTTAATGTCAATTGAGGATTGCGCAATGTCATTGACCGGCACGGGCCTTGACATGTATTTTGAGCAATGATTGCAATGATAAAAAAATAATTTCGTTGCGCAGGCCATGCCATAATGGAGTAAAGAACAATATGCATTATTATATGTTGTATTTTTTATTTATTTATTTATTTGTTTATTAGGACAACCAACAGGACAAACACTGATACAAGCAAAAATTGTAGAAACAAAAATAAACTTACAGCTAAGCGTTCTCTTCATTATAGGTTGCCACGGCATGCAATGTGGACTATATAATTTGCATTTAAAAAAAACAATTTATTTATTATAATAAAACAAAAATAAACAAAATGAATAATTGAGGAAGTACAAAAATAAAAGCAAAAATCAAAAATCGTTCAGTCACTAACTTGACGCCGTATCAAATGTCTTTAATATTCAATCCAAAGTTCATTCATATAATTTATTTTACTTATAAAACACAACACGCTCTATTTATATGTAAGTATAATAGCTTGGTCCTAATTTGTAATTTAAGATAGACGATATTACGATAGACGTAGATTACGTCACAACCATAGTTTTGCTCTGTTTGTGTTTACTACACTCGGCGTCAAAAAAATCGCACCTTTTAAAAATCATCTTTAAAAATTCTTAAACCTTATGTAGAGGATAGTGTTGGGTATCATTAGAAAGGTAACTAAAAGGAGTATCAAAAAACAATTAAATTTAACTTTCTGTTTAATTATAATTATACAAACAACATTAAAATTAATAAAATAATAAAAATCCTTAATTAAGTCCTAATTAACAACAGATAATTTACAAAGAAAAATGTACAAAAAGTGTCTTAAAATTAACTTAAAATCTAGTGTTACCCCCCCTTGCCCTGATCACGGTTTCCATACGGTCCCTCATGGACCTCACCAACTTCAGGAGCTCTTCTTGAGGGATAAGCCCCCATTCTTCAATCACCGCGTCTTGGAGCTCCTGTAGAGTCGAAGGAGCTGGATCCCGAGATCGAACCTTACGTTTAAGATGGTCCCAGAGGTGCTCTATAGGATTCAGATCCGGACTTCGCGCTGGCCACTGCATCACAGAGATTTGGGACCTCTGCAAGAAGTCGCTCACGATGCCTGCAGTGTGAGCGCGAGCGTTGTCGTGCATTAATGTGAACCCCTCGCCAAAAGATTCGGCAAAGGGGACCACATGCACTTCCAGGACCTCAGTGACATAGCGGCGAGCAGTCAGCGACCCTTGTCCGCGAGCACCTCCAGTCCGGGAGACGCAGACAAGGTCGGTTTTGCCGGCAGCAGACATACCGCCCCAGAACATGCAGGATCCGCCACCATATTCCACCGTCTCCTGGATGCAGGCTTGGGCGAAACGTTCACCCTGCCTCCGGTATACTCTTCTCCGTCGGTCGTTGCAGAAAAGACACACTCGCGTCTCGTCTGAGAAGAGAACAGCTCTCCACTGCTCAAGGGTCCAATCGACGTGGTCACGAGCAAACTGCAAGCGGGCTCGCCGATGCGCTGCAGTCAATTTTGGACCCGTAGCAGCTCTGTGGGCCGCTATCTTCTTCTCCTTCAATCTTCTTCTAACCGTAGATACGCTTACGGTGCGTCTGCGAACTGCCTGGAGCTGCTGTTGCAACTCAACAGCGTTGGAGAAACGATTTCTCAAAGAGTTCGACACAACGAACCGGTCGTCTCTTTCCGAAGTGCAGCGACGTCTACCCGAACCGTGTCTGCGGATATAGCCACCGGTCTCTATGAAGCGCTGGTACACTCTTCGAACGGAATAACGGCTCAGGTTCAGTTGCCGGGCGACATCACACTGCCGCACCCCTGATTGCAGTAGTGCAACCACTTGAGCGGCTTTATCAGCTGTGGTATCCATCAAAATCTGTGCGTGTGTCCTCTTCAACGGTTGAATAGCGAATGACCCACATTGAACCCGTGTTGACCGTTTTATACCCACAAAGGAAGCGCAACTAGCAACTCTCACGGGTAGCAAAATTTGCATCGAATTTTTGTGACACTTTATTTGTTGCATTAGGTTTTATTTGATAATGAAAAGTAATGTTTTTTATTAAGTTAATTAAGTAACCTTGTAAATAAAATCATAATTAATGCGACTGCATGTGCATATCAAGAGTAAATGACATTTTTGAAAGTGATTTTCTAAGAGGTGCGATTTTTTTGACGCCGAGTTTATAAGATAAGTTTACGCGCACGTCCTATGATCTACATTCCATCTAACACTATCTTCATATGCACTGCAAACACGAGACTTATGACTCAAAGGTAAGTCTTGATAATGCTGTTTTGTTTACGTGCATATCTACTCTACACCTGATGTACTCGTAAAAAGCGATGCAAAAGTTTATCGAAGAAGCTAAGTTAGACACAGACAGAGTTTCTTCATAATCATCATCATCGGCCTATCTTAGTCCACTGCTGGACATAGGCCTCCCCTAATGAGCGCCATAGCGCCCTGTCCTCAGTTTCTTCATATTTTTTTTAAATATGTGTAGCGAAAACTTCCTGCCCTTTTTAAGGGATTGCATGACTTTTTGTCCGCACGCTTTTTAGTCCGTCAAAATAGATCCCTTCAACGTCACACTTCGACAAATCGATCCGATCCGAAGCCCTCGGAGAATTTAGTAGGGCACAGGGGCGTGCACTAGTACGTGATGTCGTTCCCACTAGAAAACCTCTGAAGGTGCTTCGTTTCACACAGCTTGAGGAACCCTTTAAGTTTCTCGCCGCCCCCCAAAAAAAGCCCGGTGACACTGAATATGCCATCTGAAGCAATCAGCAAACAGTCTCCAAAAAAACTTCGACTAACGCTCTCGAGGGACCGAAAGTAACAAAGCAAGCGGACAAACGCCCGTCGTCTGCGCACTCCCTTAGGCACATAGCGCGCGTGGAGAAGTGGAAATATGGTTAAGTCAAAGTTTGTATGGAAAAGGAGTCCCGAAAGATAAAATTTATCAAATATCTAAACTTACTATTATTAAAGAGGTTAACTTTGTGACCTTTTTTGTTTGTTTGTTTGTTTGAAGAGGGTAATCTCTGGAACTACTGTTCCGATTCCAAAAAATCTTTTACTGATAAAATGCTACATTCCTTGCTTATAACATAGGGTATATTTTAGTTTGATAAACGAGAGTTCCTTTTAGATAAATCACGGACGAAGTCGCGGGTAAAGTGTTAGTGTATAACATGGTGTTTACATTACATTACATTGTACATTACATTACATTGTATGAACATTGTTGTATTTTGTAAACTACAGTTAAATCGACCACTGAGCGACCGCTTCGTGACTAAGCCACAGTCTATTATTACTTGTAATTCGCATTTATCCTCCTGTCCTGTCCTGTCCTGTCGGCTGCATTTGCAGTCATTAACAACCACCATTAGTCATTAGTCATTAAGTTAGTCAGTAGTCATTAACAACCACCGCACCGCACTGGGTCCTGCGTGGTGGTTTATGGCCCGTTTTTCCCTATTCACCCATAGGGAAGTCTCGTGCCCCAGCAGTGGGGAAACAAATTGAGCTGATGATGATGATGATGATAAACAGTCCTGTTAAACCACCTAGAAAGCTAATATGCTTGCGTTAGGTATAGTTCACGTCAGTAGTGTAAAGAAGCTATGGGGATTGAGTACCATGTCTCGCATTCAACCCGAATACGTCGTCTTTGGAAGAGCTCGATGGCGCAGTGGTTAACGCGCCCGGTCTGCGATTGATAAAGTTAAGCAACTTTTGCTTAGGCCGGTCATCGGATGGGTGACCAAAAATTATCATCTCGAGCTCCTCCGTGCTTAGGAAGGCACGTAAAGCCGTTGGTCCCGGCTGCATTGGCTGTCGTTAACAACCACCGCACCGTACTGGGCCCGCGTGGTGGTTTTTGGCCCGTTCCCCCTATCCATCTATAAAGAAAGCTGGTGGTGACGATGATGACGGCGAATTTATCAGCTTATAAACCGCCTCGGTGGTGCAGTCCAACAGTTTCAGAAGCAGCGGTTTCGGGTTCAGATACCAGAGAGGGATATTTTCCATGTATTTTTTTTAAATAAAGTTATCGCCTTGGTATGCCAGTGTGCCATAACGCTCAGCCCTATAACGGAGCAATGTCCTGGGTTCGATACTTCGATGTGCCCGGCCCGGGTTCGTGATCACCAACCCGCTTAAGGCAAGCGTGATGATTGAGCCAATATCCACCAATTGTAGTTATGACTTGATTTCAAAGATGGCAGCATTTGCCCAGCTGTGAGACATCATAAATATGCTATGTCTAAGAATTTTGAGGTTTATAACTGTTTGTGCACTGTATAGATCTCTTCCTAATTTCCTAGTAACGATTGCCATGGCAAAGTATTCAAAACAGTCTGTGTTATGGTAATTCTAAGCAATAACAAAGGGGGAGCGGTATTTTACGATAAGAAGGGTACGCTCTCATTGGCTACATAATCGATGCTCAAAATATATATACAGTTATATACACGTATAATTGATACACGCTACTTTGTCTACAACAAGAAAGCTCTCAGTGCTATAGTTAAATTTGCCATTCAATCACTTTGTTTCGAAGAATTTGTATGGAATTTTGTATTTTAATGCTATGCAAATTCTTTTCAGCACATTCCGCTGTCACAAACGGGGAGATTTAAAACTTAAATTTATAAATTAAATTAAATAAAAATGCATTTATTTTGGGTCATTACTCATATCGTATTAATTAGTAACATACAATTCTAAACAAACTTACTAACCACTTTAGTAGGTTAAGGGCCTGTTTCACAATGTCTGATTAGGAGATACTTGACAGTTAAAGTGACAGTTTTGTATGGACTGTCTGTCAAGTACGCTAATGGGAACTTATTTGTAGATGGTGAAAGAGGCCGTAAGACTTTTCAATTATTTATTTAAAGTTTTAAAACATAAATATTAAAACAACTTAGTTATTATACAATTTCTAAAGAACCCTATGTGGATCGAAGTGCTACTGAAAGAGGGAAACCTTAGCAGGCTTCCACTAAAATAAGATAAGACAATATAAAACTTTGCCAACATACAATTTCTCGTTTTCGCTAACGTAAATAAAGCTAGCACTTGGCACCTAGGGTTTAGATTTTTTTTAACCTAATGGCAATCTTCTTTACATATGTAAACGGTTTACGGTAAAAAAGCGTCCGACTTATCACCTATTTCCCACGACTTATCACCCCAGACTTGAACAGCTTTCATGTTCCCGAAAGGTATAGCCAATTGAAGTCAATGTACTTCTCGCCGCGGTGGTCAAGTGGCAAAACGCCCGGCCCGATACCCGAAGGTCCCGGGTTCAATTTCCCAGGTCGGGCAAAATGTGTTTCGGAGTTACTCGGTGCATTAGCCTGGGTCTTTGATCACCAACCCGCATTTGGCAAGCGTGGTGTTTAGTTAATACCCATCAATTGTAGTGATGACTTGATATCAATCATGGAGGCCTTTGCCCAGCAGTGGGACAGTTATAGGCTATTTACTTATTCCCCCCCACTCGCTACCTTGGTGGTTCGAGAGAGACAGTACCGGAGTCACCGGAGCTATATCTTTTTTAAAACGCCTTGTTTCGCGTACCTTTTATTTTGAGTTTGCTGATTGTCAGCTTCACCGGGCTTTTAGTGGACGGCGAGAAACTGAAAGAGTTCCTCAAACCGTGTGAAACGAAGCACTGTCAGAGGTTTTCTAGAGGGTACGGAATCACGCACTAGCGCGTGTCTCCGCTTCCTGCTAGATTCTCCGAGGGGTCCGGATCAGATCGGGAAGCGCGTACCATAGCGTCCTGGGAGACGCAGATGGTTAATATAGGACCTTCCCCCGCCATAGCCCACGCCCAGCCCACGCTCTACCTGCCGTCATTTAATTTTAAATAAACTGAATTCATGCGACTCAAAATGCACTAGAAGTTTGAAATCGCATAAAAAGGTATATTTTTAATGATAATTCTACTAACTTTCTAGATCTCTCAATTTGGCTTTATTGACTCGAAAAATGGCAAACTTTGAAGGTTGTTTGAAAGAAAGAAGAAGAAACAGTTACAATTATCGCATAACAAACACACATTTAAAACATTTTACGAGACACAGAAGAGAAGTGTAAATTTTTTCGTAGTGTTTCGTATTTTCTCGTAGTTTTGTAACGTGTTGCTTACGTACAATAATAAATACTCTAACTATACTAATCTAAGTTCAAGAAAAACCGTAACCGCTTTGTTAACGTTCGTGAAATAAGAAAGTAAATAATGATCTATCGAAGGCAAGGACGGTCTCATAACGTCATACGTCACGGATACCGAACATTTGCGATGTTTAATCGAAGCGGGATTGTTTTGTACCGATACAACATTTAGTTAACTATACTTTAGGGTTGTGGCAGTTGTCGACCCTTTAAGTCCAGTGTTCGACATAGTTTTCATCGCCAATAAATAACAATGATTTTCATTAAAACTTTACGGGATGACAGCTGGAGGGAAATAAATGATCTCAAAAATAAAAAACCAACAATATTTATTGCATTATCATTTTTGTTTAAAACAATATCCCAGGCTGACTCTTTATTGTAAGTGCATGTAGCACCTGTACCAGTCTACAGTCTACATATACTATTAAGCAATAAGAATAAAATGTAGGTAAAATGAAAAACTAAAACAAAATTGAGCATTTATGTGCGTGTGTGTGTTTGTGTGTCCGGTCACTATTACCCTAAATGGTTTTTTTTAATAAATACCTAGTAAAATTAATATATATTAGACAACATCACATAGGTACATTGTTTTGATCCCAAAGTAAGTAGCTAAAGCGCTCGTTTTAAGGAAATCAGAAACAGCGACGGTACCACAACCACCCAGACCCGACACAAAATCAAAAAGTTCGTTTTCGACATTGCCCGACCAGGAATCGAACCCGGGACCTCAGAGTTAGCGCCGCCTAAAGTCCGGCGTGCAAGCCACTCAGCTACGGAGGTCGTCAAAGATGTAGTAAGATGCTATTTACACTTAATAACAGCCCTGTCATATAAACCCACCCAGAATACAATACGGTTGTGTTAGGCACGGGTTTCATGTCAATCAATAGTTATAACGAATCTATGGAGATTGAACTACGGTGTCTCTTACGCGAGTACACCCTGAGCATCTATCAGTTAAGCAAAAGACGCTTCTATTGGGTTTTCTTCTATGAAATTTCTTCCTGCATATCCCCAAATAGATTTCCTATGAATGACAACTTTATGCACTTTTTAACAATATTAAGAATATAAAAGGCATAAATCATTAAATCTTATATACTTTACACATATATATGAACTCCATGCTTCGGAAGGCACGTAAAGCCGTTGGTCCCGGCTGCATTAGCAGTCGTTAACAACCACCAATCCGCACTGGGCCCACGTGTTGGTTCTCCAATTGTTTTTTTAAGAAGTCGGCCTTTGAAACCCCTCAATCACCATTGGAGCTTGGTGGGTGAAGCCCAGCTGTGGGACGGTAATAGGCTGATGATGATGTACTGATATGAATTGTCGACAGTGGTTGAACCCTTAGAGGCGTAAAATTTGAGTAGGTACCATGGTCCCTGTATGGTAGAGTGTAACATATAAGTAGATATTAGAATAGACAAGAACGACGTCTATAACTTAGCACAATGATTTTTTTATCAACGTTAAATGTCTTATTAATTTATTTCTTAGCAAGAAGTAAAAGGAACAATGTCCGATGTTTATTCCTTATTGCAATTTTTCACTTTATGGTATTATCATAGTTTAGATCAATACAGGAAATTTTTGAGGTTAAGCTTAACAAAAAAACCAATTCAAGAGAATTCGCATACTATTATGATTCATTAATTAGTTTGTCATTATTTATTCCATTTATTAATACAATTGTCACTTAATTTCTCATTACTAAATTTAAAAAAATGCTACACTCTAAAAAGTAATTAAAAAGAGGTAAATCAATTTCCACCTCATTATATAACAATTTTCAACACATTTCCTTCATGCTTCTCACGGAAACTGTCGCACACGTCTGGCCTTTCCATTGAACCTTGATCTTTCAGCAAGTATTTCTGTTTAAGAAAGAAACATAAAAATATCACTTACATCGTTTCTGCTTCGCAACGTACTCCTTTTTGGACGAAGGAGTACATCCTTGAAGTCCAGCTTAACTTCGTTTATAATGTTAGGCATTATGCACTGTACACTTAAGCCTAATCACGAGAAAAAACAGTAAATAGTAACAGCTGATAGAAGCGCGCTTACCCCGCGCGCGGTATCGACTGAGCCGCGCGCTTAGTGTGGCCGCGTTACGAGTCTAATTTTGCACTGTCATACGAAATTAGTTTGCGGCATAATACTGGAAATAACGAGAAAGTAGCGGTGTTGATACTTTTGAAGTGTGTGGTTTGGTTGATAGAATGTATTACTGTAGTTTTAAGTGTTTTTTAAAGTATATTACGTGTCAAATATAAAAATGTTTAATTAGAAATTAACAAAATTATGTTGGAAAACTAACGATATTAAAATATTATTTAACGTCTTAAAAAGCTTTTTATTTTTTTTGTATGTTAGCTTTAGTTTTTTATTGTTGATTAGATGAACAGACGTTATTAGTACCAGTATGATGATATTACTATATGTTATTATTAGACGTCAAAAGGTCAATTGTTACGTTATATAAATATTTCCTGCAGTCTCTTGAGCCTCTGCAATTGCGTAGAGATATAGCGTCACTCAGCGTCTTCTACCGCTTATACCACGGCAAGTGCTCTGAAGAACTCTTTGACCTTATCCCACCTTCTCCCTTCCTCCATAGATGCTGCTCTCAGGAGTCACCGCTGTATTATCTCGAACATTCCATCGCGCACAAAGAAATTTGGTGACTCCTTTCTTTGTCGCACGTCCAAAAGATGGAATAGTCTACGAGCACACGTTTCCCCACCTTCCTATGACATGAAGTCCTTCAAACGAGGCGTGACGATGCACCTTGTGGGCCGGCAGGATGAGGGTGACTGATGCTGCTTTGTGTTCGCGCTGCACCAGTTGTCTTCGCGTCTGGACTCCGTTTCCACTTAACATCAGGTGGAGTGGAGTCATAGCCAAGCTATGTATAAAAAAAAGTCATTCAATTTTTATCATCGCGTCTCCAGTTCGTTTAACAAACAAACTAATTTACTTTATATTTAATAGTTAGTTTCATTTTTCTCTAGACTAATACAGTAATTATTCGACATCACTATATTGAACATCTGGAACGTCTTGAAAAAAAATTAACAGAAGTTCATTTACTTATAAAATGGGTACTCAATAAAGCTTGCAACACCGTTGTTACAGGCGTGACAGTGACGTCACAAGGCCGGCACAGAAATACTCTCCTTTCAGCCGCTAGGTGAAGGTTATATAAATAATTCTATAGACTTTCCATTTACCATTATTATGTTACCAAAAAGTTCGAAAGTTTGTAAAACTCATTTCGCAAAGGTCTTTTTTTCCTAACCAAAAAGTATTTAATTGTTATCGATGAAACAAAGCAGTCAGCTGTTCTCGTTATGTCTATAGCGCATGCGTACGCGGAAGGTAATGCAGCCAAATTGGAATGACATTGGATTGCTCGGACCGTTTTCTCAATGAGATCTATTATTTATTTCACGGATTCTTGTATTTAAAATTTTTTTGCGTTGAGTAGTTAAGTATTAAAAAAACGAGCTTACAGTCTCAGAATATTAGCTAAAGCTAAATTGTTCTGAGCTTACAGTAGTCGCATAGGATGTGTAACATTTAACATCTCACCTTTTGAAATCAATATTACAATAGAAAATAGAATGTAGAATGTTTTGACGACCTCTGTAGCCGAGTGGCTTGCACGCCGGACTTTGGGCGGCGCTAACTCTGAGGTCCCGGGTTCGATTCCCAATCGGTCGGGTCAATGTCGAAAACGAACTTTTCGATATTGTGTAGGGTCTGGGTGGTCATGAAACGAGTGCTTTAGCTACTTACCTTGGGATCAGAACAATGTATGTGATGTTGTCTCATATATATAATTAACAATGACTTATTTTTATTTACAAATCAATAGGAGAACGCAGTAAACACTCATTAGAAGACATTTGACTTATCAAAATGACGACACACATATAATAGTAATATGTCTTGTTATGTAATAATATCGATTTTAAATTTACGAAATGCAGTAAATACTCAATAGAAGACATTTGACATATCAAAATTATGACACAATATGTCACATAAAATAATAATAAGTCATGTTCGTAGTATCGATTTAAAATTTACAAAATGGCTTCTCCGACTTCCTGTTACACACTTCCGTCCCGTTTCTACGAAATCACTTCCACAAATTGTATATATAGAAGGCGAGCGGAAAGATGTTCACATCACACATCAAAAAATACTGAGCCGTCATCATGGGAAGTATACCACACGCGTTGCCGGCCCGTAGCGTTAGGTCTTACGGCCTGTAATTTCACTGGATACTACATCCACTTCAAATAGGAAGACAGCAACACATATCAATGCTGCCCTGTGGAAGTATCACCTGCAAAAATGTACACAGTACTTGCAATAAACATTATTCATTCTTTTATTTTCTAGTAACGCCTCGGTGGCCGATAAGCAAAGCGCTAGGCCCGAAGGTCCCAGGTTCAATCTGTTGTGTATGTATAGTGGGTAGATTAAATATTATTTGTAACGAAGGGATTTACCTTTCGTTACAAAGATATTTGACATTTGTCAAATATCTTGGTGGTCTTTGTCTCGCAATATACTCGATACAGAACGGACGTTTTCATTTCTCTCCTTCAGAACACACTATTTGGCGACTCGCATAACGAAAAAAAAAACACTAAGCGTGTTGTGAATTTACCTATCGTACGTACCTATCTGTGCTAAATATGTCGATCGGCAAAATTTCGGAATTTGATGTGGACAGTGGGAACTGGTTTACGTATTGTGACCGTTTAAAAATGTACTTTGTTGTGAACAACATAAAGGCAGAATTTCATGTGCCTACTTTGATCGCGACCGTTGGTGATAAAACATACGAACTAATTGTGAATTTAACCAGCCCGCAAACACATGTGAACCTGGGTTTTCAATAGATTGTGAAGATCGTGGGCGATCATTTGCAACCAAAACCATCGGGAATGGCAGAGAGGTACAAATTCAGGCAACAACGTCAGCGTGAAGGGAACAGTGTTGCCAACTACGTGGCGGAGCTAAAGCGATTATCAAGATTTTGTGGTTTCAACAGCACGCTCGATAGATAATATGCGAGATCAACTTGTTTGCGGGGTAGCCAATGACATTATCAGGCAGAGGTTGTTTGCAGAAGCTGAATTTACGTGCTGCTGCTTGCTAGGCAATCTCACTAGCAATAGCCTTAGAGGCTGCGGAGAGAAACTCTGCAGTGGTAGAAAAACCACGGACGGAACTGACGAGGGTACAGCAAGACCTGCACGGCATGTCGTTAAGTCGTGCGAGCGCAAGCAACGAACGCGGGAGAGGCGGGGGAGACCGATGCACTTGCTGTGGTTCCGTCTATCATTTGTTCAAAGACTGTAGGTTCCGTTCATACGACTGTAGCATTTGCAAGCGGACGGGCCACTTACAGCGGATGTGATAAGGGTCAGAGGAAACATTCTTTTAACGAGAAAGGCAACCGTGGAAACACCGAAAAAGATAAAAAGAACTACCCAAGAAATAGTCGCGCGCAGTCAGGCTAGTACTACGCGGAGCCCGAGGACGAGGATCACTACGCTAAGGAGGATTCTTCAGAAGAGGAGGCGGTTTATCAAATGTCGCTAAGAAGTTATCCGGCGGTAAGCATTCTAATGCTCATAGAAAATTAGACTTTGTTAATGGAGGTTGATACATACATACATACATATAATCACGCCTCTTTCCCGTAGTATATCGTATTATTATTATTATTATTCGTATCGTGTATAAGCTAATGTACTTATTATGTTATGTTTAAACAATTACCGTTAAAATCGTGTTGTGACATTGCGATTTTATGATAATAGTAAGGTAAAAAAAACCTAAAGTTAAACATGATAATTGTATTATAGAGTTAGACTTATATGTGATTGAAGGGGGTACTACTTCTTTGTTGGGTAGACAGCGGCTTTCTGAACTTTGACAATTGTACTGCCATTATTTCACAATAGTTGTATAAGCGGTGTACAAAATATAACGATTTCTAACAATATGTCTTCTTTACTTGATAGGAATAAAGAATTGTTCGATGAACAACTGGGAAGGTACACGGGTGGTCGGGCGACGCTGCATGTGCGGGAAGGTGCGCGGCCTGTATATTGCAAGGCGCGCCCGCTGCGGTACGCGCTGCGCGAGCAGGAAGACCGGGAGCTAGACAACATGTTAACGGCACGATCGAGCCTGTCGACTTCTCGGAGTGGGCTACGCCGCTGGTAGTCGTGAGTAAACCAAATGGGAAAATACGTATATGTGCCGATTATAAAGTGACGTTGAATCCCTCTTTGTTGGTTGATAAGTATCCGTTACCTCGGGTGGAAGAATTATTTGCAGACTTAAATGGAGGCACTCAATTTTCGAAAATTGATTTATCTTCTACATACAGCGTGTGTATTCCATACGATCCTATATTTCAAGGGCAGTTAGATAAGACCCTAATTAACGTAAATTGGTACATTAAATTAACAAAAGAAAACATATTTTTTTTCATACAAACCAATTCGGCACACAATGTATTCAAATAACCGAGTCGTCTACGTAAGCACTTTAATAAAAGTGTCAAAATTGTCAACTCAATATTTGCATTACATTGCTGGCCGGGAAAACTTAAAAAAAATCATTACGCTTAATTATTGAAAGTATTTGTTAAAATTTATTACTGTACCTCTTAATACTGCTTAAATCTATCGTATGTTAAAATTTAGGATCGTATGGAATACACACGCTGTATAATCAAATTGAATTAGACGAGTCGAAAAAAATACACTGTTATTAATACACATTGTGGTCTATTTAGATATAACAGACTTGTGTATAGCTTAGCATCGAGTCCAGCAATATTTCAACGTGTTATGGCAAATATTATGCGAAATATACCCGGAGTGTCGGTTTTTATGGATGACCTACTTGTTACAACAAGTGATACTCTAAATCACGTGAAAACGCTTAAAACTGCTTTTTGAACGATTGCGGAAAAACGGTTTACGATTAAACAAAAAGAAATGTGCATTTTTTGCCCTGTTTCATACTTAGGCTATATCACTACATAGTATAAAACAAAGTCGCTTCCCGCTGTCCCTATGTATGTATGCTTAGATATTTAAAACTACGCAACGGATTTTGATGCGGTTTTTTTAATAGATAAGAGTGGTTCAAGAGGAAGGTTTACATGCATAATATAGTAGCAACACTGGTAATTTTAGAGGATTCACATTTTTTTGCGCCTACATTGCAAACACTGGCTGAACCCTACGAGATAGATCAAAATAATGTACAACAGTATTGTACACCTTAAAAAGGTCTACAAAAAAGTCTGCGACGGTATATGTCTATCTCTTAGGGATAACCCACAATAATATTTTTTTATCTTTTACTTTTTACGAGAAATAATGGCTTATTTACTAAGCGATTTTAAGTAATACAGCATTAATCCTTATCCAATTAAGTACCTTAAATACATTGTGCATTTAATATAGATCAATATGGTCCTTTACAGCATGTAATTTAAATGAATATTTATTATCGAAGATATTACAGATTTAAAATGCAGGGACATAGCGGGTGCGTGTATCTGCATTGCACCCGTGCGAAGCCGGGGCGGGTCGCTAGTTATTGATAAAAATGGAATTCACACGGATACAGACAAGATAAAAGCTATAGTTAAATTACCTAAACCAAACAATGTATCTGAGTTACGGTCTTTCTTAGGGATGGTTAATTTTATAAAAAAAAAACATGAGTTCATATTTGGCCCCTTATATAAACTACTGAAAAAATCGACTGACTGGAATTGGGATAAACAATGCGAAGACGCGCTTAGTTTGATTAAAAAAATTTTAACGAGCGCAGACGCGCTCTCGGACTATGACCAAGATAAACAGCTGATAGTAAGTAACGTGTGGACTTCTTGGCGGGAAGGTGGGGAGTCGTGTCTGCGGGGCGCAGGCACGGCTCTTCACTTTCCCGCCAAGAAATCGTGGTCCTATTGAAGTTTTAAGCAAAGTTACGGACAAAATCAAAACACTAATAAGTTGCCCTAAAACTAGACACTGGCTAAATCGTAGCGAGAGCCATTTTACAAGAAATTGAAGTAACGTGTGACGCGAGCGCCCGCGGGGCAGGGCGGGCCAGGCGGCCGTGTGGAGCGCCCCGTCATCAGCTACGCGTCGCGCGGCGCGCGCTCACGCGCCGGCCGAACAACAATACAGTCAAATTCAACGTGAAGCGCTCGCTATTGTTAAGAAGTATCACCAGTATTTATATGGCAGGAAATTTGTACTACGCACTGACCATAAACCACTAGTTACAATTTTCGAAACAATAGCGGGTGTCCCTTGTATGGCCGCGAACCGTCTTCAGCGGTGGGCTATTATATTATCAGCATATAATTTTGATATAGAATATGTAAGAACTAATAGAAATAATGCAGACGCGTTGTCTCGCTTACCGTTATACGATAACGTGGCCGCGGCCAGTCAGTCAGTACCCGAGCAAACTTATCAACATTTTGCACGAGATGCATTGTTGTTTGATTATCTTAAGATATGTTATGAAACAAAAAAGGATCCTATATTAAGCAGAGCGTTTAGTTATGTTCAGGATGGTTGGCCTAAAGACGTTGAAATCAAGCAAATACAGCCTTATTTTAATCGAAGAAACGAAATATATTTAGAGCTAGGATGTCTAATGTGGGGGCATAGGGTTGTCATTCCGGAAGCATATCGCGATGCTATACTTAGAGAGCTACATGAGACACATTTAGGTATAGTCAAGATGAAAAGTGTGGCGCGTAGCTACGTATGGTGGGTGGGCAGGGCTGGACGAGCAGATCGAGGCGGGGTGTGCCGCGCCTGCGCCACCTGCGCCGGCGCACGCTCCCCGCCCCTGGCTCTGGTGCCCGAAGCCCTGGCGGCGTCTACACATTGACTTTTTAGGTCCTATTAATAATTGTAAGTTTTTAGTAGTGGTAGATGCGACATCGAAATGTATCGAATTTTTTGAAATGACAAGACGAATGCATCAGAAGTAATTAAAATATTAAGGCGGTTATTCGCCCAGTTGGGTTTGCCGCGCATGGTTGTGTCAGTCAACGGGCCTCCATTCTCGAGCACGAATTTAAAAGCTTCCTTCGATTGCAACGGCATAGAGCAATGCTTTTCAGCGTCATATCATACATCTTCCAATGGTGCTGCAGAAAATGCTGTTAAATTGTGTAAAGCAGTTGTAAAAAAAAGCATTAACACGTTAAGTGCGAAGCGAGGCCTAAATCACCCCTGATGCAACTTCCCTGTGGTGCGGCAAGCAAAAAAGTGAATTTCTCTGTCGTGCGAATGGCATAGCTTTGGTTTGGTCCAGTGTAGGAAAGAGATAAATATATATTTGAGATCACTAATGGTTCCGGACTCGGTGGTGTACCTACCTTGGTACCGGATGTCTTAGGCCTCGTGCCGCACTGAATTAATATAATTTTAATGCAGTGCGGAACGAGGCTAAAACGTCCCATATCCCCCCTGACCTCGTACCGCACTCAACGCGAGCTTCCCGCGACCAGTGTTGTGCATCACGTCGATTGGAGAGCACGTCCTTTTACAGCGCCGAACATGTCTAAACGATGTCGGAAGAAGTTAATTTTAAAAAACCCAGAAACAGAGCCAAAACAGGTAAGTTTTTAATGAAAAAATCTTCAGTAAGTACCTAGTTTTTTCTTATCTTGGTAGCTATGTACCTAAAGTAAGTGTAAGATATTATTACTTAAGTATATTATACCTAAAGATATTATTGGTAATAACGATTATTGACGTACCTAATACTTTGCAACATATCTAGAATTACCTATTATTCTATATCGTGATAATAATGTTATTATTATTAGGACTTAACACTTATTTGATATTTTTGTAGGTAGTGAAAAACTCCACAAGAAACGCAAAGCAGCCGTTGACAAAACAGGTAAGTAATATAATTAATATTTCAGTAGTTCTTTGTCTAGGTTTTGAAAGTAGGTATATAAATATTAAAGATTTTTAGGGTTCCGTATCGAAAGGATAAAAACAGGACCCTCTATTACTAAGACTTCGCTGTCTGTCCGTTTGTCGCGATAGATAGATAGTTGAAGTTTTCTCAAATTATGTAGGCCGCTATTACAATAATACTAAAAAGTTAAAAACAACAAAATACCTATGTAAAGGGATATTTTTAATCACCAAGTTTGTTAAGTGTGTTAGATTCGACTTATGTAAATTTTACGATATATGTCACGTGGTCGGAAGAGAGCACCAGGCGGAGTATATTATTGTACGATGGTAAAAGTACAGAAATTATTGTGTTAGTAATTTTTATAAATAAACTATATAAACTAAGCTTGACATTTGGTAATTATTAAGTTATTTATTATTGTTTCCTTTTAATTATTCTGAATTTAAGCTACCTTACCTACCTACTCTTTCAACATTTTAAGTATAAAACAAACACATTCATTTGATGCAGTTATACCTACATTATCATTGTTATTCTCATCTACGATCTAACCTAAGTAACAATGTCAGTTTTATTACGTTATCTTTACATTTTTGTTATTTTTCAGCACCTGAAAGCGCACGCCATTGCCTCGAAAAGGGTGAAAAAAGGAGAAGATGTGTTGGTTGTTACCAAAAACTACGCACATTTTTACCATCTCGTGAAGCTGATAAAAAATCCAAAAAGATTTTGACTCAGTGCACTCAGTGCAAAAAATCTTATTGTCTACCCTGTTTCAATGAAAAACACTCATAAATAAGTACAACATATATATTGAGATTTTTATAAAAAAAGTATATTGATACTGATTTTGTAATGTTAATTCAAGTTCTAATAATTGTATTTTTAAAGCCCGAGGCAGAATAAATAGGACAGTTACTTTTCTACTTCTGGTTGCCTTTTTTTTCTATTCTGTGAACCGCATTAAGATTTTCATATACAAATAGAAAGATAAACCTTATGCATAAACCGTAATCCATTATTTTCCAATAATAAGTCTGTAATAGGTGCCTCTTAATGGTATAGAATGGAACGCTTCGTGCGCGAGTCCGACTCGCACTTGGCCGGTTTTTTTTCTTTATGGCGCCTTCAAGCACAACTTAGATTATTTAAAAAAAAATGTATCCTTTGATAGCTTTGTGTTGTTTTGCCAGGTTTTGCCCTTAAAACGATCTAATGAGATATAATTGATCAAAATCGGTCAAGTCGTTGCGTAGTTAAGACAGTTTAAAAACGTCGATATTATTTTTCCCATCACTAATCGCAGCGAAAATTTGCCCTATTTCAGTGCGTTACGAGGTGTATAAGATCCCATATTTTGTTTTGCTAATAATTCCTAAACTAGCCATCAGATCCCGGGGCGACAGTGGATTAGGGTTCAGCAATTCACTGTCAATATCAATAAGGACCAAAATTCTCATTTATCTTTGATTTCGCGCCAGAAAATGGATTTTAGTCTGTAAAAGGAGGTGGGGTCTAATAGACCGCGTGTCGCCCTAACGTCTGGTCACGGTACGGGCCGATTATACCTCGTGCCGCAGGAACGGAAAGTATGCAAAAATTGGTGCCGCAGCTAACGTGTTAAACGATAATGTCGATATAGAAATGGCACTCCATAGAAACTTATTATAATATCGAAACACGCAGCATGCCACTACTGGATAAATCGTTGTTCTCTAGCGAGAAAGACAAACATAATTTTTAAGTACAAAATGTCAAAGACCTAAATGTTAATAAATAAAATTACTTTTTTAGAAAATGCTTGTTTTATTAAAACAAAATAAAGCAAATTTATATATAAATTAGTAATTTTTAAAATTGTTATTAAACATAAACATTTACACGACATTTTCTGAGTGGGTACTTTTAGCCCGGTAGCGCCTCTTTATGTTCGTTTTTTAGATGCGCCTCTCGCCGTGTTAATAAATATAGTGACAACAAGTACTATATTGGACTTCTTGGCGGGAAAGTGAAGAATAATGTCTGCGGTTTTGTTTTATTTTCTAAAATTTGTGTTATGTCGAATATTAATGTGAAATATTGGTGGATTATTAACCTTTAAGTGTTCGTGAGTGTACATAAGTGTTAGTAAATGCAACAAAACAGTGCAACGTCACTTTTCAAATTCTCTCAAGAAGTCTGCGTGAGGACTTAGTAAAGCCCCACATCTTTACTGAGATACTCGAGGGGTTGGGGGGTATATCATTTCTCACTTCATTTCTATTATCATTCATCATCATCATATTGTATATTTATGTATTACTTGTAAGAAAAATTACTTTGACACTGGCTAAATGTGCTAATCGCACGAAGCCATCAACTAAAAGAAAGAAAAAAAGAAGTACTATTGTTGTTTTCAATTATTAATATCTATACTTCTATACTAATATTATAAAGAGGAAAGCTTGGTATTTTTGTATGTTTGCAACGAATAAACTCAAAAACTACTGGACCGAGTTTAAAAATTTTTTCACCATTAGAACGCTACATTATCCCTAAATAACATAGCCTATATTTAATACAAGAAGAAAAAATTGCATAAATAAATAAATATAATAAGTGTGATTTGTTTGTTTTGTTGTTATAGAAACTGTCAAAGCTGCACGAAGTCCGCCGGGTCAGCTCTTAGAGCATTAAACCAACATACTCTATAGTCGATAATAAAGTCGTGCCACTTCTTCACTTCATGTGGGGGCTGCTGCGGTAAGCGCTGAAAATCGCAAACGGCACAAATACGCGATCCTAGATCGTAATTATTTATGTGTTCCGTTTGCGGTGGAAACAATGGGTCCATGGGGGCCGGAGACAAGGCAGCTTGTTAAAGAGCTAAGTGCTCGCCTTATTGAGGCCTCCAGTGACAAGAAGGCTGGCAGCTACCTCTGCCAGCGTATTAGCTTGGCAATCCAGAGGGGCAATGTTGCCAGCATTCTTGGGACCGTTCCCATGAGCCCACAGTTGGAAGACATCTTTTATTTAGTTTTTAATTTTCTATTTTTTTTCTCTGTTTTTTTTTAAGTTCACTTGAGTTACGTTTCTTTTTGTTGTGTATATATTACTTACGCTTTAAGTACCTTATACAAACCTGGATGTTATAAAGTCGATAAAGTTACTACATTACCCAAATATGACGTCATAATTCCTTGTGCCAGAATTCGAAATTACGAAAAAAAGGGACAATCTATCTTTTTCCAATACATCACCTAGGTTCATTAGTAAAAAATAGTACGAACTGATATATTTGTGTTACTATTTATAGTCCGGTTTCTATAGCTTTAGTTATTATTCTGAGATACTGATTTTATATACTCCTCTGAGTACTGAAACATAATATACTCGTAGAAGAAGAAACACGCGACGTAGGCACGTGTCACCTTTTGACAAGTTCAATCAGAATTTTGTACGACTTTTACAAAATCTATTTAAAAAAAGCCACAAAACTATGAAGCTCGCATTGTTGCTGCTGACTCTGACTGTTGCGTTTGATAACGGTGATACGGACAACGTGCCAGTACTTTCTGTAGGTGACCAGGTGACGAATGCAAATTCTAACGAAACTGACGACAAACTTGACGACAATCTTGACGACCATCTTGGATTGGAGGTGAGTATGAGGTTTACCGTGTATAAATAATTGGACTGTGAGAGAGACCGCCCGCGTCACATGTCAGCTGAGCGCCGAGGTGAACGGACGTGCTCGAATTGCACGCTTACCAAATTAATCATATCAAAATCAAAAATCGATAATGCAGTCTATAAAAGTAACTACACACACATTATAGGTATACTGCTTTTGTAAATAGTAACTAAATATTGTTACATTTGGAGCACTGTCGCCTCAAAATACTGGAGATTCGGGCGTTAAGGACTGCAACCCAGTCCATGACTACTGCAGTTTTTAGCGCACTCTCGTTAATTTTAATGTGTACTTACTTTGTATTTGTTCCAAATAAATAAATTTTATTATTATTTTACCCTTAATTTATTTTCTTTCTTAAAACTAGATTTTTACAATATTTTAATAAAAAACCATAAAACATTATAAAAACCTAATTCTAGAGTAACTTAACCATAAACAGTGATTGGGACCATTCTGGTAGGCATTATAAACTGCCTGTTTCAGGAAGCTCCAGCTCTTCCAAAACACTCTCATTGAAAACATTAGATAGACAAATACGAGTCTAAAGTATTAAGCAATTCAATTTTAACTTACCCTGAACTTAATTTGAACATTATTTTTATACAACTGAGCTTTTTTGCAACCCTTGAAATACAAGACACCATAATGAGCTCTTACAATTGAGGTTCTGCTATAGACATAGAGAGATGGACAAGAAAGGGGGATGAGCCAATGATTTTAGAAAGAGACAACTACTAACCGCACTATCGTGTTGTCTCTCTCACAACTTCTCACCCGCTTTGAACAGCTGGTCAGGGAATGCTAAGGCCATGGGCATCAGGTCCATCCCTGATGGTAAACCTCCCATTTGGTTAATCTTTTTTTTAAATTTTTTTTAATGTTTGAATGAGACAAATGAGCAGGCGGGTCACCTAATGGAAAGTAATCACCACCGCCCATGGAAACCCGAAAAGTAATCGCAGATGCATTGCCGACCTAGAGGAAGGAGTTGGATCTTGAGGAGGGAGTAGGGTAGGGTAGGGTAATTGGGAGGGGGGAGGGGTAAGAGATGGGCCTCTGGTACTTTCACTCACCGGACGAAACACAACAGCAACGACTAGCACAGCTATATTTTTAGGTATTTATTCTGAATGTTAATTTATTTAATTTTATTATTTTAATAGATTTTTTTCTGTTTTATTTTTTGTAATTGCTTTTTATAATTGTTTTATTGTATCGTAGCTTGGTAGTACACGAATCATGCTGTGTATGCAATTTATGGATTACAGTCTAGTCTCAATATATTGTTAAATTTCCATGGCTGTGTAATTGACTGTAATCTGTCTGCGTACCTAATTCAAAAAAATAAATAGACTGCCATTGTTTCACGCCGACATTCTGTGAGAGGGTGGTATCGCCGGGCGAGCCGGCCCATTTCGTGCTGCAACTCAGCCCTACCACTCAGACAAAATGCTCAGACAAATGCAGTATGCAGTATGCCAAAGTTTTCTCATTCCGGTATTTAAATACTTGCTAGCTGTTCCCCGACCCAACGCGTCGCACCGCGTCGCCCTAATGCGCTAGTACTCCGTATTAGCTTAGCGTTTCTTCTGAATCTTTTTGCGGATCATAGCGTGATGTAGTCTTCCACAAAAATTGGGCTATCAAATGCAAAGTGATTTTCAAAATTCGATTGATAGTTCTAGAGATTTGCGCGTTCAAACAAAAAATAAACTTTGTTTTATTATCTTAAGATTACCCACAACACTAATAAATACGATTTTCCAGTACCTCCCGTTCATAGCGCTCATAGAAAAGGACAAAGACAACAGCGAGTATTGGCGGGAAACGGAGATATTGTCGTTGATCCGCAGCAAGGAGGTGGACATAGACTACGAAAAGTGCGAGCAGAGCCGACCAGCTGGCTCTTTGGTCCAGATACCGAGCTGGAGGACTGTGAGGCCCATTTGTAAGGGGCATATAGGTGATTATGACAAACTCGATATTACTAACGGATAAAAAAATATATTCTTTTCTCTTTAAGACAAAGGGCGCGGCCCCATTGAAGGCTATAAACTAGTAGGTAGAAGCTATTTTGTAGTTCAAGAAGAGTGAAACTGCAATTTTTGATCAAGGTTAGATCGAAAAGGCAATATGATAGTTTCAGTTCATATTATTAGCTACTTAACTCCAGCTCAGCTGTTTATTGGCATTTCTGCCTAACTTTGTAGATCAAACTGTAGTTTAGCTCTTCTTGAACTACAAAATAGCTCTTAACTAGTAGTTAATATCAATGAAACCGCGCCCTTGGCTGTGTTTCCACCACAGCTATGCGAGAAAGCTATCACTAGATACAATTCAGCAATAGGATCAATTGGAAGAGCACCTGACCCGGTAAGTCAGAAGGGTGCAGGTTCAAATCCTGAATCCTGAATTTTTTCAACATTGTGTTTTTGCAATAGGATTGACTTTATATTACACCGCCCCAGCCAGGCATGGAATACCAAGCATTCCTCTTAGTGGACATTTTCTTGCGCTCGCGCAGATCTGGTGGAGACGCAGCCTAAGGGCACAAAATAAGGAGACTTCAGAAGGCAAGCTTCATACAAACGAGCGCGATATGTATTAAGCTTACCTACTGGGTCCTCTTTGTGTGTCGAGTGCCGCATCCACTGCGCAAGCACGGCGCGAGCGCACGTCGCAAGGATCCGAAATCCGATGACGCTGATAATGCCAGCCAATCAGCAACTCTCAAAAAAATGGCGAAATAAACTAGCACTAGGCACCCTGTTTGTGATTTGGAATTTCATCAGAAATCAGCCAGCCTCAGGACGCTTGAGTGGGAATCGAACCCACGACCTTTGGATAACCGGTCCAATGCTCTGACCGCTGAGCTACCGAGGCCCCAGAAGCCTCGTTGATTTTTTCTAGTAGTTTGTGATTTTTACGCTGCAAGTCAGCGTTATTACGTCACTGTGAAGTTACTGCCCTCACAGTCGAGAGAACACTCTTGCAATTATTTAACAATCTTTAATTTGATTTTATCATGTAACATTGTGAAATATAAATTTAACAAATAAGCTTTGTGACTGCAAAATTCAACATTATATAATGTTCTATTATTTATGATTCAGTCCGTATGCCAAGTGGTCAGATAACCTTGTAATTAACGGTGGTAACACTTGTTCCATCTTCTTTCCAGATTATCACATTTGCCCTCAATGTCCACACTTCAACAACCAAAGTGAGTGCGAGCTGTTCAGAGATTCGTGCAGGTGAAGTGTAGTTGTGTAAAACAATGACAACATTAGGGTAATGGCACCAGTATTCGACAGGAACCACAGATCGACATTTGTTCCTTTAATCATTAAAAACTGGCATCAGCTACTGATTTTCATCATCATCATCATCAGCTCATGTTATGTCCCCACTGCTGGAGCACGAGCCTTCCCTATGGATGGATAGGGAGAACGGGCCGTAAACCACCACGCGGGCCCTGTCCAGATTGGTGGTTGTTAACAATTGCTAATGCAGCCAGGACCAACGACTGTACGTGCCTTTCGAAGCACGGAGGAGCTCAAAATGATAAATTTTTGGTCACCCATCCGATGACCGGCCTCTGCGAAAGTTGCTTAACCTCGGCATTCGCAGACCGGGCGCGTCAACCACTGCGCCATCGACTTGATTTTATTTTTTAGCAACAATTAATTACAGACCAGTTGATTCCAGCTGTCATTCCGTAAAATTTAAATGATGATAATATGTTATTTTTTGGTGACGAAATCTGTGTTGAAAACTGGGCTTACAATGTCGAACACTAATGCCACCACCCTACAGTAAAGTAAAATCAAGTATCTACATTGACAGGGTATATATCGGGTCGCCTAATTTTTTGTACTTCTAATTGGCAATGGCACACAAACGATTAGCCTAATTTTTTTTCGTATAATATCACTCTTCACAATCGTGTTTGGTCTAATTTCACTTCGCCTAACTTTTTATCGTCATATTGTTATTTACCAAATGCAACATTTGGCGGAACAATTCGTAATCCCTAAAGTTTGCAATTACTAAATATTAATTAAAACAAAATTAAAAATCACAAAGTATAATACGCTTACTCATTTTAATAAGGCAAAGTAACTTGGCGAACCCCCGGACAAGAGCTATAAAAAAAGATATTTTTCTAAGGAGCTAGATTTCTGTAGTGTAATAAAAAAAATAACCTCGAAATTTTCCGTTTATTAAGTAGTTTACAGTAGTCGAGTTAGTAAGACACTTAAAAATATTGGTGTTAGTCATACATAATATATGAACAAAATATGATTACGTAAAGTACCTAGGCAACTATAAAGTGCAATGCACTCAAACGGCTGTTCAAGCGTAATGCGCGGAGTAAACCGTACACAATGAATACATGTACTAATAAAGTGATTCTATTTTTAAAGTGGATTAAGCTTTCAAGTTACATTTCAATACGTTTATAGTAGATTATTAAAGTCTTCTGCCGCGGGTGACGATTTAAATCGCGAGCGTAACGAAGGACTCGAGGTTTACTCCCGAGCGCTGTGGGGTTGCCAGACGCCGAGGTCATTGCCGACCACTCGGCGGCCGGAAGGAGGCTGTGCCTCGCAGACAGCTGACTAATGAGGGGGGGAAGACATTCGCTCGTGATTTAAGACGAGTCCTGAGTGTAGCGAGGGATTTAAGTTCACCCAAGACTAAGACACCTTTATCACCGAGGAAAATACTCTACTTTTCGTACCACTTGCGAAAAAATTAACACAATAATAATATGAGATAAGCCTTTATTAAATATAATGACAATTAAAAGTAAAAGTTAACATTCGAAACATTGGTCCAATTATTGATAGAGAGAGTTACATTTTTGTTTGGTACATTTATTGTTGATGAGTTGATTTGAGTATTTTCGTACCACTTGCTCAAAAAAGTGACATTCTATGCCACAAAAAGCGAACATAACAATAGTCATTTTTAATCTGTTAAAAACAGGGAAAGAAAATTGTACTGAATTTCATTCACCTCTAGGGGGAGAATGTGATTTAAATTTGGAATACTTACCGAAATTTATACTGAACTACATCTGTGTTTACACCATTGAGTTTGTATATAAATACTTTTACGTATGTATGAATAAATGAATTTAAAAACTGACATGATTTTATTACATTGAATACACATAAAAAATACAATAAAACAAAATTTAAAAATGTTATAAGACCTGAATTACCCTAACAAATTTAGTGGTAGTTGCCCAATTAGCGTATTCTGCAATACAAATTAACAACTTAGACAACGCCTTTAATCAAGAAAAAACTATAAAAATTGGTATGTATACCATTGCTCTAGGTTTTATTACAATACGGTTAACACATTAAATGTAAGAAGACATTTCATTACAATTCTATAAGTAAACACACTATAAAATTTACAATTTTGCCAATCAAAACAGTAGCCGTATAACCTATCATAGTTATAATATATTGTTGTATATGACAAAATAAACTGTACGAAATAAAATATAAAAAAAATTAAAAACGTTATTTTGAATTAGTTAATTATTTACCTTTGGATTGTGTGCCTACGTTTATAGCGTCACAGGAAGATGAAGCTGCTGAACGTAAAACAATAGCTTTATCTACAATTTGGAGGTACATTTGCTGTATCGACATAGTCGATAACATAGTCAAAGTATGGTGTTACTTGCCGAGGTACACAAATGAATTAAAACGCAAAAAGACTTGAAACTGGCGTATATTCGAAAAGCACATGGAATTAGGGTTTTACAGAGCGACGTGGGTTGTCGCTGGAGGCTAATCGCGGACTAGTTGGCGCGGGCCGGGCAACGCTCGCAGGCGCGCCGTTACAAATTATGTTAAAGTTGAGGGTACACAAAAATATCTTAACTAACTTATGACTACACATAAAAAATATAAAATTTCTATGAGCGCGTCGGCAACACTCCCCCCCCTAGTGCTGGTACAGCACTAACCACTAAATAGGAAAGGTGCGACGCGTGCTGCGGACCGGCGCAATACACCTGACTTTGTCTTGACATCGACCATTCTTACTCGCTGGTCTTTGCCAGGGTACAGGCGCTGTATGATACCTTTAGGCCAAACATTGCGTGGTGAATTGGGGTCTACCACAAAAACGCAGTCACCCACCTGAAGCGATCGCTGCTCATTATGCCACTTTTTGCGTGGCAACATCTCAGGTAAGATTTCTTTAACCCACCTGGCCCAATACATATCAGCCAATCGCTGTGCCTTTCGCCATTGTTTTCTCAGGCACATATCGTTGTCATCAAAGGCGCCGACAACAGGTAGGTTGGACGAACTGCCTAAAAGGAAATGATTAGGCGTCAAAGTTTCAGTACTACCTGGCTCGACGGAAACATGCGCCAATGGTCGACTGTTTACCATATTCTCGACTTCGGCTAAAAGAGTAATTAAAACTTCTTCTCTAGGAGCTCGCTCTTTCAGTATGACTTGAAGTGAAGTTTTCACTGACCTTATTAGCCTTTCCCATGCTCCTCCCCAATGTGGACTAGCAGGAGGTATGAAATGCCACTCCATATTGTTATTTACACCTTCATTTTTCAGGACTACGACATCTAAATCATTCAGCGACCTTTTCAACTCTTTGTCAGCGCCCCGTAAATTGGTTCCGTTGTCCGAATAAAGATGTTTTGGCCAGCCACGACGAGCCGCCATTCTGCGTAAAGCCATAATGAGAGAATCTGTAGAAAGTGACGATACGAGTTCTACATGTACAGCGCGTACTGTCAAGCAAGTGAACAAGACCCCGTACCTTTTTTCTCTGCGTCTTCCCACAGCCACCTCAACAGGTCCAAACAGGTCAAGGCCACAAAATGAAAAGGGTCTATGATGGTGAGACACACGAGCTGCTGGCAAATCTCCCATTCTCGGTATGTGCGGCTTACACTTACGCATCTTGCACAGCATACATTCAGATGCGACAAACTTCACAGTTGGTCGAAGCCTAATAATCCAGTATTTTTGTTTGAGTTCATTGACGACGGTTTCCTGATTACCATGAGAAGCTTTGATATGGTAATGACGCACGAGAAGTCGCGCCACTTGATGTCGGCCATCTAATATTATAGGTCTTTTCATTTGCAGATCCACGTTCATCGCAGCATCTATGCGGCCGCCCACTCGAAGTATCCCACACTCATCAAGGTAAGGAGTTAAGGTGAGTAACTTACTGGTACCTTTTAGGGGTCTTCCGTTACGTAATGCAGTTATTTCCTCGGCGAATGACGCAGTTTGAGCGTGTTTAATGTTCATAATCTCCGCTTGTTCCATCATGTTGCAGTCTATACTAGCCATACGCTTTCTGCATCTATCAACGAACACCAGCACCGCGGCTGTAGCCCTCAACAACCGCAACCAGGAAGAAAGGCGCATGGAGTCAGGTACAGGTAGGTCAATAGGTAAGTCTTCCCTAACTGTAACGTAAACAGTATCCACCTCACTGGAAATAGGCTGAATCACATCCACTGGCCAGGATTCTTCCGCATTGTATAAAAATTTTGGACCCATAAACCAGTCACTATTAAATATAGACTTATCAAATACCTCTCTGGTAGCCAAGTCAGCGATATTCATTTTAGTTGGTATATATCTCCACTCTTCAATTTTTGTAAGGTCATCGATTTCACCTAAGCGGTTGGCCTCAAATGTTTTATAAGTTCTCGTATTATTTCTGATCCAATGAAGAACTGTGGTGGAGTCACACCAAAGGACACGCTGAGTGACTGTAAATTTATGCTCACGTTCAATTGAATTCATAAACCTAGCTGATAAAACAGCTGCTTGTAGCTCCGCTCGTGGCATTGTTAACGGCTTGACTGGCATGACGCGACACTTACTTCCAATCAACGCAACGCTTGTTTTGCCATTATCGATCCAACGCCAATACGCTACGGCACACATTGCCTTAGCAGATGCATCACTAAATACATGTAACTGCAAGCTATCATAGTTACGTATCGTAGCTGCAGGTATGGCCGTAGCATCCTTGTAGCACTTAAGCGTAGCAGAGTGCGTAGACGCAGGGCCACGCGGAGTGGGGGCGGCGGCGGCCGGAGGGGTATCGCTACGGCTAGCTGTGTCGTCATCGTAGCTGCTTGCCTTTTCCTGTATCTCGCTCGCACCCGCTGCGTTACAGTAATACCTTGCTACTCGCACCTTGTTTACATCTTTAAGTAGGTCAATCCAAGTACACCATTTAGAATAAATGCTATCAGGAATGCAATCGTCCCATCCTATATTCAAACGCCAAGTATCTTGTAGCATAATGCGTCCTTGTATTGTAAATGGTGACAAAAACCCAAATATGTCAAAAATAGACATTATAACTCGCAGCATAAGCCGCTTTGTAGGTCTATTCTTCCCCAAAAGAATGTTTTCGGGAATACGTTTTAGGGAAACATCGAACCCCAACTCGTCGGTTGCTGGATACCAAATCAGTCCGAGTGTACGTTCACCTTCGTTGTGTCCTGATATTTTGAACCTTGTTGCAGCAGAACCTAAGGTCTCTTTTGGAACGCTCTCAAGCAGCGCAAGACTATTGCTCGTCCAATTTCTAATTTCGAAACCTCCTTGGCCATGTATGGAAGATACATTTTTTACCATATCAATCGCTGTCGCTTCGTCCGGTAAACTGTGAATATAATCATCCATATAGTGCGAATTCCTTATCGCATCAACAGCGGCCGGGAGCGATGACTCATATTGCGCTGCATTCATATTTTTTACGAATTGAGCTATGAACGGCGAACAATTGGCACCAAAGATAAGAGAGGTCATTACGTACGTTTTGATGGGCTCGTTAGGGTTGTCTCTCCACAGGAAACGTAGTGCGTTCTGATCTTCTTCACGAATCTTTACTCTGAGGAACATATCCTTTATATCACCTGTAACTGCAATACTGTTTGTTCTAAAGCGCAGCATAATACCATAAAGTGATGATAAAAGGTCAGGACCTGTGAGCAAATAATCGTTCAAACATGATCCATCAACTTTAGCAGCTCCATCAAAGACGAGTCGCAATTTCTTTTTGTTCGGGTTGTCTACACCGAAATGTGGCAAGTACCAAGTTTTATCAACTAACTTTGTATCTTTTAACTCTCGTGCAAAGTCATTTTGCAATAAATGATTTATGCGATCTGCGTACCTTTGAGCGAAACCATCGTCCTTACACATTTTTTTTTCAATATTTAAAAATCTTTTTAAAGCGCTAGAATAGTTATCAGGCATTTTACACGTCTCACTTTTCCAGGGCAACCCTACATACCAGCGTCCATCGATGCATTCGGCTGTCTTTAGCAGGTGGGTCTCGGCGCGCGCATCGTTTGCATTGCGCCTGGGCGTACCTGAGATGCCGAGGGTATCCAGTGCAAATGAGCGTCTTACCTCTTCGTGCAGCAAGTGCATATCATCCACGTTGACCGAATCTGTCTCAGAGTGAGCGAGGCAGACCGTCGCGAGGGTGGGTGACGCGCCCCGCAGCACGGGCACCATCCCGTGAACACACCAGCCTAAGGGAGTCAGCGTAGCGGACGGCTCATTACGTTTACCTAACTTAACTTCTAACGGTAACAATAAATGGTAGTTATCTTGGCCTATTAACAATTCCGGTTTACAATCCGACAAATAAAAATGAGATTTAATTTCTAACAAATGGTCGTAATTATTACAATTAACAAAAGATAATTTTTGAATTGGCAAATTTAATTCGTTAACACTTCGCATTGAAATATTATAAATTTTATTGTCCATACCTGATACGTTTACATTCATTACCGTAGCATCGCACACGAGCTCGGTGTCAGTCCATGCGCCGCTCACTCGCATTGTTTGGCGGCGGCCGCGCAACCCTGCGCGCGCCGCTAGCTCACTGCTTATCAGTGAGATCGTAGACCCGTCGTCGAGTAACGCGGACGCACTAAACACACCGTTTGGGCCTTGTATACGTATTGGAACGACTTTTAATAAGACCTTACACTTATCACTCGCGTTTATATGCGTAACGGTTTCACTTTGACTACAAAGCGGAGCGTCGGAGTTTATTTGTTGCACTATCACGCTCGCACGCTGACTATCGTACGAATAATGTAACAGTCTATGGTGGGCTTGCTTGCAGTTGTCTTGATCGCACACAGGTGCCGGGCATGTTTCTCGATTATGGCGGGCATTAAGACATTTAAAACATATGCCGTTTCGTTTGACATGTTCCCATCTGACTTTGCGTAACGCTCGTTTGAACTTCTTACATTCAGTTAGCTTATGTGCCGACATTTTACAAAAACTGCATTTTTCACTCGTTGAACGCTCGGCTTGTACTAAAACTGTCTGGTAGTGCGATGAGTGACTTAAAGCCTTCTGCTTTACGTTATCACTGCGACCTGGTATACAGTAGATATTTGCTGCAGTTGATACCTTCATGGCTTCATCAGTCAAAAAGTCTGATAGTATTATAAGACGTGATTTCTTGTTTTGAGTAATCAACGGGTAACTGTAGTCGGTCCATTTTGCAAGCAGCACAGATGGAAGTTTATATAATATGATGGACACAATATTTATTCCAGACAGGTACTCTTCGCGTCCTACTGCTCGTGCTGCTTCCACAAAGTTCTGGATTTTACATGAGAATGTAACAATATCCTTCTGGTATTCATTTGTCATCGGCGGTAACTTTTTGATGTCTTGTATTATTCTTGACATCAAGTATTCGGGGTTACCGAAACGTAACTGTAAGGTAGCTATTATTTTAGCAGGCGATGTCGCACTTATAAGCAGGGCGGAGACAGCTTCTTTTGCGGCTCCCCGGAGACATTTTCTTAATCGCCATATGTTTTCCTTTTCGGTGAAGTTACATACTTCGGTTGACTCGTCGTACGCCTGCTTGAACTGCAGCCAGTCCAAAGGTTCACCCGAAAACTCAGGTAAGTCTCGTGGTGTGCATATGCGGCTCAGTAATTTGGCGTTACCTCCGTTAGCAGCTGAGTTAGCCGTTACGTTGTTCAGTGCACTAGCTAACATTTTAATCGTGGCCTCCGACGTACTGGCGTAATTTTCTAACGGTGCCGGTACGAACGGCGGTAGATCTTCCGGTGCTGCCGTTGCACTGCGTGGTAGGTGAGGGTGGCTCCATTGCGGTTCAGGGTGCTCCGACAGAGGTTGTGATGCTGGTGCCGTCGTATGTGGCTGTGGCGTCGCCATCGGAGTATGCCCTGTCGTAGTTGCCGGTACTGGACGTGGCTGCGGTGGTTCGTCGGCTGCCAGCGCCACCCGCTGCTGTGCGGGCGCGATCGGCAGCACCGACGTTGTTGAGCCCTGAATCTGGCTTACGATGTTCGGCTCATATTTCAGCCCCTCTAACCACTTATTGACGCATACCGGAGGTACTTCTTCGTCTTGTGAACTGTATGATTGGTTTTCCTCTTCGTCGAGACTCGCGATATTAACCTCTAATTGTTTATCAATTAATTCCATGCGTATCTTTGCTTTCTCCTGTGCAGCTTGTAGTTCCAGTTCGAGTCTCTTTCGTCGGGCCTGGGAAGACGCCGACGACTTTCTGGATTTGATGCTTTTTATCGACAATTGTTTTTGCAGACTCTTCACCTCGTGACCTTCAGTGCATGTTGCAGATTGTGTGGATTGTCCAGGAAGAACTTCCTCGTGAGTTAGCTGCGATTCAACTCGTTCGCGACGCACAGAACTTCGCGTGTGTACCATTTTCGGTGGTGTATGGTACATTAGATCCGGCTTGAAGACCACTTTGTTACTTGCCGAGGTACACAAATGAATTAAAACGCAAAAAGACTTGAAACTGGCGTATATTCGAAAAGCACATGGAATTAGGGTTTTACAGAGCGACGTGGGTTGTCGCTGGAGGCTAATCGCGGACTAGTTGGCGCGGGCCGGGCAACGCTCGCAGGCGCGCCGTTACAAATTATGTTAAAGTTGAGGGTACACAAAAATATCTTAACTAACTTATGACTACACATAAAAAATATAAAATTTCTATGAGCGCGTCGGCAACATATGGTGAAGACAACACGCACCGCCAGTCCTGTAATCAGTGCCCCATATATTTCCATTTTGACTTTATATTCTAGTTGTGCTCCTGCCTGAGCGATAACAATTTCTTTGTTTTTAGTATTGTATTGACCCATGTCAAAAATTTTTGCAAATTGTCTTTAAAAAAAAAACTTGTTTAGCTTTGTCTTTTTAAAAGAATAATGAAATTGTTTGCTCTACTCAATCTAATTTAAAACGAACGGGTGGCTTAATAATTCTGGGCTGATCGTGATTTTTTATTAACCGGGTCATGTACTTTGTGCTCAGAGGCTGTATTTGATGATGCAACGTTTTCTTTAGATTCGCATGACTCGTGTAACAAATACGCGGGTTTTAACCTATCTATCGATATTGTTGTTTGCCGATTGGGTAACTGAATTATAAAAACTTTTGTACCTCTTTTGGTAACCTGAAATGGGCCATCGTATGGTGTTTTCAAAGGCTTCCGGACTGAGTCGTCCCTGGCAAATACATGACTGCATTTTTGCAGGTCCTCATGAACAAACCACTCACGATTTTGTGATGCGTACTAGAGATGGGTCGTAGTTTGTTAATTGAGTCGCGAATGTTGCGCGTTACGTCGCTTGCGTCATCAGATAAAGGCTCTAATGTTTCGAAAAACTCACCTGGTAATCGTAACGGCTTGCCAAATGTATACTCGGCTGCGCTGACGGCGTTATCGCTGCGTCCTGCTGCGCGAAGACCATATAACACGGTGGGTAGTTCGTCGATCCACATAGAAGTGTTGAGTTTAGTCATAAGGGATGCTTTTAGTGGACGATGCCACCTCTCGATAATGCCATTGACCTGAGGGTGGTAGCTGGAGGTTCTTACCTTGTGCACTCCTAGAAACTTAAGTAGGTCTGTTAACAGATGGCTTTCGAACTGTTGACCTTGGTCCGATGTCAGACGAATAGGGCACCCGTAACGAGTTATCCAGCCCTCATATATTACCTTGGCGACTGTTTCCGCGGTATATAAAGTCCCCGATGGGATACGCTTCGGGCCAACGCGTTTCCCTATCAATAATCGTGACGCAATAGCGATACCCGTCTGTTGATATCGAAAGAGGTCCAATTATGTCGACATGTATGTGTTCGAACTTACCTGCGTTTTGAAACGTTCCGTACTCGGAAACGCTGTGTCTCGTGACCTTTTGCCTTGTGGCAAGTTTCTGCCCATTTACCTATATCCGTGTTCAAGTATGGCCAAAAGAAGCGATTAGTGATCATTCTACGAGTTGCCCTTATGCCCGGATGGCTTATGTTATGATCATTGTCAAATGCAATTCGTCTAAATTCTCTAGTTAGGTACGGCCTGGCCTTTGAATTTAATGTTTCACAATAAATTTTACAATTTGATAGGTAACGGAAATAATATATAGGTAACGGAAATCCTACTACTATTATAAAGGCGAAAGTTTGTAAGTATGGATGTATGGATGTTTGTTACTCTTTCACGTAAAAACTACTGAATGGATTTGAATGAAACTTTACCACAATATAGCTTATACATCAGAATAACACATAGGCTACAATTTTTGAGGTTTCTAATGTGAGGTCGTAAAAAAAACACATTTTTTGAGTTTGTAAGTATGGATGGATGTTTGTTACTCTTTCACGTAAAAACTACTGAATGGATTTTAACGAAACTTTCCTCATATACAGACCATGACCTAGACCAGCATATAGGATACTTTTTTTTTTTTAGTTTTTTTTTTTATGCTGTAGTCTTCGCGAACGAAGTCGCGGGCAACAACTAGTATATATATATTGTTATGTTGAACGATGTAGTCGTCGTGTTTCTGCGACTCGGCTAATAATTCGTAGTCGATAGTCGTGGGACAGGCTATTGTGTCTACACGCGATAGCACGTCGGCTACAATGTTGTCGTCACCACTGACGTAGCGAATATCGGTTGAGAATTCGCTAATAAATAGCAACTGCCTAGTTCGGCGTGGCGTTTCCGAATCGGTACCTATTTATGTAAAAGCGTGTACCAATGGACGATGATCGGTATAGATCGTAAAAGGCCTGCCTTAGAACAGTTTTCTAAAGTGTTTAATAGCCATATATATAGCGAGTAACTCCCAGTAACTCCCTATCATATGTACCTACTGTAATGCTGTTAAGTTTCTGGTAAACGCTTAGAAAAAAAACCTAGGGACTTTCATGAACTATTAACTAGCTGTTGAAGGACTGCCCTGACGCAAGTATTTGATTTTTTTTTTTTTGAGAGAGATTGCTGTTTGTCTTATACGACATTTTTAGCTCTACCGGGCTTGTTTGGGGGCGGCGAGGAACGTAAAGGGAACGATAACCAGCGATAACCTAGCGTCGGCGTAAGGATAGGATAACGTAACTGCGTTTTCTAATTGCGTCTTACATTGTTGGAATGCTGAATCGGTGTCGGTATTTGGTTGTTGTGTAGGTATTTGCTTAACAAGGTTTGGCTTTGTACTGCGTGCGGAATGTGTTTTTGGTAGAAGTTTACCATTCCCAGAAAGCGTCTGAGCTCATTCACCGTTTTAGGTTTAGGGAACTCTTTGATCGCGCGAGACCTTATCGTTTTGGGGTCGAATTGCTTCTTGTGACATTTGAAAGCCTACGAAATCTAGTTCCGTAACGCCAAAACAACATTTAGACAAATTAATGGTTAACCCGAATTTATTAAGACGTTCACGAAAAGCATTTTTAACTTCCTATCATGACTTCCTATTATGACGTCATCTATGAAACAACAGTAAATCATCCATACCCTGTAATACGGCGTGATGCATAAACCGTTGGAGTGACTAGGCGGCGTTCCGCAAGCTAAAGGTCATACGTGTAAATTGAAATAGCCCAAGGGGCGTGATTATGGCTGTTTTCGGCACGTCTCAGCTGGGTTTATGGGAATATAATGAAAACTGCGACTAGCGTCGAAACTAATCCCGGCCGCGTGGTCGGTTAAACTGCTGACATAGTTACAATGTAGTAGGTAGGTCCCTACACTCACTTTTAGTAAAGGGTAAACATTAAAAATTTTAAAGGAGGTTTTATGTTGCTGCTTTAATACCCAATTGTGTATTGTAGAGAGAGGCGCGTCCTCACATCTGAATACAACACGTACTGCGACCGGACGTACGGAAAATGGCGGGCGATGTTTCTTCCGGCAGATTACTCTCAGTGCCGGTGCTGCGACGAATGCATATTCTACAGGGGTAAGTTGAGATCATAATAATAATAATATGTAACTGTAATAATATGTAACTGTATTTAATATGAGACAACATCACATACATTGTTCTGATCCCAAGGTAAGTAGCTAAAGCACTCGTTTCATGGAAATCAGAGAAACAACGACGGTACCACAACCACCCAGACCCGACACAATATCGAAAAGTTCGTTTTAGACATTGACCCGACCGGGAATCGAACCCGGGACCTCAGAGTTAACGCCGCCCAAAGTCCGGCGTGCAAGCCACTCGGCTACGGAGGCCGTCAAAATCATCATCATATCATCATATCATCATCAGTCATAATCATCACCATCATCGTCACAATCAGTATCATCATCATCAGCCTACACTATCCACTACTGGACATAGGCATGCCACTAAGCACTATCCGCGGACACACTTTTATATCTTAGGCTCAACCCTTCATTGTAAGGCACGTTAGGTCGTTGATCCCAGTTGCTGTCGTAAAACGCAACCAAGACACAATGTAGGCAGGCCTCGAACAATATGGGCCGGCCGTAAGCCTGTTTGATATGTATATTAACTTACTAACTTTCTTTAGAGAAACGCCAAATATTTCTGTTTTAGAGTTAGATCAGTCGTGCGTGGAAGACGAATATCACTTCGATTCTGAAGAATTTCTGCCAGTTACTACTGTTGGTGAGATTTTGTCATTAAACTATTCTAGCTTTACTAAAGTATTCTGTGTTGGTACCTATTGGTACCTATTTATTGTTGCCAACGTTAATAATGTTTTTTTGTACAAACCTTGTCCTGACGATTACGAATATAACAAAAAATAAATCAGCCAAACGGGTCGAGCCGTTCTCTAGTGATGCACTTACATATACGTGCATGTGGCAATTGATTTTTAATTAAAGATTTCAGAGCGGGCTGCAACCCGTACTGGGGCCACCCCGAACAAGAGATGAGGGCACTGAAATGCGACAAAAATTTTCGAAGATGTAAGTTATCTTTTAAATTATTATTTTAGCGATGTCCGCTTGGTCCTGATCTCTGTGATATTGTGGATGCACCACCGGTATCAGATCTCGAGGGTCATGTACGATTTCCAGCGGATTCCTTGTCTTTTTATTTGTTTGTTATTGTATATTCTATTTAATTTTATTGTAATTTAATTTATTGCTTATTGTATGGATCATAGTCATCGAAATAAAGTGTATTATTATTTATTTATTGTGTTCAAGAACAAACTTCTAAAAGTGTGTCACCAAATAGTACCGTTTATTTGATGCAAACGTAATACTCGCGTTTAGAGTTTAAAGTTAAATGTCGCAATTTTGAAAATTAAACAATATTGCCACGCTGACGATGGCAGAATATGCCGATCTTTCTAATATTATGACACCACAATGTACACACGGCGGCAGACCAACCTACCCAAACTTGTCAAATTTCTCCAATGAATATTAGTCCTTATAACCAATATATAAAGCTCAAAATTGATTGAAGAAATTTGACAGTTTTAGGTAGGTTGATCTGCCGCCGTGTGTACACCCTATTCTTGAAATCTTGCGTAAGTACTTACTTGTTCTTTCTCCTCTTTGTGCCGGTTCAGGTAAATACATAATTACAAAAACACAATGTTGAAAAAATTTCCACGAGCAGGATTTGAACCTGCACCCTTCCGACATACCGGGTCAGGTGCTCTTCCAATTGAGCTATCGTGGTTCTAACCAGCCCGCCGAAATTATTCAACACTATTTACTTTTTACTTTGAAAGCCAAAGGCACCCATTCAATGTCAACAACTACCGTCATTAACACCCGATCGTAATATTTTTACAAATACTAAAGATAAGTTAAGAAGTAGGCAAGCTATTTATAAAATGTTTTTGTTTTGTTTATATAATTTTAATGCAAATTTTGTTGCGAAACAAATTACAAAAAATTTTTTCATTGTGTTTTTGTAATTTGTTTCGCAATAAAATTTGCATTAAAATTATATAAACAAAACAAAAACATTTTATAAATACATAATTCTTTATTATGATTTCAGGTGTACCAGTGAGTGTACCATCAATACCCAACGAGACGTTGAATATGTACGTAACACCTTCGTCCCTTCTTAATTTATTATTATTACAGTCTTGTACAGCTTCTGAGGTTGCTCACAGCCTCATGCCTTAATTGTTTATTCATATAAGGCTACGATATAGAAGATCTCGATGGCGCAGTGGTTAAGTAACTTTCGCAATGGCCGTTCATTGGATGGGTGACCAACAATTTTTCATCTTGGGCTCTTCCATGCTTCGGAAGGCATATGAAGCCGTTGGTCCCGGCTTGGGTCATGTTCCAGCAATGGGGGACATGAAATGAGTTGGTGAATTATCACCTATTATCATCATATTAGTGATGATAGTTGAGTTCAGGAACAAAAGGACCGGCAAGAGATTCAGCATGGGCATTTCAAATCCCTTCATTTTACAAAGTTTGACCAATACAACGACCATGACTCGATCAACCCAAGCCGAGGTCCCTAACCTTAAAGGCGTCCGCTGCGTTAAGTGGAAGCACGGCCGGCGCAAGCGCCCGTCTCGGGGACATACATGCCAGTTTGAAGCTGTCACGTGACGAGCTAAAGATGTTTGATTACTACAGCTTGAGGAAACCTTTAGTTTCTAGTCGCCCCTAAAAGTCCGGTTACGCTGTAAAGGCCATCCGTGGTCTACAACAATATTTTTACAAAAAAAAATTTTTTTTTATATATACAGGGTGGGAAGGAGTATACCGACAGATTGAAACCAACAATTCTTGTGCCTCTTTGGACAATAAAAAGTAAAACAAATATGGCTCGGTAAAGCCTAATTTTCGAGATATTAAATTATTTAAGTAATTCACAAGTTGGAAAATCTCAAGGGTAACTCGCCTTTATAATTTGATGTAATCACATACCCGTAAGTAAACCCACTATCAATTTTAAATACGAATAAGTTTTTATTAAAAGTTGAGTTTAAACAGCAAAAAGTTTTCATTACGTATTGGGATAAATGGAATAAAAAAAATGTTATGTCTAATGTAGGTAGCAATCGCAGTGTATCAAATTAAGATACAACTAGATACTCATAGCTTTGCGTATGATATCTTTAATCAGAAACAGTACTCAAGAGTTATTTAATTATTAGCTTTGTCTTTAGTTTTACTTCCGGTTCTCTACCAGCGAGTCGGTAAATGTGCAAAATTTTTCTGTTGAATAACGAACTGGCCGTAAATCAGATTAAAAAAGGTCACTGAAAATTACTACAAAATAGTAACCAATTGTCATCTAAGTCAAGTTGACATTGCTACTTGTAAAGTAATTAAATTAGGACTTCTTGGCGGGAAAGTGAAGAGTCATGTCTGCGGTTTTGTTTTATTTTCTAAAATTTGTGTTATGTCGAATATTAATGTGAAATAATGGTGGATTATTAACCGTTAAGTGTTCATGAGTGTGCATGAGTGTTGGCAAATGAAACAAAACAGTGCAATGTTACTTTTCATATTCTCACAAGAAGTCTGCGTGAGGACTTAGTAAAGCCCCACATCTTTACTGAGATACTCGAGGGGTTGGGGGGTAATATCATTTCTCACTTCCCATTTCTATTATCATTCATCATCATCAATATAATATTGTTTATTTATGTATTACAATGAAATTAAGAAACTAATGACATGGCAGCATGGTCTATGACCTTAGCCGGTTCCTTAAGGAACAAACTAAACATAAAAAAAAAAAAAAAAATAATAATTAAATTATTATGCCGGAACATTTTTCTTCTAATCACTAAGCGGATATCCATTTTATTTATGGCTACTGTAATGGAAATTCACGCCAAGCCGTTGCTGAGTATAGGAGACGATTTTCCTAATCGTCGCACTCCGCATCATACTACCTTTGCAGATGTTCAGACACAATTCCGTGAAAAGGGCTTACGACCAAGGCGTGCAGAGAGAGCTGCAATTAATTTAGACTTGCGTACTGAAAACCGAATCATGAATCTAACGAAGATCCCACATTGTCGTCAAGAGCTGTGGCAAGAATTGTGAACGTCAACTACAGAGGTACACAAACTACTACTACTACAAAGGTATGGCCTTCATCCATATCACTACAAGAAAGTTCAAGGGCTAACACCTAGTGATGGGCTAGCCAGGGTGGCTTACTGTCAGATAATAAACTGGAAACTTGTGGAATATACGGATTTTATCAGGAAAATATTATGGACGGACGAAGCCCAATTTACCAGGGAAGGAATTTTTAATTTCCATAATATGCTTATGTGGCTTGAAGAAAACCCACATGCAAAGTGGGTACATTCCCACCAACACAAATTTTCCATTAATTTGTGGGCTGGGATCATTGGTGACGTTTTGATGGCCCGATCGTGTTTCCGCAGCGGTTGAATTCCGAAAGTTTTTTAAATTTCTTGAGGAATTACTTTGCTTTACTGGAAGATATTGATTTGCAGACCAGAGCCACTATGTGGTTTCAACATGACGGTGCCCCACCCTACTTTGGCCGTGCGGTGCGTGACTGGTTGGACCGAGCATTATCCTGGCCGCTGGATAGGACTTTTTTTTTTGAGAGAGATTGCTGATTGCCGCTGCGTCATTTTCAGCTTCACCGGGCTTAACTGGATAGGACGTGGGAGTCAGTCCCCAGCAATCGTTTTGAGAGATCACCCGACCTCACACCGTTATTGTTCTTTTTCTGGGGAGCATTGAAAGACAAGGTGTACGCAAGACCGATAAATTCGAGAGAAGAATTATCGGAACGGATCATGACAGCTTGAAATGATATAAAAAATAGTAATTTCTTATTCTATCGTCAATACAGAACATGATTAACTCTTTGTATTGATAACAATGGTTCGCATTTTGAGAATTTGATGCAATAATTATATTAAATAAAACTCATTCAGTAATTATGTTTTTTTTTTCTGGTACTCGGGTTACTTAGTACACGTCTGTCATATCATGGCAAGATCGTTTTGCGGCTTTACAGCTAACGCGATCATGTGGCGATTTCGAACGTAGGAAAAATACTTTTGATAGTTCCAGTAATGTAATACGTCGTAATTCAGAAAAAATATTAATCCTATTAGTTGACATATTAATATCAGATGTTTATCTGACGTTTGTAGTCTAGAGCTCTAAGTAATCAAGTGTCATACGGACGTCATAATCCACTCGTCGTTTATCGTATTTTGTCGGAGTTGTTCGTGAAGTGAGAAGTTTTCTTTTTCACTCTTTTGACTAAGGTTTCGTCACAAGGAAGTACTATCGATAATTATTTTTTTTGTTCCAGAAATTAAGTAAGTTAATAAGGCAGTTTTGGACCCATGTTGATTTAACATTATTTACTCGTAACACCACCAGGAATCCATGGTTAAAATCTGTCGGTATACTCCTTCCCACCCTGGTTATATATATTTACGGCTAAGTAGTGCCTTCATCTCACCTGATGTTAAGTGATGATAAAAGGCCAATAGTGGAAGCGCACTTCACCCGTAATCCTCCACTACTGAGGCACTGGCTCTTGCCTGGCATGTTATCTCTAGCTTCCGGAACACAACAATGCTGCAAACATTTATGCTATGGCGACACATTTAGATAAGACTAGCTGACCGGCGGACTTGGTATCGCTTTGACAGTTTCCATGACAACAATACAAACAAATCATTCGTCCGCTTAAGAGCACCCATATCCCATGATGGACCCCTATAGCAGCGCCACCTACCGGGTCCAATTGTAAATCTAAACCATTCTCGAATCCACTTGAACACACACAAAAAAATTCATCCAAATCGGTGCAGCCGTTTAGAAAGAGTTCAGTGACGTACACACGCACAGAGGATTTATATACAACGTTAGTCGGGACGGGGCTACTAATCCGAAAGGAGGGTAAAGTATACATGATAGTGAATTACTTTTGTCTTTACCTTTTTAATTTTTTTTTATTTACATTTGATTGGTCTACAAAAATCTAGTAGGCTACGGTTTTGACGCAGGTTCTCAGCAAATAGGTTTACCTCTAATGTCAATGTACGAGCATTGTAAAGAGTCGAGTTTTCTCTCCATAATTGGACTAATTTTTAAGGAAAAGTTCTTAGACCAAAGTTATTCACTATGTGTATGTATAATTTACCCTCCTTTTGGCTTAGTACCCCTGTTCAGACTAACGTTGTATATAAAGATGGTGGTAGCTAGCCAGGAGGACCAACAAGTCCTACCACCAAATAAACCGAGTGAATCGAACCCGGGACCTCTGGGTCTAGAACACAGATGGTTATAACTTACTTCTTACTTATGTAAGTTGTGTTGTAGGCGCCGCAGTTTCCGCTACGAGCCGCCCACCGCTGGGACCTTGTGCCCAGTCTCCTGCAGAGGGTTCGCGTGCAAGGCCGGGCTGGTACGCGAGGGGGACTGCCCCGAAGGCGCCTTCCTACCAGACAAAGAGTTGTGCAACTGCTGCGGGAGATGCAGTGCTTACCAACGTATGTGTAGGTACCGAATGTACCGAATGTGCTCACCCATAAATAAGAATAAAAACAAAAATGAAAATAAAAATAAAGAAAATATAATAATACGTGGAAGTAAATATGTTATATGATTATATATACATACATATATACATGTGTGTGTATACATTTATGGATTTAGTGCATATATTCATGTATGTATTGTAAATGTATGTATTTTTTTAATATTATATGTAGGTACTTATTAGAATGTATTAATTTTTTTTTTGGTTTCACGCCTTATGTTAAGAGGGAATCCTGTAATTAGCTTTGCCTATTATTGTTTAAGTACTCTGTAAGAAAGTATGTATTGTATTGATGCGCAATTGGTTTTCTTATTAAAGCAAAAATAAAAAAAAAACAAAATAAAATACAACAATATTTGTCACGAGATAGACATTTTTGATGTTTCGACGGAATAAACTACTTTTTGAAGAAAAAAAATAGTTTTAAAAGTAGTTCCTAAATAAGTAACAAACATACTTAGTTCCTTACTCTATCACTTTCATTCCCCAACTTTGTCGTTATTTAGTTAAAGATTAAGTTAGCGTAAATATTATGTTATTTTGTATTAAGCATGTAGTGTTCCGTGGGCAGGCCTCCCTCCAACAAGGTGGACCGACGATCTGTCTGTATCATTTTGATCACTGTTTGTATCATTAAGTATTAAGTAAGTGTACGGACCAGTTTGTTGAACCAATAAAAAAAAATGTGGATTAGGCTAGAAAAGTATAGTTGCGGCAGTGGCGTTCGACACCAGTTTTCGTCGCCAAAAATAATATAGAATTTATTTGAAAGTTCACGAGGCGACAGCTAGGAAGCAGGACTGGTATGTATTCAATAGACAGATAACATCTTAGCATAGAAACATAGAAATAATAATAGAAAATCTAACATAGAAAACTTGAGCCTTAAAACACCCCCACACAGCACCACCTTTTATGATTCTTCTTTTACCGTCCAAGCTGTTCGTCTCTGGAATTCGCTTCCAGTTGCGATCAGGCGTGCGAAATCCATTCACATATTTAAAGAGCTCGTGAAGAAATTCTACCTTTCCGATTAACCCTGTCCAGCTGCAAAACTGCCATATCTGCTACTTTCCTCCCTGAGATTATTATTATGTTTAAGTAGGTTTATTTATATGTTTATCATTATCATCATTTTCATTATTATTATTTTGCTTTATTTATAAAATACACATTATTCTAGTATGTTTCCATAATTTCACCTCTGATCTTAAAGTTTATTAGCTCTCTCCATCCGACTGGTTGTCTGGAAGAAATCGCTTGAAAGCGATAAGACCGCCAAATTGTAACTTTGTAATTATTTTTTTTTTCTTTTGTTCATGTTTATGTTTTTTAGTGTTGCAATAAAAGTATTATCTATCTATCTATCTAACATCTTTATTCGAACACTATAGACACACACAATATACAGTCGTAAAAAAACAACAATTACACTAAAAACAAACAATTTCATAACACAACTATTAAAAAAATACAAAAATGTGTGTGTGCCGCAGCATCTCAAAAGGGGCGTTGCTCAGCGTGGTATTCACTCGCATAGCAAGTGAATCGCTGATTTTCAGCAACAACCAGGAGTGACCACGACGACGGTGCCCATAACTATTATCAATAAAGTGCCCATGAGTGTAGCCTTGACCGTGTAGTAAAAAAAATATAGAAAATTAATAAATAAAGATTTATAAGCTATGTAGAGTATATTATATTTATAATTGACATTAAATTAGATAAGGATAAACCTAATAATATATAAGTAAAACGCAAAGGAAAATAATAAAAAAAATATTATAAGTGTGCTACCTAGTTCGCTTTTGTTGCCGCCACCTACAAAAATCGCTTAGGAATACCTAACTTCTATTCGGCGAGCAGATGCGACTTAAGTTGTTTTTTAAAGGAGGAGTTATTGACCCTTATTTTTAGCATACAGTGGGGCAGCAGTAGGTATATAAGTCATGACTAGGGGCCCGACCGCCTAACCGATTGCTTTGGCTACGTGTATAGTTTATGACGTCATCATGTCATCTAGCTACTAGGTATAGGCATATATCTATAGCTATAGCCTATAGCTTTCGATATGGCTTTCATGGGCGGTACGAAATGACAAGATGACGTCATAAACTATACACGTAGCCTAAGCGATCGGTTAGGCGGTCGGGGGGCTGATGATTATGTGATTGTTATTTGGCATAGTGACTTTGCATTGTGTCGTAGCGAACCAGGTTTCGTAGCACTGTAGTTGGCTGTAGCACTGCGGCGGCGGCGGCGGCGGCGTAGCGAATGGCGTAGTCGACAGCCCGTGCAATCTTTCGGCTACGGATGTTTTAATAATAATAATTTTTAATGTTTTAATACAATTTTGAAGCTTTAATAATAAACTTCCTTTTACCTTTTTTTAGAATTGAACCAAAAATGCGCTGAATTTAAGAAGACGGTTCATAACGTGAACGGCACTAGGGAGATTGAGGTAAAATCTTTGTACTTATTTGAATTAAATTGTTTAATTTGTCATCTTGTCAAGTGAAATATTGAAGTTTTAAAAAAAAACTGGAGACGGGTGGGACGAATATTCTCTGCTCTGCTCTGCATCATGTACCCCTCACTGGGAATCAAACCCGGGACCTCTGGGTCTCGAAAAGAACCAGTGTTCGAGAGAGTTTTCGTTTGCTAAAAATACGGAAATAAGTATTACGGGATGGCAGCAAGGAAGAAGCTGGTATACAATTGTGTAGACGTGACATTCACAAGAGCTACTGACAAGTAGCTCTTGTGAATGTACTACTTGTAGGCTACACATCCTAAACTGAATAAATGATTTTGAATTTTTAATAGTATTACAGAACAATTTGTTGCTAAAGACTAAATTCAGTTGGTGACCCCTATTTTTAATGATGAAACGATACAAATGTCGATCACTGGTTCCTGACAAACAAGGTGCCACTATTTTAGTTTAATTATGTATGTCTGTTTGCACGTCATATGTCGCTATAAGATAAGATAAGATAAGATAAATTTTTGGCAGATGATTGAATACTGTATTAGCAAATTAATTAAAATTTTAAGAGTATTGTTATTTAAGTGTAAGTTGCACAATATTTCCACGCCGACGACGGCTGAATATGCAGATCTTTTTAATATGACACCCTAATGTACGTCATATTCTTGGAAATAAACGAATTATTATTAATATTATTATACTTTTTATTTATTTTAAATTTTAGATTTAGGTTTTTATAAAAATTATATAAAAAGTAAAATACAACAAAATATCACACAAAAATACAACTTTTATTAAAACCTAAACTAAACCTACCTTTTATTATTATTATTAATATTCTCTTTATTAAATATGTATATTAAGAATTTTTTTTACAATATTTTATATAAGAACATATTTACAATATAAAATAAGTATTATAAAAAATATTATTATTATACTCTTTATTTATTTTCTTTCTTAAAACTAGATTTTTACAATATTTTAATATAAAAACAATAAAACATTATAAAAACCTAATTCTAGAGTACCACCAGCAGCGGGGCAGGGCCCAAGCTACCGATGGTCAGGGCTGCAGAGTGAGGAACCTCCTGACAATACGTGCCGTGTCAAGGAGTACTGCCTTCTGAATCTGACCCTTGATCCAACCATCAAGCGAGAGCCTCTTAAGATGTTGGTCGAGGCTCTTCGCTGTCAGACCGTTCGCTGAAACGACTATCGGGACAATATTATTATTATACTCTTTATTTATTTTCTTTCTTAAAACTAGATTTTTACAATATTTTAATAAAAAAAACAATAAAACATTATAAAAAACTAATTCTAGAGTACCACCAGCAGCGGGGCAGGGCCCAAGCTACCGGTGGTCAGGGCTGCAGAGTGAGGAACCTCCTGACAATACGTGCCGTGTCAAGGAGTACTGCCTTCTGAATCTGACCCTTGATCCAACCATCAAGCGAGAGCCTCTTAAGATGTTGGTCGAGGCTCTTCGCTATCAGACCGTTCGCTGAAACGACTATCGGGACAATAATGGTTGAATCAACATCCCACATGGCGGTCACCTCGTGAGCTAAGTCAAGGTACTTACTGAGCTTGTCCTACTCGGCTTTCACGAGGTTCTCATCATGAGGTATGGTGATATCAACCAGTATTGCCCGGCGCTGGGATCGGTCAACCACCACGATATCAGGCTTATTGGCGACAATAGTCCTGTCCGTAATGATAGAGCGATCCCAGTAGAGCGTTGCATGACCATTTTCGAGTACTGGCGCAGGTGCATATTTATAGTACGGCACCTCCGATTCAACAAGGCCATATCCAAGAGCAAGTTGCTGGTGAATTATTCTGGCTACTTGGTTGTGTCTGTGCAAATACTCTCCGTTAGCAAGATGAGAACAACCAGAAATAATATGTCGGAGTGATTCTCCTGGACGGCGGCATGCCCGACAGATGTCGACCGTACCGTCCCTCATAATATATTTCCGGTAGTTATTCGTCTTGATAACTTCATCTTCAATGGCACAGACAAAACCTTCGGTTTCCCCAAAGAGGTCACCGAAACGTAGCCAGTTCACCGAGGCAGTTAAATCTACATCAGGCCCAGTTAGAGCCCGATAGTAGCGCCCGTGTAGCACCTTGCTCTTCCATATGTCCTTGCGATCGAGAGTGCTTAGCACCACTGGTTTGCGCCAGTTTTCTTTTGCCAAGGAGAGTGGCGTAAAGTGTTTATCAACTGCCACGACATCCAAATGCATCCCGCACTCACTGTTAAGTAATTATTATTATTATTATTATTAATTGGATTCCAGTTACATAGGCACTCTTGTGATACAGGGCATTGTTAATATTTGGTAAAGACAAGTCATATGCATATCTCTTCCGCAAATTACAATTATACTTATCATCAATGTTTGTAGCATTGTTGTGTTCCGGCAGCTAGAGATAAGACAGCCAGTGCCTCATTAGTTGAGGATTCCCGGTGAAGTGCGATTCTACCTTCGGCCTTATTATCACATAACATCAGGTGAGATGAAGGCCAAGTGCTTACCCGTAAGATATTTATAAAAAAAGTCCGAGGTTTTATGTAGGTAGAGGAAGAGTTCCTGGAGCCGGGGTGCGACGACGGGCTGGTGTGCCGGCAGGGCGAGTGCCAGGACATTCACACGGTGCTGACCGTCGTCGGCAGCCGCAAGAAGCGCGACGAGAACATGGAGAGCGCGTACGGTACGGTCCACTGCCTTTTGCTCTAGCTACTGGTTAAATGTTCGGCAGCTATGTGTTATAACCTCTTGTGTTCTTCACGTGCATATAGAATAGAATAGAATAGAATAGATTTCTATGTTTCAGGCAACAAGATGGTAAAATACAAAAAGGCCTATAGAATACATACTTTATACACGGACATACACATAAATAATATATACATAACATTATGCGTTGCATGCGCATGATGCATGCTCGCGTGATGGTCTGATGATCTGATTGCCATCTTACTGGTAAGAAACATTTATTGGCACAAGGCACATAGAAAAGACGTGTCACATAAGCGTATCTCATGTGACTTGGTATGGGTATGCTACACCTGTGTTTGCTACGGTTAAGCCTATAGCTTGCTACGGGTACACCTGTGGTTTGCTACGGGCACGCCTGTGGCTAGCTACGGGTAAGCTACGCCTATGCTTGCTACCGTGCTTGCTACGGGTGCGCCTGTGACTTGCAGCGGTTGCGCCTGTGGCTTGCTGCAAGTACGTATACAGCTCGCTACGGCTACGCCTGAGGCTTGCTACGGCTACGCCTGAGGCTTGCTACGGCTACGCCTGAGTTTGCTACGGGTAAGCGTATAGCTTGCTATGCGTACACCAGAGGTTTGCCAAAGCACGCCTGTGGCTTGCTACGAGTGCGCCAGTGACTAGCTACTATGCTGCTGCTAATGCTATGGTTTGACTAAGGCTTTGCCGGTGGTTTGATAGCAATATGCTGCTTGATTATTTTATTTAAACTTCGTTATTTCAAAATTTAGATTTATAATTGATGATAAAAAAAAGATATTTACCTTTTTTTACTGTAGAGCCATGTAAACGGGAGTTGAAGTACTTCAAGAAGAAGTACGGTCGCGACGGGCATCTTCACTTCGACGCGCCGCAGTGCTCGCCTCTATGGTTATACGCTCCTGTTCAGGTAGTTTTTTTATAGATTACTAGCTTTTGTTCGCGGCTTTGCTCACGTGGGCTACGCGAGTAACATGTCACGTTATTTCAACATTAAGATTTTCATTAGTAAAATGTTTCTAACGCAAAACAAGGTAATAGATCACTCTATATAAGTAATTTTGGTCCATTTTGGAACCTCCTGAACAAATTGTCATGCCCTACATGCTGCCCTTGATTTGAAAGCCAAAGGCGCACACTCAATGTCAACGACTACCATCATTAACACCCGATCATAATATTTTTACAAATACTAAAGATCAGTTAAGAAGTAGGCAAGCCATTTATAAAATGTTTTTGTTTTGTTTATACGTTTTGTTTATATAATAATATAATATTCGCGTAAACTTTAGAAAACTATATTCACAATCATTACTTAAAAAATACGTAGAGTAGTTGCATAGTAGTTATCAGTGTGCTACACTTTTACACAAATTCTAAATAAGAGTATGCAACAAATTGTAAAGACTACGATCTAACCCTTATTAGAAAGGTTATAAGGTTTGCTCTATTATAATGGATAATGTATTTTTATTTAAATTTTGCCGAATGAAGCAGCTGTATTCAATTGTAGCTAAAGACTAAAATCAGTTGATAAAATCACGCGGTGGACCGACCGAGACACGACTTGAAAAAGATGGCGGGTGGCGGATGGATGCGGACTGCGCTGGAGCGGGATCGTTGGCGCTCTTTAGGGGAGGCTTCGTTCAGCAGTGGACGGCAATAGGCTGAAGAGTTGATAAAATCTAATGATTACTGGGGAAAAGTGGGTTACTGGTTCATGTCGAACGCTGGTGCCACCACATAAATGTAATGTCTTGTATTAAATATTTATAAAATACAGTGAAAAAGTTAAATGCCTACCCGACCCAACCAGGAATCGAACCTGGGTCTTCCGCAATCCGGGCCGCTGCACCGCATTATGCTACCGGAAAGGCTGACGTAAGCACACATTTTTTTCACTGCTTTAATTCTCGACTGCTTTTTAGCGGCAGTAGTGCCATCTATCCAACGGTTATTGCAACCGATTGGCTATGCGAGTTCATCTTTAAAGATGAAACACCACAAATTTGATAACACAACGCTATAGTAAGATTTTTTTTCACTGTATTTTATAAATTTGTAAGTAGTAGTTCTTAAGTATAGCAATTGGCATTTAAGTTAAATAAAAAGTGAAAGGTTGTTGTATTTCTTACAGTGTCGAAGGTTTATATGCTACTGCGCTTTGGAAGACGGCTCCATCATACAGGGCATCAAAGTGCCCAGGGCCGAGGTGTCCAACATGAACTGTGGTAAAACTTTGCTATATGTTTGTTGACTACTTTTTATCTTGGGGTTTTTTAGGGTTCCGTAGTCAACAAGGAACCCTTATAGTTTCGCCATGTCCGTCTGTCTGTCTGTCTGTACCCAGTCTAGCTCGTAGACTCTTAGTACTAGAAAGCTGTAATTTGGCATGGTTATACATATTAATCACGCCGACAAAGTGGTGAAGTAAAATTTAAAAAAATATTTTTTTTAGATTACCTCCCTTACACGTAAAGTGAAGATGCAATTGATAGCAATTTTAAAAATATCGCGGGTTTGTGAAAACAGTTTTTTGATTGAGGCATCCGATTAAGTCTGTAAGTATGTGAACTATTAAGCTTTAAAGTGCAAAATTTTGTTAGAGTAAAGTGTCGTCGTCCCCCCCCCCCCCCCCGTGCCAGTTCACGGTAGTTGTATATATGACGAATTTAAAAGGAAAACTATCACAGCTAAGTAGGCTTTACAAGTTTACGGGTAACAGTCGACCACCTTAGAAAATGTACTTGGCGCAGTACAAATTCCTCATTGGGAACTACTTATAGAACGTTGTATGGGCTACGGAACCCTACACTGCGCGTGGCCCGACACGCACTTGGCTGGTTTTTTGACTTAAAACAACTGACCTGAACTGACAAGAATTATCACATTGTAAATAAATATATAGGTAGTTATGAAAATTTTATTGTTAAGTAAAACGTCATTAGTTGCTCCTCTTGGTTGCTGTACTCTTTCAGGATGTCACTTGTATTCAACCAATCCAGTAACATCTTTAAAAGCTTGTGATCTGCTTCAAAAAGGTTTTGAAGTGTCAAATAAACGTTTATTATTATTATTCTTACACCCAAAATACCTAAGGGCGTCCGCTGCGTCTCAAGCGGGGAGCACGGCGCGAGCACCTGCAGCGGGGACCCGCGCCGTGCTCCCTCGCAAACAAATATGGCGGTTTAGAAGCGTTCATGTGTCAAAGTGCATATCAGTAATAGAGTATTATTTACTATCCGTATTAATTCGATTACGTTTATGAAAACGAAAATTTGTATGGGAAAATTTTAACTCTTCTCGCATGTCGCCAGGTGGCGCTGCTTCAGTGCCATACAAATTCTCTCGTTTACGTTAACGTGATCGATCGTGATGTAACGTTACGAATGAAACTCGAGCTAGGCAGAAGCCTGAAATCGTTGTGTACATCTACAGACTGCGCTCGGGAGAAGTGCCGCACCGGCTCTGACGTGGAATGCGACGGTTACGGCAATTACAAGGACGCGGTTTTCACCCAGCACGCCGACGAGTGGGGGGACTCTGCTAAACAGGGCGAAGGTAATCACCAGTCATCATTATCATCATCAGCTCATTTTTTATGCCTCCGCTGCTGGAGCACGAGCCATGGATGGATAGGGAGAACGGGCCAGAAATTTTTGGTCACCCATCCGGTGACCGGCCTTTGCGAAAGTTGCTTAACCTCAGCACTCGCAGACCGGGCGCGTTAACCACTGCGCCATAGAGCTCCTCCAATCACCAGTGGTCGGAATTAAAGGGGTGAAATCAGATTGACCATTTATGAAATCGCTTTGTATCAAAATCAAATTAATATAGAAAATTAATATATATTTTTCGTACTTGAACCTTTTTAGAATTAAGTCTTGACTTCGACGGGAAAAAATATTAATAATGATAGTTATGTAAGTGGTTTTATCTCTTCCTTCCATCCCAGAATCAACCATCTTTGACACTATCTTTCAATGTTGCCAGTATTTAAAACCCTATATAGGCAAGCTATTTATAAAATGTTTTTGTTTTCTTTATATAATTTTAACGCCATACTTCATTGGTCAATCTCCTTTACCTAAAGTTGTCCACAAGACAAAACTAAGAGCGGTTAAAACCACCAACTGTTTTTATCGAATCCTGAATCCCGCAAATTTGTTTACCAAACAACGACTAATGGTCGGACTCTACCTAACCAGACGAAGGTAATCATCAGCGATCGAAATGAAGGGGCTAATTTACCTCAAGCTAGCGATTAGACAGGACTAACCACCATTTTTGTTATGGAATCCCGGAAATTGGTTTACTTCTTAGTAGGCATGAAATTACTTGCATTGTTGAACTTTATAGCATTTCCTTTTTTCTGAATATTGTAAAGGTTTTAATTTGGGTGCGGGTTCGAATCCCGCTCGTGGAATTTTTTCAACCCTTTGTCTTTTTTCCAATTTTAATTTGTTCGCAACTAAAAACCTACACCAGTTCTATAATTTATTATACAGAAAACCGAATAGGCAGCAGTAAAACTTACGAGATAGTAAGAGACTAACCTATTTAGGTATAGGTAATGGTTATTTGTGGTTAATGGTGTATTGTGAAATTATCAATATTTAGAAATAAACTTAAAAATTGCTATAAAATGCAACAATACGAGTAATTTCATGGGTACTAAAACTAGTAAGAAGTGAAAGTATTTCCGAGTTACGGGATTCGATAAAAATAAATTATCGAAATTTTGGTGGTTTTAACCACTCTTAGTTTTGTCTTGTGGACAACTTTAAGTAAATGAGCCCCCTTCATTCCGATCGCTGGTAATCATACACCACAGACGTCATAATATGTCGCCTAACATCAATGTTGGACTTCTTGGCGGGAAAGTAAAGAGTCATGTATGCGGTTTCGTTTAATTTTCAAAAATTTGTGTTATGTCGAATATTAATGTGAAATAATGGTGGATTATTAACCGTTAAGTGTTTGTAAGTGCGCATGAGTGTTGGCAAATGAAACAAAACAGTGCAACTTCACTTTTCAAATTCTCTCAAGAAGTCCGCCCGAGGAATTAGTAAAGCCCCACATCTTTACTGATACTCAAGGGGTTGGGGGATATATCATTTCTCACTTCTTATTTCTATTAGCATTCATCATCATCATACTGGAAGGAAATATTGTTTAATTATGTATTACTTGTAAGAAAAAATACTTTAACACTGGCTAAATATGTTAATCGTACGAAGCCATCAACTAAAAGAAAAAAAAATTATGTTCCGGCAGCTAGTGATAAGATCAAAGAGGAGAATAAAGGATAAGATAGCCAGTGACTCAGTAGCTGAGGATTCCGGGTGTAGTGCGTTTTCACCTTCAGCCTTATCATCACTTAACATCAGGTAAGATGGAAGCCAAGTGCTTACCCGAAAGGAGTTTTAAAAAACCCTTAATCTTCAGCCTGTAAGGTGATTCAAACACGATGACGGATGCCGAGTGCAGGAGCTAGATGGCACAGTAGGTAACGCGTACCGTCTGCGATAGTTGAAGTTAAGCATCTCGCACAAAGGCCTGTCATCAGATGGGTGACCATAAATTTATAATAATCCTTTATTTTGTATATATAAAACACACATCCAAACACACGTTACACAAGATTGTGTTACTACGATACCTTAATTGGTTTCTTATTGGAGTCGGAGTGGCAAAACGCTCGGCAATACCCGAAGGTTTCGGGATCAATTCCCAGGTCGGCCAAAGTGTGTTTCGGATTTATTCGGTGCATGCCTCGGGTTTGTGATCACCAATTTGGCAAGCGTGGTGATTAAGCCAATACCCATCAGTTGTAGTGATGGCTTGATTCCAGTGATGGAGGTCTTGGCCCAGCAGTGGGAGAGTTATAGGCTATTTAAAAAAATTAACAAAAGACTCCTTTATACCTAGTTCCGTTTTCACAGGAGCAAGCAATGGTAGCTTGCAGTCCCCACGTCGGCGTCGCGCCGGCTCCGATATTAATATAGTCAACCCGCCCGCACAGACCACAGCAGCTTAGCATAGAACTAGCTTCATACGAACAGGGTGCCTAGAAACAGAGAAAGGATACGGGCCATGTATGGGAAATTTGCTATGGGCCAATACCGAATCATTATTTCTATACCTACTATTAATAAAGAGCTGATGGCTTTGTTTGTTTGAGAGGAATAATATCTGCAACTACAGGTCCAATTCCAAAAATTGTTTTACTGAACTGCTACATTCCTTCACGCCTTTCTACGCGAACTAAGTCGCTGGCAGAGTGCTAGTAAATTGTGTAATACAAATATCCAATATATTTAAACAAACTAGTAGTCGAAATTCGACGGTAACCCACAAACTTTTTTACAAATACACGTTCAACTGCGGTAATTTATAGCAAACCTGACATGAACGTAGTGCTTCTAATAAAATCTTTTTACTATTAAATTATGTATTTCAGTGTGATTTTAAAACAATGTTTTAATAATAAATATTTTGCTTTCATTTTTTACGCTTTTATTTAAATTTTACCATTCTGATCAAAATTACCATTTGTCACACAAATTACCGTCACTTCGCATAATGGACGGTCCCCAGTTACTTAAACCATATTTAACCACTTTCCTTAAACCACTTTCAAGTGGTTAGAGTACTGTAGTGATACTGTATGACATTGTGGAAATAGAAACTTTTACCCGAGGTAAATTTGTTAATTTAGATTTTTAATTTTGTTTTTTTACATGTCTTCTATATTTTTTTGTGTTTATTTGTGATGGAAAGTGTCCTACTATGATAGGGTATTTTCCAATTTTTTTGACGCTGTAAGGGAGAAAAGAGCTGGACACTTGCCGAGTTTATTGCCGGTTCTTCTCAGTACAAGATCTCCTGCGCAGAGTAGACTTACGAACCGATGGCATAGTGACATTCACTATGCCATCTACTTGTAGCCTAAACTGAATTTATAAATGTTTTTTTGAATTTGAATTTGAAAGTAACTATGACTTCATTTAAATCTATTTTAAGCAGGACTATTCAGACACAGTAGATACTAGGTGGGCTAGTGATTTTTAAAGCTGCTACGCAAAGTGTTGTCATTTAATAAAGGCACCGTGCCCATAATTTTTTATCTCACATTTGAAATCATAGGGTATATATAACCATGAGAATAAGCAATTTATTCATAAGGAATAGAAATAAAAAATTTATAGAGATAACCTTCGGTATAACGAATAAAAAATGAAAAAGTAAATCTCTTAGAAAAGACCCGATTTTTCTATACTCAGCTAAGTTTTATTCAGCGAATTCCATTGTCAATTTGACATATTTTCTAAAGAGAATCTGTCATTATGTCAAAATTATTTAATGAATAAACTTTAATTGACGATTGAAAAATCAACCCTATGTAAGGTATGTTTTTTTAATATAAATCTAAGGGACTATTCTATCATAGTAGATGTATTGTAGGAACGTAAAAAATCAGAGGTAGGTAATATCTCTAACATTTAGAATCATTAGTTAAGAGGTGTGCCTCAACCTTTGACGACCTCCGTAGCCGAGTGGCTTGCACGCCAGACTTTGGGCGGCGCTAACTCCGAGGTCCCGGGTTCGATTCCCGGTCGGGTCAATGTAGAAAACAAACTTTTCGATATTGTGTCGGGTCTGGGTGGTTGTGGTACCGTCGTTGTTTCAGATTTCCATGAAACGAGTGATGTAGCTACTTACCTTGGGATCAGAACAATCTATGTGATGTTGTCTCATATATTATATTATATACTACTCAAAACAAAATAAGGGCCGCGAGGTATTTTTTCATTTTGGTGTAAATTATTAAACATTTACATATTGAAAGTAGTAAAATATTGAGTATACAAACTCTTTGATACCTAAACTTTTTAATATTGTAGTATTCATCTAATGCTGGCAACAATTTTAAATAAAATTTGATTTAAAATTATTTTTGAAAATTTTGATTCCATTTTCTTTGACATTTTGCTTTCCTTAGCTTCTTGGTTTATTATAAATTATCAGAGTTCATTGATATCTCGAGTCAGAAACATCTTTTGCAATATGCCACAAGCACGCAGGCGTCACATGGACTCGCTGACAGCAACCAGAGCCGTTACAATGATTGAAGAAGGTCATTCGCAGCGATCTGTGGGTTTGCAATTGGGATTTTCTCGAAGAGCTATTCAAAATCTATGGAATCGTTTCCAAGAGACCGGCAGTGTTAGAAGAAGACCTGGTTCGGGCAGAGTTCGCATTACAACAGCTCAAGAGGATCGTTACATTCGATTAAGTGCGCGCCGAGATCGCACAACGACGGCCCGCAAGCTGCAAAATCGTTTACGGCTCACAACGGGTACTCGTGTCAGTGACCAAACTATTCGTAATCGATTGCATGAAGACCAGCAGGCATCAAAAAGGCGAGTTGTCCGTATTCCATTAACCAGAAATCATCGTGCAAATCGTTTAAGATTTTCCCGTCAACATTTGGACTGGGACATAAACCAATGGGGCATGGTGCTCTTCACAGACGAATGCAAAGTTAAATTTTTTAACGACGATCGGCGTATTAGAGTATGGAGAAGACGCGGCGAGAGATTTTCAGAAGCCTGCATCCATGAAGTCGATCGTTTTGGTGGTCCAAATGTAATGATTTGGGGCGGGATAAGCTTACACGGCAAAACTGAGCTCGCTATTTTAAATGAGGGTACTGTTACTGCTCAGCAGTATATTGAGGAAGTCGTCAGACCACATGTGATCCCATTTGCCCAGCGAGCGGGTCCTGGATTCATCTTGATGCAAGACAATGCTCGTGCACACACGGCTCAAGCGACTCGGTTTGTACTGGAAGCGTCTCAAATTCAAGTCTTGCCGTGGCCGGCGAACAGTCCGGACTTAAATCCAATAGAGCACATGTGGGATCAGTTGAAACGAAGAGTTAGAGACGGTGATCAGGAAATCCACAACCAACAGCAACTCATCAACGCTGTTAAAAGGGCCTGGGAAGAGATTCCAATGGAAAATGTCAGGCATTTTTGATTGAGAGCATGCACTCCAGGCTTCAGGAGTGCGTAACGAAACGAGGGGGGCATACCCGTTACTAAAAGATGAGCATGGAGTATTTTCTTTTGTTTTCAGTAACTTTACATTGTTTTTATTTTTAACCTTAAATGTGTTTTTTCTTTCAGAAGCAAATAAACTTTTTAATCATTATTATTGGAATAAATTTATTGGTCTACACGGTAAAAACAACATTAGTTTTCGTTATGGAGACAAAAAAATTAGTATTGGTTTTATTATTTTCATGATACAGACAAATACCTCGTGGCCCTTATTTTGTTTTGAGTAGTATATTAGGTATATAACCTGGTACAGCCACCTATGACCCCTTATAACTTTTGACCGGTAGACCAACAAACTCTGATATTTGTCGACATATTTCGGTATACTATCGACAAGTTGATGATGATGATGATCGTGATGGTAGCTATGCGAATAATAATAATAATAATAATTGAAGTCTGTAAAAGAAAGCAACTTTCTCGGTAAAGCAGAAAGAAGTTTCGTAGTTTCGGCAGTTACTTTTTGTCAGATTCAAGTTGGTGTACTCTATACCGTTCAGGCGCCAGTCTACTTAGAAAATGGTCAATTTCTCATTCTTTCTACCAGAAGTTTGCGCAAACAGAAAAGGAAATGAAAAAAGGGAAGAGGAAAAATAAAATATCTTATTAAATTACAGCCATTTTATTAGAGATGTAAAATACATACAAAAGTGTCAAACAAAACCTTATGGCACAGTCGGCGACATGTCAAGCGTAACATCGTTACAACTAACCCTAAAACTAGCCACTCTTGATAAGCTAATCGAGGTTACATCGTCTACTTAGAGACAGAATACTGCTTCAAGTAAGGAACTATTTCCATAAATTTTGTAGCCTTTAAGCATAAAATAACACCTTGTGACTGCAGTAGGTAAGGTTTACGCACTCACAGAATGAACCTCGCAACAGCTGCGCTCGACTGTTGCGAACTGTTGCGATATTCCGTGTCCGTGAGAGGGTCGCATTGCTCATTGGCACATGGCTCGCAGGACTGATGGCCGCTGAGGCGGAATAGTCCTTAAGTGGCGACCACGTATAGGAAAGCGCAGTGTGGGCAGGCCTCCAACAAGGTGGACCGACGATTTGGTGAAGGTCACGTGAAGCCAGATGCGAGCAGCACAAAACCGGTCGTTGTGGAGATCCTTGGGGGAGGCCTTTGTCCAGCAGTGGACGTCTTTTGGCTGAGATGATGATGATGATGATGAGAGGGTCTATGTGTGCGTTGCAGTCACCTTATTGTATGCTTTATTTTGTGCTTTATGTTACTTATAACAAACTTTTAATAGTTCCGTAAGCAGCGCAAAAGAAACGGTGCTAAACATTAAGTTAATATCCATATATATTGAAAGAGCTACGTGATGTGACTATCTGGACAAACATTTTTTTAGTAACATTGCAACATTTAGCAACGATTTACAATAAAGTTTCCGTTTAGAACAGTTTGAATGGAAACTAATCGCCATTGTAAACGCCCGAAAAGACTGTCTCAAAACCTGGACGCCATAGTCAGCTTGGGAATAAACCAAATGTTACACTTTCCCCGTAGAGACACTTGGAAAATGCTCGCTTCATTCTACAGGGAGCATTTTCTTGTGCGAGTGAGAGCCTTGTGCGATTTTTTATGTGAATCAAGTTTTTAATTTAATCTATAATCTTTACAGGTGCAAACACCGTACTAGATTCACTTTTTACTATTTTAAAGTGGTGATGTAAACTTAAAGGCACGAAATTTATCCATTTCCTATACAAGATGCAAAACAACATTATTGGAGTAAGTTTTTGTTAGGTCAAGTAAAAAGAATAACAAGTTGTCTATACATTTCTAGTATTAGTCGAAACTTAGCCCAGTTTGGGGACACAAGATTTTAAAATATTGATATAACTATTTAGGTTTGCTTAGATAGCAAAAGTATATCAGTGTTAACACTGTTAACTATTTAAACTATAATGGTCACTTGCATTAGATAATTATTAACGGGATTCTTACCATATCGGATACTCAAATATAATGAAATGGTAAGAATCCCGTTAATAATTACTTTAAAAAATGTATTTTACAGACGCAAAGTTTACAAAAGTGTCTCTTTAGGAAATTTCTCTTTGGGTAATGTGTCTCCTTGACCGTAATCAATCAATCCCACCTGACACGTTGGACACAAAGCAGACAGCCAATACACTCAGACTCTTCCATAGACACAAATAGTTAGAATAGTTAACATTAATTTATTATTATCTTTTACAGTAGAAGGAACATACATACATTAGGTAGGTACCGGCAGTTCTTTTGTAATTCTAACATTAACATATTGGTCATTTTGAATATACATAAAACATAGAATTAAAATCGTTCTAAATCTTCATAAATTTTTTATTTAACGTTTATTAACTCCATCAAGTTATTTACAAATATTAGTCTCGTCGTAAGTCTTTGTAGATTTTAAGGGTCTAACAAATTATCAGAGAATAAGCTTTGCTTTTTTTTTAAAACCGGTCGTTATGGAGATCCTTGGGGAGGCCTCTGTCCAGCAGTGGACGTCTTTTGGCTGAGATAATGATGATGATGAAGCTTTGAATAGTCATTCCGTGTTGTCTCTTGTACTATAATTTGAAATGACGTTTACATGACGGGAACAAAACACGGAATAACTATTCGAAAAATATTTTCTGTTTATTTGTAAGGCACTAAAAGTTTATTTTACAACTTTATTGAAGACATTCCTTAATAGGCTTTGGATGAACCCATATAAAGACATGTATGAAAGGGGAAATAACAAAAGAATTCAAAATAATTCCTTTAACTTGGTGTTTAATTGTGTCTACATTAGAGAACAAAGACTTATAACTACTTTTCGGTGATTTAATTATATAAATGTTTATGTCAAATGCTGACTAGGATTCATGCATGTTTTGTTCATATTCATTGAACTTATCCCCCAAATTTTTAACAGATGTATATTAGACTTTTTTACATTTGGAGCGGAATTGATTTAATAACTCTGGTATCTTTTTTTTCTTAAAGCAATATTGTTAATAGTCGCAATTTTTCATTATCGTCTATTCCTTTTGTGCCCTTTATACTTCTTTAATAAAATTGTTGTCAATATTTTCAAACTTTTTTCATATTTCTTTATAAAAGCATTTGGTGAACATTACATTATTTTGTACTAAACAAAAAAGGTAGGTACTAACATATTCTTTTAACATTTACGTAATCTAATAGTTATTGGTAAAAGTGAGCAATTGGACTAGTTCTAACTAACCGCCTAACTAGTTCTAACTAACCGCCTAACCATTTTTAAGATATCGTCAACACTAACTGTTTTAAACTAATAATATCTACTGAAATTTTTATTCTAAATTCTATCTATTCGTCAAAATTTCAAGCAACTCTTCCAAGGCACTTCAAACATGCATCTTTGTACCACACACTAAATGGTACAGACACCTGCAGATTGGACTACCAAAAACTGTCAAATTTCTTCAATAAATGTTCAACCATAGTAATATATATGTAATATATGGGACATTTATGTGTATATTATTATATACATAATAATAAAAAGTAAAATAAAATTTAATAAAATAAAAGCATGTTTATTTAAGTACAGTAAGTTTATTTAAGTATACTACTATATAGTATATATAGTAGTATACTATACTACTATACTATACTATACTGGCTCGTAGCTCATTCATTCCAAGCACTCATTCCTCGCTACTAAAGTCTCATTGTTTAGTTTCATATGTTATGTTGTTTTACTCAACATCGGTTTATCCTGTATATGACCTAATGTTACAACCTTACATCACGAAAATGATGTACCATCTTATAGTTTGAAACTGGCTTGGGGGTGGAGCCCTGGAGATCGATATTACGGGTATCATAAGATACCTATTTGAGACTCCAGTCTCTCACACACAAGGTACTAGCATCAAATTGTTGTCATACCCAAGAAATAACATATCTTATGTAACCTGCATGTGAGAGAAAATAAATCATTTTTTCATTTTTTTTATTTTCAAAGTTCAAAGTCTATTGAGGAAATGTGACAGTTTTGGATAGTCTGATGTGCTGGCGTGTGTACATGACGTATAAAAACTATAGGTACATTAAGATTTGTATGGCAGTGAACTTTTTATCTAACCGAACAATCATCGGCCGTTTGACCCCAGTGCTCCAGAAAAATTAACGCTTCTAGGACATTAAGTCAACATCATATAGCGTTGTTGACATGCTACTAAATAATTCTATGAATTATTGTTTACTAGACGTTAACTTTGAGCAATAATCAAAACTTTCCGCAACACGTGACTTTAATTAGAAGATAACAAAACCGTCGAAATAAATAACATCTAATACCGTTTACGAACATATCATATCATAACACAATATTGTATAAATTTAAAAAAAAAACAATGTGGATTTTTGATATAACTAAACTATACCTTCATCCAGTAAGCGTAGCTCGCAGTGACCAGAAAAATAACACAAATGACTTAGACAGACTATAACAAATATTAATAGTTAAACGTGTCGGCGTCGCGACGCCATTACAAAAGGTACCAGATATTTTCGGTACCGAAAAAACCAGTGCTAAATAAAACAAAATGTTGACAGTAAAAATTAGCATAACGGTCCTTAAAGTAAAACTATAGGTAGTTATGTTAAATCTCCAGAAATAGAGTCAATCAACCGCGTATGATATTCTTCAAAAAATCTTAAAATGAAATGAAATCTTTAAAAAAAACATTATCTTCACATGGTCGTAATCATTAGACCTTAAAGTAAATTAGTCTCAATTCATAAGTACTCACGTGTTGAACCTCATTTTCCTCATTTCATTTCCGAGTAAAAGTAGTGACGATCGATGTATTCAATTATCTTAGCCCATCATTTGTGATAGCTATTATTATTTAGAAAAAAAACCAGATAAAATGTTAAATTTAATTAAATTCAAATTCATAGAAATGTGAAGTACGACGTTATAATATCTAACGTTCACTAAACATACCAGCATCTAAATCGGTACCAAAAAACAGGTATCAAACAAAACCGAAAAAGATTAATAGAAACTAAAAACGGCAAATAGAAAAAGTAAGCCTACAAGGTTTCTGCATGCGTGACAATGAGGCTCAACCTATTAATAAACCGAGATTCATTACACAACGTTTCATTTATCGAATACTAGTTCTTAAATCCATGAGAGCACTCGCAGTGATGACCCCATGCTTCTGAGTTCTACCAACAAAACCGCTATAGTCAGCATCCCCTCCAATAGTGACCGTAGAGAACGAAGTGGAATTTCTCCTTTGCTGCAAAGAGGTCTTCTTACCGCTCATGAAGCCAGTGTCCGATGGGCTCTGTCTCGTCACAGGCTGGAAGTAATCTCCGTGGCAGTTGGAGCTCTCCAGCCATTGGTTGTCGTAGGCCCTGGTAGCTCGGAGAGGTTTTGATATGGTTTGGTCGGATTTGAACTCTTTGACGGGTCGCTCGAGGGTCCTATTGACTTTGGGCCTGGCTTTCTGGTCGGCGGACGTACTCAAGTGTTTCGGCTTGGATCGGTTTATGTCGGAATCGTTGAATGACTTGCTGCTTTTCGATGTTGTAGATGGCAGCGTGTAGTTCTTGGAACTGGAAATCAATGGACTGTTTGATACGTTGCCCTTCGACAAATTTAAAGTCATTACGGATAGACTATGAAAAGGAAATGTTTTTTTTTATTTTTACATAAGTAGTAAGTTTATAAAGTGAGCCAGTTAAATTGTAGTCGTGATATCAAAGTTAATAATATAACAATGAATAAATTCATTTATTACGACGAAAAAAATAAAAATAAAAAACATAATATCGAAGTTGAGAAATAAAATCATAATTATTCCTACAACACAACTACAATGAAAATTACAATCTAATATAAAATTGTTCAAATTAAATTAGTCACTAAATAAATGTTAGTCCGTTCTTACAAAACCAACTCAAAACCAACTAGTTACAAACTATAATTACCAATGAGAACTGGTTTGTAATGTTACAACTAAGTTAGTACCACTTTGTGATTGGTTGCGTCCTGTACGAACCGCTATTGAAATACTAGTGCTGTGACATTTTACAATAAATTCGCCGTTGCCGTTCCCTCTAGGAAACCTCTGAAGGTGATTCGTTTCACACGGCTTGAGGAACCTTTTAAGTTTCTCGTCGCCCCCAAAATAAGCCCGGTGAAGCTGAAAATGTCGTCTGAGACAATAAGCAAACATTCTCAAAAAAAAAAAAGTGTAGAAGGACTTGCAAAACGGTTGGTAGAGTATTGTTTGAAATCTTCCGAACAGAGATCAAACCTACCTACGGGCGATCATGTTAGCTCTGACAGATAGAAAAGTAACATTTAAAACATATAACAACGCCTCCAACTCACCTTGGCTGTACTTTTCTGACGTGACCGTTGCTGTGGCCGCCTTTTGCCATAATGCTGTACAGTTTGTTTCTGTAGTCGTCAACAGAGACCTGCTTGTCGTCTCTGAGGGGTAGGAGCACGTCTGACGGCAGGGTAGGCTCGTCCCGTTCCCGATGGAATCTAGACCAAGGAATGATATCAATTAAAATCATCATCATCATCATCATCATCATCATCATCATCATCATCAGCTCATTTCATGTCCCCACTGCTAGGGCACGAGCCTTCCCTATGGATGGATAGGGAGTAGGGGCCATAAACCACCACGCGGGCCCAGTGCGGATTGGTGGTTGTTAATGACTGCTAATACCACCGGGACCAACGGCTTTACGTGCATTCCGAAGCACGCAGGAGCTCGTGATGATAAAGTTTAGGTCACCCATCCGATGACCGGCCTTTGCGAAAGTTACTTAACCTCAGCACTCGCAGACCGGGCGCGTTGACCACTGCGCCATCGAGCTCCTCTCAATTAAAATAGGTAACTACTATTTATATAAACATTTAGTTACTCGTCGGGTGTTCAGATGTGTGACCAGATTAAAATAATTCAAAACTCTCTCTGCTTTGGATGCCTTCCAAAGCAAAGAGCCTTCTTAAGCTGTTACTCCTGGTTGCTACATATGATAGCAGTTTAAACTCACCAACACACATTAACCTTATCTGCATTTGGAACAGCCTTTTTTTTAACTTGAGAAAAACGCCATCCGCGTACCTTTGCGTTAGGGGAGACGCATAAGGTTTTGTGTGATACTGCTTCCGATCCTCCCAAGCCCTACAAAGTCTCAAAGAGTTCCGCAGAGTAGGGGACATACCCACGCGCATAAAGAGCGCATACCCACAAAAAAACTCCCTTCCCAACGTATTCATGGTCTAAAGGCTTCTCAGTGCTGAGTTTCTTATCAGGGTTGAACATGAATAGTCGTTGGACTAGGTCTGCCGTATCTTTCGGCGCACAAAACATCAGCAGTGTGAGGGTGGCGCACGCCGGACTCCCGGTTGTGGCTTGCTCACGGATCAGGGAAGAGCCGTTGCCGCTGCAGACCGCTGATATGTCTGCAGAAATTTTAAATGGTCGCCGAGCTGAGCTACCATTTGTAGCTTACTTACGGTTCAGGAACGATCCAGATGGGTGACCATATTAAAATTATTCGAACTCCTCTCTGCTTTGGAAGGCACCTTCAGCCGTTACTCCTGGTTTCTACATAAGATAGCAGTCGCAAAACTCACCATCCACATTTAGCCTGATCTCCCTGTGTGTTTTTCATTTAGAAGGCTTGAGTACAGCATTGGAACGTTTATAGTCTGATGATGTACTCACTTCCCGACGTATTCATGGTCTAAAGCCTTCTCAGCGCTAAGTCTCTTCGCAGGGTTGAACACGAGAAGCCGTTGGACCAGGTCAGCCGCATCTCTCGGCGCACAAGACATCAGCAGTGTGAGGGTGGCGCACGCCGGATTCCCGGTTGTTGCTTGCTCACGGATCAGGGAAGAGCCGTAGCCGCTGCAGACCGCTGATATGTCTGCAGATATTTTGAATGGTCACGAGGAGCTCGATGGTAAACACTTACAAGTAAGCTGGCAGTACAATAAAGTAGAAGGGATACATTAAACCAGGGATAGACAAACTGCAAACACTGAAAATAATTAAAAATTTGGATTTTATATTATGTTTCTATTGTGACATTTTGGAAATGAAACCCACCAAACCGATTTGTGGCCCTGTGCTACAGTTGATGTAGGAAGGCCTAAACCCCGCAGGCAAATGGGAATATGAGCTGATGATTATTATGGCTATGCACTGAATTTACAATAAGTAAATTTTAATACATTATTAGAACGTTAACAACTTTCTCAAAAGTGAAGTAATAAATATGCTTTTTGAAGCTCATGTTTTGGGTTTTGGTACCAAACAGTTTTATTTACATAAAATACACGTGATACAGCTTACATTACTATCAATCTAAAACAACGAACAATTACCTTCCGTCGAAGGTTTCGGCAATGCCGCCATGATTCGTTCGATCTGGTTGACAGTCGACGTGCCCGGGAATAGAGGTTTGCCGATGAGCATCTCGCCTAGGATGCATCCCAGCGACCACATGTCTATACCCTTGGTGTAGCTATGGAAACAACGTAACATAACATCCTTAATAAAAAAGCAAACATCAAAAATAGAAATGGTCCTTTGAGCCGGATTTATTTATTTATTATGCATCACACAACACCAATCCTAGCTTTAAAAGTGGAAATATGTTCAATATAACTATTATGTATAATTTGGAAAACAAAAATATAATTTTTTGTTCTTGCATTCATTTATTTTAGAATCATGACTAATTAGCTGTTATCCACCCACCGCGTCGCGACTTTTCTTGCTCGGTTCTTAAGGGCCGTAGTGTGATGTTAAATAATTAAGCCTCCCACAAAAATTGGGCTATCAAATGCAAAAATATTTTTTTAAATCCGACTGCTCTAGCTTTAGAGATTAGCACGTCAAACTCATCAACTTTATTAAATTAGTAGGTATAGATAGGAAATAATAAATTGTCAAAAGTGGCTTCATTCAATCTTTCCCAATGAGACTTGATCAAAATAATACAAACTAATGTTACCGAAATTGTATAATATAATAATTCTATGGCCCACAAACTAGTACAAATATTAATAATGTAACAAGATCGAGACGAGACTGTCAATATCCTTGCCGGATAAAAAGAAGCCCCTTTAAAAATGTAAAAAAAAACAAATCCCGTACTAACTTCTTGCTGGCAATGAGTATCTCCGGCGCGCGGTACCATCTGGTGGCGACGTAGTCTGTGAGGCAGGGGTCTGCGCCCTCCTCCCCGCCAGAGTACATGCTCGACACAGACCTGGCCAGCCCAAAGTCGGCCAGCTTTACCCTGACAAATAGAAAAAAGTATTGAATTAATCCCAAATTGTTTCAGGGTAATCTTAACGCACATCCTGTCTGATGTAGCGACGACGGCTTTAGCCTACAAAGTATAAAAGTCAACTCGCCTTTAATGTATAGTGAATGTATGCATTGACACAGCTTATTTTGTATGCATTGACACAGCTTATTTAGATAATACGCGCCATATATAAATAAATAAGTAATGTAATGATCTAACGCCTACCATCAACCGATACATGTAGATAATCTGTGGTTAACGAAGCTGGTTTCACAATTACTAACCCTATTTAACTAAGTCTACGACAAGTAATATGTATTGTGAAATTGTTTGTTTACCCTAATAAATGAAAAAAAAAAATGCTTCCACATAAATTGGGCTGCTACCAAAACACTAAAATTGAACCTTCCATAGAAGAAATTGGTTCAAGTCTAGACAGTATAAAAACCAACTCACCTATTTATTAGCAAGTCACTTGTGTGGCGCACTCAAAGAGCATACTTAAATATGAACGCATATCAAGCGTAACCGTCTCACTGTTAACTCCCATGCTGCACCATCGCTCTGACTTTGATGAAGCAATTAAAGACAAGCCTACAAAGTATTAAAGCCAACTCAGCTATTTACTTGCACATCACTTTGAGAGGCAGCAAGACGTTTAAACGCATTGGGAGCGAGACCACACTGCTACAACAATGCAACGCTATTGCTGCGTCTATGATATCTCGCAGACGAATTTCTATAAAGTATAAAAACCAACTTAGCCAACTCACCTACTTACTTGCATGCCACCTTAACAGATAGCCAAGACCAAGACCTTTGAACGCATAGAGAGCGAGACCACACTGCTACAGCTATGCACGCTATCGCTGCATTTTTGATGTGACAAAGACTTCAGTCTACTAAGTATAAAAGCAAACTCACCATTTTGTATGTACGTCACACGTTAAGCGAGACCTTTACACTCAAATAGAGCAAGACCGTATCACTATTTTGTGGTATCACTGTTTACCCTTAGTGCGCGCGCCCACGTCGAATAATCGGTGATCGTTTTTTTTTGTCGGTGAAAATGAAACGTATGAAGTTTTAAGTTGCAACGCACACAAATTCAGTCACAAAATAGGTGATAAAACCTCGGCGAAATAATCGGTCCGATTGTCGGTCTTACAAAAAGACGGTCATGGGCGGGCACGCTTATGCTATTTGAAGTATCGAAGCTCGAAGACTTAAGTCTACAAAGAATTAAAGCCAACTCACCTACAAGCGCTATCGATAAGCACGTTACTAGGCTTCTGGTCCCGGTGTATTACGTTGCCAGAGTGTATATACTTCGTAGCCTTCAGCATTTGGTACATGATGTAACGCTTGTGGATATCCTTGAGGATGTTGCCTCGCTTAATCACGTTGTGGAGGTCCGTCTCCATGTATTCGAAGCCGAGGTAAATGTCGCGGTTGTTTAGGGCTCTGAGGAAGATCATTACATAGAAATATACATAATTTTTTATTAATCTTACGGGTATGCACAGTAAATTCATCTCACCTGATGTAAATTGGAAGCGCACTTTACCCAGAATCCTCAACTACTGAGGCACTGGCTATCTTATCTCTAGCTGCCGGAACACAACAATGCTACAAACATTTAAGTTAAGGCGACATATTTAGATAAGATGGTGGTAGCTAGCCGGGCGGACAAACAAGCTCTACCACCAACCTAACCGAGTTCATTCTCCAACTGGGAATCGAACCCGGGACCTCTGGGTCTGAAACCGGTGGTCTTAACCACTAGACCACAGCGGTTCAATAGATCGATAGCCCACGAACGCCGCCAGAGGATTTCTAGAGGGATTGGCAGCATGGTGTCCCCCTTCCCTACTAGATTCTCCAAGGGGTTCAAATCAGAGTTAATGTAAGTACGTAATGTTAAAAAAATTGTCGCAATTTACATACTGTACCGAATTCAGCAAAAAAACTTTATTCAATAATAGTCTTGTTATTTTCCCTTTATTGTTGTAACGTGAAACTTATAACCCCTTTCTACTTTCGGCTAACGAGCATCGTTATGTGAAACTGTGTCACTTGAGGGCTTGCTTGAGCGGAGACAATAGTAACAAGAAAGATGTATAAGTAGGTAGGTTTCCAAAATATCAGATGTCTTAAAGATCTTTTTAGGCCGCCTAGAGAGAATCTCATTCGCCATTCGATCACTACAACGAAAATTTGTATGGCATTGTAGCTAGCGACTCCTGGTAAAAAACAAGGAGTTTAAAGTTTTCCCACCGAATATTAGTGTTCGTTCATTATCATCAGCTTATTTTATGTCCCCACTGCTGGGACTCGAGCCTTCCCTAGAACGGAGAACGGAGAACGGGCCATAAACCACCAAGCGGGCCCAGTGCGGATTGATGGTTGCATTAACGACTGCTAATGCAGCCGGGACCAACGTCTTTACGTGCCTTCCGAAGCATCAAGCAAGCAAGCAAGCAAGCAAGCGGAGGAGCTCGAGATGATACATTTTTGGTCACCCATCCGATGACCGGCTTTTGCGAAAGTTGCTTAACCTCAGCACTCGCAGACCGGGTGCGAGTTTTCGTTAAATTAAATAAATAAATAAATGTTTCCCACACTCACACCAATTATCTAGCCCCAAAAGCTTCCTTAAGAAACTCGATAAATGGTTAACTAGACAACGGATAAACATATATAATATACTTAAATACATACTTATTATACATAGCAAACACCCAGACCCGAAACAATTTAGAAAAACAGGTATTTCTAAATTGATCCGACCGGGGATCGAACCCGGGACCTCAGAGATGGCGACACCATGAAAACTGATGTGCAAGCCACTCGACCAAGGATCGTCAATTGATTGAAGGCGAATGAAACTCGCACTAGGCACCCAGGTCTGGCTTAAAACTTATCATTTATACACTCTGTAGTATCCCATGGTATAAAACTTTGAAAACACTTTCTATGCTTTAAGAAAAAACCAGAAGAAAATAGAAAGTAAAAGGAATACTTAGATAAAAAAACAAGTTTCTTAAGCCGAATACATGCAACTAAAGTATAGTAGGTATGCAAAGTATTTGAACTTTGAAGCTTTTACAAGATGCCAAAATATATAAAGGCACTCAAATAACATATAAGTTAGATCACATTTATATTCTCGAATAAAATAAATAATCGGTTTACCGAAACAGCAGCCATAGCCGTTACAAAGTCTATAAGTGCCACTAATAGAAAAATAATCAATACTCTATCAAATTAAACAAGCATATTGGCCTTCAAACTCTTGTTAAGTTAACATAAAAGAATCCAGAAAATATATAGGGGCGTTTAGATAGTCGACAGCAAACTATGAAACGATAAGTCCTTGAGGCGTCGCGTGACTGAACGGTAAAATATGATAATTTAGTCAGACAAGCAGCCACGGAACGGAAGTTATGTTTTCGAAGGAGGTTATTGAGGAAAGGAGGCGACATACACTCGGCGTCAAAAAAATCGCACCTCTTAGAAAATCACTTTCAAATGTCATTTACTCTTGATATGCACATGCAGTCGCATTAATTATGATTTTATTTACAAGGTTACTTAATTAACTTAATAAAAAACATTACTTTTCATTATCAAATAAAACCTAATGCAACAAATAAAGTGTCACAAAAATTCGATGCAAATTTTGCTACCCGTGAGAGTTGCTAGTTGCGCTTCCTTTGTGGGTATAAAACGGTCAACACGGGTTCAATGTGGGTCATTCGCTATTCAACCGTTGAAGAGGACACACGCACAGATTTTGATGGATACCACAGCTGATAAAGCCGCTCAAGTGGTTGCACTACTGCAATCAGGGGTGCGGCAGTGTGATGTCGCCCGGCAACTGAACCTGAGCCGTTATTCCGTTCGAAGAGTGTACCAGCGCTTCATAGAGACCGGTGGCTATATCCGCAGACACGGTTCGGGTAGACGTCGCTGCACTTCGGAAAGAGACGACCGGTTCGTTGTGTCGAACTCTTTGAGAAATCGTTTCTCCAACGCTGTTGAGTTGCAACAGCAGCTCCAGGCAGTTCGCAGACGCACCGTAAGCGTATCTACGGTTAGAAGAAGATTGAAGGAGAAGAAGATAGCGGCCCACAGAGCTGCTACGGGTCCAAAATTGACTGCAGCGCATCGGCGAGCCCGCTTGCAGTTTGCTCGTGACCACGTCGATTGGACCCTTGAGCAGTGGAGAGCTGTTCTCTTCTCAGACGAGACGCGAGTGTGTCTTTTCTGCAACGACCGACGGAGAAGAGTATACCGGAGGCAGGGTGAACGTTTCGCCCAAGCCTGCATCCAGGAGACGGTGGAATATGGTGGCGGATCCTGCATGTTCTGGGGCGGTATGTCTGCTGCCGGCAAAACCGACCTTGTCTGCGTCTCCCGGACTGGAGGTGCTCGCGGACAAGGGTCGCTGACTGCTCGCCGCTATGTCACTGAGGTCCTGGAAGTGCATGTGGTCCCCTTTGCCGAATCTTTTGGCGAGGGGTTCACATTAATGCACGACAACGCTCGCGCTCACACTGCAGGCATCGTGAGCGACTTCTTGCAGAGGTCCCAAATCTCTGTGATGCAGTGGCCAGCGCGAAGTCCGGATCTGAATCCTATAGAGCACCTCTGAGACCATCTTAAACGTAAGGTTCGATCTCGGGATCCAGCTCCTTCGACTCTACAGGAGCTCCAAGACGCGGTGATTGAAGAATGGGGGCTTATCCCTCAAGAAGAGCTCCTGAAGTTGGTGAGGTCCATGAGGGACCGTATGGAAGCCGTGATCAGGGCAAGGGGGGGTTGGCAAATAACACTAGATTTTAAGTTAATTTTAAGACACTTTTTGTACATTTTTCTTTGTAAATTATCTGTTGTTAATTAGGACTTAATTAAGGATTTTTATTATTTTATTAATTTTAATGTTGTTTGTATAATTATAATTAAACAGAAAGTTAAATTTAATTGTTTTTTGATACTCCTTTTTGTTACCTTTCTAATGATACCCAACACTATCCTCTACATAAGGTTTAAGAATTTTTAAAGATGATTTTTAAAAGGTGCGATTTTTTTGACGCCGAGTGTATATTATATGAAAACTTTTTATCTAAAGACACTTTTCACACAGTTTGATACTGACGTTGATAAGAGAAATTATGGAATTTTTACTATTATCTTACGGGTAAGCACTTGGCCTTAATCTCACCTTCTGTTAAGTGATGCTAAGGTCGAAGGTTGGAACCGCAATTCACCCAAAAACCTGAACTACTGAGACACTGGCTATCTTATCTCTAGCTGCTGGAACGCAGCTTACACAACAATGCTACATACATTGATGTTATGCCGACATATTTAGATAAGTTAGTGGTAGCTAGCCAAGCGGACAAACAAGACCTACCACCAACCAAAGAGAGTACATAATAATATAACCCCCCGCTGGGAATCGAACCCAGGACCTCTGAGTCTAAACCGCTGGTTTAAACCACTAGACCAGAGGCGGTTAAATGTATGATAGAGAGAAATTATCGAATGTTTTAAGATGCCTCTGTTTTGAGTCTTCCACAAAGTTTTATCCGACGGGATAATGAACTCAATTAACGTCAATTTTTTTACATTTTGTTGTCTTTAAATATATTATTTTTCATATTTGGGCATAGTTGCATGCGCCATTATGTCTTCCTCCATTAAAGTTTTATTCGCACCTAATTCTCAATTGGAGCGGAGCTGAGCGGCGGTGGGCGGAGACGAGCGGTGCTGTGCGGAGCCGTGCAGGGCTGTGCGGTCGAGCTTAGCCGTAGGGAGCCTCGTGGCACCGTCCCTTTTATTTTTTTTGAGAGAGATTGCTGATTGCCGCTGCGGCATTTTCAGCTTCACCGGGCTTTTTTGGGGGCGGCGAGGAACGTAAAGGGTCCCTCAAGCCGTGTGAAACGAATCACCTTCAGAGGTTATCTAGAGGGAACGGCATCGCGCACTAGTGCGCGTCCCCGTGCCCTACTAGATTCTCCGAAGAGTTCGGATCGGATTGGGTAGCGGAGCAACCCGAGGGCGCCTCTAAAGGCACGGACCTCGGCTCGGGTTGACCGGGCCGTGGAGGAGGAGAGAACCGCCCAGGTACATGTCTGTACCTGGTGTAGAGCGAGTCTGAACCGGTTCTTCGTACCCTTGTTCTACGAGTACGGTGTCTTGGGCCTAAACTGGTGTGCATGTTTAGTGTATTCTGTAAATGTGTGCTGTCATTTAGAGGATCGGGCGGGGGGCACCGTCCCGCTCCGCACAGCACCGCTCAGCTAAGCACAGCACAAATCTCTCTTCTGTGGTGCAACTTGACACTTTTCCTTAGAACTACGACGCCGATCGTGCCTGCTCCGCTGACCACCGTCCACTGGAGCGGAGCAGAGATGAGCCGTTAAAATAAAGGTACTCTATTGGTTGATTTGCTCAGCTTCAATGGAGTGTCAGCTTTACTGCGGATCGTGTTTATTGGCATGAACTTGGTGAAACTTATGTCCAGCAGTGGACTAATATAGGCTGTTGATGATGATGAGTAGGGCTTATTCCACCTTCTTTTCATTTTACCCTTTTACCAATACTCCTAGATCTCAAAAGAACTTATTGTCAAAATACCTAAATCACAGAATACCTACCTTTTTTTCTCAAAACACCATATTCTTCATACGGCCGAATTTTAAAATGCGTTAGTTTCTTATTGGACAAACTTTACAACACCTTTATCGCAGAATACCATAAGTTCAAAACAACCAGGTGCCAGAATAATTATAATTATGCTTTACTTATCTTCTTTATTGCTGGCCACTTACATTGAAATGCCAATTTTATAAAGATTATGTATTATGAGGCAAACATCATCGTCGTTGTCAGTAATATATTTTTAATCAGTTTCGTAGTTTAATAAAATAATTACCTACTATTAAATACAGTTTAAACTATGGATCTGGTTTTCATAAAAAAACATTAATTTTCATAAAATATGTACATTATGAATTGCTATTCAAATCGATATACTTATACACTTCTTTAATATACAAATTAGACAAATAAAATTGAATAAAAGTTTGCTACACAAAGTTTTATTGTTTGTAAAAAAATGAGGCATTATGAAACTGAAATTTTACTCTTCTGGAGTTTTCAGTTTAAGTTATTTTGAAATTTTGTCGTATCTGTAATTTGGTATTTGAGCAAATGCACATTTGAATTTTTAGGCATTTCGCGCATGAGACGTTTTAGGTCAATGTCTTTATGACATTTGTTCATTTTATGAATGACACAATGCTTCTTCTTGGCGGGAAAGTGAAGAGTCATGTCTGCGGTTTTGTTTTATTTTCTAAAATTTGTGTTATGTCGAATATTAATGTGAAATAATGGTGGATTATTAACCGTTAAGTGTTCGTGAGTGTGTATGAGTGTTGGCAAATGAAACAAAACAGTGCAATGTTACTTTTCAAATTCTCACAAGAAGTCTGCGTGAGGACTTAGTAAAGCCCCACATCTTTACTGAGATACTCGAGGGGTTGGGGGGTAATATCATTTCTCACTTCCCATTTCTATTATCATTCATCATCATCAATATAATATTGTTTATTTATGTATTACAATGAAATTAAGAAACTAATGACATGGCAGCATGGTCTATGACCTTAGCCGGTTCCTTAAGGAACAAACTAAACTTAAAAAAAAAAAAAAATGAATGACACAATTTGATATTTAGGTAATATGAGCTCATGGCAATTTAAAATTTAGTGAAATTAGTAAATTAGGCATAATGAAAATTAGGTGGAATAAGCCCTACTCATAATGATGACAATGATATAGGTAGTTATATAATATACGTCTGGATAAAACAGAGCCAGACGTCGGCAATTGTACAATTTTTTTAGACAATGATTCTTTTTATTCTTTTTCATGTAGGTATGGCAATAAACGTTTCTATCCGATTCTAGAAACTAATGGTAAGCATTCAGACAATGTGATTGTACCTAGAAAGAGCTTTAGTGCTAACGAGGCTAGAGCAAGTAGGTCGGACGTATTTTCTAATCGTTCATTTGAACTTGTCTGACCTCAAATGTCTACCAAAAGCGGTTATAGTTAGTTCCCCTACCCACATAATAAGAGTACAAACAGAGAATTTAATAAGTAAGTATATCTTCCATACTATTTACAACGTTAGTCGAAACGGGGGTACTGAGCCGAAAGGAGGGTAAAGTATACATGATAGTGAATGACTTTTGTCTTTTATTTTAGTTTATTTATTTTTATTAATATACTTAATACAAATAAATAATAAAAAAATAACTATTCCGCGCGCACGAAGTCGCGGGCACAGCTAGTAGGCATATAAAATAGGTACAATCGACACACATAATTTTACTGACAAAATAAATAGGAAACTGCACGTAACAAAGTGATATCTTAGTGTACCATAGGCATATAATGATGTTGAGTCCGGGTGAGTTGAGTGAGTGAGTGTTGAGTCAGAATGGTGTTGAGAACCTTGGGAGAACGCAAGGGTACTTGCATAGACTCTTTTCCCGTCTGTGCTGTTCACTTCGCTTCCAACAAATTTTTTAATTTCGGTACAACCCCGCTACACACGACTTTAAAGTTTGTACTGACACTTCCCAAGGTCATAAAGTAGGTGTCAGATAACTTTGCGCAAGCACAAGGGACCATCTGCGTCAGGTCATAACGCCAGATCAGGACGCGCCGAAGCGTATTCTTCATCCAGCTAACACGGGTGTCTAGCGAATTGCCCTGTGGACACGTATAGTCCACTACCTAACATCCAGATAGGTTACCGGAGCTGTAAGCTCGCTCACTTCTCGTTGCACCAAGAGTACAACTCGCAGTTTCCACTGCTTGGGTCGTCAACTCTAAAGTCGACTACCAAATGTCCTCTTTGGTGGCGGAGTTGTAAGCACTCACTTCGCAGTACCCATCCAGGCACCTCGTCAGTTCCACAAGCCTACGCGGCTGACTTAACCGGGGACATTGCATCTAGCGGGCGCCTCTACTAGTTATCCAGACTAGTGCCGGAGATGTTGGAACCCTACTCAGTGAAAACCATCGAGCAGATCAACCAACTATGGACAACTCACGTGGTGCCCCGCACATCCTTTCACCTCGGGCCCCATCAAGACCGCTACTCAGACCAAGATGGAAGCCTGGCCAGACCTCACCCAGACACACGAACATTCCCACCTCTTCAGCTAACCACACAAAATATAAATTTAAATTTATAAATGAGACAACATAGCTACCACGAGTCCAACCCTTGTCCGGGCCCTGCCAGAGACTCCCGCTAAGGCATAACCAGCAGGGGGCTTAAGATCCGAACTTCCGTGGTACCCTTGAAAAGCCAGCCGGACCCGTAGTTCCAGCTGCCATACTCTACCTATCATGGTCAGTAGATAGGAACAACTAACTTCAGAACGGTCCGAGCGCAGCTGTTATGCTCATTATTTTGTGTTCTAGTTATCGTTAACATGATCAGGGTGCGAGTTTGTTTTTTTTTTTGGAGAGAGATTGCTGATTGCCTCATGCCTGATTGGCGGCATTTTCAGCTTCACCGGGCTTTTTTGGGGATGGCGAGGAACGTAAAGGGTCCAAGCCATGTGAAACGAATCACCTTCGGAGGCTTCTAGAAGGAACGGCGTCCCCGTGCCCTACTACATTTTCCGAAGGGTGCGGATCGGATCGGGGAGCAGAACAACCCGAGGGCGCCTCTAAAGGCTCGGACCTCGGCTCGGGTTGACCGGGCCGTGGTGAAGGAGAGAAGCGCCCAGGTACATGTCTGTACCTGGTGTAGAGCTCGTGTGAACCGGTTCTTCGTACCCGTGTTCTACGAGTACGGTGCCTTGAGGCTAAACTAGTGTGAATGTTTAGTGTATTCTGTAAACGTATAGTGGCATTTAGAGGATCGGTCGGGGGGGTTTAGAGGGTCGGGCGACCCTATTTTTTGTTAATGTTCCTAAGTCGACTTATAAGCATACGGCCAGATTGATTGAAAACTCCTTATGCAACCCATAGATGCTTGCACCAAGAAGGGTGCGTTGCGTTTCGCCCCGAAGTTTTTTTTTATGGAGAGTTTGCTGATGGACCCACGTGAACTTTTTCAGCGTCACCAAAGTTTTTGGGGGCGGCGTGAAACAGAAAGGGTTCCTCAGCAGTGTGATTGAAACACCGTTACGAGAGATTCTAGAAGGAACGGAATCATCAAGCGTGTCCCCTTTCCATACTTGATTTTGGCTTGGGTCGGTACGGGACCCTGAAGCTTTAGTTTGATCGCTCCGGCCACAACCCCTGTCGCAATACCACCATTGTCTTGCGACGACGCGGCGGTGAACCACCTGGTCCGAGATCTATGGTGGTGTATGATATGGTATGGGTATGTGGTGGGTTAAATTCCAATCTCACCATAAGCGTTTATTTAGGAGACCAGCTAAGTTTATAGGATAATGAAGAAAATAAGCACTTACCTGTGTATACTATGCAGCTTCACAATATTCGGGTGGTTACGAAAAGACTGGAGGAAGATGATCTCTCGAAAAGTCCTTTGAGCGTCAGTCTGGTTACGGAAAGCGTCGAATATCTTCTTGATCGCGACGACGTCTTTCGTCTTCTTGTCAACAGCCTTCCATACGATGCCGTACGCGCCTTTACCTAGCCTCTTCTTGATATCAAACCTCTTCAGAATGTGCTCGTCGATTTCTGACATGTTTTTTTCCGGACTCTTCTTTTGGCTAATATTCTTATTTTGGGGGCCATCTTTTTTTCTTTCATCTTTCTTGGGGTTCAGCTGGGCTTGGTTCATTTGTACTTTTATCACGCGCTCCGTATTACACCGCTACAATAGAAGCGAACGTTAAGCACATTTCATATTTGTTATTCATGCAAAATGGCCTATCCGCAAAATAAAACCTTTGGTACCGCACAGGGGCGCATAAAATGGAAATTTTAAGTGACATCGATACTAATTTGAATAAACGAGCGGCGTGATGCACGTCATTTTAAAATATTGATTATACAGGAACTAAATATTAATCAATATCTTTCGATGACCAAATTAATGATAGAAATTAGTTTTAAGTAAAAATGTTGGTACTTACATTCAATACAGTAATAATATCTTACAAAATCCATGTTTTCCTTTGTTATCAGTTAGAACTTGGTTTTTATTCGAGAGCACGACAAATATCGGCACATTTGAACTCCTTATAGCCGAAATTCATTTGTTTACGGCGCCCATTCAAACAATTCTGTCAGTTGCTATAGCAACCGCGACTGTCAACTTTGGCAACGACTAACGAGATACGAAACACAAAGTGTTTAATCGATTTAGAAATTATGGATAGTTATATCAATTTAATTTTGTTTTTTTTAAATAGTTCTTAACATATTGTTTTGAATTGTGCCTGCTTCCAGGCGTGATAAAAGATTTTGAAATCCTCTTCCGTAATGTAGGTACACATTTACTATTTACGAAAAAACCTTGATTTCGGTAATAAACTTAAGTTTAACGAAGTTTAAAGCCATTTTTCTAATATTTTTTTAATAGTGCGCGAAAACAGCTCGCAGTATCATGGCGTCGGCTCTGACGTCACGCTTAAGTAAACATGTCATTGCAATGTCATTGTGTATATGCGTAGCGAAGAAAGTAAATCAAATATTAAATTAATTCGTGTGATAAAAATGAATTCCAAAGTTTATAAGCGGTGTACAGTACATCAATGTAAAAACACATCAATAAGAACACCTAACAAAGTGTTTGTACATGTTCCAAACAAGAAAATAATAAGAGTTAGAGAGAGAGTTAGACTTATAAGAGAGTAGTTAAAGCTCGTACGGCGAAATTTTAGTTGTTTACTATGAGGAAAAATATTAATAGTTATAGAAATTAATCGCTTTATCGGGTATTAACATGGTATTAACTCAACAAAGAAACAACTTACAAGCTGTGCCCGCTCACAGCTTGTCACAACCACAAAAATAAACAATGACAAGTTTATTGTAAAAATAAAAAAGTAAAATAAAATAAACTCGCATGAGTTCAAAACGAGTTTGATTATATCTAGTGGCAAAGATAAATAAATACAAAATTTACTTACAAGGAAGTTTTCACGTTTCTAAACTCAGCAGCAAAATCTTTATTTGTTGCGAGGAAATCGCCCAACATCCAGACATCATTCCTGGGCAACTCTGACCCTTTGAGCTGTTTGCATTAAGAAAGCTTGGTTCCATTGTTATAGTTGAGTGGACTCGATAAATCACACGAAATGCATTAACAAAATTTTAACAATTTAAAGTCGAGTGGACTCGATAAATCACACGAAAACTAATAAAAAATCAATCCAAATGCGTAATCAGTAGTGTTCACAACAACAAAACACAGTGTACATAGAGCATTAAACCAAAAACCAACAAAACAATGCTCTAAGACAGTGAAGGACAGTATTGACAGCTTAGTTCAAGTAAAGATAGGTACATACCTGTACATACCGCGTGTACATACTATGTCAATAAGAAATGAGTCACATCACAGATGAGGTTTTCAATTGTAACACGATAAAATCTTTACTATTACATAATCTCACTTGCTTGCTTAACGTTTAAGTAAGAAGATAAAACTATTATAACGCCGAATGTGGAAACCCAATTCCCTGCTAATCCGAACCGGTTCATCGATCAGGTTGACGAAAACAAGGATTTCTATGACAAAATTCTTACTAAGACAAAGTTCAGTTGTCACAAATAGTAAAAATAAAGCAATAATCATCATCATCATATCAGCCAAGACGTCCACTGCTGGACAAAGGCCTCCCCCAAGGATCTGCACAACGACCGGTTTTGTGCTGGTCCCAGCGGCTTCCGGCGACCTTTATCAGATCGTCGGTCCACCTTGTTGGAAGCCTGCCCACACTGCGCTTTGCGGTACACGGTCGCCACTAGAGAACTGTTCCGCCCCACCAACCATCAGTCCTGCGAGAGATGCTACTTGAACTTGGCAAGTCTTTTTCTTTCTTCTCTAAAAATAAAACAATATCACTAACTTATCACATATTTTATTGTTGTGGAATTACAGTTAAGTATACTAATTATTGATATTGTTATTTATTTGTCACTTAATACTTTAACATTTGACGAAATGCATTTTACTCTTAGTCCCTACAATAAGTTAATAACTTTGAGATTAATAATAAAAAACCTATAATATAAAAATCTAAAAATAAATAACAAATAACAATGCTAAAATGCATTTATGTAAAAATGTAAATTTACAAATAAAAATGTATAAAGCTATGGATCATTTTGAGTAAGGAATACAATATCACCTAAGTTTACTATATTATAGTCGACCATGAAATTGCTTTAACAGTTTCGAGCGACACACTTCCATTAAATTTCGATTAACCCTTTAATGGTGTCCGTTAAGGTGGCGTACACATGGTCGATTTCACGTTTGTTGTTATGCCCTCTTTTAGTGCGTAATTACTGCAAACACAAAATAATTAGTGCGTCTTTAGTTTAGAAGAAATAAAGACCTTTTTAGTGTGTACGCTGGCATGATCAAGCTGACGTACCCATGACCGTTCTCAAAAACTACTTAGCTACTTATATTGTAGCAACAAAATTTACACATTTATTTACTAGATGAAAACTACTGCCGACAAACTGCTAAATAATTTTGTAGCATTTATATTTTTGTTGAAAATAAATATAAAAAAACGAGCGAGCTTTACAGTAGTCGCATATGATGTGTAACATTTGACATCTCATCTTAGTAATAAGCAATTTTAACATTATATTGAAATTATTACATTATACTGAAAAAAATGGGTCAGGTATTACATAATTTTATAACTATAAAATAAATGCAGTAAATACTCAATAGAAGACATTTGACATATCAAAATGACCTTATTAAGCCAAGTGTACGCCACCATAACGGACACCTTTAATGACCACAGTACTTTGAAATTTTCATTAGTTTTCCACCTTATACTAAGTTAATAAAGTTAAAATGATGGTGTCCAATATATCGACAGAGCACTTTAAAGGGTACTCATTGTCACTTGATCTTGGAAGCCAAAATAAACCTTGTGGTCTTATGATATGCAAACAAAACAACACTCAAGCAATTTCATGGTCGACTATACATTCGTATATACAATATGTAAAAAAAACCTGTCCGATTGCATAACAAATATTATTCATGAAAATAAAAGAACTAGCGTAATTTAAAACGCAAGTTTTTTCTACCGAAATTGCTCAAATTACCCCAAAATGTAGCTTATATTATAAATGTGACCACACTTTCCATCGATGGCGGCGGCGGCAAAGGTCCTTCCTACCTACCGAAGTGCCAACAAAAGTGTTGCCATGTAAGTTTTGTCATTTAACAAAAATTTCATCGGGGTAAATTTTATTCACTTATTTTTTTTAAATGATTACGTAAATCTAACGGATCGAACAGGGCTTTTTTTACATTTTGTATATTAACAATATATGCTAAATATTTTTATAAGTGTGAGAGCCTACGTTAATTAATATAATTATTACTAAACTACATAATTTCCATTTTCATATGTCTGCACAAACGCAAACATCAGACTACCACAAACTGTCAAATTTCCACAATAGAATTTGAACTTTATGCTTATGGAATATGGTTGAACATTTATTGAAGAAGTTTGACAGTTTTGGGTAGGTTTGATGTGCAGGCGTCTGTACATAAAAACATAACACTGATATACATATAACGTAGTCGCATTTTCCTATTATATCTATACATATAATAAAGCTAAAGAGGGTCGAAAGTCTGTACATGGAAGATATTCGAAAAAAGATGGCTCGGGATACTTAGAAACGATAACAGAACACATTCCAACAGTTTTTAGAATTTTTGTCTGTTTATCTGTTTGTCTGTTTATTTGACCGCGCATCACGTGAACATGACTGAACGGATTTTTATGCAAACTTTGTACATAGACAGACCATGACCCGGACTAGGACATAGGATACTTTTTATCCCGGCAACAGGTTCCCGTGGGATAGTGTAGTCTTCGCGAACGAAGTCGCGGGCGACAACTAGTTAATAATATATCTAGATTTGTGTAAGTACTATTTAAGTTTATAGGCGTATTACAATAGAATAATAAATCTTTAATATTTTCTTGTTTACGTAAACACTACGCATTGAAATAAAAATCTCTAACCGGCCTTACGCTACTACAGACTGCAGGATGGCTAGTGCGAGTTTCATTCGCCATTCGATCACGTTAAAAAGCCCGGTGAAGCTAAAAATGCCTAATGGCAATCAGTAAATTACCTTAAAAAGAAAATCAAGTTAACGAAAACGAAAATTTGTATGGCATGAAGCAGCGCCTCCTAGTGGAATACAAAAAATTTGCCATTTTGTATGGATTTTTTTATTGATAATGAGAATTTGTTTCTCGTTTTCGTTGACGACATTCAGAGTGCCTAATGCGAGTTATAATTATTATGCCATTCGATCACGTTAACGAATGGCAAAATTTTAACTCTCCTCGCTAGTCTCCGGGAAGCGCAGCTTAACGTCATACCGATATTCGTTTTCGTTATTGTGATCGAATCTATACTAATATTATAAAGAGGAGAGCTTTGTATTTTTGTATGTTTGCAACGAATAAACTCAAAAACTACTGGACCGTTTAAAAAAATATCACACCATTAGAATGCTACATTAGCGCTGAGTAACATAGGCTATATAAAAAAGAAATATCCACCCGTGCGAAGACGGGACGGGCCGCTAATGATAAATAAAACTCTCAATAGGCATCCTGCACTTTACTGTCTGTGACTCCCATGTACAGACGCCTGCACATAAACTTATCCAAAACTGTAAAATTTCTTTAATTAACGTTCAACCATATGCCATACACATAAGGTTCAAAGTCTATTGAGGAAATTTGATAGTGACAGTCTGATGTGAAGACGTGTGTATGATCATCACGGATTCTGCCTGTTCGGAATGTGACAACAAGATAAATTATTATGTATTTTTTTTAAGGTTAGGCAAATGACTGCACTGCCTGATGTTATACAGAAGCAGTGTTCAGATGCCAGGACAGCTATTAGAGCAGGATGGCAGAATCCTGCTATTAGCCGTCCTCGCCTTGCCTAGAGGGGATTCGTAAAAACCATACATTTCCAAATTAAACCTAAAAACCGCGACACCTCTCTCTATCTTTTTAAAACTAACAATAAAAGATTGACTTTATAAAACCTCTCCGATTTGTTTTTAAATAATATTTCACTAAAATTGACATTGTTATTTAATTTTCCCTCATTTATTGCTTTTACCTGATTTAGTCAACAAGTAAATAGTACATGCCTACATTATGGAGTAGATAAATTACATTTCACAATAAACCTAAAAGCCGCGACACAACTCTCTCTACCAACATAAAAGTAACAATAAAAAGTTGTTTGAAAAAAGAACAGTTAATGAGGAATGCGACGAAGTTAAAGTTTCGATTCCAATTAATGATTAAGTTTAATTAATTAATAAAAAGTCCAAAATTATGGTTAAAACCGCAATGGTCGACTTTTTGTTATTATTATTATTATTATTATTATTATTTATTTATTTATTTATTTAATTAAATAACACGGCAATAAGCCAATTACATTATTTAAAACAAGAAACATTAAAAATACATCAAACAAGTTAAATTAAAAATATAAAATAAAGTTAAAATTAAATTAAAAATATAATTAAAAATATTGGCATTAAAGTCATTGACATCCATTCAAACATCACTCTCACAAAACTCTAAGCATTTAAACAATAATTTCATCCATTCGTCCGCAAACAAGTCGCGGTCTGGGTTGGAGTCTAGTAGAGCGTTGAGTAGAGCTCGTGCCCCAGCAGTGGGGACATAAATGAGCTGTCGATTTTTATTCTTGAATATTAATAGATTAGTAGAGCCTAATAATATCACTACTAGTTAACAGTATAGCACAATGTCGCTCTATAATAATAATGGTTGCCGTGTTATATAAGTTGAAAGTAGTTACTTTGACAAGGTACGAAAGTGTACAAAGGTAGGTACTTGTCCTATGCGCTTGTGAGTACAACACAAGCATCAAGTAGGTACCTACTTAAATTTATGAAAGTACATAAGGTTCACACTTTTAATTTTAAGTACTAAGTAAGTATATTATTATGTCATAATTGGATAATGTTATAATATCATAATAGATTGAGAGAAAATAATCTAAATACTTAGATTTTGACAAACTATGTAAATATTATGAACACTTACAACTTACACCATAATGTTAACTGGAAAAGTTAGTAAACAGTACAAACTCATATTGAGCACAATTCTAAAACTTTACACACCCTAACCTTTTTAGATTCAGATGTACTATTTTAATCTCATTTTACGTACATAATAATAGCTTAAAAAATAATGAAGAAACAAGTTAGATTTTTACTTAAAAAAGGTTAGCTGTTACCGTGAACTACCAAACATAAACTCTAAGCACATAACTATTGTTGCTTTGAAAAATCCTTATTTCTATGTGCACAGAGTTTGTTTTTGAAACAAACTGACAACTGTTTGATCCAAGCAAAAAAAGACTCAAACCTAACAAAACCTAATGCTTTCTTTTTTTTAACGTGGACTTAAAGAAGCACTACCACCAACCAAACAAAGTACAACAATTATAAGTCTACGCTACAAATCAATCTCAAGGTATCTGGGTCTCCGGTGTACCCAGTAGACCAATTGATTTGTAGTATCTCCAAAAGGGTTAAAGTAAAACCTATTTGCTTGAAGCACATCTAGCATTTGTAACAAACCTCTATTGCCAGCAAGCTACCTACAACAATGCATTGAAGGCACTTTTCCTACAAAAGATGACTTATTCTCTTAACCCCTTGACTGGTACAGCGGAAGTCGCACCAATGATCGACATAGTAACCAAGAGTTGGGCACTAACTTTCGTCGCTAAATTTTTTTTGTTTTTTTTACAAGATTACAGCTAGGATGCAGGTTGTCTGTTTTATGTCAAAAATCATTATTTGACTATTTATTTTTTAAATCTTTATTTTTATTTTATTATCATTTGACGACCTCCGTAGCCGAGTGGCTTGCACGCCGGACTTTGGGCGGCGCTAACTCGTGAGGTCCCGGGTTCGATTCCCGGTTGGGTCAATGTCGAAAACGAACTTTTCGATATTGTGTCGGATCTGGGTGGTTGTGGTACCGTCGTTGTTTCTGATTTCCATAAAACGAGTGCTTTAGCTACTTACCTTGGGATCGGAACAATGTATGTGATTGAAAAAATTTCCACGAGCAGGATTTGAACCTGCACCCTTCTGACATACCGGGTCAGGTGCTCTTCCAATTGAGCTATCGTGGTTCTAACCAGCCCGCCGAAATTATTCAACACTATTTACTTTTACTTTGAAAGCCAAAGGCGCCAATCCTGCTCGTGGAAATTTTTTCAACATTTGTGTTTTTGTAATTTGTTTCGCAACAAAATTTGCGTAAAATTATATAAACAAAACAAAAACATTTTATAATGTATGTGATGTTGTCTTATGTATATCATACATTATTAAAATCTACTAACCGCCATCTAGTCAGAGCGGAGTCTAGCGGGCTCAGAAGCCCAGTAGTGGGACGTGTTTAAAAAATATTGCTTCTTGTTGAACACTGATGCAACTACCCCCATATCTTTTAAATTGATTTTCAATCCTATTGCAACTACATAAAGTTTAAATTATAGTGGCATTTATATTGCTAATACACCATTTGAAACAATTTAAAGAAGTGGTGGATGGATTTTCTTCTTCTCTTCGTCTTCTAAGCGGCCAAGATCGATGGATGAGGGTGAGGGCAAGCCGCATGGCCACTCGAGTAGATCAGCTTCGTGGGTCATGATATGCTCAGCTTCCACTATGTAAGCATAACAAATAAATATATGTTAAATGTTGATTTACAAAACATTCAATGTGAGCTTGAAAAGAACTATTACTTTTTACAAAAGAATTATTTACTGTCCGCACCACAGATAAATAGTTAGGTAAAGTATTGAGAAAATATCAGTTTTTTATTTATTATTAACATTATTACTTATTATCTAACAATACATTATACCTTTTTATAATGAAAATTAACCTACATTTAAGTTTTTCGAACATTGCCTTACCTAATGATAATAATAACAATAAAAGATTACTTAAATTAAAACATTTAATACTTATAATAAAAAAGTAGGAAAAAAGTTTTTATTTGGAGTGTGATAATCTAATTAGTTGAAAAATAAATTGCCATGGCCCTTAGAGAAGGACAACTGTTATTGGAAACTCTTTTGTCTTTAATGGAAAGAAATCAGGGTAGCAAACATGCAATAAAAAGGGGTCTTGATTTTGATGACATAGAATACAACTATGTAACTAAATGAATTGATTGTTATCATGCTGATTGTGGACTTTTCTGAATCATAGGAATTTTAATTGTTTAAAAAAACTGTTTTGCAAGTAAATTATGCTACAATCAATGATATTATATAAAACGAGAAGCAGATATGTCATAAGTGTGCGCGTTGTTTAGGCTCATTTATAGCCCAATTGTCTCATATTGCAATCAGTTTGCGTCAAAAAAGCCACAGAGAGCGCAATCAATAAAATTATAGCTCTCTTTCATTTGTGTGCTATTTTGTATCTTTTGTTTTACTTATCAGTGAAAAATGTCAATGTGTGCAGTTTTGGATTGCTCGGAACAGATTTAAAATGCAAATTACTATGAATGTAACATATCTATAGTTTATAACATCTTTTTTTTTTTTAGAGAGATTGCTGATTGCCTGTACAGCTATTTTCAGCTTCACCGGGCTCTTTTGGGGGCGGCGAGGAACGTAAAGGGTCCCTCAAGCCGTGTGAAACGAATCACCTTCAGAGGTTATCTAGAGGGAACGGCATCGCGCACTAGTGCGCGTCCCCGTGCCCTACTAGATTCTCCGAAGGGTTCGGATCAGATCGGGTTTATAATATCATTGGCTACAATGCTGTACTTACTTCTGATTCTATGAACCTTATTCCCATACGCAAGATCCCAGCAGTAGAAAGTTGCAAATGTCAGTGGTACCAAAGGGACCAAAAAGTATGCTCTTTTTGTTCTTCTGAAACTGTAATAAAAAAAAAAAAAAAAAGATTAAAAATAATTTGAAAAAATATGTAATATTTAGTGAATAAATAGAGAGCAATACAAAAAAGTGATTTAGAGTAGAGTATAAAAATATTCAAAGAATATATAATAAATAGAGGACTCACTGTATTGTAGGAAAATACCTACAAGCAAAAAAATACTTGACATACTCCTTCACAATTTATTTAAAAGCATACATAAATATTTAATTTGATAGATAAGAAATTCAAAAATAATCACCCAGTAAATAAAGCTGTTGATGATGCCAAATAGAATGCTGTGAACCAAAGACATAAGTCCCTGCTTTTGGCAATTTGCATCGCCATCTGACGTTCCTGCATTTGGTATTGCAGTTGTATCTGTCTCTCCATCTGCAAGAAAAAGCCCAATTAATCAGGTTTTTAAAACCATTATTATTTCATTCATCTTACACATTAATATTGACTAACTTTAACTTTGTTGATTGTTTGTATGAATTCTTGATTTTTCTTAAAGTTTTCTTCCATGTTAACCGTAAAATAGTTCCCCATCGTTGTAATAAATATACTTATTGAATTTCTTGTGCGTTTTAATTGAACACAATATTGATAAAACTAGGTACTTGTGGTGACTGGCGCAGGCACAGGCAGGGCGCTGTCTTGTCTGTCTGCTGGGTTGGCTCTTCATCAGCTGATAGATGTGTTAAGTCAAGGTTTCGTTTTTTTTTCTTCAGTTGATGGCTTTGTGCGATTAACACTTTTAGCCAGTGCCAAAGTAATTTTTAATATAATACATAAATAAACAAATATTTTCTTCCAGTATGATGATGATGAATGATAATAGAAATGAGAAATCATAAATGATATACGTATACCCCCAACCTCTCGAGTATCCCAGTAAAGATGTGGGGCTTTACTAAGTCCTCACGCGAACTTCTTGGGAGAATATGAAAAGTGAAGTGGCACTGTTTTGTTTTATTTGCCAACACTCATGCACACCTACGGACACTTAACGGTTAATAATCCACCATTATTTCACATTAATATTCGACCTAACACACATATTAGAAAATAAAACAAAACCGCAGACATGACTCATCACTTTCCCGCCAAGAAGTTCGACTCTTCACTTTCCTGCCAAGAAGTCCTAGCCATAGGTTATAGCTATCTGCAAAGCCTACATAGCATCCACAGAGTTAAGAGCTCGCCATATTGAAGCCTCCGGTGACAAGAAGGCTGGCAGCTACCTCTGCCAACGTATTAGCTTGGCAATCGAAAGAGGTAATGTTGCAAGCATTCTTGGGACCGTTCCCATGAGCCCACAGCTGGAGGATATTTTTTATTTAGAGGTTTTATTTATTTATTTATTTATTTATTTATTTATTTAAATGATCACCAACATATTTAACATCATTGATATTGTAAACAAAACATTTCAAAATAGATTTTAGCTTAATGTCAACACAATTATAGTGAAGACTGCATGCAATTACGTGACTAGGATTTACAAAAAAAATAGTACCTTCATAATTATGATAAAATGGGAATTGAAGTTAATATTAAATATGAAAAATTTAAATAACAATTGCAAAAAAATATATAAATACTTATGTCGCATACAATACATATCAGAAGATGAGAGACTTCCTAAAGCTGCGAATGTCACTCATGAACAAATCCAAACTCTTGGTTTTAGCTGTACCATTTAACTCCCTTATGATACGATTTAAAGGTGCATTCTGACCAAGGTTAGACCTGCAAGGCTGGTCTACAAGGATGTTACTTCTTGATGCCCGTAGGAGCTTTAAGGGTACATTGAATGACAGCGATTTTAGTAAACACGGGACATCAAGGATGCCATTCGCTAGCCTATAGAGAAACATGAGGTCGTTCATACGTCTACGATCCGATAGAGAACTGATCTTAAAATGGTCTAATCTCTCAAAATATTTTAATACACTCTTGCCCAAGTTACACGAAAACGTCAAGTGCCATAAAAACCGCTTTTGGATGCTTTCCAGTTGTTTTACATATACGTCATAAAAAGGATTCCACACCATACTATTCGTCCAAGACCATACTGCAGTACTCCAAGCCACCACGAACAAATGAGTTATATAAAAGGATCTTTGTCTTAGGAGACCTAAAATCCCTACAGTTTCGGAGGACAAATCCAAGATTCTTGAAGCCCTTGGAACAAATGTCATTAACATGCACATTAAACCTCAGCCTGCTATCCAACCGAACATAGAGATCCCTTACAGTATCAACATCTGCTAAATTGTCTTTCTTAATTGTATATTTATAGTTAGAAAGTATCTTTTTTCTTGAGAAATGCATCGAACAACACTTGGAAACGTTTAAATCCATATGGTTACTTTCACACCATTCTACCAGGTTATTTATATCTGTTTGTAACAGATTCGCGTCCAATTGAGTGTCAACAACTCTGAAAAATTTCAAGTCGTCCGCAAATAAAAAGTAATCAGAATTACCGAAGCACCCGCCAATGTCATTAATGAAAACATTGAACAGCAAGGGGCCCAAATGTGATCCCTGAGGGACACCAGAAGCAACCGGAAAAGGATCCGAAGTGAACCCATTTACCACCCCTTTTGACGCTCTATCTGACAGATACGATCGGCACCAATTCAGCAAGGGTTCACCAATACCATGTACATTGAGTTTGTTAAGCAAAACTTCATGGTTAACCCGGTCAAAAGCCTTGCTGAAGTCCGTGTAGATCGCATCCACCGATGAGCGGCTGTCGAGTTTCAAGGAAACAGAATCAACAAACGAAGTGAGGTTTGTTGATGTCGACCTATTCTTCATGAAGCCATGTTGACGAGAATTTATTAACTGTTGGAAATGCCAAGACAGAATAGGACATAGTAACTGCTCGAATACCTTAGCAAAGACTGGCAGACTTTTGTCTTTAGGACTTATAAATGTATATTAAATAATTTAGTGTAATGTTCTTTTACGCCTGTTAGTGATCCAGTGGTTAAAAAATAACTTTATTATGAAATATCCACAGACGTACATTTTATATTATGTCTGTGATAGCATCTTATTTTTCGTCGGAGCATAGCATTTTTATTTTTATTTTATAAATAAAAAAGTTAATACTAAATAATTTTGTTTGGTTTATACGAATATTAATTAATCTATTTTACTTAACTTTAACTTAGAAACTAATGACATGGCAGAATGGCTTATGACCTTAGGCGGTTCCTCAGGGAATGAACTACACTTAAAAAAAAACTACTTAGTTTTTCGCGCCAATTGTTTTTATTGAAAACAACTAACCTTAAAGTGACCCGGTTGCCATAAACAAAAGTTGAAGTTGAAGTTGATAATATTCATTTAATAAATTAACCTGCCCTAAAACTAAACACTGGCTAAATCATAACGAGAGCCATCTTTCATGAAATTGAATTGAATTGAACAAGATATTCAAATTTACTGCTCTTTTATAGTTTTTGTAGTGAGCCAGTGCAAAATGGGTATTTTAGGTTTATCTAAACTAATTGCAGATATAGCTCCTCAAGCTATAAAAGAAATGGAGATTAAAAACTATTTTGGTATGAACGGGTCCCGTTAAATTACTAATTGTATCTTTGTTAACCTTATTATTCATTTATGCGTTTCTATTGCAGGAAGAAAAATAGCAATCGACGCTTCAATGAGCTTGTACCAGTTTCTCATTGCTGTAAGAAGTGAAGGTAATTTTTAGAAGCTTTTCTTGTTTCATTCATAACCTTTTAAAGTGTAGAAAGGACGGCCGGCCATTATTTCCTGCAAGAGTACACATTAACTTCTTTCATCAGACTATAACAATTTGTAATCAGGCTCAGACTATCCCATAGAGATAGCGCCTATAGAGATTGGGCCTTAATCCAAGCAGATTATACAGCTGCCATCTTACAACTACAACTGGGAACTGCACAGAAAAGTAAAGTAGCCTTTATACTGATCCACTGCTGGGCAAAGACCTCCTTTATTGAGATCCTGCTACATTTATGGGTTTTGGTTAAATCACCACACATCCCAAATGCAAATTAGTACCACAAAGCGCTTTGCAACACAACCACAAAGACAACTGCACATGCCTTCTGTAATTAATTTGAATAATTTGCAATTGTAGGTGCTCAACTAACATCGGTGGATGGTGAGACAACATCTCACCTCATGGGCACATTCTACAGGACAATCAGACTGGTTGAAAACGGTATAAAGCCTGTGTATGTGTTTGATGGTAAGCCACCAGAGCTGAAGTCCCATCAACTGAACAAGAGAGCGGAGAGGAGAGAAGAGGCAGAGAAGGAACTGCAGAAGGCAACGGAATCAGGTGGGTATCTTCATATCAAATATGGTATCAAAAAATGTAGCTCCAAAGTGAAGAGATGTCTATTGAGTTATTGAAAGTATTTAAAAATCAAAGGCTTCTTCCAAAGCTTTTCCTTATGTCTTGTTTCTGGCCATTCTTCTCCACAACTCTTGCTGTCCCCTTCATCTCATCTGTCTGTGTTATATTCTGCCTCGGTATCTGTAGGTGACCAAGCTCAAATCGAGAAGTTCAACCGTCGCCTAGTAAAGGTCACGAAGCAGCACGGTGAAGAGGCCCGAGAGCTGCTGAAGCTGATGGGTATACCGGTGGTTGAGGCGCCCTGCGAGGCCGAGGCGCAGTGTGCCGCTTTGGTGAGTGATTGCGGTGAAATGAAAATAAGATCATTATCACCCTTCTACTACAAAACAAGTGTTAAAAGTTAAAGAATTGCCAAATACGTGTTTTTAAATATTGTGTATCTGTCTAAAAAAATGAGCTATAAATTGTAAGCATCCAGCAATAAGGGTCTTACTTTTTTGAAATATGTTTACATCTATTGTTTACAAAGAGATGTAGAAAGCCAATGGTAGAGAAAGTATGCCACACTGAGGAAGGCCGTAGGGAAGATTTTCCTCTGTGCTGGGTGGTATAGCTCGGGGACCGAGGTCCAACGGATGTTAGTTGGAGGTGCTATATATAGCGAAGGAGATGGTGAAACTTCGCTACCGCGATGCAGGCTTATAAACTGTTTCATCCTCGGTAGTATGGCGACGTCGTTGGTATGCGTTTGTGGCGCCATCTGTTGACACAGTTGAGAAGGTGTTTGCTTCGTGTCGAATAATGTGCGACGTATGCGGTAGGTGACGCCGCCACAGAGCTTTAAACTACTAATCTAAAATAAATCAAATGCTGTTGCCTGAGCTAGGTAAATCCTGTTTTTCAGGCGAAAGTGGGCTTAGTCTAAGTTTAATATAAATCAAAACATAAATGAATAATGCTCAATTACAATCTAATATAAAGACATATAATAATAAGTTAATACACACAGAAATAAATAAACAAAAAATTACTTACCAACAATCAATAACTCCTCCGTATCGTCATAGGTAAATTTTTGTAGTTCTTCCTGTACAACCTTTTTACAGTTGATAGTGTTTAATGGATAAATATAACACTTATCATTTATCCTGTTGTGCAGAAAGTGTCCTAAGAATATAAAGAGCTTTGATGAGAAAGCGCATTTTGTACATTTGAGATAAGTGCATACAATGTCCTTCCTCCTTTGATTAGTAACTAGCGGCCCGTCCCGGCTTCGCACGGGTGGTAATTTTTTTTAATATAGCTAGATGTTACTCAGCGTTAATATAGCATTCTAATAGTGAAAGAATTTTTTAAATTGGTTCAGTAGTTTTTGAGATTCATTACAAACGAAAATACAAAAATACAAAGCTTTCCTCTTTATAATATTAGTATTATTTCAATGCTGTAATGAAAATTTTCAGTGTAGTAAAGACGTTTAAAGAAGAAGCCAATTTTTTGACATTTTCTATGTATAAGGGACATGCAGATATGTTGATATGTAGTAGACATGGGACGGGTAATGGTTTAGCGAGTGTACGACATGGCTAAAGCCCGGGTACCCGGCGTTTAAGCTCGGCAAAGGTTGGCAGAGATACAAATCCCTACACATGGGCTTCTCATAAAGGGCACTATCCGATATTATGAAAAGCCGCGGCAAAATATTTATAAATATTTATTTTTTAACCTGCAAGCTCAATTTACAGCGAACGCCTATTCTCAGTAGCAGGATTAATATATGAGATGAAACGAAGTCGGCTTGATGCCAATCGTGCTGAGAAACTGGTGTTTTTAAATCACAATTAGCCAATACAATACACAATTTAAATTACAAATACTAAATATGATAGAACCATAACCATTAATTATCCTTCACTAAATTACCCGGCACTGCCGAGTACCCGGCGTTATTAACCGTTACCCGGCAGGATCCTAAAAAACTACCGGATCGGCTGGGTACCGGATCCAAACCGGGTATCTGTCCCATATCGAAAGCTATATTCGAAATTGCTTTCATAGGCGGTACGAAATGACAAGATGAAATCTATACACATGAAAACTACACGTTAGGCGATCGGGGGGCTGGTCTGCGAGTGCTGAGATGAAGTAACTTTCTCAAAGGCAGTCATCGGATGGGTAACCAAAAGTTTATCATCTTGAGCTCCTCTGTGCTTCGGAAGGCACGTAAATCCGTTGGTTCCGGCTGCATAAGCAGTTGTTAACAACCACCAATCCGCACTGGGCCCGCGTGATGGTTTATGGCCCGTTCTCCCTATCCATCCATAGGGAAGGCTCGTGCCCCAGCAGTGGGGACATAAAAGTAGCTGATGATGAAAAGAAATAATCTTATGCCTTCGGATGGGGCAGTCCAGTCTAGCAGCAATTGTCTTTAGGATGCCATTGCCGATTTTTGAGAGGGGCTATAGGTCTTTCTGTATTTAAAATTGCCATTATTGTGTTAATAATAAAACCTATTTATATATAAGTACCTATACTTTCCAGAAATCACATATTTCACTTAAAAGAAAATATATGTAATTATGATAATATTTTTACATATTAATAAATTCTTGAATGCTTCTCGAAACAGGTAAAAGCTGGCAAAGTATACGGCACAGCCACCGAAGATATGGACGCTCTGACATTTGGGGCGAACGTTTTACTTCGCCACTTGACGTTCTCTGAGGCGAGGAAGATGCCCGTCCAAGAGTTCCACTTAGATCAAGTGCTCAAAGGGCTGGAGTTGGAGCAGCAAGAGGTAGGAGTAAATGTCATGATGAGGATGACAAGGCCGTAGTTAAGCTATTCTCGGTGCTGACTGAATACCTCAAGGTCCTTTTTTGTTTCTCTCAGAACCATTATGTATTTTTGAAGTTTCCTTTTTATTAATGTTTTTTTTACACATTTACATTTCGTTGTTTTATTTACATATTTCTTGCAAGGTTAAATACCAGAAAAGGATTTGGATAGTTCTATTTGCAAATAAGTAAAATGAAAAAAATGACAGAAAGTTTTCAATAAAGTTATGTAGATTAATTAATAACAGATTTTCGTTTATTGTTTTCTAAAGTTGTTGAAACCACTTTTACAGATCTACCAGTTCTCGTTAGATGCATTAACATAGTTTAATTTCAATAAATATCTTTTATTAACAAACTATTTATTACTATAAACTAAGATTAATTTAATTGAAATGGTTATCTTACCAGTTCATAGACCTCTGCATCCTCCTTGGTTGCGACTACTGCGGTTCAGTACGCGGCATCGGACCCAAACGCGCCATCGAGCTGATCCGCCAGCATCGTTCGCTAGAACAAGTGCTATCCAACATCGACACCGGCAAGTACCAGCCGCCCGAGAACTGGGACTACAAGAACGCGAGGCGGCTGTTCCTGGAGCCCGACGTCACCGACCCCAAGGACCTTGAGGTAAATCTCCATACTACTGCTGGGTTAAGGTCTTGATACATGAATTATAGCCAGGTAGACGACTCACCAGGCTGGGTTGATGTGTGTTAGTAGCTATTTCCATCCCTCGCTGAAGGCAACCTTCAAAAAGAACTCCAGCAAGACCAGTCATCCAAAGAACGCGAAAAGGCTGTTCCTGGAAGGTTCCAGGAACAGCCATTATTAAATATTTATAAGATATGTACAGTAAAAAAATTCCTACCCAACCCAGCCAGGAGTTGAACCTGGGTCTTCCGCAATCCGGGCGGCTGCACTGAGCATTATGCTACCGGAAAGGCTGACTTAAGCACTGAATTATTTCACTGCTTTTTACCGGCAGAGTGCCATTATTGCAACCGATGGCTATGCAGATTCATCTTTACAGATGAAATACCACAAATTTGATAACATGTATGTATGTATGGATAACTGTATTTTATAAATATTTAATTCAGCTTCAGTGCAGCAATTAGCACTTAAATATAAAAAAAAGTAAAATTTTTAAGTTGTGAATGTAGTTACATTATGTCAAACCTTAGTGGGTTTTACAATGCAAAAACATAATTGTTATTATGCATGTTTTATTATGGTAAAAAAAATGTTATTCTGTATTAAATCACACAATTTATTCATTTATTACAGATAAAGTGGACAGACCCCAATGAAGAGGGTCTGGTCAAGTTCCTATGCGGCGACAAGCAGTTCAGCGAAGAGCGCGTCCGCAACGGCGCAAAGAAACTCATGAAAGCACGATCTACCACCACGCAGGGACGGTTAGACGGCTTCTTCAAGGTACCGAACCAACAGCTTACCAAAAAAACATACTACTAAATGATAAGACGGGGCAAATATTATTTATTTAATAATTATAAAGGACTAGCTATTGCTCGCGGCTTTGCGAATAGTTATTGTTTGTAATAAAGGCCAAAACCCGTCGAAATCTATAAACACTTCATAATTTCTTTAAAAATGACAGTTTTCCGTACAAACTATACCTCTCTAGGAAATGTTTTTCGAAAAATGCTTTACATGTAATTTTTTATTTTTATTGAAAAATCTAATTATCGATTAAAATAATTCATTTTATAGTTCTTACTTTAAAATAACGATTTCCCCAAAAAAACCTTCTTTCCAATTTTACTCATTTAAAAGAATAAATAATAATAATTTCTTTTCAAAAAGCCAAATACCAATTTTCATGTATTTTACTTCAAATCTGAAGGACTTTCATACAAACTTTCACCCTCTATTTGACCCCCTTAGGGGATGATTTCCGTAAAATCCTTTCTTAGTGGCTGGTTACGTCACTCAATTAACCTAGTTCAATTTTCATCTTATTTGCTTTAGCGGTTTCTGATGAATCAGTCAGTCAGGGCAAGTCAACTAATATTCACAAATCATTTTATGGCTTGAACATTATAAAGGGACACACATACACTCTACTACCGTTTACACTTAATATTTTTTTTATTATCATTTCAAGTTAAATTGGATATTCAATATAAGTTTCCGCGGCATATTAATATACATTTTGAAGCAAAGTATAACAAATTGATCCCCTTGCTGATTTGATATAATATGTATTGAATCCACAGGTACTATCGACGACACCAAACCCTAAACGGAAATTGGAGGATGAAAAGAAGAATGCCAATAAAAAAGCTAAAACCGGTGGCAGGGGCAGGAAGCCCAAATAGGTATAGAAACGGACATTATATTATTAGTACTCTATATTGATATAAATAAGGTTGTATTTCGAATGATTGTGCACTCTGTAAAATAAAAACTATCTTTGTCGTGTTATAAAAATATCAATAATATTAAATTGATAGAAATAAATCCTTGTCTCTTTTCTATGTTAATGTGTTGAGTGTGAAAAGTGTGAACAACAAGTTATAACAACGAATGTCACTGTGAAGTGACGTTCGTTATTATAACTTGTTGTCGTTAATTATACAGCTGGCCTGCTTTATGGTGTTACCAGTGATGTGGATGATGTTCAAATATAAGCCTGCACATCAACCTATACAAAAATGTAAAATTTCTTCAATAAATGTTCAACATTAAGCCATATACAACGTGTAACAAAGGTATTGTCGAAATTTATTTATTTATTTATTTTTGGTACGGTAACAAAATACAAATCAAAACATACAATTTTTTACAAACAATGATATTTCTAAATTTGCATTTCAGTAACCGAGCACAACATTCAATTTAAATATTTAAAAAAAAAAAGATATAAAGGTACCATTCTTAATTCAGTCTTATTTCATAGTAAGAAGCAAGCCAATATTTTCTGAACATTTGATACTATTTAAGAGTGAATTTAATTTTTGATGAAATATATCAAGGTCCTCACATAAAACGTTAAATTTTCGACACATCCTTATCAATGCTATGGGCTATGATGTGATACATTGTTTCTAGCTAAAGGTACATAAAAAAGAAATTGTCTACGGTTGGATTTGGATGAAAATCTCAATAAAACATGGTACAAGACATCAGAATCAAGAGTAGAGTTAAGTAATTTATGCAATGTTGAAAGGTCACCAAGTTGCCGTCGCATGTGAAGGGAATCTAGCTTAAACTTTCCGAGTCTGTCATCGTGCGTACGTAAATGAAAAGATCCAAAGTGTATCCAATCTAGATCTTGTGTGCAGAGTTACTAAGTCATGATTATTATATCTTTAATGTGTTATGCAATTTTTAATTTAATATTTCTATTGTGATGTCACGTCAAAATAAATAAGTCTCAGCCCTAGTGGTCGAGTAATATCTGTGTACTAACATTTATCATTCACAAATATAAATATTCATTAACTGCTGCATGACAAATTAAAAGTTAATAATTATGTCTTAATAACAACACATACAAGTTCTAGATGGGATACACTGTAGATCTTTTAATTTTGACCACACATTTTTGTTACACGTTGTATATAATGTTCAAAGTATATCGAGGAAATTTTGACAGTTTGTAGTAGTCGGATGTGCTGGCATGTGTACTTAGTTTGTGCTTAGTAGGATTTTATATAGAGCTAATACAACCACATGTTATAAAAAAAACCTATATAATTATATATATATTAAAAGCTTGTTTTTGAGGCAGTAGTTATAACGTTCGTAATTCCATTTCGGGTATTTATCTATACTAATATTATAAAGAGGAAAACTTTGTATTTTTGTATGTTTGCAACGAATAAATTCAAAAACTACTGGACCGATTTAAAAAATTCTTTCACCATTAGAATGCTACATTAGCGCTGAGTAACATAGGCTATATTAAAAAAGAATTGTCCACCCGTGCGAAGCCGGGACGAGCTGCTACTATTTTATATTAGACTAAATTGTATTGTACCTATCATAAGTGTAACGTTATTTAACAATACCAGGGTTTGAGAAAATGATGGTTATACAGCTCTTTGCGAGAGCCAATGAGACTAGTTAGTCTGAAATTATAAGACATGTCTCGCGGCCTAGGGATCTTGGTCTATTATTCTTCTATGTGATTGTTCTTTCTTATGGAAGATTTTATTAGCGTGAGTACCTGACATTAATTTGGATTTTGGAATGTAAAAACTATAATGTGCGATGTTACTACTTTAAAATAAAATATGTATTATTTTAATAAGAGTTTGGTTGTATTATTTATAATTAATTATATGATAAATTGAAGTTTCGAAATATTTATAATTCTGGTATAGTTTATCAAGATTTAGGAATTTAGGATTCAAAATAGACATACATTCAAGGGAAGTAATTGATATTTCATTGTAAGTATGAAACAATGGTAATAAGTAAAAATCGATCTAACATTAAATTGAAAAAAAAAACATACTATTTCTTGCAAACATTTAATTATATATTAATCTAAATATAAGAACATTTAATAGATTCTAAAGTCTTTCCAAATATTTTAGATTCTATGCAATAAATACATTTAAGCAGACATTCAGTTATAGATCTTTATATAATATGACATTCACAATTTTACAATAATATCATGGTTTGGTGGCTACAATCTATTAATACAGCAAATTCAAAATATACAACATTCCACTTTTTCTTAAATACTAAGTGATGTTTAAACAAATATTGCTTATTAAGTTTGTCAACAGACAATTGTATATATAAAAAAACAATGTATACAACCATTACCAAATTTCTTCCAATAAATAGGTATAACGGCCTTTTCCCACTACAGCATACCATGTCTGTTAAGAAACATGCAAAATAATATTCTTTATATGATTGAATAATACAGCGCCCTCTAGATCGTTACGTCCCCGGCCAATACTAGATATTTATAACATTCCATAACTGACGTGAAGTTCTTTTTTTAAACTATTCTGGTCACTTCATCATCATTATCATCATCTGAGACGTCCACTGTTGGACAACGGACTCCCCAAGGATCACTTATATTAATATAAACTGGTTTTATTACGGTTTTTGTTCATGCGTGTCACGTTCATATTCCAGTCATGGTATTTAAGTGCTGTGTGGGGGCACACGTCTTTACCAACAATACAATATTAGCATCTTTTTGATAAATATATTATTATGAATCTTTTTTGCGTGTATTTTTTTATAATTCATCTCCGAATTTTTTAAGATCACCACACTGCGGTCTGAAAACTTTTGCAATAATAAAAGTGTTACTACGAATACTTATGAGTAATATAATTGTCAAGTAAACTGATCATTACTCTTATATTTAGGTCTAGTTACCGCTTTCAGAGACATACATTTTTCATTTACTAAAAAGTTGTTACGTTGTCACTACAAGTGCCCTCGCTTACGTCCGATAATCAGTGACCGATTTTAAAGTCTGAAAATTACCGATCCGATCCGAACCCTTCGGAGAATCTAGTAGGGCACGGGGACACGCACTAGCGCGTGATGCCGTTCCCTCTAGAAAACCACCGAAGGTGATTCGTTTCACACGGCTTGAGGAACCCTTTAAGTTTCTCGCCACCCCCAAACAAGCCCGGTGAAGCTGAAAATGCCGTTTGAGGCAATCGGCAATCTCTCACCAAAAAAAAAACGGTGAAGATGAAAACGTATGTAATTCTATGTAGCAACGCACACGTCCTACAAAAACGGTCACAAAATCGGTGATAAAACCTCGGCAAAAATATCGGTCCGTTTGTCGGTCATACAAAAAGTAGGTCGTGTGCAGGCATCGTTAAGACAATAAAAATAAAAGGTGCCTAGTATTTTTCATGTTAACATCTTCGAATTCAAAATGGACAGTGGCATAATGCATATTAAGGCTGGCTTACCCAAAACCCAATCATAATTAGCGCATATCATACCTACTTAAAACGGTTTCTCCTTGTTTTGTAGAATAACTTAATATTTATTTATTTTATTTAATTAGCCGAATTTTCTTTTGGAACAATTTTTTATGATAAAAATAAATATATTCCAAAAATACCATCGATTTTATTTATAGCTTTGACACGATGGTTTAAGAATAACAATGGCATAAATAAACCATTACTTTATGAATACGTATATGACATAAAACCAATTGATATGCACCAAAATATATACGTCGTTATCAAACTAATATTTGCTTTAATGCTTAAAGTATTTTTATAACGAGTTATGGCAATATGCTAGAACTACATGGACTGGTCCGTTGTATTGTTATTTACGTTTATCTGTGACCACAGGTCCTGTAAAAAGTTCAGAACGTCAGAATAAAATCAAGTAATATAAAAGGACTTCTTGGTGGGAAAGTGAAGTCATGCCTGCGGTTTTGTTTTATTTTCTAAAATTTGTGTTATGTCGAATATTAATGTGAAATAATGGTGGATTATTAACCGTTCAGTGTTCGTGAGTGTGCATGAGTGTTGGCAAATGAAACAAAACAGTGCAACATTACTTTTCAAATTGTCTCAAGAAGTCTGCGTGAGGACTTAGTAAAGCCCCACTAAATCTTTACTAAGATACTCGAGGGGTTGGGGGGTAATATCATTTCTCTCTTCCCAATCAATCATCAATATTGTTTATTTATGTATTACATATGAATAGGCTTGATGTATTTCATCCGGAGCCGTAAAACAATACACAAAAAAAAAGTAATATAAAGTAGATTCGTTTGTGATAGCTTACATTTAAGGGGGTGCCGCGCGGAATTTTGAAAATTTACGCGATTTTAAGTCACTGGTGCTAGGCGTTGAATAGGACATATACATTAAAAGGACTAGTGTAGGTTAGCTTGATCCTCTCACAAGGCCATGGTTGTCTTGAAATTTAAAACTACATGAACAATACGTAAAATAATGATATCTAAAAACTTATTTCTTCAGAAACTTTGTAAATATAGCACATGAAACAATAATCCGACATCAAAATGTTTGTATTGATATTCCGCAGGCCACTGTTGTCTAAATTATTTTTTACCCAAACTCCTATGATTTTACGAAAGTAAACATTGCTCCAATTAAATCGCCAGCCTACTTTGTACAGTTATAAGTGTGCGTGCTTATTCATGTTCAATTCATCATCAATCAATCAATCAAATTCATCCACGCGCCGATCGCTAGCTATATGCCTAAATTCGCAGTTTTGCGTGGCACCCTTTTAAGTTGTGTTGCGTTAAACAATAAGAAATTATGACAACGCAATCTTTATAAAACGCACATAGCCAATTTCGGTTTGACAACGACATTAAACTTGATTTTATTTTCGAAAAATGTTATTGCATTGGTACTTTAGAAGTTCTGCTTGAGGAAGTTGATGAGGCCGTTGGTGGATGCGTCGTGGCTGGACACCGGCTTGTTATCTTGGAGTTCGGGTTCGATCGCCTTTGCGAGCTGTTTGCCAAGCTCAACGCCCCACTGGTCGAAGGAATTGATATCCCAAATCACGCCTTGAGTGAAGATCTTGTGTTCATACATCGCTGGAACAAGTAGATAAACACTATTGATCACATACATAATCTCAACAGTACAATAGTCTGAAAAAAAAATCAAAGTGTTGAAAAAATCCACGAGCGGGATTCGAACCCGCAACCCCATGACATGCCGGGTCAGGTGCACTACCAACTATGCTATCGTGGCTCAATCCAACTCGTGCTAGTCTCATGGGGTGCGGGTTCGAACCCACTCGTGGAATTTTTTTAACACTTGAAATTTTAAAAAAGACACTTTGTTTTTTTTTGCGTAAAATTTTATATAATGAGTGTCTTACTCTGACTTGTAATCATCAAATGTAGAACAATTTAATAATGACTAGGTTGTTTGGACTAAATCCCTTTTTATCACTAGCTCGTTTTTATGTCTTCTAATGCTGGGGCACGATCCTTTCCTATAGTGGAAACAACAGGGAGAACGGGCTATAAACCACCACGCTGGCCCAGTGCGGATTGGTGGTTGTTAACGACTGCTAATGCAGCCGGGACCAACGGCTTTACGTGCCTTCCGAAGCACGGAGGAGCTCGAGACGATACACCCATCCGATGGCTGGCCTTTGCGAAAGTTGCTTAACTTCAGCAATTGCAGACCGAGCGCGTTTACCACTGCGTAATCGAGACTAGGTGGAACGACGATCTTCGCATGGTGGCTGGCAAGAGTTGGGTGAGAGTAGCCTCTGATCGTGCTCAGTGGCGTGCACTTGGAGAGGCCTACGTCCAGCAGTGGACTAGTATAGGCTGATGATGATGATGAATCGAGCTCCTAAGAGACAGTTATATGGAGAAGAAGAAATACATTTATTGACACACTGTCCAACAAAAATTAATTGCATTTAAAAAATATATACTGAAAAACAAAGGTAAATTCACAATAAAAAACAAAAACAGGAGACAAAGTGTGGCCAACTAGGCCCTAGCCTCAGCACATGCTACAACGAGATGAGGCCGCTGCAACGCTGGTATTCTGGGGCCTAATCGGTGACGTCACAACAAAAACAATACCAACAAAGATAAATAAATAAATAAAATAACTTAACGCCGCACTATCTTGACTGTTTGCCTTTCTGAACTATAAAAAATGAAAAAGTGCACTATGGACGGCGCGGGCGGCAACAAACAAAGTGGCTGATGATATTACACAAGAAATAATAAAATAACTTACCGATGAGAGCGCCGAGTGTGAAAGGCGTAATTTTCTTGACAACGATCGAGTTGGTGGGGCGATTGCCCTGGAACACTTTGTGGGGCAGGATCTTGGCCAGAGCTTCGGGGGCCAGGCCACTCTTCTCCAGCTCTGCTTTAGCCTGGCAAAAAAAACAAGAATTGAAATCTCCATATTGATGCATTTAAAAAAAATTGTACTCTCTTTTATGCCTTTTTGGCGTAGTCAAAGTTCATATAGAGAAAGGGTGCGGAAATATAAAATGTATGTATAATATATGTATAATATATGTGTTACAAAACATTGTCTAAAAAAAATACACAATGGTTATAATTTTTTTTTTCCTTTAATTGATGGCTTTGTGCGATTGGCACATTTAGCCAGTGTCAAAGTAATTTTTCTTACAAGTAATACATATAAACAATATTTCCTTCCTGTATGATGATAAATGATAATAGAAATGAGAAGTGAGAAATTATATACCCCCCAACACCTCATGTACTACTACTACTCCATTATTTCACATTAATATTCGACATAACACAAATTTTAGGAAATAAAACAAAACCGCAGACGTCACTCTTCACTATCCCGCCATGAAGTCCACAATGATTTAATTACCGGTGAATTTCGACCACCGAGCGACCGAGTTCCGAAACACGGAAGAGCTCGAGATGATAAATTTTTGGTCACCCATCCGATCACCGGCCTTTGCGAAAGTTGCTTCGGGCGCGTTAACCACTGCGCCATCGAGCTCCTCACAGAGCGACCATTAAGTACGTTGTAAATACACTAACTATATTCTGTCCCAATACGAAGTTCTTTTTAACGGATATCAATTTTATAGGACTTCATTATGTTGTGAACAGCTGATGAACCAGAAGCTGTACCAACCTCGTCACTGGTCTTCCCTTTCATGAGCGCTTCGGTCTGCGCAAGGAAGTTAGCCAGCAGGATCTTGTGGTGGACTCCGCCGGAAATCGGGTTGTGAGTCTGCGCGGGCGCAATGAAGTCGCAGGGGATCAACCTAGGGAAGAATATAAGAGTTGATCTAAAATGATGAATAGATTTTGTAAGGTAAGCTAGTCTCTTAATGTAGTCGCTCGATCGGTGGCTCAATTAAAATAATTTTTCCGTACAAAATTAGAAGAATTCTTTCAAACCAAGCAGCCAATTTAAATGGTATTTTCTTTGTTTAAAAAGGGAAATAAATAAAGTCTCAATAGTAGAAAACATTTGAAAAACGTAGTTATCGACATTAAATAATGCTCCTTTGGCTTACAAAGTAAAAGTGGATAGTGGGTCGGCGGGTTGGGCCGACAATAGAATAAAATCCCGCTCGTGAATTTTTTTTCAACATTTTGCAAATTGTCTTTTGTAGATCGTTTAGACAGCTGAATTATTGCGATTTTAAACCGAGTAATGAATTGAACTTTAATGCCCTAAATAAACAAATCTGATTTTGTTTTTGAACAATTTTAATTTACGCTTTGCAAGTGGTGCATTTTTTGAAAATAACCGGTGTTTTCAAAATTAAAAGTGACATCAACATGAAGACACTATGAAATAAATATATTTTGTGTTATTTAAAATTTTTGTTTGTCTCTCTCTCCAGTCCACCGCCGTTCGCCTCCGACCCAACAAAGAAAGCCCAAAGGAGTAAGAAGGAGCGTGAGAATCAGTCACAGGTCCAAGAATCGCCCCCGATCCCCCGATGATAACGAGCACTATTTAGTGCTCATTATTATCTGGGGGCATGCGCTACATTGAATGGGTAAACATAGCCGTTGGTACCTGGTGCCCTGGTGTATGAGCTGGTAGAAGGCGTGCTGGCCGTTGGTCCCCGGCTCGCCCCACACGATGGGCCCGGTGCTGTAGCTGGCCGGCTGGCCGGCGCGCGTCACGTACTTGCCGTTGGACTCCATATCGCCTTGCTGGAAGTATGCTGCGAATCTGGACAGAAGGCATTATTATCATTTTAATATCAAAATCAAAATCTTTATTGCTAACTGAGTGTATAGATGGTGTTACATTTTATAAAGGAACTTAAAACTTAATCGCCCTTTTCGGACACGGCCATTTAATAGAGAGCTTCCAACGTATTTTTATTAGAGCCATGAACAATATCTTAAGTGAAACGTGAAGAGAAAACTTCGTGCGAATTTTTGAGCACACTGTACGCACAGAGAAATGTGATATTGGGTATAGTTAAATTGTTTAGGGAGAAGGAGTCCCGAACGATATGGAATCCAATAGAAAGATAGATAAAGTAATCTGGCCTTTGCCTAGCAAATAAATAATAAATCTGTTACGAGGAGCTTGATGGTTAAGCAACTTTCGCAAGTTCCGGATGTCGGATGGGTGATCAAAAATTTATCATTTCGAGCTTCTCCGAGCTTCGGAAGACACGTATTCCGCCGTTCTCGGCGGCATTAGCAGTCTTCAAAGGTACCCACAAGTCCGAGACGGGCCGTAGACCGCAACCGCAGGCGACACTGCAGCTCGCGGTCGCAGTGCTGCCTGCGGCCGCGGTCGCCTCTATTTTAGAAACGTCATGCCGCGGCTGCATAATGCATGGAACAATGCTTAGTCACTCCCGCACCTAGTGCTTGTACGCGCTGTATATGTGAACGTTTTGCAGTTCGCTACAAAACTGGTGTTGTGGAACGCTTGGAATCAATTTCATAAGGATTCATAGAATCTAGTAGTGTCGCTTGCAGTTTGCTGTCTGCGGTCCGTCTCAGACTTGTACATTTACAACCACCAATCAGCACTGAGCCCGCGTGGTGATTTAAGACCCGTTCTCACTACCCAGCCTCAGGGAAGGGTCGTACCCCAGCAGTGGAGATAAAAAATGAGCTGGAGATGATACGACATGTAATACATTAAAAGGGGAGGGAATGGCATCACGCACTAAGCGTCAATGTTCTCTACTAGACTCTCCGAGGGGTTCTGATCGAATTGGGTTCCTCAAGCTATGTGATCGAAACATCCTCAAAGGGGATACAGGGGATGGCATCACATAAGCAAGTCCCCGTTACGAACCGATGGCATAGTGACATTCATAAGAGCTAATTTGTAGTCTAAACTGAATAAATGATTTTGAATTTGAACTTTACTAGATTCTCCGAGGTGTTCGGATCAGATCAAGTCAATGTATAAATATTTTTTTAATAAATTAATAATAATTTTTAACTTTTTATTTTTTTATAAAATCATCGTCAGCCTTCCCGGTAGCATAGCGGTCAGTGCGGCCGCCCGGATTGAAGACCCAGGTTCGATTCCTGGCTGGTTCGGGTGGGCGTTTAATTTTTTCACTGTATTTTATAAATTTCATAAATATACCAATCAAACTTACCTGTGTAGATACTGATCGTATGGTAGGAGGGCGTGCGTCTCTGCGCCGTAGAAGTTGGAGTACCACACTCCCAGTAGTGCCAGGATCACCGGAGCCTGCAACCAATCATATTATAGCTACCAGTTCCCAGTTCCAGCTTATACTGCTAGGAAATACACAAGGCAACCGAACAACAGGCCCCCGATTCTCATAAACAATAGCGTAAATTTTTACGGTCCATGCTTTAAGAGATTTCATAAAAGTTATCTTCCGTGTCCTCAATTTACTAAAAAACTACAATATGATAACCCTTGATTCGAGACGAAAGTTCCTGAAAGCAATGCTGATGTACAGTATAGTACATGGTAGGCTTGATTGTGTCCAGTTGACAAATGAATTGTGTTATGCCGTACCAAATTCCATTAATACAGGGTGTTTGGTGATACCTGTATAATCCCGAATATAGCAGGTAGGGCACAGGTCGTAGAACCCCGGAAAATTATAAACATACCAAGGTCCGAGCTTTTAGAGACGCCCTCGGGTTGTTCCGCTCCCCGATCCGAACCGCACCCCTCTGAGAATCTAGTAGGGCACGGGGACACGCACTAGTGCGTGATGCCGTTCCCTCATGAAAACCTCCGAAGGTGATTCTTTTCACACGGCTTGAGGAACCTTTTAAGTTTCTCGCCGCCCCCACATACGTTTGTGTACTTAGTTTGGTTGGTAGAGCTTGTTTGTTCGCTTGGCTAGCAACCACTATATTACCTAAATATGTCGCCATAACATCAATGTTTGTAGCGTTGTTGAGTTCCGGCAGCTAGTGATAAGATAGCCAGTGTCTCAGTAGTTGAGGATTCCGGGTGAAGCCCGCGTCCACCTTCGACCTTATCATCACCTAACATCAGGTGCGATGGAGGCCAAGTGCTTACCAGTGAAGTATTTTTTTTGAACATGGAAAATACCGGTTTTTACCTGGGTGAAGCCCGCGTCCACCTTCGACCTTAGCATCACTTAACATCAGGTGCAATGGAGGCCAAGTGCTTACCAGTAAGGTATTTTTTTTGAACATGGAAAATACCGCTTTTTACCTCTATGTTATCGGTTTTTTCGGTACCGGTATAAACTTTGGCGGTAACCGCCTTTCATAGATTTGTCCTTAATCAAATCTCAACACTGCTTATATAACTACTAACTTAGAAAAGTATTGTTTTTAAACTCACATTTTTTTCGAGCGGCGCCGTGGTGTAGTGTTGGTCCATGAAGTTGGCCCCTTCTAGAAGTTTCTCGAAGTTGTCATATCCCACGTGGAGAGCGATGGAGAGGCCGATGGCGGACCACAGTGAGTACCTGTTATTTTTAAACAATTTTTGCTTAAAACAATATACACGTACTTCAAATTATTAAACGATATATGCAAACATATTCTGAAGACATAGTCAAGATGCAGGTTATTAGTAGTGTAGGACCTGAGCCCAGTAAAAGTCGTAAGGCCCTTAGCCACGAACACAAGCAGAATCGACGCGGCGAGCGGAGTTATAGTTCATTGCTACGTTGCAATAAGGCAGTCAGTCAATGTCGAAAGAAAGAACGAAAAGAATGAAAGAAAGAAAAAAGTGAACTAGAATCATAGGATGTGATTGAAAGAAAGAGCGAGTAATAAAAAAAAGTTGCATAATTTAATATTTTAAAGCCACTTACCTCCCGCCGACCCAGTCCCAGAAGCCAAACATGTTTTTGGGGTCGATGCCGAACGCGGTCACCTTCTCGCCGTTGGTCGATAAAGCTACAAAGTGTTTCGCCACCGCTGCTGGCTGACAAACAAAACAACATTATGTATATAGAAGAGCAATCTGGTTTACCGTTCAGCGGTTCAGTATTAAATAGGGTCCAAAAACAATATAACACTCTGTCACTCTGTTTCATAAAACTAAAGCATCCTCTCCTAACAATCTGCTACCAGTCGTCATACATGAATGTCAACTATCAAGCCATCTCAACTCACACATAGCAAACTTGTCTACACCTTGTAAATGGAAGATTATAAAAATATCGAGCTGTGTGAAATATGGCGTTCAGATAGATGAGAACCTATCTCATAAACAACAAATATCGTTCCTATCTGGAAAATTTAGAAAGATGATTTATGTTGTCAAGGCTCTTAGAAAATCAGCTTTAATGGAAGTACTTAATATGGTATACACCTCACAATGCCAATCTATCCTCATTTATTGTGTAGGTGCTTGGGGCGGAGCCTGCAAATCCAGCTTCATTGAGGTCACAACGCGCTGTTCTGAGAGTAATGTTTCAAAAGCCGTTTCGATACCCCACGGATTTGCTTTACGAAGAGGCAAAGATACTTCGTGTCAGACAGCTGTACATATGGCACGTCTGCTGTGGCCAACATAAGAAAACTTTAAACTCTCCAGAACTTGAAGCTCTTATGAAAAAACGGGTATTTAGAATACCTGTGCCCACAGTCCGTACCGCTTTTGCTAAACGTCTTCCCCAGTTTTTTCCCCCCTATATTTACAACTAAGTTATCCGTAAATGTCCCTTAAAGGAACTACCCCTATACAAAGAAAAATGTAAAATAAAATCCAGGCTATTGGGCCTTAATTACCTTTAAACAGAACAAATTCTTCCATAACCCTGACATGCTGTATAATCGCATAACATATCCACCAACCATACACACATACTCATACTAACACTCACATACACACCCCCACACACACATCCGCACACCCTAAACACAAACACCCACAAATACAGACAACACACAACCATACACCTTTTCATTAATTTTATTTTTTATTACATTCATCTCGCAATTTTTCTTTTTATCTTAATTAATTTTATTATTTAATTAAAATTTAATTTATTTTACTTAGTTTTAGTTAAAGGAACCGGAGCTGTCGTTAGATACATTTTTTATTTTATTTATTTATCATTCCAATAGTTATACAAAAAACATACAAGCGATAACTTTAAAAACCACTACAATTTACAATAAATAAATATAACTAATTATAATTTTACAACTTATTTAATTTTTTTTCCCCGTGTGGTGCCGGGGATAAAGAAAGCACCACCCCATCTCTCCCCGTGGGTGTCGTAGAAGGCGACTATGGGACCATTCCAGAGGACGGGCAGCAGCGTCTCTCTGTGATTATTCTCACCTTACTGCGATCGCCAACCCGCCTGCCAAGCGTGGCGATTATGGCAAATTCCCCTCAAAATGATTTTATCCTTGAGGGAGGCCTTTGTCCAGCAGTGGACGTCTTTTTTGGCTGAGATGATGATGATGATAATTTTACACACACATACAATTAGGTCTTATAATAATAATACATATCCACAAATAGTTCATAAGTAAAGAGTTATTTAGTTAGAGTTAGTTAGAGTTGCTTATTGTATAAGTCTAGAAAGTGTTTTTTAGTTTAAATTTAATGTTATTTTGTGTGACACTGTTTATTACTTCGGACGGCAAAAATATAACATAAATTGGTCTATGCTTACTCATCTCAACTATGCGATTCAGGCCTGCGAGCCTTGTGCAAAAGTTGCTGTATTTAATATTATTGTAAAATTTTAAGTGAAAATAAAAAACTATTATTAAACCGTAAGATTAAAAAATAACTCACGTCTTTAGCATGCTCCAAGAACCAGTTCTTGGCTGATGTGGCGTTGGTGATGGTCTCCTGCGTGGTGAAGGTCTTGGAGGCGATGATGAAGAGCGCCGTCTCCGGCTGCAGCCGCTTCAGCACCTCGGCCAAATGCGTGCCGTCGATGTTGGATACGAAGTGCACCTGACAGAACAATATTCATCCAAATATTCATAAAATACAGTGTAAAAATTAAATGCCTGCCCGACCCAGCCTGGAATCGAACCTGGGTCTTCCGCAATCCGGGCGTATAGCGTTGTGTTATCAAATTTGTAGTATTTCATCTGTTAAGATGAATCTGCATAGCGAATCAGTTGCAATAACCGTTGGATAGATGGCACTGCTGCCGCTAAAAAGCAGTACAGTTTTTTTACTGCATTTTATAAATATTTATTTCAGCTTAAGTGTAGCAATTAGCACATAAAAGTAAAAAGCAAAATTTAATATTCATCCAGTGAAATGGAACGCCAACCACAACAATATCTATCCAGTGAAACAGAACGCAAACGATAAAAACATTAATGATAAGACATAAGTCGTGAATTCAAGTGAGTGAGTGAGTGAGTGAGTGAGTGAGTGAGTGAGTGAGTGAGTGAGTGAGTGAGTGAGTGAGTGAGTGAGTGAGTGAGTGAGTGCGTGCGTGTGGGTGTGTGCGTGTGTGCGATTCTTCATTCTACTATTACTTCTAAACAAATGAACCGATATAGTCTATAGATAGATATATGTGTATGTGTGTGTAGATATATGTGGTATTGCTTATAGTATTCCGGGTTATGAAAAACTCTTTGTTGAAGTCCCAGGACATAAATAATGCTTAAAAAATAATAATCCTGAAATAAAATTTTCAAGTTAGCCAATTAACAGAATACATTTATTGATTTATTTAAGCCTTCTCACAAACAATATTAATTATACAATATTTTTACTTATAAACTATATTTAATAATTTACTTGGCACCACTAGGCCTCCCCCAATGCTCTCCACTTATCTCTATTTCTGGCGGTCTGTGTCCATATTACACCAGCTATTGTTTTGAAGTCATAGTACAAGCTTCCAATAATTATGACGTGTTTTGTCTTTTACTTTAATTGGAAATGAAGTTAACATGAGACGAGAGCTAAACCAATCGTACACTCGAGTATATTAGTAAGGTTCTTATTATATTAAATCAATATATTCCTATTTAAAACGTACCTTAAGATGATTGGCATAAGGTTTGAGCGCTTCGGTGACCATGAGGGGGCCCAAGTCGGAACCACCGATGCCAATGTTGATGACGTCAGTAATCTGCTTGCCAGTGTACCTGTGACGTCACAAAACATGTAAAAGGCCATTTTTTTATAGGAATAACTCAATTAGTAAATCATTTTGAAAAAAGTGTTGAAACATTGATAAACCAATTTAGAACAAGTTTATGTTATTTCCTACCTATTCAGGTAACTATATGAATAAATAGTAACCACTATGAACCATTAATGTTCAAATTTATGTGCAAAATTCTCCAAGATAAAATAGATATCCCTGACTTGCATGATGAGCTGTGTCGACTCTTCGCGCCGAAACTACCACCGCACTAGAAGGCACAAGTTGCTTGCCGAGCCGCGGTGCCGCACCACAGCACGTGCTAATTCCCCTATACCGCGCTCCCTTTCTGCACTCAACTCTCTTCTTGCCAACAACCCTGAATGCGACTTGTTTGCGGATGGATGGCCGGAAATATTGTTAGAATGTTTGCGTTCTTGTGAAAGACATGATTGAATGGTTGTCAATATCTATATATTTTTAAAGTTATTCTATGTGAAATTGTTTTTATAATATTCTTCAACTATCGTAATTGGTGTGTAGTTAAAAAAAAATTAAAGCAGTGTTGTTGGGGTTGTAAAAACGAGACTTTTTTTATTGCCTCAAACGGCACTTCACCGGGCTTTTTTGGGGACAAACTTAAAGGGTTCCTCAAGGCGTGTGAAACCTTCGGAGGTTTTCTAGAGGGAACGGCATCATGCACTAAGGCGTGTCCCCGTGCCCTACTATATTCTCCAAAGCGTTCGGATCGGATCGGGGAGCGGAACAACCCGAGGGCGCCTCTAAAGGCACGGACCTCGGTTCGGGTAGACCGGGGTGTGGTGGAGGAGAGAAGCGTCCAGGTACATGTGTAGAGTGGTGGTGTAGCGCGCGTATGAACCGGCTCGTCGTACACTTGCTCTACGAGTAGGTACGGTGTCTTGGGCCTAAACTAGTGTGCATGTTTAGTGTATTTTGTAAATGTGTAGTGGCATTTAGAGAATCGGGCGGGGTAATCGAATGAATACAGATAGTAAACAAAACTTACACTAGCCATTCTGAAAGAATGTGGAAAAAAAATTATATTAATTAATTGATTGATCATAATCTCACCCCTTCCACTGGCCGCTGATGACCTCATTGGAGAACTCCTTCATGTGCGCCAGCACTGCGTTCACGTCGGGGGTGACGTCCTTGTCGTTGACCAGGATGGGCCGGTCCTGACGGTTGCGCAGTGCCACGTGTAGCACTGCGCGGTCTTCCGTGAAGTTTATCTTCTCCCCTGTTCACATTTTAGTATATAAGAGTACAGATATTTCTTAGGAGAAGCTCGATGGGGCAGTGGTTAACGCGCCTGTACTGCGAGTGCTATGCAACTTTCGCTTTTTGTGACCGATAACGTATTATCTCGGGCACCTCTGTGCTTAGAAGGCACGTAAAGCCGTTGGCAGGCCTGGCTCACTGCACGCGGTACGTCCGTTATTAACCTACAACACAAAGACAATAGAATTTGAATTGCTTCAAATTCTATGTGTCTGATCACTGATCAGGGCTCGCCGCAGAAGAGAGAGAAGAGAGACCGAGTCAGTGAGGTGAGTGAAAACTAAACTTTTAATCTAATCTGATGATGATGATGATGATGATGATGATGATGATTATGATGATGATGATGATGATAATGATGATAAAAGAGTGAATTGAAATGAAATAAAAATATTTTTTTTTAAATTTAGGCAAGGGCAACAAAGGCAATTTTTCTACTTAGGGCTAATTGCCCTAAAGTGTACACTAATAGTTAGTCTTCCTATTACCTTAAGGTTCTGGCTCATAATGAAAAAGACTTACCAGTGAACATAGCGTCCCGAGCCTTCTCAACACCTCGGCTCTTGGCCAAGTCAAGGAGAAAAGACAGAACTGTCTCATTGATACGGTTCTTAGAGTAGTCCAGCAGAATTTCACCATCATTTGGAGTGGGGATGTTGAGGCTGATGAAATATATCTCTTTATTAGACAATATTATACAGTAGTTAGTAGTTCATACTAATGATATTAATTGATATTCAAGGAACACTGTATTTTGTCTCTTAATACCTATATTTAAATAATAATGTTTCCTTCACAAAGCTTTATTATTCAATCCATTGGTTTTTTTATGTTGACATGTAAATTAAAATACTGCTTTAATTAATACAAACTTTAACTTGTACAGTTTCTTAGGTTCACATACGTGTAGCCTAAAAACATGTGTCGTTGAACCCTATACGACCTTTAAAAGGACTTCCAAATAAAGATGATATAACTTTATGAAATACAGAAATTTTAAGTAAAATCTTTGCTCTGTTCCCCGTAAAAGGCTCATATAAAATAACAAATTGCAATATTACAGATCCTCAAATCTCCGGTAAACTAACAATTACTGCAATTAATAGTGGTATGTGTGTACCTACCTGAATTTATTGAATCTGTCGGCATCTTGCTGGAAAAGCTGAGGAATGTTTATCTTATCGGCGTTAGCATTGTAAAACTCTTGCAGTTTCTTGAACGCTGGGTCTTCTGTCAGGTTTACTTTCGGCTCCATGGTTGAAGAAAGTGAATGTATTCGAAAAATGCACCGCTCTCTTGCGACTTCGCTGGACTTCGCCGATACAAATGATAACAAACGTCGCGCTGACATTTCAAAGGCATGTGAAGGTTATGCGTTTTGTCACTGCATTACTTTACGTTTGTGAACATTCTTGATTGTGTTGTGCTCATAATCGAGAAGCAAAAGCAGAAAAGAGGAAGTTTTAGTTTTTGTTCGATGGTTTGTATATTTTTTTATTAATCTTATCTCGCTTCTTACGGGTTTGTTAGACTGAAGTGGATCCAATACATATGAAGATTAAGATTATAGACAATATGGGAGATTCATTTAGTTATTTATTTATTATAAACTTTTTAAAGAAAATGGCGTACAGAAATTATATGGGAGGTGCAAATTTTGAGAGACAACAAAAGTGGAAAACAGTACAACAAAAAAATTCAAACTTAATGAGTAATACAGTAGCGGTCCGTCCCTGCTTCGCACGGGTGGACATTTTTTTTAATATAGCCAGCGCTAATATAGCATTCTAATGGTGAAATGTTTTTTTAATCGGTCCAGTAGTTTTTGAGTTTATTCGTTACAAACAAACATACAATAATACAAAGATTTCCTCTTTATAATATTAGTAAAGATAAGTACATAAATATTCTATAAATTAAAAATATATAAAATACTTTTAAAAAATCTTTTTAAATAACAAGCTTTTATTTAAATGCGCTAAAAAGAAAAAAATAAGCTTTTACTTTACTATCAACTTATAATGTCATTACACAATGTATATGATATAAAAGCTTGTCGCGAGATTTAAGTAGGTAGGTACTCGTAGTTACTTAAATTGAAAATTTTAATAGTTAAAATCAATCACATCAAGTTATTTAATTTACTTGTTTATCAATACAAGTAATGCTTATAACATCTAACAGCTATCATATAAATTGTGTAATGACGTTATAAGTTGATAGTAAAAGTTTGAAGTAAAAATTTTTTTCGTTTAGCGCATTTAATTAAAAGCATATTTTTTAAAAAGGTGTTTTACTTTTTACTTTCATTTGTACCCATATTGTAGGCAAGCATTAAAAACTTAGTCCACCATATTGGATTTAGAGTGACGTCACCTGAGTTATTCTCTCTCAAGCCCTTTCATTTGATACCCTTAATGTAAGAATGCATGCATAATTTCAGTTCAATCGGTTGAAGTTAACTGCTTCTAAATTGAGTTTCAAGCTTTAGAAGTCCGCTATATTGGATTTAGAGTGGCTTCACTGAATTGGATTTGGAGAATTAAGAATCGAAAACAGTGTAGTTCGCTCGTGTAGAGCTCGTGAACTTCTTCGCTGACGAATAGGTAACCATTTCAGCTCGGACCTATACTGTGAGACGTGGTCTTATTTTTCCAAATTATAAATGAATCTGATACTATTATGATTATTTACATAATATAACGCTCGTAGACTTTTTTCAACACTTTGTTTTTTCAATCTGATACTATTGTTAAGCAATCTGTCAAGCTTATTAAGCAGGACGGCGTTTAGTTGGCTCACGTCACCACAATCGATCATGGGAAATATTAGTTTGCGCAAACATAACCTTCGTCTTGAACGGCAAAAAAATCCTTAGGCAGTTCAGTGAGCGCAAAGTCTACGTAACCTTTTTACTAACATGAGCAACCTGTAAATTCCAGCTGAGTGTAGAATCCAGATGCAGACCAAGATTTTTTACACTCAAACTAAACGGTATGACTGTTCTATCAAACATTATAGGCTCAAGAGAGTTAATCGCCACTTTACCCATCAATCGCAAGCTGCCAATGAGCACTGATTGACATTTTGTGGGATTTACGGTCGTCGTTTACCAGTCGTTTATCGCCTCCATGTCCCTATTCAATCTTCGAATGGCGTCAGATAAGTCATCCACACGTGATTGTGTATAAAGCTAAAGGTCATCGGCTTACAGATGATACGAATTACGAACACTGAAGGTGATGTGTAATGAATGACGTTAATAAATATTGAAAATAATAATGGAGAAAAAATACCGCCTTGAGGAACGCCTGCATCCAGGTTGCAACAACTTGATGTTGTCTCAACAATGCAGCCTGACTGCTGACGGTCACGAAGATAAGAAGAGAACCACTCCTGCACTTCAGATGAAACCATAAGATGAGAAAGGATAGAAAGGAGAATATCCATTCAAATAACAACACTAATTTACGTAATAATAACCATTTTATTACGAGAAAATAAATGTTGCCTTTAAGTTATACTAACACTACTGTTAATATTAAAATAAACAGAATTATTGTCTACTAATACAAATGAAATATGGTTAAAAGTGTGTATAATCTATGCAATATGTAAAAAAAGCTAGGTATATTAGAATTGAATGCTGCAAATATAGTCTATACAATATTTAAAATTATTGTTAGGCAATGCATTCAAAATGCTATATTCATATCGTAAAAAACGAACGCCACAGATGGAATAAGAACTCTCGCAATCCAGGCGACTGCTCTTTTAAATGAGGTGCTGGGACATCATTTGGTTTACCTGATTCTTAAAGTAACATTTAACATAACAGTAAAAAGGTTTGTTTAAGTACCTGGTTAATAAGAAACCTTTTTACTATCACCCAAAAATTAAAGTGCGGGAAAATGAGGCATTTTACATTTGACTTAATAAATGATCACACGATCAATAAGCACGTGAACGCTCGTTTCTTATGCACTAAGATTTGATTACGATGGTGGCTATATGAAATTAACTCCGAGCGCGGTAACAGTTGCTTAGCCGCACGCAAGTGCCAATAATAAAGTTATACAAACTGCACCATCGCTTGTTTGCCATTCCAAAAACTACCTTATCACCATTTGATAGAGTACCATTTCCAACTCTATATTTTCGCTTTTCTGCATAAAGACATTAAGCTAGTCAAAAAGACATTATAATACTAAACAAACAGATCATATTATCATCATATTGCCGCCTTACGTTTGTTACAGGAATCTACCTATCTCTTATTTAGCATGATATGATTTTGACACATTATAAATTATGTTACAAATCGAACTAGAAACGATTAAGGACTTTCAATAATTTAGAACAAGGAGTTTTTGGCTTTTGACATGACGAAACTAAAACGCATATTGATGGCAACATTATGCTAGTGCCTGCGTTTCGATGCTTCCGTGCTAATTTAAAAAAAATATAAGATTATAAACATGAAACGATACTTATACAATAGTTACTTATAATAATGATGAATTGATTCATTTCTCCACAGCCTTTTGAAATTTAAGGTTTTGAAAACTAATATCAAGTGTTTGTTGGACTATCTAGCTACTTAATGTGAAATATACAATTTTAAAAAACTGTAGAAGTTTAATAGCGATCCGAAGAAAAAAAAAGGGTAACAATAACCTTTGTTTGAATAAAATCTTTTTGATATAAACATTCATTCACTTCTTACATTATCAACATCATCAGCCTACCGCTGGACTTACTAGGCCTACCCCAAGGCGCGCTATGGGGCCCGCTCTTGTATATGTTTAATTTATTTTTACATATAAATTAAACTTAAACAAAGAACATATAAATATATTATGATTTTAATGCATGTGCATTCATATCGCTTTATAATATTGTTAAAATTGATGTACCAATTATAGTTTTAAAACCCAGAGGTCTTTTCACAGCAATCGTTAATGCTTATAGCAAATATCTGTTTAAGCAAAACATATTTATGCAACACATTTATACATACAAATCTGACAATTCTTTTAAAACTTACATCATTCACGTAAATTAGTCGCAATTCTTTGATTTTCGTTATATTATCAACCACGAAGCAAAGTTAATAACGATGGTTGCCCAGTAGAATAAAAATGAGAAAATACTCGTTTATAAGTTGGCAATTAAATTAAAAACAAATGGATGGATGTTATTAATGGTAATGAAATGATTAATTCATCTTATAATTAGGGTAGTGACATACCCTACCACTGATAAACGGAGTATAACTTCGAATAGTTATTCCGTGTTTTGTATATTTGAAGGAAAGTTCACAAGACGGAAGATCTATTCCAAGCTGAAATCTTGGTAATAACCTTATCAATCTTTATTTTTTACACTATTTTTTTTTTATTTATTTACCATACCAATAAAAGAAAAAACACAGTAACCCACACTGGTCGTATTGACATTCAAAAGGCTACCTTATCACTATTTGATAGAGTAACATTTCCAACTTAATATTTTTACTTTTCTTCATGACCCTGAGCCAATCCGAAAGATGCTTTATACTAGAACAAATAGATCACACATTTTGGTGTTTCCTACTGTCTCGTTCTGTGTTCAAATGAATGAATTTTTCTTTGTTTCTTTCTTTATCTTTACATTAGTAGGACGTGCAAACCAATCATTATTAATTTTGATCGTTTTAAATTTCATAATCATCTTTGGACAATAGAATATGATCCTGAAATTTTTACTAATACGTTCTCAACCACCATCATTACGTAAACTCGAAGACTTTTTACATACACATACCTTTTGTTATATTTAAAAGTGACGTTCTCTATCTACGCCACACTTTACTCTCCTATTCAAAAGAGAGAAACCCACTCGATTTTTTTCATTCCAATTACAATTTTCAAATATTTCAAACCAGCTTTATCATTGTTGCTCCAAATTGGTCTTTATTACAGGGTGATAAAGAAGCGTTTCTTCATGTTATGATCTCTGCATTACACTTGAATTTCCTTAAAATTTCCAAATCGTAGCAACTCGCTTTACCGTTGTTGGTCCAAAATAGTCTTTATTACAGGGTGATAAAGATGCGTTTCTTGTACAACGCCACGCCCACAGCTAGCCACATGAGCATTGCGGCCGCGTGGGTAGCCAGTAACTGGGCGTGCGTGGGCGCCGGTATGAACCAGAAGAAGGGGAAATGACGTTTCAGCAGCTCGCTACCTACGTATAGGAATAGCGCGTTTTGACCTGGGAACAAGGCAATAAATTATTTAAAAATAAAAAATATAAAAACGGTCAACGCAGATAATATGGACACTTGAGACATCAAGGTTATCGTTACTAAGTATCCAATGTAATATATCTGGTTTTATTAGTTGATATTAAAGTGCCGGATCTAGTTTATAAGCACTGTCGTTTAAATTTCATTTAATTTAAATTTAACATTTAAAGTTAGAAAAAGGACAAATGAATAGACAAATCTCAGTCCCAGTCTATACTAATAGCCAAATTCAATAAAGAATGTTTACCAATAAAGCGTTGCCAAGCAACCAGTGACAGGCATGTATTGACAACCCTTTCCAGTTGGTCAACAGGAAAGATTTTACGTAAAATATTTATTTATATTAAATATTGTATGCAAAATTTAAAAACAAAAACCATAGTACAATCATAGCTTATTTTTTTTTTTTATATGAACGGGTAAGCACTGTGCCTTGATCTCACCTGATGTTAAGTGATGATAAGGCCAATGATGGAAGCGCACTTCACCCGGGGTCCTCAACTAGTGAGGTATTGGCTATCTTATCTCTAGCTGCCGGAACACAACAATGCTACAAACATTGATGTTATGTTTGTAGCATTGTTGTTGTTGTTGTTAGCTTTAACCTATGTGAGTGTATAAATTAGCTACCTTGAAACAATTAAAAAACTGCACTTGAAGATTCAATAATTTATTTAAATTAATATGGTATGGCAGAAGAAACATGAAAGCAGAATAAATGCGGTAAAGATGAGAGCGTTAAGAAGTATGATAGGAGTTAAACTGAGTGACAGGATAAGAAATAGTGAGATAAGGAAACGTTGTGGTCTGAAAGAAGATGTAGTGACAAAAATTGAGAAAGGCATGCTGAGATGGTTTGGCCATGTCGAGAGAATGGATGAAGAACGATTGACGAAAAAAGTGTATAAGGCGAGTGTGAATGAAAGTGTTGGTAGGGGTAGACCTAGGCGGACGTTTCGAGATCAAATCAGGGACGTCTTGAAAAAAAGCCAGGTCAAGAGTACCCTAAACCGAAGGGCATGTATGAAGGGAATAATGAAAGTGGACGAAGCGAAACAACAACAACAACAGGATCGTAGCAAGTGGAAAGAAGTGGTCTCTGCCTACCCCTACGGGAAAGAGGAGTGATTATATGTATGTATGTATGTATGTGTTAATCAAATGCTGTTACAATCCAATTTTCTTTAACGTCAATCCAATTTGTTCCACAACAAAGTGCATCAGCGTTAGTATCCTCCTGTTTGGAAGCCTCCAGAAGCTCCAAATCTTATGCCTCATTATTACATGCCAGAAAGGGACAGACTGATAGCCAAATTCCACCAGCATAAAACAATATATTACATACTAGAAAGGAACAAAATGATAGCCAAATCTCACTAGCAAATAACAACGGTCTTCTCCCCCCCTCCCTACACCATTTAGGCTTCAGGTCCACAATGCAATCAGCAGCGTATTAGGAAGCTTCCAGAAGATTTAATTTCCTATTATTACATGCTAGAAAGGGACAGACTGATAGCCAAATTCCACCAGCATAAAACAATATATTACATGCTAGAAAGGAACATAATGATAGCCAGATCTCACTAACAAATAACAACGGTCTTCTCCCCCCCTCCCTACCCCATTTAGGCTTCAGGTCTACAATGCAATCAGCTGCGTATCAGGTAGCTTCCAGAAGATTTAATTTCCTATTATTACATGCTTGAAAGGGTTAAAATTATAGCCACATCTCACCTGCATAGTACAACGGTCTTCCTCCCCCACTTAGTCTTCAAATCCACAATGAAGCACAGCAACGTATCAGGAAGCCTCTAGAAGCTTCAATTTCTTATTATGAAATGCTTGAAAGGGACAGAATGATAGCCACAGCTCACCTGCATAGTACAACGGTCTTCCCCCCCACTTAGTCTTCAAATCCACAATGAAATACAGCAGTGCTTGTATCATGAAGCCTCCGGAAGCCGTCACCAGGCAGTAGGAGAGGGACCAAAGGTTTTTGTTGATCGGTATGGGGCCTCCGTTCTTGGAGAACATGCATAGGGCTCCGCCGCCGACCCCGAACATTATGGACCAGAACACCCAGCGCATTATGCGAGCCCTGCGAAAGAAAGGTTAAAAATAAGAAAAGAGAAGAAAACACATTTATTTTAACACAGTCAAGAGACTGTTAAAAATAGTAGAAGTTTACAAAAAAGAAAAAAAAATAGTGTCTCACGGCTGCTTCAAAATAGGTGGCCAATTCAGCGTATGTCAGGTTTATGGAACCAGACGCTGGTTTAGAATTATAAAGATCTCAAAAGACTCAGTTTTAGTTTGTTTATTCTTATTTGTTTACTTGTATTATTGGTCTAGTGGTAAAGTGCAAGAGTAGCGGTAAGACCACCGGTCTCAAATCCAGAGATCCCGGGCTCAACTCCCAGCGGGGGGTACATGTTTGTACTCTGATTGGTTGGTGGTAGTGCTTCTTTTAAGGCAGCCTGGCTAGCTATCACCATCTTAACTAAATATGTCGCCATCAAGAGAGATAACAGATAAGCTAGTTTCTTAGTAGACGAGGTAAACGTTTACACGTAAGGAATAAACAAGCTAAGTATATTAAAAAAACGTATATTATTAGATATTTTTTTATTTAAACTTTTGCAACATAAATATTACATGGCGGACTTAATGCCTGAGGCATTCTCTACCAGTCAACCATAGGGTGGTGCAGATATAACATTGGTAGGTGCAATTATGATATATGATTGTAAGTAACTATGTAATACATACATAAATATTATATATACATAAACATACACAAAATACATAATTCTAATAGGACGTTATTGAGATGACTCTGCCATGGTTCCATCAAACAAGAGCTCACGGACTTTCTTCTTAAAAGCATCACGACTCGTAGCCATCCTGATTATACCTATATAATTTTTATATCCCATGCTGGTCTGGAACGTGTAAAGAATTTATCAGTTGCCTTACCTTCAGCGCATGTCGTAAGAGCTTACTAAAGGACAAGGGTCCCAAGACGCTCGCACATCAGGCGATCGGCTAGCAACATATCACTGAAATTATCTATACCACCTGGAAGCCTACTTCTGTAATGCTAAATGTTTCGTCGAGGTCACTATAAATGGTGATTTTGATGAAGAAGTAGTATGTATGTATGGATAATTTGTACAAACAAAGAATGCTTATAAATTAGTGTGTGCACTTACCGAGCATGGTTGTAAGCCAGCATGATCCTGGTGGCGTGCGCCCCGGCTTGCACCACCAGCACCCCGGACAGTATCCCCAGCAGACCCTCGGGGTCATACGGCAGGGTCGTGTGGTACATCTTACGGAACGTACCGCCCTTGTGGAGGTGGGAGGGGCCGAGAATCAATCTGGGGGCGGAAGGGGTAATTGAGTCTTCGAATTAATTCACGTATGTAAATAAATAGCCTAGGACAGGGATTCCCAAAGTGGTCAACATCGACCCCTTGGGGTCGAAATCGGTTTCCCAGGGGCCGACATAACCGAAAACTGACCTTTATTAATTTACAAAAGTTCTTATTTAAAACGTTCAAGATACCGTATAAGTTGTGTTACGTGTACCAACTTGTTATTATTTAATAATAATAGAAAATTAAAGTTAATATTAATAGAAAAAAAAACTAGAGATAGAATTTTTAAAGTAGGTAATTTGGCTATGGGCTCCGAGGTATCAGTTAATTTTGGAAAAGGATCTCTTGCCCAAAATAGTTTGGGAATCTCTGGTCTAGGGTAATGGCACCTCCGTCAGGGTGAACGCTGATGGTATCGAAACTGGCGCAGGCTTAATAAGTACCGAAAAAAGCAACCAGTTGCTAATTGCACAATGGCAACGCGACTGCTACTAGTTGCGGACTGCTACAATCCATCGGTTTATTTTAGAGCGCCGTCATGCCCTTTTAGTTCATCAATCGCTCGCTCGTGGCGCTATCGTAGCTTTCTACGTTTCGTAATACATATTCATGTGTTTTGGTAGCGATAAATTGTAAATTGTCACTATTGCGACTGTCACTTAAAGATCGGTAATAATACTGCCAGTGCTCTGTCACCCTAGCGGCACGTGCAGGGGATGTACAGTGGTTTTTAGTGGGTAGGAACCTTCCCTTCCTGAATCCCTGTGGAGACCCTCGGGTCTGGGCAGGGAGGTGGAGGCTCGAGGGGAGAACCCCACATAAAGTTCAAGTGGATTCGAGAATGGTTTAGATTTACAATTGGACCCGATAGGTGGCGCTGCTATAAGCGTCCATTATGACGAATGATTTGTTTGATTTGTTGTCATGGAAACTGTCAAAGCGGCACGAAGTCCGCCGCTCAGCTAGTATATAATATGTAATATTATTAACGAATGTTAAATGGAAATACATTGTCATTGTTATTATTATTATTATTATTATTTATTTATCTATAAGTACAGTTAATAAAGAGGTAACGTTTGTAACTTTGATTGTTTATTGTTTTCTAAAGTTTACGCGAACACCACACATTGAAATGAAACAACTTTTACGGATCTACTCGCGTTTATTTTACACATCACTTATTTAATGTTTGTTTGTTTGAGGATGGTAATCTCTAGATTCACTGGTTCAATTCCAAAACAACTTTCAATGATAGAATGACAATCCTTGCAGGCAACATTTTTTTTTTGATAAAAAATATTGATTGTTAAAAAAGTGCTATTTCTATACTAATATAATAAAGAGGAAAGCTTTGTATTTTTATGTTTTTGTTTGTAACAAATAAACTCTAAAACTACTGATTTAAAAAAATTCTTTCACCATTAGAATGCTACATTAGCGCTGAGTAACATAGGCTATATTAAAAAAGAATTGTCCACCCGTGCGAAGCCGGGAACGGGCCGCTAGAATTAAACAAAGACCTACTATGTTAGTTAGCACTCACCTGTCAATATAACCCGCGATGCCACCAGTGCAGTTGACCAGATCCTCGTTACGAGCGGATAGATGCAACCCGCCTGGACCCAAGTAACCGCGTGGGCACCCCGGCGCGCTCACGCCCATGCTCACGCTCACCTACGAACACGGACGAAACGGAGCGTGCTATATATGTAGCTGTCTCGCTCGCACGGGTAACGATGCGTCTACTTAAGGCGAGACAGCCATGAATTCACGACTGATTGCATGCATGGTATGCAGGATACCTATGCACTTTAAGGTTTTAAGCGTTCATCTATACAGGTTTCATGATAAAATAGTTTTGTTTTAACCAATGTGTTAGAAACTATCAGGCAGAGACTCAGGGGCAAATAAAATGTGTTTGTTTCGTTTATATAACTTTAACGCAAATTTTGTTGTGAAACAAATTACAAAAACACAAATGTTGAAAAAATTTCCACGAGCAGGATTTGTACCTGCACCCTTCTGACATACCTGACCATCTGAAAATTAAATAGTGTTGAATAATTTCGGCGGGCTGGTTAGAACCACGATAGCTCAATTGGAAGAGCACCTGACCCGCCCCCCGACCGCCTAACTCTATCGCCATCGCCCTCGCCATCGCGCTCTAAAGTTTATGGCGTCATCTTGTCATTTCAAAAGTGATAAGAAAGCAATGTGAAAGCAATATCGAAAGCCTATTGCTTTTATATCGCTTTCGAAATGACAAGATGACGCCATAAACTTTAGAGCGCGATAGCGAGAGCGATAGCGATAGAGTTAGGCGGTAGGCCCCCTGGTATGTCAGAAGGGTGCAGGTTCAAATCCTGCTCGTGGAAATTTTTTCAACATTTGTGTTTTTGTAAGGAGCAATATAGTTTATTACCGTACTCTTCGCAATAGAAGGCGTTTCAACCGGCTCTCAATTCTACTGAGAGTTTACATAAAAAAAATAAGATAAAAAAGTTACCTGTATAGCGACTAATATAAGAGTCGCCAGCCACTGCTGCCAACCGGCCGAGATGTCTCTGAACAGGGAACGGCCTGCAAAAAGAAAAAAAATATTATCAATAATATTTTTAATTTTATATTTTTAAGTGCTAATTGCTGCACTGCACTGTAGTGAAAAAATTAAATGCCTATCCGACCCAGCCAGGAATTGAACCTGGGTCTTCCCCAATCCGGGCGGCTGCACTGACCATTATGCTACTGGGAAGGCTGGTAAGCACTGAATTTTGTCCCTGCTTTCATTTTGACTGCTTTTTAGCGGCAGTAGTGCCATCTATACAACGGTTATTGCAACCAACAACAATTACGAAGTAGATCGCGACGAGACGCTGCAGTAAGGACGTCATGCCACGACACATTCACCGGTAAAAGGACTTCTAAAGTACATTCTATAACCTCTGCTAGTCTGACGTGGCTTGATCCTATAATTGTACTTACTTACTAATTACCTGTCAAATATTTACCGGGCGTGATGTTCTGACTGGTCCGTTTCCTCGCCATGAGTTTAAAGCTGATTGTGAACAGGATAAGTATTGAGGATAGGGTGAATAGGGTGTCTAAGTACAGACGCCTGCACATCAACCTATCCAAAACTGTCAAATTTCTTCAATACATTTTCAACCATACGTTTGAGGTATAAAGTTCAAAGTTTATTGAGGAAATTTGACAGTTTATGGTAGGTTGATGTGCAGGCGTGTGTACATCTGTAGGTTACTGATTGCATGATAAAATAGTTTTATTTTAAAATGTTTGTTAACATACATACATAATAAGCATGATTTTAATTTTATGGAACAACAATTTTCTTTTTATTTGTTTTAAAAAAGCCTTTTTTTCTTATACTATACATCTTTAGCAAAAACCCGCGGGTTTGTATGCCTTGGAGAGTTCGTTTACACTCGACATTATAAAATAAAAACAAAATGAAACAAAAAACACGCACATACCCCCGCTCACGTCTGACGGAGCACTCGCACCAACATCGGCAACAGCTGAGATTAGTATTTGTACATATTACTATACAAGCTGCACGATGACAATAGTACCGACGTCAGTGTGAACGCTCCCCACACTAAGTAGCACTAATTAACTCACAGACATCATACTATGAAATTATGTTCGTTTGCATCTACATATATGTATAATATTTCTTTAAAGTTTTTTTTTTAATTTTGGATTTATTTAAGTAAATATTTTGCATACTTATAGTACTTAAATAAAGTTTAGTGTTGGGTAAGGGTCGGTCGGTTTGATGAACACTCAAGTGTGTAATGTTGTGCGTCTGCCGTTAAGCCCTACCCCGCACGTCCTCCTAGCCGCCTGTCCAGATAAACAAGATAAGAAAGTTTAGTGTTGGGTAAGGGTCGGTCGGTTTGATGAACACTCAAGTGTGTAATGTTGTGCGTCTGCCGTTAAGCCCTACCCCGCACGTCCTCCTAGCCGCCTGTCCAGATAAACAAGATAAGAAAGTTTAGTGTTGGGTAAGGGTCGGTCGGTTTGATGAACACTCAAGTGTGTAATGTTGTGCGTCTGCCGTTAAGCCCGTTGCGGGGTACCGCACGTCCTTCTAGCCGCCTGTCCAGATAAGGTAAGATAATCAATTTCTTACCAGGCGTGATGTTCTGGCTGGTCCTCATGAAAGCGCACTCCAAAGCGCCCACTATGAAGTACATCGCGGCCAGACGCTGCAGCACGCCGGGCCAACGGACGTTCTGCCACGACACGTTCACCGAAGATAGAACTATGCCGATCAGAGACAGGAGGAGGGAGCGACGGGCCACCTGTGTCACGTGTAAGAAATGAGAATAGAGTATGAAGTATTTATTCATTATCACTTAATGTGGAACGTGAACGTTTATTGAAGAAATTTTACAGTTTTGGATAGGTTGATGTGCAAGCGTCTGTACATACACGCGCACTGTTTTTATTTTGACTATCTGCCAGTTGTTGTATTAGCGATTTTATTATCTTATTTTTATTCAGATTTTTAACCTTAGTTACGTAGTTAATCTAAAATGTAGTAGTGTGTAGTGTTTTGACAAACCTATTAGGGTTTATGACAACAAGGAGCAAATTGTTAGTAATTATCTATATATTAATACGTGAAGCAAAAACTTTGAAATAGAAATAGAACTTTGTACCCCTTTTTACGAAAATGGCGCAGACGGAGGAGAATGAAATTTTCGCACAATTATAGTTTATATAGAGAAGGAGTGCAGAATGCTTATATTGTTTTTAAATTATGCATAAAAAATACATTAAATTAAATAAAAAAAATTTCATACATTTTTCAAAACTCACAAAATTTTAAGAGGAGCTGCCGAAATCTGTCAAAGCCAATCCAAACTCACATTCTTTTTTTTTTTTATTTTTCATTGCTTAGGATACAATCCATGCAGCCTTTATAAAATTACGGTCGAATTCTGACCACTGGGCGACCACTAGTAACAATAAATACCTAAATTATGTCTCATAAGTCACAAGGTAAAAGTAAATAAAAAAAAATAAAAAATAAGTTAACAAAAAGCATTTTCATTTGTGGATGTAAATAATTTTATATGTAGTTATCCAATATTAAAAACTATTACATTTTATAGATTTTTTTATAACACAACAATGACGTATCAAAAACATCGAGCGGACTAAGAATCTACTTATTACTTTACGTACCTGGTACAGTGCGGTCCACCTCGGCATGGACGTCCTAAGCCTGGCGTTCAACGACAGCACCAAAGCCTCGCCCATAGCAAACGCGAACCAAGGGAACACCACGTCGGCCACCGTGATGCCGTTCCACACGCTGTGCGAGAACACCGCGTAGCCGCCGCCGCCGGCGTTCACGAATATCTGCGGGCAAATGTGGATTTAACCCCCTGCTAATAAGGTTCAAAGAAACAAAAATAATAAACCTTTGTTACAAGCTACGATCGCCCATATTCTAATACCTTAGAGTCTAGTACATATAAAATAACTATTTAATACAACTTTTGTTAGTTTATAGTTTATTAGTAATGAGTAAGGGTCTTACAAATAAATAAAGAATAACAAGTAACATTTTATTCATGCCTATGAAAAATGCCATTATGTGTATTAAGAGTCATAAAAAGGATAATGCTTTGTTATTTGGTCATATTATGTACTTGAAAATGATTAAGTTTTAAAACTAATAGTTTATTATTACAACCTGGGAGCCGCTGACAAGAGTTTAAATTAACGTTATTTTTAAAAAACACAAAAACACAAATGTTGTTGTGTGATGTTGTGATTTGTTTCGCAACAAATTTTGCGTTAAAATTATATAAACAATAACAATTTATAAATAGTTTGACTACTTCTTAACTGATCTTTAGTATTTGTAAAAATATTATGATCGGATGTTAATGACGGTAGTTGTTGCCATTGAATGGGCGCCTTTGGCTTTTAAAGCAAAAAGTAAATAGTGCTGAATCATTTCGACGGGCTGGTTAGAACCACGATAGCTCAATTGGGACAGCACCTGACCCGGTATGTCAGAAAGGTGCAGGTTCAAATCTTGCTCGTGAAAATTTTTTCAACATTTGCGTTTTTGTGATTTGTTTCGCAACAAAATTTGCGTTAAAATTATATAAACAAAAACAATTCCTAGCTACTAGTTAATACCTCTCAATAGGAACGCGCCCGTTGTTTTTTTTTAAAGTCAGATTGGCCAATAACTCTGCTTTGCCTGATGTTAAGCAGAAGTCGAATCCAGATGCGAAGACTGCTAGTGGAGCAAGATTGTGCCTCACTACGGTCCTCACGTTGCCGACCAGACAAGTTACTTATTCACACCTCATTTAAAAGAGACCCCATGTAGGAATTAATAGGTAGGTAAAAAAAAACAAAAGAAAAAAAAACTAAACTGAAACAAAAATATGTTGGTACCCCTGCCGTGCCGCCCAAATAGACCCGGTCCGACCGATGTCGGCCACGAGGAACTACTTGGGAAAGAGACTCACGTCTTGAGACCCAAACCGACCCAAAGCTGGGCCGAGGAACACAACTGACTGAGGTAGGAAGGAGTAAATACTGTGCGCTGGGAAGGAATTCCATTATTAGGTATGATGATCTTCAGCTCATTTTATGCCCCCACTGCTAGGGCACGAGCCTTCCCTATGGATGGATAGGGAGAACGGGCCATAAACCACCACTCGGGCCAACTGCGGATTAGTGGTTGTTAAAACTGCTAATGCAGCCGGGACCAACGGGTTTACGTGCCTTCCGAAGCAAGAAGGAGCTCGAGATGACACATTTTTGGTCACTCATCTGATGACCGGCCTTTGCGAAACTTGCTTAACCTCAGCACTCGCAGACCGGGCGCGTTAACCACTGCGCCACCGAGCTTCTCTTTTTAGTGTGACAAAGAAATTATTTAAATGATTATTCGGTATTCATGACTATCTCACTCACCATGAGGGCAATGGAGAGTCCCCTGAAGATGTCGAGCGAGCGCAGTCGGGAGCGCGTGGGAGAGCGCGGCACACTAGCCTCCGCCGTCAGCACGCGCGTCTCCGAGCCGAGCTCGTTGTCCTCCCTGTAAAGGAGAAAAACTGTCAGTGACAGAATCGACATAGTTTGGTTAGATTGGCAGTAGGGTTCAAGGGCGGACCCCAATGCCCAATCGTAATCCCGAGCCATCTCCGTGGCAGAGATGGGATGGTACTAGGTTTTTTAGTGGGTGTACCTCCCGTGCCCACATCGAAGTTTTAGGAGCTGGACGAGGAAAGCAATTACTAGCATCTCCCACGCATTAGCTAGTACTTTGCATATTTATTCAGCGTCTGGCATACTCTTCCCGTAGTAATCTTTCGAACTAGTTAATAAGTCGCATATATACAATCGGCCTGCCACCGATTCCTTTAACGATGTACTATAGCGTGGCCATCGACAACAGGGTGACCACGGCCGTCATGGGCAGGGACGCCGCGTCGGGCAAACTGCTCATACATCGTTCGGCACGCATTATCACACTGCGCCTGGCATACTTACCCTGCGTCTCACATACGTATCCTGCGTCTGGCATATTTAACCTGCGTGCCTGTTGCTTGCGACTGGGATAGTTAAACTGGATCTGGCATACCAATGCTGCGTCTCACATACGTATCCTGCGTCTGGCATATAACCTGCGTGCGTTTTGCATACTTATTAAGCGTCTGGCTTACTCTTCCCGTATATACCATAAATATTTCAGTTGATAGATAACCAAACTTACCTCGCAAAGTAAGTCGCATACAGTCTGCCTGCCACCACCTTCTTGCCGATCCCTTTAACGATGTACCACAGCGTGGCCATTGACAGTAGGGTGACCACGGCCGTCAGTATGGGCAGGGAAGCCGCGTCGGGCTCCGCGGTCATGCGTGGCGGGCACTGTCCCTTTACCGCCTCGGACACATTGACGCTGTACTGGCCAAACTCTCCGAACTGGTAGGTAGCTGCAAAGGGTTTTTATTTTAAATTTAACTTTTTATTTTTAAGTGCTAATTGCTGCACTAAAGCTGAATTAAATATTTATAAAATACAGTGAAAAAATTAAATGCCTACCCGACCCAGCCAGGTATCGAACCTGAGTCTTCCGCAATCCGGGCCGGCTGCACTGACCATTATGCTACCGGGAAGGCTGACGTAAGCACTGAATTTTTTCACTGCTTTTTAATTTTTTAGCGGCACAGTGCCATATATCTAACGGTTGTGTCGACCGATGGTCAGTCATTGTAAAAGCAAAATTTTTATTCTCATAATCTGTCACCATCACCAGCACTGCTTAAACGCCATACAATTTGACTTTTTTCTCAAGGTGCTCGAACATAAAATAAAACTCGCACAAGGCACAAACAGGCGTTTGTTAACTTCCAGTAAGTAAGTAAGCATATGCAGCAAATATGATGATATGGTATTAAAGTGGTCGGCGATTTCCGACGCTGACAGTACGCGTACAGTCACGAGCATTAGCATGCAAACAATGTAACTCTTAATACAATAGAGTGAGAGTGAAACAAAACTAGTTAAAAGTGTTCACATATTAATGCGCGTTACAGTACATATTTATTCACCATACAAGCAGCTAACCTGAATCGAACACGATCGCACACTTTGTGTGAAACTTGTTTGCGATAAAACAGGGACGTTGACCCTAGATTGTTTGTAGTTTGTGCTAAGTGTGCACAAACGCGTGACTACCTATAAAGTACGCACTGCAATTGTAGGCCGCGAAGGAAATTATGCAGGTGTATAACAATAACCAATTATATTATATAAGTATCAAGCATTATATTCGCAACTTCACTCGCATCAAAATAAAATATAATAAAATATATTCTATCAGCGAAAGAATTTTTGGAATTGGACCAGTAGTTCCAGAGATTACCCTCCTCAAACAATCAAACACATATACAAACTAAGTCACAACCTTACCTCTTTATTAGAAAGGCTGGCCGAGAGAGAGGACCTGACGATAGCGTGGGTCCCCGGACACGAGGGAAACATGGGAAACGAACAGGCCGACGAACTAGCCAGAAAGGGAGCAGAGGAAAGCTTGGTGGGACCGGAGCCCCGGCTGCCAATAGCGCACAATATCACCACAGTATCACAGCAGAAACCAACCGAAGATGGAGGCATGAGACAGTCGAAGATCTTCATCAAGGAAATGGACAAGAAAAAGACTAGCAAACTGATGGGACTCTCCAGAGAGAACATGAGGCTAGTCATAGAGATCATGACAGGACACTGGCGACTGAACAGACATCTGACAGTGATAGGAGTGAAAAATAACGCCATATGCCTAGAGTGCACGGAAAGTGAGGAGACCAGCCATCACCTACTAGCTGAGTGCCCTATGTACTCACTGATAAGATCTGGGGGTCGGATACATTAGACATAGAGGACTTGAAGGATCTGAAGGTGGAGCAGATAGCAAGATTCACCAAAGAGACTAAAAGATTCGACGGGGCGCCGTGAAAGCTGGATCAACCCAAGCTGAGGGAAAGGGGAGAACGGGGAAGAGGATGAAGTGGCCCGCAGATAACGCGGGTGGATCGTCCGTTCAGCTGGCGACATCTCCACGAGAAATAAAAAATAATAATACCTCTTTATTAATAGTATAGATATAAAATGTTTTTGTTTTTGTTTATAACGCAAATTTTGTTGCGAAATAAATTACAAAAACACAAATGTTGAAAAAATTTCCACAAACAGGATAGCTTGCCTACTTCTTAACTGATCTTTAGTATTTGGAAAAATATTTTAACAGATGTTAATGACGGTAGTTGTTGACATTGAATAGGCGCCTTTGGCTTTCAAAGTAAAAAAGTAAATAGTGTTGAATAATTTCGGCGGGCTGGTTAGAACTACGATAGCTCAATTGGAAAAGCACCTGACCCGGTATGTCAGAAGGGTGCAGGTTCAAATAGATAGATAGATAATATTTTTATTGCAACACTAAAAAACATAAACATGAACAAAAGAAAAAATAAAAATAATTACAAAGTTACAATTTGGCGGTCTTATCGCTTTCAAGCGATTTCTTCCAGACAACCAGTCGGATGGAGAGAGTTAATAAACTTTAAAATCAGAGGTGAAATTATGGAAACATACTAGAATAATGTGTATTCAAATCCTGCTCGTGGAAATTTTTTCAACATTTGTGTTTTTGTAGTATATATATAGTATAGATATAGATAAAGGTAGGTTCGATACTAGCGCCCCGACGACACACGGCGTTCCAAACAAAAGAAGGCAGCTTTATGGTTTTGGCCTCACTCAGTTGCTCTCGAAGAAGGGGACAGATAACTGAGTCAGTTGACAAAATCCCATTTTTATATAAATAATTTTAGTTATAAAGTGCAGAATAACAAAAAAACCTGTATTTTTTATTCGATTTGCTTTAACTACGCTATCGCTTTTACATAATTTGAAAATATAATTAAATAAATAGGCATAAGTTGAAATTAAAATAAATGAGTATCTGTCCTGCCGCTGCATTCATGATTCAAATTGAAAAAATCTAAGCAATTTTTGCGGTTGTTCTGTATGCATATAACATATCTACCTTTATAATATCATTGACATGATTGTTTAAACAATATGTTAGTTCATATAAATAAATAAATAGATCATTAAGTTTTTATTTTGAGTATCTTGAGTATGTCATGCTCTCTTTATTTGTCTCTGCGGTGGTGGCGTGTGCGTCGGGTCGTTACGTTCCCTAAAATATGGTTGAGCGAAGCGATGGCTGATTCATATGTCATACTCGTGAACAGGTGCTGCCTGTGGAGGCTGGTCTGCTCTTGCATACTTATCTTATTTTTAATATTATTTACTGTAGTTTGACTTGGTTTTTCTTAACCAATTTTTTTTTAGAGTACTGTAGTGGTACTGTATGACATTGTGGAAATTGAAACTTTTACCTGATGTAAATTTGTTAACTTAGTTTTTTTTTTATTTTGTGATATATTTTTTTTTTATTTACATTTGTGGTTGTCTTCTATAATTTTGTGTTTATTTGTAATGGAAAGTGTCCTGCTATGATAGGGCATTTTCTAATATTTTTGACGCTGTAAGGGAGAAAAGAGCTGGACACTTGCTGAGTTTCTTGCTGGTTCTTCTCAGTACAAGATCTCCCGCCCAGAGTAGACTTACGAACCGATGGCATAGTGACATTCACAAGAGCTACTTGTAGCCTAAACTGAATAAAAGATTTTGAATTTTGAATTTTTTTTTTTTAAATTTTTATAGCAAAATTAAATGTCAAATTCACACCTTTTATAAAATCAAGTGTGCCAAATTGTAAATTTTGCTCGTACCATAGAGGTATATTCGACCATGGAATTGGTCTACCTCTTTTGACAAAAACTTCCATTACAATAAAATTTTGCTAAGGCTCATAGTCAATGACAACAACGTATCTGTAACTAGGTCTTGTGAGCTAAAATAGACCTTATTGTTTGATAATATGCAAACAACATTCACTTTTAAGGTGGTAATGGGCATTTTCATAAAATTGTTGTCAGCAAAAACTAAAACAAAATGGATTGTGTCACAAATTTATATCAGTTGTGTGACTACATTTAAAGGCTTGAAAATCAAAAATAACTATAATTTATGCACTTGTTTTTTTAAAATCACCATTACAAAGTCTTATTTTATTACACAAAACAAAAATTACTTCTATTTATATTGTCAGGCTATTAAAAAAAAATTATTACTATTCAGTTGTGTGACTCAGGTATCCTATATGTTGTAAATATCTTCCATATTAATTTATTCATCAATTTTAGAGAATAAAAAATAATTACCTTATTGTTTTGTAAAGTAGGTATAATGTTTTTAAAATAATTTAAAGTGGACAAACTTCTAGAATAAATCAAATTGTAACTAGGATATTTTTACATGGCGACCTTTCAACAAGATGTGAAGAAGCAATTTGCAGGTCTGCAATGTGAGACCGGCTAGTGAGGCACATTTCTGCTCCACTAGCAGTCTTCATATGTGGACTCTGCTTCAGCCTAACATCAGAGATAGGTCAGGGCTAGTTACAAAAAACGAGATTTTGTATAACACATTGTTAACTCAGTTTACCAACAGGAGGTGCTGTTTCAGTACCATAAAATTCACATTTTCGTTAGCGTGATTGAATGAATTAAAATGGAGTAATACTCATACCACAGAACAACTTAAAGTACTATGCACCAACCACTCATTTTAAATAATTAGATTTAGAGTGAATGCAGTTTGGTTCTGCATTTGTAAATGGGCTGACTTATACAGGTTGCCTTTGATTTGTTGCCACATCATAAGAGCCAACTGAGTGGACCATATGAGCTGTGCCAAAGAAAAACTTTACCACAAAATAGTATTTTAATCAAAACATGTAGGTGTGCAAAAAAAGCTGTGCAAATACTTGCAACCATCTTCAGTAAATAAATTTATTTAAATATAGATATTTCAACTTTGACTTTATCTTTGAACTACCTTTCATTGAAGTCTAAAGTTGAAGGCTTAGGTCTTTCTGGGACTTCACAAGGAGATTGTTGGGCTATAACCCACCACACTGGCTCATTGTGGTTGCCCATCTTTTTGATAGTTTTTAATTTGAAGGATTTTGGGGGGTTGTTATGTTAAAATACAAGAGGAAGCACCATAAAACGCTCATACAAATGTAAACAAAGGAAATACAACTCTCTCCACATTAAACCTTTACTTGACCTGACATTTTCCAAGATAACATTGTAAGTACACACGCCTGGACATCAGACTACCACAACTGTCAAATTTCCTCAATAGACTTTGAACATTATGTATATGGCATATGGTTGATTATTTATTAAAGAAATTTAACAATTATGCATAGGTTGATGTGCAGTCGTCTGTACTTACATGTTTATATTAGATTAGAGAAGATCATAGGGAAGTATGAGACACAGTCACAATATTTAAATAGTGAATGTATGGTTATAATCGAATTAAAACTTTGTATTCTCCATAATGCGTTTATGCTAACGACATGAACTGTTCAAAACAAAAGTAAATAGAAAAACAAAGGAGTACGTGTCAGCTACATACCATTGCATATTTCTCCCGTCGCATTTCTGATGGAATATCGCAGGGGACTTAAAGTATCGAGCAAAATAGCCCCGGTGGACGGCAACTTCTTCGTCTCCAACAGAACACAGCCATCGCATTCCTCGTATTGACTCCAAAAACTTAGATGATCGTTCGTCACAATTTCCAAACACGCTTGGTCATGTCTAAGTTTAGTGCCATTGCAGAGTCTTACAAATGCACCCACGTTTTCAAACTTAATGAAAGACATTTTTGTCGTTATTAAACGTCTACATCAAAAAGGAAAATTATAAATTGTTGTAAGTACAAAATTCTGTGCAATTTTGCGAAAACAATAAATTCTGTGAACTACTGTCAACTTCAAAAACATGAATCATCTGTCTGTCAGTGTCAATGTCAGAACTATAGAGTATTTTCCTTTTTTCTTTTAGTGATGGCTTTGCGGAATTAGCACATTTAGCCAGTGTCAAAGTAATTTTTCTTACAAGTAATACATAAATACAATATTTCCTTCCAGTATGATGATGATGAATGATAATAGAAATGAGAAGTGAGAAATAATATACCTCAAACCACTCGAGTATCTCGGTAAAGATGTGGGGCTTTACTAATTCCTCGGGCTTACTTCTTGAGAGAATTTTAAAAGTTAACTTACACAGTTTTTTTCATTTGCCAACACGTCTTATGCACACTAACGAACACTTAACGGATAATAATCCACCATTATTTCACATTAATATTCGACTTAACATGAATTTTAGAAATTAAAACAAAACCGCAGACATGACTCTTCACTTTCCCGCCAAGAAGTCCGAACTATAGAGTAGAAAGGGTGCTGTCATGGTGCTGTCCGAAACGTGATAGCGACAAAACATAATAGAAAAAGTCCGTATATGTTTAAAGCACAAACTTGTTTTAGATATTATAAGAAATAGGTAGTGAATTCACAGAAAATAAACTGTAACACACGAACAAATAACTTTATTGCCGATTTACAAAAAGGTGCTTATCTACATAGACAAATGCTAATCTAAACCTAGGATTAAACACCGAATATCTGACAACCGTTCGCGCCGCTCGTCAAGCCAAAAGTGCCGCCGCCGGCTGCCAGACCGGGGTTGTTAGCTTATCTTTGTCTTCTTGGGGGAGGGGATTCCTATAGTCCAGTTCTAGATCTGGTTCGTTTTCAGCAATGACGACAACTACGACCGTTTCCTCGTCTTCTAGGGCCGTTCCCGATGAAGTGGTGTCTTCAGTAGTGGACCCCGACACCCCGAGTTGTGGCATGCCGTCCGAACACTGAAGCTCCCTGGTCACGAACCGTGTCTTCATCCAATGTAGAGGACTCTGACTCGACTTGGTCTGCACATGTAGGACAAAATGAGGTCTGCTCAAATACAAGTAACTTAATTGTGCGAGGTTTGCTCGCCGAGGATTGCAAAATATCGCAAATAATTGTAAGGTCTTCTCACGTGCGAGGTCTGCTCGCGTGCGAGGTCGGCTCGCAAATAGTTGTGAGGTCTGCTTACTAAATAAATAACGACAAAAATCTTACTTTCAAAATATGCAGCACAGGCATCTGGAGTCCACTCCCCTTTCCATGGCACCATATACTCGGTCGCGGCTTGGTTTGACTTCCCATAGGAGCCCGCAATCAATAGCAGCTCGTACCGGACATGTGGCAGCGCTTTGACAACGCGGTATGCCAGAATCCAGTTTTCCTGTGGATTGAGCTTTTTTCTTTATTACAAAGACCATGGAGTCAACCGGGTAAATACAAGCCTCATGTCGACGCTGATTAACTGAGAAATCTTGTTGCTCCTGATTTTTCTTCAAACGCTCAGAAGCTCATGAGTGCCTTCTATTGCGATGTCACGCACAAGGTTGCGAATGACAGGCGTCATAGCGTCAACACCGATTACAAATTAAGCGAAGAAACTTGTGTGGTTTTGTGTTTAGTTATATTTTATGGTATATACCTAAGTTGTAACCTCTACAATACATTAGATACGACCATTCTTCCTGAGGATAATTAGTTTGAATCCTGATCGTGTAAAACAAAGTACGACAATACCTCTCAACCTGACCGTTGGACTCATCAGTCCAACGGTCCTAGCATCGGTAATGGATGCAAAATGCATCCATTTCGGGAGTGATTAGGTGAATTTCACTTCCTAATTCAGATACCCAGTTAGGAAACATGGTGCTTTGAAACATTCTTCCACGGTCAGCAACGATCAGCTTAGGAATTCCAAAAAGCGAAATAGCGTTCGTAAAATGATGCTTGAGCTCAGTTGCGTCCTGACGTAACATTGGATAAAAAAGACAATACTTGGAAAAAGCATCGACAATGATTAATATATACCTAACGATGACCGTTAGATTCAGGCAAAATTCCTAAAGCGTCAGCGTGGATTGTATCAAAGGGGAAATTGGATTTTATATAAGAGTGAATTGGCTGAAGTGGTGCTCTGGGACACTTCTTGTGAGCTAGGCATACAACACAGTGCGATACATATTTTTGGACAAAAGCACGTAACCCAGGAAACCAAAAATGCCTTAGAATATGGTCGCAAGTCTTATCAACGCCAACAAGGTCATGCTCGTCATGAAATACACGTAGCAGGCTGAGTGTATGACCTTTTGGAATAAAACAACAGTTTAGCGTCTTCTCCGGTAGCACAGTATCGGTAGTACAAGAGATGATTCTTTTTGACGTATTGTTTAGAGTCCGATTGACCCTCGGATAGATTTTGCATAAGAAGTTGCGTTTTTTCATCTGCAGATTGAGCCACAAGTGCCCAATTGTGCGGCCTTTGGATACGAACGATATTAACTGCATTACGACTTACGACTCAGATAATCCGCATGCGACATGGAAGTACCTTTACGGTACTCAAGCGAGAAGTCAAAGTCCTGAAAATAAATCCACCATCTGGCGATACGTGGCATCAAGTTTTTTTCTTTTGAGTTAGTTTTAAAGCATTACAGTCAATTACAACGGTAATATGTACCCCAACCAAATAATGTCTAAAATGCTGCAAGGCTTTGACTACCGCTAAGGTCTTCTGGTTCGTATGAATGATGACTTGATTCAATTTAGAAAATTAAGCGACAACACGTTTGTACCCATTTTCATGCGTTTGAAGCAAAACAGCACCATATCCTAATGAGCTAGCATCGGTATGAACCTCGATAGGTAACGTTGGATCATAAATTGCAAGAACAGGTTCATTGGTTAAATATGAAAGAATTTCTTACCGAGCTGCTTCTTGTTCAGGTCCCCACGCAAAAGGAACATTCTTTTTGTTAATTTGGCTATGCAAGCGGTTTTGCTAGAAAATCTTGCAATATACTTTCGAAAATAATCAGCCAGGGCCGAGGCCCAAGAACTGCCGCACCTGTTTAATATTTTTAGCTACCGGCGATTCACCTAAGGCTTTTTTTTACCTTTAACGGGCTCGGCTGTACCTGACCGTGACTGATTGTTCGACCCAAGTACTCTACTTTAGTAGTTAAAAATGAGCATTTCTGAAAATCCTGCATCTGTCAAAGTTGTCAATACTTCTCGAAGGATAGAGAGTTCCTCGTCAATAGTGTTACTCATAATTAAAACGTCATCAATATAAACAAGGATTTCACCAGATTCAAAAAGGTTTCGCAAGGTTTTCGTAATGATACGTTGATAAACAACGAGGGCATTTGCCAAACCATACGGCGTTTTCAGGTACTCAAAAATGTCTTCTGGCGTTACGAACCCTGTTAGTGGAATGGAGTCCTTACCTATGCATCGTATTTTTTCCGGGTTTGGTTTCACATACATTGAGAAAAATTCTACAAGCTGGTTGGGCATAAGCTTTGCATTGGTAGCAGATGCCCTAATTTGTGGGTAATTAATACCACGAATGACAATGGCGGAAATTAATTCTTCACTTAGTCCAGACACGACTCGAAGGCGGAGCAACGAACGCCGGGTGTAATCAGCATAAGTGGGATAACAACAGAGGTAGTCTTCATTACGTCAAATAAAATGTTGGCCACGTTAGCCTTTTTAGGGCATAAAGGCTTAAATTCCCTTTTAAAATTGCTCCAGCTGCGATCGGTCGTCCTAATGCCAGTTTCGTTTTGTTTGCATTTTCCATGCAGTATCTGTTATATTTATATTATTTGTTATAATTATTTACAGAAGTGAGCACTAAGACATTAAAAAGGATAAAAAAGGAAGAGGCAGCAAATAAAGGGATTTGGAATACTCCTGGGAAAAAACGTAAATTGCCGCTTCTAAATTATTGTGTTGTCTGTCTGTTTTGTTTTCTAATTCACTTCACCGACATAATAAATGTATAGTTTTACAAAGTAGGGATCTGTAATTGGCAGTAGGTTAAGTATACAATGTAATAACTTAGTTTATAAAGTGCTGTAGATTCTATGTTCATAAATAAATAAAAATAAAAAAACACTTATTTCCAAAAGAAAAATACCACATATTAACCGACTTACAAAGTAGAATAGAATAATTTTTATTTGTTGGAACAAGTTTTGTTATCACCTTTCTTCAAGATTCATTCGAAATATATTTTTAGTTTATTATCTGAACTGAAGTAATTGTTGTGTCCACTTGAGCCCCTTTATTGCTTAATACAAAGCCGTTATCGAAAATTGGACAATATCAATACTTTTCAAAATACTGACCGCGGAGAAAAAAGTTTGCGAAATCAGCAAAAGATGGCGGCCTACCCATAAGTAGTATTGTTGTGTTCTGACATTACAATATATAAATCCTTTATGATATATTTAAGATATGTGATAAATTTTTAAGTAGTCGGCAGGGTAAAATGCGCTCCCGCCATTGGCGTTAACATTTTCACCGCCATTTAGGGCGATGCATTAGTGCTTTTCCGTTAAGAAAAGAAAAAATAATATTTGTTCCATCAATTCATCATCATCACCACCTCCTTTTGTCCCCACTGCTGGAGCACGCACGACCCTTCCCGGTGGATGGGAATACCATAGGTAGAACAGAATCGAGAAATAAAAAACATACAAGGACTTTTAATGATTTAATTATCAAAGTTCAAGTCAAACCAAACCTCTACTTCCGGTTAGTAATTTACCAGCTATGAACATCGCTTCTACATTAGGTATATCTAGCCATAAATCGTAGTGATCCGAGGGTTTTGTAATGCTACGTTAGCGAGCCCGTTTATTATGATAGTTTAATGTAGGTAAGTAAGTATAGTAGGTATAGAATTACTAATCTATTTTATTTATATAGGGAAACCTAAAAACATTTGTGTTGTGTGTAACAATACTTTGTAGAACTCGTTGAGGACTGATTCAGGAACATCAATGAATTTTTCATTTCCATCATTTGTTAATAGTTCTTCGTGCACTTCATAAAACCACTCGGGGAACGGCGATGTCCTGATGAAGTAATGCCACTGCTTATTCCCAAGCTTCACTATCAACGATGTGTACGGGCCTTTAAAGTAAAGCTGTAAGAAATATAATTAGTTAGTATATATTTCGGCATAACATTAATGTTCGTTAGCATTGTTGTGTTCCGGCAGCTAGTGATAAGATAGCCAGTGCCTCACTAGTTGAGGATCCCGGGTGAAGTGCGCTTCCACCAATTGGCCTTATCATCACTTAACATCAGAGATCAAGGCACTGTGCTTACCCGCAAATGTTATAAAACCGCAACTCGTTAATGAACTGAAAAGTAGGTAGGTACCCTTTTTAATCTACTCTAAATGAACCACAGAATATCTAACTGTAACATTTCCTCCTAGCTCAAGACTCTTTCATATTAAACGCCAGACGCACGACAGCAGCCGCATGACTGCTTTATTATAGAGGATGGAACGCAGTGCAAACTTGCGGCAGCCGTCCGACATCAGACATCTAAAGAGCCCTCATATTAGAGCACGAGCACGAGCTTAGTTTCCCCGCCCGATCCTCTAAATGACAGCACACATTTACAGAATACACTAAACATGCACACCAGTTTAGGCCCGAGACACCGTACTCGTAGAACAAGGGTACGAAGAACCGGTTCACACTCGCTCTACACCAGGTACAGACATGTACCGCGCTTCTCTCCTCCTCCACGGCCCGGTCAACCCGAGCCGAGGTCCGTGCCTTTAGAGGCGCCCTCGGGTTGCTCCGCTCCCCGATCCGATCCGAACCCTTCGGAGAATCTAGTAGGGCACGGGGACGCGCACCAGTGCGCGATGCCGTTCCCTCTAGATAACCTCCGAAGGTGATTCGTTTCACACGGCTTGAGGGACCCTTTACGTTCCTCGCCGCCCCCAAAAAAGCCTGGTGAAACTGAAAATGCCGTAGAAACAATCAGCAATCTCTCTCAAAAAAAAAAACGAGCTTAGTTATTGTTCTGAGACCACGCGCGTCTTGCTACCGTTCTCCATGCTTCATTGCAACCGCGGGCGAGCGTATTTCTACCATTAATTTCGAGATTAAGGCTGCCCATTGTACGACTCCTATTTATTTTCAATTTTTGAACATGTATGTGTTCAATAAAGTAGTTACCTATTTTATTCTATTCTATTCTATTCTAGTTAATGGTAAGAGAAAGAACGCAATGAATTAAAAAATCGAATTTCGCATTGCAAACCGTAACCGCTGATTAATTTAAATTTTACAAAACCTATTCTAATTAAAAATATATAATATTCGTGCGATCTTCAATTTCCTCGTGTGTTCTCTTTTGTTTATGTACACACGCCTGCACATCAACCTACCACAAACTGTCAAATTTCCTCAATAGACTTTGAGCTTTATGCCTTAAACATTTGGTTGAAAATGTATTGAAAAAATTTGACAGTTTTGGATAGGTTGATGTGCAGGCGTCTGTACCTGTACATATCTCCAAAACGTCTCCAAACAGTTTAAATGATACTGTCATGATGCTGTACATTTAACATAAACATTAACCGAATCGGAAAATAAATAAATGAACTCACAGCTAACGAAGAGGTGGACCCATCATCAGACTCGGACAGATAGGAATCTGGTTCAATATTAGTGGACAAACTGTAAATACAACATTTATTGTTACATTCGATGGTTATTGGCTTAATCACTACGCTTACCTAATACGGGATGGTGATCATAAGCCTGGGCGTCGTTAGTTGAGAAATACACTATGCCAAACTTAGGAATTGAACCCAGAACCTCTGGACACTGGGCCGAGTGCTTTCCCACTCGGCCACAGAGGCACAAAACAATGAGACTCAGACAGAAGGTAAGCTTAGCTTAATACATGTACCTATACAAACGCGGATCCAGCACACAAAAACGGCTGTGGGTACGGCCACCCAAAAATCGGCCAAGTGCGAGTCGTAATCAAAATGTTGACTTCTGAATTTGGTAAGGTTTTAGCTGTGAATGTGTGCGTTTGTTGTGCGCTGCTCTACGTTCAAAATCACACACGCATGCACACGGTTCATTGCTAGTTTTTTTTGGGATTGAATATAACAGCAGCTAAAGATAAAGAAACATTACTAAACATACATAACGGATACATAATACATACACATACATTAAAATTCGTCCAGTTTAAAATATAAAAAGCTCAAAAAATATCTTCGATTTCAATTCTCAATTAAGGTTGTGGGCATGCTCACGGATCCGCGCTTGTTGTACCTATACCGCGCTTGAGAAACGCACACGTAGACAACCTCCCACGGACACGGGAATTTTGCAACAGCAGCGCTTGGGGTATCCCTCCTTTTGGCCAAATTGTTTTTCGTCAAATTTCACTTCCCAAAAAACTTATCGCCCAAGTTTCATTTTCCAAATGAACCTTATGCAACTGTACATTTCGCACATAATTCATTTGGTCCAATTATCATTTGGCAAAATTTTACTTTGTCAAGTTTATTAAAGACAATTAATGTTAATATAGCAAATGTGGTCAAGACAAGGCCGCACGGATCGGTTCCGCGGCCACGGAAGAGGCGCGCGGGGGAACGCGGGCATAATACTACGCCGCGCCTCCACCGCAACGGCATCTGTCCGCCGTTCGGCCATTCGGCCCCCACGACTTCAACGACGCACCAGCCACTCGGGCGCACGTCTCACCGCGGTCGCTTTGATTTGTCGGGTCGCCGTTGCGGTGGAGGCGCGGCGTAGTATTATGCCCGCGTTCCCCCGCGCGCCTCTTCCGTGGCCGCGGAACCGATCCGTGCGGCCTTGTCTTGACCAAATGTTTTATTTTGAAAAAAATATTATATTCCAAAAAAATATTTGCTCATATTGTCACCAGTTAAATCATCTGGGTTAGGTTAGAACAGAGACCATTTGTTTATTTATTTGTTGATTAAGGCTTACAAAACAAGTTATAGTCTAGGCATGCACTTAATTTGTATTACACTTTTACATTTAACTAAACCATAACTCTTAAGATGTAGGCACAATAAGATTCAAGTAGGTATACATGTACTAAAAATGAGGGTTAATACAGTATTATCTACTAGGTTCATACTAGGTTCTTAAAGACAAATTAAAAATAATAATGTTGAAATATATTTAAATAAAAATGTATTCAAAGATATTCAAACAAGAGCAGCTTGAACTTCTTTTATAAATTTGTATAGAAATTAATATCAAAAATGTCCAGCTATAGTTTCATTGTATAGATAGACGACACATTCTAGTTAACGAGTTATAAAATGAGGTATTGTTTTTGTATAATTGAAGACAGAATAATTTATACGAGGAACTCCGGGATTTATATCTTATATTGAAATTGCTGCGGTAGAATGGATGGTTAATCGATATGCGACTTTACAATTTTGTAGAGATAAATTAATTCATTACATTGGCGACGTTTAGCGTTTAGCAGATCCAAGAGATATTAAAGCACTTGTTTGTGTTTAAAAGCATAAGATTATCAGTGCACCAAGTAGCAAGAGAAGTCGAATTATTTTGCAGTATGAAGCAGTCATGAGAATTCTTAATTGTCATATAGATTTTAAGATCGTCAGCGTAAAGTAAGCAGGGGCATGTCAGGTGCTGTGCTATATCATTTATAAATATAATAAACAGCAAAGACCCTAGGTGCGAGCCTTGCGGTACGCCAGAGGTAACTGTTACTGGTAAAGATCCCTGAATACTCACTAACTGACTCCTTTTGTCTAAATAAGACATGAACCATCTTAATTAATTTCCGTGAATCCCATAACCTTTCAACTTCTGTAAAAGTATGGAATGATTAATCTTATCGAAAGCCTTTGCAAAATCTGTATATATCGTGTCTACCTGGTATCTATTAGCAAAAGCAGCGCAAAGGTAATTTTTATATTCTAGAAGTTTGCTAATAATCGATCTATTTGCTACAAATCCGTGTTGACAGGCTACAACATGAAAAACGCAATTTTAATTTGAGATTTAAAATGAAACGGGAGTAAATTAAAAATTGAAATAAATTGATAATGTTAGAGCATAAATTACCTTTCGAATGATATACTTTTCATTACTGGCGGTTTTCAAGCGAGCGAGCGAAGCGAGCGAAGTGAGCGCGTGCCGCGGCAGCGTCTGCCGCCGAGCGCTAGATCGCCTCTATTGTTAATTAATCATTTAGAAATTTCGATAAAAAGGATTAAATATGAAAATTAATTTAGATTCTTCATTCTTCAATAATATTTGGTTAAATGAAAATTACCAAACAATTAATATTTGTTAAACAATAATATGCCAAAAAAGAGATTTGCTAACTAAAAATTTGCAATAAATTGTTTTGACAAATGTTTTTTTGCCAAATGAAAATTTGCGTAAAATAGTTTGCGATGTGATATTTTGGGAAACGTTTTTTGGCCAAACATTAGTAATCCTGCGCTTGGACTGTGCCGAGCTGCTCCTTACCTTACCATCTGTAGTCTCTTTATTTTGTGACTGAGGCGTTAATGCAAATTATAGAATGGTCCTGGTTCCCGGACTCCATCAAAGATCTCCTGCGGAGATTTTATTGAGAAGTTGATGGGGCGAAGGGGGCATTCCCACTAAAATTACCTCCATATGCGGAGGTCGCTCGGGACCACGGATAGCAGGCACCGAAAAAGTCACCACAACATGCATAATCACGCCTCGTTTGAATGACCTGTTAACAATATCTGCGGAAGGAAAATTTTAGCGTGGTTGTTCGGTAAGGAACACGACTCGATTGGTTTTTGCACACAACTCCACTCCTCTCCGCCTCAATAGTGTCAGCCTTACAGCTCCCGCCCACGACCGGCTTTTTGTAAGACCGATAATCGGACCGATTTTATTCGCCGATTTTTTAGACTTTCTGTAGGATTTTCATTTTCACCGACTAAAAAATCGGTCACCGAATATTGGGCGTGAGCGATGACACAAACTTACGCTTATTCACTTACGCGAACTTATTTACAATCTTCATGATATCCATTTTTAAGTTTTCGTTTTTCAAGAAGTTGTTTTCATCTGGCTTTTGTTTCTTTCGGATTCGTCTCGGTGCGGAGTCTTGTTGCTTTTCCAAACTGGAAATTTGTTTTTAGTTATTATATTATTATTATGAAACAATAGTCATAATCTACATTAGGATTAGGGACTTCAATTTGTGCTAATCTATCTACCTATATAAATAAAAATCAAATGTTACTAATCGCAAAACTCGAGAACGGCTGAACCGATTTGGCTGATTTATTTTTTGTTGTGTTTGATGAAGTCTGAGGAAGGTTCGTTCTCATGGAGAGAAAAAACGTAAGAAAACACGAGGAAAATAGCAAAATCAACAATTTTCTTTTCCCATACAAACCACTCTCTACTGGACCGATTTAAAAAATTCTTTCACCATTAGAATACTACATTAGCGCTGTATAACATAGGCTATATAACAAAAAAATGTCCACCCGTGCGTAGCAGGGACGGGCCGCTAGTAGGTAATATAGGGTCCATTTTCGACACAGTAACCCCATTCAGTTTGGACTCGTTTGATCCGTCTTGACGAGTATTTTGGTGCTAGATGGTAACCAGGGTATGATGACATATTATCATACTCTCAAAATAAAAAGTGGGTACTTATTAATGTACCTACCAAAACTAAAATTGAATAGATTGATTGTAGGTTATCTATATTTTGCAAGGAGTTAATTAGTTTTCACTATAATATTTTGAGACACTTAGCAAATACTATCTACCTACAGTACTTTTCCTTCAATTTTATCACATCTAAGTTTAAAAAGAGGGTCCTAAACAACATTTGAATGCGGACCTGGAATGACCGGCAGATTCCGACGTCATTAGGCGCATAATGATTGTGCATTTGTTTGTTTGTTTGAGGACGGTAATCTCTGGAACTACTAGTCCAATTCCTAAAATTCTTTCACTGGTAGAATGCTACAGTCCTTGCGGGTAGCATAGGCTAGCATATTTTATTAAAAAAAAGAGTTTATTTTTAAAATGCCAAATCCACGCGGACGAAGTCGCGAGTAAAGTGCTTGTGTAGGTATTATGATGTTCATCAGTCATTAACATTGCATTCAGCGTAGGGTTACCATAAGGTCTTAAAGCAGTTATTGCAGTGTTTAGTGCAGTTGTAAAAACGTTTTCACAACTACAATAACAGATATATAGATAGATAGATAAATAATTTTATTGCTCACACGCCCATGCAGTAGGTAGGTACCTACCTCTATTCAGAAATAACAGGCATTTTTTTTAAGTTTACGCGAACACTTCAGTACGCGTCAGGATAATCAAATTAATGTGTAAAATAATCGCGATTAAACGCGAAATTTTAGCTTAGATAAATTCGCATTGTGATAGCCAATGTTTAGGTTGGCCAACCCACAAAAAAAAAAACCTAGGGCACCCCAAGGGTTGGGAATCCCAAGAACTCTGACGAGTTGTTCACGACCCTTCACGGAAGGCCCCAGATCTTACCATGTGCTCCTGTTCAGAGTGATAAGATCAAATGTATGGAAGATTCACCCCTCTGTGACAAACTCCTCCGAGCCCGCAATGTGCTTAAACAGGGGTACCTACGAAGTTTTCGCTTCACGTAGGTATCAATATACGGTTTCATTCACCATTCGATCACGTTAACGAAAACGAGAATTTGTATAGCAAAATTTAAACTCTTGTATGTCGCCAGGAGGGGCGTTGCTTCAATGCCATGCCATTCTAATTTTTGTTTTCGTAATCGAATCAATACGGATAGTAGGTAAACCAAACTTACACTACGCACCCAGATAGGTGTGAGTGGTCATAAAAATGAAAAGAGCCTAGAGATACTATTGTTAATTAAAAATGTATATTAGTGAAGTCATGCGTGTCAGGCGCGTATAAGCAAGCAGCAATGATCATAAATGTAACTACATAGAGATTACTGAACCACTAGTGCTGATGTGATGTGACGTTATTTTGATGTGACGTCGCAATAAAAATATTAAATTAAAAAATTGCACGACAAATTGAAGTTAACAATTACGTCTAAGTAACTCAGCATATTATGACCACTATCTGATACATGTTGTTAATAAGAAGATCTGTAGGTATACTAACCGTTCAATCAAAGGTTCAAAAACTGCGTTGAAGTCATCTTCCTCCAATCCACTCGCGACTTTCAACCTCAGACTGTCAAACTCTTCAAGTTCCAGCCTTATGACCCACAGTGGGGTTTTAGATGCACTCCCCACGTACCTAACTCTGGGACTACCCTTCCAGCCTTCGTCAAGGTCGTTGTCAAAGAAAGTGACGTCATTTGACTGTCTTATTAGTCCAGAAACTAATAAAGTATGAGATATTATCAGCAATATCAGTAATTGGTACATTATTAGCTTCCGTTGTGTCTTGAACTGACTATGAGTTGGAGAATGACTACATTAATGAACACTTGTGTCAATAATGTGGCGTAGTACGGCTATTTGTCTGAATTTACGTATACACAGACTTGACTATTCAAAACTGTATTTTCAATTTATTTTCAACCATATACTATTTAACGTAAAGTTCAAAGTCTATTGAGAAAAAGAAAAGTGTCTTTTGTGCAGGCTTATGTATGTACGTATGCTTACCTTTACGTAGCGTTCGTTGTTGCCTTATGAAATTATTTGTTAAAATTAGTTAGTTCCAATATTGTAGTTTGTTATTATTGTAATTAGGTAGATAGTGGTTTTATTCCAACACCGGTATATAAGTATATAGCTTACTATACAGATTTGGCAATTAATCAGCTTAATTAATGATGTTAATCCTGTTAATTATTTTTTTTATTACGGTAAAGCGTTGAGGAAATTTTCTACGAGCTAGATTAGAACCCGCACTCTCTGACATTGTTTTTTAGAAGTGCAATGACACAGGGCGTTGTTTCTTGAGTTTTCAAAATTTTATTATGCAGATTTGGTTTTACAATCTATTAAATTTACAGTAACAAATCTTATAAAAAAAAAACAAGAAAATTACAATAAAAATAGGTATTTATTCTTCAAAATCTTGATTAACAATAATTTCTTATAACATAACATTTATTATGGACACAACCCAATTGTTGCATAGGAAACAGGAATGTATTCTAAGTAGTCGCGAACAAATAGAGGAGCATTTTGGCGAACTGTACGATCTCCGAGCCTCCCAGCTTCGATTCCCCGTACACTCGATCCACGAATGTGATTGGCACCTCACCTATAGTGTAGTCTATTTGTCTCGCCCTGTAAAAACAACGAATCAGTAAAAACGACGACTTAGTAAGACGACCTCGGTAGCCGAGTGGCTTGCACGCCGGACTTTGGGCGGCGCTAACTCCGAGGTCCCGGGTTCGATTCCCGGTCGGGGCAATGTCGAAAACGAACTTTTCGAGATTGTGTCGGGTCTGGGTGGTTGTGGTACCGTCGTTGTAACTGATTTCCATGAAACGAGTGCTTTAGCTACTTACCTTGGGATCAGAACAATGTATGTGATGTTGTCTCATATTTTATTTATTATTTATTATTAAAACATTAGTTTAACCCTGTTCTTGGCATAGCGCATTATTTGAGACACATAACTTACAAAAAGTGTCGAGTAGTGAAAAAACAACACATTTATACAAAAAACAGGGTTAAAAGGGGTATTACTAGCTCATTTTTATTTCCTCACTACTGGGGAACGTGTCTTTCCTATAGATGTATAGGGAGAACGGGCCATAAACCTTCACGCGGGCGCATTGCGGTGGTTGTTAACGACTGTTAAGAGGAAATACTAAGGTCGACTGAATTTGAAAAAAATATGTATGAAAAGTAGACAAAATCAACGTTTCGTAGTCCCCCGATTCCTCATCTGAAACTAGTAATTAAACCGTTCCTAGTTTCGGAGGAGGAATCAGGGGACTACGAAACGTTGATTTTGACCTTAATATTTCCTCTTTGGTCACGATCTACGGAATACCAAAATAACGGATTCGAAATAAAAAGCAAGGGCTCGGTGGCTATAGATGCTACACTGGCGATGCTCACTGAATGACGACTTTTTTTGACATTTTAGTGTTGCGCACTGTAGTTACGCAATACGAAATAGTGCTTCTGGTCTAAGCCCGGTGAAGCTGAAAATGCCGCCGCGGCAATCAGCAATCTCTCTCAAAAAAAAAAAAAAAAAGCTTCTGGTTTTTGTGGAAGTTGCTTAAGCTTAGCAATCGCAGACCATTGCGCCATCGAGCTTTTCTAAATGTATAGTAATGTGGCGACCCACATAATATTTTAATATAAATTTTAATGTAATACATAATGTTTAGTATTTTAGATTGTAGAAATAAACAATTGCACAATGCTGTTTTACTTATAACAAACAAATATATATAACAATATAATATAATATAATATAATAATAAATAAATAACATAAGATAATATTAGGCATGGGCTCTCGCTACGGTACTGCCGCTAGACCCCTACCTAACTCAGACGAGGTGCGACAGCAACATCTTCCCTACCTTTCACTCCCAATATTAATTACGAAGCACCCTCTTTCAAACCTAACTTTTGCATACGGTGAAAAGGGAATATTTCGCCTCTCTTTTATTCGCTTAGCGAAATTGTATATAAGAAATCGAAAACTGAAAATAAAATTAGAACAAGGCCTTTCATTCCGACCACACCATCCTGCGCCTCATCAACTGCGAACTGCCAAAGTAATATACACTCAACTAGCGGCCTGCTCGCGACTTCGTCCGCTTGAGTGAATACCCGTATCCTATAGAACTCTAAGCAGCACCACCTACCGGGTCCAATTATGCCTCAGGCATTAAGTACGCCATGTAATATTTATGTTGCAAAAGTTTAAATAAATAAATTATATGCATGTATTATACATAAACCTTCCTCTTGAATCACTCTATTTAAAAAACCGCATCAAAATCCGTTGCGTAGTTTTAAAGACCTAAGCATACATACATACATAGGGACAGACAGACAGCGGGAAGCGACTTTGTTATATACTACGTAGTGATGATGTATAGTCATATAGACTCAATGAATACTCTGAGTATAATCAATGTACTGTATATTATAATAGGGTAAAGGCAAGGCACTTTTTGCTTGCGCATTTTCTGGCAGGGACCGGTCCAACGGTTTCGGAAGGGTAACCCGATGGTATAATATCTCTAACTCAAGTGATAAGGTCACTTGCCAAGGTAATTAAGAACATATGTCCATAATATTAAGCATCATAACACTGTACAGCTGCCCGGTGGGTTCGCGGCAATTCTGAAAAGACATGATTAAACACGCAGTACACCGCCGCGCCGCCGCCGCCGCGCGCCGCCCGCCACATCGATCGACCTAACGTCGACTGTAATAGCTCTTTCTTATGTACTGAGCAAAAGTATCCTATCTACACCGAAGGTGCATTCGCATTCAGCCTTTGAAAGGATAACCAAAGGGTAATTGCTACCCTTTGGGTTATTCTTTCGGATTGAACGGCTTCTAATGCGCAACGGGTTTAGAAAGCAAACCCTTCAAAAACCCTTGAATGGGTTACGAGACCTATCTCTGTTTTCTGGTCTATACAAGAAGAAGAAAAAGCATTTATTATAACACTGACAAGAGACAACCAAAAAATATGCCGAGTGTGTTGTTCCTTATTGTTTTTTAGTTTTATGTGAAACTGTATAAATATTTTGATTTGATTTTGCTTGGTACAGAGGGTTGAATTGAGACGCGTCATCATTAATTGGAAATAGATTTTTATAGGTAGATATTTTGTCTATCACATAAATGACGATATGGCTAGTGCGGCCATCTTAAGTGGATTCTCGTTGATTATCACACTATAAAAAGTTTTGATTAATTTATATTTATACATATTATTATATACATATAATCACGCCTCTTTCCCGTAGGGGTAGGGTATTTATATTTATAAATCCTACTAATATTATAAACGCGAAAGTTTGTAAGTATGGATGGATGTTTGTTACTCTTTCACGTAAAAACTACTGAATGGATTATAATGATATATCATAATGATATCATAATGATATATAATATAATAATATATATATATATATATATATAATATAATATAATATAATATATATATAATATAATATAATATATAATATAATAATAATATATATATATATATATAATAATATATAATGATATCATAATGATATATATGATATATCATATTATAATGATATAATATATTATATTATATTATATTATATCATATTAAAGTTGTTAATTTATAATGTTAATTGTTAATGTATAAGCTAAATATATGGATTTATCTATACATGATTTATATAAATATAATAAACTAAAAATTAAAAAATAAAAATGTGAATACGAGCATAAGGTGACTCCTCGCCTCTCCTATTTGCCGTGCCCTACAGGGTCCATAACTACTTATATTCCTACTTATATTTATAACATCTTTGTAACTTATGGAGTGCAATAAAGATATGAATATGAATATGAATATGAAACTTTCCTCATATATAGACCATGATCCAGACCAGCATATAGGAAACTTTTTTTTTACTATAGTCTTCGCGAACGAAGTCGCGGGCAACAACTAGTTTTTCATATTTCAATTTTGTCATTCCCAAGTGATCTATGTATGTATGTATCTTATAATAAGAAATAAATATAAAATAAAATGTATGTATTCACCTGATAATCATCTCCATTTGAAAAACATATCCTTTAGAGACACAGCTGTCTATCAATTTCTGCAACACATCTTTCTTGTACAACCTGTAAGCACAATGAATAATTAAACATAACATAATGATAAATTTCATTACTAGCTCATTTTATGTCCCCACTGCTGGGGCACGAGCCTTCTCCATGGATGGATAGAGAGAACTGGCCATAAACTACCACGCGGGCCCAGTGCGGATTGGTGGTTGTTAACAACTGCTAATGCAGCCGGGACCAACGGCTTTACATGCCTTCCAAAGGACGGAGGAGCTTGACCGGCCGGCCTTTGTAAAAGTTTCTTAACTTCAGCAATTGCAGACTGGACGCGATAGCCACTTGGCTATTACAATTGTATCATGCACCAATTGTATCATGCATTAGTAGACAGTGTATTGTCTTATGGTCTAAGCAGCTAAGGCCGTACTTATAAAACATATTTGGATATATACAATATTCAACATAGGATTCTTAAATTATCAGTTCCCCCGAAAATAAAATAAAAAATATTCAGAAGATGCTGCGGGGCTTTTTAAATACTGTGGTGTTCTACCCAGGGGTCGGATACCGGTATATTTTTCGAAACGGTTTCGTCTATAATGCCTAAAGAACAATTTGTTTCGTTTATGTTCTTCTTCAAAAACGTTATAAATAACGTTTTTGAAGAAGAACAAAAATATCCCCGCCCGATCCTCTAAATGACAGCACACATTTACAGAATACACTAAACATGCACACCAGTTTAGGCCCAAGACACCGTACTCGTAGAACAAGGGTACGAAGAACCGGTTCACACTCGCTCTACACCAGGGGCCCGACCGCCTAACCGATTGCTTTGGCTTCGTGTATAGTTTATGACGTCATCTTGTCATCTAGCTAATAGGTATAAGCATATATTGGAAGCTATAACCTATAGCTTTCAATATTGCTGTCATAGGCGGTACGAAATGACAAGATGACGTCATAAACTATACACGTATTCAAAGCAATCGGTTAGGCGGTCGGGGGGCAGGTACAGACATGTACCTGGGCGCTTCTCTCCTCCTCCACGGCCCGGTCAACCCGAGCCGAGGTCCGTGCCTTTAGAGGCGCCCTCGGGTTGCTCCGCTCCCCGATCCGATCCGAACCCTTCGGAGAATCTAGTAGGGCACGGGGACGCGCACTAGTGCGCGATGCCGTTCCCTCTAGATAATCTCCGAAGGTTATTCGTTTCACACGGCTTGAGGGAGGGACCCTTTACGTTCCTCACCGCCCCCAAAAAAGCCCGGTGAAGCTAAAAATGCCGTAAAGACAATCAGCAATCTCTCTCAAAAAAAAAAAAGAACAAAAATATAACGAATTCGTTTAATTAAACATTTTTAACCGTCTTTATTTTATTGTTTGTGTTGCTCGATGTTTCATGAATGTTACGCGTCTCCTCGTTTGTCTGTTAAAAAGTTAAGCTGAAGGGTACCTACCTACTATTGTTATTAACCCGTGATTATACTCGTAGTAAGTAATCAGTACAGTACAGTACAATAAGCATGGACGGTTTAGGTGAGTACCACTACCCTATTATATGGAATTAAGTAAAGATCTTAATCTTGACGTTTAATTTATAAATGAAATTTAAGGTTTGTAAAGTTAATTTATCTAAAGTCAAATGTGTCCTGCTTCTTGAACAGTTTTTTAACAAAGACATTCAGCATTACTAATAAAAAACTTTTAATTCCAATATTTTGTAACAAATATGGTAAAAGAACCTCAAAATATTTAATACCCCACCTTATTATTAAATTGCCTAATGATATTAAAGATAAAATAAACGAAAAAAATATTAAAAAACTAATTAAAAACCACTATGTTACAACATTGTAAATGTATTTCGGATTTTTCGAAGCATCCCGGGTTTGAATAGATCATTAGGCTTTTATTTAGAGTATCTTGAGTGTGTCATGCTCTCTTTATTGTCTCTGCGGTGGTGGCGTGTGCGTCGGGTCGTTACGTTCCCTAAAATATGGTTGAGCGAAGCGATGGCTGATTCATATGTCATACTCGTGAACGGGTGCCGCCTGTGGAGGCTGGTCTGCTCTTGCATACTTATCTTATTTTTAATATTACTTACTATAATTTGACTTTGTTTTTCTTAAACAATTTTTGACTTTTATTAGAGTACTGTAGTGGTACTGTATGACATTGTGGAAATTGGAACTTTTACCTGAGGTAAATTTGTTAATTTAGATTTTTAATTTTGTTTTTTTACATGTGGTCTTCTATATTTTTTTTTTATTTTTATGTGTTTATTTGTGATGGAAAGTGTCCTGCTAAAATAGGGCATTTTCCAATATTTTTGACGCTGTAAGGGAGAAAAGAGCTGGACACTTGCTGAGTTTCTTGCCGGTTCTTCTCAGTACAAGATCTCCCGCCCAGAGTAGACTTACGAACCGATGGCATAGTGACATTCATAAGAGCTACTTGTAGCCTAAACTGAATAAATGATTTTTGAATTTTGTGATCACCAACCCGCATTTGGCAGGCGTGGTGATTAAGCCATTACCCATCAATTGTAGCGATGACTTCAATGATGGAGGCCGTTGCCCAGTAGTGGGACAGTTATAGGCTGTTTACATAATTTAAAAGAGCTCAAATATAAATTTAAGCCTACATTCGCTGACTTTTCATAAAACATATTATATATACTTAACTAAAAAATAACAATATTGAAAAGTTATGACATCGGCAGTCAGGTTGTCATACCGACATAGGCCAACTCTATGGACTTGACATGAGGACATAGATGGAAATATCTCTGTCATTGAAAGAGCCCTTATAACTCACCTGAATGATCCAGTGAGGTCCGAAGCACCTGGCCTCAAAAGCAGCTGGGTCACAAAGTTGGCACCGCGAGAGATAAGCTTCCTTTTAAAGTCCCAACCGTACACTCCCCCACCGTCACGGTACCTCGTGCCGGAGACAAGGTCATAATCATGTTCACGTTGCAGTTCAATGAACTTTAAAATGAATTTGGGCTGTAAATTGGAATGTTTAAAGTTATTATTTTGAGTTTTCTAATGAGAAGTAGTTGAAATAAGATACAATAAAAGGTATTTAGTTTTTTTAACATCTACCCATAATAATTTTAGATATAAGTAAAAAAATTGTGTGTTGTAGATCATGTATATTCAAAAACTGCACTTCTATAACATGCAATCATTGGCAATTGTTGTGTTAAACAAGGACATCGGGTTGTGTGCACATCAGCCACCGAAACAGACACTGATACCGATTTCCCTGATATGTGTAAACACGGTTGACGGATGGCACGTCCCTGACCGGAACATTGACTCGACGGCTCAGCTAATGATTACGGACCCACGATTATCAATTTAAGATGTATACCATTCGAAAGATTGTATTTTTTACACTTATTCACTTAATATCTTATCTCGATATCTTGTAGTTTTTTGTAATAGTTAATTGAAAATCGTCGTTTTTTTTTATTAGACAACAGAAATCCATACAAAAATATATTTTTTTATAGCTCTTGTTGGATAAATTTTTATTTTTGCTTAAAAAACCTAATTCATTTACTCATGCCTGAGTAGCTATCAGTGTTGTATAGATAATTAAAGCTAATTTAGTTAATTTCTAATTTAAAGAATGATATTTATCATACACTTTGAGGTTAGGTTAGTCAATTTTCAAAATTCATATCTCAAAACTATCCATTTGAGTTGAGTCTAGGGGGGGAGTAGTACGGGGGAGGGTGGAGGGGCTGTAGGCGTTTAACCGTGCGTGCTTAAACTGACTACTGGCCATCTATTTAAAATTTTATCTTTTTACACCGATCGACAGATTGACCGGGCTATTATCGCGCAAGTGTGGTGAATCTATTTGTACTTCTCTTACAAACTATAAATTCTATAATCCTTAATTTTTTTTTATTTCATCTACCGGGCAGCGGCTACCCCTGCACACAGCCCCCCCTCTTCTGCGGCCAGACGGCAGCACACCCCCGACCGTACATCTCCGGGGAACAGCGGTGGATCCGGCTTCCACCCAGATTCCACCAGCGCAGTCTACGACCTGGGTCTAGGCTGACCTAGGCGCCGATCTGTGCATGCGTACCCTTTCCGCTGGAAGCTAAGTCCCATTATAATACCACGCGACAGTACTGAGTTATTTAGCGTCCGATGTAACCCACCCCTGGGGAAAAAATTGATTGTACTAGTTTACATATTTTCTTTCTATCTCTCTTCTGAACCTGGTGGTGCCTAACACTAGCGTTTCAGTGCCGTGTCCAAAGGGAGGGGCGGGGACCCCATACCCCACCCTCCCTCCCCCCACGAAAATCGTGGGTCCGTAATCAATAGCCCTTCCCGAACAACTCTGATATCCTTGACCCGGAAAGGTGTGGACAGTGCTTAATGGTGGTAGGTACATATAACATTTTGAACCATGAAACCTGTCATCCCATTCTGTTATTACATGGGTTCTTTTAAGAGGTGTAAAGAGGTTTTTTTCAGGTTGGCAATGCAAATCGAAATCCCTGACACTGCTGATGTCTATGAGCGGGGGTGATCACTCATTATCAAGTTGCCCTGCTCATTTGCCTAATTTAATTTTTTCAATAGGTACATAAAAGAGAAACTTACATGATGGCTCAAATCAGAATCCATGATGATAATAAAATTGCCAGTCGCATGTTTCATGCCATGTATGTACGCAGTGCCCAGTCCTAGTTTCTTCTCTCTCGGTCTCAACACAATCTTCGAGGACCCATATATTTTCTGAAGCTGCTTGGCAACGTCCAAGGTACCGTCAGGACTTCCATCGTCAATGACAATGACTTCGAAATCGTAGCCACTGGAATTTAAAGTAAGTTTTTAGATGAAACAAGTGCGCCAACAAAAGCCGAAAGTTTACGGAAAATATTAAGTTTATTTCGGGACTTAAGCTTTACCTGTTACCCAAATATTTCATAATCAGCCATATTATTATTGGTAAATTTTCCCTTTCGTTGTATGTCGGTAATAATAGGGAATATTTATCACTTTTTGTGATTTCTGAATCCAATTCTGTTGATGCCATGCTGTCAGACGTCAGTCAGTCAAACAAAAAAGAAAAAATCTCACTGTTGATTTTTAATCAAATGGTCCGAGATAAGCTCACTCAGCACACAAATAATAACTTTCTTATGCCATCATAATAATTATATATTATACTGTATATTCGTAGCTATAAAAAATGTATTAATTAAGTGTTTTTGATGAATAAAATATAATAATAAAATATTGTCATCATCATTTGCCAGACTGTCAAATAAAGAAAAACCATTTCTGTAGATTTGACTGCATGACCTAAATTTCGTTGTCTTCTCTAAATGAAATAAAAAAACCAAAAAAGTCAGATCAGAGCAAAATAGTAAAATATTAGGTATTTATTTAATGTATTTACATAACTGCATATCAAAATTATTGTTTATAAGTAAAAATATGATAACCTTAAAATAAAATGTAATAATAATTAATTGCAAAAGTCTTCGGTTAGCGTCTGAAGTCACTGACTGGACAATGATGAATTGACAGAGAAAGTTATTAAACTCCATGAAATTTACGTATTAATCGTTGTAGAATATTAATAATGGGTAAATCTAGTAAAATTGTTGTGTGCGGCATGAGAGGCGTAGGAAAGACTGCTGTTTTGGAGCAGTTGATTTATGGAAATGTTACATTGAAGTCTTCGTTTTACGCCACCATTGAGGACATTTACGTAGCTAACATCGAGACGGACAGAGGCACGAAGGAACGGGTGTGTTTCTACGACACCGCGGGACTGGAGCCCCCACTGACAGGTGAGTTCCCAGGCTTTGATCATGCTTAATCTTAATGTTTGCTTGTATTAGTACTAGGTACCTCATTTGTGTGACAACATAGAAGTCACTGTAGGTACTACTTATAATTTTATTAAGACGGTTAAAATGCACATATGCAAAATATATAAATAAAAATTACCTACACAATACACAAATTGCTCCTTTTACCTATGCCATTCTACACCACCCTTCGGTTGACTGGTAGAGAATGCCTCTGGCAGTAAGTTCACCATGTTATGACTTAAGTTTTGAATAGTCTCTGCCATGAATCAGGCAATCATAAAACTGTCCTTTTATAGTATTAAGTAGTTTTCAAATCACTGTAGGTACATAGTATGTACCAGCCGTTCTAGATAATTTTTATGAACTAAGTAGTGAGCTCTTTAAAGACAGCATATTTTAATATAAAGTAGTCTTTATTCTGAGTAACATTACAATGCAAATACAATACAATAAATTTCCAAGTCATATTCAAAAACTTGATATTAATAAATTTAAAACCACTATTAAAGAAAAGCTTATACATACATACATACATATAATCACGCCTCTTTCCCGTAGGGGTACTCAGAGACCACTTCTTTCCACTTGCTACGATCCTTACATACTTGTTTCGCTTCGTCTACTTTCATTATTCCCTTCATACATGAAAAGCTTATAAAAATGTTTGGACGATTCAAAAGTATATTTCTAAAGTTTATTTGAATAGAAATTTGACTTTGAATGAATACTATACTGTACACCACTTTATTTTATATCTCATTCATAACTTACAAATAGATCTGTGTATATTTTTATAAGTTTATCTAATATTACCTTTCCATGAATGCAGGTCCACCACAGTCTCCAACGATGCAGCTCACATCCAACCAAGTGTTGCAACGTCACTACCTCGGCTTTGCGGAGGGCTACGTCATGGTCTACGACACTACCAAACCGGAAGCCCTTGACGTACTCATGTACTTAAAAAAGGATATTGATAGGAACAAGGATAAGAAAGAAGTGAGTGAGACTAATATACTAAGCTATAAAATTAAATAAAAATATTAATTTATTGCCAAACTAGAGTGTTATTATGGTTATTAACTATGTATATGTATGGATCGTGTCTATGAGGCCTATGTCCAACAGTGGAGTAGCATAGGCTGATGATGGTACCTAGTATAAATAATTCATTCATTCTTTTTCTAGTCTGTATACAACACCAGTTTCAAGGTGAATCTCTAATGCCTGGACACATACTGAGAATGGTGGACACATACTGTGTTATATACTTCTAGCTATTTCAAAACATTTTTAGTCTTATAAAACTGTTGTTCCATATCAAATTTTCATTTCTTTCAGGTGGTAATGATGGTTATTGGCAATCGCACCGGACCCGACGATGTGAACAGCCTAGAGAACACATGCTCAAAAGCTGCCAACTGGTGTGCCAGAGAGAAGATACGCCACTTTGAAGTGTCCGCAATGGATAGAGCATCGCTCTACGAGCCGTTCATCTACATGACATCCAGACTCAACCCCGTACAGAATAAGACTGCATTTCCACAGCTGAGCACTCTAAGCAAATTGACTCAGAAAAACAACAAAAGCGAGGCTATGTAACGGTACGTTTTTAGTCTATGCCCTTTCTGCTACCAACCTTAAGGTAACTTTATGGAAGCTCTGTTTCAGAATTGATAAGCAAATAGTATTAGCATGAGATCGGTAAATGCTTGTCGCTAATGAATTTACTTTAGAATTGAAGCTGATTTAACAGCCTTATTTTGGTTAAAGTATTAGTGCTCACGTCCGGCGCGACTGAGCTCCGAAGTAGAATGTATGATGAAAATGAAAGCGCTTTCCCTGACAGCTATAATTTCATTATGCCAAGTCTATGGTACTAGACTATGAAATAATAATGACATGCTAGTACTTATTAATACAATAAGGTATAGATTTTATACTTATAATATTATCAATTCTGAAACACGGTTTGATGCTCATTTTCCATCTTCTATGTTGTCTTAGCCTTCTGTGTGGCCGAACTGTTTGTTTGCCATTTTTTGTAAAATTGCATTGACAATTATTTTATTTAAAAATTTAGTTTTTAACTTAATTCTTAGTATTAATTTTATTAGTAGCAAAATTGTGTACTTAATATTTACAATTGTACAGTCGTCGACACATTTAGCGCAACGTTTAATCTGCACATTATTTAGTTTAGGTATAGATATAGGTACTATGAAATTTGAACTGAATATTTTTTATTTCTGTTTTGTTTTTAGCTCATAAGTTCTAATGAACTAACTTATTTCAAGTTAAGTTTTGCTAGGTGTGAACTACTTTAGTTATAACAACAACAATTTTATGTCAAATGAAATCTCCCTAGTTTGTATTTTGTTGTTTAGTTTTGTCTAGTTAGTTGAAGCCCCTTTCTTTAAATATTGAGCTTGGTAATCAAAACCTTTTCTGCATTGTCATTATCTTAATATAACTCTTTAAATGATCATGGCTAAGAAAAAAATTCACGAGAGAAAATCAACCATTCTCAGGAAGCTCGAGTGGGAATTGAACCCACGACCTTTGGATAACCGGTCCAATGCTCTGACCGCTGAGCTACCGAGACCCCAGAAGACTTGTTGAATTTTTCTAGTACTTTGTGATTTATGCTGCAAGCCATTGGTATTACGGCACTGTGAAGTTACTACCCACCATCACAGTCGAAAAAACACTTTTGCCAGTATTTAACAATCGATAAAGACTAATTTGTTATAAATATTTTTATTATTTAGAATTTTGCATATCTATATATGCATTGACTATTATAATTATAATTGTATCTATTCCATATTTTCACAAACATAAAAACATGGTAATATATTATGAATTTTGCTTTCACAATGATAGCATTATAGCAAACTAATAAAAATATAATAATGACTAAACAAGAATAATTTATTAACGGGATTATTATCATGTTTTTATGTTGTTAGTGAAAATATGGAATGGATACAATTATTTTTAAATAATCATTACATCTATACTACTATATAAATCTTTAGGTGTAGGTGTCTAAAATGTATGTCCTCTTATAACTCAAGAACGGCTTGACCCATCTTGATGAAAATTTGTATGTAGTAAAAACATGAGACTGTGCAAATGAAAGGCTATATAAAAAAAAATTGAAATTTTATTTACAAATTTTCGCACAGCGAAGCGGTCAGGTGACGGCTAGCGTTATAGTATATTTGCTGAAAAAAATATGTTTCCTTATTTTGCCACCAAAAAGTCGAGTGTCTTAATGTTCTCCGTTGTACGCTCAAGCAGAAAAGGCTTTGAGTAGTTATGATAACAATTTTGATCGTCCATATTCATCTCATTAAACTCATATAAAGGGGCATAGACTTCTATGATCTTCATAGAATTTATTAGTATTAAATTGATAGCTTAGCTAAAGTTACGACATTTATAAATTTTAGTGCAATATATTTATTAAAAATACTTTTTACTGTTATTTAAAAAATCTAATTTGTATAGAAAATGTAAAGGTATATATTTTAGTGGCACTAGTGTTCAAGGAGGAGCTCGATGGCGCAGTGGTTAACGCGCCCGGTCTGCGAGTGCTGAGGTTGAGCAACTTTCGCAAAGACCGGTCATCGGATGGGTGACCAAAAATGTATCGTCTCGAGCTCCACCAATCCGCACTGGGTCCGCGTGGTGGTTTAAGGCCTATTCTCCCTATCCATCCATAAGGAAGGCTCGTGCCCCAGCAGTGGGGACATGAAAATGAGCTGTTGATAATGATGATGAGTGTTCAATCCTAGCTTTCGTCTCCGAAAATTATATAGAATTGAATTGAAATTTTACTGGATGAAAACTAGGAAGCATTTTTGCTAAAATAAAAAATTTGTTTTTGACTTCTTATGATTGAAGGCAAAAAGTGTTGATCATTGGTTTCTGTCTCGAATACTGGCGCCACTAATTCTATTTTTCCGTTTCAAATAAACAATTGTTATTTCTCGAATTAATTAAATAAGCATAAATGCTTGGATTATTATCTAAAATACAATTAACTGTGTAAATTAATCGTTTAAGACTACTACGTCAGATCTGATTTTAATGTTATTAAAATTTTATTTATTTATAATGTCATGTTATTGCTCTTAGTATGAATACAGGGCATAGAGTACTTAAATAAGATAATGGCTAGCGCGTATTTTAAGTAAGCCGAGCTAAGTGTGCTGGTTAGACCACCGGTCTCAGAGGCTGTTTTGTTAGTTTAGTGGTAGGGTTTGTTTTAACTAGTCCGCCGTTGCTGAGGTTTCCCTCTTCCAGTAGCACTTCGACCCATCGGGTTCTTTTTTTTATATATATTTACGGGTAAGCACAGTGCCTTGATCTCACCTGATGTTAACTGATGATAAGGCCAACTGGTGGAAGCGCACTTCACCCGGAATCCTCAACTAGTGAGGCACTGGCTATCTTATCACTAGCTGCCGGAACACAACAATGCTACAAACATTGATGTTATGGCGACATATTTAGATATGATGGTGGTAGCTAGCCAGGCGGACAAACAAGACCTACCACCAACCAGAGTACACAAACATGTACCCCCCCTCGCTGAGAATCGAACCCGGAATCTCTGGGTCTTAACCGGCGGTCTTAACCACTAGACCACAGAGGCGGTTCTGTGCAACATCAATGTTTGTAGCACTGTTGTGTTCCGACAACAAGAGACGAGATAGCCAGTGACTCAGTAGTTGAGGACTCCGGGTGAAGTGCGCTTCCATCTTCGGCCCTATCATCACATAACATCAGGTGAGATGAAGGCTAAAAGGTTACCGGCAAGCTTATTACCGATCTTTAAGTGACAGTTGCAATCGCAACAATGTGCAATTTATTGCTACCAAAACACATATTTCGTATTACGGAACGTAGAACGCTACGATAGCGCCACAAGCAACCGATTGCGCTCTAAAATAAACCGACCGATTGTAACAACCGCAACTATAGCTAGACCGCTTAACTGAGTCCTACCTCGCCTGCGGTAGGTACGCGGGGCGGGAGGTAAGTACGTAGGGTCTCTGCCACGAGTACGAGCGTTTTGCGACGCGGCGAACGGATTTTTAGTTCGTTGCGTTTATACTACGAGTATCACTGCTGACTATGAAGTCGCTCGTGTTCGTGGCAGAGGCCCTACGTACCTCCCAAAAAGGAAAGGAAAAAGGGTAAGGGGGTCAAAAGGCAAGGAAAGAAAGACTCCGGGTTCGATTCCCAGTGGGGTCATGCTCGATTTATAATGGTGCGGCTAGGTCTACGTTCGCAAGATTGTATGATTGCTTCTATAAACTGTAGCATTATTTTGTTTGTTTATTACTAAGTATTTGAATTTGTTTGAAAGCTCATTTAGTTTTTAGATTAGTTGTGTAATATAGAAAAAAATGACAATGTGATGTGATAAGGATACAACTTATAGCCAGTTCCATGAAGTTGAAGGTACGCTTGTGTTTAACTTTTTCGAAAATACATAGTAATGTGTCAAAGTTGTTCGTAGTTTTTCAAAATTTGATATTGGATTGTTTCACCGATCAGAATTATTACTATTTTATGACAAATCGACTGTGTTTTATAGATTTTCCAGAGGTTTAAAATAAGGTGAAATTGGTATTATTAATCAGGTCTAAAACAATTGTTTCCATAATATAAATTATTAATGTAAATAAACAATTTTATTTAAATTTTCACGACTTTTTTTGAACACTATATAGGTACATGCTTGTAGTTTGTATAAGTAATAAGTGCTGTAAACCCTTTTTTAGTTTTTATTCTAGAAATTTCTAGAGGTTATCCGTAGGTACCGATGGTAGGTACCTAAGTATCTATTTTTTAAATATATTTTTACATGATTTGGTTGTCCTTTATATTTGTGGAAAGTGTCTTAGAAATGCCCTTGCCTAGTTTCTTGCCGGTTCTTTTCAGTACAAGGTCTCCAGCCTACAATAGACTTACGAACCGATTTCATAGTTACATTCGAGCTATTAATTGATTAATTAATAGATAATTCCCAACGTTGGTCGGTGGTGGTTATTGGTCTGCCTGGCCAGTTACCACACCATTTTGTTGTCGCCATTACAACAATGCTTGTAGCATTGTTGTGTTCCAACAGTTAGGGCGCTTTCAATTTAGACGTTTCGCGTCGGACCGCTACCGTGCGTTCTCATATTAAACGCCAGCCGCACGACAACTGCACACTTGTTTTAATATGGAACGCAGTGCAAACGCACGACAGCGGTCCGACACAAAACGCCTAATTTGAAAGCGCCCTTAGATTTATAAAACAGCCAGTTAGTAACGCGATAGCCGACGATCCCGGCAGGCTTATTACCGATCTTTAAGTGACACCCCGCTACACACGACAATTTACAATTTATCTCTACCAAAACACATAATCGTATTACGGAGCGTCACACGCTATAGCGCCACGAGCGAGCGATTGACTGTACTAAAAGTGCATGACGGCGCTTATTGTAATAACAACCGTAACTAGTAGCAGTCGCGTTGCCATTGTGCAATTAGCAACTGGTTGCTTTTTTCGGTAAAAGCCTGCTGGTGAGGTGCGTTTCCCCTTTCGGCTTTATCACAACTTATCAGGTGAGATGATTATATAATTAAGTTTATTTAGGTAATATGTATATCTTAAAAAGGTAATTTAAAAATAAATTATTTGTATTATAAAATATATGAAGTATTAAATGGGATGTGTTAATGAAACAAACAAGTCAATTAGCAATATTTAATTCTTTAATTTCGAAACGTAATTATTTAATTACAATCGTCTTAACCGGTAATATCATCAGTTTTCTACATCTAGGCGGGATGTTATCCCCAAAGTACCTACACAAACAAATATAATTATTAAACAGCTCTTTTTTGAGCATTTGTTTATTTCTAATTAATTTATTAACAGGATCTAAACTCAACAACCACCAAAAAGATGAAATTGGAAAAAAATATTTATTTTTAATTATGCACAGACAGTTAAGATAAAATATTTTTTTATAAAATAAAAGAAGAATATATATGTGACAATTTATAATTCATTTAATTTATAATGTAATGTGTATTTTTTAAATACTCTCAAGTGTTTTATAAATATTTTTTTCGTAAAATAATTGGAATATGTAAAAAAAATATAGAAACTGTAAAAATAAACAGTTTAAGATTTTTTTTTCAAATTATCTTCTCTTTGGTGGGCTAGGCCTTTAGGCTAACTATGCACTAGTTTTGTTTAGCGATCGCGATTAACATTATAATTAGTGACAAATGTCCAACAACGTATAATTTTGGAAATATAATTATTAATAATCTAAAAGCACGTTTTAACTTAATAGTATGTAGATCATTTCTTACAATTATTATTAATTTTTCGGTGTTAAGTACCGTAGACCCAAAAATAACAACATACCTACTTCATCGTTTCACAGAATAAAATACTTTGGTTTAACTATCTATGGCTTTCAGACCTTTTTTTCTGCCAGCATGAGGCGCTATTTGCAAGTTTCAGTAAAATTCAATGCGATCGATTGTTAAAATTAGAACTAACATTTTTGGATTTTAAGGTTCGAATGAGTATTGATAACCAGAGCATAGAGTATATATAGTATACATAGTATATAGTATACATTTCCTGTTCTTTTTAACTGATACCAGACTTGCAATTAGCGCCACCATGCGGATGATAATGGAACTAACTGGAACCACAGTAAAGTTGTTTCGATGTAAATACGTACTACGTCTCCAACGTGTCAAACATGCAAGTTTTTCATGATGCCATATTAATTTTCTACTTTTAATTGTGCTTAGAGTGATTTTTTAACTATTCTTTTAAGAGTATTAAAGTTTGTTTGGACTAATGGACTTGAAGCTAGTGCCGAAGTTTTTTTAAGTAACATTTTACTTATAAACTGCAGGGCTTTCTGATTTTATTTTAACATACCTATCTGCATTTTGTGTTTAAAAAAGTATATTGTTTTCTAAAGTTTACGCGAACACTACACATTGAAATGAAACAACTTTTACGGATCTACTCGCGTTTATTTTACACATTAGTTTTAATTAATGTAAAAGTATTAAATCGAAGATTAATTTACATCAATTTTAATAGTGAAAAGTATCGCAATAAGTGCAAATGACCAACTTTTCTGTGGTTGCCTGTTTTCCGACATTGTTAACTATCGAGTTAATTTAATAGAACAATGCTATAAAATAGTTATACAGTTCCAACTTTAGGAATATTGTTATTAATTAAAATATGACTGAATAAAATGAATGTTGTTGTTGAATTTAAATTAGTAAAAGTAAATTGGTACCTATCATGATAATTCATGAATTATTTGGATAAGTACCTAATGCTAAATAGGTCTACAATTTAAGTGTCTATGTGCGCACTGCATTTTTTTTTCAGCTTCGCTTATTTTAGACAGTAAAATTACTCTATTTTGGTAGAACTTAACTTACTACTTTCATTTGTCGATCAAAGATGTCTAACATACACACAGATATATAAATATATATTCTAAGTTTTGGGCCAGCCAAATTTTTAATGATTCAAAGAATAAATACATTGGAATAGATTACAAAATAACATAAAAGTTTCTATATTAATAAGTTTATTTCGTAATTTCTTTGGTAAATCCTTTGGATTGTTAAAATATTCATAGAAATACATGTTATTATACAATACCTGTTTTGATAACTCTCTTACAGAAAGTATTATAACATTATATTATTAAAATAAAACTATAATAATATAAAAACAGAAAATTCGCACTTGTCTTTTTGCGAGAATCGATTCTCAAAACAGGCTTCGCAGTCGAAAAAGCATACCACGAGACCAAAGCCACAAAACAAGGTGACTGTAGAAGGTAAGCTTCATACAAACGCGCTCGAGCAGCGCACACATAGGCAACCTCCCACGGACACGCACAACAGCTCCGCTCGGAATGGTCTGAGAAGGTCCGAGATGCCGTGTCCGTTAGAGGGTTTATGTGTGCGTTGCTCGAGTGCGGTATGTGTTAAGCGTCTGAGTCACCTTATTTCGTGGCAAGGAGGTCGCGACGATTCATTTTCAACTTTATTTTAACTTTTAAAGAATGAACTTAACTAATTGTACACAGGGAATTATAGAAAACGGCTATCCGTGTACCAGTGGCATTTAAACGTTCTAAGCACTAAGCTAAGACTGTTTCGGCGACAGCATTCTACGCCTAAATTATTAAAGTTATCTTAAGGCCGCCATATTAAACCCGTTTACTATGTTATAGTAATTTTAATTGTGAATTAGACGATCGTAACTGCGTGCTAAACAATGACTAAGTGATGCCGATTTTTCAATCCTCTAATAGCAGATCTGAAAAGGCCACTTTTGACTATTAGCATTATTGTCGTATATTGAAATCAATATGGAATCTGTATCTTTACAAACCGAATTGAATACGGTATAAAGATTTAATTTTGTCATTTCAGATAATTTTCTTAGGATCTAGAATCTCTTAGAGGCCTTTTTGAATGCACATAAATAAAAAATAGTTTATTTACGGTCATTTTTAATACGTCATGCATGCTTTGTCCATTTTGCGACCTTCCTGCGAGCGTACCTATGTTTTGTTGTGTTTCATTGGGGATTAAGATATCAAGAGAGACACGGGTGCTTTTATGCTAGACCTCAGCTTGGGTGGCCCATGTCACGGGGAGAAACGGGGCAGGCTTGTCTGTACCTGGTAAAGCGCGCGTGTGGACCGGGCCTTTGTACTCGTTGGTGACGGTGTATCGACCTGTGGTGGTGTCCTGTGTAGTGTATCTGAGTGTGTAGTATGCATGGGCATGTGTATAATTCCCAGAAGTATAGAGAGGTCGTTTGCTGAGTTAATGGGTGATCAAAAACGTGTGACATGTCGTCGCAGAATAAGCACCTTCGTAATTACTTCGTTTTAAAATAAGTCTTATTAAAATAATTTTTATGGTTTAACTTATGAATATCATCGCATCAATTCCGCGTCAGATTCAATTCACTCAATAAAATTATGTTATACACGAATTAAAAGTAGCATTTGACACTTTATAAAAAGGTTTTTATGAAATTGGATTATCAGTTTAGTCCGCGCCGGCCCCAGTCCTTCTAAGTAGAGCGTGAACTAAAATAACACACGTTGGCACTCATTAATCTCAAAAGGCGTCAACGAAACTTGCTCAAATAGTTTTTGCATTTAGCTGTTTGGTGCCCCTTGCCACCGGCCGCCTAGAGCGTCTGCTCCACTCGCTAGGCCTGCTCTAGGAACGACCCTAGAGCCGGCGCTGAGTTGTGTTGATTAAGTATTATGTATAAACTCTCTGTATGCTCCTGCTGAGAGATGAGTGCGAGTAGCTTTCCACTATTCGATCGAGCTAGTAACTTGTACCTACGCAGTTTGTGTAAGTTCAAAACAGCGCCACCTATTAACGAACTAATACAACTATCTTGTGGTAACTATCCTGATTTAAACCCATACAAATTGTAGTGCCCTTAACTCGAACTAAAAAGTAAATAAAATTCGCACTGATCATCCAACCACCTCATCACAGGACGTTACTAGAGTCCTCCTCCTTGGAGAAGTTTCCGACTACCACTGTTTGTACACACGCCTGGCACATCAACCTACCACAAACTGTCAAATTTCCTCAATAGACTTTAAACTTTATTACTAAGTCTTATAGTTGAAAATGTATTGAATAAATTTGACAGTTTTGGATAGGTTGATGTGCAGGCGTCTGTACATTGCTTGACGTTTTCGTTTATGTTTGGTGCATATAACCGACCTCTGTTCCCGCTTTTCTCTTCGGTTTCAGTATCAGTTTCTATAGGGATTCGTAAAATTGGCTCACAAAACTGAATTACAAAACCGTTAGCTAGAAAATTAAAAAAGGAAAAGATTTCATCAGATCTCTTTAGACCTAGACTGGCATTTAAGACGTGTTCAATAGTTTTAAGAAGAAAAAAATTGTATTTAGTAAAATTCCTTGACCTGCTAAAAATTACTGAAAAGTAGTGTAAATAAACCAAAAGTCAATTTATATAGTTTTTTAGAAAAAGAAAATAGTTTTTCACTCTCATGCTCGTAAAGTTGTTCTTTATGTCGAGAGAAGGCTGCATAAAATGGGGTTTTATGCTCTTGTGTATAAAGTAATTTCTTCTTTTAAGGCTAAGGCAATTAGGCCTTACAGCCACATACACAATACACCTTCATTTAATTGATACACTTTTGAGATTTGGGTTATGTTTTAACTTAATTACATTACACATTCAAAGTTGTTCGAACTTTACTTTCAAATTTCAATTAATTTTACATTTTTATGCGTGAACGTAACATTTTAATTACATTATAAAAATTAATTTATTTTTCTTGTATATGCTTAATCCTTGTTTTATTTCCTTGCAATCGAAGAGAAAGCAGAGTGTAAAACTCGAGTATAAAACCCATTTTACCCTCGACCTGACTATATGCACGTCTCGGGTAAAATGGCTCGTTATATGATCTTGTTGTACAATCTACTACTTATGTAGTTTCTAAAGTGACCTCCTTAGACCCACCGCGAATAACCATTAAAAAGAAAACGTGTAAATAAATCTAAAGACACTTGCGCACTTAATCGCAATAATCGATATCAATGATCAACAACTTACATCTAAAGCCTATACTTAGCTTCATACCATTGGCCGACCTGTTTCCATACATAATAACTTACAGCTGATTTCTATACCATAATGCTATATACATTCACTTAAGTACGCATAAAAAAGAGTGTAATACTAAATTTTTAAAACAATGAGTAAGCCAATAAAAAAAAAATGCCAATATTAAAGCAATTTAAACAAAAAAAAAAAAGTTTAAGCCGCAAGTCGTTAAAGCGTGCAGTTGGGCATCTGTCGTCGTGCGGTGCGCCACTTAACGTAGGTATAGACTTCCTTAAAGTGTAAAGTTAAATTAATTAATTTAATAGTCTATACAAACTTTTTTTAATATTGTGAGTATGGTCTTATACAGCCTTTTCAGCGTCACCGGCCTTATTTTGGGGGGGGCGGGCGGCGAGAAACTCCTAAAAGGGTTCCTCAAGGTGTGTAGTCGAAACATCCTTAAATGGTTTCTAGAGCGTTTTGGCGATTGACGACGTCTCTGATTAATCAATACACGATTTTTTAGAGTGTATCCCGGCTCTAGCGACATCTAGTTAGGTGCATGCTGTAATCTGTGTGCAACGCTGCACGCCCCGCTCGCTATAGCGAATATGCGGTGTAAATCCAACAAATTTAAAACGATCGTTACAAGAATGAGTAAGAAATATTAATTTTCGTCACTATTCGAGCGAGTTTACGTGAACTATTTGTATGGCATCGAATCAGTAACAAAAGTTCGTCACTAGATGGCGTTTCTTCGATTTGATACAAACTGTAGTGAACTTCACTCGTTTGAATAGTAAAAAAAATGTTTGAGTAGTAAAAAAAGGTACACGAATCAGAATAGGTAGATTTTTTTTTTGTAAAAAAAACAGACACAAATGGCGTGAAAAAGATCATGCTACTCTTTATAAAGGTGGATAGACAGATTGCAATATATGAATTTACGTGTCTAATCAGCCTCCTCTTCTCTTCTGTCCTGTGCCAGCCTGATTAAAAAAGTAAACTAATTGCGATTTACTAGAACTAGCGAGCGGTCATTCGATGACGGCCACCTTGAATGCGGACAGCTTTTTTTCACGCCATTTGCTTACGTCTTATTATGCCAGACTCATCCATTGCTTCTAATTGTGGAACTTGCTTGAAAAGCTGGTTAAAAAAGGCTTTTCGAGCATACTTTTTTGTCAACTCATCTCGGTCGAAGCCTCTCTCAAAATCATGGTAGTAAGTCAATATTTTGTAAAAAGCAAAAGAAATTATAAAACGACCTAACTCCAACCTATTAGAACCAGCGGTCATTCGATGGCGGCCATCTTGAATGCGGTCAGCTTCTTTTTATCTACGCCATTTTTTTCTGTCCTGTGCCAACCATCCATTTAACTACGTAAAACCGATCTATGAGAATCAGCGGTCATTCAATGACTGACATTTTGAACGCGGTCGGCTTCCCGTTGACCTGCTTCATGGCCAGCCGGCGGCCGGCGCTGGTGTTGAGGATCTCGTCGTCGCTACTCGAGTCGTCGAAGCGACACACCGGCCTGACGTCATCCTCCGAATCTGATGACTGTAACATTTATATAGATAATAATATGCTATTAAAGGTTTCAAAATCTAATAATAGAGTTAAGTAAGTAAAGTACACGTTAATTTTATGTAAAATAATAAGTTGTAGTAAAAATTACAACAGCCTATATTTAGTAAGTGATTGAATCAAATATTTGTAAAACGTAACTTTAAGGGCCTTACAAATAAACAAAGAACAAGCTCCGAATAGTTATTCCGTGTTTTGTCTCTTTTACTCTAATTTGAAATGACGTTTACATGACAGGAACAAAACACGGAATAACTATTCCGAGCTTATTCTTTGTTTATTTGTAAGTCACTAAATGTTTAAATCGTAACTGCACCATTGTTAACATTTTTCCAATTAAAAATAGGGTTCAGCGATTAATTATTCAAGCAACAATTTAATACAGACCATCCTGTTTCCTAGCTGTCATTCAGTAAAATTTTAATAAAATTCTATATCATTTTTCGGTGTCGAATTCTGGGTTACTATCGAAAACTAGTGCCTCTACGATAGGTTATAAAATAAAAATTCGAAAATTATAAGCTCAGGTATTATTTGAAATGATTTTTCCTAACAAAGAATAATTATTTATAATGAAAATAATATTATATTTAATTGACACTAAGAGTAATGCAATACCGCGCGCTCATGCGTCAAATCAAATGGCGCGCGCTTCCCCGATTGGTTGGTACCATCCGACAGCAAACTCAACCACCGCGCGCTCATTCGTTAAATCAAATGGCGCGCGCTTGCGCACTATCCCGACTTCCTGTTACACATTTCCGTCCCAGAGGAAATATGTTACACATCAAAAAAATTTGGGTAAGCACAGCATGTTGGGTCATTCATCATTGCCATGTACTTATAAAATCCAATTTAAAGCTATTTGTTTGCTCTAAAATCTCTAAATGATCACGATGATTATTTGCAAATTATTAAACATAACAAATTGTTGTTTAAAAATAATCATCTACGGTATGTTTAATAATAATGACTTCCCAAACTAAACAAATAATTTGATAGTGTTCAAAAGAGTGCCTACTTACTGACATGCATAGTAATAACAAAAAAAGTTTACTGCGATTAAATTGCAATATGGTTGAAATATCATTCTAAAATAAAATATAAAAAAAATCGATTTAATCCATAATACAGATATTTCATTGTAAAAACAAGTACCTAAAGTAGAAAAAAGCACCATAAAAATATCAACTTATAAGAAACGAACTGTATAAACATGCAACGATGCGTGACAGAGACGGCATGCTGAAGCTGTGTCCACCAATAAGAGTGCGAGCGAGACAAACATTTATTTCTTGGGGCGGCTGCGAGCGATGTTCGCCGGCGGGCGCGGGCGCTTGCTGGGCCGCTCGTCGCTGCTGTCCACACCCTATTGTGGAGTATTTACAAGTTATTAACGAGCAACAACCTTAGCTTTATACATACAAATTGAGGCATCTCTATATCACAGAAGTAATAATAGCCTATGGTACATTATAATGGGTACTACTGATCGCCAAGTGGTCGAAATTCCCAAAATATACACTATAATATAACAACTTATTGTAGGTACCAACATAAGTAACTCGCACTTCTCCGTGCGTGCAATATGTTTTGAAACGGGCACGAAGTTTTCGCTTCACGTATAATATTATATAGATTTGATAAACAAAATCCACAGCTCAACTCTGCACAAAATCTTAAATAACAGCTATGCCAGTTACGGATTTACATTATTTAATTTAATTTGTAAGGATTGACCTTCATCTCTGTGTAGTGAAAGCTAGTTTTTCTCACTAGGTATTCGAAAGACTATACTAAAATTTTAATGGGATCGCAGCAGCGCCACCTACTGACAAATTGGTTTCACAAGTTTGTTGCTAGATGGCGCAGTATGTAACTTACTTTCAGTCTATCGAACAGTAAGAAAAGTCGCACGTCGTAACCTAACCTAGTCTGGGGCTTTACCTTTAAACTCTTAAAGCAGTATTACTGCAAAATGTAGTTCACTATAAAAAAAAATTTACTACACGAACCCATAAATCTATTTCTTTTTTAAAAAGTCTCACTATAAGGCAAATGTACCAAAATGCCATCAAACCTCATTTATAAACTCATATACGAGTACATAGCATAGCTAGCTTAGCTTACATCAAAATCTCCGATAGTGAATTTAGTTCCGGCTGCCTCCGCGAGGAGCTGCGCCGGCGCTGGCGGCGCGTTCTCTGGCGAGAGCACCTGACGTACAGACACACGCACACAGTTAGCACAACATAGCTAGTACAGGGTTTGGTGTAATACATAACGGCTACTACTATAGTCTATACACTAATATGATAATTTTGGTTGTGTAAAGTTACAATGAGCAATTCTACTAAAAACAATTACATTTTTGAATTCTTAATATTACTACTATTAAATATTTATAAAATTTATAAAATACAGTGAAAAAATTAAACCCCCAACCGATTCAGCCAGGAATCGAACCTGGGTCTTCCGCAATCCGGGCGGCTGCACTGACCGCTATGCTACCGGGAAGGCTGACGTAAGCGCTGAATTTTGTCACTGCTATTTTAATGTTTTTGAGTGCTTTTTAGCGGCACGAGCGCCATATATCCAACGGTCGATGGCCATGCAGATTCATCATTGCAGATGAAATACCACAAATTTGATAACACAACGCTATAGTAAATTTTACTACGCTAAGGAAAGTCTAATGGCATGATTTGAAAGAAGCATAGTAAGTACTATTAGTCCCTACTGTCTTCGTTAGTCGCCAAGCTGCTAAAGTGCAATGAAAACTTCTTGGCGCTCGTGAATTAAGGCGCAAGTCCCGTCGCTATAACAAAATGTAGGTGTCAACCAATCAGCGAAGCGTGCGCGGTTCCGCGACTAACTTCACGGCTGCCAAGAAGTTTTCATTGCACTATACCTATTTGATATATATATAATGTAATATATCTATTTATAATAATATTTATAATGATGATGAACTGATATGGAAAATTAGCCTTACTGTAAAATATACATAAAAAAATCACTAACCTTCTTTTATCTTTCGGTAAACTTTAAAAACTTAGACAAGTACCTATGCCATTGTCTTTTAATGTTTTCTACACCATAATACATTGCAGCAAGACGCCATTACATAAGACATAAAAGGGAACCTATCAGGCGACCGCCTCCCGACCTTCGGGGGGCGTGCGTTCCGTCTGTCTGTCTGTCTGTCTGTTTGCTCCGGCTAATCTCTGAAACGGCTGGACCGATTTTGGCGGGACTTTCACTGGCAGATATTTGATGTAATAAAGAGTAACTTGGCTACTTTTATTTTAGAAGATTTTTTTTTATACGTGTTGACTTTTTTATCACCGTCCAAACCGTCTGAGATGAAATGTATGGAAGGGCTGAATTTTATTCTCGAGTTAGGGAGTTGGTCCTATAGTAAGAGTTGTCCGTTTGTATCACGGTAGTAATTTCACAAGGTTTGGACGGTGATAAAAAAAGTCAATCTGTAATTAAAATAAATAAATAATAAAAAAATAACTAAGTATTCCGCGCGGACGAAGTCGCGGGCACAGCTAGTAATTACATAAATTATACTTTCACGTCCTTCTCCCATAAAGGGGTTGACAGAGCATTATAATCACCAATTTTGAGTAAACTCGTCGTTAGTGACCCGACGCCACATTGACCATAATCAAAGTAGGGCTTCGAGGTGGAATAGACAACGTCAGTGATTGGTTGCTAGCCGATCGCCTGATGTGCGAGCATCTTGAAACCCTTGTCCCTTAGTCGGCTCCTACACGCACGGGATGTTAGGCGGCTGATATATAATTTTCACGTCCCAAACCATTATGGGATACCTATACAAATATATGTCGGCGCCAAGAAAAATAAAACGCTCAATTGACTAGTTCGAGGCACAAGCGCGCGACTGCATGACAGCGTCATCAGATGGCGCTGTTTTTTTGGCGCGCTTCCGGAACGTTGGAGCGGGGCATGCGAGCTGCCGCGTGGTTGGAGCGGCACTTTGCTTCCAACACGCACCGAGCGAATATCGCCTTGTCTGACGGACCGTTGTGCCTTAAAATTATAATATTTTGTGGTTTCATTAAATTGTTTCTTATTGCCGTAGTGAGTTATTTCAATCTCGTAGCCTACCATGCCTGGGTCGAACGACAAGGAGCGTAGCTCTGGCCATCGGCCGACATATATATTCTTGTTTCAGTTAATGTGATCGAATGCCGAATGAAACTCGCACTAGGCTTCCTGAAGATTTAATCGTGATCATGAACATGTCTGCGCGAGCCTTACTTTTCAAAACTCGTATTATTTGTTATTGCATTAATTGCCTCTGCCATAGACTCAATGCTCAAGCTTAGTATTATAATTCACGTTATATCCTACTAATATTATAAACGCGAAAGTTTGCAAGTATGGATGGATGTTTGTTACTTTTTCACGTAAAAACTACTGAATGGATTTTAATGAAACTTTCCTCATATATAGACCATGACCCAGACCAGCATATAGGATACTTTTTTTTTTTACTGTAGTCTTCGCGAACGAAGTCGCGGGCAACAACTAGTTGAGCAATTAAGTATTTTAGCTATCTACTAAGTGGTCAAACTTTTAGAGGGTTATTAATAGAAGGGCACGTATATCACGCAGGCGTGTTACTATCCCCTACTAGATACTCCGAGACGTTCGGATTAGTTGTAACACGCAAGCAGATCAGACTAGCTCATCCTGTCAAATTTCCTTTGGCATACGGTTGATTATTTATTGAAGAAATTTGTCGGTTTTGGATAGTCTGATGTGCAAGCGTCTCTACGAAGTACGTATGAGTACGTACGTAAAATTTTTGCACAATAGATACTAATATTACAAAGTGCTACTGGGATAGAGAAACCAAGCAATGGGGACTGAGATAAGATTATAAAGCTACATAAAGTTACTTACATCCTGGTCGCTCATCATCTCCTTAGTGGAGACGGTGGTCTCGATGCGCCTGATGGAGCCCTGGTGGATGTCCACGTCGAGAGCGAGGCACTGGAAGCGGCGCAGCAGCAGCACCACCGGGATGGGGAGCACTCCGGCCAGGATCATCGCCACTGCTATGCCAAGCACCCAATCGGGGTAGCTCTTCTTCACGGTGTGACCCTGGAGGATGGAGGGTTTATTATAATTTGGAAGTGTGTTTTTTCTCTTAACTAGAAGCCGGTTTTCTCTATAATTACAGGTACAAACAGAGTAACTACAAGGTGTGGTGGTGTGTTGTCTGTATATATATATGTTGTGGGGTTATTTTAGAATCTTCCAGTTGCATGAACTTCCTCACAATTCGGCAGGTATTTTTTAAGTAAGGAATAGCGGCTTTTTTATTATTGTTACGAGTATTATTATTATAATTAATGGCAGATTTTTTTTGAAGAGAGATTGCTGATTGCCTCAAACGGCATTTTCAGCTTCACTGGGCTTTTTTGGGGGCGGCGAGAAACTTAAAGGGTTCCTCAAGCCGTGTGAAACGAATCACCTTCGGAGGTTTTCTAGATGAAACGGCAAACGCACTAAGGCGTGCCCTAACAGATTCTCCGAAGGGTTCGAATCGGATCGGAAGTAATGCCAGGCAATTGGAACAACTGATAGTTGCCGGTATCTAACAGGAAACTCAATTATTTGTTGTCATTAATTAAATCTAGTATATAAGTCTAGTCTATTATTAAACTGGTTGACACCATGCGCTTTTATATAATACGTATAGTTATCAAGTTATCTCGAGCAGTTTATTTCAGGTATCAATCACCTTTTTAATCAAGTACTGTTGTGGAAAAAATATTTTAGTGAGTTTACGACTGTGTCCTCTCAAATGTGTTACAGCACCGTTGTGGACATAGTAAAATCATCTCTATTCTCACATACTACACCTATTTTTAGTAGTGTGATCTTGGAGAATGAAGATTTAAATATTCTATAGAATAACCTCCATAGAATAACCTCCATAGAATAACCTCCATAGAATAACCTCCATAGAATAACCCTAAAAGAGATATAAAAGTCAATCCTATTTATACTAAGGAGTAATTCTCACGTAGTGACGTCACGTGAGACGCTAACTCGCCAGCGTTGCGCGTACATCCCCGAAATAAATTACTTAATAATTCTTCTATAGGAAACTGCATCTCTAACTTACGACTTAACGCCATGTGTCGTTTAGACCAAAAAGAAAGAAAGCTAATTTTCGAACGGACAGACAAACACGCTTAAAGCAATCATTGTCCTATAAGTTATAACAGGAAAAAGTTAACATATAAATCAGTATAAAACATGCACGACACGTTATTTCCCATTTGGTTACGAACAATGTTGGTCGTGCTAACTGGTATTGTTGTGTTCGCCAATGAGGTGTGCGGTTTGTGTGGTGATGATCCTCTAGTGACGACTAGCAAAGGACCTATAAGGGGCCGCGATGAAGGCAACTATACAACCTTCTTTGGGATACCGTACGCTTTGGTGGATGAAGAAAATCCATTCGGAGTAAGTTGAGTTTGTTTTGTTTTTCATCGATGTTAAATGCTTAGAATTATCGGCTTGAGGTGTTCTTTGATTTTTTCGCCGTCCAGATAAGTTTGGTTACACTGGCAATCACCAACAGAAATCAGTCCATTAAAAAAGTATATATTATCTGCTATGTGCTAAACGCATGCGTTTCAGTTATAAGTAGAAATGTATTTTCTAGTGAAAGAGTAGTTAGTATCTTAACACTAAACATAGAATGATCCCAATTTCATTATCTTTTCAATTGTTTGATTAGGTAATTATAATAGTAGCAGTACCGTTTATTAGATTTGTTTTAATTAATTAATTATGATGGATAAATTCTCGATATAGTAGTGGCTAACGCTAAAATTCTGATGCAGTTTTCCGAACACATTGACTTGTATGCACTACAACATAATAGGTATTAGTTTTTGTCCTTGTATTTATATAAATACCTTAAACTAATAGAAGCAGCGCTGTAAAAACACTCTTCCTAGTTAGGAGATATTTCAAGTTCTATCACTATTATATCTCTATAGTCCTTTATATTTTTTGAATTAGTTATTTTTCTGTTATTATCAGGTGTCCCGTCCGCATCCAAATTTCATGTCACCATTCGAGGCTTATGACTCCACAGTGAAATGTCCTCAAGCAGCGTTCAAGGCCACCGGAACCCTACAATGTCTTCGGCTGAACATCTACGTCCCAAAAACCACAAAGAGGAAGGTCCCAGTATTCTTCTGGATCCATGGAGGAGGTTTCGTATTTGGAAGTGCCGGCGAATACGATGGCAAATATTTGGTCCAATATGAAATCATTGTGGTCACCATTAATTATAGACTCGGACCGTACGGTTTCTTCTGCTTGAATACTGATGAGATACCAGGAAATCAGGGTCTCAAAGACCAAGTGTCAGCTCTGAGGTGGGTGAAGAAGAATATCGGTGCATTTGGTGGTGACCCTGACAAAATAACCATTGCAGGAGAGAGCTATGGCGGAGGTTCGGTAGAGCTACATATTTACTCTGAATCCGTGAAGCTATTCGATAAAGCGATAATACAAAGTGGCGGCGCTGATGTCGAAGCGATATTTGTGAATCCAGATAGTAAGGCGGCTATAAATCTGGCAAAAATATTTAAACCAAATGTGAAGAGACGAGACGCCTTAAGCACTTTAGCGAAACAGGACCCTATCACTGTTATGAAAGCATTCAATTCGTCTCGAATGCTTTTGCGAGCGTGCAAGGAGAGGAGACTCTTGAATAAGGGATTAGAAAACTTCCTTACATCAAACTCTTCGAACTTTTATTCCCCTGATAAAGTTGGTGGTACTCCTATCCTTATCGGTTACAACAGCAAAGAGACATTTGCCGACTTCGTCAGACAACCTGATGATTACTATTCTACTGCACCAGACATTTTCTTGGAGAAGATTAAGAACAACTTCAAGCTGAGCCAGAGACAGATGTTAAGAGTAGCGGAATCAGTCAAGAAGTTCTATTTGGGCAACAAACCTATATCTAAGAAGACTATGTTGGAATTAGTGGATTTCACAAGCGATTTTATGGTGAACCACCCCGAAGAAAGAGCTGTGACTCGATTCATGAACCAGAGTGCCTCCGTTTACAAATATTTGTTTTCTTATACGGGCAATAGTCCTTACCAGAACGTACATGGGGTTGGTGCGTACCACACTGAGGAGCTGCAGTATTTGTTTGATTGGAGCGCAGTGAATGGGGCGGAATTGAGTGGTGACGACAATTTACTGATGAGGCGCAGAATGACAACGATGTGGGCGAATTTTGTCAAACATGGGTCGGTATAGGTATATTTGCAACACCGTCTCTGTTGTCTATCACTTAGAACACCGGCCTTATTATAGTAGGGCGTCCATGTTAAATTATGATTATTGTTTTCTTACGGCCATACGTTCTTTGCATCGCAAAAGTTAAGCCCGAAGGGGAGCGGTCAATTATCGGATAGGTGTTCAAAATTATTATCGAATCCCGGGTTTGTGATCACCAAGTCGTATCTGGCAAGCGTGGTGGTTATGCTAACAATCATCAATTGATTTTAATGATGGAGGCCATTGCCCAGCGGTGCTACAGTGGTACTTGACTTTACCATCTTATTGTAGACAATATAGTTTTGCAAAATAAAATTGACTTTGTTAAGTTTAGAATATTAATATAACATAGTATCTAATTTTCAGTAACCCCACGCCCCATAAAACCGAGTTGGTGCCGGTCCGATGGCAGCGAGTGACACAGGACGCCAGAGCCTACTTGGAGATAGATCTACTAATGAAGATGAAGGACAACGTTTACCAGCAACGCATGAACTTCTGGGACGTGTTCTGGGAGGTGTACGGCAAAAACTCATTGCTAAAATAAGCGCGACGAGGCTATTAAAAAACAGGTTCCGGTCCAGAAACAAAGAGAGAGAAAGCGAAGTGTTTTGTTATATTTAAAAAAAGTTTTGTCGAATATTAATGTTAAATAGTTGGCTACGTACAAACCGCTCGAAGCTATAAAAAATATGATAAAAAAAAAATAGCGGATTATTAACGGTGTTTCGTGAACCAAGCCAAAAAACAAAGGTTTTTGGCGGCAAAGTGAAGATTTGACTTGACAGCGGTAAGTGTACTATAGTACAAACTTTAATGACAATTTTACTTGTTAATATTTACAACAAACATAACAAACTATGTAGGATATATTGTTTTGTACCATCACACTAATATTATAAATGCGAAATTTTGTGTGTATGTATGTATATTTTCGTACCACTTGCTCAAAAAAGTGACATTCTATGCCACAAAAAGCGAACATAACAATAGTCATTTTTAATCTGTTAAAAACAGGGAAAGAAAATTGTACTGAATTTCATTCATCCTCTAGAGGGAGAATGTGATTTAAATTTGGAATAGGTACTTACCGAAATTTATACTGAACTACATCTGTGTTTACACCATTGAGTTTGTATATAAATACTCAAATCAACTCGTCAACAATAAATGTACCAAACAAAAATGTACCTCTCTCTATCAATAATTGGACCAATGTTTCGAATGTTAACTTTTACTTTTAATTGTCATTATATTTAATAAAGGCTTATCTCATATTATTATTGTGTTAATTTTTTCGCAAATGGTACGAAAAGTAGAGTATTTTCCTCGGTGATAAAGGTGTCTTAGTCTTGGGTGAACTTAAATCCCTCGCTACACTCAGGACTCGTCTTAAATCCCTCGCTTCGCTCGTGATTTAAGTTTTTAACACCCTCGCTACGCTCGGGAGTAAACCTCGAGTCCATCGTTACGCTCGCGATTTAAATCGTCACCCGCGGCAGAAGACACTGCTTTATCCCCTTGGTTAATAATCTACTATTGTTGCTTCTTCACGCTGCAACGGATGGATGGATTTAGATGAAATTCGACATACATATAGTTTCTATCCTGGATTAACACATAGGATAGTTTTTATCCCGGTAACAGGTTCCTGTGGGATAGTGTAGCCTTCGCGAACGAAGTCGCGGGCGACGACAAGTTATTTTATGTAACTAACTACATAGTTAAAATGTGGAGTTGAATCAAGTGCAAATATTTTTCCAAATGAGTGCAATTGGAAATTGACTTACACAATGAATTGACGGATGTAAATGAGTTTAGCCATCTACAGTATGATGCGATTAGGGTTGCCAGATACAGGCATTTCATTTCCGATACAGATATTCACCGAATATAAGAACGAACGAATATAAGTACCTAGTCCTATTCGGTGGTATTAATTTGAAGAAGGACGAAGATTAGTATTTTTTTTAGTTATAACTTGTTTATACAGCGTTTTTGCTAACTGTAAAATGTATTTTTGTATTGTGTTCTATTAAATGATACCTAATTCTATTCTTTTCTATTATATTTCGTAGTAATGTGCAATAAAATCCAAAATCTACCAATTTGGCATTTTCATTACACGATGAACAAGAATTTGGGATCTTTTATAAAATAAACAAGTAAAGAGTTTTTACTCTCTACCATAAAAAAAATAATATTTAACGCGATCGAATGGTGAATGAAACTCTTACTATACACCCGTAGTTAAACGCATTGGTCTGACAAACGTAGCTGCACTTTTATCTACGCACTGTCAATGTCCTTTGATTAACAGGAAAAACTTGGTATATAAAGCACCACAGACTACCAAACTTATTCCACAGTTAGCATCGGAAGATGTTGGTCGCTTCTTTATTATGTTTGGTGTTCGTAAATCTTGTTTGTGGTCATGGAGGTCCTATTGTAGTGACTAGTAAGGGTCCAGTGAAAGGACAGGACGAAGGCAACTATACAACCTTCTTTGGGATACCGTACGCTTTGGTGGATGAGTCCAACCCTTTTGGGGTAAGTTGTTTTTGTTATAATAAAGGTTAGAAACTCCTTAATAGTCGTGAGTTATTATTTATACAGATGTCTTGATAGCGCTGAATTTTCTTTCTGTTAATCGTTTGTTGCTAAGATTTTTCTTAATTTTTTTTTTACTATTTATAGTAATACAATTAGGAAGTAATGCTGCTACCTTATTGGATATCTACTCTGCCTGGGGATGATTTCGGGCATTTGTTATTGAGTTATAGTTTATAGTTTTAAAAGCAATTTGCATTTTTATTAATCAAATTGAAAAAGAACTAAATTACCATTTATTATCAAAATTAAAATAGTTAATTCGAAATTTGGGCGGCATGTTTAACTCCAAATGTTTCCCAGTCGAATTTTTCATGTGCTTATTTAACTTTGTTTAAATATTTGCCTAAACAGATTTTATTAATTATTGCAGATTACAACTTTAGAATCACAACGCTTAAAGTAATCGAAATAAATATTTGACGTTTTGAAATTTTGACGACCTCCGTAGCCGCCGCCGCACTTGCACGCCGGACTTTGGGCGGCGCTAACTCTGAGGTCTCGGGTTCGATTCCCGGTCGGATCAATGTCGGAAACGATATTTTCGGTTGTGTCGGGTCTGGGTGGTTGTGGTACCGTCGTTGATTCTGATTTCCATTAAACAAGTGCTTTAGCTACTTACTTTGGGATCAGAACAATGTTTGTGATGCTGTCTAATATTTACTTTATTACTATTTATTATTCATTTGTTATAAAACAAGTACATCACATACCTCTAAGTATCACAGATTGTTATGAAATCAAAAATTAATATTTTTTTTTTTTTATTGGGATGTCTTCTGGTATTAGTATCATGGAAGCACTTGTTTACTGTTCAATGATCGCACCCCTTGGAAACAGAACAGGGTGAACGGGCCATAAACCACGCGGGCCCATTGCGGTGCGGTGGTTGTTAACGACTGCTATGCAGCCGGGAACAACCTTACGTGCCTCCCCAAGAAAAGATGAGCTCGAATAGAAACATTTTTGGTCACCCATCCGACGACTGGCCTTTGCGAAAGTTGCTTAACTTCAGCAATCGCTGCGCCATAGAGCTCCTCTTAATCTCGATGGTGTTAATGTCATAGGGTAATTAGTATAACCCCATGCTGACCACAAAATGAAATAAGCATAAGTTTCCTTTAATGCCGGTCACGAAACAGCCACACGTACCGACGTCATCTTACAAGGAAAATTTGTAATATTCCATTTCAACGTACCAAGTATCAGTGAGCCAGGCCGTGACTAACTTTCTAGCTCTTTGTGTACCTCTTCGTAAAATATCATCTAGCATGTCGTCATCGGAAAATTTATCACGTAGGATAGGTACAATTCGTTCGCAGTCAATACGAGTATGCAATTAAATAGGTTTTATTATACAACAAGCGCTTTATGATACATTTTATACTACGGAGATGATACCACAGATAATGCAGAGATGTTGACAGTTAATAGAAAACATTAAAAACAAAAAGTTTGAATAATTAAATTTAAATGCGATTTAAGGCGACTGCATTAACATTGTTTTCTGATAAGGAATTCCGGTTCGGACACCTGAATGCATGTCATAGTACAAAATGTGTGACAAGGTGCACACGTACGTTTATTTTCCGAACGGTAAAAACCTGACGTTTGTTCAAACTGGCGTTATAAATTCCTAATACAAAAAACCTAATATTTGGGATAAGCTCACGGAATTCCGAACCTTATTTGTGCCGCTGCCGTAAAGACCACTATTAAAAGTTTAAAAAAAAACTTTTGTTGAATATAATATTTTCTATTATCTATCAACATCTCTGTATTTCAAATAATGTGTCATTAAAATTGGCTTATTGGTTTGAAAAAATTACAACTTTAAATACTTAAAAACAATGAGGAACTGGCCATCTTATCTCTAACTGGGAACACAACAACGCTACTTTTTACTTTAAGGCTACAGACCACTATCGTGGTCGCTAGCTTAGTGGACTTTAAACTATCCTTCCCTGCCCTACCATCAACCAAACACTCCCCATATGCGTACAGGCGTACCCCCGATGGGAATCGAATCTCTAGCTCATAGATCGCTGGCTCAGAGACGATACACGATAAACTTAGTCAAACACAATAGATAACGACTGGAGAAATATAATTGGTATTTGTGAAAACATAAGAAACAAGTTTACAACAACGTTTAATTGCATTTTATCTTTGGTATTGGCAATTCGATAAGGTAATTGAACCTAAAACGTTACAAGGGTTGACATGGAATTGAATGTTAGTAATGAAACAATAATTACTAAAATACGAGCGTAGTTAAGTACGAGTTATACCGATAACATTGATGGAGTTTAACGAGCTGTAATGCATTAGTTTAAATGCTAAAATGCAGTTCGATATTGTAACTATAGATTAGGTTCAACATTAGGTACGGCAGATTAAGCAAAGAGGTACCTACTTAAAAAGGAGATCCCAATGACAACAATTTTTTTGTTAAACTTAGATATTCAATAAATACTTTTGTATAACTTTAAAATATAGCGGGTGTTATGCAACCAAATTACTTAAAATAAATAAATAAAATAAAATTTCCTACACTCACACCAATTATCTAGCCCAAGAGAAGCTTCGATATGAAACTCGTTAAATGGTTACTAGACTACGAATAAACATACTTAAAATACTTAAATATATACTTATTATACATAGAAAACACCCAGACCCGAGACAATTTAGAAAAACAATAATTTCTAAATTGACCCGACCGGGGATCGAACCCGGGACCTCAGAGATGGCGACACCAGAAAACCGGTGTACAAACCACTCGACCAAGGAGGTCGTCAAATACTTATTACGACGTAATACAATACTATTTTTTCATTGCAGGTATCATTGCCATATCCAAACTTCGTGACACCTTTCGAAGCGTCCGACTCTTCGATAACCTGTCCTCAAGCAGTGTTCCAAGTATCAGGGATATTGCAATGCCTTCGACTTAACATCTACGTGCCCAAGACCACCAAGAAAAACTTGCCAATATTTGTCTGGTACCACGGAGGAGGTTTTGTGTTCGGTAGCGCTGGCGAATACGATGGCAAATATTTGGTCCAACACGACATCATTGTGGTAACAGTCAACTACAGATTGGGGCCGTACGGTTTCTTCTGCCTAAACACTGAAGATGTACCAGGGAATCAGGGGCTCAAAGATCAGGTGACATCTCTGAGATGGTTGAAGAAGAACATAGCAGCGTTCGGAGGTGACCCTAGGAAGGTTACTATAGCGGGAGAGAGTTACGGAGGCGGTGGGGTGGAGCTACATTTCTATTCAGAAAACGAGAAGCTATTTGACAAAGCAGTAATACAGAGTGGTGCTGCTGAGGAGGAAGCGATGTTTCTAAAGCCGGATAGTAAAGCGGCTTATACTTTAGCCAGACTTTTCAATCCTGAAGTGAAAAGACATGACGCCATTAGCTTTTTAGCTAAACAAGATCCTATTGAGGTAGTTAAAGCTTTCAATGCATCTGGTATGTTACTACGGGTTTGCAAAGAGAGAAAACTCCGCAACAAAGGTATAGAGAATTTCATCACAACTAATACTTCATATCTTTACGATCCTCAGAGAGTTGGCAATACACCGATTATGATCGGTTACAATAGCAAAGAAACGTTCGCTGATTTCGTCATTCAACCAGATGAATTTTATGAGAATGAGGCTCAAGATATATTTTTTAATAAAATTCGTGACAACTTCAAACTCAGCAGGAGGGAGTCGCAAAGAGTTGCAGAAACGGTAAAGAGGTTTTACTTGGGCAACAAACCAATTTCTAAAGACACTATGCTGGAGTTAGTTGATTTTATGAGTGACTTCGTGATAAACCATCCTACGGAGAGAGCTGTCACTAGATTCTTGAACCAACATGGCATAGTTTACAAATACTTGTTCTCGTACCTCGGCAATAGTCCTTATAGGAATATATCGGGCGTCGGTGCATACCATACTGAAGAATTGCAGTATTTGTTTGATTGGATCGAAGCAGGCACTTTGACTGGCGAAGAAAATCTTATTATGAGGGATAAAATGACTACGATGTGGGCGAATTTTGTTAAATATGGGTAAGACATAAAATTTTCTTTAACATTTGAAATAATAATTAAATATTGCATTACATCATCAGCTGGAGGCTGCTGCAGATAACTCGTATAGAATACAAATTGAAACACCAAATAGGTTTCTGGCGACAAGCAGCAATGGCCTGCTTTACTGTTCCAGAATGAAGGGTAATAAGTCCGGTACAAAAAACTGAGCATAGAGGAACAACATCAAAAACCTCAGGATCGGCAACGCATCCTTATAGGTATACACCTTGTGTTGTAAGCGTTTGCAGGTTGCGGTACCATTTTATCATTAGGTGCACCGCATGCTTAATCAAATCAAGCATGCAGTGCACCTACGATAAGATGGTACCGCAGCCTGCAAACGTTTACAACACATCGTGTATAATGTTATGTAAGTTATTTTACTGACTAATAAGGATTTAAAAAAATTACATAGAAAGGTCTATGATGGATGAATGAGAGTACATTATTAACATTTTAAATCCCCAAATTGTTTAACAGAATAAATATGTAGTAACTACAAGTAGCTGAAAATGATTGCCTTATTGTTTTTCATCTAAATCGCCTAAATTAACCAACTCTGTGGTCTAGTGGTTAAGACCACCGGTTTAGACCCAGAGGTCACGGTTCCCAGCGGGGGGTACATGTTTGTGTACTCGGTTTGGTTGGTGGTACGGCTTGTTTGTCCGCCTGGCTAGCTACCACCGTGTTATCTAAATTTGTCGCCATAACATCAATGTTTGCAGCAGCTAGAGATAAGATAGCCAGTGCCTCTGTAAAAAGAGAATTTCGGGTGGAGTGCGCCTCCACCATTGGCCTTATCATCACTTAACATCAGGTCAGATCAAGGCACTGTGCTTACCCGTAATTTTTTTTTAAAGTAGGTTACTGAAAATGATTGTCTTATTGTTTTCACCTAAATCATGGTATTGTTTTCAGAAACCCCACTCCTCACAAGACGGATCTCCTGCCTGTTCGATGGGAGCAAGCGTCACGTAGTTCCAGATCATACTTGAACATAGACTCAAAAATGGAGATGATGGACAATCTGTATCATCAACGAATGAAGTTCTGGGATGCGTTTTGGATGGTCTATGAAAAGGATTATTATTTGAGGGACGGAAGTAACGTTAGCTGATAAAACTATGCCTAAGTTCCAAAAAAAAAAACGTGTTGATTTGCTATATTCGCGTTCGCGTTTAAAGAATTAAAACGGGGATTAATGCAAACTAATTAGTAACGTCGGGTATAAAGAAGGTATGAAACATTATAAAAACCTAATTCTAGAGTACCACCAGCAGCGGGGCAGGGCCCAAGCTCCCGGTGGTCAGGGCTGCAGAGTGAGGAACCTCCTGACAATACGTGCCGTGTCAAGGAGTACTGCTTTCTGAATCTGACCCTTGATCCAACCATCAAGCGAGAGCCTCTTAAGATGTTGGTCGAGGCTCTTCGCTATCAGACCGTTCGCTGAAACGACTATCGGGACAATTATTATTTATTATTATTATTATTATTTTTCTTGACATGTATAATTTTAACTCGGAATTTAATTTTAATTGTATTTTTTTTTCTTTAGCATGTAAGTACTTTGATTATTTTTATTTTATATTTATGTTAAATTCCAACACAATTGTATTGTTAAGGAAAAAATAAACTATGAACTATGAACTAACTAAACTATGAACGTATGATACCTTTTTACTTTAATACTTTTACTTACTTACTTTTAAACTTTTTACTTTTTACTTTGCGTTAATACCCGTTTAAATTCTTTGTTTAACATGTGACAAGTCTAAAGTACTAAATGCGTTTTATGTTTTGGACTACCCAGTATTCTTCTTCTTTCTTGTTTCTTTATTTTATATTATGTAGATACCTCTTTGAATATGGACGACTTGATGAATTGAGAAGTCGTTAAATAATGTTGAAGTTGTTAAAATATAATTACAAATTCAAAAAGAAATACATTTTTGTCAGTTTGATTCCCGCTTAACTTTCTAAACAACTCTAATGCAGATGAAATAGGCTAGCACGTGTTACTTACGTCGAAACCGCTAAAATAAACAAAAGCCTCTTCAAAGAAAATCGCTAAAAGATACATTCTACCTGTAAGGGTTAAACCCACCTCGGCGGCGTCCCAAGCGCTGTACTGCGGCGGCGATATGAACATGGAGACGATGGAGGAGATTAGGATGCCGGTGACGATGAACGGGCCCACGTAGCGCCACGTCACCTGCCAGTACACGCCCGGCCGGTAACCCGTCATCTCGTAGATGTCGTTCGTGAACCTGGCGGGGCATTCGGACGGTGTATTTACGGGATCTCATCCATGGGACACTTATTATAATAAAGTGCCGAATGATGTTTGAATTTTGCTCTTCGAAATTTAAGACACACGTTAAGGAAACACTTTTAAAATATATATTACAATGTAAATGATTATGTTAATGATAAGAATGCATGGAACTGACATTCTTCCAATTCTCGCATATTAACCGCCTCTGTGGTCTAGTGGCTAAGACCACCGGTCCAGACCCAGAGGTCCCAGGTTCGATTCCCAGCGGGGGGTACGTTTGTGTACTCGGTTTGGTTGGTGGTAGGGCTTGTTTGTCCGCCTGGCTAGCTACCACCATCTTATCTAAATATGTCGCCATAACTTCAATGTTTGTAGCATTGTTGTGATCCGGCAGCTAGAGATAAGATAGCCAGTACCGCACTAGTTGAGGATCCCGGGTGAAGTGCGTTTCCATCATTGGCCTTATCATCACTTAACATCAGGTGAGATCAAGGCACTGTGCTTAACCGTAAATATAAAAAAAAAAATATAAAAAATACTATATAGGTATAAAGCGTCATTCTATAGTTTTTAAGTAGTAAATACATACTTAGGCCCGTATTTATAAATCACACTTAAGATCATACAGCATCTCAAGTTCGCTCTCAAGATCGAACTCAGAGTTGAGAGCGGTTTATTAATACGGGCCTTAGTGCCCAAGTATGATTTTTTTTAGAATAAAGTGTAATATATTAAGTGAATGTATAGAGGTAACTAAGCATTATTTGTGATTCCGGGCTCTTGAAAGTTTTTAATTGTAAATGTATTAAATTAAATATTGCATGATTTGATAACGACATAGTTTTTTTTTGTGTAAATGTCGTTACTTTTATTAAAGCTTCTTGCGCCCATTCCTCTCCACAGCTAAAGAATAGACGTCCTGAATGGAAGCACTTTTCGTAAGTTTATTTAAAAAAAAAATTTTTTTTTGTTATTTTTTTTAACGGTTTTTTTTATCGTCATCAGCCTGAGCACGATGAGGTTGAAGTTTAAAGAGTTTATATTATTAAAAAATTAAATGGAAAGAGCCATCTTCGGGGCGCACCAGCGCCGTTCCGACTAGGAGTCGAAGTGGAAGCCATGATCGAAATCGGTCGGACCAACCATCATCATCATTCTCAAAATAAAAAACAAAATGGCACTTACATAAGAATAAAGATAGTTTAAACAAATAATTATCACCGAAAACACCACATTTGACAGCTCATAACTGTTTATAAGTGACTCGTACATTGACTTATGAAATTCTGAAATTCTGACCATTTTTATCCCCACTGTTGGGTCGTGGCCCATCAGTGGGGACATAAAATGCCTTTCCTATGGAAGCACTACAAGAAGAACGGGCCATAAACCACCACGCGGGCCCAGTGCGGCACCGCAATCGAGATTGTAAATTTCTTTGGTCCGATGACTATTCTTTTATTATTTTCGTTATTGTATTTTGTGGACCTAGCGTTTGTGTACTGTGTTGTATAAACTTTCATCTTCTTTGTCGTACAAATAAACTGTTTCCTGGTGTACCTACTTCAGTTTGAACCTTATATTAATCACATCAACCACCACATATATCATCCCCATATCTTATCTTATGTTAGTGGGGTCAGCTTTCCCTCTCCTAGTAGCACTTCGACTTATAATCAGGAATTTCTTGGGCAACTCCATCTTTTTACTCTTCGTTCTCTTTAAAGGTCGTCGCTTGCACCAGTAACCGTCCTATCTCATTTTTGGCATTTTTTCGGTAAGTACATATGTTTTCCAGGTCCACTGCAATATGCTACAGGGACAGTTTGAACACTATCAGCTGGAACTGAAAATTACCAAAAATGAGATAGGACAGTTGGTTGTCACTCACTTCTCGTGGCCGTAAATGTAGATGACGGCGACCATCTCCAGCAACGCGACTACCACCAGACCGATGGTGCCGGCAAAGGAGTCGAACATTTTCAGCCAGTACTCGCCCGCGCCGGTCGTGAAGATCAGGCCCACGAAGAAACAGAAGGTGCACACCACGCCTGGGTAACACACCGCACTATTGTATTCATTTCAATAATGGGAAGTGTAAAACTTTTACTTTTAATTTTTTTAAAGGTTGCTGCACTGAAGCATAATTAAATATTTATCTATTAACACTCAAAAAATATTAAAAAGCAGTGACAAAATTCAGCGCTTACGCCAAACTTCCCGGTAGAATAGCGGTCAGTGCAGCCGCCCGGACTGCGGAAGACCCAGGTTCGATTCCCGGCTGGGTCGGGTGGGCGTTTAATTTTTTCATTGAATTTTATAAATTTGTAAACTTTTGATTCGTCAACTCGTTTCAGTTATTCAATGATGGATCAACCTCTGGTATGCTGGAATGTAGCAAGCTCTATAATTACAATAAAAAATCTACTATGTCTGTAGTTAAGGCAGCCAACAGGCAGATAATGTAGATTTTAAAATACGCTACTTGACATAAAGGTTAACTTTACGAAACAACGAAAAATGTACATTTTAATTCATTTACAGCGACACATGTTGCAAATACACTCGGAAAAATATAAAATATCTAAAAAAAGTGCAAGTTCTAGCCTCGCTCGTGGCAAAGAAAGACGATCACTTTCCAAATCACTGACAAAGTGACAAGCTGTCGAACATGGAAACGGCAAATAATTAACTGAAAAATAAATAAAAAAGGAAAATTTAAAAATTAAAAAAAAAAACGCTGCTTCGTCAAACGTTTTGTGCTAAACAACGACATCATCATCATCATCAGCCTTTACTAGTCCACTGCTGGACATAGGTCTCTCCAAGTGCACGCCACTAAGCACGATCCGTGTCTACCTGGTCCAGCTCTTGTCCAATCCTCGAAAATCGTAAGAAAAAATCAACAAAACACAAAAAAAAAACAAACATGTATTCGTTTCATATTTTATAATCGAGCTAACTACATACAGACAACAATTTACCCATTTTGTTAGTAACAAATTAATTACCAACATAATGCAAAGTGTAACAGAAAGGTTTTTGTGCGAGACGGACTCGCGCACGAAGGGTTCCGTACCATTATCTAAAAAAACGGCAAAAAAAAAAAAATCACGTTTGTTGCATGGGAGCCCCCTTAAATATTTATTTTATTATGTTTTTAGTATTTGTTGTTATAGCGGCAACAGAAATACATTACCTGTGAAAATTTCAACTGTCTAACTATCACGGTTCATGAGAAACAGCCTGGTGACAGGCGGACAGACAGACGGACGGACAGCGGAGTCTTAGTAATAGGGTCCCGTTTTACCATTTAGGCACGAAACCCGAAAAGTGAAAATGTACAAAGTGTATCAGATCTTAATCTTGCATATGTTGTTACTAAGTTAGAATTGTTAACTTTAATTTGTTGTGCAATTTTCATTAAATATTTCAATTGTGACGTTACGTCAAAATAAACAAGTAGGTACCAGCCCTAGTGGTTTAGTAACCTCTGTGTACTTAAATTTATGATCACTGCTGCTTAGTATAAAATAATATTTTATTTACATTTGCAAGAAAAATTAAAGTTAACAATTATGTCCTAATAACAACACATATCTAGATCGGATACACTTTGAATCTTTTCATTTTTGACCACACCTTTCTGTTACACGTTATATAGCAAAAATCTCTCACCCGTAATGACCGGCTTGCTCAACCGCTTAAAGAAGTCGATGTCGAATATTGTGCACAGCATGCCCTCCATGATGCCGATCTGGCTGCCAAGCCCCAGCGACAGCAGCATCAGGAAGAACGTCACCGACCAGAACGGCGCCGGCGTCAGCTTCAGGATCGCTTGCGTGAACACTATGAACGCGAGGCCGGTGCCTTCCGCTGCCTACGATGCAAAGTAATTAATAAATAAAATTTATTATTCTCTTTATTTATTTTATTTCTTAGCTTAGGTTTGTTATAATATTAATATAAAAGTAAAATACAAAAGCACATACAAAACATAAAAATATTATAAAAAAACCTAGCCTAGGGTGCCGCCGGCAACGGGGCAGGGCTCAACCTGCCGGTGGTTAGGGCTGCAGAGACAGGAACCTTCGGACTATGCGCGCCGTGTCCAAGAGTACCGCCTTCTGTATCTGACCCTTGATCCAACCATTAAGCGAGAGTCTCTTAAGGTGTTGGTCGAGACTCTTCGCTACCAGACCGTTCGCAGACACGACTATCGACACAATGATTGTCGAGTCAACATCCCACATGGCGGTTACCTCGTGAGCCAAGTCAAGATACTTGCTGGCCTTGTCCTTCTCGGCCTTTACGAGGTTCTCGTCATGCGGATGTTGACGTCAACAAGCACTGCCCGGCGTTGCGATCGATCTATCAGCACGATATCAGGCCTATTACCTATAATAGTCCTGTCCGTGATGACAGCTCGATCCCAATAGAGCGTGGCACGGCCGTTTTCGAGAACCGGCGCAGGTGTGTACCTGTAGTACGGCACTTTGAAGTCCACTAGACCATATAGAAGAGCTAGTTGCTGGTGAATAATCCTAGCTACCAGGTTATGTCTGTGCAAATACTCGCCGTTAGCAAGATGAGAACAACCGGAGATAATGTGCCTGAGTGATTCCCCGGGACGGCGGCATGCCCGACAAATGTCGACCGTACCGTCCTTTAGGATATATCTCCGGTAGTTATTCGCCATGATAACTTCGTCCGCAATTGCACAGACAAAACCTTCAGTTTCTCCGAAGAGGTTCCCAAATCGTAGCCAGTTCACCGACCTTCCTGCGCATGTGTCTGAAAAGGCGACCTTTCTCTCATGACTGTCGACATCAGCTCTCATCACTGTATAGGAAGAAAAGATCACAATACCTCTTCCATTTGGTGTCCTATTGTGCATTCCGTGATGTTCAGATATACGATGGCGCTAAGACTCGGGAAGTGCTCGCGATAGTAGCCACTCGTGGAGATCAGAGTAAACTCTGGACCACCGTGTCTCCGGCCGTTACCAATACACCATAAAGGCGTTCATACTTCATGGCTTAGGTACTTCAAGAATAAAGCTTATTTACTCTCTTCTCGAAGGTTTGCAACGCATCTGCGATTCCACTCTTATTGCGGGTATATAGCTTACCCGCTGTATCATAACCTACCCCTTACATTTAATAATATCCCTCGATAGGAAGAAACATTGTATTGGTACCTCTTCCAGTTGGCGTCCTATGGTGCACTCTGTGATGTTCAGGTGTGATATTACGCTCGTGTTGAGACTCGCGAAGTGCTCGCGATAGTAGTCAGTCGTGGAGTTGACGGTAAAGCCGTCGACGTGGTGGAGGGCCAGGATTTTGATTTGCCTGTGGACGAAGAACAAATAATACGTATAGTATATTTACGCAAATTTCGTTGCGCACAAACTACAATTTAAAAAACAAGTATTGGAATAATTTCCACGGTCAGGATTTGAACCTGCACCCCATGGCATGTCGGGTCAGGTGCACTACCAACTAAGCTATCGTGGCTCTGTCCAACCCGCCAAAATTAATAAACTGACTGAGCTACTTTTACTTTGTTAGCGTTCGAATCCCGCTCGTGAAAATTATATTAACATTTGTTTTTAAAAAAAATATTTTAAAGTAAACCTTTAATCAAATATGCAATGTAAATATATAGTGTTAATATAAACGAAATCATCATCATCATCAGCTCATTTTATATCCCCACTGCTGGGACACGAGCCTTCCCTATGGATGGGTAGGGAGAACGAGCTAAACCACCACGCGGGCCCAGTGCGGTGCGATGGTTGTTAACGACTGCTAATGCTGCCGGGACCGACGGTTTTACATGACAAACAAAAAATATGGAAAAAAAATGTTTTTTATGTTAAATGGGAAAAATGTTTATCGTTCGGCCTCGCGTTCGGTTCGCTGATCGTGTTCGGCTCGTACTTCGGCTCGGCTCGTCAAATAATGGTGGATTATTAACCGTTAAGTATTCGTGAGTGTGCATGAGTGTTGGCAAATAAAACAAAAGAGTGCAACGTCACTTTTCAAATTCTCTCAAGAAGTCCGCGTGAGGACTTAGTAGCCCCACATCTTAAGCGAGATACTCGAGAGGTTGGGGGCTACATATCATTACTCACTTCTCATTTCTATTATCATTTATCATCAGCATACAGGAAGGAAATATTGTTTGTAAGAAAAATTACTTTGGCACTGGCTAGATGTGCTAATCCCACGAAGCCATCAACTAAAGAAAAAAAGGTGTTGATCACTGGTTCCAAGCATATACTGGTGCCATAACCCTATATACATTGTAAAATTGTGGTTTATTATGATATTGTATCGTACGACCTAATAAAAGTTGTTCCAGGGAAACATGCTCAGTTTACGATAGACATATAAGTGGTAGTTTACGACCTTCATGAATATGCGACGCTTTGTATTGCCCGGATCTGAAGTGTTGATGGATTTTTTATTGTTAATTACTCTGTGTCAACAAGCTTTTAATTGTGAATCTGTAATATTATGCGTCCAAAATGTTATTGGGTAATCAAATTTGTTTTATTAAACGCATTGGTGAATTATAAAATGACTAATATAGGTATTTCAAAAAGAAACCCCTTTTTATAGCGTATTACGTAAATTCGTAATCTGTTAATATTTTTACCAGTTTACTGTATAACCACTATAAATATATTGTAACCACGTCTGTGGTCAAGTGGTTAAGACCACCGAGCTCAGACCCTAGGTCCTGGGTTCGATTCCCAGCGGGACGTACACGTGTATGGCTATTTTTTTTAAACTATAATTTTGTTAAGCCCAAGATGCCAAGGATAACGACCGCGATCAAGAACCTAATGCGACGACGACAGATATAACGCACGTGTAAACCTTTTCAATACTGCTCCGCATTGTAATATACACACAAAATAAAAATTACTTAGAAGTTTATTTTCCATACTTCGTAATGCAACTCTCCGTCATGGTGTTAGCTTTGAAGCCCAAGATGCTGAAGATGACGACCGACGCATAAATCGCGGTGAGAGCGTTGCACACAGACACCCGAGTGCCGACTGCAAGTTTCATTCGCCATTCGATCACGTTGACGAAAACGAGAATTTGTATGGCAAAGTTAACTCTTCTCGTATGCCGCCAGGAGGCAGGTATTGAAGCAGCGCCTCCTGGCGACATACGAGAAAATAATTCTGCGGTATGCGAACATTCCCTTGAGGGGCCCAACCATTACATCAGATTTGATAAACCACAAATACTCGCTAGAGAACAACGATTCATCCCCAGGATGATACGCGAGGCTATTGAAATTAAAAAAAACATCCTAGTTTTAATAGAGAAGATGGTTGGAATCTACCACCAGCCTGGGATCCCATCATACAGAATATTAAATCAGACCAGACCCAACACCATACTGCCAGACCAAAAGATACTGTAAGCTCTTTCTGCGTAAAACGGAACGCACCTGATTAAATTTAAATGAGGGTATACAAGCTACTAACTAATTATGAGACGACCAACACCTCAGTCTCCCTGTGTGAAACGTCAGGATAAACATTAATTAAAACTAATGTGTAAAATAAACGCGAGTAGATCCGTAAAAGTTTTTTCATTTCAATGTGTAGTGTTCGCGTAAACTTTAGAAAACAATATACGAGAAGAGTTTTGCCTTACAAATTTTCAAAGTAGGACATCCCTCACGAACGGTGTTGTTCGGCGGGTTGTACGAGCCGAACGCGATCAGCGAACCGAACGCGAGGCGGAACGATATCACGCACATTGTTTGCGATTCCACTTTGTGTAATTGTGATACAAATACAAGTTTTATTGTTATATTTAAAGCCCAAGATCCTTAACCCATCGTTGGCCGAGCGCTTGCATGTAAGCGCCAAACAATTAAAATTCTATTAAGTCTGGTTTTACGACAGCCAAGGAGTTAATTAAACTTACGTAAGAAAAGAGCCAAATAAAAGACCGTACAAGATAACGCATGTGAAAACCTTTTTAACACTGTTCAGAATCACAAAGCACGCTAAATAAAAAAAAATAAAAAATTGTGGCAGGCAGTGTTCGACGCATTTTTCAACGTTAAAAAATAACATTGGTCGTCATTTGAATTTTACCAGATATCAGTTAGGAAGCGGGTAGTAGGTATATTCTGGGTCCTGTCGAGCACTGCTGCTACTTGTCTATTAGTATATTTATTCTTACTTCGTGATGCAACTCTCCGTCATGGTGTAAGCTTTGAAGCCCAAGATGCTGAAGATGACGACCGACGCATAAATGGCGGTGAGAGCGTTGCACACAGACACCAGTAGGACATCCCTCACGCAGTTGTTGTTCGGCGGGTTGTACGAGCCGAACGCGATCAGCGAACCGAACGCGAGGCCGAACGAGTAGAACACTTGTGTGGCCGCGTCCAGCCACACGGTTGGCTGTAGTAGTTTTTCCAGCTGGGGGAAAATGGTTTAGATAAAGGATATGGTAGAGACAGATATTGTAACAGACTGAAAGTTTGAGTGTTCATATTTCAGTAATTATAAATCATTACGATGAATAAGAAAATATATCTAAGGGTTGCCCTGATATTTATTTTACTTTCATTGCATTCTACTTTCTGGTGAATATTCATAATATTCACCTTTACACGGATTAATTTATTATTTAAATCGTTATTTTGAATTTATTGTACGTTTAGTCTTTAAAAATGCAGTAAGCTTTGGGTATAAATACAATATTTAAATTTTATACATTATGTGGCAAATAAAAAATTGTCACATAATTTTATTGAACTCATCAACAAACTCACAAAGCTTGGAACAAATCAAATATTCCAAAACAAACAAAGTCCATGTAAGTAACTAAGTATTAACAAAGTAAACAAGTCTGTTTGTCGCTTAGTAAAACTTGTTAATGTCTCCGGATTTAGCACTTTTCAAACTTCCATCCAAGGTATTAAGTGGTTCAAAGTAAGTTCAAAGTATTTGAAGGATTTAAAACTTTCGCAATCATCGTTGTTTAACGCTCACAGCCAAATTGTCTTGAGCAGAATTAGACTTATTTAATTATTTTATTGACAGAATCCTAATAATGTAGTTTCTTTCGATTGTTCAACGAATAAGTGACTGTAATTATTATTTACTTAACGTGTCGGTAGAAATGGAAAACTGCCAGAGCGCCAAAAGGGCATTAGTGGGAAATCAATTTTAAGTTTTAACTATAAAATTTGTTTTCATGAAAAGGGACAAAAAATATTTAATTGTGACTAAAATGCCTATCTTATAAACAGAAATGCATGAAATCGATTCAGTATGCGATTCCTAACAGAGCATTTTAATGGTCATCGTAAATTCCTTCCATCGTTAGTCACATGTTTTAAAGTTATATTACAACAAAAATAAATAAAAAGCACCTTCGGCTTGTACATGTGGATGATGCCGTCAGTGGAGCCCGGCAGGGTGATGCCTCTGACGAAGAAGATGGTCAGCACCACGTACGGGAACAGAGACGTGAAGTACACAACCTGCGAGAAGCGGTAGACACAAATTAATTAATATAGTTTATTTTTAAAAATATTCCTTAAAGCAAAAAGATGAAATATGTTGATAAATATTTATTTATGATAACAAAAAGTTCCCCTTCATCTCATGAACAATAGGACAAAGGCTTTATCCCACGGGTGGGAGGGAAGTCCTGCTCAAATTACAGCTTGTGTCGATCGCCCTGGACCCAGGCGTGTGCGTCATGCATTCTTCCATGTATAAAAAGAGCATCTAGAAGAAGGCATCAAGAAGGTTCAAGTTTATGTTAAGAGAAAGATGAAGGCCTCTTTCTAGCGGGCTGGAGGGGGAAAGAGTCCAGCCTAACTTTGTATCTACCGTCCTGGACCTCGCCGCAAGAGTCCTTGCTTTTACAAAACGGCACTGGCTATGATATTTTACTACTCTTCATCACCAAGTTTCAACTTGCCGCTGCTCTGGCTGCATTTCTTCACCATAAAAAAGACGATGAACAAATAGGAATGGGGAGAGTCCTGCATAACCTTGTGACGATTGCTCTGGACCTCGCCAGGTCTCATGAATTTTCCCCCGTACAAAAAGGTACTGGCTATGACAGTCTACTTCTCCAAGTCTAACCTTGCCACTGCTCTGTATGCCCTTCATCACGATGAAGAAGACGATGATCCAGGCTAGCAGCAGGTACAGCACAATCCACCAGCGCGGCACGCCCGGCTCCTCGATGCTGGGGGCTGCGTCCAACGCCTCGCGGTACCAGAAGTAGACGGTGGCTGTGGCTTTGGTGCATTCCTCTTCAGCGGTGCCGTTGTCTTGGGGGCAGTGTGACCAGGGTAGCTGGTCCGCCGTAAGCTATCGGAGAAGAGAATAGAATCAACCCGCCTATGTTTAGAAATCAGATTTATTAGTACTTACAATATAACAGATACCTATAGTTTACAATCTTCGAAATCTATCAAATTTAATAGTATCTCGAAAGACTACAGAATATTTGTAATAACTTAAGTGGTCCGTCCGCAAAGCTGTGGTTTTCCGCCGCGCCATCTTTGAATTCAATGTGATAGTAACTTATTAATTTTGGAAGATGCCTAGGAAAATAGACTATGCTAGCTGTTATTTTGTACTAAGGATGTTAGTACTTAAAAGTGGTCCGACCAAAACTAATACTTTAAACTTTTAACCGCCTCTGTGGTCTAGTGGCTAAGACCACCGGTTTAGACCCAGAGGTCCCGGGTTCGATTCCCAGCGGGGGGTACATGTTTGTGTACTCGGTTTGGTTGGTGGTAATCACAATGTTTGTTGTTTTATGTTTGTTGTTTTTAAATTTTACGATGCCCTACACGTCGCCTCAAACAGGAAAAAATGGCGGAACATCGTGGGTGACAAATTATATCCTGGAGGTCACAACCCTCAGCATTGAGGAATACGATGCAAGGAGGAGAGTTGTTTGATACGCTTGTTTGATATGCGTAACAAAAACCCCTTGTTGGTTTGTACGGATGCTTAGAGCAGTTAGAGCATCACAAAAACAAATTAGGTTCTTTTGTTTCTACTAAAAAGAAAACGGTCAAAAAACGTTCGCATTATTTTAAAAACCAAAATCTAGTATTATTATTTATTGCTAAAAGATTTGTTGCAAACATAATGCTACATTAAAAACACAAATTCATTAGCTACCTGACGAGTGACGGATGACACGAAAGTCATGCCAGTCACTCGTCAGAAAGGTTGGTCTCGGTTGTTGTCGTTAGATGATGATAAAACCCACCAACCTGCATTGGTCCAAGGTCATGGTCTAATATTTCAATGTGCTATTGCTCACGGCTATTACCTACAGAACCTATAAAAAGCTATCGTGAGATTAGTATAACCAATGTAGTTCATAATTTATAATCAAACTTTAAGAGCTAAGAACTCACCCTGATACTGTTGAACAGATAGAAGAACACCCAAGTAATGATAACATTATAGTACAGCGCAACGAAGAGGGTGACCACACAGCTGGAAATGCCGATACCTCCCAGCCAAGGGTGGATGGTGTTCCACACTCCAAGGGAGCTAAGACGCATCTTCTGGCCAATCGCCATCTCGATGAGGAACAGAGGTATGCCTTCCAGTATCAGCATGATCATGAACGGGATGAGGAAGGCACCTGTGGATAAAAGAATTGAGTTCAAATTTGATTGGCAATGTTAATCTAGTTTTATAATTAGAAACTTCTATTTTGATTGAAGCTAAAAAAGCTTTACATGTTGGTCAATAATAGGTAACCACTTAAATAAAGCCAAATAAACCACATAGATTACAGCACTGATTAAAGTAATAATTAAACCATTAAAAGCGCCATAAGTTACTCGATAATAATATAGTACACATACTAATAATATAACCTAGAAAATGATAGAAATTAGTTGGTATTTGCTTGCTATATTTATTTACTTAAATGTCATTTTTATATGAAAACGTGACGTGCACTGATCGACAATTAGTTTGTTCATTAAGTTTTTTCTGAGCTGTCCAATCGAAATGTTTTCCAATCAATATTATTTTGCTCCTAAATCAAAAACCTGATTTTTCTTAATGTACCTACTAAAGATTAAATAGAAATTAATTAAGTCCAAACACAAGGTAGCTACTGTAAAACGTTGAGGAGTTCCCTTGACTGTCCTTCGTCTTCATCATCAAACCCCTAATGACATCACAACCTATCTAGGTGTAAAGTTCTTATCAATACAAATTAATCAAGCCCAAACACCAGGTAATTGTTGTAAATCGTTGAGGAATGCTCTCGACTGTAGTTCGGCTCCAGCATCAGATCAACTCCAAACCTTCATTAAATAGTAGTGCTTTAAAAAACTTAATGAAAAAATTAACAAACGCACTAGTCGCCACTACGATTTTCGAAGGATCCCCTCGATTTTTCTGGGATGCCATCATCAGATCCTGGTTTCCTTATCACGGTACCACCCTTGGGATATCTCCTTACCAACAAAAAAGAATCATCAAAATCGGTTCATAAACGACGAAGTTATCCGCGAACACACATAAATATATATACGGTCGAATTGAGAAACCTGCTCCTTTTTTGAAGTCGGTTAAAAATGCCTCCCAGGTACCAAGCTTACCAAGCTTATCGGTATCTTTTTTCTACCGGTATCTTCGTTTGACAGACGTATCGATACCAATTTTTTAACGGTTTTCAAAGCCCTGCTAAATACAATGACACAAGTCACAAACAGTAAAAGTGTTTACATAAATGTCTTCGTGACTGTACCAGCTGTAATAAGACAGATAGAGCTCAGCTGTAGACACCAACGCTACGCCGTAGTCCCGTAGCAGTCGTAGACACAAAATCAATACGATCCTACCCAAACAATGGTATTAAAATAGGTTCTGCATGATGATTACGCAACCAAATAGGTATTTCGATTCTGTAACTATACGTATTGTTTTGTGACGTAGCGTCTTCAGGGTAGTAGCCCCAGCTTTCGATATTAGTTTTCGTCGTTAAAAAGTAACATTTAATTTAATAGTAATTTTACTGGGTGACTGGGTGTGAGACAGGGTTGCTGACCGCTAGGAAAAATCAATAAAGATGTGGCACTTTACTGAGGAATTTGAAAAGTGACGTTGCACTGTTTTGTTTCAATTGGCAACACTCATGCACGTTCACGAACACTTAACGGTTAATAATCCACCATTATTTCATATTTTTTTTTCGACATAATACAATTTTTTGAAAATATAACAAATCCGCAGGCATGACTCTTCACTTTCCCACCAAGATGTCTTTATTTTGCTATTGAACAGAACGCGAATTAAACTCTAGACTTGACAACTTGAAGATCATTGTTTCGTTGGAAAAAGGGAATAAAAGGCATGGCTCATCCGGTCCTTAAATTCTTGAAAATCGTAAATATTTACCTTATTCGACTTCCAATTGTTTGATCCTTGATAAAACGAGGAAGTCAGTATCTCATATTTTTGTCGTTTAATTATTAATCTTCATCTCATGACAAATAAGTTATTCTACTTAAAAAGATAATGCATCAATTGCAATTGTCAATATCTTAAAACTTAAAATTTGGCAGTTTTATCGCTATAATTAAAGCGTTTCTTCCACACAACCAGTCAGATGGAGAGAACTATTACACTCTAAAATCGGTGTTGCAAACGCTTTAGACTACTTAAAAAGGAAAGTTATTATAAAATTCATTTTCCAACAAAAAAATTAAAAAAAGTTTTGTACTAACCTCCACCGTTCTGCTGGCATAAGTAGGGGAACCGCCAAATGTTGCCAAGGCCGACCGAATACCCGATGATTGAGAGGAAGAACTGCAATTTTCCGGACCATGCGGCACGGTCCTCATCCGGCAAGTCCGGCTGCAAGGAACCCCTGGAGTCTTGAAGCACTATGGTGACACCATGAGGCCGCTCGCTACCATCCGCTCTAGTATTTAGTGGCGCTAACTCGTGTCCATTCCGTGGACCAATCGGCTCTGCTTTAGCAGCCATCTTGTTTTCTTATCCCGCGCAATTTACTTTTGTAACGACCACGGTACAATTTTCTCGTTTTTAATTGTCTTTTTTATCTATGGTGCAGATTAAATACTAATAGGAGTTTTTATTAAAACACTTTGCTAAATTATATTTGTACAATTAATGTAGGTACTTTTAGCGAAATTGTCTATTATAAATTATTATGTACGATGAATTGTAGTAAAATTTATTATATGATTAAAAGCAAGCTTTCAGCTTGACAAGATTCTTCGAATGGTAATCGTTACCTATAAATATGTTCATAATATTTGCTACTAAGTCTGGTGGATCTCGTAATCGTATGTGAAGTACCGTATTGCGTCTTTCTTTACGAATTCTGCCACTTTAAAGTATGTTGTTGATCTGAGCAGCAACTTCTGTCGTAGTTTCAAGGAATCTCTGAAGACGTTTGAGGCGTTTCTGTGCATATGAGTTAGTTATTATGGTACTCGTACTAAGAAAATGACATGGCCAGAAAGATTTTCATAGAGGTGTGTTTATTTAGAATTATATTCCATCGCTCGTATCCATGTTCGTGTTCCTGAAACAACGAAATAAGAAAATTAGAGAGTGCTTGTATCATCACATCAATGATGACAGTTTTATTATACAGCTTATAATTCATATAAAATTAAGAAATAATAAATGTTTTTGTTTCAAAAAGAAAGAAAAGCACAAAAATTCAAAAGGAAAATAACATTTAAGATTATTTTTCATACAATATATATAATCAATGAGTCCCCTCGTTTCTCAAGCTATGAATTAACCATAAAAATCCTGTTAACTCCTCCAGAAATACCCTTGTCATATCTAGTAGTCTATTGGATAAAATAACGCATTGTTTGAATATCAATAAATACTTTAAAAGTATTGTAAAGTCATAATTAGTTAATCGATGTAAAACTTTGATTATATTATTATGCACGACTTGTAAGAATATAATATAATCAAAGATGTAAAATATATGGTCAAAAGTAACTTGTTATTTAAGTATTTATGAAAAACAAAAAATAACTATATGTGGTTAGAGTTCGTTTTTGACTAACACTGCGTAAACTTTGCTGTTCAAGTGTTCACACTTATGTCATTGAAATTTGAAGATTTGTGTGATCATTTAAATAATAATGCTTAGATCGATTTAAAAAATTCGACTTGTCAACGATCCCACCAAGCTCACAGTCCGGTTGGAACCCCTAGCCGTACGACGAGACATCGGCTCGTTGTGTGTGTTCTACCGCCCTGTATAATTAAATTTTTCTCTCCTAGATTTTCCCATCGAGCTACGACATCGATTCTTTCAATAGTGGTGTAAAGAGGGTTTACTCAGGTTTCCAACACAAAAGCAACACCTCTGATATTGCTGATGTCCATCAGCGGCAGTGAACGCTCACCATCAGGCGGCCCGCCTGTTCGATTACAGACTTTTAATTTATTCAAAAAAGGAAGACATTATGATTCTTTACACTAAAAGTTGTATTGCCAAATGAAAATCTATTTCCGTCTATGAATACATAGAAAATGATGGAACAGCCATTTTTAGCGTAATAGCCCCGCATTGCAACAAGAGCTTCCATTCGCAGGCACTTTGGTAGATTGCCAAAAGTGCTATGACACAGTTCTACATCTATGAAAGTTCATCCTTGTTAAAATAAATTATAAAATGCACGATTCTTTAATTTAAAAGTAACCTGGGTAGTGGCACCTGTGTTCGACAGGACCTAATGATCGACAGGACCCAATGATCGACAGGACCCAATGATCGACAGGACCCAATGATCGACAGGTCCCAATGATCGACATGACCCAATGATCGACAATTCTTCCTTTAATCGTTAAAAATGGTAAGCAACTGATTTTAGTCATATGTAACATATTTAATACCAACCACCAGCTTCCTAGCCCGTCATCCCGTAACATTTTGAATGACAACCAATGTTTCTGTTTTTCTGGCGACCAAAAATTTATCGAACGTTAGTCTTATAGTGTCCAACATTGGTGCCAATACATGGCCACTACCCTGGTAAATTAAATAAACAAGTTTCAATAAAATCAAATTAAATGTAAAATTTAACGCGAGATTATATGAATGAGAGAGAAAAGAAGTATTGAAAAGTATTGTCTATAATTTATAACTACATGTCTTAAAAAGTTTAAAAAAATGACCAAATGACCCAAGGGCTGGCTTTTACCTTGGCCAGAGGCTAAGCATTGCCATACAACGTGGCAATGCCGCCAGTCTCTTGGGTACATTACCCGTCGACAGCGACGCGGAGGAATTTTTTGACGCCATATTTTAGTTTCGTAATAGTTTTAGTTACTTTAGGTTATTATATTATTGTATTATTAATCGCATTACATTGTATCAAAAGTTAAATAACTTTACTTAGTTAATTACTCACTGCGATTTTAACACACCATGTAATACCGCGGACGCATACATAAAGATGCGTCGGTCGTCGCGACCAGACTCCGCGTCTACTTTACACGTGGTATAACAGCGAGATTGAGCCGGCTCCACGCGCCCTGAATGAGGGGCCGCGAGAATTATGTCAAGGCCGCTGACTGGGGTTGCTATTGTAAGCCCCCCTCGCAAAGGCACGTTCAAAGGGGAAAATTAGCAAGAGGCTTTTTGAGAGTTCCTTTGTGAATGAATGATTATTGAGAAAAAATACACCCTAATCTGTCTGGCACAGGTTGTTATCGTTCTGAGGGCACAGGATTTATTATTTCTTTTAAAGACGATGTAGGGTAATGGCACCCGTGTTTAAGAATAGCGTTCGTCTGACATATGTTTTCATTGAAATTTGTCGGGATGGTAGCTAGAAAGCATATGGTCAGTATAAAATTATTGCCAAAGACTTAAAATCAGTTTCTGACCCCCATTTTTAATGATTAAAAGTCAAAAAATTTATCACTGGTTCTTGGCGAACCTGTGACGCTACCCTATGCGTACTTAAAATAAGATATCAGTCTGTCTCACTACTGGACAAAGGCATCCATTACACAATCCATTCCATTATACCTATTCTATTCTCTTCTTCTATTCTATTTATTCATTTATTTATTCATTTATTCATACAAAAATCTTAGAAGCTAACAGATTTTGTATCCAAAGCGCTAAAAAGATTAACTATTAACTTGAAATTCTTATTCTCTTATTCTTAGATCATAGGAATATGTCAATCAATACAATCATATATCGTCAAAATTACATAAACAAAAAAGTCAATAAAATAAATGTTACAAAAGGTCAAACTATAAATTTAATTCAATTCAATTCAATTTATTCTATTCATTATTGAAATCAAGTCATCGCTACAAATGATGGGTAACTTTTAGTTCACACATCACGCTTGCCACATTGGGGTAGGCGATCACAAATCCGGGCTATGCAACGAAAATATCCGAAACACTCTTTTCCCAACTGAAGAATTGAACTTAGAACCTCCGGATACCAACCCGAGGTGCCACTCGGTAACCGAAACGTTTAAGATGTAAGGAAGGAGCTCTATAGCGCACGAGAGAGATTGCCGATTGCCTCAGACGGCATTTTCAGCTTCACCGGGCTTGTTTGGGGGCAGCGAGGAACGTAAAGGGGTCAAGCCGTATGAAACGAAACACCTTCGGAGGTTTTCTAGAGGGAACGGCATCGCCCACTAGTGCGCATCCCCGTGCCCTTCTAGATTCTCCGAGGGGTTCGGAATCGGATGGGATCGGATCGTTAAGGTTAAACAACTTTCTCAAAGACCGGTCACCAAAGGGTACCCATAAAAAGTATCATCTCGAGCTCCTCCGTGCTTAAGAAGGCATGTAAAGCCGTTGACCCCTGCTGCATTAGCAGTCGTTAACAACCACCAATCCACACAGGGCCCGCGTGGTGGTTGATCTATGGCCTAATATTCTACCTATACATACATAGGGAAGGCTCGTGCCCCATCATAAAATGAGCTGATGATGATATAAACCTCAGAATAAATAAAGAAAGCTATATTGTTCTGAGATATAAGCTAAACGTTTTTTGTGTGTGTTATATTCTTTTGTTTAGAAAAAGCAAAGGGATCAACAAAACCTTACATTTAAAAAAAAAATATGTTGAGTAGTAAATACTCAACGTATGTGATATTGATTTTCTAAAAGTATGTGATGTATTCGTGATGTTACATAACACCGCAGCATTTCACCCACGGCCAGACGCGCCCGGAGCCCGTGAAATGGGAATGCGCATCCGATTGGAATGTGCTCGACATTTTATGCTAGGAAATATATAATATCGGTGATAAAAATCTATCACTATCAAAATGAATTTCTAAAACCGCGGAACTGAAGCAATGTGAAATTTCATTCCTTTTTTTTTGGACTTAGGAAAGTTGTTTGACAGGAACCAGAGATCGACACTTTTTCCTTTAATTAGAAACTGGAGTCGGCAACCGATTTGTGACTTTAGCGACAATAGAATACAGACCACCTGCTTGCTAGCTGTCATACTCGTACAGTAAAAGTTACAATAAAAAAATATAATTTGAAGAAAGACAAGGCGTTGAAAAAAAATCCGCGACTGACATTCGAACCCGCACGCTATGACATGCCGGGTCGGGTGCACTACCAACTATGCTATCGTGGCTCAATCCAACTCGCCGCAATTAATCAACACTATTTACTCTTACTCTGTAAGCCAAAGGAGCCCTATTCAGTCCTATTCGTGGATTTTTTCAACTCTTTGTCTTTTAAGGGTTCCGTAGTCAACAAGGAACCCTTATAGATTCGCCATGTCCGTCTGTCTGTCTGTCCCCAGCCTAGCTCATAGACTCTCGCTCATACACACGTCTGCACATCAACCTACCACAAACTGTCAAATTTCCTCAATAGACTTTGAACTTTATGTCTAAAGAATATGTTTCAAAACGTATTGAGGAAATTTGACAGTTTTGGTTAGGTTTATATTATGCAGGCGTCTGTACTGGAAAGCTGTAATTTGGCATGGATATACATATTAATGACGCCGACAAAGTAGTGAAGTACAATTTTGAAAAATATTTTTTTTAGGTTACACGTGAAGTGTAGTAATTTTTTTTTCTTGTGTACCCCACAGTGTGGTGTATCGTTAGATAGCAATTTCAAAAATATAGTGGGTTTGTAAAAACAGTTTTTTTTATTGAGACATCCGTTTGTGAACTATTAAGCTTTATATTGCAAAATTTTGTTAGAGTCAAGTGTCGGTAACCTACATTAAATAAATGTTCATAAAAGCCCTCTTCTCAGAGTCTGCATTATTGAGATGGCCTACGGAACCATACACTGCGCGTGGCCCGACACGCCGGTTTTTGAAATTGTGATTTGTTCGCAACAAAATTTGCGTAAAATTGTATGTTAATGATCAGTACCTGGATGACCGAGATATATATTTTTTTTGGTAATTTATTATAAATGAAACCTAACTAGATCGATTTATCGCCCCCGGATACCCCTGCATACTAAATTTCATGAAAATCGTTGAAGCCTTTTTCCGAAATTCAAATTATATTTTAAACAAGAATTGCTCGTTTAAAGGTATTAGATAAAAAAATATGTTATTTTTGGCGATGAAAACTGTGTCGAAGACTGAAGACTTGGTTTAAATTGTCGATCACTGGTGCTATTACCCTATTCGTCTTTGGTTGTATCGTCCGTCGTTTTGTAGTTTCCCCCGTTTCACGAACTATTAGACTGAAATCTTTTTCCGTAACACTCTGATAGACAGTTTATGTATTAACTTTGTACACGGTTTGTCGGTCAGTGGGTCAGTACAGTGACTGATCAATACCGATAAATAAATAAGCTGTATCGTCCCTCCGATGTACGGAGAACTTATAAATTAAATTTCTTTGCCTTTCATGAATCGCGTAAGTTTAAAGTTTGTGTCCACTGCCCCTATGTGTCTAGTTGGTTGTGAAAGGTAGGGTAGTGGTACCAGTCTTCGACAGGAACCGGTTATCGTCATTTTTTCCTTTAATAATTGTAAATACTCGTAGACCCCTACGAGTACCCCAACCCCCTACCCCAACAACACTGATTATATAGATAAAGATTACTTTTATTGCAACACTATAAGAAATTAAACATGAACAAAAAAATAAATAATTTACAAAGTTACAATTGGGGGTCTTATCGCTTTCAAGCGATTTCTTCCAGACAACCAGTCGTATGGAGAGAGCTAATAAACTGTAAGATCAGAGGTGTAACTATTAAAACATACATATAATAAAGCTAAAGAGGGTCGAAAGTCTGTACATGGAAGATATTCGAAAAAAAGTTGGCCGGGGATACTTAGAATCGATAACAGAACACGTTTCAACAGTTTTTAGAATTTTTGTCAGTTCGGCTGTTTATCTGTTTGTCTGTTTATTTGACCGCGCATAACGTGAAAATGGCTGAACGGATATGGATGAAACTTTTCACATAGACAGACCATGACCCGGACTAGGATATAGGATACTTTTTATCCCGGTAACAGGTTGTGTGATAGTGTAGTCTTCGCGAACTACTACTACTACTACTACTACTACTTCGACAACTAGTACTAGAACAAACTTTAAGCGCCAATTGAATGGAGAACAACTGCTTCCTAACTATCATCCCACAACATTTCAATGAAAATCCAATACGTTGTATGTTATTTTTTGGCGGCGAAATACTGGCTTTGAAGTATCGAGCACTGTTGGTGCCACTGCGATATGCTTCATAATCGATAAATCTTACTGAATACCTAAAAATTTACGATTATTAACTAAACTAAACTAAACTATTTATATACTCCATGTATTTGTTTGTATAATTTTAACTTTAGGATTTTTTTTATGTAGGTGTCATATAAATAAAAACAAAAAAAAACCATTACTATTAATACTGTTATTTGTTAATATTATTTATTTATATAATATTTTTATTAATATATATAATATAATATTATTTTTATCGACTGTTTTGTGGCTCACAGATTTCATCTTTGTCCTCTCGTTTTGTGAATAATGTGATTATTGTCAGTTGTAGTGTTTAAGCATCATGTGTTATACTTACTATTTTTATATAACTTTTTGTTATGGACATACGAGTATGCCAGTTCTGTACATTTATATTGGCATTGACCGTTTATGTACCGATTAAAATTAGAATTAAAATTAGTAAAGAACCGCGTCTTAGAATTCTACAAATAGGTGTGAGAAAACAGGTTTATCCCATTTACAAAAACACAAATATTGAAAAAAAAACCACGAGCAGGTTTTGAACCTGCACCCTTCTGACATACCGGGTCAGGTGCTCTCCCAATTGGGCTATCGTGATTCTAACCAGCCCGCCGAAAATATTCAACACTATTTACTTTTTACTTTGAAATCCTATTTTAATTCCTTTTTATCCTATTTTCCGGTTCAGTAGGTACGTCAAAGGATACCAGGTACCTATATGGTAAACCTGGTACCTGGTACCTACCAAAGACGAAACACATGCCTTAAATACTGGCCTGAGAAAGGTCAAGGTAGGTTCATTTAACCTTTCCTAATAGAAATGACCCCCCGGCCATCTTTAATTACTTTGATCTATTGTTGAGATTAGATCATTGAGCTACGTGGATTAATAAAATGATCGCCTGTTTCAGAAATTGAGGTAGCGGGATCGATTCTCGTCGAACGCTGTACCTACGACACGATTACGACCTACCGTACCTACTTGGACCAGTGTCCAAGTAGGTGCGAATCGGAATTTCCAAAAGGCTCAATCTTCAATATCTATATCTATCTATACTATACTAAAGAGGTGACTTTGTTGGTTTGTGTGTCGGGGCTAATCTCTGGAACTACTCTGGAAGTACTTCGACTGTCTCATGCCTCCATCTTCGGTTGGTTTATGCTGTGATACTGTGGCTGATTACTCCCTTGGTGATATTGTGCGCTATTGGCAGCCGGGGCTCCGGTCCCACCAAGCTTTCCTCTGCTCCCTTTCTGGCTTGTTGGTCGGCCTGTTCGTTTCCCATGTTTCCCTCGTGTCCGGGGACCCACGCTATCGTCAGGTCCTCTCTCTCTCTCGGCCAGCCTTTTTAATAAAGAGGTAAGGTTGTTACTTAGTTTGTATATTTGTTTGATTGTTTGAGGAGGGTAATCTCTGGAACTGCTGGTCCAATTTCAAAAAATCTTTCACTGATAGAGTGCTATATACTTTGTGAGAAACATAGGCTATATTTTATTTTGATAATAAATTATTTCTTTTTAAAATCTGCAATCCACGCGGACGAATTAACTGCATATAAAAACTCCGTAATAGTTTAGCCACAGTAAATGTTTATAAGCTAATTGGGTGTGTGTAGTTACTCGGTAGATATTGCACAGTTTGGTAACGACATTTTTATGTAAATGCCGTAACTTTTACGTAAAAAGTGTGTGCAGTTGCTAGCGTCCATAATTACCCTACAGCTTATAGACGTCCTGAATAAGTTAGTAAGTAAAAAGATAAATGTAGTTATGGCGTGTCTTTTTACCTCGTTTAATTGAAATAAGAATTTGAATTTCCACTTATGCTATAAAGGAAATGTTTATGGTATATAATGGTATATTAAATAATATTCTTCAGAAGGCACAGATAATAATAAATCGGTCACCGTTCGAAATACCGGTAGCGGGCGAGGTAACTTAACTTCCTCGAACGTTGATGCTGATATTTACTATATATTAATCGTAGGAATATTACTGCCCCTGATAATTGTCTTATAAATTAATTATATATATTGCTGCATACAACAATTCTTTGTTTGTATTCAAAGTCGTCTTGCATAAGTCAAAGTTATCTTAGTATTTGATTCATAATGTTATTAATGAAAGATGCTCTGTCTTGCCTTAATTATAGAGTTTATGTATTTTATAAGCTTTATCTAAACTGCAAGATAGTGCGTTTGGAAGATTTCTTAATTAAAGTAGTAATGTGTTTTTTTTTTCAACAAACATTTTTAGTGGGTGTGGTTTTGCGTACTTAATAGTGATAATTAGTTTAAGCAAACGATCTTTCGTGGTCATACCATAACCTCAGGCAGACTAACCACTGGCACAAAATAAACAAAATAAGGAGACTGCAGAAGGAAGCCTCATACAGAAGCGCTCGAGCAACGCATAGACAACCTCTCGCGGACACGTAATCTCGCAACAGCTGCGCTTTGACTGCTCCGAGCTTTTTTTTTTGAGAGAGATTGCTGATTGCCTCTACGGCATTTTCAGCTTCACCGGGCTTTTTTGGGGGCGACGAGGAACGTAAAGGGTCTCTCAAGCCGTGTGAAACGAATCACCTTCGGAGGTTATCTAGAGGGAACGGCATCGCGCACTAGTGCGCGTCCCCGTGCCCTACCAGATTCTCCGAAGGGTTCGGATCGGATCGGGGAGCGGAGCAACCCGAGGGCGCCTCTAAAGGCACGGACCTCGGCTCGGGTTGACCGGGCCGTGGAGAAGGAGAGAAGCGCCCAGGTACATGTCTGTACCTGGTGTAGAGCGAGTGTGAACCGGTTCTTCGTACCCTTGTTCTACGAGTACGGTGTCTTGGGCCTAAACTGGTGTGCATGTTTAGTGTAGTCTGTAAATGTGTGCTGTCATTTAGAGGATCGGGCGGGGGGGCGTTCGCAACTGTTATGGGATCGTCGGGGTCATCTAGGACGTGCTTAGGACGCCTAGACATGAACCGTTTTGTTGATGGAAGGCTTCCAACATTATATTTGGCGGCCGCCACAACAAGCGGGTTAGGGTGGTGGGGGGCGTTATCAAAGTAACGTATGGAAACGTCCTTGATAAAATCTTTGATAGTGGGAAGATCAAGATCGCGGTGGAGATCTACGTTGCGATAGTACCACGGGCAACCCGTGGCACCACGCATGAAACGGTTCTGGAGGGTTTGTAAGCGATACAAATAGGAGGGCGCGGTGTGCGCGAAAACTACGCTAGCGTAAGTCATGACGGCTGCTCCGAGCTGTTCCGAGATCCGTGTCCGTGCAATAAGCTTACATTCTGGGTTCTCCTTATTTTCTTTTACTAGGTAACCACCACCTTATTTAAGTCTGACCCACACAACAATGTCAGAATAAATTAAACGAAAAAAGGAGCTCGATGGCGCAGTGGTTAACGCGCCCGGTCTGCGAGTGCTGAGGTTAAGCAACTCTCGCAAAGGCCGGTCATCGGATGGGTGACCAAAAATTTATCATCTCGAGCTCCTCCGTACTTCGGAAGGCACGTAAAGCCATTGGTCCCGGCCGCATTTGCAGTCGTTAACAACCACCGCACTGGGCCCGTGTGGTAGTTTAGGGCCTGTTCTCCCTATCCATCCATAGGGAAGGCTCGTGCCCCAGCAGTGGGGACATAAAAAATAAGCTGATGATGAAAAGAAATAAGTGTTGATCACTCTTGCCACCAAGTTAAATAACTTTGTAGGTATTTATTTTATAATGTTATGTGGTTTCCTTGTGCGGTCAATTAATGTGTTGTCCCGTTTCATTCTTTCTATTTAATTGAATTTGGTCACCTATCCGATAATCTGGCGTTGCGAAAGTCGATGACGTCACTTTTATATATTTTCATCAGCTAAGTGTTTGCTAAGCACGTTTTAGGTAACAAATATCGTATTTAGGTTCAATCAAATTAGGTTTTATGCTTAAGGTTTAGAGAACTATTAGCTGATAATGTTGTAGAATAAACTGATGCTTTTGTCAAAACTCATAAAAAATAGAAAATCTTTTATTATGATTATCAGCTGATGCTGATAATCATAATAAAAGATTTTCTGATGTTCTGGTGATCCATCATCAGCCTACATTAGTCCACTGCTGGATATAGACCTCTCCAAGTGCACACCACTGAGCACGATTCAGATATTGGATGCTGGGGGGGGGGGGGGGGAAGCAGAGACCCAGCTCATTGGTCCTGAGCCGTTCGTGGCACTTGCACCAAGTACCATTAACAAGGCCTTAAAAGATTACATTGAAAAAAAGGCACGGCATCGAATGGAAAGAACAGCCGGGTATGGAACACTCCAAATCCTTCCTAGGCGAAAACGACTTAGGACGGAGTAAATTCATATGCGGAGGCAGTAGAAGGCAGGCCCGATTAACCATCGGTGCCTTGACAGGGCACTATGCTACAAAACAAATGCTTCACAGAATGCACCTTTCAACAAATAGTTTGTGTAGGGCGTGTGGAGAGGAAACGGAGTCAATGCAGCACCTACTGTGTGACTGCGACTCTCTGGCTAGGAAAAGAATGGGACTCCTGGGGTCGGCCTATCTGAAACCGGAGGACTTCAGGCTCTTCGCTCATAAGGACGTTGCTAAACTTATGGCATCTATCTTTACAGAGGAGGAAGAGTGAAAGGATGGGATTGCACAAAAAGATCGAATGGGTCGAAGTGTTACTGGGAGAGGGAAACCTCAGCAGGCCCCACTAAGATAAGATAATGAAGCAGATGGTTAGTATTTCATAGTCGTTAAAGACTGACAAAAATGTCGATTATTGGTCTCTGTCGAACACTGGTGCGCTATCCTCCCTAAATACCCAAAACAAAACAGAAAATTAATATTAATGCGAAATTATGGTTAATTTTTAAGGGAAGGGAGGGAAGGGATTTTTTAAGGAATTTTTCGCTGTGAACCTTCTCGAGCGTCGGCAAATTAAACAAAACAGTGCGACTGTGTCACTTTTAAAATTCTCACAATTAAACTCCGGTATTGTGAGGTTTCAGTAAAGTACACGTTTATTGTGCAAAACGTTTCAAGCCATAAAAAAACAGTACTTTTATTTCATTTCATTCCGCGAATAGCCGGTTGACACCGCCGCCGCCGTTATTTAGCAACTTGAAACAGGCATATGACGCAGACGCAAAGAGCTGCCGCGTACTGTGACGTCAGAGGGAGGCTCTCCAATTATTTGAACCGCTATTATACGAGCGGACTGTTTGCAATGTTTGTTGTGTTTTTCGTTTTATATAGATAGGTAGATACTGATTGCGAGGTTCGTCATGCGATCACGAGAATTTGTGAGGCGAAATAGCTATGAGGTAAGTACCTCATATGTTTCCATAGTCTCAGAAAGTTGGAAGGAGTTTTTAATAACAATTTTGCCGGCTCGCCGCGAACGCCTCGGTGGCCGAGCGGCAAAACACTCGGACCGATACCCGAAGGTCCCGAGTTAAATTCCCAGGTCGGGCAAAGTGTGTTTCGGATTTTTGCGATGCATAGCCCGGGTATGTGATCACCAACCCGCATTTAGCAAGCGTGGTGATGAAGCCAATACCCATCGATTCTAGAGATGATTTTAATGATGGAGGCAAAGGCCTGGACAAAGGTCCAGCAGTGGGACAGTTATAGTATATTTCCTACTTTTTTATACTTCTTTACTTTCGAATAAGTATGTAAATGAAATAGAATATGGAGTGTTCTGTTTTTCAGTTGTCAGTTTTAAATTGTAAAATACGGTGGCATTTTTCTACTTTTCTTTGTATTTTACGTTTTTAATAATAATAATGCACCACACGATCACTTATTTCATTCCATTACAGTCCTAAATTGTTTAATGGTCTGAGACATCTATTCGCATTAAGAATTACAAATAAATTCACTTACATCAAAAAAACACAATTATATATATTTTTTTAAAATACGTAATAATAAAGTTATACAATAAAAGTACTAATACAGTCCATTATTTTATCATCGTTAACATTTTTGGTCCAAGGCACTTAGGGCCTTTTTCTATACAAGGAGAAATCCATCTTACGGAAACCAGCAGGTCCAGGAAGTCAGCTGGTGATGTGGTGAATCCCTCCAGCTCTCGCCTCCCTATCCAGTTCCGAAGGCCTCGACAGGGATTCGGGGAAAAGGGGTATACCCACTAAAACTCCTTGAACACACGCCTGCATATCGAACTAACACAAAATGTTTTTTTTTGTTTATATAATTTACAAATTACAAAAACACAATGTTGAAAAAAAAAAAATCCTGCTCGTGGAAATTTTTTCAACATTGTGTTTTTGTAAACTAACACAAACTGTCAAATTTACTCAATAGACTTTGAACTTTATGTATGTGGTATATTGGTTGGTTGGTTGGTTGGTTGGTTGGTTGAGTATTAATTAAAGAAATTTGATAGTCATGTGTAGGTGTATGTACAGGCGTCTGTACCATCTGATAACATGTCCCGAGAGTGGTTGTTGGTGGAGTGAAAAGCAGACTCCGAATTCCAATCTGTGACGCCCGCCAATGGGAAGGACGCCTATGGAATTCAAGCTTAGGCAAGCTATAAACTATGGCTGCTGGGGCGGAACAGTTCTATAGTGGCGACCGCGTACCGCAAAACGCAGTGTGGGCAGGCCTCCAACAAGGTGGACCGATGATCTGGAAGGTCGCGGGAAGCCGCTGGATGCGAGCAGCACAAAACCGGTCGTTGTGGAGATCCTTGGAGGAAGCCTTTGTCCAGCAGCGGACGTCTTTTGGCTGAGATGAAGCTTTAAACTAGAAACAAGTTGGCGAACAGCGAGAAGCAAGTGTGTAGTTCCAATAGCTTTGTGACAGGCGACTACTAGGACCACTCGCTCGTGGCAAGTCAGACACACTTTTCAGCTGCCGGAACACAACAATACTACAAACATGGATGTTATGGCGACATATTTAGATAAGATGGTGATAGCTTGCCAGGTGGACAAATAAGCTCTATCACCAACCAAACCGCGTACACATGTACCTCCCACTGGGTAACGAACCTCTGGGTCTGAGACTGGTGGACTTAACCAGTAGACCACAGAGGCGGTTCAATTCGGTTGTACTTGTAGTCAGCGATCAATGTACACACGCTGCACACCAGACTACCACACTGTGTTTCCTCAATAGACTTTGAACTTTATGTAAGTATATGGCTTGGTTGAACGTTTATTGAAGAAAGTTTTGATATGTTGATGTATGACAGTTTTGGATATGTTGATGTGCAGGCGTCTGTATGTATCTCTTTTATTGTCACGGCATCTACATTTATCTATTGTACGTTTCTTGAGCGAGAACATAGTCGATAATTGGTATGGCCACATTGCAACTCTCAGGAGGCGCTGCTGCTTTGTTATCATAACAGTTCTCGCTTTCGCATCAAATATAAGCGCAGTCGTTGGAAGTTTGCGGAATTAATATGTAGTTTCTTCTGTGTTTGGCGCATCGACGACTATTGTCGAAAATGAAGGACAAAAATGTCGGTCACTGGTTCTTGTCGAACACCGTGCCACTACCCTAAATTTAGTAATGCTTAAGATCAAATACTATAACCACTTAGGCACATAGTTTGAAAACAATATACAAAGAAGTCGGTTAAAGACTAGTTATATGTACTCGTACTAATTATATGTTACAATGTAATGTATTACAAAAACACAAATGTTGAAAAAATTTCCACGAGCAGGATTTGAACCTGCACCCTTCTGCACACCTGACCCGGTATGTCAGAAGGGTGCAGGTTCAAATCCTGCTCGTGGAAATTTGTGTTTTTGTAATTTGCTTCGCAACAAAATTTGCGTTAAAATTATATAAACAAAACAAAAACATTTTAATGTAATGTATGTCAATTATTGTATTATCGATGTAGATAAAACGGCATTAACACAAATCTCGGTGGTTTTAAATGCTGTAATAATTTTAAGGCGTAAATATGTTCTTGAGCAATAATAAAAAAAAAATAGCGACCATATACTTTAAAAACAAAACAAAGAGGGATAATATTGCCCTCCGTGCCACGGGAATGCGTTCTCGCGTGTACACAGGACTCCCTGCGTACCGCAAGGACAATCGAGTTGACGTCATCGACAGAAAGGAAGCGCTTAAGAACAAATTCTTGAGTGTCTGAGGTACGGTTTCAGAATATCATCTGCGATTTGGACTTATGAAGGAAATAACAAAAAATATACTATGAAGTAGTGTAGTGGCACCAATGACCGACAGGAACCAGTGATCGTTTTTTTTTTTCTTTTAACCTTCGATCAATTATAAACTAGATATTAAAAGATCGGAAACAAAAAATACACCTCGAAAGTGGTCCTGTTTGCTCAGGTTTGCTCACACCTATACATTTAAATTACGATTAACAAAATCTGAAAAAACACTGGATAGCATCAACAACTTCGGCTTGCTGTGTTCCTTAAATCATAAGCATAACCATGAAATTAAGGTTGCTTATTATTTGTAGGTACCTTCTTAATATTTACTGTGGTCGCCACAAACGTCATTGTGGCTCCGTGGCTCCAAATTCGCCTACCGTTTTTCAGGCGCTCATTCGGAATCTAGTACATATTTTATCGAGGTTGGCACTTTGGTCAGCAGTCCACTTTTGATTTTAGTAGCAACAATTGAATATAGAACCCTGCTGGGACTTCTTAGCGAGAAAGTGAAGAATCAGGTGTGCGGTTTTGTTTTATTTTCTAAAATTTGTGTTATGTCGAATATTAATGTGACATAATGGTGGATTATTAACCGTTACGTGTTCGTGAGTGAGCATGAGTATTGGCAAATGAAACAAAACAGTGCAACGTCACTTTTCAAATTCTCTCAAGAAGTCCGCGTGAGGACTTAGTGAAGCCCCCATCTTTTCTGAGATTCTCGAGGCATTGGGGGGTATATAATTTTTCACTTCTCATTTCAATTATCATTCATCATCATCATACTGGAAGGAAATAATGTTTATTTATGTATTACTTGTAAGAAAAATTACTTTGACAATGACTAAATGTGTTAATCGCACGAAGCCATCAACTAAAAGAAAAAAAAACCTCGCTTCTTAGCTGTCATAGAGTAAAATTTCAATGAAATTCTATATTATTTTTGGCGACGAACTGACCCTGAGAACTGACCACTTAATCATGTCATAATAGCTTTACTTACAAAACAAAATAGGGTGGTTGTATGTAGCTATGTGTGGCAACCAGTGCTCGACAGGAAACAGTGATCAAAAAGTACGGGTTAGCAACTGATTTTAGTCTCTTGCAAGAGTGGAACTGCCCTTGCTTCCTAGCAAGCTGGTAGTAAAATTTCATTGAAAATCTATGTTATTTTTTGGCGAAGAAAACTGTGTTAAACATTGGGCTTATAGTGTCGAACTCTGGTGTCACAACGATAGGTATCTAAAGTAGATTTGTGGCTTTACAAGGAAGTTGATAAGCCCCTGCTAGATTATTTAATCGGTTTGACAATTTGCTAAAGTGTTTCGCGACTTTTGCGGTTGACTGTGAGTAGATACAATTTCCAATAACGAGAAGAGACACGTGTTTTAATGTGAGTGATATAAATATGTGAGAATTATTTGTCTTCCATTCTAAAATCACACCGCTAATATTTGAGCGAAGGAAAGAAGGTTACCTACATAGGTTATTTCGTACGGACAAAAAAAAATATGCATCGTACATTTAAATTCATAAAAAAATATTTAATATTTAAATTCATAAATTAACTCTATATACAATTTTAAACTTCCGTGTTCCATTTTAATCAAAGGTTTATAACGGTGATTAACGCAAATAGATAAATCTTTGACTAAACTCTTTATTTTTAAGCTATAGAAAAGGGAACGTAGGTACATAGTCTAATTATTTAAAAAAAAAACAATTAATTTAGGGGTACGGTAACGCAAAAATAATTCATCGCAAAGCGGTAATCAAAACAAATGACATTAAAAACATTCCTTTCCATATTTTTAAAAATAGAAATGTCAAAGGCTCCGATCACGTGGTGTGCCGCACGTGGGCCATCCTGGCCGGTCCTGACCTTCCCCATACCAGCCACAGCGCATCCTCTGCACTCCCCGCGCATAATCAATAAAACACACGGCCAGTCGCGAGAACAGCCCTTGCGATTTACCTCGTGCTCAAAACTCCTTACACAATACTTTTAGTGGGAAACTGGTGCATTTTGAAAAGAGAATTTTTCAAATTACAGTTTAGTGGTGTGACGCGTCTACGATGAAAAACAAGAAACTGTTGCACTTTTCGAACCTTGACTGTTCTAAAATTACGTAAAGGTATTTTGGGAGTTATCTGCAGTAATTGATTGGTGTTGCTCGAAAAATACACAATTATAAAATATTTTCCTTTCCTAATCACATTAGTAATAATAATTTATTGTTAAGAAATGTAGATGAAACGTGAAGAATAACACTTACGGAAATGATTGCGAAACTCCAATACAACAAAAGTCCAAAATTCTATTTCTCTATTGTCGCATATCACTGGTCGTTTTCAACAGCAAAAATATATTTCGTGATTTAAGTATTCTTTATTCAAATATTTGACATTCGAACTGCGGTCGCCGTAGACGGACATCCGCCGCGAGCGTGCTGCACTGACTGCCGACATCGACACGGGACTAGAGATGTTCACCTCTGGAAATCACTTTATCGATATATTAGGAAATTTTTACTCATTGAAAGGGTTAGCTCCAGCAAGGCAATTATCTTCAATTAATTTATTCCAACTAATAAAGATAACTAAAATTTCTTTAAGATCAAAACAGCTCCGCCTAGACAACCACTTTTGTATTAAACCAACTTATAACTTTATTACCACTTACTTAGTCGAAATATCTAAGTGAACGAGTTTAAAAATACAAAAGTGCGTAGCACTCATCAAAACTTTTAATAAATTAAATACTTCGTAATATCAATACTTTACATTAAATTAAACTTTCATAGAATACAACAGACAGATGGATTCGTTGGTGCAGTAGTTGGCACGTTTGTCATAAAATTGTAAATAAACTTTGGCAAAATTAATATAATCTCAATATCGCTCGTTGTTGTTGCAAGGTGGCAGTCGGTGTCTATGTCACCAAATAAGGAGGGCCCAGAAGGTAAGCTTAATAGATATCGCACTCGAGCAACTCACACATAGACCCTTTGCACGGACACGGAATCGGAACAGTCCGAGCGCACAGATGTTGCGAGATTCCGTGTCCGTGAGAGGTTGTCTATGTGTGCGTTGCTCGAGTGTGTTTGTATGAAGCTTTCCTTTTGCAGCCTCCTAATTTTTTGCCTGTGCTACGCTACACAGTCTTATTAGGCCGAGTACGGTTTGAGGCTATGAGGTTACGGGCTAGTATAATACATAAATTGTTGGCTGTATTTGTTTTGTTTTTGTATTTGTTATATTGTTGGTTGTATCAATAAATTAACATAAACTTTAAATGTATGTACCATTTTAATTCTTAAATCATACCAAAATAGAAGTTTGTCTAAAAAATAATATATGTTTATTTATTTATTTACATATACTTATACTTAATTTACTTATACAATTTATGGAGCCCTGGCTCCCAAGCTAGTAAAAACCGTAATATGGAAGCTTAAATGAAGATTAAATGTTTGTGTAATAAAAAAATACCAAAAACATAAAAGCAATATGATGTAGATGATAAATAATACTATTATAAATGGGTTAGGGGTACTGTATCTCTTCTCTACTGCCTAGTGTTGCACTTATCCCAAATTTCTAGTTGTTCATGCTCCACCACTTATTTACCAGTAAGATCCATAAATTGTTACATTTTGCAATATATTACAATTCCAATTGGATTCCCCAACATTTATCAGGAGGCAATTACAGCCAAGACAAAAATAGTCGATAAAGTTACAATAACCTTTTATATGAGGTAATCGTTATTGAAACTTCATTATAGTATTAAGAATCTGTAATCATGATAGCACTTTTTTTAGGTTAACTCAATATTCACTTTTTACTTTATCAAGCTAATTACAAATACGTAATAATATACAAATCTACATTGAACGAAGTAGCAATAAATTGCACGGTTTATCAGAAAAACATTTACGTGAGCATTGTTCATTAATAAAATAATAACTATAGGTTGTTACTACAGAAAAAGAGGTACGTTGATTTGTTCTCTACATTCCATAGTGGCATTGTGATATAAATCTGTAAGCTACAAGAAACTTAAACAAATAAATACATTGATAAATAAGACTAATAAGATACATAAAACAAACTATACCATTCACTAAATCGAGCACATGTATCCTCACTGGGGATCGAACCGGGGCCATCTGGGCCAGGCGGTAAATACTAAACATACTTCTGTTCTGTAAAATAGTTATAATTAATATTTTAAAAGAGCTACATATGTAGGCGACAAAGCTGCGAAGTTTAAATGGGATTGGGCGGGTCACGTTAGCCGTATGCATCCCAAGCCCGACTGCGGCTCTACCCGACCGATCCTCAAATGCCACTACACATTTACACGATACACTAGACATGCGCACTCGCATAAGCCAAAGATACCGTACTCGTAGAACAAGAGTACGAAGACCCGGTTTACACGCACTTTATACCAGGTACAGATATTACCTAGGTCTCTTCTCTTCTTCTCTCCATTCCCCGAACTTCACGGTTCCCTCTAGACACCCTCTGTCGGTGGTTTGATCACACGGCTTGAGGAACCCTTCTCTTCTCTTCTCTTCTCGCCGCCCGCAAAAAACGTCCGGTTATTATGTAAAGACCCCTAGAAGCCAACAGCAAATTCTCTTAAAAAAACTGGACGCTGCCTGGGCAAAGGTCGACCCACCAGGATTGCTTTTTTTTTGGAGAGAGTTGCTGGTTGCCTTTTTTCAGCTTCATTTGATTCATCTGATTTTCAGCTTCAACGGGCTTTTTTGGGGTGGCGAAAAACTTAAAGGGACTTAAAGGCCGTGTGAAACGACTCACATTCGGAGGTTTTCTAAAAAGCATTACGCAGTAGTGCGTGTCCCCGTGCAGGACCATGGATTCCTGGAGATGTAAGATGCCGCCGTCGAAGTGGTTGGCCCAGAAAGAGGAGGTGAGGTGACCGTCTGGCATAGGTAGCTTGGGAAAGAAATACGTGGAAGAACTTGGAGTAGGTTTTCGCACAGCAGTGGGACAGCATAGGGTAAAGAAAAAAAGTTATGGTTTTTTACATTATTGGAACCACTAAAGTAAGTAAATTACAAAATATTCAAGTTCCAGTTAATTACAAATTTCATAAGATTGAAGCAGCAACGCGGCGCCACATTTTAAAAGTTTTACTTAAATAAACACATTACAAGTAAAAATACATTTATTAAATTATGATTTTATCCAACTACTAGTTGTCGCCCGCGACTTTGTTCGCGAAAACTACACTATCCCACAGGAACCTGTTACCGGGATAAAAAGTATCCTATGTCCTAGACCGGGTCATGGTCTGTCTATGTGCAAAGTTTGCATAAAAATACGTTCATCCATTTGAGGATATGATGACGTGATGCGCGGTTAAATAAACAGACAAACAGCCAAACAGACAAACAGACAAACTGACAAAAATTCTAAAAACTGTTGGAACGTGTTCTGTTATCGATTCTAAGTATCCCCAGCCAATTTTTTTTCGAATATCTTCCATGTACAGACTTTCGACCCTCTTTAGCTTAATTATATGTATAGATGGTTCTTTTTGTTTTTAAAATTTATTTAATTCCTAATTACATTATATTTACACAATAACAGCATTATAGTTTTGGCTGTTTTCCAAATCATTCAGGTTATTTTAAACCACGTCATTTTCTTAAAATAACTTTGCGTCGAAGGTGGACTAGCACGTGCTATCAAGTAGTTAGTTAGTCATTAAATTAACTATTGTGCCTATTAAAAAATATATTTTACAAACAAAACAGTTTTTTATTCAGCGATAATACTTTAGTTTTCATGGCACATATGTGACTAAGTATTTACTAGATTTTAATCCCCAGTGAAATTATATAATGTATGGAGGCATAAGGAGTTGAGCTTCAGGGTCAGCAACGCACGTAAGTTGTTGTTACAAGCGTCCATGAAACGGGGTGGCCGCTATCCGAAAAGCCAAATACTTGTTTTCCAGCTTAGTAACAAAAAGGCAATGAAAATCCATATGCTGGGCAAAAATAAAGTCTTACTTGTAAAAAAAATATTTTAACTTACCGTCATCAAAATAGTAACTTTCGAGTAATTTTATCGATACACAGGTGGTAACAACCAAAGCCACCCCTATTTTCAGCTGACGTCACGCCTGCTAAGGGTGGCATGCGCGCGCAAATATCTGGCCGCCATCTTGTTTTCGTTCGGAACTTTACAATGACAGCTTCACTTTTCGGATGGGTGGTTTCGTGACGTGAATTAATAATGGCGCTTAGAATAAAATTAATTTTGATGTTTTACAATAACACACATTTTTAAAATGTAGATATCTATCTTATAAAGGCATAATATATAACAGGTTGAGGTTACGTTAAATCTCTATTTATAAACGATTTGGATTTTTTTTTCTTTAAAAATTGAACTTTGCGGAAACTACTTTACTAAGTACATATTAAATCACAAACCTAAGTTTATCATCGGAATTCGGGAACAGACTTTGCCCGGCCTGGGTACTGAACCCAGCACCATTTCGGCCAGAAAGCCTAGGTACTCGGTCACAAAAGCTAATTTATTTATTCTGTTATTTAATGCAGAGCGACGACAGGCGACTGTCGTCCGCGTACGGCGAAATTGTATTTCACAGATTTTATCACTTCTACGCTTACAGTACGCTATGGCAGGTCGTAAGGAATATGCTAGATCTGGGTGACTAGTGTGAGTTTCGTTTAATATTCGTATTCACTCGATTACGATTACGAAAACAAAAATTTGTATGGCATTGAAGCAGCGCCTCCTGGCGACATACGAGTTGAGTTATAATTTTGCTACACTACCTAATTTTTCGTTTTTTTTAGCGTGATCGTTTGAATACGGATAGTAAACACACTAGGCACCCTGCTAGTATAGGGCTTAAAAGAATTAATATCTAATTAAGAGTTAATTATGCTGTTTTCGTATTTATTTATTTATTTAAGTCTTACAGCAAAACACACTAATATTACACAGATAAATAATACAATACATTTTGGACGTGTATGCCAGCCAATTAAAAGCGTACACAGCATTCATAATAAGTTGACAAACACAAAAAACATAATTAAAAATAAAATTAAAAATTAAAAATCGAACAAAAAATTTAAACTAAATTAATAAAAAAAAGAATACAAAAATCTTTCAGACTAAAAATTAAGTAATTTATGTGATTCGCTTTTAAACTTGTTTTGCGAGAGACTGAAAACATCCAAGTAGTTAAGTGATTTTGTGTTAAAATTATTATTACAAAATTGGTATTACAGATTCTAGCTAAGGGGTAGCTAATGGAGACCAAGGTTAGCTCTGTGCGATGGCAAGCTTCGTACAAATATTAAGTCATTGACTCGCAAACCAAGCCACATACATTGAGCTATTATTACGTAGTAATAATAGCTCAATGGCCACATATTGAAAAAAATATCTTATAAATTACCTAAATGATTATTAATATTTACAGTGATATTGTACTACACACTTGAATAAAACAACTTTTACGGATCTATTCACGTTTATTTTAGACATTGACACGGGTGACCACGGACCCTGCAAAGGGTACGATACGTCATTATAAAATAATATCAATGTGTAAAATATACGCGGGTAGATGCGTAAAAGTTGTTTTATTTAAATGTTTCCAGTGATTTTAATTTATTTCATGAGGCTCGCACGGGACCGTTTAAGTTAGCGTGGTCTAAACCCCCCCTTTAAGGGATTCAAGCAGCTAAACTAAAGCCCTCCTAGGTTGAAGCACTAGCTAGACTTTCAACAAAGACTTTACAAACTGGACTTTTCAAGTCAGCATAGCGACAATCGTGATGAAATTGCCCTGGTGACCTCATGACTGGTGCGTAAGACTCAAAAAGCATGGCTTCAGGGGTTTTACCACCGCTGGGACGGTAGGGCCAAGAGTCAGAAGAGTCCTGTACTTTCCCTCTCCTTCGGAGGCTGGATTAGCTACAGTTGTTTTCCCTGGCTAAACCTCAGAAGTGGGTACTCATGCTCACGAGCTGGATTGATTGTGATCATTTAAAATTAACCTACATCGAAGTAATACACAAAAAAATATTAACATAATTTTTTATCTTTTTTTTCAGTTGAATAAAACCTTTTCACAATTCAGTTTTCTCAAATAATTGCTCTAATCTTTGACGAACTTTGCAAGTGGACTACTATTCATGACTTATTATGACTAATAGGAACTTTGTTCGATTTGACACATTGATTGAACTAGTAGATTCAGTGGATTAGCACAATTACTGTTTTCGTGACAATCATTATATTGAGCAGTTTTAAACCTATTACTACAAAGGTGAAGCGATTTAAGCTTGCGGCCATTAAAAAGTTTCTACGTTAAAAAAGATTTGACCTTTTTGTTTCATAAGAATTATTTTTATTTGTATTTACTTTCGTCGTATCATTTCACTGACTAAATGCCACTATGTGTCACTTACCTTCTTATATACATCTACCTTATATATACCTTCTTATACACAGTAGGTAACTAGAACAACAACATTTTTTTCATTTAGATTATAATAAGTAGCATTGGGGATCCTTGGTGTTGACATATCCAGTGATGTGCAATTCCGCAAGTATCTATTTTTATAGAGGACAAAGCGAAGATGGCATCGCAGAAATTAGGAGTTCTTAGGAAAGCAAGACGGTACTTCACCTCTAACCAGCTTTTACAGTTGTACAAAGCCCAAGTTAGACCACACATGGGGTACTGTTCTCACCTTTGGTCTGGGGCTCTTAAATGCCAGCTTGACCCTCTAGAATCTTTGCAGCGACGCGCTATTCGACTGGTCAACGATCCCGATCATCAGCTCGTGTGTGTTCTACCGCCTGTTTAATGGAGAATGCTCTGAGGAACTTTATAATTTGGTGCCCACTTCCAGAGGAACTTTATTTCACGTACTATCAAACTGTGGAATGAGCTGCCATCGAGGTTTTCCCATTGAGCTACGACATAGATTCTTTCAAAAGTGGTGTAAAGAGGTTTTCCTCAGGTCGGCAACGCAAAAGCAACATTTCTGATGTTGCTGATGTCCCATGGGCGGCGGTGACCGCTCACCATCAGGCGGCCCGCCTGCTCGTTAGCACTGTCAATATAAAAATAAAAAAAAAATAGAGGTCAGTATCTGGTTTTAGTCTTTAGCAACAATTGTATACAGACCAGACCACCTGCTTGCACCGGCTGCTGCAGCAATGAAAATGTATGTTATTAAACTACCTATAGCCTAACTTATAGCTACAAATAAATAAGGCAACCTTTTCAGAAAGGTTTTCAGATTCAGATTCACTCAGAGAAGACACAAATAGGGTCTCCACTTCACTTTTGCAGGCGTCTATCTATGGGCTGCGATGGCCGCTTTCCATGGGCGGGTCGTATGGCTCATTTGCTGGCCGAACCGATCCGAACCCCTCGGAGAATCCAGTAGGGCACGAGGACACGCACTAGTGCGTGATGCCGTCCCCTATAGAAAACCTCTGACGGTGATCATTTCACATAGCTTGAGGAACCATGTAAGTCTCTCGCCGTCCGCTCCCAAAATAAAACTGAAAATGCCGTCTGAGGCAATCAGAAAACTCTCTCCAAAAAATCATTTGCTGGATCAATAATCATATCATCGTTAAATTATAGGTAGATTTAATACAAAATTAAATGTGGACTCAATTATGGACCCCGACGTGACAGTAAAAGAAAAAGGGCTTTTTAAAAATGTGTATCCTCCATCGTAGGTATATTTATAACTAATTATAAATTTGCAATCGCAAGTATTTAATTTATTAATATTTCCCTTAGTTGACCGTAGTTTGGGGATTCCCAAGAAACATTAATTTAATGTCTTATATCGTCCGTTTATTTTGATTTATGTTATTGATAATTTGATAAATCATCGATGGGAAATCCCGATTTGTACAGTCGCCTGATATTAAAAAAAGTCTATCAAAATAAGCAAGTGTAAGTGTAGATCAAAATATCAAATCAAATCAAATTAAATGTGTATGAATCTTTCTACCTATAAAACTTTACATTACGTTACAATATATACAGAAGCAGTGCGTCCGGTGACAAACGAGTAGACTTAAAATTATGCGCGACATTAAAACTCGCAGTATAACAATCGCAAAAGTACCTAATTTATTTTATATATGAATAGATACATTACATAAAACTTAATTCCATAATAGTTCATTATAAAAAAAATTTAACATACTTACCTACTTACTAAATCTCAAAACTTCGAAAAATTGCAAATCGCTTTGCTCGCTACGCTGCGCGTTGTCACAGTCTCATTTTTTTAACTCAGTGTATTTTGCTTATTAATACCAACATCGACACTTGTATTACAATAAACTTTCGATTAAAAATCACGATTATTATTACATTTATTTGCAATTATTTTATGAAGTTCCAATGAATGGATAATTGGAATATCGAAATTCGAAATTAAATATTTCGGAATAATTGGGCGTTCCCGTAGATAGAACGCAGGCAGCTCGCTGCATTCCGCGGGGCTGCATCGATTTCAATATATTTGGCGATCCGCCAGCGCTGGAAGGTCGGTCATGTGATCGCGAACTATTCAAGGGCGAGCTGTTACAATACACAGTACTTATATCTGTGTCTATAAATAAACCATTGCCTTGATGGCTGAGTGGCAAAGCGCGGGTCCAATTCCCAAGGTGCCCAGGGTGCCTAGTGTGAGTTTCGTTTGACATTCGATCACGTTAACGAAAACGTGAATTTGTATTGCAAAATTTTAACTCTTCTCGTACGTTGCCAGGAGGCGCTGCTTTCACGTTTTCGTAAACGTGATCGAATGAATACCGATAGAAACAAAACTCACACTCGGCACTCCGTACGAGTTTTGTTTGCCATTCGATAATGTTAACGTAAAAGAAAATTGGGAAAAGTGCGTTTTGAAAATTGCTATGCATAGCCCGGGCTACCATACCATATTCCATACCAATCCATCCATGGTGATTGCTCAGAAAGCTCTCTTCCTTCCTCCAAAGCCATACGCGAGCTGCTCTCCGGAGTCACCGCTTTACTGTCTCCAATATCTATCGCGCACAAAGATAATTGATGACTCGTTACTTGGTCGCACCTCCAAAAGATGGAATAGTCTACCAGCACACGTTTTCCTTCCTTCTTACGATATGTGGTCCTTCAAACGAGGCGTGAAGAGGCGCCCTGTGAGCAGCAGGTGTCTTCACGCGGCAGGTGGGGTAAAGTCAATTATAGCGATGACATGATTTCAATGTTGGAGGCTTCGCCTAACCGTGGGACAGAGTTAACAAGCTGCTTATATACTTACTAAATACCGAGAAAGTTAAAGTTATTATAACAATTATTGCTAACATACATGCATACAACATGTAAAAAATACATGATACTCGTATTACTGCTCGATAGCAAAGAAATATTTAAACCTAGATTTTAGTCTGATTCAATTTATATTTAACAATGCTACTGAAAGTCTAGCACAGTCTATTGGTATGGCGACTTATTGCCTAGACATTGATTAAACAGTTCAGTCTAGGTACAGTCTGTATACCGTAAAACCACAGAAACGTGCGTCAAACAATACATTTAAATAAAAAACTTTAACAAAGAATACCAGCGTCTCTGCAGCTTGAATAGAACAGCATTTGCCAGAATTGCGAAAAGACGAGTTCAACTCCAAATTAGAGGCGCGACTGCCTCTTTTGATGTGTAATTTCATATAGGAAAAATATTAGGCAAGCTTCTAATATCATTGTTATTAATATTATCAGCCATTAATTTCCCACTCTTCTAATATTCTGGTGTGATTAGTTTAAAATAAAATCGAATTCCTTACATTTACCTGTGATCATGGCGCACGCAACTGTGGCGAAATATCGGGTACTGAAATACCTTACATCTAAAACACGGTTACAATCCCAAAATCAAATTATTATTCTAATTACATTCTACCTACTCAAACATGCCATTACTTTACCATATTTGGAGCTTTATGAGAATATGAGTCGTTTTAAACGTTTTAGATAGATAGATAGATAGATAAATACTTTATTGCTCACACAAATTAAAACCAAAAACAGGTACATACAAAAAATCTTAAAGCTAGCATGGGCAAAGGCGGTCTTATCGCTTTAAGCGATCTCTTCCAGACAACCTTTTTAATAAATTAATAAATTTTTATAAAACGTTTTAATAAATTATTAAAGTCTGGTTTTGGGTTTATGTGTTTGTCGTGGCCTTGAGATGTCGAGCTCAATATTTTCTCTTCGCTATGCTACCATGAGTTAACTGGAGAGTCGTTACGTAAATGTTTTAAAAATAGAGTATAATCAGTCGTAGTGCGATACAAACTTTATAGCGGCAGGGTGTGAAGTTCGCCGCGAGCGCAATTAATAAAATATTTATGATATATTTGTGCGGTTTGAAACATTGCATTTGGATCATTGTATTTTCCTCAAGCGTTGGCAAATTGGTTTGAAAAAAAACTTTCGAGTTATATGTGGTTTTTAAATGATATCAAAATGTAAAAACACTTAGCCCGATGATCAAATAATGAAGACAACTTGCACTAATCACACTAAATATATTTACGCAACGACAGCTACGCCGACTACGGCTATGCCTCCGCTACGCTACGACTACGCCGCTGACTACGGGTTTAAAGCTTGAACCATACCTTCCATAACTGCCGTACTCAGAGACGTCAATTAAGTTTTAATGACAATTAAGTCTCTTGCTGTCACTTTCCTATGTATAGTGCTAAATAGAGAAGGAAAGACATTTAATTGTCATTAAACTTAACAGACGTCTCTGAGTACGGCAGTAAGTCCTTCTTGCGACATGTCATTGCTTCCTTTTGTTTAGAATGTAATCTTTAGTTTCTATGGTTGTATTAGAGCTGTAAGGCAATATGGTGCTAAGAAACTAACTAAAGAAACTCCGACAATTGTCTTGCAGTCCCGGATCACCCTGGTCGCAAGAGAGAAGTGGTCTTCAAAACTGCTAAGTAGACTATTCTTAAAAGTAAATTGGGCAAGCAGCGCTCCAAAACATTAACCATGAATATCAACAGAGGTAAATAGGTAAATAAATTATCATTTAGTGCGAAATCTCATTAAATAAATGTCTCACAAAATCTGTATGTACATTTCTTCAAGCAAAGAAGTTTTATACAGTGGGATCTTTGACATAAGAACATCAGCAATATTCAAATTCTAGAAACGTTTCGTTTACATTTACAAAAATAGCAATGAAACATTTTATCTTCTCGCGTTTTAAATGTCCTGTGTGTAAAGTTTTAATCTATCTTTTAGTTTTTATGTATATTTGATTAAAGCTGTTAGCTATTCAAAAAAAATAATAGATTAAACGCGAGTAGGTCCGCTTCAAGTGTATCGCATTTGAATGAATAAGTAAGTACCTAGGTGGTGTCGAACTGCGTGTTCATATCACAGGTTTATATTTAGTTTACAAGCACATAATTTACTAGTTAACTCAGTTTCATAGTATCTGTATATTAACGACTTTAGAGACGCTCTCTTTTATTATTGTACCTAATATAAGTTATACTTAATTAATTTTTCTAATTGGGATAGTGATAGCTAGGCCGCTCTTAACAGAGTCCTCGCCTGCGGATACCTACCGCAGGCGAGGACTCAGTTAAGCGGTCTAGCTATAGATAGTTAGGTAGGTAGACTGTGTTAAATAAAATTGTCTATAAAATACTAATTGTTCGCCCTCAACGTTTCGATCGGTCACTTTTCAATACCGGTAAAATTTGTGTGATAACATGCTTTAGATAATTCGACACACCACCGGCCCGGGCGGCGCCTACGCCCGGAACGTCCATAATTAAGGAGCAGTAGCCAGTTGGCCGACTTCTCTGCGCCGGACTCAAAATCAGGGGACCTAGAAGGTAAGCTTATTATTAATACATACCGCGCTCGAGCAACTCACGCATAGACCCCTTGCACGGACACGCATCTCGGAACAGTCGGCAGGTTGATTTTTAACGAAAAAAGCAACCAGTTGCTAATTGCACACTCACTCACCAATATAATGCTCAAATCTGTAACATTAAAGGTTACACACTGTAATGCTCTGTTTTCTTCCCTCACTGATGTAATGCTCAGATTTGTAACGTTACATTCCCGATAGAATCCGAACCCTTTGAATCTAGAAGCGAACGGGGACACGCACTAGTGCGTGATGCCATTCCCTCTAGAAAATCTCTGACGGTGCTTTGTTTCACACGGCATGAGAAACCCTTTTAGAGTTACTTACCTACATACAAATGTGTGTATGTATCTATAACATATGTTACGGCTAATAGCCGAAGACACCTAGTTTTAACCGGTTACAACTAGGTGCAGCCGGCTAAAACTAGGTGTAGCCGCACTTCGATTTGGCTAATTTTGATATTGAAATATTTGTGGAAGTTCACGGAAGGTTTAAGCGGTGAGAAACTTATATAATAAGTAACGGAAAATAGTAATACGACAATTTAATTTTCCAATACAAAATGATTTGTTTGTTTTCATGGAAACTGTCAAAGCGGTACGAAGTCCGCCGGGTCAGCTAGTTATCAATAACATTTCTAGCTACATAGGTATTAAATGTGTTGCCTTCCATTCCTTGAAAGGCACGTTAAACCGTTGGTCCGCTGTTGTCGTAAGATAGCAGTCGCTACCAACCAGCATTATGGGCCAGAGTGGTGGGTTACGGCCCGATCTCTCCATTTTTCCTGAGCCTCCGTTCAGCCAAAAGTCGAGGTGATTGGCAAACTACATGGCGTTTTATACCAATTACCCGCAATACGGTGAACGTTTCGAGCGCGCAATGGAGAGAATTCGCTAATCCCGTCCGTCGCCGCCGGTCGCCCCACCAATCCGACCCGCGCCCCTTGGAGAATATAGAAGGGAACGGGGACACGAACTAGTGCGTGATGCAATTCAGTCTCATTCCGTCCTCTGACGGTGCTTCGTTACACACGGATTGAGGAACCCTTTAAGTTTCTCGCGCCCCCGAAAAAGTTTGAAAAGACCGTCTGGGGCAATCGGTAAACTCTAGCAAAAAAAAAAAGCCTTTCCCCCGACTCGTGGCCTACCAGCGGTTATAAGTCACAACAACTATTTATGTGGCTAGGTAAAATAGTGTAAAATAAACACGAATAGTTCCGTATTTAGTGGTTTATTCACATTATCATTGATAGTTTAAGGTCCTCGGATATTGAGCGGTAAAGTTAAAAGCGCAACCACAATTGGCGGTTATGAACGTAATGGTGTTTTGACTTGCAAGTGTTTTGACAACCATTCCTAAAACACGGGTATTTATTGCCATAAAACCGTTTCAAAACTTAAAGAGATGTAAATAAAGCACCATATCGTATGTATTAAGAAGAAGAAGATTAATTTTTATAAGCTTTTATTCCGTTTAGGTTTAATTTATTTCAATACACTATTTTCTTCTAAATAAAACTGAAAACAACTTCCCACAATCGCCAATTTGGACTGTCTTGTGATTGACTTGCTTATTTTAAGTAACGTTTATTCCAAGAAGTCCTCGGAACTGGCTAGTTATTTTACACCTGGGTCTCCAGTCTCCCTGTGTGTTTTCATCCATAGGGAAGGCTCGTGCCCAGCAGTGGGGACATTAAATGAGCTGCATGAATGTATTACAATGTGTCACTTGTACCAAGCTAGTAACACACGGCTGCACATCAGACTAACACAAACTGTCAAATTTCCATAATAGACTTTGAATTTCATGAACATGGATAAGGTTGAACTTTTATTAAAGAAATTTGACAGTTTTGGATTGGTTGGTGTTTAGGTCTGTACCTAATTTTAAGATTGTCAACTTACCACCATGCGCCAAGCAAAGGACTGGCATAAAACATTTGAATTTAAATTTAACTGCCGCGTCGGTTGACCGCTCAAATACCGTGCCTTACAGCCTATCCATAATATTCCAAAGTAACTTATTTAAAAATAAGTAAGATTTAAAACATATTTATAATATTTACTAATACTATAAACTATACTCTAGTAAAGTTTGAAATTTTAACTAACTTACAGCGTTCGGTTCTAACATACAAGCTAGTTTCAACTCTAAAGACTGTTTTGGCATAAGTGTTACATAGAAAAATATAATTTACTCTAATAATTTTATAGATTCAAATATATAATAATAGAAATAGAAATAGAAATATTTATTTTGCGTATGAACAGGTATGAATATATAAGATATAATATTTCAAATGAAACACTATACTACACGAATCTAATCGCATTTATTTTACGTATGGTTTTATTCGGACCTATTACAGGATCAATAGTCGAGCGAGTAGATTTGTACAGTGTTTGATTTCAATGTACGCAGTGTTCACGACTTCGCGTAAACTTTATAAAACAACAGTATTAATATTTTTAGCACTACGTTTTATCCACATAAAATGCAAGATTTACTTACTAACATGTTAACAGTCCGAATTAAAAACAAGCAAAATTTGTATTTTTCGCAACTTTTTAAAGTTTTAACTACAGATAATCTAAGTCTGTCTTCTTGTCACTTGTCATGAACTTGAACGGTAACAATGAAATAAATCTTATTTACTTTATACAACTACGAGTATAGATTTCTGCCCACTTCATCATAGTCGTGCAAACAATATTCTTAGAATGAGTTAACGCCTACAGTCCATCACTGGATAAGACCGTAGCGACCCTGGGGCAATACGTTATATACTCGACTTTATGTACGAAACAAAAGGCATCCCATTGCAACGGCCATAATATTTTTGAAACATTTTAATACTATCTAAAACGTTCATGTTACGGTCATGGAATGCTACGTCGTAGTGAGCAGGCACCTCAAGGAGGCAAATAATAACATAACTATCGCATTGTCCTGTTTTATTGTCGTGCAATGTTGTGTAGGACTTGAAGGAAGAACAAACAGCGCTGGATGTCTACAGCCAGCCTTGTGCTAAATTGACACCGTTTTGTAACAGCATGAGCGAATGTTGTTAACTGCTGTTTTTTTTCTCGTGTATTATCTCTTAAGGTAAGTCCACATAAAGCAACATGCATGAGCTATATAACATATGTTATATAACTCATGCTATATGGTTATTTGCAATAGAGTAATTATTAACGGGATTCTTACCATGTTTATTATTTGTGAGTATCCGATACTTCGGCAAAGTTGCATGCGCCATGATCACGGATTGAGTTTTACGACCCTCAGATAATTTCGACAGAACGCCACTACGTACCTAGATTGGTGAGAGAAGCGATTGAAATTACGAAATACAAAAATTTCAACTGTGAAGATGGATTCAAAATGTCGCGTGTCTGGCAGTGATTAGTCTTGTTAAAAACTGCAAAAACAACAATAAAGCCGTTTCGCGTTCCGATACTGTGAGTGTAGTGTGTCGTGAGCAATTTCGAGTGAATAGTGACTTAGAAACCGGTGGTACGGGCATCGATCGCAAAAAACGACTAAGGAAGAGGGTAGATCGTTTTGTCTGCTCATAAAAAACAAACCCGCATTAACTTCAGTAATTCCGTGATCATGGCGCATGCAACTGTGCCGAAATATCGGATACTTACAAATAATAAACATGGTAAGAATCCCATTAATAATTACTCTATTTAAAATTATGCTATATAACTTGTTTTGCCACTTTTTTATAAAGGGCATTTTTTCCTTCTTTTTAAGCCTGTTTGTAGCACGTGGTGACCGTAACCACTTTCATCAATATCACTTGCGCGTTGCAGACTAAAGCCCGAGTTCTTATCTTTAGGCCTTTAGTATTTGTATACCGTACCGCTGCTAAGCGACAGAGATAGCCTTTTTGGAGTGGTGTTTCAGCGTATGGAACTCTTGGACCAAGTAGGATTCTTAAAGTTACATACTGAAAATGGTAACAAAACGTAAATTGTATTAAAACAAATACTATATAGTAGAAGTAACGCCATCTAAAGACACGTTATTTCTACAAATTCAAAATTCAGAGTAATATAAGTTTAAAATCTCTTCAAGGACTGTTAACACGTAGAAAACAGTAGGTAAAAAACAAAAATAAAATTAGCCGTACATAGCGCTCCTTACGTATATTTTTATTCAAAATCAAACAAATCTTTGGCACTGACATACGTCTCTCTCACCGTTTGTGGCTCACAAATACGTCCAATACAATTTCACAAAAGAAACAGCCTCGTTTATGTTCAAAAAAGGTTTTAAAATTAATTTAAGTATGTATATAGTGATAATACAACATATTTTATAGGTGTTTACAGTATACAGAGTTTGCGGTAGACTTGCAAGCATTTGCTTTGAAGTCGGGATGCATGTTTAAACTCTTGCCCCGCCCACTAGAATACATTTCATCGGTGTAAAGTCAGTAAAAAGACAGCAGTCAGTAGAAAGACAGAAGTCAGCATCAAATAACCAAAGCATACTATAGGTTAAAATAGGCAGAACACCCACTGCCATGGAATGAAAGGAGATGTATGGATGTGAAGTATGTGGAATGAAAGTGCGAGAGGAAAAAATGATAGAACTGGCATGAAAGAGAAATAGCTAAGACTAGCGCCGATTATGTTGGAGGAGGAAGTATATTATTAAAAAAAAAAAAACCAAAGCATACTAAATGGTCAAAAGGATATTCACATTTAAGTACATTATTTTTAAGTCTACTTTTGCTTGTATCAAACATGCTGACAATTTTTATCACAGATGTAATCTAACCACATAACAATAAATATTGCTTCTCTTAAATGCCAAGATATTTTTGACCGCTTATATTGCGTTCGAAACGTCAGGATAAACATTAAATAAGTAATGTGTAAAATAAACGCGAGTAGGTCCGTAGACATTTTTTCATTTCAACGCTTATATTGCATTGATCAATTTAATACTGTACTCCGGTACTGCGATGGATAAAACTTACAATGAAAAAAAGCAAACACGAGTATGTAAAAGGGACAGCGAAAATTGTAACATTGAGCAATTGATAAATAAACTTGCGACGTTGGCAAACCGCTGCGCACCAATCGTTCCTATTGGTGGATGGTTAGTGGGCGGGTCTCAATCAGCATTGTGCTACCGCAAACTTTGTCGACTGGTACATAGTGACGACATTTTAAACACTTCGCAGTAGCGAAATAGAAACCACAATCAATTGACTCTTATTCTCAGCTCATAAGATTGAAAATCAAAGAAAAATATGTTACTTATTTTTTTTTTACATTTAACTTTATCTACTCAAATAGAATATTAAAAGTAGAATACACACCATCTACTGGTTCACAACCCTTACAGGTATTAATGTTTCTTGAAGTTATAAAAAACATGCAAGCATAAAGGGGGTAAAGTCCTTAAATAAAACATAGTTAACGTCAAAATTATCACAAAATACAAAATTCTAATCCACGTTTAAAACCACGATCTATTTCCAACTTATACAATTATACAGAAAAAGTTTTGAAACATGTTGATGACACAGTTTTGATATTCAATAAGGCTCACTTTTACGTTCAAAGTAGGTTTTCATAGATTGAATACAACCACTATAGCCTTATTGGTAGAGCACCTGACTTGGCTTATCAGGGTTGAAATCCCACTACTTTTTCAAAACTTTTTCTGAAATATTTGAAACATCTCAAATATAGACTATTTTGACGTTAACTTTACACAAATATTTATTTTAAAATCTGCATTACCTAAACCACAATTTTGTAAAAAAAATTTTAGGCCATTATTGCTAACAGTGTTACCATTTATTTTAATTACCTTTAAATAGTTATAATAACAATGCTTTATTTAGAAATGGAAATGAAAAACACTTGAAAGATAACTGTAGTTTCTATTTGTGGAGAAAAATTGAAACGGGACCTTTAGGTATCGGGCCAGCGCTCTGCCACTCAGCCACCAAGGCGTTTCCATCAAATAGGTTGGTAGTAATTTTCTTACAAATATTTTTCATTCCCATCTTGTGTACATTAACACTTAAATGACAAATTTTGGTAACCAACATATTTATACCATTTGTTTCGTATTAAATATAAACGACAAATACAATTATACTGAAACAACATTCAATGATATGCCAATATCATATCACATGTAACTACAAATCCGTATCTTAGTTGAGTAGGTACTACGTATGTTGAAAAATATATTTACACGAAATTCAACCTTAAAGCCTAAAGAATAAGTGCGCCCACATTTAAATGAACAGGCCTTCACATCAAAACTGCCGCATTCACAAACAGCTAGCGGTCTCTATCGTTACTACGCCGTAAGAAGAGGATAGACTCTAGGAATGCGAGAACCATAGTAACTAGAATTTCAGAAAGAAGAATAAGTAATTACCTAGTTTACAAGAATTTTCTTAATAAATTACTAGAGGTCTTCATTATACGACACAAACGTCGTTTTTACTTTGTAACTCGCCACATTATCACCATTTTTGTACTAACAAAAAACATAAAATAAAACGAATACTCAATAGTAATTGTTAACATTTAAAACACACTTGTTTTAGGTTAGAATTGGCTATTGGCTGCCTACAGCTTTTACAGTGTAACCAGGGAGCTTATTGTCTAACTATACCTATCATAATACCTTTCAATTTGACATTTGAAAGCTATTCAAGAAATTCAAACTAATTCACAAGTGTGAGTGTTTGCGATCGTGACGCAAACACTAAATTTTTCAATGATGTTGAATGAACGAAATCGTCAATTTGATCTTTATTTGGAATCGTCTATGCAAAATGACAAATGTACCTTTGAAGGTATCGTGATAGAGGTTGAAATAAGAAAATAAGCACCCGAGTTTATGGCGGTGAGAAACTTATAGTTCCTCAAGCCGTTGTCGACCCCTGGAGGATTTTTAAGGGTAGTTAGCATCATCCAACCTTTTTTAAAAATATATTACTGTTTTTATTATTTTTGAATTTTTGCATTCACAATGCTATACATAGTTACAAAATAAAATTTTACTAGAAAAGTTCAACCAAACTCAGGAACCTCGAGTCGGGATATGTGAAGGTAGTAACTTCACAGTGACGTAACACCGCTGGCGTGCAGCGTAAATCACAACAACTAGAAAAAATCAACAAGTTCTGGGGCCTCGGTAGCTCAGCGGTCAGAGCATTGGGCCGGTTATCCAAAGGTCGTGGGTTCGATTCCCACTAGAGTTTCCTGAAACTGGTTGATTTTTTCTAGTAAAATTTTATCTTGTAACTATATTACTGTTGCCTACGGATGGTCTTTACAGCATATGGGCGGTGAGAAACTTAAAGTTCCTCAGGCCGTAGCGATCGAACTTCCTCAGAGAATTACTATAGGGGATGTTAGCATCACGCAAGCACAATAACACAATAAATCTTTGATGATGTGTAATATCTTCCCGCTCGCTTTCTGTAACAGAAATGTGACGGAAGTAACAGTGTGACAGGAAGTCGGGGAAGCGCGCATGCGCGCGCCTATTTGTAAAGTTAAAATCGCTATTATGAACCGACATATTATTTTTTTTTTCTTTATTATATGTGACATATTGTGTCAATTGACTATCAAAGGTCATTTTGATATGTCAAATGTCTTCTAATGAGTATTTACTGCATTTATTTTGTAGTTATAAAATGATGTAATACCTGACCCATTTTTTTTTTCAGAATATAATGTTAAAATTGCTTATTACTAAGGCGAGATGTCAAATGTTACAACATCATATGCGACTACTGTAAGTCTCGCTCGTTTTTTAGAACACAATACAATGTACCACTCCTAACATCAGCCTTTTGAAGAAGCGTTTGAAGGTACACTACCTGTCCAGTTGATTCTGTCGTCCTATGTATATTTGATTTCTTTTCTTTATTTACAACCTTTTATTTTAGTGTTGCATATTCAATTTCCTTTGTTTATGCAATTATTAGTATGTATGTGTATTATAAATATTTAAGTAAGTTTATTTTAGTTTTTGCAGGAGGTACACATAAATTCTACCATTATTTATAACGTTTCCTTTTGCGGGCCTGCTGGAAGATATTTCAGAACTGAAATAAGCAGCGCCCTTGTACAACATTCACCCGTAGAGCTTATTTTGTTACCCTCATGTGTGTACATAAACGTAGCGTCAATTGTGCTACAGGCCTCGGTCATCGTGACACCGTCCCCTTCTAGATTCTCTCAGGAGTTCGCATCAGAATCGGGAGCGGTACAACCCGACGGCGACCCTAAAGGCTAATACCTCGGCTCGGGTTGACCGTGTTGCGAAGAGGTAAAACAGACAGGGTGACAAAAGCTATAACATCACCTTAAAAGTATTATTTGTTAATGGAAAAAAAACGACCTGCGTTTTTTTTTTGTCCTGTGCTGTGTAATGTCCCATAAGGTTAAGGCATAGTTTCTAACAGCAAAAATTTAAAGAAAATATTTTGAATTTGACTAAGGGCTACATGCACCTTTCCTTTAAATTTAGCTCTAGATTTTGTTTCACATTCAGATGACGATCATGAAAGCTAAGCAACTTCCTCAATAGCGTGTCATCGGATGGGTGACCGTTATTTATTATGAGCAGAGTCTAATCTAAATCAACGATGGCGATGCACGCAGCCCTCAACAAAATGTTTATAAATCTGGTAACCATTAAACATGTATCCAATTTAATAACTTTTCTGTTCTACAGTCATTCATTAACCTTATCAGAGAAACTTGAGTTCATTCTGTTCTTAATACAACTGTTTTGTATTAAAGAGTTGTATTATATTGTCCTGGAAAAAAATCGGTATATTCACTCGCAAATAACTTCGTTACCTCGACCCGCTATCATTGTTACATTGGACTGTAAATATTTCTGTTATTTCACCAGAAAAAATCTGTTACACACACTTGCAATATTTGTTACAATTCACCTGGAAACATCTTTGCTATATTTACGTGAAATTTTTATATTAACTAGCAACTATGTGTGTAATAATCACCATCAAAAAAAACCTCTTACAATCACATGCAAACGATTTTGTTACAACCACCTGCAAATATCTTTGTTACTTTCACTTGAAATTATCATCGTTATACACGCAAACTGTTTTATAAGGTTGCTACATTAACACTCTCACAACGATTTTGACTGTTCGTTTGAAATTAATAACAACTGCAATTTGAAACAACGTTGACTTATGTATCCGTTGTTTGTAGCCATCACAATTTTCACCAGCAAATATCCATAAAGTTCGATGCGAACCCGTAATTATTCGCATTTCGCAAACACTGTTTTCAACTGTAACAACTGCTATTACGAAAAAACGTTCAACTGCTATTTTTAACCGTTATTTTCAACTGCTATTTAAACCATTATTTTCAACTGCAAACCGTTAAATCACTGCGACTTAACTGTTGGTGCAGCTGGCCAGCTGTTTACTTGACCTCGCCTTTGAGGGCCCTTTCGAGAACTGCTTTGGAGGCAATCTCGACGGTGACCGTCTTGCTGATGGTGGAAAGACCCTGTTCGGAAGAAGTGTCTCCTGACAGGGGCTCAGTAAGGATCCTCAGGGAAGAGACTTTGGCACGCTGGTATGCTGTAACCGTGTTCATGCTGAGGAATCTGTGGAAAGGAAAATTGTAGGTTAATCCTTTTTGCTCCACTAGCTTGGTGGTAGGATTTTGCTTAGAAACAGATTGGATGGCGACAACAGTAAAACGTATTTCTATAGAAGGCTTTAAAATCGAGTTAAGTGATAGGTCAAAGATGTACAAAAACTGAAGGCTGGGCTAGCAGAAGTATGGTCATGCACCTGCAGAAGTTTTAGAAACATCCATACCGTAGCACCTCGTATCACACAAGCAGCGCAGCTGCTCTTCACCTAACCGCCACGTAACAGAGACAGCTGAAGATCAGGCTCCCTTCTACCACGCGCTAGCTACGCCCTAAAGACGTTCCAGAAGCGTTCTCAGCTGACTACCACGTAGTCAACTGAAAAGGCAGCTGAAGATCAGGCTCCCTGGTAGTAAGCGCTAGTTGTTACTAGCTACCGCTAAAGCGGTTCCAGAAGCTTCCTCACCTGACCGCCTCGTAGCACACTAGCAGCGCGACTGCTCCTCATCCAACCATCACTCAGCCAGCTGAATATCAGGCTCCCTGCCAGCACGCGCTAGTAACACCGCTAAAGAGGTTCCAGAAGCGTCCTCACCTAACCGTCACGTAGCAGAAACAGCTGAAGATCAGGCTCCCTGCTAACACATCCCTAAAGCCGTTCCAGAAGAGTCCTCACCTGACCGCCACGTAGCACACGAGCAGCGCTGCACCAGCCGCTAACACCCTCACGACCGGCGACGCGAACAGCTGCACCACCACCCAGGCCGCCGCCGCCGCGCCGCACATGCACGCCACGGCCAGCGCGGTGCGCAGCCAGTGGACGCACGTGAAGCCGCGCTCCCACTCCACGCTGACGGGACGGGACAATGGACAATGCATTACAAATTAAACCACGAACACCACCTCATTCGCCTTGGGTTCACTATAACAAGTCGAGTTATTGAGGGATGTTGATATAAAGAGTTAGCTAAGCTAATCTTGTATTTGACACCTTTATTTTAGTGTAGGTACAAGATAGGTGCTGAATATTGAATGCCGTGCAAATGCAAATACATTATAACTAATACGGGTCAACGAATGCGCGTCACTATGTCACAGCGCGTAACGTGTAGTTGCGGTGCAAGTGTGGATTCATGCATAAACTACATCGCGTACCCTGTAAGTGAAGGGTTCGAAACTTCAACATAAAACTATAAAATAAAAAGTAATTTAGTGTTTATTATACATAATATATTCTTATGTGATATCCTGGAATATAAGCCTGTTGGCTGTTCTACATAAGTGTAAGTTTTAAACGTACCCGATAAAGCACTTTTCTCTTTTATACAAATATCTAACGATATATACGTTTTGAATTTGTTTATTTTTATATATTTAACATGTACGTACACCTACAGGTTACAGTTAAAACATGAATATAAAAGTTAATTAAAAAAAAAACTATTATTATAAGGCAAGAACGAGTACACACGGGACTTCTTGGCGGGAAAGTGAAGTCTTGTCTGCGGTTTTGTTTTATTTTCGAAAATTTGTGTTATGCCGAATATAAATGTGAAATAATGGTGGATTATTACCCGTAAAATGTTCGTGAGTGTGCATGAGTGTTGGCAAATGAAACAAAACAGTGCAACGTCACTTTTCAAATTTTGTCAAGAAGTCAGCCCGAGGTCTTAGTAAAGCCCTACATCTTTACTGAGATACTCGAGGGGTTGGGGGGGTCTATCATTTCTCACTTCTCATTTCTATTATCATTCATCATCATTATACTGGAAGGAAATATTGTATATTTATTTATTACTTGTAAGAAAAATTACTTTGACACTGGCTAAATGTGCAAATCGCACAAAGCCATAAACTAAAGAAAAAAAAAACGAGTACACACAAAATAAGTAAAGGTACAATAATATTTTACAACATTGACTTGGTCTATTTTAGCATATAGCATTAACAGGCTGTAAATTTCAACGAATGCAAGAACCCCAATTTATAAATCCAATCAGAAAACCCACTCACCGGTTAGTCTCCTGGACAATGTAGGGCGTGTTGCAAACTTTGCACTTCAAGCCATCGGGGGTAGCGGCGCTCTGCGGATAATTAAATTGAATAAGTTTAACATTTTTCAACACTTATTCTATATCATAAGTTTCAGATCGAGAGCAGAACAACCCGAAACCCGGGCCAGCCACCGCCGTAGGCAACCAAGATGCGGTTGCTGTTGTTGCTAAGCTAAATTGGACTTACGCTATGGTGATAGGGTACCTCGACTAGCCAGCGTCGCAGGCAGTCGTGGTGCACGGCGGCCACGTCGCCGGTGCAACGGCACGGGCGGATCAGCGGCTCCGCGCGGCTGCCGTCGTAACAGATCCAGCAGTCGCGGGATGACCCAACGCTGCCGACTAAGGAGTCCGTCTCCACATTCTGTAGAAATAGAAATACAAATATCATTCATTGCCAATACTGTGTACAAATTGTGCAAATGATAATGCATAAAAAACATTGGACACAACAGTATAACCATAACAGATATGTAACTTAAGAGAAGAGATGTGATTTCATTTACAAAACATAAATGTAAGGGTTCAATAATATTAAAATACAAAATTAAATGACTATAATCAAGTCGATAACTTAATAATATATTTTTGGAATCAAAATATTCAGCTAAAGGAGTTTTTTAATAACTTTTTGGGAAGCAAAGGCGGTGATTTAAATTTGGGGAGTTGCTGACTGGGGATTTCTTAAAAAACATAACACCTACATTTAGAAGTCGTATACAAACTTGATACAAAAATTTATGAAACCAATTCTAATGAAACTGTCGAAGATAATTAGTAGGTAACCTATGCGTTTTTAAAATATGTTTACTTTACAAAAATGTTGCGTAATCAAATAATATTGGTTATTCAAATATCGAACTTCAAAGTTTGTATATTTTGGTGTAGTCACAGAACCGTGGCAATCTAATCTACTAACATTAATTCATTCCCCAAAACCTTAGATAAAGAAAAAGTACGACAGAAGGGTTTCACCAAACTAAAGGAATTTATAAACAACACTAATCTTCTAACAAACAAAAGCTAAACCTTAACATAGGTCTGAGGAACGACCAACCCTCGTCTGTTGTCGAGTGAACAGAAGTTCCAACAGTCTTCAAGATCACTGTGCAGTACTATCTATCGAGAGCGCATAATTTAAAATTCATCATTCATCATCAAAATCATTTATTCAGTTTAGGCCTGATTTTTCAATCCTCATATATGATTTATCCAATGAATAATATTGTCATTTTGACATATTTTCTAAGGAAAATCTGTTATTATGACAAAGTTATTCAATGAATAAATTTTAGCTGACGATTGAAAAATCAGCCCTTCTTCATAACACAAACTAATTGCATCTTAGTGCATTTTAACATAAGGGCCAATTTCCCTTCGTTACTTAACACTTGCCTCGTCGGCGCAGCTCTGACATGCTTGGGCGCGCGCACCACACTGACCACGACAGTGCACAAGTACCACTGCCAGTAGCGAACCGCTCGTACCACGAGCAACGCGGTCTTGCGTGACCAGAGCAGCGAGCTGATCGCTAACATTCTGAGCTCTATTGTACTCAACCATAAGGTTTACATTCCTTAAGCTTCTCAACACTTCAGCAGCTCTGAACGTTGTGCACGATTGTCCATAAGATCTACTGCCAAGCGAAATCACATGACTATAATATCAGCTTCTACCCTCCAAGACAACAAATAAATAACTGCTTTAACTCTATTCAATCCTGTAATCGAACCTCATTTTGCAATCTATTTCTACCAAATACAACCCTATTTACTCAAAATGTTTAGCCAATTTTCTTCTTCCTAACACAAACAATATTACACTGTATTATTTATCATAATAACATAAGGCCCAATTTCCCTTAGTTACTCACCACTTGCCTCGTCGGCGCAGCTCTGACATACTTGGGCGCGCGTACCACACTGACCACGATAGTCCACAAGTACCACTGCCAGTAGCGAACCGCTCGTACCACGAGCAACGCGGTCTTGTGGGACCAGGGCAGCGAGCTGATCGCCAGCACACTCTGGGGAACGAACAACCCTCGTCTGTTGTCGAGCGAATGGCAGCAAACTTCATGTTATCGACAGAATATTGATGCGGCAATTGATTTTATTGACTTTGGACTTTATATGTATAGACATTAGACACATTATGTTTAGTAAATTTTGCCACCGGGTCTAGAGAACGTAGATGACAAATTTTGTGTTATTTTGATTAATGTCATCGCATAAGGTGCATAGTAAATGAAAATACACCTTATTGTAAAATAAACTTTGCCACATTTTACGAACATAGAAATTTTAAAATAATGAATACTTTTTTAGCCAGTTCCTTTTTTGGGCTGCGTTATTTCATTATTTCGTTCGCATCACTGTAAAGCAGTAATTAGCCTTTTTGTGACATTATTACTGAATATTTTGGTATTCACTCAACAACAGAATATATAAAGGCAAATCTAAACCCGCTATGACAATACAACAACCAAGCTCAGCGACACTGTCCACAAAGAACTAACCGTGGCCGTAACCTTTTAAATGATTTCAACGTTATTCCCTTAACATAAGGTCTATAACAAAGCTATTCCCGTCAAAGACTTAAAAGCAGTACATATGCTAATACGACATATAATATAGCATGTGCTGCATACATTTGAAGACTGGGACGTTTATCCAAAACCATGTGGATTACATAATGGAAGACATTGACAACATAGAGTGGAGATATCAACCTTCAAACCAACGACAAACAACAGTAGATGCCCGCTGACAGGCAAGTTTATACTCACAATGTGAACATAATAAATAATGACATTAACGCATGTTACAAAAAGTGCGACGCAATTGAATAAAGTCCTGGTGATAAAATGTAGACGAAAATATAAAAAATATAATAAATAATTAGTTTAAATAAGTAAAATTTAAACACTGAAAAAAGACGACAACCTCAGGCGGGAATCGAACCACGCACCTTCCGCATTCCGGGCGGCTGCCTTAACCACTTGGCTACCGAGGTCTGGCTTTCACCCGTCGAAATTTTTCAGTGCTTGATGCTTATGTTTTTTAGTCAACATTGCTTCATCAATCTTAGAAGTTTTCACCTCTGAGATCCGAAAGAAATATTTTTACAAATATTTGAACATTCGGTTAAGATGAAGCTGCGTTATAGATAAGTGTTTTTTTTTTTTATATATTTTAGCGTTTTATTAACGCTTAAATATACTTAAGTAAAATTTAAACACTGAAAAAAGACGACGATAGTTTAAATAAGAAAAAATATAGAAGGAAAATAAAGTTTAAGCAATCAATCCTCAAAATCTAAGGCACGCCTTTGTAATCCCTATGGTAGACTTTGTTTGTAATAAGGAGACGCCTTAAGAAACTCAGCAATGGATTTTTCTTTCACGGCCTTTTTAAGCCATTGTCATTAGTAGCTAAGAATGCCGGGTGAAATTCGCTTCCACCTCCTCTAGGTGAAGGCAGAGTGCTTATCCGTACAGAAATAAAAGATATAAAAACAAAATACTTCTCGGGCGGCATTACTAAACGGTTAAGAAGACATCCTTTGTCCATCCCAGGTTTGGAATCCCCAATACAACATTTACATCTCGCGGATAGAGGCAGTGCAGAAAAGATTTCTACGATATTTGCAATATAAATGTCATAGTTTCTTCCAAAAGTACACACAACGGTGCAAGCATTTTCATTTCTTACCACTACATAAAAGAAGGGAAATGTCAGATATAGCACTACTTCTTAAAACATTCCAAGGTAATATTGACTCTGCCGGTCTACTCAGTAAAATTTATATTAATACACCAAGGAAAACAACGCGACACACAAATTTACTGCATGTACCTTTGTCAGGGACTAATTATCGATCTAATGCGTTCATCAATAGGGCGCCTGAGCTTTTCAATTCAATGTGTCGAAATATGGACTTAGACTTATTCAACACTAACGTATCTAGGTTCAAAAAATTATACAATAATAACTTCTTTATGTATGTTAGCTCATGAAAGGTATTTATCCATTATGTGTCACGCACGGCTCTTAAAAATAAAGTACTTAATATTAACAACGATTTGCCAAATGTATCTACATACTTTGTTTATAGGTGAAAACTTGTAATTGGCCTTACTGTATTTATACATTAATTTATTTTTAAAATATAGCTGTAAGTTTTCCAAAAATTGTAAAATAAAATAAAATAAGGTACTTAACGACTATTTTTTTAATGACAAATATGCCCCTGTTATCGTTATCTTATAAATTACACAGTTCTATTTGCATCGATAGCCAGTATACAGCGTGCATGTAAACAAACACAACGCACAAAGCAATGACCCTCGCGCGATAACCGCGACTTCTCCCACTGTTTACTTAAACCAATCGTGTGTCTGTAAAGTCCTTATTAAAATTTAGAAGAAGGAAAAAACATAATTACCAGTATTATATAAAAGATAAAATTTTACTAGATTCAAAAGATTTAAGATATAAATTTAAAATTTCAATATTTTTCAACCCTTCATTTGCTAAAGATAAAGGTGACTCGGAAAAAAAATCAACTGAAATTATTCAATTTAAAGTCTTCTATGTAAAGTTTGAAATGTGTGTTGAAATTGAATGCTTTAAAAGGGGATATGTGCCTGCTCTTTTATTTGAAACGGTCATATATACAGTGGGTAAGCATTCGCCTTTTATCTTACCTTCCTTGGATTCGCGATGCTGTTCCATCAGACGCAGTAGTTAGCTGGCATACCAGCATAGGCTCAGCAACCAGCACCCCTTCCACCAAGAACACAGAGCTTGCTACTAACACTCCTGGAAAAACCTTGAACCAATGCTGATCCAGCAGCTAGTTCAGTCGCGTATCTTCCAGATGGCGTGCGAGCATCCATCAGCACTACTGTAGCCAGAACAGCAGTCTCACCACGGAGTTTGCTAAAACCAGTCCTTGCACAGTACTTTGGCATCGTGATGTCTCTCCAGTATGCTGGTGCAGCAGTTCTTTCAGTAGTTCAGCTGGCTTGCTACCAGCCAAATCATTTGCCATCAGAAATACACAGCATACTACCAGATATTTCTATCACAATACCTTAGCGTCGCGATGTCGCTCCAGTACTTCTTTTAGTAGTTTAGCTGGCTTGCTATCAACCAAATCTGTTATCATTAGAAACACAACATACTACAGACAGCTCTATCACAATACCTTGGCATCGCGATGTCTCTCCAGCAGCTCCTTGAGCCTGGCATCGTCCAACTGACGCGCTAGCAGCCGCCGCGGGTTCAGTAGCCAGAGCCTCTCCGGCGCCATGGAGTTCCAAAGGACGCAGGGGAACCATAGCGCGACGCCGATCTCTGCCAGCCGGAACACCAGGTCGTGCCAGTTGCGGGACACCACTGGGACCCTGGGGATAGGGAAATGGGGAATTTAAAAAAAATAATAAGCGGTGATGTGGGGGGCTTGAACACTTTTTTGCCGGAGTGGTATGAGGTGGCCGATGATAACAGAGCTGAGGTTCACAGAGCTGGGAACCACACTGCATTCACCATCTCACAAGTAGTGCTGGATGGATAGCGCTTCTATGTTGAAATATACCAAAACTCACTTGGTCTTCCAGAATTCGCTGAGCGTCTCCGAGGCGAGGAAGCCGGCGATCAATATCAGCATGAGCGCCTGGCTGATGAGCCCCACTCGCGACTGGTTCACCTGCGAGTGGTTCACGGAGCGGGGGTCCACGCTGCCGTCGCCATCAGACAAGTCGTGCTGGATACCCTAGCAGGAAAAACATGATTTTAAATAACAGATAGATTCTTCATTTGGATACTTTTTTTTTTGCTTTTGTACTTAAACATTTTGTTGTTTGAAAATAATTTTACATATACTGCATTTAGTTGTTTGCTGCAAGTAATTTGTAATGTCCAGTAATAGAAAAGAGTGTTAGTTATGTTGAACATTGCAAAAGACACCTTATTTACAAACCATGAAACATTATCATCATGATCTAGATTACAATATACTATTTTTATTGTATTAACTTTGTAACAATTGTAATTTGTCTTGTCTTGCCCTCTAACACGGAATGTAAAGGATTTTTAACTGTATACCCTTACAATAAAAAAAAAAGACCAAGTGGGCTCCTTTGGCTTACATAGTAAGAGAAGATAGTGTTGATTAATTTCGGCGAGTTAGATTGAGCCACGATAACATAGTTCATAGTAGTGCGCCTGAACTCTTGGAGTTTTTTCAACACTTTGTCTTTGTTAAATTATAATTTGTTCGCAACAAAATTTACGTAAAATTATATTTAACCATAATTATTTATGTATACTTTTACTTAAAATTTATTAAGATGTTTGCTTAAAATAAAATAAGTGTATATGTGTTTTAATAATTTAGTAATGATAAAATTAGTGCGATTAATTTCGGACCACGTATCGGCAAACGTAGTGAAGGACGCCCTCAGACTAGGTGGAACGACGATCTTCGCAAGGTGGTTGGCAAGAGTTAGATGAGAGTAGCCGCGGATCGTGCTCAGTGGCGTGCACTTGGAGAGGCCTATGTCCAGCAGTGGACTAGTAAAGGCTGATGATGATGATGATTCACTTCAACGGAACCGATCACTATCACTACATAGTTACCTGTTTAGTGACCAGCGTCTCCTGGACGTCGTCCCCTTCCGCGGCGGTGGAGGGGCCGGGCCGCGGCTGTATGATGGTGCACACCTTCGTCTCCTTCAGGAACTCGCCGCGGAGCTGGTGAAGAAACATTTCACTGGTTTTCAATCTTATCTCAATCACATAAAGTTTAAAATGTGGTGGGAATATATAGCCCTCCGACTGTGAAAGGGTTAAAGCTTAAAAATAGTAATAGTAATAGTAATATTTATTTGCATAAAACACGGTACATTTCAGTTGTTACATGATTCTACTACGTACATGCGTGTTTTACCGACATATCGATAAGCAAACATACAATCTCGTCATGCTCTAAAATAAAATATAACATAACATTTCTCTTCAAATACAATCAAATTATAAAATTATAAAAATTTAAAACAAAAAGGAAAAAATAAATAAAAAAAAAATTGCTACTACAGGTCAATATTTTAAATATCAATTATAATACAAGAAAACAACACAAATAATAATCTTTCACCATGTCAATCAATAGTATCAATATCTCAATCAATAAACACAACTTTGCAATAAGATGTGACGTATGTCAGAAATTTACATGTCAAATTTAAGATGTCACTATAGTTTTTTAAACTATAGTTTTAACAAGATTATTATTGGTTTTTAACGAACGGAACGGATGCGTCTCTACTACAACGCTTTTCGATCGCGGAGAAGAGTACATTATACCCTATTCTATTATTCTAATATCCGCGTAGTACTTATATTTATTTATAGCGAACAATTTTAATTTTTAAAGTGTGCGTGTGACAGTGCGTGTTACATTTTGATGGAATATTAAAGAACATTTAGTATATTACACTTTCATTATTTTTCTTTTGCAATCACAATGTAACACGCTTATATTTATAAAAAAATTGGGTCTGTGATAAAAACGCAGAGATTTTTAAATTAAATTATTTTTAACTTTTTAGTTCTTTTTTTAACAACAAGTAAAAAAAACTTGTTTTAAAAAAAAATACATTTAATTTGACTTTTAACTTTTTAGTATTTTTGAATGACATGTATACACCCTCATACCATTCAGCCCTCGGCACGTGCTTACCTTTGCATTGGGTCATCCATCTAATCCATCTAATCAAAGACAGAATATTCATAACAAACGGAACGAACGAACGAACGAACGAACTTATTTTCCCGAGTTCCTATGGCCATCTTCCAGCTCCATCATCAGACCCTAGTTACCATCTAGCACCAAAGTACTCATCAAGACGAATCATACAAACTCGATGGGGTTGTCTCATTTATTTACCGAGTTCCTATGGCCATCTTCCAGTTCCATCATCAGACCCTGGTTACCATCTAGCACCAAAGTACTCGTCAAGACGAATCATACGAGCCCAAACTCGATTGGGTTGTCTCGTTTATTTACTGAGTTCCTATGGCCATCTTCCAGTTCCATCATCAGACCCAGGTTACCATCTAGCACCAAAGTACTCGTCAAGACGGATCAAACGAGTCCAAACTCGATGGGGTTGTGTCGTTTAACTACCGAGTTCCTATGGCAACCCTCCGGTTCTATCATCAGATCAGCTCCATGTCATAATAATTTTGCATTGTCATCCGATTTACACATGCATGCAAGTTCCGATCCGATCCGAACCCTTCGGCGAATCTAGTAGGGCACGGGGACGCGCACTAGTGCGCGATGTCGTTCCCTCTAGAAAACCTCCGAAGGTGATTCGTTTCACACGGTTTGAGGGATCCTTTACGTTCCTCGCCGCCCCCAAACAAGCCCGGTGAAGCTGAAAATGCCGTCTGAGGCAATCGGCAAAAAACATTCATGCAAAATTTCAGCTCAATCGATAACCGGGAAGTGGATCAAATTTAACTTGCAAGATTTGATTACAGACAAACTAACAAAAAAACAAACAAACATCGGGACAGGTAAAACTAAATAAAAGCTTGTAAAAAAAATCGTTTTGACAGCTGCCAAAACGTTTCTCTATTGGCTAACCAGTCAACTACCCAATTCGTTAACTATACCAATGATAATTGCTAAGAGGCAATCCGTACAGCCTTGAAGTATTTTGTAGCAACGCGGAAAACGTTTGAATAGAACCGTCAGCTGACGAATTAGATGGATTAGTTATGGTGCTCCATTATAGAGTACACAATAGCACATTATCACCCTTACACGGAGGAGAAGGACCTTAAGTAGGATGCTTAATGTATTCGAGTGTCTGAAGTAAGTTATGGCATTATATATTAGTATGTTCAATGTTGTGCTGTGCCTTGTATTTGTATTGAATATAATCTTCGATCATTAATGTACTAGATTCCCGATGAGCGTTAGAAAATCGGTAGGCGACTTTGGTGCTACGACGGAGCCACAATGACGTTTGTACCGGTAACGGTAAATATTAACTTTGCAACCTTAATTTAATCTTTTAAGATTCAAGGTTCACAGTAAACTGAAGTCTTTTCTTTCTTTTAGTTAATGGCTTCGTGCGATTAGCACATTTAGCCAGTGTCAAAGTATTTTTTCTTACAAGTACTACATAAATATACAATATGATAATGATGAATGATAATAGAAATGAGAAGTGAGAAATGATATACCCCCAACCCCTCGAGTATCTCAGTAAAGATGTGGGGCTTTACTAAGTCCTCACGCAGACTTCTTGAGAGAATTTGAAAAGTGACGTTGCACTGTCTTGTTTCATTTGCGAACACTCATGCACACTCACGAAAACTTAACGGTTAATAATCCACCAATATTTTACATTAATATTCGACATAACACAAATTTTAGAAAATAAAACAAAACCGCAGACATGGCTCTTCACTTTCCCGCCATGAAGTCAAACTGAAGTTGTTGATGATATCCAATGTTTTTTTTTTTTTGTTTTTTTTTTCAGATTTTGTTATTCGAAATTTTAAATGTATAGGTATAAGCATACAGGACCACTTTCGAGATGCATTTGGTTCCGGCTCCTTTATCTAGAACATTATTGGTTGTTAGTTTAAATTTGTTTTTCTTTAAATACAGAAAAATAAGCGGTATGATATTTGGTACCTCGGCTCGGGTTGACCGTTTCGTAGGGATGGAAAAAGCGACCAGGCACATGTCTGCTCTGTAACTGGTATAGCGCGCGTGAACTGATCTGCGTAATCTTCTATGAGTACAGTGTCTTTGGTCTGTGCTAGTGTGCATGGGTAGTGTATCACACGTTGGCTTTTAATGATCGGACGAGTATTGAGGATCGGGCGCGGACTGAGCTCAAGACACAAAATAAAGAGGACCCAGAAGGTGAGCTTCATACATACCGTTTGACGACCTCCTTGGTCGAGTGGTTTGTACACCGGTTTCCATGGTGTCGCCATCTCTGAGGTCCCGGGTTCGATCCCGGGTATGGGTGTTTATTTTAAGTATGTTTACCCGTTGTCTAGTAACCATTTTAACGAGTTTCATAACGAAGCCTCTCTTGGGCTAGATAATTGGTGTGTGTAGGAAATTAAAAAAAAAACCGCTCTCGAGCAACTCACGCATAGACCCCTTGCACGAACACGGATCTCGGAACAGCCCGAGCGCAGCTGTTGCGCGATTCCGTGTCCGTGAGAGGTTGTGTATGTGTGCGTTTCTCGAGCGCGTTTGTATCAAGCTTACCTTCTGCATGCATCCTTATTATGTACTCAAGGTTTGCTAACGAGTGATAGAGCGCAGCATATTAGGTGAAAAGAGGACCGATATAATCCGAATAGGGGGGAGGTTTACTCGGGGAGCCAGCTTCTTCGTCTCACCTTAAAAAAGACTTCCACTCCATAGATGAGGAAGAATATGACCACGATGAACAGCAGAACGGCGTAGCACCCGTTGAACACGTGCTGATAGAAGCTCTGTGGACAAACGGGATACAATCAATTGATGCTGAAGTAAGACAATGCTTTTAACGGTATATAGGGTTGTGGCACCAGTTTTCGACAGAAACCAGTGATTGACCTTTTTTTCCCTTAAATATTTTTAGTCTATTTCCACTATTAAAACGTAGCTATTTAATATCTTTATATTAATACGTGAAGCAAAAACTTTGTACCCCTTTTTACGAAAATTGCGCGGACGGAGGAGTATGACATTTCGCACACTTATAGTTTATATAGAGAAGGAGTGCAGAATGCTAATATTTTTTTTAATGCTAATATAAATAGATCAGTTACTTCTTAGCTGTCATCCCGTAACATTTCAATGAAAATCTATGTTATACTAGTGGCCCGCTCGCGACTTCGTCCGCTTGAAAACACCCGTACCCCATGATGGACCCCTATTGCAGCGTCACCTACCGGGTCCAATTGTAAATCTGAACCATTCTCGAATCCACTTGAACACACACAAAAAAGTTCATCATAATCGGTCCAGCCATTTACAAGGAGTCAATTACAAACAATGATATTTTCTATTTGTACTTATACGATTAGCTGCATACAAGCATACTAGCTGCAGACAATGCATTTAATATTAACAAGCTATTATTATGTAAAGTGGAAGTATCAGTACTAACAATTTTATGACTAATGCTGAAAGGATTTAGCAGAAATTATAATAAAAAAGCACTTTCGCATTGTGCTCAGAATTTCTATGGAGCCGATATTGACTCATTACTGGATGTATTAAACATCAACACATCGCTGTTGCACACAGAACAGAAAATTGCACAGTACCTTTATTTCAAACTAGTTGTCGCCCGCGACTTCGTTCGCGAAGACTACACTATCCCACAGGAACCTGTTACCGTTTCATTTTCACGTGAAAAGATTTAAAAATTTCAAAAATTCTAAAAACTGTTGGAACTTGTTCTGTTATCGATTCTAAGTATTCCCAGCCAACTTTTTTTCGAGTATCTTCCATGTACAGACTTTCGACACCTTTTAGCTTTATTATATGAATAAATGATAATATCTATTACCAGGGGTACGTATTTAGATGTCTAAAATTAAAAACCTAACGTTAAAACACCTCCGTTCAAAGTACCTAAGCAAATAACACCTACATAAGAAATACCTAAGTTCAATATACACATTTGGACTAAATATCTAATTACAAAAACACAATGTTGAAAAAATTTCCACGAGCAGGATTTGAACCTGCACCCTTCTGACATACCGGGTCAGGTGCTCTTCCAATTGAGCTATCGTGGTTCTAACCAGCCCGCCGAAATTATTCAACACTATTTACTTTATTTAGGTTCAAATCCTGCTCGTGGAAATTTTTTCAACATTGTGTTTTTGTAATTTGTTTCGCAACAAAATTTGCGTTAAAATTATATAAACAAATTAAAAACATTTTATAAATATCTAATGTTTAAAATGTCTATAGCTATAACACCAAAGTTTGATTCACACGCATTTTAAATACCTAATGGTTAGAACAACTAATAACCAAAATCCATAAAGTTCATAATCCATAATTGTCCAAATACATAAACTTAAATGGCATAAGTTTATAACAATGTATATGTATGTGTAAGTTCAAAATGTATACAACCAGTAAATATAATAATTAGAATAAATAATAATATAAATCAATAAAATGATTGAGGATACTATACTAGCTGCAATACTCCTGTAGGTCACGTGATAGGTTAGACATTTAAGACAATCCTAAATTTTAGAAAACTAATTTAAGAAAAACTAATAAACTAATTTTAGAAACTTTGTTCGTAGGTATTTCAAGTTTTAGCTTTATGAACTTAAGTAATATAACCATTTGACATTTTAAACTTTAGAATTTAAGTGAAACAACCATTAGGTATTTTGATTTTAGGTATTTTGAACGGAGGTGTTTTAACGTTAGGTTTTTAATTTTAGACATTTAAATACGTACCCGTTACCAGCCCATGTCTTTTGTTTTATTTTTAAAACAGTGGAAAACGCATTGCCACTTACCAACGCGTCGAAGAGACGCGGATGGTTATGTGGGACTACCCCGGCTTCCGCTTCCCTATCTAGGTCCAAATGCTTTGACAGGGTTTCTGGAAGTGGATAACCATTCGAAACCACTGTACTTTAAATATTGTTGAGAGAGCGAACCATGGCCGAACACCGCAGAACAGAGCAGAACCAAGCATGGGAGAACCACGCATGTCCAAAATCATGTAATCAGTCTTGCGTTCTTTAACGTTCGTTCGAGAAAGTCTGGGCGTGCTTTAACCGTATAAGCCACTATAGGGTTAAAGGTTCCACACACTTAACTGTGGCACCGCCTATGGAGGAATGAGGCGGGCAAACCGCCGCGACGCACCGCCTCCTTGTCTTCCTGCCCAAGACTATTAACAGGTGTCAGCCACGTTGGTAGTTAGCACCTCGGCCGCCAGCAGCGGGTGCCTGATCACGTTGAAGGACTTGGCAAGACACTGATCTATTTCCCACCCATGTCTGTCTACCCACTCCAAGGCTGATGGCGTTCTAATAAGCGTCTTCTCGGAAGGTCATAAACGACTTGGACAGGAACCATGCTACTAGACCACTTTATCTCAAAAATATTGGCGTTCCACTCACCCTCTTCTCAGCGGAGGTGTCAGCAACGTTGGTGGTGAGCACCTCGGCCGCCAGCAGCGAGTAGCTGATCACGTTGAAGGTCACGAAGGCCAGGAACGACTTGGACAGGAACCGTGGCCGCTCCCAGCGTATGTCGCGGAGGTGGAACACCTATAGACAAAAGAAAACATCATATTAATAATCCTGCTGATATTATCGAAGCGTATTGATAGACGAACGTGGTTGAACGCAAGAAATCATGGTCCAGGACACGTTAGAGTTAGTTTCACTGCCACACATCCCTTGCCAAATACAGATTAGTGATCACAATCCAAAACACACTTAGATTTTCCGGGCCGAATGCTTTGCCACACCACACGGCCAACAAGCGCTCACAAACCACATTAAAACAATAAACATAAATACTTGAAAATTGGGGACTTTTTAAATCTCCCCTAAACAAATTTTAACCTCCCCATTTTATAGGTTTCACTTAAGTCAGTGCCTACTTGGAATTATTACAAAAAGAGCTTTGTCACTTGTCCGATGTTAATTTCCTAAACAGGTTGATAGTAAAACAATCTTGACACAAAAAGAGGCATCGTACTGGCACACTCTCGGCATGCACTCATCTCAGTGTTGATGCATGAATTATTTATTAGTAGACAACAATAAACATTATTGCGAGGGGATAACTCTAGGCACTGTTCCATTCACCCATACGTATGTACTTCAAAATGTGTGTCAATAGTTATTTTCAGATACGTATTCTTGTAACTTGTAACTTTTCTTTTTTCAAATATACCTATAGTATTATGATAATTCATAGGAATGGAATAATAATTGTCATAAAGACTTTACGATATAACTTTGCGATCTACTCTAAAGATAGGAGATAACAAAAATAACGTGGGCCTCAGCTCAAGAACTGATAAAGAGATATCATCGTAACTCATAAGTCAACATTACTCAAAACTCACTTCGATCAATAATAGAACTAAATATCGGTTCAGTTCGTGAAATTAAAGCACAAATATTTTTTGTTGTCTGATTTTAAATAAGGAAAGACGATTACAGTATTAAGCATAAATGTTTTACAATCTTAATTAGCTAACATGTTCGAGGTGTACGGTTAATATTAATCCGTCGTCTGCCGTGAATACAGACACATTAGAATTTAAATTGTTTGGCGGCGCTGACCAGCGCTCGCGCATATCAAAGGTTAAGCTGGTGGATGCTATAAGACCTTTTTTTACATTATGTTATGAGATATTTAGATGTATAAATGAGCAAATGCGGCTATTTTTGTGATCAAACACGACTAATTTTGATATACTTTTATTATTATCAGGATGCCTCATACGTTAATAAAAACAAACATTTTTGATGAAATTTTTGTAAATCTTCGTTTATTTGAGCCATTGCTGTTGCATTGCTATACAAATTCTTGTTTTCGTTAAAGCGATCAAATTCGCACTAGACACACAGGCCTCGTGCTACCGAAATTAGTACATAGATACCATAATATTTACAATAGTAATTCACAACAAAACGTTACCCAAATATTTTTAAATCAAATAATATTTTTTCACAGGTAAACTAGAAAAGGTTTGTGGACATCCCCTTATTGGTTTTGGTTTGAACAAATAATGTTGGGTATGTAATGTTGTTACCTAGAAATGACGGAGCCGGGATTTTTTCCAAAACATTTAAACCAGAATTGTGCGTAAATGTTTTTGGTAGAAACGTGAATCATAATTTTTTACAAGAAAAATGTAGTCTATTTAAAAATCAAATAGCCGTTTCATCTTAACTATTAAACCCTGGGCAGATTGCAATGCAACAAAATAAGCGCAATTTACATGAGGTCCAGGTACTCAAACCAGGGGGCCTACCGCCTAACTCTATCGCCATCGCTGTCGCTATTGCGCTTTAAAGTTTATGGCGTCATCTTGTCATTTCGAAAGCGATGTAAATGCAATATCGAAAGCTATAGGCTATAGATATATATAAGATGACGCCATAAACTATAGAGCGCGATGGCGATAGAGTTAGGCGGTCGGGGGGCGGATCAATGTGTTAGCGACGGGTCGTATTTAGTTAGAAATAAGTTTAAATTGTTAAAATCAAGTCGCGATGTCTTTAAAAAGAAGGTCCGCATGCTTTTTCTTAATGAAATCTTGGCAGAATCATCTCAGTAACGACCGATTTTTATATTATTTATAAATATTTTTTTATTTAGTATTTTATGTATTTTTAATTTATAGAATATTTATGTATGTATTATAAGTTTGAATCTTTTTGTTACACTGTTTTCCACTTTTGTTGGCTCTCAAAATTTGTACCTGCCATGTCATTTTAGCACCACCTTATGGTTGGACTGGTAAAAAACGCCTTGAATAATAATATAACGCCATGTAATATTTTGTTGTAAAAGTTTAAAATACATAAATAAAATAACGAAACTTTCCATGGAAGTTTCTAGAAACTATAGCCACCGAAGCAGGAGCAGAAGCCAGACTAAAGCCGTCGTCTAGTCTGGCTCCTGCTCGGCTTTGACAGAACGCGTCATTGCGCTGCCGCCACCGCCGCCCGCCACAATGTGTAAACACTCATGAAATAACTTAAAAAATTCGTCAGGGAAACCAATGTATTGGTAGCTCAATAAGAAAAGATGTCGCCTGAACAACTATTATTTAATCTGAGGATAAACTGCGGAAGGTCGTGTTCACTAACAAGGAGACTGCTGAAAGTAAGCTTCATACAAATGCACTCGATCAACGCACACATACACAATCTCTCACGGGCACGGAATCCCGCAACAGCTGCGCTCGGCCCTGTGCCAGAGTGAACGAGAGTGCGGCAACAGTGCCGTGACCTTGAATCGACGTACCGAGCTGTACCTACCAGCTAGGGTTGAGTCACACATAGTTAATTTATTATTGTGTGAATTTGGGTTTTTTTTTTTGGGTACACTCTATAAATACGAAAAACTTAATTCCGATAGTCATAATCACGAATTTCAAAATTCCGAATTTTATAACACCGAATGGTTCAAAATTCCGATAATGAAAATTACGTGTTTCATAATTCCTAATTTTTAAAATCCGAAACTTCTAAATTTCGAACGTTTATAATTACGACAATCAATATGCCGAATTTTGCAGATACCGAACCATAAAAAATTCGATTGAATAATAATCCGCAATATCAAATTTCCGAATTTCAAAATTCCGAATAAAATAAGCGCGAATTGTTATTTTTGGATAAAAAAATGTTTCTATATATTAATTACATTTCAATACCCAACATTTTTCTTAAAAAATGTGTGCCTCCCAAAATCTCTGAAATAAGTGCAATTCGGTTCTGGCGTTGTTGTTATCATGTTAGACATACGCGTCAGACATACACCTTACCTACGCGTTTCGGTTATGTAATTTTTTTGCAACAAAGGTTTGAGAACAACTTTTGAGATTATAATTTTTAATACACTCGGCGTCAAAAAAATCGCACCTTTTAAAAATCATCTTTAAAAATTCTTAAACCTTATGTAGAGGATAGTGTTGGGTATCATTAGAAAGGTAACAAAAAGGAGTATCAAAAAACAATTAAATTTAACTTTCTGTTTAATTATAATTATACAAACAACATTAAAATTAATAAAATAATAAAAATCCTTAATTAAGTCCTAATTAACAACAGATAATTTACAAAGAAAAATGTACAAAAAGTGTCTTAAAATTAACTTAAAATCTAGTGTTACCCCCCCTTGCCCTGATCACGGCTTCCATACGGTCCCTCATGGACCTCACCAACTTCAGGAGCTCTTCTTGAGGGATAAGCCCCCATTCTTCAATCACCGCGTCTTGGAGCTCCTGTAGAGTCGAAGGAGCTGGATCCCGAGATCGAACCTTACGTTTAAGATGGTCCCAGAGGTGCTCTATAGGATTCAGATCCGGACTTCGCGCTGGCCACTGCATCACAGAGATTTGGGACCTCTGCAAGAAGTCGCTCACGATGCCTGCAGTGTGAGCGCGAGCGTTGTCGTGCATTAATGTGAACCCCTCGCCAAAAGATTCGGCAAAGGGGACCACATGCACTTCCAGGACCTCAGTGACATAGCGGCGAGCAGTCAGCGACCCTTGTCCGCGAGCACCTCCAGTCCGGGAGACGCAGACAAGGTCGGTTTTGCCGGCAGCAGACATACCGCCCCAGAACATGCAGGATCCGCCACCATATTCCACCGTCTCCTGGATGCAGGCTTGGGCGAAACGTTCACCCTGCCTCCGGTATACTCTTCTCCGTCGGTCGTTGCAGAAAAGACACACTCGCGTCTCGTCTGAGAAGAGAACAGCTCTCCACTGCTCAAGGGTCCAATCGACGTGGTCACGAGCAAACTGCAAGCGGGCTCGCCGATGCGCTGCAGTCAATTTTGGACCCGTAGCAGCTCTGTGGGCCGCTATCTTCTTCTCCTTCAATCTTCTTCTAACCGTAGATACGCTTACGGTGCGTCTGCGAACTGCCTGGAGCTGCTGTTGCAACTCAACAGCGTTGGAGAAACGATTTCTCAAAGAGTTCGACACAACGAACCGGTCGTCTCTTTCCGAAGTGCAGCGACGTCTACCCGAACCGTGTCTGCGGATATAGCCACCGGTCTCTATGAAGCGCTGGTACACTCTTCGAACGGAATAACGGCTCAGGTTCAGTTGCCGGGCGACATCACACTGCCGCACCCCTGATTGCAGTAGTGCAACCACTTGAGCGGCTTTATCAGCTGTGGTATCCATCAAAATCTGTGCGTGTGTCCTCTTCAACGGTTGAATAGCGAATGACCCACATTGAACCCGTGTTGACCGTTTTATACCCACAAAGGAAGCGCAACTAGCAACTCTCACGGGTAGCAAAATTTGCATCGAATTTTTGTGACACTTTATTTGTTGCATTAGGTTTTATTTGATAATGAAAAGTAATGTTTTTTATTAAGTTAATTAAGTAACCTTGTAAATAAAATCATAATTAATGCGACTGCATGTGCATATCAAGAGTAAATGACATTTGAAAGTGATTTTCTAAGAGGTGCGATTTTTTTGACGCCGAGTGTATATACCCGTTTTAGATACAAAATATGAATGTTAGCAGTGAATTTTCGGAAAATTAAAATTTGGAATTCCATATTTCGGACTAGTAACACAGCGGGTTTTTAATTCTTCGTACTAATGAACGTCGGAAAATTAAAATTTCGTATTTATGAATTTCGATAAAATAAAAATCGTGTTTTTGAATAGTCGGAATTCAGTCTCTTAGGGATTGTGAAATTTGGATTTTTTAAAATCGGAATATTCAAATTCGGAATTTTTGGGTGTTCCCGCGTTGCCGGCCTTTAAAAGCCGGCCTTTTTTTGGGTGTCTTTTATATTGTAAACTTACCTTGTTATATCTGTTGTGTTATATGTGTTGAACTACGAGCATGTGAGCGTGCGTTTCGGAGCGCTTGTATGAAGTTGCCGCACTCTCGTTCACTCTGCCTGTACTATTAAGTGTTCTGTGGCTCGGACTGGTTCGACATGATCTGAGATTCTCGAGCGCGGTGTTTAATAAGCTTACCTTCTGCAGTGTCCTTATTTTGTGTTGTGGTTTAGAATCGCATTTGAAACAATTCGTTATCTCGTTCAAATGCTATTAGCAGATTCATATGTCATGCCGTGAATAACACTGAAAAACTATTCAACATAAAGATATGGTACGGTATGATACACAACAGGGTAACAACAACATACTGAAAACTCAATTATTAACTGCAAAACCGTAATGTACAAGGATGGTAATAAAATATAAACTCAAATTAAGGAACCCGGGCACACAAATAAATAGAAATAAATAAAGAAAGCCGCTAGATGCGAGCTGCACAAAACCGGTAGATATGTGGAGATCTTTAGGGGAGGCCTTTGTCCAGCAATGGAAGTCTTTGTCCTGAGATGATGATGATGATGATAATGAAATAAAGAAAGGAAACAGGCAGCGCCTTAATTTATAGTAAAGATTTAAATTTAGCAGATATTTTGCTGCTTTGGCACAAATAGAAAAAAGTTATTTGTCAGTCTTTGGCAACTTTCTAGCCAAAGTACCTAATGTCCAAATTTTGCTGGCACGTCTATAGAAGTAATTCAAAACGTTTCTGCTTGATCTAATGAATTCCAGACAATAGCTAATTGAAGCGTTAAACAATTGCTTGCAAAGTTCAATGCCTCTGCATCCGATTTCGCAAACCTTGGATCAATCCGCATTTTCCTTTTTTTTCATTACTCCTCTGTAACGCCAACTAACGTTAAAGATTTAGGTGATTTATAACGTTAAAAAAAAATAAGGTTTGGTCTTGTTTGTCAAAGGCTACCGCTAGGCACTCAGCTCGTGCCAAGTTTAATTCACCATTCAATCACGTTACTCATATTTGTGGTTAAGATCACCAGTCACAGACTCGGAGATCCCGGGTTTGATTCCGGCGCGGCAAATTTTTCAAGTCGGCAAAATTTCAACTTACCTCGTGTGTCACCAGAAGCCGCTACTTCAATTCCAAATTGTTAACTAACGTTAACAATAACGTAACGTTAACAATTTGGATCGTTATCGAATAGTGAATCACTCGCGTCTCGGCACTGAGAAGAATCTACCAGGATAATCTTACAATGGTTACGTATCTTTTCCATATAGAAAAAAAAATCGAATTATAATTTTTAAAACAAACAAGCATACAACTTCGCGACCCAGCTGACAACATTTTTGAATCTCACTGGTAATCTCGATAACACTATGAAAATAATAACTTATGCATTATTTACATACTTACCGTACGAGAATGTACGGCGTCAATGTTAGCAGTGATTTTCAATAAGATTTAGAAGAAGAATCTTTCTTAATTAGTCACCACCAGTTTAATAATCGCACGCCAACGCCATCGCCAGGAGGCGCGGCTGCTTCAATGCCATAAACGTGTTAACGTTAACGCGCGCTAATGGCGAATCCAACTCGCGTCTCGCTCGACTCGCCACTGAGTCACTGCTCAGCAAAACTCTTACGCGAACGCGACAATGAGAGGAATCTACCATAGTGTTCTGGGCGTGTTTATGTGACTCCGCTCATATTGTATGTGGGTATGTTGACATAACAGTGTTGTGGCGTACCAAAACGTTCTCGTCACCGGACTTGCCGGCGGCATTGTTCAAACTCCTTTATTAGCTGCTGTAATTAACTATTGAATTGTGATTAGAGTGGCCAGCGATTATTCGAAACAATGAGATGTGCTATGTCCTAGGAGGATTGAAATCATTCTGTTGAATATTTTGCTTAGGAAGTTTTTGTGTTCTTTGGCAAAACTTGTTGCCGCATTGCAAAAATTTGAATAATAAAAACAGGATAATTTTTAAGAAAATATAAATAACATTTTAAAAATTTTTTTACTTGTTTATAAAAAAAAGAACTAAAAAGTTTAACTAAAAATTTCAACCTGATAATAAGTTTTAAATAAGGAATAAAAGCTTGTTTTTTAAAAACTTTTTTTCTTTTAATTTTATTTTTAACTTTTTATTTATTTTGTAGGGGGATAAGGGCTTCAGTTCAACAAGATTCGCCCTGAGGCGCAACGTTAACGATGACATATCTAGCAACAAAGTACTCGTCAAGAATCATACGAGCCCAAACTCGATGGGGTTGTGTCGTTTAATTACCAAGTTCCTATAGCAACCTTCCAGCTCTATCATCAGACCCTGGTTACCATCTAGCGCCAAAGTACTCGTCAAGACGGATCAAACGAGTCCAAACTCGATGGGGTTGTGTTGTTTAACTACCGAGTTTCTATGGCTACCTTCCGGTTGCATCATCAGACCCTGGTTACCATCTAGCACCAAAGTACTCGTCAAGACGAATCATACGAGCCCAAACTCGATGGGGTTGTGTCGTTTAATTACCGAGTTCCTGTGGCCATCTTCTAGCTCCATCATCAGACCCTGGTTACCATCTAGCACCAAAGTACTCGTCAAGACTAATCATACGAGCCCAAACTCGATGGGGTTGTGTCGTTTAATTACCGAGTTCCTATGGCCATCTTTCAGCTCCATCATCAGACCCTGGTTACCATCTAGCACCTAAGTACTCGTCAAGACGGATCAAACGAGTCGAAACTCGATGGGGTTGTGTCGTTTAACAACCGAGTTCCTATGGCCACCTTCCGGTTTCATCATCAGATCAGCTCCATGTCATAATAATTTTGCATTGTCATCCGATTTACACATGCATGCAAAATGTCAGCTCAATCGGTAACCGGGAAGTGGATAAAATTTAACTTACAAGATTTGATTACAGACAAACAAAAACCGGGATATGTGAAAGTAAATAAAAGCTTGTAAAATATCTACTAATGGCCCGCTCTCGACTTCGTCCGCTTGAGTGACCACCCGTATTCCATGTGGATATAAAAAAAACCTCGGTGCCAGACGTTTGGGAGGTCTTCAGTGACATAAACACGTATTAAAGAATTATACCTATAAATACCAACCAACGCGAATGCGAGCCCACTTGATAGAAAGCAGACACAATTATACAAAGAAACCGGAACATAGCAATGGAAAATAATTCAACCGCCTAGCTATGTGGTCTAGTGGTTAAGACCACTGGTCTCAGACCCAGAGGTCCTGGGTTCGATTCCCAGTGAAGGGTCCATGTTTGTATACTCGTTGGTGATAGGGCTTGTATGTCCGCCTTGCTAGCTATCACCATCTTATCTAAATATGTCGCCATAACATCAGTGTTTGTAGCATTGTTGTGGCAGCTAGAGATAACATATCCAATCTCCCAGTAGTTGAGAATTCCGGATGAAGTGAGCTTCCACCTTCCGGCCTCATCATCACCACTTACATCAGGTGAGATGAAGGCCAAGAGCTTACCCGTTGGGATCATAATTATAAAAATGAATGCTACTCTGTAGCAGAAATAGGTTCTACTATTGAGTACTCGAGTAATGAACCTGCTCAACCTTTCACTAAATCACATATGGAAAACGAACGGTTGTTATATTAACAAAACTTACGTTTTAGTGATAGGTATGCCAATCTGGTATCGCGATGGTAGTAGGCTGCTAGTGCTATCTGCTAATGATATTTAACTAAACAAATATTTATTAAAGTAGGTTCTCTATCAGATAATTCGTAAAGTCATGTTTTTTTTTTTTTGTTTAATTCGAAATCGTCATCAACTCATTTGTCCCCACTGCTGGGGCACGAGCCTTCCCTATGGATGAAAACCCTTATTTAGTTTATATTTTAGTTATTCATTATTTGAAGTACGTGTGTAAATGTATGTTTCGTCACAAGGTAATTTGATTACTTACGAGAATGAATAAATAAAAATATTTTTTTTTAATATTAGACAACATCACATACATTGTTCTGATCCCAAAAGTAAGAAGCTAAAATAGGTATCTACTCGTTTTTATGGACAATCAGAAACTACGATGACGGCACCACAACCACCCTGACTCGTTCAAAAGTTCGTTTTTCGGCATTTACCCGACCGGGAATGAACCCGGGACCTCAGAGTTGAGAGAGAGAATGAATATGATGTGACCCGGAATAAATAAAAACGGGTAGAGATGTATAGGTGTGACCTTTTGCCCAGCAGTGGGACATGATATTATCCCCTCGGGTGCTGCAGATGCCCATGGGACTTTTTCCTTTTTGCCGTCTATTTTAGCGGAGACCAGTGAACATAGAAAAAACAAATTGTATTTTTATGAGAATTCAATTTGTTTTTAACCCAAATGTCAAGATAGTTAAACACAGTACCGTTGCTGTAACTACGAGGTTCATTTGAAAGCAGACAATGCATCAAGACTGCGATGCAAAAACTTAATTGATAAAATGATTCACCTGCCGATATGGTCCATGAAGTTTAGCGGCCAGGAGGTCAGCGACCTTACACGAGTTTGCAAATACCAAGAAGTATATCTAACTAAAAACTTTTAGGCTAGAAAACCCCTTTGGATTGAACCTTATTGTGTAAGTCGTAAAGATAATCGCTCTTCATTGCGTCGGTAGGAAAACGTAAAATAGGCGTTGTCTGCATTTGGTGTTTTTAATATTTATAGTCTGCAAATACCAAGAACTATATTTAACTAAAAACTTTTTAACTAGAAAACGTCTTTGGATTGAACCCAATTCTGTAAGTCGTAGATACGATAATTGCTCTTCGTCGGTAGAAAAACTTAAAATTTGGTGTTGTCTGCATTTGGTGTTATTGATATTTATATTGATGATGTTTGAATAAATTAATTGAAATCGAATTAAGAAGATAGTATTCACCTTAAAGCCGTAAAAAGCCTTAAAGCTGTAAATCAGCGTTAGCTGCAACAACAACTTAGCTGGTCAGCCTTTTCTGCAATTTAAGTGTTTAAAATTTCTTTGTTTAGTTAACTTTTATTTTTATTTTTTGTATTGTCTTGAAGCCGAATGTGGCTGTGTGTTTATTTGTAATGGAAAGTGTCCTGCTATGATGATGATGAGATGCCGGTTCTTCTCATTACAAGGTCTCCCGCCCTGTGTAGACTTACGAACCGATGGCAAAGTGGCATTCATAAGAGCTACTTGGAGCCTGTACTGAATAAATGATTTTGAATATGAATTTTGAATAAACGATTTACTTATTTACTTACCCCCTTATTCATAAAAACTATTTGAGCATTATTTAGTTAATCATTGTTTTGTCTCTTTTTCTCAAATTCAGTTGACAAAACAATATTTAAATAAATAATGCATAAATAGTTTTTTTATGAATAAGGGGGTAACTTACTTAGTGGGTTTAAATCTTTTTCTTGGAACTTAAGTAACACTGTAGGTACTATGTACCACTATCTTGCTGACAGAACACAACAATGCTAACGCTGCTACTTCGAACTAACTTAAAAAAGTTGATGAATAATATATGCTGATTAATGAAACGTTTACACTGTACGAATTTAATAAGCCTTTATACAGTTACGCGATAAAACTCTCACGTATTCGAAATAAGATTTAACGAAATGTAACATTCTAATTATTGTTATTTTAAAATGCACTGTTATTTTATTGTTAACATAGGTACATAATTTGAAATTTTTCATCTTCTTTTGTTTAGATTCAATTTCATTATTTTTTTATAAAATTAAATTATCAAGTCTTGGATTCCAATGGTTGTTTGAAAGAGATCGCTAGAAAAAAACCGTATTTGCTCCTACTAGCTTTATTTCTTTAATATGGATTTCATCATTATCATCATCATCATCTCAGCCAAAAGACGTCCACTGCTGGACAAAGGCCTCCCCAAAGGATAAACTATTAATATAAATAATATAAATAATTAATTATCGATATTTATATATCTAGTTAAAAATATTTTTTGTAAAATTTTGGCTCGATATGAATTTTAATAAAATAATACAATAATAATAAAACAATATTTGTAACTTACCTGAATTTATAAACAATAACACCGAAATCCAATTCACTAACAAAATGTATTAATAGAATAAAATTATGTTATATGAAATTCATAAAAACATTATTTTTTTTTGGAAAAGCGTCTGTATTTTTAATAAGCGCACAGCAGACCTGCACCACGCGTTTTCTGCACGGGCGCAGCCTACAACTGAGACGTGACCTAAGCTATGCGTCCTATCCTACCTAACATTGGCGAGCCATTTAAGTTTGTATATGCAGTGACGGCAGATGGATTATCAATATTTAGATGATAAAATTGATCCTGCGCTTGTAGTTAGCGGTATGATGAGTCCCCTGGGCGGGGGTTTTACGGGTCGGTCATTTGTGTCTCGGCCAACCCTAGATCTAGAATCTAGATCCTTTTCCTCTGCTTAAGGGGTTCCATGTATGTTTGCTAATAGAAGACTATAGTTCACTGCAGTGGCAGCTTGAATCACTCGATCCTGACTGCTTCAAGCTGCTCGTGTACGGCCACCTTTAGATTCTACGAATAATATGTTTAATTTATTTTTTATGAGTAAGCGAGTACAGAGAGCGACGTGGTCCCGGCTGCATTAGTAGTCGTTAACAACCACCAATCCGCACTGTGCCCGTGTGATGGTTTGCCGAGTTGTTGTCATTCATAGGGAAGGCTAATATTAGATTGCATATTAAAAAATATAATTTTAACCGCTCTGTGGTCTAGTCCAGGGTTCGACTCCCAGCGGGGATACATGTTTGCGTACTATGTTTGGTTGGTGGTTGGGCTAGTTTGTCCGCCTTGCTAGTTACCACCATCTTATCTAATATCGCCAACATTGATGCTATGTTTGTAGCATTGTAGTGTTCCGGCAGCTAGAGATAAGATAGCCAGTGCCTCAGTAGTTGAGGATTCAGGGTGAAGTGCACCATCATTGGCCTTATCATCGGGTAAGATGAAGGCACTGACATTACCCGTAAGATATTTAAAAAATACTTAATAACGGATACTAACAGACAACATAGAATATGCTAATATTCCAGTTTCAGCGTCGCGAACGGTGGCCGACTGGCAAAGCGCTCGGCTCGATACCCGAAGGTCCCGGGTTCAGTTCCCAGGTCGGGCAAAGTGCCTTTTACATTTGTCGATGGGGGTTTGTGATCACTGATCACCAACCCGCATTTGGCAAGCGTTGTGATTAAGCCTTTACCCATAAATTGTAGCGAAAACTTGATTTTAAAGATGGAGGACTTCGCCCATAGTTTCGTTTTATAGTCTAACGCTACTGACCACACGGGAGCTCGATGGCGCATCGGTAAACGCGCTCAGTCTGCAACTACTAAGGTTCGGCAATTTCGGCCGCCATCGTCAAATGCCATCAAAGGCTGGACATCGGATAAGTTATCAAAAATGTCGATCGAATCATCTCGAGCTCCTCCGTGCTTCGGAAGGTCTCGGCTGCATTAGCATTCGTCAACAACCACCGCACCGCAATGGGCCCGTGTGGTGGTACATGGTCCATTCTCCCTATCCATCCATATGGAAGGTCTTGCCCCAGTAGTGGGGACATAAAATAAGTTTGTGATGACCGTAGTAGTTTCAAAGTACAAAATTACTGTCTGTGAGACAACATTGTCCATATTATACAGAAGATTGCGACCATAGATATTCGCTCTGTGATTGCGACGACACGCAGTATGTGTACTCTATGCGACAATTTTTTCTTAATTGTTCTTAATGCCACAACTTACTGTTAGTAGGGAAATCTTATCTTTTTAATGTTAACGTGTAACGTGAGTTAGCACGTGAGATATTATTAGGTGTTGAGCTAAGCATTGTAGAGACATTGCAAATGAAGAAAAAAATATTTTTTTCTAGTAAAATTTATCTTATTAATTTGAATGAATTAGGGCAATCCATTTTTCTGTTGTTTCTTTTTTTTTTGCTGTTTTCTATGTAACCGCCTCTGTGGTCTCGTGGTTAAACCAAAACGGTCTCAAACCCAGAGATTTGATTCCCAGCCTGGAGTACATGTTTGTGTACTCGGTTTGGTTGGTGGTAGGGCTTTTTTATCCGCCTGTTAATGTCAATGTTAGCAGCATTGTTGCGTTCCGGCAGCTAGAGACAAGATAGCAAGTGCCTCAGTTGAGGATTCCGGTTGAAGTTAAGTTCCCTAGTAAGTAAGGGGAAAAATCGGTGATACCGTCCGTGAGCAGAGAAGTTATGATTTATGATACACACGTCTGTTGGACAGTCTGCCCCCCGACCGCCTAACTTTATCGCCATCGCTCTCGACATCGCGCTCTATAGTTTATGGCGTCATCTTGTCATTTCGAAAGCGATATAAAAGCAATATCGAAAGCTATAGGCTATAGCTTTCGATATTGATTTCATATTGCTTTCTTATATAGATTTGCATAGAGCGCGACAGCGAGAGCGATGGCGATAGAGTTAGGCGGTAGGCCCCCTGATGTGTTTTGATGGGTAGACCTCCCCTCCCCTCGTCGAGCTTTTAATGGCTGGACGAGGGAAGAGTCTTACATAACCCCTAGCCCCATATCAACCCTTTATCAGACTGAACATGTTTAAATATTCATTGATTTTCAATCTTATCTCAATCACGTAAAGTTCAAAATAAGGTGGGAATATACATCTTTCTGATTGTGAAAGGGTTGACCCTTTTACGGTTATCGCTTTGATTTGCATGTATATTTGCATCAATTGATTCTTTTGTGTGTGCATATTTTTGCAGGCGGGCGGGCGGTGCATGCATATACTGCATTCAAAGCATGATGAACGAATAATTAATATCACTAAATATTATTTTAATAGCATTTTTGTATGTCATGGACTTCATTAAAGAAATAATTTAATAATACTAAAAATATTTTTTATCTAATTTCTATTTTCATAGATTATGATGATGGTAATAATGGATTTACGCAAGCAACACCTGTTTCCATTAATTATCAAAGTTTATTTTATAGTTAAAAAAACAAAACCACCACACAACAAAACAAACACTTGGGACCTAGCCTGGAAAGGAGCGCCATCTAGCGAAATTGTCATTTACTACAATAGATTGCTTTTGTAACCGGTAGCACGTCGGCCGCGTAGGCGGCGGGCGTTTACCTCATTGATTCAATGACAGTTACACAGATGGCGTTGTTAACAGAAAATGGTTTAACAAGCAACGGCACTTGCTTATTATTTTTCTTATTAAAGCAGAAAAACTGTCGTAGATAATTGTTTGATACATTATCCATTATTCATAGCATCCTAAGTAAGAATTGAAAAGACGTCATTGAAACCCGCCGAACGGGTTGAATACGAGAAACCGATGAAACTTTGGTAAGTTGCTGTTCGCTCTAAACAAAGAAAACAAGAAGAGGTTTAGGTGTTTTCGCAAGAGCCGCTAGTAATACTTAAAAGCTAAAGGCCTAACCAAAAAATAAGGATGGCCTAGACGGGAAGCTTAATCACTCACACAATAGACCTTGAAACCTTGGCAGAATCATCTCAGTAACAACCGATTTTTAAATTATTTATAAATTATTTATTTATGCAGGTATATTTATATATATTTTTTTTTAAGTATTTTATGTATTTGTAATTTATAGAATATTTATGTATGTATTATAAGTTTGAATCATTTTGTTACTTACACTGTTTTCTACTTTTGTTGTCTCTCAAAATTTGCACCTCCCATGACATTTCTGCACCACCCTATGGTTGACTGGTAGAAAATGCCTCAGGCATTAAGTCCGCCATGTAATATATTGTTGCAAAAGTTTAAAATAAATAAATTAAACAGCCCGAGCGCTGCTGTTGCGAGATTCCGTGTCCGCGAGTGGTTGTCTATGTGTGCGTTGCTCGAACGTGTTTATATGAAGCATGCCTTTAGCAGTCTCCTTATTTTGTGGCTTAACTAATAAACAGACTATAAATCCGCTTTTCCACTAGAGCTGTGCGAGGTAGCTGAGCGAAAAAAATCGCGTTTGTTGTATGGGAGCCCCTTTAAATATCTATTTTATTCTGTTTTTTAGTATTTGTTGTTATAGCGGCAACAGAAATACATCATCTGTGAAAATTTCAACTGTCTAATTATCATGGTTCATGAGATACAGCCTGCTGTCAGCAGACGGACAGACAGACAGACAGACAGACGGACGGACAGCGATGTCTTAGTAATAGGGTCCCGTTTTACCCATTGGGTACGGAACCCTGAAAAAGACAAGTATGCAAGAGCAGACCAGCCTCCACAGGCGGCATCCGTTCACGAGTATGACATATGAATCAGTCATCATCGCTTCGCTCAACCATTTAGGGAACGTAACGACCCGTCGCACATGCCACCACCGCAAAGACAATAAAGAGAGCATGACACACTCAAGCTACTCTAAATCAAAACTAATTGAAATGTTTAACGCAACGCTAATTTTGTTATCTGTAGGACACTGTTTATAAAGGCTATCATATCAGTATGATTTTTTATTAGTTTTTTTTAGTATATTGACCCAAATAAAGTATGCGTTTTTATTTATAGCCAGGCTGTGTTATCATCTTAATATTCTTTGACTGTATAATAACCTTTTTTAAGTAAAGAAGCCATTACATGTAAACTTATCTCAAGAGAAATGTAGTACCGTATTTGGTATTTTATTATAATAGTGTATGTATACCTTGCCCCAAGAAAGAACCAAGCACCCTCTGTAACCTGAACAGTGTTGTTTCCGTCTTGTAAACTCAAATAAGAGTAAAAGAGACAAAACACGAAGCTCATACTCTTGTTTATTGGTACTGGGAAAAAGCTTAGAGTTCGTTACTAACCTCCGCCCAGAAGCACACGATCAGCGAGGACCCCGACATGAGCAGAGGGTAGTATGCCGACAGCAGGCTGGTCGCCCATCCCTCTTGGAACGCCGACTGGGGACAACGGTATATCTATATTAATATAAGACAAAAAAATACTCTTTGTTGTACACCAAAAGACATTTTGACATATCTATACTAATATAGGTGGAGACTTGTTAGAATAGCCATATTTATTAATAAATATGTCACTTAACTATTTTGCTGTAAGACTCCCGAATACAAATAAATAAATTTGGTTTGTCTTTTTTTGTTTGAACGCGCTAATTTCTAGAACTACCAGTTGGATTTAAACCGCCTCTGTGGTCTAGTGGTTAAGACCACCCAGAGGTCCCGGGTTCGATTCCCAGTACATGTTTGTGTACTCGGTTTGGTTGGTGGTAGGACTTGTTTGTCCGCCAGGCTAGCTACCACCATCTCATCTAAATATGTCGCCATAGGAGGATCCCGGGTGAAGTGCGCTTCCATCATTGGTCTTATCATCCTTAACATCAGGTGTGGTCAAGGCACTGTGCTTACCCGTAAATATATATATTTTTTTTAAATTAAAAAATATTTTTGGCTATTTAACATCACGCTTTGACCCTTAAAAAGAAGTGAGAAAAAACGCTAAGCGAACACTAAGTACCAGCGCATTCGGGTGACGAGATGCGACGCGGCGCGGCGGGTCGGGTCGGGGTACTGCTAGTAATTACATAAACAGTACTCGTACAAAGGGCGGTCTCATCACTAAGAGTGATCACTTCCAGACAACCTTTGTATGAATGAACGAATGAATTTTTTGGTAATACATGCCACATACACAAAGAAGAAAAGATGGATGGACAACAAAGATTCAATATAAAAGTGGGCTGGTAGTCGCGTCTGTACACCATGAATAAATAAAGGCCATCAAAAACAAACTTTAAAAAAAAACAAGTCTCGCAATAAAAAGTTGTGAGATCCATGTAATACCAAGTCGGTTAATTAATTCAGTCCCTACACTCCGCAAGAGACTCTTAACAACCACCAACACGCAAAGGGCCCGTGTGGTGGTTTACGGCCCGTCCTCCCTATCTTTGTGTAAGAAAAGCTTGTGCCATATCAGGGGGGGGGACGCACAGAATGCGGACGTGGGACCTTTTGTCTTAAGTTATTATGTTTTTTTTTTATTATTATATATTTACGGGTAAGCATAGTGCCTTGATCTCACCTGATGTTAAGATGATAAGGCCAATGATGGAAGCGCACTTCACCCGGGATCCTAGTGAGGTACTGGCTATCTTATCTCTAGCTGCCGGAACACAACAATGCTACAAACATTGATTATATATGTTATTTAGATAAGACGTAATTAGCTATGTTTGAAATAAATAGATTGACTCGCTATCGCATGAAAACACAATGTAGGTATCGCACAAGTATAATATATAATCCCGCCCCGCGTACCTACCGCAGGCGAGGACTCAGTTAAGCGGTCCACCTATAGTAGTCTTGACCCCAAAACTGTTAGATCGACCACACGATGAAAATTCTTTAAACGAACTACGACAGAATTTAAAGGATATTGCCAATTTTTCTATGGACGTAGATGTAGTTAATAATTTTCATTTACAGCAATGTTTTATGGTGTTTTGTTTTCGGGAATATTAGCAATTTTATTCCCATGTTTAAAAAACTCAAAGAATTTGTCAGTTAAAAGTACTAGACGTCAAGAGCAGAGGAACGAGAGTGCTGCAACAGTGCCGTGACCTTGAATCGACGTACCGAGCTGTACCTACCGGCTAGGCTTGAGTCACACATAGTTAATTTATTATTGTGTGAATTTGGGTGTGCTTTATTTTGTAAACTTACCTTATATCTGTCGGCAAAGTAAAAAAGGACAAACTGGGATTATGGTTGTGTGGGTTGTGTCGTTTTCAGGTTATTGACAATTGGTGTATGCGCTATGACTTTGCTATTTAAAAGAGAAAAGGTTTTTAATATAAGGTTTTATATATCAGTCCTCGCCGCGCGTTCAACTTGTAAGCACGTACCTCGACGCTTATAACTAGCCTACTGTTTACCAACCGCGGCACGGAATATAATAAATTGTTTGTATAGCTCCTATCACAATGTTCGTCTGCCCATCCTGCAACGGAAACTTTTCAGACGGTGTTAGATGCTCAAAGTGTAATGTGAACTATTGTTTCGCGTGTGCAAACATATCGGAAACCAACTATCGTAAACTAGGAGCTGCACGACAAGCCACCATCCAGTGCAGTACCTGCAAGGTCAATCATTCCCAAGTATCAACGGTGCTGGCATCACCCGGGATCTCACCCTCACCGGCCACCCTGGATCTTGTTTTACAAGAATTACGTAACGGCATCAACGGAATTAATGCTCGACTTGAACAATTACCCGCTATTGTGCTCGAGATAAAAAACGTAAAGGAAAATATGCACAGTTTTGAATCATCAATGAAAAGTCTGAAAAAGGAAGTGGCTGAAAACTCTGAAACGTTAGTGGAAGTTACTAAAAGAGTGGAATTACTTGAAAAACAACCTACGACCGCCTCGGATTACCCTCTGTTAAAATGTGAAGTCGAGAAGTTATCGAACGAACTCGCAATAAAAGATCAACTATTGAGATCAAATAATATAGAAATCAAGGGGATTCCATGGAAAAAGAATGAGAACCTGTTCGAAATAATAAGCAAAATTGGTATTTTGTTAGGCCGGCCTATGGAGAGAACTGACGTCAACTTCATCACTAGAGCGCAGTCTACCTCGCAACCGAAGCCAATAATCGTAGGTTTCCTAATACGATACACTAAGGAAAATTTTGTAGCCTCGGCCAGATCCCACAAGCCAAACCTGACCGCTGAAGACTTAGGCTTTGTCGGAATCAACAGCAGGATATACATCAACGACCACCTTACGAGAGAAAACAAGCAACTGCTCACAAAAACAAAGAAGGCAGCCTCCGAGAAGAACTATAATTACGTCTGGGTGCAAAACTGCAAAATTTTAATCAGAAAAAATGATACTTCACCTATCATTGCAGTGAAAAGTGAGAGTGATTTATCTAAATTAAAATGACTGCTTCAATCTACTTATTGCTTTAAGTTTTTAATCAACAATAACATGCCGTTTGTCATTTGTCATAATTTTACATGTATACGCAGGCCATATCAACAACATAAAGGTACAGTGTTAACTATATTGTATTTATTATTTGGACTGTCTTTGATATTACACATTTATCAAAAACATAACCCCAAAATCAAAACAACCACTTCATTCATTGTCACAAAGTATTCAAATATAATATCAATATCAATACGGATATTACTTGGTAATTTGCCGTTTTTTAGTTACCCATCTCGCACTAATATAAATTCATTGTTTTTCATAGTGTCTATAACTCAATTTTTATTGTTGCACTTTCAAATTAATAATTGTTGTCATATTACAAATAATTTATTCATGTTTAACCTAATTACAGCATACCTACCTCAAGCCGAACTAGTCCTTAGGCTAGCATTATCATACCAACTATTCATAGATTTATTAGCCGAGTTTTGCCACTTAATAATTATGCTACACATTGTTTTTACTATGGATTACCAACGTTTCATGCTACTTGCAGAGAAGTATTATCATTTTAAACATCAACACAATCGCGATTGCGCTGTACCCGGATCGCAAGCCCCTGACGTTAACTGCATTATTACATCTATTTTATTTTATCGTGCGCAGCGACCTAGCCAAGATTATCTTGTCTTGGCTGGTCGTATACAACGATAATTAATATATATTACCAAAATGTCAGGGGTTTGCGTACCAAAACAGTGCAATTTAAAAGAAATGTTCAACTTCATGACTACGATGTAATACTATTAACCGAAACTTGGTTACTCGACGGAATTAAGGATGAGGAATTATTTAGTGACAAGTACACGGTATGGCGTCGTGATCGGGACTATTCATGTGTCGGGCAGACGCGTGGCGGCGGTGTTCTTATCGCAATACGCCGCGACTTCACTGCGTTCGAGCGGCCCGAGTGGCATTCCTCAGCCGAAGATGTATGGATTTCGATTATATTTAATAAAAACAAAAGCAACCACTCCGCACCTTTAATGTTGCACATTTGCTGTGCGTATCTATGCCAACAAAATAATGGGTTGTCTTTTTCTTCGCAAATATCAAACTTAGCTGAAAAAATATTGTCGGTTTGTACTGAGCAGCCACAAGACTTATTTATTATTGCAGGTGATTTTAATTTAAGCAATATATCCTGGTCATCATCTAACTTATCTAATTTTCTAGTGCCATCATTCTGTAGTTCTAACGTTAATCATAACGAGATTGAGGATTTTATGAATCTATGTGAATTGAATCAATTCAATAATGTCAAAAACCATTTAAACAGTTTGCTCGATTTGGTGTTCTCCAATGGCGACTTGATAGTTTGCCGTTGTACTGCCCCTCTGGTTGAAGAAGACTCTTACCACCCAGCCCTTATTTGTCAGACTAACTTTACTGATTATAGTAAACCACTGGGTACTAAAAAACACCTTAAATACTTTTATAATAAAGGAAATTTTTCCGGTTTATGTTGTGACCTTGATGCGCTGGACTGGATTGACCTTCTGTCACGTGGGACACTGGATGATGCAGTTGAACTCTTCAGTAGTAAATTGTGTAGTCTAAGAGATATATATGTTCCTCATAAATATGTTAGCTCGAACGATTATCCAGTATGGTACTCAAGTGCGTTGTTAAAGATACTTAAAGAAAAAAATAAATTGCATAAGAAACATAAAATTTATGGAAACAAAGCAGATAGTGTCTCTTTCAGTGTTTTACGCCAGCGAGTTAAGAAGGTGGAGCGGGAATGTTATAATGCTTACATAAAAAACATTGAAAATTCTTTAGTCGACAACCCTAAAGCCTTCTGGTCTTATGCACATGCTAATAGAAAACATAATGGCTATCCTTCTACTATGACACACAATGATGCTACCATTTCAAGGGGTGATGAAGTTTGTAACGCATTTGCCGATTTCTTTCACTCCACCTTTTTAACACCTGCGCCTTCGGGTAGTAACACCCCTATAGCTGCATTCACCACAGCCCGTAGTGAGGAAGGTTCTGTTGCCGATATCCATACTATAGAAATATCCGAAGATCAAGTTTTCAATATACTAAAATCACTGGATTGTAACAAATCCGCAGGACCGGATAATTTACATTCATTCCTGATTTCTAAGTGTGCTAAAAGTTTGACCCTTCCAATTAGTCTTTTATTCAAACGCTCCATCACAGAGGGGACTGTACCAAAGATTTGGAAGACTGCAACCGTTACTCCTATCCACAAAAAGGGATCAAAGCGAGTAGTTGCAAATTATAGGCCAATATCGAAACTTTGTGTACTTGCCAAAGTTCTAGAGAAACTGGTTCACAACCAAATATATTTAGCCCTTAAGCACATATTTTTGCCTCAACAACATGGTTTTCTGAAAGGTAGGTCTACAGTAAGTAATCTTTTAACTTTTCTTGATCAAGTGACTGATAGCATGCAGCATGGGGGTCAACTAGACGCAGTATACACTGATTACAGTAAGGCATTTGATCGCATAGATCACGTGATATTGCTCCAAAAACTGCAATTAGCTGGTATACGTGGCGATCTTTATCGATGGTTCTGCTCGTACGTAGTAGATCGGTGTCAAACTGTGGTTCTCAATGGTTTCTCTTCACACTCACGTTTTTCCACTATCCCTTCTGGCGTCCCACAGGGATCTATTCTCGGACCCTTACTTTTTGTACTTTTTATTAATGATATCGACAAATGCTTTGTCCACTCTCAATTTCTGTTGTTTGCTGATGACATGAAAATTTACAAAAAAATTAGAACACCAATTGACTGTCTTCTTTTCCAGCAGGATCTTGATAGGCTCAATCACTATTGCTTAAATAACAAACTTGAACTTAACATATCAAAGTGCAACAGTATCACGTTCAGTAGATCCCCTAACGCGGTCCACAATGCCTACACAATTAATAACCAATCGTTGCAACGTGTTGATTGCGTGAGAGATCTTGGTGTGCTTCTTGATTCTAAGCTCGTCTTTGATAAACATATTGATTTAATCACATCTAAAGCTTCTAAAACACTTGGATTTGTTCTCAGAACAACTAAAGACTTCAAGTCAGTAAAATCCTTAAAATTATTATATTGCTCCTTAGTGAGAAGCCAGTTAGAGTATGCAAGCCAAGTGTGGAACCCGCATTATAATGTCTACGTAGATAAGATCGAAAGAATCCAAAAAAAGTTTCTGAGATTTGTTAATTATAAGTTTGAGATTTATTGCAACAAAAATCTCGCTTATGATGATACCTGCAAACGCCACCATCTGCTCCCGCTTGTGAGGCGGAGAGATGTCGCTGATCTTACGTTTTTTCATAATTTGGTAGTCGGCAGAACGGACTGTAGTCATCTCCTGTCTAAGGTTAAATTACAAGTGCCATCTCGTACAGTTTTAAGGCGTAACTATCTCAGGTTCCATACTGACTATAGTTCAACTAACTATAGACATAATTCTTATTTCAATCGTGTAACTACTAGTTTTAATAATAACTATTCTCGTGACAGTGACTTGTTTGCGGCAGGTAAAAATTATTTTGTGAAAATGATGAATGACAAATTTTTCAATCAATAATACTTTGTCTTTTGGGGTTGGTATGGCTTTATTGGTTTATTGGTTTATATGTATTATTCTCTTATCTAAATTCATTGTAAACATAGCTTGTCATAGCATTATATATATATATATATATATATTAAGTACCGTTACAATACTGTTCATTCCTGGTACCTACATAATATAATTGTAATGCAAATATTTTCTTCTACCTGTGAAAACTGTATAAGGCTTTTTGTTTGTAAGAAACACTGCACTATTGTTAAGTAAAATAGCCGTTTGTTTTCCACGAAATAAAAAATAAAATAAAAATAAAATAAAAATAAAATAAAATAATTAATTTTTACGGTAGAAGAACTGAGTTGCGAGACTTGGTTTTTTTATACTTGGTGACTGAAAATTCAGGCTTCTAGTTTTATCCACAAAGAAAGGGGGGGGGGGGGGGGTCGAAAATGGCCTGAACTGTTTCGAGAAAAGGATGGTACGGCCGTGGCGCTTTTTTGCTCGACTTGGCGGAGACACTGCCATGCTCCCAGATATTATACAATAATATGTGGAGAGAAAACTTCGTGCCCCTTTATAAGTACATTCCGCGCGCATCTCCCTTGCTTGGTAGTTTGGTGATTGGCCGGCCATGGGTGGTTGGTGGGTTTGCCCACTCTTCCTGTGGAGTGCTTGTGCCCCAGCGGTGGGGAAATAAACTGAGTTGGTAATGATGACATAAAGTAAGCACCGCGTATGAGAGACGCAACGAACGCCACCAGGTACAGCACCTTCTGCGTGGTGATTTTGCAGGCGCGCAATGTTGTACTTCGTCGTCAGCCCACGCAAGTGAGCTAGACACTTATGCTACCAGGCATGTGTTAACAAAAATCGAAGTGACTCACTCACGTAAGAATGTAAGTACTCCATCACCACATCACATATGGTGAGCTGAACGACGCACATATGCTGGACACATATGCTACCAGGTATATGTTAACAGATATCAAAGTGACTCACCGGTGACACGAAGTAAGCACCACGTATGAGAGACGCAAGGAACGCGACCAGGTACAGCATCTTCTGCGTGGTGACTTTGCAGGCGCGCAGGAAGGTAGGCGCCTTCAGCCGCCGGTACTCCGTCACCACGCATATGGTGAGCTGGACCGCGCACACGAATGCAACCAGTAGGAACACGCCGCCGATACCTGGAGCAGGACAAAAGAGCGTGTGAGTAACAGTCCCAATTAAATTTTGGATTAGTAAACGATGGTGAAAGGCACAAGATTATATACATAAAAGTCCAACGACAAGGCTTATATCCTTTTAAATTTCAAGAGATATAGAAAAATCCACTACCACAGCTGGGCAAAGGCCTCATGTGTCATGTATGCATTGGAATTGGTCATACCTTAAACCCGGAAAACAACCATGCTTGTCTGCAGAAATAGGTATTTGTGGGTATATTAGGGTCACCATACTGGGCAGAATCCTGCCACCCAGTGCTGAAAAATTTTCACAATATTGATTGGAACCCAAAGTGTCACTCTACTCACAGGCATGGTAGGGTAGGGCACGTTGCGCGCGGCCTACTCGTCGCTCGCGTAGCGTATCTCGCGCAGGCAGGTGCCGTACATATAGTCCCCGCACCATGCAATGAGCGAATCACGACGTTACGGCTACGGCGTAGTTCGCGCGTAACGGCATGCGGCACTAGTATCACGCTCTACTCACATTCATGGTATGGAAGGTTGGGCGCAGCGCGCGGCGCACTCGTCGCCCGCGTAGCGTATCCCACGCAGGCAGGTGCCGTTCATGCAGTCCCCGCGGTCGCTGCAGCCGAGCGACACCACGACGTTACGGCTAGGCGTAGTACGCGCATAGCGGCAAGCGGCACTAGTATCACATTCTACTCACAGGCATGGTATTGCAGGCTGGGCGCGGCGCACTCTTCCCCCACGTAGCATATCTCACACAGGCAGGTGCCGTACATGCAGTCCCCGCGGCCGCTGCAGCCGAGCGACATCACGACGTTACGGCTACGGCGTAGTACGCGCGTAGCGGCAAGCGGCACTAGTATCACATTCTACTCACAGGCATGGTATTGCAGGCTGGGCGCGGCGCACTCTTCCCCCACGTAGCATATCTCACACAGGCAGGTGCCGTACATGCAGTCCCCGCGGCCGCTGCAGCCGAGCGACACCACGACGTTACGGCTACGGCGTAGTACGCGCGTAGCGGCAAGCGGCACTAGTATCACACTCTACTCACAGGCATGGTATGGCAGGTTGGGCGCGGCGCACTCGTCCCCCGCGTAGCGTATCTCGCACAGGCAGGTGCCGTTCATGCAGTCCCCACGGCCGCTGCAGCCGAGGGCGCAGCCCGCGCCTCGCGCCGCCGCCGACATCACGGCTTCGGCGTAGTACGCAAGCAGCGAGCGCATCTTACGACCAGCGACGGTCGCCGTCGCCTTTTAGCGCTAGAATTAATAGAAAATTACATTGTTAATTATCGAAAAATTTGGTTTCCGTATCGATTTAAGTGGAATAGACCATAAGTAACATGAGAGATACCTAAGTGACGTGACATTGACGACCTCATTTTATACTTTAAGATTCCGCAATTAATTTCTCAGACGTGGTCTTTATCATAATAATTGTGAAAAAACACTTTCCTAATTTTTTAGTTTTGATAATATATGTTTAACACGCAAGCATTTAGGCACCTTAGCTAGCAGACAATCACCTCACTCACCAGCATCGTCGTCAACGTACAGTCACGACCATTAACATGTATGTATACACTTTTGACAAGTCTTAACTCTTATTCCATTGTATTAAGAGTTACAATGTTTACATATTAATGACTGTACATATTACATAGACAAGGGCAATCGTTTCGTATCTGATACAGACTGTCGTATCAAAATAAACGCACACATTCCATTAATACTTTCTCTAAAAGAAAAAGCGCAGTATGAGTGTCACATCAAGTGACTCATGAATTCTAAAATTAGTGTTTCAGTATGTCCCAATTTTTTTAGAGGTTTTTCCGTCTAATATCCGTAAATATATTAAAAAAATGGACACGTCATACTTATATCGAAACTAGCCGTCACCCGCCCGCTTTGCTGTGCGAAAATAATGGATCAATGAATGCTAATTAAAATAATTATTAGGTTTACCAACATCATATAGCCTATCATTTGCACAATCTCATGTTCTTACTTCATACACATTTTCATCAAGAGCCGTCACCCGCCCGCTTCGCTGAGCGTAAACTTGTGAATAAAAATTATTGTAGTAGGTATATATTGAACAATTACTACCGAGATTATTGTCACATGGCAATAGCGACAAGGACATCCTTGTCATCTTTGAGTGCACAGGTGGCATGGCAAAACCTTTCTACTAATCTCATACTCATACATTTGTATGGGAGTGTTTAATGTCAAAATTTTTGATACTCCTCGTTTGATTTTTAAAAAGTTATTGATGCCAATTTACTCATTAGATAACGTACTTTCGTTATCAGTTTTAAGTTTTTTGATATCTCTCATAGTTTTGGAATAATCGCCTGTGCACACTTAACGATTACACCCTGTATAGGAAGAATAACCTTGTATATTTGATTGTACTTTTACAAGGCGGTATAATATTCGTATTCTGCGCATGACAAACGGTTAAACCTTGGCGAGGTCAACGCAAATCCAAGACAAAATGTATGCAACTAAGTACAAAGCACGTGTCAAGCAAGCTGACCTGCGTATGACTGTAAGCACCAGTGTTCAAGAGTGATAGACATTTTTCCTTTACTCGTTAACCCTATACTTGGCAGATATTTTTTGTGGAATTATCTATACATCATCTATCTATACATATAAATCTGTAGGCTCTAAAATGTATGTCCTCTTATAACTCAAGAATGGCTTGGCCGATCTTAATGAAAATTTGTATGTAGGAAGAACATGAGGTTGTGCAAATGATAAGCTATAAAAAATTTATTCACAAATTTTTGCACAGCGAAGCGGGCAGGTGACGGATATATGCAATGTGTTCATTTTCTAGTCTTTTCTTTTCATCAACCATAATCCACCCATTGTTGGGTATAGGTCTCCTCATGAGCCCTCAACTTGGTCCGATCTTGTGCCACTCGTACCCACTTCCTTCCCGCCGTCCTGACTAGGTCATCAGCCCATCAGCCCATCTGGCAGGTTGACGCCGACGTTCATTTCACACTACTCGAAGATGCATTGATGATTACCATCCTACATTTTATCAAACGTGTTGAAACCACTACCTAGCTACCTACCTATCTATTGTAGCAGTGACTTGATTATAACGATGGATGCACATGAAGGCTTTTGCCCAGTGCGGTACAACAGTAAACATAAACATAGCAAAAAAAAAATCATCATCAGCTCATTTTATGCCCCCACTGCTAGGGCACAAGCCTTCCCTATGGATGGATAGGGGCAACGGGCCATGAACCACCACGCGGTCCCAGTGCTCATTGGGGGTCATTAACGACTGCTAATGCAGCCGGGACCAACGGCTTTACGTGCCATCCGAAGCACGGAAGAGCTCGAGTGATAAATTTTTGATCACTCATCCGATCCGGCCTTTGCAAAAGTTGCTTAACCTCAACAATCGAATACGAATACAGAGTTATCCAGGGGAAAATACAAGGACGCCGCAGACCAGGCAAACGTGAAACCTCATGGCTCAAAAATCTCAGACAGTGGTACGGACTGAGTACAAGAGCCTTGTTCCGAGCGGCAACTGACAAGGTTAGGATTGCCTTGATGATCGCCAATCTCCAGCAGGGGACGGCACCATAAGAAGAAGAACAACAACCACCGCACCGCACTGGGCCCGCGCCGCGTGGTGGTTTATGTTCCGCCCGTGGGGTTTCCATCGATAGTGAAGAGTCTTACCCCAGGAGTGGGGATAAAAAAAAATAGCTGGTGTGATAGCGAGCCGCACCAAGCCATTACTAAAATTAAAAACATCAAGAGCTCACATTGCCCTCCGCATTCAACCCGATCGTCCTTGTTCAGCGAAATTAATTGGCAACATACTATGCCAACGACGACGACGCGTCTATCGATCTGGGTGCCTAGTGTGAGTTTCGTTTACTACCCGTATTCATTCGATTACGTTTACATAAACGAAAATTAGTATTGAAGCAGCGCCTCCTGGCGACATACGAGAGGAGTTAAGATTTTGCAATACAAATTCTCGTTTTCGTTAACGTGATCGAAATGAAATTAAATGAAATACATTTATTGGCACACACTACAAAATATCACGATATTCTCAATAACAATACAAAACAAAAACAAAAGATAAAAGTGTGACCAACTAGGCCCCAGCCTCAGTACGTGTTGCAGCGACTTAGAGCCGCTGCAACGCTGGCATTCTGGTCGAATGTCAAATGAACTTGCACTCGCACTTGGCACCCAGAACGGCAGATATGACTCAATCAATGTAACATACAATGTACAGACGCCTACACATCAACCTACCCAAAACTCAAATTTCTTTAATAAAGCCAGACCTCGGTAGCCAAGTGGTTAAGGCAGCCGCCCGGAATGCGGAAGGTGCGTGGTTCGATTCCCGCCTGAGGTTGTCGTCTTTTTTCAGTGTTTTAAATTTTACTTAAGTATATTTAAGCGTTAATAAAACGCTAAAATATATAAAAAACACTTCTTTAATAAATTTTCAACCGTATGTATCTATCTATACATACCTATAATAAAGCTAAAGAGGGTCGAAAGTCTGTACATGGAAGATATTCGAAAAAAAGTTGGCTGGGAATACTTAGAATCGATAACAGAATACGTTCCAACAGTTTTTAGAATTTTGGTCTGTTGGTCTGTTTATCTATTTATCCAACGAAAGGTATCCCCATGTCTTAAGGTATTAGATGTTGAACTATAATAGCCAGCTTTAGCATTGGTAGCAAGTGTACAATTTGCGATGCTGACAAAAATTTATAGTAATTATGTTATAAAAAGCACATGTGTCTTTTGCTGGTATGTAGTTAAATGTTATTCTTGGAAAATTATTGGAGTTGGAATTTACCACCTGCCGGAAATCCCATGAGCCAGGTTCAAGGTTTTCAGGCAAACAGGGCTCTAGAAAGCTTTGAAGCGAGTACCTATACTATATTCGCAGTAAACATTAATTTGAACAAAGTTTTAACTTTTTTTTTAAAGTATGTGGATGGCCTTAGACTGCCTTTTCAGTTTCACCTGCCATTTTAGGTGCGGCAGGATTATGTTGTGTTGTTGTTGTGCAGGTATTTTGTTTTCGTACGGTGACGGTGATCATTTCTAATACTCGGGAGAACGCCAGTTGTGCGTGAGTCAGCTAGGCGCACTTTGTTGAAATAAGTAGACAACGTTTGTTTAAAAATTGCTGCGTATCGAATAGTTAAAATACGACAGTAAAAAATAAATAAAGTGACGTATTTTTGCTTTTGTTTCCAATCCTTAAATCTTACAAATCACGACATATTGTATGCGTCAATCTCAGCTACGCACATGAGCGTCGCTATCGGCCCGAGCCGCCCTTCTCTACATATTTGTTGTGTGCCTATTGTGTTGCAACCTGCAAGTGTCAATACTTCTCGGTGAACGATTCCATAACTCTTACTTGCCGACTCAGTAGAAAATAAAAAAAGGACAAACCGTCTGGCCCTCATATAAAAGCGATTGCCTCAATTAACCCACTTCAGTTGTTAGTAAACAACATAGTAACGCAAGCCCTATGCCCTTCTCTACGAACGAAACGCAATCATACGTTACAACGATGTACAACGAAGGACAAAAGTCCGAATTTCGATTTGTTATTTTTTTCAGTATAGATAATAGTAATATAAACAACATTTAGTTCTACACAATTCTTCGATAAGTTGATAGTTTCCGAGAAAAAAAATATGTAATATTTTTTTGTATGGAAAAAACAGTATTTGATTTTTTTTTTAATTGTGTTAATATGTTAGGTGTTTGGCGTATATACCATGCTAGTACAAGGTAATGGGACCTAAAAAAAATAAAACATGTGCAACCACTTGCGGCTACGCGAGGTTTGCGAAGTTGAAAATTTTAATTTTATTTCATACATTTTATAATCAATGCAGCTTCCTATTTAATAAATAAATGGTTTTCGGCTTTCTATTAATATTAATTCATTTTTAGAAATGAAAGAATTGCAACATTTATAATAGATTTTTTATACAGCATTAGAATTTGGAAGTAGCTTTCTTATTTTTTTCAGTGCAGTGTAGAATCTGTTTTGGTAATGTATGCCGAGCGCGCTGTTTGTTGATAGCTCACTTGCTCACTGTCGCTATCAGATGTTGCTCCTATGAACGCCTAGAGTCGAATGATCAACCAGCCGAGGTGGAAACTGATTATCACAACAAGAGGAGTCGTCCAAATCAGAATCTGAGAAGAGAGAGAGAGAGAGAGAGAGAGGGAGAGAGAGAGAGAGATATAAACAACAACAATAGGTCAATCAGGACCCCGCCTCAGCTTATGTTGTTGCGAACGAAGCGTGTCGCAACAACGCTGGTATTCTGGCGGAGCCTGCCGCCACCGAAATCCAAATCCTTGATTGCTAGAACGTGTTATATTATAAGGCCTAAGTCTAGCAAATAATCATTATAATAATGTACAATCGTAATCAAATATTAATTTTCAAATTGGACACACCAAAATATTTACGCCTCGATCGGCCAGTTTTGAAAGCTGCGTTATTCAATTTAATAACGTATTATTAATATTATATCCGCATGCGAATGTATGTTTTTTTTATTATTGGAAAGCATGCACATGAAGGTACATACTTACTATTATATATTTACGTTAATAATTTATCGAGCTTGTTTATCGAGCGCTATACTATACAGCATATATTGTTTCAATCTTGCCTAGTCCACGAAGCGTCAATCAACCGGAACGAGCCATAACTGTTTACGGCCCTAGGCATATAGCGCTTATCTATCGCGATCGTGTTACATAAGTACAGTTGGCCATGTTTGTTTGATAACATAATACATACCGCGCTCGTGCAACGCACGCATAGACCCCTTGCACGGACACAGATCTCGGAACAGTTTCCCGCCCGATCCTCTTAATGCCACTACACATTTACAGAATACACTAAACGTGCAAACTAGTTTAGGCTCGAGACACCGTACTCGTAGAAAAAGGGTACGTACGACGAACCGGTTCATACGCGCTCTATACCAGGTACCAACATGTACCTGGGCGCGTCACCCCACCCCCACCACCATGGTCCGGTCAACCCGAGCCGAGGTCCGAACTTTTAGAGGTGCCCTCGGGTTGTTCCGCTCCCCGAACCGATCCGAACTCCTCGGAGAATCTAGTAGGGCACGAGGACACGCATTAGTGCGTGATGCCGTCCCCTCTAGAAAGCCTCCTAAGGTGATTCGTTTCACACGGCTTGAGGAACCCTTTAAGTTTCCGCCCCCAAACAAGCCCGGTGAATCTGAAAATGCCGTCTGAGGCAATCAGCAAACGCTCTCCAAAAAAAATCGGAACAGTTCGAGCGCAGGCGTTGCAAGATTCCGTGTCCATGAGAGGTTGTATATGTGTGCGTTGCTCGAACGCGTTTGCATGAAGATTATTTTATTTTATTATGGAACAGCAAACAGTTACATTACATTATATTATACTATCTGTAGTCTCCTTATATTGTGCTTATATCTACCGCGATTTGATAACGTTACCAAATTCACACTATAAGTATCGATAATTAACGTTATTTGGAGGGGGGGGGGCTCTACAAAGTATCAGTCGGTAATCTAGTCTAGTAAAAATAACAAAAATACTACTGAAATATGTTTGCCAACAATACTCAAATACCTTTGCCAATATCACTGATCACTGCGCAGTTATTACTGATGTGACGTATTATTTACTTTTAATGCACTTGCACAAGATCACTAACTGAGGAGACTCCGCACACATCGGATTCGGACCCGAGCTGTTCCAAAATCCGTCTCCGTGCAAGAGGTCTATGTGTAAGTTTCTCGAGCGCGGTATCAATTCCCGATCCGATCCAAAACCCTCGGAGGATCTAGTAGGGGACGGGGACACGCACTATTGCGTGATGCCGTTCCCACTGGAAAATCTCCGAAAGTGATTCACACGGTTCACACGGAGGAACCCTAAAACTTTCTCGCGTTAAGCTGAAAATGCTGTCTGAGGCAATCAGCAAACTCTGTCTAAAAATAAATAAAGACGGTAAATTAAGCGTACACACGCCTGCACGTCAACCTACCACAAACTGTCAAATTTCCTCAATAGACTTGTATCTTTTATGCTTAAAGCTTAAGGTTGACAATGTATTGAAGAAATATGACAGTTTTGGGTAGGTTGATGTGCAGGCGTGTGTACCTTCTGGGTCCTCCACATAATGTGAAAGGATTTATAGTAAAAGGAGCTTAGATCTACATCCTACTAATATTATAAACGAGAAAGTTTGCAAGTATGGATGACCCTTTCACGTAAAAACTACTGAATGGATTTTAATGAAACTTTCCTCATATACAGACCATGACCCAGACCAGCATATAGGATACTTTTTTTAATATCCTTCGCGAACGAAGTCGCAGGCAACAACTAGTATAATATATATAATACAACAGTAAATAAATGACGCTCATATACGATAATTTCTATAGCATTAAAGCAGAGCCTATTGGTGGAGGAGTCGTGAAGACTAAATTTTTTGCCGTTTTCGTTAACGTGATCGATTGGCAAATAATAAAACTCGCATTAGGCACCCTGAACACTAGTGATACTAATGCCAATAATGGAAGCTCAATCCACACGGAACCCTTAAATAATGAGGGCAGTTCCTCATTATCATCCTCATTCAATTCAATAATTACAGTTGTACTGTAAGTATTTGACAACAAATACAAAGATTTTTTTAATGTGTAAGTAACATCTTTCCGCTCGCCTTCTATATATACAATTTGTGTGGGTGATTTCGTAGAAAAGGGACGGAAGTAGGGTCGTAACAGTGTGATCCTGTAACTGTCACGTGTTAGTCGGGGAAGCCACCAGTGATCGACACTTTAAGCCCAATGTCCGTTGTAGGTCGTAATATTTGTGGGAGTGATTTCGTAGAAATGTGATCGTAACAGTGTGACAGGATAACAGTGTGACATGTCTTCTAATGAGTATTTACTGCATTCTCTTTATGATTTGTAAATCTATATTCTATTTTCTATTGTAATATTGATTTCAACCATTTCGTGTGGTAATAGACTTTTAAACAATATTTCATACTTAATTCTATTTTCTATTGTAATATTGATTTCAAAAGGTGAGATGTCAAATGTTACACATCATATACGAATACTGTAAGCCTCGTTAATTTTTTTTATTTAGCACGTTAAATGAATCCACCTTATGTTTAGTGGAAATGGAGTCCAGACGCGAAGACAACGAGTGCCTAGTGTTAACTCATAAATTACTCTCACTAATTTTCGTTTTCGTAAACGTAATCGAATGAATACGGATAGTAAACAAACCTAACACTATATAGGCACCCTGGTGCAGCGTGAAAATAACTGACAACTTACTTCTGTCTACACACCAATGCCACAGCCTAAAAATAATCGCACTGCATACAGAGATTACATAACAGCTGCAACATGCCAACATGTCACTAGCAGACTTTACAGTACAGCGATTGTCTACATCATTATTGTGAAAGCGAGTGTGTTTTACGATATTATTGTATTAACAAGGGCACCGGACGGAGCGCTAGATCTAGATCTTGCCTATCTGCCTACAATAAAACCTAGAACTCCACATGTAGTCACTATTACTTAATCTGGGGCTCTATTGTGTAAGTAGAACGATAACCGATGGATTATGCTGAATTGCTGAGTAAAAGCTATTTAATGTCAATATAAAAGTAAAATAAAGTCCACATTGCATCTGTGTGGCAACCTGTAATTAAGATGACACTTAGCTTTAAGTTTATGTTTGTTTCTATAATGTTTGCTCATACCAATGTTTATCTTGTTGGTTGTTAATCGTCATCATCATCAGCCTACACACGTTCACAGCTGGACATAGGCCTCTCCAAGTGCACGCCTGGTACCACTGAGCACGAACCGCGTGCTCAGTGGTACCAGGTATGTAATAAAAAATATGTAATATTGGATTAGAAAAGTATATCGTTAGGCCGTGGTTGGAATATTCTTTTAAACTTACAAAGGCGAAGGCACCACTCTTCCGATCAGCTCTCACGCTAACCCTAAAAACCCTTTATTTTTAAACAAGCATACTTGTCAAAACAAAATCCATCTGTACACATAGATACATTCTCTTCAAAAGTCATCCATCATCCACAATCGGCTATGTGACATAATTATAACAATGACGCCTTTGTAGAACAATAAACGAACAAAGTATACAATGTAATGCTACATTGTTAACAAGTGCTTTACTCCTATATTTATAGAGACAAGCGTTTGTTGACATATTCCATAGAGATTAAAATTTTACGACTTACAATATCAGAAGCCTGCAACGCTGCTGTTTAAAGTAATACCGGAAAAGTGTGACGTTGAAAACGCGCAAAGGTTCCGTATCACATAAAATATATTTATTATTATAAACGCTTCGGTGGCCGACACCCGAAGGTCCCCAGGTCGGGCAAAGTGTGTTTCGGATTTTTTCACGATGCACATAGCCCGGGTTTGTGATCACCAACCCGCATTTGGCAAGCGTGGTGATTAAGCCATTATCTATCAATTGTAGTGATGACGTGATTTCAATGATGGAATGATAAGGCGGTAAAAATACCGCCTTATATGTACCTAAGTACTTGATAACTTACTAATAAATGAAGCCTCTATTTTATAGGGGTAAAAAGTCTATTTTCCTCCTATGTCCTTTACAGAGTAACCGGAAAACCTGAGGACGGACGCTTCTAAAGGCTAAAGTAGGACCTCCAAGATATCGACGTAGTTAACTCATCACGGCCCTATCTATACATAGGTATATCAATACGTGAAGAAAAAAGACGGAGGAGTTTAAGATTTGTCATAGTTAAAGTTTATAAGGAGAAGGTGTCCCGAAATATAAAATGTATGTATAATATGTCTTATATAACATTGTAAGGACATTATATGTATATTTTACGAATTAAGGTCGATTTTCGAAAACAAAACTAGGCAACGCAGTACTAATTAGTTTGCATTAATCTCCGTTAACTTTCTTTCTTTAAAAAGATGCGTCCAAATTATGACAAAACATGTTTCATAGCATAGTTATGTAGCATGTTTTATTAGTGTGGACGACAAGTGTTATTAAAACAACCTTACAATTTCAGTTTTGTAACATGTCATATACCATTAAACATGGTACATTATAATGTGGACTCACCTTTACGGCACGCGACAGTTTAAAAGTGACCCAGGGATAGCGATAGTATTTTACGGTACCCTAAAACGTTATACACCAAAACAAAGTCAGACAAAGTCATGAAAGTGGCTGTCAACTTTATAACGCAACTTTGCTCACGCTACGAAGGTAAAGCTAAACATCGATTGTTATTGTTATATTGTATGAGTCATGATATCACCGAAACAAGCACTATAGCTGGCACTGTGCCGTGTTAACTTTTTATTTTAGATTATTTTATCCTGTCATTTCAAACCGTTTGCAGGCTCCGTGGTCGCTAGGAGACCGAGTTTTGTTGGTCGTCTCATAACTAATATAAATAACTTGAAAGAGCTTATAGGGAGTATCTTTTGGTCAAACTGTATAGAAATAGAAATAGAAATATAGAAAATATTTATTCATAACCAATTAATCAAGCTATTATTGACAACAACATGGACAAAAGAACTTAGAACTAGTGGTGTTGAATTGGTCTCCACTGAGCATAATGTATGGTGTTGGGACTGGGATTTATTTATTTATTGGGCCCCAAACAGCATTTTATAGCATAGAGGTATTAACTTGCCAAAACCAGTTTCCACTTATAAAGATTATCATTAGATACATTTAATAGTTTGTATGGTGGCATCACAGGCCGAGGCCGTTAGTAAATTCGTAAAAGTTGTTTTTTTTTAAATGCGTAGTGTTCGCGTAAACTTTGGAAAACAATAATTATGTTATTCTGATTCCGTGATCATCAGTTGTTGCTATCTCCTATTAAAAACTGTTGCCTTTCATTTGATATGGAGAATTATGGCGCAGTCGGTACACGCTCGGTGCGATTGCTGAAGTTAAGCAAAGACCGATCAACGGATGGAAGAATAAAAATGTATCATCTGTATTAGCAATCGTTAACAACCACCAATTCGAACTGGGCCCTCGTGGTGGTTTAAGGCCCGTTCTATGGAAAAAATAAGGAAAGACTCGTGCCCCAAGCAATGGGATATAAAAAGAGCCGGTTATGTAAGTAAGTAAACAGCCTGTAACTGTCCCACTGCTGGCCAAAGGCCACCACCACTGAAATCAAGTCATCGCTACAATTGATGGGTAATGGCTTAATCGCCACGCCTGCCAAATGCGGGTTGGTGATCGCGCTCTGCGCACTTGGCCACCGAGGCGTTGTAAGTGACTACAAATTTATGCGGTTGACTGTTCAAAGTAAACTCGCCGTAGCCTTAATTAACGGTCAAGTGTGCACGTGCTTGACATACGTACGTACGAACGACCCACAAGAGCGCAAAAATAGACGACGGCCGGCAGCGCCGCCGCCGCACGTGTAGCCATTGCATAAAAGGTGAATTGCGCGGGAAAATGCTCTATGGTATAGAACATAGAGAAAGAGAGGTCAGTGGCACGCCGCGGTTCAACCATGAAACAGCGCTGTCAATCTGCATACAAGCAAAAGGGATGCAAATAGTCCGTGATCTACTGGATTCTAGTAAAAACATTTGAAAAACGCTATTTATTTAAAGTCGAGATAGGTATTTTATATTATTTTAGGTATTTTTATTTATATGTTTCATTTTCGTTCTTTGTCGCACCGCTTACCAATTTTTCTGCCTAGCCCTTAGGTCGACTGGTAGATAATGCCATTTGCCATTAAGTCCGCCTTTTGTACTTTATTTTATTGTATTGTGCAATAAAGATTAAATAAATAAATATTTTAAAAAAAACATTATTTATTGTCATAAATTATTAAGTATCACCATCACCGTTATCATCAGTCTACACACGTCCACTGCTGGACATAGGCCTTTCCAAAGTATTAAGTATAAGTGTACCTACGATTATTTTTAATAGAAATTGTATGTTTAGAGGTGACTGGATTTTTTTTCTATCGGGTAAATTTCAAAGTTCTGCGTTTTTGCTAATATAGTCTATTGTAACATACATCTATTCATAGTGAAGGCTCGTGCCCCAACAGTGGAGACATAAAAATGAGCTTGATGATGATGATGATGATGTATAACATACATTCATCTTGGCGTTATATGTTGTATACTTTTTATAGAATACATGCATAAGGAAGCGTCTTAATGCGAGTGTTATCCACCATTCGAACAAAAACGTGTATTTGTCATTGAAGTAGCTCTTTCTGATGACGGACGAAGACGCCTATTCTTTTTACCCCACTGCGTCAGGAGTGTTATATTTTTCGAGTGTATGTATGTATGTATGTATGTATGTATGTATGTATGTATGTATGTATGTATGTATGTATGTATGAATGTATGTATGTATGTATGTATGTATATATGTATGTATGTATGTCTGTCTGTTTTTTTGGCACACCCTACAACCCTATAATGTCTAATATTTTGTTAGTTAAAAAATACCTACATAACCAAATAATTACACCTGTAACGCATCTTACTCATAATAATCATAAACATGAAATTTTACAGTGTAAATTAAAATTACTTATTTATTTCAGAAACACTGTCGCTGACTGTATCTGGTAAAAAATGACTTTTATTACGACAAAATCGGCTGTTAATTGAAAGTCGGGTACCTCCTCCACGGGGGCGACACACACCGGAGGCCTAACCCACGAACCCAATTTTTCTATGAACGTAGATGTAGTTAACACTCTTCATTCTCAGCAATACTTTATGGTGTTTTGTTTACGGGAATATTAGCAGATTACATTCCCATGTTTTTTGTGAACCTTCTTTGATCATAGAAGGGTTCCGTTCTTTACATCGGATGTAGAGACGTCTGCACATCAACCTATCCGAAACTGTCACTACAATACATTTTCAACCATATGCTTTAGGCATAAAGTTCAGAAAATTTAACAGTTTGTGGTAGGTTGATGTGCAGGCGTGTGTACAGAACCCTAAAAACTCAGTTTAGTTTATATAGTATGTAACAAATGCACAATAATTATAAAAAAAAAACAAGCGATGATATTGACACCACAAAAGAATTTATAAACCGAGTAGATAAGTCTCAAACACCTTTGACATTCAAAACGCTTCTAGGTTCTTCAAAGGGTTCGGATCGAATTAAACGCTTTCATAACATACCCGCCCAATTCTCTAAATGCCACTCACTACACATTTACAGAATACACTAAACATGCACACTAGTTTAGGCCCAAGACACCGCACTCGTAGAACAAGGGCACGACGAACCGGTTCACACGCGCTCTATACCAGGTACAGACATGTAGCTGGGCGCTATTTCGTGATCACTACTGCCCGGTCAACCCGAGCCGAGTTCCGAGCCTTTAGAGGTGCCCTAGGGTTGTACCGCTCCCCGATCCGATCAGAACCCCTCGGAGAATCTAGTAGGGCAAGCTGGCTGGCACTGCTGGACAAAGGCCTCCCCCAAGGATCTCCACAACGACTGGCTTGTGCTGCTCGCATCCAGCGGCTTCCCGCGATTTTTACTAGATCGTCGTCGGTCCAAGGAGGACCTTACTAAATATTACTACTTGAATATTACTAACAAATTTTAAACTTTATATGATTCAGATTAGGGTATAAAGTCTAGTTAGATACAATTACATCATAAATACTTTTTTAATGTATCGGAGAAAGGAGGCGGTATTGGCACTTCATCGTCCTTATCGGAATGACGAAACTACCTAATGTTAACGACTTTTGCATACATCACTGTAAAAACCATTATTCTATTTACATAAATACTGACAGCGGGGCAAGGGTCACACTGACTATACATAATTATTAGAGAGTACACAGTATATGCTTTTTTTTTATACTTAGCACGGCTAATGACTCCACACCACCTGATGCTAAGTGGAAATGGAGTCCAGACGCGAAGACAACTGGTGCAGCGTGAAAACAACGCAGCATCAGTCAACTTCACTCTGCCGGCCCACAAGGTGCTTCTTCACGCCTCGATTGAAGGACCCCATATCATAGGAAAGAGGGAAAACGTGTGCTGGTAGACTATGTAATATGCTTTGGGATTGGGACATAACTTGCAGAGATGCCTTTAGTGGCCAAAAAGCTCCGCACTATTATTCCAAAACGTGAAATAAACTTAAACCTGGTTTAAAAATTGATGCTGTCTCTATCTGTCCATATCGACAAAACTCTCTAGCGAGCTGAAGGCTAAATGTTTCCCCTCTGTAAAATAACAAAAAAGTTTCTATGTCCTTTAAGCGCTGACATTTACATAAAACATACAGACATAAAACTCTATATTTAGAAAAATTAATCAAAACAACACTTTTAAAATACATGTCATAAAAATTATTGAACCACAGAACGGATCAAACTTATTGTCGATCTATTATTATTAATATATCGAGTGAGACGGAACGTGTTTGATACTTTTGACTCATAAAAATATAAAAAAGTTGTTATTGCCAATCTATCACAATTTATCGTTTGTTTACTGGAGGTAGCAACTGGTTTTACCGTGACGTTGAGATATATCGATTTCACTTGTTTTTTCTCTTAACCCGCATAATTAGGTTCATTCCTTTTGTTTAATAGTACTATCCATAGACGAAAAGCTTTTTTTACATCTTACATGTATAAGTATGCACTTGGGCTTCATCTCATCAGATGTTAGGTGATGATAAGGCCGAATGTGGAAGCGCACTTCTCCCGGATTTCTCTACTACTGAGGCACTGGCTATCTTATCTCTAGCTGCCAAATGTTACAAACATTGATGTTATGGCGACATTTAGATATGATGGTGGTAGCTAGCCAGGCGGGCTAACAAGCCCACCACCAACCAAACCGAGTAACACAAACATGTCCCCCGCTGGGAAACCGAAACCGGGACCTCCGACCTAAACCGGTGGTCTTAACCACTAGACCACAGAGGCGATAAATTCGCTTCCTACGAAACTATGTACTCGCGTTTATTTTAGATAATATTGTTATCGTAGTTGAAGTGACATGACCTAACTTTTTGAGCAGTGGTTAAGAGATATTACTATAAAATAGTTCGTTAAAAATACTATTTCCATTGGATCTTTTTTTTAAATGAACCACAGTGTGAAAAATTTGTTACAAGATACTTTTTGTCATTTCAATGACGTTAACTGAAGTTTAAAAGTATATGCGTTTATAAAAGTGCTTTATTTAATTTTCTTTTAATATGTTTATACAATGTATAGTGTTTGAGATAACTTTCGAAAATAATGTTTTTAGAACCAATTATTAGGTGTTACAAAGATTGATACAGTTTCCTTGCGAGAAGGTATCATTCATTACTAATTCTTTTTAAACAGATTTGGTAGTTTGTCGAATTTAAGATTGGCTGACCCAATTCGGGTTTTTATATTTAGCACGGCATAATAATATAACTCCACAACGCCTTATGTTAAGTTTAAATGGAGTTTCGAAGACAACATAGTGCAGTGTGAAAACAACGCAGCATCAGTCACCATGGGAAGATTAGCTTGTGGGTTTTGACGAATACTATCTTACGATAATAAAGACATGCCAAACCAAAGACAAAATAATCCCTATGCGTGCAGTATCCCACTCATGGATATTTTTTCAAAGCCTTTATTAAATTAAGTAAAATTTACTCTAATAATAATATATTAAAAATTTCAGTAAAGTAATATTTTATCAAAATTTATCGATCATATCTTTCTGACGTAAGCTAACCTATCTATAGATTAACAACGTCTGCTGATTATTTAAAAAAAAAAACAAATAACTCGGACTTTTGATCAATTTTATCGATAGTCCGTGAAAGTTGATGTGATTAAAAAAACTTTAAACAAATAATAATTACTAAACTAATAAAAACATATATTATGTAACTTTACTCACACAAGCCCATGACGCTTTAACAAATTCTTGCTAAAACAAAAGCGCGCGAAAAGTATCAAACTATTCCATTACACTTCACAACACTAACAAAACTGTTCTCTTCATAATTCAGTCACAGGGCATAGATAAAAAAAATGAGCTACTAACTACCACAGCACCACCACGATCGCAATTATTTCAAAACACTGGCACTTAAACAATTAAGTTTTTTAAAATCAGAACATCGACTTCAGTTCACTTGTTTTCAATGAGATGAAAACGAAAAAAAAAAAAACAAATAAATGTAATTTATTCTCGAATTTAAAACAGAACACTAACGCATGAACCCCGCGCCTCTCGAGTTCTCGACTGGCGACGTAAATAAATAATAACGTGAGAACGTTATCTCTCGCGGGGCGTGATAGGCAGTCACTCGCCTCCAACCGAGGACTGCGATGCGCGAATAACATTATCCAAATTAATGTATTTATTCGGATCGAGTACACACTTCTTTGTTCTTATATTTTTGGAGCGTTGACTCCTGTCCTGACTCTTGCTCAAATGGCCGACACACAGCGGATGTGGCTAAATACATTCGTATTAATTTTGTGTTTTTCATTAATTCGAAATTACTGTTTGATGTTAAATGTTAATAATTGTATAATTCTTTGCGAAAAGTATGTATGTATGGTAGCTAGTCTTTGTGAAATATGGTTATTTTATTTTTATTAAGATAATATTTGTTAGTTCATTGTTGTAATAAGAAATTTAATTATTAATGTAGGTAATGTTTTCATGTTCAATAATTATATAATGTCATCATCAGTTAGTTACTTTTCTCACTGGTGATCTCGAATTATAAGTAAAATTAAATACATTTTGAAATATCATAATTTTTCCATTAGGTATATACAACTTGATTACTAAGATACATACCGTTCAAGAATTTTCGGTGTCAAAGTTAAGTTACCAGTGACCTTGAATAAGAGAAAAAGGAGCACTCGTTCGTAATCATATCATAGCGTGACAGTTGGTCACCGGTTCAAAAACCAACCGCTGGTCGTTCTTTCTATTTATTGAACGACTTGACGGCATATGCGCTGCAAGAATCTAGGTACATAGCGTTTCCATTCAACAATTCGTTGAATCATCACAAATAAATTGTGCTATTGATTATTTCTTAATAAAATTTAAATAATAAAATAAAACTTCTTTATAATATAATTTATATTTGCTTTGCTTACGATATAAATCGATGACAAAATCGATGACCGAATTTATGTAATAAAATCGTTCGCAACGCGACATTTTTAAATCGATTTGGCGTGTAAGGTGGTTTCCATCACTAAATAGCGCTCGTCAAATCAAAGTATGTCAAAAAAAAATTGGCACTCTTGGTTTTCATACAAATCGTGACACATGCGTCGTCTATCTAGATATTTGGTCTGTGATGGTTATTACCAATAGTCCTTTAGGAAAGACCCTCCAAATAAACAAACTACTACACTACAATGATAATTTAATAAACATATTAAAATATTTCTATTGTAAGTCTTTTTCTGTTGACTGTACTCACCTACCATGCATGGAATGTTAAGGGACCGGATCGGACAAGCTAAGTGTTCAATGGATCCGATAGGATTTTATTAATAATACCTAATTGTTGCAAATGGATCCGTTTTTAAAGGATCAGATTGGAATAACTCCAACTGATCACTTATACATTATATACAAAAATAAAATAAAATAAGAAGGAAAAGTTTTTGAAAAGGATTACTTACATTTCTTAATCAAAAGAATTTTATTTTCTTTATATTGTTAATACAAAAAACTGTCACCGTCACAAAAAAAAATCTGTCTGCATCTGTATCATGAATCAGGTTCAGTACTTTTTAAGAAATCGATCAAATTAAATAGCAACTAATTGAAGCCTATTCTGTCACCATTAAATACACTTTACTCTACACAATCGTATTCTGATTCAGAACCCTAATAAAATTTGTACCAGGATATGCACATAACTCCTATTTACTCTAACAAACGTAGCGAGGATTCTGGGTTAATGGGGCTTACCACTCATTAACGAAAGCCGTTGCGCAAGGCGCAGTAGTGCTGGCGGTATCACTCGATATCGCCAACGCATTTAATAGCCTGCCGTTCGAATGCATTGGGGAGGCGCTCCGCTACCACGGGGTGCCCCACTACTTAGTGCGCATCCTCCAAAACAACCTAAGAGGGCGAACGGTATCATACCAGGGCAGAGATGGGCAATTGCGCAGTCGTGCAGTGTCGTGCGGGGTCCCACAGGGGTCGGTTCTTGGGCCGCTCCTGTGGAACGTTGGCTACGACTGGGCGTTGAGAGGCGCCCTGCTGCGGGGACTAAGAGTGGTGTGCTTTGCTGACGACACACTCGTGACGGCTCGAGCAGACACCTTCCCAGACGCGACCGTGCTGGCCTCAGCTGGGGTCACGCATCTGGTTCGCAGGATACAAATGTTGGGACTTCGAGTTGCTCTTGAGAAGACGGAGGCTCTATTTTTCTTTGGGGCTCGCAGGCGCCCTCCTCCAGAGGCGCACTTGCATATTGATGGTGTCCGGGTTGGTATCAGCTCATGCATGCGCTACCTAGGCTTGACATTAGACAGTAAATGGGATTTCACTGAACATTTTAGTCGTCAGTCGCCTAAACTGGTCAGAGCTGCAGGGGCGTTGAGCAGTCTTCTGCCGAATCTTGGCGGGCCGAGCGGCAGTGCGCGACGGTTGTACACCGGAGTGATACGCTCGATGGCTCTGTATGGGGCACCGGTGTGGGTAGACGCCCTGAATGCCAAAAACAAGGCCCTGCTACGAAGACCTCAGCGGGTCATGGCTATCAGGGCCATTCGTGGCTACCGCACCGTGTCATACGAGGCGGCATGTGTCCTTGCGGGCACTCCTCCATGGGACCTGGAGGCTTCAGATATGATCCACAGTAGATGTCTAAAAGAGACGGGCAGATCACACTCTGCTAGGATTCTGGGCAGGTAGGCCAAAGCTGGAGGGGAGAACCCCACATAACTACCCGCGTCTTCCCGGGCGCGGTGGTACTCAGGCGATGAGTTTTCCACTGTCAAATAAAACACTGGTAGGATGCCGAGAAATGTAAGAAGTGATCTGAAAACCGCCAGGGATCGAGAAACATGAAAGAGTTTGGGGTTAAAAAATTAAAAGTCGTATTGTGTAGGAATGGATGTTTGTGTGTGGATAGGATAAATAAACCAAATTCGTAATGAGTATGACTCCACCGTACCCACGTCGAGTGGAAAGTAAAGTTTAAACGTGAAGGTAGACCAAACATACTATACTATGTGGAGTGCGACATACTACCAAACACTCTCTCTGCCACTACTCAGCATGTTGTCTTGCGTACTGCAAGACAACAAGTGTCTTTGCGCACTTAACAAAAATAGGCAACAACCAATCTAACCGAATGCACCGACAGCTACACAACTGACCTTGCCGATTTCTCCGCAAACAACAATCCGTATTAATAATCAATAAATAAGTACCACTTCTACTAGCACTAAACGGTGCGTTGAATCCAAACATTGGCGATCATTAGCAGTAATTATCGCAATGAACACGCTGAGGTTATCAGCTCAAGTCACAAAAATAAAACGACAAATAAAAGGCAATAAAATTTATCTTATTGGGGCCGTTGCTAAAGTACCCGTACGTTTCATTCATTCATTTTTAAACAACAAGAAATCCATCATACAGCATACTAGATAGATACAAGCCCCCAGCTCCTGCCTCCCTATTTAGTTCCGAAGGCCTCGACAGGGATTCGGGGGAAGGCGGGCATACCCACCAAAAGTTCTTGTACCATCCCACACATGTCGCGAGGGTGGTTCGGGACTACCGACAACAGACACCGAATTCCACCCAGCGCCGGCTCGCCAATAGCGAGAACGCCTGGGATAGTTTGGGCAAGCTCGAGGTTCTCGTGGGGCACATGCAATACGGGGTGCCCCACCCCACAGTCACGCAAGCTTCACTGCGATATAATACGAATATGTGTTTTGGTAGCGATAGTAAATTGTCGGACTGTCAAATATTTATAAAATTTATAAAAACCAGTGAAAAAATTAAACGCCCACCCGACCCAGCCAGGAATCGAACCTGGGTCTTCCGCAATCCGGGCGGCTGCACTGACCGCTATGCTACCGGAAAGGCTGACGTAAGCGCTGAATTTTGTCACTGCTTTTTAATTTTTTAGTGCTAATAGCGGCACAGATCTATCCAACTGTCGTTGCAACCGATGGTCATGCAGATTCACTTTTGCAGATGAAATACCACAAATTTGATAACACAACGCTATAGTAAATTTTACTTTTTTATTTTCAAGTGCTAATTGCTGCACTGAAGCTAAATTAAATATTTATAGGGTCGGGTGGGCGTTTAATTTTTTCACTGTATTTTATAAATATTTCATTTAGCTTTAGTGCAGCAATTAGCACTTGAAAATAAAAAAATAAATTTGCGACTGTCACTTAAAGATCGGTAATAAGCGGTCTTAAGAGGCTCATAAATACCCGGGTTCGATTCGAAGTTCTTAACCCGTTCAGAGCAAAGTCGTTTATACTGTTCTTAATACAGCTTTGAATAAGTCATAAGACATCTTCTGATTATGAATCGGAATATAGGAAATTACCATAATTTACCAGGAATAGGAACAATCAGAACGAATCAAAATTTCTCTACTAATATCTAAAACCATGAAATGTTAAGACGAGGAAAACGTATCGGATGTTGCCACGATAGCTTAAGGGCACTTGGTGACTTGTCTTGTGTTGTGTGAGCGGGTTCGTAAGACGCTCGTGGAAATTTTATAAACATTACATAAAACTCAATTACCCTCCAATTGTATATAGCGATGATTTGATAACAATGATTAAGGCATTCACCCAGCTGTGGACAGTATATGGGCTATACTACTTAGGTACATGGTGAGCAGAACAGATCAAAATGGGTCAGTACAGAACTCCCAAACAAAAAGAGATAGGGAAAGTTCTTACAAACCATACCGTCGATTTTAAAGTTTAGTAAGACTGTATTAAAATGAATTCAAAAACTCTCATACTCGTATATATTCATCGGCTATCTATTATGTTAATATTGTTAATACGTGATGTTTTCGCTTCACTGCGTCTTTTTAAGCACATTGCGCGTAAAAGAGTGTGAGATTTGGTATAATTCAAGACAGTATGAAGGAGTCCCAAAAGATAAAATTATTATACAATCTGTAAACGTTCGAATTTCAACCACTTGGCGATCACTGGTAGATATAATTTTGTATGACAATGAAACTGCATATCAAATGTGTTTCATAATGAAACATGCAAGAAAGCTTTCTGACGGCAAGCTGTCTGCGCTGCGCACCGCCGCTGCGCGCGCGCAGCCTGCAGACCGAGTCGGCTGGTCGTCGACCTATAATGCTAGAACTCGTTTGCTCATACGCACCATCATAGCATATACAGTAAAGCAGGGCTTTGAATAACGTTAAAATGAAGTAACGTTACCTCTATCATACGAAGATAACGTTAATAGCAAAGATGACGTTATGCTTGGTATCGTTACCAGGATGGCATTTTTATTGATAACGAAAAAAGTAACGATACTTGTACTAGATAACGTTACCTACATTACCGCTACCTATTTCTTTTTTCTTATCATACCTGGCCTTCATCTCACCTGACGCTAAGTGATGATAAGGCCGAAGGTGGAAGCGCACTTCACCCGGAATCCTCAGCTACTCAGGCACAGGCTATCTTATCTCTAGCTGCCGGAACACAACAATGCTACAATCATTGATGTTATGGCGACATATTTAGATAAGATGGTGGTAGCTAGCCAGGCGGATAAAAAAGCCATACCACCAACCAAACCGAATACACAAACATGTACCCCCCCGCTGGGAATCGAACCCGGGACCTCTGGGTCTAGACCGGTGGTCTTAACCACTAGACCACATAGGCAATTAAGTAGATGGTTGACGGACGGCGGTTTTATATAAATAACGCGAATGTTATCAAGACTTGCAGTAAGGACACAAGTGTTTAAAGTACCTTGCATTTGACAAAAACAAATAAAATTCAAAAAATTCAACATTCAAAATCATTTATTCAGTTTAGGCTACAAGTAGCTCTCGTGAATGTCACTATGCCATCGGTTCGTAAGTCTAATAAAGGAATTATGTAACCTAACAATGGCATTCAAAAAGTGTCATGCTCGCGCATGCCTCTTGAGCGTCAGCCATCATCACGCGCTGGCACATAGCCAAGTACTATATTACCGAAATTACATTCATTCCTTTTAGATATCGTCCCAACTTAAAAACAAACTAAAACTCAATTTAAAAACAGACTCGACAAATAACATTCTAAATAAATAAAAAAACAAGGAAGTTATAAAAATCACGTAGATAAGTGAATAGTTAGTTAGTTCCTTTTAGATATCGTCCAAATTTAAGACTATGTTGTGTGTAAAATGCACTACATGCACATTTTTACTAAATTACAAACTTGCACAGACGCACTTGTACACACGCCTGCCCATCAACCTACCACAAACTGTCAAATTTTCTCAATTGACTTTGAACTTTATGCTTAGGCTTAGGATTGAAAATATATTGAAGAAATTTGACAGCTTTGGATAGGTTGATGTGTGCGTCTGCGTAAGTTTCAAAATTTAGTAAAAAAAAAATGCTCTAACAAAATGTTCTTAATCGACCAAAAGTTTTTCACGTTTTATCTCTCTTCGTATTTAAATAAGCAAACCGCATATTTTATGAAAAAAAAACAGTTGATAAGATAATTTCGACGCGCGCGGTAGATTCTGGGGCTAGATACCAAACACAAAGTGAAAATAACAAGGAAAATCAAAATCATCGATATCACAAATTGCAACTAAACGAGTTGACTCATTAACTAGTTCAGCTGTCCTTATTTCCCCCTTTTCCTATACTTAAGGTTAAGTTCGTCTGTATCTATAGTCAACACCAGCTCATTGTGTGTCCCTACTGCTGGCGCACGAGGCTTGGTCGATAGTAACGGTCCATAAACCAACCGCACTTTCCGGATGAATAACCGTCACGAGGATTTTAACGCAAATTTTGTTGCGAAACAAATTACAAAAACACAATGTTGAAAAAATTTCCACGAGCAGGATTTGAACCTGCACCCTTCTGACATACCGGGTCAGGTGCTCTTCCAATTGAGCTATCGTGGTTCTAACCAGCCCGCCGAAATTATTCAACACTATTTACTTTTTTACTTTGAAAGCCAAAGGCGCCAATTCAATGTCAACAACTACCGTCATTAACATCTGATCATAATATTTTTACAAATACTAAAGATCAGTTAAGAAGTAGGCTAGCTATTTATAAAATGTTTTTAATTTGTTTATATAATTTTAACGCAAATTTTGTTGCGAAACAAATTACAAAAACACAATGTTGAAAAAATTTCCACGAGCAGGATTTGAACCTGCACCCTTCTCTTCTAACATTATGTACCTACTTGTTGTTGTTATACATATATACAAAGCCCCTTACAAATAAACAAAGAATAAGGTCCGAGTAGTAATTCCGTGTTTTGTCTCTTTTACTCTAATTTGAAATGACGTTTAGATGACAGCAACAAAACACGGAATAGCTATTCGGACCTTATTCTTTGTTAACTTGTAAGGGGCTACGTGTATTAAGAATGATTCATCGTCCCATGAACGCGCCCCGGTTCAAATGTCACAGCCAATCGACACAAGACCCACAAATAGACACTGAGAGACTGCAGAGGGTAAGCTCCATACCAAACGCGCTCAAGCAACGCACACATAGACAACCTCTCACGGACACGGAATGGCCATTGGGTCGCGACACAATGTCAGCTTCAAGGCATTTGTGGTGAGGGTCCCGACAGCCAAGCTGGACGCGAAGGAAGACTTCTGGTTCAATGGCGTGGTGAGCCGGGTGTTACCGTGGTAGACTGCTCTTTTTTTTTTTTTTTTTGAGAGAGATTGCTGATTGCCGCTGCGGCATTTTCAGCTTCACCTTCAGCTTTTTTGGGGGCGGCGAGGAACGTAAAAGGTCCCTCAAGCCGTGTGAAACGAATCACCTTCAGAGGTTAACTAGAGGGAACGGCATCGCGCGGCAAGTGCGCGTCCCCGTGCCCTACTAGATTCTCCGAAGGGTTCGGATCGGATCGGGGAGCGGGGAGCGGGGAGCGGGTTGACCGGGCCGTGGAGGAGGAGAGAACCGCCCACCCGCCCAGGTACATGTCTGTACCTGGTGTAGAGCGAGTGTGAACCGGTTCTTCGTACCCTTGTTCTACGAGTACGGTGTCTTGGGCCTAAACTGGTGTGCATGTTTAGTGTATTCTGTAAATGTGTGCTGTCATTTAGAGGATCGGGCGGGGGTTTAGAGGATCGGGCGGGGGTTTAGAGGATCGGGCGGGGTTTAGAGGATCGGGCGGGGTTTAGAGGATCGGGCAACACCACCGGAGCAGCACAAGGAAGCGCTCGCAATACTAACAAAGTTATTTTCATATATGTATATTTTACGGGTAAGCACATTGCCTTAATCTCATCTAATGTTAAGTGATGATAAGGCCAATGGTGGAAGCGCACTTCACCCGGAAACCTTAACTACTGAGGCACTGGTTATCTTATCTCTAGCTGCCGGAACACAACAATGCTACAAATATTGCTCTTACGGCGACATATTTAGATAAGATGGTGGTAGATAGGCAGGCGGACAAACAAGCCCTACCACCAACCAAACCGAGAACACAAACACCGCTGGGAATCGAACCCGGGACCTCTGGGTCGGTGATCGTTAGTCTTAACCTAGTGGTGTGGTCTAGTGACCACAGAGGCTGTTAAAATAGAAGTTATATGTAAACAAACATTGTATGAAATTCACTTTGGGTTACTTAAGGTCGGTAACGCTGAAAGTGCCGCCTGAGGCAATCAGAAAACTCTACAAAAAAACTTTGTGTTGTCCCTGAGCCAACTTAGTAAATAAGCCGATAAGCAATAGTAGATCGGCGCAGGCTGCCTGCTTTCTTTCTGTATACGGCCTTAGGTGTGGGTGTGCTTAGTGCAATAGCACTTACGCCGCTCCCACGGTCATTGCTTATTTTATTATACAGCTGTAATTGTCACGTTGTTGTTACAAAGATAATATAAATTATTTTATTGAATAAAGGTAGTCATACTTTTGTATTGCTATTAACTAATCCACATAATTTCAATAGATTATGTGAATAGTGCTTTATTTACCTTCCGAAGCACGGAGGAGCTCCAGATGATAAATTTTTTGCTCACCCATCCGATGACCAGCCTTTGCGAGAGTTCCTTAACAGACTCGCAGACCGGGTGCGCTAACCACTGCGCCATCGAGCCTCAATATCGCCCCTCATAATTGTATTTAGGTATTAAATTTAACATTATACAAAACATGGTTTATGTGTAAACAGATACCTACTATGTATACATGTTTGGTTTACCTTTAAGTATTTTCCTGCACTTAAATGACCTTTACAAGATCACAGATAAGATAAGGTAAAACTAAAGGCACAAAAACAAACAGGTATCTGAACGGCTATTCGGTTTAAAGAGGGAATGGCATCCATCACGCACTAGTGTAGTGCGTGTCCCCGTTCACTACTAGGTTATCAAATGGGTTCGAATCGGATAGGTTCATCCTCAAATCACACCTCAAAACCCACATGGTTACGTACAGAGGGCCTAGTGTGAGTTATTTTTTTATTTCAAATTTTTGAATGGCAAAATTTTAACTCTTCTCGTATACCGCCAGTAGGCACTGCTTCATTGCCATACTAATTTTCGCCCTCAGTTCAATACCGAGATCCGGGTGCGTAGTGCGAATTTCATTTGCCATTCGATCTCGTTAACGAAAACGAGACTTTGTATGGCAAAATTTTAACTTATTACTTAAATGCTCGTGGAAATTTTTTCAACATTGTATTTTTGTAATTATTACTTAAGTTATTTTACTTTATTTTTTTTCCTCGTTTGTCAAGAGCTGCTTCAACGCCATCCATACACATGCCGGTTTTTTGTTAATGGCAAATAAAACTTGCCAAGATTCGGTGCACATGCACTTTACAACCATTTTCCATTTTTTTCTTTAGAAACATTTTCCTTTCCCACGACAGTTAACGAAGTAGTACCTATGTAGCTCGTATAACAAACACCTCGGAGAATCTAGTAAGATACTCACTCACTCACTCTCTCACTTTTTGGAGTTCAATAACGGCTTCAGCTTTTACAATATCAACATGCTCGGTATGACGATTCGTTGCGATCTGAATCAAAAGGACTACATCGAAGCCGTGATCAAAACAGCCTCACGAAAACTCGGTGTCCTGAACAGAGTGCGGCGTTTCTTTACGCCTGACCAGTTGTGTCTTTTGTACAAGACACAGGTACTGTGTACTGGGACGGTTCCGCAAAGTATCTTCTCGATGCCTTACACAGATTGCAGCGTCGCGCTGTACGCATTATCGGCAATGCAGAGGTCACTAATACTCTCGAACTCCTGCAATTGCGTAGAGATATAGCGTCACTCAGCGTCTTCTATCGCTTATATCACTGAAGAACTCTTTGACCTTATCCCACCTTCTCCCTTCCTCCATAGGAGTACACGTGCTGCTCTCCGGAGTCATCGCTTCACTGTCACACATATCCCATCGCGCACAAAGAAATTTGGTGACTTGTTTCTTTGTCACACCTCCAAAAGATGGAATAGTCTACCAGCACACGTTTTCCCTCTTTCCTATGATATGGGGTCCTTCAAACGAGGCGTGAAAAAGCACCTTGTGGGCCGGCAGAGTGAAGTTGACTGATGCTGCGTTATTTTCACGCTGCACCAGTTGTCTTCGCGTCTGGACTACATTTCCCCTTAACATCAGGTGGTGTGGAGTCATTTGCCGTGCTAAGTATTAAAAAAAAAGCCTTTTCAGCGTCACTTTTGGGGCGCCGAGAAACTTATAGGGTTCCTCAAACCGTGTGATCGAAACACCGTCAGAGGGTTTCTAGAGGGAAAATAGCATCACATCATTTTCGAGGGGTTCGGATCGGATCTGGAGCTGAACAACCCATCGGCCGGCGCCTATATAGGCTAGGACCTAGGCTCGAGTTGAATGTCATGGGGGTGGTAAAACACGCTATGTGATATCCCGATCCGATCCGAACCCTTCGGTGAATCCAGTAGGGCACGGAGACGCGCACTAGTGCGCGATGCCGTTCCCTCTAGATAACCTCCGAAGGTGATTTGTTTCACACGGCTTGAGGGTCCCTTTACGTTCCTCGCCGCCCCCAAAAAGGCCCGGTGAAGCTGAAAATGCCGTAGAGGCAATCAGCAATCTCTCTCAAAAAAAAAAAAGCTATGTGATATGTAATGCCGAACCCATACCCAAAGAATGTGATTGTGATCAGTCTTCTTAGTAAGCCTACCTAATCTAAGTTTTTCAGAAAAGTCAGTGACTTATGCCAGTAATCGCAGCTTTTAGACCTAGATGTCCCATATTCAATTCAGAGGGGGGTACATGTTTGTAGTCGGTTTGGTAGGTGCTATGGCTTGTTTTAAGTCCGCTTGTCTAGCTACCACAATATTTTCTAGACACTTCCCCATCACAACATTGTTAGTATGTATGATTTCGACAGTTAGAGATAAGATAAGATAGCCAGTTGGTCAACGGATGAGAAATCCGGGTTCTACGATTCCACCTTTTCGGCCTCTACATCACTTAACATCATTGTACTCATTCATCCATCCATTCCCCATTAATATCCAAATGACATTAAAGAAATGTTTGTTTAACTTAACATAATACAAAGCAAAATCAAAGTCCATATTGCAAAAGACAAATCAACAGCTGATTTGCCTTTCAAAATTCAACTGTATTCAATAAATTTAATACCTTAAAAAACCTGATACACAAGACTATACTGTAGTTAAATGCTTTGAAGGTTGAGAATGCATTGAAGAATGAACAAATAGACTTAAAACTCTTTTCACAATCAAAAATAGTCTTTATTGTTACCAAAGCAAGGTAATGTTTGCCTAGTGCTTATTCTACAGCTGTCGGTACATATGCACTGTAATTGCACTCAGTGTTGTAGAATTAAATGCGGAAGGCCTCTGAACCCAATTTGATTACGTAAATCAACATAAAAAATTGTGATAGCAGCAGAATAATATCAGTCTTAATAACAAACAAATTGTTAACCCGTTTGTCTTTAACATCTTATCTACAAAATAACGAGACACACAGAATGTAAGCTTAATTAATACACATCTAATACACATCATAGACCCTCTCATGGACAATCTCTCAGCTCTGATCAGTTTGAGCGCAGTTGGTGCGAAATCCCGTGTCTGCGAGAGGTTGTCTTTGTGTGCGTTGCTCAAACACATTTGTATGAAGCCTCCTGTGGATCTCTTTATTTTGTGCCTTATCTTAGAGTGGTCAGAGGAGGTTTCCCTTTTCATTTCCTTTGAATGTATTTTTAATGATCAAGGAAACGTTTTATGCATCATTCACCTCCTTGAGGAATACTTGAAAGCTTCGATAGACTGCATAAATGGGATTCTACCATCTTGCATAGTCAATTACTCCAAGCTTTTTGCTGTGCCCTCCCTGTACTGCATACGAAGGAAGCTAAAGCAGGCTCTCGTAACTATGACGTTTTAATCCATCTCCTATAAGTTTTTGACATAATATTGTGTAACCATATTCTTCATTTAAACTTAATAATTATGTAAGCATTACTGTTGTCTTTTATTGCTATAACATCAATGTTCAGTTGAAATGTTTAATGTGTATTACAGTTTGTAGCTTGGGACTGCTGTTTAGAGGACACCTTTACTTAACTTATTTTTGACAATAAGTAAGTAAGAAAGTATGTATATTCATACTGTCCCACTGATGGGCAATGGCCTCCATCATAGAAATTTAATCATCGCTACAATTGATGGATACAGGCTTAATGGCAGGATAGGGGGAACCGCATCCTGAACGCTATTGCTGAGAGACTGGACTGTCCCATCCAGAAACGCTGGATGGACATTAGTTATAAGGATAATATTAAAATAATATTAAGAAAAATTGTTACTAACTACTTTACTAACAAATTATGAATCGTTTTTATTAACAGGTTGTCGCCGCGGGTCACAGACAATAGAAATTCAATTGTTTGTTGGACATATGGAATTAGCTATTTCATGTACAAAAACAAAAATTTATCATGTTGAACAACAAGACCATGTAATAAGTATGTTGATGAGACCAATTATTATGCTTCCAAATATCTTATCAACTTCAACTTCAACTTTTGTTTATGGCAATAATGGGGCCTGCTAAGTATTCTCTCTCATTGCACTTTGACATTTAGGTTTTTCTGAGCCTTGTCCAGAAATTACTGTTTATAAAAAGAGATTGTGGTCCGAAGAAAACACTTTTTTCACGAAAGTTTTTGCCAAAACATTGAACAAAAGTAGTAGTAATAAAACGTATAATTAAAGCGCCATACAAGACGGATGTGCACTAAGGGCAACAGTCTTGCACAACCTATGCTACGGAATACGAACAGAGGCAAAGTTCCAATGTAAATAAAACATTAACATAATTGCTAAATCAAACAGAAATACTCACTTAAATGATGATATTGTTATGGCCCTGACGAAACTTCAAAATGATATCCCTTTCGATTAGCAGATATTGTACTATACACTACACAAAAAGATTTTCCACTTCACTACTTTATTAAGCGCAATGCATGTCCAGTGTCCAGTAGGTCCACGTATTTTTTTCGAGTAATCTCAAAAAAGTTCAATTACTCAATTCAGTAAGAATTCACCAGATTATCTTTAGGTAACTCATCACTTTGACCACACACAAATTATGACAACATGACAATGACAGAAGAAAGCAAGCATTGGGTAGGTACAGAGGTAGGTACCTACCTATCACAAAACAAAGCAAAATACAGAGAAGAAAGAAAATAAAAGAAAACTCGTTGATTCCTCTGTCTGTCTATCAATCTGGGAAAATAATAAGAATGGTGGTTATAGGTACCCTTATGTAATAAAAGCCAATGAAAACAAGGTTACGTTGCATACCACATTCTGATTGGATAAATTTAAAGTCAAATAGGTAGACAGAAGATTTTGTAACTAGTGATGTCCTGCAACGACAAATTACGGTTTTCCATTTTATTTGGTTTTTTACCTCAGAAAAGCATATCTTTTACTATTATTTTCTTATTTTATCTGTCAGAATTATTATTAACTTAATTACAAACTATTGAATTTCTATAGTTAGGTTTTTTCAATACAATAACTGTATGTTATGTATTGCGCATTTAGATAATCAACAAGTGGTTATATTATTGATTTTTCCGAGAGACGCTTATGGTAGGACCTGACACTTAACATACTCTAAAAATGTTTAGATTATGGGTACTTTTCAGTTGGTATGCCATTTTAGCACTACATGGGATTTGTAGAAGTGCAGCAGATCAAACTCCGGTTACATTTACTTTTAAAGAATATCAATACAAGGATTCGCCCAAAAACGTAAGTTTTAAATATAATAGAAAATTTTATTAGGTCACTACAGTGTATTAATTTTGAATATCAACAAAAACAAAAAAAACATAAACAAATTACCCATTACAATATATCTAACTTGATCCTTTTTCATTTTTAAGTATGATTACCTATATATTACCTATAAGTCAATTATTACAGCTGTAAAATAAACAAAAAAATGTGTTATGTAAATAGAGCCAGTTCCAATACAAATCTCCACAATAGCGACTGAACTTTCTGAACTTTTTTTCTTTAACTCTTCTTTAACTTTTTAATTCTGCTAACCCCATGCAATATAACTTGTATATAACCAAATATCAAGCAATAGAGGGTGCAAGTCTGCTTCTGTTCTTTAATTACGATTAATTGTGTTAGTACTAGCTTCTTCTCTCAACATCTAGGCAGAACTAAATTTTCACATCTAGGAACAAAACAAGTTTAAGATTTTTGTTGATTGTGACTTTATAAATAAAGTTTTAGTACCTACTTTGCAAAGGTCCTTTGTCTTTTGTCCTTTTAATGTTGAGATATGTCTTATAACATTTTAAACATACTATTAACTATTTGCTATTATATAAAATGTTTTACGTTTCAGGAAATGACATTTCGAGAGTTTGAAACCGCTTGTGAACAAAGTGGCGCCTGCAGTCACACGAATGGACTAACAAGGACTCGCTGTGTCCGAGAATGTGTTTCACCTTCGTGCTACAGGGAACTTTATCAGTTGGATCCTGTATGTAGAAAATAGATGAATTGAGTGCTTTTTATATATTTATAAAAATTAATAAAAGTTTAAAATTACTCAAAACTTGCGTAAAAAATATATAAATCAACATAATAAGTAATTTACGAACGTTTTGCTCCATCCCAGTTTTATTAGATTTTGTCATGCTTTCTGGATTCTACTATTGATTTTTTCAAGTGTTATACACTCGACATCAAAAACATCGCACCTTTTAAAAAACGTTCTTCTAGCGTCTTTAAACCTTATTTAAAATCAATGTGGAGGGTAATGTTGGGTATCATTTGAAATGTACCGAAAAGGGATACACAATTCGGTATTTTACTTTATTTTATTAAAAACGAATACAAAGAAAACAAAGTGTACGAAACAATAAAAATCCTTAATTAAAAGATTTTATTAAAAACAGAATAATTACAAAAAAAATATAAAACTTTGCTTAAAAGTAATCTAAAACCTAGAGTTACCCCCTTGTCCTGATCACGGCTTCCACAGCACTCCCTCATGGACTACCAATATACCACAATGCAATATATATATATAGCTATTGCTATTGAGCTATTGAACATATTTTATGCTATTTGTTGTTTCATTTCCAAATACAAAAGTATTAGGGTCAAATATCTTGTATAATGTTAAGTTCCGTTGGTAGTGTTTATAATTATATGCCCACCACTCTATATCAAAATACTAAATATATATATATATAGAAAAAAAATCTAACGGTAGATAGAATTTGTTTATAACAAATTGTTAAAATGAAACAACTTGTACGGTTCTACTCGTGTTTATTTTACACATTAGTTTTAATTAATGTTTACCCTGACGTTTCGAACCCTTTGCAGGGTCCGTGGTCACAGGGAGACTGAGGTGTTGGTCGTCTCATAATTAGTAAGTAGCTTGTATACCCTCATTAAAATTTAATCAGGTGCGTTCCGTTTTACGCAGAAAGAGCTTACAGTATCTTTTGGTCTGGCAGTATGGTGTTGGGGCTGGGATTTAATATTCTGTATGATGGGATCCCAGGCTGGTGGTAGATTCCAACCATCTTCTCTATTAAAATTAGGATGTTTTTTTAATTTCAATAGCCTCGCGTATCATCCTAGGGATGAATCGTTGTTCTCTAGCGATTATTTGTGGTTTATCAAATCTGATGTAATGGTTGGGCCCCTCAAGGGAATGTTCGCATACCGCAGACTTATTTTCGCGCCTATGCTTGACGTCGGCTATATGTACTTTAACACGGGTTCCTACACTTCTCTTTGTTTGCCCGATGTAAGAGAGCCCACAGTCGCAGTCCAGTTTGTACACGCCTGCATCTTGAAGGGGTATGTTGCACTTGACAGGTCGTAAAATATGGTTGATCTTCTTCGGCGGCTTGAAGTAAGTATTGATTGAAGCTCGCTTTAAGATATGTCCAATCTTGTCAGTGACACCTTTCATATATGGAAGTACAGCAGGTTGGCGCTCGACTGTGGTTGATTTATTGCGTTTTCTGTGACGAAGCCGTGGTACTTTCAGATTATTATCCTGTTGTACGTACTTGACATGCTGAAGCACAGCAGCCAGGTGTTGGGTGTCACAGATACCGCGTGCTCTCTGAAACAAAGATTTCCCTACAGTAGCCAACTGTCTAGGATGGTGGTGAGAATCACCATTGAGGTACCTATCTGTATGGGTTACTTTACGATACACAGTGTGACTCAAACTATGGTCCGGATTCCTGATGATTAAAGTATTCAAGAAGTCTCCCTGTGACCACGGACCCTGCAAAGGGTTCGAAACGTCAGGATAAACATTAATTAAAACTAATGTGTAAAATAAACGCGAGTAGATCCGTAAAAGTTGTTTCATTTCAATGTGTAGTGTTCGCGTAAACTTTAGAAAACAATACAAATTATTAAGTTAACAAACAACGAAACTATTGACAAAAACTATTTTTTAACCTGTGGAGAAATGCCTATTATGAATTTCAAAGAGAAAATCAATCCTTAACTAAATATTTAAATAATCGAAATATAAAAAAAAACTATTATTAACAATAAAATATTTAAGATATTAAACAAGAAACATTATTTTGCCAAGACAACAATATAGAAAAATTTAAATATTAAACTTGTCTATTTGTTTATAAACAAATGATGTAAATGATACCATAATATATTCAAATTTTTAAATTCATATTTGTTACTAATAAAAAAAATATTTTATGTGGTACGCTGTCTTTAGCGGTAGTGCACCCATGCCGTAATGGCTGCGCGGAGCCCTATTTTCAGCGTTAAATTAAAATTATTAATAATAGAGGTAGAGTTCCGGGAGCTGGAACTTTTTTTGGAAACTTCCTCTTAATAGTTACTCTTAATAGATATTAATAGTTTTTGAGTTATTAACAAAAACCTAAATACCTTCTTTTTTAATCTCATTTTGTTAATAACAATTGCAGTTTTTTACGTGCAGTAAAATCCTCACACTGCATTTTTCTAGAGGTCTTTATGAGGTCTTTATGTCTATTTTTCACGTTTTTCAACTTGTTGACCGGACTAATAAACTGATATGTCTTTTTAAAGTTTTTTTATTAGGCTTTAAAATGACACCAATATTGGTGAGGTTACATACGTAGGTTAAGGGTTGATAAGGCTTGAAAGTTATTTTCGTAGGGGTGCTATTTTTTTGACGCCGAGTGTAGTTGTCGCCCTTCTTACAACAACAACACCTTCGAATAACATTAAAGTTACATGATTATGCATAAACTGTATTCCTGTCATTATTCGAAAACAATGAGATTAAGAAAACTATGTATTTACTTTAAATATTCTATTTTCAGCTTGAAGAAGGCGAAATTGACGTAAGATTAAATTCTTTCAAAGGCTGTTTTGTTCAGAGAAGTGGTCGGACCAGAAACTGATTTACTAGAAGACTTATTTCTTCTCTGGTTTTATGTTCTAATAAGATCAACAAAATCCATAAGAAAATACAATTTGTAATCTTGGTAAGCATTTAAGTACTTAAAAGTTTTGATTCTGACATTTAATTAATATCGAAGTAGTATTGATGAAACACGGGTGGGTGGGACCACACCTTGCCACGACTGCCCACGACAGCCTATTTTTTTGGTAGTTATTAAATTAGCTAATATTAATTGCGTAATTTATGTTTGTGTTTCAGTTCCTCTCCGGCACATTAATCAAGAAATGTCATTTTATCACACGCGTAATAGAAAATAAATATGTTGTTATTCCACGGTAGTGGAAAACACAGATTGTCATACAGAGTAAAAAATAAGTGATCACTATTTTTTCTATTATAGCATGGAGAGCCCTAACTGTGCCTTAATGTTGAACTAATAAAATATGGAAAGAAAACTTCGTTGTCAAAATGGAATCCTCAGCTCATGAGTTCACCTCTACCTGTCCTCAAGAGGCAATGTGAGGCCCATGCTACTTAAAATATTTTTAAACCTATTTGTCGTTTAAAATCAGGTGCGTGATAAGGATTGTTATAGTAATAGTAGGTAGCCCATTTGTCCAAGTGTGTTTGTTGAATTTAATTTTATATCGCATGACACGATAATAATGGTTATATTAAAATCCAATCAGCATTTTAATTACCTAAGTATTACCAAAATAGCTTATTAATAACAAACAAATGTATGTTTTAAACCTCATAGTAAATAAGTAATTCAATTAAACTTTTCTATTAAAATTTTTAAAGATATAAAACTGATAATAGTTAAACAATTTATTTATTCGTTTGAAATTATTAAGTACCTATGTAATAAATCATTCGCAACTAACACTTTATTATTATAGTACGACCGAGCTTTGCTCGTTATTTTATTTTATAATGTTTTCTAAAATTATAACCTAGCTAGATCGATTGATCGCCCCTGAAAATTGTTAGAGCCGTTTCCGAGATTCAGATTATATTTATACAAAAAGAAGCTCGTTTAAGGTATTAGATAAATTTCACATTCAGATTACCAACCATACTAAATACCGAAAGAGTAGTTAGTCTGGTTTGAACAAAAAACAATATTAATTCAGTCCACATATTGCACCAACAAATGTATCTAATCTAGCGTGGCAGGTCATTAGCCTATCTTGGCTAGTAACCTCCGCTTGGATATGTTATTTGCATAATTTTAAATAATTCTTAGCAATAAGTATTTTTAATTGATTGTTCAATAAATGTAAAACATAAAATAAAGTAAGATCTTTTTGTCTTCAGGCAAAAACTTTAATCATGTTTGTTTGTTTTAAAACCATTTTTAATAGAGTTATCAAATAAAACTTTGGTAACTTTTACTTCCATTTTCCATCAAAAGGTTAGCGGTGGTGTTGCCAACTAGACAACTGTATTTAATCAGTATTATTGATTTAAACTTGCAGAGAAATAACAATACACCTGTCATTGTTGTTTTAACGTGTTCATTGTAGAAAGTTTATAGTATATAGCAACATTTTTAATCTGATTTGATTAGATTTGAAATTAGAAATTGCAAGTACAACAAGCATTTTTAGGTTTCCTTATTTAAACCTGTCTATTTGCTTGTCAAAGGTAATTTACTAGCATAAAATCAGTGATGTAAAGCTTAAAGGGTTATAAATATCTACGCTAAGCAAAAAAAATATAGAAATAAAACTCAACCATATTTTTTCAAATTTATTTTTATACGATAAGCACGATACGAATTACGATACAGCCCCCCGACCGCCTAACCGATTGCTTTGGCTACGTGTGTAATGTAGTTTATGACGTCATCTTGTCATTTCGTACCGCCTATGAAAGCAATATCATAAGCTCTAATCTATAGCTATAGATATTGCTTTCATAGGCGGTACAAAATGACAAGATGACGTCATATACTATACACGTAGCCAAAGCGATCGGTTAGGCGGTCGGGCCCAGTTTGCTGTTCTTTTGCCGTATAAATTTTTGCTGCTGCCACTAAGATTAATATTATTGTCTCTCTTTTGGGTCAGTTGTCTGAAATAGCGCAAAGAAGAGAAGAATGCCTTCTTCGTCTTGTAATGTTGGAGGTCAAGATCTCCTCCGCTAGCTCAGTAGCATACAATTGGGTTACTATTTAAACTTTGACAAAAAAATATTTCTATTGGACCCATTCTACGTATACTACATATATTTTTTTTTATATGTGAGTATTGTTCGATTTAACGAATAATCAGACTGATCCAAAGCCTATGGACTCACTGTCTGCCCGGTACAGGACAGAATGAAAAAGCAAACAAGTAATATAATTAATTCTAGTATTTTTATTTTGCTTGCTTGTCGTTGCAAGAGTAGTTTTTGTAAATAAATAAATGAACTTTAATCTCTTGATTTTTAACATTTCCGGAAATTTTAATTGTTTACTTTTTGTATTAGGAATAGTTTTAAATACCCTCTATTTTTAGCCAAGGGTTCGTAGAGATTTTTTCTTTCTTTTAGTTAATGGCTTCGTGCGATTAGCACATTTAGCCAGTGTCAAAGTAATTTTTCTTACAAGTAATACATAAATATACAATATTTCCTTCTAGTATGATGATGATGAATGATAATAGTAATGAGAAGTGAGAAATGATACCGCTCGAGTATCTCAGTAAAGATGTGGGGCTTTACTAATTCCTCGGCGGACTTCTTAAGAGAATTCAAAAAGTGAAGTTACACTGTTTTTTTTCATTTGCCAACACTCATGCGCACTTACGAACACTCAATGGTTAATAATCCACCATTATTTCACATTAATATTCGACATTACACAAATTTAGAAATTAAAACAAAACCGCAGACATGACTCTTCACTTTCCCGCCAAGAAGTCCCGTAGAGAAATTTATATAAATCGTCATCACTGTCAGTGGAGTCCTTACGTACTACATTATTTAATAATATTGCTCGTTTTTTCAATAATCGAGTTTTTTCATCGCTATCAACAAAATCGGATTGAAAGCTGACAGCCTAGATTACCGATTTACGATTAATACCGATTTTTCTCTTTACTAGTTCAGATGAAAATTTTGTCATTTGCTAAAGCCTTTCGCGATTTATAGTAAAAATATTACAAGAATGGCTACTTTGTGTAGACAAATTATCCGCGGAAATGCCCTTAGAAGTGTCCTTTTCTCTTCGGCCCGAAGGGGATACGCCGACAAAAGTAAGTTAGGCCTCATTTTAATTAAAATCGAAATGAAATCGTTGAACCTAATCTGTCAAAATTCTACATTACGTAATTTCAAAAAAGTATTTTCTATGAAAATCCTGAAAATCTGAATGTTTTCTAACTTTAATTTATCGTTTGCTTTTGTACGAATAATTTTCTAGGAAATCGAGAGATGTATTGTTTGATTATGTAAAATGATGTAAAGTATCGGAACTTGCACGTTTTATTGATTTAGTACAAATTGTATGTTTTCCTATTTTTCTTTCTTATTCTCAATTAGTTCATTCTCAACTTTTCTTAGATATAATTTAAACTATTGAAGTATGTTTCTTTGCAAATCCGACCCAGTACAAATTGTATTGATTTGTAGGTTATCTGTTTATCTTATCTTAATGAATAAGCTAGGTACGGAGAAGGATAGCTTGTATAAAAATTTACTTATAAGCTGGAGATTAACAGCTTACAATGTTCATAATGTACTTTTTGACTAGGTTTAAGGTAAGATTTAAGAGAAGATAGAGGCTTAAGTAGCACCCCTTAGCATATAATAAATTGTGTGTTTTGTTCATCATAATAAATAATAATCATAATTTATTACAATAATTGGTACATACACCAACAACCTACATTATTAACTAAATACTCTATTGACCCAAAAAAGGATTCAGTTTCTAACTTAATTTTAACTTGTTAATTGTAAGTATGTATGTATTATTTATATGCATGATCAATCATACTTATTTAGAAAAAAATTGTTTGATTTAAATTAGCACTTTGAACTGAATAAATATTGTTTTGATAATTCTTGTAAAGATAAAATTAAAGATTTACAATATTCGAGAAGTTACTTAGCATTAGCTAGGAAATTTCAAAACAAAATATTTTTAGTTGAATTTGCAACATCACCTTTATGAATAACCTGGTATGTATAAGGGCTAAGTAAATGTGAACTATGTTAATTAGTTAGTTATTTTTGTAATGTATGTTAGGGTTTATTTATTAATATAATATAATATAAGTTAGTATTGGTACTCAAGGGAAATCTTTATAGCATAATTCATATTTTTTTGTAAGTAAAAATGTCCCTAACTCAGCATTAATGAGGTATCTGATTAGCTCTGCAACTCTGGTCTTCCATGCATTTAATAGGGATTCAGGGAATGGTGGTCTCTTATCTTCTGTTTATGTTGTGGTTTGGTGTACCGTAAGCACTGTCAATTGTTACCATTGTTGGCGTACACTCACTTGACTGTGGCTGTGAAAAGGTTAATTGATGGTAATTTGTTTTTCAGTGATGCCCGACCCCCTGGAACACGCCACCGGCATGGAGAGAAAGGAGCTGATGGCGCTGCAGGCGGGAGACGACGACCCCTTCAACATGAAGGTGCTCAAGAAGGCTGCCGGCACGCGAGACCAGCCCACACTAGTGCCGTCTTGCTTCGACGCCCGCATTGTGGGATGCATTTGTAAGTGCACTGTAATTGTTCCTTGGTCAGGGAAGGATAAGTGGATGAGGATGTTTACCAAGTACCTAAAAGTCGGGAAACGCAGAAGAGATGAGCCGGGATGACTTGCCCAAGAGATGATGAAGAGATGCCCGATAAGTGGAATGCTTCGGAGGAGACCTATATCAAGGGTGCCTGACAAGATAATGCTGTTGTCAGAAAAATAATTGTAACATGAATAATTGTCGGCATTTTTATAATTATTTCTTCAATGCTATACAAATTTTTGTTTTTGTTGACGTGTTTGAATGGCAAATAAAACTGGTAAACAAAATCCATGACCTATACACCTATACAATCCACACAACTGGTTATCTTATTGTGTTGATGATATATTGACTTTGCGATGTTAACCCTATGAACAAAAGGTGGATGCAATTTGCACAACTATGTACACACGCCTGCACATCAGACTACCACAAAGGTCAAATTTTATCATCATCATCATCATCATCATCATCAGTATCACTGTTAGCCTATGTTAGTCCTCTACTGGCAATAGGCCTCCACGTACACGTCACTGAGCACGATCCGCGGCTACTCTCTCTTGTCAGCCACTTTGCGAAGATCGTCGCCCCACCTAGTTAAATTATCTTGGTAAACTTTGAACTTTATGTCTCCTTATTGAAAAAAAGAAATTTGACAGTCTCCGTTACCTCAATTTAGTTTACTACCTAAATTATTAGCCTTTGTTGTACGAGTATAACTTATTTTTATTGCTCTTTGTTTCAGGCGAAGAACACTCCACGACTGTTACTTGGCTCTGGGTACACAAGGTAATGTTATCATAAAAATTAAAGTACGGTAGTGGCACCAACGCCTCGGTGGCCGAGTGGCAAAGCGCTCGGCTCGATACCCGAAGGTCCCGGGTTCAGTTCCCAGGTCCGCAAAGTGTGTTTCGGATTTTTCCATGCATAGCCCGGGTTTGTGATCACCAACCCGCATTTGGCAAGCGTGGTGATTACGCCATTACCCATCAATTGTAGCGAAAACTTGGTTTCAATGATGGAGGCCTTTGCCCAGCAGTGGGACAGTTATAGGCTGTTTACTTACTACTTAGTGGCACCAGTGGGCGACACTATACCCACTTGGTCCAACAGGGTGTTATAACACCCCTGAAGTACTATATATAGATATACCCTAATATAACACTTGAGTTTCATTTACAACAACACACAAAAGCCCAGTTTTTGTTGCAAAAGTATAACATTAATTTATTCATTAAAATTTTAAGGGATGTCAGCTACGAGGCAGCTGGTCTGTATTCAAAATACACTAAAATCAGTTGCTGACCTCTAAGAAAGGTCGATCCCTGGTTCCTGTCTAACGCTGGTGCTGGTGCCACTACCTATATATTATTCTTTATTGCATAAAAACAAAAAAAAACAATTAAATATTTATAAAATACAGTGAAAAAATTAAATGCCTCAGCCAGTAATCTAACCTGGGTCTTCCGCAATGGTCAGAGCAGCCGCCCGGATTGCACCTAAAAAAATAAAAAAGCATTTATTTTTATTTTTTATTCATAGCTCGGCAAATGACTCCACTCCACCTGATGTTAAGTGGAAATGGAGTCCAGACGCAAGGACAAGCAGCATGCTGCATGGTGCAGCGTGAAAACAACGCAGCATCAGTCACCCTCACCCTGACGGCCCACAAGGTGCCTCTTCACGCCTCGTTTAAAGGACCTCATGTCATAGGAAGGAGAGAAAATGTGTGCTAATAGACTATTCCATCTTTTGGAAGTGCGACAAAGAAACGAGTCACCAAATTTCTTTATGCGCGATGGAATGTTCGAGACAGTACAGGGGTGACTCCGGAGAGCAGCACGCGTACTCATGGAGGAAGGGAGGTGGGATAACCTCAAAGAGCTCTTCAGAGCACTCGCCGTGGTATAAGCAGAAGACGCTGAGTGACGCTATATCTCTACGCAATGGCAGGGGCTCGAGAGCATTAGTGACCTCTGCATTGCCGATAATGCGTATAGCGCGCCGCTGCAATCTGTCCAAGGCATCGAGAAGGTACTTTGCGAAACCGTCTCAAAGGTGCGAGCAATACTCCACACGCAAGATCGCACCTGTGTCTTGTACAAAAGGCACAACTGATCCGGCGTGAAGAATCAGCGCACCCTGTTTAGGACACCGAGTTTACGTGATGTTTTTATCACGGCTTCGATATAGTCCCTCTGGTTCAGATCGCAACGAATCTTCATACCGAGCATGTTAATACTGCTCTGCAGGCCTTGAAGAGAGGGAAGGGGTAGGAATGGCGACATTTTTGCCGTGAACGCGCGCTCACCTGTCTTTTTTTGGCATTGAATTCAACATGAGGTCCAATACCCGATCGAGCTCAATGACAAGATTTACTCGCTTCTCCTCAGTCTCGACCTGCCCAGCCGCTGGGTGAACGTTTTACCTACCGTGCACTGTACTATCATCTGCATAGCAATTAATATTTCCAAGTTGAAGCATATCATTGATATGCAGAAGGAACCCAGACCCCACCTTCCGGTCACCAACGACGGACCACCCCGAGATTATGCGTGGCATGGTGAGGCAGCCTCAAGAGCTGGTAGGCTCGCTTGGGCCCCTGTACTGTGCCACGGGCGGCCAGCGGGACAGCCGTTTCTACGGCTCTCCCTGGTCGGCGGATTAATGAAGTCCTCTTGGCACTGGTTTGACGGAAGCCTCCACAGATCAAATGCATCGCAGCAACATCCACTCGAGCTCTGGTTATACGCTGGCTGATCCCGAAACGCGACCGACAAGCGGTCACTTGACGGGTTTTATACCGTGCGTACGGTGGTCACTAACCAGACGGGCCAAGCCCTACCGCGCAGTGGAGCATATGGAAGCTCGAAAATCCGTTAGTCGCCTCTTACGACACCCACCGGAGGAGAGGGGCGGCGAATAGTATTATTTCTCCGTCACCGCACGGATAAATGCACTAAAGCGTTGTCTTATGAAGTTTGTTCATCTGTAAGGATGAATCTGCATAGCCATCGGTTGCAATAACCGTTGGATAGATGGCACTCTGCCGCTAAAAAGCAGTCAAAAATCAAAAAGCACTGGATAAGTTCAGTGCTTGCGTCAGCCTTCACGGTAGCATAATGGTCAGTGTAGCCGCCCGGATTGCGGAAGACCCAGTTTCGATTCCTGGGTCGGGTAGGCATTTAATTTTTTCACTGTATTTCATAAATATTGAATTCAGCTTCAGTGCAGCAAATAGCACTTTAAAAAAAGTAAAGAAAACAATGTACAGTCAGTACAGTGAGCAGCAGTGTTGCCAGAATGTTACTTTTGTAACATTTTACGTTACTTTTTACCATTTCATGTTACTTCCATGCTACACGACTCAAAATGTTACTTTGACGTTACTTTGAGAACTTGATAAAAATATATTACCTATAATTAAATATTTTCCAGCATACAAAGATAATCGTGAAACGGAAGCAAGATAGTTTCATCTTCTTTTGTTTATTTACTTTTTGTCCATTTTCTTCTCTGGAAGGTAGCTAACCAACTTTGAAAACAAAGTTTGATAATTTATTACTTTTATTACTTCGATCAGTCAGTTTTGATACTACTGATTTCTGTAAGAAGGCACTGACCTCGGTCATACCGGTGGTATACCTAGCATAGAGGTCAGGGAAGTCACTTTAGTTATTGTAACATGTTTTTATGTGACAATAAAATAATAATAAGAATAGTAGATAAAATAAATGGCAATAAACACTGGGACTCGTTGCTGTTGTGTTTCGTCCGGTGAGTGAAAGTAAATTCCTACTCCCTCCTCAAGATCCAACTACTTCCTCAAGGCCGGCAACGCATCTGCGATTACTTTGGTTTTGCGGGTTTCCATGGGCGGCGGTGATTACTTTCCATCAGGTGACCCGCCTGCTCGTTTGCCTCCTTTTAATATAAAAAAATAAATAGGTACCTATACTTATTGAATTAGTTAGACAACATTGAAACCATTGTTTTTCTTTCTTTCGAAGCTACAAGAATGGAATAGAAAGTTTTTTGTGTAATCAAGTGCCATAAGTGGTATAACATTAGGAGTGTCTTTTTCTACAAAAAAAGGTTTAAAAATAATAGTTAATGTTACTTTTCTCGTGAATTTTTTTATTTTTTTAACTGTCTCTTGTTACTTTTGACTATCGGCCACTGGCAACACTGGTAAGGAGCTCGATGGCGCAGTGATAAACGCGCTTGGTCTACGATAGTTGAGCAACTTTCGCAAAGGTCGGTCATCAGATGGGTGACTAAAAAGTCGTCAGTGACGTCAGTGTATTGAAAGGCACGTAAAGCTATCGGACCCGGCTGAATTAGAAGTCGTTAACGACCGGTTCACGTGGTGGTTTATTGCCCGTTCTCCGTGGTGTTTCCATCCATAGGGAATGAAGTGCCCCAGCAGTGGGGACATAAAATGAGCTGGTGATGATGACGATGTACACACGCCTGCACATCAACCTACCACAAACTGTCAAATTTCTTCAATAGACTTTGAACTTTATACCTAAAGTTTAAGGTTAAAAATGTATTGAAGAAATTTGATAGTTTTGGATAGGTTGATGTGCAGGTGTCTGTACCGTCAGAGTCCTAAGCGTTCCACCGCAGTATCGAAACCAGAATATTTGACAAAATCAACCTTACTACAAGTAGTTAAGGTGTACTTATTGTTTTCTAATGTTTACGCGAACACACCACATTGAAATGAAACTACTTTTACAGATCTACTCTTGTTTATATTAAATCAAATTAATGTGTAAAATAAATGCGTGTAGATTCACCACAAAACAGGCATTACACAATTGAGACGTTAAGTTAGACGTTAGACGTTAGAGTTAGACGTTAGACGTTTAGTTAGACGTTAGACGTTAATTGAGACGTAAATTTGCCGAGTTGATATTCTTTTCTGTATCCTATCTTCGGCAGTTTTATTTTAATTGTTGTATTTTACATAACTTTTATCTGTGGTATTTTCGTTACAGGGTCACCCTCGCCGTTGTGAGTGCGGACACTGGTACAAATTGATCGAGAAGTCTCTCATCTAAGTGATATTCCTACTTAGCTGTATTATAAAAGTAGTGATTTAAAAACATCTGCCACACCGCGTCTCGGACCGCGCACAGCCATTATACCGCGGCACAAAGTGTTGCCACACGCAATAATTACTAGGATGCGATAGTTTCAAGAAATTACCAAATCTTTAAAAAAACAAATCAATAATTAAATAATCGTAAGCATAAACAGTGTTTTATTGAATGGTTGTTGCCTGTTAAGATTTGGAGTAAATGCATTGTAATGCGTTCGTTAGTGTTATGTAGATCAATAAAATAATTAATTATAAAATGCTACTTTATTTTTTCAATGGGGATGGAACCTTAGTATTTTTTTAATGTGTAATCTGGGGAGTGATTTCGTAGAAATGCGACGGAAGTGTGTAACAGGAAGTCGGAGAAGCGCGCGCCATTTTGTTAATTTGAGATCGATATTATGAACATGACATTTGTCGCGGATTACCGCGTACTCAGGCTTTAAAAGCACATTTTGGTAAGTGTGAACATGCCATTAACCTTATTTGATTTGTTGACATAAGCTTTGCTAATTTCTGAACGCAACCTTTTGTCTTGACAGTATGAAAGCCACATTAAAAAAAAAGATATATATATATTAAGGATAGACAACAGAGGCGGGAACAAAGTTTCTTCACAAGAATTTGACGGTGAGAAGGTGGAGGCTGTGGAGGCGAGCGAGCCACGATATATTCGTGGCTGCGCTGCCCACTGCCAGCCCTGTCGTCGCCGGTGAGTTGCTATTTGTTCATACTATGTCAATTGCGTTGTATACACTTGTGTGTGTTGTGGCGATTCAGATATGAATCATGTCTCATGATCATGCCCCCGAATTGTTGCACCGCGGGCTCGAGTATGTTATGGATGAGAATGAGGACACTACAGTGTCATGGTTTGGTGGTAGTGGCAGGACTATAAGGGGTGATGTTTGGAGGTCCTGTGGGGGTGAGTACACTCAGCCCCGCATATAAGCGCGATAGAAGGCAGACGGGCCGACAAGGTAGTGACTTGCCCAGAATGGCAGGCCTTCTATCTCAGACGCAATTAGATTCTCATCTTAGATCATGATATGAGTAGCATAGATGGATGCTTTGTGCCAGGCCTACACGGCGGCATGTGTAAATGTCAGAACGTCAAATGAGTTGATAGAGTAATCAGACCCTATACTGCCCAGAATGGCAGGCTCTTTGTACGTTACATTTCCTCAGAAGAGTTGTTAGAGTATTTACTCTATATTGCTTGGAATGGCAGGCTCTTCGCAAGCTACATTATCCTAGAGGAGCTGATAGAGTATTCAGACTCTATTCTGCCCAGAAAGGTGGGCTCCTATGAATAATATCAAAGAGAGTAGGCAGAAGTAATGATTCTGTACAGCCCAGAATGGCGGACTCTAACGAACTTGTATTTAATTGTTTCGATAGACACTATTCTGAATTGTTACAATAACACACTAAATTATCTGTATTCTTATGTCGCAGTTAACATATTATGCATATTTCCATATATTTATAACAATCGTCGCGACATAAATTGGTGGAGGTGCTGGGATATATATATGTATGTGTGTGTATATATATATATATTGAGCACGGGACTTTTACAGTACATCAAAGTCGTACTTTATTTTAATCATTTTATCATCTCAGATGATTTAAAAAAAAAAGAGGGTCTCCTTACGTCTTCACGTTGCAATGTCCGATTTTAATTTTTTATGTCGGCAGGTTTAAGAACGCTCTTTACTTATTTTTATATGTGTTCTATGAAAGTCTTGGAATGCTCTGTTTAGGTACTACCTACTTAAACGGAGCATTTTAGGGGGGACAGGACACATTAGCAGTAAAAGTAGTAAGTGTAAGTAGCAGTGTAGTACATTATTAAAAAAGAAAACAAATAAATTATTATTTTTACTTGTGTTTGTTGTTTTATTTAAAAAATCAGATGTTGTATATTTTATACCTTAATACCTTTAGCCATAATACGATTTTTCGTATTAATTAGGTAAACTAATAACAAAAACAAGATCTGGAACAAGATTGGTTTCAAGGTTTCTATGTTACGAATGTTTATGTTATTACATGTTTCCGAACGCATCGCGTATATTGGCCGTTGCCGCTCTTTTGTGAAGTTTACTTTTACTTGTCAAAAACGTTCACCCGAACTGGAAATTGTTGTGTACCTACTGTTTGTTTGTAAAGTTTTTAAGTGATCAAAACAAGAAATTGTTTTAAATAAATAAAGCGGATACTTGAGCCAAGCCGGTCTACAAACTGTGGCAGTACATCTTCAAGATTGATGCTGATGAAATAAGGTAGTTTGTTTTTTATTCATGTTAATTACACATTAACAAAACTTTTATGTGAAGTATTCCTATTGGTGTCTTATTGGAATCCTGGTATAATTTCAGTAAGCACCATAATGGAGACTGCCATAAGCGCCAGACTGAAGAAAAGACATGAACACTTAGTCCGACTGTCGGAGCAAGCTAACAATTTGTTGGCCCCAGGAACAGGCATCTCATTACTAGATCTAACCAACACAAAGATCAACCTTAAGACTGCTATAAATGCTTTAGAGAGAGAGACATATTTGTATCTAGAAAAGTGTGCTGGTGGATCCGGTATTGACACTGACCAGTTAATAGAAACACAAATTGCCGCCGAAGGGATCCTATCTCAACTTGAGGCGTTTGATGCCATATCAACAATTGGTAGCACCTCTGCACAAAACAATAGTGCCCATTCGGCTAAATTACCTAAATTGAACTTATCAACCTTTGATGGAGACATACTGAAGTTCACTGAGTTCTGGGACCAGTTTGAAGCAAATATAGGTTGTAAGAATTTAAAGGATGTGGAAAAATTGGCCTATTTAATGAAATGCCTTACGGGAAAAGCATTAGAAACACTCGAGGGATTGGGTACAACCAGTCTAAACTACCCAATTGCAAGGGAAATGCTGAGAAAAAGGTTTGGTACCAAGCAACTGGTAATAGATGCCCACCACCTGGCTCTTATTAACCTGCCCAAGACAACTGCAATCGCAGAAAACTGCAGAAAAACATTAAACCTAATAGAAAAACATTTACGGGTTCTTGACACACTAGGTGAAGACGTAAATAGTAGTCACTTCCGTGTCTCCATTATTTCGAAATTCCCGGAGACTGTAGTTTACCAAGTTAACTTGAAAACTGATGGCGAGGCCACAGTGACATCTCTACGTCAGGCTTTGGACCATGTTATCACAGCCATGGAGCTATCATCGGCCTCAGGAAGTGATGCACTGAAAGCGCCTTCAACAGACACAGCTGGCACCACATCATCCTTACACATAACGCAATGGGGACAAAAGAGGAAACTACCCATGCCTTCCAATAAAGACCTGAAAGAAAAAAGATACAAACCGACAACTAAATGTAGCTTCTGCGGAGGTAATCACTACCCTGACCAGTGCATGAAGTACTCTACCTTGAAGGATAGGAAGGCTAGACTTAAGGATCGATGCTTTGTTTGTCTTCGGATGGGACACAGAAGCAATAAATGCAACTCAAGATCTACTTGTGTCCACTGTGGTGGCAAGCACAATCGTGCATTGTGCTACAAAAGATTGAGTTACAACAAGGACGTGAACAAGCAGGCACAGAAAACAATAGATAAGTCTTCTACTGATGCCATTGCCAGCAGCAAAGGTAAAATCTCTGAAAGTTATATTAATAATACACAGAGCTATTCTGTTTCTAATAAATTTACCTTCTTGCAGACCGCTGTGGCCAAGATTAGTAACAAACCAGTAAGGCTTCTCCTAGACTGCGGTAGTCAGAGGAGCTACCTAAACATACGGATTGCGAGAAAACTTAATTTAATACCTGACAAGTCAGACTTACTTATGATATATACCTTTGGCTCGGAGACACCTAAGGAGATGTTAAGCCCATCAGTAGAAATCGAAGTGACAACGAAACGTGGCATCACACAAACAATACGAGTGAATGTCGTAAATCACATTACCAATACATTGCCAGTGGCAGCACTGAGCTCTGAGAGTGACTGTAAAAATATAGATATCCTTGCTGACGATGACACAATTGGAGAAGCTGTTGACCTACTGATAGGTAATGATTACTACTTTTCTTTCTTAAGAGAAGAGAGAATTAAGGCACATGACCACTTATACCTGATAAACTCTGACTTTGGCTGGTTGATATCTGGGAACATCACAGAAGAGAAGGAAGATAATGTTTTGTCAGTAATAACCTATTGTCAATGCCATCATCCCGAAGGTAGTTACTTTACTGAACCAGATTTACCACTGAAGAATATTGACATGAAATTTCTGTGGTCCTTGGAGAGCATTGGTATCCTAGATTCCCCGAAAGCAAGTAGAGAAGAGGAGGTTGTTAAATACTTCAATGATACTACGCACTACAAGGATGGTCGTTATGAAGTGAAGTGGCCTTGGATACAATTTCCACCTGACCTACCTACCAACTTTGGCTTAACATTCGGAAGATTGAAGTCTCTCTTGAGAAAAATAGATAAGGACAACTTGACAGAATACAATGCGATCTTTCAAGAACAAATGGATGCGGGTATCATAGAAATTGTAGAACCGAAGTCATCCTCTTGGACTCAAGTCAATCCGCCTGTCCATTATCTTCCTCACCACATGGTAAAACAGAGGGACAAAAGAGGTCGTATAGTCTATGACGCTTCTGCTAAAGTTAAGGGTCAGAAAAGTCTCAACGAATGTTTGTACAGTGGACCATCTATGTTAGAGGACCTCACTGGTTTATTACTGAAGTTTCGAACTGGAAGGATAGGAATAACAGCAGATGTCGAGAAAGCTTTCTTGCAGGTGTCTCTTCAGGATGAAGACAGAGATGTGACTAGGTTTCTGTGGGTGAAAGACCCTACAAAAGAACTAACAGAAGATAATCTTATCCACCTGAGATTTTGCAGGGTACCTTTTGGAATTATTTCATCTCCGTTTTTGCTAACAGCTACTATACGACATCATATTGCTCGAACCAACAAGGACCTACTCACAAAAATTGCAGACAAATGCTATGTGGATAACCTAGTACTGGCAGTGGATTGTAAGGCCGAAGCCATGAACCTATATAAGGACACAAGGAGTATATTCAACGAGATTTCTATGAACATTAGAGATTGGATGTCCAACAGTAAGGAGTTTTTGGCATCGATTCCTGAAGATCAACGGGCGAAAGACACTGAACTAATAAAGATTCTTGGATTAAAATGGGACTTGATACAAGATAAGCTGATCTTAAATTTTGACAAGATTTCTGAGGTGGTGGAAAGGGAGTCTATAACTAAGAGAGATGTCCTTAGTATGATATCCAAGCTATATGACCCTTGTGGCGTCGTAAGCCCCGCAATTTTGCCGGCAAAGTTAATATTTCAAGAACTTTGCATTCGGAAAATCAAATGGGACACAGTTCTTCCCGATGATCTGAAACAGAAATGGGAAATAGTACTTGATCAGTTGAAAATGGCTAAGAACGTCAACTTACCGCGATACGTTGGGCACTGTATGCCGACAGTAGAAATTAGGTATGAACTACATTGCTTTTGTGACTCCTCAAAAGATGCATTTGCCGCAGTAGTATACCTACGTATGATCGGTGGTAAAGTAACCAAAACAGCCTTCCTTATGTCAAAATCTCGAGTAACACCACACGAAGATAAAGACGACCTGAAAATACCGAGACTAGAGCTTTTAGCATGTCTCATTGGTAGTAGGCTCATCAGGTACATAAAAAACAATATTGATGTGACTATATCTCGACAAGTTTTGTGGACTGATAGTCAAATAGTTCTGGCTTGGATGAAATCTAACAAACTCCTGGCCCCGTTCGTACAGCGACGTATAAATGAGATGAAGCAGAACAAGGAATTGGAATCGTACTACGTTAATACTAAAGCCAATCCAGCAGATATAGCTACTAGACCCGAGCTATGGCAAGCGAAACAAACCCTATGGTTTCATGGACCTGAATTTCTAGTCAAGGAAGAGACGAGCTGGCCTGCCAATGTAGTGAGAGATCAGAGTGTGCTACTTTTGGCAGGGGAGGCTCTTGATGTCGTAGACGGTCCAGAGATGACCACTAAAGGCTACGAATGTAACTACGAAGACACTACACAACACTTGCTCGACAATGAGGATGAGTCAAATACTTTGGAGTTTGCCTTGCCTTCGGAAGATGTTGAAAATACTGAAAATGAAAATAATGAAGTAGAGGTTTTAAAAAAGCTCCAGGCTAAATACTTTCCAGAAGAAGTATCTGGCAAAGAGACCCATTTGTCTAGGAACCTTGGTTTATTTGTTGATGTAGACGGACTTCTGAGAAGCAAGGGCCGTATAGGCAATGCTGTATGCCCATATGATACCAAGCATCCAATTCTTATACCTAAACAAAGCTCATTTACTGATAAAATTATCCAGAAAGTGCATTGTGATAACTACCATATTGGTGTTCCGCATACACTCAATATTTTGAGAAGCAAATATTGGATACCACATGGCAGAGCGCAAGTTTCAAAGGTGCTTAGTAAATGTCCGAAATGTATAAAGCATGGCGGAGGTCCCTACAAACTACCACCTGCTGCTGTTCTACCTTCAGAAAGAGTAAATTATAGTAATCCCTTTACCTACATCGGAGTAGACTATATGGGACCTTTGTTTGTGGATACAAGTGCAGGAAAACAGAAACGATGGATCTGCTTGTTCACGTGTTTGGCTATACGTGCAATTCATCTAGAAATCGTGAATGATTTAACAGCCGAGGAATGTCTACTCGCTTTACGGAGGTTCATAGCGACTAGAAACCTACCGAAGAAAATCGTATCAGACAATGCGCTCTATTTTAAACTCGTTTCGGAGGTCGTGTCAAACCCCTACTGCCAAGAAAATGGAATACAGTGGAAGTTCATACCACAACTAGCGCCCTGGCATGGCGGTATTTACGAAAGACTTGTGGGTCTGGTTAAAAACTGCCTGAAGCGTACGCTGGATAAGCATTTTCTGAATGACCATCAACTGTTAACAGTGGCGAAAGAAGTAGAAGTTGTGATTAACACCAGGCCACTTACGAGTGTTGGAACGGAACCAGAGCACGTTCTGAAACCTTCAGATTTCTTGTCTTTCAATAACTGCTTAGTGCCAGTGCCTTCTGACCATGTTACTGGAAATGAGACAAGCACTAAAATCGACCTGATGGGAAGTTGGAAGAGAGGACACGCAGTCATTGGTGAGTTCCGAAAAATGTTCACGACTCACTATCTGACTAGTTTACGTGAACGATACAGACACTCCTATAAGCAACCCAGAGTGAAGTCACACCGACTACCGAGGATCGGTGATATTGTTCAACTAAAAGATGCTGCCGGGAACCGAGAAAATTGGAAGGTGGGAAAGATATCATCTCTCATTACAAGTGCAGATGGCCAATGTCGAATAGCGAAGGTGATGGTCGGTGATACAGAGTTCACTCGTTCTATAGGCCACTTGTATCCATTAGAAGCTGACGTTGGTTATGTGTCAAGAGAACCTAGCAATGGTGAAAATAGCACGTCTACTGACCAAACATCCTTAAGCCAAACTGACGAACTTCCTCCTTGTACAGCTGATGACACGGTGCCTATAATCCCAGATGGTGACCTTCCTCACCATATCGATTTGGAAAAGAGTGATCCAAATCCTAGAGAAGGCCACGAATGTAAGGATATAGATCCTTATGAAAGTCAACCTGTACAGCTCAATGTGGAACCCGCAGAGGTGCAGCAGCCTCCTGCTAGCGATGTGAGCATAGCAGATGATAATGCAGACAAGGCTAATAATGAAATACCACCGGTCACTGAGGTGGCTGAACCTTTGACCAGACGGGATGCTGCTATTCGGGCTAGACAGAAAATAGCCGAATGGACCCGTCAACTGGTAGCGTTGCTATAGCACTCTTTCGCCGTTGGGAGTGTCGCGGATTACCGCGTACTCAGGCTTTAAAAGCACATTTTGGTAAGTGTGAACATGCCATTAACCTTATTTGATTTGTTGACATAAGCTTTGCTAATTTCTGAACGCAACCTTTTGTCTTGACAGTATGAAAGCCACATTAAAAAAAAAGATATATATATTAAGGATAGACAACAGAGGCGGGAACAAAGTTTCTTCACAAGAATTTGACGGTGAGAAGGTGGAGGCTGTGGAGGCGAGCGAGCCACGATATATTCGTGGCTGCGCTGCCCACTGCCAGCCCTGTCGTCGCCGGTGAGTTGCTATTTGTTCATACTATGTCAATTGCGTTGTATACACTTGTGTGTGTTGTGGCGATTCAGATATGAATCATGTCTCATGATCATGCCCCCGAATTGTTGCACCGCGGGCTCGAGTATGTTATGGATGAGAATGAGGACACTACAGTGTCATGGTTTGGTGGTAGTGGCAGGACTATAAGGGGTGATGTTTGGAGGTCCTGTGGGGGTGAGTACACTCAGCCCCGCATATAAGCGCGATAGAAGGCAGACGGGCCGACAAGGTAGTGACTTGCCCAGAATGGCAGGCCTTCTATCTCAGACGCAATTAGATTCTCATCTTAGATCATGATATGAGTAGCATAGATGGATGCTTTGTGCCAGGCCTACACGGCGGCATGTGTAAATGTCAGAACGTCAAATGAGTTGATAGAGTAATCAGACCCTATACTGCCCAGAATGGCAGGCTCTTTGTACGTTACATTTCCTCAGAAGAGTTGTTAGAGTATTTACTCTATATTGCTTGGAATGGCAGGCTCTTCGCAAGCTACATTATCCTAGAGGAGCTGATAGAGTATTCAGACTCTATTCTGCCCAGAAAGGTGGGCTCCTATGAATAATATCAAAGAGAGTAGGCAGAAGTAATGATTCTGTACAGCCCAGAATGGCGGACTCTAACGAACTTGTATTTAATTGTTTCGATAGACACTATTCTGAATTGTTACAATAACACACTAAATTATCTGTATTCTTATGTCGCAGTTAACATATTATGCATATTTCCATATATTTATAACAATCGTCGCGACAACATTATTATTATATTATAGTGTCATCATTTTAATATGTCAAATGTCTTCTTATGAGTAATTGCTGCATTCTCTTGATGATTTCTATTTTCAATTGTAATATTGATTACAACCATTTTGTGTGTAATAGACTTTTAAACTATATTAATAAATATTTATTGTTGATAATAAGTCTCAATAAAGTGCAGATCATTGATAAAAAAATCCAAGTATGTCAAATGTCTTCTAATGAGTTTTTACGGCATTCTCATCTTCATTTATAAAAAATATACGTCATTGTTAATTTTTATTTCTCTATTTTCCATTGTAATCAATCACTGATCAAGTAATCACTACCACAAAATAGGTAGAGATACTACGTATCACTACATATTAATTTTAAAAGGTGAGATGTCAAATGTTACAACGGCTATTATTTAAAAAAAAAATAAAAAATAAAATAATTGTAATAATAATATTATTATATTATTATTATAATATTTTATTTTAATTTGTAAATTAAAATAAAAGCCGTAGAATTTGTAATGAAAGTTCCTTTTAACTCTTATTTACTTTTATTTATTTAATATTAAATATTTATTATTCAGCATAATATACCAATCAATCGGCGTGCATGTATTGTAAGTATACTGTGCTGGGAATCGAAATTGATAAAATCTGAATCTGTTATATCTACAGCTTCATGTAGATCACCTACTACCTTAGAGCATTTAACCAACACTGTCACGGAATAAAAGACGACGAACGAATATTGAATAAAAACGAGAACTAGTATGAATGAATGAGAACAACAAACACTAGCTCCGATTCTGTCATAGGATGTAGTAAAAAAATCACTAGCCCCCGAAAAAGTATTGTCAAAGTATAAAACAAATTCCACTTTTAAATGAAACAAGCTGTCGAAAATTAGCTAATAAAGTCAGATATTAATTATCTACAAATTGTAACAAATTATCAATCATCAAAAAAAGGATAGGCTGCATGAGCTTGATCCCTTTGCCTTTCGTATAAAATATACTGACAGCAAATAATATAATTCTATTGTGTAAGACTTCATGGCGGGAAAGTGAAGAGTCATGTCTGCGGTTTTGTTTTATTTTGTAAAATTTGTGTTATGTCGAATATAAATGTGAAATAATGGTGGATTATTAACCGTTAAGTATTCGTGAGTGTGCATGAGTGTTGGCAAATGAAACAAAACAGTGCAACGTTACTTTTCAAATTCGCCCAAGAAGTCTGCGTGAGGACTTAGTAAAGCTCCACATCTTTACTAAGATACTCGAGGGGTTGGGGGGTGATATCATTTCTCACTTCTCATTTCTATTATCATTCATCATCATCATACAGGAAACAAGCCAGGAGAAGTAACAAAGAAGTAACTAATGAAAATAAGAAACTAATGACATGGCAGCATGGTCTATGACCTTAGCCGGTTCCTCAGGGAACGACTACACTAAAAAAAAATCTATTATGTATCTCTACCTAGTTTGTGATTTATTTACATTATTTAGTTTTTGTATTGTGAGTAAAAAGTGAAATTGAAGACTAATACTTTAAATACTCTCTGTTAAAATACTAAGATTAGTGTAATTTAAAGCACTGTTGGAAGGCTAAAATGTCTCGTAAGTTTATTATTTGTAATAAAGGTTGTCATCATAATGTTTACCTTAACAATTTATTCGTGATGTTACCTTCAAACTTATTATGCCCTTGCTGCGGAGTTTCTTGACATTCATAAAAGCTCAATTATTGTGGCCTACACCAAATTAAAACTATAAAATGTTGGTCAGAGTTTCGCCTTAAATCACGTTACAGGTGCCAACTTCATCCACCAAGTGCATATCGCCGACGGTTTCGCCGACGACTGCGAGGAACTGATACACCGCTGGCTGAAGACAGACACCTTGACGTATGAAACATTCTGTGAGATATGGAAGGATATGCAATTCGGATTTATATACCAGTAAGTTTAACAAATGAAAGGGAAAGAAAAGATGGGAAGGCGATAAGTATAAAATAGATGGCCCCATGTGGCTACGCAAAGCTAGATGCAGAGAGGAGTCTAATAGGATGTGGCATATTTGCCTGCTCATTCACTTGTGCCTTGAAAAGGTACCTACATTATACTTATCAGAAAAGTGATTTGTGCATGTAGTTTGCTGTTGTTCATTTGTTTGTATCCTATATTTTGTTTTGTTGATATAGAAAATGATGAGAGATGGTCAGTATGTGATGAGAGTAGTGATGACAAAGGTTATGAGCATGAAAGTTTCAGCCTATGTGGGAAAAGTAAGAGGGTTAGTAACTGCCTACCTGATAATGTATAATTATAATAATGTACATACTTTTCTGAAAATAGAATGTTTTATCTTCGACTTCACATGCCTGTAGTATCAAAGATTAAACAGTTGCAATTAATTCATATTGAGTTTTAATTGATTAATATCTTTCAGTGGCCGTATATCTGGGGCGGAGATGGCAGAACTCTCCGAGGAAGTGTTACACATAGCCAAGCATTATATGACTGCTAACACTAGCAACTTCGAGGTGAGACTCTTTGTTCACACGTCATGGACACATACTTCTAAGTTGAAACATTCTTAAAAACTTGAAACAACAATAACAAAAACACCTCAAAAGTAAAGATATTTTATGAAGGTCTATTTTATTGAACCTTGTTGATGAATGATGATTGTAACCGCCTCTGTGGTCTAGTGGCTAAGACTACAGGTTTAGACCTAGAGGTCCCGGGTTCGATTCCCAGCAGGGAGTACATGTTTGTGTACTCGGTTTGGTTGGTGGTAGGAGTTGTTTGTCCGCCTGGCTAGCTACCACCATCTTATATAAATATGTCGCCATAACATCAATGTTTGTAGCATTGTTGTGTTCCGGCAGCTAGAGATAAGATAGCCAGTACCTCACTAGTTGAGGATCCCGGGTGAAGTGTGCTTCCATCATTGGCCTTATCATCACTTAACATCAGGTGAGATCAAGGAACTGTGCTTACCCGTTAATATAAAAAAAATAATTAATACACTACCTGACAATGCTCATTAAACACTTCTGCCCCCTTCAGTACTTATTGCAGAGATTTAATAGTTGTTTGTTATGCAAGGCTGGAAAGTTGTTGTTTCGCGCGAGTGCTTGTATTGAAACCTGAGCAAGCGAAGTAACTGAGAAAATGGTGGATGGAAGAAAAACAGTTAAGCTTTATTATAAAACAGTTTTATTAAGAATTTATATAATTTTTTAAGAAAGAAAAGTTAGAGGATCTACTAACAAGTTCTAAATTCGTATTATACTGTCCCTTATACACACTTATTAGAGTGAGCGGGTCGGCACAATACGAAGTTCGAATTTCTTATTTCGCAGTATAAGAATAGTGTGCACCATAGTGTTCATAGTCACATTCCAAATTCAAAAACCTTTTCCACCCAAGCGGGGAAAAAAGCGTTTTCCCACCCAGATTTTGAAGGAGTAAGCAAGTGTGCCCTTTCAAGCAAGTGAGGTGAAAAGAAATGTTTTCTCTTTCTATTTTTTTTAGTAACTTCATTATATTTGCTATAATTTTTTTTTTGAGAGAAATTGCTGATTGCTTGAGACGACATTTTCAGCTTCACCGGGCTTGTTTGGGGGCGGCGAGGAATCAAGCCGTGTGAAACGAATCAACTTCGGAGGTTTTCTAGAGGGAACGGCATCGCGCACTAGTGCGTGTCCTTGGTGTAAATTTTTTTTTCTTTTTATTTTTCTTACAAGTTATATTTCAAGTTTAGCTCGTAACTACAGCTCATGCAAATACACGAACACTTAACAGTTAATAATCCACCATTATTTTACAATAATATTTGACATCATAACACAATTTTTATAAAATAAAACAACCACAAACAAGACTCATCACTTCCCCCCATGAAGTCCCTAGTTGCCTTTAGTAGAAGTCTCTTGCGGGAGTGTTCTTGATGTACGCAAACGTTCCACCTCTCGTACCAGGAGTCGGTGGCAGGCGTGTTCCTTGTGTACGGGCTGCTGAACCTGCAGCCTTTCCCGGGCTTCGCGGCGCTGCGAATCTGTCCTGAAGACATGCCATCCATCAACAGGATCGAGATGGTCGCGCGAAAACAGAAAAGGTATTACTAGAAATCAAAACTTTGATTATATGCATGTCTTAACATGGTGGGTTCCGCTTTTCGCCTTACGCATTAGTCACAAATGCAAAGTCGGTGTTAGCCAAGAGTCAAAAATCAAAACTCGTTCTTTCGTTCGTTGCCGTAGGTACGACGTGCTGTACACGCTGGGCTCGGTGCTGACGCAGGGCCCGGTGCAGTACCACGTGGCGCCGCGCGAGCACGGCATGGAGTCCGGCGTGCGCAAGTACTTGGAGGGTAACCGGATCGTCTTTTGTAACATTTTTTATGATTGTGTAGTTGACTGGTTATGGTAAGTCAATATAGAAACTTTTTAACAACTGTTAACGATTATCTATATATGAAAATCAATTGCTGTTCGTTTGAGTGGCTCGCGAATGGCTATACCGATTTGGCTAATTTTGATTTTGAAATATTTGTGGAAGTTCAGGGAAGGTTTAAACGGTGAAAAACATAAATAATAAGTAACGGAAAACAGTAAAAACGACAATTAAATTTTCCAATACAAAATGATTTGTCTGTTTTGTTGTCATGGAAACTGTCAAAGCGGTACAAAGTCCGCTGGGTCACCTAGTTTTTAATATAAATTGTATGGGATTGGCCAACTATTTAACTGACTCTGTGGTCTAGTGGTTATTAAAAAAAATAAATTATTATTATTATTATTATTAAAAACACAAATGTTGAAAAAAAATTCCATGAGCAGGATTTGAACCTGCACCCTTCTGACATACCGGGTCAGGTGCTCTTCCAATTGAGCTATCGTGGTTCTAACCAGCCCGCCGAAATTATTCAACACTATTTATTTTTTTACTTTGAAAGCCAAAGGCGCCAATTCAATGTCAACAACTACCGTCATTAACATCTGATCATAATATTGGATCTAATCCTGCTCGTGGATTTTTTTTTAACATTTGTGTTTTTGTAATATGTTTCGCAACAAAATTTGCGTTAAAATTTTATAAACATAACAAAAACACGTTAATAAAACATTAATAAAAAGGCTTTTTTTTAAAGAACTTTTTATACATATACAATGTGGTCAACGTGTAACAGGAAGGTGCGGTAAAAATAATAAGTTCTTTTATTAAATATTTTTTTTATTAAATATTTATATCGTGACGTCACATCAAAATAAACAAGTCACAGCCCTAGTGGCTTAGTAACCTCTGTGTACGACGCGCAAGACTTCACTAATCATCATCAGCTCATTTTATGTCCCCACTGCTGGGGCCTTTCCTTCGCTATGGATGGATAGGGAGAACAGGCCATAAACCACCACGCGGGCCCAGTGCGGATTGGTGGTTGTTAACGACTGCTAATGCAGCCGGGTCCAACTACTTTACGTGCCTTCCGAAGCACGGAGGGGCTCGAGATGATAAACTTTTGGTCAGCCATCCGATGACCGGCTTAACCTTAACCTTAGCAATCGCAGACCGGGCGCGTTAACCACTGCGCCATCGAGCTCCTCTAAAAATTTAATAATTGTGTTTTTCTCATGTAAGTGGATTTATTTGTAATTCTTAATGAGAATAAATGTCTTAAACCATAAATTTTCAATTCGCATAAAATCAGTTGAACAACAAACGTATTTTAAGCTCAGTTAATATAATAATGTTGTCGTCTTGTTTGCGAACGTAGTGGATTTGATACACCCTTAACAAGTGGTCTTTTTACAAGTGAAACTTGTCATAAACAATGACACATATTTATATATAATTATTTACATAAATATTTTTACGCAAATTTTTTTGTGAACAAATTGCAATTTGAAAAATTGTAATAAAATAAAAATGTGGTTTTTAATAAATTAATTATAAATATTTCTATCTATCTTAGGCTTCACTGGCATAGACCGTCTCGGCGTCCGTCCTAAAGGCGTGTTCTACCGCCAGAACGAGGAGCTGGACATCATCCGGGAGCTCGGCAGCATCACGCGCCGGTACAGCGACGCCAAGAAAGCTCTAGGAGGTGATATATTTATTTACTTAATTCAGTCATTTTTTTTTATTCAAATAAACCTTAGAAAAGTGCTTTTGAATCGTCCATATAAAAATGTTTTACCCACGGGTAGTGCCCTCGGTGTGGTTGGTGGTAGGGCTTGTTTGCCCGCCTGGCTAGCTACCACCATATTATTTAAATATGTCGCCATAACATCAATGTTTGTAGCATTGTCGTGTTCCGGCAGCTAGAGAGAAGATAGCCAGTGCCTCACTAGTTGAGGATCCCGGGTGAAGAGCGTTTCCACCTTTGACCTTATCATAGCTTAAGATCATGTAAGATGAAAGCCATTAGTGCTTACCCGTCAAAAAACAATATTGGGTAATTCAAGTTTTTTTTTGTAAACTTGTCGTCTCTTTTACAGCTGGGAACAGTAGAAACCTAAAGTATGCTGATGAGGGATTCGCAAGAGATCTGGACTCGTCGCTTAAAAAGATTATTAACGGAATTATTGAAGACAACGAAGGTGAGATTCTTGATTTTTATTTTTAAACAGTTTTTTTAGTAAGCCTAATGAATTTGAAAAACACAATGTTGAAAAACCCGATATGTCAGAAGGGTGCAGGTTCAAATCCTGCTCTTGGAAATTTTTTTTTTCAACATTTTGTTTTTGTAATTTATTTTGCAACAAAATTTGCGTTAAAATTATATAAACAAACAAAAACATTTTAATGAATTTGAATTTTATGTATCAGCTGGACATAGGGCTGTCACTTTGAAATTTCCCTTTGTAACAAACCACCTTAATATCTCGGTCGTGTAGTGCTTTTGGGGCGTGTTCACAATTTTCTGGGGCTCTATGCACAGCGCCTTGTCTGCCATTTTGTGATTATACACGTGTTTTCAATCACCATGTACATTAATACTGTTATTGTTAGTACTCATATTTTTTTATTATATATAGTTTTTTAACTTTAAAGACATGTACTCGACGATAACAAGAGCACTGTGTGCCGAAATTGAATTAAAGCTTTTGTTTTACACTATTCTGTTCCGTCAATTGAGTGTTTAATAACATCTTTTTAGGTTACAGAAATTCGTGGTTAGGTCAAATAAAAAATAGATTAATGTTTTAAAGAACTGTTACGTAATACCTTTTATAAGTTTAGTGTTCTGGAATCTAACCGCCTCTGTGGTCTAGTGGTTAAGACCACCGGTTTTGACCCAGAGGTCCCAGGTTCGATTCCCAGCGGGGGTACATGTTTGTGTACACGTGTGTTTGGGTAGGTCTTGTTCGTCCGCCTGGCTAGCTACCACCATCTTATGTAAATCACGCCGGATCAGTTGTGCCTTTTGTACAAGACACAGGTGCGATCTTGCGTGGAGTATTGCTCGCACCTTCAGGACGGTTCCGCAAAGTACCTTCTCGATGCCTTGGACAGATTGCATACTCATTATCGGCATTGCAGAGGTCACTAATGCTCTCGAGCCCCTGCCATTGCGGAGAGATATAGCGTCTTCTACCGCTTATACCACGGCGAGTGCTCTGAAGAGCTCTTTAAGCTTATCCCACCTTCTCCCTTCCTCCATAGGAGTACGCGTGCTGCTCTCCGGAGTCACCCCTGTACTGTCTCGAACATTCCAACGCGCACAAAGAAATTTGGTGACTCGTTTCTTTGTCGCACTTCCAAAAGATGGAATAGTCTATTAGCACACATTTTCTCTCCTTCCTATGACATGGGGTCCTTCAAACGAGGCGTGAAGAGGCACCTTGTGGGCTGTCAGGGTGAGGGTGACTGATGCTGCGTTGTTTTCACGCTGCACCAGTTGACTCCATTTCCACTTAACACCAGGTGGAGTGGAGTCATTTGTCGAGCTACGTATAAAGAAATAAAGATAAATACGTCGCCATAACATCAATGTTTGTAGCATTGTTGTGTTCCGGCAGCTAGAGATAAGATAGCGAGTGCCTCATTCGCTGCGCTTCCACTTTCGGCCTTATCATCACTTAACATCAGGTGAGATGAAGCCCAAGTGCTTACCCGTATGCCCGCTTATCCGTTGTCAACTTCCTTATTACAAAAACACAATGTTGAAAAAATTTCCACGAGCAGGATTTGAACCTGCACCCTTTTGACATACCGGGTCAGGTGCTCTTCCAATTGAGCTATCGTGGTTCTAACCAGCCCGCCGAAGTTATTCCACTCGAAATTATCCGACATTAGAACCACGATAGCTCAATTGGAAGAGCACCTGACCCGGTATGTCAGAAGGGTGCAGGTTCAAATCCTGCTCGTGGAAATTTTTTCAACATTGTGTTTTTGTAATTTGTATCGCAACAAAATTTGCGTTAAAATTATATAAACAAAACAAAAACATTTTAACTTCCTTATTGTAATTGTTAACAGAAGCGGACGAAAGGATAACGGAGCACTACAACACGGTGCAGGCGGTCAAGGAGAAGGCGATGCGGGCGAAGGTCGACGGCGTCAAGTTCTTGCAGACGGCCGACGCGGCTAACAAGTGAGCTAGCTACTACGTTTCATTCATAGTCCACGAATCCAGACGGATCAACGCACAGCCTAAACCGCTGATCGTAGAGACCTGAAAGTTGGAAGGTGTGTTCTTTGTATCACGTAGGCATCCGATAAGAAAGGATTTTCCGAAATTCTACCCCTAAGGAGGTGAAAAAGGGGGCAACGTTTGTATGGGACAACGTGATTCCTTGGTCCAATCTACTTCAAATTTAGCATAAATCTTTTTTAACAGAATTGATGGAAGACGTGTTTCGTATTTTATTGAAATTCATCCCCTAACGGGTTTAAAAATATTGCTCCGAAGTTGATTGACAATACTCCTTAGTGCTTTTGATTTAAGTTACTTTTTATTTTGACACATGTTTGAAATCTCAATCCGATTTTATTCAAAAAAGGTTGAACTCACTTAAAAACGCAAATACTCTTTAAAATTGGAATGTCTCAAAAGTCCCCGTACTATATTAGTACACCATTTTAAGGTTTTATTTAGGCTTAAAGAGGTTATGCATTTTTAGGACATGGCCTCATAGGGACGTAGAGTTTGAAATTTGAAATGGTAAGGATAGAATTTGGGAAAATCCTTTCACTTCAAATGAGAATGAATTTCAATAAAACTGTTCGTTTGCCTCGTTAAAACTCGAGAATGGCTGGACCGATTTGTAGTTTTGATAAAACGATAAACGAATACGACGACGTGATGCGACGCGGTGGGTCGGGGAACAGCTAGCACTCATTAAAATCCGCATTAAAAAAAATATAACATTGACAAAAACACGAGCGGGCCTTACCGTAGTCCCGAAGTTGAATTTTGAATTTTGAATTTTTTTGAATTCAATTTTAACAATTGTATTCTGAAAAAAATGGGTCAGGTATTACATAATTTTATAAATATAAAATAAAAGCAGTAACTACTCATTAGACGACATTTGACATATCAAAATGACCTTTGAAAGTCAAATGACACAATATATCACATATAATAATCTCGATCGCAAGGACATATGGAAGAGCAAGGTGCTACACGGGCGCTACTATCGGGCTCTAACTGGGCCTGATGTAGATTTAACTGCCTCGGTGAACTGGCTACGTTTCGGTGACCTCGTTGGGGAAACCGAAGGTTTTGTCTGTGCCATTGAAGATGAAGTTATCAAGACGAATAACTACCGGAAATATATTATGAGGGACGGTACGGTCGACATCTGTCGGGCATGCCGCCGTCCAGGAGAATCACTCCGACATATTATTTCTGGTTGTTCTCATCTTGCTAACGGTGAGTATTTGCACAGACACAACCAAGTAGCCAGAATAATTCACCAGCAACTTGCTCTTGGATATGGCCTTGTTGAATCGGAGGTGCCGTACTATAAATATGCACCTGCGCCAGTACTCGAAAATGGTCATGCAACGCTCTACTGGGATCGCTCTATCATTACGGATAGGACTATTGTCGCCAATAAGCCTGATATCGTGGTGGTTGTCCGATCCCAGCGCCGGGCAATACTGGTTGATATCACCATACCTCATGATGAGAACCTCGTGAAAGCCGAGAAGGACAAGCTCAGTAAGTACCTTGACTTAGCTCACGAGGTGACCTCCATGTGGGATGTTGATTCAACCATTATTGTCCCGATAGTCGTTTCAGCGAACGGTCTGATAGCGAAGAGCCTCGACCAACATCTTAAGAGGCTCTCGCTTGATGGTTGGATCAAGGGTCAGATTCAGAAGGCAGTACTCCTTGACACGGCACGTATTGTCAGGAGGTTCCTCACTCTGCAGCCCTGACCATTGGTAGCTTGGGCCTGCCCCGCTGCTGGTGGTACTCTAGAATTAGGTTTTTATAATGTTTTATTGTTTTTATATTAAAATATTGTAAAAATCTAGTCTTAAGAAAGAAAATAAATAAAGAGTATAATAATATGTCATGTTCATATATCGATTTTAAAATTACAAAATGGCGCGCGCTTGCGCGCTTCCCCGACTTCCTGGCACACTGTTACGTTACACCTACTTCCGTCACATTTCACGAAATCACTCCTACAAATTGTATATATAGAAAGCAAACGGAAAGATGATACACATCAAAAACTTTATTATTGCACATTTTATTCCTCAGGTCACCCGAGAAACGCATCGAGAAGGGTATATGCGAAATAAAATCGAAACCCGGTAAGGTGAAGCAGGGCAGTCCCAAGAAACCTGTGACTTCACTGGCCAAGCGCAAATCCGGCAGCATTGTACCCAAAAGGCACAAACGTAGACGCGCTTCCCAACTCCAAGCGAACATTATGATGCCAAATTCAGATGACAACTTAAATGAAAAAACGGTTGATAATGAACGCTATGTGGCTTCTAGCGATGTGGCTAATGATGTGTCTAACGTTGTAACTAACGATTTAACTAACGATGTAACTAACGATGTGGCTAACGATGTGCCTAACGATTTGACTAACGACATGTCTAACGATTTCGTCCTCGACAATTTTGATAAAGCGAAAAACAATGAAACCTTAGTCACTGAGAGCGAGTTAGACATAGCAATAGAATCGCTGCCGGTCTTCATAAGAACCGAGGAGGAAGGTAACACGTTCGAAATAGAAATTATCGATAAATTCAACGATGTAGAAGCGCAAACTGTGAAAAAACCTGAGAACAGCAAGACTATATTGAGGGAGTTGAGCGAAATCACTTTCAAGAAAATAGAAAGGTGCCCTGAAGATACAGTAACTCCTTGTACCATTGAAATGGCAGAGATATGCAAATTAAGTGACGATAACGTTGAGAAACACAACCCTCTTAAACTGAAAAGGCCGGAGAGGAGGGACCTGAAGCGGTGCAGTTTGAAATCCAAGTTTAAAAAGCAGGGAATGTTGAATGTAGCCAATTTTGAGGAAACCCCTGAAAAAAGTACCAAAGGGGAGAAAAAGCTTGGACGATTGAGGTCGCAAACCAAATGTTTGTATAAGTTTTAAGTTATTGTTTCTTTTTTTTAAATTAAGCACTTGGTTTTCATCACACCTGGTGTTAAGTGATGTTAAAGCCGAAGGTGGAAGCGCACTTCACCCGGATTCTACTGAGCCAGATGCTATTAACAATGATGTTGTGGCGACATATTTAGATAAGATGGTGGTAGCTAGCCAGGCGGACAAACAAGCAAACCGAGTACACAAACTTGTAGCCTCCGCTAGGAATCGAACCCGGGGACCACTGGGTCTGAGACCGGTCGGTGGTCTTTACCACTAGATCACAGAGGCTGTTATGGAATGGCTATAAAAACTGTATGTGTGCGAGTGTTAGAGCCACGCTGCGTTGCAGCACGAAATGGGCCGGCTCGCCCGGCGTAATACCACCCTTTCACAGAATATCGGCGTGAAGCAATGGCACTCGTTGCTGTTGTGTTTCGTCCTGTATGTGAAAGTACCGGAGGCCCATCTCTCACCCCTCCCCCCTCCTCAAGATCCAACTCCTTCCTCAAGGCAGCAAACGCATCTGCGATTACTTTGGTTTTGCGGGTGTCCATGGGCGGCGGTGATTACTTTCCATCAGGTGACCCGCCTGCTCGTTTGCTTCCTTTTAATATAAAAAAAATAAAAAATATAAAGATAAGAAATTAATTTAAGTAAGTAAGTTAATGTTCCTTATACTGGGGTCAGTATGAACGTGGGAACGTTAAGCAAAGGCCTAAAGACAATTGGGCAGTTGACTGGTTAGTCAATAGAGAAACATTTAGCAAATGTCAGAACTATTTTTTAATAGAAATTGTATGGGAACTATGACGTCACTATCTTGTTCCGTCAATTCAATGTTTATTGACCGACTAAAGGTTCTCGCACGAAGAAAATCACACAATTACTCGCACGGGGTCCCCACTGACCCCAATTTGTTTTGAAGATTACTAATTAACTAATGGGGGATGGAGTGCTCATCGAATTTAGTGCATTTTTGGCACATTTCAGTCAATGATTCTAGGGCAATTATTGCACCGTCCTCTCTTGGCTGATGATGGGGAGGATCAAAGTTTGTTTTGTTTGCCACTAAAATGTCATCTTTAAGGCGAATTAGGAAGCTACTGTAGGTTTTTAGGTACACTTTCCGACATACCGAAGTTTGAATTTTTGGCGAGTAAAGTGGCGTTGACCCCATGCGAGTAGTTTAGGGTTAATAACTTTTTTAGGTTACAGAAATTCATGCTTAGGTCAAATAAAAAATAGGTCACTGTTTTTAAGAACTGTTACGTGATTTCATTTATTTGTTTATTGTTCTGGAATTATTTGTTGTTGTCAACATCCCTATTGATGGATATTGGTTTAATCACTAAGCTTGCCAAATTCAGGTTTGTGATCTCAAACTCTGGCTATGCATCGGAAACTCTAATCTGAAACATACTTTGCCCGACTTGGGAATTGAACCCAGAATCTCTGATTGTATGGCAGAGTATTTGCCTCTTGGCCATTAGACGTCAATAGTTTATAATACCAGGGGTGCGATTTGTTGAAATGCCTATACGACGAGTACTAACTACTAATTGTATTTGCAGTCACAATTTATACTGAAAATTCTTGAACGGTACCTAAATAAACGAAATATAAAGACCTAATACAAATACAAGTACCTACTTATCTTTGATTTTCTTTAAAAATTTTAAATAGCCGATGACGCTCAAAAGCGCTCTCTTGTATAAGTTATTCCTAAAATAAGCATAGTATCTAAGCATATAAGACAAGTCTAATTTTATTATAAGATGTTGTAGCATGTGATATTGTGTACGTATTTTAATAATAAATGCATAAGACAAAATGAGTTTTATTTTTTCCATTATATTATGAATTTTTAGATATTTGAATTAGACCCAAGCGAACTTTAAAGTACCCGTCTAAGTTTAAGGGTCTCTAAATCCATCATGAGCAATGAGGACATTGAGCTAGTGATGCGAATTTATCGGTACTCTGACTTACATCTCCTATTAAGGTTATTTAATTAAATAAAACATGACTGTAATACACCAATATTATTATTTACAATATAATACTTAAGAAATAGGTACTTTTTTGTTAATTATATTGCAGAAATAGGTGTTATAGGATTAATTTTGAGTAATATGGATATTCATATTATTATTGATTTCATTTATATTCTCAATACCTACTTATTTTCTAATTAACAATGGTTTGCTTAAAAGTGTAGTATTTTTAAAAATATTATTTTTCCATTGATATATGAAGTAAAGAATATTAATATTCTTATTAATTACCGTGGCTTAGGGTGACTGCGCCTGCCAAGAATACTTTGCTTCAAATCCGACCAACCCAAAACAAAAAAAAAAACTTGAACTAAAAGTTTTATTGATTTCTAAACGCAATCACAATGTGTCAATGGTGTGTCACTGTACTTAATCAGGTAAGCCTAATCATATTATGTCAGTTATTTGTCCTATTTACTTACAAAGTATTTCGTACTTGATTTTAATTGATTTATTGATGATTTTTATTTTGTAACTGTGGGTCAATATGACGTCAAAATGGGGATTCTTTACGCCTGGCACAAAGTATCCCCATTTTTACAGACAATGTTACACTCGTTTTTTTTTTTCAGAGAGAGCAACATGCCGAGTCTATAAAAGAAAATTGGGTGCTAGAAGATATGCTGACTACACCAAGGACTATACTACTACTAACTATGTCTGGCGGCTATTAGATCGGGACAAATGACGCAGAGAAAAGCTAGCGAACATTTTAAAATTCCGCGACTTACTTTGGTTAATAAACTCAAAAATTCCCATCTGCATCTGGTCAGCCTCAAATATTTACCGATGAGGAAGAGGATGCCATAGCAGCGCATATTGAGATAATGGGCACCTATGGGTTTCCTTTGACAGAGGACGATCACAAAGTTCTCGTCAAAATGTATTTAGAAAAATCTGGCCGTACTGTTCGCAAGTTTAAGAATAATGCGCCTGAAAACGACTGGGTTAAAAAGTTTCTAAAACGCCATCCTAGTCTTTCAGTGCGATTTGCGACAAATATTAAGAAGTGCAGGGTGCAGCATTATCAAAAGAGATTTTAGAAGAGTACAGACGCCTGCACATCAACCTATCCAAAACTGTCAAATTTCTTCACTACATTTTCAACTGTATACCTTGGTAACAAAATTCAAAGTCTATTGAGGAAATTTGACAGTTTGTGGTAGGTTGATGTGCAGGCGTGTGTACATAGAAAATTTGAAGGTAGAAATTAATGATATTCACCTCCAACACATGTGTTTAACTACGACGAAACAAATTTAAATGATGATCCGGGCCAAAAACGAGTCATTGTTCGAAGAGGATGTAAATATCCTGAAAAAAAATTTATTTATCAAAGTCAAGCATCTCAATCATGTTTTGTGGTAGCGCTTCAGGTGAACTGATGCCACCGTACGTTGTTTACAAATCACAGAAGTTATGGGATACATGGACCGAGAATGGTCCCAAAAGATGCCACTACAGTAATTCTTCTTCAGGCTGGTTTGACCATCAGTTATTTTTAGATTGGCTTCAGAAGCTTATGATTCCAAGGCTTAAGAAGATAGAAGGAAAAAATATGTTAATAGGAGATAATTTATCATCTCATTTATCAGTTAACACATTGAAACTTTGTCGAGAGAACAACATTGCTTTTGTATGCTTGCCACCGAATAGCACACATTTAACCCAGCCGTTAGACGTTGCAGTCTTTCGTCCATTAAAAGCTCATTGGAGAAAAATCCTGACTGAATGGAAGGAAAGTTCTGAAGGGACTCGAAACCCAACAATACCTAAGCAAATCTTTCCAAGTTTGATTAAGAAACTGTTAGAAAACATGGAGCCAAATGTGAAAGACAACTTGAAAAATGGTTTCCGTAAGTGCGGTATCTACCCTTGTAACGTCGATGAATTGCTTGCCAGAAAACCAGGGGCAGACAATGTGGATAACACGGTAGTATCAGCATCTTTCATAGATCATCTGGAATCAAAGCGGAAGACGATCACTCAGTCTGGGCAGAAAAACGTAAGAAGAAATTTGAAATTGCTGCCGGACCAAAACACCGGACACACACGGACCGGAAACAGGACCCAGAAAACATTGAAGCTTTTGACGTCGCAGCCGATGAGGATGCCTCCTGCTCAGTGCCACGTACTGGTCGCAATCCAGATGAGTACTCATTACATGATGATTCAGACGATTCCGATAATTTCTTAGAGCCAGACAGTCCTAATGAGAACGATGCATATCCACTCCGACCAGAAACTAGATTCAAAGATGTTAGGCGTGAGAAAGACACATTTGTGGTTGTGAAGTATGATGAAAAGCTGTATCCTGGTCTTATCGTCGACTTTGATGGATGAAAAGGGAGCTACTGTCGATGCAATGGCTAAATCCATAAAGTCATGGAAATGGCCAGAAAAGAAAGATATAAACTTCTATGAGTGGGAAGACGTTCTCGGGAGCATCAATATCTCCAGAAGAGGTTTATTCAGTGTCAAAGAGCTTGATGATATGGAGTAAATATTTGCGCTATAAGCTGTGTGGGGTGTCATTGCGCTAGTATTATTTTGTTGGAGTTAAGACTGATTTTATAAAGAGGCGCAAAATGTCCCCTCTAAAGGGAATACTTTGCGCCAAATTCAATAAAAAAAAAATGGTGTACCTAATAATGGGCCATTGTTGATTAATCAATAAAAACAATCTTTAATGCCTAGTCTCTTCATTGCTAAGAGTATATAGCTTAAATAAAAGATACAGCATTTTTTATTGGACATTTACTAGACACCTATCGAAATTCGGTGCAAAGTCACCCCAAGTTCGGTACTTAACCATTGCTACAATATACCTACTTATAAACACTTATTTCTGCAACATAGTAAATGACACATTCAAGTTTTTTTTACAATCAAGTATAAGAAAATAAAATCAGTCATCATTTTAGTTCATCTATATTGGAATAATCACTTCTTTTGCATTATAGTATTTTAATATAACACTAAAAATAATCCAACGTTTTACATAATAAAGTATAAGAAAGGCAAGTCCAGCAATAAATAATACTAGTCTATAAAAAATATACAATAATTTGCGTCGGAATATCGCATTATAGTTACATCATTCCTAATGGATAGAGGTGGAATATACACACGGCTGCACATCAGAATACCACGAACTGTCACATTTCCTCAATAGACTTTGAACTTTATGTCCCAGGCATATGGTTAAACATTTATTGAACATATTTGACAGTTTTGGATTGGTTGATGTGCAGGCGTAGGTACCACAAAATTTAAATGCTAAATTATAATGAACAAATCTGGTAGGTACCTAGTCAGAAAATTGTGGAAATTCTATTTGTTTTTTTTCTTTAGTTGATGGCTTCGTGCGATTAGCACATTTAGCCAGTGTCATACATAAATAAACAATATTTCCTTCCAGTATGATGATGATGAATGATAATAGAAATGAGAAGTGAGAAATGACATACCCCCCAACCCCTCGAGTCGTAGTCGTCGAGTCCTCGTGTGGCTTTACTAAGTCCTCACGCGGACTTCTTGAGAGAATTCGAAAAGTGCCGCTGCACTGTTTTGTTTCATTTGCCAACACTCATGCACACTCACGAACACTTATAATCCACCATTATTTTACATTAATATTCGACATAACACAAATTTTAAAAAATTAAACAAAACCGCAGACTCTCACTTTCCTGCCAAGAAGTTCTTTTTTTTTTGTCCTTAGCTGAGGTTCTTAGATTCAAAACTTGTATTAATGCACAAGAATGATTTGAATTAAATTGGGAAATTACATGAAATGTTTAAAGTAGATTTTTGACCTGTATTCTTTATTAGATAATATTCTTATATTTTTAATCGTTACTATTGATTCGACATATCAGCTCTTAATTTTAAAAAAAATTAACATGATATTCTCAAGTCATTGTACTTTGTAATGTGGTCTTTAGTTGTTCGGAATCCATATTTCAGTACTTAAATAAGTTTTCTATTTCTAGCCAGTACTAATTTTGAACTGTTAATCATCTTACAGAATCCTATTACTAAATCTAGACTATCACAATATTCAACTTGCTAAAACTACCAAACAACGTGACTTTTGACGAGTGGCAACACTTGCTAGTACCAGCAGTGTAGGTAGGCCGAAAAGCTTAGCCGCTAGGACTGGGTGGTGACTGCAGAACTGCGATCCCAGTCGCCCTAGCGGCTCGTGAAGGGGATGTACAGTGGTTTTTAGTGGGAAGCCCTTCCCCCTCCCGAATCCCTGTGCTTGTGTACGGAGGTGGGAGCTAGAGGGAAGAACCCACACATAACCACCCGCGCCTCCCCGGGCGCGGTGGTACTCGGGCGACGAGTTTTAATCATGACTTGAGTCTATTATCTTTATTAATATAAGTGTATTATTCAGGTTTAATAATACATCGCAATATAGGGAATTATTCCCATTTGTGCCCCTGCTAATAATAGTTCAATATAGGTTATATTATGTCCAAAAATAATATGTGTAAGATAACTGTGATAATTGCTTGATATTGCCAGGCCTGTCTCACTCCGCACTTCAGGTATAGCGCTACAAGCGGGCCTGTTATTTATAAAAGCCGACAGCGACAGAAGAAAAAGCTACGCGATAGAAAGAGACGGTACGTCGCTGTCGCAACCGTCTCTTAGCCACACCTCGACCCTTGCGGCTTAGAGCATTAATGCTCTAACACCCGTTTGCACTAAACTTATGAATCGCCTAAGTCTTGGCTTAACTACTACCCGGTCAAGTTAACTCAGCACTTGGCTCGAAAACGTCGCTTACACTCAAGTGCCTAGTTAACTTGACAGGGTAATAGTTAGGCAAAGACTTAGGCGATTCATAAGTTTATTGCAAACGGATGTTAGCCTTGCGGTCTGCGATCTGAATTGAACTTTATTTTGTCGTAGCTAGAATCGCTATTAGTGTCTAGTTCTAATCTGTGCTTCTAGAGAGAATTTGAAAGTAATGTTGCACTGTTTTGTATCATTTATAGTTTTGTATTCCACAAACTTTTAAATGATAATAAATTAATTAGGTTTTGTCAGAATACCAGGGTCGTTATGGTGGATTGGTGGTAATTGATTTGAGCTTTATTCTGTCGCTGCTAGAATAGCTATTTAGTTCAGTTTTTGCGTTCTGCCCCACTCTGTTTTAGTGAGATTTTGAAAAATAATGCTGCACTGTTTTGTATCATTCACTACTACTACAGCGCTGGCTCAGGGACATTATCATTTACCTCGCACAAATTTCACGGACTTAATAAATAAATTAATAAATTAATGATTTAGGCCCTGTCAGAATATTTGTTCAGCACCGCAATAGCACAACCTGAGGCAGGGTCCTGGTTGGTCTACCTAATACAGAAATTTCACGTTTACCTATAGTTCTTTTGTTATTATTGTTATAATGTTTCTCGTTTTATTATATATCTTTGTGTGATCGTTAAAAAATATATTCTTTTTTTTTTTCCTTATTTATTACCCACCATTATATAACTCATTAATATTCGGTAAACCACAAATTTATTTTTGTTCTCATTTTCCCATGAAAAGGCACCACCTACATTCGAATATAAGCGTCACAGTTATTGCTACAATACAACAACAAGTTAATTTAACTATATATAATGGTGTTATTTATAATATTGCTATACATTTCCATACTTTTTTTTCTTTAGTTGATTGCTTCATGCGATTAGCACATTTAGCCAGTGTCAAAGTAATTTTTCTTACAAGTAATACATAATTACACAATATTTACTTCCAGTATGATGATGATGAATAATGATGAATGATAATAGAAATGAGAAATGAAAATTATATACCCGCCAACCTCGAGTATTTCAGTAAAGATGTGGGGCTTTACTAATTCCTCACGCGAACTTCTTGAGAGAATTTGAAAAGTGACGTTGCACTGTTTTGTTTCATTTGCACTCACTCATGCACACTCACGAACACTTAACGGTTAATAATACACCATTATTTCACATTAATATTCGACATATCACAAATTTTAGAAAATAAAACAAAACCGCAGACATGACTCTTCACTTTCCCGCCAAGAAGCCATTTCCATACTTATTTTGTAACATCCATTACTTTTTTTAAAATTTATTATACAATCATTTTATACAGCTGCTGAATAACGTATAATTTAATAACCAAATTAATAGTTAGGACTTGTTTTAACGCAACTCATCTTGATGTTAAGTGATGATAAGGCCGAAAGGTCAAACTTCACCCGGAATCCTCAACTACTGAGGCACTGGCTATTTTATCTTTAACTGTCGGAGCACAACAATGCTACCAACATTGATGTAATGGCGACATAGTTGGTTAAGATGGTGGTAGCCTGCCTGCCGGTGGTCTAGACCAAAGAGACAGTCCTTTCTATAGATGTTCTTTTTTCTGAGAGGCTAAGCTTGTGATAGATTACTGAATAAGAACAGTTGCTTCCACGAATCCACTAAGAAAATGCCAGGAATTGAAAAAGTCAGGGTAAAAACTTCTCAATGTGACCTTGACTTAGAAGCATCAATTTTGTCTAAACCAACATGCAAAGAGGTTTTCATACTCTTCTCTTTTAGTAACTGACAGCAGTCAAATATCACTCATGTCACAATTGAATTTCGCTGCCTTAAAACAACAGAAGATAATCAAAACTAATAAGTTGCCCTAAAACTAGACACTGGCTAAATCGTAGCGAGAGCCATTTCACAAGAAATTGAATTGAATCCTAACTATTTTTAAGGGATTTCTCGTAAGTATCAACGATTTTCACTTCTCTCCACTATAGCGAGTTCGTCGTCCTCGCCCGAAGTATTAGTTTTTGCGTCAGACTGCGCTAGATTCGCCTCGGACGACCCGTTACTCGAGTCGTGCGATCTCGGACTTACACTAGACTTTCGCACATACAGTATATTAGAGTCCAACTTAGAACTATCACTTACAAACGGTACACCGTACACACTACCGTCAGATATCCTATTCAGCTTATGTATCTGTTCTCTCAGCTCGCAAACTTGACTATAAAGCTTCTTGTTTTCTCTAAGAATAGCTATGTTCTCTGTTTCTAAAAGCTCTCGTTTGCTCCATTGCACAGTATTCTCCGACTTGAGCCTTTCAATCTCCATTCTCAGTTCAGCTATCTTCTCCTCCAGCACTTGCTTAGCTGCAATCTCATCTTGGAGCTCGTTCTGTAGTCTCTCCACCTCGCTATGACTAGAATCTGTTGAGCCCAAGGTCCTATCACCATGGGTCAGTTCAATTTTCGTGTTATGCAATTCAGCTGTAAGCGTTTCAACTTTAGCTAACAGAAACGCTTTCGTGTCCTTCTCAGTCTGCAAAGTTTTACAAGTCTCGTCCAACCGTAGTCGTAACTCTGCTAATTTGTTTGTCAAAACATTGTCGACATTGGAGAATTTATGGGAGTCGAGGGACGCTCTCTGTCTTACAGAAGGCAGGTCGTTGATCGATGTGTATCCTGAGTTTTTCTTGCGTAATTCTACGCCCTCGTCAGTCGTCAAATCGCCTGAGAGCACCCTACTCTCGCCTATGGTGAGTAGCTTCTCATTATCTTGCTTTGCTTCTGCCAACTGTTGTTCTGTTTCGTGCTTCTCAGCTTTTAACGTTAGCAGTTCCTTGGCAAGCATGTCTGCTCTGCTCTTGAACTGTTTTGCTTCGTCCCTGGCCTTGTTGCGTTCCGTGCGGACCTTGCTCCACTTTTCGCGCCAGTTGGCGGTACAGTCCGACCACCAACGCATGGTTTTTTCCATCTGTGTGGCCCGAGCGCGCGACTCGTCCAGCTCTCGCTGGTAAAGCGCCTCTTTGGCTTCCCAGTCTGTGTTGGTGTACCTACAAATAATATAATATACCTAATACAGTTACAGTTAGCGTTTTTGCGCTACCATTTGCCAGGCTTTTAAAGTAAATATAACAATAAAAGTTATATTATTATGGATATTACAATGATATTGACACGCCACTGTGGCCGAGTGGCAATCTCGAGCTCCGTGCTTCGGAAGGCACGTAGAGCCGTTGGTCCCTCTTGCGTTAGCAGTCGTTAACAACTAACAATCCGTACTGGGCCCGCGTGGTAGTTTAAGGTCTGTTCTCTCTTTCCATCCATAAGGAAGGTGGGGTAGAAGTCCCCAGCACATAAAATGAGCTGGTGACGATTATGATGATCTGTGATGGAACTAAATACCTGGTAGGGACGCCCTCGTGCTCCCGACTCCGCCGGTGGCTGCCGCCGTGCGAGCTTTGCGCCATTTTTCATTGATAGTGGTTTCTGGAAGCAAATTACTGTGGTACGTCAAATTAATTTTCCATTCCAATGGGAGATTACCCCTACTAGATTATGCTCCGAATAGTTATTACCTACTTCTTTTGTTCCTGTCATGTAAACGTCATTTCAAATTAGAGTAAAAGAGACAAAACCCGGAATAACTATTCGGAGCTTACACTTTGTTTATTTGTAAGGCACTAAGTATTTTATCAATAATTGTTGTAGCACCATGAGTTGCCCTCCGCCTACACCGAACCCGTGCGTGCAAGTGTGCCCCCCGGCGCCCCCCGCGCCCCCCTGCCGCGTGAAACCGATCATGCGGGGGCTGCACTGGTCGCAGACCACCGGCAAGATAGCGCAGGCCTACGCGCTGGCTGGCGTCGTTGGAGTCCTGTTATTTGCGCTAGTGGCGGAGCCGCGTCGAACGAGATACCGAGAGTTTTATGCGTTAGTACTGTACTAACTATAGTTTGTTTGGGGTTCCCACGGATTAGATGTGTCTTTTACTATTCGCATTTTTTATTGCCATCAATCGATTTAAACTTGTAATATTGTAAACTAATTTTTCTTTGCCACCTTTTCGATTGAGTGTGACCATCATGCCAATAGGACCCTTTTAGTGCACATGACTGTCTTACCTCCTACAACTATGTCTGGTGTTGCTATGTCCTGCGTGATACCATGAATTCTATGCGTTAGTACTACTACCTACAACAATGTCTGCAATTTTATCGCCTAAGTGGCAAAGCGCAAACATTTACCCGAAAGTCCCAGTGTCAATTCCCAGGCCAGTCCAAGTCTCACAAAGGCAGTGCACAAAAAAAAAACCCATTTTTTTTCTCTTAAAATAACGAAAATCATTGCTATCAAAAACAAATAGACTTTATAAAAAGGGAAAAAATATTTTTTTTTGTGATTTTATATAGGAAAAGGACAGTAAATATGGGGTAACACTTAGTATGAAGGTAGGACTTAGAGTTTACCATGTATGTGTAGCAAAAGGGGTACAGAACTTTTGTATGGATTTTGTTGTATGTTGGGTGGCAGACATTGAATTTTCAAGTCCTGCATCCTCTTTACTTCACCCTAACCCTTCAAAACTAACACGGATTATGTTACTACTGATTTCGCTGAGTTGCCATTAAGTAAAACAGTTAGTGCTCTTTTAGCTGGTCTTTGAAAAATTCTACCAATGAACTGAATGCTAGCAGGCAGTTTACTCCACATTCTAGCTACATTTACAGTAAATTATTTGTAGAAAAAAGTCGCTTAAGTATACCACTTGCTGGTGGATAAAGGAGCCCTACTGTTAGCTAGAGACTAGATAATTATTACTATAGAATGATGTGCTGTATTGGTTATTGAAATAACTAGTTAATTTACAAGGAAAAGGAGAATTGTCATATTTATTTCAAATACAAAGCTGCATTTTGAAAATTAAACCTCATACTTTACCAAATAAATATAGTTACAATTAAAACTTTAAATATATTAAATTTTCAAGTTAGCTTACCTCTTGAATTGATGAACAGATGATATCACGGAAATATAATTGACGTTTACCTAATTACGATTAATTAATGTCTATTGGTGTAAAAAGTTTAAATTCATAAAATTGTAAGTAAAACTGCTTCATACATATATCCATTCCAACTCCAAATCTTCAACCAATATTCACCAATGAATACAATATAGATGTATTTAAAAGTAGGTACCTATCTACATATTCACTTCACCAACCAAAATGACAATTGGTTTTTTTTTTCAGCAAAATCGTTGTGTATGGCTTTGAGCGCTGTATACTTTTGCACATAACCACAGATGATCATAATATTGCCACTTTCAAAGTTAGAAAAAGCAACATAGAATGTAAAAGGAACAGATTTGGTACGAGGAATAGATCTGAAAAGTATATTTTAAGCATGAAATATTAAAAATACTTTAATTACTTCTGTATTTTTTGGGTTAGAAGATATAGGTTATTCAATTTTAATTGAGAATTCAATGCAATACATCAAATAAATACAACAAAATAAAGAATCTTTACAGAAAAGTAAACAAGAATAAAAGAAAATCAAACATATTATTTTATAATTAAAGGTTCAGTGTCAGTGTAGATCCTTGTACAAAGCCTTTCTAAATCCCATAGCAGAGGTAGCTGAATTCACTATATAAGAATCTTGATAATTATCTATCAAGCCTATCACAGAGTTGCAAACGAAAAAATTATTATTATAAAGTACTTATTTTGATAAGTAATTATTAAAAAAAAAACTACTTTTACCAAAATTTCAATTAATTAAAAATTATCGCGGTAGTCGCTAAATATTCTGTAATCTACTTTGATACTTTTTTAATTACAGAAAGGCTGAACTTGAGGACTGGGCTGAAGAAATGGCCAGGAAAGGTTTATTCCAATCTGTTCCTAAAGAATCCTTACCAGATAACAAGTAAACCTTGTTAAAAATATTTTTTTTGTGATACATTGTCTTTTTACCAACAATTAAATATATTATACTATTTTAATATTATTATTTGAGTTATTATTAATTATTCCACCTAAAAAGATAATGTGATTGTTAGGCATTGGTTCACATTGTTGGTAGTCTAACGGAGTTAGAGTTAAGGCGATTAGAGTCTTCAATGACCTTGGACGTTTGAGCTCTCCGCCCCGCGCGCCAGTACCGCACCCCGCACGAAAACACCGGTCAAAGAATACACGAGCGTAGAATGTACAGAAGCGTACTCCATACATTACTGCCTATTACTTGAGTTTGAGTTGATGAATCTAACGAGGTACCTACTTCTAAATTGTAACATAAGATGTCAGTGTATGTAAGTAATTATAATCAAAGTTGAATTAGTTTGATTGCCGCAAGCGACGTATGTTATTATTCGACAATTCTTGCATTCTGACCGGTCGCATATTTTTTTTAAAGCAGAGGCCCACGTTCAATTTTGTGCCATTTGATTCTATACTTAAATAGAAGGCAAAAATATACTTTTTGTCTAAAGTGTCGCATTACCGACATAATTATATTCAATTAAAAATTTACATTTCGACACGTCGCACAGTGGGTATGAGCGTGTGGAAAATATTGTTTATTGATTCGATAAGTGATCTAATGCTTATATTTTCATATTATTCTTGTATGTTTTTGAATGTTCTTGTTATATAACGGTTATATCTATGTACTAAACCTATATAAAAAACTACCTTAAATACGGGTTTCTAGCTATATAAATGATATGTAACGACTAAATAAATGATAAACTATTCATTTAGATGACAAACGCCGCATTAGATAATGATTTCATAGCTAATATTCAATTTCAAGAATTTTTGTTATTTTTATTCTACGTTAGATAATGTTGGATTAATCATCAGGGTGCAGATGGTGGCTGCTGAATTAGGTATCTACTTGTTCGTGAGGGTTGTCCCTATACACATGTGTATAAATTATCCGTTCACAGCTTGCCGATCGGTATATGACAGAAAAAATGAAAAAAACTCTACAAACTTTAACAATTAAAATTAAGTACCAAAACTGAATTAAATTTTGTAAATATACTGTTTTTACATTTACAAAAGAATATATGACTACAATTAATATCGAGATCATTCAGATATTCATTACTTTTAGCATGCCGTGATCAAAATAATATAAAAATTCGTTTGAAACTAGCCCGTTTGGATAAGTATTCCTTTATGTAGAATTTATTCAGAACCTAAAAATAGTTATGTTTTATTCATGTTGTATTACGTTGATATAGGTGTCTATTTTATAAAAAATATGAACTTATCGTAAAATAAACTACTTCAAAATTAGACTTTCTTCCGCCTATTTCCTACTGTGCATCGCGTCGTCGTCAACTTTTGTTCGAAATATTCTAAAATCGCGATTTTTTTTATTTAATTCTGATTACGAAACTGATGTGGTGTGGAAGAATATGTAGTGAGGCTGAGATGGTTTGGACATTTAGAAAGGAATCAATGAAAGAAGATTGACTAAAAGGATAATAGTGTGAATTGGGCAAATCTGCAAAGGCAAAAATTGGCGAACATATAAGGACCAAGTCGGAGAAGTCCTAAAGGAAGGCCAGGTCAAATCACCATTAACGTATGAAAGGTCTAATGAGAATACGATAGGCAAAATATGTATGTATGCAAATGGAAGTCTGTGGTCTCTGCCCATCCCTACGTACGGGAAAAGGGAAAAATGTATGTATGATATTCATTTCATAAGGGAAACACGTACATTAAAATTCAGTTAACTTTATTATTATTTTTTTCATTATCATACCTTAAATAATGTGTATTAGTGTTCTGTTCTATTAAAACTGGTAAATTGATATTTTCTTCATTACATATTTTCCGCTTGTTATTTTGTCCTTCAGTACATTCAGCTATGCATTCAATTTTTTGGCCTATGCTTCTCTGCTCATTTTCGATTTCTGCGTGCTTCCTTTTTAATGTAAAATTTTGTTCTGCATCTGTATTTTTTTGATTTTTACCTTTCTTTTCTTCATTTTCTTTTTCTTTAGGTTTGGTTTTTAATTTAATTATTGCCGCTTTGTAAACGATTGCTTCCTGTATATAAACAGGATCTCTGATTTTCATATTTCTAGGAATCCTTGGGTCTACTAATTCAGGCAGCATACACTTTGTATAAAAACTTTTTAAATTTTCTTTCATGATATGCTCCCAAACTTCGTTATCTTTAAAGATGATTTCTGTTTTTAACTCATTACAATCCTCTGTCCAAATTGAAAATAAGCATTTCTTTTTTTGTAATATGCAATTGACCCTGCACCTGATAGAACCAGTTGTGGGTTTTATTTATCATTAATTCGTCATGGTTGTTTAATTTATAAAATGGGAGCTTTTTATTTTTGACAACTTCTTTAATGTCCTTTTCATAGGCACTTAATGGACATTTTATTTCCACAATTGTCTCATTATCAATCATACCATCGGGTGTAGCTTCAAGGTAATGATATTTTTCGTCTATATAAAGGCCACAAGGATTTATTTTTATATTTTCTTGACTGACTGTCGTTGTCTTCCTTTGCTGATGCTTTGTTTCTAGCTCGTCTGAAATAATATGTAAATTGTCAATAAGTAAGTACTGTTGTTATTTTGTTTTTTTCTTTGTAACACTAAACAAACAAACACTTTGACTCTATATTTTTTTTTGTACTATATTACATGTTTGATAGGTAGGTACTTACATTACTGCATGCATTTTTAAGGCTTTCTCAGCTGCTTTTTTCTTCGATTGACTTTTTCGAGGCATTTTGATCCAGATATACAAATAAATTTCGTCAAACGTCTATTTATAAGTGATATAAACTTTAAATTATCATTTATAAAAATAAGGTTCATATAGCGTCCATGCGCGAGCCACATACACCACAACACAAAATAATGTCTCGTCTGACCGCACTACTCTCTAAGCACACTAATCCAACAATTTATAGCCTCAACGCACACAGACAAAGAGAAAACACGCTTTATCGTCCGTAAAAATCTGGCAGCGAGTGACACAACCTTCCCGTCTGAATGCCAGCGGGCGACTGCCGCCCGCGCCCGCACAGACACCCTCTGCAACTAAACGTTCGGAAATCCTGTTTTTCGTAACTTATGAATGAAAATGTTGTTCGATTTACAAAATTCATGTTGTATTTAAAGAATAAAAGATTCTTAATTTGTCAGTGTAACAATATTTGCATATATCCAAGCCGTTTAGGAGAAGTAGGGAATTTAAGTCAAAAATCGATGTCTCGTAGTTTTTTTTTTAATAATACAATACAAAGTCATATAGAAAAAAACAATGTACCACATATAGTCCTTGAACAGATGTTTCACATATATTTTTTTCAACTTTTTCTGGCCAGCCATAAATGAGGAGTAGGCTTTACAAAATGCACAATTTTCGGAAATTGAGGGATCTAATCGCCTTAAGAGATAGAGATTGAACCACGATTTCTCGTATTCAACCCCAACATCTATCCATTCAGCTACCGACGACGACGTTAAATATATGTTCATTAGATGTTAATCATCGTTAATTAACATGATGAATATAAAAAATGGATACCAACCATATAGTCCGGGAGGTAGCGTTGCAAATACATAAGTCATAGTAAGCCGGCTGATGTTAACATCGATAGTTGATCTTATATGGCTGATGAGTGAAGCGACAATCGGCTGCTCAAGTAGCGGTGGGTGTGGTGTGAAGTTCTGAAAGTAGTAAAAAATATAGAAATGTATACGCTGCCGGCTGAAACTTTTTTCATAAATAGTTGATATCGTACTGAGCTGAAAAAAAAATCGTCAGCTGCATCGTGGGGTGGGGGTGAATATCATTTCTCACTTCTCATGTCTATTATCATTCATTATCTTATGATGATTTACTGGAAGGAAATATTGTATATTTATGTTTTACTTGTAAGAAAAATTACTTTGACACTGGCTAAATGTGCTAATCGCACGAAGCCATAAACTAAAGGAAAAAAAATCCAATATTGGCTCAACGAACACAGTCTCCTATTTCAAAAAAACAAAAATTATAAAATTCCGATCCGATCCGACCATTCAAATATTTTTTTTTTAATCTGCAATACACATACAACAATACACAAATTGAAATCGAAAACACAGCTACGCTACTTGGAATTGAAATGGACTCTTACATAAACTGGAAACCTCATATCTACAAACTTTCACGTAAATCATATTTTATAAATCACAATATTTTAACACTAACATCGAAATATATATTAAAGTGCTGTAAATTTGTAAAAAGAATCTTATCTCTACACACAAATCACCAATATATAAAAAATAACCGTTATTCAAACAAATTAAAACTTTCTTTCACTACTCTTAGATCCGGCCCCCACTCTATTCAAGTTTATAACTGTATCCCTAATCACATAAAAAATCAAACAAAATTATCTTGGTTTGAAAGAGGATTAAAAAAGTACCCAATTATTAAAGCCTTTTATAAATAAGAAGAGGTTTTTCTTGAGATTAAGTGCCAATTAAGTAAATAAAAATAAGTATAATATAATATTAATATATAGATATATCTAGAATAAATTAATATGTATGTGTTAATTAGTTTGTTAGTGCAATGTTTGTAATGTTTTCTTTTTTATAATTTAAGTGTCTACTTATAGATGCAGTAGTGTATGTACAGTAGTGCTCTAACACTTTGTGGTGCCCTTACAAGGTATTCTTATGTGGTTAATTATTTTTCTTTTACCTTTGTAATACCGTGTGATATGCAAATAAATAAATATGAAATATGAAAAAAAACGTAAAATAAAGTTATAGTACGCCGGATGAAATTTAACTAGACGATTGTTTAATTGTTAGTGAATAGTGATTCCGGTTGAAATTTAACAATATGATATTTTAATAGGTACCTACGTCTGCGAAAACTAGTCAGTCAGCTGGGTGCGGGCAGGGAGTTATTTCAGCTGGACCCTGAAAGATACTGTGCATTGCTCAAATAATCTGTATCTTTACTGCGTCCGCTGACGGTCTTTCCACCGCTACACATGCAGCTGATTGTTGTTTTCGTACTTTTAATAATTTAAGCAATTTTAACATTATATTCTGAAAAAAATGGGTCAGGTATTAAATATTTTTATAACTATAAAATAAATGCAGTAAATACTCATTAGAAGATATTTGACTAATCAAAATGACTTTTGATAGTCAAATGACACAATATGCCACAAAAACTATTAATATGTCATGTTCATAATATCGATTTTGTGTTCGGCTGTAGACACTCAGAACAATAAGCTTTAGTTATTGTTCTGAGTGTAGACACAAAACATGCCATAAATAAAAGAAGAAAAAGAAGAAGAAATTCACAAAATGGTGCGCGCGTGCGCGCTTCCCCGACTTCCTGTTACACTGTTTGTTACACATACTTCCGGCCCATTTCACGAAATCACTTCCACAAATTGCTTATATAGAAAGCGAGCGGAAAGATGTTACACATAAAAAAATAATATGTATCACAACTTTGGCTATGGTACCATCAGACTACCACAAACTGTTTGAACATTTATTGAAGTTTGACAGTGTTAGACAGGGATGTGTAGCGTCACCGTGGCTGTTTAATCTGTTCATGAACAATTGCTTGACAGATTTAAAAGAGAATGAAAGTGGGTTGAGAATGAATGAGTTACTCGTCAAATGTTTTCTCTATGCGGATGACCAAGTACTACTTGCGTCTTCGGCCGACGAGTTGCAGGAGATGGTAACGGCTATGGGTGGAGCTTTTGTTAGAAAGGGAATGAAGATGAATGTAAAGAAGACGAAAGTGATGGTGTTTGAAAGAGATAAGGCAGTGACAGACTGCAATATTGTGATTGGGGATTAACAAATTGAACAGGTGAATGAGTTTGTGTATCTGGGTTCAAAGTTTACAAGATATGGAAAGTGTGAGAGTGATATTGAAAGAAGAGTGAATGCAGGAAACGTGGTGAATGGAGCTTTGCACTCCTTTATGAACAGTCAGAAGGTGTCTAACAAGGCTCGTTTGGCTGTGCATAGGGGGGTGTTGGTTCCGACACTCATGTACGGAAGTGAAAGTTGGGTATGGCAGAAGAAACATGAAAGCAGAATAAATGCAGTAGAGATGAGAGCGTTAAGAAGTATGATAGGAGTTAAACTGAGTGACAGGATAAGAAATAGTGAGATAAGGAAACGTTGTGGTTTGAAAGAAGATGTAGTGACAAAAATTGAAAAAGGCATGCTGAGATGGTTTGGCCATGTCGAGAGAATGGATGAAGAACGATTGACGAAAAAAGTGTATAAGGCGAGTGTGAATGAAAGTGTTGGTAGGGGTAGACCTAGGCGGACGTTTCGAGATCAAATCAGGGACGTCTTGAAAAAAGGCCAGGTCAAGAGTACCCTAAACCGAAGAGCATGTATGAAGGGAATAATGAAAGTGGACGAAGCGAAACAAGTATGTAAGGATCGTAGCAAGTAGAAAGAAGTGGTCTCTGCCTACCCCTACGGGAAAGAGGCGTGATTATATGTATGTATGTATGTATGTATTTAAAACATACAAAATAGGCAAATAGTCACATGATGATGGCTTAGCTTTTCATATTGTAGTGGTCATCATACAAATTATATGCTTTTTCAAACCCTGCAATAATAATTAATGCTCAGAATAATAAATAACTAATAGCTTTAATGTAAATCAAAATAATATTTTCATATTGTATGTCATTTTTATAAATGGGATAAAAACCATACAGCCTATCAAAAACAGGAAGTAATTTATGTCCTTACGTTACTTGGCGGCAACCAATAATAATCGCGTATATTATTACAAAACATGAAGATTACGGTATCTACCAATCACACGACGGCTCCAGTAGAGCAGAAATAAAATTGTATATAACTTTGTAATGAGGACTGTTTCAAAATAAACTTAATTTTTTACAATTTATAATTTGCTTTTTTATAAATAAAATAAATGAATCTATTTTTCCTGCGTATCCTAAAATGATTCATTATTATTATTATTATTCATTATGAATGATTATTAACATGTTAAAAACTTGGTAGGCATAGTTTACTTTATTGTTAACCTCAGTCGAAAGTTGTATCATGCACTTTGCCTACCCGAGTCAGTGCGCATGTCAAGTTGAAAATTGCAAATGGCGGCCGTTGTTATTGTTCGTACCGAATTAACTATTTGTAAATTATATACCACTCTTTTTAGCGATTTTTCTACTGAACAATTATATTGATGCGATGCTTTACCTTCTTATGATTCGCCGCGACGCGTTTTAAGTACAATTTCAAGTGTTTTGAGTGTTTTTTTTGGTATTTTATGTGTGTCATGCAAATGGGGTAAGCTGGAATTATCGGACGTCTCATAAGTTGTTTTGGATAGTTTCAATAAGAAAATGGCGTGAAGTTTTGTGTTATAAAGTGTGAAAATGGAAACTGCATAAAGTTTTTTAACTATTGCGCCACGTTTTGAGACTAGCGATAAACAAGAGCGGCCGCAATCTGCTAATGTTCCATGCCGTGACTGCACTCCCCGTACATTTCAAAATGGCTGCTGCTCTTCACGATATATGAGCTTTGCGTCACTGGAACATAAATCAGTTAATAAGATTTGTGGTGAAATTCTAGTGTTTCTTGTCGTGTGATCCAGAGTGAAAAGTCAAAAATTTGTGTCAGACTGATCCGCAGGCATAATAGGGGCAAGACAATAGTGTTGTATCATATGTTATTGGAGTAGTGGAGACTGACCATAGGACCGATATTGCCTTGCGTCCGAGCTGGATTGTAATGTCGCGATTGAATTTCCAGGATGATTTGGGACACGAGGAAATAAAACTTTTGTGGAATTGAGCGGAATGTGACATTGTATGAGAGGTGAGTGGTATTTTTTTTTGGTTTATTTACATTTTGCGGGGTGTAATTATCATGCGGTGTTCGTAACAAAATGGACTCATTGGTTGATGATGGGCCATCGGCTGGCCAGCGCGGCCGGTCCTTGGGGATTACGGCTCAGGAACACTGATTGTTGGGTCTTATCCACAGTTCTATTTACCAAGATTAGGTTAAAAAAGATTGTGTAACACGCCACTATGTTTTCGAAACTTCGACCTTGCCGTAACATGTTGATCAAGGAAATATTCCGTGCATGAAAAAAATGTTAGACCCGCGGACGCTCCATATTACGTAGCGTATCCTATTCGTTACACATTTGTAACACGAAAACTAGTTTAGTTGCAAAATTTTAATGTGAAATAAGTTCTCACTGCTATTTGTTTTGTAAATTCTATTGTAAACAATTGGTTTGAGCAGTTTTTTTTAGTTGTAATCAAACAGAAATAGCATTGTTTGTATTTATTTACACAAGTTCATTACTGTCAATGTATGTTTTTTTAAAATAACCTTTACCCTCTCACTGCCATGCAAAACCCCCAAATCTTTCCATATTGTGATATTTAATTACATTAATGGCAACCTACAATCATAATGATGAATGATACATGATGATTATAAATATCATTGGAATTTGCCTAGTATCACAAATCTAAGGAAAATATTGTTGATAAAGGTATCCCAATTCACTTTTTAGCACTGTATTTTGTCATTAACTTATTATTTTTGCTTATTGATTTGCAACCAATTATGCAAAAGTTTTAAAATGTGACAAGATAGCTGAATAAGTTTTGCAAAACTTATGGATGGCTCTTGTGATACATAATAAGAATAAGTAAAACTCAATATTGATATATGAAAAAAAGGTTTTGTGGGTTTAATCATTGAATGTGTGCACCCAATCAATTGATTATTAGCACTTGTGAATATATTGAATAATTAAAAAATATGTATTTTGTCTTGGAATTGTATGGAACGCATACCTACTAAACATATGGATAATCATGTATGAAAATGCTATCGTTGATATACATCAATTCAGTATAATTTGAGTTACAGTGATAGATAAATTACTGATCTACAGTGGTACACTACAGGCGTAAAAATGTATTATAAGTACTCCACAATTATACAATTACATTTCCAATACGTACATATATACCTATTTATTTTCTCTTGATTGTTTTGACAAACATGTTATCAAGACATTTGAAAGGAGTAGTGGTTTGCCATACACAAAAATAATGTGATAAAATATCTGGGTTGCCCTTAATACTAATAATAATTTTAGTAATAAGATTACGTTGATCACAATATGGTTAGTTACAAGGGTAACAAGTGATAAATAATAATAAATATTTAAAAAAGATCTATTTGAAAATAAACATAATGTTTATTATATCTAATTAGAATTTGGTAATAGAAAGCAATTAACAGGTCAGAATCTACAAATATCAGTAACCATTTATTAAAGACAATTTACCTACCAGTCTGTACCCTAAGACAAATTATAGAATATGTCTACATAGAATATTTTCACTAGCATAGCATGTTCATTGAAGTCCCTACTGCAAGCCCTATGTACCTGATGAAGGATCACAGGATTTCATCATCATCATCATCATCATCATCATAGCATGTTCAAAATATAGTAATAAATTGTTTTGAGAGATATACCTACCTTATTAGATATCTCTTGGGTTTGAAACATTAAAATTTTGCCAAAAACAAATGGTTTTGAAATTATAACAAAAATCGCTTGAGGACTCTTTTTTAGTAAAATTGGGTTGTATATTAGGTATATTATATAACTCTCTTGTAAGATTTTCTGTCAAATTGTCTTGTGGTAAGGTAATATTCATGAATTAGTACCTATCACGTTTTTGACACTACTTCAATCACTTATAAAATAATGCCTCAAAAGGGTCTGTTGGATCAAAACTGGAAACAAAATTATAAACAAAAAGCTTTTTTCTATACTGTAATATATTTTTGTATACTCATATTGACTGTACTCAATATTTTATTGTCGACCATAAGTGCTACAATAGGTGTTTTCAAAATTATGAATCATAATGACCCCTAACAGGCACTGCAATTAGAGGACGAGAGAAGGATGATTTGTTCTGTTTTTTGATAAAAATTATTTCTACATTTAAGATTTTTTTATCTTGAAAGTACTCTTGGATGTATAGTAACATAACTGTTAAAAGTTACCCAAAACCCAGAAATAATCTTTACTACAAGCAAGTTTAGTATATTTTGCAGGAAAATTAAAACAAAACTACCTACAACTTACCTATTTAAGTTTCTTTTAAACTTAAACATTATTTTTAAGTACCCCTTTTCTTACAATACCAATATGAAATTCAGTATCATTGTCATCACTACATTAGTCCACTGCTGGATATAGGCCACTTCAAGTATATACTCACTAAGTAAAAATTCATTATAAAATCATATTTTTTTTATTATAATTACATAATTATTTACTATGACTACAGTACCCTTAATTGAGCAAGTTCCATTTAATTGCAATTAGCTGGGTTTTTTTATAGAAGTAGATAATTCAGAGTTCCGACTATTGGCTCTGATGGCTAGTGGTATGTATGAGTAGTGGACTGTATTACGGGTGTTAATGATAATGATGGAAACAAGTATTTAAAGGTAAAGATGTTTAATTACAGACCAAGGCAGACAAGTCACAATCAACCAACCAAGCTTCTGTCAAACAACCGCCTTGACCAATAATAATTTAAAAACTAATAAAATAGAGATTTGACATAATAAATATACAAAAAAGGTTTCACCACAGTCAGCCTGCGACAGGCTGCTTATTATACTAAACACACTGCCTATTTTCACAATTTTTCAAACTGGTGTAATGCATGACAAAATCTGAAAGTAATATAATAGTGGATTCACTATATATATATAGTCATTAATTAATGACTTATGTGCTGTGAGTCACTGATATTGATATTTTAAGTTGATAGAAGTGGAAAAAAACAAAGTCCAATGGCGACAGATCTATTCCTTTTAAGGAAACCTTGGCTAAAAGGCACACAGAAATCTGAGCCTTACTGTCCCTAAGACTGGGATCCTTGATTTAAGCAGTGACTTCTGTTTCTATAAATAAATTGTATTTTACTGTCTCAAAAATCTTAAAAACCCCTAGCCATTAGTAGAATTAGTTGATTTTGTAATATACAATGTATGAAACAGAATTTGTGTTATTGCAATAGCTGGATAGTGGCATTAATAAGTGTCAATTTCTGAGAATAATGTCAAAGTCCAAACTAAAAAAAGGGTATTTTTTGTAGTTTAAGTTATTTTCTATACATTCTATGCATTGGTTGGAAATCCCTTTATGAAATTAACTTATTTTAATTTAGTTATAACTTATAAGGAATAATTTTTTTTTATATTGATTTTTAATAATTACAATTCATAAAATTTTTTTTTTTTTGTACATCCTTATAAAACTTTTTGGTTTCACCACTTATTAATAACTTCACCACAAAGTTTCAATTATGGGCTATTTATAAAATTCTTTATAATAATAATGGTAAGTTACAAAGAATTTCTTGACTCATAAAGCTTTTTTTGGGTATACAAAACAAAAAAAATCCAAATTTCCGAGCATGAGCTCGTGGGAATTTTTTCAACATTTGTGTTTTTGTAATTGTTTTCGCAACAAAATTTGCATTAAAATTAAGCCGACAAAACAAAATCATTCTTTGAGATGTCAATATCAAAAAAGTTTCTATTCTATAAAATAAATCAGTTACTGCTATAATTTATAATCAATTTAAGATTTATTTGTAGGTTGTTTTTGGCTTTAAGACTTCTTGTAGTTTTATACAGGGTCCTGATTTAAAAGCTTGTAAAACACTTTTCGGATGATGATGATAACTATTGTCCCCTTTTAAAATCACCACAAACCATTCATGTGAAAGTGTAGATAGTCCTGCCTGAGTATTTCAATGGTGAGGCAATATGCTAACTAACTTAGATCACGGTCACTATAAACATGTCCCAAGAGACCGCCTTTTTTATTATTTATTTGGAAAATTAATTATTTATTACAAAATGTATCTTACACAGCTAATAATATAAGACCTTATAAATTTTGCCGCGCGAGATTCCCGCGTTTAGTTTATAATGTGTGTATATTAAATTCTCAAGGTGTCCACTTTCCGCCCTTTCCTTTTTCCTACTAACCTTCTATATATATCATGTAAAGCACTTGCAGTCCGTCAGCTATTTATATTGAGCATAGTACTAAAGCAGCACGCTGCCCTTCCTTTCAACTCTGAAGTTAAAAACTATAAAAGACGAAAAGAGATAGTTAGTTTGTACAGATAGAATTGACGCAGAACATGCTTATACCTCCAAATTTTACATGTACCTAGGACCATTTAGAGTAATTGTTGACTGTAGATAAGTGAACATTGCTGTACTTATTTAATTTTAATTTATTTTTATTTTGTAGATTTTGTTTTATAATTCAAAAGAAAGTTGCTAAATATAAGTTAACACTTCTTTTTTCTTTAATTTGATTAATGTTTTGATTTTACTGTTCACTGTTTTGTTTTATTTTGTAAAAGATATTGAATAAATTATTATTATTATTATTAATGATGATTAGATCCAAAGTAAACTAATTTAGCTACCTTTCTTATAATTCTATAATTTTCCTACATAATAGTTTCCTGTTCATCTCTGAATTAAGTAAATTAGTAGGTATAAACGGTGTCTTCGGTGTATATTTAAAAAAAAAACTAAAATAGAAAATTAAGTGCTACTGTATAACAAAAATAAGAGTTTAACAATAAATAATAGTTTTTTTTTCGCTGCTCAAATCGGGTATTTACCCGGTATCAATCAGTTATTCGTTTCTATCCGCTGGTTTTGGTAACTACTGGCTTACAAGCCGTTGGTTTACAACTATACTCTTCCCGTATGACACTGTCTACCTACTTGGGTAGTTCATAATGCACTACTCAAACGCCCCAAGCAATCTAGTAAGATATTGGGACACATTTTCACACAACTTTCAGAGTCTAAATGATCTCAAAAAGTTGAAAAGGATTTCTCGCAGATAATAAGGCCAAAAAAACTCGGCAAATTTCTATAGGAGTGACATTTCATCGAAACTTAAATCTGATAGGTGCAGCTCTGATAAAACAAACACATATAAAACATACAAACACACATACAAAACTTCGCTAAAATCTATAAAAAATACATAATTTAAGTAATTTCACAAAATTAAATGTGTTTCCATGATAACTGTTAGAAATCTACAAATCTTATATAAATTGTCACTTTTCAGTATAATTGTGATGATGATAAATAAACAGTTTGTTTTTTCCCTTTGGCAGCATGGCAGCGGACAGCGATGGGTTAGGCTCGGCGGGCGGCGGGTCGTGCGGGGTCGTGGTGACGTGCGAGGGCGACCTGCGCGATCCCCGCTTCCCCGAGCGCCTGCGCCGGCTGCTGCGCGAGCTGCGGACGCTGCTGGCCGAGCCGAGTCCGCACACACTCAAAGTTAACAAGGTACTGACACAGAAATCCGTAGCAACGGTACAGACGCCTGCACATCGAGACTATCAAAACCTTCAATTTTTTTTTTAATGAATGTTCAACCTTATTTAATAGATATAAAGCTCAAAGTCTATTGGGGGAGTTTGACAGTTTGTAGTAGTCTGATGTGCAGGCGTGTGGACAGGATTGCTTAAGGCGCTTACAACCATGAAACAGAGTTCTCTGTCGATCTGCATACAAGCGACAGGGATGCAAATAGTGCGTGGTCCACTGGATTCAAATCAGGAAATTCAAAAAACGCTGTTTGTTGTAAAATGTTTTATTTAAAAAAAAAAAACCTTTGCGTGTTTCTAGTTAGTATTACGAATAAGTACTAATTTCATTGGCTTAAATGAATAAGATAATCATGTAAATAGATAGGTACTGTTTGATATTTTTCTATCAAGGAAATTTCATATTTCTGCATTTTAGAAACGATAACATATTGTTGCAAATATTGTCTATTATAATAGAGAGGAGCTCGATGGCGCAGGGTTAACACGCCCGGTCTGCGAGTGCTGAGGTTAAGAAACTTTCGCAAAGGCCGGTGACCAAAATACTGCTCCTCCGTGCTTCGAAAGGCACGTAAAGCCGGTCCCGGCCGGTCACAATCCGCACTGGGCTCACCTGGTGGTTTATGGCCCGTCCCTATCCATCCATAGGGAAGGCTCATGCCCCAGCAGTGGGGACATAAAATGAGCTAATGATGAAAATTAATTAATTTTCTTCTTCGCCGTTACTTTTTATATAAACAATGCATAAGTGAGCGCATTTCACAGTTGTCAGCGCCTTAATGTTGATGTAGTGTGCAACACGCCAGTTGCTGTATAAGTTAAATCTGCTGCTAGCTGTGGTGTGGTGGTGTGGTGTGTGTAAATGTGGTGGAATCAACCACATTTAAAAGTTTGGTTTTCATTATGCTCATTTTCACCGAATAGAATAGAATAGAATAGAATAAAACTTTATTGCATTACTGTTACATTTTTGTTTGCTAGGTTACATTGCATTAAAGTAAGAACAGTTACCCTTAACGGGCATACAATAGAAAAAACACATTCAACAAATAAATAATTTTAAATTAAACAATTTCACTCATATTTCATTATTATACATTACAAACAAAATTAAATATTGTTAATTATTATTATTATTGTTAATTATTACTATTATTATTAATAATATAATATTCATGCATGCTTAATCAATTAATTATTAATATCATAATATTCATTGACATTATAAAATGCTTTATTAATTAGCCACTCTTTCCGACGACGGCCCCTAACGTTTTTGTTACTCTTGCGCACTGTAAAGTGACGGAAGTACTCCAGAAAAGCGGCATTAGTACAACAACTATGATAACGTTTCCACAACGTTCCCGCAACGTTCCCACACCGTAGCTTGCCATGACCGCGCACGATATTCTATATGCGACGTTATGTACGAGTGCAGAAGGCTGTAAATACAGTGGGCGTAGAAGTGTTCGGAAAGTTTTTGTTAGTGACTGACACGCTCGCTGCTATTAAGGCGTGCATAGTCTAATAACTTTGTTACGTATATTGCAACAAACAACTTTGCATGCACTTGCACTTTGCACTGTTGCGTACCATTACCGAAAATCGAACATTGAACATTTGTCTATACGTAAGAACTTAATGTTCGCGTTCGAAGCGCGTGTTCGTGGTGTTTTTTGTTCGATTGTGTGTGCCCGCCTTTACATTAATGATACTTACACACACACGCCTGCACATCGGACTACTACAAACCGTCAAATTTCCGCATTAGATTTTGAACTTTAAGTCATATGGTTGAACGTTTATTGAAGGCATTTGACAGTTTTAGTTAGTCCGATGTTTAGGCGGCTACGTCTTTACGTAGCAATGGACAGACACCTTAAAGTTGTTTAATAGTTTACATAATTACCGACTGGTTTTGTAATTGCATTTATTGCAATTGGCAATGCAATTCGCACTTTCAATTTGGTAATAGAAATGGTACTACTTGTAACTTTTTATATCAGTCCCTTCACTCTTGGACAGTGCTTACCGGCTTAAGGGGGAGGTAAGAGTGTATGAGGAGTACAGAAGATTTTGTGTTTAACCGATTAAAAAACCGGTAAGGATTCGTTTGAACTAAATTGATTTGTTCTCTCTCTTTCTCACACTCATATTCGCGTGGGATCTAGAAAATATATTTTCAGTTGTATGTATGCCGTTACATGTACATCAAAATCAATACCCACTAAGTTATTGCTACCTAAATAAACAGAAGAACATATGTGGATTTTTTGAAATGATGTGGTTGTTATGCCTTGGGAGGCGGTTTTTGAACAGGTGACTAATTGTCACGCTATAATTTTAATCGCGAGTGTTCCTTTTTCTTTTATTCAAAGTCACTGGTAACTTATTCTGACAGAATCGCCCCCCTGGTCCCTGGTCCAAACTTTCATTCGGTTTATTAGTAATTCTCTTAGTATGAAAATAAAGTTTCAAATCGATTTATATTTCTCTTTGAAAGGCTCTTGAAAAAAGTGTATTGAATTATAATATTGTGTAATTTGGTAACAAACGACATACCTTTTTTTGTAAATGTGATTAGTTCTATTAGCTGTGCAATTTCTTGCGCCCATTCTTCTCCATAGTTGCAAAATAAACAACCTGAATGTGTAGTAGGTAAAGAAGGTTTAAAAGCACTTATCTTAAAGTTTATTTGAACATTGATCCTCTCCATCTTTAGGTTGCCTGGAAGATATCGATTTTAGCCCTTTGTAAGACTCCTTAAACTGTTAATTATATTTTAATGAGTGTATGTTTGTTGTTTGTGTAAAATAAAGTGTTCTATTCTATAAAAAAAAATAAGTTGACTTTATTAATCTAATCCTTTCTGTTTACCAGGTGGAGCCGTGGAACTCGGTGCGCGTAACGCTGTCGGTTCCCCGCGCCGCCGCCCAACGGTTGCGGGCGTTGGCGGCGGCGGGCGCGCCCCAGCTCCACGCGCTCGGCATACTGTCGGTGCAGTTGGACGGCGACGCGGCGGTCTCGCTGCGGCTACAGCACGGCGCCGAGCTCAGGATACACACAGAGGACGGTGAGTGAACATGAGTGACTGCATAGTGAGCACTGCATAGCGGCTGCATCGCTTGGGATGCTGTCGGTGCAGTTGGACGGCGACGCGGTGGTCTCGCTGCGGCTGCAGCACGGCGCCGAGCTCAGGATACACACAGAGGACTGTAAGTCACCTTCCCTGTCGGATTCTTAAAATTCAATAGCATTTATTCAGTTATGCTACAAATTAGCTCATACGAATGTCACTATGCCATCCGTTCGTAAGTCTAAACAGGGCGGGAGACCTGGTACTGAGTAGAACCGGTAAGAAATGCCACCACACGTTCACATGATAAGTACACTAAACATTAACAAGATGGCAAGAAACCTGATGTAGTTCATACACATGCGATTCTATTTGGTAATAATGAGGAGTCATATGACTCCGATAGTGAATGGCCTTCCCTAGATGCCCTAACTTCAAATGTTCAAATGAAAATATATACTTGTAGCCTAAGCATTTGTAGCCCAAATATTTACTTGTAACCCTAATGTATATTTGTACCCCAAACATATTTGTAGCCCAAATTAAGTTGGAACAACAACAAGCAGGCCCTCGCATAACAAGAAAATCAATCAATTAACATTCACTCACCCATTACAGACGCTAGCACCAGCAACGCCAGCCGGCCGCAATCAAACGCCGAGCTCCTCTCCAGTCTTGGCACCATCGGCCGTCTTATAACCGAAGCGGACGGCGCTTCCGCCTCGACGAGCGCGGAGCCCCCGCCCCCGGTTCGCGATAACTTCAAGTCGCCGAATACAGTCTGCCCAATGGACGGCAAGATACCGCAGAACATTCCCACGCCGACCAGCGATCGGTGCGAGTACCCGTTCGGCAGTATGACGCAGGCGAGGGTGATACATCGCAAGGAGAACACGCTTGGTGAGTTTTTACTCTGTACTCGACTGTCGTAGATTTATAGTAGGGAAAATATAAAAAAAATACTTTATTTTAGGCCACAAAGGCATATCTAATACAATTTTTTGTTAGTTGTATTGGTGTCGCATGTTGCACCATTGTACTTAAATTTCTGGCTTAAAACCAAAACTTTCTATGCCAAAAACTCACAGAAAGATAATAATGCACATCCATAGTCACACATTTACAAATGTAGACCTTTACTTTCATATATTTATTATTATATCATTTATATGTTGCAAATACAACTAACCTAACACCTTTTGAAATTAAGATGTCTTGTGTATTTTGAAATAAATGTTCTTCTTTCATAAGAAAAGAAAGAAAGAACAAGTTTAAGTTTGGTATAGTTAGTTTATAATATATACTATACTACACTCGGCGTCAAAAAAATCGCACCTCTTAGAAAATCACTTTCAAATGTCATTTACTCTTGATATGCACATGCAGTCGCATTAATTATGATTTTATTTACAAGGTTACTTAATTAACTTAATAAAAAACATTACTTTTCATTATCAAATAAAACCTAATGCAACAAATAAAGTGTCACAAAAATTCGATGCAAATTTTGCTACCCGTGAGAGTTGCTAGTTGCGCTTCCTTTGTGGGTATAAAACGGTCAACACGGGTTCAATGTGGGTCATTCGCTATTCAACCGTTGAAGAGGACACACGCACAGATTTTGATGGATACCACAGCTGATAAAGCCGCTCAAGTGGTTGCACTACTGCAATCAGGGGTGCGGCAGTGTGATGTCGCCCGGCAACTGAACCTGAGCCGTTATTCCGTTCGAAGAGTGTACCAGCGCTTCATAGAGACCGGTGGCTATATCCGCAGACACGGTTCGGGTAGACGTCGCTGCACTTCGGAAAGAGACGACCGGTTCGTTGTGTCGAACTCTTTGAGAAATCGTTTCTCCAACGCTGTTGAGTTGCAACAGCAGCTCCAGGCAGTTCGCAGACGCACCGTAAGCGTATCTACGGTTAGAAGAAGATTGAAGGAGAAGAAGATAGCGGCCCACAGAGCTGCTACGGGTCCAAAATTGACTGCAGCGCATCGGCGAGCCCGCTTGCAGTTTGCTCGTGACCACGTCGATTGGACCCTTGAGCAGTGGAGAGCTGTTCTCTTCTCAGACGAGACGCGAGTGTGTCTTTTCTGCAACGACCGACGGAGAAGAGTATACCGGAGGCAGGGTGAACGTTTCGCCCAAGCCTGCATCCAGGAGACGGTGGAATATGGTGGCGGATCCTGCATGTTCTGGGGCGGTATGTCTGCTGCCGGCAAAACCGACCTTGTCTGCGTCTCCCGGACTGGAGGTGCTCGCGGACAAGGGTCGCTGACTGCTCGCCGCTATGTCACTGAGGTCCTGGAAGTGCATGTGGTCCCCTTTGCCGAATCTTTTGGCGAGGGGTTCACATTAATGCACGACAACGCTCGCGCTCACACTGCAGGCATCGTGAGCGACTTCTTGCAGAGGTCCCAAATCTCTTTGATGCAGTGGCCAGCGCGAAGTCCGGATCTGAATCCTATAGAGCACCTCTGGGACCATCTTAAACGTAAGGTTCGATCTCGGGATCCAGCTCCTTCGACTCTACAGGAGCTCCAAGACGCGGTGATTGAAGAATGGGGGCTTATCCCTCAAGAAGAGCTCCTGAAGTTGGTGAGGTCCATGAGGGACCGTATGGAAGCCGTGATCAGGGCAAGGGGGGGTAACACTAGATTTTAAGTTAATTTTAAGACACTTTTTGTACATTTTTCTTTGTAAATTATCTGTTGTTAATTAGGACTTAATTAAGGATTTTTATTATTTTATTAATTTTAATGTTGTTTGTATAATTATAATTAAACAGAAAGTTAAATTTAATTGTTTTTTGATACTCCTTTTTGTTACCTTTCTAATGATACCCAACACTATCCTCTACATAAGGTTTAAGAATTTTTAAAGATGATTTTTAAAAGGTGCGATTTTTTTGACGCCGAGTGTATACTATATTACTACACCAAATATGACGTTCAACTATACGCGAAAAGTGTTACTCCACGCACAAAAATATTACTCCACGTATTTATATGCAGATATGCTTCCACCAGGTATCGGCACCAGCGCGATCCGACCGCCCCCCGACGGCATATTCGCGCGTCCGTCGACGTCCACGTTCGCGGGGCCCCCGCCTCCCTACCCCGCGCAGGCGAAGCCCCCGCCCCCCACGCCCCCGCCCCCGCCCCCGCCCCCCACGGTGGCGATGTCCTCCCCCCTGTTGGTGAACCTGCTGCAAAACGATGCGCCCGCGCCGCAGCCGAGGCCGAAGCCGCAGCATCCTGCCAAGTTAGATAGGCTCGATGATGGACAGGTTAGTGTTGATGGTGGTGTTGTTTTGTGTTTTTATCGATAAGTAATTCTTTGTCTCTATTAGTTATGACTGAAAAAAAGTGTGAAGAATATTTATTTTGTCAAGTTTTGTCAAGTCAAATTTACCTACTTTAAATTTTTACACATGTCCCTATTTTATTCTTCTTGGAGTTACGGGGAGTGGTTTTCTCTTCTTTCGAAAATAATATTTTACAATTTACAAACTAATTATTGGGACACCAAAAACTCAGTCTTCAGTGACCACGGACCTCGTAAAGTGTTCGAAACCTCATCATAATAATATGTAAAGCAAAAGGCGAGTAAAGTCGTAAAGTATTTCATTTTTAATTAGGTTTGATGAAAAAATAATAGCATACCTAAATATATACCTAATTATATTACTTCTTGACATAAATAGGTTATTCATTAATATACCAGTCAAATGACAACTCAAGTAGCTAAGCTGTGTGATAGGAACAAATCTACTTACTATAACTTTTACACCACCTAAACGAGGCAAGGATATTAAGCAATCCTACTGGTAGATTTTTCTCGCACATCTAATATAGAAAGGCAGCCTAACACCCCTGCTTTTGTTCCACTTAAACTCTGCTCTAAGGTGAGGTCGGCTAGTGAGGCACAATCCTGCTCCACTGGTTGTCTTCGCTTTAAACTCTTCTACTTAGGTTTATCATCTCGCAGACTACAAACTATAGCTTACAACACTACCCCAGCAGGTAGAGTTAGCCGCGGGACGCGCGCAACTCGAGTACCGCGGTCCGCGCCCCCCCGGCGCCCCCGGCCCCCCTGGCGGGCCCGCGCCCCCCGCCCCTCGCCCCCCGCAGCCTTTCGTGCGGAGGACGTTCCCCCCCGCGCGGGCCCCGCCCCAACAACAGATACAACAACAACAACAGCAGCATCCGCAGACGCAGCATACGCAGCCTCAGCAGCAGACGCAGGTAGGTGTAACTCCCTCTTCCTCCGTGCATCGTTATCCTTATTGTTGAGGTTCGTGACCTCCTTCTCCATGTATGTGAATGTGACGCTTGATGATACAGCGCCATCTGGACCGGTGGCCGGCATTATGCACAGAGGTGTCCAATGCGGTACGGATTTGATCGGACTAACGCTTCGGGCTGCGACCGCGAGCTCTTCTTCCTTCCATTTTGTCTAATTATAGGGAAGTTTTACACTAAAACTATTGCTATTCATTATAAGGACTCAAAGCCATTTCCAAAATGGTAAATTACTTAGAATTTGTGGTTGCCCAGTAGTCAAAAGACTGCAAAAATAAAACAGAGTATTTCACTCGAAAGTGTTGTTAACGTTAATTGAATGTTGCTATTTGGAAAAAATAAGTTATTCCTGTTTTAATATAAAATAATAAACAGAGCCTTTAAATTTATTATACTACTGTTTATATGTTGTACATAATTTAGTCTTCCGATTTTTATATAACATTCTTTGGGTTCAAAGAGCTTTGATTTTAGTACCAAGCCCTCATACTAAAAAAATATTGTCCTTTATTTACACAGACTATATAATATAGCCCTAGACGCCGCCGCATTCAGCGAGTTTTACTAAAACATGCAATCGGCAAAAGACAGGGGGGGGGGAGCGGAGGTGTAACTTGGGCTGTGATTGGCTTTTTCAAGGTCGAACTAGTGATGACATTTAGTGATGGGGGTGTGACTCGATATTGATATCGATTGACCGTTATTGTACTTGATGTTTTAATGTGATAATAAAGATTATATTATCTTTATATAACAGGGTTAGATAATAAAACGGTACTTTTTTTTGTAAAATAGGTTTATAATGTTTTACAAATATAATCAATATGAAAGAAATGTTGTCCTTTATTAATTTGAGGGCGTAAAAAAAAATTTCATTAAGTAACAATTTCATTAAGTAACTTTCATTACTGCATAAGCCATAAGGTTAATTTTATTTTATTTTTATTAATTGGAGTTATTTTATTTAACGTTAAACACAACTCGTAATTTATATGGAAAATAGCAAATCATTCATAAAAAAATATTTTGCAATTAATTGATTACTGACCCGTAGAGTGTATTAACTTTTTATAAACACGACTTAATTTTTTTTTTGCTATTACTTCTTGTTAGGTATGCAAGAAGCGTGTTTATGTATTTTTCCAAAACGCTTTTCGTCAAATCTATTATATTATATTTAGAATATCGTCTACATAGTAAGGTAGCAGCTGTGGTCACTCGAGAAAAAAGTTAAGGTATGGTTGGACCAGCTATTGAGGTAGGCATTCGAACTAGATTCACCTTGCCAAGGACCCTAAGACATTAAAAAAGGTTAATATGAACATTTACTAATCGGAAATATTGAAATTTTAGGTTTATAATTAGCTACTGAGCAAAATTTAAGAATAATTACGCACCAAAGTTAAAAACATAAGTGTGGGTTCAGCATTATCGAACAATATTCGCCGATTTTTCGTCCGTTGAAAGCAATCCGAAGCAAAATGACGTTAGCAAATAACGCTACTTTTGCTTGGAAACCAATTTACGTCTTGCTTAGCCTCTACAACAAGTTTATTTTTTTCCCCAAAACTGAATAAACGAGGGTCAGTTTTTGTGTAAACTAAAAATAATGTTGTTCATGTGTATATACAACGTTATTTATTACTCTAGAATGTTAATGTTATAACTAAGTTCTAAATTTATTACGTTTAATTTTTAAAGATCCCTTGCATCGTATAAATTTATCGATAAGTTGATGGGTTCTTACTTGGGCCGACACTAATTGTGCAGTTACCAAGACAGAGACAGATAACGCTATACGTATTTACAGTAGAAGGAAAGACACTTTTTAAAAGACATCAACGAGTGCATTTTTCTTATTTAAACATTTATATTTTTATCTCATAAAATTGTACTTACCGATTAAATGATATATTATCTTTTTGTAAACTGGAGGTTCTGCTACACTTTCCACACAATTTTACGGCGCAATACGGCATATTTATATTTTTAGAGAGTTTTGTTATGCGGCGTTGTCAAAACAAGACTGAATGAATCTAGTGTTTTTGGGGGCGTGGCACTAACATATGTACCGGTAGTACATATGTTGGGCGAATGACGTTCCCCTCGTATGCGGCGTCTAGGGCTATATGGTCTGTGTTTATTAATCTAAGTAGCTATTACAAATATGTATATTATTCTGTGAAAAAAAAGAGCATTATACACGCACGGAGGAGTGTATAATGCCTAGTCTATTTGTCATAGTCAAAGTTAAAATTTGAAATAGAATTTGGTATGTTTTTTTTTAATTTTTCATGGCCATGGGTACAAGTCATTCAGCCGAAATATAAAACAAGTTTTAAAACCTACGGTCCAGTTCCGACCACTGGGCGACCACTAGGTAAATTATAGATGTTTGCTGAATGAAAAGGGTCCATGCTTTATTTTCTATGTAATATTTTTTTAATGTTTAATTGTTTATTGTGGTTTTTCTTACCATGCTGTAACTTTGTGTAATCCATGGTGCGCCGATATGATTAAAAATATACTATTCAACTGAAATCTATTTTGTCCATACAAAGGAGATTACTTTTACTTAAAAAACTACCATTATTTTGTCTAAAATGGTTTAGAGTGAAAAAATAAAGTACTTACATTTACTTAATTAATAATAATGAAAAATTAATGACCTAGGTCAAGATAGACAGTCAGATTCATACATGTATGTATGTATGTATGTATTTGATCCGAGACTTTCCTTTTCCAGGTGACATATCGCGCGGCAGCTCCAAACGCTACCGTAGTAGGTCGGGCTCGCTTCCCGCCCTCCGCCTTCGGTCCCGAGCCGCCGCCCCCCTACCGCCACGAGCTGCGGGCGCGACCTCCTCCGCCCCCCCAACACCCCCAACACACCCCGCAGCATCCCCAACACCCCCCGCACCCCCAGCCCTCTGCGAGGTTCTCGCCTGAGGACTTGAAAGTGTTGTTGCCGCCGTCCACCACCTCTATGGATCAGAAGACTAGATCGAGGTTCCAGGTATGGATCAAATTTTTTTGTAACTTGTTAACTTTGGGGGAGGGGGAGCATTATAGTTACAGTAGTCTAGTCAACTCAGTATTGTAATGCCGTCAATGGATCCTTACTGAAGTTCAAATAATTCCAGTAGGTAGTGAATTCAGAATTGTTACATCGTCGTCAATGAATCCCTGCAAATCTACTACTGCTTCCAGCATTAAATTCTAAATTGTTATATCACCTGTTGATACCCATATGGGTTACTTACTATAATTTTAGCAATGAATTATTCTTATTACCACCAATAAATTCCTTTAATATAACTTCCAACAGTTCAAAATTGTAACACCACCAATGTATCTGCAGGAGTTCCAGTGGTTCCAGCAGCAGTACATCGCGACCCAACGAGCCGCCTCACAACCGGACTGGAACGAACCGTACCGGGACACGCTAGACTTACCCGATCTCCCCGACAGCGATTTGGACCAACTGCTGCCTACCCTATCCGCAGACCTCAACCTGGATTCTGCCCTATCAGCCATCTCCGACCTGGAAACCTCAAAACTGTACGACAAAGATCCAGAACAAACGGAAGATATAGCGCCAACCTTCAACGGCCCGTACGAACCACAAAATGAGGTGAAGGAAACTTTTACGCAAAGTGAAACGACCTTCATGCCACCTCCGCCGGTTCCCCAAACGAAATTTAATGCGGTCTTCAAATCACCACCGAGTACGTATTCTTCGGCGTCCAGTGTTCAGGAGAAGCCAGGGTCTTCGCAGACGTCTATGCCTCCGCCAATGAGGCTTCCGGTACGAGCCACCGCCACCGTAGGCTCCCAAGCCACTGCTCAAGAGATTGAGGAGCAGAACAAGCAGTACCTGATTAAAACCTTAATGAGGGACGATGACCCGCCTCCTAAAGAACTGGATAAGAAACCTGAGGAGGTGACAGTGGCACAGTGCAAACTCAAAGAGGAAACTGAAGTGTTTGGCATCGCGAAGGTCACTACCGCTGAGGAAGATGCCAGGAAAGCGGACGAGGAGTTGAAGCTAAAAAACAAGCTGAAGAAAGAGAGGGAAGATAAACTCGCCCAGAAAGGAGGGAAGCCTAGGACGGCGGGTGCGAAAGAGAAGCCGGTCACGTTGAAAGAGAAGATTGTTAGAGACGGGAAAACCAAAGTTGCCTTACCGCGGCCGCCGCCGCCCAAACCCGCGCCCCCCGACGCGCCGAAGTCCCCCGGCGAGAAGGAGTCCATAAAACTTCGCCTCAAGTTGGATAAGAGCGAGCCGGTGTACAAAGCAGACGTCAGCTTCGTCAACCAACCGCCGAAGGGGGACAAACCCACGGAAGGAGAACTCAGGGTCCCTCCCCTCCACATAAGCTTGCGGGGCAGGAACTCCGCCGTCATAAAAAACTCAAAGAAAGAAAAGAAAAAGTTCAGTTTAGGCGACGCGCAGTCAAAAAAAATCAAAATCAGGAAAGCTCTAGAAACGGAAGACAAAACCCATCGGAGGGATCCTGACGACAGTTTAGCGTCGAAGTCGGACGGCGCCGAAATCAAGACTGACGACTACTTAGTCAAAAGCATCAAGCTGAACAATCACTATGAGGGCGAGGTGAAACCGGAGATCATAGCGGTCGGTGACAACGTCGTGTACCGTATGAAGACGATATCCAAAAACTCGCACATAGTCACCAAGTCGCACGACTACAAGATCAACAATCGTGCGCCCAGCGACGGCCTCAAGAAAAAGAAGTCGAAGTTACTCGTAGACGGGAAAACCGCCGAGAAAGAGCGAGACAAAGAATGGAGGAACGACCTGCTAGACAAGGAGGGAAAGTACGCGCAAAACGAGGGCTACAGAGAGCTGAACCACGAGCCGAAGAAAAAGTTACCCGCCCCCAAAGCGGACAGTGCGAAGTGTGATAGTGACGGGAACACGGTGCAATCGGACAGTGAGTGCGCGAAAACTATGGGCGGGGAGTTCGATAGCCTACTGCTCAAGTGCTTGGAACGGACGCGGGGGGACGAGGATGCCAAGCTCAAACGGACGGCCGAGTGCGCCGTCGCGCCCAACGGCCTGCTGCCCGACAAGAAGCGGAAGGCCGGCCTCGCGCCCTGCCCAGGTGCGTATCAGTTCGAGCGCCCCGACCCACACCAATGCGTGCAGTAGAGCTCAGATCATAGCCATTGGTCACACGCCTGCACGAACACTGCAGCTAAACTTACAAATTTCTTCAATTAATGCTCAACCATATACCATTGACTGACCCCTTTACAAATAAACAAAGAATAAGCTTGGTATAGTTATTCCATGTTTTGTTCCTGTCATGTAAACTTCATTTCAGATTAGAGTAAAAGAGACAAAACACGGAATAACTAGTTCAAAGCTTATTCTTTGTTTATTTGTAAGGGGGGTGAAGTTTAAAGTCTATTGAAGAAATTTGACAGTTTGTAGCAGTCTTATGTGCACGGGTGTGTACTATTAGTCAATACATTACCACACCCTATTGTAAATTATGTGTAAATACTTGTAAATGTCGATATGTAAATACCTACTCTTATCAGATTTGCACTCTGCAGACTTGACTTTAATGAAATCATTGCAACGCTATTGTTTTGTAAATCTCTTATTTTTTTATCATCGGCACGGTCTGTACCTATATAAACGATTTAATGGAGAATATTGTTAACAAGAAATTTTTTAAATGAACCGTTCACGTTATTTTGTGAACATTCTTTTTATATTTTTAAGTTATGGGCGCGTGGTGCGCTTACATATTTGTTCTAAATCTTAGATAGTATCAATTGTTTTATAGAGTAATTATTTAAATTTAAATTAAATATATTTTTCAAAAAGTATCTCATGTGACAAATTGTTAATTCATACCCTCTCCCTACCTTGTCGCGCCGATCTTATTATTTATTATTTTATAAATTAAAATTTGTAGCTACTATTAAAAGTGCGACCTATTCTATCAGTAATATTTATAAATGCAATAGATTAATGTTTTATTTGTTTGTTTCCTAAATTGTAATTCACCACATAATTTACAATAGTATTGTGACATACATAAATGGAGGCTGGTATCTCTTGTACAATGTACATATTTGTTGCCTATAATCTGAGCTCTAGGTCAAGTTTTAGATTTACTAGTTATCCAACACTTTCATGGTCGCCAAACATAATTTTTTCATCATGTTTCAATAAATATACATTCATTACCCCCTTCCCCGTACAGTGTTAAGCGATTTGAGTCACAGCACTGTTGATGAAGTTTGCCAGCTTCCTAAATACTACAGAGAGTTTGGTAATACCTGTATAATCCCGAATATGGCAGCTAGGGTATATCGCAAAGAACCACATAGCTTAATATAAAAATTAGGTTGTTTTTTTACTAAGTAAAATTTCAAAGTGAGGTCTAGGTTCCTAGGTTCCTAGGTCCGGCTGATACTTTGTTCTTTGTCGTTAATCTCATAGTCCATCAAAAACAGAAGTGAAAATGACAACATGACAAAGTTGAACAAAAATATTGTAATAAAATAAATTTGATATTTTGTATAGAATAGTTAATCTATGTAAATATGATTTTGCATGTTATCACCGTTATGGTTCGGGATTATACTAATATTGCCAAACAACCGTTTATAAAAATTTCCAGTGCTAGAATAGAATTGCTAGTAAGTAATCAACAGTGCTAATGACTATCAAGTTAATTATGCCAATGCGTATATAAGTATACAAAAAGCATAAAAGTTGCCCCATATTACAGGTGCTACCTGCTAGCTGTAATACAATTAGCAGTACTTACAATTATCTGGGCATTTGAACCTAGAAAAATATCTGTACATTTGAATAAAATCTTATGTCAATAGTATTTGGGTACACTTTTCATTGAAATGAAATAAAAATATTCTTTAATGTACATCATCTTTACATAGTATCAAAGAAAGTCCCGGAACACATATGTTTGTCTGTTAGGACGGGCTAATTGATCTCAGTACCGCTGGACGGATTTTGATGCAGTTTTTTTTTAATAGATAGAGCGTCTTTCGAGGTCGGTCTTCGTACATAAAACAGCACGAGGGAAGCCAGGTCTGATCGCTAGTATTATTTAAAACGTAAAGAGGACAATACAAAAAGCTGTACAAAAAAAAACAACTTCTGTGTTAAATTGGACAAAAAACGTGGTTAAAAAGGAAGAAACAAAGTATTGTAAATCATTCAAAATATGTGACGACAATGTGTGTGTGTGTGTGTGTGCGACGTCTGAGAACAAAGGAAATTGCATCTTAATGTCTCGTAATAAGGTTGATTTTTGTCGAATGTTCAGATATTTTGCTAGAACTCAGATCACTTTGATTTTTTATCTATTATGTACAAATTTACTTGTACAGAGTAGATGTATGATTCATATGAGATAAGGAGATAATGTAATAAGAGAAGAAAATGTTTAAAATTAATTATTTTACATATCGGTATCACTTAATCACTACAAAGATCTTATTCTTTAAAACCAATTAGTAATTTTTAATAAAACTTTATCATGCTTAAGGGAAATACAGAGATGTTGACAGTTAATAGAAAACATTAAAAATAAATTGTTTGTTGAACTGATTGTTGATTGAACAAGCGACAAACCGCGCGGACGCCCGCGCCGTTTCTCGCTTGACGCAGTAGGCGTAAAGCGTTATTTTGAGGTCTGGTATTAACATAAAAATGTTTAAAAATCTTGAATAAAATAGATTTTGAAATAGGTACCTATTTTCTCAAATATCTACATTATGCTGTAGATGGCTCCATGTAGAAACACGTGCATTTATTTTTAAAACTGCCCAAATAATTTGAAAATACAGAGAAACAATAGATATTGTTATCAGCTGGTACAATATTAGGTTTTTTATATTACAGTAGCTAACTTGTAATCGTCAATTCCTCGAAAAAACCATTCTAAATTGGTACTTATTTTTGGGTTAATTTTTGTAATTAAAATAAATACACCTAATTCCATTCTACCATATATATTTGATTCCTGATGCTGCGTCGGTGCACGTGTAAAGCAGGCTACTCACTTGGAGGTACTGCACGTAATGTATCTGATACTGTATCAAGTGAGTATGTCGGCGCGAGCCCGTTGCTAGTCTCTTGCTTTGGCAATCCTTTGGGATTGCAGCGTGCACGCAGTGAAACGCCGGCTGGCGGGTTTGTGCGAATGCAAAGTCGCTCGCAGGATTCGAAAAATCGAACTTGGATACGCTGTTACTCGTAAACCAGACCAGGCCTGTCACACTCCACACTTTAGGCACAGATTAAAGTTTAACAGATGCGTTACTGCCATACAAAAGCGAAATTATCTACGCTATAATAAAAAACCTACAAAATTGTAATAATAATAGCTGGTGTTAGCTGCAAGCAGAAATATACCTTATCTATGCGTATTGAGAGTTGAAGACACTTTGCCCACCGCGCGGTCTTCGTATACCTGCGTCATCGAGCGAACACGCTAGGGTTGTCTAAAGATGATGAAATAAATAAAAGACAAGAAATAATAAAATAAATATTTGTTTTATAATCAAATGATGATTTTATTGTAAGTAAATAAAAACACAAGTAATATACCTACCTACGTAAGTAATATTAGGTTTGCAATGCCGAGCAGCAGTGTTCACAATTTTACATAAATAATAGTACATAGGTATGTACATAAAGAAGTTTTTTCTAAGATATCTGTCAACGTTTCTAACACAGTAATTTTTTATTTTTTTTTATATAAGTAGTACCTAATAACAAAATTTATTGGTGTGTCTCATTTTCAAAGGATTTACCATTTAACTTAACATTTAGTACAAAAACAATAATTATGAAACACATACCTCTCTTCTTCTCTCGGCAAATAAAAAAATGTAAATTTTTTATTTTTTGTGTGGCTCTTGCAACCTTCTACAACACTATAATTCCGTGATTTCGACATTTTTATTTAGCCTATCGTAACTGTCGTGCACTCAAGTAGGCAAGCGGGGCGCCGCCGCACTTTGGATGCGTTCGTACGAATACGCTCGAACATCCCTCTCTATTCTTCATCTACCTCTCTAGCCTCAGTACTTGAGGAGTCCGGGTGAAGCGCCTCCACCTTCGGCCTTATTATCACTTAACATCAAGTGAGATGAAGCCCAAGTGCTTACCCGTAAGATGTAAAAATATAATACTATGGAATCTTGCACTATGGCATGTCATTTCAACTGAGGAAAACGCAATCAGTGTGTGCGCTCAATTCGTACGTTTAAAATCGTTTAAAAACGTTCGAGTAAAATTCATTGAAAGTGCAGCTGGTCTAACGCTACAGGTACACACGCCTGCGCATCAACCTACCACAAACTGTCAAATTTCCTCAATAGACTTTGAACTTTATCACTAGGTTGTATGGTTAAAAATGTATTTAAGAAATTTGACAGTTTTGGGTAGGTTGATGTGCAGGCGTCTGTACATCGGTGGTACTGTTTAATAAGCCGGCAGGAGATAAGAGCTACGCGATAGAAAGAGAAATTGCACTGCAACCGTCATAACTGCGCTTACGATCTGAATTGAACTTTATTTTGTCGCGGCTAGAATAACCATTTTTTGCGGTGTCACCTCTCTGGTTCTGGACGTACGCACTTATAGGTTAATAATAATAATATATCTTTGTTTGCAGACACATGATCCATATTTTTACAAATAATAAACACATACAAAATATAAAATACACAAACATCACAAAAACAAAAAAAAATATAATAAAAAAGTAAAATAATATTTTCAAATTTAATTCAATCCTCTGATTTTCTGCTTACCTTTTGACCGACACAGCATAAATGCGTCAACGTGTCCTGCACGCCAAGCATTCAATTCAGAGTAAAAACTTGCAACAGGAATAGGGATTCCAAAAATCTTTATTTTTATTTTTGTAAAACATAGGTATTGTCGATCATCGCCGTCATTGGTGTGTAGGGCACGCTATCGTTTGTCAATTATAACCGACTGTGTCGGTCAAAAGGTTACGCTTTCACAAACTCACTGATCCAACTATTACAGACCCACCCGGCTCCACAAACGTCGGTACAATTGTGCCAGCGCCGCGTGTGGAGTCGCCGCCCGTGCAACGCACCGGCGGCGGCTCGCCCCGCCGCAAAGACCGACCCAAAGACAAGAGCTACTGCAAACTGGTCGCCGAACGCCGCCCCGACCGGCCGGAGCGCCCCGAGCGACCCGACGACAAGTTCGGTAGCCGCTCGCCGTCGCAGGCGCAAGGCGAGGACTCCGGGATTGAGTCTATGGACGCTTTGTCGGAGAAGTCGCCGAACCAGGCGAGCCAGTCACCGCCTGATCAGCGGAAGGAGCGTTTGGATATGCCCCGGTCCACGAGTCCTACGTCTGTGCAGAGGATTATAGGGGTGATTGATGCGCCGCCAGCTTCCGATGAGTTGTTGGAGAGGTTGCAAATGGCTGGCACGCCAAGATATGAACCAGGTACAGTGTTATGGGTAGATTTTTTATCTTATGTTGTATTTTTATATTTCTAGATGAGTCGAATACAGTCAATATAGCTTAATTGTTTTACCGGACCCGGATGGGTCTGAAAATTAAAATAGCACTAATTGTGGAAAATTGTTTTCATCATGTTTTTTTGTATGCAGTAATTTTGTCTAAAACTGCTGCCATAAAACAATCTTTATTATCTCTATGGGTAAACATTGTCTGCATATCATTCAGTATTTAAATGTATACGCATTAAAATTAGTAATATTTAGATTAAAAAAACCTAAGCAGGCCCCACTAAGATAACATAACATAAAATCATAATGTTACTAAGTAGCTATCAAAACTGAAATAGAGATCTTCTGTAAACTGTTTGAAGTCCAGCACAATCAGTTAACTTTCGTCACCAAATTATATCGGAGCAGCAACAGACCTCTCTGCTACACCTTCACAGTCAGCTGACTGCCGTGTACCTTCCATAGGGCCGCCGGACATCGACGACCTCGGCGACATTGAAGCGGAGCTCGCCAAAATGCACGCCGACGTGAACGGGGACAGCGCGCCGCGCCGCCCTAGCGATTTGGCCCACGCCCACACCCATCCCCACACCCACACCCACGCCCATGCCCACACCCACACCCACGCGCGAGAGCCCACGCCCATCCTCCGCGACGAGGACAAGCCCCCGCCGCCGAACACACCGACCGACGACGCCAAACCAACCTCCCCCAAGAAGGAGAATGAAGACTTCGACCCGCTACCGAGTAGGGTATCACCCCCTTTGTACACCTACTCGAACCAAGAAAAAATAACCGCCCCCGAACCGGAGACAGACGAGAAGAGGCCGGCGGAGAACGGCGACATCAAACCGGATACGACACCAGACGAGAAGCTGGAGAAGATCGAGCGGTTGCCTCTCAAAGCGGACTTTCCGGACAAAAGTTTGCTAGAACAGCTGCTCATAGAGATACCACCAGCGGAGTACGCGAAGAGGGCAGAGTCCCCTTCGCCGTCCGCGTTAGAAAGGGTGGCTCGCAGCAGCGTGCGGACCCGCTCGAGCAGCAAGTTAAGCAGCCCTGCGGACGGGCCCCGCACGCCCAGGCTAAGCCCCGGCATTCGAGCCGACTCCCCGGCTTTACACAAGAACTGTTTACGCGCTGGCTCAGTCGATAAGCAAAGCCCGAAGCCGGCGCCAGCGAAACCGCCCCCCGCGAAACGGAAGCGACGCGAGTCTGAGAGTTCTTGTGCGTCAACAGTTAGTTGCGAAGAAGGCTTGTCACCAGCGGGACGGCAGAAAAAGAAGCCGCGTCGCTTAGAAGGGCAGAAGCCGCCCGCGACGCCAGGAAAGCCAGAAGGGAGGAAGAAGGACTCGGACAGTGACAGTGATGAGCCGTTGATATGTAAAGTGCGCGGGAAGACGCCGAAGGGTGCTAAGGTGGTGCCGCCGCCGCCGGGGGTGCGCGGGAAGGGTGGGGACGGCGTGGGCACGCGCCGTTCGGTTCGGCACGGCGCGCCCGTTCGGCACGGTGCGCCCGTTCGGCACGTGCCGCCCGCGAATGCCGCGCCCCCGGCGCCGGCGCCGCCTAATACTACGCCGGTTAGACGGAAAACCAGGAGTGCGGGTGAGTTGATGTTTTTTCTTTGTAACTAAGTATTGAATATTGATTCTTAAATTAGATGTGAAGATTGGAAGACAATAAATCTAGCAACATTTACTAAATAAAAAGTACAGTATGCATTATGTATGTAGTGTATCTGAAGGTGGTTGGAACATTGGTCTAATACACTTTCTAAGTTTTTTTTAATTCAGAAAGAAAAAAGATTAGTCTCAACTTTTAATCTTTCTTCATTAGTCTATGCCACGGTAGCCCGGCAGAGGAGGTTGTAACTTTTCATAGGTTCTATAAATATTATTGAATAAGGTTAAAGTTTAGTTTCTTATGCGACTGCATGATGTAGGGTTAAAAATACCTCTCATCTATAATGCTCTGGAGTTCTTCTTTATAAAATTGTTTTATGTTTTGTTTATATAATTTTAATGCAAATTTTAGGCGCCTAGGCGGAAACGCCTTAGGACGGAGTAAGTTCATATGCGAAGGCAGCAGAAGGCAGGCCCGATTAACCATCGGTGCCTTGACAGGGCACTATGCCACAAAACAAATGCTTCACAGAATGCACCTTTCAACAAATAGTTTGTGTAGGGCATGTGGAGAGGAAACGGAGCACCTACTGTGTGACTGCGACTCTCTGGCTAGGAAAAGAATGGGACTCCTGGGGTCGGCATATCCGAAACCGGAGGACTTCAGGACTTCTTAAGGACGTTGCCAAACTTCTATCTATCTTTACAGAGGAGGAAGAGTGAAAGGATAGGGTTGCACAAAAGATCCCGATGGGTCGAAGTGTTACTGGGAGAGGGAAACCTCAGCAGGCCCCACAAAGATAAGATAAGAACTCAAATTTTGTTGCGAAACAAATTACAAAAACACAAATGTTGAAAAAAATTCCACGAGCAGGATTTGAACCTGCACCCTCCTGACATACCGCGTCAGGTGCTCTCCCAATTGCGCTATCTTTATAACTTAAGAACTATTCTGTCGGTGTGTCATTTTCCATTCATCTCTATCCCAAGCTAATTCTTAAGTTATATGAAAAATATACTTATACATGCTCTATTGAAATACCGAGATTATAGAGATGTATACATTATGTAGTAAAGTTTGGTAGTCACAGTCATCAGTATATTAAATCGACAATTTGAAGCTGTAGAGATGCGTACAATCGATAAAAGTACTAGGTTCTCGATGAGAACGAGAAGTATGACTACAAAAACGTTAGTGTCGGTATTTCAAATGGTTGAGCTTACAGTGAATCATCAAAGTTAGTAGTCTTAATGACCATTATCTCCCTACAGTGGGGGACCCGCCCGCAGCAGGCGCGGTCCGCCGGCGGCGGGCCTCCCGCGACGGCAAGTGACGACGGCGAGCGGCGGACGAGCCCCCCGCCCCCAGGCAGCTGCTGCTGCCGCAGGACTAGCACATGCTGCAGCCCGGTACAGGCACGTTCCGGCCGGGCACAGGCACATCGGAGCCGGGCACAGGCCCTTGTGGGACAAGTACGGCTACGTTACAGCCGGGAGTAGGTGCGGTGCGGCCGGGCTCAGGTGCGCTGCGACGGGTACAGGCACTTGTGGGACAGCTGCGAGTGCTTATGGGACAGCTGCGAGCACTTGTGTGACAGATGCGAGCACTTGTGATACATCTACGAGCACTTATGGTGCAACTTTAAGCACTTGTGGGACAGCTGTAAGCACGCGTTACGAGTTACAGCCCATGGAGCTCAAGCATTGCCTCATTGGACTTCCTGGAGTCAGCATTCAAGCATTGTGTATAGATCCGAACAAGTTGTTATGACGTAAGGGTAATGTACATAGACACACGTTTTGGCAAATGGTACTCCCAGGAGGCAGGATACAAGTGTACACTAGGCCTGAGGGTAAACTTCGAGTTGTTCTAGTTCTAGGGAATAGTGACGTCATAAAACAAAGTTGTTTTAATAAAAATAATATAGCGGAATGTTGTTTTCTAAATTGTCCTTTATTAAAACTAATAGTTTTTCTTTGGAAAACAATATTGTATTATTTTCTATTTCCATTAAATAGTTTTTAGAGATATCATTAGATCAGTAAATTTTTCATTGAATAAATTTAAAAAACCAGGAGTTGAAAAGGAGGGCTGAAAAGTTGATCATTATAATTTATTGAACGACACTTTTTCGACAGTTTTGTTTAGAAATATTATTTTTGATGCTGCGATGTCATTTAATTTGTAATATGATGTCACTAATCAAAGTACTAATGAGAATGAAGTGTCAACCTATGCCTTACTTGTCCGTACCAATATTGACTGTCTTTAAGTCAAGCTAGCTGGCTTTGAAAATAAATAAAGAATACCGGTAAAATAAGCTGAATAGAGATGCAGGGATTATTAAAGACAAAACTTTGAAAATGATTTTTATGTTTATTGGATTTAAATAGATATAAATAATTTCAGATTTCACATATTTTAGCTAAGTTTTAGGAAATTTATTATTCCATGTATCATCTCATTGTTTTGTTTGAATGGATATAGAAATATAGATATAGCAAGTTTTAGTATTAGAATAAGTAGTTTGACAAACGATGGTAAAATAAATTTGTCCTTAACGTCGTATGTCTTAACGATTTTTTTATACTCAAATTTGTAAAGATGATAACGTCCAAACCTACCAAACAATCTGAATATTTGTCAAAAATCAACCTTATGTTTTAAGATAGTAGGGTACATTTTTGATTGAGGTCTTCGAACCAATGAAAGTGTACTTTAACGTCGTAGACATAAGTTTGATTTTTGTGAAATGTTTAGATGTCTTTGTAAGTTTGAATGCTTACATCATTTTTATGCTGACTTTAACGTTAAAATCCTTTTCAATGTTTTGTCTCGATTCGCCCTTTTTTACCGTTATTAAATTTTTTATAACCTTTGATCGTAACAGGTAGGGTATATGAACAAAAACTCACGAGACACAACATGGAGCTGTTAAAACCACCGAATTTGTTGCCGGTATTACCCTAAATTCCGAAATATATACATTACATATATTCTCAAATAGAAAAAAGAAAATAACTTAACCTAAGCATGAATTTCTGTAATCTAAAAAGTTTTTAATTAACACTCAATTGATGGAGCACAATAGTGACGTCATAGTTGGCCAGTCCCATACAATTAAGTCGTTTTGACAGTTGCTAAAAAGTTTCTATAAGACTAACCAATCAATTACCCAATTACGAAATAATTATCGGCACACTAAATATCGGTATCAAATTCGCTGGTATCAGCTTCATGTTGTGTCTCGTGAAGCTTAGGTAGCTTATATTGTCTACCTACTTTGATCACCTGTTAGAGCGTGGTCCCATTGAGACCTATTTACTAGTAGCTAAGAGCTATTTTGTAGTTCAAGAATAGCTGAACTGCAATTTGATCTACAAGGTTAGACAGAAATGGCAATATATAGCTGAGCTGGAATTTTAGTAGCTAATACAGGATATTTTTTTTACCAGTGCCTAAATTTTCTGGAGCGACTCAGAATCGGTAAGTAAACAACTTTCTCATAGTAACATGGGTTGAAATATGGCAAAAATTTTTGAACTTCCCATACTTTAGCGAACGCTTGAATAGCCTAATTTGTATGAAGAGTCTCACAATTCTTAAGCGAATTCGAATCCTTAAGCCCAGCGTTCGACTCAACTTTCGTCGCCAAAAACTAACAAAGATTTTGATTGAAAGTGAACGTTATGTTAAGACAGCTAGGAAGCAAGTGGTCTGTATTTAATTGTTGATAAATACTTAAGGGTGCGCCGACCAAAAGCCAAAAGTGTAGTCACGGTTCAGTTGATATATGATGAAAAAACTATTGTATCACATAAACAAAATATATATTTAGTATCAAAGGGAACGTGTTTACAATTAGTCCTACCCATAAATTCATAACACACTATAGTTTTTTCTACAATATCATTTAAAGTTTGGCAAAAATCATGAAAACGAGTGGCGGCGTTTAGTTGATATATTGTAGGTAGTTTATCTAAATTGTTATACCTCTAATTATGTCTAAACAATCACCAATGTCTTAACTTGCCTTGCTTTGTTGCCTGAAATGAAGATTTATTATTATTAACTACAAATCGTCCGTCTCACACTTTCGATTTAACAAGCAGTTTTTTAAATTATTATTTTTCAAATAAACACGTTAAATTCGCCATACAAAATTACAAACATTAGTTTGGCCGCGCGGCATCAAATAAATATGGACGAAGACATTTCAAATAAAATATATGACACCTGTCACTTACGGACGGCGCACCCATAAGTCGATGCTGTTCCCCATTTCTTTCTCTTTTTTATGTCGTATGGGCAAATTAATTAATTCCATTTTTAATGGTTAAAGGAAAAAATGTCGATCATTGGTTCCTGCCGAACACTAGCTACTAGTTATAATGGGAGCTCTTAATGGGACTACGGCCTTATAACAGAGTTTGTCGGCTCGAGTTACAGATGTCAAAATTGGTACTACATACGGTGATCGTATACTGTCGTACTTGTGAATGAAACGGACATCGCTTCGTCCGCCCCAGCGTTGCTGTAAAACGCGAATTGTTAGTATAATTCTTAGACTGGTAGGAACGCTGCTGGCATGTGTGTAAATCGGAGACTTTTTATTTTAATTGCAAGTTCTTTTTTTGTTACTGTACTAAGCATTGAAACGTCGCGCGTCGACCTTATTGACCTTTGGACAAAGACTCTTTGCAAAACCACAGATTGATACACTGGAAGAGTTGAGGTTTTATTGAAAAATCTTTTTTTTTGCTATATGTGTTTTTTACATGTTCGATTTTAATTCTTTCTATTTTTTTAGCAAATTTTCTAGCAAGTAACTTCTTGACTAATTACCACAAATGTTACTCTAATATTTCCTAATAATTTTACTTACAATCGAAGTACGCAAATGCTGATTATAAAATTTATTATCAAATCATGGATAAGCTTAAGCAGGATTCTTTTAATTCTATGATGACTTACTTGCTAAGTGTTATGTTTCAGTGTGAATCTCAAAACTTTTTGGAATTTTAAAAATGTGTGAAAAGTGCAATAATATTGAGAAGTGTAAATTGTCAGTGAAATCGTAAACCCGTTTTTATGTAATATGCCTGTGTGTGTATAAATTATTTTTGACTAAATTGTTAATACATTATTTACGACGGCCGCTCGCGTTTTAAGATTAATCATGAATGTATTGAGAAGTGTTTAAAACGTTTCAGTATGATTCTTTAAAATGTAAATTAAAGAATGTAAGCCATTTTGTATAATTCAAAGATGACGTCCTTTTGTTAAAAATACTTATTCAGTTAATTGTGTATAATATGTTCAATTGTACGCTTTACACGTGTGTAGGCAGAGGCACAGTATATCGACACCTGCAAGCGAAAATATTATAGTATATATAGTCCTGTTGTCACTTAGAATATGACTGTAACTCAAAATCACATAATTATGAGTTAGACTGTTTTTCCTTGCCGGTGACGGTGTCAAAGTAATGCGTTTTAAACACTTCAAAATAACTTAACGGCTGCGTTTTGTTTCAATCGTATCTATCTCAGGTGGAACGGAATGCCGCTTTATTTTTATGACTTATTTAGTGAACAAATCATGTTACCAATCACTATAAAGCAATCAATTTTTCTATTACTATAAGAATCGTGAAGTAATGTTAAGACGTCTCCGTGTCTCGATGCCACTGTTAACGTGGAAGCCTTAGTTTGTTAGCTAATAGAATTGTATCGTTGTTGTACAAAAGAGCACTCGACCTAGGCACATTGTTATAATAATAGTATAAATACCCGAGAGATATAATAATGTGAAGTAAATGCATAAAGTTTTAAAAAGATATTTTCATACCTTTTTGCACATGACCGGTACGTTTGTTGTCGCGGTGCCCGCGTCGTAGTATAATTAGTCTTGGCGCGTGTAACGCCATTTTGAAAGTTTAAATATAGTTTTTAAATAGTGTTAAGCACCCGTGTACGTACGACTTTTCGGTGATGCGACAATTTTTTATTTTATTTTTCAAACTACACAGTTCTCTAGATGTGATCGACGTTGCCGGTTTTAAGTTTTCAAAATGGCGCTCCGTTGCCGCGACCCTGGCTGCTATTACGATTAAACTTAGCGTAAGTGATATCACGACCAATAATTGTAAATTAGAAAACTACTTGACGGATAATTTCTTAGTGAAAAGATAATAATCTTGACTGAGTGTTTCAAAGTTTGTCTGTTTGGGCTTCCAGTATACTAAAGTGTTGATTTGATGCCCCCCCCCCCCCTACATTTTCATTAATTTTCATTCGCAAGTCGAATTTGACTTGTACATTCGTCTGCACATCAGAGTACTACAAACTGTCAAATATCTTCAAAAGACTTTGAACCTTATGTCTATGCCATACGGTTGAAGTTTTGCTAAAGAAATTTGACAGTTTTGGATAGATATGCAAGTGTCTGTACAATTTATTTGTGTGTACCAAATTAGTCTTGTCAACCAGTGATCGTTTGTAAGTATATTTTTAGGCTAGCATTTTTCTTTTGCACTGTACATAACTGATTGAATTTTAGACATTATTTATTAATCACCTTTTTCTTTTTAATACAGTCACATAATGCGCTTAGTTTTACTGTACGGTAGTTCCAGTATCGCTCGCATTGTGTCGTGTCCGAAGTTTATAATAGTCACGCTTAGTTATATAACTTATACACTTTGACAGTTTGTATAAATTTTATAATATCCCACAATGGGAAGATACGAAAATATCCGAGGTAGGACGCATTTTTCCAGGTATTCTTAACAGTTGAGGAACTTGCTATCTTTCTATTAAAGATGCTTTTAACATTGTGGTTGTTGCGAAATAGTAGAAAAGCTAGCCAGTCAGACAGCCGCACTACCAACTCAACTTGCCTCGCTGGGAATAGAACCCGGGACTGTGTCTGAAACCGGGGTGTTACCACTAGGCCATAGAGGCGGTGGATGTTTCAGAAATAGTATAGTTACAAATTGATACTGGCACATAATTGGTAATTTCTAAATTTAACCTTGCAATATAAATGTTTTGTATGATAAAATTCAATATATAAATACATAATAGAACGGATATACGTGGACACGACGTATTATTTTGCATGTTATGCTTTGCGGTTCCTAAGTCTTAGGGTATATAAGACTCGAGCAATAATTTGAGGATGTGAAGCTTAGTTTACTAAAATATAAAGGTTTTCGACAGATTTTTTCGACTTTTCTAGCTATATAAATCGTGGTCCCTTGTTAGTTCACAATTTTGTACCTTTTATAAAGCCTATTTTAATTTTTTTGTCTCCCTTAATGTTCAATACTTCTAGTACGTCGGACAGTGATAAAGCTACAATACAAAATCAACTTAGTATGTATGTAGTGTGAAATAGCTTAATGAGATTTTTTTATAATAAGAGATACATTGCCTGATAATATAGTGCCCTAATATTTGTGTGCCGTGGAACGAGCTGTGTGACGTGCTAGTTTTAGGTCGGTACGGTTTGGTGAAACTTGAAGGAAAAACACAGTTTTTAAACGTTTGTTTGTAAAATTATAAGTTTAAAACGAAAATCGGTCCGGCCGATAACAAAATCTCTTGTAAATTTTTATGTATAGATGGGGAAAATAATATAATTATGTTACGCGTTAAGTACTTGTTTTTTTCGACAATGTTTGGGAGTTGCGTTGTACATAGGTGGCGCCAGCTGTTAGAGATCGCTTCTCAGCTGATCCGTTGGAATGCAAAAGCCTTATTCTGTAATATAAAAAGTATGACTTGCAAGCTTGTATCATATAACTATAGTGAATGAACTCTCAAAACTAGCTCTGTATATTGGGTGTATAGTTATCATTTTAGTCTCTTGTTTTTGTTTTATTTTCAAACTAATGATAGTAATTTATGCCGATAAAAATATCTATATTATACATTTATATATTGATGAGAAAAGAGAAATACAAAATAGTTTTAATACTATAAATATAGCATAGGGGTTACACCACACATGAGATAGCTTATAGTTTTGGTATGTAAACATTATATAACTTGTAAATAGGTCGCAGAAATGGTAAATAAAAAGAATTGATACAATAAAATTTAACTTTATGTTATTGTAATATTTTTTCTAGTTGGTGTTGTTAGCGGGTCGTTTCGACCCCGGGATTTGAACTAGGACAATCATACGGATGCCTGTACATATTTTGTTGCTGGCAATTTCTATGAAGTTTCGTCTATCCTTTTTTTATTGTGCATTATTTTTTCTGTAAGTTGCTTTCACTGTCGTTCTAGATTATTTTTTAAATCATATAATTATATTCATAAAGTACGATGAGTCACGGTGAATTATTATCATATTATTATGAATGAAAAGAAATAAGGAATATTATTGTTCTGCTATTATTAAATTTGTAAAGTTAGTTTATTAATAAATGAATAAAATTATGTTGTTGTTTCACTTCTCCCTTCACAGGATCTTAATAAATATTAACAGTGCTCTGTTAATACAAGGGACTGGCTTTCCTTTCTCTATCAGCAGAAGAGAGACAGAGATATGTCTATTCAAAGATATAACTTTGGTAGGGTTGTCACATGACGATAAGATAAATGAAACAAAATATTTTATTTTATTCATAAATTATAAATTACTTGGGTTACCTTATAGGTAGGTACCTATTACCCACCTACTCTAAATATTTTTTTATTTTTGGGGTTCTAAATTCCAAGGGAGCCGCCGAATTTGGAGTAGGGGGGTATACCCCTACCCCTCCCCCAAAGCACAAAACCCGGAGTCATACTTTTTTTAAAGGAATTTTCTATTTTTAGGAAAATTACTGTACCCCCTCCGCATGCACGGAGGAGCTCGAGTCTTTTTTGTTACTTTTGAGAAAGAGCTTTGTAATCTCAAGGAATAAGTTGTCGCCTCGATTCTTTTTTGTTACTTTTGAGAAAGAGCTTTGAAATCTCATGAAATGAGTTGTTGCTTTTACAAAGATCACTGTTCAGTGAATTTTGCGAACCATATCCTTGTCTTAAAACAGGTAAGTCACGACTTCACGAGCACCAATATGATGGTACTGTACACTTTGACTCTTACGGTCTTACCCCATTGTATTAAAAGTTACATTTATTTATATATTTTTGCTCGTGACTGTACACCGTGAGGTATTAGAGTACTTACGTTATATTTAATATAATTTCCAAACAAGCAGCATTATAAAATAACTCTCTGTCTTGAAAATGTTTGCTAGGTATGTTTTTGGTTGTTTATTGCAATATTAAGTTTAACGATACTGCCTGAAATGGAACGTTCACTGTGCAAAATGCAAAATGATCATGGAAAACGTTTACGTTGCTATGATTGGTTAATTTACAACATCACATGGTCTAGAACCAATGAAATTATTCCTTCTGAGCATTCATTTGTGACATTTGACATTGCTTGTCTTGTCTAGTTGTCTCACTCGCTTTGATCGATTTCTAGTTTCTACGTATATTTTTCAAAACCTCAAAAAGTAAGTAGATATTTTCAATATATTCATATTAGTTAGCGTATTAAGTAAGTTCTTTCTATCCCAGATTTAACAGAATCACACAATGTTCAATTGTTTATCTGACTCAGTTATGTTATGTAAGCAGGTTGTCATAGTCTGCCCATGCATGAGATAGTGTAATCTATTCGGAAAATGTGAATTTTCTGACATACTAGCTTATTAATATTCGTAATCATGTCATCAAAAGTATGTTTTCTTGGAATACATTTTTTGTTTTAATCTAAATTCCACTAGATACGCTTACCAATTAAAGTTCGAAATTTGAAAGTCGTTCATATCTTGAGATGACATTTAATAATCTTCTAAGTACTTAGCTAACCTTTATTTAGATTCATAATTTATACTAGAATTTCTCTTTCGGCAAATACTTTCTCAATTCTTAAACTTAAGAAAAATTATAAAAGTATGTAGCAATTTCATATTGTTTTTATATTGATTTTACCTCATCTATGAAAAAAATTTAAGCCATTTTTAAAACTTAATTCAGATGGCAGACAAAGCTGTGTCGACCGCATCGAAGCCCCAGATGCGTGGTCTGCTGAACGCCAGCATCAAGAGGAGTCTGATTGTATCCCTGACCATGGCCGTCATCTCCGGCATGGCTTTCAAACAGTTCGTCGGCACCGCGCGCAAGAATCGTTATGCTGAATTCTACAGGTTATACATAAACCATACATTCTTTTAATTTCCAATAAAGTAATGAACGTAATGAACGTAATGAACGTACGTAATGAACGTAATGAACATTAACGAAAGTAATGAACCTTCTTCTTACCTGATGTTAAGTGATGATTAGTCTGAAGATAGAAGCACACTTGACCTGTAGCTTTCAACTAATGAGGATACATACAGAGGATATTATACATAATAATAATATTGTATGTGTCAAAAAATCTATGGAAGCGACTTAAAATCATACATTCGAGCATATCAAAGGTTAAACAGATATTATAATACTTAAAATTGTTATACTGTACTATACAAAATACTAATAATACACTTCAGAATTTTTATATTAAAACTAGCTGACCGGCGGACTTCGTACCACTTTGACAGTTTCCATGACAAAAAACAAACAAATCATTTGTCTGCCTAAGAACACCCGTATCCCATGATGGACCCCTATAGCAGCGCCACCTACCGGGTCCAATTTTAAATTTAAAACTTTCTCATATCCACTTGAACACACACAAAAAATTTCATCCATATCGGTCCAGCCGAAGGAGTACAGTAACATAAACACGCACAGAAGATTTATCTACTATATAAAAATAAGTCGGGTTTTCCTTCCTGACGCTATAACTCCAGAACGCACGAACCGATTTCCATGGTTTTGCATTCGTTGGAAAGGTCTCGGGCTCCGTGAGGTTTATAGCAAAGAAAATTCAGAAAAAATTTCAACAGAAAAGCGGGAAAATCTTTTTTCACATACAGAATCTTTTTTCACATACAGCGCCATCTCTGATACATAGCATGTACTACAAACCAATATTTATCATTTCAAATTCATGAAAGATATCCCACAGTTGTACATTTGGAAAATGGCCAAAGAGTTTACTTCACTGAGGCTAATGCGGCACAACGAGCTGAGAGACCACCATCGACAACATTGACTAGCTTCTTTGCAATGTGTGAAGCAGATCCATTCGCAGCGACGCTGATGTACGTTGAAATGCCCAAGTATTACACTTGGAATCAATCAACAAAGAAATTCCAACGTCGCAAACAAGGAACCCCAGTTCCAGATTGGCCACAGGTTTTTTCCACTGATGCACTAGGTCGCATGTATACTGTTCATCCTAGAAATGATGAATGTTTTTATTTGCGACTGCTGTTTGTAAATGTACATGGACCAAAATCATTTGCGCATTTGAAAACTGTGAATGGCCATCAATGCCAAACATATCGAGAAGCATGTCAACTATTGGGTTTGCTGGAGAACGATTCTCATTGGGATTTAACACTTACGGATTCAGTTGTTTTATCAAATGCGTACCAAATACGAACGTTGTTCGCAATTATCATCACCACATGTTTTCCTTCACAACCAATTCAGTTATGGAACAAATACAAAGACGACATATGTGAAGATATCTTGCATCGCTTGCGCATTCAAACGAATAATCCTGACATCCAAATAACCGATAAAATCTACAATGAAGGATTGATTCTGATTGAGGATCAATGCTTGACTATTGCAAACAAGCTACTGATTGAAGTAGGAATGATTGCGCCAAATCGATCGATGCACGATGCATTCAACCAAGAATTAAATCGAGAGCTGCAATACAATGTTGATACATTGCAGGAATTGGTTCGAAATAATGTGCCGTTGCTGAATGAACAGCAAAAACAAGTATACGAAACATTAATGCAAGCGGTGGTCAATAATACTGGTGGTCTATTCTTCCTGGACGCACCTGGAGGAACAGGGAAAACATTTGTCATTTCATTGATTTTGGCCACTATTCGATCAAGATGTGACATAGCTTTGGCGTTAGCATCATCTGGAATTGCGGCGACTCTTCTAGATGGCGGTCGTACTGCACATTCTGCGCTTAAGTTGCCACTCAATTTAAACACAATTGATACTCCAACATGCAATATTTCCCGATCCAGTGCAATGGGAAAATTGTTGATGCAATGCAAGCTCATTGTTTGGGATGAGTGCACAATGGCACATAAGAAATCACTTGAAGCACTTAACTTCACACTGAAGGATCTTCGGCGAAATAACAACATCTTTGGCGGCTTGATGATATTGTTGGCAGGTGTGGAAAAATCCCTAGAAATAATATATATGGCAAAACAACGTTTGCCGGGTCAGCTAGTATATATATATATAAAGGTTATTTGTTTTTATTGAGTAATCAACTTTATTTTATTTACAAACAAAGACAATAACAATATAAAAATTAAACTACTTAAAATTAAACTTATAAAAAACTATAACTTCTAGTAACTATAAATAAAAAAATTGTCCCAAATCATCCCCATCAGGGAAAGTGCCCAGTAAGCTAGCAACATTGCCACATTGGATAGCAATGCTTATACGATGGCCCAAGAAACTGCTAGCTCTGGGGTCCCGAGTGGTTTCTTTTAATTTTTATAGAAATATCTTGAAAGAGTTTGTGAGCCCCTGTCCCCATGTACCTAATGTCTCTACCCCAAACGGCTCAAATATAAGATCCCCAGTCAGAATCTTAGATTAAAATTGATAAAATTTAAAAAATAAAATTCATATTTTTTTTAATTTAAAATTAACTTTAACTAGTGTTTTTTATGAGTAAATTCAAAGCCATGAATTTGTGAACCTTACGGTGACAACAGCTATACAAGTGGTTAGACTAGGCTATAATTTATTTAATACATAAATTAATCAACTGCTGTTACAATCCAATTTTCTTTAACGTCAATTCAATTTGTTTATGAATGTTTGTTGTGCATTGCAAATGCACTGTTTACGCTGCAAATTTTAGAAGTATTTAAGATAATCAACCCCATATGGATACTAGTGTCATCTTTATTTGGAATGCTAGTTTGTAATAACGGAATTGTTTAGAATACCTCAATTTTAGTAATGACATTTGTTTAATAGGGATAACAAGTGAAAATAATAATGTTTATTTACGTTCATCGTATTATAACGTTTTTACCGACGTTGAGCGACTTATTTAAGTGAGATGTGTAACGAGAATAATAAGTCTTACAATATCTTTTATGTAAAATGCAGTAATCAAGTAATAATACGAAAAACACGAAACAAACAAATAAACATTTTCGCCCAGATTTGTGATGGATGACCCTAATTTGGTTTGTTTACAATTTTATTATTTATCGAATTTGGCTAGATTTATAGGTGGAGCGACAATCTTCGCAAGGTGACTGGCAAGAGCCGGATGAGAGTAGCCGCGGATCGTGCTCAGTCCAGCAGTGGACTAATATAGGATGATGATGATGATACAAGTAGTTACAAGATAAAAAAAAATTACTAGAAAAAATTTACCAGTCACAGTCTTAATCACAAAGTATTATAAAAATTCAAGCTCAGCGGTCAGAGAGTTGGACCGGTAATCCAAGGGTCGCGGGTTCGATTTCCACTCGAGCCTCCCGAGACTGGTTGATTTTTTCTATTAAAATGTTATCTTGTAACGACATAATATAGTTTTCTAAAGTTTACGCGAACACTACACATTGAAATGAAACAATGCTCTGAAGTCTCCCTGTGACCACGGACCCTGCAAAGGGTTCGAAACGTCAGGATAAACATTAATTAAAACTAATGTGTAAAATAAACGCGAGTAGATCCGTAAAAGTTGTTTCATTTCGACATAATATAGCATTGTGTATGCTAACTATGTTAACATTAAAATAATAAAGATCAAATTACAGTCCTCTAGAGAACTCCACATTCTTGTGAACTGACCAAATTCAATCTTCTTCCAGGACATACGACGCCGAGAAGGAGTTCGAAGAAATGAAGAAAAAGGGCCTCTTCCAGTCTTGCTAAACATAGGCAATCATAGTGTAGTATTATTATGTTTCTGTGAATAATTTAATTATTATAAACATCCAAAGCCTTCTTACTCTTTCAATATTTTTTTTTATTTAACAATCATAAATATACAATATTTATAAAATTTATATAATACAGTGAACAAATTAAACGCCCACCCGACCCAGCCAGGAATCGAATCCGGGCGGCTGCACTGACCGCTGGAAGGCTGACGTGAGCGCTGAATTTTGTCACTGCTTTTTAATTTTTTTGAGTGCTAATAGCGGCACAGAGCCATCTTACCAACGGTTATTGCAACCGATGGCTATGCAGATTCATCTTTGCAGATGAAATACCACAAATTCGATAACACAACGCTATAGTAAATTTTTACTTTTTATTTTTAAGTGCATGGTGCACTGAAGCTAAATTAAATATTTATAAAATTCATAAAATAAATATACAACTTTTTATTCCTAAGTCTATGTTGTCCCACTACTGGGCAAAGGCCTCACCTTCTCCAGAGTCCTTTCATGTTACCGTCCTGTCTAAAGGAAAGTAGTAACTTATGGGAAGAGTATGCATGTTATTCTTTCTCTATTTTCTGCAGTTGAGGATCCATTTAGAGCTAGGCTGCCCAACCAATTTAGGAGGCGGCCGGCAGCTTGACTATCAAACTATTTTAAGCTTTATCTTTATTATACATTAAGTTGATTTGCAATCTCGCCTTATTCAAAGCAACAGTCATATTGCTTTTGCTTATTGCGAATAAATTATAAAAAAATATAAAAAATAATAATTTAAAAATCTGTAAATAAGAAACGCTCGTCTTAAAGCACTAAAAAATAAACTCTCGTCCGCGTAAGCGTAAAAGGACTGAAAATTATTTCAACGTAGAACTTGAAGAATTAGTAGGAACGCTTAGTCATTAAATATACCAATTGCGATCAGCTGTTTAACACATAGTTTTGCTTGAGTCAGGTTGACGGGCGGCTGCCCGCGAGCAGACAACTAGACAAGGGGCCCGTCAATGCAATAGCGGGCGACTTCGTTCAAGCGATACTATGCGTTATTCAATACATATAAAGCTTAAAATGGTTTGACAGTGAAACTACTGGCAAATGTGCCACCGACTGTCACCACATTGGTGTGAATTGAACATTGAACCTAAGCAGTATATAAAGAACTCCCCAAGGGTATTGTATTGGGTCTATGGGGTCTATGGGGTTTATTCTTTTTATAGTTAGATGGGAACAAGAAACAAACATAATATTTTCCAATAATTTAATCAGGACATCAAGTAATTTGGTAACTTTCCAGAATACATGAATAATTTTAACAATTCAAATGATTACACCATTCTCCTTACCGATTATTTTACATTACTTAATTATTATTTTTTCAAATTGATCGCTATCCATATAACTGTAAAGTACACTCAACATACAGAATATCAGGTAAGACAGGGACCAGCCTGCTTTTACATATTAAAATATAATCCAAAATTAAAATAACTAATAAAATCACTACATTACATGTATAATGCTTTACCTAACAAGTTCTAATTAAGATTTTTCGAAGGTGTTTATAGAACAGTTATGAAAGCATATCGACGCCAAAAAGACTTATGAATATTTAAAGCATAAAAACATTAATTTGTGCGTAAAGATCGCATGTCCAGCTTAAGAGTTGGATAATGGGCACCTACAATTAACTTTTATCCTGGTTCGCAGGACCAGTCCAATGTTGAATCTTTTTTCGCAACAAGAGGTCATGGTAGGTAGAGGTCGATCAGTAAAGTTGTTGCAGAAACCAATAAGTTTATCATGTAGCATAATGTTTTGTACACACGGCGGCAGATCAACCTACCCAAAACTGTCAAATTTCTACAATCAATTTTGAACTTTATGGTTTGGTTATAAGGATCAATATTCATTGTAGGAATTTGACAGTTTTGGGTAGGTTGATCTGCCGCCGTGTGTACTAATGCATTAACTGTAACAACAGAGATTATTAAGAAGTTAGAGTCACAGTAGGTATTGTATAATCAGTAATCACGGACCATACACATCCTGCCCCCCGACCGCCTAACTCTATCGTCATCGCTCTCGCCATCGCGCTCTATAGTTTATGGCGTCATCTTGTCATTTCGAAAGCGATATAAAAGCAAAATCGAAAGCTATAGGCTATAGCTTTCGATATTGCTTTCATATTGCTTATTGCTATTTGGCGAGAGCGATGGCGATAGAGTTAGGCGGTAGGCCCCCTGGTTTTAAGGACCAGTTCAAACTTTTTTTATATTGCAATAAGAGGGGTAGGTTCTCGATTAGTCACAGGCTATATGGTATGTGTGTGTCTGTATAATAGTTATGCTGTGGTAGAACCACCAGCATTACAAAACTTAATTTCTAATCGTCAGCGACACCGGAAACGTTTTGCTAAGCAATATTAGATGCGTAGTCTAGGGCGCTAGTTTTGCTAAGCAAAATTAAGTGCGTGGACTAGGGCGATATTTTACTGTTATTTATTTAGTAACTAGTTATTTTTAATCTCTAAATGTTTTGTTTGAGAATTAAGTCTTTAACTGTAGTGACAAACATATAAGGGAGTGTGCAGACGACAGACTTTTGTTCACAGACTTCCATGAAGTTGTAACATTGTTTTGTCCCTCGTGTGCGTTTAGCCAATGAAGTTGTAAGCATTTTATTTTGTAGGACAGGAAAGTCCGCGAACAAAACTCATGCGCCTGCGCACTCTCCAAAGAATTAACGTTGTCGCGGACGAAAAGAAACGGAACAAGTGGTTTACTACATGATAGAGTTTAATGGATAACTGCATTTTGTTTGGTATCGTGCAGCGCCCCCTATGACGACTTTATGAAACTAATATGCCACTAGATGGCGCTAAAGATCATAAACAAATTGTATTTTTCTTTAACTCTATTGAATAGTTAGGAAATTCGCAATCAACATTCGAATGCTTCAACTCGTGGCTTTTTTGCAGTAACGTAACCAACATATCATGCTCATATTTTTTTAATATATTTTTTGGGTATTAGGTACCAACTCTTAATTGCCCGTACATTCAAAAGTCTATTTAGCGTGTTTTATTTAAATACTAAAATTGGGCAATGCGTGGGAAGCCTTTACAGAGAGAGTCCTTTGGTTCTAAATAGGCGTTATAGAAGTGTGACGAAGAATTGGCCCAAATCCTTCCCATAGACAAATCTTAATTTGGGCAAGCATAGATTTGCGCAAATTATTCGTAAAATCTTACTGGTAATGAGGTGGTGACTCTTTTTGACATAGCAATTTTGATTTTAGTTTTGTAGTTACTTTGATTTAATTTTATGGTTTTAGAATTCATTTTTGCAAACTTTTTGCGCCCATAGAACCCTTTTATAGGCTTACAACGTTTAATTACACCTTATTGACATTTTTAAAAATATTGTGCCCACGATAAAAACTAATAAGGAAATATAATATTAAAGATTATAGTAAATATGGCAGCGAAAGTTTCATTAAACAAATCACATAGAAGACATTATTACTCAGTTCACTCAAGTTATATTATTAGAGTAACAGAGTCTTATTAACAAAATCGAAGGAAATACCAATTTAAATCAACTGTTGACAGTTTCTATCAATACTATGATCTACATAGTAACTGTCAATGTCAACAGTAAGTCGGTTGAATCGTTTTGTGCTCTGAATGCGAGCTCGGTGTGCAACTTAAATGTCTGTCTTTGAGTTTACATATAATTTTTCAAATATCACAAAGACAGGTTTTAAGTTAATTCACACACTTCGATTTTCATAACAGACCCGCTTAAAGATAAGCCTAAATAACTATATTAGATTGTTTTGGTCGAATAAAACAGTTAGCTTTGGTAATAATAAATAAGCAAATGTTCACAACGGAAAAAAATAAACTGTGCTTCATCCGTCTACGTGCATCCCAAACGTGGATAATACTTAACTTCGTAACACTAATTATCTTATGGTTTACTGTAAAGTACAAAAATGGCAGTCGAACTAAAAAAAGGAAAAGACAGTCTCCGTTAGTTGGCCATAGATAAGCCCAAGAAACTGTCAAACCGTCATGATATTCATGAAAACGTCAAACGCCTATTAGGAGCACTGAAGATCTTAAATTTAGTAGTCGGTGGCGTCATTATAACGAAATCTTAGTAAAAATCGCCAAGTTTAAGATAGTTCAGTAGAATTTGCAGTGTGGGCAGGCCTCCAACAAGGTGGACCGACGATCTGGTGAAGGTCGTGGGAAGCAGCTGGATGCGAGCAACACAAAACCGGTCGTTGTGGAGATCCTTGGGGGAGGCCTTTGTCCAGCAGTGGACGTCATTTGGCTGAGATGATGATGATGAGAATTTGATACCAAAATAAGTATCCAAAAATTTGTTGTTAACTTTTTTTTTTGTTTCGTTCATAGTGCGAGTTTTATTTGGCATTCGATGATGTAAACGAAAGCGAGAATTTGTATGGCAAAAAACTCTCCTCGTTTGTCACCAGGAGGCGCTGATTCAACGCCATACAAATAATCGTTTTTGTTAAACATGGTCGAGCCGCGGTGAACCAAACTTGTACTGATAATATGTTAAGCCGTCGGTCTCAACCATAAAAGGTTGCTCATCGTAAAAGCAAGCAAGCCGGTGTCTTGTGCAAGTTTTTACTTTGACGACCTCCTTGGTCGAGTGGTTTGTACACCGGTTTTCATGGTGTCGCCATCTCTGAGGTCCCGGGTTCGATCCCCGGTCGGGTCAATTTAAAAATTATTGTTTTTCTAAATTGTCTCGGGTCTGGGTGTTTTCTATGTATAATAAGTATGTATTTAAGTATTTTAAGTGTGTTACCCGTTGTCTAGTAACCATTTAACGAGTTTCATAACGAAGCTTCTCTTGGGCTAGACGATTGGTGTGAGTGTAGGAAATTTTTACTTATTAATCGATAAATTTAAAGTAAAGTTAAAGTAAACTTAATCAATTTTAATGGGAGGCAGCGCCATCTAGTGATATTTTGGTTACTTAAGTTCAGCATTATGTGGCGCCACACAATAACATTTTGTCGCATAACCTTAATTCGATAATATATAGTGTGAAAAGTTTGCACTTAGCACATTGCTTGAAAAACTCTGAAACAGTCCATAACTTTGGCTTAACGTTGTATCCTGAATTTGCTGCCAAAATTTAAAAATTCAGAAGTTGATTAAGATAGAATAGAAAATTTTATTTTAAGTCTTAACTAAATCTAGAGTTTCTAGTGCAACATAAACATATAACAATATACCTACTTAGAATAGGTTCAAAAGACGTTTTCATGAATAGATCCGACGGTGATACTTTAGTTTATATAAATTCTGTTATATATAGTGCTACATGGTTATGTTTATATGTATTTCTATAATTATGCAAGTACACTAAACATACACGTGTCCTAAATCGATGAACCTGTATTATATTTGTCGAAATCGATTTTCTTACAACATACAATATGATTTTTTCGTGATTTGGTATCAATCGTATTAAATCGCTAATCTATTTAGGACACCCTGTGTATTATGTATGTATTATGATTAAAATATTTCATTTCTGTCTATTTTATTTTAGAATATGCAACGCTTCCATGGAGATGGTACCATTGGTAACTGTCTAAGGAAATAACAAAACGATTAAGAAATTAATAGTTGTGCCGTATTTGTTTCTAGAAAATTGTCAATAGGTAGGTACATAGTTCATAAGATTTTTTAAAAGTAAACAATTGCGCTTCTTTTTGCCACTTAAAGGCAAAGTAGGATAGCGTAGCGTCTGCGCTTATGTAAGAAACACAGATAGGTGGACTTAGTCTTTCCTACGAAGCGATCATGCGGCTATTAGTTGTCTCTTTCTAGAATTGTGATTGACGTCATTACCAGCTCAAAGCTCATTTTATGTGCCCATTGTTGGGGTACGAGCTATCCCTATGGATTGATAGGGAGAACGGGTCTTAAACCACCACGCGGGCCCAGTACGGATTGGTGGTGTTAACGACTGCTAACACAGCCGGGACCAGCACTTTACGTGCCTTTACGAAACTTGCTTAACTTAGCAATCGCAGAGCGGCCGCGTTAACCACTGCGTTATTGAGCTCCTAGACTGATTGCCACGTCGACTAGCAAGAGCTAATGAATTCTGTAGTTTTGTATTATAGAGATAGGTTATGGCCGCACACTCGCATTGGCTCTTTCTTGAGCGGTCAGTTATGTGACGTTATTTCTCAGTCCATCTGTCTATGTCTACGGCTAATACAATATCTTTGACTAGTAAGAGTTACATTAGCACAAGTTCCATATAAATATTGAAAAAAAAAAACAATATTTAAAAAAAAATCCTTTAAAAACATTGTTGTTTAAAAAATCATTAACTCTACGTGCTGTACTTATTCAATAAAACTTATTTTACTGAAATAAAAAATAAGTTGACAGTTACCACCAACTCCAGTAAACCAACAGAAAGTTAAAAAAATATTGTCTATGCCGTCGATTCCATGCAATAACCCCGCCACTGGCACCGTGTCGACATCTAGCGGTAAAACTCTACAACTATTATTACATGAAACACGAGCGCATATCGCATCTATACATAATTTATGGACAAGTTTATATTATTTATGACGAACCAGCATCTTGTTACATATGAAATCTCAATCAAAATATGCTTCTTATAATTATATTATAGTGAGGGACCGTGCGTACCACAGTATGGCTAACATATAGCGCCATCAGAACCGAGGCTTTATTTGATATATCAAAAGATGCTTTTTAAACGGTAAATTTTAAATCGTCTTCATTTAAGCAGGTTATAGTACTGACGGCCTGGGGGGTAACCACGAGCTCTTATAGCAGTATTATTGCAGTTGTGGAAAAGAGACGCGAGTATATTTGCCGCTACACGCGTCTCGTTTTCACAACTGCAATAATACCGCTCTAAGAGCTCGTGGTTACCCCCTGTACTACCAAAACTATCGAAAACTGTTAAATTTCTTCAATAAATGTTCAAACATATGACATAGAGATAAAGTTCAAAGTGAGATTGAGGAAATTTGATAGTTTATGGTAGTCTGACGTGCAGGCGTATGTAAAAAAATGCATAGTCATAAGAAACAACCGTTTTTTTAAAGATTTCAGCGCAGGTCCAATACGAAATTTGTTCCTTTTCATTAATTCCACCTGCATCCATTTAGGCTGACCCGGCGTTTGTGTGTTATTGTAAATGAAGCTCTAAAAGTATCGTGTTAGGGTACATCTATATTACCTATACTTTTAGAGGTATTTTATAACACATTAATTTTTGCGTAGCATCTCCTGGGGAAATATGTGAATGATATTTATATAACTAATACCACTTATATTTCGAGTTGCCTATATTATATTATACTAGCCGTCACCCGCCCGCTTCGCTGTGCGAAAATTTGTAAATATTATTTTTTATAGCCTCTCATTTGCACAATGTCGTGTTATTGCTACATATATATTTTCATCATGATCGGTCAAGCCGTTCGTGAGTTGCAAGAGGACACACACACAGACAGACAGACAAAAATTTCAAAAATCCTAAAATTGCTGTCATTGAGTCATAAAACGAATATTTATCCCAAAATTTGTCAGGAAAATTGCATTACAGACAGAGCCTACAGATTTATATAGTAAGTCGTATAGATATAGATTATAAAGGGCTGAGTGGGTGGCAAAACAACGACATCAAATTCACGGTTTAAGTATTTCTATGATTTAATTACCTAAAAAGTTAATATGCTTGTCTTAGATATGGGTTCACTTCAGTAAGTAGTGTGACGGAGCTATGGATTGAACCATGGTTTACATTCAACCCGTGTATCTCGCTTTAGCTGGGATACGAACCCACGATCGTATATATATATATATATATATATATATACAACGTTTAATTAAACAGAAAGGTGTGGCCAAAATAAAAAGATCAAAAGTTTACCCGATCTAGATTTTGTATGTGTTATACCTGAGACATAATTATTAACATTAATTTGTCATACAATTGTTAATTAAATATTTATATTAGTTAAGTCATGCACGTCAGGCGCGCCTAAACAAGCAGTATTGGTCATAAATTAAAGTTATGTCTAAGTAACTTTGCATACGATCTATATCGGATACGCTTTGGATATTTTAATTTTGACCACACCTTTCTGTTACACGATGTACTCGTATATTAGACAGCATCATATACATTGTTCTGATCTCAAGACAAGTAGACAAAGCACTCGTTTTATGGAAATCAGAAACAACGACGGTACCACACCAACCTAGACCCGACACAATATCGAAAAGATCGTCGCGAATCGAACCCGGGACCTCAGAGCTATCGCCGCTTAAAGTCCGGCGTGCAAGCCAATCGACTACGGAGGTCGTCAACAAAATCTATCTTGACTTGCATTGATACATAGTTGTATCTTTTTGGACGGCGATTTTTGAACCTTATGCGACTAATTCTCACGCTATGAAATCAAATTAATGAGTGCTCCTTTTCTCTTCTTCAAAGTCACGGGCAACTTATTTTTGAAACCGAAAAATCTTGAACGGTATTTTATCTTAATACTCAAATTGATGGCACTTTTTTATTTCGAGATCACCGGTTAAGAATTGAGATTCAAAAATCCCGCCCCTGACCTTTTAATGTGCTTTGATGACGCTGTATGTAATATCATACCACGGTAACGACTAACTACAGATACTGAAGGCATAAATGTTTCTTTTTATAGTAAACACTTTTTGGTACCTACTTAACTGACGATGTGAGATTCGCATATTCGCATGTCTCACGGCCATTTAACTAATAATTTTAAAGGAAGATTTATACCATGATTGATCACAAATATAGTAATGAAAGCCGATGTTTATAGAAAACCGATGCATATATTATGTTTTTCTTTTTATAAGTCAGTTTCATTTCTACTACACTATTATGTCAGATGGCCTAATCATAAGATTTTTTCTTTTTTACCAGTATTTATGAAAATGACTGGCACATTTAGGTAATTAGTGGGCCTTGACTTATTAAGATTTTACTTAATTTGGGTTGTTTTTGGGTCAGTATTTTTTTTAATTGTAAGTATAGTCAACCGTACCTTCAGTATAACATAAGCATTCAAAACACCGCCTCTATTTTATTTTAAGGCAGTCTAAAGGCCCAAACTACGTCGCTTTATGCAACTGTACATCGCATGGCCACAGCGATTGATAATGATAAAACATAAGTACCTAATCAATGTTCAATATTTAAGTAGTTTTACATTTAAATTAGATTATAATCAAATTAGATTCCAAAATGACAAAAAAAACCCGTTTATTGCTTTTTGACAATGTTTGGTAGTATTTAAAATGTAAATAAATATTGTAAAACATAAAATATACATAATATAATAATATACATTGAACTATAGTTAATTAAGTTATTCATCATACTTAATCGGCCCTTTCTTACCTATGATTGTGATCAATCCATAACTAAGTATTTGTATTGCTTATGAATTCTATACAGATATGGTTACATTTTAATAGTTACTATGCCTGCATATAACTATGTAATTTTAAGTACATGATTATAGAATAGAATTCGGATAGACATTAAACTTAAATTAAATTAGCTTAAACTGTATAGAAGCGTAAAATTTGATTTGGTTGTTTCAATTTTGTCGTTGAATATATAACACTTCATATTCATTTTTAATAATTTTGAAGCTTGGTTTGGCTTGCAAATAGTTTATTTTAATGTTAGGTAAAGCCTGCTCTTCAGGAAAATATCGTCATATCGGTTTGGTCTTTTGTGAACCATAGACTATATTTTCATAGATTAACTTTTTTCCTTAAAAATGTTCAATGATGTTAAGTGTCATTTTTTCCAACAACTTTTTTTATTTACGTTTGCATTTCGAACAACCATTTTATTGTTATTCTTTGATTGCTCCACGAAAATATCAAAGGTAAACTTTGGTTAGGTTAAGTGAGAAAGGAAGTTAACAACGAAATGCTTGCTATCCTTAGTCTAAACCTAAAGCGAGACGCAAAACTAATAACCCAAAAAAAACAAAACGCAAATTATACATTCCAAAAATCGACTTAGTTTTAACATCATCACCACTTAAAAACTATTTTATTTCCCACAAAATTACGTCTAAACATCAACATTACAGATAGAGAATTCACTAAATATAATTTCATTAATTTAATAATGTATTTAATAAGCGTAATAGATCAAAAACATTAATGTTTTTTTTTATTTCATACTTGTTCGACTGTGGCGTTTTTGCCACTTACACAGCTTCGATTAACATTTTCCTTCGGTTGGTATTTTGGCATTTCCTGACAATCGATACATTTTTTTATATGTCAAATATCGTCTTTTGTTTGCATTTCTAAAAGGTCCATTGAGCATTGTACAAAATGAGCTGTATTTCTAAATCGCTACACATTTTTCATGTTAATAATACGAGGGGTGCATTGCGAGTTTCATTTGGCAACGATCAAGTTAACGATAAAGAAAAGTATGGCAAATTGCAATCTTCTCGTTTGTTACAAGTAAACGCTTATTCAATCCCATACAAATTGTAGTTCTCATACAAACTGTAACTCGTTTAATAGTAGTTAAAAATCTCGCATGGTCTTCCTATGTCGTAAATCAAAATTTACATTGAAATTTTTTCGCTAAAATCGAACTAAGGAATGTCAGTACATTTGTTTATCAACGATTTTCAAATGTCAACTGTATGGTTGTAGACGCATTGTTTGGCTGATCGTACACAAAATATCATGTCTACTTAGTATAGGTATTATTTCTCATTTTGAGAATGCTCAATGAAAATTCTGCATCCTTTGTAAGTTCTTTGGCCTTAATTGTCTTAGTTATTATAGATTAATATTACGTAGATAAGTACTTAATTGTCTAACAACTTAAAAAGAAATGGGAATAGGAGACACGCTCACTAAACACTTAACCGTTTCAACGCCAAGTCTGATATATAGGACAACTTATTTTCATGGCCAATCTATCGATCGACAGATACATAAAGGGTAGTTGCATCAGTGTTCGCCAGAAACCAGTGATCGACGCTGTTTTCCTTTACTTACTTACTTACTGCTCCGGCTCAGGGAACCGAAGTGGTCTTGGCCTCCGACAAAAGAGCACGCTATTCATTCCTTCTTTGTGCTAACTCGGACCAATCGGGCACCTCTAGCTCTGCAAGATCCTTAGTGACTTGGTCGGCCCATCGGTTTCGAGGTCTGCCGATCGGACAGCGCCCTGTGGGGCGTCCCATGTACGCTCTCTTCACCGCACGGTCGTCTCCCATCATCTATATATATCTCTCTTTCTCTCTCTCTCTCTCTCTCTCTCTCGTTTTCCTTTACTCATTAAAAATAAGGGTCATCACCTGATTTGTGACTTAGCGACAATTGAATACAAACCACCTGCTTAGCTGTAATCTACTAAAATTTCAATGAAATTCTATAACTTTTTGCGACGAAAACTGTGTCGAACACTGGAGTCATCATCATCATAAACCACCAGCGGGCCCTGTGCAGTGCGGTGGTTGGAACACGCCTACTACGAAATCTGTTTCTGAGCACGAAAATAATTTGTCCTATATTTCAGACATAAAGATATTAATTGTGTTTTAATACTGAACAAACTCAAATGAGTTAGCGTTATCTAAAACTTTGCTCTGTCTTGACCAAACATTTTAATATTGGCACTTTAAACATTTTTAATTTGTTCCTTTTTAAAGTCGAAACTTTTTGGTCGCGTCAATTCAATATTCTATCTACTGACAAACCGTGATTCTAATTTCAAATAAATAATTTTAATTAAAGAATATTAGTCGTCAATCGTCATTACCAACCAGCTTAATGAGTTTTATAACTATTTTAAGATATTCTATTATTACTGTTGATTGGATGTTTGTTTGTATGGGCTTAATGCGATTCCGCGTCGATATAAGTATGTGCGCAGTCCTTAAATCATACTTTGATGGAATCATTGCGTCTGTGGTAAAACGCCCCAGTGTGCCTCTTTCCGTACAACGCCATACGGCGTTTTGCGGGGGAAAATTTTGTATGGAATTTTGTAATGTCATTTTACGAACTCGCCACGTGGTTTTTGTGTCAACAAAAGCGTTAAGTAAAGTTCTAAATTGTATGATTTATCATGAAATGTATCCAATTAATGTATCAATGCAGTATCAAACAAAACTACGTGTCTATTTTCTAAATCAAATTACGCCTGTTGTAATTCTATGAGCTGAAATAACTTAATAAAATATTTGCATGCCATGGAAAGTGACGCCTGACTGATTCATAATTATCCATAGATAATGAAAAAGTAGTAAACAGCATCCATAAACAACAATATCATCTTTATAAAAAATAAAACTTTTTTTGTATTATCCACGGAAAGTCGAACACACGACATCCTCCTCCTCAAAGAATGCCATCCCCTCTAGATACCTCTGAAGATGTTCTATCACTGTAGCATAAGAAACCATTAATTTCTCGCCATTCCTATACCGGTTAAACTGTAAAGGCCAGTTGGGGCTAACAACAAACTCAGCCGTATTTCTGTTTATTTTTGATCTCTTGTCTGTGTTTAAATGAACGTTACCCCTGTTATATTCTTATTAAAAAAAAAAATAAGTTGCCATTCTCCAATTCCCATTTCCACTAGAACAACGCTCGGTGTTACCACTATCAGCACGCTTCGCTCTTCACCGTGAACGTTTTACCGTCGCTACCCTCGTCCCCATACCCGTTCTCGTCGTGCTCGCACTCACGCCCAGCCCTCACCGAGTCCACTAGTGGGCCTTCCAACTTCACGCACAAGATCTCCTTGTAGTTCTCGAGTGCCATCGCGAGCACCGAACCGCCTAGTAACACTTCGCAGGACGTGATACGCTCCGGTGGGGTGTATACTGCTATTAATTTGCCTGGAAGGAAACAGATTGGTGAATTTGTTGTGTAATTATATATTTTTCGAGTGGTTTTAAAGTTCAAAATACAAAATGATTTTGTATTTTGAATGTATGTATAAAAAAATAAATGCATACCCGACCCAGCCAGGAATCGAACCTGGGTCTTCCACAATCCGCTGCACTGACCATTATGCTACCGGGAAGGCTGACGTAAGCACTGAATTTTTTCACTGTCATCTATCCAACGGTTATTGCAACCGATGGCTATGCAGATTCATCTTTACAGATGAAATACCACAAATTTGATAGCATGTATGTATGTACGTATGTATGTATGTATGTATGTATGTATGTGTGTATGTATGTATGTGTGTATGTATGTACCCGTGAGCAAGTCCCACAGCCGCACGGAGCGGTCGCCGGCGCGCGCGGCCGACAGCAGCACGCCGCCGGGCTTGGCCAGCCGCAGCAGCGACACCGCCGCCACGTGCCCGCGCAGCGTCAACCGGCAGTTGCCTGCAAGAGAAACGAATCTATTTTATTTATTTCAAAAACACAAATGTTGAAACAATTTCCACGAGCAGGTGCTCTCCCAATTGAGCTATCATGATTCTAACCAGCCCGCCGAAATTATTCAACGCTATTTACTTTTTTACTTTGAAAGCCAAAGGCACCCATTCAATGTCTACAACTACCGTCATTGACATACGATCATAATATTTTTACAAATACTAAAGATCAGTTAAGAAGTAGGCAAGCTATTTATAAAATGTTTTTGTTTTTGTTTGTATAACTTTAACGCAAATTTTGTTGCGAAACAAATTACAAAAACACATTATGTTGAAACTATGTTTGTGTTTTTGGAATTTGTGTCGCAACAAAATTTGCGTTAAAGTTGTATAAACAAAACAAAAACATTTTTTTTTTTAATTTATTACCATAACAAAACATGCTTCAACAAGTACGTTTTCAGTTGCACTGTTGTACCACTAAGGTTTGTCATAATGCGACTAGGTCCAAATCTTCTCCCATTCTCTCCACGTGCCCAAGCCAACGGCGTCTAGCTGACTTGCGGGCGTCGGTCGGTTGGGCGTCCGCTGCTAGGACGAAGTTGTGAAAGACCTACAAGGGCTCCAGATCGGAAAGGGTAGAAAGTAGGGAAAATCGGCGTCTTGTTGTGTCGGAGGCCTAGATCCATCGCGGGTCACTGAGCCAGTGGAGTAAGCAAGTATTTAAAATAGGTAACTACACTGACAGATTACAGTCAATACACAGCCATGAGAATTTAACAATATAGTACAACTAGACAATAATCCATAAATAGCTTATGTACCTAATGCTATGTTAAAAATAGAACACATATATGACAATTAATTAAAGTTAATGAAAAACAAAAAAAAAAAAAAAAAAAAAACAATTTCAAACAGCTTTTAAGAAAAGAGGATCGATTCGTTACTAGCAGTTGAGACTTTGATGCTCATTCCTTTTCACAGCTAAAAGATAGACGTCCTGAATGGGTAATACACACAGCTACACATCAGACTACCACAAACTGTCATATTTCTTCAATAGACTTTGATCTTTATGTCTAAGGCATATTGTTAAACATTTATTGAAGAAATTTAACAGTTTTGGATAGATTGATGTGCAGGCGACTGTACTAGACTAGTAGGTGAAAAAAAAATTTTTGTTCGATATTTTTTTTTACTGTGACTTTGACATGAAAAATTCATTAGCAGCCCTAACCTTCGCACCTCCCCCAGTTTATTGTCATTCTGGTGATTTACATAAACCAAACACAGCTACAACTTCTTTCATCCTCTTATATACTAATACCTGTATCAGAACTTGCATGTAACCATGTCCCAAATCAGAACCCTCTAATTTAATGGGTGTGGGTACTTTCCTCGAAGGGAAATGAGAGTATACCCACTAAAAACTCCTTTACTTCTAAAACTACTTTCTGTTTGGGATCTGGTCACAGGACCAGATCCCAAACTTCTTTCGCTCCCACTCAGTTAATAATACTTGTAGTAGAACTTGCCTGTGACCAAGTCCCAGACCAGGATCCTGGTGTCTGCCAACCCTGAGACCACGCAGCCGTCGACGGAGCTGATGGCGAGCGCCACGGTGTCGCAGCCCGGCTTCCACTTCTTGAACAGCGTGCCCGACTGCAGGTCGTACACCACGATAAAGTTGGGGCTCGGCTCTTCCAGCTCGCGGGACACCACGCATACATATGAACCTGGTGATATACAATGAATTTGAAGGTAAAGCCACGAAAAAATTAATAAATAAATATTTTTTTAAACTTTTTAAGTTTTAAAAAACCGTATCGGATATGTTATCAGCTGAAATATCTTCAACCCCACCATAGTTTCCATAGTTTAATTTTTTTAATTAACATTTTTTAGATTACGTGATTATGTTGTGTTAACTAAATGTGGACTACTGTCTAGCCTAAATAATGTTAAAACTTTTTATATTATGCCACAATCTGATGGTATTCTGGTTGTTTAGCTAAATTAAATAAATATATACCCTCGTATGTGATGGCAGCCTTGGAGGTGACGAAGTCGTGGTGTGGGATGCGCAGGTCGTAAAGCAGCTTGCGCGACGTCAGCGACCACACCAGCAGCGGGAACGGCTTCTGGGTCTCGTCGCCGCACACCAGCACCCTGAGGGGAGGAAGAGGTACTTGGTAGCAGGGCTTCCAATCCCGCAATCACGAAATCTCGGTATTCCGAGATCCCGCGTCATTTTTCAGTCTCGCGTGTTGCGGGATTACGGGCGCGGGAATCCGCTTATATTGCGGGACTGGATATATTATTTTTTCTTCGCAAACATTTTCAATTGAATGCTGACAAAATGACCAAACTAAATAATTAGTTCTGTCAATCGATCAATCGATTGTTTAACGCAGTCGATTATAGACCGTGTAATTTGATTGATCTCATGCTAATAGTAAAACTTATAAAAGTGGAGTTGTGTTGATTCATTAATTGTTTTATTTGCCTTATACAATTACTTATAATTTTTATATGCGGGATCCCGTATGCCACAGGCTGCGGGATTGGAAGCCCTACTTGATAGAAAACTATTTTATTATTAAAGTACTCAAGTACTCAATAATAAAAAATGGGAAATTATTTATTTTTATTACAAAATAAATATTTGGTCATCAAAATTATTATTTGGTCAGCAGAATTATACAATCGGTCAGCATAAGAAATCCTTACTGTTGGTTACTTTACGTTAATTTTTTACGGAAGGGGGGAGCGGCATAAGACTGCTGTTCAGAATGATATAAGTTGCAGACTGATTTAGAAATATTTGCTGACCATAAGTGGCTGCCCAACTAGTATTTTTACTGCCCAACTAGCGTTTTTTTGGTAACAAAAATACGAATACTTTGCTAACCGTTTAAATAACACCCATATAATAGTATAGCGAGAATCCCGTTAATTAGGTAATTACGAGTGATCATCGTTTAAAATGTTGGTATTGTTTTACTCATTCAAATTATTTTTGGATACGTAGAAACGGAATCCAAAATTATTTGTTTTTAATATTGCCATAAATATCACTATTATATTTGTATTAAAAAAATACCTAATTGTTGCAATGACCGTTGCAACAAAGCAAAGCAAAGGACCGTTGGCTGAATCATACCATTGAACATAAGAGACAAACTCCATTATATAAAATGTAGTTCACCTTCCGTCTCCTGACACGAGCAGCGAGTTGAGGAATCTGTCCTCACCAGCTTTGAATGTCGTCACGCAGTCGCCTGAAACACAGACAACTTCACAGTCAGTTTCAAACACATCAACGTAACAGACTAAGGCCCGATTTTTCAATCCTCAGTTAAATTAAATATTTATAAAATTTATAAAACACAGTGAAATACAGTGTAGCCGCCCGGATTTCGGAAGACCCAGGTTCAATTACTGGCTGTGTCGGGTGGGCGTTTAATTTTTTCACTGGTATTTTATAAATTTTATAAATATTTAATTTAGCTTCAGTGCAGCAAGCACTTAAAAAATAAAAAGTAAAAATTTACTATAGCGTTGTGTTATCAAATTTGTGGTATTTTATCTGCAAGGATGCAATAACCGTTGGATAGATAGCGCACAGTGACGCTATAAGCACTCAAAAAATTTAAAAGCAGTGACAAAATTCAGCGCTTACGCCAGCCTTCCCGGTAGCATAGCGGTCAGTGCAGTCGCCCGGATTGCGGAAAACCCAGGTTCAATTCTTGGCTGGGTCGGGTAAGCGTTTAATTTTTTCACTGTATTTTGTAAATTTTATAAATAGATAGTGTTGATTAATTTCGGCGAGTTGGATAAAGCCACGATAGCATAGTTGGTAGTGCACCTGACTCGGCATGTCATGGGGTGCGGGTTCAAATCTCGCTAGTAGAATTTTTTCAGCACTTTGTTTTTTTTTTCACACCACTAATTGTTAACGAGTTTATGGCCAGTTCTTCCTGTGGTATTTCAATTCATCATTACCATCATCATCAGCCTATATCAGAATATCAGAATATTTATTTGCTATATACATCCATAGGGAAAGCTAATGCCCCTTCAGCGGAGACATATGTGGTATGTATTAGCAAATTAGTTGTCATCATAAGGAGCCTGTTGTCGATAATACTTTTCGATGTTAATTATGTGAGGGTATCTGTATAAGCTGGTGATGATTTTTATAAGCAAACTAGTTGACCCGGCGGACTTCGTGCCGCTTTGACAGTTTCCATGACAACGAAACAAACAAATAATTTTGTATTAGAAAATTACATTGGGACTCCTTGGCGGGAAAGTGAAGAGTCATGTCTGCGGTTTTGTTTTATTTTCAAAAATTTGTGTTATGTCGAATATTAATGTGAAATAATGGTGGATTATTAACCGTTTAGTGTTCGTAAGTGTGCATGAGTGTTGGCAAATGAAACAAAACAGTGCAACTTTACTTTTCAAATTCTCTCAAGAAGTCCGCCGAGGAATTAGTAAAGCCCCACATCTTTACTGAGATACTCGAGGGGTTGGGGGGTATATAATTTCTCACTTCTCATTTTTATTATCATTCATCATCATACTGACTGGAAGGAAGTATTGTATATTTATGTATTACTTGTAAGAAAAATTACTTTGACACTGGCTAAATGTGCTAATCGCACGAAGCCATCAACTAAAAGAAAGAAAGAAAGAAAGAAAATTACATTGACGTTTTTAGTGTTTTCCGTTACTTATTATTTATGTTTCTCACCGCTTAAACCTTCCCTGGACTTCCGCAAATATTTCAAAATCAAAATTTGCCAAATCGGTCCGTCCAGCCATTCTCGAGTTTTAGCGAGACAAACGGACAGCAATTGATTTTTATATATATAGATAAAGCATAATATAATATGATAAAAAAAGCATTCAATAATTAATTGGTCAGATAATTACATGAAAAATACCACACATGGATTTTACTTTATATATATTAAGCATTTACTACATTACTCTATTCCAACTTCGTAAATATTATAAAAGACCTACCTATGTTACTATAAATATGATTATTGTACATTAAAGAGAGGGTTCTCTTCATAAACTGTTTTTTTCAAATTAAACATAAAAGACACATACATTTTTAAAAACGATTTGTAGTAAATAATAAAGATATTTTGATTTTTTGATTTTGATGTAAAGATCTATCTCACCCGTTTCGATGTTCATAAGGTTGACGTACATCCGGTTCCTGGAGAGCGCCACTAGGTGCTTCGCGTCATGCAGACCGTAGAAAGGCATCTTCTGGTTCATTACTCCCTTCAGGGACACTAGGAACTTGCCCTGATGGGGATAAAGGCATATATATATAAAAGGCATATATTTATCATCTTATCCCTATTCGTCATTATTTATTTATACACCATTACACCTATACGCTATGCTATACATAAAACAAGAAATTAACATTTTCTATACATATAATAAAGCTAAACGGGTCGAAAAAAAGTTGGCTGGGGATCGATAACAGAAGACTTAGAATCGATAACAGAACACGTTCCAACAGTTTTTAAAATTTTTGTCTGTTTGTCTGTTTATTTGACCGCGCATCACGTGAAAATGCCGCACACCAAACATATACTTGTATCACTACAACTGTGGCGCCACCATCCCCGATCCGATCCGAACCCTTCGGAGAATCTAGGAGGGCACGGGGACGCGCACTTGTGCGCGATGCCGTTCCCTCTAGATAACCTCTGAAGGTGATTCGTTTCACACGGCTTGAGGGACCCTTTACGTTCCTCGCCGCCCCCAAAAAAGCCCGGTGAAGCTGAAAATGCCGCAGCGGCAATCAGCAATCTATCTCAAAAAAAAAAAAAAAAGTGGCGCCATCATGTGAACGCGACACATTTAACGCCCCCATATACCCGCGCGTAAGCACGCACACCGAGGACACATTTGTAGCGGGTGCAGTACTGCAGGTGCAGTTTGTGGCGAGACGTTTGGCGCGCTACACGCCTACAAGATCGAACACGTTCGCTTTTTGTGGTGCGTTGGTTTGCAAAAGTGAAAGACAACATTGAATGTTTCGTTCAGTTTATTGAAGAGGTTGAAAAAAACCCTATATTATACAACCACAATTATCGCAACAGATGGATTACAGAAATTATCTGTAAAATAATAAAAATTAAAATAAATTATCATCATTATTATTATTTATTATTATTAAATTATTAATTAAATTATCTTATTATCCGTGTCGTCAGTTGATGTTGACGTCACAACAACTTTTTTTTTTTACATTAACGGGTAAGCACAGTGCCTTGATCTCACCTGATGTTAAGTGATGATAAGGCCAATGATGGACGCGCACTTCACCCGGGATCCTCAACTAGTGAGATACTGGATATCTCTAATAAGATGGTGGTAGCTAGCCAGCCGGACAAACAAGCCCTACCACCAACCAAACCGAGTACACAAACATGTACCCCCCGCTGGGAATCGAACCCGGGACCTCTGGGTCTAAACCGGTGGTCTTAGCCAATAGACCACAGAGGCGGTTAACTGTGTGTCCTATGTTCGTCTCCGCGACACATTAAACTCTGAGCACACACTTATCGTGTCGACGTAAATGTTGTGTGGTTGTAGCGTGTGGCTCCGGTGTGCGGGCGGCCTAACAGGTTCCTGTGCGATAGTGTAGTCTTCGCGAACGAAGTCGCGGGCGACAACTAGTTAAGAAATATAAAAAATAAATACCTATCTTTATTAACTCGTATTATTTTATATCATATGCTGGTCTGGGACGTTTGAGGAACGAATCAGCTGCCTAACTTCCTTCGCATGTCGTAAGAGCCGGCTTAGGGCCAAGGGTTCCAAGATGCTCGCACATCAGGCGATCGGCTAGCAACCTGTCACTGATGTTATCTACTCCACCTCGGAGCCTTACTTTGTTTATGCTAAATGTGGCGTCCAGGTCACTGACGGCGAGTTTACTGAAAATTTTTGATTTCGATTCTCTGTCTTGTCTACCCCTTTTTGGGTGAGGGACGTGACGTATGCATGTATCTTTATTGACACATCAATATTATGAATGCACTATTATGAGCTAACGGCACAATTACGCGAAGCTGGGCAGAAATTATTTATTTATTCCGTTTGCGGTGGAATAAATGCAGTTGGAATTTGTCTTATATTGAAATCTTACACACGCCACTAAATGGTAACAGTGCAAAAGCTACAATAATAATAATAATAAGCGAACAATATCTATAAGCGAACAATATCTTGGCCTCTGCTCAAAATGGGTGTAGGGTTATGAGATTGTACATTCCGCGAAGGTGTGGTGGTCGCGGCTTTTTAAATGCCAAAAACCTCCACAACCGCGAGGTGTGCAATCTTAGGGACTATTTCCTCAACAACGAGTGTGGGATGCATCGGGATGTGGTAGCAATGGACAGGGGCCTAACTCCGCTCTCCTTGGCAAATAGGAACTGGCGCAGACCAGTGGTACTGAGCACAGAGGACCGCAGGGCGGTATGGAGGAGCAAGGAGCTACACGGGCGGTACTACAAGGCGCTTACGGGCCCCGATGTAGATTTGCTCGCGTCGGTGAACTGGCTACGATTCGGAGACCTCTTCGGAGAAACCGAAGGTTTTGTCTGTGCAATTGCGGACGAAGTTATCATGACGAATAACTACCGGAGATATATCCTGAAGGACGGTACGGTCGACATTTGTCGGGCATGCCACCGTCCCGGGGAATCACTCAGGCACATTATCTCCGGTTGTTCTCATCTTGCTAATGGCGAGTATTTGCACAGATATAACCTGGTAGCTAGGATTATTCACCAGCAACTTGCTCTTCCATATGGTCTTGTATGGTCTTGTATGGTCTTGGCCATGTGGGATGTTGACTCGACAATCATTGTGCCGATAGTTGTGTCTGTGAACGGTCTGGTAGCGAAGAGTCTCGACCAACACCTTAAGAGACTCTCGCTTAATGGTTGGATCAAGGGTCAGATACAGAAGGCGGTACTCTTGGACACGGCGCGGATAGTCCGAAGGTTCCTGTCTCTGCAGCCCTAACCACCGGCAACTTGAGCCCTGCCCCGTTGCCGGCGGCACCCTAGGCTAGGTTTTTTATAATATTTTTATGTTTTGTATGTGCTTTTGTATTTTACTTTTATATTAATATTATAACAAACCTAGGCTAAGAAAGAAAATAAATAAATAGTATAATAATAACACTAATAATCACAATTCATTTGTAACGAAAAAAAAACAGTTACTTTCTAATAATTTTCAGTGATTAATTATTTTGCATTCAACAAAAACACACCTGATCCAAGTCGTACACCCTCAGCTCCCTCCTACAGAGCACCACGCATCTGTATTCATCAATCGGAACCAGATTGATCGGATGAGTCACCCCCACCAGCTTTCTAACCATCTGACACCTGCAAAACAAAAATAGTTTAAAAATCCGGCTCGAAGGACCAAAAAAAGGTAGTTGGTAAATTGGTTAACCAAAATAGTAAGAAAGGTTGTGATCCGAAGGACCGAAACAAAAACTAGCTGGTAAAATGGTTAACTAAAAAAATATTTCGATGAATTGAGAACCTCCACCTTTTTTTAAAGTCGGTTAAAAATAATAAGAAAAATTTGGCTCGAAGGACCAAAACAAAAACAGTTGGTACTGACTGTAATATTCAATACGAAATTACCTCGTCACATCCCAAACGCATATTTCCTCGCGTTCCGTAGAAACAGTCGCCACAAACTTGCCTCTCGTGTCGAAACGCACAATCAAATCGTAAGTCTTACTATCAAAGCCCTCCACAGAAGACAAGTCCCGCTTGTCTTTGATCTCGCTTATCTTATAAAACTCATCATTCATCGGATACAAAGTCGGCACCGGCGGATCCCAACTGATCTTCATCCATTCCTGCACTATTTTACATTTCGCGTCCACACCATCCCTTTGCCTTTTCTCCATGGTCATTCTTAAAAGCCCGTAGAATTGTCTATGGTCGTAATCTAGCGCGTACGAATGAGTTTCGAACACCTCCTTGAGTATCTCTATGTGTTCGGGCAGAGTGTCTAAGTGTATTAGAGCGATATCTTCCAGGAAGTGGCAGCAATCAGTGGCGGCCAGTTTATCGTGGATCCAGTCAAGACGCGTGAAGTATATCTGGTTGGCGAACGTTTTAGGATCATCTTTGTACAAGTGGTAGTGCTGGTACGGTAGCTCGTCTAGTTTTCTCGTGTTGTACCTGAAAAGAGGTGGGTTACAATTCAGTTCAAGGAAAATTGATATAAATGTGGGCCTGCTTTCTACTTTTTTATATTTATTGTTGTTAGTTCTAATTTGATTGAGACAAGCTTAGTAATTTATCAGCAATACATAAATGACATACATCAACGACTGTGTCAAATTACTGGCACGTTATAAATATCTGTACTTTATTTGCGTAAAACCCCGTTTACACATCTTAATCTACAATAAATGACTTACTGCTATTTAAAAGCATTAAACATACCATTCTTCTGAAAACTTGTTTTCCTGTGATATGAGTCTTCCGGCCATTTTTGGGTCATTCTCCGCGTACCATGAGCCCTGTAAATAAAAATATAGCATGTTACCCGCAAGGAATGTAGCTAGTAGTTCTATTAGTGAAAGATTTTTTAGAATTGGACCAGTAGTTCCAGACAAACAAACAAACAAACTATACCTCTTTATTACATCTTTACTATTAATATTAAAGTATAAAGTACATAAGATTATTTGACCCTGGCCCACACACGCACTTCACTCATTCGTACATACATGCACTCCACATTCGCGAATCATTCGCGAATTGCACCGTCCGATAATTAATTAATTAATTATTTTTTATTGTCAGAAATTCAGAATCATACTGTGTAGTTATTGTTTGTAACGAATATCCACATTGTTACTTGCTAACCCTAGAGAATTGACCCTCAAGAGCCAGGCCTAGCCTAGTGTGCGAGTCATTGTCCATTCCTGTAACACGGCTTATTATTAATTTTGGTAAATAAACATTTTTCAAATAAATATTTATTATGTCTAACTTCTTCGTCTTCTCTCACTCCCACTCTTTCTTCTTCTCCATGAAGGAAGGGCTGAGCGCAGCCCTTTCCTCATAAATAATAACAAGTGAAGAGATCGGCCATAACTCACCACGTCCGAATGCAGTGGTCTAACTTCTTCGTCTTCTCTCACTCCCACTCTTTCTTCTTCTCCATGAAGGAAGGGCTGAGCGCAGCCCTTTCCTCATAAATAATAACAAGTGAAGAGATCGGCCATAACTCACCACGTCCGAATGCAGTGGTGTTTTAAACACTGCCATTTTATAAAACAACTGGAACTAACGGTTATTTGAATTTGGCTATCCATACTGTGATCCAGCCTTGTGAAAGTTAGAGTCCCCTACCATCATCAAAAGTCAGAGTCAAAGCTTTTGAATCGTCCAAACAACTTTTACCTGCTACCAATTCAGGACGTCTAAAAAATTGCTGTGGAGAAGAATTGACATCACAGTCTCACCTGGTAGTAGTCGATCAGCGTCTGCCGCACCTCGTGCTCGCAGTCGGCCAGGTAGCGGTCCCTCGCAGCCCCGGCCAGCGCCGCGTCCCGCCACCGGGTGGCCCCGCGCGCGTCCCAGCGCAGCCAGGGGGACAGCAGGGCGGCCAGCTGCGGCCAGAACAGCGACGCCGGGGCCCACGGCACTGGGCACATGGGAGGGTATAACATTACATATGCAAAGCCAATAGCCTATGCTGTCCAACTCTCCTCCATCGTTGAAATATAAAAGAAATAGAAAAAATCTTTATTAGGTACAATATAAATCAAGTCTTCACTACAATCGATGGGTATTGGCTTAGTCACCACGCTTGTCAAATGCGAGTTGGTGATCACGAAGTAGCGCCCAGCTACGACAGCGACTATAGCGCGTGTGAATCAGGTCTTCGTACTATTCGTGCTCTACGATACGAATACAGTGTCTTGGGTTTATTCTATTGAGCATACGTGGCCGCCTCGGTGGCCGAGTGGCAAAGTGCTCGGTCCGATACCCGAAGGTCCCGGATTCAATTCCCAGGGCGGGCTAAGTGTGTTTCAAATTTTTCGATGAATAGCCCGGGTTTGTGATCACCAACCCGCATTTGGGAAGCGTGATGGTTAAGCTTTTACCCATCAATTGCTGTAGTGATGACTTGATTTCAATGATGGAGGTCTTTGCCCAGCAGTGGGACAGTTATATGCTATTAAAAAAATGTGACATTGAAATGTGTGGTAACCGCACCGAACTACCCTCTAATAGAACAACTCACCAAGATTAAAGCATTTTAAGACAAAATGATCAACTCACGGTAAGTCTCCTCGCTTCTGAACAGCTCTTCATGAGCGAGCATGTCCAAGATCTCCGTATCATCCAACCCTCTCCTCGCAGCTGTGAGCAGCGCCAAGCAGGTTTTAACCCTCTCCGTGCCGAGAGCCGCCTCCGTCGTTACCAGGATCTGGATGAGCTGTCCTTCCAGGTCTTCGCAGATGACCAGTTCTGGTGAGGTCTCTGGTTCTGAGTTTTCCGTGAAGGTCTCCGCTGATAAGGATATTTGCCATGCTAGAATCTGTGGAATTTGAATTACTTTATTAGTTTATCATTTACGTAAATATAAGAGTTTAAGGAAGAATGGCGTCTTGTTGTGTCGGAAGCCATTTACCACGACTGGGGGTCTACCGCCTTACTCTGTCGCTATCGCTTTCGCTATCGCACTCTATAGTTTATGGCGTCATCTTGTCATTTCGAAAGCGTTATAAAAGCAATATCAAAAGCTATAGGCTATAGGTTTCGATATTGCTCTCATATCGCTTTTGAATAGCGAGAGCGATGACGATAGAATTAGGCGGTCGGGGGGCTGGTCGCTGAGCCAGCGGAATAAGTTAGTAGGTAAGTAAGTAATCTGTCTATACCTATATTATATAAAAAAAATTGAGTCTGTTTTTTCGCACGCACAATTTTAGTTCTCTTCGAAATAAACATTCCTTTCGTTTCCACAGGTTTGTCTTTGTTTTATCCTCATTCATAACCTACAAAGGTACTATAACCTGAAAAATACCCATTTCTACTAACATTGCCTCTGCAAACAATAGATGGCGCTGTCTGACTTCAGACATTTTATAATTTTGTTCATTTCGCATGCTCAACAGATGGCGCTGCCTGCTTTCGATCCATGAAGCACTTTAGAGCTGTTTTTTAGAAATAAAAAGATCCGAAATTGTTTATACCTATACGACAGCAACGCGTTGGCCGGCAGGATTATTACCGAAAAGAACAAACAAGTTTTTAATTGTACAGTAGCAACGCGACTGCTATACTTGCGGTTGATAAATTGGTATTGCGGACACAAATCGCTTAATGATCGCTCGCTAAGTGCTGTAGCGATTGAAATATATGTAATAGTGTGGCGGCGTCACCTACCGCATACGCCGCACATTTATCGACACGAAGTGAACACCTTCTCGACCGTGTCAACAGATGGCGCCACAAACGCATACCAACGACGTCGCTATACTAAGACGATAAATAGTATGAGAAGAATGCATCGCAATAGCGAAGTTTCAATATCTCCTTCGCTATATATAGCACCTCCAACTAACATCCGTCGGACCTCGGTCCCCGAGCTATACCACCCAGCTCGGAGGAAGATCTTCCCTTTGTTCTTCCTCAATGTGGCATTCTCCCTCCCACAGGCTTCCTACAATAGTTTACATACATTGAGCGATTGTCCGTAATACCAATACACCAATACCAATACAATTGACAACTGGTTGCTTTTTTCGGTTTTAAGCCTGAGGGTAAGCTGGTTGTTTATAAGGAATATTGAAATACCAACCTTAGCGTAAAGAGGTAAGGTGCACTTCTGCACCGCTTTCACGGCTGCTTCAGGCGGTGAAGCGGCGCCAGTCTTGCTGTAGGTGGCTGCGCAGGCTGTGAGGACCGCCTTCGCCTCTTCAGGGCCTACGGGCGGGGCGCGGACTACTTTGGGCCCGTCCTCTGAGGACAGGACCGCCATGATGGCTGAACTGGAGGGCTCGTCGGTTTCTGTTGTCGGCAATACCATTTTTTTATTCATAATAGTCTTCGTAATAGTTCTACAAAATATTAACTAGGGAAGTGGCCAGTGTTTGACAGCAACCACTGATCGTTATTTTTCCTTTAATCTTATAAAAAAATAGGGTCGACAACTGATTTTAATTTTTAGCAACAATTGAATACATACACCCTGCTTTCTTTCTTTTCTTTCTTTTAGTTGATGGCTTCGTGCGGTTAGCACATTTAGCCAGTGTCAAAGTAATTTTTCTTACAAGTAATACATAAATATTCAATATTATAATATGATGATGATGAATGATAATAGAAATGAGAAGTGAGAAATGATATACCCCCAACCCCTCGAGTATCTCAGTAAGGATGTGGGGCTTTACTAAGTCCTCACGCAGACTTCTTGAGAGAATTTGAAAAGTGACGTTGCACTGTTTTGTTTCATTTGCCAACACTCATGCACACTCACGAACACTTAACGGTTAATAATGCATCATTATTTCACATTAATATTCGACATAACACATATTTTAAAAAATAAAACAAAACCGCAGACATGACTCTTCACTTTCCCGCCAAGAAGTCTCCACACCCTGCTTTCAAGCTGTTATCCTGTGAAATTTAAATGAAAATCTATGTTAAATTTTTGGCGAATTTATGTTAGATTTTTGGAAAATCTGTCGAAAACGTGTCATACTGCCGTACTCAGAGACGTCAATTAAGTTTTAATGACAATTAAGTATCTTGCTGTCACTTTCTTATGTATAGTGCTAAATAGAGAAGGAAAGACATTTAATTGTCATTAAACTTAATTGACGTCTCTGAGTACGGCAGTTAGAGTGTCGAACAGTGATGCATTATTATTATTTATTATTTTGTAACATAAAAAGCGAAGATGCCTGACAAGTTGGACGCATATCAACCATATTGGTCTACTGCAGCAGCGGACAGAAAATTGAAGGGGGTAAAGGAGGCCATGACCTGCAGTTTGATAAAGATTGTACTAATATAAACTTGCCACTTGAGGAGGAGCTCGATGGCGCAGTGGTTAACGTGACTGGTCTGCGATTGCTATGGTTAAGCAACTTTCGCTAAGGCCGGTCATCGGATGGGTGACCAAAAATGTATCACCTCAAGCTTCTCCGTTCTTCAGAAGGCACACATAACCACCAAAACGCACTGGGCCCGCTTGATGCCCGTTCTCTCTATGTCCCCAGGCAGTGGGGACGTAAAATGAGCTGGTTATGACTTGGCCCTTATCTCACCTGATTTTAAGTGATGATAAGACCGAAAAGTTGGAAGCGCACTTAACCCTATACTTATAGAACAAAGTTGAAGAGTTTGTTTTTTGTTTGAACGCGATAATCTCTAAAACTACCAGTCGGATTTGAAAAAATATTTTTACACTAGCTGTCGCGGCGGACTTCGTACCGCTTTGACAGTTTCTGTGACAACAAATCAAACAAATTCCCAATATCAAATCCAAGACCTAAGTAGTAAATTGTGGAACCAAAAGAGAAAAGGTATGAGTTTAAATCCCGTGGGAATATCGGGATAAAAACTATCTTATGTGTTAATCCTATGTGTTAACTATCTGTATGCCAAATTTCATCACGCACTAGTGTGTGTCCCCGTGCCCTACTAGATTCTCCGAAGGGTTCGGATCGGATCGGGAACTCACCCTCAGTGACGGTGACGATCATCTTGACGTTTTCGGGCAGCCGCTCGGGCAGCCAGCGCGCGCCGCGCAGCGCGTCGGCCCCCACCACGGCGAGGAGGGTGGGCCGCGCGCGCCCCAGCGCCTCCAGCGAGCGGCGCAGCGCTGCCGAGAGGGAGTGGACGTCCTGCGGGGAGAGGTGGTGATGAGAGGTTTGAAAAAAAACGAAATAAAAAATAAAATAATAGCTGCTTTTTTAATATTAAAAAATAAATCGGCCAAGTGCGAGTCGGATTCGTGCACGAAGGGTTCCGTACCATTATCTATAAAAACGCCAAAAAAATCATATCCGTTGTATGGGAGCCCCCTTAAATATTTATTTTATTCTGTTTTTTAGTTATTTGTTGTTATAGTTATAGTGACAACAGAAATACATCATCTGTGAAAATTTTAACTGTTTTACTGCCATACTCAGAGACGTCAATTAAATTTTAATGACAATTAAGTCTCTTGCTGTCACTTTCTTATGTATAGTGCTAAATAGAGAAGGAAAGACATTTAATTGTCATTAAACTTAATTGACGTCTCTGAGTACGGCAGTAACTATCACATTTCATGAGATACAGCCTGGTGTGACAGACGGATAGACAGACGGACGGACGGACAGCGGAGTCTTAGTAATAGGGTTCTCGTTTTACCCTTTGGGTACGGAACCCTAAAAAGATGTAACGTTTAAGAACCGAAAGGGACTTCTTGGCGGGAAAGTGAAGAGTCATGTCTGCGGTTTTGTTTTATTTTCTAAAATTTGTGTTATGTCGAATATTAATGTGAAATAATGGTGGATTATTAACCGTTAAGTGTTCGTAAGTGTGCATGAGTGTTGGCAAATGAAACAAAACAATGAAACTTTACTTTTCAAATTCTCTCAAGAAGTCCGCCGAGGAATTAGTAAAGCCCCACATCTTTACTGAGATACTCAAGGGGTTGGGGGGTATATCATTTCTCATTTCTCATTTTTATTATCATTCATCATCATACTGACTGGAAGGAAATATTGTATATTTATATATTACTTGCAAGAAAAATTACTTTGACACTGGCTAAATGTGCTAATCGCACGAAGCCATCAACTAAAAGAAAAAGAACCGAAAGAGTGAGTAGGAAATTATTATTAATACTATCCTTGTGATGTAAGATTAAGTGTTTACTAATGTAATAACAATAATGTAATAAACGAAAGGAATTTCGACTGCTGGAATGACTTTATTAAAACACTTCCAGTAGGACATCAATCTTTCAATATATTTCACGTAAATATTAGATCGATGTTACTAAATTTTTCTCATTTGGAACTAATAGTTACGAATAGTAATCGCGTCATAGATCTCATTGTAATAACACAAGTAAACATAAACAATAAATGTAAATCTTTATTTGAGCTACCTAACTAATTATAGTTACATATTAATGTACACTAACCTAATAAAAAACCGCAAGGGAGACGGAATTATCATGTATAGTCATAAGACCTATGCATTTGCATGTGTTTCAACAGTCACTCTTTATTTTGAATCATTGTGTGGTCATATAACACTGAAAAACAAACAAACGATAAGTGTATGCGCCGCGTATCGACCACCTGAACTGTGTAAAAAAGGGTTTATACATGAAGTAATATGATATTAAACAAATTGTCAAAAAGAAATAATTTATTGCTCATTGGAGATATCAATATCGATCTTAAAAAACCGGCCAAGTGCGTGTCGGGCCACGCTCAGTGTAGGGTTCCGTATGAAACACTCCAAATCCTTCCTTGGCGAAAACGCCTTAGGACGGAGTAAGTTCATATGCGGAGGTGGTAGAAGGCAGGCCCGACTAACCATCGGTGCCTTGACAGGGCACTATGCCACAAAACAAGTGCTTCATAGAATGCACCTTTTAACAAATAGTTTGTGTAGGGCGTGTGGAGGGGAAACGGAGTCGATGCAGCACCTACTGTGTGACTGCGACTCTCTGGCTAGGAAAAGAATGGGACTCCTGGGGTCGGCCTATCCGAAACCGGAGGACTTCAGGCTCTTCGCTCTTAAAGACGTTGCCAAACTTATGGCCTCTATCTTTACAGAGGAGGAGGGAGAGAGGGAGAAGGATGGGGTTGCACAAAAGATCCCGATGGGTCGAGGTGTTACTGCAAGAGGGAAACCTCGACAGGCCCCACTTAGATAAGATAAGATAAGATAAGAGTTCCGTAGCCCATCTCAATAATGCGGACTCTGAGAAGAGGGCTTTTATGAACAATTATTTAACGATGATAACGATCATATACTTAAATGTAGATACTACCGGTTTCACACACCTGACAACGTTATTTAAGTAGTTCCCAATTTGGAATTTGTACTGCGCCAAGTACATTTTATAAGTTGGTCGACTGTTACTCGTAAACTTGTAAAACCTACTTAGCTGTGATAGTTTTCCTTTTAACTACCGTGAATTTTTTCACGTATCTAAAAACAACCATTTGGCTGGCAGGGGACACTTGACTCTAACAAAATTTTGCAATTTAAAGCTTAATAGCACAAACAACAAACGGAACAAACAAACGGATTTACTTCACCACTTTGTTGGCGTGATTAATATGTATATCCATGCCAAATTACAGCCTTCTAGTACTAAGAGTCTATGAGCTAGACTGGGAACAGACAGACAGACTGACGGGCATGACGAAACTATAAGGGTTACACGTTGACTACGGAACCCTAAAAAAAAAAATATGTCGTGCCGCCCGGTCGATAGAAGAATAGATAAATGAGCAAATATAGAGAAGATTTAAAGTAGAGAAATATTAAAGGATGCACCTGACCTGGTATGTCAGAGGGTGCGGGTTCAAATCCCGCTAGTGGAAATTGTATCAACACTTTTCCAAATTGTAAAAAAAACTCTACGAAATATCTTCGCTTTTTATACAACATTATTACAACTAAGCCATTACACAATTTCCGTCTGCATAAACCATATTTTAAGTAGGTTTTAATAACATTTGGAATCTTACTAAAACTGTACATCGTGTTTCGAGTATTGGAGTTAAGTTAAAACAGTTTTTGACTTACATTGCGCCCTCTGTAGACGGTCCCCGTGTGCAGCACGTGGCACTGGTCCAGGATGGACTTGAGCAGCTGGTGCGAACTGCACGACTGCGACGTCAGCCCCACGAACCTGTAAAAAGATTGACAATGTTAACTTTGTATCCGGCTCGAAGGACCAAAATTAAATAGAAAACGTACTGAGTAGAATATAGTGTAATAGAAAACATATACTAGTCCTACTGTGATTCAGGAGCCACAAGTGAGGCCTCGTCGCAATTTGTGGTGATGATGAGGAAGGGGCTACCTAACTAGGACAACAGTCTAGAAAAAAAATGGGACTCCTAGGTGATCCTAGGAGTCCTATTTTTTTTCTAGGCTGATGCCTATCTAAAACCAGAATGCTTCAGGCTCTTCGCTCTCAAAGAAGTTTCCAAACTTATGGCAGTCATCTTTAAAGTGAAAGTATGGGGTTGCACAAATGATCGAAGATCCAAGGTCGAAATGCAGAAGTGAAGAAGTGGGAGAGGGAAACCTCGTCAGGCCCCACTAAGATAAAATAAGATACCTGATGAGTCCTCTTCATCAGGCCAGGTCCTGCTGACAAGTAGAAGTCAGATTGACTTGGCTTGATAGCTAACTTGTTTTTATAAAGTAAGTACAGTACAGTACAGTATACTGCGCTGCTAGGGGAGGGGTCCTACTAAGATAAAATAAGATACCAGTTCAGTACTCGTACACAGTGCTGGGGGGTAAGGGGTCCCACTAAGATAAGATAAGATACCTGACGATGACGGCCAGGTCCTGCTGGCAGGATGGCGCGAGGCTGACGGCGCGCGCTACCAGGGTTGCTTTACCGCAGCCCGCGCCACCGATCAGCGCTAGTGGCACGTTGCTGTCGCCTGTTATGTATCTGCAAATTGTTAGTTTTTGGTAAATTAAACCTACGTGTAAAAAGCTCGGTCAACAAAATCAAATCAAAAATTCTAAATTCTAAATCATTTATTCAGTTTAGGCTACAATTAGCTCTTATGAATGTCATTATGCCATCGGTTCGTAAGTCTACTCTGGGCGGGAGATCTTGTACTGAGAAGAACCGGCAAGAAACTCAGCTAGTGTCCAGCTCTTTTCTCCCTTACAGCGTCAAAAATATTGGAAAATGTCCTGTCATAAAAGGGCACTTTCCATCACTAATAAAACACAAAAAATAATATAAATAAATAAAAAGTTGTATATGGTAGATATTTTTCGGATTGTGATTGGTTTCGATGGCAGAGTGGAAAAGAGCTCGGCCTGATACCCGAAGGTCCTGGGTACAATTCCCAGGTCGGGTCATGTGTGTTTCGGATTTTTTGATGCTCGGTCCGGATTTGTGATCGCCTACCTGCATTTGGCAAGCGTTGTGATTAAGCCAATTCCCATCAATTGTAGTGATGACTTGATTTCAATGATGGAAACCTTTGCCCAGAAGTGGGATTACTTACAAAACTGCCCTGCGTTCATAATTTAGATACCTCTTAGCAAACGCTCTTTAATACGCTCTCAGATAGGTCTGATGATGACGAGCAATCACAACTGCCAATTATTGTATATTCCAGGTTTGGTGCTTGGCCTAAATTTGCGTTTGACACTACTTAGCGACATCACAATTATAAGAGTAGGTACTTACGACTTGAGCTCGTTGAGCGTGACCTCCCGGTTGGAGGTGCACTGCGCCGCTTTCTGGCAGAAAGCGAGGTGCTCGTTAATCTCATCGAACAGGCTGGGGATAAGACAGTCGGAGTCAAAACACTTTTATACAGTTGGGCCGTCAGGGGTTCGGTTTTTTACCGGCGACGACAATAATTCTCACTCACACTATTATATCATAATTTTTCCATATTTTTTTTTTACGGGTAATCATAATTATTATAATTAGGTGATGATAAGGCCGAAGGTAGAAGCGCACTTAACTCATTATGGGCTTATGAGAGAATTCATTTCGTACTTCCGGATACGTTTTTCATACTCGAAGTCTAGCAGTGTTTCCAGCTTTTTTATCTTAATGATTTTTTTTCATGTAATTTTATAAGACCATTTAAAGCTCCCATAGTGGGCTCCCACGGGCTGATTATACTGACTCGCGAGGTGGCTACCGTTGTAGGGGGGCGCGTCGCTGTTGCAATGGCAATGAGAGCTACCTTCAGTGTCAGGTGTCTCTCGTCAACAGTATGTCTAACACGGGTTATTTTGAGGTACCTACCTGGTGAGTGTTAACCAGGTAGGCACCCCGTTGTACCGGACAGGCGCGTCGCTCACCACTATGAGGAGTCCAGCAGTGTATCCAGCCTTTCAGCCAGCGCGCACATCCTCAGTGTACTGCCACAGTCTGCTGCTGCTGCTGCTGGTAATGAGGACACTCACCAGGTGGGTACTCCGTTGTACCCAGCAGGCGCGTCGCTCTCCGCTATGAGTGAGTCTAGCAGTGTATCCAGCCGCTCCGCCAGCGCTGCGCGCACGCCTTCAGTGTACTCGTCCTCGCCGCCGGGCGCGGACCGGCCGCGGACGCTCGCACGGATTATGTTGCGTTCGCTTAGGTGAAACTGTGGAGCAATCGACCAGTTTTATAGAGCAGCGGTTGCACAAACAATTTTAGGGTATTGTACACTTGACAATTATTACTTTAAAGAAAACCCAATATAGAATGACAACAAATGGAACACATAGTTATTTAAAATAGGTGAATCGCGGTTCCCTCCTTTTGATTTATCTACGGAACCTACGGAACTTGCTTTAAAAATCACTAGTGTCGTTGAATGCACGGCTATGTTTAGATGTGGATTTTCTCAAACACAAAATAAACTGTTACTGATAGCTTACGAATGAAACTGTGCTATGCAGTCAAGAGATCTCATACCCTGGCTTCATAAGCTGTGATTAGGCCAGAAGGAGGTTAGTAATTACCAACCTGCTAACCAGTACCTACCCTGATTGAGCTCCAACAATATTTCTAAGTTCACATAAGCTAATATAGCAATAGCTAAGGTCATACCTTGAGATCCTTCTGCAGGTTGTGCAGCCTCCGCTGCAGCTCGGCGTGGTGCGGTCGCTCCTGCGGCTCGGACTCCGCCCCCGCGCCCCCGGCGTCGCCCCCGCCGCCACTGACCGCCGCAGCCCCCGCGCCCCCGCCAGCCCCCCCAGCGCGCCACACCCACACGCAGCGCCGCGCCGCTTCCACGTGTAAAAGAACTGTATGCTGAACTTCCTACAAAATATATAGAAGAACATTAGCAGATAACGAGACATTGAAGCTAGCATAAATATGTTGCGTTATGTATGTATTATTATGTTCTATAATTTTTTTTTCATATACATGCTGAGGATTTCCACCACAGTCATCAGGTAGCCAGCTTTCTGAAGCAGGGCCCTGACTAGTATGGTACTTTCAAGGTCCATCCATCTCGAAGACCACAGATCTAGGAAAATGTATGTAATGACAGACTGGCCTGTTCCACCACAGAGAAAAGGTACGCGTCGCAAGCTTCCTGGGGCAGGGACCGGACCTGTACGTTCAAAGTCTTGGCCATCTCCCGCCGCCGCCCTGGACTAAAATCACGGAACTAGGAACATGCATGGTGTGGAGTCCAGTTATACTGATCTGTTCCAACAGTTGTCAGGTACGCGTCGCAAGCGCCCTGACTAGTAAGTACGTTTAGTCTGTGGTTTAGTGTCTTGTTCGTTCGCCAGGGCTCCATGCACTAGATGAAGACCACAGAACACAGAACAGAAGAAAATGTATGGAGTGGTGTCGTGGTGTCAAAAGTTGACGAATATTTACTACAGAACCAGGTGAAAATTTTTGTTACATTTTCTCATATTATTATTAAACCCTTTATTTATTTTCTTTCTTAAAACTAGATTTTTACAACATTTTAATATAAAAACAATAAAACATTATAAAAACCTAATTATAGAGTACCGCCAGCAGCGGGGCAGGGCCCAAGCTACCGGTGGTCAGGGCTGCAGAGTGAGGAACCTCCTGACAATACGTGCCGTGTCAAGGAGTACTGCTTTCTGAATCTGACCCTTGATTCAACCATCAAGCGAGAGCCTCTTAAGATGGTCGAGGCTCTTCGCTATCAGACCTTTCGCTGAAACGACTATCGGGACAATAATGGTTGAATCAACATCCCACATGGCGGTCACCTCGTGAGCTAAGTCAAGGTACTTTATGAGTTGGTCCTTCTCAGCTTTCACGAGGTTCTCGTCATGCGGGATGGTGATGTCAACGAGCACCGCCCGATGTTGAGACCGGTCTACCACCACAATATCAGGCTTACTGGCAACAATAGTCCTGTCCGTGATGATTGACCGGCCCCAATAGAATGCACGACCATTTTCAAGAACGGGCGCCGGTGCGTACTTGTAGTACGGCACTTCAGACTCAACAAGGCCGTATTATTATTATTCTGTTATTCTTGAATGCTGTGCATAGCAATAATGGGTCGATTGGCCGATAATATTATATCTATAATGGCTTTATTAATTATGAATTTGTCAATTAGACTGTTACTGTGCCTTAATAAAATAATATAAATGTATTGAATTCGAATGCCATACTGACCTGTTCAACTACAGTCGTCAGGTACGCATCGCAAGCTTCTTGAGGCAAGGTCCTGACCAGTACATTCAAGGTCTTTGCCATCTCTCTTCTCCAGCGCGCCGGCGCCCCGCGCACCAACCGGTAGCAGGGTGGAGTAGTACTCGCATCTAGGGTATACCTGAGGGTAGGAGAAGGAAGCTTAAGTAGAAGGAACAGATATGATAGTAGATCAAATACACGGTGTAAATGATAGTAGAGCATATATTACAAAGGTGTATTTATTATTTTATGAAATGAAATGACATGAAATCAACTTACGCAGGATGTGCCACACTAGCCAACTTCATCACGCCGACCCACAAGCTACTTCTTCATACCTCCTTTATAAGGACCCCATGTTGTTAGAAGGAGAGAGAGAGAGGGAGAGGGAGAGAGAGCGAGAGAGAGAGAGACATTTACAAAAACAGGAGGGAGCTTGTATACGAGCATTCTGTAGAAGTGCCTCCCTTCTGCCCCCCTTCCTGATTTAGCGGACTAAGTTCAACCCATTGGTATCCCTAATGGGATTTATTTTACTCAGATTTTGATAGGTCTTTGATATCATCATCATCATCATCACCATCATCAGCCTAGTCCACTGCTGGACATAGGCCTCTCCAAAAGCACGCCATGAGTGAGCTCAATTCGTGGCTACTCATACCCAGCTCTAGATGAAGACCACACAACACAGAACAGAAGAGAATAAGTAAAGTAAGTCTTTGATAATATTATATATTTATGAAACTATGCCAGTGGCACAATGATCAACTGCTTCCGTACCATTTGTTAAGCAGTGCCTTGTCGCTTTCATCCTCGGCCGCCTCCAGGGCTGCCTTGAAGTCTGCGCACTCCAGGGTGTGAGGCAGCAGTGGCGTACCCAGACCGGAGTTCAGGAAGAGAACTGGTACCACTGCGCCCAGCTCTGCCTGACCTGAAAAGGGGAGGAAGAAAAAACCTAGATATTAAACTGTCTGTGGGACTGCACAGTCTTTTAGTGTTTTAAGGCCCCCATTCACGGGTACTTGACTCGCGCCACTACATCACTCCAAATTAGAGATGGATTTTGGAATGTTTGGAAATCCAATGCTCCATCCAATCCAACGCAATCCCAGTAGTATAATAATATGATTAAATTTGGAGTGATGGATTAGAGTGCCCGTGAATGGGGGCCATTAGACGGTTCAGTGTCGCGGTAGCTTTAACGCAAGTCTCTGGATGTTAAGAACCTTGGGAAGGACTTTCTCCAGTAGAAATTTTTCGACTAAAATTATGATGACGGTGAATATACTTACGCGCTAACTTTGATTTGCAAAGGACTGTTAACTTGTGTTCTCTCTGCTTCTTCAAAGGGACCTCCATTGAAAGTAAGCTACGTGGAGTACGGAGCCGCAACAAATCTAGTAAGATATGGAGACACAATTCCCTGATGCTATCCCCTAGAAAGCCGTATTGTTCCGGTCACTACCGCTTGAAAAACCGTCAGTTTCTTGCCGCCAAGAAAATCCGGTAACGGTGTTATCATCACCAGCTCATTATATGTCTCTATTGCTGGGGCATGAGCCTTCCTTATGGATGGATAGGAAAACGGGCCATAAACCACCACGCGGGCCCAGTGCGGATTAGTCAGTTAGGATTAGTGCGGGACAAACGGCTTTACGTGTCTTCCGAAGCACGGAGGAGCTCTTGATGATACATTTTTGGTCACCCATCCGATGACTGGCATTTGCGAAAGTTGCTTAACCTCAGCACTCGCAGACCGGGCGCGTTAACTACTGCGCCATCGAAATGATGAATTCCGTGATTCGGAAGGCACGTAAACCCGTTGCTCTTGGCTGCATTTGCAGTCGTTAACAACCACCAATCCGAACGGTTCTCCCTTTGGCGTTTCCATCCATAGGGAAGGCTGGTGCTCCAGCAGTGGGGACATACGATAAGCTGCTGATGATGATGTTGAATAGACTTACGCGCTAACTCAGCTACGCATAGGACCGGGAACCTATGGTCCCGCTGCTGCTCCAGCGGGGATCTCCAGTGTAAGTCAGCCACGTGCACCCTCCAGCCCCTGCCCCGGGCACGAGCTCGCAGCCTCGCCGCGGCACCGCATTGGAGGGCGCCTTTTTCAGCACAACAGTCTGGAAAAAGGGCATATTGTTCTCTGAAGTTTAAGCGAACACTTTTTTTCACCCCTTCCACAGGGTCTAGTGGTCACAGGGAAGGGTGGCGGGAAGGTTCGAAATTCAGGATAAAATCTACATATATATAAAATTCTCGTGTCACAATTTTAGTTGCCATACTCCTCCGAAACGGCTCGAACGATTTTTATGTTTTTTTCTATGTATATTTGATAGGTATGAGAATTAGTCGTAAAGTATATTTCATACCGCTAGGTGATCAGGGTGTCCCTATCCAGAGTTTTTTTAAAAATATATATGGCAGAACAACGTTTGCCGGGTCAGCTAGTAACACACAAAATTGCCGAGCACTTTGTAACTCGGCCACCAAGTCTTTACGATTACTTACCTTTTAATATTAAAAGTTTTTACAAGCTTTTAGTTAGATCTGGTTAAAAGCGGTATGGTACGATAGAAGGAATTGCCAGAACATTATATACATAATTGCAGGTCACTGTTTAATCCTTTTTTATACAGGTCAATATGTATAAGGCATAACTATCACAGTACCACGTGGTACCACTGTGCACGAGGAAAGAAGATGTGAGACCATCCTTTTACTTACTCTTTACTCTTCGTAGCGATATCTCCAGGGACATCATCCCAGCTGATCTTCCGTCTTACCTTGCGAGTCGGCAGCGCACACGTAAATCAGCATGGCCCGCTTCCTCCTGCTTCGCTGGCCCGGCAGCCGGCCCAGCAGGCAGGCCTTGTGCTCCTCTGGGAGAGAGCCCACGTTAGAAGGCATGGGGGGGCCCGCTACCTCCTCGCGGGGGGAGACGCATGCCACCGGCGACGATAGGGAGATGGAATCTGGAATTTATTGTAATGACAACAATTTTATTGTATGATATATACATACATTACAATATAATTATTAAATATTATTATAACTAAATTATTATATATTAATATTATATAATATAAAATAAAAAAAAAATAAAAAAAGACAGAACTCCACGAGCGGGATTCGAACCCGAACCCCGAGTGCCGAGTCAGGTGCACTACCAGTTGGTAGTGTTGGTAGTGAGCATAGTTATGCTTTCGTGGCTCAATCCAACTCGCCGAAATTAATCAACACAACACTATTTACGCGTACTCTCACCCTGCAAGCCAAAGGAGCGCCCTATTCAAATGTCGACAACTACGTCCGATTCTTAATATTTATACATATATTAAAGATCCGTTAAAAATTATGTTGGCAAGCTATATTTATTAATAGGGCATGTGCATAAATTGTATGTATATTATGTACTATACTTATTTTATATATTTTTACGCAAATTTTGATGTGAACAAACAACAATTTAAAAAAAAAATTGAAAAAAAAATCGACGAGCGAGCGGGATTAGTGTTTTTAAATAACCAAAGCATGATAATTTTCCTGTCATGCTTTGATGTTTTGATACGAAAGATCTAACGTATCATAAAATTATTACAAAACATGAAATATTCATAATGCGTACTAATTAAACACTAGGAATTACTATTGTTTTAATTAGTGTTGAGATTAAAACAAAAAATAACAAAATCATATTGGGTACTCACCTATGAAATTGATGTTTTTTTCTCACTTACGAGTATTAGGTGCTAAAAGTCAATACCGGTTTTTAATATTATTATACACCTTTTATAAGGACTATGTTACTTACGCTTCAGTAATAACAATGATTAGTCTTTTTGTGTGTTTATCGCCCAATTTATTTTTAAATTGACTTCTTTTTTTGTTCGCGGAATTGACCTTTTGTTTCATTGTAGCTTTGAAGGGACTTGATTTTTTTTCTTTTAAATGTATGCTATATTTAGCTAGTAAAACAAACACACTACTCTACAATTTTTATAGTGTTAACATAAATAGATGCTAATAAAAAAAACGTTAGTATAAAAAATATAAGTTTATAAAAAATCTTCATACAAAACGTCAATTTCATAGGTATGGACCTAATATTTATATAAAATAAATTCTTTTCAGCGATTATTTCGGACAAGTTTGCCAAACAGAATCACTAAGCTCACGGGTCTGTCAAGCCCCAAAATAGATCCTGTGAGGGTTGAGAACGCTAAATGATTTTTGGCAATCTCCACATTTAAGCTAGGTACTTACAATTTAATTGCTTTTCGGCTTAACGATGTTCGTTTTTAAATAATGTTTGTAATTATATCTGTATTTATATAGGTACAGATAATCATACTTACTCATAAATGTACTTCTATGTAAATATAGAAAAAGCTATAAGTGTGCTAAATCCGTTACAGGTGATTCTCATACTAAGATTTATACTTCGTTGAAACCCTTAGCCCCTTACAAATAAACAAAGAATAAGGTCCGAATAGTTATTCCGTGTTTTGTTCCAGTCTTGTAAACGTCATTTCAAATTAGAGTAAAAGAGACAAAACACGGAATGACTATTCGGACCTTATTCTTTGTTTATTTGTAAGGGGGTTAGTGCCTTACAAATAAACAAAGAATAAGCTCCGAATAGTTACGTCATTTCAAATTAGAGTAAAAGAGACAAAACACGGAATAACTATTCGAAGCTTATTCTTTGTCTATTTGCAAGACCCTTCGCCTCATCTCATCTGATGGTAAGAGTAGATAAGGCCGAAGGTTGAAGCGCACTTTATCAAGGATCCTAAATAACATGAACTCTAAACTGTAGAACTGTGTTTTTATATCTTCTTTTTCATGTCAAATTAAATTTTAATGTGAAACCTAGAATAAAATACCTGCTGTTGTCAATGTACCTACTAAATTGTATTCTGTAGTTGAGCCATTTAAATAAATAAATACCTATATTTCATTATGAAATAATACATCACTAGTGAATCTTAATTTCTTTGTTGAGATACAAGGTTCGGTGCACTCTGGCTGTCCTGTCAAAGTCAGTAGCTGTAGCTTAAACGTGGACCCGTGCGAGTGTTATTTCAAGAAATATGATCAGCGACACATCAAATATGAGCGTGTCCCGCGCATTTAAAGTCCGACAACGCTTAGAATGGCCAGTGTTATCATTAGATGTTCCGAATAAATATTTTTAATTTTATAGCATTTCATTTCTTTCATTTTTATTTTATTTCACTTTATTTACACCGTCTCATTTTATTTTATTTTATTTTATTCCAATCAACTCTCTCCAAATAAAAAACAAAAGAAAGGGCCTGTGGTAAAACTGCAGGCAGCCCTACGATCCGAAAGGCTCACACTCTAGTAGGGGACCAGGGGACCATGCGTGATGCCATCCCCTTAACCTTTGGTATGCCGGAACGTGGATCCACGTGCCAAACAATTACAATTTTATTGTGTCTGGTATACCGGCATACTAAAGGTTAATAAACCTCTGAGCATATTCGATCACTACGGCATAAGGAACCTTTAGTTTCTCACCGCCTCTGAAATCTGGTTACGCTGTGAAAGCCATCCAAGGTAACAAATACTATGCTGATAAATAGATATTTACTCACAAAACAGTACGTCCAAAATGGATAAACTGTTGATACTATTTGATATATAATACTATTTGTGCTCAGTTAAACAGTAAAGAATGTTTATTTTTATTTCTATAGTAATCTCTTTCTCTTTCTTTCTTTTATCTCGTTCTTTTTTCGGCGGTCTTCGGCGGACGGAGCAAACGAATTCACAGAGCAAGAAATCTCGCGTCTTATACAGAAAGCTCATGTCTTGCAGCTGATTTTTTTTGAAAAGCGATAGCTGTTAGCGGTCAGTGGCTTTTACAGTGCGGGTGTTTAATAGGCGGCGAAACTTAAAGGATCCTCAAGCCATGAGATCTAAACATCCTTAGAAGGATTCTACAGGGGATGGCATCCCGTATATAAGCGTGACCCCGTCTAGACTATATTCTAGATTCCCTGAGGCAACCCATCATCATTGTCAGCTCATTTAATGTCCCCATTGCCGAGGCACGAGTCTTCCCTATGGATGGATAGGGAGAACGGGCACTAAAACCACAACGCGGGCCCATTAGTGGTTGTTAAAAACTGCTAATACAGCCGTGAACAACGTCTTTACGTGTCTTTCGAAGCACGGAGGAGCTCAATAAATTTTTGGTCACACACCCGATGACCGGTCTTTGCGAAAGTTGCACTACCCCAGCACTCGCAGGACGGGCGCGTTAACCACTACGCAATCGAACTACTCAGGCGAAGCTTCTTATATACCTAGATAGGTAAAGTTCTTACCCGTAAGGAATAAACTAAAAATAAAACAATGTTTGCTGCTGCACTTACCGGAGACACTGGAGGCGACCGGCCTAGGCCCCTTCAGCAGAGGCTTCTTCTCCTTGAGGGACGGCTGCCGGTCAGGCGCGGGCGGTGGCGCCGGGGCCGGATCCGGCCGCGCCCGGTACGGCGGCGACCTGCGCCCACAACACCAACATCTACGCTATCACATTTGAGCTGGAGGTAGGTTCATTATAGTCTATATGTTGGGTCTTTACCTATGAATTTGACGTTTTTTTCTCAATCATTAATAAGTGTATTACTTATTAAATTCAATATGTAATGTTAATATTTTTATACACATTTAATTAAAACTATATGTTACTTAGGCTTCAGTAATAACGATGATTTTGAATTTTGTGTCTCTATGGCCTATTTTTTTAATTGACACCTTTTTTGTTAGCGGAATTTACATCTTTTTAAGGTCTGCCATATTTAGCTAGTGAAACAAACACATTGCCCTAGAATTTTTATTCAGTTAACATAAATAGATGCAAAGAAAATTTAAAAAACCTTAGTATAAAAGAGTATAATTTTATAAAAATCTTCATACAAAACGTCAATTTCATAGGTAAGGACCTAATACATAGGGTCATGGCACCAGAGTTCGACCGGAACCTGTCACCGACATTTTTGTCATTAAGAGGAAACAAAGGCAAAGGCACCAAAGGAAATTTTTTCAACATTTGTGTTTTTGTAATTTGTTTCGCAACATAATTTGCGTTAAAATTATATAAACAAAACAAAAACACATTTTATAAATAGCTTGCGTACTTCTTAACTGATCTTTAGTATTTGTAAAAAATATTATGATCGGGTGTTAATGACGGTAGTTGTTGACATTGAATGGGTGCGTTTGGCTTTCAAAGTAAAAAGTAAATAGTGTTGAATAATTTCGGCGGGCTGGTTAGAACCACGATAGCTCAATTGGAAGAGCACCTGACCCGGTATGTCAAAACAGTGCAGGTTCAAATCCTGCTCGTGAAAATTTTTTCAACATTTGTGTTTTTGTAATTTGTTTCGTAACAAAATTTGCGTTAAAATTATATAAACAAAACAAAAACATTTTGAAAAATATGTATGAAAAGTAGACAAAATCAACGTTTCGTAGTCCCGTGATCCCTCCTCCCAAATTAGACCGATTTAATTACTTTTTTCATTGAAAATTAAAGAAAGACTTTAGCTGTGTCCCTATGTTTTCTTTTTTTTATAAATTAACCGCTTTAAATCACAGGTAAGTAACGAGAGGTTTTAGTAAGTCTACGACAGACTACGAATCATTCGTAGCACGTAGCACGTAGCACTGTAGCTACGTGTAGATGCGTATATTTTATTTTATTACTACATTGTCTTAGTCGTCAGTAGGACATAATAGAAGATAATTCTGTAATACTGCTAAGTCCTAGCACAATAGGTCCTTTATAGGTCTGCTATTATCAAATGGTCATAATTCTGTAAGATGCTATAATATCATCAGATATAGACATTTAATTAATCCAAATAACAAGAAAACTGAGATATATCTTCAAAAAAAAACGTTTAATTTTGCTTTCCTGTTTGCCGAGTGTGTTTTGCGCCATCTAGGCAACGTAATAGCGACGCCATAATTCGCTTGCCCTAATACAATCACGTTATACTCTTCAAAGGAAAAACTTTTCACCATCTGCCGTTTCGACAGAAACTAAACTTTCTCTTTCTGAGAACAGCTTCAATTATGTTTCTGAGGTATTTCTATACACTATCTACTAAGAACCTAGACTATATTTAGACTGCGAAGGTGTTTTATCTACACCTCAGATCATAGATCTGCGTGCATAGTGTGAGGTTTGTTTACTATTCGTATTCATTTGATTACGTTTACGTAAACGAAAATTTGTATAGCATTGAAGCAGCGCCTCCTGGCGACATAAGAGAAGAGTTAAAATTTTGCCATACAAATTCGCGTTTTCGGTATCGTGATCGAATGTCAAATGAAACTCACACTAGGCACCCTGAGATCTACACCTTCTTGCTGCCCATGTATGTGATACCTTCGCGTTTAGCATTTAGCCAGTTTCAAGTATTTTTTATTAATAAGTAAGGGTACAATAATGTACGGTAGATCGAAATTAAAATGGCGCCTCACAACACGTGTTATTACGGGAAGAACTCGGGTGAAAAACCCAGTGACCATCTACAGCTTCATGGTGGTGGCCAGCCTATTTGTCAAAATACCTTGGCGTATTAATTTGCCACAAGCTGTCACAAATGTTTGCATGGTTTTTCTTCGGTAAACCAATATTTGGCAAGCTATTCAATGTTGGTACACCTTGAACTATTTGTCTGCGGCTTTTGTATTTTTACGTTTCATTTGTCACTTCTTTACCTAAACTAAGCAAAGATATACAAGGGTAAGGACAATTTAGTGGACTTTGACTAGGTACAGTTAGTTCTACCATTTGTAATGTGTTATTTAGTCTGCAAGCTTAGAATGTTGTCTCACTTCGATCCTTTCCACCTAAAAATGCAAAAGATCTTACCCTTGGGGTTTCCCCAGTCCCTTGAAAATTCCCAAGACGATGGAGAGTGCGCAAGGCATTTCCCCAAGCAAATAAAAAATTTTAAAAAAAGTAAAAAAGTTTTGCCATTTTGTTTTTTTTATTTGCCTAAAAATGCCAATGTTTTAGCTTCTTCTTTCGGCTAAGATGATGAGATGATGCGAAAAAAACGTAGTTAAACTAAAAAAGAGGATTTATGCAAGTGTTTAGCAATCGATATCAAGTGCTCGAGCGATCCGTGCATACCACCCGAGCGAGGCGTGACTGGGGGAGGGGCGCCGACGACGTCACGCCGCGTGACGTCAGCCGCCCGCCGTGACGCGCGCCCGACCTACTTACGATGCGTGAGCTTTTCGAATATCGAACCTTTTGTTTGTTTTTTTAATCGATGATGGCCTCCCTTTGTTTTTCTTTATGCATGTGGCCGCCAGTTTATACAGTTAAGTTACGTGCCGTCTCGTTGCGTAGAGAAAGAGTTCGTTCTGCCTATGTTTATATTAAGCTCGTAGTAGCATAACATATCTACAGCCTTCATGAGCTTAACTAAAGCTTTTTTGTTTTGAGAACTAAAGTTAATTCTAAACTTAAATTGTACTCCAACTAAATAGTTGAATAATCAATAGTTTATGATTCAATTTAGCAATGATTTTCGTACATCATTGTTTATATAAAATAAAGGAGAAATATTTTATGTTATTGTCTTTCGATAAGACCGTCCATGATAGATTAGAAGGCATAATAGGTAGTTTCATTACGTAATTTTCATCAGGGCTCAGAAGACAGAAGCTACTATTAGAATACCGATTGCAAAAGTAAAAAAAAAAAAAAAAATTTTTTTCTACAAAAATTGGACCCTTCTATTTTTAAAACATATTTTTTACTAACCGGCAGCGTATAACGCCGAACTCAGTAAACTCGCCGAGATATATCATTATTGCATCACCTACAATCCGCCCGGATAATCGCCATCCATTACCTTAACTGCCGCCACTCTTGGCCGCCGACGTGCTGCAGTTCGCACCTCTGTTGAGGCCCTGCCAAGTGCAGCCCGCTTTAATTATTTATTATTTGAAATGAAACAACTTTTACGGATCTACTCGCGTTTATTTTATACATTAGTTTTAATTAATGTTTATCCTGACGTTTCGAACCCTTTGCAGGGTCCGTGGTCGCAGGGAGACTGAGGTGTTGGTCGTCTCATAATTGGTTAGTAGCTTGTATACCCTCATTTAAATTTAATCAGGTGTGTTCCGTTTTACGCAGAAAGAGCTTACAGTATCTTTTGGTCTGGCAGTATGGTGTTGGGGCTGGGATTTAATATTCTGTATGATGGGATCCCAGGCTGGTGGTAGATTCCAACCATCTTCTCTATTAAAATTAGGATGTTTTTTAATTTCAATAGCCTCGCGAATCATCCTAGGGATGAATCGTTCTCTAGCGAGTATTTGTGGTTTATCAAATCTGATGTAATGGTCCCCCTCAACTCAACTTTAGAAAACAATATATTTATTATTTTTTGATTTATTTGTTTCAGGACAACCAACAAATATACACCAGTTCTAAAATGTTATGCATGCAAGAGCTGGATGAGAGTAGCCGCTGATCGTGCTAGTGGCGTGCACTTGGAGAGGTCTATGCCCAGCAGTGGACGTCTAAAGGCTGATAATGATGATGATGCATGTGTCGGCGAAAGTTAGGTGCTTTTTTATTATATTTCGCAACCAAACAAGAAATTATTGTTAATCAAGATTTTGAAGAATTAATACCTATGCAATCATAAAAAAGGCAGAATAGTATGGGTATCTGTTTTATATGAAAAAAAAAAACAAATGAACAGAGAATAAGTTTATCGAATATAGTTATTCCGTGTTTTGTCTCTTTTACACTAATTGAAAATTACTTCTACATGACGGGAACAAAACATGGAATAACTAATTGAAGCTAAATCTCTGTTTATTTGTAAGACGCACGTAATATAAAGGTAGTACAAAAAAAATTTTCGGAACCAAAACATGAACCCTGTTATGGTGTAAGTATTTAAATTTTCCTATTTACAATAACCCCATACAAACTTTGAAATTCCAATTTTATTAAACTAAAGCTAGTTTTAAAGAAACTTTCTATATTTCTTAGTACAAAGATCTTTAACTAAATAGTTACAAGAAAACATTTAAAAAACATTAACTCTAGTCAAAAATGTTAAGGTCCGTAGGTACGTTATTTGAAACACACAAATCATACACATTTTTTATTTCTACTAATATTTTAATACATTGTCCAATGATGTAAAATAAATAGTATTTTTTTTTTATTTTATTTTATTCATGACCATGGATACTAGTCCTTCAGTCGAAAACTTAATTTATACGTTTTTCTTCTGTCTTATTTGTTTAAGATGATGATGAATGATAATAGAAATGAGAAGTGAGAAATGATATCCCCCAACCCCTCGAGTATCAGTAAAGATGTGGGGCTTTACTAAGTCATCGGGCAGACTTCTTGAGAGAATTTGAAAAGTGACGTTGCACTGTTTTGTTTCATTTGCCAACACTCGTGCACACTCACGCACACTTAACGGTTAATAATCCACCATTATTTTACATTAATATTCGACATAACACAAATTTTAGAAAAAAAACAAAACCGCAGACAATGACTCTTCACTTTCGCGCCAAGATAACCAAAATAGTTAAAAAGACTGCTAGTGTGGCACTTTTTAAACGAAAACTAAATCATAAAAAATTGGATTTAGTAAATCCTTCTTCGAGAGCGATTGAGGCCAAAAGGATATTTTACCTAATTGCCTTCTTTTGTTTGGGTTATCTTCGGGGCGCTTTCTATTTTTTTTACATTAATATCATTGACAGAAAAGCGTAAGAAAATTATTTGTAGCATAATTGGGTAGTTGACTGGTTAGTCAATATAGAAACTTTTTAACAACTGTCAAAACGATTATTTTTAATAGAGATTGTATGGGATTAGCAAACTATGACGTCACTATTTTTTCCGTCAATTGAATGTTTACTAATAACTTTTTAGGTTACAGAAATTCATGCTTAGGTCAAATAAAAAATTGGTCAATGCTATAAAGAACTGTTACGTGATTTCATTTATACGTTTATTGTTCTGGAATTAATTGGTGTTTTGTCAACTACCCAATTCTTGTTACACAATGAGACAGAAAATACGTACCTACCTATCTATTTTACGTGAAGAAGTATGAAGATTCCTGGAACTATCAGTTCTACACAACATTACTAAAATTATAGTTTATAATTTATTTTATTCGAAGACGGCAGCTGACAAACGACAAATTTTATTTTTAATCCGAAATACCGCAGCTATGCCAGCCAACGTTATAAAAATATGACGGAAATAAAACATGTCTCCGTCATTGGTGGTTAGTAAGTGAAGAGGTTTGTGGAAAATCAGAGGATACGCTTACTTTGTTGATGGGTGACCGGCATATGATAATATGTGTATTTATATAGGATAGTGGCACCAGGTGTTCGACACTTTAAACCCAGTGTTCGACACAGTTTTCGTCGCCAAAAAATAACATAGATTTTTATTTAAAACGAGATGACAGCTAATTAATTTTCTATTTTAATCTAATATTTTTCTCTGTTTTTTTTTTTCAAGTTAAGTTAAGTAACGTTTCTTTTTGTTGTGTATATACAGTGGTGGTCATATAATTAAGAACGCTTATGTGTGATACAAGATTTTTTCAAACGCACTCGCACTTTTATAATTCCTCCTTACACATGTTTTATTCATTTGGCACAAGCCATTGCAAAATGTTTTCATACTATCGATATATCCATTTACACACGTGACTAATTAAAAAACAAAACGGATAAATTTTATACCTCCAATAAACTTAACACTGATTATAACATGACTACTAACTGGCTGGCCAAATAATTAAGAACTCTGAACAGTTTCTTTTTTATTTAAATTTAAATATCGAACACTGTGTCTACATCACTTCTAGTATAATATTGGCGCCATTTAGTTAATTAATATTAATGAAACGATATTTTTTCGTAAAATAACAATGGGGAAAAATAAAAGTTGCTACAAATCTACTAGGGAAGTCATAATAAAACTTCGTGAAAAGAATTGGTCGTACAAAAAGATAGCTGATCATCTGCATTGTTCGAAAACGATGGTTTACCGTGCTGTGAAGCATTTTAATATGTATCAAACGACTTCAAATATTCCGCGCGCGTCTATACAGAGAAAGACATCGCGACGAGATGATAGAAATATCGTTCGTTTGGCAAGACAAGATCCTTTTAAGGGGTCTAATGAGATAAGAAAAGCATATTTTGGAGAAAACCACCCTTCAGCGATCTCAGCACGCACTATTCGGAGACGTTTGATAGAAGAAAAGTTGCACGGACGTATAGCAAGAAAGGTACCTATGTTGAAACAGTGCCATAGGCAAGCCCTGCATTTTCAAGAAGGTATGAAAACTGGTCAGCTCGACTGTGGAAAAATGTTATTTTTTTTGATGAAACCAAAATAAACAGAGTGTGTTCTGATGGCAAAGGTTACGTGCGGCGTCCTTTAAAAAAAGCATTTGTCCCCAAATTCACAAAAGTACCTTAAAGCATGGCGATGGAAATGTGAAAATTTGGTGCTTTTCTGGTCACGGAATCGGACCTATTAAGCTCGTAGAAGGTAACATGGATCAACTTCAGTACACAAATATATTGGAAGCAACAATGTTACCTCATGCTAAAGATGCTCTTCCGGTAATTTGGATATTTCAGCACGATAATGATTCTAAACGTACGGCACGCTCAGTAAAATAATTTCTCGAATTACAATCAGTTCCTGACTTAGACTGGCCAGCTAACAGCCCAGATCTAAATCCAATAGAACATCTTTGGTGCGAAGTCAAGAAAAGTGTATCAAATCGACAATGCGGCAATTTGAGAGAGCTTTATGATGTTTTTTTAGAAGAATGGAGCTCAATTTCTTTTGAAAAATGTAAGAAATTAATAGAATCGATGCCTCGCCGCTACAAAGCAGTTATTAAGAACCGTGGACATGCCACTAAATATCTATTATAGTTTAAACTATATTTATTAAACTAATTTTTCATAATTAATGTATATTTACTTAGCCTATGTTTCTTTAAAATAAATTCTCGAACAATTCAATGTTCGTTCTTAATTATTTGTCCAGCTTTGTTTGTAAAAAAAATGTGTTAATTTTCAGAAAAAAGGTATTTTTGTAAAAAATGCATTATTATTTTACACATTTTATTAAATATTTTTAAAATACAGTGAAAAAAATAAACGCCCACCCGACCCAGCCAGGATCTTCCGGCTGCACTGACCGCTATGCTACCGGGAAGACTGACGTAAGCGCTGAATTTTGTCACTGCTTTTTAATTTTTGAGTGCATCTATCCAACGGTCATTACAACCGATGGCCATGCAGATGAAATAGGTACAACAAATTTAATAACACAACGCTATAGTAAATTTCAAGTGCTAATTGCTGCACTGAAGCTAAATTAAATATTTATAAAATATGGTCGGGGTGGGCGTTTGATTTTTTCACTGTATTTTATAAATATTTAATTTAGCTTCAGTGCAGCAATTAGCACTTGAAAATAAAAAGTAAAATTCACATTTTATTATTAGTTCCTTTCGTTTTGGCCATATGAATATTTCATAATAAAAAATAACAATTTCAGAGAGAAACAAAAAAAAATATTACATGATTTGTTCACAAACTTGCTGTTTTATAAATCGTTTATTAATTATATGACAATGGTGACTGTATATACATTGTCAAAAGTAAATAAATGTATAAAACTAACTAATACTTTAATACATTGGTAAATTATGAACAATTAATAGCTTTTTAATAGCAAGGTGCCAGTTTAAATAAATTGTAAGATAGTCATCGAGCTCGGCAAAACAAAATTAAAAGCTCAAAAGTTTCGTAAGTCCCGACAGCCTCGTAAGTTCGCGCGCAGCTTCGGAGCATAGGTACGTAACTGCGGCGCCGACGGCACACTGGAATCCCTCCAATCCCCAACAAGGTTGGAATCGTCTGAATATTTATGAAGTATTACTGCGCTTAAAGGATTAAAAAAATAAAGTAACTTGCCAACTAAATGTTTCTTAGTATGAATAGTACTACTGTAAGTAGCATACAATTTATGAAAAATAAAATGAATCAAAACGCCTACCATCTATTTAATTGACGTTTTTTTTAAAATAAAATATTAAACAACAGCTCATACATTGTCTTGATCCCAAGGTAAGTAGCTGAAGCACTCGTTTTATGGAAATCAGGTACAACGACGGCACCACAACCACCCAGACCCGACACAATATCGAAAAGATAGTTTTCGACATTGACCCGACCGGGAATCGAACCCAGGACCTCAGAGTTAGTGCCACCCAAAGTCCGGCGTGCATGCGGCTACGGAGGTCGCACTTATTTATAAATATTTGTATAAAGACAGATTAATTAAATTATTTTATTTAAGTACATACTTTGATAGATATTTTGATACAATGCAGTACGGCAGACCAGCATTTTATATCCGATCCGAACCCCTCGGAGAATCTAGAAGGGAACGGGGACACTTGAGACATTAGTGCGTGATGCTATTCTCTCAGAAAATCCCTGACAGTACTTCGTTTCAAACAGCTTGAGAAAAGAAATAGAGAAAGAAAGAAAAAACATTTATTGGTATCATAACAAAACACATTTTACATACAATAACAAAACAAATAAATAGATTTACAAATATAAAGATAGAGGAACCCTTAATGTTTCTCGCCGCCCGCGCGCCCCCAAAAAAGTGCGGTGATGCTGTAAATGCCGTTTAAGGCAAACAGCAAGCTCTTTCCAAAAAGTCTCTCTTAAATTATATTTGAACTAGTTGTTGCCCACGACTTCGTTCGCAAAGACTACACTAAAAAAAAAAAGTAAAAAAAAGTGTCCTATATGCTGGTCTGGGTCATGGTCTGTATATGAGGAAAGTTTCATTATAATCCATTCAGTAGTTTTTACGTGAAAGAGTAACAAACATCCATCCATACTTACAGACTTTTTGTCGTTTATAATTTTAAGTAGGATATAATATTAATCACTTTTGGTCGTTGCTCGAGTAACTGAGCGACAACAACAAGGATTGAAAACATTATTGCTCCGTGCAGTATACGGCTACGACCCCCTATCTTATTTGTAAATATACACCGGAAAGCTTAACACCTGATGCAAGTTCATCCGATGCACTTTGATGCTGTGCCAGGTCCCCCGCCCTCCCCGCACCCCCCTTTAGCACCCGTTGATTGACCGAAGTTATTCGAGTGAATGGAATTAATTGGTACCACTACTAGTGTGCGATATTCATATTAAAGCGATGATGTGACGAATTCAGGATCTCATATGTGAATATGAATAATTGTCTTAATCCGAAACGTGGTTTAATTAAAGATCTTATCATAGGTATCTTAGTAGGGCCTGCTTAGGTTTCCCTTTCTCAGAAGCACTTCGACCCATCGGGATCTTTTTTCCCCGCCCGTTCCTATAAATGCCACTACACATTTACAGAATACACTAAACATGCACACTCGCTTAGGCCCAAGACACCGTACTCGTACCGTAACAAGGGTACGACGAACCGGTTCACATACGGTCTATACCAGGTACGACATGTACCTGGGCGTTTCTTCCCACCACCACGGCCCGGTCAACCCGAGCCGAGGTCCAAGCTGAGCCGAGAGGCGCCTACGGGTTGCTCTGCTCCCCGATCCAATCCGAACCCCTCGGAGAATCTAATAGGCCACGGGGACAGGCACTAGTGCGTAATGCCGTTCCCTCTATCAAACTTCCGAAGGTGATTCGTTTCACACGGCTTGAGGAACCCTGTAAGTTTAGTTTAGTAGGGCGGCTGCCCCCAAAAAAGCCAGGTGAAGCTGAAAATGCCGACTGAAGCAATCAGCAAACTAACCAAATAGAAAGGGATATTTTATGCAACCGCATCTCTTTACTCTTCTTCCTCTTTAAATATGGATGCCATGAGTTTGGCAAAGTCTTTGAGAGCGAATAGCCTGAGGTCGAATCCCATTCTTTTCCTAGCCAGAGAGTAACAGTCGCACAGTAGGTGCTGCAATGACTCCGTTTCCTCTCCACATGTATGCAAGCTGTTTGCCTTATGATAATCTAAGAGCTTCGCTTCTTTCAATACATTAATAATTAATTAATAATTAATAATAATGTTCCATCAATAAAATTCACTCAAAGGTCTCAATAATGTGACGGTTGTGTAATTTCGGTATAATTACATATTATTAAGAAAATTAACAAAATCAGACCACCGACTGGCACACGATGGGGGACGTTTCAAAAAAGGCCCAAATACATACATTGATACATTGATGACTAATGATGACAAATGATATATTACGAGCTAATTAATAACAAACCAAGTTACTGTAACTCGAATATTTAATTTACACACGAGGAACGCCCCACCAAGATCAATGCAGCCGACCGAAGCGTATAAATACAGTTTAGATATATAAATAGATGCGTACGCGCATGTATTTCAGTGTGTAGTTATTTCGGTGACGGTTGACAGCGTGCGTTGTCATACTCACCGCGCTATATAACGTCGCCCTAAATGTAAGAGGTAATAACTGCCATGTGACTCAACTTCAATGTCCAGCATTCTAGCCTACATCTATCAGCTAATTTTATGTCCCACTGCAGGGGCACAAGCCTTCCCTATGGATGGAAACACCGCAGGGAGAACGGGCCATGAACTACCACGCGGGCCCAGTGCGGATTGGTGGTTGTTACCGACTGCTAATGCAGCCGGGACCAACGGCTTTACGTGCCTTCCGAAGGAGCAGGACTTGATACCGTTACCAAATTCACACTAAAAGTATCGATAAGTGACGTTGTTTCTCTTTAGGGTTAAATTGGAAGTGGTAATGCACGTAACGTTATTTAATAGGGTATCGTAACTTTTTTGCGTTCCTTAGTTAGCTAAGTTAGGTACCTTTCTATTAAGGTAATCGTCGTATGATGGAGGTAACGTTAACTAATTTTAAACGGTATTCAAAGCCCAGCGGAGGAGTATTATAAATACCGTATACCAATTGTTACTTCTTATCGAATGGTGTGATATGCTCACTCGAATGCTAACTCATATGTGTTGTGACCAACTCTGTTGTTACTCAAAACGAGACATTGTAGTAATATATTTTTTTACAAAATTAGACAAAATCACATACATTTCCCTGATTCCAAAGTAGCTTAAGCACTTGTGTTATTGAAATCAGGAACAACGACGGTACCACAACCACCCAGACCCGAGGAAATACAGAAAACGTTAGTTTTTCTACATTGACCCAACCGGGGATCGTACCCGATACCTCAGAGATGGCAACACCAAAAAACCGGCGTGCGAGACTCTCGACTACAATACAATACAAACAGCTTCAATGTAACAGTGACATAAATAAGTCACTTATTACCGCGCGCAATACGGTCGGCAGGATATCCGGAGGTCCTGGGTTTAATGACCAGGGGCCCGACCGCCTAACGGATCGCTTTGGCTACGTGTATAGTTTATGACGTCATCTTGTCATTTCGTACCCCCTATGAAATCAATATCGAAAGCTATAAGCTATAGCTTTCGATATTGATATATGCCTATACGTATTAGCTAGATGAGAAGATGACGTCATAAACTATACACGTAGCCAAACCGATCGGTTAGGCGGTCGGGGGGCAGGTTCGACACAGTGTTTTTTATTTTCCAATACATAGAATAGAATAGAATAGAATACTTTATTGTACACACAAAAAACGAAGATACAGACACGTTAAAATAAAATAAACAGGATAGCATAGCATTGCGCGGGTTTGACCAATGATATGATTGAATAATATATTAAATATGATTTTCCGTGTATGTAAACTATTACATACATTTTAATCGCAAAATGCATTAAGCGAGCAATCATTGAGCGATTTGGGTCCGTAATACCAATTTAGCAAACGCAACTAGAGCAGTCGCGTTGCAATTTTACAATTAACAACTGGTTGCTTTTTTCGGTAATAAGGCTTAAGCCTGCCGGACGGGAGGACTGCTACTGTAATAATGGACTGTCCCGTTCAAATCGGGACCTATGGCCACCTTACTCATACGTCGTCCATCTAATTAAGAGTTACAATAAGCCTATTGTATTCGAGGCAGCCGCACTCGGGGCCGGGGCGGCCGCGACCTTGCAAGCATAACCCGTGGACACTAAAATACATAATTCGTTTATTAAAACTTTTGGAGTTGCGCTGTTTTGCTACATAGCGGACGTTGCGTGGTTTATTTTAAATTTGCAATATAGACATTGAAAACTCCTAAATCTGTACATTTAATTATAACGTGCTTTTTTTTGTTTTACATTTTACTATCTTCTAAGAATGCTTCTTCATGATTTGTTTGCTTCTCAAGCACGGAGGAGCGTGAGATGATAAGTTATTGGTCACCCATCCGATGACCGGCCTTTGCGAAAGTTGCGTAACCTTAGCAATCGCAGACAGCGCCATCGAGCTCAGCCTAACAAAACGATTCTAATTGGGATAGTAGCAATCTTGTCGAATTTTAGACCGCAAGGCAACCGAGATAACCTGCAAAACGATCTGGTAAACTGACCTCTGTAAAGGTGTCTTGACATTCGTTATCGTTGCGTAAAGTCGAGCTCGATTTATGGTAATGAATGTAGGTAACAGGTAACAGCAATACATTACCATAGATAACAAAGGCGGCAACGCTGCTCGTTAGACAATAAAAAGAATAGACAATAGTGACGTAGCCGGCGCGTCATAGACAATTTATTCTTCAACCTGATATAGTCGTAAAACTATCTCTACAGGGACTCCTTGGCAGGAAAATGAAGAATCATGTCTGCGGTTTTTGTTTTATTTTCTAAAATTTGTGTTATGTCGAATATTAATGTGAAATAATGTTGGAATATTAACTGTTAAGTATCCGCGAGCGTGCATGAGTGATGGCAAATGAAACAAAACAGTACAACGTCACTTTTCAAAATCTCTCAATAAGTCCGCGTGAGCTCTCAGTAAAGCCCCCTCATCTCTACTGAGATACTCAAAGGGTTGGGAGGTATATAATTCCGTCCGTCCGTCTGCCTGTCTGTTGTCTGTATTTCTGTTGCCGCTATAACAACAATTACTAAAAAACAGAATAAAATAAATATTTAAGGGGGCTCCCGAACAACAGACATAATTTTTTTGCCTATTTTATAGATAATGGTACGGAACCCCTCGTGCGCGAGTCCGACTCGCACTTGGCCGGTTTTTTTATAATTAAAGGAAAAAAGTGTTGATCATTGGGTCCTGTCGAATACTGGTGCCATTACCCTACACCCAACCCACCATACAATCAGGACGTCTATCTTTTAGCTGTGGAGAAGACTGCTGGTATTTAATCTTCCACGCAAACTATACTTTACTGTCTGTCTCATTAATTTTTAATATGTTATGTATACTTCAGTTTCACCTCTGATCTTACACTTTATTAGCTCTCTCCATCCGACTGGTTGTCTGGAAGAAATCGCTTTAAAGCGATCATCATCATCATCATCATCAACTCATTTTTATGTCCCCACTGCTGGGGCACGAGCCTTCCCTATGAATGGATTGGAAGATCGGGCCATAAACCACCACGCGGGCCCAGTACGGATTGGCGGTTGTTACCGATTGCTAATGCAGCCGGGACCAACGGCTTTACGTGCCTTCCGAAGCACGGAGGAGCTCAAGATAAATTTTTGGTCACCCATCCGATGACCGGCCTTTGCGAAAGTTGCTTAACCTCAGCACTCGCAGACCGGGCGCGTTAACCACTGCGCCATCGAGCTCCTCAAAGCTCTTTAAAGCGATAATACCGCCACATTGTAACTTAGTAAATTATTTATATTTTTTGCTCATGTTTATGTTTCATAGTGTTGCAATTAATGTATTATCTATCTATCTATGTGTGTGTTGTTAATAAATGCTTTTCTTTCTTTATTGCTTAATTTTTTTGAAACAATTAGGTCATGGGGATTTTAGACCAAATCCCACGGAGTTAGCCCTATGCGACCATCGACAACAACCTCTTCATGCTACTATTGTTATATAAAAATACCCTTTTCAACCAGAGAGCGTATACTGAAGATGCGATGACGTCATACAACAAGAGCGTGACGTACGTAGGAAGCGCGTCATCACACAACTAGGGCAAAAATAATGGTGGATGTACACTATCGTGCGAGACAGTACGGGCCTGCCATATATCTATACTTAACAATAGTACCTACATTGTTATATACAACGTGTTAATTAAATAGCTCAAAACCTCAGCCCAATTTATTTTTATTGTAAAAGAATTATTTGAATTATTAAATTTAATTTTCTCGGATTATTTATGAAGATTTGATTGATTCTTTTGTCTTCTTGTATTTCTTGTTTTGTCGCCGTCGCCGTCGTCGTTATCGGCTGAACTGAAAAAAACTATAGAGTTAAGTAAAATGTTTTTTGTTTTATATAATTACGTTTTATTTTTATATAAACGCAAATTTTGTTGCGAAACAAATTACAAAAACACAAATGTTGAAAAAAATTCCACGAGCAGGATTTGAACCTGCACCCTTCTGACATACCGGGTCAGGTGCTCTCCCAATTGAGCTATCGTGGTTCTAACCAAACAAAATAGGCAACATAATTTGCGTTAAAATTATATAAAACAAAAAACATTTTATAAATAGCTTGCCTACTTCTTAGCTGATCTTTAGTATTAGTATTTGTAAAAATATTATGATCGGATGTTGATGACGGTAGTTGTTGACATTGAAAGGGCGCCTTTGGCTTTCAAAGTAAAAAAGTAAATAGCGTTGAATAATTTCGGCGGGCTGGTTAGAACCACGCTAGCTCAAAGAATAATTATTTTTATTGAAAATGCATTTTATTTAATTGACACTAAGAGTACTGCAATACCGGGCTCATTCGTCAAATCAAATGGCGCGCGCTTCCTTGATTGGTTGGTACCATCCGACAGCCAACTCTACCATCGTGCACCGCGCGCTCATTCGTAAAATCAAATGGCGCTTGCGCTTGCGCGCTTCCCCGACTTCCTATTACACACTTCACTCCCATTTCACGAAATCACTCCCACAAATTGCAAGATAGCGAGAGGAAAGATGTTACACATCAAAAACAGTCAAAATAATTCTAATTTCGAACTAGGCAGCATGGCACACAAGGTCATCCACATTTTTATTTCAACTAGTTGATATTTCAACACAATTTTACATGATTTAAAAGGAATAGCGTAATTAAAGTAATAAAAGTTAAAAAGACAGCGAACAGTGTTTGTAATTTGGCATTTTTATGTCGAAAACTAAAATATAAATAAAAATAAATAATAATTTATTTTTAGTAACAATTTAGTGATATTGATAACAAGCAGTTGGAGCTTCCTATTCCTTTTAATGGCCCCACACTAACAGTTCGCCTGCAGTCCTTGGTCGAACAAGCAACCTGCCGTTCATGGCGCCCACGCACAAATACGATTATTGTCTGCCGGCAATGGTCAAACGCCGGCTTTGAGGCCATACACTGGAAGTGGCAGTCGTCAGTTTTGGTTTTGATTTGGTCTTGAGATCACGGACTGTCCGGCCGATACCTGTCGACGCAGGCCCGCGCCATACACTGCCTGATGCGCATTAGCCGGGAACTGTGAGTGTGTGATCTGATGCGACTAAGTGACAGGCTGATTTTTAACCGCCTCTGTGGTGTAGTGGCTAATACCACCGGTTTAGACCCAGAGGTCCCGGGTTCGATTCCCAGCGGGGGGTACATGTTTGTGTACTCGGTTTGGTTGGTGGTAGGGCTTGTTTGTCCGCCTGGCTAGCTACCGTCATCTTAACTAAATATGTCGCCATAACATCAATGTTTGTAGCATTGTTGTGTTCCAGCAGCTAGAGATAAGATAGCCAGTGCCTCACTAGTTGAGGATCCCGGGTGAAGTGCGATTCCAACATTGGCCTTATCATCACTTAACATCAGGTGAGATCAAGGCACTGTGCTTACCCGTAAATATAAAAATAAAAAAAATGAAAAAAATCTGCCGGCGAACTGTTAGTGTGCAGTGTGTGTTTAAGCAAAAACTTTTTTTTGTTTTAGAGAGCACCGCCCTTCCATGGCAACATTGCGTAATAATAATTGTTACCACCTTATAAATTAAATTTAGAAAAAAAAAAACAAGTTAACAATAGCTTTATTTGCGCACAAAGTTTTTAGCGACGTTTTTAGAGAAGTTTTTTGTGGTAGGGCTTGTTTGCTCGCCTGGCTAGCTACTACCATCGTATCTAAATATGTCGCCATAACATCAATGTTTATAGTATTGTTGTTGTGTTCCTGCAGCTAGAGATAAGATAGTCAGTGCCTCAGTTGAGGATTCCGGGTGAAGTGCGCCTCCACCTTCGGCCTTATCATCACTTATGTTAAGTGATGATAAGGCCGAAGGCTTCACCGGAATCAGGTGAAATGGATGCCAACTGCTTACCCGTAAGATATATAAAAAAAAAGTTATCGAATGGTTCATAAAACTCTTTTTCAGAACTCGGCCACATTGTTTAATTTAGCTAAAAGCTTGTATGTGAGTATTATGTACACCTTCATTGTTTTAACCATAGCTATTTTCATTGTCCACTTTTGATACTTTCTCATCTATTAAAGTAAACCATTAGTAAATTAAAATTCGTGTACCATAGGGCCTTTAAAAATGTTATCATACTTGATGTATTATTCTTATTAATACAATACATAATGTAGGTACCTAAGTATATTAGTATGCATATACCTATGTTATCGATAGGTATTACACGTTGCCGTCAAAACAAATTTTAGTTGCAATAAGCTTTGGCTAGGCAAAACTGTTGATTGATTTCCTTATAGCGTATTAAAAGGACGCAGTATAACGAACTTTTCCCGAAATTGACGACCTCCTTGGTCGGGTGGTTTGTACACCGGTTTTCATGGTGTCGCCATCTCTGAGGGCCCGGGTTCGATCCCCGGTCGGGTCAATTTAGAAATTATTGTTTTTCTAAATTGTCTCGGGTCTGGGTGTTTTCTATGTATAATAAGTATGCATTTTTTATGTTTATCCGTTGTCTAGTAACCATTTAACGAGTTTCATAACGAAGCTTCTCTTGGGCTAGATAATTGGTGTGAGTGTAGGAAATTTTATTTTATGTTTTATTTAATTAATTTCTGACATTTTTCAGGAATAATGAACCGCGTTTTTTTATAAATATGAATCTATCAATAAGGCCCGATTTTTCAATCCCTAGATACCTATCTAGGGATTTAAAAATACGACCTCGTATCCAAAGAATAAAATTGTTAATGTGACATATTTTCTAAAGAGAATCTGTCATTATGTCAAATTATTCCATGAATAAACTTTAACTGACGATTGAAAAGTTAGTCCTGAGTAGTTGTCTATCGAAACTAATGTATGGCAAGGAAAGACATGAAATGAAAGTTAAAATTATTAATGTTATTTTAATCGCTTCTGTGGACTGGTTAACCGCCATCACCAGACCCAGATGGTAACGAGTTCGATTTTGTCACCGACTTTTTGTAGGACGTATGCAACATAGAACTCCATAACATTTATTTTCACTGTACTTGCTGAGATGCTAGATAAAAAAAATAAGCCGTACGTTCATAGGTAAACAGATATCGAAAATATTTAACTTAAAATTAAAAACATTTTTGTCTTTTATTATTTCTTATTGAAAATGAGTAGATAACTAGCGAATAACGACGAATTTATCCTATCTTATCTTAGTGGGGCCTGCCGAGGTTTCCCTCTTGCAGTAACACCTCGACCCATCGGGATCTTTTGTGCAACCCCATCCTTTCACTCTTCCTCCTCCGCAAAGATAGAGGCCATAAGTTTGGCAACGTCTTTAAGAGCGAAGAGCCTGAAGTCCTCCGGTTTCGGATAGGCCGACCCCAGGAGTCCCATTCTTTTCCAAGCCAGAGAGTCGCAGTCACACAGTAGGTGCTGCATCGACCCCGTTTCCTCTCCACACGCCCTACACAAACTATTTGTTGAAAGGTGCATTCTATGAAGCATTTGTTTTGTGGCATAATGCCCTGTCAAGGCACCGATGGTTAGTCGGGCCTGCCGTCTACCGCCTCCGCATATGAACTTACTCCGTCCTAAGGCGTTTTCGCCAAGGAAGGATTTGGAGTGTTTCATACCCGGCTGCTCCTTCCATTCGATGCCGTGCCTGTTATCGATGTAATCTTTAAAGGCCTTGTTAATGGTACTTGGTGCAAGTGCCACGAACGGCTCAGGACCAATGAGCTGGGTCTCCGAGCCTTCCCTGGCAAGCGAACGACGAATTTAACGCAGCAGGCATTGAAGACATCGCCTCTTGGTGACATGACGTTGAGTTGCAACTTCGCCACACAAATGTTTGTTTTAGCGTCTCTAATAGTAAATAAAAGACGCACTTTACTAAATATATAATTTTTACAAAATAATGATTTATTTTAATTTTTTATCAAAAATCAGACTCTTTTACGTATTTTTCGCCATATTACCTAATTAGTTTTGGATTTTCGGATTCGGATCAAACAAAACATCCTGTATATTCGCTTATATCTTGAAATGCTAACTTGAAGTGTTAAGCTGCCAGAAAGCATAGCTGCTACAGCTAGTGCTCTGCCTATGAAAAACTAAAAAACATACAAGCTAATTATTTATTTTGCCATTTAAACATATATTTAGGCAACTACAAAGCATTATATACGCACAATCTAATCATTCCACGTTACGTTACGAATGGAGGAACGTGTATCTTGGCTAACAGCCAGCCAGCGCGTATGAATACTCCGTTTTTTTCGTGTTGTTTATATCCAATAAGTATGCTATGTGCCATGAGCGCACGAGATCTTTGTATGTAAATAAGTTTTTTATTAATAGACAATTGGATATAGCGATATAGATACCTAGACCTTTATCCCTGTGTGGTCCCGGTATAAAGAATTGCACCACCCCATTTCTTCCCGTGCGTGCCGTAACAGCCAACTGACGGACCATTCCAGAGGATGGGCAGCAGCATCTGTCTGAGGTTAGCTGCAACCTACTGCGATCGCCAACCCGCCTGCCAAGCGTGGCGATTACGGCAAATACCCCTCATAAAATATAGATCCTTGGGGGAGGCCTTTGTCCAGCAGTGGACGTCTTTTGGCTGAGAGGAGAAGATGAGATAAAGTTAAAATTAAAATGCTACGACGAACTGGACTCCTCTCAGCATAAGTTGCAGTTTTAAGATAATGCAACGCTGATTTTCAGATTTTCAGTGGAGCCCGTGATGTAAGTGTGTGTGTGTAATGTTATAAAAATAATGCTATATATATACTGATATATAAATAAATATTTAATTATACCTGTGTGTGATTACTGATTACTACTACTAATAAAGTTGTTGCCCTTTTTGCTGCTCAAGTAAATATTTCCTATACTTATTAACTTTAAAAGAATGGACAAACTTATTTAAAAAAAAATTAAATCCTTAGGTATTTAGCACAAAATGTTACTACTTAGTAGGTACAGGAGTTTACATTTTTTTTTTTACATTTACGGGTAAGCACAAGCTTTGATCTCACCTGATGTTAAGTGACGATGAGGCCCATGATGGAAGCCAAAATGACGTCAGACAAAGACAATGAATAAAATCTTGAATATGCCCACGGAAAGCTCACTCTCTTTGTAACTTTATATTTTATTTTGTATGTTTTGTTTATATTTAGCATTAAGGTGACACTTTGAAAAAATACACCAACTTTCATCGAAGGAGCGCCGTTGTACGTAGCGCCTGCGAAAATTGAGACCGCAAATTAAGCAGAATCTAAAAAAAAAAATTATAAAATTACTGGTTTTAATTATCAAAATATGCAGCAACTAAATTACGAATGAATATATAAGAGTGATTTCAAAACATAGATTAAGTAATTTCATTGTAATTTTGGCATTAATGATTTTTCGTAAAGAATTACGATCTAGTCAAAATTGCACAATCGTGTTTTTGAGCAAGGGTTCTTAAAGACAAAGGCATGAAGTTATCTACATCAAAATTTCAGACTCGTTGGTCTTGTCATACTCCTACAACTTTCGATTAAAGTTAATGTAAAATTCAAAAAATTCAAAATTCAATTCAAAATTCAAAATCATTTATTCAGTTTAGGCTACAAGTAGCTCTTGTGAATGTCACTATGCCATCGGTTCGTAAGTCTACTCTGGGCGGGTGATCTTGTACTGAGAAGAACCGGCAAGAAACTCAGCAAGTGTCCAGCTCTTTTCTCCCTTACAGCGTCAAAAATATTGGAAAATGCCCTATCATAGCAGGACACTTTCCATTACAAATAAACACAAAATTATAGAAGACAACCACAACATGTAAATAAAAAACAAAAATATCACAAAATAAAAAAAAACTAAGTTAACAAATTTACATCAGGTAAAAGTTTCAATTTCCACAATGTCATACAGTACCACTACAGTACTCTAAAAAAAAAAAAATAATTGGTTAAGAAAAACCAAGTCAAACTACAGTAAATAATATTTATGTATTTTTTCAAAGTGTCGCCTTAATTTACAAATAAGAATTGTTATAATTTTGCGATGATATTCGCGGACTTGCGGACTTCGTACCGCTTTGACAGTTTCGATGACAACAAAACAAACAAATAATTTTGTATTGGAAAATTAAATTGTCGTTTTTAGTATTATCCGTTACTTATTATTTATGATTCTCACCGCTTAAACCTTCCCTGAACTTCCACAAATATTTCAAAATCAAAATTAACCAAATCGGTCGAGTTTTAGCGAGACAAAACGAACAGCAATTCTACCGCGCAATTTTTGAACGCTGTAAAGACCATGTAAACAGTTTCGAGAAAATAGATCGTAATGTCAGCACCTCAAATATCACAATCACAAACACAGTAAGTTGTACTTACTGCGTTTCATAATCGTGCAGCAGAATTGATTTTTATATATATATATATTATGTTGGCCTTAGATCACCCATAAAACTCTCGTCGTGCGACTGTACTGTGTCCATTTCTTAGAATAATAAACGAACCATTTATTATTACTTGCGCTGATATTAAAATAGAATAAGTCGAGTGTCATATTGATGGAGGCGCGCCGCTCTATCATAACATCTTTTATATCTTTTCATATACAGGCTGTTTGAAAGATGCTAACATAAGGCATGAAGCAGGGCTTGATACCGTTACCAAATTCCCACTATAAGTACCGGTAAGTAACGTTATTTCTATAAGGGTGATTTGGTACCGGTAATGCAGGTAACGTTATCTAGAAAAGTATCGCTACTTTTTTCGTTAAATATTGCGCTTTAGCCAATCCGCGTAGAGCGGTTAGTTAATTTACCGTTAAAAATGTCACCCAGGTAACGATACCAAGCTTACCGTTACTTTTTTTACCGGTATCTTCGTTTGACAGAAGTATCTTCTCTAAAGATATTTTATGAATGTTAGTAGTAGTAGCATATGAATCTGTAAAAAATAGCAACCAGTAAACTTTTTTGTTGAGAAATAACAAAGACAATGACAATTGACAATGTTATTTTCAGATTTGCTACTTAAAATGATCTTCTGTAACATAACTTGATTAATTACAATATTTATAATATTAATAAACCGCCGCCCGCCGTAAGATTAAAATCAGTGTAACGCCTTTTGAGAAATTTTGCTAGTAAAAATTGGTCACCTTACCAAGATGTGACTCATTTTATGTCTCCACTGCTGGGGCACGAGCCTTCCCTATGGATGGATACATCCAGGGAGAACGGGCCATAAACCACCACGCGAGCCCAGTGCGGTGCGTGATATTTATATAAATAAACAAAAGTAAAAGTAAAAAAAGTAAGCACCCTATAACTTTCCCACGGCTGGGCAAATGCATCCATCATTAAAACAAGTCATCAATACAATTGCTAAGCCATTAGGCTTAATCACCACGCTTGCCAAATGCGGGTTGGTGATCACAAACCCGGGCTATGCATCGTAAAATCCGAAACACACTTTGCCCGACCTGGGAACTGAACTCGGGACTTCCGGATATCGGGCCGAGCGCTTTGCCACTCGGCCACCGAGGCGTTTAACATTAAATAAATAAAAACCAGATAATTATTACACTCGTATTAATCAATCAATTAAACTGTTGTCCTACTTGCCCACTTAGTTGAGGTCAAGTGCTTGAGGATTCACACCGCGTAGCCATTTACAGCACATAGCACATCGACATCCATTATTTATAATTCGGACTTTCAAGCGTACTTTGCAATGCACTCAACGCCACCGGGGACCCGGCACTCGGCCTAATGGTGGCGACTGACTGGAGCGTATCAGTGTAGCGTGTAATGATACCATTCGCGGGCAATCCACTCCATCACTCCAAATTAATCACATTGGCCCCTTCATTCAAGGCCACTGCACTCAGTCGCCCTGTACAGCGTCATCGGACTTTTACACACTGGAGTTTTTTTCTTTTTTAATATGTTAAAAGGAGGCGGGTCACCTGATGGAAAGTAACCACCGCCGCCAAAAAAAGAACAAGTGTCCATTTATTCTTTATTTAATGATTTGGTGCGGTTCGCCCATTCAACCAGTATCATTGTCAAAGTTATGAAGATATTGTTAAATATTTTCTTTGTTGAATATTGTTAAATATTTTTACCAATCGAGGTAGCACACACGCCCGCACATCAGACTACCACAAACTGTCAAATTTCATCAATTAATGTTCAACCATATGCCACATACATAAAGTTCAAAGTCTATTGAGGAGGATATGTGGTAATGTGATTATAGAAATGTTAAATTGATTCCCTCCAAACCACTTTAGTGTCAGTTAAGATGTGGGGTTTACTGAAGCCTCATGCGGTTTTTCAGTCTGTTTTGTTTCGTATGCCAACACTCCTGAACCTTCACGAGCAACGATCCGATACGAACCCCTCGAAGAATCTTGTAGATAGAGACACGCACTAGTGCGTGATGCCGTTCCCTCTAGAAAACCTCCGAAGGTGATTCGTTCCAACGGCTTGAGGAACCCTTTAAGTTTTTCGCCGCCCCCAAAAAAGACCGGTGAAGCTGAAAATGTCGTCTAAGGCAATTTTAGCAAACTCTCTCAAAAGAAAAATCGTATTAGAAAATAAAACAAAACGGCAGTGATCGACTCCACTTTCCCGCCAAGAAGTCTACGAATAGGTAACTTGTACGTTTAGGTACTGTTTGTTTCTTAAATTAGACCTACCTTTTTACTATTTAAAAAAAAACCTATGTTTACGAAGAAAGCGATGGTCGGCCACGAGCCAATCAGACGTAGGTAGGTATGTTGCGCCGGCGTCGTCGCTCGTTTTGTAGTGCTCGCGTTGCTGTCGCCACAATTGAGACAATTAGGAAGTAGTTGAGCATTTCTTTACTTGTCCAATGTTGGGAAATGCCCTCTCTATCATAGATGGACACTTGCCATTACAAAAAACCAATAAAAAAGCTAACAAAAACATACTTACCTACCTACACAAAAAAAGCAAATTAACTTTATCACAAAGAAAGCGATGGACGAGTTAGTAATTTTTTTTTTATTATTGGAAGAGTATTTTTATATCGTACGGGTAAGCACTTGGCCTTCATCTCACCTGATGTTAAGTGATGATAAGGCCGAAGGTGGAAGCGCACTTCAACCGGAATCCTCAACTAGTGATGAGGAATCCTCAACTGGCTAACTTAGCTGCCGGAACACAACAATGCTACAAACATTGATGTTATGGCTACATGACGCGCACTAGTGCGTGATGCCGTTCCCTCTAGTATACCTCTGACGGTGCTTTAAGTCTCTCGCCGCCCCCAAAAAACCCTGTGAAGCTGAAAATGTCGTCTGAGGCAACCAGCACACTCCCTCAAAAAAAATGGGCCAGCAGATCTTGTGTGCATGTTTAGTGGCAAATGTATCGAGTGTCGCAGTGCTCGCGTTGCTGTCGCCGCAATTGAGACAATTAGGATGCAAGACGCTAGCTGATTTGGCGAGCCACGAATGAGTTATTGCACGCCACAGTGAAACACAGACACTTTCAGAGTCATTTACTATGGCTGACATAAAAAAACTATTCATCATTATTATTACCAGATCATTTTATGTCCCCACTGCTGGGGCACGAACCTTCACTATGGATGGATAGGGAGAACGGGCCTTGAACCCCGTAGGCCCCGTGCGGATTGGTGGTTAACGACTGCTAATGTAGCGGGGACCAACGGATTCACGCGACTTCCAAAGCATGGAAGATAAAACTATTAATTTAGAGAGAGAGCGAGCTCAGCCCGATAGCCGAAGGTCCCGGGTTCAATTCCCGGGTAAAATGTATTTCGGATTTTTCGATGCGTAGCCCAGGTTTGTGATCACCAACCCGCAAAGGCGGTGATTAAGCCCCTATACCCATTAATTGTAGCGGCCAGCTCCTTCTGCCATCGTGCCAGACTACTCCTTTAAATCTAGGATCTCATCCTCAAGACATTGCCAGCATTTTTGGGACCATGAGCTGGGGGACATCTTTAATTTATTTAAATATATTAATAGGTATATAATATAATATTTAGTAAAGACATACATCTTTATAAAAAGGTCTGTGTTCAATGTACATCATAATAAGCCCACTGCTGGCCAAAGGCCTCTCCGAATGCATGCTACTGAGCCCGATTTTTAGCTATTCTCATCAACAGCTGCCAGTCACTTAGAACACGTCTTCCCCAACAACGCATATAAAAATTTATGTAGCGTAGGTACTTTCAATATTTAATTCAATTTAATGAGAAAGTGTACATAACTATTTTCAAATTACGTAATTGCTTTGTCTTCATTCAGTTACTCCACACAAAATAAGCAGACTACGGAACGTTAGCTTCATACAAACTCGCTCGAGCAACGCACCAACTCTCACGGTCACGGAAAACCGCAACAGCTGAGCTCAGACTGCTCCGCGGGCTTGTTACCGAAAAAGCAACCAGTTGTTAATAAAGTTGTACAATTGGGTAGTTGACAACAACAACAACAATAAATTCCAAAACAATAAACGTATAAATGAAATCACGTAACAGTTCTTTAAAACATTAACCAATTTTTTATTTGACCTAAGCCTGAATTTCTGTTACCTAAAAAGTTATTAATAAACACTCTATTGACGGAAATAAAATAGTGACGTCATAGTTTGCTAACCCTATACAATTTTTACTAAAAATAATCGTTTTGACAGTTGTTAAAAAGTTACTATATTGACTAACCAGTCAACTACCGAATTGCAACGCGACTGCTCTAGTTGCAGATTGTAAATTGGTATTACGGACACAGATCGGATACGGAGTTTTGAGATTATCGGAGAGCATGAACTTGGCGATACCAATGCATTCCACAAAATTCCTTGACAAATCCTTTTCAGTTCATGCTGTTCGTCTGTGGAATGCATTGCCTGAAAAACTCAAGAGTGCAAAATCCTCGGATAGTTTTAAGCAACAAGTTAAGGAGCACTATCTATCTTTATCACTTTAATTATACATTCCTTTATAATGCAATACTTTGTCCATATGATATATATTTAGTTTATATGTATGTATTAAATTTATATAGATGCGTTTTTTTTGAGCCGTTTGGGGTTGAAACCCTCGGGCCATGGGGTCCAAGTGCTCATGTTTTATTTACTGACATCTCCAAACGGCTGGTTGACACTACCCATGACCCAAGGGCTGGCTTTTACCTTGGCCAGAGGCTAAGCATTGCCATACAACGTGGCAATGCCGCCAGTCTCTTGGGTACATTACCAGTCGACAGCGACGCGGAGGAATTTTTTGACGCCATTTTTTAGTTTCTTTCTGTTAAATAATTTGCTTACTATTAACACATTAATATTAGTCCGTATAGTTTATAGATGCATTGTATTATATGCATTATACATCTACGAGCTTTGTAGATTAGTTCGCACCAGTCCACATTATTTCAATAGAATAACCGACCTGCCTAGACGCTTTGTTTCTCGCAAATAATTTATGTCAATTAACCCCACACCTTGATCTTTTTAAAAAAGAGCCTTTCTATATGGCATTCAAGTTATCTAACCACTTGCCCAACTCATTAAAAGCCCTCCAGGGAACAAAATTTGATAATGATTTAAAAAAACTTCTTCTTGATAAGGCTTACTATTCTTCAAAGGAATATTTAGACGTTAATTTAGAAACTTAAATAAATATAAATGTTTTATGTACCTAGTTAAAGCTTTATGTTACTTGTATAAACAAATATAATATTATAATAATAATAATTCGTAATTTTGTTGCTGCATATTTTGATAACTAAAACCAGTAATTTTATAAAAATATTTTTTTAGATTCTGCGGTCTTTGCGGTCTCAATTGTCGCAGGCGCTACGTTTAACAGAATGTAAAAAAATATTTTGCCAAAATTGCACAATCGTGTTTTTGAGCAAGGGTTTTTAAAGACAAAGGCATGAAGTTATCTATATCAAAATTTCAGATTCGTTGGTCTTGTCATACTCCTACAACTTTCGATGAAAGTTGATGTATTTTTTTCAAGTGTCGCCTAAATATGGAGTGGAGTGGAGGCACTGTCCGCTTACTCCGTCGCGTTTGGCACACGTAATTAAAAATTAGCATTGTTAATAGGTGTCGCGTACAGTCACGCAATATCCATGGGAATACTGTGCCATTTATCGTCTACTGTAAACTATTTCAGTTTTTGTTAGTCTACTTACATATTTATTGTAGAAAACATTAAATATAGTTAATTTTACTTTTTATTTTCAAGTGCTAATAAGTGAAAACTTGGTAGTAGGATTACATAGAAAGCTAAACTATTATGTAGAACCCACTTAGGTTTCATCACCATCATCTTCATCACTGCGGGGCACGAGCCTTCCATGTGGATAGAAAGAGAGACACGGGCCGTAACCACCATGTGGGCACAATGCGGATTGGTGGTTGTTAACGACTGCTAATGCAGCCGTGACCAACGGCTTTACGTGCCTTCAGAAGCATCCGATGACCAGCCTTTGCAAAAGTTACTTAACAATCACAGACCGGGCGCGTTAATCACCGCGTCATAGAGATCGCCATATATTAAAATTATTGCTGTAATATAGTGAAGGATTAGCTTTCCATTAATGAATATTTATTTATTTAATTTAGGTTTACGAACAGAACACCATCAGCCCATGGCATCATATAAAAAGTAGTTGTTTAGGCTAGACAGTAGTCCACATTTTGTGTACACAACATAATAAAGACAGTTAATACTTTAAATCTAAATTAAAGTCAATATCAAATGTTAAATCTTGAGCGTAAATTATGGAAAACCAATATGTTAACCTTTTTTAAAACCTACCTTACCTTATCTACCTACCTTATTAATTATAGTCTAAATATTTTTAAATATTTTTTTTTCAATTTAAAAGATTTATATCAGTAATAGTTGTCATAGATATGTAATGTAAACTTACCATGTTCGCATCTAGAAGATAAAATTCTTATCTTCTTTTAATATTTTTTAGAATTACGATTGTTATCGGTTTTGTGACCTAAATAAAAAATAAAAAACAATGCAAAACAATAATTTAAAAATGTAAATTAAAATAATTTCATACTAATAATACAACACTAAGAAAGCTGCCTTCACACAAAAAGACGAAAGTTTTACCCATTTGTAGATATATACCATTAGGGCTGTAATATAAGAATATTTCAGACAACACAAGATAGATACAATCACTATATCTAGGCTGTTGCAGGCCAATCTCCTCCACCGGAACACCTTTAGGAACTAGGGTTGGCACCCCTTATTGACGCGTATTTTATCTACATATTTTTTTTTTAACTTTATTGTGCAAGCCATTAATTTCTTAGGTGATCACTACTGGTCGGACATAGACCTTCCATAGTTCATTGTTGGATCTCTTCACCCTATTGTCGGCCACTGTTGAACGTATCCCCACTATAAGTACCTACCGGTAAGTAACGTTATTTCTGTCAAGGTAAGTTGATAACGGTAATTCAGGTAACGTTATTTACAAAAGTATCGTATATACACGCGTCAGGCTACCACAAACTGTCAAATTATACATATGTTTGAACATTGATGGAATTTTTTTTATAGTTTTGGATAGGTTGATTGATGTCCAGGCGTCTGTTTTTCGTTACCTAATGCACTTTAACCAATCCGCGTGCCGGTTAGTTAATATTACCGGTGAAAATACTGAAAAAAAGTTCTGATAGATATGCTTGGTGTCGTCACCTAGTACACCAAGCATATCTACCGGAACTTTTTTTTACCGGTATCTTCGTTTGACAGAAATCGTTACAAAATTTTTAACGGTATCACAGCCCTGGGGGAACGTAATCATAGGTTTATAATATTTAAGAAAAAAAAAATGTTATAATTGTCAATAACTCACTTGGCCCCGTAGTGGAATCTCGAAATAGCTTGAAATTCTAAGTTACCTACTCGAGCAGAGATTCTATTTTAATTCACTCTACCAGAAATGAGCTGTCGTGAACTTGAAGGTTACACAGCTGTGATTCGGTTGTTGACTTTACCACGTGCTCCTCTGCACGTTCAATATCTGTCTGTGTTTATTGTTAATTTTGTAACGAGGAAACTCTCATAAATATAAATATAAATAATAAATATAAGACAACAACACGTACACTGTTCTGATCCCAAGGTAAGTAGCTAAAGCACTCGTTTCATGGAAATCAGAAAAGACGGTACCACCACCACCCCATAATATCAAAAAGATCGTTTTCGACTAATGTCGTTAATAATGGTTAATACCCGACCGGGACTCGAACCCGGGACCTCTGAGTTAGCGCTGCCCTAAGTCCGGCGTGCAAGCCACTCGGCTACGGAGGTCGTCACATCTCTCATGATCTTATCATTATTTATATTCTTGTGGTCGCCCTGAGGTCGATATTCGACCGAAATTTTTATTAAAAGATATATTAAGGTTGCTCGGATTGTATCCTAAGCAATGACAAGTTAAAAAGATAGAATGTGAGTTTGGTTTGCCAGTGACAGACATTGACAGATTTCGGCCGCTCCTGTGTGTCGAATACATGGTAGTGTGGGTAATGTTTGTTTTATTGATGCAATGTATTTTTATGCATAATTTTAAAAATGTATTAAACTATAAGTGTGCGAAGTTTCATACTCCTCCGTCCGCGCAATTTTCGTAAAAACGGGGTGCAACGTTTTTGCTTCACGTATTAATATATAAATCTTCTGCGTGTGTATGTCACTGAAATCCTTCTAAACGGCTGGACCGATTTGGATGAAATTTTTTGTGTGTGTTCAAGTGGATACGAGAATGGTTTAGATTTACAATTGGACCCGGTAGATGGCGCTGCTATAGGGGTCCATCATGGGTTACGGGTGTTCTTAAGCGGACGAATGATTTGTTTGTTTTGTTGTCATAGAAACTGTCAATGTTTTGTTTTATTTTGTTGTCATGGAAACTGGCAAAGAAGTCCGCCGGTCAGCTAGTCATATCTAATTGTAAGGGTCAGTAAAATCGAAAATGAAATCCTGGAAAAGTGTGGAACTGCAGGTACAGAATAAACAGAATGCAGAAAGTAATCTACATAACAGATTCACAACATCACAAGCTCGGTCCAGTTCGGATTGGTGGTTGTTAACGACTGCTAATGCAGCCGGGACCAACGGCTTAACGTGCCTTCCGAAGCACGGAGAAGCTCGAGATTATAAATTTTTGGTCACCCATCCGATGACCGGTCTATGCGAAAGTTGCTTAACCTCAGCACTCGCAGACCGGGCGCGTTAACCACAGCGCCATCGAGCTCTTCAGAAGGTTTAGACGGTGATAAAAAAGTCAACCTGTATAGAACGTATGTTTTAAGTTCACATTCTGGAGTAAACCAACTGATGGTATGTGACATTAATTTTATGTAAGTTTTTATATATTTCGTTTTGTGTTTAAGCTCTCTTTCTTATTTAATGGTTCCACGCCATGCCAACGCCTAGGCATACTCTTGCAATGCCATAATGCTACAATATAAGTAGACTGCAGTAGGAAAGCTTTATACAGGGTGTTTATATAATCCCGAATATGGCAGATAAGGCACAGTTCTTAGAACCCTGGAAAATTATAACCATACCAGAAAAGCACTATATGGCCGAGATATTAAGGTTGTTTGTTACTAAGTAAAATTGTAAAGTGACAGCCCTAGGTCCGGCTGATACATTGTTCTTGTTCGGCAACCTCATGATCCAAACAAAACAGAACTCAAAACATGTCAGGGTTGAACAAAAATAATGTAATAATATAAATTTGAGTTTTGCATGTTACCACGGTATTAGTTATACTTGGTTGCATGGCTATGTTTCGGGATTATACACGTATTACCAACTACCCACACATATCTACATACATACTCGTACATCCACACTCTAGAGTTCTACACAATTTCCCAAGTCCATCTTTTGTACTTTTTATTGTATTGTGCAATAAAGATTAAATAAATAAATAAATAAATATTATTTATACTAGCTGACCCGGCAAACGTTGTTCTGCCATATATTTTTTCACCCTAATCACATATAATATGAAATATACTTTACGACCTATTGTCATACCTACCAAATGTATAAAAAAAATATCACAAAAATCGGTTGAGCCGTTTTGGTAGGAGTATGGCAACTTACATTGTGACACAACACGAGAATTTTATATAATTATATCACTACATAGTATAAAACAAAGTCACATCCCGCTGTCTGTCTGTCCCTATGTATGTATGCTTAGATCTTTAAAACTACGCAACGGATTTTGATGCGGTTTTTTTTAATAGATAGAGTGATTCAAGAGGAAGGTTTATATGTATATATGTATTATATATAATACATGCATATTATTAGACCCGGTAGGTGGCGCTGCTTTAGGGTTCTCTACGATAAGGGTATTCACTGAAGCGGACGTGGTCGCGAGCGGGCCGCTAGTAGATATATGTGTATATAAAAATCAATTGCTGTTAGTATGGATTTGGATCATTTTGATTTTGAAATATTTGTGGAAGCTCAGGGAAGGTTTAAACGGCGAGAAACATAAATAATAAGTAACGGATAATACAAAAAAAAAAAAAAAAAATCCAATACAAAATTATTTGTTTGTTTTGTTGTCATGGAAACTGTACTGTACGAAGTCCGCCGAGTCAGCTGGTATATAGTAAATATATTAATTTACGTCTTAGTTTCAATTTTAAAAAGCTTGTAACCAAAAAAATATGTTTCTTTCTATAAGGCCGAAATAGGAAACCTATCTTACCTCCGTGTCTCACCTCTAACTTTATAACACAATGGAACTCATTACTAATAAAAAAAAATAACGTGTTACGGAATAATGTGTAGTTGTACATTGTTGTTATATCGACCGGTAAGTTTCCGACTGATTTCTTTCTTTCTTCAATTTTTTCTGTCCTTTTGTTGGAAAAAGACAATATATCCCTAAGGCGTCCCTTTATTATCCTTATAATTAATGTTAGTCTAGGTTTCAATGCTTGTAATGTTCGTCAACAAAAAAAAAACAACAATATAAAACATTTAGACTTATTTTTTTTTTCGAAATGTCAAGAAGATTTTTTGAGGTTATATTTTTTTTCTTAATCTTAAATTACCTCATTTACCTAGTTTACCTAGGGTACCTACCTATCGTAGTGGCACCAGCAATCCAGTGTTTCATTCGCCAAAAAATAACATTTCATTGAAATTATTCTGAATGACTGCTAGAAAGCCGGTGATCTGTATTTAATTGTTGCATAATTATCAAATGCCTAGCAGTCAGTAATTGACCCCAATTTTTAATAACTAATGAAAAAAGTGCCGATCACACGAGTAATCAAAAGGCAAAGATAATAATCTTTAATAACTATTAATAATATAGCTCCTTTGGCTTACAGATAGTGTTGCCAGGTCCAGTGTGTCAAATTTCGGGACGGAAGGTAAAAATAATCGGGATTTAAGATTTCAAATCGGGACAAAGCTACAATTGCTAAAAAATGCAGGTTTTTGTGATTCGTCATTTATTTACGAAACGAAAACAATGAAGCAAAAATTATATATAACAACTCTATCTATCTCACGCTGCGGGATAGAGAATTCATTTTTGCTGAGTGTTGAATAATTTCGGCGAGTATGATTGAGCCACGATAGCATAGTTGGTAGTACACCTAACCCGGCATATCATTGGGTGCGGGTTCGATTCCCGAACGTGGAATTTTTCAACAGTCTTTTTTCAAATTATAAAAAATATGTTTTTGTTTTTATACTGTCAAGTGCCAACCCTATTCATCACGTAGATGCAAACCTTGATACCGTAACCCAATTATCCTGCGATGACGGCGGAAATGGTTGGAGAGGTAGCGAGGAGGGCGTTTAAATTAGCAAGGCGGGTTCCTTTCAGATACCGGCCAGATGTTCTATCTTCCTTTCAGATGCCGGCCAGATGTTATCGGGGTTGACGCGTAAGGCATTGTTATACTGGAATTAGTCAACATCATTAATAGTCTCAATTTTGGACTCTGAACTCTTTTTATTTTTGGGGAGAGATTGCGATGGCCTATAGTTGGTGGTATACAGGTGTCCCAAAATTAGCACGTCACACTGACACCGGAGGTAGGTGGGTCTCAGATGCGTCGAACAAGCCTAACATGTCCATAGAAAGATTTTGAAATATTTTTTTTCACGGTTGCAACTTCAATTCGAAGGCATTGTTTTTGTGTGATAACAAAGTTAAGAGAAACTATCAATTCGTCGTTTTGCACATGACTTAGTAGAAACTTAATTATATTGTTTCATCATTATGTCACTATTCTCAAAGACGTAAAAAAAGTTAAAAGACTCTCTAAGAAAACTCTGATACAAATATTATATAAAATTGGGGATTTTTTTAAAATACCTGAAGTTGGTCATATCTCTAAACTCATGAATCTTTTCTATTATTATGTGGGTGTTATTTAAACGGTTAGCAAAGTATTCGTATTTTTGTTAGCAAAAAAATGCTAGTTGGGCAGCAAAAAAGCTAGTTGGGCAGCAATTTATGGTCAACAAATATTTCTAAATCAGTCTGCAACTTATATCATTCTGAACAGCAGTCTTATGCCGCTCCCCCCTTCCGTGACTGGCCCTCGCTACGCTGCGCTTCACTCGGGAAAAAAATAACTTAACCTAACCAACAGTAAGGATTTCTTAAGCTGATCGATTGTATAATTCTGCTGACCAGATAATAATTTTGCTGACCAAATATTTATTTTGTAAATAATATAATCAGGAAATAAATAAATTATTTCCTTATTATATTATCCTTATTATATTATATTCTTATTATTTCACTCTTTTTTTTCTTGCTTTTCTTTTTTTTCTTCCTATCCATCCATAGGGAAGGCTCGTGCCCCAGCAGAGCTGCTGCTGCTGATGATGATGATGATGATGATGATGATGATGAAATAAATAAATAAAAAAAGTGCCGTAATATCTGATGATGAAAACATGGTAGGGCAGTGGCATCTGCGTTTGACAGGAACTAGTGATCGATACTATTTTTCTTTAATCATTGAGTTTTTAGTCTTTAGCAACAATTGAATATAGACTGACTGCTTTTTAGCTGATGCCGTAATTTATTTAATGAAAATCTAAGGTTTTTTTTGGCGTAAACTGTGTTGAAAACTGGCTACTACACTAACAAGAATCCTATTAATAACTAGTACTCTAATTCAAGTTACCATAACAGTTTTTATTGTGGAATTAAATATATTTTTCGTATAAAATGTGATCTTTTTTCACTCCCTAATCGAAATTTTTTGTAAGTCAAGTGCTCAAATAATCCGCTACGCCAAGAATAGGGTTAAAAATTAAGAAAAAAAAACTACAATTCTTGATTTTATGTAATAATAATTAACAAGCTGCGAGTATAACACTTTAAAACCAGGACGAAATCTCACATTTTCAATCATCACTCTTCCAAACAATCTCTTTAATAAGAACTTAACAACAATAAGTTCAGTGAAATTCTAAGAATTTGACTTCAAAGCAAAGATGGCCGTGGCCCGGATAAAGAACATTTCTCGAAAACAAAAAATATCGTAAGAAAAGTCTTTTTTATTTGTTTGATATCAAAATCATTGATGCTGTTTTATATTTGTTCTTAAAAGCCGGCAGAGACATCATTAGTTTTAAATTAGATCTAACTAAGTAGGTAAGTCCACTTTTATTAATAACAGAATTTGGGTTTCCGCAAATAGGTAAACAGCTACTTTTGAATCAAGTGTAACATTGATCACAGCTCCTGTTCTCTAGTAGTTCCACATTATGATTCTGGAAGAAATCACACTAGAGATGCCTAGAACCTAGGACACTCATTTTAGCAGCTAGTTAAGATCTAAAGCTGCGATCAATGGTTTGGTTCAAAAGTAACCCCATCATTCTAAATATCTTAAAGATATTGTTTGTAAAGAAATTGCTGTCCTTGTTCAGGAATTTGTCTGTAGATGACTTTTACAGCATGGGTTGGGTTCACGGGCGGCGAGAATCTTACGGTTTCCCAAACAGTAGCAACGGATCAGCCTCCGGAGGTTTTCTAGGGAGCTAGCATCACGCAACCAGTCCTTATCCTACTCGATACTCCGGAAGTTCAAGTCGTATGACAACAAGCAACAACAAGCGAACACAGGTTGCCGTTTGCTTCGGAACTAAATTCTTGTAATTAATTTTGATCTTTTTCCGCAATAATAAGTGTTTTTTGGTCATATTTATACTATAGCCCAAAGGGTCAGCAAGCAGACATGCTTTCGGTCTGCTTGATAGAAAGCTGTCAGGTGGTAGATGTCGGTATCAGCATGCTAGAAATCCAAATAGTTTTATAACCTTAAAACTTATCAGTCTATTGTTGGATTTAATGATCTCTCTTCAATTACGGACTCAATACATCCTAAAGATCTTATCGTCTGTTGATTGTTTATTATTATTTAGCACATACCGTCCAATTTCTGGGCAAAGGTTTCTTTATCCCGATACATTCCTCTAAATTGCTCCATGCATTTCGATGTTTGGATGTCTGATACCAATCTCTTTCTAAATGTCAAGATCGTCTCTACAACGCTTTTCCGGCCGACACGTCTAGTCGCCGCCTTAGAACAATAACTATACCATCTAATTGTTTTTCCGCTTCTATTTCCGGCTCAAGCAGTTTGAAGAACTTTAAACGAAGTCTGAATACATTTTTATAATGATTTAAAAAATACAAAATAATGTTGTGTTGAGAAAAATGTGTTATTTTCAGTTTTTAAAGTAAAGAAGTTAAGGTATAACCAAAGAAGGATACCTACCTAGCTTTTCATTCATGTAGGTAGGTATTTATAAATACTCATTGGATTAAACTTATAGACTTAAAAACTTTCATGTTGTTGTGTGGATTTGCCTGACGAAGGGAGGGCGTTATCGTCATTCAAATTAAACAAAATAAGATTTTATATTTTTAAATCACTTGGGATGCTTAGGGGTAAAGAGGGAAATTTGAAAGTTTATATAAGTAGTATTAATTCCCTGTAGGTAACTTGTACCATCTTTTGAATGTTAGATGAGTTTTAATGTCTGTAGAACGTTGTTTGTTGTTGAAGCACGTATTCTACGATTACTACCTACGTTGTTTGGTTATGAAGAGTAATATGTATTAGGTATCATAAATAAAGATGTTCCTTCAAACTATATTGCTACTGCGATGTTTTCAAAAATGAATGTGGCTATTGATTATTCCCATACATCATCCAACCTCTATAGATCTCAAAAAAAGGTTGCATTCAGTATACGTCTTTCTAGTTTGCCAAAACTAATGGTTTTCGGCGTTTTAATCTCACTCAGCGCAACACAACTTAAGATCCCTTGAACTTGCGACCAAGCAGTGTCCTATCGATTTATTTTGATGATTTCGTGCTCTTATCTCGCGCTATCGCACCACACTATTGTGCATATTTAAATAAAGCGTTGCGTATGACGTCTTCTACGGCCGATTTGTCGAACAATATCGGCAGACCTTCACGCCACATCCATACTCACTCTTCGGAGTGTTGTGATACATTGTCCTTGTCCTTATGGGCTTGTCCGGAGCTACAGGAGTTGCCCATCGTCACCGGGGTGGGTGCTCAGCCGGTCACCGCATAGATTAACTATTCACTGTACCACATGCACCGGGGGAGCGCGCGATACGCCCAGTAATACATTGCCCGGCTCGATCGTTTCGGGCGGCAAACGCGGAGCGACCGGCGGCGACGTGTGCCCTGCGCGGAGGTCGGGCGCCGAATAATCGATGCCCGCTTGAGACTCGACGCCCGCCCCGCGCGTCGCCGTCAGGGATGCCAGAACGGATAATTGGATGAGAATTTCTACAATATAGTTGTCATATGTATCCTGGACTTGTAGACCTCAAATCTGCTGATAACTTCTTAATAGTGTGTCGGTAGCCTGGTCATGGAGCGTGGGAAAATGGTTCGGGACTTCACAAAATAGCTCAATCGAGATCCTGTTATAGCAGATTGGGATGTAAACAATAGTAAACCTTTGCAATAGTAAGTAACTTATACATACCTCTAATGACTATAGGTTCACCAATGTGGCGTGCAATTATTAATATTGAACATTATTTTTTATAAGTTTAAAATGCAAAGTGTACTTTGCGAAATACTACCATATTTTCTCTACCATAACCATAATATTTTTTAAATATTAAAGTAGAAGTGAAGTGACTAAGGACAAGAAGAATACGGTGTAGATGCCGTCGAAAATGTTTTCTGCCGGATAGTTTGGTTTGGACATGGTGTCTGGGACTGACCATAACTCTGCTGCCCCTTACAATGTTTGCCCGCCGTATATGTTCTTCGACGTTGGTTGATATCCAGGATGCATATTTTGCCCGGGTGAGGAGTAAGCATTATACGATTGGGGCGGTACCATTACACCTCCTGCTCCAGGATATGATAGGATAGGCATATTTATCATCACATTTTTCACAACAAAATTAGCCAGGCTTTCGATCAGATAGTAAAAACATCTTTTAATTAGTTTTACTACCTTTCTTATGACTACCTAAAGCCCTACGAATAATATAGTTATTTTTTATTTTGGTTCATCCATTTTATGTTTTCTGTGAACATTTGTGATGCAAGTACGTAAAATCGTCCTACCTACTCCGATCACTGATAATAACATTCTCGTTTTTATATAATATCATCATAAACGGACGGTATAAAGTAAGTTTTCTCAACTGGCAGCCCTGCCACGACGCGCGCGCTTCTTATTTCGTGCGATCGCGACGGAGCTTTTCCGACCGCGCGCGTCGTCCGTAGCACAAAATAAGAACTGAAGAAGGTAAGCTTCATACAAACGCGCTCGAGCAACCGCCTCTGTGGTCTAGTGGTCAATACCACCGGCATAGACCCAGAGGTTCCCGGGTTCGATTGGTGGTAGGGTTTGCTTATCCGCCTGGCTAGCTACAATCATCTTATCTAAATATTTCGCCATAACATCAATATTTGTAGCATTGTTGTGTTCCGGTAACTAGAGATAAGATAGTCAGTGCTTCAGTAGTTGAGGATTCCGGGTGAAGTGCGCTTCCACCTTCGGCCTTATCATCACTTAACATCAGGTGAGATGAAGGCCAGGTGCTTACTCGTAAGATATAAAAAAGACTGTTCCGAGATTCGTGTCCGTGAGAGCTATATGTGCGTTGCTCGAGCGCGGTATGCATTGGGTATTATATTCACGTATATTTCATACCTATGAAATTCACGTTTTTTTCTCATTTATTAATAGGTGTAAATAGATGCTAAGAAAATACAATAAAAACACCGCCCAACCCCAAGAGAGACAAATATATACAATATAGTGTGTTAGAGAAGTCGACACGATATAATTAAGGTTATAAAAAAATGCATAATGTCGCTCCTAGAAATAAATCGCTAATTTGGCATTAAAAATAAAGCACATACCTACATAACATAAAGGTTTGTGCGACCTACTTAAACTTATCTAATTTTAAATAGGTATAATCTGGTTTTCATTTACCTACCTAGTAGACTCCTTGGGGTAATTTACAGTTCATTCTACTTAAAACAATTTCGTAAGAAATATACAGGAGCACAAAACAAATAAGACATGCTTTGTGCAGGCCTTCCGTTTGTCCACTGGCCGATTTTTATTTTTTATTTTTTGGAGAGAGATTGCTGATCGCCTCAGTCGGCATTTTCAGCTTCACCGGGTTTGTTTGGGGGCGGCGAGGAACGTAAAAAGTCCCTCAAGCCGTGTGAAACGAATCACCTTCGGAGGTTTTCTAGAGGGAACGGCATCGCGCACTAGTGCGCGTCCCCTACTAGATTCTCCGAAGGGTTCAGATCGGATCGGGGAACGGAACAATCCGAGGGCGCCTCTAAAGGCTCGGACCTCGGCTTGGGTTGACCGGGCCGTGGTGGAGGAGAGAAGCGCCCAGGTACATGTTTGTACCTGGTGTAGAGCCTGAACCGGTTCTTCGTACCCTTGTTCTACGAGTACGGTGTCTTGGGCCTAAACTAGTGTGCATATTTAGTGTATTCTGTAAATGTGTAGTGGCATTTAGAGGATCGGGCTGGTCCACTGGCCGAGCGAGCGTAAACCGGTTTTATCCAGTGGTGGCGCGTACGCGACGCAGCGGCTAGTTGACACGCACACATGCGTTGATTCTTGTAGTAGTTTACCTACGCGAACGGCGCGGTTGTATGAGAAGTGTGATAGCATGAATATTATCAAATAATTTATATTTAATATTTGATGCCAAGACGAAGGAAGTGAATGTGGGTCACATTTAACACTAATGTTTTTACTATTACATATGTTTGTTAATGTGTGTATGTGTGTACTACGTAGTATGCTAGATATTATAATATGTTAGCTTTTAGGTACTACTGTGTATTCAATAAACTTACGTCAACTTAAAAACATTTTTCATTGACGCTCCTACCACGACACCTAATACCACAGAGAGTCTACGTGTGCGTTGCTCGAGCGCGATTGTATGAAGATTACCTTCTGTGGGTCTTTTTATTTTTGTCCGTAGTCCGTTTATAAAATAAAGAGACGCAGACGCATGCAGAAGGCAAGCTTCACACAAAGCGCGCAACTCTAGCAACTCACGCAAAGACCCTGACACGGACACGAATCTCGGAACAGCTCGCAAGACTCCTAAGAGCGTAGCTGTCGCGAGATTCCGTGTCCGTAAGGGGTTGTCGGTTGTATGAAGCTTACATTCTGCAGGCTCCTTATCTTGTGGTCGGGCTGAATCCGATTATCGCATGAGCCAAAGTGTCCGTAGCAATTTTACGCACTGTTTGTTTATTACGCTTCGGGATCTTATCGGCGGCAAAGTGGTGAAACGCTCGGATTTTACCCGGGAGTCGAGACGTATGGGTTTCGGATTTTTCGATGTATAGAATAGTTACAATAAAATTTGTTAGTACAGACGGCTGCACATCAGCCTATCCAAAACTGTCAAATTTCCTCAATACATTTTCAAACATATGCCTTAGTTATAAAGTTCAAAGTCTATTGAGGAAATTTGACAGTTTTTGGTAGGTTAATGTGCAGGCGTGTGTACAACACCAATACAAAGCAAGGTAGATACTGTGGCAAGGTTCGAATGGATAAGGGTAAGCGTATGCTGGACGCAGGTGCCGCAGCACAGCACAGTGCAGACCTTGCGGGGCAGGGCAGTTGGGGCAGACATAGGCCGCGAACGCATGCTGCGACGCGGGTAAGTGACACAGCACGGCAACATGAGTTGTCAATGTCAATGTCAGAGTCTGCTAATGTAAGTTGTTGCTACTTCACAGTTTACCAAGCATAGAAAAACTAAAGTTATCATCTGAAAAAACGTTGTACTAATGGATCATTTGTACTATCGAGAGAGTTCTGTTAATTGTTCTGTCATTATTACAAAATTATAATCAAATGGTGTAAAAAACATGTGTCGCCACGCACGCGTCGCGCAGAAATCTGTGCCGGCACTACAAAGAGGGCAGACACTTGTCTGCGTCGCACGTGCCTGCGCCGGCGCCGCAGCGTACACAGCTCTCGGCACGACCATGCATTACAAAATCTGCTCTGCTCTGCGCTGCGCGGAGCTGCGTCGCCTGCGTCTCAGCATAACCTGATTATTAAAAAACTGGTGTGAAACTGGTGTCAAACTAATGTCCAACTGTTGTCAAACTGGTGTCAAACGGTGTCGAACTGGTGTCAAACAGTGTTTTGTCCATGCGTATCTTAGGTCAATGGTATTGTCGAACACTGGTGGCACTACGGTACCATAGAGTTATTGTAGTCTTTGAATACCCGATGTTTTGGCACAGGCAGGCAGGCAGACTAGCGGCCCGTCCCGGCTTCGCACGGGTGGACATTTATTTTGATGTGTAATATCTTTCCGCTCGCCTTCTTTGTGAGAGTGATTTCGTAGAAATGGAACGGAAGTGTGTAACAGGAAGTCAGAGAAGCGCGCAAGCGCGCGCATTTTGTAAATTTTAAATCGATATTACAAACATGACATATTAATATTATATGTGACATATTGTGACATCATTTTGATATGTCAAATGTCTTCTAATGAGAATTTACTGCATTTTGTATATTTAAAATCGATATTATTATCAAGACATATTATTATAATATGTGACATAATGTGTCATCATTTTGATTGTTTGTTCGTTCGTTCTTTAGGAACCGGCTAAGGTCATAGACCATGCTGCCATGTCATTTGTTATAAACAATATTTGCTCTCTGATGATGATGATGATGATGATGAATGATAATAGAAATGAGAAGTGAGAAATGATAGACCCCCCAACCCCTCGAGTATCTCAGTAAAGATGTGGGGCTTTACTAAGTCCTCGGGCAGACTTCTTGAAAGAATTTGAAAAGTGACGATGCACTGTTTTGTTTCATTTGCCAACACTCATTCACACTCACGAACACTTAACGGTTAATAATCCACCATTATTACACATTAATATTCGACATAACACAAATTTTAGAAAATAAAACAAAACCGCAGACATAACTCTTCACTTTCCCGCCAAGAAGTCGTCACCATTTTGATAATTATGTCAAATGTCTTCTAATGAGTATTTACTGCTTCTCTTTATGATTTCTATTTTCTATTGTAATATTAATTTCAACAATTTCGTGTGTAATAGACTTGTAAACAATATTAATAAATATTTGCTGTTGATAATAAGTCTCAATAAAGTACAGATCATTGATAAAAAATCGAAGTATGTCAAATGTCTTCTAATGAGTTTTTACTGCATTCTCTTTATGACTTGTAAAAAATAATAAACCACCACACGGGGCCAGTGCGGATTGGTGGTTGTTAACGACTGCTAATGCAGCGGGGACCAACAGCTTTACGTGCTTTCCGTAGCACAGAGGAGCTCGAGATGATAAATGTTCGGTCACCCGTCCGATGACCGGCCTTTGCGAAAGTTGCTTAACCTCAACACTCGCGGACCGGGCGCGTTAACCACGCCATCGAGCTCCTCAATAATAGATACCCACTTACCGAAAAAGAGTAAACAATTAATATTTTCTAGATACTTAGTTAAAAAAGTAAAAAGTTCCTTATAAGTAGGTAATTTAAAAATGTGTTGAAAAAATTTCCTCGATCGGGATTCGAACACGCAATTATAAATGCTTAAAAAAAATTTTTCTCATTTCTCGACGACGAATTTTTACACGTTGAATTGCGCTTGCAAAAAAAGCAGGTTTGATTCCCGCTTCTGTACATGTTTTCTACTACTGTTATTGTGTATAAAAATCTTTATTTTGTTTACATAACTAGTTAAATATTATCGAATCAGTCTGGCACAAAACAACTGTTTAAAACTAGACCAATTTATTAGTGATTTAATAATAAATAATTTGAAACATAAAAAACATACAACCGAACTGAGAACCTCTTCCTTTTTTTGAAGTCGTTTAAAAGCAAACATGCGAACTCAACTTTCCCGCCAAGACGTTGCTGTTTCCTGTCAAATTCATTCGCATCGTTTTGACGTTTAGACGCCATATATTTTATTCAAAATGCTTCCCTTCCTTGATTCCCTCGCATAGCACATCAGAAAAGTCCCACAAACAAAATTTAAAAAGTATGGTATACAACACGCGCCGTGCTCGCTGGCCGCGACAGCAAGCGACATTCATATTAAGAATTCCTAAAATAAAAACTCTTAAGCTGCGTTCCGTTTTTGTTTTCAAACTGTCTATTCACAGCAAGTGGCTTACAGTACTGTGATGACTTATTTCACTTTGAACTGATATTTGTCGAAACATATGCGGTTTCTTTACTATATTTGCGCAAAACAATAATGCCTAGGTGTTTCTTGAACTCTGTGCGACAACTTAAACACAGTTTTATACATGATTACGGCATATTTTCCATTGAACGTAAGTACTTTACACGGTTGCAGATTCTTTTGAAAATCTTCTGTCATAACGAAGAAATTGCAGTTTTTATTTAGTAGATATCAAGTCACATACCATACAGTGCGGTAGTTATTTAGTATAGCTTCAATGTGGCGTAATTATACCATAAATATGTAAATATATGTTGAGATTTCGAAGTCGTACCTAAATGTATCTGTCAAATAAAAGTAGTTGCAAAATATCTTGATCGAAGACAAAGAATCGTTTTCATCGTCTATAAACGTCTCACTGCTGGACTTAGGCCCTATACCTACATGAAAAATATAGCACGTCAGGATATTAACCATTGGGCCATAGCCCACCAAGGTGGCCTAATGCGGGTTGGTGGATTTAAACGCCATCTTACGACAACAACCGGGGCCAACAGCTTAATTTATCTTGAAAAGCAAGGAGGTGAATATTTTATTTGGTCACTCATCCGATGACTCGCTTCCGCCTTCTGTATTATCGTAACTAGACATAAGGTTAGATGATAGCCAAGCGTTTCCCTAGCGCCCGCGGGCTCTAGCCCTTGATCAGGGTTTTGAGAGATTGTATTTTGGCGCACTTTTTGGTTCAAGTTTTCACATTACCTATCCGAACTCCGGTGTTGTGGTTATTCGCATTTGGCATTTAGCATTTTGGCGCCCCTTCCCACCAAACCCCTAAAGCAATCGCTCCACACCTAAAACAGAAAAGAAAATAACCCAGGTTATCGTAGGAATACAGAACTCGTAGCACTTTCACCCGGGGCCTGGGCTTCAAGTCTGCTAATTTAATAACGTCTCAAGAGTGTGTCGGTATCCCGATCTTGACATTTTCCCATAGTCCTACGGCTAAATCAGGTCACCGACACGCTATTGTCAGTCACTAAATATCAGAATTGAGGCCAATTCTTTCTCCTATAGCAGACGGTGAGATGATAGTAAAGCACTGTTGTAGAATATTTATTACAAAAAAGTTGAGCTGAATAAAGTCGTGCTAGAATAAGTCTTATTGTGCCAGCTATAGGGTTCATAAGTTCGAGTCACTAACTTCCCGCCCTTTTCAGTGGAACCGAAACCGCAACGCATCTACAAAGCTAACATGAAACGCCAAAAGAACCTGTTGAAAAGCAACGAGACGATTTACCACGACAAAGTCCCAATATCTACACGATTCTACCTGCAACTGCTGAAAAGGAGCCAGTTCTTAGAACACTTCCACATTACGGAATCATATGACTACGCGTCGGAGAGCGAGCGACCTGTGACGTCACCGGAGTTAAAAAAGAGTTGCCACCACAAAAAAGATATTGACAAGTCTAACTACAACTTGAGATCGACCGAAGGTAAAACGGAACGCAAAGTGTTCAGTGACAAAACGCGCGCGCAAAAAAAGAAAAACTTCACAGAGTCGGATGTCTGTGGTTTGGTTGACGAACAGAAGCTTCCGGATAGGAAACGGAAGAGCCGGAAGGAGCCGTTGGCGCCGATAATTGAGGAGATCAAGAACCGGGAACCGTTGAAGTGCTACAACAAAGGGGGCGCGGAGATCGACAAGATTGCGGAGAAATTGAAGAGTTTGGTGCGGACCAGCGTTAGGAGCGTGCTGGACAAGGAACTGCTCACTTGCAAGGAGTCGTTTGAAAAAGAAAACATTGAAGTCGACATTAAAGAGACCGACAAACCGGTTTTAAAGGAATCAGGTAACTGTCTTAACAAAATGTTTGATATTACAGGCAAAAGTCTCCCCCATATCTTTCCATACTGTCTTTAGAGTTGGTATAATAATAATAATATTAATAATAATTCGTTTATTTATCTGCATATTCAGCCATCGTCGGTATTGTGCAACTTACATTAATTACAATGTTCTTAAAATTTCAATTAATTGCTATTACAGTACCTCAGAATAATAAAATTTATATAATGTCAAATAAATAAAATAAGAATATGTAATTAATAGTGGTATGGACTGTCGGTAGGCATGCCAAGCCAAGAAAATCCATACCCAATATGGGACTTAAAACAATGTTTACTTTGTTATTTACAAATACAAATGACCACCACCACGTCCGTCCTAAATCCCCAGCTCATTTTATGTCCACACTGCTGGAGCACGAGCCTTCCCTATGGATAGAAACACCACAGGGAGAACGGGCCACAAAGCACCACTTGGGCCATTTCTGCTACATTTCTGGTCACCCATCTTATTCCAAAGTTGCTTAAGTTTAGCAATCGCTGACCGAGTGCGTTAAATACTGCGCTATAGAGCTTATCTTGTAATCAGCGCCGGCCCTAGTCCTTGATCAATAGTTAGACCAATAATTTTTATTATTTTAAAATTTTGCATTCACAATGCAATCAATCACTATATCATCGGTAGCTCAGCGGTCAGTGCTGGACCGGTTATCCAAAGGTCGTGGGTTCGATTTCCACTCGAGCTTCCTGATGCTCTTTGACATTTTCAAGTGAAATTTTATCTTGTAGAGCAATAATTTAAAATACACGTTTATCAAAAGGCACCAACAATATTTTATATTTGACCGGAAATTGTTTTCGCATTAAGCATTTTGGCGCCCTTTGCCACCTCTTAGACAAGATTTCTAAATCTTTTTGCAGTCACGGACCACTTCCACAATTTAAAGAATACCGCGGACCCTTATCAAAGAATATATTGGGAAAAGAAAACTAGCCTTGTTTATATTAAAAGATCACTTTTGTTGCTAGTTTCATTACACTTACTATAAAATAGTTAGCTATATATTTGAACTTTCATGGTCACTTGTGTTAGAGTAATTAATAACGGGTTTTTTTTTTAAACCAGTGGAAAAATCTGCTTACAGATTCGACCTTTCGGAGGATCTGGGGCTGGCCTTTTCTAAAAAGGATTAAGACCGACCCAGTAAACAACCCCTGGGGTTTGCCTTTGGCCTTTAAAAGGGCCTTGAAGACTACCGGAACGCACGCCCCCCGGAGGCCGGGAGGCGCGGGATTGATGACGGGATTCTCACCATGTCTATTATAAGTGAGCACCCGATATTTCAGCACAGTTGCATGCGCCATGATCACGGAACTGCTGTAACTCGGATACTCACTTATTAATTACTCTAATAATTACTACTAAGTACTTAACCGCCTATATGGTCTAGTGGCTAAGACCACCGGTTTAGACCCAGAAATTCCGGGTTCTATTTTCAGCGGGGGGTACATGTTTGTGTACTCGGTTTGGTTGTTGGTAGGATTAGTTATATATATGTTGCCATAACATCAATGTTTGTAGCATTGTTGTGTTCCGGCAGCTATATAGGGATAAGATAGCCAGTGCCTCACTAGTTGAGGATCCCGGGTGAAGTGCGCTTCCATCATTGGCCTTATCATCACTTAACATCAGGTGAGATCATGGCAATGTGATTACCCGTAAAAATATTTAAAAGTGAATGAGAGCTACTGCGGACCCCTGATACCATTGGAAATTCGGACCTCAAAATGATATATAGTATCATTTTGAGAATCCCTGGCTTAGAACGACTGTTCCATTCGCTCTAAGTGATATTAAGGCAGGCTTAAGTGATCTTTAAGTGACAGTTGCAATCGCGACAATTTACAATTTATCGCTACCAAATTACATATTTGTATTACGGAACACAACGAAAGCGCCACGAGCGAGCGATTGACGAACTAAAAGTGCATGACGGTGCTATAGAATAAACCGACCGATTGTAGCAGTCGCGTTGCCATTGTGCAATTAGCAACTGGTTGCTTTTTTCGGTAACAACCCTGCTGCCGGCCGGCACTGCTTATAATTATAATATTAACTAATTCGTATTTATATAGAATGCCCTAAGAGCCGTGATCTGGTCTCGCGGCGCGTCGCCCGCCCTAGCCATGCGTGCGTTTACTGCGGCAAAGCCTTCGACCGCCCGTGGGTGTTGAAGGGCCACCTGCGCCTGCACACAGGAGAGAGACCATTCCCCTGCCCGCACCCTCACTGCGGGAGGACGTTCGCTGACAGGTAAATGTAGACTTTATTTCAAGTAGGTAAAGGTCACTTTAACTTATAGCAAGGGTCTCGATTGCTCCTAGGTATTGAAAAGAGACCTGCGTCTGCACACAGTAGAGAGACCATTCTCCTGCCCACACCCCCACTGCGGGAGGACGTTCGCTGACAGGTAAATGTAGACTTTATTTCAAGTAGGTAAAGGTCACTTTAACTTATAGCAAGGGTCTCGATTGCTCCTAGGTGTTGAAAAGAAACCTGCGTCTGCACACAGGAGAGAGACCATTCTCCTGCCCACACCCCCACTGCGGGAGGACGTTCGCTGACAGGTAAATGTAGGCTTTATTTCAAGTAGGTAAAGGTCACTTTAACTTATAGCAAGGGTCTCGATTGCTCCTGGGTATTGAAAGGTCACCTGCGTCTGCACACAGGAGAGAGATCTTTCCCCTGCCCGCACCATCACTGCGGGAGGATATTTGCTGGCAGTTTGGTACCGAAAGGCATATAAGGTAAATGTTTTATAGTATGTATGTACTCAGCTACTTGCAGGCAGTTCCTGGCTATGTATCCACCACATAACTGGCTAAGGAAGTACGTGCGGTTCAAGGTCGTGAAATAAGACGCAAGTGCCGTCACAGTAACAAAGAGTTCCTAGGTATCAAGTCAACCAATCAGCGAAGCGTGCGCGTGTCCAGAACCTTCGCGCAGTTGCACTAGCAGCTAACTTCACAGTCGCCATAAAGATTGTATCTATTTAATGGCTTGTTACTAGCCATTTGTTTTGTAGGTAAAGGTTTCTTTAATTTGCGGCAAGGTGTTGAAAGGCCACCTGCGCCTGCACACTGGACTGGAGGGAGAGAGTCCATCCCCCTGCCCGCGCCCCTACTGCGGGAGGACGTTCGCTGGACATATGCTTCTACAAAGGCGCGCCCTTAGGCCCCCTCTTGGGTTCAATGTCGCAATCACATCTGATTTACGCTTAGTTTGCCTTTTTTATTTAATTAAAAATATTAAAAGTAAAATATTAGATAACATTGCATGCATTGCTCTGACTCCAAAGGAAGTAGCGCACTTGTGTTTTGAAAATCAGAAACAACGACTTTTTTTTTTTTTTGAGAGAGATTGCTGATTGCCTCTGCGGCATTTTCAGCTTCACCGGGCTTTTGAGAAACAACGACGGTACCACAAACACCTAGGGTGACTAGGATCACCGGTTTGGCAATCACCCAGTATTTATATGCCAACTACCCTTCGCGGATCGTCGCTTAATCTGGTCAGCAGGGGTCGTCGCACACTATGACCTCCTACATATTGACGACCTCCGTAGCAGAGTGGCTTGCACGCCGGACTTTGGGCAGCACTAGCTCCCAATGTAATGTGGTCTAATATTTTAAATTTTAAATAACGCACAGTTAAACACTTTGGTCTTCAGGCATTGTGCTATGGGGCGACGAAGATATGGCGTAGCTTCTCAGTGTTATTACTTATTATTTTCACGTTCGCCCGTTACCCAGGTCGAACTTGCGCGCGCACCAGCGCACGCGCGGCCACCACTCGTGGCAGTGGCGCTGCCCGGAGTGTGGCAAGGCGTTCAGCCAGCGCCGGTACTTGGAACGGCATAGGACGGACGCCTGCCGCAAATACAAGTCAGTTGAACCAACGAGTTTTATTACCCGACCCGCCCCCCGACCGCCTAACTTTATCGCCATCGCTCTCGCTATCGCGCTCTATAGTTTATGGCGTCATCTTGTCATTTCAAAATCGATAAGAAAGCAATATGTAATCAATATCGAAAGCTATAGGCTATAGCTTGACGCTTGACTTAAGATGACGCCATAAACTATAGAGCGCGATGTCGAGAGCGATGGCGATAAAGTTAGGCGGTCGGGGGGCCGACCGTCTTAACTCGATCGCTTTCGATCGCTTTGAAGGCGAGGCGAGGAGGAGGCGTCATCTTTTCATTTCGAAAGCAATATGAAAGCAATATCGAAAGCTATAGGCTATAGCTTTCGATATTGCTTTCATCGAGCCGAAAGCGATCGAGTTAGGCGGTCGGCCCCCCGATCCGATCCGAACCCCTCGGAGAATCTAGTAGGGCGTGATGCCGTTTCCTCTAGAAAACCTCCGAAGGTGATTCGTTTCACACGACTTTAGGAACCCTTTAAGGTTCTCGCCGCCCCCAAAAAAGCCCGGTGAAGCTGAAAATGCCGTCTGAGGCAATCAGCAAACTCGCTCCAAAAAAAAAGAGTTTTATTAGACATTCGATCACGAGAACGTAAACAAAAAAGTATAGTAAATAACCTATAGCTGTCACACTGCTGGGCAAAGGCCTCCATCATGGAAATCAAGTTATCGCTACAGGTAATGACTTAATCACCATGCTTGCCATAAGCGGGTTGGTGATCACAAACCCGGACTATGCAGCGAAAAATCCGAAACACATTTTGCCCGACCTGGAAATTGAACCCGGCACCTTCGAGTGTCGTGCCGAGCGCTTTGCCACTCGGCCACCGAGGCACAGTATATATGCCGAGGCGTTGAACCAAAACGTAGTAATCCTTTTTTTTATGCTAGGAAAAATTCATTGTCGAGTACCATCGCGTTCGGGGAGACGCGGATGGTTGTGAGGCTCTCCGCCCAACCCCCAGAGGGCACACCCACTAAAAACCGCTAGGGTAACCCTAGCACTAGCACATCCTCTCACTTGCCACCAGGGTGATCCAGGACTATTGATTTGACAATCTCCGGACATAGATTAACCGTCTCTTTGGTCTAGCGGTTAAGATTAGACCCATCGGCCTCAGACCTAGAGGTTCCCAGCGTCACATGTTTGTGCTCACGGATTAGTTGTGATAGATGCTTGCTTGTACGCCTGGCTAGCTACCACCATCCTACTAATATTATAAACGCGAAAGTTTGTAAGTATGGATGGATGTTTGTTACTCTTTCACGTAAAAACTACTGAATGGATTTTAATGAAACTTTCCTCATATACAGAGCATGACCCAGACCAGCATATAGGACACTTTTTTTAAACTTTTTTTTTTACTGTAGTCTTCGCGAACGATGTCGCGGGCAACAACTAGTCTTATCCAAATACGTATGTGATTCGTATCTTTATTTTTGTTTATTTTGAATTTTTGCATTTACATTGCTATTTATATTGGCAGGATTACTTCGACAACAATCGACAAATTTTTAGGGGAGGTTCTTTTGCTGTGATATTACATTACTTTTGCGAGGGAATAAAAACGGAGTTGTCAAAAAAAAATTTTTTTCACGTTGTTAGTTTTACTGTAGGTACCACAGTAACAGACTGTACTCTATGCTAGGTACAGCCGCGCGCAAAATACGCCAGCTGCAGTTTATATTTGCAATATATAATTTTTATAAATATTATTCCATTGAGGCATATACTTGTATTTTATCATTATTTATAAGGATTGCAATGTCCTCTAAAATTTTGTCGACTGTTGACAAAAGCACCCTGTATTTACAATGTAGTGTGGAAACATTGTAACTACTATTCATATAAGCAAACGTTTATTCAATAATAAACAGTATTATATCGGCATCCGTTTGTATCAGTCCTCTCTCCAAACACCATCATTACATGGCGACCCTGCCACTGTCGCGCTGGTGCCGGCGTCGGTAACAAAAACCAACGCTGTCCGTATATGGCCCGGGAACTAAAACACTATCGTACAATCGTGATTTTAACCAAAATGATTTACTATCCGCGCTTCGATCTCGGTGAGATTTATCGTTTTAATTGTGTTGCCGTAGTTCTTACTAAAGAAAAAAAATGGGACGTTCGTTATCTAAAGAGCAAGAACCGGTCATCATAGCACAGAATGCGGCTGGAGGTGAAAACTCATCTCATTTGCAGCAGTTGAAGGGGCATGCAAGTACAACAAATTGCATATTGATTGTCATAACTAAACTAAACGTCATAACGTCGAAACTAAAGTACTACTAACGACTAAGTGGTACTACACTACTAAAGTACACTTAGACTCTAAACTTTTAAAGATTTTTTAAAAACTAATAATTATTTTGAAATTGTTATACATTTACGACAGACGCTTTAAAGAATAGATCACGCAAATGCGTTCCAACTTATAAATTTAAAGAATTTTCTTCTATGTTTAACTGGAGAGTGAAAACATTTAACAATTTGTTGTGTTTTAATTTGGTTACTTATAGTTATACCTATATATTACTTAGATTCCAATTTAGATTTATCTTACGATGATGATATGTTTTCTAAGTATAATGGTAAATTGAACAATCTGGGCATGCGAAATATTTTATTTATTTTATTTAATTTATTTTTGGCACGGTAACAAAATACAAATCAAAACATACAATTTTTTTACATACAATGATATTTCTAAATTTGCATTTCAGTAACAACCGTGCACAACATTCAATTTAAATATATTAAAAAAAAGATAAAGGTACCATTCTTAATTCACAGTCTATATATTTAAAAATTTAAAAGATGTCATTATAGAATTGGAAATCAATAACTTTAATGAAAATAACCTTGACCTTACCTTATAAAAATTGGTTCTAAACGAAGGGTACGTCTTATAGTAGAAGCAAAAAAGATTAGAAGCTAAGAAAAATATAACGCTTACATAGAAATATATAAAACTAAGTTAAAATTAGGTACAATATCAAGGAATGAAATTCCTTTAGTCAATAAGGTTTGTGAAGAGCTTAATTGTTTATTTTCGGAGATTTTAAACCTATGTTCAGAGATCACTGAAGAGGGAAAACCTTCTTCTGAATCAACAAAGATGTCTAGCGAACGTTTCGCGCGAGCGAAACTAAAGCTTTCAGAGAAATATGATACTGTCAATGAGCTTGTACGGGATATGAATATTAAGTTGTTGCAATGTAAACAAAATCATAGATCTATTTCTGATTTTGGAAAAGAAATATCACAGTTGAACTGACCATTTCGCAAGCAATGATGATTCAAGTAAACATGATGTATTAAAGCCATTAATCGAATAATTTGCTATACAAAGATTTAGCGAAGGATTGCGAAATAGTCGGTTGTGTAACGTCATTGAGGCGCGTAATTATGGTTCCTTATCAGATGCCATTCAAGCATCGGAGGACTCTGAAACATCCTCTCCATCGACATCAGAGGGCGTGATGAGTATGTACAAAAAACCCTTTTGTTATAACTCGTTTAGGAGACCTCAACGCGGGCTGTACGTGAAGCATCGTGGATTTCGCGGGTTTTCTAACAAGCGTACGCTCCTCATCAAACTCAGGTGCCGTAGGGAATTCAACATTTTTGGAATTCAACATTTTGGGAATTCAACATTTTGAAAATTCAACAGTTTGCAACACATTATAATCCGGTAGGTAATTACCTTGGAAATAACTTTCGTGGTAACGGGGGTAGGAATCATGCTAATCGTGGTCGTACTCGGTTCGCGCGTAGCAACGTAAACTTCACGGCAACAGATCGCGATGTTGCATCAGAATCGGATGATCCACTAATGGAGTCACTTAGTAATTTTTTTCGTGAATAACATCATGGTCTCGTGTAACAGCTTCAACAAAGTAACATATTATCTTAACGAAATTGGGCATGATTGACTTTTTGACACCGGAGCTTCAATCTCTGCGCCCGCGTATAGGCGCTTTGGAAAACTCGCATAAAACTATGGGTGTGTACTTAAGAATGTATTGTGATAATAAGACAGAGCACTGGAGCAGCTGGTTACCGTATTGGTGTTTTGCTTACAACAACACGGTGCACTGTGAAACCGGATATGCTCCACGCGAACTTGTATTCGGTAAGAATAATGTATTTATTACCAAGTAATTTTCAAGGAGGATCCTGTATATGCTCATTGGCAGTTATCCTTTAGAGTTTAAATATAGATTGTAATTAGCACAAAATATGCTCGAGCTAATCTTATTAAAAGTAAGTTGGCACGGAAAACAAAATATGATGTTAATGTTAGCCTATATATTATAATAAAGGTGATTATTTGTTATTAAGAAATCCTTCAGATAACAAAATGGATCCTATATATTTAGTACCATATCTAGTAATTGAAGACTTAGATTCTAATGTAAAAATAATAATAAAGGAAAACGAGGACCATAGTGCACAAAAATCGCACAGAGTTTTGTTATTGTTGTGATGAAAGTGAAGAATAATTATACAATGTGTAGCTTTTTTTTTCTTCTCTAACTTAGTTTATATGCCTTACGTCAGCCGTCCCGGTAGCACAGCGGTCAGTGCAGCCGCCCGGATTGCGGAAGACCCAGGTTCGATTCCTGGCTGGGGTGGGTAGACGTTTAATTGTTTCACTGTATTTTATAAATATTATAAATATTTAGTTTTTATGATTATGATTATAAAAATTGTAAGACTTGTTTTTACTAAATTTATTAAAAAATAATAGTTTGAAAAATAATATATTGAAAAGGGGACATTGTACATTACACATTATACAAACATTGTACTATATAAGCAATCATTTATTCAATAATAAACAGTATTATATCGACATCCGTTGGTATCATTCATTCCTCTCTCCAAACACCACCTTTACAATAAGATAAAATTTTACTAGAAGGCTTATTCCCAAAGGTCACGACTCTATTGTTCTTCTATTCCCACTGGGTCCATGAAATTTTAAAATATATTTAACCAATCAGCCTCAGGAAGCATTGGACGGTTATCCAAAGGTCGTGGGTTCGATTCCCACTCGAGCTTCTTTCGAGCTAATTTTTTCTAGTAAAATTTTATAATTCGTATTTATGTTGAGAATTATGTAAAAAAACCTGTTTTCTATTAATATTTCTCTATTCCAGAATGCACGCGCGCAACACGAAATGCGTCGAAGCTCATACAAAGACGGCTTTTATTGAAAAAAAATCAACAGTACCGCTGTATGGCATAATTAGACCTCACACCGAATCGAAGAACCTGGACAGTCAGTTAGACTATTCGGAAGAAAATTGTCAGGAAGGGCCTATAGACCTCTCTGTGGGGAAGAGGTGTGTAGATACCGTGGAATAAGTACGATTAAGGGTTAAGATTAAAGTATACATTGTTTTCAATTCGCATTTTTATTTACGTACGCTAGGTACACACGCTTGCACATCTTACTACCATAAACTTTCTTTCCTCTATAGATTTTGAACTTTAATTGAGCCACAGACCAGCCCCCCGAACGCCTAACCGATTGCTTTGGTTACGTGTATAGTTTATGACGTCATCTTGTCATTTCGTACCGCCTATGACAGCAATATCGAAAGCTATAGGCTATAGCTTCAGATATACGCTTATACATATTAGCTAGATGACAAGATGACGTCATAAACTATACACGTAGCCAAAGCAATCGGTTAGGTGGTCGCGGGCAAGTCGAGCATTTATTGAAAAAAGGTCAGTTTTGGATAGTTTGATGAGCAGGCGTCTAGTCTAGTCTAGTCTTATTAACAACAATGCTTTGAAAACCAAAGACTGCAAATGATTTTTGACTTTTGAATCACTCTCGCATTATTAATAACTAGCGGCCCGTCCCGGCTTCACACAGGTGGACATTTTTTTTTAATATAGCATGTTACTCAGCGCTAATGTAGCCCTATTCCCTATCCATCCATAGGGAAGGCTCGTGCCCCAGCAGTGGGGACAAAATGAGCTGATGATGATTACATCAGATGATATGAAAGCCAAGCTTTTCCCGGATTAGGTATAAAAGTCAATGAGACAAAGGTACAATAACAAAATGCAGCATTTTTTTTAAATATTTATTATTACAATAAATTAAATAAATACAATTTGTAAGTACACCGTATGATTCCACAATTTCATGAATTTCATAAGCAATACAATAATTCAACACACACAATTCACATGGGTATCGGATAAATTGCTGTATAAACAAGAAAAAAAACTTTAACATGTATGAAAATTGGGGTAAAGGTTTTGTTATGTTTGTAAGATTATTATTTTTGTCTATATGTAGTGATCGATGATGGATATTAACAGATTAAAAAACATAGATTATATATAAATCAATAGCATACAATAATAGCAAAGATCGAAAAAAAATTGGTACTGTAATCATAGGTGCGATAACGTACATACGTCTGCTCATCAAACTACCCAAAACAGTCAAATTGCCTCAATAAATATTCAACCATATTCCATATACATAAGTTTATTGAGGAAATTTGACAGTTTCAGGTATATAGTCTGATGTGCAGTGTGTACACATTAGAGCATTATTTTTTATTTTAAATTAACTGAAGCGCATGGATTTTATCTCACCAGAGTGGGTAGTACGATTTTTATTCACTACTATGTAGTTGTCGCCCGCGACTTCGTTCGCGAAGACTACACTATCCCACGGGAACCTGTTACCGGGATAAAAAGTATCTTATGTCCTAGTCCGGGTCATGGTCTGTCTATGTGCAAAGTTTCATCCAAATCCGTTTAGCCGTTCTCCAGTTTTGCGCTTAGCAACATTCATTTTTATTTATATAGATTATATTTATGAGCGGTAAGTGAATATAATTATAACAATTATTTAATGCCATAAAAAATCCGTATAATAATGCTCTAATGTGGACATTTATATTTTGTGAACAATGATGCAAAAAAATATTTTAAACTAGCATTGCACAATTCATCTATAAAACCAGCTAGAACTCTCCTTAATTATAACTATATAAAACTAATAATATGACAAAAAGTGAACACTTCAATATAGGAATCTTATTGTGCTAGTATGGTATAGTCAGCGAAGAGTTGGAAAAATTACCTATAGCCAAGAGATTCTATAAAATCCGAACTTGAATTCTCACTTAGGTTGAGTGTGCTGTGGGTGTAGCACGAATAATATCGAATTCGTGTAGAACTCGTTAGCGTAATAGAGAAATATTGTATGGAAATTGATACAGCGCCACAACGACGTTCGCAAATAGGACTAATTATAGAATTAATGACGGTTTTGAAGAGTTCGATGGCGCAGTGATTAACGCGCCCGGTCGGCAAGTGCTGAGGTTGAGCAACTTTCGCAAAGGCCGGTCATCGGATGGGTGACCAAAAATTTATCATCTCGAGCGCCACCGTGCTTCGGAAGGCACGTAAAGCCGTTGGTCCCGGCTGCATTAGCAGTCGTTTACAACCACCAATTCGCACTGGGGCCGCGTAGTGGTGTATGGCCCGTTCTCCCTATCCATCCATAGGGAAGGCTCGTGCCCAGCAGTAAGGACATAAAATGAGCTCTAGCTGGACCCCCTGATTCCAAATGTGTTTTTCACTATTACATCGAGTTGAACAGTTAGGTATGTCACCATTGTTCAACAGGAACCAGTGATCGACATTTGTAAATGAGTCAACAGCTGATTTTAGCAACAATTGAATACCCCCAGCGGGGGCTGGGGGAGGAGTCATTACTTGCCTTCCCTTTTTAAGCTCATACCAGTCTCTTTCCGTCCCAAACGATCCTGCGACACACGAACCCTAATATGTCCCCAATGTAACTCCAATTTTTACCACAAATCATTCACAGTATATGCCGCTCGAATGAGCATAAACACAAGCTCAAAGAGCATCATCTGTCTAACGGCTACTCAGTCAGATATCCCGTTGTAACATAATTAGTGTTTATTTTATTATGTATATTTATAATATACTTAATATATTATTTTCAATTAGTTATGTCCTTGGTAATTACCATAAATATGTTTGTTAGTATAGTATAGTATCATTTACAATTTATTTATTAGTCCCGCATACTTGTTTATTACGCCACAGCTAGTGTTGGCTGGAAGAGATCTCTTCTAGAGATAAGCTCACATTTGTATATGTCCTGTGTAACGTGTGTTTAAATGTAATTTCTTTGTACACACGCCTGCACATCAACCTACCACAAACTGTCAATTTCCTCAATATACTTTGAAATTTAGTACTAAGCAATATGGTTGAAAATGTTTTGAAGAAATTTGTCAGTTTTGGATAGGTTGATGTGCAGGCACGTGTACAATAAAGGATTGATTGCATACAGACCAGCTGCTTTTTTTTTGTTATTGTTTGGCGACGAAAACTGTCGAACCCTGGACTTTAAGTATGGGGGTGACACTCCGCAGTTTAGGTACGTTCGGCCGGCGCGCCTCCCGGGCAGCCGTATGGCAATAGGGTGCCGCTCGGCTCGCACGCTCCACGCCGCGCGTAAAACGAACGATCATTTCTGTGATGTTTGTGCACCGAACAATGACTACTAAACGATCTTATAATCCGTATAACAGATACTGTTGTGTTGACGGGTGTCTAAATAAAAGAAAGAACAATGAATCGAAAATAAACTAATATATCCATGAGTGGGAAATTTCAATTTTCGTTTTCGTTCACGTGATCGAATGGCGAATGAAACTCGCACTAAGCACCCTGAATACGATCACTAACTTAACTGTGATTTCTACGTTTAGAGGTTCAAATCAATATGTGTTTACAAATAGTATTTATTGGATATACCTTGATGAATTCGCTAACTTGCCTGACTATACCAATAAATTATCCGTGAAATATTAATTACCACAACATTAAATCGTTCGTTTATTACAAATGGTTCTATTAAAAATTCGTAATACAAAGTACAAAAATTAACTTAAAATCACCAAGTAAATTTATTGAAATGTTATACCTATAAGATAAGTTTGCGTGCAAATAACAATGAAACTGATGTGCGTTTACTGTAAAACAATTAACTTAAGTGCAAGCGTAAATGTTAATACTTTTTTTTTGTGCTTTTGAAAGGTCCAAATATTTTTTTGATACCTACTACCCACTCAGGACGTCTATTTTTTAGCTAAGGAGAAGAATGGCCGCAAGAAACTGCACAGCTTTATATATATATACAATTATACGACTGTCGACCCCCATCTCCCCGTTTTGATATAGCCAGCAGTGCCATACAAAAGTTTTTATGTATTTACTAACATCTTAAATTACTAGCTAAAGCATTACATTAATGAAGGCAACCGTTTTCATAAACATGAGTGAAAGGAATGTTATTGTGCAAGTGCAGAAATAAATAGAAAAATTGCATTAAATATTTATAAAATATGAGTACCTACATTCATTATCATTCATTATAGCTTGTTTTTTTTTTATTAAGTTTAGTTCGTTCCTTGAGGTACCGGCTAAGGTCATAGACCATGCTGCCATGTCATTAGTTTCTTAATTTCATTGTAATACATAAATAAACAATATTGATGATGATGAATGATAATAGAAATGGGAAGTGAGAAATGATATTACCCCCCAACCCCTAGAGTATCTCAGTAAAGATGTGGGGCTTTACTAAGTCCTCACGCAGACTTCTTGTGAGAATTTGAAAAGTAACATTGCACTGTTTTGTTTCATTTGCCAACACTCATGCACACTCACGAACAATTAACGGTTAATAATCTACACAAATAATTATTCACATTAATATTCGACATAACACAAATTTTAGAAAATAAAACAAAACCGCAGACATGACTCTTCACTTTCCCGCCAAGAAGTCCCCATTATAGCTTGATACCCGTGACAGATGTCAAATTGTCATGCCTAGGGTTGAGACAAAACTGACGTAATTGCATCAAATGTTAATTGAAGTTATTAATTAAAGATCATTATCCTAATGAAGTACTGCTCCTATCTAATGTGCCAATAGATTTTATTTTCTAATTTTTAGAAGTTCTATATAAACATCATAATACTCATGAAAAATAAATAAAGACTAACAAACAAATTTATTAATAATAAAAAATAGGAAGTTAAATTAATCGATTGGTAATGAAATATCAATTGAGCTTCCCATGGTTTACTATCCCAACACTAGTATTTATTTGTTATGAAATGACCTTTTAAAGGAGTACATTTATTATATTGTAATGTTTTAAAATTGTGATAAATGTGTGTTATACAAGACTATACAAGACAAAAGCAATTGTAGTATATTAGGTGATGGATTATAAAATAATGTTATTTTAATGTAAGTAGTCAAATAAATTCATACGCTTTTACAAAGTCACGCCTTCGATTTTGATGACTCCTGTTATCAGGTATCAAGCTATAATGAACAAACTTTAGCATTAATTTTTCCTAGCTTAAATGTAACAAAAATAAATCGAAATAAAAAGAAAAAATAAATAATTTATTAAACATTAATGTATTATTAAAAATATATGTAACTATAGTATGTTTCATGGTAAGTATGAGTACTTAGAAAGTCCTAGATATATTATTTATTATTGATGAGTGAGAGAAAAATATAATAAAAATACATCGTAAATCATAAATAAATAATAAAATTTGCTTTTGGCCACCAAAGGCAAAATTTGTTGCTATTATATACTTTATTCATAATCTAGTTTATATTCTAATTTACGGCATTATTGGAATTGAGTTTGCAAAAGAAAATACTTTTAATTTGTAGTCAATTATATTATAAAAAATATTTAAGAATGTATGCATGAATGTATATTACTTACAAATAACAGTTCAATAGACTTGATTCACCATACTCTATTAATGTACTCAAATATTTATTCGGGCAGTTTGTTAAAAAAAAACATTCAACCCTTGGACTACAAAACAGTGTTTAAAGTTAGCCAATGGCTAAACACGTGTTTAAAATATTCTGTCTGTCTAAAAATAATAGCTAATAATTGACAGAATCTGTTAAAACATTGTTTAACTTTAGCCATCGTTTTGTGGTAAAGCAGGAAATAATTTAACAGAAACTTTAACAAAAAAGTATGGTGAATATAGGTCATAAATTGACTCGTGCGAATGTGAATATATCGGTAATGTGTAGAGAATAGAGACTATGAAAATCTAGCAATATGTTGGCACTCCATTTATATATCATTTGGTTTACTATGTACAGCTTTGACTAGCTTACGATCACAAAGATGCTACTAAATTATTAATTAAAAGAAATCTCTATATATATTAAGAATCTCTTAATATGTAAAAAGGATATATGTTAAGTAACAATTAAACATTTTTTAATTTTAGAACTTTTCCGATGCTATCTCGTATAATTTCCAAGACAGTTTTACGAGACAAAATTATTTAAAAATACATTATTTCACCTGTTAACTGTCTATGAATATCTATGAATTGACATTACAAAACTTTTTTTTAAAAGAATGTACAGTCAACAGCACAAGTAAAATCAGAATGAAAATTATTACATTTTTAAAGGTAAATCAAGAAACGTTTTATTACTACCAACGAATAATATCGTTTACTTTTGCTGTGGACTGTACATGTACACACGCCATAAACTGTCAAATTTCCTCAATAGACTTTGAACTTTAATCTTTGTTATATGGTTGAAATTGTATTGAAGAAATTTTACAGTTTTAGATAGGTTGCTGAGTAGGCGTGTGTACCTTAAAGTATGGAAAAACCCGCTTAATTTTTCAATAAAGAAATAGTAATATAATGTATTTAATTTTATAAAGGGTGATGTAAGTTTTATCCGTTGTATTAATAAATTTAAACTATGGTACAAATCAATTTCTTGTTAATTCCAAAATTGATTGCCCCCTAACTTACATACAACAAAAACTATAGCGTTTCGGTGTCTCCCAAGGATCTATAATAGGACCACTTTTACAAAAGCTACTTAACAATATGACAATGTGAATTACAATGCGTTTGTACTCAATTATTATGAAAACTAACTCTTAAACTAAAAACAACCTTAAGGTAAGCTACTTAAAGTTCAAGATATAGAAATCGTTACGTTGTTTTGCAAGGAACTGGGGGTAGTATTAAGGCATTGCGTGAAAATTCAATAAATAACGGGCATCGCTAAGCATATAGTTTGGTTTTAATTTGACTTACCTATATACATATATGAAATATCTGGATAAGTATAAATTTATATAATAAAATGATCTAGGTACAAATGTTGCGGGCGTACAGATTTTTTGATGCCTTTATTGCTGTAAGGTTGTCTGGAAGAGCTCGCTTTTAGCGATAAGACCGCCTTTGCCCACCTCTGTATAATTTATTTATGTTATTTGTTTGTGCTAAAAGCTATAAAGTGTGTTATCTATCTATCTGTCTATGTTGACTTTGCACAGATCCACTGGGTAGAATTTTTTTTTTTTAATATAGTTACCACGGAAAATGACTCCACTCCATGATGATGTTAAGTGGAAACGGAGTCCAGATGCGAAGACAACTGATGCAGCGTGAAAACAACGCAGCATCAGTCACCCTGACCCTGCCGGCTCACAAGGTGCCTCTTCACGCCTCGTTTGAAGGACCCCATGTCATAGCAAGGAGGGAAAACGTGTGCTGGTAGACTGTCCATCTTTTGGAAGTACGACAAAACAAAAGAGTCACTAAATTACTTTGTGCGCGATGGAATGTTCGAGACAGTACACCGCTGTATACTCCGGATAGTAGTAGGAGTACGCGTACTCCTATGGAGGAAGGGAGAAGGTGGGATGAGGTCAAAGAGTTCTTCAGAGCACTCGCCGTGGTATTGTATTCACTTATGTAAACTCTTAATTGTTATATGTAAAGCATGTTCATACAATCTTTTTTTTAAACTATTTTTAATATGCCTAATTTAATAGGGATTTAATTCTGCTAATAATCGACATTTATCAACTACTTAAGAGGATCAGTGCAAATCCAAAATATATTATGAATATACACGGTGCCTTTTTTTTGTGATAAGGACCTACTGATTCCGACTAAGTAAATGATGCCCATTGCAATAATAATAGTAGTTACATGTTGTCTTTTTATAAATTTAATTTGTATTTTTAATTAGGTAACCAATATTAATTAGAATATATGGTCTTCCTACATTTTTATGAAGTGAAGATTGAAGAGGTTTTATTTGTAACAAGGAGGAGTAGGATGACCATGATTTTAATATTCATAGTTGTTAACTTTACTTCCCAGACAAAAAAAAATAAAAAATGGAACGCTTACATGTAAGTTTTATTATTCAGAAGCAGCCAGACTTGTCTGCGATATGGTGTTGGTGAGCCGTCAAAGATTGACATTACTTTTATTTTTACACATAAATTAAGTTAGGTATTTAAGTACTAGTAATTATATCACCAACCCGCACTTGGCAAGCGTGGTGATAAAGCCATTTCCCAGTAGTGATGACTTGATTTCAATGATGGTGGCCTTTGGCCAGCAGTGGGACAATTATAGGCTGTTTACTAATCATATAAGTTTGATGTAGCAAGTTTAAGTTATGATGGGACTGACATGGCATGCTTAAAGTCCCTTAAAAAAATAGAATAAAAAATAACAAAAAAAAAGTTTTATTATTATTGCAATTAACTTATTCGGAGTCAGTAGGTCCTGATCACCGACATAAAGTCACCGTGTACATTTAAAGAAATGACATTAAAAGCTTTTACTTTCGAAACAGGATACTAACTCGAAATAAGGTCACTTAATTTAATTATTCTTAATTGATAGAAATCGATTAGAAGTCATATAGCAAATATCATGAGGTGCAAACACTCGCACATCGTATTTGGCCCTAAACTTAGATAAATAATCTAATTCTATGCTAACTAGAAGCTTTTTATGCGGCGTCAGGCTGTTCGCCACACGTTAAGTACAAGTCGATCTAATTGTCGGGTATTTAAAGTCGTATTTTCAGTGTACATGTTGTTTTGTATGCTCGTATTCTTAAACTCCGTAGAATCACTCGATGTTAAATGTACCTACAGTCAGCATCAAAGTGATATGACTGTTAAAACCTACCAAGACATTAAACGTGCAAACTTAATTATTTAAAAAAAACGGTTCTTTACTTTTTGTGTGTCTTTGTATTGAAAAGTATAATTTTATGAATTATTTGGGCGTTTTCAAATATTTTGACGCTGTAAAAACTCTCTTGCTGGTTCTTCTCAGTACAAGATCTCCCGCCCTGTGTAGACTTACGAACCGATGGCATAGTGACATTCATAAGAGCTATTTGTAACTTACAACTGAATAAATGATTTTGAATTTTGAAGCTTGTTCTTACGGTGGTGATTGGAAGTGGTAATTGCTGGTGGCGGTATTGATGGTTAGTGCTGCTCTTTGATGTTTTCATTCATATGAATCAACTAACCAAACACTTGTTAAAATGTTGTTGTTTTGTTTATATAAATTTAACGCAAATTTTGTTGCGAAACAAATTACAAAAACACAAATGTTGAAAAAATCCTGCTTGTGGAAATTTTTTCAACATTTGTGTTTTTGCAAACACTTGTTCTTAAAGCTAGCATTCACGATGGTAGTTTCTGGTGGTGTTATCCTCGAAGCTGGTTCCCAAAGTGGTGGTTGGTGGTGGTGGTGACCGGTGATGGTATCAGTGCTTAGAGCTGCTCCTTGACTTCATCCATATGATTACGCAAATCGAACACTTGTTCTTGCAGCTAGCTTTCACGATGCAAGTTGGTGGTGTATCCTCGAAGCTGGTTCTCAAAGTGATCGTTGGTAGGGGTGGTGGTATTGGAGCGTAGAGCTGCTCTCTGACGCATACATTCATCTATATAATTAATTAAACTAACTGAACACTTGTTCTTGTAGCTAGCTCTCAAAGCGGTGGTAGGTGGTTGGTGGTGGTGGTGCCCGGCGAGGGTGGTGGCGGCGCCTAGAGCGGCGGCGGCTCGCGGATGCCGTCGGAGTGCCGCGTGCGACCCGCCATGTCCAGGATGGCTTTAGCTTCAGGGTTGGTGTCCAGAACGCTGACGTCACGCTCGTCCTGGAAGATCAGAATGTAAAAGTTACAATGGTGTCAACAGTTGTCTAACGGGTCGACCGGTTTTATCTGAGACCCGGGAAGGCTGGGTTCGATTTCTATGCCAACAATGCTGCTAACATTGAGTATCACAAGTAATTATTGCTGAAGGTGGAAGCGCACTTCACCTAGAACCCCCAACTGCTGAGGAGTTGGCTGTTCTCAATGTTCTGACTGACCTCATCTTTGAAAATTTCTGACTTTACCCTTACCTAGACCTCGAGGCTCCTGATAAGAAAGCTGGTGTCCTTGGAGAATCGCAAAGATATGTTGTTTTCAAAGGTAAGGAGGACTTCTGAGGACCAGGCTATCTAAATGTACTGACCTTATCGTCTTTGATAATCTCTGACTTTGCCCATTCCCTGACCACTTGATTTGGTAGTTGGGGTCCTTGGAGAGTCACAAGGATATCATTTTGCTTATGACAGAAAGATCTGCTGAAGACTTCTAAGGAATTGACTATTTACATGTACTGACCTCGTCATCTTTAATGATCACTGGCTTATCCCCCACGCCCCAAACCTCGAGGCTTCTGATGTGGAAGATGGCGTCCTTGGAAAGGCGCTTGTACCCGCGGTAGGTACTACACGACTCGGCGGAGGAACCCTCCCCGAACGGGTCCGCATTCACCCATATGCCCCCAAACTCGAACTGACCCCCCATTATCTGGAAGCAACGGGATGTGCCCAATATACAACATGATATATTATGACAGACGCACTCCCTTTGTTGAAGTTGGTTAACAACTTCGTTAAGAAATGATTAAGGCTGCTGAAATAATTACAGACATTTTTATTTTTAAAATACAAACACTCCTTCGTTGAACAGTTGAAGTAAACAAAATTAAAACGCGCGGTGTAATGTTTTATAATAATAATAATAATAATAATAATAATCAGTGGTTGACCGATCCCAGCGCCGGGCAATACTGGTTGATATCACCATACCTCATGATGAGAACCTCGTGAAAGCCGAGAAGGACAAGCTCAGTAAGTACCTTGACTTAGCTCACGAGGTGACCGCCATGTGGGATGTTGATTCAACCATTATTGTCCCGATAGTCGTTTCAGCGAACGGTCTGAGAGCGAAGAGCCTCGACCAACATCTTAAGAGGCTCTCGCTTGATGGTTGGATCAAGGGTCAGATTCAGAAAGCAGTACTCCTTGACACGGCACGTATTGTCAGGAGGTTACTCACTCTGCAGCCCTGACCACCGGTAGCTTGGGCCCTGCCCCGCTGCTGGCGGTACTCTACAATTAGGTTTTTATAATGCTTTATTGTTTTTATATTAAAATATTGTAAAAATCTAGTTTTAAGAAAAAACATAAATAAAGAGTATAATAATAATAATAAATCAAGTTCACACTCACTAATAAACTTTCAGCTTTCACACTCACTTTCGCACACACGAAAAATTATTAACACACTTAACCTACAACAATATTAGACCATTTTTACATATGTAATTATAAATTATATAGCTAAAGTGCTTATTAACTAAGTGTGTGTGTCTGTGTTCGTGTGCATATCCGTGTGTGTGTGCGTGTACATGTGTCAATTGATTTTTATTAATATAGATGGGGGCAACTCACCAGGCCATTAGGCAGCGTCTTCGTATGATGATTGATGTACTGGAAGTGCTGGTTATACCCAGTGGCTGGATACGCTCTCATCTTGGGTGACAATGTGAAGAGGAAGGAGTCCTCGTTGCCGACGAAGTTGGGGCCGATCGCCCACGGCAGGGGGGCGTAGCCGCCAAATATGTGGCCGTTGTTGTCCTCGATTATCAGGATGGAGGCACCCTGGTCTTGGATGCGGCCTGCAGCAACGGTATTTGGGTAAGTAAAATCAGCTCAGTTATGTCTCTATGGATCGAGAAGCTAGATGGCGCAGTGGTAAACGCGATTGTCGAAATTTTCGATCAAATCTCGAGGTTTTTCTCCCGTGCTTTGGAAGGCACGTAAAGCCGTTAGTTCCGGCTGCATCAGCAGTCGTCAACAACCACCGATCCGCACGGAGCCCGCGTGGTGGTTTATGGCCCGTTCTCTCAGTGGTGATTACATACATAGGAAAATATAGAGTACGAGTTAAGTTTTATGTCTTGAATATTTATTTATTTATTTATTTATTTATTTCTATAGGTACACAAACAGATTACAATAAATGCATGAGTTCAGTAACATATTTGGTTAACCTTACTAGCTAGACAATAATAACAGTTAATAATAATAACAGTCGATAAAATAATAGTTGTTAACTTAACTTCAATTATTTATTTATATAAGGCGCAACAGACATTAATAATAAAATGAAAAAAGTTAAAAAGTTAATCAACCACAGAGTATGACCAGAGACGTTACTTCGCAAATGTATTTGACTAAATAACCACTCTAAGAGCGACTAAACAAAGTTCAATAATTCAGATCGTAGATTGCAAGCGGGGTTCTAGCGAGAAACTTTCACTTGTTTAAATTCATTCATACATTCATTCAAAATTTAAAGAAGCTACTATCAGGGTACACCTGAACCTAGCTGTGGGATCATTATCATCCATCAATTACGACTTGCCATATATGTGCGAAGAGTAGAGGAACCTGCTGTTCTTGTGGGAAGGCATGAGCCCAGCTGTGCATTGTGCATGAAAACTTACATGTTCATGAGCTGATGATGAGATACCACTTACCAGCCATGGTGGAGAAGGACTCGCCGTGTATGTGCGAGGAGAAGAGGAACCTCCACTTGTGCTGATGCTGCTGTGGCAGGTAGGAGTTCAGCCACGCGATGTGGGACAGGTCGATGAACGCCGGGTAGTCGGGCATTGCGTCCAGCCCTGAGCGGAGAACATTGCAAGTCAATACGGTTTCCTCCAAATTCCGATTTTTTTATTTATTTTACCTACGGATGAGCACATGGCCTTCATCTCACCTGATAGTAAGTGACGATAAAGCCGAAGGTGAATGCGCACTTCACCCGGAATCCTCAACTACTGAGGCACTGGCTATCTTATCACGCAATAATGCTAATAAAATTGATGTTATGACGACATATTTAGATGAGATGGTGGTAGCTAGCCACGCGGACAAAAAGGCCCTACCACCAAAAAAACCAAGTGCACATATATGTACGCTGGGAATCGTACCCGGGACCTCTGGGTGGTCATTCTTAACCACTAGACCAAAGAGGCGGTTAGATGCCACTATATCTTTGTGTAGTTTTTCAGTAAATCATTATTTTTTCCTTATGATATATAAAAATATATTAAAGTTAATACAGTGTACATTGTTTAAGTTAGTACATTGTTTATTGTATTTTTGTGGAGAGAAAATAAATAAATTTTATTATTATTATTATTATTATTAATAATTTAGTATGAATGGGAATGACATACCTAGGCATGTCATGCTGTAGAGGCATAAGTCGAATAAAAAAAGAATTTAAAAAAATATATATATTGTTATTAAGAGCCAAATCACATTTCAGTAACGCATATATGCTTTAAAGCTCAAAGTCGTTTAACTAATAAGCCTATGTAAGTGTTTTTTGTTTTGTTTTTTATTTTATTTTACAATACATCAATATTCGATATATATAATATTCGACCAAAATTTTGTGGAACAGCTGAATTTTATTTTCGAGTTAGGGAGTTGGTCTAATAGTAAAAGTTGTTCGTTTGTGTCACGGGAGTCATCTCAGAAGGTTTGGACGGTGATAAAAAAGTCACCCTGTATATAATAGCTGCTGATCTTCCTAAAATAAAATAATTAAATAAAGGCTAGGACCTCAGCTCGGGGTGGCCAAGTCTTGGACCTCCGAGCTGTTAGAGTATGACTCGTATACCTTCAGGCAGAGGCAGCAGCGAGGGCATGGAAGGCGGCAGCGGCGTGGGGCTCTCGTCACCCGCCTTCTTGTTAATGCCATAGAGGTTGATGAACACCAGCTCAGCTAGCTGCTTCAGCAGCGTGTTCGTTTGCAGCCTGCAAAGTATAAATTTTTACATTTATAGAAAGAGAAAAGAAAAGAAATGCGTTTATTAATAACACACACATAAGTACATAATATACAAAAAAATAATGAGGCAGACTGTATACACACAAGAGAAATATTATGATGAAACAAAAAGAGTAATAAAAATGAAAACAAATAACGTGAAGTGTAAAAGTAGAAACATTCTCTCTTACAATTTAAGTAACACTCACTTCCTGTCCTCTAAAGTAAATGCCAACAATACACATGAAACACTTTTTAAAGATAGCACTCGAAAGAATACCGCCAGCCCACTTTGAGCCAAAGCGTTATGGCACCATCTGTTTGTGTACTCTTGTGGGAAGCCCTAAACCCAGCATTTGGCAGCTTATCGACTGCAAAATAACAATAAAAAAAGACAACTCACCATTTGGCCAACAAATTGATCAGCCGTGCAACGGTGGTAACCGTAGCAATTTGTTGAAACCATTGCCGTATTTACACCCGTCAAGTCGTTCGAACAAAGTTTTAACCAACCGTATACATATCTTCCGCCGTATACGTTTGGTTGGAACTTCGTTTGAACGGCTTTAAAATTGAATGTGAATATGAAAATGGTTATAACGACTAAGCCCCTATGAAATCATTAGGCCACAGGTCCCAACGTGGGACGCGCCCCCCTAAACCCTTACTCGAACCAGATTGAAACTACAAAACAACAATTAAGAGAACATCTCACTATTTAGACAGCTGATCAGCCACGCAATGGCGGTGTGGTGAATTCAAGGCTCCCCTTACAGTGGCCGAAACCGCCTCCTCATAATAACAATGTAAAAAAGACAACTCACCACCTGGACAGCTGTTCGGCCGTGCAGTGGTGGTGCGGTGAGTCCAGGTCTCCCCCCACCGTGGCCGCGACAGCCTCCCCCAACGCTTGGACGTGGGACGCGCGCCCCCTGAACCCTTTGTCGATCCAGGTGCGCGCGCGTCGGGATTGCAAACCTTTCACTATCTTTATGTAGGTCGATGCTATGCTTTCGCAGTACTGAAATAGATGAAATCTTTTGTTGGGAAAAAGTTGTTTCTTTTTTGTATGTATGTTAGGTATGAATGGATGTGTTGATAGATGTGTGATTTATCCTTATTCTGAAGGCTTTTAAATGTTTGAAAGTTTTAAACAATTTTATCTAATGGCTCTAACTGGGTGCCTGGTGCGAGTTTAATTCGCCATACGATCACATTAACGAAAACGAGAGTTTGGACCTCGTTTGTCACCAGGAGGCCTCCAAATTCGCAACTCTTATTTTTTTTTTGGAGAGATTGCTGATTGCCTCTAACGGCATTTTCAGCTTCACCATACTTTTTTGGGGGCGGCGAGAAACTTAAAAGGTTCCCCAAGCGGTGTGAAATGAATCACCTTCGGAGGTTTTCTAGAGGGAACGGCATCACGCACTGAGGCGTGTCCCCGTGCCCAACTAGATTCTCCGAAGGGTTCGGATCGGATTCGCAACTCACTTCTTAAGTCACCAGGAGGCCGGCTCTGTGGTCTAGTGGTTAAGACCACCGGTCTCAGACCTAGAGGTCCCGGGTTTGAAACCAAGCGTGGGGTACATGTTTGTGTATTTGGTTGGTTGGTGGTGGAACTTGTTTGTCTGCCTGGCTTGCTACCACCATTTTATCTAAATATGTCGCCATAACATCAATGTTTGTAGCATTGTTGTGTTCCGGCAACTAGAGATAAGATAGCCAGTGCCTCAGTAGTTAAGGTTCCGGGTGAAGTGCGCCTCCACCTTCGGCCTTATCATCACTTAACATCAGGTGAGATGAAGCCCAAGTGCTTTCCCGTAAGATATTTCAAAAAAAACGTAAAACGTCGTGCATAAAACTTGCAAATAGCACACTTGTTAAAGTTTAAGACTTTCACTTAGGCGCTCCATAGACAGAGCAACTTTGATCTCCGTCTTGCGATAACAGGCAACTCGCAACTAGCTGTTTCCATAGAACCTAAAGTAACTGCACAGACATAGCAACTAGTTGCGAGTTTCGATGCTCGACAACAGCGTAGGGTGGTAATGGTAGCGTGCGCCACATTGAGGAAGGCCAAAGGGAAGATCTTTCTCCGAGCTGGGTGGTATAGCTCGGGAACCGAGGTCCAGCGGACGTTAGTTGGAGGTGCTATATAAAGCGAAGGAAAATGGTGAAACTTCGCTGCCGCGATGCAGGCTTCCCATACTAGGTATTTTATCGTCGTAGTATGGCGACGTCTTTGGTATGCGTTTGTGGCGCCATCTGTTGACACGGTTGAGAAGGTGTTTGCTTCGTGTCGATTTATTTGCGGCGTATGCGGTAGGTGACGCCGCCAAAACAGTTTTGCTCTTGATTTATGAATCAGTTTGAAATTGCCGCAAGCAATTAAAGTTGCTCGTCTGTGGAAGGACACTTGGCTGTTCAGACATTACCGATATCATCATCATCTCAGCCAAAAAGACGTCCACTGCTGGACAAAGGCCTCCCTCAAGGATAATATTACCGATATATGAGTGCTCTGTATTTAAATAGTACAAGAAAATACATTATTCAGCTAATTAATTACCTCTTTGAGTAATTGATAGGGCAATTCCACTGCTTCATTGTAATCCTTGCCAAGGCTGTTGTACGTTACCATCATTCTTTCATCAACGGTACCTGGAGAAAACAACGTCATTATGATTATATTAATACTTTTTATATTTCACGTTCATTCATCCTACTAATATTATAAACGCGAAAGTTTGTAAGTATGGATGGATGTTTGGGACTCTTTCACGTAAAAACTACTGAATGGATTTTAATGAAACTTTCCTCATCAGACCATGACCCAGACCAGCATATAGGATACTCTTCTATTTTTTTACTGTAGTCTTCGCGAACGAAGTCGCGGGCAACAACCAGTAAATAATATAAGAAATATAGAACAGAAAAAACATTTGTTACAAATAAATAAATAAAAAAAATTAAATAACGCATATCTACTAATTATAGGTAGAATAACATTATAGTACTACTGTAGTCTATGCGTAGAATACAACCAGCCCCCCGACCACCTAACTCTATCGCCATCGCTCTCGCTATCGCACTCTACAGTTTATGGCGTCATCTTGTCATTTCGAAAGCGATATGAAAGCAATATGAAAACTTATAGCTTTCGATATTGCTTTTATATCGCTTTCGAAATTACAAAATGACGCCATAAACTATAGAAAGCGATAGCGAGAGCGATAGCGATAGAGTTAGGCGGTAGGCCCCCTGATTGGGTTAAGCTCTGTTAATCATTTAAAAACTCAACATACAAATATGCTTTCCTTGCAAGACAAGCATTATTTTATAAATTGTATTTTTTAACACTTTACTGATTGATACTTTTTTAGGTGTCCCTACCTCCAGCAAGCACAATGAAAATATCCTTACTTTGCATACCGTAGCAATTAAAGCATAGATAATAAAAACAATGTCCCAAAGGAAAAATTGAAACCCTAATGTTTTTCGAAATATGAGATACTCTTTGATGTGTTAAGTCTGCTACTACACATTTCCAATTCCATAAAGTTCCTTAAAGTTATACATCAGAAAACCAATGACAGATTCACACCAGTTGAAGTAATTTTCAACTTTGATACTGAAATACTGTGTCTTCATCATAATCATCAGCCTATACTAGTCCACTGCTGGACACAGGCCTCTCCAAGTGCACGCCACCGAGCATGATCCGCGGCTACTCTCATCCAGGTCTTGCCAGCCACCTTGCGAAGATCGTCACTCCACCTACTCAGAGAAAATAAAAATACCGTGTACTGTACTATAAAACAAACATACCTCTTACATTATAGACGTAAAGCTCGGCGAATCTATTGAAGTCCACAGACTGTGTTTTCTGCTGACCGGATCCGAACAGAAAGTTGGATAGGTACTGGGCTAATCTGGGGTCGATTTGGGGGCCCCAGAATTTCTGTAACAAAACGCGTGTGTCAAAATTATATATCTATACTAATCTTCGATCTTAGACCAACAACCACACACATCAACCTATCCAAAACTGTCAAATTTCTTCAATGCATTTTCAACCATAAAACTTAGATATAAAGTTCAAAGTCTATTGAGAAAATTTTACAGTTTGCGGTAGGTTGAAGTGCAGGCGTGAGTACTAGATAAAGGATCCAGAACAAAAATGCTTCTCGGAAGTGGTCCTGTTTGCTCATACCTATATATATTTAAAATACGAATAACTAAATTTAAAAAAAAAATCGAATAACAAAATTAAATCCACAAATTTAGTTTACTGTGAACCTTAAATCTTAACCATAAAGATTAATTAGGGTTGCAAAATATTTGTACTTAGTATTTATTGTCATCGCCACAAACGTCATTGCTCCGTGCCCGTGATATATTTGCATTTGATAGCCCAATTTTTGTGAAACATCACACTATGACTCTTATAGAAAGTCCGAAAATACGCTAAGCGAATACGAAGTAATAGCGCATGCGTAATAGTGCATGGACAGCTAGCACTATAAAATACTAGTTGTCGCCCGCGACTTCGTTCGCGAAGACTACACTATCCCACGGGAACCTGTTACCGGGACAAAAAGTATTGTATGTCCTAGTCATGGTCATGGCCTGTCTATGTGCAAAGCTTACATAAAAATCCGTTCAGCCATTTTCACGTGATGCGCGGTCAAATAAACAGACAAACAGATAAACAGAGATAAACAAACAAAAATTCTACAAAACAGTTGGAACGTGTTCTGTTATCGATTCTAAGTATCCCCAGCCAACTTTTTTTCGAATATCTTCCATGTACAGACTTTCGACCCTCTTTAGCTTTATTATATGTATAGATGGAGAGGTAAAGTTTGTTTAAATATTCATAAAATTTTATAAAATACAGTGAAAAAATTAAACGCCCACCCGACCCAGCCAGGAATCGAACCTGGGTCTTCCGCAATCCGGGCGGCTGCACTGACCGCTATGCTACCGGGAAGGCTGACGTAAGCGCTGAATTTTGTCACTGCTATTTTAATATTTTTGAGTGCTTTTTAAGCGGCACTAGCGCCATCTATCCAAACGGTTGTTGCAACCGATGGCCATGTAGATTCATCTTTGCAGATGAAATACCACAAATTTGATAACACAACGCTATAGTAAAATTTTACTTTTTTATTTTAAGTGCTAATTGCTGCACTGAAGCTAAATTAAATATTCATAAAATTTTATAAAATACAGTGAAAAAAAAAAAAAATTAAACGGATCGTTGACAAGTCGAATGGTGTGTCGTCACTGACTCTAGCTAGACTCTAGACATTTTGATTGTTTTTCCCTTGGCTACTAACTAAAATAAAAATATCTTTAACCTTTTTTCAGTCTCTCGTTTCTCTTCAGAGTCGTGTCTGTCTACATCTGGCGTTCCTCAAGGTTCCCATTTGGGACCGGTCTCGTGTGATCGTAAACGTTAATGTGTCTTATTTGAAATATAATTGGTAATATAATATGTGTATAATTGCTTTTACTACGCAATGCAAAATAGTGTAAACAATGATTAACACTAACTTTAATATTACAAAAACACAATGTTGAAAAAATTTCCACGAGCAGGATTTGAACCTGCACCCTTCTGACATACCGGGTCAGGTGCTCTTCCAATTGTGCTATCGTGGTTCTAACCAGCCCGCCGAAATTATTCAACACTATTTACTTTTTTACTTTGAAAGCCAAAGGCGCCAATTCAATGTCAACAACTGCCGTCATTAACATCTGATCATAATATTTTTACAAATACTAAAGATCAGTTAAGAAGTAGGCTAGCTATTTATAAAATGTTTTTGCTTTTGTTTATATAATTTTAACGCAAATTTTGTTGCGATACAAATTACAAAAACACAATGTTGAAAAAATTTCCACGAGCAGGATTTGAACCTGCACCCTTCTGACATACCGGGTCAGGTGCTCTTCCAATTGAGCTATCGTGGTTCTAACCAGCCCGCCGAAATTATTCAACACTATTTATTTTGAAAGCCTAAGGCGCCAATTCAATGTCAACAACTACTGTTTTTGTAATTTGTATCGCAACAAAATTTGCGTTAAAATTATATAAACAAAGACAAAAACATTTTAACTTTAATATGTAAAAGAAAAATGTATATACTTAAAAGTAAATGTTAACATCGATTGAAGGTATATTATTTTGTATTGTTCGAGTTATTATATGTATTACGAGTTACGAGACGTATACATAAGAGTGCCTAGTGTGAGTTTCGTTTACTATCCGTATTCATACGATTACGTTTACGAAAACGAAAATTAGTATGGCATTGAAGCAGCGCCTCCTGGCAAAATACGAGAAGAGTTAAAATTTTGCCATACAAATTCTCGTTTTCGTTAACGTGATCGAATGGCGAATGAAACTCGCACTAGACACCTTGACCGTTCTTGTAGAGTTTGTCGGTAGACACTTTACAATCCAATGCGAACAAATATATTCGGTACACCATAGAACTTCTACTCCAAAAGTTAATAGTATATTCATATTCATTGCTTGTTGCTAATAATCGAACACCATCGATCAACATCCTGCCATTTTGATTTTTTTGATGGGACATTCAATTCTGAGACCTTTGAAACGTGACCTGACCAATAATAACGCGTACAAATAAAGAGAGAAACATAAGATTTAAGACCACCAGCTATCACCATCTTATCTAAGACTGTGGCCATTACAATTTACAACCACAATAACAGTAGTGTTCCGACAGTTAGAGATAAGATAGCCAGTTCAATGATGTGTGCTCCCAAGCACAAGCAAGAAGGCAAATTCAAAATGGTGACCATTTAATAATTCGTTTTGCCCATAGCGGCGTATGTATTATCTATAGACTATAAATGATTGGAAAAGAAGGAGATATATGATTTTATCGGCGAGAAGCGCGTTTACCCCAGTCTTAGCGAAACAGTATCCAGCATTATCTTTAATGCAAGAATTACGCGATATTTTCCACGTCAAAATAACCATTTTTAAATAGACTACTGACAGTAAAGATTACTTTGATAGTGGCCCATGCTTCATAAGCTAAGTCGGTTTAACGACATTTTTATTGGCATAACAATATTTAAACTGATGTAGGTACTGTATCTGCGTAGAGCGGTAATAATCTAAAAGCGAAAATAGGGCAAGTTTGCATTTGATATATTTTTAACAAAAAAATCCCATGTTTGTTTGGGACGTGAAAATAATGCTTTCATCAGCTGCCTAACTTCCCGCGCATGTCGTAACGTAAGAGCCGACTAAGAGACAAGGGATCCAAGATGCTCTCACATCAGACGATCGGCTAGCAACCTATCACTGATGATGATCTGTTCCACCTCGGTACCCTACTTTGATTATGCTAAATGTGGCGTCGAGGTCACTAATGTGAGTTTACTTAAAAATTGGTGATTTTGATGCTTCGTCTACCTCTTTTTGTGAGAAGGACGTGGGTGTTAATGTATTATGTATATTAACAAAAATACTTTTATTTTATTTGTTTATTTATATTAATTTTAATCTTTATTGCACATACACACACACATGCACCCTCGCTTCACACAACTTTTAAAGTTTATGCTGACACCCCCCACCAACCTTACGGTTATAAAATTAGGTGTCAAACATCCTTACGCAAGCACAAAGGACCATCTGCGTCAGGTCATAACGCCGGATCAGGACGCGCCGAAGCGCATTCTTCATCCGGTACTTTTAAGACTAGTGTCTCGAGCGAGTTGCTCCGTGGACACGTATAGTCCACTACCTAATATCCAGATAGGTTACCGGAGCTGTAAGCTCGCTCACTTCTCGTTGCACCAAAAGCGCAACTCGCAGTTCCACTGCTCGGGTCGTCAACTCTAAAGCCGTCTACCAAATGTCCTCATTGGTGGTAGTGTTGTAAACCCACTCACTTCTCAGTACCCATCCAGGCACCTCAACACTTCCAAAATCCTACGCGGCTGATTCCACCGGAGACTTTGCATCTAGCGGGCGCCTCTACTAGTTATCCAGACTAGTGCCGGAGATGTTGGAAGCCTACTTAATGAAAACCACCAAGCAGAACAACCAACTATGGACAACTCACGTACCCCGCGGATCCTTTCGCTTCAGGCCCTACACTAGACCGCTACTCGGACCCGCTCGCTGTGCACGAAACGGAAGCCTGGCCAACCTCAACCAGACAGAGGAACATTCCCACTTCTACAGCTAACCACATAGCCACCACGAGTCCAACTCATGTCCGGGACCTGCCGGAGACGCCCGTGAAGGCATAACCGGTAAGGTGCCTAGGATCCGAACTCCCGTGGTACCCTTGAAAAGACAGCCGGACCCGTAGTTCCAGCTGCCATACCCTACCTATCAGGGTCACTAGATAGGGACAGCACTAAGAGTACAGTAAAAAAATAAGTACAAAGGCGGACTTATGGCATTCTCTACCAGCCGACCTAAGGACTAAGCAGAAAAATTGGTAAGCAGTGCGACAAAGAACTTTTATTCAATATGTACTGGATTAATCACTAACTTTGATAGTTAGAATCATGTTAGGTAAATTTTAATGTACTATTTTAATGTACTAGCGGGCAAATAAGGTTTTAGAGTCCTATGTCCAACAGTGACTAATATAGGATGATAGTGATAAGCCTTCTCAGCGTAGTCGGTAAAGTGTATGCGAAAGTGTTGATTGAAAGGGTTGTGAATGAAACAGACGAAAAAGTATGGGATGCACAAGCGGGATTTAGAAAAGGAATGGGATGTACGGATCAGGTCTTTTCCTTGCGGTGCATAGCCGAAAAGTGTTTGGCTAAAAACAAGAAGGTCTATTGCGCGTTCGTGGATCTAGAAAAGGCCTATGATAGAGTGGTGAGGAAGGAATTGTGGTCAGCATTGTCCGTGAACGGTGTGAGCAGTGTCCTTATACGAGCATTGCAATCTCTTTATAGGGATTCTTGTGCTTGTGTAAGGATAAACGGGGCATACACTGAATGGTTTAATATCGAAAAAGGTGTTAGACAGGGATGTGTAGCATCACCGTGGCTGTTTAATCTGTTCATGAACAATTGCTTGACAGATTTGAAAGAGAATGAAAGTGGGTTGAGAATGAATGAGTTACTCGTCAAATGTTTTCTCTATGCGGATGACCAAGTACTACTTGCGTCTTCGGCCGACGAGTTGCAGGAGATGGTAACGGCTATGGGTGGAGCTTTTGTTAGAAAGGGAATGAAGATGAATGTAAAGAAGACGAAAGTGATGGTGTTTGAAAGAGATGAGGCAGTGACAGACTGCAATATTGTGATTGGGGATGAACAAATTGAACAGGTGAATGAGTTTGTGTATCTGGGTTCAAAGTTTACAAACGATGGAAAGTGTGAGAGTGATATTGAAAGAAGAGTGAATGCAGGAAACATGGTAAATGGAGCTTTGCACTCCTTTATGAACAGTCAGAAGGTGTCTAACAAGGCTCGTTTGGCTGTGCATAGGGGGGTGTTGGTTCCGACACTCATGTACGGAAGTGAAAGTTGGGTATGGCAGAAGAAACATGAAAGCAGAATAAATGCAGTAGAGATGAGAGCGTTAAGAAATATGATAGGAGTTAAACTGAGTGACAGGATAAGAAATAGTGAGATAAGGAAACGTTGTGGTCTGAAAGAAGATTTAGTGACAAAAATTGAAAAAGGCATGCTGAGATGGTTTGGCCATGTCGAGAGAATGGATGAAGAACGATTGACGAAACAAGGGTATAAGGCGAGTGTGAATGAAAGTGTTGGTAGGGGTAGACCTAGGCGGACGTTTCGAGATCAAATCAGGGACGTCTTGAAAAAAGGCCAGGTCAAGAGTACCCTAAACCGAAGAGCATGTATGAAGGGAATAATGAAAGTGGACGAAGCGAAACAAGTATGTAAGGATCGTAGCAAGTGGAAAGAAGTGGTCTCTGCCTACCCCTACGGGAAAGAGGCGTGATTATATGTATGTATGTATGTATGTATGTATGTGATGACTATAAAGATGATGAAGATGACGATGATTATTATGCTAAAGTATAATTGTCTAAAAACGTACAACAAAGTAGGGTCTAGGCTTTAATTTAATCGTCAAAATAACACAATCAACAACGCAGATACAAACAGCAGTCACTCAAGTCGGTGAGAATTATCACGTGGCCATTTTTGTCTGCGTCTGCGTTTCCAATATTTACAGAAGAACGTTGAACTTCAATGCTGCTCTTTAATAATAGACACGGATCTATTGTTCAGAAAATTTGGCTATAAAAAACGCGAGCGAATCGACTGCAATAACAGTTCTTAGAATTCGATGACGAAACGCGAAACTAACACCGCAACACTTTCTTTCCATTTCTGTTAACGAAAACGAAAATTTGTATGGCAAAACGTTCTTCTCGTATGTCGCCAGGAGGCGCTGCTTCATTGTCAATATTGCCATACTATTGTCGTTTTCGTTAACGTAATCGAATGAATATGAACGGTAAACAAAACTTACACAGGCACCCTGAACGGATTCGTTTCCGGATTCCAGATAGTTTCGAGTTGAATGCGAGAAATCATGTCTCAATCTCTATCAGCTCAGTTAGACTACTGACGTGAACACATGCCTAACACGTGCATAGCAAGAAACTGAAAAGTTTCCTCAAGCCATCGAAAACCCGTCAGAGGGTTTCTAGAAGGAATGACATCACACAAGCGTTTCCGGTCGGACCACCGGTCTCACCAGAGGTCCCGGGTTCCATTCCCAACAGGGGGTATGGTACATGTTTGTGTACTCAGTTTGGTTGATCTTCTTCTCTTCTGATCTGAGGTCTTGATTGTCCACCTGGCTCGCTACCACCACCTTATCTAATATTTTGCCATAACATAAATGTATTGTTATGTTATGTTCAGGCAGCTAGGAAGTGCCTCAGCCCGATCCGATTCGAACCCTTCGGAGAATCTAGTAGGGCACGGGGACGCGCACTAGTGCGCGTTGCCGCTCCCTCTAGAAAACCTCCGAAGTTGATTCGTTTCACACGGCTTGAGGGACCCTTTGCGTTCCTCGCCGCCCCCAAACAAGCCCGGTGAAGCTGAAAATGCCGTCTGAGGCAATCGGCAATATCTCTCCAAAAAAAAAAAAGTGCCATAGTAGTTGAGGATTCCAGGTGAAGTTCGCTTTCACCTACGGCCTAATCATTGCTAAACATCAGGTGAGATGAAGGCCAAGCTATCAATTAAAAAACTAACCGCTGTAGAGTTTTGTAGATATGCCTCGCCAACCCCTGCCTGCCTTGCCAGCCCTTCCCCTGCCTTGCCAACCTTTTCAGGACTGGGTATATATAGAATGTGGGGGGTGCGTTGCATTGCAGAGGCGTCGGGAGGAGAATCCCATTTAACTATCTACGTCTCCCCGGGGACAGTGGTACGCGCAAGGCGTTTTCTCCAGAAAAACAAAAGGCAAACGGCTGTAGGCACCCAATTCAACAAAAGAGTACATCTGCCTGTTTCCTGGCTCCATCAAACGGAATGTTCCACACATTTTTGCCGACAGTACATCTTCAATAATAAACAAGCACCGCGTAACATAACACGTAAACTATAAGCGCCGATTATCTGTTTGAAATATACGCGTCTACCTTAATACTTTTACAGTTAACCATCAAACAAATATGAACCTTGTTTACATCCCCGGAACATAGCACGCATCAATGTTTGTTGCACCAGTCATAAAGTTCAAAATGGCTACACGTGAAGTGGTTAATGTCAGCTAACTATACTTGTAGACAGAAATATTGTAAGGAAGTACGCGTTTATCATGGAAAATCTCGTTGGCATGGCTAAAGAATATTTTACTTGCAAACCTTTGATAGATTGTCGATAGATACAAAACAGTTCTTAAGCTAAATTCAACGACTATTTTTGACATGGAGTGGTTGAAAGAAAAATCCTATTTCAATCTAAATTTATTCACTACTTTATATAAACACTTGCATATCTACCAACCTGCAAAGGGCCAGGGATGTCGGTCATAAAATCGAATCGAATCGAATCGAACCGGCCAGTTATCGACACTCTGATGGCAAGTGACGATAAAGCCACATGAAACAAACTTCCCTCTGAATCCTCAAATAGATACTGAGGAGCTGGCTATCTTAGCTTTGGAACACGTCAACTACCTACCAACACCGTAGTTATGGCGACAGACTTAGATAAGATGGCGGTAGCTAAGCTAGTAAGGTGATTTTTAAATGAACTTTACCATCTAACTATCGGAGTACAATATGTCAATCGACATGTCAATATGTCAAGCCCGGTGAAGCTGAAAACGCCGTCTGAGGCAATCAGAAATCTCTCTCCAAAAAAATGAAGCAGCGCCTCCTGGCGACATACAAGAAGAATTAAAATTATGCCGTACAAATTTTCGTTTCCGTAAACGTAATCGAATGAATAGGTATGGATAGTAAACAAAACTCATACTAGGCAATCCGAGCTGCCCCCCGACCGCCTAACTCGATCGCTTTCGATCCTTCTCGCCTCGCCTTCAAAGCGATCGAAAGCGATCGAGTTAGGCGGTCGGCCGCCTGCCCCCCGACCGCCTAACCGATTGCTTTGGCTACGTGTATAGTTTATGAAGTCATCTTGCCATTTCGTACCGCCTATGAAAGCAATATCGAAAGGTATAGGCTATAACTTTCGATATATGCCTATACCTATTAGCTAGATGACAAGATGACGTCATAAACTATATACGTAGCCAAAGCAATCGGTTAGGCGGTTGGGCCCCTGTTCCTAGATCCGTGTCCGTGCAAGGAGTTTAGGTAATTTTCAAATATCAAATTTCAAATTTCCAATTTCAAAATCATTTATTCAGTTTAGGCTACAAATAGCTGTTATGAACGTCATTATGCCATCGGTTTGTAAGTCTACTCTGGGCGGGAGACTTTGTACCTACTGAGAAGAACCGGCAAGAAGCTCAGAAAGTGTCAAGCTCTTTCACCCTTACAGCGTCAAAAATATTGGAAAATATCATAAAATGACACTTTCCATCACAAATAAACATACAAAAAATAAAGGACAATTTATTTATTTATTTTATTTTTATTTTATTTAAACTTTTGCAACATAAATATTACATGGCGGACTTAATGCCTGAGGCATTCTCTACCAGTCAACCATAGGGTGGTGCAGAGATAACATTGGTAGGTGCAATTATGATATATGATTGTAAGTAAGTAACTATGTAATACATACATAAATATTATTATATATACATAAACATACACAAAATACATAATTCTAATAGGACGTTATTGAGATGATTCTGCCATGGTTCCATCAAACAAGAGCTCACGGACTTTCTTTTTAAAAGCATCACGACTCGTAGCCATCCTGATTTCGAGAGGCAGCGCGTTCCACAGGAGAATGGATTGAATGTGAAAGGAAGAATGAACAAAACCAGATGTATGAGAGGGACAGAGAAGGAGAAGGTTATTTGAGGACCGGAGATTTTTACTATGAGAGGAGCAAAGGTACTGAAAATAGGGAGCAAGATAAGAAGGAGCATTTAAAGAATTTAGAAACGAAAATAGTGTGGTGAGGGCCCGTAAACGTCTTCGTTGGCGAATAGGCAACCATTTCAGCTCCAACCTGAACTGCGAGATGTGGTCATATTTCTTCAAGTTGTAAATGAATCGGATACTGTTGTTGAGTAATCTGTCAAGCTTATCAAGCAAATCAGCATTAAGATCATAATAACACACGTCACCATAGTCGATCAACGGGAATATTAAGGTTTGCACAAGCATTATCTTCGTCTTGAGTGGTAAAAAATTTCTTAAACGATTCAAGGACCGCAAAGTCCAGGTAACTCTTTGACTCACACTAGCAGCCTGCGAGTGCCAGCTGAGAGTAGCATCGAGATGTAAACCAAGATTTTTAACCTTGGCGCTAAGAGGTATGACCGCTCCGTCGAAGACAATTGGCTCAAGAGGGCTTCCCACTTTACCCATCAATCGCAAGCTGCCAATGAGTATCGACTGACATTTAGTGGGATTTACGGCCACACCAAACCTACGGGACCAGTCATTTATCGCTTCCAAATCCTGATTAATTCTCCTGATGGCAGCTGGTAAGTCGTCCACACATGCTTGGGTGTAAAGCTGAAGGTCATCGGCGTACAATCAAGGGCGGTATGACAGTACGTGTGTACTGCCTACACATCAACCTATCCAAAACTGTCAAATTTCTCTAATCGATATTGATCTTTATACCCAAATAAGGTAAATACTAATAAATACTAAGGTTCAAAATTTATTAAAGAAATTTGACATTTTGTGGTAGGTTGATCTGCTGCCGTCTGTACTAATGTGTGTACTAAGCCTACCTTCTGGGTGTCCATATATTTTGTGTCTGGTAATAACTGTAAACAAGTCCATCGGTAAACGATGCATCATCTTTTATACCTAACAAAAGCTTCACGCGCCATTTTGTTTAGTGTGAGCACAGAATAAAAAATTAATAGTACCAGTCTAATGTAGCTGTAATTCTTTATGAAATTATCCATACTATGGTCGCACAGTGGTCGAAATTTGAACGTAATTCATAACATTTAATGTTTTAATGTTATTGAAAGTTCTTTTGTTAAAGAGTACAGTCACGAGCAATGACATGTATACATGGACAGATTTTCAAAAAATGTTTACTCGAAACATTACAAAAACAAATAGTTCTACGAACTATTCAAAAGTATGTAATCTTCAAACTGGGTCAAGATTATGTATACTTTTTTTATAGTAAAGTGAACAAAACACTGTCAATGAAAACTACACAATCCTAAAGTTACATTCATGTATATGTGACAATTTCTTTAAAGCAATTTCATAACAATGTATACATATTTTTTCCAAAAATGTAAACAATACAATTTTATTATAATGTCAATTATGACAGTGATTTTTTTACCATGCATATGCTTAAGGGCTGTAAGTTCATGTGTTTACACCCTACAGTGTTAAGATATGATTGGACCCGTCTGCACACACGGTTTGCAATAAAAAAATGTTTGTGTATTTATTTATACCTATGTTGGTAGGTTTCGCAACCATGAGCTTCTGTAACAGCTTTCCATTAAGCAGACCGTACACTCATTTGCCGGATCACTAACAAAGAAAAAACTACAAACGCAGATTCACACATCACATCAACTGATTAAAAGAAAGCAAATACAACTATACCAGTTGTATGCTCAAGCCCCAATTTACCTAAAAGCCCGCACGCACGTCATCCGCACAACTAGCAAAACAGAACAGTCCAGACTTCAACCAATATACTCGTAGGTGGTCATAAACAAACTAGTGACGTCACCAAATGGACAAACATGGCGGCCAAACAAACCGAATGGGAATAGTCACCACTCACCAATTACAAATGAAGGGTGCAGCGCAATAGGTGTGAACTCGAAGTTGGTGTGAACTCATTTCTAATTAGAGTAAAAGAGACAAAACACGGAATAACTATTCGAAGCTTATTCTTTGTTTATTTGTAAGACGCTTAAAATCAGTGGACCGCAAAATTAGGTTACAAACACATAAAACCAATCTACAGTCTCGAATATAGGAAGTCATCATCATCATCAGCTCATTTTATGTCCCCACTGCTGGGGCACGAGCGTTCCCTATGGATGGATAAAGAGAACGGGCCATAAACCATCACGCGGGCCCAATGCGGTGCGGTATGGTTGTTAACAACTGCCTATGCAGCCAGGACCAACGGCTTTATGTGCCTTTCGAAGCACGGAGGATCTCATGATGATAAATTTTTGTTTACCCATCCGATGACCGGCCTTAGCGAAAGTTGCTTAACCTCAGCATTCGCATACCGGGCGGGTTAACCACTGCGCCATCGAGCTCCTCGTTGCTCATCGAGTTATAGGAAGTATATATATTTTATATCCTAAACCGATCTCACATAGCTTCTGTTTCGTACTGTTCGTGTCCAAGAATTTTTTATGAGCTCTAGATCTAACCGCAACTGTAGTCTAGAGTCTAGAGGTTAACCAAACCACGCACTGGTCTCGGACCCAGACTAAGGGCCTGTTTCACGATCTACAAGTAAGTTCCCATTAGCGTTTACTTGACACTTGACAGATAGTCCATACAAAACTGTCACTTTATCTGCCAAGTATCTCCTAATCAGACTTTGTGAAACAGGCCCTAAGTCTTCGACTCAGACTTCCGTCAGTTAGAGATAAGATATATTGGTGTAAGTGCGCTTCCACCTTCCGGCCTTAGGGCTCTTTCAAATGAGGCGTGACGTATCGGACCGCTGCTGTGCGTTTGCATTACATTTCATATTAAAACAGTCGTTGCCGGCGTTTAATATGAAAAGGCACGGCAGCGAGCAGTCCAAACGAAACGCCTAATATGCAAGAGCCCTTATCGTCGACCAACAAGAGAAATGAAAACTAAGCGCTACACTGTTGCGTAAAAACCTAACCAAAGCTAAAACAGAACAGATGCATAAGAAACGCCATTACAAATGGCGGCCCGGTCCTGTAATAAATATTGCGTGGCGAACTCGACACAGCCACAAAATAATAAGACCCCAGAAGGTTAGTTTAATGCATAACTTGCTCGAGCAACGCGCTAGACCCTTTCACGGACACGGATCTCGGAACAGTCGTCGGCAGGCTTATTATCGAGAAAAAGCAATGGTCAAGACAAGGCCGCACGGACCGGCTCCGCGGCCATGGAAGAGGCACGCGGGAAAAGCGGGCTTAATGCTACACGCCGCGCCGTCCACCGCAACGACACACAGATCGAATCGGTCCCTACTACTTCAACGACGCACCAGCCACTCGGGCGCACGTCACACCGCGGTCGCTCAATTGTCGGGTAGAATTTGTGTTTTTTTTTTATACTTAGCACGGCAAATGACTCCACACCACCTGATGTTAAGTGGAAATGGAGTCCAGACGCGAAGACAACTGGTGCAGCGTGTAAACAACGCAGCATTAGTCAACTTCACTCTGCCGCCACCTTGTGGGCCAAGGTGCTTCTTCACGCCTCGTTTGAAGGACCCCATATCATAGGAAAGAGGGAAAACGTGCGAAATACACCAGCACCTATTATACAGTCTACTTGCCTTTTACTGGACAATTATCCCAAGCTACCATAGTTAGGGCCTTGGCCAGTACAAGCAACCAGTTACTAATTGCGCAATGGCAACGCGACTGCTAGTAATTGCGGTTGCTACGATCGGTCGGTTTATTTTAGAGCGCCACGTCGTCGTGCACTTATAAGGCTCTTTCAATTTAGACGTTTGTTGTCGGACGGCTAACGCACGTTTGTACAGCGTAACGTCTAAATTGAAAGCGCCCTTAGTTCGTAAATCGCTCGCTAATGGCGCTATCGTAGCGTTCAACGTTCCGTAATACGAATATGTGTTTTGGTAGCGATGAGTGAATATTTGCGATTGCGACTGTCACTTAAAGATCGGTAAGAAGCCTGCCGAGCGCAGCTGTTGCGCGATTCCGTGTCCGTGAGAGGTTGTCTCCTATGTGTGCGTTGCTCGATTGCGACTGTCACTTAAAGATCGGTAATAAGCCTGCCGAGCGCAGCTGTTGCGCGATTCCGTGTCCGTGAGAGGTTGTCTCCTATGTGTGCGTTGCTCGATTGCAACTGTCACTTAAAGATCGGTAAGAAGCCTGCCGAGCGCAGCTGTTGCGCGATTCCGTGTCCGTGAGAGGTTGTCTCCTACGTGTGCGTTGCTCGATTGCGACTGTCACTTAAAGATCGGTAATAATAAGCCTGCCGAGCGCAGCTGTTGCGCGATTCCGTGTCCGTGAGAGGTTGTCTACTATGTGTGCGTTGCTCGATTGATATGGTCACTTAAAGATCGGTAATAAGCCTGCCGAGCGCAGCTGTTGCGCGATGCCGTGTCCGTGAGAGGTTGTCTACTATGTGTACGTTGCTCGATTGCGACTGTCACCTAAAGATCGGTAATAAGCCGGCCGAGCGCAGCTGTTGTGAGATTCTGTGTCAGTGAGAGGTAGTCTACTATGTGTGCGTTGCTCGATTGCGACAGTCACTTAAAGATCGGTAATAAGCTTGCCGAGCGCAGCTGTTGCGCGATTCCGTGTCCGTGAGAGGTTGTCTACTATGTGTGCGTTGCTCGAGCGCGTTTGTATGAAGCTTACTTTCTGCAGTCTCCCTATTTTGTGTCGACACAGTCCAGTGGCGGGTCCCATTAAAACGACCGTAAAACTGGCGCTAATGGCTCATTTCATTACATACAAGAAACCTGAATAGACGCTCAACAGTCAGTGAAGGAACGTAAACGTCCATTAAATTTCGGATATCGGAGTCACTATAGTTTATTTAATCATCATTATTCATTATCAACAAGCTTTAAGAAGTTAAATTAACGATCTTAGACAGACGATACCGAATTATATTTCTAGTGATAACTTATGGCAGCGCCGGTACACCCTGGCAGCTCGTCAGGGGGAAATACAAGAGTTTTTGGTGGGTAGGTTATACCCCCTTTCCTACTCGGGGAGAGTCAGAGGAGAATCCCACAACCCCTACCCAATCACGAAAAGCTTGAATGGAGGAAGGGAGGCATACCCACTAAAGTCATAGGTATACCATCCTCCTGGCCTAGGTCGTCCAGCCACCGAACTGGAGCTCTGCCATCTGATCGGCGGGCAGAGAATAGGTAGATGAAGATGGCACAGGACCGAGAAGAGTCGAGTGCAAGGGAAGAGGTTTATGCCCTGCAGTGTGCAGAAGTGGGCTGATGATGATGATGAAGCCTCTTTCTGCCAATGGGATAACGATAGTTTTGAGTCGAGAGTTTGAGACCACGATGACGGCTATCACCAAGGTCCACTGCCACAAACGCCGCCGCCGCCCATGCATTAATGGTTGTTAATTGCCTCGAGTTTAATGTGTACCGATTTCTCTCCCTCTCTCCCAGATGAGGGACTTGCCGAGCGAGCCCCAAATACCCGGTTGGCCATCAGCTGGTCGAGTATTCAGAAGCCGGATTCTTAATGCTGCGAACACTTTAAAATTTTTTTGGCGTCAACACTGGCGACACTGCCTTGTAGCTATAAGATTGTTTCGTGGGTTTCATTGATCGTTTATCATAAGTAAGTAAGTAATAAGTTTATCATTTTCCTATACATCAACACTTTTTAATATGTTTAGTTATACAGTCCAAAGGTAGTATATTAATACTTGCCTATATTCACAGGCGACCCCTAAATTACGGATGATTCTAAAGCAATGTTAGATAATGAATTTAGCATGTATTAAGGGATTACTATTAGATGTCATCGGAGAAAACGGGCATTCAGGATCATAAAAGAGTGTCGATACCCAAAACCCAACAGTGTTTCTGCTAGATCTGCTCGCTAATCATAATTCGGTAAATTTCGCAACGGTCCGCATTCTATTTCTGTGCCGACAAAGTTTACACTTCCCCTATGCATTTAGTAAGTCGTAAAGCAATATGGCCGCGGATACGGCTGAGCTACCGGGCGGGCGTGACAGGCGACGATGGTGGCAAGAGCCGGGAGGTAGCGGGTCGCAAGAATCGAAATAACCATTTGACTGGTATCATTATCACCATCAGCTCATTTTATATCCCCACTGCTGGGGCACGAGCCTCCCCTATGGATGGATAGGGAGAACGGCCATAAACCACCACGCATGCCTAGTGCGGATTGGTGGTTTTAATTTCTATCTACTGTACAAATTGTACCCTTACTACATATAATAAAAAAGGGTGTTATTTAAACGGTTAGCAAAGTATTCGTATTTATGTTAGCAATAAAATGATGGTTGGGCAGCAAATTATGGTCTACAAATATTTCTAAATCAGTCTGCAACATATATCATTCTGAACAGCAGTCTTATGCCGCTCCCCCCTTCCGTGACTGGCCCTCGCTACGCTGCACTTCGCTCGGAAAAAAAAATAACTTAACCTAACCAACAGTAAGGATTTTTTATGCTGACCGGTTGTATAATTCTGCTGACCAAATAATAATTTTGCTGACCAAATATTTATTTTGTAATACATATAAATTATTTTCCAATAAAAAACACTTGAAATTGGCTAAATGCTAAACGCGAAGCCATTAATTAAGATAATTAATTAACTATGGTGAACATTTATGAAAAGTGTTGCTAAAATTTAAGACGTGATTCAAAACATTATAACCAAGACTCAAAAACGCACCCATTGGCGATCCAGCCCCCCGACCGCAACTAGATCGCTTTCGATCGCTTTGAAGGTGAGGCGAGGAGGCGTCATCTTGTCAAAGTAATATGAAAGCAATTATCGATAGCTATAGGCTATAGTTTCCGAAATTACAAGATGACGTCATAAACTATAGCTATAGCCAAAGCAATCGAGTTAGGCGGTCGGGGGGCAGGTGCGTTTCCAATTACGCTATCGTGGGTTCGACGAAAAGCAAAAAAAATATCGTAAACAAGACAAAACCGTAGTAACTATTAGATAATCTGTGACAAAACTAAGAAAACCTACTTTACTTAACACCAGTCTGAGGTAAAGTAACATAACTAAACTAGACTATAAAAGTACTTGCCATCTATAACATCCAACTTTTTCATAAAAACCATAAAATAGGCAGCACATACAGAAAAATCACAAAAAAAACACAAAAAATCCTCTGAAAAAAAGATCTACACACAAACTAACAAAAATTATTTACCAAAATGTCACTGCCACAAAAAATACCACCACCACAAAGATTCCTGTAAGGCAAGTGCTAAAACGAAATGTTTGTGATACACACAAATCACAAAGTGAGCACTCAAAAATTAAAGGACAAAAACAAAAAATGTAAAAAGTAATCAAATGCCAGCTCTACACTCTCACATTATACTATAAACAAACATTATGTATATTATACATAAAACTCGTAGGTACCTAGCACAATTGATTTGTGATCAATAACGCAAATAAAGCAATAAACACAACGCACTTTTGAATTGAATGAGCAAAATGAATTACTAAAAGCTCCTTGAAATGCTTGAATGTGTGCTAAGCTGTTGGTCTCGGTTGTAAACATAAGATAGAAGTTTCAGCTTTATTGGGGCAGCATAGAAGTTATTGCTAAATTGACCCATCTGGGAAGGCCAGCCCAGAGAAAGAGCACTCGCTCACGTCCGATAATCAGTGACCGATTTTTTAGTTGGCGGCAATAAAATCGATCCGACTATCAGTCGTACAAAATGTTGGTCATGGGTTGATGATAATTAAGGATTTATTATTATTATTATTTAGAAGAGTAGGCAATCCTGATGTCTCCTCTCTACCTGATGTTAAGCAGGATTATGTCACAAGTTCTAATCCTATAGTATAATAATGCTTTCTGAGATTGTAGGGCTAACATTAACAATGAAACATACAAGTATTAAGACAAATAAAATGATTTCCATTGTTTTTATCATTCTATGAATCATAGAATCTTTCAAAATGATAGTGACCAATATTTGGCTATTAAATACTTGTATGATATTATGTGGTTTGACCAGTGACAAGAAAAATAAATAAAAACTAATTGTTCATAAATAAAATAGGTAAGAAATACTGATAAATTATATTGCACAATCTGTATGCTATATCTATCTAACTAAAAAGATTTATTTTACGAAAGAGGTTCTACAGTACACTCTAAATACTAACAGGCGAACAGCTCAAAATCTTGTCACCAACCAAACATAAATAAAAACTAAATGAAAACAAAAGGAATATGAACGCACTTCTAGCAACACTGCATCTACTTTGCCACTCACTATCAGATCGTCCTCACGTATCCTCTCTGAGTTTTTGCTGGCTGCTCGGAATGTTGCCGCCACATATTTCTGTTCATCTTTTGTTAGCAATGTGCATTTTGCTGCTAACTTTTTACTAGTATTTCCCATTCTGTGAAAAAGTTATTGACAGTAAGTAAGAAATTAACTTGAATAAAATTCTTCTAAAAAATTTAATTAATAAGATAAAACTATCTGCATAAATGCAAAAAATATTTTGTTAAATAAATTTTACTTATTTCATTTGTATCAGTATCTATGTTAATTTAATAAAATTATAAATTATAGTTACATTGTAAAAACATTTCCAACTCATTGATATTATTCAAACCACCTTGGTCAAGGTGTGACCTTAGTAGTAAGGATCCATTTATAACTTCAATGAAAAGAAATTAACATTAAAAGTTAGTTACAGTAAGAAAGAAATTCAGAATAAGTTGAAAATTGTATTCTGTTTATGCGACAATTTGTAATTAAACGTAAAATATACGAAAACATCTTTACCTCTTGACACAAAACAAACAATTATTTTAAAAGGGCGCCACACATACAAAACTATATTATTTTAAGTTTTACTTTACATATTAACGACTATTATCAGTTCACTTATACTTAACTATACACAAGATAAGCGTTCATTTTTAGCAAACGACGTTAAAATTAGCAAAAATCAATCAATAATAACGAAACTGCATATTTTGGAAATAAGGTAAGGTTACCTGTCAAAATGTCAATGTCAAAAGTTTTATTTACTTTTTTATGAATTTTTCTGCACAGGAGTGCAACGATCACGAGACAACTTGCGTCAAGCGTCGCGTCACAGCGACTGCCTTGCCTCATCATCATTATGATTCGGGCGCGAATTTAGTCTCAAAATAAATTACTTTTACGCTAGAAGCACGTAAAAGATTTTTGTTTTAAAACTTATAATTAGAATGAAACTTAACTTAAAATTAGTACAAGAATTAAATATAGGTAGAAATTATAAGACGATTAACCTGCTTCATAATCTATAAAAAAAACTCGTAAATAATTTTGCTCCATAATAAATTCATTAAATTAGTAATCTTATCATATCATGAATAGAATAGAATATCTTTCCAAACTCAAGGTTATTTTTGGAGAGATTGATAATGGCGAACAATGTCATCGTCAGCGAACATTTTTGACGGCGCCGCGCGGCGAGAAACTTAAAGGATTCCTCGAGCCGTGTGATCGAAACACTGTCAGAGGTTTTGTTGAGGGAACGGAATCAAGCAAGTGTGTCCTCGTTTCCTACTAGATTCTCCGAGAGATTCGCATCGGATCGGGAGCAGAACAACGCGAGGGTGCCTCTGAAGGCTAGGTAGGACCTCGGCTCGGGTTGACCGGGTCATGGGGGTGGGGAGAAGCATTTAGATAGGTACACACGCCTGCACATCAACCTACCCCAAACTGTCATATTTCCTCAATAGACTTTGAATTTTATGCTTTAACAAAATGGTTGAAAATGTATTGAATAAATTTGACAGTTTTGGATAGGTTAATGTGCAGGCGTCTGTACATGTTTGTAATTGTACCTGGTTTAAAGCGCGTGGAAACCGGGTCTTCCTACCCTTATTCTACGAGTACGGTGTCTTGGGGCTAAGCGAGTGTGCATTGTAGTGTGTATCACATGTGAATGTGTAGTGGTGTTTTAAGTATCGGGTGAGTGTTGAGGAGGACGGGCCAAACTCAAGGTTTACTAACAAGCGATAGAGCGCAGCATACTAGGTGTTATGAGGGCTGATAGAATCCGGAACACTAACACTGCGCTCCAAAACCAAAATCATAGACGTTGGAGTGGCGACACTGGCGACCACTGATGGCGATCGCGGAACGGGCTGGACACGTCAGCCGCATGGGCCAGAGGTGGGTGAAGAAATAAAGTAAAACTACAACAAAATAAATACAATATGTTAAACCCCCCCCCCCCCCCCCCCCTTGAAAATATTGTGATTATACTTTCTATACAAAACTAACTAACGGTAGCTAACTTAACTACTACTAAGCGTAACTTTCGGTAGCGAACAATGATATTAGTAGCGAACCAACTGGACATGGACTCTTCACATGGACGTTTTCAAATGTAAACACACATGTTGTTAAGCACATGTCAAATAACCTAATACTATGGTGAAACATCCCCCATGTGGATATTTAATTTTTTCAAGACTTTGTACAAGTTTTAAATACGTTTATTAATTATTTATTTACTAAATTAAAGTTTTATCAAAATAGGTTCAGTAGCTTATAAAATGCTGTTTTCTATGATTTTTGCTTGAGTTGTATCTAGTATTCTTGTTATATTCCTTTATTGCCTACAAAATTTAACAACTAAAAAACCATATTATCTAAATATGTCGCCTTAACATCAATATTTGTAGCATTTTTGTGTTCCGGCAGCTAGAGATAAGATAGCCTCACTGTTGAGGATTCCGGGTGAAGTGCACTTCCACCAATTGGCCTTCATCACTTAACATCAATCACTGTGCTTACCCGTAAAATAAAAAAAAAAATTGTTGCAATCATTTAGTTATATTATGCTTTTTTTATTGCACCTGATGGGAAGCAATCACCGCCCGCCCATGGACACCCGCAAAACCAGAGGAATCGCAGATGCGTTGCCGGCCCTTAAGGAAGGAATAGGCTCGGTTCAATGGTCTACCGTTAAGGCCACCGACCAGGGTTCGAAAGGATAATTATAAATAATAATTATCACGATAATAAAACGATAACTATTAAGATAATTAGCACTTGGATAAATTATCAATGGGGTTATAAACTTAAAGCATGAAGCACCACTGTTGGCGATGCGCCACTGTGGGAGTCGTTATCAACTACCAATTTGCACTGGGCCTGCGTGGTTGTTTATGGCTTGTTCTTCCTGTGGTATAGTAATGTTTCATCTATAAGTAAGGCTCGTGGCGCAGCTCATTTTATGTCCTCACATATAAAATGAGCTGATGATGATGATGCCTATGATAATAATTTTACATACCTACTTTATTATTAAAATGAATTAAGACGCGACATTTACATATACCTTTCTTTAATGATTAGGTACTACAATTTATATGATGCACAACAGCACCATCATCTCCAAAGACTAAAAATCGTCCAAAGCGTAGAAAGTAATGTTAGGGCTGTGTAAGCTTGGATAGTTTTTGTTACAGTCTCATTCTTAAGCCGAGCAGAGATATTCCTCTGCAGCAACAAAAACATGTGGATCTGTGGTGGAATACTCAAAGCCGTAGCGAGACATTTTAATCGGGGAAATAAAAACGCAGGTACCAGCGTACCAATCAAAATGAAACCAAAAATACTTCCACTAAGAACAAGGTTTTCGGTTGAGCTCCTCGGATATATTGCAGAAGCAATTATGTAGCTCCAATGGGCCAAGGTACCAATTCTGAACAGCCAAAATATTTTCAGAACTACAGTGCTGCCAATCACTATTGCTATTGTTGATAGAATGCACATGCCGGCTGCGTTATCTATTTCATTTTCGTTTTCACCATATTGTTATATATTTAGTTGAGTTTCTTAGTTTTAAATTTTACGCTCTTATTAGTGGATAATAGTCTGAGGAATGTTCAATTCAATTCAACGATTTAGCCAGTGTCTAGTTTTAGGGCAACTTATTAGCGTTTTGATTTTCCATCATCATTTTGACACCTGGATGTTATGACAATACGGTCTGACATCTTTGAGATTCATTTTGTCATAAATAAGCAATAATAATTTATCTTTGTATTTTTCTGTTTCTTTGTTGTATCAGTTTTTATAAGTATAAAATCATAAAATGTTAAGGTTTTTGAACGAAGTTATGTTGCCTGTGTCAAAAATTCAAGACTATGTAGTAGTTTACCGGGTATAATTTTTATGCTCTAACAAACTTAACTACACTTTGGTAGTACTCATTATTATACTGTGACTCTGTCACCCGTTTGCACTAAACTTATGAATCACCTAAGTCTTGGCTTAACTACTACCCTACACTACACTTGGCTCGAAAACGTCGCTTACACTCAAGTGCCTAGTTAACTTGACCGGGTAATAGTTAGGCAAAGACTTAGGCGATTCATAAACTTAGTGTAAACGGGTGTGTGACTTTGATGTGCTTTGGAAAGTATTAGGTACCTATTTTTGACGTGTAACATCTTTCCGCTCGCCTTCTATATACACAATTTGTGGGAGTGATATCGTAGAAATGGGATGGAAGTGTGTAACAGTCGGCAGTCGGAGAAGCGTGCAAGCGCGCCATTTCGTAAATTTTAAATCGATAAGAACATAACAGTCATATTATTATGATATGTGACATATTGTGTCATCATTTTGATATGTCAAATGTCTTCTAATGAGTATTTACTGCATTCTCTTTATGATTTCTATTTTCTATTGTAATATTGATTTTAACCATTTCGTGTGTAATAGACTTTTAAACTATATAAATATTTGCTGTTAATAATAAGTCTCATTAAAGTGCAGATCATTGATAAAAAATCCAAGTATATCAATTGTGTTCTAATGAGTACCTATTTACTGAATTCTCTTTATGATTTGTAAAAAAATATACGTCATTGTTAATTCTATATTCTATTTTTTATTGTAATATTGATTTCAAAAGGTGAGATGTCTTTTCTTTCTTTCTTTTAGTTGATGGCTTCGTGCGATTAGCACATTTAGCCAGTGTCAAAGTAATTTTTCTAACAAGTAATACATAAATACACAGTCAGGTCATAAGTATTGTCACACAGTAAAAACTTTTTTTTTAGAATGCTGGCCACAAAAAAGTTTATTGAATTCGAATTTCTTCATTTTTTGTTCATGAAAATAAAAATGTATACTTTTAAGAATTTTATTCATATTTAAATATGGAGTGAACGCTTAAAGAAGACCGTGTTGCAGTTATTGCGTTGCATCGTTGCGGTTACGCGCCAAGTCAAATTTTTGACATACTGAAAAATTTGAATTTAACCAAAAGATTCGTTTATCGTACCATCAAACGATACAATGAAGACTCTAGTGTAGATGTTAGGTCAAGAAGTGGTCGCCCTCGGTCTGTTAGGACTCCAGCAGTGGTAAAAGCTGTAAAGGCGCGAATTCAAAGAAATCCCAAACGTAAGCAGAAACTGTTGGCCCTTCAGATGGGGTTAAGCAGAAACACGGTGAAAAGAGTGTTAAATGAAGACTTAGGGCTTCGGGCATATCGAAGAAAAACAGGACATCGTTTGAATGCTCGTCTAATGGACCTGAGACTGAAGAGATGCCATGCTTTGTTAAAGCGGTACGCGGGAAAAAAATATCGAGAAATTCTTTTTTCGGATGAAAAATTTTTTACCGTAGAAGAGAGCTACAACAAACAAAATAATAAGGTGTATGCACACAGTAGTGAAGAAGCGAGCAACCGTATTCCGCGTGTCCAACGAGGTCATTTTCCATCCTCACTCATGGTATGGTTGGGAGTTTCTTATTGGGGCTTAACAGAGGTACATTTTTGTGAGAAAGGTGTAAAAACGAATGCAGTTGTGTATCAAAATACAGTCCTGACGAACCTTGTGGAACCTGTTTCTCATACCATGTTCAATAACAGGCACTGGGTATTCCAACAAGATTCGGCGCCAGCTCATAGAGGGAAGAGCACACAAGACTGGCTGGCGGCGCGTGAAATCGACTTCATCCGGCACAAAGACTGGCCCTCCTCCAGTCCAGATTTGAGACCGTTAGATTACAAGATATGGCAACACTTGGAGCAAAAGGCGTGCTCAAAGCCTCATCCCAATTTGGAGTCACTCAAGACATCCTTGATTAAGGCAGCCGCCGATATTGACATGGACCTCGTTCGTACTGCGATAAACGACTGGCCGCGCAGATTGAAGGCCTGTATTCAAAATCACGGAAGTCATTTTAAATAAACTTTATTGTCATAAGAATCTATGTTTTGTTAAGTTCGTTTTGGTATATAAATGGTTACATAATGTATAAACTTGTCTCAATTATTTTATATTAAACATGTGACAGAATTTATGACCTGACTGTGTATACAATATTTCCTTCCAGGCAGTATGATGATGATGAATGATAGGTAATAAAAATGAGAAGTGAAAAATGATATTGGATATTGGTTGTGAGGTCCAACCCCTCGAGTATCTCAGTAAAGATGTGGGGCTTTACTGAGCCCAAGGTGAAACGTCAAATATTACAAATTTTAAGTTTTTTTTTAATTTCAATAAACCACATCACGACCAATGTCATTAATTTTTTTTTCTTTTAGTGCGATTAGCACAAAGTGTCAAGGTAATTTTTCTTACAAGTAATACATAATAAATATACAATATTTCCTTCCAGTATGATGATGAATGACAATAGAAATGAGAAGTGAGAAATTATATACCCCCCAACCCCTCGAGTATCTCAGTAAAGATGTGGGGCATTACTAATTCCTCGGGCGGACTTCTTGAGAGAATTTGAAAAATGAAGTTGCACTGTTTTGTTTCATTTGCCAACACTCATGCGCATTTACGAACACTTAACAGTTAATAATTCACCATTATTTCACATTATTATTCGAGATAACACAAATTTTAAAAATTAAAACAAAACCGCAGACATGACTCTTCACTTTCCCGCCAAGAAGTCAGAAGTCTTCATTAATTGTATTTCTTGCAAAGTAATATTTGGTCACAAACACAATACATACATTTTGTCGAATATTTTTATGTAAAAAAGGTGACCAAGAAAGTAATCATCGTCCATCCATCTTTCCGTAGAATAAAAATGGTATCTTTTGAGGCTGTTATATTTTTTATTGATACTTAGTAGTTTTTCTTTTTTCTAGTCTGCTATCTCCGATACCGTGACTCGGACAATATTTAGCGATCGTCAAATTTCGTTTTGTGCAGCATTTAAAAAAATAACAATAGTTTTTCTATAATTAATCACTGAACGTGTTGTGCGTTACACACAATAATGACTATAACAACTAAAATGGAGGTGGACCCCGTGAAGGGTGAGGGCTTTAGGCCCTACTACATAACCAAAATTGAAGAACTTCAGCTAATCGTGGCAGAAAAGTCTCAAAATCTTCGACGTCTGCAAGCCCAGCGTAATGAACTTAACGCTAAAGTGAGGATGCTGCGAGAAGAACTACAACTTCTACAAGAGCAGGGCTCGTACGTTGGCGAAGTCGTCAAGCCGATGGATAAGAAGAAAGTGTTAGTGAAGGTACATCCTGAAGGTAAATTCGTCGTAGATCTTGACAAGAATGTGGACATCAACGATGTCACGGCTAACTGCCGTGTTGCGCTGCGTAACGAGAGCTACACGCTCCACAAAATCCTTCCAAACAAAGTGGACCCTTTGGTGTCTCTTATGATGGTAGAAAAAGTTCCCGACTCTACATACGAGATGGTTGGTGGTTTGGACAAGCAAATCAAGGAGATAAAGGAAGTCATTGAGCTGCCTGTGAAGCATCCAGAGCTGTTTGATGCTTTAGGCATAGCTCAACCTAAGGGAGTATTGTTATATGGACCTCCCGGTACTGGTAAAACTCTGTTGGCTAGAGCTGTCGCTCATCATACGGAGTGTACTTTTATCCGTGTGTCAGGTTCAGAGTTGGTACAGAAGTTCATTGGTGAAGGAAGTCGTATGGTACGTGAGCTCTTCGTAATGGCTCGTGAGCATGCGCCATCTATCATCTTCATGGATGAAATCGATTCTATTGGGTCCTCCCGTATTGAATCTGGTAGTGGAGGAGACTCAGAGGTGCAGAGGACTATGTTGGAATTGTTAAATCAGCTCGATGGCTTTGAAGCAACAAAGAACATCAAAGTTATTATGGCAACCAACAGAATTGACATTCTTGACCCTGCTCTATTGAGGCCTGGTCGTATTGACAGGAAGATTGAGTTCCCCCCTCCAAATGAGGAAGCTCGTTTGGACATTCTCAAGATTCACTCTCGTAAAATGAATTTGACTAGAGGAATCAATCTTCGCAAGATCGCAGAGCTGATGCCTGGTGCGTCAGGTGCAGAGGTCAAAGGTGTGTGTACAGAGGCTGGCATGTACGCATTGAGGGAGCGTAGAGTTCATGTGACACAAGAAGACTTTGAGATGGCAGTAGCTAAGGTCATGCAGAAGGACTCTGAGAAAAATATGTCTATCAAGAAACTCTGGAAGTAACTTTCTGTTTGTTTCCCTTATTAAAAAGGATTAAATGTAATTTTTCTAATTAATTACTTTAGTTTTAAATTTCAATTAAGTTCTTAAAGTTACATTTTTCAGTATAAAAAATTAGATAATGAAACAAAATGTTTGCTGCTGAATAAACATTTAATGGAAGAATAATAAAATTGTTTACACTCTTAAAGGATTACACATTTTTATTAAAATTTCAATATTAATTATGAAAAACACATAAAAATCTTATGTCACTAAGATTATGTATATAAAATGTATTTGTTTTAATTCAAATTCTTTGGAGATAAAACACACATAAATTGATTAATAAAATTTTAAAACAATCATAATTTTTTATTCACTTCATTTTTGTAATTATGAGACTGATTAATAATTTATAAGTATTAGATTATATTATATTATATTATCTTAATTTTATTTGTTCAAAAAAATTATAGTTATTTTTAAATTATAATTATAATAAAAAAACATTGGAACATGATCTTCAATACAAAACTAATTTAGGTACTGGGTTTACACATTCACTTGTGTTGTCTGGCAAATGGTGGAAGGGTCTGTTGAGGGTTGGGTTAATAAAAAAAATGTATATAAAATATAGTATGTAAGTAAGGCTACATAAAGATTTTGTATGACAAAAGAGTCATTTGAGGGACAAGTTTTAGTTTTTTTTTTATTTTGCTGAACATTTATGTATTCAAATATTCAGAATTAGGTCTACCGTTGGTCGCTAGCGACATGTTAGTAACTCATAAACTCAAACTAGCTCAGCTAGGTCTCAAAGGTTAGTGTTAAAGTTCAACCCTCTTAACTTTCAACATCACCCTTACATTATACAATTCTTAATTCTAATTCCATACTATTAATAGAATTAAGTAAACCCAATAAAACTGCTTCAGAAAACTGAATAGCTAATTAACCGAATAGCTATTACCTCAAAAGTTTCTATACAATGTAAAAAGAATTGACATACAAGAGAACCTTTGCAGACAAGGCAATAAAACATTTTTTTTCATGCTATTCTATTTAACTGCCGCATTCAGACTTCAATTAACGACACTATTAATAAACACAAATAAAAAAGTAATAACATAAAGTGCTTGGGAATTATTATTACATTATAATTAATTGTATGATAAAAGAGCTAGTATGTTTTCCACTCGGCCACGAGCCGGGGCGACCAACGATTCTCTCTCCATAGCGCGTTTATAACGCTTGCCGCACTGCGGTTAGTTGGCATCACCGCCGTGTATTAGGAATTTGCTAGCCGGTAGTCCCGCCTCGGGGCCGAATGTGGAAGCGGACATCACCCAAAAACCGTAACTGCTGTGGAACTGTTCGACTGCGGCAGTAGCTCTTTAAACTTTACTAGCTATTAAAATTCTTAAGCTAGATTTGCCAGGGACTGCTACATAATATATGCTAAATGTTACTTGTAATAACCATAATATCTGGTAGACTACATTTTGTCCGGAGTTTTAACGCTCTTTTTTTATTGACTAAAAAGATAAAGACGTTACAAGTACTTAGTAAAATGGCAATACTTATAAATAATTCAGATCAAATACTGAAAAAAAAAACTTGCACCGCACTATGGATAACTAAAGCGATCGGTCTTCAAAGGTTGGATTTCTCAAGTCTTCGATACAGCGATAAAAAAAATACAAAATGCCATAGGCGCACTCATACAAACAAATAGCTTTGTGGCTTACAAACTAAAGGTACAAAAATTGATCATACATGAAAAGTAAAATTGTAAAAATAAACATAAAGGTGGGACTGACTGGAGCGATCATTGTAACGTAAGCGTAACGTATCATTCGCGACGAGCTTGATACGTCATTGCTGTCTGACCGATAACAGGGCGGCGCTCGCGACTCGCGGTGCTAAAGAGTCTCATCGAACATATTACGTTACGATGGTACGCTTCGGTCATTCCCACTATTATGTGAATGTTTCGGACCGCGCACTTCACTTGTGGACTATCTTGGTGGTGTCCCTCTCGTCTAGGTCCGACTCAGTGTCCGAAAGGTCTTGAGTGTAAGGTATGTTGATGTCAAGGCCGGCGGTGCCCTGCGCGGAACACACAACACAACTTACAATCGGTAATCAGAATATTTATATCAAATTTATACACGTCAGGATAACCATTAATTAAAACTAATGTGTAAAATAAACGCGAGTAGATCCGTAAAAGTCGTTTCATTTCAAAATTTATACAAATCAATAAATACCTATACATGTAGTACCAATATTACTATTATTGTTATTAATATTCCATCCATGTTACGCCATTTCCTTCTGTTACACATGCAGACAAATATTTAAAAAAAGTGAAGTACAAAATAGACGGCCTTATTGCTAACAAGCAATCTCTTCCAGTCAACCTTGGGCGAAAAATAATAAAATTAATAAAATAAAATTGGGTGCAAGTAGTAGGTGACTAAATAATAATATTAAATAAAGTAAGTAAGTACATACAAAAGGGAAATAAATATATAAAACAGAGTTAATGCAATATAAATTATAAAATAAATAAACATAGCTAAGGTAAACATGAAAAATGACTCCGAACCTGACCCTTGAACGACTCCAACGTGCAAGCACTTCTGATGCGCTAAGGCAAGGAATTCCATAACCGGACAGCATGCACAGAAAACGAGTAGGAAACGAAATTAGTGGAATGAAGGAGAGTCAAAGAGCTAGGTAAAACGCAGCCCGCAAGGTATGGCTTGAGAAAGTCGAACGGAAGGAGAAGCAATTTTGAAGATATAAAGGTGAAGTGGGTAGAAAGAGGACAGTATACAGAAAGGAAAGAACGTGTAAGTAAGTCTCTACGCCGGCGAATTGGCAGCCATTTAAGCCTAGCTCGAAAAATCGAGACATGGTCATACTTCCTCAAGTTATAAATAAACCGAATACAGAGATTCTGCAAACGCTCCAGTTTATTAAGAAGTTCCTCCGAAAGATCAGCGTAGCAAACATCAGCATATTCAATGATGGACAGCAGAAGAGTCTGCGCCAGAGTGATCTTTGTGCTAATCGGTAAGAAGTTACGAAGACGATTGTTTTAACTGTACGCAGCAAAGACTCTTCTCCGAACAGCATCAACTTGCGAATGCCAAGTGAGACACTGGTCAATAACAACACCCAAGTTTCTCACTGTCTTTGTGTATGGTATATTAGTGCCGGCGAAGTTAACGGAAGGAACAAGTCCAAAATCGATCCTCGTAACAAAATAGGAGATACCGATCCGGTCTTACTTGGATTGACATCGAGACCAAACGATTTGCTCCAGTCCAAGATAACCTCGAGATCCCTGTTAGTAACCTCAACAGCACGAGAAAGGTCTAATAGTGATGCTTGTGTACCTCCCCCTGTCGAGCTTTTAGTAGCTGGATGAGAGATGAGGAGCAGAGTGTTGCATAAGGAGGCCTGACGATAATGAGGAACTCGCTCGTCCGCCTTTCCACATCCCATTGACAAGGAGAGAAGCTCCAAGTCAGCTGCCAGGAAGAAGTCTCGACTAGATGGGTGAGACGGACGGGATGCCACCGAACCGGTTCCGACGGAAGATCAGCGTTGGTCGTAAGGCCAGCATAATGCTGAGTCGGGACCGTTTTGCGACATTTTTTTTATAAATGCTGTTTTTTTATGTATAAAATTATGTGTTAAGGTGTTTTGTCCCAAATAAATGCTTTTTCTTCTTTCTTCTTCTTCTAAACCCTGGAAGACCAAACTCCGATAGCAGAAGGAGTGGCTTGTCGCGGGACCTGACAACTGGGAACTGACCTCGCGGGCACCCGGGGTCGCCCCCTAGCCCCAGTGTATGCGCAAAGCATTTATTTTAGGAATTAAAAAAAATATCTAGTTGTGGATTTTTTTATAGGCTACTGCTGTTGGTGACGATGATGACTAATTGGTAAGTACTCACAATGGGTCGCTTCTGGTTGCGAATATGCACCCACGCGTCGCGGAAGTACTGCAGCGGGTTGACGAACTCGTGCTGACCTTCGGTGCTGAGGAGTTGATGTTCCGATATCATATAATATATGATACAATAGTAAAATTATAGAAAATTAAATAACATCGTTTTGGCACTAGGCTTCGGCGCCAGTTTTCGTCGCCAAAAAATAATATAGAATTTCTTTGAAATTTTACTGGATGACAGCTCGAAGCCGGTGGTCTGTGTGGTGGTCAATTGTTGCTAAAGTCAAAAATCGGTGGCTGACCCCCTATTCTTAATTATTATTATTATATTAGCCATAACTGTAGTATACAATAATACTAGTTGTTGCCTGCGACTTCGTTCGCGAAGACTACAGTAAAAAAAAAAAGTATCCTATATGCTGGTCTGGGTCATGGTCTGTATTGTGAGGAAAGTTTCATTAAAATCCATTCAGTAGTTTTCACGTGAAAGAGTAACAAACATCCATCCATACTTACAAACTTTCGCGTTTATAATATTAGTAGGATTTATAAAAATGAACACAGAAAGAGAGGGAATAAAAGTATAAAGAAGTCCTTTGAGAGAGAGAGAGAGAGAGAGAAACAACAACCTTTCGAGACTCATGAATTATTTGTTATATCCGATGTTCCAGAAGTAGCAATAAGAAAAATAAAACTGAATGTTACCCTTTATATATTGTCATTGTAAGTAAACTGTATGTTTTTATGGGAAAATAAATTCTTTGAACCTAGCTGTCCCACTCGTGGGCAAAGGCCTCCCCACACTTTTTTCACACCTTTGCGACATCATGCTACCCCCTGCGGCATCATGCTATTCTTTCATGAACCTATCAAGGTCGTTTCTCCTTTTATTCTTACCCCCTCACAAATAAACAAACCTTAGTGCTTTACAAATAAACAAAGAATAAGGTCCGAATAGTTATGCCGTGTTTAGTAGTGCCGTGTAAGTGTAAGCTTGGAGTAGTTACTACGTGTTTTGTCTCTTTTACTCTAATATGAAATGAAGTTTACATGACAGGAACAAAACACGGAGTAACTACTCCAAGCTAACACTTTGTTTATCAATAAACCCCTTAGCGCCTTACAAATAAACAAAGAATAAGGTCCGAATAGTTGTTCCGTGTTTTGTTCCTGTCATGCAAAAGTAATTTCAAATTAGAGTAACAGAGACAAAACACAGAATAACTATTCGGACCTTATATTTGACAGGGGTATTAAAGATACGAGCACAGGAATCTGTCTTGGCACTGGTACCGATCGAACACGGGTCCTTCCGTACATCTATACTAATATTCCCCGATCCGATCCGAACCCTTCGGAGAATCTAGTAGGGCACGGGGACGCGCACTTGTGCGCGATGCCGTTCCCTCTAGATAACCTCTGAAGGTGATTCGTTTCACACGGCTTGAGGGACCCTTTACGTTCCTCGCCGCCCCCAAAAAGCCCGGTGAAGCTGAAAATGCCGCAGCGGCAATCAGCAATCTCTCTCCAAAAAAAAAAAAAAAATATACTAATATGCTACACTACTATACTATGCGAATGCGCATTCGAGCGATGGGTCGGGGAACAGCCAGTACAGAATAACAGCAGAATCGCAGCGAACAAAAAATCGAAAGCAAAAGACAGGTAGCACTCACGCAGTAGCAGGCATTTCCACCACGGAGGTGGCTGCGACAGTTGACTGATCACTCGTGTTCTGGAATCTCACCCTGCGAAATTAAATACAATGATTCAGTTAACTTTGGCTACTACAGGCCAACCCATAGACCGTGGTAGCGTGGGAGACGAATCGAACAATGTGTTGTGTATAGCTTCGGGAGCTGAGAGCTAAAGTTAATTATTAAAGTAAACATCTTTTAAACCAATTACTAGACTACTGTTCCATGCCTGAAGTTTGTGCGTCCGCTGGAAACAGCAAGTGAGTGCACTAGATACGAAGTTCGAGCTGCCGCTTTACTTACTGCCGTACTCAGAGACGTCAATTAAGTTTTAATGACAATTAAGTATCTTGCTGTCACTTTCTTATGTATAGTGCTAAATAGAGAAGGAAAGACATTTAATTGTCATTAAAACTTAATTGACGTCTCTGGGCACGGCAGTTAAAGTAGTTACTCTGTGATCTCAGGGATAAAATTGCAACCTTACGTACTCCAAGGCAATGTAATGTGGACCTTATGCTATAGGTGGTGAGGCTTACTCCATATAAAGCGCGGCCCGCACGCAGCGCTGGGGCAGGAAATGATAGTACTTATATGAAGACGGCGAGGTAGAGCGACGCAATGTGGACCTTATGCTATAGGTGGTGAGGCTTACTCCATATAAGGCGCGGCCCGCACGCAGCGCTGGGGCAGGAACTGATAGTACTTATATGAAGACGGCGAGGTAGAGCGACGCAATGTGGACCTTATGCTATAGGTGGTGAGGCTTACTCCATATAAGGCGCGGCCCGCACGCAGCGCTGGGGCAGGAACTGATAGTACTTATATGAAGACGGCGAGGTAGAGCGACGCAATGTGGACCTTATGCTATAGGTGGTGAGGCTTACTCCATATAAGGCGCGGCCCGCACGCAGCGCTGGTGCAGGAACTGGTAGTAGATGAAGACGGCGAGGTAGACCGCGAACAGCGCGAGCACGGCGGCGATCATGCCGAACATGACGGAGTGCGCGCGCCGGTACTGCTCGTACGTCCAGCCGTTGAACAGAGGCAGCTGGGGGGAGGCAAGCAAGCCATTTACACTGATCTCTCGAAAAGCTTTCAAAAGAGGATTGTTCCACGAACTATCAAACTGTGGAATGAGCCGCCATCCGAGGTTTTCCCATTGCGCTACGACATGGGCTCTTTTAAAAGGGGTGCAAAGAAGTTTTCTTAAGTCGGCAACACGAAAACAACACCTCTGATGTTGCTGATGTCCATGGACGACGGTGACCGCTCACCATCAGGCGGCCCGCCTGCTTGTTTGCAGACCTCTAATCTATATAAATAAAAATGAATCACTGAAATGTATGTACGCGCATAACTTCCGATCGACTGCACAAAATTGGATATATTTTTTTTTTTTTGCGTTTGTTATTGTCAGGACAAGGTTTGTAAAGAAGAAAATTAAAGAAAAAAAAAATAGTTTTACTTAACAACGACAATTTAATTTTCCAATACATAATGTTCCTAGCTGTGAAACATTTGATGTCTTTGTTTGTTTTGTTGTCATAGTAACTGTCAAAGCGGTACGAAGTCCGCCGGGTCAACTAGTATAAAGTTATAATAATAAAACCCGCGTGAAAAATGTAACGCCTCAGAAATGAGAGGTATAATATAAAAAATGAGATAATAATACATACATACTCTCATATCCTTCTCCCAAAAAGGTGTAAACAGAGCAGAAAAATCACCAATTTTGTGTGTTTTCGCCGATAGTGAACACGACGCCACATTTAGCATAATCAAAGTAGGCCTCCGTGTTGGAATAGTCATAGTCATAGATCGGCTGATGTGCGAGCAACTGGGAGCCTTTTATATTTGTCCAAAATTTTAAAATTACACTATAATATTCAATCAATAACAGTTCTAGATTCCTCATTTTTTGTTACTGATCCAGCTTGTGAGACAGGCTGACGCTTAACTCAAGCACCCTCAAGACGTGGTTTTTTGAGCCAGCCTGAAAACCAGTCAGCCAGTCAGCCAGCCAGCCATCTTGCCATTCAGCTAGCCAGCCAGCAACGACCGACAAACAGCCAGCCAGCCGACGTTCCTTCCCTCACCCTCACCGGCCCGACCTCCGCCGCTAAAGCGCAGCGGATCAACGGCTCGCGATTTTAAACCACCACTCTCATATACTGAGGTTTGATTCCCAGAGGAGACATCTGCCAGCCTGCTAGCTACTCAACCAGCTAGACAGCCAGCCAGCGAAGACAAGCCAGCTTGGTAGCGAAGACCAGTCAGTCAGCCAGCTAGCTAGCTAACCAGCCAGTCAGCTAGCGAGCTAGCAAGCAACCCAGCAGTGACCAGTCAGCCAGTTAGCTAACCATCCAGCCACTCAGCTAGCCAGCCAGCAACGGACCGACAAAATAATTGTTTCGTTTCACTCACCTGTTCCTTCTCCAGTAAAGGACATTCCGTCACAGTGACAGACCCATCGTCACACAAGCACACCGGCCCGCCCTCCGTCAGCACGCACAAGTATTCACAATCCACTCCTGCGCACGCGTCCGTGACGTCATCACGTTGAACGCTCTCGTGCCTCAATACAAACGTCTCAGCCGCTACGGGCCGATGGATGAACGGCTCGCAGTGCTTCTTCCCGAATAGGGAGCAACGATTCAGCTTCAAAGAGTCCGTGATGAGGAAGTAGATGGAGTCCTCGAACAGGGCGAGGTCGTGAAGACCTTGAAGGTCGGTGTGGTTGTACACGACCAGTTTCCTGCAAGTGATGGGTTGAGTTACTGAAATGTACGAAGATTGTAACTTTTGTTTCAAATGTAATTGAGTCCATGGATGGGCTGGATGGATAAAATAAAACTTTATTACAACGGTCCAATGCCAACCAATTCACTTTATAATATAGACCTGGTTTTAAAAAATATCTATATTTAACTTTTATGCGGTAAGTCCACGATCGATCAAATCGCATAAATTCTGTTGGTTAAGGTAATGTTTTTTCATTAACTGTTTAGATATACGTATTCGCCTTAAGGACAGAAAGAAAAATTTGCTTTTAGGTTAGAAAATAAATATACCTAATTGGATAAAGTTTCTTAAGTCTTTAATCGCCGTTGTGGGGTCCGCGTGTCTACATAACGGGTAGACACGCCGGTCTAACATAGTTGTTAAATGTTTTGGTTGTGTTGTGTACGCGCAGTGAGGCTCCGCGAAGGTATTGCCTCCCGTGGTCCCTCCACAGTGCGCCTCGGAGATTGTCCCCCGGTGGTTTTAGTGGGTCGGGCATAACATCCGCCCATCCCCACACACCTCCCGAGACTGTCTCGGTCTCGACTGTCTCGGATGGTCTGATGGAGCAGATTTCCACCGGGAAAAAAAAAAAAAAAAAAAAGTCTTTAATCGCCGTGGTGGTCACCGGTGACCGACAAACAATAAATTTTCTATTGTGTCTGGTTTTGCGGCAGTCAACGTGTTAAGTTATTTTTGGAAAGACTCAAGACCGATGATGCTGACTAGAAAAGAAGAAAAGGAGAACAGGTTTAAAATATTTTTTGTAGACTGTCTTGAAAAGTATTCATATTTATAGTAAACTAGCTATTGCTCACGGCTTTGCTCACATGAGCTACACGACTTGTAATTGTTTTTAATAAAAGCAAACTTATTAAAAGTATCTGTAGGGTTATCCCTTAAAAATTATGAAGTGTTTCAGGATTTGATTCCTGAAACACTTCATCATTTGTTACTTTAAAATGACAGATTTCAGAACAAACTTTCTTCCCCTATTTTGCCTCTATATGGAAAAATACTAAAACAAGTCATTCTTGTTTTAGTATTTTCTTTCTCTTCAAAAATCTAAATATCGATTTAAGAAATCATTTAAATAGTTTTTATTTTAAAGTAACGATTTCTCCTAAAAAAGCTTGATTCCTATTTTACTCCTTAAACGAAAAGAAAAAAAGAAAATTTTTGAATTACATCATTCTTAATTTCTTTTCAAATGCGAAATACCAATTTTCATGTAATTTACTTCAAAACTGACAGACTTTCATACTAACTTTCAGCTCTTATTTGATCCGCTTAGGGGATGATTTCCGTAAAATCTATTCTTAGTTACATCACTCAATTAACCTACTGTTCAAATTTCAACTTATTAACATCAGCGGTTTCGGCTTGGCGATGATGAATCAGTCAGTCAGAACAAGTCATTATTCGTATATCAGGTTCACTGTCCATAACGTATAACAATATGGTTAAATCAATTGTTACGTACCATAATATACCATAATATGACGTTTCTTATTTACAACTGTTAAAACCACTCACTGGTCCTCCCCATTGTAGTCCATGCTGATGATCCTGGTGGGCCCCGTCTCCGCCACGTACAGTCGCCGCGTGAAGGAGTCCACCGCTAGGCCGGTACAGTCGGTGGCGGCGGCGAGGTCGGCCGTCTGCTGGCCTGCGAGCGACGCCGACCACACCACGGAGCGCCCCGACCGGGACACGCAGTAGAACATGCGGCCGGACGCCGGGTCTACCACCAGCGACGTCACCTGGTGGACGCAGAGCTATATCGGTCTTTGCATTTCATGATAAAAATTCAAAAATCTAGCCTATGTTACTCGCGAGGAATGGCGTATTCTGTCAATGAAAAAAATATTAGAATCGAACCATTACTTTCATAGATTACCCCCTACAAACATACAAAGAAAATGCGTTAGGCATACGACTGCACAGACGCAGATAGTTGAACACGTTGCAAACCCTGTCGCAGCCGGCATCAAGAGTGCTATCCACAAAGCTAGCACATTGCTAGTGATCTAGTCTACCACCACCTAAGAAAGAGCAGGAAGTCCCTACCTTAGCATTGGCAGGTAGCTTCTGCAACTTAGCGCAACACTTCTTCCACATGTTGCAAATCCTGACGATCTTGACGACAATAACTAGACAGTGAACCAGTCTACCACCACCTCAGAAAGAACAGGAGGTTCATTATACCTAAGCATTGGCAGGTACGCAGGTAGCTTCTGCAGCTTGGCCCAACGCTTCTTCCAAATATTGCAAACCCTAACGATCTTGAAGACCTTAACTTAGACAGTGATCTAGTCTACTACCACCTATGAAAGAGCAGGAGGTCCTAAATTTAGTATTAGCGAGAAGCTTCTGCAGCTTAGTGCAACCCTTCTTCCACATGTTGGAAACCCTGATGTTCTTGCAGTCGATAACTAGACAGTGATCTAGTCTACCACCACCTAAGAAGGAGCAGGAGGTCCCTACCTTAGCATTGGCGGGCAGCTTCTGCAGCTTGGCGCAACGCTTCTTCAACACGTTGCAAACCCTGACGCAGCTGGCGTCCGGAGTGCTGTCCACGAAGTAGAGATTACCGGTGATCCAGTCTACCGATACCTACAGAAATTATATTGTACTAGTGGTCACCCGCCCGTTTCGTTGTGCGAATATAATGGATCAATGAATGCTAATCAAAATAATTATTAGGTTTACTAACATCATATATAGCCTATCATTTGCATAATCTCATGTTCTTACTACATACAAATTTTCATCAAGAGCCGTCACTTGACCGCTTAACCTTGTGAATAAAATATCCTTTTTATATAGCCTACCATTTGCACAATCGCATGTTCTTACTACATACAAACTTTCATCAAGATTGGTCAAGCCGTTCTTGAGTTTAAAAGTGGACATACAGACACACAGACAGACAGACACAAAAATTTCAAAAATCGTAGTCGTAGTAGTAGTATTGGTGTCAGTGAGTCATACAATGAATATTTATCCCAAAATTTGTCAGAAAAATTGCAAGTACACTTCGAGCCTACAGATTTATATAGTAGTATAGATATATATTATATATATATATACATAATATATATAATATTGTAATGGTAGACCGGTCTCAACGTCGGGCGGTGCTCGTTGACATCACCATCCCGCATGACGAGAACCTCATGAAAGCTGAGAAGGACAAACTCAGCAAGTACCTTGCCTTAGCTCACGAGGTGACTGCCATGTGGAATGTTGATTCGACGATCATTGTCCCGATAGTCGTTTCAGCGAACGGTCTGATAGCGAAGAGCCTCGACCAACATCTTAAGAGGCTCTCGCTTGATGGCTGGATCAAGGGTCAGATTCAGAAAGCAGTACTCCTTGACACGGCACGTATTGTCAGGAGGTTTCTTTCTCTGCAGCCTTAATCGCCGGTAGCTTGAGTCTTGCTCTCTGCTGGCAGCGTTCTAAGTTTAGGTTTTTATAAAAATTGTGTTATAGTTTATTACAAAAAGGTTACACAACATATGGGTTACAATAAAGTCCCAAACGAGGTAATCCTGTATCTTGGGGGCTTAGAGTATGAGACCTATGAGCTATGATAAAGCTATGAGTTATTACATTGTTGTATGAGATTATAAATGAAAATTTTAGACAGATATATTTTAAAAACATAAATAAAGAAAGAAATAAAAAAGTTGTGTGTGTGTGTGTGTGTGGGGGGGGGGGGTGCGTGCGTGCGTGCGTGCGTGCGTGTGTGTGTGTGTGTGTGTGTGTGTGTGTGTGTGTGTGTGTGTGTGTGTGTGTGTGTGTGTGTGTGTGTGTGTGTGTGTGTGTGTGTGTGTGTGTGTGTGTGTGTGTTCAAGGTTAAGTGAAGTCGTCTAGAACTTGAAGGAATTAAGATAATTGACCTAAATACTTCCTATTATTATTGATTATTTTAATATAATTGAGGTTTTGGAGGCAAGTTTTTAACTTTAGTTTAGTAAAATCAAAAATTACATACCAGTGACTATGATTAAGAATAAGAAGGACAAATCGTAATTGATTAGAATAGTTCTGACGTTATGATATCGATTTTACCGGTACATGCCATTATGATATAGTCAGATGTAGTCAATGTAGCTTAAGGCACTTGGCGAGTATTGCCAGAACGTTCGGGTTTCTATATTTATTATCTTGTCTTATCTTATCTTATCTTATACATTCGTAACAAAGCTTTGTATACCAACTAAAACTGACCTCGATACAAAACGCGAAGAGCTGAAGGCCCGACAACCCGCGTCAATCCATTATAATTATGCCGATGGTAGGCTAGCGCTCAGTGCGCGCGCCAGTTTACCACTCCGACTAGGAGGAGGACATGTAAATCTTACCTTAGTTGGTTTCCCGATGTTGGTGACGACGATATCACTTTTTGAAGTGTTTACTTCAACCAATTTTCCGGCGGCCGGCAAACTTATGTATAACCTGTGTTGTCTGCAACGGAAAGTATTTTTGATTCAAAATTTTTGATGCTGTGGTCATAATGATCCAAAGACAAAATGATCAAGTTCCCCCCCCCCCATCTATATTAAATAAATAAACATAAGTATTTACATTTACATTTACATTTTACATTTATTTATTTCATCATCAGCTCATTATGTCCCCACTGCTGGGGCACGAACCTTCCCTATGGATGGATAGGGAGAACGGGCCACAAATCACCACGCGAGCCCAGTGCGGTTTGGTGATTGTGAACGAGTGCTAATGCAGCCGGGACGGAGGACCTCAAGATGACACATTTTTGGTCACCTATCCGATGACTGGCCTCGGCGAAAGTTGCTTAACCGCAGCACTCGCGGACCGGGCGCGTTAATCACCGCGCCATCGAGCTCCCCCTTCATTTATTTATTTCCTTATTATTATACAGTGTACATGCTAAATTACAGTTTGCTCAAAGCGCACGTAAATGTGTATACGCACCTAATATCCAGCGCTATGTCTTCGATAGCTGCTTTATTAGGGTCGGTATACACGACGGAGCCGTGGCCGTCGGCCGCCACCGCCCACACTTCGTTCCCAGACACGTATACAATGGACATGTCGCCTTTAGCCGCTTTGCACGAACGACGGTCGTGTCTAGGAAATGATACAAGAGATTATAATACCTCAAAAAGACATACGTACTATGAAAATACATAATGACTAAACTAGTTGAAAGAACACATTACTGAATGCTTCTCTTTTACATGAAAAATAAAATGGAAGTAATTGCGCACTCGTCTAGATCCTCGCAGGAGGGTTGTCGCTAGTAATACACTGCTGATACCTGAGCGAAGTGGCAGGAGCAGAGGAATGATCCACGCACATTATGGGCGCAATCGTCTAGATCCTCGCAGGAGGGTTGGTCGCTAGTAGTAGTGTTGATACCTGAGCGAGTAGCCATGGTGGCAGGAGCAGAGGAATGACCCAGGCACGTTGTGGCAGCGGTGCGAGCACACGTGGTGCGCGCACTCGTCTAGATCCTCGCAGGAGGGTTGGTCGCTAGTAGTAGTGTTGATACCTGAGCGAGTAGCCATGGTGGCAGGAGCAGAGGAATGACCCAGGCACGTTGTGGCAGCGGTGCGAGCACACGTGGTGCGCGCACTCGTCTAGATCCTCGCAGGAGGGTTGGTCGCTAGTAGTAGTGTTGATACCTGAGCGAGTAGCCATGGTGGCAGGAGCAGAGGAATGACCCAGGCACGTTGTGGCAGCGGTGCGAGCACACGTGGTGCGCGCACTCGTCTAGATCCTCGCAGGAGGGTTGGTCGCTAGTAGTAGTGTTGATACCTGAGCGAGTAGCCATGGTGGCAGGAGCAGAGGAATGACCCAGGCACGTTGTGGCAGCGGTGCGAGCACACGTGGTGCGCGCACTCGTCTAGATCCTCGCAGGAGGGTTGGTCGCTAGTAGTAGTGTTGATACCTGAGCGAGTAGCCATGGTGGCAGGAGCAGAGGAATGACCCAGGCACGTTGTGGCAGCGGTGCGAGCACACGTGGTGCGCGCACTCGTCTAGATCCTCGCAGGAGGGTTGGTCGCTAGTAGTAGTGTTGATACCTGAGCGAGTAGCCATGGTGGCAGGAGCAGAGGAATGACCCAGGCACGTTGTGGCAGCGGTGCGAGCACACGTGGTGCGCGCACTCGTCTAGATCCTCGCAGGAGGGTTGGTCGCTAGTAGTAGTGTTGATACCTGAGCGAGTAGCCATGGTGGCAGGAGCAGAGGAATGACCCAGGCACGTTGTGGCAGCGGTGCGAGCACACGTGGTGCGCGCACTCGTCTAGATCCTCGCAGGAGGGTTGGTCGCTAGTAGTAGTGTTGATACCTGAGCGAGTAGCCATGGTGGCAGGAGCAGAGGAATGACCCAGGCACGTTGTGGCAGCGGTGCGAGCACACGTGGTGCGCGCACTCGTCTAAATCCTCGCAGGAGAGGTGGTCGTCTGAAGTCCGCAAACCGGCTGGACAGAGGCAATGCGCTCCTTGCGGCGTTGGCTGGCAGGCGAATGCGCAAGAGTGGTTTTTGCACGCCGTTGCTGTTAATGAAAATGCTCAATTACTTCCTAGTTGGGTGGCCTAGTATGAAGGCAATTGGTATCATTGGCAAAAGGATATTTCGCCTTGGCAAGTAGTGGCTGTTACAGGAAGTGTTAGTTGTGAAATTTAAACGATTTTTCAACACTTAAACGTTTTGTTTTACATATATTTGATATTTATAAAATTTATAAAATACAGTGAAAAAATTAAACGCGATATATTTGATGTTATCGTGATGTTTCAGACCTTTTACAAGGTCCATGATGGTTGAATGGAAACATTAATATAAAATCAAAATAAAACGAAAGCAGATAGTTACGTAAAAGGTGATTTTTTAACATGATTCTTTAACCTACACGTCGCAAATTAGGCAAATTGGGGCAACCCTTTTATTTTCTCGCCGTCCACAAATCTCCGGTTACGCTGTAAAGGCCATACGAGGTCAAAAGCTAGTAAAATTAGAAAGTGAATTCATATCGCAATTGCCTAGATGGCTAATAATTAAATCCCCGTATAATTTTTATGAGTATTTTTAAACTATTTGAATTTTAAATAGAATGGCAATGTATTTGTTTTAATGGTTTTGGATAATGTTTTTCTTATTTTTATAGCGACACTTTGTTTTGATATTAATGAAATAATTTATTAATTGCTAATTTATTGTAACTTTGCACGCCAAATTGTGGCAAATAATTTTAAAAAAAATATGTTGGTCTTTATTAAAGTCACGATCTGTACTTAACCACGTTTTACGCAAATAAATTCTATTCTATCATGCTTCATTTTAATCTCTAACCTGATCTGATCAAAGATCTGATCTGATCATGGACCTGATCAAGGACTACGGTCGGCACTCACTGCACAGGCCATCCTCGCTGCCATCGAAGCACTGCGGCGGCCACTCTATGCACTGGTTGATAAAGCGAAGGCGGGTACAAACGGGACAATTTATTGCGCTATTAAATCTTGATCCGATCCGAGCTGCACGAAGAATCTAGCAGGGGATAGCAGTGTCCTACAGATAACAAACAGCGTTGCGTTAAATAGATCATTAAGTTTTTATTTAGAGTATCTTGAGTATGTCATGCTCTCTTTATTTGTCTCTGCGGTGGTGGCGTGTGCGTCGGGTCGTTACGTTCCCTAAAATATGGTTGAGCGAAGCGATGGCTGATTCATATGTCATACTCGTGAACGGGTGCTGCCTGTGGAGGCTGGTCTGCTCTTGCATACTTATCTTATTTTTAATATTATTTACTGTAGTTTGACTTGGTTTTTCTTAACCAATTTTTTTTTTTTAGTACTGTAGTGGTACTGTATGACATTGTGGAAATTGAAACTTTTACCTGATGTAAATTTGTTAACTTAGTTTTTTTTTTTTTTTATTTTGTGATATTTTTGTTTTTTATTTACATGTTGTGGTTGTCTTCTATAGTTTTGTGTTTATTTGTAATGGAAAGTGTCCTGCTATGATAGGGCATTTTCCAATATTTTTGACGCTGTAAGGGAGAAAAGAGCTGGACACTTGCTGAGTTTCTTGCCGGTTCTTCTCAGTACAAGATCTCCCGCCCAGAGTAGACTTACGAACCGATGGCATAGTGACATTCAAAAGAGCTACTTGTAGCCTAAACTGAATAAATGATTTTGAATTTTGAATTTTTGAATTTTGAATTTTGAATTTTGGGACGGGCACACGCTTGCGTGTCGTCATTTCTAGTAGAAACCTTCTGCGACTGTTTCGATTACATGACTAAAGGATCCCTTTCAGTATCTAGCCGCCCACTAAAGTCCAGTCAGTCTAAGTTGTAACCTACGCTGTTAAGGCCATAGGCAGCCAACAGCTATAAAAAAGGAAGGCTCGCACCCTAGTGTGAAGTAAGTATATGTATCTACTTACCTAACCTACCTACCTGATCTACTACTCTACTTGTCACGAGGGCCTATACTGTTGAGATATTGTTGGACTGTACTGCACAGTAGTACCCAGCAGCACCACTCACCGCACAGTCCGTTCTCGTCGCTGCCGTCGAAGCAGTGCGGCAGGCGGTCGCACACGTCGCGCCACTCGAGGCACTGGCCGCTGTCGCACAGGAAGCCCGCGTGGCACTCTGCCGTCGGGTACAGCGACGGCGGGTACAGGCGGGACGTTCTGTTCACTGTAAAAGCAACTTACGTTGAAAAGCAGTAGTGGTGAACACCGGTTCAAGTCTGTGGTCTATTGGATCAGACCATCGGTTTATACAAGTCCCGGGTTCGATTTCCAGCGGGGGGTACGGGGGGTACTCTGTTTGGTTGGTGGTAGTTACAGATGTGAAGCCGGTTGTTATCGTAGTCAGCTAGCCGGTAACCAGCCGCTTTTTTCGCTGACTACGGTGATCACCCATAAACAGCGGCTGTCTACGGTTGTAAACATGTCATTATGTTTTAATGAACCCGTTTTATGTCCGAAGTGATTATTTTTGTTCATAGTATCTACATACTACATACTACCTACTTACTTTATACGTTACATCAGATTTAATAATACAGGAGCGCTCTTTTTCTATTTCTTAGTTGCGTCGATGTTATTTTGAAATACTTAACTTTTGAATTTAATGTTTCTTCTTACTCGGGCTGATCACATAACACCAAAAACACGAAACACAAAATGGACGTCGTAGGTATATATGTTAAACAGTTTTGAAACGTTTTAAACCGTTTACGTAAAGACGCCTTGCATAACTTACTTATTACGATAGTACAATATTAATAATAAAATTGGCGAAGCGGAGTCTCACACCTGCAGACTATATACCAAATTTGTACCTACGGTATAAATAAGTAGGTAGGTAGGTCCATTTGTTTATTATCTGTCGTGTTGAAGGACATTGCAAAATAGTTCATAATATTGAACATTTTATGTTTTACACCACCAACCTATTTGTATACAACGGCTCGTATATTATAACAATTTCGACTCAGCAATTGTAGAAATTATAAGACCTTTTGGTATTGAGTCGGATAAGCAGCCGGTTGTCAGTTAACTAAACGTTATTATCGGCTGCTTTGGATAACTACCCGATAACAACCGCTGTTTTACAACTATAGTAGTAGGGGTAATGGTGGTATTGGTGGTAGGGGCTTGTTTGTCCGTCTGCCTAGCTACCACCATCTTATCTAAATACGTCGCCATAACATCAATGTTTGTAGCATTGTTGTGTTCCGGCAGCTAGAGACAAGATAGCCAGTGCCTCAGTAGTTGAGGATTCCGGGTGAAGTTCGACCTTCGGCTTTATCATCACTGATGTTATCAGGCATATGGTCATATTTTTTATTTATTTATTTATTTATTAGGTTACACAACAGACATTAATCTTAACAAAGTTATATACATGAAAAGTTTAACAATATTTTATACTACACTAATGTCCTAAATGTGTTAACACAAATAGTTTATGTGTGCTTAACATGTGAAAACATTAGAGTTAGCTATATATTTAAAAAAACAAGAAAATAAAACTAGATTTAGAGAAATAATATATCCAAATAACTTTAAAATTACTTACTTAAAACTATTTGGAAATAATACACTTGGGTTGTAAGCCATTTGGGTCAATTAATAATGTCTTGATGGAAGTTTTGAATACATTAGTGTTCCCATTGAAAATATCAAGTGAGTTGTGATCCATAGCAAGTTTGTTAAATTCTCTGCACATACGAGCAATGGGACTATTATAAGATTTATTATTCCGAAATGTGGGAGGGACAAACGTTAGGAGAGTCCTCTCCCAACGTCCAAATTAACCCCAGACGTCCGTCTGGGGTTAATTTTGATATTCAAATTAAGTGACGAGAGAAGACAAATTGAATCAAGGTTTGAGTGAATAGAGTACCTATAAGTTCACGCCTCACACATAAAGCAGTCATAGCAAACCTGTGCAATCTATCCTCATATGATGTTATGCTCCGACCAAGATTGAGCCTGAAACTCAGCAGTCTCAAAAATTGTTTCTGTACCCGCTTAAAAAAATACTTGGTATAAAGGAGCATATATTAGAGTACAGCTTCCTCTTAAGTGCATGACCATGCAGAGGTACACCCAACAAGCTTTGGAGATTCCTTCGAGCCGTCTGACACCTATCTAGCGTCTTACCGTGAGATGTAAGGCAGGTGTCTAGGGGAGACTCTCACGCTGTGAGCATGATCACCGCCAAGGTACATCTTCCTTGTTTAGACGTTTAGACGCTGCCTCACTTGTTGAGCATTCCGCCAATACAAACAATCAAACACACAGCCAAGGCACAGTTTCCTATTAACTCCACATATGAGGTTTACCTAAGCTGCAAGCCTAGGGGTTTCATCAGAGCCGTCCACTAAACTGCTCTTTGCTATCACACGAGCACACATTCTCAAAGAGGTAGACCCGACCCAGCAAGTTTTGCGAGGTTCTCTCGGAGCTGTTTACAATCAGGCGTCTTACGTCTCTTCAGAGCTTCCTGTACTGCGTATATAAAGTTTACCTAAGCTGCTAACTGCTATGGTAAGAATTGTCTGGCTGGCTTTGATGAAACCTTCAGAGGTTCACACTTCTTACCATAGCTTCCTCTAGTGTACACATAAGTTGATTATTTAAGCCGCTAGCATTCGAGGTTTCATCAGAGCCATCCAGACACTGTTTCTTGCCGTAGCTTTCTCTAGAGCGCATGTAAGATGTTTACCTAAGCTGCAAGCCTCGGGGGTTTCATCGGAGCCGTCCAGACACTGCTTCATGCCGTCGCACACGCGGTGCATGACCACACAGAGGTACTCCTGCTTGCACGCGAACATGTTGTGGGGGGCGCAGCCCATGTCGCAACCTGTCTCGTCCGTGCTACCGGGGCAGTCTGTCTTCATGTTGCAACTAAAAAAGCGTAATGTGAATGACACAAGAGGTTTTAGCTGACGTTTAGACCTATTACTCCAGAGTATACAGGTATTATCAACACCCTGTAGGTGGTGGTCATCATCATCATCATCGTCATCTTCAGCTCATTTTCTGTCCCCACTGCTGGAGCACGAGCCTTCCCTATGGATGAATAGGGAGAACGGGCCGTAAACCACCACGCGGGCCCAGTGCGGATTGGTGGTTGTTAACAACTGCAAATGCAGCCGAGACCAACGGCTTTACGTGCCTTCCGAAGCACGGAGGAGCTTGAGATGATACATTTTTGATCACCTATCCGATTACCGGCCTTTGCGAAAGACGCTTAACCTCAGCACTCGCAGACCGGGCGCGTTTACCACTGTGCCATTGAGCTCCTCTGTTTTTTGTAATACCTACCGGTGTATGGTAATACCTGTATAATCCCGAATATAAAAGTTAGGGTACCGTGCATAGAACCCCGGTTAATTATGAACATACGTGAAAATCACCATATGGCCGAGATATTGAGGTTATTTGTTACCAAGTAAAATTGCAAAGTGACAACCTTAGGTCCATTGATAGGTGACAGGTGATACATTACTCTTGGTAGTCTACCTCATGGCCTAACAAAAACAAGTCAACACATGTCAGAGTTGATAAAAATATTGTATGGATCTGGATGGAAAGAAATGTACGGAAGTGTGATTTTGTATGTAATCACAGTGTTCTTTACCAAACACCCTGTATGTTACTACATGTAAACATAACATAAGCTTTGATACCCAACACCACTATGCTATTCTGGTATTATAAGTACTCCCAAATGGAAATGGCAGTTTTTTTAATGCTATTAACTATTTCTCATTCCTGCCACCACAAATATCGATTTCGTTACGAGTATATCTCAACCGTCTCTGTGATCAAGTAGCCAAGATCAGATGTGATCGGGTCTCAGACCCAAAGGTCACGGGTTTTATTCCCAGTGGATGGGTACATGTTTGTGTACTCGGTTTGGTTAGTGGTAGGGCTTGTTTGTCCACCTGGATAGCTCCACCATCTTATGATTATTTACATATAATTTTACGCAAATTACAATTTGAAAAAAAAAAAAAAAAATATTTTTTTCAACACTTTTTCTTTCAAATTACACTATATTACCTAAATATGTCGCCGTAAAATTAGTATTACATATACATACATGTATATACATTGTGAGCTATCTACAAATATGTCCCGTTAACCAACACCACACTGACTTCTCCTGTATCATCACCAAACAAATAAAAAAATACACAAAGACCCTCTCAAGTGGCTATCGCAAGGGCTAACCGTGCGGTGGGCGGTATTCAAATGCTCCTGTTAAGCTAGCAAGCCACTACTACATAATTGCGACGGTTGAAAGGCTAATTGATCCAAGCGACATTTTGTAAAAATTGCAGGAGGACGGATTAAAGCTTTCGTTTTTAGAAAAAAAAACATAAATAAACACCTATCTAATAGACTTTGGGACTTCTTGGCGGGAAAGTGAAGAGTCATGTCTGCGGTTTTGTTTTATTTTCTAAAATTTGTGTTATGTCGAATATTAATGTGAAATAATGGTGGATTATTAACCGCTAAGTGTTCGTGATTGTGCATGAGTGTTGGCAAATGAAACAAAACAGCGCAACGTCACTTTTCAAATTCTCTCAAGAAGTCTGCGTGAGGGCTTAGTAAAGCCCCACATCTTTACTGAGATACTCGAGGGGTTGGACCCCCCAACCAATATCCAATATCATTTCTCACTTCTCACTTTTATTACCTATCATTCATCATCATCATACTGGAAGGAAATATTGTATATTTATGTATTACTTGTAAGAAAAATTACTTTGACACTGGCTAAATGTGCTAATCGCACGAAGCCATCAACTAAAAGACAGAAAAGAATAAACTTTGATTTATTTAATACAGTGTATCCCTAATTAAGTAAGGAAGTTTTTTACGCTATTACTGTTGGTGGTGGTACTGTGTATTATTTTAGAAAATTTATGTTGGTTAACCCAAAATACATCCAATTTAGATAACTAGCAGCAATAACAGTAACTAACAGTTGAATATGCCCAAGGAGCATAAGCAACATGATGGTGTTGCACCAGAGTGAAGTAACGAAACAAAGCTTAGTTTTGGTTATAATGCAAAAAAGATCAAACGACAAAACCACAAATATGGCGAAAAGCCAAATGCCTTAATCGACACATGTTATAAAAGTTCGAAAAATCAAAATAGCTTAAGTCATCGAGTCCTCAAATTTGTCTAATTTTGTGTCGTATAAAATCTATACAATAGATCAATGAGCTTAGAAATGAGGCCTGTTTTAGTCTGGTTGTTAAGCGCTAAAAAAGTAGCAAAAATTTTTTAAACAAAAATTAGCTGATTCCGAATATGGTATCAACTCGATATCGCAAAAAATGTCTCTTTTACCAATTAGCCTTTCAACCATTTATATGTATTATATTACAAATTGCGAGATATCAAGAATAAGTCCCGTTAACTATCACCCTAACACAAAATGGACATGAACAGGCCCTTCTTTACCATTATGCACTCTGGGCAAGTGCTCAGGGCCCCGCAATCGATGGGACCCCCTTGTTCCTGCCAGATCATCAACCGATAACCGATAATTTTGCGAAACAAGAATTACTTATTTATTAACTTTTTTTTTAAATTCTAATAAACCAGGGGCCTGCACTTCTATCAGGTTGCAAATAAATAAAAATACCAGTTGAATAAATCTAGGATTTTCCTTATCTACTCCATTTGCCTGTTTTATTAAAATCTAGCATAGGCCCTATTATCCTAAAGTGCCCAGGGGCCTCCAATAGGTTAAAGACAGCCCTGGACATGGATAATATAGGTACACGAAGACCATCCCAAGTACACAGTAATTTGAGTTAGTGTTTATTTGCTTCATAACTTTTATGTAAGTAAGTTGGAGGAAAGTTACAGCGTTTTTGATTAATAACTTTTTGTTATGAAAATTAACACTGTAACTCAAATTACAATATTCGGGTTGATACGCTAATGTATGCAAATGCTCCTGAAAAAGGTCTGTACATAGGTATATTGTGAGTTATCTACAAATATGTCCCATTAACCATCACCACACTGACTTATCCGGTATCGTCATCATCACCAAACATTTAAACAAATACAATATACACAAAGACCATCGCAAGCGCTAACCGTGCGGTGGGCGGTATGCAAATACTCCTGTTAAGCTCGCAAGCCACTTCTTCATCGGGGCATTGGTGCTCCGGCTCCTGTGTGGGTTGTTAAAGCATGGATAATGCGGATGCAAGGCACAAGCGGGATGTTGTGGCTATCTAAAACATGGTTATCGCAAGCGCAGACGAGGGGCAACTGCATTAAGATAGTTACGTTGAAAGTGCGTTTTTAAAAATCATCGTATACAAAAAAAATCGAATCTAATCAAGTTAAAATCCTTAGCTTTAAACAATAAAACCATAAAGCCGAACAAAAAGCAAACATAAAGAGCGACACTGAAATGGACAGATTAGGTGGATTACAATGGTGTACATTATTTAAATAGTTATTTAAAAAGCCTAAAACACATTTTTAAAATGAAATAGGCGTCTCTTTTGTTCGATGTTTGTTGTACAGATATCTATGCACATACGTTTTATGTAGGCAGAATAATCAAAAAAAATACCAAATCTTAGATTCTATCTATTCTTTCATTGCTAAGAGCTGTAAAAACAATAAGCTATGATTGCAAGTATCTTAACTCTTTAACGGGCAGGAGATGATATTAATTTAATAGATTTCGACTATACTTTAAGGAAATAAAGTCGAAATTGTAGTGTCTAGTGCATAGAAAGAACACTGTATAGGTTTAAGCGTATACCTCTTCAGCTTCCTGTATAGTCGGCTGACAGTCTTCCTCATCTGAAAGGTCCACGCAGTCTTGTTGTCCATCGCACCTCTTTAGCAGCTCGACACACTCCTTGCTACGGCACTGGAAGAACCCGAGGCCGCATGTCTTTCCATCTGTAAGTCATAAAGAAATCATAATTTGTTTAAACCACATCGGCGAAGCTTTCGGCCTTCTCTTCATCCTATCTGATAGTAAGTTAAGGAACACCCAAAAATTTTGAAATGTTTTTTTCTAAAAATCGTTAGTTATTCCATATAAATAAATATTTGATTCTAAATAAAGTATTAATTCATTTTTTCCTATTAGTAGCTTTTGTTCGTATAATCAATAATGTATATACAGAATAAGATCTCACCACAATCGATTTCGTCGGATCCGTCCGGGCAGTCTGGATCTCCATCGCATTTGAACGCCAGTAGGATACAAGACCTGGAAACGCACCTACGAAGCAGAAATATGTACAAAACCATTTAGTGATTTAGTAAATTGCATAATAAAATATATTAAAAGAAAATAATTTATTTTTTTGGCATTTTTTATATACATACATATAATCACGCCTCTTTCCCGTAGGGGTGGGCAGAGACCACTTCTTTCCACTTGCCACGATCATTACATACTTGTTTCGCTTCGTCCACTTTCATTATTCCCTTCATACATGCTCTTCGGTTTTTATTTTTGATGGTCTCCATTAATTGATTATAAAACGTGCCACTAATCTTACAACTATTCTGCCAAGAGTGACAACGACTAGGAAGAATTGATTTGGGCAGAGCAAATACCGTTTATGAAAGTGGGTTGTTATATTGAAAATTTAAAACAACATTTAAAACAAAAGGGGGGATGTTGACAACAGCGCCAATTAATTCCAAAACATTATTAAGCACATAACTTGACGTAAGTTTTGTTTATACTTACAATTAAAACGTAAATTCTTCAAAACATTAAAAAAAAAAAGATTTGCTCTAAACACTCAATTGATGAAGCATAATACAGGGTGCTTTTTTTAACTGGGATTGATGAAGCATAATACAGTGAAAATAGGTGCTTTTTTTAACTGGGACAGTATGGGGAAGTCCAGACCCTAAGAGATATAGAGCAACTGTCTTAGGAACCATCAAGTTTGTTTTTATTTGTGAAAATATTTTTAATTTTTTTTAGTGCAATTTTTTGCACTTAATAATGAGTCAAATCGAACAAAATTTGTTTTAAGATTATTTCATTGTAACGGATAAAAAACCGAGCAGTAGAAGATAGTCAAATTTAACGAAATTTGTTTTTCATTTGACGACCTCCTTGGTCGAGTGGCTTGCACACCGGTTTTCATGGTGTCGCCATCTCTGAGGTCCCAGGTTCGATCCCCGGTCGGATCAATTTAGAAATACCTGTTTTTCTAAATTGTTTCGGGTCTGGGTGTTTGCTATGTGTAATAAGTATGTATTTAAGTATATTATGTTTGCCCGTTGTGTAGTTAACCATTTATCGAGTTTCTTAAGGAAGCTTTTCTTGGGGCTAGATAATTGGTGCGAGTGTGGGAAACATTCATTTTTTAGATTTATTTAAAATTCTTAAAAATATATAAACATTATTGTAACATACATGAACTCGTTGGGCAGGCAGGCCAGCGTGTCGCAGGCCTTCGCCCCCTCGTCGCTGCCGTCAGGGCAGTCCCTCTGCCCGTCGCATATCTGGGACCGCTCCACGCACAGAGACGCGTTCGAGCATTTGAAGTCTATGGCATTGCACTCCTCAAAACTTGTCGCTGTTCAAGATAACAATTTTGAAAATCCATAGGCCACAGGCTATAAAAAATTAAAGTAAATATAGCTTATAACTGTTCCACTGCTGACCAAAGGCTTCCATCATTGAAATCAAGTCTTCGTTACAACTGATTGGTAAATGGCTTAATCACCACGCTTGCGAAATACGGGTTGTTGATCACAAACCCGGGCTATACATCGTGAAATCTGAAACGAACACTTTGCCCGACCTGCCGTCCGACCGCCTAACTATATCGCCATCGCTCTCGCTATGGCGTTCTATAGTTTATGGCGTTATTTTGTCATTTCGAAAGCAATATGTAAGCAATATGTAAGCAATATCGAAAGCTATAGCCTATAGCTTTCGATATTGCTTTTATAACCATCCTCCAGGATGTTTAAATTTACAATTGGACCCGGTAGGTGGTTCGCAATAGGGGTCCATCATGGGGTCCAGGTGTTTTCAAGCGGACGAAGTCGCGAGCAGGCTACTAGTACTTTATAGAATGTAATTTAAATGACTCTGCTCTGCCTGCTCTGCTACAGGTCTGGTAACTAAAGCTGGCATGTTCACAGTACACACACTAATGCAAATTCACCATACAGCATGTTTAGAAATTAAATTAAATTAATTATATTATCTTGATTGAAAAAGTAAATTTATAAAAATTTAGTCTTCTTACTCTGATTTTATAAGCTATATAAGCTTGTAAGTTGTTGGTTGAGTAATGTTTGTCCTGTTAATGTTTTGCCAGAACCAATTCTTTGAGAAGACATTTTAATCTAACCTTAAAATAGGTAAACAAAGATGAAGATGACACAATAATCTTTTTTGAACCGGTGATTAGTTATCTCGCTATGATATCAATTACTTATTTAAACAAAAAACTATTATATTTCATAATGTATTTTATGTCAATTTTAATTTCGAAATCACCGATGATATTCAAAAATAGCCCCTCTTGATCCAATGATATAAAATGAATCTATCCCTTGATCTGATAATTTGTTCATAAGATCTTACCAGGCCTGGTGGTGGTGTCGTGGCTTGTGTTGCAAGCGTCTGCTTTCACGCAAATGTTGTTGCACCTCACGTAACCAGTATAACATCCATTAACGTCGGTTGAAGGTTTCTCTGGAACGGAATGGGACAACGACGAATTTTAAGAACATACTCACATAGTCACATCATCATTTAGTGCCCTTTTTATACTGAAATTTGGAAATCAGCTTCCTGCGGTCCCATGTAGTACATACAGTATACTGTCCCTCACTACTGGGTTGATGATGGGTGTAGGTTTAATCACCACACTTGCCAAATGGGAGTTGCTGATCACAAACCCGGGCCATGCATCAAAAATCCGAAACACAATTGAGAATATATGTTGTTACTTTTGCATCCTAATAAACGTTCATATCCTACAAATTCCAATAAAATCACATAATTGGGTTAAAATCATCGGTCTCAGACCCAGAGGTCGATTCGACCCCAGCAGGAGGTAAATGTTTGTGAATTTAGTTTGGTTGGTAGGGTTTGTGTGCCCGCCTGGCTAGCTACCACCATCTTATCTAAATATGTCACCAAAACATCAATGTTTGTAGCATTGTGTTCCGGCAGCTAGAGATAAGATAGCCAGTGCCTCAGTATATGAAGATTCTGGGTGAAGTACGCTTTTACCTTCGGCTTTATCATCACTTAACATCAGGTGAGATAAAAGCGAAGTGCTTACCCGCAAGCTATAAAAAAATCGAACTCCTATTCCTGTTGCATGTTTTTACTCTGAATTAAAAGCTTGTTAAGAACACGGCGAGAACTCATAGTTGTCTTTGATAAAAACCTGTTCATAACTGCGATAACATTACAGTAATACAGCTTTAGCAGCTCATGGTGTGATCCCATGTTGTCCTTGATAAAAACCTCTCTATCTCCCTCTTTCCCACAGTATTAACTAAACACTCACCCTCACAGAACTCCTCATCTTCTCCATGCGAACAGTCTTCAACGCCATCACAATACTTCCCCTTCAGAATACAGGTGTTACTTCTATGACAGTATAACTCATCATTTTTACACTGCGCTAGTGGCGTGCACTGACCATCAATGTTTAGGAGACCAGCGGTACAGTGGCAGGTGTAGGGCGTTGTCGACTCGTTCTTCGGGTTGTATCTTGAGACTTGGGAAATGGAAGTGTGGGGGGATTGAACGCATACGTCGGAACACGGTTTTAAGGTCAAGCATGGGTGGTGGGTTAGGGGATCGCGTTCGTCAGGGGAGAGGTATGTCGCTTGCACTATTAGTTGTGAGGCGTTGGGGAATATTGCTGGAAAGAAAAGTTGATTTTCGTTTGAAGGCGACATTGACGTAGTTTTATTATTTAGGCACCTTCATTGACGTCAAAACTGTACCATGTCACAGTGATACACTTATCTACTGGCAGTCAAAACGCTCGGCCGAAGCGCGCAGGATACTGTTCGGAATGGCCGGCACCCTGCGCACCAGGGATATGCACCGCTTGCGCATGGTTGTGGAAAAACAATTCACGCACGCTTCAGCGAACATCCCTGATGCGCTACAGAAGCGGGGCAGCCCCAACAGAACCCTGAATGGATTATTGAATTGGACGCGTATGGCTCCGTGCTGCTTCTTCGTATAGCTCATCCACAGACTGCTCGTGTGGACGTGCAAAATGCCCTGAACAGGGTATTTTGACATAGGCCATATTTTTTTTTTTAATATTATAAGGAGGCAAACGAGCAGACGGGTCACCTGATGGAAAGTAATCACCGCCGCCCATAGACACCCGCAAAACCAAAGAAATCGCAGATGCGTTGCCGGCCATGAGGAAGGAGTTGGATCTTGAGGAGGGAGTAGGAATCGGGAGGGGGGAGGGGAGAGAGATGGGCCTCCGGTACTTTCACTCACTGGATGAAATACAACAGCAACGAGTGTCTTTGTTTCACGCCAATATTCTGTGAGAGGGTGAAACAATGGCACTCGTGGTATTACGCCGGGCGAGCCGGCCCATTTCGTGCTGCAACGCAGCGTGGCTCTACCACTCAGACAGTGTACTCATTTAGCACCACCCAAGGGTCAAGTGTAGGGTGTCAAGGGTAAACCGCGAGTAACTTTAACCCCCAAAAAACAAAATAGTTTTAAATTAGTTTATTTTTAAAGGCCGGCAACGCATCTGCGATTCCTCTGGTTTTGCGGATGTCCATGGGCGACGGTGTTTGCCTCCCATTAGGTGACCCGCCGCCGAAAAAAAAATCTCAAATTCACGTGGACGAACCGATCCGACCCGAACCCTTCGGAGAATCTAGTAGAGCACGGGGACACGCACTAGTGCGTGATGCCGTTCTCTCTAGAAAACCTCCGAAGGTGATTCGTTTCACACGGCTTGAGGAACCCTTTAATTTTCCCGCCGCCCCCCAAAAAAGCCCAGTGAAGCTGAAAATGCCGTTTGCAATCAGTAAACTCTCTCCAAAAAGAAAGCGGACAAAGTCACCAGTAAAGTGCTAGTTGTTTTCTAAAAAATACATATAGGACAAATTTGGTTAAATAAAAAAGTTAAGACATGTGATACTCATTGTTCCATCTAGAGATTTCAAATTTTGATAGTACAGACGCCTGCACATCAATCAATTTATCCAAAACTGTCAAATTTCTTCAATACATTATCAACCATAATGCCTAAGACATAAAGTTCAAAGTCTATTGAGGAAACTTGACAGTTTGTGGTAGCTTGATGTGCAGGCGTGTGTACTATGCTGCAGTGTTATTATTAAATGTTTGCATAATTTTTTGATTTCTTTTGTTTTGTCTGATCAAGACTAATTTAATTAATATTTATTTAATTTGGAAAATTTGTCATTAAAATTTATTTAATTAGTATTAGGGTTAAGAAAAATAATACCGACATTATAATAAAAAGTAAGTAGTCGATTTTTAACAAACTATTACAGTCAGGCGTGCGTTGAATTATCGGTATGACATGTCAGTATCTTTAGAAGTTCCCTGAATTACTTACTCAAGTCTATCTTCCTTATGTAGTGCGATGCCTCGTGCATGTTCGTCCAGTATAGCCTGGTCTTCCGGTCCGTCCAGAACAGGTGCGACTCGCCGATGGTCATGCTGGTCACTGTCGTTGATAGCTGACGGAAAGTCTCCCTCCCAGTTCCTTAATGAAATGTTAGTTCAAACATAACGGGTTTTAAAAGGTCTTTAAGAAAAATTTCAAATTCAAATTAAGTACGTCTAATCAGGCTATCATTAGGTAGAAAATTCACGGGCAGGGTTTGAAGGCGCGCCCTCAGGTCAGCCGCACTCTGGATGAGTTTTCGTACGAATTTTCCTCGTACGTAAGCTGCTAAGCGTAGTGTAGCTGTATTTATTAGCCTGTAAGCTGTTTTTGTACGTAATTCAATTGAAAATAAAAAATAAAATTTGATAAAAGACAGTGTGGAAAAAAAATATCCACGAGCGGGATTTCAACACTTTGTCTTTTTTTAAATTGTTATTTGTTCGCAACAATAATTGCGTAAAATCATAGGTACCATAACCCACTATCATAAAAAAGAAAACAACATAGAAATTGGAGGAACAGAATGTATCGTGCGTATTCGTACAAGTCAAATTCGTACGAAAACGCATCTAAAGCGCGGCTGGCCTTACGGCCTGGAGGCCTACCGCCTAACTCTATCGCCATCGCTCTCGCTATCGCGCTCTATAATTTATGGCGTCATCTTGTCATTTCGAAAGCGATAAAAAAGCAATAGCGAAAGCTTTAGACTATACGAGAGCGATGGCGATAAAGTTAGGCGGTCGGGTGGCTGGCCACGGGAACCGGCGACCGGCGGCGGTGGCAGTTTGCGCGGCGCGGCAAGCACGCCACGGAGAGTTGCGTACGCCGCCGCGACCAGCGTAGACAAGGGGCGAGACGAGATGACTTTATCAAAGTTATCTCGACATTGTTTGGAAAGTAGTAGTTTTTTGTTCAAGATTTAATGTTTGGAAGATATAGTGGAGTACACGAATTGAACAGAATTCGTAATACATAATTTTCGCTGTAGCGAAGTGTCCGTGGCCAGCGCGTTAGAGCTTCAAAGTTTGTAACCGAAATGTAACATGGCTGTAACCGATAAATTTTCTTCACCATAGATTTATTTTTTGGAGAGTGAGATAATGTTATATTATACTCGTGTGCTGTTACCTTGAGGATGTATGAGGTCGATGACCCCGTTCCCGTCGTCCGCTATGTACACCACGTCGGACATCCGGTCGTAGCGCAAGCGGATCCTAGGACCTGGGACATTAGTACATGTTTTATTACAAAAAAATATTTTATATTTTTGGTAAGCTTACATCGAGGGGCGCTCGGCCTGTGATTGCTGAAGGCAACCATTTTCGCAAAGGCCGTCATCGAATGGGTGATCATACTAAAAAGATGAAGGTTGGTTAGGTTAGAAGCGCAGTGAATAATAAATTGAAATGTCAGTTTATCATTTAAAATAAATGATGCATTTTCAGTTTGGATGCCATTTTTATAGACATAGTATGTTAAATGAACCATTTGAATCTGATGGAGTACAAGTACAATATCATGAGTTTACCCTTGAGGTCGGTGCTTATGAGTCGCGCCCGGTCCTCCCCGTTCAGGCCGACGCTGTCGATATGAACCTCTCTACCCTGCTCAGTCTCCAGCACGGCAAGCAGCATTCTCCTGTTAAATCATCATCACCATCATCATCATTGTAGTGTTTCCAATAAGGTGCTCTTCAATGACACACAGAAGTTAAGAAAAATAACGACTTTTAATAACGTCTTAATGCACACAGAACAATTTTAAAGAAAATGTGTGTGATGTCGCGCTCGGATGGTGGCAGACTAAAAAAACCGTTCGCTTTTGAACGAGTGCAACGTCATCCACTTCTACCTTCAATAAATAAAAACGACGTTTCGTTTTACAAAAGACATTAGATTTTATAGGCATAATGTTGCGAATAAATAATAATTTTGAAAACACAATTAACAACTATACAACTATACAATACAAAATAATAATTTTAAATTATTTTGAGCGCGTCGCTTACAATCATCATCATCATCGTCATCGTCATCGTCATCGTCATCGTCAGCATCAGCATCATCGTCTCAGCCAAAAGAAGTTGCCTGCTGGACAAAGGCCTCCCCCAAGGATCGCCATAACGACCTGCCTCCTTATTGTCTAACTCTAACACTCTAACCTATCGTAGTACCCTTCAATTTGACATTTGAAAGCTATTCAATAACTTCAAACTAATTCACAAAGTGTTAGAGATCGCGCGGGTTTTGTGCTGCTTCCATCCAGCTGCTTCCCGCGACCTTTACCACATCGTCGGTCCACCTTGTTGGAGGCCTGCCCACACTGCGTCTTTCGGTACGCGGTCGCTCGAGAACTGGTCCGCTCCAGCGGCCATCAGTCCTACGAGCCCTATTAGTCCTAGTCCTATGCCATTGATCGGAACAAGGGCTATTAACTTTAGGTAAATAGCCTGGGTGTTAATTTACCTAAAGTTGCCGACAAGACAAGACGGTAATAGTTTTTTTTTCACAAATTTTTTGTTATTGAATCCCTAATCCCGGGAATAGTTTTACTTCTTAACAGTCTGTACTAAAATGAAATTACTTGTGTATAGTAATTCCAAAGTCCGCTAAAAATATGTTTTTTTTTAAAGTAGACACATATATCTATGATATTTTCAATGCAGACGTATGAATTCACATCACACACACACACACACACACACACCCTCACACATCACACACAAATATAAAATAGTTTGTAATGTTTACCTTTTGTAATATTAACTACAAATTGTTAGTACCACTCAATATTTTATCTTTTATCTTGGGAAGAGCGAGTCAACCCCAACGCGAGTATTGTATTACTTTCTGGGATGTCTCGACATTTTGTAAAATCGATATTGAGTAATAAAGCTATTTTTATTATTTATTGTACATAAAATACAAAATACTTAACAGGTTGATCGCCGTCGGGCCCAGACACAATAGAAATTCGATTGTTTGTCGGTCAAATGGTGTTTAAGGTGTTAATCGATACGAAGAACTAAAACTATTTCTGTTGGTACGGTTGGTACGTTGGTACTTCTAAGTTTTAACCATTGTTAGGGTAAAGCAGTGGGCGCGTATGCTTAATTACATGGTCGTATATGAAATACTACAGTACGACACTGACCGTCGCTCGGTGGCGTGTAACTTTTTTAGCCTTTAGTCTTGTCTTGTCGGCACCGTTAAGTCAATTCACCATCAGCTCATTTTATGTCCCCACTGCTGGGGCACGAGCCTTCCCTATGGATGGATAAGGAGCACGGGCCATAAACCACCACGCGGGCCCAGTGCGGATTCGTGGTTGTCAACGACTGCTAATGCAGCCGGGACAAATCCGGGACAAGCGGCTGTACTGTGTCGGAATTAAAATTAAAATTAAGATTAAATCAGAGTTAAAATCGTTATTTATTTGTTCTGTATTTCAACACCATTGTAGGCTGCACTGTGTCGGAATTAAAATCGTTATTTATTTGTTCTGTCTTTCAACACCATTTCACTGCGATTATCTTGTATCTATATATAAAATTGCTGGAGCTGCGCCTCCCTCTCACTGGTTCCACAGAAAATCAGCGCCATGGCATATCTATGTCACGGCATCAAGCTGAGTGGCGACCATTTCGGTAGCATCTAGTTGTGACTGTTTAGTATGTTTAAGTTTAAATGTTATTGCTCCGAATAAATTTTTCATTCATTCATTCATTCATTCACAAATGGCTTTACGTGCCTTCCGAAGCACGGCGGAGCTCGAGATGATAAATGGTTGGTCAACCATCCGATGACCGGTCGTTGCGAAAGTTGTTTAACCTCAGTACTCGCAGACCGGGCGCGTTAACCACTGCGCCATCGAGCTCCCTTCATTCCGGTCAATGCTAATGACTCACCCATACTCCGGCATGACGCAGAAGCTGATCGGCACCTCCTGGTCGGCCAGCCGCATGAGCAACGCGCGCTTGTGCGTCCGTAAGGACACTGCTTCAATGAACCCGGTCCCTGCATCCACTATGTACAGGGTGTCGGTAGCGTAGTCTGCGTACAAAACAAACATTTAATGGTGCATCCACACCGAAGTCACTTTTTATACCGATGTATAATAATAATAATAATAAAGTATTTATTTGTTCAAAATTACAAGTTCCACAAGGTTGATATTGAATTAAGCTAAAATATATCAATTATTTCTTAAAATAAAGTCGAAGTATATAGTTAGCACCTAATAATATTGTCATAACTGGCCTATAAACTTCAACATGTACCTACAAAGAATTTACAATAATATAATAACCTAAAGTAACTAAAACTATTACGGAACTAAAATATGGCGTCAAAGAATTCCTCCGCGTCGCTGTCGACTGGTAATGTACCCAAGAGACTGGCGGCATTGCCACGTTGTATGGCAATGCTTAGCCTCTGGCCAAGGTAAAAGCCAGCCCTTGGGTCATGGGAAGTGTCAACCAGCCGTTTGGAGATGTCAGCAAACAAAACATGAGCACTCGGACCCCATGGCCCGAGGGTTTCAACCCCAAACGGCTCGAAAATATAATTGCCGATAAGGTTATTATACTTTCGCCGCTTGAGGTTTTCTGCAGCCGCAGCAGCAGCACCAGCACAGCACGCTGTGCTAGGAAGATGGGATGGTGCAAGAGTATCGACACTAGTTGCATCCCATAAAGTTCAAGTTTTAAGTTTTTTAAGTTTCAAGTTCCACAAGTAACTTAAAACTAACAATATTGAACAAAAGGGCAATGTGGCTCAGCATCAAACAGCTGAATCGACAGCTGTAGCTGATATTCTGCCACAACCTGGCGTGGGTTTTTATACGTTTCTAAGAAAATGTGACAACAGTTAAGTTATTTAAAAATAATTTTAGGTAGAAATAATTAAATCATATGTTCAAACTACATTTTATTACAATTATAATTTAAACATTATCCTAGCCGCTTCGTTTTGTTTTTCTAATAACCATAATTTACATTTACGCTAAGAAGATAAGAAAGAGCCAAAGTGAAAAAATATATTTTCAAGTGTGGTTCTCAAAGTGCTTTGTGCTCTATATTTTTAACATTATAAATATATCACATTATCATTATAACTATTCAACATCATCATTGTGCTAAATTGAAACTTTAAGAGACTTATGGACCTCTTTAAAGGACCCATCGACATGACAGAAAGGCGGCAAACGAGAGTAAGACTAAGAAAATGTTGATGACGTGTTGTTGACATTGAATAAATGCTTTGTCTTACAAGTACGAGTGAGTAGATAGTGTTGATTAGTTTCGGCAGGTCGGACAGAGCCAAAAGCGAATCAGACCCGGTTTATCAGAGGGTGCGGGTTCGAACCCGCTCGTGCAAATTTCTTTAACACGCAATAAAAATTTACGTAAAATTATACATATCTATAATTATAAATACTCCTAATAAAACCTACAACTAAATATAAATGCTAAATTAAATGCTTAAAACGGCTTCTTCTCAGCTTAATACCACCACCTGGGCTTTGGCGCTAGATATCAAAAGAAAACGGTTTGAGTGTAAGAAGAATAGCAGGCTAGCCACCTCGCTTCTTCGACTTAAAACATCAACAATTTTAGTTTCTCCCTTAATATAAATACAATATTATGACGAAAATATTATAAGTACTGTATGACATTGTGGAAATTGAAACTTTTACCTGATGTAAATTTGTTAACTTAGTTTTTTTATTTTGTGTTTTTTTTACATGTTGTTGTTGTCTTATATAATTTTGTGTGTATTTGTGATGGAAAGTGTCCTGCTATGATAGGGCATTTTCCAATATTTTTGGCACTGTAAGGGAGAAAAGAGCTGGAGTTTCTTGCCGGTTCTTCTCAGTACAAGATCTCCCGCCCAGAGTAGACTTACGAACCGATGGCATAGTGACATTCACAAGAGCTACTTGTAGCCTAAACTAAATAAATGATTTTGAATTTTGAATTTTTTTGTATTTTTAAAATACTAAAGATTAATATTTTCTGTTTTTTACTAAAACTATGTGGATAACTGTCTGTGATAAGATTAAAAACATATAAATATGTAAATCTTTAAGTATGCAGTTTGCTATCCCAAATAAAATGAAAATTAATAAATCATGATGACATACCATAGTCCATATCGACGACGTCGTGCAGCCCCCTGGAGATGTACGGATGGGTGACCCCTGACTTGAACTCCGTCATGTTGATGTAGTTTATCGTTCTTCGTTGTCCATCGTAGACGTATAGCGTGTCTGTAAACAACCTTAGTTTCAGCTAATTAGAGTCTATTTTTCCCTGCGTCAAGGTCCTATAAATGAAATATAAATACATTAATTATTGCGTGTTTACATAAAGATACTAGTTAAAATGTAGGTGGCTCATCTATATATTAATACGTGAAGCAAAAACTTTGTACCCCTTTTTAAGAAAATTGCGCGGACGGAGGAGTATGAAATTTCGCACACTTAGGCGGGTTTTCCTCTCACGCTGCCCGCCTTCGCTGACAGTCGGCGCGTAGCTACTTGTCAGCTGTCAGCGGTCAGCGTGAGAGGAAAACCAGTTTAGTGTTGCGCTGATCGCCGTGAAGTACAGACGTAGTGATTACTTGCTCAGTGGTCCGTGGGTGTGATCCGCATCAAATGATCGAGATTTTGATGCTGGATTAGATTCTTTAGCAGTGACTGACCGGAGCGTATCATCGTAACGTACAAACACCCGCACATCATCCTATCCAAATCTGTCAAATTTCTTCAATACATGTTCAACCATATGCCATATACATAAAGTTCAAAGTCTATTGAGAAAATTTGACAGTTTGTTGTAGTCGGGTGTAGGCTTGTCGTGTACCATTCGCGTGCCTGATACGTCATTTACAACTAACCGAAGCTATATCGCACCGTACCTCTAGTGTTGTCATAAGCCATCGCCTGCACCCTCCCTACGTTGAAATCTGTGCCGTGGGCCTCCGGGTTACCCAGCACGTTCAGCTCCACGCGCGTGAATGCGGAGCCCCCTCCAATCACCAGATACACTGGCGTGTAGTGCTCCATATCTGTAAGTAAGTGTCGTAGTTTTTTTTTTTGCTGATTTCCTCTGACGTCATTATCAGCTTCACCGGGCTTTTTTGGGGGCGGCGAGAAACTTGAAGGAGGTACCCTTCAAGCCGTGTCAACGAATCACCTTCGGAGGATTTCTAGAGGGTGCGGCATCACGCACTAGTGTGTGTCCCCGTGCCCTACTAGATTCTCCGAGGGGTTCGGATCGGATCGGGGCGGAGAAGTATCGCAGTGGTACCTACAGTAATCGACATCAGTTTTCGTCACCAACAAAATAATATAGAATTTTATTGAAATTTTACTGGATGAAGCAGGTGGACAGTATTGTTGCAAAGTCAAAAATCGTTACTGACCCCAACATAAAATTCGCATTGTTCAATTTCAACCAATCAGTGTGCCCCTGATTGTTAGAAATAACAGTGAAACCTACACATAGTATGATAAAAACAACTAGGTACACAAATTAAAAACTGAAACCGAACCGGTCCGAGACTAGTTATACAGCTTAAACTGGATGTAGCGAAAATATAATTTATGTATTTTTAAATAATAAAGATCGTCAAACACTGTCACTAGTGTTCGACGACCTTAAAAGTTTATTATAATTTATATAATATAATAAAACATAATTTAAATCATAAATGAACTATTGAAATTATTAATTAAGATAAAACAAAGAAATTACAATAACCAAAAAAATCAAATAAACACTAAAGTTGCCGAAAAGGCTGACCAGTTCGGCTGTTGTAGCAGCTACACGACCCAAAGTAAATTTTCTAAAAATCTTTTTTTTTAATTTGCAAAATGAATCACAAACTTTACCACTTTATTAATAGTATAGATAAGCAATATTGATTTAATAATTTGTACCAACCTTTCTTCTCTTCTACACACACACCCACACAAACACTCCACACCACAGCACACACACCACGGCACACACACCACACCACACACTCACACCGCACACTCACTGTGACATACTATTAAGACATACATTTAAAGACATTTTAACTAGCCTTAATATGGCAATTTTGTATTTTAGTTTAAGATTATAAATTTCTCAATGGAAGAGCGGTGCTTCCCAAAACGAGTAACTCTGCTCAAACGGAAGCTCCGGCCACAGTAAAAGTTTATGTAGACTGAGTTGATGAATAAAGATTTTTGTATTTTGTATTTGTATTTGATTAGTACTTACGTTGACAATTGTTCCCTTTCAGTTCCATGCCGTCGGGGCAGGCGCATACGCTGGTCCTATTGGCTGACTCCAGGCACAGGTGGGAACAGTTGTGGTCCTTGCACGGATGGTGTATGGGGTAGTAGATCACCGGGTGGTAGATATGCATGCCTGGTGACAATCATTCGTGGCCATACATCCTATTTCCGACCTAGTCCGCAGAGCGCTAAGTACTCTTTTTATTTGCCATTCGAATTCAATCAAATCAAGTCAAATAATTTATTTTGTAGACTGTTCTTACATAGAAAAGGGTTCTAAAAAAAGCATAAAGGTATTAAGGTGAGCAGGCAAACAGTGAGGAGCTCGATGGCGCAGTGGATAACGCACCCGGTCTGCGAGTGCTGAGGTTAAGCAAATTTCGCAAAGGCCGGTCATCGGATGGGTGACCAAAAATGTATCATCTCGAGCTCCTCCGTGCTTCGGAAGGCACGTAAAGCCGTTGGTCCCGGCTACATTAGCATTCGTTAACAACCACCAATCCGCACTGGGCCCACGTGGTGGTTTAAGGCCCGTTCTCCCTATCCATCCATAGGGAAGGCTCGTGCTCTAGCAGTGGGGACATAAAATGAGCTGATGATGAGGGAAACAGTGGCAAAAAAGTCTTCGGTTCGGTTAGCAAGGCCACTGATTTTCAGATGAGGCTGGCACCGAGTTGCATTTGTATGTAAAGACGCCTGCACATCAACCTACCACAAACTGTCAAATTTCCTCAATAGACTTTGAACTTTAAGTTTATGGCATATGGTTGACAATGTATTGAAGAAACTTGACAGTTTTGAGTAGGTTGATGTGCAGGCGTGTGTACGGACGCCTGCAAATTAATAATTATCCTATGTTATTATCTCATAAACGCTCCTCTTACCGCACCACTCGCTGTGGCAACAGTCAGTCATCGAGTCTATAACTAAGAGCAGCTTTCTAGTAAAAAATCAATTGGCTTGACCACACTTACCATACACAGGTGAATCCAAGGTGACGAGCACGTTCCTCTTCTGTCCAGTTCCATGCAGCTTGTCGGCCGTCTGGATGGTGTTGGATGTCCAGTCGCTCCAGAAGATAGTGTTCTCGAACACCGCGATCGAGTACGGATGGTGGAACGGCTCTTCGAACAGCGACTGGGTGTGATCCAAGAAAATACATAAAGAAAAATCTAGGGTAATTTTTTTTGGACAGTCTGCTGATTGACATTTTCAGCTTCACCGGACTTTTCTGGGGGCGGTGAGAAACTTAAAGGGTTCAAGCCGTGAATCGAAGCGCCTTCAGAGGTGTCCTAGAAGGAACACCATCACGCACTAGTGCGTGTCCCCGTGCCCTACTAGATTCTCCGAGGGGTTCGGATCGGATCGAAAAATCTAGGGTAGTGTTCGACACGTTTTTAGTCGGGGTTAATGTTACTTTTTGATTTTAAGTGCTAATTGCTGCACTGAGGCTGAATTGAATATTTATAAAATAAATTAGGTAGGTATATGTAGGCATTTAATTTTTTCACTGTATTTTATAAATATTTAATTAAACTTCAGTGCAGCAATTAGCACTTAAAAATAAAAAAGTAAAATATACTATAGCGTTGTGCAATAAAATTTGTGATATTTCATCTGTAAAGATGAATCTGCATAGCTCACGCCAGCCTTCCCGGTAGCGTAATGGTCAGTGCAGCCGCCCGGATTGCGGAAGACCCAGGTTCGATTCCTCGATGGGTCGGGTAGGCATTGAATTTCTTCACTATTTTATAAATATTTAATACGGCATTAGTTGCCATTTTAGTTTTAAGGGATTACATCTACGAAGCAGGTGGTATTCAATTGTTGCAAAAGACTAAACTTAGTTAGTGGCACCTATTTTAAATGTTTAAAAAAAAGTCGATTACTGGTTCTTGTTCAACACTGGTGACACTAAATATGCTTTATTCAACTATTTATTATAACATAACGATACCTTAGGATTGTCTTTGCGTTTGTTAACACATTGACTGCCGAACACTCGGATCCGAGTGTGCGGCATGCGGTACCAGTAGTGCTGCACACTCGGATCCGAGTGATCGTTTCGAATATTTTGGTTTATTACTTGCTGGTACCTCTGGCACACGCGCGTCGTTTCGTACGCGTATTTCTAAGGAAACACCGACTCAGGCAAGGAGGATTCGAACAACAATTTGCCGTGTTCCCAAAAATGCTTACGTAAGTCTGCTTGTCGTCTATCTTGATGACCTTAACGGTGTGGTCGACGTAGTACAGCCGTCCGTTGGGCACGTCCACGGCCAGCCCGGTGGCGTACCCTCGCAGGTTGTCCACGAGGATGGAAGGCTGCGAGCCGTCCATGTTGGCCCACATCAGCAGCGGCCGGTGGTGCCAGTCGGCCCAGAACATTTTTCTTTGAAAACAAAATAAAGAAATGTAAAATCCGTTTGGAGTTTTAAGACATTAGGTCTAAGGGGTCCGGGTGTGTACTATAAAGATTTAATTAACAGAAACCATCCGGGTGCCCAGAGTTAACAGTTATTTGGGCTAGCGAATAAACCTTGCTATAGAAAATGAAATAAAAATGACAATGAAATTAAAATATAAAGGACATTACAAGAAGTGGTACAAATGGCGGCCTTCTAAGTCCAAGTCAAATCGTTTATCTATATTAATATTATAAAGAGGAAACCTTTGTATTTTTGTATGTATGTTTGTTTGTATGTATGTATGTTTGTAACGAATAAACTCAAAAACTACTGGACTGATTTAAAAAATTCTTTCACCATTAGAATGCTACATTAGCGTTGAGTAACATAGGCTATGTTAAAAAAAAGTACACCCGTGCGAAGCCGGGGCGGGCCGCTAGTTTAATATAAACCTTTACATGCTTATTGATGTCAAAACTAAGTATAAAATACAAATTAACAAAAAAATAGTTTACTGAATGTACCACCAGATCAGATTTTGGGAGAGCCTTCGACCGAGAAAAGCTGACAAGAAATCTCCGTCTTTTAAACCAATTTACAATCATGTAATAATTATAAACCTAACTGGGTACTCTGCCTGACTAGATCCTCACCCGTACCCTTAACGACCCGATCAAGCAGAGGTTTAATCTAGTAGGGGACGGGAATACGCTTGCGAGATACTATCCCTTCTAGACAACCTATGTGGCCACCCGCCTAGTCCATGGCGATATCACACATGTTGTATATAGCTAGTTACAAAGATCCTCTCTCCGTATTTGTTTGGTTAGCGTGAGGAGCTTGGCTGCTTGGTGTCGGTCCTAAGGGCTCCTTATGTTGCATGTTGAGTATAGCTAGTTACCAAACCCTCACCCATATTTGTTGGCCAGCGTGAGGAATCTTGGCTGCTTGCTGCTTCTTGTGGCGTTTTGCATCTATAAAAAAAGCTCGTGCCCCAGCAGGGGGGATAGAATGAGCTGTGACAATGAAAGTGACAAGATCTTTACCCATATTTGTTGGCCAGCGTGAGGAACCTTGGCTGCTTGGAGTTGGTCCGCAGCGTGACGCAGACGGCGCCGTCGCTGCGGCACGCGGAGATGGTGCCGCGCTGAACGTCGCCAAAGTAGATGTGCCCGCCCGCCCAGTCCACGGCTATGTCGCCGGGGTCTTCGAGGCCCAGGCTCACTATGACCTGGTAAGCGTAGAAGAAAATGTAGTGATCTGCATAACTACATAACAATCCTTACTTATATATGTATGTTAAATATTAATTTTATTATTTATTATTAATTATTAATTTAATATTATAAATACGAAATTAACTCTGTCTGTCCTCGTGTTACGCAATCACGTCTAAACTACTGAACCGATTTAAATGAAAGGTACAGAGATAGTCTGATAGCCTGAGAAAGGACATAGGCTACTTTTTAACCGACTTCAAAAAAGGAGGAGGTTCTCAATTCGATTTTTTTTTAATGTTAGTCACCTCAGAACTCCGTCATTTATACACCGATTTGGAAAATTCTTTTTTCATTTTAAAGGATATAAAAGTACACTGATAAACACTTTACAACTTGAAATAAAACAACTTTTACGGATCTACTCGCGTTTATTTTACACATTAGTTTTAATTAATGTTTATCCTGACGTTTCGAACCCTTTGCAGGGTCCATAAACATATAAACATTAATTAAAACTAATGTGTACAATAAACGCAAGTAGATCCGTAAAAGTTGTTTCATTTCAATGTGTAGTGTTCGCGTAAACTTTAGAAAACTTAACAACTTAGTACTATCGGCGTGGATTCTACCGATCGATACGCGCACTAAATGCACACTGACTAATTAACACTTTAAAACTCAGTATTATCGGCGTGGATTCTACCGATCACGGCGAGCATCAAAATCACAATTAAAATTAACAAAATTTAAGAATATAAGATTGAGTAGAATAAAGGTTAATTGCAAGTAAATTTAACAAACTAAACTACGCAATTATTTATTACTTTTTAATGAATTTTTTTCAGTCAAATTTTTTGGAGTCGATTTTTTTTAATGCGAAAAAAGGGATGTAATGCGAAATAGGAGATGAAAGTTTGTATGGAAATAACGTCATTTTTGAAGCAAGCTAGAAGCTAGAAGCTCGAAACTGATTTTTTAGGCCTTTGATTAGATATAAATAAATACGACATTCAAAGTTTGTAAAAATTTTACCCTAAAGGGGGTAAAAATAGGGACTGAAAGTTTTTGTGTGATGACGTCGGCAAAAAAGCTTACGACCCAGAAAATAAAAATATAGAAGAAATACAGAGAATTACGGAGTCATTACTAAATGTGAAACTGAAATTAACGCACGTAAAAAACTTGCCAAGAGCCGAGCGCCATACCCAATGAGCGCGGCGTAAGTAAATAGCTTATTATAATGTATGTATGTGATTTATTTGTAAAATAATTAGCCTAAAAAATTAAAAATGCTGCCGAAAGTCACTATTCCACGCGGACGAAGTCGCGGGCACAGCTAGTTAAACATAAAGATTAACTGATTTGTCACAAAACGATAGCTAAAGTAGGCAATGTTTAAAACAGATGCTGTCACTTTTTAGCTAATACTTTTAGATAGAAACACAATATTTTGAACACGTATTTAGCCATTGTTTAACTTATTAAACACTTTTTTGTAGTACAAGGGCCAAACTTCTAGTCCCCTCTGAAGTTGGTTCGCGCACCTGTACAGTCAAGCCCAGAGTATTTAAGCCAATTAAAAGTCATTTTAAAAATATATTAGTAATAAATTTTTATTAAGTACGTTAATTAATAAATGGCTTAAATATTCTGGGCCTGACTTTACAGCTGCGTGAAGCAACTTCAGAGGAGTTAGTATCAGTTGGTCTAAAACGCAACTGGTCTAAGTAGCAACTGGTCTAAAACGCAACTGGTCTAAAATAACTTCCAAAAGCAAATGTTGCCCTTTTAATATATATTCTTTTGTTTTTCTTGGGTACGGAAAGGACACTCGTCAGATTACGCTTTCATCAGATTAAAATATAGTAAAATATAATATATGATATACTTTTTTTAATTTTTCTTATATATGTATATATATGGTTTGTACACCGGTTTTCATGGTGTAGCCATCTCTGAGGTCCCGGGTTCAATCCCCGGTCGAGTCAATTTAGAAATTATCGTTTTTCTAAATTGTCTCGGGTCTGGGTATTTTCTATGTATATTAAGTATGTATTTAATTATTTTAAGTATGTTTATCCGTTGTCTAGTAACCATTTAACGAGTTTCATAACGAAGCTTCTCTTGGGCTAGATAATTGGTGTGAGTGTATGAAAGTTTATTTATTTATTTATTTATTTATTTATATATCATAATTTGTGGTCAAATTTAAAAGATCCAAAGTGTATCCCATCTAGAACTTGTATGTGTTGTTATTAAGACATAATTATTAACATAAATTTGTCATGCAATGGTTAATGAAATGTTTATATTTGTGAAGTGGTGCGCGTCAGGCGCGCATAAACAAGCAGCAGCGATCATACATTCAAGTAACGTGTAACAAAATTAATGGCAAAACAAGAATATACCTTATTAGTAATCACTGACGGAATCTATTTCAAGTGTTTTTTTATGTGTTTTTATATAACACACATTAAAAACAAGTGAAAAAAGAAAAAAAAAACACTATAAAAGAAATACCCAAATCGCTTCATCTATGCCTATGAAATTTGAGGAGTTCCCTCGATTTCTCCAGGATCCCATCATTAGATCCTGACCTGATGACTATGGGATTACCTGTGAAGCATACCCTTTCAAACAAAAAAAAAGAATTATCCAAATCGGTCCAGGCGTCTTCGAGAAATCGGGGAACACACATAAAAAAAAGATTCCGACGAATTGAGAATCTCCTCCTTTTTAGGGCTCCGTAGTCAACAAGGAACCCTTATAGCTTCGCCATGTCCGCTTGTCTGTCTGTCGCCAGCTCTCATAGACTCTTAGTATTAGAAAGCTATAATTTGGCATGTATATACATATTAATCACGCCGACAAAGTAGTGTAGTAAAATTAGTGTGGGGTGTCGTTGGATATCGCAATTTCAAAAATATTGCGGGTTTGTGGTTTTTTGATTGAGGCATCCGTTTGTGAACAATTAAGCTTTTAACAGGTTGACTGCCTCAAAACCAGACACAATAGAAATTTAATTGTCACCACTCACCCGTGCGGGGTCCGGCATTGAATGGGTTAAAGTGTAAAATTTTTTTTACACTTTACACTCGGTTAAAGTGTAAAATTTTATCTCCCCATTTGTGCCAGTCAAATGGTTGTTTTTGGACACGTGAAAAAATTCACGGTAGTTGTATATATGACGAAGTTAAAAGGAAAACTATCACAGCTAAGTAGGCTTTACAAGTTTACGAGTAACAGTCGACCAAATTATAAAATGTACTTGGCGCAGTGTAAATTAAATCTTCTCCATCCCTAGGTTGCTTGGGATATATCGCTTTTAGTGAAGCCGCCTATAGTACGACTCCTTTTTTTTGAATTTATTTCTTTAACATGACTGTTTTTTATGTGTACAATAAAGTAAGTATTTTATTCTATTCTAAAATTTATAAAATAAATTTCTAATATGGAGCGAGCAACATTGCTGGATCGCGGAACGAAGTATGTACGCGAACATAACGGATACCCACTACCCAGCTTTATAGCGCGCCTCTGAAGAGAGCCCATTCCACATACTATAGGTCCGCGTTGTTTTGTGCTTCCAGATGTCAAGAATGTGAGGGAGAGCTCTGCATCCTTGACGAGAGGTCAGATGGTAGAAACATGACCTCCTCTGAGCGTATTTACCTATTTATAACGTACCTGTCTTGTGCCTGATATGTCCTTGAATTCGGCCCTTATGATAGCCTGATGACCTAGCTCAGTCTCCACCCAGTAAAGATGTTTGCCGTCGAACGATACACCGTGAACCTAGTACAAAAACCGTGCATAAAACGCTATCCTGTGAGCCAGTGAGTGAGTGAGGCAACACTATTATTTTTATATAACCATTCAAATTTATTTATCATCATCATCATCATCATCAGTCTATTTATGTCCCCACTGCTGGGGCACGAGCCTTCCCTATGGATATGGATGGATACGGAGAACGGGCCATGAACCACAACGCGGGCCCAGTGCGGTGCCGGTGGTTGTTAACGACTGCTAATGCAGCCGGGACCAGCGGCTTTGCGTGCCTTCCGAAGCACGGAGGAGATCGAGATGATACATTTTTGGTCACCCATCCGATGACCGGCCTTTGCGAAAGTTGCTTAACCTCAGCACTCGCAGACCTGGCGCCTTAACCACTGCGCCATCGAGCTCCCCTCATCATTATCATCTCAAACAAAAGACGTCCGTTATTCACTTAAACTTTACAAAACAAAATTGACGTATACCTGTTTCAAATCCGATAGGACGACGACATCTTGGGTGCTCTTTATTTTGACATATCTTATTTCTGTGCTGGTTGTGTAGAATAGCAACGCTTCCGGATCTGAAAAGGAGACCAAAGTAATGGCAACTGTCACTTAACGACTACGGCAGTGACCAGCGGATAAACGGGCCTTCCAAAGCAGGAGCCCTAGATATATTCATGAGGTGACTTATCCAGCGACTCCCCTTTTGAGTTTCAAGATCGCAACCCGAAAGTTTAAGCTATATCAATTTGAACTTTTCTCTTACTCTGTTGATGAGTGCGTAATCTTACCTCTAACATAAATATGTATCAATAAAGGGATATCTTGATCGCATTGATAATCCCCCGCCCGATCCTCTAAATGCCACTACACATTTACAGAATACACTAAACATGCACACTAGTTTAAGCCCGAGACACCGTACTCGTAGAACAAGGGTACGACGAGCCGGTTCACACGCGCTCTATACCAGGTACCTGCTGACATGTGGGTACATTGCGCACTAGTGCGTGATGCCGTTCCCTCTAGAAAACCTCCGAAGGTGCTTCGTTTCACACGGCTTGAGGAACCCTTACAAGTTTTTCGCCGCCCCAAAAAAGCCCGGTGAAGCCAAAAATACCGTCTGGGGTCAGCAAACTTTAAATAAAAAAGCATTGATAACAATAATCGTACTTCTCACCTTTAATTATCTTGATTTTAATGATAACGTCTACAACTCTTAACTCGAGCTTAAGCGGTATCGATAAACATCAGTTCGTAGTGACGACCCTAATCTTGTAAACATCTTCGTCGCACGCGCAGCCGAAGTGCCCGTCGATGAAGAAGTATCTATGCACATTTTGATCGAGTTGTCACTAAAACGGCATCAAGGGTAATTCCTAATCTTAATTCTCACCTTTAGCATAGCACAGGTATCTGTAAACGTCCAGGTCGTACCCCTCGTCGCACGCGCAGACGAAGTGTCCGTCGACGTTCTCGCAGGTGTGCGAGCACTGCGGCCTCGCTTGGGCGCACTCGTCGATATCCTCGCACCGCTGCGTGGAGTAGTTGTATCTCCGCATGGCTGGTGAGATCGCGCATATGCAACTCGGCCCGAAGCGTTCCGGCACGCATAGGGTGCCGTTGGCTTTGCACGGGTTGTTCGCTTTCGAGCACATTGTCTTCCCTAGGGCAAAAAATGTATTTATTTAGTATCTGTAAGAATCTAGATCAACTATCTATTTTTTTCTTTTCAGTTAACCCATTGTTGGCCGTAAATACGTCTGGTATTTACGGCCAACAATGGGAAAACAATCGAATTTTAATTGTTTAAGCCCTTGGACTTCACCTCAACTGATATTAAGTGAAGCTAAGGCAGAAAGTGGAAGCGCAGTTCACCCGGAATCCTCAACTCGTCTTCGCCCTCTTATCCCTAGCTGTCGGAACTCAACAATGTTACCAAAACCGCATTAACAGAAGAATCGCAGACGCGTTGCCGGTTTTTGAGGAATGAAGCTCTTGAGCTTTTGAGCGTTCTTAAAGGTCGTCTAAGTTGTGTCCTTTCTATCACATTTCGTACAAAAAAGTGCTTCTTCCATTTGATCCTCCAGTCCGGTATACCCACACACATCATGAACGTGGGCAGGTAGAAAAAGTCGATGGCTGCATCGACTTCTACAACTTTTGGGCAGTTCTAGGCAGTTCTGGGTAGTGAATACTTACATTTGGCACAGAAAGGTCCTTCGTCGCTGCCGTCCCTGCAGTCCGGTATACCGTTGCACATCATGGATCTAGGCAGGCAGAATGAGGAGTCGATGCAGCGGTAGTTGCGCTCGCCGCTGTTCGGGATCTCCGTGCACATGGACACGTCGTATATCGTGTGCGGGAACAGGGTTTTACCTTAGGGTAGGAGAATAATTGAAGAGCACAGGGAAAGAACGATCAAAGTCACTTTTTATAAATTTGAAGATAATTGATTTCTTAACTTAGAAGACTCATAAGACTTGAAGAAATGACACAATAATAATAATTTCTGACTTAAAATCACTGCTAATACTTTGGTTATATAATTTACTAAAAAAATAAAATACTTTGTTTATAATTATATTATTTAATATTATTCAAGTTCAGAACCAAACATAAATCGTATAAATGATCACGAGGCATGAGGCACGCTGGCCACGGACAATTCCCTACAGCGAAAATTCGCGCGAAGCGACCGGCGCGGTGCGTTTTGCAAATGAATTAAATGTATGGAAATGTACAGACGCCTGCACATCATCCTACCCAAAACTGTCAAATTTCTTCAATACATTTTCAACCATATGACTTTTATAAGTCTATTGAGGAAACTTGACAGTTTGTGGTAGGTTGATGTGCAGGCGTGTGTACTAGGCAAGCCACGCGTAACGGCGACTAGCGAAGCGACCGACGAGATTGCCCGAGCGAATCGCGCGGCGCGACCAGCGACCAAAACAAATGACGGCGCTTGCCACGGAGCCGAGCGGTAGACGCGGAGCGAATCCTATACACGTGGAGCGCAAAGTGTTCCAGTGGTAGAACACATTGCATAGGTATCAGTTTGACCTGCCTAACGAGCGACACGTCAGATCAAACTGATATGCAATGTGTTCTACCACTAGAACACTTTGCGCTCCACGGGTATAATTATTATTTTTTTTTGCGCGAAAATGGAGAATGAAGCTTTCATTGCAGAAATTCTGACTAGATAAGCTATTTGCAAGTCTAGCCATCAGCAACGTAAGTTTAAAAATGTTGTTAAAAAATTATGGGAACAAATAAAACAGCCTTTTCCAGATTTTGACGGTGAGTAGGTATTTATTTTTTATTAATTTTAGTAGGTATCATAAATTTATTCGTCTCTGTGGTCTAGTGGCTAAGACCACCGGTTTAGATCCAGAGGTCCCGGGTTCGATTCCCAGCGGGGGGTACATATTTGTGTACTCGGTTTGGTTGGTGGTAGGGCTTGTTTGTCCACCTGGCTAGCTACCACCATCTTATCTAAATACGTCGCCATAACATCAATGTTTGTAGCATTGTTGTGTTCCGGCAGCTAGAGATAAGATAGCCAGTACCTCACTAGTTGAGGATCCCGGGTGAAGTGCGCTTCCATCATTGGCCTTATCATCACTTAGCATCAGGTGAGATCAAGGCACTGTGCTTACCCGTTAATATAAAAAAAAAACAAATAGTTTTCGAAGTTATTTTGAAATTATTTCATATATATGGCTTGCAATGAAGCTCGATTATTACGCCGTGTCGTTATAATCCTCCTAGACCTAGTTCTCGATCTCATTTATCGTCGAAAATCGAGATCAGAATTGCCATCTCTTTCTCTTACATATTATGTAGTAGGCATCTAGCTCCACGTCTACACAATTCGCGGCGGCGAACGCAATTCTCCGCTGTCGCGCCGCGCAAACTGCCGCCGCCGCCGCCGCCGCCGGCCAGGCCGTTAGTGGAAATATTCAAAAATAAATCAAAACAAAAAAAAAAAATAATGTATTATAAATATTTAATATGTTAGAGTACTATTTTATTATAATGTGACTTTTACCTGAAAGCTTGATAATTGAATACTTAATATAATTCATCAATTATATTAAGTGTTCAAGATTAACAATTAACATAAGAGAATTAACATTGATTATAATAAATGTTTTCCTCAATATTATTAATATAATAATCTATGTTATCCTTTTTGTACTGGTAATATTACTAGGTTGGTAACACTTACTACAGACACTTACGATGGTATTGTGAAATAAAACGCTAAGCTGTCAATTGGGTCGTGGGAAAAAGAATACAAATAAAGCGGTGTTAACTGATACTTTGGCTTTTAATGTTTAAGATTAAATAAAACTACACTTAACTATTATCAGAAGTGGCATTTTTGTGAATTACCAAATAATAACAATGGGGAAAAAACGTTCTAAACGCTCACGCCACACAAATCGGCGAAGAAAAGATTACTCTACAGACGATTCCTATACCGATGGTACAGAAAGTGATTCAAGCCCACACAGAAGTAGAAGAATGCGATCGTCGAAACGACGTCGATCTCGGAGTCGTTATACTCCAAAGCTGCGTGACATGAATTCTCCGACCGGACGAGGGAGTACTAGTAGCAGTAGAAGAAGTACAAAACGCGTAAGAAAATCTGCGACCGGACGAGACATTGAGGAGCAGGCGGCGGAGGCGACGGATGTCGTGCCCGACCCTCCAAGAGTGTGTTCGGCCGGCGCTGTACATCCGCCAGCGGGCGCAGCATCGCATTCACGTTTGGAGACCACGGCGGACCTTCAGAAGGTGATAGGTGCTGTGTCTATAGACGGCGTTACTCAGGTACCGCAACTACAACAATCCAGTGAGTCAAAAACAAACACTATTAAACCTAACTTGTTAGTTAACTTAAATGATTTTTCACAGTTGTTACAATCTCTTATTAAGCCTAATATGCCATCATCTATTAACTCTAGTATTAATATGATTCCTGAATTTGACCCTGCTATTAAAAACCATCGTATTGATTTATGGATAGCAAAGGTGAATGAGTGCGCTAAGATATATCATTGGGACGAAACACAAATAATGCATTATGCACTCCCTAAGCTTATAGGTAATGCAAAAAAATGGTATCATGGGCAACCTTCTATTTTGCATAGTTGGGAAGAGTGGCAAGCGCTTTTATGCAAAGCTTTTCCCACTGAAACTAATTATGGAGCGCTTTTAACAGAAATGCTTGATCGACGACTGAAATTTGGAGAGGGGTTAGATGAATACTATTATGAGAAAATTATGCTTTTAAATGCATGTGATATCTCTGGTAAAAGAGCTGTTGATTGCATCATTCATGGTATTGATGATCGTACCATTCGTGCAGGAGCATCATCGGCACGTTTCACTGAGCCTGAAGATTTATTAAAATTTTTGAAAGATGTTTGCAAAGAACAAAAAGACCTATCACGGGCAACTATTGTTAATAAGAATAGGCAAATAAATAATTTGATTTGTAATAGGTGCAATGAAAGTGGACATAGAGCAGCTCAATGTCGTGCAATCAATTCTCAGGTTAATCAAAATTATCCCTTGGTTTGCTTTAATTGCAAAGAAAAGGGACACAAAGTACAACATTGTGCAAAGCCAATCATAAAGTGTAATGAATGTAAAAAATTTGGACATATTAGCAGCGAATGTTTTCAAAAGAAAGAAATACATAAAGATAGTGATAAACGGGTTTTACTTATTGATAGCCTAACACAAAATAATTTTAAATATCATAAACAAGCTTTAATTAATAATCAATATGAAATAGAATGTTTTGTTGATCTGGGAAGTGACTGCACGCTCATAACTCAAGCAACTGCTGAAAAATTAAAACTACCAATAAATAATGAGGACTTACCTTCTATATGTGGGGTTGCTAATATCAGTGTTCCATTGTTAGGGAAAACGGTGATTAACATACGCATTGATTCTGTAGAAGCTGAGGTTGTTGCTTATGTAATCAATAATGATCATTTACACATACCACTTTTAGTTGGACAAAATTTTACAGAACTACCAGAAGTAGTAATAACAAAGACTGCTCATTCTCTAAACATTATGTCTCGAGTAATTTCATCTGAACTACCAAATTTTGATCCGGATCAATCTAAAAATAATAAAATTGAGTTATATGTTTTATCTGATTCAGAAATTAAAGGTGTTGATTTATTACATTGTTACAGCAAAGAATTAAAAGATTCAGATATTTATGTAAAAGGAAGTTACTGCTGTAAGGAAGGTATAGAATATTGTTTACCAGAAGGCATTTATAGGCTTAAGGATCACAAATGCCAAATAGTTGTTATAAATATTAATAGCTTAAGTCAGCCTCTTTATTTCATAAAAGATACAATGATCGTACGATCAAATCTAGCGTCTATGGAAACAACTCAAACTGGTTTGACAGTCCCAAATAATTTAAAATGTCTTAAATCTTCTTTGTTAACACCTCTTGCTAAAGATGAAATACGAATTAACCAAAATCTTACTGCTGATCAAAAAGACAAAGCTTATAATTTAATTGATAAATATAGAAGCTGTTTTGCGTTAGATTTATCTGAGATCGGTTGTACTCACATAAGTGAATTAGATCTAAAATTAATGGATGAAACTCCTGTAGTGTATCGTCCTTACCGATTAAGCCACGCTGAAAGAGAAATAGTACGAGATATGGTCAAGGAATTGCAAGACAATGACATAGTTGAGGAGTCAGACTCTGCATATGCAAGTCCTATATTATTAGTAAAGAAAAAAACGGGGGGTTATAGACTTTGTGTTGATTACAGAGCCCTTAATCGAAAAACGATAAAAGATTTGTACCCATTACCGCGGATAGATGATCAACTTGACCTTTTAAGTGGCAATACCTTCTTTGTCAGTCTTGACATGTCTAGTGGCTATTATCAAATTCCGATTAAAGAACACTGTAGACACAAGACAGCGTTTGTTACTCCTGATGGTCTTTATCAATTTAAAAGAGCTCCTTTTGGTCTAGTCAATTGTCCAGCAGTTTTTCAGCGCACAGTCAATAAGATGCTTGGAAAATCACAAAGAAGCGCAGTAGCATATATGGATGACCTGTTAATAGCTGGTCCCACCTTTGAGATATGTCTTCAAAAACTAGAGCAAACATTTATATTATTATTGGAGGCTGGCCTCACATTAAATGTTAAGAAATGTCGTTTTTTCGACACTGTAATAGAATATTTAGGATATGAAATAACAGCTGAAGGTGTCAGACCAGGCAACGCTAAGATTGAGGCAGTAAAATCTTTCCCTGAACCAAAAAATGTTCACGAAGTTCGACAATTCGTGGGCCTCGCAAGCTATTTCCGAAAATTCATCGAGAACTTTGCGGTAATAGCTAGACCTCTAACAAATCTTACACGACAAAATGTTCCTTGGGAATGGGAGCAACGACAGAAAGAGTCATTCCAAAACTTGAAAGAAAGATTAGTTCAACGTCCGATTTTAACGCTGTATAATCCACAACATCAAACTGAATTACATTGTGATGCGTCAAAAAATGGGCTAGGTGGTATTTTATTTCAAAAAGAATCTGATTCTCTAAAATTAAAGCCTGTGGCGTACTTTAGCCGAAAAACTACTATAGATGAAGAAAAGTTGCATGCCTATGAGTTAGAGACTCTTGCTGTCGTCGTCTCTTTAAACAGATTCAGAGTATATCTATTAGGCAGACACTTTACCATTGTAAGCGACTGCAATGCCTTACGATCTACTTTCGCTAAAAGAGATATAATCCCTAGAGTAGCGCGTTGGTGGATAGCGTTTCAAGAATACGATTGTACAATCGTTTATAGGCCAGGACATTCAATGCAACATGTGGACGCCCTTAGTAGAAATCCTCTACCCTGTGTTGACGATAATGATAAACTTGAGCATTTATCTCGTGTTATGAATATCACTCAAGATGACTGGTTATTAACTTTACAGTTAGCAGATCATAAGATCCAACATATTCGTTCTGCTCTTGAGGACCCCAAGTATAAGGAAGTTGCAGATATAAAACAAAACTTTGTATTGAAAAATAATCGCTTGTATCGAAAGGTAGGAGACGACTTAAAATGGGTCGTCCCAAAAGGCGCTAGATGGCAAATTTGTCAACGCAATCATGATGAGATTGGTCATTTTTCTACGGAAAAAACATTAGAAAAGATCAAGCGAGATTACTGGTTTCCGAAAATGACGAAGTTCATTTCCAAGTATGTAAAATCATGTTTACACTGTGCATTCGCTAAAGAACCGGCGGGTCCCAAAGAGGGATTTTTACATAGCATCCCTAAAACAGACATCCCATTTCATACTTTGCACGCGGATCATTTAGGACCGTTTGTTAAAAGTTCTCATGGTAATCAGTATCTTTTATTAGTAGTGGATGGGTTCACAAAATTTTGCATTATTAAAGCTCTACGAAATACAAAATCCCAACCTACCATAAAAACTCTTAAAGATATATTTTATACTTTTGGACATCCACACAGGTTAATTACTGATAGAGGTTCGTGTTTCACTTCGGGGGAATTCAGGCGTTTCTGTACAGATTCTGAGATTCAACACGTGTTGAATGCTGTGTCTGCTCCAAGAGCCAACGGTCAGGTGGAGCGCTATAACCGTACCGTTTTGGATGGACTTAGGGCTTACTCTGACCGTTCAGGCGAGAACAAATGGGACCAGGACCTTGGAAAAATTCAATGGGGACTTAATAATACATTTAATAAAGGAATAGGCAAAACTCCAGCTGAAGTTTTGTTTTGTAGGCGTCCTCTAAATCGTGGGGAAGGAATCTTAGGCGAAACTATTGTTGAAACGAGACAAAATGACAAACAAATAGAAGCTATTAGATTGGAAGTAAATGAGCACATCGAAAATGATCAGGTTAAACAGCAGACAAGATTTGATCAGAATAGAAAGAGACCTAAGGTGTATTCAGTTGGAGATTTAGTAAAGATTCTGAAATGTATACCGTCCAATGATGGCAAGAGCCGTAAACTTCTACCAAAATATACAGGTCCATTTCGAATCACCAAAATATTACCAAATGATCGCTATGAAGTATCAAGTATCCCAGGGTCAAACATTTCGAGAGGAAAATACACGAATGTCTGGTCAGTAGACCGCATTCAGCCGTGGATTACAATAGCTAATAATGATAGTGACACATCAGATGATGAGGCAAATGTGGGTTTAGCAGGAGATTGAAGTTGATTAGTTTAGTGTGATTCGTTAAAGCTATAACTTAATGAGTAAATAAGGAAAAACTGTGATTATATGTGATATTAAGAAAAGTTAAAGATATATATATAAATATAATTTTTAAAAAAAATGTGTGTTGTCAAAGTTGATGTTGATGATAGATATATGTAAGTTATTATATATGATAAGTTATCAATGTATGGTCTGTTGATTAATAATGTTATGTTGATGTTGTTGATGAGTAATACGAGTATTTGGAAGGATTGACACGACCGTGAAGTCTTGCAGCTCATTGAGTTTCTGATTTTATGGTGAGGGGTCAACTGCAAATCTCATGTTATATGTTGAGTTGTTAAATGTTATGATGATGTTATTGATGAGTATTTGGAAGGATTGACACGATCGTAAAGTCTTGCAGCTCTGTGAAGTTTTGTATTTGCGGTGAGGGGTCAACTGCAAATCTCATGATTTGGAAGGTTTGACACGATCGTGAAGTTTTGCAGCTCTTTGAGTGTCTGACTTTGCGGTGAGGGGTTAACTGCAAATCTCATGTTGTTTTGGAATGGAAGGCGAAGGTGGCCCTAATGGTAGGGTGAAGTCTTCGATGCATTCTTGATATTTGTATGTTGTGATGTACATATGATTAGTATTATAAGTTACTAATTATGGAATGGCAGTCAACTGCCAATCTCATGTTGTTTTGAAATGGAAGGTGAAGGTGGCCCTAATGGTAGGGTGAAGCCTTCTATGCTTTTTTTTTTATTATTTTTTGAGAGTTTATTGTTGTTTTCATTTAAATTAGCTATAAATAGAAAAGAAAGTTTAGGGCCAAACTTTGTGTGGTCAGGATGGCCGAATGTTAGAGTACTATTTTATTATAATGTGACTTTTACCTGAAAGCTTGATAATTGAATACTTAATATAATTCATCAATTATATTAAGTGTTCAAGATTAACAATTAACATAAGAGAATTAACATTGATTATAATAAATGTTTTCCTCAATATTATTAATATAATAATCTATGTTATCCTTTTTGTACTGGTAATATTACTAGGTTGGTAACACTTACTACAGACACTTACGATGGTATTGTGAAATAAAACGCTAAGCTGTCAATTGGGTCGTGGGAAAAAGAATACAAATAAAGCGGTGTTAACTGATACTTTGGCTTTTAATGTTTAAGATTAAATAAAACTACACTTAACTATTAAATATTTAAATATTTTTTTATAATAATTTAAATAATTAAAATTAACTGATTTACCGGCGTAAACAACAGCAAAATCAGAAAAACTAATGTCACTCTTAGAAATGTCACAGAGCAATAGACCATCAACTTGACGTTTCGATTATTCGTTCAAAAAAAAAAGAACGATTTAAGTCTTAGGACTCTGATCGTTTTTAACTTTTACCACTTAGACTATGATCAATAATAACTTTTATGTAAAAAAATATAACGTGATTTATCGGGACGTTTTTATTATTTTCATATTTAGCGACAGGCAAGCTTAGCGTGTTACGAACCAGATGGCGTTATTAACTAAAAACCAGTTTTAGGGTGACTTTGATCGTTCTTTTCTTGTACTCTTCTATTGTTTAAATTATCATGGTCACCAGCATTAGGAGAATTGTTATGGTTTACACTATATACTTACTGTAGTTTGTTGTCATTGAGTATTTACCTTGTCACAAAGTTAAATAACTACATAAAATAAATATATGTTACTTAAATAGTATTGAATGAAAAAAAAACCTTGAATGTATGTAATATTTGTGCTACTGTTGTTTGTGTACCAAATAAACGCTTCCTCGTTCTTCATTCGTTCTCATCAGTGATCGGAATGAAGGCGGCTAAAATACTCTTTAACCACTGTCTTGTCGGCAACTTTAGGTATTTTAGCCCCCATTATTTCGATCACTGGTTGTCATATATTCATTATTCATTAACATTCACTCTTTTTTCATTCTCATTAATTTTTATTCACCTATATTAATTATCATTCATTATTTATTCATTATTATTCATTCTTCATTAACTCTTTATTGATTATTCTTCAAACGTTTAAAAAAAATCGTTATTGTTAGTACCACAATTAAAAGACTCACGGCATGTATCCTCCGAGTACTCGTCGGTTTTGTCCTCGCAGTCGTAGGTGCCGTCACACACCCAAAGGTTGGAGATGCACTTGTCGCCGTCGCATACGAAGCCCTTGCATGTGGCCTATAATAGGTTAAGGTGAAGTTAATACTGGTATCAAATTGGACAGTATTAACAGCTCCTTGTTATGCCCCATCGTGAAGTTTAGTAAATGTATACAGGCATTTATACTTTTGAAAATTTTAATATATTTATTTATCATTAAAAAATAAAGAGAATTAAAAACTAGTTAAAATGTTTTTGTTTTGTTTATATAATTTTAAAGCAATTTTTTTTGTGAAACAAATTACAAAAACACAAATGTTGAAAAAATTTCCACGAGCAGGATTTGAACCTGCACCCTTCTGACATACCGGGTCAGGTGCTCTCCCAATTGAGCTATCGTGGTTCTAACCAGCCCACCGAAACTTTACTTTTTTACTAGCTTGGGTGTGTCATGCTCTCTTTATTGTCTCTGCGGTGGCGGCATGTGCGTCGGGTCGTTACATTCCCTAAAATATGGTTGAGCGAAGCGATGGCTGATTCATATGTCATACTCGTGAACGGGTGCCGCCTGTGGAGGCTGGTCTGCTCTTGCATACTTGTCTTATTTTTATTATTAATAACTATAGTTTAATTTTTTTTTTCTTCAACAGGTTTTGACTTTTACTAGTACTGTATGACATTGTAAAAAGTTAAACTGGTAAATGATGTTTTTTTAAACTTAAATATTTAATTAATTTTTTTTTCTTCTCTTCTTTGTGTTTTTTTTAACATGTTGTGATTGTCCTATATTTTTTGTGTGTTATTTGTGATGGAAAGTGTCCTTTTATGACAGGACATTTTCCGATATTTTTGACGCTGTAAGGGAGAAAAGAGCTTCTTGCTGCTGCTGCACTTGCTGAGTTTTTTGCCGGTTCTTCTCAGTACAAGATCTCCCGCCCAGAGTAGAGTTACGAACCGATGGCATAGTGACATTCATAAGAGCTATTTGTAGCCTAAACTCAATAAATGATTTGTATTTTACTTTGAGAGCCAAAAGCGCCCATTCAATGTCAACAACTACCCGACCAGGGGGCCGACCGTCTAACTCGATCGCTTTCGATCGCTTTGAAGGCGAGGCGAGGAGGAGGCGTCATCCTGTTATTTCGAAAGCAATATGAAAGCAATATCGGAAGCTTAAGTCTATAGCTATCGACTGGCTATATGGCTGGGCCTGGACCACCAGCGCGTGGTCTCTCACAGTTTTTAACACTCGTAACGCGGTAATAGCTATCAAATGACCAAAATGGAGATCGCCTCTAAACGCGAGCGGCCATCTTTCAAAAATCTGTCGTTGCACTAATTTGTGATTGCAGCCGCAGCGAGCTCGTCGGTTTGCGGCGTTCTATATTTATTGTAGTCTCGCTCTTGTGCGAGAAAGGTGCGAAAAAGGAGGGAGAAAGGTGCGAAAAAGGAGGGAGAAAGGTGCGAAAAAGTAGGGAGATGGGTAAAGGAAGCTAGTAAAGCGCCAATCAAACTACTTTTCTTTCTCAAATATTAAAATATTACGATAGCGACAAATGCATGTAACCAATTTAGCGCGGCAAAGTGTTTTATTTATTTTTAAATACCCAAAATTAACCAGGATAAACCTGTTATTATATTAGGATACAAAACAGTACTCCTAATACAATAACAATAACAAAAAACATAAATCGACAATTTAAAACAGTAACGCAACAACAAACAATAACAAAAACATAATATCGCGACGCGACCAAATAAAATATACACGTGACTGTACTTTCCACTGCTAAACCAAACGTGTGCGTAGAAGGACTCGGCGCACACTAATACATGAATAAACATGGCAAGCGCGGTACAGCGCGGCAGTGAGCGTGGGTGTGTTCTGCCCTCCTTGACCGCTTACGTCCTGCAGATACCCATATTGTGCTATTGCGACGCGAATCGCCTCGTGTTCACAGCAAGCTAGAAGTTTGGTGCGGGTACGTACATTAGTCTCAGGCTCTGGCATCACAGAACATCCTTGCTCGTCGCTATCATCGTCGCAGTCCGTGACGTTGTTGCACAGCCAGGAGTAGGGGATGCACTTCCTCTCGTCCTTGCACAGGTAGTGGTGCATCAGGTTGCAGATCTTCGCGTCCGGCTTGAGTTTAGCTGAGTGGACAGTTAATTAAGCATGACTAGCAAATTCTATGTCCCTACTGCTGGGGCATGAGCCCTCCCTATGAATGGATAGGGTGAACAGGCCATAATCCACCACGAGGGCCCAGCCCTAATGCAGCCAGGACCAACGGCTATACGTGCCACCTGAAGCATGGAGGAGCTTGAGATGGTACATTTTTGGTCACCCATTTGATGAACAGCTTAGTTCTTTACCTAGGTACTCAATGCTCTTTATTCTCTACAATTACTCATGCGTGACACACTCTTCATCACAGCCATCAGGACAGTTCATAGTCATAATGTTAGTTTATGGCTATATTGTCCTCCAGTCGTAACTAAAGGATGCATTCCCTTACCAGGCAGGGGAAATCATCATCAACCGGACACACAGGGGAATCTTCCTATTCCCTTGGCCATATATAACATATTTAAGAAACCTTCGGGGTCACAATGACAATTCATGACATCCTGCCCCAGCTTTTGTTTCTCCATGTCCCCAAACAGGCACATGACACGAGACGTTACTATTGAGCAACAAGTCATTTTGCTAGACTTTTTTGGACAATTTAAAGGTGAAAGAATAATAAAAACAAAACACAAATTTATTGGAACAAAGATATTGACTTTGACTTTACAATATTATTTAAAATTACTCACAGCAGAACCCTTCGTCAGAGCCATCAGGACAATTCATGACACCGTCGCAATACTGCGTCTGGAGGACGCATCCCCCTGTCAGGCAGGGGAATTTGTCCTCGCCCAGGCACTCCTGCTCGTACTTCAGGATCTCGTCGGAGAGCTCGCCCGAGCACAGCACGCATGCTGACAGGATCAGCACCAGTACCAACGACATTCTGGAGATTATGTTGTTTAATGTTATATCATCAGATATATGGTGGTGAATATAAGTTTCATAATATTATTTTAAGAATGTAATGCTTGATGATGAATTGAAATGTTAAAAATTGCTTCAATTTTTTGTTGTTTTGTAATAGAATTGTTCCCTTCCATGAAAAGGAAGGCGTTTACAATTTATAATTACTATCTGATCTTTTGTAAAAGAAAGAAATAAAAAAGACTTTGCTTAGTTGCCATTTTGTGCAGTAGAATAAGGAACAACCAAGAATCCACATCCGGGATCTTTCAAACTTTCAAATGGCCGGGCCCCAGGATGGGATGACTTGTTTCTGATAACATTTATGTAGATACAGCATTTCAAACAAACCACATTCAAGCATTAGGGTAGAAATGAGGTAGTGAAATCAAGTGTTAGTTAAATATTTGGTTTTGTATTGTTTCATTATCATAATGATTACCCAAATGGCATTGCACATATTCAACAAGTTGCTTTGACTACCTACCTATTCTTAGTTCCTACACTTCCACCTGTCAGTCCAATGTTTAGTAGATAAATTTTAAACTTTGTTTTAATCTAAGACTGCATCATTGTAATTGGCTCTTTATCTTCAGTTATTTATTTTAAACATAACATAGAACATTTATTGATTGGATTCCTGTATCATTTTTTAACGTTTAAACTGAATAAGGTGATAGTTAGTTTGATCTAAGATAATACGAAAATATATAATCATAAAAGCCAAACTACTAAAGTAAATAACTTACCTATTTGAGGCACTTTCTATTTCATTCGTTCTGAAAAACTATTAAAATATAATAAAACACCAACTTCGGGAACCACGTGCCCTCCGAAAAGAAAGAACAAAAGCTTACATACCTACCGAACAATTTTGTAAAATATTTTTAGCTACTTACCCTCTATTTTTATGATAACGTTGATGCGTTTTATTATATCATAAAAGTTAACAAAATAACTAAACGTGTGGCATTATATTTTTATCAGTAGGACAAATAAAACGAATAAAGGCTGTTGTCGTAAGAATGTCATAAAAGCAAAGTTTAAAACAACTGAATGTTTTAAGATTATTATATTTTACTAATTCTAAAATTAAATAACATATTTTGATATAATTGTAATTTTTTACCAATTTATTTCAATTTACATTATTTATTTTTGAACAGGCAACATTGGATTTGTGTTAAAGTAGCTGTCAAATTAGGTCAGAGTCCAACTTTCCTCGAGTTTATTTCAAGTTTTATTAGTATTTATTATAGTTATTACTATTAGTGCTTGTTGCAGACATCATCCGCAGTAGTCAGTAAATAATAAAAGTATTTTGAAAACAGCAATGGCATCACACATAGCAAAATCTTTAGTAAAAGCCACACATGTTGGATCCACAGCTAAGTTTGGTAATTTAACTTTTCTATCTTTAATTAACATAAAAAGTTAACTTTTTTCACATAATTATTTAACTATAGAGTACATACATTCATTTGTAATAGCGTTATTAGTTGTACAAGTTGTATTTTTATCATAAAATGTATTCAAATCTATGTCTTAGTTAGGCATTTTCTGGTAAACTTTGGACCTATGTTGAGTTGGCATTGATACAATTAATTTGAAAATTTTAAATTAACTGGAACATCTCCAAAGCGATGCACGGTTCTAATTTAATACATAAATAGAATGTATAAATTCCATAACCAAAGTTATAATAATTTTGTCTTTGTTTCAGTAAATAGTAGTAGTCTGTTTCTATGCCTGCCTACTGACAGAATACGTCTCTAATAAATAATGTCTTATTATTTTTGGCAATTGATATTATTCAAACTTTTTACTTACAAAGATAAGGATATAAAAAAGGGGTTTTTAGTAAATTCTTATCAAAATCAACAATCTAATCTAAATATGCACTCCACTGTCAATAATGTATAGCAATGGTTAAATCAATTTTTTGCGACTGGTGGCCGGTCGTTGACAGTGGAGGGGTTATAGCAAAACACTGAAGTGGAGTAAAGGTCAAGTTCAAACTCAACATATGTGTTGTTTAAAATAACTTTGTATTGAGATATAGATGGTATTCAATTAGACATGATTCTGGCACTAACAATATAGAAAACCTTAATCCAAATTCTAAATAACTAATAAATTACAGTGAATAACTAATATATTTATTTAATTTTAAAATATTGGTTGCCATAGACATGCGTAATTGGACATTTGATGCTATGAATGTGATCATACAATTATTTGTATTTACAAAATATTAATATTCTAGTGAACACTTTCCAGAACAATTCTATTACTTATAAAATACTACACTTTTATTTATTTAAGTTAATTGTTGTAGATCTTCCTTTAAGTAAACAAAAATTATGTAAATGTTTAATTATTTGTTATTAATTTCTGTAGATTAATTTTTATATTGTTGTAATCAGTTGTTATTTATTTTATTCTTTACTTTACTCAAATATTACGCAAATTGAGTTTGAATATATTTTTATTTTATTTTTTTGTTGCAATGCCTAAGTTTGAGTCTAGTTATTATTTTAAGACCAATGTTCACAACATAGAGCAATAAAAGAATTAGAATTAGAATTTGAATTAAACAAAAACAATATTTGAACATACTTATGTAAGATAAAAAAGTTGATTAAAAAGTTGAACTCAGTTAAATAATGATAAAAACACAATGATAAGAGTTAAATAAAAGAAAAGAGTATGAAAAAGCTCATAAGTGAATAACCATATTTGATAGGAAACTTAATTTGAAGGTTGGATGACATGACATTGCCAAAACTTTATGCATAATACATTTCGCAATAAAACCACAATCTACTTTCATGTCTTTTGAGTATAAATTAGTAAAACAATATGGCAGTTAAGTTATTTTTATTTTACATACCTACATTATTATCATCTGTCTATCTACATATAAGTATGTTAGGTTTAATGAATGAGCACTTTGGTGGTTTTATTCCAAATACCGAAATAACCTTTATTTTCAAAAGAATTATATTTTTTAATGAAAAAAGTCATTTAAATTCCTTATGAGTAAGTATTCATCTGATGTTAATTGATGATAAATAGGGCTGAAGGTGGAAGCTCACTACCGAGGCACTGGCTATTTTATCTCTAGCTGCCAGAATACAACAATACTACCAACATTAATGGTACACTAATGACTTGCTGCATTTAAGTTCCTTTAAATCAGCTTCTCTTTCACAGACACTGCCCGCCGAGCTCTATGCGTTAGCGCAGCACTCCAGCAGAAAAAGACACTCCCGGACCGCACCGGCAAGAATGTGGTGCTTGTGGATGGAGTGCGAACCCCCTTCCTTGTCTCCTTTACTGACTACGCCAAGATGATGCCTCACGAGCTGGCTAGACATGCTCTGACGTATGTATATATCTGTAAATACATTATGACATAACTAATAAATCAATGAATAATTATATACACTTTGAAACGTTTACATACCGTTGTAAATAAAATGCTTAACAAAGTTTAAAGCTTGGTTGGATTAAATATCCTAGGCATAAATTTTTAACGTTAGAAAGTCTAAGCACAGAAAAGATAATTATAGTACTATGTGTAAATAGTAAAAGAATAAAAAGAAAAATACTTATTTTTTGTTAGGTTAGGTTAGATTAACTATTCGGGCTTTCATCTGTGTAGGCTCGTCGGTAGCTCGGTTGAAAGAGCTGTTTTCAATTCGCAAGTTCGCTAACTATAACTTGTTGTTTTTCAAAAGAAATTTACAAAATTTTCAGTTTCTAAATAAAAGTTGCTTTGTCAGATCTAACAATGATTATAGTTATTATGCACCTGACCCGGCGTGTCATGGGGTGCGGGTTCGAATCCCGCTAGTGGAATTAATTCAGCACTTTGTCTTTTTTCAAAAGGGTCTAACAAAGCAATGTTTATCGAACATTGTAAATGTAATAAAAATTTAAAAGTTATAACGCCTGAAACTGCCTCCACAGCGGTCTCCTCCAGAAGACCGGCATCAACAAGGACATAATCGACTACATTGTCTACGGCACCGTGATCCAGGAGGTGAAGACCTCCAACATCGGCCGGGAAGCGGCGCTGGCGGCCGGCTTCAGCGACCACACGCCCGCGCACACGGTCACCATGGCCTGCATCTCGTCCAACCAGGCTATCACCACCGGTAAGACTGTTCATCATCACTGGATATTAAATAGTGGACTATAAGTGTCCACGGGACAACTCGCTCGAGTCGAGACACGAGTCTTAAAAGTACCGGATGAAGAATGCGCTTCGGCGCGTCCTGATCTGGCGTTATGACCTGACGCAGATGGTCCCATGTGCTTTCGCAAGGATGTCTAACACATACTTTGTAACCTGACGGTTGGTAGGGGGTGTCAGTATAAACTTTAAAGTCGTGTGTAGCGGGCTTTTCATTATGTCCCCCCTGCTGGGGTACGAGCCTTCCTTATGGATGACGATAACACTACAGAGAGAAAAGGACATATACCACCACTCACGCTTAGATCACCTCATGAACCGGCCAACCCGGGCAGAAACACGCTTTTGTGATGCCATCCCTTCTAGAAATCCCCTGAGGATGTTTTCAAACGGGCTGTGATCTGGTGAAGGATGCAGGTAGCAGCTGGATGCAACCCCCACGACCCGGTCAACCCGAGCCGAGGTCCTAGTCTTAAGAGGCGCCCTCGGGTTGTACCCTCGGAGAATCTAAACACGGAGACACGCGCTAGTGCGTGATGCCGTTCCCGACTAAAATACATGTGATGGTGCTTTGTTTCACACGGCTTGAGGAACCCTTTAAGTTTCTCGTGCGACGCTGAAAATGCCAAGCGGCAATAAGCAAACTCTCCAAAAAAAAGCTGGATGCAAGCAGAACAGAACCGATTAAACCAGGTGGAGATTTTTAGGGGAGGCTTTTGAACTTTTGGCTGACGATTGTGATATTTCAAACAAAAAACATATAAAGATTTTCCGTGCAGGCATCGGCATGATCGCGGCGGGCGCGTACGAGGTGATAGTGGCCGGCGGCGTGGAGTTCATGTCGGACGTGCCCATCCGGCACTCGCGCAAGATGCGCTCGCTGCTGCTGCGGCTCAACCGCGCCAAGACGCCCGCGCAGAGGCTGGCGCTCATCGCCACCATACGACCGGACTTCTTCGCGCCGGAGGTGGGTAACACTGTTTACACAAAATAAGGAGACTGCAGAAGATATTGCACGAGCTGCGTTCGACTGGTTCGAGACGGGCCGAGATTCCGTGTCCGGTCTATGTGTTGCGTTGCTCGAGTGCGGTTTGTATTAAGCTTACCTTCTGATGTCTCCTTATTTTGTGCTGTTCAGGTCACACAGGTACATACTCACAAACGCACACACATACACACGCACACACGCTCGCGCATGATGCGCTCGCTGACTAGGGGCTGGCGCTGATCGCCACCATATGAACAAACTTTTTCGCGCCTGAGGTGAAACGAGAATAATCAGTTGTCACCGTAAAATCTATAAACGATAGACAGCATGTTCTTTTCTAATATAAAAACACGCGCTGTGTTTTTCTGTCCATTCCTCTGTGCCAATAATGTTTCTTGCCTCGTCACACACGCGCACACACACACACATATACGCACGCACACTCTGACGCACGTAAGTATGTACGAGCAAGATGCGCTCGCTGCTGCTGCGGCTCAACCGCGTCTAAACTGGAGATTGGCGCTGATCACCACCATACGACCGAACTGTTTCGCGCCTGAGATGAGACTTACCGCGATATAAATCCAGTTACGCCATAGGACATCAGTGAACGACAGCAAATGCTTTTGTAATTAAATGAATAGATCAAATACCGCTTGGCAAGCCCCGTTTTTACTGTGCTAATAAACTATCTTTTCGTCTCGCAAATTGCTAGCGTTTTTGACCGTGCAATAAATACTCATTGAGATATTGAGATACTTATCTGTTTATAATTTAACACAATTAATGAGTATTATATATGTTAAAACACGCACGCAAGCACGTACTTACGAACGCGAACGCACACATAAACACACACTCGGTCTATACAGTAATATATCATTGGCCCCAATAACAATTTCTTAAAAAATACCTGACACTACCTTTAATCAAATTCTGTTTTTTAACAAAAAACACTTTATTAAACCAATGTCAGTCCTACAAAATCTAATATAAAAAAATTAATTAAACACTATTTTCTCTTAAATGTTAACAAAATTCTATGATAAGCTATAGTTTCCTTGGCCCTTGAGTGTAGCTTCCCAGTGGAAAACGGCTAAGCAGTGTAAATAAAATTTTAATTAATTTTTATACCAACCCTCCCAGCTACCCGCGGTAGCTGAGTTCTCCTCCGGCGAGACTATGGGCCACAGCGCGGACCGTTTGGCCGCAGCATTCGGTGCCAGCCGCGCCGAACAAGACGAGTACGCACTGCGCTCGCATACGAACGCCGCCAACGCGCAGCAGAAGGGGTACTTCACCGACCTCATCCCTGTGAAAGGTAAATTCGGCAAAGTACATAGTCCATATCCATTTATTGCACAATACAATAAAGTACAAAAGGCGGACTTAATGCCAAATGGCATTCTCTACCAGTCGACCTAAGGGCTAGGCAGAAAAATTGGTAAGCGGTGCGACAAAGAACGTAAATGAAGCATATACTACATAAATTTATAAGAACTGAAATAAACATATTAAGTTTATTAAATTAAGTGATAATAATATAATATACATACTTACAAAAAAAACTTATATAAAAGTTTGTGTGTAAGTATGTCGTTTGTGTATGTATAAAGATGCAATTTCTGCATGTATGTAGGTGTGTGTGTGTGTGTGTGTGTGTTTGTAATGTTTGATGCATGAAAGTGTAATTATATTTCACCTCGTAATTTTCGTGACCCTCGTTTTCGTGACCCACAGCTTTTTCATATGTCCAATTCAACAATGTCTTTGTGACTAGGCTTCTCGCTTATATATCATCCCATCTCAACTTTTGTATAGTAAAGTAGAATTGATATTTGTAAAGTAGTTAGCAATATTTTATTGTAATTTGAATTCCTTTAGATACTAAGTATAGAAAGCAGCGTAAGGTTTTAGTAGGCCAGCACATATGTCATTTTAAAAGGCAATGATTTGTTACCTACTTTTATGTGTTTGGTTAAGCTTACCTTTTTAAATGAATAAATATAGACGCGTAAACGAAGACAATAAGATGTATCTTATCTTATTTTATCTTGCCGGTGACCAGTGGACGGTAAAGACGGCCTGGTGGACAAGGACAACGGCATCCGCGTGTCGACGCCCGAGCAGCTGGCCAAGCTCAAGCCGGCCTTCATCAAGCCGCACGGCACCGTCACCGCCGCAAACGCATCGTTCTTGGTAAGCTAATTGTTTTTGATTAATCATCATCATCATCATCATCACCAGCTCATTTTATGTCCCCACTGCTGGGGCACGAGCCTTCCCTAGGGATGGATAGAGAGGACAGGCCATAAACCACAACGCGGGCCCAGTGCGGATTGGTGGTTGTTAACGACTGATAATGCAGCCGGGACCTACGGCTTTACGTGCCTTCCGTAGCACGGAGGAGCTCGAGATGACAAATTTTTGGTCACCCATCCAATTTCAAAAATGGAAGAGGAGCGGCCGAAATCTGTCAAAGCCAATCCAAACTGACATTCTATCTTTTTTCATTTTTCATTGCTTAGGATACAATCCGTGCAGCCTTAATAAAATTAATTAATTATATATATTATATTATATATTATATATTATTATTATTATTATCTACTTACGACTTTACCCTTCACGAGGTCCGTGTTTACACAGAAAGACTGTGGTTGGTGTCGTCCCACATTAAATTTGTTTGTGTATGCATATTAATGTACTTCCGCTTGCAGACTGACGGCGCGTCGGCGTGCCTGGTGATGTCGGAGGCCAAGGCCAAGGAGCTCGGCCTCAGGCCCAAGGCCTACCTGAGGGACTTCCTCTACGTCGCACAGGTAAACGACTTGATTACAATGATATGATATTGCATACATTATACAGGCTATTCTTTTTACTTTTAGTCTATTTGTGCCCTAACTTAAAATGATGATCGTGTCAGCCAAAAACGTACTGTAATCGCATATGGATTTATATTGTCGTCACTAGCCTATGTTATTTAATAGGATATTAACTTGTTGTTGTTATAACTTGCTGGTGTGTTGGAAACATTTTCTGTTAACCTGCATGTGTTTGTAATAAATAAATAAAAAGGCTATTTTACCTTAAGAGTGACTGTTTGTTTTAATGAGGAATAAATTATAACATTGGTTATTAAATAATATTTTTTTTATGTGCAATTTATCGGCTTTATTATTCAACAATAAATTTTCCGTTGTTTGTACACTTATTATTTTAATTCATGTATGTATCTTATTCGGATCTTGCTCGGTGGGGTGCACTTGGAGAGGCCTATGTCCCGCAGTGGACTAGTGTAGGCTGATGATGATGATGATGATGATGACGTATCTTATGAAAGTCAATATAGAAACAAAAATACACAGCAGATTTATTTGACAACGACGTTACCTTTTGGTACATCAACTAAAGGGTTCGAATCGATCCCCAGGATCCTGTGGACCAGCTGCTTCTGGGGCCGGCGTACAGCATCCCCAAGATTCTGGACAAAGCCGGCCTCAAGCTCAGCGACATCGACACCTGGGAAATACACGAGGCCTTCGCCGTGAGTATATTTATGGCTTATTTAATTTTAGAAAGGCCTACAGCTATTATACAATTTTTTTTATACAGCTACAGAAAGCCAGTGGCAGGTCCTCGTAGATAGTTTAAAATAAACATATATTCATGGTTAAAGATACTTTATTCCTCATCAGAATACAATTCACTTACTGAGAAACAATTAAATACAAAACAGGGTACAATGAGACATAAGCTACACAATTTAAAAATAAAAGTCGGTAGTAGTAAATTTTACCCAATAGCAGCCGCACCGGCAGCTATTCACAAGGCGATACAACAACGCGCTTAAAACATGGATGTATAAGGAGTGACCGAAACCAGATGTGGCATTTTTATTGACTTAAGTATTTTTATATTTTTTACGATAAAAAATACTATTTTAGATGTAAATAGATAGATATGACATTAATGCGTTTTATTAACAAATTATTTATGTTTATATGTATATATATATATATATATATATATATATTTTAAGTTTAGTATTTAGTGCAAAAGTTAGGTATTGCCTTGATTGACAACAAAAGATTTTAGTTTTCGTTTAAAACTGGCCATACATTGGGACGATTTGACATGATCTGGTAATTTATTATATAATTATATATTAAAATATTATATTATAGGTAATTTATTTATTATATACCTTCATATTCTATATTTTTTTTTCCCGTGATTAGTTCTGTGTTGCCTAGGGACTAGGTTATTTGCATTACGTAGACAATTTTTTTGTAATTTGTTTTTCCTTATAAAATTTATATTAGTGTTTATGTTATCGTTTAATATTTTATATATAAGCAGGCAAGTGTTATACAAGTATGTTTGTTTAATGTTCATTATGCCTGTTTCCCTATATAATCTTTCGGTAGATGTGCGGTAATGGTAGTTAAATAAAATTTTGATTAGTTTATGTTGCGCGGTTTGTATAATTTTTAGATGGCTTTGAGCTGCAGTTCCCCAGATTTCGATTAAATAGTCTAAATGCGGTTTAACTAAAGAGTTGTAGATTAGATAACGTACTTGTTTAGGGAAACATTTAGCGATGCCATAAAGTGCTCCAGTCAACGATATCAATTTTGAATGAATTTTTTCAATGTGGGGTTTCCAATTAAGCTGACTGTCTAAGATTATTCCAAGGTACTTTTCTTTGAAGTTTCGATTAATAGGCTGATTGTTTATTTTAAGCTGGGTATTGTCTTTAATTTTCTTGTTTTTTGTATGGAAAATTACGTAATTAGTTTTATTCGTATTAATCGTCAAAAGGTTGTATTTGAACCACTCATCCAACATATTCAGCTCACACTAAGCTTGGGGTATTATAACCTCTACTGAGTGACCGTAGTAAAAGATACTCGTGTCATCGGCGTATAGTGTGACGTCACCTTGAAGGCCGATCTGGTGAATATCGTTCATGTAAACCAAAAATAAGAGTGGTCCTAGGATCGACCCTTGTGGTACTCCGCACGAGACCATTTTAGAGTTACTTTTATTGTGACCGATTTTAACCATCTGTTGACGATTTTGTAAGTAGGACTCAATTAATTTGAAAGCTGTTCCTTTAATTCCGATGGCAGATAGTTTTTCTAAAAGCAAGTGGTGACTCACGGTATCGAATGCCTTTTTTAAGTCGATGAATACTCCAAGAGCTACTTGTTTTTGGTCTAGTTTATTTTTAGTTTTAGTTACAAGGTCAATGGTTGCTGCTAAAGTGTTTGAATTTCGACGAAAGCCATACTGATTTTTATAAAAGAAGTTTATTGAATTTAAAAAAGTTTCTAAACGAGAGTGAAGAATTTGTTCAAAAATTTTTGATATTGTTGGAAGGACTGATATTGGCCGATAATTACAGGGGTTAGATTTAGTACCTGATTTGTAAATTGGACTAACTTTTGCGATTTTTAAGCTATCAGGAAAAGTTCCTTTCTCGAAACAGTCATTTATACACTTGGTGAGATCAGCGACAATCGAGCTCCTTACGCATATAACTGCCTTAGTACTTATGCCGTCAATGCCACAGCTAGTGTTGGGATCTAAATTATTTATTGCTTTGGAAATTTCGTCAATAGTCACCGGTGCAATTTCATAAAGTTCAGGGCTCTGAGTTGAAGTTGGAACAAGTCTTAATGATCTATGAGTGTGATACTTTCTTGGGATATCATTTGCTAAAGTCATTCCTATTGATGAAAAATAGGAGTTAAATTCTTCACAGATCTCTTTTTCGTCTATTACTGTTCCAGTGTCAGTGATAAGTTTGTCCGGGCCTGCGATATTCTTTATTTTATTTTTGGATAAATCATTTATCAATTCCCACATTTTACGAGGCTTCTTTGCAGTACTTTCAAAACGTTTGTGGTAGTAGGTATTTTTTGTTTTCTGTATTAATTCTGTAATTTCATTTTTATGATTTCTAAACTTGAGTTCAATTTCTTTGTTTGAAGTATCTTTCTTGTGCTCACGCCACAGCTTGTTTCTATTTTCAAGGCCTTTCATAATTTCCTTATTTATCCAATCCTTTCTGGGAGGATTAATTATTTTTGTTTTCGTTATTCGGCTCTCTATTATAGAAAACGTTAAATTATTTATTAGTCTTTCGTACGAGATGTCATTGTGTGTCTGTTGTGCTCTTTCAAAGTGTTTGTATAATTTATCATAATCTAAAGTCTCATAGGAAATTTTCTGTAGTATAGGAGGTTGGTAATTCTGTATCTCAAAATATATGTGCTTATGATCAGACATGGCTGAGTCAATAATGGCCAGGTGGAAGTGATGGTCTTTGAGATTGGAACAGACACGGTCTAGGATAGTTTTGGTGGTTTCTGTCTCCCGCGTACAGTGTTGGTGATCGATTTTATTTATAATTTTATATCCATTTTCCTTATACATGTTTTTATACTTGCGAGTGGCGGGTTCGGAATTTAACAAGTTCATATTGAAATCCCCAAAGATTACAGATCTTTTCATCTTCTGCCATTTGGGCTGAGTACGTCTCTAGAAAGTTATTTAAATTTGTTCTTCCATGTCTGTATACCGCACCAATGTTTAATGAGAATTTGCTAACTTGTACCCAGAGGAAATGATTGTCTTCTTCACATTTTTCTTCTATTAGATTATTGTGGACAAAAGTGGAGACCCCACCTCCCCTGGTGTTCCGTCTAAAGTTGTAATAGTGAGTATAACAGGGTAGTTGTACAGTTTTAGCTTGATCTTCGCTCTTGATCCATGTTTCCGACAAAACTATTACGTGTATCGTTTCTTTAAAGGAGTTTATAATACATTTTAGTTCATCTAATTTACCTCTTTTCACAATACTGCGAGCGTTAGCATAAAGACATTTTAGTGATTTTTTCGTACTTTTTATATCCGAATATGTATCGGCTAGTTGGTATGTTGTTTGTTGTCTTAGTGGAGTTTTGATTGAGTTAAAAAAATTGAGCGGTCGTTGTTATTCTTTTTTTCAATGGAGTCGGTGATTATAGGGTTTCCATTTTTATATTTAATGCGAAGGTTCGGTTCCCCATTTGCAGTACGGGTTTCCAGTTCTATTTTAAGTTCATGTATGTGATTCCGTTGGGCTACTGTTTGGTCCGAGTAGATTTTTATGTTTCCAGTTAGCTTGTTTTTGCTTCGTAGCAGTGATTTAGCTGTTTCTTCAGATGCGTAACATACTTTGATTGGACGATTGACATCAGCTTTGAATTTTCCCAAACGATATATTTTTTCAGGGTCTGGGCAGGTGAGGTTTATGGCTTTGATGACTTTTGTAATTTCTTTTTGATCTTGTTCATGTCTTTCTGCGGGTATGCTTGACTTTGGCTCTGGATTCTGCCTAAATAATAAGCTTTGAATACAGGTACTTTTAGGTGTTGCAATAAAAATATTATCAAATACCTCTGACAAAAAAAATCAAAGTGTTTCTACATAGTGTTGTCTATTCATCAGAAAAAAATGCATTAAAGAAATAATTTAAAACTAAGGGTTCCCGCACACGAGCTACCTGCTACAACCACAAAACGACGCCACCGGCATATTTCCTATAGTTTTCATACGTAGCCGCCACACAAATCGTCGCTGCTAGCTTCCTGTGGCCCGCACCGGCCACTAAACGCTGACACAAAACGCCGCCACACGCCACTCGCGCGATTCCCCACCCCTCTCTCCCTTACCTCGGTGAACCTGTTCAAGTCGGAGGCAACGCACGCACGCAGTCTGTTGTTGATTAAATATGGATATAGAATTGTTTATATCAGAGATTCAATCCCGCCCTGCGATTTGGGATGACCGCAAATGTCGACCACCAGCTACAAGTGGCTATCGCGTGTGGCCCGTGTGCGGCGACACTTACACAATACAGCGGCAGTAACTTGCGCAAATATAGCATACATTATTACTATAAAGTAATTCTAGCGTCAAAATTATGTGACAATTTGTCCATAATATGTTGTTGTTACATAACTTGCTTGTGACCTTACCTGCTTATTTGAGCTTACCTAACGTATTAGACGTATGTGTATTTAAGTGTTTAATCGCCGTGGTGGTCACCGGTGACCGACAAACAATAAATTTTCTATTGTGTCTGGTTTTGCGGCAGTCAACGTGTTAAACATATAATTTTTCTCATTCCAGGGCCAAATCTTGGCTAACTTGAAGGCGTTGGACTCTGACTGGTTCAGCCAGACCTATCTCGGACGTCAATCGAAGGTACGCATATGCTTAACCTTTCTTGTATTTTTTATATAGAATATATTTTTAAGCAATAGTACAACTGATAAATATCTACATTGTTATGTTATCAAATCTAATCATGCAAAAAAAAATTCGACTTTCCGTACTAACTCGATCAGTTGATGGGTCATTTTGTATGGAGAGTCGAATTTTTTTTTACAATTTCCATTTTCTGACGTTGGCATATAGACATGTTAACATGGGTACGTTTCGGGAATAAATACATATTATCAAACATCCTGTATATGGGGAGGCCTTTTTTCAGCTGTTGAGATGATGATAATGATGATACAACCTGTTGAAGTATTAAAATGTGTTATTCTTGTCGTTGCAGGTCGGCAACCCAGATCTGAAGAAGTGGAACGCTTGGGGCGGCTCGCTCTCTATCGGACATCCGTTCGCCGCCACCGGGGTGAGTGGAGTAGTCATTCAAATAGGACATAGGTATATTGCTTAGATGGAGCCATTACGGACACATTACGTATTCAGAAAAGCTATCGTAACGGGTTTTTGAAGCCATATAATTTGAAGGCTATGTAAGAAAACGAAGACCGAAGAAAAGATGGATAGGCTAACGCCATCTTATCCAAGTCTGTTGCTATAGCAGCAGTAACCGGTCGCGTTGTTTCGACGAGAGATAGGACAGCCAGTATTTTAAGAGCTAAAGTTTCCGATGACGAGCGATTTCAAGCTTGATCGGGAAGCTTGTATGCCGGAAGTGTCGCGAATTTGTACCTTGCCGTGTGGTGACGGGGAAAACAAAAGAGCTTTAGATTATAGTTATCAAACATACAGTGTAACCGAAAGTTAACAGACGTCATTCTTCGAGCATAAGGTTTAAAACCAATTAGAGAAATTTGAAAGTTTCGGGTGGATTGCACGAGTGTATCCCATCTGGCCCGGTGACTTGGCCCGGCGCCGGGCCTCATGGAAAAAAAAACGTTTTAACTGGCCCGGACCCGATGACACAAATCAAGTGCCATCGTCCCCGGTATTGAGAGAAAAGAGGATACGCCTCGTAATTTGTGAAATACTAATCAACATGACACAAGTTGATATCGCGTCATTCACAATAAAAACTGATTATTGAACACAAAGCAGTTTGATTTATTCAATCCCTTTCGTAGTTGCATGTAGTTAATATTTCACAAATTACGAGGCGTATCCTCTTTTCTCTCCTTATCGGGGACGATGGCACTTGATTTGTGTCAACTGGCCCGGTAAATATATCACCGGGCCAGTTAAAACTTTTTTTCCCATGTGGCCCGGCGCCGGGCCAAATCACCGGGCCAGATGGGATACACTCGGATTGCACACCCAGACTTCCACATGCGTGCTTTCTCTGGCGGGCCGTTGCCGGGGTGAACATCAGGCAGAATGCCTGGCAGTTTCTCCCTTGCAACAATATTTAGATAAAGTACAGTGGTTTCAGTGGGTACCGAAAGGTTGGCGGAAACCGGCAGGCTTATTACCGATCTCAGTCGCAATCGCGACAATTTACAATATTATCGCTACCAAAACACATATTCGTATTACGGAACGTATAACGCTACGATAGCGCCACGAGCGAGCGATTGACGAACTCAAGTGCATGACGATGATGAAGTGCATGACGGCGTTATAGAGTGCACCGACCGATTGTAGCAACCGCAATTAGTAGCAGTCGCGTTGCCGTCGTGCAATTAGCAACTGGTTGCTTTTTTCGGTAATCAGCCAGCGGGGAAGAACCTCGTATAACTATCTGCATCTTCCCGGTTTTGTACAGATTCAAAAAGTAGTTATTTTGCAGTTAACTTTGTTAGTTCCATTCCAGATTCCTGAGGCGGTTTGATTTTTCTAGTAAAATTATATGTTGCTAGATGTTAAAGTGTACCGACTGTATATGTAACTCCAGGTCCGGCTAGCGATGCACACGGCGAACCGTTTGGTGCGCGAGGACGGGCAGCTCGGCGTCATCTCGGCGTGCGCGGCGGGCGGCCAGGGCGTCGCCATGATCCTCGAGAGGCATCCCGACGCCAAAGCCGAGTAACCGCCGCGCCACCGGCCACCGCCCACCGGCCACCGGCCACCGGCGGCCGGCGACGCCACTAGCGAATTCAACAATACATGACGTGCGATTTATTTTTAGAAACTGATTTCCTCAAATGGAATTTTCAGCGTTATCGGACTTTACCCTTTCACAAACAGAGGGATGTATATTTCCAACACATTTTGAACTTTATGTGATAGAGATAAGGTTTAAAACCAATGAAATATTCAAACATCTTCGGTCTGTTAAAGGGTTCCTCAAGCCGTGTGAAATTAGTTTCGGTACTTCGGCACCGTCAGAGGTTTTCTAGAGGGAACGGCATCACGCACTAGTGCGTTTCCCGTTTCCTACTAGATCCTCCGAGGGGTTCGGATCGGATCAGGAATGGCGTGCGATGCTAATTAACCGCAGTGCGGTATTTTCGATCGCGCAATGGAAAGAATTCGCTAGACGCGTTGCCGGTAACCCCGACTCGTGGCTAAGCGGTTAGTGGCGTTCATATTGGCTAGCGAGCTGTTTTGTCTGGACCACTAATGAAAGCACCGAATGAGTTAAAAACTAAATTAACATCGAAATCATGTCTCTCAGGAAAGAGGAGACCTCTTTCCTTGTATAAATCTAAATTAGTAACAATTATACAAGTTAAAAAAAATATTGCTGCAAAAGTAAAGTTATTAACGAATTTATGAAGAGATTACAAAGAGGATTTTTTCGCTATTTTGCTTGTAAGGAGAGTTTATTAGACGAGTTAAAGGTCCAGTCTATGATACTCCTATTTAAAAGGTAACAAAAAACAGTCTTTCTCATCCAATACAATATGATTATTTGCAGCAAAAACTGATTTACTAAGAGATTATGAAAGGCAAAATTTTTATAATGGTAATTGGTAATTGGAGAATTAAAGGTCAGTCGATGACACTTACTAACCCATGTTTGGGCATACTCGTGACAGCTAGTAACAACCCCTCTATTTATAGAGTACCTTTGTAAAAGAATATCATGTTGTTTTCGATATTATCGGCTTGTTCCATTTCTGAATTGTCTTGTTGTTTATCTGGTGTTGTAACCGAATCGTTGCATGTTTATATGGTAATAAAGTAGACTAAGCGAATTATTTATAAATTTTTAAACCTTTTAGAGGGTAAACGTTTCGAAACTGTATTAGATTATAAGATTAACTACTGTATATTTACTAGACTAAGAATATACGAAGTGGAATCCAAAGATTTGTATGTTTTATTGACCTTGCAACCAATGCCCATCGGATCATCAAAAAAAATTTTTATGATGTAAGAATTAAATAAAAAAATATTTATTTAATTTAGACACAAATTACATAGCACGTAAAGTAGGATGAGGAGAAAAATAATAACGATAAGAAATGACAAAAATAATAATAACGAAAGACAATATACAGTTCGCAAGTTATTGGATGCCGCTGGATGCGAGCAGCGCAAAACCGTTCGTTGTGGAGATACTTGGGGGAGGGATACCTTTGTCCAGCAGTGGACGTTTTTGGCTGAAATGATGATATTAATGTTTGGATGTAAATGAAACAATAAAAAATTTGGGCAAACGTTTATTCATACGCCGCCAATACTTACTGCAAAAGTTGTCTTTACACTATGTTGTAATTAACCTAATAAAGACCGACCATCGACCAGCGCGCGCGTCGTTCGACACATCTTTTATCCACAATTTTTACATAGAAACAACGCCGAATCGAGGGCGATCTCACCCAAATTAACCGCTACAATAAAATACAAGAAAATCAGTTTCCAGGAGATTATAAACAATATCGACTTTTACGTCTTAAATCATATTTCAAAAGCTATGCTTTTCAATCGCAAGTCATGGTTATTGTAACATTATAATGTTTCAAACTATACACCAGTACCAAACTACGAGGATCGTTCGTAACATTGGCAAACGAAATCATGATGGTGGAAAGAGAAATGCTTATTGCAATTTAAAGAAACAATAACGCATGAATAAGCTTTTCAGCACGCGTGAAAATATTGTTTAAACTAAAAGGTAAGTTACGTGCGTACAACTCCAAAAATATTTACTTCAAACATGGGCACCTCCATTTTAATAATTTGAGATCTCGAATTAGGTCCAATGATATTAGATGTACAAAATACAAAACATTCGGTTACTAGGTACCGTCGTAGCCTACAACAAGCGCGGCAAAAGCCTCTCATTTGTATGCCCCTTAGTAATCTTGTACTTTGCATACATATACAATTCTAAAAAAATAATATATGCTCAATCATTGCCACATAATTTCTATCAACTATTTATAAAGAAATATCAGTCCCTATATTTCAAAGGTACATAATATATATATTTATTATAATGAACAATACACACAATATCAACTATTTAGTCACGCATCTTGTCAGCCCACAAACCGAACGCTTGGAAAGAGGCACTGATCACTAATCTAGTTTAAAAAAATATTTACAATGCTTAATTTAAAATAATCAATATTAAAAACTAACGTTACAGATTATCTGATAATATTTCATTGAATAAATCTATTTATGATTTCTCTTGAATAAAACACACTTGGCGCTTTTGTGCAAGAATAATCAACAAGGACGCTAAGTCTATTTTGAAATATCCTTATTCCATGATTGTTACAGCTTAGAAAGTGTATTGTATGCTACATTAAAAAAGGGAAATACTACAGGATATGGTGAATTAAGTAGGTATATTTATGAATACAACTAGGATCGAGCTGAGTAAACTGAACAAGAATGAACAAAAATTATTTGGCAAATGTCAACAAGTAGTTTGGCCAAATTAACAAATCAATATTGATAATACCCGGGCACACAGTTTTAACATTTAATTGCAAAATTTGAACAAAACTGATTTAATTATAGTTTTTATATACTTATAGATAGTACATGGTATATCCAAACAGTAAAATCACAGTTTATAAGATTGCTTTTGACTTTTGTAACATTTAGGAAATTCTGTAATGCATTTGTTTCATGCATGCTAGGAAGACAATTATGCTCCTGGTGGCTCCACAGCGTAGCGGTGTTTGAACTACACATTTTAAAGTATTCTGCGATAGAAGACTTTGCTCATAAGATTCATTGTCTCAACAGCAGCAGCGGTATATTTCATTTTAACCTGTCATGGCAATATGAATAATACCATAAATTGAATCTTATATAATTGCTATAACATTGAAAACTGACCTATAGGTATTAATGCTTTACTCGCCCATGGGTCAACGAGAAAACTTATGTAAGTTCGTCAGTTCGTAATAACTACTTCCACCAGGACAAACTACTAAATATAAATGACCTCTTCACAGATAATATATATAAAGACAATATTTAAGTAAATAAAATTGGCTATTAATATTTCACTATGTCAAATCGACTTCAACATTTTATGTAAACTACTCAATAATTATACTCTGACGCAACTTTGGTAAATAGACACATATATAAGCTTATTTAGAGATCATCTACTACGCAAATCGGACATTCGATCATCTATATGTATAGCGTGACGACGCGCATGTAATGACTCTTTGTAGTAATGACAGGCGATCGGAATAGACAAGACTATATCAAATACACCTAAACTTCACGCCTGGACATAATATGGAGATGTTAACACCACCGAATTTTATACCGGCAATTATTTTGTTATTTTATCGTCTTTGGAATTGACGAATTAAAATATCTAAAAAACTTTCTAGCGTTGAATTTTGTGGAATTTCGGCAAATACTAGAATTTAAACGCGGCGGTATTAACAGCTAAATATTAATCCCTCGTTAAGTTTAGGTACCGATCACTGGCAATGAGGCACTCTTCCAAACCATAAATAAACACTGACAATCGAATGTTCGAATACCCTTTGTCGCAGTGCTGTTTCTCTAAACTTATAGAGTTACCGAAAACAGAGATAGTGTTATACTCTACTTCTGTATGTAAGTTATAAATGTTATTATTAATATAAACGAATATGAACTCCAAGATTGTAATTCTATGTTTCGTCAGTTCTATTTTAAGGCTCGGTACAGTCAACGGTAAAATGATCGAAGCAACAATAGCTGTTAAAAATATTTTGACATCTAAGAAAAACTACATACTATTTGATTGAATCCAATAAGTGCACGGAATAAGACATATTTAGTTGGTTGCGACGATATTACGATTAAAGATGTACCGATCAATTTGTCGCCGACTATGCGTCCTAATAAAACATCAACGCGGCATTTTTATAAAAACGTATTTTTTTTTATATGTATAAAATATAGAATTATTAATAATATCTAATTATTTTACATATTTCGACGTTAACATGAAAAGACAACACAAACTTTAGCTGTCAACGGCAATATACAACGTGTAACAGAAAGGTGTGCTAAAAATGATAACATTCAAAGTGTATCCGATCTAGATCTTGTGTGTTGTTACCAAGACATAACTTTTAACTTTAATTTGTCATGCAATTGTTCATTAAACATTTATAATAGTGAAATCATGCGCGTCAGGCGCTCTTAAGCAAGCGGCAATGATCATAAATGTAAGTACACAGAAGTTACTAAGCCACTAGGGCTGTGACTTGTTAATTTGGATGTCACGTCACAAGAAACAATAAAAATATTAAATTAAAAATTGCACAACAAATTAAGGTTAATAATTATGTCTTAGTAAGTCCGCATACAAGATCTAGATCGGATACACATTGGAACTTATAATTTTTACTACACCTTTCTGTTGTTACACGTTGTATATTCCACAGTAAATTGAATCTTTAATCAATCACAATAAGATTGAGAAACGCTGTGCCAGTTAAAGGGTTGAGTCAAATTAATGGTTTAATGACTTGACAGTGTTATAAACATGACGGAAATTGTATAAATATATCCGTGTCAACTTTATCATAATAACAAGGCAATTAATTGGTTAAGATGTCTGTTAGACATTGCAGTAGCGTGCAAGTCGTTAGAAAAACTGTTTGACATCTCAAAAAGGGGAAAATCAACCCATTAGTAAGAGCATCTTTTGCTTACAAAATTAAACACCTAACTGACAAAAATGTATATACAGGTCGTATATGAACACCACCTCTTCCCGATAACCGGAGATTGTACATAAAATAAATATTATTTGCTAAAAAAATATTTTATCAATCGTCCTGTACTTTGATATATATCATTATGTAGGAACCTACTTTGACCTTTCGTTTTGAACGTTGAACATCGGTTGTGCAATATATGAAAATCGTAAGAATTTTGATTGTCAAAATAGACACCGGTGACTTCGAATATAAATGAAGGGAGATCTTATAATGACATAATTGGTGCGAAAATAATTAGAGGATAGGAGGATAGGCAAAGAGAGAAGAAGAGAGATATGAAAATATTACAGTTGTAAATATTTTAATACTATTTTATTCGTAAATTATATCAGATACAATCAATATCATAATTGCGTGTACAAAGTAATAATGTTTCTGTCACCGGCCAAGTGACCAAATTAAAATCACGATTTCCTCAGTACTCCAGAAGGCATGATAAGCCGTAACACGAGTCGTTAATACCCACCAACCCGTGTTGTGTAGGTACCAATGACTTACAATGGTGTAGTGGGTTATGAGGCTATCTCTCCATATGCTATTGTTAATGTGGGAAGACATGGGCGCGATTTTTAAATATCACCAATGATCTTGAAATTAAAAGTGACATTACATATAAAATATAATTATTTTTGCATTATTTACAATTCGATTATTAAGATACATACTATTCGAGAATTTTCGGTATTAAAAACAAGTTACCAGTGTTTTTTTAATTAATAAGAGAAAAAGACGAGAATTAATCATCGGTTTAAAAATCGCACCCCTGTTCAAACATCATCATCACCAGCTCATTAAAGTCCCCACTGCTGGGGCACGAGCCTTCCCTATGGATGGAAACATCACAGGGAGGACGGGCCATAAACCACTACGCGGGCCAAATGCGGGTGCGGTGGTTGTTCACACACAAGCTGTATAATACAATCATATATTACCATCTGTAATATAACTATTACGCGTACAGTAAACAATAAAATATGGTGCATAGCAACAACATTGTTACATTTGTGTAATAATAAATCTTATGCTGTTACAAGCAAATTTTCCAACTCATATCAAAGTATAATATATAATAAAAAAAAGAGTAATAATTAAAAATAAACAATCAACGTTCTCGATTCCTCGTTCCGTAGCCTGCGGCTCGACTCGCGACTCGCTAAGTCTAGAGAATTATGTTTAAATCTTTCTGTACATTTGCCGGGCGAGCGCAGGTTACGGGAGACGGCCGCCCTCGCACGGTTCATTGCGTTATCAACACACGGACTGACACTGGACTTTTGCTATTGTATTGCTTTGCTGAACAGTTTGTTTTACGTTTGGTGTATGAGCTAAATTTATCGGTTTTGGTATAGAATATGTAGCCCGTATGTCAATAAGAGTAAATTATCCTCTAACCGATTTATTAATAAATTAATGTTTTAAATTCAGTTATTTAAATGACAGCATTGTAAATGCTTAATGACTATTTCAAATAATTTCAAAATTTGACTTTATTCGATACCAAAATAAGATAAAGCTCTTATTATATTGCATATATAAATAAATGCAAAGGCACATTGAAATAAGTGATATTATATGTCACCTAACATGTCTGTTTTTTGGATTTAGGAACTAATTCGTCAAGCAGAAAGAAAGTTCCAATTGGTCAAGTGTGTTTTTACCGCGTTGTTTTTGTTCTGATTTGTCAAGCAATGCAAAAGTAATAATTAGTCAAGTCCCAATTTTGTTTCGATTTGCCAAGCCTTATTTTTGTTACAACTGGTCAAGCCAATAAAAAGAATTGTCAATGTTTTTTTTACTTAAAGACAATTTTCACGTGACCTACGGGAGTAGGGCAGCTAGTATTTGTTGTCTAAAAAAATAACCTCGAAATTCAAGACAATCGCTACGCTGCGCTTCGCAATTGTCTTAAATTTCTAACCTATCACGTAACCTACAGGAGTAGGGCAAAAGTAAAATGTTGCGAAATGATTATTTGACCAAGTAAATTAACAACATTTGACAATTCAGAACTTTTTATTGGCTTGACCAGTTGAAACAAAAATAAGGCTTGGCAAATCGAAACAAAATTGGGACTTGACTAATTATTACTTTTGCATTGCTTGACAAATCAGAACAAAAACTCGCGGTAAAAACACACTTGACCGATCGGAACTCTCTTTTTGCTTGACGAATTAGTTCCTAAACCTTTTTTTGATGTGTACAATAAAGTATTTTATTCTATTCTATTTACCGTTAAAATGGTTACAAAATACACAAACCAGAAAGACACATTTTGTACTCACATTTTTGTTTTTTTTTTTTCAATTATTAAAACGCGCCAAACTCTACAAAATATAACTGTGCCATTTTACAATCTTAATCCTTTAAAAGACAGAGCATGTTTGAATATTTCAATATTTTTGAATATCTGGTTTTCAATCTTGTCTCAATCGTATAAAGTTCAAAATAAAGTGGAAAATATATATCCCACTGCCTGTTAAAAGGAATAACAGACAAAAAACACGTGTGTTCAAGTGTTTTATGCGATTTGAATATTTTCATAGTGAAAATCGTAATAAATTCAGTTATCCAAACGTTCTCTATGAACTGTCAAAATCTCTTTTATTTCGGCTTATTAGTTGGAAGCGTTATTAGAGCTTTTAAGTTTGTATGGGGTACCGAAATGTGAAATAGCTTTAAAGCAGAAAAAGTTTCAATAAAATCATCTTTGTTTTGAAAGAATTAGAGCTTGTTCCCTTCATGTAAATTTCAATTCAGTCAATAATGCTAATGTCATTTTTATGAATTGTTAGTTTCATAATTCGGACGTTATGGCGCTGTATAATTTTTCATACAATATTCCTCTTTTACGCTACGATACGAATTAACTAGGAATTCTTTATTAAGCCCACTGATTAGAGACAAAGAGACAAAACACGGAATAACATTTCGAAGCTTATACGCCGTTTCTTAGATCTTTGAAGTTTGGATACCAAAATGTACTCAAGCTTTAAGTCACAATGTAAAATAACCTTTTAAAAGTAATAACAATTGAGTCCAGTGTCAGTGCGTGGTGGTGGTGATGCGTGGTTACTGAAAGTCGGCGAGCGACTGGCGCCAGGTGGCGTGGAAGGGGATGCGCAGCAACTTCAGCTTGGTGTGCGGTAGCTGCGCGGACAAAAGCCGTTGCAGCGTCGGCAGCGGCAGGATCTCCACCTGTTGGAACAACAAGTTGTTTTGCGTTACTGAACCGATACTGATGCTGGCCACTGCAGCCCATGAACGCTCACAAAGGTTAGGTTAAAGGTAGTTTACCTAGAAATTTGACGACTCGTTCCTTAGTGGCACCTCTAAAATGTGGAATAGACTACCAGCACACGTTTTACGTCCTCCCTATAATACAGGGTGTTTGGTAATACCTGTATAATCTCGAATATGGCAGATACAATATAGATAGTGCATAGAACCCCGGAGGATTATCAATATACCTGAAAAGTACCATATGGCCGAGATATTAAGGTTGTTTGGTATTAAGTAAAATTGCAAAGCGACAAACCTAGGGTCCAGCTGATACATTATTCTTGGTCGTCAATACCATGGTCCAACAAACATGGAAGTCCAAACATGTCAGGGTTGGACAAAAATAATGTAATATAACAAATTAGAATCATTGTATGGAAAAATAAATCTATCACGGTTTTTATTATATTTGCTTGCATGGCTGTGTTTCGGGATTATACACATATTACCAAACATTCTGTATAGGTTCTTGAACCCTCAAGAGGGTGAGGGTAAATAAACCTGGGTGGAATAGTTTATGGGCACACTTTTTCCTTCCTTCCTTTATGATATGGGGTCTTTATGAGGAAGGTGAGGGTGTCCGCTCTACATCTTCCACCGATCATACTGTAGCTAGTATTCTAAACAACTCTTTGACTTCATCCCACTATCGGGCTTCCTTCATTCGAGTACGCGTTCTACTTTGCGTGAAAAAAGCAAAGAACAGGTGAAATAGTGCACCTCCATATGGAAATAGACTACCAGCGCACTTTTCACCTCCTTCCTATGATATCGGGTCTTTCAAAAGAGGCGTGTCTTAGTTGGCAGGATGAGGGTAAATAAACCTGCGTGGAATGTTCTAAGGGCAGACTTTTTCGACCCTTTCTATTATATAGTCTTTAAAAAAATCGAGAAAAGACATCTTGGCCGGCAGGGTAAAGGTGACTGATGCTGCGTTCTTTTCACGCTGCAACGCCTACGCGTCTGGCAGTGGTCTTCGCGTCTGATCTCCATGTCCGGTGGAGAGAAGTCATTTGCAGAGTTAAATAGGTGGAACGGAGTCATTTGACGAGCTAAAAAAAATACATCTAAAAAATTATAAAGAGCCCGAACTGATGCCACACAATATCTAGGTAATATTTATTTACCTGCGGCGGGCCGTGTACCGTAAATGTGCATATCCGGGATACACTCGCCGATGTTGCTTGCACTGGTCGACAAACAGCTTTAGATACACACTACAAACTCCTAGCTTACGCAACATAATGAGTACATGCGCAATTTTGCAGACTTCTTTCCACACTATAGCCAATGTTTTTCCACACCACAGCTAGGGTTGGCTAGAAGAGATCTCTTATAGAAGTTCACCTTTGTAAATGCCTTGTTTAACGTGTGTGTTATGTGCTAGTGTTGTACCTGCGGCGGTCCGTGCACGTGCCGGTGGTCGGGCAGCCTGCACCCCGGCACGGGTTTGAGCACCGGGATGCACTCGCCGATGTCCCGGCGCCGGGCATCGCCCGCCTGCTCGCACTGGTCTATGAACAGCTCGGTGACGCGCAGCAGCTCGATGGTGACGCCCCACATCAGGTGGGTGAGCGTGTCCTTTAGCCGGAGGACGCCGCTCAACACCTATGCGGAGAGCAAACGAAGACTTTACTTAACACTTGCGGGCCTAGGAAACTATTAGTTTTTTCTTAATATATTTTACGGGTAAACACAGTGCCTTGATCTCACCTGTTGATAAGTGATGATAAGGCCAATGATGGAAGCGCACTTCACCCGGGATCCTCAACTACTGAGGCACTGGCTATCTTATCTCTAGCTGCCGGAACACAACAATGCTACAAACATTCATGTTATGGCGACATATTTAGATAAGATGGTGGTAGCTAGTCAGGCGGACAAACAAGCCCTACCACCAATCTAACCGAGTATACAAACATGTACCCCCCGCTGGGAATCGAACCCGGGACTTCTGAGTCTAAATCGGTGGTCTAAGCCACTAGACCACAGAGGCGGTTAGTTAAATAGACTACAATAGACGTCCTGCCCCCTGTAAAGCTCCGCAAACGGCGGGACGGGGCGGGCCGGACAATTTCGACGCGAACTATAGAAAAAAGGGAATCCTATAGTACCAATCCACACTTAGGGCAAAAAGACTGCCCCGCCCCGCGCCGCCGTCTAAGGAGCGCCTAATTGTCTAACTCTAAATCGTAGTACCTTTACTTACTAACCTACCAATTGGACATTTGAAAGCGCTATTCAAGAACTTCAAACTAATTAAAAAACAAGTGTCAGTGACCGCGACACGTTTTTGAATGATGTTGAATGAACGACAATGTCAATTTGACATTCATTTGGAATCGTCTATTCAAAATGACAAGCGTAAATAACCTTGAAAGGTATGAATTCAAAACAGAGGTTGAACTTAGCATTAAGCCCCCTGTTCAACCACCAATCCGCACTGGGCCCGCGTGGTGGTTTAAGGCCTGTTCTTCCTATCCATCCATAGGGAAGGCTCGTGTCCCAGCAGTGGGGACTTGAAATGAGCTGATGATAATGATGATGAGACATCTTGAATGAGTGTAGGTAAAATATTATTTGGGCGATTTGAAAGTTACTTTTAAGTTTTATATATCAAACATAACGAATTGAAAATTATTCTTTATACTAATACACACACCTCATAATATTATGTTGGCATGATATGATACATCATTATACAACCAGACAGCCTTTGTCGTATCGGAATAGAAAATATCGATGTAAAATTTACATTTTAATTAACAGAAAACTAATGTACTTAAATTATATAATTTGTACTAGCTGACCCGGCAAACGTTCTGCCATATATTTTTTCTGGATAGGGACAGCCTAATCACCCAGCGATATGAAATATACTTTACGACCTATTCTCATAACTACCAAACAGGAATGTTGCGGAAGCCGATTTTTTCACATCCGCGGATGTGAATGCGAATGCGGATTTTTGAAGGCTCACATCCGCGGGTGCGGATGTTTAAGATATTATATAAATATAGTATATGAATGAAGAATTAAAACAATGATAAAGTAATAATTAACATTTTTTTAAAATGAAAATTAGTGTTAAGTATAGTGCTCTTATTTTTTTTTACTTCACTTAGTGATGTCCATATTAGTAAGTGAAGTTAGTTTACCTGGCGATTTTAATTTAATAAGCTGAGCTAAGCCTAATATAAAGATTTACCAATAAACAATTATTCACACACAATGATCACTGTATCACAATAACACTCAAAATATCTATTTCTACGATAAGTAATCCACAGCGCAAACAAACATGCTGAATGATTTATTTACAAGAAACAAATGATGCACCAAAACAAACGCGTCGGATCTTGTCACCAATTTTTTCGTTTCCATTGGTCATTGTCACGGTGAACGGCACGCGCCATTCGCCGGCCCCGCCCAATTTATTTTATTTTATTTTATTTAAACTTTTGCAACATAAATATTACATGGCGGACTTAATGCCTGAGGCATTCTCTACCAGTCAACCATAGGGTGGTGCAGAGATAACATTGGTAGGTGCAATTATGATATATGATTGTAAGTAAGTAACTATGTAATACATACATAAATATTATTATATATACATAAACATACACAAAATACATAATTCTAATAGGACGTTATTGAGATGATTCTGCCATGGTTCCATCAAACAAGAGCTCACAGACTTTCTTTTTAAAAGCATCACGACTCGTAGCCATCCTGATTTCGAGAGGCAGCGCGTTCCACAGGAGAATGGATTGAATGTGAAAGGAAGAATGAACAAAACCAGATGTATGAGAGGGACAGAGAAGGAGAAGGTTATTTGAGGTTGAAGGTGAAGGTTAATTTCTTTCTTGTCGCAACTTGTATTACATTCGCGTTCGCACGCAGATGTCCAAATCTATGCGGAAGCTCCGCGTCTGCGGATGCGAATATTCGAAACGTCCGTCCCTTCTACCGAATATACATATCAAATTTCATCAAAATCAATCGAGCCGTTTCGCAGGAGTATGACAACTAACATTGTGACACGAGAATTTCATATAGAATAAAGAAGATAGATGGCATGGAAGCAGCAAAATGTAGTAGTACATTTCCTCCTCTAATTGGATAGGATTACCCATACTATTGATAGTGTGATGATGTTATTTACAAGTTCAATGGATACAATGTTTCTGACTTCACAAAATGTCCCAACATTAAACTACTTGTACCTGTTAAAGTAATGTATGATTTTTCATTACATGAATGTTTGAAATGACATAGTTCGATGCTTGGGTTGTGTTACCTGCTTGTTGGTGGTGGCCGACTGCGACACGTACGTGGGTATGATCAGTAACCGCTGGATGTTCTTGCATTCGGCCAGCGCGTCGTCGAAGCCCACCTGCGTACGCGCATCATAACATTATAATAAAAATAATATATTACTTACACATAAACCTATTTAATTAACAATAGTTTTAACATTAATTCTTAATTTTTTTATGTTAATTTTTTTTATTTGGTAATTGATATACCTAGTTCTTTTCTGCAAAATAATTTGTGATACTAGTATATTACTAAAGAAATTTTATATTCTTGTCATTTTAGAACTACTGATATCAGTGTGGCCAGCCCGTTCCCTACTCCCCCCTCACCTTGACGTCAACATTGACGAGCTCCAGCCTCGTCAACAGCGGAAGTGCAGCAACCGAGCGGTGCCATGTTAGAACCGCGCCAGCTCTTGCCTATCGCAGCTAGCGCGCGCAGCACGCAGCTTACCTAATCCGATCCGAACCCCTCGGAAAATGTCCCCAAAAGCATGTGCTTCTGATGGTGTTTCGATGATACGGCTTGGATTTCTCGCCTTCCCGCTAAAGTCCGGCGACGCTGAAAATGCTGCCTGTGGCCCTGGTTATGGCTATGTTGTGTACCTTGACGTCAACATTGACGAGCTCCAGCCTTGTAAGCAGCGGCAAGGCAGCCAGCGCCCGCAGTAAGGCCGGGGCTGCGCACTGAGCGGTGCCGCGCTCGAGCCGCAGCCTCCGCAGCCGCTGCAGCCGCGCCAGGACGCCCGCGAACTCGGCGCGGAACGTGCACTCGCCGAGCTCTAAAGACTCCAGGTTTGATAGCTGGCCGATCACGTCGCACGCGCACCAGCCCAGCTCCTGGTGGACGGATGTTTGTTGTTAATCGAGCGATGAAACTGTTCTTCTAATAGTTATGTAAAAGCTATGTAAAACTATGTATATATGGTTTGATTTGATATGGGTAAACACAACTTGGTATCGATGATAATGTCTTTTCTCTGTCTACGTCATAATCTGTCCCTATCTACTGACCCTGATGGGTAGGGTATGGCAGTTGGAACTACGGGTCCGGCTGTCTTTTCAAGGGTACCACAGGAGTTCGGATCCTAGGCCCCTTGCCGGTTATGCCTTTGCGGTCGTCTCCGGCAGGGTTGGACTCGTGGTGGCTATGTGGTTAGCTGTAGAAGTGGGAATGTTTGTCTGCCTAGTTGAGGTCTGGCCAGGCTTCCATTTCGTGCACAGCGAGCGGCCCCCCGACCGCCTAACTGATTGCTTTGGCTACGTGTATAGTTTATGACTTCATCTTGTCATTTCGTACCGCCTATGAAAGCAATATCGAAAGCTATAGGCTATAGCTATCGATATATGTCTTTACCTATTAGCTAGATGACAAGATGACGTCATAAACTATACACGTAGCCAAAGCAATCGGTTAGGCGGTCGGGTCCCGGGTCCGAGTAGCGGTCTAAGTGAGGCCTGCAGCGAAAGGATTTGCGGGGCACGCGAGTTGTCCATAGTTGGTTGTTCTGCTTGGTGGTTTTCATTGAGTAGGCTTCCAACATCTCCGGTACTAGTCTGGATAACAAGTAGAGGCGCCCGCTAGATGCAAAGTCTCCGGTTGAATCAGCCGCGTAGCAGTTTTGGAACTGATGAGGTGCCTGGATGGGTACTGAGAAGTGAGTGGGCTTACAACTCCGCCGCCAATGAGGACATTTGGTAGTCGGCTTTAGAGTTGACGACCCGAGCAGTGGAACTGCGAGTTGTGCTTATGGTGCAACGAGAAGAGAGCGAGCTTACAGCTCCGGTAACCTATCTGGATATTAGGTAGTGGACTATACGTGCCCACGGAGCAACTCGCTCGAGACACTAGTCTTAAAAGTACCGGATGAAGAATGCGCTTCGACGCGTCCTGATCCGGCGTTATGACCTGACGTAGATGGTCCCATGTGCTTGTGTATGGATATCTGACACTACTTTTGTAACTGCTAGGTTGGTAGAGGGTGTCAGTATAAACTTTAGTCGTGTGTAGCGGGATCTCTACGTCATAAAGAAAACCTGTGACAATGTCAGCTTTTAAGGTCTAAGCAAAGCGTTTATGAGTGAGGAGTTATATTTTAAATTGTGATCTTTTCTAATCTCTCGTTCGTTTCAATCAAATCGTAAGGAAATCTTTTACCGAAAAAGAAAGAAAAAAAAAAGGGAAACAAACAAAAGAAATAAGAAAAACAAACCTTTATCGAAGTTAGTGACAGATGCGTGAGCGCGGTGAGGTCCGCCAGCGGGCGCAGATCCCTCGTGAGTGCCAGCCCCGCCATGCTCTTAAGGCGCAGCTCTTTAAGGCGCGGCAGGCCGGCCAGCGGCGAGGGGTCCAGCGCCGCGTCGCGGATGGCGAGCGCGGAAAGGGCCACTAAGTCAGGCAACCCCGAACAGACGGCTTCCACGGCACGCGCCGGACACCGGCACAACTCTATCCTGTAGATAATTTTTGCCATTTTACTTTACTAAACTTTAGTAGACGCTTTATCTTTGTGTCATATAAATTTATAAAAGTCCCTTTAATGAGAGATTTTCGGAAAGCTGGAAATATAAAAAAAAAACGAGATTCTAAAATATGTAACAGACGGCGTTGACAAATAATGAAGTCGATGTGACCAGAAGTCGGTGTGACCAGATGATTAGAGTACCTAACCTATAATATCGCATTCGCATATCCGTAAAGTATACAAATAAAAAGATAGGAACGCTAACGTTCCCTAGTGATGAAACTCGTCGAGAAGAATGGATTCAAGCAATTAAACATGTGAAGTGTTTTTTTATATATTTTAGCGTTTTATTAACGCTTAAATATACTTAAGTAAAATTTAAACACTGAAAAAAGACGACAACCTCAGGCGGGAATCGAACCACGCACCTTCCGCATTCCGGGCGGCTGCCTTAACCACTTGGCTACCGAGGTCTGGCTTTCACCCGTCGAAATTTTTCAGTGCTTGATGCTTATGTTTTTTAGTCAACATTGCTTCATCAATCTTAGAAGTTTTCACCTCTGAGATCCGAAAGAAATATTCTTACAAATATTTGAACATTCGGTTAAGATGAAGCTGCGTTATAGATAAGTGTTTTTTTTATATATTTTAGCGTTTTATTAACGCTTAAATATACTTAAGTAAAATTTAAACACTGAAAAAAGACGACAACCTCAGGCGGGAATCGAACCACGCACCTTCCGCATTCCGGGCGGCTGCCTTAACCACTTGGCTACCGAGGTCTGGCTTTCACCCGTCGAAATTTTTCAGTGCTTGATGCTTATGTTTTTTAGTCAACATAAGCATCAAGCACTGAAAAATTTCGACGGGTGAAAGCCAGACCTCGGTAGCCAAGTGGTTAAGGCAGCCGCCCGGAATGCGGAAGGTGCGTGGTTCGATTCCCGCCTGAGGTTGTCGTCTTTTTTTCAGTGTTTAAATTTTACTTAAATAAAACGCTAAAATATATAAAAAACACTTATCTATAACGCAGCTTCATCTTAACCGAATGTTCAAATATTTGTAAAAATATTTCTTTCGGATCTCAGAGGTGAAAACTTCTAAGATTGATGAAGCAATGTTGACTAAAAAACATAAGCATCAAGCACTGAAAAATTTCGACGGGTGAAAGCCAGACCTCGGTAGCCAAGTGGTTAAGGCAGCCGCCCGGAATGCGGAAGGTGCGTGGTTCGATTCCCGCCTGAGGTTGTCGTCTTTTTTCAGTGTTTAAATTTTACTAAACATGTGAAGCCTGGATTGACCATTCGAAAACATTCCAGAATATGCTCAGATCACTTTACATATCGTATCACGATCACGATCATAGAGTACAGACGCCAGCACATCGACCTATCCAAAACTGTCAAATTTCTTCAATAAATATTCAACCATGTGCTTAAAACATAAAGTTCAAAGACTATTGAGGAAATTTGACAGTTTGTGGTAGATTGATGTGCAGTCGTGTGTACAATAGAGTAGATCTATGGTTTGACTTGAGTTGACTTGACATCACGGCTTTTTTATCGCTTCATTATTTGCTTCATTATTAGTTGTTTGCTCCAGGCAATTATTGCAGAGCCCGTCACCACTGTTTGTTGGCAATCGACAACGCGCGTACCGTAGAGCATCGTGACTCGCCTCTGGTTCGCGCAATGGTGCATCTGAATGCGCTTCTGGCTGTCCTTTGTTATATATTTTTCATTGTTTATTGGTGTATGTTACATATTGTTCAGTGCATTAGTGTAAATTGTAATGCTGGCAATGTTGAATAAATAAATGTTAAATAAATAATAAATAATAATTTTTGTGCTAACGCCATCTATTAGAATATTTTATAAACGTTTTTTTTTAAATGAACTGTCAGAAAATCCCTTATTAGAATAAAAAGAAAAGAATCTTTCTGCGAAATCATAAACGCTGTGCGAAGTGAAGTGTAAACGAGTGTAAGCAGTATCTTACCTCTCTAGCGTGTCGACGGTGGGTATGTGCGCGGCGAACTGCTCCCAGAAGGCGGCGTCGTTTTGAGGAAGCAGCATCTTGCGCAAGTCGAGCCACCGCGTGCCGTGCCGCTTGAGTGATGCGCATAGCCCGCCCCAGTCGCTAACCTAAGCATAACATAAGTAAAAATAACTTAGAAAAAAAAATTGTATTACTAGTTTTTAATGACAAAAGTCGCGTATTCCGATCCCTGGCAACATGAGTTTAAAAGGTTTCTACCAAGACAGGCCTAGCCTAATGATAGAAATCAACTCGATGTCGGTTCAGTCGGTACAATATTAACACACCTTTTTATAAGTAATTTTAAGTACAAACTTGAATCTGTTTTAAATATTAATGTTAATGTTGTTTAACAATATTTTATTTTATTTTATTTATTTAACTCACACCCCACGATGACGCATGGTCAACCAGAGCAGAGGTCCTAGCCTTTAGAAGCGCTCTCGGGTTGTTCCGCTACCGATCCGATCCGAACCCCTCGGAGAATCTAGTAGGGGGTAGCGGGGACAGGCACTATTCCCTCTAGAAAACCTCTGACGGTATTTCGTTTCACACGGCTTGAGGAACCCTTTATGTTTCTAGCTGCCCCTAAAAAGTCCGGTGACGCAGAAAAAACCGGCAGAGACAAACAGCACTCTCAAAAAAAAACAATTTAACCATTATACAACGTTTAACAGACAGCTGAGGTAAAAATGAAAAGATCCAAAGTGTATCCGATCTAGATCTTGTGTGTGTCGTTATAAGACATAATTATCTGTATATTAATACGTGAAGCAAAAACTTTGTACCCCTTTTTACGAAAATTGCGCGGACGGAGGAGTATGAAATTTCGCACACTCATAGTTTATATAGAGAATGTTATGAACGAATGTTAATTTTTTTTTAAATTATGCATAAAAATACATTACATCATAAAACAAACATTACACACACTACCATGTATTCGACACACAGGAGCGGCCGAAATCTGTCAATGTCTGTCAATGTCTGTCAATGCCAAACCAAACTGACATTCTATCTTTTTTAATTTGTCATTGCTTAGGATACAATCCGTGCAGCCTTAATATGTTTTAATAAAAATTGCGGTCGAATATCGACCTCTGGGCGACCATTAGTTAATTTTAATTTGTCATGCAATTGTTAATTAAATATTTATATTAGTGAAATCATACGCGTCAGGCGCGCATAAGCAAGCGGCAGTGATCATAAATGTTAGTACACAGAGGTTACTAAGCCACTAGGGCCGTGACTTGTTCATTTTGATGTGAAGTCACAATATAGAAATATTTAGTAAAAAATTGAATAACAAATTAAAGTTAACAATTATGTCTAAGTTACTCCGCATACAAGATATAGATTGGACACACTTAAGATCTTTTAATTTTTACGACAGCTTTCTGTTACACTCTGTATATTAGGTATATTTTTTCAACTAGACATACTTTTTGCGGTTCGGAAGGCACTTAAAGACATTGGTCCGGGCTGCATTAGCAGTCGTTAACAACGACCAATCTGCACTTGGCCCGTGTAGTGCTTTATGGCCCGTACTCCCTTTGGTTTCTCCATCCACTGGGAAGACTCATTTCTCAGCAGTTAGAATATACATAACGCTGGTGATAATGATGATAATGAATCGGATCAAATGAAATCAATTGTAAATTATCGTATAATGTACTTGATCAATTACAGTTGCTATATATATATATTATATATAAAGCTAAAGAGGGTCGAAAGTCTGTACATGGAAGATATTCGAAAAAAAGGGCTGGGAATACAAAGAATCGATAACAGAACACGTTCCAACAGTTTTTAGAATTTTTGTCTGTTTATCTGTTTATTTAACCGCGCATCACGTGAAAATGGCTGAACGGATTTTTATGCAAACTTTGCACATAGACAAACCATGACCCGGACTACGACATAGGATACATTTTATCGCGGTAACAGGTTTCTGTGGGATAGTGTGGTCTTCGCGAACGGAGTCGCGGGCGACGACTAGTATAAAAATAAACCACTTACATGTGAATTTTTCATCCTGACGTGCCTCCATAGCGCGGGCGTCGACGCCATCTGCTTCCATAGTTTAGAGACGCGTGCACAGTGCGCCAGGTCCCGCATTCCCAAGTATTGGAATATCTGAGAACAATATTATAAAATAAAGTGATTGGAGACCAAATAATGCTAGTGTGCTTGCAAAAACCGTCATTATTGACTGGTGTACTAATAGAGAATGTGTTATTGTTTTCAATATCAACGGGATAGAGTTAAAATAATATTAATAAAATTGTTTTGGATTCTATGATATGGGGTCTTTTAAACGAGGTGTGAAGAGGCACCTTGTAAGCAGGCAGGGCGAGGGTGACTAAGGCTGCGTCGTGTCCCTGTCAGTTGTCTTCGCGTCTAGACTTAATTTCTACTTAACATCGGGTGGAGTATAAGTGGGTAATTTGCAGAGCTAAAATAAATTGTAAATAAGGTCCCTTATTCGTGACCAATCTGCTCGACGTCGTTGTTGTTGGTCTCCTGCGCCCTGGCGTGGAAACCTGGCCCTTAAGGTGTTTCCATCTCGAGGGAAGGCTCCCTTTCAGCCCACAATGTCATATTCCCAAAATGTCAAGCGGTTTCCGAAATGTCAGGTTCCCAAAATGTATATGTATATTGATGACATACAATGAGCTGATGATGATAACTACTGACCTATGCGACGATTGTTGTAGCTGCCCTCCTGCGCCCGGCCGTGGAAGGTAGGGCATCTCGAGCTTCTCTGTGCTTCGGGAGGCATGTAAGGTCATTGGTCCCGGCCGCATTAGCAGTAGTTAACAATCACCAATCCGCACTAAGCCCGCGTGATGGTTTATGGCCCGTTCTGCCTGTGGTATGTTCATCAATTGGGAAGGCTCGTGTCCTAGCAGAGGGGATATAAAATGAGCTGATGATGCTGATGATGCTGATGACTACTGACTTGTACGACGACGTTGTAGCTGCTCTCCTGCGCCCTGGCGTGGAATCCTGGGCCCCTGAGGTGTTACCACCTATAGGAAAGCTCGTACAATGAGCTGATGATGACGATGATGACTACTAACCTGTACGACGACGTTGTAGCTGCTGTCCTGCGCCCTGGCGTGGAAGCCGGTGAAGTGGTCGGTGTCGTCGAGGCGCGGGCGGCCGCGGCGGCGCGGGGAGACGCCCGCGGGCGGCGACGCCGCGCCGTTCGCTATCCGGCCACGGCGCTTGTCCTCGCTATAGTAGGGAAACATTCATACTAGAAAAAAACTACAAAGTGCTTTTGGGGCCAGTTACTCTTCTTATAAACAAATGATAAATGTGACGCTGCATCGGCAGTATAGTGCGATTTTATTCGCCACTCCATCACGTAACGAAAACGAGACTATGTTTGGAAAAATGGTAACTTTCTTAGTTTTTGTAACGTTGCTTCTATGTTTTCGTTAACGTGATCAAATGTCAAATCAAATTAGATATAAGTAAGTACTCCGGTCAAAGGGTGTATGTGTATGTGTATGTATGTATGTATGTATGTATGTATGCATCAGGTAGCTTATGAGTTGTAATAAAATACAAAAACAATAATAATAATAATGTCGTGTCTACGAACGGTCTGGTAGCGAAGTCTCGACGCAACACTTTAAGAGACTCTCGCTTAATGGTTGGATCAAGGGTCAGATACAGAAGGCGGAACTCTTGGACTTGGGCGCGGATAGTCCGAAGGTTCCTGTCTCTGCAGCCCTAATCACCGGCAGCTTGAGCCCTGCCCCGTTGCCGGCGGCACCCTAGGCTAGGTTCTTTATAATATTTTTATGTTTTGTATGTGCTTTTGTATTTTACTTTTATATTAATATTATAACAAAGAAATAAAAGAAATAAAGATAATAATAATAATACGGTCGACATCTGTCGGGCATGCCGCCGTCCAGGAGAATCACTCCGACATATTATTTCTGGTTGTTCTCATCTTGCTAACGGAGAGTATTTGCACAGACACAACCAAGTAGCCAGAATAATTCACCAGCAACTTGCTCTTGGATATGGCCTTGTTGAATCGGAGGTGCCGTACTATAAATATGCACCTGCGCCAGTACTCGAAAATGGTCATGCAACGCTCTACTGGGATCGCTCTATCATTACGGACAGAACTATTGTCGCCAATAAGCCTGATATCGTGGTGGTTGACCGATCCCAGCGCCGGGCAATACTGGTTGATATCACCATACCTCATGATGAGAACCTCGTGAAAGCCGAGAAGGACAAGCTCAGTAAGTACCTTGACTTAGCTCACGAGGTGACCGCCATGTGGGATGTCGATTCAACCATTATTGTCCCGATAGTCGTTTCAGCGAACGGTCTGATAGCGAAGAGCCTCGACCAACATCTTAAGAGGCTCTCGCTTGATGGTTGGATCAAGGGTCAGATTCAGAAAGCAGTAGCAGCTCCTTGACACGGCACGTATTGTCAGGAGGTTCCTCACTCTGCAGCCCTGACCACCGGTAGCTTGGGCCCTGCCCCGCTGCTGGTGGTAATCTAGAATTAGGTTTTTATAATGTTTTATAGTTTTTATATTAAAATATTGTAAAAATCTAGTTTTAAGTAAGAAAATAAATATAATAATAATAATGTGATAATACAATATAAATATGAAAGGGACAAAATTTAACAAAGCTAGTTGTAAATGGGTTAAGACTATATTTTCTGTTGTTGAGTATCCGACATTTCGTTTGCATGCGATCTGAACACTGACGTACTGTACTGTGCAGAAATATGAGATACTTAAGGACAACAAAATCCATGGTAATAATACTGTTCATTAAAGTTCCGATACAGAGAAGAAAGTGATGAAACTGGCCCCAATTTTTATCATTTGTGCATGCTAAAGGTCATCGCCCATTACAGCGCAGCATATTAGATCGTTCACGTATCGAAACAAGTATTCAATATATGCTGATGTATAGGGATTCAAGTTTATGTCCGATCGGTTACCGGACATGACCGCAAGTGGTATTATTATATCGACGTCAATACAAAAGGTTGTTAATTACAGTGGAAATAGTAATGTTCTATTTTTCTAGGTACGCTGCATTGTAATGGCCAATCACCTTAACCAAACACACAGACTTACAACAGACATATCATAAATCATCTCTCTAACAAAAAACTATAGTACGACCAAGATATTTGATAGTTGGCATAAGAAAAAATACTAACTCAACTAATAACAACAAACAATATGTAGAAGTTGATGAAACATCATCTGTGTATTATTACTTTAGTTAGTATTATTAAATAACATTTAATACACAATGCAAGCCGACACCATCGAGACAAAAGTGCATTTCAAAGATATTTCCTCTTTTTTTACACTCTTGAACATAAATTATGACAATGCCCAAAACTTTTATATCAATACATATCTAAACTCCACAACTGAAAAACATTGAAAATAATAATAATAGTAAACTTACCGTGAAACCAACGACTATAAGAAACTTGTAATAACAACTAATGCTTGTTTAGACAAGTTTCAAATGTCATGTACGGTTGTAACTTACCTTGTTATCCAGTACGGATGGAAAAGAGATGCTAAATATAATAAGGGTAAACACAGGTTTATTGTAACACGTTTCGTTTGATACAGTTCCTTTATATAGCACATAATAATTATATTCATTTGTGATTAAATAATAAAGCAAAATATCTACATTTGTATGCAGCATTACTATTTCTTTAACATATACCTAATTAAAACGAGATAATATAATGGCTGTGAGAAAAAAACACTTTTGTTTATGATGACACGGCATGACACTTGTGACGTAGTAGGTAACATTTAGAAGATTGTATCAATGCGATAATGTCATTGCTTCAAATAATAGACGATACAATCCTATACTGAATACAGTCACATCATAATAATTTAATAAATTACGAAAATGAAGTATCAAAACTGTTTGAGCACACTATAAATTTCCATTAAAACTGATTGTATACAATAAAACCAATCGGTGGATAAAGATATTTCTTTGGCCAATAACTTTCTCTTATACTTAATCAAAATAATTTTACATTTAATTGTATAACGTGAAGAAGTTTATTGCACTCTGTAACAACATTTAAAACATTTCATTTTGAACACTTTATTTCTTCAGGAATATATTATATATATATAACCTTACAGTCTAACTAACTAAACCTAAGATAAGAATAATATTTAACATTAAATAAGAGATACATGTGGCATCGTACACTATCGCCCATCGGTAAAAGACTGCTTGGAAAAAGAGATCTTTTTCTAATCACACAGAATTTATGTAGCATTATTTGGATTAAAATGTCTCGACACTGTGAAGTACACACAATATTTTATTTCATGTAATTCAAAATGTATAAATAAATACATTTGTTAGAGAGCTATAATTTTTATCACCCAATGCCATCATACTATGTTTAATAGTTTGACATTATTTTTCCAATGATTTACCTTTGACAAATCATAAAAAGAGTATCTATAGTGAAATTGGGTCTAACTAAGCCGTATTCTTTACATCAGATATTATTAAATGAAATGAAGTGCGTATCTACAAATAGGCGACAATGTATACAAACTATTATACCATACAAGTGCAACAACATGTCTGACGGCAGCACTCAGAGTAGTCATTTACATTGACAATTACTTAGTTAAAAAATCTATTGCGTGTAGAGCACATAAGGTGTTATATATAACTAGAGATTATTTCACAATTTAAAATCCTAGGTGCTTAGCAATAGTTAATGCTAATTGACATCCCCGAGTGCGGCAGTAAGAAACAAAGAGAAATACCACAATCCCTACATAGTACAAAACAATGTCGCTTCCCGCTGTCTGTCTGTTCCTATGTATGTACGCTTAGATCTTTAAAGCTAAACAACGGAGTGATTCAAGAGGAAGGTTTATATTTATAAATACATGCATAATACAGTAGAGAAACACTGATAATTTTAGTGTTATGCACCCGGGCGCTACTAAAGATATAAAACCAAACTGGCACCATTCTTCTTTCTTTTAGTTGATGGCTTCGTGCGATTAGCACATTTAGCCAGTGTCAAAGTAATTTTTCTTACAAGTAATACATAAATATACAATATTTCCTTCCAGTCAGTATGATGATGAGGAATGATAATAAAAATGAAATGAGAAATGATATACCCCCCAACCCCTCGAGTATCTCAGTAAAGATGTGGGGCTTTACTAAGCCCTCACGCAGACTTCTTGAAAGAATTTGAAAAGTGACGTTACACTGTTTTGTTTCATTTGCCAACACTCATGCACACTCACGAACACTTAACGGTTAATAATCCACCATTATTTCACATTAATATTCGACATAACACAAATTTTAGAAAATAAAACAAAACCGCAGACATGACTCTTCACTTTCCCGCCAAGAAGTCCGGCAACATTCTTAGATAAAAATCAAATCAAATTGACAAGGGCATTTTAAAAAAAAACGTTAACTATTTTCACTTGTTAACCCTTATTAAAACGTTATTTCTAAAATTGAGGTATTCTAAACAATTCCGTTATTATAAACTAGCATATCAAGTGAAGATGATACTAGTATCCACATGGGGTCGATTATCTTAACTACCTCGGCAATTTGCAGCGTTAACAGTGCATTTGCAATGCAAAACAAACATTCATGAACAAATTAAATTGACGTAAAAGAAAATTGGATTGTAACAGCAGTTGATTAATTTATGTAATAAATAAATTATTGAATCTTCAAGTGCAGTTTTTTAATTATTTCAAGGTAGCTAATTTATTCACTTACATAGGTTAAAACTAAGCTATGATTGTACTATGGTTTTTGGTTTTTACATTTTTCATACAATATTTAATTTAAATAAATCTTTTACGTAAAATCTTTCCTGTTGACCAACTGGAAAAGGTTGTCAATACATGCCTGTCACTGGTTGCTTGGCAACGCTTTGTTGATAATCATTAATTATCGAATTTGGCTATAGTATAGTATAAAGCACCAATTATGACTGTCGGCATATCGGCGATTTGTTTTTTGGTCAGTATTAAATTGTTTGATCCTTTCTACTTTAAACTTGAACAAGATATCCAGTTTGGTCTTGAATCTTTCAAACAAGATGACGATTACAAAATGTCTATAAACTAGGAGCTAAAACATTTAACTGGTCCAATAAATAATTGTGATTCGTACGAGACGCGTTCCCTTCGTAAGGCAGGGCTGTTCTCTAGTTTCATTCGTCGATGGACATCTGCAAGATAAAAATTTCCAAATGTAACATAGGACAAATGAGTAACCTTAGACGCGTAGTTAACGGAATCACTTGCTCCGTGCCCACCGGGCATATATCGAGAAATTTTTATCTCACTTGAAATATTAATTTTATGGCTTTTAATTAAGTCTTTAATCGCCGTGGTGGTCACCGATGACCGACAAACAATAAATTTTCTATTGTGTCTGGTTTTGCGGCAGTCAACGTGTTAAGGACCGATTTTTCAATTGACGGATGAAACTTATTCGTTTGACAAAGTATTATATAACCATTTTAAAAATGAATTGTCATAACATGACTTTTCATTTTAGCTTGATTGCGTAATACTTTATCAGATGGAGAAGTTTTATCCGATGATTGAAAAATCAGCCCTAATACATGTCTACAGTGCGGGAGACCTTGTACCGAGAAGAACCGGCAACAAACTCAGTAAGGGCAAATCTTTGCTCCCATTTTTTACAGCGTCAAAGACTCGCAGGTACTGGTAGTACTCAAGTTTAGAAGTTTAAAAATTTCCGGCATAATTCGTTTACTTTTATAATATGTGCTAAATGAGAAATCATCATGCGACATAAACTTCTGCTCCTAGTAGTACTCCTCTTAGAACGCCATCTATCGTTAGACCATGGAGCCTAAAAGCTAACAAAAGAAAACAAATGAAACGTTATAAAAATGGACAAACAACATATATATTCCTATATTGTTTCCGCGAACCATTCCCGAATACTCGGAATGCGTATTTCGCATTTCTGTATCATCAGGTGTAAGCAATTCCCCTTAGGAAATATTCGCATCCGCGGACCATTTCTGGTGGTCACTGTTGGTTTTTTATAACGAAAACTAATCAAAATGGCTCGATTACAAAAATAAATCAACATGGACACAGACAGCATGTTTACGGTGAACGGCAAAGACGCGAGCGATCGATCCCTATAGATCATATAGGTCATGGTTGCCGGATCACGTTCACATATTACATTACGGATTTATTTTTTTTATATATTAACGGGTAAGTACAGTGCCTTGATCTCACCTGATGTTAAGTGATGATAAGGCCAATGATGGAAGCGCACTTCACCCGGGATCCTCAACTAGTGAGGCACTGGCCATCTTATCTTTAGCTGCCGGAACACAACAATGCTACAAACATTGATGTTATGGCGACATATTTTGATAAAGTGGTGGTAGCTAGCCAGGCGGACAACAAGCCCTACCACCAGCCAAACCGAGTACACAAACATGTACTCCCCGCTGGGAATCGAACCCGGAACCTCCAGGTCGAAACCGGTGGTCTTAGCCACTAGACCACAGAGGCGGTTAAAAACGGTTGCGTTTACATATATACTTTTTTAACATTCAGAGACCACTGCACCGGTTGGGAGCAACTGATCTACTAACCTATGCAATTTTTCTACTAGTGACTCACCGCTTGCTGCGTATGCGGCTGTAGTAGCGTCCGCCCCACCACTATGAACCGTCGGCCGTTTAATCGCACCAGCGATTGCGGTAACGACGCCCGAGGAGTGGGCTTCGCCGCCCCCGCGTGGGTCTGGGCTACTGCCCACACGCGCTCGCCTTCGGGCCCGCCACTGGCTGCCTGTTAACATATCAGTCTTAAGATAATTAACGTTATCAGACATCAGTCTTATTTTAGCTTAAAGAAGTGAGAAGAAAAATCATTATCGTGTCGCGCATGTTTGCTTGAATTTATTGCTCCTTTTTCCTTTACCAAAATCTTCAACTACTGAGGCACTGGCTATCAATCTCAAACTGTCGGAACACAGCAATTCTACCAACATTATTGTAATGGCGAGATGTTGGTGAATAGTCTGGCTGACTAAAACAATTCAATCCAACCTAGGACTACAACTACTGCCACAAAGTGCCAGAAAAAAATATACGTATAAGTTATACAAAAAATAACTATAATTAACACAGCTGTTTTTTGAATAAAACAACAGTTACAGTATTTAACAAATGTCAACAAACAGCGCTAAAAACATTTATTTGAAGACCTCACCTTCATTCTGAGCAGCACCCGCTTCTCCGGCCGCGTCTTCAGCACTGGAACCGGAACTGGAACCGGTACCGGTACTGGCCCCGGAACGCGGCGCGGAACCGGCGCCGGCAGTGACGCGGCCACGCTGGAGCTGGTTATACCCGACTTGTGGGTCAGCGGCGGCGGCTCGGAGGCAGGGGATGTCGACTTGCGGCAATTCTATGGGGGAGACGTCAACTTTGTAAATTTGAAGTATAAATATGAAGAAATCTAAATAATTCTCCCTACGGAATTAATACAGAACTTCTTTAAAAAAAAAATTGAAATAAGTCTCACGTACTGACTGACTTATCAATGTCCAGCCCAAACCCTTGTTGTACCTTAAAGCTGAAATTTTGCACAGAGGTTCCCTTTATAATGTAGACAAAAGATAAGAAGGGATTTTCCCAACTGCTCTTCGAATCACGGCGTGCGGGTTTTTACTTGTACAAAGTAACCGTCTGTGGTCTACTGGTTAAGACCACCGGTCTCAAACCTAGAGGTCCCGGGTTCGATTCCCAGTGGGGAATACATGTTTGTGTATTCAGTTTGGTTGGTGGTAGGGCTTGTTGGTCCGCCTGGCTAGCTACCACCATCTTATCTTAATATATCGTCATAACATTTACGATTGTAGCTAGCAGCTAGCTGTCGGTACACATCAATCTATCTCTAGAGATAAGATAGCCAGTGCCTCAGTAGTTGAGGGTGCGCTTTTAACATTAGCCTTATCATCACTTACAGTCCGCGTCATGTAAAAAGAACGCTGACGGTCTAGCTGCGCATTAAGCGATTCATCGGTCTATTTGGTGGTATGAGGTGCGGCGCGGGGGAGGGGGGGTCACGCGCCGCATGCTTGCTAGCGCGCTATTGGTTCGTCAGTCGACCTTTGCTTTCCGCGCTGTGGCTACGTTACTTTCATTCTCAAAATAACATCGGGCACAAAAGTTTTTAATCACGAAAATAATGGTTTCACATGGAAAAGTGAGTGATATTTATGACGTATATTGTTTTATCAAGAGAGAGGCTGATAATAATGCAGTTGATAATTTAAAGCAATGTATGAAACGGACCGCAGAGGCAATAAAATGTTCCGAGTCTACAGTGAGACGTATTGTAAAAGGTTCAAAAGATTCGGAATTTCTTACTGTCTTCCGAACTCATACATACATACATATAATCACGCCTCTTTCCCGTAGGGGTAGGCAGAGACCACCACCACTTCCGAACTCCCGGCAAAAATATAAGAATAAAACAAAAACCAATAACAGACATTGACACCTTTGACCAGGGTGTTATAAAAAGAATCATCCACAATTTAATTTAACTTAATGGAAGGAGTTTCAATATTACATTAAATTTTTATATTATACACTGAAAAAAAAACGTCTTTTTATTATTATAATTTTTTTTACTTTTACTTTTTTAAAGATTATTTATTTATTTAATAATACGAACCGCGAGCGAAAGGCTAGTCCAAAAATATAACAATAGGCCTAGTACTTTCGTGCGCGAGTGTACCCAAGCGCAGACACACCCCCTCCACTTTCTTCCAGCGTTCTTTTTACATGACGCGACCTATAGCATCAAGTGAGATGAAGGCACTCTCCTTACCTTGCAGTAGAAGGGGCGGGGCGCGTCGGGCCCGGCGCCGGCGCAGGCGGGGTGGTAGAGGCAGAGGCAGGCGGCGCAGGCCAGCGACGGCACCCCGCGCCCGCACGTCAGCGAGCACGGCTGCACCACCTGCGCCACCTGCCGCTCCTGCCCGCGCGACAGGTTCACATTTTACTAATTTTTCCAAGCCAATAAGTAATTTTAAATAATGTCATAAGTACAGTGATCTGAATATATCGCGTAAATTATAGAAAAATCTTTTTTATAAATGTTTTGAAGCAGAATGGTCTGTATTCAATTGTTGGTTGATAAAGACTAAAATCAGTTGCTGTTGCTGAGAATATACATGAATGAATTGAGGAACTCAATGGCACAGTGGTTAACGCGCCCGGTCTGCGAGTGCTGAGGTTAAGCAACTTTCGCAAAGGCCGGTCATCGAAAGGGTGACCAAACATTCATCATCTCGAGCTCCTCTGTGCTTCGGAAGGCACGTAAAGTCGTTGGTCCCGGCTGCATTAGCAGTCGTTAACAACCACCGGCACCGCATTGGGCCCGCGTGGTGGTTAATGACCTATTCTCCCTATCCATCCCTAGGGAAGGCTTGTGCCCAGCAGTGGGGACATAAAATAAGCTAATGATGATGATGAGAAATGAAAAAAAAAGGAATCACTTACCTCCGGCGAAGTTATCAGCGGGGGGCGGCTCAACAGCGGCGGCGGGGGCGGAGTCACCACCGCCACCGTCGACGCCGCCACCGACGCGGCGGTCGCAGTCGCGGGACCGGTCGCCGCGCCGGTCGCGGTCGCGGCGACGGCGACCGCGTGCGGCGGCCTGGCCGCAACGCAACTACACTCGCGCGGTGCTCAGTACCCGCGTAAGGCGGTTAATTGCGCGTGTCAATTAACCACCGTTTACGCGTACGTTTTGTTGTTAAGTAAATTTTTTATGACAATGAATAAAAAAAACTTCGATTCTAGAGTAATTTGAGGAATCAATCGTTTTTGTTACAAAACATAGAAGGTTACTCTAAACACAATCTTACAATAAATATTTAGAAAAGTAAACGTTAAAACATAAAATACGTCAAAACAGACACTTCGTTACTAGAGTAATTAAAATAAATTTCTTATCTCAAATAATAATTATTATATTACTCTAAACTCCAAGTTACTGTATATTTTAAAAAGGATGTTTTTCAGTTGTGGAGCCGTCATACACATTACGCATAAGTATATCATTAGAAGAGTACACACATTAGTTTTCAATAACTTAACCTAAAAATTATTTCAGCAGTACCTAGGTACCATACCATGATCTTTTGTTTAAAGATAAACGTAAATTGAATCGCAGTAAGTCATAGGCAAAGATCAACTTAACAACCCCTCCCATATTTTCATTTCTTTATTGATTTGATTTAAATTTGGTTTAGATTTAAATTTTGAACTTTATGCTATTGAAATAAGAAAAGCAATTAAATAAATTAAAGCAGTTAAGACAACAGGTATCCTGAATCCTGTTTTCTCTTCTTAACATATTTGCCTGTTTTTAGGGTTCCGTACAGGAAAACACGGAAACCTTATAGGACCATGTTGTTGTCCGTCTGTCTGTCTGTCTGTATGTATGTCTGTCTGTCTTTATGTCTGTCTGTCTTTATGTCTGTCTGTCAGGACCCTTTATATCGGGAACTCGTGGAGGTACCGAGTTGAAATTAAAACCATATAAGTTGAAATTAAAACCATATACTCAACTCCCTTGAAGCTGTGAAAACATCAAACTTCCAAGTTAACGAAAAAAAAAGATACGGCCGTTTATGTCGCAAAAAAACGTATATTTCGACACTCTCAAGGGAATCAAAATGGTGCCGTTGACCTAGAACTATGAAATTTGGCAAGTAATATCGTCTTATACTACAAGTACAGGGAAAAGTCTGAAACTATACATTTGTAAATAAATCACAAAAAAACAGGGTCTTTATGCAAGGAACGGGGTCTAAATTTTGAAGTGAGTTGTGAATTTTGAACCGTATCATGTGAAGTATCGTATGAAAGGGTTTCATTTGCACAAGCTTAAACAGATTTTTAATTATTTTTATGATGTATAGATTTCGATTTATGACGAAAAATGAAAAAAGAAATACTTTTTCCCTCTTGTACCTATAAATTTGTACGGAACCCTCGATGGGCGAGTCCAACTCGCACTTGTCCGGTTTTTATATTTACAATTACAACTGCACTGCCCATTAAAGAATGTGTATAAAACAATAGCACTGAGCTTCTCGGTATACTTAGATTGAATCGAAAAGACCGTGATGCAGTCAAGTCCAATAATATCGCAACAGTATAGGAGCTTTCTCTATTGTAAATGGTGGTCATAAAATATAACTTGACAGAAGTTACAAAGATACAAAAGTGCTTAAATTATTACTCGATTGCACATTCCAGAGTCAAAAACCGTAGAACTGATTTACCTAGATTGAATCGAATCGAATCGAATCGAATCGAAAAAGATCATGGTATTGAGACCAGCGTGGACATACCTCGGCTTTTTCCAGGCGGCTGAGTTGTTGTTATCTGCGGCGGCGGCTGGTTTCTTGGCAGCGGGCTTAGCGGCCGGAGTGGGAGGTCCACTCAGCCTAGACCCGACGGACTTTACCTGGACAATACGAAACGATATTTAGTTCACTTCTTCTTTACATTCTTTCTTTTTTCTTGCCGAGTTATCCTGTTTTTAATTGTATTTACAAAATAATGTATTAAATTGGTTTTTTTGCCACCGTTGTAAAAATAAATCCTACTAATATTATAAACGCGAAAGTTTGTAAGTATGGATGGATGTTTGTTACTCTTTCACATAAAAACTACTGAATGGATTTTAACGAAACTTTCCTCATATACACACCATGACCCAGACCCGCATATAGGATACTTTTTTTTTTTACTGTAATCTTCGCGAGCGAAGTCGCGGCCAACAACTAGTAAATAGTATAAAACAAAGTCACTCCCGCTGTCTGTACGCTTAGATCTTTTAAACTACGCAACTGATTTTAATGCAGTTTCCAGCCATAGATAAGAGTGATTCAAGAGGAAGGTTTATACGAGTATGTATAATCTATACATATTATTATATATTTAATAAAATCTAGATAGGACGTCTGTCGGGTCTGCTAGTTTATAATTAAAGAAAGGTCTTTTCTATAGGTAGGCGGAGTTTAGTAACGTTAAATTTGGTGAATATGGGTGAATTTATGTTGCCAACTAATAGTAATTTGGAAGTATTCAAAATTGTATTTACTGTCACTTGTGAATTTTTGTTGAACCCATTTTTGAAGTATCTTTTACGCTTCTGGAGTGCGATTTTGAATTTCACTAGTTTTTGAAATTAAAAGTGACATGAAATACACACTATAATAAAATATATAAAAAAATTTTTTTTTTAGTTATTTTCAATTTTAATTATTATGATACATATAGTTCGAGGATTTGCGGTGTGAATAATTAGTTACTATAGTCCATTTCAACTAGGATGATCCCGGTGACAGATGTCATCAATAACGAAGACGTGACTTTGTAAAAGCGTATGAACTTATTTGACTACATCAAAATAACATATTTTTATATAATCCATCACTAAATATACTACAATTACTTTTTATAATTCTATTTTTTACTTTAGATTAGGTTTGTCTCAATAAACTCTCGCATAACACACATTTATCAAAACTTTAAAACAATATAAAAAAAACGTACCCCTTCACAAGGTCATTTCATTACAAAGAAATACTAGTGTTGGGATAGTAAACCAAGTGAAGTTCAATTGACATTCAATAACTAATCAATTAAATTTAACTTTATATTTTTCATTCTAGCTGTATTAATTAATTTGTTAGTCTTTTTTTATGTGAACATGTAGATTAGTATTTTTTAATTTTATTGCAGCGTCATTACGAAAAATATTAAAATTAAACATCTTAAACTTATAAAACAAAAACGTCGAAAAGACAAAAAATACTATATTAGAGGACTGGGAGAGGTACGTCAGAATAGATCGGTGGAAAGATCAACTTATAATAAATGTCGGCGATAGCGACTCTTCAAGCGATTCTGACAGTGATTTTTCAGATACTTACTGAATAAAAAATTTACTCTTTTCAAATTCTGTTTCATTTTACCGAATAACACTGTGTAAAACATACATTTAATGCATTTATGAACAATAAACTTTCAATATAATACATAAACACAAATCATATTTAAAGTATTGTTAGTATAGTAAAATCGATTTCATTTCCATATATAGTATTATCGATTACCAGAAACAATCGAAATTATTTCATTGTAGGACATCTCTACAATTGTCGAAATCGAACTGTCACCGGGATCATCCTAGTTGAAATGGACTATAGTGCAGTAGTAAATAGACAATTTTTTCCCACTGCTGGGCAATAAGTTTTTCAGCTAATTTGGCACTTGTATGTGTATCTTGATCTTGGCGACTGTATAAACTTTAATAAACAATACCTTGATCTTGGTGACTGTTTTAACTTTTATGGCCAGTACCATCATCTTGGCGACTGTTTCTTCAACTATTAGGGACAAGTACAGTATCTCAGCGATTTATTTAACTTCAAAGGACAGGTATTTTGTTTATTTATTTTAACTTTTGCAACATAAATATTACATGGCGGACTTAATGCCTGAGGCATTCTCTACCAGTCAAACATAGGGTGGTGCAGAGATAACATTGGTAGGTGCAATTAAGATATATGATTGTAAGTACCTATGTAATACATACATAAATATTATATACACATAAACATACATAAAATACATAATTCTAATAGGACGTTATTGAGATGATTCTGCCATGGTTCCATTAAACAAGAGCTCACGGACAGGTACCTTGATCTTAGCGGGCGGTGACTTAAGCGCAGCTGGTTCCGGGCTGACGCCCTTCGGCGGCTTCGGCTTGGGCGCGCGCTTGCCCTCCACCGCGGGCGGCGCGGCCGACACGGGGGACTCCACACGCCTTATCATCTTCGCGTCACTGTATAACGAGGAGAAGCGATATTGTTGTAACGGTACAGTACAGTAAGCAACATGGTGCATACACAATAGAGAAGTTGAAAAAAACAACGATAACGATAACAATATTTACTTCAACCATTAGAGAAAATCTTTATAAAAAACCTTATAAAGTGTCTGATTACACTAAAGACCAAACAGCATGGGTTTGAAATGCTCCAATCACTCGAACAGATATTTCTAATTTAAAATATTTTTCTGTCATTGTAAACTTGTGTAATTTGGTAATAGCATATAATTTTGTAAATGTCGCTACTTCTATATAAAGCTGTGGAGTTTCTGGCGCCCGTTCTTTTGCATATTTTGAGACGATTCAAAAGCGCTTATCTAATAAGATTACTTTAATAGAGAGAATTTCATTTCGTTTAATTTCATAGTTAATTAGATCTCATTTAATTTACAGATAACACATACATCCTGCGAAAGTGACAAACATTTTTGAAGTGACATTCTGCATGAAGGGTTTGTAAATTCAAGAACAATTGAAATAAACATAAACCTATTTATTATTTGACCTAAGCATGTATTTCTGTAACCTAAAAGTTTTTAATAAACACTCAATTAACGGAACACAATAGTGACGTCATAGTTTGACATTCCCATACAATTTCAATTAAAAAAAATAGTTTTTACAGTATATAAAACATGTATAGTGGTTCAGGCCCCACATCTCCCGTTAGACTACTGACGTGAATCCATGCCTAACGCAAGCATATTAGCTTTCTTGTTAACAGATGTTATTATTGTGTCAATAGCGCATCATTTTTTTTTTATTTGTTAACTTACCGAATGGTCTCCTTTTCTGGATCGTCGACTCCCAGCGGTTCTTTGAAGAAGGAAAAGTTCTCTAGCGTCAGACCGGTACCGGATAGATGTTCAGCCACCTTAGACAAACATAAAAATAAATTAATAATCTCGGTTCATTATACCAATTTAACATGTAATTAAAGTTTTTATCTACTAAACTTTTTAAGGAAATTTAATATCAATCTTCACCCTAGTGTGGTAAGTGCTGAAAAGACCCGAGCACAGCAGCAAAACCTATAGAAAAATCTAGAAAGACTGGAAAAGGGATATTTAGATAGAGATGGATTCAAAAGGTTTTTAGAAAGAAAAAGAGGGGGGAAAAAGAGGGGGAAAAAAGAGGAGGGAAGTGCGCCATGAAAGGAAGAGATGGATGTGAGAGGGAAGCGTGAAGAGATTGTGAGTTTTTCGAAATTGTTTAAAGAGAAAAGGATTCCACAGACATTTAGAGACAGAGAAGGTAGTTCAAAACGATTCCCTAGCCTACTCAGCTCCATGGTGGACCTTAGCTTCCTGAAGCTTCCTTATTATCATCATCATCTCAGCCAAAAGACGTCCACTGCTGGACAAAGGTCTCCCTCAAGGATCTCCACAACAACGGGTTTTGTGCTGCTAGCATCCAGCGGCTTCCCACGACCTTCACCAGATCGTCGGTCCACCTTGTCGGAGGCCTGTCCACACTGCGCTTTCCGGTACGCGGTAGCCACTCAAGGACTATTAGCTCCTATAAGCTAGCTATAAGTTTAGTAGTTGGTTAATCTAGCTACAACTCACCTCCCTGGTGGATCGTAGCTTCTTCCCCTGCGGCGAATAGTAGTAGATGTCGGCGTTGCGGCGCGAGTGCGCGTCGAGCGCGGCGCGGTACACCAGCTCGCGCCGCCAGCCGCGCTCCAGCGGCGCCCGCAGCAGCGGCGACGACATCTCGGTGGTGGCGCGCCGCCCGCGGGCCAGCGGGGACGCCGTCACCTGACAACCACAAATAATTCATTCATTTGTGTTATTTTTCAAGATGTAATAGGATGGAATCAGGTGTAGCTTTGTTAGAATTACACCTTCATAATTTTTCTTTTGCAATCACAATGTAACACGCTTTTATTTATGAAGTTTTTTTTCTTATTATCAAATTTAATTAAAGGTTTAAATTATGTTTAATTTTTTAATTCCTTTTTTTACTTAGAATGGTATCACACAACACACTAGTGCGTGTCCACGTTCCGTATTAAATTCTCCGAGGGGTTCGAATCCGATCGGGAGTATAAAATCAAGATACACGTTCACGGCTTTGCTCACGTGGCATAGTGATTGTTTGTAATAAAAGTCAAAACCCGTCAAAATCTATAGGAATAATCTTGAAACACTACATAATTTCTTTAAAAATGACAGTATTCCGTACAAACTTTCCTCCCCTATTACACGATCGAATGTTTTTCGAAAAATGATAAAACATGTCATTCTTTATTTTTATTGAAAAATTTAATTATCGATAAAAATAAATCATTTTACAGTTCTTGCTTTGTTCTGTTCTTCATTTAAAGAAAAATATACAAAATTCCTGAGACACCTCATTCTTAATTTCTATTCAAAAAGCCAAATACCAATTTTCATGTATTTGACTTCAAACCGGACGGTCTTTCATACTAACTTTCACCCCCTATATGACCCCCTTAGAGGATGATTTCAGTAAAATCCTTTTTTAGTGGCTGGTTATGACACTCAATTAACCTACAGTCCAAATCTCATCTTATTTGCTTCAGCTGGTTCGGCTCGGCGATGATGAATCAGTCAGTCAGGACAAGTCATTATATGTATATAGATAACAATAAATTAATGAATACACACGGACAAATCACAGCTCCTATTAATACAGAAATAAACAATCAATCTGATTGTAGTGCTAGAGCTGATAGCAGATAGACAATGACAAACATAAAAGTTTTAAAAAATACATTAAAACAAACTCCCATGTGCCATTTAACCTACATATTTATGTACAATTTATGCATAATTGGGAGCTTTATAGTCGAAAAATCATAGTAGTATGAAAAAAATGAAAAGAAAAATAATTTACGGGCGATCTGAGGTTGGGGAAGTGTGAGGTTAAAGGGTAAAAAGCGGTTTATCTCAATTTCCGGAAAAACTACAAGTCCTAAGGAAAAAATTTCCGCTTTCAATACGCGCAACATATACTTGATATCTTGGGTTCCAAACCTGTGATGCGTACTCACGGTAGCTACGGACAAATGTACAGTGCAAAATTTTAATTTGCCTAAAATCATTGGTACTACGCATATCAAAGCCTAGAGCCCTTGAAGCCTTAGAAACTATATTATCAATATGTTTATCGGATAATAGTTTGTCATTGTGGAAAACACCAAGATCCCAGACAACACTGCTCCGTTGAAGTGCAACCCCATCGAGCATGTAATCGTCCAAAACCAAGTTACGCTTCCGAGAGTAGGTCACAACGCAACATTTAGATGGGTTCAGGTCCAATTGGTTTCGCACACAATAATCATGCAACCATCATCATGCAATCATCTTTAAATTATATGCGTAGATGCCTATTTATTGCTATTTTAAGGTAACCTGTAATTATTATTTTTAAAATATCATTCGATTTTAATTTTTTAGGTTGTGTTACGTTAAACATAGTATTTATGAAAGAAAATATTACTATTTGAAAAAAGACAAAGTGTTGAAAACAAATCCACGAGCGGGATACAAACCCGCACCCCATGATATGCCGGTTTGTTTTACTCTGAACTTAGTTATTTGGATTCTGGTTGCATAGTAATACATGTCATGGCAGCTTATAAAGTAACAAGACAACGCTATATCTTGTAATTTTGAAATGTATAAATGCATTGTTTTGGTGTATGTTCTTGCTAGCTGTCCTTAAATAAATAAATAAAATAAAAAGAAATACATACGGCATAACATAAAACATCCAAAATTTTTATAATAGCTATATGATGTACTTACATCCGATGACACAATCTCATCGGACCTTGATGACATAGCTGATGACGGTCTTGATCCATCTGAAAAGATAAAGCACTTTTATATGAAACAGTTCTTTGTTGCACTCCAAGACATTAATTATTATGGTTAATGTTTACTTGGCACTTATAATTTTTTCATTGTTTAGTGTTATACAAAATGTTTGGTAATATGTGTATACTCCCGAAACGTACCCATGTTAAAATGTCTATTTAATACTATGCCAACGTCAGAAAATAAAAATTGTAAAAAAAAAATTTCGACTTTCCATACTAACTCGATCGGATGATCATTTTGTATGGAGTTGAAATTTTTTTTTTACTGTTTCCATTTTCTGACGTTGGCATAGTATTATATAGACATGTTAACATGAGTACGTTTCGGGAATAAATACATATTATCAAACATCCTGTAAAAACGACTTTATTAAAAAAAATTAACACATTTTTAATTAACCTTATTAGATTTTTATTAGCTGTCTTTTACTTCTATTTTAATTTTTGAAATGGTTTTATTATACCCATCGGGGGGTGTTTACTGTCCAAAGATCCCAATGAATGGGTTGAAGTGCTACTGGGAGAGGCAAGACGACAAGCCTCATTGAGATAAGTTTTTATTTTGTTTATAGACATGTTTTGGATGTTTAAATTGTGCACTTTATGTGGCTATTTTTAATTTCATAGTGAATTATTTATTGATCAATCATTGGTGGTTCCTTGTTCTGAACCCCAGCAAGGGGGTATTATACAATGTCGCCCGGGAGCAAGTGACCGCCCGAAATATTTTGAATATACATGAAAAATTATCGAGAAAAAACCTTAAAAGGGACCCCCCTTTTAAGGTTTTTTCTCGATAATTTTTATCTTTATTACTTTTAAGATATTGATTTTTAAATTTTTGAGTTGAGTCCGTGACCTTGTTTACATTTTGTACCATATCTCCGATGTCATTGGCTCGATTTCAGTTTTCTTTGGTGTTTCTTAAAGCTTAAGGGTTACTTTATCACGCAATACAGCACACATAATCCAGAACTGCTAACTTTAAATAAAACCATGGTATTTAGACCAAAAATTCGGAGAAAAAATTTAGTTTTTTTTTAAACTGACGTGTAAGTCGTAAACTGTCAACTTAAGAGAGCTTTTTTATTTTTTATAATTAATCTAGGACATAAAAACTACAAAATAACAATAATTGTTGATATCTTACACCAACAAAATATGAGAACTACAATTAATTAAGGAAAGTAAATTCAATAAATAACTAAAAGTGTCAAACAAGTAAATTAACGAAGAGGATTGTATTGAAATTAAAAACATATTAGTGAGGGAAAAATGGGCTTTAATTAAAAATAAAATTCCTTAATTTTAATTTAAAAAAACCGTTACAATTACTCAAAAATTTAAAAAATTAATAACTTAAAAGTAATAAAGATAGACACCCTTTTAAGGTTTATACTCGATAATTTTTCATGTATATCCAAAATATTTCGGGCGGTCACATGCGCCCGGGCGACATTGTATTGTACGTGGTAAAATGATGATGTATTTTAGTCCAGTAATACCTTCAGTATGTAGTTATAAAAATTAATCTCACCTGTATCCTGCCTCGCTCTCTTGGAGGCTTTGGGGTGAGCGGAGGGGGTAGCCATCACGTTCCTCACCGGGGTGAAGTGCTTGCTGGCCGCTGTCACCTCTGCTTCCAATCTCTCTGTGGTGTTATTTATATTAAATAATGTTACCAATCATTGTTTTATTGGTATAACAGCGAAAACCTAAGTATATTATAAACTAATATCTAATCAATAACAATCTATAAGTTGTTAAACATGATTCTTAAACATTCTAACATATAAGTGTTTTTTATATATTTTAGCGTTTTATTAACGCTTAAATATACTTAAGTAAAATTTAAACACTGAAAAAAGACGACAACCTCAGGCGGGAATCGAACCACGCACCTTCCGCATTCCGGGCGGCTGCCTTAACCACTTGGCTACCGAGGTCTGGCTTTCACCCGTCGAAATTTTTCAGTGCTTGATGCTTATGTTTTTTAGTCAACATTGCTTCATCAATCTTAGAAGTTTTCACCTCTGAGATCCGAAAGAAATATTTTTACAAATATTTGAACATTCGGTTAAGATGAAGCTGCGTTATAGATAAGTGTTTTTTATATATTTTAGCGTTTTATTAACGCTTAAATATACTTAAGTAAAATTTAAACACTGAAAAAAGACGACAACCTCAGGCGGGAATCGAACCACGCACCTTCCGCATTCCGGGCGGCTGCCTTAACCACTTGGCTACCGAGGTCTGGCTTTCACCCGTCGAAATTTTTCAGTGCTTGATGCTTATGTTTTTTAGTCAACATTGCTTCATCAATCTTAGAAGTTTTCACCTCTGAGATCCGAAAGAAATATTTTTACAAATATTTGAACATTCGGTTAAGATGAAGCTGCGTTATAGATAAGTGTTTTTTATATATTTTAGCGTTTTATTAACGCTTAAATATACTTAAGTAAAATTTAAACACTGAAAAAAGACGACAACCTCAGGCGGGAATCGAACCACGCACCTTCCGCATTCCGGGCGGCTGCCTTAACCACTTGGCTACCGAGGTCTGGCTTTCACCCGTCGAAATTTTTCAGTGCTTGATGCTTATGTTTTTTAGTCAACATTGCTTCATCAATCTTAGAAGTTTTCACCTCTGAGATCCGAAAGAAATATTTTTACAAATATTTGAACATTCGGTTAAGATGAAGCTGCGTTATAGATAAGTGTTTTTTATATATTTTAGCGTTTTATTAACGCTTAAATATACTTAAGTAAAATTTAAACACTGAAAAAAAGACGACAACCTCAGGCGGGAATCGAACCACGCACCTTCCGCATTCCGGGCGGCTGCCTTAACCACTTGGCTACCGAGGTCTGGCTTTCACCCGTCGAAATTTTTCAGTGCTTGATGCTTATGTTTTTTAGTCAACATTGCTTCATCAATCTTAGAAGTTTTCACCTCTGAGATCCGAAAGAAATATTTTTACAAATATTTGAACATTCGGTTAAGATGAAGCTGCGTTATAGATAAGTGTTTTTTATATATTTTAGCGTTTTATTAACGCTTAAATATACTTAAGTAAAATTTAAACACTGAAAAAAGACGACAACCTCAGGCGGGAATCGAACCACGCACCTTCCGCATTCCGGGCGGCTGCCTTAACCACTTGGCTACCGAGGTCTGGCTTTCACCCGTCGAAATTTTTCAGTGCTTGATGCTTATGTTTTTTAGTCAACATTGCTTCATCAATCTTAGAAGTTTTCACCTCTGAGATCCGAAAGAAATATTTTTACAAATATTTGAACATTCGGTTAAGATGAAGCTGCGTTATAGATAAGTGTTTTTTATATATTTTAGCGTTTTATTAACGCTTAAATATACTTAAGTAAAATTTAAACACTGAAAAAAGACGACAACCTCAGGCGGGAATCGAACCACGCACCTTCCGCATTCCGGGCGGCTGCCTTAACCACTTGGCTACCGAGGTCTGGCTTTCACCCGTCGAAATTTTTCAGTGCTTGATGCTTATGTTTTTTAGTCAACATTGCTTCATCAATCTTAGAGTTTTTCAGTGTTTAAATTTTACTTAAGTATATTTAAGCGTTAATAAAACGCTAAAATATATAAAAAACACTTATCTATAACGCAGCTTCATCTTAACCGAATGTTCAAATATTTGTAAAAATATTTCTTTCGGATCTCAGAGGTGAAAACTTCTAAGATTGATGAAGCAATGTTGACTAAAAAACATAAGCATCAAGCACTGAAAAATTTCGACGGGTGAAAGCCAGACCTCGGTAGCCAAGTGGTTAAGGCAGCCGCCCGGAATGCGGAAGGTGCGTGGTTCGATTCCCGCCTGAGGTTGTCGTCTTTTTTCAGTGTTTAAATTTTACTTAAGTATATTTAAGCGTTAATAAAACGCTAAAATATATAAAAAACACTTATCTATAACGCAGCTTCATCTTAACCGAATGTTCAAATATTTGTAAAAATATTTCTTTCGGATCTCAGAGGTGAAAACTTCTAAGATTGATGAAGCAATGTTGACTAAAAAACATAAGCATCAAGCACTGAAAAATTTCGACGGGTGAAAGCCAGACCTCGGTAGCCAAGTGGTTAAGGCAGCCGCCCGGAATGCGGAAGGTGCGTGGTTCGATTCCCGCCTGAGGTTGTCGTCTTTTTTCAGTGTTTAAATTTTACTTAAGTATATTTAAGCGTTAATAAAACGCTAAAATATATAAAAAACACTTATCTATAACGCAGCTTCATCTTAACCGAATGTTCAAATATTTGTAAAAATATTTCTTTCGGATCTCAGAGGTGAAAACTTCTAAGATTGATGAAGCAATGTTGACTAAAAAACATAAGCATCAAGCACTGAAAAATTTCGACGGGTGAAAGCCAGACCTCGGTAGCCAAGTGGTTAAGGCAGCCGCCCGGAATGCGGAAGGTGCGTGGTTCGATTCCCGCCTGAGGTTGTCGTCTTTTTTCAGTGTTTAAATTTTACTTAAGTATATTTAAGCGTTAATAAAACGCTAAAATATATAAAAAACACTTATCTATAACGCAGCTTCATCTTAACCGAATGTTCAAATATTTGTAAAAATATTTCTTTCGGATCTCAGAGGTGAAAACTTCTAAGATTGATGAAGCAATGTTGACTAAAAAACATAAGCATCAAGCACTGAAAAATTTCGACGGGTGAAAGCCAGACCTCGGTAGCCAAGTGGTTAAGGCAGCCGCCCGGAATGCGGAAGGTGCGTGGTTCGATTCCCGCCTGAGGTTGTCGTCTTTTTTCAGTGTTTAAATTTTATTCTAACATATCATAAATATTATTTTATTATATTTTTTTTATCTTTAAGATTATGTACTTGATGTATATAAATGCTCTACTGTGCCCAAACTGAATAAAGATTTTTCATTTCAATATTTCATTTCATACTAATAACATTTCAAAATGAGAAGGGACAGAAATGTAATCAACCGCAAAATAATATTAATAAAAAATAATCACAGAAAAACAGAAAGAATTTGTTGATGGCCACATAGTGATAATATTATTATGACCTTTTTGTCCACAGAGCACAACTGGGTTTATGAGTAATAAAATACTTAAAATTCCGTTTTTTAAGTTTTAAGGCCATTCAATTTGAATCTATTTGTGAGTGTTGTAGGAAGCAAATATATCAATATATTATGCTGTAGTTGGTAGTAAGTTTCAGATTGAGAACAAGCAGCAACACAATTGAGATGTAGAGTTAAACAGCTAAGAAAAAGAAGTAGTGATCTCACTCAAAACACGGCTGTAGTCGGTCAAATCGCTTGGGTTAGCAAAATCAAAGCCCTTGAAGTCATCGCCACCGTTCTCACTGAACGCTGCAGATGCTCTGCGTTTAACCCCCCTTTTTTCTTCATCTTGCTCAAGCAGCATAGTAGGTTCCACTTTTTCCGCAGCACCATCAATCTCATCAATAACAACTGGCTCGGGTTCTGGTTCCTTTTCTGGTGGTTTATCCTTAGTTGGTTCCTTGTCTTGGTCTTCAATTTCTTCATCTGACATCTTCAGTTTTTCAATGAGGTCATCTGCAAAAAAAATAAAATTATTACTATGTAATCATCTTAAAACGTAAATAGTGGTTTAACAATAGTACTCTAAGGTTATAAAAACCAATTTATCAATATCAGCATACCTAATATGCTTACACAGATGTTACCATTATTTAGTTGTATTTTAAAACTAGTTGTCGCCCGCAACTTCGTTCGCGAAGACTACTCTATCCCACAGGGACCTGTTACCGGGATAAAAAGTCATAGTCTGTCTATGTGCAAACCTTGCATAAAAATCCGTTCAGCCATTTTCATTTTCAGTGATACGCGGTCAAATAAACAGACAAAAATTCTAAAACCTGTTGAAACGTGTTCTATTATCGATTCTAAGTATTCCCAGCCAACTTTTTTTCGAATATCTTCCATGTACAGACTTTCGACCTTCTTTAGCTTTATTTTATGTACAGCTTTTACAAATGCATATCATCCGTTTTATTAACATGTTTTTTGTTGTCTTACGAGTATCCAATATTGCAATTTGTAATTTTGCTCAAGATAAACTAATATAACTTATAATTAATTACATAGCTCAGGTTGTGATTTAACAAGTTAAGTAACACTCGCAAATGCTTTTGAATATTCTAAACTTTTTTAGCACAGCTTTTATAGAAGTAATGACATTAACAAAATATAAACTTCAAGAGCCCCGTATAAAAAAATATGCTTACTCATATTATATTATTATCCCAAACTCTTTCGTGCTTCTCAAAGTCAAAGTAAAATGATTTATTCAATATAAGCCTACAAAGGCACTTATCAACATCAAAACAAAAATAATAATAATAATAAACAAAAATTTTGCCTAAACTAAACCCGCTTACAAATAAACAAAGAATAAGCTCCGAATTCAGTGTTTTGTTCCCCTCATGTAAACTTTATTTGAAATTAGAGTAAAAGAGACAAAACTCGGAATAACTATTCTAAGCTTATTCGTTTTAGTTTACAACTCTCATACTAATCAATGGAGTATAAGTATCAAATAGTGATTCTGTTTTGTCTCCTTTCTAATTTGAAATGAGTTTCCATGAGGGGAACACATGTGGTGTGACAAACTATATCAGCATATATTGTGTACATATATTTTAAGTTTTGCAATATTAAAATATCTTTTATGCCTTCCACAGTGTATATTATGGACTATAAAACATTGTAAGATCACTATGTACCAATTCAATAATCATCGATTACGATTAATCGAAATCGTAATTGTTTCATCACTAATATAAACTAACATAATTTAGAATATGAAGACGACACTCTGACCTATTTTTTTCTTTTATACTCATATGTAAAATAAATACAAGTATATATGTATAATTTGTTTCAGACAAATGTAATACTGTTTGCAAAAACTTAATATAACCATTTGTACCCATTTTTATTATATTTTATGTATAAGTGTTCCATTCAGTAAGTAAACTTTCCTATAACAACCACTCTGTGTTAATTTATTCTCCGTCAAATGGAAGTAATTATGATAGTACAAATGGAAAACATACTAAAGGATACACAAATTGTTGATTTAGTTTAAATAAACAATACAAATGTTATGTAGAAAAATACAATCAGCAGCCATTTCCAAAATTTCAAACTACTTTATTTGTAAAACACACAACTTTAGAACATAAAGGCCAGAGACCTTTATCAACAAGAATAATACTGTAAACAAAGTTAACGTGTAACAAATGAATAGTACACTAATAATTTAAACAAGAATATGAACAGGAGCTAGAAATAAGTATGTCATCAAATTAGTTTAGAGGTTATGTGAAAGTTGAATTACCTTCTTCAGGAACCGTTGCAGATTCCTCATTAGCTGGTGGCTCTCCTGGTTCGGTCGGCCCCTCTGCAGGGGTCACCTCAGCTTCTACAGCGCTCTCTGTTGCTGTCTCTTCGCTATTCAACTTGGCATCTTCGCCTGTAGCGATATCAGTCACCGCCATTTCTTCCGACATTGTCAATTATTTTAAAATAAAATATATCCACTGTCAAGGGGTAAAAAGCCACATAACAAGGCGGTTACGAAACTGCAGCAGCCTTCGCGACGAATTATCAGCGTTTGTGCGCGTCACTACGTAGATTTCCCGCTATAGTAGCCAAGAAAAAACTTTAGTCTCTCGTTCGTGCAATCCTTACATTTAATACCACTCTAATACAGGTGCTTATGGGAAATTATGGTAGCCTCTTAGTTAAACACTTAAACACGACAAAATACACAGAATATTAGTGAAATAGAACAAATTTACAAATCGACAAAACTAATTTCCATTGGAAAACGTCGATCATAAACAACATCCGCTCCGTGCACGACGCCACATTTGATTGTTTATGGTTTGGTCACAGTCAGTTTGTTTGTCTATGATTCACACGATAGAGCTCAAAATGTAAATATATTTTTTAGTACACCTACTATCATTAATTACCATAATTTAATTTATTGATATTCTCTTTGTACATACATATGATTTAATAAACATTATAAACATCTAAGTGGTCTATGATTATAAAGTATATGAGTCTGTTATGTGATTATGTGTGAGGTTGGTGTGAGGTGTGACCTGTGAAAATATCAAGTGACGTATTACAATGCTTGAGTGATATTTGGAACACATGTTCCATAATCACATAATAAATTATGTATTCAAACAACTAATTATTCATATTAATTTTATTTAGGCTTCCACTTGTCTGAGAGCTCGTAAATGTTATTTTATCTTTGATTTAATTAACATTTCCATATCACAGCCGAGAAACTTCAAAAGCAATAAATATATTCTATTAAAACTTTGATTTAATTAAATAAATAGATATAAATTAAAATAGCTACAACACTGAATAACAAAATGTTTCTTCATATCTATTTAATGAAAACCTTTGTTTATTAAATTTGTTATTTGACGATTTTACTAAGAAAAGTTTCAAATCAGTGTCCTAGGATCACTAGGATCTGTGTGTGTACACATCATTGACAGAAAGTCGGGGAAGCGCTCATGAAGCTGTAGACCTACAGCTTCATGATCGATAATAAGAACATGACTATTATTATACCTGAGTGACTTATTGTGTCATTTGGCTATCAAAGGTCATTTTGATATGTCAAATGTCTTCTAATGAGTATTAGTAAATACTTTATTTTTTTATTTTTTTACAAATATATTGTTAAAATTGTTTATTACTCACTGAGCAAGTAGTGATTACTAAGATGAGATGTCAAATGTTACACATTACCACAGCTGATAAAGCCGCTCAAGTGGTTGCACTACTGCAATCAGGGGTGCGGCAGTGTGATGTCGCCCGGCAACTGAACCTGAGCCGTTATTCCGTTCGAAGAGTGTACCAGCGCTTCATAGAGACCGGTGGCTATATCCGCAGACACGGTTCGGGTAGACGTCGCTGCACTTCGGAAAGAGACGACCGGTTCGTTGTGTCGAACTCTTTGAGAAATCGTTTCTCCAACGCTGTTGAGTTGCAACAGCAGCTCCAGGCAGTTCGCAGACGCACCGTAAGCGTATCTACGGTTAGAAGAAGATTGAAGGAGAAGAAGATAGCGGCCCACAGAGCTGCTACGGGTCCAAAATTGACTGCAGCGCATCGGCGAGCCCGCTTGCAGTTTGCTCGTGACCACGTCGATTGGACCCTTGAGCAGTGGAGAGCTGTTCTCTTCTCAGACGAGACGCGAGTGTGTCTTTTCTGCAACGACCGACGGAGAAGAGTATACCGGAGGCAGGGTGAACGTTTCGCCCAAGCCTGCATCCAGGAGACGGTGGAATATGGTGGCGGATCCTGCATGTTCTGGGGCGGTATGTCTGCTGCCGGCAAAACCGACCTTGTCTGCGTCTCCCGGACTGGAGGTGCTCGCGGACAAGGGTCGCTGACTGCTCGCCGCTATGTCACTGAGGTCCTGGAAGTGCATGTGGTCCCCTTTGCCGAATCTTTTGGCGAGGGGTTCACATTAATGCACGACAACGCTCGCGCTCACACTGCAGGCATCGTGAGCGACTTCTTGCAGAGGTCCCAAATCTCTGTGATGCAGTGGCCAGCGCGAACTCCGGATCTGAATCCTATAGAGCACCTCTGGGACCATCTTAAACGTAAGGTTCGATCTCGGGATCCAGCTCCTTCGACTCTACAGGAGCTCCAAGACGCGGTGATTGAAGAATGGGGGCTTATCCCTCAAGAAGAGCTCCTGAAGTTGGTGAGGTCCATGAGGGACCGTATGGAAGCCGTGATCAGGGCAAGGGGGGGTAACACTAGATTTTAAGTTAATTTTAAGACACTTTTTGTACATTTTTCTTTGTAAATTATCTGTTGTTAATTAGGACTTAATTAAGGATTTTTATTATTTTATTAATTTTAATGTTGTTTGTATAATTATAATTAAACAGAAAGTTAAATTTAATTGTTTTTTGATACTCCTTTTTGTTACCTTTCTAATGATACCCAACACTATCCTCTACATAAGGTTTAAGAATTTTTAAAGATGATTTTTAAAAGGTGCGATTTTTTTGACGCCGAGTGTATTACGCGAATACTGTAAGGGCTCTTTCAAATTAGGCGTTTCGTGTCGGACCTCCTCGGACCGTTTGCACTGCGTTCCATATTAAAACAGTCATGCGGTTGTCGTGCGACTGGAGCTTAATATGAAAACATACGTAGTATCTCTACCTAGTTTGTGATGAAACGCACGGCAGCGGTCCGACACGAACGCCTAATTTGAAAGAGCCCCAGGGCTCGCTCGTTTTTTTTTGGTCAAACATTGCAACTTGTAATCTTAAATTTGATTACTATATATATATATTGGTATTTTAAGATTTTAATTATAGTCTTTACTCTTGTCTGTACACTGTTCTGAATGCTCTACACCACAATCTGGGATTTTATTCTGCTACTTTTATTGGTGCTTGATGATCAGTTATAATAAGTCAGTCAAATTCAAATTTTTTTGTTCATATAAACTTACGAAAAGTGCTTTTGAATCGTCCATACATTTTCTACCTACTACCCATTCAGGACGTCTATTTTTTAGCTGCTGTTTTGCTAGCTTTTGACATGTGGACCTGCAGCCAGTCTAAGAGCCTTGTATACGTTGTATATTGAATGCATGAAGCTTATTGAATGACATGGAACCCATAGAAATAAAAGTCCACTTCTGCATAAATAATTAGGTACTCTCTAGAAAGAAACAAAACGACTTTGTGGCTAACACTTCGTTATTGTTATACAGAGTACAGAAGTCATTCCGCTTCTGCAAGCCTGTGACTTACTTAGCATAACTAAAAACATTTGAAACGCGGGTTTTTCACCAAGAGTTTGAAATGTATGTACTGCTATGATTTCGTGGAATAAAAGAGGTGTGTCCGATTTTGGGGTCAAATTTCACAATGTGCAGCGGTCGGCGGCGCGGCGCTACAGTATAATAATGAGTAGGTACTACGCGGCGCAGTGGCCGGCAGTTTTAAAAAGGTTTGACAATGACACTTCGGCATGAGTTGAGCATCTTAATTCCTCAGTAGTCTTATACAATCGTTGATCCTACCTCATTATGAAAAAGAAAAACTAAAACACAAGTTAAAGAAAAATATATTTATTAATTCTTTCTACGCCCTTGTTTCGGGGCTTGAGGTTTTCCAAACGCTTTCTTAGCGTTGCTCTTGCCTTTAGCCTGCTGATTTCCCGCATTCCTCCTGTTGTTACCACCAGGCCCCTTACTGTTACCGCCAGCCCCCCTATTGTTACCGCCAGGACGATTATTGTTACCGCTAGGACGATTATTGTTACCGCCAGGCCGCTTATTGTTCCCGCCAGACCGCTTATTGTTACCGCCAGGCCGATTATTGTTCCCACCGGGCCCCGGCGCCATGCCCTTTTGCGCTCTGTTCGCGTCGTACCGCAGTCTCTTGGTGGCAGCCTTGGACGTGTCCGTGAGGTCGTTGGCGAAATTGCTCTTATTCTTCTTGTGTTTAGGTTTGTTTTTCTGTGCCGGGCGTTCGTCATCATCGTCGACCGCGCGGATACGACGCATCTTTTTGGTGCGTTTCGCCATTCGGGATTGTAGGAGAGCCACCTGTATAGACAATATTTTCTTTAAAAATGAACTTCATGCAAAGGTTTTTCGTCAAACGTCTAATCGTTAAAACATTACTCGTCTGAATTGGATTGCCAGCGGGGAAGCTATTCGCATTCGGAAGTATTCGCCGGTAGTACTTGGTATTATTAGTAATAATTAAAATGACTACGACTAATATTAATTCTGATATAAATTTTTAAGCTTTTTAATAATCTTGTTAATACATTTACTTTTTGAGTGTTGGAGCACGAGGCTTCTCTATGGATGGAAAACACCACAGGGAGAACGGGCCATAAACCACCACGCTTACCCAGTACAGTGAGGTAGTTATTAACGACTGCCAATGCAGCCGGGACCAACGGCTTTGCGTGCCTTCCGAAGCACGGAAGGCGTTTATATTTATAAACTCCTTATTGCACATATAGATGAAATTATAAGATGCCCTGCCCTCGGATGGGTGACCACACGTTACCTTCTCCATCTCATGCTTGACGCGCTCCTCGGGCGTGTCCTTGGGCTTGTGCTTAGTCTGCTTCTTCGCCTTCTTCTTGTTGAGGTCTTCCTCGTCATCGGAGTCGTCGCGCTTGCGCTTCATCCCTTTCTTCCCCTTCTGTTGTTTGTCTGTTAATAAAATAAAATATAAAATACATCGTAAAAGGTTGAGAAGAACAATGACATCATAAACAGAGGTGATAATTATATTAGATAACAAACATATTATAACGATATATAGATATAACAATAACGCATAATATTGATATATAACATTTTCTGCTATTTTTCCAATCAAATAATTTTATCGGTAAACCAACGTCATCTAGTTTCGTCGGTGTTTAAACTCCACGGTAAATTAGACAGTTGCTTTTAGACGGTAGCGACCCCTATTGCCTACGAGATGTATTATTATGAACAACATTAAAAGTTGCATAGATTCAAGAAAACCTAATCTTGAGACTGCTTTACCGACCTATTCGTTATACCCTGTAGCCTGTAGGTTTGGTATGAAGTATGTACTAGTTCAATGGATTCTATGACGTTAGAAATAAAGCCTAGTATCTAAAATCACAAAATATATTCAATACGTTATTTTTACTGCTGTTTATTACTAATAACAATATTACAAATTTAAATCAGCCGAGTGTCATTTGCGGTGCAAGCAAACGTGCAGATCACTGGCAATTGTTTTGTTTTTTTTTGTTTGTATAAGTAAATTGTGAAATAATTAATAAATAATGAACTTTTAAGTATACCTGATTCACCTGAATTCAAATACTAAGCCAATTTATATCTATAACCAACAAAATTAATCATATTAATTACATAGAATAGCACATCACAAATAATAATCGCAATCGATCGGCGATTATTGTAATCTTTAATAAATCTGGAATATCTTCGAAAATATTCATTTAAATTACATGCGGTAGAAGGCCATATAGATCTATATTAAATGCACAATGTATTTAAGGTACTTAATTGGATAAGGATTAATGCTGTATTGCTTAAAATCGCTTCGTAAATAAGCCATTATTTCTTGTAAAAAGATAAAAAAATATTATTGTGGGTTATCCCTAAGAGATAGACATATACCATCGCGGACTTTTTTGTAGACTTTTTTAAGGTGTACTGTAGTACATTATTTTGATCTATCTCGTATGGTTCAGCCAGCGTTTGCAATGTAAGCGCAAAAAAATGTGAAACCTCTAAAACAGTGTTTCTCTACTATATTATGCATGTATTTATACATATAAACCTTCCTCTTGAATCACTTTATCTATTAAAAAAAACCGCATAAAAATCCGTTGCGTAGTTTTAAAGATCTAAGCATACATACATACATAGGGACAGCGGGAAGCGACTTTGTTTTATACTATGTAGTGATCAACCAATAACGACTCCCTAGAAACAGACAAAAGGTAAGATAAAAAATAAGGAACCAGAAAGATGGGAGAGAGAAAGATAGAAAGAGACATAAAATAAGATATAAATAAACAAAATGAGAGTGAAAAGGGGCGTCACTCACGCCCAAGATACACGTATCTTTGCCAGGGTGTAAAGTATGCGCGTCTCTGCTTTTCCTCGCTCTTCTCCTTGGGCGTCTGGAACTAGTCGTGCCGGCAATGCATCTTGTACTTGGTTAGCTTGCTGGTCTGGTCGCTAAGACTCAGAGAGACGTACCTTTCCCAGGGTGTAGAGTGAGCGCGAGTATTTCCGTCTCCTTGGGCGTTTGGAACCAGTCGTACATGTCGTAGTCTTCCATCTTCACCAGCTTACCCTCCAGCTTGCTGGTCTGCTCGTCCATCTTAAAGGTGAGAGCGAGAGAGACTTACCTTTGCCAGGGAGTCGGGTGAGAGCGAGTCTCTCCATCTCTTTGGGCATCTGGAACCAGTCGTACATTGGCCCTTTCTCCTTCACCAGCATGCCCTCCAGCTAGCCGATCTGCTTGTCTATCTTAAAGGTGAGAGCAAGTTAGATACAAACCATTCCCAGGGTGTGTAGTGAGCGCAAGTTGCTGCTTCTCCTCGCGCTTCTCCTTGGGCGTCTGGAACCAGTCGTGCTGGCGGTACACCTCGTATTTAGGACCCTCTTCCTTCACCAGCTTGCCCTACTTCTCTATCTTGAAGGTAAGAGTGAGAGAGACGTACCTTTTCCAGGGTGTATAGTGAGCGCGAGTATCTCCTTCTCCTCGCGCTTTTCCTTGGGCGGCTGGAACCAGTCGTGCTGGCGGTACACCTCGTATTTAGGACCCTCTTCCTTCACCAGCTTGCCCTACTTCTCTATCTTGAAGGTAAGAGTGAGAGAGACGTACCTTTTCCAGGGTGTATAGTGAGCGCGAGTATCTCCTTCTCCTCGCGCTTTTCCTTGGGCGGCTGGAACCAGTCGTGCTGGCGGTGCACCTCGTATTTAGGACTCTCTTCCTTCACCAGCTTGCCCTACTTCTCTATCTGGAAGGTAAGAGTAAGAGAGACGTACCTTTCCCAGGGTGTATGGATAGTGAGCGTGAGTCTCTCCTTCTTCTCGCGCTTCTCCTTGGGCGTCTGGAACCAGTCATGCTGGCGGTACACCTCGTACTTAGGCCCTTCTTCCTTCACCAGCTTGCCCTACTTCTCTATCTTGAAGGTAAGAGTGAGAGAGAGGTACCTTTCCCAGGGTGTATAGTGAGCGCGAGTCTCTCCTTCTCCTCACGCTTCTCCTTGGGCGTCTGGAACCAGTCGTGCTGGCGGTGCACCTCGTACTTAGGCCCTTCCTCTTTCACCAGCTTCCCCTCCAGCTTGCTGGTCTGTTTGTCCATCTTGTTCAGTTGCTTCTCTGCGTATTCCTCGTCGAGGATGGCGGCTGTGACATAAAAATATATTAGGTATGAGAGATCATCCCATACCCCAACTTTTACCGCATTGGACCAAAACGTTGGCCCACTATGGGTTGGTTGACTGGCTTTAAAGAAATCTTAATACTGGAATCAACGGCTTAATGTACTATCGCTACCAGGAAAGAGCTCGAGATTATTCTAATTTGGTCACCCAAAGTGGAAAACTAACAAGATTGTAAGTAACTTAACTTTTAAAGTAAGTAACTTTTTAACTAACAACACTTTTTTGACATATGTATAAAAAGGTTGTCTATCCTTAAGTGATCCTTTTAATTTATCACAATACGAAATGAAGTCAATTATTTTACATTATGTCCACTGAAAAATGTCCTCAAGTGAAGTTCGATTGATGTTGCTAGATCAGGGCAACGCACTAGGGATAAAGGCGTTCCCAGGAATCCTTTATAGGAATCCTCGCCAAAGGCCTTCCCCGCGGATTCCCGCTTCCCTAATCTAGCAACATCCATCGAACTTCACTTACCTATTTTTAATATTTCATCATTCCAGCCAAGAGAGTTTTACTACTGGACAACGGTTTTCCCTAAGAATTCTTACAAGCTGCCCTTATATAAAAGTCTATCAGCAACCAAAACCAACTTCATTTTCACCACCGTTCTAACAGCATCACCACTCACCAATCTCCGGCTCCAACTTGCCCATCTTGTCCCGGTACTTGGCCACTATGTCGGGCGGCACCTGGCGCGACTTGACCGGCCTTTTGGCGCGCTTCACTATGGCCTTCACCAGCTGGCGCTCGGCCTCGCCCGCCAGCGACACGGACACACCGGCACGACCCGCCCGCGCCGTGCGACCCACCTGGGTGAACGATTCCATCAAGTAAGGAAAATATATGATGCTCTATGAAAGATAGAGGAAAAAAAACATTGCTGAGTTTTTTGCTCAGCGTCCTACTCAGTAGACTTGAAGAAAGAAAGAAAAACATTTATTGTTAAAACATTAGTCTTTAAACGAGCATGCAATGATCAACAACATCAGAGATGTTGCTTTTGTGTTGCTGACCTGAAGAAAACCTCTTTACGCCCTTTTTGAAAGAGTCCATGTCGTAGCTCAATGGGAAACCTCGAATGATTAAATGATTTATTATGTTAATTGTTTTATGCATTTGAAATATCTTAAACAAAATGGAAGTACAGTTCAGGACAAAAATTGCCTTAAAACTACAAAAAAAAAACTAAACTAATGTCGTATACATAAACAAAAAAAACAAAATTTCGTGACCTTTGCGTGAGATGTGACTCATCTGTAGTCATAAGTTCATCCGACTTTAGGATTTGCTCATTTCAATTGTGCAATATTTATTTACTTTGTTATGTTAATAGTTAGCAATAACTTACCCTGTGTATATAATGTTCCAAAGTAGCTGGTAGGGTGAAGTTGACGACCGTCTTGACGCCGGGTATGTCTAGACCGCGGGCAGCGACATCTGTCGCCACCAGTACGTCAACTAGCTCGTCCTTGAACCGCTTGAGGGAGTCCAGACGTTGGGGCTGGTTTAAAGCACCGTGGAGTTCCGCTACCTGGAATAAAGATGTTTATTTTATCCTAAAATTTCCATGCTTCGGAAGACACTTATCCTTTTAATACAAAACAGTGTTTTAAAATAAATAATGGTTAAATATGGTATCTCTCTCTAATAATGTCAGCTAAAAAGTGACAGCATCTGTTTTGAGCATTGTCTAACTTTAGCCATCATTTTGTGGTTAAGCAGTAAAAGCCGTTAGCACGTCGGTCCCGGCCATGAAGCTGTAGATATAACTGAAGAGGAGAGGAAGAAATTACTATGTATCCATATTAAATAATATTGTATAATTACAACTAGATAAGTAAGTACATTTTTTAATTAGCCCTCTGATGCTGTTGCTGGGTCACAAGAATACCTTAATAAATATTCCACCTGTTATAATTGTAATGTGATGTTTATTTATTTATTTATTTATTTATTTCTAGGAAGATTTACAGACAATAACATCTATAGTTAAGGTTAATAAATAGACATGCTATTAACAAATCTTCACAATTATGATTTATGCATTAAATGATTAGAATTTGAATTACATTACTCTATGACCGCGTTTGCGCGGGACTACCTACAGACACGCGAGTGACGGGAGCACGGCAACTTCGGGGCTGCTAGGTTATGATCGTACACAGCATTGAGCTTTTGTGTGTGTGCGTTCGCAAATTATTGGTTTGGCCGGTGGTTGGACGGATTTTCTCAGATTATAGTTTTGATCATAAAAATCCTCCAATTCCCTCCAAACCCATTTTTTTCTTGGCCTTCCCAATCTGGCATCACTTCTTTCGCACCTCGCATGCCGACGCTAACGACCAATGAAAACGGTTCCTACCGTGCGGGCCCTATGGCATGCGTTACAGAAATCTCTCGTACCCCGCATACGGGCGCTAACGACTAGCAAGGTTCCTTCCGTGCGGGCCCTATGGCATGCGTTTCAAGAAATCATCCGCACCCCGCATGCGGGCGCTAACGACCAATGAAAATGCGCCTTAAATAAACGACTGAATACAAAAATCTATTTATTTCACTTTAAAACTTATTGAAACTTAAACCCAAGACTTTAAGAGGATATAGTCTCACAATTTGTTGAAAACCGTTTGATATTCTTTGTGTAGTAATAGTTTTATAAAATTGTTATTTATATATAAGAATTGATATTTTATTTCACATCCCGGATACCATGTACTTCCACAACCACGCACTACACATTTATCGATCATTTTACTTAATAAAATAATCTATTACGTGAAATTATCAATATAAAAACTTGAGTCGATAACTAAACATGAGTGACAGCCGGCATCAATATGACATTTAAATATTTAATAGCGGCCAGTATTGCCCACATAACTAGGTCCCTAGAAGTCGGTGTATATTGTAGATAACATACAGTTCACGGAACAGGGTAATGTTATGAAAATACGTTTTAAAATTATTATTTTTTTAATTTCCGTCTAATATTATATTAGTTTTATTAGTTCAAATTGCGTGTGCGTACTTGTTTTAGTACATAATAGTGTGTGGCGGCGTCACCTACCGCATTCGCCACCCATTATTCGACACGAAGCAAACACCTTCTCAACCGTGTCAACAGATGGCGCCACAAACGCATACCAACGACGTCGCCATACTACGACGATAAAATAGTATGGGAAGCCTGCATCGCGGTAGCGAAGTTTCACCATTTCCTTCGCTATATATATCACCTCCAACTAACATCCGCTGGACCTCGGTCCCCGAGGCATACCACCCAGCTCGGAGGAAGATCTTCCCTGTGGCCTTCCTCAATGTGGCATTCTACTTACCATTGGCTTCCTACAAGTGGTAACTTTGTTTTAGTTTACCCATTTATCAGCAGATTTGATTTATTGACTATGAATACCTGCCACCAAACAAGTGATGACAACGCTACTTCAACTAACAGGCCTCTCCAGTTATATCTACAACTTCATGTTCCCAGCTGCTTATGCAGTCGTTATGATATTTATTTGATGCCGCGCGGGCGCGGCCATTTTAATTTTGTATGGGGAATTTAACGTGTTAATTTGAAAAATAATAATTTAAATTGATAAATCTAAAATTGATTTTTGCCCAACTTTAAATTATATTGTAGAAAAACTATAGGATCGGACTAATTGTAAACACGTTCCCTTTGATACTAAATATGTTTTGTTTATGTAATACTTTTCAATTATATCAACTTAACCGTGACTGCACTTTTGGCATTGTTTGGTCGGCGCACCCTTAACAACCACCGCACCGCATTTGGCCCGCGTGGTGGTTTATGGTTCGTCCTCCCTGTGGTGTTTTCATCCATAGGGAAGGCTCGTGCCCCAGTAGTGGGGGACATAAACATGAGCTGGTGTATGTGATGTATGAATAAATTACTTGCACTAACAATATTTGGCACTAGTACCTGTTAGCATTTTTTTGATAATTTGTCAGAAACCTTGGTTTAAAACATTTGTTCAACGCATAAACTTTTGCTTCTATATAACTGTACTGAGTATTGTCATAATATGGCTGTCACTAAGGTTTTATAATTAATAAGTAAGAGTATCATAGCTACCTTAACCCCCAGCAGCCCTAAGGCCACGTGCAGGCGATGCGCCTGCTTCTTAGTCTGCACGAAGATAACCGCTCGGTCTCTAAACGTTCGGCACACTAAAGCGGCTAGCATCGCCTCGCGGTCCGACTCGCGGTCTTTACGTATCCTGTGTAGGAAGAGAAAACACTATTAAGAAGAAGAATCATTATCTCAGCCAAAGAACGTCCACTGCTGGACAAAGGCCTCCCCCAAGGATCTCCACAACGACCGGATTATTTATGCTGCCCGCATCCAGCGGCTTCCCGCGACCTTCGCCACTTTCTGGAGGCCTGCCTGCCCCACTGCGTTTTCCGGTCCGGTCCAGAAGAAGAAGAAATAAGAAGGATAATCAGAAGAAGACATGATGATACGGCCAAAGGTGGAAGCGCACTTCACCCGGAAACTTCAACGACTGAGGAACTGGCTATCTTATCACTATTATTCTTGTCGGAACACAATAATGCTAATAACTGAGCACCGTCGGTGCCGGTGGTGTTACCCAAAGGCCAAAGAAGCCAAAGTTTTATTCACCATTAATCACGTTCATCGAAAACAAAACATCATCGAAACAGTGTCTCTAGTAACAAAATCACCTCCTAAAATTTTACAAGTTTCTGAGTGGCAAGATTTTAACATTTGGAAAATGGGGAAAAATGTCAGAAAAATTTATGCTTGTCTTCTTTTATATTAATAGTCTGCAAACGAGCAGGCGGGCCGCCTGATGGTGAGCGGTCACCGCCGCCGCAACATCAGAGATCTTGCTTTTGTGTTGCAGACCTGAAGGAAACATCTTTACACCCCTTTTGAAAGAGTCCATGTCGTAGCTCAATGGGAAAACCGGTGGCAGCTCTTTCTACAGTTTGGTGGTACATGGAATAAAGCTCCTCTGGAAGCGAACCGTTCTAGAGAACAGCGGCTCCAGAAAGTGTGCGTGTGCGTTCTCCTTTGAATAACAAGCACATACCTGACAAACTCCTGGCGCAGATTGAAGGCCACATCCTTGTTGGAGTCCACGAACAGCTTGACGGGCTTGTGCAGTGACACTGCAGCCAAGTCCTTCACTTCCTCGCTCATGGTGGCCGAGAACAGCATAGTCTGCCGCTTGTGGGAGCACTGGCGGATAATCTCCTTCATCTGTTCTGCGAAGTATTCGTCTAACATCCTGTGGGGATTTAAATCATAAATAGACATAATAGGGCCTAACTAGTTGGACCGGCAATCTGTTGAATGTCGCGGGAAACCGCTGGATGCGAGCAGTACAAAACCGATGGTTGTGGAGGTCCTCGGGGGAGGCCTTTGTCCAGCCGTGAACGTCTTTTGGCTGAGATGATGATGATAAAGGGCCCAACCGCTCGGCGACGCGATTAGCGAAATCTCTCTTTTTTTTACATAGCTCGGCAAATGACTCCACTCCTCCTGATGTTAAGCGGAAACGGAGTCCAGGGTCCCGAGTCTGTTTATTGACCAATAAGTCATAGCCCATTTCCAATCCACTCATATTATATCGCCATTCTATTTAACAGTGTGTTAAAGTTGGTAGTCCACGATCAAAATTACATTAACCAATGGATTGGTAGTAGTGTGGAAATGCAATAGTTTTAGAGAAGTTATCGATGTTGCCACTCAAAATCTACCATTTCTTCCGTAAATTGTAAACTGTTTTTTTTTTTGCTTTTGCCATTACAATCTATGAATTAAATATTTTATTTATCTTAAAAGGAATCCTGTAGTGTTCGCACACCTTAATTTAATAAAATAAAGCCTGTCTTTGGTTTTACGTTACTCTCTATGGTCAATCTGAAAAATATGTCAAAATATAACCTATAATCTATTTTGATAAAAAATATTTTAAATTAAAATAGGTAAATGCGTTAAGAAGAGTTTTTGTGCTGCATTAATAAAGTCTGCAGGTAAGTACCTACAATAACTATTTAATCTATTCTCTGTCATGATTAAATTCCAATAGGTAGGATGCACTACATTACATTAATTGCATATTCTGAATTCATGACCAACACAAAAGTATTTCCCTATATACTACATGCTACATAAATATTGAATATAATTAAATGTCACCAACCTCTTGGAATCATTATAATTATATTTTTGAATTAAGTAGATACTTCCTTTTACTCATCTTAAATGTGCCTAACTACGAGTAGGTACTATCCATTAATAGAAAATGACTAGGTATAATTAATTGACACTTGTTTCTACTTTAAGTTAACACATAAGTCAGTAAATAGATAATTAACTTTGCACTGTCGGGTCACCACCGCGTATCCGAGCTTCGAAAGACACGGTTATGGCTCGTTCTCTCAGTTTGCTTCTTCATCTCTCTTGGCGTGTCAATGGCCATATATCATCTCAACACAGAAGCCGGCTACGCGCACGGCAGCGTACAGACGCCTAATGAAGGTCACAGGGCCTTCATTAGGTCTTCCCTTGTGCAGATGGTGGAGCACAAGGGGCAGGAGAGAAGGTGGGTCACGTCCTAAATCGGAGCACCACAGTAACCAAGCCACGCGGCATAGCCCCACTTAAACATGTTGGAGTTACGGCTACCTACGTTCGTATGAAGAGTGTCGAGTGTTTGCCAAAAACGCCACTGCAGCACAGAATAATATTTAGACCAGAAGACGCACTTTTGACACAATTTCAATACAATATCAACCTTCGGTGCGCGCCAATACGGTCCAAAATAACTCTGCACCTGTACTTGTACCTAACTCTTTCAACGGCCGGGACAATCGAAAGTAAATCTTATATTTGAGGGTTTTCCGATTGCCTGTGCGCATGTTCGTGTTGATCGTGTTCATTGATTTGACGACCACCTTGGTCGAGTGGTTTGTACACCGGTTTTCATGGTGTCGCCATCTCTGAGGTCCCGGGTTCGATCCCCGGTCGGGTCAATTTAGAAATTATTGTTTTTCTACATTGTCTCGGGTCTGGGTGTTTTCTATGTATAATAAGTATGCATTTAGGTATTTTAAGTATGTTTATCCGTTGTCTAGTATCCATTTATCGAGTTTCATAACGAAGCTTCTCCTGGGCTAGATAATTGGTGTGAGTGTAGGAAGATTTATTTTTTATTTTATTGATGTGCATTTGGAAGGCCTATGCTCAGCAGTGGATTAATATACGCTGATGATGATGGTGATGATGATGATGTATGCAACATTTTTAATCTTTTTGGTGGCCTTAACATTGCTGTGTAAGTTATTTGGGCGGCGAGAAACTTAAAGGGTTTCTCAAGCCTCGTGAACGCGGGTCACGTCCTCAGGGAGATGGCATCATGTAAGCGTGCCCCCGTCCCCTACTAGATTCTTCGGGGCGACCGGATCGGAACGAGAGTTGCACTGAATCTGTTTCTCACCTGTCAGCTTCGTCCAGCACCAGTACCTCTATGGAGTGCAGGCTGAAGGACGGCGTGTTCCGTAAGTGGTCGATCAGGCGGCCGGGGGTGGCTATCACCACGTCGGGATTCCGTCGCAGCACGCTTTCCTATAGTCATGAAGAGGAATTTGAAGTGGTTTTTTATAGCCAAGTTGTTTGGCAAATCACTCCACTCCACCTGATGTTAAGTGGAAACGGAGTCCAGAGATGCGAAGCCAGCTAATGGAGCAGGATCGTGCCTTACCTTGGCGATCGGTAATATGTCATTCTATTCATTACATTACTGACAGGGGTGCCCATAAAAAAATAGTTTTAAGCATGCTTAATCCTAGCACGGTTATTCACATATATAATAATGCTAGAACGCCTAAAAAACGAGCGATCAAATAATTTAAGATAAGGTAAATTTATTGTTTTTTTTTTATATATATTAGAAGGAGGCAAACGAGCAGGCGGGTCACCTGATGGGAAGCAATCACCGCCGCCCATGGACATCCGCAAAACCAGAGGAATCGCAGATGCGTTGCCGGCCTTTAAAATTTGCTGTATTAATCTGAGCCTATATACAAAAAAACTAATTATATAACATACAAAAACACAAATGCTGAAAAAATTTCCACGAGCAGGATTTGAACATGCACCCTTCTGATATACCGGGTCAGGTGCTCCTCCAATTGAGCTATCGTGGTTCTAACCAGCCCACCGAAATTATTCAACACTATTTACTTTTTATTTTGAAAGCCAAAGGCACCCATTCAATGTCAACAACTACCGTCATTAACACCCGATCATAATATTTTTACAAATACTAAAGATCAGTCATCGCAACAAATTTGCGTTAAAATTATATAAACAAAACAAAAACATTTTATAATTATATAACTATTTAAACTATCATGGTCACTTGCAATAGAGTAATTATTAACGGGATTCTTAGCATGTTTATTATTTGTGAGTACCCGATATTTCCGCACAGTTGTATGCGCCATGACCACGGATGCACCGAAGTTAATGCGGGTTTGTTTTTTATGAGCAGACAAAACGATCTACCCTCTTCCATAGTCGTTTATTGCCACCAGTTTCTAAGTCACCATTCATTGTTAAAAAAAATTATGTCATACATCAGCTAAGCTAAAAGATTGCCTGTGTCTTAGGTCTATAACATTTAGGTTAGCGCTTACTCAGAAATAAAAAAATTGCTCACACGACGCCGGCGCCGGCGGCGCTGCCTCAGGTAGCGTAATACTCGAAAATTAAACAACTGAAGATTTTTGAGCATACTCGAAATAACAATGCTTATTATTAGCACCACATATGCTACTAAGTAACACTTCATTACTTTAATAATTACTTTTTTTTATTTAAGGGTAATTATGCTTACTAGTGGCCACTTCGACCGTAATTTTATTTAGGCTGCACGGATGGTATCCTAAGCAATGAAAAATTAAGATAGAATGTGAGTTTGGATTGGCATTGACATATTTCGGCCGCTCCTCTCCCATTTTTGTAAAGAGCATATATGCGTGTGTGTCAAATACATGGTAGTGTGTGTAATGTTTGTTTTATTGATTTAATGTATTTTGTATGAATAATTTAAAAAAAAATATTAACATGCAATCCTTCTCTATATTACACTAATATTCATGTATATTTGTTGCTTCTTCACGCTGCAACGGATGGATGGATTTGGATGAAATTCGGTATACAGATAGTTTATAACCTGGGGGCCGACCGCCTAACTCGATTGCTTTTGATTGCTTTAGCTACGTGTATAGTTTATGACGTCACCTTGTCATTTCGTACCGCCTATAAAAGCAATATCGAAAGCTATAGCCAAGATGACGTCATAAAGCTAAACGTCATATAGCTAAATGACAAGATGATGTCATAAACTATACACGTAGCCAAAGCAATCGAAAGCAATCGAGTTAGGCGGTCGGGGGGCTGGATTAACACTTAGGATAGTTTTTATCCCGGTAATAGGTTCCTGTGGGATAGTGTAGTCTTCGCGAACGAAGTCGCGGGCGACAGCTAGTAAACTATAAGTGTGCGAAATTTCATACTCCTCCGTCCGCGCAATTTTCGTAAAAAGGGGTACAAAGGTTTTGCTTCAAGTATCAATATATAAATAAATTCCTTACCTGATATTTGACGTCTAGACCGCCAACTGAAAGGCCGACGGTCACCGAAGTAAATTGAGATAACTGACGAGTGACTGCATGCACCTGTATAAAATAAATAAACTCAAAACACTCCGCCCTAAGAATAAAGATAATGGGCCTTACAAAAGAATAAGCTTCGAATAATTATTCCGTGCTTTGTCTCTTTTACTCCAATTTGAAATGAGGTTTCATGATGAGAACAAAACACGGAATAACTATTCGAAGCTTATTCTCTGTTTATTTGTAAGGCACAATAGGAATAACTAATTTCAACCGCCTTTAGTGCTGTTGACAGGCTTAAGAAGCTACGATCCTGAACTGTGTCAGCATATCTGACGAGAGAATGATTAAAAAATTACATGCTAATTCATAGGTGGTTTTAAATTATATTCAAGTATCAAAACTATGTGGCAACAAATACAATAAACATATTTAACTTTCTACTTAGATCGTCGCGTCAATCCCTTTTTCTTTGAAGGGAGAATTTTCGTATACTGCCTATGTGAAGAAAAAAACTTTGTAGCTTTTTTAAGCACATTGCTTAAGAAATAGATAAATAGTAGCCGAATGTTTTCAGGTGCTACAAGTACAGACGCCTGCACATCAACCTATTCAAAACTGTCAAATTTCTTCAATACATTTTGAACCATAAACTCTTAGCTATAAAGTTCAAAATCTATTGAGGAAATTTAACAGTTTGTGGTAGGTTGATGTGCAGGCGTGTGTACCTTTTTAAACACATTGCGCTCACCTGAGAAGCGTGAGATTCGGTTTACTTTAAAGTTTATATAGAGAAGTATGTATAATATGTATTACACTAAATTGGTGAATTACGGTCGAATTTCGACTATTAGTAATAATAAAATCCAGTAACCTGCGCGCCCAGCTCCCTCGTAGGCACCAGCACCAGGACCCGGGTGACCCGGTCCCCGCCCGCCACCTTGAACAGCAGCCGCTCCAGTATGGGCAGCATGTACGCCGCCGTCTTGCCGGTACCGGTCGCTGCGCACGCGCACACGTCCTTACCTACGACGAGCCGTTGTTAAAATCAATCATATTGTCTTCATACAATCACAAGTATTAACAAGTATAAAAAAATAGTTTTGAATCTTATTCCATTGCATTAAGAATTACATCGTAAAAGATTATGCGTTAGACTGTACAATCGTTAATTTTTTTTCCATCTCTAAAAGTTCAGCACAATATACAATGTGTAACAGAAAGGTGCAACAGGTAAGGTGTAAAGTAAAGTAAAGTAAAGTAAAGTAAACCGCCTATAACTGGCCCACAGCTGGGCAAAGGCCTCCATCATTGAAATCAAGCCATCGCTACAATTGATGGGTAATGGCTAATCACCACGCTTGCCAAATGCGGGTTGGTGATCACAAACCCGGGCTATGCATCGAAAAATCCGAAACACATTTTGCCCGACCTGGGAATTGAACCCGGGACCTTCGGATATCGTGCCGAGCGCTCTGCCACTCGGCCACCGAGACAGTAAGGTGTATCAAACAAAATTTTCCCAAATATAATTTTACTTGGGATCCTAACTTAGTGTTACATAATCTCTTTACATTGTATCCAAATGAAAACTTGTCCCTCAAAATTATTTCTCAGAAACTTTGCTTGCGTTGTCCACAGGACAACGGATGGTATATAATGTACTCAGTAGCTGGTATACTATGTACCCTACAGCTGGTATATTATGTATCCTATAGCTGTTATATTATGTATCCTATGGCTGGTATACAATGTACTGGTAAATTCTGTACATTGTAGCTGGTATATGATGTTTCCTAAAGCTGGTAAATTATGTACTGCGTAGCTGGTATATAATGTACTATAGAGCAGGTATATGATGTACCCTAAAGCTGGTAAATTATGTACTTCGTAGCTGGAATATAATGTACATACATACATACATATAATCACGCCTCTTTCCCGTAGGGGTAGGCAGAGACCACTTCTTTCCACTTGCTACGATCCTTACATACTTGTTTCGCTTCGTCCACTTTCATTATTCCCTTCATACATGCACATGTACCATGTTGGTATATTTTGTACCCTAAAGCTGGTATGTTATGTATCCTATAATGTACTTAAACAGTATCACAATGATTATTTACATATTATTTTACGCAAATACAATTTGAAAAAAGACAAAGTGTTGAAAGCCTTTAAAGGCTTTTACTATATAAGCCAAAGGGCTCCTTTGGCTTGTAAAGTAAAAGTAGATAGTGTTGTTTAATTTCGGCGAGTTGGATTGAGCCACGATAGCATAGTTGGCAGTGCACCTAACCCGGCATGTCAAAGGGTGCGGGTTCGAATCCCGCTCGTGGAATTTTTTTCAACACTTTGCTTTTTCCAAATTGTAATCTGTTTGCAACAATATTTGCGTAAAATTATATGTAAATAATCATAAATATAGCTTGCCTAATTCTTAACTGATCTTTTAATATTTGTAAAAATATTAAGATCGGATGTTGATGATGTAAATGTCGACATTGAATAGGGCTCCTTTGGCTTCTAAAGTAAAAGTAGATAGTGTTGATTAATTTCGACGAGTTGGGTTGAGCCACGATAGCATAGTTGGCAGTGTACCTGACCCGGCATGTCATGGGGTGCGGGTTCGAATCCCGCTCGTGGATTTTTTTTCAACATTTTGTCTTTTCACAAATAATATCACAATGATAAAAAATAAGAAATATCTGTCGGAAGTGCTGCAGGATTATAAACACAAGCTGTTTTTTGATGATGACATGATGACGGTGACGGATGAATAATGAACGTACCAAGCAGCGCGACCGGTATGGTGGCGGCCTGTATAGGCGTGGGGTGCACGTAATTCAGGATGCCTATTGCCTTCAGCAGCGGCCGGGAGAGGTTCATCATGTAGAATGAAGCGTTCTCATCGTAGGGCGGAGGCTCTTCGAAGAAGTCCGAGTCGTACTCAATTTTGGCGCCTTTTTCGTCGTCCTCTAATTCCTGTACGAGGTTAATATAGGTTGTGCTTAGCCACTTTTAAAACTTTAATTTATGTAATGCTGGGGTTTTATTTGCTAGGGGAATGTGGTATGCTATATGTGTTACAGACGTGTAGTCAACATGAAAGGGCCCAATGTGCATACGATCTAGATCTTGTATGCAGTTATTTAGACATAATGATTAATTTTAATTTGTCCTGCAATTTTATTGTAAATATGGTAGTAGAAACTAAAAATCTTGAAAAACAGTGTACGCATATTAGAGCAATATCTTAATTATAAAATTACCTGTTTTAATTTTTGCTTCTTAGTGAGTTTCTTCTCCTTGGTTTTGATTTCATCCTTCTTTAATTCATCATCAGATATTTCCATCTCATCCACTTCACCATCTAAGGAAGAAAAGAAATTAAACAAATGCTTTTCAACAAAATTATCAATTGTGTGAATGTCACACAGAAAATGTGTAGCAAAATAACTAGTGAAATATATAGATACCCTTTAAACTTTTGCACTATTTTTTAATTAAAGTTTTACAACAGGAAACTAAATAAAACCAGTACTAAATTACGTGCACCCCACGCCAATACAGGCCGCCACCATACCGGTCGCGCTGCTTAGTACGTTCATCACTAAAGGTCTGTTAACTAAAGGTGACATGTTCACACTGTGAACTGTGAACTTCACAGTACTCACACTAATGCAAATTCACTATACAGCATGTTTAAAAATTTAATTTAATTACTTAAATTATCTTGATTGAAAAAGCAAATTTATAAAGTCTTCTCACTCTGATTTTATAAGCTATATAAGCTTGTAAGTTGTAGGTTGAGTATAGTTGTAGGGTTGTAAATAAAATTTAAAAATATGTATAATTTGAAAAAAAATATTTTATTAAAATAATTGTCTCTAGTTAGAATTGTAAATTAAATCTTCTACACCACTCTCACTTCCAACTTATCGATGATACAGGTGCAATCATGACGAGTAAGGATGGACTGCTCAATGTGGCAAGGACGTATTATGAGCGCCTATAACATGCAGGCTGCCGAACCCAGACGCTTCAACAACCCGTGGTGGCTAATGTTTGTGGTTATCCCCATTATTTTATTTATTTGTTAGCCTTTATTGCCAACTTTTTTAATACATAAGTAAAATTTATACATGCTAATTAATTATTATTACAGTGTCGGCGTGTTTTGCGACACTAATGCTTCCTCCAGCTTTTTCAAATCTTTTCTCTTATTTTAGCCATTCTCATATGCCACAGTGGTCCTGCAATCTTTTTAATGTCATTAGACCAACTTTTTCTTTCACTACTTATTTCGTTTGAAATAAGTTGTTGTTGTTGTTTCGAATCGAAGTGTCCACTCTGTTATGTCGTTTGTCTATTTTTTTTTATTTTCTCTGAGTATGTGGCTTACCCATCGCCATTAACGTTTTTTGGTTTTGGTCACGACATCTTCTACTTTTCTTTTCTTAATTCATAGCCCTTTTTCTGTCACCTTTTGTAAGGCCCAATATGCCAAAATAAAACTGATTTAACCAATATAAAGAACACAATTGTGTAGCTAATTCAATCCCTGCATTTGATATTCTGTAACTGAGAACTAACCTTTAGCATCAACATCAGAGTCCGTGTCCACTGCCTCTGACTGCCCGTTCACCTTTACTTGGGCATGTCTCCTCTCAATCTTCTCGTCAAGTGTTCTCTTCACATTCCTTCTGACGTACTTGTGTAAGTCATCCCAAACATTCTGTATGATAAATAATTGTTAGTTACAGTTGGACAAGTAATTAGCTCTAATTTATTAAAACATTCAGAGCTGTCAAAGAGATATATTGGTAGGTGGTTATGTCAAATTTTATATATATTACTGGATTTGGATTTTAACGGTTTCGTCTTAGCCCAAATGTAAGAACAATCGGGCTGCTGAGACAAATTTAAAACAAGACAATTAATGAATTTAATATTACATTTTACAGGTCTATACTACAGATCATTAGCATAGCATAGGGTTGCCATCAGCTAAATTACGGACCCAGGACATTAGGGTGAAATAAAGATTTTTTCCGGACTCCCTCGAAACATAGTTATCATATTTTTATTTATTTATAGAAAATCAACTTAATCAACTAGGGGGGGTCACGTAATCATTCCATTCTATCAAGTTAATTGGATTTCTCCTGACATAAAAAGTGCCCGGGTTCACCCGGACACTTTTTAGAAACCCCGCCCGGACGCTCCCCGGACACCCTCCAAACTAGGACAAATACGGGGAAACCCAGACGGATGGCTGCCCTAGCACAGCATAACATTATAAACAGACATAGTATTATTTCTTGTGGGGACGTCAACTTAATCAACTAGGGGGTCACGTAATCATTCCATTCTATCAAGTTAATCGGATTTCCCCTGACATAAAAAGTGCCCGGGATCACCCGGACCCCTTTAAGATCCCATCCGGACACCCTCCAAACTAGGACAAATCCGGGGAAACCCGGACGGATGGCAGCCCCAGCACAGCATAACATGATAAACAGGCATATGAGGAAGCTTTTTTTTAAATATTTTACGGTTAATCACAGTGCCTTGACCTCACCTGAAGTTAAGTGATGATAAGGCCAATGATGGAAACACACTTCACCCAGGATCCTCAACTAGTGAGGCACTGGCTATCTTATCTCTAGCTGCCGGAAAACAACAATGCTACAAACATTGATGTTATGGCGACATATTTAGATAAGATGGTGGTAGCTAGCCAGGCGGAAAAACAAGCCCTACCTCCAACCAAACCGTGTACACAAAAATGTACCCCCCGCTGGGAATCGAACCCCGGACCTCTGAATCTAATCGGTGGTCTTAACCATTAGACTACAGAGGCGGTTAAAAGCTTAGGTTGATCCGGCTTTCACGGCGCCCCGTCGAATCTTTTAGTCTCTTTGGTGAATCATGCTATCTGCTCCTTCAGATCCTTCAAGTCCTCTATGTCTAATGTGTCCGACCCCCAGAGCTCCCATCTTATCAGTGAGTACATAGGGCACTCAGCTAGTAGGTGGTAGTCACTTTCCGTGCACTCCGGGCATATGGGGTTGGTTTTCACTCCTATCACTGTCGTATGTCTGTTCAGTCGACAGTGTCCTGTTATGATCTCAATGACTAGCCTCATGTTCTCTCTGAAGAGTCCCATCAGTTTGCTAGTCTTTTTCTTGTCCATTCCCTTGATGAAGGCAGGAATAGTAAGAAAATAAATAAATATTAGCTGCAGCTTTAAAGCAGTACAAAGTGAGGTACAATTCAAATATCTACCTTATTGTATTCTTCTACAGATGCAACAAACTTGAAGCTAGGATCAAAGTCTTCCTTCCGTTTTACTTTTATTTTTGACGGTTGATGCTGTAAATGAAGACAAAACAATTTTTTTAACATTTCTAGATTTCAAGACATTTGCTCTCATAAAAACTAATGTTCATTTACAATAAGATAAAATGATAAAAAAAACTTTCTAATAATTAATCTAGGCACAGCGCAACTGCATTCTTAAAATTTCATTTTCATTTTTAAATGTACTACTGGTCGCTCAGTGGTTGAAATTCAACCATAATTTTTATATAAGGCTGCACAGATTGTATCCTAAGCAATGAAAAATTAAAAAAGATAGAATGTGAGTTTGGATTGGCATTGACAGATTTCAGCCGCTCCTCTTCCATTTTTGAATTTTTTTTAATTGTATGAAACAATGTCTATTTAACTTAAAGTATTTTTTATGCATAGGTAGTTTAAAAAAAATATTAGCATTCTGCACTCCTTCTCTATATAAACTATAAGTGTGTGAAATTTCATACTCCTACGTCCGCACAATTTTCGTAAAAAGGGGTACAAAGTTTTTACTTCACTTATTGATATGTAAATATTAACAGGCTAACAGATATAAAACAGCTGAACTCCGAACACATCACAGCATACTTTTTTTGCAACACTCTTAGCTACCAGTGAAATTGTACAGTAGGAGACCTTGTACCTAAAAGATCCAGCAAGAATCTCAGTCTCAAAGAGGTTAAATGACAAACTTTGTATTTCTTAAGGTTTTGATTAAGGATGACTACCTACTGTTTTTCTTGTTTGTTGCTTGTTTTTCTTTTCAAAAAAATAGCTTGCAATTATGTAAAAATTACTAGGTACCTCTATTTCCTCGTCCGATTCTTCGGAGAAATTCTCCACTTCTTCACCTGCTTCAATAGTTTTAATAAGGCCTGGATGACCTGGTACCTCCATCATTAAAGAAGAAGTCTATAACCGCATACTATATTTATTAAAAATATGAAAATTATTTTTTTTTTCTTGTGAAATGGCTTCTGTAGGGTTTTTCCAATTCCAACACCAATAATTTCGCCAATGTCGAGTATTATAAACACACGTAAACTTTAAGGTTAGGTTAGCTGTCAAATACACATGTTTATTTGTGCCAATGCCAATGTTGCCAACTATAAATATTCATATCATCAAAATAACGAGAACCAACTTACTTTAAATCATAAAATACTAAACACAGTGACTCTTTTCATAGTACATAACTAGATGACGCTGTTCAAAGTTCAGATAAAACCTTCTAAGGACCCTCAAAATAGTACCTAACCTAACACAATATTTTATTAACATAATTAAGAAGTGCTTTCGCTAATACGAATGGTGGTGTAGGAACTGTAAATACATTGTAAATAAATATTACGTAGTGTATGTTATAAATTCAGAATATTATACCGAGTGTACTATTTAAGTGTTTACGGACTTGTAAAAACGCATACTTACTTCTAAGTACTCGTGGAACTGGTTTATGTAACAAGTATTTGTGTGTACTCGTACTTGCAAAACTCGGTACGTAATTTGCATAGTTAGCCATGAAGCTGTAGATAAAAATCAGGACTTTGAAGTAAGATGAAAGAGAAAGAAAGAAAACGAATATAAAAAATCAATTTAAAATCATTTATTAAAGAAAAATAAGTATAGATAGATAAGTGTAGATAATTTTTATACACTTATACACATTGATAATAAATAACGAACAAGAAAACTAGAAATATTGTCCTAAAAAAACTCACAAATTTAAATAAATATTATTTTGAATATAATTATAGATCTCAATATTGCAATACCAATTTATTGTTTTTATATCTGTTAAAACAAATGTTTGATTCTTATTGGCAGAGTGTATGGATGTAAATTAATAATTACTTTATTATCTCTAAGTGGAAGAGAAGTAATTCCGCACTATTAATGTAGTTGCAATATTGGAAAACGCACACTGGGATGCTGTGCGGATGTCATGACAAATAAATGGTACATGAGCTTTGCGCGGCATAAGCCGACCATAGTTCCGCCGGCACAAAATCTTGAAAACATTATAGTCAGACTGGAGCAGCTTTAACCAAATATGATAACGGTTGTTACCGTGCTTTATTCTAAACATATTTAATACTGTCGCAGGATCGTTTGGGACAGGAAGAGACGGGTATGAGCGTAAAACGGGAACGCAGGTAATGAGGGAGCTGGGGTGGTTAAGTATTTTGAAAAGGAGGGAAAGCATGTGCATATCTCGACAAAGTCAAACTGGGAGCCAATTTAACTTCGACCGAAATTCAGAAAAGTGGTCTTTATGCAAACCGAATATAAACCGGATTGCCAGATTTTGCAGTCATTTCAGCAGCTCCTCAGTAGCGTGCAGATAACAAACGTCAGCATAGTCGACAAGGGGGACAATTGTACTCCCCTGACTGAGCGAGCATAATTTTGATATTGTACGGTAAGAAAATCTGAAGTCGCTTGAGAGAATGATAGTAGTAGTGCATGCTCCGACTAACTTCATTTACCTGCGCCCTCCAGGACAGTGTATGGTCAAAAACGAGGCCAAGATTTTTAGTTTTTTTAGCTTATGTAATATTTACTCCGTCATATGAGATACAGGGGAGACCGCTAACATCCAGTCTGCTGTACAGTCTGCTGCTACCTATGATTATTGCTTGCGACTTCGTTGGGTTCACAAGTAAACCGAATGCATCGGCCCAAGACTTCACCAAGAATCCTTATTGATATCTTCAATAACTACGAGTGTGTTGCCTGCATCGCAGTGTCGATAAAGTTGCAAATCGTCTGCATACAGGTGGTATGGGGAAGGTATTACTTTGGTAAGATCGTTTACAAACAACGACTCCATTATCCATTATCCACATATTCCACAATACTAATCTTATTTACATCCAGTAGTTACTTATTATATTAATCAATTAGTAGTACTATTAGTATTAGTATTTTTAATGAAATTGATTGATTATTATGTTTCTTCTTTCTTTTTTTAATAGATTTCATTGGCCCCAGCCTTAATCTTACAGTGTTTTCTGAAATAAAAAATAATAACATTTTGATTATATTGTAGTTACTTTTCAGTCAAAAAATTATAAAATATTTATTTTTGAAACCTTAAATCAAAGTACAGATTAACGCAACGCGAATAATGCATGCAATAAAATATTAAAACAAATTATAAATAAATTTTGGGTGGCCGGCATTTTCAGATTTAGCCCAAAATGAGTAATATCCTCGAGTAATATATTTTTATATGTATGTAGTTAAGGACCGCAATGGGTGGAAGAAATGGAGGGAGGCCTTTGCCCAGCAGTGGGACATTGAGGGCTAATAATAATAATAGATGTTCAATAATTTTTATCATTTTGCTAATAAATCCGTTAGCCGATGGACGAGCAATTTTTTCGTTTTTACCTCATCCCAATCTGCTAAATACAACGGGAAATCTGTAAAGCTGGCAACACTGATTTGTGCTGTTGCGTTTGGGAATTTTAATTATTTTGTCACTTGATGGTATTATCCGAGTACCGATAACTGCTACTTATTTCCCATACCATACTCATCCCTTGCTGTCGTGTCACTGCTGTCAAAATTAGTGTCAGTCTTTCATTCTGTCAGCCAAATATTGTTAATGTCAAATTGTCAAATTGTCAACTCTTCGTGAATTCTGTGATTCGTTCGTACTTACTGTGAAGTGGATGTGCGAAAAATTATTATTTAAAACTTGTGTATCTAATCGTCAGAAATGGCAGATCGGCTTTTAATTCACGATGATATTAAATTGTAAGTCTTAACAAAACTATAGTAGGTAATTCTCTGAAAGTTTCATAGTGAATTAACTTAGATATGTACAAATGTTTCGTTCAATCTGTTCACCTCATAGTACAAGATAAATGGGAAACCTTAGAATTAATTATCAATTAACTTGCTTCGTTTGCACTGCCCGTAAATAATCGAACACCATTAGAACAGTGGAACAACAGAGTTTCTACGTGATTTGGGAGGTAGTCATAATATGTGATACGATCTGTTTACTCTACTGTCCTATAAGGGATCTCGTAAATGATATAAAGTCTAATCAATGGAATACTCCCCACCTTCTTCCTAATAGCTTAATGTATATAAGTTAATATATAATAGTATATGCATATGTTTTGTATTACTTGTTACAGATATATAACTTCAGATAAGTTTTATTTGGAACCACACATAAATCCCACAGAGGTCCTTGTGATAGACAGAATAACAGGAGAATCAACTGTGAAAGGTTAGTGTCTGTGCATATTTCATCAGTTGAAATTGTAACGTTATCCTCTGTATGTTTGGCCACTATACAATTAAAAAGTTGCATATTTTAACATTTATAGATAATTACTAAATACCTAAATCTATAAAAGTATATAAAGAGAAAAAGATTTTTAAGAACTTTAAAATTTACCTCTCTTTACCTCTTTGTCTTATAAAATATTTTTTAACAGAAAAAAACAAAACTTATTATATTACTATTATCAGCCACTACTTTCTCACTGCAGAGCAAAAGCCTCCCCCTCTCTTTGTCTATACTTATTATTTAGTCAAAAAGAGTTAGTTATTGCTATACTGTATATGTTTATGACGGTAGTTGTTGACATTGAATGGGCTCCTTTGGCTTTCAAAGTAAAAAAGTAAAAATTTGTTGAATAATTTTGGTGGGCTGGTTAGAAACACGATAGCTCAATTTGGAGAGCACCTGACCCGGTATGTCAGAAGGGTGCAGGTTCAAATCCTGCTTGTGGAAATTTTTTCAACATTTGTATTTTTGTAATTTGTCTTGCAACAAAATTTGCATTAAAATTATATAAACAAAACAAAAACATTTTATTGCTATTCTGTTATTTCATAGGATCAGATAATCTAACTTAAATCAGTAGCATATAACCTAACTGATAATTACAAGAGATAACCAATTGCAACTTCCGTCACTTTTAAAACTGAAATACACTGAATGTATCTATCACTTTTCCTTTCAGAATATGGTACGGTAAAAATACCCATTCCAGTAAGTGCATACAAACCCATCTGTGGTTTCCTCGGAACAATCAAACTGATATCTGGGTTGTATCTGGTGGTAGCCAAATTTAGGATATTAGTAAGTATTATCTATTAAAAAGTAATATCATCATATGGCAATTCTATAAAATTTATTGTTGGTTAATTCATTCTTGCACTACAAATGGTATGTGATATTAAAGCCATAGATAGATTATATTACCAGGAATTCTCAGCCACTGAGCAAGTAGCTATCTTACCTCTAGGAACACAACTACACCGCTAACACTAGATAGAATGGTGATTGTAAGGCAGGAGATCTTATCAAACTAAGAAAAATAATATATAATATGAAAAATAACTCTAGGTATCAAACCAGTGATGAAACCACTAGATCACATAGGCTATTAAGAATAGTGCTGAAGAAGAAAACAAAATTTCATTTTAATTTAATATTTTAATTATGGCATCCAATAAAAACTTTACTGTAATACAATTGACAGCCACAAATAGGACGCAAAGTTACGATCTTTTGTAATTGGTGTGGCTGCTCTTTCAGTTCCAAAAAACTTGTTTTTCTGTCTAATTTTTCAGATGCTTGTTTCTTACGCTATTTAAGCCAGCATTGTTCCATTGCATTGTATGAATTTCACCTGAGGCTATTGTTTTAACAAGTGTTAAATCACCTTCAATGTAATATTAGTTACTTATAGTTACTTATTCAATGTAATATTAGTTATTTATATTATTAGTAACTATCTTTAAAGTAATATTTCAGATCGTAAAGTTTTTTTTGTTATGTCCTTTAATTGTCAAATATTATGTGCCTTAAGGTGGGAGACAGACTTGTAACAATTTGGTGTAATGTATCGAGTTTTTGTAACAGAAACCAATTTATTTATTTCATTTTATATGCTGGTTTACAGATTATGCGTCCAAAACACCAACATGTCATACATCAAATAAAAATGTATAATGACTGAGTTGTAACGTTAGTTTGTAATGTATCATTCATGTATCATTTCTCGACTGTCGGATTTTTCGCGAATCCCTTTGAGTGTTACTTTCAAGTCAGTCAGTGCTGGTCTATAAAGCCTATTTGTACAAGCTAGTAAAAGTATCTCCAAAAGCGTAAAAACGTAGTGTAACAGCTAGTCTTTCTGTTACTGATATAGCATTTCTTAAATTTGTATCTTGCTTTCCCACTAATGGCCCAATTAAATTAATGAGTCTGTCAAAATCTGTCGATAACATTTTTACAAAACTTCTGTGCTGACCAGTAAACTCTTGGTTTCTAAGAATATTCATTAAATTCATACCACCATTTTCGTTTCTTTTTTGGTCAAATTGAATATCCAATATCGTTTTGTTCTTTTCTTCTTTTTCATAGAAAATTAACTTTGTAAAATTAATGAAGTACACACAACCTCTACTTCTGACATTATGAGTAAAAAAAAATGGAGCACACTTGAGCCGAGATTTGGAATGATACATTACAAACACACGTTACAAGTCAGTGTGTCGCCATATTGTAACAAGATCGCCTCGGAGTGATACGTTACACGAAAATGTTACAAGTCAGTCACCACCATTACAAATAAACAAAGAATAAGCTCCGAATATTTACTTCATGTTTTGTTCCTGTCATGTAAACATAATTTGATATTGGAGTAAAAGAGCCAAAACACGGAATAACTATGCAAAGCTTATTCTATGTTTATTTATAAGACCCTATATTTTTATTTTAAAAGTGTTGAAAAAAATATACCCAGCAGGATCTGTATTTAAACTTGCACTCTTTGTCACACCAGGGGCCCAACCGCCTAACCGATTGCCTTGGCTACGTGCATAGTTTATGACGTCATCTTGTCATCTAGCAAAGAGGTATAGACATATATCGAAAGCTATAGCCTATTCCTTTCGATATTGCTTTCATAGGCGGTACGAAATGGCAAGATGACTTCATAAACTATACACGTAGCCAAAGCAATCGGTTTGGCGGTCGGGGGGCTGGTCAGGTGCACTTCTTGTTATGATATTGCGGCTCTGTCCACCCCGTGCTTTATCAACACTATCTACTTTTACTTTGTAATTGTTGTTAATTGTTGTAAAAAATAATCTTTTTGTTTAGGTTGGTAGACTAAACGGCCATGATATATACCAGCTGGCGGGTTCTGATATTATTCCCTATTCTAGAACCACAACACATCTTACAAATAAACAGGTTTGTTTTCTATTTTGTTTATTCAATATTTTTTCTTGCACACATGTGGTATGAAAGTTATTGATTGTGTGAGAATAGTGAACTCACTAGTGACGTCACTACTATGTTCTACAATTTGAGTTTTTAATTAACCTTCTTTTAGGTTACGGAAATTCGTGTTTAGGTCAAATTAACAACCTTGAGTTGAGCTGATACTATTTATACTTAAGTACGGTTCAAACATGGATACTTAGTCTAATTAGAGTTTTCCATCTAAATATCTCAGTACGGCTGTATATCACCCAAAACTAGGCAAACTTCAATAAATGTGCACCCATAACGCCATAGATTTAAAGTTCAAAGTCTATTGAAGAAATTTGACAATTTGTGGTAGTCTGGAATAATAAAACTATCAAATAAAACCTATTAGGAACCTGGGATTACGCCTGCGTATAATATTACTACGTTGCCAAATTGTTATATTATTATGGATTATTTAAAAAAGCGGCGTATTGCGCAGCGCCTTACTTGCTGCATCCACATTGTTGAGTCATTTGCCGTGCTAAGTATAAAAAAATCCTCGCCGTTACAAGTTTTTGAAGTTAATTGGGGATTACACTTCGCTTTCTACCCGAGTATCGAGTTCCGAGTTCAGCTTTTAACGCTTACCATTTTTTTTACTACCGACGATTAACTAATTAAATTAAAGTTATTTTAACAGATAAATTTAAAAAATATATATTTCTTACTAATTTCAACTTCAGCCACCTTTATGGTGCTGAGGTAGCTTCCATACAAAAACTGAAATTTATTTTTGGTCAACCGTGACCATGTTTTGACTTCTGTATTTTTGGACCATGAGGTAGATGACCAAAGTATTACTCCAGTATTCAGTATTACTTCCTTGCGGTGTAAAATGGAGTAACCCTATTGGTGGATTTTAACCTCGCTCACCGCTTAGCTAGATTTTAACCGCCTCTGTGGTCTAGTGGCTAAGACCACCGGTTCAGACCCAGAGGTCCCGGGTTCGATTCCCAGCGGAGGGTACATGTTTGTGTACTCGGTTTGGTTGGTGGTAGGGCTTGTTGTCCGCCTGGCTAGCTACCACCATCTTATCTAAATACGTCGCCATAACATCAATGTTTGTAGCATTGTTGTGTTGAGTTGAGGATCCCGGGTGAAGTGCGCTTCCATCATCGGCCTTATCATCACTTAACATCAGGTGAGATCAAGGCACTGTGCTTACCCGTAAATATAAAAATAAAGGCTACGTCGCACAGCTCTGATGGAAAGACAGCCTTAACATTGTATTAGTATGAACCCAACTTAAAATTGTGGTTCTTGTTATCAACACCACCAGATCGAAGACAACAGCACGTATGAGCGGATGGTGCGCGCGGCGCTGGAGACGCCGGGCATCTACTTCTCGTACGGGCACGACCTCACGCACTCGCTGCAGCGACTGCACTCCGTTGCGCCCGACTTCCACAAGGTCATTGACGTAGTCGTAGTCTCACTCACAGTCATATATACCGACTTCCATAAGGTCCGTTGTCTATTTTATAGAATAGAATAGATAAAATAGATAAACCTCTATTAGTGTCACAATTACAAATTGACGTAATGACATATGCTGGTTCTTCCGCGTACATCTTACTGTGGGAGAGTGCAACCGTACAGAAACCACGAAGCAAAAACAAAATGCATGCATGCATTATATTTTACACAAGTTGACAAAGATACATTCAAATTGATATTACCAACTTAAATATCAACAACCACTAAATAGTGGTAATTTTTTATTACGCTCTAAAGTTTGAGCGAACGCTACACGATTAGGGGAAAAAAAAATAATAACCAAGACACCGTGTGTGACCACTCACATTGAACAAGTTCAGAGAGTCCTACTTGTATAAAAAGCCCAAGATTTTTTAAAATTTATTTATGTATTTTAATATATAAATAAATAATAATTCTAGTAATAAATAACCTCAACATCTCGGCCATATTTTTAATGGTGCTTTTTAGGTATGTTCATAATTTTTCGGGGCTCTTAGCACGATACCCTACCTGCCTTTTTCGGGATTATACAGGTATTACTAAACATCCAGTATACCCTCATTTCTAAACATACATATTTGGTTTTTTTTAAAATTAAAGTTACATTACAAAATTTTCGAACTTGCTGCAATGGCACATAATAACTGTAATTTCCCCTTGTTATTGAAAGTACGACAAAGTTTTTTTTTAATTATCTGCTAAAACTTCTAAGTAATACAATTGTTTGCATAGTACAACATAAACTTTGACGTTTTTCTGTATTTATCTTTTGTTGTATCATAGTATTCCGTTTCAGATGTCGATGGCGACGCGCGCGGACCCCCGCTTCCTGTGGAACGGCCACCTGCTGAAGGATTTCTCCCAGCAGAAGTTCGCGAGGTTCGCGCTGCCTATTATCGAAGGATGTATCCTTTTGACAAACTCAACAAGTAGACTATGGCCAATAAATATAGAGTAAGCTATATTACAGTAAGTAAATAGCCTATAACTGTCCCACTGCTGGGCAAACGCCTCCATCATTGAAATCAAGTCATCGCTACAATTGATGGGTAATGGCTTACTCACCAAGCTTGCCAAATGCGGGTTGGTGATCACAAACCCGGGGCTATGCATCGAAAAATCCTTCAAATCACGGACTTTGTCCGACCTGGGAATTGAACCCGGGACCTTCGGGTACCGGGCCGAGCGCTCTGCCACTCGGCCACCGAGGCGTAGTACAGAAGCTAGTGTAAAATACGGTTCAGTCAGACAAGAGTCAGCACCATACACAATACATAATTATCAACAATTTAAAAGTCAAATCATGGTAAATCAAATATCATTTTACAATGATTATTTTTGATTTGTTTGATTATATTACTAATTGATTTTAAAAAAATATTAAATAATTTATCTTGATAGGTTATTTTGCGTAAACGTCAATTCTTTGCTCTGTTTTGATTTCAAGGAACAAACAAGCAAACAGTTTTCACTTTATAGTAAAAAAAACAAATTAGGACAAGACTGTATATGTCGCTAAAGAGTTATTCCAATGTCAATTCACCACTAGTGGCTCGCCCGCAAAACTTCGCGTTTATTCAACAAATTTTTTAGGAATTAAGAAACCTATGACAGGTTTCTTTTTTTTTTCTGCACATCTACGGCTGGAGCTCTTCAAAATGAGACCATAACCGATTTTTTTATATGCAGCTATCGTCCCATAATCACTGGGACAAAAATCGGCTTACTCTATTAATATATATATATTCCAAAAATTAAGGAAATCAAATATTTGTAAAAATATTTCTTTCGGATCTCAGAGGTGAAAACTTCTAAGATTGATGAAGCAATGTTGACTAAAAAACATAAGCATCAAGCACTGAAAAATTTCGACGGGTGAAAGCCAGACCTCGGTAGCCAAGTGGTTAAGGCAGCCGCCCGGAATGCGGAAGGTGCGTGGTTCGATTCCCGCCTGAGGTTGTCGTCTTTTTTCAGTGTTTAAATTTTACTTAAGTATATTTAAGCGTTAATAAAAACGCTAAAATATATAAAAAACACTTATCTATAACGCAGCTTCATCTTAACCGAATGTTCAAATATTTGTAAAAATATTTCTTTCGGATCTCAGAGGTGAAAACTTCTAAGATTGATGAAGCAATGTTGACTAAAAAACATAAGCATCAAGCACTGAAAAATTTCGACGGGTGAAAGCCAGACCTCGGTAGCCAAGTGGTTAAGGCAGCCGCCCGGAATGCGGAAGGTGCGTGGTTCGATTCCCGCCTGAGGTTGTCGTCTTTTTTCAGTGTTTAAATTTTACTTAAGTATATTTAAGCGTTAATAAAAACGCTAAAATATATAAAAAACACAAATCTAGTATTTTCTGGCTTTAAAGCATCGCTTCCTGGTAACAAAAGAGGTGGCTTGCAATTTCGCCAAACTAATCTCGTTCTCGTCAATGGTGAATAAAATTCCTACAAGCATTCTCTATAACAGTCTTACGATTATGTGGATTGCCAGAATATTCATAACAAAAGATGTGCACCAAAAAGGCTAGTTAAGATCGTGTGCTATGTTACCGCCAATGATTCCCTGACGGGTACACAGTCGTGTCCATAAACCACGTGAACGTGGAGGGCCACCAGACCACGTGGTCGCTGGTGTCCCGCCGCAGCGTGCAGCGCGCCGGCACCAGGTTCTTCATGCGGGGCGTGGACGCCCAGGTGAGGATATACCGACACCATTCTACACTTGCCCGCCTATCGAATGTTATGTTAGCGTCAATGATTCCGTGATTCCGTGAGAGGCAGCGCGCCGGCACCAGGTTCTTCATGAGAGGGGTGGACGCCCAAGTGAGGATATACCGACACCACTCTTTACCTTTCCGCCATTACTCTTTACCTTCCAATGTTATGCCCCTCTCCAATGTTATGTGAACGCCAATGACTCCGTGATTCTGTGAGAGGCAGCGCGCAGAAACCAGGTTCTTTATAAAAGGGGATGGGATGGGGAGGGGGGCTCAGGACATACCGACCGACATGACTACACTTACTGCACACGTACTGACATGACTCTGCCCTTTCCCGCCTGTCCCAATGTTATGACAGCGCCAATGTTTGTCTGATAGCGCTTAGTCGTCCATAAACCAAGCAACAGGTTCTTCATGGACGCCCAGGTGAGGATATCGGCAGATACAAACCTCTAGCAACAACAACAACTTTCTGGGATTTAGATGTTGTGAGAAAGAACAGAATCAAGTCTTTGAAGGAAACAGGTTACTTTTTTTTCAACAAAATGGAAATAACAACAATTATATTAATCACTAGCGACCCGTCCCGGCTTCGCACGGGTGGACATAAAAACCTTCCTCAGACTTCATCAACCACAACAAAAAAAAATCAGCCAAATCGTTTCAGCCGTTCTCGAGTTTTGCGATTAGCAACACATTTAGCGATTAATTTTTAGGGTTCCGTAGTCAACAAGTACCCCTTATAGTTTCGCCATGTCCGTCTGTCTGTCTGTCCCCAGCCTAGCTCATAGACTCTTAGTACTAGAAAGCTGTAATTTGGCATGGATATACATATTAATCACGCCGACAAAGTGGTGAAGTAAAATTTTGAAATATATATTTTTTAGGTTATCTCCGCTACACGTGAAGGGGGGATGTAATGTTTTTTTCTTGTCTACCCCATAGTGTGGGGTGCGTTGGATAGCAATTTCAAAAATATTGCGGGTTTGTGAAAACAGTTTGTTGATTGAGACATCCGTTTGTGAACTATTAAGCTCTAAAGTGCAAAATTTACACACACTTGGCTGGTTTTTATTTATATAGATTTATTTCAGGCAACAAACAATGTATGGCATATCATCCTAAAATTATGTAATTTACCATCCTCGGCTTTGTATTTGTACCAGTAAAAAAACATATTAAATATATAATATTAAAAACTTATTTATATATTGAAGTCTTCTCAATTTTACTTTTTTTATTTTTTATATTTTCTGGGCTATGTAATAATAATTTCTGCACGACCTCTATTTTAGTAACCAATTTTACTTATACAATACCGCCATTCAGAAATTAGTTATAAAAAATACAGTGTAATGAAATAACTCATGTTGGAGGTATATCTTCATTAAAGTGTTTAAACGGTGATAGTGAACTGGTGATGTTTTTTTTTAAATCCAGGGCAACGTAGCCAACTACGTGGAAACCGAACAGATAATCGAGAAGGGCGGTGAGAAGTCCTCCTTCGTGCAGACCCGAGGGTCCATCCCACTGTTCTGGAGCCAGTACCCGAGTCTCAGGTACAAGCCGCCGGTGGCTTTGGCCCATGAAGACCACGTAGCAGCTTATACGAAGCACCTGCGCGACCAGCAGACAAGATACGGCAGTCAGGTCCTCGTCAACCTGGTAAGAGCTTTTTTGAATGCGGTTTTAAAGCAGTATTTGTTCCGGACGGACAGTTATAGTTTAAATAGTTATAACATTTAATAGGTATAGATAGATATAAGTTTTAGTAACGCGTCGTTATTACGTCGCAGATTGGGTTAAAATCTTTCGTTAACAATAGTTAGTTAAAATCATAAATAGAACGAAACTTAATAAAGAAGTTTCTAGAAATGTGTTCCAGAAAAGTATGGAAAGTTATAGGAAAATCTAGAAACTTCCTAACAGTAAGTGTCGAACCGATCATAGAGATCCAGAAACATCGTCGATTATTCTAGAAAATAATACAACATCTAAATGACAGAGACAGCATCATGTCAGAAAGAGAGGCATGTATTTCGCTGGACTATAAATACGCGAGGCTTTTCTATGGTCGGCATCCCAAGACACCGTCTACGAGTACGGTGCAAGTACAAGTACGGTACAAGGGTATGAAGAACCGGTTCACACGCGCTCTACACCAGGTACAGACATGTACCTGGTGTACCCGTGCCCGAGCCGAGGTCCAAGCCTTTAGAGGCGCCCTCGGGTTGCTCCGCTCCCCGATCCGATCCGAACCCTTGGGAGAATCTAGTAGGGCATGGGGACGCGCACTTGTGCGCTATGCCGTTCCCTCTAGAAAACCTCCGAAGTTGATTCGTTTCACACGGCTTGAGGGACCCTTTACGTTCCTCGCCGCCCTCAAACAAGCCCGGTGAAGCTGAAAATGCCGTCTAAGGCAATCAGCAATCTCTCTCAAAAAAAAAAATGGTCGTCATTCATATTCAGTCAATCGGAGCAATCAGACAGTATTAGTTCGTCTTACGATTCAGAGATCAATAGATCACCTTACGAATATTAACGAACTATAGTTCTACGGGTGTAATAGTAAATAATGATAGGGAAAGTGTACTCATATAGTGTAATAGAGAAGAAAGGCTGAACGCTCAAGTGTTTACTTCGTTCTACGGAAGTGTCATTTCGTCACCATCACACGACCTTCGTAACTTGGCTATAGCAAGAAATAATTGCGCAATCCAGCAATAGGTGCATAAGGGACTTATAGCATATAGTATTCGTAATAGCTCGGTCCCGCACAGTATTGATAGTTTTGAACATCTTACAAAAAACAGGGTCTTACAAAAAAACAAAGAATAAGCTTCGAAAACTTATTCCGTTTCAAGTTTTGTCTCTTTTACTCTAATTTGAAATAACGTTTACAGGACAGGAACAAAACACGGAATTACTGTTTGGAGCTTATTCTTTTTTTTTTCTTTTTTTTTTTTTAATTTATTTATGAACATAGAATCTACAGCACTTTATAAACTAAGTTATTACATTGTTTACTTAGTCTACTGCCAATTACAGATCCCTACTTTGTAAAACTATATATTTAATATGTCGCTTAAGCGAATTAGATAACAAAACAGACAGACAACACAATAATTTAGAAACGGCAAAACCAATTTAAAAAAACATATAAATTAAAAGGGCAAGGATTCAATACAAAAAATAAATAAACAACAATAATAATATAACAGAAAAGTAGTAAAAACAGTGGTACGCACCGAGCAGTGTTTGGGCGTGTGACTGTGTATGTGGTATGTGTGTGTGTAGTGTAAAATGGATATTGAATGTGGTGCATGAAGGCGCATGGATGTGCGTGTAATATGCTTGTGGGTGCTCTTTACCATCAGTCTGACAGGCAGGGGCAATTCAGAAGTCTAAATGTGAAATGTAAGTGTGAGCCTAAGAATTTGTGGGTTGCCCTATAGTTCATCAGAAGGAAATAATAAGAAAGACGTTCAGTTCATTCACTTGTGTAATTCTCGTTTGCACATAGATATAACACCATATATAAAATGACTATAAAATATTTAAACAATAACTAATTAAAATGACCTAGCGAGGCGGTGCTCTGTAGACGACTGCCGGGTCCCACCGCTACGCCGGCCGGGGTGCAGATTGCTGATCCGACATATTACAACATTGTATGCCGCTACAAATTTACTAATATACATAGTTGAGATTGTTTACGGTTACATTTTAAGTGCTCACCTAAATAATTTTTATACCCTAACACTAAGTGCCTAGTATAATTGTACGTTTATATTCTTTTTGCTTGCCAAAATGGATTAATGCTCACCAAATATTGTTTTACTGAAACAGTAACATTGATACCAACAACTTTTACACTATTATTCAAATGATTCGCACGCTCGCTCGCATGAGAACGGTCGAACCCCAGCAGTGGGGATATGAAAATGAGGTCTGAAGGATAACTTATGTTGTTTTATAAATCTTTTACAGACCTGCTCGCGTTTATTTACACATTAGTCGAGTCTTCCTGTGACCGCGGACTTCGAAAGGGTTCGTAATGTCAGGATAAACATTAACGTAAATAAACGCGAGTAGATCCGTAAGAGTGGTTTCATTTCAAGATAACTTATGCCTATTGTTTAAAACAATATAAACATATAAATGGCAATAATAGCCTAAATAGAAATTATTTTAGTTTTAGTGCTTGCAACACTGATATTTAATTGTTGTCTGTGTTGTGGCAATGATTTCTTCCTTCCTTCCTGTCTGCCTAGCTGATGCTAACGGCTGTGTCTCCGACTGTTTTTCTTTAATTTACAATAAACTACAAAGTTAACAAGTTTCCACGCATTTTATATCGTACACCTATATTATGTAGATCGACCAGAGCGGCAAGGAGGAGGCTTTAGAGCGTGGTTTCCGTGCCGCGGTGGCGGCGGCCGCGCTCCCCGGCGTGCGCTACGAGCCGTTCGACTTCCACGCCGAGTGCCGCGGCATGCGCTACCACCGGCTCAACGTGCTCATAGACAGGATCACGCACGAGCAGGTGACGTATGGTGATGTATGTAGACCCACCTGGGGCAAGGAGCTACGAGCCGTTCGACTTACACGCCGAGTGCCGCGGCATGCGCTACCACCGGCTCAACGTGCTCATAGACAGGATCACGCACGAGCAGGTGACGTATGGTGATATATGTAGACCCACCTGCGGCAAGGAGCTACGAGCCGTTCGACTTCCACGCCGAGTGCCGCGGCATGCGCTACCACCGGCTCAACGTGCTCATAGACAGGATCACGCACGAGCAGGTGACGTATGGTGATGTATGTAGACCCACCTGCGGCAAGGAGCTACGAGCCGTTCGACTTACACGCCGAGTGCCGCGGCATGCGCTACCACCGGCTCAACGTGCTCATAGACAGGATCACGCACGAGCAGGTGACGTATGGTGATGTATGTAGATCCACCTGCGGCAAGGAGCTACGAGCCGTTCGACTTCCACGCCGAGTGCCGCGGCATGCGCTACCACCGGCTCAACGTGCTCATAGACAGGATCACGCACGAGCAGGTGACGTATGGTGATGTATGTAGACCCACCTGCGGCAAGGAGCTACGAGCCGTTCGACTTACACGCTGAGTGCCGCGGCATGCGCTACCACCGGCTTAACGTGCTCAAGGTAAGTAAGAAATGGGCAGGGCACATTGCTTGCAGGACTGATGGCAGCTGGGGCGGAACAGTTCTCGAGTGGTGACCGCGTAAGACGCAGTGTGGGCAGGCCTCCAACAAGGTGGACCGACGATGTGGTGAAGGTCACGGGAAGCCGCTGGATGCGAGCAGCACAAAACCGATCGTTGTGGAGATCCTTGGGGGAGGCCTTTGTCCAGCAGTGGACGTCTTTTGGCTGAGATGATGATGATAATGATGATGATGAAGCCCTATATGCAAGTACTTGACCGCAATCTCACTTGATGGTGAGTGATGATGCGGCCTACGATGTTTCATACTTGCCTAGAAGTTGCTTAAATATTTAGATTTAATAAAAAAATAAGTGTAGAAATAAGTTGGCTCTGCACTGGCCTGTATATAATTGACGTGGTACAGAATTGAAATTAAATTGCTACATTTAATTGTTATTTGGTGTAACGATGAAGAAAATGTTTATATCTTATCTTATCTTATCTTATCTATCTATCTGCTGAGGTTTCCCTCTCGCAGCAACACTTCAACAAATCGGGATCTTTTGTGCAACCCCATCCTTTCACTCTTCCTCATAAGTAAAGATAGATGCCATAAGTTGGGCCACGTCCTTAAGAGCGAAGAGTCTGAAGTCCTCCGGTTTCGGATAGGCCGACACCAGGTGTCCCATTCTTTTCCTAGTCAGAGAGTCGCAGTCACACAGTGCTGCATTAACTCTGTTTCGTCTCCACATGCCCTACACAAGCTATTTGATGATAGATGCATTCTTTGAAGCATTTCTTTTGAGTCACCTCAGCCTCAACACCCGTCCTCACGTTGCCGACCCGCATGTCGCTTCTTTGCACCTCATTTAAAGAACCTCATGTTGTAGAAAGGAGGAAATACGTGTGCCGTTTGGTGCGACAAAAGAAATCTCTCTCGCTCTCTCTTTCGCCCTTCATTTAGCTCTTATTGGAAGAAGGCTCTACCAAAATTCAAGCTGGTAGTAGATTCAGAAAATTATTATTATTATTATATATTTTAATATAAAACATTATAAAAACCTAATTCTAGAGTACCGCCAGCAGCGGGGCAGGGCCCAAGCTACCGGTGGTCAGGGCTGCAGAGTGAGGAATTATTATTATTATTTTGACAGGCAAGCAGTTGCTATAACTGATAGTGTCTGTGTCCTAATTATCGTAATCCTAATTATACTGTAGTATCATTTCATGTTTTTTTTTCTCCTTTAGTTAACGGCTTCGTGCGATTAGCACATTTAGCCAGTGTCAAAGTAATTTTTCTTACATGTAATACATAAATAAACAATATTTCCTTCCAGTATGATGATGATGAATGATAATAGAAATGAGAAGTGAGAAATGATATACCCCCCAACCCCTCGAGTATCCCAGTAAAGATGTGGGGCTTTACTAAGTCATCACGCGGACTTCTTGAGAGAATCTGAAAAGTGACGTTGCACTGTTTTGTTTCATTTTATGTTGTTTAAGTATCAATCTAGTCTATTTTTAAATTGATTGATGTTGGAGGCTAAGACTACATCATCTGGAAGCTTATTCCACCAATTTAAGCACCTCTGGAGGTTTTGACCGCCTCGGTGGTCTGGTGGTTAAGACCATCGGTTCAGACCCTGAGGTCCCGGGTTCGATTCCCGCGGGGGTACATGTTGTGCACTCGGTTTGGTTGTGGTAGGGCTTGTTTGTCCGCCTGACTAGCTACCACCATCTTATCTTAATATGTCGTGATAACATCAATGTTTGTAGCATTGTGTTCCGGCAGCTAGAGATAAGATAGCCAGTGCCTCAGTAGTTGAGGTTCCGGCTGAAGTGCGCTTCCACCTTCCTTATCAACACTTGCCATCAGGTGAGATGAAGGCCAAGTGCTTACCCGTACTTACTTACGTAACTTATAGTAAACTCGTTATTGTTTGTAATTATTTTGACGCTAACCGTTTGAACCGCAGACCGAGTTCGGTTACTTCATGTCCCGCGGCGGCACGGTGCTCGCACGCCAGAGCGGCGTGTTCCGCACCAACTGCATCGACTGCCTGGATCGCACCAACGTGGTCCAGAGCTTGCTGGCGAAATTGCAGCTGGCGACGGCGCTGCGGCTACTGGCCGGGGCTGAGCAGCCGCCGCCGCAGCTGCAGGAGCTCTTCAACACGGTCGGTGCCTTTTTACTTTTAGTTTTTTACCTACTATACTAACCATTCAGGAGTTGAATTATTCATCATCGAGTTCTCGAATGAAGACTGCTCACAGACTAGGTGGGGCGACGATCTTCGCAAGATGGCTGGCATGAGCTGGATGAGAGTAGCCGCGGATCGTGCTCATGTTCAGTGGTGCGCACTTGGAGAGGCCTATGTCCAGAAGTGGGCTAATGTAGGCTGTTGATGATGATGATGATGACCAATTTAGGACAAAAAATCAGATATTAACCTCTTGCCTACTCGGCGTCAATATTTTGGAATTAAGTTTTGAAATTTTCATAATATGGTTATTAGAACTAACAGTTTTCCCAAACTAGAAAATCCCCATTTTCTCAATGTTCCTTGCAAAGTACATTAGTATTAGATTAAGATATGCTTTGTATAGAACATAAAGGTTACATATGCTCTTAAGCATGTAAAATATTATTTCAAACATGTAAACAAGACATTAATATGTAAATTAATATTGTTTAGTATTAAAGACTTCAAAATTGTCAGCTTAGCAACATAAAAATAGCTCTCCACCATTGTCAAACAAAAGTATTTCGTCTTCAATATATTGATCTTAATATGTACCATTCCCAAGTAGTTGTATCTATACGATAGTATAAAATCGAGTCATGGCTACTCAGTTGAAGCAGGCAGAATCTTCATCTGAATCGTCACCCGAGAACTCTATTTCGGAGTCATTTAGTGCATCGGTGATATCGTGTTGTGATAGCACTGAAACAAAAGCAAATTATTAAAAATACAGGATGAATATGATTATGTACATCACAAAGTACAAATATAGTTTAACAGTTTAATTATTAAGCACGTAGTTGCTTTGCGCGTGATTCCTCCGACGCCATTTTTTAGAAAGTGACAGATGACACTTGACATTTCAATTTTTTTCTCAAATGTAGACAGATCGATGTTGCCGATTACGTACTGTGCGAAGTACAAAAGTAGGTAAAAGAGGTAACGAAATTTTAATTTAATTCAATTCAAAAGATTCGTCGATTCTTGTCAGTTCCTATTCCATTCAAAACAATCGACGCATGAAAATGCCCTGCTTATAAAGAAGTAACAATTTACAAAAAAACGCATTCAAAGTACAGCCGCCTAACACTGGAATTGTTTCCAGGTGTGGGCGGACCACGCGGACATGATCTCCATCCAGTACTCGGGCACCGGCGCGCTGAAGACCGACTTCACCCGCACCGGGAAGCGAACCCACCTCGGGCTGGTGCGCGACGGCGTCAACTCGCTCACCAGATACTACAAGAACAACTTCAGCGATGGATTCCGGCAGGTGGGTCGAGGGTTACTCGGTGCTTGCCATCCGAGAACCCCAGCCATCCCCGTTGCAGAGAGGGAATGGTACCAGGTTTTTAGTGGGCATACCAGTCTCTATGTTAGTTTAATTCACATTTTTCCCTTCCCCAGGACTCCATAGACCTGTTCCTTGGTAAATACCTGGTGGCGGACGGCGAGGGCAACTCGGCGGTCTGCCCGCTGCGCAGGGACCGCGACTGGAAGTACATTACGGTGAGATGCAAGCCAATAGCTCGTGTAATTACTAGTGATGTAATTACATTTTATAACTGTTGTTTTGTGACATGAGAATAATGTATCTTTTTTTATATAAATTATTTTGGCAATTAAAAAAAAATTCTACAATATATATTTATACTATAATAGTTACACATAACATCATAAAAGTACACCAACACCATTTGCCACAGTATCACATTAAAACTTCCAAAAAAAGACAAGCTTAGAGAGTATAAGCGCTGTGGCTTGTTCTTGTTATTTAGATTATTTTTTTTTATATTTTACCGTAAAATAGTTATACCGGGTGGTAAAAAAAACCCTTAACGCAGCCGAGAGCCACGTGTTCTTCCCATATTTGCGGGAATTTTTCTATACTGGGTCACACCTGGGAACCGTCTCATTATGGAGATATTGAATGTCAAAGTCACAATTTTTCTCAAAAGTAGGCGCGGAGAAGACCGGGTCGTGGGGGGATGGTGAACAATATTCTGTACCAGTAGAAACTTTGTTAGCTAATGTATAATAGTCTACTATACACTTTACATTAATAAATGTTATATGAAGTTGTTTGTTACTATTAAATCAATAAAAAAAAAAAATCTTTTCCAGTTCCCGTCGGTGCTGCTGGTGGCAATGTCGATGTTCTGCGCGAGCGCATCGCTGCCGCAGCGGTACAGCAGCGAGGTTCTGCTCTATCTCATGTTCTGGGGCGCCTGCGTCGGGGCGACCTTGACCTTCATCTTCAGGTAGATACTGCATGTAACATAATATATTATACTAGCTTTTTATTCGCGGCTTTGCTCAACTGGGTTGTGTTGTGTTTATTCGTAATAAAATCCAAACTTATTAAAGGTGCACGTCAGACTACCACAAACTGTCAAATTTCCTCAATAAACTTTGAACTTTATGTGTAAAGACATATGGTTGTACATTTAATGAAGAAATTTGACAGTTTTGAATAGGTTGATGTGCAGGGGTCTGTACACAAAATATCGATGTTTTTTTTAACATTTCACAATTGTTAATGTTAATCAATAAAAAAATTGAGCTTTCAACATCCAAGATCCCCGAGCATTCCTATTGTTAACTAAATCTGTTTTAATATATAACCAAAACTATAATATAATCAAAAACGTCTCCCCAACAGACACGGCAAGGAGTTCGTGGACTGGCCCCGGCTGGACGCGGGGGGCTTAGCCGCGCAGCGAGCGCTGCCGCCGTCGCAGTTATGATCCAAGACCTGCCGCTCGTAGTCATCGTCTAGCCCCCTCCCCGCCCCCGCCCCCGCCCCCGCCCCCGCCCCCGCCCCCGCCCCAGCGCCCGCGCATCACGAGGTAAACGTCGTTGTACAATCGCATTAGTCTGGCAGTGGATGTGAGGACATCAAGTTCAAATTCAAATTCAAAAATAATTTATTCAGTTTAGGCTACAAGTAGCTCTTGTGAACGTCACTATGCCATCGGTTCGTAAGTCTACTCTGGGCGGGAGATCTTGTACTGAGAAGTGTTAGGCCAGCCGCATTTTGGTTGGATGCGTTTTTAGATAAGTGCGGCTGGCCAGCTGTTAGAATGGAAGGTGTCGTACATCTTCTATTAAGGCGCTAACAACTCTGAAATAGTCCGTTTAGCAACGCGCCGCGACGCTCACTTTTGATTTGCGGACGGGACACAAATATAAACGCAGGCGAGAGTGATTCACTGGACTCAAGTTAGAAAACTCGAATAACGCTATTTATATAAATCTAGATAATTTAATAAGAAAATAAAACAGTAGCGATTTCTAATAAGGAACACTTATTACTCGTATTATACTTTCTTTTTTTACCTTTAGTTGAAGGCTTCGTGCGATAAGCACATTTAGCCAGTGTCAAAGTAATTTTTCTTACAAGTAATACATACATTTACAATATTTCATTCCAGTATGATGAAAATGATATACCCCCTAACCCCTCGGGTATCTCAATAAAGATGTGGGGCTTTACTAATTCCTCGGGCGGACTTCTTGAGAGAATTTGAAAAGTGAAGTTGCACTGTTTTGTTTCATTTGCCAACACTCATGCGCACTTACGAACACTTAACAGTTATTAATCCACCATTATTTGACATAACACAAATTTTCGAAAATAAATCAAAACCGCAGACTGACTCTTCACTGTTCCGCCAAGAAGTCCGTATTATACTTATTATTATACGTAAATATAAAAAATATTCATGTAAATGGATACTGTTTAGGGCTCCGTTTGGATTTTTTTTATATTATACATAATTATACATTTTAGAAATATAGTCTATTATAACCATATATTTTTCTTCGCGTTATATATTGTATACTTTTTATATAAACCATGCATAAGTGAAGCGCGTTTCATAGTTGTTAGCGCCTTAGCAATCATCGTAATCAGTTTCAGTCCACTGCTGGACATAGGCTTCTGCCAACTACTCCCAACTCTTCTCGTCCAACTACTGCCAATCACTGGTCAACATAGATCGGAATAGATATAGTATTATTTATATACTGTTATAAAATTGTCATAGCATGGATACGCCCAAACAGGCTTAAAAAATCCTAAATAAAGATTTTTTTGCGGCAGATGTAACTGGATAACAATGGATGACTTAAATCATATTATTATCTAAATAAATAGTAAAACGCGTCAAAAAAGTTATATTATATTTTCACCTTTGATTTTATCGGATTATCCATACTATTGATAACGTTACGACGTTATTTCACAAAAAAAAACTACTTATTTCGATCTATGCTAGCTGACAATAGGATTTCATTATTTGTAAATTGTTATATTTCCATTCACAATGATATACAGGGGTCGTAGTCTCACACCGCATGGAACAATAATGTTGTCGTTCCATTGTCGCCCAGTGAGCTGCCTGGTTGGATATAACAAAGCTGAGGTAACGATATTGACCACACACTTTTGTTTCCATATTTAACTCGCTCAACATTATAGCTGATAATATGAACCTTAGATCTTTAGATAAAGGCAGAAATATCTCGAAATGGGTGAAGTGATCCATCAATTTACAAATTAGTGTTCTTCACTCCTAAAAGTAATGAGTTCTGTTTGCCATAATAATCAGTGATCTAAAAGGTACAGTATATTAACCTTAAATTCACGACAAGACATATTTTATATAATAAATAACATGAAGCTGTTAATACCACCGGATTTGATACCGGTATTTCGTTTCCCGGTATTTTTTTTTTGTAATTTTATTGTCTCTGACATTATTTAATTAAAATCGTAGAATTTGTTATTTTCGGTGTTTCGGGAAATCGGTATTATTAGTTCCATGTTATGTCCTGTCGAGAAGTTTAGGTAATAATGGTCTTAACTTTTCTGATCGCTGTTCATAATCCTAGAAAATGTACAACGACGTTTCCATACATTTCCCTTCCTACCAAAATATAAAATTAAATCATTTCAATTGTCAACTCTATGTAGTCACGCTACATTACCGCTCGGGCATTGTTAAAGAAATCAAAGTTCAAAATGAAAAACTATTACAAACTATTGGTGATTATATTTTTTAGACTAAACTATATTAGACATATTCGCTTCATATAAATTTTAAAAGCATTTAATATTTATAGAAACAATTGATAGTTGTGACTACTTACTACCTTAGCCCCCCCCCCCCCGGCCGGTGATCGGTGACCGATTGGTGGTAGGTGGTGAAAATGATACGTATGGAATTCTATGTTGCAACGCACAAGTCCTACAAAAAATCGGTACTGAAACCTTGGCGAAAAAATCGGTCCGATTATAGGTCCTACAAAAAGTCGGTCGTGGGCGGGAGCTGTTACCCATATTGTTTTATAAATGATTTCTATTTCTATCTTCCATTATATTACATCGTAAGTCATTGATCAAAAACTTAATTAGAGTACCTACATTATACCTATTTGTATTCTATCAAATATTTGTGATAATGAGGCGTTTTTAAAAAATCAATGAACCCGAACACTATACATTGAAATGATTTACTGTGGCGTTGATCTATTGAGGTCATCTCAAAATTAAACTAATTTTAATCGAATGCGTGCGTCTCATTTCACGCAAAACACTTACAGTTTTTTTTGGTCCCGACTAGATTTGTAATGTTGAGTTAGATTTTTTAAAATGAAAACACCTCATTGTCATATAAACCAAGCAAAATACTTATCTTTTCAATATTACATAAAACTTAGGGTTTAATTTAAATGCTTAAAGATTTTTCCGTTGCAAGATGTTGTCATGTCTATTTTATAGTTTTTTAGAACTTATAGGCATAGGGTTCACCGGTTGAAGTGTTGTCACTATTATACACTTTTATATAAAAATGAAGATTTGGTGCATAACGCATACTATTGGTGTATATCCTAGGCAATACCTGTATTAGGGAGTTTGCGTTAAGCCCAGTTAACATTTTTACTATGACCTAGGTTCGCTAATCAGATATTAATGACAGGTTTATTTAATGTCAGTATTTGCAATATTGAGGAGCTCGATGGCGCAGTGGTTAACGCGCCCGGTCTGCGAGTGCTGAGGTTAAGCAACTTTCGCAAAGGTCGGTCATCGGATGGGTGACCAATAATTTAACATCTCGAGCTCCTCCGTGCTTCGGAAGGCACGTTAAGCCGTTGGCCATTAATAGGGAAGGCTCGTGCCCCAACAGTGAGGACATAAATGAGCTGATGATTATGATGATTGCAATATTGAATTGAGGTTTTTTTTTGGAAAGAGATTGCTGATTGCCTCAGACGGCATTTTCAGCTTCACCGGGCTTATTTGGGGGCGGCGAGGAACGTAAAGGGTCCCTCAAGCCGTGTGAAACGAATCACCTTCGGAGGTTTTCTAGAGGGAACGGCATCGCGCACTAGTGCGTGTCTCCGTGCCCTACTAGATTCTCCGAAGGGTTCGGATCGGATCGGGATTGAATTGAGGTAGAGCGAATTAATGAGTAATATAGTAGATAGTGACTTCACTTATTTAGTTCCAACTTTAGGTACCTATATTTTATTTTGTAAAATACTGGTGCCAATAAATGGAATTGTAAACTAGGTTCTATAACATACATCCCGTGCGTTCCAAGACAAGATTAAAATTCATCATTACCAACTTACATTTAAAAACGGATTTTCGAGGACACCGATTGGCCTGCTTGTAAGAACAAATTCCGCAAACTGTGTGTGTGTAGAAACAGGTATTGGCCGTCGCTCTGTCTCTTTCTAGAGAGTGGCATACTTTTTGAGGGGTTTGTTGAGCCCATCTCTGTGTCTATGGTGTGCTCATACGCACACAAGTGTGTCTTGGACCGTACGGTTAGTACAATGCATTTGACATTATTTTCGTCATTTGAATTTACATAACAATCGAAAAGTGCTTTACTGTTAATATAAATAGCTTTGAAAGCCAATTGAAATATGTTGATTCCGTTGTGTTTCCGTGTATTTATATATCATTCCATTGTTAGGCCATATGTCCTGGCCCTAGTACCTAGATAGCTTTTAAAATTGGTAACAGGTTTATTTGTGTCGATTGCAACTTTCGAACAATTACTCTAAATGGATTCCGGAGGAGGTTTTGTGTTTGGTATCACACGGTTATTTTAAATTTATTTTGACTTGAAGGCGCTTCTAAAGGTCACGGTTTGCGTTGTATGTGTCGAGGCGAGGGATACTTAATGTTTAAGGAAGTCAACAATGCCCTTAATATACGCATGGTGATCGCATCGGACCTAAAATGACGTCATGTTTAAAAATGGCGTTTTGGCGCACTTTCATTGTGACGCGGACATAACAGGTGTACCCTTTGCCTCAATGAAAGTGCGTGCAGATTTTTTTGAATACTTAATTGATGTCTGTAACTGAGCGTAACTCTATTAAATCGAAAACCACTCTGATCAGTGTTACTAAGTGTTGCAGCAATTGTGTCAAAGTAACGAACAAAATGAAACTGGAAGTTTTTTTAGTACTTTCCGTTATAATTGTGTTTTTTTTTTAAATGATTGTGTGATACCAATGATGATTATAGACGACAATACGAGTGTAGATTGTTTTAATCGCCGTATATTACATTGTGAATAAGTCTATACAGTTAACGGCACATCAACAGTAACACTTGTACTGCGAATATGATTCTTATAGTTAGGAGCCGAAGGGTCATGTTGTAACGTAATAGGTAGATTATTGCTTAAGTATTTATTCATGTTAGGTTTCAAAATGAAGGTATTTAACTAACTATGTTAAACATTGTATTTTAAACCCTGCTGCTGTTAAAGAGGTTTCATATTGGCACTGCAAGTATTGTAAGAGATTTATTTCTTTATTGGTTATTCACAATGTTCTGATTGCGGCATAATTATTAATATTGTTATTAAATCGTGTTTTTCTTATGATTGTGTGAACTTAACTTTTAAATAATTTATAATTTTTATGAAACATAATTAAACATTCAATCAAGGTTATGTTTTATTTTTTATTTTTTTTTTTATTTTTTTTTAAGGTACACCAACAGCAATACACATAAACAATTAAAATGAATTTTACAAGGGTAGTGTCTTAAATATGTTTGCCAATTATAGGTATACACAACATTCGTTGTACAGTTGTCTTCCAATAGATTAACTTAAATCAAAATATACAGAAAATATTATGCCAATTACAATCGGACTAACTTATTGCATTATTTTATGAGACTTGTGTGCTTGTAGACTGAAGGTAATAATCAGTTAATTTCTTTTTGAAAATTCCAGAAGAGTCGTTAAAAATGTCAATTGTAGGGATTCTATGGGAAATCTCGTTGTACTCCTTACATACTCTGGCAAGAGGGTAGTGTGCGCCTAAATTGGTTTTATGGTCCGGAAGGTAAAATATTTTTTTAATTGGAAATCTGGGATATCTGCAAGGAACGTTTATTTTAATTTGGTTTAGGAGATTTATATTTTTGATTTTGTTGTTTATCAATTTGTACAGAAACATTAAATCTGCAATCGAACGGCGGTTTCGCAGGGTTGTCATTCTAAAAAATGCTAGTCGTAGACTGTAGGGATGTCTGTGGGATATGCCTGGGGATGAAAAGGCAAGATAGCGTGTGAATGCTCGCTGTATAGATTCTATACGTTGTGACGCTGCACTATAGACAGGGTTCCAGACAACGCTTGCGAATTCGAGGTGACTGCGCACCAGGGTGTTGAAGAGAACAATCTTAGTTTTAACGTTTCGAAAACCTTTGGCGCTTCTTTTCAAGAATCCCAACATACTGGCCGCACGTTTTATTATTTTTTCAATATGTGGGGCTAGTTTCAGCTTGCTGTCAAGCATTGTTATGTTGTTTGTTTTATTTATATTTCCCGCCCTTTTGATATAAAAAACCGGCCAAGTACGATTCGGACTCGCGCACGTCCTTGCCCATAGGGCACCAGTCAGATGAAGTACGAAGTCGTACTACTAGTTTGATAAATAGGTATAACAGACTAATTTACCCAAGTGCAGATAATGAATAGTGGTTTGTGTTTTATTTTAATACACTAATATATTTTAGTATGCAAGCCTATTAATACTTTCTTTGTTAAATTAGTATTAAACAATGTATGAGTATTTAACAATGTACACCAATGTGGCATGCAATAAATTTTGAATTTGAATAACTAATTAAAAGTACTTATCACAAAAGCTTGACCAATGACCAATATTATACTGGTGGCTTGTCTTCGCTGGCTGCTCTTGGGTTACCAGAGGAGTCAATAAACCGATCGACGAAGATCTTTGAATAGATTTGAATCTAATATTATAAAGAGGAAACCTTTGTATGTTTGTAACGAATAAACTCAAAAACTACTGGACCGATTTAAAACATTCTTGCACCATTAGAATGCTACATTAGAGCTGAGTAACATAGGCTATATTAAAAAAAATTACACCGGGGTGGGCCGCTAGTATTATAATAAATGGAACAGCTGTTCCTGTAACATGGTAAGTAGGTCGACGAAACCTGAATCTGTCATTTGCTAGCTTTAGGTGAAGATTAATTGACAAACGGAAACTGCTTATATATAGACAGCTTCCTTCCAGGTATTGACAAAAGGATTTAGTCAGCAAACTGATTTCTAAATAGTGAAGAGAAAACTTAATACGTTATGAACCTCAACTGTTCGAAAGTCATCATAAACCGCTTAGTAATTTAACATTTATTAACTTTTTAAGAAAAAACTATCTTATTAATTTAACTTCTAGTGTTGTGGCTGAATGTCATTCAACTGTGAGAAAATAAAATGTGAATGCAGCTGAACGCGTTCATATTTTTTTTTTTAAGTGTAGTTCGTTCCTTGAGGAACCGGCTAAGGTCATAGACCATGCTGCCATGTCATTAGCTTCTTAATTTCATTGTAATACATAAATAAACAATATTGATGATGATGAATGATAATAGAATTGGGTAATGAGAAATGATATTACCCCCCAACCCTTCGAGTATCTCAGTAAAGATGTGGGGCCTTACTAAGTCCTCACGCAGACTTCTTGTGAGAATTTGAAAAGTAATGTTGCACTGTTTTGTTTCATTTGCCAACACTCATGCACATTCACGAACACTTAACGGTTAATAATCCACCATTATTTCACATTAATATTCGACATAACACTAATTTTAGAAAATAAAACAAAACCGCAGACATTACTCTTCACTTTCCCTCCAAGAAGTCTGAACGCGTTCATATCGATTAAATGTCATTTTAAGTACCTGTCAAATAGCATAGCGGTGCGGTCCGTTCAAATACTTTAATCGTGTAGCATACGAAAATTGGGATTATAAAAAATGTGAACCTCAAATAATTTATATAAACTTTCTGATTATATCCGTTGTTTCTTAAGAATTATGAAAACTGCCTGTTGTTTTTTAATGATTTTAAATAGAATATTTTTTAAATGGAAATCATTGTAGAGCTTTAAATGTTTTATAGTTTTTAAGCGCTCTTCCGTCCTCCGAGGGAAATTCGCCAGTTACCTAGTTATTTGCGATCTTATTTACCGTTCGATTATCTACACTTAACGTCGTGCCGTGAATAAAACAATTGCTCTGTGTTTCCAAAAATTCATCGTGTTCGTGAGGAAGTTTAAGTTGTTAAGGATAATTGTGAAATTTAAGTGTAAAACGTGAGAAAGATGCGTTAGGTTGCAAAAAGGATTTCGATACTGTTTTTCGCGATAACTCGTCGCCAGAATGTCTGATGAGCTGGAAGCCAGGATGTGGGACGACGGAGGTTCCCGGTACGAGTCCAGGAGCCGTGGGACATACTTCGAGTCAGCATTTGCTTCGAGCGAACATTTAGATAGAGCCCCTCTGTTGTCCGAGGTGAGTGAGCGCAGTATGTTTTTGAAAAGGTTTTTATGTGCACTTATTTTTTATGTATCGGTAGTTGTTTTATTAGTTGTTCACGATTGATAAGAAAAATATTGTAATCATGATTTCTTTTGTGTTGAGGCTCTACATAAAGGGAGAGCCAAGGAAAGTATACATAGGTTTTGGGGAAAATAGTATTATGTGCAGTAGGTACCTACTTTAAAAATACACAAACAGTTAATATTTAAATTGTTTACCAATTTTCTCATTTATTAAAAGAAGTTAATAGTATGAAATATGCTTAAATCCTGAAGCTGGTTGATTGAAATAACAGGTTTTTATTTTTTCTTAAATCACAGTTTGAAATTTGGACCTAGTAATTATTGTCCACTGTAATTACATTATATATAAAATTAATAATTTTATAATTATTCAATCTTATTGTAATTTTCTTTGTTCTTTGTAGGTGTACATTTAATTATTTTGAATTAATGTTATTATTTCATGTAGGTATAATATTATCATGTATAATATTAGGTAAATAGTTAGTTTTCTCATCCCATTAACATTTAGAGTTAGATAGTTCATTCATCTAAACTTCTTATGTTGGAATTATGTTGGAAAAAAATGTTCAGCTTTGGAATTCTCTTTATTTGACCTCTTAAATCAAATAATGGACATGGTAGGAATCCCGGTAATAATTCCTCTTATTATATTAATTTTATCATTAAAGTCACAAATTTGCATATTCCCAATGGAGATATGAAATATTAGCTAATAATTAAATATCACATTATTTATCTAATTTTATTGTCTAAAACAAAATTAATTATATAATTAGTCAACACAGTAGTATATCTCTTATGTGACAGTAGGCCTTAGCACTATCTGCATAAATTCTTATTGCTTTAACTATCATTATCAAAGTCTGCACTTTGGTATTGAATCAAAGATAAGATTACTATATCATAATTCAAACAACTCCCAATTGTACAGTTTCATTATCTTTCTGTAACCATATCAAACTGTAGCTAGACTTGTTATTGTATCAAACTAGCTAGACTAGTCAAGTTATTATGTTTTATGTAATACTAGAGGCCCGCTCGCGACTTCCTTCACTTGAAAACACCCTTACACCGTAATATACTCCTATTGCAGTGTCAATTGTAAATCTAAACCATTCTCGAATCCACTTGAACACACACAAAAAATTTCATCCAAATCGGTCCAGCCGTTTAGAAGAAGGGCAATTACAAACATATACACAGATGATTTATATAATTATTGAGGAGCTCAATGGCGCAGTGGTTAACGCATCCGGTCTGTGAGCAACTTTCGCAAAGGCCGGTCAATGGATGGATGACCAAAAATTTGTCGTCTCAAGCTTTTTTGTGCTTTGAAGGGCAAGTAAAACCGTTGGTCCCAGCTGCATTAGTAGTCAACCACAAATCCGCACTGGGCCCGCGTGGTACTCCCGATCCACTCATAGGGAAGGCTCGTGCCCCAGCAGTGGGGACATAAAATGAGCTGATGATGTAATATTCTTATTGATTTATTTGCCACTATGTGAGTATGATATTAAGAAAAACAAATTTTGGCCTAGCAAAGCTACTGGCAGATGCTAAATTGATTTGCTAAACCTGATCCCTCAACATCTTACTTTACTATAAGATGTTTTCACATCGAAAAATTGTTCTGTGCAGTATCTGTAATTCACTTGTTTTTACCTTACAGTGCTATAAAACAACAATGAACTCACTCATTCGTTACTCTTGTAATTTTAATATTTATATGATTCATAGTTCAGTTGTTAAGCTGATATTAAAATGATTTATAATCATTATACATATCTGAGCTACAATAATAAATCATCAATTTATTTTTATTACATTTAAAAGCCATTGCACAGGTATTTGGATCTTTATATTTTGTTACCATATTACTTAAGGTAATACATTAAAGTTTTACAATAAATATAGTAGTGAGTTATAGTGAGTAATTAAGTTTTTTTTTTTAAATATGGGACAACATCACACTCATTTCATGGAAATCAGAAACAACGACGGTACCACAACCACCCAGACCTGACACAATATCGGAAAGTTCGTTTTCGACATTGACCCGACCGGGAATCGAACCCGGGACCGCCCAAAGTCCGGCGTGCAAGCCACTCGGCTACAGAGGTCGTCAAATATAAATATATTAAGTTTTATGATAGATAAATGAATTAAACATTATAGATTTCCTTACTGTAAATTGTTATGTGGCTTCAATAACTAATTTTAAAAAATGTTTAAAAATATTTCCACAAGTAGGACTCAAACCCGCACCCCATGACATGCCGAGTCTGATGAACTAGCAACTATGCTATCGTGGCTATGCCCAACATGCCGAGTTTAATCAACGTAATCTATTTTTACTTAGTAAGAGCTTTCTTCTATGTCGACAACTACGTCATTAACATATATTATTATTTCAATTTATTAATCATCGTCTGCTTATAATCGCTTGTAAATCGTTGTGGCAAATCTTCCACTCTTCTGAGAGTGGAAAAAGGCAAGAATTGTTCCTATCTACAAAAAAGGTGACCAAACTCGTATTGACACGAAGGCCCAGTGCGGATTGGTGGTTGTTAACGACTGCTAATGAAGCCGAGACCAACGGTTTAACGTGCCTTCCGAAGCACGGAGGAGTTCGAGATAATAAATTTTTGATCACCCATCCAATGGACTTTGCGATGGTTGGTTAACTTCAGCGATCGCAGACCGAGCGCGTTAACCACTGCGCTGCGCCACGCCCATCGAGCTCCTCATTTCTCTCATAAAATTTTATTTCATGTCAAATAGGTATGTAGGTAGATAGGTTTACTCCGTAAATGACGGCGTGTTGCAAAACTTGCAAAGGTCGCCTGTAGCCAGTGAACCGCTATTGCATTGGCGTTTTACATCACACGCGATCGAGCCCGTGATTATAAGCACCGGTGGGCTCATCAATAACTTTAATGTTACTTTATTTTAGTACAGTCACACCATACATGTTACAAATTATTATTTTTATTAAAAACATTTTAGGAGCTCGATGGCACAGTGGTTTACGCGCCCGATCTGCGATGCTAAGGTTAAGTAATTTTCGCAAAGGCCGGTCATTGGATGGGTGACTAAAAATTTATCATAATATCGTGCTTTGGAAGGCACGTCAAGGAGTTGGTCCCGGTTGTCTTAAGATGGCAGTTAAAAATTAATCTAAACTAATTCAGATATATATTGGCTTTAAGAGTCTTCGCGGCACTAGCAGGGAAAACTTAGGAGCACAATTAAAAACACGGTCGTTTGGTATAGCGTCTAATCAGCGAAAGAGCGACCTACAGTACAGTACAGTGTACCCTCAACGTAAAATATATTAATAAACTTAGCTACCTTAGCTATGTATGTAACATTACACTGATCTAAACTAAGCGCAATATGGTATAAACACACACGGTATTGCGAAAGGAATATACCTACATTATGATATTAACTTTTTCTGTGATCACTTCTTAGCTCCCAGTAGAAGCAAAGAAAAATGTCAAAACCAAATTTTTCTTTAGATTGTCTCAGATTTTTCTTTGACTTGTCTCAAATTTTTATAGTAAAATACCGCAGGTGATACACATTGTCATGTTTTTAAGACTACCCTGTATTTTGTTTGTCATTGCACTTAAAGCAGGGCATTCACGTTCTTCTTTTTTGTTTTAATTTAATTTGTGTTAAAATAACGTATTTATTTAACGAAAATAATATTTTTTGTTAACATTAAAATAGAAAATCATCATCATCATCATCTCAGCCAAAAGACGTCCACTGTTGAACAAAGGCCTCCCCCAAGGATCTCCACAACGACCGGTTTTGTGCTGCTCGCATCCAGCGGCTACCCGCGACCTTCACCAGATCGTCAGTCCACCTTGTTGGAGGCCTGCCCACACTGCGCTTTCCGGTACGCGATCGTCACTCAAGGACTATTTCGCCCCAGCGGCCATCAGTCTTGCGAGCAATGTGCCCTGCCCACTGCCACTTGGGCTTAGCAACTCTTCGGCCTATGTCGGTTACCTTTGTTCTTCTGCGGATCTCCTCATTTCTGATTCGATCACGCAGGGAAACCCCGAGCATCCCTCCTCATCTCCCTCTCCATTGCTCTTTGAGTGACCTTGAGCCTTCTGATAAAGCCCATAGTGAGCGACCACGTCTTAGTCCCGTATGTCATCACTGGCAACACACACTGGTCAAAGACTTTCGTCTTGAAATAGAAAATAGCACATGAAAAAAGACAATTTGGCTCAGGTGGGACTCGAACCCACCGTTCCTCACTCACTTTATGATTCGCAATTCGGGCTCTTCTAACTGGGCTACTGCTACCTACATTTTGATTTTTTGTAATCTCGTGGCTCGACCACAGATCGCAAAACCAGTTAGATTGGATTCCCAGCATTACAATGTTATTGTATCGTAGTGTCGTAAATAGCCAGTTCATCAGTAGATTAGAATTCCTTTGACTTGTGGTTCACCCATCGATCTCATCTTTATTACCACGTAATATGATAATACGCATGCACTTCTTGGTGCGACATAAAAGTATTAAAAAAAAAATTATGAATCGCTTGCTATTGTGTCAAAATGTCGGCTAAATACTTGAAAACAACATTAACATATAAATAATAATGTAATTCCGTTTTCAAAAATTACCTAATTATAATTCACATAAACGTCTAGACCATAAGTGCCAAGACTTGACATTTTCGTCTCTCATCCATCGGACGCCTATATCGCGCGGTCTTGATAAAAAACTTAACGAAATCGCAAACAATTTTGTGTTACCGTGAATGGTGCGAAATAAAGACTGTCGTTAAGTCGTTCCGCTGGATACCTTCACTGCTGAATTATCATAGTGCCTAGCGACCACCATTAAACGTGTTCGCGTCGCTGGACAAACTTGATACTTCAATTTGGTGTTTATTAATAAGTTGGTGAGCCGCCAAAATGGTGAGTGATGCCCAGAATAACTTATGTGCGGCGACGTCACGCGTTTCATTGGCTCCGATATCGGTGCCTATTGCCTATAGTAACTTAAATGTGTTAGTGTTAGTTTTGTTTGAAGTTCTTTTTTTTTCTGAAGAGATTTTGCCGATTGCCTCAGACGGCATTTTCAGCTTCACCGGATTTTTTTGATGGGGGCGGCGAGAAACTGAAACGGTCCCTCAAGCCGTGTGAAACGAAATACCTTCAGATGTTTTCTAGAGGGAACGGCATCCATCACGCACTAGGCGTGTACACGTGGCCTAATAGATTCTTCAAAGGGTTCGGATCGGATCGGATCGCTTACAAGGTGCCTAGTGCAAGTATTATTTCCAATTCGATCTCGTTAACGAATACCAATATGTGTATGGCATTGAAGCAGCGTTTCATGAATGTCTATTGCAAGTTCTATTTACCTTTCGAAAAGACAATAGAAAAAAAAAATTACAGGCCCATTTATAGACATAAGTTTTCAATTTGTTATATTTTTATTATACATCATTTTATGTATTTAATTAGTTTTTTATTGGATACAGTTTTAGATTAGGTAAACTTTAACATGGACACTTATTATTAATCATGTTGTGTACACATGTTTTAGATAGGAATTTAGCTTTTATACAATTTTATCATGCTTTTTTGAAATTTCTATCAGTTTTGTGTTAGGTACACTAAATAAATAAATATATAAATAAACATACGAGTATACCTTATAAACTAACATATTAATATATTTATTGAAGAGCACTGTTACAATAGGTAAAGATCTCGATGGCGCAGTGGTTAACGCGCCCGGTCTGCTATTGTAGAGGTTAAGCAACTTTCGCAAAGGTTAGTCGTCACACGGTTGACCAACAATTTATTAGCTGGAGCTCCTCCGTGCTTTGGAAGGCACGTGAAGCCGTTGGTCCCGGCTGCATTAGCAGTCGTTAACAACCACCATCCCGCACTGGGACCGCGTGGTGGTTTGTGGCAAGTTCTCCCTATCCATCCATAGGGAAGGCTCGTGCCCCAGCAGTGGGAACATAAAATGAGCTGGTGATGATGATGATGATGTACGAAAAAAAAACATTTAATAAAGTCAGACCTGAAAATATCCGCACTTGTTACACCCTATACTAACCTTGTTTGTGTACTTAAAGTATTAAAATAGGTAGGTAGCAAAAAAGGACAATAGCCAATACACGTCTTACAAATTGCATAACAACAGTTTCATTGTATCCCTATCCTATCCATCCATAGGGAAGGCTCGTGCCCCAGCAGTGGGAACACAAAATGAGCTGGTGATGAAGTCAATAGATACAAGAATTGGTATCATCATCAGCTCTTTTTATGTTTTTATGTTTTTTTAAATGAGAATTGGTATCGCAAAATGTTAACTCTCCTCCCTGTTTGTTTTTCACCAAGAGGCACTGCTTCAATGCCATAGAAATTCTCGTTTTTGTAAATAGCAAATAAAACTGGGACTAGCCGCGATCTCAACTTTTAAGATAATGGGAACACAATTTATTGTTTCGCTGCTAAGTAAACTGCTTGTCAAACTTGGTTGTAAATTCTAAGAGTCTTACAAATAAACAAAGAATAAGGTCGGAATAGTTACTCCGTGTCTTGTTCCTGTCAGTAAACGTCATTTCAAATTAGAGTAAAAGAGACAAAACACGGAATAACTATTCGGACCTTATTCTTTGTTTATTTGTAAGGGGGTATGTTATTTAATTCATACTTCATACAAACGCACTCGAGCAACGCACACTGACAACCTCACACGGACACGGGATGTCGCAACATCTACGCTCTGACTGTTCCGAACTGTTCCAAGATTCCGTTTCCGAGAGAGGTTGTCTATGTGTGCGTTGATCGAGCGCGGTATGAAATTAAACTTACCCTCTGCAATCTCCGTATTTCCTCGATACAAAACGCGATGAGCTGAAGGCCCAACAACCCGCGTCATCATCCGCTCATTTTATGTCCCCACTGCTGGGGCACGAGCCTTCCCTATGGATGGATAGGGAAAACGGGCCGTAAACCACCATGCGGGCCCAGTGCGGTGCGGTGGTTATTAACGGCTGCTAATTCAGCCGCCCAATGGCTTTACGTGCCTTCCGAAACACGGAGAATCTCGAGATGATACATTTTTGGTCAGCACTTGCAGACCGGGCGCGTTGACCACTGCGCCATCGAGCTCCTCGACAACCCGCGTCAATCCATTATAATTATGCTGTTGGTAGGCTTATGTGCGATCAGTGCGCGCGCCAGTTTACTAAGAAAATCAATTATGCTAGCCATCTTCGGGCGCACCAGCGCCGTTCCGACTAGGTAGGGGTCGAAGTGGTCGCCATGACCGAAATCGGTCGGACCAATCATTTTTTGACGAGACGCTCCATCCCTTCTCTGCCACAGAGACGGCTTGGGGTCACGAATGTCAAGCACCTAGTTACCGTATTACGCCCCTAAGTCCGATTCTACGATCCATTTACTTATACACTTGACCTCAATCTATGTTGACTCCACGGTCGGTGCCAAGCCAAGCGAAAGTCGTAAATTTTCCTAAGACTGATAAACACAAAAGAGATGATGACAATGAAACTGTTGTTATGCAATTTGTAAGACGTGTATTGGCTATTGTCACTTTTTTGCTACCTACCTATTTTAATACTTTAAGTACACAAACAAGGTTAGTATAGGGTGCGGGCAAGTGCGGATATTTTCAGGTCTGACTTTATTAAATGTTTTTTTTTCCGTACATCATCATCATCATCACCAGCTCATTTGTATGTCCCCACTGCTGGGGCACGAGCCTTCCCTATGGATGGATATCGTGAACGGACCATAAACAACCACGCGGGCCCAGTGCGGTGCGGTGGTTGTTAACGAGTTTAACGACTGCTAATGCAGCCGGAGCCAACGACTTTACGTGCCTTCCGTAGCACGGAGGGGCTCGAGATGATACATTTTTGGTCACCTATCCGATGACCGGCCTTTGCGAAAGTTGCTTAACCTCAGCACTCGCAGACCGGGCGCGTTAACCACTGCGCCATCGAGCTCCTCAACACAGTACTTTTTCGTACACTAATACATTATGGCATTTTAGAAAACAAGACCCTTACAAGACCAGTGCACAAGATGGCCCAAGTATACTGAATTAACGAGGGATAATTATATTAGTAATGATATTAACACTAGATTTAATGAGGTATTAATAAGTATTGTATTGTAGGTTACCTAAAGCACAAAACACAGTCCACAATTGGTTCGAAATATCTAATTAGTATTTAAGAAAAACAAACTCTCGATATTATTGATTCCAGTAAATTGTATAAAAGTTAGTTTACTTATTCATTGATAACCATTCAGTATTCTTCGATCTATTTGCCTTTAAATGCTTACTGGATTCATATTTTTTTTATGTATTTCGGTAACTTAACTTCTAGTCGGCAGTTACTTAAAAACTAGTGTTAAACTTATAAGTTTCGACTAGGTATACCTATACGTACTTGGACCTCGTCATTTATTCGCTCGGACGGGAATAAGCTATACTCAGCACTGGATTGAATGTCGCCCTGTATACTGTGTTTACCCATGTGGCAAGTCTTTATGAACTTATTAATATTAATGTTATTCAAATGTCAGTTCCAATATATTACCATAACGTCGATGGAATTAGGTCAAACTAAGCACCTGCATAATGTCGTGATGAAGATGTATTCTATAGTAGAACAGATATAGTGCTTTTGGTGTACTGTCGCAATGGCAATTCTGGAATGGGTTGCACAATTATTTTTATTTACTTATTGGGAAACTTAACTGCAATTTGTTACAGTGATACTTGTATTGAACTTACTCGGAACTGGCTATCTAAGGCCTCTGCCTCGAATTTTGCGGGCAGCGGGGCGGCGACAGTAGCGGCGCGGGGGAGGGCAACGAGCGGTGCACTCCAGTCTAGCGGTGACCTTTTTTTTTTTTGAGAGAGATTGCTGATTGCCTCTACGGCATTTTCAGCTTCACCGGGCTTTAGTAGCTGTGACCGCTCGCGCTGCGCGTCTGCATTCTAGGTTAGTGTTGTGCAAATTTTTTTTTGTGACGTGTCAAAATGTCCTCGGACGTGCAAGAGCAAATCATTTCAGCAATCTTTGAGAGGAGACCCATATGGAACAGCAAAGATTTGAACCATAAAAATAGAAGAGTGATTAACCAATTATGAGAAGAAATAAAAAACGTCGTAGTCGTAGAATTTGTCGGGATTTTGTCTCTGTTCTTCATAATTTCGATAAAACTCGCCTTTTAATTTCCTTGCCCTATAGTAGGGATTCATTTCTTCTTTTGCCCACAATAAATCGAGCGTTAGGAATAAATTTGAATCAAAAAAATGTTGTCGCCGTTGTTCAGATATTCGTTCGCAAATAAAAACAAATATCTCGACCACACAACCACGAACACAACACTACGCCGCTATAGTGCCGCGCGATCTACCCGCTTGTTTGGAGAACGGGTCTGCGTTGCCCGCCCCGCTCCCGCGCCGCCGCCGCTGCCGCCCGCAAAATTCGAGGCTGAGGCCTAACAGACTAAACATAGCTATGTAGTATGGCGATAAGTTTTTCTCTTTATATACTTTTAATGGTGGTAACAAGCCAGGTGGATTTAGAACAAGGCCTACCAATATAATACCCAATATATAACTATTGTTATCGACATTATAGAGACGAGTGGTAAATGTCGAGTTTTTAAACTGATGATTATAATAAATTGTAATTAATTAAGCTGTCTGTTTACATTGATTTGTGTTACGTAGTACATCATAAATTATGTAAATATAATGTTGAGTATTCAGCTTTATTTAGACTAGATGAAAATAATGTTTATACAGGCTGTAATATACTTTGCTTTTACACTTGATCAATTCTGCTGATTATGTCATCATCATCATAATCGTACATCAGTCCACTGTTGGACATAGGCCTCTCCCAATGCATGCACTGAGCTCCCCGCCCGATCCTCTAAATGACACTACACATTTACAGAATACACTAAACATGCACACTAGTTTAGGCCCAAGACATCGTACTCGTAGAACAAGGGTACGAAGAACCGGTTCACACGCGCTCTACACCAGGTACAGACATGTACCTGGGTGCTTCTCTCCTCCACGGCCCGGTCAACCCGAGCCGAGGTCCGAGCCTTTAGAAGCGCCCTCGGGTTGTTCCGCTCCCCGATACGATCCGAACCCTTCGGAGAATCTAGTAGGGCACAGGGACGCACTAGTGCGCGATGTCGTTCCCTCTAGAAAACCTCCGAAGGTGATTCGTTTCACACGGCTTGAGGGACCCTTTCCGGTCCTCGCCGCCCCCAAAACAAGCCCGGTGAAGCTGAAAATGCAGTCTAAGGCAATCACCAATCTCTCTCAAAAAAACAAAAATGCACTGAGCCCGATCTGCGTCTTTTCTCATCCAACCGCTGCCAGCCGCTTTGGGTATATCGTCGCTCCACCGCGCCGAGGGGCGTCTTACACAACGTGGATATGTTGTAACCTATTGTCGCCATTGTTCCAGGAAACATATACAGATGTGCCCGTGTCACCATCGGCTGATGCAGACGAGCACTGCCACTGGAAGCCGCAGGCCGAGCCGCCTAGCGCCGTGCGGCAGCTGTTCACCGCGCTGGTGCTCTGCGGCTTCTTTATGGTAAGTGGCATCAGTCTCAAAGTTCTGCCGCTGGAAGCAGCAGGCTGAGCCAGCAAGCTTTTGCATGGTGAGTGCAAAAGCAGCTATAAAAGAGAGCCAAGTAGCAATAGTAACCCACCAGTAAAGAGTGCCAGCTAACAACAGTAGCCCAACAGTGAATGCCAGTTAATATCAGCAACCCATCAATGAGTGCCAGCAAGCAAGAGCAATCAATCATTTAATGCCAATCACAATTAGTGACAGCAATCCACCAGACATGTATTTGTCGCCAACAGCTGATGCGATAGAGTTCGGCAGCTAGAAAGCCAAAGCTGAGTCGCTCAATGTGCTGCTCACTGTGATACGACACGACAAAGAAATGATTGACCAAACCCCTCGCCCCCGAAGGAGGTATGGGGGGCCTATCCACTAAAATACTGCCGCCAGTCGCCGCCTTTATACTCCCGCATTTTGGGACTGAGCCTTTAAGTTTTAGTTTCTTACTGCCGTCCACAGCGTTTGTAATTTAGCATGACTTGACTTAACTTGTCGTTAGGTATGCGAGCTGATCGGCGGCTACCTGGCCGGCAGCCTGTCCGTGATGTCGGACGCGGCGCACATGCTGAGTGACTGCGGGGGCTTCGCCCTCGCGTTGCTGGCCTTCCGCTGCGCCAAGCGAGAGCCCGACGTGCGCATGTCCTACGGGTATAAGCGCGCTGGTGAGTCCCCTAGTTATACGGCATTGTAGTCTTGGACTGCGTACAGGGTAAACGAGCGGTGACTAGGGCTGCGGCAGGCGCGACAGAGGGGGCTTGCGATGGCGGCGGCCACAGTGCGTCGCGAGCTGTTCTAGCGTTTAGGCCAATATCAGGTGTTGCAAACCATGGAAGGCGGTTTATTATTCTTACTAGATAGTCAGAAATGATATGATACACCCACCAACCGTGCGTTGGGTCGCTCGCTGCCTAGTGGCGGTGGTTTCTTACGTTTGATATTTCACGCCCGCCGCACCTTACCGTACTAGCACCCTAGTAGAACTAAGAGCAAGGTCTAAGCTTTTTATTTAAAGTCTAGTTTTTATATGTGATGTTAATTTTTGTTAGCAGATTAGACGCCTTTGAATGGAAATGGAATGGAATGTTAATTTTTCTACTGTGCGTTAAGAGGGGGTATAAAGGTAAAATAATAATATGGTCTCTGCCTACCCCTACGGGAAAGAGGCGTGATTATATGTATGTATGTATAAAGGTAAAATTTACCTTCAATCGCCAATCGTAGATTTGATTTTAACACTAGAAGATAAACCACGATGTTCGATGAAACAAAACACGCCTGTTACCTCGGGTCAGGTGCGACAGACTGGAGCGGAATAAGAATGTCGTAAGCGCCGAATAAGTTTTAGTTTAATTACTCGTAAAATATAAAATATTTTTTCAAATCACTAATAGGGTCGCTTGGTAATATAATTTGATATTATATGTTAAAATATTGGCTTAGTAATATGCATCAAATTGAAAATAAATTGATAATAGTTGAAAAGTAGTAATTATATTATGCTTTCATATAGTCTAGTCCCTTTGATGAAATGAAATGAAATATATTTAATTTGCGCTTGAGAAAGGTAAATTTTTGGTCTTAATCTATTTTTCTTCTCTATCTCAGCTGACCATGTAGCATGCAAATATCTTTTACCTTTTAATTTTATAAATAACAATGACTATTCTAATTACATACATATAACAATACAAAATTAACACTCCAAATTGTCAAAAACCAATTAAATTACATTACAATAAAAATACAAAATTAATATACTAGAAATTGTACATAATCTATAATAATATGTCAAAAATGTAAAAGTAAGTAAGTAAGTAAAAGTATGCTGTAGTATCTATGATATTTTTTTCGGGTAAATCGTGGTTTATCTTCTAGTTTTAAAATCAAATCACCTTACCTTTATACCCCCTCATAGCTTGGCACTGTGCATAGTATCAAAGTATTCTTGAATCAGCCATCCTAATTAAAAATAGTTTATTAAACCGTGGCACGTGTTTAGATGGTTGTATCAACCTAACTTACCAACGTCACGCAAGCCATTCACTTATGTGATTTATAACGCTATTGATACTAAATCAGCCATCTTAACGATACAATTCCTGTCATACTATTAAGCAAAGAAAATTAAAATTAGCTCATGGGTTTAAAAAAAGTAACTTGTATAGAATATTAAAATGTATGAGGGCTCTTAATTGGTATTTTTCTCTTCGTTCGTTCAGCGCATTTAGCCAGTCATTAAGTAATTTTTGTTTTTTTATTTATATCAACAACATTTTCTTTGTTAATAGATGATAATAGAAATGAGTAGTGATAAATGATATTCCCACCTATGTTTCGTCTGACCGATAATTTTAATCATTATTTTAATAACATTGATATATTTGCAGCCAGTATTTCAACCTATAGGAAGTCTATTGTACACAATATAAAAGAAAAAAAAACCTAATTAGATGTAATGTATAGTGAATGTATGCATTGACACAGCTTATTTAGATAATACGCACCATATATAAATAAATAAGTAATGTAATGATCTAACGCCTACCATCAACCGATACATGTAGATAATCTGTGGTTAACGAAGCTGGTTTCACAATTACTAACCCTATTTAACTAAGTCTACGACAAGTAATATGTATTGTGAAATTGCTTGTTTACCCTAATAAATGAAAAAAAAAAAAAAAATAATCCCCCAACCCCTTGAGTATCAGTGAACATGTGAGGCTTAAGGGAAAACACGAAAGTCGACTGAATGAACACTCAATTGACCGAACACAATAATAGTGACGACATGGTTTGCCATGCCCATACAAATTCTATCGTTTTGACAGTTGCAAAAGAAAATCTGACTAACCGGACACCTACCCAATTGTTATTTCACTTGTTTAACACCGATGTTATAATATCCCAGAGGTGCTCGGTGCGATGGTTTCCGTCCTCCTCATCTGGATCCTGACCGGTGTGTTCGTGTACGTGGCGGCCGTCCGCCTGCACTCGGGCGAGTACAACATCGAGCCGGACATCATGATGATCGTGTCCGGGTGCGGGGTGGCCTTCAACGTGGTGCTGGCGCTGGTGCTGCACGGCTGCGCCTCCGACATAGGTCAGTAAGAAATGAAAAAAATACTTATCAAAAAACCGGCCAAGTGCGAGTCGGACTCGCGCACGAAGGGTTCCGTAGCATTATCTATGAAATCGAGCAAAAAAATAATAAAAACACGTTTGTTGTATGGGAACCACATTAAATATTTATTTTATTTTGTTTTTTAATATTTGTTGTTATAGCGGCAACTGAAATACATCATCTGTGAAAAATTCAACTGTTTAACTATCACGGTCGTGTACGTGACTGCACTCGGGCGAGTACAACATCGAGCCGGACATCATGATGATCGTGTCCGGCTCGCTATCTTATCTCTAGCTGCCAGAACACAACAATGTTACAAACATTGGTGTTATGGCTACATATTTAGATAAAATGGTAGTAACTAGCCCTACCTTTGACGACCTCCGTAACCCGAGTGGCTTGCACTCCGAACTTTGGGCGGTGCTAACTCTGAGGTCCCGGGTTCAATTCCCGGTCGGGTCAATGTTGAAAACAAACTTTTCGATACTGTGTCGGGTCTGGGTGGTTGTGGTACCGTCGTTGTTTCCGATTTTCATAAAACGAGTGCTTTAGCGACTTACTTTGGGATAAGAACAATGTATGTGATGTTGTCTAATTTTTTTTTTAACTATTCGCGAGGACAATCAAACCGTTTATTGGCTATATACTTACTTTACCTATTTTAATATTGTGCTATGCAATAAAGACTTCTCTTTTCTCCCCAGCCCACCACCACAGCCACGGCGGCGCGGCGTGCTCCCATGCGCACGCGCACGCGCACACGCACGCGCAAACAGAGCCGCGCTCCATGTTGCGCTTTTTTAGGCGGACGCGGGAACAGAAGCAGACGAACGGGGCGCTAGTCAACGGGGACTACACCATGAAGGACTTGTCTAATACAGAGGCTAATGTCGTCGGGACTCAGGCGAGGTCAGTTACATCTTAATATTTAACTTGTTTTCCCCCCTTTCTATTATTAAGGGGTTAATCGGCGATATTTTTTTATTCTTGACTTGATTGGGGATTCTCTGCGTGATCGAATCCGAAATGAGGATATCCGTAGAAGAATGAAAGGTACCGACATACCCCGAAGAGTTGGTAAGCTCAAGTGGGAATAAGCAGGGCACATCGCTTGTAGGACTGATCGCCGCTGGATGCGAGCAGAGGGGAAACGGGCGTTGTGGAGATCCCTGGGGGAACCAGACATCCATCAGTGGACGTCTTTTGGCTACGATGGTCTTCTCTGTTCGTTACTCTTAAAATTGCCCCATCATCATTATCACCATCATCGTCGTTGTCAATATTATCTAGTGCCATCTTCATACTGAAGTTTGGAGATCAGTACACAAGACTTCAATTAATCCTATTAATATTATAAACGCGAAAGTTTGTAAGTATGGATGGATGTTTGTTACTCTTTCGCGTAAAAAATTCTGAATGGATTTTAATGAAACTTTCCTCATATACAGACCATGACCCAGACCAGCATATAGGTTACCTTCTTTTTTTTACTGTAGTCTTCGCGAATGAAGTCGCGGGCAACAACTAGTACTTTAATAATGGATACTTGAATTCCGCTTACTGTTTGCTATATTCATTTTTTATAAAGCTTATATTGTGTCCCACTGCTGAACGAAGGCCTGCCTTCTGCGTCTCGACTCGTCTCTACCCTAGGAGATAAATAGTTAATATAAAAAAAAAATGCTACGATACTATAACGTTAGTTGGTGTGCTTGGCCCACAGAAATATGGACATTTTGACGGCCACTGCTATAATTTTATGTATTTAACCAGAGCGTACAGTCGTTTTGATTTATAAGATAAGATACATTATATATTTTATTATACTTACACCAAAAATTAAAAAAAATATTTGTCAGAAAAGAAACTACATATAAGGCGGTCTTATCACTAAGAGTGATCTCTTCCAGACAACCTTTGTGGACCAGATGGACAAAAAGATTTAAGTTTAATGTGGGCTTGTCGTCGCGTCGCATCACATTTATAAATCATAAATTAAATGAGGTTGTAGGTAATAGTTTTCTTTATGCAATCCCAACTTTTTAAAATGATGAATGACATTAACTACACAATAAAAATTATGGCATACATAACTATTTTTACAACAGTAGCCAAATTTTAGGAGCGACCCAGAATCGGTAAGTTGCAAAAAGTTAGGCCTCTTCATACAAACCTGGCTGATCACGTGTTCGCTTTAATATGAGAAGTTCAACATTTTTTGTCATATTTCGACCCATGTCCTTAGGAGGAAGTTGTTTACTTACCTTGATTCTGAGTCGCTCCTGAAAATTAGGCTTCTGTTGAAACTAATTACTATGTTTTTTTTTGTTTTTTTTTTGAGAGAGATTGCTGATTGCCTCTACGGCATTTTCAGCTTCACCGGGCTTTTTTGGGGGCGGCGAGGAACGTAAAGGGTCCCTCAAGCCGTGTGAAACGAATCACCTTCGGAGGTTATCTAGAGGGAACAGCATCGCGCACTAGTGCGCGTCCCCGTGCCCTACTAGATTCACCGAAGGGTTCGGATCGGATCGAGATTATTATGTATACATATTCTTATTAGTTTTAACCACAGTATCACATAGAGTATGTCTTTTATTGGCCACCCATCTCACAGTATGTCTGTTTCAGGAACATAAACCTGCGCGCGGCCCTCATACACGTTATCGGAGACCTCATACAGAGCTGCGGCGTGCTGTTAGCGTCCGTCGTTATTAAGATTTACGTGAGTCTCTTAACTTATAAATTGTTATACATAATGGGCTTTACAGAGACCCCCCACGCTGATTTATTGAGAGAATTAGGAAAGTGACAAAACACTGTTTTGTTTTACTCATGCTCATTCCCGAACACTTAACGGTATTATTAATCGTTAATTTTATTATATATATTATACACAATTAACCACACATAGTTATATAACAAAAAGATTCGAAATGTATCTCAGTCATTGATCACCTTACAACATCGATGATACGACGAGGTGATAATTTTTTAATATGGCGACATCTCTTAAAAGTGTAAAACAATCTAGTTTTATTGGCACTCACACACTTTTTTTATTTCCAGTATTGTTGAACCACTGTGTAAAAAATATAGGTACAGTCGCATGCGTTAACATGTAAATAATGTAACACTTAATGCAATGGAATAAGAGTCAAAACTAGTCAAAAGTGTTTACATGTTAATGTGACTGTACCTATATTTTTGTACACGCCTGCATACCAGCTACCACAAAATGTCAAATTTCCTCAATGGACTTTGAACTTTATGTATATAGCATATGGTTCAACATTTATCGTAGTAATTTGACGGTTTTGGATAGGTTGATCGAGCGTTGAAGCAGGCGTCTGTACTTAATATTGCAAACATCACCGATATAAAATAGGTACATACACAAGCCTGCAAATCAGGCTACCACGAACTGTCAAACCTCAATAGACTTTGAACTTTATGTAGAAGAAAAAGACAAGAAATACATGTGGTGTCAGCAGCAAATATTTATTTATTTATTTAAACGAGCACCAACATAGTGTACACCATTACAATTTTAAAAATAAAATACACACACAGAACGACACAAACCAAATGCCACTACAATTACAGGTGTGGACAGCATGCAATAAAAATAAAAATAAAAATAGCGAGTAACAGGACAGACCACAATATTGAGAAAAAACAATAACAATTAATCAATTTATAAACAAATTTAAATTTAAATTAAAATCAATTAAAAAAAATAAATATTAAATACAAAACCAAAATTTACATTAAAACCAAAAACGGGAACAAAGTTAAAAAATATTAAACAGTTTGTCTCCCCTCGTCCCGTAGCCGGAAGCGAAGTACGTGGACCCGATCTGCACGTTCGTGTTCAGCGTGCTGGTGCTGCTGACGTCGGCGCGCGTGGTGCGCGACGCGCTCGCCATACTCATGCAGGCAGTGCCACCCAACTTCCGGTTAGTCAGCCATATTACGTAAATGTCTACGTTTTAGGGTTCCGTACCTCAAAAGGAAAAAACGAAACCCTTATTATAGGATCACTTTGTTGTCCGTCAGTCTGTTTGTCGAGACCCTTTATCTCGACACGCGTGGAGGTATCGAGTTGAAATTAAAACCATATGCTCAAGTCTGTGGTCCATTGAAGCTGTGAAAAAATCAAAATTCTAAGTTAACGAAAAAAAAAGATACGGCCGTTTATGTCGCAAAAAACGTATATTTCGACACTCAAGGGAATCAAAATTCATTGGGTACTTGCCGTTGACCTATAACTACGAAGTTTGGCAAGTAATAACGTCTTATACTACAAGTAAAGGAAAAGTCTGAAAACTATACATATTTAATTAAATCACAAAAAACAGGGTATTTATGCTAGGAACGGAAGTCCAAATTTTGAAGTAAGTTAACAGTGTCATGTGGGGTATCGTATGAAAGGGCTTTATTTGCACAAGCTTAAACAGATTTTTAATTGTTTTTATGATGTATAGTTTTTGATTTATGACGAAGAATAATAAAAAAAATATTCTTTTCCCTCTTTTATATGTATAGGTATCTAATAACTTTGGTCTATGTAGTACCTAACAGTCGGGAAAAGTTCGAGACTCGAGTCCTGAACTACCTATATAAATTTGTACGGAACTCTCGGTGGGCGAGTCCGACTCGCACTTGTCCGGTTTTTTATTTAGGAATTGTAAACAGAATTTACAATATTTTATTTTGATTCACGATAGGGTTTGTTTCAATCTTAAACTAGCTAGCTACCAACACAGTTTAGACCTAGTCACATACGTGTTTCTGAAACTGTGTTCGAAACATTGTTTGTTAGTGATGACATGGATTTATATTGTGATAATACCAAATGTTAGTTGCTGTTAATATTTACATTATCTGTGGTAAGCACGAAGTTTTTTCCTGTGCACCTCCCCTCGGCCTCTTTCCCCCGTGCATCTTACTGTGTAAAGTTGTGCGCCGGTTTATCAATAATTACAATAAAAGTACAGAGGCGTATTTATGAATTACGCCTTCCCTGATCCTGTGTACGACGACCGCATCGAGGGCACGAAAAGGTATAACAATGTTTACCGAAGGTTTCTTGGTCTGCGGGCAGATGATTTATTATCATGATACAGGTTTAGCATTGACCGACCGCTTGCGCAGGTACCGCGCGGCCGTGCGCGCGCTGGGCGCGGTGCGCGGCGTGCGGCACGTGCACTCGCTGCACGCGTGGGCGCTCGCCACCGCGCACACCGTGCTCACCGCGCACGTCGCCATCGGTATGCCACGTATTGCTGCGTCCTATTTTTATTTTATTTTTTTAGGACAACACCAGCCCCCCTAGACAAGTGGCATAACGCTAATGGAATATAAATGAAATAGAATGATAAATGACGTTTATGTCAATCCCGTACAATAGTCATTCTACAGGGTGTTTGGTAATACCTGTATAATCCCGAATATGGCAGATACGGTACCGTTCATAGAACCCTGGAAAATTATGACCATAACTTTAGAGCACCACATGGCTGAGATATTGAGGTAAAACGCAGTACGGTAAGAACACTGTGATAACATGCAAAGTCATATTTACGTAGATTTACTACTCCATAAAGAAAAACAAATTTATTTTATTACAATTTTTTTGTTAATTCCCGCAACGTTTCGACTTCTGTTTATGTTTGACCGTACGGTTGACGACCAAGAACAACGTATCAGCTTGACCTAGAGTTGCCACTTTACAGTTTTACTTAGTAACAAAGCTAAACTAAACTTAAACTTTCCTACACTCACACCAATTATCTAGCCCAAGAGAAGCTTCGTTATGAAACTCGTTAAATGGTTACTAGACAACGGATAAACATACCTAAAATAATTAAATACATACTTATTGTACATAAAAAACACCCAGACCCGAGGCAATTTAGAAAAACAATAATTTCTAAATTGACCCGACCGGGGATCGGACCCGGGACCTCAGAGATGGTGACACCATGAAAACCGGTGTACAAACCACTCGACCAAGGAGGTCGTCAAAAAACCTCAATATCTCGGCCATGTGATGCTCTTCAGTTATGTTCATAATTTTAATTCATAATTTTCCAGGGTTCTATGAACGGTACCGTATCTGCCATATTCGGGATTATACAGATATTGCCAAACACCCTGTAGAATGACTATTGTACGGGATTGACATAAACGTCATTTATACGTATCGTTGATGTCAATCCCGTACAATAATCATTCTATTTCATTTCTATTCTATGTATTAGCGTTATGCCACTTGTCTAGGGGGGCTGCAGAGTTACAATAATTAATAACAAGATCATAGTTTATACCTTGTAAGGTTAATTATAGTTATCAATTAAAATTATATAGGTAATTTAGGTAAAAGCTATGAAAGCTATCTATTTAATTAATTCTTAAAAAACTTAAAATCTTTTATGTATGTAAAAGCGGAAGGCTATGCTTATCGTTCCTCGAAATGGACGATTTCGGGTAAATTGCGCCTTCATTTTCGGCATTGTCATCACATCACTTAACGTCAGATGAGATGAAGTCTAAATTCTTACACTTAACAGATAAAAAATATATCTTTTTTTTAAATAGAAAAAATACCCAGAATATGTTTTTTTTGTCTGTAAAGATTAATTTAGTGTTTTTTTTGTAAGCAGATTTAGCTAATATTTTCTTTAAAAAGTGGATCATAATGATTGATGATAGAAATATTGAATGATATTCCCTCTAAACTCCTTGTGTATCAGCAAAAATTTAAGAGCACTTTCTGAGATCTAGCAAACTTACTTAAGAACTAAGTGGACATGATTATAGTGTTGCTCCGTTTCGTTTCATTAGCCGATAGTCGTGCAAACTCACGAACAGCTTGACTGCCCGTTCCGCCCCGGGGCGTGAAGCCGGGCGCGAGGCGGACGCCCGCCATGCCGCGGCGCGCGGTCGTTTCATACAGCGTTCTATGATACAGTATGCCGCGGGCTTATATTTTTTTATTTTTTACCCCACTATATATTTTTTATATATATATTTTTTTTTGTTTAATATTCTTATATATTTAAAGCTAAATAACACGAAAAAAAAGTTGTCCTTTTGGGCTGAGTCATCAATTTTCATGGGCAGTCAAGCTGTTAACCGCTGATTATTCACCATTATTTCACATTGTATTGCGAGAAAACCCTATTTTTTTTATAAAGCATAACATCACACATTACTATACTTTATTTTCAAATGCTAACGAGTATTTATTTATTTTGCCAGATGAGCTAACCGACCCGGAGCTAGTTCTACGCGCGTGCCAGCAAGTTGCGCGCGAATTCGGCGCTCAATCCGCCACCGTACAGATCGAACGGTTCAACTCGCGCATGCTTTCCTGCGACAGCTGCCGCCAGCCTGCGCACACGCCTTGACCTCTCACCACGCTCTCGCGCTAGGGAGCCGCAGGTCAGATAAACTGGTCGTTTATAAATTTTTTACGAAGATTTACATACAAATAACATCTATAGCTAAGGTTAATAAACAAATATATTATTATGATTACAAAAACACAAATGTTGAAAAAATTTCCACGAGCAGGATTTTTTCAACATTATTTTGTGTTTTTGTAATTTGTTTCGCAACAAAATTTGCGTTAAAATTATATAAACAAAACAAAAACATTTTATATTATTATGATATTAATAAACCTTCACAATTATGATCAAAATAGTTCAAATTAATAAAAGTAATTAAAAAAAAAATAGTTTAGGTATCTGCTGAGCGGATTAGTTTTATTTTTGTTTTTTGAATACAAAAAAAAAATACAAGAACGAATTTACATTACATAATGTTGAACAGTATTAACACTTATGAACCAACCTAGAGATGTTTTATTTCTACTTTATTGATAACTGTCACTGATGAAATTTGAGCAAATAACATTTTTCAATTATGAAATGCTTGAGCCTTGACCTCTTCCCACGGTCCCGCGCTAGGCAGCCGCAGGTCAAAATACATTTGTTGTCTCAGTTACTTCGGAAGGCACGTCAAACCTTTGGTCCCAGTTGTCGAAGAATTGCGGTTTTTAAACCCTCCCATAATGGGTCAGTCAGCTTGTTGAGTTATGGCCCGATCAGTCCATGCTTTATGTGGTAAGGCCTATGACCAGTGATGGGTGGTTTATAAGCTGATGACGATGAAGATGATGGTGATGACTTTTATTTCCATTTCACCAGGATGTCAACAAATACAAGATGAGCAGACACATCTGCAACAAGGCGACAAGAATAAGGAAAGCGGTTAGCAGACACTACTTTTACAGAAATGTTAGAACTATACATGTTATTTGACGATGACTTACTTTCCTTTCTGTGTATAAAATTGACATGGAATTAACGCATTTTCATCCATCCGGCAGTTTGTCGCTGCTTTTCTGTAATTATTTACTAAAGCGATGGTTGAAATTGTGTATTGTGCATAAATATGTCGTCCCACCGATGGAATAAAAGAAAAAATTTATATGTGAAAACTCCAAAGAAAAATTTGAAAAAGCAACTTGTAAATATGTGTATGCTATTCTTAGGGTAATTATAAGTAAGAGAAAAATGCAAATGTTACTGACGTACGGAGTAATGGTGGTCGTTCACTGCAACGTAGTATACCATGACGTCCATGACGCTCACCGTATAGAAATGTATGAAAACATAATTTGTATGAACGTCTTTCAGATAATCCTATTCTATCGCCAGTCGAAGGTATAATGTGCCGTGGCGTTGTATATTAGTGTAATTAGCTTTAGTTTAAAGAACAGACGCCTGCACATCAGACGGTCTAAAACTGTCAAATTACTTCAATAAATGTTTAACCATATGCCTTAGTCATATAGTTCAAAGTCTATTGAGGAAATTTGACAGTTTGTGGTAGTGTGAAGTGCATGCGTGTGTACATGAACTCAACGTTTACAAATACTGCTGTGTTGACAGGTTTCTAATATGGTCGGTCATGGTATGCCACGTTGTAGTCGGCGTCGACCTTAAAAACATACTTGAGATAATTGTAAATAATAAAAAATTGCAAAATAATTTTGTAAATCAGTTTTTATGACAAATATTTCATTGAAGGAGACTACTTTAGTACGAGTATTGATTAATTAAATAAAATTTGAAATGAGACAAAAAATATATTAGGTTTTTTAAATATTATTGTATTTACTGATTGTTGTAAATTGTTGTTTTATATATACGTAAAATGCTTCGCTTCGATCTATTATGTTTTAAAAGATAGTGTAGCTCAAATTAAATATAAATGTTGTATCAATAATTATTTATTTATACCCGATTTAATGATTTGATTGTAGTATTGTAATAGTGCCAAATTTTTTAGTAATGTATAAATATTTTAGAGCTATTCAAAGTTGTTATATAACCACTATAGGCGAACTTGAATATGAACATTTAAAAAATGTATTTAACATAGTTTAAAGTAGTCAATAGCTGTTAAGAAAACGATTGAAGTAATCAATTATTTAATATAGCAGTATTGCAAATATCTTTAAATTGTGCTCAATATCAGTGCTCCGTAAGATAGTATGTTTTTAGCGAAATTCCACGAGTAAAGGCTTATTTTCCTATAATGAAAATGTGTTAATAGTTTTATGTATTTCGTAGATAAATATAGATTCAAAAGTGATGTTTGTATAACAGGGATTTTTCACCGTTCGTGTCAATTGTAAAGCTACTGTCACCGTGGTAGGGACACAGAATACTTCCTACTTTATTTTTTTCGAAATAATAGTTATTTGTCAGTTTGTTCTTTAATCACGCCTATATGGCTGAACGGATTTCAATAAAACTTGGTAGACAAGTAAAGCATGTTCTGGATTGAAACTTAGGATACTTTTGAATACTGGAAAACTTGATATTTCTTTGGGAGATTGGACTTTGTGACAGACTGACGAATTTCTCAGTAACAAAACCGACGGCGGAAGTTAGTGCTGAATAATTGTTCAACTATTTATATAATCTTGGTACGTAGTAGAGGCCAAACGCGGTATTTAGTAAAAAAAATGTGGTAAGGTAATAATGAAAATGAAGTAATATTTAAAAAAGCAACTGCCCCTGGCGGGATTTAAATGATTTTCTCTTCGATATCCGCATGACTGCCTTCCTGTTGATATTTTAATTATTGATGTATATTTTTTTAAATAAATGGCTGCATTAGATGCTGCCGTTCTGTAGTATTTGCTTTGTTAAGTAATAATTGCAATAGATACGATAGAAATGCAAAAATAAATTGATATACTTTGGTTCAGACAAAGATTTTTACTAACTAGTAAAGTCATCATCGGCCTATCTTAGTCCACTGCTGGACACAGGCCTCCCCTAATGAGCGCCATAGCGCCCTGTCCTCAGCTTGACGCATCCAGCATCTGCCTGCAGTCTTCCGCAGGTCATCATCCCACCTGGCCGGAGGGCGTCCTACACTACGTTTACCGAGTCGTGGTCTCCACTCAAGAACACGTTTACTCCAGCGGTTGTCGGTTCTTCGCCAGATGTGGCCGGCCCACTGCCACTTCAACTTGCTAATTCTTAGAGCTATGTCGATGACTTTGGTTCTCTGTCGGATGTATTCGTTACGAATCCTATCCTTCAGAGAAACTCCGAGCATAGCTCGCTGAGTGACTTTAAACTGGTGGACCAGCCCTACCGTGAGTGTCCACGTCTCAGCTCCGTAAGTCATGACGGGTAGGACGCACTGATTAAAAACTTTCGTTTTCAAGCATTGCAAAGTAAAGTGTTCTTTCCTAAATGCTATTACGCAAATACAGGTCGAAAAATTTAGAAATGAATTTAGCTCAAAAAATATGATGTCAGAATATTCGTGTATTGTGCATATTTATTATGGTTTTTCTATGCGAGAAAACTTTTCAAGATATTGAACAAATTTTAAGTGCGCGACTGCGCGTCACGTCTAACTACATAGTTTGTACAGTCTATTGCACGCTCTCACGGATCGACTCTAGAGAGGTTGTAGTCCTTTTTCATACAGGAGTAAATGTCTATTGCGCCCGGGGAGACGCAGATAGTTACGTGGAACTCTCTCCGACCCCCTCAAGGGATAAGGAGGGCATACCGTAGAATAGAGCTACTTTTGAATCAAGTTCAACATTAATTGCAGCTATAGATCCAAGTAGAATTTTTTCAACATTTGTGTTTTTGTAATCCAAGTAGCTGCTAAAATAGCGTTAGCTAGCCAACTAGCGTTCTAGGCAACTCTAAGTGTTAATTACCTCCAGAATCATACCGTAGATTTACATGTGGACGACGTCTTTAGAGAACAGGAGCTGTGTGCAATGTTACTCGTACACTTGATTCAAAAGTAGGCCTGTTCTACGCTACCTACTAAAAACCCATGCACTTCCCCTTAAGTGACACCAAGTTGATACGGGATCTTTTAAGAAGTTTTTAATGCCCTAGCAAAAGCATTGTTATATGACTTCACCCAATGGCCGTGCGTCCTCACGATTCACGGACGCTATAAATGTATGTATTTAAACTCAAAAGTAGTTGCGTCTCTTTAAATAAAACAATAAATAAATGTTGTTGAAAAAAAAAATATTTTCTAAATATTTGGTATGTTTGTATAAAATGGTATTCAGGTGTATAAGACCAAATTCAGTATTTGCTAATAAAATAATAATAATAATAATTATTATTATTATTTATTATTATTTATTTTGTTTAATATTTAAAAATGTAAATTTGTATGAGAAAAAATAAATAAAGAAAATAATAATAATAACTGAAGACAAAACTAGCCACATAGATCATTAATAATTATCAAAAAAGTAATTTTCTATGATTTATTGTAAATTATTCTTGCATAGCTCTATACATTTTCATACAACCTGATTGGAAGGAAGAAATGCCCGTTAGTTATTTAGATAACTAAACAATGGTGATTTTTGTACTTAATTAATTTTTTTACGGACTTCGTAAGAGTTTTGCCAAAAGCATCCAAGTCTTGTTTTAGACTAAAAAGTTGAATTCAACAAAATAAGCCTTTTTATATGCCACTAAGATTCAATTCTCTTCTTTACTGTTTACTTGAAGAATAAGAGCAGTAAAATAGGTCTAGCATAATTTCAAAAAGTCGCGAAGCACTTAACCGCCACTGTGGTCTAGTGGCTAAGACCACCGGTTTAGACCCAGAGGTCCCGGGTTCGATTCCCAGCGGGGGGTACATGTTTGTGTACTCGGTTTGGTTGGTGGTAGGGCTTGTTTGTCCGCCTGGCTAGTTACCACCACCTTATCTTAATATGTCGCCATAACATCAATGTTTGTAGCATTGTTGTGTTCCGGCAGCTAGTGATAAGATAGCCAGTGCCTCACTAGTTGAGGATCCTGTTTGAAGTGCGCTTCCATCATTGGCCTTATCATCACTTAACATCAGGTGAGATCAAGGCACTGTGCTTACCCGTTAAATATAAAAAAAGGTTCATTATTAAAACTATAGACACTATTTTAATAAAAGTATTTTTTATTTTCTTTTAAATAGTTCGTACATTCCATGAAAAGTTTAACAAACTTCTTAGTATAGGTATTTTAAGTATACTTTTACGTCTGATACGTAATCCGACGTTTCGACCTAAATATTCTTAAGATACTTATACCTAAGTATGTAATACTTACAACACTTATATACAGCTATGTCAATATCGACTTGGCTCATTTTGGCATAACTCTTGTCTAATATAATGTGTTATGTAGATATGAATTTATTAATTATAATAAAAATTGTAATAGTAATTTTGTGCTCAAACTAGTGAATTTATTTTAATAGCTGCATAGGTTTCGATACATTCCAATATTTTTTAGCTGTGTTATTTATGTGTAAGCAAAGAGCTGGGCGTTTGTGTAACTTAAACTTATAAGGAGTGTCTCAAAATAATTGCCAAACCGGAAACTAATAACCTGTGACAGTTAAAGCAGTATTGTTTTTTAAACTACCATCACCACGGATAAAGTATTAAAGAAAAAATATTTAAAATTTATAGTAACTTGGCTGTTGTCTCGAAATGTATATGTCTAAATTATAAAAGTATTTTTTAAAGGTTTATTCTGATTGTTTAATTACTGCCACAAACTGGCTTGCCATCCCTTTCCAGTATGGCTTTGTTTTCGGGAAACCCTGTGTACAAGTATTATGCATTAGTGCAAAATACGCAGTCGCACCTCTGGATATGTGATGCCCAATATTCCAATTTCCAGATATCCTTGAGACCACTTTTGAAAGAAGCACATCTAAAAGGTTTTTACTTTTCTCGTAATTTGTATAAAAGCAAATGTTTCCCTATTCTTATTTTTATAACTTTGTTTATAATAGATTTTAGATAAATATATGAAGCCTCGATTTGTTAGGCGACAATATTTGGCATTGAACCAGCAGCGCCATCTGGTGGCAAACGATGTAAAGCTACTTATTTGACATGGAAATTCTCGTTTTCGTTAACATGATCGAATAGTGGATAAAACTCATAAAATACTCAGGCAAGATTCGATATGAAATGATTGTAAACAAAATATTCACAATTATTATCTTTGTAAGTATATAGTATCAGTCGGATTTTTTTGTTTCTTGAGAAATAGTCACCGTTTTCCGTAGTTTTCATGTATCTCTCTTGAAACCAGTATATATCTGTCTGGCACTAGCGTAGCAGTTTTCGACACAGTGTTCCCCGCCTAGAAAAAAATATAGATTTTCTTGAAAATTTTATGTGATGACATCTAGGAAGCAGTTGGTCTATCTGTATTCAATTACTACACTAAAGACTAAAATCAATCAATCCCAATCTTTAATGGTTGAAGAAAAAAAAAGTCGATCGCTGGTTCTACTAACTCTCTTGAAGCCAGTATAAATCTATCTGGCTGTACGTAGATATTTACATTAAAAATAGCAAATGATTTGTTTACAAACATTCTGCATCTGGCTAGAGCATAGTTTGGGCCCGTGTGGTGGTTCACTTTAAAAGTGGGGGTCTGGCTGGCCAAATATGTTGTAGCAGTCGCCTAATTAATAAATGAATTGAATTCTCAAGTTGTAATCGCCGCCATTTAGTTTTAGTGTAGTCATTATAGTGTTGTTAAGTACAATATGATAACCGTGTATTGGAAATTGAAGTAATGAAGTTGTTCTAATATAAAATGACGAACTGTTTTGTGTCCGGTTCACTTTTTGATTAAAGTCACCATCAATAATATGTATAAATACATTTTTGACAGATAATTATGCAACTTTTATAATTAAAGTGGTAAAAGTCACAAAATTATCGATAATGAGTATATGTTTTTGACGCTGACTGTATACATTATGTTGCCGTGTTCGAAACGTTTCGGTCGGTGGGGTTTATTTCTGGTAGTCAGTAATTTAATTAATGTTGGTTTTTTTTTGATAATTATTTCCCCGTATTTTTTTTTATTTGTTTGGTTAACTGTAAGTAACATTAATTAGATATACCTGGCCCTGCTCTACTAAAAATAAACCTCAGTTTCTGTTGAGAAAGAATGATTGCCAAATAATATTCCAAAAAGTCACGTATTTTTATAAATTGTTTATGTATATTATATGTTTTTACACTTTTTTTGTACCATTTGTCATATTCAAGTAATTTAATAGTATTGTTTTTGTTGTTTTGTTGATGTATGTTAAATAAGAATAAAAATAAAATTTAATTTTAATACTTGAATTTGATATCTGTTATAAAAAGGGAAGTGGAAAAATATTGTTAGTTTTGATTTATATTTTATGTTGAGGCGCATTGGGTCTATTGTACCTAGCTGATGGATAATTATTTGTTTTGATTGATCTGAAGAAACATATTTGCCCTGAAAAAAATTTAGCTGGCTAAATGTAACGATGCTTTTTGAAACGGTTTGACTGTCTTAGAAATATAACGATGGTTAATAATTTGTTATGTGCATATGTTTTGCGGGACAGTGGACTAGATTAAAGTATATAAAATCCTCGTAAATATTACAATTATTATATAAACTAGTTGCAATAGCCCCTTAGCACCTTATATAATAATGTTTTCCGTCCCCGTTCGTACGTTTTTATTATGTTATGACCATTTGCTATATGTATTAAAATTTATGCAATTTAAACCTATTTTTATTTATAACATATTCCTTTGTGTTGGCAAACCAGTATATCGAGTGGATTTTTGAGGGTAAGTGATTTTGTTGTTTTGTGGACGTTTTGATGGTTAGTAAATTTTATTTATTGTAGTGAAATAATTTCTTTATACCGATCTTTTTGCGTTTATTTTACACTTCATATTCTCTTTATTAAATTTATTTCTTAAGATTTTTTTTTTACAATATTTTATATAAAAACATATCAATATAAAATATTTTAAAAAACTTAACCTAGGTTGACACCGGCACCGGGGATAGACCCAAGCTATCGGTGGTTAGGGCTGCAGAGTGAGGAACCTCCTGACAATACGTGCCGTGCCAAGGAGTACTGCCTCTTGCATCTGACCCTTGACCTATTATTATATTTTTTATTTATTTATTACCATATTAAAACATATATACTAACAATTATGTTTTAAGTCGCATTGTTAAACCACTGAGGTTTGTCATAATGCGACTACATTCACAATACTCTTAACTGAAGACATTTATGAAGTACCTACTTATATAATTTAAAGTTACTATTAAAGAAATAGGGTAAACAACATTACCAAATATTTTTTATGTAACCAAGAAAGTAGGCCTTAAGTTAATTTTTAATATTGAAATTTGTCAAAGTACCGCATAATTCATGCGGCAGTTTGTTTTATTAATCGTGGTATAAGGTATGCGGCAGTTCTTTCGCCGTACACATTATTCGCACGACACGGCCGGTTCTTAGCTACCGCGTGCACACGGGTTGACTTATTACTATTTTAAAATCGTTGTTAAAGAAATGAGTTTAAAGAAACATATACTTAAAACTGCGTTTGAACAGGTAAGATTTTGCAATGTTTAAAAAGACCACTATCGTCAGGTACTGACGCCTGCACATCAACCTATCCAAAACTGTCAAATTTCTTTAATACATTTTCAAACTTAAGCCTGAGGCGTAAACTTCAAAGTCTATTGAGGTAATTTGACAGTGGTAGGTTGATGTGCAGGCGTGATGTTATTTGATACAATGTGTTTTAAAATTTATACCTGAAGGTTATATATTTTATTTAAGTAAGACGTGTTGTAAGTACGGCCGCAGCTACATAAACCATACTGTATGTATGATTCGGTTAAGGAGTTGAGAAACATTAATTCAATTTTGAAAGGCATACTTTTTTTAATATTATCACATGGTAATATTAAAAAATTCTTAGCCAACATTGACTAAGAATTGTCTTAGTTTGTTACAAACATATTCAATGTGATTACGCCAATTAAGATTGCTATCATTATATCATGAGAAGGTAGAACAATAAAATTGAACGCAGAACGTCATTTCCTAACGAATAGACTAGCCGTCTATAAACTGAAGATATCAAGGTTGCCACCGTCAAAAATCTTGAATCTTGCGCGAACATAGTCTTAAAAACTATAATATACAAACCAATTAAGAATCTCCTCCTTTTTTTGAAGTCTGTTAAAAACATTATAAAAGTACCTAAAATAATTATTTTGTTACTGTAATGTAAAAAAATCGTAGATTGATTGATTACGATGCCTCGTGCCATAGATAATCCGTGTATGGTGTACACACGCCTGCACATCAGCTACCACGAACTGTCAAACTTCCTCAAAAGACTGAGCTTTATGCTGTATGGCATATGGTTGAGCATGTATTGAAGAAATTTGACAGTTTTGGATAGGTTGATGTGAAGGGATCTGTACCATTTAAAAAAAATGCCAGTGCTGCCATGACCAAAAAATAGACAAAGCCAGAATAACCTCTCGCATTGTTATGCGACCCTGGTACTATGTTGAGTAGCTCGTTGATTTTACCTATATGTTATGACGCCCTGGTACTTATGACGCCCTGGTACTTCGTATGGCTGTATGAAATGAATGAATGAATCGAAAAATGGGCAATCTAGATTAACCTCCCGTTTGGTTATGCGATCCTGGTACTTTGGGTGCCTTGTTGATTGGTTATTTTCAATGTAATAAATAAAATCTTACTATGACGCCCTAGTACTTCGTATGGTTCTTCATTTTGTAATGTACTTTACCGTTTTTTTATAGTAACAACTAACTCGTTAACTTTTCATACATATTTATTTACATTTTGTGGGAAGTGCGCTCCAGCTTTATCATCACTTAAAGACTAAGATCTCAGCCGCCAGTTTTCTCAAAAGCCAAATGTGTTGGATTGAGTAGGGTTAGTATGTACTTTCAAAGTGTATACTTGCTAGTAAAATAAGTAGTCTGGCGGCCTTGGAAACTTAGTCTATTACCATCAGGCAGACGAAGGCCAAGAGCTTACGGTAAGGCTGCCTATCCACTGGAGCGGAGAAGAGAGGAGCGGAGCTGTGCCAATATTAACCAATACATTTGTCATACATTTTAAATGCAAAGCGCGGAAGTGGAGTGGGGAAACGGTGGCCAGTTCAGTTATGCGCGCTTCCTCGCTCTGCCCCGCTGCCTCACTCCGTATTAAATGGACAGACACACTCTGCAACTCCGCTCCGTGGAAAGGTTTCCTTCTTAATTAAAAACAGTCCTTTATTGAGGCATTTTAAAGGCATGTTCTCAGTAGCACTGCGAATAATTCCTCTCGAGAGTACGGGATAAGGGTTGGCCTCAAAATAAAACATAAACTGCGGTCGACAATACAGTCCACCAACGAAAGGACTTTGTCTAACTGAATAATGTGACATTCACTTGTCGACTTTTAATTATGTTATGGTACACACGCCTGCACATTAACCTATCACAAACTGTCAAATTTCTTCAATAGACTTTGAACTTTATATTTTAAATATATGGGTGAAAATGTATTGAAGAAATTTTTCAGTTTTGGATAGGTTGATGTGCTGTCTGTACTGAAGTTTTACCAGTTTATCGAAAGCCTGTGGCCGGTGACCAAGCGGTCGGCTCGATGACCGTAGGTCCTGGGTTTAATTATTTTTGACGTGACAACGTCTTATAATTCGATGGAGCCGGCTGCACGCACGATAAAACATGACTCATGCGGCGTTACCTCGCTCTGAGGCGTTCCATTTAAGGCTTGAAGTGCAAGCGAGAGCGCGGAACGAGCGACAAAGAGGCACAATCGGCCTCCGCGTTCGGCAGCGTTCGACATCTGTCTCTCTCCTACTTGAGTGAGCGATGCGTCCGCGTGGACAGTTGCTATACAATAATACATTTACATGTTTTCGTCAAGTATGAAGTGCAGTGAAAAGTGAATGTGGTGTCAATTGTTTATAGCGACGGTAATTGCGGCGATAAAGGTAATGATTATTTCGATATTAAATATATGTTCAGTGATATAACGTTGTCACGTTCAACTATCGTCAGTAAACCGACTTTACAGACAACCGATTTTTTTTTTTGAGAGAGATTGCTAATTGCGTCTGTGGCATTTTCAGCTTCACCGGGCGGGGTTTAATTTAGGTCGGGCATAGCGTGTATCGGATTGTCCGACGCATACTCCGGGTTTGTGATCACCAACCTGCTAACGTGTTGATAAAGTACCCAGTACCCATCAATTGGAGTGATAACTTGATTTCAATGCTGGAGGCCTTTGTCGTGCATTGGTCGGTATATACGGTATTTACTTACCTTTTTACTAAAATTTTAAGCGACTTATTGGTGACGGTACAAAATAAAACTGCCATAAAACTATTTAACCATACTTATTATTCATTTGAAGGCAAGTTACAATTCAACACATACAATTACACATCTCGTAACGTCTTACACTAACGAATGTATTATGGCTAACATTTGTACAGAACAATATCACAACAGCGGAAATAATATCGTCTTAAAGCTGTCTTCGTAGACTATCACTGCAATTATCACTATTATTGTGTCGAGTTAGAGATTAGAATCGGGTAGAACGGCGGTAAAGGTACAATCGGCGTCATAATGTTTTAAATAATATAATATTTAAAATTCAAACTCAACCATGTAATAGTCAAATATTCTTGATAATTGATTGTAATTAATATCGCTGGTTTTGTATCATCATATCGCACATAAACTACAAGAAAGGCACAAATACAAAACGTCGTAGTCGAGAAACTTAAAGGGTTCCTCAAGCCGTGTGAAACGAATCACCTTCCGAGGTTTTCTAGAGGGAACGGCATCACGCACAAGCGCGTGTCCCCGCGCCCTATTAGATTCTCCGAGGGTTTCGGATCGGATATTTAGATCTTTGTATTTTCTTAAAGCAAAGAAAGTTTAATTAAAATTGGAACATTTGAACTTTAAAGTTTATAGAGGGCACGTTCAAATTATTTTCTTCCATAGTATGTAAATATATACTATAGATAGCTAAATAGCTAATATTCGTTTCAAGATATGGGCGATTTTTTTTGAAAATATTTGAAAATTGCACCCCTAGTAATTTTGGCTATCCTCGTAGTTGACGTGCGATATGCTGAATTCGTTAAGTCTATCTAATCGGTCTAACACTGATCAATTCAATATCTTGTTTGATGTCTCGCTATTCACTAAATATGACATTTTGATATCCCATACAAAAACCAAAAACCAAATTTTAACAATAAGCGGCAAAAAGCAGATTTTAGTGAAACTTTCTATGCTTAAGGGAAGAACAGAGATATCGATAGTTCCTTGCGCAAGCTAATCTAATGCTAATCTTCTCTGTATCGATATCGATAGTTAATAATGTATGTACTCGGTCAAAGGCTCTCCCGAAAAAAATCCGAACTGATGGTAAGTTCAGTAGTTTAGTCTAAACATTTTTTTAGTTTTTGCTTTATAGTTTTGACGTCAATAAGTGTCTGTGAAAGCATATGTTGAATAAATGATTTGACTTTGAATAGAAAAAAATTGAAAACTTAATTTGTGCGATTTAAAGTCCACTACGGGCACCTTTCGGGAGAGCGCGGTCCATCTTAGACCACATCTACACTTCCCATAAGTGTAAGCCATAAGTTGTTATGAGAAAAAATATTAAAATCAGTTAATTTTTTTAATGCGTTTAGTTAACTGTCAACGTGTTACTTTAAAGCATATAAAGCTTCATTAAAATCGACGTATTGGTCTAAGAATAAAATCCTTGTAGCTTGTATGGAATTACGAAATTTTAAATGGCTCCAAAGTGAAGTTTAAAATAAGGCTATTACAATCTATCGTAGAAACTATAAATATTTTCATAACTTTTTAAATATCTGTTAAGTTAAGCCATTTCAAATTAACATTATCTATACGTCCTTTCCGTTTTAAATAAACAATGTTGTCAATATTGCTAAGAGATCATTGACTAAATTACAACTGCTATTTAGTCTTAAAAAAGTACATTACTACAACGAAATTTGTGTATACAGTGTATAATAACATTTCTAGTAGTTTAATGGCACCAGCGTTCGACAGGAACCAATGATGCGACACTTTTTTACCTAAATCATTAACAGTAAGGGTTAGCAACTGATTTTTCGCGACAATTGAATACAGACGTGCTTTCTAGTTGTCATGCCAGTAAAACTTTAATGAATATTGTTTTTAGACGACGCAAATAGGTGACAAAAACATTGGGTTAGTGTGTCAAACATTGATAAATGCTTCCGAAACATAAATAACAAGTTACATCTTAGGGAGACTGGGTTACTTAATCCTCTGAAAGCAAGAGAGGACATGGCTTTTAATAATTAAACAATAGCAATACTAACGAGCAGCGGTACAAATAAACCTATAGTTTAACATAATGTCTATGAGTTGTTGTATTTCGGTTAGAATGTTTATATTCAGTAACCTTCACCTTCTTAAAAATAAAGTAAGCTCTTATAATTACAACTTGTAAATTATGTATTATTTTATTGTAATTGTGCTGTTGTTGTTCTAAATAAAATATTGTTCATAATTATATTCGACAGTCTATCGAATCTGCCATTAATAAATAATAAATAAATAAATAATATAAATATTTAGACAACATCACATACATTGTTCTGATCCCAAGGTGAGTAGCTAAAGCACTCGTTTCAGAAACAACGACTGTACCACAACCACCCAGACCCGACACAATTTCGAAAAGTTCGTTTTCGACATTGACCCGACTGGGAATCGAACCCAGGACCTCAGAGTTAGCGCCGCCCAAAGTCCGGCGTGCAAACCACTCGGCTACGGAGGTCGTCAACCCATACCCATATACTGCTGTACTCAGAGACGTCAATTAAGTTTTAATGACAATTAAGTCTCTTGCTGTCACTTTCTTATGTACAGTGCTAAATAGAGAAGGAAAGACATTTAATTGTCATTAAAACTTAATTGACGTCTCTGAGTACGGCAGATAGAGTTGCAAGCGTCTATATGCCGCGGTGATCGCTTACCGTATGCTTGTTTGCAGACGCAATCAAGTGTCAACAAAATATAGTTTTTATTAAAATTAAGACTCATAGTAACTTTGAGGGGATCACATATACCCCATACCGTGTGCCGGATCATGTAACCCATTCTCTCAATAATTTAAAACATACATTTAACTCTCACAACTATTTCTTGTTACTATCTAATTCTAGCATGTGCTTAAACAACGATGAAAGCGCTCCTATTCTCTGTACAACGTTGTCTAGTATTAATTTCGCTATAATTATTAAACTTACACAATAGGTTTTCACAAGTATACGTATATCTTAGAACAAAGTAATGTAATGCATTTAATAACAACATTAATAAAATTTTTACACAAAGATAGAGTATTAATTTTGCTACTTATAAAATGCAAACATATTTTTTATAAACATATATTTGAAAATTAAATACCTGTCATGGGATTTAATAACACAGTAGTTATTATACAAAGTGTTTGGGCACGCATTGTACACATTTTAAGTTGAGATTGGCTTTATTGCACTAAAATGATATGGTATTTACCAATAAATTAACGTTGTTGTACGGGAGAAAAGAAACGCCCTTGCTGAGTTTCTTTCAAGTTATTTTAAGTTTATTCTCAGTACAAGGTCTCCCGCCCTGTGTAGACTTACGAACGGATGGCATAGTGGCATTCATAAGAGCTACAATGATATGTAATTTTAATTTTGAAAATAAAATTTTGCATTGTTTGAAGAAAGACGAACACTGAGTGGCCGTTCTAAGTCTATACTCAGTTTATTTATAAGACGAATAGACTTTGAACTTTATTTATATGTCATATGGCTGATTATATATTGAAAAAAAAAAAAAAAAAATGAAATTTCCGGATAGGTTCACGTGCAGGCGTCTTTAAGTACAGTGCGTACCGAAACAAGTTGTTTTTATAATAGTTACTAAGAAAGCAATACACTATGGAATTAAACTAAAAAAAAAAAACAATTTTACAGAGAGAGCTGCAGAGCATATTTTATGCAAGATTAAGAAAAAGTTAAATACAATAAAAAACAACTTTCATACGAATAAAATTGGCGGGATCAATATAAATTAGGAATATAGAGTTAACATGGCTAACAAGCTTAAGCTCTACAATAATACTGAGTTCAATACAATAGTTATAAAGAATCTCTCAATAAACAATATCACAAGTTTGGGATGCGCATGACAAGGAACATAGCTATTTTTGAAGTTTTCCTATATGTTACTTTTTAAACTATCGGTCACTAAACCTAATGTAATTTGTAACGGGATTATTATGGTTTTTTATTTTAGGAACCCATCCGGGGACCACTCTATAGGTGCCTTAGTTTTAGCAATTTTTAAACGAAAGCGTCAGTAGCACAGCTATTAATACTTTTTTGTGGCATTTGAGATTTGTGACAGTTGCCACACCAAAAAAAATGCAAACCATTTAAGATCTAATTTAACCATACAAGTAAATGAACAATAGTTTTCTAAAATTCTTTCTAAATTATGCAAATAAAAATCTTCACCGTAAATATCGAAGCTTTAGGCAAGAAACTATAATGCGACAACTTCGTGCGCGACCGTCCTGCGGGGTACAGACGTTGGCGGGGACGAGGTAGCACCGTATAATGACGCGCAGTTGCATGCGTTGCCCTTCCCCGCTACACCGCCCGCCACCCGCTGACACCTTGGGTACCTCGTCCCCGCCACCGTCTGCCACCCCGCGGGACGGTCGCGCACGAAGTTGCCGGACTATAGGCATTCGTTAATATTTATTGTACTTATATTATGTTATAGTCAACACCCATTTTAGTCTAAACTAGTTTTGACTAGGCAATTCGTTAAATGAAAGCGTATTAGAATTGAGGCAGTTCGGTTAATATTTTCGAAGCATAAACAAATATGTAGCTGCATCATATAGTAGTTCGTTTTAGATTGAATTTAGAATGTAATAAGAATAAATGATTTGTTGATAAAAAAGTTGAAAAATTTGAACTGGCACTCTTCTGACATACCGGGTCAGGTGCTCTCCCAATTGAGCTATCGTTGAAATGATTTGTGTTTGAATTCCTCTATTAATTATTGGTTGAAAGCATCTTGGAAAGATTATCTGAGATTTTGACTGTCACCAAGTGAGCGAAATACGTGTAATCGAACTTTACTAATTATTCGTTTTGACTAGTCAAAGCTGTAACTAAAATAGGATTTCAACTGCAACATAAGTATGACATGGAATGCTATTTCACTATCTACAATAATATACAAGATACATAATTATCATTATATTGCAATTTTCCTATTTATCTAGAACAACGGTGGAGTCGCTTAACTACACATATAGCTTTTTTTTATATTTATTTATTATTATTTTATTTCACTGTATTGAAAATAGTAACTTTTCTATAGCGAAGTTAATTGAATCTATTTAACCGGTCCGTTCATCACAGTTTTCAGTATTTTCTCACATGATTTGGAATTCAAATTATCGATGTTATTGTTTGGAATGGCAAAGCAAAATTATCGCTTATTATATAACATCCCTATACAACCTTCGCCACACTAAAGTCGAGGCATGAGCGTTTCAGCGCCTGCTGTTGAGGTTTTATCACACAGCAAGCGTTTCGTTGGTACAAACGCGGCCGAAGCTATTATATTAGTTTATATAGATTATTACGTAATAATCTATATATACTAATATAACAAAGCTGTTTTATTAGTTTTTTTTTGTTTGAACGCGCTAATCACTAGAACTACTAGTCCGATTTGAAAAAATATTTTTGCAATTGATAGCCCAATTTTTGTGGAAGGCTATGGCTATTTAAACATTACGCTATGACACTTTAAAAAAAAGAAAAAAACTGAAAAACGCTAAGCGAATTAGCTAGTGCATTCGTAAACATGGCGTGTAACGACTTCCATATATATTTATAATTATAAGCACGATAAAAACGCCAGTTGTTTGCCAAACCCTTTTAAACATATCTGTATACCAGACAAATTTCGTTCAATATTTTCCAAAGCAACATGTTACTTCGAATGATTTTTTTTATGCTTCAGAAAAATACAGAGATGTTCACAGTTAATAGAAAACATTAAAAAAGAAACGTTTGTATTACTGAATTTATGCGATTTAAAGTTCACTATGGAAAGTATCAATCAAATGGCATAAAATTTGACAAACTTTTTAATTATTTTAATTTTTGCATTCACAATGCTATGCATTTGTATGTACCCTTAGGTCGTGGGTTCAATTCCCGCTCGAGCTTCCTTAGACTGGTTGGCTTTTACTAGTAAAATTTTATCTTGGACATTTTTTTTAAATATGTTTGACCATTGAGTGTCCTTCGTATATGTACAGTCTCGAGCATTAAAATGTAAACAGTGTACCCCTTAATGCAATGGAATAAGAGTCATAACTAGTCAAAAACGTAGCATGTTACGCTTGTGACTGTATATGATGGGTTAACAAGTATATTATTAATGTGGTAATAGCATATTAATAATAATATAAAAAAGAATTTTCCAAATCAGTTTAGGCGGCTTCGAGTAATCGGGTAACATACATAAAAAAAACAAAGATCCCGACGAATTGACAACCTTCTCCTTTTTTGAAATCGGTTAAAAATAAATAAACAGTCGAGTTTAGCGTGTAGAAGGTTGTTTTAAATTTAAATTTTAGATATTTTGATAACTTTGATTGCACATTTGCCATTCATTCACGTTCAATCAATGCAACAGTTCGCTGATATGTATGTTAACTATGCCGATAATGTAACAAACTACAAGTCATCATTGATATATAAATACGACTTGGGTACTAAGATACACTTATATAGCTATAAATATTATTTATATTTGAATATCATAATAATTTGACATAAGATGGGCAGTTAGTTCTATGTTTGTGTATTACAGTGACTTGTTTATGGAACATTTCTATATATTTTTCTATCGTCTATTGAACAGTCGTCAGCTAAAGTTGAAGATCAAAACTGACATTAATAAAAGAAACAAGATATTGCAGTACTTAGACCAGAGTACGAATCTCATCGGTGACTAACTATCACGCTATGTTAAATATTTAAAAAATGTTTATATAATACAGTGAAAAAATTAAACGCCCACCCGACCCGTTACAATGACCGTTGGATAGATGACACTGTGCCGCTAATAAGCACTCAAAAATTAAAAAGCAGTGTCAAAATTCAGCGCTTACGTCAGCCTTGGGGAATGCGAACGGAATGCGAACGGAATGCGGAAGACCCAAGTTCGTTTCCTGGCTGGGTCGGTTGGGCGTTTAATTTTTTCACTGTATTTTTTATAAAATCTTATAAATATTTAATTTAGCTTCAGTGCAGCAATTAACACTTGAAAATAAAAAGTAAAATTTATCACGCTATGATTTCAATAACGATTGCTCCTGTTTCTCTTGTTCAAAGTCACTAGTAACTTATTTTTGACACCGAAAATTCTTGAAAGTACACACGCCTGCACATCAACCTATCCAAAACTGTAAAATCACTTCAATACATTTTCAACCTTACACTTAAGGCATAAAGTTCAAAGTCTATAGAAGATAGTCTATTGAATTTGACAGTTTGTGATAGGTTGATGTGCAGGCGTGTGTACCTTAATAATCCAATTGCAAGTAATGCAAAAAATATTATATTTCTAGTCGTACACATTTATATATAGCCAGTGCCTCATTAGTTGAGGATTCCAGGTGAAGTAAGCTTCCACCTTCGGCCTCATCACTTAACATCAGGTGAGATAAAGGCCAAGTGCTTATAAAACATATATACCTATACATATATTTGATAGCGTATTACATGCCACTTATATTTCGAGATCACAGGTGAGATACAAAAATCACCCCCTGCATGATTAATGTACCAGTGGCTATATAACGAGTGAAAAGGAGCAGACGTCATTAATACGATAGCGTAAGAATTAGTCACTGGTTTAAAAATTGCACCACAGTAAATGTCGACGACTACTATACCGCCACTTAAAAATTAAGTTCAACTTAAACCACGTTTCGTACAAACAAGGTATTTGTGTAATGTTTTAATGTAGGTATTTATCGTAAACTATATACTAACAAAACGAAACTTTATTTAAAAAAAAAAAAATTTTTGCAATGACTAGTTTTTTGTCATGTAGTTGTTTATGATTGTTTTCTAATAATCTATATTTAAATGCTTACATTGATATAAGCTGCATTGAGTTTCATCACCATAAAAAATATAGCTGCTTAATTTTTATTTATATAATTTATTGTTTAAGAATAGGGAATTTGTTTAAAGATCTACATATATTTCAAATGTAACAGACTAACTATTGAACCAAAACTGCCCTTATTACCATAGCAGTTACGCTTAAATTGATTTAGCCAACACGTTCTTACAACTGTGATAAGAAAAGCATTTGGAAGATCTATCCTTATACTGTGAGCGGTAAGGTTTAACTTATTAGACAGATCGTCATCACCGTAAACGTTTCACTCATTTTTGGTACCTATTATATAAGCAATAAAGCTCAATATCCTTCATTCCAAACCAACTATCTATTTGTCAATTTCTACCACTACACAGAGGTGATATTACAAATAATTTGCGCGTGTACAATATGATACCTTATAACCTTAGTGTTAAGGTTGAAATCGCGCTTTTATCGTCCTTTTTTCCAATTTAACTAACGATTTGTTTATTTCATTCTACTACTTTAAAGAGGTGATATCACAAAATTTTGCGCGTGTACAAATTGATACCTTATAACCTTAGAGTAAAGGTTTAATACTGCACTTAAATCATCCTCTCTTCCAATCCAACTAGTGATTTAATTATTTTTCCTAATGAAGGTGATATTACTTTATTTGAACGCATTTTTATTTGAGCGCGTGAACAATTTAACTGCGGCTGGCCTTGATGTTAAGGTTCAATATCGCGCGTACATTATCCTCTCTTTAAATTCAACTATATGTCAATTTCTACCACAGTAAAGGTAATATCAACTTATTTGCGCTTGAACAGTTTGATATTTTATTTCCTTAAGAGTTACGGTTCAATATCGTACTTACATCTTCACCTTCTAATCCAAAGCAACTGTTCGATATTTTCTACCTACCACTGAAAAGGGGATATAACCACATTTACGCGTGAACAAATTGATACCTTATAACCTTAATCTTAAGGTTCAATATCGCGCTTCGGGCGACTGCGGGGATCTCGGTTGCCGGACTGCAACGCCGGCTAGTCGCTCGCATACTGCTTCTAGTTGTGCATCCAGCATTAGAGAGGCTATCTGGTCGTCGGTCAGCATTTCCACACTGAAGCAAAAATATGTTACGCTGAAATGATCCTTAAATATTAAAGCTAAAGTATATTTTTGCAGGAGCGGTTCTTGGATAAGCTTTTTGGGTTTTACGGGTGATTTTTTCATCTGCACTGTTCAAGAGTTATATCGTGTTGGTAACATATAAAAAGAATATGATTAATGTTAATAATGACCAGCCCAGTCCCACTTCAGCACGGTGGCCCTTCGAGTAACGGCCATGCCTACCGCACGCCGAACGAGAGGTGCGCGCGGCTCACAACGGAGACCACGCATCATGCGTAAGGCGACCAGGAACACCGAGGCGAAGATGGCGGGACGACCTTGACAATGGTGCAGCGGACCGGAAGACGTGGAAAAAGTGCGGGGATGGGACAGCTATGGCTGATATAATATAATAATAATAATAATAATGTTACTGAAATGTTTTTGTTTTGTTTACATAATTTTTAACGCAAATTTTGTTGCGAAACCAATTACAAAAACACAAATGTTGAAAAAATTCCCACGAGCAGGATTTGAACCTGCATTCTTCTGACATACCGGGTCAGGTGCTCCCCCAATTGAGCTATCGTGTGCTATCGTGTTCTAACCAGCTCGCCGAAACTATTCAACACTATTTACTTTTTACTTTGAAAGCCAAAGGCGCCCATTCAAGTAAATAGTGTTGAATAATTTCGGCGGGCTGGTTAGAAGCACGATAGCTTAATTGGGAGAGCACCTGACCCGGTATGTCAGAAGGGTGCAGGTTCAAATCCTGCTCGTGGAATTTTTTTCAACATGTGTTTTTTTTAATAATGTTACTAATAACAAAAATTTATTAAAACAATTTGTTCCTAGTTGTTACTTAATTCACTATATGTATACGAACAATTACGATACGATACGATTCGTATAGCACTATATATTATACTTACGATTTTCATTGTTGCCGTTACCCATCGTAATGCAGTGTACTACTTCTTGAACTACAAAATAACTCTTAGCTTAGTAGCTCAGAAGTGTTATCTAGTGATATCTATATCTATCTATATCTATATCTAGTGATAACAGGTCTGAATGGGACCACACCATAAGCAAGGGTAAAACATCACCATGTAAGGTCTGATTTTACAATCCTCAAATAAATTTTATCCAACGAATAACTTTGTCATTGTGACATATTTTCTAAAGAGATTCTGTCATTACGTCAAAATTATTCAACGAATAAACTATACTCAAGTAAATAAATTATTATGCTAATAAAAATATTTCCTAAAAAAACACCATCAAACATTGACTACTGAACGCTTACCTGGCCAAACTGTCTGTGTCAGAGTATCGTTCATCAGAGACTGAGGAGGACTCCCCGGGCAGGGGCGAAGCCCGCGCGCGGGGAGACACGGCACGGCGCGGAGTGCGGGGGGCGGAGGCCGAGCCGCGTCTCTCACCGAATAGGGACAGCCCTGACCACAACATGATGAACATGATCGTCGTTCCACCATACTCATTAAACACTCACAATACCAAAGAGGGTTCGAAATTATTTAATAACATTACACATTTATAATTATTTTGTAGGATTCCAATGGTACGGAGAATGCCACATTGAGGAAGGCCAATGGGAAGATCTTCCTCCGAGCTGGGCGGTATAGCTCGGGGACCGAGGTCCAGCGGACGTTAGTTGGAGGTGCTATATATGGCGAAGGAAATGGTGAAACTTCGCTGCCGCGATGCAGGCTTCCCATACTGTTTTATCGTCGTATTATGGCGACGTCGTATGCGTTTGTGGCGCCATCTGTTGACACGGTTGAGAAGGTGTTTGCTTTATGTCGAATAATGTGCGGCGTATGCGGTAGGTGACGCCGCCACAATTTGTTTATTAAAAAATGAGAAGCTTTCTTTACAAACAAATTAGGGCCGTGCCCTAACTGCTATTTAAGTTGCATGTGCGCATGCAATATCAGTATCAACTCAAAAATGAAAAAAAAAAAGAACATCCCCTAAATATTATTCTAATGCAAGTGACTATGATAGTATATTTAACCCATCGTTGGACGAGCGCTTACATATAAGCGACAACCAATAAAATTCAATTGTGTCTGGTATTAACGGCCAACGACGGGTTAAATAGGTATGTTAGTATTTTAACCTAATCATCATCAACCCATCGCAGTCCATTGCTGGACATAGGTCTCTCCCAAGCAGAGTTTGGTATTACCGGTCAAAATGCAACCCAGGTACCGATACCAAGCTTGCCGTTACTATTATTACCGGTATCTTCGTTTGACAGAAGTTCGATACCAATATCGATCAATACCAAGACACGCCACTGAGCCCGATCTTTATTTATTTATATCTTTATTTATTGGGAAACAAACAGCACATAGTACAGAGGTAATAATAACTTAAACTAAGTTTCTCATTTGCCAAAGCAGCTTCTATTTATAATCCTAACAACGTGCACCAACCTGGAAATCGAAATTGAATTCACCTAAATTTCACATGCCCTGCGCTGGCAAGACAGACGAACTATACCCATCACACTCCATCCTAATGTCTCTATTTTATGTGAATTAATTATATTTAATTTCATTGCACCAACCTTGGAACATCTCCTTGACCTTCTCCCCGGTGTCGTGCAGTATGGCGTCCAGGCTCTGCCGCCGCCCCTTCTCGAGCTCCGCCCTCAGCACCGCCCCCCGCCCCCCCACTATGATACGGCGCGGGGACGCCGCCGACACCTTCGACGGGGGCGTGGTGGGGGACTGGTCGGGGCTCGAGCGGGGCCGGTGCGAGCATTTGGCGAAGCTCGGCTGGAAGGTACATCCAAAATTATTTATTTATTTATTTACCACGTCTGCAGAAGGCATCGAATTTGAACATTCCATAGGCTACATACAGGCTACACTCTTGTTTATAGCCATCTAGGTCTATAGATTAATCGAAATTAAAAATGGACGACTTGGGGACATACAAATCGAAATCCTCAATAGACGCCATCCTAGGCTTCAGGATTACCTCCTTTAACTGAATAGGGAAATCCATAACGTATTGATTTAAATCTATTAAGATTATAGCTATTATAATCCAAATCTATAGCCACTAGCAATTAGTTATTCTGCGATTTGCTAGGCGATTATTCTTCCGTGAAATCTACGGCCCCTGAACAATACGTATTGTACGTGAGCGCACCTCACCTCGTCCTGACTAGAATTGGTTACACGCTGTACAGGCTCTACAATAGCTATTGACAGCATCACCAGAAGTCAAAAAGCATTCGCCAGAAGTTAGATAGAAGCTACGAACCTGTCTGTACCAAGTCTTAAGCAAAAGATAGACAGATAGATAGAAAGAGAGAGAGAGAGAGAGAGAGAAAGATAGCACGCCTCACCTCGTCCGGGCTAGAGTAGTCCAGGTCGATGTCGGTCCAGGTGTCGGCGCCGGCCTGGCGCGGCGCGGCGCCGGCGGTGCGGCGCAGCCACTCGCGCACGTTCGCGTCCGCGCTGTGCTCGCACAACTCCTCTAGCTTGTCGCTGGTCGACGTGTTCGTGTCGCTTGCGGTGTCCGTTATTGTTGAACTGTCTATGTCTGTGGATAAAGGGAAATGCAGTTGCAGTAAAAATGAAATACCCAAAGTGTATCCAATCTAGGATCTTGTATGTGTTGTTATGAGTACTAAGACATGATTGTATGTTTTGTATTACATAATTATCATGCATTTGTAAATTTAATATATATGTTAGTGAATTCAGGCGCACAAGCAAGCGGGAGTGATCATATATGTAAGTACACAGAGGTTTCTAAACCACCAGGGCTGTGGCTTGTTTATTTTGATGTGAAGTCACAATAGAAATATTTAATAAAATATTGCGTTTTTACTTTTTTTTAAGTGCTTGCTGCACTGAAGCTATATAAATATATTTATAAAAAGCAGTGACAAAATTCAGCGCTTACGTCGGCTTTCCCGGTAGCATAGCGGTCAGTGCAGCCGCCCGGATTGCGGAAGACCCAGGTTCGATTCTGGCTGGCTGGGTCGGGTGAACGTTCAATTTCTTTTCACTGTATTTTATAAATTTTATAAATATTAAATTTAGCTTTAGTGCTTGCTGCACTTAAAAAAAAACTTACTATTGCGTTGTGTTATCAAATTTGTAGTATTTCATCTGCAAATATGAATCTGCATAGCCATCGGTTGCAATAAACGTTGGTAAGATGGCGGACTGTGCCGCTATTAGCACTAAAAAACAAAAGCAGTGACAAAATTCAGCGCTTACGTCAGCCCTCCCGGTAGCATAGCGGTCAGTGCAGCCGCCCGGATTGCGGAAGACCCAGGTTCGATTCCTGGCTGGGTCGGATGGGCGTTAAATTTTTCACTGTATTTTATAAATAAAATGTTTTGTTTTGTTTATATAATTTTGACGCAAATTTTGTTGCGTAACAAATTACAAAAAAACAAATGTTGAAAAAATTTCCACGAGCAGGATTTGAACCTGCACCCTTCTGACATACTGCGGCGGGCTGGTTAGAACCACGATAGCTCAATTGGAAGAGCACCTGATCCGGTATGTCAGAAGGGTGCAGGTTCAAATCCTGCTCGACGAAATTTTTTCAACATTTGTGTTTTTGTAATTTTATAAATATTTAAAATATTGCATAACAAATTACAGTTAATAATTATGTCTGTGTAACTCGTCGCACAAGATCTAGATCGGATACACTTTTGATCTTTGAATTTTTACCACATCTTTGTTGAATAGAACCACCTTACAAGAGAAGAAAAACAAGAAATAGCAAAATGTGAAAGTACCAAGTTATAAATGAACATTTACACAAATATTTCATCATTATCATCTGCTTTAGATGTCCCACTGCTATGATGGCTTAGATAAGACTTGTATATTATTTTAATTTGTGCATTCACAATGTAGTCAGGAACGGGGGCTTCGGTACTCCAATGATTATTTTATTTATTGATTTTAACAGTTGTTTATTCACTTAATTAATTTAATTACACTAATTGCGTTGTCGGTTCAATAGAAGTTGTGGCTTCTTATAAAACGACAGGCTTCTTTCTTGTTGCTTCCCCGCTCACGTCGTAAATGGCGCTAGTGGTAGCAAGCGGCGACACAATGCTATATGTTATGTTACAAGACAAAATTTCCCTAGAAAAGTTAACCACAAATACTCGCCAGAGAACAACGATTCATCCCTAGGATGATACGCGAGGCTATTGAAATTAAAAAACATCCTAATTGAAATAGAGAAGATGGTTGGAATCTACCACCAGCCTGGGATCCCATCATACAGAATATTAAATCCCAGCCCCAACACCATACTGCCAGACAAAAAGATACTGTAAGCTCTTTCTGCGTAAAACGGAATGCACCTGATTAATTTAAATGAGGGTATACAAGCTACTAACTAATTATGAGACGACCAACACCTCAGTCTCCCTGTGACCACGGACCCTGCAAAGGGTTCGAAACGTCAGGATAAACATTAATTAAAACTAATGTGTAAAATAAACGCGAGTTGATCCGTAAAAGTTGTTTCATTTCAATATCCACTCTCAATTAGCTCGAGTGGGAATGAAAAAAAAATAAAACTTGTAAAAGTGTTCTTTTGACTGTGAGGGCAACTTTACAGTGACTTAATACCGCTGGTTTGCAGCGCAAATCACAAAGTACTATAAGAATTCAACGAGTCCCCTGGGGTTTCGGTAGCTAGCCGGTAATTAAAGGGTTCGATTCCCACTCGAGCGTCATATTGAGAGTTTGCCAGTAATATTGAAAATAACCTCAAGTTCGAAATAAAACTAAAAAAACAGTAAAATAGTAGAGTAAAAGTAAAGAGTAATATAGAGTAGAGTAAAATTTTTAATTTAATTTTAATTATGCAACGCCTCGGTGGCCAAGTAGCCAAGTGGCAAAGCGCTCGGCTCGATACTCGAAGGGCCCGGGTGCAATTCCCAGGTCAGGCAAAGTGTGTTTCAGATTTTTCGATGCATAGAACCAGATTTATGATCACCAACCCGCATTTAGCAAGCGTTATTAAGCCATTACCCATCAATTTATTTATTTATTTATTTATTATTAAGGAATAGGACACAGCACATTTAAAACTAGCTTACAATATTGAAATTTACAATTTGAAGGCCAATTATGACTATCCACATTTTACATTTTCCATAATACGTAGGCGAACATTCGACACCTGCAAGGAAAAACATTGTAACTCAAATTTTGGTAATTTTGAGTTATAGTCATAATCTAAGCAATAGTATGACCGTAACTTAAGTGCACCTAAAAATGAGTTACGGTCTTTTTCCTTGCAGGTGTCGCATTGACAGTTAACTTTACAAAAAGCATAATATAAAACATTTGCAAAATATGACCTGACCTTATAATGACAGAACTTTTTCTAATTATGGGAGTAAAGCGGACAATTATAAACAGAATATATAGGTTTTAAATAAATATGTATCATAAATACTTAAATATACATACAATACATAGATACATACAATGCAAAAATAAACATAGAATACTGCTAAAATATGCTAAAAAAATATATAAAGATATACATAAATGAGAAAAAAAAACTGTGGCGATTACTTGATTTCAATGATGGAGGCCTTAGCCCAGCAGTGGGACAGTTAAAAGTTATTTACTTACTTAGTATAGGCATCATATTCATACCTTTATACCCGACGTTTCATCAACGTTGGTGCATCAACCGTGGTCACGAACTGACTGATAACATACTAAGTAGTTTGCATTGCCCCCCTTTAAAAGTGTAAACTATAAGATATTAAAGATCGTACATTTCTCACCGTTCCTCGTGGACTGTCTCCTCGACCGATGCCGGTGTATCTCGTCCGATATCCTTTCTAGATTCCTTAGAGCTGAAGAGTACTGCTGCTTAACCTCCGCCACCTGACCCTCCAGCGTTTGGATGCGCGCCTTCTGGTGTTCTAACGCCGCGTTGATGCGTGCCTTCTCCTCGAAATACGGTCTGAAATGTAAAATCCGGCTTGAAGGACCATTTTTTTGTATACACCAAAAAGATCCTGTCATCTTATAAGGGAAAACACCGAGAATAAATCAAAATGAGAAAAAAGAACTCAAAAACAAAAAAAATGTCGGAAATAGAAAGCAAAACACATGCGACATGCGAGTTAGTAATCATTGAGTAGCATAGCTTCATTTTAGTGAACATTTATCAAGCCTGTTTATACTTAACCAAAACAGCACAGAAGAACAAGCTATCTGGCCCAAGAGGAACTAAATTATATTTTCTTTTAACTGTGCGCAAAACTGCGCCAGTAAGAACCAGTAAGAATTTCGTACATTGACCTCGTCAATACTTGTCTGGGTGGAATGAATACACCCTTATCTTTATGTGACCTATAGACAGACAAGTGTTGTCGGGTCATTGTACGAATTTCGTCCTACTCCGCACCGTAAGAGACGTTGCTGTTGTAAGTCTCATCGACTTTCAAATGAGTGTTAGGTCTGTTAAAATATGATTTACAATCAATTATCGTAGAAACAAGGGAATAAATACTCTTTTTATTTTTTCATTCCTAAAGGTTAAGCACTTGGTCTTCATGTCATCTGGTTAAGTGATGACAAGACTGAAGGTGCAAGCGCACTTTGTCCGGAATGCTCAACCACTGAAAAACTGGCTATCTTATTTCTTACCGTCGGAATACAAGAATGCTACTAAAATTATTGTTAAATGGCTACAAAACTCTTAGACAAACATACACTTTAGAACAAGAAGTCAGTACAGTACAAACTGCTAACCATAGACTATATAGTAAGAAAGAAAGAAAGAAAGAAAGAAATTATTTATTGACTATCACACAGACATAACAGAAAAAAAAAAAAAAAAAACAAAGAATATGAGAACATTACAAAAAATAACATTAAGACTAATACAAAAATAATAATTAAAAATAATAATAATAGTACTCGTAGACGTAACATGCATAGATAAATCAAAAGTATGTACCAAACGTGAGCTAGGCGTCGCTGGTAGCGTCGTGCGGCCTGCGGAAGACACATTACTTTGTGCAACTAGTCAAGCAAAGAAATCTTTGTAAGTGCAAACTTTGGCTATTTATCTATGACAAATGCAAAAGTTTTGAATAAGTTTTTTGTTTCAATAACTTGTCTTTTTAACAACTAAGTAGCCCCCCGGAATGATCGTGGATATGAGTCTCATAAGAGGAAAGCTGTTCTTATTAACTTATTTTTTCTTCAAGAATAATACCCTTTTTATTTTCTTAATATATTAATTTATTATTTATTGTTAAAATAAATGATGCATGGTAATAGGTTTAAAATCTCGAAAAAAAAGATACTTATTCATACAAAAACTCAAATTTATTTTACTCCATTATTTTTGTTCAAACGTCACGTTTTGACTTCTGTTGTTTTTGGACCATGATGTTGACGACCAAGAACAATGTATCAGCTGGACCTAGAGTTGTCACTTTGCAATTTAACTTAGTTACAAACAACCTCAATATCTTGGCCATATGGTGCTTTTTGGGTATGTTCATAATTTTCCGGGTATGCTCGGTACCCTATCTGACATATTCGGGATTATACAGGTGATACCAAACACACAGTATAACTCATCAGTTTATTAATAAGTAAACTGATAAGTTATGTAATCGGGCTATGCTCCCGTGTAACTAATAACAACAAATAAATTAATAAATAAAAGAAAATTTAAAAATAAATCAAGGAATTAACATTATACCTGCAATCCACGCCCGCTAAAGTAACTTTTGCATTTGTTTGATTAAAAAGTATTAATATAATAATAAATCAAAAAATCACATCCAATAGGCATAGTGCTGAATGTTACCTACAAATTAAAAGATAATGTTATTATAATTCTAACAGTTCTATGAAGTATTTAGTAGCAAGCTTCAACTCAAAGAAACTACAAAGCTGATTGATTACTTTACAAGCCAATTCAGTAAGTAGCAGTACACTTCTAAAAGTAAATTTAAAAATATATATATATTATTAAGTATTTAATAAAGTTTCTACTAAAAAGTTAGGTAGGTATTATTGTATTTTACGAGTAATTTGGTTGATTTTGAGTCGGGATAGAAGGAAACGGAGTCAGAGTTAGGCGTGGGGGGTAATGCGTTAGGTAGGTGACAAAGTCTATGACACGTAGGAAAAAGCTGTGACATGTTGTATTTCGTATAATTTGTGGCAGGGATATATGGTTCCTACTTGGTGCCATTCGTGATCCCGAGCTGTATCTCTGTATCACTATGGCAAAGAAGAGATGGTACTAGGTTTTTTAATGGGTATACCTCCCCTCCCCTCCTCATGACGAGGGGTCACCCCTAGCCTCGGTGTATGCGCAAAGCATTTTACCTAGTTTAAAAAAAGGGGCTGTATATAAGAACGGTATAGCTGCCCTCTCGCGTGGTCATTACTCAAGTCACTGCCACTTCGGAGGAGTTTAGTCCTCTAGGGGCTAGTGGGTATCCCCTTTCGTCTTACCCTCCCACCCGGGACTTCTTTCTGGGGCTTCCCGTTGTCAGTGGGAAATGGAAACTGTCAGGCCTCCTCAAGGTCGGGTACTCTTCCCCTGGGTCAACATAAAGCGGTAGCTGACCTGGACTTGGTGATGTGCCGCTTGAGCCCGTTCTGCAGCTGCTGCACCAGCGCGGAGGCGGCGCGGTGTGCGGCCGCCTTGCTGCGCTGCGTCACCGTCGCGTGCGCACGCTCAGACTCCGCCTATAGATCATGTCATTACATCTTTCAAGGCATTCATTTCATCTCTAGGCATCATAAGAAAAGACTATCGCCTATAGGTATTAACCTATAACCACAGTCTATCTAACCTCTTCCTTACAGTCGTCCAACGGTTACGTCTAGACAGAACAATCGTGCGGGGGTTGTGGGGTGAGAGGGTAGGGTAGCGATCCCAAGATGCCATACACCCGTTGGGAAACACAATCTAGGGCTGATTCATTTTAGTTTTAACTGTTTCGTTTGAATTATGAAATGAGTTTGAATATTGAAATTTAATAATAAAAATATACTGTGATAATGGTTCATACCAATCGTGCTGTGAGAGACTGCATATCATCGTCTCGTATAATTAAGAAGTTGAAATTTTATCAGTTTCCTCACACAGAATAACGGTAAGTCTAATAATATTCTATTATTTAGGTTGTAGCAATAGATAGATTTAAAATGACGGACGCAGGACGCAACTTTTAGATGAGGTAAAAAAAAGATTTTTTAAATGAAATCAACACATAAATAATTATGAGTATTGTGTATATGGTTTATGGGGGTGCTGATCACGATTATCGCAACTATAACATGACGGAGACGATTTTTTAATATTGTTTTTAAGTGTTTGTGTGTGTATGTGTCGATTATGATGACATCTATTTCAAAATGCAAGATGGCGGATACGATTTAAAAAAAATCGATATGGGTATCGTTTTTAGGGTTTGCGTGGGTGCCGATTATAACGCCGCGCTGTAAGACAGTAGCAGATGGGCATTCACCCCTGTACAGAATCACCACGACTTATTAGACCTCTTTTGATATCTTCCACGGTTCTTTGGCCTCAGCTAAAGCCAGCATCAGACTGGCAATTAAATAACTCACATTTTTGTTTTGTAGGTCTTACTTTAATATTTATTTGTTAATATAATTATCGGACATATCCACACAATGCATGCTGTGTTCACTTTAATAATAATGGACGTTATGTATATTTAGTACTAGTATTAGTATTTAGTACTAGGCTACGTTACATTTCATTTGTGAACCGAAAAAAAAGGAGCACGCCATTTTTTGTATAAAATCGATATGGGTATCGTTTTTAGGGTTTTCGTGGGTACCGATTCTCTTTCGGAATCCAAGATGGCGGATGTGGTTTTTTATCAAAAGTAAATATGGGTATGGATTTCAAGGTTTTCATGGTTGCCGATTACAATATAGGGTAGCATATATCCTTCCACTCATCATCGTCAGCTCATTTTATGTCCCCACTGCTAGGGCAAGAGCCTTCTTTATGGATGGGAACACCACAGGGAAAACGGGCCATAAACCACCACGCGGGCCCAGTGCGGTGCGGTGGCTGTTGAAGACTACTAATGCAGCCGGGACCAACGGCTTCACATGCCTTCTTAAGCACGGAGGAGCTCGATAAGATACATGACAACCGCGCCTCTCGACCTTCGGGGGGCATGCGTTCCGGTAGCCTTCGCAGCCGTTTTAAAGGCTAAAGGCGAACCCCAGGGTTTTTACCGGGTCTGTCTTAATCTTTTTTTAGAAAAGGACAGGGCAATCCCCGGATCTACGGAATCTGCGTGCAGATTTTTCCCTGGGCAAAAAAAAAAACGATAAGATACATTTTCGGTAACCTCTCCGATGAACATCTTGCGATTACTGTAGTTGCTTAACTTCACATCGGAGTTCTCACTAATTCCACTAAGAACGTTTTTTTATAATCTCAGGATAATAGGGTTTATCAGCTATACCTGATTAACCCTATGCGTAGCGTGATTGAGCATCTCCTGCCAGGCGGGGTCGAGTGTAAGCCCGCCTTCCGAGGTCTCCGCCAGTCGCGCCAAGCCTTGCTCCGCGAGGAACACCATCTCTCTAGCGGCGGCGTGCGCGCTGTTCGCCTTGTCGTACGCGAGAGTCGCTGTGTGCAACTCTTGGGAAGTCTGACGAAGAAGCTTACTTTAAAATTATACAGTAAACATAATTAATTCTGCTGAGCTCTTTACAGCACTATGATTGTTATTTCTATAGCTATACGGAACGTTATACCTTGATATGGCGTAAATGCAGTATGTCTCTTCGTAAAAAAAAAAAAATTCTATAGAGAACCGCAGTTGCGTGTAGTACTGCTTTTTGCCGATGGGACTTTTGAAAGGTGAGATTTATTACACGAATTACTAAAAGCGGTATCTTAAGCAGTGGCTTACTGCTATTATAATTTGTGAAACAAAACCAGTGAAGTGATCATAAATACAACTTTGAACTGCATTAATATAGGATACTGCACTTTATTCACTAGTCGTCTTGACATTTGGAACAAGAGGTAATACTAACCTGAAGAGCAGGTCATGTGTTACTGCTTTCAGTGTCACAATGAATTACTAACAATAAACGCAGTAACTCCCAATTACTAGTTAAGAGCGCAACAAGTCCGTCCTTACAGCATTTAAAGTTTGTATAGTTTGCTTTATTCACCAAAACCATGGCAAGAAAGTGTTTTAAAAGAATTAAAATTGAAGTCTAAGAGATATTACAGATATTTTCTATAAAACTATGCATATCAAGCTATACTAATAACAGTAAATAATTTTTTTTATAAACTTTAAAATAACGCCATAGTATTTAAAAAATAAGAAAATATTTAACCGCCATTTACTCAAAAGTTTTCTGACCTTTTTTAATGTGTTTCAAATTAGCACAGCAGAATTGCCATAATAAAAAACTGATGGCGGATTAAAAATTTATAAAAAGAACCATTGTCATTATTACTTTCCATTTCATTTCATTATTATGTTATTTTTATTATATGGAAACTGAAGTAGGTAAATGTTTCAGTAGCGCAGGAAGCGCTTGGAAGAGTTGTTGTATCGCAGAAAGTCCTGGGTTTATAAATCCCACCTTAGTTAGTCATAATTTAAGTATTTATAATTAAGTTTTTGCATTATTTAAAAAAAAACAACCCTAACATATTTAACTCCTACAAGAATTCTAATGAATTTAATACCATAAATTGGTTTTCTAATACAAGAGTTGATATACAATCCTCCATGGCAATCAATCACTGCAACCTATTAACACCACAAATACAAATTGCATGTTTCTAATCCCCAATACATTAGTTTTATTTAATGCCTTTATATGTATTGTGACTGGATTTTCCATCCAATAAATTATCTTTTATTGTCTCTGTGGTGTAGCTATCACAGGCCCTTAGGCCCTGGGTTTAATACATATGCAGTGATCGGTATGAAGAGGGCTAAAATACTTTAAGTCAAGTATTGTCAGCAACTTTGGGTATTTTAGCTCCCTTCATACCAATCACTGCTCATTTATCACCATTCTTAAGAAACAAAATTGCTATTTAGTATACAAATTTACGAAAAAACAACATTTAATCTAAGTAGTACTCACAATGTTAGCTCTAAATCTAGCTTCATAGTACGGCCTGGCTTTGTGAACACTGGTGCCAAGCTTCCTCGTCAGCTGCTGAATGCGGAGGTGACCTTCAGCCAAGAGTCTCCGGAATGCCAGCCGAGCCTCATCTAACTCAACTTCAAGCCGGTTGATCTCGTCTGTAGCAGTGTTTAAACGTTCTAACTCAATCTGAAAACAACAAAAGGAAAAGGAAAATTGTTTAAAATGTTTCATGGGTTCCAGAACTATTATTCAACCACCTTCTGTTTAGGCTTCGTGCCTAACTATTAGGCTGGATGTTGTATGAGACCAGCACAAATACAGTCAACATTAGGTATCAAATCTATTAAGTTTGTAAGCCAAAGTATAACTATTTTATTAGTGGTAACTTTATTTTCCTTACTTACTTACTTAGTTTTCCCTTTCTGAACCATAAAAATAATATAAGGAATCAAAATATAAGCAAACACGACTATTGAACTATTGTAGATATTCACAAAAGAAGTTTCAATTCAAACTAAGCTTGAATGATTGTACAACTTTATAGGAAATGTTAAAAGCTTTTCTTTTATTACTTAATATATTATACCAGTATTTATATTGTAAGAAACTTTTAAAATAGATGATTAGAATAACAAAAATACTAGTAAACATGTATGGTACCTACAATTTAATAAAACTAATGAACTTGTATTAATAAACATAGTTTAATTACATAACAAATAACAGATTCAACAGACTAAAACATCAACTTCCGAAACAAAAGGCAGGTTTAGTACGTAACATGGGAAGTAAGTATATGTAAGCGCAAGTGCCAATGACCTCAGAATATTGTCTCTTTGGGCATCAATACTTAAATTATATTAATTAACTCACCTGAACTCTAGGATCCAAAGCTTCTGAGCTTTCCGCACCGCTATCATTCATTGTTTTAATCATTCAAATGCATACCTACTAGCCCAACTTATATTCAAAATGCATTGTTAATGAAAGTTTATTTCGTAAAGAAAAGGAACTCATTCAATTTTCATACAACTTGAGGGCTATTTCATGAGTTTTCTTGTTTCGTTCGATAATCGCCAACCCTAAAATCTATTTGACTTGACAGCTGCAGCTGGGTTGATGAGGAAGTAATGATGTCACATAGATGACACGGTTGTTCACTTCAATTGCATTGCAATTGATAAAATTCAATAAAATCCTAGAAAAAAGTATTGATTTGAACCTGTGCCAAGGCCAAAAGTTAAACTACTATAAAATATTTTTATTTTTCGTCATTTAACAATCACTCGATCACAACTTTGCTTTATCTAACATCAATCACCGTGAAAATGTTATAAAGCATAATAAATTAGCTTAGACTACTACTACGACTATAAAACTCAATATTGTTTTGTAGTTTAACTAGCTCTTAGTTTGAGTTAACCGTTCATTTTGTGAAAATAATATATAGGTGTTTTTGAAATGCTGTATCAATTTGATCCCTAGTGCCAAGAAGAAAAGTTACAATTTATTTACTGTTTGGGATATCCCATTGCCTGCGTAATGGAAAAGTCAATCAATAAAAATACATTTATGTTATCGACGAAGAACGAAAAAAACGTCACTTCTTGGCGGGAAAGTAAAAACATGTCTGCGGTTTTGTTTTATTTTTTAAAATTTGTGATAAGTCGAATATTAATATGAAATAATGGTGGATTATTAACCGTTAAGTGTTCGTGAGTGTGCATGAGTGTTGGCAAATGGAACAAAACAGTGCAACGTCACTTTTCAAATTCCCTCAAGAAGTCTGCGTGAGGACTTAGTAAAGCCCCACATCTTTACTGAGATACTCGAGGGTTTGGGGGGTAATATCATTTCTCACTTCCCATTTCTATTATCATTCATCATCATCAATATTGTTTATTTATGTATTACAAAAGAAGATAGACCGAACGAATAGGCTTGATGGATTTCATCCGGAGCCGTAAAACAATACACAAAAAAAAAAAGTCTCACACCAACCATAGAGAAATATAATTATACCAGCCCACCCACACTCACAAAGTAACTTGTGCCTGTAAAAACGTATTACGTTTGCTTGACGTAAAATTATTTAATAAAATAAAATGGTGAGCATTGTACACAATTTCATAAGTATCTGTGTTGTTTTACGGTCTCCTAAACAATCAATTAACATTCCAGGCGACCGAGGTGGAAGAAACAATCAAGCGAATCCAAGCTCATAAAGGTGTTATGGGTGTAGTTATAGTGAATCATGAAGGTTTGATCAATTTGTATACATTACCATGGAGATGCCCTAATTCAGTATAATTTAGGGTCGTCTAATTTTTAATTTTGATTACCCCTTTTTATGCAAAATACCTATATGATGTAAAAAATAAGCATAGATCTAAAATAGTTTTAAGTTATGGACCTATATTATCATATCATCATTAAAATAACCCATAGCTCTTCTAGAGAAAACCTTATAACGCCAGCATAATTAGCCTACTCTTGAGTACTACTAATATTTTATCGATTCTTCTTAAAAACATGGTTTTAGTTCAGTTAGTGTATGCCAGCTGATCTAATACTTTCTCTTTTCAGGGATCCCTATCAAAAGCTCTTTGGACAATGCTACATCTGTTCTGTATGCTGGTCTGATTGGACAATTGACAGAGAAAGCAAGAAATGTTGTTCGTGAAATGGTAATAAATATTACTTTTATATTCTTTATAGCAATCAGGTTGATAATTGTTACTTGTTTCCAATAATATAGATATACCATATATAGATTTAGTATAATGTACCATTTTTTTTTTTCTCAATCTATTATTTATTAAGTACCTACCTACTTTCCTAAATTAATTTTGATTTAGCTTTATAGTAAAAATATACTTTGATTTTAGCTTTATAGTAAAAATATACTTACATTGATCTTGTTTCCAGGACTCCACCAATGAGCTGACATTCCTTCGTGTGCGGAGTAGAAGACATGAGATTTTAATAGCTCCTGATCGAGAATTTATTCTTATAGTGATACAGAATACTTCAGACTAGCCATTCCTTATCTAGAGTAAGATCCCAATGTAATTATAACACAATGGATGCATTGGCTTATAATAACAGTGAGTGCATAAGAATCATAATAAGTACCATCATATGTAATAATATTAGGGGTTAAAGTATGAAATTGCCGATTTGTACTGAAAAATTGAAATTAGTTTTTTTTAAATTTAACATAGTTATTTAATCAAAATAATTATCATTATTATCGATACATTGCTGCCATCTAATAGGAAGGTCATTTATACCTTTGCGATAGAACTCTCGTGATCTAGATTCGACAAACTGTGTGAAAGCATTTTGTATTTTGTAAAATTGTCCAAATCACGAAAAAAATGGTAGTTCGTTGGAGCAAGGAATACGGAATACAGAGGGTGACGAATGGTTTCAAATTGCAGTTCCTGTAGAGTTAAAACGGTTTCTCGTGCTGTATGAGGTCTCGCGTTATCATGGAGCAATAATGGTGAAGATCGATTCAAGAAACCATGAAGGTTCTATGTCAATTCGAAGTACCTAATACAATAAAACGGCAATTTCATACTTTAACCCCTATTATTATTATTAGCTAGATAATGTAAAACCGGTGCAGACGCCAAGACAAAGCATTGAAAGGTATAAATTAATATTGGATGAATGAACTGTACCAAAAAAGACTCTTTATTACTTAATTATAGTTAACAAATAGGGTCCATAATGGAATCATTTATATTTAATGTTATAATTCCTTTCAGTTTAATTAATTACAAAATTAAAGTTTTGTCTTGATAAATAAATATTTATAGATCGAGTTGTGAGATTGATCTTCATCACAGTTTGTGTGGGATCATCAATCTCTAATAAGTATTTATTTATACTACTATATAAAATTGCATATGATTGTACCTATTAAATCAGTAATTTGTTTCACATTTGGCAATATGATCTACTACCGTCATATAATGGCGTCTGTAATCGGTAAGTAAAGTGGCAACCTTTGTTTATACCAGCGCTGTCAGGTCATTACGCATTGAAGGGTTTTTACCAAAAACTGATAATTTTTGGTAAAACCCTTGTAGTTGTAGTCCCAAGACTAACATCCAAAGGTGGTCCACACCTGCGCACATGCATGCCAGTGCGGTAAGCGTGCATGACGTGCATCTTACGAAGATAGTATAAAACAAATATAGAACATCTTTGGATTACGTTCGCGTGCAAGTTTATTTCTCGCGGACACGAACAGTGCGGTTCTCGTGCATCTTAGCAACGGTATAGAACACCTTTATTGAGAAATGTTTGCTTCAAATGCGAAGGTGTGGATCCTTGCATTGTCATGTGCACGTCCATAATTATTAGAGGCGCGTAACGTGCACCGGTGTGGACCCGCCTTAAACAGAAATACGTGTGAAATACTATAACATGACACAAATGAGCTGTTGTAAGGTTTTGAAGTATGGCGCTACAGTAGGTACTATTTCTGTTGCCTTTTAAAATACGAAAAGATTCGCAGCTTTGTTAATATTAGTAATTTTTTTTAATGGACACCCACTTAGATTTGAAATCACTTTTAGATCATGAAGTCACGTGTTACTAATTTTAAATGACCTGCCGTACCCTAGTCAATTAAGTTTTAATGACAATTAAGTCTCTTGCTGTCACTTTCCTATGTACCTAAAGAAGGAAAGACATTTAATTGTCATTAAACTTAATTGACGTCCCTGAGTACGGCAGTTAATAATTAAAGAATTTTACACAAAACTGGATTAAAATCGCTTCAATAACACTAAGGTGTAACTTTACATAAGTAAGCTAAAATTTAGTCTGTAAGTTGTAATTTTTTTCATCTAATAAGTGAAATGTTTAATTATATTGCAATAAGTTTCTTTTGTGACTGTGTTGTTCGTATTTATTTTATAAACAGATCAAAAATAAATAGGTTTGTCCTTAATAGTTGTATTATTGGATTGAATAAATAAAACCAATTTTTAATTGAATAATTTATTGACCGCAGTTACCTACAAGGTAAAATAAAGCACACAATGTTAATATCATTCCATCAGATTTAAATAGAAAAGTTTGAGAATAACGCTATAGACGAAAAAAAACATTATGCAAATCCATTCATTCATTGCACTAGTCACTGGTATTATATACTGAGACTTCATAAATTTCAGTTACTTAAGTAAACAACACAAGAAAACGAAGAAAAATATGGAAAGTTTCAAATCGCATAAATTCTGTTGAATAACTGTAGAAGAGATCTCTGTAATTTCCCTTAAAACCTAATTGGCTTCTTAATAAAGTATTGAACTTAGAAGTTAGTATGGCAGACCAAAATTTTTAAAGGATTCTTTAAAAAATTGAGATAAAAAACGAGTATGTGATGAAGCCACCATACATGCTTCATACAGCAACCAACATCATTCACATATTGTTACCAGTAAAGTTAACCAAAAGTTGCAGCAATGTCAACAAACTTGTTAAAGAGGATTTACAAAATGAGGGCAAATAAAATTATGTACTTAAATAAATACAAACGAGCAAACAGTGGGTAGTCGCATATGATGTGTAATATTTGACATCTTACCATAATAGTAATAAGCAATTTTAACATTATTCTGAAAAAAATGGGTCAGGTATTATTTGAAATGATTTTTAATAACAAAGAATAATTATTTTTTAATGAAAATTGTATTTTATTTAATTGACACTAAGTAATACAATACCGCGCGCTCAATATTCAAATGGCGCGTGCTTCCCCGATTCGTTGGTACCATCCGACGGCCAACTCTACAACCGCGCGCTCATTCGTCAAAACAAATGGGGCGCGCTTGCGCGCTTCCCCGATTTCCTGTTACACACTTCCACGAATAGCAAGAGAGCGAGAGGAAAGATGTTACACATCAAAAACAATACATACCAAAACATTACTGTTTATTCCTTTCATGAAACAAGCTTTCATTCATAAATCCACACAAGGTTCATCAAATCAATAAATAAGGTTGGTTGTGGACAGCCTTTTTAGCACTTGTCACAACGGATTTCTTTTATTAAAAGTTGGTGAATAGCTGTGAGCTATCAAGTGTTTATTAACCAATTTTATGGGTCCAGATTTTTTTTGTCCCAATTATTGAGATAAAAAATTAGACTTGGTTAGTTGTACGTAAAACAACTGTGGCTCGCACAAATAATCGCATAAAAGGCCAATGGAAATCGAACCCAACTTTAATGTTGTTTTCAAATCAAAATTTAGGAAAAGAATGCAGAAAGTAACTAAATCAATTAGTAAAAAAATATACTAAACAAACTAGTTCTACATGGAACCAATGGCATAAGAATAAACAATAACACAGTAGAACGGAATCTTCTTTGATCGGGTCCCAAACGCCGCCATTTATATACCTACTTTTCCCCTTCGTCGTTACGCCCCCCTCTGTCGTCCAGGCGCGTTGCCAGGGTTGCTTACTGTTGAATATGAATAACTAGAGAATGTACCTATTGTTTTATTTCGATTTTTAAAACATTTTATTTTCTTTTTGTAATCTTTTGTTTATGAATGTTGAGTGTACAGTGTTAGTCAAATAAATACCTATTCTAGTCTTGCTTACGTCTAAAAATAATAATTTCATTTCTAATCATTATTTTATTCTAGTTTTACAAAATATGAGATTTATAAATTATTATGTTACGTACCTACTTACATAGATACTTATAAATAATAAGTTATAGTAAGTACCAGGCTAAATGAAACCATTTAAGTAAGTATTACTTTTTTGTCCTCTCCACTACACTTCTCAAAATGACTCCAAATTTCTGTATGACGTCTTGGCATTTTGGTATTGTTCAATGAAATCTTAATTACCTATACTATAACTATAACTGTATAAAACTAATTAACTTCAGCTAACATCAACGATATTGCACTCGAATCGCCACGCAATCTTATCTATGCAACGATCAACCACCGACTGCTAAACATTAAAAATATCCATGAGAATATCAGTTAAAAATAATCAATCGCGAATAACCGATAAATCGTAATAAATATAAAAATACTTTTATTTTGATAGTGCATCCAAAATTATTCAATAAATGACAATTTGAAAAAGAATAAAAAACATATCAAAGAAAAATGTGGCTTAACTAAAGAGAGTTAGGGGTCAATTTCGATTTTACGTCAATTGATAACCGATGTCGTGTCTCTGTCGGGCGCCTCTGCGGCTCGCTCGGCGCCGCCGTTCGCCGCGCGTGACATTAACTAATATTTTCAATGATATTGTTAATTTCAATTATTGAATGTTAGTGATAATTTTTTTTATTAGTTGACTTTAATGGTTAATGAATTAATTATCATCTCTAGCCAGCATAGTAATTGTATGAACGCTTTTGCACTCACTCGTATTCGATTCGTTAATCTTCACTTAGAGTCGAAAATCTTATTTTTCAACGCGCGTGCGGTTACGCCGGCCGTGACAGCCCGACTGAGCATACTGTTTAACAGGTACTCTCATATCGCGACCTTGATCCCGTCCGGAGCGGGAGTTTCTGTTCTACTGTGTTATTGTTTATTCTTATGCCAATGCTGGCTCAGTAGCTCAGTTGGAAGAGCTGTTGTCTATATTTTGAATGGTCCTGGGTTTGAGTCCCATAAAGGTAAATCATCTGTTTTCAAGTGCTATTTCCAGTACATATAGTCAATATATTTTAAAGTTGTAGAGCATGATTAATCACTTTCATCCATTCGCCAGACCCTGCGAGTTAACTTTCCAACTTCATATTTCTCATCTGCAGGCGAGATCTTATGATAATAATACAAAAAGTGGTGATCTTGCCCTAAACAGAGATAAGCAGCTAAGTACACTTACCTTTTATGTTGATAAAGCGGAATTTCTTGTTTTTCTCACGTACAGTTTGTAATCTTCATTTTAGTTATTTACTTTGATATAGTTCCAATTTTCAAATAATTAGAATCTACATATATTTTGGACCACCAATAGAAGTTTCGTTTCGTTTAATTAAATTATTATCATATCTTATTATATCTTAGAAACATTGGGACGACTGCAATCCATGCAAAATTGTATTCATATTTTTTTTTCATTGTAACTGACAAGGAATTAAAAATAAAATATATATTTGATTAAAGGTATTTTTTCCTGTCATTTCTTTATTCTTGTTATTGGTGCATTTGTAATTTTTGGTAATATATTTCAAGTTATTGGATTCCATATTAGAAATGTAGGTATGAATAATTTATAACCGCTTCAGATATATCTTTTACTTGAGTGTTTGAATGAGTTTTCTGTTCTATGGTGTTTGTACAAAAATACTACACTATACATACAAATTGGATCATAATTTAAACATTTATTTACATTTTCTTTGGAAGATTTCATATTGGTTCTTAACAATGGATTGATAAAAACTGAATAACAGTGTTGTTTAGTTAAAAAAAAACCAATTGATATACCTAATTAACCAAAAATTAAAGATGTGTTTTATTTTCCAATACTATTTATTCCAAAGTCACACAAAGATTGAAAGATACATTTTTATAATTATTATACTAATTCAACATGTTTCAACATTTTGTTTAGTGGGATATGGAGGCATCTTAAAATATTTTTGTCAAACATTTTTAGAATAATTTTAGGCTCTCATATCTCGTTTAACATAGTTAGTTTATATCGTTTTATTTTAGATAATATCAATTAAAACATGTTGAAATTAAGAATTTAAAGAATCTAACACTATTTTTAAAACATCTTAATTATTAACATGATAATTTTTTTTTTGTTCAAACCTGAAACTACAATGCTATTTATATTATAATATTTTTATAACAATCTCGTACCTTTGATTTGAAGTCAACATGCAATAACTATGAACTATTAAGAGTTAAACGATTTTTTTAAAAGTCCTTGCTAATATTTAATCCAATTTCTATGCCTATAGAAATTAAAATTAAAAATGTTATTTGTTTATTTTATTGTAAATTTTGGTAAAACGAATACCAACTATGAAACCGAACAATATTAGTTTTGGTCCATAAAGTAAATAAAATGTTAGTTTTTTAATTCTATAAATAAAGTATATTTATGTACTTCTCGTCCATATTTTACCTGGAATTTTCATTTATGTTTTGTCTTCGTGTTTAGTTTTCTTGTCAAATAATTAGTAGTGGATGAAGACCATAATGACATTACTCACCTACAGCAAGTGTTTCATTGTAGCGGGCCTGTGAATAAGATTACGATTAGAAATAATACCTTTCCTAATGGTAAAATGTTATGAAAAGAAACTAAAAGAATCTACATTGTGTTATAAGTGCTACTAATTGTACCATTTGGCTATTTTTACAGAGGAGGAAGAGTGAAAGAATGGGGTTGCACAAAAGATCCCGATGGGTCGAAGTGTTACTGCAAGAGGGAAACCTCGGCAGGCCCCACTAAGATAAGATACTGATGCTTAATGTGTCATTGTATTTAAGTAAGTTAAAAGGTTTTTTGCATCCAACATGACATGCATAATAACATAACTTTCTTGTTCTTTCAGACTAATAATCTGATTTAAATGAAAGTTTGTATATAGGGCTTAGGGTAATACAAGAGTAGTGATACATAGAAAATATAAAAAAAAACAAACCAAATATGCTTTTTAAATAATTTCAAATCGCATAAAATCAGTAAAAAAACGTTTTATTAGCTGTCAATAACTCTATATTTTTCCTTAAAAAAGGTTTATTAAAATTGGCTATTGGTTTGAAAGAGTTAAGTTTATTTGATGGAATATTCTAGCATATAAGCGTGTTGGCTGTATAATAAATAATATACAGCTGTAAGTTTGTATTGTAATTTTATATAAATAAATGAATAAATAAGAGAGATTATTTTTGTAAGTGGGAAATAGCTGAAAAGTGTTTCCGTTTAAAGAGAATAAGGTCTTTTTTTAGAGACAGTTTGCTGATTGCTATTAGAAATTTTCAGCTTAACCGAACGTAAAAATAAGGTGCTACCAACGTACATATGCGCAGTTACTTCTGCGGGCGCGCATACGGCGAATGACGCGCGTAGTGCCGCTGCTGCTGATGCTGTTGCTGATGCTGTTGGTGCTGATGCTGCTGCGGGCGGCGGGTGCCCACATCACGAGCGGAGGCCTTGAATTCGCGAGACGGCTCCTCTTTATAGTAGGGCTCCTCCTCGTAATAGCGGTCGTGGTTGCGCTCGTAATAGAAATCTTGGTCGGGTGCGCGCGGTGGTGGCCCGCGTACCTGACGAGACAATTATTTATGCACTTGCAATTATATTATAGCAAAATAATATAATGGAGACAATTTTAATTTGTTATAAGAATGCGATGATTCGCAAAGTGAAACTGAATGTTAGCTGTAAAAAACATATTAGACATTATATCCCTATAGATTGGTCATCGACCCAAGCTAGCAGGCAGTACACTCAAGGTAATGTACTTATACTACTTAATCCGACACATTCGGTCTTTGAGAAATTAAGTAAGAGGATCTTGGGATCTCCTGAGATCTTGCTCTTTTAATAATAATATATTAAAATTATGAATTATTAATCATTGTTAAGATTAATTATTAAGGTTAGTAAGAAATTGGTAATAAATGATGGTTCTTGGTATTGATTACTAAAAAAATACTTGAATATTTCATTACAAGTACATATAAATTACACAGCCAAATTAGTAATGATTTATTAGCAACGATTTGTACTAGTTACCGGCGGTTCAGGCATCTGTGAGTACGGGTCCTCGTATCCGTAAGAAGACTCCATAGCCGAGCGGGCGCGGTCTAGGATGCTGATGACCTTGCTCTTGCCGGGCATGCCGCGCGGCATCGGGGGCTGCGGCGGCGGCATGCGGGGCGGAGCGCGGCCTGGCATCGGCCGGGGGGGGCCGCCTATAAACATTCAAATTTAAAAAGGTTTGACAACGAAAATGAACTTTTACGAAAAGGGCTGGAGGACTGTAGAGAACGAAAAAATCTATATAACTACATGTGACGTAATAAATGTACAAACAGACCTGCACATCAACCTATCTAAAACTGTCAAATTTCTTCAGATTGAATAAATGTTCCACCATATGCCATATAAAATAAATTAGTCTTTATTCAGAGTTAACAAAGTAATACATTAAACTATATCTCTTAACCCCTTGACTGGTTTAGCATTATATATTTTTCATTGGTTTTCGGTGCTATTGTAACAACAAAGTTGAAATTATAATGGAATCTATATTAACACTACCAGAGAAAGAGTTAACTCAGTGTCTCCAATCTCCATTGCAGTCTGTCAGACCCCAGTCTTGTCCAGGATGGCCCTAAGGTCAACTTTAGCTCGTCCTTCTATCTTCGCAAAGACAAATGGAGCAAACAGGTGACAGTCTGGTATCTAAAAGATGGTACTAGAAACAGAGGTCGACAGACGCGAAGATATGCCATTTACATAAAGATCAAAGTCAATAGATAACACTGATATATACAACTTTAAAGTTTATACTGACATCCCCCACCAACCTTCAGGTCATAAAGTAGGTGTCAGACAACCTTGCGCAAGCAAACTAACTCGCACAAGGAAAGTCTGTAGACAGTTTGTGGTCGTCTGATGTGCAGGCATGTGTACATAAAGAAAAAAGCTTTTGGAACTACCTTAACTGTGACTGACTCGCATTTAGCCGGTTTATTAAGGCAGGCAGCTTTTTTTATTAAATCATAATTTTAATTATGAAATACAATTGCTCAAAGTACACACGACTGCAAATCAACCAACCATAAACTGTCAAATTTCCTCAATAGACTTTGAATTTTATTACTAAGGTATACGGTTGAAAATGTATTGAAGAAATTTGACAGTTTTGGATAGGTTGATGTGCAGGCATCTGTACCAATGCTTTTGGGTTTACTGTTAAGTAAAGTATTTGCAACACACTTTTGTGATTGGACATGATTAAAAATCTAATGATTGTAAGTAATTAGTTTTTACTTTACTAATTAATTAATCAGTTATTTAACCAATATATTTGTGCTGGAGTGTCAGTTGTATTTTGCCCTAGTCACTTTAAGGTTTTAATTACACTGAAAAGTTTGTGCACAACTCAAAATTTCAATATTATAATATAATTCAACTCAAAATTATAATATAATTAGTGTGGCATATGACCTTTGCTAATAACAGGGTCTTGATAGGAGTGGGACCGTTTGGTGACCGTGCAAGCACCGTAATGAACGTTGTTGGGTGGCTGAGGCGGGCCCATCGGTCCTCTCCAATCTGGCGGAGAAGCCACACAGTTAGAGCCTGATATACTCATCTCATCACAAAAAATAAAACTAACTAGTGGCGCAACAACCCAAAGTGAGTCTTGGCCTCCGATAATAATAGTCGCCATAAAAAGTGATTTATAATGATGAGATGAGCATATACACTTTTTAGTGATGAGATGAGTATACTACATGGTGAATAAGTGTTGGTGTTACAGCCAAAAATGTTATTTATACTACATGATAAAAAATGTGTGTTAAGAATTGGCGAGTTCAGCCATTCTTATTAATTATTGCCATTTTTGTAAGGGCCGATTTTTCAATACTCAGATAAACAGTATTATATTATTCTTATTCGATGGATAGCAGAATTCTAGGGTTTTCATTTGTCAGATAGCTGTTATTCATTGAATTTGTCTACTATCTACGGAATAAATTTATCTGCTCCAAGTGTTAATTCGATGGTTAGAAGCTGTCAAAGCAGCATATTTGTAGGTTATAGTGTAATTTGGTTTGTAATATTTATTTTCAAAATAGTGTTTTATTTTGCAAAAATGGATAAGTATATTTAATGATATTTATGAATTGGCGATCGAGGAAGATACCCTTATGTATTATTACGTAAGTCCATCAGAAAAAAAAGAAAAAGTTATAAGAAAAAGGCCAGAACATTTTACATTTTTAAAATCCTCAAACTCTTCGTAACTTTTAACCTGGCCAAATACCAAAATTTAACGAATGACAGATTTCCATACAAACTTTCCACCCCTATTTCATCCATCTAGCGGAGGTTTTTCGAAATATGCTACAACAACTCATTCTTTAATTTTGTTGAAAAATCTAAAGATCGATAAAATTTTCCATGTTTTTTACCAATATTTTCACCTTCAAATTTTACTAAAAAATAACAAAGCCTAAAATGAAACCCACCTCGGTCGACAATCTCTCGCATCTGGCCTTGTCTGATCATGTCATTGTGGTCAGGTATCAAATACTTCTTGACTTCAGCAAGGGCATAAGCGATTCTTGCATGGGCCTCTGCAGGTGGAGCCAGCGCAGACACTTCAACGTGCAACTCATCCGATAGATGGGCGTACTTAGGGTCCAGAGAGTTACGCAGCTCTTCTTCTTTTTGTCTATGGAATGAGAGAAAGTCATGGATAACTTGATTGTACACACGCCTGCAAATCAATCTACCACAAAATGTCACATTTCCTCAATAAACTTTGAACTTTATACCTCAAAGATATGGTTGAAAATGTATTGAAGAAATTTGTCAGTTTTGGATAGGTTCATGTGCAGATCGGAAAACGCAAAAGAAGCTGTTGGATTCCTTTTCTATAGGGGGAGTACTGTGGCAGCATTAAGTTTTTTACTAGAAAGCTGAAAAGCATATGGGCAAACATGGACAACATGTCAAGCCATCATATTGGTGTAGGGCCTCAAGCCTCAAGCTTCAAAATCCAAAAACTTCGGATTGATGTATTGATAGCCTGATATTGATATTAGGTAAGACTATGGGACTTTGGATAGTAAAAGGATGAATTTGTTAGTTGATTGATGTTACATTACCTGTCTCTCATGGAGCCACGACCCAGGACAGCCATCTTGCACATGGTGTCCTCTTGCATTTGTTTCATTGTGTTGCCTTTAGGTCCAAGCAGTTTGCCCACAAAGTTGAACTGAGAAAAAAGAAAGTTCCATGAGTATATTTTTAAAACTGCATTCTTGATGCACCATTAGTTGTAATTGAGATTTAATTATTTACAACTTGATAATAAATTACGTAAAACATAGTTGGAATCATAATCAATTTATAATTAAAGTGCTGTTCACATATTTCCGAGTTCCTGTTCCTGATGGAACACAGGGGACGGATGACATGTCAACTCTGAACAACTCTGAACTCGGACAGCCCTGACCCGGAAATGTGTGGACAGCGTTTTATGGATTCTATGTATCAGACAATAACATAAAAGCTTTTAAGTTATTAGTACCCACAATAATGCCAATAATAATGCTTATAATATAAGTGATGCTTAAGACAATAGTAATTATACTAACTTTGGGATGATCCTTCACAGGTACTAAGACTTTGACGGTGACTTTAACTGGTTTCTCACGGAAGACATCCAGATATTTGTTGTCTCTAGTCGGTACTCTTCCTGATGTCTGCACTTTTTGCACCTCTGTGTGGATGGAAATAGGTAGTGTCAATCATTACAAGCAAAACTTATGTTACAACACGAAACCGGCAAGAATACGACAAAGTTGGTGGAAACATAATTCGGCCTCGTGTAAAATTAATGACTAATCAAGAGATATTCAGTGTTCGTACAAAACTAACGGGTTGTCAGTTTTCATTAAAGAATAGAGGTAGATATTATAATGAACACCACTAGGATACAAAAATTAAAAACCACGGAGCATGAAAGGCGTCATTACAGCGATTTGGTAGTAAGAAATAAAGTATGGCATTTTACCTTGGTCAATTAATTTTGCTGACACGGGGAACTTTTGACCGTTAAGCTTGATTTTCTCGCTCAATAGCTCTCTCATGTATTCGCCGGCTTTTTCATTTAATTTGGATCCTTCTTCGCCATCTTGCTCCAGCTCGGCGTCGCCTTGTCCGGATTCCGCCTTTGTATTACGTTTGAAATCACCACTGTTATAACCATTATTGTCGTATTTTCCTTCAGCCATCTTTCTATAATAACAGAATTAAACAGTTTTATACCGTCTCCGGCTTGATTAAATTGTATTATATTTCCAGATTTAACAAAGTACGTTTGACAACTTCTAAACCGACGCCAATAAAAAATGGCTTACTTTTTTTGACTGACGGATCATGAATGACAACATGCATCGACATCCGGAACTAGTGTTGTGAGTTGTGACCATAGATTATGTAATATATGGTTCTGACTGTGGTTTTAATATATTACGTATATTGTATACTGTGATTTTCTTGTGGCAAATTATAAGTGATCAAGTGATATTTACTAGTAAGTATATAGATACTTCAAAGAAAATATCACGTAAAAAGAGTTTTATTCGAAAATGTTACAAAATGAAGGTTTAAGGTCAATTCAAAGCGTATTCAAAGTATCTCTTACTATAAAACGGCAATTTCATACTTTAACCCCTTTGCTAGCGGCCAAACATTAAAATGTCTTACATCATTTTTTAATGTAAACTCTACGACGACTACGAAATAAGAATTGTTGACACTGGTAAATTACAGCGAAAGCCATATTATAAGCAAAAAAACACTCGGATTTTCAAACAGCCTTGCCTTACCTTTCATGTACTAGCAATTTTTTTTGGTACTGTAACTGGTGCCTCCCGTGACGTGATGCCCTAAGCGTAAGCAATTGCTTAATTTGCACCCCATTGGGCTACTGAGACATTGGGTTGGAAGAATAGTCGCCCCATAGTAAAGCCCCATTGTGAGCATTCGCTTTTATCTATTGTTAAATAAAAAGCTTACTTTGATTACCATTTTTTATTCGTTTAATACATTGATTTGATTACATAAAAGCTAGCAGGTAGGTATAAGTAGTTACTTACATGAGTTAATTAAATAAAAATTATAGTTGCTACTACCTAAAACATTCCGTAAAACATACGTAACGTATTCCCATGCTGGCCTGGGACGTGATAATATTGTATCAGCTGCTTAACTTCCTGTGCAGTTCGTAAGAGGTTCCAAGATACTCGCCGGTCGGCTAGCAACCCATCTCTGATGTTATCTATTCCATCTCGGAACCCTATTTTGTTTATGTTAAATGTGGCGTCGAGGTCACTAATGGCGAGTACCTATACTGAAAATTGATTATTTCGATGCTCTGTCTACCGCTTTTTGGCAGCAGGACGTGAGAGTATGTTACAACGTGTAACAAAAATGTGTGGTCAAAATGAAACGATCCCAAGTATATCCCATTTAGAACTTGTATGTGTTGTTGTAAAGACATAATTATTTAATTTGTCATGCAATGGTTAGTTAAATATTTGTATTAATGAAGTCGTGCGCGTAAGCAAGCAGCAGTGACGCCAGTGATCATAAATGTCAGTACACAGAGGTTACTAAACCACTAGAGCTGAGACTTGTTTACTTTGATGTGACGTCACAATAGAAATATTTAATTAAAAATTGCATATCAAATCAAAATAAAATCTAGACCGGATACACTGTGGATCTTTTAATTTTGACAACACATTTCTGTTACACGTTGTGTATGTATGGATGTACTACGTAAAACATAAAACCACTTTTTATATTTTATTTTTTGTGTGCTGCTTTTTTTATTTTGTGTCTGGCGTGTTGAATGACTATTATGTTGAACTCGGGGTGTGGTGCTAGCATGATCTCCTCATTTTTTGTATTAATTCGAGTTACAAGAACTTCATCGAACGTATCCTGAAAACAAAAATTACTTTTTATTTAACACAAGCATTCATAAAAAAATGTGGTTAAAGTAGAGAGACTTTGAAAAAAAAACCCGGCCAAGTGCGAGTCGGACTCGCGCACGAAGGGTTCTGTCCCATTATCTATAAAAACAGCAAAAAATCATGTCTGTTGTAATGTATGGGAGCCCCCTTAAATATTTATTTTATTCTGTTTTTTAGTTACATTATTTGTTGTTATAGCGGCAACAGAAATACATCATATGTGAAAATTTCAACTGTCTATCTATCACGGTTCATGAGATACAGCCTGGTGACAGACGGACAGACAGACGGACGGACGGACGAACAGCGGAGGCTTAGTAATAGGGTTCCTGTTTTACCCGTTGGGTACGGAACCCTAAAAAGCAGAGCATTTAACATATGACTCTGTTCCAACTGGTGTTAAGCAGAAGCGGAGTCCAGATGCGAAGACTGCTTGTGGTGCTCCACAACAACAACACAATCCTGCTGGATTGTGGCTCACTATCCATCCTCACCTTAAAGACTCTTTCCCTCTTACTACAAAACAGTGTTTAAAGTTAAACAACAATGGAATACGTGTTTAAAATATTGTGTCTCTGTATTGTTTTCTAAAGTTTACGCGAACACTACACATTGAAATGAAACAACTTTTACGGATCTACTCGCGTTTATTTTACACATTAGTTTTAATTAATGTTTATCCTGACGTTTCGAAACCTTTGCAGGGTGCGTGGTCACAGGAAGACTGAGGTGTTGGTCGTCTCATAATTAAAAGGTAGTCTCAAAGGGTTCGAAACGTCCGGATAAACATTAATTAAAAGACAATGACCAGGGTCCAAGCTACCGGTGGTTAGGGCTCCAGAGACAGGAACCTCCTCACAATGCGCGCCGTATCGAGGAGAACTGCCTTCTGAATTATTATTATGATTACTTGACCAGCACTTGGCCTAAATATCACATGACCGTATGTGATGTTAGGGCCGAAGGTGGTAGCGCACTTCACCCAGATCCTCAATTACTGAGGAACTGGCTATCTTATTTGTAACTGTCGAAACACAATGCTGCTAACATTGATGTTATGGCGACATACTTAGACAAGATGGTGATAGCTAGCGGACTTTAAACAAGCCCTAGCCCTAGCCGGGACCCCAGACCATCTATCATACCTAGACCACAGAGGCGGTCTAAGATACCGACTATGATAATAACTTTAATGTAAGTGGCAATGTTAATAAGTTATGATAATTACCAATTCCTTAACGTATATCTGAGTTAGATAGCCAATAGTATGCAAATGCATCCCGTAGTTTGTAGCTCTTGTGGAACTAATGTTGGTCAGGATGGGAGTTCCTGTGAAAAGTTAATCGATCGATATATTAAGCTAACGCATTTCAATGATATGTCGTTATACCGTTTTATAAAACTATCATTATTTTTCTGATAATTCAGTTGTTAAAAAAAATCGAGCCCAAACATAGCTCCATTGGAATATTATATAGTAATATTACAAAAACACAAATGTTGAAAAAATTTCCACGAGCAGGATTTGAACCTGCACCCTTCTGACATACCGGGTCAGGTGCTCTTCCAATTGAGCTATCGTGGTTCTAACCAGCTGGCCGAAATTATTCAACACTATTTACTTTTTTACTATGAAAGCCAAAGGCGCCAATTCAATGTCAACAACTACCGTCATTAACATCTTTGATGATAATATTTTTACAAATACTAAAGATCAGTTAAGAAGTAGGCAAGCTATTTATAAAATGTTTTTGTTTTGTTTATATAATTTTAACACAAATTTTGTTGCGAAACAAATTACAAAAACACAAATGTTGAAAAAATTTCCACGAGCAGGATTTGATATAATAATAATAATAATAAAGGAGCTACACGGGCGGTTCTACAAGGCGCTCACGGGCCCCGATGTAGATTTGCTCGCGTCGGTGAACTGGCTACGATTCGGAGACCTCTTCGGAGAAACCGAAGGTTTTGTCTGTGCAATTGCGGACGAAGTTATCATGACGAATAACTACCGGAGATATATCCTGAAGGACGGTACGGTCGACATTTGTCGGGCATGCCGCCGTCCCGGGGAATCACTCAGGCACATTATCTCCGGTTGTTCTCATCTTGCTAACGGCGAGTATTTGCACAGACATAACCTGGTAGCTAGGATTATTCACCAGCAACTTGTTCTTCTATATGGTCTTGTGGACTTCGAAGTGCCGTACTACAGGTACACACCTGCGCCGGTTCTCGAAAACGGCCGTGCTACGCTCTATTGGGATCGAGCTGTCATCACGGACAGGACTATTATAGCTAATAGGCCTGATATCGTGCTGATAGATCGATCGCAACGCCGGGCAGTGCTTGTTGACGTCGCCATCCCGCATGACGAGAACCTCGTAAAGGCCGAGATGGACAAGGCTAGCAAATACCTTGACTTGGCTCACGAGGTAACCGTCATGTGGGATGTTGACTCGACAATCATTGTGCCGATAGTTGTGTCTGCGAACGGTCTGGTAGTGAAGAGTCTCGACCAACACCTTAAGAGACTCTCGGTTAATGGTTGGATCAAGGGTCAGATACGGCGGTACTATTGGACACAGCGCGAATAATCCGAAGGTTCCTGTCTCTGCAGCCCTAACCACCGGCAACTTGAGCCCTGCCCCGTTGCCGGCGGCACCCTAGGCTAGATTTTTTATAATATTTTTATGTTTTGTATGTGCTTTTGTATTTTACTTTTATATTAATATTATAACAAACCTAGGCTAAGAAAGAAAATAAATAAATAATAATAAGTAATATTATATACCTACATGACTTTACTGAATATTATTACTATTATAATTATATACATAAGCCAGTCACTTTTTAATAAAATTTCAACCTAATGCAATGTTTTTTTTACAGTCAATAATTTTATACCTTCTTTGTTTGTCATAATAATTCCTTCCACTGACTCATCCTCCATTATTCTATCGATTATGGGATTATGATCGTTTATAGTAGCAGTCTGGAAATTATGAACAAATATTATTGAAGAAAGCCTTTTCCATTATGAAAAGTATTAATTTTAAATTTAAAAATTAAATTTAATCAATTGAACGCACGATTTGTTTAAATGTTTTCTATTAACTGTCAACATCTCTGTATTTTCCTTAAGCATAGAAAGTTTTATTAAAATCGGCATATTGCTTTGAAGTTTGTCTAAGATATGTGAAATCAATTTGCTCATATGAACAAAAATAAAATAGATCATACCGTGCTAACTAGCCACTCGTCGTGTTTATCTTTCAACAGGTTGGTTACAATTTTCATATTTCTGGAAAAGATAACTTATTCAATAGGAATTAAACAAGCACAGTAAAATTTTATATCACATCGACTGAAGTATATATTACACCTATATCGCTAGAAGGCGCTACACTGTACACTGTACGTTCCCGACTCGTGTCCGTTATGGTGGCGTACATATGGTCTAATGGCATGATTAGTGCGTAATTACTGCAAACATAAAATAGTTAGTGCCTCTTTAGTTTAAGAAGTAAAGACCTTTTTTAGTGTGTACGCTGGCATCACGACCAAGCTGGCGTACCTGGATAGCGCTGGATGGGTATCCTATGACCGTTCTTGAAACTACTTACATTATAGCATCGAAATTTACACACTTAGTGCCTTATTAGTGCCCACGCTATGCAAAATTTCATAAGGATTGCTCATAGGTCATTTATTTTTTTATTTCATTTACAAGTCTCGTTCAATATCTCCGTTCCTTTATGAGCAATCTAGCAAGTCTAAGTACACACGCCTGCACTTCAACCTACCACAAACTGTCAAATTTTCTCAATAGACTTTGAACTTCATTACCTTACGAATATGGTTGAAAATGTATTGAAGAAATTTGTCAGTTTTGGATAGGTTGGATATGCAGGCGTCTGTACCTAAGTAGTTTTCGAGAACGGTCATGGATACTACGCCAGCTTGGTCGTGATGACAGCGTACACACTAAAAAAGCTCTTTATTTCTTAAACTAAAGAGGCTCTAATTATTTTATGTTTGCAGTAATTACGCTCTAAAAAGAGGCATAACAACAAACGTGAATTAGACCACGTGTACGCCACCATAACGGACACCCTGACTCGCGGTTTACAGCAACACGCAGCTTGTCCGGCCAGAACCCCGCAACCACAATGACAACGCGACCGCTACTAATTGCAGTTGCTACAATCGGTCGGTTTATTTTAGAGCGCCATCATGAACTTTCAGTTCGTCAATCGCTCGCTTGTTCTACGTTCCGTAATACGAAATATGTGTTTTGGTGGCGATAAATTGCAAATTTTTGGGATTGCGACTGTCACTTAAAGATTGGTAGTAACCCAGCGGAACAAACTAAGAACGCCTCTAGAGGCTCGAACTTTGGCTCGACCGATTCATGTAGGAGATACCATACCATACCTGATGTAAGCAGGTACAGTTGGCGTTAGAAAATAACTTTGTTGCTCTTCTTATGCTTGCCCGCTTTCTTGATCCTGTGGACGACGCAAGCGGTGTACTCCTTGCCGGCAGCCACCAAGATCTCGACACTTTTCGTTTCGATACGGTATGCCATCAGTTCGTCTAACACATCCTGTTGGTCATGCTTTTGTTTTTAATTACATAGTTATAGCACAGAGGTTATACACAGTGGTTGTAGTATGTTAATACTTTTATGTGTCATAATTTTTATTTGTTATTTTTTTAAATTAAATTTATTTTTGTTATTATTTATAAGAAGTGCAAATAAAGTGTTTCTATTCTATTTTACTCTATTCTATGTGATGTGACCGCATTGCCACTTGGGCACTAAGGTGGCTTTCGGTAACAAAACGTAAAATATAGATAAAAGTTGATGAACAGCTTGTTTACAGACTGTCAAAAATAAAAAAAACAAGTATGGTTACAAAATCTATTTATACTATATTAATACGTGAAGCAAAAATATCGTGTCCCTTTTTAAGCACATCGCGCGCACGGAGGAGTGTGTCATTATTTGGCATAGTTAAAGTATGAAGAAGGAGTCCGACCCGAATAATAAAATTAATGTATGTGCAGTTCAGGGCTTTGAATACCGTTAAAAAATTGGTATCGTTACTTCTGTCAAACGAAGATACCGGTAAAAAAGTACCGGTAAGCTTGGTATCGTTACCTGGGTGGCATTTTTACCGGTAAATTAACTAACCACTCTACGAAGATTGGCTAAAGAGCAATATTTAAGGAAAAAATTAGCGATACTTTTCTTGATAACGTTACTTACATTACCGGTACCAAATTACCTTTACATTAATAACGTTTCTTACCGGTACTTATAGTGGGAATTTAGTAACGGTATCAAGTCCTGGTGCATTTATTAATTTATCGAATGTCGACCACTGGCGACCACTAGTGTAAATAAATATACAAAAACGTACGACTTCCTTGAGAGCCCGGTAGACGCCTTCGGAGAATATGGGCAGCCGCTTAAACAGCGTCTGCGCCATGCTTTCCGGTACCGAACTTAAGTTGAGGAGCCCTGGACAAACGAGAGTGACATCGTCGTCAACTTATAAACACAAAAGCGAAAGGTAACATTGCTTTTGGAGACAAACATGACAGAGATCATATTAGCTTTGTTGTCTCTGTCATATAAACTTTGGCCACACTGGAGTGGACCCTGACCCACTTTAAGCAGTGGTGGTACTGGCTTAAGCTCTTGTTTTCAAGTATTCCGACGACTGCAGCTGTAGACGGCAAGCGACACTACTTGTTTGTATGAATCTGTATTAAATTTATTCTGAGCACGATCACACTGTCGACCACGATGCCTGGTTGCCTGATTGGAGCTCCTGTACGGACCGCCGCGAACCTGAACGCGAGGTCAATCGATCCAACAGCGCTATGCGAGCCCCGCCAGTCATATTTTCATTATTAAAACTCGATAAACACGCGTGTGTATCCATTTTGCCGTCCAATTAAAGCGTAACGGGCGTGCGCGTTCCCTTTGACGCGCGACCAAAAACCGACTGACGGCGGCTCGCCTGCGAGCTAGCTAGCGCGGCACGCGGCCCCCAAAAGTGTTCGCGTAGCTGCAAGTATGGACATGGCGTTCCAGGACACGCGTAACCGACTACGCGTACCAATGTACGCGCTATCCGTACGCAGCTACAGGCACGGATCTCGGAACATCTGTGTTCGGACTGGGCCGAGGTGACGGTAAATTAAGCCTACCTTCTGGGTCTCCTCATTTTGTGCTTAAACTCTTACCCCCTTACAAATAAACAAATAATAAGGTCCGAATAGTTATTCCGTGTTTTGTTCCTGTCATGTAAACGTCATTTCAAATTAGAGTACAAGAGACAAAACACGGAATAACTATTCGGACCTTATTCTTTGTTTATTTGTAAGGGGCTTATTGACTAATACCACCTGATACTCCGATGGCGACTGCAGCTGTAGACGGCAAGCGACACTAGTTGTTTGTATGAATCTGTATAAAATTTATTCTGAGCACGATCACACTGTCAATGTTGCCACACAATAAGAACACCCGCAGAAGTTAAGCTTAACACATACCGCGCTCAAGCAACACATAGACCACTCACGGACACGGTTCACGGAATAGCTCGGAACAGCTCGGAACAGTTCGAGCGCAGTCGTTGCGGGATTCCGTGTCCGTGAGAGGTTACCTTCTGCAGTCTAGACAGACAGGTAGACAGGTGTAGAGAGGAATTCCGACGGCAACTGCAGACCGCAAGCGACACAACATGTTTATTTATTTATTTATTTATTAGACATACCAACAGTGTACATATTATTTACTATTGACATGATTACATACACAGAGGACAAGTACTGATATGTACACCTATAATAGGTACGCACAACATTTGCCATTAACTTCTTCTAACAAGATTTTCAAATTAAGTTAAGTTTTAAGCTACAATTTAAAGAATAACAAAACACCAAAGATTGAAGTTAAAAAAAAATAAAAACTAATTTAATAAAATATATGTATATAACAAAAATATTCCAACGAACCCTATGTGTTTGTAAGCTACTTGTTTGTAAGCTCGTATGAACTGTCGTCTGCGGCTTTTCCTATACATTCATATGAACCAGCTGCGGACTGCAGTTAACGTTGCAGTTCGCAAAATGCATGTCTGCAAGCGGCATTACGACTTGTATACGAGTGTTCGACTACAATCGCGCCAATATACTAACAAGTTATTTTAAAACAGTAGCCAAATTTTCTGGAGCGACTCAGAAATGGTTAGTCAACCACTTTCTCCTTGTGATATGGGTCGAAATATGGCAAAAAAACTCTTCACGTGTTCGCTTTAGAATGGGAAGTTCCAGAACTTTTTGTCATTTTCGACTCTTTTAACTAGAAGAAAATTGTTACCGCTTACCGCTTCCGAATTGCTTCTGAAAATTTGGCCATTGTTTTCAAAAACAACCTTGTATTCATACAAACCAGCTGCGGTCTGCAGTTGTAGTTTGCGGTCTGCAGCCGCTATCAAAATCATGCCTTGAGAAAAAACGTTGCAACATAGGAAATGCACAAACGGAGCTTCTCAGTCGTCTACATACTCGCATAAGTTATGCGAGTAAGTTTATATTATAACTTTATATTATAAGTTTATATATTATATAAGTTTTTTATAACATTTAAATTTAAAAAAGAAGTAACAACATTTATACACTTTTGTATAACTTTGTATAACATTTGGAACTTTACGTACCGTTTTTTATATAGACAACTCCCATAACACTGTGTTGCTCTTCAATGCGCATTATAGTGTTCAGCGTTTCGGGTTCGATTTCCTGTAAAGAAGATAGAAAGATAAATTAATGCCCAACTGGAAATAGTTTTTGGTATAGGACAACTTCCGTGCTTCGGAAGGCACGTAAAGCCGTTGGTCTAGGCTGCATTAGCAGTCTTTATCAATCGCCAACCAGCACGCTTTTCACCGAAATAAAGCAACTAGTCCCCCGACCGCCTAACCGATCGCTTTGGCTACGTGTATCTAGCTAATATAGGCATATATCGAAAGCTATAGCCTATAGCTTTCGATATTGATTTCATAGGGGTACGAAATGACAAGATGACGTCATAAACTATACATGTAGCCAAAGCGATCCGTTAGGCGGTCGGGCCCCAGTTGCTAATTGCACAATGGCAACGCGACTGCTACTGTTGCGTTTGCTACAATCGGTCGGTTTAATATTTGTCTGAGGTGTCGTGTCGTGATGCATCAGAACGAAATCGGTTTCATACATTTAGTATGGAAACGTTTATACTAGAGTCCCATCCTGGCCAACATTAGTTCCACAAGAGCTACAAACTACGAGATGCATTTGCATACTACTATTCATCTGTTTTCTGTTTTGGAACAAAGACATGTGGAAATCGTTTATTTTTCCCCACTGGTCAGGCGATGCCTAGTGTGGGGGCTTGTAATATGTTTTGTAAAACTGAAAACGGAAATAAAAGTTACTTACTTACATTAAAATATTTCATACAAAAAAGAAAACAACATTTTACAATTTTGTCCCAAAACGGTACCGACACAGAATTATGTTAGCCTTGCAACCAACGCTGATCTTCCGTCAGAACCAGTCATATTGCATCTTTAATAATATTAAGTACAACATTAAAATTATTATTATTAACAGGATTATTACCATCCCATGAAGCCATACGTTATATAATTATAATGAGTGACCATGACAGTTCAAAAAGAAGTTAAGGGCTAGGTACCTGTGAAAATTGATGGTCCCCCCCCATCCTCTTTGGGAGCATTGGCGCCATTTTTAGTAAAATTATATATAATATAAACTTTGTAAATATCTCCAAAAATTAACAAAGCAAATGTAGATAGGTACACTATAAAATAAAACTATTGAAATGATATAGAAAACTCAATTGAAATCAAAATTGTCATCATAATAAATAAATGTTATCGAAAATCTATATGGCTACGCGCACAAAAAGTCCTGACTGTAGCATCAAATGGGCAATAACGTCTAGCCCAAACCCTTGGAACTAAAAACCTGAAAAAGCTGAGAGCTGAAAAGCTGAAAGCTGAAAAAGCATAAAGCTAAATAAATAAATCTAATATATAAAATTCTCGTGTCACGGTGTACGTTATTGAACTCCTCTGAAACGGCTCGACCGATTTTCGTGAATCTTAGCGTATATATCGGCTAGGGTGGAGAATCGGACAACATCTATTTTTCATCCCCCTAAATGTTAAGGGTGGTCCACCCCTAAATTTTTTTTAGATTTTTGAAATTTTACCAATACAAAATGATTTGCTTGTAGTGTTGTCATGGAAACTGTCAAAGCAGTACGAAGTCCGCCGGGTCAGCTAGTAAATAAATAAAATTTCCTACACTCACACCAATTATCTAGCCCAAGAGAAGCTTCGTCATGAAACTCGTTAAAATGGTTACTAGACAGCGGATAAACATACTTAAAATACTTAATTATTATACATAGAAAACACCCAAACCCGAGATAATTTAGAAAAACAGTAATTTCTTAATTGACCCGGCCGGGAATCGAACCCGGGACCTCAGAGATGGCGACACCATGAAAACCGGTGTACAAACCACTCGACCAAGGAGGTCGTCAAAGCTGCACCTAGGTAGCAAGTTACTCTAACTTTTTTTTTTTCAATTTATTTGTTACACAATAGGGTAGGTACACACCTGGTAGGGATGATCTTGTTTTTTGCCTCCAGGAAATTCGCAGCTGAATCTTCACGGGTTCGTTGCAACCCTATATAATTTAGAGAAGTTGTATTTTTGTAAAAACCAATCCAAATTATTTTAAAACCCGCTGTGAGGTCAACACCCGACAGAAAAGAGCAACATTTTAAAACCTACTTTACTAAACAACCTTTATGTCATAGGGATATAATATAAAACAGAAATATTATAATTGTCTATAGTAGTTACAAATTACAAAACAAATTACCTGAAGAACTGAAAGTACTAAAAGGAAGTGTGTTTAGCAAAAACTGGCAACCTTTTTTTACGAAAACATTTAAAAAGTTGATACTTTCTGCAACTAAAGTTGCTATGTCCTCGTAGCGTCCAAATAGTCAACCGTCGCCATTTTTCAGCTGCTAAATTCTCCAATTCCGGGCAGTTCCTAGTTCCCCAATAGCCACATGTTTATTTGATCCAGGTGGCCTGTAAAGTTTGCCTTTGAAAAGTGCAACTGCTGGACGCGTGCAATATTCACGCGCGGCGGCCATGGCCGGCGCAAATGGGTGCCACAGTAGAAATGAAGCATTTTCGGTTTTTTTTTTGCATTTTTAGCGTTACCTTAGTAGATTTGCTTGGTGGTAAAATTGTACCTAGAATTGAACTGGAGAGCAACCACCCTGGTACCATGTCACCAAGCAGCATTGTTTTACATTTCTGACGACAAGTGTCATTGTTTTACATGGGTGTGGTCCAATTTAAAGGGTTTTAATTAAAATACAGGGTATGGAGACATAAGAGCTGATGCTACTGAGTCAGCAAAGCGCACGTGATAGTCTTAGTACCGCAAGCGTCTATACTATAGGTTGCAATTGACATTATTACAGGCCTTATGCTCGTTTTCATCAGTACCAATGTTGCCATCTTTCAGCTGCCAAATCTCTAATTCTTCTAAGGCATTTTGTCGCAAGTTAATTGGATCCAGGTGGCCTGTAAAGTTTGCCTTTGAAAAGTGCAACTGCTGCAAGCGTCTACTACTCATGTGAGGAGGCCACAACTGACGCAAATGCATTGCTCCTTGCTCCTATGATAGTGATATAATGGGTAGTTTGACTGGTTAGCGACCACTCTCAAGGGTAGAGGCGTGGAGCACAATAAATACAGTTGCAGTCCGGATGCAGTGCACTTGTATTGTAGTTGCAGTGCAATGCAGAGGAGTTCATTTCCGAATGGCGGCCGCACCTGCATCGTAAATTAGTTGCAGTGCGCAATTGTACTGCAGCTGCACTACACATTCACCAAACAGCTGCTGCATTTTGTATGCTCCAGCCATTAACTTCTGCTCCAGCCCCACGTTTACGGTACGATTCCCACTGGTGCCCCATACTACTGTTTATCGACTGCTGTGTGGCGCGCTTGTTGAATACGGCAGGGAAATGATGTCGTGCGACCTGCTGCGCAGTGCCAGACGATTAGTATTTAATGCGGCCCACTGCAGCCGTGGCACTCCGGGATATATGGAGATACGTGGCGGAACATCGTGTGTGTGTAGGTTACCCTGAGATACACTTACAGTTGGCAACTTTTTTTTTAAAGATATCAAGGTCGCAAAAGGAAAGAAATCAGTATTTTAGAAAAAAATACATTATTTTTGTTTTTAATACATATTTCTTACTACATACTTCTCGCACAACTAATCAATTTGGTGGAATTTTAAAAGCATACCCAAGAGGTTGAAAACTGTATAATTTTTTTGTCCAACAGTAAAAAGCATAGTGTAAGTACTAAATAGTGAAAAACAGTATAATACTAATAACTAAAAAAGTATAATACTGTTTTTAACAGGTTAGTTGGCAACCCTAATACACTATACGGGCAACCAGGCAACATATAAGCCTAAGACATTGTACTTGTAAAAAAAGATGTGCCTGGGCGCTTCTCCCCACCCTCACGATCCGATCAACCGGAGCCGAAGACATATGCCCGAAATATGTTGGTAACCCCAATATCAAGTTTATATTTTTGTAGACTGGCAACAGTTTGTCGTTCTCTTCCGCTTCCGCCTTCCGTCGGGCGGCGGTTTCTGTGCAAACCAAGTAATAAACGCCCTCTGCTATAATTGGGCTGTTTTTCAAATTGACATAAGACTTTCCTGCAACGCCATACAAAGCAGTACAGACGCCTACCCAAATCCGTCAAATTTCTTCAATATATTTCCAACCATATGTCTCTTAAGCGTAAGGATTAAAGTCTATTGAGGAAATTTGTCAGTTTGTGGCAGTCTGACATGCAGGCGTGTGTACTATACAGACAACCTTGTAAAAAACAATAAAGTTTGGGTAAATTGTGTTTCGGATATTTCGAAATTATCAACACATCAATCCGTTGCTCCGTTTATACACGAAGGAAGGACAAACCAACTCACTTTCTCATTTCAAATATTAGTTAGCGATAGCAAGGAACGAGTGGGCGGTAACCCATACCGACCCACACCCACGCACACTTGTTTAAAGGGCAAGATAAAAATAACTGCAGAACAGTAAGTACCTATGAAACCACATAAAATAGTGATTACTTGAGATGCACACTCAGTCTACATATTTTATATGAAACTGTTTTACGTGCGCTGCTGTATAAAAAATACTTTCGCATGTTTAATAATTACACTTCTAATATATAAAATTCTCGTGTCACAGTTTTCGTTGCCATACTCCTCCGAAACGGCTTGACCGATTTTGATGAAATTTTTTGTGCTTATCCGGTATCTATGAGAATCGGCCAACATCTATTTTTCATCCCCCTAAATGTTAAGGGTGGTCCACCCCTAAATTTTTTTTGATTTTTGAAATTTTTCCAATACAAAATGATTTGCTTGTAGTGTTGTCATGGAAACTGTCAAAGCGGTACGAAGTCCGCCGGGGGCAGCTAGTATATTATAAATGCGAAAGTTTGTGTGTATGTGTATATTTGTTGCTTCTTCACGCTGCAACGGATGGATGGATTTGGATGAAATTCTGCATACAGATAGTTTATAACCTGGATTAACACATAGGATAGTTTTTATCCTGATATTTCCACGGGAATGATACTCATACCTTTCTCTATATTTTTTTGGTAATTTACTACTTAGGTCTTGGATTTGATGTTAGGAATAGAACCTATTTGGTAGTTTTTTTATACTTTTAACAAGCTTTTATTTAGTTTCACCTGTCCCGATGTTTTTTGTGATCAAATCTTTTTATTGAAATTTTGACAGACTTTTTCTATTTGACATTTGTTTTCCAATACAAAATGATTTGGAGACTTCTTGGCGGGAAAGTGAAGAGTAATGTCTGCGGTTTTGTTTTATTTTCTAAAATTTGTGTTATGTCGAATATTAATGTGAAATAATGGTGGATTATTAACCGTTAAGTGTTCGTGAGTGTGCATGAGTGTTGGCAAATGAAACAAAACAGTGCAATGTTACTTTTCAAATTCTCACAAGAAGTCTGCGTGAGGACTTAGTAAAGCCCCACATCTTTACTGAGATACTCGAGGGGTTGGGGGGTAATATCATTTCTCACTTCCCATTTCTATTATCATTCATCATCATCAATATAATATTGTTTATTTATGTATTGCAATGAAATTAAGAAACTAATGACATGGCAGCATGGTCTATGACCTTAGCCGGTTCCTTAAGGAACAAACTAAACTTAAGAAAATAACAAAATGATTTGTTTGTTTTGTTGTCATGGAAACTGTCAAAGCGGTATGAAGTCCGCCGGGTCAGCTAGTACCTGCTAGTACTGTATAAATGAACAATAAGAGCTTTATATGTTTACATTTTTTATGTTACATCACTAGCTCAATTTTTATGTCCCCACTGGGCCACTAGCCTTTTACACGGATGGATACCACGGGAAAACGGGCCATAAACCACAACGCGGGCCCAGTGCGATGCGGTAGTTCTTAACGACTGCTAATGCAGTCGGGACCGACAGACTTACGTGCTTTCCGAAGCACAAAGAGCCCGAGATGATAAATATTTGGTCACCCATCGGATGACAGGCTTTTGCGAAAGTGGCTTAACGTGAGTAAAAACGCAGACTGAAACCGCGCTATCGAGCTTCTCAAAAGTAAAGTCAAAGACATTTTTTTGATTAAAATAAACATAATGGAATAAATGGCGCAAAAATTGCACAGCTTTAATAATAGTAACGACATAGCCTATAATAGGTAGGTTATATAGGTAAATAGCCTATAGGTCTGTCTGGTAGGCTCACTCCTGAATCGGAAACTACTCTGTTGTGTGTTTTTATTTTTATTTTTTATGTGTTTATGACATTTTTAAATATGCCTAACCATTGAGAAAATGTCGTTTATTTAAATGTTAATTATGACCATCTACGACTAATCTACAAATAACATTAGACTAACGACGGAGTAAAAACATATAAACAAAGAATAAGGTCCGAATAGTTATTCCGTGTTTTGTTCCTGTCATGTAAACGTCATTTCAAATAAGAGTAAAAGAGACAAAACACGGAATAACTATTCGGACTTTACTCTTTGTTTAATTGTAAGGCACTACAAAAATAAGGTTATTGGTTTATATTATATATATATATATTATTGCTACATCGCTATCCTCATAATATTGCTCGTCGACGAATTCCTACTAAACCTTCAAAGAGATACTTAGCACCCCTTTCATACACTCCCAATTTATTTCCCTAGATCCCGAAGTAAAACGTTTTCCCGTAGCTTTTCCTGTTTCGCGGTCGACTTTATTAACAAAACTTTGCAACTTATTTACCCCCGGCTGCCTGCCGCCTTCGAAAGAGCAATAACTTCTCTTTTAGAAGAAAAAAAAATTTTAACCGCCCCTGGAGTCGGGTGGGTAAGTTAGCTGACGGTCTCAATCCCGTGGTTCGATTTCCAGCTTGGATGTACAAACATTAGCCCTCTTACAAATAAACAAAGAATAAGGTCCGAATAGTTTTTCCGTGTTTTGTTCCTGTCATGTAAATTTCATATCAGGTTAGAGTAAAAGGCAAACCATGGAATATCTAATAGGAGCATATTCTCTGTTTATTTGTAAGGGGGTAAACGTACCTACATTACATTTTCCTTCCCTTATAATAGTTATAATCTGTGTACGAGTATCTAGATCTATATCAAGATCTATATCAAAATCTCCACTCCCCAATTTAGATTTGAAATCTCTGGTAAAAGCTATCTAGCAGGTACAATTTAGTTTTCATCATATTTAGTCTAGACCGCAGGGCAGGTCTAGGTCCCTTTCGAAGGTTGGTTTGTATATAACGTGCAAGAGTTATTATAGTAAGTTGAGCTCGCAGACGTTATTAAGAAATTTAATAAAACCCGAAAACATGAATTTTAAAGTAAAGTTTCTAGCAGCTAAAAGCTTTATTTTTAAGTTCATATGCTAGAATCTAGATACTCTTTTTGCTCCATTACTAGTCAGTGTTCTGTGTAACTTTGGCACTTTGTTTAAATCCGGTTTTTTTTTATAATAGGTTTGACTTTAAGAAATTTAAATATTTATACAATTTTATAAAATACAGTGAAAAAATTAAACGCCCACCCGACCCAGCCAGGAATCAAAGCTGGTGGTATTTCGTCTGCAAAGGTGAATCTGCATGGCCATCGGTTGCAATGACCGTTGGATAGATGGCGCACAGTGCCGCTAATAAGCACTCAAAAATTAAAAAGGACAAAATTCAGCGCTTACCAGCCTTCTCGGTAGCATAGCGGTCAGTGCAGCCACCCGAATTGCGGAAGACCCAGGTTGGATTCCTGGCTGGGTCGGGTGGGCGTTTAATTTTTTCACTGTATTTTATAAAATTTTATAAATATTTAATTTAGCTTCAGTGCAGCAATTAGCACTTGAAAATAAAAAGTAAAATTTAAGAAATTTACAAAAAAAAGTCATACAAAAACGACAATGGAGGCAAAAATATTTTTAAAAGCCTCCTATAAAAGCACAATAACACAAACGTAGAAATAAAAAATTAAATTTCAAATCTTTAATTTTTTATCATAATTAAAAATGTGTTAAATAAAAAGTTGAAAACTTAAAAAAAACTACTAATACACACACACAATTTCTAACTACTTCACAACTTCTTTGGATACAATGTTGGCTACTTCAACTTTAAAATATTTCTCTCCAGACGGACTAACAGCTGTTTAATATCCTCCATTTCTAAAGAGATCTGATCAATCTTAACATTTAAAGAGTCAATAGGCAACTTCGATTCCTCAGTGAAAGTTTGCATTTGCGCCTTCATCCCACCCATATCATCATCCAATCCATTGAGACGTTTCATCAACTCCTCATGCCTGTGCCTATTCCTCAAAGGTCTGTCCTCTATACTCTTCAGAACCTCAGCTTTATCCACATCTTTCTCTTTCTTAACAACAGCTTCGTGAATATCATTCAACATATCTTTGAAGGCTTGCACACCTAATTCGTCGTCCATTTGTTTTTTCTGGCTTTGTGCTTTATCAAACAAAGCATTTCTTATTCTCGAAGGCAAAATCTTGTAGTACCTCCACCTGGGTCTACCAGGCCTCAATATAACAATACTGTTCACATTGCGTTTGTCTTTTATCTTGTTATTCGCTCTCCTTGGCAGGATTTTACTAAACACTCTGTTGTAAACTAAAGTGTCAAGAGTGCTCAAAAATTCAACTTGCTTATCCAACCTCCTTATGTTACCAAGAATTTCTAGGTCATTAATGTCGTTAACAGCTACACCGACCATCAAATTCATCAGGACTATTGCAGCTAGAATCAGGAAAGCAACGAATATGAGCCGAACAACTTGGAAAGAGAATGCCAGCTCTTTGGAGTGCTCCTCGTCGAATAGGGAGTCATATTCGAACTCTGACGTCATCATGACGACGGTTTTGATGAGGGCGGACAAGGGACCTTCGAAGGGTGCCTGTGATCTGAACTGGATCATGAAGCTGAGGGAGAAGCCGATCACGAGGAAGGCGAAGGTCAGCAGGATCTGAAAACACATCGATTAAAATGATATTACAAATGCGAAGGTATTTATATTCTTTCTTCACTTCAAAATGGATTAAATTCCTCTGTGGCGTCGAACAATGTGTAAAAATGTTTTTTGGATTGTGAGGATTGGATAGGGATAATCAAATAGGCTACTTCTTATCCGCGTCAAATAAAATGTGTACGGAGCCAAACAAAAGATCTTTTTCGTTTTGTAATAGACCGTTTTACATGCAGGCGCAGCATGCAGGAGCAGGAAAACTTTCTTCTTATAAATATCTTGTTTGAGAAAACAACTTAAACTAATAAACTAAATAATAAATAAACTTTCCTACACTCACACCAATTATCTAGCCCAAGAGAAGCTTCGTTATGAAACTCGTTAAATGGTTACTAGACAACGGATAAACATACTTAAAATACTTAAATACATACTTATTATACTTAACCGCCTCTGTGGTCTAGTGGCTAAGCCTACCGGTTTAGACCCAGAGGTCCCGGGTTCGATTCACAGCGGGGGGTACATGTTTGTGTACTCGGATATATCTTCACCTTTCAAAATTTGTGGTGTAACACGGCAACAATAAATCGGCAAGTAACTCTGCTGATCTATAGCCCGTTCTTCCATTGGTGTTTCAATCCATAGGGAAGACTTATGCCCCAGTAGTGGGGACCGGGTGCTGATACATATGTCATACTCGTGAACGGGTGCCGCCTGTGGAGGCTGGTCTGCTCTTGCACACTTGTTATTTTTAGTATTATTCACTATAGTTTGACTTTGTATTTCTTAAACAAATTATGACTTTTACTAGAGTACTGTAGTGGTACTGTATGACATTGTGGAAATTGAAACTTTTACCTGATGTAAATTAGTTAGCTTAGTTTTTTTATTTTGTTTTTTTTTTTACATGTTGTGGTTGTCTTCTATATTTTTTGTGTTTATTTGTAATGGAAAGTGTCCTGCTATGATATTTTCCAATATTGTTGACGCTATAAGGGAGAAAAGAGCTGGACACTTGCCGAGTTTCTTGCCGGTTCTTCTCAGCACAAGATCTCCCGCCCAGAGTAGACTTACGAACCGATGGCATAGTGACATTCACAATGTGACATTCACAAGGGCTACTTGTAGCCTAAACTGAATAAATGATTTTGAATTTTTGAATTTTGAAATGGTGATAATGATAAAGCGATGCCTCCTCTCCTTACCTTAACAACGTTAGAAGCGACTTTCCCAAACATCAGCACATAGTAACCCCAGTTCGGGAAACGGGACAGCAGGAACATCATCTGTAGCCACGCCAAGAGTAGAGCGACCGTGGCCACATGCCTCGGCCACTCCGCATCCTCCAAGGCTATGACCATGACGGAGGGAGGCAGGATCATGGCCAGCCCTATCGAGCCAAACTTCACCCAAGTTTCAAGTTGGAAGAAGTATCTACTGCTTTTCACGTTCATGTACAGGAGTTCCTGTTAATTTGATAAGACCTTGAATATATTGAGTAGTTATATCAAAAGTTCTTTACGCATGATAAGTATTAAAAATAAAAAAGTAAACAGGCCTTTTCATATTTATAAATAATATACTAGACTTCTTGGCGGGAAAGTGAAGAGTCATGTTAAATCGAATATTAATGTGAAAAAATAGTGGATTATTAACCGTTAAGTGTTCGTAAGTGCGCATGAGTGTTGGCAAATGTAACAAAACAGTGCAACTTCACTTTTCAAATTCTCTCAAGAAGTCCGTCCGAGGAATTAGTAAAGCCCCACATCTTGACTGAGATACTCGAGAGGTTGGGGGGTATATAATTTCTCACTTCTCATTTCTATTATCATTCATCATCATCATACTGGAAGGAAATATTGTATATTTCTGTATTACTTGTAAGAAAAATTACTTTGACACTGGCTAAATGTGCTAATCGCACGAAGCCATCAACTAAAGGGGAAAAAAAATATATACTGTTCCACTGCTTGCTGGACAAAAGCTTCTATCATTGAAATCAAGTCATCGCTACAATAAATTATTTAGTTCTTTACTAATTTTATACATCGCATATACGATTATTAGTAAAGGAGTAAATAAATAAATTAGGTGGGCTTCTAGATTAAGTATTGTTTCAGTTTCATTTGTATTTTAAAGAGGATTTATATCTTCTTAATCATTGTTTAAAAGTATGACATAAGTATTAATTACAATTAATAGTTTAGTAAGTTTCGTTTTAGATCGTCTACAATGTTTCGAGCGTCTTCTGTTAGTTAATTTTTCATTCTGTCATTTGTTTTGTCTTAGCTTTGTAAAGTTCAAAAACTTTCTTTATTAATCATACCTTTCAGTGTTCCAAATGATTGTGAGAAGACTTGCCATAATTGAACAAGTCAAAAGAGTGAAATGTTATTACCATCGCCATAAAAGTAGCTTTTTTGTCTTTTTATCATTGGAATGCATTTTAACTTATATGTATGCATCCCAACTTTTAAACGATACTGTCGGTATGCAATAGACAGACATAATTACCTTTCTGTAAGTGTTAAACGTGCCTAAAATATATGTCGAAATATTGTTTAATTACGTGGTAATCATAATTAATACACCTCTTGATAGAGGCAACTTACTTGTAGCAAAATTAAACATATGGACGCGTATACCACGTAGCCCCAAGCCGTAGAATCGAGCCAACTAGGCTTTTCTTCCAAAGTGTCCTTGTAAAAAAATACTGATACAGAGAAAATCGTCAAAGACATTACAAATATTGCATAAAACGCTATGATTGTGTAGAAAAATGGCAATAGTGCCTTCCATTTCAAATACAGGAAGCTCTCTATTAGCGGATGGACCAGCAATCTCTTCTGCGAATATCTGTTGCCTGTTTTGAGCAAAGCCTCAATGACCTTCATTTGTTCCATTTCACATTCACTCGGCATCAAAATTCTGTAATCAACTGTAACCTCACAATTCGGATCTTGAAGGTTAAGCTCGTTCGTTGATATATAAGAGTCGAGCACATCTTCCATGAATTCGGCGGGTTTAGACAAATTGTGTATAATCATATCGATAGCTGTTCTTCTAAATTTCTTAGGACCATCAGTGTAGCCAGCTAAGTTAGCACCTTCCCGCAAAAGTAAAGTTATAACATCTCTACTTCCATGATGGCATGCTGAGTGTAAAGGAAACCAGCCCATACAATTCACTTCGTGTATTAATGTCTTGTCATGGTTGAGTAGAACTCTTGCTATAACAGAATGGTTCTTGACTGCCGCTATGTGTAAAGGGGTTGATGACTTATGCGGACTGCTTGTGGTTCTAAGTCGTATGTCAGCGTTTCTTGACAGGAGCAATTCTACGCACGGCAAATGGTTCTCCGCAACAGCGAAATGTATTGGACCGAACCCTCTTCTGTCTCCAGCTGTGATACAGTTTAACATGACCTCTGTCACTGCATCGTTGAAATCTAGTAAAAGTTTAAGAATAGCCTCATGACCATATTCAGCAGCTACATGGAAAACACTCACTTCTCCTGTGAGGGTTATTTTAATAGAAGCTCCTTCTTCAAGGATTGATTTGACACAGTCGATGTGACCGTATTTGACTGCTTTGAAGAGAGCGGTCTCACCTTCTTCGTTTTGATAGTCGATCGAGTCTTTTTGTTTAGCGACGCTTAAAATTTCATTGAGCACGTCTAAGTTACCTAAAACTGCTGCTGAATGGATTGGTGTTTCTCCATCGTTAGCCTGAAAACGAAAAATGAACGCAAGCTAAAGAATTTTGTAAATACGTAACTTATTTAGAAAAAGTTATAACTTATAACTTAGACTTATTTACAAAGATACATGGAACCGCGCAAGCAAAGTGACACCTAAAAGTCAGACCTAGAAAGGTTTGTCAAACAGTTGGCGTAAAGGAGCTCGACGCTAGCGTGGATTAACATTAATTTGTTTGAAAATATTAAATGCAATTCGTCACCGGGACACGCCACGCTTACGTTAGCATCATCAGCCATCATGAAGCACCAGGCCAAAGATGTTTTGATGCCTGATTTTGAGATTTGTTCTATTGGGGAAAATGTTATATAATTTGGCCACTGAGACACGATTGTGGACGTTTCACAATAGCAGAATCAAAATCAAGACCTCAACGAAGCGCTTGATGTTTGACAAAGCCTCAGTGTAGATCATCCTAAGGTTTTAAGACTTAAATATGATTGAGACAAACTTTTGTATTACCAATTAAAACGGAAATTTCACAGACAATATAAACTCAAGTTAGTTAACTAATGTAAGATTAACTTGTTAGTGTCAATCTTTTCTTCTTATTTAGTTATTGTTTTGTTCTTAAAAATTACTTACTAAAATAAAATGATTTTTTTTTCACATTACAAAAGTGTAGGAACACACGTCGCAATCCCGAAATTTATTCAACATTTGATCACGTTAACAACAACGAGTATGGCATAAATTTAACTCCCTTATTGTTTTCTAAAGTTTCCGCGAACACTACACATTAAAATGAAACACCTTTTACGGATCTACTCGCGTTTATTTTAAATTAAACACTGCTGCATTAGCAGCCGTTAACAACCACCAACCCCCACTGGGCCCGCGTGGTGGTTTATGGTCCGTTCTCCCTATCCATCCTTAGGGAAGTCTCGTGACCCAGCAGTGGGGACATAAAATGAGCTGATGATGATGACGATGAAGCGCGAGTGGATCCGCAAAAGGTGTTTCATTTCAATTTAACTTACCTCGTTTGTCTCTAGATGGCACTGCTTCAACGTTACACGAATTCTCGTTGTCTTTAACCCAACACTCTGCTATAAAACAGCCATGTAAACTGAGTTACCTTAAGAGTGACGTCAGCACCAGCCTCCAGAGCCACGCAGACCCCCGGCACCCAGGCAGCTTCAATAGCCGCCTGCAGGACAGTATGACCTTCCCGATCTTTCACATCCACCACGGCTGATAGAGGGTCGTTGTCGTTCCTACCCTCGTTGGCAAGGACCTGGAACAAAGGTTAATAAGAATAATAATAAGAAAGCAATTATTGATTTGCACAAAAACCCGTGCTTCGGAAGGAACGTAAAGCCGTTGGTCCTGGCAGCATTAGCAGTCGTTAGCACCAACGCACCGCACTGCGCCCGCGTGGTGTTTTAAGGCCCGTTCGCCCTGCGTGGTGTTTCCTTTCATAAGGAAGACTTGTTCCCCAGCAGTAGGGCCATAAAGTTGAACTATTATAGGTAAACTCAAAAGTACTGTAGGCATAAGCGGTAAGATCACTTTAGAGCCAGAGAGCTCGGGTTCGATTCCCAATAAGGGGTAAGTACTTCATTATTATCGTCATTATCCACACTGGCCGGCCCATCCATCTGAGCGATGGGCGGCCCCAGCCGCGTGTGTTTTGCTACGGTCTCCACTCCATCGTCTTTCTGGGCCATCGGTAAAAGGCCAAGTGGTAAATATTTTGGTCAAATAAGTACTTAGTTCTGTATTTAAAACAGCCGATTTATTTTGGCGATATCGTAGTTGGTTGTGTTGTAAAAGAAGAAATTTCTAACGATAAAGCACTATTTTAAATAGTTCGAAACTATCTACGTTTTCTCCTTTGTGCGTAAAGTTATAAAACTCAGCAGGTAACTTTAATAGCCTTCGGTTAAAGAACGCCATATTTTATAAGAAAAGAAAACTTTGGCAACTATCGGGGTCTTTGTGAGCTAAAACATTCAAATCATAATTACAAAACAGCTTAAAAAAATAATAGTGTTCCCGTTTTACCCGTTTTACGCTTGGGTACGGAACCCTAAAAATGTCGATCCTTGCCTCCTGTCGGGCACTGGTGCCATAACTACACCAAAAGATATTTCTAATATTTAAATTTGATTAAATTTTTACTTTTTATTTTCAAGTACTAATTGCTGCACTGATTTACTATAGCGTTGTGTTATCAAATTTGTGGTATTTCATCAGCAAAGGTGAATTTGCATGGCCATCGGTTGCAATAACCGTTGGATAGATCTAGATGGCACTGTGCCGCTATTAGCACTCAAAAATTAAAAAGCAGTACAAAATTCAGCGCTCACGTCAGCCTTCCCGGTAGCATAGCGGTCAGTGCCAGAAGACCCAGGTTCGATTCCTGGCTTGGTCGGGTGGGCGTTTAATTTTGTCACTGTATTTTATAAATTTTATAAATATTTAAATTTAATTGTAAATTAAAATTAATTATTTAAAATTGCATTACGATTGTAATGATATTATATAAATATCATTGGACGGAGGTATATGTTTTTGTAAATGTCATTACTTCTTCACAAAGCTGTGTAGTTTTCTCCATTGCTAAAGACGTTTTGACTAAGTAGTTGGTAAAAAACAATTATAGACGCGACAAAAGTTTAAAAGCTTACTTACTAAGTTAAATTAAGTAAAGCAAGTGACTTTGACGTTGACTTTGACTGAAATAGAAAAGAAAATCCGCCCTAGATATATTTTAATTGCACTACAAGCTTATCCTTTGATAAAGTCATTAATTTCGTCTAAACTACAAGCTAGTAACTAAAGACCGATAGGTATTACTGATAAAGCAAACGCCTTGTTAAAAGTACAGTCAGCATAAAATTTAATTGAACAATAGTGGTAAAACATATTATTTAGTATTTAGAAAAACAAACCTACTTATAAATTTATGTTTTTGGTTTAACGCTATAACATTTTTGGAATCAAGAGTAAATAGAGTTAGAGCTTATTTCACTTAAATGTGCTCTTCTCGATAAATTCGAACGCCTCGGAGAATCTAGAAGGAGACCGAGAAATGATTGGGTGATGCCATCTCCTCTAGAAACCCTCTATGGATTGAGAAACCTTAAGCTTCTCGCTGCCAACCTGCTTCTAATCGCCTCTGTGGTCTAGTGGTTAAGATCTTGTCTTGATCTTGTGGTCTTATGGTTTAATTAACCGCTCTCAGACATAAATATAAATATCATCAATATTTGTAGCATTGTTGTGGTCCATCAGCTAGAGATAAGATAGCCAGTGCCTCAGTAGTTGAGGATTCCGGGTGAAGTGCGCTTCAACCTTATCATCACTTAACATCAGGTGAGATGACCCGTAAATAAAAACCTAAAATTCGGTTACGCTCAAAAGGCGAAAGGCAGTCAAGAGGAATCACTTTCAAAAAAGATATTGTTATCTGAACCGGTGTGGTAGACTCACAACTATTTGAAATGGTATTAAGAGTAACTTACTTTTAATTAATTTGACAACACAAAAAAAAACTATTCGTTTGTAAATAGTAAACAAGTAAGTATGCAATTTTTAGTTTTACAAAGCAATTAACGAGCCTCCACACCATGCATTGATCGACTATTATTGTGAATAGGTAGATATGTTTTTTTGGTCGTTATAATGCTTAAATGATTTTGGCGCTGACTGTACATATGAAACAGGCAGGTAATGAAGGTAATGAGCGACAAACACAACCAACCTCGATTAGTACACGAACGTTAGTTAGAGCATGTAGACTTTTTGTGTACGTACACTAACTACACAGCTCGTTCGGACTGGAGGTGAAAATGTTTGAGAAAGAGCATTGTTTCTATAACAGTTATTGGAATTTTTGGTACGGACGTATTTGGAGGTATTCGTATTCGTGCAGGGCTGCACGCCAACCTAACCAAAACTGTCAAATTTCTTCAATACAATGTCAACCATATATGCATCATTATGCCTTAGGCATAAAGTTCAAAGTGGAAATTTTATACATTACAACAAGTATACCTAGGTATTATACGAGTATTGAATATGTACCTACATATTGTGTGTGAAAACATTTCATTGAGTTTAATTAACTTCTGCTGCTCCAATATTTTCCTTCTAATACAATTAAATAATTCTAAAACGAAACAGAGGTCAATCTGTAAAATTTTGATCTAATTAAAAAAATGCTATACCAAAATTGATTTCAACAAAAAAAAACGACTTAATGGTTCCTAAGACAGTATCTTTGTAGCTCGTATAGTTTCGGACTGCCACATAAGACCCAGTTTAAAAAAAAACTCTCTGTGTATTACTTGCCTTCAACGGCTCCTCAAGTTCCTTTTTCACACAGACGTGTAACGGCGTCTGACCAGCCGTGTTCAGGCAAGCGATCGATGCTCCGATCTGTAACAGCTCCTTGATAGCGTCCACGTTTTCCAACTCCACAGCGGTGTGTAAGGGTGTTATGAGGTCGTTCATAGTCGGCTTCATAGTGTTGTTCACACCACCAGCCTTCAGTACCAATCGGATTACTTCGGTGTAACTGATGGAACAGAAACAAACCAATCTTATAAGCTCTGGAACTTTGTGGTCTTTTAATAAATAAACATTATATATTTATAAAATTTATAAAATACTGTGAAAAAATTAAACGCCCACCCGACCCAGCTAGGAATTGAAACTGGGTCTTCCGTAATCCGGGCGGCTGCACTGACCGCTATGCTACCGGGAAGGCTGACGTAAGCGCTGAATTTTGTCACTGCTTTTTAATTTTTTGAGTGCTAATAGCGGCACAGTGCGCCATCTATCCAACGGTTATTGCAACCGATGGCTATGCAGATTCATCTACAAAAAAAAGGACGAAGGCCAAGGGTTCACCCTTAGGTAATAAAAAAAAATAAAAAAAAACAGTAGGCATTTGATGCTTTGGCAGACAACACAATACGCAGGCTATTTTAGGCACCCTGAATATAGATCTGTTTTTTTTATTTTATATTTATTTCGTTACTTTGTTATTTATCTTATTTTATTTAATAACTTTGGTTTTCTTTAAAGAAAAAAATGTTAAAATTTTTTTATAAATATTGTTAATATTTTTTCTTCGCTTTTTGTAAATTTGTTTAGGATGTAATACTCATGGTTATTTAAATGTATGTCTAATTGAAAAACTTTTCAGCCCTGATTGAATATTTCAATGATAGAATTTATTTAATATCAAATAATATCGATTTAAACTGATTTAAAGGATATTAGAGCCTGTCAAACTACATGACAAGAACTGATGGGTCAGGATGGGTAACGTATATCATAACCATAATCGTACCTTAGTCTTACAATAGTTAAGAAAGACAGTGCTATGTATGATGAGCTGTAAGAAATTTTATTAAAAATAACTTATTTCATCAATTTAGTACATAATAATAATAAATTAAAAATTAATAAAAACAACCACTGCTCAACCAAAAACCCTCCCTGTGCTATTCCAGGTGCAAAGGTGCCCAACACAATGCCGCGTTTCCACGTTGAACAGTGATAGACAACCTTTGCCCCGCCCGATCCTCTAAATGACAGCACACATTTACAGAATACACTAAACATGCACACCAGTTTAGGCCCAAGACACCGTACTCGTAGAACAAGGGTACGAAGAACCGGTTCACACTCGCTCTACACCAGGTACAGACATGTACCTGGTCGGTTCTCTCCTCCTCCACGGCCCGGTCAACCCGAGCCGAGGTCCGTGCCTTTAGAGGCGCCCTCGGGTTGCGCCGCTCCCCGATCCGATCCGAACCCTTCGGAGAATCTAGTAGGGCACGGGGACGCGCACTTGTGCGCGATGCCGTTCCCTCTAGATAACCTGTGAAGGTGATTCGTTTCACACGGCTTGAGGGACCCTTTACGTTCCTCGCCGCCCCCAAAAAGCCCGGTGAAGCTGAAAATGCCGCAGCGGCAATCAGCAATCTCTCTCCAAAAAAAAAAAAAAAAAACAACCTTTGCACTAGGAATGATATTTAGAATGGAAAAGAATAGAATAGAAAAACATTTATTAACAACACACATATAACCAAAAAGAAGAGGCAGACAGTAAACATACAAGAGAAAAAAATAAGTATAAACAAAAAGAGTAATAAAGAAAAAAAACAAAGAGTGTAAATTACAAAAACACAATGTTGAAAAAATTTCCACGAGCAGGATTTGAACCTGCACCCTTCTGACATACCGGGTCAGGTGCTCTTCCAATTGAGCTATCGTGGTTCTGCTCGTGGAATTTTTTTCAACATTGTGTTTTTGTAATTTGTTTCGCAACAAAAATTTGCGTTAAAATTATATAAACAAAACAAAAACATTTTAAAGAGTGTAAAGTTAATGGGCCCTGTCTCTGCATACTTATTGGCTTTCAGTATAGTTCTGATGCTGTGTCTTGGATTATCAATAAAACGGCTCTACTAATGGGCCATTAGCGCATTTGCGGGGCACTCATTATCCTTAACAGCTCGTTAAAAGATTTAACAGAATGTTTAACAAAACAGGGTGTGGTGAAATTGGGCCTTTGTCCTAAAACTAGCGGTCTGCTCTCAACTTTGTCTGCATGAGATGGTTTCAACAACTCGGAAACCTTTGCGAGCGTGCGCAATAGTTATTTATCAAGTTTCATTCGGTATTTATAGGAATGCATACGGTATAAACAAAAAAAAACACTCATTTATTATAGATTACGATATACCTAGATTTCGAAACTCTTAATTTATAGTAAGATTAAAATATTAAGAATAAAAATAACAATAGTTTAACAAAATTTACGCTATTTTTACAACGGAAACATTCAATTTGCACAAAATCACTGGACAATCTTAAAAAAAGTGTTCTATTAACTGTCAAAACCTCTGAATATAACGTTTATTGTTTAAAAAAAAACAGCTTTGAAGTTTGTTTATGGAGTTTCTTGCGCCCATGCATGGCCTATTCTTCTCCACAGCTAAAAATAGACGTCCTGAATGGGTAGCAGATAAAAAATCTTCAAAAACACTTTTCTTAAATTTGTTTAAATAAAAAAAAAAAACTTTGACTTTGACTTTAACTTTAGGATACGAAAAAAAAATGGCTTAACAAAAAAGAAAAATTCTCACTTGGCCGAATCAATAGCTATGTCAAAGTAGTAGCCCGAGCCGGCCACATCCAGGGCGGTGCGGTTCATCTCGTCACAGATGTTGGGGTCGGCACCAGCAGCCAGCAGCAGACGTGTGCAGTGGCGGCGGGCGCAAGACGTTGCCACGTGGAGGGGCGTCCAGCCAGGCTGCAGCACCGGCAGCTGAGGAGCACCGGGTGTAATTAGGTGGGATCACCATCATCATCATCCCCTCACTATGAGCAATGGAGAGGGCTATGCTCGGGGTTTCTCTGCGTGATCGAACCAGTAATGAGAAGAACAAAGGTTACCGACATAGCCCGAAGAATTGCTAAGCTCAAGTGACAGCCTAGTGGGCAGGGCACAACGCTCGCAGGACTGATGGCTGCTGGGGCGGAACAGTACTTGAGTGGCGACCGCGTACCGGAAAGCGCAGTGCGGGCCTCCAACAAGGTGGACTGACGATCTGGTTAAGGTCGCGGGAAGCCGCTAGCTCATTTTATGTCCCCATTCTTGGGGCCTTCCATATGAATGGAACCATCACGGGGAGAACGGGCCATAACCACTACGCAGGCCCTGTGGGGATGGGTGGCTGTTAACGACTGTAGCCGGGACTAATGGCTTTACGTGTCTTCCGAAGCATGAAAAAGCTCGAGATGATACATTTTGGTCACTTGGTCTTTGTGAAAGTTGCTTAAGTTGTAGCTTCAGAAATCGCAGACCAAGCGCGTTATCTACTGTGCCATCGACTTTTTATTTTTTCCAGCCTGATCCTGCTCAACCTGACTGGATAGCCACCACCCTTTGGAGTCTAGGTCGAGACCTTATGTTTAGGCATTAGTTATTTATATATGCCTAGAACTGGACACTAGCTCATCGTAGTCAAAAATAGTTTCTTGTTGGCGTGAAGAACCGGAGAACTTTAGGATACGACGGATAGCGATTGCTTGTTAAGAAGGTTAGACACTTAGCAATAGGATACTAACAGTTCAGTCAATAGTATATGTCAAAAACTCTTCTGAGGTGAAACATTTTTGTGACAAGCTGTGACGTGTGAATCCGTGAGTGCCACGTAGTCGTCACTAACGTACTAATGATAATGCTAAAGCCGGCCACACACGTTGCGATCTACGTGACAGGTCTGCCTGACGAAGTGGCGTAAATGGGGCAAGAACAGGTCAACCGTTAATCTCTCACAAATATGTTTTTAAATTTTGATAACTGCACAGGTCTTCTCACACACACGCTTTGTATACCTGTACAGGCACACCTGTCCGGTAGACTGCAACGCGGGTGGTAGTTTAAAGTACTTACAGAGCCGTTGATCTTCTTGCAGTCGTGGTCGATGTTGTCCTTCCACGTGCTGGGCAGCATGGTCTTGACCTCCCCCAGGTCGCAGCGCACGTTAGCCATCGCTTTGGTCTTCTCGCAGAGTTTCTTTACATCTTCCTCGGCTTCTGACGACATGCTGTCGCTATCCACACGATCGTGCATGTCTGGGGAATGGAGAGTGTTATTGTCTACATTATTCCACATTTATTTGAGAGTAGATGAAGCGGAAGGAGTATGAAGAAGGAGTTATAAACGAGGATTTCATTGTATGTCAGAACATGTCTTAAGAGTTCCGGTTGAAGAATGCGCTTCGGCGCGTCCTGACGTTGATGGTCCCTTGCGCAAGGTCAGCTGATACCTTTTTGTGATTAATTGTACTTAATTGGTAGAGGGTGTCAGTATAAACTCGTTTTCGTATTACTATCTACATTATTCTACATTTACTTGAGAGTAGATGAAGGGAAAGGAGTATGTTAGGATTGTAGCAAGTAGCAAAGTGTATGGGAGGTAGACGTGATATTTGTGCGAGTATGTACCTGTGTTTTTTATATTTATCAATTTTATTGAAGAATAACGTGTATTCAGTGTCGGTGATCCAGCAGTGCCTGTGTCGTGTTCATGGGTTTTTGTTAAGTTGCTTTGGGCATGGTTTGAAAACGGAGGAAACACTAAATTATTTTGTCTTTGCCTTTGTTTGCCTTGTTACCATTGGAGGATTGCGTTCGTAATTCAAGTAATAATTTATTACGAAAAAGCAAACCTCAAGACACTTTGAAAAAACAATTAAATTTGTTTACTCCTCGTAACGCAATTTGTGTCCGTTTTAAAAAAGAAAAAAAAAAAGTTATAACTTAACAAAACTGGTAGAAGATTTACGTGCTAAATTGAGTAAATTGGATGAACGTTTTTGATTTAATATTTATTATTGTAGTTAAATCATCATCATCATCATCATAATCATCATCATCAGCTCATTTAATGTCCCCACTGCTGGAGCACGAGCCTTCCCTATGGATGGGTAGGGAGAATAGGCCATTAACCACCACGCGGGCCCAGTGTGGTGCGGTGGTTGTTAACGACTGCTAATGAAGCCAGGACCAACGGCTTTACGTGCATTCCGAAGCATGGAGGAGTTCGAGATGATACATTTTTGGTCACCCATTCGATGACCGGCCTTTACGAAAGTTGCTTAACCTCAGCACTCGCAGACCGGGCGCGTTAACTACTACGCCATCGAGCTCCTCATAGTATTTAAATTTAAATCAAATAATACTAATTGAGGGTGATTCCTATAGTAATAAGATCTGTGCAAAACTGCCTTAGACATTCAATAGAACTACCTGTAGAACTATCTTTTGATGTGTTACATCTTTCCGCTCGCTTTCTATATATACAATTTGTGGGAGTGATTTCGTGAAATGTGACGGAAGTAGGTGTAACAGAGTGACAGGAAGTTGGGGAAGCGCGCAAGCGCGCGCCTTTTTGTAAATTTAAAATCGATGAACATGACGTATTATTATTTTATGTGACATATTGTGTCATTTGACTATCAAAGGTCATTTTGATATGTCAAATGTCTTCTAATGAGTATTTACTGCATTTATTATAAAATGACGTAATATCTGACCCATTTTTTTCAGAATATAATGCTAAAATTTTACTTAGGTGAGATGTCAAGTAAGTAAGCCAACAGCGTAATCTTAAAGAGAGATCTTTAGCATTAAAAACTGCATGGTGTTATAAAAAAAAGGTTTCTTGTAATAAGAGAACAATAATTGTCACCTGTCAATTTAATAGCGGATTAAAAGAAGAATTTGAATGCTGAACAATTATTTTCAAAGCTGTTTTTTTAAAGCTTTTATCACTCATATTTATATGTACTAAAATAATTTTGAAATATTAACATCAATAAAAGATGGAGATAGCACTTAACTTTATGGTATGTCCGAAAATTACATTAAAAGTAAGGACTTTAGTTAGTTCCCTCCAGAGAGCAAAGAAGAGCGGAAACTAGAAATTGTTAAGAATAATCAATTGTAGCACTTTATTGTTAAACTACTTCCAAATAGGTGTATCGAAAGAGCACTGAGGCTTTGGGGTTTGCAACTTGGTGTCGAAAGAGTCTATGGGATGAGGTATGCTCGCTTGAAAGCACAGTATCATTAAAAAGTATTTATTATGTTGTTTCAGGGACCTATTGCGACGAGCACCATGACTCGAATCAACGAAAACGGCAACGTGGTCGGCACCATTATCGTGAATTGTGAAGGTTATTAACACTTTATTTGCTGCACTGTATTTTATATAATATACAAGTTACCAACTTAGCTTGGATTTGCAAGCTGAAGTGACAGTGGGCTGCACATATTAGTCGCAGAACCGATAGTCGTTGGGGTAAACGAGTTCTCGAGTAGAGAGCGCGGATCGGAAAACGTAGTGTAGGACGCCCTCAGATTAGGTGAGTGACGATCTTTGCAAGGTGGCTGGCAAGAGCTGGATGAGAGTAGCCGCGGATCGTGCTCAGTGGCGTGCACTTGGAGAGGCCTGTGTCTATCAGTGAACTAGTATAGGCTCATGATGATGATGATGGATGATGATGATATAAGATATATACAGTATAATTACAACCCAGTTAAAAATGATAATGCTACGTACGGTGGAGGTCTAGCTGACAGCGGGAGAGAGAGAGAGAGAGAGAGAGAGAGAGAGAGAGAGTAAGAGAAAGAAGCGGATTTGCTAGCATTCAAATAGTACTGAACAATCTACGATAGAAGCAGCTGCCAACATAATCCGGCTCGAAGGACCATATTGTTTGAGTCAATAGGACTGTTTTTATATGTAGGCTGGTGGTGGTGGCAACAGTATAACACCTTATTCGATGTACAGTTATGTTCTGATACACAATTCTGCTCAGGATTCCCGGAGACGACGACTCTGGACAGCTTGACGGCGGCGACCTACTCTACGCATATGAGGAACCTGTCCCACTATGCTGCCAACGCTCTAAAAGAAATCGTGAGCCTAAATAAAATTATTTTTAATTATTTACGGGTAAGCACTTAGTGTACGTGTGTAGACTGATGCTGATGATCATGATGATGATGATGAAGCACTTAGCCTTCATCTCACTTTCAACACCTCATGTTAAGTGATGATAAGGCTGAAGGTGGAAGCGTGCTTTATCCAGAACCCTCAACTACAGAGGCATTGGCTATCTTATCTCTAGTGGCCGAACAATGGTATTAATTGGCGACATATTTAAATAAGACAAACATACCACCAACAAACCGAGTACACAAACATGTACCCCCACTGGGAGTCAAACCCGGGATATCTGGGTCTCAGACCGGTGGCTTAACCATTACTCCACAGAGGTCTACCTTATCCCTTATCCTCCCCTTTTTTAAACATACAATAGGGCAAAGGGCGAGTCCGGGCTATGTGGGCTTTTCCATATTTTGGCTTGAGATAATGAACAGCAAGCACTGGGTTCCCCCCCCCGCCCCCCTCCCAGTGCATTTATCAGCGAACAGCTTGTGTCTGGAAACGGATTCGATGCAGCACCTACTGTACGGCTTCGAATCTTTGGCTGGGAAAATATGGGACTCTCGGGATCGGCCTATCCGAAACCAGAACACTACAGGTTCTTCGCTCTTAAAGATGTTGCCAAACTTATTGCATCTATCTTCACAAAGGAAGCAGAGTATAAGAATAGTGTTGTACAAGAGATGGAGAAGCTACTAGCAGACTCCACTAAAATAAGATAATATTGCCCCCCGTTGCGCTGTCTCATCTTGTCCATTCATCACTTTCAGGATGTGGTTGACGACCTAGTGGTGCTCCGACTAATCTCCCGGAAGACAGAGGCCGTGGTAGCACCTGACAACGAGTTCCACTTAATTGTGGTAATGAGACGCTAGCCGTACAGATACCAACCTTCAAATCAGCATGCTGAACTGTGAACCTAGTAGAATTCAAGAAAGTGTTCAATTTGCGGTAAAGCAATGCGCTGATCTAATTTGGACTTGTCACGTTTTTTGTAATTAATGTTTTTAGGTATCAGAAGATTGTTGTTGTGATTGAAGTATCCATCTAAAGCTATGAAGAAAGAAAGAAAGAAAGAAAAAAATGTAATAATAGTAACTCAGTTGTAAAAGTGATGAATGCAATCATTGGGAAAGTTAGTGTTGCTTTAAAAGAGTTAAAACCTAGAGTAGTTTGTACTATAGAATAGCCTTCGGAAAGCTAGAACAAACAAGTTGATATTGCATTTTGTACTCGATTGTTGAAATAAAAATTTCAAAAATTTTTTTTGTTGTTGAATCTGTTGCGTTGCAAAAATTATTGATACATCATAAGTACATTTTAGGTTGTTATAATCATCATTAGCTTATTTTTATGACCCCACTGCTAGGGCACGAGCCTTCCCTATGAATGGATAGGGAGAACGGGTCATAAACCACCACGCGGGCCCAGTGCGGGTTGGTGTTTGTTAACGATTGCTAATGCAGCTGGGACCAACGGCTTTATGTGCCTTCCGAAGTGCGGAGAGTGCGGAATCTTGGTAGCAAATGGCAATGTGATGCTGGTTGTACCTTACGTTGGAGTTTTAGCATAAGCTTACCTTCAGGAAAGTCCAGAAGAATAGCCATCTGCCTAGCATTCTCTGCCAAGCTGCTAGATGTAGCGGTGTTCTCCCAAGCTTGTCCAATCTATACTTCTCAGCTCCAAACTTGACCAGAAGCTATAAACTTGTATCTTATGTAGAAGCTTTAGCATTAGCTTACCTTCAGGAAAGTCCAGTAGAATAGCCATCTGCCTTGCGTTCCCTGCCCAAGCTGCTAGATGCAGCGGCGTTCTCCCAAGCTTGTCCAGTCGGTACTTCTCAGCTCCAAACTTGACCAGAAGGGACAGAGCGTCGCCTCCGCATAGAGCTGCAACGTGGCACGCTGAAATGTAGTTCTGGCGGCAAGTGGCGTTGGGGTTGGCGCCTGCTTTTAGTAGCCTGGAAGAATTGTTTTGTTTTAATTTCTATCACAATCTGGGCCTTTTTTAAAGTTAATGGTTTTAAAATTAATTGCAGCGAAAATAAATTATATCTTAGTATTCCTAAATGCAAATCCATCTCCTTTACAAAGAAAAATATAAACGTTAACTTTGACTATTCTATATCTAATACTCCCCTAGAAAAGGTATCAATTATAAGAGACCTAGGTCTATTCTTAGATAAAAAACTTCATTTCGAATTTCATGTCAATCACATCACAGACAAAGCATTTAAAATGTACGGATATGTAATGAGAACAACTGTCCCTTTTAAGAAGCCCTCTTCTTATCTTCTGCTTTATACCTCACTAATAAGGTCCCAACTTGAATACGCCTCTTCGGTTTGGAATCCTCACTATACTAAATATCAGAATCAGCTTGAGAGAGTGCAGAGTAAATTTTTGAAGACCATGAATTATCGCTGTTTCCGTTCTAAGTCTTCCTATGAAGTACTTCTAAATAGATATTCAGTCCCAACTCTTGCAATGAGAAGGTTGCTATTAGATCAAAAACTTTTATTTAATATATGTCATAATAAATTTGATTGTAATGAACTGACTAATCAGATTTACATTCGTGTATACCTTACAAATCTCATTTAAAACGAGAGACTCGCAAACATTATTTATTTGCACCAACTCCATGTAAATCGAACGCGGGTGAGCGCGCACCTTTGCACATATTAATGAAGCAATATAATGTCAACTTTGTAAATATAGAGTTATTTGCAACCTCACTCGCGACGTTTAGTCAAAATGTATTCAAAAGCCTCACATCGTAGTGGGCAATGTTGCTTTGATTTAAGTTAACTTTTTTTTTCCTTTTAATTATTTAAATTTACTAACGTAATATTTAATTTTTAGCATTAATAACGCTCGGATTACATAAACTTGACGGAAAGTCAACGTTTATAGTATATAAGCAAATTGTAACTAGGGTGGTGTTGGTTCCGACACTCATGTACGGAAGTGAAAGTTGGGTATGGCAGAAGAAACATGAAAGCAGAATAAATGCAGTAGAGATGAGAGCGTTAAGAAGTATGATAGGAGTTAAACTGAGTGACAGGATAAGGAATAGTGAGATAAGGAAACGTTGTGGTCTGAAAGAAGATGTAGTGACAAAAATTGAGAAAGGCATGCTGAGATGGTTTGGCCATGTCGAGAGAATGGATGAAGAACGATTGACGAAAAAAGTGTATAAGGCGAGTGTGAATGAAAGTGTTGGTAGGGGTAGACCTAGGCGGACGTTTCGAGATCAAATCAGGGACGTCTTGAAAAAAGGCCAGGTCAAGAGTACCCTAAACCGAAGAGCTTGTATGAAGAGAATAATGAAAGTGGACGAAGCGAAACAAGTATGTAAGGATCGTAGCAAGTGGAAAGAAGTGGTCTCTGCCTACCCCTACGGGAAAGAGGCGTGATTATATGTATGTATGTATGTAACTAGTTAGTACTCATTATTATTTTGTACCGCCCCTTAATTTCATGTTAATAACCAATTTGTGTACAACGGGGTTGGCTATATTTGTATTACCATGGCCATTGTAAAATTAGTTTACTAAGCGCTAAATGTAGCTGTTTGTTGTACCTATAATAAATAAAAAAATAAAAAAAATGGTAAGAGATGTAAGCCAAAGGTGGTAGTGTTCTTCACAAGAAACCCTCTACTACTGAGGAAACGCCTTACGCCATTGCGGTTTTCGTACTTACTTATGATAGCGTAAAAGCAATTAATTATTCGACATAAGCTTTCTCTCTGCCTTCATATTTCTTTCTCTTTTTCATTTTGAGCTCGACAGGCAGAATCATTCATTCTCAGCACAACTTGTCGTAAATGATGACAATGTATGGTGAAAAGAGAAAATGCCTATTGTAATCTTCTCAATTTTTTCTAGTAAGGTAAGATAAGATAAGATAAGATAAATTTTTATTGCCATAAAATTGTGTATAATAAAATAGCATAAAATAGCTAGTGTTAAGCATAATTGGGAACAAACAATTTACCCTAGTCGGGCATGCAATTTTTAATGGGTAGGTACATGTTACATAGAAACAGCCACTATACTGTTTTTGTACCGAAATATTCAGTCAAACTGTAGAACGCCTTATCTATAAGCCATCTCTTTAATTTAATATTAAAACAGCTTAAATTTACTGAGGCTTTTTGATCAGTGGGCAGATGATTGAATATTTGGATACCGGTTACATAGGCACTCTTGTGATACAGGGCATTGTTAATATTTGGTAAATATAAGTCATATGCATATCTCTTCCGCAAATTACAATTATTTGTGCTTTTACTTTTAAAATACTGAATATTGCTTTTTATAAAAACAGCCATCTCCAACACATAAATACCCGTCAGTGTCAAATAACCTTTTTTCTCTGAAGACATTTCTCAGAGTCTCATCAGAGTACATACCTACTGTTAAGAGTTTTCAAGCATTTCTTTTGTAATATAAAGGTAGATTTTACATTAACAGAGTTTCCCCAGAAAATAACTCCATAAATAAGAAGAGGATAGATAAACTTGGCCAATATAGGCGGCTTTGGCTACTTCTACAGATGATGTTTCCGCAAGTATAGATAGGGCATAGCAGTAGCTCGATATTTTATTATTAATTTTAGTTATGTGCGACTTCCAATTTAGATGTGAGTAAGTGTGAGTAGTCCTAAATAGTGGACAAAGATGACAATTGAGAACGGTACAGGTTTTTTCCTTGAATGTGCTGTATCTTAAAATGATACGATGTCCACGTTTACGAAGTAGCGGGCAGGGTAGTGGCACCAGAAACCAAAAAAAAGAAAAGTTTTTTTTCCTTTAATCATTCAATATAGGGGTCAGCAACTGATCTCTTGATGAGATCATCTGCTGAGCTGATGAGTTTTCAGCAACGATTGAATACAGACCACTCGCTTCCTAGCTGAAAAGTCCACAGATCTCGTGCTCTACATGACTTGAAAGGGCATTGAAAATGTATAAACTTAAAATAGATTACTCAAAAAAAAATTTTTTTCATAACCAACTTTTCCAAAATATTTTTAGATCATCTTAAAACCCTTCGAATTCCGCGTCTTTTGAGCTCTCATATGTTCTGTGGGTGAGTCGCACTTTCAGCAAAAATGGGGGCCCTATTGGAGCGAACGAAAAAACATTTTCAATGTTAAAATTCAACGAAAATCTGTGTAATTTTTTTGGCGACGATAACTATCGAACACTGGTCCTTACAGTGTCGCTTTAAGCGAACACTTAAAGTGTCGAACAGTGTCCTTAGTAGTTATTACATACCTTTCTATTTCCTCCACTTCGTTCTCGTCGATGGCCGTGAGCAATTCCGTGTTGAGTCTCCTCAGCCGCCGGTCGCTTCGCCTCCACCTCCTAGGCTGGCCTTCTGGGACCTCCCCGACTGGGGTGTTGTTGACGGTGGACGGGCATGACGATGGGGTCGATGCCATGTCCAAGTTTGACAGATGCAGGAACCGGGGGTGGTGGCTAGGAGTAAAGGAAAAATAGTAGTCTGTATTTAATGCAACAATTATAATACAGAACACCTAGTTCTCTGCTAGATGCCAACTTCTGGCGCAAGTTATCGCCCACAATATCCTCTAAAACATACATAAAAATCAAAACTGGGACTTCAAGAAAAGTAAGGACTTAGCAGATATGGATACACTCAAGTACATTCTAACACTACTTAATACCTTTATTAGTCGCTAGACCTTTCTAGCGACTCTGTGATTTTGGTTTATACCAAAATGCTAATGTATTGAAGGGGTCATTAGCACAGTGATCATGTTTATTGAACAGTCGCTATAGTTAAACTAGCTTGAGTGCGGTCAGGATGCCTAGTGTGAGTTTCATTTGACATTCGATCACGTTGTAGAAAACGAAAATTACTATGGCATTGAAGCAGCGCCTCCTGGCGACATACGAGAGGAGTTAAATTTTGCCATACAATTTTTTTTAACGTAATCGAATGAATACAGACGGTAATCAAAACTCACACTAGGCACTCGGTACCATAATTGATGACCAAACATTTTTTCTCGGGGAGTCGAGAGATCCTATAGTTGTGCCTGATCGTGGTATTGGGGGATATTTTTACGTAGTGCCCTTTCGGGAATTAGACACTGGTACCATGTTCAAAACAAAAATGCGGCTCTATGTGTTTTAATTGATGAAGTTGTCTGATGTTTCAGCACTTAAAAAATTTGATTCATGAACACTAGTCATGTTAAACACGTCTCTAAATTAACAATAAAGTTTGTGTTCGAAAGACAAAGCGACCTAGCTAGCTCTGTAGGTACGAGTAGTAGCTAATTTTGTTGCTGACCTTACCGTAAATCGGAGAGGCTGATGTTGCTGGGCCGGGTGGGCAGGGCTGGGCGGCCATCTTGGCCTAGTAGTGGCTCCAGGTGGTCATCCTCCTCAGGCACGCCTTGCTCTACATCTGTAAAGACAATAAAATATGTATTTAAATATTGATTTATTTCTAAGCGAGATTATTATTTTTAAATCCGTTGCCGCAACACGGAGATCAAGGTCCCTAAACGTAAGGAATAAAATAAAACTATAGGACGTTCGGCGAATTGTGGGAAATGGATAGCGAACACCCTAATACTATAGAATCAATGGCAGTATCTGTAAAGCCCCCTTCAACTGCATAGCACTCCGACAGCTAGAGATACGATAGCCAGTGACTCGTAGTTAAGGATTCTGGTCGAAGTGCGCTTCCACCTTCGGCCTTATCATCACAGATCACGTGGGTATATTAGCCAAGTGCTTACCCGTAGTTAAATTAAGAAAAAACCTGTCTGTTAACAAACCTGAGTAAGACAATCGGCTTCCGGACTTTTTACGGCAGTTGCATTCGTGGTTATGGGCACTACACTTCCTAACGCTATTGAAAAAGAAACGCGGCAGCGTCATAGGACATAACGTTTGTTTATCAGTGTGCTCAGTGCAAGTTTCATTCGCCATTTGATAACGTTAACGGAAATGAGAATTCAATTATTATGTAAGAACATGTTTTACGCTAAGAGTGTGCTTCGGCGCATCCTGCATGGTTATTACCGAAAAGGCAACTGTTGTAAATTGTACAATTGCAAATCGCTGTCCTGACGCTGTGAGTTGTGTCCTTATTAGTACTTATTAGTAATACGAGATTTGTTGAAAAAGATGGCAATCGATTGGCATAAAAACACTACCTAAAATGCAACGCTGCCTCCCGGACTATAAGTAAAACAGAATTGTTATTTCTTTATCTTATAATATAAGAAATTCTATTTCAGAAAATAAAATGCCATTTGCTTTTAATGTCATTAAAATTTTCGTTTTCGTTAACGTGACCGAATGGTGAATAAAAATCGCACTCATCATCATCATCATCAGCTCATTTTATGTCCCCACTGCTGGAGCACGAGCCTTCCCTATGGATGGGAAGAGAGAACAGGCTATAAACCACCACGTGGGCCCAGTGCGGATTGGTGGTTGTTAACGACTGCTAATGTAGCCGGGACCAACGGCTTTACGTGCCTTCCGAAGCACGGAGGAGCTCGAGATGACACATTTTTGGTCACCCTGATCACGACAGGGTTATGCGAAAGTTACTTCGAAAAAAAAATCGCACTATTCACTCTGAATATTTTGATTGTTCTTCTGATTTATTTTAAATAAAGTGGCTCCAGAGTTCGACTAGAGCCAATGATCGACAAGTTTTCCCTTAACCTCTAAGTGTCGATTGCCGACCGTCGGCAGGTCAAAAAAGCCGTTGAGCACATTCATTTAATCGTCAACATAATCGTCAGTATCATTAAAATTGGGTTCAGCAACTGTTAATTGGCTTTCAATGAAATTCTATATTGTTTTTTGGTGATTAAAACAGGACTCGAACTCTGGGTGTCGGTGTCGAATACTGTGGCAATACGATAACATGGTGTCTAGTGTGACTTTTTTTTTACTATCCGTATTCATTCGTTCACGTTAACGACAAGTTTTTTTTAATTTTTTTTTATTTAGACAACTTCACATACATTGTTCTGATCCCAAGGTAAGTAGCTAAAGCACTCGTTTCATGGAAATCATAAACAACGACGGTACCACAACCACCCAGACCCGACACAATATCGAAAAGTTCATTTTCGACATTGACCCGACCGGGAATCGAACCCGGGACCTCAGAGTTAGCGCCGCTTAAAGTCCGGCGTGCAAGCCGAGTGGCTACGGAGGTCGTCATCGTTCAAGTCGTTAACGACAAGAAGAGGAAAATTATTGCAATACAAATTTTCGTTTCCGTAAACGTAATCGAATGAATACGGATCCGAAAATTTGTATTGCAATAATTTTACTCTTCTCGTATGTCGCCAGGAGGCGCTGCTTCAATGCCAAACTAATTCTCGTTTTCGTTAACACGATCGAATGTCATATGAAACGCACAGTAGGCAAAGCACCCTGTTATTTTATCATTTAATTTTTAATATACTACTTATTTATTTAGCTAGAATCCAACTGCGATAGAATGGTTTGATGATTGTAGCCTAATCAACACGAATAATAAAATGAATGAATTGGGTCACGAAGATGACGCGTCATATTGGATGTGTGTATGTGTGTGTAGCATGTTAAGCAGTCACGTACTCAGGTGATGAATATTTTGTTAGAATCCAGGAGGAGGCGCGATGGCGCAGTGGTTAACACGCCCGGTATGTGATTGGTAAGGACTTACGTAAAGTCGGGTCAACGGATGGGTGATCAAAAATGTATCATCTCGAGCTCCTCCGTGCTTCGGAAGGCACGTAAAGCCCTTGGTCCCGGCTGCAATAGCAGTCGTCAACAATTACCAATACGCACTGGGCCCGCGTGGTGGTTTATCCGCACTCCCTTTTCATCCATAGTGAAGGCTCGTGCTCCAGCAGTGGGGACATAAAATGAGCTGGTGGTGGTTAGAATCCATCACCAATTATGGGTGATGATGATGATGAGTCAAATTGGATGTGTGTTATGTGTGTGAGTTATAATGTGACACAGTAATGTACTATTATGTACAGTCGACCATGAATTAGCTACACCACTTATGAAAAAACTTCCATAACAATAAAATTTCGCTAAGGCTCTAGTCAATGATGAGAACATCTGCCATTTGGGTTTATAAGCAAAAATAGACCTTGTTGTTTTATGACATACAAATAATAGTGGTAAAGCAATTGTATGGTTGGCTATACCTAGATACTTATTGTAATTTACGTACTAATATTTATATTTTGTTTTTTTTTTTAAATATGTAGAGTAAAATAAAATGAAATATCTCTAAAACTACCATTTAGCAATCTATCTGCTTTACTAATTCTTTTTAAATATTATGTGTATAAAAACTTCCCTTAACTAACTGTGCTAAGAACTAACGCAAACTTCTTGGGGGAACTTAAAAAGTGGCGTTGCATTTTTTGTTTCATTTAATAACACTCATGGACGTTCACGGACACTTGTAACAGTTTATAATCCACCACTATTTCACATGAGTAAATACCCGAAATTTACTCATGTGACTGTTTCACATCAACAGAACACAATAGCAGAAACCAAAACGAAACTGCAACATAACTTTTTCCTTGCCCGCCAAACGATCAGAGTAAAAACTTTTTAAAAACATTGTCACTTGTTCCTTTTCACAATTTTAAATTTCCGTATCGGGTTGATCCTTAAAAAGGTTTAATTACATTTGTTAAAACTTTTTCAAAGAAACTGTCACTTGTTTTTTTAACACTTTTTTGTTTCTTCGGAAAACTTTTGTGGAAACTTGAATTGCTCATGCGCAGTACTGACACGCGACTCAACTGCTTCAGATTTACAATAGCTATCTTAAGTGACGAGGAAAATTGCCAAGGCTATGTTATCGCGTCGAAATAGTTTTAGCATCATTCGGTTATTGACTTTGTCGTTAGAGCGCGGCAGCTAAATACAAATGGGTCGAGAATTTGTGTTTTTTTGAGCTTCGTTAAAAAGGCAATAAATGTCTTCGCTCTACCCGACGTCAAGCAGAAACGGAGTCCATACGCGAAGACGGTGGTGGAGAATTTGTAGTGATGATTTATTCTAAAATTATCTAAAACTGCATTCAAAACGAGCGAACGAACTTGCCTAAACCAGTTATCCAACTGATCTAACTGAAAAAAAAAACAACAATTTAATCGAACAAGTCTTAATGGTAGACTTGTCAAACAACATAGTACACACGCCTGCACAGCATACTACCATATACTGTCAAATTTCCTCAATTGACTTTGAACTTTATGTCTTTGGCATACGGTTGAACATTTATTAAGGAAATTTGACAGTTTTGGACAGTCTGATGTCCAGGCGTCTGTACTTACCTAAAAACTTAGACTGTTACGGAGACGATAATGATCTCTTTTGTAAATATTAAGTCTTTATTCGCCGTGGTGGTCACCGGTGACCGACAAACAATAAATTTTCTATTGTGTCTGGTTTTGCGGCAGACAACGTGTTAATACTTTTTATGATGTAATTGTCATTATCCTGTAATTGTGACTAGAACTAACTTTGCTATAAGTCATGTTAGTGATCCTTAAAAAAATGGATGGAAACACCACAGCGAGAACGGGCCAGAAACCACCACGCGGGCCCAGTGCGGATTGGTGGTTCGTTGGTAACGACTGCTAGTGCAGCCGGGACGAACAGCTTTCCGTACACATTCCGAAGCGCGGACGAGCTCGAGATGATAAATTTTGGGTCACCCATCCGATGCGAAAATTCACCTTTGCGAAAGTTGCTTAACCTCAGTACTCGGAGACCGGGCGCGTGAACCACTGTTCTGATGCTGTTTTCGCTTGGTACGTTGTATTAATTTCTTATTTATTTAATTATATACTTTTTACTTAGCTTTCACTTTTCTTCATACAGTCCACTTCATTCCCTTTCGCCTTCCTTTGTTACATATATATATATATATACATATATATATATATATATATATATATATATATATATATATATATATATGTATTTTTTTTCTAAGCATCTATAACACTTATGACTGATTCCATTCGTTATCTCAAACAATAGAGAGGTGATTAAAGTAACAATACAATCTATTGATTAAACAGTCTGTGTTGACGTACAAATGCCTGCACATAAACAAAAAAATCTGACAATTTTCTTCAATACATTTCAACCTTTAATCCTTAACAATAAGACTTAAAGTCGTCTGAGGAAATTGGACAGTTTGTGGTAGTCTGATACTGCGATACAGTTAATAGGATAAGCAATTATATTGTATACCAAGGGGCTGAACGGATAGGTGATAGGATCGGATGGATGAAATGTTTATTATCTCGAGCTCCTCCGTGCTTCGGGCACGTAAAGCTGTTGGTCCCGGCTGCATCTGCAGTCGTTAACCACCAATCCGCACTGGGTCAGCGTGGTGGCTTAAGGCCCGTTGTGATCATCATGTCATAAACACAAATTTATCTTTTCTTGCCAACTTAGTCAGTAAATGGGTCTCTCTCTACCCAGCCACGTCATCTTAAGTAGATTCAATATTACTTTTTCTAATAAGCAACTACAGATTATTTGAAATTGGTTCTTTCAAATGTCCGATGACGCACAACGCATTGCAGCCAATACAAAAAAAAAAAATCTACAAAAAATATTTTAAAAAAATTGACCTCACCTATGTTTCGAGACATTATCCTTTGTTTCACACACACATCACTTTCAACTGTTTGCACCAAATAACACTCATCCCGTCAGAAAACGTTGGCATATGATGAACTAATGCGCGCAAATAATGTTTGTCAAATGATTCTTTACCAATAATCTTGGCGTTGACGCAGACCGTGCAATGAATAGAAAGGATAATTATAAATAAGGAAACCCTTTTACTGTATCTGAATCCCGCTCCAGTTTATTTTTTTTAACACTTTTCCAAATTGTAACGAAGTTTTACTTTTTCTTATATTATTGTGTTTTAATACTAAAATAATTGTATAGTTTATTAATGAAAAAATATTTAAGAGAGATTACAGTTACTTATTACAATAAAGCAGCCATAGTCTAATAACTCTATCACATGTATGTGGTCATCAGTAACATAGTTTTTTATTATGATATCAATTTAATGAAGCACTTCCTAATTCATTTTCATATCACTTACGGTGGTAATGCCATCAGCTAAAATAAGGACATAACATTTCCTGGTCTAAAAATAATCACGACCGACGACTAACGGAAAATATTTAATTGGTTGAGGACTAGAACCTGTTTAAATAAGACAACTTTTACGGATACACATTGATATATATTATTTTATCCTGACGTTTCGAACCCTTTGCCGGATCCGTAAAGTTGATTTAAGTTGTTGTTTCAAATGTGTTGACTGGAACCTGAATAAGTTGGCTAAAAATGCTAAAATCAAAGGCTTAATTTGTTGAAGACTGGAATTAATAGTTATTAATGGGTGACGACTTTCCTTGCAGTTCATAGCTCTATGGCCTAATTCCTGTTATCGATAGATAAGACAACGCAAACACAATCTGGTTACCTTGAAGTTTGTGGGTGAACTCTTTGAGCGTCAGTAGTAACCGACACACTACTTGGTTATTAGAAAGATTTAGTAAAATATTGAATGGGTTTTTGAATTTCGTTTTAACTGTTTAGTTGCATAATCAGTTTGGGATCATTGGCGTCTTGCAACAAGGCAGGCGGATTTTTAGTTCATTGTGTTTTTTCTATCACCGTTGACTGCGACTGCCGTAGTGTAAACGCGCTATGTGCACACGCCTGTACATCAGAATACCACAAACTGTCAAATATAAATACAAATACATAATTTTTATTTTTGTAGGTGTAGGTACACTAGGTATTAAAACTAAGCATCAGTTCACACAAGAACCCTGCAAAAGCACTGCATATATTAACATACTTAACTAGAATGAATAATTTAAAATTATTTTTTTTTACATTTATTTTTTTTTATCTTTGCGTAAGATAACATATATACTTACCTACATTAATAAGTTTAATTTTGGACTATTCAGTCAGGCATGTATCCCTATAAGCAAAAAACTCCTGCAGCGAATAATAACATTCAAATAATAGGTACATGTTGTTTTTATTTTTTGAAAATTCGTTGATGAAATTTTCAAAAAATAAAAAGGCGCAGTTGCAGGCGTCTGTACTACAAATCCGCTCGCCGCGTCCGTCGCAAGCGCAAGACTGCCGGATAACTACCCTAGTTATCCGGCAGTTTTGCACAGTTTTGGCACAATTTTAGACACATTTTTCGTCACCAATAAATAATATAGATTTTAATTGAAATTTTAATAGATGACAGCTGGGAAGCAGATGGTCTGTATATTCAATTGTTGCTATAAGGCTGACATCAATTGCTGGCCGTTATTATTAATGATTAAACGAAAAAATGGTTCCTGTCGAACACTGGTCATCATCATCATCAACATCAGCTTATTTTTATGTCCCCACTGCTAAGGCACGAGCCTTTCCTGATGGTTAGGGAGAACGGGCCATAAACCACCACGCGGGCCCAGTGCGAATTGTTGTTGTTAACGACTGCTAAAGCAGCCAGGACCAACGGCTTTATGTGCCTTCCGAAGCACGGAGGAGCTCGAGATGATACATGATACACAACAACCCCAGCGCTTAATTGTTTTATTGCACCGTGTGCCAGTTTGTTTGACGTTACCCAAGATTTATACTAACCTTCTTCACTTTTTTGTTTCGAAGTTTTCGTTGAAAAATCATCAATAAATTGATTAAAAACTACTTCCCATGCTTTTCTTTTTAAAATGCGGTCGCTGTACTCATTCGCAGAAATGTTCCATATTAGGACGTTCTCGTATGGCATGAATAAACATTTCGATGTCAATAGTACGTTCTGTTGTTGAACTCATTTTTTACGTCGTATTACTTCGGGCGCTTGTCTACGAATGAAAGAATCAACGCGTGCGAACAGGATTGTACATGACACCGCAGTAACGCAGCGTTCAATTTATTTTAATGTAGTTGCACTTACATAACTATGTGTAAAATTCTATATTTAAGTTAAAAATGTCGAGGAATCACTGACACTGAAAATACAGTTTTTACTAGTTTCAATGTCAGGGACTCATCCCTTTAGATTCAAAGAAAATAAACATGGGGTCCTTCAAACGAGGCGTGAAGAAACTCCTTGTGGGCCGGCAGAGTGAAGTTGACTGATGCTGCGTTGTTTTCACGCTGCACCAGTTGTCTTCGCGTCTGGACTCCATTTCCACTTAACATCAGGTGGTGTGGAGTCATTCGCCGTGCTAAGTATAAAAAAAAAATTTGAATAATCATTAATCATTAGAATAAAAGACAAGAATGTCGATTACTGGTACCTGGCGCCATCGCCACTACCCTAGCATTGTGAATTTATGAGAACCTCTCATGTCTGTAGAAAGCGATTTTATCCGGCGATCGCGTCTGAGTATCACTTCAACTTCAATGGCAGTAGTGAATGCTAGTCTAAGTAGGTATAAGGCGTGTTTGCAGAGAGGCCGCTCGGCCTGAGCTGGCCTTTTATTTGTTGCAAAGATAAACATCGGCCTTTAGATGTAAACTTTGTTCTCAAGTGGGGGCCGCTACTGTCGGTTTTCGATAGTATATAAAATGTTGTTTTTTAAGAGTTGTTTCATTTAGTATTCTTACTATTAGTATTAGCAATGATTTATTTATGATTTATCAACGCATAAATAAATGCATAAATAAAATCAAGCAATAAATATTTTTTCATTCCCCCATCTCGGAAAGAGTATTTTTGCTTTTCGATATCTGAGTGCAAAAGCCGTTTTTATCCGCTAGAGGATAAAGTAAATTGAATTTAGAACATTGTGTACACTAAGTTTGTGAATTCAAAACATCATTAAACCTATTTATTTCTACCTCCATGGTGCCGAATTTATCATACAACCTTTTTTAATTTGTTAAAAACTCAGACTCGGAACCTTCTTGGTGTACTTTATTATTATTTGCTTTGCGCGCGCCATTTTCTTTCACGTCATACTGTTAAAACCTTATGTTAAAAACAAGAAACTTGAAAACAAGTAAAAAAAACCTAAAATGAGTGATTCTAGCGACGCGGAGTTTATTTGACGCCACTGAATAGGGTATTATACCCTTTTTTCGAAAAGTTTTAAATTACTCTTAGAGTGATAATAAACCACCATAATTTTTAAATGTTTTTTTTAAACCGACTAATGCCATAAAAACTATTTTTAAATTATCATTTTAAATTTTCGCGCGGAAACGCTAGCCGCCATGCTGTTTCGGCTCGTGAAACACTGCGTCAGTAAATAAATAAATATCGCTTACGAGCACTTAGACTATTTTTCGAAATTAATAATGAGTTTATCATTGGTGTATTGTGTCTGAATGCAAGAATACGAGCATAAAAACGCCGGGAAAGTTGTGGATTCAAGTGCCAACTAACCAACTAACTCATATAGGTATATGAGAAATAGGTACTTGGTTAACATTGAAGAGATCCTAAGTCATTATCCACAAATACTAGTCTGTATTTCTGTGAAGATCGCTTTGATGTAAGTAAGTGTTATTATAAATAACTATAGTTTGACCAACAAAAGAAAACTGATAGTGTAAAAAAGTTTACCTAAAAATAGTACACAAGTCACTAACACCAACATTAAAGTACCTAACAAAAATATTACACTCAACTTAAGTAACTGTAGCAACGTTACTCTAAATTTTTCTTAATTATACCTAAGTATTATTTGTTATAATTTAGAGATTATTCTGTAATACTTACCTATCATAATGTAGTAAGTAGTTAATACCTAAACTGAAAAAAAGTATCTTGTGATTGTAAATGTTTTTTTTTTTGCATTTAGTCATTTCCTCGCTGAGGTGGGATGAAAAGTTACGTGTTGCACTCAGGATTCTAATTTTTGAATCACTCGCTGCGCTCGTGATTCAATTTTAGAATCCTTCGCTTGCTCGGTCATCAAAATTGAGCACGCGGTTAAAAAGCCACTTTGCACTCTTCTACAACAAATAACTATTGAATGTCAGTATTATCTATCACTCACACTTAATAATAAAATAATAGCCCCTATTATCTCTCTAAGGCATTTGATCTTGTATCTTATGAGGTGCTTTGGGCGAAGTTAAGGGACAGGGGTGTACCGGTGGCAGTGCTGAAGATATTTCAGTATTGGTACGGGAACCAAACCAACTTTATAAAAATATGGTCTCATGCTTTGTCTGATCCGTATAGATTGGAGTGTGGGGTGCGACAGGGGGGGATCAGTTCGCCCTCTCTCTTCAACCTGTATATAAATGATCTCATAGCCTAGCTCAGCAGCATGCGTGTGGGATGCAGCGTGGATGGTGTTAGAATCAATAACATCAGCTATGCTGACGACATGGTGCTGCTGGGCCCGACTGCGGAATCAATCCAGAAAATGTTGGGAGTCTGTGCTAGCTATGCTGCTTCTCACAGCCTTAGCTATAATGTTAAAAGTTTGCATTCATTGTTTTTAAGGCCGCAGGTAAAAGAGTAGAGAGTGTGCCTGAGGTAACCCTTAACGGTGCTACTATTGACAGGGTCTTCAGTTTTAAATATCTCGGCCATATTGTTACTTAAAGCCCTTAAAGATAATGTAGATATTGAGAGGGAGCGTAGGGCTCTGGCGGTCAGAGGTAACATGCTGATCCGTAGATTCTCTCGATGTAGTGAAGAAGCAAAAATCACGCCCTTCAAAGCGTATTGTCAGTGTTTCTACACGGGGAATCTATGGGTAAGTTATGCTAAAAAGCCGCTAGATGCCCTACGGGTTCAGTACAATAATATCTTCAGGATGATGTTGGAACTGCCCCGTTTCTGCAGTGCGTCGGAAATTATTGCTGAATATGAAACAGATGGGTTTAGCGCAATCATCCGCAAAAAAACAGCATCCCTTATTCGCAGAATTAGGGACAGTCCGAACGCCATCCTGAATACTGTTGCTGACAGGCGGGACTCGCCAATGTGGAAAAGTTTTGTGCGGAGAGTGATAAGTGATCACCGCCCCAAACAATGTTCAATATTAAATCTAAATAATTAATAAATAATTAATACTAACACTTAGTTTTTATAAGATTGTCATACATACTAACACCAGGATTGTATATTAACATAGTTTATAAGATATCATGTATGCTAACACTTTTATATGGATCTCGATCTGAAATAAATAATTTTTATTTTATTTTATTTTATTTTTATTTATTACTTTTTCAAATTCATGAATTATTTTAAGCATTACAGTTATACACATAAGCCAAAGGCACCTTATTCAATGTCAACAACTACGTCATCGACATCCCTGACCTTCACATTTTTATAAAAAGCAAAGGTCAGTTATTAGAGGTTTTTGCATAATCTATTAATACATTGGACGTGCTATATATAGCGAAGGAGATGGTGAAACTTCGCTATCGCGATGCAGGCTTCCCATACTATTTATCGTCGTAGTATGGCGACGTCGTTGGTATGCGTTTGTGGCGCCATCTGTTGACACGGTTGAGAAGGTGTTTTGCTTCGTGACGATTAATGTGGGGCGTATGCGGTAGGTGACGCCGCCACAATACCATTATATTATTAATTAGAGACACTAGTGTTGTAAATTATATTCAGATATGTATGTTCGCAATTACATAACGAATGTTGAAGTAACTATTTATCTTATTATTTAAAATTAAACTTTTGCGACATAATATCAGACGACGGAGTTAATACCTGAAGAATTTTCAACCACACAGTAAATGCAATTTTGAGCGATAACTAAAGTGAAAAAAGTACAACTAAAAATATATTAAAACTTACAAAATATTCTATCTATTACAAATACATAAAATCATCACCAGCTCATTTTACGTCCCCACTGCTGGGCACGAGCCTTCCCTATGGATGGATAGGGAGGACAGGCCAAAAACCACGCGAGAGCAGTGCGGATTGGTGGTTGTTAAACGGCTGTTGATGTAGCCGGGACCAATGGCATAACGTGCCTTCCGCAGCATAGATGAGCTCGAGATGATACATTTCAGGTCACCCATCCGATGACTTGTCTTTGCAAAAATCGCAGACCGAGCTATGCAATTTTACCACGAGCGCGTTTACCACTGCGCCATCGTGCTCCTCAATCATAAAATACTGTAACAAAACTATCTAGGCCTCTTCACCTAACCGTTTTGTTGTCTAACATAATATGTGGGTTTTTTCCGCTTTTTTTTCCTCGCTTTCGTCTTCTAGTCGAGAATCGAACCCGTGGTAGCTAACCGCATCGAGGGCTGTGAGTTGGAGCCGCCGGGACTTAAGACTGGTTTAATTTAACTTGTCCTAGACTCTTATTGTATTTACCCCCAGATATGCGATGTTGGAGTAGGACAATTGTTTTATTTAATTTACTAATAAGGGTCACACCTTTACATAACATACGGAGGTATATATAGGGTTATGTGTATGTATGTGTATGTTTGTGCAGGCGCCAGCACATCAACGCCAATATGCCAATGCATAAGGTACAAGATCTGTTGAGGAGGTTTGACGGTTTGTGGTGTATATATTAAAGATGGACCGAATAGGTATTGGTTTGGCCGAATACGAATATTTGGCCGAATGTCCGGCTTACATTAAAACGAACCGAATATTCGGCCGAATAATTCGGTTCAATTGCAGAATAATTACCGAATATAAAAGTTGTACAATTTTAAGACCTAAGGCTTGTAAAAAGACTATTATAAGTAACTACCATAGTTTATTCATTAATTATTATCAATGAATCGATTAAAAATAACACTTTTTTATTTTTAAGTGCTAATTCCTGCACTGAAGCTAAATTAAATATTTATAAAATACAGTGAAAGAGTTAAATGGAAAAACACACCGAACATATCGAATACCGAATAATTACCGAATATTCGGCGCATCTCTAATATATATATATATATATATATATATATATATATATATGTTACGGTTAATAGCCAAAGTGTGGCTATTAGCCATAACATATATATATATATATATATATATATATATGTTACGGTTAATAGCCAAAGTGTGGCTATTAGCCATAACATATACATTATTTATGAAGATGTGTATTTTTGTTTGTATGTTTGTTTGTAGGCTTTAATTTATTCGTTAAAATGTTAGTTATTAAGACAGATTGTATACCTACTGATTATTGAACACGAGCATATTATGTTGTCATGTGCCTTTTACATATAATATAATAACGAATAAATTAAAGCCTAAAGTTGTTATATGTACCTAGTTATTGAATTAGTCTATGTTGTGGAATTCTCTAATTGGCTTTCTAAGTATATTAAAATAAGTAAGTTAAAATGCGTTTGTAAAAAAAGCTGTAGAATTTCCTAAAAAAAAATAGATAATAGTTTTATTGTTGAATGCATGGATTAATAAACATTTATTGCTAATAAGGTTTAAAGTTTAAAGAGTTTGTTCTCATAAAAGACAAATGCCACTTATATGATGATAAAAAATAACATTATTACATAACAAAAATAACAATATCATTATACAAATTATCACCGAAAACACTCATTTGACAGCGTGTTAAATAAAACTAAAGTAACATATTTGGATAAAAAAGCAGTGATAAAATTCAGCGCTCACGTCAGCCTTCCCGGTAGCATAGCGGTCAGTGCAACCGCCCGGATTGCGGAAGACCCAGGTTCGATTCCTGGCTAGGTCGGGTGGGCATTTAATTTTTTCAGTGTATTTTATAAATATTTAATTTAGATTTAATGCAGCAAGCACTTAAAAAAAAGTAAAATTTATGAGTGTTATCGATTTTGTGAACTAAATAAAAAATAAAAAATAATAATAAATAAACATGTTTCCGGTAAGAGTGCAACAAATTGAAATGCCAATACATCAATGAATATACTAGCAATTGTCACGCGGTGCTTAACGGCAACTTCCGGTGCTCGTTCCGGACAGTCGTTATGTCTGCGAGGCGTGTTCCGGACAAATTACATCGTCTCGCCGCCAGGTCTCGCTGGGAACACATTGTTCGTGCATTACCGTGGCAAAGATTATCGCTCCATCTTGGTAGACGGGACTGTGCGGTCCTTTTGGTCCTGCAGGCGGACTGCGTGTCTGTCCTTCTTTCTTAGCGGCAAGCCAGGGGTAGTGGTACCAGTGTCCGAACTTCGACAGGAACCATCGATCGACCCTTTTTCCTTTGATCATCAAAAATAGGTGTCAACAACAAACATGTTTGACTTTAACAACAATTGAATACAGGGGATACAAAATTCAAAAAAATTCAAAGTTCAAAATCATTTATTCAGTTTAGGCTACAAGTAGCTCTTGTGAATGTCACTATGCCATCTGTTCGTAAGTCTACTCTGGGCGGGAGATCTTGTACTGAGAAGAACCGGCAAGAAACTCAGCAAGTGTCCAGCTCTTTTCTCCCTTAAAGCGTCAAAAATATTGGAAAATGCCCTATCATAGCAGGACACTTTCCATTACAAAAAAACACAAAATTATAAAAGACAACCACAACATGTAAATAAAAAAAAAATATCACAAAACTAAGTCAACAAATTTACATCAGGTAAAAGTTTCAATTTCCACAATGTCATACAGTACCACTACAGTACTCTAAAAAAAAATTTTTAAGATATACCAAGTCAAACTACAGTAAATAATATTAAAAATAAGATAAGTATGCAAGAGCAGACCAGCCTCCACAGGCAGCACCCGTTCACGAGTATGACATATGAATCAGCCATCGCTTCGCTCAACCATATTTTAGACGCGTGTAGCGGCGAGTATACACGCGTCTCTTATCCACAACTGCAATAATACTGCTATAAGAGCAAATAGTCAGGGGCCAGATCACCTGCTTCCTAGCTGTCATTCAGTAAAATTTCAATGTAAATCTATATTATTTTTTGGTAACGAAAACTGGTGTCGAACATAAGGTTACTGTGTCGAAGTCTGGTGTCACTAAAGGTGAACGCAGACCGGCCCCCCGACCGCCTAACCGATCGCTTTGGCTACGTGTATAGTTTATGACGGCATCTTGTCATTTCGTACCGCCTATGAAAGTCATATCGAAAGCTATAGGCTAGTAAAATTTAAACACTGAAAAAAGACGACAACCTCAGGCGGGAATCGAACCACGCACCTTCCGCATTCCGGGCGGCTGCCTTAACCACTTGGCTACCGAGGTCTGGCTTTCACCCGTCGAAATTTTTCAGTGCTTGATGCTTATGTTTTTTAGTCAACATTGCTTCATCAATCTTAGAAGTTTTTCACCTCTGAGATCCGAAAGAAATATTTTTACAAATATTTGAACATTCGGTTAAGATGAAGCTGCGTTATAGATAAGTGTTTTTTATATATTTTAGCGTTTTATTAACGCTTAAATATACTTAAGTAAAATTTAAACACTGAAAAAAGACGACAACCTCAGGCGGGAATCGAACCACGCACCTTCCGCATTCCGGGCGGCTGCCTTAACCACTTGGCTACCGAGGTCTGGCTTTCACCCGTCGAAATTTTTCAGTGCTTGATGCTTATGTTTTTTAGTCAACATTGCTTCATCAATCTTAGAAGTTTTTCACCTTTTCGGGTGAAAAACTTCTAAGATTGATGAAGTTCACCTTTTCGGGTGAAAAACTTCTAAGATTGATGAAGCAATGTTGACTAAAAAACATAAGAATCAAGCACTGAAAAATTTCGACGGGTGAAAGCCAGACCTCGGTAGCCAAGTGGTTAAGGCAGCCGCCCGGAATGCGGAAGGTGCGTGGTTCGATTCCCGCCTGAGGTTGTCGTCTTTTTTTTTTTCTTTTTTTCAGTGTTTAAATTTTACTTAAGTATATTTAAGCGTTAATAAAACGCTAAAATATATAAAAAACACTTATCTATAACGCAGCTTCATCTTAACCGAATGTTCAAATATTTGTAAAAATATTTCTTTCGGATCTCAGAGGTGAAAAACTTCTAAGATTGATGAAGCAATGTTGACTAAAAAACATAAGCATCAAGCACTGAAAAATTTCGACGGGTGAAAGCCAGACCTCGGTAGCCAAGTGGTTAAGGCAGCCGCCCGGAATGCGGAAGGTGCGTGGTTCGATTCCCGCCTGAGGTTGTCGTCTTTTTTCAGTGTTTAAATTTTACTTAAGTATATTTAAGCGTTAATAAAACGCTAAAATATATAAAAAACACTTAGCTATAGGCTAGCTATAGATATATGCCTATACCTATTAGCTAGATGACATGATGACGTCATAAACTATACACGTAGTCAAAGCAATCGGTTAGGCGGTCGGGCCCCTGGCCGCACCGCACGCTCCGCAGTGGCCGCATTCGAATTCATAAATGAAGTTGGGCGGCGCTAACTCTGACTTCCCGGTCGGGTCGATGTCGAAAACGGTCTTTTCGATATTGTGTCGGGTCTGGGTGGTAGTGGTACCGTCGTTGTTTCTGATTTCCATAAAACGAGAGCTTTAGCTACTTACCTTGGGATCAGAACAATGTATGTGATGTTGTGTAATATTAATATTAATAAATTTTACTTTTTATTTTCAAGTGCTAACTGCTGCACTGAAGCTAAATTAAATATATATAAAATTTATGAAATACAGTGAAAAAATTAAACGCCCACCCGACCCAGCCAGGAATCGAACCTGGGTCTTCCGCAATCCGGGCGGCTGCACTGACCGCTATACTACCGGGAAGGCTGACGTAAGCGCTGAATTTTGTCACTGCTTTTTAATTTTTGAGTGCTAATAGCGGCACAGTGCCATCTATCCAACGGTTGTTGCAACCGATGGCCATGCAGATTCACCTTTGCAGATGAAATACCACACATTTGATAACACAACGCTATAGTCATTAATATTAATACCTGGATGACCGTAACTTTGCTCGGTATTTTTATTTTGGTGATTTTCCAAAAATGAAACCTAGCTAGATCGATTTATCGCCTTTCGTGAAAATCGCTGTAGCCGTTTCCGAGATTCAGATTATACTTATTATATACATATACCTATACAAGAATTGATCGTTTAAAAATGTATTAGATTAATATCTCGGCCCAGCACTTCTCTTCTGTTCTATGCTCGACGGTCGCTGCCAGGATGAGCGAGTGGTGGTAGCTTAGCACGGTCGAGCAACGTCTAACGGGGGTTTCAGGTTCTGCCATCTTGCACATACCTTGTGTTGTCACATTAACCATCTCTATGGTCTAGTGGTTAAGACCACCGATCTCAGATCCAGAAGTCCCGGGTGCGATTCCCAGCGGGGGTACATGTTTGTGTACTCGGTTTGGTTGGTGGTAGGGCTGCCTGGCTAGCTACACCATCTTACCTAAAATGTCGCCATGACATCAATGTTTGTAGCATGTTCCGGCAGCTAGAGATAAGATAGCCAATGCCTTATAAGTTGGGGATACCGGGTGAAGTGAACATCACTTAAATCATCTTGTGAGACATAGGCCAAGTAAGCACTAAGCGGGTAAGTACACACGCCTGCACATCAACCAACCACAAACTGTCAAATTTCCTCAATAGACTTTGAACGTTATCCCATACGAATATGGTTGAAAATGTATTGAAGAAATTTGACAGTTTTGGATAGGTTGATGTGCCAGCGTCTGTACCCGCAAAGAATTAAAATAATGTTGAAGACATCTCGAATATAATGAAGATTTACGAATAACTAGCTTAAGACATTTTTATTTGGTCACTAATCCGGTGAATTTACAACGCGATCGTTGCTTGGTCACCCATCTTAAAATCCGTTATTGTGAACGTTTAACTTTCAATATCGCATCTGAACGTGCAAGCTTTGCCATCGAGCTCATATGTCAGCTGTCACAGATAAGATGAATAGTCTTTGTTCGTAGCGTCCGTCGGTTCAGAAAACGCTTCTATAACTTTATGGATGCCATAAGAGACAAATTGAGTTTCGCGTTTTATAGTTATATCAGAAATATAATTATTTATTGCTGCCGCTTTTACTAGCAAACATTATACGATCATAACTTCATCAAGTCTTATCATGGAACTGAAAAACTGAGTTTTCATGGCAATTTGTTTTTATTTTTATTATTTTAAGTGAATCCTTATTTTTTTAACTAAATAACGAGTGTATCCCATCTGGCCCGGTGACTTGGCCCGGCGCCGGGCCACATGGGAAAAAAAAGTTTTAACTGGCCCGGTGATATATTTACCGGGCCAGATGACACAAATCAAGTGCCATCGTCCCCGGTAAGGAGAGAAAAGAGGATACGCCTCGTAATTTGTGAAATACTAATCAACATGACACAAGTTGATATCGCGTTATTCACAATAAAAACTGATTATTGAACACAAAGCAGTTTGATTTATTCAATCCCTTTCATAGTTGCATGTAGTTAGTATTTCACAAATTACGAGGCGTATCCTCTTTTCTCTCCTTATCGGGGACGATGGCACTTGATTTGTGTCATCTGGCCCGGTAAATATATCACCGGGCCAGTTAAAACTCTTTTTTCCCATGTGGCCCGGCGCCGGGCCAAATCACCGGGCCAGATGGGATACACTCTAAATAACATATCGACTTAATAATTGATTTTACAAACGATTTGTGGTGAGCTCTCAGTTAAATGGTGATACTTACTCCATTTCATTGCCGATATTTCGGCAGCCATTCAGACTATGCTGAATTTGAAATTAAATTAAGTGAAAATTCTGTATTAAATATATATAGGCTAAATAAACACATTGCTGGATGCGAGCAGCACAAAACCTTAGGATCCTCGGGGGAGGCCTTTGTCCAGCAGTGAACTTCTTTTGGCTGATGGTGATGATATAATAAAGTGCACATATAAACGTCAATGTACATAAAATGTTTTTGTTTTGTTTATATAATTTTAACGCAAATTTTATTGCGATACAAATTACAAAAAACACAATGTTGAAAAAATTTCCACGAACAGGATTTGAACCCTTTCTGACATACCGGGTCCCATAAAAGCACCTGATCCGGTATGTCAGAAGGGTGCAGGTTCAAATCCTGCTCGTGGAAATTTTTTCAACATTGTGTTTTTGTCAATGCACATGTCTTAAAAGGAAAAGAAAATATAAACATATGCATCACAAATGAACTTGAGTACACATAAAAGTAAAGTAAAAAGCCTATAACTGTCCCACTACTGGGCAAAGGCCTCCATCATTGAAATCAAGTCATCGCTACAATTGATGGGTATGGGTTTAATCACCACGCTTGCCAAATGCGGGTTCGTGGTCGATCACACACCCGGGCTATGCATCGAAAAAGCCAAAACACACTTTGCCAAAACTGGGAATTGAACCCGAGGCTTTCGGGTATCGGGCCGAGCGCTTTGCCAGTCGGTAACTGAGGCGATAATAATACTTAAAATATATAATTTGATAAACAATACAATTATATTTAATGCGATTCTACAGTTGCACGCGGTATCGGAAGGTTGATTGATTGATTGATGACATTTGAAGACCCCAGCAAGAAACTTAGTAGCTCCTCTTTTATCTTCGTAGCTGTAATTTTAAATAGTGCCAGTGCCCAGCTGTGGGCTATCTGTGTCGTTTTATTTATAAATATATTCACCAATTTCCTAACACGTTTCAGGTTCTCACGTTTACAGCGCAACCGAGCCAAATGCTTTGCGCTAGAGTGAATTATTCAAATGCACCTACCTACATATCGGATGCCTTCGTAGACCGCACCTACACAAAATAATGAAAATGCAGAAGGTAAGCTAAGTAATATACATGACGATTTTTGGAGAGAGTTAGCCGATTGCCTCAGACGGCATTTTCACTGGGCTTTTTTGGGGGCAGCGAGAAAACTTAAACCAAACTAAACTAAACTAAACTTTCCTACACTCACACCAATTATCTAGCCCAAGAGAAGCTTCGTTATGAAACTCGTTAAATGGTTACTAGACAACGGATAAACATACTTAAAATACTTAAATACATACTTAAAGAATGGGACTCCTGGGGTTGGCCTATCCGAAACCGGAGGACTTCAGGCTTTTCGCCCTTAAGGACGTTGCCAAACTTATGACATCTATCTTTACAGAGGAGAAAGAGTAAAAGGATGGGGTTGCACAAAAGATCCCGATGGGTCGAAGTGTTACTGCGAGAGGGAAACCTCAGCAGGCCCCACTAAGATAATATAAGATAAGATAAATACATACTTATATTACCGGGTCCCATAAGAGCACCTGACCCGGTATGTCAGAAAGGGTTCAAATCCTGTTCGTGGAAATTTTTTCAACATTGTGTTTTTTGTAATTTGTCTGGGTGTTTTCTATGTATAATAAGTATGTATTTATCTTATCTTATATTATCTTAGTGGGGCCTGCTGAGGTTTCCCTCTCGCAGTAACACTTCGACCCATCGGGATCTTTTGTGCAACCCCATCCTTTTACTCTTCCTCCTCTGTTATTGAATATTAAAATCATGGTCATCCTACTCCTCTTTGTTACAAATAAAACCTCCTCATAAGTACAGGTACTACGCTGATAGCAAACCTCATTTAAAGTTATTCATGTTATTATCAGTAAACTGTAAAATGGCAGACAACGTAAAAAAAGGTCACTTCAATCTTCACTTCATAAAAATGTAGGAAGACCGAAAATTCTAATTAATTTTGGTTACCTAATCAAAAATACAAAATTAAATTTATAAAAAGAAAACATGTAACTACTATTATTATTGCAATGGCCATCATTTACTTAGTCGGAATCAGTAGGTCCTGATCATCGATAAAAAGTCTTCGTGTATAAATATGTATAAGATAAAAATTTATTAAAAAAATATCAACAAGCCTCAGGAATCTCGAGTGGGAATTGAATCCATTACCTTTGGATAGCCGGTCCAATGTTCTGACCGCTGAGCTACCGAGGCCCTAGAAGACTCGTTGATTTTTCTATTAGTTTGCGATTTGCGCTGCAAGCCAGCGGTATTACGTCACTGTGAAGTTACTACCCTCACAGTCGAAAGAACACTTGCACTTTGCAAGTACCTATTTAACAATCGATAAAGACGTAATTCCTTCAAATGTTTATATTATTTTTGAATTTAGCATTCACAATGCTCGATTCCCACTCGAGCATCATGAGGCTGGATCTAGTAAAATTTTATCTTGTAACTATATATAGAATAGTGAATGCAAAATTCAAAAATAAATAAATGTGTACTTTTTTTCCCCTTTAGTTGATGGCTTCGTGCGATTAGCACATTTAGCCAATGTCAAAGTAATTTTTCTTATAAGTAAAATATAAATAAACAATATTCCCTTCATGTATGACGGATGATGATGAATGATAATAGAAATGGGAAGTGAGAAATGATATACCCCCCAACCCGTCGAGTATCTTAGTAAGGATGTGGGGCTTTACTAAGTCCTCACGCAGACTTCTTGAGAGAATTTGAAAAGTGACGTTGCACTGTTTTGTTTCATTTGCCAACACTCATGCACACACACGCACACTTAACGTTTAATAATCCACCATTGTTTCACATTAATATTCGACATAACACAAATTTTAGAAAATAAAACAAAACCGCAGACATGACTCTTCACTTTCCCGCCAAGAACGACCAATGTGTACGTTAGACTTTAAGGCATTTGTTAATGGGCCATCGTAGCCTGAAATAAAGGATTATTCTATTCTATTCTATAGACAAAATGTCACGGACACGGAATCTCGCAACAACTGCTATCCGTATTCATTCGAATACGTTTACGAAAACGAAAATTAGTATGGCATTGAAGCAGCGCCTCCTGGCGACATACGAGAAGAGTTAACATTTTGCCATACAAATTCTCGTTTTCGTTAACGTGATCGAATAGCCAAAGAAACTCGCACTTGGGACCCTGACTGTTCCGAGGATTTATTCGCATTTTATACACTGTCTCTTCTAGTACACTTTTTAAATACTCGATACATCCTATCGCAAATTAATAACTTATCTAGACTTCCTCACATGGAGCTATCCCAAGATTCTGTGTCCGTAAGAGTGTCATGCATGCGATGCTCGACCGCGGTATGTATGAAGCTTACCTTTTGCTGTCTTCTTATATTGTGGCACATATCCGGATAAGATTTTTAACATTGTACAAATACTTCAGAAAAGAGTTGATAAATGTTTTCGATTGTGATTTGAACCCTCACCGTATGACAGCCTCAAAGACAAAGACTTTTTATTTTTATTTACAATCGAATAGCTCGATGGCGCAGTGGTAAAAGCACTCGGTCTGCGATTGAAGTTAAGCAACTTTTGCAGAGGCCGTTCATCGGGTGGGTGATCAAAAAATTACCATCTCAACCTCTTACGTGTTTCGGAAGGCACGTTAGTCCCGGCTGCATTAGCAGACGTTAACAACCACCGCACCGCACTGGGCCCGCGTGGTGTTTAATGGCCTGTTCTCCATGTGTTGTTTTCCATCTATAGGGAAGGCTCGTGCCCCAGCAGTGGGGTAATACTACCTATATGTGCCGGTAATGCTAACGATAATGATGAAATCTTGAAAGTTGTTTGTTTAAAATCAAAATATGGCCGTGTATTAATGAATCCGCGTCACTAATAATTCATATGACGAACTCCGTAGCCGAGTTTTGACGACCTCCGTAGCCGAGTGGCTTGCACGCCGGACTTTGGGCGGCGCTAACTCCTGAGGTCCCGGGTTCGATTCCCGGTCGGGTCGAAAAAAAAGTGTTCTATATGCTGGTCTGGGTCATGGTCTGTATGATGAGGAAAGTTTCATAAAAATCCATTCAGTACTTTTTACGTGAAAGAGTAACAAACATCCATCCATACTAACAAACTTTCGCGTTTATAATATTAGTAGGATTTTACTAATGCCTCGGTGCCGAGTGGCAAAGCGCTCGGCACGATACTCGGAGGTCCCAGGTTCAATTCCCAGGTGTGGGCAAAGTGTGCTTCAGATTTTTTCCAACCCGCATTTGGCAAGCGTGGTGATTAAGCCATTACCGATCAATTGTAGTGATGACTACATTTCAATGATGGAGGCCTTTAGCCAGCAGTGGTAAGTCTGTACCTATAGGCTGTTCTAATTGTTTTTCTCATTTTGAGGAGCGTGTGTAAGAGGAGCTGCTAGGTATCTAATTGTACTCGTACTCACGTCACACTTGGCCGTTTGACTCGCTGCATAGAACGGCAAGGCCAATTATGTATTGTCGTTGCGATAATTAAGACTTTGTAATTAGAAGCAGGAGAGGGAGGGCAAGTTATGTGACCCAGTTGACTTGGACCAAAATTAGGACATGATAATACGGTACGGTACGTCCTTACATAATTACTGCAAGGGTGAAAAGGTAATTAGTCGCGACAACAAACATATTTTTTTTTAATAAATAAATTACGATTAAAAATTAAAAAGGTCAATAAACTTTCTGAGGTACATTTTAAGGGCTTTACTAATAGACAGACATCTTGGAATACACATTACGTGTTCTGTTCCCACCATATAAACTAACTTCATTTTAAAGAGATAAAACACGGAGTAACTAATCGTAGGTACGAGTAGCTGTTTGTTAGTAATAGTGTTGCCGAACTATCGATAGTTTGACTATCGATAGTAGACCTCGGAAATCATCTATAATATCGATAGGCCTATCGATAGTATCGATAGTATCGATAGTATTGGCTATGACTATTGTAATAACAATTGATAGTATTGGATTAGTATTGGATTACGAATTAGCAAAAAATAGTTCTACAAAGCGCCAACAGATAACTTACATGGTATTGAAACGAAATTATTAGCGCAAAGGCAGCAACAGCAAGCAAAATAACCATCTAGTTCTCGTCATCCACTAGAATATTATTGTGTATAGCAATACTATTGAGGGAAAGGTCACTATCGATGGACAACAACAATCGATAGTATCGATACTATCGATGCTATCGATAGACTATCGATAGTGAACTATCGAGTGGCAACACTAATTAGTAAGTAGGTAAGTTGACAGCACAAAAATAATCAAGCGTCAAGTAATTGTGTGATAATATACAACGTTTTTTTAATACATTTTTATTTATTTAAAGTGAGCATAAGGCCATAATCATAATATTTTTCCATTAAAGTGAGCTTAAAATAATTGTTATCAAAAAATTGCATCAAAACTTTTATTTAAAAGCTAGTTATTGAGAGCCTTAACTTAGGTTCAGTAACAAAATAATTTTACCACAAAGATAGAGAAGATGAGAAAGACTGCACTACAATTTTCCAAGATAATATTTCTGAGGTATGAAAAATACTTTTCAAAGTCAATAAAGAGAAAATATGTTGATATTTTTCAATTTGCAATAAATGCAGTGCCACAGGAATCTGTAATGGTCGACCGTGCCCACCAGGGGACGGGGGAACCGATATGAGATGCCGATGTGGCGGTGTTACGTGGAATTCCACACGGAATGGCCGGTGCTTCGGCAGCGTACAAGCGTTTTATGGTTCGCATGGTTCGCGATCGACTAGTGTGTACTCGTACAGCGAGATATTTGATAGCGTTAATCTTAGCAACGAGCTCCTCGTGTTAATAAAATATATTATATATTCGTATAATTCGTATAATATATTCGTTTTAATAAAATATAACTTCTTATTACGCTTTGTGTACCGAGTCCCTATAGACAAAGCGGATTAGGTAAGAAAATATATTTAGTACGGACACAGTCAAAAAGTATTGCTATAAAAAAGTTTTATAAATATATTTTTTGTTAGCACGTAATTAGTTAAGCTTGTAGCCTAAAAGGTAGCACGCCAGATTGCCCCATAAAGTATGTATGTCGGTCGAGTCGAATTCTCTAAATATGTAACCAAGAGGTTGGTAGCTTGAATGGCCGGCCTCCTTCAATATTTACCACTTCTCAGTAACTGGTTTGGGGGTTTCGAGACTTAAAAATACTACTGACACGGCCACGTTGTTTTTCCAATCCCAACGCCTTTTTAAAAGCTTTCATATAGTTTCACCTGTCCCGATGTTTGTCCGTTTGTTCGTCTGTTGTGCTAGATGGTAACCAGGGTCTGATGATGGAGCTGGAAGATGGCCATAGGAACTCGGTAATTAAACGACACAACCTCATCGAGTTTGGGCTCGTATGATTTGTCTTGATGAGTACTTTGGTGGTAGATGGTAACCAGGCAATTGTTAATTGTACGACAAATGACTCCACTGCTCACCTGATGTGAAGTAGAAATAGAGTCCAGACAACTGGTGCAGCGTAAAATCAAAGCAGCATCAGTCACCCTCACCCTGCCGGCCGGCAAGGTGCCTCTTCCTTGACTATGCTGTAAAGGAACAGTAGGATAAAGGGAGCGCTTGCGTGACGCCATCGCCTCATAGAAAGTCTCTTAGGCAGCTGATACAATTTTTTTCACGACCCAGATCAGAATGGGGTAACCATTTAAATGAGAGAGAAGAGATGAAGATAACGGTGCCCTACGGTGTTCCAAGGCCCGTACGATATATATAAAAAAAATAGCTTTACGCCTAACACAACATTTCCATTACCCCCTGTTAATTACTGCTCAATTACGCGCGATCATCCGCGCTCAGAAGTATACTATAAAAAAAATAGTAAAAAATTATTTGAAGAGAGTTTTTTGTTCGTCACTGTATTTTTAGAGGGAAACTAAAAGGGCGATTCCTCTAGTAGTATGATTTGAAACACTAGTTTTTTAGAGTTAGTTTGAATAGCATTACGAAACCATGTCCCATATCTAGGGTTGCCACCTTTTTTTAGGACGAATAAAGTATCTTTTCATAATGTTAGAACAAAAATAAAGTACATAGCACAAAAAAGAGTATTCATTTATTTGTCCATAAAAACGTATTTTTTGTTGCTCTTTGATTTATGTTGTGGCTGTGGATACCAGTTTATTTAGTCTCATAAGTACTCATAACCAGTAACGAGCCAGTAACAATCAGCTTTACGTAAATAGAGTAGATTATAAAGTACGCCTACATGAAAAAGAGGACAATACTCTATTTTAGTGTACGGGTGGCAACCGTACCCATATCCCTACTACTTTGTCCGACGGGTTCGGATCGGAACGGATTAATTTTAATGACAACCCTGATATACACTACTTTAAACTATAAACTGACACCCTCTACTCTCAGCTATGGGACAGCATAGGCTATTTACTTTTAAAAAGTTTTGGTCAGCATAAAAGCATTCCATGCTTCAGAAGGCGCGTAAAGTCGTTGGTTCCAGCTGCATTAGTAGTCGTTTACAACAACCGCACCGCACTGGGCCCGACTGGTGGTTTATGGCCCGTTCTCCCTTTGATGTTTCCATCCATAGGAAAGGCTTGTGCCCCAGCAGTGGGGACATAAAAAGAGCCGGTGATGATAAAAAGCGATTCAAGGTCGAAATACAATGGCTGATATTTCTAGAAGCATCTATTAGATACACATAAAGGTGCTTACAATGTCTCAAGGCCTTTACTTTGCCACGTCTCATGTATTCGTACTCCTTCAGTTCGGTACAAGTTTGCTCAGCCTAACACAACATTTCCATTACTCGCCCGTTAGTGGTCCATTACGCGCGATCATCTGCGCTCAGATGTATTAACTAATTGACGGTTGAGATTAAGGAATCGTTGCGTATTCTCATTCAGAATGAAAAAAAAAACGCTCACACGAGGTAAGTCGCAATTTTGCCATATAAAAAATATATAGTATATAAGTTTACAACTCTGCAGGAGACTGGGTGCCTAATAATAATAATGGCAACACTGAAAGGTCAATGTTATCTCCGTTTTCCAAATTTCATATAAACAATTATTTAGATTTCAAAAATTTAATAAAACCATATATTTTAGAACAATTTAGAACATAATTGAGAACAAAAATTGGAAACATAAGCAAAAACTATACCCGCAGCATACCAAAAAGATGAGTAAAACTAGAGACCCGTTTGACGTCTGTCACCACAATGAAAATGAAAATAAAAATGAATAGGAGAAGAAGAAAATGTTGACCAGAGCAGCATCGCGACGTGCACGCCCACCCTCCCCGGACTCGTCGCTCAGCTCCGCCGCGCAGCAGTCGGAAACCAGCCCCATCGTGAGTGCTGTGACATCGGCTGCGGCAGTCGCGTCGAGCTCGAGCGACGAATATTTTTCGCAGCCGACGTCGCTACCACCTGTGCGTCGGCAGGCGAGAGACCGGCCACCGAACGGCTTAGGACCTAGGGCCCTGCCGGCCCCGAACCGGGTCCCCGCTGCCAGTGGTTGTGTACAGCGCATGAGATGGACTCAGAAAATAAATGAGAATGTCATGCGCGCATATTACGGGTCTACAGAGAGGGGAACTAACCTCACTGCGTACCGAAGTAGGATGCTGTCTCTGTTTCAGGAACTGGAACCAGACGTCAACGTTTCGGCCCAATGAATGTCGGATAAGGTGCGGGTCATACGACGTAATCGTAGATTGAACGACGCCGCACTTGATAGGCTGCGCTCAGAGGTACTAAACAACCGCATCGTCTCCATCCCGTCACAGGCAGCGGTACAACCACCAAGTACCACCATAATGACAACGCGGTTCCACATCGAAGAAGAGGGAGATGATGGGGTTGCAGCAGTAAGTAGCCAGTGCAACGATCGACTAAGGAGCGCATTGGAGGATGCGATTCGGGAGTATAGAGTTGCTCCACCCGAAGTTAGACCGCGACTACCACGCTTACCCATGCACAAAAAAAATAGGGCGTTGGTGTGTGCCTTGGATTCGCTGCTTGAGAGATACTTCGAAAGTAGCGAAGATCTCTCCGATACGCACTCAATTTTGTATTGCGCGGCTGTTGCGGCATGTCGTATAGCTGCTGTCAAATTTCCAGACTGCAACTCAGCTATACGACCAAAACCAGCCGTACCAGCCTGGCAGTGCAGGATTGAGCGGCGTATTGAGGAGTCCAGGGTACTCATCGGCAAACTCTCCTGCTTCAGGGAGGGTAATACTCGACCGAGAGTGATGCGTTTTGGGAGGCGGGCGTTCTCGGGGACCGGAATTAATCTTCGAGAATATATGTCATGTATCACAGAGCGCATTGACTTTCTGAAGCAGAAGGTTTGTGCATGGGCGAACCGTATTCGCCGGTATAAGCGTCAGGTCGAGCGATATACTCAGAATCGCATGTTTCGAAGCGATCAGAGGTGGGTATATAGAGCTTGGGATCGACCTGAACAAAGTGTGGCTGACGCGTGGCGACCGTATGATGACGTCATGAGTACATTCTGGCGCAGCATTTGGTCGGTGCCCGTCTATCATATTGAGACTGACTGGATGCGTGATGTCGAGCGAGTGTGTGAAAATATACCAGAAATGGAGGAAGTAATTATTTCTTCCGCAGACGTAACCAATGCAATCCGCTCGGTACCGAATTGGAAATCACCGGGGCCGGACGGACTGCACAACTTTTGGTTAAAATGGCTACGTAGCTCGCACACTCGCATAGCATCCCAGTTCCACAGGTGTTACCCACCTGCTCCATAAAGCAGGCAGTCCAGCGGAACCCAAGAATTATAGGCCGATCACATGTCTGTCGACGGTCTATAAACTTCTTATTTACTAAATAAATAAATAAATAATAAATAAATATGAGACAACATCACACACATTGTTCTGATCCCAAGGTAAGTAGCTAAAGCACTCGTTTCATGGAAATCAGAAACAACGACGGTACCACATCCACCCAGACCCGACACAATATCGAAAAGTTCATTTTCAAAATTGACCCGACCGGGAATCAAACCCGGGATCTCAGAGTTAGCGCCGCCCAAGGTCCGGCGTGCAAGCCACTCGGCTACGGAGGTCGTCAATTTACTCACCCACCGATCAGAACAGATCATGAGCAGGTGACCAAAGGTGATCTTGGTCTTCCCACTATCAAAGATTTTATCAAGGACGTTTCCATACGTTACTTTGATAACGCCCCCCACCACCCTAACCCGCTTGTTGTGGCGGCCGCCAGGTATAATGTTGGAAGCCTTCCACCAACAAGACAGTTATTTAACAACGGTTTACTTTTATCAAGGTAAGTCGCAGTTTTGCCACACAAAATTATGTAAAATTTAAACACTGAAAAAAGACGACAACCTCAGGCGGGAATCGAACCACGCACCTTCCGCATTCCGGGCGGCTGCCTTAACCACTTGGCTACCGAGGTCTGGCTTTCACCCGTCGAAATTTTTCAGTGCTTGATGCTTATGTTTTTTAGTCAACATTGTTGAGGTTGTCGTCTTTTTTTTTCAGTGTTTAAATTTTACTTAAGTATATTTAAGCGTTAATAAAACGCTAAAATATATAAAAAACACACAAAATTATGTTTTCGTCAACGTGATCGAATGACAATAAATCTCTTTGCATGTACCGGTTGTGTTATTGATTGTTTTCAATAAGAATATGCTGGTAATTAATCTTTATAACAGCTACGAGTATATGTGCCATATTCTAGCAAATAAATTGAATTTGAATTTTGAAATTACGTTGTTAATCCGGAGTTCGGCAGTCGAGTAACTTATATTTATTTATTATTAGGGATAGTACACAGCACATTTACAACTTACAATATTAAAATTTACAATTTGGAGGCCAATTATGACTATCCACATTTTACATTTTCAATAGATTTGACGACCTCCGTAGCCGAGTGGTTTGCACGCCGGACTTTGGGCGGCGCTAACTCCTGAGGTCCCGAGTTCGATTCCCGGTCGGGTCAATGTCGAAAACGAACTTTTCGATATTGTCTCGGGTCTGGGTGGTTGTGGTACCGTCGTTGTTTCTGATTTCCATGAAACGAGTGCTTTAGCTACTTACCTTGGGATCAGAACAATGTATATGATGTTGTCTCATATTTATATTTAATAGATAGTAGGTGAACATTGACAATTAACATTGACATTTACAAATGTTTTTAAATCGTATGCAAAACATGACCTAACTTTATGACAAAACTTTTTCTGTATAAGGGAGTAAAGCAGACAATTATAAACGGAGTATAGAGGTTTTAAATATATATATGTATCATAAATACTTGAATATCTATACATACATAGATAGATAGACTTACTTACTTATAGAAAGTAAAGTAAAATAAAAAAAAAAACTATTCTTGCTTGTTACCGAGAGGCGCTGCTTAAATGCCATGCAAAGTTTTGGCAAAGAAAAAATCTAGCACATACTGGTGACACAACGAGGTAAGTTACAATTTCGCCATTATGCCATACAAACTCATGTTTACGTCTACGTGATCAAATGGCAAAAACACTGTGTGTGTGTGTCATTTTATTTTATTTGCATATTATATCGGTTGTTATTCCGCTTGTTTGTTTCGATACGTTGTTAATTGGGAGTTCGGCAGCGAGTACACAACGTTGGGGCACGACAAACACGCAAAAACATGGCCGTTAATCTTCCGTTACAATTTATTGATGTGATGGTCTAAAAGCGAATTAATTGTGTACCACTCTCGAACAAATAAAGTGTGGGTTAGGTGATAAGAGTTTTAGTGACACGTACAACGTACCAATAACTTAAGGTTAAGTCAGGTCAGGTTTGATTATCTTAAATTTTATTTAATCTATAGAGAGACCACAGAGCTAGCAGCTACTTGGACATCGAATAAGGCTGCTAGCATACTTACTGCCTTGCCTGATGGGAATGATATGGGGCGTTTTTTTTATATATAAATAGTATTAGATAGTTTTTAAGAGTTTAGTTTTAAGTAGTTTAATTAACTTTGTAAATATTCTGTAAGCCAAAACTGAATAAATGATTATGTATGGTTCAAAAGTTTATTATTCCCTCAGCGCCGGTTTCGCATGGACGCTGCGTCAACGCCGTGCGGGCGCCCGCCCGACGCCGACGTTCAAAAGACGCTCAAAAGACGCCAGTATGTGGGGTCCCTAATACCTACCCATATTTATGATAATAAAAACCGGCCAAGTGCGTGTCGGGCCACGCGCAGTGTAGGGTTCCGTAGCCCATCTCAATAATGCAGACTCTGAGAAGAGGGCTTTTATGAACATTTACTTAACGATGGCTCATATACTTAAATGTAGATACTACCAGTTTTACACACCTGACAACGTTATTTAAGTAGTTCCCAATGAGGAATTTGTACTACGCCAAGTACATTTTATAAGTTGGTCGACTGTTACTTGTAACAGTCGTGACAGTCGTAAGACGAAAGTCTTCGTGTGTGTGTTGCCAGTAAGGACATACGGGACTAAGACGTGGTCGCTCACTATGGGCCTCATAAGATGGCCAAAGTCACTCAAAGAGCAATAAAGAGGGGTATGCTCGGGGTTTCTCTGCGTGATTGAATCAGAAATGAGGAGATCCGCAGAAGAACAAAGGTTACCGATATAGCCCGAAGAGTTGCTAAGCTCAAGGGGCAGTGGGCAGGGCACATCGCTCGCAGAACTGATGGCCACTGGGGCGGAACAGTTCCTGAGTGGCGACCGCGTACACGAAAGCGCAGTGCGGGCAAACCGGTCGTTGTGGAAATCCTTGTCCAGCAGTGGACGTCTTTTGGCTGAGATGATCATTGTAAGAGAGGATCATTGTAACTATAAACGTTATTTGGTATCTACATTTTAACTTATTGTAATATTTTGTGTACCGCTTTCTCCTATGACAGAAGCCTAGATAACGATAACGGATTTAATCAGAATGGTGGATATTTACAACTTTATCGGCAAACAATTAAGTGTTTTTGCCATCCATTCGGCATCACCATGTTTTTACAGCTTTAATTAAGAACTGTATAACGTGATTGACCGACATGATAAATCATCATCACCAGCTAATTTTATGTCCCCATTGCTGGCACGAGCCTTCCCTGTGATGGATAGGGACAATGGGTCATAAACCACGCGGGCCCAGTTATGCAGCCGGTACCAGCGACTTTACGTGCCTTCCGAAGCACGGAGGAGATCGAGATCAAAAATTTTTGGTCAACCATCCGATGACGGGCCTTTCCGAAAGTTGCTCTACCTCAACAATCGCAGACTGGTTTTCGGTGTTGTAGCCCGAGTTAGTAATAAAAATTATCGACATAATGAACACGAATATATTATTTTAAATATACATTTAACAAAAGCTGTGTGAAAAATAATAATACAGCAAGAAAAGAAGACCCCAGTAACTTTGGTCGCAAAAAGCATAACTATTTTATTAAAATTTTACTGCATGAGTCATCACAAGCCCATTATATGTCCCCACTGTTGGAGCACGAGCTTTTCCTATCGACGGATAGGGAGAACCGTCGGCCGTAAACCACCACGCGGGCCCGATGCGGCTTGGTTTGGTAGTTGTTATCGACTGCTAATGCAGCCGGACCAACAACGGCTTCATGTGCCTACCGAAGCACAGAGGAGCTCGGGATACATTTTTTGACCACCCATCCGATGGCCTTTGCCACACCGCACCGGTGACACTCCGTGTACGTGAGAGCTCGAGCGCCGGTGACCTTGAGCGGAACGTGTAAACGCTAGGAACGCTAGAAATTCCACGAAAATTCTACCTTAACTTAAATATGTAATAGTAATAGCGGCCCGTCCCTGTTTCGCAAGGGTGGATTTTTTTTAATATAGCTTATGTTACTCAGCGCTAATGTAGCATTCTAATGGTGAAAGATTTTTTTAAATCGGTCCAGTAGTTTTTGGGTTTATTCGTTACAAACATACATACGAAAATACAAAGCTTTCCTCTTTATAATATTAGTAAAAATGGGTACCTATGTATAACTTACCGATTTTTCTACGAACAAAATTACAATTAACCTTATACATATCAAAGTTAATATGTCATAAAAATAAGATAGTTCTCCAGAAAACGTGACTTTCGAGAAAAGCACGTTGGTTTTGTGGTTACTACCGCATTTTACAGCTTTCCTCAGAAACTAATTTATTTTTACGACATTATGAACTTAAATTCGTACTAAAAGTTAATTATAATGCTGTTTTTTATTCATAAAGACAAGACACAAGAGACTTTTCATAATTTTCAGTAAGTTTTTTTTACATTAAAACAAATAAAACTAATATATGATAAACTAGCTTTAGCTTTTGGCTACACGACTAATATTTGTTTTTAATAAAAGCCAAGCTTATTAAAGGTCAGAATAATTTCCATACAAACTTTCCACCCCTATTTCACCTTTCTAGGGGACGTTTTTTTTTAAATGCTAAACACTTCGTTCTTTATTTTGATTAAAAAATGTAAAGATCGATTATGTTATTTCCCTTTTTTACTCCTTTAAAGGAAAATAAACAAAATTCCTGACACAAGTCATTCTTATTTATTTAATTATTATTCTTTATATTACTTCTTTTTAAAAGCCAAATACCACTTTTCATGTATTTTACTTTAAAACTGACGGAATTTCATACAAACTTTCACCCCCTATTTGTGCTCCTTAGGTTATGATTTCCGTAAAATCCTTTCTTAGTGGCTGATTACGTCACTCAATTTGTCTACAGTCCAAATTTCATCTAATTAGCTACAGCGGTTTCGGCTCGGCGATGATGAATCAGTCAGTCAAGTCAGTCAGTCAGGACAAGTCATTATATGTATATAGATAAATAGCACCAGTGTTCGACAAGAACCAGTCATCGACAAGAACCAGTCATCGACATTTTTTCTACATTTGTTAAAAATAGGTTTAAAGTAAAACTGATCTTAATCTTTAGCAACAGTTAAATACAGACCACCTGCTTCCTAGTAGTAGAATTTAAATAAATATCTTTGTTATTTTTTGACGATGTATACTGTAACGTCTCGGTGGCTGAGTGGCAGAGCGCTCGGCCCGATACCCGAAGGTCCCGGGTTCAATTCTCAGGTCGGGCTCAATGTATTTCATACTTTGCGATGCATAGCCCGGGTTTGTGATCACCAACCCGCATTTGGCAAGCGTGGTGATTAAGCCATTACCCTTCAATTGATTTAACTTGATTTCAAAGATGGAGGACTTTGACCAGCAGTGGGGATGTTATAGGCTGTTTACTACTACTGTGTCGAACACTGCGCTTAAAGTGTCGAACAATGGCACCACTACGATCAATCTATAATCTGTAAATCTTTAATCTTTGCGTTTTGAATCTATACATAGTTTACTTTAAATCGCTTAAATTCAGTTGAATGATAATTTTTCTATAATATTTTTACATAATTTTTTTGCTTAGTAGTTATATAGAATAGAATAGAATAGAAAAGTTTTTATTAACTTACACACTTAATTATAATACAACATAAATATAATAATACAACAATAAACGAAAAAAAAAAAATATTAGAACAGGCAGTGTGAAGTTAAAGGGATGTTTCAGCATAAGCTGCTGTGTCATTCATGGATGTTCAGAATGACACAGTAGCGCTGTTATTCTGACAGGGCCTGAATATTTATAGGTAGTACAAGTGAACAGACAAAAGAAAAGAAATTAACAAACAAAAAATAAAATTAAATAATAAATTACATTAAAGACCATAAGAAAAGAAAAAGAAAAACACAAACAAATGAACATGAACATGACTTAAATAATACAGACAAAAAAACAAATAAAATATAGATAATAAAAAATTATAATAATAAGCAAGGCTCCAGTGAGCACGACTCCTTTGCCGAACCCACCGGAAAACCTTGAGACATTACCAAAAAAAAAAATATGGGACACTGAAATATTTAAAGGTTTTAAATGATAAATAAAATAAAATAACTAACTAATAAATAAGTGATTGAAATAAACTATTTTTCCTTTTCAGTTCCGGAAGAGAACGAAGTACCTGCCAAGCTTTAATTTTCTTTTCCTATTGCGATGCTGATGAAAGTCATTGCGACGTGGCTGTATTTCCCAGGGGTTTTCCGCTACTGTCTCTCCAGGTGAAGTTCTGAGTATTCTTAGTATTCATGGAGAGCGTCCAGTTAGCTAAGAAAGCATAGACTTTGGAAAATAAGCTACGTATGAATCTATCTGGTGTAATAGTTTGAAAGAGGTCGAATACCTAAGAAAAGATAAAATTTTACTAGAATAAATCAACCAGTCTCAGATAGCTTCAGTGGGAATTGAACCCACGACCTTTGGATGGTCCAATGCTATGACCGCTGAGCTACTGAAGACAGATTTTTCTAGTTTTTCTTTCCTTTAGTTTATGGCTTCGTGCGATTAGCACATTTAGCCAGTGTCAAAGTAATTTTTCTTACAACTAATAAATAAATATACAATATTTCCTTCCAGTATGATGATGATTGATAATAGAAATGAGAAGCGAGAAATTATATAGCCCCAATCCCTCGAGTATCTCAGTAAAGATGTGGGGCTTTACTAATTCCTCGGGCGGACTTCTTGAGAGAATTTGAAAAGTTAAGTTCCAACACTCATGCACACTTACGAACACTTAACAATTAATAACCCACCATTATTTCACATTAATATTAGATTTATCACAAATTTTAGAAAATAAAACAAAACCGCAGACATGACTCTTCACTTTCCCGCCAAGAAGTCCATTTTTCTAGTTATTCTTCTTGATTTACGCTACGAGCCAGCGGTATTTTGTCATTGTGAAGTTACCACCCTTAAGCTCAGTTTTTTCTAGTAGAATTTTATTTTGTAACTATATAGCAATAAAATTATATAAACAAATTAAAAACATTTTATAAATAGCTAGCCTACTTCTTAACTGATCTTTAGTATTTGTATAAATATTATGATCAGATGTTAATGACAGTAGTTGTTGACTTTGAATTGGCGCCTTTGGCTTTCAAAGTAAAACAAAAAGTAAATAGTGTTGAATAATTTCGGCGGGCTGGTTAGAACCACGATAGCTCAATTGGAAGAGCACCTGACCCGGTATGTCAGAAGGGTGCAGGTTCAAATCCTGCTCGTGGAAATTTTTTCAACATTGTGTTTTTGTAATAGTATCACTATTTATATGCTATACATCACTATTTATACACAATTTGTTATACACAAGTTGAAAAAAATTCCACGAGCAAGATTTGAACCTGCACCCTTCTGACATACCGGGTCAGGGGCTCTTCCAATTGAGCTGTCGTGGTTCTAACCAGCCCGCCGAAATTATTCAACACTATTTACTTTTTTACTTTGAAAGCCAAAGACGCCAATTCAATGTCAACAACTACCGTCATTTCATTAACGTCTGATTATAATATTTTTACAAATACTAAAGATCAGTTAAGAAGTAGGCAAGCTATATATAAAATGTTTTTGTTTTGTTTATATAATTTTAACACAAATTTTGTTGCGAAACATAATTTCGAAACAAAATATAGTGATATAACTATGTTTCAAAAGATATTTGAGTATCTTGGTGAGGCTGCTAACTTGACGTCAAGCTAGCAGGCACCTTAGAAATACAGTTCGTATAAATGTGATGTCAAAAAACTGTGCATAAATAGTGAATCGTACATGATATATTGAACAGAGAGTAGAGTATTGATACAATCAAAAATTTTATGAGATTTAATAAAAATAATAGTAGGTAGATACGTAAATAAGTGGATAGAAAAATTGCATTACCTACAAAAGTCCTTGAAAATATCACATTTTGCAATTCTACTAAAAACTTTGATCAATGATGGTCTAATTCTCGTAAGTCTAAATATTAAAAAGAAATCCATTCAGGAAATAAAGTCGGATTGCTTAGGTGTAGTTTCGTTAGTTATCTTGTAGTTTTTATTGTATTTGATTAGTTTATTTTTTATTAAGAAATAGAAAATCAATTATTCAATGTCATTTACAAAAAAACCGGCCAAGTGCATGTCGGGCCACGCGCATTGTAGGGTTCCGTAGCCCATCTCAATAATGCGGACTCTGAGAAGAGGGCTTTTATAAATATTTATTTAACGATGGCTTATAAACTCAAATGTAGATACTACCGGTTTTACACACCTGACAACGTTATTTTAGTAGTTCCCAATGAGGAATTTGTACTGCGCCAAGTACAGACGCCTGCAAATTAACCTATCCTATAAATTTCTTCAATACATTTTCAGATTTCAGATTTTCGGTAGGTATACCGTCTGGTCCAATCGACTGAGTATTTTAAAGATTTTTTATGGCTGACTCAATATTACTTGCAGTGAACCGTTCACTATGTATGCACGTGTCTACTTCTGGAGGCGAATTACTAATATCAGCTTTTGTTTTATATTTAATGTAAACACTTTCGAAAAAACTTGCAAAGGCCTCGGCAGTACCGGCGCCCGAGTGAGTGTTACCTTTATAAGTGACATTAGGTTCAAAACCACCACTACTGCGAAGACTCGATACGTGATTCCAAAAAGCTCGAGGGTTTGTCTTAAGGCTGATTTCTAAACTATGAATGTACTCAGAGTAAGCTAATGCTATACGCTCTTTTAAAGAGGCACGAAGTTTTCTGAATTCATCATATTTCGAAGGACAGTTAGATGTTTTCCAAGCACGGTGCAACTTACTTTTTGTGTGAATATCCTTTATTATATCTACTTTGAACCAAACCGCAAACCGTCTTGAATGAAATTTTGACCTTCGTTTTTTAGGAACTACCCTATTAAATACATCATATATGTATTCACTAGACTGGGGACAGACAGATAGACAGACAGACAGACAGACGGACATGGCGAAACTATAAGGGTTCCTTGTTGACTACGGAACCCTAAAAATAGTTCAAAGTTAGTAGTAGTTTAAGTTAGTGGTAGTTTATGTAAATGACAATGAAATGGCATTCACTCATGTCATGGAATAGCTTATTTCGTCCCACTGCGCAATGCTTGGCAAAGGCTAAATCTCAGAACAATATTAGCTTTAGTTATTGTTCTGAGGGCTAAATATATTATTATATGTACATATTTTTTTAAAATTAAATATTTATTATTTTATAGTCTTAATAAATTATTAGTAATTATTCGCTCGTACAGATTCTACCACACGACAATAATATTTCAAATCCTAATAGGAACATACATTTGAATAACTATCCACCTTAGGTCGGTTGGCGTGAATGAAACAAACAATTCCCGCCAGTTCCCACGCTTTACATTTTGAATTTCCGTCTAGCCAGCCATTCGACATCCGCACACAGATACGGTACCAGCTCCGATGTGTCCGGAGCAGCGACGATACGCGATACCTGGTACCAGCGGAAGCCGTTCCCGGAGCAGATACTTCCTGCGCTTATCTAATACGGGTTACCTTACCTATGGGAAAGTAAAGGCAAGTAAAAGTACCTATTTCGTTACGTATGTAACGATATGAATAACAAGAAAGTTGCGAGTGAATGTTAGAACTTTGTAAAGAGTTATGTTAATATTGAGTTGATACCTTCCTGTGTCGATTCGGAAGATAAAGATTAAAGATAATTGAACAAAAAATCTAAATCTTTATATATATATGGTGACGGCGCCAAAGGCCCTACCCACCGAAGTGCCGACAAAAGTATTGCTATATAAGTTTTGTCATTTAACAAAATTTTTATCAGGGTCAAATTTTCAATTTACAATTATTACGTAAACAGAACTGAATCTCGATACATAGAACACCCTAGCGGATCGGACAGGGTTTTTGTTACATATCGTATACAACTTGTTGATTTGCATTCACGCCATATTCATAGCAGCAGTCATATTGTTTATACTTATTACAAATAAATTATAAAAAAAATCTGAAAAAAATAAATTAATCAAATTGTATATATATGTATTTAGTAAGGATGATTGGCGCTTTGCTCGTAACATTTTTAGGGGATCATTTAGTGATACTTTAAGATACAGTTTCTATGGGTGGTGGCACAGGCGATGCTATAATTTATATAGTATAGTGGACTGTATTTTTTATTGGCGCTATACTAGGCGATGTTTCGAACTGCGAGGGATGGCGCCATTGGCGATGGGTAAACAGTTCGAATGAAAAAAAGGAGGGAATACCTTGATAAGCAAACAGCAGTAGGCACCACGTGTACGGCGAGCAGTCTGAACCGGCACCAGGTAGGTGGCCGGTGGATGAACTTAGCTGGAACACGGACCTGGATCACCAGCGCGTGATTTCTCACCATTTTAACAGTCGTAACGCGGTAATAGCCATTAAACGACCAAAATGGAGATCTCCTCTAAGTGCGTACGGCCATCTATTCAAAACTCTGTCATTGCACTAATTCGCGGTTGCAGTTGCAGCGAGCTTGTTGGCGTGTTGCGTTCATATTGGGGTCTCGCTCTTCTGCGCGAGAAAGGTATGTGTTGGAAGGAGATGGGTAAAGGAAGCTAGTACAACGCCAATCGAACTACTTTAATCAAATATGAAAATATTACAATAGCGAAAAATGCATGTAACTATTTTTGCGCGACAAATTTAAAAGTCACCAACTAACAACCAATGGGTGTAACGGGTGTATTTATTTATTTATTTAAATTAGGTACAAGGACAGAATACAATCAGCCCCCCGACCGCCTAACCGATTGCTTTAGCTACGTGTACAGTTTATGACGACATCTTGTCATCTAGCTAATAGGTATAGGCATATATCGAAAGCTATAGCCTATAGCTTTCGACATTGCTTTCAAAGGCGGTACGAAATGACAAGATGACGTCATAAACTATACACGTAGCCAAAGCAATCGGTTAGGCGGTTGGGGGGCTGGTCATGATCTAATCTAATATATAAAATATTAACATTGTTTAGGCTAGACAGTATTCCACATTAAGTGTACATAACATGCTAAAGACAGTTAATATAAAACAATACAAAACAGTCGTGAAAAATGTTAATTAAAATAATATAACAATACAAAACTAAACTATGGAAACTATGGCGGACGTGTAACTGGCAAATGATCCGGGCAATACTCTAAAAACTGTGTCGGTCCACGTCGTGTCAAGAGTACTTTCTTAGAGTACCATTTTGAAATTCCCTAACTTTTTGCGAAACTAACATCGTGTCTGCTTTCCCACTCGAGCTTCCTTAAACTGGTTCATTTTATCTAGTTATATTTCATTTTTCTCTAGGTTTAGTTTTGTAGTTTTCCTAGATATCTTGATTAGATTTATGAATCAGATCATCATCATCATCATCATCAGCTCATTTTATGCCCCAACTGCTGGGGCACGAGCCTTCCCTATGGATGGAACAAGGAGAACGGGCCATAAACCACCACGCGGGCCCAATGCGGAGTTTTGGTCGTTAACGACTGCTAATGCAGCCGGGATCACGGCTTTACGTGCCTTCCGAAGCACGGAGGAGCTCGAGATGATAAATAGTTGGTCACTCATCCGATGACCGGTCGTTGCGAAAGTTGCTTAACCTCAGCACTCGCAGACCGGGCGCGTCAACCATTGCGCCATCGAGCTCCTCATGAATCAGATATGTATGTAAATTCAAAATGGATTGACAGCCTGATAAACATTATATTATGTGACTTTGCAAAACGTCGTATTTCATGGTGTTGGTCCTTTACAGCGGCTGTATATTGCGTCGACACCGTTGAATGGTTGTTACGCACTTTTATGGGGATATATCCGCGGGTTCGCATCCATTGCCAGCGAGGCTATGATCACAGTAGCGGCACCAATGAGGGACAGGAACCAGTGATCGACGCCTTCCTTCCCTTCCTTCCTTCCTTTCCTTATACTCAATAAAAATGGAAGTCAGCTACCGATTTTAGTCTTTAGCAAAAATTTACCCCACATACCACCCTGCATTTTAGCAGTACGGACTCGTCACACCAGTGTGAAAATCAGGATTTTGTTCTCCGTTAGTCACACTGCTAGTGAACCAAGTGACAAATTAAGCATCCAAACAAAAGAATGTCCACTTTATTGTGTATTGACAGGTCTATTTATAGCTTGACTCCGATGCTATCGACAACTTATTATTGCTTGTAACCTAAAATTATTTTTTCTTTTTGTTTTAAAATTTTTAACTGTTTACTCTAAGTGCCTTACAAATAAACAAAGATTAGGGTCCACGGCACTGTAGTTCGTGGTAAAAAATTACCTCAAGAAACGCACTGTAGTAGACCGCCATCCATCAAGATGGTGTGGATGGAAGGACAGTCGATTGCGTGTAGTGCGGTGAAGGAAATCAGCGGCAGGGATCAAACCGAACAATTCCTCAGGACACTCCCCATGAAAAAGGCGATAAAATATACAGAGAGACGCAACGTCTCTCCGAATGGCCAGTGGATCGAGCCGAGTAGAGGTTACCACGTTCGTCGACAACTCGAGCAGCTCTGCGTTGAATGCGGTCAAATGGAAGGAGTTGGTACCAGTACTGTCGTCCGCATAGCAATGAATGCTGTTCTTATGCAACATGTCATTGATATGTAGAAGAAACAGAGTAGGCGACAGCACACACCCAGTGACAGGCGAACAGACAGTGGTCGGACGAAACACAACAGCAACGAGTGCCATTATTTCACGCCGGTATTTAGCGAGAGGGTGGTATTACGCCGGGCGAGCCGGCCCAATGCGTGCTGCAACGCAGCGTGGCACTACCACTCAGTCAGTATCACTAATTTATCACCACCCAGGGGTCACGTGTAGGGTCTCAAGGGTAAACCTACGGACGCGAGTGACCTTAACCCCCAAAACATAGTTTTAAAATCAGTTGCATTGTATCTTAATACTATTTCACTACTTGGTGAAATTAACTTTCACTTATAAAAGTAGTAGATTCTATTACCATAAACGTTAATTATTATTCATCTTAATATGCTAAACTTACTTTAATAACGAATACTAACAAATCCCGGCATTACGGGATTCAACAAAATCAATTAATATATTTGGTAGTTTTTACAATTCCATGTTATATATATATATACCTACTCAAAATCTTAAGGCATTTATGAATACCAATCAATTCAATCAATCTATTCCAATCATAGCGGCATAAGGTTCATTCGCTCGGTGTTATTCTCGAATGTTCTCGTTGCTCTGGGCCGTAGTCCGTTGTTCGTAGGCGTCTCGTAGGCACTTGAAGCGTAGTCAGTATTGTAAAAATTCTAAATCATTTATTCAGTGTAATTAATTAATTATCTTAATTAATGGCTTCGCGTTTAGCATTTAGCCAATTTCAAGTATTTTTATTATTATTAGTAGTAAGAGTACGGTAGATAGAAATTAAAATGGAGTCTCACAACACGTGTTATTACGGCAAGAACTCGGGTGAAACTCCTTATTCAGTGTCGACTACAAGTAGCTCTTGTGAACATTATGCCATCGGTTCTGTACTGAGAAAAACCGGCAAGAAATTCAGCAAGTGTCCAGCTCTTTTCTCCCTTGCAGTGTCAAAAATATTAGAAAATGCCCATCATAGCACTTTCCATTACAAATAAATGTAAAAAAAAACAAAATAAAAAAAATTAAGTTAACAAATTTGCATCAGGTAAAAGTTTCAATTTCCACAATGTCATACAGTACCACTACTCTAGTAAAAGTCAAAAATTGTTAAAACAAAGTTAAACTATAGTTCAATAATACTAAAAATAAGATAAGTATGCCAGAGCAGACCAGCCTCCACAGGCGGCACCCGTTCACGAGTATGACATATGAATCAGCCATCGCTTCGCTCAACCATATTTTAGGGAACGTAACGACCCGACGACGCATACGCCAATACTGCAGAGACAATAAAGAGAGCATGACACACTCAAGATACTCTAAATAAAAACTTAATGATCTATTTAACGCAACGCTGTTTGTTTGTAGGACACTGCTGATAAAGGCTATCATATCAGTATAAAAATTATATGAATTAATTTTATTATATTGATCCAAATAGAGTATAATGTGTGTTTTTATTATAACCAGGCTGTTTTATCATGTCATCATCATTGTAGTACCATTAGAGCGTGTAGCATCAGTCTATCTAACTACAAATCAATGGACACTGCGACGAATAGAAGATAATGTACAAATGCGTATAAATGCCATGGTTTGAAGCATAAATGCGGTGGTTGTTAACGACTGCTAATGCGATCGGGCCACCGGCATTACGTGCCATCCGAAGCCTCAAATGAAATGAATCACTGAACTATAAATTTACTTTCGTTTAATTTACATATCGTTTCAATCCGTTACAATAAAAAAATATGTAAATAAAATTCAAGTATATTCGTAAAAGGTGTTCTTAACTAATTGCAGGCATCGTACAATCTTGTTTTTTTGTTTCTGCTGATCGTGAAAATAAGAGATATTTCTAAAATTTCGAAAAATTATCTATTTTTTAAAATAATAGTGTAAGCGGCATATACGAAACGATGACCAGTTTTAACCGCCTCTGTGGTCTAGCGAGTCTCGGGCCTAGAGGTCCTGGGTTCGATTCAAAGCGGGGGTATATGTTTGTACTCGGACTAGTTGGTGATATGGCTCGTTTGAAGTCCACCTGGTAAGCTACCACCTTCTTATCTAAATATGTCGGTACAATGTACTAGTCATGTTGTGTTGCGTTCAGCAAGAGATAATAGCCAATTATGTCTTAGAGACTACAGCAAAATCAAGATTGGATACACTTTGGAGCTTGTCATTTGTACCACACCTTTCTGTTACACGCTGCATAGCCAGTTCCTTCGTAGTTGAGAACTTATCATCAGTCCTATTGTCAATTAACATCGAGTGATATGTTAGTCAAGTGATTTTAGGGCCCATAAGGAACAGAAAAGATCAGTATATTTTCTTGCAGTGGAAGTGTGGTTTTATATGAATCCCTGGCGTGCCCTATTGTATGAACTGACTCGCAGTTTATTGCCACTAAAGATATCGCCCTTTTGCTCGGATTTAGTGTCAGAGCTTTGTTAAGCTGTCATTTAAAAATATCTCTTCGAATATCTACTTTGAAAAGGATAGTTTCGTTATCTCAACTTCAACTTAGTATATAATAAAAAAACTTTTTTCAATTATACCAAATTTTTGAGCTACTACTCGTACAATGCCAAAAATGTGATAAAAAAAAGTTATATTTAAACTTATTTTTTGTTATTGTCCAATAAACCAAAATTGACGTAAAGGAAGCTATCCAAATGAAAATGACGTGTTGTATTGCAAAAAAAAATGAATAAAAAGCTATTTTTAATTCGGCGAGTATTTTTATTTTTTCTAATCACGCAATAGGTGGAGCATAATAGTGACGTCATAGTTCTATGATAAAAGAATATTATTAGCAACTGCTAAAAAGTTTCTCGTTTGACTAAGGCCTTAGCCACGAGATTGAGCGCCTTGCGACGCGCCGAGTGGATTTTAAGTTCATTGCGCGTTAAACTACAGCAGTCATAGTCAACGATGAAAGAAAGAACGTAATGAATCAAGGCACCTGCAGTCGTGGCCGAGCGTTTACAATCAACTACTTACTCCTACTAAAAGGGTGAGGGTAAATAAAGAAAACTATTTCTAGATTGTATTTTTATTATCTACTCTTCATTTCAGTGCACACTTGTCAAACAAACACTACATAAAATTGATTGAAGCAGATAAAGTACAAATTTATTTTGAAAATAACCTTTTTTTTTACAATATCGCCTCAACGGAATTTTCAGTTAAGACTTTTCCTAATAATTACAAACAAAGTAAATAAATGTTTATAATTATATATTATAAATAAACAAAGTATGGGTTTTTAATATGATCACAACACTCTAAAAGAAAAATTATAAAATGGACAAAACACTATGTTTTACACCTATATAGGAATGACTTATTAATTTGATAATGACTTATGACTTATTAAAAAAAATCATATAAATATAAATAATTATACAAACAAGAAATAAGCGCTATCCCATGCCAGTTGGAAGACTTAATTTAAACTATTATTGAATTACAAATAACCTAAGCAATAATAATTACAATACATACAGTACAATTAACAACTAAATTTTCTAATACTCATGTGTAATATTTATTATTTATATTAATATAATCTATTTCATGTATAATTTAAAATTATAACAAGGATTATATATTATTGGTGTTAGTTTTATTTAATAATTATTATTGGTAAATATAATATATTTGTAATAAGATTTATGCAGATATTTTTGTGTTTAAAGATTACAAAAAAATGTTTGTCAGAACAACAGCATGTAAAATACATTTTTTATAAATATACTTAGTAAGAAGTATGTGCTTATAGTATTTATTGGACTATACAATATTTATCACAAAACCCAGACAATATTCGCAAGCAATTATTTATTGTTCGTTATTATTTTCATATTATCAAGTACAGTATTATTTAAAAGCTTATTTAGTCACTAAAACCTTTGACACGAACATTTAAATACAATTTAAAAATGTATAATTATATTTTTCAAAATATTTGATAATTTGCACGAAGTACAAGTACAGTTTTATCAAATATAATTTAAAAAAAAACCATATTAATTATTTATTAATGTTTTTATTTGCACTGTCTGGACGTTTAATAACTGATTACGTTTTATTTGTATTTATTCCGAATTTTCATTTAGCTTACTCTAATCAAACATTATAACCTTAATTATTTTCTATCGATTAATTACACTAGTTAAATAACCATAAATTACTTTCAGTGTAATAGTTATGAGCCACAAACACAAAACCTTTTTTTATTAAGAATAATATATATGTATATGCCTACACTATCGCTACTGTTATGGTAGCTGTCTAAAGAAAATCAATAAATTATTAAAAGCATCTTATTATTTTATTACCCATGGGAGATTATTACAAAGATAACATTAAAATTAATTTTCGCTATGCCTCTTCAGCGGCGGAGGCGTACCTTTAACTGGTGCTGATTAAGATTTTTATGAGAAATAAATATTTATGACTAATATAATATAATAATAATAAAATATTTATGACAGTAGAGAAACACTGATAATTTTAGTGTTATGCACCCGGGCGCTACTAAAGATATAAAACCAAACTGGCACCATTCTTCTTTCTTTTAGTTGATGGCTTCGTGCGATTTGCACATTTAGCCAGTGTCAAAGTAATTTTTCTTACAAGTAATACATAAATATACAATATTTCCTTCCAGTCAGTATGATGATGAATGAAAATAAAAATGAGAAGCGAGATATGATATACCCCCCAACCCCTCGAGTATCTCAGAAAAGATGTGGGGCTTTACTAATTCCTCGGCGGACTTCTTGAGAAAATTTGAAAAGTAAAGTTGCACTGTCTTGTTTCATTTGCCAACACTCATGCACACTTACGAACACTTGACGGTTAATAATTCACCATTATTTCACATTAATATTCGACATACTTAACACAATTTTTTGAAAATAAAACAAAACCGCAGACATGACTCTTCACTTTCCCGCCAAGAAGTCGGAGTGATTGTTTCTGTTTGTATTTTCTAAAAATGGTGTGTGCTGTGTTGGGTGCTCTTGAATCAATGAAATAAATAAATATTTTTTTTATAATAAATTATGTGGAAACAACTACACTGAAAGTATTTAATAAACCATTGAAGTGCTTAGTTTTTTTTATTGAAAACGTGTACAATTTATGAATTATTATGAATGAATATAAACGTGCTCTGTGTAAATATTTTTATTATTATTAAATGCTCTTGGTCTTATGAAGTAATCTTGCGTTACATTAATGTTTTAATATTACGATTATAGTGTATGGTGTTTCCTTTGCTACAAATATTTAGTAAGAGATTTTTTACATCTGTACAAAACTGTGTTCGTGTAGTCAAGGGTTAACGGTGACATGAACTTACCAAATAATCAAATTAATCAAAAATTTTTGTAGTTATTCAGATAAATATAAAACATAGATATCTAATTAACATGGAAGCTTAGATAATCTTTCATTAGAGAGATGAGATGAGAGATGCGTGGTAAATTGTGTCCTTAACAATTAAGTAATATTCAAAAGAAATGCCGATTATTTTTGACGAAAAAGGCAAAACTTGATCGCAAAAAAAAACAGCAAATCAACATTTATCTCACATTAATCAAACCCACTAGTATATCCTAGGCCATGTTCACGAGAGCAGTGATTGTGAAAATGAGAAAGAAATTTAAGTAAAAAAAAAAATTGCCGTTGGTTTAAAAAAAATCAACATTAAATTCTCGATCTCCATTCAGCCAGTGTGTTAAATAAAAGCTAGTTATTTTTATTATTGATATTATTGTATTATAGTATTTAACAGTAAGTTATTTGTTATATTATTTTGAAAATACAATGCCATACATTTTGAAAATTGTATAACCTCCAATAAATTATTTACTTCAGTTGTATTTGTTGCAATATATCTCGTATTTTTGATTTATATGTTATTTATGAGTAAGTTCATATACTTATACTGTCTGCTGACAGTACATCGATATTTTTGCTTAACCTAATCAATATTTGATATTTTATTATGTACAAAATTTTCCTAAAAGCGGTAGGATAATATTTTAAATACACCATGGTCCTTTAATTGTATCTATACAATATATTATGATCCTTACATTAACATATATTTATCTTGAGTTGGGGTTCACATAAATTGACATAAATATAATAATAAAAAACCTAGATCTCAATAGACAGCTGTATTGATAGGTGTGTGGTATTACTCGACTTTATATTTATTAAAAATATTTTGAGATAACTTTTTGATATTATGTAAAGTTTTAGTTCACAATTTCGTATTCCATCCAGTCAATAAGAAATTAAGCTTAAAATATTTTTACTAAATATTATGTGAATTTCAGAACCCCAGCTCTATGAAGTAACCAGTTTGACAAAAAGAAAGACATTAATATATTTTAAATAAAAACAATAATTGAGGATTTATTCTAAAGTTAATATTTAAGACATTTTGTACAGAAACATAATCTAAAACAGGTACACGAGAAAAAACGATAAATTCTATGTACAGCCATTAATCCTACTTTATTATACAGGCTGTAACGAAAGAGGTGTCCGATTCTAAAATAAGGTTTTTCCAGTACCGGAAACTGCACAAGTTTTACTAACGGAAGAAATTTCTGAAATTCGTTCGTAGTAGAAGAATATAGAATATGGAATAAGTAATTTATTCTTATGATTTTAAAAAAACTCCTTTTATAAAAGTTGTTCAACGTCCGCTAATAAAAAAATGTATTTTTGATGGGCCCAACAATCGTTACATCGCGTACAAAATTCGTTAATTTGACTAGACATACATAATTATGATAAAAATACACATAAAATAAAATAAGTAAAAATAACATTTTATGTTTTGACAACCCTAATAATGTATTGATACAAAAAAATACTAATAGAGCGAATTGTCCAAGAAAGCAATATTGCAATTAATAATGTTACGTCAATGAATTAATGTGGTTTTCTTTAATCGCTCGTATAGATGAGAGAAATGTATTAAATTTATGTATGGGTACCTAAGCTATTCGCTCTAGCGATGGCGCTCTCAATAGCCCTCGGCTATCAATATTAATTATTTATCGCTCTAACCATCCACTGCACTCAATATTAAAGGCTGATTTACACGTATCCATCCACGCACGCACGCTGGCACGCCAGTGTTGGCAAGGTACGAGCTGCGTGTACTCGTAAACACTTCTTCTTGCCAGTAGTCCAGTCCAGTCCAGGCCACACGACTGGCGCCGCGCGGTCGCGCCACCCGCCGCCGTGCCGGCGATTGGCACCCGTGATTGGATACGTGTGATTCGGCCTTAACGCTCTCAATGGTCCCCACTCTCATTATTAATCGCTCTCAATAGTCCCCTGGTCTAAATATTCTTTGCTGCCAATATTTAGTCGTTCTCATTCAACAAAAATAAACTTATACTTGAATTTTATTATATGTATTTTTACATCAATTACGAACGCGTATTGTGACTAGTACCGTTTACATAATTACGCTAGATTAATATTGACACCCACTCCGGTGACAAAGTCGTCACGTATCAACGGCAGAAGGGTAGTGTGCCTGCGAACAAGAGAACAGAGTTTTTAGACAATGCCTTTATTTATACAAATAATAAAGCTAAAGAGGGTCGAAAGTCTGTATATGAAAGATATTTGAAAAAAGTTGGCTGGGGATACTTAGAATCGATAACAGAACTTTTTGTCTGTTTGTCTGTTTATTTGACCGCGCATCACGTGAAAATGGCTGAACGGATTTTTATGCAAGCTTTGCACATAGACAGACCGTGACCCGGACTAGGAAATAGGATAATTTTTATCCCGGTAACAGGTTCCTGTGGGATAGTGTAGTCTTCGCGAACGAAGTCGCGGGCGACAACTAGTAAAAAATATATATAAAAACATCATAGCATGTCATGCTTATTTAATTATCCAATCAAATCAACGTTCATTTAAACCACCCACCGATGTCAGGTGGTTTGGTTGCCAACGGTAGGTATTGCACACATATTATGGTGTCTGTTTTGTGTAGTTGTAGGGCTTGTTTTAATTAGATTCGCATCAACTATCGCCGTCCTATGCAAATCTGTCCATAAGCACAATGTTGTTAGCATGCAGTTAGCATTGCTGTGTTCCGTTAGTTAAGATAAGATAAGCAGTTCCTTAATAGTTGAGGATTCTGGGTAAACTGTGCTTCCACTTTCGGCTTCATCGTCACTTACCGTTAGTTAAGATAAAAGCTGAACCATGTTGCACAATGAAATAAATGACAGCAAGCTATCTCACTCGTGCACTTATTCAGCGACATTATGGTTTGTTAGCCAAGCGGACTCTCAACAAGCACTGTCAACCATTAAGTATTGAGCTCAACTCTTAGTACTCTTAACTAAGCCAGCTTACTCACTCGCGCGGCGCGAGGCAGGCGGGCGCGTACTTGTGCGAGGCGGCGCGCGGGTCCTCGCCAGCAGCGTCATCACGGCGCGCTTAGACAGCAACATGGCGGCTTGTGCTAGCTATATGATGAGCTCCACTCCTGTCATAGTACTGAGCTGGCTTACTCACTCTCTTAGGGCCCTCGCCAGTAGCGCCATCACGATGCGCTTAGATAGCAACACGGAGACTACCTAGCCAAGCGGACTCTCAACAAGACTTACCACCAACCATACAGTATCGAGCTCCATTCTTGTAATAACACAAAACTCTTGAGCTTATCTCTTTTTATAGTAGGTACTAAGCCAGCTTACTCACTCGTGCGGAGTGGGCCTTCGCCAGCAGCGTCATCACGGCGCGCTTAGTCAATGACAAGCCCTACCACCAACAATGAAGTATTGCGATTAACTCTTGTAATAGTACTGAGCCAGCTTACTCACTCGTGCGGCGCGGGCCAGGCAGGTGCGTGCTTGTGCGTGGCGGCGCGGGCCCTGGCCAGCAGCGTCATCACGGCGCGCTTAGTCGGTGACATGGCGGCCCGCGCGCCTCCCAGCAGCGGCCGCTTGCGCGCCGCGCTCGCAGCCGCCGGCCCAGCCGCACCTGTGCACGGATATGTCTACATGCGCTTTGTTGAAGGCATTTATTTATAACATTTGTTACTAGTGGTGGATGTAAGTATGTAGATAACCCTATTGGTAGGCTACTTGTAATCAACACAACATTGATTTATAAAGTTTTTTTAGTTGGCATATCTCTCATCATCGAGCTTTTAGTAGCTGGAAGAGGAGAAGAGTCCCACATAACCCGGGATTGCTCCGATGGACGCGCAAATTATTTCTTCTAGTTCAAAAAAAAATTGTTAGCAACGTAAATTGTCAATACTGTTGTTTCTAAGAGAACTTGGTCTGTACTTGTGTTTGTGATTCTCTAAAATATAATTTACTCTTACAGAAATTTAAGTTATGTTGGCGTTTGAATTAATTAATTATCTAAATAACGTCAAAGGTTTCTAAAGAAGTAACCCTACCCACAAAAACATTCAAAACTTATTAAACATCAAATCACATTAAAATTTCCCGATAATTACAATCGGTGAGAGCGCCACTTGCAATTTGTGACCCAGCATCGTTCGGAACAAGTAACTTAGGGCATGGTCCCAATGAGAGCTATTAACTAATAGCTAATAGCTACTCATATTCATATTCATTTATTCGACTTGAATTTGACGAGCTCCTTGGTCGAGTGGTTTGTACACCGGTTTTCATGGTGTCACCATCTCTGAGGTCCCGGGTTCGATCCCCGGTCGGGTCAATTTAGAAATTATTGTTTTTCTAAATTGTCTTGGGGCTGGGTGTTTTCTATGTATAATCAGTATGCTTAAGTAATTTAAGTATCCGTTGTCTAATAACCACTTAACGAGTTTCATAACGAAGCTTCTCTTGGGCTAGATAAATGGTGTGAGTGTAGGAAATTTTATTTAATTATTATTTATTTATTATTTGTAACAAGAGGTACCAAACATACATGATGTTGGTGTTAATCGATATTTTGTTATTTACAAATTCACTTTTTCAAGGCATTGTGATTTTGGTAAGTTAAGCTTAATTATAGACAGATAATTCAATAATTACAACAATTAACATAAATATGAAATTAATTAAATTAAATTAAAATTAATAAATAACAATTATAACATAGATAATTAAAATGTAAACCAATTACAACAAGTTGTATTAATTTTTCAAAATATTCCAATTTTATAAAGTGAGCGGATGTTGAGGCTCAAGTGAAGTTGGGCAGGACACTTGGGCCAGACGGAATGACAACAGGTGGACTAAAATGCTGACTGATGCTGGCCGAGAGGCGGATACAGAAAAAAGGGACGTCCACCGGCAAGATGGGTCGACGATATAACCAAGACCGTGGGTTGCACGTAGCCCAGACCAGCGCAGGATCGAGGCAAATGGCATTAACAAAGAGAGACCTATGCCCAGCTCAGGAGGTCGGGAGGGGCTGATGATGATGAGGAGCTATTTTGTAGTTCAAAAAGAGTTAAACTGCAATTTAAATTTGATCTACAAGGTAAGACAGAAATGGCAATAACGGAGGCATAGGTACTAGTTTTCGGGTCGTATTTATTTATTACTACAGCACTTTATATATATATATATATATATATATATATATATATATATATATATTTAATATGTCGCTTAAGCGAATTATAAAACAAAACAGACAGACAACACAATAATTTAGAAACGGCAAAAACCATTTAAAAAAACAAACTAAAAGGGCAGGATTCATACAAAAAAATAAAATATAACAGAAAAGTAGTGTGGCGACACAATATTGTATGGTTTCCTAGAATGCTGATATAGCAATAGCGAGCGAACGGGAGCTCGCCCCTGCAGTCGCCAGTCGCACACCGTACACCTTAATCCCGATCCGATCCGAACCCTTCGGAGAATCTAGTAGGGCACGGGGACGCGCACTTGTGCGCGATGCCGTTCCCTCTAGATAACCTCTGAAGGTGATTCGTTTCACACGGCTTGAGGGACCCTTTACGTTCCTCGCCGCCCCCAAAAAGCCCGGTGAAGCTGAACATGCCGCAGCGGCAATCAGCAATCTCTCTCCAAAAAAAAAAAAAAAAAGTACACCTTAACGTCAGGTTGTCGCTATTAATTGTAATCCGCGTATTAAATACGGAGTCAGATATGTAACATTGTTGTGTGAACATTGTGTGAACAAATAATACAGAACATTAGTGTGCAAACGGTGTATTCATTTATACCTCCCATCACGGCTTGCTACATACTAGACAGACAGCAATAGTGACCAGTAAAGTAGTAAAAACAGTGGTACGCACCGAGCAGTGTTTGAGCGTGTGAGTGTATGAGTCTGTGTTATGTGTGTGTGTGTTTTTGTATTTATAGTTACTTAAATTCCAGCAAAGTAGCTGCTATATTATTGCCAATTCTGTCTAACCTTGTAGATCAAATTGCAGTTCAGCTCTATTTGAACTACAAAATATCTCCTAGCTAGTAGCCCAAAGTGACGTTCGGGCCGATTGCAAGTATTGGAAAAAATCGATGTGATTATAGTATAATCTTATGAGTTTTGCATTTTTGTGTTGGTAAAGTTTCCAAACGTATTTTACGATATTTTTTTCAGTTTGACACAAAAGTTTTTTTATTGGATTTTTCTTATTTTAACACTATAATAATTAACGTCAAAAGGCAAACAGAATTTTAATTATGATAATTAAGAAACCCCTCATTGTTGGACAAAGACCTCCACTGTTACTAATTAATTGGGAACTAGTTAAAAGCTCTCAATGGAACCACACCCTTAGGTATGTGAATTTTTTAAACTGTTCTTCGGAAAACTGCAACAATCCGAGTTCGAGAGATTTTCAATTAAGAAACCGTCGCAAGAGACGTTCCAATTAAATTACAAAAGATGTCATCGCTGCGGACGTTTGGAGCGGAACGGAACCCTTTATTGGGTTTCAATTATCTTTGATGTTGAGTGAGAAATATCGGATTGGGGTTTCACCTTTAAAGTTTTTGCGGCTCTCCGTTTGGTTAGGGACGGGATTTTTTAATTGAAATTAACACATTGTTGAAGATTACTTAAACTTTATCATCCCAATCAATTTATATTCCTTAAGAGATTTAGTCCTTGCTGAGCCTCAATGCAGTGTGGGCAGGCCTCCAATAAAGTGCACCGACGATCTGGTGAAGGTCGCAGGTAGCCACTGGAAGCGAGCAGCACAAAACCGGTCGTTGTAGATATCCTTGGGTCTTTGTTTAACAGTGGACGTCTTTTGGCTGAGATGATGATGACGATAATAATGACCCTAATTTTTGCTATTTAAAATCGCGTCTCAATGCTGGTGATTTTGACATTTGGTTTATTGGAAAAATGACAGAATCTGAGACTGAGACACGATCATGGATGATTTTACATTACCGGAATCGATAAAACAACTTTGATGGGAGAAGCTCGAGATCCGGGTCAGTGACAAAAGCGAAATGTGTGTAAAATTTAGCAGTATAACCTCCATGAAGATGACGAATTCATAGAAATAATATCAGTTATATACACTCAAATATTTAACTGAATATTTCATATAAATAAGTTTATTTTAAGCCCATGTTGGTCTGGGGCGTGAAAATAATGTATCAGGTGCCTGCATCCTGCATGCCTGCAACTTCCCTTGCATGTCGTAAGAGCTGACTAAGGGACAAGGGTTCCAAGATGCTCTCATATCAGGCGATCGGCTAGCAACTTAAACTATCATTAATTCATAATTAATATTTTGTACCTCGGATCCCTACTTTGATTATGCTAAATGTGGAGTTTTTTTAAAATATTTTACGGGTAAGTGAAGTGCCTTGATCTCACCTGACGTTAAGTGATGATAAGGCCAATGATGGAAGCGCACTTCACCCGGGATCCTCAACTAGTGAGGCACAGGCTATCTTATCTGTAGACGCCGGAACTCAACAATGCTACAAACATTGATAATATGGCGACATATTTAGATAAGATGGTGGTAGCTAGCCAGGCGGACAAACAGCCCTACCACCAAGCCAACCGAGTACACAGACATGTACCCCCCGCTGGTAATCGAACCCGGAACCTCTGGGTCTAAACCGGTGGCCACTAGACCACAGAGGCGGTTAAAAGTCGAGAAGAACGTGAGAGTATGTTAAGAGAGGAGTTTTCATTCATTGCTGTGCAAACAAAGTATTAAAATTAATTACGACGCAATTCCAATTTTAATAATACTCTTTTTAATTGGTTCAGTGCGATTCAGAAGGATCTTTGTACAAATGGCCAGTCCATTTGTGCAAACATCATGCATTCCAAATTTCAAAGAAAGTGTATTTGAACGAACCCAACACAACTGCCAAAAAATGAGAGTTATGTTTTCAAGGTTTTTTTTTTATTTTTTTTATTTTTTTTTATACTTAGCACGGCAAATGACTCCACACCACCTGATGTTAAGTGGAAATGGAGTCCAAACGCGAAGACAACTGATGCAGCGTGAAAACAACGCAGCATCAGTCAACTTCACTCTGCCGGCCCACAAGGTGCTTCTTCACGCCTCGTTTGAAGGACCCCATATCATAGGAAAGAGGGAAAACATGTGCTGGTAGACTATTCCATCTTTTGCGACAAAGAAACGAGTCAAGGTTCATGTATGTATGTATGTGATTATTTATCCTAGGAAAATTAGTACCGGAATCAATCGCTCCATCTCCGCAGAGTATGTGGGGTTATATGTATTGTTATGGCCGCTTGGGCGGAATTCCAAGAAATCTAAAGAGTTGTTTTGTTTACCACCCGCCACAGTGGTCCCTTTGGACACACCTCTAAGGAACCTCACCCCCGGGTGCAGGGAGGACATGACAGTTACAACCCATTTTAAGCATTATTTAGTTAGATATTGTTTTGTCAACGTCACACAAACGTCATTTTAAATTTGAGAAAAAGAGACAAAACAATGATTAACTAAATAATGCGTAAATAGTTTTGTGAATAAGGGGGTTAGTGATTGAGATTGCCAGTCTGAGGCAATCAGCAATCTCTCTCTCAAAAAAAAAACGTTCAGTGGAACCTACGTAAAACCTCCTCCTTTAACGAAGTCGGTTAAAAAAAGAGTAATACATAAGTGTTTTTTATATATTTTAGCGTTTTATTAACGCTTAAATATACTTAAGTAAAATTTAAACACTGAAAAAAGACGACAACCTCAGGCGGGAATCGAACCACGATCTCAGAGGTGAAAACTTCTAAGATTGATGAAGCAATGTTGACTAAAAAACATAAGCATCAAGCACTGAAAAATTTCGACGGGTGAAAGCCAGACCTCGGTAGCCAAGTGGTTAAGGCAGCCGCCCGGAATGCGGAAGGTGCGTGGTTCGATTCCCGCCTGAGGTTGTCGTCTTTTTTCAGTGTTTAAATTTTACTTAAGAGTAATACAGTTAAATTTTACATATATACATACATATACTATAAAGATAGATAGAGATTGGTAGATAGATAAATTCTTTATTTCTTACACACAGATGGAACAAAAAGTAAACAAGAGTTACATACACATAATCTTAACTTTAACACTTACTTTCTCACTTAACTTGTGAGATGATTGATGGTGTCAGAAATAGTACTATTTGTTAGTTAAGTAATACTTTATTAATATTATTATTATTTGTAATTTTCTTTTTTCTTTTGAAACTTGAACTTATCTCTTTTTGTATAGCATAGCGTATTGGTGTCATACTGTGATGTTATGTTATTATTTTACATAAATAAATAAATAAATAAATAAATAAAGCTAGTATACGGTCTTGTCGCTACAGGCGATCTCTTTCAGACAACCTTTGGGTAAAGAATCCTAGAAAATCCATCAATTGGATTGAACCACGATAGCATAGTTGGTAGTGCACCTGACCCGGCATGTCATGGGTTGCGGGTTTGAATCCCACTCGTGGTTTTTTTTCAACAATTTACCTTTTTTCAAAAATAATACATAAATTTATATTATAAATAATAAGCAACTATATAAGTACCTTCAAAAACATACATACATACTTAAATAATATAATGTTTAAATACATTAATTAAACTATAACATGTTACTCGCAGATGACTGAAGTAGTGATAGTAGTAATATACAGATTGACTTTTTTTATCACCGTCCAAACCTTCTGAGATGACTCCCGCGAAACAAACGAGCAACTCTTAATATTGGACCAACTCCCTAACTCGAAAATAAAATTCAGCTGTTCCATAAAATTTGGTCGAATGAATATTGATGTTTTGTATAACCTGTATATACATCGTTGTGTGTGGACTAGATAAAGTGCGACGTACCGACCTTGCGTCGCAAGCGCGTGCACCGCGGCGGGCTTAACGCCGCGCAGAGCGGGGTGCGCGTGCAGCACGCCGCCCAGCACTGGGCTGCTGAGGCCCAGTATGTCGCCGCCACCTGGTTTAGTTGTTAGTTAGCTTAGTTTTAGTGGTGAGCATAGTATTTATGTAAGCTCAGTTTTAGATGTAAGTTTAATATTCATGTAAGCGTGGTTTTAGACGTGAGCTTAGTTTTAGATGTGAGCTTAGTATTTATGGTAGATCAGTTTTAGTTATGATCTCAGTATTTATGGTAGCTTAATTTAGTTATGAGCTTAGTATTTCTAGAAGCTGAATATCAGTTATGAGCTGAATATATTCATGTTAGGTATAATAAGTTATAAAATAATAATTTTTAGGAGTATTATTTTAGTGATGAGCTTAGTATTTATAAAAGCTTAACACTAGTTACAAGCTTATTACTTATTAAAGCTTAATTTAGAAATGATCATAGTATTTATAGAGATTAATTTTAAATACTTAGCTTGTTTTACAAACCCTTTAAGTATATTAATTAAGAGATTAGTATTTATGGAAGTTTAATATTAGTAATGGTTTTAATAATAATATTACTGTAACATAACATTTATGTATGCAATATACCTAGATTGAAATAAAATACGATTTAAACTTAAAAAAACATATTTTTTTTCACAATCGGTCAAAATATGATGTCACTAATAATACAGACGGGTTATTGTCTCACCTAATATAGAGTTCTGGGTGAGTAGGTGGTGAGTGGGGGGCTGCTGTAACACCCCTCCCCCGACCAGCACCCCGTGCCCAGCCAGCTGGAAGGGAAACTTTCGTAAACACGTTTTATTCCACACATCTAGGGTGTTAGAAGGAAAAACATTAATAAAATTAAAAATGTATATGTTTACACTTTAGCACAGTGATTGGAATAAGTGGACTATATTTTTTTAATCGCCAATATATTATTTAAAATCATTATAGTTATAGTATATGATTAATTATAATATTAATTCGGTGGTATCAACAGCTCCATGTTATTTTCCGTCGCAAGTTTATTTATATATAGTTAACCTATTCCGATCACTGCTTATGTATTTTTCTTTGTGTTTACAATGCTATAATTTTTTGAATAAAATTGGTATAAAGTTAGCTTAAATGTTATACTGTCCCACTACTGGGTAATGGCCTACGTCATTGAAATTAAGTTAATCGCCACGCTTGCTATTTGCGGGTAGGTAAAGTAAAAGTAAGTGAAAACCGTATGTCTGTCCCACTGCTGGGCAAAGACCTCCATCATTAGGACCACTTCCATTGATGGGTAATGATTTTATCACCACGCTTGCCAAATGCGGCTTGGTGATCACAATCCTGGATTATGCATTAAAAATCCGAAACACACTTTGACCGACCTGGAGAATTATTGGTCCTTTGGTTAAAAAAGTCAACCTAAAAATTGTTCAATATATTTGATTGCTGATTAAATATCTTCCAAATCTATCTTTATTAACAAAAATCAATTACTACATGTATGTGATAACATCATTATTTTTTGTTGTGTTCGTAATTGTCAGGACAATGTTTGTTCAAGTTTCAACGGGCGTATCCCGTTGAAACTTTTTTTTAACTTTTTTTTCACTGAAGCGGAAGAAGTCGCGAGCGGGTCACTAGTATGTATATGTTATGGATCAAGTGATTAATAGGGCATTTTGAAAAATGCCCGCCTAGTTTGAATAATGTCTAATATGAGAGGGCAGTGTGATAACAACTATTGAAGTAACCAAATTGACTGGGCATTATTTATAATATTTATCACCTATGGGGCAGAGTAATAAAACCAGGTTTTGGGTAGGAAGAACGCAGAGCGTGGGGACGGGGGGGGGGGCGCATCCCGTCACAGAAAAGAAAGGTGAGGGTTGATCAGTTAGGTGAGATCAGTGACCAAACAAAGTTTTGCAGATTATTACTGTATTGTTTAAAAAATATATACCTATGTTGTATTTTGGTCAAATTAATTATTTGTGAAATGTATCTTTTGTTTTCTGAAAATTGTTGGCACGTCAGTTTATCTTTTAAAACAAAACAAAATGATGATTTATAAAATAACGGCTTGCCATTTGAATGTTTATGTTTTGATGCCATTGTTAAAGCAAAATTTTATGAAATGAAACATTGACCAAATGTTGTTTGTGGAATGAAAATTGGGTAATGAATTGTGTGTAAAACATTATAGAACCCCGTGTTCTCCTCCCCGCACCCCGCAGTGTAAAATACACAGGGTATGATCAGATTGCCCGAAAACAACATGGACACCACCACATAATGTCTAGGCAATGTGAAAAATAAGGAAGTTCAAATTATAATATTTACTTCGCCCTAAGTAGCTTGTCATTATTCATAATGCCCGGACATTTTGAAAGATGCCCCAATTTATTACTTGCTTCATAACTTATAATGTAGAATCAAATATTAATGAAAAATGTACTCCCCGTGCCAACACACGCTGCAAAGAGTTTCAAACATCAGAATAAATTTATTGAAATCATTATTTTAAAAAAAACTAGTAGTTAGAAAAAAAACGAGTATATAAAGAGTTGCTTTTGCAGAAAAGCTTTTAAGTTTCTGCTATTTTAAATATAAAAAGGGGTGAGGTAAATTTTCTACCTTGGAGATACTAACTTGGAAATATGTATAACTCTTTTAACTTGGTACTAGGTTGCTCTCAAGAAATTGAGATAAAAAGTTATAAAACCTACTTCGTGCGAGCTCATTTTTACATAAGTAGTTATCTGGGTTTTTAGAACTACTACAGTGTTATATCTGTATTACAGTCCGCCTCATAAATAGCATAACACTTTAGTACCATTTTGAAAAAAGACAAAGTGTTGAAAAAATTCCACGAACGGGATTCCCATGACATACCACGATAGCATGGTTGGTACTTGGTGGTGCACTTGACCCGGCATGTCATGGGGTGCGGGTTCGAATCCCGCTCGTGGAATTTTTTCAACACTTTGTCTTTTTTCAAATTGAAGTTTGACCCAGTGGGACAAGACCAACCCGCAGGCAGCTCACCGGCCAACACAACGAATGTGCAAGTCCGTGAGTGAACCGCCCCAACACTGCCGCGTCCATTCTGTCTGCTATCATCTTCAGGATCCCATTGGAGTACCCCCGCGACCTTTGCACTATCGAGGCACTCTTTTTGCGCACGATGGCGTAGAAGTCACCAACACCAGCATCCGCAAACATACCCAATGAAACATGTTGAACACTGGTTCCTGTCGAAGACTGGTGCAACTACCCTATATAAAAAAAATATTCTTTCTTTGTTTTAAGAGCATTCGAAGTCGGCTAGAATCCAACCATAGGTCATGAGTTTAATTTCCAAGTATTCGCAATTGTCGATTCATAACAGTCGTGTTTGTGAACACTAACCTTCATTTGGCAAGCGTGCTGATTAAACCAACACCCATCTAGTATGTAAAATATATCAATGATGGAGCCCTAAACCCAGCAAAGGGATAGTATATACGCCTAAACATTTCGATACCAAACCTATAGCATTGCAAACAAGAAACCACAAGTCAAAACAGTCAGCGTCTTTCCCCCAGCACAATAGGGAGACCGCAGAAAGTAAGCTTCATTCATACCGCTCTCGAGCACCGCACACATAGACCTCTCACGGACACGAATCTCGGAACAGCTCGAAACAGTTTGACTCAGCTGTCGCGAGATTACGTGTCCGTGAGCGGTTGTCTATGTGTGCGTTCTTATGAAGCTTACCTTCAAATGTCTCCTGTGGGTTTTTTTATTTTGTGCCCCAAGTACGAACGTGATAGAGAGCTGACCTGGTGGTGTGCGGCAGACATGTGGTCTGGGGCCGGGGTTGGCGTGGGGGGCGAGAAGTCCCTCGCGTTGTGGTGTGGTGGTATACCGGTGGGGAGGCCCTGAGCTGCCGGCACCGCTGGAAGCTGTTTGTGACAAACAAGAGCTTTTTTATATAAATGGTCATAGTCATACATTATATTTACTTAATCATATTAGTATGGTACAGATATTACAATATCATCAATAGTCCCATAGCATACACTGCAAGCAACTGCGAGCAACTGCAAGCATCTGCTAACAACTGCAAGCAACACCGAGCAACTGCGAGCAAATGTAAACAGCTGCAAGCAACTGTTGGTAACTGCATAAAATTAACTAACTATAGGCAAACGCAAGTAACTGCAAGCAAATAAAAGCAACTGCTAGCAACTACAAACAAACAATAAGCAACAACAAGCAATTGCAAGCTACTGCAAACAACTGCGAGGAAACTGCAAGCAATTTCTTTCCAAACTAGTTTTGTTTGTTAGCTAACTTCAACAAAATATTAGTACCCTATGCTTGTTGACTGTGTCCCTCATGGGCAGCGTCTCTTCGCTGCCACTCCTTGAAGAGTCAGGAGGCGTGGGCCTCCTTTGATCGTTCTGTGACGACAGGATCTGCATCTCCAGCATCTGCTCCTGCCGTATGTCGTCGTTGTAGTCCTGGAACAAGGAGAATGTAGGTGAGCAGTTTTAAGATTTTAAGCGTCAAATATGAAGCTTTCTAGATGGGTTAATATTACTTACTGTTACATAGTAAATAGCACATTATACCAATTAGTACTAATAAACTTTAAAAAAAGATTAAGGTTAATAAATAAAATTAAAGATTACAAAAACACAATGTTGAAAAAATTTCCACGAGCAGGATTTGAACCTGCACCCTTCTGACATACCGGGTTAGGTGCTCTTCCAATTGAGCTGTCGTGGTTCTAACAAAAATTTGCGTTAAAATTATATAAACAATACAAAAACATTTTTAAAATTGAAGATATTTAGGTTTTATCAACGCATTTTCTCAATTTCCAAAGGTAGCACGGCATGTAATTAAATCTTCTATACTAATACTATAGGAAAGCTTTGTAATTTTGTATGTTTACAACGAATAAACTCAAAAACTACTGGACTGATTAAAAAAATTCTTTCACCATTAGAATGCTACATTAGCGCTGAGTAACATAGGCTATATTAAAAAAGAAATGCCCCGTGCGAAGCCGGGATGGGCCGCTAATCTGAAATAAACCTAAGGCGAACGCCTTTCAGAGAATTCCTGAGCAGATATAATACTTTGTTTCCCGTTTAAAATGAACTAGTTGTACACAGTAGAGTCCGCCACTCGCGCGCGACTTAATGAAATATCTCGACACGTTGCCGTTTGATAGCGTGCGACTTTGTAACTTTGATGATCCATTATACAGGAATACTTTCTTAATAATGCCGTTGTCAACGATATAACGTAACAAGTTATTATGTACGGAAATGTTGGAGTTGAAGTAAAAAATATACACGCACACTCGCAAAGCTTAGTAGTTGTAAAAACGTTGCTCAAAACCGTAATTACAAAGATTTGTACAACAGAGTAACCGCCACTTTTATTTGTACATAGTAGACATTGAACAGGTGTAGTAGATTAGGAGTACAAACTATCCTACTTATTTCGTTATTTAAAGAACCAAATATTCTAACTGTCTTGTTATGTACAGTACAAGATAAAATTTCGTCACCCATCTTGTTACTAGTTACAAGAATCTTATCTATCTCCGTACAAGGTCTTCACCGTAGGGTTTAACAAGTCATTGTCATTGGCTTTCAATTGACGTTCAGAAATACTTGTAAAAGAACCGCACGCCTGCAAATCTACCTATATACCACAATCTGTCAAATTTCCTCAATAAACTTTATGCCTCAATTATATGGTTGAAAATGTATTAAATAAATTTAACAGCTTTGTATAGGTTGATGTGCAGGCGTCTGTACCTTTTGAATATATTTAAAAAAAATCTCTGGTGAGTTTGTTAAGGTACTTCATCTTTATCTTAAAAGCCACGCTCTTATCGATATTTCATTCATCTTTATCCCAAGCTAATTCGAATTGAAATGCGTAAAAAGTATATATAGAAAGCAACAGTCATGGTATTTACCGGTACTAAAAATCTCCTCAACTCGGCGAGCGCGTAAGCGATCCGCGCGTGCGCTTCGGCTGGGGTCGCAAACGCGCTGATCTCGACGTGTAACTCGTCGGAAAGGTGCGCAAACTTCGGGTCGCCGGAGACCCGGAGTTCCTCCTCCTGTGACACAAAAAGTTATTAATGCAAACAGCTATTATGAGGATATCAGCAAACTCAGTTTAGCACGTTAAGTGTGAAGGTAGACTACGCTTTTTTTTTCAGAAAAGTGTGCTGATTGCCCCTGGTGGCATTTTCAGTGTCACCTTTTTTGGGGCGGAGAAACTTAAAGGGAACTTAAAGGGGACTTAAAGGGGTTTCCTCAAGTCGTGTGATCGAAAAACCGTCAGACGTTTTCTAGGGGGAATCTCTATGTCCCCGCTCCCTCTAGATTCTCTGAGGGATTCGGATCGGATTGGGAGGGGATCAACCCAAGGGAGCCTCTTAAGCTAGGGAGGCTAGGACACGGCTAGGGTTGACCGGGTCGTGGGGGCAAACTAAGTGGAGCGACGATCTTCGCAAGGTAGCAGACAAGAGTAAGATGAAAGTCGCAGCGGATCGTGCTCGACTCGGTGACGTGCACTGGGAGAGGCACAGGCCGCTAGGCATAGGACATAGATCCAGCAGTGGACTAATATAGGCTGATTATAATGACGGCGAAGATATGAAGATAAATAAATAAGATAAATAATAATAATATATTTAAATAAAAATGAATCGCTAAATGTGTTGCTCATCGCAAAACTCGAGAATGGCTGGACTGATTTCTTTTTTGTTATATTTGATGAAGTCTGAGGAAGGTTCTTATGGAGAGAAAAAACGTAAAAAATACGAGAAAAATAGTAAAAACAACAATTTTCTTTTCCAATACAAAATGATTTGTCGGTTTTGTTGTCATGGAAATTGTCAAAGCAGTACGAAGTCCGCCGGGTCAGCTAGTTTTATATAAAAATATATAAAATATGTAGATATACAGTCAACACGCGACAAATGGGTCATTCGGGTTGCGATCTTGTTAGGTTAAGCTACTTTCGTAATGCCGTGTCATTAGATTAGGTACCCTAAATTGTCTCCAGCTGCTTCGTACTTTGGTCCTATCTGTTCTCGTATAATGGCAGCCGTTAAAACACAACATGCATTGGGAGAGTGTCGTCTGATCTTTCCATGTGCTAATCTTTGTGTGGATAGGTCTGGGCTCAGCAATGGGAACTTTATATGCTGAGATGGAACTGTTAATGATTTATCTTTTTAAGCCTTGTGTGGTCTATATTATCTATATACAATACAATAATTTATTAATGTTATATACAAGAATTATAAGTAAAATGAAATACATTATAAAATAACCTAAAGTAACTAAAACTATTACGAAACTAAAAAATGGCGTCAAAAAATTCCTCCGCGTCGCTGTCGACTGGTAATGTACCCGAGAGACTGGCGGCATTGCCACGTTGTATGGCAATGCTTAGCCTCTGGCCAAGGTAAAAGCCAGCCCTTGGGTCATGGGTAGTGTCAACCAGCCGTTTGGAGATGTCAGTAAATAAAACATGAGCACTTGGACCCCATGGCCCGAGGGTTTCAACCCCAAACGGCTCGAAAATATAATTGCCGATAAGGTTATTATACTTTCGCCGCTTGAGGTTTTCTGCAGCCGCAGCAGCATGATTTATCTTATTTTTAATATTCCCGCCACATATGTCCCACTTCTGGCCAAAGGCGTCTCTCCAGAAAAGTAATCTAATTACACATACATAATGAAACTTTCACTTTCACTCTCATAAAGACATTGGGCTCACTGAACAAAAAAGTAATTAGTACACATATCATATGAGCATAATGAGAACAGGTTAGAACTACTTTAAGTACTTAAGTTTCAAATTTATTTAAGCTTGTAAATGTTAATTAAAAAAAGGTTTTTTTTAGTAATAAATAATGGGTATTAGCCTAATTAGTAAACCTTCTGTCGATCCTTCATGGAGCCGCGGCCCAGCACCGCCATTTTGCACATCGTGTCTTCCTGTAGACGTTTCAGAGAGTTCCCTTTGGGGCCCAGTAGTTTTCCTACGAAGTTAAACTGTGGACAAATAAGATTATTAATTATTCATTGATAGATTATTTCAGTAAGTGGGGCTTGTTTAAGGGACCAGTAGGCTTAGCCAAAGTAACATTAAGAAAACGATAGCGAAGTTCGAAAAGAATAAAATGTATGGGATTGACATAAGTCGCGCTTTTTTTTTAGTTTTTTTAGGTTTTGTAGTTTTTTTTGCGGCTGGACCGATTTGGATGACATTTTTTGTGTGTGTTCAGGTGGATTCGAGAATGGTTTAGATTTACAATTGGACCCGGTAGGTGGCGCTGCTATAGGGGTCCATCATGGGATGCGGGTGTTCTTAAGCGGAAGAATGTTTTGTTTGTTTTGTTGTCATGGAAACTGTCAACGTTTTGTTTGTTTGGTTGTCATGGAAACTGTCGAAGCGGTACGAAGTCGGCCGGTCATTTAGTATAAGAGAGTATATGATATAATCTGAGCGAACATCCGTTCAACTATTCACGTTTTCCCCGATCCGATCCGAACCCGTTTGAGGAACTCTTTAACTTTCTCCGCCACCCCCAGCCCGGTGAAGCTGTAAATGCCGTCTGAGGCAATCAGTAAACTCTCTCATAAAACGAGTATTGGCTGAAACGCCAATACTCTCTACTTCTCATCATCATCTTCAGTAGAAAGACTTAAGATTATGGATGGTTCAAAATAATAAAATCGTAGCTTTTAACAAATCGTAACAAATTACAAAAAAAGATGTTTAATTTTATGCCAAGACCCTGTAAATTTACTAAAAAAAGTTTAAAAAATACAAGTATTTAGTGGAAAGGAAAGTGGAAGCAGTAATGGATGTGATGAGTATGCATTTTCCAATATTTTTGACGCTGTAAGGGAGAAAAGAGCTGTAGCACTTGCTGAGTTTCTTGCCGGTTCTTCTCAGTACAAGATCTCCCGCCCAGAGTAGACTTACGAGCCGATGGCAAAGTGACATTCACAAGAGCTACTTCTAGCCTAAACTGAATAAATGATTTTGAATTTTTGAATTTTGAATTTAGTTAAAATAAGTAATACTTCAATACGCTTTATCGTTTATATGTAAAAATGTAAAAAGAAACCGAAAAACGTCGTTGTTTTGACAGTTTACTTGACATTGGCAGAATACCGCTGCCATCAAGAAAGTTGATTTTTTTTTATGTTTCAGATAATTCTTACATGACTTTTATTTTATGTTAAGAAAATGTATGTTCTTTGGGGGTTAAAGTTACTCGCGTCCGTAGGTTTACCCTTGAGACTACACGTGACCCCTGGGTGGTGCTAAATGAGTGATACTGTCCGAGTGGTAGAGCCACGCTGCGTTGCAGCACGAAACGGGCCGGCTCGCCCGGCGTAATACCACCCTCTCACAGAATATCGGCGTGAAACAATGGCACTCGTTGCTGTTGTGTTTCGTCCGGTGAGTGAAAGTACCGGAGGCCCATCTCTCACCCCTCCCCCTTCCCAATTCCTACTCCCTCCTCGAGATCCAACTCCTTCCTCAAGGCCGGCAACGCATCTGCGATTACTTTGGTTTTGCGGGTGTCCATGGGCGGCGGTGATTACTTTCCATCAGGTGACCCGCTTGTTCGTTTGCCTCCTTTTAATATTAAAAATAAAAAATTAAAACATTTTGAATAAGCTTATTTCGTACATTAGCTATCTTTCAGTATTGTGTTCTCCATACAAAATTAAACATCTCCTTTCCTCCTACCTCCTCTTGATCCACACCTGCACAGAATATTATTTCTCACATGAATCCCCGAGGTAATATTAGCCGTGCGGCTAGCCAACAATCCAGTTTGCTTTGATTTTCATTGCACTATGGCTTAGCAATAGAAGCGCTTTTGATTCTCAATCAACTGCTAATGTGTGAGCTCTCGAGCTAGCTATTTGAGCAGTTTGTGCGTCTAAGCCACGGACTTGAGTCTAAGCTTAGCCGAGTTTTAGGGCGTATAAAGCTCAAAGTAATATTCTGAAGATGAGAATAAACAGAAAAATCATCCGGTATTTAAGTTAATAACATAAATGTGTTCTAATATGAAATATTAATAATAAATTATATATTATGAAATTTTAATTAAAATAATATTAAAATGATTTTGTTTTGTTTTTGTAATTTGTTTCGCAACAAAAATTTGCGAAACAAATTACAAAAACACAAACGTTGAAAAAAATTCCACGAGCAGGATTTGAAACTGCACCCTCCTGACATTCCGGGTCAGGTGCTCTCCCAATTGAGTTATCGTGGTTCTAACCAGCCCGCCGAGGAGCTGCTGCGAGGGCTGCAGGAGGGTGCAGGTTCAAATCCTGCTCGTGGAAATTTTTTCAACATTTGTGTTTTTGTAAAAATAATATTATTGTTTTTTATATAAACTTACTATTTATTATTTTATTATTATTGGGATATCAAATTAACGTTAACTATGATAATGGCCCGGACCCTGTAAAGAGTAAGCGTCAAGATAATATAATAATTATATAGAATCAAAAGCTAGTTAATTCGTAAAAGTGTTTAATTTCAATATTTAGAGTTCTGTAAGATCAATTTCCCAAAGTAATTGGCGACTACTTAACCAAAAACATTTAAACCAATTATTCATACTGGTTACGTTTGAAATGTTCTGAGCATTTTTTGAAAGGACTCCTTATTATAATTAACACATTCACTGCCTTCAAAATGACAAACAATTGAATATCTTTTGTGTTTCCACGGCACCGTGTATTTGGCAGTGAATGTGTTATTTAAAATGTTACCTTATGCGATTCAAAAATGTGGTAATGTTTTCTGGTTTTCTTTTTATTACCTACAGGTAAGCACTTGGCCTTCATATCACCTGATCTTAAGTGACGATAATGCTGAAGATGGAAGCGCACTTCACCCAGAACCTTCAACTGTTGAGGCACTGGCTATTATCTCTAGCTGCCGGAACACAACAATGCTACAAACATTGATGTTATGGTGACATATTTAGGTAGCTAGCCAGGCGGACAGATAAGCCCTACCAAACAAACCGAGTACACAATCGCTGGGAATCGAACCCGGGACCTCTGGGTCTGAGACCAGTGGTCCTAACCACTACACAACAAAACTCAAAATCATTTATTCAGGTTAGGCCACAAAATAGCACTTATGAATGTCACTATGCCATCGGTTCGTAAGTTTACACAGGGCGGGAGATCTTGTACTGAGAAGCGCACAGGAAAAAAATTCGGCAAGGGCATTTTTTTTTCTCCCTTTTTACAGCGTTAAGAGACGCAGTTAAAAGTAAGGTCTTAAAATTTTGTAGGAAGCCTGTGGTAGGATGGTGCGCCACAATGAGGAAAGACAAAGGGAAGATCTTCCTCCGAGCTGGGTGGTATAGCTCGGGGACCGAGGTCCGATGGATATTAGTTGGAGGTGCTATATATAGCGAAGGAGATGGTGAAACTTCACTACCGCGATGCAGGCTTTCCATACAATTTATCGTCGTAGTATGGCGACGTCGTTGGTATGCGTTTGTGGCGCCATCTGTTGACACGGTTGAGAAGGTGTTTGCTTCGTGTCGATTATGTGCGGCGTATGCGGTAGGTGACGCCGCCACATTTTGTATGCTTTGTTCTTCCAACTTATATCTGTCATTTTAACCGGTCGTGTGCAGCAGGCGTGTTTATTTCCACGTGCGTAAATAAATAAAAAAAAATGGTTTCATATTTCCAATTTGCCAATTGGATTGGTGAAAAACTTTGAATTGCTCGTGTTTCGAATGGCGTGCCTTTACACGCTGAGCGAGCGCAAAAATTGCCCTTAAATATTTCAGATACAACCTTTTTCGTTAATAATTTGGGTCACTACGAATTCATACACATAATAGAATATTAATTCTGCATTGGCTTGAATATTATAATTATTCGTATAGAATTGTACTAATATTGTTTATTACATACGAACTTCGTAGCCTTGCACTTTGACTTTGGGCTTCAGTAGCTTAATTTCAAACAAAATAAAGTTTTTAAATTTTGGATATTTTAAAGGGTTTTACGTTGACCAATAATCTGTAAAAGACATTAAATGGTTTTTGCAAAAAAATATAGAAAACGAAAAGAAAATTACAATAAAAGACAAAGATAAAGAAATAACTCTAGATCCATAGATAAATCACAAACTATTAGAATAATTCAACGTGTCTTCTGGGGCCTCGGTAGCTTATCGGTCAGAGCATTGGTCCGGTTATTCAAAAGTCATGGGTTCGATTCCCACTCGAGCTTCCTGAGGCTGCTTGTATTTTTATCTAGTAAAATTTTATCTTGTAAATCTATTGATTCTCATTTTAGTATATACCATACATAACAATACTAAACAATAGAGGCATTGTCTGCCCATCGTTGTAGGGTTGTGTATAACGTAACGGGGTCAAAGTAGCCCGCATCGTCTGCTCGAGAGCAACATAAACAGGACCGCACGCGAACGGCTTGACGTGTGGTGCGAGCCACAAGAGCTTTGTCGATAAGCCTTTCAGATGACAAGGCTTTATGAGCCCTTTGCTTTCGTTATTCGCTATCATATTTCAGATAGTACGGGTTTGGCTCACTATTCGATCGTGTTTTAGTTGACTATAACTCGTATGGGATCGAAGCGGCGTCACATAGCAACAATTTGATTTATAATTTTGATCTGCCGATAAACGTTTCAGAGAATTAGGCTGTGTGATCTAAGTCCCTTTGCGTAATTCATTATCTCAAATATACACATACTATACTATACACATACTACGTGCTACAGTCAGCATCACAAAACTACGCTCAAAGCAAGTCAGCATGACCAGTGAAAGTCGGTTAGTTACATTAATTTTAATGTTTGTTGATGGTAAGCGGTCAGCATAAACCTTTTTAAAGAACTCCTTTGCCTTTTTTTCAATAACTTTAATCTACTTCAATGTAAAAATTGTAAAAAGCTTTATTATTGCAGCATGTGCCAACAGTTCGTGCACCGTCTAAACTGGAGGGTTGATTGTCAGCCCGAGAAGTGTATTAACCCAATAGACGCACAACAGCGGGCTCATTAATTATCAAATTACAATTAATGATAGTTGCAAACAAGATGGCGGGCGGTGAGAAAATGGCGTCGCATCTCCTGGTTATGCTTTCAAGCTGATTATGCTGTTGTTAGTGTAATTCATTTGGAGTGGAGAAACTAGGAGATTATTTCGTGCTGATTATAATTATCTACAGCTAAAAATAAAACAGCTTTCCATTTATTTTAATGAACAACGTTTTTAATATTAGTTAAGTAAAAATTAATAAATTTATGTGATAAATACTGTACCTATAGTGCGTTTGGGTTACCATCGTGCTAGTTAAGCTAGTTTATAAATTAAAATTAATTAATTAATTAAAAGATTTAAATTTATAGCGTAATATTTACAAATTTTGTCAGAATATTCTGTATGCAAGTTAGGATTGCGAACTCAATTGTTCGATGGACGCTTGCAAAAAAATATACTGTATGCCGTATACCTGTATACCTGTGTTCCGTTTTAAGAAGCGCTATGGGGTATGCGAAAATTATTATTTAATTCAATATATATCCACTATTAAGTAAAAACTGAGGTTTCATTCGTTTTGATGTTTCTATAGTTATAAAATAATGTCGTGTACACTATGAATATGATGAATGTGGGGTACGAATAAACCTTTCTGGTTTCTGTTACACTATTTAGATTGAGTGATACATGTATTTTAGTTTACACAAATAGGAAAAAAGCGACTTTCGCTATGCTGGGTCATCGGATGGGTTGCCGAATTTAAATATTTTTAACTTCACCCGCATTACCAGCGTAGTTGGTTATGACCAACACTTTCTCAATGTGAGAAGTCCACTTGCGGAACAGTTTTCTTCTTTAATTAGTAGCTCCGTGCGGTTAGCACTTTTTGCCAGTTGCAAAGCTAATAGAGATATTGTACAAAAGTTTCTTCGTTAATAAGATGATTGACAAACTTCTTGAGTATCAGTAGAGATGTGGGACTTCACGCGGTGTTTTTGAGAGCAGTTAAAAAAGAGGCATTGCACTCTTTTGTTTCATTTACCAATACTTATACGTGCTCATTGACTTAACGGTTAATAATCCACCATTCAGTTAATACTCGTACATAATTTTTTTAGAAAATTAGTCGAAACTGTAATCATGTTGCTTAAAATTTCTTAATAATAAAAAAGTGTTGACTTTACCCATCCGATTACCGGCATTTGCGAATGTTGCTTAACATCAGCAATCGCAGACCGAGCGCGATTACCACTGCGCCATCGAGCTCCTAAGTACACCGTTCCATGAAAATTTCATTACGATTTCATTTTTTTTTTGAGAGAGATTGCTGATTGCCTCAGACGGCATTTTCAGCTTTACCGGACTTGTTTGGGGGCGGCGAGGAACGTAAAGGGTCCCTCAAGCCGTGTGAAACGAATCACCTTCGGAGGTTTTCTAGAGGGAACGGCATCGAGCACTAGTGCGCGTCCACTCCGAAGGGTTCGGATCGGATCGGGAATTACGGTCTCATAGGTAGCAGTTTAGGTACACACTTCATTGCAGGGCTTTAAATACCGTTAAAAATTGGTATCGGTACTTTTGTTAAACGAAGATACCGGTAAACAACCGGTATGTTTGGCAACGTTACCTGGATGTCATTTTTACCGGTAAGTTAACTCACCGCTCTACCGCGATTGGCTAAAGCGCTAAAGCGCAATATATATTGAAAAAATAGCGATACTTTTCTAGATAACGTTACCCGAATTAACGGTACCAATTTACCATTAAAGAAATAACGTTACTTACCGGTACTTATAGTGGGAATTTGGTAACGGTATGCCTTGCGTCATTGCCGCTACGAGTGCTACGCCGTAGCTACGAAGATGCTACGAGTTTTCGATTTAGTTAGATTATAGAATTTCTACGCAATAAAGTAAAGCTACTTCGTTATGGAAAATATTCAGTTGGTGATTCTAAGGTTTAAACATTTTATAATATTTTTGTATATAAATAGTTTTGTATATATTTTGTCGCAGTTTTATTTTATTTGATTTTTTCACACCGGTTTCTGATGTTGCCATCTCCGAAGTCACGGTTTCTATTCCCAGTCGGGTCAATGTTGAAAAACATACATTTTCTAGATTTACTCAGGTCTGGGTGGTTGTGGCTTTGAATTGACTTTAAAAAAAAACTTGCAAAAGTTCATTTTTGAATTTTAAAAAAATGAATTTTGAATTTTGTGATACCATCATTGTTCCTGATAAGACAGGTTCTTAAGCTACTTTTTTTTGGAGTCAGAGCAATGTATGTCATGTTTTCTAATATTTATTTATATATTTATATTTATTTCACTTTATTAATTTATTGATTTGGTAATCAACAGCTTATATAGTATATTACATAGTAAAAGTTATCCTAAAGGACACCACTCAGCATTTAGGTTAGTACAAACTGATTAATATCCACTTACAAAAATTAGTAACTTATTGGCATGAATATTTTCTTAAAAATATAATGTAAAAAAAGAATTATGATTTATGACATATAGAATAAAATTGGGTAAAGGTTATTATGGCCAAGCGATTGCCAATTGTGAAATGAAAAAACCCATAACATACCACATCCTTAGGGAAACAGATGGGCTCATTTGTTGGAACTAACGACGACAACGAAATAAGAGAAAAAACATGAACATCACTATTGTAAAAGGAGTCCCAGCAGAACATCGCCAAACTGCGATAATTTTTCAAGAAATAATACAATTGTGGACCAAGAGACGCACATTTTATTTATTTGGGCATATGTGTGCTACATTTGTTTACTTATTTATTTAATCTTTATTGCACAATACAACAAAATAAAGTACAAAATTTTATGTGGATTTAATGCCAAATGGCATTCTCTACCAGTCAACCTAAGGGCTAGGCAGAAAAATTGGTAAGCGGTGCGACAAAGACCGTAAATTAAACATATACAAAAGAACTGAAATATACATATAAAGTTTATTAAATTAAGTGATAATAATATAATATGCATACCATAAAAAAACAAAACTTAAATAAAAATAGACTACATGAATAAACGTAAACATAACAGAAGAAAAGATGATGGTAATCTCTTACATGGGTGTTGATTCCTATAGAAACAGTTTATAAACCATTGTTTTAAAGACAGTTTTACTAGGAGCTTGTCTGACTTTTTCGGGGAGAGTGTGATAATTGAATAGCCTGAGCCGTGAAGAAATTTGCAACGATTCCTGAATGATGCAAAGGAGTGGCGAGAAGGTGATTATTTGATGAGCAAAGTTGGCTGGCATGAGTAGAGCTAAGGAAACTGAAACTACATTTTAAGTAAGAAGGAGAATTAGGATCATTTGGAATAGAAAATAGAGTTGTTAGAATTCTGGACTTACGACGTTGCGGCATTACTAGGCATCAAATGTACTATTACTTAGGTAACGGTTCAATAGTGTTTTGATAGCCAGATTTTATGGGAAATATTCAAGTAATTACTGACGGGGTTTTTTTACCATAATTTTTACTAAATAAGTATTCGTGTGTACTTTGTACATTCGTGATCATAGCGCATACAACTGTGCCGAAATGTTGGATACTTAAACACAATATAGCCAAAATATGATAAGAATAAAAAAAAAATTTTTGATTTATTTGATTTAATTTGATTTGTGTGCTAATTAACTTTAACGTGATATTTTTTTCAAGAGGTACCTATAATATTAAATATATAAAATACAGGCGAAAAGCAAAGCGAAGATGGCGGGAGAACTTTACCAATTTTTTTTGTTTAAAGTGATCTAGATAGTGACGAGTGAAATGAAGAGGGGATGCCTTTGTACATTATAGCAGTATAGCAGTGGACATTATATTTGCAATTTTACAAATAAAAGGTATAAATGCATCGCCGGTCACCCCAGACTAGCGATGTTTGCAGCTTAATAATACATTTCTATAAAAATGTCAATGTAAAGCCAAGAGATTCTTCGTAGAAAACAAAAAATAATTGTTAAACGCAATCTCTTGGACTACAAAAACGAAAAAAAAAACAGCGCAAACATCACCGACACGTGTGGGCGATCCGCTCTAACAAGAGGTGGATTGATGCGCGGCCGCTGAAATATGCCGCCATCTTGTATCCCGTGACGTCAGGGCATGTATCAGATGGGGTCGTTATAGCGCCCTCGTTTGCACTGATGAATTGTGATAAGATAATACTGATGAATAGTGAAAATAGTGGATGGGCGGCTTTTTTTGCGTCGCAGTAATAGTTCTTAAAAAGAGTTGGTGTCCTGAAAACGTGTTTGTATTTAAAATGTGTAATAAAAAAAGTATCACGAGTTATTTTTACAGCTTTTAAGTCTCTGTGGTCAAGTGGTTATGACCACGTCTCAAACCCAGAGGCCCTGGGAGGCCATTTCCAGCAGCGAGTGCATGTTTGTGCTCGGTTTGGTTTGGTTTGTATTGGTATTTGTATAGATAAGGTACCCAGTTCCATAATAGTTGAGAATTCCTGATGAAGTTAAGTTAAGGGTGCGCCGACCAAAAAAAGCCAAAAGTGTAGTCACGGTTAAGGTAATACACGATGAAAAAACTATCGTATTACATAAACAAAATATATATTTAGTATCAAAGGGAACGTGTTTACAATTAGTCCGACCCATAAATTCATAACACACTATAGTTTTTTTCTACAATATCATTTAAAGTTGGGCGAAAATCATGAAAACGAGTGGCGGCGTTTAGTTGATATCTTATAGTTTATCTAATCTAAATTATTTTACCTCTAATTATGTCTAAACAATTACCAATGTCTTAACTACAAATCGAACGACTCACGTTTTCGATATATCGAGCGGTTTTTTAAATTATTATTTTTCAAATTAACACGTTAAATTCCCCATACAAAATTAGTACCTATGGCCGCGCGGCATCATATAAATATTGACGAAGACATTTCAAATAAAATATATGACACTGTCACTTACGGACGCCACACGCCCACGGCAGGCTTACTACCGAATAAGCAACCAGTTGTTGATTGTACAATTGCAACGCGACTGCTCTAGTTGCGGTTGATAAATTGGTATTACGGACACCAAATTTGTGTTGCTCTTTTCGGTACCGAAAAGAGCTTAGGTGCTTATTAGCCTGCCGTTCAGGCCGTTTGGCTTTCAAAGTAAAAAAGTAAATAGTGTTGAATAATATCAGCGGTCTGGTTAGAACCACGATAGCTCAATTGGAAGAGCACCTGACCCGGTATGTCAGAAGGGTGCAGGTTCAAATCCTGCTCGTGGAAATTTTTTCAACATTTGTGTTTTTTTTAATAAAAGTCTATGTTATTATTTGGCGACGAATAATCGGTCGAACACTGGTTTCACTGCCCTATTAGGAGTTACTGTCCTGTCGCCCCAACTCGTGGCCGAGCTGATAAGGAATAAAATAAAATAAAACATAATTTTCTTCTAACCTTGGGGTGGTCGCGCACTGGCACAACGACCCGGACGCAGACTTTGACCGGCTTGTCTCGAGTGATGTCCAGCATTCTCCGTTCACCGCGCCATTCGCCTGTCGACAAACAAAACATATGTTACTGAAATGATTTGACTCGATTTTCTGGTAGGTATCAAAACAGTTACATCACATCAAAGCTTAGGAGGAGTTCCAGTGACATACAAGTTCCAGTGGCATATTAAAGAATTATATGTATATATAACAATGGTCAAAATTAGGCCAATGAGACACGATTAACCCTTTAGGTCCCCACCGCACTCATTTTTGAAAATTTTTGTATTGAGTGCGATGAGTGAGTGCGATGGGGGACCTAGGTCCCCCACGAGTGGTGTTAAGGGTTAAGAATGTTTTTGATATTTAAACGAAAGTTCTATGATATGTATTGTTTAAAACTTCGCACCATGTAATAACAAAAATAATAGCGTACCCATTTAAAAGTTGCAAAAGAACTTTTCAATAAATGTAATACCACCTTTGTTTAACATTTGTAAAAAAAACAAAACAACAACGTTTAAGCTTCACTTCTAAATGGAAAGCACTCAAAAATGACCCCAAATAAAACATCATGAGAGCATTCAAAAAGCCGGCATTGCTAAAACAAAGCGCCCACCTACACACAATCCAATCAGTCAACTCCGCACAATTTTATTTGAAGCCCCACTTCACACGCCGTCGCTACCGGCGCCGCCATATTTAATACCCGTTTGACAGCTGTCATTTTACCCGCCAAACTCATAGCTATCGACGTGAAATTATTTTTCGTGCGGCAACCCCAATCTAACGTTGATCCCGTGTGACATATGACAACAGACGGATGTACGAGCGAATAATTTAGAGCCATAATTTGTTGCAAGGGTATCAAAAAATATTAAACTTATTTGATTTGACGCCATTCGTGGTAAAATTACATTTTAGAGTAACATGATAAAATGAGTTCCAAAATTTAAATCCATGAAATATATGTACGCTTATCTGTTCTGTTAATCTATTTTTATAATCATAATCAATAGTATTTATTTATTAGGTGCCTCAGCCAAATGACGATCTTCACTACGGATCTCTGGTCGTTGTGGAAATCTTTGGAGGAAGTGTTATATATATGTATTTTTTTTATGTTAAAAGGAGGCTAACGAGCTGGCGGGTCATCTGATGGAAAGTAATCACCGCCGCCCATGGACACCCGCAAAACCAAAGTAATAGCAGATGCGTTACCGGCTGTTGTTCGAGGAGGGAGTTGGATCTTGAGGAGGAATTGGGAGGGGGGAGAGGGTGAGAGATGGGTCTCCGGTACTTTCACTCACCGGACGAAACAGAACAGCAACGAGTGCCATTGTTTTACGCCGATATATTCTGTGAGAGGGTGGTATTACGCCAGGCGAGTCGGCCCATTTCGTGCTGCAACGCAGCGTGACTCTACCACTCAGACAGTGTCACTCATTTAAACCTACGGACGCGAGTAACTTTAACCCCACAAAAATAATCTATATAGATTATTAGAGTCCTATATAGAGTATAGACGACCTCCGTGGCCGAGTGGCTTGCACGCCGGACTTTAGGCGGCGCTAACTCTGAGGTCCCGGGTTCGATTCCCGGTCGGGTCAATGTCGAAAACGAACTTTTCGATATTGTGTCGGGTCTGGGTGGTTGTGGTGCCGTCGTTGTTTCTGGTTTCCATGAAACGAGTGCTTTAGCTACTTACCTTGGGATCAGAACAATGTGTGTGATGTTGTCTAAATATTTATTTATGTTTAAATTTATTTATATTTATATTATATTTATATTTATACAAACCATAACATTCAAAATAAATGTGAGTGAAATAATCCTTTTGCCTAAATCCTTTATCACTTTATTAATGAAACTATAAGCACAGAATAACTAATAGTAAGTCAGCAGGCGATTCCATGGCCATTCCCGCCTGTTCTAAGAAATCAAAGCTATCTTTGCGAATCAGCCACATATATTACAAGCACAAAGTAATAAAAAATAGTTGAACTAAAATGAACGGTTATTTTTCCAGTTTCCAATAAAGATGGACGAGTGTTTTTCTGTGTAAACTTTTACAAAGTTTATTTAAGAAATGGATATTTTTTTGCATATTAATCTTTTTCAATGGCGTAGAAGTCAATTTAAAAGGTAGAAAAGGCATTTTGGATGATACCGAACTTCTTGGTAAATACTATCAGTGAATTAGTTGAAAAAACATTTCTTTCGATATTTTTTTTTTAAATTGTGAGGTTTATTAAACACACAGAAAAATATTTCGTTAATATATGTTATTGGTCTATTTTTTCCATTTGTTTTACAATAAATAACATAAACTGCTATTGCAATTGATAAAAAAACACTTCTTTGAACGCCCATTGCATTCGTTCTTCTCCACAGTTTAAAAAATAGACGTCCAGCATAAAAAATAGAATGGGCAGTTGGTAAAAACGTGTTTGGACGATTCAAAATAAGTGCTTTAGTGTCTTTGAATAAAACGTTTCGATTTTGACTTTATGTCTTTGAGTCTTCCAAAACTAGCAAGAGAAAATCGGTTCAGGAGTCAATTAAAGCTTTTCCCTTTCTACCTGCTAGACTTGAAAACTATATTGTAACATGGGATTACTCAGACTCTTATATTAGCAGCTTCAGATTTTATGCAATAACTTTTTAATAGAAAGTTGGTGAACCGGCAAATGTGAACGCAAATTTTTACAGAGTCAAGAGTTTGTTCGGACGAGCTGCCGACGAAATATTTAAATATGCAGATACAGGGTGCTCGCAATCCGCGCTGCTCGGGAGCGTCTGATGCTTCTACTGGTAGACCGCGTCGAGCTAAAATATCATGTTATGAATGGATGGTAGGTAAAAACATTTTTTTAGACAATTCAAAAGTGCTTATGTAATAAGTTAATCTGATACGTATTTCATCTGCAAAGATGAATCTGCATGGCCATCGGTTGTAATAACCGCTGGATAGATGGCGCACTGTGCCGCTATTAGCACTCAAAAAATTAAAAAGCTGTGACAAAATTCAGCGTTTACGTTAGCCATCAAAAATTCAAAATTCAAAATTCAAAATCATTTATTCAGTTTAGGCTACAAGTAGCTCTTGTGAATGTCACTATGCCATCGGTTCGTAAGTCTACTCTGGGCCGTCTATCTTGTACTGAGAAGGACCGGCAAGAAACTCAGCAAGTGTCCAGCTCTTTTCTCCCTTACAGCGTCAAAAATATTGGAAAATGCCCTATCATAGCAGGACACTTTCCATTACAAATAAACACAAAATTATAGAAAACAACCACAACATGTAAATAAAAACAAAAATATCACAAAATAAAAAAAAACTAAGTTAACAAATTTACATCAGGTAAAAGTTTCAATTTCCACAATGTCATACAACCACTACAGTACTCTAAAAAAAAATTGGTTAAGAAAAACCAAGTCAAACTACAGTAAATAATATTAAAAATAAGATAAGTATGCAAAAGCAGACCAGCCTCCACAGGCAGCACCCGTTCACGAGTATGACATATGAATCAGCCATCGCTTCGCTCAACCATATTTTAGGGAACGTAACGACCCGACGCACACGCCACCACCGCAGAGACAAATAAAGAGAGCATGACATACTCAAGATACTCTAAATAAAAACTTAATGATCTATTTAACGCAACGCTGTTTGTTATCTGTAGGACACTGCTGATAAAGGCTATCATATCAGTATAAAAATTATATATCCCGGTAGCATAGCGGTCAGTGCAAAGTTTCAGTACGTAGTTTAAGCAGGATACATGTTATATAGGGCATATTGAGGTTCTTTTTAGGTTTCCGTACCCAAAGGGTAAAACGGGACCCTATTACTAAGACTCCGCTTTCCGCCCGTCTGTCTGTCTGTCACCAGGCTGTATCTCATGAACCGTGATAGTTATGACAGTTAAAATTTTCACAGATGATGTATTTCTGTTGCCGCTATAACATTAAATACTAAAAAACAGACTAAAATAAATATTTAAGGAGGGCTCCCATACAACAAACTTGGTTTTTTTCCAATTTTTTTCTCGTTCGGTAAACGACAACAGGTAGAAACTTGAAATATTTTTACGGAAACTTTCGTGCGCGAGTCCGACTCGCACTTGGCCGGTTTTTTATATTCTATGTATATCACTTCTTTAGCATTCAAATAAAAACTTGCAATAGTACAGACGCCTGGATATCAACTTGTCCAAAACTGTCAAATTTCTTGAATACATTCTCAACCATATTGTAAAGGCATAAAGTTAGTAAATTTGACATTTTGTGGCAGTTTGACGTACCTAAGAACTTTTGATACAGTGTTGCCAGAATAGAAATGCGCAAAATGTATAAGCTAGTTAGTAGACTGGATTTCCAATTATTAGCTGAACAGAGGACGTCCTTGCTTTCTCTCGTGAATCCCTATATTAGCGGTAATAGTACTGGTGGTCGACAGTTACCCAATAATCCAGTTTGCTTTGATTTCCATTCGCTGGAGCCTTGTAATTTAAGCTTTTCATTCTCAATTTACTGGTAATATGTGAGCTCTCAATTAAGCAGTGTGTGTGTTAAACTGATAGATAGATAAATAGACAAATAAAATGTTTATTAAAACTATAACACACACTAACACAAAAATAAAGTGTAATGTACTGCAGTGCAGTGCATTCTTGTAAAGTAAATAAAGTTTTTTTTTAAACACACATTGTTCTGATCCCAAGGTAAGTAGCTAAAGCACTCGTTCCATGAAATCAGAATCAACGACGGTACCACAATCACCCAGACCCGACACAATATCGAAAAGTTCGTTTTCGAAATTGACCCGACCGGGAATTGAACCCGCCCAAAGTCCGGCGTGCAAGCCACTCGGCTACGGAGGTCGATTTTTAATTAAAAAGAAAAAAATTGGCCTTTATCGCTTTATCGCTTGATGTTAAGTGACGATAAGGCCCAAGATGGAAGTGCACTTCACCCGGAATCTTCAACTACTGAGGCACTGGCTATCTTATCTCTAGCTGCCGGAACACAACAATGCTAATAACATTGATGCTATAACAACCTATTCAGATAAGACATATCTATAAAGATTCTATAATACAACCCTTGCGATTCTCTACCGACTATCTTATAAGACCATACAGCAGTTCTCAAAAATTGTGTCAAGATCTGACTTTCAAACGCCGATGAATGAGCTGGCCTAATTTATGATTTTTATTTTGCGGAACTCCGACGTGGATGGGAATGAATATGCAGTTTTTAAATGTTAAGAGCCTTTTTACATTTTGACTATCCCATATTAATTTTAAAGATTTCTCAAACCATAGGTAATTTTTTTAATTTAAATGAAACTTTCTAGGTATCATCAGCTCATTTAATGTCCCCACTGCTGGGGCACGAGCCTTTTCTTTGGATGGGAACAGCACAGGGAGAACGGGCCATAAACCACGCAGTCCTAGTGCGAATTGGTGGTTGTAATTGACTGCTAATGCAGCCGGGACCAATGGCTGCGACGACGTACCTTCCGAAGCATATAGGTATGGTTCCTAGGTTTTTACTCGTAGGTGCTCTGCTTAAGAATATACGGAGTTCTTAGAAAACATTAAAAAAAACTATTGTTAACGTCTCGGTGGCCGGGTAGTAAACCCCTCAAGCGCCATATGTACGCACCGTAGTACATAAGACTTCGCTCAGATTGGTTGATTTATTTTCACCGGTCCGAGTTGCAGTATACGAGTTTTGGTTGTCTGTGAGTTTTCTATGGTTCGTATAGAATAAAAATAACATCGATTGTAGGATTCGACCGAAAAAAATATCTTCGAGAAAAATATAAACAAAAGTGTCTTTGAGTTTTTATCAGACGTCGGCCATATTGGTAAAAGTTGTGTTGTAGTGTTTTGTTTTCATTACGATATCTTGACGAAAAAGTAGAGTTTTCGTATGATTTTTATTTATATTTACTGGAAATTTAATACAGATTTTGTACAATGCAATAGTGGCGTGTTCCAGTGAAAATTTAGTTAAAACAAAAAGCAAGAAAAATTGTGTTCTTTTTATATAGGGACCTAGCTAATACTTTGTGTTGTCTTCTGTCGTAATTTTCTTTATAACTTATTATTATGGTGATAAAAGTAGTCATAAGCACATCAAATTGTAGATTATTTCATTAGGAACCTATTTTGATTTACAATCGAACATTCAATTGTTGTAGGTGGCTGTAGAGAGATTCTTCGCGGGTGGTCCACTTGTAATAATAACAATGGCGGGGGTTGTTTATTTTCGTCCCTGTAAGTGTAAAATCGTTTTCGCGAGTGAAGTGCTGCGTAACAAGTGTTTCAGTGTTATTAGTTCGGTGCGTTATAGTGTAGACTATCAAGTTATAATGTCAGTTTTGTTTTGTGACCTTTGTCCTCTTGTCAATATTTTATCAAACAGGAAATTTGAAGTAAGATCTAAGAAATATTGAAAACAAAAGAAATTCGTGCCAGTGCGACTATAGGCACCTACAGGTAAGTCGAATCGATATCGGCGATCGAATGATCGCGACGATAATTGATTACGCACTAATTTAATGCTGTGGTTCACAAACGCACCAATGCACCAAACAATTAGCGTTATGCCACTTGTCCAGGGCAGGTTTGTGATCACCTATCACCAATTCGGTAAGCGTGATGATTAAGTCAATACCCAATAATTATTGCGATGTCTTGATTTCAGTGATGGACGCTCTTGCTCTTAGTACTAGAATGCTGTAATTTGGCATGGATATACATACTATGCCACAGCATAGACCGCCTAAACCGCATAAACCGCCAAGATGAAACTGCTGAAAATTACTGAGACTTTCAGCAGTGCCATCAAGATGGAATTTGGGGTGGACAAGTGTGCAGTTACGCATGTACACCATGGCAACGTAGTAAACACTACATATTATTTCAATTACATTTATTTTTCTTTTGTTATTAAATCATAAGTTTATTTAAACATCTAAATTCAAGAAGGAATGAAAATAAATTAACTCGAAGGAGTTGTCTTAAGCTTGTACAAGCAAGAACTTGTAAAGGAAAAACTCTCCCTTATTCAAAAGAGGGGAACTAACTGCGAAATTAAATTAAATTTAACGAAGAAAAAAATCAACAGAAAGAAGGGCGAGACGTTATTTAAGAAAAATAACAACATTCAATTTTTTTTTTCTGTGAAACTCAATTAGTTTTTAATAGAGTCGTAAGGAAAATCGTGCAATATTTATAATTAGTTCTGTATGAATTTGACGACCTCCTTGGTCGAGTGGTTTGTACACCGGTTTTCATGGTGTCGCCATCTCTGAGGTCCCGGGTTCGATCCCCGGTCGGGTCAATTTAGAAATTATTGTTTTAAATTGTCTCGGGTCTGGTTGTTTTCTATGTATAATAAGTATGTATTTAAGTATTTTAAGTATGTTTATCCGTTGTCTAGTAACCATTTAACGAGTTTCATAACGAAACTGTTCTTGGGCTAGATAATTGGTGTGATTGTAGAAAAGTTTATTTTATTATTTATTTATAATAATGAAAGTAATTAATAACAAAATTGCTACTAATACATAATAATTGTTATTTCGTTATAAGTTCATGGTGAATGCTGAGCTATTTTGATTTTGGGCACAAATATACCCTAATTAACTTAAATAAATAACAAAAACACAAATGTTGAAAAAAAATCTACGAGCAGGATTTAAAATTATATAAACAAAACAAAAACATTTTATAAACTTAAAAACTTTTTTTTGTATGTTTGCTATCTGTTGTGTATAGTTGTGCCTGATGACCAGCTCATTATGGCCTTATGTCCCCACTGCTGGGGCAAGACTCTTCCCTACGGATGGATCCCTATCCCCTATAGGGTATAGGATAGGGAGAACGGGTCATACACCACCACCAGTGCAGTTTGGTGGTTGTTCATCAACATCATCATTCAGTGCCATCTTCATACTGAAATTTGGAGATCAGTATACAAAATTTTCTGCGCATCCATATAGCTTGTTTTAAATGGCAATAACTAAGTCCAGTCCACTTCTTGATGCGTCCAGCCAGGGGCCCGACCGCCTAACCGATTGCTTTGTACACGTGTATAGTTTATGACGTCATCTTGTCATCTAGCTAATGGGTATAAGCGTATATCTGAAGCTATAGCCTATAGCTTTCGATATTGCTGTCATAGGCGGTACGAAATGACAAGATGACGTCATAAACTATACACGTAGCCAAAGCAATCGGTTAGGCGGTCGGGGGGCAGTTGCGTCGCGGACGTCCCGGAGCTCTTTCCATGGAAACTCGTATAAGAATCCTGTATCCTACGGTGGTTGTTAACGACTACTAGTGCAGCCGGGACCGGTTTCATGCCTTCCTTTTAGTAATTGTTGCTACCTAAGCATTGTTTAAAATATCATATTTGTAGTGTAAATGTAGCGATTGTTGGATAATCAAATGTATAAATAAATATGATTGGTATCGACTGTATCTTGTTAACCCTTTCTAAGTCAGAGGGATGTATATTCCCACCAAATTTTGAACTTTATGTCATTGTGATAAGATTGAAAACCAATGAAATATTCAAACATGTTATGTCCGTTAAAGGAAGAGAAGTAATTAAATAGAAAAAAAAAAACAATTTCTATGTTTAGCTAGTTTATTTTGGTACGTCTCGAGCGAAGGTCAAATACAACGACCAATCAGAGCAAATGTTTTTTTCCTGTTTTATTAACTGATTTTAACTAGCGGCCTGCCCACGACTTCGCCTGCTTAAACACCCGTATCCAATGATGGTGTATAGGTAGACACGTTATTTGGATGTCTCTTGAAATGCATAATATTTATTGTCTACAGTATCTAGTAAGTAAGTAACTTTTATTTCACACCACAATCAACATACAAAATAATATAATTACAAAAAAGAATAGAGTAATACAATTTACAGATTGTGGCGATTGTGGTTGATTTGATTGTGTACCTGAACTAGGAAGTTTCCCGTAAATACAGGTTATCGACCCTCCACCCCAAACAATGGTCAGGAAAATAGGTACCTATGATTAATTGTTACAGTCCTTCTTAGGGTTCCGTAGTCAATAAGGAACCCTTATAGTTTCACCATGTCCGTCTGTCTGTCTGTCCCCAGCCTAGCTCATATACTCTTAGTACTAGAAAGCTGTAATTTGGCATGGATATACATATTAATCACGCCGACACGGTGAAGTAAAATATTGAAAAATATTTTTAATTTGGTTTTTTTTCTTGTCTACCCAATAGTATGGGGTATCGTTGGATAGCAATTTCAAAAATATTATGGGTTTGTGGAAACAGTTTTTTGATTGAGGCATCCGTTTGTGAACTATTAAGCTTTAAAGTGCAAAATTTTGTTAGAGTCAAGTGCCCCTTTCCTCCTGCCAGCCAAATGGTTGTTTTTGGATACGTGAAAAAATTCACGGTAGTTATATATATGACGAAGTTAAAGGAAAACTATCACAGCTAAGTAGACTTTACAAGTTTACGAGTAACAGTTTACCAACTTATAAAATGTACTTGGCCCAGTACAAATTCCTCATTGGGAACTACTTAAATAACTTTGTCAGGTGTGCGAAACTGGTAGTATCTACGTTTAATAAATATTCATAAAAGCCCTCTTCTCAGAGTCCGCATTATTGAGATGGGCTACGGAACCCTACACTGCGCGTGGCCCGACACGCCACTTGTCCGGTTTTTTTTTCTTTTCAAGGAAGGCGATAAAGCCACAATAAGTGTACAAAAGCAATTTAAAATATCGGAAGTATTCATGTTTATAATTGATAGTTGTTGCCCGCGACTTCGTCGCGAAGACTACAGTAAAAAAAAAGTATTATATATGCTGGTCTGGGTCATGGTCTGTATGATGAGGAAAGTTTCATTAAAATCCATTCAGTAGTTTTTACGTGAAAGAGTAACAAACATCCATCCATACTTACAAACTTTCGCGTTTATAATATTAGTAGGATTTATTGTATGGCTCTGCAATGGTAAACTTGTGAAAAATTATACAATCCATTTATCTTTTGATAGTAGAATATATGAACATACTGAGTGAATGAATATATAAGATAGAAGGTAAAAACATTTGAACAGGTAATTGAATACTTTGTCGTGTTGGTGAGTGAGTGTGAACTTAGGAAATATATGGATAGTCCATCTGCAATAAAAATAAATTGTTCACTCATTCATTTCTAGTAACAATAAAGAAAGGTTTTTAGAGTTCCGTACATTCGAAAACGGGCTTCTATTTTCCTCTAACAAGATCACTCATGTGTCAAAGTGTCCAACAGTCGTGCAAAACTTCAGATAAAACATGTATTGGTCGTATAATATCGCTTCCGCGTTGTGGAATAAAATATTCAATGATCTTGTTCGGTATTGTCACGAAAAAGTATCATGAAACTCTTCGAAGTATTAATGAATTTTTAAATTCCTATAACTTTATGGATATGAAGAGGTCTATCAAATGCGGAAGAACAATTCAGTTGTCTGCGAGATAAAAACTTTTAACATATTTATTACTTAGGGTACATTTTAACATTGTTCTTATCCTGAGTTCTGATCCCAAGGTAAGTAGCTAAAGCACTTGTGCTATGGAAATCAGAAACAACGACAGCACCACACGATAAGTTCGTCTTCGACATTGACCCGACCGGGAATCGTACCCGGGACTTCCATCATTAAAAGCAAGCAATCACTACAATTGATGGGTAATGGCTCAATCACCACGCTTGCCAAGTACGGGTTCAAAAATCCAAAAAACACTGAACCTGAGACCCTCGGGTATAGGGCCGAGCGCTTTGCCACTCGGTCACCGAGGTGTTTATCTACTTCTACCTAATGTTCGGAAACGACTGTATGGCCATAACCCAGTGATTCCATTGCCATAAAAATTGAATTGAAATTGTCACGTCACTAGACAACTGGCACTTCCTTTTGCGGGGACGTGTCGTGTTGGAATTGCGTTAATGGCGCCGCGTATTTGCTAATTGATACCGAAAGAGCAATTTTGAGTTTGTTGTTAGTACTTAGTTGTACGATTTTGTAGGGTCTTGGCGAAGACCAGGTGGGCTAAGAGTGCTTCTAGTCATCTCGTCCGCCCTTAGTTGAACCGCGAGGTGTGCGCGCGAGGTACTTGTTGCGTTAGGTTAGATTTTATTTGTGCGGTGCAAAATCACCGCTGAATCGAGGTTTGGACGACGATTATCGTCCGCTGCGGGCTGATTGGCAGCTCCAATCGACACCAGCGGTGTCGATAACCCCGGATGCAGGTTGGCACGTGACGTTTGCATTCTTTCCCTTCCTTGCCCCATCGCCCATTCTATCCCTTGGTCAGCTCAGCGTGAATGCTAGGAGTACACCAGGTAAGCTAACACATTCTTCTTTGAATTTTAGGCGTGCTGTCCCTTTAGCCGCTCGGAGGAGTGGCCAGCTAGGGAACCAGCATCAAAGTCCACTCGGTGGACCGCTTGAGTGGACGGGTATTCCACCGAAAAGCTGGCATTCGTGCCATGGGCCCCACAAAGGCCAGCTGTTGGTCTACCTAACAACTAATATACTGCTTTTCTGTTTTTTTTTTATTATTGAGTGTTACTCAATAACATATTTTTATCACAACAGTAATATAAATTTTCTTAAATGACAAATATATTTGTTTCGACACCACATAGCTAGGGATTGGCTGGGCCATATCACTTCTAGTGATAAGCTGATTTTTATAACCTGTTTCAATTTGTATTTTCCATGTAAGGATTAATGCATCTATTAATTGCTGACTGTACCAACATATAACTCTAATCTTTTTGAAAATTTTCCTAGTGAAATTGTAATTAATTATTTTGAAGAACATAACATATCTAATTATGTTTGTTTTTTATGTTTGTACACTTCTCGTAAGCTACAGTCTGGTTTGCGATCCTTAAACCTTTGTATGCTGGTATATATTTTATGTTTTAATCTGTATTTGTTCTTTTTAAATAAATAAATTTTATGTACGGATTGTGAACTCGGTTTGGCTGGTGGAAGGGCCTGGCTAGCTACCACCAACTTATTTAAATATGTCCCCATAATATTAATGTTTGCAGCATTGTTGTGTTCCGGCAGCTAGAGATAAGATAGCCAGTGCCTCAGTAGTCGAGGAATCCGGTTGAAGTGCGTTTCCGCCTTTGGCCTTATCATCACTTAACATCAGGTGAGATGAAGCCACTGTGTTTACCAGTAAGACGTAAAAATAAAATTAGATCACAACAAACCCTTACGTTGATAAACTTAACCGATCGCGAATAAATAAAACAACAATACCAAGATCTACAGGGTGATTTTGTCAGCAGTCAACAAAATTTTAGAGGACATTGTAATCATTATAAATAATAATAAAATACAAGTATATGCCTCAATGGAATAATATTTATAAAAATTATATATTATTTTATATATTAAATTAAAAATTATATTTTGCGCGCGGCTGTGCCTAGAGTAGCGTGCATAGGGTGCATAGAGTGCAGTCTGTTACTGTGGTACCTACAGTAAAACTTTTTTTCGACAACTCCGTTTTTTTTCCCTCGCAAAAGTAATGTAATATCACAGCAGTAGAACCTCCCCTAAAAATTTGTCGATTGTTGCTGAAGTCATCCTGTCATAAAGACACTTACTTCACTGTTTTTACTTCAACTGTAATACTGTTAATTGCGGTCTGCCACACAAAACTAATAAAAATTTAATACTAAAAGAATTGCAGGCAAATAGCACAGCGTTCCGTGCCCGCAACTTAATAACAAAGCAATATGAAAAAATAATTTACGATCTGGATCGCTGCAGTTGGGGCCCCACCTTGAAACTTTGATTAAATGCACCGTGCAAAAGTAGAACTTATTACAATGTGCATACAGTTTATAAACAACTGTTTAGTTAACATTAAATTGGACATTTGCATGTCAAACCATTTTTAACTTTATTATTGAAATGTCAAGGTGCACATTTCAAGTTCGTCGGCGAATAACTTGTATTTTTAAGTCACACGTGCTCTAATGTTTTACTAGATCCAGACACGAGTGGAATGCAGTGGTCGAAGGAGAAACAAGATGCGAGCAAATTAATTAAATGTCGCTATGAAAAGCTTAAATGTTTATAAGTTTTTCCCTTTTTTATATTAAAATAATTTACTGGCTTTATCACAATGCATGCGGTGTATGGCTGTATGTGGTTGACCATTTATTAGTTGATGTATTTATTAACGCCTGGATCGATTTTAATGAAACTCTTTGTGTGTGTTTGAGTTGGTTGAATGGTTTAGATTCACAATTGGATACGGTAAGTGATTTTTCTAAAGCTTTTTTAACCATCAAAGATAAGGATGTCCACTCAAAAGGACGAAGTCGCGAGCGGGCCGCTAGTAGATAAGATAAGACATGATAATATAAGATAAATACACTTTAATGTACACTTAAAATAAAAAAAAACATTTGACAAAAGAAATTACATAAAAGTACACGTACACACGATGGCGCAGTGGTTAACACGCCCGGTATGCGTGTGCTGAGGTTAAGCAACTTTCGCAAAGGTCGGTCATCGGATGGGTGACCAAAAATGTATCATCTCGAGCTCCTCCGTGCTTCGGAAGGCACGTAAAGCCTGGCTGCATTAGCAGTCGTTAGCAACCACCAATCCGCACTGGGCCCGCGTGGTGGTCTATTGCCCGTTCTTCTTATCCATCCATAGTGAAGGCTCGTGCCCCAACTGTAGGGACATAAAATGAGCTGATGATGCTGAAAAGGCAGTCTTATCACTAAGAGTTGATCTCTTCCAGACAACCTTTGAATGGACAAATTTATGTTTAAAGTGGGCTGAACAACTAAATAAAAACTAACAGCACGCCAATAGATAAATAAAAGTAAATACACTATTGATAAAAACATAACAGTTATAAGTAAGTTATAAGTACATAGGATGTATTAAATTGATAGGATAATAATCTCACCTGATGTTAAGTGATGATAAGGCCAATGATGGAAGCGCACTTCACCCGGGACCCTCAACTAGTGAGACACTGGCTATCTTATCTCTAGCTGCCGGAACACAACAATGCTACAAATATTAGTGGTGGCACTAGACCACAGAGGCGGTTGTATAAAAAAATATAGAAGCATATTACAGTGATTATGGTTTTTGGGACAAGTGATGGCTTATAATGAATAAATAATAATAATAATAAATAAAATTTCCTACACTAACACCAATTAACTAGCCCAAGAGAAGCTTCGTTATGAAACTCGTTAAATGGTTACTAGACAACGGATAAACATACTTAAAATACTTAAATACATACATAGAAAACACCCAGACCCGAGACAACTTAGAAAAACAATAATTTCTAAATTGACCCGACCGGGGATCGAACCCGGGACCTCAGTGATAGCGACACCATGAAAACCGGTGTACAAACCACTCGACCAAGGAGGACGTCGAATGACAAAGGAGTTACAAAATCTATTTTAATTCAAGGACATATTATTATCCAGCGGTTCTGAGTATTTTGTAAACTTGGACGATTAACCCTTTGTTGTTACCCTACCAAATGAATTGAATTAATAAAGAAATTAATTAAAACCGGTTCCAAGTAAAGGGGCGGCGAACTTCGTTAATCAATTAAAATATAAAGTCGTCTTTGTATACACGGAACATCAACTTTTGGAAGAGTTTGTTTTCTTCATCCTCTTCTTGTCAAGCCTAATTTATCTTAGATGTTTTTTTTTATGTTTATAGGAGGCAAACGAGCAGGCGGGTCATCTGATGAAAAGTAATCACCTCCGCCCATGGACCAAAACCAAAGTGATCGCAGATGCGTTGCCGGCCTTGAGGAAGGAGTTGGATCTTGAGGAGGGAGTAGGAATTGGGAGAGGGGAGGGGTGAGAGATGGGCCTCCGGTACTTTCACTCACAGGACGAAACATAACAGCAACGAGTGCCATTGTTTCACGCCAATATTCTGTGAAAGGGTGGTATTGCGCAGGTGGTACACACGCCTGCACATCAACCTACCACGAACTGTCAAATTTCCTCAATAGACTTTGAACATTATGCGTTAAATATATGGTTGAAAATGTATTGAAGAAATTTGACAGTTTTGGATAGGTTGAGGTGCAAACGAGCTTTTACTACGGGTGTTACTTGCTTTTTAGCTGTTATCCGGTAAAATTTCATCGAAAACCTATAATTTATTTCGGGAAACCCATAATAGTATTTAGTGACAATGATCTTAGAAAAATTAACAACTTTAAAGGAGATTGACCAATGAAGTATGGACTTTGGTGTCACATTGTACAATTATGTACCCCTATGAAACCTACCCTCATCTTGTAGAGTTTTATCTTAACATTAAGTTACAAAAAAACCTCAATTCTCTAGTTCGCCGGAATCACGAGAAATAGACTTAAGAAGTTCATCGAACTGTAGGTATTATTCACAACGTAAACACCGTTTTTCGATTTTAATTATTTTCTTTTGCATTTCCCGTGTCAAAACATTACATATTATAAGTAGTTTCGAGGAAATCAAGTTAAAATAAAATAGTTAAACGAGGCAACGTCGTCGTACAACGCCTATGGCCATGGGCACAAATATGCGATCTTTTTTCTTTTTTTTTTGCCTGTGCCTTATTACAGTGCCTTGATCTCACCTGATGTTAAGTGATGATAAGGCCAACTTCACCCGGGATCCTCAACTAGTTAGGTACTGGCTATCTTATCTCTAGCTGCCGGAACACAACAATGCTACAAACATTGATGTTATGGCGACATATTTAGATAAGATGGTGGTAGCTAGCCAGGCGGACAAACAAGCCCTACCACCAACCAAACCGAGTACACAAACATGTACCCCCCACTGGGAATCGAACCCGGGACTTCTGGGTCTAAACCGGTGGTCTTAGTCACTAGATCACATAGGCGGTTACTCTTCGGTCTTGCTTGTTAATGGCTATCACCATACTTTAGCATTATGTATATCTAATTGTAATTATTCCTTATAATTTTATAATTGATAAGGAGCTCGATGGCGCAGTGGGCTAGTACGTCACAGGTTGGGTGACCCTAGTATACCGCCGCAGACGAGAAGTTAAGAAAGAAAACGTTGTACAATCCAATATAGTAAATAAAAAAAAACATTCATTAATGTACAATAATAATAACACAAGCTACACGTTTCACATAGCGGCTTCGTCAATTAATTTATTGATTAGTAGATTATCGATCGATATAGGGTTTTAAATACTGGCAACATTGAAAGATAGTGTCAAAGATGGTTGATTCTGGGACTACCATTCCTTCCGGAAGTGATAAAACCACTTACATAACTATCACTATTATTCTTTTTCTTCCGACAAAGTTAAGACTTAATTCTATAAAGGATCAAGTACGAAAAAAATATACAAATTTTCTATATTAATTTGATTTTTTTAATGTTAGAATAAACTTTATTTCATTGTAAAACAAAGAACCTAAAACTAACAACCTTAAAAAATATAATATAATAACTAAAATGTGTTATTAAATGGAGTCCCTTTAGGTTCCGAAGATACTGGCAGCGTTCCCCCTTTGAATAGCTAGACAATTTTTTTGTCCGAGGTAGCTGCCAGCTCTTCGGTCTCCTGTGATGTCGACTAACCTTTTTGCTATTTCCTTAAAAAGCCTTATAGCAATCTCAAAGTTTGAAGGAAATGCCCTTAAAATTTTACTTATGAGATTTGCTGAACTATGGACAGAAGATAGGAAGGCTGGCAAAGCGACACTAGAAACTTTGCGAAAAAAAAAATTATTAAAATATTTGATATTGATACAAAGCGATTTCATAAATGGTCCATCTCCTTTAATAACAATTAACATTTCACATAGGTAGAATATTTATGCCCCATCAGCCACTAAGCACATTGACAAACGTACAACCCGGAAGACCCAGGTTCGATTCCTGGCTGGGTCGGGTGGGCGATAAATTTTTTCACTGTATTTTATAAAATTTTATAAATATTTAATTTGAGTACATAACATTAATATCTTACTACTGCGTTACTATGCAATTAAGTGTTTATCTATCTATCTATCTATCTATCTACCTATCTATCTATTTATATTGGTGACAAATGAGGTTAGTTACAAACTTTGCCATAGAAATTCTCGTTGTCGTTAAAGTGTTCAAATACCTACAAAGGGTTTGCGCTACGGTGTATCCCAGTTTAATATCTTTCTTATGAATAGACAATAAGAAAACTTTCTACGCTTAAGGAAAATTCGGAAACATTATTGTGTCTTATCAGACATGCCTATTCAAAAAGCAGTTACTCCACTGAATTCATGCGAATCTAAATTTTCATAAAATAGATTTCGAATCGCGTTAATTCAGTTGAAGTGCTACTCTGTAGTCATTTTAATATCTTTGTCTTTTTATTATACATAGAAAACTTTTTAGATTTTTTAAAATAGGTAGTTAGGTGCATTTTGTATTGCACATTGAAAGACACAGAGATAAGATAGCCAGTACTTCAGTAGTAGAGGATTCCGGGTGAAGTGCGCTTCCATCTACGGTCTTATCATCCCTTAATATCAGGTGAGATGAAGCCCAAGTGCTTATAAATAAAAAATCAAAAAGAATTAAGGTTTTTTTTAAGGAACTTAATCACTTAAGTTAATAATTCGTTTGTTTCGACTGTTCAACGAAGGAGTGACTGTGATTTACACAATTTTTATTTTATTGGAAAAAAAAATTTACAAAAATTGCTAAAATTGATTCCGTTATAAATGTCTAAAATTTATTTATTTATAACAAACTTACATGGCGTGCCGTGTGCGTTTGTTATGTAACTGTATATATACTGAGGTCGGTAATGATTGTCCCAGTCAACAAAAATTACTATCAACATTGTCGATCACTTTTGAACAGACCTGGGGGACGATTTATGAACAGACAAACAAATTGACATGACAAATTCACACGCTACGATAACCATTAAGAGTGTTCCTTTTTCTCTTATTTAAAGTCAAGGGTAACTTATTTTTGACACCGAAAATTCTAATCAAATAGTAAATAAAGCAAAAACGATTTTATTTCACAGCGTATTTCATGCCACTCTTTATTTCGAGATCACCGGTAGAGTAGATAAATATTCCAACATTTCCAGTTGTCTGTTTCCCAAAGCTACTCATGTCTAATAAAGTTTTATCAGGGCGGACGCGTTACGACTGCGCCCAGTACAATAACGCTGTTTGGCAGGCAATGCGCGGAATGCCCGGATGGGCCCGCCAGCCGGCGGTAACTGCTTCAATCCGGATGCTAGAGTGTGTACGATTTACCATTTTCCATACGCTGAACTAGTCTAGTGATTTTTTTGAAGGTTATCTCTGATTGTGATGCGAATAAGTTTGTCTGAATTTTTTTATTTTTAATTTAATTTAATTTAATTAAAACGGTTACATAACCAATTACAATAATTAAATATATTAAAATTTAATCAAATGAAGGGTTTATTATGAACTAGGTACATTAACTATGTATCTTCTCACAAAACCACAAGCACTCAAGCAAGATTCCCTTCCATCCGTCCGCAAACAAATCACAATCAGGGCTACTGTCCAGGAGAGCGTTAAGCGTTAATATGGGTGAAGATTGCCAATTATACTACACACATAAATGCATACTCTAACGTCACAAAGCAATTTTGAGTAAACATGCCGTTAGTGACTTCAAAACCACATTTAGCGTAATCTAACCTAGAGTGTGCTCACTTTACCATTTTCCATACACTTACCTAGTCTAGTGAAGTTTTTTAGGGTGATCTCATTGTGATGCGTAATAATTTTGTTTATGAAACATATAGGTGGAATGTGTTAGTATTTCCGCTTATTCCCGCTAATACATCCGAGTAGGGAAATGCATCTATTTATACCTACGATAAGAACTCCTAGCCCCAGAATTCAAGGAATCCCTTTTAAGAGTTGATATTAGCTGACCAGTTTCACTAAGTTTTACAATACCACCACAACACCACATATGGTCACCCTAGTGAAGGGCATCTGCCGGACTTCCAACAAGGACTCAAACTTGAGTTGATATTGGATTGTCTCGCTGAACTAGTCTTGCTAATGTTACGGTACCTAGATGAGATTGCTGAACTTTAAGTAACAATACTGTCGGTCGCTTGGTCACCCAAGTGAAAAGCATCTGCGGACCCCTCCGATAAGAACTTCCAGTCTCAAAGTCCAAGTGGATATTGGGTCGTCTCACTAAACTGGTCTTGCTAAAGTTACAATACCTAAATGATAAATAGTCTTGCTGAAGTAACAATTAGATGTTGAAGGTTGGTCACCCTATTAAAGTGCGTCTTCTGATAAGAACTCAAACTATAGTTGATATTGGCTCGTCTCGCTAAACTAGTCTTGCTAAATTAACAATACTTTGGATATTAAAGCTTCGTTGCTTGGTCACCCTATTGAAGGGCATCTGCGGGTCCGTCCGATAAGAACTCGACGTGGCTCCGACGAAGTTTTGGACCGGGGAGATAGGATCGGTCGCGGGATACGGGTCACTCCACCTCCACGTACTTTGTTTGTACTTTGGGTGGCGACGACGCTTCGGACTGATTTGTGTATTGTTGTAGTTGATTCGGACAGCGCGGGACTGTGCAGTCAGCGTTCAGTTTTGCAATACACTCAAAATATTCACGTTTTATTAGGTGCGGTCTAGTAGTCTAGTGAAAAGCATCTGTAGTAGTCAGCAGACTAGTGGTTAATTTTATTTCTATTAGAAAATGAAGGAGCTTTAATATAAATCAATTTTTATTTATTTATTCAAATAAATGTGCTTAATTGTTATTTGGTTCAAAAGATGGAGAAGGAAAAGGCTCCTGAGTTACCTCTCGGTCGGAAGCTCTAACAAAATCCAAACTGCTGGTAGATACAGTAGTTTTTGACGTAAATAAGTGTCTGTGAAGATATATAATAATATTGAATATTAATAACTGGTCCAATTCCAAAAAATCTTTCATTTATAGAACGCTACAAATCGTACGGGTAACATAGGCTTTATTTTTAATGAATAAAAGGCTTAGAGTTTAGCTTTCTCATGAACTTTATAAAACCATATTAGATCCAGTTTATATTTTAAAAGTTCAACATCACAAAGTTTAGTAAAGGTATCTCGCCGAACGAGTTAGGCTACCATTGGAAAGCGCAGCTGGAACTAACTAGTTGCAATTAGTTCAATCCAGTTAGTGCTGGCCGAACCGGACAGGGGCGGATATAACTGGACAGGGAGGTACGGTGACTAGGAAAGAAGGGAAAACTAGGACAAGAAGTTAAAAGGAAATTGCTGGAATTAAAGGATTGTTACTCAGACGGCAAACGTATGTGCAGACCGCTTGATGGAAGCGGCAAACACTGCCAATTAAGGCTTGTAACACCAATCATGAGCACGTTGCAAACCCCGCCCGATCCTCAATATGCCACTACACAATCACTTGATACACTAAACATGTTCACTTGCTTATGCCCAAGACACCGTGCTCGTAGAACAAGAGTACGAAGATCCAGTTCACCGTACTGTCTATCTTCACGTCTTCTTCAAAACTCACGACCTAGTCAACCCAAACCGAGGTCCTAGCTTTTAGAGGCACTCTAGGGCTTTTCCAATCCCGATCCGATCCGAACCCATCAGAGAATCTAATAAGGAAAGGGGACATGATTGCGTGATGCCATTTCCTCTAGAAACCCTCTGACGGTGATTTAATCACACGGGTTGAGGAACCCTTTATGTTTCTCGTGGCCCAAAAAAAGTGTGATGACGCTGAAAAACTCTAAAATAAATAGTTGCCGACGTTGAATCTTTAATGATTATGCTCCTATGTCCTGTAACTTTATTGAAACAGGTACTTCAACAAAGCTGCTCGGCGGCAGACCAAGGTACTAATAGTGAAAAATAAAGGTGTTTTTAAATGATGTTTTTAAGGTGAAATGCATTCAACGTTAAGTTACGTCTCGGGAATCTAGTGAAAAATAATATAAAAATAGATGCCAGGACCGTCTTCGTTTTTCAATAAATATTGGTGACCGTACTCTATTTAAAATTTCTCTCTAAATCAACAATTCAATTATAAATGATCGCGTTACTGCCCGTTTAAATTTTGGAAAACTCAAATTAGTGCCGTCCATTGTTTGAGGCTCAGCATCGGATTGGCAAATGTTTCTCGTTTTTATGAAGTAATGTAAATCAAATATGAATTAGTTAGCAGATTTGTTAACTTACGAAAAGAGGCAAGATTGATTTGTCTTACCTACTAATTGCTTCAACAGACTGTTTCCTAAAGTTTACTCGAATACTACAAATTGAAACGAAATACTCGTTATAGATGCATCGTGTTCACTGAAGCGGACGAAGTCGCTAGCGAGTACTAGTTTCATATAGATTATACGAACCGTTGCCTTAAGCGTACTTATTCAATAATGTCTCAGTAGTTTCTGTAACCCGATTTAGACATTAGGTCTATGCAAAAATAACCATAAACAGACCATCGACACACGCATTGACGATTAAAAAAAATTAAAAAGTTTTTTTACAATGCATTTACAGTCTTTGCATACTTTTATCCTACATTTATGTTAAATGTGCACTCCCTACTATGCCCATTATTGCATGTATGCCCACGTGTGTATTGCACAAAAGTTGTTGATTCGAATAATAAGATGGCCGTTCCAGAGGATGGGATTCGCAGAGTGGGCTCGTCGACGGACCTCTGCCCCCCTATCAATGTTGTGTACGCCCGTAATAGGTATATGTATATGTATAATAAAATGAAATGATAAGACATAATGATGATATATTTAATGTAACTATATGTATACTGTTGGTGTACCTTTTCCATAAATAAATAAATAAATAAATAAGTGTGTGAGGCCATCAAGGACCCTGTCTCAGCATAATACCCCCACGACACTCGAAGATGGGCCGAGTGCAGTGATAGCGCTGTTATTCTGACAGGTGTTAGTATGATTTCCATGAAGCTGAAGCACACCATCCCGCCTGGCTTTGATTTGCGACTATACACCCGATCTAGAGAATGTTTATAAAAATCCTTTCTTAACGGATGTCTTGATGATTATTGTACAATGATTGTGGATTTCTTGGCGGGAAAGTGAAAAGTCATGTCTGCGGCTTTGTTTTATTTTCTAAAATTTGTGTTATGTCGAATATTAATGTGAAATAATAGTGGAACCATTAAGTGTTCTTAAGTGCGCATGGGTGTTGGCAAATGAAACAAAACAGTGCAACTTCACTTTTCAAATTCTCTCAAGAAGTCCGCCCGAGGAATTAGTAAAGCGCCACATCTTTACTGAGATACTCGAGGAGTTAGGGGTATATCATTTCTCACTTCTCATTTCTATTATCATTCATCATCATCATACTGGACGGAAATATTGTTTAATTATGTAATACTTGTAAGAAAAATTACTTTGACAATGGCTAAATGTGCTAATCGCACGAAGCCATCAACTAAAAGAAAAAAAAAACAATGATCGTACAGGATTGACATATGTCGTAACGATACGTATAAATGACGTCTATGTGAATCCCATACAATAATCATTATATTTTATTTCTTTTCTATTAGCGTTTTGCGTGTTTTGAGTTTATTTACCATTGCTTTAAAGACAAATTTACTTCATTCATTTGTTTCTCACTTTGCCGTCGCGTGCCGAATATGAACTCACTAGCGAGTAGTACCTACGTGTGAACCGGTAGTACCGCCGCCGTAAGCTGATTCCTTCAGCCACCGGAGTTATATTACGTGATCTTACTGTCAAACTTTATGAAGTACGAACAAAACTTTATTGGCAAAATGAAAGGAAGGCCTAAAAGTAATCGGATATACGAAGTTGGTATAAATTATGATGTTTGTTACAATCCGTACTCATTTCACTAGTTAATTTGATATTTACCGCCACCCACTAGTAAACCAATTCAATTTCCATTTCAATGTATATATACTGTAGTTCTTCAAAAGTATACATAATATACATGATTCTTAACAACTATTTAAATAATCATACTAAACTATTTTAATAACTATAACAAAACTACAAACAAACTGCAGTGTGAAGAACCACTTGGATTGGGTCATGCACCCTCCGTTTAAGATATATTTTTACTGGATCACCAGCTCATTTTATGTCCCCACTGCTGGGGCACGAGCCTTCACTATGGATGGATAAGAAGAACGGGCAATAAACCACCACGTGGGCCCAGTGCGGATTGGTGGTTGTTAACGACTGCAAATGCAGCCGGGACCAACGGCTTTACGTGCCTTCCGAAGCACGGAGGAGCTCGTGTTGAAAAGTTTTCGGTCACCCATCCGATGACCTTTGCGAAAGTTGCTTAACCTTAGCAATGGCAGTTAACCACTGCGCCATCTAGCTCCTCCACCCTTTACTGGACTACGATAGGATAATTATTGCCTCGTCCCCAGACAACTTGACGACATGTTACAAGTGCTTGCAAAGAAAGAGTTAAGAAATAAAGAAATACATGTATTAACAATTCACTCATACATACCATACAAAAAATAAATAAGGCTGACAGTATACCTACACAATTGCCTACACACAACAGAGAAACAATTTATATAAACAAAAAGAGTTAAAAAAAAAGTGTAAAATTAAGGAGCCCTGTGGATTTCTTGGCGGGAAAGTGAGAGTCATGTCTGCGGTTTTAATTTCTAAAATTTGTATTATGTCAAATATTAATGTAAAATAATGGTGGATTATTAACCGTTGAGTGTTCATAAGTGCGCATTTTCAACTTCAACTTCACTTTTCAAATTCTCTCAAGTTACTCGGTTCGGTTGGTGGTAGGGCTTGTTTGTCCGCCAGGCTAGCTACCACCATCTTATCTAAATATGTCGCCATAACATCAATGCTTGTAGCATTTTTGTGTTCCGGTAGCTAGAGATAAGATAGTCAGTACCTCACTAGTTGAGGATCCCGGGTGAAGTGCGCTTCCATCATTGGCCTTATCACCACTTAACATCAGGTGAGATCAAGGCTCTGTGCTTACCCGTAAATTTAAAAAAAAGAAAAAAAAAGAATGGGGTTACTTTTTATATAAGTGAAACATTGATCGCGGCTATAAATCTTTAGGTAGCTGCAAATATGGGTATCCCATAGGCGTCTAGGCGTCTAGGCGTTCTAGGCGACTCTAGTACGATTCCCTTCAGACTCATACCGTATCATAGCTGTGATCAATGCTAAACTTGATTCTACAGTATATATTATTATGTCATCACTATTAATAAAGAGGTATCATTTGTGATTGAACTGCCGGGGATAAAGAATTACACCACCCCATCGCTTCCCGTGGGTGTCGTAGAAGGCGACTGTGGGACCATTCCAGAGGATGGGCAGCAGCGTCTCTCTGTGATTATTCTCCCCTTACTGCGATCGCCAACCCGCCTGCCAAGCGTGGAGATTATGGCAAATTCCCCTCAAAATGATTTATCCTTGAGGGAGGCCTTTGTCCAGCAGTGGACGTCTTTTTGGCTGAGATGATTTGTGACTTTGTTTGTTTCTTTGTATGTCGTATATAAATTAAGTAATTTTGTTGAAATTTCAACAATAGTGATTTTTTATGGTGTTTCCGAAAATAATCTTCTTTCTTAACCAAATTTTTTTTTAAAGTACTGTAGTGGTACTGTATGCCATTGTGGAAATTGAAACTTTTACCTGATGTAAATTTGTTAACTTAGTTTTGTTTTTTTTATTTTGTGATATTTTTTTTTCATTTACATGTTGTGGTTGTCTTCTATAATTTTGTGTTTATTTGTAATGGAAAGTGTCCTGCTATGATAGGGCATTTTCCAATATTTTTGACGCTGTAAGGGAGAAAAGAGCTGGACACTTGCTGAGTTTCTTGCCGGTTCTTCTCAGTACAAGATCTCCCGCCCAGAGTAGACTTACGAACCGATGGCATAGTGACATTCACAAGAGCTGCTTGTAGCCTAAACTGAATAAATGATTTTGAATTTTGAATTTTAATATGATCGAGTCAAATTATACAATCGTGTGTTTGAACTAGCAAATTCAAGATAAAGACATGAATTTATCTATATCATCAATTCAGATTCGTTAGTCATATTAAAGTCTTAAACTATTCGACGGAAGTAGGTTCATTTTTTCAGTGTGTCGCTTTAACATTAAATATCGTATCCGGAACGCCCATACCGCTACGCCATCAAGCTCCTCACTTATGTATGTAGATTGTACATGCAATCACTTATGGTACTAAATAATTTAATCGGAACAGGTGGTTATACGCTCCAAATCACATTGAAGAGTGAATGACTTATCGAGTGAACGAACTAAAATAATAATATGCTTCTAAATTCTGACAAATTATCGTATAAATAGAATATACCCGCCTCAATGAACGTATTAGTCAGAACTGTCCTCTGTAGGCTTGTGGGTAAACCAACGGTCTCAAACCCTGACGTTTTGGGTTCGATTCCTGGTGAAAGTAACATATCAGTCAAAGGACCACTGAAATGCCATTGTGGTCGATAATCAGTTTCTTAAATAAATATAAAAAGTTATAACTCCATATTTTTTTGAAACTTTGAATAGCTCTGCTAAACAGTTGGTAAAATAGCGTATCGATTAAGATTGTGCTAGAAATACATAATAATTACAGCTTAAGAAAGAATCAAAGTAAAAACCATAAGTATTTTTATTAAATTATTTAAATGAGCCTAAAATTTTAGCCCTAAGAAATGTAAATACGCCATCAATTCGTAAGTCTATAGGGCGGGGATCTGTTATACTGTGAAAAATCACTGCACTCTTAATATAATAGGGATGTTGACAACAACAATTATTACCAGAACGTATAAATGAAACCACGTAACAATTCTTTGAAACATTGACCTATTTTTTATTTGACCTAAGCACGAATTTCTGTAGCCTAAAAAATTGACGGAACAAAATAGTGACGTCTAAGTTAGCCATTCCCATACAAATACTATTAAAAAAATCGTATGGTAGTTGCTAACAAGTTTCTCTAACGACTAGCCATTCACCTACCCAATTATAGTCCTTTTAACCCATACAGAAAGCTTCACGCTCGTGCTAAACATTGGTTCACGTCGTTAGTCTAACAGAGACATAGGGATTGAACAACAATATCTCGCTTTCAATTCGAGCATGTATCCATTCGGCTACTAACGCGACAATTATTTATTAAAATATAAATATAACATACTTATATATTAACATATGGTTTCCATTTTGTATTTTACACAACGAATTTTCAGGTAACTAACGAACTAGTGCCTAATAAACAAGTAACGAATAAACTAGTCCTCTTTAACTTGACGCCCCCTTTCAGCCGTATCGATAATTAATGAGTTGCTGCCACCCAAGCGACTTCGCTTATAAATTATTCTCGGTTCATTAGAAACAGTTGTCAGTGTACATTTGTATCGTTGATCATTCACTCGATTGCTCAACGTTTCATTACCGGAATGAGATATAAAACGGAAATCATTGCATAGGTAAGATGCAACCGCCCGTCCGATTCTATAAATGCCACTACACATTTACAGAATATATTAAAAATTACAAAATAAGACAGATGCTTCTATGCGTTCTCGCCGCCCCCTAAAAAGTTCCGTGAAGCTGAAAATGCCGTCTGAAAAAAGGTCGCAGTCACTAGCAAGCTTTGTAACCAATCGTTTCACTAATTTTATTTGTATTGGCTCCCGCTTTCAGCCGTTTAGATTTTACGTCATAACGCCAGACCAGAACCTGCCGATGCGCATTTTTCATCCGGTACTCATGAAACTAGTGATCGCAGGAGAGCCGCCCCGTGGACTAGTCCACTCCTTATTTTCCAGATAGGTAATCTGATAAGTGAGTAATAAGTAAGTATAATAAGTAATAAGTAAGTAAATAAATATTATAATTATAATTAAGTAAATAATCTAATAAATGAGCTCACTCCTGGCTGTAAGACAAATACGAAAAATAATTTATACGACCAGGGAATTGTCCTTTTTAATATCGAGCGGATCGCTTGTGTAGATGTAATGTAAAGGTATTTTCGATTGTTTAGTGTGCTTCGATCACTTTGATGATGACTAAATAGTTATAAAATTAAATGGGAAGCTCGATGGCGCCGTGGTAAACACGCTCACTGACAATACGCAACTTACGCAAAGCCCGGTTATCGGATGAGTGAACAAGTTATAACTTTTAAAATCGATGTCACTATTAAATACCGAATTATAAATCAACTCAAATCATAATCGGGTTTAATCACAGACCGTGGGTTTAATACTAAACATTTTAAATAATTTAATGTCATATTAATTTTATTTTCTTAGTACTCCACGGTACCTCATTCGTAGCTGTATCAAATCAGCAGAAGTAACGTCCAATTTATTTCAACCATTACACGGTTCATTACTCTGCCACAAAATGGTACGCCTCATCCTGTAAGAAAGTTCAAAGAATAATAAAAACCAGGGTGATACTGACGTGAGACTAAATGAGAACATTGTTATCTAAGCGACGCGGTATCATTCGAGCGTGCATTGTTGCAGATACGTATTATAATTGGTTTAGATAACCACTCATAATACGTATCTGCATCCTGTCCCAGTTTTATTTTAGGGATTTTCATATTTCTAGCTTGAGTTTGGGACAAGTTAAGAGAGGTAGCGACTCGAGGAAGTGTGAAGAGTAATAAGAGAAATGAAATAATCATATCTCTAGTCCTGTGGTTAAACCGGTAACGGAATCGAACCCAGACCCAGAGGTCCCGGGTTCGATTCCTAGGGGAATGCATATTATTATTAAGGCCTGTTTGTTTGATTTAAAGACATACTCGAAGTCAGCCTGGTCATGGTTGGGTTCCACCTTTATATATCTAAGTCTTTAGCTATATCAACAACATTATTGTAATGGCAATTCACTTAGGAAGTGTTATGTTACAATAGATAAAAGATAAGACGCCATAACATCAAAGTTTGTAGCATTGTTGTGTTCCAGCAGCTAGAGATAACATAGCCAGTGACTTAAGTGCGCTTCCACCATTGGCCTTACTATCATTTAAGATCGGATGAGATGAACGCACTGTGCTTACCCGTAATGTATAGATGATGATTAATGCCATATTAATATTCTCTAGCATAGTTTATCGCTGTCGCTTATAACTTTCAAGCGGCCGTTTCACGAGCAGTTGCGTTCTACAATTCTCAAAGGATTGCGGTGCGATTTATATGCCACATAATCATTTCTAAAGCTTGCTGGCTTCAATTTTATGATTTATTTGGTTCATAAAGTAAATCATTGCGATAATTGCTATGGTTTTGACACCCAGAAGGTAAGCTTAATATATACCGCGTTCGAACAACTCACACATACTCACTCACCCCTTGCACGTACACGGATCTCGGAACAGCTTGGAACAGTCAGAGCGCAGCTATAGAGGTTGAGAGGTTGTCTATATAAAGTTTTGTGTATAAAGCTTACCGGTCTAAGCTTGCGGGCTCCTTGTTTTGTGGCCTGTGTATGAGCTGTGAACGTACGGCAGTAGAACGGGTTGTAATTGATATTTTGATTTGCATGTCTTTTGATAATTTAGTCTTTGTGACCGGTTGGCAATATCCGGAGGTTTATGCCAGTTTGGGCATAGCCCGGGTTTGTGATCACCAACCCGCATTCTGGCAAGAGTGGTGGTAATGCCATTACCCATTGACTATATTGATGACTTGATTTCAACGACGGAGGCCTTTGCCTAGCAGTGGGACAGTTATAGTTACTTACTTACTATAAAAATAAATACAAAATCGCTAGTCGCTCATGGCCCGCGCCGCGCGTCATTTCACGCGCAGTTACGTCCAGCGGCGCTCAAAGTGTCGCGATCCAGCGTCGCGGTCGGCCTCCTTCATAATTGCCCGAGACGCATTTGGCTAATTCCACCATTATTTTTCAGTGGAATATTTTCTAAGACGGCGCGTCACTCCGCACCGTTTGTGTTGAGATATGAAGATGGAACGCCTCGGATGTTTTATAAGAAATAAAGTCACTAACGTGTAGGCAAAAATTTGAAACCTCTATATTTATTAATTTCATTAGGGAAGATTTACAGCATTATAACTAGAATTCAATTATAAGTAGTATAATGATTAAAAGCTACTTACAATACTTCACTAGTAAATAACAAAGATACTTATATTAAGATAAAAAAATACAAACCGATTAACACTACAACTTAACACCAATAAAGAAATCCAAAATGTATATTATGAATTTCAAAATTTATTTCTTAATTGTTGTCTCCTATTTATTAATAGTATTAATATTATTATTATATTATATTTATTTTCAACTTACACCGATCTATAATAGTGCAATTTACAAGCTTATGCGAAGGTAAGTTCAGTTTCTAGTTACATCAATTAAAAAGTGATGGAGTTTTAAACATCACCTTATTAAATTAATTAGCTATTGCTATCAATGGCATTGCTACATTTACATCAAGACTGAAAATATTACGTGAAAAAGGCTAATAGCGTATTAGAGAAGCACTTTAAAAAATCGACAGGGAAACCAATTTATTTGTAGCTCAGTTAGACGAGCTATTGCCTGGATTGCGAAAGGTTAGGATGGTCGCTATTTACTAAACTTAACATTTAGCTATTAATAGCTATAAATAAAAGGACAATACAAATAAGACGTGCCAAAGAAATAAGACAGTTTTAATTAATGTCTAATATCAATAATATTGAGCGTCGATAGCCGTATGGATAGATTTTATGGTTGAATGCGAAAAATCCTAATTATTAAGAAATATAAATGTTAATAGTCCGTACATTATTTATATTTTATGTAACCAGGTTTACTTTCCATCAGATGCTCGTTTGCCGAGTCACTTACCCAAGAAATTATAAATAAATTGCTGTCAAATAATTAACGATCTATTATCATCGAGATTCAACTCATCCATGTCCAATTTTAATTTATTTACCCCAAATTGCTCCAACATTTTTATTGAACCATAAAATGAAACTGTTATTTGTTTTATATTTACTAAAGCTAAATTATTGTCTCAACGAAAGAGTTTCAACGAAATAATGGTACTATTTCTAACTGAAACGTATTAAAAATAGACTTAAGAATGTAAATGTTCTAATTGTATCTGGCATCGAATTTATGGGATGCACGTGTGTCGTCTCGGGACACTAACGCTTAATAGAAGTGTTATTGGAGCGTTTGGGTCACGATCGTGAATGCTACGTGACCTTAAGAATTGATAGCCTACGGATGGGTGAGTAAATGGATTTTAAAGCGTCTGTTGTGTTTTAGAAGGCAAGTTCACAGTTTCAAGACTTAACCTATGTAGTCTAATGGTTAAACGTTAATATTCAGGTCTCAGAACAGAACAGAAAGAGGTTCGATTCCCAGCAGAAGATATTAGTGTACTCGGTTCAGTTTGGCTTGCTTAAAGTCCGGTAGCCGCGTGGCATGCGTTCGGCCTGATATTCGGAGATCAAGGTCCGAGGATCAATTCTCAAGTCAGGCAAAGTGTGTTTCTAATTTTACGACGCATAGCCCGCGTTTGACATCACCAACCATCAGCTAGCCGCTACCACAATCTGAGTTTTTCCCCATAGCATCAACATAAGTAGCGATATTTATGTTCCGACAGAGAAATAAGGAAGCCAGTTCAGTTAAATGAAGGCCAAGCTTTTCTTTTGTAGAATTAAAGAAAGCTACCTTGTGTCATTACATAATCATATCATGCGTTTCTACTTCAAACGAAAGCGAAAATTTGAGGTGCATTAAGCGCGGTTATAAACTTCATATCTTCCTAACTTCAACTTCAAATGACTAAACCAAACGCGAATAAAGCATCACCTGAAAACCGTTGCCACACCGTTGCACAGAGAATATAGTTACCTGACATTTTACCCCAAAAATAAAGTGAATGGAGCCGGTTCCGAGAAATTATGGCTCCCAAGAATAGACCTGGACAATTTGGACATTGCCCAAGTGCATCTTCGCTGAGGGATGATAGATTTGCATCACAGCATTCGTAGCCACAGTAGCAAACGCCACGTTATTACGGAGATAAATGTTGACAACCACTGGAGTTATTGCGCAAAATTCTATATTTATTGTGGCGTTGAGTACGTCTGCATGGAGACCTGGGGCCTTACCATAAGCTTTTGAAGCAGTATTACAGTACTGCAATGTTTATTGCAGTTGTGGAAACGACTCGCGTTTATTTTACCCATTTAATATTATCCTGCCCTGAGCTTTTTAAAAAAAATACGCGAATGTATATTGAATGTATTATTTCCTATAGACAACTACAGGAAACATAGCTACATAAATTCAGGCCTGTCTCCCATAGGGATAGACCACTTATGACAATAAGAAAAATAATTATTTAAGAAATAGGAAATACTATTCAATTACGACAAATAAATTAATGTAATTGAATTGAGAACAGATTAGCAAAACGTTATGCAGTTATTATTAGGTAGTTATAGGATTATTTATTATTTAGTAAGAATTTTTATATAAACACAAATTAATCGATTATTCAAATCGAATAATAGTCAGATCATATCATCTGCATCACTACCCAGCATTAATGTCTCCACGGAATACATTGGCAAAGCCCAAAATCCCTGAGCAAATCTTCAACAATCATAAGGTTCAAATCTCTCTAACACTAAACGTAATTTTAAATCTTACTGTACTGTGGGTAAGGTGTATATTACCTTGTTGTGACAAGCGAATGTCGTTAATGAGTGTATGTAATTATGTTACGGTGACAGCGATCACTATTTGTACAGTCATTAGCAAAAATATGTTAACAATTGTAACTCTTAATACAATGGAATAAGAGTCAAATTGTTTTATATCTGTGCTCGTGACTGCACGTCGTTAGAGCGACGACGCTACCACCAATAATATGTTAGTGTTTGTTCATCATCATAATTGTTATATTGGATATGTGATCATAGTATCCAATCGTATGAAAATTAGCATTAGTCTTCGTTGATAATTGTTTTGATAGATACATCTTTAAATAATGATTAGTGAAAGTAGACACAAGGTTTTAAACAGCTACCATGTCCATTAACACTAGAATAATTAACAGCTTTACAAACGCTACTCATCATCAGCTCTTTTTATGTCCCACTGCTGGGGCACGAGCCTTCCCTATGGATGGATAGGGAAAACGGGCCATAAACCACCACGCAGGCCCAGTGCGGATTGGTGGTTGTTCACGACTGCTAATGCAGCCGGCACCAACAGCTTTACGTGAGTTACGATGGTTTAGACCAGATGCCCCGGGGTCGATTCCCAGCGGGGAGTACATGATTGTGTTCTCGGTTTGGTTGGTGGTAGGGCTTGTTTTTCCGCCTGGCTAGCTACCACCATCTCATCTAAATATGTCGCCATAGCATCAATGTTTGTGGCATTGTTGTGTTCCGGCAGCTAGAGATAGAATAGGCAGTGCCTCACTAGTTGACGATTTCGGGTGAAGTGCGCTTCCACCAATTGGCCGTATCATCACTTAACATCATTTGACATTGTTCTTACCAGTAAAATATTTTAAAAAACTAGCTGTCCTCGCATCTGGATTCTCCTTCTGCTTAACAACAGGCAGAGCAGTCATTTGCCCAACTCTATATAAAAAAACGCTATATTTGCCGTTTGAGACCAACAGCAAACTCCTTATGTCAGAAACAGGTTACCGACACACTATTAAAATGCTATTGAATACCTATTAGACTTGAGGCTCAGTTATCTCGTGAGATGAACGGCGTTATTAGAGCAAATACCGTCTGGTGAATTAATGTTGTCGTAAATTCAGAATGGGAGAATGAATGTATCTTATGCCTGCTTCCAAGGTGTAAATAACTGGCTTTTAAATAAAGTCTGGACAACCGGTCCGAGTCGCGGGTGGAAGCGATTAGTGGTGTGATAACTAATGTGTTTCAACAAGGCAGACTCTTTCTATGGTAATGTATGGAATTATGAAACGCAGACGTTGAGTCACCTTGGTAACGCTTGAGGGGCAGTACTATTTTTTGGTGTTTCGATCTAGGAGCTCGATAGCACAGTGGTTAACTCGGCCAGTTTGCGAGTGCTGTTCTTAAGTAACTTTCGCAAAAGCCGGTCATCACCATTAGATAGGTGAGCTCTCCTCCGTGCTTCGGAAGGCACATAAAGCAGTAGGTCACCGCTGCATCAGCAGTAGTTAACAATCACCAATCCGCATTGAACCCGCGTGGTGGTAAATGCCCCGTCTCCCTATCCATCCATAGGGAAGGCTCGTGCCCCAGCAGTGGGGATATAAAATTTGCTGGTGATGAATTGATGTATGCTTCTGACAACCTAACTGGATTTTTGGAACCCTTGTAGGGGGAGGGGGATAAGGGTTGTCCTCAGATAGTCCTGGTTGAAAAGAGGAGAAGTATTGGAGTTTTTGTGGGTATAACTCTCTCACCCCCGTCTTTTAACGCAAGTAGATCATATATATAGCATAGGATGCATAGATCGTATTTAAAAAAATTTTTGGACGATTTAAAAGTATACTTATTTTTAAGTTAATTTAAGTGAATAATTTTTTTTATTTAAATCGATAAAAAAAAATAATACTACTGATGTCTTTGGCTCTTTGACTAAGACAGAAATGTTATGATTTTAGCTCACAATCGCTTCTCTCCTTGGCCCACGCGTTCAGACCTGCAGTATTGCGGCAGCTTCTCGATATTTGCATCCGAGAGATGGTGCTGGCAGTATGCATAATTCACAGCCGCGTAATATTCGCGCGGTCCGAGTGCGCCGCTCACCTGTCTCAGCACAGTGAACAGATAGTATACACGCCTGGACTTCTTGTCGGGAAAGTGAAGAGTCATGTCTGTGGTTTTGTTTTATTTTCAAAAATTTGTGTTATGTCGAATATTAATGTGAAATAATGGTGGATTATTAACCGTTAAGTGTTCGTAAGTGTGCATGAGTGTTGGCAAATGAAACAAAACAGTGAAACTTTACTTTTCAAATTCTCTTAAGAAGTCCGCCTAGGAATTAGTAAAGCCCCACATCTTTACCGAGATACTCTAGGGGTTGGGGGTATATCATTTCTCAGTTCTCATTTTTATTATCATTCATCATCATTCATCATCATACTGACTAAAAGGAAATATTGCATATTTACGTATTACGACACTGGCTAAATGTGCTAATCGCACGAAGCCATCAACTAAAAGAAAGAAAGAAAAGTATACACGCCTGCACATCAGACTACTAAAAATTGTCAAATTTTCTCAATAGACTTTGAACTTTACATACACGGCATATGGTTGAACATTTATTGAAGAAATTTGACAGTTTCGCTCAGGTTGATGTGACTTTTACAGACAAACTCGCGTATTTTTTTGAAACTATGAGTTTGATGTTGACCTCTAACGGCATTTACAACTTCACTGGACTTATTGGGGGTGGCCAGAAACTTAAAGGGTTCTTTGAGCCATATGATCGATACATCGTCAGAGGGTTTCCAGAGGGAACGGCAACACGTTAGCGTGTCCCCGTTCCATACGAGAGATTCTCAGAGATTTATTAGGCACACAGACTTGACTTAGCTAAAATACCGTTGCCACATTGACTATGCTGCAGCTTCGCATCGTTATACAATAAGTTCTCGTGAGTTTGCAAAGTTAATGTCATGGAGCCTAGCATAATAATATATTATATCTATGCCAGGAACAATGATCGTCTAGTTTCAGCTTTTATAACATTTCTTAGTAACTACAAAGTTTTCTAGAACACGAGATATTTCCATACACTTAGCTTCTTCCGACGACTCCGTTTATTTTTTATATTTTTTATTATTTCTCTTCGCGTATCACCCTGGGGATGTATCGTTAATATCTTTTGTGAGAAGTTATAAGAAAATTAAAAGTGTTATTATATTACTTGGAAAGTTAAATTAAGTTAACTTTCTACGGCAAATGAGTTTCACTAACGCATCCCTAGATGGCGTTGTTTATTTTTGAATCGCAAAAACGTAATTTACAGTTGATCGATTATGTAATACCTTTGCCTTTTATGAAATAAAGCTATTATCCTTTATACTGTCCCACTGCTGGGCAAAGGACTCCTTAATTGGAATCATGTTTACTACAACAATTGACGGGTATTGGCTTAATCACCACTCGTCACATGCGGGTTGGTAAAAGCAATAAAAGTAGCATTGAGCACCTTGATTGAGAGCTTTTGTAATGTGGATCATCTGCTCCCCCTGTGAGGAGGCTACAAAAAAAATACGGCGTAACTCGACTCAGGCGGCGATCTCTAGTCTCCCCGATCGATTAAATTTTCCGTCCTTTTGACAGTGGTCACAGACAGCGCGTGTTTGCTTGTCTAATAATGTGAGTCACAAAGGGATATACCACATACAGCCTTTACGAAGGGGAAAAAATATATGTATACGTTGAAAAATTTGAACCTATCGACATCGCCCGCCGTCATCAATCCTAATCGAAATATTAACTGTGTAAAACATACTAGACAGCTCTGCCTCAAAGTAATTTCTTTTAATAAAATTTATTGATTGCCGAAAAATTAAACAAATCTGTGAGAACCTACATAGGTATAATCAATCTTCCCTTTGGCCTTCCTCAATGTGGCATTCTCCCTACCACAGGCTTTCCACACTCTTACTGCCACTTGAGCTTAGCAACTCGTCGGGCTATGTCGGTAACCTTTGTTGTACTGTAGATCTCCTCATTTCTGATTCGATCACGCAGAGAAACCCCGAGCATAGCCCATAGGCTGTTACTATTCATCTGGACGTTACTATTCATATGAAAGTAAACATAACTACAAACTTGATTCTTATTATCCTGTATAATATTGACTCGAGTATAAAAACCAAAGCTGTTTTAGAAACATAACCATGAGTGCCGTTTGATAAATTCCCACGCCGACACTAAGTCACATGCGGATTTGAATTTCGAATCGGCCATAGTATTCAGTTCGACGTCCGTTGAACAATTCCCCTTAGGTACGGTCACTTTTTAGCGAGTTCGGAACTATTCAAATTTGGAATTTTCAAATGGCGGACTACCAGTTCAGAATTCCAAATTTAAAAGTGAGCCTGGGATTGCGAGTTCGATCTTTGAATTTGTCGCATGTCACGTATTGTAGGCGATAACTTTTTTGTTTGCTTCACAAACTTTTTAGATGCTAACTTTTTCCGATATTATTTTCAAATTGTGTTTTTAGCTTTCCTCTAGGTTATGAGTGCTCAGCGTGAGTCTAAATCATTAATTCGATGACGTTAACGAAAACGGGAATTTGTATTGGTGACAAACAAGGTAAGTTGCAATTAGGTAGTTGACTGTTTAGTCAATAGAAAAACCGTTTAGCAACTGTCAAATCTTTTTTCAATATTGCATGTTTAGCACATGTTTTCCCTCTTTCCTATGATATGGGGTCCTTCAAACGAGGCGTGAAGAAGCACCTTGTGGGCCGGCAGAGTGAAGTTGACTGATGCTGCGTTGTTTTCACGCTGCACCAGTTGTTTTCGCGTCTGGACTCCATTTTCACTTAACATCAGGTGGTGTGGAGTCATTTGCCGTGATAAGTATAAAAAAAAAAATGGTAATGGCAACCTATGACGTCACTTGATTGTTTCTTAAAAACTTACAAGGTTACAGAAATTCATCCTAAGGGCGCTTTCAATTTAGACGTTTTCAAATTAAACGCCAGCCACACGACAGCGGTCCGACACAAAACGCCTAATTTGAAAGCGCCCTAAAGGTGAGTCCAGACTATATGACAAAACATGTTATATTAGCATAGTTATGAAGCATGTTTTATTAGTAACTATTAAGTGTCAATAAAACCACCTTATACTTATAGTTTTTTAACATGTTATATAATATTAATAACATACGTTATATAACATGTTACTTAATGTAGACTCACCTCGGGTTCAAATCCCACTCGTGGAATTTGTGCAACTTTGTCTTTATTCAAATTGTAATTTGTTCGCAACAATATTTGCTTGGCCAGGCCAAATAGCTTGCCTAATTCTTAACCAATCTGGTCTTACAATATTTATAACAATATTATGATCGGATGTTGAGTAAGATTAGATAGTGTTAATCAATTTCGGCGAGTTGGATTGAGCCACGATAGCATAGTTGGTAGTGCACCTGACCCGGCATGTCATGGGTGCGAGTTCGAATCCCGCTCGTAAAATTTTTTCAACACTTTGTCTTTTTAAATCGTGGCTCTTAAGTTACAAAGAAGAAGAATAATATAACTTGCACTTTGCACTCTGGAGCCTTTTATAACTGGCAACGACGCACAAACAAACGTGCCTCTCGAAGCACGGAAGAGCTCGAGGCACTTAATTTTAATTACCGATTTTTAGTGTCCCGGTATAGCGAAAATTGCTTAGTACCTTCCTATGACTTGCAGTATTACAACCCGAATACGCCAGCTGCTGCACCATCAAGAAACTCTTTGAAACCATATTACCTATCACGGTTAAAATAGAAAAGTAAGTAAGTAAATAGACTATATACTGTCCCACTGTTGGTCAAAGACCTCCATCATTGAAATCAAGTCATCGCTACAATCAATTTTGGCTTAATCACCACGCTTGCCAATTGCGGGTTGGTGATCACTACTGATCACAAAGTCGGGCTAGGCATCGAATAAAAATTAATTAAAAATGTGTTGTTTGAATTTCTTATCTATAGCAAGACAAATTACAAAAATACAATGTTGAAAAAATTTCCACGAGCAGGATTTGAACCTGCACCCTTCTGACATACCGGGTCAGGTGCTCTTCCAATTGAGCTATCATGGTTCTAACCAGCCCGCCGAAATTATTCAACACTATTTGCTTTTTACTTTGAAAGCCAAAGCCACCCATTCAATGTCAACAACTACCGTCATTAACACCCGATCATAATATTTTTTCAACATTGTGTTTTTGTAATTTGTTTCGCAACAAAATTTGCGTTAAAATTATATAAACAAAACAAAAACATTTTATATATAGCTAGACAAATAAATTACTTTATTATTTTTTTTTTTCAACATTGTGTTTTTGTAATTTGTTTCGCAACAAAATTTGCGTTAAAATTATATAAACAAAACAAAAACATTTTATATATAGCTAGACAAATAAATTACTTTATTATTATTTACAATATGTTTATAACCTAATAACTACGATACCTCAAGACATTATCGCCTTTTCGTGATAAAAAAAAAACAATTCCAAAATAAGAGAAAAAAGTGTTTAATCCCATTATAAATCCATTACAATATGAGGCATTCATTTCGGAAAGTGGAAAAAATCGGTAAAAGGATTATTTTTTTTGGCATTAGATACTTACATTGTTAGGAACGTTTCGCCCTTTGAAGAAGGGATATAATATAGGGATTCCATAAATTTAATATTGGCTAAGGGTCCGCTAATTTAATCTGGGGTAACATAATTTCATTATGACCAGTAATGTTGTCTGATAAATGATGGGTCAACTAATTTATAACATTTGTTTCGGTTAGATTAGGTTACTGATTTTAGTTGAGAAATTGTAAGATTCATTTTTAATGTGATGTGCTAATATAATATGTGTAGATTAAGATTCATTGCTGAAGCCATTTCAACCTTCGTTACACACAATAACTTCCAGTTTGCTAACTGTTTTCGATTTGTTTCAGTTGTATAGTAAATAGCCTATAACTCTCCCACTGCTAGACAAAGGTCTCCATCATTGAAATGAAGTCATCACTACAATTGATGGGCTTAATCACCACACTTGCCAAAATGCGGGTTGGTGATCACAAACCCGGGCTATGTTTCCCGGTCATGACTTACGCTAGTGTAGTTTTCGCCTCCAAAACCGTTTCATGTGTGGTGCCACCGGGTTGCCCGTGGTACTATCACAATGTAGACCTCCACCGTGATCTTGATCTTCCCACTGTCAAAGATTTTATCAAGGACGTTTCCATACGTTACTTTGATAACACCCCCCAACACCCTAACCCGCTTGTTGTGACGACCGCCAATTATAATGTAGGAAGCCTTCCACCAAAAAGACAGTTCACATCTAGGCGTCCTAGTCACGTCCTAGATGACCCCGACGATCCCATAACAGTTGCGAACGCCTCCCCGCCCGATCCTTTAAATGTCACTACATATTTACAGAATACACTAAACATGCACACTAGTTTAGGCCCAAGACACCGTACTCGTAGAACAAGGGTACGAAGAACCGGTTCACACGCGCTCTACACCAGGTACAAACATATACCTGGGCGCTTCTCTCCTCCACCACGGCTACTAGCTACAGATTTAAAAAAAAAGAAAATAAAACTAGATTTAGAGAAGTAATATTTTCAAATAACTCTAAAATTACTTAAAACTATTTGGAAATACTACACTTGGGTTGTAAGCCATTTGGGTCAATTAATATCGTCTTGATGGAAGTTTTGAATACATTAGTGTTCCCATTGAAAATATCAAGTGAGTTGTGATCCATAGCAAGTTTGTTAAATTCTCTGCACATACGAGCAATGGGACAATTATAAGATTTATTATTCCGAAAAAATCTATTCTATTCTATTCTATTCTCCTACTTTGTTTTAGTTACAGCTATAGTCACGCTTTCTTTACGATGATCGCAAAAGTCAAATGACCTAGTCATACACGGGTCATAATAGGGCCCTAAATTAAATTAAAATTAAAAAAATATATAATATGAGATTTTTATTTCATATATATGTCATTGTGGTTTCTCTGGGTTTCTCTATCAAAATGGCTTTAAAAAAGTTCCAACATACATTGGTTGTCTCCAGCAATACATCGTTATTAGGGCAGATAAGTCAGGGCCCGGCTTAGGAAGGGTTGCGGAGTTCATTGTTTCGACTCGTGTGTCATTTCGTACGAAACAATTCGAGAAGTGATAGAAAAGATACCGTGAGAGATTTACAGACACAACGAAGTTTTAACACCCCTAGGAACAATGGATCGACTTGATGCATAACGTTAACAGCGTGTAACAGAAAGGTGTGCTAAAAATGAAAAGATCCAAAGTGTCCAGAGTTACTAAGTCATAATTATTTACCTTAATTTGTTAGGCAATTTTTAATTAAATATTTCTATTGTGACATCACATCAAAATTAACAGGTCACAGCCCTAGTGGCTTAGTAACCTCTGTGTACTTACATTTATGATCACTGCCGCTTGCTTATGCGCGCCTGACGCGTATGATTTCACTAATATAAATATTTAGAGGCATTCGGCTTTATCATCGTCGTCAAAAGCGATCGAGTTATCGGGTTTGTTAAGCGGGGGCGTAGAGGTGACCGTATCCGACTTAAAGGTCCTCGCCAACATCCAATAAGCTCGGTGAGAGGGCGAGACTTCTTTAAGTAAGCAAGCCCATTTCGTACCGCGGAGCTCTTTTATGCGCTCTTTAGCAGCGCGTTGCAACCCGTCACCCGTCACTACAACCCGCCGCCGGGACGATTCGCTTATAGCGTTGCTGAGATGACTACTGAGGGCATCGACCGCGGCCACTGTCTGGTGCCTCGTGATGCGAGGCACTGATATCGCGGATTTGGTCTGAGGATATGATCGGAGGAGAGCGAGTGGATCGTTTATTGTTAAGCCCGGTGAAGCTGAAAATGCCGCAACGGCAATCAGCAATCTCTCTCCAAAAAAAAAAAAAAAGGATCGTTTCTAGGGAACGCAACCGTAAGGTTACGTTCCTTAGCATCGCCATGTCTAACGGGTTGGGGGAGTGATTATCCACTAACGTATAGTGCGTGGGCTCCATAGGCACGACGATATCGAAGAGCAACGACTCAGCGAGGTGGCTCATCACCCGACCGTTACGGTTGGTTGAGTGGCAACACTGAGCGTGTTTGCTATTGAAATCGCCGGCAATAATGACGGCGTTATCCATAGCAAACAGCGCCTCCAGATCGGGTTGTGTAAGAAGCTTATTGGCGGGCAATTACGCGGACGCGATAGTAATCGACGGGTGGCCCGTCATTCCTAACGACTGCTAATGCAGCCTCATTATAATGCATAGTTTGACAAGCCTCTGCGACTTCACCCACTTAAAAAGCCGAATCCAATTTTCGGCGAATTAAAAAAAAGAGTGTCTCTTAAAGAAGGTTAAAACCTTATAAGGCCAATCAATAATAAATCCAATGTAAAGAACATAAAAATAACTGAAACACTAATTTACCCAACATCTTATAGAATCTATATAAAAAAAACGAAAGTAGATAGACAGAACATGGATTAAAAAGGGCAGAGTACCCACTGCCTAGAAATGAAAAATGATGTATGAATGTGTAGTATGTGGTATGAAAGTACGAGAGGAAATAAACGGGGAACTGGAGATAAGATAAGATAAGATAATTTTTTATTGCCATAAGTGAAGTTGGAGTGAAACCGGATAAGCATATCAATAGTTCGGATTATGTTGGAGAAAGGAGTTTTAAAAACAAAGCCTTATAAGGCCTTGCCTTTAAATATGTCAGCTTTCCAGCCAATACATAAGTGCGGTATATACTTACGTACATAATCTAACCTATATACAAGGTGACGTTAAATCAAGTACAGATACCTTAAATAAAGGTCAGTTACGTAAGCCTCAATTATTAAAAAGTCTAAGACCAAGATTTATAAACAATTTTCTGAGAAATTAACTTAAAGTTAGTAAGTGCTTACCTGTAGAGAAATAAAAAGGTAGACAAAATAAGATTGAAAAATAACGGTAGGTAGCGAGTATAGTGACTTATAATAGAGAGTGGCAAAACTTAAGTACGTTTCTACGAAATGGGGTAATGTTTTCTTAGGCGGTAACACCGCCTATAGTTTATGAATACTGAGAGGCTGTTCTCAGAAGTACTAGGACCCCAGAGGCTTGAAGGAGGTTATCAACTCCTAGTCTCGAGACTCATCCATCCATTTATTGAACAATTTCGTTTGCATTTTGTTTTCTAAAAAGAAAGAAGTTAAGGATACTGGCAACAAAGTTAAAAATAAACTTAGTTGTAATTTAATTAATTTAGGACTTCTCGGTGGAAAATGAGGAGTCGTGTATAGAGATTTTAAAGGCATTTAAAAAAAGGCCAATACGGCTTGACTTGTGATAAACGAATTCCATATGATACACATAGAACATAATATTGCCTTCACAACTTATGAAAACAAAGGCAAACAGAAAAAAACAGAACATAAGGAAAATAAAGAGTCCGACATTTTTGTTTTTTTAGGACCAATAAGGATATGAAGATGTCTTACGCGTCTATGTATTATAACATAATACATAGACGCTTATTCTGATAGTATTATGCTAAGAATCGTCTACTAAATCGATTCCAGCGATATCTTAATATTCATAACAATACGCTTTATTAATTTAACAATAAGTTTAACTTAATTTATTACGACACATCTATCGTAGGACTGAAGGCCGCTGAGGCGGAAAAGTACAGAACAGAACAGCGACCGCGCACCGGAAGGTGCAATGTGTGCAGGCCTCCAATAAGGAGGACCGACGATCTGGTGAAGGTTGAGGGTAGACGCTGGATGCGGGCAGCACAAAACCGGTCGTTGTGGAGATCCTTGGGGCATTTGTTCAGGAGTGGACGTCTTTTGGCTGAAATTATGATGATGATGATGATTTTAATTTAAAGACGGGAAGCTAACCACAGTAGAAAGATGGATAAAAAGGTAAAATCTTTATTTGGACACTACACACTCAATTTAATAGAGTAGTTGGTAAAAACCTTATAAATAATTATTATAATAAAGAAAACGTCTTCTATATACTATTTTCATAATTTAACATGACCAGCCTCCCTGTTCATGTTAAAATCAAGAATAATACTCCTCCTGCATATACATGGTGTTTGTTTAACGTCCCTTGTCTGAGTAAACTAAAATACAGGGGCGTAGCAAGGGCTGATTTGGTCTTAACAAATTGCCGAACACAACGCACACTAGTGCTACTAATATTAATGTTGAGGTGATATATTTAGATCGGAAGAAATAAACCTTATCATTAACCTAACATAATTATCTACTCCCCGCTGGGAGTCGAACCCAAGACCCTTGGTTCTGAGAGTTAGTATGTAGTTGTACGCACGCACGCGAAGGTTTTAGAGTGATAAAACTATAATTAAATACGTGTGTGCACACGGACGCAAGTCGCAAGCTGACCACTAGTTGTAAAATATATAGATTGCATATTATACAATCATCATCATCAGTCCACTACATCATACTAGTCCACTGCTGGACACAGGCCTCTCCAAGTGCACGCCACTGAGCACGATCCGCGGCTACTCTCATCCAGCTCTTGTCAGCCACCTTGCTAAGATCGTCGCTCCACCTCGTCTGAGGGCGTCGTAAGCTACGTTAATATTATACAAAGAAGCAGGATAAATTAAATTGACAATATAATTTACATTATTTTTCCCCCTCAACCCCTCGCTCGTCCCTCGGACCCAGATACGTATCTGCTAATGTGTACTCAGCTACCAACCACCTGGTCCCCGCTCTCGTTTCGGGAGTTTAATGGGCGTCTGTGATCTTTTATGAACCACAAAACTTGTTACTGGAGCCATTTGCACTATCGAATTCGACGGGGAACGGTTTTAGAACTTTATTTCTAGGACGATAGTGGTTTAACACCTCCACAGTCCTTTGTGCTGCAAACTGGCTGTTGACAAATGGACGTACGAGTCTTTTGTTTTTATTTCTGGAATGTAAAATAATTTTTTTTTGTTAAAATCTATTTTTGTGTCAATCCACCTCTGTAGTATGTATATTGTCATGAGTATGTATATAGACTGGAAAACGCGGTGAGGTGAGGTGATTGATATTCGATGAGTGAAAGCTCACGGAAAGATCGGATCCGATCCGAACCCCTCGGAGAATCTAGTATGCGCTGAAAATGCCGCCTGAGTCCATCAGCAAACGATTTACAGCTTTTGAATCGTCCTAACATTTTTTCCTATTACTTAACTTTTTAGCTGTGGAGACGAAGCAAGGTTTATAACCACAGCTTTAATAGAAGTAACGAAATATACAAAAAAAGCTATGTCGTTAGCTTTTTTTGTATATTTCGTCACTTCTATATTTAATTTAATACATATACAATAAAAAACTTACAAGTGCCCGGAATTACAAATAATGCTTAAATTACTAAACATTACACTTGATTCTAGAATAACGTACTTGCGCACGCACATAGGTGTGTGTGTACTATTTTAAAACTATCTCAAAAAAAAAAACCGGAAGATATGTACAAATATCAATGGTTAACTTTGAGTTGGTAGCATACAGCAAAAACGAAACAGATTTTGATACTACAAACACAGAATAAAGAAACTGCAAAAGGCAGGTTGCAGGTTTTTAAGAGAGATTGCCTCAGACGGCATTTTTAGCTTCACCGGGCTTTTTTGGGGGCGGCGAGACACTTAAAGGGTATCCTCTAGCCATGTGAAACGAATCACCTCCGGAGGTTTTCTAGAGGGAACGGCGGCGGCGTCACGCACTAAGGCGTGTCCCCGTGCCCTACTAGATTCTCCGAAGGATTCGGATCGGATCGGGTCATACAAACGTGTTTTATTTTTATTTGTTTTGTTTTAGTTTTATTATTATAATTGTTATTTTTTAAATATCTAATCTTAAATAAAAAAAAGTTGTATTTGATAATTTTTCTGTCATATTCTTTTTGATTAAAATTAACATTAAAAAAAAAAATCGTATTTTCAAAGTAAAACACTGTTTATTGACTTCACACAAATCAGTCTTAAGAATACCTTATTAAGGTATTCTATCAAAAAGAATATGCTAAGAATTTAATAAATGCAATTTAAATAGCTGCATAATTTAAATCTATAAAAATATTTGCTGTCGGAATGGCGTCTCGTGTACTACCACGTCAGTAGAATTATAAAAATGGAGCCACGTCAGTCGCAGAGGGTTAAACTTACATTCTGGGTCTCTTTCTTTATTTTGTGCTACAAAGTTGAGCGTCGGCGCCGCGCCGGGTCCACATACGCAAAGATATTATGTTGAAGTCACTTCATTGCGAATAGCTTCTGTCAAAAGATATGAAACACGAATATTAAGCAAAGACTCGGCTACAAAGTTAGTTTATATTTGCAATATCGAGTGGCTGGCACAGGTGAATAGTATTTCTACTTGATGCTTGTGCCGCCATCTTTGTTTTGCTCTAGATTTTGTAGCATAACTATTCTATTGTTGTAGAAATAAACTTTTCTGGTTTAGTAGTGTCTTGTCTATGTCTATTTAGATTTAGAAGATAAAATATGCTCTTTGTTTAAATAAATGATTAAAGAAAATATTATCACCTTTATTGTTGAACCGCCGGTCTTTATTTAACACAGAGATCCCGGGTTCCATTCCCGGCGGAAGGTAAATATTGTTTTCGGTTCGGTTGGTAACTCTGGGGTTACTGTTTTAAAACATCTAGGCACATCTGTGTCTCCTATTCTAACATTTTTCCTACAAAACCATGTCGCTGAGAAGTTTTAAATTACATTGCAAAATAAAGGACTTACCATGATATCTAAAAGCAGTATTATTGCAGTTGTTAAGAGACGCGTGTAAAGGCGTATATACACTAGTCTGTATCTGGGCGAGCCATCCACTGGGATGGCTTTGGACCACGCACGGCAAGCACCGCCACTGGGCAGAGAAGGTATAGTACTAGGTTTTATGGTGGGTATACCTCCGCTCGTCGAGCTTATAGTAGCTAGACGAGGCAAGAGGAGGAGAGTCCCACATAACCCGGGGTCACCTCTAGCCGCAGCGTATGCGCAAAGCCTTTAACCTATTTTAAAATAAATGAAAAGGTTCGGGTAAGCTTTCGGTGTTCAGCGTTCCGGGATTGTATGGAATCAGCATTATGAAAGCGGGCAACAGCCTCAAACGCCAACTAACAAAGGGAACGAACCTCATTGCAAAGTTTGCAATCCTTTGTAAAAAGATAAGTACTGCTTGTGACAAGACTGGCTGGAATGTGGATGGCGCCTTACAACATCTGCGGACTGCGATGCTTTCTTCGCTGAGAACGTAACTCGACGCCTTGGGGGCGTGGCAGAACACACGGTACGATAGTCCGGTGGTTTTAACCACATTGATTTGGAGGGAAGGCTATTGGCGAAAGTTATCACAGAATTTGGTTTATACACCCTGCACCCTTCTGACATACCGGGTCAGGTGCTCTTCCAATTGAGCTATCGTGGTTCTAACCAGCCCGCCGAAATTATTCAACACTATTCACTTTTTTACTTTAAAAGCCGAAGGCGAAAATTCAATGTCAACGACTACCGTCATTAACATCTGATCATAATATTTTTACAAATACTAAAGATCAGTTAAGATGTAAGCAAGCTATAATGTTTTTGTTTTGTTTATATAATTTTAACGCAAAATTTTGTTGCGAAACAAATTACAAAAACACAAATATTAAAAAAATATCCACGAGCAAGATTTAAACCCACCCCTTCTGACATACCGGGTGCTCTTCCAATTAAGCTATAGTGGTTCTAACTAGCCCGCCGAAATGATTCAACACTATTTATATAAGGTGTCATTGAATCAAATGTGGGTATTTTCAGGTCCGGCTTAATAGTTATTCAATAACATAAATTAAGTAGTCTGCATTTTAGTTTATAAATATTTTATTAAATACCTGCGTCATTCTGTAGAGGATTTATTCATTCTTGTTTGGCTTGTGGTAGTGTTTATTTAAATTCCACCTAGATAACAACCATTTTATTGGAACTATGTAGCCGTATGTTTAACACTGTGTTTTCACAGTTGGATTGCTAATTCTCTGTAGATGAGAATTCCGGCGCCCTTTGAAGTTAAAGTCACTTGTCATAATAATATGGATGTTGACAACAATAATAATTAATTTCAGAACATCAAACGTATAAATTGATATCACGTCACAGTATTTGACCTAAGGATGCAAAAAAATTGATAATAATATTGTTAAAATGTTTTTGTTTTGTTTATATAATTTTAACGCAAATTTTGTTGCGAAACAAATTACAAAAACACAAATGTCCCGGGTCCACATCTCTGAGGTCCCGGGTTCGATCCACGGTCGGGTCAATTTAGCAATTATTGTTTTTCTAATTGTCTCGGGGCTGGGTGTTTTCTATGTATAATAAGTATATACTTAAGTATTTTATGTATGTTTATCCGTTGTCTAGTAAACATTTAACGACCATTTTCCTACATTGTGTAACAATAACTTTCCAAACCTTAGCATTGGTAATCAGTTTCGTTATATAATTATTATATTTAAATTATTATATGTTTATATATGTGTATGTATGTAAATACGCTATGGTTCGATTAAGTATCCTTCTGTGTCCCTCTCATACATCTGGTTTTGTTAATTCTTCCTTTCACATTCAATCTATTTCTCCTGTGGAACGCGCTGCCTCTCGAAATCAGGGTGGCTACGAGTCGTGACGCTTTTAAAACGAAAGTCCGCGAGCTCTTGTTTGATAGAACCATGGTAGATTCATCTCAATAACGTCCTATTAGAATTATGTATTTTATGTATGTTAATTTATTGTAGTTAACGTATTTACAATACACATTTATGTATATATAATATTTATGCATGAATTATATAGGTACTTACATTTAAATGATTTATCTTAATTGCACCTACCAATGTTATCTCTGCACCACCCTATGGTTGACTGGTAGAGAATGCCTCAAGCATTAAGTCCGTCATGTAATATTTATGTTGCAAAAGTTTAAATAAATAAGTATATATATATATATATAGGTGTATCAGTAATTCGTTTGGTAGAATAGTCCCGCAAACTTTCGTTCCACACCTCGCCTAGGGTTGGCTGGAAGAGATCTCTTCTAGCGATGAGCTCACCTTTGTATATGTCCTGTATAACGTCTGTTTTTAAATGTATTTTATGTGCAGTAAAGGATTAGTTAACATTGCAATGTGCAAACTGTGTTTAAATGAAAATATAAACAACTATCTACCCAGCCGTGTGTCCGCGCCGCCCAGATGAGAATCGCCCTGTATAACAAATTGCTAGTGTCATCTCGGTCCTTTGGCGCGATACCATTTTGCTACAATAAAATATGGCCGACATTAAAATAGTGGTTGGGGCGCTGTTGTCGTTACGCCCTCGTCCCACGTCCGCGTCTTGAGGATGTCATGAATTCCAATATGTAATGTTTGCGTGGGTAATATTCGATCGTATGTTGAATTGTTGACTTGGTAACTAGAATTTCAGTTTTTTGATAGATAGATAGATAAATAGAAAAATGGATAAAAATATAGAAAGTTAGATTGATAAATAGAAAGATAGAATATATAATATAATATAAATATAAATATGAGACAACATCACACACATTGTTCTGATCCCAAGGTAAGTAGCTAAAGCACTCGTTGCATGGAAATCAGAAACAACGACGGCACCACAACCACCCAGACCCGACACAATATCGAAAAGTTCGTTTTCGACATTGACCCGACCGGGAATCGAACCCAGGACCTCAGGAGTTAGCGCCGCCCAAAGTCCGGCGTGCAAACCACTCGGCTACAGAGGTCGTCAAAAGAAAGATAGATAGATAGAAACATAGATAGATCGATCCTTTACGTGAGCCAGGACAGATAAGTATTAAACCAGTTGAGTTTTAGGCCAGAGTATGAACTATTACGACTTTGAGATTGCCATTTTCTACTTAATTTGGATTTTAAGTAGGTTCGATTATGAATAGAGCATTTTTTAAGTTATCCGATTTCCTAAAATGTCAGGTTATTAAGATCTCAAATTCCTAGCACTGAAGTGACCCGCCATCGTAAAAGTTGCTTAACATCAAAAATCATATCTGAAACCGCAAGCCACAACACTATATATAGCATTTTCATTTGTACAATAATGAGCGTATTTAAAAATAGTATGAAATTCATACTATTAATCTATTATAAAGCATCTTTCTCCGTAACATATTTTTTGGAAGTTCATTCATGCTAAGAAATGAATTTTCTGTGCTCATACAAAAAGTGAATCTACAAAATTTTTGTTTGGTGAACATTTCGGCTTTACAAACCGGCGAATATGCCAAATGGGTGTTATGAGTACCATTCATAAATCCAGCATGTTTAACAAGTTTTAACGTTAACTAGGGGCGCTCGTTATATGCGAGTACGTTTTTATCCGGTTGAAAAAAATGTTTATAATATTTACTATACCACCGGTACGGGCATTACGAGATTTAACATACAATAAGTAATATTAATGAAGAAAGAAGTAGTAATAAGAAAATAAATGTAAATTGTGATTCGCAGTGATTCGCAGCTGCAAAGAACTGAAGTCACCCAAAACACTACGACATTTATATAAAACGCTTAGAACGAGTACAGAAACGGTTTTTGTGGCATATATCTTTCCAATCCGGTCTAGCGAGGAAACTGCCCTCGTACACTGACCGTCTTTCAAATTACCCAAATGTTAAGTTTGAAAGATAGACGTCAAATGCTGGATCTTCTTTTCTTGCACAAGTTGGTTAGTGGTGGTCTGGACTGCCCGGGCCTTCTTGCGCAGCTGCGGTTTCACATCCCTTTTAAGTTACCAAGTGTGAGGTGGTAAATTAGTTCCATTTACATCCAAGAGGTCAAAAAGCCAGCTCGGTCACCACTCACTAATTAATAGGCTACAAAGACACTACAACTCACTGCTGAAGAGGACTGCTGATGTCGATATTTTGTCTTGTAGCGCTCAAAAGCTTAAGAGAGCTATACTTGATTCGTTCAAGTTGTAACTCTGGTGCACCTAATTCTGATATTTTATATTATATTTAATTAGTTATAGTCTTAGTTGTAGTTTATAGTCTTGCTCACGTTTGCTTGTCGTGGCAGCCTGTAAGTGAATCTGCACTTATCCTAAATATAGTACATAAGATTAAACAATGTAAATAGTGTAAGATTTGTTGGTTGCCCTTAATAAATAAATAAATAAATAGAATAAATAGCAACATTAACATAGAAAATGTAGTAGTTTATGTATTACATGTATTTAAACGAATGTAAATAGAATAAGTAATAATATATAACAACATCCATTATGTTAAAAGAAAAGAAAAGAAAGAAAAAGAAAGTACTAAGTCAAAAGAAGGAGAAGATAAAAGAAAAATAATTACATAGTAGAGCTCTTAAAGCTCAAGTTTATCAAACCCAAAAAAAAGAAAAAAAGTAAAAAAAAAAGAACAAAACGGCCTGAGACGGGAGCAGATGGACTTCTTGGCGGGAAAGTGAAGAGCCATGTCTGCGGTTTTGTTTTATTTTTAAAAATTTGTGTTATGTCGAATATTATTGTGAAATAATAGTGGATTATTAACCGTTAAATGTTCGTAAGTGTGCATGAGGGTTGGCAAATGAAACAAAACAGTGCAACTTTACTTTTCGAATTCTCTCAAGAAGTCCGCCGAGGAATTAGTAAAGCCCCACATCTTTACTGAGATACTCGAGGGGTTGGGGGGTATATCATTTCTCACTTCTCATTTTTATTATCATTCATCATCATTCATCATCATACTGACTGGAAGGAAATATTGTATATTTATGTTTTACTTGTAACAAAAATTACTTTGACACTGGCTAAATGTGCTAATCGCACGAAGCCATCAACTAAAAGAAAGAAAAAGACGGGAGCAGATGATAAAAAAAAACTGGCTAACTGGTACTGGTTTAACGTCAACAACATAAATTGAAGGCACTAAGACCTAACAAAAGTAGTTTACAATACGCCCTGCAGCTGAACTACACAAAGCTATCGTGTTACTGAAGCATCTCTGGAGAAACAACGGTGATTTCTATCACAGACTGGCTTTTACAAGGCTTCGTAGCAAGAGGGACGGGTAATGAACCTTATCACTGTATCAGTAATGCAGAAAATGCAATAAAAACATTGCTTCAACCTACGGCTTTGATTACATAGCGTGTAAATTTAAGGTCAGATGTTATGTTTCAATAATTATCTACAGAAAATAACTGTGACGAAACTATAATATCCCATTGCGATTTTTTTTGCCATTAAATAATTTTATTGAAAACGGCATACCATTGAATACGGCATTGAACGAGGAGTGTTAAAAGTTTTCCTTACAACGTGATCTAATAGCAAATAAAACTCATAATAACAATTATACTACAGTAAATTTTATTTTTTATTTTCAAGTGCTAATTGCTGCACTGAAGCTAAATTAAATATTTATAAAATTTATAAAACACAGTGAAAAATTAAACGCCCACCCGACCCAGCCAGGAATCGAGGAATCGGCTGCACTGACCGCTGCTATGGTACCGGGAAGGCTGACGTAAGCGCTGAATGCTGTCACTGCTTTTTAATTTTTTTGAGTGCTTAAAGCTAATAATATTTAATTATACTACATGTTGGAGGAGGCGCCCCTCACTCGCGCCACACGGATTAGTAATGTACAACTTATTAACCCGTCAAAAGGTGCGATTATAAAAAAAATGGCCGATGCGCTGAGTACCTTCGTAGTGCCACTTGTACAATATAAACAACATTCTCGGAGTTTTCTTGTATGGAAAATAGGGACTGTTGTATGTTTTTAAAAAGATTGTAAAAATGCGCTTAATTGATTAATTGACAATAATGCAGAGATGTAGATTTGTTGGGCGGTACAGACGCCTGCACATCAACCTATCTATAACTGACAAATTTCTTCAATACATTTTTAACCATATATTAAAGTCATAAAGTTCAAAGTCTATTGAGGAAATTTGACAGTTTGTGGTAGGTTGATGTGCAGGCGTGTGTACCTACTCAGAGTGACTTCGCAAGGGCTGCACTGTTTTTAACATGTTATACAAATAGATAAATAAATATAAGCAGTTTAGAAGGGAATTAATTAATTAAGTCTGTAATGGTAGTACTAAGTTTGTTGAAAAGTAAATAAAATATATATATATATATATATATTAGGGGTTCCTTGTTGATACAGGAAGTAAAAAGTCTCATGAGATTTTTGCAGCTCTTGTTGGTCGAAGACTCCCCCAAAATCCGAACTGGGGGTTGATTCAGAGTTTAGTTTATTGAAAAAAATATTTATTTTTATTTTTATTCAATTTTTTTATATTTTTTTTATATTATTATTAATTCAATTGTATATAATTTACAATAATATAATAACCTAAAGTAACTAAAACTATTATGAAACTAAAATATGGCGTCAAAAAATTCCTCCGCGTCGCTGTCGACTGGTAATGTACCCAAGAGACTGGCGGCATTGCCACGTTGTATGGCAATGCTTAGCCTCTGGCCAAGGTAAAAGCCAGCCCTTGGGTCATGGGAAGAGTGTCAACCAGCCGTTTGGAGATGTCAGTAAACAAAACATTTTAAATATTCAATTCATTTTTCATTTGTTCAATTGACATTGGCCTTTAATATTTTTAAAAGTGGAATGGGACCAACCTGTCAGTTATTTATTATTATTTGAATTTTTATACTAAGTTTTGACGTCAATGAAACGTAACGTCACGTAAATGAACGCCTGTGAAAGCTAATATTGAATTAACGATTTTAACTTTAAATTTGAATGTAAGTAATATGAAACTGACATAAGTCTGACCAACAAGCTGCACTCTTATCAACATAAGTATTTTAAATGTTTTAAAATTCAACACTCGCGCACACTTAGCGGCAAAAGTTTTACCATTTGCGAGTTGGCAACGTGCCGCCATAATAAATATCGCTGTGTCCAGATGGTCGCGCTGGTGCAACACGATGATACCGTTATGAACAATGAGAGATCTTCTTTAATAATATCAGTAGTAAACTGACGTGAATATGGTTTTATTCGCGGGTAAACAAACTGCTGCTCCGTGCTTTGGAAGGCACGTAAAGCCGTTGGCCCCGGCTGCGTTCAATCCGCACGCCCGCGTGGTAGTTTAACCCGTTCTTCCTGCGGTATTTCCATCCATATGAAAGGCTCGTGCCCCAGCAGTGGGGACATAAAATGAGCTAATGATAAAACTGCTGTTGATACAGCTTTCATCTCAGCTGAGGTTAGGCGATGATAAGGCTGAAGACGTAAGCTCTCGTCACCCGAATCCATAACTACTGAGACACTGTAGGAACACAACAGTGTTTTTTTTTTATGGCTTTGCACAAGCATTTAGCCTATGTAAAAGTATTTTTCTTACAAGTAATACATAAATAAACAATATTTTGAATGATAATAATAGAAATGGGAAGTGAGAAATGATATACCCCCCAACCCCTCGAGTATCTTAGTAAAGATGTGGGGGCTTTACTAAGTCCTCACGCAGACTTCTTGAGAGAATTTGAAAAGTGACGTTGCACTGTTTTGTTTCATTTGCCAACACTCATGCACACTCACGAACACTTAACAGTTAACAATCCACCATTATTTCACATTAATATTCGACATAACACAAATTTTTGAAAATGAAACAAAACCGCAGACATGACTCTTCCCTTTCCTGCCAAGAAGTCACACCAGTGCTACTAACATTGATAAGATGTTAAGTGGTAGTAAGCTTGACTCAAACCAAGCCCTGCGATCAACCAAAGCGTCAATCTTTTATTAGTGGGGCCTGCTGAGGTTTCCCTCTCACGGATCTTTCATGCAACCACACCCTCTTACTTCTTCCTATGTGACAATGGAAAGCAAGTATACAAACATGTACTGGAATGAGCTGGGAATCGAACTTGGAACCTCTAGGACCGAGACAGAGGAGGTTCAAAGCAAACGTTGCCATATCATTTTTCTGGAAATATTAAACATCGCCTTTGTAAGCGAAAAAATTGTCACAATAAATCTTCGTTTGCGCTCAAACGAACGAGTTTGGTGTTATCTATCTTGCCCTCGAATATTGTTTGTCTTTGTCTAAAACACTTTGTTGGCCGAGTGGCGAAGCGCTTGGCCTGATATCCGAAGGTCCCGGGTTCAATTCCCAGGTCGGGCAAAGTGTGCTTCGGATTTTTCGATGTATAGCCCGGGTTTGTGATTACCAACTCACATTTGGGAAGCATGGTGATTAAGCCATTACCCATAAATTGTAGTGATGACTTGATTTCAATGATGGAGGCCTTTGCCCAGCTGTGGGACAGCTATAGGCTATTTACTTACTTTGTCCAAGAAAATATATGTCTTTCTGAAGTGGTTTTATGGTTGATAACAGGTTGGTCTACCAACTACCAATACTAGACAAAGCATTAAAAAATTATATCTGGATAGTGTTAGGTCGAATAGAGCATGACTGGGGCGAAGATATTATTACGCACTCAGTACTATGAACTTGTAAAATTGTATTTACTAAATAAATAAATAAAATTTCTACATAATTATACGATGGGGAAAACAATACAAAACCACTTTAGTTTCTAAACAATTTTCTTTTTCCAGCGTTTGACGATATTTCAGAAACAACTTGAAACACATACATTTTCTTAGACAAAATAAGTAAATAGCCTTCTGTCCTGAAAGTCATGCTTGTAAAAAAGTATGCTTTTAAACATGCTTAAAACTATAATATCGCAGTGGCCCCAGTGTTCTACACCTTTCAGCCCACTATTCGACACAGTCCTGTTCTGAATAAATAAAATTCTATAACTATAACCCGGTTACGGTTTAAAAGTCAAAGGTGGCTAACAACAGTTTCTTAAATAAATAACAAAGATGGCCGAAACAGACGCCCTTTAAAGATTACCAGAATAACATCAGCCGTCACGAAGGTATTACCTGGAACAACAAAGTGTACACATTAATAATTTGTTTATACCTAATTAAATTTTGTAAATATCGTTACTCTATTAGAGCTGTGCAGTTTCTTGTGCCCATTTTTGTCAATGATCAAATGTAGCAGCCGGCCGCCGTATGTAAGTACCTACGATGTACAGTAAGCTACAACATTATCGTCACGTTCAAACCAGGCAAAACATCTGGACATTTCACAGTCAACCTAATCAAAGATATGACATAAGTGCGCATATTTTGTTCGCAAATGTCAATCAGAAGTGTAGGCACCCGACTTTCATTGACGTTAGGTTAATATTATTTCTGTCAGTTAATTTTACCTATCAGGTAAGCACTTTGCCTTTATCTTGCTTGATGTTAAGTGATGAACTGATGATGAAGGCGGAAGCGCACTTTACCCGGAATCCTCAACTACTGAGGAACTGACTATAGTAATCTTATTTATCACGTATCTTTTGAAACACAACAATGTTAATTACTAACTTATTGTTGTTATGGTGACATATTGAAAGATAGTGATAGCTCAAGGCGGACCCTGCCACCAACCAAAGTACAGACATGTATCCCCCGCCCCTAAGATTCAATCACGGGAACTGTACTTCTCAGACCGGTGGTGGTCTTAACTACTAGACCATCGAAGCAGTTAACTGAAATAGATACTTTGGTAGGTAAACGCACAGATCACTTTGATGCTGACTGTAGGTATGAACAATTGCACTTGTTTTTTTTTGAGGGAGATTGCTGATTGCTTCCGATGGCATTTTCAGCTTCTCCGGGCTTGTATGGGGGCGGCGAGGAACGTAAAGGGAGGGACCCTTTAAAGCCGTGTGAAACGAATCACCTTCGGAGGTTTTCTAGAGGGAACGGCATCGCGCACTAGTGCGCGTCCCCGTGCCCTACTAGATTCTCCGAAGGGTTCGGATCGGATCGGGGAGCGGAACAACCCGAGGGCGCCACTAAAGGCTCGGACCTCGGCTCGGGTTGACCGGGCCGTGGAGGAGGAGAGAAGCGCCCAGGTATATGTCTGTACCTGGTGTAGAGCGCGTGTGAACCGGTTCTTCGTACCCTTGTTCTACGAGTACGGTGTCTTGGGCCTAAACTAGTGTGCATGTTTAGTGTATTCTGTAAATGTGTAGTGGCATTTAGAGGATCGGGCGGGGATTGCACATGCGCTAGGTACGCGCGGTTGCAGCGCGGTTTGGGTGGAGGCGTCTACACGAGTAGACACGGGGGTGGGGGCACAGGTCAGAGTTGGACAAAAATAATGTAATAGAATGTGTTTTTGTATGGAAAAGTAAATATATACGTAAATATGATTTTGCATTTTATCAAAGTGTTTCGGGAATATACATAATATATTACCAAAAATCCTGTAAATATAATTATTTGTTTTATTGTGCGTTATATAACTTAAATTGTTTTTATCACAAAAATTGTTGTCTTAACCTGATTGCACCTACCATGTTATCTCTGCACCACCCTATGGTTGACTGGTAGAGAATGCTTCAGGCATCAAGTCCGCCATGTAATTTATGTTGCAAAAGTTTTTAAATCACGTAGACAACTAGCAGCAAGCAGTTCAGAACTGGGATTAGTGGCGCCGACTTGTATCAGAGGCCAAAGCTCTCTTGGTGCTACAGCGCCAGGATAGCAAGTTAGTAAGTAAAACCAAAATGGTCGCTTAATACGCGGTTTCAGAGGAGCTTCCTCCCCGCCTACACTCAGCTTGACTCAATAAGCTTCCAGCAAGGTATTATCTTAGGAGTACAACATGGGGCTCTTCAAAAAAGGGCGTGTGTATGTTGTTACGAGGTTGGCAAAGGGAGTAATATCATCTAGTGTTGCTAACCTCCATAGACTACAAAAACTTTTTTTTTAAAGTTTGCTGATGGGGTTTGTCGTTCTTTTAAACGTTACCGGACTTTCTTGGGGGCGCGCGGCGAGAAGCTAAAAGGGTTCCTCAAGCCGTGTAATTTGTTTTATATATTATTTAAGGATCCCCTTTTCCTTATAGATTCTCCGAGGGATTCGTATCGAATCATGAGTACGGAAATCGCTTACCATAATGAGTAAGTAAATCGGCAACAAGACAATCCAAAAGAAAATAAATAAATTACATTATATATATTTACAAGAATCTTAAAACACTAAAGTGTACATAAAGGCTGACCAGCTCAGCTGTTACTCCAGCTAGACGCCATAACTATCAGAAGGGTTGTATGCCTAATTACCTTAGTAATAATATATATAAAATAGTAATAATAAATTACTATACCCGATCCGATCCGAACCCTTCGGAGAATCTAGTAGGGCACGGGGACGCGCACTTGTGCGCGATGCCGTTCCCTCTAGATAACCTCTGAAGGTGATTCGTTTCACACGGCTTGAGGGACCCTTTACGTTCCTCGCCGCCCCCAAAAAGCCCGGTGAAGCTGAAAATGCCGCAGCGGCAATCAGCAATCTCTCTCCAAAAAAAAAAAAAAAATTACTATTTCTTACGCACTACCCGTATTATTGAAGAGCTCTATGGCGCAGTAGTTAACGCGCCCGGTCTGCGACTGCTAAGGTTACGCAACTTTCGCAAAGGCCGATCATCGGATGGGTGACCAAAAATGTATAATCTCGAGCTTCTCCGTGCTTCGGAAGGCACGTTAAGCCGTTGGTCCCGGTTGCATTAGCAGTCGTCAACAACTACCAATCCGCACTGGGCTTGCGTGGCTCGTGCCCCAGCAGTGGGGACATAAAATGAGTTGATGATGATGATGATGATGACTCGTATAAAATCCTCAGAACAAACATAAAAATGGAGAAGAACAGAAACAAATTTAAATAGCATCTAAATGAGTTTAACAATGCCAGCATTTAACTACTTTAGTTAACCAGTAACCCATTTCCGTGATATTTGTAGAGAACTTAGAATAGAACTTGTTTTTTTATTTCTCAAGCCGTGTGAAACGAAACACCGTCAGATGTTTTCTAGAGGGAACGGCATCACGCACTGTGCGTGTCCCCGTTCCCTAATAGATTCTCCGAGGGGTTCGGATCGGATCGGGAGCGGAACAACCCGAGGGCGCCTTTATAGGCTAAGACCTAAGCTCGGGTTGATCGGGTCTTGGGGGTACAGATTTTATTTATTTTGTAATTTTATTATATTTAGTAATTTAGGTTCAATACAAAGCATAGAAAGCTGTCTTATTTAGATGTGTAGTGATGTATTATTATGTTAATAAATAAGTACCTATTGTATACAATGTCGCCCGGGCGCAAGTGACCGCCCGGGCGACTATCTATCTTTATTACTTCTAAAGTTATTGATCTTTTTAATTTTTGGGTAGAGTCCGTGATCTTGTTTTACATTTTGTACCATATCTCCAATGCTATTAGTTCAATTTCAGTTTTCTTCGATGTTTCTTAAAGCTTATGAGCTACTTTATCACGCAATTCAGCATAAATAATCCGGAACTGCAAACTTTAACTAAAAAATGATGATGATGATGATGATGATGATGTGTTTAGACCAAAAAATCTGAGAAAAAACAGGTTTTTAAAAAAAATTGTGTAAGTCGTAAACTGTCAGCTTAAGAGAGCTTTTTTATTTACTATTATTAATCTAGGAAATAAAAACTACAAAATAACAATAATTGTTGATACCTTATTCCAACAAAAGAACAGGCAAACTACAATTAATTAAGGAAAGTAAAAAAAAAACACTGTTGAAAAAATTTTCCACGAACAAGATTTTTAAGGTTCAGGTTTTTCAACATTTGTGTTTTTGTAATTTGTTTCGCAACAAAATTTGCGTTAAAATTATAAAAGCATTTTTAAGGAAAGTAAATTCAATAAATAACTAAACCGAACTCGTAAGTGTCAAACAAGTAAATTAACGTAGAGGATTGTATTGAAATTAAAAATAAAATATTGAGAGAAAAATGGCCTTTAATTAAAAAATTAAATTCCTTAATTTTTAATTAAAAAACCGTTACAATTCATCAAAACCTAAAAACAAAAAAATATATTAAAAATCAATATCTTAAAAAGTTAAGATAAAAATAGACCCCCTTTTAAGATTTTTTTTCGATAATTTTTCATGTATATTCAAAATATTTCGGGCGGTCACTTATTGCGCCCGGACGACATTGTATATGTGTTTAATGAATAACTTTTTATTAATTATTATTAAAAAAGTTAAGTACTATAAGCGATTTAAAGTCACATTGTCTTGTGTGTCTTTTGTTTATATAATATGTAAATGATTTAAATAATTCAACCTATGTTATAAATATAGGTATAGATAAAATCTTTATCAGTGTCCCACAAAAATCATCAACAATGTCAAGGTTCAAAAAAAATGGCTACTTTTTATTAATAGTTTACTTTATCATGTAACTATTTTGAAGATTCATTATTTTTTTTTAAAGTGTCGGAATGGAACTTTGTTTAATTTTACTCAAATATATTTTTATTTCAATAATTATAATTTTATTTATTTTTACTCATAAGAACACCTACAAATACGGCCGTCTATATCTCGACGTGAGCTCGTAAATTAGTTTTACTGGCCTCTCAAAGCGGTACCTGACTTTTATTATTTGGCAGACGTTATACAAGGCATAAAGTGGACAGACAGACAGCGCCGGCTGTAAAATTTTACTGCTATTTTGTACAACCCGGCCGGGGTATGGGGCGTTTGATAATATTAGAAACAAATCGGCTTTGCGTAGCTTTAGGTTTTTATTGGGGAAAAAGCTTGGAACGCGGATGGGATTTTTTTGTTATTCTTCTGTCTTTTGCAAAATTACAAGTTACTATTTTGTTTTGTTAAGGTGACGCGAATACAACTATCATTTTTTTGTGGTCTAATGGCTAGAGCTCAGTTACAAAGATACCGGATTTGATTTCAGCATTCTTATTGCATTTAGTAACTGGGTATCGAACCCGAGACCTCTGAGTCAGAGACCGGTGATCTTAACCACTAGACCACAAAGCCACCAAGTTACATTTTACAGTCTTAATTCACACGTTACAAGTTACAAGGCTCGCAGGAATATTCTAGAAATTAAGTTACAATAAAAGCAAAAGACTTCTTAGCGGGAAAATGAAAAGTAATGTCAGCGGTATTGTTCTTTTTTTTTAAATTTGTGTTTTGTCAAATATTAATGTGGAATAATGGTGGATTATCAACCGCTAAGTGTTCGTGAGCGTGCATGAGTGTTGGTAAATTAAACAAAACAGTGCAACTTCACTTTTCAAAATCTCTCAAGAAGTCCGCCCGAGGAATTAGTAAAGCCCCACATCTTTACATCTTTATCTTTACTGACTTTACTCGAGGGGTTGGGGGTATATAATTTCTCACTTCTCATTTCTATTATCATTTATCATCATCATACTGGAAGGAAATATTGTATATTTATGTATTACTTGTAAGAAAAAATACTTTGACACTGGCTAAATGTGCTAATCGCACGAAGCCATAAACTAAAGAAAAAAAGGGTAAGAGTGAGGGTGTGTGTCTGTGTCTGTGTATGAGTGTGAGTGTGTTGTGTGTGTGTGTGTGATGGACAGTATACAGCATGTCAGCCGACTGATGGGAAAATCTGTTTCGTTTCCAAGTGAATTAGGTCAAATATATTAAGGGACATCTTTAGTCAACCATGTTGTAGAAATACATTGTTATTGTGTATGTCTATGATATATTTATTAAAAAGACATCCATACCGGACAAATAGACTGTTAAATATCCATATGAGAATGAGAACTGAACTGGATGTAGATTTCACAAAGACGTGGGATTGGTGAATGTTGGCCATTTTGGAGATAAGATCACCCATGTAATATGTCAATATATTTTTTAATACTTAGCACGGCCAATGACTCCATTCACCTGATGTTAAGTGAAAATGTAGTCCAGATGCGAAGACAACTGGTGCAGCGTGAAAACAACGCAGCATCAGTTACCCTCACTCTGCCGGTCCACAAGGTGCCTCTTCACGCCTCGTTTGAAGGACCCCATATCATAGGAAAGCGGGAAACGTGTGCTGGTAGGCTATTCCATCTTTTGGAGGTGCGACAAAGAAATGAGTCACCAAATTCTTTATACGCGATGGAATATTTCTAATCTATTATATACTCTATAATATAAGAAGATATACTATATATTATATAATATAAGAATATTTCTATTCTACTCTTGAATATTTGAAACAGTGAAGTGGTGGCTCCGGAGAGCAGCACGTGTCATGAACGTGATCCACGTCGCTATTGTGTCTGGTATTTACGGCAGCCGACAGGAACAGCAACAGGACATCCGGAGGAAGGGAGAAGGTGTGTGTGTGTGTGTGTAAGAATGTGTAATTCAAAACGTTCTATAATTTATTGTACCGGTGAATATCAGGTTAATATAGGAGAAAGGTTTTTATTTATCCTAAGGAATTGGAAGGAGGTACTGTATACTGACGTAACAGTAACATTAAATAATAAAAAAAATCACCGTGCGATTCCATCAACTGGATATGAGGAGAATAAATCATATGCCTACCGCCCCTTGGGACCCTTTGACACTCGGTTATAACAGAGGCGTATAATGTTTCTTCTATCATTCCCTCGTTGTTTATGGCATAGAATTGTATTCGCTAGTGAGGTGGTACGCCTCGGTGGTCGAGTGGAAACGCGTTTCGGGAATATTAGGGTAATGGCACCAGCAGCGTTCGACACTATCCGTCGTATTACAAGACGTGGACTATCTTTGGTACGGGGTTTAGTTCCAGCTTTAGGTCCGACTACACAGTTCTAACCTCAGAAACGTCAAACTGTCTGTTTTGACGTTAGCGTTGATTTTATTTATGTGGATTGTATGACTAATGATTATAATCATTGAAACGAAATTTAAACTTGGTATAAGCCACGACCAAAGTAGATTTTTGTTTGTAATAAGCGGGTTTAAGTCCAGTGTGCGACGCAATTTTCGTCGCCAAATATTAACATTGATTTTCGTTTGAAATTTTACGAGACGACAACTAGGAAACAGCTGGTCTTAATTCAATTGTTTTTAAAGATTTAAATCAGTTTGCTGATTCCTTTCTTTTAATGATTTAAGGTAAACATGTGTATCGCTGGTTGCTGTCGGACATTGGTACCCTTTAAAAATGTCGTCACACAGAGCCAGTGATCAGACTAGAATTAAACTAAAACTGTCCGAAACTGTCCGAAGGAGCTCGATGGCGCAGTGGTTAACGCGCCCGGTCTGCGACTGCTGAGGTTTAGCAACTTTCGCAAAGGCCGATCATCGGATGTGTGACCAAAAATTTATCATCTCGAGCTCCTCCGTGCTTCAGAAGGCACTTAAAGCCGTTTTTCCCGGCTGCATTAGCAGTCGTTAACAACCACCAATCCGTTCTGGGCCCGCGTGGTTGTTTATGGCCAGTTCTCCCTATCCATCCATAGGGAACGCTCGTGCCCCAGCAGTAGAGACATAAAAAATGAGCTGATGATGATGAAGATGATGATGAAAACTGTCCCCCCGCTTGCAAGTACCTGGGTGAGTACTGAGAAGGCTTACAACTCCGCCCAAAAGAGGACATTTGGTAGTCGACTTTAGAAATGACAACCTACGCAGTGGAAACTGCGAGTTGTGCTCTTAGTGCAATAAGTGTAACCTATCTGGATATTAAGTAGTGGACTATACGTGTCCACTGGGCAACTTGGACACTAGTCTTAAGAGTTCCGGATGAACAATGCGCTTCGGCGCGTCCTGATCTGGTGTTATAATCTGGGTGCCTAGTGAGAGTTTTGTATACGGATAGTAATAATAAGGATAGTAGTAATAAGGATATTATTTATTTGAATACTTTTACGAAAATGAAAATGTGTATGGCATTGAAGCAGCGCCCTCCTTGCGACATACGAGAAGAGTTAATATTTTTCCATACAAATTCTCGCCCTTGGCACCCTGACGTTGAAGGTCTCTTGTGCGAGTGCGAGCTTGCGCAAGATCGTCTGACACCTTTTTGTAACGTAACGGTTGGTGGGTGTCAGTATAAACTTTAAGTCGTGTGTATAGCTCTATATATGCGGACTTAATCCGACGCAGACGAAATGGAAGAAGGAGGCGGCAGTATGCCCGCCTAATTCCCCGCATTGAGGTGTCGGTCAGGGACGGGGAATCCCTGGCCGTCCACTAGCCTCAAGACGTCTGGAGCACGCTCAAACATCCTCGGGCGTGCTCCCTCTGGCGGGCCGCTGCTAGGGTGAACTGCCAAACTGGTGATCCCTGTCATCCTAGCGGCACGTGAAGGTGATGTACAGTAATTTTTAATGGGTAGCCCCTCCTCCTCTCGAATCCCTGTCGAGACCCTCGGGTCTGGGCAGGGAGGCGGGAGCTAGAGGGGAGAACCCCACATAACCATCCGCGCCTCCCCGAGCGCGGTGGTACTCAGCCGACGAGTTTTTCACTGTCAAAAAAAGAAAATAAAGGGTTTGTCCCTCTGATAGACAAAGGCATCGACTTCTTGGCGGGAAAGTGAAGAGCCATGTCTGCGGTTTTGTTTTATTTTCAAAAATTTGTGTTATGTCGAATATTAATGTGAAATAATGGTGGATTATTAACCGTTAAGTGTTCGTGAGTGTGCACGAGTATTGGCAAATGAAACAAAACAGTGCAACTTTACTTTTCAAATTCTCTCAAGAAGTCCGCCCGAGGAATTAGTAAAGCCCCACATCTTTACTGAGATACTCGAGGGGTTGGGGTGGTATATCATTTCTCACTTCTCATTTTTATTATCATTCATCATCATACTGAATGGAAGGAAGTATTGTATATTTATGTATTACTTGTAAGAAAAATTACTTTGACACTGACTAAATGTGCTAATCGCACGAAGCCATCAACTAAAAGAAAGAAAGAAAAGACAAAGGCACCAATGATGGAAATCGAGACTATTCCTACAATTGATAGGCATGGGCTTTATTATCACGCTTGCCAAATGCGGGTTGGTAATCACAAACCTGAGCATTGTGTAATCCGAAACACGTTTTGCCCGGGTTTTGAACCCAGGACCTCTGGTCGAGAGTTTTGCCATCCAGACGCTACAGCGTTACTCAAAATATGTAGTTATTTTTTTTTTTAGCACTGATGCAGCTGTAATACCGACGAATTTGGTAAAAGCATTTTCGAAAAATCCGTATTTTTTTTAAATAAAAGCAGCAAAAACCATTTTTTTATTGACAGCGCCTTGATATTTGTGAAAATGTTGAGATAGGATGTCGATGACGTAGCTGTTGACATTTGACACCGAACACAAAGTGAGTGGATTGTGTTTGTACAGGATCACTGCCACATGCAGGATATAGCCGTTTTCATTTTTATACGTTTGATATTATAAGATAAGATACATTTTATTGAACATAGTTACAAATACTTTCAGTGGCTTCAAAAAAAACTGAGAATAACTAAATTGAGAGTACATTAAGCAGTAACACCTTAACACCATGTCAAATTAACTTCACTACGGGTTGACTATAAGGATATTATTATTTTATTTTATTTATTTATTTAAATACTTTTGCAACACAAATTACATGGCGGACTCAGGCCTCAGGCATTCTTTACCAGTCAAAAATAGAAAAAAATTGGTCCTGCAGACTTTCTTTTCACACCACAGCTATACACATAGTATACACTTGACTAGAAGAGATCTCTTTTTATTAAAGGTTTGTCAACTATTGTTACAATAATTTTTTCAACATATCTGTTTTTTGTAATTTGTTTCGCAACAAAATTTGCGTTAAAATTATATAAATAAAACAAAAACATTTACATTAATATATGCTGATAATGCTTCTTTAAAAACTAAGCACGTTAGTTTTAAGATAACTTAAAGAGCAGAGAGAGACCCGTCTTTCTCTTGAACGGAAAACAAAATAACTGCCCGCCCAACAAAACTGTGGGACAACAAGGAGTCACAAAATAAATAGATACAGAAGGGCTTTATAAAAGTGAGCGATACAGGAGCACGCACACTAACAATCTCGGCTATTGGTACTCGGGAGAACGCCAGTCGTGAGTCAGGTGCACTTTATAACTGCTTGGAAAACAGAAAAATCGTAATCCAGGCACATGGTACTCTTTTAATTTGTTTCGTTTCTTTAGTTATTATATTATGAAATATGTTTGTGTAATCAAGATTTTTATTATTATTATTATTATTTTATTGCCCATAAAAGCCATACTGAGCCATAGGTGCCATTCGTGGAATATAATTTTATACATTATTCCCACACGACACCTATCGAAAATATTGGTGGGTGCCGTAAGTGGAATACTTCAGGTGCTATTCGCTCAGGTGCCACTCAGTGCATCTCTTTGTGGAATATGTCGTTACAATAATTCGGCGACGTTCTTATAAATAAAAACTAATGCGTAGTTATTTGTTTAAATACGACAATAAGCAGAAATTAAATAATTTTATTGTTTTTCTTAAAATTTATTAAATTTCACACACAACAAAATATCGTAGATGCCAACCATTGTGTAGGTATTTAAAGTCGCTACTGGCAAGAGCTACCCTTCTGCACTTATTTATTCTGTGGACGAGTTCACTCAAGTGTGTGTGCTGTAGGTAGCGAAACTTTCATAATTTACTCCCTGGAACTCTGCGAGCAACTTCACGCTGCCTGAAATCTAATGTGGCTCACTCCAACGACTTCTGACTTTCAAAAACAGGCAAATATTTATTTTATTATCTACCCACATAGTGACTGCTCAAAAATTTTAATGTTTTGCGTCGTTTGAAGTTTCACAAAAGAATGTCGGAAACAAAACGGCCTTTACAATAATGGGTCTGCGTTTTACCTTTCACCGAACATTATTAACGTAACATGACGTAACTAAACAAAAATGGCGGTTAAATGACGGCGAAAACTTTGAATTTTACCATTTTTAACCGACTTCAAAAAAGGAGGAGGAGAAACCTATATATTATTATATATATCTTTATACATAAAAATCTTCTGTGCGTGTGTATGTTATTGAACTCCTTCTAAACGGCTGTACCGATTTGGATGAATTTTTCTGTGTGTGTTCAAGTGGATTCGAGAATGGTTTAGAATTACAATAGGATCCGGTAGGTGGCGCTGCTATAGGGGTCCATCATGGGGTACGTGTATTCTGGATCTCTGTTCTGGGTTCGACATTGGATGAACACCTAACCTTTGATAGTCATGTCGCCGAGTACTCACGCAATTGTTTTTATAGACTAAAGCTTTTATACAGGATTAGGCCTTATCTGAGCCAGGAACTGAGGGTCACATTATGCGAAGCACTGATATTGTCACGGTTAAACTATTGCGACACAGTTTACGGGCCGTGTCTGATGTCTGAGACGAGCAAGCTTATCCAACGTGTGCAGAATGCTTGTGCGCGTTTCTGTTTTCACGTACCACCTCGATCACATGTAACTCCTTTTCTGATTACGGCAAACATGATGAAAATGGAAGCGCGTAGAAGACTCTTCTCTTCTTCTTCTCTTCTTTGTGGCGTAGATAATAGAGGCGAAAACGCCGTGTTACCTGTATGACAAGCTGGCATGGGCTAGTGACAACAGTAAATACCCCAGAAGAATGACGCATTAGTGCCATCTATCTTTACAGATGAAATACCACAAACACTCGGGCTAGGAATAAACCTGTATCTCGAATGATGGGAAGCCATCGTAATCAACGCTTAGGGTATTTATGACTAGCTTAAACTAGATTAATTACAAGCTTTAACAAAACGCAATAGTATTTTTTAAACTCAAACTACAGTATATCTGTTAATTTGCGAATTCGTTCCTCAACCGCCATTTTGTGTGTTTGTTTGTGCGTGCGTTTAAGCGTATGAGTGTATTTGTTTGTGCATGTTAGTTATGCGTGTGAGTTAGTGTGTTTATGTGCTATTGAAAGTGTGCATGCTACTTATTTACGTCAGACCTTTTTCATTTTTATGTTATCATGTCATCAACAATTTTAATTATAAATAATTATTCGCAATTACAAATTCGCTAATTAATTAACAAACGCTCCGTCGACAATATACAAGCCCCTAAAGATTTTGTATGAATTAATCGGCGCCCCATTCATAGCGTAATTGTCCTAACATCAAAGTGTCGTTAATTTATCGCCGGCGAGTGGTAAAATTGGCGAAAGCGTTTTTGAATTAATGATAGGTATCTGAAGGGCTTCGCTTTAATAGGAGTAGTAAAACGATAATTTATTACAGCCAATCTCTCCACGTGGAATTGACGTGGAAACGACAATATTGGCTCAGTGGTCGGGCAGAACATCGTCCATCCACACATACCCCAACAACGGGTTGAGCCTATAGCCACCGCTCTGTGGGAAGATCTGGACGCAGATATCAACCGAGTCATCAAAAAAAAAAGAACATTATGTGTATTATGTCTTTCAAGGTCATATCAACATAGTATGTTAACCTACACAGCTTATAGACTCTTTGTGATTGAGCCGCATGGAACGCTCTCAGGCGGAAAATTGTTTTTCGCAATGGCGGCGGCAGTGTGGAGAACCGAACGTGTCATGTTCCAACCAATAAAACTCGAGTTATGAGTGATGACGTCACTTTGTTGAGTCTTATGGTGTAATGCGTCGATGTTAGTCGTCGACGGTAGTAAAAACATCGTTAGAAATTAATAAAAATAATACCGAAAATGTTTTAGGCTTTAGTACACAAAAATGCAATTCAAATAATATGTAGTGTTAATGAGAAGCTCGATGGCGCAGTGGTTAACGCGCCCGTTTTTCAATTGCTAAGATAAGCAACTTTCGAAAAGGCCGGTCATCGGGTGGGTGACCAAAAATGTATCATCTCGAGCTCCTCCGTGCTTTGGTAGGTACGTAAAGCCGTTGGTCCCGACTGTATTAGCAGTCGTAAACAACCACCAATCCGCACTGGGCCCGTGGTGGTTAATGGCCCGTTCTCCCTATTCGTGCCCCAGTAGTGATGATACAAAACATAGGTTTTAGTACACAAAAATGCACTTTTTTTTTTATACGTAGCTCGACAAATGACTCCACTCCACCTGATGTTAATTGGAAATGGAGTCCAGACGCAAGGACAACTGGTGCAGCGTGAAAACAACGCAGCATCAGTCACCCTCACCCTGCCGGCCCACAAGGTGCCTCTTCACGCCTCGTTTGAAGGACCCCATGTCATAGGAAGGAGGGAAAACGTGTGCTGGTAGACTATTCCATTTTTTGGCAGTGCGACAAAGAAACGAGTCACCAAATTTCTTTGTGCGCGATGGAATGTTCGAGACGGTACAGAGGTGACTCCGGAGAGCAGCACGCGTACTCCTATGGAGGAAGGGAGAAGGTGGGATAAGGTCAAAGAGCTCTTCAGAGCACTCGCCGTGGTATAAGCGGTAGAAGACGCTGAGTGACGCTATATATCTCCGCAATTGCAGGGGTTCGAATTAAAATGATATGTCGTGTTAATTATGCTAAATCACTCGTTCATCAAGCTTGGATGTAGTATGCAAGCACCACCCTCTATCTCGCACAAGTTTGCACGTGCAAATAGATGCAAGCGAATTTTTTACATTACATTTAACTTTTTTTTTGTTACAAAAACACAATGTTGATAAATTTCCACGAGCAGGATTTGAACATGCACCCTACTGACATACCGGGTCAGGTGCTCTTCCAATTGAGCTATCGTGGTTCTAACCAGCCCGCCGAAATTATTCAATACTATTTACTTTTTTACTTTGAAAGCCAAAGGCGCACATTTTTTTTTGTGTTACATGGATTTCTGTAAAGTAACGCCTGAATCCATTAATTCGCTCAGGCTTTAGTGCTTAAGTTTTTATCGGTTGTGAGCCTACGGCAGGTTAACTACCTTGTACTGGAAATAAGGTAAGCAGGTCCTTTGACCCTTTTGGCAATTCAAGGGCTGGACTTTTGACCCTTAAATTCTTATTTTTTAAAAGCTTGTTGTACATTTTCCAGGTTTCTATGCACTGTACATATCTGCCATAATCGGGATTATACATCACCAACTTATTTTTATGTCTCCACTGCTGGGGCACGAGCCTTCCCTATATATGAAAATACCACGGGAAGAACGCGCCATAAACCACGACGAGGGCCCAGGGCGGATTTGTGGTTGTTAACGACTGCTAATGCAGCCGGGACCAACGGCTTTACGTGCCTTCCGAAGCACGGAGGAGCTCGAGATGATAAACTTTTGGTAACCCATTCGATGATCGGCCTTTGTGAAAAATGCTTAACTTCCGCAATCGTTGGCCGGGCGCGTTAACCACTGCGACATCGAGCTTCTAATGGATGAATCAGGTATTACCATACAACCTGTATAAAACAGGCATTACTCATTATAACATGGGCGGGCGCCATATTTCTTTCGCAACATCACTTCCGGACTTCCGGACGCTGTCAAGACTTTCATTCACACACTTTGCATTTTTTAAGCACGATTGAATAAGGAAATTGGATCGCATGCAACAGTTTATCATTTTATGTTATTTATTCAGGGGAATGTGAAACGTATTTTTCTTTTACCTGGTTTATAAACAATTTCCGTATGAAAAAAAGAGTTATAACTAGAACAATAAATATAGACTAGTAATAATATACTCCATTTTATATCTGGTCTATGGTAAAGATGTGATCTTAAGTATTTGCCCTTCTTTTTTTATTTTTATTATCATCGCTTGTAGGGTTAAGACCGCCTTTGACTTTACGATTATGTTTAACCGTTGTTTCAAGTGTGTGTGTGTGTGCACTAAAAGTATTTATCTATCTTCTTATTTTATTTATGTTTTGATGTGTAACATCTTTCCTCTCGCTTTCTTGCAATTTGTGGGAGTGATTTCGTAAAATGGGACGGAAGTTTGTAACAGGGCGTCGGGGAAGCGCGCAAGCGCGCGCCATTTGATTTGACGAATGAGCGCGCGGTAGTAGAGTTGGCCGTCGGAGGTACCAAGTAATCGGGGAAGCGCGCGCCATTTGATTTGACGAATGAGCGCGCGGTATTGCATTATTCTTAGAGTCAATTAAATAAAATACAATTTTAATTAAAAATAAATATTCTTTACAAAAACACAAATGTTGAAAAAATTTCCACGAGCAGGATTTGGACCTGCATTCTTCTGACCTACTGGGTCAGGTGCTCACCTAATTGAACTATCGTGGTTCTAACCAGCCCGCCGAAATTATTCAACACTATTTACTTTTTTACTTTAAAAGCCAAAGGCGCCCATTCAATATTAACAACTACCGTCATCAACATCCGATCATAATATTTTTACAAATACTAAAGATCTGTTAAGAAGTAGGCAAGCTATTTATAAAATGTTTTTGTTTTGTTTATAATAATATAATTTTAACGCAAATTTTAATTTTAGTGTAAAGTGTTTTTTGTAATTTGTTCTGCTACAAAAATTATATAAACAAATCAAAAACATTTTATAAATATTCTTTGTTATGAAAAATCATTTCAAATAATACCTGACTCATTTTTTTCAGAATATAATGTTAAAATTGCATATTACTAAGGTGAGATGTCAAATGTCACATCATATGCGACTAATGTAAGGCTCGCTCGTATTATTTATTATATTTCTCTAGTGTTTACTGTTTTATCTTGACCTAATTCTGTAAAAAGCAGGTACAGACGTCTGCACATCAACCTATCCAAAACTGTCAAATTTCTTCTATTAATTTTCAACCATATATCTTAGTCATAAGATTCAAAGTCTGTTGAGGAAATTTGACAGTTGGCGGTAGGTTGATGTGCAGGCGTGTGTACAATCGTTCTTGTGTTCCAACCTATATTCTCCGAGTCAATCAAGATGAAAAATATTGAAAAGGATTGAGTTTTTTACACAATAATGAAAAAGCTAGTTCAAAGGTTGTATGAGAAAACCGAACTAAAGATCCCAGGTTCAACTTCCCCATTCATACATATTATTGTATTTAATTTAATTAATAGTAGGTTATTTAGTTTAAAAACTTTTACGAGCACTTTTATGAGCAAACCCAAGTATATTCCAACTTCCATACTCGTATACTTTCACTTTGTTTTTCTAAGACAATTTTTGACTTATATATATATACTTATATTTTACTTATATCACTGTATGACATTGTGAAAATTTAAATTGGTACCTGATGTAATTTTTGCAAACTTAGATATTTTTTTATTTTCCAGTATTTTTGTAAGGATGAAAAGAGCTTAACACTTGCTGAGTTTCTTGCCGGCTCTTCTCAGTACAACGGCCCGCCCAGAGTAGACTTACGAACCGAGGCATAAGAGCGACGCTCATAATTGTAGCCTAAACTGTATAAATTATTTTGAATTTTGAATTTTGAATTTAGGGTAGTATCAGTGTTCGACAGAAGCCAGTTATCGTCATTTTATTCATAGAAAAAAAAAGGTTTTATAAAATAGGGGTTAATAACTGATTTTCTACTTTTGCAACAATTAAATGTGTCACCTGCTTCCCAACTGTAATCCAATAAAATTTCAATGTCTTTTTTTTTATTTTAAGGCGACGGAACTGGTGTTGAGCCTGGATCCCCGTGTCGACCACTGGTGCCACTATGATATGTCTTAACAACCACACTGCTGAAATTAATGTGCGGAACAATACTGAGTCTTATTGCTATGATAGTAAGCGTCTTTACAGTAAAGATGGCTTCTTCCGCGGAACAATAAACTGCTTAGTTTATCACAAGCTTAACGACAACAATTAGAGAGCAGATGGTGCGTTAGTTACTGACGACATTATATAATGAAATGATGCTCCAAAATATGTTGCGGTTTTCTTGGTATAAGGTGAGTTATCGCTTCAGAAAGGGTTCAGACGCTGTTTGGTTGGGTTCAGAGTCCTATTTGTTTTTTGGAAAAAGATTGCGATTGGTAGTAAGCCGCTACGAGAAACTAATCGTTTCTCCAGACGTAGTGATTGAACGTGCTCAGAGGGATAGCATCACGCTCGCGTGCGTGATGCTATTCTTCTTCTAGAAACCATCCCCGTCCAATACTAGACTTTATGTTAAAGTGTCTGGGTACGTACTGTAAGGTGTGAACCTAAGTACCTAAAAAAAACAAAAAAAAAAAAAAACAAAAAAAAAAAACATAAAAAAACATAAGCATCAAGCACTGAAAAATTTCGACGGGCGAAAGCCAGACCTCGGTAGCCAAGTGGTTAAGGCAGCCGCCCGGAATGCGGAAGGTGCGTGGTTCGATTCCCGCCTGAGGTTGTCGTCTTTTTTCAGTGTTTAAGTTTTACTTAAGTATATTTAAGCGTTAATAAAACGCTAAAATATATAAAAAACACTAAGTACCTATTTACAAAAAGTTTAATTCTTTAATGACGACCTCCGTAGCCGAGTGGCTTACACGCCGGACTTTGGGCGGCGCTAACTCTAAGGGATCGATTCCCAGTCGGGTCAATGTCGAAAACTAACTTTTCGATATTGTGTCGGGTCTGGGTGGTTGTGGTAACGTCGTTGTTTCTGATTTCCATGAAACGAGTGCTTTAGCTACTTACCTTGGGATCAGAACAATGTATGTGATGTTGTCTAAATATTTATATATTTATTTATTTATATTTATATATTTAATGACCTAAAATGTCTCAAAAATTATTTGGAGCATGTCAGAATCAAGCCTGTCAGAAACGATTAGATAGTGCAAATGTCTAAAGGTGCGTTCGGACCTTCGTTCAATAATGCACAAGTCAAAGGATCAGAAACGAAAATGCATCCTGAAGGTGGTTCTGTTTGCTCATACTTAACATTTAACTTTCAAATGACAATTCTGAAAAAACATATACCATCAACAACTTCAACTTACTATGGACCTTAAATCTTAACCATAGAGATTAATTAAGGTTGCAAAATGATTGTACTTAATAATTACTGTCATCGCCACAAACATTATTCATTATGGCTCTGTGGCCTTAAAATCGCTTACCGTTTTTCAAACACTCATCGGGATACATTATTGGTCGAAAGAAACCTTAAAGTTCAGACTATATGACAAAACATACATGCATACATACATATAATCACGCCTCTTTCCCGTAGGGGTAGGCAGAGACCACTTCTTTCCACTTGCTAAAAACATGTTATATTGTAGTCATGTAGTATGTTTTACTTTTTATTTTCAAATGCTAATTGCTGCACTGAAGCTAAATTAAATATTTATAAAATTTATAAAGTACAGTGAAAAAGTTAAACGACCCAGCCAGGAATCGAACCTGGGTCTTCCGCAATCCGGGCGGCTGCACTGACCGCTATGCTACCGGGAAGGCTGACGTAAGCGCTGAATTTTGTCACTGCTTTTTAATTTTTGAGTGCTAATAGCGGCACAGTGCCATCTATCCAACGGTCGTTGCAACCGATGGCCATGCAGATTCACCTTTGCAGATGAAATACCACAAAGGGAATTGATCAGTTTGTTAGGGTGCTTTGGCCTGGCGTGGACATTAACTATAATTATAAATGAATTCCTATTTAAATATTTCATACCTAAAAGAAATTAAATAACATAACAAAGTTGCAGCAAGTCGTAAAAAACATGCCAAATGTAGCATGCGTAATATTATGATTTTGTTACTAAAACTCATAAAAAAATATTATCTCTTTCTAAAATAATATAAGTATTATTCTTTACTTTAAAGATATTTACTTATTTATGCGTTATGGTATAGAATATTATAAGTAGGTGTAATTTTAAGGGTGTCTAAGAAAAAAAAAATCTTAATATGTCAGGGAGTGTAATACTAGCGCATAAAATAAAACAACATTATTTCGTATAATGGCTTTATTCAGAATCATATGTAATCAAAATATTGTCTAGAAACTGGGCAGGTGGTGTAATATTATTTTCATGCCTTGCCCAGCTTAAATACCACATTATTGTCATAACGTGAGCACAGCAACCCACCGTTCTTCGGCCTACCAGGCAATTGCAACAATATTGATTAATTGCTTCTCTGCCTTGTTGATTATTATTAAATAAGATATAAACAAAATATATTTTTCGGCTTATGAGCTGATTCTGTCAGTGTTGCCAGGTAATAAAAAAAATAGAATAAAAAAAGAAAACGTTTTCTAATTCAAGTACCAGAATTCGATTATTCATTTATAAAACGAATGTTATCATATTAGCGTTCATGTGGTAACCCAAAATTAAGTCCTGCATCGCTGCAACTAAAAAATGGCGGTGCTTTGTTCATGCAATCGGCGAGAATACTTATTATTTCATCTTTTTTAACAGAACACTTTCCTGCGATGAGTGTTGCGTCAATAATTATTAACGAATTTATTATATTTATTCGTAACAATACTTTTTACTGAGCAACTTGTTCAAACCAGGCCGAAATTGGCCATTCCCTTTGATAACACAACGCTAAATTTTACTTTTTATTTTCAAATGCTGATTCCTGGCAGGGTCAGGTGGGCGTTTAATTTTTTCACTGTATCTTATAAATTTTATAAATATTCATGTAGTATGTTTTGATAGTGTGGACGATAAGTGTCAATAAAAAAACATTATACCTTTAGTTTTGTCACATGTCATATAACATAACATATCATATAAAATAAGTTATAATATAATTAACATGTTTGTTATAATATTACATGTTATCTAAGACAACTGAGACACGATTTTATAGCTGTTTTAAAATAACAAAAATTTAACCCAGGTCAGTATCATATCATGCCGTATCATGTCATATCATCGAGCCCAAAAGCTTTGTTCGCTGTCAATTATAACGAACATCATATTGTAGTTCGAAATATTTGCTTTAATTCAACCCAATTCGGCTCCGGCAATGATTATTAGCGCTGTCCGAATCAAATTGTCCGATGAATTATTTTGCGAGCGGCATTTGCATAATGCCGTCCACCGTGCGACGAGCGCGTTGCCACAAAATAAGTAGTCCTCAGAAAGTAAGCCTAATACAGACCGCGCTCGAGCAACACATAGACAACCTCTCATCATCAGTTCATTTTATGTCCTCACTGCTGGGGCACGACCCTTCCTTATGGATCGATAGGGAGTACGGGCCATAAATCACCACTCGGGCCCAGTGCGGATTGATGGTTGTTAACGACTGCTAATGTAGCCGGGACCAACGGCTTCACGTGCCTTGCAAAGCGCGGAAGAGCTCGAGATGATACATTTTTGGTCACCCATCCAGTGACCGGCCTTTGCGAAAGTTGCTTAACCTCAGCATTCGCAGACCGGGCGCGTTAAACACTGCGCCATCGAGGTCCTCCACGTTTAACGAACATCATATTATGTATAAGCTCGAAATATTTGCTTTAGTTCAAGCCAATTTGGCTCCGACAATGATAGTACGAATCAAATTGTCCGATGAATTATTTTGCGAGTGGCATTTGCATAATGCCGTCCACCGTGCGACGACCGCGTTGCCACAAAATAAGTAGACACCAGAAGGTAAGTTTAATACAGACCGCGCTCAAGCAACGCACCCATGAATACGAAATCTCGAATAATCTCAGACCAGTGCAGTCTGAGCGCAGCTGTTGTAAGATTCCGTGTCCGTGTGAGATTGTCTGTATATGTGTTGTTCGAGCGCTATTGTTTTAAGCTTACCTTCTGCAGTTTCCTTATTTATTTTGGGGCGTTGCAATGGCATCCGTTAATTGGCGCATTGGCAGCAATCAGCGTTATGCAACAATGCACAATTTTTGCATGCGGAAAATTTAAAATGCAATCGCTGGCAAATGAAAGCGTTTTTTTAAGTTTGTGAGCTGGAAAACGAAGCGGTCACAGTAAATTGATGATTGGTACATACAATAATGCTAGTTTTAACTTACGCTTCGGGGTTGGTAAGGCGAGCATTACTTAAGCAACTTTTTATTATATTATATTATTTTTTATGTTATGTTTTGCTATGCATAAAAAATTTAAAACTTCAATGATTTTTTTATTATTTTATGGTGACGAGAACTGATGTCGAAGACTGGGTTCCTGTGTTGGGTACTGGTCTGGTGCCACTACGATACTGTGAACATACGCTCAAACGAATAAAAAACTTGGGATTGCAAAATTTTAGAATTTAGGAATATTGCCTTTCCAAATGAGAAAGATACACTTTTATTGTCGCATCCATTAGAATCTCGTAATTACGTTCGCTGGGCAATTATCTTTAACTTTAAAAGCCCTTCTCGTTAAAAGGTCATTGCAGTACAACAAGTCACCAATTCAGAACTGTTACTGTTAAGTAAAATACTTTTAATAATGATATGGTCGTCCAAATTAAAAAGGACCCTTTTAGCGGCAGGAGCATACGCCTTAGTCTACGCCGCTGATCGTAGAGACCTGAAACTTGGAAGGTGTGTTCTTTGTATGACGTAGGCATCCGATAAGAAAGGATTTTCCAAAGTTCTACCCCTAAGAGGGTGAAAAAGGGGGGCAAAGTTTGTATGGGACACCGTGATTCCTTGATCCAATCTACTTCAAATTTTGCATAAACCTTTTTTAACAGAATTAATGGAAGACGTATTTCGTATTTTATTTAAATTTATCCCCTAACGGGGTTAAAAAGGGGTCGAAAGTTATTTTGGCGGTGATTTGTTTCCAAGTTGATATCAATACCTAGTACCTAGACCTTATTTAAGGTTTCTACTAAGCTTAAAGAGGTTAATGCACTTTTAGAACACAGCCTCATAGGGACGTAGAATTCGAAATTTGAAATGGTAAGGATAGAATTTCGGAAAATCCTTTCTTATAGGATTAAGCTTAGAAACCTTCCAATGAAAATGAATTTCATTAAAACTGTTCGTTTGTCTCGCTAAAACTAGCAACCGCTAGAATGACTGGTACGTACTAAAAACGAAACGGAAAATACTAAATACGATTTATTTTTCCAATGCAAAATGGTTTGTTTGTTTTGTTGCCAAGGAAAATCGGTACGAAGTCCGCCGCGTCAGCTAGTAATTGATTAAAATTCGTAAACCGTGATTTTACGGGGGAATTTTCTAAAAACGAAAACATATTTTATTTATTTATTTCATGAAAAGTTCTAGGCACAGCAGTCGTTCTCCAATATACCATAAATTATAGTATAAAATTATTATTTATTAACAACAAATAATATTAGATCAACAGTAACAACATCGGAAAAATACACTAATAAAAAAAAACATCAAAAAGGTAGACTCGCTTTCGCCGTTCTCTCACAACTTAGTAATGTATTTCAAACATAGATATTAATTTATAATAACCACACTTTCACATATACTTATTCTATACTGAAAAAGTACATTTTTAGTACACATACTTTAAAATTAAATATTAAATATCAAAGGTACACACGCCTGCACATCAACCTACCACAAACTGTCAAATTTCTTCAATAGACTTTGAACTTTATGCCTTTAGTATATGGTTAAAAATGTATTGAAGAAATTTGACAGTTTTGGATAAGTTGATGTGCAGGCGTCTGTACTATACCATTGTCAGATCGTATACAAACTCATGCTCTCAAATCATCTCTCATCTCTCTTTCGTTTATTTTATTTTATTTGGAAAACATACAGTATAACTAAGAGCATAACTAACATAATAAAAATATACACAGTTAATTTGTTTTTGCATATAGACACTTGTATGCTTATTTGTAATAATATGATCTTAACTTACAGCTTAGGTTTAAGCTCAATTACAAACAGTAGGTTCTCACTCATCTATAAGAAAATATACTTTAAAAACCAACAAAAAAGAAGAATAAAAAACCCAATTGAAAATTAAGGATTAAGGAACCACATCAAACCAATTATTTGTTAAGCTTACAATTAAAAATGTCGAGCGAAGTGTCATCAACCAGTTTGTTAAAGCTATTAGCGGATCTAATGAAGAACGAATTTTTTCTATAGTTGGTGTTACAATAGGGGACAAATAGGCTACCACGTTGCCTTGTATATCTATTAGGTATTCTAAAATTGATCAAAGATAGAAGATGTGGGGAATCTATAATAGACTGTGCTAGTTTTACAAGGGGCACAACATCAGTAATTTCTCGTCTATAAACGAGAGGTAACATAATTATGTTGTTTCCTACACCTCGCATCATAATCGCTCTCTCGTCCTTTGCATCTAAATTGCAAATATCTAAGAAAATTACGTTGAATAATCTCTAATCTATTGATGTAGATTCCGTAATGTGGGTTCGAAATCTGCGAACAATATTCGAGGTTACTACGCACATACGAGCAATACGAGACTTTGGCAATTTTTATACTGGAAAACTGAGAGCAAGATCTAATAATAAAGCCTAAAGATTGATAAGCTTTTTTGGCTGTGTGATCTACGTGCTTTTCATATATCAATTTACTATCGTGAATGACACCGAGATCTCGAACCTCATCTACTTTCTTAAGCTCAAACCCTTTAAGCATGTATTTATAATTCACAGTTACAGGTTTACGACTAAATGTAATATGGTAGCATTTGGAGATATTCAGATCTAATTTATTATCAATATAATATTTTTCTAAACTATCAAGGTCCTGTTGCAGAAGGTGACGATCATGGATGCTTTTAATATGTTTAAATATTTTATTTATGTATTATATTTTATTTATGTTCTATACTAACAATTGTATTACTTAAAATTATATCAAATAAATAAATAAATAAATCGACGGTTTAGTATACTGAATCGTTGTTTAACTATGACCGTTTTTATTATAGCGGGTGTTTATCGCAAACATTTTGCTTATCACCGAAGTGAGAATTATAATTCCAATTATGCGAGTACCTACGAAAATTTCTTGTCTTAGAAAATTTGTTTTGGGTGTATTTCTTTAAAAATTGGGAGTAAAAGCGTATTATAGGACAGCGATGGAAAAAAAATAAGTTGATGGAAGTCAACATAAAAAAAATATAATTAAAAAATATTGAATTTATTTTGGGGGGACGTTTGTTTGATGGGAGCCCAATATCAGTTTTAAAAAATTCCAATATGCGCTTTCATAGAATTAGCAAAATTAGTTACTAAGTTAAAATAGTGAGTATAGGTATTATACATTTTATGAAGTATTTTTGATGGGACTGGTATGTAAACTAAATTTATGAAAGTCTCTTTAATTAATAAAAATAATATAAAAAAACAATTGTTAGGTAAACATGTAATTAAGATTTTCAGACTTACAACTAAAACTATGTAAATCTGGTTAAATAAAAGTATGCTTCAAGTAAATAAATAAATAAATAAATAAATAAATAAATATACTCTATTCTGTTCATTCAATTCAATTCAATTGTGTTCCGGCAACTAAAGTCCATTTCAACTGGGATGATCCCGGTGACAGTTCGATTTCGACAATTGTAGAGATGTCCTACAATAAAATAATTTCGATTGTTTCTGGTAATCGATAATACTATATATGGAAATGAAATCGATTTTACTTTACTAACAATACTTTAAATATGATTTGTGTTTATGTATTATATTGAAAGTTTATTGTTCATAAATGCATTAAATGTATGTTTTACACAGTGTTATTCGGTAAAATGAAACAGAATTTGAAAAGAGTAAATTTTTTATTCAGTAAGTATCTGAAAAATCACTGTCAGAATCGCTTGAAGAGTCGCTATCGCCGACATTTATTATAAGTTGGTCTTTCCTCCGATCTATTCTGACGTACCTCTCCTAGTCCTCTAATATAGTATGTTTTGTCTTTTCGACTACTTTCGCCCAATTTTCACCAGTGACGTGTTGGCTGTATATATATACTGTTTTTGTTTTATAAGTTTAAGATGTTTAATTTTAATATTTTTCGTAATGACGCTGCAATAAAATAAAAAAAATGTAGACTAATCTACATGTTCACATAAAAAAAGACTAACAAATTAATTAATACAGCTAGAATGAAAAATATAAAGTTAAATTTAATTGATTAGTTATTGAATGTCAATTGAACTTCACTTGGTTTACTATCCCAACACTAGTATTTCTTTGTTATGAAATGACCTTGTGAAGGGGTACGTTTTTTTATTATATTGTTTTAAAGTTGTGATTAATGTGTGTTATGCGAGAGTTTATTGAGACAAACCTAATCTAAAGTAAAAAATAGAATTATAAAAAGTAATTGTAGTATATTTAGTGATGGATTATATAAAAATATGTTATTTTGATGTAGTCAAATAAGTTCATACGATTTTACAAAGTCACGTCTTCGTTATTGATGACATCTGTCACCGGGATCATCCTAGTTGAAATGGACTATAGAGATAAGATAGCCAGTGCCTCACTAGTTGAGGATCCCGGGTGAAGTGCGCTTTCATCATTGGCCTTATCATCTCTTAACATTAGGTGTGATCAAGGCACTGTGCTTACCCAGAAAATATAAAAAAGAAAACATTTTTTTTTAATCCGCCATTGCGTAGAAAGCCGAAATTATGAGACGGCTAATGTTTCCGTGAGACTGATTTATTATGTGGAACTAATGGGCGTCGCTAGAAATATTGACCAGGCCTTGGGGCAGAAATAGATGGGGGCGACAAAAATGGAAATTATACCTACTTACAAGTAGTTAGAAACAACATAGGTATGATTGATAAGCGACAGTTAGCTGAGCGTGTACGTGTTCGGTTTAAAAGCGACGAATCGCGACGTGATACGTGAGCTCATAGCCTATTCATTATTATTTTTCAACTAGGTGCAAAGCATAAGAACTGTATCTACTAAAACAAACAATCTTTGTATGTACCACGTTTTACGCAAATAAATACCTACCATCATCATCACTACGAACGGTAAGCACCCGCTGCTGGGCATAATCCTTCCTTTTAACACACCAACTTAGCCCTTGCGAGCCTCATCAACTACCTACTACAAAATAAATATAATTAGGTAAGAAAATTATTGTAAGTTTATTACTTATTGGAAATTATTTTTTATTATTACAAACAAATACAAAAAAGTTTATTTCAGCCACCTAGTCTTATACAGGCATAATGTGGTTAGTGCTCCCATTTGAGCTAAAATAACTTGTTGTAGGCATCACCGCTCTTCCATAGCATGGTTACAAATAGACTAAACCACTTTAACAGTCACAAAATAATTGCTTCATATACCAATCAACAACACTACAAAATACATTAATAAAACAACAGTAGTACCTAAAAAAACATTTAGAAAACTTTTTATGTGTGTGTGTGTGTGTGTATATGTGTGGGGGTGTGTATGTGTGTGTATGTGTGTGTGAGAGTGTGGTGGTGTATGTGTGAGTGTAAGGAAGGGGGTGTGTGTATGTGTTTGAAGGTGTGTGTGTGTGTGTGTATGTGCAAGCTTGTGTTTGTATTACTTCGAGAATAACGTCGTTGGTTACAAAATTAATAAGGCCCTATATTTAAAGCTGTAGTTGAAGACGCGTTTTGTAATTGTTTGTTATTCCAAATAAAAAAAAACATCCATTAACAAAATGGAAAGTACTTGTCCTATGTCACCCCAATCTCTTAGTATTAAGTTATATATGCCACAATAGTTAATTAATGCGCATATTTCAACCATTAAATGCTTAATTGCTCTACTGAACAGCGTACAGTCGGTTTAGATTGATCGAAGCTGAACGGTTTTCGACCATTCACATTTAGCAAAATAAGGTTTAATGCGTTACAATAAAGTCTCGTTTTGTTTGCAAGCATAAATGTTGACAGTCTGACTCGAAAATATATTTTATTTACTTAGGGGTAAGGTTTGTTTCAGTTGAACCGATTGACAAGATATTTGAGACCAGGTTGCATTGATTTGTTTGGCGTTGAATGAATGTTTACCGTTGTTTACCGATTTCTTGGCAGGAAAGTGTGGGGGCTTGTTTCACACGTACCACAACCACACCACACCGTCGCGACAAAAGGTGATCAAGCTGTGGTTACGTGTCATTAGTGTCGCTGCGGCTTCTTGCGGTTGCGTTGTGGTTGCGTTGTGTTACCTACAAAATGTGTGCGATATGGAAGGCGGCTAGGTCGCGCTGTCGCTGGTGGTTGCGTTGTGGTTGCGACGTGGCTGCGATGAAGTTGTTATGTTTGCTACCGCGGTCAATAATGACGGCATAATGTGACCTGTGTGAATTCAAATATTAATTTTCATACAACTTAGCGCCCGACCGCGCGTCTTGGTTGGGGTTGTGGTGTGGTTGTGGTACGTGTGAAACGAGCCCTGTTTACAGTTTTGTTTTTTACTTTTATTGTTTATTATAATGAAACTATAAGCATAGACAGTTTCATTTAAAGTGGTTTGATAAATATTGAACTTTAAAATTAGTACAGGATTTGCGAGGGTTACACGTTTGTACTCAATACTCAATTTTTATAGCCTAAAAGCCTAGAGAAGTGAAATAGAATGATAAAAGTAAAGGATAGACAACCAAACGTAACTTATACGTATTGTTGTCTTAAATGTACCATACAATAATTATTGTATTCCATTTTATTATATTTTAGCGTCATGCCATATGCCTAGGCTCTCTGGTTAGCCACCACCATCTTATTTAAATAATAATAATAAATAAACATTAGAAACCTCGTCCCAAGGTAATAGATACGTAGCTAAAGCAAGCTAAGGATATCAGAAACAACGACGGTACCACAACCACGCAGACCCAACACAATATCGAAAAGCTCGTTTTCGACATTAACCCAACCGGAAATCCGAACCCGGGTTCGGATTTAGCGCCGGAGTTAGCGCCACCCAAAGTCCGGCGTGCAAGCCACTCGGTTATGGAGGTCGTTAATATGTCACTATAACACCAATATTCGTAGCATTCCGATAGTTAAATATAAGATAGGCAGTCCCTTAGTAGTTAGTAGTTATTTTTGTTATATGTTTTAAGCCCTCGTAACTCAATCATCACAATAGACCTTAGAGGAGTGAGAGCGGCAGAAAATCAGCGCTGTCCTATGTCAGCACTAGCTGAGCCGCCTCCATTTGCCTTCAAAATTTATATATTGATCTACCCATGTATACTCCATGAAATATGTATACCACCTATCTATGTTTTTTCTTTAGTTATATACATTTAGTCAAGAAAGTATTGGGAATGGATGATTTGTTTATGGTTCCAAATTCAAATTTTTTGTTTTTGTTAGATTGGCACAACTGTTTTCCATTTTGGCGCGGAGTTTGAGTTGCATCAGTTATTTATATTAAATACAGTGCTGTTTTTAGTTATATCATATCTAGTGTGTATTGTGAATTTCATAATGAACAAAAACATCGAACAAAGAGTTTGTCTTAAATTTTGCATCGCCAATGGAATTTCGTCTTCGGAGTCACTGAAAATGTTACAGAAGGCTCACGGTGAATCGATATTGTCAAAACCACGTGCTTATGAGTAGTACAAAGCATTCAAACGCGGTCGAGATGTGATGGAAGATTTGCCTCGCTCTGGTAGGCCATCAACGTCTGCAACTGAAGTTAACATTGCAAAAGTGAAGGAAATAGTGACTGAAAATCCTCATTCAACTATGAGAGAGATACTTGCCGAACATTCTGTGTCTCACGAGTCGATCCGTACCATTTTAAATAATCACTTGGGTATGAAACATGTTTCCGCTCAGCTAGTCCCAAAAGACCTGAATTTTCTCCAAAAACTCAATCGCATGAGAGTCGCTGAGGACATGCTAGAACGAGTCAATTCCGACCCAACATTCATGAAACGTATTGTTATTGGTGACGAGACGTGGGTTTACGAGTTTGACATGCAAACTAATCAACAAGCTACGGAGTGGCGCCTTCCAACTGAACCGAAACCGAAAAAACCACGCCAAAGTCGATCAAAAGTCAAAGTCATGTTGACTGTTTTCTTTGACTATCGCGGTGTTGTGTACTCGGAATTCTTGCCGGAAGATCAAACGGTAAATAAAGAATATTATTTGAGCATTATGCGGCGTTTAAGAGAGCCAATTCGACGAAAAAGGCCAGAATTGTGGAAAGAAAATTCTTGGATTTTGCACCACGATAATGCGCCTTCGCACAAGGCCATCATTGTGAACGAATTTTTGTCCAAACACTCAACAAATACTATCGAGCAACCACCATATTCACCAGATATGGCTCTAGCCGACTTCTTTCTTTTTCCTAAACTCAAATTACCATTTCGTGGCACCCGCTTTCAATCGGTAGAAGACATAAAGGAGAATTCGCGGTGAGAACTGAACTCAATTCCAGAAACAGCGTTTAAAAAATGTTTTGATGATTGGATTATTCGCTGGCGTAAGTCTATCGTTTCTAAAGGAGCATACTTTGACGGTGATAAAATAAATTTGGAAAAATAAGAAATATTTTGTGTATTATTGATCTTTTCTCGGTACTTTCTTGACAGAGTAGTATAAGTATGGAATTGTTACCTAAATACTCGTTTTTGAAAGCAATAAACGCATTTATTATTATTATTATTCACTTTATCAAACATATTTCTTAAGATTTTTTTTTAATAATAATTCAATATGTTTATAAAGAATTAACTTAACTTAAACATAACATAACTAACTACATTAAAAAAAAAAGAAAATTAAGATAAATAAAGACAAAATAAAACCTATAAATAAAAAACGTCCTCCGACGACAGTAGTGATGAGGTAAATCATTTTTTTTGGAGAGAGATTGCTGATTGCCTCATACGGCATTTTCAGCTTCACCGGACTTTTTTGGGGGCGGCGAGGAACGTAAAGGGTCCCTCAAGCCGTGTGAAACGAATCACCTTCGGAGGTTTTCTAGAGGGAACGGCATCGCGCACTAGTGCGCGTCCCCGTGCTCTACTAGATTATCCGAAGGGTTCGGATCGCATCGGGGAGACGGTTAATCAATTATTTCTTCCGTCCAACAGTTTGTCATCAAGTAAGATAAAGTCCAAGCACTTACCCGTAAGAAATAGAAACGAAAAAAGTAATATGTACTTACGAAAATTATATTAAATATTAAAATTTGTTATAATTATTTTACAAAAATTTCAAAGATTATTTGAGAATAAAGCAATTTTTATTATTATGAATGTTGCTTTGCTATTTAAAGTTACAAGATTTTTTTATTTTTTTATGTGAAAAGGATGCAAACGAGCAGGCGGGTCACCTGATAGAAAGTAATCACCGCCGCCCATGGACACTCGCAAAACCAAAGTAATCGCAGATGCGTTGCCGGCCTTGAGGAAGGAGTTGGATCTTGAGGAGGGACTACGAATTGGGAGGGGGGAGGGGTGAGAGATGGCCCTCCGGTACTTTCACTCACCGGACGCAACACAACAGCAACGAGTGCCATTGTTTCACGCCGATATTCTGTGAAAGGGTGGTATTACGCCGGGCGACCCAGCCCATCTCAGATAAGATAAGATCATCAAGATAAGATCTCAGATAAGATGAGATTAGAAAAAATCAACTACCCTCAAGAAGCTCGAGTGGGAATAACGTCTTTATCGATTGTTAAATAATTGCAAAAGTGTTCTTTCGACTGAGATGGTAGTATCTTCACATTGACGCTGTAAAACCGCTGGCTTGCAACGTAAGTCACAAACTAATAGAAAAAAAATCAACGAGCCTTCTGGAGCCTCGGTAGCTCAGTGCAGTGGTCAGAGCATTGGACCGGTTATCCAAAGGTCCTCGAGCTTCCAGAGGATGGTTGCATTTTTCTAGTAAAATTTTATCTTATAAAGCAATTTCTTTGTCAATTCCAATTTATAATGTCAGCTTGTAACAACAAAAGGCAGCTCATCTCAATGTTATGAAGCCACAGGCAATGTCATTTGTAATTATAATATATACAGGGAGCTCCAAGATTATGCAAATGGTGTTCAAGATCTGCTGTGGTGTGGAAGAAGTGGTTTTATCACCTCGAGCGGTTTTGACAATTTCAACTTATAATAGCAAATTCATTTGTTTTTGAGAGCGGTTGGAAAGATTTGAAGATTGTTCGCTTCATATTAGATAAGGAGTACCGAAATCATAGAATAACTTACATTTTGCACATGAAAAACAACACGGTCGTCGCTCAAAGAACTAAGATATATTTTATGTTTTCTATGTGTGATGTATTGTAGCAATTTAAGATATTTTCTATTGTTTTTGTTTTGTTTATATAATTTTAACGCAAATTTTGTTGCGAAACACATTACAAAAAACACAAATGTTGAAAAATTTCTACGAGCAGGGTTTGAACCTGCACCCTTCTGACATACCGGGTCAGGTGCTCTTCCAATTGAGCTATCGTGGTTCTAACCAGCTCGCCGAAATTATTCAACACTATTTAAAAGCCAAAGGCACCCATTCAATGTCAACAACTACCGTCATTAACATCTATATATCTATATTTTCTATTTCTATTTCTTTATCACGTTTTAGAAAACTTCAAATCATTAGTTACCACCTCTACATATTTTTAACTTGATTGTACTATTGGTGTAATGGCTACATGCAGCTAAATTGTAAATTGGGATAATCATGGGTCTTATTATTCTTTAGTTTATAAGCTATTTATTTTAGACCTAAAGCTATATAGTCCATATTACCTTCGCAACAAAATATATTTTTTAAGCTTTGTAATGTTAAAAATTTGTAACTGAAAACATTTTTTTATAAAACAGTCGACAGATAATAAAAGTTTAAACTCTTGATTATTACTTAGTTAGTGTATCCAAAATATTATAATAAACTCAACTATGAAAATCTATTATCGAATGATAAAATTATAAAGTCTTGATTTAAAAAACTATAAATAAAATCATAGTCCGAAAAAAAAAATTACAACAAATTTTTTCAACACTTTATTAAAATTGTAATTTTTTCGCAACAACATTGGCGTAAAATAATATGTACCCTACAATCGCAGCCTTAATTTCCAGCTGGTGGTATAATATCCGCACGTTACCCATTTGAATGGCTTGATGGTCCGCAATGCTATACGAGCTCGGACACATACTAAAATTGGCATACAAACAGAATACTTCGACATTGCGGTAATAGCTTTATTGTGCGAGTGTCCTGACACATTATAGCAGGTATGAATGGTGGTAGGAAGGCGGCGTATCCGTAGTTTCTCTTCCATTTTTGTTCCTTTCCTGTTTTACAAAAGAGCTAGCTATTTTTAGCTTTATTTTCTTTATTAGTAGCTTTATTAGCACATATATCCAGTGTCAAAGTTTTAAATTTTCTTTTAATCATCACCATCGTCATCATCATCATCATCTCAGCCAAAGACGTCCACTGCTGTGCAAAGGCCTCCCCCAAGGATTTCCATATTAGCTTGTTTTGTGCTACTCGCATCCAGCGGCTACTCGCGGCACCAGATTTTCAGACCACCTTCTTGGAGTCCTGCCTACACTGCAAAAATGTCGTTTCTTCTATAAAGCTATGCAGTTTTTTACCCTTACTGCTCGCATCCAGCGGCAGCCTGCGACCTACCCCTGATAGTGGATCCACCTTGTTGGTGGCCTGCCTACACTGCAAAAATGTCGCTTCTTCTAGAAGTATAAAGCTGCAGTGATCTACGGAATCTGCGTGCAGATATTTCACTGGGCAAAAAAAAAGAAGCTGTTTCTTACGCGTTAAAATAACTCCTGAATGGGTAGATGTAAAACCAATTTTTCTTTAGCATTCAAAAGTATGGTCGTACCAGTGTTCGACACGAACTATTATCGATGTGTGACTGCGACAGTTAAATACAGTCATCCAGTAAATTTCAATTAAATTATTATATTGGGTCCCCTTTAACTATGAAATCGACGGTTTTTTCTCACTCATTTATCAGTATTACTTCTGAAACTCAAGACCGGTTGTTAATATTATTGTACACATTTAATTAAAACTACGTTACTTAGGCTTTAGTGATAACAATGGTTTTTAATTGTCTTTATGCCCCAAATAAAAAAAAAAGAGTTTCGGTCTAAATTAAGCAATTAAAAAGTAAACACGAAAATTGTCGTAAGTCTCACAACGATTCTGGCAACCATTGAAGTGGTTGTCTTTATAAATATTTACTTAGAAACAAAACGCTCCACTTTGTAAGGGGCTGCTACATTAACAATTCCTGCTCCTCCCTTCCCCAACCCCCCTCTTCCACAATTATGTAGCCTCCAACATGTAGGTCAATCGGACCGAACCCTTTAATCAGACCACGAACAATTCGTAAATCCACGTATTGAACAGTTGTAGAGCTGATAACACCGCTGAAATTAAACAAATAAATTCTTTTGGTTTAAGAAGTAGCTGTTTTGTATGATTGCTTTGGCGCTTTGGTTATCGATCGCCTCTGTAGACTAATGGTTAAATTACCAGTCAATTGTCCCGAGTGAAATGCCTAAACAATCAGATTTGTTAAAGTAGGCCTTGTTTCAAGTCCACTTGGGTAGATGTCACTATCTTATCTCATGACACCAATTGGAGTCATTGGTGTGTTCCAATAGTAGCAGATAAGATAGATGTTGTTAATGACGGTAGTTGTTGACATTGAATGGTGCCTTTGGCTTTCAAAGTAAAAAAGTAAATAGTGTTGAATAATTTCGGCGGGCTGGTTAGAACCACGATAGCTCAATTGGAAGAGCATCTGACCCGGTATGTCCAGAAGGGTGCAGGTTCAAATCCTGCTCGTGGAAAATTTTTTCAACATTTGTGTTTTTGTAATTTGTTTCGTAACAAAATTTGCGTTAAAATTATATAAACAAAACAAAAACATTTTAACAAAGAGTTTGATGTTAATAAATTTATGATTTTTTAAATGATATTTCAGCAAACTTAAATCGTCATTATACTATAAAAACCAAAGCACCGTAAAATATATTAAATAAAAAATTGTGATTTCGTTTTATCAACTCTATACAATCCCCTCATATTTTCCTGTATGCGTGATTGTGGGTAAGCGGACGCCGGCCAAACACATTTCAGCTCCAACCGCGCCCCCTCGTGGTCGCATTTGGCACCCAGCAAGTTGTGGGCGAACCGAGCGAGCAGAGCAAGCAAAGTGCAGTCAAACGTAGGTAGGTAAAACGTACCTACTCATTTAAATACAAAACCATTTAGGTAAAAGATAATTCAACAATACAATTGGGTTGTTAACTATTTAGTCAATAGAGAAACTTTTTCAGCATCATCATCAACTTTTTAGCAACTGTCAAAACGATTTGATTTAAATAACTATCTGACCGGCGGACTTCGTACCGCTTTGACAGTTTCCATGACAACAAAACAAAAAAAACGTTGACAGTATCCATGACAACAAAACAAACAAAACCATTCGTCCGCTTAAGATCACCCGTATCCCATGATGGACCCCTATAGCTGGGCCACCTACCGGGTCCAATGGCGTTTAGAGAGAGTTCAATTTCATACATTAGACGACCTCCTTGGTCGAGTGGTTTGTACACCGCTTTCCATGGTGTCGCCATCTCTAAGGTCCCGGGTTCGATCCCCGGTCGGGTCAATTTAGAAATTATTGTTTTTCTAAACTGTCTCGGGTCGGGTGTTTTCTATGTATAATAAGTATGTACTTAAGTATTTTAAGTATGTTTATTTGTTGTCTAGTAACCATTTAACGAGTTTCATAACGAAGCTTCTCTTGGGCTAATTGGCGTGAGTGTAGTAAATTTTATTAATTTTATTTATTTATTTATACACAAGCTTAGAAGATTTATATATATAAATATGTATGGGAATGGAAACTATGACGTCTATTGACAAGAAGAAAGCATACAGAAGAAATATTCATGATTAATTCTATCTCGAGTTCATTAATACCCCCAAGGAATAGGAAAATAAGGTAATACTCGACACCCTTCAAGTTACAAACTTTAAAACCGCCTCAGTAGTCGCGTGGCTAGCGCTCGACCCGGAATCCGGTGGTCCTAGGTACAATTCCCAGGTAGGGCAAAGTGTTTCTAAATGGTGGTTTGGTGATCACAAAATCGTGAGTTTATCGTAATTATCTTTATATTTCTTATGTGAAATAAAATATATTTCAAACCCTATTGTCCTGTATAAACGCTTATTAACTTGTAATACTTTTGTTATAATTATATATTGTTAATTTTTTTTCTGTTTGTTGATAGCTCATTGTTAATTGTTTAGCTCCAAATTGTATATAAATAATATTAGTACCAACCTATGGCTCTTAAACCGAAATCTGTCTGCGGGTGGGGGGTCTGGTGACCTCTACAGATTTTCTTTTGAAAACCTATTTCAGGCCCCAGTTCCTCACAATTTGGGCTTTTACTAATGTTTTTTCAAACATAGTTTTAGCTTTAAGTACCCAATTGTGAAGAAACAAAAACTGCTCGCCTCGCCGAGCTCGAGTCTCAATGCTCGCCTAGCACTCTCCCAGTCCCTCATGACCATGTTGGAATGGTTGATAGAGTTGATATGGGACAGATATTATCTCAAATAAGATCCTTAAGATCTTACCCGCTCAGCTATCCTTTTAATAGTATCTATCTTCAATAGCGCCATGACAAACGCAATCTTTCCTACTGCGTGGAAGGATGCGGTTGTCATAGGTATTCATAAACCCGGTAAAGCGCGTACCGCCCCCTCTAGTTATCGCCCCATCAGTCTTCTCAAATCATTGGGAAAACTGTACGAACGCGTTTTAGTATCCCGTTTGAGGGAATACGTTTCCTCTAACAATATCCTAATAAACAGCAGTTTGGGTTTCACCCCAAACACTCGTGTACTCATCAATTGCACCGCCTCACGGAGCGTATCCTATCCGGTCTCAATAAAAGTCGTCCCAATGGAACCGGAGCTCTTTTCTTCGACGTTGCGAAAGCATTTGACAAAGTTTGGCACAACGGCTTAATTTATAAAGTGTACAAATTTGGCGTGCCAGATAAACTCGTGCACATCATACGAGACTATTTGTCGGATCGCTTTTTTCGCTTCTGCGTTGAAGGAACGCTCTCCGCCCTTCATCCTATTCGCGCCGGCGTTCCGCAGGGATCCGTGTTGTCCCCAATCCTGTTTGCGCTTTATGCAAACGATATCCCTAACCCCACGCGTAGAGCTAGCCATATTCGCGGATGACACCACGCTATATTCGTCCGGTAGAGACAAAGCCGCGGTTTCCAACCGACTCCAATAAGCCATCAACAGCCTCGGTGTTTGGTTTCGTAAATAGCCGATCGAAGTTAACCCCGTGAAAAACGCCGGTGTGTTTTTTTCCCGGGGTATTGACGATCGTCGCCCTCCTATTCGTTTATTTGACCGTGCTATCCCTTGGGAAAAGCAAGTGAAATATCTCGGTGTCACCTTCGATAGAAGATTCTCGTTTGCGCCTCATCTTAAAATCGTCCGTAACAGGGCCGCTTTCGTATTAGGTCGGCTATTCCACTTTATAGGCAGTCGGAGTAAAATATCTTTTAGACATAAGACGACAATTAACAAAGCTTGCATTCACCCTATCATGACTTATGCTAGCGTAGTTTTTGCGCATACCGCACCCTCCTATCTGTACCCCTTACAAACCTTCCAAAACCGTTTCATGCGTGGTGCCACGGGTTGCCCGTGGTACTATCGCAATGTAGATCTCCACCGTGATCTTGATCTTCTCACTATCAAAGATTTATACGTTACTTTGATAATGCCCCCCACCACCATAACCTTCTTGTAGAGGCGGCCGAAAAATATGACGTTGGAGGCCTTCCACCAACAAGACGGTGCACATCTAGACGTCCTAAATACGTCCTAGATGACCCCGACGATCCCATAACAGTTGCGAACGCCACCCCGCCCGATCCTCAAAATGCCACTACACATTTACAGAATACACTAAACATGTACACTAGTTTAGGCCCAAGACACCGTATACTCGCAGAACAAGGGTACGACGAACCGGTTCACACGCGCTCTATACCAGGTACAGACATGTACCTGGGCGCTTCTCTCCACCACCACGGCCCGGTCAACCCGAGCCGAGGTCCGAGTCTTTAGAGGTACCCTCGGGTTGTTCCGCTCCCCGATCCGATCCGAACCCTTTGGAGAATCTAGTAGGGCACGGAGACACGCACTAGTGCGTGATGCCATTCCCTTTAGAAAACCTAGAAGGTGATTCGTTTCACATGGCTTGAGGAACCGTTTAAGTTTTTCGCCACCCCCAAACAAGCTTGGTGAAGCTGAAAATGCCGTTTGAGGCAAACAGCAAATACTACCCAAAAAAAAGGGTGATCAAAAATTTATCATATCGAGCTCCTCCGCGCTTCTGAAGGCATAAAGCCGTTGTTACCGGCTGCATTACAAGTCGTTAACAACCACCGCACCGCACTGGGCCCGCCGCGTGGTGGTTTATGGCCCGTTTTCCCTATCCATCCATAACGAAGGCTCGTGCCTCAACCGTGGGGAAATAATAATGATGATGATGACCTTGATGAAGCATTACAGAGCAATAACTCTAACGAGAACAATAATCCTATTCTATTCTAAGTAATATTTTCAGCTTCTAGTAAATGTCACTGAAACACCCGCCATTATCCACAAACAAAACAATTAGTATAATCCGCCGCACTACACTCCAAGGGGTCCCATTCACTCCTTCATTCAATCTTACCGACTCATTCAACGGCCCCGTTAATCTATTTACAGTGGACCGTTCATTCCCAAGCCCAACAAAGGGGTTAATGCGCTGTGGCGATGTAAGGAGCACCTGTTTTTAATCACCCTGTGCTTAGTTATGACCTTCGCGTCTTTAGAACTTTATTAATCTTGAATTTTCCATTCTATTGCGGATATTTTGAGGATTCAAAATAATGAGTTGTTCTAAAGTTACCTACTATCGTCAGCCTACAAAAGTCCCACGGTTCGGCTAAGGCTTTTAGTAGTGTAGTAGCCGGTGGTCGTGCTCAATGGCGTGCACTTGGAGAGGCCTACATGAGTGGACTAGTGTAGGCCGATGATGATGATGATGATGAGGATGTGTACAATAAATGACATTTCTATTCTTTATCTCCAAATACCAGCTGAAAACGAATCCGGTCACTTACGGCCAATTCCCTGAACGACCACTTTGTAAATTCCTACATCGGCTATTTCCTTGTTAGGGCTTTTCCTTTTTTTGGAGAGAGATTGCTGATTGCCACAGACGGCATTTCCAGCTTCATCGGGCTTGTTTGAGGGCGGCGAGGAACATAAAGGGTCTCTCAAGCCGTGTGAATCGAATCACCTTCGGAGGTTTTCTAGAGGAAACGGCATCGCGCACTAGTGCGCGTCCCCGTGCTCTACTAGATTCTCCGAAGGGTTCGGATTGGATCGAGGAGAGGGCTTTTCCTACTTCAGCCATTTCCCTGAAAGACTACTATGCAAATTCCAACTTCGGCCACTTCCCCGAAAGACACTGTGCAAAATCCTTCAAAATTTCAAACAGTTAAAAATCCAAAATCAAAATTTCCCCGAGTGACCTTATATTTTTGCAACTACTTATGGGAATGCCACCAATATCAGCTTATTTCGAAATCAATTATCATAATTATTACTTTGGTTATTAAATAATAATTATTCAGGATCATTAAATTATCAATGCGGACTTTTGATTCATTAATTATGTAACTGGATTTTACGCGGCAGATATAATTTGTCCGACTTATGATTGTTCAAAATATCATTAACTTTTCATCTGACGATAAGTTTGGAGTTGGAGTTTGGCGAGATGAAGACCAACACTTGGTCTTCATCTACCTGATGTTAAATGATAAGCCTGGAGGTAGAAGCGTCCTTCACCCGAATCCTCAACTACTGAGGCACTGGCTATCACACAGACATTAAAATGAAACAACTTTTACAGATCAACTCGCGTTTATTTTACACATAGGTTGGTGGAAACACGTGTCGGGTATCGGTGTTGGTACATCGGAACACAACAATGCTACAAACATTGATGGTCAGGGCGAGATATTTAACTAAGATTGCGGTAGCTGTCTAGCTAGCCTGTCTAGGCGAACAAACAAGCCCTACCACCAACCAAACCGAGTATACAAACTAGAAATCAAACCCGGGACCTCTGCGTCTGAGACTGGTGGTCTTAACCTCTAGACCACAGAGGGTCCTTGCCGGTCACTTAGTGCAATCTAACTTAATCTAGTCAATCTACATTGCTCTTAATGTGTTTTACTTTGCTCGGGATAGCATCAGCTACACTATATGATAACAAAAAGGGTCAATTTTCTCGTGATTTTTTAAAGACCTTTAAAATATATCTAGAACAGAATAGAATAGAAAAAAATTATCAATAATCGAAACATATATTTTTTTAATTCACTTTAAAAATTCACAAAATACTAAATGATCGTTTGTGTTGCAAATTAATAAATAAATAAATGATTGAAAAAAGACAGTGTTGAAAAAATTCCACGAGCGGGATTCGAACCCGCGCCCCATGACATGCCGGGTCAGGTGCACTGGCATGGCATATCATGGGGTGTGGGTTCGAATCCCGCACGTGTCTTTTTTGAAATTGTAATTTGTCCGTAGCATTTGCGTAAAATTAATGAGTAACCATAATTCTAAATTACTGACTTTAAATTTTAATGCCTTTTATATAACTAGCCTGTTGACAGGTTTCGGATTGCCGTTGAAGTTCGGGACATTCTGTATAAAGGAAATTATGATGATGTATCGAACGTGTTCAACCCGAAAGTAGTACCACCAATGGACGGACGTAATAATAATAAATGTTATGACATAAAATTATATATATTTTTACTTGGCAATTTCGTACACGCGACCGGTATAGTCGACCACACATAAAGTGTTGCAGTAGCATTACAAATACTGTTTTTATTACGTATAGTCATCGTCGGAAGTGGTAGGCACTTAGGCTTGTTTCACACGTACCACAACCACACCACACCGTCGCAACAAAAGGTGGTTAAGCTGTGGTTACGTGCGAATAGTGTCGCTGCGGCTTCTTGCGGTAGCGTTGTGTTATCAACAAAATATTTGCGATGGCCGGCCGCTAGATCGCGGTGTCGCTGGTGGTTGCGTTGTGGTTGTGATGTGGCTCGATATAGTCGGTTTTAAACACGCACGAATTCAACTATTAATTTTTCATACAAATTAGCGCCCGCCCGCCCGCGTGTTGTGGTTGTGGTTGTGGTACGTGTGAAACAAGCCTTAAGGTCCATGTCGTAATAGATTTACTAGAAGTTGTCAAGCGCCTGTCAGATTATTAAATTGATATGACAAAGTGCTAAAGTTTTCGACTTTTGCTGCCTCATGGTAACCAAACGGATAGATGCTCGGTTTGAATGCGATAAATCGTGGTTCGATCGCCATAGCTCCATTACACTTCTGACGTGAGAGTATATTAGCTTACCTAGGGGGGTCAACAGATCTAATAATGTTTAACAGACATAACATGTTTGAATATTTCATTGGTTTTCAATTTTATCTCAATTACATAAAGATGAAAATGTGGTGGGAATCCCTCTGACTGTGAATGGGTTAATAGCACGTTATAAATAACTATAGTGGCCGAAATTCGACCGTAATTAACAAAATGCACAATGTTTTACAACTTAATATAATTTATTATAATGTTCTATACAATTCAACTTTCTATTAAATCTTCTAATATATAAAATTCTCGTGTCACGGTGTACGTTATTGAACTCCTCTGAAACGGCTCGACCGATTTTCGTGAATCTTAGCGTGCATATCGGCTAGGGTGGAGAATCGGACAACATCTATTTTTCATCCCCCTAAATGTTAAGAGTGGTCCACCCCTAAATTTTTTTTAGATTTTTGAAATTTTTCCAATACAAAATGATTTGTTTGTAGTGTTGTCATGGAAACTGTCAAAGCGGTACGAAGTCCGCAGGGTCAGCTAGTTTTATTTATAATATGATTTTATTTTTAAATTGATTGTTTTTATTTCATGGGTATTTTATTGCATAACATTTTGTCTGCACATGCCCGTGGAGTTACAGTATACCAATGTTGCTGTAGTGTCCTTGTTTGTTTATGTTTTTTCTGTTGTAACTCTGCTAAGTGTGGCTAATAAATAAAATAAATAAATACATATTATTCATAAACATTTTCTATCTGCACTACTTCTCTATATAAACTTCATCATCATCATCATCTCAGCCAAAAAGAAGTCCACTGCTGGACCCTATAAAAACAAGAAACAAAAAAAAATTTAAACTGTGTTAAATCTCACACTGCTCTCTGTGCTTAACCATATACTTGGCAAAGGTTTTTTTTGTGGTATTATAATATGTATTTTTTTTATAAAATGTGTAATTTTTTCACTATTCGAAATTTTGTATAAATTAAAAGTGTCTTAAATAATCCACTATGCCAACAATAGGGTTAAAAGGGGTACACACTTTTTTTCTTTACCTATTAGTATATAGATAACAACAAAACGCCCTTTAACATCGACATAAAAAGTTTTATTAAAATTTTATTTACAAAAAAGTTTAAATTTTGATTTGGAACCTTGAATTAAAAGACATTAGCACACCCTGTAAACAACCAAAGTCATCTGGAAGTTGCGGGAAGCTCTATCTGATCGCAATTTGATCGGCAGGCTCAATACTGAAAAAAGCAACCAGTTGTTAATTGTACAATTGCAACGCGACTGCTGTAGTTGCGGTTGTTAAATTGGTATTACGGACACAAATCGCTCTCGTATGTTATCCTTTTATATTATAAAAGGTTATTTATTATACAGTCAAAGAATATTAATTACATACATAAAACATTAATACAATTACTTTTTTTAAATGAAACATAACATAACTAACTACATTAAAGAAAAAAAAATTAAGATAACTAAAGACAAAATAAAACCTATAAATAAAAAATGTCCTCCAGCTGTGGGCTCATGGGAACGGTCCCAGAAATGCTGGCAACATTACCTCTTTGGATTGCCAAGCTAATACGTTGGCAGAGGTAGCTGCCAGCCTTCTTGTCACCGGAGGCTTCAATAAGGCGAGCACTCAACTCTTTAACAAGCTGCTTGGCCTCCGGCCCCCATGGACCCAATGTCTCCACCGCAAACGGAACAAACAAATAATTTGGACCCAGGTTTGCGTATTTGTGCCGTTTGCGATTTTCAGCACTTACCGCAGCAGCCCCCACATGAAGAGAGGTGGCGCGTACATGTGAGGGAGCCACGGTGTCAGCACAGGTTGCATCCCACACCAGCGGCCTGCCAAGCTTCCAGGGCCCAATGGTCATCCCGTCAGGTCTCTTGCCATCGCTGCGAGATATACCAGCTGGCTCTAAGACAGCCGGTATACCAACGGTGGCAAAAGCACTGCGGATGATGCTGTTTATAGTGGAGTGACGCAGCATAACTAACTGACGTATGTTAACTATTACATACATTTTAATCGCAAATGCACTAAGCGAGCGATCATTGAGCGATTTGAGTCCGTAATGTCATTTTATCAACCGCAATTACAGCAGTCGTGTTTGAATGTTATAATTAACAACTGGTTGCTTTTTTTGGTAATAGGCCTGCGGAACGTTTGATTGCTTGCAACCTAATACCGACATTGGCGTTTGCAGAGCATTACGCATTTCCAACATGTAACGGGAAAAGTTGATTTACAGATTTTAAAATATCAAATATTTACGACTCGTTTACTATTCCCAAATTTCTGTATTGGCGAACTATCAAAATTTTTGAATTTTAATTCATCGTCGTAACCGCTTCTGTGGTCTAGTGGTTAAGACCACCGGCTTAGACCCAGAGGTCCCGAGTTCGATTCTAAGCTTTGTTTGTGTACTCGGTTTGGTTGGTGGTAGGACTTGTTTATCTGCCTGGCTAGCTACCACCATCTTATCTTAATATGTTGCCATAACATCAATGTATGTAGCATTGTTGTGATCCGGCAGCTAGAGATAAGATAGCCAGTGCCTCACTAGCGAGGATTCCGGGTGAAATGCACTTCCATCATTGGTCTTATCATCACTTAACATCAGGTGAGATCAAGGCACTGTGCTTACCCGTAAAATATATTAAAAAAAAACTCCTACACAAAACAAAAGCCTACACTAGCCCACTGCTGGATACCCTGACCGATCCTCTAAATGCCACTACACATTTACAGAATACACTAAACATGCACACTAGTTTAGGCCCAAGGCACCGTACTCGTAGAACAAGGGTACGAAGAACCGGTTCACACGCGCTCTACACCAGGTACAGACATGTACCTGGGCGCTTCTCTCCTCCACCACAGCCCGGTCAACCCGAGTCGAGGTCCGAGCCTTTAGAGACGCCCTCGGGTTGTTACGCTCCCCGATCCGATCCGAACCCTTGGAAGAATCTAGTAGGGCACGGGGACGCGCACTAGTGCGCGATGCCGTTCCCTCTAGATAACCTCCGAAGGCGTGCCGTGTGCCGTGTGAAACGACACACGGCTTGAGGGACCCTTTAAGTTCCTCGCCGCCCCCAAACAAGCCCGGTGAAGCTGAAAATGCAGTTTGAGGCAATCAGCAATCTCTCTCAAAAAAAAACTGCTGGATAAATATCCAATGTCCAACATCAAATGCTCAAGGACTAGGTTCTTGTCAGCGCTTTAACATAAACACAATCAAAGTCTACTTAGCAATCAAGCAGGTTGATCAATCACGTTAAAGGTGACAACAAAATGCTGGTGGCATTTATTTGTCATTTAGGAAAGTTACATGCTTACTCACTACTAAAGTAGTTTCGCCATGTTCTAACCTGGTTTGGTACTTATAGTAAGCACTAACCTTATTGCCGCCACAGTCGGCTATGATCGACAAGCGATAGCGTGACCAGAGTGCCTAGTGTAAGTTTTGTTTACTATCCGTATTCATTCGATTACGTTTCATCATCATCATCATCATCAGCTCACTTTATGTCCCCACTGCTGGGGCACGAGCCTTCCCTATAGATGGATAGCGAGAACGGGCCATAAACCACCACGCGGGCCCAGGGCGGATTGGTGGTTGTTAACGACTGCTAATGCAGCCAACACCAACTTTACGTGCCTTCCGAAGCACGGAGGAGCTCGAGATGATAAATGTTTGGTCACCCTTCCGATGACCGGCCTTTGCTAAAGTTTCCTTACCTCAGCAATCGCAGACGGGGCGTGTTTACCACTGCGCCATGGAGCTCCTCACGATTACGCTTTCGAAAACGTAAATTTACTATGGCATTGAAGCAGCGCCTCCTGGCGACATACGAGAAGAGTTAAAATTTTAACTCTTCTCATATAGAGATCAATATGATGACTTGATTCTAATAATCTAATATAATATATACCTAATAGGTACAATCTTCAAAACAGGGACCTAAATAGAATGTCCGAGATGAGAGACTTGGGTGTTATTTTGGACAACGGGTGGCTATTCGCGTCACATATTAGTAACATAACCGAAAAGTTCTCTAAAGTTTACGCGAACACTACACATTGAAATGAAACAACTTTACGGATCTACTCGCGTTTATTTACACATTAATTTAAACGCGAGTAGATCCGTAAAGTTGTTTCATTTCAATAATCGCAAAGGCTTATAACATGTTAGGTTTTATTTATCGGCAAGCCACTGATTTTTAGAATGCACTAGCACTTTGATTTTTTTGTATAATGCATTTGTCAGATCTATTTTAGAGTATGCGTCCACTGTTTGCAACCCTTTTTACTCGTGTTACATTGAATCCGTTGAAAGGGTTCAAAACAAATTTACTAACCGTTTAAAATTTAGGTTCCCGGAAGTTGTTTCGGATAAAATTACATCCTTGTCACAGCAAAGACGGCACAGAGATCAAATTTTCTTGTACAAAATTATTAATAATTTAGTTGAATCGCCTTATTTAACAAGCAAAATTTTGTATCGTTGCCCAAGATCTGGTCTGAGATCTACTAAAACTTTTGCCCCTGCATTATGTCGCACCAATTATGCTAAAAACCGTTTCATTATCAGAGCGTGTGAGCATTACAATAATTATTACCAAGAGATTGACATATTCGAGCTCAGTTTTCTTAAGTTTAAAAAATGTGTTTGTAACGCATAGTTAAATGGGTATTATTGCTTTTATCATTTGCTTTACACTGTTTTGCCTTTTTCTTTTAAATGTTTAAATTAAATTTAACTTGAATTAAAACAACTTTTATGGATCTACTAGCGTTTATTAGTAGTAGTCTCCCTGTGACCACGGACCCTGCAAACGGTTCGAAACGTCAGGATAAACATTAATTAAAACTAATGTGTAAAATAAACGCGAGTAGATCCGTAAAAGTTGTTTCATTTCAATGTGTAGTGTTCGCGTAAACTTTAGAAAACAATATAAATTTAACTTATTTAAGTGCACTGTCCATTTATGAAGCCTGAATACCAAAGCAATGGGTACTATTAATTCATAACATAGTATATATAATGATATCAGTCTATTCGTACAATTGTTTACTCAATAGTTATAGTTGTTAACTAACCGTGGAAACTGTTTTGGCTTATGTGTTACCCACTACATCTTTATGAATTATTATACGCTGTTTGTTTCCCTTAATTCAATAAAATAAAAATAATAAAATACCTATATAATATAATAATAATTTAATGCCCAGCAGTAGGGCAGTCATAGGCTATTTTTAAGTGTGATTCTTAAGCCAATGCAATACTAACTCAATTTGGCAAGTTATCTGAATATCGAGTAGCCGATAATCCTGTTTGTGTCACGTCGACTTGGACCGTGTACTTTGATCAGAGCCGACAAGTTAAACTTGTCGAGTCGGTTTCTCAGCTAATCCGATAAGGGACGGAGACGGAGATTTCGGAAACTTTTTTAATTCCGGCTATTGTTTTAAAAAAAGGTATTTTAAATGAACTAAGATGAGACTGAAAGATAAAGGAGGTTTTTGTAATCGTGTTAGTGATTACACCTATTGTTTTTAATGATCCACCCTCATCATTCGACGACCTCCGTAAGCGAGTGGCTTGCACGCCGGACTTTGGGCGGCGCTAACTCTGAGGACCCGGGTTCGATTTCGATTCCCGGTCGGGTCAATGTCGAAAAACGAACTTTTCGATATTGTGTCGGGTCTGGGTGGTTGTGGTACCGTCGTTGTTTCTGATTTCCATGAAACGAGTGCTACTTACCTTGGGGTCAGAACAATGTATGTGATGTTGTTTCATATATAAATATGTATATATGTATATCTTACTTGATGAAATGAAACTTCATCAAAAAACATCATCATCATCATCGCAGCCAAAAGCCGTCCACTGCTGGATAAAGGCCTCCCCCAAGGATCTTCAAAACGACCGGTTTGGTGCTGCTCGCATCTGGCGACTTCCCGCGACCTTTACAAGCACTTTACTCAAGAAATAATACTAAATAGGTAAGCGCTTTCGAATCGTTTAAAAATAGTATGCCTACTACCCATATTATTTAGGATGTCCTACAATAAATCAGATAACAATCATTGATATTCAAACATATCATTTAATTTAGTGCTATACTGTGTTCTACCAATGTTGACACATCATTTCTGAATTACAGGTTATAACATATTTTTTTTTACAAAAAAAAAATTGGTTGCCTGTAAAGTCGATATACGGGCGAAAGTTTTACGTGACAACGACTTTGAGTGGTAAAATAATTTTAATGTGAATATTCATTCGTATAGTAGGAAGAAGGATGAAATAATAGTAACAAATTAAAACATTTATTTATACAAAGAATTATATTTAAAACATTAATTTATACAAAGAATCTCGCACTGAATTTCATATTAACAAAATTTTATTTTTACCTTTACACATACATACGTATTTACCTTTCACTTTTTATGTCTGTCTCTCTCGCTCTTAGGCGGGCTAACCATGCCCGAGTGGAAGGGACGCGTGCCTCTCACTCGCTCTCATTGTGAGCGCATAACGTGAGCGGAGCGTAACGCAGTTTCTTAAAGTGTCACTCGGCAAACCAATTTATAAGACGTTGTCACGTCAAAAAGTGTAAATTAATAAAAATAATAAAATTACGAACGAACTGAGAAAGCTATATACAGGATATTTGGTAATAGGTGTGTATGTTCATAATTTTCATAATTGTCCGGTGTTCTTTGCACAGGACTCTATCTGCCATTTTCGGGATTATACAGGTATTGTCAAACACTTTGTATAACCACACTATTTTAGCTATCCATAAGTTGTTTTGTCATACGGTTAAAAAAGTAAGGTTTCGGTTCGAAAATATCCATACTGGGATCACCAATGGATTACTCGTCGTAAAGTCGACACATTCTAAGAATCGGGTTGTAATATGACGTGTTATTTCGATACACTTGCTAATAATAGTCTTGCTACTTACTATAATGTTACACGAATAAATGTTAATGACACACGAATAACATGGCGACATACTTTTGTTTTTTTTTATATTAACGGGTAAGCACAGTGCCTTGATCTCACCTGATGTTAAGTGATGATAAGGCCAATGATGGAAGCGCACTTCACCCGGGATCCTCAACTAGTGAGCTACTGGCTATCTTATCTCTAGCTGCCGGAACACAACAATGCTACAAACATTGATGTTATGGCGACATATTTAGATAAGATGGTTGTAGCTAGCCAGGCGGACAAACAAGCCCTACCACCAACCAAACCGAGTACACAAACATGTACCCCCGCTGGGAATCGAACCCGGGACCTCTGGGTCTAAACCGGTGGTCTTAGCCACTAGACCACAAAGGCGGTTAAAACGATACTTAGATAAGACGGTGGTTGCTAGCCAAGCGGACTTAAACAACCCTACCACCACAATTTGATCAATCAAATTGCTGCTGTCTGTCTGTGCACAGATTACTCGGGGATTTGCGGCCGATTTCAGTGAACCTTTTTTCTGCTCGACAGTACGCAAAGGTAGCGTCAAGATCAAAGTCAAGTATTCCCACTTAAAATCTAATATTAAACTGTACGAAAACGGGAGGGTCCCACCAAAATCAGTCACAACTTCAAGTTGCGGTCTTTCTGGTAAGATATTAATAATGTTAAGCACAGAGCGTTTGAGATGTGGAGTGACGTAATTAATTTATGACGTAATTTCTACACCTACGGAGGGGATTCGCTCCGTAGTCGATTAAATAAAATTGAGGTAACGTTTTTTTTGTAAGGTAATGAGATAAGGAAATTGTTTTTTTTTGGGGCACGAAACCTGGATCGTACACACGGCGGCAGATCAATCTACCCAAACCTGTCAAATTTCTCCAATGAATATTGATCCTTATATCCAAACGATAAAGTTCAAAATTGATTGTAGAAATTTGACAGTTTTGGGTAGGTTGATCTGCCGCCGTGTGTACATAAGGTAGTGATCTCAGAATAATAACTAGCTTTAGTTATTGCTCCGAGGGGTAGTTTCTCAAAATAATAGGTAGGTAGCGTCTATTTGTTTTAGGTAGATATGGTAGTTTTTAATTTGTGGTTTTTGGTAGTTTAGTTTATTTTATTGACAACACTTGGTAGATTTTGACACCCACCGTTCTTATGCTGGCAGTAATTGTACTTTAGTAGCTTTTTGGTAGTTTTCATGACAACACGTGATAGATTTAGAAGGAGTTTGGCGTTCCCCGTTGAGGAGCCCCGCGGCGGCCAACCCTCCTCGTTCTCCAGAGCGGGTCTCTATCACACAATCTTTGTACGTTTTATTCTTAGAATTTCAACTGAAGCTATATTGTTGTGCAGTTTTGGTAGTTTTGATAGCCTATTGTAGTTGTAGTGGTGTTTGGCAGTATTATATATTGAAAACCTATGGTGGTGTTTGGTAGTTTCATCTGTCAGTCTTGAAATAATATGTATCGACAGCTTACGGTAGTTTCAATGCTGTTTTATAGTTTTTTTATTTGACAGTATTTAGTAGTTTTTGGCAGTTTTACTGAATGCCCTGAATGCTGACTGAATGTTATAGTAGTTGTGTGGAGGTTTTTTTTAAGTAATTAATAAAACTCACCGTTCTTATGCTGGTAGTAGCCAGTGCCGGAAGAAGAGCCGCTCCCCGTGGAGGAGCCCTGCGGCGGCCGGCCCTCCTCATCCTCCAGCGGCAGGGGGGTGGGCTCCATCACCTCACTTTTTCATCACTCACAACACTCACACTGCACTTGTACCTGAAAAGAGAGAACAATTAACTTAGTAAAATTCAAAATTCAAAATTCAAAATCACTTATTTAGTGTAGTATTAGTCCATGGGGTAGGCATTGACTAATAAATAATAGATAAAAATAAAATAATTTATTTCAGACCTTTGGATCCATGAGTTAGTGACCATTGAAATTTAAAAACTATGTTAGTAACAACTATACAATATAAAATTAAAATTAAAATAAATCATTACATAAACTAATCCATTGGTCGGTTCACTGATGTACCTACACGTTTGAAAACATATAGTTCAGTGAACCGTCCGAAAAGTGCCGAGTCCATCCGGTCACCAATCACCTTTAGGACTGTGTTGGCGTTCCCCTGAGCTCGCAGCAACATCGAGGCAGTCTTTTTCACATAATTGTAGCGAAGTCGTCTACATTGGCGTCTTCAACAAGCCTGATGTGCTGCAATACTTCAGGAGCCTCAACAGAACCCTAAAGATGTTATTATATTGTACTCGTAGAGCACTATACGATTTTTTGGCCCACAAAGCTTCCGTGTAAAAGCTTTACCAATAAGCTTATATATTGTTTATACTAGTTGTTGCCTGCGACTTCGTTCGCGAAGACTACAGTAAAAAAAAGTATCCTATATGCTGGTCAGGGTCATGGTTTGTATATGTGGAAAGTTTCATTAGAATCTATTCAGTAGTTTTTACGTGAAAGAGTAACAAACATCCATCCATACATACAAACTTTCGCGTTTATAATATTAGTAGGATTAATATGTGAAGCAAAAAAGTCGTGCCCCTTTTTAAGCAGATAGCGCGAACGGAGGAGTGTGAGTGACATTTGGTATAGTTGAAGTTTATATGGAGAAGGTGTCCCAATATATAACATTTATGTATAATATAGTGTTACATTACATTGTATATTTTATGAGCTGCGGTCGCATTTCGCCATTTTTTTTGGAGAGTTTTTGCTGATTGCCTCAGACGGCATTTTCAGCTTCACCGAGCTTGTTTGGGGGCGGCGAGAAACTTAAAGGGTTCCTTAAGCCCTGTGAAACGAATCACCTTCGGAGGTTTTCTAGAGGGTACGGCATCACGCACGGCACGGCAGTGCGTGTCCCCGTGCCCTACTAGATTCTCCGAAGGGTTCGGATCGGATCGGGCATTTCGACCACTGGCGACCACCTAGTCTAGTCTAGTCTATGGCTATGGTGTAGGCTTCGAATAGCTCTCATGAATGTCACTATGCCATTGGTTCGTAAGTCTACACAGGGAGGCATTGTATTGAAAAAAAAAACCGGCAAGAAACATAGCAAAGGCATTTCTTTTCGCTCAACACTAGTTAAGTTATCTGCGAGGAGATGTGAAAAAGCAACTTGCGGGTTGGCAAGGTGACGATGGCTAATGAGGTAATCCTGCTTGTCTGGCTGTCTACGCATCTGGACTCCGATTCTGCCTAACATCAGGTCAAAGGGACTCATTTGTCTACTCTGCAACTGCACAGAGATATTGACAATTAATAGAAAGCATTTAAAAAAAATTGGTTGTTCATCAGATTTTATGCAATTTAGAAATTTTCATATAGGACTTTAAATAGCATAAATAAGTTAAAGAAACCTTATTTGTTTAATGTTTTCTAATAACAGTCATCATCTCCGTATTTACCTTTAGCATAGAAAGTTTCAATAAAATCGGCTTATCGATTTGAAAGATAGAGCTTTGCTGGTATGGCAAATGCAAAATAGTTTTTACATTCAAATATTTGTGGTCAACTTTATGCTAACATTAATAATACAGATACCACATAGTAGCGGTCTGCCTAACAAATATAATTTGAACCTACTACGGTTAATCCAACCAATTTGCTAGTAAATTCGACCCCGAACGTTGGAGGCTGTGTGAGCCGTTGCTGCCGTTGCGGCCCGAACCGCAGGCCTAATTGGCTAGCCTTGCCCCGTCAGCCGTTGGCTGGTATATTTTGCACCGGAATACTGAATGCGTAGGCCATCACTACATTATATACCAAAGATTAGGCGTAACTCACTATATGTACCGTCAAATAAGGTTACGTCAGTGCAAGTTTCGACAAATTAACATATAAAATTTTTTTTTTGGGCTAAAATTAAAATAATATTTTATATGTTCGTAATCATTAATGCATTCTAATTTATGCATCCGTGTTTAATTTATCAAAACATCTTGTATACTACAAGTAGTTTTTGTAGTCTTCTGTTAAATTAGAAAATAACTGTTCATTATGTCATCATTTGTGGAAACTTTAATAAAGAACTTTTCAAAATAGGTATGCATGTAGCTAAAAAAACATAAAAAATAAAAGAATATTTTAAAATTACCTTAACATGTACCACTCTAACACTCACTCACTAATGACTAGCTAGATCACTTTAAAAAACAAAACTTTTTAATTTTCGAATCTTGAAATCAAACAAACAGTCACTCGACACTTCATTATTTTAAAATATACTGTGACGGCCCTGTCAACACTCTTGCACGAATATTTAAAAAGAAAAGTTTCCAAAAAGCTCCAGCTCTCTAATTTGCGAAACACGTTCTATATTCAAATTGGGAATGGTCGCTGCGTTCGAATTTCAGAACGGTAGTTTTCGTTGCGTGCTTGCAATATACTGACCGAACTGCGTTTAGTTCCGTTGCCTATTTTTACAGATGTTCGAACGGCCGCCGCTAACATAATAAATGAAAATGGGGCCGTCACGCGGCCAAAAAAACTGTATTTATTTATACCATGCTCAACTATAAAATGGCGTTATCGTCGATAAAATGGTGACATAAAACATAGTAACTGGATTAGGAATTAAGTGAAATCTTTATTCTGGCATAACGTTTTATGTTTTTATAGTATGAATTGTCGTAAAGTATAAAATATATAACGTGGAATAAATAAAATTAAAGATGAAAGGGATTCGTGATAATTTCACTAGAAAAAGTGCTTGGTAAAGTTTTATGTTCCTGTTTACCTTGAAAAGTGATTATCAGGGTTTCATTCTCTAACAAAAAAAAAAGATAAAAGCTGTTTTGACAGCATGAAGGTTTGAATTAAAACCCTAAAGAAAAGTTTTTATGAGTTTCCATGTTCAAGTTGTAATAATACTTTGTAAGTACTAACGACACTTTCGAATGAGTTTCTTCTTCCGGTTCGTTCACGCTATTTCTCAATCCAAATCGTATTAGAGATTACTAGATATCATTCATTGTTATGGTCACATTTTTTACTATGGAAAAGAAAAAAAACCTCATGTAATAAATAACAAATAGTTTGGGATTTGGCATAATTAAATTCTATACAATCTATAATTACAAGCTACAATTTATAGATGAATTTATGTTACATTGTATAGGTATATTCTGTAAATTACGATCCAATTTCGACCATTGGACGAGCATGGGTAATAGTATTTATTAGTTGATTAAGAAGCTTGATGTCGCAACGCCCTGTAATTTCAATTGATCTACTTCCCTTTACCCTTCAAACTGAAGCTCACATTTTATTTTTTTTTATTTTTTGTTGATGGCTTCGTGCGATTAGCACATTTAGCCAGTGTCAAAGTAATTTTTCTTACAAGTAATACATAAATATACAATATGATGATGATAAATGATAATAGAAAAGAGAAGTGAGAAATGATATACCCCCAACCCCTAGAGTATCTCAGTAAAGATGTGGGGTTTTACTAAGTCCTCGCACGCAGAATTCTTGTGAGATTTTGAAAAGTAACGTTGCACTGTTTTGTTTTATTTGCCAACATTCGTGCACACTCACGAACACTTGACGGTTAATAATCAACCATTATTTCACATTAATATTCGACATAATACAAATTTTAGAAAATAAAACAAAACCGCAGACATGACTCTTCACTTTCCTGCCAAGAAGTCCCTGGAGCTCACTTATGCAACATAACACTGCTTATTAATGTCGCTGATGTTTTTACGTCAAATCAATATGCCAATCTGGTGATATATAATGTGCTGAAGATGTTACTCTGGACAGATTATAAACTAAAACGTGTGGATAGAACATACCTCACGTCATCCAAAGGTAATCTATAGGCGAGCTAGCTAGCCTCTAAACAAACAGTCAACTCTTTAATATTAAAAAGTAAACAATCCCGAGCAAGTCTTGGCAGTTCTCCGACCACTGCCGGGAAACTAACAGAGATCTCACCTAATTTTTTTGTAAACGGACGTACATCATACGGTCTGCGAGAACGTCTGAGTTTTTATTTTTAGGGTGTATAAGTAAAGAGGAGTTTAATAGCGCAGCCGCTTGTGTTTTTGCGTATTGTATTTCACTAAGATACATTTAATAACTATATAAATGACAAACGTATTAAGATAATGAAATGAAACAACTTTTACAGATCCACTTGCGCTTATTTTATATCCTGACGTCAGGAAAACATTAAAACAAATGTATAGATAGAGAGTAGATCCACAAAAGTTGTTTCATTTCAATGTGTAGGTACTGTTCGCGTAAACTTTAGAAAACAATATAATTGATAAATGAATAAATTAAGACCTCTGTTGTCGAGTTGCCTTTACTTTTTATTCCGGCTTCATATAGTGTCAGCATCGCAAGTGTAATAGTCTGCTATTACACTTGCGATTAACTGCCTTAGTATAACCGTTGTTGCTCACCTGGCGAATAATATAAATTATAATATTATAGTTAATTATAATATGGGTGTTATTTAAACGGTTAGCAAAGTATTTCTATTTTTGTTAGCAAAAAAATGCTAGTTTGGCAGCAACTTATGGTCAGCAAATATTTCTAAATCAGTCAGCAACTTATATCATTCTGGACAGCAGTCTTATGCCGCTCCCCCCGTCCGTGACTTTTTCACTTAACCTAACGATATGTAAGGATTTTTTATGCTGACCGATTGTATAATTCTGCTGACCAAATAATAATTTTGCTGACCAAATATTTATTTTGTAGTACAAATAAATTATTTCCCTTATAATATTATATTTTATTGCATTATAGCGTTGTCTTAGCTTGTTTGCGAGTGCAGTCAAATTGAAATGAAACAACTTTTACGGATCTACTAGCGTTTATTTTACACATTAGTTTTAATTAAATTTTATCCTGTTTATAGAGTCTCCCTGTGACCACGGACCCTGCAAAGGGTTCGAAACGTCAGGATAAACATTAATTAAAACTAACGTGTAAAATAAACGCGAGTAGATCCGTAAAAGTTGTTTCATTTCAATGTGTAGTGTTCGCGTAAACTTTAGAAAACAATATGCAGTCAAATTTTTCTCAATAAGCTTTTAGTGCTCTTAAAAATATAGACTTATTTTTATTAAACCTGTATATCTAGTTGAAGTAATCCTGAGCTGTAACACATTCTTCGCGAATCTCCTTAGCTGCTATAAATACTGACGACGACTTTTATTGCCGCCATACAAACATAAATTAATGGTAGGATTGCACTGGCTTAGTGTGCATGGCTCGACTGAAGAGATATATCGCGTTGTGCAAAGATATATATAGAAAAGCAAACGTTTGTGCGAATTTGCAGTACTAAAAGTTCTCACTTTCTCATTCTATACCTATCTCATTCGTAAGCGTCGGTCCCGGCTGCATTAGCAGTCGTTAACAACCACCCGCACCCGTGGTGGTTCATGAACCCGTTCTCCCTGTGGTGTTTCTATCCATAGGGAAGGCTCGTGCCCCAGCAGTAAGGACATAAAAAGAGCTCGTGATGATGTCGATGATAATGAGTTGGTAGCAGAACTGATAGATGCTCGGATATGTGTATGTCGAACCAAAGTGTTATGAAATAGTAGGTGCATAGCGTCAATGTCAACAATTTTGAGTAAACTCGTTAATGACCTCGACGTACGCCACATCTATACTAATATTATAAAGAGGAAAGCTTTGTATTTTTGTATGTATGTTTGTAACGAATAAACTCAAAAACTACTGGAACGATTTAAAAAATTTTTTCACCATTAGAATGCTACATTACCGCTGAAAAACATAGGCTGTGTTAAAAAAAATGTCCACCTGTGCGAAGCAGGGACGGGCCGCTAGTTAAGCATAAACAAAGTAGGGTTCCGAGGTGGAATAGATAACAACAATCAGCAAAACATTTCTTTTGGAGAGTTTGCTGATTGCCTCAGCCGGTATTTTCAGTGTCACCGGACAGTTTTGGGGGCGGCGAGAAACTTAAAGGGTTCCTCAAGCCGTGTGAAACGAAGCACCATCAGAGGATTTCTAGAGGGAATGGCATCGCGCACTAGTGCGTGTCCCCGTTCCCTGCTACCTGATTCTCCTTGGGGTTCGGATCAGATCCGGACTAGATTCTCCGAGGGGTACGGGTCTGATCGGGAGTGATAGGTTGCTCGCCGATCGTCTGATGTGCTAGCATTTTTGAACTCTTGTCCCTTAGTAACAGTATGGAATAGAAACAGTAGAAAAAAAATTACAGAACTCTTTTAAGATTTGGTTTTGAAGCTGAAGGTGCCCTTTGGTCGTCTTGCCCTTGTCGGCAATCAAAACAACTTTTTCTTTGTCTAGACTCGGTCTATCGAAACGTAATGCTGTTGATTTAGGATAATATTTCTTTGGGTAGGATTGAGATTATTCATCCTGAATTGGCTATTTGGATACGCTTTTGAATGATATGTGGAGAGACTGGAAAACATATCAAGGTGACTCATCCTTAAAGGTATAGGAAAGGCTAAAACTAAACCCCTTACAATTAAACAAAGAATAAGGTCCAAATAGTTATTCCGTTTTTTGGCTCTTTTACTCTAATTTGAAATGACGTTTACATGGCAGAAACAAAACACAGAATAACTATTCGAACCTTATTATTTGTTATACCTTAAATTTATGATAATTGTTATGTATAAAATTTATGATAATTGTTATGTATAAAAATATTTAAAAAATAAAAATTTGCAAAAAGTGTGTAGAATAAGTGTCGTGTAGTTGGTAGTGCACATGACGGGTCATGTCACCGGTACCGGTACGGTGTGTACCGGGGTATGTCATGGGGGTGCGGGTTTGAATCCCGCTCGTGAAAATTTCAACACTTTGTTTTTATTAGGAAAGTTTGCTGTAATTAACCATGTCATTGTAGTCAATTTAAAAGATAAGTAAAACTGTATTTAAAAAAAACTAAATAATTTACACATTATCGAAAAATAATATTTTAAAAGTCTATTTAAAATACAATACTAACCACAAATAGCTATTAGTGGTTAGTATGGTACTAAGATATTGTTTTATTAAGTGCGTAGATACTACAATAACCTCAAAAATCTTTCAAACAAACTACGGTCAAATAGGTATTATTTAAAAAAAAAGTGCTATTTAGAGACTTAATAATATTAGGCAAGGATTATTATATTTTGATTAAAATTGTCAACTTATACGTTCATATCTACAGCACAAACAATGTTATTACATTCCTTCCTTGAAAGGCTTTCTACATTTTAATATTCAATACACACTTTGAAATTCCATATATTTTAATCAGTCGTAATTATAAATGTAAATACATACATACATCCAATTTGTATAAGTATAAGCTTTCAATAACTAGATGTGTATAAAATTTATAAAATACAGTGAAAAAATTAAACGCCCACCCGACACGATAGAGTGCGCACTGTGCCGCTACTAGCACTCAAAAAAATTGAAATGAAACAACTTTTACGGATCTACTCGCGTTTATTTTACACATTAGTTTTAATTAATGTTTATCCTGACGTTTCGAACCCTTTGCAGGGTCCGTGGTCACAGGGAGACTGAGGTGTTGGTCGTCTCATAATTAGTTAGTAGCTTGTATACCCTCATTTAAATTAATCAGGTGCATTCCGTTTTACGCAGAAAGAGCTTACAGTATCTTTTGGTCTGGCAGTATGGTGTTGGGGCTGGGATTTAATATTCTGTATGATGGGATCCCAGGCTGGTGGTAGATTCCAACCATCTTCTCTATTAAAATTAGGATGTTTTTTAATTTCAATAGCCTCGCGTATCATCCTAGGGATGAATCGTTGTTCTCTGGCGAGTATTTGTGGTTTATCAAATCTGATGTAATGGTTGGGCCCCTCGAGTGAATGTTGTTATGAGACGACCAACACCTCAGTCTCCCTGTGACCACGGACCCTGCAAAGGGTTCGAAACGTCAGGATAAACATTAATTAAAACTAATGTGTAAAATAAACGCGAGTAGATCCGTAAAAGTTGTTTCATTTCAATGTGTAGTGTTCGCGTAAACTTTAGAAAACAATACTCAAAAAAATATTAAAAAGTAGTGACAAAATTTAGCGCTTACATCAGCCTTCCCAGTAACATAGCGGTCAGTGCAGCCGCCCGGATTGCGGAAGACCCAGGTTCGATTCCTGGCTGGGTCGGGTGGGCGTTTCATTTTTTCATTGTATTTTATGAATATTTAATTTAGCTTCAGTGCAGCAAGCGCTTAAAAAATATAAAGTAAAAAGATGTGTGTATAATCAATGGATACAGGTATAGTTAATTTAATATAACCGTTTCACTGCTGTGCACAGGATTCCATCATTGAAATCAAATCATCGCTACAATTAATGGGTTATAGCTAACCACCCCGCTTGATAATAGCGGGTTGGAGATGGTTAAGAGTGGGTTGAGCTGAGTGGAGCCGAGCTGAGTAGAAATGTAAAACAAACATCAACACCGATGCTGTGCATCGACTGTATACAGCCGACAAGTCGACAACTCCTGAGGATGCCCCGTGGAGGTGCACGTTCGCTTGCACCCGTTTCTCCTGCATGCGCATACCTTTTGGGCGGGAGGGCGGGGCTGCGTACTGCGTCCAAGCTGGATAAACAAGTGATTTGGCGAGATTCACACTACATATCATTATTTCAATTACATTTTTATTTGTACCATGGATTTCCGCAAAATAACGCCTGATTCCATAAACCACCACGCGGGCCCAGTGCGGATTGGTGGTTGTTAACGACTGCTAATGCAGCCGGGACCAACGGCTTCACGTGCCTTCCGAAGCACGGAGGAGCTCGAGATAAAAACTTTTTGGTCACCTATCCGATGACCGGCCTTTACGAAAGTGGCCTAACCTCAGCACTCGCAGTTCGGGCGCGTTAACCACTGCGCCATCGAGCTCCTCATCTCAGCTTTATTGGAGTGTCACTCTCACAGTGACATAATATAACACTATTATACGTATGTACAATTTATGTACAGTCACCTCTAAAAGTGGTTCGGTGTACGTGCGTATTTCCCACGCGAATGTTGGAACCGCAGACGGCACATGAATACGAAATTAATTTTCTAACACACCGTTTATTGTTACTGTTATTTGGCAAACCATGAATATAATAACTACCTATATACATTTAATAGATTACTCAATAGATTAATACTCAATTAAGATTTACTCACTCGTACCAATCCAATCAATACCAATCTGCACTGGGCCCGCTTGGTGGTTTATGGCCCGTTCTCCCTATCCATCCATAGGGAAGGCTCCTGCCCCAGCAGTGGGGGCATAAATGAGCTGATGATGAAGATTTACTCAAACTTTGTTGCAAACTTGGAAAAATCAACAATATAGAAAAATTTTGTAAAGGTCAAAAAGCATTTTCTAGGCAAGTATGTTACATCCTATGCTATGATCGCGGTCAAATATGTCGCCATAGCACCAATTTTTTAGTAAGATAGCTGTGTTCAGTTAGAGATAAGATAGATAAATTCCTCAGTATTAAACTATTCCCAGAACATGGAGGCGTGTTATGGTAATCTTCATACCCAAAACGGGAAAACCAGATTACGGAGAACCCAAAGCCTTAGGCCTATAAGTCTACAATCCTTTCTCCTGAAGACCCTGGAGAAGATGGTAGACAAATATATCAGAGCGGGACCTCTGAAAAGATTCCCACTCCATGGACTTCAGTGTGCATATCAGGGGGGGAAGTCAACCGAAACTGCTCTTAATGATGTGGTGAGTCGAACGGAATTTGCGCTGGAAAACAAAGAGATTTGCGTCTGCACATTCGTAGATATTGAAGGTGCATTTGATCGCACTACCTTTGAATCCATCAAGGTTGCAGCCAAGAACCATGGTATGCCACAACCGATCTGTAATTGGATTGAATGCATGTTAAAGGGTAGAATTATCAACTCTGAACTGCTAGGTGACAGTTTAATTGCACGAACAACCAGAGGATGCCCGCAAGGAGAGGTTCTCTTGCCTCTTCTGTGGAGCCTTGTGGTTGATTCAATTGTAGTAAGGCTGAATAAAAGACCATTCTATACGGTTGATTATGCGGATGATCTAGTTATCTCAGTCACTGGGAAATTTCCCTCTACGGTATCAGGGTTAATGCAACGTGCCCTGGGTCTGCTGGAGGAATAGGGCAATGCCCATCACCTCTTCGTAAACCCGGGGAAAACAACAGCCATCCTCTTTACAAGTATGAGAAACACTACGGGACTGGGTAATCTAACACTCTATGGCACCCGGCTCTCTTGGTCCAAAGAAGTGAAATATCTAGGCTTAACGCTGGATAGGGAACTTACTTGGAAACAGCATGTGGACACAACCGTAGCCAATGCTTACAGAGTCTTTGGCATGTGTTGGTCTACATATGGCAAGATGTGGGGACTCAACCCCAAAATCATTAAGTGGATCTATATGACGATGTTGAGACCGATCCTCACATATGGCAGCATCGTTTGGTGGCCCAGAACCAGGCTGAAGATCTATAAGAATGCTCTTAGCAAACTTCAGAGAACAGCTTGTCTGGCAATCACTGGTGCCTTTAGAACCACTCCAACGGCAGCGCTGGAGATCCTCACAGACCTTCCATCCCTGCACAGTGTAATAGAAACAGAGGCAAAGAAAGTATTACATAGACTATATGTGGCCGGACTATGGGACACATCTAAACCTCTGACCAGACACACAAAATGGGAACCAAGTGACATTCCTGACAGGATAATGGAAATGAGGTGCGATAAAATATCCCCCATATTTAGAGAAAATAAATTTAATGTTTATGTTCCAACCAGGGATAAATGGAAACGAGGCCCACCGTCTGCGGAAAAAGATCTAATCTGGTATACCGACGGATCGAAAATGAAGTCGGGTACAGGGGCAGGCGTCTATAATAACGTCTTCAAGCATAGTCAAAGCATGGGAAAATTTGCCACTGTTTACCAAGCAGAAACTTTCGTAATTCTCCTATGCGCAAAGCAGAATATAGAGTTAGCTATGAAAAAGCGCAATATATTCATCCTGAGTGACAGCCTATTGTAACTATAGGTGTAAGTAAGTAAGTAAGCAAACAGACTAACTGTCCCACTGCTGGGCAATGGCCTCCATCATTAAAATCAAGTCATCGCTACAATTAATGGAGAATGGATTAATCACCACGCTTGCCAAATGCGGGTTGGTGATCACAAACCCGGGCTATGCATCGAAAAATCCGAAATACATTTTGCCCGACCTGGGAATTGAACCCGGGACCTTCGGGTATCGGGCCGAGCGCTCTTCCACTCGGCCACCGAGGCGTTAGTAACTATATATAGCGTTGTAAATGCAAAAATTCAAAATAATAAAAACGCAGGTTGGGTTCAACACAATGACCTTCCAACGTTTTTCTTTACAAAACCCCATGGTTTTTTTAATGAAACAATGCCAACCTTTTTCGTGTCACAATCCACAATCGTAAAAAGACTCTGTCCCTATTGATTGACGGGCGATTAGACAGTGAGTCTAATTGATGGCGAACCGGAAAAAAACACCGATCCCTATCGTTCGATATGAGATTGATGAACGGAACGCGTTTGGTTTTCGATAAGACGTTTGTGAAACAATTGATATTCAGTCACATATTTGAGACAATACGATGTATTTTTGCTTGTAAATTGATAAGTTTTAGTTTGACCTTTGAAATGTTTTTCATGTGCATAAGAAGATACAATTCTTTTGTTGAAAATAGTATATTTTCGCGTTCAGTTATACTTAAGTGTACTAATTTATATTTCTATTGATGGATCTCCATCATCAAAGGTTGTAAAGCCCCAGTGGTCGAGTGGCAAAAAGCTCGGCTTCGTTATACGGAGGTCGGTTTAACTTTTAGGTCGGGAAAAGTGAGTTTCGGATTTTTGCTTGAGCAATGACTCGATTTCAATGATAGAAGCTTTTTTTTGCTTACAGTATATAGGTTTTTTATTAACTACTGATAATAAATATATTGGTTGTCACCGATTAAACCAATGTATTACCTATGTAAAATGAGCATACTTTTGTCAATTTGAAAAATTATCTTCGAATGGGTTGGGTATAGGCTTAACCTCCACGCTTGCCAATTGCGGGTTGGAGATCACAAACCCGGGCTATGCATCAAAAGAGAAACACACTTTGCCCGACCTGGGAGTTGAACCTGGGACCTTCGATTAACAGGCCGAACGCTTTGCCACTCGGCCACCGAGAAGTCTACTGTATTCATAAAAATATTCAATTTAAAATAGACTCAAATCACTACAACATGTATCGCTAACACTGATGTCACTCATTCGAAAATAACAATATCCGTTTCCGCTGTCCATTCATGAAGCGTGCCAATTTGTAGCTGGGTGGTGATGCAACGCTCAGTGTGTGAAGACGTCTTTATAATCATAACACTCTTTTTATAGATATTTAATTTTATACAATACACACTGGTGCGATGGAGACAGAGCAGTTCTCAAGTGGCGACCGCGTACCGGAAAACGCAGCGTAGGTAGGTAGGTAGGTAGGTAACGCAGCCTAGAGAACAACGATTCATCCCTAGACTGATACGCGAGGCTATTGAAATTAAAAAACATCTTTATTTTAATAGAGACGATAGTTGGAAACTACCAACTGCCTGGGATCCCATCATACAAAATATTAAATACCAGCCCCAACACCATACTGCCAGACCAAAAGATACTGTAAGCTCTTTCTGCGTAAAACGGAACGCACCTGATTAAATTTAAATGAGGGTATACAAGCTACTAACTAATTATGAGACGACCAACACCTCAGTCTCCCTGTGACCACGGACTCTGCAAAGGGTTCGAAACGTTAGGATAAACATCAATTAAAACTAATGTGTAAAATAAACGCGAGTAGATCCGTAAAAGTTGTTTCATTTCAATGTGTAGTGTTCGCGTAAACTTTAGAAAACAATATGAGATGATGATATTACTAGTGCTTTCTAGGAGTTCAACATAAGGCTCAACATCTGTAGCTCATTTGTTCATTCAATTATTCATTACTTAATGAGGTACCATCATCTTCACTAGCTCATTTTTGTCCTAACTGCTGCGGCACGAGCCTTCCTTATGAATGGATAGAGAAAACGGGCCGTGAACCACCACGGGGGCCCAGTGCGGATTGGAACGATGGCTAATGCAGCCGGAACCAACTGCTTAACGTGCCTTCCAAAGCACGGAAATGAGGTACGCTTACAGTAAAAATAATTCAGCAACATATATAACTAACTGTAACCGCCTCTGTGGTCTAGTGGCTAAGACCACCGGTTTAGACCCAGAGGTCCCGGGTTCGATTCCCAGCGGGGGTACATGTTTGTGTACTCGGTTTGGTTGGTGGTAGGGCTTGTTTGTTCGCCTGGTTAGCTACCACCATCTTATCTAAATATGTCGCCATAACATCAATGTTTTTAGCATTGTTGTGTTCCGGCAGCTAGAGATAAGATAGCCAGTACCTCACTAGTTGAGGTTCCCGGATGAAGTGCGCTTCCATCATTGGCCTTATCATCACTTAACATCAGGTGAGATCAAGGCACTGTGCTTACCCGTTATAAAAAAAAACTACATACTGCTGGTGTAAGGCATAAAATTGAATTATATTATATAATAATTATTTAATGATACATACGTGAGCTTCTTTAATGTAATTTAATATAATTATTTTTATTACAACACCAGTTGTAGTAGCTATATACCGCATCATATTCATCATAATATCTCAACCACCAGCGCATCATGTTCATCATCATCATCATCATCAGCTCATTTTATGTTCCCACTGTTGGGGCACGAGCCTTCCCTATAGAATGATAGGGAGAACAGGCCATAAACCACAACGCGGGCCCAGTGCAGATTGGTGGTTGTTAACGACTGCTAATGCAGCCGGGACCAACGGCTTTAGCAGAAGCACGAAGCACGGAGTCATGTTCGTATTTTACTAATAGGGTATTGAACCCTGGACTTTCGGATATCAAATGCGGCGTTTCACCACTTAACCACCGAGGTGAGGATTTTTTAAAATAAAGCGTTCACAACACAGTTTGAACTAGACCACAAAGCTTAGACTGTTATGAGTCTGGCTTATGGCTGGTGTCTAAAAATAGGTTTAGCCACAGAGAGTAACTGTTTGTTTGATGAAGATAATGATGGACGGTTGGCTCAGATCTCGGCCAAACCATGTTTTAGCACCTATTATCCACCGTTTAGGTGTCTACAACTATGTTAATTTCCATACATATTCACAGATATTTTTATTGTACGAAAAACTAGCAAAGTTTTCTGTAAAATAAAATTAAGAAAACAGGATTGTAGACCAAACTCAAACCTGAAAAATAATTATGTGTAGAATCTACAAAATTTTATTCAAATATATCAAACTAAGTAAGTTTTCGAAATCAAATAGCTGACAATGTATATTTGTATAATATACAATGTATACTTTTGCATGTACGTATGTAACCATTTGTATACAATGTAACAAATATTTATTTGACAGGAATCTAATCTAAACTTTACCAGTATGTATCAACATTATTAACAGCGACATTTGTGGTTGGTCGACCTGGCATACATCGCTAATACAAATCGGCTCGGCCCATCAAGTGTGCTGAATATACTTCGTCGGATGTCCTAATGAGGCATGCCATCCTGACATATAAACGGTCGACAGATCTATTAAAGGCTATCACACACTGTAAGCAGGTTAGAAGCGCGGGACACGGCATACTACGGGCAGGCGGCAGTTGTATCTAGTGTTTTTTTTTTACAACGGCGGCGAGTAATTTTACAATATCACAATAAAGCAGGTTTTAACTGTGTATTGCACACATTATGATGAGAGATTATTTAGGTAACAACGTTTTAACTAAAATCGACCTAATATTAACGCGTTATGTTTGTTTTTAGTTTGATGTAAGAATAAGTATAAGAAACATTTATTGACCTGCACAAAAACAAATGCAAACAGTTGTCGACGTGGCTATGGAGAATTACTCACATGAAGTACAAACTTAGGTACAGACGCCTGCTCATCAACCTATCCAAAACTGTCAAATTTCTTTAATACAATTTAAACCATATGATAAAGACATAAAGTTCAGAGTCATTTGGGGGACAGTTTGTGCAGGCATGTGTACTTGACCATATTCACTCATGCCCAAATTCCACCACATGGCGAGAGACGAAAACCTTAACTACTATGTCAATATGGCGGCTATACCCCAGCGACGGCTTATTCCCGCCCGCTCGAAGATTATGTTCCCAAGCGCTCCAAGAGTAAAATTATAATTTAATATTATTTTGTAAAATCGTTCCCAAGGGCTCCAAATACGTATGTAAATATATTTCTTCAAAACCTCTGATCTCCATACATTGATTCCCATGAGCTCCAAATTATATTACAATATTGACTTAATATTAACTATTATAAACTGTACGGTTGAAATTAAAACGTGTTATACTATAACATTAGTTTATTAAGTAATTTTGAACATGGAACGCATGAATATTTGGTTAAAATTATGTTGAATGTGAAATTGGTATTTTTTTTATATATGTAACTTTTCTGTATATGTAACCAAATCTCAAAGTACCTAGAGAATGTTTTGGAGCTGAAGGGAATGAAATTAGTAAATGTGGTTTTATTTATTATTTTAATATGAAAATCATTGGAGCTCTTGGGAATTAATGTATAGAAGTTGAATTTTGGAGAACAATAAATTTGGAGCGCATGGGAATAAGCCCTTTTCTTCCCTCATCGAGGCACGAAAGGTTTGAGGAGATAAGGTGAGGCCTACCCACTAAAAACTTGGTACCATCCCTACTCTGCCACGGGAATGGCTCGGGACCACGAACGGCAAGCACAAAGCTAACCTTCGCGGACCCGTGCCTATTTTTTAGCCCGCGTTAAACCCGCGCTGTTTCTGCCCTGCTTCTGGTGTGTGGGAGCCTTTAGATGATATCTCCAATATTATGTAAACTGTAGCCGTTTTCTGGCAGCCACTTTTGATTTGAGCTAAGATTATTATGTAAATGTTAGCGGTAGAGTGCTTTCAATCTGCGTTCTAGTGCGTAGAATCTGGGCACGTCTGCCTTTATCGTCATCAACCTATAAACTTCCCACAGATGGGCTGTCCTCAAAATATACATACTATTATAGGTAACAAAAACACAAATGTTGAAAAATTTCCACGAGCAGGATTTGAACTATCGTGATTCTAACCAGCCAGCCCGCCGAAATTATTTAACACTATTTACTTTTTTACTTTGAAAGCCAAAGGCGCCCATACAATGTCAACAACTACCGTCATTAACATCCGATCATAATATTTTTACAAATACTAAAGATCAGTTAAGAAGTGAAGAGAAGATCAGAAAATTTGCGTTATAAATTATATAAACAAAAACAAAATCATTTTACACTATATAGATATTCATATTTTTTAATAATAATATTATGTGTGCTAATAAACTGATGGTTTACATGATAAAAATGATAATGATAGTTTTAGTGTGTGACAACTTTTTTGCGTGAAATTTTTGTTTTTGTTTTACTCACAAAGTGATTATAGGTATATTTTTTAGTATAATATGTATTATATTGTTTTCTAAAGTTTACACGAACACTACACATTGAAATGAAACAACTTTTACGGATCTACCATGAACTACGGACCTACCAGGAACCATTACATCAGATTTGATAAACCACAAATACTCGCTAGAGAACAACGATTCATCCCAAGGATGATACGCGAGGCTATTGAAATTAAAAAACATCCTAATTTTAATAGAGAAGATGGTTGGAATCTACCACCAGCCTGGGATCCCATCATACAGAATATTAAATCCCAGCCCCAACACCATACTGCCAGACCAAAAGATACTGTAAGCTCTTTCTGCGTAAAACGGAACGCACCTGATTAAATTTAAATGAGGGTATACAAGCTACTAACTAATTATGAGACGACCAACACCTCAGTCTCCCTGTGACCACGGACCCTGCAAAGGGTTCGAAACGTCAGGATAAACATTAATTAAAACTAATGTGTAAAATAAACGCGAGTAGATCCGTTAAAGTTGTTTCATTTCAATAATATGTATTATTTTTATAGAAACGGCTGTACGCTACTTTAATTGTATCGAGTGACTAGCTTAGACTCTTAATAATCAAAATTATTATGTGTTCGTTTGTGCGTCTTAAAAATTCAGGGTTTTAACAAATTATAGAACAATTGCGAACCCCTCACAGAGCGGAAAGCCAGTGTTTATGCATCATTTCTATTTTTTAAATTGGGAGAACACCACTAATTATTGTTTTGCTACGGAAAAATACGAAATCACAGCTGACAAAGTCGCGAACAAAGTGCTAGCGCGGTTCATACAATAGTCAGACATATCCTACTGCCCGTCTGTTTGCAAGGCATCAGGTGGACTCGAGAAGGGAGGCCCATTTGCCCTCACTAATGCCCTAATTTATAATCTCTGCACTCAACTGAACGACCCAGTAGGTTTTTTATTAAATCACTTTTGCTATATTTTGTATGAGCCCGATTAGGATTGTACAGTGAAGTCATGTATGGTATTTTTTTAACAGTGAAAAACTCCTTCTCCCATTTCGTCTGCGTCGGATGAGGTCCGCATGGATAGATTCCTCGCGGACCCTCCGCGGCCTCCTTGTGTAAAATGACGGTTCACAGAAAGAGGCCATGGCCGCCCACGACCTCTCACTGTCCAGCATGGATTTTATTACGCTGGGCAGGGAGAGGTCACCACCGATAATGCCTAACAGAGTCTGTCGCTGCCCACGCGCCACACAACGCTAGGGTGTGATCAGCTGTGTCCTTCGCAAAGTCATGCATGGCCTACGTATTGTCCTTGCTATGTATTATATTGTAAGTCATCGCTACTGTTCATAGGTTCACCACGCTTGCAAAACGGTGGTTGGTTACAAAACTAGGTTACAACCGATAAATTCAAATCACAATTAGGTGACTTGGAAATTGAATTAAGTCTTCACAGTGGAACAGTATCATCACCGGCTCATTTTATCCCCCCACTGCTGGGACACGAGCCTTCCCTATGGTTGGAAACACCACAGGGAGCCATAAACCACCACGCGGGCCTACAAAGTAAAAAAACAAAGCTATGGTGATCCGCCTTAGCAAAAGTAGCTCGTAACTTGAACGCGCCAATCACTACGCCATTAACCTTATAAGCGAATAATTGATGTTTCTAATTAAATATCAACGTAATATATAATTAGATAGATAGATAGATAGATAATACTTTTATTGCAACACTAAAAAACATAAACATGAACAAAAGAAAAAAAATAATAATAATAATAATTACAAAGTTACAATTTGGCGGTCTTATCGCTTTCAAGCGATTTCTTCCAGACAACCAGTCGGATGGAGAGAGCTAATAAACTTTAAGATCAGAGGTGAAATTATGGAAACATACTAGAATAATTTGTATTTTATAAATAAAGCAAAATAATAATAATGAAAATGATGATAATGATAAACATATAAATAAACCTACTTAAACATAATAATAATCTATGTTTAATTATATATATAATTATTGTTTTATCAAATTAAAACCCAGCCCCTACATTAAGACTGAGAATCCAAATAAATACCTACCAACCTTAAAATAAATTTGATTGAATTCTAAATTCTCGAAAACGTTAATGAAATCTCCTACCATATTTCTACAAGCTCAAATATTTGTTTGCCATGAACCCCAAAGGTCGTTAAGATGGTAAAGTTTACCTTACCGAGTTACGGTTTCAATAAGCTTCGATGCGTTTTATATCACACGACACGATTGTCGATCTAACAAGAGCAGTTCCCGATCCGATCCGGACCCCTCGGAGAGTCTAGTCCGTGATGCCGTTCCCCCTAGAAAACCTCTGACGGTGTTTTACACTGCTTGAGGAACACTTTAAGTATCTCGCTGCCTCCAAAAAAAAGCAACAATCTAACACAGACCATAAACTAAACTAAAAAAACTAAACCGTAAACTTTCAATGACATTCTATGTTATTTTGGCGACGATATCTGGTGCTGAACACGGGAGCAAGTAGATCAATGGCTTTTTCTTAATTTTTTCGTTGTTGAGAGTATTCAGACTGTCACAGCGCACGACTCACGTCGACGCGTAATCGTATAGTGTAAAGTCGTGTCGTGCGGTGTAAGTTCAAAACCATCAATCATGATGGCCGCCCTCGCCCCCGCCCGTTTCTAAGCCTGATCGCTCAACTGCAGCGTGTGGTCCGACTCGCCCCCGCTTCTATTACTCTTTGTTCAGCACCCCCAATGAATAAAGTTATATTTTTCTATTCTTTATACTATGTCTTAGGGGTAAACGCTTGTCTTCATCCCACCTGATGTTAACGAAGGTGGAAGCGCGGTGGTAGTTATCTAATCGGTGAACAACCGGCCCCACAATGTTCCAAATACCCCCGTTGGGAACTGAACGTGAGACCTATATGAGTCCGAGTTCGGTGGTCCAACCACTACACCACAGAAGCGAAGGTTGTCTACCGAAACTTAAGTTAGGAATATAATATAAATGAGTACTGTCCTACTTTTGCACAAAAGGTTCCACCGTGGAAATCAAGTCAGCGTTTTACTGAGATACATCAAAAATTACGAGAGAGAGATTTTGAGAGAGATTGCTGATTGCCTCTACGGCATTTTCAGCTTCACCGGGCTTTTTTGGGGGCGGCGAGGAACGTAAAGGGTCCCTCAAGCCGTGTGAAACGAATCACCTTCGGAGGTTATCTAGAGGGAACGGCATCGCGCACTAGTGCGCGTCCCCGTGCCCTACTAGATTCTCCGAAGGGTTCGGATCGGATCGGGGAGCGGAGCAACCCGAGGGCGCCTCTAAAGGCACAGACCTCGGCTCGGGTTGACCGGGCCGTGGAGGAGGAGAGAAGCGACCAGGTACATGTCTGTACCTGGTGTAGAGCGAGTGAGAACCGGTTCTTCGTACCCTTGTTCTACGAGTACGGTGTCTTGGGCCTAAACTGGTGTGCATGTTTAGTGTATTCTGTAAATGTGTGCTGTCATTTAGAGGATCGGGCGGGGCCGACCTGATTGAGCCCACAACCTAGGGATATCGAGCCAAGCGTCATGCCACCTGACCTCCGAGGCGTATTTAATAGAGCACTTTAAATATTGGAATTCAATGCTGCTACCTTTTACAGTGTCTTCATCGTTCGGAAGTATGGCTTTAAAGGCAACGTCTCGAAAGTCGTAAAATAGCATTAGGTAGGACTCAGCTGCGCGCTTTAATGTGCATCGTAGATTTAAGTTTGCAGATAAAAAACTTATGTAAAGTAATATTAACTGGCTAGGTAAGTATCTTGTGGCACCAGTGTTTGACATCAGTTTCATCGTTTTAACAGTTTGACATTAGATACTGCATTCTAGGAAATAAGTATGGTCTGTATTCAATTGTTGATATGGTCAAAAAAAAATCTTGTAAAATTTTATCTTGTAACTAATAGCATTATGAAGGAAAATTCAAAATTATAAAAATATTTAAAAAGGAATTACGTCTTTGTTTATTTATTTTTATTTATTTGGGAAACAAACGATTACATAAATCGTACAAAAAATACAATTAGAAATAACATAAATCAGTGAAGTTTCCACAAAAACCAACAATACACAATAGCAACTATAAACAACACAAGATATTATAACATGACGACTAACTCGAAGGAATTTCTTTTTTAAGAAAAAAATAATAATTAAAGAAATTAATCGATTGTTAAATACTTGCAAAAGTTTTTTTTAGTGTTCTGTGAGGGTAGTAACTTCACAGTGACATAACACCGCCTGATTTGCAGCGTAAATCACAAACTACTAGAAAAATTCAACGACTCTTCTGGGGCCTCGGTAGCTTAGCGGTCAGAGGCCATTAGACCGGTTATCCAAAAACCGTGGGTTCGATTCCCACTCGAGTTTCCCGAGGCTGGTTAATTTTTTCTAGTAAAATTTTATCTTTGTAACTATTTGAAGCATTTTTTTTTATATATTTACGGGTAAGCACAGTGCCTTGATCTCACCTGATGTTAAGTGATGATAAGGCCCATGATGGAAACGCACTTCACCCGGGATCCTCAACTAGTGAGGTACTGGCTCACTATCTTATCTCTAGCTGCCGGAACACAACAATGCTACAAACATTGATGTTATGGCGACATATTTAGATAAGATGGTGGTAGCTAGCCAGGCGGACAAACAAGCCCTACCACCAACCAAACCGAGCATTCATCATCATCAGCCTACACACGTCCAAGCATTGTAAATGCAAAATTAACAAAAAAATTAAAACGGTCAAAAATTATTTGTCGGCCCTCGTTTTTAATGATTAAAGGATAAATGTGTCGATGACTGGTTCTTGTCGAACACTGGTGCCACAACCTAGTTGCCCTAGTTACCAACTAACAGCTACTCCAATAATGATATTACTTATCTATTTATCTAGCTATCACTAATAATATTACCTATCTATTTATCTAGCTATCATATGACCTAAGACAAAGTCAAAGTCATATAATTAAACCTTCACATAAATAAACCTTCGAAGGTACTTATTGACGTCAAAACTATAAAATCCAAATAATTATAAAAAACTAAAAAATTGTTAAAACGAAACTACTGAGTCTACCACCAGTTCGGATTTTGGGAGAGCCTTCGACCGAGAAGAAACTCAGGAGACATTCAGTGCAATAAAGTCCTCACCGACCGCAAATATATTCGTGAAACATTATACAAGTGACACGACATGAGACATAGTTCAACCATTTTGCACAATACACGTTTCAGTTACTAGCCTCTGTAGCGTGCTCCAATTATCATAATGTTATTCATGAAAATTCAAAACGTAAAGGTGACGTCTGACCGGAGCATTTTCCCGTAACGTAAAAAGTTCGATGCGAGCAGTCGCATGGTCAGTGAGCCGAGCCGCTCGCCGGAGCTCGTGTGCGTGCTCCATCCTTTGAGCGTTTTGGTGGCGACTGCTCGGAGTGTATCTTCGTAACGTAACTGTAATGTACCATTCGCGGCGAGCTTGATACGTCATTGCTGTGCTCACGGGGAGTGGCTCGGCTCACTGTACTCACCATGCCAATGTTCCCATCACACATGTTACGTTACGGCCAAATGCTTCGGTGAATTTACGAGCAAGCACAAGTGTTCTTAACGAGCATTGTTTTCGGTCAGTCTGCAATGTCGTAACGTATCAAACTCGACGCGAATGGTAACGTTATACAGTTACGTTACGATGATACGCTCTTGTAAGTCTTCACTTTAATAATGACAGTGACAAATAATTCGTTTCTGTTATGACTTGTACGTTTTGTTGGGTGTGTTTTAAGGTTGACTTTGCATTATTAACTAATTAAGTACTTAATTATATCGGTAGTGTGTGAACTTCTCACGTGAAAATAGCAAGAAGGATATCAAACTTAAACAGTGCCATCTAGCAAGTAGTTTGAACATCACATAATTATTAGAAACAATGGTAAAATTCGATCGTAATCCATTAAATATACTATATTATTTATACAATGTAGTGTAACACATACGCAATACATACCATTTTCCTTTCTGTACTCTTTCTCAATATGAACTTTATCAATGCCTGAATTATTTTTATACTTACTTAAACTTCAATTTTTACAAGAGTATTCATAAAATTTTATAAAATACAGTGAAAAAATTAAACGCCCACCCGACCCAGCCAGGAATCGAACCTGGGTCTTCCGCAATCCGGGCGGCTGCACTGACCGCTATGCTACCGGGAAGACTGACGTAAGCGCTGAATTTTGTCACTGCTATTTTAATGTTTTTGAGTGCTTTTTAGCGGCACTAGCGCCATCTATCCAAACGGTTGTTGCAACCGATAGCCATGCAGATTCATCTTTGCAGATGAAATACCACAAATTTGATAACACAACGCTATAGTAAATTTTACTTTTTTATTTTCAAGTGCTAATTTCTGCACTGAAGCTAAATTAAATATTCATAAAATTTTATAAAATACAGTGAAAAAATTTAAAAAAAATACAGTGAAAAAATTACAAGAGAATTTTTACAAGAATATTTTTGTTTCACATGATTGGTACAAAAAAAAATTATTCATTTAAGTTTAACATGAATTTTGACTTTCTAATATTTTTGTTATGTCGAATATTAATGTGAAATAATGGTGAATTATTATCCGCTAAGTGTTCGTGAGTGTGCATGAGTGTTGGCAAATGAAACCTTTTTAAATTCTCTCAAGAAGAAGGATTTAGTAAAACCCCACATCTTTACTGAGATACTCGAGGGATTGGGGGGTATATCATTTCTCACTTCTAATTTCTATTATCATTCATCATCATCATCATCATCATCATCATGAAGGAAATATTGTTTATTTATGTATTACTTGTAAGAAAAATTACTTTGACACTGGCTAAATGTGCTAACCGCACGAAGCCATCAACTAAAGTAAAAAAAAACATGAATTTTTATTATCTTTGTTTCGTTTGCGGCTCAAGTCGAATAGTTATATTGTCTATGGCAGCTCCATCTTATACTTATCTTTTTTGCTAATGCAACTCAAGGCTACATAAAACAAAACTATGCAGTAAGTTTGCTTATGTGGCTGATGCCGATGTTAGTTTAGCTTAGAACTTAATAAGCTAACACTTCCATAACATGATGAATTTGGTAATATTTGTTTATTTTGAGATTTACCTACCCTAACGTGTATTGTTGTTATACCTATTAGTTTTTGTAAAATTTTATAATATTGTCTGTTCTGTCATGTTGTTTTCATTACCAATTAAATAAGTAAAAAATGTTTTATTAACATAATTTTCACATCACAAAAATCACAAAAAATCACAAATCGAATCACATCGATTCGATTGTGATTTTAGTTGCTGTGTCTCATCGATGTCGTGAGTTCGATTCCTATACGATAGATTTGAATAGGGTTTCGATATCGTAACTATCGATCTAGCGTACCACTTTCAAAAAGGATTTCGTGACAGCGTGTTCGCGAGTCCGTCAATCGATTTAGTGATTTTCGTTACAACGGCTTTTCGCAAGGGCGTACCACTTGAATGTTTTTCGCAACAGCGTACGTCGCAACGGCGGCATTCGAAACTCCGTCATTCGATTTAGCGATTTTCGATACAACTGCTTTTCGCAAGGCCGTACCACTTAAAATGTTTTTCGCAACAGCGTGCGTTGCAATGACGGCATTCGAAACTACATATCAGACCCATTTATTGGGTAGTGTCAAATTATTTCTATGAACTAGTATAGTCAATATTTTCATTTATTGTCGTTGTGTCATATCCACTCAAGGGATTACGAGGTAAGATAAGATCACTTTTCATTAATCATCCATAATTTTATCATACATTGACTATAACCCATTTGATTACAAACAATATTGAAGGCATGGCTGTATGAACTAGATACCTTCGCCTATTCTACATAAAACAGAAGGCGAAAACAAAAATTAAGAACAAAGATGACAAATTGACAGTTTTATATAAGACTATTAATTTTCAGAACAGACAAAAAAATTTGTTCCACCAAACGCTTTTATCCAGTTCAAATTACTGGCAAAAAGTTTTTCTTTAAACGCATCAATTATAATTATTTGTGACAACACAATTTATACAAAATGTCTTGTCATACATCCCCAGAAACTATTCTAAAGTCTTTGGAGACGTAACTCTTGTAGTAATTGTACTGCCTATCAATCGAATAGACAGGGCTTATATTTGTAGATAGCCGTTGCTGGCGTTGCGCCAACCTGAATTTATTTAAGTTCAGAGTTGGCGTGGTGTTTGAGACGTTTATCTGTGTGAAAATAGACGTGTTTTTTTTATATACGTATTTTGCTTGGAAATGGAACCCTTTTCAGATCTACTGAAAACCTTAATAATAGTAGCTATAATCTTAGATAAAGTGTGGATGTTGAAGAAGAAGCTCTTTTTGGATGAGCTAACAGGAATTTATTTATTAGTTATTATTTAAAAGTAAGGAACAATATATTTAGATTTTTCTGAATTTTGCATTCCATTGCTATATACTGGGCGTTTGGTATAGGGTTGTCGAAACGAAACAGGCGGGTTGGGCCATTGGCTAACTAGTTATTCTTATTTAATTACCATGTCTGGAGCACGTTAAACATGTTGTCTCACTCTTACACCTTAATGTCTCTGTCATAGCAAACCCCTTGCATAGTTACAAGATAAAAAAATACTAGAATAAAATCTACCAGCATAAGGAAGGTAAAATATTTATTCTTGTAGTAAATAATATGCAGTGCTTTTATTTTTCTAATGACTCTCGGCTATTATCGCATTTTCGAAATTCGAATGCATTCTAATATTAATTTCCATGGCCATTAATTATTACTAGATTTATCATCTATAATAATTTGAATAGAGAACAACGTACTTTATTGTTGTTTTGTTTTATATTTCCGTGTAAACTATATCGATCTGTAAAACTATAAATAGGAAATCATTTACGTGTTACACAATAATATTTCCCCTCATTCTAAAATAAATTAATCATATACCTAATCCGGCCATAAGTTCTGTTACAAATGAAAATGCAATTTTTTTTATGAAGTTATGTAATATTTCTAAAACTTATATGTTCATATTTATTAGAGTCTCAGCAAAAAATAAAAACAATATTCTATTCAAAATGGCCACTTTTGCTTTTATACAGGCCTTTAATCTGTCTGGCCACGAATCTATGGATTTACGCACTGTTTCCATGGGAAATTTTGCCACTACATGCTCCAGAGATTCTTTAAGAGACTCTACGTCACGTTTAGAGCAAGCAATGTCCTCTAAAACTGACCACAATTTGTTGTCTAAAGGGTTAAGGTCTGGGCTAGATGAGGGCCAGTCTTCAGTTCTTATAAAGTCCGGAACGTTGGTTTCAAGCCAGGCTTGGGTTCTTTTTTTTGGAGAGAGATTGCTGATTGCCTCAGATGGCATTTTCAGCTTAACCGGGCTTGGTCCAGGCTTGGGTAGTTCGTGCCTTGTGACCAGGTGCAGAGTCCTGCTGGAAAGTCCACGGTACATTTTGTAAAAAGTGTATTGCTGAGAGGTTTCACAACACGATCCAAGACTGTCTCTTGATACACTTTGCCTGAAGTTTTCGCTCCTTTTTCACAAAAATGTAGCTTTATGACGCCTTGATAAGACACGCCCCACCAAACCATCGCTGACGCAGGATGATGACCACGTTGTACCTTTCCGAACACATGAGCAGCTTCTTTAGAACTGTGAGCGTACACTTTATCATTTTGCTTATTGTTGTGCTCTTCAATCGTGACAATTTTTTCATCGGTAAAAAGGATATTTCTGTGCCCTTCACCTGCGTATCGCGACAGAAGGCGTTTTGATCGATCCACTCTCTTTAATTGTAAAGATGGATTTAGGGCATGTCCTGTATATTGACGATAAGCACCGAGCTTCAAGGTTTTGTTTTATAATACGCGACAGAGTCTTAGCGGGAATCTTCATTTCTGACGATAAGATTTTTTGCTTCCTAATGGGATTTCGACTAATTATGGCTTTAACAGCTTTAACAGCCTTTGTAGTTCTACAGCACGCGGCCGCCCTGATCTTTTATGGTCTTCGACAGAGGAAGTGTTGTTGTATCTGTTGATAGTACGATATACGAACATACGGCTGATACCAAGCTTTTGAAGTGTCTGGAATATGACCGTCGGCTCCATACCCACTTTGTGCAAGGCGATCACTGCAATCCCATTTTCTTTAACACCCCATTCCATAATGTAATTTGACGAACACGAAAAAATATGTGAAATGGCGCGAAATCGAAAGAAGTTTTTAAAATAATAAACGCGTTTCAAATTCAAAATAATTAAAAAGTTGAAAATAAATATACGTTTTTATGTAACAGTATTTATGGCCAGACTAGTTATAAAAGGAGTATTAGCAACTCTATATACAGCCGAAACTGAAGTTTGCCGAGAGACATTAAGGGTCTTACAAATAAACAAAAAATAAGCTTCGAATAGTTATTCCGTGTTTTGTCTCTTTTACTCTGATTTGAAATGACGTTTACGTAACAGGAACAAAACACGGAAAAGCTATTCGATGCTTATTCTTGGTTTATTTGTAAGTCACTAAGAAAATAGATGAAATGTACACCATGCCAGACTACCACAACATGTCAAATTTCCTCAATAGACTTTGAACTTTATGTAGATGTCATATGGTTGATTATTTATTGATGAAATTTGACAGTCTTGGATAGGTTGAAGTGCAGGCGTTGTACATAGATTTAATTCGACTTTAACACTACGCTAGCTTGAAAGGTGGTATCTCATATAAAAAGGAACAAGAGGAAAACCTTGCGTAAAATTAAAATAAAATAAAATAAAAACATGCGTAAATAAAAAATTAAAAAAAATTAAATAATACGGTCTGTAAAAATACCGGTAGGTACAGGAAAAAAGGATTTTCTTTTAAGACCATATATACGAACATACATTTGATTATTTCTACATAAACTTTTAATTTTATAGCAACCGACCGTTATAGTAGTTAACACATTGATTATAGATCCTGTTGAGCGATACTTTTAATTAAATTTGCATAACACAAATCTGATACATACCGCGATACACCATATTTTTAATATATCAGATTTCTTGTAATTTAAAAATAGAAGAATAATTTATTTAATCATTCGGAATTTGAATATAGAACGCACGATAAGTCACCACGCGGGCCCAGTGCGAATTGGTAGTTGTTAACGACTCCTAATGCAGCCGGGACCAACGGCTTCACGTGCCTTCCGAAGCACGGAGCAGCTAAAGATGATACATTTTTGTCACCGATGACCAGCTTTTGAGAAACCGTATACTACAATCATGATACAGCGACTATATGTGTACTGATACATAACACAAAAAAGATGGCCCCAGAATGTAAACTTAATTCATACCGCGATCGAGCAACTCACACATAGACCCCTTGCACGGACACGGGTCTCGGAACAGCTCAGAACAGTCCAAGCGCTGCTGTTGCGAGATTCCGTGCCCGCGAGAGGTTGTCTATGTGTGCGTTGCTCGAGCGCGTTTGTGTGTCCCCGCCCGATCCTCTAAACGCCACTACACATTTACAGAATACACTAAACATGCCCACTAGTTTAGGCCCAAGAAACCGTACTCGTAGAACAAGGGTACGAAGAATCGGTTCACAAGCGCTCTACACCAGGTACAGACATGTACCTGGGCGCCCTCGGGTTGTTCCGCTCCCCGATCCGATCCGAACCCTTCGGAGAATCTAGTAGGCCACGGGGACGCGCACTAGTGCGCGATGCCGTTCCTTCCAGAAAACCTCCGAAGGTGATTCGTTTCACACGGCTTGAGGGACCCTTTACGTGCCTCGCCGCCCCCAAACTAGCCCGGCGAAACTGAAAATGCCGTCTGAGGCAATCAGCAATCTCTCCAAAAAAAAAGGGTTTGTGTGAAGCTTATCTTTTGCAATTTCGTTATTTTGTGTATCCTGAGCGATCCGTTGTTAGTTTTCCTAATTTAATAGAATAGGTACGTTATTAAAATAGCAAACGTCATGCGAGGCCTTTTGATCTTGAATACTTTATTACCTGAGCGTACCTTAAACACGATGGAAAAGATCAAAAAGTCATGATTCTGTCTTCACTTCTTTTGTGCCTGTTTGATAGTTAGGCAGACGGCAGACGTACGACAAAAATATAACAAAATATATTATTTTTTTACTTTTTTATTTTATTTAGTTGATGGCTTCGTGCGATTTGCACATTTAGTCAGTGTCAAATTAAACAGTATTTCCTTCCTGTATGATGATGATGAATGATATTAGAAATGGGAAGTAAGAAATGATATACCCCCCAACCCCTCAAGTATCTCAGTAAAGATTTGAAAAGTGACGTTGCACTGTTTTGTTTAATTTGCCAACACTCATGCACACTCACAAACACTAACGGTTAATAATCCACCATTTTTTCACATTAATGTTCGACATAACACAATTCTTAGAAAATAAAACAAAACCGCAGACATGACTCTTCACTTTCCCGCCAAGACGTCCATATAACATAATACACAGTCAGGTCATAAATTCTGTCACATGTTTAATATAAAATAATTGAGACAAGTTTATTCATTATGTAACCATTTATATACCAAAATGAACTTAACAAAACATAGATTCTTATGACAATAAAGTTTATTCAAAATGACCTCCGTGATTTTGAATACAGGCCTTCAATCTGCGCGGCCAGTCGTCTATCTAGCGTGAAGAAGCAACAATTATACACACACACATACACACAAACTTTCGCATTTATAATATTAGTGTGATATAGTGTGATTAAGATAAGCTAATAGATACATATACACAATATTACCCTGAGACGTCATTGATACTAGTAGATCCATAATATAAAATAAGGTTATACAACATTTACCAAACAGTAAACAGGAACATTAACAATTAGAATAGAATAGAATAAAATATTTTATTGTACACATAAAAATAAAAACACATAGGTACATGCTATCAAATAAATAAAAATAGAAATTGGAGTCGTACAAAGGGCGGCCTTATCACTAAAAGCGATATCTTCCAGGCAACCTAGGGATGGAGAGGATTGATAAAAATAAGATGGAGGCGTTGAAATAAAAAAGTGTACAGTAATTATTTATTACATAAACATACATACACATATATACACACATACATATATACAACCATATAATTATGTAGAACATACATACCATTTAAAAACAAAAAAGAAACAAGTACCTAGTGAATTAACAGTAGGATTACAGATTGACATTGACAGATAGTGATCTTTGACGAGTTCCTTAAAACTTTGCAGAGACTTCGCACGTCTTACAGACACAGGCAAAGCTTTCCACAGGCGAGCAGCATGGACCGCAAAAGATTTGTCATAGACTCTTGTTGAGTGCAATGGAATCTGCAAACTCAAGTTCTCCCGACGACCTCAAGAAGCGGGAATGGGAATTAGATACTTAAATTAAACAATGCTTTAATAACATATTAATTACGATTCAAATTTTACCGCGGTAAAAGAAAGCTCTATAATTGGCGACTTATAAAAAAAAAACTAGTTTCCTATAAGTAAACTAAATTTTGGGCTGCTATGACATGAGTCCCAAGGAGGAGTTCAGAAACCTTGTGGATTAAAAAAATAAAAGCTACAATCGCTCTGGTAAAAGTCTGTAAAAAATCGGCACCCGCCAAAAGTCGCTAAGAGTAACGACATTTCTAAAATTAATTATACATACCGTTACCAAATAAGAATATTACAAAAACACAATGTTGAAAAAATTTCCATGATCAGGATTTGAACCTGCACCCTTCTGACATACCGGGTCAGGTGCTCTTCCAATTGAGCTATCGTGGTTTTAACCAGCCCGCCGAAATTATTCAACACTATTTACTTTTTACTTTGAAAGCCAAAGGCACCCATTCAATGTTAACAACTACCGTCATTAACACCCGATCATAATATTTTTACAAATACTAAAGATCAGTTAAGAAGTAGGCAAGCTATTTATAAAATGTTTTTGTTTTGTTTATATAATTTCAACATTGTGTTTTTGTAATTTGTTTCGCAACAAAATTTGCGTTAAAATTATAAAAACAAAACAAAAACATTAAATAAGAATATTTTAAATTAGAAATACCTGTTGGTGTGTTTGGAGCATTGCTATTAGTTTTCTTTTTTATTTTACTGGTAAGCACAGTGCCTTGATCTCACCTGATGTTAAGTGATGATAAGGCCAATGATGAAAGCGCACTTCACCCGGGATCCTTAACTAGGCACTGGCTATCTTATCTCTAGCTGCCGGAGCACAACAGCGCTACGAAGATTGATGTTTTGGCGACATATTTAGATAAGATGGTGGTAGCTAGCCAGGCGGACCAACAAGCCCTACCACCAACCAAACCGAGTATAGAAACATGTACCCCCCGCTGGGAATCGAACCCGGGAACCCTGGGTCTTAACCACTATATCACAGACGCGGTTAAAATACTCTTTTGTTATATGTATAATCAGTGGCTTCTGTCTAATCAATTTAAAAGCGGTCGTCTGCGCCCCGCTTTATTCCTACCGTTCATAAACTAGGTTTAAAAGAGGTGTGGACGCAACGAAGGCAATAAATAATACAATAATACGATATAAATTATAATGAAAGCAAAGAGGTGCTAGATTAATTTGGCAGACAAGTTTATTACCTTGTTCACTGTTGGTTTATTGCATTCTGTTTGAATATCAAAGACATGGTTTTTTTTCTATTGTTGTAATATATTAGTTTGCTTTTATATTCTTTTTTTGTGAATGCTCGGAATATTTTTATTCGACATTAATAGTAGCCATTCCTTTTGTGTTGTTGTAGTGACGTTGTTTTGATAACATACTTACATTATAAAATATGTTGAAGTGAACAGTTTTTAAGAAACTGGAGCTCCATTCTGCTATGTAAAAACCGGGCAAGTGCGTGTCGTGCCACGCGCAGTGTAGGGTTCCGTAGCCCATCTCAATAATGTGGACTCTGAGAAGAGGGCTTGTTGTATATTTAGCGCCATCTGGCACCGACAAAGGGAAACTAATTATGTTGCAATCTGTCTAGACAATGTATCACTTATGAGTAGTTCCTATATTTCTCGCAGACAGCGACAGTGGGCCAATATATAAGGGTCTGCCTGCGCGCCCGCCACTCATTTTTCACGGCTGCAACAAGGTTGAGAACAATAAATGTGCCTTAGTTACAGGTGGTTTCACTCGCCAAACGATCTTCACTCACAGGGCTTTTATGGACAATTATTTAACGATGGCTTATATACTTAAATGTAGATACTACCGGTTTCACACACCTGACAACGTTATTTAAGTATTTCCCAATGAGGAATTTGTACTGCGCCAAGTACATTTTATAAGTTGGTCGATTGTTACTCGTAAACTTATAAAGCCTACTTAGCTGTGAAAGTTTTCCTTTTATATTCGTCATCAACTACCGTGAATTTTTTCACGTATCTAAGAGCAGTCATTTGGCTGGCAGGGGCGGGGGGAGGGACACACTTGACTCTTAACAAAATTTTGCACTTTAAAGCTTAATAGTTCACAAACGGATGCCTCGATCAAAAAAATGTTATCACAAACCCGCAATATTTTTGAAATTGCTATCCAACGACACCCCACACTATGGGGTAGACAAGAAAAAAATTACATCCCAACTTCACGTGTAGGGGAGAACCTAAAAAAAAGTTTTTTTTGAAATTTTACCTCACCACTTTGTCGGCGTCATTAATATGTATATCCATGCCAAATTACAGCTTTCTAGTACTAAGAGTATATGAGCTATGCTGGGGACAGACAGACAGACAGACAGACGGACATGGCGAAACTATAAGGGTTCCTTGTTGACTACGAAACCCTAAAAAGACAAAGTGTTAAAAAATATCCACGAGCGGGGTTCGAACCCTCACCCCATGTCGGGTCAGGTGCACTGCCAACTATGATATCGCGGCTCAATCCAATTAATAATATATTTTATACATTACTATAATCATAAATATAGTTTAATGCCACTGATCTGTCAATATTTGTAAAAATATTAAGATCGGATGTTAATGACGTAGTTGTCGACATTGAATAGAGCTCCTTTGGCTTATAAAGTAAAAGTAGATAGTGTTGATTCATTTCGACGAGTTGGGTTGAGCCACGATAGCATAGTTGGCAGTGCACCTGACCCGGCATGTCATGGGGCGCGGGTCCGAATTCCGCTCGTGGATTTTTTTCAACACTTTGTCTTTTTTCAAATTGTATATGTATTGTATTGTATATGTTAATAATCATGTTGTAATATTGTTGTCTTTTTTAAAAAGTCTTTTTTATAAAGTTTCCGCAAACACTACAAATTTTTGATTTAACAGCTTTTTTAATTGTTACAGGGAGACACACGGAAGGGTTGCTGATGCGGTGACCACGGTTCGAAACCAAAGAATAAAATAAGAATATATATATACATACTTTTTTATATCTGTCGGGTAAGCACTCACCTGGTGATAAGTGATGATAAGGCCGAAGCGTTTGTTAGTCGTATACCGAAATCAAAAATTCCTTGTAGATTTTCACCTACTCGCGTTTCGCCGCGATCTCAAAATTTCTGAACAGATTTTTTTTCTTGTAGTATGATTTCTGGTCGCCAATTACTATGGTGTTTATAATTCATAGTATATTTACTTTCCTGCCTCCTATCCTATCCTATCTATCGAGGTGAAAAGCGACTACAGTGAAGAAAGACTGTAGTCGCTTTTCACCTCGATAGATATTTGTTTGTAATGCGTTATTACATATCGCGATATTTCCTTTAAGCACTATACTTCTATAGTTTTGTTTTGTAAATGTATTACGCACTTGTAGTTTATCTCCTGGTTTTGAGTGTGATATATGCAACCTCGTTGTGCATAAACACAAATGTTGAAAAAATTCAAATCTAAATTATTCAACACAAATGAGGTCAATAGCCGACCGTATTTTTATTATATTCCAGTGATATAGCCAATTTTTTTATTTACTTTTTTGTATGTCAGAAGGGTGCAGGTTCAAATCCTGCTCGTGAAAATTTTTTCAACATTTGTGTTTTTGTAATTTGTTTCGTCACAAAATTTGCGTTAAAATTATATAAACAAAACAAAAACATTTTGTATTTATTTTTGTTGTATATTGCAAAATATTAACTTTTTTATTTAAACATTAAATGTTGCTTTTAAGTATTATCAAATTATGTATTATCATATTTTAATTTATGTATTATCTTGTAGTTAAAAAACAGAAAAATGTTCATTTTTCTTTTTGTGATGGAGGCCTAAAGGCCTAATTAAGTTACAAACAGTAGCCTAATTACTTCCCTACTTTACAAAGAAAAGATTATAACAGGTAAACATTAAAAAATAAGTTTTATTTAAAATATGTACTTATTCGTCGCTTGATCGTGTAGCGGACAATAGGATAAAATATTACTGGATTGCTTTTTATTTCCTGCGCCTTTTTCGAGGAAATGAAAGGAAGGAAAACGAGCGAACATTTCCTATTTGAAAAGCCGAATCTTGATTACTCCCTTTTTCTCTTAAAAGCTTATTAAAATGTTAAGGAAATGTCTTCTTGTGTGATGCATTAACTACCGTATTTTCACGTATTTTTTGCTGCCACCGTGATCTGTCGACATTGTATTCATTCATTTATTTATCTCGAGCATCAATGGCTCATTTGGGTTAGTTACAATAAATACCTTATCCTTATCAATGTTAGTAAAATTAACAATTTCAATAAAATTAAACGCAAATACAAAATTGATAAATAAATTATAAATTAAATTTTAAATCAAAATTACATTTAAATCATTTAAACAAATCAAATTCAAAATCAAAAATTAATCAATAAATATATAAATTATAAAATAAATAAATCAAATTCTAAATCAACCAAATTACCTTAATTAAATAATAATAATAATAATATATTAAAAAAAAAATTATAGTATAGTATTATATTATTAATTATAGTATAGTATAGTATTATAGTAAATTATATATAGTATTAACATATAGTTATATGTATTACTAGCTGACCAGACAGCCAGATATAATATGCATGTTTTTTTATATTTACGGGGAAGCACAGTGCCTTGACCTCACCTGATGTTAAGTGATGATAAGGCCAATGATGGAAGCGCACTTCACCGGGATCCTCAACTAGTGAGATACTGGCTATCTTATCTCTAGCTGCCGGAACACAACATTGCTACAAACATTGATGTTATGGCGACATATTTAGATAAGATGGTGGTAGCTAGCCAGGCGGACAAACAAACCTACTACCAACCAAACGAAGTACACAAACATGAACCCTTCGCTGGGAATCGAAGCCGGAACCTCTGGGTCTAAACCGGTGGTCTTAGCCACTAGACCACAGAGGCGGTTAGAGGCGGCATGTATTATACATATAAACCTTCCTCTTGAATCACTCTATCTATTACTGAAAACTGCATTAAAATCCGTTGCGTAGTTCAAAAGATCTACGCGTACAAACAGATGGAGCGACTATGTTTTATACTATGTAAAGACGATTAATAATAGCATGTATGTTAGTTTATTGGCCTGTTATTTATTAAGTAACTGTGTTACCTAAAATAAATTAAATTGAATTAATAATTATTTAACAGTTTAAAAATTTATGTTATATTAAAAGAGCTAGTCGTCCTCACAATTTGATTATAATATAATTTCAGTGTCCTTTTTAGGCTCTGCAATGTATTTATTTTTATTTAATATTAGAATTCACAATAATATAATAACCTAAAGTAACTAAAACTATTACGAAACTAAAATATGGCGTCAAAAAATTCCTCCGCGTCGCTGTCGACTGGTAATGTACCCAAGAGACTGGCGGCATTGCCACGTTATTATTTACGTTATTTATTTTTCTTGATTAAATTCTGGATCACTTTAACAACGTTTCCATAGTTATTTTCATTGAAATGACTCCTCCCTTCCTGATGTTAAACAGAAGAGGAGTCCAGATGCGAGGACAGCTAGTGAAGCAGGAGCAGGTGCCTCACCAGCCTTCATCTTCTTGCCGACTCGCGAGTTGCTTTTTCACGAGACGCTTAAAAGAGAAGGGGCTAAAGGATAAAAGTGGTTTCAGTCGTTTAAAAGTGAAGAGACAACACTAATGTTTGTAATATTGTTGTGTTCCAGAAGCTAGAGATACAATAGCCAGTGCCTCAGTAGTTGAGGATTCCGGGTGAATCTTCTTCTTCTTCTTCTTCTATTTTCGGCCTTAACAATAGGCGAGAAGAAGGCGAAGTACTCATCTGTAAGTAATAAAAAAAAGGTTTTGATCAGGCCTGTGCCTTACAATATGCCTATGATGGAAGACTACGCTCTCTCAATAAAAAATACTTACCAAATCGCGACGTTAGCAAGACACTACGTCATAAATCTCCTAATCTGAATTTACATATAAAAACTCAAGATGTCTTCTCCTCTCAAGTAATAAAGCCGTTTCTCTGCACCAATCCACCAAGCATTATTTATTATCCGCAAAGTAATCTTATAACGTACGAAGAATCGCAAAAAACAACAAGCCAATACCATAAATCGCCGCTGCGAATCACCGAATCGATCCTTTTTTCATTGGCGCCCGCCGTAACACCGTTGGGGTAACATAAACCTTCCATAATCTGTGTTTTATTAAAAAATCCGATTGGGAAATGAATTGGTGCGCAATATTCAACGTGGGGGACGTTATTTAAAACGCTTTTGGAACTCCATTTCCTAGTAACTGGGGTGCTTTTGGTGGTTAAATGAGGTTAGTTACGTAATCCCCAACCGGTGACAGCTTCGCGACTATAGAATAGAATAGAATAGAATAGAATACTTTATTGTACATATAAAAAAACACATACATGTTAACAAAATAATTAAAAAAATTGTAGTGGTACAAAGGGCGGCCTTATCACTCAAAGCTATATCTTCCAGACAACCTAAGGATGGAGAGGATTGATATCAAATGAAATAATATGGAGACGTTAACAAAAAAATGTACAGTAATAATATATTACATTAACATAAATACACATATATATGTCGTAGCCATATCGTAGATTTGCTCACTTCACGAAATGCTCGAGAATTTCATAAAATGGTCGCATTTCATGAAATGTTTCACTGTCTATTGGCCACATGATGATGTGATTTGGGCAGATCAATGATAAGAAATTGTTTCTCGATATGGGAAACTAAACGCGCGGCTACTTCATGAAATGGTAATACTTTAGTTATCATATCGTAAAATATTTACATTACCCACCGTTAGAGGCGCTGATATCGTTTACTTTTTGTGTCGATACAATCGATTTGTACAATCTTATGCCGCTCCCCTCTTCCGTGACTGCGCTCCCCCCTTCCGTGACGGCCGAAAAAAGAAATTAACTTAACCTAACCAACAGTAAGGATTTCCTACATTAATGATATGACCAAACGTGGAAGGGCTTATCATCAAACGTTGACGCCTTAACGATATGATCAGTTTAAGCTAGGCATAACATGAAATACAACCATTTCATGAAATGGTCTATTACGTCATAAAGTGATCAATTTTAGGATTCGGCCACGCCATATTCACACATACATATACAACCATATGAATATGTTGCTATATTTGGAACTATCACTTTACCTGCGACTTCGTCCGCGTGGATTAGAGATTTTAAAAATAAATCTTTTTTTTTTTCATTATAAAATATATCATATGTTACCTACAAGGTTATAGCATTCTATCACAAGAAAGAATAGATAAATTCAAGAAAATCGTCTATGTTTAGGTATAGGCTGAATCACCAAGCTTGTTAAATGCGGGTTGGTGATTACAAACACAGGTACCCTGGTACTATTTATTATTCTGTGACACAGGCTATTATCGAGAAATTCAAAGCACTTTGGCCGTACAGCGGCAGCGAATTAAACCTCCGGTTATCAAGCCGATACTCATGGGTCTAAGATGTAAGTAAGATCTTATAAAGAATTAAATTTAATTTGTTGAAGGGCAAAATTATGACATCATTCATATTTTATCACATAGCATTATGTGTGACACCTTGTCTCACATAAACTTTCTTAAGCTACGGCTTATATAAAAATAACAAATTTAATACATTTGAATGGTAAATGAAATTTCGATCATTGGTATTGTGTTATAAATCTTAGTAAAGGCACGTCCACATTTACGCCAGATTTATATTTTATTTCTTTATTTAATTTGCTATATTCGGAAAACATACAGCCATGATTAATATTTACATACATACATACATGCAGTCACGCCTTTCTTCCATAACGGTAGGCAGAGATCACTTGCTACGATTTCGGATAACCCACGATAACATCACGATGACCCAATGCGAATCTGATAAAAAAAATTGACCCAAATCGAACCCAGCCCAGCATTTTACTGGGCATGCGACCAGCGCTGATCTTCCTTCGGAACCTTTGTTTATTATTCTTAAGTATGGTCAAAAAAAATCAATGCAACAAAAACCGACATTATCTATATAGCGATAACAACGTGCCCCTTTTTAAACCAATTGCACGTAAGGGGAGTGTGAAATTTAAAGTTTACATGGAGAAGTTGCGAATGGTTGTCGGAACGTGTCGATATATCGACACGTTCCGACAACTATTCGTTTTTCAAGCTCGGATGCAGTTATGTACAGAAGCCTGCACATTAACCCATTCAAAACTGATAAATTTCTTCAATAAATTTTCAACCATATGCCATGTGTATAAAGTTCAAAGTCTATTGAGGAAATTTGACAGTTTGTATGTGTGTGTTGTAGTCTGATATGCAGGCATGCGTGTGTACCAACTGGCCTCCGGCTAATATATGATCATGCATGCAGAAGAACTAAAACATGCAATACAAACCGATACCAGTTATTTTTTTTTTGTAAAAAGATCTATTACAACTAGCTACCTAGTGTGGACACGCCCTAATAGTATATCGCTTGCACAGACTGGCGCGCGTCCAACACGGTCAACATAACCGTCATTGTGGAATGAAAATAAGATGGCGATTACCAGAACAGCTGTCCACTTGTCCGAAAACTATTGGGCCTATACAATATAATTTAGAATTTAGATTAAAACGTCTTTTTACAAGCTTTTATTTAACTTGCACTGTTCGTATGTTAGTAAGTTGTCCGTCAAAATTTGCAAACTATTTTTTGACCATTTGTTGAAATCCGATTAAGCTGAAATTTTGCATACACCTTTAGTTCTGGTGACAAAACAATGTGAAATACTCAGTATGGTAATAATTTCAATATGGCCGCCGATCCAAGATGGCAGATTGCAATTTTTTTGCGTAAGCGATTTTGCGTTCGTAAAATACTTCTTGTCTTTAAAATAAAGATTCAATTCCTTTGCCTTAATTTTTTACATAAGTCTGTGTTCAATTGCCAACCTTTTTTAATAAAGGAACACTCCAATACGATCCGCCATTTAAAATAAAAGAAATTTTGAAATCTGACAGCTGTCATCTGCCGTTTGTCATAACATGTTGTGTCAAAATATGTAAAAAATCATCACAAATTATTTTCCCCCGGTATTAGGTGAGTTTTTTATTTACATTGCTTCGGAATATGTTTACAATGCGTTTAAAAACATAAAATGTATAGGTAATCGCTTTAAATTTTGAAACATAAGTATTTTAATGAAGCGAAGTGTCAAAAAATTCTAAAAATTAATTATTACTTATTTTTTATTTATTTTTTATTATTTAGTTAGTTTTTTTAGTTATTATTGCGACCATAACGTGCGAGCCGAGCCAGCGAAGCTAAGCGAAGCTAAGCGAAGCGAAGCTCCAGAAGCCCTATTTTGCGCGCCTAAACGACGACGAAGAGCTTGCGTTAAAAGTACTTATGGCCGGTTAAGAGTTTGACTGTAACATATAGACTACCGTTTCGTCAGTGCACGCTTATAAAACAGTCAAGTTGCTCATCTTTATTCTGACTTCAAAAGGAAATTTTAAGACTTGGAAGTGTAAACTATTGTTTCTCAAAATAAATTATAACCGATGTCCACCCTGAGTACACCCTAAGTACACCTAGCTATCTTCTTCCACCATATCTAAAACTATCTAATATGAGCATGTGTATTCATTGATGCCATTGTTGCGTTTCGACAGTAAGAGATAGCATGCGCTTCCGCCTTCGGCCTTATCATCACTTAACATCAGGTGGGATGAAGCCCAAGTGCTTACCAGTAAAACCCGATTTACACTTCAATAAGTACAGTAGCGAGTTATCTTACGACATCGGCGAGTTAAGTTGTTGTTGTTGTTTGAACGGCAATAGCGAGTTAAGTAGAAAGCGATCCTATTTTTCGGCTAGTCCACTGCGAAGTAGTCCCCTCCCTCGCGTCTCCCGCACCCCGCCAACTCAACTGGCGGGCATGTAGACGGGCGAGTTTAGTACAGTGCATACATTTTTCTTCTTGTTGAAACGGCAACTTATGGTTACTCCGTCGCCTACGTTTGGACGCTACTTACAACTTATTACTTGTTACTTAACTGACTGATTTCTTAACTCGCTACTGTACTTATTGAAGTGTAAATCGGTCTTAAGGACTATTAAAAAAAAACAATAACCCCTATGTAACGTATCTCTGACCCTTGGTGTTAACACATTAAAGCATTCCTGTTAACCCCTTCAGAAGGACGTTTGTATAAGGAGTGGATTCATGTCAATGTCAGTAGTTCAACTTGGCTCCATAGCCATGGGAGGAACCAATTGATGGATGATCATCCCTCCATCCGATAGAGTTTCGGTAAGCTAGCGACAATTTACACAGCCGTCAAGTGGACGACTACATTTTATAAGACAATTTGAAGGTTCTAATAATGTTTAGTTAATGCTGTTGGGATTTTGTTTTGTGTTGTTAATTGTTCTTTATTAACCTTTAAAATCAACACTAAGTTTTTTTAACATTTAGCAATATCTAATAAGACTTTCTGTGTTTAAGGAAAATACAAAAATCTAGTAGATCTTTATATTTTCTTAATAGACATGATAGAATGAAAACTTTTTTACAAGTGGATTAATGCAATTAAACCTTCAATGTGATAATATTGGATTATTTAAATTTTTTACACCATTTTTGTTGCGACCATTTTTTTTTCGGACAAAGTGTTGAAAATGTATTCCACGAACGGAATTTTTATCCATATTTTTGTAATTTATAAATCCATAATGTGAAATTTCAAATCGCACAAATTAATTTTAAACATATATTAAAAAGAGACATGCAGAGATCTATGGAAACCTCTGTGTTTTCCTAAAGCATAAGAAAGTTTTATTACTATTAGCTTGAGTTAATATAAGCAATTAAGTAAGTTATACAGAGAAAAAATACTTAAAAATAAGAATGTGCTATGACTATGGGAAAAAAACATCTTCAAATATTTATTGTAAGTTGTTATGTGAGTTGTTATATATGCTAAACTACTTATAGATATCTATAGTGATGCAGGAAGTCCCATTGCCTTTGTGAAGAACCCTTTGTCCCTACATCCGCTACTCAGCCAGAGGGACCAAGTATCCCTTTGAGGTACGAGTACGTCGACTATATAGCAAAATAATATTTTATTTCTTACCTTATTGTAGGTATCATTTGTTTCTGCCGTCTTGTGTTTTCAATCTCACTAAAGATAGAGATAAAGATAATTTATTCGTAAGAACCTATCTTGTGTGTCATTCGTTACATGGAACTTTGGTAGAAAAAAAATACGTTTCGACATATCTCGCCTTGCCAGACGTACAATACAAAAAAAAAATTACATTTATGATACAAAATTCAGAAAAATTTAAATAATTATCATGTCTACAAAAAAAATCATTACTACATTATTCAATTAATTACATACATACATATTAACTATTAAATTACATATAATTTTCAACATTAACAATAATACAATACAAAAAACTTAAAATTATAAAATCACAAACTATTGTCACAAATTATAACGTCAATGATATTATTTGTGACAATAAACAGTTTGTGATTTTATAACTTTAAGTTTTTCTTATCTTTTTAAACACTTGCCAATTAACAAGGATTTCAATTTATTCTAAACATGTTTATATTGCATTCTTGGTGTTTGGGATTTTATTATAAAGCTTGCATGAGCAAGAAATGCTTTTTCCTAAAAGACTAGTTTTAACTTTTAGTGACTGAAGTCTATAATTGTCACGCCTATACAATACAGCTTAGAGCATTGGTTTAATGCTCTAACTAAGCAATACAGGGTTACTTGTAAAGTAGTATTTAACTCTTTACCATGCTGCCTACAAACTATACTGGGTCACTAGATATTTCATTTTTCCTTCTCTATAGATGGAAACCAGGGAGAACGGGCCATAAACCACCTGGACCCTGTGCGGTGCGGCGATTGTTAACGACTGCTAACGCACCCAGAACCAACGGCTGCATGAGCTTTCCTAAGCACGGAGGTGCTCTGCATTATATGTCTTTGGTCACCCATCCGATGAAATACAAGACTAAAATACAAGACCAAACAAAACTTAAGTATAGCTAATTTCATCTCATCATCATCTCAGCCAAAAAGACGTCCACTGCTGGACAAAGGCCTCCCTCAAGGATAAATCAATAACCTCATTTTGAAGGGAATTTGCCATAATCGCCATGCTTGCCAGGCGGATTGGCGATCGCAGTAAGGTGAGAATAATCACAGAGAGACGCTGCTGCCCATCCTCTGGAATGGTCCCATAGGCGCCTTCTACGACACCCACGGAAAGAGATGAAGGTGGTGCAATTCTTTATCAACGGCGCCACACGGGCAAATTTAACATGCTAGCCAATTTAACATGTTTTGATTGTTTTTATCAGGACCTATTCAAATTCAAAGTAAGTTCTTCAGTTTTTTCGATACATAGTCCGGGTTTGTAATCAACTATCAACCAGCATCTGGCAAGCGTGGCGATTAAGCCATTACCCATCAATTGTAGTGATGACTTGATTTCAATGATGGAGATGAGAGACAGTTATTAGCTATTTACTTAGTCCTAGGTTTTAGCTCGTAATTAGTGTGTTTCGGAGTTTTTTCGTCGCATAGCCAGGGTTTGTGATCACCAACCCACGTTATGCAAGTTAAGCAAGCTACCTATCGGTTGTAGCAATGACTAATTGATTTCAATGAGGCCTTTGGCTAGCATGTGGGATATATATAGGCTAGGCATTTATATACTACCTTTCTAGGAGCTCGATGCGCTGCGGTTAATGCTCCCGGTCTGCAATTGCTAAGGTTAAGCTACTTGCGCAAAGGCCAGCCATCGGATGGGTGACGAAAAAAAAGCATAATCATATATCATTTCGAGCTCCTCCGTGCTTCGAAAGCCGTTGGTCCCAGCTGCATTAGCAGTTGTTGCACAACCACTGCACTGCACTGGGCCCACGTGGTGGTTTATGGCCCGTTCTCCCTATCCATCTACAGGGAAGGCTCGTGCCCCAGCAGCGGGGGACATAAAATGAGCTGGTGGTGATGATGAAGTACCTATTATTTAACAAAACAGAATGCAGTCGTTATGAACGTTATAAATTGAGGTTATAGTAGAGTACTAGACTACATCCCTAAAATCAGTACATTTGTATCGAACATAATTCATGATAAAATTTTTACTATGGTTTTTTTTTATTTGACACATTAGTCATAATTATTTACATATAATTTTACGCAAATATTGTTGCGAACAAATTACAATTTGAAAAAAGACAAAGTGTTGAAAAAATTCCACGAGCGGGATTCGAACCCGCACCTCATGACACGCCGGGTCAGGTGCACTGCCAACTACGCTGTCGTGGCAATCCAACTCGCCGAAATTAATCAATGGCTGGAGTTCGTAAATTAAGGTGCGTTTCTATTGAGACTGAAAAGCGTGAAGCGGAGAGAAGTGCAGGGATCGTTCAATGGTGAAAGAAGATGTTTCCTGAGCTTCTTGTCAGCCCTTGGTGATTATGGGTTTCCCCAAAATCCAAACTGGTGGTAGATTCAGTAGCTTATTTAAAACTAAATTTATTATAATTTTAATTATTTTATAATTTTTGATGTCAATAAGTGCTGTGAAACAGTACGATCGTCTCTGCTAAAAAGGAAAGGAGATAGGAGAACGGATTGTTTCCACTTTAGTAGAGTTTGGGCGTTACAGATCCATTTGCCTTCGCTTCAGTGGAAAGACATACCCTGTACTTTTTACAACTCTGCCTGCTCATCTCCACTCTGCTCATATCCGCTCGTCCGCTCGTCTCCGCCTCAGTGGAATCGCACCTTAAATTTGAGTTTGTAGTCGAGTTCAATCCAATGGTTAGCGCTAAACCACAGTATTGAATATTATATTGCTTAATGACCTAAAATTTGCGGAACAGCGCCTATTTTACGAAGTAATTTGAAATCTTGTAAATTAATTGACTATAAACTCGGGATTGGTAATAATCTTACAGGATTATAACATTAAATAATTACGTGCCTTTAATAATTAAGGTGACAATTACCTAATCGTAGTATTAATAAATCAAATGACCTCGAAGCAGCAAAAAGTACCTGAAACCAAGTAAAATGATGTTAAATAAATAAGTTAGGTACAGCAAAACGATAATTTTAGACGTTTCTGTAAGTATATCATCATCAGCGCATATAGTTATTTTTTAAGTTGTAAATATGTACTTAATTATAAAAAAATAATTATGTAAATAATATAGTTTTCTAAAGTTTACGCGAACACTACACATTGAAATGAAACAACTTTTACGGATCTACTCGCGTTTATTTTACACATTACTTTTAATTAATGTTTATCCTGACGTTTCGAACCCTGAATAAACACGAGTAGATCCGTAAAAGTTGTTTCATTTCAATATGTAAATAATGTTCTACTAAAATAAATTCTTGTTAGTTCCAAACGTATTTTTATATTATTACATATATTTTATTTTATTATAGACTAGTTCGAGTAGACGCGACTTTGTTCGCGAAGACTACACTATCCCACAGCAACCCGTTACCGGGATAAAAAGAATTATATGTCCTAGTCCGGGTCATTGTCTGTCTATGTGCAAAGTTTCATCCAAATCCGTTCCGCCATTTTTACGTGATGCGCGGTCAAATAAACAGACAAACAGCTAAACAGACAAACAGACAAAAATTCTAAAAACTGTTGGCACGTGTTCTGTTATCGATTCTAAGTATCCCCAGCTAACTTTTTTTCGAATATCTTCCATGTACAGATTTTCGACCCTCTTTAGCTTTATAATATGTATAGATATTATAGATAGATACTATTATTTATACGTCATTATTAATTCGCTTTACACAATTATTGCGTAGCTAATGTGATTATGTAAGGTTATACACTACACACTAATATTCGACATAAGAATAAAAATTATAGAAAATAAAACAAAACTGCAGACATTTCTCATTTTATTGGGTTATAGTCTGATCCAATTATTTTAAGTTTCCCCAATATTATTGTACTTACCGACTGTAATCTGTTATGTGTTGCAATAAATAAATCACTTTCCCGCCAAGAAAAAGCTGCAATGTTATAAATTTGACGTTATGATGGCTATCAATGTAAGCTCAATTTACGGACATTGGCGATTGCTGTACCAATATCCATGAAACATTCCTATTTTCAAATAAGTAATAATATTTAGGTAAATAATTTAAATTATAATTTCTGTTAAAACTGAGAATTGTTAAATGACTCACGTTAAAAAAATAATGATAAAATAATTAAATGTCAATTTTTTTTTTAAATATTATTTTATTTTTATTTACGAATTCGATAATCGTTAGTGCTTAGCTCGTTGGTCATAGTGAAAGTCAAAGTTAAATTGTTTCATAAGTAATATAAGTCCTCACAGTCTCTTCTTGATGATAAAACTTACATGGTCTATGGTCATTGGAAGACTAATCATTATATAACGAACATAGTTGCAAATTTGTTGAACCAAGACTTCTTATTTACAAATAAAGTTTCAGCAACACATACCTAATTAAAATTAAAAGCAAAATGGTAGTTAACTTTCAAACTAAGTGAGCGTGCTCAAAACATTCCATTTGCAAAACGAAAATTAGTGGCAATTCTCTCACTCTTAGTAGTACATGCGATAAGATTGAATCAATAGGTCGTCCACATTCATGGAATAAATCAAATGTATTTTGTCCACACGCCTCTAGTAGAGGGATCAAAGGTTTGCGCGTAACTGCTTCCAAATTATCTTCTGAACAATACTCTGTGGAGTTCGTTCTAAAGGCAAGGACGTTATGTTAATTATACCGATTCAAACACGCAACAAACATGAACGGGCTTTATTCGGTGATAAACGGTTGTTACCGAGTTGATTCGTTATTCGTATCTGGCCTAGTGTGCGTTTTGTGTACTATCCGTAAACGACAATTAGAATAGAATAAAGTACTTCATTGTACACATAAAAACAAAAACATACATACATAGGTACATTGAAATGGAACAACTTTTACGGATCTACTCGGTCACAGGGTCCCTGTGACCACGGACCCTGCAAACGGTTCGAAACGTCAGGATAGACATTAATTAAAACTAATGTGTAAAATAAACGCGAGTAGATCCGTAAAAGTTGTTTCATTTCAATGTGTAGTGTTCGCGTAAACTTTAGAAAACAATACATAGGTACATGCTAACAAAGAAATAAAAATAAAAATTGAAGTCGTACAAAGGGCGGCCTTTCACTCAAAGCGATATCTTCCATTCTTCTTATATTAGTATGGCATTGAAGCAGCTTCTCCTGACGGCATAGGAGAAGACTAAACATTTTGCCACACAAATTCTCGTTTTCGTTAACGTAATCGAATCTATCTGTCTATACATTTAATAAAACTAAAGAGGGTCGAAAGTCTGTACATGGAAGATATTCGAACAAAAGTTGACTGGGGATACTTAGAATCGATAACAGAACACGTTCCAACAGTTTTTAGAATTTTTGTCTGTTTATCTGTTTATTTGGCCGCGCATCACGTGAAAATGGCTGAACGGATTTGGATGAAACTTTGCACATGACCCGGACTAGGATATAGGATACTTTTTATTTCGTTAACAGGTTGCTGTGGGATAGTGTAGTCTTTGCGAAGGAAGTCGCGGGCGACAACTAGTAACGAATGAATCTCGCACTTGGCACCCTGTATACGGTTGACAACGAAACCAAAAAATAAGTATAAGAGCCAAAAGCTAAACCTAATACATACCGCTCACGACCAATAATAATTATCAATTACTGGTCCCTGTGTCGATCTTTGGTGCCACAACTTTATAATTAATGTTACATAATTATTTGAAAAAAGACAAAGTGTTGAAAAAAATCCCCGAGCGGGATTCAAACCCGCACCCCATGACACGCCGGGTCAGGTGCACTGCCATCTATGCTATCGTGGCTCAATCCAACTCGCCGAAATTAATGAACACTATCTATTATTACTTTGTAAGCCGAGGAGTCCTATTCTACGTCATCATTGTGTGAGGTGGGGGTTCGAATCCCGCTCTTGGATTTTTTTCCACACTTTGTCTTTTTTCTAATTGTGATTTGTTCGCAACAATATTTGCGTAAAATTATATGTTAATAATCATTACGTAATTCATTCATCATCAGCTCATCGTCAGCTCAATTTTATGTCACCCATCCGATGACAGGCCTTGGCGAAAGTTGCTTAACCTCAGCACTCGCAGACCGGGCGCGCTAACCACTGCGCCATCGAGCTCCTCAAGAAGAAGAAGAAGTTGGCCTGCTGTTAGATTATTGGGTTAGTTTGAACATGTTGCAAGCAAATTATTATTTGAAAACTTCCTTTAAAACCTTCTGACATATCGGGTCAAGCGCATAACCAATTACGTGTCGTCGTGTCTGTCGTGACGATGTCCAACCTTCGTCAACTTAGCCTACACTTACTTTGTAAGTCAAAGGTGCCATTTTCAATGTCAACGTATACGTATATCATTTAATCTATTCGCCAAAATTATTGCGAATAATATTTTTTCTTTTTTTTTATATTAACGGGTAAGCAACGTAACGGGTACGTAACGGGTAAGTAACGGGTGCCTTGATCTCACCTGATGTTAAGTGGTGATCCTCAACTAGTGAGGTACTGGCTATCTTATCTCTAGCTGCCGGAACACAACAATGCTACAAACATTGATGTTATGCGACATATTTAGATAAGATGGTAGTAGCTAGCCAGGCGGACAAACAAGCCGTACCACCAACCAAACCGAGTACACATACATGTACCCCCGCTGGGAATCGAACCCGGGACCTCTGGGTCTGAACCGGTGGTATTAGCCACTAGACCACAGAGGCGGTGAAATCTGTAATCCCAATCAGCAATCTCTCTCAAAAAAAATGCAGAGTCCCCGAGTGTTCAAGCAAGTCTACTGGTAAATCTCATCGGTTCATGCTTCGATGTGTACCAAACTTTTACTTTCGAGTCGGAAGATGATCGCAATGACGTCAATGTGTTGTTAAAAAAGTTTGATAGCTATTTCGGAACTAATCCGGACGTTGCGCTTATAAGATACATTTTTTTACGCGTAATCAAGAACACGGTGAGTCCATACAACAATACGTCACCGCATTACGTCTGTTAAGCAAAAGTTGTGAATTCGTAACGTCGCGCGTCGGAAGACGATTTAATAAAAGATCGGTGCTTTATACTATTTCTTTTAGGCTTGTGTTTAAACGCCTACCAAAAATGTATAAATTTTACTACCATAAAAATTCGAAACGCTTACCAAAATGGATAAATGATCACCAAATTGTGCTTCCTAAAATATTATAAAAAAAATACAATTTATATTTTTATTAAATGCCTTTTTCACTGCATTTCAGACCAAATATGTTATATTGTCACCAAATAGATATTACCAATATTTTATGCCTCGAGTTTCAATTTGGTAAATTTTGCTTCCTGTTGTCTAATAAAAAAATAACCTCGAATTAACCTCGAAAGAAGAATTTCTAACCTATCACGTGACCTACAGGAGTAGGGCAGCTAGTATCCTCAATCATTTGAATAATAGTGTAAAAATTGTTGGTATCAATGTTTCTGTTTCAGTAAAACAATATTTGGTGAGCATTAATCCATTTTGGCAAGCAAAAAGACTATATTATATACAAAACGTACAATTATTCTGATGTGTGTATATTAGGGTATAAACATTATTTTGGTGAGCACTTAAAATGTACCCTTTGTTTAATAGACGATAAGTATCCACAAAAACACCTTCTACCTATAGTTTTGTAACATGATAAATAACATTATTATATAACATGCTACGTAATGTGGACTAACATTTAAAAACATAAATTTACATCACGGTTCCT